>JAUMIR010000003.1:243374148-253374148 GCA_030847615.1 Gambelia wislizenii | reverse complement strand
CTCTCCTACCTTAACAATCATCATCACTCACCATTTCTCACTCATTCTTTTAAATTTTTCAGTGTGTCCCCTTTTTATCACTATACATTAATACAGTATTAGTAATAGATGCAGTTTCCTCATATTTGGCATACCCTCGAACTGAAGGAAAAGCAATTAAATCCCATGTTCCATAAGACTTCAATAAAACAGTGGAAGCAAAACTGTAATATTTCAGCTGGGATGTTTTCCAAAATATAATACTTTGAAATGAAAGAAGTAATATTGCATGTGGTTTACATCCTACTAAGGACTTTTCTCAGACAAGGCTTACCAGGCAACAAGCTTGCGGGAGAGGTACGGTGCTGTTGCATGGCAGGGGGTCTGTTTCAGACAATGCCGTCCCTCTCACGGAATCGTCCGTGTCACTTCCATGTATGATTGAAGGCAGCCGCACCATATTTTACTCACAGACAACTTCTGTGAGTAAAATATGGTGCGGCTGCCTTCAATCATACATGGAAGTGACACGGATGATTCCGAGAGAGAGACGGCATAGTCTGAAACAGACCCCCTGCCACACAACAGAGTTGTACCTCTCCTGCAAGCTTGGTGTGCAGTAAACCTTGTCTGAAAAAGTTCTAAGTTCACTAGGCCTTGTCTACACTAGGGACAAAAGTCCCAAATGGATTCCCACCTCAGAGCCACCCTGCAGCTGCCCCACTACTTATCACTCCGCAGAGACATTGGATAGATTGTCTACACATGTTGCTGTATCCACTGGTTGCTTGGGTCTGCTGCTTCTGCCTTTCTCCATCAGCTCCCTGGCAAAACACTTTTTCCCAGTGTTCAGGGGGTGGGGGGGAGGGGAAGAGAGGCAGGATTATCTGGCCCAGAACGTAAAGGTTTTTCCCTCCTTGGTTGCATTGCTGGTGGTGTGCAGCACTAGCTCTGAGACAAATGAGGCTGAATAGTCACATGATCTGTGTGCCTCATTTATCTCAGAGTAAGCAACTGTGCACCAACACCAGCAGCACAGCAGCATCCTTTCTTCACTGTTCCAGGCCAGAAACTGGCCTGGACATCCAAGTAAATGGTGGTGCCTGCCAGGCAGTGATCTGTCCTGCCTCTCCACCCACCCACCCCCACTAAATCCAGGATGAAAACACCAGAGTTTCCAGCAAACTCCAGAGCAAACAATGAGGGGGTTTTGTGGCAATACCCCAGGTTTGGTGTGGATAAGGCTGTACATTGTGTGGCCTTATCACACTAGATTCAGGGATAAAGCAGTATGTCGTATGGCCTTATTGCACCAGATTTGAGGAGGGATGTGGGATTTATTTATTTTATTATTTTTTGCTTTGTGTAGACAAGTACTTTGTCACACTTAAAGTAGATTCCTTAATTTCAATGGGAGTTGAGTCTAAATATGGCTAAATGTGGATTCGGTCCACTGTCTTTATTGGAAGTTCATTAAACCCATTTTCAATAACAGCAGCAACAACAACAATGTTTATTTATAATACCTTTTCCACCAACCCAGAAAAATACCGGTAGTTGCATCTATATTTGTGTAACTTGGTCTTAGGAAATTTATTCCAAAGGAACTAGCTGATGCTGTGAAGTTTACATGGTGCATCTTGTTCTCTACGATGCCAAGGGATTGGGGAATGGTTGTTTACATTAAAGGAGGCTGTACATGACCAACTGATGCCTATAAGTCAAAATTTCTATCACATTTGTTAGCTTGATGGAATTTTCCTAGCACATGTACCTGACACTCTCAGCAAACTATGTTACAGTGTATGAGCTTGTGGATCAGGACTCCCATTCTGTGGATTTCTGTGTGTCAGGGTGGGGACAGAAATGCATTTCTTTCTCTAAATGAAGTTGGATCCTTGATCCACCAGAATAGCCTACTAATCTTTCCTGGTGTAGCAATTCCACTAGTGTGACAATATCTAATCCCCATGTCATCAAATACAGATGTAATATTTGTTCATACAGCTTTAACCTTCCATTATTACTATTGTTTTAATGATCTGTTATCACTTATTTAAGGTAGCAATAGTCAGCTCAACCCATAGAACTTTAAGGAAAGGCCTTGGCTGATGACAAGCATTTGTGCTTTTTCTGCATAAGGTTCTTGCTTCATTTGTTAGCATATTTAGTTACAGAATTCTGCTAGCAGAGCACAGAAATATTCTGCTTCATACCCTGGTGAACTGTTGCTTGTCAATCCTGGCCTAGATAGATCATTAGTCTGATTCGATGCAAGGCCTTTAAAGATTTTATAAGCTCTGGACAAGCATCAAAGATTGAAAAGCAGACGTTCACAAAAATCAGTGCGTATAGAGCCATTGTACTGTCTATTCTCCTTTATGGGTCTGAAACATGGGTCACCTATCGCCACCACTTACGACTCCTCGAACGCTTTCATCAGCCCTGTATATGCACAATCCTAAATATACACTGGACTGACTATGTGACGAATGTTGCTGTCCTTGAGCAAGCAGGGATCACCAGCACTGAGGCCATGATATTGATAACACAGCTGCGCTGGGCTGGGCACGTTTCTGGGATGGAGGACCATCGCCTCCCAAAAATAGTACTCTCCATGGTGAACTCACCACAGGTCAGCGTAAGAGGGGCACTCCAAAAAAGCGATACAAGGCTCCCTGAAACAACATCTCAGGCTTGGTCAAATTGATCACCAACAATGGTCTCCCCTGGCCTCACATCAGGAGGCATGGAGACACACTATCCACAATGCTGCAGCCTTATTTGAGAACTCACACCGAACAAGTCTTGAAGAGAAATGACAACGCAGAAAGAATCACAACCTGGAAGCATCACCCAAGGAGACCTTCTGTTGTGCTTTCTGCAACCGGACTTCTTTATCTCGGATTGGCCTTTTTAGTCATCAGTGCGCTTGCAGAAAGCATGGGATGAGTCCTTCCTGAATCTTGGTTTGCAAAGAAAAGCCAGAGATCATAATTATTCATGGTGGTCACAAATGGTGCTCATTTCACAGTGGTCAGCTTGCATATTGACATGGTCATCAAAATAAAGGCTATACATTTATCTACTTAGGCTCTTCTTAGATACAAATGCATTTGTATAGCCTTACAGGGGGGGAAATATACTCAGAAAAAAGAGCTTTTTTAAAGAAAGTTGCTCCCTCTGGCCCTCAGTAAAACATAATGCCAATCAGTCCTTGTACAATTAGGTTTCTTTTGGTGGATCAGCTGTGGTCCCTCCCAGTGGCCGTTGGTAGCTCCCATATCAATGGGGTGGTAAATCTGCTCAGGAGTTTGTTCTGAATTTGCAAGGATTGCTCATTTGAAGTGAGATAAAGTCTGCAGCAAGATCACTAGCTACCAACTGCTACTGGTATCTCCTGTTTTGGAGTATTAAGCTTAAAAAGAATACAATGGAATCAGAAAAAGTGCTGGAAAGAGACTATTATTCAGATCAACACATTCTAAATATCATCTATCTAACTTACTGATCAGTCCATTTCCATCTAAATGACATTACACCACAGATAAGAAATAGGAATGACCTATAGGGTAGACCTCATTCAAGCAGATAAGCTTGCCTTCTGTTATTTATTGTTAGCTGCCATCAAGTTGGCTTCAGCTTATGGAGATTCTGTGAATGACAGCCCTCCAAGAGATCCGGTTAACAGCATTGCTTAGATCTTGCAAACTTAGAGACATGGCTTCCTTGGCTGAGTTAAATCAATCCATGATACAATCCTCATCTTTTCTTACTACCTGCCTGCAATTTTGCTGAGCATTATGATCTTTTCTAAAGAGTCATGTCTTATCATGGTATGTTCAAACTACAGTAGACTCATCTTGGCTTATAGTGAGAGTTCGCTCTTGATTTGTTCTCATTTGCTTGTCTTTTTGGAGGCCCATGGTATCTGTAGAACTCTCCTCCATCACCACATCTCACATGAATTGAATTTTTTCTCTTGTCAGTTTTTTTCACTATTCAGCTTTCACATCTAAATACAGAAACTGGCAATACTATGGCTTATATGATCCTCACCTCGATCATCAGTGGTATACCCTTGTGCTTGGGGATATTATCTAGTTCCTTCACAGCTGCCCTTCAAAGTCATTATCTTTTGATATCTTGACTACAGTTTCTATTCTGATTTATGACTGAGCCAAGGTTTAGAAAATCCTTTAACAATTTCAATGCAATCATTACCCACTTACAGTTATCTAAATCTTCTGTAGTCACTATTTTTGTTTTTTTAATATTCACGTGTAGCCTTCCTTTTGTGCTTTCTTCCTCAATAGTCATTCCAAGTCCTTGTTATTTTCTGCTAGTCATGTGTGTCATCTGCATATCTAAAATTGTTGATGTTCCTTTTTCCAGTTTTCACACCTCTTCCTGTGAGTCTAATCTCATTTTACCTATGATATGTTCTGTATATAACACGATATGTTCTGCATATAATTAAACAGATAGGGTGATAAAATGCAGCCTTGTGTGCCATTTGAAAACCATTCTGTTTCTCCCTCTTCTGTCCTGACATTGGTCTCTTGTCCAGAGTATAGATTATGCATTAGGACAATCAAAGGTTGTGGCACAACCATTTCTTTTAGTGTGATTTATTAGTTTTTCATGATCTACTCAGTCAAAGGCTTTGCTGTAGTCTATAAAGCACAAACTGATTTTCTTCTGAAGTCCTTTGGTGCCCTCCATTAGCTTACATATATTTTCCATATGAACTATACAAGAGATCACAAGAGACCATTGGATCATTTTGTCAAGAGAAAGTGTAAGTATTTTTTAAAAAAAAATATTTATTACCCTGCCTTTCTCCTTTCACAGTACCAAGTCAAGAACCACTCAGACTCAAGTTTTTACCTCAAAAATATCAATACACAAAGCTTTCTTTAGTAATAAATAGGAAGCAACCAAACATTAAAAAAATATATATAAGACATGTACAACTTAGAGCTGAGAATGCCGGTTTTCTTTACTTTGTTGTTATTACTACTAGTAGTATCATCGTTATCATTATCATCATCACCATCATCAATTTCATAGTCTACCGGATGTTACCAAAGGGAGTTTTAGACTATCAATTATATCCAAGGATCTAGGAATTAATGAAGTAACTTGGTACATTCCAAGCAGTGTTGCTTTTTGTAACTGTGCTATTGTCCTATTTCTGGCAGTTTCATTCAGTTGTTTTTTTTAGTCCATTTGAAATTGTTCCCTACCAGAACCACATTGTCATCTTCATCATCATCTTCACGCTCATCATCATCACACTCATTAGTGTTATTTTTTTTTACTTAAAGTTAATTACTAGCACATGTGTTTCTTTCTCTTTGTATTATTATTATTATTATTATTATTCATGCACTTTAAATTTTTAAGGCAAAACAATCCCTCAAAATTACCCTCTCCAGAAGCAGCATGTTAGGAGTAATGAGTAAATGTGACTAATTACACTAAACAGTAACATTGCTACTAATTGTTCAGAATTTTTATTAAAAAAAAACTATATGAGCCCCTCATTAGCCTAAAAAACACAGTATAGTAAGATCATGTGCTCTAACACACTACATCTAAGCACTGATGCCATCTTGAAAAGCATGCATAAAACCTCACCATGACAAAAAAAACCTGTTAAAAAAGGGGGGGGATTCCCACTCGGCCCCAAAGCAACCATTATCATACTATGTCAGTGGCGGGAAGGTAGGTCAACTTTGACGAGAAGAGGATTAGGTGAGGGGCAGCATGGCCTTAAATAGCCCCTGCCCCAACCCTTCCCTCTCCCATTATGGCACATACAACATGTCATCACTCTGCCTGGCTTCCCATCCCCTCCGCCCGGCAATGACAGCTCCCTCCTCGGCATGGCCGCACCGGTTGGAGGTGAGCTGGATTATGCTTACTGGCTTGACATGGGTGTTGCTACTGTTACCTACCCTGAGAGTCCCCATCTTGGAATATCACATAATTGACAATATTTAATAATTTGGTTTGATGTGGCCTTCCACATGGTTAGCAGGTAATCCAGGGACTCCCAGATACCAAGGCTGGAGTCATATAACCAAGGGAGGGGCCTTTGGAAATTTCCCAAACAAGTAATATCAGATCAGAGTTGACACCTGGAGATAAGTCATCCACTAATCCACTCAACAACAGAAGAGTCCTTGATGTGTGCAAAATGGGTTTTTCCTCCTTCTTTCCCCTCCAACTATAGACCTTGCCTGCTCCTATTCAGTTCCAAATATATCTCCCATTAACAATCTTTAACTCTTCCAGAGCGCCCTTTGTTCAGTACTGTGAAACTCTGAGAGACATTGTACTCTGCTCTAAATCCCATCCCTTCAGAGGAATGATCACATATAAATATTACCCTAAAACATCACCAAAATGTCCACAGTCCCTTCTCCTACATCCATGCTGCTAGTTTACTGTGAGATCCTCAGAACACATGTCTGAGAATATTCTGCTGCATGAATCTCTGCTCCTCTGATAGGTATTGTATCACCTATCACCCCTTACTCTATTCCTCTATCCAAATACTTCCTACTATCTTTGATAGCCTTGTGTGAGTGCTTGAAGCCTGAGTGCTTGCGTGAATGCTGTTAAAGATCAATTTCAAATAAAGATCATTTAATTGTACGTTCTGGCTTAGAGTCTCCTCAGCAATTAACAGTGTACATAGGTCAAAAGATTCTACCATTACCTGACCTCTTGCTGCTATTTTGACCTAATTAAATATTCCCCACATTAAGATTTGGACACTAATGGGATCCTCATGGACCCCACACAATTTGGGTAACACTACTTTTCAAGGCACTTATAATGATGGTTGGTACTTTTGATGACAAACAGTAAAAACTTGCTTCTCTTCTCTGATAACTGTCCAAGGATTTCCTTCAGGGTTTCTTTATTGTGGCCAAGGGAAAACTGACATTCTTAATCACTATTATTTTAAGACAATTTCTTCGTAATATATTTGTCCTCAGGAATGGGATTCCATCCTAATCAAAAGTATGTATCCAACTCAGCCTTTCTCAACCTTTTTATCCTGGTGGAAACCTTGAAACAATTTTCAGGTATCAGGGAACCCCTGCCTAAAAATTATTATACCTACATTTTTTAAAAAGTTTATTTTTTTTTTAATCTCATTATCTCACAGAAACCCTAGCAACCTCCAGAGAACACTGGTTGAAAAACCCCTGATCCAGCTGTAGAACTATCTTGCTTACATCAAGTGAGCATTTTCAGAAGTGTTCAGATGCTCATTCCCATAAAAGAAAATATAAATCTATAACCCATATAGCACATTGGCCATAATCACAGCCAGCTTTGTGGGAGAAGCATCCCTGCAGCAGAAGCATTTTGAAATCTTTCACCCAACGGAAAAAGCAAACCTTAAATATAAAGGTAAGCTGCCCACTTGGCAGGGTAATTAACTGCAGCAAATTTCAAAATGCTTCCACCTGTGCATGCTTGTTATGGCTGTCTGGGGATTGTGGTGACTTGACAAAAAACCAGGAATTTGAAATATACACGGTTACAGAATTTTGAAAAACACACACACAGAATAGGCTACTAGAACTAGAAAGCTGAACACAGTCTGCTAATGGTTAACTGTTTTGGGGAGGAGGTCCTGGTGAGATTTTTGTTTGCTCATTAAGAAGATGGTGTAATGTGCAACCCTCTACCTTTTAGCCTGGAAAAGAAGAATCACTGACTCTCGGAGGCTGTTTCAGCAGATCAGACTGTGTGTTGATCTGATTTTCTTTCCTCGTCTGAGCATCTACTTTTCCATTGATTGACTCTAATTAATATGCCTATGCTCAGACTCTATAAACCAGCACTGTCAATTCCATTTCTTGTCAATTTGGATCACAAACTTTTCTAGTAGAGCTGCTGCTCTCCGAAGTGGATTTGTGGCTCAGCTTTCAAGACAAGGTGTTTATCTTCAACTTGACTCTGCTCTTTGCGTGTCTCTTTCCCCCTCTAGTATCACAGTTCTGATTTTCTTCCCACTGTTCCTGAAAGGCTAAAAATGTGATTGAGAACATGCAAGTTACCAAACAAATTTAAATTTAATTGTTCCAAGAAATGGAGCACCTCTTTGGGGAAAGAAATGACAGAGGTAGGGGTTTTCTTTTTTGTTGTTTTGCCAAATTAAATGGGAGTTTACACAAAATAGTCAGGGAAGTTAAGCAACATTATCATTAACACAAATCATGATAAATCTAACACTAAGAATTCCTTATGTTTTCAGTTTTGCCCAAGGCTCTAAAAAGAGCTAATTGGCATCTGAGTACAAATACACAGCTGCTGCTTTTTCAATATGTTTAACAAAACAAGTAGTGATTCTATGATCCTATAAGTCATAATAAATTAGTGTTGCTAGTAACACTTCCTTTTCAATCCCCAAGAGGTAATATGTCCCCTGGCCTGTAACAGACAATGGAATGGATGTTGCAAAGTGGATAATCTAACAGAGTGGTGGTCACCAAATACTGAAACCAAGGATTCATCTATACTGGCCATGATATGCCAGTTCCATTTTGGTGTATCCTGCCCATGGATCAGGCCCATTCCTCCCCTGTTAGCTGGATGAAACAGGCTGGAGTCCAGACAGGCACAATGGCCCAGCCCTGAAGCCGCCGCTGCCACCACCACCTGTGTCACACTCTCCTGATCCAGGAGGCCTGCATGCTTTGGATCACCTTCCTGGCTTTGGAGGAATGAGGCAGAGGGCAGCTACAGCAATGGGCTGGCATGCCAAAATGGGCTCCTGCGGTCACATGGGGCCTGATCCATTTTATTTTGGCTAGAATGCATTTTAACAGGTATTTTCTTAAAATGTTTTATTGGGCCCTATCCTGTCTTCCCCCCGCCTTAGCCCCATCTTTACCCCAGGGAAGTAAAAACTGCCCAGGGGCAAAATGGGGCAAAAGCCCTGCGTTGTCAGGGCTCTAAGATGGGGGCAAGTCAGGGTAAATTGCCGATCTAGAAAAGCTCCAAGTGGTATTTCAGGTTCCATTCAAAAGTGCAATTGCCACTCACAAATGACTTGAGCCATACCAAAAAGCAGTGCTACAGCATGGTTGGGATGGCAGTAGGCCTGGTTATGGGCCATTTTGAGCCCTGGGACTCTTAGCAGAGGCTCGATCTCCTGATGCCAAGCCTGAACCAGGGATAAATCATTTCAGATATTTTGCATATCTCCACACCTGGGCAGCTCCTAGCCCTTGACAGGAGTGAGAATTAATGAACACTCTGGGGTTTGATGGTGGGAAGGGAGTGTCTGTGTTATTAACAAAACACAATTAAAAAACCACAGGGACTACATCAATGCCAACACATTGCAAAACCAAAAAGGTAAAAGGTCTGGAAGCCATGTCCTATGAGGAGCAGGTTAGGGACCTGAATATGTTTAGTCTGGAGGAGAGAAGGATAAGAGGTGACATGATAGCCATATTTAAATATTTAAGGGGATGTCATATTGAGGATGGAGCAAGCTTTCTGCTGCCTCAGAGAATACGACACGGAGCAATGGACTCAAGCTACAGGAAAAGATATTCCTCCTAAACATTATCAAGAACTTCCTGACAGTAAGAGCTGTTTGGCAGTGGAATGTGCTGTCTCTGAGTATGGTGGAGTCTTCTTCTTTGGAGGTTTTTAAGAGAGGCTGGATGGCTATCTATTGGGAGTGCTTTGATTGTGTATTCCTGCATGGCAGAGGGTTGGACTGGATGGCCCTCATGGTCTCTTCCAACTCTATGATTCTATGAATCTATGATTCTAGTACCAGGTAACTCAGGCACATTTCTGTGTTGTGTTTCTTTTCTTTTATTTATATTCTGCTTTTTTCTCAATATGAGACTCATGGAGACATATAGTAAAAAGATTTAAACAAAATACAAATAAAACAATAAATAGTACAAAAGTTTAGAAACCATAACATAGACCATCATATTAAAATACTTGAAGCAACATAAAATACATGTATAACATGTATCGTGTATCAAAGTACAGCACACCTCATTCAAAGACACTTCTGCCACAATGAGGCATTGGACTTTTTCGGACGTTGATTTACTGCATCAGAAAGCTTGCAACACTTGTGACGCTGCTGCGTGGCAGGGCTCCTGTTTCATATGACGCTGTTTCAGTTCCGCAAGAGATTGGAGGCAGCCGCACCATATTTGGCCATTTTTTATTCACGGGCAACTTCTGTGAGTAAAAAATGGCCAAATATGGTGCGGCTGCCTCCAATCTCTCGCGGAACTGAAACAGTTGATTTCAGCAGGGGGATGGCATCGTACGAAACGGGCCCCCTGCCGCGCAGCAGCATCGCAAGTATTATGAGCCTTCTGGTACGGTAAATCAATGTCCAAAAAAGTCCATTGTCTAGAAAGTGAAAATACTCCTCACAGAATTTTCTGGGAATACCTTTGGTCCCAACAAGATCCCATGGCAATTTGCCTTATTCAGAAGGAGGGGAGCAAAAAACTCCATTTACGGCTTTTCCTGTATTTTAAAAAATAATACGAGGAAATGAGCCCATTAAGACAACCAGTTTGATTTGCGTGTAGTCTCAGAGAGGGTGGAATGAGAGTTCTGACTGGTCGGATGTATGTGAGGAGTAGGCTTGCGGACAAGGTAATACCTGCAAGCGCCCTGTTGGATTTTTTGAATTAGCAATCATGTGGTTTTTTACTCTGCCAATCACCCAAATAATTTTTTTAGCAGATTGTTGCACTAGCACATCTCTGTTTTAATATTTAAAATTACTGTCTAGTGGCAGCAGCATTTATCACTCTAATTAACGGCCGCTATCTTGATTCATGGGCATCTGAACTTCAAACTGCGGATAGCTTCTAGGGCATCATTTTTGCAAAACATTGTGGAAACTAAAGAATGCAGCTGCAAATTGGCAATGATGCTCAGGAATGAGCATAATTTCATCTCGTGTAGATGAGCCCCCCCAGTTAAAGACCAAAGTTCTATTTAAATAAAAAAGGTATTTTCCCACTGGTAAAAAGAGATCACAGCAGAGTCCAACTTAGCCATCCATAGGAGGGAGTTCCAGTGTGGGAGCAGCCATCAAAAGGCTCATGTCCTCACCAACTGTATTTGTGACGGTGGTGGGACAGAGAGCAAGCCCTCACCCCAAAGTCTTAAGATTCAGGCACCCTTATATAGGGAGATACATTCTTTCAGATAATCTGGACCCAGGCCATATTTAATAAATTTTACTGCGAATTCTGCAACATTTTGTAGCAAAGAGAGTGGCAGGTCTAGCCTCTGACACTGTTCCAGAATCTGCTTGATCATTCCACTCACAGGCAGCCTGTGAAGGTTGGAGGAAGGGTGCAAAAATTGGATTAATAAATTCAGCTATATGCTGTCTTCCAAAGCACTAGCTGTTTGGAACTGAGGGAAAAATGACCTTTCCAAATGTATCCTGGTGGTTTATGTGTTCTTATAGTTTCAAAAACTGCCTTGCTGCTTTAAAGTCGTGTGTGTGTGTGCGCGCGCGCGTGCATGCATCTTTTATGGATGGTCTTCAGCAAGGCACCTCACTTTGGGAGAAAAGCCCAGCTGATGTCTATTAATAAGCACAGGGCATGTACCAACTCCATTGCAATCTGGTCCACTTACCAAAAGGCTAAATAAGTTAAAAGGAAACCCTATGGGCACAGAAAGATCAGGGAAACACTCAGTAACAGTTCCATTTGTGTCTGTTGGGGGAAGGGGTAGCTACCTGCCAGCCTAGAAAGTGACATGGAGTCTCATTATGCTCAAAGATGGATTAATGTAATATTTCCTGCCCTCTAAACGTTCCTATCAAGAATATTCTCTGGCTCTGTCAATGGATTCAGTCATTCAACCCTAGACAGCCCTTTTCAGAATACTGAAAAGGAAGGGCACCTTGAACATTATTATTTATAAAGGCAGTCAAGTCATTTAGCACTTTAAGCAGGGCATTGCTCATAAACTACAGATTAACCCATGTCTGAAAATACAAGTCTTATAGCACTAGTTGCCAAGCAGCATGTTAGTTACACAGCCCAATCTTTTTCCTATGATACAATCAACTGAAATTGGCCATCAGTTGCAAGAGAGCAATCACTGCATATGCACCACAGTCATGGCTTACTATGGGCCCATCTATGGGGGTGGTGGTGGAATGGAGTACCTCATACTAATGGCATTTCACAGCAGCAGTGACTAGTTTTGATGGTAGTTTTTACCCCAGCAGCCCCCATAAGTTTCACATGCCAGATGTAGTAGCAAGCGAGTTACTCGTATCAGTTCTTCACCGCCATCTAACTTTTTTAAAAAACAAAAACTTTGTCTAAGGTACGCTGGAGCAATAGGACGATTTTCCAAGCCAAAAGGACAGACAAAAAAACCACCCCGTTTTATCACCTTAGTGGTTGCTCACTAAGGTTAAAATTCAACATGGCGGCAGTGGGCACTTGCCCTATTAGCAAGCCCCGCCCCTGTGCTCACCTGGCCAATCAGCTTTGTGCTTCCTCTCATATGGGAAAGCAATTAAAAGCAAATCACTCATCCTAATGAGCAGGAATGCGCACCTCTCTCGCTGTTTTTAAAAAGCTACGAGAAAAGCTGCAAAGGCTTTTCCTGCATTGTTTTTGCCACCCTCCCCATACTGTGGATTTATGAAGGATCCTATTAGACAGGTAGGAGTCCCAGAAAAATCTATGAGATTTTATTTCACCATTTAGACAACCACTAAGTTGGCAATAAATAAATAAAATCCTATTGATAAGGCAAGATCCTATTCCAGTTTAACCATTTATTTTTATTTATTTATTTGTGCAGTTTCTATGCTACTTTTCTCCTAAAGTGGGACCCAAGATGGCTCACAGAATAATTAAAACCACAATTAAAACCAATTAAAACATACAAAGTAAAAAACAGATAAAAACAACATAAAAGCACATCCCAATAAAAAACACAATTATATGCCAAAGACCTGCTTAAACAAGAATGTTTTTACCTGCCAGCGAAATGACAACAGGGAGGGGACCAGCCTAGCCTCCCATGGAGGGAGTTCCAGAAGGTGGGAGCAGCCACAGAGAAGGCTCTCTCTCATATCTTCACCAAGTGAGCATATGATGGTGGTGGGACTGAGAGAAAGCCTTCCCCTGCAGATCTTAAAAGCCTTGCAGGTTTGACTAGCATGTATTTTTCCCTTTGTTTATGTGGAAACTTCCTTAAAAGACTTTACAGCCTTTTGTGTCTCCTGCAAACTGCTGCCTTTGTCAGTCAGAATTATGGGTATGTTTTAAAGGTGACTTTCAAAAGGTAAAAATGCACTGCTGTTTTTTCCCCACACCCTGGTTTCCATTTTATTAGATAAATACACCAGCTGAGTTTTTCTTTGTTCAGAGTTAGTCTGAAACGTGAACATCACTCCTTTTTCACCCCCAGTGCGATGTGGATGGTAGCCAGCCATGATAGGCAATGGCCATTAATATCCAGTTGCTGTCATCTATAGTCTGAAGAAGCCCATTTCCGCAAGAAGTGTACCATGTGGTATTTTGAGCATCCAGAGCGCTCCATTTTGTATGTTGGTGGTACCGTTTTGGCTCAATAAGCTTTGAAAATCACCCAGTGGGGGGATGGTGTTCTGGGACAGGATCCCATGGACACGCAGGGCCTGATCCAGCAGGACCAGATTAAACTGTTTTTTTTTTCTTTTATTGCTGTAAAGGGCCCTGTGCTGGCTTGCCCTTGTTGCAGCTCATATCTGCCCCAGGGGTCATAAGGACTGCCCAGGGGCAGACTGGGGTAAATGCCTTGAGTCATCTGGACTGCAGGGCTCTGGAACGGGGACAAGCCTTATTTGTCCTATGTAGATCAGCCCTAAAAGTGAGGTGGTTAACAAAATAAAGGATTAACTAATGGGTGTGCTTGTTATACTTGGGTTTGCTCTGATAGACTTCTCAGAATTCAGTTATATAATGCTATACTGCTTCAGGTACTGTTAATTTGGCACAGGGTGTGGAAATGTATTGGGCCTAATTGTCTTCTGCATAGCTTGATGTACCTTCACCACAGGTAATATAGTTAATTGCACACATACTCATTGCTGTTTAAACTTCCCTGTGGTATTTCTGTGTAAAAGAAGCAACCAACCTAATGAGTACACTGTAGGGTTGGCATTTCCTTCTTTGGAGGATGCTAAAAAGCAAATGTTCACTTTACATTGCACAAAACCACATGGTTTTATTCACCCTGTGCGAGAACTTTGCTATAATAATATGTTCAAACCTATGTTTTATAGTGTTTTACTATGGATTGGCCTTTTTAGTCATCAGTGCACTTGCAGAAAGCACGGGATGAGTCCTTCCTGAATCTTCATTTGCGAAGAAAAGCCAGAGAGAGAGACTATCCAAAAGACCATGAAACTGAGGTAAACAAAGTGGCTACAATCCCATAGAGAGCTAGGTACAAATGAAACCATAGATTCCAATGGTCTTCTAATTTCTGAGTATCTAGTACGGTATTTGTAATTACTACATAAGGATGAAAGAATCTCCATATATATATATATATATATATATATATATATATATATATATATATTCCAGGAGAATAGTACTTTACACCCAAGCCCATTGCCTGTTTTGTACTGGTCAGGCCAAAATCTGGAGTTCAGTGTCCACCTGCAGGTGCCATATTTTCTGAAGGGTATTAACAAACTGAAAAATGTCAAGAGGAGTGTGACCAGAATGGTGAAGGGTATGAAAACCAAGTGCCTATGAGGAATCACTGAAAGAGCTTGTAGGTTCACAGTAGAGAAAATAAGATTAAGGAGAAATGTAAACTCAGTCCTCCAATATCAGAAGTATTGTCACATAGATGATGTCACAGAATTATTTTCTGTTGCTCCAGAGAGCAGGAGCCAAACCAATGGTTAGAAACACCAAGAAAGCAGATTTTGACTGTAGGTATTAGAAGGAATGTCCTAACAGTAAGAGCTGTCTGGACAAGATGGCTAAGCTGAGACTGTCATACTTCGGATATATTGTTGGAAAGTATGACTCACTAGAAAAGACAATAATGCTTGGCAAGGCAGAAGCCAGCAGGAAACAAGGAATATTGCACTACAGGTGTATAGACACAATCAAGTAAGCCACGGTCCTGAGTTTGCAAGACCTGAACAGGGCTGTTGATAACAATGTGACTTGGAGGTCTCTTATACATTGGGTTGCCATATGTTGAAGTCAACTTGACAGCAGTTAACAACAATATGAGTGTCTGACACTAGAACTCACTACCTCAAGAAGTAGTGGGATCTCCTGTGCTGGAGATATTTAAGCAGATATCCACACTGCACAATTATAGCAGTTGGATGCCACTTTAACTGCCATGACTTTATCCTACACAATCCTAGTATTTGTAGTTTGGTGAAGCACTTACAACTCTCTTTTATACATTATCTTGAACGACATCATTAAAGCTTGCTGGCAGAGAATTCTAACTGCCTCATTGTACTAAAAATCCCAGGATTCCATAGGATGAGGCCAGGGCAGTTAAAGTGATATCAAAGAGTATAATTGTGTAGTATGGATACAGCCCTAGACTTTGAGGGTCCTGTCAAAGCCCCATTCAAACAGACATTAACTAGCTAAAGTAGTTTATTGAAGCTGAAGTGTTTCCATCACATTCCTTTCCCCAGATGTCTCAATCTTGAGCACTGAGCTCCGACAGATCAGTTCTAGGAGCTGAAAGGCCCCGCGTCTATTATGCTCTTCACCTTCCCCCTCCCAATGAAAAGCTGGCCAGAGCAACAACCTTAATTGGGAGGCCACAGTGAGGTCTGCAAGATGGCAGAGGCTTGTGAAGCAGACATCTGCCATGTTGCTGACACTGTAGGTGCATCTTGCATTGTATATCCTGCATTGTTTGGGTGTAGGTCAATGGTTCTCAACATTTTATATCTTATATCTCATCTATCACTCTGTCAAAAAACCTGGGGCCCACCATGACAGAAAAAGAGCCCCCCCTTCTTCTAAGAACATTTATATACTGAAACATTCTGTTATATCATTTACAGTAGGTTTTAAGGATATAAAAATGTAGTAAACCCAAACTAATGAATAATAATTCCAATTTAAGTTGTTATGCAAGCCCCATACTGTCAAGGGATGATAGGACACTCAATCCCTGGCAGAAGCCAAAAACTATCTCAGCAGACTTAGTAGCAACCTGTTCCCAAGAATACTCACAGACAGGAGATTTTCAGACCTGCAAAATGCTGGTTTGCCGCGCGAGCAGCCTCCCGAAACTGCTGCGCGGCAAGGGTCTACTTCGGACGACGCTGTGCCTCTCGCGAAACCGTCCGTGTCACTTCCGTGAAGCTTGGGATGGCTCAGTGCCATATTTCAATCCGTGATTGAAATATGGCGCTGAGCCGTCCCAAGCTTCACGGAAGTGACACGGACGGTTTCGCGAGAGGCACAGCGTCGTCCGAAGTAGACCCTTGCCGCGCAGCAGTTTCGGGAGGCTGCTCGCGCGGCAAACCGACATTTTGCAGGTCTGAAAATCTCCACAGAGTGTTTGATGTCCAAATAAACAGGAGGCACCTTTATCTTCAAAGTCAAGCAGTTGCAATATGTACAAATATTTACAATTGAAAGACAAACTGCTTCACCAGACATCAGCATTCACAAGAAAAGAATGAACTCTAGACTGAGCTCCCTTATATACACAGCTACAGGGCATTGGCTTACTCAGCCACATGGGTGCATTACATCAGATCTTCCACTCCAGAAGCTACACCCTCTAGTAACCCTTTTCAGCAGCTGGGACTACATGACTCCCATGACTTGGCAGTTCTTTGGCTTCAGCCATCATGACTCAGCATCATTCAGCAGTTGTTTGGCCATTTTCAATGGAGTTCAGTCTCTAACTCCTGACACATACCCCAGAATGTTACATTTACCACTGGCTGAGAACCACTGTGTAAGGTACGGTACCTCCAAGGTTCTTGACAATTTTTCCATTTGAAAACTCTATGAAATATTAAGAATTTTTTCCCCTCCTGCTGACCAATTTCGCATTACAAGTGGATTGGGCCTAATTAAATTGATTATTTCCATTTCTTACTACGTTGCCCACTAGTTGGGCTACAAATATAAAGTGATGAACATTGAAATAAACATAGTAGTTCAATTCACTCTTGTTTTAACTCCATATCTTTTTTGGGGGGTGGGGTGTCTGTCTAAGCAGAAAGATATCCTACACAAATATCTGGCCAAAAAAGAAACAAAAAAACAAAATCTATATACTGCTTCACTAATAGGTTGATAGTAGTTGTGAGATAGTGTGATCCTATACACGCCTCCTGAGAAATAAGTCCCTTGAATGCAATTTGGCTTACTCTTAGGAGATTTTCACACAGGGCCAAAATGCCCCATTACTGCCCCGCTACCTCCTCTCCTGTTCCTGCCACAGAATAACATAAATCTTTCACACACTTACCTTAATTCCGCAGCAGGAACGGGCTCCCCCTCCCCTTGCTGGCTGGCCATAAATGCGGCTGTTGTAAGGCTGCTTTTATGACTGGCCGTCTGAAACGTTATCATGTTATCACGTGATAACACCGGGCGGTAAATTTAAAAAATAAAACTCCCCCAAACATAAAATCAGTTCACCAAGCACAAAAACAGTCTTTAAATCACATAATCAAAACAGGGAGGGTAAAATAAAGGGTGCCACTTACCTGGATGTCCAGATCGTACCAGGAAGTGCTTGGAATGGACCCCCCCTCCACGGCTGTCATTTTGGAACAGGAACGGGGCTCCTGTTCGCACACCCGTGATTGCATGATAGTGACGGAATGGGAGGTCTATTCACGATGAAAAATTGTGATTACATTGTTCTGGACCAGTCACAGGAGTACGATGAATGCAGGACAGAATGGGGTCAACGTCGTCCAAAAGGGAAAACCTTTCCCGACCCTGTTCCGTTCCTGCCATGGGATATATAGCCCGTGTGAAAATCTCCTTAGGTAGGACAGTATAGGATTTCAGCCTTAAAATGCCACTATCCTTTAAAATTACTTTTCAATAGAGTTTCATGCTTGAGTAGCATGGTCTTGATCACATTAAATATTATTGAAGGATAAGAGGGAATGCCCTAATGATAAAATAAAGATGAAGAGGTAGAAGACACAACCTAGTTGTCAGAAAGCAATGATGGATCTGGAATGAAATTATACTATCCCATGAAATCTTCTGCTAAAATAAATTCGATAATCTTAATGATGTGAGTAGACTCCTTTAGAGTAGCCAGGTATTCCTGTACTACCTCTTTACCTATTCTGTGCTGTATTTCCCCTACTGCTTCATCTGCCTCATCTTCAATTGGGCATCAGTTCAAGCAACTTTGGAAAATGTTCCTCAGTTCCAAAAAGAGTCACATGGTTATGGAACTATCAAGGATGTGATAGGTTATCATGGTTGGAGCAGGGTTACAGAGCTATTTTGGTTTCAACTTCTCCTTAGAATATACAGTACGTTCCCCCCCCCTCTCTCTGGATTTTCTTCACAAACGAAGATTCAGGAAGGACTCATCCCGCACTTGCAGAAAGTGCGCTGATGACTGAAAACGCCAATCCGAGATAAACAAAAAAGCACAGCAGATCTCCTTGGGTGATGTTTCCAGGTTGTGATTTTTTCTGCGTTGTTGTTTCAAGACTTCAAGACTTGTTTGGCGTGAACTCTCAACTAAGGCTGCAGCATTGTGGATAGTGTGTCTCCATGCCTCCCGATGTGAAGCCAGGGTGGACCATTGTTGGTGATCAATTTGGCCAAGCCTGAGATGTTGTTCAGGGAATCCTTGTATCACTTTTTTGGAGCGCCCCTCTTACGCTGACCCATGGAGAGTTCACATTAGAGTACTATTTTTGGGAGGCAATGGTCCTCCATCCTAGAAACGTGCCCTGCCCAGCGCCGCTGTGTTCTCAATATCATGGCCTCAATGCTGGTGTTCCCTGCTTGCTCAAGGACAGTAACATTCGTCACATAGTCAGTCCAGTGTATATTTAGGATTGTACGTATACAGCGCTGATGAAAACGTTCGAGGAGTCGTAAGTGGTGGGGATAGGTGACCCATGTTTCAGACCCATAAAGGAGAATAGACAGTACAATGGCTCTATACACACTGATTTTTGTGCTTTGTTACTCCAGACTCTTTTGTAAAGTCTTCCAAATGTGCTATATGCCTTTGCTAATCTGTGATCGATCTCTTTGTCAATCTTGGCATCTAAGGAGATGTTGCTTCCCAGGTAGGTGAACTGCTGAACAGACTTAAGCACAGATTTGCCTACGGCAATGTGGGGATAGCAGTGTTCGTCCTGTGGTGCAGGCTGGTAAAGAACTTCCGTTTTGTTCAGGTTGACTTCCAGCCCAAACTGCTCTGCAGCTGTTGCAAAGCAGGATGTTAGCCGCTGCAGAGCTGCTTCTATGTGGGCAACAAGGGCAGCAGCATTAGCGAAGAGCAGCTCATGGACTAGATAGTTTAGAGTCTTAGTGCGAGCCCTCAGAAGCTACAATCAATACTGTAACGTATATAGATGCCATCTTCTTCGAGCTCTGCCGTAGCCCTTTGGAGCATCATACTGAAGAAGACTGTAAATAAAGTTGGAGCAAGAACACAACCTTGCTTCACTCCATTAGTTATTAGAAAGGGCTCTGAAAGAGCATCGCCATATCTGACTTGACCGTGCTGGCCCTCATGTAGGAAGATAACCATTTTAAGGAATTTGGGGGGACAACCTAGTCTTTCCAGGATCTGCCACAGACCTTTCCTACTCATGGTGTCGAAGGCTTTGGTGAGGTCAACAAATGTTACATAGAGACCCTTGTTCTGCTCCCTACATTTTTCTTGCAGTTGTCTAAGGGCAAATACCATATCTGTAGTACTCGTATTGGCTCTGAAGCCACATTGGCTTTCAGGAAGAAGTTCTTCTGCAATAGCAGGAACTAATCTTTCAAGTACGTTCACATTCTCAGTAATTAAATACACTAATACTTACAGCATATTCATAGTGTATTAGTTCAAAAAGGAAGTCCTGATTATTTTAAATAAATGAAGTCAGCATGCAAATAATGCATAATCACATGCTACTGCTTCAGTAACAGAAGTGTCTCTAGCATAATGTTTTTCATCTTCAGAGTTAGTTTCAAACTCCCCAGGATCCACATCAAGCTCTGGTCTTCCTTTTTTGCCTGAGCAGTCAGTCTATAATTGTAGACTCTGTAAGGTCTTCTGTTCCTCTTTAGCTAGTGCACTCTTTTGTATTTGGTCTGGTTCATTAGCTTGCAAGAGAAGTGTGTTAGCCCATATGGATTCCTTCCTCTTTTAGATAAATGCTGAAAGCTAAACCCATCTCAATCAATCAATCAATCAATCAATTCGATTTATTTCAGTCAACAGGCCATTGACAACAAAATATATATAGAACATATAAAACACATAAAACGTTTAAAAGCATTAAACTGCAAAAACTTGTTAGAATAAAACCAATATATATTAACAACGTGCGCATCGAGTAAGCATATATATTCATACAGAAACACACTCAGGAATATTGAATAATCCAAACCTTAGACATAAGGCTAGGTGGCTATTTCTTTGAATCTACCTAATGCAAAATGCAAAAGATCTAGCTATTCAACTAGTTTAACACATGCTCTTACATATTTTAATGGCAGAAAAAAGAAACTTGGCCACTGTTTCCGTTTTGCTTTTCTTTGCATCGTTCAACAGGTATTCCATATACCAACTATTTGGTCTACCCGGGAACTTGAGCAGGAGGGGAGATATTAATCTCAACCTCTCATCTTTATAAAAGGTACAAAAGAGTAAAACATGTTCTAAAGACTCAACAAATCCCTCCCCACAGGGACAAACCCTCTCATAATAGGGTATTCCCTTAAACCGACCCTCTAGGAGTGCTGAAGGTATTATGTTAAATCTGGCTTTAGAGAACACAGCTCGATACTTTGGGATAGTCAGATTTTGTAAATAAGAAGCCTCCCTCTCTAAATTAAACTGTAGGCCTAAACTGATGGGAGAACAGGCAGTACGGGCAGACGATAAAGAATATTGAATATCCATATCTTTTATGTGACGTATCATGATCTGCAGGGCTCTCGAGAGGTCTTGTGACATTAAAAAATTACTTGAGAAGCCCAACCTCAGTAGTTTCTCCTGAATATTATTAGACCAGAGGGTGGTGTAATTGTCTTTCCGAACAAGATGCCAGAGACCTGAATCAGGGCCCGCATAAAAAAGTTTCAACCAGTACTTTAACGTCCATATCCAAGCAGTGCATTCCAGAGAGTGGCAGACCGCTTCGAGACGTAGAACAGCTGATGGTACACAGTTGGGTCCTCCGAATAATTTACGGAGATAGATGGAGAAAACCTGTTCTAGCTCTACAGAGAAACCCTGGATCCAAATAGGAATCCCAAACAACAGTTGTGGTAAAACCTTGGCCTGAAACACCTTCAAGGCTGCAGGAAAGAATTGACCTCCTTTAGTGAAGAAGAATCGAATTAGGGCCTTAGCGCTATTATTTGCTGATTGGGCAACTATTGATCTCTGGGATGTCCATCCTCGAGTTGATTGGAAAGATATTCCTAGATACCTGAAGGTTTTGACTTCTTCTAGGCTATGTCCATTTAAAGTCCACCTAGATCGGGTCTTTTTTTTTTTCCAGAAAACCATGATTTTTGTTTTGTTATAATTGATGGTCAGACCATTTTCTTCACAGTAACCTCCAAAGACTCTCAGAATTTGTTTCAAGCCTATTTTCGAAAAAGAAAGGAGAACTGCATCATCTGCGTACAAAAGTAAAGGGATACTAACCGGGGCCAGTTTGGGAGAATGGCGTGCTACCGCTGAAATTGAAACTGAAAGATCATTAAGATAAAGGTTGAATAATAAGGGTGCCAAAATACAACCTTGTCGTACACCTTTTTGGGTGGAGATAGGTTTTGTAAGGTTACCCTGAATGCCACATCTCACTTGTATAGTTGTGTTTCGATATAAATTCATGATTAACCATAGCAGTCTCCTATCAATGGTAGAAGCAAAGAGTTTTGTCCACAGCCTATCTCTGGGAATTGAATCAAATGCAGATTTCAAATCAATAAATGCCACATATAATCCTTCACCTTGTGAGATGGAATATTTCTCAGCCAGATGGTTAAGAACCAAGCAATGGTCAAGAGTTGTTTTGCCTCTTCTAAAACCGATTTGTTCATTACCTATGATGTTCTCACTGTCTATCCATTCTAAGAGGTGATTATTAAGAAAATGGCCATAAAGTTTACCAGCAACCGACAGTAAACTTATGGGTTGATAATTAGCTGGATCATTTCTATGTCCCTTCTTGTAAATAGGGATTATAACCGCATTTGACCAACTCGAGGGAATTTTGGCTTTTTGGTTAATAAGGGTGAAAAGGGAAGCAAGTAGAGGGGCCCACCAAGAGATATTAACTTTCAGGAGCTCCGGCAAAATTAGGTCAGGCCCTGGGGCTTTTCCAGATTTGATCTGTTTTGCGGACCCAGACCGTACAGCCCCTCCACCCCCCTGAATGATACTTGCACACAGTATATTTGATAACAATTATATTTGGTTACATCTTCAGAAAACATGACTTAAATACAGGTTAATAAATACATGTTTTTGGCAATAAATGGCCGCAACTTACAAGCTAGATGGTTGGTGGCAATGCATGAGTCATGATCTACTCCTTGATCCCACCCATGTGGGTCAAGACCTCAAGTCGGTCAATCCTGACTCCCTGGAGGAGAGAGATACTGGCCAAGCCATCCGCTTGACTCTCTCCTCCCCTGTGAACAAATGTTGGTTAACAACTAGAGGGCAAGGTCTCTGTTGAACTTGAACTTGAGCTAGTGCTTGAACTTGCACTTGATGAAGACCTCATGCCCTATCATGACCCATGACATCCGCCACCAAGGCTTTCCCCTTGGGAAACGCCTTCTGCCAACCATCCTCCCTCTCAACAGGCAGCCCTACAGGCCCACAGCGGCCCCTTGCCATGCTGGCAGAATCCTTCCAGGCCGGATATACGCTGCATAGGTCCTGGACCTCTGATGGCCCAGTATCATGATGGCCTCTGTTGACAGGCCCCCTTGAACTGCCATGGTAGCAGTCCCTATCTGGAAGGAGTGGTTGCCAAATTCTTCTGCCAGCAGCCCCATCAGTACCAAGGCCTTCTTCAGCATGCTCGCAAATTGATACCTGGTGAGAGGGATCCCATCTTGATGCTGGAACAGGAGGCCCTGAGCAACTCCTCTTGCCCTTATGAAGTCCTGCATGCAGGTCACCGGGCCTGGGGAGGTGTAGAGTGGCCCTTAGGCCCCTTGATCAGCCTTACAGCGCCTTATACACAGTGTCATGTCCTTGCTGGCGACAGTCACATTGCACATCTGCAGAGCCCTGCCAGACATGTCCTGTTTGGAGGAACATATGATGTCCCCTACCCTCAGGGCCCTGAAAAATGCTGTAGTGTAAGCTGTGCTGAAGAGCAAGGCCTCATAGCTGGAGTGGCAGATGGACAGCAGCAGCCTCGCCAATTGCGATAGCATTGCGTAAGACACCGTCGCCTCAAATCCACAGCCTTCAGCGCCGCCCATCTCCAGCCCTCCATTGCATTCCTTACCATGAAGGTGTCACAGGGGTCACCATGACCTGCTGCTTTGCTGAAGAAGGAAATGCCAGCAGCATGCCCAGCGATCGTTCGTGACAAGCCTCTCTCCTTCAAGGAAGCAAGGGAGTGTAATACCACTCACTCAGATGCTGCCCTTGCCACGCCGTAGCCATGCTGCCTCCTGAATGCCATGAATTGGGAGGCTGCTGCCTTATAGCTGGCTTGCATTGATGGTGCCAAGGAGTCTGCTACACCCTGGAGCACTGTTTGTTCCCAAGGTTCCAGAGGTCTGCTGGGAATGGGGCCATCATCGTGTCAGCTTCCGTGGCCAGCAAGCAGAACTGGTCTTCCTGAAACCAAGACAATGCATCCGTGATCTCATTATCCACACCTGGGATGTGCCGGGCGTGCAAAGCTCTGTCACCCTCTTGCTGATGTCATCTGGCCATGCCAGGAGCCGGCCGGACGACCCACACTGTGCTGGTGGCCACTGCCAATCAGGGCCAGGCAGGCCCACCCTGATTGGCTGCCGTCTCTCCCCATCCCTCCCCATCAGGGAGGACCATGCGGTCCCCCTACCCCCCAAGCACAGGGTGCGAGGGGGCACCAGAGGGCATCCCGGGGGTGCCGGTTGGGCCGCAAAAAGGCCCGCTGGCTAGCGGTAAGCCTCCTTCTAGCCGTGACAATGGTTTTTGGTGGATACAATGTCTTCTTGGTTCCAGGTAGGTACCTCTGAGTTTGCCTACTGTTTGTATTTGGTACTGTTCATAAACCTGTATTGGGTTTACAAACTGGCATTGTGTATTTATTTATTTATTTATTGCCTGCTAAACCATCTCAATTATTGAATAAAACTGGACATTTATTATAAATTTCTTGTCTTCTCAATAAATATAAGTAACATCAGAAGTATTTTTAATGACACAGAATAATTGTGCCAATCAGATTTCACATATTTAATATAAAGACATTGGCCAGAAACCTGTACGGGAGTTACATCTCCATAAGTGGCCTTATAGAGGAATATAGAATCATAGAATTGTAGAGTTGGAAGAGACCATGAGGGCCATCCAGTCCAATCCCCTGCCATGCAGGAATCACGATCAAAGCATAAAAGCCACAGGGTTCTATCCTGGGCCCAATACTATTCAACATCTTTATCAATGACTTGGATGAGGGAATTAGGGGCATACTTACCAAATTTGCAGATGACACCAAATTAGGAGGAGGAGCTAATACCATAGAGGACAGGATCAAAATTCAAAATGACCTGGATAGACTGGAGAGCTGGGCCAAAGCTAACAAAATGAAATTCAATACAGAGAAATGTAAGCTTCTGCACATAGGGCAGAAAAATGAAATGCATAGATATAGGATGGGAGAGACCTGGCTGAACGAGACTACGTGTGAAAGGGATCTAGGAGTCCTAGTAGATCACAAGTTGAACATGGGTCAACAGTGTTATGCGGCAGCTAAAAAGGCCAATGCCGTTTTGTGCTGCATCAATAGAAGTATAGTGTCCAGATCAAGGGAAGTAACAGTGCCGCTCTATTCTGCCTTGGTCAAACCTGACCTAGAATACTGTTAGATTGGGGATGCTTTGATCATGATGTCCTGTGTGGCAGGGGGTTGGACTGGATGGCCGTCATGGTATCTTCCAACTCTACAATTCTATGATTCTATCCCTGACAGATGGCCATCCAGCCTCTGTTTAAAGACCTCTAAGGAAGGAGACCCCATCTGTCGGGGATAGAATCATAGAATCATAGAATTGGAGTTGGAAGAGTTGGAAGAGACCACAAGGGCCATCCAGTCCAACCCCCTGCCACACAGGGAATCACGATCAAAGCATCCCTGACAGATGGTCATCTAGCCTCTGTTTAAAGATCTCCAAGAAAGGAGACCCCACCATGCTCCGAGGGAGTGTGTTCCACTGCTGAACAGCTCTTACTGTCAGAAAGTTCCTTCTAATGTTTGAGGTGGAATCTCTGTTCCTGGATCTTGCATCCGTTGCTCCGTGTTCTAGTTTCTAGAGCAGCAGAAAACAAGCCTCAATGTGCATCATCCTCAATGTGACACCCCTTCAAATACTTAATCAGGGCTATCATATCACCCCTTAACCATCTTTTTTCCAGACTAAACATACCCAGCTCCCTAAGTCTTTCCTCATAAGGCATGGTTTCCAGACCTTTCACCATTTTAGTCACCCTCCTCTGGACACGCTCCAATGTGTCAATATCCTTTTTGAATTGTGGTGCCCAGCACTGGACACAGTATTCTAGGTGAGGCCTGACCAGAGCAGAATACAGTGGTATTAAATTTGGTAGTTCTATAACCCTCATATCCAGTAGTTCTGTAACATCCATATCCAGTAGTTCTGTAGCCTCCATATCCAGGGGTTCCAATGAGCATAGATGGCTTTTGCCAATGTCCTGTTATGCATGTTTGCGATTTAGTAACAGTGTTTTGTAGTGCCTCTGCTATGTAATTAAGTATACATAAAATGATGATATGTAGAGGGGGTGATATAAGAATCCGGACACCACCACCACATGCTTACTCCTGTGTTTTGCCTTCCAAATACTGGACTTACTGTTATCTGTTCAGTTTAAAACCATACCATACCATACTAAAACTAGTTCCTGTTTTAGTTTTCCGGTTCCTAAAATACCACAAAGACCCTATCTGGTAGGTAAGCATGATTTTCCCCATTTATTTCAGTGAGACTTGCCTATCATTAGAAAAGCGGAGTCATGCTTTTTTGACCAACTAGTAGTTTGATAACAGATATTTTCCAATGAGTTTTACAGTTAAAACCTACTTCATTAGATGCAGTATCAGACAGAAACGATATGGGCTGGTCAGTTACAGGAAAGCAGACAGCAAGTATTCTGTTTTCATTCAAAGTGATATCTGTAGTATTATGAGTGATCTTTAGCACAGCATTCAAAATTGGAGGATAGCTACACACTGTCTCTCTAGTTGCACAATACCCGTAATCTCTATTCAAAATGACACTCAAATTTTATTATGACCTTCTGTTCTACTATTTCATGTTCCATTTGTCCCTTGACTTGATTTTCTGAAGAATGGCTACCCAGAGGTCTCTGGTTTTATAGCCAGCAAAGCTTAATGCTCATTATCAGACTTCCTAATGTTTCCTCCAAGGAGAACAAAATGGTATACATGGCTCTCCTCACTTTCATTTTATCCTCACAACAACTCTGTGAGTTAGGTTAAACTGAGAGACAGTAGTTGTCCAAAGGCATGCAGTGACCATCATGGCTAAGGCAGGATTTGAATTTGGATCCCATCGTTATAGCACTCTGACTACTACAGCCAAATTGGCCCATGAAGTTCTTATTTATTTAGCTTATATCAAATATTTCCAAATTCTTCAATAACTGTGTAGGTATTTAATATTAAGTATTGGAACTCTTTACCAATTACTGCCTTGCATCATTTTCACCAGCAAGTATATTGGCAAGATGAACAGTGACGTCATAAGTTTGGAATTACATCTGTTATAATTTCTGCAAGCAATTCAAACAATTTTGATTATCAGGTGTCCAATAAATGATAAAATAAATAAATAAACCTGATATAACAGGTGTGGTTGTCATGTTTATTTAGGTATTTCATTTAGCTATTCTGTTAGAGGGTTGCTGAAATACAAAGCTACGAATGTGGTGAAATGTATGGCAAATATCCAAGACTTTCAAACAATGCTATCAAGTGAGTTGCATAATGCTTGCAAAAGTAGTTTAATTGTGTGGATGGTAGCATAGGCAGCTGCTCATAACAATCTCTAGATAATAACTACTGGGAGTTTTTTTCATCTTAAAAAATAACTTGAAAAGCTTCGCACACATAGACTCTGAGTTGTTTTTGTTTAGAGGCAACAGATTGATTGTGTGGGCAGCAACTATAAATGAGTAACTGGAAATCCTGCAGTGTTGTGATATTAAACTGGAAGCCATCAAACTAAATTCTACAATTCCTCTGTTGCAATTACTCAGGCAGCATTCTTCTGCACAATCGTGAAAGACAAAGGCAGTGTTGAAAAAGAAAGGAAATACCTTAATAGAATGTTAAATTATATATTATGGAGACCAAAATTTGCATTTGAGAAGAACTGAAGTTTAATTTAAAAAAAAAGCCTTCCATCATGTTTATAAATAAATCTGAGCAGGCAGCAAAGCATCCCTGCTGTGCAACCCTGGAAACTTACAGATGAGAGTTGCTCTGTTGTTTGGTTGCTCTCTGAAGTTTCTAGCCCCAAAGTGAGTGTCTATTTCTAAAGCTTTAAAATTATCCCTGCACAGAACAGCAAAGACGTGACCTGTTTATGCTGTAAGAACTGGGGGCAGAGGAAGAATAATGAAGCAGGCACTTTTGATCCAAGTGGCATTCCTGTACCCATTTACCTGAAAGTAAGTGTGATGTACCAAGCACACACGCTCACGTGCATTCAATAAATTGCTTTATTGACATGGATTCACATGTCAGGGACATAGGAAAAAGCCGAAACTGAGCACAGTCAAAGCAATCCCCCAGATAAAAGCACCCAGCGTGAGAAAAGCATTTAGGGAGGATTTCTCATAGTGCCTTGCACCTGGGAACACTGACCTTGAGCTGCTGTGAAGAGCAGCGTTCCCAAGCCAACCAGGCGGGCTGGCCTCTCTCCAAAACTTTCAGGGGCCTAGGCAGGGAACCAGGCCTGAACCAACCCTATGTCAGGGTCCTCCATGAATTCTACTCCAATAACCAGAATTCAGGAACAAGCCTGACATACTGCCCTCCCGAAGATAAACCTCCCCCTAAACCTGGCTTATCAGGAAAGCGGACATGGAACTTTCGCAATAAGCGCTGAGCATTCACATGATCAGAATTGACCCATTCGGCATGACCCAAAGGCAAATGTTTCCATTTCACCAAGTACTGTAGTACACCCCTGTGAACCCAAGAGTCCAACACTTCAGAAATTTCAAAATGTTGATCGTGGTCAACCAGAATAGGATGGGGTGCAGGTCCCAGGTCTGGATGGTGCTGATCTGGAGGGCATGCCGGCTTGAGCAAGCTGGAATGAAACACAGGGTGCACATTTCAGTACAGTTTAGGCAAAGACAGTTCAAACACCACTGGGTTTATAACCCGAGTGATAGGAAAGGGACCAATGTACTTGGGCCCCAACTTCTTTGAAGGTTGGGGACTTTTAATTAAGAAATTGGGTAGACAAAAAGACCAAATCCCCAACGGCATAGTCCGGGGTGGGATCCCAGTTTTGATCTGCATGATGTTTATAATGCGCTTTGGCAAAATCTAAGGCTGAGATAACACATGGCCAGGCATCTCTGACCTTTTGGCTCCATTGGGTCACTGAGACTGGGTCCTTGGAAGACCCCTCCCCTAGGGGTAGAGGACTGAAACCTTGCCCTGAAACCACCTTGAATGGGGAGAGGCCCGTGCTCTGGTGAATGGCGTTGTTATAGGCTACCTCCGCAAAAGGCAAGAGGTCTACCCAGTCAGACTGTTGGAAGTTCACATAGCACCTCAGGTATTGTTCAAGAATCTGATTAATATGTTCGCTCTGGCCATCACTCTGGGGGTGATGGGAACTGCTGAGTCCTAACTCAACTCCCAGAAGTTTTGTGAATGCTTTCCAAAACTGGGAATTGAACTGGGGCCCCCTATCAGATACAATCTTGGCAGGCACTCCATGTAGTCTGTAAATGTGCTGAAAGAACAGGCTAATTGGGAGGCGGTAGGGAGTTTCTTGCAGGCCACGAAATGTGCTTGTTTTGAAAACATGTCAACAACCAGTCAAATAACAGACTTTTTCTTACTTTTTGGCAACTCTACTATGAAATCCATGCTGATGACTTCCCAGGGCTTGGTCGGGATAGCCAAGGGCTGTAGCAGGCCTTTTGGCTTTCCTGCCCCCCTTTTTGCCATTCCACATGTGGAACACACTTTTACACATTCCTCCACCTCCTTTCTCATCTTTGGCCACCAAAACTGCCTCTGGGACAAGTGCAAGGTTTTTATGTACCCAAAATGCCCTGCACTTTTAACATCATGGCATTGCCTGAGAATGGACACCCTCATGGCCTCTGGGATATATAGACGCTCTCCTTTCCAGGCCAAGCCCTCCCTCATGGTCACCTCCCCGGGGTGGGCTAGAAACCATGGGTCCTTGGGCAGGACTGATGCCAGTTGGGACTGCCACCCACCCCCATCATCCCGAGGGAGGAGGGGCCGTGGTGTGTGCTCTGGCACGGGCAGAGCATCACGGGGCCCAGCGTCTGGTGGTGGGACACCCTCTTTGGCTGCCTTAGGCTCAGGCCTTGGCCCCATTGGGGGGCTGGCTTGGGACTCCTGATGCTTGGCTTTACTACATGTCAGGACTGCTAACCCAACTGGGAGGCGAAGAAAACTGTATCAATGACCTCTTTTTGTTTACTCTCATGTTGTGGGAGTCTGGACAAAGCATCAGCTAGGAAATTCCTTTTTCCAGGGATAAATTTCAGGGTGAAGTTGAACCAGTAAAAGAAGCTGGCCCACCTAACCTGCTTAGGGCTCAATCGCCGAGGGATGGCTAAAACTTCTAAATTCTTGTGATCTGCCCAACTTCAAAAGGTTTGGGAGATCCTTCCAGCAGGTGGCGCCAAGTTTCTAAGGCCAGCTTAATTGCACCCACCTCCTTTTCCCACACAGGCCAATTTTGCTGTCTCATTGAATTTTTTGGATAGGTAGGCACACGGTCTGAGCTCTCCCTCATCCCCCTTTTGCAACAGCACCCCTCCCATTGCAACATCAGAGGTGTCCACTTGGACTACAAAAGGCTGGGAGGGGTCGGGGTGTTTGAGAATTGGTTCAGAGATGAAGAGTGTTTTCAATTTATCAAAAGCTTGTTGACATTGGTCAGTCCACACTATCTTTTGGAGAGGCTTTTCCCCCTTTCCTGATCCTTTTTTACCCTTTTCCCCCACGTCTTTGGTTTTTAACAAATCAGTCAGAGGAAGGGCTACCGTTGCAAAGTCAGGGATGAAGGACCGGTAAAAATTAGCAAATCCCAGGAAGCTTTGCAGTTGCTTCCTAGTTCTAGGGGTCTCCCATGCCAACACCCCTTTGACCTTTTCCGGGTCCATTTCTATCCCCTTATTTGAGATGCGGTACCCCAGGTAGTCTAAACGGTTTTGATGGAATTTACATTTTGACATTTTAGCATACAGATGATTTTCACCCAACCTCGCAAGCACCTTTTTCACCAGTTTCACATGGGACGTGTAGTCCTCAGAATAAATCAATACATCATTCAAATACACCAATACCCCCTTGTACAGAAAGTCTCTCAAAACATCATTAATTAAGTTCTGAAATATCCCGGGGGGCCCTTTTAACCCAAATGGCATGACTTTGAACTCGAAAGCCTCCAAAGGGCAATTGAATGCAGTTTTCCATTTGTCCCCCTCCTTGATTCGCACTCTGTAATAAGCCTCCCTTAGGTCCAACTTAGTAAATATCTTCCCTTTGGACAAATGGGCCAGTATGTCCTTCATCAGAGGCAGGGGGTATTGATTAGAGACGCTAATTGCATTTAACCCTCAGTAGTCTTGGATCAAATGAAGACCCCCATCTGATTTTCGCCTGAACATCACCGGGGCCCCCACAGGTGAGGTTGAGGGCCTAATGAACCCCCGCGCTAAGTTTTTGTCTATAAACTCCCGGAGGGCATCCATTTCAGCTGGCGTCATGGAATAAATCCTGGGCTTGGGTAGTTTAGTCTCAGAAAGTATCTCGATGGCACAATCAAAGGGCCTGTGGGGAGGCAACACGTCGCACTCCCTCTCCTCAAAAACATATTGCCAAGCCTTGCATTCCACTGGCAATCCTTTCAGCTCCTCTTTGACTAAAGCAGTCATGCAGTTCCGTGAATCAGCCTCTAGAGGAACTCCCCCCCCCTTGGGAAGCTTCCCCACCCGGTGCTCCTTCATACACACAGGATCTGCAAAAGCCATTGTCTCTTTTACCCAGTTTATGGTGGGGTTTTGGAACTTTAGCCAGTTTAGGCCCACCACTGCAGTGGGAGCTACCTCTGAGGACTTTATCACACCAGACAAATATGGCATCATAACAATGCCTAATGATTGTGAAAGGGCACATATACCAGACAACATTGTCCTTTCACAATCATATATTGTCAAAAACCCTTTCCTTTTTATTGATGGGCCAAGCCATCAATTGCTCTCCCGTGGCACTTTTGTGCCAGTAACGCCGGCATTTGAAACTTCATACCATTGTGCTCAATGAATACAGTGTTGATTGACAGAACACTTCTGGATGAGATTGGGACAGCAAAGTAGGGGACACTCTTTATTAACCCCCCCCCCCAGTGTACTTGGGAATTTTAAAGTGTGTTTCTGTGCTTGTGTTAACGTTTCATGTGTTTACTTTGCTTAACTTTTTGAATTTGCCACACATGTATTTTCTCACAAGAATCAGAAAGATCTCAACCCAGGAAGTACACAGAGTGCCGTTTGTGCTCCATTTATGCCAGGGATGCCTCATTGCTGCTGTTCAAGGGAGGTTTGGTGTATGTGCGGGCCTTTTGTTGGCATAAACACGCAAAATATGCTGGCAAAAGAACATTAATGGGGGGTGGTCTGATAAAGTCCTGAGTAAACATTCGAGGTATGAATATATTTTTTCATATAAAAATGAAAGCATTTGCCACTGATGAACAATCTTAAAGATATTTTCAAAATCTGAGGGGATTTTGGAAAGGCATAGGATTTGGAAAGGCAGGGATATTTATTTGGGAGCCAACTAGAAAATGACACAAGTGATCACATTGTGAAAAGAAAAGAAAACATTCAAAAGCCAAAATTAAACCCCCAAGAGAACTTACAAACAGGGACAAGGGGAAGAGACACAAAGGCAGTCTGATAGACCCAGGAGGCCTGCTTAGTATGTAAGCTGGCAGGGGCCAGTTTTCCTCAAAATTCCCAAAGACTGCAATCACATGTTTTCAGTCATCAGAAGTGATTTTCAATTTCATTTTCGGCCAGGGGATTTATTATTTTTTTTATTTTATTTTTTTGCCTTTTGAGAAGGGTGGTTGTGGAAGTTGGGAGGGGAACATGGGGGTGAGGAAAGTAAACCACCACAGTTTGGGCCAGGGGGATTGAGAGAAAGAGAGATTTTAGAAGTGATCTAGATGTTGAGGGGATGTAGAATGTGGTGGTACAGGTGGTGCATGCTGTAACAGACTGGATCTTTTGCATACCCTCCAATATTTTACAGAAGAAAACCAGGCCAAGCAACATCTAAGATCAAATCCACACTAAAAAAATAATCCAGTTTGAAAGTGGATTATTTGCCATGGCTCCTTCCTATAGAATCCTGTATTGTATTTTGATACAATAACTGATTTTGAATCTGATGGTAAATGTGCATTAAGATTTTATAGCATATAGTTGATAGGGTATTGCAGTCTATAAACATTTAATTTGAAGAACCATACAATCATAGAATCATAGAATTGTAGAGTTGGAAAAGACCACAAGGGCCATCCAGTCCAACCCCCTGCCATGCAGGAATACACAATCAAAGCATCCCTAACAGATGGCCATCCAGCCTCTGTTTAAAGACCTCCAAGGAAGGAGACCCCACCACGCTCTGAGGGAGTGTGTTCCACTGCTGTAACAGCTCTTACTGTCAGATAGTTCCTCCTGATGTTGAGGTGGAATCTCTGTTCCTGGAGCTTGCATCCATTGCTCCGTGTTCTAGTCTCTGAAGCAGCAGAAAACAAGCTTGCTCCATCCTCAGTGTGACATCCCTTCAAATACTTAAACAGGGCTATCATATCACCCTTTAACAGTCTTTTTTCCAGGCTAAACATACCCAGGTCCCTAAGTCTTTCCTCATAAGGCATGGCTTCCAGACCTTTCAACATTTTAGTCACCCTCCTCTGGACATGCTCCAATTTGTCAATATTCTTTTTTAATTATGGTGCCCAGAACTGGACACAATATTCCAGGTGAGGCCTGACCAAGGAAGAATAGAGTGTCACTACTACTTCCCTTGATCTAGATACTATACTTCAATTGATGCAGCCCAAAATCGCATTGGCCTTTTTAGCTGCCGCATCACATTGTTGACTCATGTTCAACTTGTGGTCTACTAAGACTCCTAGATCCCTTTCACATGTAGTCTCGTTCAGCCAGGTCTCCCCCATCCTATATCTATGCATTTTGTTTTTCTGCCCTAAGTACATTACCTTACATTTCTCCATATTGAATTTCATTTTGTTAGCTTTGGCCCAGCTTTCTAGCCTATTCAGGTCATTTAAATTTTTTATCCTGTCTTCTAGGGTATTAGCTACTCCTCCTAATTTGGTGCCATCTGCAAATTTGATAAGTATGCCCCTAATTCTGTCATCCAAGTTATTGATAAAGATGCACTGGGCCCAGGACAGAACCTTGTGGCACCCCACCGGTCACATCTTTCCCAGACAAAGAGGAGCCACTGCTGAGCACCCTTTGGGTTCGGCCAGTCAACCAATTACAAATCCATTGAACAGTTAACTTGTCTATCCACATTTTACAAGCTTGTTTGCAAGAATGTCATGGGGAACCTTGTCAAAGGCCGTACTGAAATCAAGGTATGTGATATCCACAGCATTCCCTGTATCTACCAAGCTGGTAACTTTATCAAAAAAAAGAGATCAAATTAGTCTGGCATGACTTGTTTCTCTGAAACCCATGTTGACTTTTTGTGATTATGGCATTGCCTTCTAAATGTTCACAGACTCTCTGTTTAATGATCTGCTCTAGAATCTTCCCTGGTATTGATGTCAGACTAACTGGACGATAATTGTAGGGATCCTCTTTTTTTCCCTTTTTGAAGATGGGGACAATGTTTGGCCTCCTCTAGTCTGCTGGGACTTCTCCTGTTCTCCAAGAGTTCTCAAAGATGGTTCCCAATGGCTCCAAGATTACATTTGCAAGCTTTTTTAATACCCTTGGATGTAGTTCATCTGGTCCTGGATATTTGAATTCATTTAGATTAAGAAGGTATTCCTATACTACCTCTTTATTTATTCTGTGCTGGATTTCCCCTGTTGTGTCCCCTGTTCCATTATCCTCAGGTTGATCACCCTTTTCCTTTTCTGAAAACACTGAGGCAAAGAAGGTGTTGAGTAATTCTGCCTTTTCTCTTTCCCCTGTTAGCATTTTGCCATCTTCTTCACGTAGTGGCCCTACCATTTCCTTTTTCTTCCTTTTGCTGCAGACATACCCCCCAGAAAACCCTTTTTATTGTTCTTAACCTCTCTAGCAAGCCTGAGCTCATTCAGCACTTTAACTTTTCTAACTTTACTCCTACACGTGTTCGCTATCTGTTTGAATTCTTCTTTGGTGATTTCCCCCCCTTTCCATTTCCTATACATGTTCTGTTTAAAACTTAGCTCCGTTGAAAGTTCTTTAGTCATCCATCCTGGTTTCTTAAGACAACTCCCATTTTTCTTCCTCATTGGTACTTTTTGAAATTGTGCCTTCAGTATCACCCTTTTGAGAAAGTCCCATCTGTCTTGAAGTCCCTTCTCTTTTAGTATTCCTGATCATGGGATCACCCCCAGTATTTCCCTGAGTTTATTGAAATCAGCTCTCCTTCTTGAAATCAGTCAAGAATGCTTGTCTGACTATGCCTGGCTTCTTCTTTCCATTGTATAACAAACTCCAGGAAAACATGATCACTCTCACCTAAGGATCCCACCACTTGCACCCCATTAACCAGGTAATTTCTGTTGGTTAGGATCAGATCTAAAATAGCTGACCCCCTTGTTGCCTCTTCCACCTTTTGGACCATGAAATTGTCTTCCAGGCAAGTAAGGAATTTGCTAGACCTTGAAGTTTTGGTTGAGTTAGATTGCCAGAAAATATCAGGAAAGTTGAAGTCACCCATCACTAATTAATCTCTCCTTTCTGCGTGTGTGTTCATCTGTTCCAGAAAGGCATCATCCAATTCCTCTGTCTGACTTGGGGGTCTGTAGGAGAATCCCACAATAACATCCCTGTTGTTTCCCTCCCCTTTAATTTTTACCCAGATGCTCTCCACCTGGCTTCCAGTATTGATGCCATGGATCTCTTCACTGGTGTAAATATCCCTGACATATAATGCTATTCCTCCTCCTTTCCTGTTTGGCCTGTTTCTCTTTAAAAAGTTATACCCCTCTATTCCTACATTCAAATCATGAGACTCATCCCACCAGGCTTCAGTAATGCCTATTATATCATATTTGCTTTCTTTTGCTAGGAGTTTATCTTGCTTATTTCCCATGCTCTGTGCATTAGTGTAGAAACATCTAAGACGATGTGTTCCCTTTACTTGCTGCCTGTGCAAGTTTTTTTGCCTCCCACTGTTGGGTCCTTGCACTGTTTGCCTTGTTCCCTCTATGACAGGTTGACTATTTTCTCAGTCCTTTTGCCTTCCAGAATACTGTCTCCTTCCCCCATATGACTCAGTTTAAAGCCCTCCTGATCAAATTCTTGAGACTGTTGGCAAAAATGTTTCTGCCAACTGGCGTGAGACACACCCCATCCCTTGCCAGAAGTCCCCCCTCATGGAACCGCAGCCCATGATCCAAGAATCCAAATCGTTCTTAGTGACACCATCTACGGAACCAGTTGTTTACATCAGCTATTTTCCTCTCCCTTCCTGGACCATGCCCTTCAACTGGCAAAAGAGACGAGATGACAACCTGTGCATCCATTTCTTTCAGTTCCTCCCCTGAGCCTCATAATATCTTGTGATATTTGGAAAGCTGTGCCTTGCAGTATCATTGGTTCCCACATGGACCAAAAGGAAGGGGTAATGATCCGTAGGCTTGACCAGTCTTGTCAGCCTCTCTCTCACATCATGGATCTTTGCCCCAGGGAGACAACACACCTCCCAAGAGATCTTGTCAGGCCCACAAATCACTGCTTTTGTACCCCTCAGCAAGGAGTCCACCACCACCTCCAGACGCCTCTGCTGAGACTTAGCAGCGGCTGTTCCTTGCAGTGGTACTCTCAGGGTCCCCTGCTCTGCCCCTGAAGTCTGTCCATGCTGTTCTTCCTAATTTCCTTGATAAGGGAGAGAGCTTTAAATCGATTCTGTAGCTGCAAGCTGAGAGAACAATCCCTGGTTTTTCTACTTCTGTGTGTGACATTCCTCCAGCTGTCTACCTCCTATGTATGTGAAGTGACCCTCTCCTCCCCAGCAACTTCCTCTGTGTGGTCCCTGTCCAAGACTGTTCATTCTGTTCTGTCCAGGAAAACCTCTTGCTCATGAATATGTTGAAGTGTAGCTACCTGGGTCTCCAGCTGCTGGACTTCCTCCTCCAAGAGGGCTACCAACTTGCACTTGGTGCATGTGAAGTTCCCCACATCTGTAGAAAAGAAGACCAACATCCCACAAGTGTTGCAGGTGACTGCAGCAGTTCCCTCAGTGTCCATGCTGAGAAGTCTTAGGTAATCAGTGAAACAGGACTGTGGGCTTCCTCCTCAAAAAATCCTCCAGTATTCACCAATCTCTGTCAGTGAGCTCAATCTACTGGGAATATAACTTTATAGAGATCTCCTGGCTGCAAGCTCGTTCTGAAGGCAAGTTACTACTTCACTTCCTCTATGCAAGAAACCCTCAAAAGTATTTTTTTTTAAAAAAAAATTGTAAAGGAGAACCTCTAAAACAAAGTTTGTTGCTCCCCTGCTGCCTTTGCTGTACTTTTGCTTCGTTGATAAAATTCGTGTGCTGTTAGGGGCATGCCTCTGGGAGGAGTTATATAGAGCTAGGCTCCTAGCTCCACCCCCTAGTGACTCACAGATGTGACTCACAGAAGCTCCACCCCCTCAGCAACAAGCACACTCTCCCAGGAGTTTTTTTAAAAATTCAAACTCACACACTCAAAATGGCTGCCCAGAGGCTTCTCTCCTTCTCACTGGCAGGAAACAGGCCTGGAAAGCCTCTGGGCGGAGTTATACAAAAAAAGAACCTCCGATTTTAAAAAGTAAAGTGAAAGCTTCACTCAGATCACTTGGGAGAAATAAATCACCAAGACAAATGGTAAAGCAATAGAACTACAGTTGCCCCTACATATTTGCAGGGGTTTGGTTCCAGGAGCCCCCGTGGATAGCAAAATATGTGAATACTCAAGTCCCATTATATGCAATGGCATAGCAAAATGGTGTCCCTTCTATAAGATGGCAAAAATCAAGGTTTGCTTTTTGGATTATTATTTTTTTAAGAATATTTTCAAGCCATGAATACTTAAATCTGTGAATACCAAATCTGTGGATTTGGGACAAGTGTACTTCATATGAGAGAGACAGAATCTGTTCCGGTTCTAACCAAAATCTGTCAATCAATATAGAAAACAAAACAATGGCCCAGATTGGAAATGCTCAATATACATTCCAGTCCCCAAGGAAGGGGGCACAAAAGATTGCTGTAACCATAGGACCATTGCATTAATTTCCCATGCAAGCAAAGTCAAACTCAAAATTTTTGAAAAAATACTTCTACCATATAGGGAGCAAGAAATGTCAAATGTCCAAGATAGATTCAGGGGGGGAAAAAGGCACTAGGAATCATATTGCAAACATACATTGGGTAATGGAGTACACCAAAGAATTTAAAAAGAAAATCAGTCTGCTTTAAAGATTATAGCAAAGCCTTTGATAGAATAGATAATGAAAAGCTAGGGACTATTCTTATAGAAATGGATGTGCCACAACATTTGATTGCCCTGATGCGTAACTTGTATTAAGACAAGAGGCTACTGTTAGAACAGAATACAGAGAAACGGTTTCCAATTGGCAAGGGGGTCAGGCAAGGCTGCATTTTATCACCCTGTCTGTTTAACTTGCATGCTAAAAATGCCATATGCAAAGTATTAGGATTAGATTCAGAGGAAGGAGGCATGAAAGTTGGAGGAAGAAATACTAGAAATTTAAGATATGCAGATGACACCATACTACTAATGGAAAATACCAAAGACCTGGAACATTTACTGAAGAAAGTCAAGGAAGAAAGTGCTAAGGCAGGTTTAACTGCTGAACATTAAGAAAACAAAAATAATTGCACAGATGATTTACATAACTTTAAAATAGACTAAATAGTTCAAGATTTTCCATACTTTGGCTCAGTCATTAATGAGAATGGAGACTGCAGCCAAGAAAGCTGAAGAAGACTAGGACTTGGAAGGGCAGCTATGAAGGAACTAGACAAATTCCTGAAGTGTCAAAATATATCATTGAATACTAAAATTAGGGTTGTCCATGCCATTCTATTTCCCATTACTGTGTATGGTTGTGAGAGCTGGATGGTGATGAAAGCTAATAGGAAGAAAATAAACTCATTTGAAATGTGATGCTGGAGAAGAGTTCTGCAGATACTGTAAATGGCTAAAAAGACCAACAAATGGGCCCTAGAACAAATCAAGCCTGAAATCTCCCTTGAAGCCAAAATGACTAAATTGAGACTGTTGTACTCTGGCCATATCATGAGAAGACATGACTCTCACAGAAAAGACAATAATGCTTGATAAGGTAGAAGGCAATAGGAAAAGAGGAAGACTGTATTCCAGATGGGTAGATTCAATCAAGGAAGCCACAGCCCTGAGTCTGCAAGACCTGATCAGGGCTATTGAGGATAGGGTAGCTGGGAGGTCTCTGACTCATAGGGTCACCATAAGTTAAAGCTGACCTGAAGGCAATTCACAATGCAACAATGTTTCTATAAAGAATGGGGAAATAAATCTATTTTTTTTCTGCTAAACTCTGCAATGTGTCTGTAATGAAACCTGCTGAGGGCAGGGGATGGGTGATGCCTGAGCACTTCTGCCATGTCTCTTTTTCTGCAGGTTTTTATTTTCCAATAAAATGAGGTGGGCAACTAGACCAGATCTGGTAGACTGCAACTCCCATCACTCCACAAAGGACAATGGGATCTGTAATCTGCCAACATCTAGAGCACCAAAAATTCCCCCTCTTGCTATAGTAAGAAGAGGGAGCTCACTGACTTCCTGCATGATGCTGGCCCCACCATACATAATAAAAGTTATTTGTCATTCTCAAGGGCAGGGTTGATAAAGTTACTTTTTTGGTCTACAGTTTCCAAACTCCCTCAGCCAGCATGGCTTCAATCAAAAGACCATTCAGGATTTCAACTATCTCAGTTGAAAATAGAATGCCAGCAAATTCAAGTAGTGTTTTTACATGCTTTGTTGTCATCCTTCAGGACTGCCAGCTGAGGGGCTGGCATGCTTGGGCTTGTGCCAAAGGCTTGGGAGCTCAGAAGAGCTCGTGGCCAACCCTGTGGTCATCACAATGGTGACACCATACTGCTGCATGCTGCTCCTGCAGCAGTCACCTCCCACACTCCATATGTTTTCCCCCAGTGTGTGGTAGCTGCAGTTTTGAATGCAAGCCTTGTTGGCACAGTGACAGCTGCCCACTATATCCAAATGCACTGCCTGGAAAATATCATGAACTCCCTGGGGAGTTCTGCCATGCAGGGCCGGTTTAAGGAATTTGGGGGGGGGGGCTGCAATGGTTTGTTTTGGGGGGGCCCTATGTTTATCCCAGTGTCAGGGAAAGCTATATACCAGACTCCATCCCACTCAGACTCTGCATTTTTTTTAAAAAAATAAATTGCTGCTAAATTATTTTCAAGAGGTAAGAAGTACTTCAGAGGAAAGATATGCTCCTCTTTTAGCCAGGTTGCAGGAAGGGTGTGATTTTGTTCCTTCTGCAAACTGCAAACCTGCCCCTTTATAAATGAATGGGCCCCTCTGCACCTTAATAATTATTGAAAGGCAAACACACACACAAGCAGAATGAGGTTTTAGTGCCATTTAGAAAACCAAAGCACCCACAGCACCCATAGCCACAAAGGGCCCCTGTGGTGCTTGTCTTTGGGTTTCCTAGATGAATAATTTCCCAGGTTTTTATTAATGGCCACACTGCATATAAGGCCACATGTTGATCAAATTAGTAAATATTGCCAATTATTACTATAGATGTTACTATAGATATGGGGCTTGGAGTGTCAGGGTAGGTAACAAAACTGAATAACAAATTGACTCATCATTAGATCAAGGGACGTAATAGTGCCACTGTATTCTGCTTTGGTCAGACCTCACCTGGAAGACTGTGTCCAGTTCTGGGCACCACAATTCAAAAAGGATATTGAGAAGCTGGAACATTTCCAGAGGTGGCCAACCAAAATGGTGGGAGGACTGGAAGCCATGATGCCTTATGAGGAGTGGCTTAGGGAGCTAAGCATGTTTAGTCTGGAGAAGAGAAGGCTGAGAGGGGACATGATAGCCATGTTTAAATATTTGAAGGGATGTCATACTGAGGATGGAGCAAGCTTGTTTTCTGCTGCTCCAGAGTCTAGGACATGGAGCAATGGGTTCAAAGTACAGGAAAAGAGATTCCAACTAAACATTAGGAAGAACTTCCTGACAGTAAGAGCTGTTTGGAAGTGGAATCTGCTGCCTGGGAATGTGGTGGGGTCTCCTCCTTTAGAGGTTTTTAAACAGAGGCGGCCATCTGTCATTGGGAGTGATTTAATTGTGTATTCTTGCCTGGCAGGGGGTTAGACTGGGTGCCTCTTGAGGTCTCTTCCAACTCTGTGATTTATAGGATGGGAAGGATGAAGAGGACAAAAATTAAGTAACCACAACATGAGAGTGTTTTACCACTGTAATAATTACATCTCCATGTGTGCAGAGAGAAAAATGTTTCTGATTATCTGAAACATTTACAGCCTTTATCTAAAGAATATGATGTGTGTGAGTTCTGTGTTCATTTTTCAACTTTGCAAAACAGTCTAGAAGATGTACACTTCATGCTACAATGCTATTTAGTGCAGCTGATTTTGCTTTAGGTATTAGGCTTATGCTACAAGTAAGAATACATAAGGTAGTTCTGTAAGGTAATCAAACTAGCCACAGAAAAAATCTCTGCAGCTTGCTTGGCTGCTAGGGTTTTCAGTCTCTCTTCTCACACATAGAAAGGGGAGGGAACGAACACAGACCAAGGAGGGAAGGGAGGGAAAGAGAAACTGGATCTCAGCAGAAGGAATGAACACACACAGACCTGAAAAGGCTAGCTGCGGATTCTTCAGCAGCTTGTAGCAAACAAGCAGTAAGATACCGAGGAGAGAGGGAGGGAAAGTCTCTTGACTCCACCAACAAGTTAAAAAGTAAAATAACCACCCCATTGTGCATGGCAGCCCCCCCCCCAAGATCCCCCATGGGCCCCTGAGGACAGTCACTCACTCACACAACCAGCTTCTCCCCCTTTCCTCCTTCACAGCAATGCAGCCAGGGACTGTCTCCAAATTACAACTTCCCAAGAGCAAACCCTTTCTCTATCTCCCATACTAGCTCAGTGCTACTGCCATGCCCTGCCTGAGGAGGGAGGGGGAAGGGGCTCCAAAGGAGCGGAGGAGCTGGCTGCAGCTCCTGGCTGTCTCCTTCATCAGATAAGGGCAGCACTCACCGGGGGGGGGGCTTCACACACACACCCCGCAAATGCTGATTTGGCAGACTGGTTAAACCGGCCCTGCTGCCATGGTGCATAGTAGAGGACTCCAGGAGAACTCCTAATGAAGGACTCCAGTCTAAGGTTATTAGTAATGTCCACGCAATCTGTTAAAGTTAAATTGTACCAGAAATTATTAACTTTACTCTTTTCAAGCAAAAGGAGTAAACAGCATTATAAAATTTAGCACTCAATGTTTTTGGTTCATATTGTATTTACTATTGCTGTCATAATATGGAATTTCGTAAGTCTGCATACTGAGCTGATACTATACAGGACTTAATACAAGCAGTTTCTGACACTATGGGGAACTTTATGTCAGCAGTTTCTGACAATTTTTTTTTAAAAAATAAGTCACCTTTTTGGAGCAGCTAAAATTACATTTTCAGCTAAAGCAAGCTTTCATTTCCGTAGCAAAGTTAACTGCAACAGCAGTAACCTCTGGAGAAATGATAAAAATGAAATGAGTTTGGACATTATCAGAAAGTCTGTCTTAAATCATAGATCTTTGGCAACCTCTCTCTCTCTCTCTCTCACACACACACACACACACACAGAGGAATCTTGAATTGGGGATGTCCATTCAAAATGAGCAAAATCATGTGGTTCCCATGGTAGAAAATAATACACTGAAAGGAAGTCTAAATTCAGTACAGACCCCATCCAGTGTCATCAAACTTTGCTTGAATCAACAGAACATTCTGTTCCAGGCAAACTAAAGTCTTTCTCCCTTTTTAGCTTTGATAAATTTCAGCACTGAAACTTGTATTACTAATATGGTTTGAGATAGTTCACCTCCTAATCCTTCCTTTCTCTTTATTTTTTTCTCTTCTGTTTTTTACTAAATATACTACTGATATACTAAAACCCACACTTCCTTTATGTCTGCCACACCATGTCTCATCATTTTCCACAAGTTCTTGTGGAACATTGTGGTCTAGGGTGAGTGAGAAGGTGTCCTGTTATTTATATTGTGCAGATCTGGAAATCTTAAAAGCTGGAAATTGAAGACCTCAGTCCAATAGGACACTCATGGTAGCATAGGACTTTCAGCCTCTCTCCCCGTAGTTCTATGTGGTGCTGAAAAATAGTTTTGGGGGGCTTTTAGGACTTCTAGAGCAGGATTTGGAGCATGAGGACTTCAGGAGGAAAGGATACTGCCCCCACCAAATCCACTGGTGAAAAATGCAGAAGTGTACTGTTGGATCTGACCAATGTATTCTACCTGTTTCTGGAAGCCTGCTAGATTTTGTTTAACTTCACTGTTTCCAGCTGATTCTATACCACTTTCTGCATTGCTGGTCTTAAACTGAAATGTCATTAAACTACATGTACATAACTTTTTTTCCCCATTAAGCTAGTTTTATACCTTCTCACCTACAGTTCAGTCATAAAAAAAAGTTATAGCACTTCTGTCCAGGCAAGAATTTTTGGAAAACTGATCTATAAAAAACCTAGTTTCATTATAAATTTCATCACTTTTCAGACAAGGAATATCAGATCACCTGATTAGTAGATCAAATTTGGGGTGGGAAGCTATACTGCAAAATGCTGTAAGCATTTCTGACTAGGCCTTATTTTGAAATTCTAGACCTTTGTGAGGAAAGTGGAAACAATGGAAGTGCAGTTTCTTTGCACATTCAGTGGTGTGTCCTTTGTTATTATGCTGAGAAGATACAATGTACAGTATTTATGACAGCATGCCAAAAAAAGAGAGCACCATTGCTTTTTAAAGACAGTTGTCAGTGTGTTGTCTATTAAGAACATGTTGTGTGTCAATTCCCTTGAAAAGTTTACACCTACTTGTTTCCAATCATTCCAGAGTTTCTTGCAGTAAATCAAGAAGAACGGAGGTTGTTGCTACAGAAGAGGCAAAATGAGGGTATTTTCCCTCCAGATAAGAATTCTTCCCCCACAAATGAAATTTTCCTTCAGTCCCCAGATTTCTAGCATTGTGAAGAGTGAGACATTGAAAATTGTTCGCACCTAGAACTCTGATATTTTCTGTGTTCACATTCCCTTGGAGTTTTGTCTACCCTCTTTCTTTGGACACCTAAACATTATTTCTAAATGCTCAACTGAAATTTTAAGTTGCTGCAGTTCTAGAAATTTCTGGACTAAAGGAAAAAAATGGGGGGGGATTCTTATTCGGTGGCCCACACAGCTACAGTATATCCCTTTTCTAGAACACCACATTATGGTATTATGGCATATTTAAGCACCGTTCCTCAAAAGACAAATTTGGTAGAGAGATTTCCATGTTCAGATTTTATTTTATCTAATAAGCTTATTTTAGTTGTAAGTACGCAAGTTCCTTGTACAGTCTTAAGTAGGTCTGTGATGACAGTAGGAATCAAAAACATTCCCTGAGTAGAAGTATGGAAGTGAGTGATTGCAGAGAAGGTCTTCAAAACATCAGCAGAGAACTGAACCCTAGGGTAGCACACATTTTGAGTTCACTTGTAGTAAGAGCTGTATAGTAGAAGCGAAGCTTGCCTGTTACACATTAGTTTCCTGTGGCATTTTTTATGAAGTTTGTGTTAGCAAGGAATCAGAAGAGAAGCCAAAAATAAAACAGTGGAGCAAAAAATAAAAACGGGGCAGTGGAATTATCCAAGGAAGTTGGTGTTCAGTTCCATTATACTGCAAATAGGACATATAAGAAAGATTAGAAATTTCATTCTGCTCTTAATTCTTCAACTGGCAGGTGAAAATGAAAGAGGTATTCAATACTTTACAGTCTGATGATAATGTAGATATGGAAAATACTCACTTTTTTCTTAACACCTTTGAAGTATGCAATGTGCCCAGAAGCAATCTTACAAGAGAAAGGTACCAGTTAATCACTGAAATGATGAATTAAGAAAAAGATGTAAAGGCATATGGGGCATTTAATTAAAAAACATAAACGTGAATTTGGGGATTAGTGAAGCATTTATTTAAGGTTGCATAATGTGCAGCATGAAGTCAGGGGGGTCAGGAGAGGCTACCAGTCTAAATCCTCCATTATTTTGTCCTCACATGGAAGGAAAAATAATTATTGTAGTTTTCTAACCACTGTTGGATAAAGCAAATATTTTTATGTAGATTTGTCCTCTTATTTGGGCGTCTCAAAGTATTCTTGAGCATTTTTATGCACAGAAAAATGTGCAAGAATTTTGAATAAAACATAAATTTCCTGCCTAGAAAACACTAATTTTTTTGAACAGGAAGCAGATGTTCCATGTCAAAAACATGCACTTTTTTGGTGCAAAAGAGCCACTTGTTTCTCTGCACAGACAAAAATCTGACAGAACACTTTGGGATGTTCAAATACTGGGAGAAAACTCCTTTATTCTTCCCAATTGGGCTCTCAATTGTAAGAAAACCCATTTCTCAACTAGGAAAGAAATAGTAGATATTGTAATATTCTTTCCATCCCTAGGACCATCTTATATCTGGATTTCTTGCAGGAAAAGGAAGAAAAGAGCTCCATTGTTGTCCCCAACAGGAACTGTGACCAAGCAGAGTTTTGATTCTCTGAGTAATACCCTGAGGTTATCATACAGCTCCAAAAATTACTTTTCTGCACTATAACTACCACAATTCCCTAGTCACTGCTGCTGTCCTGGAGGGGTTCCGGCTATAGTCCATAAAAGAAACTTTTCTAATTCTGAGCTACTACCACAGAAGCTGTCTGACACATTGACTGGAAGACTTCCTTCTGATTCATCATCTTTTGCCTCAGATTGACTCCTGTTGCTCATGCCCTGCTGGAGGGATTGTAGCTTTTCTTATATAATGGCAAGTCCAGCCAAAACACTCAGAGTTGGCAAGAAAATGATTCTAATAGCCTCAGGGACAACTAAATGAAAAAGAATCTAGGAATGGGGAGAGAAAGTGAATTCCTGTTTGACTTCTTAGAGTAAGTTCAAGACCAGAGTCTCAAAAACTTGAAACTGTAAGGGAGCTATCCAGAGTGCTGACGTCTATTTCCATGAATAAGTTCCATATATGTGTGCATGTGCCTTCAACTCTCCAGTCAACTTAGGCAAACCCCATGAAGTTCATGGGCTTTTCTTAAGCAAGGAATACTCAGAGGTGTTTTTGCCAGTTCCTTCCTCTAAAATGTAGCCTACAGAACCTGCTATTCATTGGTGGCCAATACCTTCAAATAAAACTCTGTGTATCCCTGACCTTTGGCAAGCCTGAGAGGAAGACACAGCCCTCTGAACAAGAAAACCTCATGATAGATTTGCCTTAGGGTCACTATAAGTTGGAAATGGTTTGCAGGCATGCAACATTCACATCCCTGACATGAGGGAAGCCACTGTATGCAGCTGGTTCAAGTAGAGCAAGGCCTGTTCTTAGAATAATCAAGACAAGGTTGTGAATCCAGATGTTGTCAGACTGCATGTCCAAGCAGCCCTAAACCACCATACCCTGTGGTGAGGAATGATGGGAAAGGGCAGTTCAACAACATCTTGGGGGCCAAATAAGTTTCACCTTGATACAAAAGAACATGTTTTCCTAAAGATGAATGAGTATGGCTTCTGCAAAGAATAACTAACATTTTAGAGTTCTTTGAGTGTATGAAGAATCAAGTGGAGAGAAGTAATCCAATAGACACAGCATACCTGGATTTGAAAATGTCTCTAGACAGAGCCTGAGTAAACTTAGCAATTCTGGGGAAAGAAAATGGATCTTCTTATGGAACCAATCAAAGAAGTTGCCTAAACAATGAAAATACTCCTCATAGTATTTGCCAAGAATACCTTTTGTCCAAACAAGGTCCAAATGAAATTTGTGGTATTCGGAAGGAGGGGACCCAAAAACTCCATCTACTGCAGGGTAAAAGCCTTCACAGATTTTCATGAAGTTTTTTCTTAAATAAAGCAGGGATATGTGCATTATTGCTCATCCGGACATTCAATTTGGAACATTGCACATTCTCGGCGAGAGTGGAAGTGGACAGTGGATTAGTTGGATGTGCAGGTGGGGGACAGGCTTGTAAGGAGTGGCCAGAAGCACCATTTCTGCATTTTGTATTGTCAAGTGTGTGCTCTTTGCTGTGCTGAAGTGACAAACAAGCTTTTTACAAGCACAAGGTTGCATTTGTGAACCTTTGATTTACAAGTAAAAAATAAGTACTGTGCAGTAGTGACAACAGATGTGGAGAATAATAACGTGCTGTGCTCTCGGCCACCATCTTGAGTCGCAGGCATGGCTGTGTGTGCACTTCAAACATGGATAGCTTTGCATTCAATAGTGATTCGGCCTTAAAATTTGGCTTTAAAAAAACATGGAGACAAATGAGCACTGCTGTGAATTTGCAAGAATGTGCATCAGTCTGCATGATATCTTCTCATCTGGAGAACCCCAAAGAGCATAAAATAAAAAGGATTAAAAGTGAAAGGAGTAATAAGATGGAGGATGCTCCCAAAGGTGCATGCTTTAACTAGCACTTTTAAATTTGTTCATAAAAGAACACAAGTAGTATCACAACCAAAATAGTAGTAAAGGCAGCTTGGAAAAGGTAGTGGTCTTCTTTGCATCCAGGTAACCCTCCTGATTCATACACTGGATGCTGCATGGAAGCATCTCATCTCTTCCAGGAAACCAGGAGCTTGTCTATATGAGGCAAAAAACATGTGTATTGCTCCACAGGAATGGCAATTCGCAGCAGCTGCTATTTGTCTTAATGGGGGGCGGGGTTTGGCAGACTGCAGGCATGCAAAGCCATCTGCGCTTGCTGAGCAAATGGGCATGCCTGCAAATCAAGATGGTGTCCGTGAGTGAATGACTTGCATTTTTACTAACCTCAATTTGCCTCCGGCAGACAGTATTTTAAAAAAAAAATCCAATGTGTGAAATAGTGATCTTCTGCTTTAACAAAAAAAAAAAAAAATATCACAGCTCATGTTATCACGTTAGCACTCACTTGCTAAGGCAAAAATCCATCATGGTGGCTCTTGGTGCTTACCTTTTTAGCAAGCTCCCTCCCCCCCTCATGCACATCCATCCAATCAGCTTTCAACTTCTGTCTGTATAGGGAAAGCAAATCAAATCAAATCACTTGTCCCAACGAGCGAGAATGTGCATTCCCCCTGCTGTTTTTTAAAAACTTTAGGAAAAGCTGTGAAGGCTTTTCCCACACATTATATGGTGGTTTTGGCTACGCTCCTTCCCAATACTTCGAAATGATGTGGAATCCCATTGATACAGATTGTATTCTCCTCATATTCTATGAGGAGTATTTTTGCCATTTAGACAACCCCCAGATTTTTCTGCACAGAACAAGCAGTTTCCTGTGTAGAAAAATGCTGCATTTGGGGACTTAATTCTGCACAAAATTTGCACATGATTGATTTGCATAGAAAACAGCATTTTTTGTGCAGGAAACAGGAAAACCTTCTGGACACTTAAGCTAAAATCCAAAAATGCATGGTTGCAATGCTTCCAATACAAGGGATCAGTTCCACTGATATCTCCCCAAAGCCACTCCTGCAGGTCAACAGATCCTCTGTGATGGTCTGGGATGTGGAGAAGGTGATGCAGTGAGCAAGATTCACACAATTAAAGCAAGGGCTACCTTGTATGATCATATATACCTACTATATATACATTTGATAAGGTGTGCATTATTAAATCAATCAATTAGACACCACTTTGAAAAGTATTTTATATCATTTCTGGAAAATGACATTCAAAAGCTATTTAGAAAAGCTTCAAATATTCAAATTCATTGGCTTTTGAGGCCCACTTTGAGACTAGTTCCTTAAGTCAGCAGAAACTACAGAAGGCTCAGTATATCTTACAGAGGACTTGGACATATTTGATGGTATAGAGATGATTCTGGACGAACCAATATCATTCTCAACAGCAGTTCCCATAATTCCCACAGGGTGGTGAACCTTCACTGCTATTGATGATCCTCAGGAAATAAGAACATGAATAAAGGCTATAAGGAGCAGATTGTGTCCCATTTAAAATAAAAAATAAATAGAAGCACTTACTGCATTTCTTTGTTCATTTCTTATTTAAAAAAAAAAACAAGCATCAGAGTTTGGAAATGTTACTTTTTGAACTGCACCTCTCAGAATCCACCAGCCAACACAGCAACTGTCTGGCTGAATGATTGTGGAAGTTGGTCCAAGAAGGTAACTTTTCAAGCTATGTCAAGTATATTATTTTTCCTATTATTTGATTATATGCACCATCAGTTATAGAAGAAACTTAGCCTAGCGAGATGATTACTGGATGTTACTGAAATATAATGTGTCAAGCCGTGAACCCTTGTTGAGCTACTGTTATGCTTCAGTATGCAGTATACAATATTCAGTATACAGTATGCTTCAGTTTTGCCTACCTTCATTGCCTTTCTGTGATGTGGAACATTGATTGCTAATAAAGTGGAATAAAGAGCATGAAGCATTGCTCTCTCTTAGCTCAAAATTAATTTCCTGGCCTGTTTTTCCTCTAATACTAAATCACAGTATTATAGTAGAAGTACACTCCTCTCCCCTTATAGGGTTCCAAGGATACCAAAAACTGTTGCTTCCATTTTGAACTAACCATGGTTACTGATTATATCTGAACCATGAATGTAGTTAATGGTTTTGGGAAACAAGCAAGGAACATTAACCAAGATTTGAGATCTATTTGCTTCATTACAACTGTAACATTAATCATAGTTTATCTGGGCAGATAATGAATAATTGTGGTATAGAGTTGTGACAACAGATGGACGGCAGCATAAGAAACTGAACTACAACTCGTATCATCCCTAGCCAGAAGAGCCAAAAAAGAATTTGGAGGACCACTGTTCCCTACCCTTGCTGAAATTAGTTTGACAACCTAAGTGAAAGCTTCAAGCTGTCTCCTTGCAAGCAGTCCAGGGGGTCAGTAAAAGGAGCACATGAGCAGCTATGTACATAATGCTAACTGTGATTTTAGTGTTATGGACAAACATATCCACTGTCTGTCTGAAAGGAGTTTGATACTCCACTGGAAGAAGCACAGAAACTATTACCTCTACGGTGCTGAAGTCAGTGCATTTTCACAAGTACTTATTGAATGTTTGGGAAAGAGGGAAGAATTGCTTTGCACAGTTTTAAAGGGGACCTTGAAAAGGACAGAAGTTGTAGATACAGAGTGTATCTAAACATTTATAGCAGTGATGATACCATTTGTTTCATATCGCTTGTCAAGGCTCCATCTCACGGAACCCTGGGATTTGTATTTTGGCAAAGTGATCTGGCCTAAATACCTTAAAGACACCAGACCCCAACTGATCTTGGAAGCTAAGCAGGGTCAGTCCTGGTTAGTACTTGGATGAGAGACTGCCAATGAATAGCAGGTGCTGTAGGCTATTTTTCAGAGGAAGGAACTGGCAAAACCACCTCTGAGTATTCCTTGCCTAAGAAAACCCCATGAAATTAATGGGGTCACCATAAGTCAACAGGTGACTTGAAGGCATATAAGCACAAGCAAAGTATTTAGAATTCCCTGCTAGAAAGCTGTAGCCCACTCCTCCTTGAACTGCAGCATTAGAGTTCCCTACCAAAGAATTCTAATCACCTCACCATACTACAAATCCCAGAATTCTATAGTGGGGGGCCATGAAAGTTAAAGTGATATCAAACTGCATAATCAAACTATAGATGCACAGGCTTTAGAAAGCCTTTAGAAATAATGGAAGCTGTGTTATACCAATGGTCCATCTGTAAGTGTTGACTGGCTCCAAGTTTCAAAGATTCCCAACCTATCCCTGACATCCCATGATTATGCAAATCTATGTCCCTTCCTTTGAATTATCACACTCTGTTGAGAGGTCACTAGTAGTAAAATCATTTCACCTCATGTGGGAAATGGCTTTGAATGATGGGGAAATATTCATAGATAATCTTAATAGGTTTCATTCTTCCTGCACCCAGGACCAGTTTCAGGAATTTTGGGGGGCCCTGCAATGCTTTATTTTGGGGGCCCCATATGTTTATCTCAGGTCAATGTAACCTAACTCAACCTAAGCTATCCACAGTATAGGATATTCAGATTACTACTAATAATGTTTTTGCAGGAAGAGTGTTACTAGGGGGGGCACAATGATGGGCCCCCCTGTGGATGCTGATGCCACAGGTGCCTTAAACCTGCCCTGCCTGCACCCGTGCCATAGCTCTTATGCATTTTTTAAAAAAAGCTCTAGACATTGGCTTTGAGAATCACTCCCATTTCTGTCCATTAGAAGGGGAAACTTTCAAGGAAATTAAACATTCTAGCCAATGATGCCGTAAGAGCTTCAGTATTTTAACCAGGCAATTTCTTCATTGATTTCTTAGGAAATGCAGCATGTTAGAAATACTGTGTATATATTCTAGCCTTTAAATTATCAGACAGTGACAAAATGGATGATGCCTATTGACTCACAGTATTAAATCACCTGATGGAAAGGCCCTTCATAATGCATCTATTTGTTCTTTTCATGCTTCTCCATTGTAGCTCCATATATATCTAATTTATTTATTATCAGGAGGCTATTTATAGCAGATATATGGCAAGGAGATTTGTATGGAAACAGGCTCTGAGTGACTCTTTTGCCCTCTTTTTTCTCATTAATGTTGGTTAAAGAAGGAAAGCAATTGTATACAGACATTTCCTCCACACCTAAATAATTTTAACTGCATAATCATCAGAATGTGGCATTATCTATTCCTCCTCTTGTATTAATTATGTTCATATTTGCATTCACAGAGCAGCCTTATCTGAATCCAATGCAAATTACTGTCATTGCCTAGGAAAAGGCTTTTGCCAAGTTAGTCTGAAAAGAGTTCCTTGAAGCATGGGAGGGGGTGTTATATATGCTCCCTTCTGAATATTTTATTCAAAGGGCATGATCCACTGGGGTGTTCTCCTGAAAAAAGCCAAAATCAAAACACTTAAATGAATTAAGTGTGCAACAGCACAATTGTGTAAGAACTTGCACAGGCCAATTCATTTGAATGGAAAATGCCTAGGCACATTTTCTAGTGGTTTCTGCCTGTACTGCCTTAATAATGCCCTATTGTATGTTGTTAATATGAAATATGAGTAATGTCTAATTTATATAATATGTTTTAGGCTTCAATGTCATTGACATATACTGGTTGCTAAAGGCTGTGGAACTTGTGGGGGAGTACATATTCATGAAATTGGATTGTACTGTTGCGTATCGGAACAAAAATCTAGAATGTTATTGTAATTGTTTTAGTGCTTAACCCACTCATGTGATATTCCTTCAAGGAGCTAGTGTAGATTGGTGGCTTAAATTTGATCTGGGACTTGCTCAGTTTGACTCCTGGGGTCCTTATTATTGTTGTTGTCTGCCTTCAAGTCATTTCTGACTTATGGTGACCCTAAGACAACCTTATCACAGGGTTTTCTTGGCAAGATTTGTTTGGGGGGGGGGTTCCATTCCCTTCCTCTGAGGCTGAGAGAGTGAGACTTGTCCAGGGTCACCCAGTAGGTTTCCATGTCCAAGTGGGATTTGAACCCTGGTCTTCCAGAGCTGTAGTTCAACACTCTAACCACACTGGCTTTAATATTATACAATTATTTTATTGTACTGTATTTAAATATTTTCCCACCCTTTTATCATAAGATGTCAGAGTAACAAATGAATAAAGCAGTATGAACAATTTAAACAATTGCAAAAGGAGACAGTGGTAAACATGAGTCTTTTTTCTAATGGATATTTCCAGTTAGAAAAAAACTCGCAGGACTGGAACAGAAGAACAGCTGGAAGACACCAACCTCACGCAATAGGGCAAGGTGGGAAGTGCTATTATCAGGCTTTACTGCTGCTTCCCTTCCCTCATGTGATAAGCCTCATGTGAAAGGACCCTTATCTCTGCCATGAATTCACTTTGTTGTCTAATTTGGCCTACAAGAATTCCCATTCTGGCTCACAAAGGGTCTGGGGCAGTATCTCCCCATAGCCTCCTCCCAGAATTCCATCCCACCTCATTTACCGTCTCAACCAGGAACGGACTACAGAAGGGGGAAATCCCTATTGTCTTTGATGGGAGATTCTAGATGACAGCAGGGATTACCACCTCCATGCCTTGGAGAAAGTCAGTGGTGTGAGAAAGAGTAAAGGAAATTGCTCTGTTAGACTCCTCTGTTGTCTCTGACTGGAGATAAGAGTGGAAAGCTTCAACAACCCCACATTCTTCTCCATGGAGTAAAGCATCCCAGAACTAAGCAGATTATCACAGCTGGGAGTGCTTGCCTCCCCCTCAGAAGCAAGGAAGAAACAAACCTGAGGCCCTAGTTGTAGTGCCATCTAGAACTCCAGATGGCTCTGTGACTGAGGAGCCTGTGGCTGAGGACTTTACCAGACATGGCAAAAACCATGTCAGAAAAACGCAACGATAAATGGGTGAAATTATCAGACAATGTCTTCCTTCAGCCATTCCGGGGGCATAGCACAGGCCTGAATAAGGTGTCCCTTTTTATTGACAGCTTAGCCCGTTGATAAAACAATGACACCTCATCCACGTCAGCACTATGCCCCAGGAATGGCTGAGGACACGGGCACCTGATAATGTCACCCTTTCTGTTATTGTCACATTCTTCTGATACGGTTTGGGACACATTTTTTTGCTGTGTTTCCCTGCGTCTGATAAAGTCCTGAGTTTCCTACCCGTACCAGGTTACTGTAGCCAGAGTTATAACTAAAGAAAGCAAACACTATACAAATGTAAATATTCCCAATAACCGAAAACATGTAACTAGAAACATAACTAGATCTACTGATAGTGTTCTGTGCCAGTGTTGTACTTTGAAATTATTCTACCAGATTGGGGAAGGACAGTGTCACTGTGTGTGTGTATGTGACTTCAAGTCACCTGTCAACTTTTGGCAACTCCATGAATTTCATAGGGTTTTCTTAGGGCCCGTTTACACGGGCAAATATTCCTCTAAATATACCGCAAAGATAGCTCATTGTTCCCACGGATCGCAGCACAGCACCGCCTCATTCAGAAGGGGGGAAGGTAAAACACCCAAATGTAGCGTGGCAAGGGATGTTGCTACTTTTGCCGGTATATTTGCAATGTAGCGCATTATTGGCAATGTAAACAACCATTCCACTAAGGGCTGCAGCAGAGCTGCATTGTGATTGGTTGCTATGATGAAGGGGTGGGCTTAAAAGAGGGGGACTGGGGGAGGGAGATTCAGTAGTGATCAGGAAACTTTGAAAAATCCTCTCTGCTATTTTGCAAGCCAGTTTGCAAACAAAAAGGATTCCCAACAATTTACAGTTAGGGGAGATCTATTCCCCACATAAAGAAAGGAATTCCTTCTTCTCCTCAGCTGCGATCTCACTGTCTCTCTGTTTCGGAGAGTGGGTTCATTTACAGGCAGACTTACAGAGACAGAGACACTTCTTTGATCTTCCCCTGCTATTTTGGCAGTCTGTGAGTCTTTCTTTAGCTAGAAAATGCAGGGCTTCAAATTCTTTCACTCATGATCTAGCCTCTTCCCCATAAAGCCTTCCTCTGCTTGGGAGGCCAAGCCCCCCACACTTTTTCAAGTCTGAAGAAAAAAGCAGCATAATTAGAAAAAAAAACCTGACTGGTACCGCTGCGGAAAAGAATTAAAGCGCAAGTTGCCGCAATAAATCGAACCCTTAGACAGGGAATACTCAGAAGTGGTTTTGCCAGTTTCCTAGATGTTTTTGCACATATACACATCTTCACAGACATCTTGTGCTCACGATATTATTTAATATAAAATAAAATAATAAGCCTTATACTCAGGTTATTATTAGACCGAAGGTGGGCAAAGTGCAGCTCTCCAGATATTCTTGGATTACAAGTCCCACTAGCCCCAGCCAAGAGAGACAATGGTGAGGGATGCTGACAGCTACAGTCCAACAACATCTGGAAGGCTCCACATTGCCCATCCCAATATAAATACATTACACCCTCTGCACATTGACTACATTAAATACAACTTTAAATGGTTGGATTCTTTCTGTCTTATGTCATGTCTTTCTTCATTTCATTTATTGAATGTGCTTGTGGAGGCAGTGGGTAGCAGTTGCTATAGACTAATTTATCTAGCAATGCATTCATATACATATCTACCCAAAAGTAAATCCCATTGAGTTCAATGACACACCTCCAAATAGGTGTGTTCTAGGATTGCAGTGCTGGATTGAAATCCTACATACCTTTACCAAGGAGTACAGAATCATAGAGTTCGAAGAGACCACAAGGGCCATCCAGCCCAACCCCCCTGCCTTGAAGGAATATATGATCAAAAGCACTCCTGACAGATGGCTATCCAGCCTCTGTTTAAAACCTCCAGAGAAGGAGACCCCACAACACTCCAAGGCAGTGTATTCCACTTCTGAACAGCTATTACCATCAGAAAGTTCTTCCTAATGCTTAGGTGGAATCTCTTTTCCTGTAGTTTGACTCCATTGCTCCATGTCCTAGTTTCTGGAGCAGCAGAAAACAAGCTTGCTCCCTCTTCAATATGAAGAGCCATTGGTGAACACCCTTTGGGATTAGTTGGTCAACCAATTACAAATTCACCTAACAGTAGCATTGTCTAACCCACATTTTACTACCATAATTGCAAGACTATTGTGGGGGAGTAACCCCTCTTCAATTAAGTAGGCCTTACATTATATGATTAATGTGTAAAGTAATTCTTCATATTCATTTATATCTGGTATTAGTTGCCACCCACCCATCCAAATAGATATGAAGGTACTCTATAGTGGAAGGGAGGGTGTTTTTGTGTCAGCCACTAACAGCAATGGCCTCATATGCTTGGCTCCCAAACTTGCACTTATGAAAAGAAAGAGAAATATCTAAAAGCTCAGTACTGGACAAATGCATCAAGTTAATGTATCTGGAGAGCTTAAAGGGGTTGTTACATGGATAATTTCTTGGCCATTTTAAAGTCATGGTTACATTTTATAGAATAAGGGAATTTTACAGCATGAAATATCTAATCACTTCCAGGAGGCATTTTTGAAATGCCACTTTGCCAGTCAAGAAATATCTCACATTAAAGGAAGCTGAATCAATAGGAGAATTAATTTGCTACTAAAGTAAGTTAATTTGTAGATTCATGACTGGCAGATTTTGCCACCTGGGAATGGATGGTCTGCTTTTTCAGGAAGAGGCCTGCACACCTGACTTTCCAATTGCACACATCCCATCCTTATGCAAAAGAACTTCCCAAGGGAATATGGCCTTAAGTTAACCCTGCTCAGTCTGTGGCCCACTCTTAGGAATACATTTTGTATTTTGTAAGGAAGACTACAAGTGAATATCAAAACAAAATAACATAGCATTTTGCAGCACAGAGTTTAACTAACCCACATATAAGCAGATTCAGAGCTTTTATCACCATGAGGAATTATTTTCTTCCCTGCAAGGCAATTTTCAGTTCAAGACTCATTCTGCACAAAATTTGCTGTACAGAAAATAATATTTTTGTGTAGAAAGATTATTTTCTGTGCAGAAAAGCTGTTTCCTAAGCATAAAAGGCTTGTTTTCTGCACAAAATAACCATGGGCAAGTTTTACATATAATAAACTGAAGATTTATTATATGCTGCATCATCAGGCCATAATTCTTCTCCTCGGGGAGTCTCTACACTTGATAAACACACTTTCCAGACATTTTTCAAATATTATTGAATATCTTTTCCACCCCTGATCAATGCACATACAATGGAACTGCTTCTAATGTGACAGTAGGTAAATTGAGGCTTCCAAATATTAAGAGAATTTATTGATCATATACATTTCCAAAATATCTGTGGATCTTTTTGTGAACAATGATTCTAGAGATCATAGAATCACAGAAACTTAGAATTGGGAGGGAGCACAAGTCCAACCCTTTGCCATGCAACTAAAGCACTCCTGAAAGATGCCCATCAAGCCGTGTTTAAAGTCCTCCAAAGGTGAGTCCACTACCTCCAAGGCACTCAGTTCCACTGTCAAACAGCTCTTACAGTAAAGAAGTTCTCCCCAAAATTTAGATGGAATCTTTCTTGTGATTCTTGTAATTCTTGTAAGTGGTGTGCATATGAGCAGTCCTATCCATCAGAATGCTATGGGCAACTTCCCCACTTTGAGTGTAATTGGAGGTTATTGTAGGGCTGACTTAGTGAAGCAACTGTGATATCTTTCACTGCTACAATCCATTGTGCCTCTCTACCCACCACCCACCCCATGCTCTTGTTTTCAATGTATCTTTGAACCATGTTGCAAATAGCTAATAAGCTGTAAGGATGAAATGCCAAAGAAATATTGTAGTTATTATTCTGAGTAATTAAATAAGACTCCCTGAGATGTGTTGTGGTAATTATCTCTTCAGTGTTCTTTACTTGGTAATTAAGAGCTTCATGATAAGCCTGTTGAAGTCAATGTCAAAACTCCCACACCCAATGAAGGAAAGATCAAACACACTGATTTTATTTATTTACTGGTGACTTTAAAGTACAGCTTTTTTCAGTTTCATATTTACCACTGATGGCTATTTCTTCAGCTTGACTCTACAATTTGGGACAGGCTTACCATTAACCTGTGAAAGGTATTTAGATCCCAACTCCACAAAAAGATTGAATCAAGTCAAGGAACAGGCATTAACACTTTAACTGTCATGTACGGGCTTCTTCGAGCTCAGGACATTATCAGACCACCCCACTTTAATGGGTTTTTTTGCCAGCATAAATTGTGGCATTTTTATGCCAGCAAAAGAACCCCCCCGCCATACCAGAACTACCTTTACTGGCATTAAAGAGGCAGCTTGGGCACTAACTGAGCTCAAATGGAGCTTTTTAAGTGTGTAAAAGCTGGTTTGAAATCTCCTGGGTTATTGCAAGAAGATGCTTGCATGGGAATTTCAAAAAACAAAACAAAGACAAAAAAAGTTGAAGAAAGCACAGACACACACTTTAAAAGTTCCAAGTACACGGGGGCTGGGGGTCATAGAAAGAGCGTACTCTACCTGGCTGTCCCGATCACACCCACAAGTTTTTGCCCATTCACGCTGCATTCATGTGAGTACAATGGCATGTGGATTCAAATGTCGGCAATGCCTGCAACAAATCACTACACGGGATCAATTGACAGCTTGCGCCATCAATAAAAAAGTATTTTTAAAAAATTTACATGATCGCAATAGAGTGACATTGTCTGGTATGTGCGTCCTTTCACTATTATTAGGCATCCTTATGACGCAGCATTTGACTTGTCTGATAAAGTCCTCAGTGACCAGCAGTTTCAGAATTAAAAACAGAAAACTTTATTGTCACAGTAATCCAAAAAGCTAACCCTACAAATTTGTTGCTCAGAATGAAACCTAACTAACAAGCAGTATACTAAAAGCATCTTACAATCTACAGAATATTTTGGGCTATACAGTCATCAGCTATCCATCATCCTCAGTTCCCACCATACCTGGGCTCTCCCTACTTTTCTCAGAGCTGAGTCCAGGTATTGGTCTTATCAGACAGTTACAAACATAGAGCACATACTCCCTTTCCTGAGTTAGACTACATACTAATTAACAAGCATGGAGGAATGCAAATACAATTAATTAGCCACACAGTTATACAACAGAACTGAATCTGGCAGGAAAAGGTCACACCTGGGACTGATCAGGACACTACCTCCATAAAATAGTTTAAAGTGAAGGTCGACTGCATATTTCATCTCACTTTAAGAAAAGCTAGCTGTAGGCCTCACATTTCAGAATGTTCCCGATCTTCCAATCTGGAAGGTGGACTGCATATTTCATCTCAGTTTAAAAAAAGCTAGCTGTAGGCCTCACATTCAGAACATGTTCCCAATCTGGATTAGCCACCACTCCAATTTCCTGTCAGAAATCTTCTCTGTGGAAATTTGGCCTTTGTGCTGTTTGCAGTAAGCAGTACATTCAGGGGAAAATTGTAGCTGAGGATGGTGAAACGGCATGGGGCTCTAATCCAGAATGTTTTGAATTGGGGCCATGTAGCTATTTCTCATTCAAAATGAACCTGATTAGTTGAAGCCTCCTTTAAAAGTCTTTAAAAGTCAAATGTTAGGGAGGGATTTCAGTATAGCCCTCAAGTTAGTGTCTTCTGTTTAATGGATGTGATGATAAAAGACATTGAAATAGGTCAAGATTTTCCATACCTTGGCTCAGTCATTAATCAAAATGGAGGCTGCAGTCAAGAAATCAGAAGACGACTAGGGATTTTATCAGATGCATCAAATACAGTGTCATAATGACACCACATAACCACGAAAGGGCATTCATATCAGACGACATCACCCTTTCATGGTTATATCCCTGCCAAAACCCGCACTTTTTAATTGATGGCTTAAGTTGTCAATTGATGCCCCCTGCCATTTTTTGCCAGCATGTGAAACCTTGCATTTCCCCCCCCTCGTAATTACCCCATCTGTGGCTGGTCCAACGTGAACACTTCCCAGTGAGATTGCAACATGCAGGTAAGTGTCACACTTTTTATGACCCTCTCCAGGTTACTTGTTCATTTTTTAGTCTGTTTTTGTGCTTTGTTCCACTATTACTTTGTCATTTTTGTTGGATTTTTTTAAATTTCCCACTCTATGTATTCTTGCGAGAATACACAAGATTTTAAATGAAGAAGTGAACACAGCTATGTTCACGTCCTCTTTCATTGCCGGAGCTGCCTTTGCTGGGATTAGAGAGGGAAATCAGTGGGGGGAAAGTTCTTTTGCTGGCATAAAAATGGAATTTTTTTATGCCAGCAAAAGAAAGCTTTAAAGGGATAATCTGATAAAGTCCTAGGACTTGGAAGGGCAGCTATGAAGGAACTAGACAAGATTCTGAAGTGCAAAGATATATCACTAAATACTAAAGTTAGGATTGTCCATGCCATCGTATTTCTTATTTCTATGTATAGTTGTGAAAGCAGGACAGTGAAGAAAGCTGATAGGAATAGAATCAACTCATTTAAAATGTGATGCTGGAGAAGTGTTCTACGGACACAATGGACTGCTAAAAAGACAAATAAATGAGTCCTAGAGCAAAGCAAGCCTGAACTCTCCCTAGAAGCCAAGATGACTAAACTACAGTTGTCCCTTCATATTCACTGGGGTTTGGTTCCAGAACTCCCCATGGATACAAAAATCCATGAATACTCAAGTCCCATTATATACAATGGCATAGCAAAATGGTGTCCCTTATATAAGATGGCAAAATCAAGGTTTGCTTTTTGGATTATTATTTTTTTAAGAATATTTTCAAGCCGTGAATACTCAAATCCGTGGATACCATATCCATGGATACGGAGGGACAATTGTATACTTTGTATACATTATGAGAAGACATGGCTCACTAGAAAAGACAATGATGCTTGGCAAGGTAGAAGGCAGTAGGAAAAGAGGAAGACTGCATTACAGATGGATAGATTCAATCAAGGAAGCCCTGAATCTGCAAGACCTGAGCAGGGTTGCTGATAACTGGGCAATTTTGAGGTCCCTCATTCACAGGGTCACCATACATTGAAGTCAACAATGGCAATTAACAACAACAACGGCCACTGCCACTACAAATTCTGATATACTAAATGTGAATTCACTGCTCAAAGTGTAGAGTCTTCTGTAAACAAAACAACACAAACAAGCATGGCTCAGATGAACACCAATGGTAGTCTGAAAAGGTGCAGAAAAAAAATCTCTGGTGGAATAAAACCCCAAAGTGCTCAATAAAAACTGGGTGTTGACTTCAGGGATGGGTTTGGAAACTTGAGATGGAAAGGGAGGGGAATATTGTATGTTGGATGAGGGCAAGCTGGCTGAGTAGACACCTGACTAGAAGCACTTCACACTGCACCATTTTATTGGAGAGCCTACTTGTTCTTCTATTCTGTTTCCCAGTTAAAGGTGACCAACTAGTGCCAAAGGGACTTTTTCTTGAAATTTCCCATTCCAACAATAATAGAGCACAAGATAATCAACTAATTAGAGCAAATACTAGAGCAAAAATAATCAGTTATTTTTTAGTATCAGTCTTCCTAGAACTTGTTACATCCCCATGAAAAACTAACTAAAATGTATTTCCCTCTTTCAACAATGCTGAAATGAGTCTTGAAGAAAAAGCATATCCAATTATTATGCTACTAAAACCAGTGCCTATTAAAAATTCAATAACAATGGATGTGGCCTCAAAAAAGCATAAAGAAACATTTTCAGTCGATTGAAGACTTAACAGTATAATGCTAAATACCTTTTAAAAAAATTGATGCTAACAATCTACCTTGAATGGTTAGTGCCTCAATTATTGCAGATACACTGCCTATTTAGCAATTTAATCTACATTTCATACAATTAGTTTAACTGAATTAGCATCCTTGTTGTAAGCAGATTGTTTTGCAAAGCAAGTTCCCCTTCTGATAGTTCTGGCCAGGACCCACCTGAGCATGCCAAGCCATTGTGAGGGGTCAGTAGTGTCTTTGAACAAGGGATACTCCAAGTGATAGACTCCTAAATTTTGAACAGGCAGACTAAGCTCATTGTGTGTCTACAGAAGATAGAAGACTTTATCAGATAGGGCTGTAATCGCAAAATTACAGTGTGACAGTACAGCACATGTTTTCCCATTATCACATAATGCCATTGTCCTCCCATGGTCAACGTGTACTCCCCCCTGTTAATTGCTCATCACTTTTCATTGACAGGAAAATTGATGAATAGCCCTCAATATTGCTCTTCTGCAATATTGATGAGCATGCGAAATCACAGCCTGCTGTAATCACGCAATTACAGTATGAATGGGCAGTCATTTGTTCCCTCCCCCACCTTTCCAAAAAAGAACACAGGATGCACAGGATGCTCTTTTTAATGAACTGTCATCTTTTCTTGGTATGTTTTTATAAGTATTTATTTGTTAATTTCTTTTGTAATTTATGTGTTTTTGGTATGTTTAAACAAAGTCATGTATTCTTGTGAGAACAGCTGAAACCTCACCCATACAAAATCACAGAAGTAAAATCCCATTCTTAAACTGCTAGTGGTGGTTGTGCAATGATTCCACGGTCGTAGTATTGCACAATTATGGTGACATGATAACTACTGTAATCATGCCACTAGGTTTCTGCTTTCCTCAATAGTGGGATTAGAGTGTTTTTAGACACTAGTCTGATAAAGTCCAGAGATATTTCCATTTCTTAATGCACATTCTCGAGTCAATATTTTTTTATCCCAGAATACCTGAGCTACTAGGAGTTGGGCCCAGTGTACATAGGGCTAAAGATGCAGCTTAGTGTTGATGAGACTCTAGGGTGGCACATGACTCTTCCTCTTTCCTGGAGCACCCTCAGATTTTTTCAGTGGCTAACTTGGGTTTTCTTTACTCCTCTGCCCATGTGTTCTGTTGTCTGGATAAGAATTGGATTGACTAGGTAGAACAGCAAGGCTGGCACCATTTGTTTTGTCCAATTTGCTTACTTATTCACATATTTGCATAGTTTCCAATCCCTTCTCACTCTGTTAGTGCCCCCAACAACCCCCACCCTTATAAACCCCAAAAAATGGTTTATTAATAATTTTGGCATATTAATATAGTCTCCCATGGAGAAGAGCAGTAAAATATCAGGGACTCACTGTAAGGATCCCAAAAGGCATGTGTTAAGCTATGTATTGCCCAAAGGAAGGGCTATTAACAAACTCCAAACTGTGAGGAAACATAATGAAGCTAAGAGGACATTGCCTGCACACATCCAAATAGACGATTGATTCAATCATCATTGGTGGCTGGAGTTATCCTTTGTCTGAAGGTATCTCTCTCCCCTTAACCCAGACCCAACCATTCATGAGGCAGCTCAAGCTTTGTAAAATTAATCACCAGAACATTAAGAGTAGTTGCAACACATTAGCATCATTGGAAACCCATTGTTCAAATCCAGGAGTTTCTTGAGACCCATTGTTCAATCTCTGAGAGACACCTGGAATCCATTGTTTCAACACATGAAATCCAATCCCTGAGGGTACATTTTTGATATAAATACTGGCCCCAAATCCTGCCTCATTGTGCACAGAGCCTCTTCCTAGGGATGCTACATCTCTCTGTGTTAACCATTCCTGCTTCATTCATCCATGCTGCCGTTCTGCCTTGAGAATTCAGACTATAGGATAGGTGCCATATAGCCTCTGGAAAACTCCCTAGCTATCCCTCTATCAACCTTTCTTCTTCCATTCATGAGGAATTCCATTCTTCCATTCCATTCTTCCATTCATTCTTGTGTGTATGCTTTATCATATGAATGTGTGCATGATTGGTTTTATTATTTTTATGTCTTTAATAAAGATTATTGTTAACCTTCCATCTTGTGCTTGTGTTCATGTGTGTCAGTTCAGAGTTAGTAGGGAAGAGTTAGGTATACAATTGGCATAAAGGTCCCCTTGTTGCCCCCCTTCACATTGCTAATGTTGAGCTGCAGCGAATTTCCCCAACATATTAGAAACTCTATATTTCCATGGAATTTCCATGAGCACTTTGGGTAACACTTCTAAAGAGCTGAACACATATGCAGAGAGAGAAGGGGGAGTGGTGTAGGTTGTGGTGTGGCTGTTGTGGGGGGGGTGAGGGAATGGGCTTCTTCAGATAAGAATTCAGCTCCCCATATGAAATTTTCCTTCAGCTCCCAAATTTCTAGCATTGCAGCAAGTGAAGCATTAAAAATCATCCACCCCTAGATCTCTTACATTTGCTGTGTATTGTATTTCCTTGGTAACTTTGCCTGCCCCTTTTCTTTGCATCCCTAAACTCTATTTCAAGATGCTCAACTGCACTTGTAAATTACTGTGATGATAGACATTTGGAGACAGAAGGAAAATACATCAAAGGAGTCACAGACGGAATAGGAAACTGATGAGGAAACACAACCTCCAAACAATCTATAGACCAACCAAAAAGATCCAAGAAATGCTATGCTCAGTGAAGGACAAAAGAGACCCTCTCACAGCTGCAGGAATTTACTGCATACCATGCAGCTGTGGACAAGTTTACATAGAGACAACTAAACACAGTGTGAAAACACAAATCAAGGAACATAGAGACACTGCAGACTGGGCCAGCCAGAAAAATCAGCAGTAGCAGAACATGTGATAAACCAACCGGGACACAAAATGCTATTTGAAAACACAGAAATTCTAGACGAGGCCAACAACTATCATGTCAGAATGCACAGAGAAGCTATTGAAATCCACAAACACCTGGACAACTTCAACAGGAAAAAATAAACCTTAAAAGTAAACAAAATCTGGCTCCCAGTTTTGAAATACAATAGAATCACAACTCAACACTTACAAAAGAATTCCACCCAGGGACAAGAGGATTCCCAACAGATAATGGCCCATCAACCAACCATTAGCCAAACAGACACTAATGAGCCTTGCATTTCTGTACCCAGAAACTAACCATTCAATTACACAAATTTACATATACTCCCCAACAGGGTTTCACAGCATATAAACTCCACACACACAGCTACCCAACCATTCTCTGAGAATGCCAGCCACAGATGCAGGTGAAGTGTCAGAAAGAAACTACTCCAGAGCACAACCTCACAGCCTTGAAAAAACCCAACAAAATCTATGGATGCTGGCCATGAAAGCCTTCGACTTCACATAGAAGAAAAATTTCACTGGAGCACAGACTTCTTAGTTTGGAGGGAAATGCCTTCATTTTGCCCCCACAGTAGGTACACCCTTGGATGTAGCCAGGAGGAAGAATGGAAGTGAGATCTTCCTGCCCATTTATGGGTAAATGGAAAATCCAACCACAGCTGCAGCCAAGCCACCATCATTATGAAGAGATTGCTCAGGTAACAAGCACAAAGGGAGACTAGTAGACTGTGGTAAAATGCTATGTGAAAGCAAAGTCTGTGAGAAAACACACTGGTTGCTTGGTGCATGATGCAGGGCTTGGGGTATCCTTTGCATCAGTGGGAGTGGTAGCATGAAAAGGATGAGGGGAACATGAAACTAACAAATCAATGGATCAGGTAGAATCACAAATGACAATCAATCAGGGAGAAGTACTATCCCACTAAGACAAAACAATGATCTGATGCCAAGTTGTTGTTTTTTCCCTTGGTCTCAAATTCCCATAAAAAGGTAAAGCATCATCTTAATATTTTCTGTCTCAGAATGAACCTCATCCAGTCCACCAAATATATTTTCTCATGCTCTCAGATTGCTGGATCACACTCAGAGTTTCATGCCCCACTGTTTTACTTCTGGTAGTGTTTGTGATGCACTTGGGAAAGTCTCAAGGTAAGACAGGCAAACCCATCCCACGGTAGTATCCATGTGTGGAAATGGCAATGATAGCAAGCTCTGTTAATAGGGTACAAACAAGTGTTAACATAAAAATGTATGGTGATTCTGTTTTTGGCTCTGCTTTTCTTTTCTTTGAAAAGTAGATAAAATTTTATTATTTATTTACTGGATTTATATTCCACCCTTCTCCCAAGATGGGAAAGTTGCCTTGTCAGCAAGCTCCAGCCCCTGCGCACATCTGACTGATCAGCTTTCCAGTTCCGCTCATATCGGGAATGTACACCAAAGCAATTCAGTTGTCCCAAGGAGCAGGAATGCAAATTTCCTTCTGAGATTTTTTTTTTTAAAATAAGGGAAAAGCCACAAAGACTTTTCCCACAGAGTATTGGGCATTTTTGGCTCCCCTCCTTCCAAATACTGCAGATTGATTCATGATTCCATTTAGACAACATGAATTCTATGAGGAATACTTTTGCCGTTTAGACAAAAGGAAAGTGAGAATTGCTCTCTATTGCTTCTTTGCACACCTGGTCCTTTCTTGTTTCCTTCACACTTCCTCTCTTCCTTCTTTCACACCTCATTTCTCCCTTTTTCCTTCTTTTGCCCTCAGAATTGTTTCCCCATGTCCCTTCTTCTCTCATTCTCCACCAAATCCTTCTTCCTTCAGCCCTCCCATTTTAGTTCCTCCATGCACTCCACAGGAATGTTTTTCCCAAGACAGAGCATGTTTCCCACCAATTGCTTCATTCTCTGCCTCTTGGCTCTTCTTTCTTTCTTTAGCTTTGCCAACATCCCCAGGCACAGTGGATTGGACTGAGATGACACTACCAAACAGAGAACAGAGTCCCTTCCACACTATACAGTTATAGCACTATAATCACACTTTAACTGCCATGGCTTCATCCTATGGAATCTGCCAGCTTGTAGTTTGGTGAGGCCCTGGAGGTTTGTGTCTGAGAATCATAGATATACTGCCCTAAACTGCAAGTTGCAGGATTCTATAGGATGTTGCCATGGTAGAGGAAGTAGGATCACAGCTGTGGCGTCACTAAGGCTGGTGTCACTCCTTCCTCCAATGGTATCACCTGGTGTGGTTCAGCCTCTCCACACACCCAAGTGCTGCCACTGGATCACAGCACTATAATTGTGTAGGGTGAGAATGGGGAAGGCTCCTGAGAATGGGGAAGGCTCCAGGAGAAGACTTAATACCTGCAGAAGCCATTAAAAACAACCTTGAATTTTGGGCGCCTATCCTGGCCTCAATTTTCACCTGTATCGACAAATATGGTCGAGCACCCAAGGATTGGGGTCTTGCAATCATCGTCCCCATATATAAAAAAGGAAGCAAGGATGATCCTGTCAACTACAGACCAATTAGTCTCCTCAGTACAATCAGCAAACTCTATGCAAGACACTTACAGTGGAAATTTCAGACCTGGTTGGAACAAGAAAACATACTTGCAGAAGAACAAGCTGGCTTTAGGGAAGGCCGCTCCACCATAGATCAGTGCCTTGTACTCCACCACCTTATTGAAAAATACTCCACCTGCAGCACAGTTTCTCTCTATGCTGCCTTCATAGACTTTAAAGCAGCTTTTGACTCTATACCCCGAACCAAACTGTGGAAAAAACTGGAGGCTTCTTCGATCGACTGACGTTTACTCCATCTAATTCGTATGCTGCATGAAGGGACCTCATTAAAAGTAAGATGTAACCCCCAGGGACATCTCACCAATGACATTGTCACTGAGAAGGGTGTCAAGCAAGGTTGCATTCTAGCTCCACTCCTGTTTAACTTCTACATTAATGATTTGGTGGATCACCTCAACAACACTAACTTCCACCCCCCCAAAATTAAAGGGAAGGCATATTTCAACGCTGCTTTATGCGGATGATGCAGCAGTACTTTCAAGATCTCCCATTGGACTAAAAAGAGCCCTAAGAGCACTAACATATTATTGCCGAGTGGAACAGCTAGAACTCAACTATCAAAAAACTAAAATCATGGCATTCGCTAAAAGGCCTAAGAACTACAACTGGAATATAGATGGCCACAAGATTGAACAGGTCTCTTGCTTCAAATACCTGGGGGTAATTTTTCAAGCCACTGGTAGTAGGAAAGCGCATGGAGAATATGCTGCTTGCAATGCACAGAGGAGCACAACAACCATTCTCAAATTTCTGAAGACAAGAGGAGGCCACTACTTACCTGCAGCGCTCAAACTTTTTGAAGCCAAACCAGTAGCACAACTGCTTTATGGATCCCAATTGGGACCCTTCCCCAACCCTGCTCCATTAGAACTTGTCCAATCCAAATTCTTAAGATCAGCTTTCCAAACTCCAAAATGTGTCTCTAACGCAGCTCTGAGACTGGAGTCAGGATTTATGAAAATGGAGGCCAGAGTGTGGGTGACCATACTCAACTACTGGCTCAGACTATCCCTCTTTCCCACTGGCCTTGCTCCACTAACCTTAAGTGATGATTTCCAATCCAGCTGGAAACAGACAGTGATGACTAAAATCTCAATGCTGGGCCTTTCCCCAGTTCTTCTGCTAAGCCTGGGATATGATAGGGCAAAAGCTACTATCAAACAACAGGTAGCAGATATAGAGCGACAACTGGACATAGCCAGTACTCCAACCTTCATTGCTAGTGACTCCAATAGATATCTGGCCTCACCTTTGGCATACTTAGCAACACTTGAAATACCTAAACATCGAAGGGCCTTTACTCTTGCACGGTGTCATGCCCTCCCTTCAGCTGTCCTTGAAGGCCGATACAAGAAGATCCCCTTCTCAGACAGACTGTGCCCCTGCAACTCAGGCCAAATAGAAACAACAGAGCATGTATTACTCCAGTGCTCATACTACAGGGACATACGTCTCAGACTTATTTCACCCCTGTTGCATAAATATCAAGGGCACACTGGACAATTCTACATAAACTTGTTGCTTTCAGACACCAACCCAGGAACAACTTATAATGTTGCCAGATTCTGCGCAGCTGCGGTTAAAATTCGTCAGACAATGTCCTCAGCAGTAGAATAGTGTCAACCTATTCTTGTTATCTTGTTATACTTGTTATACTGGAGCTAACATTTTAAATACTGCTTTTAGCCTGTTTTTATTCTGTGATCTTACCTTTATTCTGTATCCCCTTTTTACCTGTGCTGGTCTATGACCGTAATAAAGATTCTATTCTATAATTGTGTAGGGTGAAAGTGCCCCATGTGGTAAGAGAGAGGGGACTGCAGGAGTGGCAGCGGGTGTGAACCTGTTGTTGCTACCACCTGAAGAAATATCTCCTCACTGAGGGAGCTAGAACATTCTTGCAGTTTGCTGGGGAAAACTGGGTACTCAAGACATTAAAGGCATCCCAGTTCTGGAGAGTTACTGTTAAGTCTCTAGAGCAGCAGGGGTTCCCTTTAGCGGATGGGTGTCAAGTGGGCCCTGGTGGCACAGTGGTTAAATGCCAGTACTGAAAACCACAAGGTTATGAGTTCAATCCCAGAGGACTCCAAGATTGACTCAGCCTTCTATCCTTCCGTATGTCAGTAAAATGAGTACCCAGCTTATTGGGGGCAATTAGCTAACACATTGTAAACTGCTTAGGGAGTGCTTTGGTGCTGATAAGCACTATAGAAATATCAATGCTACTAGCTATACCCAGCATAACAGACACCTACATATATCAAACACTTTGGTATATTTCTGTTCCCACTCTGCTGATTGGCCACTTAACATGTCAAGAGTACAATTATTGATGCATTAATATATAACCTTTCAAATCAACTATAATGGCTAGTTTCATGCCAAGAGCCCCTCTGCCACCACCATGCAAATGTGCAGACACAGAGACATACACACAGTGCTAAACACACACACACCATGCATGCTAGGACACAAGGGCCCCTCTGCTGCCGCCATGCAACTACACATCCACACAGACATATCATGCTACACAGAGAGAGAGAGACATCACACTACACATGCCAGAACATGAGAGCCCCTCCTCTGCCGCTATGCAACCATGCATACACACACACCATACACACTAGGACACAAGAGCCCCTCTGTTGCTGCCATGCAACTGTACATACACACACACCACACTATACACACACAATGCTACACACACCGCATGGCAGAATGCAAGGGCCCCTTCACCACCACCACCATGCAATTGCAAAAATACACAAACACCCCCCACACCCTACACACACAAACCATGCACACCAGGACATGAGAACCCCTCCACTGCCACCATGCACAAACACACACCCCACATACTATGCACATGCCACACACCACATGCCGAAGGACACAAGAGCCCCTCCACTGCCATGCTTAGAAAGGACTTCAAGCTTTCCACATGTTTCACCCCAAGGAGCAACTACAAACAGCACAGAAGACCATGTTGAGATTGACAAGACTGAGGGCCAAATGCCACTCTTAAATAGCAGTTCCCCTGGCTGCTTCAGGTGTGCTGCATGATTGCAGGCAGCTTCATCTGATAGCTTGGCCCTGGTCCTTCCAAGACTTCCACAGTCAGGGCCTGAGTCTGCAAAGAGGCTGTGCAGCCAGGGGCCCAGTCCTGCAAGGAGAGGCAGATCCTGACACTGCCAATCAGCACACTCAGAACAGCAACATACCCAAGAAAGTTATATATGTAGATTGCTATTGCTGAGCCAATCCACTGGTCCACCTAACCATTACCTTAGGTACCCAGCCTCATGACAGTGCCATCCCTGCCCTTTTCCTTCCATCTATTCTCATTTCCCCACCCCAACCCCAATAAATTCCTCTGTATACATCTTGCTGGACTGTAACTCCCAGCATTTCTCACCATGGGCTGTGCTGGCTGCTGGGACTTGTAATACAACAAAGAACTGGAGGGCCACATGATCCCCACCCAATGATATGCATAGGTATTTCATTTTCTCCAGGTGTGTTTGTTTTTCCTTAATAAAATCTTTCCCCACAGCTTGAACTGTATGAGAATTAAGCTGCCCCTTGTGTTCCAAGGCTAGTCATAATGTTCTTTCAGATTTTGTAGCTGCTGAACTTTGCAAAAGACTTAAAGAACTATTGTTGTTGTAGTCGCTGAACTTTGCAAAAGACTCAAAGAAGTGTTGTTCTTGTTGTCATCCTAGGGTGAAGGGAGAGAGTCTTGGCTGTATGAAAAGGTTGGGAAGTGCATCCCACAATCTGTACCCCATTCTGTTCCCCCCAAGTCCACCAAGAGAACTCAAAAGCCCCCAGACCTCTCCAAACATTTTTTCAATGTACTGAATACACTGTCAGACCAAGATTTGTATTTTCAACCAGGGGCTGTGTCCATCTGCAGTTCCATCTGCTTTCCCCATCCTTGAAGCTTGCAACTAGATTTTCACCATCAGTTACCAGGGGCAGAGAACCAAGGGGTCAGTTACACGACAGTTTTTAATTCGAAAAATGCAGGCTTACTTCTCTTTCGAACCAGTGCCTACTAGTTTACACGATTTTCTCTGGAAAGTCATTTCTCTGATAACACCCGAAAGCTTTCTGAATTTTCAGTTCACATGGGTAGGCGTGGTCTCTGTGACTGACAGTCACTGAGGCCTATCTCTTGCCGGGGTGGAAAGAACAACTGCGGTGTGGGGGGAGCGGCCGGAGGCCCAATGACAGCCCCAGGCACAGCACAGCGACATTGCTGTCATTGGGCCTTGGCCGCGCCCCCACCCTGCACCCCAGAGGTCCTGGGAAGACACTGCAGGAGGACAGGTGGGCAGTGGGACTGTCAGTCCCATCATCACCTGCCCTTTCCCCCTCTGCTGCCCCTCCCTCCTTACTTGCCCTTCTCTTCCCATTCACAAACAGCAAATGGGGAAGAGAGAGGGGGGAAATGGAGGAAGAGGCTGCAGCGGAGGACAGGCGGTCAACGTGACTCATAGTCCTATTGACCACCTTTCCCCTGCTGCTGCCTCTGCCTCCTGCCTCTCCCTTCTCTTCCTCGTTCACAATGAGCGAACTGGGAAGACAGAGGGGGGAAATGGAGGAAGAGGCAGCAGCTGGGGAAAGGCGGGCTGTGGGACTCTGAGTCCCATCAACCACCTCTCCTTCACTGCAGCCTCTTCCTCTACTTCCCTCCCCCCCTCTCTCCCCCATTTGCTGCTTCCGAACGGGGAAGAGAAGGGAGAGGCAGGAGGCAGAGGCAGCAGCTGGGGAAAGGTGGTCAATAGGACTATGAGTCACGTTGACCGCCTGTCCTCCGCTGCAGCCTCTTCCTCCATTTCCCCCCATTCTCTTCCCCATTCACTGTTTGCAAATGGGAAGAGAAGGGCAAGTAAGGAGGGAGGGGCACCAGTGGGGGAAAGGGTGGGTGATGATGGGACCGACAGTCGCATTGCCCACCTGTCCTCCTGCAGAATTGTCCCAAGGCCTCTGGGGCATGGGGTGGGGGCATGGCTAAGTGCCAACAACAGCAACAGCACAGCGCTGTTGCTGTCAGGCCTCCAGCTGCCCCCCCCCATTGAAGGAGCTGGACTTGGAGGCCTCTGGGGCGACATGGGGTGGGAGCTTGGACAAGACCCAATGATAGCAAAGACATGGCACCTTTGCTGTCGTTGGGCCTCCGGTCACCCTTCCCCCCCACATCGAAGACACTGGCCTTAGGAAGGCCTCGGGAGCGGTGTTGCGGTTTAAACTACTGCACCAACCGAAACCCAGTGACAGCAACAGTACGGCGCCACTGCTGTCCTTGGACCTCCGGCCACCCCCTCCCACACCAAGGCTGAGACTCAATGACAGCAACAGCAGCAGAACAGGGAAGGGGAAAGCGCTGGGGTGAAAAGATGGCGGTAAAGTTTTGTAAGCCATCCCTTTCAAGCCCTCCCCCTTTGACCAACAACCAATGGGATCTCAGCTCTGATCTGAGCCCCTGCTTCACAATTGTTGCTGGTAATTCCACACAGCCAATACTGCGCAACCTTCCAAAACTGTTTTTAAAAGTCTGGGAAAACTGTGAAAGCTTTTACCACGCCACTTTCGGGTTTTTTGGTCCCCCTCCTTCTGAATAAGGTGACTTTGAACCGAAACATGTGGGAACTATTAGGAGTCTTGGCGAATTCTGAGCGAATTTATTTTGCCGTGTAAACAACCCCCAAGAGATTGAAAGAACCACTTCTCCTTAGAGCCAACATTTGCATCAACAGCCAGTCGTGAATCTATTTGTGGGCTTTTAAAAAACATAATAGAAAAATCCCTCCCTCACTTACATTGAGAGCTTTTAAGCAGGGGTTATTTCCTTTTTCAAACTCAGCATGAAGTGCTTAGATATTAAGAATTAAACAAATCAATCATCACAAGGAAGCAGCAGGCAACTTAATCTGAGCCAGTACAACAAATTGCTCAAACAGGATCAGATGTAAAACTGTTCAGTCATTTGTTTAATTGTTTTCTAGCCCAACTTTCAGGGTAAAAACCATTCCAAGATTTTATGTTCACAATCTTAAAATTACTTGCCTTAGTGTAGATGTGGGAATTGTGTGTTCCCACAGATGCTGGACTGCAGCTTCCAGAATTTTTCCTCACTGGCTAGGGCTGCCTGAGTTACAGTTGAAAAATATTTAGACCTTAATATTATTGGTACCCTCACCAAAAATAAACCAATTGAATTGAAAGTGTTTACTCACCGTTCAACAATTGATTTGATGGGTCTACTCTGTTTGGTACTACTGGTAAGAGTCAGGCCCAACAGAGCCACAAGATTCCCACTCTTTTATTAAAACTGGAGAAAACTGCCTGTTTAATTCTTTGCTTGTAATGCATTATTCTTTTGCATTATACTTAGGTAACTCTACAAGAAAAATCTGTCTAGTATGTGATTTAGAATTTATCCAGATTCTAGACCTCACTAGGGGCTTGTCTAAACTAGTAAAAAAAAACCTGAATCCCCCCTCCCCCCAAATCTGGCCTGATAATGCCACATGATGTACGGCCTTTTCCCTGAATCTGGTGCAATAATGTCACATGACATACAGTCTATCTGCACCAGACTTGGGGAATACCAGCTTAATCTGGGTTTTTAAATGAAGCAATTGGTGGGAAACATGCTTTGCTTGAAACTCTGGAGAAAACTGTAGTGTGAACAGTGCATCTGCATTAGATTTGGGGTGGGGTGGGGTGGGGTGGGGTGGGGAGGATAGGAAGGACCAATACTGTCTGAGGCACCACCATTTCCCCCCTCCTTGACACCACTTCCTCATTCCAAAGGCAGTGGCCCAGCTAGTTTCTCTCTCTGACGTCAGAACAACCAGCCCGGACTGGCCCACATCACCTGTTCTGACTTCAGAGAGAGTGACTAACATCTGGGTTCTGTTTTCATGGAGCTCAGAGCAGGTGATTGTGTGCCAGAAAGGCAAACCCTCAGTGCTAGCCACTTTCTCTGAAGTTAGAACAGGAAGCAAGCCTCACAATGGCAGGGTTGGCCAGTCAGTCTGACCTCAGAGCAGGTGGTTATGCACAGGAAAGGTAGAGCCATGCTGGTCTTCTGGCCCACGCCAATGGCAAAGACATCACTGAGGAGGCTGGCTAGCAGTGGTGGCAGACCTGCAGCATCACTAGGGGTAAAAATCTGAATGCAGATTCGAGCTTTGGAAGGTAAGGCGTGGAGCTTAAATCCAGGCCAGAGTAGTCCAAATTTCATGCACCACAGCTCCAGGCCAAAGTAGTCCAAATTTCATCTAGATTTTTACCCCCAATGTAGATAAGCCTTAGAACATGAAGCTCACTGGGTGATTTTATTTTCCTCTCTCTCTCTCTCTCTCTCTCTCTCTCTCTCTCTCTCTCTCTCTCGACTATCAGACCAGCCTCTGAAGATGTCTCTTTCATGCTGTATTTAGAAGCGCTTTTTCCCCCATGCACAAGAATCCCTTTTATCAAATGTTGCTGTTATAACATTAGAAAGCAGCCCCAGCATTATTGGAACATGAACGCTAGGGCTGTCTGCTTCCACATTCACAGGGGTGCATGATCTTGGCAGGTCTCACGAGAAGATGTGAGCACCCCTAAAAGAAAAAAACAGCTAAATCAAAAGAAAAACATAAACACAAGCATCAAAACATACTTTTAAAATTTCAAGTAAAGCAGGGAGGTTTTTTTAAAAAAAGAGTGTCCCATACCTAGCTTTCACGTTCTCATCTGGAAGTGTTCTGGCAGGACCGCCCATTGATGCTGGAATCATGAGAGGTCAATGGCACACAGTTTCAGACGTAGGCAAAACGTGAAAAAAATGCCACAGCCAATCTATTGAATGCTTAAGCTGTCAATAAAAAGGAACACCTTATTTACAATTTATAAACACCATAGCATGATGTCGTGTGGTATAGGTGCCCTTTCAGGTTCATTAGGTGCCATTATGATGTCGTATTTTCCATGTCTGATAAACTGCCCTCCTGCCTGACCTACGTTATTGGGTGGTCTTGAAGATGAGGATAAAGTGGATGGGGGTGCCATGTATGCCAGCTTGAGTTCATTTGTGAAAAAGCCAAGATATAAATGAAAATAATAAAGAAGATAATAAAAGTTGGGGGTAGTTAATAGTGGGAATATGTGGTGAGAACTGTGAACTGAGGACATGCATGTTTGCTCTACAATAAATTCTTTGGTGCTGATGACTAGAAAAATAACTCTTAAGTACAGTATAGACATTGGTGATTTATTTAATTATGTTGCAGAAGCAGCAGTAAGGAAGGCCCATTTCTAGAGTAAGTAACTATCACACAGATTTTCTTTAAGTGACAATAGTAGTAGTTGTGTTTATTATTTTATTCATATCCCACCTTTCTCTCAACATAAGATCGAAGGCGGTGTACAACCTTTTAAAAACACAATACAACTAAAAAGGTTTCAATAAAAAAGTTAAAACACAATTAAATCAAACTTTTATTTTAAAAACACAAGTTAAAAATACGGGTTTTAAGACAGGAGAAGCTGTAGCAGTTTGCTTTTGCCTGAGACTTCTGGGAAGGACAATATTCTGCCCTCTCCTTTTTCTCTCCTCCCTGCTGAGTTAACTGAATGCAAACTACTTTTGCACTTTGGACTCACTTTGCAGCAACTGAAGTAAACTGAGGACAAAATGAAAGGAGAAGAGAGAAACTGGGACATTTTAAAAGAAGTTGAAATATGGGATGACAGAGGATTAACCAGGACTGTCGCTGGCAGTTGGAACCATTAGAGGTTATGCCATTGAATCAATTACTGAATGGTATGTTACCTAACCTTACACCCACCTCTCTATAATATTTCATAATTGACAATAATTAGACACTTCACAAGGTCTCGTAGACCAGGGTGGACCAAACGTGAGGTCAAATGAAGGTTACCAGGACCTAAACAAAGGTGTCAGGAAAAACTACAGTTGTCCCTTCATATTCGCTGGGATTTGGTTCCAGGACTCCCTGTGGATACCAAAATCCGTGAATACTCAAGTCCCATTATATCCAATGGCATAGCAAAATGGTGTCCCTTATATAAGATGGCAAAATCAAGGTTTGCTTTTTTGATTATTATTTTTTTAAGAATATTTTCAAGCCGTGAATACTTAAATCCATGGATACCAAATCCATGGATACAGAGGAACAACTGTACTAGCAACCATACCTAAAATAGGATCATGTGAAGCTCCTAGTAAACAATGTCATCACAAAGATATGTGCTAATCCCCTCTTGGATGCATTGGCAATGAGTCATTTACCACAAACAAGCAATTCACCAAAGCACCCATTCCCAGGAAGCCTTTCCTCACACCTTTCCTATACTACAATATAGAGGTTGTCATAAACCCATCAAGTCTAGAATCATAGCCATTAATGGCAATTAGTGAAGTTGAAGTTTCCTTTGTTTAATGGTTGGAAAGCCATCTAAGCTTTGTTTCAAAGCTCAAACACCCCTTCAGGACTTGAAATAGGGTATAAATATTAGCCTGAAATAATAGCCAAGTGTGCACACAGTGCCACACCATCACTCTGCTGGATCGTTGTGTCACCCTCAGATTCAAGTCTGAGTCTTCTCTGCTGCACAAAACTTTACTCTTCAGGAATGGCAATTATCATCCATGTTTCCCGAATCTATTCCTCTATGCAACCTTTCTATCCTAACTCTTCATTAGCCTTGTGTGGTTCTTGTGAGTGTGTGTGTGTGTCCAAATGCTTCCATGTTACTTTCCAATAAAAAAAACATTTATTTTACTTCAATAAAGAGTCTTTGCAGTTAGTACTGGTATACATAGTTGCAAAACTCCTGAAGTTACCTGACCTCTCGCAGCCATCCATTTGAGCTATAATAATTCCCCCAATTAATAACTGAGATTTGGCATCACAGGTGGGATCCTCATGGACCCCCACCTATTCAGGTAACAGATCAGCATTTATGTAAATCCCATTTATTCAATAGATCTACACTAATTAAGGCTAGCAAGTGAATTTGGATCCATGTGACAGCATGGTGGCTGAGAATAGCCCTAGATAATGCCTCCTACTGGGTGTCATTGGCCCAAAAAATGACACTTGTCACCCTTATCCTTATCCCCCCATGCATCCGAGGAAGAACTACTGAGAGAAAGAAGTAGTAGAATAAGCTTTTGTAGACTTGGTCTAATTCCTCAGATGCATGGAAGAAGTAGACCAAGGAGATTATCACACTACACTGCTATAGTGCTATTGTTCCACTTTTACTGCTATGGCTGCCTCCTGTGGAATTCTGGGGTTTGTAGTTTAGTGAGGCCTAAGAGCTCTCAGGCTAAGAATGCTAAATGCCCCTCCCTAAACTACAAATCCCAGGATTCCACAGAAGGCAGCCAGAGCAGTTAAAGTGGAATAATAGCACTATAACAATGCAGTGTGATAATCTCAAATCTACAAAAGATTATGCTACAATTTCTTTCTCTCAGTTATCAGATGTGGGATTATCAGATGTGGGAAAATGCGGCAAAAAAACATTTTCCCAACCATGTCAGAAGAACGTGACAAGAACAGAAAGGGCAACCTTATCAGCCACCCGTATCCTTAGCCGTTCCTGGGTCATAGCATTGCTGCGGACAAGGCTTCCCTTTTGTATTGATGGGGCTAAACCACAAATACAAAGAGACTCCTTATTCACTCCCACACTCATGCTACACCCCCGGAATGCTGAAGGACGTTGTCATCTGATAACATCATCCATTTCTATTCCTGTTGCATTCTTCTGGCAAAGTTTTTGGTGCCTCTGATAATCTCCTTAGTCTCAAAGATCCCCTTGCTTTTTGATATTCCAGACTAATACAGCTATGTCTTTGAATCTTATCCCTTGTTCTGTGTGTGTTCACATGCTATGCATATCCACACAAAAATGCAGAGTTTATTTCACCTTTTCCCAGATCTCAGCTGCTCCAACCTGTGTGGGAAGGACAGAATTTCCTGGTAGAGTTTTATTTAGTGAGAGTTAAATGGTAGTTTATTCTGTGTTTTATAGTACTTGCTTGTACAGTGTCGTAATTCATAGCTGTCCTAATAATTATCCTAACTTGTCCCTGGTGTATTCACTTTTCACTTGCATACATTGTTCAACCCCCCCCCCGTTTCATTTGTATATAACAACCTTCACCAACCTGGAAACCTCCAGATATTTGGGACTATAACCCCCATACATTCTTCACCATTCACCATGCTTCAAGAGGTTGGTGAGAGTTACAGTCCAAAGCATCTGGAGAGCACCAAATACGGGAAGACTGATACACAATGTTCTTTTGCCTTTGATCACTAGGATACCATTCTTTTAATGGAACTAATGGAGAATCTTTAAAATTGGTGCCCAAGAAACAGTTGGCTGTAATCTCCTTAGTCATGTTAGTAAGCATAATTAGCAGAGTCTCTGTTTAAACCACACAGCAAAGCGTAGAGATTCCAGACACACAATGAACAGCCATCCAATCCTATTGCCCCCCCTTTCCACACTGTGTAAAGCCAAAACAAAGAAAGTACTTCACAGTCTTTTTAAAAGTATATTAAAACAGCTTTTACTCACGAATATCATGTGTAATTCTTCATTACCCAGACACAAGACATGAAGACAGGCAGGAATAAAAAAAATATACACTTATAGCTACATCTCTAAGATAAAAATATGCAGGAGGTCCCACTGAGGCATGTTGCCCTCAGGAGATCTCAATGGCAACTGGGCATCGTATCTTCCTGATGAAGGAACTTAAGGAACCTCCTTCTTCCGGAAGACACCTAGTAAATATCTCAGGTAACAACAGGAAATTACCTAAGCTTCTGTGATACATTCAACCTAACTGTTTCTAGCAGGAAACAACCCAGTATGTTAGATTGCCACTATATTCCAACATCTTTCACCTCATAAGTCTGGATGTATTTCCTGTCTGTCTCATGTAAAATCTATTTTTTTAATTTAGAATGAATAAAAACAATTATTTTATAAATTGCTTTCACTTAAAAGATGTTTCTGGTTCTTTCTGGTCCAGCCACCTAACTTACTAGAGCCATCAAAGATAAAAATGAGGGGCTTGTTTAAACAGCAAAAATGTTCCTCATGGAATTCAAGGGGAAATCCATTTGTCTTAATGAGATACCACATTGAATTGCAGTATTCAGGAGGAGGGCCAAAACCCACAAATACTACAAGATTACAGACTTCAGGAATTTCCCCATAGTTTTTTTAAAAAATCTCTGCTGGAAATGCACCATCCCTATCATTAAGACAACTGTGCAAATTGTTGCATAGTCTGGAGGGGCGGAACAGACCATCTGATTGGTCAGAGGTATGTATGCACAGGCTTGCTATCAAGCACCCAGGAGTACTCGTGGTCATGTGCTTTTCTACCTTTTATTTTTTTAAAAAACAGAAGGGACAGTAGCAGTGCCCAGACACACCGTGGAGGGTGGCCACAGCAAGGAAGAGGAGGAGTGAGCCATCCGCCCTTCACCATCCTGGCAGCAGTGCCCCCCCTGACTCTGGCTGCAATCCAAAGGGACAGGGGAGCTGCCTGACCAGCTGCTGGGAAAAGGAAGAGGGAGGCTTCCCCAAAAGAGCAACCTAGCTCAGGAAGGTGAGATGAAGCTAGAGCAGTGGGGAGTGGCCTCTTCTTCCTTCTCCCAGCAGCTGGTTGGGTGACTCCTCCCATCCCTTTGGATTGCAGCCAGAGTCCGGGGGCTGCTGTCACTGCTGGGAGGCAGTGGGAGGTGGGAGGCTGTCTCTTCCTTGCCACAGCTGCCCTCCATGTGGCCAGATTCTGCTGCCGCCACTGCTTCTGCTACTGGAATGGGTGAAGTGTGGATGGCTCTCTTCTCCTCTTCCTCATCATGGCTGCCCTCCACAGAGCCAGATGCTGCTGCTGCTGCCAAGATGGGTGAAGGGCAGACAGCTCTCTCCAACTCTTCCTCGCTATTTCTGCCCTCCATGTTGTCTCTGGGCACTTCACCTTCCTCTCCCCCCACCACCCAAAACAACATGCCCACCATCTTGATTCACAGCCATGTGAACATCACCTCGGAGAGCTTAGCATACTATAGTATTTGCCAAAATGCTGTGGCAACAAAAGAAAGGTGCTGTATATTGCCTATAATGCACAGGTATGTGCATTATTTTTTCTCATATAGAAGACCCTCAGGTTTTCAGCATGAATGAGTTTGCCCTTTTTCATTACTGTTATTGTTATTGTTATTAGATATTTCCCAATTCATTTGTCTTAATTCTATATTGTGCTTGATCAAATTCCAAAAGATCTTGATAAGTTACCCACTTCTCCTTTACTTCTGTTTCCTTCCTATAGAAGACCTCTTGTGTTGAAGATGTTATAGAGGCATCTTAGGGCATAAGCTTGGTTTGTATGTGTTCCATATTCTTAACAAGACACATCTCACAAAATGATTATTAAAGTCTACATTCACTTCAGCATTGTCATACCATAGATATCCATGCCACCCAGACCACAAGTCATACCCTTCCAAATCCAATAATCTCTTATTAGTCAACACAATCCAATCTTGCAACGAAACCAAACAGCATGCAGAAAAGTACAATTTCAAACCTGGTTGTTCCAGTCCCCCTCTTTGTTTAGTATATGTAAAACTTTATATTTAACTCTCAGTGTCTTTCCTTGCCATATAGATTTGGATAAATCTCTCTGCCATTGATTAAATGGCACATCATTGGTCAAAACTGGAATTGTCTGAAACAAAAACAACATTATTGCCAAAACATTCATTTTATCACTGAAATTATATGACAATATAAATTACTCCCAATTTAATAGATATTTATGTCATTCCATGTGTCAACATAATTATTCTTTGATAACATACAGTTCATGTTTATCTTGATAATGCCTAAATATTTCACCTTTTTCTCAATTTTAAAACCCAACCTATCTATCAACTGTATTTGATCCTCTTCTCAGATTTTTTTGTTAACATCATTGTCTTTTGTTTATTAATCTTAAATCCAGCCAGCTCTCCAAATTATTTTAATGTCTCAAATAGAGTTTCCATCCTTTCCGAAGAATTCTCCAGCACAATCACTAGGGGCTTGTCTACAATGGCTAAATAAAACAATCTCATCTCATTTTATCCAAGAGCTGTCCAGATGATGTACAGCTTGAATCCAAGGCTTTCCAGCATTTCAGGGCTTTCATCCACATTTTTTAAAGTGATGATTTACTCCAGATTTGATCAGTTAATCTGGATATTCATGTGGGGGGACTATACTCCATTGCAACAATTGGTTTTGGGCCAGGGTGAGGAATTTTTGGTGGTTGGGCAGAAGAGGCCCAGGTGATCAGCTGACCTTTTCTACGAGAAAATGCCTTTGTCCCCGTTTCAATTTCATTTTTAATTGTTCCTTCTCCCCACACACACTTTTTTTTTTTGCATATGCAGCAGGCGTTCAGAGCCGTGCATACAGTATACCCATATTGTGAGCTGTGCATATTTCCACTTAATAGGATGTCCATAGCCTCTTCAGGCCATGAGGAAAGACATAGTACATATGCATGTGTGTGAAGGGGAAAAACTGTATGGCCACACAGATTATGATTTATCAGACCAGGGTGAGTTCAGAAGGGGGAACTGTGTGGACAGTGCCACTGAATTTGCCTCAGTCTGTGGTGATTGTGTAGATAAGCCCGTGGTCACTGCAGACTAGGGAAACCCAAAGGTAAGCTGGGTTTTCTTGTCGTTGTGGATCCTAGGTCATCTGCAAACACCCTTAATTTAAATATTTCTTTTTTTAATTTTTAAACATGTATTTCTCTCCTCTTGTCTCATTGCCCTATTCAAAAACTCAAGGACCGAAAGAAACAAAAATGGGGAGAGAGGACATCTGTGTCTTGTACCTTTTTATATATCACATGGCTTTAACTCACCATTGACCAAAATTTGTGTCTTTTGTTTATCATAAATCACCTTAATCTAAGTTATTAATTGTCACCAAAACTCATCTTTTCTAAGACTCTGAATAAAAAAACCCAGTTCAAATTGTAGAGCTCGCTCTTATCCTTAATTTTTATCACAGAGTTTCTCTTCTCCCAGATTGTTCTACATAGATTACTGCTACAATTCTCTTGATAAGGAGCAAGACCCCCAAATCTTGCTCTCTTGAACCTAGCTTGAGGGTTCTAATGGAAGAGCTCTCTTAATTAAAATAACTGGGTGCACTCCATCATCTAAATGGAGTTAAAACTGAAGTAGAAAAAAAAAAGCTAAAGCAAGATATTCCAGCATCAAGTGTTTCAAGTGGCAACTCTGAAGTCATTTCTAGCAAATTCCAAGAGACTGTGGAAAGTTCAAAGCACTTAAATTTGACCTTTAAGATGAAGGATGAGAACAGTGGTGAAAGAAAGTACTGAATTTATAGATTGCCAAAGAGCATTGAAGGTGATGACCTTGTAGAAACCTTTCTGTTTGCATTTGCAATTGTGGATACTTTGGGGAAATGAAGATCCTTGGAATATACAAGAGCAAACAACCTTTCCATAGCTAACCCTTGGCCTTTTCCTTTCAGAGATTTATTAATCTCTTGATTCTCTATATTTCTGAAAGTACCCTTGACTCTTCCCCCCCCCACACACACCAAAGCATTAAACCCCCTTGGTACAATACAGCTGTCAATAAGTGCATTGTCCTACACAGACTTGACTCATTAGCCTTTCATAAAAGTGTCCTTTCAGGCAATGAGAGCAATCTATATTCATTTCCATGTCATGTTTCCTAACCCTGTACTGTTTTGTTTCCAAGAATTATTCATTATTTGTTTCTTTTGGAAACCTATGCCCGTCCTTCCTAAACAAAGTTCTGATAGAAAAATGCTAACATTTTCTTTACTGTTTCTATGCCACACTTTATTTAAGACAAGGCTAGAGAACGTATTGGCATGGGGGGGGGAATCCCTCACACATCCCTTCAGCCATTGTGGTTCAGATGACATCAGGGGTATAAGCAGAAGTCCCCTGTTCACCACTTGCATCCAAACTGGGAAGGTGAGCACGATGCAGTTGAATCTCCCTGCTGTAGGGGGTGTTGCTTAAGGAGGTGGAAGGGCTTCCCCAAGACCTATCAAGATAAACCTGGAGGAATCCTCCTCAGATGAAGATGAAATAGAGGAGAACCAAGATAGCAGAGCCCAAAGAGACTGGTAGTCCTGCTCTGCCTCTATTGGAAATGGAACTCAAGCTATTTCATGTGGCTCCTGAAGACCAAGAGAAAACTACTAAGTCAGTTCAGCCCTCTAAGTGATATTGGCTAGAACACCAGCTTCAAAAGAGCAGGAAAAGCATCGGCTAGCCTTAACAGGAGTACGCTCTGCCCTAGACCAGTTATTCTGATTTACAGTTGCTATAAATTAGGCACAGCCAAGGTCATTCCTTTGTTGTGAACAACCACTCCAAAATTTCCATATGACATCATTTGACATTCCTTGCTCTCACACTTATTATTTTCTTTGGTTACTCCTTGGGCCTTCATAACTCTCAGCCTGCCTTAATCACACCTCTTCTCTTTCTGGCTCTCCATGTATGACACTAGACTGGCTTGCCATTTCCTTTGACTGTTCTCTTGGACTATTGGTGCACTCATCTGGACATTTGTTGCCCTCAGATAGGACAGGACACTGCACATTTCCTCACAGATGGGGAACTTCCACAGCCCACAGGTTCTGCTCCCTTGACCTAATAGTTTTCATAAACAGGTGAGGTTATATGAAAAATGAATGTCAAGAAGGAGGGTTCCAGGGTACTGCTTCCTTGACATGCTAGCTTTTAACACACAGGATCTTTATACTGTGGAATATCCTTCCATCGGTATGCAATCTGAAATGATACAGTCCAAATGTTGATTTATTTTTCCCCTTCCTTCTTTTTTGTTTGTAAAGAATAGGCCAGAAGTGATAGAACCACTATACTGGACATTTTAAGGTAGTCTCCACACAATAGGTATTCTCTTAGGCTACAACAATACCACAAGGGATGCTGGCAAGCCAACTGAAACTCAATCCAAGCAAGGCAGAGGCCATTTGGGAGTGGAGTTCTGTGGCCTTGAGGTGCCATGTTTGTGATAGAAGATAGTTTTCTCTGGTAATTGAGTCAATGATATTACAACAAAGTGGTTTTTATGCGGCCTTCCAAATGTTGTTGGGCTGAGACTGCTTGTCAGCATTCGTCACTATTTCCTGAACTGTGCTGTGTCAAGAAGTGAGAAGAGAATCTCACAAAACCAGGCAGTGGTGCTGTCCATAAGAGGCAGAGCCAGGACTGAGCCCATATTTCCTTTTCAAACAAACTCAAGATTTTTAAACCTACATCTGCCATTTAAATCTGAATGTCACAATGGGTGTTTGGAAGAGTTCAACTTGTGGTCTGCTAGGACTCCTAGATCCCTTTCACATGTAGTCTCATTCAGCCAGGTCTCCCCCATCCTACAGCTATGCATTTCATTTTTTTGCCCTAAGTGCAGTACTAAGTCAGAGAGGCAAAACCCACTGCAGCTTCCTGTCAAGTATAAATTTGGGCCTATCCCCACATTTCTTACTGCATTGTGCAATCATTCCACAGATAAAATCCAAAGAATAACTTCAACACATTGTTGCATTGGGAACTGATTTTTGAGTTTCCTGAGCCTACAGACACAAATCCATCTAAAGGTCTTCAAATATGGGTCACATTTTTGCCTCTTGTTCCTACTTCTGCACTCACCCTGCCTTCTACTTTTACTTTCTTTCTTTTTTAGATAAATTATGCGAGCTGTGGTGTTCTAATTCTATTTGTCCTTGGTGGATCTGTTTTGTAAGAATGCCTTTGGCAGTTGAAATCATTTTCCTAAGCTCTGTTGAGCATAAGCTTTACTACCATCTCTAATAAATAAGTAATGTGATAAAACAGGCAAAAGCATATCCTTGCAATAAGTTCTCAGTATCCTCTCCTCAAAGGATGGGAACAGCAACCCCTGCTTCAGCCTCAGGTAACCACGGAATAGATGGTGCTGATCAAATCTTTAAAAAGAAGATGGATTTCTACCAGTCTCCCAGGTTACAGTAAAGGAATGCAGTTACAGGTAATGTTTATTGTCTTCCTTTCGTAATGGTCACAATTCAGCATTTATTTTAAATGCAGACATGCATACACACACACACACACACACACACAAATTATCTTTATAATTTCAGTTCTATAGCAGATACAATGGAAATTATAAAGATAATTGTCAGACACCCTATAGTATATACAGTGGGTTCAGTTCATTGGAAGCTGAATGCTCCAGTGTGAATGCACTAATAAATCCACTTTAGGGTTTAGTCCAGACATTAAACAAGCTGCTCAAGGTTCTCTCTCCAAAATAGGTTCAGCACCTGAGATAGCTCCTCCAGAGTCCAGACTAAAGCCTGGAGCAGATTCATCACCCTCATTGAAATCAGAGACACAAATCCCACTGGTTCAATATAGCTGTTTTACATACTATAAATTCATTTTCTTCTATGGGATTTAAAGATATGCTTCACTGCTATGGGGGGTGGTATATGTGGATATGCAGGAATAAAGCAGGAATGGATTAGCATCCAAGCAGTCTACCTTTAACACACTTCTGGGTCTCATGCAGACAGCAGTAGTACAATTACCTAAACAATAATTCTTGAATGCCTCTCCATTGATGCCCCCTTGTCATGGGAGAGAGGCTTGCGTACCCTAATGATGTTTTGAGCTATGCTGGCGGTGGCATAATAGCCACCGGTAGGGTCTCCCATGCTAGACAGGTCAAAACCAAAGGATTTGCAAATTAGCAAAGGCATATAGCACATTTGGAAGACTTTACAAAGGAGTCTGGAGTAATAAACACCTGGGGCAAAGCACAAAAATTAGTGTGTATGGAGCCATTGTACTGTCTATTCTCCTTTATGGGTCTGAAACATGGGTCACCTATCGCCACCACTTACGACTCCTCGAACGCTTTCATCAGCGCTCTATACGCACAATCCTAATTATACACTGGACTGACTATGTGATGAATGTTGCTGTCCTTGAGCAAGCAGGGATCACCAGCATTGAGGCCATGATATTGAGAACACAGCTGCACTGGGCAGAGCACATTTCTAGGATGGAGGACCATCACCTCCCAAAAAAAAGAACTCTACAGTGAACTTGCCACGGGTCAGCGTAAGAGGGGTGCTCCAAAAAAGCGATACAAGGACTCCCTGAAACAACATCTCAGGCTTGGCCAAATTAATCACCAACAATGGCCTGCCCTGGCCTCACATCGGGAGGCATGGAGACACACTATCCACAATGCTGCAGCCTCATTTGAGAACTCACGCCGAACAAGTCTTGAAGAGAAATGGCAACGCAGAAAGAATCACAACTTGGAAACATCACCCAAGGAGACCTTCTGTTTCTGCAACCGGACTTGTTTATCTCGGATTGGCCTTTTTAGTCATCAGCGTGCTTGCAGAAAGTGCGGGATGAGTTCTTCCTGAATCTTCGTTTGCGAAGAAAAGCCAGAGAGAGAGAATTCTTGAATGGTATCTCCTGTTGTTGCTATGCCTGCACCTTTTGATCAGCAAGGCAATGTAGATATCAAGAGGGGATGAGGTGGAATGAAAGCAGGGAGGCTTGCAAAGCTAATGCATATTCATAGCCCCAAGATAAGGACCACACAGAAGCAAATGAACATGTTACCTACACCTTGCCCTCTACTGGCTAATTTCAAGATAAGGAAAGTCTGGCAAGATCAGATTAAGACTGTCTAGTTTACCATCTTGTTTCCAGCAGTGCTCAGTTTGATACCACTACAAAACTTAGCAAGGAGCATGCTCGCATCCCTCTCTATTGTTTTTTTCCAGCATTTTAAATAATGCAGAATAAGGTAACCTATCAAACTGACTGGCACTTGAGGCAGTTACAAGTCTGAACTACTGTTTTCCAAATCCATATTGGGCATGCTGGCTGAGGGATGCTTGAAGTTACAGTCCATAGAATTGCCCTTTCCAGGCTCTGTAACTGATGGGAAGCATTCAAAAAAATAGAGGCTGAGGCAATCTGATAAAAAAATGAAATAAACTCTCACTAAGATGCCACCTGTTTTCTCTCAAGAGGATACTATCTGAGCAGTTATAGACATACACACATATACATTTAGGACCAACAATATTAAAATTATTCATAAAAATCTGGGCAGTCTATTTATTTTCATACCAGATGAAGCCCCAGCCATCCCCTCATCTACTAGTAAGATATACCAGAAGCACTATTTGTGATTGTCTGATCTCAATTGTAACAGAGTGCCAGGGTGAATGTCAAGAAGAGGAAGTCAATATTCAGGTATGCAGTATGTGTCCAAAATCAAATGCAAATGGCAGTCCTTGCATATAGCCAGTTAGCTCATACTGTAACATGATTTCTCTGTTTGATGAGCTTTTCCTATTAAGACCTACCAAGTTTTAATTACAATTGTAATTTACTGAATCTTCGTTTTCGAAGAAAAGCTGGAGAGAGGGAGAGAGAGAGAGAGATAATTTACTTCACTTCCTTAATTGATTGTGGAAGGAATCAAATATCCAGGTATCTACTTATACAGATCTATTTCAGAATTGGGTGCATGCAGACCAGATTGTTACTGAATCAATACATTTAATCAGTATCTGCGCCAAACATAATCATGTGCAAGGCTTAAAAATATGGATAGAAGTAGAAAGTTTCTGCCTATGATTGATGATTGCAGGCCCAGTAATTATTTGGGTTAATTTTCCCCTGCGAATCAGGAACTGAGGATAATTCCTTCTGAGGCCTAGCTAGAATCAAAGAATTGCAGTGACCTGCAGGTCAGTCCAATTTTTTCCCCTGTTTTACAAGGCAATAATATAATGTGTTTCTTGACAAATATTTAGTTTGGGAATTCCACCCTGCTGTGGTTTTGTCGTTAATTAATTTTTCTGTGTGCATACTGTGAAAAGGACTCACAAGAACTAACGAGGTGATTTGTATACCTGTCAGCATCACACTTCAGAATCAATACAGACCAGAGGTTTGGTGTTGTGGGAAAGGAGAATTATAAGGGTGGTTATTACTTCCCATTTTCTCAAATATAAAGCCATGCTTCAAAAATCAATTTTGTGTTGTAAAATTTGGTTAATTTTGGGAGGAGGGGACTGCCTCACAACAGTGCTGCTAGACCACATGACCTTTTGTTGTTACTGCGGATGTTGCTTTGTGCTTTCAAGTCATTTCCGACTTATGGTGACCCTAAATCAAACCTATCATGGGGTTTTCTTGGCATGATTTGTTCAGAGGGAGTTTGCCTTTGCCTTCCTCTGAGGCTGAGAGAGTGTGACTTGTCCAAGTGGCTTTCCATCGCAGAGTAGAGATTCAAACTCTGGTCTCCAGGGTCATAATCCAATACTCAAACCACTATACCACATTGGTTTTTTAACCCTCCTCAACTTCCATATCTCCAAGGAAACACAGGTTTATAACTTTCCCCCCCCCATCCCTTTGACCCCATGCCCTTGATCCAAACTGCATTTTCTGTGTGGAAAATAGTTCTATGATTTAGTTAGGTGACACTGGACTTACTTGTATCAGTGTGGATTCTGGAGTTTCCTGTGTCTATTTCTTTTTTAAAAATCACACAGAGAGATTAAAAAAATACTATTGGATAATCAAGAAAATAACAGTTCAATGTATACAAGGAGAGATGAAAAGCATTCCATGTGAAATTCATACTCCAAATTCTCTTCCCATCGCTCTATAAAAAAGTTATATATGAAAATTATCATAGAAGAAAGTCAAGGGGAAAAGTGTAAAAGTAGAATTATAGCGGAAAATTAAGAAAACAATAATAATAACCACAAATGATTTACGTAATTATAAAGTGGACAATGAAAACATAAAAATAGTTTAAGATTTTTTATACCTTGGCTCAGGCTATTAATTAAAATGGAGACTGTAATCAAGAAATTAGAAAAAGTATAAGACTTGGAAGTGTAGCTAGGAAAGAAATAGATGAGAACTCAAGTGTAAAGATATATCATTAAATACCAAAGTCAAAATCATCCATGCCATAGTATTTCCAATTTCTATGTGTGCGTATAGATGCTGGACAGTGAAAAAAGCCTACAGGAAGAGAATGAACTCGTCTGAATTATGGGGCTGGGGGAGAAGTCCTATGTATACCATGGACTGCCAAAAAGACAAATTAATGGGAATTAAAGCAAACCCAGCCTGAACTCTCACTAAAAATGAAGATGACTAAACTGTCGCTGTCACACTTTGGACATATCACAAGACAACATGACTCATTGGAAAAGATCACAATGCTTAATAAAGTGGAGAACCATAGGAAAGGATGAAAACCACTCTACAGGTGGACTGATTCAAGTCACCCTGAATCCAATCCTGGGAGAAAGATGGGATATAAATCCAATCAATCAATCAATCAAATGCAATCAAGAAAGCCATGGCCCTCAGTTTGCAAGACCTGTGCAGTGCATTTGATACCCAGGGGTGTTAGAGGTCTCTCAGTCATATGGTCACCATAAGTCAAAGTCATATTGATAGCAAATAAAAACAACAAACAATATAGATTTTCCTTGGTCTTTTTCTGGGCTGTGAGGCCGTATTCTGGAATAGTTTCTTTCTGACATTTCACCTGCATCTGTGGCTGGCAACTTCAGAGAATGGTTGGGTGGGAGTGTATGTGGAGTTTATATGCTGTGAATCCCGGTTGGGGAGCATATGTAAATTTGTGTAATTGAATGGTTAGTTTCTGGGTATAAAAATGCAAGGTTTGTTAGTGTCTGTTTGCTTGATGGTTGGTTGATGGGCCATTAGCTGCTGGGAATCCCCCGTCCCTGGGTGGAATTCTTTTGTAAGTGTTGAGTTTTGATTCTATTGTGTTTCAAAACTGGGAGCTAGATTTTGTTTACCTTTACGGCTTCTTCTTTCCTGTTGAAGTTGTCCAGGTGTTCAACATTAAATAATAAAGATGAAACATTAATTATGCAATCTTGTGCTTACTACTGTTTTGACTTATCAATACAGGATATCACCATTCAGTGACCAATCTCCTGTATACCAGCACACAGATTAACCCTTGGATATCATAATGCTTTTAATTTTATCCCAGTCTCAGGACTTGTCTATACGGTGAAAATAATCCAAATGGCAATCACATGGAAGGCGATCTGTACAAACAGACATTCTCAATACGTCTCATTCAGAAGTGGGGCAGCCAGATCCACCATAAACTCTTTCAGGGAAGCCTTCAGAGCTTTTAAAAATCTCCATAGGTCATGCAAATGTGTGATCATTTGGACAGTCGCATTTGCACTGCTGTGACCAGGCAGCATAAGCTGGATGAGCATGGGGGTGGGGCTACAAAATAAGAAAAGTGCCTGCTGCCGTGATCTTGGATTTTTGGCTAAGTGAGGGTCTGGTAAGTTGATAAAATGGCAATCTTTTACTCTCTTTTTTTCATTTTTGTAAATACAAAATATTTCATGAGCACACCATGGTATACCATTTTTTAAAAAACAGTTTGGCGGCAGCAGATTTAAAACAGCAAGTAAATCACTCACAGAAACCATCTTGGTTATGGGTCATATGAAGTTTGGGGGGCTCTTTTGACCATTAAGACAGGTTGCAGTGCTATGATGGCTGCTTTTTCAGAATGGATTGTATTTTTCCCCCTTGTATAGACATGACCTCAGTCTCTCTTTGTTTCATTCATCCTTGTCACTCAGGACTTTTTCAGAAGGGGTAAAAAAAAAAAAAAACATGGCGGTCGGGAGGAAGACAGTGCTGTCCCGTTTTCAGTGCTCCATTTCAGACGACACTTTCCTCCTCCTGTCCTTCATCCGTTCTGCCTCTGTCTTGCTTTCATTTTGCCTCCACCACTTTTTATTAATGGAATTTTCTGTTAATAAAAAGCAGCAGCAGCAAAATGAAAGCAGGACAGAGACAGAATGAACGAAGGATGGGAGGAGGGTGGCATTGTCTAAAACCAAGCGCTTGAAGCGGGACAGCACCATCCTCCTCCCGAACTCCACGGGTTTTTTTTTACCCCATCTGAAAAAGTCCTCAGACTTCCCAACCACTGCACACAATTTTCCTGGATTCAAACCTCACTCAGAACCTCAGACAGACTCAACCTCAAACATCAACTTCAACTGAACTCCTGACTGACATGCATACCTCCAAACATACAGAAACCCCTCCCATTACAGTATCCTGTTCTGGGATTGGTTTCCTCATGCTCTCATCTCATTCATCCAGATTCATGCCAATCACAATCATCATTATCATTATGATCACCATTATTATTGTTGTTTTAAGGCTCTGAGTACTATTAATCTGCCCCATGTAGGTGATGTCACTACAAAGGACACCATGGCTGCTGTATTCCCAACACTTGTGTAGGAAAATCTATCATTTGAGAATAAGGTTTTCATGATGAGATAAGAAAGATGCACCTGATGAAATTTCTTTTGGCACAACTATAAAAATACAAGTCTCTTATCCTCTTTGGTATCTGATCATTCTGTGTGTGTGTATGCACGCGCACATGCTTGCACACTCGTGTTTGTATGTTTCTAAGGGAGGGAAGATAGAAAGACAGTTGGAAGCTAATTCTGCAGAAAATACATTATACTATTAGGTTTTGTGTGGTCTTCAGACAAATGTGTAATACACAGATAATCAGACGTTTTTCAAGAGCACTCCAAAAAGGCACTTAAAACTTGTATCTTTGGTTGGATTATGGCCACATGGAATGATTGCATGGTACATTTCTTATTGCCTTGCTTCAGCTATAAAATAGTTCTGTGTCAGGAGCCTTTCTGTACCCTGGGTTTAGCAGCTAATGATCATGTTCTCCATCTATCATAATTTAATTGCTGTCATAAAAAGACACTTTGCTTATTTTTCACAACTATAATCCTGTTATCAATTAAGTGCCTCTGTGTTTTGTTTAAAATTCCACTTCTGTCAAATAATTATAAAGCCATTTACAGATTTTCATAGAACGTGGATTGAAAATATTTTAAAACCTCAAGGCAAACCTTAATTTGATCTACAAATTAACAATTGGCCAGTTGAGGCTTTCAGATCATACCTCCATGGTTAGGATGGAACTCTCTTCCTTTCCAGACTGCTGAAAGGAAAGAAAGAACCATGAAATTAAGAATAAGTGGGTCTTTTTATTTCTCTTTCAGGTGTGTGTGTGTTTTAATAAGTCTGTTGCACTCTGGCTTAAATCCAATTTGAGCTACAGCTAGAGTATCTTCATTGAATCAATGGACAGAATCCTGCTAGAACACTATGCTGGCATGAAAATAATTGTGCAAGAGGTTGCACTTTCTCAGAAATTGCATAAGAGCACTCCCTTGTACAACAAGTTGTTCTGTACACACATACACACACCCAGTCCTCTGTTTCACTTTGGACCTGGCAGATGAGAAACTGATCAACTATTGTGCATTGGCTGAACTCAAGGCTATGACATCTTTTGTAACAATTGTTGCACAACTGTGGGATTCAGCTTAACTATTTAGGCATATATTTCACTACACTAAAAGCATATAGGGTATTAGACAGTAGAACTTTGTAAGTTTTGACTTACCATGTTCCCATTAAGGTTGCTGCCACACTGCAGAAATAATTCAGTTTGATGCCACTATCATGGCCCCATCCTATAGAATCCTGGGATTTGTAGATTGTTGTGGCACCAGAGCCCTCTGACAGAGAAGGCTAAATATCTCACAACTACAAGTCCCAGAATTGCATAGCATTGAACCCTGGCAGTTAAAGCAGTGTCAAACTGCATTATTTCTGCAGTGTGGCAGCAGTCACAGTAAGAATGCAGGAACAGAATCGCTGTTGGCCCAAGATAACTTCCATCGTACATCCATGAAAACAATAGATCAGAACCATTTGCTGGTGAACACCAAATACTCCATTCCATTTTGGCCAAGACTAATCCAGTCTTCAGTGCAGAATCAAAGTCATAGCATACAGACCAGAATAGCCACAAGAGATAGAAAACCACTTCATCTGTCTACGTAAGGTGGGCTAGTATCGGTCTAATCATGCTGCTCCCCGGGCCGACCGCGGAGCCTAGGGCCGGGGAGCACTCCTTGCGGGCAGGGAGGAGGGGGAGACCACCTATTGTGTCACCGGCAAGTGCCGGCGACGCGAGGAGAGGGGCGGGGCTGGAGTATATAAAAGGCAGCCCGTTGCTCTCCTCTGCCTCCTTCTTTCTTGGCGATCGGCCGATTGCTAACCGATCGCTGTGTTCGTTCTTCGGCGCGGTGGGAAGGAGCGGATTGGCAGCAGCGGAGCGCGCTTTTGCAGAGGGGCTTGGCTGCTCAGGCTGAGAGGGCCACCGGTACCCGGGCGGCTAGGCTCGGACGGCTGATCGCGGCTGCGGTTGGCTGGGCAGCTGGCTGTTGAGGACACCCTTTGACCATCAGGGAGTACGGGGTGCAAAGGGGGGTTCGCGATCGCGGCTGCGGTCGCGCAGAATGGCTGGCTGTTACAGACACCCGGCTGGCTGTGAAAGACACCTTTTGTCAGGGAGTACAGGGGTGTAAAGGGGGGATCGCGGGGAGGCTTAATGTTTGATTGTTTTGTAATTGGTCCGGGGTTTTGATTTAGGGCGGGCCACCAGGTGTCCCCCTCTCCCCATTTAATTTGGCCTTTGCTTTTAGGCGGGCCACCAGGGGTCTCACTGCATCTCTCAATTGTGTTTTGGCGGGCCACCAGGGGTCTCATTGCATCTCTCAATTGTGCTTTGGCAGGCCACCAGGGGTCTCCCTCCCCTCTAGCATAGTTTTGAGCGGGCCACCAGGGGGCTATTGTCAGTTTTTACCCAGGGGCCATTTTGGGTGGAATGTGGCAATTGACAGCCAATTTAAACTGACTAGGGAATAAAAGTGAAACGTTTGCTGGCAGCTTCATTAAAGTGACTGGTCTCAATAATAATAATAATAATAATAATAGCAATAATAATAATAATCAAATACAAGCTTATAAGGGTTTTGCTTACTGAAATTAGCAACTTCATACTAACAATAATAATAATAATAATAATAATAATAATATAAGGTTGCTAGCAATACGATAAGGTCACTCACTTTGTGAGCCAGGGCTCATGGCACCTAGAAAAGGAAAAGGTGGGGGCAAGGGTAAGGGACCGGCTCCTAAACGGCCGGCACCCATTTCCCCTCCACCTCCTTTAAGTGATGAAGAGGAAGATATACCATGGAGAGCGATATTGGATAGAATTCAACATCTGGAGAGAATTCAGGGGATACAGAATGCTGGATCTTTGTGCCACACTAAATCAGCAGGGGGCAAGAGTAAATTTGCTAATCAGATCATTGAACGTTTAGATGAGCTCGAGAAGAGGATCCAGGGGGATGACGCTTCCGGATCACACCCACAGGAGGGCCCTTCTGGTATACCACCACGGGAGGATGCTGAACCTGTGCCTGCAGCTCCATTGACGCCTTCAGGTGAGTTACTCGGCAATGACGCCACACTGCTTCATAATCCGGTTTGGCCTTGGGCTAACTGGCACACACCCATGTATTCCAATGCATCACAGGGGGTAGGTGCTCAAACAACACAGGGCACATGGGTTGCTCCTCCGTCCATTATTGGTTGGCCTGGTTCTCAGTGGTCTCCTTGGGGCCCGGCGGCTGGGGGCGGGCTCACTGCGCCTTCATTGGGGGCATCTCACCCAGTGAGCCTTTCTGAAACGCCAGGATATGACATGGTTGCATATTCTGCAGTGCCCTTTGGTGAGATGTCGCTACCTTTGGGGGACCATCTATTACAATCCACAAGGGACAAAATAGTAAAAGGGGAATACGTTGATGTATTCTCACTGTTATATCGGGAAATTGACAAGAAAGATAGAGAGGAAATGGATGATAAGGAGAAGGAAAAATTGAGAAAGCGGAAAGTAGAGAGGACTTGGTCTAATTGGCTTTCCGGATTTCTAATTTTGGCAGGTGTAATCGCTAAAGCGCAGCCACACCGTGCTGGGGCCCTCTTTCAGTACATGGACATTATTCACAGGGCATATGTGGATTTTGCCGGCCCTGCCTGGCTTTTATACGATGAAGCTTTTCGTATGAGGGCGGCTATTTACCCATCCCTTCGCTGGGACATGATGCATCCCCAATTGTGGATGCAGCTCATGACCCCGGCACGGCCCATTCAAGGGGAACGGACACATAGTGGCCATCTGTTAAGGCCAGCCGCGGGGGGAGGAAACAAGGTGGCTGGTACACCTACCCCAGCTGGTGGGGGACAAAGGATGCTATGTTGGGAGTTTAGCTCTCATGGTTCCTGCTCAAGGAAGCCTTGTCGGTTTAATCATGAGTGCTCCATCTGCGGGGCCTCTCATTCCTTTCGAAACTGCCCGAGAGGAAGGGGACAGCCCCGGGGATTTAAGGGTAGTCAGGGGGTTGGCAGGGGAAGCACTTCCTCTTCCCAGCCTCCTAAAGGGCCCCAGCCCAATTAAATTGGACATTTTGGATGTTTGGCTGGTCGCTTATCCTGATAGACGGGCAGCTAGTTATCTATCAGAGGGTTTTCATTTTGGTTTTCGCATTCCTTATCAGGGTTCTAGACGCCCCTTTTTGGCCAAAAATCTTAAGTCTGTCAAGGGATTGGAACAAGTTGTTTCAGAAAAAATCCGTAAGGAGGTTTCTGAAGGTAGGGTACTTGGCCCCTTTATACGACCACCGGTGCCTAACCTGAGGGTGTCCCCATTGGGGATAGTTCCAAAAAAGGCACCTGGTGAGTACTGACTTATACACCATTTATCTTTTCCAAGGGGGGGGGTCGGTAAACGACTTTATTCCTCCCGAGTTATGTACTGTTAAATACACGTCATTTGATGCAGCTATACGTGAAGTCAGGCGGCATGGGCCTGGAGCTGAATTGGCTAAGTCGGCTTTCCGTCTGCTCCCGGTTCATCCCGATGACTTTGAGCTGCTGGGGTTTCAGTTTGATGGCTTCTTCTACATGGACAGGGCCTTACCCATGGGATGCTCTATATCTTGCAATGTATTTGAAACCTTTAGTACCTTTTTAGAATGGGCAATTAGAATTAGGACGGGCTTGCAGGGCGTAATTCATTATTTAGACGATTTTTTGTTTATTGGACATTATGGTTCTTGCGAGTGCAGATTTTTACTGCAGTCTTTCGATGAGATGGCAAAGGAATTAGGTGTTCCCCTTGCTCCTGAGAAGACTGAAGGCCCCTCACAGAGTTTAGCCTTTTTGGGCATTGAGATTGACACTGTCAATCAGCTCTGTCGTTTGGCTGATTCAAAAATTCAGGACTTAAGGGATAGGGTTGGTCAATTTCAATTTAGAACTAAAGCCACCTTGCGTGAGTTTCAGGTTCTCATCGGACACCTGAACTTTGCATGTAAGGTGGTAGCCCCCGGCAGGGCTTTCCTCTGCCGGTTATGTGATGCCATCATGGGAGTGCAAAGGCCTTATCATAAGATCCGCATTACCAAGGAAATGCGGGATGACCTCTTGGTCTGGCAAGAGTTTTTGAATCAATTTAATGGTATTTCATTCTGGCGTCAGGAGCGACGGCTCCAGGGGGCATTACAAATTGCATCAGATGCCGCTGGTTCTGTTGGTTTTGGGGTCTATTTTGGTGGTCGGTGGTGCGCCAGTACATGGCCCACCGACTGGTGTGGGACAGATGTTACCCTTGATCTTACCTTTTTGGAATTCTTCCCAATCTTGGTTGCGGTTTTTATCTGGGCTCGAGAACTGGCGAACTCATCAGTGCATTTCTGGTGCGACAATTCGGCAACGGTTCAGGTAATAAATTCTCTCACATCCAGGTCCCCGCAGGTCATGTGTCTGGTTCGGCGTTTCACTTTACAGTGCCTTAAATATAATATTTTATTTGTTGCACGGCATGTGGCGGGCGTTAACAATGAGATTGCTGACGCTCTTTCCCGCATGCAGATGCAGCGCTTCAGAGAGCTTGCCCCAGGCGCGGAGCCCGAGGGCGACAGGATGCCGGAGGAGCTATGGCAGATTGGGAATCCGAAATTTGGAGGGCATTAGGTATGTCAGTAGCTTCGAGTACTCGAATGGGATATGCCAGGGCTGTTACTGAATTTTATCAATTTAGAGATAAGTTTGGTCTTCAAGTAGGAGCTGATGTACCAGTTGCACATCTGCTGCAATTTTGTGTGCATCTTCATAAGCGAGGATTGGCTCCACGGTCAATTAGGAGCAAACTCTCTGCTTTAGCATTTTGGTTAAAAGTTCAAGGGGCTACAGATAATACTGGCGATTTTCGTATTGGGAAGACATTGGAAGGTTGGGCCCGAGAGCGGGGCCGAAGGAAGGATATGCGAACTCCTCTTTCACCACGCATTCTGAAAGGATTGCGCCATGCCTGGACAGCAATTTGCTTTTCTCCTTATGAGGTACGGCTTTTCCATGCCGCTTCTTTGTTGGCCTTCTTTGGTGCGTTGCGGGTTAGTGAATTGGTTGTATCTTCTAAGGCTGATGCCTCCGGTAAAGCATTAGAATTTAGAGACATATGTGTTGCAGAGGGTCGGATTAGTTTTAGGCTTCGTTTTTCAAAAACCGACCAGATGGGGCGGGGAAAAGCTGTGCAACTACAGCAGTGCAGTGATACTGCCATATGTCCTGTTTTTGCTTTGCAGGAATTTATTAAAGTTCAGGGTGAGCTCCCAGGACTGTTGTTTATTCATGCTGATTCTTCCCCCTTAACTAGGTACCAATTTTGGAAGGTGACTGCTAAGGCGCTAGAACGATTGGGTCTCACCGGGGTCAAGTTTGGGACACATTCCTTCCGGATTGGGGCTGCCTCCACCGCCGCGGCTATGGGCCTGTCGCCGACTACCATCCAGAGGATCGGGCGATGGAGGTCTGCCTCTTACCGGAGATATGTCCGTCCATTGTTTTACTAACTGTCTTTCTTCCCCTTGTGTCTTCCAGGTCCCAGACCACGACTGGTGAGGCGGCGGGTTCTGATCTGCGGCCACAGTATGGTCTACTGGGCAGCCCGGCAGTCCCGATTAAGTTACTTTGGACCTCACCTTGGCCTGGGGGACATGGGGGTTATTGAATGGTTGGGGAAAAGGGGATTACGATGGCATGGGCTCATGCCATTGTTATTTAACGAGTATGTTGGGCCACCGCCTGATGTTTTGGTTGTGCACCTTGGTGGGAATGATCTTGGTCTTTTAAAAGGCAAGGCTTTAGTAATTCAAGCGTCACATGACTTGGGGGTGATAAGGTCAAGATGGCCTGGTGTCACCATCATGTGGTCGGCTATTTTACCCAGACAAATCTGGAGGGGGGAAGGGGAGCCCCGCTTGATTGATAGGGCCAGACGTAAAGTTAACAGGCAGATGGGAAAATTTTTACTTTCAAAGGGAGGTCATTATATTACACACCCTGAGATTTTGTTTGAAAGGCCTGAGCTCTACCGAGCGGACGGCGTGCATCTCTCCGATGCTGGCAATTTATTATTTCTGGGGGATCTTCAGCGGTGGTTGAGGGACCTATTGGTCAAGCTGGTGGGGGATTAAGGGGCAAAGCAGACGCTTACCCCTTATCTATGGCGGGAATTGGGGGAGGCGTAGATTATGGTGTACACCTATGGCACCGATTTCGGTGAAGGGACGGTCTCTGGAAGGGTCTCCTTAGATTGTAAGATCTGGGAGAACAGAAAGAGACCTACCTTGGGGTTGGCCTGAAGGATAAGCCCCTCACCTTAATCTGTATGGATTGCGTGAGGGACTTTCGGGTTGACCTTCCAGACACGGGCCGGCTGGTGAGCAACCCCAAGTCCTGGGGTTGCTCAGCAGGGCTCAGGTGTTCGCCCGGGGAAGCTGGGGGCATAAGTCCAGAAGGGACGATCCGCCTCAGCTGCTCCCTCACTAGGTTGCCTCCCTCCGCTAAAGATTTAAGGGATAAAATAAATAGGGTGATAAATAAAGATTCCATTTTATTTCACCCCAAACTATGTGTGTGGTCTCATTATTTCTCCGACTCTGTGTGCAATGCTGCTCCCCGGGCCGACCGCGGAGCCTAGGGCCGGGGAGCACTCCTTGCGGGCAGGGAGGAGGGGGAGACCACCTATTGCGTCACCGGCAAGCGCCGGCGACGCGAGGAGAGGGGCGGGGCTGGAGTATATAAAAGGCAGTCCGTCGCTCTCCTCTGCCTCCTTCTTTCTTGGCGACCCACCCACCCGCCGCTGGAATAGTGTGATAATGGTTGCTTCGGAGCCGGGTAGGAATTTTTTCCCCCCCTTTTGATAGGGGGGTTTTTTTCGCCTACCCCATACTAGGAAAGCGGCAAAATGGGACAATTGGCCAGGGTGGCGCCTAATTAGGTCAAATTATCACCCATGATAGGGAATTGGGGGAGGCGTAGATTATGGTGTACACCTATGGCACCGATTTCGGTGAAGGGACGGTCTCTGGAAGGGTCTCCTTAGATTGTAAGATCTGGGAGAACAGAAAGAGACCTACCTTGGGGTTGGCCTGAAGGATAAGCCCCTCACCTTAATCTGTATGGATTGCATGAGGGACTTTCGGGTTGACCTTCCAGACACGGGCCGGCTGGTGAGCAACCCCAAGTCCTGGGGTTGCTCAGCAGGGCTCAGGTGTTCGCCCGGGGAAGCTGGGGGCATAAGTCCAGAAGGGACGATCCGCCTCAGCTGCTCCCTCACTAGGTTGCCTCCCCCCGCTAAAGATTTAAGGGATAAAATAAATAGGGTGATAAATAAAGATTCCATTTTATTTCACCCCAAACTATGTGTGTGGTCTCATTATTTCTCCGACTCTGTGTGCAATGACTACAGCATCTTATCCCAGTGCTGAAACATCCAACATTAAGCTTATGTTGATTATTGCAAGGGAGAGTGGAGAGCTGAGCTAGGTTATGCAGAACAGACTATCCACGTGGGTGTCATCTAGTTGCATGTACTCTCTATTTCAGCTGCTGTCTTTTTTCATCAGATTCTTCTCCAGCATGTACAGAGGGAAGAATTTTCCTAAGTCCTGTGCCAGTCAAACTATCAGCAAAACCTTCAAAAGCAGCAGTAGTGGCTAGTGGTAAATTCACTGTGTATCATGTGCAGTAATCTTTAGACTCAGGAGATTTTCAGACACGGAAAAATCGTCCCTTGCCGCGCGAGCAGCCTCCCGAAACTGCTGCGCGGCAAGGGTATTTTTCGGACGACGCTGTGCCTCTTGCGAAGCCGTCCGTGTCACTTCCGTGAAGCTTGGGACGGCTCCGCGTCATATTTCAATCACGGAGGCTGCCCGTGCTTGAAATATGGCGCGGAGCCGTCCCAAGCTTCACGGAAGTGACACGGACGGCTTCGCAAGAGGCACAGCGTCGTCCAAAAAATACCCTTGCCGCGCAGCAGTTTCGGGAGGCTGCTCGCGCGGCAAGGGACGATTTTTCCGTGTCTGAAAATCTCCTCAGTAAGCAGCAGCCTCAGAGTTAAACAGTAAGCCTTATTACTAGACAGAAAGTCTGAAGAGTTTATGATACAACATTGTTGCTTTGAATGAAGCCCAAAGGAAAAGCAGTAATATAAAAGTATTTACAAATTAAGCAAACCTGTCATGTCACTCATTCATTGGCTATTTCAAATGCTTACACTCTCTCACCCAGTATCCCCCACTATTGTTATTCTGAGTTCCCAACCATTTGTCCTCTGCAGTGGTCATCCTCTTTCCTGCTATCCCCTCACACCAACCTGTGATCATCACAAAAGAAATGTAAATGTAAATCTTGAGCAGAAGCAAATGGCTGGAAAAGACAAATGGCATGAAAGATCGCTTTGTGGTCCTGACATGGTGCCTCTGGCTTATTCAGGCTCCCCTGTCTTTTCAGAGCACATGACGGATTGGTGCAACAGGTAAAGTTGTACCCAACATGAGGCAGCAGCCAAAAGGAAGGGTGTAGCTCTCATCTCTGATGATTGTTGTGAAGCTTTACCAAGCACAGAGGACCTGAAGAACAACTCAAACCCCCAATTTCTGTGTTAGGTGTAGAATTCATTCCTCCAGTGAACTACTTCAATAAATCCTTTCCTTCTTTCAACCATGTTTTTGTTCTTCTGCTGATAGACAAATAAGGGCCTTGGTCCAACTTCTGGTCTGAACTACTATAGACCCATTGAATCAATGGGGATTATATAAGTGTTCACTCAACAATTTAAAGTGAACAATGTAAGTGTTCACTTTCAAAAACTGATTTAATGGGTCAATTCTAGTTGATACTGTAAGAATAATTCAGACCAGGGCTGTTACTTATCGTGTTGTTCATCTCACCTATATTCTGCAAACAGTTTCAAGAGGAGGGGGTTGCTTGTAGTAACTCTAGCAGACAGAATTCCAGAAAGACAATCATGATGATAATACTAAAGAGGTTGTACCTCAGCATATCTTTAGTATTATCACTTGACTTTTAGAGAAAGATCCCAAAGTTTATCTTGGATATACGAAGCCATTAGTTACTAATACATTAATTATTTTGCATGGGGGTGGAATCTATTTCAACAGCTTCATTTCTCAAGGAGGAAAAGAATGACACTTCAGGGCCAAACCAAAGGACAGAGAGATTAAAGGAAGATTATAATTCTCTTGATTGATTTGCCTAATCTTTTCATATTTCCCAAGGCTACATCTTTTGCATATTGCAGTAGGGTATGCAAATCTACTAGCCGGCTCCAAATTAGATATCTGTGAATGATAAAGATGAGCTAACCAATTTTAATGACACTTACTATGCAACACATGTGAACTGATCTCATTACAATAGCTTTTGGCACTTTAGAAATAGTTTCCATTATTTTCCACTACTCTAGGAAATTGGCAAAATGGTTAATGGTGTCACCTCTTATAAATTGAAGACTCAGCCTCATTTTTTTATACACCTTTATTTCTTGAAAACAGGAGGAGATACGGTAACTATTATATTAATTTAGCCTGAAAAACATATGAATAAACATATTTTTCTTTGAAATATGAAATAACCAATAATTGAGGTTCTGGTTTTGCTACGTTTATACACCATAAACTGAATGGATTAAGCAAGATTTAATTCATGGTTGAACATAAATAACAGTCACCACACTGAATGCACATTGGCTGAGGTCCATTTATTTTAAAAAATATTCCTGTAGGGCTCAGAGGATGTTCATAGAAGCCTGTGTGTTAAATAGGCTGACCAGTGGCAACTGAAAATCGAGTTGAAACACCTTTAATGACTATAAGAAAAGGCAATGTTAGCATGTGCAGTTTTTTCTCATTGTCAAAGCATTGCAGCACCAACAGAACTGTTTGTATAGCAGGAGCCTGCTTTCTGAAGATACATTCCTGTTTAGTGACATGCAGTAAGGAAATCCATTAGAAGTCTCCAAGGAACTCCATTAGAAGCCAACACATCACATATCTAAATTCTGGCCAAGGAAAGGAAATAAAGAATCCATCCACAGGTCTAGAACTTGCAAATGAAATAAGCATAGGTGAATCTAAGGTTACCTAAACTGGGTTTGGACATAATTGTGGTGAACTACCTTTGTTTGTATCAAGAAAGCCTTGGGGAAGAAATTCATTTGGCTAACATTTGAATGCGGACTTGCCTAATTTTGCCCTTTCTCACTTTCTTACCAAACTGGGACATGGAAGTCAGTTATCCAGCCATCTCAGAATTTTTCAATGGATTTCTCTAATGAAAAAAAAAACCCCATGTATAAGGAAGTGCACAAAAAATGCATGAACTAGCTGAAATGAGCACAAAAATGCATACACAGTTTCGTGTGTTTTTTTTTAAAAAAAAAAGTACGCTTGCATGCTGGAACATCAGAACCATGCGAGACTCTGAAGATAGTGGATGGCCTGAGCATCGTTCTGCTCTAATAGCCCATGAACTATCACGACTTAATATTGACATCGCTGCTCTTAGTGAAGATCGTCTCCCTGAGGAAGGCAGCCTTAAAGAACACGGCGCCGGCTACACACTTTACTGGTCTGGCAAACCCAAAACCAAAAAACATCTTTCAGGAGTAGGCTTCATGATTAAAAACTCCATTGCCTCCAAACTCGAAACCTTGCCAACAGGACACTCTGATCGCATTATTTCCTTACGCCTCCCACATGTTGTTCTCTTTAGTATATATGCCCCAACTATGCAAACCGACCCTGCAGAGAAAGACAAATTCTACACAGACCTACGCCAACTCATACAAAAAATCCCTGTAGAAGATAAAATTATTATCCTTGGTGACTTCCATACCAGAGTAGGAAAGAACTCCGAAGCCTGGAAAGGTGTCTTAGGCAAACATGGTGTTGGAAATTGCAATGATAACGGACACCTCCTGCTAGAGTTCTGTGCAGAACAACAGCTGACTATTACAAACACTACCTTTCAGCAGAAAGATAGCTTGAAGACAACCTGGATGCATCCCCGATCCAAACATTGGCACCTCATTGACTATGTTCTAGTCCTCCAGAGAAACATTCGCGATGTCCGTCATACTCGAGTGATGCCCAGTGCAGAATGCCAGACAGATCATCGCCTCTTCAGATGTAAACTAAATCTTCATCTTAAGTTCAAACCTAAGAGGGATGGCATTTTAAAGAAGAGACTCCAAGTCAACAATCTTCAACAAGCTACTACGAGAGACAAATTCCAGGCAAACCTGCAAACAAAACTTGAAGACCATCCTACAGATCCTTCTCCTACAGTGCTTTGGCAGCATATCAAAAACAGTATCCTCCACTCTGCGGAAGAATCCCTCGGGTTCTCCCACAAGAAAAATCAAGACTGGTTTGATGAAAACAACCAAGAGATCCAGGAGCTGTTGGCAAAGAAGAGAACTGCTCACCAGGCATACCTTGCCCAGCCAACTTGCCATGTAAGAAAAGCAGTTTTCCATCTCACATGTAGTAAACTTCAACAAAAACTCCGAGACATGCAGAACAAGTGGTGGATCAATATAGCAGAAAAGACACAATGCTGTGCAGATCTGGGGGATTCTAGAGGCTTTTATGAAGCTTTTAAGGCAGTGTTTGGACCTACTTATCAGGTCCAAAGCTCCTTATACAGTACAGATGGTCAAACATTAATTACTGATAAAGCCTCCATCCTGAATCGACGGGCTGAACACTTTCAAAGTCTCTTTAGTGCCAACCACATAGTCCAAGGCTCAGCTATCCAATATATGATACAAAAACTGGTGAAAAATGAATTAGACATAGCTCCCACTTTGGAAGAGACGCTTAAGGCCATACAGCAGATGAAAAAGAGTAAGGCAGCTGGGATTGATGGAATCCCACCTGAAGTTTGGAAACACGGAGGTCATGTACTCCATGATAAATTCCACAAACTCCTTGTGAATTGCTGGGAAAAGGGGGAACTGCCATCAGATCTCCGAAATGCAGTCATCATCACCCTGTGCAAGAAAAAAGGAGCAAAATCTGATTGTTCAAACTATCGAGGCATAACACTGCTCTCTATTGCTGGAAAAATCCTTGCAAGGATACTCCTGAACAGACTAGTTCCTGCCATTGCAGAAGAACTTCTCCCTGAAAGCCAATGTGGCTTCAGAGCCAATAGGAGTACTACAGATATGGTATTTGCCTTTAGACAACTGGAAGAGAAATGTAGAGAGCAGAACAAGGGTCTCTATGTAACATTTGTTGACCTCACCAAAGCCTTCGACACCGTGAGTAGGAAAGGTCTGTGGCAGATCCTGAAAAGACTAGGATGCCTCCCACAAATTCCTTAAAAGGATTAACTTGCTACATGAGGGCAAGCGTGGTCAAGTCAGATATGGCGATGCTCTTTCAGAGCCCTTTCTAATAACTAATGGAGTGAAGCAAGGTTGTGTTCTTGCTCCAACTTTATTTACAATCTTCTTCAGCATGATGCTCCAAAGAGCTATAGCAGAGCTCGAAGAAGACGACGGCATCTATATACGTTACCGTACTGATGGTAACTTGTTTAACTTAAGCCGTCTGAGGGCTCGAACTAAGACTCTAAACTATCTAGTCCGTGAGCTGCTCTTCGCTGATGATACTGCCCTTGTCACCCACACAGAAGCAACTCTGCAGCGTCTAACATCCCGCTTCGCAACAGCTGCAGAGCTGTTTGGGCTGGAAGTCAACCTGAAGAAAACGGAAGTTCTTTACCAGCCTGCACCACAGGACGAACACCACCATCCCCACACTGCCGTCAGGAACCCTGTGCTTAAGTCCTTTCAGCAGTTCATCTACCTGGGAAGCATCATCTCCTCAGATGCCAAGATTGACAAAGAGATCGATCACAGATTAGCAAAGGCACATAGTGCATTTGGAAGACTTTACAAAAGAGTCTGGAGTAATAAACACCTGAGGCAAAACACAAAAATCAGTGTGTATAGGGTCATTGTACTATATATTCTCCTTTATGGGTCTGAAACATGGGTCACCTATCGCCACCACTTACGACTCCTCGAACGCTTCCATCAGCGCTGTTTACGCACAATCCTAAACATACACTGGACTGACTTTGTGACTAATGTTGCTGTCCTTGAGCAAGCAGGGATCACCAGCATTGAGGTCATGATACTGAGAACACAGCTGCACTGGGCAGGGCACATTTCTAGGATGGAGGACCATCGCCTCCCAAAAATAGTACTCTACGGTGAACTCGCCTCGGGTCAGCGTAAGAGGGGCGCTCCAAAAAAGCGATACAAGCCTGAGATGTTGATACTCCCTGAAACAACATCTCAGGCTCGGCCAAACTGATCACTAACAATGGTCCACCCTGGCTTCACATCGGGAGGCATGGAGACACACTATCCACAATGCTGCAGCCTTATTTGAGAACTCACACCAAACAAGTCTTGAAGAGAAACTTCAACACAGAAAGAATCACAACCCGGAAACATCACTCACGGAAACCTTCTGCTGTGCTTTCTGCAACCGGACTTGTCTATCTCGGATTGGCCTTTTTAGTTATCAGCGCACTTGCAGAAAACACGGGATGATTCCTTCCTGAATCTTCGCTTGCGAAGAAAAGCCAGACAGAGAATTCAGATTGGGAAAATGTTCAAAGTTTGGGGAGAACTAAAATTAACTTAAGAAAAATGAAAATCAGAGAGAAATATTCACTGGGAGATTTACTTGTTCCTGCTTGCATAAATTTGACTTGGTCATGATGAGGATGTAGGTCAAAAGTAGATTCTTGTGTGGCCTTTCTGAAAACTATCAGTGTTTTTATAAAGTCTCATTGTTAAACTGCATGTATACGTTACATGTGAGTATGTATATGTGTGAGTGTCACAAAAGGAGAGTTATATGGATGTACAAGTACATGTGTGTGTGGTTCAAAGCTAAGAAAATTTACTTTGGGGACTAAAGCTCCAAGAACCCTCAACTCACATTGCAACTGCTCATGCAGTCTGGTGGATTCTGGGTGTTAGAGGAAAAAGGTAAATTTTCCAGGCTCTGGTGTGGATGTTTATTTATCTGTGTGTATGTACACTAAAACAGGATGGCTTCACCTACTGCTTTGTTTTTATCCTCCCCACAACAGGCATTTACTTCATTCATTTAAAATATTTTATACCATCAGTTAGCCATGATGCGGCCCTAAAGTTAGAAAAAATTCCCCACCCTGACCAATTCACTAAAGTCTCTCTGACTATACATGCATGACCTTGCACAGAGGGAAATCTTGGGAAGCTGCTGGCTGGACGGTTTGAGAAACCTAGCATGAGAGAATGGGCCTGAAGATCCCTGAAAATCACTCCCCATTTTATACGCCAAACAATGGCAAGAAAGGACATGCAGAATGGGCCAAACCCTATGGAGATCCTCATTGCCAAGACTTGACTGTAAAAAGTAGTGTTGTTACCTTTTTGTACTTTATCTACCAGAAAGCCATCCCAAGGTAGTAAACAAGAAATCCATGCTCACTTCACTGGAATCATGTGGTTTACATGATACGTTTTTCCTTTGCTGTTTTTCATGCTAAAATTCCCATGCTTCAGTGACTACCTCACAGATAAAATAATTCTGGATTAGGGTTGTTGTTGTTTTTAAATTCTAGCAGGGTGACCTTTCACAAGATGCTTCACTGACAAGCACACTCAGGGAAAAAAACTGCAGGGTTGTTTACATCTAACATTTCAATTGCTTTTTGGCCAGCGTTATTGACAATCCTTGCCTTCCTTCCAACCTCCCGTACCTGCATTCCCTGTTCTGGGATAATCATAGAAACAAATGCTGGCAAGAATGATATTCACATTAACTTCAACAATTCACATGAATCAACCCTACTGTCACCCTCACAGGGACTAATTAACACATGTTTGCACTTCTGGGAGCAGACAGCTATTTTATGGTCTCCTTTTCCAATAAATGTATATCTTCCCAATGCAACACAAAAGTATTTTAACAGCACTTTTTACGTTTCACTGTAAAAGAATGAGGAGCAACCTGTATTGTGCAGCATGGTTTTCTATAATGATCCACATCAAAAAACTTATCAATGGTATCACCCTGGCAGTTTAGGAAGCCACCCAGGATTACAGGACTTTATCAGACTAGTGGCTAATTACACTGTAATTCGGTGAATAAGGAAAGTGGAAACAGTGGCATTATTACACTTATTATCATATGTCAATATACTTGTGCAAAAGAACCACCACAGAATTATTGCACAACAACCATTAGCACTTTAAGAACAGGAGTTTACTTCCATGATTTAGCATGGGCGAGATTTTGGCGGTTCTCACAAGAAGACACGAGCATGCTTAAAAACACCAAAAAACACCACCCTTTATTAACAAAGTATATCAACACATAAACACTTGAACACATCTAAAAACATGCAAACAAAATGGGACAGTTTATAAAAAAGAGTGTCCTGTCCTGTGAATAATTTTCAATTCTCACCTGGATGCTTCTCGCTAGGAACAGGGAAGGGGGAAAGAGGACAGCCCATTCACACTGTAATCTCATGAATACAGCGGGACATGTTTTCAGAAGCTCTTCAATACTGTGACAATAATAATACTGAGAGCCATTGATGGCTTGTCCCATCAATGGAAAGTGATGCCTTATTCATGGCTGGAGCATACAGTAAGCATGGGAGGACTAGGATGTCATGCAATAGTGAGGCCCGTTCATGCTATTGTGGCATCGCAATTGTGAGATTTTTGCCACGTTTGATAAAATCCAAAGAGTTACAACTTATCACTTTTAATTGTCATATCATTTTTAAAAAGTCTGTAGACATTAAGTGGTTTCAATCTTTCACAGAGCCTTGGATGGCTATGTCCTGAGGTTCATGCTAAGAGCAACATCTGTGATAAATAGAACATGAACTGAATGGCAATATGATCTTCCTTCTGGAAAATGGATTGTGGGGGAAGGGAGGTTGATATATTCTTCTTCCTTTTTTTGTAAACACAAGGATTTAACTTCTATAGGGATTCCACTGCAAAAATGTGGAGTTTTTGGTTTGATTTGTGGTATAAAGTGTATTGTTCATGATTTCAAAAATCAAGGTCTTCCATTCTGAAATTTAATGCAAATCAGACTTAGCACTTTCTTTGCCTAGCGCCATCATTAGGCAAAGCAAAATGGCAACCTGAAGGAGTAGATGTGGTGGCAGCGGTGGTAGTAATAGGGAGATTGGGAAAGCATGAGAGTATTGTAGGACAGAGTTGTGTTTACCATATAGCCTACTCTGCATTCTGACATTACCATGTTGGTGTCAGGTTCAGTGGAGGATGCTGTCATATTGCCAGTGTTGAAGGAAGATTCAGCTGGCATTCTGGTTGGCTTCTAGATGTGGAGGGAGGACTCTTGTTTATCTCACGCAGCAAAAATTCTTGGGTCAGGACTGTTTATGTCTTCATTCCCCCAGACCTTTTTCCTGTCCATCCACCAGCTCCTCGATAAGATGCATAGTGTGAATAGCACAGCTAACCATGCCTGACTAGTGAAAGCCCTCCCCTGCCCATGTAGCTCAAATCTACTCAGTTCCTGTAATTTCCTTTGGGAAATTGACTGCCAGGACACTGAAGACACTTATTTTTAATGTCATACTCTGTACATCTGTTATTGACATCACCAGGGGCTGTCCCTTGTAGCATCACAAAGTGTCCCACAGTATTGTCCCACAGTCTCAAGGCTTGGCCCTGGGATAGTCCTGACCTGGCAACACTACATGGCATGGAGGTGGAGACTAAAGGCAGACCAGGAAGAGGGAAGGTTGTTTTTAACTCCCATCAAGTCAACTTCAACTTATGGCAACCTATGAATGAGACCTCCAAGTCTCCCTATCATCAAGAATCCTGCTCAGGTCCTGCAGACTCAGGCCCTGACTTCCTTGACTGAATCTATCCATCTGGAATACAGTCTTCCTCTATTCCTACTGCCTTCTACCTTACCAAGCATTATTGTCTTTTCTAGTGAGCCATGTCTGCTCATGATATGGCTGAAGCACAATAGTCTCAGTTTAGTCATCTTGGCTTCTAGGGATTGTTGAGGCTTGATTTGCTCTAGGACCCATTGATTTGTCTTTTTAGCAGTCCATAGGATGGATAGAACATTTCTCCAGCCCACATTTCAAATGAGTTGGTTTTCTTCCTGCTGGCTTGAAGATTCTGCTGCTTGAGAAAGAATAGCAATCTATGTATTTATTTATTTATCTATGTATTGTCCATATATTCATTTATTTTATATTCCATTTTTCTCCCAATATGATACTCCTGCCCCTCCTTCAAGACAAGGCACAAAGAATTCTAAACCAGTCAAGGTATTTTGATACCTGAGACAGAAGAATCTCCCTTATCCATTTCTGGCAATAGTAAATTAAGGAGCCCTGGTGGCACAGTGGTTAAATGCCAGTACTGCAAGCCACAACATTATGAGTTTAATCCCAAAGGGCTCCAAGGTTGACTCAGCCTTCCATCCTTCCGTAAGTTGGTAAAATGAGTACCCAACTTGTTGGGGGCAATTAGCTAACATATTGTAAACCGCTTAGGCAGTGCTTTGGCACTGATAAGCAGTATAGAAATCTCAATGCTATTGCTATTGCTAAATTAATATGTAAATTAAATATTTTTTAAAAAACAATTTGTTACCCTTTCATGGCACTCAACAGAGATTATCAGATGTATCAAAAATGATGATATAATGACACCATGAGCTTGTGAAAGGGCTTCCTTATCACATGATGTCATGCCCCAGCATTATGCAAGCATTCTACTGCCATTACAAGGGAGTTCTTTTTTATTGTTGGGGAGAAGTCGAAAATTGATCTCCTGTAGCATTTGTGTTCCAGATTTCTGTGTGTGCAAGAAGGTGCCCCGTTCTGCTAGCATGATTCCAGCATCAATGGGCAGTCCTGCCAGAACACATCTCGGTGCAAACAGGAAAACTAGGTACCGTACACTCTTTTTATGAACCTCCCCATCTTGCTTGCAAGTTTCTAAACATGTATCTGTGCTTCTTTGAACATTTTCTTTTTTAATTTTGGTGGTTTGGGGCTTTTTAGTGCGCTCGCATCTTCTTGCAAGAAACACTGAACTCTCATTCATGAAGAAATGTAGAAGTAAGCAGCACAAGCACTCATACTGATGGATTCTTGGGGTGATTCTGTATCATTATCACAGCAGCATGTGAAAATGTGTATCGTTGTGCCAGAACTGCTGTAAAATATAGTGCCATAATCACGTGTTTAGGTACTCATCTGATAATCTCCAACATCTGCTGTGTGAGATGGCCCACTGACCCACTGTGCCTAAAGGTAGGGCTGGCCCTGTACACAGAAAAGGGTAAGATTAACAGCTCCACGTTTATTATTTTAGGGAGAAATGATTTCCTTGGAGAACTCTTAAGTATTCTATAATCAAACTACCTGTAAGTGTCATACTTTTTGGAAGTTGGTGAGGCTACTGTGATGAGAGTATGGTGATTTTCACATGGGGGAAATAACCCCCAGGGAGATTGGGAGAGAAACGGGGCTGTTCCAGTTGCAGTGCTCCGTTTCTCATGCCCCCTTCCTTCTCCCGATCTCCCATCGTCCTCCCTCCATCCTGCTTCCATTTCCTTCCTGCTATGTTCTGCAATTTTTTACTAACGAAGAACTTTCGTTAGTAAAAAAATAGCAGGAGGGAAATGGAAGCAGGACGGAGGGAGGATGACGGGAGATTGGGAGAAGGAAGGGGGCATGCGAAACAGAGCATTGCAACTGGAACAGCCCCGTCTCTTCCAATCTCCCCAGGGGTTATTTCCCCCATGTGAAAAAATCCCATATCCTGTTGACTATTATTATGCTACTTTTAGGATTTTGTGCCTTTTCATATAGTTATATTTAGCATATTTGCATTTCAACTGTTTTATTCTTTTTTGCAAAACAGTCTGGGAATATTTTGAAGGGAAATATAATAAATAGGTTATGGAAAATGGGTTAAATTCTCTCCATAGAATAAAATCCCACAAAGAAATTATGTGAAATGTATCTGCATTTTTTCCAGTCTTGGGCTCTCCTCCCAATCACTGAAGGCACATGCAATTGTATTGCTGAAATCCATTGAAGTTATGCACATGCAGGACTATCTCCTGTCTCCTCCATCTCATAAGTGGTGACAGTTGGATTTGTCTTTAGAAATAAAAATAAATGCAGCCCCATGGCAATCTCAGATATTTTTGAATTTTATGGAAAGTTATAAATATTAAGTGATTTAAGAACATCAGACCCTTTTGTTTCTTGGTTTTGATTCTTCATCCCTGTTAAGAAGCTGACTTACTGTGCACTCATGCTGTTGTCTCTCATGCATTTTAGAAATCTCTCTCTTGTTCCTACTACTCCTTTCTTAATACTATACCTTGTATTATAGAAGCTTCTACTTGGTCCTTGCATTTTCTTTCCCCCTTGTGTAATAACTCCTGTCATCCCTCTTCTTTGGTGTTCATGTTCTGGCTCAGAGTATTTTCCCCCTTCCATTTTAAATTATTCCGATTCTATTCAGTTAGGAGTGGGCACTTTTATTTCTGTTTTGTGGGAGAATCTATGCAGAAGTAGATATACAGTGTAGGCATTATGTGACACTTTCACTGGCACAATTGTCAACAATGGCCTTATCTACATGGTCAATTTACCCCCACTTGCCCCTGTCTGAGAGCCCCGCAGTCCATACAATGAAGGACATTTGCCCTGATCTGCCCCTGGGGAGTCCTCGCCACCCCAGGGCAGAAATGGGGCTCAGGTGGGGGCAAGCCAGGATAGGGTCCAATAAACTGTTTTTTTAAAATACCCAGTTTACTCCATTACTGCTGGCAATAACCAGATTGGGCCCCACATGTCCACAGGAGCCCATCTTCAGCAGACCAGCCCTTGCTGCCACCACCATCTCCCTGGCTCTCCTAGAAGCCAGGAAGGAATCCCTCGGCATGTGGCCAAGACTGGTCACATGTAGGGGGACTTCAGCCACATGTTGGGGTCCCCTTCTGGCCTTCTGAGTCAGCAAAGAAAATGGTGGTAGCAGCTGCTGCAGGGACAGAACAGCATGCCTGATTGGACTCCAGCTTGTTCTGTACATGAAACAGAGGAAAAATGGGCGAGCTCCACAGCCAGGATATACCAGTGGGGAGCCAGCATTACCTGGCTCATGTAGATAACCCCAGTGCCCCCAAATTTCAGCTGCTTGCCATGTGCAGGTTTTTCCCCCTGCAAAAAACAAGCAGCTGGGACAAATAATGTCCCCCAAAATCTACTAACCTAAATCAGGGGTAGGTAACTGCAGCCCTCCAGGGCTCTGCAATCACTGGAATACAGCTTCCATCACCCCCCAATATAACCACTAGTGAAGACATCTGGGAATCCTAGGCCAAAACATCTGGGAGGAGGTCCCATCCCTGGCTTTAGTCCCAATTAGTAGACCTACTGAATTAATGGGTTTGTCTACACTAAGGCTAAAACATGTACTCACCCCAGATCTGGTGCAATTTGTACACATGACACACAGAGCGGATCCATTCCTTTTAGCCATTAATCTGGTTTAACAGAAACCACAAGTTGAACCGGAGTTTCAAGGAAACTCTGGAATGGCCTTGGTGTTTCAAAAGTGTGGCTAGCTGAATTGGGCTGGATCCAGAGCGACCCACTGTTCACATGTCTTCACACCCACTGCGTCATCCCCGCTGGCCTGTTCCCTTGGTTCCACCACTGCCATCACTGCCTCACCTGCCAGCCAAGCAGCTCTCTGCAGAGCATGGCCATCATTGTCACTACTGGTTCAGTCAGAACAGGGCACCATGCCATGTGATCAGTAAGGAGGGGCTCACTCTACCCCTCCTCATTGCTTGCACGGGTACTGCATTCTGACCTCACCAGAGCAGCAGCAATGGCCAGGCTCTGCAGAGAGCTGCTTGACTGGCAGGTCAGACATTGGCAGTGGCAATGGCAGCAGCGCCAAGGGGGACAGGCCAGTGGGGCCAATGCAGTATTGATCTGTCCATCTAGACTACAGCACATATCCAGAATGGATCACACTGGTATATGTAGCCAGCATTATTTTTATCTGGAGCAGCTCAAGAGTATAATGCTCCAGACTGGCCCTGGATTACATTGCCGGTGTCAATGAGCCCAATGGGAACTTGATATCAGCACTTATGCAATTTTAATTGGTTCAATGGTTCTACTTCTAGCTGGGATTAACAATCAGATTTATGCCATTGATTTGCCATTGGTGTCTTTTTCTTCTTTTTTGTCCCAGCCAGAGTAATATATTGAGACAAAAAATGTTGCATCCCTCCCCCACAGCAAACTATGATACAGCAAATCAGAAGTGATGTGTTGTGTGAGCACATTTAGGAGAAATCAAAATTTCTTCCACTGGGCAGGCAACATTGGAATTCACTGGAGTCAGGAAATACACTCTTTCCCCAGTAAAAGAAGTATTTGTTGTAGTTTATTTCATCCAAAACATGAAGGCTTGTAATTTGCCCTTTTGGTAGTAGAGGCAAACAAACATTGTTACTTTTTTGTGATGCAGGCAATAAAGCCCAATGGTGTTTCTTTTTCCCTGCAAAGAAAAATTGTAATTTCTTTATTACCCATTGCGGGGCTACAGCTGGGCACCCCCATTCCTCCGGTAACCTCTTTTTAGTCTCTCTAAATGAGGCCCATTTAGAGCTAAACCATTAGCATTCTTAGGGCTAAATATAAACTAAATCCTTTCTAGAGTAGACCCACTGAAATCAATGGTACTTAGAGATAGACCATTAGCATTTTTAGGGTTAAATTTAATCTTAGTCCTACTTAGATTACACACACTGAAATCAATGGCGTTTAGAGCTAGACCATTAGCATTCTCGGTGCTTAACATTGGTGCTACTCATTTTGAGGCCATGATATTGAGAACACAGCTGTGTTGGGCAGGGCACGTTTCTAGGATGGAGGACCATCGTCTCCCAAAAATACTACTCTACGGTGAACTCGCCACGGGTCAGCGTAAGAGGGGCGCTCCAAAAAAGCGATACAAAGACTCCCTGAAACAACATCTCAGGCATGGCCAAATTGATCACCATCAGTGGTCCGCCCTGGCCTCACATCGGGAGGCATGGAGACACACTATCCACAATGCTGCAGCCTTATTTGAGAACTCACGACGAACAAGTCTTGAAGAGAAACGACAACGCAGAAAGAATCACAACCCAAAAACATCACCCAAGGAGACCTTCTGCTGTGCTTTTTGCAACCGGACTTGTTTATCTCGGATTGGCCTTTTTAGTCATCAGCGCGCTTGCAGAAAGCGCGGGATGAGTCCTTCCTGAATCTTCGTTTGCGAAGAAAAGCCAGAGAGAGACTCATTTCAGTAGGTCAAATTCAGGTGGGACTAACAATTGTTGCCCAAAGGAACCTCAGAACACTAGCTGATTATTGTTATTGTGGGTGGGTGGGGAGAAACCAGGAAAGGGGGGGGAGAATGGAGTATCCTGCAAGGTGGCATGGCTGGCTCAGGTAGAACTGCATGGAAACAGTGAACTGTGAAATTTTACTGCAGTGTCAAATTTTGCTTTAAATTCTTACACATTTTTCCAGTTGTACTAAAGAGACAGCATATTAATATGTGCCATAACTCAGTGCTTTAAGTAGCATAATGGTGCTATTTAAAACACATTAAAAAACATATTTATACACATTAAAGCCTGGGCCCATTTATTTCTCAATTTCTCTCTTTCAATGCTTTTTTGATTGTAATGACATCCTCATTTTCCTTATAGACACAGCAGCCCAGCTCTAGTAGTGTCTAGTCAACAAACATTGATTTTAATGGGTCTTTTCCTAACTATATATATGAGGAACCTCAGTTTATGGATTCTGTCTAGCTGCTACAATAGCCCCACTTCATTTCAGCAAGGTAACACTTAAGGAAGGGAGCTAGTATGGTGTAGTAGTTTGAGTGTTGGGTAAGGACTCCAGGAGACCAGGGTTTGAATCTCCACCACTGATTGATCTTGGGAACATCACACTCTCAGCCAAAGAGGAAGGCAATACCAGACTGCCCACAGTTACCAAGAAAACTGTAGGATCGGGTTGCCAGAACATAACAGCCACAAAAACAACCTATGTAAGTGTTGCAATCCATTTAAGTGTTTCTGTAAGTGTACAGCATGCATGCATAATTTCTATGATTTTTGCCATCTACAATCCAATTTTCTATGAAAATGCTTAAAGTAATGTATGTAAATATATATCATCCAATCAAAATACAAAGAACCATAATCTTGATGAAATATCAAACAGAATAATTTAAAAACAAAACAGTAAACCAGCCAGCCAGAATAAAACATAGAAGCAGCAGTAATTATATACCATAGTCTTATTAAGTGTAAGGCCTAATTATACCCTTAGGCACCAAAAGCATAGTAAAATTGCTATAGTCAACTATTCAATTAAAAACGGGTAATATTCAACTAACATTTAATAAGAGCAACACTTTATGGACTTCACTGGGGAGGGTGTGCATTCGTGCTGTGTATCAAAAAAAACCTTCTACACAGAAAGCTTTCCTGTTTTCATTGGCAAAGATAGATAGCATATTTAGGTAATGTAGTATTACTAAATCAATACATTATGACTTAATCAAAAGGGAATGGCATGTGATGGCCTCATTTAAGGGCTCTATGTGCTATAATTAAAAAACATGCTGGCTATAAACAGGCATTTTATTATCCTTCTAATCAAGCAGAAATGAAATTTATCTGCTCGCTACTTTGGAATCACAATCCTTTCTGTTAATCTGCCCCCAAAAGAAGGAATATACATGGTATAGTGGTTTGAGTGTTGGACTAGGATACAGGGAGACTAGGGTTCAGATCCTACTCAGGCATGGAAACTGGGTGACTTTAGGCTAGTCACACTGTCTCTGCCTTGAGTGTGCGTGTGCATGCCTTCAAGTGGCTTTCAGTTTATGGCAACCCTAAGGTGAAACTATCATGAGGTTTCCTTGGCAGGATTTGTTCAAAAGGGATTTGCCATTGCTTTCCTCTGAGTCTGGAAGAGTGTGACTTGTCAAAGTCCAATTGCAGTAGGACCCCCGTATCAGCTGGGGTTTGGTTCGGTGTATGTGCGTGTCATGAATACCGAAAACCGTGGATAATAGCAAACACCATTGAAAATAATGGGACTTCTGGTTTAAAATACCATAGAGTTGCCTTGGAGGACCTACAAAATGACTAGAGGGGACACAATTTCTAGGAAAACTCTATGGTAAGGTGTGCTGTTTTGTGTCCCGTGGATAATTGAATCAGTGGATAATGAATCAGTAGATACAGGGATCCTACTGTAGTGGATTTTCATGGCCAAATGGGTATTCAAACCCTGGTTTCCCCAAGTCCTAATCCAGCACTTATACCACTAAACCACACTGGCTCTCATGGCTTTCAGCCTCAGAGGAAAACAATGGTAAACCTCCTCTGAGTAAATAGTCAAGAAAAACCTTTGATGGAAGCCAGACTAAAGGCCTGTAACAACCAGCAGGAGCAGCACATCCAGCAGAGCTTCACAGAGCTGGAGTGTTTCACTGAAACACTCCTTAGTCCCAGGATCCACAGCACCATCCAGACTTGCAAGGTGATTGCCAAGAGGCAACAAGAGTTCTTCCAGACTGGTCCAAATAGGTTTGAGCTTTCACAGTATTGCTTCTTCATTTTCACCAGACATTGCTGGTTGCTGAGAGCCAGCTTGGTTTAGTGGTTTGAGCATTGGATTACATCTCGGGAGACCAGGGGTCAGCTACACAGCATTTTTTTATTCTGGGAAGAAGCGAGAAATAGAGAACTCGAATCTGTCACTCACTGTACCCACGATTTGTCGTGGGTAGCAAAAGTCTCGGGGTTTTGGATTTGTTGCTTGCACATACCAAATTATGATTGTTCAGACCTTGGAGGGGGTGAGCTTGCAAGGGAAGCCTTGCAATTCAGGATCCACCATTTTTAATGTCCCTGAGTCCAGTCACCCACTGCCTCTGAAGCTCGGTTGGCAGAAACTACAGCCAGCTGAGAGCCTTTCTCCTGGCTGCAGAGGCTTCTTCCACTGAGTTTTAGGCTCAGCTGGGGAAGCAAACTCCCAGCAGTGTGAGAAGTATTCTCCAAATTTGCAAACCGCAGTCTCAGGGGCAGCAGTGGGGAGGCTCTGGATTAAAACTGATATGGGAAAGAGAGAGAGAGTGCAAGACAGGAATGTGTGGCTGAAATTTTTGCTAGCTTGAATGAATAAGTTGCCCGAGTGTGCTGGGAGAGGTGGGGGAAGTCCTTTTTCTGCCCCTCAAAACTGGACTGTGGGTAGGGTGAGGGAGGGTTCTGAAGACTGGTGTTGCAGAGGAAGCACCATAGTGTGCAACACTTTCTCCATGCAGCAGAGGCTGAGGTTGGGGCACCAGGCAGAAAGGGCTAGTGAGGACTATGGCGCTTGTATCCCCTTCCGCCCAGTGCCCTCCCCCTCAGCCTCCACTGCCGAGGACGTTTTTTCCATGCATCAGAGGCTGATGGGGGTGCTGGGCAGACAGGGCTAGCAAGGACTATGGCGCTTGTAGCCTCTTCTACCCAGAGCCCTCTGCCTCAGCCTTTACTGCCAAGGTCACTTTCTTCATGCAGCGGAGGCTGAGGGGGGGTGCTGGGCAGGCAGGGCTAGTGAGGACTACGACGCTTCCTCTGTGATGCCAGTCTTCAGACCCCCCCCCACATTCACCCTACACACAGTCTAGTTTTGGAGGACAGAAAAAGGACTTCCACCACCTCTCCTGGCACACTTGGGAAAGTTGCTTATTCAAGCTAGCAAAAATTTAAGTCATACATCCCTGTCTTGCTCTCTCTCCCTCATATCAGTTTTAATCCAGAACCTCCCCCCTGCCCCTGAGACTGTGGTTTGCAGTTGTGGGGCAAGCTTCTCACACTGCAGGGAGTTTGCTTCCCCAGCTGAGCCTACAACTCAGTAGAAGAAGCCTCCACAGCCAGGAGAAAGGCTCTCAGCTAGCTGCAGCTTCTGCCAACCAGGCTTCAGAGGCAGTGGGGGACCAAAATGTGGATCCTGAATTGCAAGGCTTCCCTTGCAAGCCCGCCCCCTCCAAGGTCCGAAAAATCATAATTCAGCTCTGCTTTGTGCCCCATATCCCGGTATGGTTGCTGATTGACCAAACAACCAATAGTGCAGTTTTTCCTAGACTTTCCAAAAGAGTATGAGGAAAAAAGAGGGATGGAAAGTCACAGGTTTACTGGGTTTTTTGCTATCCCTCCTTCCCAATAGTGTGTGTCTGCCCTGATGAGTGTGAGAACCAATAGGGTTCATATTTCTGCCCGGATAATTTTTGTCATGTAGCTGACCCCCTGGGCTCGAATCCCTGCTTGGCCATGGAAACCAAGGTGATTGGGTGACCTTGGGCAATGATATCAGGAAAGAGGAAATTTGTGGTGTTGATGCGTTGCTAGGGATGTTATCAGACAAGGCAAATAAGGCATCATAAGGCCGCCTAATGATTGCAAAAGGGCACATGTGTACCACATGACATCATCCTTTCACGATCATGTTCTGCTTTAAAAAAGTACTTTTTCATTGGTGTCTCAAGCTGTCAATTGATGCCTGTGGTGCCTTTGGGCTGGCATTGCCAGTGTTTGAAACTTGGCACCATTGTACTCACATGAATGCAGCATCAAATGGCCAGTTTGGCGAGAACGCTTCCAGGTGAGATTGTGACATCCAGGTAGGTGATGCACTTTTTATGACCCTCCTCAGTTTACTTGGGACTTTTTTAGGTGTTTAGGTGCTTTTTATAACTTTTACTGTCATCTTTTTGTTTTTATTTTTGAATTTCCCATGCTAGGTATTCTTGCAAGAATACGTGGGATTTCAAACGAGGACGTTGATGGAGCTCCATTCATTACTCATTCATTGCTGGAAAGCTTTTTGCCAGGATTAAAGGTAAATGTGGCATGTGGAGCTCTTTTGCCGGCATAAAAATGGCAAAGTTATGCCGGCGAAAGAATGGGTTTGGGGGGAAGAGTCTGATAAAATCGAAAGTGTACATTGGCTACATGCCAAGAGTAAAGGTTATAATAGTGCTAAACCACAGGAAAAATGTGGTGATGGTTCCAGAGATCATGTGCATGATTGAAACCAATCAAGAATTGGCATTAAGGGACCAATTAGACAGTGCCCCCATGTTAATTGGGAGGTTTAAATATGTATGATAAATGTTTAAGCATGTGCTTGCTTTGCAAATGATTGCCAAGTACTCCTTTCTACGCAGAATGTGAATAAAAGGTTGTTGTACCCTCCATCCTTGTGCGCTTCATTGGCTAAAGCACACCATGCAACTGACCCGGTGTCCTTTTGGGGGACATCAGTAAGTCACATTCTCTCAGCCTCAGCGGAAGGAAAGGCAAACCCGCTCTGAACAAATCTTGCCAAGAAAACCGCATGATAGGTTTGCCTTAGGGTCACTGTAACTCAGAACATTGCTGGTTGTTATCACTTCCACATCCATTCAGTGTCGCTCAATGTGCTCTTTCCTGTTATTTTTGGACAGCTGTTTGTTTTTTAAACTGGAGCTAAGGCTTGCTGAGGTCAGGGGGCATTCCTACGTTTTTGAAATGGTGTGTGTGTGTGTGTGTGTGTTATTTTTCTTAGGACTTTATCAGACGAAGGAAAACATGGCAAAAAAATGCATCCAAAATCACATCATAAGAATGGGATAATAGCCCAAAGGGCAAAATTATCAGACACCCACATCCTCACCCGTTCCCACGGCGTGACAAGGCCATGAGTAAGGTGTCACTTTTTTACTGATGGGAAAAGCCATCAATGAAAAGTGACACCTTATTCACGCCTGTGCTATGCCCCTGGAACAGCTGAATAATTACCTCATCTGATAATTTTGCCCTTTTGTGTTATCGTCCCAACCTTATGACATAGTTTTTGCCACGTCTGATAAAGTCCTTAGAATCATAGTGCATCAGTGAAGTAATGAGACAACATTTCAATACAAAAGGGCTATTTCACTATTTCAATGATGCACTGTGGTGCTGTAACTCTATTTTTTAAAAAAAGGAGGGAGGGGGAAAGAGGCTGAAAAATTACCTTTACCTTTCCAACCATCTATCGTGAAACCATGTAGCATGCAAACACTGCAGCCTACCTCATGATGCATATCGTTGTGGGAGTAGCCAAAAATGGAGAACAATAAACGTACACATGTCATTTGATACTTTTTTGATTCAATTCATCTTGTTGTTTTTTTAAAACCAATTGAAGGTTAGGAATAAAAAGTAGCAGCCATTGCTGGGAACTGCCAGGAAATAGTCCAGGATAACAAAAACATCATTCTGGTTTTTTAAAACAACAAATCCTGAAACTTGGTGGCACAGTGGTTAAATGCTGGTACTGCAGCCACAACATTGTGAATTCAGTCCTACAGGGCTTCAAGGTTGACTCAGCCTTCTATCCTTTCATAGGTTGGTAAAAATGAGTACCTGGCTTGTGGGGGCAATTAGCTAACACACATTGGAAACTGCTTAAGGTGGTGTAGATGTGTAAAGTGCTATTGCTTAACAATTTGTAAGCCCTCAGAGAGCCTTTGTGGCTGAAGAGCAGGGTATAAATACACAAATAAATAAACCTCCGGCAACATTTTCTTTACCTGTTTTCTCCCAAAGTGTCATTAAAAGCACCATTTTCTCCATGCATTGAGGTCTGCTGGGAAAGGCAAGCCATGGGGTCTCCCTTGCATCCTGCTAGCTATGCAAGACCTTCACTAAAGCATGAACTTTATTCCTTGGATGAACAATGCACTCTGCATGCCATGAGGGAAGGACTTGGATCCATCAAGGGATAGTAACAAAATAAAATAACTATCACAACTCATAGCGAACCTGCCTTGAGCCTTGGGGACTGATGTGTACCATCCATTCACATGCCCTGAGGCTTCTGGTGCAGATAGGAGAAGGCAGCAGAGAGCTTCCAGTATTTTTGGACTCTCTCTGGCTTTTCTTCACAAATGAAGATTCAGGAAGGACTCATCCCATGCTTTCTGCAAGCGCACTGATGACTAAAAAGGCCAATCTGAGATAAACAAGTCCGGTTGCAGAAAGCACAGCAGAAGGTCTCCTTGGGTGATGTTTCTGGGTTGTGATTCTTTCTGTGTTGTCCTTTCTCTTCAAGACTTGTTCGGCATGAGTTCTCAAATAAGGCTGCAGCATTGTGGATAGTGCATCTCCATGCCTCCCGATGCGGACCATTGTTAGTGATCAATTTGGCCAAGCCTGAGATGTTGTTTCAGGGAGTCCTTGTATTGCTTTTTTGGAGCACCCCTCTTATGCTGAACCGTGGCGAGTTCACCGTAGAGTAGTATTTTTGAGAGGTGATGGTCCTCCATCCTAGAAATGAGCCCTGCCCAGCGCAGCTGTGTTCTAAATATCATGGCCTCTATGCTGGTGATCCCTGCTTGCTCAAGGATAGCAACATTTGTCACATAGTCAGTCCAGTGTATATTTAGGATTGTGAGTATACAGCGGACTACAATTCCCAAAAACCTACAACCAGCATAGCTATTTTCCCAAGCACTGCCAGATCTTGCAGGAAGTATTGGATTTTGAAATTGCCCCACAGTTGCTTCTGTGCCCACCAGAAACCTAGTTCTCTGGCCTAGTTTCCAGTGGGGGTGGATTCCACAATTTTGCTTTTGCCTCTTTTCAGTGCCTTCCCTACTCCTCTCTGACTCTCCCACAGGAATGGAGAAGACTCCAATACCTTCTAACATTACATAGCTATGACTCTATAATGTGGAGGCACATATTTCAAGAAGAGCTTGGCGGGCTGGATAGAGAGGCCTGGTGTGCTGGATATGGCCCACAGATTAGAAGTTGCCAACAGCTGCTATCCCCATTTAATGCGAGTAAACTCTATTTAACTCAAAATGACTTAGGACTTAGGACTTTATCAGATGCGGCAAATACAGCATCATAACCATGCCTAATGAACGGGAAAGGGCACCAATACCAGATGATGTCATGCTTTCTCAATTATGTGATGAAAATAAGCCATTATTTTATTTTATTTTTTGCTGTGATTGCAAGCATATGAAACCACACCCCATTCTCCTGGCATTATTCCAGCATCAATGGGCGATCCACTCTAGAACACTTCAGGGTAGGAATGCGAAAACTAGCCATGGGAAGCTCTTTTTATGAACCTCCTCATGTTGCAGGAAAGTTTTAAAGTGTGTTTTAGTGCTTGTGTGTACATTTTGTTGTTTTTTTAATTTAGCTGTTTTTAGACTTTTAAGCATGCTCACATCTTCTCGCGAGAACCGCTGAGATCACAGTTGGCAGCAATCACAGAAGTATGAGGCTGGTTTTTCATGCTATACAGCAATGTTTGATATTTGGGGTTCTTTTGTCAGCACAAAAATGGTATAAAATATGGTGTCAAAAGAACGTTTTTAGAGGCTTGTCTGATGAAATCCTTATATAGGATTCTGCTGTTAGACTGCCAATGTGAAAGTCTCAGTGCTTCAAAAAAATGGAAAAGAGAATCCAATGGTGCAACAAAGAAAACTAACTTTTTCTTTTATCTGACATCCATTTATTTCCTTCTTAATGAAGGGTCCACCACCCTAGACCATCCCATCACCAATAGCTAGGTTTTGGAGAGAACTTTTTCAAGATTTACTGAAAGTATACTAAAATGTTTGTCCCAAATTAGCTGCTCAACATATTGCTGTTATATATTGTTTTCTGTGTTCAGTCTTCCAGTATTCATGAACAGAGCTTAAAAAAAAACAAATTGTTGAATAATGAAGAGAAAAAGACAACATTTCTTCTTCTTCTAGTAAGTATAGGATAATGGCTGTGCTCCCGTATCTATCAGAGAAAGATTTACCTCGTGTTATCTGGGCAATTACATCTGAATTGGAAGCAATACAAGATAAGAGTATTTTACAATAAAAAGAAAAAGCACGGCATTAACTTCAAGATGGTAGGACACACACCATCTCTCATCCAAATTGTATTTTTTAAAGAAAGAGCCTATGTTTTTATTAGTCTTAAAAGATGCACATAAAAAGAAAAGGAGGGAAAGGTTCTGTCACATTTCTCTATTTACAGAAGTGAAAAAGCAGGATAAAGTTCACTGAGGCATCAGAAGGGAGAACTAGCGAGCAAGATTGGTGGGTGCAAGTTCTTCTGTAATAGCCACTGAAACTTCATAGTTTTTCATTTCATTTTTTTAAAATCAGAGCTACACAGGAGGGAAAATATGCAGAGAAACATAGATTTCACCATAAACACTAAGGAGATTATCACACAGTACCCTAGAAACTGGGACTGTTCCACTACCCCCCCCACTGCTACACTCCCACCCCACTCCTGTCCCTGTAATGAAAGAAGAAAAAAATGTTCAGACACGTACCTTGCCACACGATCTGGAGTGCTCCCTCTCCCCTCAGCACTCTGGGCATGAATGGAGCGGTTGCAAAGCTCCTTTCACATCCTGGAAAGCAAATCCCACCTGTTCTCACAAGAGAATGATCACACAGGTATTTTAAAAATAAAAATAAAAATGCAAAAAAAAAGTGACAGCAAGCACAAAAACAAACTCTACACTTTAAAAGCAACCAGAGGGCGGTGGGTGACACTTACTTGGCTGTCCTTGGAAGTCTTCAGCACAGACCTCCCGCTGATGTCACCTTATGATGTCATCTAACCATCAGAATGGGTCATCTGTTCAATTGCCCATCATTCCATTATTATAATGGAACGGGCTTCTTATTGATGACTTAAGCCATGAATAAGAGGAAGCGGGGGAGGAACAGGAGCAGAACGGGAACATCACAGGAGATCTCCTGTCGTCCCTGTCCTGGGATGTTTTGACTGTCTGATAGTCTCCTATGTCCTGTCTTACTGGGTGGGGCCATGTTGGGCCTGTCACATGAGCAGTAGCAAGGAGCAAAAGAAAGTGTTCCGTTCATTGCATAGCTGCAACATGTTGCCCAGTTTATCAACTGGATGTGTTATGAATCAGGCAGGCATCACCCTCTGCACTAAATAGCTATTCCAGATGGCTCCTGAAAGCTCAGTGGGAGACCTAAAGGAGAATATTCTGAACCATTCCTAGGACATACTGTATATAGCAGGACTGACCCACGGTTTGGGCATTGTCATGACCATCTTCCCATTTAAAAATTTCCTTCTCTAGATTTTATCATTATAGATGAATGGTGGGAACTGTGTGACCCGCACACTTCGGTCCTCTGGGAGGAATCTGTTACAGCCTATGAAAACAAGGCTGTCGGTGACCTCCCAGAGGGCCTTCTCTGCTGCTGCTCCCAGATTATGGAATGGCCTGCCGGACGAGATCTGTCTTATTACCACCTTAGACAGCTTTAAAAAAGCTGTCAAGATGGATCTTTTCCGGCAGGCCTTTCCTGAATAATTATCCCAGCCCAAGACTCAGCTGCCTTTTCTAGGCTATGATTGTATGTTTTATTTTTTTTTCTTCTAATTTATATATATTTTAATTAATGCATGTTTTTAATCCTTCGTAATTTAATATTATTTTAAGGGGTGGGTGGGCTAGGGTATTGTGAGTATGGGGTTTTTATATTGTAAGCTGCCCCAATTGCATTGCAGAGGGGCGGGATATAAATAAAATATTATTATTATTATTATTATTATTATTATATGTGACCATTAGAGGTTCAGTGCAGCCCTTGGGACCTTCACTGACCCCCATCCCATCCCCTTGCAAGTCCCCCAAAATGGCCAAAACCACAGGATTTTTTTGCCAGCTCCTCTGAGGAAAAATACAGTCTATGTTTAATAAAAAGAGTCAGTGTGGTGTAATGGCTTGAGTGTTGGACTAGGGACTCCAGGAGACCAGGCTTTGAATCCCCACACAACCATGGAACTCCACACTCTCTCAGCCTTAGAGTAAGACAATGGCAAACCTCCTTAGAATAAATATTGCCAAGAATAAGGTCACCATAAGTCAGAATCAAAGTCATGTTCTAAAAATAATGTGTTTCAGGGTCTCTTCCCAATACATTCCAATAATCGACCAGGAGTGACACAATGTCACTTTTAGTTACCCCAAATTGTGGCTGCAACAGAGTACTGAGGCCCTCTGGAATTCCAGAGGAACTGAAAATTAGCTGCTCAGCTTTGTGCCTATTCAGCACCCCCACACACCCACTGCTATAGATAGAAGTTACTTTCTGGTTAATTGGGCTGGGCAAGAATTTTGCCCACATTCATAATTATTCACAATAGCTCAGGAGATTTTCTTTCCTCATAACAATATAACAGTTTATCATTAATGGCATTGCCATACAGATTTTTATTACAACTTTTCATAGTATCTATTGAAGGGATTAAGCTGGATTCATAGCAAACGGGCATCTCACCTCCCACTTGGAGGGTCACCAATGGCTCCTCTTCATCCTGGAGAGAAGTGACCAGTAGGGTGCCACAGGGTTCTGTCCTGGGCCCGATGCTATTCAACATCTTTATCAATGACTTGGATGAGCAAATAGAGGGTATGTTTATCAAGTGTGCAGATGACACCAAATTAGGAGGGGTAGCTAATACCCCAGAGGACAGGATCAGAATCCAAAATGACCTCAACAGATTAGAAAGCTGGTCCAATATTAACAAAATGAATTTCAACAAGGATAAATGTAGGATACTACACTTGGGAACTAAAAATGAAAGGCACAGATATAGGATGGGTGACACATGGCTTGAGGGCAGTATTTGCGAAAAGGATCTAGGAGTCTTAGTGGACACAAGCTGAACATGAGTCAGCAGTGTGATGCAGTAGCTTAAAAAGCCAATGTGATTCTAGGCTGCATTAATAGGAGTATAGTCTCTAGATCAAGGGAAGTAATAGTGCCACTCTATTCTGCTTTGGTCAGATCTCACCTGGAATACTGTGTCCAGTTCTGGACACCACAATTCAGGAAGGATATTGAGAAGCTGGAACGTGTCCAGAGGAAGGCAACCAGGATGGTGGGTGGTCTGGAAGCCATGCCCTATGAGGAGAGGCTTAGGGACCTGCGCATGTTTAGTCTGGAAAAGAAAAGGTTGAGAGGTGACATGATAGCCATGTTTAAATATTTGAAGGGATGTCATACTGAGGATGGGGCAAGCTTGTTTTCTGTTGCTCCAGAGACTAGAACATGGAGCAATGGGTTCAAACTACAGGAAAAGAGATTCCACCTAAACATTAGGAAAAACTTCCTGACAGTAAGAGCTGTTTGGAAGTGGAATACACTGCCTCTTAGAGTGGTGGAGTCTCCTTCTTTGGAGGTTTTTAAACAGAGGCTGGATGGCCATCTATCGGGAATGATTTGATTGTGTATTCCTGCATGGCAGGGGGTTGGACTAGATGGTCCTTGAGGTCTCTTCCACTTGTATGATTCTATGATCTTGCAGTGTCTCTTTGAGGCTCCAACCTGGCCCAGAAAATGAGTGTGCTAGTTATGGACATGGGCTGCAGACTTGACTCAGATCATTCGTTTATTTGTCACATTGGACCCAGGATTTCTGACCTTCTCATCAACATTACCTCAGCTCATAGACAGAAGCTGAACTGCCTGATGACTGGATCCTTGACTTACAGCACCAAAAACACTGTGTGCTACACACAATAAAATTGTGTCCATTTGTGTAAACCACTTTAGCCTATGCATAGTTAGGTCTTCCAGCTCTTGCACTTATTTAGCGCAACTGGCTATAAGCTACCAGGCAAGTCACAGTCTGTGTTTGGTGTAGTTCTTTTCATTCTCCCTTGCCCAAATATCATCTCTTTTTTCCTCTTGCAAAAAGATTCTTCCTTTACCTGGAGATGATCAAAATGAAAGGAAATTTCTTTTGACCTGACAGTCTTGCCAAGAGCAGCATTTGCATGCCCGCGCCCCCAAAACTTATAATGGAAAAATATACATCCTGCCTTGGGCATTCACACATTTATAAGGTTCACAGGATATTTCTGAGAAATGAAGTGTGCACAAAACAAAATGCTTGAATAGCTAAAGTGTGCATACACGCATGCGCACACGCACACACACACACACACACACACTGAAACAAGGCGGAATGTTGCAAAAAATAGGTAAACAGCAAAAATATATACACAGATTGGAGGGAACATACAGAAGGAAAATACATTTCTCAACCCATTTTTTTAAAAAAAGGACAGAAAGAAAATGCAGATAAGGTTGAGAGAAATTTAACAAAATCAAGACATGAGAGATTTTCACATCCTTATTATGTGTGTGTGGCATCTTTCTAGGCAAAAGGGTGGTCCTTACAGGGTTGTGGGGTTACCAAAGAGTCCTGTGGTTAAGGTATCCATTGCTGTACTGTTAGCCATGGAGCTATGTCACTAGTTGATTTTCAAAGGGGAAGTTGTGTTTATATCAGTAGAGTAACATCATCAATCGTCATTAATCTTTGGTAGGCTGATTGGCTGATTAGGTGTCAGGATCTGCCTCTCCCCACAGGACTAGGCCCCTGGTTGCAGCAGCCAGCAAAGCCTCTTTGCAGACTCAGGCCCTGGCTGTGGGAGTCTTGGCAGAACCAGGGCCAAGCTGTCAGACTCAGCCGGCTACAATCTGAAGCAGCCAGGGAACTGCTATTTAAGAGTGGCATATAACCCTCAGTCCTGGCCACCAAAACAGGGGCCCTGTTTACACAGCAAAATATTCCCTTAAATAAATTACTAAGATTCCTAATTGTTCCCACACATTGCACCACAGTATTGCCTCATTCAGAAGGGGGGGGGGAGCTCAAAAACTCAAAAGTAGCATGATAGAGGATTTTGCTACTTTCCCCAACTTTTTTGAAAGGTAGCATGACTGTCAGGAAAAATGAGTGTTGCAGTTAAAATCCATGAGACCCTGAAGATGATTTTTATCACCAGGCAAAAGACTCAGCTAGTTTTGCTGAGGAGTATAAATCTGTCAAGTAGGCACCTTTTGGTTTGTGGTGCCTCTGGTTTGTGCCTGGCCTCTCAAGGTTAAGAAAACAAATGGAGATAAAGCCAGATGCTTTTGTTTTCTGAGAGTTAAGTGAATGATTTTGTAAGTATTTTACTATAAAGCGGGGGTGGGGGGGATTCCAGTGTGTTTACAGGCTGTAATTTTCCACCAGTTTTGAAGAAATCTTTGAAAGATACAGAGCTCTGCTTTTTGGCTGTTTCATTTAGTTTAAAATGTGACTTAGTTTGAAAACTTATTTAACCTTAAAATAAAGAAGCAAAAGGCATTTTGGACTCCTTGGTTCTTTACCAGATGTATGCAATTTTGCCAAGCCACACTTTTTTGCTGTAACTCTGCTAAAAGCTGTCCCTTCTGTAACGTCTGTAACTTTGAGACAGAAGGGCAAAAGCAATCTGTGACTTTTGTTGATATGCTGAGTCCACAGATGTAACAGCGACTTAGCGCATTGTTGATTGTGTGAATTACCATTTCGGAAAAGTCTGTGTGAACTACCAGCAATCTTTCCGATACAGTCACAGCAGAGCTGCGCTGTGATTCGTTGGGCTGTCCAAGGAGGAGGTGGGCTTGCAAGAGATGGAGGAGCCTGAAATGAAAAGATCAAGCCTCTGAGGTTTTCAGCCATGGAAAAAATTCAGCAAGCTGCCTTGCTTGGCTGTGTGTGAGAGAGGGGGGAGGGGGAGATTGAGTAGCGATGGGCTCCTCCAGCTGTTTGCTCGCTTGCACTCCTCTGATCGCATTTGTGTGTGAGAGAGACAGAAAGACAGGGAGAGTGGGTGAGGGGAAGGGGGGCTTGATGGGGGGATAGCTCCTCTGTGGCTGAAAGGACTTTTGGAAGAAGAGGCATGAAAACTAGCAGGCATTCCTCAGAGGAGGGAAAGATCCAAGCACTTTTTTCTCTCTGTTTCTCTTTCCCTTCCTCTGTCTCATTTCCCCCAGATGTGCTTGGGAGACCATGCCCTCCACCTTTGCCTGTCTGAACCAGAAAGTGAAAAAACAACCAGACAACCGATTTCCCAATAAATCATCTAAACTACCCAACACTGGTGTGGAAAAGCACTAAAGCACAAACTATCTCAATAAAAACTGCTGTGTAACTGAGCCCATGGTCTTCTGTGCTGTCTGTAGCTACTTCTTGGCCTTGGGCCTTCTGTGCTATCTGTAGTTGCTCCTTGCCTCAGGCCTTGGGAACATGTGGAAAGCTTCAAGCCCTTTCTAAACATGGCAGTAGAGGGGCTCTCATGTCCTGGTGCATGTGGTGTGTGTGTAGCATAGGGTGTCTGTGTGGTGTGAGGTGTTGTAGCATGGGGATGTTGTAGTGGGGGGCATGTTTCTGCATGGTGGCAGTGGAGGGGCTCTCACATCCTGGCACATGTGGTGTGTGTGTGTGGTGTGGGGTGTTGTAGCATGGGGGTGTTGTAGTGTGGAGTGTGTTTGTTTCTGAATGGAGGCAAAGGAGGGGCTCTCATGTCCTGGCACACATGGTGTGTGTGTGTAGTGTAGGGCATATGTGTGTGTATGCATGGTTGCATGGTGGCTGCAGAGGGGATCTTGCATCCTGGCACACATGGTGTGTGTGTGGCATGGTGTGTATGTGCAGTTGCATGCCAGCAGCAGGACAGGCTCTCGCATCCTGCCATGTCTGATGTGTGTAGCATGGTGTGTGTGTGTGTGTAGTGTGGTGTTTGTGTGTGTATGTGCAATTGCATGGCAGCAGCAGAGGGGCTCTTGTCCTGGCATGCATAGGGTATGTCTGTGTGTAGCGTGGTGTGTGTGTAGCATGGTGTGTGTATGCACGGTTGCATGGTGGTGGCAGAAGGGTTCTCACATCCTGACATGTGTGGTGTGTGTGTGTGTAGCATATTGTGTGTGTAGTGTGGTGTTTGTGTCTGCATGGTTCCATGGCGGTGGAGAGGCTCTCGTGTTCTGGCACGCATGTTGTGTATGTGTCTGTGTGTACACGTGGTTGCATGGTGGCAACAGAGGGACTCTCAGCATGAAACTAGCCACTATAGTTGATTTGAAAGGTTATATATTAATGCATCAAATGATTGTACTCTTGCCATGTTTCCTAAGTGGCCAATCAGCAGACTGGGAATGGAAGCATACCAAAATGTTTGATATATGTAGGTGTATGTTATGCTGGGTATAGCTTGTTTTGTTGTTGTTATTTCTTACCCACCTCACCCAATGGCACTTAAAGTACTAATTGTTTCATTTTAACATGAACTTTCATGGAATGCACTCATTTTCTTCCTCAGATGTATGGAGTACAAAATCTTCCTCCCTCAGATGCATGGGGTCACCTTGAGTTCTGTGCATTGAGAAATGCAGGATATAAAGTGTAATAAAATAAAATGTATCTGGTCTTCAGATAGGGACTAGGAACAAAGCAAAATTGTATGCTGAAAAGGACAATATTATTGACACTGGCCATAAACAATTAGCCTAAAAATCCTAGCAACAAATAAAGGAATTAACAGATGCATAGTTGGGTCTCATTCAAGTGAAACATTGTAGAATGCATTAAAAAAATGTCATTATGCCATTCCTGCCCAGATGCTTTGTTTATCACATACATCATATTAATTGACTGGTATCTTTCCCAGAAATAATAGCACAGTACTCTGTGAAAGTGTGGATTATTTTTATTATAGCTATGTTAGCTTTCTTCCATGGGGGGGGGGGCATAACATATCAATTCATTATGCCAGTGGAAGTTTTGCCACAAGATCCACCACAGTGGAAGTCCTGCCACAAGTTCAAGCCCTCTTAGCTGGACTGAACAATTGTTCTGAAACAAGTCTGAGAACTTCATCTTTTATCTGCTTATTCTAATATCTACTGCATGATGAGCACCATGTATATTGCATAGACCAGCAGCAACAACAAATACTGTATATTAAATGGTTTCTTTTTCACTTCACTATGCGTATCAGTCTATTAAGTGTACAGAAGCACACAGCAATGCATTTCTCTACCTCCTCCTTGCCCTCTTCCAAAATTCCATATATTCCTTCATAGCATGGCTGTGTTCTTGACTAAGAGCCCTTTCACACTAAGCAGTCATAGCACTATGATTTCACTTTAACTGCCATGACTGGACTTTTTCGGACGACAGTTTACAACGCTAGCAGCCTCATCCCCGTTGCGAGGCTGCAGCGCTGCAGAACGTCCCTTTCGGATGACGCTCTGCCCTGCTGTCCCTCTTGCGGTACTGTTGCGTAACCGCGGGGACGCAGCAGCGTTATATTTGGCATTTTTCTACTCACGATCAACTTTCGTGAGTAGAAAAATGCCAAATATAACGCTGCTGCGTCCCTGCGGTTACGCAACAGTACCGCAAGAGGGACAGCAGGGCAGAGCGTCATCCGAAAGGGATGCTCTGCAGCGCTGCAGCCTCGCAACGGGGACGAGGCTGCTAGCGTTGTAAACTGTCGTCCGAAAAAGTCCACTGTGTCCTATGGAATCCTGGCATTTGCAGCTTAAGGAGAAGTATTTGTATTCTCAACCAGCTAGTGCTTGTTGCTGTTGTTGTTGTTGTTGTTGTGTGCCTTCAAGTGACTTCTAACTTATGGAAACTCTGGACTTTATCAGACACACTAAATACATCATCATAATGATGCCACATAAATGTGAAAAGGCGTGCATATAAGACAATGTTGCCCTTTCGCATTTATATACTGGCCAAAATGCACACTTTTTTTTTTGACAGCTGAAGCCATCCATTGATCCCCTGTGGTGCTTTAGTGCCAGCATTGCCAACGTGTGAAACCTCACGCCATTGTACTCACATGAATGCAGTGTGAATGGTTGGTCCAGTGTGAACACTTCCAGGTGAGATTGCAACATCCAGGTAAGTGGTGCACTTTTTATGACCCTCCCTGGGTTACCTGTAAGTTTTTTAATTGTGTATATGCCTTTTTAACTTTTTGTGTGTTGTTTTTATTTTGTTTTTTGAATTTCCTGCATGAGCATCTTCTGCAAGAATCCATGGGATTTTGAACAAGGAACTGAACAGAGCTCCGTTCACATCCTCTTTTATTGCTGGGAAGCCTTTGGACAGGAGGCAAGGCAGATGCAGTATGGGGAGCTCTTTTGCTGGCATAAAAAGAGAAAAGTTATACTGGCAAAAGAACAAGCTTTTGGTGTGTGGGGGTGATAAAGTCCTCTGTCACAGGGCTTTCTTGGGAAGATTTGTTCAGAGGAGGTTTGCCATTGCTTCTTTTAAGGCTGAGAGAGTGTGACTTGCCCAGGGTCACCCAGTGGGTATTCATGTCCATGCAGGGATTCGAACCCTGTTTTCCAGAGTCCTAGTCCAACACTCAAATCACTACACCATTCTGTCTATCTGACCAAACTACAAATCCAAAGATTCAATAGGATATTGCCAAAACAGTTTAATTGAAAACATAGCCCTGCAGTTGTGTGAAAGGGCCCCAGGGCGCAGACCACTCAAAAACCCAAATAATCCAGGATCTTGATGGAGGCATATTTCTTCTGAAAATATCACAAATGGTAAATACAGAACAAATCTTGGGGATGTACCAACAGCTTGTAGGATACAGCAATGCTCCTAAATACAAGTTGTAGGAGAGAGTTATGCTCCTAAATACAGAACAAACGTAGAGGGAGTACCAACAGGTGGTAGGAGACAGTTACTGTAGCAGCAAGAACTAATCATAGAAATATTTTTGCAGTTTTATTTTTATTTTTTTTGGAAAACAAATGCACAAGCGATATATCACTACAATGTTCAAGTCTTTCAATGGAGTGAGTTAAGCTGGGCTCCACGTCCTCTCCCTTCTCCAGAAGCTTCAACAATGCTACCTTGCTGTGTTGGGACCTCCAGCAGGGAAGGAGTGAATTTCAGCTGGGCTCCATGCCCTCTCCCTTCCTGGAAGCCTTAAGAATGCTGCTTTGCTGGGTTGGGACCTCCAGCAGGGAAGGAGTGAGTTTCAGCTGGGCTCCACACTCCCTCCCTTCCCCAGAAGCCTCAAGAACTGGAAGCTCTTCTGTCTAAGGGACAAGTATATGTGTCCGGGTATGATCTGGGAGTGGGAATTGAGGTGGTGCAATGAAACGGAAGGTATGGTGGGAACGGAGTGAAAGTTTGTTACAAAGGAAGGTGGCATAGATGTTTAAAAGCTATTCTGCCTTCAATTCACCCCGTTCCCTGAAATTGATTGGAGAGCGTAACAACCATACTGCAGAAGCTTACCTTGCTCCTTTGCAATGCCAGGTCATTAAAAAATAAGACCCATATTATCTATGACCTTCTCTTGGAAGAAGACACCAATCTGGCTTGTTTCACTGAGACCTGGCTGGGAGAGGATAGCACCATAACTTGGGATGAGGTGTCCAATAACTCCGTTGATGAGGTTATACTGGATCAATTTCAATCTGTAAGCACTGATGACATGGACAAGCTCCTTAGTAGAGTGAGGAAGACTACCTGCCCTCTTGACCCTTGCCCTTTGTGGCTGGCCGTCCAGGAGATGATGCCTTGAGGATGTTCCTTACGGACATCATCAATGCATCCCTTAGGGAAGGTCATGTTCCATCTTGCTTGAAGGAAGCAGCGGTTAGGCCGCTCCTTAAAAGGCCTTCCGTTGACCCTCTGGATATAAAGAACTACAGGCCAGTCTCTTTATTACCTTTTTTGAGCAAGGTGATCAAGAGGGCGGTTGCTCTTCAACTCCAAGCTGTCTTGGAAGAAACTGATTATCTAGATCCATTTCAAACTGACTTTAGGGTGGGATTCAGAGTTGAGACTGCCATGGTTGCCTTGGCTGAGCATCGACCTTTGCCTGAGCATTGACAGTGGTAATGTGACCCTGCTGGTGCTACTGGATCTCAGCAGCTTTTGATACAATAGATCGTGACATCCTCTTGGATCGCCTGAGAAGGTTAAGAATCGGAGGTACTGCATTGCAGTGGTTCCGCTCCTTCCTCTCGGGTATATTCCAGGTAGTGATGCTTGGGGACAGTCGCTCTTCAAGGAAAGAGCTTAATTGTGGCATCCCACAAGGCACCATCCTGTCCCTGATGCTATTCAATATTTATATGAAGCCACTGGGAGAGATCATCCGGAGACATAGGGCGGGATGTTATCAGTATGCTGATGACACCCAGACATATTTCTCCATGCCTTGGTTTTCAGCTCTGACTTCAGATGGTGTCTCTTCTCTTAATGATTGTCTTAGGGCAGTAATGGACTGGATGAGGGAAAACAAATTGAAGCTGAATCCAGACAAAATGGAGGTTCTCACAATAGCAGCCCCGAACCCAGGCATCAGGATACATCCTCCAGTCCTGGATGGGGTCACACTCTCCTCCAAGGACTGTGTTTGCAGTCTGGGGGTACTCCTGGACCCATTGCTCCAGATGACGAATCAGGTAAATGCGACGGTCAGGAGTGCCTGTTATCGGCTTCAACTGATTCGTCAGCTGTGCCCTTTCCTGGGGACCTTGAGACCGTGGTATATGCTCAGGTAACCTCCTGTCTTGATTTCTGTAATGCACTCTACGTGGGGCTACCTTCGTGCTTGGTCTCGAAATTTCAACTAGTACAGAATATGGCAGCCAGATTGGTCTTGGGTACATCTAGAAGAGACTATATAACACCAATCTTAAGATCACTTCACTGGCTGCCCATCAGTTTCCGGGCCCAGTACAAGGTGTTGGTTATCACCTTTAAAGCCCTAAATGGCTTGGGTCCAACCTATCTTCGGGACTGACTGCCTCCTTCTATATAATCCTCCCCATATAAACACAGGTCCTCTGGGAGGAATTTGTTCAAAACTTTAAAAACTAGGCTTTCTTCAACCTCCCAGAGGACCTTTTCGGCTATTGCTCCCAGATTATGGAACGGCCTGCTGGATGAGATCTGCCACATTGCCACCTTAAATAGCTTTTAAAAAGCTCTTAAGATGGATCTCTTCCTGCAGGCCTTCCCTGAATAGATACCCAGCCATCAGAAAGAAAAATCTAATTTGTCCCGATCCCAACACAGCCACTGTTTATTGTTTATTTTTATTTTTAGTATTTATTAAGTATGTTTTTTTATTATTATTTAATTTTATTTTAAGGGTGGTGGGATGGAGGGTCTTAAATGTATTTTTAAATGTTGTAAGCTGCCCCGATTGTGTTTTGTAGAGGGGTGGAATATAAATAAATTTTAATAATAATAATAATAATAATAATATCGGGAGAGGATTATAAACCTCTTTTTCTTCAGCTCAACCAATTATTTCTACATATTAAGAATGGATTTAATAAACATTTTCATTGGGCCATGGTAGATGGGAAAATATTCCAGTTACAGAATGCTCTTACTAAAATTTAGTGGACTTTTAACACAAAAAAAACCCTCTTTAAAAAAATTGTTTTTCTCTGTTCAATTACTATTAATGAAATGAAATGCCTGAAGCATGTGTTCCAGGTCATTCTTCGAACTGTGTTTCTACAAAGCTTCCAAATAAGTGCACATGCAACTGTGCCGTATAAAGGGCCCTAATGTCTTCTGTTTTTAGATTTGCATAATGCATTCTTCATCAGTAGCCGGGAGAGAAGGAAAAAAGGTAGTGGGGTGGGGATACTTGACCCTCTCTCCCATAACTTATGTAAAAATTCTTATAAGTATTAATAAACACCACCATGCACACTTAAAGCTGAAATTGAAATGAACCTCTTCTGGTTTTGTTCTTTCAAAAAAGCCTACTGAGATTTGTATTGTTAAAAACTGGAGTCAACATAGTGAATGAATAGGCAAAAGCAGGGGGCGTGGGTATATTGAGATAATGAACCTTTTTTTTTTTTCTTCCAAAGAAAAGAGAAGATATTAGAATCTAACATCCTCAAAAGGGACTGTTCAGGGAATTAAAAAAAAAAAGTTTTCATTTAAAATTCCATTGTTCTTTTCCCAAAGTCTTCCCAATGTTTCTTCCCTTTTGTCTTAGTTCCTGTTTCCAATGTAAAATGACCCTGGATGGTAGCTGGCTCTAAAGCCCAGTCCTAATGGTGAAAATACTCCTCATAGAATTTACAAAGAATACCTTTTGCCCTAATGAGATCCAAATGAGATTCACAGTATTCGGAAGGGGGGGAGGCAAAACTGCCATATACTGTGCAGGAAGAGCCATTGCAGATTTTCATGAAGTTTTTAAAATAACGCATGGATATGTGCATTATCACTCATTTGGACATCCAATTCAGAATGCTGCACATTCTCAGTAAAGGTGGAAGTCGACAGCAGATTGGATGGACACGCAGGCGGGAGGTGGGCTTTCTGGCAAGGAAGGGGCCAGAAGCGCCAGTTTTGCATTTCGTATTATTGAGTGTGTGCTTTTGTGCTGCACTGAGGCAACCAAAGAGCTTTTTATAAGCAGAAGATCCCGCTTGCACACCTTTGATTTAAAAGTTAAAAAAAATATACTGTGCAGCGGTAAAAACACATGTATAATAATAATACACTGTACTCTCAGTCACCATCTTGATCCGCAGGCATGACTCCATATGCACTTCAAATGTGGATAGCTTCACATACACTCAATTTTGCAAAAAAAAACCCTATAGGGACAAATTAGCACTACTGTGAATTTGCGAGACTGTGCATCAATCTTCATTATTTCTTCTCGTCTAGACAAGCCAGCATGTCACCTTTGGTGGCTTGATCCACAACCTGTTTTGTCCTCTGATACATAAGTATTTGGCAATGACAGAGTTTGGCAGAGAGGAGTTACAAGTAACATAGCCAACTGTAGTAAGTTACTTGTTTGGTAATATGAGAGGAACGACATTACATCCCAGTGCAACATTGGGACTGGCAGAACTTTTCCAATGTAACAAGTAACATTTTATGATTACTTTTTAGTTATTTTAAAAAGGTATTTAGAGATATTTGGGTGGAATTTTTCAAGTTTTATGCCACTCTCTTCTCCAACATATATATATATATATATATATATATATATCAAAAGCAATGGAAAAGCAAGCAAAAGTCATGAGCAATGGAATGCACAACACAATGAATAACCTTTTAAATATTTGTAATGATATTTGTAACAGCAACAAATAGCTTTTGAAAAACTTTGTAACAAGTAATGGGCATTAATTTTTGTACTTTTAAGCCATGTTCACATTCCCTCTTCTTTGCAGAGGAAACTACCTTTTTCATCCTTGCAAGAAATAACACATGGGCAGGAGCACCATTTTCAGCTCTGAGTCCAAGGTGGTTGTCACACTACACAGCTGTAGTACTTTGATACCACTTCAACTGTCATTGCTTCACTTCATGAAATCTTGGGATCTGAATCTTCAAGAGCTACATAGACCTCTCTTCCAAAGAGCTCTAGTACCTCAGCAAACTACAAATTCCAAGGTTCCATATTATACAACCATCAGTTAGAGTGGAACCAAAGTGCTGTAACTGTATAGTAAGAAAGAGATCAGTTATTTGTCTCTTGTGATCACTTATCTTCACAGAGTAACTGGTGAGGGAAAGAGAATATAAATGGGTGCAAATTATTTCAAGGTTTTGAATCTCTCCTTCAAATTTCTCTGTCCTGCCCCCCAAAAAACTTGAGGTTTTCATGATTTCAGAGAAAACACTAAGAATGCCTAAATGCTTTCTAAAGCAAAGGAGGAGGATCATCACCACATATGCTGAAAATGCATTGTTTATTTGTCAATTCAAATATCCAAGCCTTGGAAATGTATTACAAATCCATCCGCATCATCATCAAATCTTTTTACTTACATTGCTGTGCAGTCTGAAATAGCACATCCCTAAAGTGTTTCAACCAAATATTTTAATTGGCTTCTGTATTGTCACAGGTCTAGACAAGCATATAGGGAAGGCAAAATGAGGGCATTGTCTCCCCAAATAAAAATCCCCTTCCATTCCCAAATTTCTACCATTTCAAAGAAAATCATTCAGTCTTATATCTGCTGTGTTCACTTTCCCTTGGCAATTTTGCCTGTCCTTTTTCTTTGGATACCTAAACTATATTTATAAAATTTCATTGGAGGCACAGAAGTTTTATTCAGGAGAAAGGAACTGACCTCATTTTCTCCATCCTGTAGCTACATAGATGGGTCTAGATAGTACTATCCACATTTGCAAAGGCTAAGAATGAGGCAAAAGCAGAATTTCTGATAACTAGAAGCTACTATTGCATATAATGTTGATATTTCTTCCCTTGACTTCTTATATATTTTGTTTCCATCTACAGTCTGTTGGTCAAACACAGGCAATGTACCATTAAGTGGGAAGCAAAGGACTAGGAGTATGCCATTGTGGAAGGAACTGTTGTTCAGTTGTTGATTGTAGAGAAGGCCCCAGATTCAGTTCCTGCTATCTCCAGGTAGGGCTGGAAACTATTTCTGACTAAAATTCTGGAGACCTGCTGCCAGTCAGTGTAAACAGTACTGAGGTAAAAACATCAATAGTCTGACCCAAAGTGCCTCTAGACCAGAATTTGAAAAAGTTACTTTTCTTACTACAGTTCCCAGAATGTCCCAGCTGGCATAGATATTGACCTTGCAGGCTGGGAAATTCTGGGAGCTATCACCCGAAGAAGTAATTTTCTCAAACTTTACTCACATCAGAGATTTTCTAGCACTAGCAGTCAAAAGTACTGATTCTATCTTTCCCTCCTGGAAAGAAGGGAGGGAGGGAGGGAAGAAGTCAGTCAGTCAGTCAGTCAGTCAGTCAAACTGGATTATTTCTGCAGTGCAGATGCAGCCATCGTCACCAACACCAAAACTAGCATCCCTCTTCTACTTTACACTGACACAGACAGTTCCAGATCTTTCCAACCAATGGCTAGAGAAAGAGAGACAGATGATTGGAGGGGGGGAGAGAAAACATGATAATTTGAGCCTCACTTGAGTTTCCATGGAAACAGCATTTAAAGCATTTCTGTTTTATTGGTAAGGGGAAAAGGTTATAAATAATGAAGGGTCTAATGTTGTTTCCCTTGGTCTTGTTTAACTGCTGCAGGCATCAAGACAGATGAAGTCTAGCAATGGAAGGCAGCATCTGTATGAGCACAGTTTAGTACAGTCGATACTTTATTAGCGGGAAGCCAGCATTACCATTAAGGCTTCATTATGCACTGCTGCTGAGCCACCTTTTATTAACAAACAGAACCACCAAAGGGCTAACCCATTTCTGAAATGACTGGCAATGCTATGCAGAGACCCATCTCTAATTAAATAACTCCACAACAATTCAGGGATGCACCTCTTATTTTATAATTCCCTCCCCTGCCTCACCCCACTACCCATCCACACATCTTGGTTTTAATAAGATTTCCAAGACTATCATTAGGACTTTCAGGCATCTGAACATCTCTCTCATGCAAATTAGGTAAACATTACATAAAATAACTCCAGTTGCATCCACTCTGCAGCATCTCTCATTCTTCATGTTTCCCTGGAGAATGGCTTGTTGTCTGTCAACAGGAAAAAAAACACACAATAGGTTATATTTGAGGATTTTATCTATTTTTTCTTCCCTGTTGTATTGCTCAGTACTGTGAGCTCATCTCTCAGATCTGTTACATAGTCTGCTACATGTTCCAGACTTACTGGGGGCGGGGGTGAGAATTTCTAAGGCTCAGAAAAAAATGGATATACTTTACAGTTACAGCTCTTTATTATTATTTCTCCAAAATGCTCCAAAATGCATATAAACTAATCTTCAAAAACTGACCACATGTATAATAACTGCAGCAAGAGTAGTTCATGTTAAATATTGGAAGTTAAAAGATCTACAAGCAATGAATGAATGCCTGATTAAATATGGGGATAGAATGTGACTACTAATATTAAAAGGTGTGTTTAATTTTTTTTTGTATTTTTTTAAAATAAACTGGAAGCCTTTCTTAATTTTTGTAGTATCAACAAATGGCAAGCAACTCCACAATGGAGTTTTGAAAAGTTACAGTTATGTGTGATTATGTTATTCTATGTTTATGAATATGCTTAAAATATCATCCTAAAGAAAAGAGCTGTTAGTCCTCTTCTGTGATAGGATGTAGGGCTAACCATCTCAACAATGCTGATTGTTTTTATTTTATGATTGGAAAAATTCAAAGACATAGACGTGTTAGTCTGGCATATCAGTATGCAAAAAAATCTTTTAGCACTTTTGAGACTAAGGAGATTATCAGACGCGTTAAAAAAAGACGTTACACAAATGCCAGGAGATCGCAAAAGAGCTCCCTTTTCAGACGACGTCATTCCCCCCTCATTATGCACCTGTTCTGCTACCGTTCCGCTGGTGCTGCTTTTATTGATGGGATAAGCCATCAATAGATCCCCTGTTCTGTTTCTGTCGCGTATGTTCCTGCAAGCAAAAAGGTGCCCCATTATGCTGGCAAGATCCCAGCGTCGATGGGAGGTCCCTGCCAGAACACTTCTGGGTGAGATCGGGACATCCAGGTAAGTGACACACTTTTTATGACCCTCCCTGGGTTACTTCTACCTTTTAAAGTATGTTTTTGCGCTTGCTGTCATTTTTTGGTGTTCTTTTTTTTATTTTTGAATTTCCCTTGCTTGTGTCTTCTTGCAAGAATGTGCAGGATTTTGATCCATGTTCTACACTCCAGCTTCCTGGCTTCGGAGAGTGGGGTGAGGGCGTGAGTGGCAACAGCAGGGATGAGCTGGCATGGCAGTCTGGGCTCCTATTTTGTGCCAGTAATGAGAGGGGAATGGCCCAGATCTATGGCCAGACTATGCCAGTGAGGAGCCAACGTATTCTGGCCCATGTAGATAAGGCCTATGCCTACTTCCTCAGATGTGACACATAGAGGAAGTAGACTAAGGACCTGTCTACAGTGGCCAGAATACTCCACATTCTGGCTAGAGTATTCCAGCCATGGCTCCGCAGCATTTTCCCCCATTACCTGTCCTTCCGTTGTGGTAACAGAGGGGTGTCCACACACCCACATATGAACTGGTGTTCCTTTTCCCTATGCTGGTTGCATCTTCTAAGACCAGGAATGAGGCACCTGGCCAGGGCCACATGGTTAAGGGGTCTCACGGTGACCTCGGCAGATGTGATGCACATGACCTGGCTGGGAAATGGCTGCGGCTGGCACCACGCAGGCTGCATATGTGGACACCCCCTTCTGACACCAGCTGCAATATTTTATTCTCACTCTTAATTGGGTTTGTTTTAATTCTAAGACATATCAGAACAAAAATCTCTTCTGCTCTATCTTCTTTTATTTATAATTTTTTAAAAATTTTAAAGAGTTATAATAACCTCTCCATTGATGCCCCCTTGTCATGGGGGAGAGGCTTGCATACCCTAATGAAGTTTTGAGCTATGCTGGCGGTGGCATAAATAGCCACCAGTAGGGCCTCCCATGCCAGACAGGTCAAAACCGAAGAGTCTGACAAAGAGCGTCAAAAGGCAGGATAGGCTCTCTAGCCTTATGGCAACCATCCTAGGAGAAGAAAAACTCTAATCCCAAATCTGGGCAGACAGTGCTCGTCCAACCCTGTAAGGTCAACCATCGAAGAGAAGGAAACTCTAATCAAACCAACGATCCAAGGACCTCGTTGCTACCGTCCATGCTTGCAAGGCCACAGCAGATGAACCTTTGGTTTAAAGGGTGAGGCCAGTTCTGTACACGCTGCGCTCCACCAGAAAAACCCATTGCACAGGGACGAAGGATAAATCCAATTCTGATAAAACCCTGAGGACCATCGCCTCCCAAAAACAGTACTCTACGGTAAACTCGCCATGGGTCAGCGCAAAAGGGGCGCTCCAAAAAAGTGATACAAGGACTCCCTCAAACAACATCTCAGGCTCGGCCAAATTGATCACTAACAATGGTCCACCATGGCCTCACATCGGGAGGCATGGAGACGCACTATCCACAATGCTGCAGCCTTATTTGAGAACTCACGCTGAACAAGTCTTGAAGAAAAATGACAATGCAGAAAGAATCACAGCCCGGAAACATCACCCAAGGAGACCTTCTGCTGTGCTTTCTGCAACATGCAACCGGACATGTTTATCTTGGATTGGCCTTTTCAGTCATCAGCGCGCTTGCAGAAAGCATGGGATGAGTCCTTCCTGAATCTTTGTTTGCAAAGAAAAGCCAGAGAGAGAGAGTTATAATAAATAGATATTTTTTAAATAGTTATAGGCCTAAATTATCTTTTAGTCCTGATTACAGTAGACCCAGGCCTAAACACCCTGAAGGCACCAAATTCCATCAGATCTTAGAAGCAAAGAAGGGCCAACCCTGGTAAATACTTGGATGGGAGACTGTCAAGGAATGCCAGGTGTTGTAGACTATATTTCAGAGGAAGAAACCACCTCTGCTTTTCCTTGCCTAAGAAAATCCTATGAAATTCATGGGGTCACCATAAGTTGACAGGTGACTTAAAGGCACACACAAACACAGAGTGGGCCCATAGAATCTATTAGATTTATCTATGTCCTGACTTACCATTAAACAATTGATTGAATGGGTCTACTCTTGTTGGGACTAACCACCAGGATGCCAGCCACTGTGTTATATTTCAGCAGTGAAATGGCACTTGTCCACTTTAAGAGTTCTTTTAAAAGAAAATTCAGAAAGGACAAAATTTGCCCTTCAGATTATAGGACCACTTCAGTAAACCATGGACTGGTTTAAAAATTAAAACTTTGGGAGATCCATGATGCAGATTCAGGAAATCATTGCAAAGACACAGATACACATATCCAAAGAACAGAACACGTGGGTGGCAGAGGCAACAACAACTGGGAAAACCTTCTGAGACCTATATCACAAGAGTTCATGGTTCTTTAAACCAACCTGGAAGAGCCCTTTAACTGAATTCATTTATTTACTTACATGCAAGTAAGTCCCATTGAACTCAGTGAGACTTACTTTTAAGTAGAAAAGGTTAGGGAGCACTATTAAGATCATACCATATACTGAGCCACAGCAGTTAAAGTGGTGTCAAATTGCATTATTTCTGCAGTGTGGCAGCATTGCTCTGGAAGATCTATAGAAACTTTTGGAATCTTGTATCTATTTACTCAAAAGTAAATCCTATGCTATTCTATGAACTTCTCCACAGATCAGTGCGTCCAAGATTACATTGTAGGTTCAATGAATTTTAGATCATCCTAGCCCAATTTCAGCAGTTGATTGATATGCAACCTCATTTGAGATTTGAGTCATGTATCACTTGTACATGAATAATGGCATCACATGTATCTTATACTACTGTCCATTAAATTCTAAGTGGAGCACTATGAATTTTCAAGCATATTGCTATTAAAGGCACATCTGAGAAATACCAAGATCTCATAAAGGCAATTAGCTTCATAGATAGCCATCTGTATTTTATGCTCCTCTAATGCTTGCTCAATTTTACATCAGCATTGGGGAGTAGTGTAGAAATTACGGGTTTTGCAGTAGAGGGAGCACCAATAAGGAAGGAAGGAAGGAAGGAAGGAAACAAAACCTGAAATGGACCTGAAAAAATGAAATTTATTGATCACATTTCAAGTACTCAGCATATTTCAACAATTCATCTTCATTGGGAATGCAATAGAATGCTCCACTGGGAATCCTCCATTTCATTACCTTTTTAGCTGTGCCACTGATGAAGATGATATTTTTGGGATCAGGGAGAGAAACATTTTTTAAGCACCAAAAAGACAACAATTCAAAAGTAGTGGGCTGCACAGGATAAGAGTATGATGAATCTCAGGCAGAGCCTGGAAAAGTTGCTTTTGAGCTACAACCCCAAGAATCCCTCAGCTTGAGGAGTCTGGGATTGTAGTTCAAAAAAGTAACTTTTCCAAGATTTCACTCTAAATTATGTAGTCTGGTTCAAAAATACTATTAGTGGTTATGAAGAGCCTTAAGTCTGTTGTGGATGAGATGATGCTAGAGAACACTCCATATGTGCAAAGAAATAGGTACTTTTTTACCCAAGTTGATCGATATGCCTCTTCTAGGATATTCCATATGAAATGTGGGTATGCATGTTTAAACTATTCCTGGAATCTTTCAACTGTCTAGATCACCTTGTTTAAGTGGTACGTTATAACCTATTGCAGTGTAAATTATCAGTTTTAGGGGGGGAAATAGAGTGGACTATATGAGAAGATGTGTGGACTTTGACCATGGTGTAAACTAGGCTGGAAGGGATGCTAAGTTTGACTTGGAGTCCTGTTCCATCAAAGAACCTATACACATTTCTTAATTATAGCTGTTAGCCTGGGAGACAAATCCATATTTCTGAACAGCAACCAAATGAAATAAGCTTTGATGTTCATGGTAATATCTTTATCAATATCCTCAGGTACACTTTCCCTCTCCTTAAGCATTTTTTTTCCTTTTCCCCAGAAAATAAAAGCATCACAGAATCTTTCTTTCTGAATACAGAACCTATACAGCTGGGAAAATATTCATGAGAAGCTCTGACATTTAGCCAGAAGGCTCTTTCATGCTTTCATTCACTTATGCTTAGTACTCAAATGGGAATGTAATGACAGTTCATTTTTCTTCAGGTAGACCTAAAACCATCCCATGGATGCATACGTGTTTATCCACAGCATTTATGATTAAGCAAGATATTTAAGTTCAGCTATGTGTTAAGTAGAGATGCCCGATAGGAAGAAAGTGGTGGATCTAAAGGTTCAGTTCCTTACAAGTGTGAGACCAGTGCATAATGCCTCAGCGAATGTTGCTAAGATAACTATAAAAGAAATGAATGTATAAAATGCCTTACAAATGCAAGTCTGTACAGATTATGTGATAGCGCTGTATGAGATGTTAATATGATGCACATGTAAAGTGAACTGATAAGTAATATGCCTAGACACTGAAAAGTCTGTTTCTCCCTGAGGGTAGTGTATATTTGTACATTTATTTGCTGTTGTTAACTGCCATCAAGTCAACTTCAATTTAGGGAGACCCCATGAAAGAGAGATCTCCAAGTCACCCTATCATCAACAGCCAGGCACAGGTCTTGCAGCCTCAGGGCTGTGGCTTCCTTGACTGAGTCTATCTGTCTGGAATACAGTCTTCCTCTTTTCCTATTGCCTTCTACCCTATCAAGCATTATCATATTTTCTATGAGAATCATGTCTTCTCATGATATGCCCAAAGTATGACCATCTCAGTTTAGTCATCTTGGCTTCTAGGGAGAGTTCAAGCTTGATTTGCTCCATTTGTGTTTAACAAATATCACAAAAGAATAATAGAGGGCCTGCTCATTCTCCCATATTAAATATCCTGATATTCCAGTACTGTACTTTAAAAAGAGTGTTTAAGCAGACTGTAGATGCTAACGCTGCCTGTTTAGGCTATATTGCTGTTCATGAGTAGGGAGCCCAAGAAACCAGATGGTGATGAAAGGGACCTCCGAACAGATACAAATTAGCTGACAAATGGCAAAGAACCCTCAATCCTAATCTAAAGAGATGGGGCAAGAGGGACCACACCTGTTTCACTAGTCCTTAGTGAGCCATGAAACTCATCTGATGACCTTCAGCCAGTCACTGTTTCTGAGCCTGACCTACTTCAAGGGCTGTTACAAAGATAAAATAGGGAAGAAGAAAGCCATATATACTGCCTTGAGAACATTAGAGGAAAGTGTAACTGATAACAAATAAATAATGTCCAAGTGTGAAGTCGAAGGCAGAAAGAAACTATTCCAAAACACGGCCTCACAGCCCGGAAAAAAAACCAAGGAAAATCAATGTCCAAGTGCTTAGCTAATTCTCTCTGGCTTTTCTTCGGAAACGAAGATTCAGGAAGGACTCATCCCGCGCTTTCTGCAAGCGCACTGATGACTAAAAAGGCCAATCCGAGATAGACAAGTCCGGTTGCAAAAAGCACAGCAGAATGTCTCCTTGGGTGATGTTTTTGGGTTGTGATTCTTTCTGCATTGTCGTTTCTCTTCAAGACTTGTTCGGCGTGAGTTCTCAAATAAGGCTGCAGCATTGTGGATAGTGCGTCTCCATGCCTCCCGATGTGAGGCCAGGGCGGACCACTGTTGGTGATCAATTTGGCCGAGCCTGAGATGTTGTTTCAGGGAGTCTTTGTATCGCTTTTTTGGAGCACCCCTCTTACGCTGACCCGTGGCGAGTTCACCGTAGACTAGTATTTTTGGGAGGCGATGGTCCTCCATCCTAGAAACGTGCCCTGCCCAGCGCAGCTGCATTCTCAATATCATGGCCTCAATACTGGTGATCCCTGCTTGCTCAAGGACAGCAACATTCATCACATAGTCAGTCCAGTGTATATTTAGGATTGTGCGTAGACAGCGCTGATGAAAGTGCTCGAGGAGTTGTAGGTGGTGGCGATAGGTGACCCATGTTTCGGATCCATAAAGGAGGATAGACAGTGCTAGGGGATATTGTCCAAGTAATAGGACAACAGGAAATTGTCCAAGTAATTGTCCAACACAATAAGAATATCTGAAAACTTTTTGAAGTTTTTTTAAAGTTTGGCTAGTTTATGCTATATTCATGAGTGGGTAATTATTTTTTATTATTTTTTAATCAAAAATAGGATACAGTGAATGAAAATTAACCAATAATAATATGTAAGTGTTATATATATGATGATTGCAATAATAATACAGTTTTATTTTTATCTATTACTAGAAAAACACTTCTCCCCAATATTGGTGGTAGTTTTAAATGTTAAAAGGTACATTTGATGGAGTGAAATTGCACTTTCATCAATTATTGTAATTCTAGCAGGAGAGAATCAGAATCAGAAGTTTGAAGACTTGCTGTATTGCCATATAGGAAGCAGCCATGGCATGCTCTAAAAATAAAATTTTTAAAATCGAACCATGATTTTGTAAAATAATGGTGCACAGACATGACAATCAAGGTCCTCTTTTCACAGTCCATTTATGTGTGCTTTATTCTATAATTTTGAAGTCTGAAAGCAAAGAGAGCAGGTCCTTTCACACTACAGTCATAGCGCTATGATTTTGCCTTAACTGCCATGACAACATCCTATGAAATCCTGGGTTTTATAGTTTGGTGAAGAACTAGGCTTCCTGGCTGAGAATTGTAAATGCTCCTTTCTAAACCACAAATCCCAATACTCCAGAGGATGCAGCCATGGCAGTTAAAGTCGAATCATAATGCTACAGTTGTATAGTAGGAAAGGGCTGACCAATAACTATTGTTTCAGCCATTATTTTGTTATTGGTTTTGAAGCTGGACAGGGATCCTTAGGTCTAAATCTAATCATTAGTCTCAACTGAAGTAAACCCATTGAATCAATGGGATTTACAGAAAAGTTGCCTAGCTAGATTCCAATCAATCTAATGAGCATATTCTATTGGGGGACTAGCAAATGAATTGAGCTCTTAATGATGTGCATACAACAGCTCCCCTGTTCTCTAGTCATATTTTCAAATCCTGCCATTAGTTGACTCTCTTCCAAGAATTCTTTACTAGTACAGTTTACCTCTCTTTAGCTACTTACAGCTGTAATGTACTAATTGCAATTAAAAAAAAAAACTGAAAGGAGACTTTCCCTAAGCAATAAAGATAAAAGAACTATTTTGCTGAATATTCCAAGGAACACTGTACATTTTATTTTTCTTTAGATGAAAACCAAACTTCAATTAGACAGAAGAACAATGACAGGAAGGGTTGTGATGAGGGGGATGGGACCTAACTGTGTTCATTTTTTAATTATTATTTTGATGTATTTTGTTCATAATATGCATGTAAAGAGGTATAAATCTTCCTGGGCATAGGACTGAAATATTTTGTCCTAATACTTGCCCATTGTTATGCCTCTTCATTTACTCAGCATGTGTTTCTTTAAAAGTAAACTCAGAATGTACAGGCCCTACCATTAGGAAGAGTGAATAGTTGCCTCAGATAGCAAAAGCTGGGAGAAGGCAGGACATGGTGAAAAAGGTTACTGTCCCATTTCTAGTCCTTAAGGAAGATTCAGCTGGAATTGAAAGGGGGTGCCATTTTGTCAGTCTCCTCAAGCAGCAAAATGTCTTCAGCTGGCCTTAGACAGAAGCTCATTCTGCTTTCAGGGTAAACATACGAAATTTTGTGAGGAAACCATGATGGAGAAATTCACTGTTGCAAATGTTTGCAGTCCAGTCATACTGATATTCTTTTTCCACAGAGCCTGGGAAAACTGTGTCCCAAAGAAACTTTCTTTGTCCATGATAATTCAGTCCAAAATACAAACAAGCAAAAAAAATCAGAGTCTGAAGGCTCATCAACTTTAATCAGGATATGCTGGCTCCCCACCAGCACATCCTGGCTGCAGAGGTGGCCCTTTCCCCTGTTAACTGGAGAAAACAACCAGACTCCAAACAGGACACTGACCCATCACTGCCACCATCGTTTTCTCCACTAATGTGGAAGCCAGGCAGAGGTCCCGCAACATGTGACTGCAGGCCCCCTGCATGGGACCAGCCTCAGTCGCATGCTGAGGGACCCCTGCCTGGCTTCCAGAAAAGCCACTGCTCACTGGCAGCAGCAGTGAGGGACAGTGTCCTGGGACAGGCTCCTGTGTACATCCGGGCCCTGATCTGGTGGTACAGATTAAACTGTGTAATTTTTTTAATGTGGCAAAAGGCCCTATCATGGCTTGCCCCTGTTACAGCCCTGTATCTTCCGCTCAAGTCATTTGGACTGCCCTGGGACAGATCTGGGTAAATGCCCTGCATCATTTGGACTACAGGGCTCTGGAGAGGGTTTTTTGGATAGTATACACAAGCTCTGAACCCAAACAGAATGACACAGAATACCAGCAGGAAGTAACAAAGTAATGACACACAGTGCATCTACACCTCTGGTTGGTTGCTTTGGCACACAACCAGGCTCTTTCACAGTATACAATTATAGCTCTATATTCTACTTTAACTGTCATGGCAACAGCCTATGGAAATCTGGAGTTTGCAATTTAGGGAGGGGTATTTAAAATTCTCAGCTAAAAGGCTCTACTGTCAAGATCCCATAGGAAATCCCAGACCAACCAAAAAAATCCAAGAAATGCTACGCTCAGCGAAGGACAAAAGAGACCCTCTCACAGCTGCAGGAGTTTACCGCATACTTTGCAGCTGTGGACAAGTTTACATAGGGACCACTAAACGCAGTGTACAAACACAAATCAAGGAGCATGAGAGACACTGCAGACTAGGGAGATTTTCAGACGGCTAAAATCAGCCTCTTGCCGCGCAAGCAGCCGCCGGAGCAGTAACGAGGCTGCTGCGCAGCAAGGATCCATTTTGGACAACACCGTTTCTCTCTCTCGGCGGCGGCCGTGACACTTGCGGCTAGCATTGGAGGCGGCCGCGCTGTTTTTTACTCACAGAAGTTGTCCGTGAGTTCTTCTGCAATTGAGAGGAAACACAAGTACAGAAGATGCCTTGTTTTAAACAGGCACTTGGCAGTTTGTTCTATTTCTGTTCATTTGTAGTATTTTCATTTATTTTACTTTATTTTCTGTTCTGCCCAAATGATTCAACTGGTGAAGGAAAACTGAAAGCTTACCAACCACGTAATGTTTACCTTATGCTGCCTCGTGATGTGATATAATATGACATACTGTATGCACTGCAGTCACATGTTGATGTCTTAAACTAACTTGAATGGGATGCGTCATGACATGAAATAGTAGGAAGTGATGCATTGCAAATTATTATCTAAAAAAACAGCAGCAGCAGATGTCTATGCGGTGCCTTCTTCAACAATGTTTGTATTTCTGGTGGGGCAATTTATTCTTTCTGACCTCAATAGAAACAGCATGTTGATTTCCTTGAATGTAAATTGAAATTTGGGTGATCTGCTTCAGATCAGTTACTGTGAAACTTTCAAGAACTGAAGTAGATTGTTGCATTAATATATATCTTGATTTGTATTAGTTACTTTTTTTAATTTATTGACTATTTTAAAATAAACTGTTGTTACTTTGCGCCTTCGAGTCGTTTCCAACTTATGATGACGTAAGGCGAACCTTTGTTGGCAAGATTGCTCACAGGGGGTTTTCCTCTGCCTTCCTCTGAGGCTAAGAGAGTGTGACTTGCCCAGTGTCATTCAGTGGGTTGCCATGGCAGAGTGGGGATTCCAATCCTGTTCTCCAGAGTTGTAGGAGATTATCAGATAAGTGTCTAAAAATGTGATTAAGGCACAATATTTTACAGTGTTCACATTCTTGCATGATGACACATGTTTTTACATGCTGCCGTGATAACAATATAGAATCGTCCCAAGAATCCAGCAATATGAGCACTCGTACCATTTCTGTGTTTCTCTATGAGTAAGATTTCAGCACATCTTGCAAGAAGATGCGAGCGAGCTAAAAAGTCCCAAAATACCAAAATTAAAAAAGAAAACATTCAGAAAAGCCTAGATACACATTTAGAAACTTGCAAGCAAGATGGGGAGGGTCATAAAAAGAGCGTATGGTACCTAGTTTTCCCGTAACCCAGAAGTGTTCTGGCAGAACTGCCCATTGATGCTGGCATCACACCAGCAGAATGGGACACCTTCTCACACACACAAAAATACAGAACCCAAATGCTACAGGAGATCAATTTTCAACTTCTCACTGACAATAAGAAAAAGAACTCCCTTGTAATGGCAGCAGAATGCTTGCAGAATGCTGGGGTACGACGTCGTCTGATAAGGAAGCCCTTTTGCAATCTCACGGCATCGTTATAACGTTGTTTTTGATGCATCTGATAATCTCTGTATTCCAACAGAGATTCTGAAAGTATCAAAGAGAAATTCATACAAATAAAGAATAATAAAAGAATGATAACATTTCATACAAATAACCTGAGCATTGCTGTAAAAATTGGATCTAGTAAGAAGAATGTATATATCTCTCTCTCTGGCTTTTCTTCGCAAACGAAGATTCAGGAAGGACGCATCCCACGCTTTCTGCAAGCGCGCTGATGACTAAAAAGGCCAATCCGAGATAAACAAGTCCGGTTGCAAAAAGCACAGCAGAAGGTCTCCTTGGGTGATGTTTTTGGGTTGTGATTCTTTCTGCGTTGTCTTTTCTCTTCAAGACTTGTTCGTCGTGAGTTCGCAAATAAGGCTGCAGCATTGTGGATAGTGCGTCTCCATGCCTCCCGATGTGAGGCCAGGGCGGACCACTGTTGGTGATCAATTTGGCCGAGCCTGAGATGTTGTTTCAGGGAGTCTTTGTATCGCTTTTTTGGAGCGCCCCTCTTACGCTGACCCGTGGCGAGTTCACCGTACAGTAGTATTTTTGGGAGGCGATGGTCCTCCATCCTAGAAACGTGCCCTGCCCAGCGCAGCTGTGTTCTCAATATCATGGCCTCAATACTGGTGATCCCTGCTTGTTCAAGGACAGCAACATTTGTCACATAGTCAGTCCAGTGTATATTTAGGATTGTGCGTAGACAGCGCTGATGAAAGCGCTCGAGGAGTCGTAGGTGGTGGCGATAGGTGACCCATGTTTCGGATCCATAAAGGAGGATAGACAGTACGATGGCTCTATACACACTGATTTTTGTGCTTGCCTCAGGTGTTTATTGCTCCAGACTCTTTTGTGAAGTCTTCCAAATGCACTATATGCCTTTGCTAATCTGTGATCGATCTCTTTGTCAATCTTGGCATCTGAGGAGATGATGCTTCCCAGGTAGGTGAACTGCTGAACGGACTTGAGCACAGATTTGCCGACGGCAATGTGGGGATGGTGGTGTTCGTCCTGTGGTGCAGGCTGGTAAAGAACTTCCGTTTTCTTCAGGTTGACTTCCAGCCCAAACAGCTCTGCAGCTGTTGCAAAGCAGGACGTTAGGCGCTGCAGAGCTGCTTCTGTGTGGGCAACAAGGGCAGCATCATCGGCGAAGAGCAGCTCACGGACTAGATAGTTTAGAGTCTTAGTGTGAGCCCTCAGACGGCTTAAGTTAAACAAGCTACCATCAGTACGGTAGCGTATATAGATGCCGTCGTCTACTTCAAGCTCTGCCATAGCCCTTTGGAGCATTGTGCTAAAGAAGATTGTAAATAAAGTTGGTGCAAGAACACAACCTTGCTTCACTCCATTAGTTATTAGAAAGGGCTCTGAAAGAGCATCGCCATATCTGACTTGACCACGCTGGCCCTTGTGTAGCAAGATAATCATTTTAAGGAATTTGGGTAGAGTGTGTACTTATACTGGGATGGCCACCACATGGCTCACAGGGCCATTTTTGTGCAACCTCCACCCCAATCTCCTTTGGTCAAAAATTGGGGTTTTGCCCCCAAATGCCCTCTACATAATCAGTGGAATTTCACCACATTTATGCCCCCCCCATTCCATTTTAGGCCAGGAGAAGCTTTTTTAAAAACTTCCGATCACTTTTCGATGGCCATCTGTCAGGGATGCTTTGACTGGGTATTCTTGCAAGGCAGGGGGTTTGACTGAATGGCCCTTGTGGTCTCTTCCAACTCTATGGCTCTATGATTCTATGACTTCCTGTTTTTTTTAAAAAGGCCTCTTCTGGGCTTAAAAATGGCTCAGGGGGTTCTAAAAGATGGCCCAAAAAAAAAAATGCCCCACACACCCTAGACTCAGAGGGTAAAAAAGTTGATTTTTGTGGTGGGAGTGTGGCTGGGGGTGTACAGTCCTCCAAGTTTTTCTAGAAGATTAATGTGCCCCCCCTAGCCTCCCACTGTTGTCCACCCCGATATATATAAACAGCTATTTTCTCTCCTACAGCTATATAAATATGCTGATATTTGTCCATACAGACATTTGTTTAAATCACAGGTCCATGAAAGGAAGGTTTCATGTTCAAAGATTTGCTAAATGCACATAAAGTCCACTTAGAGGAGCATATGTCAACCAGTGCACATATCAAGTTTATCACCACAACAAATATTAAATAAATCATAAAATTGGGGGGAAAACATGAAAATGTGCAAAAATCAATCATAACCCTACTCAACAGGATAAAAACTTTTGAAATTCTGCTTTGCTCAGTGTGAGAAATAAGCAAGTACTTACACCCTTATTTCCCAAGCATTTAAAAAACACCCACAGAGAGCTTACACCACTTTCCCACCCAGGTCATCTTGAGGTACCAAGGATAGAATGTGGATTTTTCTTTTTGTATTCTTCACACACATATGTTTGTTTTCCTCCTTTTGAAACCAAAAAGAAGGAGATTAACTGTTCTAGCTTCAAAGCTGGTGTAGTTGTTGGCCTTTGGCAGGCTAAAGTTGGGGGGATGAAAAAATACTGTCATTGTCATCATCTCACTTTCAGAGTCTTTTGGATTTTATTGCCCAGAGTTGTGAACCATTAGTTATTCAGATTCTATCCAATCTACAGGTGCTTTCACACCACAAAATTATAGTGCTATTATTCCACTTCAACTGTCCCAGCTGCATCCTATGAATCCTGGGGTTTATAGTTTGTTGAGGCACTGGAGCCCTCCAGCTGATAATTCTAAATGTCCCTCCCTAAACTGCCAATCCCAGGATTACATGGGGTGTTGCAGTAGCAGTTAAAGTGGAATATAGTGCTATAATTGTGTAGTATGAAAGGGCCCTAGGAATCAGTGAAGTATTGTCAGATAATGTGGCACGTTCCAAACAGTGTCACGTTCTATAAAGGTACTGTATGGCAATTCTATTCAGATGTGTTGTCAGTCCATTTAGAATTGCTCCCAAAGCACCTATTACCACTGGAACCATGTTTGTTTTCTATTTCCAGCGAAGCTGAATCTCATTTTGTAGGTCCTGATGTTCTTTACCTTCTCTTTGTCTTCAGTTCTTCTGTCCACTGAGATTGCTGATTTCTTTTTTTTCTCAGCCGCAGTTATATCTGGCATATTGTGTTCTAATTGTTTATCAGTTTCAAACTGACAAACTGGCTTATGTTTCTACCAGTTCTTTGCAGATATATATATATATATATATATATATATATATGCATACATTCCAATTGCAGCCATCATCATCATCATCATCATTCCTTTTATTTATACCCCCACCTTTCCCCTAGAATTAAACTGGTTTGCAAATTAAACCAGATAACACTATAAATAACAACATATAAAGCCTTTAAAATGATTCAAAACATACACAAGAGGATAACAAATTGTTAATGATTCAGTTTATTATTCATGTACTAGCTGGACCCAGTGTATCATATGTTGTTCTCCTGAAATTGTTGAGAGTGACTCTCTGTTGCCCCGTCGCTGCCGCCGCCACTGCCACCAGTTGACTGCCTGGGTCCTGTCACAGTGGCAGCAGCAGTGTCCCATCACCAGTTGACTGCCTGGGTCCTGTTACAATGGCAGCAGTGGCATCCCGCTGCCACCAGTTGACTGCCTGGGTCGCATCGCAGCCCGTGACTGGTGAGTGGCTGAAGGAGGGAGAGGTCCTTGTGAGGTTGGGGGTGTAGATGCAGATTGAGAGGCGGGAGTGGGTTTTGAGGTGAAGAGGGAACTTGCATGTGCATAGTGATTGGTTGTGTGTGTTTCCTGAGCAGCCAATGAACACACTGGGAAAGGAAACATGCCCAGGCCATATATATATGTGTGTGTGTGTGTGTGTGTGTGTGTGTATTTTGCTACCAGGGATAGCAGTCTGTTTGTGGGATTTTTTTGCTTCATATCCCAAATAATTTGGCTGTTTTGGGGTATTATGTTGAAGTGCGAGGAGGAAGTCATCATCTGTTTTTTCCATCTAAGGCAGCCAAATACCTTGGCTGGCTCTATCTACACAATGTCTTCCTACAAACATTACCAGAGCAGCAGAAGATGGAACTATAAAGAAAATAGTTCAGACACCACTTTAGTGATACATGACTCAACCCCTAAATTATTGTATGTGTAATCTATGGGACAATAAAAAACAGAACAAGCTAGCATTACTGATAGTGTTGTTGCTAGGCTTTCCAAAGGTTGTCATGCAACTTATCATTGAGAGCAGAATGGCACTGCATAAAGAATGACTTAATGATGGTGGTATAGCACTCTTTGCATTAATTTCTGTGTAGAACATCTGCTAAATTTCTGTAGCAGACCCTTTTCTTAACATTACAGAAGACAACCCACCAGTTTCATGTGTCTTGAGTTTAAAGTGTCCTATTGCTGTAGCAAAGATGCTGGACATCCCTGTTTGCATAACTGCTAATGCAACCATATACAGTGTAAACTTGAAAATTCTGGCAGTTTTGAAAGGCATTGAACCAAGAGATTCTCGCCTTCCCTTCAGAGCCCAGAGAAGCCACATTTTCATCATCTGAATTGTCTTCCCATCCCCTTCCTTTCCCAATGATAAGAAGCAGCAGTGGTCCCTGCTGGAGCTTGGCATGCCAGGGGGAAATTTTGGAGGAAGCTCAAAGGGCTAGAGTATATCTTGTGTCCCATTCCTCCTCCCCAAAAAAAAAGACATATATGCACATAAGCCACACTTTCATACACATATATTACAAACAGAATGTGACTGCTAGTCCACCGAAAATGGCATGGGTTATTTCTGAGTAAACACAGTTGGGTTGGCACTGTAAGGAGATTTTCACATGGGGAAATTATTCCCCAGGGAGATCAGGACAAAAACAGGGCTGTTCCAGTAGCAGCTCCCCATTTCGCATGCCCCCTTCCTTCTCCCAATCTCCCGTCATCTTCCCTCTGTGCTGCTTCCATTTCTCTCCCGGTAAGTTCCATGATTTTTTACTAACAAAGAACTTTTGTTAGTAAAAAATCATAGAACTTACCAGGAGATAAATGGAAGCAGCATGGGGAGAAGATGACAGGAGATCACAAGAAGGAAGGGGGCATGCGAAATGGGGTGCTGCTAATGGAACATCCCCGTTTCTGTCCCGATCTCCCCAGGGAATAAATTCCCCATGTGAAAATCTCCTAAGTCTCATTGATTTCAGTGGAATGTAGATGAGTTTGATACATCTTTTTACTGTAATTGCTTTTCATTTTCACTTTGCCTTCCATTGGTGTCTACCACCTGTAATGGATCATGTTCATATATGTTGAAGCTTTGGCATGTTATCATTGGAGACTTCCCTCTCTACCCAAAAAGACTAATCCCCCAAGTGTTTGTTTTTGGTTTTTAATGCAGAACCTAACCTGTAAGGTAGTCAAGTTCTGCAATAAAGATTATGCCACATTCATAATCACAAAGACCATGCTCCTCTTGGCCATTAAATATAAATGCTATAGCTAAAATAAAATTATTTTTTAAAGAAATGTACCATTTAAGAATATTTTCAGATTTGGGCCGTGATTCAAGTACACTTTTCTGGAAGTAAGCCATATTAAGATCAATTGGAATTACTTCTGAGTTAAGATGTTTGCACCTTTCAGAATACATACCAAGTCCCAAAATTCAACTTAAACTGAAAATATCCATGCTCCATGGTTAAAAGGTTATGATACATATTGCACTTTTGTGATCCCTGGATAAATGAATTTGAAAACTGGCTTCCTAAAGCAATCACAGTTTCTACCAAGCTGCCAAAATGTATGACACCTGTAGTAACTTGATGATAGCAGTCTAAATACCCAGAGAACAAACTGATCTGAGCCTAGTGTACATAGATCTCTTCTGACAGTGTGCGATGGCATCTTTACACCTTTCTGTCTCAGCAGACAGGGAGCTACTGAACAAAATCAGTTGTGCAAGCCCAGAGCCTCCGTTTGGGTGGAGGGGGAAGGGTCAAGAGCTGTCTCTTTTTGTTGAGTCGTTGGCATGTCTTGGGTACCAATACTGACATGCTTCTGTGTTGAAGTGTTCCAATTGCAAGTTGTTGTGATAGTTCAGACAGTCTGTGAACATTGACGTGACTGCAATTTATCCGGAAACGTTTTCTGGCATGTGGAGGAAGAGAAAGCAATGAAATAGGAAGTATCAAGAAAAGTCATCTGTCTGGGACAGTTTGTCTATATGCATGCTGCAGAGACAGTTGTATAACCAGCTTTTAGTTAGACCAGCCAAGCATCATTAGACCCAAGCCTAATAGGCTCCCCTGCATTTGAGTAAACATGAAATCCAGGTACCTGAAAAGACCACAGACAAATTATTCTGAAGTAATTGCAGAGAGCTTTTCAAAGAAAGGAGATTGATGACTGCAACCCAGCAGCTAGCTCCTATGAACCTACTTCACTGAGATTGCAGCACAATCTTGAGGAGATTTGGCCATATGTCAAACCACAGGCAGATCATGGACCTCATCAAGACAGGGTGAGGCACATTCCCTGCTTGGTCTATGAACTGCCACTGTGGCAACCTTCAGTAGTTTTTGATAATCATTAGGATACATGGGAGTAACAGCCTGTCAAAGTCCACAAAGTAATATAGAGGAGTGGTAGGGACCAAGGACGTAGGCAATGGAAGCAGGTCCAGATTCCAATTTTCTGCCCTAAAATCCTCCATGGATTGCTAAAAATGCTACTCCCCCAAACAAAAACCATTCTAGTTTGGGAAAACAGTAGGTTTTCTCCCTTTAAACAGGCAGAATAACTGCAACCTACTTAAAAGATGAATTGTCACTCTTGGGGGCTGGTGTTTGTGCATGTGTGCCTGCCAGCCTGCCTTCAAGCTGCCTGTTGATTTATGGCAACCCCATGAATTTCATACGGTTTTCTTGGGCTTCTGACACACTGCAGAAATAATGCAGTTTGACTCTGCTTTAACTGCCATGGCTCAATGCTATGGGATTCTGGGATTTATAGTTTTGTGAGATATTTAGCCTTCTCTGTCAGAGAGCTCTGGTACCACAACAAACTACAAATCCCAGGATTCCATAGGATGGAGCCATGATAGTTAAAGTGGTGTCAAACTGCATTATTTCTGTAGTGTGTCAGCAGCCTTAGGCAAGAAATAGTCAGAGGTGGGTTTGGCAGTTCCTTCCTCTGAAATAGAGCCTGCATCTGGGGGGCCAGAGAAAGGACAGTCTGAAGAATTGAAAGCAGTTATGGTCCACAAAAAACCAGCTGGGGGGGGCTACAATTTGCCCACCACTTTTTTAAAAGATGGGTTAAAACAACAGAGTCTTGGGACACATTAATGTGCTTTATTTGGCATAAAATTTCATTGACTATAATCTATTTCATCAGCTGGACTGAGCTGTAGACCATGTGTGCTTATGCCAAAGAAGCTTATGTGTTAGTCTTTTAAGTGTCACATTGTTGGTTTTGTTGCAACAGACCAACATTGCTGTTCCCTGTAGTTTCCACATATTGGCTCTAGCCCTGGCCTTTGGAGCAAGAAACAAAAATCCACTCCCTCTTCTTTGTGGCACCTCTTTAGATAGTTCAGGATGGCTGTCATATTTCCCCTTCATCTTTTCTCCTCACCTGAACAAATTGGCATGTGCTTGGGTTTAATTACAGGCTAGTCAGTTTTTGTCACTGTATTTACTGAATAAACAACGTATTTATCCTGTGTTCTGATGTGTGATACCAAGTAAACTTTAGTATTCTGCCCATCATATTGAGAATGTCAACAGCTCTCCATTTTATTTTCTAGACAGCTCATTTCTATCAAGAGGTTTTGTGTCTGTGGTTAGTAGATACCACAATCAGCAAACAGGAGCATAACAAATAAAAGAAATCCTCTTGAAACTAGGAGAAGCATGCATAATACAGTTGGACCCTCGTATCCACAGGAGATTGGTTCCTGGCCCCACCGTGGATAACGAGATCCATGGATAATAGCAGACACCATTGAAAATAATGGGACTTCTGGTTTAAAATACCATAGAGTTGCCTTGGAGGACCTAGAAAATTGCTAAAGAGGATGCATTTTCTAGGAAGACTCTATGGTAGCTGTGCTGAAACTGAAACCATGGATAACTGAATCAGTAGTTAATGAATCAGTGGACTACTGTACAGATGTCTTATTTCTAGCAGTTAGACCAGGATCACAGGAAATGAGGAATCATGATTTTCCCCACTTTAGCCAAATCCAGATCAGCTCTTTTATCTCTTCTCTTTCTTGAATGCATGAGTGAAATGAACTCACTTCCAAAACCCCTTTAGCAAAACTCCCCATCAAAATTCTACTCATATGTTGGATAGTTTTCTGATAACTCTTCATATTGCAATTCATGGAGAAAAGGGTAATCAATGTCTACTCATCATGATCCATATATATTATTTCCTGTGGGCTCAGAGACCCTATGCCCTCAGTGCAAGTTGCTGAGCTAAGGCAGAGCTGCTCCTTCTTGTCCTAGAATGCAAATACAGCCAATCACACTTGGGCACACCCCCAAAGCAAATCAGCAGACAGGGAGATAGAGCTGCAGCCATGAGTCCTCTGGCTACTGCTGCACATCTGGGTTAGAGGCATGACACAAGGGAGTACAGGATACCTTCTTCTGCAACATCCTCCAGAATACATTTGCTGGTGTAACCAGGGATATCCCAGTGTACATATGGCACCACCAGGATGCTAGCTTGTAGTATGTGGGGAAATAATCATTGTAATGTAAAAGCAATCTTGTGTACCTCATTCACATCCTAAGATAAGTCTAGGGTTTTTCCCTGCATGCTTTTGTTCTCCGAAATTTCCTTTCTCTTATTTCACTGGGCACTTCCAGCCAACTGGAGTGCTGGATCATTCAACACATGACCTAATTTAAATTTTATTGCTCTGTGTAAGTTCTCTTTTAAGTTAGAGTCTCCATGAGGCTGTAGCCATCTTAAGCCTTATTATCTTTGTTTAGCCATCTTTCCTGCAACCATGCCATGATGTTCACCATGCAGCCTCTTACCACTATAGGCTGGGTGAGTTTTCCTACCCTAAATACTCTTAGTCAGTTAGGAACCTCTTTTAAAGTTTGTTTTAGTATGTAGAATGAGATTGATATACCTTCAGTAAACTTTTGATTTGCATTTTAAACTGACTCCTTTGTTTTTGTAATGAGTCTAATTTAACTGGGCGATCTCAGACCTCTGAACACACCTTTTTTAAATGTTAATTGAGCTTTTGTCTGCATTCCTAAGTTGCACTCTGCATAAATTTAAAAGTAAATGAATTTTTAAACTCTTGTTTAAAGAAGATAATTCTTGTTGCTTTTTAAAAGGACTAGATCCTGGAATTTTTAATACAATTTTATTTTTAGACTCATTACTCCTACATAGCCAATAGGAACTATCCAAAGGGCCAAACTCTATCACCCAACATAGATTCAGCACCTTAGATAGCTCCTTTTAAGTCCATACCAGACACCATCTGCCACTGGCATTTGGTCTGTTCCAGCATATTCATCCATTGAAATTTCTCCAAATGCCTAGATATTGATATTTAATGACATCTCTCTCTCTCTCTCTCTCTCTGGCTTTTCTTCACAAACGAAGATTCAGGAAGGACTCATCCCGCGCTTTCTGTAGTGAGAACAAAACTGGCATAGTGGTTTCAGTGTTGGACTATGACTCAAGAGACCAGAGTTGAAGTTCCCATTCAACCATGGAAACCCACTGGTTGATCTTGGGCAAGTCACACTCTCTCAGCCTCCTAGAAAAGCAAAGGCAAACCCCCTCTGAACAAATCTTCCCAAGAAAACCCTGTGCTAGGTTTGCCTTAAGGGTGCCATAAGTCAGAAATGACTTGAAGGCATACAGCAATAACAATTTTAGTAGTATTTGGTAGCAGTGACATCAGTGGATAATTTTCCTCTGGCAATTTCCTTTTGGGAACCCTTTCCATATTAATTTATATGGCATTCCTGCCTGTCCGCTGCAGATCTCTGAACACTATGATGTGTTCTAGAGCATGGTATGGGATATATAGTCAGTTGACATGTGGCATTCTTAAGCTTCATTGTTACTTATTGTGAGATAAAAGTGTGTCCCCAAACCAACATGTCCAATACATTCTTCTGTATTCCACATTTCTGGTGTGTTTTTAACAGACCTGGATGCAAAGGCATATGGCATCACTGTGGATTATCTTTGTAAATTCTCTTTCCAATGCACAAAGATAATTCACAGTGAAGAGTTTATGAGACTTGGCTAAATAAACAAGAGCTGCCAGCAAGTCTAAAGCATTCACATCTTTAAATTAATATTTCATTTCTTTTAAAAAAATGAGTTATTGAAATTCAGAATTTATTATTCAAAATTTAAAAGGCCACCTTGAAGGTTTCATCCCATTTGGAATATTTGTCAATATAAAATTCAGCTATATACAAATACACATACTTTCCATCTCACCCTCAGTCAGAAAGCTGACCAGCCCTACCATTAGGCAAAGTGAGGTGCCCACCTCAGGTTTTGGGTGTTATGAAAGGGCATCAAGTTGTTAGTTATATAATTTGTTATTGTTGTATTTTACTTCTAAGGAAAAAAATGTGGAAAGTGCTGCATCATTTGCTAAAATAGCTTGTCTGGCCTAGTCCTGAAAAATTGGGGGGGGGGTGTTGGCTGTACCTCAGGCAGCAACAGGTGTTGGGCTGGCCCTACTGGCTGTGATTCATGCCAGAAACGTGAAGAAGCAAAAATGTCCATCAATAATGCTTATTCATTATTAGTCATTATTATTCACTCTCCCATCTGGCTTCTAAAATGTTTGAGAGAAAGAGAGAGAGTCATTTTGCACCACTGAATAGCATATATTTAAAAACTACTTGAAGAATAAAACATTCTACAGTCACAAAATTGTGGAGATATGGATGGAAGCTTACTTTCTCCTTATAAATAGCACCTTGCATTGTATTACTCTGCAGGGCCCAACATGATTTTCTGCCAAAATTTAAAACCTACAGATGTTCTTGTGCTCTCCTGCTAGCATGCACAAAACCACAGGGTTGCACTCTACATATTCTTTGACATTCATTTGAAATGCTATTCTTTTTAGAAAAGCCCAGTGAGTCAGCTGTGATAGTATTCAAATTACACAGATGGAGATCTGATCAATGCCTACCTGGGAGTAGAGATGTAAAGGCCTGGGGCACAATATTTTGTGAAGAAAAAACATATTTTCCCCTGTTCTCCTCTCCCTCAAAATGATGAAAGAGGATGTTAATGTTTTTAAGAGGGTTTTCCTCCCTTCATGTCTCTAGTTGGCAGAGATATCACTGGGATCCTCTACGGAAGAGTGAGAGAGACATATAACTATAAATCTTAGGGGTCGTTTACACAGGCAAATATTCCTCTAAATATACCGCTAAGATAGCTCATAGTTCACACGGATCGCAGCACAGTATCACCTCATTCAGAAGGGGGGAAGGTAAAACACCCAAATATAGCATGGCAAGGGATGTCGCTACATTTGCAGGTATATTTGCAATGTAGCACTTTATTGGCAGTGTAAACTACCATTCCGTTAAGGGTTGCAGCAGATCTGCATTGTGATTGGTTGCTCTGATGCAAGGGGTGGACTTAAAAGAGGGGGACTGAGTTCAGTAGCATTCAGGAAACTTTGAAAAATTCTCTCTGCTATTTTGCAGAAGGTCTGCCAAGAAAAAGGATTCCCAAGACCTTTCAGTCATAAAGTTCCCATCTGTCAGCTCTGCTTGGGGGAGGGAGGGAGAGAGAGAGCAAGAGAGAGGGGGGAGGGAGGGAGAGTCAAAAATCCTGTGCTATTTTGCAAGTCTGTGAACCCTGACTAAACAAATCGTGCTGAAAAAACTTGTGACAGGTTCACCTTAGGATCCTCGGCATGGCAGCAAAGTCTTTCAGCAGAGAGATTGCTGTCCCTCTGCTTTGGGCAGTGACTGAGTTCATTTACAGGCAGATTTAGAGAGAGAGAGAGCCACTTCTTTGATCTTCCCCCCTGCTATTTTGGCAGTCTGTGAGTCTTTCTTTAGCTCGAAAATGCAGGGCTTCAAAGGAAGGTCTATGCCCTTCCCCATAAAGCCTGCCTCTGCTTGGGAGGCCATGCCCCCCACACTTTTTCAAGTCTGAATGAAAAAGCGGCATAATTAGAAAAAACTGACTGGCACAGCTGCGGAAAAGAATTAAAGCGCAAGTTGCCGCAATAAATCTGCCGTGTAAACCAGCCCTTAGATTTGAAGTGAAGTTTATTTCAGTTCTTTTGCTGGGTTGGAATTAAATCATATCCCTTCCTGCCCTCTTTTTATTAAAAAATAAATGACATAGTTGTGATTGTTTTGGATTGTCATATGAAATATTGTGAGCATTGGGGTTTAACAGACCCTTTGTCAATATTGTGTCTATAATGAGAGTTTGGCAGCTCTCTTTCAAGGGGTCTTGGTTTACAGCTGTTTGGGATCGGAGGAGGGGCAAGATGGCGACGGACTAATAACTTCTGAATTGTCCTCCCACTAACATCTGGCATTATCACCTACATATACCTCAAAAATGCCATCCAAAGGCAAGAAAAGAAATCGGACAAGCCCCTGTAATAATAATGACAATCAGGAATCCTTCAAAGCAGAAAAACAGATGAGGATTGACTCACTCTTCCCAGCGGCAGAGACAACACAGCTCGTGAGTAACAGATCTGTAACAACAGTTGCTTCTTTACTCCCTAAGCCATCACAGACACTTGAACTAAACAAAACAGCCTCCTCAATTCCTCAAAGTGTAAATATAAATTATGGGACAGAGCAATTTGATAACAAAGTCAAACTCCCGGAGCTTGGCAGCATTCCCTACAATAACAGCGCTCAGCTCTTTTATGATTTCTGCAAACTGTCCATAGAGATATTGATTCTTATTTTGCAAAGATTAAACGACATTACAAATAAGCTTTCCCAACAACATTTTCAAAGGCAAAACCCATATCGTACATAGGGCGTTAAAAATGTAGCAGATTTGGAGGAAATGTGTCCTGCCACATCACAGGATGCAGTTAATCACTGTCGAGTGTTACAGAAAAATCAGCTCCTGCTGCAAATACATCACAACGGTCATATGTGGAACAGACAGAAGTCAGTTATGAGATATCTTTCCCAACTTTTAAACATGCACAGCAGAACAATTGATTTACTAGACTGCCACTTTTTACCCAGCTCAAGAGCTACTAAGCGAATTTTTCTGACCTTTAGCCAGGCAAATATTCCTAACAGGCTGTTACGGAAAAGAATTTTTCTCTGGAATGCACATTATATAGAAATTAACAGAGTTTTTAAGGATGAAATAGTCCGTAACCTCATCACAGGGAAAACATCAACAATAACACAAAGAAGCAATAATTCTGCACACCAAGAGAGAGAACCTAAACACACCTCAAAGGAAGAAGTGCAGGCTATAAATCAAGAAGTAATTAAACTGAGAGAAAAACTCACAGAAATTTGGGAACACACTCCCACAATACAGCTGATGAGAGATACCATCCTGAGTCAATCTAATAGCAATCCAGCCCCATTGAAATCAGCCTCCCTCGCAGAAAACTGTCAGTGCATTTCTCTGATTTTTCTGATAATGAAAGCGAAAGTGATGACTCTCTACTTACAATCAAGGAAGCCCTGAAATCCCGAGTTGTAGCCAACACCACTTCAAAAATGCAATATACTGCAGATGCACCACCATCTACAATTAAACCCCAGCGGTCTCAAACATCCCTATGCAAACCTAGTTCAAGGGAAAAACAGTCTTCACTGCCACCTACGTCATCTCCTAAGCCAAAGAATGCCCCCCTCACTAAAGAGATGGGATCCTTGCTTGCCTGTGATCCTCATTTCACTTCCCATGCTGCATTGGTTCTTCCAATCTCCCTTCCAGAACAGGCAGAGCAGGAAGAACAGGAATGTGATTCACTACCCCTCCATCCACAGAGGAGGACACAGCCACGGTCAACCCAGTCATTTAACCAACTGCCATCAGATGAATTACCCATTCAGCCTGTGGCCTGCAATGCGACTGTCTGACTGCCAACAGACCAGCACAAGGTTAGCCTTATGACCTGGAAAATCGCTGGGTGGCCAACGGCCCACAGAGATCCCTGTCCTAGTGACTTCCTCACCCAATATGACATTATACTGATCCAGGAAACATGGACTAATAAGGATCTGTTATTAAATGGCTTTCACTCATTCTCAATTCTGGCAGAGCCAAGGGAAAAGCATGGAAGAGCTAGAGGCGTCCTGGTTTCCACCACCCTACGTGCCATAACAAGGCCTCTTTCCAGTTTTAAAACATATGCCATGGCAGTGCTAATTCAATTTAACCATTGCACTTTGCTGATAATAAATGCCTACATGCCTCCAATGAAGAAGAAATCCCAAATCAGAGGCCTGTGGGCTGAATTGGAATCATACACTGCTAATCTCATGTTGCAGAACCCAAATGCATTTGTAATCTTGGGGGGTGATTTGAATGCCAGACTGGGCCCCAACAATTATACCCTATATGCCCAGCACAAATGCCCTCCTCCTGATTTTGAAGATGATGGATCCCAACTCATCCGATGCTCAAAGGACAAGAAATCAAATTTTGCAGGACTTTGTCTGGATCAAACAGCATTCAGGCTGAACCTTCAAATCCTAAATGGTGCCCTTAAAAATGACTGCCCAGCTGAATTCACTTATCTCTCTGGGTCCAGAATGAGTGCCATTGATTACATAATCATTTCTAGGGACCTTCTTCCCTATGCCGAGGAAATAGAAGTTATGCCCAGATTTGAAAGTGATCATTTTCCAATTCGGCTATATCTTAGTGACTTCACTCAGGAGACACACACCAGGGAGCGCTATCATCTCTCTGTGACACCAGCAGGAAGGACTTATCACCGAGCTAAATGGACCCCCCCAAGAAAACCAAACAATAAGTGAGGTATTGGCTTCAGACCAACTTCAGCATCTTAGGACTGCCCTGATATCAGCTGAGTCTCCTGATGAAATCTTGGAAAATTACAATACACTTACCCAAGCTCTACACCAATATCTAATCCGTCAAAATAGCATACATCAGTGGAAACTACAACAGCACCACTCCAAACCATGGTTTGACAAGGAATGTGTTAATGCTAAAAAAATCCTCATTGATATTTATCAGGGTTACCTATCTAATAACATTCCAGATGCTGCACCAATGCTGCTTCAGAAAAGAGACTACAAAAAGCTGCTGATGAACAAGAAAAAAGAAGCCATGAAGAATGACTGGACACAACTTATCCAGGCAGTCAGATCCAACAACACAGCTCTATTCTGGCATATTACATCAAGTTCCCAGAGAAATGGGCCAGCTACAGTGGATTGTCACATCCCTCCAGGGATATGGGAGGATCACTTTCAAGCACTTTATAAGGACAACTACATTGAAAGTGAATGCACTAGCCAAAATATAGAAAATATCCAAGGGTGGCCACCAGTGACAGCGACAGAGATCAAGAACCTTGTAGCCCAGCTGAGAATGGGGAAGGCTCCAGGGGAAGACTTAATACCTGCAGAAGCCATTAAAAACAACCTTGAATTTTGGGCCCCTATCCTGGCCTCACTTTTCACCTGTATCGACAAATATGGTCGAGCACCCAAGGATTGGGGTCTTGCAATCATCGTCCCCATATATAAAAAAGGAAGCAAGGATGATCCTGTCAACTACAGACCAATTAGTCTCCTCAGTACAATCAGCAAACTCTATGCAAGACACTTACAGTGGAAATTTCAGACCTGGTTGGAACAAGAAAACATACTTGCAGAAGAACAAGCTGGCTTTAGGGAAGGCCGCTCCACCATAGATCAGTGCCTTGTACTCCACCACCTTATTGAAAAATACTCCACCTGCAGCACAGTTTCTCTCTATGCTGCCTTCATAGACTTTAAAGCAGCTTTTGACTCTAATATCCCGAACCAAACTGTGGAAAAAACTGGAGGCTTCTTCGATCGACCGACGTTTACTCCATCTAATACGTATGCTGCATGAAGGGACCTCATTAAAAGTAAGATGTAACCCCCAGGGACATCTCACCAATAACATTGTCACTGACAAGGGTGTCAAGCAAGGCTGCATTCTAGCTCCACTCCTGTTTAACTTCTACATCAATGATTTGGTGGATCACCTCAACAACACCAACTTCCACCCCCCAAAATTAGAGGGAAAGCATATCTCAACGCTGCTTTATGCGGATGATGCAGCAGTACTTTCAAGAACTCCCATTGGACTAAAAAGACCCCTAAGAGCACTAACACAATATTGCAGAGTGGAACAGCTAGAACTCAACTATCAAAAAATAAAATCATGGCATTCGCTAAAAGGCCTAAGAACTACAACTGGAATATAGATGGCCACAAGATTGAGAAGGTCTCTTGTTTCAAATACCTGGGGGTAATTTTTCAAGCCACTGGTAGTAGGAAAGCACATGGGGAGTATGCTGCTTGCAATGCGCAGTGGAGTACAACAGCCATTCTCAAATTTCTTAAGACAAGAGGAGGCCACTATTTACCTGCAGCATTCAAACTCTTTGAAGCCAAACCAGTAGCACAACTGCTTTATGGATCCCAATTGAGACCCTTCCCCAACCCTGCTCCATTAGAACTTGTCCAATCCAATTTTTTAAGATCAGCTTTCCAAACTCCAAAATGTGTCTCTAACACAGCTCTGAGACTGGAGTCAGGATTTATGAAAGTGGAGGCCAGAGTGTGGGTGACTATACTCAACTACTGGCTCAGACTATCCCTCTTTCCCACCGGCCTTGCTCCACTAACCTTAAGTGATGATTTCCAATCCAGCTGGAAACAGACAGTGATGACTAAAATTTCAACGCTGGGCATTTCTCCAGATCTTCTGCTTAGCCTGGGATATGATAGGGCGAAAGCTACTATCAAACAATGGGTAGCAGATATAGAGCGACAACTGGATCTAGCCAGTACTCCAACCTTCATTGCTAGTGACTCCAATAGATATCTGGCCTCTCCTTTGGCATACTTAGCAACACTTGAAATACCTAAACATCGAAGGGCCTTTACTCTTGCACGGTGTCGTGCCCTCCCTTCAGCTGTCCTTGAAGGCCGATACAAGAAGATCCCCTTCTCAGACAGACTGTGCCCCTGCAACTCGGGCCAAATAGAAACAACAGAGCATGTATTACTCCAGTGCTCATACTACAGGGACATACGTCTCAGCCTAATTTCACCCCTGTTGCATAAATATCAAGGGCACACTGGACAATTCTACATAAACCTGCTGCTTTCAGACACCAACCCAGGAACAACTTATAATGTTGCCAGATTCTGCACAGCTGCGGTTAAAATTTGACAGACAATGTCCACAACAGTATAATAGTATCAATCTAGTCTTGTTATACTGGTGCTAACATTTTAAATACTGCTTTTATCCTGTTTTTATCCTGTGTTTTTACCTTATCCTCTTTTTACCTGTGCTGGTCTATGACCGTAATAAAGATTCTATTTTATTCTAGCTGTTTGGGATCAATCCTCCCTTTATAGCCCACAGACTTGGTGCTGCTGCTACTGGGAGATGTTAATCAGTCGAGCAGCAGAGACCAGATGGACTGTAACCAGAATATCGACTGCAATAACATGGCCTAAGTCTGTAAAGATAATGCAATTGGGAAGAATTGAGTGTGCCACTGGGGTGTCACAAACCTGGGGGGAAAGACCAATGAAATCATATCAACTGAATGGGATGGGCAGAAAATTCAGTTGGTGTAACATAGTTTCAGTCAAATTCTTCCCTGAGAGGGGAAGCCTGGCAAAATGGTTTGGGCAACACTTTCCTATAATGCATTTTTTCCCCTTTGGTTGATAATATATATCTCATATGAATGAAATTTTCCCCCACCGTATTGTAGCAGTATTTTCATATCTAGTAGGTTTCATGTTTGTCTCAGCTGGCAATTTTAAACAGACAGCTTCATCATAATACCCATTCTAAGAGCATCAAAATTTTCTAAATGGCAACTTGCAGGAAAGGGTGATATTCCACCTTTTCTCCAGCCCAGGGACTCAAGACACCTTGCAAAAATCAAAACAGATATAGATAAAAGTTCACACCACTGTAACATAGAAAATTTACAATATAATTTAGCTATCAATATTGTTAAAGGCCAAATAAAATCTTATCTATTTTTAAAAGAAAAAAATACAACATAGGTTATTATTAACAGCCCTTCTCACATAAGCAATCGGTTCCCAAATGCCTGCTGAAACAACAATATTATTTTTAAAAAGACAGAAAGAGCTCCAAAATGCCCAAAAATGATCTCTAGGAGGTGTAGAGGGCATTTCCATGATGTCTGGAGTTCTCCTGGACCTCTGCCCTCCCCCAGGGTCAAAATAAAATTTCACCAAAAAAATTTTTTTATGTGGGGGAGTTGCCTCTAAATGCCTGAAAATGCCCTCTAAGGAGCTGAAAAGAATGCTTCCAAATAATTATATAATTCCATAGCATGAATTATGTAGTATGAAAAAGGTCCTGAGTAAAGATCTAATACCTTGTCAAATTGTTGCTTTTATTGTGTGCCTTCGAGTTGTTTCCAACTTATAGCAACCCTGGAGATTATCAGACAGGAATGAAAAAAGTGTTCATGTCCCACAATATCCACTCCTGCCCCGTCCCATTCCTAACCCACCACAATCACCCTCCCCACCACACTTACCTTCTCTAATGTCATTCCAGCTGCCCAGGAGTGGACAGAGCTCTAACAGAGCTCCTTTCACTTCCTGGATTGAAATCCCACGGATTCTTGCAAGAAGACATGAGCGCGGGAAATTAAAAAATAAAAATAAAACTAACCAAAAAAAGTGACAGCAAGCACAAAAACACACTTTAAAATGTTAAAGTAACCTGCGGAGGGCCATAAAAAATGTGTCGCTTACCTGGATGTCCAGATCTCACCCAGAAGTGTTCTGGCAGGGACCTCCCATTGATGCTAGGATCTCGCTAGCGAAGGGGGGACCTTGTTGCACACACGATAGAAATGGAATGGGGGGGTCTATTGACGGCTTCTCCCATCAATAAAAAGCAGCATTAGCAGAACAGGAGCAGAATTCAGGTGGATAACAAAGGGGGACAACATTGTCTGATAAGGGAGGCCTTTTGCAATCTCCTGCCATTCTTGTAATGTCACTTTAAATGCATCTGATAATCTCCCCATCGCAGGGTTTTCTTGGCAATATTTGTTCAAAGGCAGTTTTCCTTTGCCTTCCTCTGAGGCTGAGAGTGTGATTTGCCCAAAGTCACCCAACGGGCTTCCATGAGCGAGTCAGGATTAAAACCCTGGTCTCCAGAGTCTTAGGAGATTATCACACGAGGCTGTTTCCCATGGCAATGGCATTATAGAATGAAACAAATAACATACCACTTTGAAAATGTTGAGTATCATACCTGTCTTCTTTCCCAGAACTCCTCTGCTTTGAAAACTCTCCTAGTATGATAAGTTTCTTTCTACAATGCTGGCATTACAGCAGCCACATGGTAGCACAGGGCCTTATTTTCCTTCCCCCTTGCTATTCCAAAGCAGGCTAAGTCCATGTCTGTTGGTTTTTAAAATTATTTTTATCTTTGCTGTGGTTGCATAAATACACCAAAAAATGATTTAAAAATTGTTTTCATTTTATCATTTTGCTGTAATTATGCAAACACAGCCAAAAAAAATGGACAGGAATGGAGTTAGCCTGCTCTGGAATAACAAGAGGAGGAGGAGGGAGGAAAATCAGGCCCCATGACTATTCCAATGACAACACTGAAGTGAAGAGACTTATTGCACCAGACAACTCCTGGAATAGCATCGCTATTTGGAGTTTATTGATGGGTTTTTCCCATCAGTGAAAAGGAGCACCACACTAACAGGGTGATTGCACACCAGAAGCAGGACTGCAATGACATCATCTGACAGGGTTTGGCCATAGAGCTACTATCCTGTTTTAATTCCACTTTTTTTTTTCTTCATATAATAATCTCCTCAATCCAACACTCAAACCAGTACACCACACTGGCTCTCCACCCTGTCAAATACCCAACTGGTATGTAATGAGTTCCCTTGCTTTGTGAAACTACAAGTATGCCCCAGCTAATGAAAGCACACCTGTTCCTGGGCTTTACTTCTCTAACAGTAACTTTGGTACCAGAGGTAGAAATAACAGAGAAATAATAGGGATAAATTCCCACACTACCAAAAAAAGCGGGGGAGAGCAAGTCAACAGGTTTCAGCAAACGTTTTATACAAAACTAACATTAGGCGCATGAGAAATGAAACAACCAGGTCAGCCTTGCAAAAGTAGGCAAAAACATTTTGAATCTTCTAGAGACCACTAGAAAGCTTCTTCCAAAATGCATCCTAACATGATTTTTTTTTCTTTTGTTCAGTAGCCTCCACTTTTCTTATGATTTCTCTTTTGGTGGCAAAAGTTATAGATCTATGTTTTTCAACATGTCAGAGTAGCTGATTAGTAAGGCTAATCTGCTTTCCCCTTATTGTTTTGTTTTGCTCTTCACACTTGCTCAGTAAGTGATTCTGGAGGCAGCTGTTTACCTTGCCTGTTGTATGTAAGCACACACGGCTGCAGTAGGATTACCTAGAGTAGAATCCCATTCTTTCCCAGGTCAAGGTTTAGTGCACTGTTTACTGCAGACTCTGTTGCAGCCAAACACTGAAAGTTTATCTTTCCCCAGTATTCTTTACCATCCTCTCAGTGCCAAAGCTGGGTGGGGGTCCCACCAGTCTCCAGCTAGACAGAAGACAAGACAAGAGAGTCTGGTCTCTTGTAAAAAAAAAAGAGAGAGAGAGAGAGAGAGAGAGAGAGTGATTTTCTAAACAGGGGCTTCTTTCTCAAAGGTTTTGTTGACTGAGATATGCCGGTATAGATGTGCAGAGGAAACATGTCCAGCTCGATTAAAAATAGCATATAATCTTAGAAGCAGGGCTGTTCTTTTTTGTCACTTTATTGAATCAAACCATTTGTTTTGTGTTCCAAATTCCAGAGTCTCCTTTCTTGTCATTCATTTCCCCATCTTGTTAGCTAAGAAGCTTCAATGGTCTTTTAATATAAAAACATTTTGGACCAACAATCAATATAACATTAGAACAGAACATTAGATGTATCCTACATGATGTTTAGTTGTTATGAAACAAATCTAATTATCCTTTCTGCTTTCATACTGTTCATTCTGGTATACATATTACTTTCAACCTCTTTCAACATGCCACAAAGTTTGTAGTCTAAGAGAGTTCATTGTGGATTCTTCATATGACTCAGTAATTGGTTTGTAGTTTGTCAGAGAAGAAAACGTTATACTCAGGTTATTTATTTAGGATGAAGCCAATTTAATATATAAGACTTTCAGTCAAATGATGTTGCTTTTCCACAATGATTAGTTAATTAAAGAGTTACATTGATTTATTTATAGCTAATTTAATGATCCACAAAACTGTGAGTCATCTTGAGAAGAATCAACAATACTCCAGGTGTAATAACAGAGAAATGTTGCACCTGGACTACTAATTCCAAGGCTGCTGAAACCCTATTTCAAGGATCTGCCAATGCGTTTTCCCACACATGCATAAGTGCCACAATTACCACTATGTCTTAGCACCTCAGCATCATTTAGACCCTTGTATAGCAATTTTTGCACCATTAGGAAATGACAACCAAATGTCACAGTATAAGTAAAGACACAACGCTGTGCAGATCTGGGGGATCATAGAGGATTTTATGAAGCTCTTAAAGCAGTGTTTGGACCTATTTATCAGGTCCAAAGCTCCTTATACAGTGCAGATAGTCAAACATTAATTACTGATAAAGCCTCCATCCTGAATTGATGGGCTGAACACTTTCAAAGTCTCTTTAGTGCCAACGAGTAGTCCAAGACTCAGCTATCCAACATGATACAAAAACCGGTGAAAAATGAATTAGACATAGCTCCCACTTTGGAAGAGACCCTAAAGGCCATACAGCAGTTGAAAAACAGCAAGGCAGCTGGGATTGATGGAATCCCACCTGAAGTTTGGAAACACGGAGGTCATGTACTCCATGTTAAATTCCACGAACTCCTTGTGAATTGCTGGGGAAAAGGGGAACTGCCATCAGATCTCCGAGATGCAGTCATCATCACCCTGTACAAGAAAAAAGGAGCAACATCCGATTGCTCAAACTATCGAGGTATAACACTGCTCTCTATTGCTTGAAAAATCATTGCAAGGATACTCCTGAACAGATTAGTTCCTGCCATTGCCGAAGAACTTCTTGTGAAAGCCAATGTGGCTTCAGAGCCAATAGGAGTACTACAGATATGGTATTTGCCCTTAGACAACTGTCTATTCTCCTTTATGGATCTGAAACATGGGTCACCTATCGCCACCACTTACGACTCCTCGAACGCTTCCATCAGCGCTGTTTAATATACACTGGACTGACTATGTGACGAATGTTGCTGTCCTTGAGCAAGCAGGGATCACCAGCATTGAGGCCATGATATTGAGAACACAGCTGCGCTGGGCAGGGCATGTGTCTAGGATGGAGGACCATCGCCTCCCCAAAATAGTACTCTACGGTGAACTTGCCACAGGTCAGCGTAAGAGGGGCGCTCCAAAAAAGCGATACAAGGACTCCCTGAAACAACATCTCAGGCTTGGCCAAATTGATCACCAACAATGGTCCGCCCTGGCCTCACATCGGGAGGCATGGAGATGCACTATCCACAATACTGCAGCCTTATTTGAGAACTTACGCCAAACAAGTCTTGAAGAGAAACGACAATGCAGAAAGAATCACGACCTGGAAACATCACCCAAGGAAACCTTCTGCTGTGCTTTCTGCAACCGGACTTGTCTATCTCGGATTGGCCTTTTTAGTCATCAGTGCACTTGCAGAAAACGCGGGATGAGTCCTTCCTGAATCTTCGTTTGCGAAGAAAAGCCAGAGAGAGAGAGAGAGAGAGAGAGTAAATGGTTATGATAAAATGTGTAAGTACTTGTCTCCCTCTAATTGTCTAGATCCCAAACCACTTTAATTTGGTATCTGAGTTGCTAAAAATGAAGGGTACACAACCCATGAAGATGTAAACAACACATTTGAACTATTAAGATGGGGAACCAGATAAAATTTGAACCAAAACCAAAGAAATTGCCAGGAAATAATGCAAAATGCATTAGTTGCAGTCAAAAAGAAAGAAAGAAGAGCCTTGCTGGATAACAGGGGAAACTCTTCAAACAGTTATGGACAGGCAAGAAAGTAAAAGATAATAGAAATGGGGTCAGAATCCTGAAAACAGTTGTTCAACTTCTTATGCATAGGAACCAGGAGAACCATCATAATAATCAATGCAAAGAAATAGAAAACAACAAAAAGGTAGAAAAAAAGACCTCTTCCACAAGACCCAAAAAATTGAAGGGAAATTCAAACCAAAATATAACCAACACAGGAACACACTCTATGGTCAAGAAGAAATAAAAAGATGATACAGACAATACACTGAAGAACTCTATAAAAGAGATGGCAGGATGACTGATTACTCAAGGAAGAACCTTTTGTAAACAAAACTAGTTTTGGAAAGGGAAATGAAAGCCACTCTCAAAGTGGATTTATTTGGAGAAATAAATCACCAGGAACAGATGTCATACCAATTGAGTTGTTTCAGGCTACAGAGGCAGAATCCATTCAAATTTAACTAAAATCTTTCAACAAATATGGAAATCTAAATCATGGCCCACAGATTGGAAGCATTCAATATACATTCCAATCCCCAAGAAAGAGGACACTAGGGATTGCAGTAACCATTGAACTATTTCATTGGTCTCCCCTGCAAGCAGACAGATGCTTAGAATTTTACAGCAACGACTTTTGCCAAATGTGGAGCAACAAATGATGCAACAAATGCATGGCAGGAGGTTGGACTGGATGGCCCTTGTGGTCAGTTCCAGCTCTACGATTCTATGATTCTAAATGTCACATGTCCAAGCTGGGTTCAGAAAGGAAGAAACACTATAGATGATATTGCAAATATATGTTGGACAACAAAGCACACAAAAGAAAGAAAATCAACTTGTCCTTTATAGATTATGCACAAGCTTTTGACAGTGTAGAGCATGAAAAACTATGGGACACTTTAAAAGAAGTGGGTGTGCCACATTTGATTCTCTTGATGTGAAACCGATGCTTGGAGCCACTGAAAGGACAGAACATAGAAAAGTGGAATGGTTTCCAATTTGCAAGGGAGTCTGGAAAGGCTGCATTTTATCACCCTATTTAAATTTTATGAAGAACATATATAGAAAGGTGGATTAGACTCAGAGGAAGGAAGCATGAAAATTGAAGAAAGGAACATCAACAATTAAAGCTGTGCAGATGATACCATAATATTAGCAGAAAATAGATGGCTATTGAGAAAAGTCAAAGAAGAAAGTGAAAAGGCAGGGTTACAGCTGAACATTAAGAAAACAAAATTAATGACCACAGATGATTTATATAACTTTAAAGCAGATGATGAAGACATCAAAATAGCCAAAGATTGTCTATACCTTGGCTTGGTGACTAACCAAAATGGAGAGTATAGTCAAGAAATCATTGAATGCCAAATACCATTGAATAACGAACTTGGAACCATCCATGCTATAGCATTTCTGGTTTCTATGTATGATAATGAAAGCTGGACAGTGAAGAAAGCTGGTAGAAAGTATGTCAGTTCATTTGAAATGTGGTGCTGGAGAAGAGTTCTGTGGATACCAAGACCTGTTAAAAAGAAAAAAAAAATGGGTCTGGAAGCAAATCAGGCCTGAACTCTCCATATACCCAAATGCCAAAATGACCAAATTGGGGCTATCATATTTTTGGGAATCCATAAGACACATTAGAAAAAGCAATATTGTCCAGAAAAGACCATCCATATTTAATCTGAATATAATATTTTAGGAAAATATTGTTTCTTTTATCTTGACCTAATTCCACAGAAAACAAATTTCTTATTTACTGAATGTATGTTTTTTGATCTTAGAAAAGTTACTTTTTTTGATTATCACTTGGCTGTACTGGCTGAAGGATTCTGGGCTGGGACAGTCCAACATTTTTCTACCTCAGGGGCAGGGGAGTTGACTTGAGGAAGAGCACTCATTTTAATAAGTGATTTTCATACTGTTCTCAATGTGAATGGGATTTTAAAGTGTACAGCTTTTTCAGTTTTGAAGCAAATATTACTTTTTGATGTACATGTCCAGTGTCATTAAAATAACTTATTTCCTCTTTCTTTCTTTCTTTCTTTCTTTCTTTCTTTTTTTCTGAAAGGGCATGACATCTCCATGAGATCCCCCACTCCTTTTGCTTCTGAAAAGGTAATTGCTTTTCAGCACAATGCATTTCAAACTTGGTAACATAAGGCGAGTGACAATCGGAGCAAGTAATCTTGTGTTCCCATTACAGCAAATTAGGAAAGCAATGGACCAGAAGAATGGCCCGCATGTCCATCTTTTCAACAACTTCCAAATCAAAACATGTGGTGCATTTGAAAAGCTCCCCAGCAGTTTGCGACAAAAAGAACTCCTATTTAATTTTGAATTCCTTCATTTCTAGCCATACCTGAAATGAGAAATATATTTATTGTTCTGACTCCAAATGTCTTTCAAAAATGTAATTCTGCTTTTCAAGTGATTTACACATTGGTATGACTAAATGGTCCCAGAATCCAGGGATTCTTGGAGCTCTTGTCTTTAAAAAGTAACTTTTCCAACAGCGGATAAAGACCTATTGCAAAATTTAAATGGGTTGAAGAAAAAAATTCAGTACAATTGCCTACAATGTATAAGAATGCCTTTGGATTCCATGACAGCATGTGGTAATGGTTCAACTAGAACTGGTAGAATCAGGTTCAAATCCCCACTTAGATACCCTCAAACTGTTTCTGTCTGGCAGAGGCGGTCCCAGTTAACTTTTGAACTTTGGGCTGTTCTGCTTTTTCAGCCTCTTTTAAAATGTCCCAGTTTCTCTCTCCTCTTCTCACTCTCCCTTTGTCTTCAGCTCACTTCAATCGCTGCAAACTGAGTTCAAAGTTCAAAAATTGATTGCACCCAGTTAACGCAGCAGGGGGAAAGGAGAGGAATGGGTGGAATCTCACCCTTTCCAATAGATGTAGGCAAAAGCAGACTGTTGCAGCCTCTCCTAGCTTGTGTGCTCTTCCTCATGAAGAACTTGTGCCATCTTGACCACACTTTGATATTGCTTGGCCACACAATTCTTAGTTTTCATCTGTTAAATGTTGGAAGGTAAATAATAGAGCCTTAGTGAGTCACCATTTCTCAGCCTAACAACTTGATGGGACTGTATTCCCAGATGTTTCAGATCCTGGCTTCTCTCCTCCAGACATCAGGACAAGAGGAAGAAACTCAGGGTGAGAGTGCTGCCTTTTTTTTAACTGTGTGCCTTTATTGCTCCAGGATATTTATCCAGGGAGATCACCTACCCACCTTTTCCCCCTCTCAGTTTTTCAAACCATGGCAAGCACCAGAATTCAGTGAGAGAGTATTGTCAGTACAGAGGAATACTGAGGGCCGTTTTACAGTACAAAATTATAGCACTATGATTGCACTTTAAGTGCTGTGGTTCCATCCTATGGAATCATGGGACTTGCAGCTCAGGGAGGAGCATTTAGAATTCTCAGCCAGAGAGCTCTAGTGCCTCTACATAACAGATTCCATAGGATGCAACAATGGCAGTTAAAGTGGAATCATAGTACCATAACTATGTAGTGTGTAAAAGGGCCTCATTATTCATTGTCTTTGTAATCTCTGAACATGATCTTCTGAGACTGCTGCTTTATGACTTTTCATATCTTATTGTTACCACTGCTGGTCATACTTGAATCTTCCGTGTGTGTTTGCATGTGTCTTCAAGTCATCTGTTGACTTATGGGGAATCCATGAATTTCATAGGGTTTTCTTAGGCAGGGAATAGTCAAAGGAGCTTTTGCCAGTTCCTTTCTCTGAAATATAGCCTACAGTACCTGGCACTCATTGGCATTCCCCCATTTAAGTACTAATCAGGGCTGACCCTGCTTAGCTTCCAAGATCAGACATACCATAAATTGTTCTTTTCTTGGTGCAAAGCAGACACAGGTTGAACCCTTCTTTACATAAAGCCTTTAGATCAGATTCTTGATTTCACTTCTCTTTCTTCCTCCTTCTCTCTCCCATCCACATCTTCTGGATAAATGTCTTCTCCTTCTCTTCTCTTTCTCATCCTGTTTCTCCTTCTTCCCCCTACAAACATCTGCCTACACTCATCCTCTCCCTCTTTCTCTAGTCCCTCTCTTGCCCTCTCTTTCTAAGAAAGTCTCTTTTTACCTTTTAAGAATGCCATCCTACAAAAGACAAGCATCATGTAGGGCATTACATTTAAATCTTGACATATGAACAGAGTTTAGAAAATTACTTTTTTAAAAGTACAGTAATGTGTTCCTATTACTCATTACAGTGTTCATTGCTATTGCACATTCAAAGATAATAGGTATAACATGTTGCTTTGCTTTCTGGGGGAAACTTTGCTTTCTGGAAACTAAGGGACCTATCATTTCTCTTCAAGACTTGTTTTTTGGGGGGAAAGCTAAGTCTGAGCTCAGGCTGGGGGGCAGAAATAGTCTTCAAGTCTATTTGAAGATTTTGAGTGGGGAAGGGAGACTGTAAGATAGTGTTGTCAGATTGCAGGGCCTAGCCCTGAGCCTCTAGTTTTTGTGGGGTCACCTCCAGGTGGAAGACAAAGGAACAAATTATCCAGGGTTTTTTGGCATCAGCTTTAGGCAAGAGGTGATGGATGTATGCCAATCTGGGACCAGCTTAGCTAGTAGAGCAGCAGGTTGCTACAGTTTCCAAGGCTTCATCAATTTGTTGCTGCAACTTGCAAAGACTATCCAAGAGGCCTATGTATTTACTTAGTTAGCTTCATCCTTTGCTACCATTGTGGTAGCAGTACTCACCCCCCCCACACACACACACACTGTTCTACAACCATTATCACACCATCCTTATGTCTCATGGCAATCATGTTATTAAAGGAAACAGAAACACACCAGTTGTAAAACATTTATTATCACACCTCTCTTCCTTTGCTGCTCCTTTGGCAACCCTTTGGTGTGATAGGTCCCTTCACTCCAGTTTTGTGATGACTGTAGTGCCGTGGCATGAGGGGCCCTGATTCTCCTCCTCTCTCCCCTCTCCCCCTCATTATTCCAAAACAGGCTGACTCCATGCTGCATTGAAATAGCAAGGGGAAGATTAGGCGATAAGGCCCCCTCATGCCATGTGACTACAGTAATCCCAGAAGTGAAACTAAGGGACCTATCACACCAGGGGTAGCAGGGGAACAATAGCAATATTGGCAGGTATTGATCGGGTTTTCCTATCAATTGAAAGGTGCATGACAGTAACGACTAGAATCCAAAGCAGCAACAGGATAGCCACAATGTCATCTTATAAGTACTGGCCAAATTCACTACTTTAGCAGCCTAGTGTGATAAAGTCTTACATCTAGCTTATCCTGTCTCACTAAGTAAATGAAAAGCAATAATTTCCTCATTTCACCTGAATCTGAGAGCAAACCCTTTGGCGAAGTCTTAATTTGTGAAGTGGAAAATATATTTGTGTATGTGTATTTGGATGACAAGCTGTGAGCAACTGTGATTGGTACTTAATACATAACATTTAATGTTACCATCAAGGCTGTCCCTAGGTCTTAGGTTTTGGTCTGGAAATCTTAAGGCCTGGGGTGATCCTGAAATGGCAATCCTAGTGCAAGAGGATTCTCCTCATTTAAGCTTCCTGGCCCTTTTTTTCAAATTCCCCACAAGATGATTTCCATCTCTGCTTCCTAGCTCTGTCTAAGAATTACAATACGAACTTATTTGCAGTAGCATTTTATTTTATGTGGTTGCTTTCTTTTCCTGTTGCTTGCTTCAGGAGCTTTTTTTATACAATTTTCAGGATGAGTTGCCATTTGATACAATGTTCCCAGCATGTTACATTCTGCCTAAAGACCTAACTCCAGAATTTTCTCTGCTCAGAGGTTTCTGGGAAGGGGAATATACAGCTAATTAGTGCCAACTTTGTGAAGTGCTGGCATCAAGGTTTCTGTCACTGAATATATAGCAAGGAGTAACCCCCACCCACCCAAAGAAGTTCATATTTTAAAAACTGGAAACCTTCTTCAAGGTTGCAAAACAATTTGTGCAGAAATGTGTGATTGCAAAGGGAACTCTAATATATAGCTGTCAACCTACTAATCTTCTTCTCCTCCCCCTGCTCTGCAAATGAATTTCTCTGTCTTTTCCTACCTTCTATAAACTATGGCATTTTTCTTTCAAGATTAAAAAAAAAACCAATTGCTTCTTTAAGGTGTCTTCCAGCTGTGCAATTTGAAGGTAGGTGTCAGTACTGAAATGAAGACTTTTTAATAACATGAACAGATTCCATAGTTGTGTTCAACAGAGAGCAGACTAGTTACATACGGCATCATCTAAATCAAGGGCAGGCAAATATAATGCTACAGATATTGGACTGCAACTCTCATCAGCCCTAGCCGGCATAGCTACTAGTGAAGGATTCTAGGAGTTGCATCTCAAAAACATTCAGAGGGCCACTGTTGTCCACCTGCATTCTACTTTGAAACAACTCAACTACTTTTGTTTTGTAATTAGTTACCCATGCCTTACTGAAGTCAATAGGCCATATATAAGCATAACACATCACCAATGTGGACAGTGTCCTTCATTTATTCAAGGAATAATTTCATTCTGCAAGTTCCTTTGGGGCAGAGATCCATCTATTTTGCTCACATGTTTCTGAAAAGCATTCTGATATATTGATGCTGCTGAAACTTCTATTCTTTCTCATCCTTCCTCTACTTCTAGGGCAACTTCCACAGGTCTGGGGTCTTCAACACCTACTCTCAAGCCTTGGAGGACTACCCCTGCTCTCCCCACTCCCCATACACCAGCCTCCCACTTGTGGAAAAAATGTTTTGGCTTAAAAGGATCCTTGCACCTTCTCCTACTTGTTTTAGGCTCAGGAAGCATCATTTTGAAATCTGGAAGTGTTGGTTCTAATTTGGGGGAGAGGTTGCCCCAGACCTAAAAATAGATGAATGGGGCACTAAAAACCTGGCAGAATTGCCCCTGTATCTCATAGAGGGTGCAAGAGCTCCTGTTAAGTTAAAAAAAAAAATCAACTATGTGTCAGGAAAGCATGGAGGAAGGAATCATACTGGGGACCTGGGGGAGTATAGGTGGCCCACAAGCTGCACTTTGTCCACCTAAAACTTAACTTTTGTTGGATTTGACTTCCAGAATCCCCCAGCCAGCAGTGCCACTGGCCATGCTGGCTACAGAATCCTGTGAATTACAGTCAGACCCTTGTATCCATGGAACAAGTTATCAATTATCTGCAGGACACAAAATAGGGGATGCATATCATAGAGTCATGCTGGGAAATGCCTAGAGTGACATCAGACTTTTTTGGATGGGGTTTTGTAATGGAAGCAGCCTCGTCCCCGTTGCGAGGCTCCTGCATGGCAGGGGGTCCATTTCGGATGACGCTCTCCCCTGCCGATACTGTTGTGGAAGTGCTGGGAGGCTGCAGCACCGTATTTGGCAATTTTCTAATCATGAAAGTTGATTAGAAGGGGAGAGAGTCATCCAAAATGGACCCCCTGCCACGCAGGAGCCTCGCAACGGGGACGAGGCTGCTTCCGTTACAAAATGCCCATCCTGTCTAGGCATCTTCTTCATCCTCTAATGCAACTCTATGGTACATTTTTACCAAAAGTCCTTTATTTTAATATGGTTCGCTGTTATCCACAGTTTGCAGTATTCACAGTAAATCTGGGAACCAACCCCCCATGGGTCTGATTATATTAGCCAAAATAGTAACTTTTCCCATCTCTTGTCCAAAAGCAACTCCAAAATTGCCAGCAAGATAAACAGCAGCTGGGAAAGCAGCCAAGCTCCAGTGATAATTAATTGGGAAGAGCAAGCAAAGCTCCATTTCATGGAAAGGCAGGAATACAGGCAAAGGACACATAGAGAAGAGTCCAGAATACAGGCCAAAGGTCAAGGATTACAGAGGGCGGTGTAGTCCAGGAGTTGGTCCATAGGTCAGTAGGATCTGGCAACAGGGTCGTCAGGAACAGTCCAAGGTCAAGGAAGCAAGGATTAAGACAACAAAGTCAGCATGAAGCTTTCTCCAGAGAGATCAGTTAATCTCTGAGAAAGCCTCCATTGCCTCTCCCAGCATATATAAAGCAATTAAGGCTTTGCCAGGTGTTTCTTAATGAGCAGGTTTTTCTCATAAAGTCTCAGAGACTTCCTTTGAGCTTCTTTTTTTGCTCACTGCTGGGTATACAATGGTGGAAGTAAGTCCCTCTCTTCTTCATCATCCTTATCTGAGTGGGCAGGACTCTCTGCTGGGACTGATGCCAACCCACTCAGACCAGATCTTCCTCTGCTCGAGCCTCTAGGTTGGAAGAATTCCCTGCCAGCACAGGTATAGATAAACCTGTGTCAGGGTCCCTAGGGCCATTCCCTGCCATGTCCTCCTCCTCCTCTGACTCTATAGCCTCATCAGGCTCGTGGGGCATGACAGCTCTGGGCACAACACCACAAGACAAGACAACAGCTTCCTGCTCACCTCAAAGAGATATGCTCACACAGGCCTAAAAATGAATGTTCATTCCAACTAGAGTAGACCCATTGAATCAATAGGTGACTCACCATTCAACAGTTGATTCAGTGGGTGTGCTCTGGTGAGACTAATCAACAGGATTCCAGCTGCAGTCGCCAAGATGTAAATGGCTTTTCCTGTTTCTGGCAAGCTCAGTTATTTGATAAGCAGAACTGAAAATTACAAGTACCTCACAAGTTTCCCATAATGTTTACTGCTCTCGAGTCTCTTTCTCAGCAGAGGCATTTAGGCCAATTTTATAGCACTACACCCTTTTCCTTAAAATGAAACTACCAGTAGCAGGAGATATCCTATGGACCAGAATTGCTAATTGGAAACATACCTTACAACTGTTTCGGTTTATCCTCTGTTGTCCCACTTTTGCAGCTGCTTTTAAAATGTCCCAGTTTCTCTCTCTTGCTCCTACTTTCTCCTCAGCTAACTTGCTGCAAAGTGAGTTCAAAGTGCAAAAGTAGTTTGGACTCAATTAACTCACCCAGTGGGAGAGGAGAGAAAGGGGTGAAATTTATCCTTCCCAGTAGACTCAGGCAAAAGCAAATTGCTGCAGCCTCTCTTAGCTTGTACGTTCTTACTCATTTTGCCATCTTACCACACTCTGATGTTGTTTGGCCATATGTGTCCTTATTTTCATCTGTAAATGTAGGAGTTATGAAACTTACAAATTCGGCAACAGCATTTCACTAAGGGGGCTTTTAGACAAAGTTTTTATTCTGTTATAACTCTGATGCAGTCCTCTTTTGTCCTCCTCCCGAAATTCCCCCGTGCTGCAGGTGCCACTTTTTATTGACAGAAAACCTCCGTCAATACAAAGTGGTGCCTGCACCACAGGGGAAGGTCTAAAAGCCCCTCAACAGGGCTCTGTAAACCCTTTGTCTAAAAGCCCCTCAACAGGGCTCTGTAAGCGCGACAGCCTCGTTCTTCTCCCGACCTCCACGGGGGAGGGGGGCCCATTTGAAAAATTCTTCTGTCTTATTTACAGATTTTTACTAGGGCAAGGGGAGGGAAAGTGTTCAGATTGTTTCTTCCACTTGTAACCTTGCTGTGCTTTCATATCATTTTTTCTTCTGCTTTTTCCTCCTATTCTTCCTCCAATAACCTAAATAAATAAATAAACAAACAAACAAATCCGACAACATGCACATTAAATTTAGTGTAGAGAAAGCTCTCTCTCTCTCTCTCTGGCTTTTCTTCACAAACGAAGATTCAGGAAGGACTCATCCCGTGCTTTCTGCAAGCGCGCTGATGACTAAAAAGGCCAATCTGAGATAAAGAAGTCCGGTTGCAGAAAGCACAGCAGAAGGTCTCCTTGGGTGATGTTTCCAGGTCGTGATTCTTTCTGCGTTGTCGTTTCTCTTCAAGACTTGTTTGGCGTAAGTTCTCAAATAAGGCTGCAGTATTGTGGATAGTGCATCTCCATGCCTCCCGATGTGAGGCCAGGGCAGACCATTGTTGGTGATCAATTTGGCCAAGCCTGAGATGTTGTTTCAGGGAGTCCTTGTATCGCTTTTTTGGAGTGCCCCTCTTACGCTGACCCATGGCGAGTTCACCATAGAATACTGTTTTTGGGAGGCGATGGTCTTCTATCCTAGAAACGTGCCCTGCCCAGCGCAGCCTTGTTCTCAATATCATGGCCTCAATGCTGGTGATCCCTGCTTGCTCAAGGACAGTAACATTCGTCACATAGTCAGTCTGGTGTATATTTAGGATTGTGTGTATACAGCACTGATGAAAGCGCTCAAGGAGTCGTAGGTGGTGACAATAGGTGACCCATGTTTCGGATCCATAAAGGAGAATAGACAGTACAATGGCTCTATACACACTGATTTTTGAGCAGTGGGCTAGAAAACCACCGGTTGTATAATTGATTCCTTCAGCCAGATTAGTTCTATTTACACAGGTTTTGTTTTTAAATCAGTCATATGCACAACTATGCTTTCTTAGGATGCATTCAGGTTTTATGGCTGAAATATTACTTCTGTGCCCATTAATAACATTACCACTGACACTAATATATGTCCCACTATTCTAACTATGTGCAAAATTGATAACCAAAAGGAACATTAAGAAATATTGTTATGTACAGTACTTAAAGCATGTGGAACAAAATTAAGCTAGGGGTGGTCTCAGTTGAATATTAAGACATTTCCTAAGGAATCATTTACCCTTTCCAAGGATTGCAAAATAGATGACAAGACTTGCTGTAGAGGGAAAAGATTAAAGAAATATTATTGATGAGAAAGAGATATCCTGTGCTGCCAGGAAATCAGTATTTGCGGATCTCACAATGCTAGCTAATATATTTATATTAAATTGCTAATCAGTGCAATATTTTTCTTTTTGATTTTTTCAGTTTCAGAAATAACCATAACACAAACTGTGTATATTGGCAAAGCTGCAAGAGGGACTTGGCTTGCTCTGCCAGGAAGCATGCAGTCTGAAATGAATTGTAAATTACTTTACATTTAAGTGTAAATTATTAGGCTGTATTTTAACTGTTGTCATTAACTCTTAATATTAATACTGATGTGACTAGGCTGGGAAGGGGGAGGACAGGCTCTGTATGTCACCCATGTTCTTTTCTTTGGTATTAGCAGACCTGTGTAATTCGGAAGTAATTAATGTTTATTAATGTTTTCACCCAAGAGGTTACCATTCCTGCAAGAAATTGACCACCAACAATGGCCTCACATCGGGAGGCATGGAGCCACACTATCCACAATGCTGCAGCCTTATTTGAGAACTCACGCTGAACAAGTCTTGAAGAGAAACGACAACACAGAAAGAATCACAACCCAGAAACATCACCCAAGGAAACCTTATGCTGTGCTTTCTGCAACCGGACTTGTCTATCATGGATTGGCCTTTTTAGTCATCAGCGCGCTTGCAGAAAACGCGGTACGAGTCCTTCCTGAATCTTCGTTTGTGAAGAAAAGCCAGAGAGAGAGAGAGAGAGAGAGAACATATATAACAACAAGGCATCAAAAAATAGAAAGAATTATCACAATAACATATATAACAACATATATAACATACATAACAACAAGACATCAAAAAAACAGAAAGAATTATCACAATTATCCAATTGAAGTGACTATTTGAAAAAAAAGAAAAACAAAATAAAACATAACAACAAAAATACAACCATTTGACAATAAAACTACTTATTTATAATCCCCCTAACTCCAAAATTTCTGTAGGTACAAACATTTGTAGACATCTGCTTAATACTTACTTATACTCTAAAAGGACTTCCCACCTACACACCAAATATTTTCTTAAACTATTGCATACCTTTTCATCCTCTATATTACTAACATCTCACTAATATCTATTATCTATAACTGTTAACCTCATTCTTACTATTATATACAAAACATTTCCACCTATTATTATTACACATTCCTATCAATATTCTTAAAACAAAAACTGATTACTAAAACTTTAATATTTATTTTATTAATTTTTAGCTTGTTACTAATTGTTTTCAACATTACACCTTTTAGTTCTTAAATCCTACTACATATACATTACCCCTAATTGTTTTCATTTATCTTATAAATGGTTCCCAATTATTCATAAATTCCTCTATTAGCTTTCCTTTCACTAAGTTTGTCAGTTTGTCCATTTGTGCCATTTCTGACACTTTTTCTATCCAATCCATAATTGTCGGAATATCTTTAGATTCGTGCTTCATTTTACTTTTAAACCTTTATTTTTTTTTCTTTTTGAATCTCGCAAGAACAGCGGCGATTTGCATTCCAGGAAGTGAATGCAGCTCCATAAGAAGCATTCCAGGAAGTGAATGCAGTTCCATTCACTCCTGGGCTGCCAAGGGGAGGCGGTGGATGCGCTATAAGGTAAGTGTGAATGATTTTGTTACTGTGCCGGGACAGGGACGGGAGGGGGGCGGGAAAGGAGATAGTGAGACAGGGATGCTATTTTTGTCCGCATCTGATAATCTCCATAGAGTTGGAAGAGACCACAAGGGCTATCTAGTCGAACCCCCTGCCATGCAGGAAGACACTATCAAAGCACACCCAACAGATGGCCATCCAGCCTCTGCTTAAAAATCTCCAAAGAAGGAGACTCCATCACACTATGAGGGAGCGTGTTCCACTGCCGAACAACTCTTACCATCAGGAAGTTCTTCCTAATGTTTAGATGGAATCTCTTTTCCTGTAGTTTTAACCCATTGCTCCATGCCCTAGTATCTGGAGCAGCAGAAAACAAGTTTGCTCCATCCTCAATATGACATCCCTTCAAATAATTAAACATGGCTATCATGTCCCCTCTTAACCTTCTCTTCTCCAGGCTAAACATGCCCAGCTTCCTAAGCCACTTCTCATAGGGCATGGTTTCTAGACCTTTTACCATTTTGGTTGCCCTCTTCTGAACACACTCCATCTTGTCAACATCCTTCTTGAATAGTGGTGCCCAGAACTGGACACAGTATTCCAGATGAGGTCTGACCAAAGCAGAATAGAGTGGCACTATTATTTCCCTTAATCTAGACACTATACTCCTATTGATGCAGCCTAGAATTGCATTGGTTTTCTGGTTGCTGCATCACACTGCTGACTCATGTTCAGCTTGTGGTCCACTAAGACTCCTGGATTCCTTTTGCATGTACTGCCATCAATCCAGGTGTCACCAATTCTATATCTGTGCATTTTATTTTTTCTTTCCAAGTGTAATATCCTACATTTCTCCCTGTTGAAATTAATTTTGTTAGTTTGAGCCCAGCTTTCTAATCTGTTAAAGTCATTTTGGATTCTGATCTTGCCCTCTGGGGTATTAGCTACCCCTCCTAATTTGCCATCATCTGCAAACATGATAAGAATGCCATCTATTCCCTCATCCAAGTCATTGATAAATATGTTGAATAGCACCTAGCCTAGGACAGAACCCTGTGGCACCCCACTGGTCACTGCTCTCCAGGATAAAGAAGAGCCATGGGTGATTACCCTTTGGGTTCTGTCAGTCAACCAATTACAAATCCACCTAACAGTTGCATTGTCTAGCCCACAGGTTACTAACTTTTTGTCAAAGGCCTTAGCACACTACATCCACAGCATTCTCTTCATCTACCAAGTATGTAACTGTCAAAAAAAAAAAAAAAGACATAATATTAGTCCGGTATTACTTGTTTTTGAGAAACCCATGTTGACTTTTACAGCATTCCTTTTGAATTGCCTACAGACTGTCCACTTAATGATCTGCTCTAGAATATTTCCTAGTATTGATGTCAAGCTGACAAGGCAGTAATTATTTGGCTACTCTTTTTTTTTTTTTTTTACCTTTTATAGATGGGGACAACATTTTCCCTCCTCCAGTCTGCTGGGACCTTTCCTGTTCTCCAGAATTTCTCAAAAATTATTGCCAGTGGTTCTGAAATTACTTTTGACAGTTCCTTTAGTACCCTTGGATGTAGTTCATCTGGCTCTGGAGACTTGAATTCATTTGTACCGGCCAGGTATTCCTGAACAACCTCTTTACCTATTTTATGCTGCATTTCTCGTACTGCATCATCTGCTCCATCTTCCCTAGGTTGAGCACTGTTTTGTTTTTGGGAGAAGACTGAGGCAAAGAAGGTGTTGAGTAGTTCTGCCTTTTCTCTGTCCCATGTTAGCATTTCGCCATCTTCTCCACACAATGGCCCTACCATTTCCTTGTTCTTCCTTTTGCTACAGACATAACCAAAAAAAGCCCTTTTTGTTGTTTTTAATCTCTTTAGCAAGGCTGAGCTCCATCTGTGCTTTCACTTTTCTGACTTTCCCCTTACATGAGCTGGCTATTTGTTTGACTTTTTCTTTGATGATTTCCCCCTTTTTTCCATTTCTTGTGTATGTCCCTTTTAAGTCTTAGCTCAGTTGAAAGATGTTTAGACATCCATCCTGGTTTCTTTAGACACCTCCCATTTTTCCTCCTCATTGGAACTGTTTGAAGCTATGCCTTCAATATCTCACTTTTAAGAAACTCCCATCCATTATGAACTCCCTTCTCTTTTAGTATTCCTGACCATGGGATCAACCCCAGTAATTCCCTAAGTTTTCTGAAATCAGCTTTCTTAGAGTCTAGAATGCATGTATGATTACACTTTGCTTTCCCTTTCCTCTGTTTGACAAAATCCAGGAGAACATGGTCACTCCTCCCTAAGGATCCTACCACTTCCACAGCATTAACCAGATCATCTCTGTTGGTTGGGATCAGATCTAAAATAGCTGATCCCCTTGTTGCCTCTTCTACCTTCTGGACAATGAAATTGTCTGCAAGACAAGTGAGGAATTTGTTGGACCTTAAATTTTTGGCAGAGTTGGACTTCCAACAAATGTCAGGATAGTTTAAAATCCCCCATTACTACTACATCTCTTCTTTCTGAATGTTCAGTCATCTGTTCCAGGAAGGCATCATCCAAGTCCTGAGTTTGGCTTGGAGGTCTGTAGTAGACCCCCACCATGACATCCTTCCTGTTCTCTCCCCCTTAGTTTTTACCCAGATGCTCTCAACCTGGCTCCCAGGATTAAGTCATAGATCTGTTCACAGGTGTACACATTCTCAACATATAATACTACTCCACCTCCTGTTTGGTCTATTTCCCTGAAATAGGTTATACCCCTCTATTATGACATTTCAATGATGAGACTCATCCCACCAGGTCTCAGTGATGCTTCTTATATCATATTTATTTTGCTGTGCTAAGAGTTCTAGTTCATCCTGTTTATTTCCCATGCTCTGTGAATTACTATAGAGACACCTAAGACCATGGGCCATTTCCCGTATCTGCCTTTTAAAGGTTTTATTCCTCCCACTGTTGGGTTCTTGTGCTATTTGCCTTGTTCCCTATATAGCATTTGTGCTATTATCTCCAACACCTGATGTACTCCTACCCTCAAAAATACTGTCTCCCTCCCCCACACAACTCAGTTTAAAGCCCTCCTGATCAGACATTATGCTAAACAAATAGCTGGCCCTATGTATGAATTAATTGAGTGTAACTGTGGCTACTACATAAAGTGCAAGGCCCAAAGACACTTTTAATGCAATGTGCTACATAGCCCAAGGTATCATTGAAAAGGAGTCTGCAAGTATGTGATGGACACACTCTTTGTGTTTATAATCACTCTACAAAAAATCTTGCCCTAGATTCTGGATGGTACAGTTCATGTGGGACAAAGTCTCCAACATGAAGAAAATAAAAGTGTAAATTGGCTTATTGTCATATCCAGGATCTGTTTTATTATTGGTTTATTGGTTTTATACATTTTCATTTGGGCTCGGTGCATAAAGGAAACCCCCAAAGCAAAAGCTGACACAACCAAAAAGCTTAAGCAAGAAAAGACAAGTCTGGAAAAAGTTCCTTTGCTAGTCCAGTTATAACACAACCTTGCTCCTTGGGACCTCCTATGCTTCTGACAGACTACACACTTTGCTAAAACCCTGTTTGCATTATTTAAGACTAGACTAAAGCAGTAAAAATCTAGGAAATCAGCCAGAAACTCACTGGCATAAAGACCCATTCCAGAGGGTTTTTTTAATTTTCTTTTATTTATTTATTTTGGTTAAAAAGGAAGAAAGGCTTCAATTGGATCGTTATGGGAAAAGATGGGAGCTGATGGCATTTTCTCAGCTTTAATGAGGTGAAAATAGCATTCAGAAGTCCCTGGATAATATTTTCAGAACCTGCTAAGAGTCTCAGAAGCTCTAGTCAAAACGGTTACTTTGAAACGATTGAGCATCAGTAGTACAAGACACTTCTAAAACTGCCATCTTCAAACCACTCACTGCAGAATAGTCCTTGGAACTTTGATCACACTGCAGTGGAGCAAGTAGAATGGGAAAATGCAATTTTAGCATACCATTTCATAGTTTAAAACACCCTAGACTAAAATTAACAGGGCTTATTTCTACATAGTGTAGCCTTCCTTGCATTTTTATGGCACTGCAGTCTGTTCTAAATTCAGTTGACCTTATCCCCTTGCATTCTAAAATGGGGTGGCAAACCCTTTGATTCTCCATTTGTTCAGCTCAAAATAGTTGGTCTACAACTCACAACATAATCCATTAGCCATGCTAGTTGGGGCTTCTGGGACCTGCAATCCAAAATGGTTAGAGGGCCAAGGATTCCTGTAGTGGCAATACACTGGAAAATATTATACAAGAATTAGGATGACAGAGAGCACTTGTGCCTCACCAAACCACACACTTTAGGATTCTATAGGATGTTGCCATGACAGTTAGAGTGGAATATTACACGATAGTGTGAAAGGGTCCCAAATGGTAGAAATCCAACATGATGGTACCATATCGCATTGTACTCCCTTTGAACGCTTCTCTTGAAAGTATGAGTCAGTTAGCCTCTCTGCTGGTAATTTTGTTGTCTCCTCCTCCTTGGAAAGAACATTCAGAAATGCTATCCCTCACCTGTAGTCTGAAATATTGGAGATCACATCACCACACAATGCCACTACCTTATTTTGCAACATGTGTAGCCTTACTTTTTGGCTATTTTTCCAGATTCAGAGGTAGCTGAGATAAATCTTACTCAGTGGAAGAGATACACTTATATATTATGGGAGGAAGAGGTCTCAATTAGAAGTCAACAGCAATATTGAAAGGTGCCAAGAGATCTGTTAGAGGAAAGGTTAGCGGGTCGACCTTCATGCTGATGTCTTATTCAAAGTTTGTTTTGTTTTGCTGGGGAGGTTTCTGTCAAAATGTCAGCACACAGTATCCTGTCCTAAGTGGAATGCTTCACTATAAGCTGAGTCTCATTAGTAAGGCACAACAGCCATGGTTAGAACCCCTTTTGAAATGGCTTAAAGCTTTGCCTGTTGCCATATCTCCCACTTGGAAACATTATTTCACAAATGGTGTTTTTGGAATTACTTAGGTCTAGCAGTAGATCTTATTTAAATATACTGTGCATCTTCTACATCTCCTCTCACACATTCACTTCATTAAAATGAAATACAAAAAAAAATGAAAACTTCTTCATGATAAAGAAAGTAACAGTCACAGTGGACAACTCATAGAGACACTTCAGGTCTAGATGTCCATCTGGTCATATGCCTCAGGCCTGTTTCCTGAATTACTGAGGTCCATGGAAATGCTATGTGTGTCTACCAAAAATCAATATTTTTATGGGAAATGTTAATTAGCTCAAATAATGGCTGCAAGAGGTCCGGTAATGGTGGGATCTTTTGATCTACCTATGTATACCAGTACTCACTGAGGAGACTCCAGGCCAGGGAATAAAATAAAAATGGTTTTTATTGAAAAATAATCAGGAGAACACATACATGCATACACTCAGGCTTCAAGCACTCATACAAGACTATTGGAAAAAACAGGAAATATTGGGCTACATGAATAGAGTTTGAGATGATGGGTTATACTGTGCCTATCTGAAGAGAAGAGATTCATGCAGCAGAAGATAAATGCAGCTGTGAGGGTCATGAAGCAAACTGGCAGAGTGATGAGGTGGGAGAAACTGTGAATGTGGTGACACATGACAGAGTGATGAGATGAAGGAAGCTGTGCACACTTTGGCTGTGTTTTGGGGTGATACGTATATTTGATATTCCCCCTGAAGAGGTGTTATGAGTGGAATACAATGTCTGCCGGAGTCTCCCGTGTTAAACAATTGATTCTCCAGATGTTTCAATGATTGCTAATGGCTGAAACATTGGAACTGATGGGTTGCAGGCATCTCTCTATTGTTTTAAGAAAGGTGTGAGGGGAAACTAGTTTTGCATGACAATGAGTGTCCAGTCACCTTGACTGAATTAGTGAATGGCTCACTTCTATGTACATCCAGGAGAATTAGCCCATTTCCACCCTAACTCACCAGTCCAAGGGGGGTTGAATAATTACTACCCAGGCATGTCTTTTAGGAATTTGGGATGGCTTCTTTCATAGGCTCTCTGAACATGCTTTGAGTCCTTGTATTTGGGAGGCCTGGGTCTACTACCAACCATGTGGAGTGCCAATAATATGCAAATTTATGAAATATAGCCAATTGATGAATTATTGAAAGAGTGGGGGTATCAGGGCAGGTAACAGGCCTCTTCTCTCTGGTAGGCACAAAAGCTATCAAGATTTCATAACTCTGGTTGTACCTCTTGTGTACAAACATGGATCAGCAATGCTGTTTTCAAAACCAACACTCTTCAGCTGTTCATCCAAACAGAGATACCAGCACCTGCCGCTTTGTTTCAAGCCATACAGAGCCTTTTTAAGTTTGTACACATGGTCTGGCCCACCACTATGAAATCCAGGAGCTTGTTCTATGTAAATGCACTCATCCAGTGGGGCATTTAGATAGGCAGTTTCCACATCAAAATGGTTAACTTTGAACCTGTGCAGACTTGCAACAGATAAAGCAACCTTGATACTTTGGGCCCTGGCAGTGGGTGCAAATACTTGATCATAGTTCAGATACTTTATTTGTGAATTACCCTTTGACACCAAAAGTACTTTGTATTTGACATTACCATCATGCATTTGTTTATTTTTGTACACCCAACAGCACCCAACAGCTTTCTGCCCCTCTGGCAGTGGGACAACCTCATACATGTCATGGTCTGCAATGGATTTCATTTCATCCTCCATTGCACATTTCCACCTTTGTTGCTCATCTTGAAGCAACTGTAGGACTTCAGTGAAACTGTCAGCTTCAAAAGTTACCTGGCACACTCTCACATTTTGCACAGTAAACCTCTGAAGTGGCACCCCCTTTGTTACTCTGCTTGAATGCCGGGGAATGACAGGCTCTGTTTGATCATCAGATTCACCATCAGAGTCACTGTTAGACCCATTTTCTGTTTCAGAACTCTCCTGTTTTGGAGCTCTCCATTCAGGTTTTGGGGAATTGCTAGCACCTGATCCAGCTGCTTGTTGCTGCTGGCCATCTTGTGCTTCATCCACACATGAAGGCAAAGTTACTTCTGGGTTAGAGTGCACGTGGTGCCAATTAGCATGCTCCTCAAACTCAGATCTTTCAGATCAGAACTTTGCCATTTGGGAGTGAAAAACGCCATGCTTTACTGCCTTGCTCATAGCCCAGAAATCTTAGCCTTTTAGCCTTGGATTCCCCATTTCTCCTGATTGCCTTGGGAATGTTCACCCATGCAAAGGATCCAAAGACCCTAATGTGCTTCACAGGTGGCTTCTTGCCATAGAACATGAAAAATGGGGTATTTGACACCACAGAACTTGGGATGCGGTTACTCAATAATTAGCCATGAACATGGCCTCTCCCCAGTATTTTTTTTTTCAATGTTTGCATCAATCATCAGGCTATATTTCACTGTTTGTAGAATGCCAATTTTTCTCTCTGCAATCCCATTTTGACTGGGAGAATGAGGGGCCGTCAGCCTGTGTAAAATTCCTTTCTGCTTTAGCCACCTCTGGAACTCATTTGACATGAATTCCCCCCATCCAATTGCAGAAAAGACAGCCTCTAAGAAAAGCGCCTCTCAATGTAAGAAACCCATTGTTTGAAAGTTTCAAAAGTTTCATCCTTACTCTTGAGTAGGTAGCAGAATGAGAAATGGCTGTAATCATCTACAATCACCAAAATGAACCTCCCCCCCCAAAAAAAAAAAATCTGGATATGGGCCAGCCAGATCCACATGGACCAACTCAAGAATTCTTTTGGATCTTCTGTCACTGAATTTTGGAATTGGCAGGACCTTTGATTTCGATTGTTTACAAATCCCACAATCCAGGAATTTGTCACATCCCTTCACCTTCAGATCATTCACCATGTCAGGCATTTGCTTAAGAACCCTAAAATTTGCATGACCAAATCTCCTATGCATCAAATGCACGCAATTGTCATGCATGGGAATATTTGTCATCACAGAACCAGTTTGGGTTTCCTATACATGTAATACAATTGATTGTGATACACACCCTCAGCCAAAATGGCATCATTTTTCAAAACAAAACATTTGTTCCCTTTAAATTGTGTTTCACACCCCTCCTGCATTAACTTAGCAACAGAGCAAACACATCTTTAAACCAGGAACAAACTGGACTTTTTTTTACATCCTTGTTAAAACATGGTATGAAGCATGTACCTTCACCTAGACATTTTGACTTTGACCCATCAGCTAAACTCACATTGCAAGGGTTAGTTATTTTAATGTCTTTAAAATTTTCTTTGGAGTTGGAAATATGTTTGCTGCACCCGCTATCCAATGCCCATAAAGTTAGTTCTTTTCTTTGATCTTTTGTTGTCTGCAAAACCACAGCAGAAACAGCCACGCTAAAGCCAGATTTTTTTCTGGCCAGGCTTACCATCTTTCTCGTCCTTCTTGGCCTTGTTCTTACAGTCTTTTGCCATGTGTCCCTTCTCACCACAGCTCCAGCAGCTTCTGGCCTTCACAATGAAAGCAGGCATTTTGCTCTCACTGGAATTTTTAGAGCCAGCCGCTGAGCTGTTTGTGGAATTCTGGGCTGAGGCAGCTGTAAAGCCTTAGAAAACTGTAAATCCTGCTTGCAAGCTTTTTCTTCTGCTCCTCCAGCAGACAGCCAGTGACATAATTTATAGTCAAATTTGCCACTGGCAAAGTTTCCAGAGAATGAACTAGGCTATCATATTGTTCATCAAGGGATCTTAACAGGAGATAATATTTATTCTGCTCATTAATAATCACATTCACCTCCTGGAGACGGTCAAACAGGTCATTCAGCAAAGCAATATGGGCAGCTATATTACCTCCAGGCTGCAGCTTTGTCCTGTAGAGCTTTCGCGTCAGCATGATCTGTGACCCAGCTCCGGAATGAACATAAACTTGCCTTAATGCTGCCCAAGTCTCCCGGGCTGTAGCACATCCTCTGACATAGACCAGCTGGCTGTCTTCAATCCCCAAAATGATGGATGCCTTTGCCCGTTCTTCACCCCGCAATTCATCAGCTGTAGCATTTTGGCCCGGGGTTGCTAAGATGGGACCATAAATCAACTGCTGGTGCAGATAGGCTTCCATTTTCACAACCCACATATGGTAATTTCTGTCATTTAATTTTTCAAAAGAGAGACCTCCTCCTCCCAGACTGAGTGCCATGGGTGCAACTTAGAACTATCAAAGCCCCTCTCAGCTGGGTAAATCCCTTAACAAGGGAATCTTACCAGCCGGGACCCATCAGACAGCTCCTCTCAGCTTTCAGCAGCATTCAGCAGGCGTCTCAGCTTCCAGGATTGATGATCGCCTCCTCCGGCAGGTCAACTGCTCCAGACTAGCCAGGTGCAGACAGAAAAATTCCAAACATCTCCAAAATTAAATCCAAAATTCAGGATACACACCAAAGCAGCAAAAGTGCCCCTCATTTCCACACTCTGGGCCCATCAACCTGTCGTGGAATGTAGCCTTCCTAATCTTGCACGAATAGAAAGGACAATTAGCAGAGTTGCAGTGGAAAAATGAGGAAAATGGCCCCCAATTCGCATACTTGGTATAAAACATGGAGACAGACAAAATTCAGTCTTTTTCTAGGCTATATTGGAAATAGCTAAGGTAAAATACTGAAAACAGAATACATCATGGCTATTTTACTAGCCAAGCATCAGAGCTAAGGAAAAAATCATCCTGAGTCTCTCTGTGTCAAACACAGACCCTCCTGCATCTAACAGGTTCCATCTGTGTCTCTACACAGACTGTAATAATAATCTCACACTACAGACTGCAAGACAGCAGATTCAGTGAAAACATAACAATACCATTCTCACGCCTCTCAGCCTACACTGTGGGGATCATAGAGATAATAGTTACAGAGCACAGTAAACAGCACCTGGACGTCTCCCAGACAAGGGATGACCTCACTGTTGTTTAACCTCTAACAAAACACAGACAAGGCTTGGCCTGGAAACTTTGCAGGCCTAGTGAGACAGTAGTCTTTTGCCTAGCTGAAAAATCATCATGGACATAATATGATTCCAGTGCCCATTTTCCTTGACACTTCAGCCATTCAGAGACAATGATCCTTGTTACAAGAGCTTGGTAGGGATGAAACAATTTATTTTGGACAGACATGAGCCTGCTGTAGGTTACAAGAAGTGGTGAGTAGTTTTAGTCTAAATATTAAAGGTCAGCTACTTTAAAGTTCAGAATAAAACCCATAGTGAATTTACCACCCGACTGATACTGGAACCACAAGCCACCACTGAGGGTTTGTCTACACCAGGGGCAAAAATCCAAATGGAATCTAGACTATGCTGGCCCAGAGCTGCCCTGGATTCACCATGTGGGCACCACACATACCAGAACAAAAGCGATGTTAAACTGCCTTGCTGCCCAAATGTCCGACTGTGCCAACAGCACATCGGCACCAGTGCCTTGTCCTCTTCTCGGGGCCACCACCACTGCTGAATTGCCAGCCAAGAAGCTCCCTGGAAGAGCCTTGCTGGCAACATCACTTTGCTCTATCCGCTCCTTGTTGATCGCATAGGTGGGCACCCCATTCTGACCTCACCCAAAGCAACATCACCAATAAGGCTCTGCCAGGGAACTGCTTGGCTGGCAAGGCAGCAGCAGACACAAGAAAAATCCAACACCTTTCCAGTGCTAATCAGTGGGGGAGACAGAAAATGGAGGTGCCTGCCCACACCAATATGTCCCAGTGGGTGTTTTTGACATGTAGACAACTGGATCATCCTGAATCCAACCTGATCCAGCTGTTCACACTTCCAAAACACCAAGGCCACAGTGGCGTTCCCTAGAAGCTCCAGAATAACCTACGGGTTGTTAAAGGTCAAATTAAATGCTAAACGGAGAAGGTTTGCTGCAGAACTAGCCATATGCCATCTGGACTGATTGCACCAGGTTTGAGGTGAGTTTGGGTTTTTTTTTTCCCCTTGTGTAGACAAGCCCTGAGCCTACCAGTCCACTCCATGCCAGATAGTATACAACCACCATTGTTATGTAAAACCAGTCAGCAGCTGACATAATGTTTTTTCAGCCCTAACATGATTCCAGACACAGTCTCTATATGAAGCCAAAGGCTTTCACTGCCAGCATCCATAGGTTTTCCATGGTGTTTTTTTTTCCCGTGCTGTGAGGCCATGTTCTGGAAAAGTTTATTTCTGATGTTTCACCTGCATATATGGCTGGAATCTTCAGATAATGGTTGGGTAGGAGTGTGTGGGGGGGGGGTATATACTGTGAGCTGCTGTTGGAGAGGATATGTAAATTTGTGGAGATATGCAAGGAGGACTAGTGTCTGTTTGGCTAATTGTCCATTATCTGCTGGAAATCTCCTTGTCCCTGGGTGGAGTTCATTTGCATGTGCTGAGTTTTGATTTTAGTGTTTTTCAGGACTGGTAGCCAGATTTTGTTTACTTTTAGGGTTTCTTCTTTCCTGTTGAAGTTGTATCATTTCTGAACCATCTGAACAACATCCACCCAAATATCCAATTCAAGATGGAAGAAGAAAAGGAAGGAACATTGCCATTCTTGGATGTCCTAGTTATCCGCAAACCAAACCAACGGTTAGATCACAAGGTATACAGAAAACCCCCACATACAGACAGATACCTACACAAGAACTCTAATCATCACCCAGGACAAAAAAGAAGCACAATAAAAACATTGGTAGACCGTGCAAAAAGGATCTGTGAACCCCACTACCTGGAGACAAACTGAAGCACCTAAACTGAGCTCTACAAGCTAATGGTTACTCCAGATCAGACATCACAAGAGCAGCCAGGCCCAGAAAAAACCACAGGAATGAAGAAAAACAGCCACCAAAAGGGAAGGTATTTTTACCATATATCAAAAGAGTCACAGACAGAATAGGGAAACTCATGAGGAAACATAACCTCCAAATGATCTACAGACCAAACAAGAAAATCCAAGAAATGCTACGCTCAGCAAAGGACAAAAGAGACCCTCTCACAACTGCAGGAGTTTATTGCATACCATGCAGCTGAGGACAAGTTTACATAGGGACCACTAAACGCAGTGTGCAAACACAAATCAAGGATCATGAGAGACACTGCAGACTGGGCCAGTCAGAAAAATCAGCAGTAGCAGAACATGTGATAAACCAACCTGGACACAAAATGCTATTTAAAAACACAGAAATTCTGGACCAGGCCAACAACTATCATGTCAGAATGCACAGAGAAGTTATTGAAATCCACAAATACCTAGACAACTTCAACAGGAAAGAAAAAACCCTAAATGTAAACAAAATCTGGCTTCCAGTTTTGAAAAACACTAAAATCAAAACTCAGCACATGCAAATGAACTCCACCCAGGAACATGGGGATTTCCAGTATATAATGGACCATTAGCCAAACAGATGCTAATCCTCCTTGCATATCTCCACCTAGAAACTAGCCATTCAAATACACAAATTTACATACCTTTTCCAACAGGGGCTTACAGTATATAAACCCCACACACACTCCTACCCAACCATTCTCTGAAGATGCCAGCCACAGATGCAGGCGAAACATCAGAAAGAAACTCTTCCAGAACACAGCTTCATAGCCTGGGGAAAAAAACCCACAGAAAACCTACATTCTCTGTACTTTCCTATGGGGGTCAAGGAGCCACTATCACGATATATGATAAAATCCAAAATATGATGATGCCAGCAAAACAAACAAACAAACAAACAAATAAAGTAGAGCAAGCTAAGTATTCTTGAGTATTTTAATTAATGTATGATAAGAAAATGTCAAGGGCCATTAGCTGATAGGAAGAAAATCAACTCATTTGAAATGTGGTGCTGGAGAACAGTTAGATGGCTACCATGGACTGTTAATTATCATGGGATCCTAGAGCAAATCAAGCCTGAATTCTCCCTAGAAGCCAAGATTACTAAACTGGCATTGTCATACTTTGAGAAGTATGAAAACACATGGCTCACTAGAAAAGACAATAATGCTTGGTTAGGTGGAGGCAGTAGGAAAAGAGGGAGGTGGATTGATTCAATCAAGGAAGCCACACCCCTGAGTCTGCAAGACCCAAGTAGGAGCAGGTCGAAGTCGACTTGATGGCGATTAACAACAATAGGGCCATGTTCTAAATGTTATGCTTATTTTCTACAACCAGATCTATACCAACTGAAATTAAAGACTATTGAAGCACAAAGAGCAATGTTGGTGGGAAAAAAACTCTCATGAAGATTATTGTTTCCCCATTTTATGGCCCAGGGTCTTCCAAGGTTACATGAGTGATAACTTACAGAAGTTAGTGATCACCGGTAAAGTGTTCTGTATGCCCCGTTGTGACTCAGATCGGCTTCTACTGCCCTTGACTTGTACCTCTTTCCAAAAACTGCCAGACTAACGAAATCAAAAGAATATTTTGGTATTTGAAAAACTTAAGCATAGTGAATGCATAATAAAATAGCATTTGAAAATTGGAGTGTTTGAGAGGGCATGCATGAAGTAAGATTTCCAATAATAGAGAACAGAATATTTGAAGACTAAAAATATATGAGAGTATTAATGCATAGATAATCCTTAAAATGTTTAATATCTGACTTAGATTTGCAGTATATGCTTATTGATTTGACTTGCTTGAGGGTGATCCCATAGTTTTCAAATAGTTGGATGTTTGGATAAACTGAAGTGCTAATTGCAGAGGGCTGAATGGCAAATAGGGAAGCTGGGGTGGGGGGAGAGCCAACAGCAGATGCCAGTGGTGCCACTTCAAAACGAACAAGGTCCAACCAATCTAACACTCTGTCTCTCCAGCAATGGCCAGATGGACATCTCTGGAATACACGAGGCAGGGGATCCATCATGCTCTTAATAAGCAGCAAAGGACTCAAACTCATTGGCACATGTCTCACTAAAGGGTGACCTCTGAAGTACTGAGCCATAACTTCCCAGTGTGCCAGCCCAGCAGTTTGCTTTAGTGAAGTACACATGAAGCTCCTCAGCCTAAAAGGACTTTTGCAATTATTTCCTGACAACTTCCATTTCATGTACATTGGATGAATCGGACCAATATACAGTAAGAGTGAAGTTGCCTTCTCTGTGACATTAAGGCCATTGTCAGCCCTCCCTCTGATGGTGTCACCTGGTGAGGATTCAGCCTCTCCGTACCCACCCACCCCGCTTAGTGCTACCACTGCTCCTTCTAGTTCATAGAATCATAGAATTGTAGACTTGGAAGAGACCACGAGGGCCATCCAGTCCAACCCCCTGCCACGCAGGAAATCACGATCAAAGCATCCCCAACAGATGGCTATCCAGCCTCTGTTTAAAGACCTCCAAGGACCCCACCATCAACCCCACCACGCTCCGAGGGAGTGTGTTCCACTGCCGAACAGCTCTTACTGTCAAAAAGTTTCTCCTCATGTTGAGGTGGAATCTCTGTTCCTGGAGCTTGCATCCACTGCTCCATGTTCCAGTCTATGGAGCAGCAGAAAACAAGCTTGCTCCATCATGAACGTGACACCCCTTCAAATACTTAAACATGGCTATCATATAGCCTCTTAACTGTCTTTTTTCCAGGCTAAACATACCCAGCTCCCTAAGTCTCTCCTCATAAGGCATGGTTTCCAGACCTTTCACCATTTTAGTTGCCCTTCTCTGGACACGCTCCAATTTGTCAATATCCTTTTTGAATTGTGGTGCCCAGAACTGGACACAGTATTCTAGGTGAGGTCTGACCAAGGCAGAATAGAGTGGCACTATTACTTCCCTTGATCTAGACACTATACTTCTATTGATGCAGCCCAAAATCACATTCACCTTTTTAGCTGCCGCATCACACTGTTGACTCATGTTTAACTTGTGGTCTACTAGGACTCCTAGATCCCTTTTGCACATAGTCTCATTCAGCCAGGTCTCTCTCATCCTATATCAATGCATTTCATTTTTCTACCCTAAGTGCAGTACCTTACATTTCTCCATATTGAATTTCATTTTGTTAGCTTTGGTCCAGCTCTCCAGTCTATCCAGGTCATTTTGAATTTTGATCCTGTCCTCTAGAGTATTAGCTGCTCCTCCTAATTTGGTGTCATCTGCAAATTTGATAAGTATGCCCCTAATTCCCTCATCCAAGTCATTGATAAAGATGTTGAATAGCACTGGGCCCAGGACAAAACCCTGTGGCACCCCACTGGTCACATCTTTCCAAGACAAAGAGGAGCCACTGCTGAGCACCCTTTGGGTTCGGCCAGTCAACCAATTACAAATCCATTGAACAGTTAACTTGTCTAGCCCACATTTTACAAGCTTGTTTGCAAGAATGTCGTGGGGAACCTTGTCAAAGTCCTTGCTGAAATCAAGGTATGTGATATCCACAGTGTTCCCTTCATCTACCAAGCTGGTAATTTTATCAAAAAAAAGAGATCAGATTAGTCTGGCATGACTTGTTTCACTGAAACCCATGTTGACTTTTTGTGATTATGGCATTGCCTTCTAAATGTTCACAGACTCTCTGTTTAATGATCTGCTCTAGAATCTTCCCTGGTATTGAAAAGAGGATCCCAACAATTATTGTCCAGTTAGTCTGACATCATGTCAGACTAACTGGACAATAATTGTTGGGATCCTCTTTTTTCCCCTTTTTGAAGATGGGGACAACGTTTGCCCTCCTCCAGTCTGCTGGGACTTCTCCTGTTCTCCAAGAGTTCGCAAAGATTATTACCAATGGCTCTGAGATCACATTTGCCAGCTCTTTTAATACTCTTGGATGTAGTTCATCTGGTCCTGGAGATTTAAATTCATTTAGATTAAGAAGTTATTCCTGTACTACCTCTTTGCTTATTCTGAGCTGGATTTCCCCTATTGTGTCCTTTGTTCCATTCTCCTCAGGTTGGTCCCCCTTTTCCTTTTCTGAAAACACTGAGGCAAAGAAGGTGTTGAGTAATTCTGCCTTTTCTCTGTTCCCTGTTAGCATTTTGCCATCTTCTCCTTGTAGTGGCCCTACCATTTCCTTCTTCCTCCTTTTGCTACGGACATACCCAAAAAAACCCTTTTTATTGTTTTATAGTTGCCTCTGGGAAGCCCATAAGGCAGGGCTTAAAAGCAAGATCCCTATCATCCCATCATTTATCAATAATTGAGATACTGGACTTTATCAGACAAGCCTCTAAAAATGTTCTTTTGCCGGCATAATATAGCTGTTTTTATGCTGGCAAAAGAATTCCTCTCACCAGACATATCTTTGTCTCCCAACAAAGGCTTCCCCAGCAATGAACACACTTAAAAACTTACACGTACACTGGGGAGGGTCATAAAAAGTGTTGCACCTACCTGGATGTCACTATATCACCCAGAAGTGTTCTGGCTGGTCCAGCCATTGATCGAGTAAGTACATGGGGGGGGGGCAGTGGCAGAAGTGCTAGGTTTCATACACCGGCAATGCTGGCAAAAAAATGGCACAGCTGATCTATTGACAGCTTGTCCTGTCAATAAAACAGATCAGCTTATTGGCAGGACATAAATGCAAAAGGGCATCATCGTGTGGTATGTGCATCCTTTCACATTTATGTGGTGTAGTTATGATGCCATATTTAGTGCGTCTGATAAAGTTCACTGTCTCTGACTTTGGGGGTTCTATATAAACACCATCTTTACTATCACTTAATAGCAATATTTATTAGTTCTCTGAAATGAATGGGGGAGCCAGAACATACAAGAACACTTGTTGAACTCCAGTGCCTAACATGCGCTGGATCAGGTGAGAAAAAAGGAAAGTCTCATTGTTTGTACACATCAGACAACAGTCTAAAAAAAAGGGGGGGTTCCCAAGCTCTACTAATGGACTTGTCAAGATCTGAACATCTTCTGCAGCAGCTGCAAGACCTTCAGGGACCTTCAGATGGGAAACATAAGAAGGTATCTGTAACCTTAATAACAAATTATCTTGGTTCTATAAGGAATATCCTGTGAATGGTGGGTAATTCCCAATCTATTTCAAATCACCTCTGGATAATAATCCATTTATTTGGGGATTGACAAGAATCTGCAAACAACCCTGGCAAAAAAAAAAAGCCCTACAACCCTGCTTTGTTATTAAGCTGCTATCATTTTAAACTTTGATTTGTAAGGCTGGCAGTAAAAACAACCAGCAATGCTGTTTTTTGGTATTGCATCAAAATAGCCCTGCTTAAAAATATTCTGAATGTGAACTTTACTACCACTGTGTCAAAAAGTACAACCCATGCAAAAGGTGGGGGGGAGGGTCCTTAAAGGAATTGTGGCAAATGAGTGAAATCATAAGGAACTTTTGTGAAATCTACTTCAGAAAGAGGATGTGATGTTTTAAACAGAAATAGAAGATAATGTAGTAGCTACAATTCCTCGGGGCTTTTGAAAAATGCAATATCATTTTAAAGTACAGAAAGTTCATCTAAAGTCTCAGTAGACACTACAACTAAGGAGCGGGTGGTGAGAGTTATGTAACCAGAATCATAAGGGGAATAGTGGAATTTGCATAATCACTGTAGATTGAAAGCTTTATGTAATTCATATTCAGTACTCAATTGACTGTATCCAACCTAATGTCTTTGGCTCTCCCTCTTATATTCTATCATATTTGTTGATTAGTTAGTTGATTGGTTTAAAATACTTATGTAGTGCTTTTCTATATACAATATACAATAATAACGCAATATTATTTATAACAATACAATAATACTTATGTACATCTTTTCTATATACCATATCCAGAAGTGGTATATAGACTTGCCCTCTTGATCTCTGTCCATCTTGGCTGGTCGTCCGGGGGGGGGACGCATTGAGGGTATTCCTACGGGACACAATCAATGCGTCCTTCAGGGAAGGTATCGTACCATCTTGTTTAAAGGAGGCAGCAGTTAAGCCACTCCTGAAAAAACCTTCCCTGGACCTCCTGGACAGGAAAGATTACATGCCAGTGTCCTTGCTACCTTTTTTAAGCAAGGTGATCGAGAGGGCAGTTGCTTCCCAACTCCAAGCCATCTTGGATGAAACCAATTATCTTGATCCATTACAAACCGGCTTCAGGACAGGATATGGAGTTGAGACTGCCATGGTCGCTCTAACCGATGACCTCTGCCTGAGCATTGACAGGGGTAGTGTGACCCTGCTGGTGCTCTTGGACCTCTCAGCAGCCTTTGACACTATAGATCTTTCTATCCTCTTGGATCGCCTGAGAGAGTTAGGAATTGGAGGCACTTCTCTGCTGTGGTTCCATTCCTTTCTCTCGGGCAGATCCCAGAAGGTGAGGCTCAGGGACAGTTGCTTTTCCAGAATTGAGCTTAATTGTGGTATCCCTCAGGGTGCCATCCTGTCCCCAATGCTATTTAACATTTATATGAAGCCGCTGGAAGAGATCATCTGGAGGCATGGAGTTCGGTGCCATCAGTATGCTGATGACACTCATATATTTCTCCATGACCAGATCGTCAGCTCAGACTTCAGATGGCGTCTCTCCTCTCAATGACTGTCTTAGAGCGGTAATGGATTGGATGAGGAAAAACAGATTGAGACTAAATCCAGACAAAATGGAGGTACTGACAGTCACAGGCCCGAAACCAGGTCTGGGAATACAACTTCCAGTCCTGGGTGGAGTCACACTCTCCTCTAAGGACTGTGTTCACAGTCTGGGGGTACTCCTAGATTCGTCGCTCCACATGACTAGTCAGGTGAGTGCAACAGTCAGGAGTGCCTGTTATCAGCTTCGGCTGATACACCAGCTGTGCCCTTACCTGGATACAAGGGATCTGGAAACTGTGGTACATACTTTGGTAACCTCACGTTTGGATTACTGTAATGCACTCTACATGGGGCTACCCTTGTGCCTAACCCGGAAACTTCAACTGGTACAAAATATGGCAGCCAGGTTAATTACGGGTACATCTAGGAGAGAGCATATAACACCTGTGCTTAAATCTCTCCACTGGCTGCTGATCAGTTTCTGGGCACAGTACAAGGTGTTGGTTTTAACCTTTAAAGCCCTACATGGCTTGGGTCCATCTTATCTTCAGGACTGCCTCATCCCATATGATCCCTCCCCCATGCACTTCAGTCCTCTGGGAGGAACCTGATGCAGCCTATGAAAACTAGGCTGTCGCACACCTCCCAAAGGGCCTTCTCTTCTATGGTTCCCAGACTTTGGAATGGCCTGCCAGATGAGATCCGTCTTATCACTACTCTTGATAGCTTCAAGAAAGTGCTAAAGACGGATCTCTTCTGGCAGGCCTTCCCAGAATAATTTCCCAGCTCAAGCGGAGCTGATTGCTTACCCGCTCCCCTGCCGCTATTGCCATTTTTTATTTATTTATTTATTTATTTGTTGTATTTTATCTTTGTTTTAATTCTCTATTAGTTTAATTTAGTTTTAAGGAGTGGGAGGTTTAGGATTGGGAAGGATTGTTTTAACTTGCTGTGTTTTAATCTTGTTGTACACCACCTTGGTTGCTGAGCAGAGGGGTGGGTTAAAAATAAATTATTATTATTATTATTATTATTATGTGTCTTTTAACCTAACCCCTTCCACAAATGGAGTGCCACCCCTGAGAAGACTCTATCCTTAGTAGCCACCCACTTCACTTCACTTTCCCAAGGAAAATGGAGCAAGATTAAGGTAAGTAAATATGGGAGAAGTCAGTCTTTTAGGTGACCTGAGATGCATCTACACTGTAGAAACAGTGCAGTTTGACACCATTATAACTGCCATGGCTCCATCCTACAGAATCCTGGGATTTGTAGTTTACAATGTCTTTAGCCTTCTCTGTCAAAGAGTGCTGGTGCCTCACAAAACTACAAATCCCAAGATTCAATAGGATGGAGCCATGGCAGTTATAATGGTGTCAAACTACATTATTTCTACAATGTAGATGCATGCCTGGTCTGATGTTGTTTAGGATGTTATAGGTTAAAACCAACAGTTGGGCCTATAAATAGTCTAGGAGAATGCCAACTACAATTTCAGTTGTTTGAGCATTGACATAGTATTACCAAAATGTCCAGTCCTAGTTAATATACGCATGGATCTAATTTTAAGAAGCAACAGTTTCCTTACATTTTGAAAAGCTGTTCCACCTACAGCAAAACATATTCTAAACTGGAGGTGAAGCATGAATTTATATATACTGGGAGGCTCAGGTGGTGGTGGCTGATCAGGAAAAAGTTTCACAGCCAAGTAATTTACAGAAGGGATAACTTTGCTCTGTGTGGTATAACCATCATGTTTAGCTTTTTCTTGTCACAAGGATGAATGGCCTCACAAAATGGTGGAAGAAGAATAGCACTTGGTTGCAGTGTTGGTTCGTTTGTGTTTGATGCTTTGTATGTATGTGTGGAGTTGACAACATGAACACAAGAAGACTGTATTTTCTACCATAGGCCAATGGCCTGTAACATTCAGGTGTTTATTTTTAAAGAAACTAAAGGCAACTATTTCATTAAGTTTTAGAAAATGGGGGAGTATTTTTTTTTTAAAAAAAATAATCACAACTACAATGGTAACTAACTACTTCTGGGGGCCTTGGACATATAACCACAACTCTTTACTTTTAAAAATAATTTTACAAGCTCTGCTTTGTCCAGAACTCAAGAAGCCATAAATAATGAGTAGGTTCATCAGCAAAAGGTCCTGCAGAGTATGTAGCTCCATTTGACTGCTGGTGTTGTCTGAGGTCAAAGGTTCTGCTTGCTTAATAGTTTTTCCATTTGCTTAACAGTTCTTCCTTAATTTCTTTTTTTCTTAAGGCATTTTTGCATTATTTTCAGAAGAAAAGACTTGGGCCATAGTCCTCCTTGCTAACAAAAACACCACTTCCATTAATTAGGAAAAGCTTGAAGGAAAAGAAGGCAAGCCCGATTTGTCTATTTTAAAACAATGACTATGTTGCAAGTGAACAATTTTTAACTGCACAAGAACATATCTTCAGCTCTTGGGTTACATTTAAAACCACATGTCCTTGAGGGATTCTGTATTTCAGGGGTATTGTCTCTTTTGTACTCACTGAAACTCCATTATGGTGCTTGACTTTTATCCCTGACAGCACCATAGGGCCAAATGGGTGAACATTAATAACCTTAACACAGAGAAAAACTCAGATTGACTAAGAGCCACAAACTGTATGTCAGATGGTACTTATATTTTGTATTTACCAATATACTAAAATTATAGTCGCTGTGGGATAAATTGTGGGTCCTATCTTGAACAAATAGTGTCTAGATTAAGGGAAGTAATAGTGCCACTCTATTCTGCCTTAGTCAGGCCTCACCTAGAATACTGTGTCCAATTCTGGGCACCACAGTTCAAAAAGGATATTGACAAATTGGAGCGTGTCCAGAGAAGGATGACTAAAATGGTGAAAGGTCTGGAAACCATGCCTTATGAGGAAAGACTTAGGGAGCTGGGTATGTTTAGCCTGGAAAAAAGACGGTTAAGGGGCAATATGATAGCCCTGTTTAAGTATTTGAAGGGGTGTCACGTTGAGGATGGAGCAAGCTTGTTTTCTGCTGCTCCAGAGACTACAACACAGAACAATGGATGCAAGCTCCAGGAACAGAGATTCCACCTCAACATTAGGAGGAACTTTTTGACAGTAAGAGCTGTTCAGCAGTGGAACACACTCCCTCAGAACGTAGTGGGGTCTCCTTCCTTGGAGGTCTTTAAACAGAGGCTGAATGGCCATCTGTCGGAGATGCTTTGATTGTGTATTCCTGCATGGCAGGGCATTAGACTGGATGGCCCTCGTGGTCTCTTCCAACTCTACAATTCTATGATTCTATGAAATTTACCTGACACTTTTGTCACTAATTCTCCTGTCCCAGGTAGCTGTTTTATGATTTTATGCTTCTTTTCTGTGCCTTTCCTCAGCCACACATATCTCATATTCTTTCTCTCCTTGCCAACAATATATTCTGGACCTTTTCTATCAAAGAAATCAGTGTCTTGCTATATGTACAGATGATCAATCATCCTCTCCTCCGCCACCCACCCACTTTCCCTTTACTAATGACTTAGAAAGAAGAGGAGACAGCTCATGTGTTCATTTTCACCTAATCATGTTCATTGTCTTCCTGATATGTGTTTTAGGAACTTCTCTGCTCATTCAAATGGCTCCTAGATGAATTCTTTGAAGATAACAGTGGGCAAAATGGAGCCCTGGGGACTCATGCAACCCCCAATGCTGTTTTTATGGCATCCAATTCCCTTAAGTTGGAGAGAGGGCCTTCTTGGTTGCTGCCCCCTAGGCTCTGAAGCTCCCTTCCCAGGGAAACTAGAATGGCCTCCTCCCTGCTGTCTTCCTCTCAGCAGGCAAAGTACTTTTTATTCTGGCAGGCATTTAAAATACAGTAGGACCCCCGTATCCACTGATTCATTATCCACTGATTCAATTATCCATGAGACACAAAACAGCACACCTACCATAGAGTCTTCTCAGACAATGTGTCCTCTCTAGCCATTTCCTAGGTCCTCCAAGGCAACTCTATGGTATTTTAAACCTGAAGTCCCATTATTTTCTATGGTGTTCACTATTATCCACAGTTTTCAGTAACCACGGGGAGGGGGGCAGAACCAATCCCCAGCAGATACGGGGATCCTACTGTAAAACACTTTTAAAGGATGGGTTGAGGGTTCTGTGCCATGTTACATTGAATTGTTTTAAGGGGTTTTTATCTTTTTAATAGTATTTATCTTTTTAAGTGTGATTTTAAATCATTTTGATAATTTAATCCTATTTTAATGTTCAACTTTTGTATGTTTTGTTGTTCTGTTGTTGTTTTTTAACTGTAAGCCACCTAGAGTTCAAATGTGAGAGAAAGGCACCATATAAATACAATTATAATGGTGGTAGTGCTATTCTTTGTCTTGCAAAAGAACGAAGGAAATTGCCTCTCCAAGAGTAGAAACAGGTCACAACTTCTTCCAAACCCCTCCCCCCCCCCAACACACACACTGTTTGATATTAAACATATATTGACATCCATTTTTCAGAAATGAGAATGGACTTCTGGCCACTTTTTAATTATTATTATTATTTCTTGGCATTTGTACAAGTCCAGAAAAATAAGCCTCAGACCTGCTGAATTGCTGATCCCTTTTTTAAGAAATTGCAAGCCACATCTGCTTCATGATTCGATCCAGCCACCCTTACAAACAAATACATTATTATTATTATTATTATTATTATTGTATCCTGCCTTTTTCTCAGTTTAGGGACTCAAGGCAGCTAACAATGAGTTTAAAACAGTCCAAGTAAAAACAATAAAAAAATTAAAAATGCAAATATCATGTTTAAAAACAAATTAAACAAGCTACACAGTTAAAACCACAAACTTTAAAATACTAAAACATATAAAAACTTTAAAATCCAAGTCACACAGCATTTAAAAGCCTAGCACACATCAAATTGTAAATACCTGAAGGAACAGAAATGTGTTTTTTTTACCTCATGAAAAAAAAAGAGAGGAGAGACGGAGCCATCCTGGCCTCTCTGGGGAGGGAGTTCCACAGTCGAGGGGCAGCCACCAAGAAGGCCTTGCTCCCACCAAAGAAGCCTCAGAAGGTGGTGAGATAGAAAGAAGGGCTTCTAAGCAATGGCAGTCCACTTTCCTTAGGGGAACCTAAACAGTGATCTCAGATTTACCTGCCTTGTTTCCTGCTGCTTCAAACAGCTCAGGTTCATCCACATCTGTACCCTTGAGGCCCACATAACACCCAAACCCTGAGTATGGTGGTAGCTGTCATAACTGGTTCATCATAGAGGACACCAGTGCAATACAGTAAAAGCATTTATAGTTCTGTAAGCAGGCCCTAAATAACTGAATATTTGTTCCAAAACTCAGCCAGAATTCCTTGTGGTATGACTATCTTAAGTTTGGGGTTGATGAAAAGAACAATTACAGCTATTTTTACTTGTTTAATTTTCTCTTTCTTGCTTATGTAATTTTTATTCAGATAAAAGTCAAAGCATGCCAAACAGAAATGCTAAAATGCCGAACGATCATGTAAATTAGCAGAAGATGGACGCTGCTACAATATCTAATTAATGCTTTGGGAACTCATGTCACTTCTACTTAACTTCAAGTACTTGAGAAGGAAAATGTGCTTCCCAATTTTTGCTCCCTCACACTTCTATGCCCTTTATATTCCTGGGGCTTAAAAGGAAAGGGTCCAGTTTCTCCACCCCCACCCCACCTACCCGAATTGGGATCTCACAGCACAGTCATATACATGCCTACTCAGAAGTCATCTCCAGAGGACCTTACTCAGGGCTTGTGTACACGGGGCGGGGTCTGCTTCAAATAGCATTTTTCTGGTCCATAGTGATCTTGCACCCATCTTGGACTTTATCAGATGCGGCAAATACGGTGTCATAAGGATGCCTAACAATTGTGAAAGGGCATGGCAAACCAAACAATGTCATCCTTTCATGATCATATCTTGCATATAAGCCGTACTTTTTTATTGATGGCCCAAACCATTAATAGATTGGCCGTGGCGCTTTGTTGCCAACTTTGCAGCATTGTGCTCACGTGAATGCAGCATCAATGGGCAAATCTCACCTACTGGGTGAGATTGCAACAGCCAGGTAAGGGACGATCTTTTTATGAACCCCCCCCCATGTACTCAGGACTTTTAATGTGTGTATCTATGCTTGTGTTAACATTTTATGTCTTTGTTTTAATTTTATTTTTAAATTTCCCACGCTAGCATCTTCTCACGAGAATCGGTGATATTTCAACCCTGAAAGTAAATGGAGGAAGCCACATCGACACTGCTCAAGGTAAGTGTGGTAGAAGGGGTTCTTCTGCCGGCATAAAAATGCCACAATTTATGCCAGCAAAAGAACAGTAACATAGGGTGGTCTGATAAAGTCCCTTATTAATGCCATCCCACACACATCTTATTGAAGCTAGGTGAGAGTGGCATTACCAGCCACACTTTTCCACTCAGCAAGCATTTCAGTGTAAAAGGGAAGTCCTGCTATGATCACATGTCCTATACTTCACATTATTTTTGGCCTCACAGCCTTGGCCACTCTGCTTTTTCTTTCTTCCTGTCATGCATGTGAAAATGAGAATATGCAAATAGGCAGAGGTGCACTAATAGTGATATACAAGTATCCACACAAACACACCTTCAGAAAATAATAGCACTGGCAAAACATAAATGTAAACAGAGGAAGTGTATGTGCTTGGAAGTATATTAACCCAATGAGTCACTCAAGATTGGAAAATTATGTGGATAACAATTCCTCCCAAAGTGCTAATAAAACTCTTGAGAAAAGTGATGGTCCCAAGTTCTGGAATCTTAGTGACAGACATTTCTAAGGTGACTCTAGCCCTTAACACCAAAATTGCTTTAATAGGTTGGGTAAAACAGGCTTTTGATTTGAATTGTGATTGGTGAGCAAGAGAGAAGACACTTGAAAAGAAATTGTTTCCCCCTCCCGAACTTTACATTTACTTAAACTTATGCCCCCAATGAGTCCTAAAATTCTTCTTAATTCTTCTTTCTCACCATTCCTTCCTCTTCCTCCTCTTTTATGATGGCTGCTTGGAACTGGGAGACAAGGAACTTTATCAGATGTGGCAAATATGGTGTCAAAATGTGAAAGGGCGTACATATCATATGACATTATACTTTTGCAATTTCGTATTGTCCAAAAACCACTTCTTTTTATTCATGAGCCAAGCCATCAATAGAACTGCCGTGGTGCTTTTTTGCCAGTATTGCCGGCATTTGAAACCTCGCACCATTGTGCTCATGTGAATACAGCATCAATGGGCAGAACACTTCCAGGTGAGATCACAAAAACCAGGTAGGAGACGCTCTTTTTATGAACTTCCCCAGTTCACTTTTTAGTTTTAAAGTGTGTGTTTGTGCTTGTGTGTACATTTCATGTCTGTATTTTTCTTTCTTTTTTTTAAATTTACCACACTCATGTCTTCTCGTGGGAATCACCGAGACCTCAAACCCAGCAGTAAGTGGAGCTCCATTCATGCTTCGTTTATGCTGGGGCTGCCTTTTTAACACTGCTCAAGGTAGGTCTCATAGGAAGGGTTCTTTTGCTGGCATAAAAATACCACAAAATATGCTGACAAAAGGACATTTATGGAGGTTAGTCTGATAAAGTCCAAGGAAAGAATGGAGTAATGGTCTCTACCGCCCCTTTCCTTTTTGTCCTTTGGTCTCTCTCTCTCTCTCTCTCTCTCTCTCTGGACTTTTTCAGATGATACTTAGCACTCAAGGAGGTCTCAGGAGAGGCACGGCACTATCGCACGGCAGGGGGTCCTTTTCGGACACCACCGTCCCTCTTCCGAAATCATTGATGTCACTTCCGTGAAGGATTGGAAGCGGCCGTGCCATATTTGGCCATTTTTTACTCATGAGCAACTGCTGTGATTAAAATATGGTGTGGCTGCTTCCAATCCTTCATGGAAGTGACACCAATGATTTCGGAAGAGGGATGGCAGCATCCAAAAAGGACCCCCTGCCACATGACAGCGCCATTCTTCTCCCGAGACCTCCTTGTGCGGTAAGTATCATCTGAAAAAGTCCTCTCTCTTTTGCTCTCCTTCTCACATTTCACATTATTCCAGGTGCAAAAGAGTGAGAATATGAAAGATAATGAGAAAAAGGGAGAGGAAGAACTGAACTGGTAGAGAAGAAAAAAGAGATACCCTGATCTCTCCTGTTCCCCCCATTACAACTTCTGTTGTTACTGTTTTTACTCCAGGAAAGGCAGGCAGATGAGTGGGAGGAAAGAAAACATAGGAAGGATTTTCTTTGGTTACACTTGAAGGTGAGGAACTACAGAGCTCAGCAATATATTGTTTTGATTCATTAAGCCAGGATGAGATACTTCTTCCCCCTTCCCTATCAGCCCTTATCTGAAATTCATTGAAGCCCAGTATCCTTTCCTTTCTTGGTGTCTAGGGAAGCCAGTGTTTGGAATTAATAACAAAACTGTGAAGAAAAAGATATGTGTTAGAGAATTAAATGGGGATGAAGGAAGGACTGCTTCCACTAGCTACACCAACTGGATAGTAAGAGAAATGCATATTTCCTACAACTACATTATCCCTCCAGCAATGGGAGATAATGTGCCTCAGGCATCAGATCTACAAATTAAGCCTGGGGTTACCTTCCACAAAACAAAGCATGCTAACTGCATGTGAGGAAAAGCACATACTGATACAAACAGTCATCTTTCACCACTTGAGGGAGTGGTGAAAATATGTGCTCTTCTAAATACAGTTGCCCTTAAGATTTGCTGGAGTTTGATTCCAGGACCACCACCCCCGTGGATACCAAAATCCATGAATACTCAAGTCCCATTCTATGCAATGGCATAGCAAAATGGTGTCCCTTATATAAGATGGCAAAATCAAGGTTTGCTTTTTGGATTATTATTATTATTATTTTAAGAATATTTTCAAGCCGTGAATACTTAAATGCATGAATACCAAATCCGTGGATACAGAGGGACAACTGTATGTGCTAAGTGTACAGGATGCTAAGACGGTGGGTGGGAAGAGGTGGGTGGGAAGAAGTAAAGTTAAGTCTGAGAGTATCGTCGATAGGTGGGGAAATATCATAACAGACAAAACAAAGAGGGCAAGAAATCCTAACTACCTGTTTCTACTTTTATTACCCCCTTTGGACACATAGGACTTTATCAGATGTGGCATATATGGCATCATAAGGACACCTAATGATGGCAAAAGGGTGCGCATACCAGATTACATTGTCCTTTTGTGATCATAACTTGCCAATAAGCTGTACTTTCTTATTGATGGGCCAAGCCATAAATGGATCGCGTGTAGCATTTTGTTGCTGGCAATGCTGGTGTTTGAAACTTTGCGCCATTGTGATCACATGAATGCAGCATGAATTACAGAACACTTCTGGGTGAATCATAGAATCATAGAATTGCAGAGTTGGAAGAGACCACAAAGGCCATCCAGTCCAACCCCCTGCCACGCAGGAAATCTTGATCAAAGCATCCCCGACAGATGGCAATCCAGCCTCTGTTTAAAGACCTCCAAGGAAGGAGACCCCACCACGCTCCGAGGGAGTGCGTTCCACTGCCAAACAGCTCTTACTGTCAAAAAGTTCCTCCTCATGTTGAGGTGGAATCTCTGTTCCTGGAGCTTGCACCCATTGCTCTGTGTTCCAGTCTCTGGAGCAGCAGAAAACAAGCCTGCTCCATCCTCAATGTGACATCCCTTCAAATACTTAAACAGGGCTATCATATCGCCTCTTAACCGCCTTTTTTCCAGGCTAAACATACCCAGCTCCCTAAGCCTTTCCTCATAAGGCATCGTTTCCAGACCTTTCACCATTTTAGTTGCCCTTGGACAGCCAGGTAGGGGACACTCTTTTTATGAACCCTACCATCACCATGTACTTGGGACTTTTTAAGTGTGTGTCTGTGCTTGTGTTAACTTTCTATGTCTTTATTTTACTTTTATTTTTAAATTTCCCACGCTCATGTGGGGAAAATTCCCACACCTATGGAAGGTAAGGTCTGGTAGGGGGGGTCTTTTGCTGGCATAAAAACAATTTAAAAAATGCCAGCAAAAGAACAATAATGTGGGGTGGTCTGATAAAGTCCATAGTTAATTTTGCAAGTATTATTGCATATTTCTCCACTTCCAATATCATTATGCATGTTTTCATCATGATGGCTGCAGAAATAATGGGGAAAGTATACAGAAACAGAACCTGATTAACTTTTTTTCTGGCCAACATTAATGGGTACAGGAGTTGGCCACAAAGCCTTCTTGAATGCAAATATCCAAACTGTGAACAATTAGTGCTTAATACATGGCATTGAAAGGGATGGATGTGCATCTCCAAGAACAGGAAATCCAGGAAAGCTTTATTCTGGCATGTTCATTTTAGAAATTTAGCCCTGGAGCAGTTACTTCCATCTTCCAGTGAAAATTCTTGGCTCTCTGTAACACTAGACAATCCAAGGGGCAATTTCCTCTGTGTATTAGATACTTAAAATCCCAGGAGCTCTTTGGAGCAATGGGAACATAACTTACAATCCTGGCTCACAACACAAGTTCTTATTGAATGAAGACCTATGCCAATCTAATAAATAGGAAGCATTTCTGTCAAAGGAACCCATAATCTAAAGGAACACTCTGGCTGAAATAACATTACTGACTGCACGAGGGAAATTGGCTCAATCAATCATTAAACAATAAGCAAAATTTTAAAAAAAACACAGTCAACACTCAAAATAGGGAAATTGATTAAAATTTATGAACATGCATAATGCATTATTACAAGGTTATTCATTCTCACTGCCATAAATATATTGTGTGTGTCTATAAATGTCATTTGCTTTGTCTATGTATTTTCTGGTCTGTCTAACTGCTGCTTGTGTTTGGCTGATGTATGATCATACTTGCAATGTCAAACATTTAGATGCACATATGGGAGTAGAAATAGCACTGGAATGTATAGTGCTAATCTAGACTTTTAGATTTATGTAGTTCTACTCTACAACAATGGTGTGAGAGCTAGTATATCACCGTGGCCAAGAGCATGAGCTGTGACAGGAGAACAAAGCACCACTTTGAATTCCTGGTTCAAATTTCAGCTCTGCCATGAGAGTTATGCTGAGCACCAAGTCTTTACATAGCACCTTTTCTAAGTAGAATGTTACTTAGAATTGGGGGGGGGTGCAGAGCTATTGTTGTTTGAGGGGGGTGCACATGACCCTATACCCGCATGTGTGCATACACCATTGTGCATGGTAACACAGACTTGTAAACCCATCCCCAGAGGAGGGTGATCAAGATGGTGAAAGGCCAGGAAATTGAGGCCTAGGGAGGAAAGTTGAGGGAGTTGGGTATGTTTAGCCTAGAGGCGAGAAGTCTGAGATGTGACACGATAGCTGTCTTTAAATATCAAAATAGGTGTCAGGTGGAATATGGAATGAACTTTTTTTTCTGCTGCTCCAGAGGATCCTACCCAAATCAGTGGAGTCATATTACAGGAAAGACAATGCTGACCAAGCATTAGCAAGAACGTCCTGATGGTAGTTGTTGTTCAACATTGAAATAGGCTGCCTTGAATGTTGATGGCCTTCACTGGAGTTTTTTAAATAGAAGTTAGATGGCTACCTCTCAAGAGTTTTTTTTCTCTCTCTCTCCAGTAGATTGCAGTACTGGCCAGGAGTTGGACTATATAGCCCTTGGGATACCTTCCAACTCTATGATTTTACACACATACACACACATACATCACCTCCACCTTAGCAGTGGCGGCTGGAAGCTTCAACATCAGTGGGGCAGCGAATCTGCCCTATATTTTAGTGTAAACTTTAATGGATCTATCCAAGGTGCTGAACTCTCTCCCCAAAATAGGTTTACCACTTTGAATAGTTATGTTATAGTTCAAACTAAATATCTGAGTGGATTCACTGCCTACTGACATGGACAAAAACCCAGCCAATTCTGCATCTCAGCATATAAAGATTACAAGAGGATGGTTTTCCCATTTCATTGGAGATCATCATTTCTCTGCCAGTACTAACAATAGAAAAACAGTGGTCTGAGAAGCCAAGGTACCACCAACCCCACTTCAGTAAAATGTAGGTAGAATCCCACCTGCACAAGGAGCAGTCCAGTGCTCCATCACAGAATTAGAAGAAAGACAATGTTTACGTACACTTTGCCCCAGAAAGCCTGAACAAATGTGTGTTTTCTAAATGCAGAAATGATAAAGGAAGTACCTACCTTTTGCACCTACTCTACATCCTCTGTGTGATATGACTTCATGCGTTGGCCAATACTAGAAATCTTGTTATTTAAACAGTTAAATCCCATGATTTTTCCTCTACAATTTTGAGGAATTTCACTACATTGGGACACCTCAGGCCTTAGAAATGTTTCCTTTTTTGGATTACAGTTCCAAAATCCTGCAGCAAATTCCCAATGTCCATGCTGGCTAGGCAATTTAAAAGATTACCTTACCGAGTTTTGATAGATCTGGCCTGGAGCTGCATGTGGCCAAGTGCATGGACTTCTTCATTTCTTCTCCCTTCTTGAGCATATGCTTCATCACATATTTCTCCAGATATTCCACTAGCATTTAGATGCCACATTTTGCGAAACATTGGGGGAAACATGCAAGATATTTGGCAGCCATTGTGTTTCTTCAGGAACCTCCGTTTGGTGACTGTTAGACTCTTATCTGTATACCCGTAAAAGTCATGAGAGTTCTGTACCAAATCTCAAATCTGTTTTTGCATTTTGGTGCTCATGCTTTGCTTAATTTTTTTTAATTTTGCCTTTTTAAGACACAAATGTTTCCAAGTTATGTGACATTATGAAACATATTCATAAAGCAGTTCAAATATAAGGCAACAATATGATGATGAAGAGAAGAAATAACAGCCATGCCAAGAAGGGCCATGTGCATGTCCAGCCTATTCACTGTACCAGTTATGCCTACTGTGTCCCCAAGGATAAGGCTATTAAGAAGTTTGTTATCTGAAACATTGTGGAGGTAGCTGCAGACATCTTTGAAGTGAGACATCTTTGAAGCGAGTGTCTTTGACTCATATGTGTTGCCCAAGCTCTATGTGAAGCTTCAGTATTGTGTAAGCTGTGGCATCCACAGCAAGGTTGTGAGGAACTACTCCTGTGAGGCCCAGGACTGCACCCCTCCACCTAGGTTCAGGCCTGCTGGTGCTGTACCAAGACCACCTCCTAAGCCTATGTAAGGAGATTGTTAGAGTGATGTCAAGTTGCTAATAATGACTAAGTAAATACATTTACAGATGAAAAATATATATAAGGCAACAATAAAGTATATTTCCAATTAAATTCCACATGACTAGCAGAGTAAAATATTCTCCTAACCAAAATGAGACCAGGTGAGAATATAGTGCTTCATAGTGAAACAGGCATAGTTCTCTACCCCATCTCTTAAGCTTGAGTGACTGAAGGTTCTTTGCCATTTGTCAACTAACCTATGTCTGTTTGGAGGTCCCTCTCACTATCATCGGGTTACCTGGCTCTCAACTCAAGTATGACAATATAGTCCTAACAGGCTGATTTAGCATCAACACTCCACACAAATGCTCTTAAGTATTGGAATCTCAGAATTCTTAACATGGGAGGATGAGAAGTCTGCTTGATGATCTCTTAGGCCATTTTATTAAAATGGTTAAACACATATAGACACAGGCACACAATAATATTTTGAAGACATTCTTGTTGCTACTTGCTATGAAGTCAGCTTTGACTTATGGTGACTCTATGAATGAGAAGACTCCAAGGAGATTATCAGATGAGCCTCTAAAAACATTTTTGTCCCATGATATTTAAAAACATAAGTGTCCCGGCATAATAACACTTTTTATCACACATTGCTGTAATAACAAGAAAGAGCAGTCCCAGAATTATCGGAGCACAACTGCTAATGCTGTTTACTTCAGTGTTCTCTGGCGGTTCTCATGAGAAGACGTGAGAACACTTAAAAGTCTAAAAACAGCTAAATTAACAAAGAAAAAGAAAACACACACACTGAAACACACTTAAAAATTTGCCAGCAAAATGGGGATGTTTATAAAAAAGAGTGTCCCGTAACTAGTTTCCGCAATTTCACCCAGATGTGTTCAGGTGGAAACCGCCCATTGACACTGTATTCACGAGAGCATAATAGGACACAATTTCAGACACTGGCAATACTGTGAACAAAATGCCATCAGCGATCAATTGACAGCTTGGCCCATTAATAAAAAAGAACGCCTTATTCACAGCAGTGGCTTGGAGAACACAAGGAGTCGATGTTGTCAGATGGGGAGCCCTTTCACAGTATCTTGTCATTATCATGCCATATTTAGCATGTCTGATAATCTCCCAAGACACCATGTTATTAACAGCCCTACTCAGGTCTTGCAAACTCAGGGTCAGGGCTTACTTGATTGAATCAATCCATCTCTATATGGTCTTCCTCTTTTCCTACTATCACCCACCTTATTGAGCATTATCGTCTTTTTTAATGAGTCCGTACAGTCTCATAATATGTCCAAAGTACAATAGTGTTAGTTTAGTAATTTTGGCTTCAAGGGAAACTTAAGGCTTGATTTGCTCTTGGACTCATTTATTTGGCTTTTTTTTTTTTTAAGTCCATGATATCAATATAACTCTTCTCCAACACCACATTTTGAATGAGTCTATCTCTGGCTTTTCTTTGCAAATGAAGATTCAGGAAGGACTCATCCCGCACTTTCTGCAAGTGCGCTGATGACTGAAAAGGCCAATCCAAAATAAATAAATCTGATTGCAGAAAGCACAGCAGAAGGTCTCCTTGGGTGATGTTTCCGAGTTATGATTCTTTCTGCGTTGTCATTTCTCTTCAAGACTTGTTCGGCACGAGTTCTCAAATAAGGCTGCAGCATTGTGGATAGTGCGTCTCCATGCCTTCCAATGTGGACCATTGTTGGTGGACCATTGTTGGTGATCAATTTGACCGAGCCTGAGAAGTTGTTTCAGGGAGTCCTTGCATCGCTTTTTTTTGGAGTGCCCCTCTTATGCTGACCCATGGCAAGTTCACCGTAGAGTACTATTTAGGGGAGGCGATGGTCCTTCATCCTAGAAATGTGCCCTGCCCAGCGCAGCCTTGTTCTCAATATCATGGCCTCAGTGCTGGTGATCCCTGCTTGCTCAAGGACACCAACATTCGTCACATAATCCAGTGAATATTTAGGATTGTGCGTATACAGCGCTGATGAAAGTGTTCAAGGAGTCATAAGTGTTGGCGATAGGTGACCCATGTTTCAAACCCGTAAAGGAGAATAGACAGTACAATGGCTCTATACACATTGATTTTTGTGCTTCGCCTCAGGTGTTTGTTACTCCAGACTCTTTTGTAAAGTCTTCCAAACGCGCTATATGCCTTTGCTAATCTGTGATCAATCTCTTTGTCAATCTTGGCATCTGAGGAGATGATGCTTCCCAGGTAGGTGAACTGCTGAATGGACTTAAGCACAGATTTGCGTACGGCAATGTGGGGATGATGGTGTTCATCCTGTGGTGCAAGCTGGTAAAGAACTTCTGTTTTCTTCAGGTTGACTTCCAGCCCAAACAGCTCTGCAGCTATTGCGAACCAAGATTCAGGCACTGCAGACTGCTTCTGTGTGGGCAACAAGGGCAGCAGCATCAACAAAGAACAGCTCACACTGAATGAGTAGAACCTACTTAAATCTGCTTCCCAGATTTATTCTCAGGCATCTGAGAACTGTAGAAGTAGATGCATCTCCATTTCTATTCAAAATCCCCCCCCCTCAGTTCCTCTTCCATCTCAAGATTTTCTGAAAACATGGAGTGTGTAAAGCCCCCTGTGTTCAGTTTTCTCCTTCTCTTTTAAAAATGTTCTGTTCTTCCCTATCCAGGGGAACAAACATTTTCTTTATTCTGGAAATTGTATGTGACAAAGCATTCTAAGTGAGTTTAAGCCACATTGGTTCTTCCTTTTATTTGTCAGATCGGTTTTATTTTCTTACCTCACCTTCTGGCAAGAAAACTGAACAGGTGATGTAATGAACTACCATTCTGCCAAGTGGATGTACATGCTGCCATCTATTGACCAAAAATAAATACTATTATATCATAACCAAGGCTTGCTAATCATTGAATGGTCTGCACATTGTGGGGAAAACTGTTCCATTTCTCCCCTGCTTCTATCTTAGCTCTAAAATCTTCCTATTTATACATCACATGCTCATCCCTAGATGGAAAGTGCAAGTTATTGTACAGCATATATAGATTAGAAAGTTGTTAAAGTTTTCAGCAATCTCTTCTTAGAGCCAGAGTGGTGTAGTGGTTTGAGTGCTGGAGTAGGAAGTCTGGGAGTCCAGGGTTTGTATCTCTGCTCAACCACGGAAACCTGTTGGATAACTTTGGGCAGGTCACTCCCACTCTCTGCCTCAAAGGAAGGCAATGGCAAAGCTTCTCTGAAGAAATTTACCAAGAAGCCCCTATGAGAGAGTCACCATAATATAAGTCTGAGTTGAAGGCACAGAAGGAGGAAAAGTTCCTTGTTAGAATATATTTTTGCAAAAGAGTTATAACAGGTCGAGATCACTTCAGCTGCCAAGGCTCCATCCTATGGAATCCTGACCTCTGTCCTTTGGGGAGGTCCTCGGAATTCCCTGTTATAAGGGTCTAAATTGTATCCCTTATAGCAGGGTTTATTTTAAAGCCAGTATTGATGAAAATGTGGGGAGATATGACAAAATGATCTGGCTCTAATAAAAATCAGGGGGGTGATGAAAAGAAAGGCTCACTGGGACACATTGTTTGGCCTGCATTCCACTCCTCCTCAGCATAGAATAATCCATGTAGGCAGCACCTGAGGGCTTGACTACACTGGCGGGAAACCCGATACCTACCTCATAGTCGTGGCTGATGTTCTTGATCCGCAGCAGCAGCGTAAACACCACACTCACCAGGGCTTATCCAATTGTACATCAGAGTACCCAACCACACTGTAATCTGTGTAGGAATAAAAAGGGTGGTTCTATGTGATCACGTGTCATTATGCTATTTTCGGCCTCATGGCCGGGGCTGCGGCTGCTCCAGATTCTTGTTCCCCCTGTTTGCTCATGCATGCAAATATGCAAATATACATTGTCTCAGAGTACTATAAGCGGAGATACACTTATCCAGATATGCACACAATTGAAAAATCAATAACAAAATAAAGCGCCGAAATGGAGTCCCATCCACCAGAAGTTCCACCCCCTGCTTTGCACTGAAGCCAATCCATGGCCACCACATGGCTAATAATCTCAATGTTCCCCTCAAATGCAGAGCAACCCACATATCTTTCAGACTCAGAGTTTCCTGCAGGAAGCCCGGTGAAGATGCGAATCATCAAAAACATTATGAGGCAACTGTGCCACGACTACAGGGTGAATACGGTTTTTTTTTTTTTTTGCCTGTGTACACAAGCCTGAAGAAAGGGAACAGAAGAAAATGGAGAACTTATTTCTAAAAAAATGACAGCTGAAGACAGTTTTGGCACTAGATGAGAGCAACCCTTTGTCTGAAAAACTGAACCTAGCAGCTTTGAATGTTCCTTATCTTTGTGAATGAAAAGAAAACTGCAGACTAAGCCACAGACCTATATTAACTTCCCTTAACAACTCATAGAAGATAACCTAGGGATATACTTTCTATTTGTACTGCTCCCTTGGCAGACTCTCTCCAGAGAGATTTGCTTGGAACCCACTTCGCTATCATTAAACCCAGGTAAAGATCTTTCTTCTAAAATTTTCCCAGGATTTTGAAACCTTTCAAACCATCTCATATTCAAAATCTGCCATTTTGGAGCTGTGTTGGTATCTCCTGTATCCTCAGAGTCCTGTCTAGTGGGAATGCAGAAGAGAATCTTCTTGGTGGTTGCTCCAAGACTTGGGAGCTCCCTTCCTAGGGAGCCTAGACTGGCTCTTTCTTTGTTGTCTTTCCATCAACAGCTGAAGACTTTTACTATATATATATATATATATATATATATTCTAATAGGCTTTTGACAACTATTTATAATGAAAGGTCTTTTAGTAGTGTGCTGTGAGGCTGTGAGTTATTTGCCATTTTAACACATAAGTATCACATGATTTTAACAGTATAGATTGCATTCTATTAAAACCTTTTAAATATTTTTACCTTAGTGTATTTTTATCTTTATTTGTTTTCATTTTATAAGCCACCTTAAGTACCAATTCTGAAGAACAGGTGGGATGTCAGTAATAATTTTTATTATTATTATTATTATTATTGATTTGCATAGAAGAGATCAGATTTTTTGAATTGAAGAAATAAATAACCAAGGCAGTAGAAAAAGAGGAAGACTGCATTCCAAATGGATAAACTTAGGACTTTTTCGGATGAAGAAAAATAACGCAAGCAGCCTCTCCAGCTTGCGAGGTTGCTGCGCTGCAAAGTGCCCCTTTCGTATGACACTTGCCCCTGCCGGTACTGTTGCGGTACCGCAGGGAGAGCCGAGCGTCATATTTCGTTGATTTTTACTCACAATCAACTTTCGTGAGTAAAAAATCAATGAAATATGACGCTCAGCTCTCCCTGCGGTACCACAACAGTACCGCTAGAGGGCAGCGTCATCCGAAACTGACACTTTGCAGTGCAGCAGCCTCGCAAGCTGGAGAGGTTGCTTGAGTTATTTTTCTTCGTCCGAAAAAGTCCTTAATCAAAGAAGCCACGGCCCTGAATCTGCAAGACCTGAGCAGTTGATAACAGAAAGATTTGGAGGTCTCTCGTTCATAGGGTGATCATAAGTTGAAATCAACTTGACAGCAGTTAACAACACAGTTGTCAAAGAACATCTGCAGAGCCAAGGGTTCCCCACTCCTGCTCTATTGGAAAGTTAGTTGTGCTTCCATAGAGTGCTATAGTAGTCACCTTTATAAGGCAGTATTCAGCCTGCAGTGGCTGGGGGTGGAAGCGGGCAGGAAATTGAGCAGACACCCTGTTAGCCTATGAGTCTTTCTGTTCAGGAGGCACTCATTTACACTTCCTTGCAAATGATCACCTAGCATCCTAAAATCAGGAGTAATATCAAAAGACATTTGGGGCTGTCTTTTAAACTTTTTTTATTTTAAAAAATAAAATTTATTTTTTAAAAAATTTCAAGGCTGTTTACAGCCAACTCTTTGAAGTTGCACTCCCTTCCATCGATTGGGTTGAGCAGGCTTGATAGGAACAGGAGAACCAATTAATACAAGACTGCAGTGAACAATGATGTTTGATAATCGGACACCAGGTTTGCTGCCATCAATGATTATTTGTTTGTTTGTTTGTATTTCCAAATTAGGATTTGCTTAGAAACTATCTGTCTGCTGGTAAATGGCCCCCTCATTAGCTGGAAACATCCTCAGAAACACAGTAACATTCAATTCAAGAACTATAAGATTTGCAGCCACTATACTTATTTGTACAGTAGATCAGAGATGGACTATTGAATCCTGGGATTTGTAGTTTTATGAGGTATTTAGCCTTCTCTGCCAAAGAGTGCAGGCACCTTACCAAAGTACAAATCCCAGGGTTCTATAAGAAAGAGCCATGCCAAATAATCCACTTTCAAACTGTATTATTGTGTAGTGTGGATTTGGCCCCCCTTGTCTCTCTGGATGACTTCTTACTTCAGAGGGTTGTTGTGAAGATAAAGTAAGGAAGAAGAGAGCCATGAATACTGCCTTGAACTTACTAGAGAAAAGGTTCTCTCAGCCTCAGAGAAAGGCAATAGCAAACCACCTCTGAATAAAACTTGCCAAGAAACCCCATGAAAGGTTTACTTTGGATATGCCATAAGTCAGACGGCACACAACAACAACAAGTTGTGCCACATAAATTTAGTGAGAGAGACTGCCACGTTGCTCTATGCCTCTGTTCTAGGCTACCTCAGGAGACTGTGTGAGGTTTTTAAAAGCCAATGAGCAAATCTCAGGGCATTAGCCAGCTCAGAGAGGGAAAGATACCATTAACTATGCATCCCAGAAAGCCAAAAATTAGTCCTTTAATGCCTTGCCTATTTGTTGAGCCTGTAATAACCATCTTGCAGCTGCAGAGGTACAATGACCAACCCACTGGGCCAGATTTTGGACTTTTTGCTTCTCCCTCTTTCCTTTAATTTTTTGAACCATCACATCTGTTGAAGAACTCTGGAGACCTCTAAAATTCATACCACTTGTGCAGTACTTCAATAACAGTTCAGTGGTCTTAAAGGTATTACCCACCCAACTTTAACAAAAAATCAAAATAAACTAACTGACCACATGACTACTCTGTGTTTGTTTGTTTTTAAATAGTTTTGTGATTAGGAAGGCAACAAAATCCATCTTTTGGTGACACCTTGATTGGGCAAACCCAAAGGCACAAAATACATTGTACAGTATTAGCTTTTGAAGTTTCGCAGGCTTCTTCTTCAGGCAGAGACTCATAAAAGTCCACCACAACATTGTCACTTTCCCCTCCTGCATGCTATTTTATCATCTGCCTTAAGAAGAAGCCTGTGAAACTTTGAAAGCTACTATTATCTATTTTGTGCCTTTGGGCTTGTCCAATAAAGGTATTACCTATTGTTGCCAGGTTTTCAAAACAGCTGTAAAGGACTGCTGCAGTTCATTACATACAAGGTTGACAATCAAGAAGTAGCTATTAGCAAGTTTCTGTTCTACATAAATACCAAAGTAAAGTATTGATTGCAGTTAACCTAGCCATACATTTCTCTGAAAAATTAACATTCATTTCACACTCATAAATTACAAGATGAAACACTTCTGTCTTTATGAAGGACCCACACCTCAAAATAAGAGGATTTTTGGCATCTCATTCAGTCTATATAAAATAGTGTTGCAAGATCTCAGGGCCTGGTCCTGCACCTCCAGTTTTTGTGGGTCATCTCCAGGTAGGTGACAATGGTGAAAATTCTCTAGTTTTGGTGGACTCTGCTCCTGGCAAGATGAAACAGCCTTGGGCAAATCTACAGATTAGCTAAGGTCTTCTCTGCGTGGGCCAAATGAAATGGCCTTCCCTGTTCCCACACCCAACTGTTCAAACAACACGGAATTTCTGCCCTGATTCTAGTCTGAACTATCCAGACAATATCCAGGCAGTCCTGACTAGAAACCAGGGCAAACTCCCCTTAAAATAGCTTTTAAAAATAGCCGAGAAAACTCATTCCTGCAGGGGATAATGGAGCATTCCATGATGGGAACGGGCAGCTGTCTGCACATGCTTGCTGCATCAGCAGGCACCTCTGCTGCTGCCGTCACATGGCACACTCTCTAAGGTCACAACAAAGCCCCCAGCACATCATCAAGACCAGGTGTCTCATTTCCAGCCTCAGAGAGCACGACACACAAGTAGCACCTGCCAATACTGCACAGCATGCATGTGCAGAGAGCTGCCCATTCCTGCCATAGAACAGAAGGTAACAGGGGAATCTGGGGCTGCTCCGGGGTCAGAATACTGTGGGGTATTCTGGCCAGCGCAGATGAGACCTAAGAACAGCAGCTTGCTAGTTTCCAAGGGCTTGTCTACACGAAGGGGGGGAAACCGGAGTGCCCCACAGTAATAGCAGGTCACAGCAGCTGTGACCTGTCTTAATGGTTTCCCAGCCCCCATAAACTTTACATGCCTGTAGCCGAGGACAGCAGCCACAAGTGGATTACTTGCATTTTTAAATCTGCCACCGCTGAACTTTTAAAAAAACTATTTCTATGGTGTGTACAAGCGATATTCCACCTTTCCAAAAGAGAGACAGACAGACAGACAGAGAGAGAGATAGCACAAATCCCCATTTTATTTCCTTAGCAGTCACTCGCTAGGGTGAAAATCCAACATGGTGGCAACAGGCACTTGCCCTGTAACCAAGCCCCGATCCCCTCATTTTACTGCAATCTGGGAGCAGCCCCTTTAGCTAAGCCTTCATTTGCAAAGTGGAAATATATTTGTGTGTTTGTTTGAATGACAAAGAGTGAGCAACTGTAATTGTGCTCAGTGGTTATAGAATTCAGCTTTGTTTTATGGAGAATGCGAGTTATTTTGACTCATCTTTTTCTTTTGCCAGCACAATATGCAGAATCTTGCTGAGACCAACAGAGTAAATTCCTTAATGGAAGAAACAAAGCCTGTATCAGGTTTAAAATATTTTGCAGCTCTTGGAAACAGCAGTTTCAGAGGCAGTCACTCATATACATTTGAGGATTTTCATGTATGGAATTAACTGATCAAATTTAGCATTCAAATTAATGTGCAGAAATGCATTGTATGGCTCGAGCTTAAGATTGAACTGAGGCTTAATAATATCATCAGGAGCTGCTGCTAGGTCTCAGGCTTTGGTGCAGAAACTGCAGGGCCTGGGATGCTACTGAACTGGCAATGTTAATATTAAAGGAAAAGGTTTCTAACCCTGAAACATGGGACAACCTTTATAATAAGGGACACCTGAGAGCCCTATAAAGGAAAAGCCTTTCTGGCTTTCAAATAAAGCACATTCCTTATAATAAAGGACACTTGGCAACCTGGTATCACTGGTTATGACCTATAAAGCCCTATATGTCTTGGGTCCAGACTATTTGAAAGACCGTATCTCCCCATACAAACCTGCAAGGGTTCTAAGATCATCAGGGGAAGGCTTTCTCTTGGTCATGAAACCATCACAAGCTCCCTTGTTGAAGACTCCAGAGAGAGTCACTTTTCAGTGGCTGCTCTAAGCGTGAAGTTGAAGGCTTTCACGGCCGGCATCCATAGATTTTCCTTGGTTTTTTTCCGGGCTGTGAGGCTGTGCTCCCAGCCTTTGGAACTCCCTTCTGCAGGAGGCTAGGCTGGCCCCCTCCCTGCTTTCCTTTCACCAGCAGGCTTTTAATATATAAGCAGCAGGGCTTGTTTTATCTTGTATGTTTTAGATTTCAATCTGTCTTCTGAGTTTAACTATTTTATTTTCATAGAATCATAGAGCTGGAAGAGACCACAAGGGTCATCCAGTCCAACCCCCCCCCCGCCATGCAAGAATACACAATCAAATCATTCCCGACAGATGGCCATCCAGCCTCTGTTTAAAAACCTCCAAAGAAGGAGACTCCACCACAATAACAGGCAGTGTATTCCACTTCCAAACAGCTCTTACTGCCAGGAAGTTCTTCCTAATGTTTAGGTGGAATCTCTTTTCCTGTAGTTTGAACCCATTGCTCTGTGTCCTAGTCTCTGGAGCAGCAGAAAACAAGCTTTTAAATATTTTAATTGCGTGTATGGGATTTTTCATTTGTTTTATGGGTCCCATCGAGGGAGAAAGGCGGCATAAAAATTGAAATAAATAAATAAATAAAAATAAAATATAAATAAATATCACAACAAAATGAAATTGGGCGTTATTGTTTTAATGGCCAACACAGGAACTCCTACAGTTGTCCCTTTATATTCGCTGGGGTTTGGTTCCAGGACCCCGTGGATACCCAAATCTGTGACTACTCATTATATGCCAACCCCCTCTGGCTTTTCTTCACAAACAAAGATTCAGGAAGGACTCATCCCGCACTTGCAAGCGCGCTGATGACTAAGAAGGCCAATCTGAGATAAACAAGTCCGGTTGCAGAAAGCACAGCAGAAGGTTTCCTTGGGAGATGTTTCTGGGTTGTGATTCTTTCTGCGTAGTCGTTTCTCTTCAAGACTGGTTCGGCATGAGTTTTCAAATAAGGCTGCAATATTGTGGACAGTGCGTCTCCATGCCTCAATGGCACAGCAAAATGTTGTCCCTTGTATAAGATGGCAAAATCCAGGTTTGCTTTTTGGATTATATTTTCAAACCGTGAATACTTAAATCCGTGGATACCGAATCCGTGGATGCGGAGGGACAAATGTACAGCGTCATCCTCTGCTTGCTGTACTCCGCGGCGCCCACTAGATGGAGCTCTTGCTCAGCAGAAAGGGCGCCCGCTCTGGCGCTTGGCTGCCCGCCTGCCTGCCTTCTGGGCGCTCCGCCTCTTCCCCTTGGCCGCCCACCGGAGAAGGAAAAGCAGGCGTGTTGGCGGCGTGGCCCCAAGTTCTTCCAGTGCCTCTGGCAGCCAAAGTATGTGGGTTTTTTTCCTTATGGAAGCGAAGTGTTTGCATGCTGCCGGTGGAGGAGCCTCTGCCCCGGGGACGCACAGAGGGAGAGTCGGGGGGGGGGGCGTTTCCAGCTGAGAGCCCCCGTTGGCTAACAGACCTGGGGTCTCCCCTGGCTGGGAGGAGAAAAGAAACAAGGGGAGGCTGAGTTGGAGAAGGGTTAACATGAGCTCCGGTCTAGGAGAGGGTGGCTCTTAGACGGCTACTCCCAGAGCCCCAGTTCCCAGACATGCTGGGAATCCCAATTCTAGGGGTATCTGTTTTGCAAACTCTGTCTTGGGCAAAGCAAAGGCCAGCAGGGGGCAAAGGGTGTGATCTTAAACATGCTCAATCCCCCCCCCCCAGCAACCTAGAGCAATGGTCCTTAACCCATTTTTTAAACCAGCCCCCCCCCCCTTTAAGTATCTTTGGTTACCCCCAAGACTTAACTCAAGATTTAAATAAAACCCTAATAATAAGTCATTAAACATTACAGCATCCATTAAACCTTCTCTCAGAGTCATCAGAAGGTGAAGGAAGACTTTTTCTCCTGCTTCTTCCTCAAATTTTGTGGCTGGTGTGGATTGAATGGCAATGCGCAGGCCAAGCCAGCCAGCCTTTGTCTTGGCTTTGGTCATGTGGCTGATCCACTGTGGAGAGGAGGTGGACCAAGCAGCCTTCAAGCCTGGTGGACCCCCTGTAAGGACTCCTGGGGGTCCCCAGACCTCACGTTAAGAAGCACTGACCCCATTGAGTCCCAAATTGGGAAAAAGCGGGATAGAAATAAAGATAATAACAGGTACTGGAGGGGCAGCGTGAGAGAGTATAGTGCTTCAGTGAGTAAGAATTCTGTCCCTCCCTCCCAAAATTGTCCTTCAGAGTGTTGTGGTGTGAGCATTGGGACTATGACTATGGAGACCAGGGTTCAAATCCCAGCTCAGCCATGGAGACTCACTGGTAGACATTGGTTACGCCACACTTTCAGCCTGAACAAATCTTGCCAAGAAACCCCCATGATAGGTTTGGTTTAGGGTCACCATAAGTCAGAAATGACTTGAAGGCACACAACAGCAAACCCTAATTTCTAGCATTGCAATAACTTAAAACATTAATTGGGTATTTTGAAATACAGTTGTGATGTCCAAACAAAAGGAGCAGGCGAAGTTACCAAGGGAATGCCATGCACAGCAAAGATTTCTAGATGTGAATGATGCTCCATGTCTCACTCTTTGGAATGCTAGGAATTTGGGGATTGAAAGAAAATTTCACTTGGTGGTCCAGAATTCCCATTAGGGGCAATGCCCTCATTTATTGTCTCATGGCTACACTTCTGGACTTATCTCTGAGTCAATTTCAGGGGCAACATTTCAATGGCCTGACTGAATCCTTACCATTTCTCAACCCTTATGAGAAACAGAATCAGTTTTGCAGTTATTACACATATCTGTACTGTACTTTCTCAATAGGTGATGTGCTCAGTGGTTATAGAATTCAGCTTTGTTTTATGGAGAACTTGAGTTATTTTGACTCATCTTTTTCTTTTAGCAGCACAATATGCAGAATTTTGCTGAGATCAACAGAGTGAATTCCTTAATGGAAGAAACAAAGCCTGTAATCAGTTTAAAACATTTTGCAGCTTTTGGAAACATCAGTATCAGAGGCAGTACATATATTTGAGGATTTTCATGTATGGAATAATTGATCACATTTAGCATTCAAATTAATCTGCAGAAATGCATTGTGTGGCTGGATCTTAAGCTTGAACTGAGTTTATGTGGTGGTTTTCCTTGCTTTGTATTTAATTCTGGGCTAAATATGAAGAAAATACAGTTGTCCCTTCACATTCGCTGGGGTTCGGTTCCAGGACCTGCCGTGAATACCCAAATCCGTGAATACTCAAGTCCCGTTATATGCAGTGGCATAGCAAAATGGTGTCCCTTATATAAGGTGGCAAAATCAAGGTTTGCTTTTTGAATTACTATCTTCTTAAAGAATATTTTCAAGCCGTGAATACTTAAAACCATGAATGCCAAATCCATGAATGTGGAGGGACAACTGTATAGGTTCACTGATCACTGGTACAGTAGCACCCCCTATCCACAGGGGATTGGTTCTGGGGGGGCGTAGATGGCGAATTCTGTGGATAATAGTGAACACCAGTCGGGGAGCCATCTAGTCTCCTCCCCTTTACCCCTTGAATCCACAGTTGGTGAACCAGCAGATGTGGGGGTGCTACTGTATATTGGTTACAGTAAAAACTTAAAATATTCTTTAGGTTTTAAAAAAAATGTTTTATAATTTGTTTTTTCCTAATTTCTTTGTTTATTCTGGGGACAAGAGCTAGAATTTTGAATGAGGAACTTCCCTACTCTGTTGGAATAAGGAACTGATCTGACCATGATACACAGACATCAGTAACTTGCAGTCCTCCATTCCTCACTATTTACTGTGCTGGATAGGGTTGATGGGAGTTACAGTCTAGTAACATTTGAAAGTTAACATGTTGTCCTCTCCTGCTATATATTCCAAAGTCAAGGTTTTAAATTTATAGTATAGTTACAATTCCTCTATAGATCAGTCTTACTATTTGTTCCAAAGAGGCTGCTTAATAGTGAAGTACTACTTTCTATAGTCTGTGCAAAAAAGGTTTCCTCCAATTTGTACCACATTTGCTGCTCTTTACTTAAATCAAGTATCCCTTGTTCTCAGATTGTGGTGGCTGAGCAGACTGGTTGTCTGAGCCCTTGTGTGCCATTCATTCTACTCCATTAATCACAGCCAAGGGTGGCATGGCCCACAGTTCTGCTGCCTAAGAATGTGTTATCTTTCCCATGAAGCTGCAGAATATATTCTTTTGCCAGGGTCATGAATCCCTGCAAGGTCCCATGTTGACGTTTATAGTTTTGCAGTGGTGGCAAGGAGCCTGAATGGAGGAGATATTGGCACGAGGGAGGACTTAAAGTGTAAAACAGTGAGAACTTGTATTGTGGAGTCAGTCAGTATGTTTAAACAGCAGTCTTGCACAGGGAAACTTTGGGTTTAGTTGCCTACAACTGGCAAACACAGCCATCTTCTAGAAAAGCTTATTGGGTTTTTTGGTCCTTTAGCAGATGTTGTTTTCTTTGATCTGAGAACGAAGCTCTAGGAAGCCATTCCAGTAATTAGTGCAGTTCCTTTAATGTTGGTTCCTAGTTGGATGTTCAGAAATGTAGACACAAAAGTTCAGGTTTGGAAATAAGTTATTTCCTGGTTTTAGTCCAGTGAGTCCAAGGTTAGCTCTGGTTGTTCTCCATTTTATCATTACCGTAATGATCTGAGGGTAGGACAGGCTGAGAGAGAAAGTGGCTGTCCCAACGTCATCCAGTGAGTTTCATGGTTCACTGGGTCCTTGAAGCTAGATCTCTAAGATCAAGTCCAGTATTTTAACCACTACATCACTACAGACATTTTCTGCATGGAAACAACCTGCAGGTTGGAGGATAGCATGGACATCTTCCTGATGGAGTTGGGGTGTGTGCACTCTACATACTCAGTCACACTGAGAGTCTGCATCCATTTCTGGGTCAAATTCAAGAGGCTGGGTTTAATCATAACGTCTTTAACAATCTGGAGCTATGATACTTTGTGTATTACTTCTTTCATGAAACCTGCCCAGCAGGTATCAAGAGCCTCATTGGAAGCCATCTTGCAAGTCCTCCTGCTTTATGAAATGAGGTGGGAGGTGTCCTGTGATAGGCCTTCTCTCTTGTGGTCCCTTGATATGCTTTCCCCTATGGCCCAAACTGTTTTCTTTCCATTGCCAAGCAAAGGCCTTTCAGTACAATCTTAGATGTGGTGGCTGTGGAGGATTAGGTTTAAAGCAGAAGCTCCTGCTGCTGCCAGAGATGCCAATCTGTCAGCTGATCTCAGTGACATGCCAGCTGAGAAATCTGCTGGAAGAACTCCTACCCTGGCTAAGAGCTAAACGGAGAATGGGCAAGGGATGGGATGATGTAACAATCAAGATATGCCAGATCCAAGATTCCTTCAGTCCAATCCAGCCACAATGCCAGCAGAAAAATAGGTGCAGGCAAAGGAAAGTCCTAAGTAATTTGTAACATCCCTCAGCTCGGTGGACTCAGCTAACCTACCATTGGCTCAGTTGGCCCTTGGCCACTTAGGATTACACTCTGATTTCTCCAGTGCTTTAAAGTTGTTGTTGTTGTTGGTTACTGCCATCAAATTGACTTTAACTTATGGTGACCCTATGAATGAGAAACCTCCAAATCTCCCTGTTATGAACTGTCCTGCTCAGGTCTTGCAGATTCAGGGCCGTGGCTTCCTGGACTGACTCTATCCATCTGTAATGCAGTCTTCATTTTTTACTCTCACCTTCTATCTTGCCAAGCATTATTGTCTTTTCTAGTGAGTCATATCTTCTTATGATATATCCAAAGTACAACAATTTCATTTTAGTCATCTTGGCTTCTAGGGAGAGTTCAAGCTTGATTTGCTCCAAGACCCATTTATTGGTCTTTTTAGCAGTCTTCAGTATCCGTAGAACCCTTCTCCAGCACCACATTCTGGATGAGTTGATTTTCTTCTCATCAACTTTCTTTAGCTTTCACAACCATACATAGAAATTGGGAATACAATGGCATGGACAATCCTAACTTTACTATCAATTATATCTTCACACTTCAGGTTCTTGTCTAGTTCCTTCATGGCTGCCCTTCCAAATCCTAGTCTTCATCTCATTTCTTGACTTCAGTCTCTATTCTGATTAATGGCTGAGCCAAGGTATGGAAAATCTTTAACTCTCAATGTCCTTGTTATATACTTTAAAAAGTTATGTAAATAATCTGTGGTCATTATTTTTATTTTCTTAACGTTCAGCTGTAAACCTGACTTTGCACTTTCTTCCTAGACTTTCTTCAGTAATCATTTTATTTATTTATTTGCAGCATTTCTTCCAGAATGCGACCCAAGGCGGCTCACAACATATAAAATACAATTAAAAATACAACAATTAAAAATTAAAAATAATTAAAATCATAATTTAAAACATATAATATAAAACATATAAAAGTTAGAATAACAATATAAAACACACACCTATAAACGTCTCTGTGCCACAGGTACAAATTAAATGCCTGCTGGAATAAAAACATCTTTGCCTGCTAGCGAAAGGAAAGTAGGGAGGGGACCAGCCTAGCTTCCTGTAGGATGGTTTTCCAGAGGGTGAAAGTCTTTGGTGTTTCCATATCTTAAATTGTTGGTGTTTTTCCAACATTTTTCATGCCTCCTTCCTCCAAGTCTAATCCTGCTTTACACATGATATGTTCAGCATACAATTTATACAGAATGATAAAATGCAGCCTTATCTGACCTCCTTGCCAATTAGAAACCATTCTGTTTCTCCATATTCTGTCCTGACTGTAGCCTCTTGTCCTGAGTACAGATTATGCATCAAGATAATCAAATGTTGGAGTATACTGATTTCTTGGAGCATGAGCCATAGGTTTTCATGATCTACACAAGTTGATTTTCTTCCAAAATTGTTTGGTGTGCTCATTAACATATTGTATATGTTTGCAATATGCTACCTAGTGCCTCTTCCTTTCCTGAACCCAGCTTGGACAGCTGGCATTTCTTGCTCCATATATGGTAAAAGTCTTTGTGGTAGAATTTTGAGCATCAGTTTGCTTGCATGGGGACTGAAATGTATATTGAGCATTTCCAATCTGTGTGCCATTGTTTCATTTTCCATATTTGCTGACAGAAAATTATTGGCTCGTCTTTAAATGGTTCTTCCTTGAATGAATCTTTCATCCTTTCATGTCTTTTATATAGTTCTTCAGTGTGTTTCCATATGCTTTTTATTTGTACTCAGTCATGTAATGTGCTTCCCTGCTGGTTGTAGAGCATACTCATTCTTGGTTTAAATTTCCTTTTGATTTCTTGGATCTTGTGGAAGAGGTCTCTTGTTCTTTTGCTTTATTCTAATTTTTGATATCAGTAGTTTATGGTATGTGCCGCAATCTTTTCCTGGTCTTGATTTTGCAAAAAGAATGGAGATCTCCATATTCTGCTTCCAATTATGTATTATATATTAGCCATCAGGTAATGTCCAAGTAAATAGTCTCCTCTTTAGTTGCCTAAAGAATGTGTTTGTGATGAACAAACTGTTGGCCTGCAAAATTCAGTCACTTGCTGTCCTGCTTCATTTCTTGATCCTAGGCCAAATTTTCCTGCGGTCTTTGGTTCTGCTCTGTTTCCTGCTTTTCATCCCAATCGCCTAAGATTATCAACATGTCCTGTTTTGCTGTGTGATCAATGTCTTCCTGGACTCCAGCACAGAATCTTTCCATTTCATTTTGTCTCTGTAATTGGAGCATAAACTTGGATTATGGTTATTTTGATGTCTTTTCTCTGACGTCTTATTGATATTATTCAGTCAGACATTGCATTACGGTTAGGTCCAGAAATAATTGGACACTGACACAAGTTTTGTTATTTCAGCTGTTTACCAAGTTATAGTTATAGTTAAATAATCAATATGGGTTTAAAGTGCAGTCTCTGAGCTTTAATTTGAGGGTATTTACTTCCAGAATGGAGGAAGGGTTTAGGAATTATAGCTCTTTAATATGTAGCCCACTCTTTTTCAAAGGATCAAAAGTAATTGGACAATTAATAATGAAAGAAGAGATAAGAGAAGCAATAAAAAGTATCAAGGTGGGGAAATCCCCAGGTCTGGATGGATTCATGCCAAGCTATTATAAGGTATTTGTAAATGAACTAATAAACCCGATGCATAAGCTGTTTAATAAGACCCTACAGATTAGATGTCCGGAATCATGGCAAGAAGTGGACATAACTTTGATTCAGAAACTAGATAGAGATCCCACACTTCCAATAAGTTATAGACCTATATCATTGCTAAATGTTGATTACAAAATATTTGCAAAGATATTATCTGAAAGATTGAAAAGAATGTTATCGTCATGGATTCAGAAAGATCAGAATGGTTTTCTACCAGATAGACAAATTAAGGACAACATCAGGATGGTAATAGATATTATAGAATTATATGAAAAGAATAACGAAAATAAACTAGCAATGATATTTCTAAACGCTGAGAAAGCGTCTGATAACATAAGGTGGGAATTTATGTTATCAGTGTTGGAAAAAATGAACATCGGGAGCAATTTTCTTAATTGGGTTAAAAGTATATACCAAAATCAACGAGCACACATAATAGTGAATGGTGACAGAACTAAAATTTGCCAAATAGAAAGAGGCAGGAGGCAAGGGTGTCCCCTTTCACCTTTACTTTTTATTATAACATTAGAGGTCTTGATTAAAAAAATAAATTCGGATCCAGAAATTTGGGGCCTAAGAGTAAATAATCATGAATTTAAACAAAAGGCATTTGCAGATGACCTGGTGGTATTTTTAAATGACCCTAATAGAAGTATAAAAAAAGTGATAGGTACAATAGAGGAATTTGGACAGCTGGCTGGATTTAAAATAAATAAAGAAAAAACTGTGTTAATAACAAAGAATATAAGTAAGATGGAAGAATAAGAACTAAAGGAAAAATCACAATTTGTCATAGTAAAAAAGGTAAGATACTTAGGGATAGTAATTACTAGTAGAAATTCAGAATTTTATGACAGTAATTACAGGCAGACATGGAATGATATAAAAAAAGATTTAAATAGATGGAAGAATTTAAATCTGTCCCTTTTAGGTCGAATCTCCGCAATAAAGATGGTGGTTTTACCCAAGATGATGTTTTTATTCCAAAACATTCCCATTCTAACATCAGATGCTGTATTTAGATTATGGAATAAAGATTTACTAGAATTCATATGGGTGGGGGAAAAGCCAAGAATTAAGATCAGTATATTATTGGATGATAAAAAAAGGGGCGGTATGGGCCTCCCAGATCTAAGATTATATATTATCATGCATGTACTTTAATATGGATCAAGGAATGGATAAACTTAGAAGATGAGAAACTCTTGTGCTTGGAAGGTTTTAATCTTAGATTTGGGTGGCACGGTTACATGTGGCATAGTAAAGATAAGATTCACAAGGAATTTAGCCATCACTATATTAGACGGGCAAATATTTTCCTTATGTAAAGGAAAATTTACATAAGATTACCTTTGTGGATTTCAAATCATGAAGCCTTTTATAAAAAAGAACCCGTATAGAGGAAAGTGGTTAACATATAAAATGTTACTTAAGAAGCAGGACGATCAATATGTAATGAAAACACAAGAGGAGTTAAAAAATGAAGGTGTCCCATGTTATTGGTTTTTATACCGTCAACTTTAAAAAAAATTTAAATGGGATTCAAAAATAGAAGGATTTGGAACGGATGAGGTAGAATTTGATAAAATATTGTGTGGAGGAAGGAAGAAATTGATCTCAAAAATGTATAATTTGTTATTGGAAGTTAATTTAGAGACGGAAGTGGTGAAACAATACATGATCAAATGGGTCCAACAATTAGGACATGAAATTAGTATAGAGGAATGGGAAAAGGCCTGGAAGGTAAACATAGGTTTCACAAGATGTTATACATTGAGAGAAAATTTCTATGGAATGTTGAATATGTGGTATCTGACTCCAGAATGATTGGCAAAAAAATATAAAAACATGCCCAACAAATGTTGGAAATGTGGAGAAGTGAAAGGGACTAATATTCATGTTTGGTGGACATGTAAAAAGATTTTTAAAAAATTGGAAGGAGATATACAAGCTGATTGCAAGAACATTGAAAATAGAGATAACAATAGACCCAGAATTGTCACTATTAAACATGCTGCATAAGCTAAGTCCTAACATCCAAAAGAAATATGGAAGAATATTATTATATGCAGTAACTGCAGCCAGACTATTAATAGCCCAGAAATGGAAAGAACAACAACTCCCCTCAAATAATGACTGGATAAGAAAAATGAAAGAATGTTATGTTATGGAAAAAATATCAATGCTAGATGAAAAAAGGACTTGGAAAGACCTGGAAGGTTGGGAAGATATAATTCTTTTGCAGGGAAATCTAGAGGTAAAATAACTTACTAATAATGGTATGACCTTTACCTAACTAACAATAGAAAATAGGTGGAAATCTAGGTCAATTAGAAGGGTGAATATTAATAAATAAGGGAATTGTGAATATTCAGTTAAGAACCTGGGATAGTGGGAAGAAAGGAAGTCAAGGTATGAGGTGTGTTAGAAGCTGAATGGTTTTTGAAAGGGAGATTTAGGGTTTTTTTTTTTTAGAAAATTCAATGATGTGTTTATGTTTGAAATGCAGTATATATATTTTCAAATGTATTACATTGATATTTGGTTGTTATGTGTGGTGAAGGATGACGATGTCTAGACGTTTTGTTTGTCTGTATATTTTGTGTATATGGTGCGTGTAGTTGTTATTAAAAATTAATAATTAAAAAAAAGTAATTGGACAATTGACTCAAAAACTCTTTCATGGAGAGGTGTGGGCTATTCCTTTGTTATTTCTTCATCAATTAAGCAAGTAAAAGGTCTGGAGTTGATTGCAGATGTGGCATTTACATTCGAAGGCTGTTGCTGTGATCCCACAACATGTGGTAAAAGGAGCTCTCAGTGCAAGCAAAACAGGCCATCCTTAGGCTGCCAAAAAAAAAAAAAATCCATTATAGAGATAGCAGGAACATTAGGAATGACCAAATCAACAATTTGGTACAATTCTGAGGGGGGGGGGGAACGCACTGGTGAGCTCTGCAACACCAAAGGGCTGGATGTCCATGGAAGACAACAGTGGTGGATGGTTGTAAGGTCCTTTCCATGGAAAAGAAAAACCTCTTCACTGCATCCAGCCAAGTGAAGAACACTCTCCAGGAGGTAGGCATATCATTATCCAAGTCTGCCATAAAAGTGCAAACCATTCATAAACCTCAAGAATAGAAAGACCAGATTAGACTTTGCAAAAAAAAAAAATCTTTAAAAGTCAGCCCACTTCTGGAACAGCATTCTTTGGACAGATGGAACTAAGATTAATCTGTACCAGAATGATGGGAGCAAAAAAGTATGGAGAAGGCTTGGAATGGCTCATGCTCTGAAGCATACCACATCATGTGTAAAACATGGTGGGGGCAGTGTGATGGCATGCGCATGCATGGCTTCCAGTGGCACTGGGTCACTAGTGTTTATAGATGATGTGACAGAAGACAGAAGCAGCCGGATGAATTCTGAAGTGTATAGGGATATAGTGTCTGCTCAGAGTCAGGCCAAATTCAGTAAAGTTAATTGGACGGCACTTCATTTTATAGATGGACAATGACCCAAAACATACTGCAAAAGCAACCCAGGAGTTTTTTAAAGCAAAGAAGTGGAATATTCTGCAATGGCTGAGTCAATCACCTGATCTCAACCCAACCGAGCATGCATTTCACTTGCTGAAACAAAACTTAAGCCAGAAAGACCCATGAACAAACAACAGTAGAAGAGAGCTGCAATAAAGGCCTGGCAAAGCATCACAAGGGAGGAAACCCAGTGTTTGGTGATATCCATGTGTTCCAGACTTCAAGCAATCATTTCCTGAAAAGGATTCTTGACAAAGTATTAAAAATGAACATTATATGTATGACTCTGTTAATTTGTCCAGTTACTTTTGGTCCCTTGAAAAAAAAAAGGGGGCTACATATTAAAGAGCTGTAATTCCTAAACCCTTCCTCCAATTTGAATATGAATACCCTCAAATTAAAGCTATAAGACTGCACTTTAAGCCCATATTCATTATTTAACTGTAACTAGAATTTGTTTTGGTAAACAGCCAAAATAACAAAACTTGTGTCAGTGTTTAGTTATTTCCAGAACTAACTGTATATCCCTTGACTGCTTTTGCTACATCTCTCCTCACTATTAATGCTTTCCCATTCCTTCTTAGATTTTCATTTCCAGAGTAAACACTGTGTAATTATATGACTTAAAATATCCCACTCCTGTCCACTTTAACTCACCCCAAGTATTGCTGTGTTTATACTTTCCATTTCTTGTTTAGCAATGGCCAGCTTCCTCTGATTTGTGCTTTTCAGATTCCATGCTCATATAATATATGTTGTGCAGCTTGGCGAGTTCACCGTAGAGTAGTATTTTTGGGAGGCGATGGTCCTCCATCCTAGACACGTGCCCTGCCCAGCACAGCTGCGTTCTCAATATCATGGCCTCAATACTGGTGATCCCTGCTTGCTCAAGGACAGCAGCATTCGTCACATAGTCAGTCCAGTGTATATTTAGGATTGTGTGTAGACAACGCTGATGAAAGCGCTCGAGGAGTCGTAGGTGGTGGCGATAGGTGCTCCAAAAAGCGATACAAAGACTCCCTGAAACAACATCTCAGGCTCGGCCAAATTGATCACCAACAATGGTCCGCCCTGGCCTCACATCGGGAGGCATGGAGACGCACTATCCACAATGCTGCAGCCTTATTTGAGAACTCACGATGAACAAGTCTTGAAGAGAAACGACAACGCAGAAAGAATCACAACCCAAAAACATCACCCAAGGAGACCCTCTGCTGTGCTTTTTGCAACCGGACTTGTTTATCTCGGATTGGCCTTTTTAGTCATCAGCTCGCTTGCAGAAAGCGCGGGATGAGTCCTTCCTGGATCTTTGTTTGCAAAGAAAAGCCAGAGAGAGAGAGAGAGAGAGAGAGAGAGATTGGTACTTTCCTTTGACTTCTGAACCCATCAACAGCTGAATATACTTTCAATTTGAGTCCAATTGCATCATTAGCAACAACACTAATTTGTAGTTGTCCTCTCTTCTTCCTCCGTAGTTAGTTGAGTGCCTTCTGATCTGGGAGTCTTGTTCTCGAGCATTACAATATTTTGTGTTTCATTTTGGATTGTCTCATCACAGGGTTTTCAAGACATTCTAAAGAGGTTTACCATGCCTCGTTCTGTACATTACTAACAGGTGTTAATTATGGTGTCACTGCTGTTGTCTCTGAAAGATCCTCCGCCTATCTCACACGCACACACCACTACTGCTGCTGCCCAGTAGCTGTTGAACACACAATGCCACCACCACAGGAAGTTAATGCCATGGTACATGTTGAGATTTAAATACAGGAATGGAATTCCCTCAGTTCACTCAGTTTAAATACAGGATTGGGGAAATGTATAACCCCAGCAGATATTCTTGGATTGCAAGTCCCATCATCTTTTAACTCCCATCATCTCTCAACATTTTGCTCAGTAGGGCTGATGGGATTTGCAGCCAGCAATACCTGGAGAGCCACAAGCTGCCTGCTTTGTTTTAATATGTTTTAATTTATGGTTTTATCTTGATTGTGGGGGTGCTGTTTATTTGTTCCCTTTAAAAAAAATGAGGATGGTTGTTTTAGCCTCTTGTGGAAACTACTTTGGGAAGTTCACCTAAAATATGAAGAGTCCTGAAATAGACAGATCTATATGATGTCTATGAGTGGAACATAATCATGCTGATACCAAATAGATATCTGAACTGGGCTTACCAGCTTCCAAATATACAGGATGAATTCAAACATTTTGTCTTCCGTCATGTAGATCAGGGCAGGGAAACTTTGGCCCTGAAGATGTTTTGGGCTACAACTACCTCAGCCCCTTACTATTGCACATGCTGACTGTAACTTCGGGCAGTTGGAGACCCAAACATCTGCAGGGCCAAAGTTTCACTGCTCTTGAAACAGATTTACATCTTTGGAAGAGATGCTGTAGGCAGTGGCTGCAATAGCTGGCAATTACAGCAGATGTGATCTGTTGAGTCCACTGTGCATTGCCCCCACCTCCCTATATAAGTGATCTACACAAACCTGGTGGGTGGCAGTGCAGCTGTTGTTGTACTATGCTAGTGGCTAGAGGTAAAAGGCTGCAGGCATAGTGGCTATAAAGAAAGGAAGATATAGGAGGGGGGGGGAGAGATGGCAGGTTTTTATCTGCCTTCCTGTGCATCTTGTGAAAAACTGTACATGCCACCTGTGAACTAACAAGATTCAGGCCATGGTCTGATGAAGTCATACACTTCATCTGGGATCTGCCAGCTAATACAAATAGTCATAGCAAATGTGGAATTAAAATCCTAGGACAGACAAGGCAGAAAACATTGGCTTTTGTCTGATATTGGCTTTTCCTCAGAACCAAAACAGTTCAAAGGTGATTCTGTTAGATGAGCACTTGAGGCAGGCACACTGTAAATGTGTATGTGTGTGTATATATGTATGTTTGTGTATTGTGAATGTATTTTCTAATTATAGACAGGAAACAGGAAAGGCAGCTACAAAAGACTTTTGTGTCCTGCATGTGAGAAAAGGACCTTTATGTTTTAAAAAATTGACCTTGCCAGAGCCCAGATGTGTTATATGAAAGAAGTCCAACAAGCATGTATAAACTGTAGGGGAAATGGGCAAACTTTAAACAACTGGAGCATGGGAAACAGAATTTTTTGGGATGAAGTAGATTTGCAGGATGGGAATGCTGCAAGGCTCTACTGTGTTCTGGTAATAATCACCACAGCTTAGTATTGTCTCGTTTGTTCCCCCATTGCCACCCTCTGGGGGGAAAACAGAGAATGACAGTCGCAGGCTATCCCTTTAACATCTTGGGACTGAAAGATTTCCAAGTGTTTTCCCATGCAAGTTGTCTGCCGGCAAGGCTTGCACCCCAACACCTTTGGGGGAAGGGTTGGTGAGTAATGAACAAGCGCTTTCTCAGCTGTACAATTGTACTAACTGGGGCCTTTGTCCTGCCTTGTGGCTGCTTTCTCATTTGCATTTCAGATGAATGGAGGCCATCCTGATATCACCCATCTCCTTTCATTCAGATCCACTGTGCCGCAAGATGAAAAATTCTGGCTGCAAAAGAGAATTGGGAATTCTGGGTTGTATTCCAGGCAGCTGTAATAGCACACTCCTCTCTTTTTGTCTTTTGTTTTACATCATTCTAAATTCTAAACTTCCAGTCCCTTGTGTCTTCTAGGATTTCTGTTGATGGAACCTTATCTCTGCTCCAGCCTCCCCACAGAAAACCCTTACTTCTCCTTACTAGGCTTAAAATTGGCTTAGTAATGCCAGTGCACTGTGTGCTGTTCAGAGCCTAGGAAAGGGTTTGGGGGTTTGTTTGTTTGTTTCTTGACTTATAGTTCCCAGAATCCTCCAGGTGGTCCTGCCATTGACTCTCACTGGCCCAGGCTGCCTGGGGAATTGTGGGAGCTGTGGGCCTAGCATTAGAATCCTGGGCTACAATCCTCTACACCAATTGTCAAGGGTTTGGGGGGTGCATTGGCCCCACCATGCCCCAGCACTGATTTTCTTATTTTTTTAAAAGGTCCCAAATCTCTGTGTTTTGAGGAGGGCATTTTAGGAAATGCCTAGAGAGGTATTTGCCCTCTATAGCATCATTAGTTTGGCATTTGGATGTTCTGTATTTCTTTATCCTCTAGGAAACTGTTTTGTTGCTGCTGCTGCTGCTGTTATTTTGCAAAATAAAATTCATTTTCTGGCCAATTCCAGTTTCGAAAAATGGCCCAAACAAAAATGAAAAATGCCAGAGGGGAGTGGTCATCTGCACTTCCTAGAAAATAAATGGGGGGGGGGATGAAAGTTGTAGGTAAGGCCCATAAAAGTGCCAGGGAATTGATGTGTCATCCATTCATTTTCTTTCAGCTTCCATCCACTTACAGTTAGCATTTTGTGCTATACAACTCTCTCAGACTCTCTCACTACAGGCCTGTGAACTAATAGCTAAGCAAGCATACTCTATGGGGTGGGAGTAGGAGGCACTATTCTACCATGGTTCCACTCTTATCTAGAGGGCTGAGTTCCAGAGGGTAGCATTGGGAGATTCTTGTCCAGCCCCAAGGCTGTTAAGCTGTGGGGTGCCACATTGTTCCATTTTATCCTCCATTGTTTTCAATAATTTTACGAAGCCACTGGGTGAGGATTTTTGCAGTGGAATGCCATCAGTATACTGATGACACAGCTCTGTTTCTCCTTGTCATGCCCATCAGCTGGTGCTATGGAGGTGCTGGGCCAATGTCTCGATGCTGAAATGGGCTAATTGAGGGCCAGTAAACTGAAGCTGAATCCTGATAAGACAGAGGCTCTGTGAGCTGGTAGTTCTCAGGTCCTGGGTAGCATTCCTCTAGAAGGAACAAATGCATAGCTTGGGATCCATCCCTGTTACTGGAGACCCAAATAAACTCTGTGGCTCAAAGTGCTTGGTGCCAGCTTCAACTGGTTTACCAGTTATGGCCTTTCTTGGACAGAGATAACCTAGCCACAGTAGTCTGTGCACTGGTAAACTCCCAATTAGACTACTGTGGAACTGCCCTTGAAGAAGACTCAGAAACTTCAACTAATGCAGAATGCAGCAGCTCAACCGCTCACTGGAATACAATATGTGTAGCATATTTAAATTATTTTTACTGTTTTTAAACTGTTTTAATGTTAATTGTAAGCCACCCTGAGATTGTTTTATAGGGCGAGGTAGAAATAGTTTAATAAATAAAAATAAATAGGTTCATAGCTACAATTTGCTTGACAAAATATTTCTTATAGAATCCATTTTATAGAAAGGCCATATGTGTGTGTGTGTTTGTGTGGTGATGGTGGAATAGAAGGAGGAGCATGTCAGTATCGTTTGTGTTACAATTTATAGTGATAGTCCTACTATATTCTGCACTATTCAGGCCTCATCTGAAGTACAGTACTGCATTCAGTTCTGGGCACCTCATTTTGGGAAGGATATAGACAAGTTGGAAGAAGTTGACTATAATAATGATGATGTCAAGTTGGAGCAAGTCTAGAAAAGGACAAGAAGGAGATAAGAGGTATAGAGAACAAAATATATCAGAGGGTGGAGGAGCTGGGCTTGTTGATCACACCATTTAAATACCTCAAGGACTGTCACAGAGAGGAGGGGGCAGGCTTGTTCTCTGCTGCCACAGATCTAACGGCTTGAAGTTACAGAATAGATTTTGATTGAACGTTAGAAGGAACCTCTTGCGAGTAAGAGCAGTTCAGCAATGAAACCACTGTAATTGCCTAGAGTAGTGGTAGGATGACCAACTTTCAGCCACGAATTTAAGGGAGATTTAATCGTGACAAATTCTGCACATTTTTAGCGGTGTAGTGTCACTCCAGCAAATGTTCATTGGTATAGGATTACATCTTTAATTATCAGGCCTTATTGTTTAATATTTTGATTGACTTTGTATGTTTGTGTATGTATGCAGTATCCAGAGAACTTGAACAGCAACAAGAACAACAACAAAAACTATTCTAAAAAGATCCCAAGTACTTTAAAGAAAATTGAAAGAACCGTTACAAAAAAGATAAAAAAACAAAAAAGACACACAGAGACACACACTCACCCCCCACACAAATCAAAAACATTCGTTTATATACGGAGATGCAAAAGCACACACATGCCCCATTCACCCCTCTTACAGGGAAATGCAAACATACACTTCCCTTTCTCACATGCACACAGATACAAAACACACACATACCTCTCTCTCTCTCCCTCCCTCCCTCACACAGACTCCCCACTCTCTTATATAAATGCAAACACACACTTCAAGCCAGCACTAGTTTCCCGGCTTGCTTTTTGGAGTGAGGGAGCAAATCTGCTAAAGCAACTCAGCAAACTCCCAGCTTCAGCCACACAGAGGCCAGCTTGCCTTGCTCAGTGAAGAAGGAAGAAGGAGATAACAGCATTAAAATGCCCTACAGTCACTTCTGTGTGTCTCAAGCCCGCAAGAGTTTCCTGGCTTGCTTTTTGATGATCCACACACGCATGCATCCAGCCTTCACAGGTTTCCTCCATGCACCAACTTGCTTGCCTTTGACATCTGAATGTCAGGCCTTCCTAAATATAGGGAGAAATAAGATCAATAAGGAAGCAGGGAGGATCCTAAAATAATAGCTTGAATAAGGGAGGTCCTGGGAAGAAATAAGGAGAACTGGTTAGTCCAAGTAGTGGTGGGATCTCCTCTGGATGTCTTCAAAAAGAGGCTGGATAGCTACCCGCTGGGGATGCTTTAGCTGGAGGGGGTTGGACTTGATGGCCCGTGAGGCCCCTTCCAAGCATATTCTAACACAGCATAGCTAACACACATTTTAACTGCTTAATGCAGTGTAGATGTGTAAACTGCTATTGCTTAAAACAATTTGTAAGCTGCTCTGATAGCCTTGTAGCTAAAGAGCAGGGTATAAATAAATAAATAAATAATTCAGCAGTGTAAGTTCATTATTCTACTTTTAATTTGTTCCTTTTTTCGTTTGAAAAAAGGACTCTGCTGAATTTCTCCTTAACATTCTATGTAAGCTTGTGGTTTCTCAGGATCACCTCCAACCCACTTCTCCTTCCCTCCCTCTTTGTAAAAAGAAATGTTTGGCTATGAATCAGAGTCACAGTTCTGGCTACCTGAAACAACCCTTTGTGCTCCTCTCCTAAATTCATGACAGCTAGGAAAACCAGGCAACTGTATTCTGCTTTTTCAGTAAAGTCACCACTGAGAGCAGTTTGGGAAACCTTTGAGTTTAAAATAGCAGCTGATAATATTTCGTGCTATAGAATCATGTCAGGGTGGAGGCAGGAATGAATCTGACCAACGCTCAAGTAGTATAGACTTTTGCTGATGCTTTGGTAGGTTAAGTTAATATTCCAAATAAATCATATTTATTTTAGTGCAGACTTTCCAAATGGAGAGCCTTGTATTTCTTCACTTGGCTCTGCAAGGCATGCATGGCTCCCAGGTCAAAAGTGCCCTGTGTGGATAAAGCCAGGACTTGGGAAAGTTAAATTTTTTATTAGTTCCCCCAAATCTGAGCATGCTGGGTGGGAATGAGATTGTTCACAGAGCTGTACTTAAAAAAAAAAAAAATTCTCTAAGCTCTGGGTAAAGCTAGGGTATCAGGCTAAGTCTAGGCTGGTTGACTTTTGATGTCCTGACCTACCTCTCATAGTTTCTATGAGAGGATAAAGTGGGGAGGAGGAGAGCCTTTATACTGTGTTGCTGCCATTAGAGAGAGAAAAAAATAAAATACCAATAAATGTAGAGCTGATCAAAAGACATTGTCCCTGTTATTTGCATCTGGAAGGTGATATAGCAGATCAGAATTTGAATTTGACATTTTTATTTGAAATTTGGAGATCTCAGATTCCTTGCTTTAAAAAAATCAAAAAATAACAAGAAGAAATGGTAAAAGACATATGGAGTATATAAAAATAGGCATGTAGTTTAGAGCAATTTGTTCTTGATCTCAAAATCTTACTTCAAAAGGCTATCGGGTACAGTCCGGTGTCATTAAAATAATGGGAATGTTGCCATTGACTTCAGTGGAATGGAGAGTGAACCCATTGTCAGGGCTCCTCCTATCCCAAAGCTTTTCAAAGTTGGGCTTGGGGTGAAGGGGTGGGGGACTTCTACTTGTATTCGAGTATGTCTGAGACACATACAAAAATCGGGTCCTATAAGTCCATGGGAACCTGAAAGTGAAACTAGCCATAAACAAAAGAAGACTGACCTTTTAAGACCCATTGTCAAAACTGAATGGTAAGAGAAAATACAATTAGGCCTTTCTTTCCCCCCCTCCCCCCACTTTTCTTTGAATTCATTTACTCTTATTAGTTTAGAATGGAATAGTTGCATAGCAGAAGTCAGTCCCTTCAAATTCTGAGATTTTGACCCTTACAATGTTTATTTGTAAGCACAGGCCTGGAAAGTGACTCCACTGCACCTGGTTTATCTTCAGGACTCTTGTCAGGCTGAAGTGAGTGTGTGACATTTCTCAGCATAGACAAAGATCAGAGTGGACTTTGGGGCAAAAGTCCAGAACCCCGCTCAACAGAAAAACCTTAGGGAGGAGGGATGTAAAAGCAGGACTGGCTTCTCACATTTTCAGGAAAGAAAAGTCAAACATGCTTAGCTATTTAAATGGGAGGGGGACTTTGTAAGTGTGCTAGCTGTACCACTGATTATAGTAGTGTGAAATAAGGAAGGTTGTTGGGGTTCATATTATTTGCATGACATAGCAATAAAGAACCTCCACCCCACACCTTCACAGTCAATGCAGTGTTTTCATGGAAATACCAATCACTCAGATGACCTGTTCACATGATTTCACTCTCAGCTTGCGTAAGTTAACCCTTTTAGGACTACAACTCCCAGAATCCAGACTGATTCTAGAAGTTGTCCAAAAAGCTAATTTTTCCAAGCTTTGATTTATTTTCCTGGAGGAAGGGCGAAGAGAGGAATTGTAGGGTGGGGAATTTTCCCAATGAAAGGCATGTACAGGATCTTGCCTTGGCATATCTCTAGCTGTCCCCATCTCTTCCTTCTAGCCAACCTACTGAAGAACAAATGCAGCCTGGACTTTGAATAGTAATTTAGTTTTGTCAAGCAGCTTACCTCAGCAGATCAATTTACCAACATGTCATCTCGCTTGCTATGTTCTTCTCTTTCCTGCCTTCCATTATTCTTTCAACCTGTGGATATCTCTAGTTCATTATTTTGCTGTAATAAGAGTTGGCCTGGGCTGCATTTTTTTTCCTTTGGCTTTTATTTTTAATTTGGGGTTTCACAGTATTCCACAGAAAAGAAACAATGTGCTCTTCAGCTGTCTTGAAGATGAATGGGTTTTCAGGTGCGTGTGTATGGTAGGCTGTCAGAGCCCACTGTTGTTGTTTTTCTGTCTGCTCTAATGGTAAGGTAGATGTAGTCAGGCATATCTTTCTGAGTGAATGGCAAGAGTGGCCTATGTGATTTGATTCTTTGCCATGGTGTATGGCAAACTTAGATGGAAGGTTACTTCTTCTAAATAAATGGATATGATATTTTTTAAAAAAAAACACAGAAAAAGCCCTTTTGGAGTCCGTTCTTACATTTGTCTGTCTTTCTGCTCAGGAAGATTCGATGTCTCAAGGCTTGGAACCATGGTATTCACAAAAGGTGTATGCAAGATACTGGAAGCATTACAACCAAGCCATGGAGTGGATGCACAGGCACAAAAATGCTTACAAGAAAGCCATGGAGTCCTTGTACAATCCATCATTTTGTCATCCTGCAAATCATCCCTCTAGACGTTACCCAGACTGGGATGAGGATGACCACTTGCATGATTATAATACCAGCAAAACCTGGTACTATCCAAGGTCTCAGCAAGCCCCTTGTACCAAAAGAAGAGAAGCAGTAGAGAGTGACTCGGAAACTGACACCGAATCTGAAGGAGAAGAGGATGTAGAGTATGACCTGAGCAACATGGAAATCACAGAAGAGCTCCGCCAGTATTTTGAACAGACTGAGAGGCACAGGGAAGAGCTGCGTAAGTATCTGCCTCATGCCGTACTCTTCATATATCCTTATTTTAACATTGATTATCCATATGTATGTATGTATTCATTTATTCATATCATTTATAAACCCATTTTATATAATAAATATTGTCAGGGGTTTATGCTAAAATACTGCTGTACAATAGAAAACCATTCAAACACAGGTTTAAAAGACAGTAGGAAAATCTTATGAAATTCATGGGGGTGCCATAATTTGACTGGTTACTTGAAGGCACACACATGTGCTTAAAATGCTTTAAATAATAATACAGAATAGCAATGACACAGAAAACATAGTAGTTATAGCTCAGGAAGGCCTAAGTGAACAGATATGTTGTCAGCAGGCATTTTGAACTGAATAGAGTCTCTCCCTCTTAAACCTTAGGTGGAAAAAGGTTCCAGATGGTGAATGCCCCATGGTATTGATTCACCAGGCCTGATTTTCTAATTTCTCCTAGAGTTATGGGGAAAGGAAAGTCACCTTCAGTATTGCAGAAAAAACAAGGCTCTTGTTGAAGATCTCCATGCTAAATTTGAGCATGTACAGGGGGAGGCAATCAGTTACGTGTCTTGGTCTTGAGATGTTCAGGACTCATATGTCAACAACAGAACATTGAACATGGCTGACTAACTAATAAGTTCCAGTAAGCTAATAGGATTATTATTATTTTTGTAAGGTGTCACACTTAGATCCCAACTGTCATCCAAAAACCTAAATTTGGCAGTTATACATATGATTTTCCTAGTTCTCATCACAAACCAGTGCAGCAATACCATGGAGACCTTTTACCTTTCCCAAGACCATTAGCTGGTCTTCATGGCTGAATGGGGGATTTGAAGCCTGGTTTCTCCAAGACACTACCTAAAATCTTACCCCAAATTCTCTGCTCTTAGGGTTTGACATGCAGGACATGGGGGAAATGAACCAAAGGGTCCATATGGAAGCTAGTTAGCTAGTTAATTCTTAGTAGATTGTTGGAATGCTTTTTAGATCCTATAAAAAGGAAGAAAGCCTCAAATTGGATGGGCTTCCAGGTAAGACTGGCTATTTAATTGAATTATTTAATTGACATATTGATAAAAACAATACTTCTAAACACATATAAAATTCTTGAGTAGTGTTCAGCTCCAGAGAAAATGTTTCATTGAGAGCGAGGGAATTCTTCTTAAGATGGTACTTGCCATTCCTAGTTTCCATTAAGTGTTTGTTTTAAAAACATATGCTTAACAGTTGCTACTTGATTAATAAGAAACATTTTCTTAATAGAATAAAAAGCTTCCACTTGATTCATTTCAGTTTATTTAGTAAATGTTTCAGCCTTAACATTAAGTGAAGTGAGATTTCAACTGTGTACCTTTGAGATAGTTCAGCCTAGAGAACAAGCAACCATGCTTCCATTAAGATTCTCCAAAAGCAACAGCAGGAAGAAAAGATTAAAAAGAAAGTCAAACTTAGCATTTAGGTAGCTATTCTATGTGAAATCTTTTCAAGACATGGTATTACCACCATAATCCTTACACCCACCCTGTAAGATCAGCAAGCATTTTTCTGCAAATCAAAGCTAAGGCTGAAAAAACAGTGCCTCACCTTAGGTTCCATGAAAACAAATGCTATTGTTGTTGGTTTTCCTCCCTGTGCAAACTGCAGATGCATGGTCTGGATTGAGATTCACTTTTAAGTAAGAAAAAAAATCACTAACACATCTGCATGCTGCCTGTTGTAGGTAACATGTAGTTTGGCCCTGGCTTCATTGCTGAGGCAAGATTTGAACCTGGAGCTCCAGATTCATTCTCAGCCACTGCATACACCTTTGCCAGCACACCCTGAAAGCATTAGTCCAAAACCTTGTTGATAGCTGGTGTGGCCGAAAGCTCCGCCAGTGTACTTGGTGCATCAGGTATAGAACCTGGAGGCATATACTCCAGCGGCAGTGCAGGCAATTGCAGCAGCTGGTGGGAGCTTCCCAATTTACCCCAGGTCTAATCAGTAGCCATTTGGGCTGTTAGGGAGTGGGGTGGGCAACTGGGAGCAGTGACATCAAAAAAGAAGAAGAAACAGCAGTCCTTTTCATCTGACCATTCCATATACGGTAGCTGAGAAGAAGAGAGGGTACAGTAGATGAGAGAGGTGGTGCTACCTCTATCGCTAATGGCGAGGGTGCATGGTGGTAATGGTGATAGAGGGGAGAGGCCATGCTTTGCTCAAGCTTATTGAATAAAGGGGTTCCACATGCCACCTCCAAACTTGGTGAAACAGCTCTAGTGAATCTTCTGGTTTTGCTTGCATGGTCCCTAGCAGGATCCTGGCCTTAAGTCTCCTATTTAAATATTTAAGAAAAGCAACAGCCTGATGTGTTGTCCTGAAGAGAGTGTTTCATGCTTGGGTATGCTTCCATTGAAGACATCTCCCATTTCTTGGAACTCTTAGTATCCAGTAGTGGAATTTCATAACAGAACTTCATTTGTGATCCTGAGTAAATGCTTTGGAAACAGATTAATGTTAGGAAATTTGTAAATCTACTACTAAAATTATTTTTTGCTGTTCATTTGTTTGGTTTTGTGTGTTTCTCTTCCTATGAAACCCAGTCAGATACCCTGCATGCTTGTTTTGGTGCTGATTTTCAGTTTCTCTTCCAAAGTGACATTTTGAAACATTATCAATATTTTTCTTTAGCTGATCTTTATACTTTGAAAAATCTGTTTACTTGGAATGCTGTTGGTGCACTGAAACAATCACCTGATATATTTATAGTTAAATTTAGCAGCATCTTGGAGCAGTTCAAGGAAGTTCCTAAATGCATTGTTGAATTCTGGAGTAAAGCCTTGATGTAACATATTACAAAGTTTGGCCATTTGCTTTCTCTTCCTTTGGTTTACTCAAGGAGTGTGTAAAATTTCAAGGCATCTTCATGGTCAGAATACTTCTAGTTCATTGCAGTACTGGACGTTATGTCTTCCCCGCTCCCATTTCCATGATCAGAACTGAACTCTTTTATAAAATGTTATGAAATGTGTCCTTAGACAAGTCAGTAGTTATCTTCTTTTCTGTGCAAATACTTAGTTTTAAAATGTTAGCATTGGAAGAGCTATTAATAGTTTTTATTTGATTGGCGCAGTTCACAGTATGAAGGAAATCATTTCTCCCATGGGACTGTTATACTGAAGCATTTACAAAACATAGTGCCTGTTTTCTGGAGTTATGTATCTTCTCACTCAGCAAGAATTTCAGCTGCTATCAAGAATAAAAAGAGAATGGGTGGGAGTCTCCTTCTAATTCTGTTATAACTTGGAAATTGTGCTGCCTGGCCACCCCCTGAGACCTTGTGGTGTGGAAGAGATGCACTCACTCTGCGTTTAATTACACAGAGCTATTGATTTTGCAGAGTACAGTATTTAAGCTGAACAAGATTTCATGATGGAATTCGATTACACTGGATTCCATAATCACATTATCTCATTTCATCTTTCATCCTCTGCAATAAATAAATAAATATCTCCTAATGCATTTTGATACTGAAAAAGCAGTACATCATGGTTTCATTTTTTTTAAGACAACCAGATGTCATTACATTATCCGCCTTGAACAACTCTACCCTATAATCAGCAATTGCATGAATCCGGCTGGTTTATTGGCGTACTGACATAAAGGGGAGCCAAATCCTTACAAGCATAATCTGTGTGTTCTTCATCCAATGCACGATATGTGTCTCTTTTTCCTTTCTATTTGTTCTTTAGACTTAACCTTTCAGATTCTCAACCAATCCTCAGAGTGGTAGTTGTGAGCAAGTGGTGATCTCTAGTTTTCTGCTCTGAAGTACCAAATCTTATTACTCTAGTGCCACAACCTGGAATGGAAGAACTCCTAGCCTAGTTGGGGAGGGGGCTTCTTTAAAATGTCATTAGCCAGTTGGTCTCTTACCACAGTGTGTGCTAAAAACTTTTTGCCAAATGATGAGATTTCTACGAGGCCCCAGATTTGAGGTCCAACATTTATGTATGGTGAGCATCTCTTTGTCACAAGGCACAAGTGGTTGCATGCACACAGGAGTAAATACTAATCACACAGAGTCTGAACTAGCAGGATGCAGACAGTGAATTTTAAACAGTATCACCCTGCCTGTCCATCCATTTTAGATCAGTTATTAGACTCTCTCTACTTCATCCCAGTCCAAGATTGAGTCATAATGTAGTCCAGTCCCTGATATAACAATCCTAAAATCCATCTGTCTAACATTCATCTCTTTTGAGCAACTTTTCATAGGAGGAAGGAACTAGAAGTGAGGGCTCCTGAAGACATTGAAATAGAGGGTAAGATCTGGGGTGCTGCCATACATGCTCAGTAAATCATCTCTGTGCATAAACCCATAAGTGTATGCTGCAGCATCCACTTCATGCCCTATTATTCTCGAGGTCTCTTCTCACCATCTTCCCCCACCCTACAGGATGCATACCATCTTTTTCCAGATACAGTATGACCCCCATATCTTATGGGGATACATTCCTGGACTTACCTTGGAAACAGGAAACTGCAGATAATAACAAACCCTATTGAAATGAATTACTTCCAACCCAACCTTCGGCAGAGGCATACCATTGTCACACTGGAGGACATGGAAAATGCCTAGACAGGACATCTTTTTTCAGATGTGGGTAAGTGAAACCGCAGATACTGATCCCAGGGATATAGGGGTCATGCTGTATTGAGCCGCCCAGGCCCTGATGTCATTACCCTGTGGGAAAACCCCTGTGGGAGACAGGTATGCTCCAGATCAAATCCACAGTTTGGGTTGCTTTGGGTGACCATTGTGGGAAACTAATCCATTTTCTCAGTGTTGATTCCCAATCAGCATTGGTTGAATCCACCCATTAACAGTGATGACTTATCACTTGCTACATGATTATGGAACATCATGGAAATTCCAAAGTAGTTCAGAAATGTGACCAAAGCTAGGTTGACTATAAGCTGCTGCTGCTGCTGCTGCTGCTTCTTCTTCTTCACTATACACTTTGGATCTCTATTCAGTGGTAGAAAAAATAATAGCCATTGGCTTTAAATAAATTTTTTTTTATTCCTTCCTTCCTGCTTTCCGCCCTCACCCCAGGAACCTCTTTAGTCTCTGACATTCTTTGGGCTTCTGTACACTTTCACCTCCATTGCTGGCAGCATGCACTCCTGTCCAGACTGTAACTCTGACAGTGAAGCATTTTTTTAAAAAACACTGGCAACTGCTGAAGCTCTGTGTCTGATTTAACACTCCAATAAGGATAGGGGTCCCCCCCCCCCGTTCCTTTTCATCGAACCCACTCTTTATCTCCCCTTCAAAACAGCTTTTCTTGTCTTTTCTTTTCTTTCTTTTCTCTGGATTCTTCTCAAGTGTACTCCAGCTCTTTGTAATTCACATCATGTGCCAGTCTCCTAGATGAGTCCCACACTAGCTTTGCGAATAGTGTTTTCACTGTGGCTTTATGTAATATGTCAAGTTTTTCACATCATTACAGTGCAGAGATTCATATATCCTATATGGACAACACAACCATTTAAAAAGTATAATATGATTCCTTTCGTTTCCTTTTCTGTTCTTTCCCTTTCCTGCAGGCTCTGTCCATCTGCTCGTTTTCATTTTGGAAGATGTTCATCCTGAGATAGATTTTCCCCCGCCCCAATATTCAGAATTATTTAATAGCTTGGCTGTTTTTATATTACTAGTTCTTTCTCTCTCTCGCACTTTTTCTCTCTTTCTTATTGCCCCCCCCCCCCAGAGCTGGTAATTCTAACCTGCAGGAGATGTTTTGTGGTTGTGTTTAAATGACTTCCCAGAGGCTATTTATGAAGAGCATGAAGTCATTTTTACGGGTTATTGCACCTGTCAGATGTATCCAGCTTTCTGTTGTGAAGCTATTCAGGAATGCTGGATAGAAAGGCGGCAAGGCGGCAGAATGGCCCTCTTGGATTTGCAGAAAAGTTGTTCTTAAAACTGAAAAGGAATATAAAATGCTGAAAGGAAGGCTGTCAGAAGTCTCTCATTATTGATTGTTTGCATCTCAACACATGCATGCCTAGCATCAGGATTTTGCTTTATCCAAGTGTGATTCCTCTCCCCTTCGTATTAAATGACACAAGAATAAAATGAAAAATGCAAGGAAAGGCTTCTTGGTTATTGTTAAACAGTGGAGAAGTTGGGTTCTGCTGAATTTACTAGCATATGTACATAATAGTCTTGAATTTTTCCCACTCTTCTTCACTTTTAAAACACTAAAATCAAAGGGAGCCATATCTGTCATGTTGGTTTGTTCAAGCAGGGTTATAGTCAGTTGTGAGGACTGTATCTAATTTTTCATCCTAGTCACGAACCTGTGAGCCTGCATACTCCTGCTTTTCTTTTTTTCCTCCCAAAATAATTCAGACAGAAACCTCTCAGGCAAGGATTTCAGCCTGGGAAGAACTCTCTTTGGATAATCAAATCACTTGTAGCATGGGAGGAACTAAGCCTTTTGTAATTTCTTGTAGCTTTTGCCATATCTTCCTGGTTTCTTTTCTCCTTTTTTTTTTTTTTTGGATGAAGTTTGCATGTTTGCTATTTTTTCTAACATCTATTAGATTTAACTTGGAACTATTTGTTTTTAATTTCTTAAGCCTATTAATATTTCATGGGAAACAGTTTCTTGGTTGTGTGGGGTGAGGGTGAAGTTCTACACAAAACATGCCATACTGACTCATCACGGAATGGTCTTCTTTCTGTGGAAACAATATAGTATCTACCATCCTTAGATCAGCACGTAGTTACTTTTAGTCACAGTTAGAATACCAAGCACCCCGCAAAGTAGTTACAGATTAGAATTACTTCTATTATGATAAGTATATGGTGGAATCATAGAATTGTAGAGTTGGAAGAGACCACAAGGGCCATCCAGTCCAACCCATAGTTAACCCATAGTTAGAATTTAGAGTTACTTCTACCATTTTCGGAAGCAACTCTCAATCCTGTTGGTTAGTCGCAACTAGAGTAGACCCATTGAATCAATTTCTGAATCGTGAGTCAACATGTAAATCCCTTGATTTGAGTGGCTTTATTCTAGTTGAGACTAACAATGGGATTTTGGCCTTACTTTCCCACTTCTCACAGGTAACTAATCGAGGGTTTGTTTTTTTAAGAAAACCAGAATTCTACAAACTACTCATCTGTGGTACAAAACGCATTCTCTTCTTGTCCATCTTGCTATCTCAGCACTCACATCAAATCATGAGGCAGCACTTCAACTAGGTGATATTTTTCTTCCACTTTCTACTGCATAACTACAAAAGTAACTAAAAGAATGGCAAAATACATTACATTTCAGTGTATTGTAATTTACCTGTACCTTCATAATTTGTAAAAGAAATTAATTAGAAGTTGTTGTTTGTAACTAGTTGCATGCACTCTGTGCTTCAGAAAGTGCCATAGGTCTACGTCTTCTCATGCCTTCACATGCACCTACCTTGAACAGTGAGCCAAACTAAGTCAAATCCAGGATTAAGGATTTTTTCTTATATACATGAAAAGCCAGCTGTGCATCGTGGTGATTGGCTAGCCCTTTTTACAAGTGGGAAGCCATCTCCTATTGCAGAGAGTAGTCTGACCTTTATGGAAATCAGTGTAAGCTATTCTGCACTTCTTCTAGACCAGTATTTATTTTTTGAAAAATGAACTTAAAATATGCCTAATGAACATTTTAAAAAGCATAAATATGTTGGGCAATGAAAATGGCTAGCTAATGGGGAAATGTGCACTGGAGTTGTAGCCGGGTACACACTGCAGTAGAGAAATTAGGACAATAAGAACCAGAGCTTGCTCTGTGGAAGTAACACCCAAAACTGTTGATGGTGGGATTTATTTTCTTTCCATAGGGGGAAAAAATGGCTCAACTTTTCTGGAAGTTCCAGAGCACGAGCATCAATCAAAAATTCAAGAGATTTCATGGTTGGATTAATTTTGGCCTTCATTATGTTGAATTATCTGTTTGTGAAACAGTATGATTGTCTTGAGGATGATGAAAATGTGTTAAGTTTTAAGGAAGACTTTTCAAGTTGTTGTTTGGAGATTTTCCCAAATGGGGCAAGTTTTGTGAAATTCATACAGTAAATACCAGTAAATATAGATTGATAAATACCACTGTATTGGGAGAAATGAAGGAGAGTTAGGGTGAGCAGCTCTGTTTGAATGGTGGGGGGGGAAATAGAAACTTGAGAAGATACTCGGAATCACTTTCTTCACTGTGTGGTTGTTCCCACAGTCTTTTGTCTTATCCTGGGACTTTTGATATTCATCTCTTCAGTATCCTTTCTGCCCATAGCTTTTCTCAGTGATTTTTATTTTTATTTTCCACAAATAAATAAATAAATAACCTGTACTTTGCACTTTCCTAGAACATTGGTTTAACAATTGTACCAGACCTTGAAAAATCAAAGGATTCTGGAAAAAGGAGAAAATCATATTGCTGAAGGTTTGGTGCAAAGGGATAAAGAGAAATGGTTTATGTTCCAACCCCCCGCCGCCCATTGTTAAGTAAGAAAATAAAATTGAAACAAATATTATGAAGGCTTTCAAAATTTCTGATACACTAGACAGAAGCAGATTTAATTGATGGGAAATAAGAATAGTTTCTGAGATAAGACTATAATGTAAAATAACAAACTGTGGTGTCTGTGGCTTGGCGTAGGGAGCTACTTGTTGATGGCTATAGAGGACAGGCTTCCTCATTATTCTTAACTTTCTCACTGTAAGTATTCTTCCTCAGTTGGGCCTCTTCATGGATTTGTTCTGCTGGTGTCTGCAGCTGCCTTTAATGTCTTCTGTAATTTCCCTTCTTTTCTATCTTTCTTCTCCAGGGGACCCTGTGAAAACAGCTGTTGGCAAAAGGAGCATGTGATATTATTGCCAGGAGCACCTCTTAGGAAAACTCAGACTGTCCCCCTGAGATGATATCTCAGAAGCCCCCCTCCCTCCCCCCAGCCAGCTCCTCATAGTTTTGAATTCCAGTTTCTGTTTCCTGTATTTTTCTCAGGGAAGAAACTTCTTCTCAAGCTTCTTTTTTTTAAAAAAAGAATGGGGCTTGTTTTTCTGAGAGAAAGATAGGGCTGCAGCCTGTTTGGGGGCAAACATTTAAAGTACATTAGAATTTATTGGCCACTTCTTCATTATTGATCCATGTTGTGAGTTGTGTTGTGACTTCTCTTGTATTGTAGTTGTCACCTATTACCTTCTTTAAAGATTTAAGGTAGACACTTGGAAAGGATAACATCTAGTAGGTTGTGTCTGTCCTCCTGAGTCATTTTATCCTCTGGGGCCTAATGGTACTTACAGTTTCTACAGGTTGTGAAAGATAACTAAGAATTGAATCTTATATGAGGATTTCCCCTAAGTCATGTACTGGGTAAAAAACATTAAAGTTGGGTGGTTATGTTTATGTAATTCTTTCAGATACAGTCAGACCCCCATATCTTGGGGGGGGGGTCGGTTCTCGGGCTTACCATGGATACCAGATAACAGCAAATGCCATTGAAAATAATGGGACTTTCAGTTACAGATACCATAGAGTTGCCTTGGAGGACCTAGAAAATTTCTAGAGAGGACACCTCTCTAGGTGTTTTCAAGGAAGACTCTATGATATGTGTTCCTCTTTTTGTGTCCCGTAGATAACTGAAGCTGCAAATATTGGTCCCGCAGATACGGGTGTCCAAATGTACTGTCATTAGGTATATATTAGGTACTATTCCATATTATTCTGACCTACTTTGCCCTAGACATATGAGGCCTTTATTTCCATACTGAGTATGCAGAAAGTTCTTGTGAGGGGCGGGGCTCTGTACACACACTGAAAACGCCTTTTATTTAAATCCATTATAGTTTGTAGCCCTACCAACAGTTTTAAGGACTGGATTGTATACTGCAGATTTGCCATGTGATGACTGCTCCTCGTAGTGCTCATAATATTTAGAGTGGTTTACATAGATCATTTTTGTCTCTATGTCTGTTCCCAGCGGAAACTGTCAGAAGCATAGAAAGCAGTTGCCATAAATGTTGTCCCATTTCCAGTACTGTGTGCATCAGCTTTCTCAGGGATCAAGGCTTTCAGATTATCAAGGGAGCTGTCCATCAGAGGAGCCACAAAGGAGCACAAGAGGTTCTGCTTCTTAATGATTAGCCACAAACGAGGAAACTTTTTAGCTTTTTCTGTTGCCCTTCTCCTTCTTAGAACACATACAAGGGCCCTCATGTGGTGCATTACTTCCTTCTCATGAGTAGGGCTCAAGGTCCAGACATCATGGTGCAGCCAGACATATACTGTACCTTCAGTTCGGGGTTTATATTGAAACTCAGGTCACTTGCGCTTTTTGTGGAAAGCCAATAGGAACTAAGTGAGACTGCTTGGGTCATCTTTAGTTCAGTTTCCCTCAAGCTTCAGCTTCTCTGGTGAGATGTCTTCCAAGAGCGGGTGATCCGTGGCTTTCCAAATATTCTAGGGTTTCAGTTCCCATCACCTTCTCCATCATTGCTTTCTAGGGCAGATGGGAGTTGGCAGGTCATCACATCTGGAGGGCAATAATTTGCCCATTTCTGTCTTCATGGTAAAGAGAGACTTTTGGTTTCTGTTTATACTCTAGAAACCAACAGGTACTGGGAGTAGTGAAAGAATTCTCTTCTACACCTCTCCTCTTTTTGTGTTTGCCTTTTGTCTTTTGATTGATAAGCAAAGGGCCATCCTGTTCTCTATGGAGACGCTGACTGTTCAGAAAGATACTGTTTACTTGGCCCATGTGCTTAAAGTTAGAACTGAAGGCAAATTTACCATTGACTAACAGTTGTACAGGAGATAGCATATGAATTAGTTTGTCTACTTCTGAAAGAAAAAAATGTGAATTATTACCTGGTGTAAATATTTTATATGGGGGAGATGGAAGGTAGCAGAAGTGTCACTAAGCACCTACAGTTCCATGAGGAGTCATAGAATCATAGAATTGTAGAGTTGGAAGAGACCACGAGGGCCATCCAGTCCAACCCCCTGCCACGCAGGAAATCTTGATCAAAGCATCCCCGACAGATGGCAATCCAGCCTCTGTTTAAAGACCTCCAAGGAAGGAGACCCCACCACGCTCCGAGGGAGCGTGTTCCACTGCCGAACAGCTCTTACTGTCAAAAAGTTCCTCCTCATGTTGAGGTGGAATCTCTGTTCCTGGAGCTTGCATCCATTGCTCCGTGTTCTACTCTCTGGAGCAGCAGAAAGCAAGCCTGTTCCATCCTCAGCGTGACACCCCTTCAAATACTTAAACAGGGCTATCATATCGCCTCTTAACCATCTTTTTTCCAGGCTAAACGTAACCAGCACCGTAAGTCTCTCCTCATCAGGCATGGTTTCCAGATCTTTCACCATTTTAGTCACCCTTTTCTGGACATGCTCCAATTTGTCAATATCCTTTTTTAATTGTGGTGCTAGAACTGGACACAGTATTCTAGGTGAGGTCTGACCAAGGCAGAATAGAGCGCCACTATTACTTCCCTTGATCTAGACACTATACTTCTATTCATACAGCCCAAAATCGCATTGGCCTTTTTAGCTGCTGCATCACACTGTTGACTCATGTTCAACTTGTGGTCTACTAGGACTCCTAGATCCCTTTCGCATGTAGTCTCATTCAGCCAGGTCTCTCCCGTCCTATATCTATGCATTTCATTTTTCTGCCCTAAGTGCAGTACTTTACATGTCTCCGTATTGAATTTCATTTTGTTAGCTTTGGCCCAGCTCTCCAGTCTATCCAGGTCATTCTGAATTTTGATCCTGTCCTCTAGGGTATTAGCTACTCCTCCTAATTTGGTGTCATCTGCAAATTTGATAAGTATGCCCCTAATTCCCTCATCCAAGTCATTGATAAAGATGTTGAATAGCACTGGGCCCAGGACAGAACCCTGTGGCACCCCACTGGTCACATCTTTCCAAGACAAAGAGGAGCCACTGCTGAGCACCCTTTGGGTTCGGCCAGTCAATCAATTACAAATCCATTGAACAGTTAACTTTTCTAGCCCACATTTTACAAGCTTTTTTGCAAGAATATCATGGGGAACCTTGTCAAATGCCTTACTGAAATCAAGGTATACAATATCCACAGCATTCCCTTCATCTACCAAGCTGGTAATTTTATCAAAAAAAGAGATCAGATTAGTCTGGCATGACTTGTTTCTCTGAAACCTATGCTGACTTTTTGTGATTATGGCATTGCCTTCTAAATGTTCACAGACTCTCTGTTTAATGATCTCTAGAATCTTCCCTGGTATTGATGTCAGACTAACTGGATGATAATTGTTGGGATCCTCTTTTTTCCCCTTTTTGAAGATGGGGACAACGTTTGCCCTCCTCCAGTCTGCTGGGACTTCTCCTGTTCTCCAAGAGTTCTCAAAGATTATTGCCAATGGCTCTGAGATCACATTTGCCAGCTCTTTTAATACTCTTGGATGTAGTTCATCTGGTTCTGGAGATTTAAATTCATTTAGATTAAGAAGGTATTCCTGTACTACCTCTTTGCTTATTCTGTGCTGGATTTCCCCTATTGTGTCCTTTGTCCCATTCTCCTCAGGTTGGTCCCCCTTTTCCTTTTCTGAAAACACTGAGGCAAAGAAGGTGTTGAGTAATTCTGCCTTTTCTCTATCCCTTGTTAGCATTTTGCCATCTTCTCCACGTAGTGGCCTTATCATTTCCTTCTTCTTCCTTTTGCTGCGGACATAACCAAAAAAACCCTTTTTATTGTTCTTAACCTCCCTAGCAAGCCTGAGCTCATTCTGCACTTTAGCTTTTCTGACTTTACTCCTACATGTGTTTGCTATCTGTTTGAATTCTTCTTTGGTGATTTCCCCCTTTTTCCATTTCCTATACATGTTCCGTTTAAAACTTAGCTCCGTTGAAAGTTCTTTAGTTATCCATCCTGGTTTCTTGAGACACCTCCCATTTTTCTTCCTCAATGGTACTGTTTGAAATTGTGCCTTCAGTATCTCCATTTTGAGAAAGTCGCATCCATCTTGAGGTCTCTTCTCTTTTAGTATTCCTGACCATGGGACCACCCCCAGTATTTCCCTGAGTTTATTGAAATCAGCTCCCCTAAAGTCAAGAATGCCTGTCTGACTATACCTGGCTTCTCCTTTCTGTTGTATAACAAACTCCAGGAGAACATGATCACTCTCACCTAAGGATCCCACCACTTGCACCCCATTAACCAGGTAATCTCTGTTGGTTAGGATCAGATCTAAAATAGCTGACCCCCTTGTTGCCTCTTCCACCTTTTGGACCATGAAATTGTCTTCCAAGCAAGTAAGGAATTTGCTAGACCTTGAAGTTTTGGTTGAGTTAGATTGCCAGCAAATATCAGGATAGTTGAAGTCACCCATCACTACTACATCTCTCCTTTCTGCATGTGTGTTCATCTGTTCTAGAAAGGCATCATCCAATTCCTCCGTCTGACTTGGGGGTCTGTAGTAGAGTCCCACAATAACATCCCTGTTGTTTCCCTCCCCTTTAATTTTTATCCAGATGCTCTCCACCTGGCTTCCAGTATTGATGTCATGGATCTTTTCACTGGTATAAATATCCGTCACATATAATGCAATTCCTCCTCCTTTCCGGTTTGGCCTGTTTCTCTTATAAAGGTTATACCCCTCTATTCCTACATTCTAATCATGCGACTCATCCCACCAGGTTTCAGTAATGCCTATTATATCTTATTTGTTTTGTAGTGCTAGGAGTTCGAGTTCATCTTGCTTATTTCCCATGCTCTGTGCATTAGTGTAGAGACATCTAAGACCATGTGTTCCCTTTACTTGCTGCCTGTGCAAGTTTTTTTGCCTCCCACTGTTGGGTCCTTGTGCTGTTTGCCTTGTTCCCTCTATGACAGTTTGACTATTTTCTCCAGCCCTTTTGCCTTCCAGAATACTATCTCCCTCCCCCATTTGACTCAGGTTAAAGCCCTACTGATCAAATTCTTGAGACTGTTGGCAAAAATGTTTCTGCCAACTGTCGTAAGATGCATCCCATCTCTTGCCAGAAGTCCTCCCTCATGGAAGCGCAGCCCATGATCCAAGAATCCAAACTGTTCTGGGCAACACCATCTACGGAGCCAGTTGTTTACGTTGGCTATTTTCCTCTCCCTTCCTGGACCATGCTCTTCAACTGGCAGAAGAGAAGGGTTAACAACCTGTGCGTCCATTTCTTTCAACTTCCTCCCCAGGACCTCATAATCTCTTCTGATCTTGGGAAAGCTGTGCCTTGCAGTATCATTGGTTCCCACATGGACCAAAAGGAAGGGGTAATAATCCATAGGCTTGACGAGTCTTGTCCATAAATTTCCTTCAGTCTTATGGCATTAGAGCATACTATTATATTAGTAGGTTTTTCAGAAAATTCATTTGACGTGGTTCGTTAGATTCTCTTCATCTTTAGTGGGCTTTTATTTTTGGCAATTATTTCTATAAATTTTGAGGGTAAATTAAGGAACTCCTGCAAGTCATTCCATTATCTATTGGGAGACTAGTGAGAAATGAAAATATTTGGACAGTATTCTTACATTGCAATGAACTAAAAGAGTTGGTCATAGTTAAAGGAATAGCTGAATTGTGTTTTTTTTTAATTTTTAAAGATTTTAGTAACAATAAAATGAACAAACACATGGCTTGTAACAAATAAACAAAGGCTTTGGATGTGATTCTATGATTCTATGTGGGTTAAGAAATAGCAGGTTACTTCTTTCAGTTTATATCTCTGAGGAGCAGGTTTAAGAGTTTTCAGTTCTTACCAAAATAGGGATAGTCTGAAGAGTTAATTGGATATTCATCTCGTGGAAGGGAGGAGTCAAGATATAGTGTGTCTTTCCAAAAGTCAACTTGGTCAGATGGAGGCTTCAACTGTTATAAGTTCCTGTTAATATATTGAATAAAGACAAACCAGTCATCTTGAAATGTGTTGTTCTTTATGTGTCCATTACAAGCAGTTATGTTATCTGAGTTTTTCCACAGCCAGGTATCCCACACTCTTTTCCACCAGTCATCTAACTTGAGATCCCTGTTTTCCAACACTTAACTATTTCCGCTCAGGCAGCTGTGATAAGGAATGTGATAAGGTTTCTGTATTTTGGGTGACTATTTTCTTTATTGTAAATAGAAAGTAATACAAGCCCAGGATAAAACTGGATAGTTTGATGTGTGATGTTTGAAATCTAATTGAGAACTGCAATCCAGACGCATTTTATCTTAGGATAGTCTAACTGCATATGAGTGTATGAACCTGGGGTTTTACATCCCCGCCAACATCTTAAAGGTATGTTTTTCATTATCCTTGACAACTTGTTAGGTACACTTCATGTATAATTTTAAGAACCCCTTCTTTTGTGTTAGCTGAGTGGGATGTGTAAGGAGGGGAGGACCAAATGTGGGACCAGCTGGATTCAGAAATCTCCATCCCTAAATCTGACTGCTATGCCAGTCTGATAAATTGACATTTCCCATATGCACTTTCAAGGAGTTGTTTATATATAGATGCAGCATCATCTCTTTCCTGGTATCGTTTACCTGTGCAGAGTGATTCCTTGAAATTAAGGAGTGTGGGTCTCTCCTGCTGATGCTAAATAAAAGGCAAAGGAGGTGATCTGATGTATTTTGAACCAATGTGTTTTACTCTGTTTTAATTGGGATTATAGATTTTCTGTCATTTGGGCCTCCCCTTTATGAAGATACCTTGAATGTTATAAATCCCACAATATTTCCACTCATTAAATTGCGCAAAATTTCTCTGCCATGTGAAATCAGGGGTGTAAGAGAAAGAGCCTTAAAGGATAGGGTTCCAGGGGTTAGTATATATACTGATTGTTTCCATAATTAGTGAGTTGAGCAAGAATGTGTTTTTACTCCTTAAACAGCTTTTGTGTAATTTTTAGAAAATATAAGATTAAACTATTTTGAAAAGTTATTGTTTATTTCAGTTTTGACTTATCTAGTAGTATATGCTTTTTAAAATAATTTGGATAAATTGGCCTAATTGAAAAACTTAAAAATAAAGTTTGATATGACATGTTGCTAGCCCTCCATTTCTAGAGTTAACATGCCTAATAGATTTTGAAAATCTCGGTCTTCTCTTGGTGAAGATGAATTTACTAATCATAATTTGCCCATCTTACATTTAGATGGGGAAGGGCTCATGGGGATAGTTTGGAATGAGAAGAATAGACAGAGAATAAGAAACATCTTTACTATGGCAATTCTCCCCAGCATAGAGAGTTTTAGAGTTTGCTTTGACTGAACTTTGGCCTTTATCTATCTAGTGATGGGATGGTAGTTACATGGAATCAACTGTGATATGTCCTTTGTGATTTTATACCTAAAGAAATCTAGAAAGCTGCAGTTGTAGGTTAGTTCGATATTGCACGTGCTTTTATTGCAAGATTGGTACATTTAAACACATAATTGTAGATATCTGAAAGTTGATTTTGAGACCTGAATAAATGTCAAAAGTGTCTAGCATCTTTTTTAGTGCTAAGAAAGAAATTTCTTTAAAAATCAGGACATAATCTCCATATAAAGCTATTTTATGGTGATAACCGTTAATTTTTGGACCTATGATTTTAGGGTTGGATAAGGTTAAATTAGCCACTCTTTGCATTGGGGGTTGCATTTGTGTAGGGTTTTGCTGCTTAATTGTGCTCCAAATTTAATGAAGTTGATGAGATCATGCTCCACTCTTCTTTCAGGTGTCTGGTATGTTGGACAGTCAGCCAAAACCCCATAGCTGAATGTTTCTCTCTGATGTCATGAAAGTTCACCAGTAGTACTAAGTAGTGAAGACTCCATACAGCAGATAGGATGGCAGGCTTGCTCTGCTCCACCATGCATTTTCTGTGTTCAAAATGTAGACATCCTCCCCAAATCTACCATTTTAAATTTAAATGTGGTGAGTATGTGGACAACTGTCCAATGATGTCTAGCTTGGCTGTCAGTCATTGCTGCTATCCAGGGGGAAACAAAAATCTTTGTGAGGCCTTGCTGAAGTAATAACAGGTGGGACTGAAATGTTCACATTATTCCCCCCCCCCCCCGACAGGCTCTCATGGGCATTTTAATTGAATGTTTCTTGTATTCATCAAGGTCTCCCTGGTGTGTTTTGTGACACATCATTCAATCGTGTCACCTTGCTTATTACTAGATGGCTACTTCCACCTGCACTGCTGGGCAGGGACAAGATGTGCACCTGGATGAAGGGAGCTGAGGGAGACTGAAAAGATGCTGAACCCTTGGGAAGATTTTGTGAGGAAATATGGCTAAAGACCAGTAAATCAGTCAGGCCTGTGAAAGCCCATTAGCAGTATTCTGAAACATACCACTGAGACTGTCCACTTAGTGATAAAAAATGTCACTTAGAATAATTGGCTCTTCATGCTACAGCTGGATTGCTGCACAGCTGGTTGGCTCATGTTGCCATTGTAACATGCTGCTACAGAATTGTGTTGTATAGGCTGAAACAGCTACTTTGGTGGGAACTCTCATCTTTTATTTTTCCCAGGGAGATTTCTGTGGTTCTGACCCATTCCCTATACTTATATTTTCATTTATAATACAGTTCTTCAACTATATTTCTGCAATCTATGTTTTGCAAAGGGATGTTTTTAAAAGAGGCTTTGTCAGTTTCAGAGCAAAGTTGGGAAATATGTATCCCTCCAGATGTTGTGAAAATGTGGTTAAAATGGCCAGTTGCACCCCCAGAGAGTGTGATTTAGATTTCTGGGGGCATTTTCCCAGGATGTAGAGGGTGTAGTGGGGGCTAGAAGGAGGTTAGGGTCCTATGGGGCCTGCACATAACTTATAAGCAGAACTTGGTTCACTCCTGATATATGTGAATATGGGAGGTGTAAGGGCTTTCTGGCCCCATCTCCTCTCTTGAGTAGGAGAGGGAACTCTTGAAGACTATCTAGCTGGAGCTATCACTATTTCACCCCATGTGGGAGTCACTGAGGGGTTTAAATTGTACTTTTCCCACCTCTGACTCTGCAGAGACTTCCCCTCCCCCTCCTATAGGAGATGAGAATCCTGTCCGCATACCTGCACTGAGAAAAGGCATATGAAGAGAAAGTGGAAAAGAGATCTTTAAAGGAAAGCTTTTATTCTAAGCAAGCAATTTTACATGATCAAAAGGGTATCTTGTACATGAAGGAACCTTCCTTCAGGTATTAGGAGTACTTACAAAGTTACAAAAACAGCCTAGGTCATATTCATCCAGGGTTAGAAGAAGCATAAGCCCTAATGCTACTAGCTGAACATTCCTAGTCTTCTCAGAAGACATAGGGGGTTCTGGGTCTTGGATGTTGATGAAAGCTAGAAGTCTGGACCCCTTTGTCCAGCCTACGACCAACCTTCCCTAGGGAAGATGAGGCAGGCAGCACCCCAGCACCTCTCCATCAGTCCCAAAGTCTCAGTCTCTTGGTCTGTCTTGTGCCTCATGGCACCCCAAGTTTTATATCCTCTCACTTGGAGGTATGTAGAAGCTTCACGTCCTCTTTGGGCAATTACAGTATCTCTTGTGATCTCTGTTGCTCCTATGTGATGCTGACCCCAATAAATGTAACTTAAAACTAACACATCCTTAACCCTTTGGTTACTTGGAGGAGACACCACGTTCCTTGTCTGTATTGCCCAGATAATGGCAGTGCCCATTATCACAGGAGGTATCTGTTAAATGTGAATATGGGAGGAGTCTGGTTTATGTGAACATATGTGAATACGGGAGGTGTCTGATATATGTGAATATGAGAGGTATCTGAGCTAGAGACAGTTGTGACAGCTCCACTTTTGGGTCCAGCCCCATCCATTCCTATCATTACCCCTGAATCAATGCAGTACTAAGAATGCAATAAACAAGGTTTTGCAAACAACAGTAAGGAGGACTGATTTTCAGGTGGGCAGACCTGATCTGGCCCCTTATTTTTTAATAAGGAAGTTAGAAGATCAAAGCAGTAGCCAGTCAAAGCAAATCCTTGAGACTCGAATTCTTCCACTTCCCAATCATAGGCTTTGGGGGTGAGTAGCAAGTTTCAATCCCACCAGTATAATCACATTGGATGGTAGGCATTAATTTAATCTTAATTGATGTATGGACCTAAATATCCTAAAGGCACCAGATCCCACCTGATCTTAAAAGCTAAATAGGGTCAGACCTGGTTAGTACTTGGATGGGAGACCACCAACAATTACCCAGTGTTGTAGGCTATATTTCAGAGGGAGGAAATGGCAAAAACCACTTCTGTTCCTTGCCTAAGAAAACCCTGTGAAATTAATAGGGTCATCATGAGTCAACAAGTGACTTGAAGTCACAGAGAGAGAGAGAGAGAGAGAGAGATTTTTAAAGGAAAGCATACAGAGTTCACACAGTTTGCTTAGTAAGAATAATCTGAGGGCAAAGCCAAAAAAGGTGTGGCAATTAGAAGAAAATGGTAGGGAGCGATGTAGAATTTCACTGTAGAAAGTCATTCACTTTAATTAGGTATACTTTCTCAAGGGGGCCCTTGAAAAACTGATAGACAGGACAGCCTGCTATGTTGCCAAGAAGCATGGGAACAATTTAATTCTTTTTAAACTTTCCGAACCAGCTTTATCCAGAACTTACATTATTCTGTGTCTGTGTACCAGTAGTTACTCAGACAACTGACAGACAGCTGGAGGTACTATTCTTGGCAGTGACACACTTGTATTTTTGAAAAAGTTAACTTGATATTAACATAGTGTATTTAACACTTACAACTTTTTACTTAAAAAAAACCCACTTAGTTGGAACAGAGCTTTAAAAATGATCAAGAACATTATTTTATTTTATGTCTCTGTTAACCTTTGAAAGGATACATGAATATTTTTTCAGTTCATTATCTCATTTGGTCTTGAATTGGTGCCATCAGATATGTTTTACTTTCAGATTATATTTCATTGAAATCAGTTGTTTCATTGTACTGTACAGTAAATGTAGTTACAGTTATAGCAGATCATAATTTATTGTGTGGACAGTGATTATTATTGACCAAATAGAAAAACAGATATTTTAAAAAACAAAAAACTATCATTTTAATATATTTATTTCACAAATTAATGCAGTATCCTAATAAAATGTGTGCAGACTGTGTGAGTGACCCTAGGCCAAAATGTGTTGAGTCTAATCCTCCATTAAAGAAAAATACTGGCTTTGTCTGATGTCAGTTTTATCAGCTGGAACAGACTGGAATCTTGTTGGGGGAGGAGAGACAGTGCAGAGTCAGCTGGTCTCCCTGTAATCTTATTGCAGAAGACTTGATCCTTTCCAGAAACAACTGGCCATGCCTGATGCTGAGCCCTAATTTTGTCAGTCATCTTCTAATATTACAGAATACAGTTGTCCCTCCGTATCCACGGATTTAAGTATTCATGGCTTGAAAATATTCTTTAAAAAATAATAATCCAAAAAGCAAACCTGGATTTTGCCATCTTATATAACGGACACCATTTTGCTGTGCCATTGCATATACTGGGACTTGAATATTCACGGATTTTGGTATCCACAGCGGGTCATGGAACCAAACCCCAGCGAATATGAAGGGACAACTGTAGTTGCAATGCTCCTGTACCAGAGACATTATAGATTTCATTGTTGGGTGGGGATAGGGTAGTTTTGTTTAATCAAAGTGAGTGGTTTGTATACTTAGCAATTTTCAGTGACTTCAAAGTCACTGATTCAAACAGATTTCTTGAGTCTCGTACCCTTCAGGTCTGTTGTACTACAACTTCTATCATATGTAGTCAGCATGGCTACCAAGTAAAGAAAGAATGACTTGGAATAAGACTGTGCTTATGGCCCTTCTGGAGGCAAACAAGAGCCAATCTGGAGTGAGCCCTTGACTTTTCTAAATCCATTAATTCTGGAGCAAGCCCTTGACAATTTGTGACTGCAATAAAGAAAGAAAGAAAGAAAGAAAGAAAGAAAGAAAGAAAGAAACCAAAAGGAATTGAAACACCTTCTGTTAGTGGAAAGGTTAAAGTGTTTGGAAACTTTCAGCTTAAAAAAAAAAAAAGAATGATAGGGGAAGTATGATAAGTGTTTATTATTCCTGGTGTGGAAAGAGAATTCTTCTTCTAGTATTAGAACAGCGGGGGGGGGGTGTCATTCAGTGAAATTGACTTGTGGTAGACTTAGGGAAGGCAGAAAGTAGTACAGACAGGTATACTTAATTTTCAGAAATTGCTTCTACAGGAAATCATGGTTGACATTATCTTGGACTGTGGCTTTGAAAGGGGGTTAGGATAATAGTCTGTTTGCTACCAGAGCCAAGTTGAGAAGTAGTAAATCAGAGCTTACAAATTTTACATTTTTGGACTGCAACTCCCAGAAATCCAAGTGTGTTTGTAGGGCGGGGGTGTATGCCAGTAAATAATAGATCTAGCAGCAGTCTTCAAGCAGTGTTTGTGGGTTCCCAGGAGGTACCTCACTGACCTTTGTGGAAAACAGCATCATAGAATAAAGGAAACGTACAGTCTGTGGGCTGCATGCAGGGGTCTTTTTCAAGTGTGAGGGGTCCCATAAGACCCAGGCTCATCCACTCCAGATTGGATGGGTTTTGCCCAAAAAGTATGATTTTTCCAAAAATATCCTGTAGGGGTAAGAATTTGGTTTTAAGTGCTATTTTAAGAGTTACCTTGAAACAGCAAGAAAAACATAGGAAAAACAATCCCAAAGCAACCAGAAATATTTTCTAGTTGCCCAAAATGTCTTTACAGCCATCTCAATGGCAAGTGTTGTAGCCTGCTGAAAGATGGAGCCAAAGTTGGTATGCCAACCCTCTTTGTATGTCTCTTATCTGGATGGGTGAGACCTGGGTCGCCCGACTGGTGCTTAACTAATTTTACTTTCCATACTACTATTGTCAGTGATTGGTATTCCTTTCATTTCCCATCCTGTTGCTTGGCTGTTTGGTTAGGACAGGTGCTCTTAACCTTTTCTTTACCAGGGACCCTGGTAAATATCTTTTGTTGCCGTGGGCCCCCAAGACTTAAGACATAATAATAATAATAATAATAATAATAATACCTGATGATGATGATAATGGATGATAATAATAATACAATTACACCATCCATTAATCCTTCCCTCGGAGACACTGGAGAGGTAGGGAAGACTTTTCTTCTGCTTCTTCCTGGAAGTTTGTGGCTGGAGCAGATTGAATGGCAATGCATTGGCCAAGCCAGCCTTTGCCTTGGCTTCTGTCATGTGGCTGCTCCACTGTGGGAAGGAGGTGGGCCAACCAGTCTTCAAGCCTTCGCGAACCCCTTATGAGGACAATGCGGACCCCTGGGTTTCCCCGGACCACAGGTTAAGAACCACTGGGTTAGCACACAAGTCCACTTGTTTGCAAGCACCTAGGGAACGAGGACTTCTGTGGTCCACACTGTTATAATAATTTCTGTCTTACTACTTCTGTCTTCAGGTGTTCCCAGTACTTGGGGAATACTGTTGTAGTGTGCCTTCAAGTCATTTCCTACTTACAGCAACCCTACAGCGAACCTATTGCAGGATTTTCTCGGCAAGATTTGTTCAGAGAGACTTTGCCTTTGTCTTCCTCTGTGGCTGTGAGAAGGGACTTGTCCACCGTCACTCAGTAGGTTTCCGTGGTTGACTGGGAATTTGAACCCTGGTCTCCAGAATCGTAGCCCAATGCTCAATCCACCACACCACACTGACTCCCTTGGGGAGTACATTTATTTATTACTCATCTATTAATTACATCTATATTCAATCTTTCCTGTAGTCAGTTCAAGGCACTGTGTGTGACTCCCCTTATTTTATCCTGACAACAAACCTATGAGATAGGTCAAACTGAGAGGCAGAGACGATGTCTCATGGTCACCCAATGAGTTTTATGGCTTGGTCAGGACTTGAATCTGGATCTCATTAATCCCAGTCCTGTTTTCTAGCCACTCCACCACACTAGTCTTTTGACAAACGGTACTGGTAAAGAACTCTTGGGAATGTCATGATTGGTTACAGAGAAGTAGCAAAGGATTAGATCAAAATTTATATTGCATGATAAAATACCAAGAACTGATCAGAGTATATTTCTTTGCCTCAGGATTAGTAGCATGATCTGATCTTAGATTAAAAGTACAAAAGAGGAAAGCTTAAAGATTCCATTTGTCATTTTACAGTGGTTTGATAAGCTTAGAGCTGACATTCAACATCAGAGTCAACTTAATGTAGCTCAGAGGTGGGAATTGGGCAGCCTATGGGTCACATGTAGCCCAGTGGGGCAGGTCCCATACAGGTCTTGAGAGTACCCTAGAGCCCCCAACCTCCCATTAAAAATGGTTTTAAGTGTAGGTTTTTTGTGAGTTTTTTCCGGGCTGTGAGGCCGTGTTCTGAAGGCTTTCACAGCTGGGATCCATAGGTTTTTCATGTTTTTTCCCCAGGTTATAAGGCTGTGTTCTGGAAGAGTTTATTCTTGATGTTTCACCTGCATCTGTGGCTGGCATCTTCAGAGACTGGCGGCGTAGGGGGTGTGTGGGGTTTATATACTGTGAGTCCTGTTGGGGAGGATATGTACCTTTGTGTATTTGGATGGCTAGTTCCTGGGGGGGGGATATGCAAAGAGGATTAGTGTCTATTTAGCTAATGGTCCATTGTCTGCTGGGAATCCCCCTGTCCCTGGGTGGAGTTCATTTGCATGTATTGAGTTTTGATTTTGGTGTTTTTCAGGATTGGTAGCCAAATTTTGCTTACTTTTAGGGTTTCCCCCTTCCTGTTGAAGTTGTCCAGGTGTTTGTGGATTTCACTAGCTCCCCTGTGCATTCTGACATGATAGTTGTTGGCCTGGTCCAGAATTTCAGTGTTTTCAAATAACATTTTGTGTCCAGGTTGGTTTATCACATGTTCTGTTACTGCTGATTTTTCTGGCTGGCCCAGTCTGCAGAGTCTCTCATGTTCTTTGATTTGTGTTTGCACACTATGTTTAGTGGTCCCTATGTAAACTTGTCTGCAGCTGCATGGTATGCAATAAACTCCTGCAGCTCTGAGAGGGTCGCTTTTGTCCTTCGCTGAGCGTAGCATTTCTTGAATTTTCATGGTTGGTCTGTAGATCATTTGGAGGTGTTGTTTCCTTATCAGTTTCCCTATTCTGTCTGTGATTCTTTTGATGTATGGTAAAAATACCCCCTACACGCCATTGTCTGAAGATGCCAGCCTGAAACGTCAGATGCAGGTGAAACGTCAAGAATAAACTCTTCCAGAACACGGCCTCACAACCCGGGAGGAAAAAACATGAAAAACCTATGGATCCCAGCCGTGAAAGCCGTCGACTTCACGGTTTTGTTTTTTTCAGGGGGGTGTTCCTCTTGGGGCATTGTTTTGCATTTAAATTCTATTGGGGATGTCATCCTGAAATGGCCAGAAATTGCTCCCAAAATGACCACGATTGACTGGAACATCACTTCTGGTTGGAGAAAAAGTCCATGTGGTGCAGCCCATGCATGGATTGGAGGTGCTGAAAATGGCCCTACAATCCCCAGCACATGCCCACCTCTGGTCTATCCCAATCACCACTAACAGCAATGTTCTGTCATATTAATGTATTTGTATATTAGTTTGGCCTGGTTTGTTTGACTTGTTATTAGTTTGGTTTTAGTTGTTTCCACTGTTTGATCTCTTGAAGGATAATGTTTTGATATTTCAAGAAATGGAAGGTAACAGAAAAATGAGAGCCAGCATGTTATAGTGGTTTGAGTGTTGGACTATGACTCTGGAGACCAGGGTTCGAATTCCTTCTCAGACATGGACAAGGGCATGTCATAGGGCAAGTCACACCCTGTCAGCCTGAGGAAGGCAAAGGCAAAACCCCTCTGAACACATCTTTCCAAGAAAACCCTGTAATAGGTTCATCTTAGAGTCACCATTAGTCAGAAACGGCTTGAAGGCACACAACAACAACAGGAAAATATAGGTTCTGGTATTTTTAAATGTTACATGAAATTTGATCTTGAGGTTCTGGAATACCTATAGAAAAAATGCCAGTGGAAGACCTCATACTGTCCCATAGGCAAAAAGAGTTAAGAGGTAAGTGATACTACTTGATTTTATGAGTGAATAAAAGGAAATGAAATTTCAACTGTATGATGAATTGGTCTGATTAGGGGATAACATTGTAAAGATGTGATTAATATAACACAGAACAGTGCTGGGGGGGGGGGTTAAACTCTAGTTCCACAGATTTTTCGGTCACAGACAACAAAAGAGATAATTGGCTATGGAATCTCCAGTACTTAAGAAACTGCCCACTTGGGATATCTTTAAGGACTGATCTAGGAAGAAGACTTGAAATTGATAACTAGCTTATTAGCCTCTGTCAGAATCTGGAAATAATTCCATTATTTCATCATGAAAATAGTCATAGGAAGCAGCTTGATGTGACTCGTATAAGAAGATTTGGGCTAATGCATTTTTGACACAATGTATCTACTGTTAATGTACTAGGAAAAGAGCATCAGCTTGACAAGCACGTAGAAAAAGTAAGGTTTTATTTATATCACATTGGAATTAAGCACACTATTTATTCCAGTGGAAGAAGCATTCAGTCTGTCTTTTACAAATAGTTGCACTCAGATCCTGCCAAGCAAACTAGCTTATTTTATCCAAGAATTTATTTTTAATCCTCTTTTGGAAAAAAAAAAGAATAAAATGAGATCCTGTTTGGGAACATCTTATTAGAGAATATGAAAAAAAATTCTGGCCAACTTACACATGCTTTGAAGTTCCAGAAAAATATAAACTTGCTGGTGAAACTGGATTCTCCCCAACAATATTGCATTTTACCATTATATCATTGAGAGATCTGAAATAAACCATTTGTTTGTCATTTGTATTTATAAAAATTAAGATTGTGGCAGATTTTTAAAAAGAAAACAGTCTTAGATCTTTGCTTCCTCAAGGCATCGTTTTCATCCAAAGATCTTTAAATTAATCTTGGCCATTAGTTTATTAATCCTTCCCAAGACCCTATGATGTTGGAAAGTAGGCATTGTCCTTACAGATCAAAAGGCATAGATGCAGAACTATTGCAATCTCTCCTCCCTCTCTGTCTCTCCAGCCTCATTCCGTATTATTGACATGCTCATTGTACAGGGTCATTGATGGCTTGGTAACAGTTGCACTTGATTTCTGCAGGTCTAGTTTACTCTAGAAAAGTCTCCCTGATTTACAGGACCTGCTGTTGCAAACATTGTCTATATTTGATTTAGACAATCTTTTTATGTGTTATTTAAAATGGACTGCCTCTTAGAATCATAGAGTTGGAAGAGACTACAAGGGCCATCCAGTCCAACCCCCTGCCATGCAAGAATAAACAATCAAAGCATTCTCAGCAGATGGCCATCCAGCCTCTGTTTAAAAACCTCCAAAGAAGGAGACTCCACCACACTTCCAGGAAGTGCCACTGCCAAACAACTCTGTACTGTCAGGAAGTTCTTCCTAATATTTAGGTGGAATTTTTTTCCTGTAGTTTGAGCAACTATGCCATCTTTTCCAGGTTGTCCTCTACTATGATAAAGACTGTATCTTCACTACATAGTTATAGCAATTTGGTGCCACTTTTAAAGTGTCCTGACTCTATCCTGTGGAGTCCTGGGATTTGTAGTTTGATGGGAAATTTTCTGTGAGAGAGCTCACATCCACTCCCCTGAACTATATAGCAATAGAATGCTCTAGCCTCACCAAACTCCAAATCCCAGAAAGGACAGTGCCATGACAGTTAAAGTGGTATCAGATGGCTATAACTATGTAGTGTGGCTACACACAAAATCTTTCCTACTTTTTGGTCTATTGAAGGCCTCCAATCTAGCCAACAGCAGACTTTACATAGGAATGCATTTCTGTTTTGCCTGTTGACCATATCTGTTTCACCCCTGTATAAAAAGAACAGCATGCCAAAACGAATAGAAGTGTTATCTTTAGCAGTAAGGAATGGTCTGTGGATGGGAAGGCACCTGTGCTTCCATTCCTTGTGATAGTTTTATACTTTGGCTGGCACTTGGTTGGCGTTGCACTATCCTCACTCTCCTGGTTAGCTCATCTGTTTCATGCAGTGGTGCAGAAGCTTTTTCAGCCTGAGACTAAATTTGGGAAAGGTCTTGGAGGCTAGAGGACATTCCTGAATTGGGCAGAGATGAGAGTAAAGAACATTGGAGGGGGCCAGATGTAATCCTTACCACTTTGGACATTTTTCACCAAGCATATAAAGCAGAAGGCAATTCTAGGCATATGTCTACTTAGGCGCAAGAGGATCAATACAACAGCTTCCTGGGCTTCAAAACACCGTTCAGTTCCATGCCATAATTTCCCAGGCTTTAGCCTCTTGTTTCCAATCATCTGCCACTGAATGGAAATAAAAATGTACAGCAGAAACAGGGCAGATGGGGATCCCCCCTTCCAGGGTCTGCAGCTGGACTGCAGGCCAGAAAATCCCCCAGTCCTTATCTAATAGATCATCAAGTCTCTATGCCAGCAGCATGGGTGGTGTTTTTAGTCATTTTTATAATGTTTCAATTGTTGGAAGCCACCCCGATTGTTTTTAGCAGAGGGGCGGGGTATAAATAAATTTTATTATTATTATTATTATCATCACAGATGTGATCATCCCCATGTCATTCAGCAGAATGCTAGATGGCTGTGAAGTTCAGTGCGACCACATGCGATGCTGTGGGAAAGTTATGAGGGTCCTAAAAGGGAATGAAATTGTTAAAAGGGTGGCATAAACCACACTATCACATGCCCCTTCATTGCACACCAAAAAAAAGTGGGTTCAGTTATTTTCAACAGTAGAATGCAATCCTAAGGGATGTGGGCATCGCTTTCCAAGGCCATCACTTTAAAAGCATAGCTACACCTCTAGCCCCTTCCTTTCAGATACTCTGGGTATTTGACCTAATGGACATCCTGTATAATGGGCTAGTCTGAGAGATTGTGCTTGACCCATGTTCACACTGAGTTTCATGGCCTTCAAACTAGTACTCAACCCAGAAACATGGGGAAGGGGGATTCCCCACCATGAATATTCCTAATCCTCTAAACCAGCTGTGGGGACAGAGATGTGAAGGCCTAGAAAAACAACAGAAAAAAATATAAAACAATGCCTCCCCACTTTAATTTGTTCAGAAAAAAATACATAAGACTATGTAATGTATCTCATACCAGTATCAGATCACTATAATTCCTGGTCTCGGGGCTTGTCTAAATGGTAAAAATAATCCTAACGGGATGCTAATGGAAGGTGATCCGTTCATATGGACATTCGCATCAGCCGTGTCATTCGGAGTGCAGGCAGCCAAATCCACCTGAAAGTCTGTGTGGGACGCGTCCAGGGCTTCGACTAGATTTTTTAAAGATCTCTGTATGACATGTGAATGTGTGATCGTTTGAACCTTTGCATTCGCGTAGATACGAACAGGCAGCATAATCTGATTGCTTGGATTAGCATGGAGGCAGGGCTAGCAAACAGGGAAAGCACCTGCTGCTGCCATGTTGGATTTTCGGCTAAGTGAGGGTCCAGTAAGTGGATAAAACGGCGATCTTATACTCTCTCTCTCTCTTTTTTTTTTTTTCCTTTTTGTAAATACAAAATATTGCATTGTGCACCATGGTAAACTGTTTACAAAAAAATGGTGGCAGCAGATTTAAAATCACAAGTAAATCACTTGCACCTGCCATCTTGGCTAGGGGTCATGCAGAGTTTAGGGGCGGTGTTTTGACCATTAAGACAGGTTGCAGCATTGCGAATAGCTGCTTTGTCGGAGCCATTCGTATTTTCCCCTCTCATATAGACAAGCCCTTAGTTTCCTTTTACCAGTTCTTTTTATGGGAATGAGTGCATTATGTCTGCTTGACACTATGGAGGACTAGATGAAACAAAATAACATTTGTTGTTCTTTACTGATGTTGATGGTTTTGTCTGTTTTTATGTGTGTGTGTGTGAGGGGGAGGTTTGCTTGCTCCTCAAACTGGCAAGAGTAAAGAAGTGCCTTACAGTTTAGGACCTCATAACCCCCATTGTAACCATGAATAAAATAATCAGTATTAAAAGGTAAATTCAACTTGTAATTATTTTTTGGAAAAAAATGATACTTTATGACAAGCCAAGTTATATACAGTCCATTTGATGTTCCTGAAGTAACATAGTGATCGTCAATCTGTAAAGGGTGTCAGGAAGGCAAAGGCAACACCCTCTGAACAAATCTTGCCAAGAAACGCCCCTGATAGGGTTGCCTCACGGTTGTCGTAAGTCGGAAACGACTTGAAGGCACAGAACAAAAAAGGGTGTTAGTGTTGAATTTGCCTCCAATTTTTCTGGAAAAGGGGTTTCTGGGAAAAGAAAAAAATAGGGAAAATGCCCCCCCCTTCTCCAATGGCGTTAACATTTCTGGAAATTTTACATCTTTATGTGGGTGAAGTGCAGTCTGTGGGCAGCGTGCAGTCCATAGTTACTTTTTGTGCTCCTGAAGGGCTTTGTCTTCCGTTTCTAAAACGACCATAAATGTAGCGCACACACATATACATAAAACAGCCCTCCAGAACACAGTGATTTGCTTTCCATCATGGTCCACAACCCCCACCCCCCAAAAAGCTTTTAAAATGGCTAAAAGTTACACACACACACACACACACACATACATATTCATTCACACACACACATATATACATACATACAGTGGGCTTTTAGTATCCACTGGGGTTTGGTTCCCAGACCCCCTGTGAATACCAAAATCTGTGGATGCTCAAGTCCCATTATATACAATGGCATAGTAAAATGGCGTCCCTTATATAAAATGGCAAAATCAAGGTTTGCTTTTTGGAATTTTATTTATATTTTTATTTTGGAATATTTTCAAGCCATGGATGGTTGAATCCGTGGATACAGAATCCTGGATATGGCAGGCCAACTATATATCATAAGTTCAAACATAGTGCAGTTTTGTAGGCTCGGACAGAGTGCATTTAGTGTGCAGTTCTGGTCTTGGCTAAGATTAAAAAATGGAGTGGGGGATTTTTATTTCCTGAGCTGGGTGTTCTACCCGTTTCCCCCATAGAGATATTCTTTAAAAATCCCATTGGCTCCCCTTATAATTTTCAGTTTCTTGTTGCACTTACAGAATATACATCTTCTCTTAAAAGATTTATGCACCATTTTTCTATTGTAAACACCCTCCAGTTACAAACACTGCTCAAAAGTACAAAACACTACCAAGGAGTTATGATGATGACAATGACAAATACAAAGATTAATATAATGTTAAATAATTTGTAAAGCACTATAAATAAAAAGCCATGGCAGCCATAGGTTGCTGAAGGCTTGGGTCTTTATTCTGATACACAAGCTATGCAATTTTACCCCCAGATTGTCTAGACTATGAACTTGACCTGGCACAAAAAAGTGTTCAATCATCCAGAAATCATTTAAGCACATTGTACTGATGGCTGTGAGCAAGAGAATTATTTTCTGGTTTTCTTTTCTGGTTTTCTTTTATGTTAAAAGCCTGACAAAGTAATAAAAAGTAGACCAGGGTGGTGGAGAGTTTCAAAATCTAAAGACTTTCCAGGCCGCCCCATTTTCTACCAGCATCTGAAGCAGCAGTCTTACTTGTTTATGCTGATGCAGGGGAAATAGAGTAAATTATGGCAAACTTTAATGGGGAGACAAGACTTTATGTCTGCAGGCATTGCACTCCAGCAAAGAAATGAGTTGAGAAATTGACGTTCCAGATTGTACTGTTTAAATATCTATTTTCCATGAATGAAGTATAATTTGTTTTTTGGGCCAGACAGATTGTCATTGAACTGCTGCACACACACTTTCTTGCAGACATAAAATATACTGCAGATGTTTTGAAGCAGATATGGCAAGATACTTAATGTTGCTATACAGTCTGCAGATGATTTCAGTAGTGTGTATCCACTGCATGCTGGTGCTGGTACGTGTTTTGAAGACTGGTTAGGTAATACCTTACAGGTGTACCGTATCAATGTATGCTATTATGCTTCTGGTCATTTTCTGAAATTCTGCTGGAAGTTAAGAGTAGTAGTTATATGACCAGAATATGAATTGGAAGGTTTCTGATTAAAATCACTTTCTTATCATTCAATCACTAGATCAGAGCTGCACATGCTCCAGAATCCATAAGGCCATACCACCTGATTTTGGCCCCTCTGGGGAGCCACAGTGTGCCGTTACAGTTGCCATTTTGAGTGATGTTCTGTCACTCATGGTCACCTTTGGGCACTGTTGTGTTTTTTCCTGGAAATGGAGCAGCATCTCTACATATCCCAGAGATGCAGGGACTATTCTTTCATGCAAGAAGGGGGTGTTCTTTCATGCAAGAAGGGGGTATTTTCAGGGATTGGGGGGCAGTCAATGGGGATCCCAAGAGCTGCATTGGACCCCAGATGGCTTGCATGCAGCTTACGGTCTTTACAATTTCCACGCTTGCAATTTACAATGAAACAACCACATGTTCTCAGCCTCAGTCCAATTGGGTAATAGCTGATTATTATTTTACAGGATTATTACCAGGTTGAATTCTCTGCAGTGCTAGATAAGTGGTAGTTCTCATATTATCCTCCTCCACAGTTCTTTTTGCAGTGCATTGAAATCTAGCCCGTAAATATTGCCAATGGAGTCATTCTTTTAAAACTTACAGAAAACATGCACATGGTTTTCTGTTCCTCAATAGCACCTTCTCAAAGACTGTTTAAAACTTTAGTTCAGGGCTAGGGAATTGTAAGCCTTCCAAATGTATTTGTCTGCAGCTACCATCAGTCCTGGTCAATATAGTCAATGTTAAGGGATGGTGGAAGTTGCAGTCCACCAGCCTATGAAAGCTACCATTGCCCATCCCTCCTTTAACTGGTGCAGAATAGGGCAACTAGAGGCAAATAAGACATGCCTTGTGCATATGTATGTGTTCACGTTGCCTGTTGACTTATGGCGACACCATGAATTTCATAGGGTTTTCTTACACAAGGAATATTCAGTGGTCTTCCATCCAAGTACTAACCAGGTCTGACCCTGGTTAGCCTCCAAGATCAGATGGGATCTGGTGCCCTCAGTATTGATGCATAAACCTGCCTGAAAAAGCAAAAAAAAAGGGGTTTAAAATCGTAAACTCGGAACAGGCTACTTCTAGGACTATCTTTCCTTACATAAACTTGCCAAGACATTGAAGAGATTCAGGCAAAACCCTCTCCCAACATTCAGTGAATGTGTGAGGGTGGCTGTGCAAAAATAGATTTGACCCATATGTGCTCAGCAGCTATTCTTCTTGCATTTGAGAAGAGGCTCTCTGTGTGTAGAGAACCTTCACACAAGGGGAGGGTATGTTCATGGGACCAGAATATCTCTTCCCTCTGTTTCTGTTGGTGGTAGCCCATATAGTTTCATGGCCCCAACACATATTATTTGAATGCAGTTTGCAAGTGGGAGTGAATCTTCTAAAACCCCTGTCTCAACAAAATTGTCTTTGAAGGGCTTTATGTAGCCCCTTCTACCCTTGGATGTGGGGCAGAAAGTAAGTTAAGTGGCTTCTTAGTTGCAGAACTCTGGTTTTGCAATTCTGTCCTCACAGAAGCTAAGCCAGACCCTAGGTTTGGGGAGGAGGATTGAACTAGAGGCCTGTTCACACTACACAATCACAGCATTATGATTCTACTTTAACTTAGTCATGGCAGTTGAAGTGGCATCATAGCTCTATAGCTGTGCAATGTGAAAAGGCCCAAGATGAAGATCATTTCAAATGCCCTGGCTTCATAGGACTGGATATAATTTTAATTGTTCTATCTGTCCTTTCAGGTCACTTTTCTATTATTTTTACTATGTTTTTGTATCTGTTGTTAGCCATTCTGAGAGCTTGCGAGCTGAACAGCCAGGTAATCATCTTCAAAATAAAGTAAAATAAATAAAATAAAGTTGTTTTCCTGGAAGATAGTACTCTTCCCCATTTACTATTGAAGATGGAAGTTGTAAGGAAGAACAAAGATGGGCTGTTTCCAGTGTGACGTTAGATACACACAGCTGTTGCTTAAGAAGGTCTGCACATGTGGCAGTTTCCTGCAAAGACACACATTTGGCAAAAGACCACAAGCCAGTAAAGCAAGCAGCATGTAACTTTTAGAGACTTAAGACAGGGGCTCTTAAAATGGGTGTACGGTATGTTGTTCAAAAGTTTTGTTAGGAAGACATCAAACATCAGTTTTGCATTAAGACAAGGTTTCTGATTTTATTTTCTCCCCCAGGGTCTTTTAGTGTGACAACTTCTTATAATTATAGTCATTACTTTCTAAATACCATCCTTGTTAAACTTAGCCTTCAGCTGGCTTTAGAGAGTGAGGGTGGTTGTTGGTCCCAAATTATTCACTTCTTAAACTGGCAGATAAAATTGCCTGTAACCTATTTCCATGGGTCTACAAATCTAAATATTTCACAGTGGAAGGCAGAAATTAAAACCATTCAGGCAAAAAGGATACTACCATAAGCAAATCAGACTGAATACCAGTAATTCATGTTTAACACTCTGTGACGTCTGTTGCTACCTTAGGTGGTGTTTAATGGGGAAAATAATGAATTGCACCACTGTGAGTATGCTGTAGTGTGTACGTTTGGCAGGTGTCTGTAAACAGAATACGAACAGCTGTGTTTTACAAGACAAGCTTAGCTCGGGCATGTATGGCAGGCTGAGACTTGTCCTTTTTCTTCCTCTGGAAAATGTCAGCAGTTTCCATTGGCAGAGGTTTGGCTAAAGTTACATTGTCCCGTTTTATCATTTCATCGCCACAGCTGCAAAACAGTTTAGACCTGTTCATTCCATTTTGTGGGAAGAGGCAAAGTTTAATTTAACTGTTGGGTATGTGCATGATATGCATGTTCTTCAGTATAAAATCTGTTCATACTTTTTTTTCTTTTTTAAGAAAAATAAATGATTACCATTTTCCTCTTTCAATTCCTTTCGTTTTATTCCTCCTTCCTGCTCAGTTTGCATGTGAAGTACTTATTCCTCTTATTTAGATTCCACTTCATAGGAGAAGTACATGTTAAGTTACCTATATTCCTTTATCATGAAGCATTTATCCCTTTCCTCTCCCACAACCTGTCCCCCCTTCTACTTCACATCCCTCTATCCTCCCTCCCTCTCCCCCCCCCACAAAAGTATCCTGCCCTTCCGCTCCCCTGACCAAATTACCTTACACATGGTTCCCTTGTACCCCCTGAGGGGATAGAGGATCCCCGGTTTCTGAAGCAACAGCAGATACAGATACACACACACATACACACAAAAGAGAGAGAGTCTATTCCTAATACATCTCATCTCTTTTTTTATTTGTCTATTTTATTATTGTAGTGTCCTCTCTCTGTCTTCATGGCTTCTTGGCTCCTCCAACTGCTCCTTGGTTTTCTTGTTATTGCTGCTACTATTCTCCTTCATGGTTTTCTTGTGATTCAAAATTCAGCTCTCATAATAAATCCATTCCCTGTTGTAGATAAATTATTTTGTAGAATTTCCCTGTCCCTCAATTTAAAAAAAAAAAAAGGATTTAGTGAACAGAAATTAAACAATAAAACAAAGGACTGGATGTAGGTTTAGTTGCGTGCAACTGTGTTTACCGAAGCAGGTTTCCCATTACCCTATGATGGCTCCCGGAAAATGTTAAATAGAAGATTGGGGCACCATAATAAATCATGTGTAGGCAACTTCCCTGAGTAAAGCTCTGATCATGAAAGGTGCCATCCACCTGGGACCCATCCATACTACACAATTATAGCACTACTATTCAATTTTAACTATAATGGGTCCATTCTATGGAACCCGGGGGGGTGGGTGTTGTCATTTAATGAGGCTCAAGGGCAAGCTTTCTAGCTGAGAACTCTAAACGCCCCTTCCTAAACTGCATGTCCCAGGATTCCATAGGATGGAACCATGGCAGTTAAAGTGGAATAATAGCACTATAATTCAGTAATTTAAATGAGCCCCTGATTTGGGAGTATCTTCCACACGTCTTCTGTACCTCTTCAGACCACCACTACCCCATTCCGCAGGAAGTCAGCTTCCACTGTTCTAGTTGTACATGTGCCTAACCCAGAAAGTTACAACAGGTAAAACCAACTGAAGGAATGAAAGGTAATCTTACAAAGAATCCTCCACCTAGCAGGCCTGCCAGAGTAGAATAACCAGGTGAAAAACAGGGTGGGGATGGGTGGCCCTCCTGAGTTAAGGAATTTGGCTCTCGTGCTGGCCATGGAAAACACCCTTTTGTTTCCCTACAAGCTGTGCTTCAACCATAATAAGGACCTGAACAGGAGCCTCTCTGGCAGATTTAGTCAGTGGGAAGGCTGGCAGAGGAGAAGAGACTTCTTTAGATGTTTTGGGACCAAGCCTAATAAGGTTTAGAGATAATCAACAACAATTTCCATTTCACTCAGAGAAGAGCTGAGCTGTTATGATTCAAACTTGTTGTAACGTGAAGGCAACAGCCTCACAGTGCCCATGTTGTTTTTGCAATGGGTTTTGTTTTAAGGGTGTGTCTGCATCTTGATACCCATATACTAGTGGTTTTGAGATGATCTTTCACACAGCTAGCATAGTTGACAAGATCAATTAATGACCTGTGTTATGTTTTATTTAGGAAAACAGCAGCAGCTGGAGGCGGAACACCAAGACATGTATGTCGACGCTGACCACGATCTTCACCTGTCCACAGGTCGATCTGCCCAGCCCCCTGCTGAAAAGCCTGGCGAGAGGCGAATGGCTGAAATGCGAAAACTCTATGGCTTGGGAGCCAATAAAATCCAAGCTATGGAGACCACCATGCAACTCGCCTTTGATAGGAACTGTGATAAAAAGCAGCCCAAGTACTGGCCCATCATTCCTCTGAAACTCTGAGCTGTGTGTCTTTCTCTGCCCCTTTTAGGAGATTCTGTGCTGCATATCGTAATGCTCCACCAAGCAGAAGGATTTAGTTGAATGAATCAAGAGTCAGCAAAAAGGCCCTTCATTTATTTTCCTTTTCCCTTTCCAACTCTCCTCTGAATAGCTTTGTCAATTTCAAGTCCATTCCAGCTCAGCAGGAAGAGCAGAATTGGTCATTTGTACTGCAGGGAATAAGGAAAATTCTTTTTTTTAAAGTGTATTTCAACTAATTTAATTTTGGCTTGCCTTGGCCTTGCAGGAAATGAGGTAGCATCTGTTTTCACTTGGTTGTGTGAAAAAAGGTTAAAGACTATCCAAACTTGAAGGCATTGTCCAGGTCAAAAATGAAATTTTAGTTTTTATGCATTATGCTCGCTTTGTCATAGGCTTTAAATGTGTGTACTTTTTTTGCCAGTATTTCACTGATATACTGGAGGCAGCTGAAGTAGTTGGCCAGAGTACTACTATAGATTCAGTTACTGTAATATAGCTGAGTTCTTTTTCAGACAATTTAGTAGTATAGGAAATCTCTCCTCCAGGCTGAAATCTAGTCTGTAAGGTTTCAACTTAAAAGCAAATATGTCTAAATACTTAACTTTCTTTTATTTGGAGTTGTCTGTCTCTTACAATGTGACCATGTAATAAACATTTATGAAATCGACTGAGTGTTTACACTTACTATGAAACTATATGTCGCTGTAGATGTGATGTCTTTCATGTGATTTGGTGCTGCAGAAAGACTGCAAATAACAGGCATGGGGGGCACAATTCTAATCAGGCATGAGGTATAGTCAAAGGGTTAAGTTCTCTCCCATACACAGAGTGGTCTTCCCCCTCCCTTCCCTTTCACACATGCGCATATACGCATGTATGCTGGCCGTTGCTTGAACCAAAAACAGCTATGCAGGACCACTGAACTGCATTACAAACTTGTTTAAATCTGAAAAGCTGTAACTTCTTAAACACACATGCACATGGACATATGTACAGCTCAAAATCAATTAGTGCCGCTGCTCAAGAGTGAGAGAGAATCCCTCTGAACCTGAGAAAATGGGCAGCCTGTATGTGGTTTAGCTACGTTTGCTGTCTCTGTTTCCTGACTCATATGTGCAAGCATGAACACATGTGCTACAAGTCTGAAATTCATGAAACACTTTCTGTAGAGATTCTTTCTTCCAAACACATTATTTTAAATCAGGACAAAGGCATGTGTCTTCCAGGCACCACTTGCTGGCATATGATTAAGTTTAATGGACATATTAATGCCTGCTATTCTGATTAGATCACATTAACCAGCATGCTGGAATATGCTTCAAGCTTTTATAGGCATCCATTTCTTCATGAATGGGTATAATATTTTCCTACTAATTATCTGGGATTCCAGTAAAATTTATTGGAATGTCCATTTATTGAATAAAGGGACTTAGTGCATCATATGCACACAAATGATAGGGGTTTGTATTGTTTTAGGCAGAAAAGATTTTGTCTACCAACAACCCCACCACCACCAATATCTGCTACCAAAGGCAGTTGCCTCACTCTTCCCAGTGGTAAAGCTCCCCCTGTGCTGGTTTAATCAGTTCTTTCCAGAGAAACCCCATTGTTAAATCTTCCCTGGTACAATACTTCATTGATGCTGCATAGTTTTAAGCAGAATGACTCCATTTTCTTGCATAACTACCCATCTTCAGTTAACTGGAACAATCTGCATGGGTACAGAAGGCATGATTTAATCAGAAATGCTAACATCCCACGTGTGTGATTTTGCAGTAATGAAAAACAGCCTTGCAAGCCAGTATGAAATCACTAATGCAACACAGCTTTGACTTGTAAAATTAGCTGACATCACACCATCCTGCTTTAAATGTGACATATCAAGTGGGCTTGGAGATGCATTCTCTTGGGAATCAATTAGTGTCAAATAAGGTTGCTGGGGTTTGATTTTATTTATTTATTTATTACTTTTTTAATGAGATAGCTAAAGATTACAGAATTCAAGGAAATGGTAAGACAGCAACAGAAGTTTTGATGTTCATTTGTAATATGAGAGGACATCTTGGTGGGGGGAAATGCTGATTCTCCTGACAAAAAGAGAAAGTGTGAAATACAATTATTTTACCACCACCCCCAAAAAACTGATGAAATGTTTGGCAAAAGGTTGAAAACTTGCTACTTTTGAATTCCACAAATACTAGCTCTTCAATGACTGATGACCAATATTTGCTTCTAGCATGACATCAGTACCAGAGAAATGGTTCCTTCTTCATGATTTCTGTGTCTCGCATACAGTACTTCTGCACCCATGCAAAGCTACTCAGAGCCTTTTTGAACTAAATATATAGCATTTTTAACAAGAACTCTGCTCACCTAATATGCATTCCTTGACACGAAAAAAATATATACAGTAGCACCCCTGTATCCACTGATTTGCCATCCGCTGATTCAGTTATCTGTGGATGGTGATGGTGGGGAAGTGGACAGAGAAGGGAAGGGAGGAGGAGAGCTCACCTCCCCCCACCCTTCTCCGCGGGGCTACTGGAAGCTCAGCAGAGTTGGTGGGGGGGTTGGATGGGCAAGGAGGGAGGAGGCGAGCTCGCCTTCCCCAGGAGGGGTCCAGGCGCACAGAGCTGGTGGGGGCTTGGACAGGGGAAAGAAGGAGGAGGCGAGCTCGCTTCCTTTCTCCCTCCTTCAGGGGGGGACATTCCGGTGGCAGCAGTGAGGGAAGTCCGGCATTCGCTATTATCCGCAGATTTCATTATCTGCAGTGGGGCCCGGAACCAATCCCCTGCAGATACAGGGCTCCTACTATATATAGTGTTTAAATCCTGATGGTCACACAGAGGATCATGAGAAAATCTAAAAGATGCATACCCAGAACAGCTTTGTTTACCCAAACTACGGTTTTCTTTTGGCTAGACCTAGGTAACAGACTTATAATAGCCTTTTAGAAGCAAGAGTACAAGTAGTCAATCATCAGGAGCCTGTTGCTCACTCACTTGTTGAATCATAACCCAGTCTTCTCACTCATTTCTTGAATCTTAGTCCATTCTCCTCACTCATCTCTTGACTGCATAGATAATGGGGTCATGTACTAATTTGGTCCAAGGCTTAGCAAACCTGGAATCCTGTGTCCAATTCTGAGCACCACAATTCAAGAAGGATATTGACAAGCTGGAACATGTCCAGAGGAGGGCAACCAAAATGGTGGGAGGTCTGGAAGCCAAGTCAGCTTAGGGAGCTGGGTATGTTTAGCCTGGGGAAGAGAAGGTTAAGAGAGAACATGGTAGCCATGCTTAAATATTTGAAGGGATGTCATACTGAGGATGGAGCAAGCTTGTTTTCTGTGGCTCCAGAGACTAGGACATGGAGCAATGGGCTCAAATTACAGGAAAGAGATCCCACCTAAGCATGAGGAAGAACTTCCTGATGGTAAGAGCTGTTCGGAAGTGGAATACACTGCCTCATAGTGTGGTGGAGTCTCCTTCTTCGGAGGTTTTTAAACAGGCTAGATGGCTATCTGTCGGGAATGTTTTGACTGGGTATTCCTGCAAGGTAGGAGGTTGGACTAGATGGCCCTTGTGGTCTCTCCCAACTCTATGATTCTATAAGCAGATTCTTCAGATAGCCATTGGCTTAATTTAAAAATTCAACCTTCCAGCATCATTGTTTTGAATCCTAGTCTGGAGAAAATAACATCAACAGGTATTGTTTTTATCACAGTACTGGTTATTGGAGATGTATTGTGGAGTCCCTCAAAAGAATTTGAAGTATGACAGAAGGTACCCTTTCGGTCTTTTCTTTTAAATGCAGGAGTGGCCCTCCAAACGATATTGTAATGCAGTTCCCGTTATGTCATCATTACTGATTACGCTGGCTAGGGTTTATTGGGAATTGCAGTCCAGCAATGTGTAGTCCATTCTTGAATTAATGAATGTAAGCCGCTACAAAAACAGAAGGATAATAGTAAGTTCCATGAAGTTAAATGGAGCTAACTCCTAAATAAATAGACATGGTTAGGTTTTGGCTGTAGAGTTTAAACAAGAACGTGATTCCTTTCTGCAGCTCTCACATTTGTACTGCGTCCCAGGACATGAAATGGTTTGGCTATCTTCACCTCAAGGCACAACATTTTAACCACAAATTCCTAGGTATTTAACACAGAGACAGGTCTGCCCAGTCTTCAAAACAAAGGAAAACAACATTTCAGTTGTAACAGCATTTTAGCATTGGCAAGGACAGGAAGGAAAATCTTTTCCTTTTACTCAGTGGAAGGAACGCTATCAACTAACCAAAAACAGACAAGCAGGTCATATTTGTGTGTAGAAAAAGAAAATAAATGAGAGCTTGCAGCTGCCTTCTTCCTTTACAAAACTAGTTCAATTGAGGGTACTGAAACAGACTGTTAGCAAGCTCTGCTAGCAATATCCAGCAGTGAAGGGTTCATTTAGGTTACAGATCTAAGTGCCTTTCATACTGCACAACTGTAGCACTTCAATGCCACTTTAGCTGCCATCCTATAGAATCCTAGGTTTTGTAGTTAAGTGAGATATCTAGAATTTTCAACAAGAGAGTTAGTGCTTCTTTAAACTACAGACCCCAGATTTCCACAGGAGGTAGCCACTGCAGTTAAATTGGTATCTAAGTGTGAGAACCATGTAGTGTGAAAGAGACTACGTCATTTCAGTAGGTTTGTTTTCAGGTCGTTGCTCTCCATTTCTGGTTCTTCTTGGAATATTTATGCTTTATAATCTGCAAAGCAATAGCAATTGGACTTAGAAGAAGCTGGCACAAATTGTTACAGGAGAGGTGAGAAACAGGATGTGAGTCTTAATAATTTTAGCCTTTCGGGGGGGGGACCTGGTGTTTATATACATTATTTATTTACAGTACTTTGATACCACTTTAATTGTCATGGCTCCATCCTATGGAATCTTGTAGTTTGGTGAGGTACTTCGAATGAAGTGAAAATTTGGATAACTTTACCCCCAGAGAAGTATCTCTGGGATTCCTGTCACATGAACCTTTTGTACAAAGATAAATTTGTGACATCAACTGCAAATGGGTTTTGCATTCATTTAAATTTTCTGCTACATAAAAGTAGCATTTTAGGACTGCACTGACTGTGGCCAATTGCCACCTGAACCAGTACCTTACTCTTTGGAAAAGACCAACGTGACTGGAAACCTGCCTATAAGGTTAATGTCATTAACTGACCATAGAAAGTTACTTTTTTTAACAGTAATTTGTTCTGGTAATACATTATAGAGTTTTAAAAGTGATTAATTGTCATTATTCATTGCATTGCTTATTACTTTTTCATTACCTTAATTTTTTTTAAAAAAATGTTTCTTTAAAAACTTCTCTTTAGGATTACTAAGGGAATGGTATCAACTTGAAAAATTCCTGCCAACATGCTTTTACAAGGCCTTTAAAAGTAACTTCAGAAGTAACTATAAACCATTCTCATTCTGCTAGTAAAGCAACTTTGTTCCTATTCATGTCACTTTTGACATGTATCTTCATTGCACTCTTCTCACCAAAAAGGAACAGGGAGTAGCTTGTTACAGACAATTACATTGTTTGCAACTTCTTACTTCCATAAGCTCTGGTCCTTAACCTGTCACTCCTACTACTACTCCTGGGGTGCTCTAAAGTCTTGTTTGATGTTTTCAAAGCTCTGCTTGGATTCTCCCAAGATCCATTGGGGGAACTGCCATATATATGATGGATCCAAATTCAATAAATTCTAGAAACACTCCACAGTTTTCATAGTTGTTTTTTTTTAAGGTGATTATGTAGTGAAGGTAACAATTGTCATCAGAGGGGATAGTCATGAGCATCTCTCTGGTTCACAGAATGGGTTACAATGAGTACTTTGCTTTGAAAGTAGATAACCAGGCCAAGATGAAGTCTTCAATTTAACATCTGAACATTTCAGGAGATAAGGGAATGAGGTCATGTTTTCCTTCAAGAACTAATAAATTTTACATGCCAACTTCCACCCTCTTGGCCTAGCCATGAAAAATGGGGAAAGGGCAGGAATTTTGCTTCAGCTGCTTCTGTGTATGAGAGCTTTCTTTGCCATGCTATTTGGGCACCCTAAATAACTCCCTGGTTTCTGCCCCACCTTTGCTTCTTCCCACTTGGGCTTGGGGACATGAGTGCCTCCAAAGGACTGGGCCATTAATGGTAGAGAAAGTGATGGGCTTTCTTTGCTGTGACACACCTGCTGCATGCTTTTAACACTCAGGACTTTTTCAGATGCGCAAAAAGTGCTGCGGAGGACTCGGGAGAGCTACACGCCTGTTACACGGCAGGGGGTCCTTTTTGGATGCCGCCGTCCCTCTCACGTTACCTTCCATGTTCCTTCCATGTCGCATGGAAGGAAAAGGCACCATTTTTACTCAGGAAGTTCTTCGTGAATAAAAAGAGGCTCTTTTTCCTTCCATGCGACACGGAAGGAACACGGAGGGTAACGCGAGAGGGATGGCAGCGTCCAAAAAGGACCCCCTGCCACGAAACAGGAGCGTACCTCTCCTGAGCCCTCTGCAGCACATTTTACACATCTGAAAAAGTCCACAGTAACATCTTCATTTATACCACTGGCTTCTGTTGGTTTTGCTAATACAGAAATCTTGGCAGGAGAGGGGACTGGAGTAGATACAACCCAAGTTGTAAAGGTTCCATAATAATATTTAATAAGTAAAACTAAGAGTTTCTGATGGTCTTTAATCTTTTGCTTTTGACATAATAGAAAGCTCTTTATTTTAGGGTCAGATCTGATTTTCTAGCAGCTCCAAGAAAGGCAGTCTTAAGTAGATGTGTATCATTAATCTAATTTTCCAAGCATATTGTACGCCACACAGAGTTCTAGATAAGATCATTGACAGAGAGTATATGATAACATCACAGAGACTCCTTAAATCAATTGAAAGATCACAGAAAACAGTAGAAAGCTTTTCATTTTCCACTCCAGAAATTATTGTTTACATTTAAGTATGAATTCTTAAAGAATAAAGAACGTGCATCCATGATCCTCAGAAAAATCTGGTTTTGCCACAATGGATTAAAGAGAAATTGTAGGCAGTTTTGACCATTTGTATAATTTTTCTGATTCTGGTATAATAATCAGCCCTTTATAGCTCATTGATTTTGTTGCACTATTGGCAAACAACAGCCAAGATTACAGTAAAAGAAATAGTGGAGCAAGATGATTGTTGTTGCTACTGCTACAGAGCTGCTTACTTACCATAGTGAACATTTCAGCATCAGCTGGAGGCACCATGGGTGAAGACTGGTCTAGTACTTGTCACAGCAGCGGTTTCTATTGCTGCATTATTCCAGCTTTACAGCTCATCTTCTATATAAATACATTCCATTCTGATCACTGATTCAGTCATTAATCTTGGCTATGTCGGTGGGCAATCCACCTATCTAAAATATGGTAGTAAAATATGGTATATATCTTTCCTCTTAATCTTGTTGTAAATTGCCTTCGATCCTAGTTCTGGAAGATAGCTGTGATATGGGTCAAATAAATGAACAGATAAAATATTATAGTACATTTGTACCAGTTGCAAAACTCTTCTAACAACATGCAGGTGGTTTTGTACAAACACTGCCAAGAGACATTGTCCACAACCAGTTTTTTCTTATCTGTTTCACCATACTGAAAACTTGCAAACCTAGCTGTCCACATCAGAAAAAGGTATACGGTAGCGGACATGATGGCAGTACTTTCAAAATATCCTCACTTAAACCATCTCTGTGTGCTGAGCACACTGTGCAGTCCTACACAAGTCTACCCAGAAGTAAACACCATTGAATTCAATGAGGCTTTTTTCCAGGCGGGTAGATATAGGATTCAAACCACACAAATTAATTTATGTCAAATGCAGAGAAGATAATTTTCAAATGTTAGTCTAACTTGACCACTGTTGGTTATAGTTATGAATCTTCTATATCGTCTTTATACATTCTGAATCACAAAGCCAATGTTTTAGTTCCCATTTGAAGTGCATGCTGGAAAGATAAGGACATGCCACTTATTAGTGACAATCTAGTTAGCATGCTGTAATTAACTCTGAAATGGTACTCACTAATTTCCAGATAAAATTAACTATGGTTCATTGGGGGTGAAAATTATGCACTCTGTTTAATGTGCAACTATAATTATTTTAAGCAATCATGGCTTACATTTACATACCAGAGAATGATTGAGGGAGAGACAACCTAAGATAGTCTTAATTTTTAAAAATTAGATTGCTATTTAATTTATTATTTTAGCCATCAATGCTGTTAGCACATGGTTATTAAGGCTGAAATCTACAGACATACAGTCTAAATTGGTTCAATTGAGTCTTGTTCATTCAGAGCAAAACCATTAAAGTCAACATCCTAAATCAGATATGAGAATCATGTGTCCCTCATATTTTGTTGGGACGGCAGCTCCCAATATTCCTCATATTTGGCTGTGCCAGCTAGGACTGATGGCACTGGATCAAAGACAAACCTGATCTAGGATTATGGTGTTAGACTTCTTTTAGAAAAGTGAAAGATATTCGTTCATTTTTTTCTCCATAACTTCCTTTTGTTATTTAAAGATAGGTTTCCCCAAATTTCTTTCTAAAACAGTTGGAGAAATGATGGGAATCTTGTGACCCTGAGATGTTGTTGGCAACTCCCAGCATCCCTCATCATTGGGCCTTGCAGTCCAACAACAGAGCTACCTTGTTCCCAACCCTGACTTAAGTCCAAGCACCTTACCCCAACTAGAGTAGAGCCAGTGAACAAATGAGATTTGGATCAGTGCTAACATGCTCTTTGGCATTTTATTCAGTGGGTCTACTCTGCTTGGAATTAGCAATTGGATTTTTATGTTATTCTAAGACATGGCTGACATTTTCATAAACTGGACGGCAGTGAAGACGGAACCTAACAATTCCTTAGATGATTGAGAGGACATTCACTGTAAAATCAGTTTAAGTTTTGACTAGTACTCAACATGAAATAAAATTGAATGAAAGACTTAATGGAATCCAGCAGCTGGAATCCAAAGCATGGTAGCTCACCACATTGAAGGTACACGTGTCAGAGGAAAGACCAAATTATCCAAAATGGGATGATGCATTCAAAGCACACACAAAAAAAAGGATATTGTTCACCTACATTACTATTAAGAACAATGTGGCTCTCAATCATGTGTTTAGTCCCATTTGAACATCTTAAATCTTATCACAAGTTGGACTCGTCTATTTATTATGAGCCCTTATAAAAAGAAAACCTTTTGGCTAAGACCATTGTGAGTGTACCATAATGAGAAAGGGCTGGATGAACCACAATTCAGTGGCAAAGCACATATTCTGAATGTAGAAGGTCCCAAGTTCAACCTCTGTCATGTCAAATCAAAGGATCAAGCAGCAAATGAGAGATGCTACCAGTCTGATGTGAGAATAGCTGGCTATAGGGATAAAAGTAACTTTTGTTACTTTGGGGATCACAACGCATTGGCCACTGGCCATGCAGGCTGGACTATTCAGCAAGTGGCAGGCAAAATAAAAGTTAAGTTATCTGACCTTGTACAAGGCAGCTTTCTATCTTCCTCAGCACATCCTATTTTCTAAAAATGTGTGTTTGTGCGAGTTTCTTTCTTGCTTTTGTTTTTTCCTCAGTGTTTTTGGTACTGCAGCAAAGAGACTGCATATGTTTATTTATTTTTCTTTATTTCTTTATTGCAGCCTCCAAATTTAGAAACATAAATCATCTAAACGATGAAAAAATGAATTTTCCCCTGTCCAACATTCTAAACATTTACTGTCAATTTTGTAAAGTGTTACTTCACTTCAGAAGCCAAACTAGTTGCCTTCATGTGGTTTTTTAAACATTTCCATCAATACAGAGAGAGAGAGAGAGAGAGAAAGAGAAAGAGAAAGAGAATCAGCCCTCCATATCCATAGATTCAACCATCCACAGCTTGAAAATATTCAATTAAAAAAATCCAAAAACCAAACTTTGATTTTGCCATTTTATATAAGGGACACCATTTTGCTGTGCCTTTGTATATAATGCGACTTGAGCATCTAGAGATTTTAGTATCCATGGGGATTCCTGGAACCAGACCCCAGCAGATACCAAGGGCCCACTGTATATGCATTTTATTTGACCAATACACCTAGGACTTTTTCAGATGATCCTCAGCAGGGGGTCCATTTCGGACGACGCTATCCATGCAGTGAAATTGTGTCTCTTCTGTTTAGAAATGGAGCCTGCCGCACCATATTCAGCCAGATTTTATTCACGGACAACCTCCGTGAATAAAATCTGGCTGAATATGGCGTGACAGGCTCCACTCCTAAACGGAAGAGACACGGGCGATTTCGCCACAGGGATGGTGTCGTTCGAAATGGATCTCCTGCCGCGCTGCAGCTACGAAGCTCTCCCAATCGATCCTTGCGCTGCAAGGATCGTCTGAAAATGTCCCTAGACCCTACTGATATTTGGGTGAGGAGAGAGTGTGACTTCCCCCAGCCTTCTTGTACAACCCCCCAGTGCTCCCCATGCTGTGTGTGTATGTGTGTTATAAGCTAGTCCTTCTCTTCCAGCAGGAAGGGAAGGCTCCTAGCCTATTTCTACAAGCTGAAAACACACTCTCAAGGGTTCCTCTAGTTTGGAATCATAGAATCATAGAATGCAGGAAATCACAATTTTGATTTTTTTTTTATTATTTTTTTAGTTATTTATACCCCGCTCTTCAGCCACAAGGCTATCAGAGCGACTTACAAATTGTTTTTAAGCAATAGCTATTTACACATCTACACTGCATTAAACAGTTTCCAATGTGTGTTAGCTAATTGCTCCCCACAAGCTGGGTACTCAATTTACCGACCTACGAAAGGATGGAAGGCTGAGTGAACCTTGGAGCCGGCTGGAATCGAACTTGCAACGTGGTGGCTTGCAGTACTGGCATTTAACCACTGCGCCACCAGGGCTCCCTTATCATTTAAAGTGTGTTTTTGTGCTTGGTGAGCTGATTTTATGTTTGGGGGAGTTTTATTTTTTAAATTTACTGCCCGGCCATTATCACACGATAATGTGATAACATTTCAGATGGCCGGTCAGAAAAGCAGTTTTACGACAGCTGCATTTACAGCTGGCCAGCGAGGGGAGGGGGAGCCCGTTCCTGCAGCGGAACTAAGGTAAGTCATAAAATCATAGAATTGTAGAGTTGGAAGAGACCATGAGGGCCATCCAGTCCAACCCCCTGCCACGCAGGAAATCACGATCAAAGCATCCCCAACAGATGGCCATCCAGCCTCTGTTTAAAGATCTCCAAGGAAGGAGACCCCACCATGCTCCGAGGGAGTGTGTTCCACTGCCGAACAGCTCTTACTGTCACAAAGTTCCTCCTAATGTTGAGGTGGAATCTCTGTTCCTGGAGCTTGCATCCATTGTTCCGTGTTCCAGTCTCTGGAGCACCAGAAAACAAGTTGCTCCATCCTCAACGTGACACCCCTTCAAATACTTAAACAGGGCTATCACATTGCCCCTTAACTGTCTTTTTTCCAGGCTAAACATACCCAGCTCCCTGTCATGGTCAGCCAGGACTCTGAGGACTCAGAAAGCGAGGAGGCTGAGCCTGTTGCAGAAAACCTGGCTGAGTCTGAGTCTAGCCCTGAAGAACCCAGGTCTCAGCAGCCTAGCCTTCCCCCAGCACAGGGTCCAAGCCTGGGAGACATAGTTGAGCAACAGCAAGAGGTAGAAGAGCAGGTACATACCTTTAGCCAAAGACAAGCAGAAATGGAGTGGCTGTGTAGCTCCCGGAGACTAAGAGAAAGATGCTCATTAACCACCCAGCGGCTGTGAGTGGGAGCTGGGCCAACATAAGCAGCTGGGGGAGACGGTGGATTCCTTGTCTCAGGCTATCTGCGTTCCCTGGAGGAAGCCTCTGCCTTTCACTCTCCTGGCTCTTGGAACCTTGCTTTCTTGAAACCTTGGATTATCTTGACCCTGGACTGTCTTCGTTGACCCACCTGCCGGAATCCTTTTGACCTCGGACTGCCTCTTCGTTCTTCACTCTCTCTGGACTCCTGACTCTCTAGGACTGCTATTGACAACACAAGGTACTGTGCTTGCAACTGAGTTGTTGCCGAGCCGGGCTGTCTTATCAGCTATTTGACTTGGCGGCTTTCCCAACACTCCCTGAGTCTCTCCCCATGAGGCATGGTTTCCAGACCTTTCACCATTTTAGTCGCTTTTCTCTGGACACGCTCCAATTTGTCAATATCCTTTTTGAATTGTGGTGCCCAGAACTGGACACAGTATTCCAGGTGAGGCCTGACCAAGGCAGATAGAGCAGCACTATTACTTCCCTTGATCTAGACACTTTACTTCTATTGATGCAGCCCAAAATCGCATTGGCCTTTTTAGCTGCCGCATCACACTGTTGACTCATGTTCAACTTGTGGTCTACTAGGAGTCCTAGATCCCTTTCGCACGTAGTCTCATTCAGCCAGGTCTCCCCCATTTTGTTTTTCCACCCTAAGTGCAGTACCTTACATTTCTCCGGCTTGAATTTCATTTTGTTAGCTTTGACCCAGCTCTCCAGTCTATCCAGGTCATTCTGAATTTTGATCCTGTCCTCTAGGGTATTAGCTACTCCTCTAAATTTGGTATCATCTGCAAATTTGATAAGTATGCCCCTAATTCCCTCATCCAAGTCATTGATAAAGATGTTGAATAGCACTGGGCCCAGGACAGAACCCTGTGGCACCCCACTGGTCACATCTTTCCAAGACGAAGAGGAGCCACTGCTGAGCACCCTTTGGGTTTGGCCGGTCAACCAATTACAAATCCATTTAATAGTTAACTTGTCTAGCCCACATTTTACAAGCTTGTTTGCAAGAATGTCATGGGGAACCTTGTCAAAGGCCTTACTGAAATCAAGGTATGCGATATCCACAGCGTTCCCTTCATCTACCAAGCTGGTACTTTTATCAGAAAAAGAGATCAGATTAGTCTGGCCTGAATTGTTTCTCTTAAACCCATGTTGACTTTTTTTGATTATGGCATTGCCTTCTAAAAGTTCACAGACTCTCTGTTTAATGATCTGCTCTAGAATCTTCCCTGGTATTGATGTCAGACAAACTGGACGATAATTGTTGGGATCCTCTCTTTTTTCTTTTTTTGAAGATGGGGACAACATTTGCCCTCCTCCAGTCTGCTGGGACTTCTGTTCTCCAGGAGTTCTCAAAGATTATTGCCAATGGCTCTGAGATTACATTTGCCAGCTCTTTTAATAGTCTTGGATGTAGTTCATCTGGTCCTGGAGATTTAAATTCATTTAGATTAAGAAGGTATTCCCCTCTTTGCTTATTCTGTGCTGGATTTCCCTTATTGTGTTCTCTGTTCCATTATCCTCAGGTTGATCACCCTTTTGCTTTTCTGAAAACACTGAGGCAAAGAAGGTGTTGAGTAATTCTGCCTTTTCTCTGTCCCTTGTTAGCATTTTGCCATCTTCTCCGCATAGTGGCCCTACAATTTCCTTCTTCCTCCTTTTGCTGCGGACATAACCAAAAAAACCCTTTTTATTGTTCATAACCTCTCTAGCAAGCCTGAGCTCATTCTGCACTTTTACCTTTTCTGACTTTACTCCTGCACGTGTTCGCTATCTGTTTGAATTCTTCTTTGGTGATTTCCCCCTTTTTCCATTTCCTATACATGTTCTGTTTAAAACTTAGCTCCGTTGAAAGTTCTTTAGTCATCCATCCTGGTTTCTTGAGACACCTCCCTTGTTCCTTCCTCAATGGTACTGTTTGAAATTGTGCCTTCAGTATCTCCCTTTTGAGAAAGTCCCATCCGTCTTGAGGTCTCTTCTCTTTTAGTATTCCTGACCATGGGATCACCCCCAGTATTTCCCTGAGTTTATTGAAATCAGCTCTCCTAAAGTCAAGAATGTGTGTCTAACTATGCCTGGCTTCTTCTTTCCATTGTATAGCAAACTCCAGGAGAACATGATCACTCTCACCTAAGGATCCCACCACTTGCACCCCATTAACCAGGTCATCCCTGTTGATTAGGATCAGATCTAAAATAGCTGACCCCCTTGTTGCCTCTTCCACCTTCTGGACAATGAAATTGTTTTCCAGGCAAGTAAGGAATTCGCTAGACCTTGAAGTTTTGGTTGAGTTAGATTGCCAGCAAATATCAGGATAGTTGAAGTCACCCATCACAACTACACCTCTCCTTTCTGCATGTGTGTTCATCTGTTCTAGAAAGGCATCATCCAATTCCTCCGTCTGACTTGGGGGGTCTGTAGTAGAGTCCCACAATAACATCCCTGTTGTTTCCCTCCCCTTTAATTTTTATCCAGATGCTCTCCACCTGGCTTCCAGTATTGATGTCATGGATCTCTTCACTGGTGTAAATATCCCTGATAGATAATGCTATTCCTCCTCCTTTCCTGTTCAGCCTGTTTCTCTTATAAAGATTATACCCCTCTATTCCTACATTCTAATCATGCGACTCATCCCACCAGGTTTCAGTAATGCCTACTATATCATATTTGTTTTGTAGTGCTAGGAGTTCAAGTTCATCTTGCTTATTTCCCATGCTCTGTGCATTAGTGTAGAGACATCTAAGACCATGTGTTCCCTTTACTTGCTGCCTGTGCAAGTTTTTTGCCTCCCACTGTTGGGTCCTTGCGCTGTTTGCCTTGTTCCCTCTATGACAGTTTGACTATTTTCTCCAGCCCTTTTGCCTTCCAGAATACTATCTCCCTCCCCCGTATGACTCAGTTTAAAGCCCTCCTGATCAAATTCTTGAGACTGTAGACAAAAATGTTTCTACCAACTGTCATGAGATGCACTCCATCTCTTGCCAGAAGTCCTCCCTAATGGAAGTGCAGCCCATGATCCAAGAATCCAAATTGTTCTTGGCAACACTGTCAGGTGATGTGATGTCATGTTTAGGAAACCAGTGAATGGGATTTTCCAATGGTGATCTGTAGGTTTTGAGATGAACTCCCCATGATGGGCTGGCCAGGCCATCAGGACAATATGCATTACTGTTTTCTTCTGAAATTCAAAGCCAACCATTAAAGTATCATATTAAAGTCACCCCACTGGCTGCCAATTAGTTTCCGGGCAAAGTACAAAGTGATGGTTATTACCTTTAAAGCCCTACATGGTTTGGGTGCAGGTTACCTTCAGGATCATTTTCTCCTGTACAATCCATTCCATATACTCGGGTCCTCTGAGAGATATTTACTTCGACTAGCCAGGACTAGACTGTCAACCATTATCCAGAGGACCTTTTCTTCAGCCACCTTCAGACTGTGGAATGACCTGCCGGAAGAGATTTGACAGCTAAACACATTGTTGGAATTTTTGAAGATAGATCATACTAACTGAAGTAAATGTAAATATATTTATGAGTTATTTATGTAAAAATGTGAATTTAATAATAAATAAATCTCCAGTATGGGTAAGGTAATTTTATTTGTTTGTAATGTGTGTGTGTGTGTGGGGTTGTTATTTGTTAGACATGAAATTAATCTTTCCAAATTCAAATTATTCAAGTTTGAGTGGAAAGATTTTACTTGTCAGTATCAAATGCAAGGGGATTCTATTTGTTATTAAAGAAATCTAAATAAAAAAATTAAAATTAAATATTAATGTAAAACTAGCATTTTAGATTGCATAAGTGTAGATCTGAATCTAGGGAGATTTTCACACAGGCAGTTTGTCCTGTTTCTGGCACGGAACAGGGTCACTGAAAGATTTTTCTTTCAGACAACATTCATCCTGTTTCGTGATCTAACTGTCACTATTCTGTTTTCTCCCCGTGATATAGTATTCACGGGGAGAAGTCATTATTAAGCACCCAGTTCCATTTCTGTAACGGAACACGGGTGTGCGAATAGGAGCCCCGTCCCTGTTCTGGAACAATAGGGATGGGGGAAGAGCTCCGTGGCAAGCACTTCCTGCCATGATCGGGACATCCAGGTAAGTGGGACCCTTCCTCCAGAGGTTACTTGTATTTTGTTTATTGCTTTTATTTTCTTTCTTTGACAGCTGGGGGGTTAATTTTGAATTTCCCTCCCACTCGTTCTCTCATGAGAATGAGCAGGATTTCAGCCGCCAGGTCGTAAAAGCAGGCTTACGACGGCTGCATTTACAGCCAGCCAGGCAATAAATAATAATAATAATAAAAATAAAAATAAAATTTATTTATATCCCGCCCCTCTACAAAATGTAATCGGGGCGGCGTACAACATTTAATATATATATATATATATATATATATATATATATATATAAAACTCTCCATCCCACCCCCTTAAAATACAATTAAATTATTAAACATTTAAAAATACTTAATAAATATTAAAACACACCCACACCTACACACAATAAAATAAAATAACTGGAATAGAGATCAGACCAATAAGATTTTTTTTCTGCTGATGGCTGGGTATCTAGTCAGGAAAGGCTTGCCGGAAGAGATCTGTCTTAAGAGCTTTTTTAAAGCTATTTAAAGTGGTAATGTGACAGAACAGCCTGTCCAGGCAGGCTGTTCCATAATCTGGAAATAATAGCCGAAAAGATCCTCTGGGAGGCCGAGGAGAGCCTAGTTTTTAAAGGTTGCAGCAGATTCCTCCCAGAGGACCTGAGTGCAGAGGGAGAATTATATGGAAGGAGGTGGTCCTGAAGATAGGTTGGACCCAAGCCATTTAGGGCTTTAAAGGTGATAACCAACACCTTGTACTGGGCCCAGAAACTAACGGGCAGCCAGTGAAGTGATCTTAAGATCAGTGTTATATGGTCTCTTCTAGATGTACCCGAGACCAGTCTGGCTGCCATATTCTGTACTAGTTGAAGTCTGGACCAAGCACGAGGGTAGCCCCATGTAGAGTGCATTACAGAAATCAAGACAGGAGGTTACCAGAGCATGTACCACAGTCGCATGGTCCCTGACTTCCAGGAAAGGATGCAGCTGGCAGATCAGCTGAAACTGATAACAGGCACTCCTGACCGTCGCATTTACCTGATTTGTCATCTGGAGCGATGTGTCCAGGGGTACCCCCAAACTGCAGACACAGTCCCTGGCGGAGAGTGTAATTCCACCCAGGACTGGAGGTTGTATCCTAATACCTGGGTTCGGGGCTGCTACCGTGAGAACCTCCAATTTGTCTGGATTCAGCTTCAATTTGTTTTTCCTCATCCAGTCCATTGCTGCCTTAAGACAATCATTGAGAGAAGCGACACCATCTGAAGTCAGAGCCGAAGACCGAGACATGGACAAATATATCTGGGTATAGATTTTCCTTGGTTTTTTTCCGGGCTGTGAGGCCATGTTCTGGAATAGTTTCTTTCTGACGTTTTGCCTGCATCTGTGGCTGGCACCTTCAGAGAATGGTTGGGTAGGAGTGTGTCTGAGGTTTATATGCTGTGAACCCCTGTAGGAGAGTATATGTAAATTTGTGTAATTGAATGATTAGTGCCTGGGTATTGAAATGTAAGGCTCGTTAGTGTCTGTTTGGCTGATGGTTGGTTGATGGCCCATTATCTGCTAGGAATCCTCATGTCCCTGGGTGGAATTCCTTTGTAAGTGTTGAGTTTTAATTCTATTGTATTTCAAAACTGGGAGACAGATTTTGTTTACTTTTAAGGTTTCTTCTTTCCTGTTGAAATTGTCCAGGTGTTTGTGGATTTCAATAGCTTCTCTGTGCATTCTGACATGATAGTTGTTGTTCAACTTCACATATCTGGGTATCATCAGCATACTGATAACACCCCACCCCATCCCTCCGGATAATCTCTCCCAGCGGCTTCATATATATATTGAATAGCATCGGGGACAGGATGGCACCTTGTGGGATGCCACACTTAATTTCTTTCCTTGCAGAGCAACTGTCCCCAAGCATCACCCCCTGGAATCTACCCGAGAGGAAGGAGCAGAACCATTGCAATGCAGTGCCTCCAATTCCTAACCTTCTCAGGCGATCCAAGAGGATGTCATGATCGATTGTATCAAAAGTCGCTGAGAGATCCAGTAACACCAACAAGGTCACATTACCTCTGTTGATGTTCAGGTGAAGGTCGTCAGCTAAGGCAACCATGGCCATCTCAACTCCAAATCCCATCCTAAAGCCAGTTTGAAATGGATCTAGATAATCGTTTTCTTCCAAGACAGCTTGGAATTGAAGAGCAACCGCCCTCTCGATCACCTTGCTCAAAAAAGGTAATAAAGAGACTAGCCTGTAATTCTTCATATCCAGAGGTCAAGGGAAGGTCTTTTCAGGAGTGGTCTAACCACCGCTTCCTTCAAGCAAGATGGAACATGACCTTCCCTAAGGGCTGCATTGATTATGTACCTGAGGAACATCCTCAAGGCATCATCTCCCTGGACGGCCAGCCACGAAGGGCAAGGGTCAAGAGGGCAGGTAGTCTGCCTCACTCTACCAAGGAGCTTGTCCACATCATCAATACTTACAGACTGAAACTGATCCAGTATAACCTCATCAACGGAATTATTGGACACCTCGTCAATTGAATCTGCTCCAACCCCGGCATCCAAATTGGCTCGTATCTGAGAGATTTTATCTGCAAAGAAGTGGTTAAATGCATCACAGCAGGCCATTGTCAGGTTTAGTAATGAGTTCTGCACAGGTGGAACCGGTGTCAGTTCCCTCACCACTCTAAAGAGCTCTGCTGGGCGAGGCTCTGCAGATGCAATACGTGCAGAAGAGAAGGATTTCCTCGCTGCACGTATTGCCTCTCTATAGGAACTAAGAAATTTCCTATGACGAGTCTTGTCAGACAAGAGCCGAGTTTTTAGCCAGACACACTCTAGTCATTGTCCAACCCGCTTCAACTTCCTAAGTTCTTCAGTATACCATGGATGGCAATTAGAAGTGAGTTGGAGAGGATGCTTGAGAGTGATCGTGTCGATAGCCTTGGTAAGGTCGGTGTTCCAGGTATTGATTCAACAGAATCACCAGTGTTACCAACCAATAAACCCTCTAAGGCTTTCTGGAATCCAATTGGTTCCATTAGCCTTTGAGGATGGACCATTCTAAGGATGGACAGTGGCTCTGAGTTCAGCCTTGATCAAGAAGTGATCCGTACATGACAATGCGGTGGTTTTAGTCACCTTCGCCCATGGATATTCCTGTTCCATACTAAAGACTGCATCGAGGGTATGACCCGCACAATGAGTGGGCCCATCGACCAATTGGGATAGGCCCATGTTTGTCATGGACTCCATGGACTCCTGAGCTGCACCTGATAGATTTGGCAAGCTTTTCTCAAGTGGGATGTTGAAGTCGCCCAGAACTAACAGTCTGGGCGGCTCCAACAGCAACTCTGGGACCAGTGGTGTCAGCTCGGTTAGGGAGTCAGACAATGGGGTGGACGGTATACCAACAGAATCCCTAGACTCTCCCTGGTTTTCAGGCCCAAGTACATACACTCGAAGTGGACCGTTTTCTGGACAGGTATCCTGATCAAGGTAAGGTTATTTTTATGAACCAGAGCCACTCCACCTCCTTGCCCACTTCCCCTTACCTGTTCACTGGCAGAGTACCCGGCTGGGAGGGCCTGTGCCCAAGTTATGGCACTATTCTCTCCCAGGAATGGGCAAGGAGTGCAGGAGCCCGTCCCTGCAGTGGAATGGAGGTAAGTCTGTGAACATTTACCTCCATTCCGTTGCAGGAATGGGAGAGGGGCTTGCGGGAGAGAAACGGGGCTTTTAACCCCAGTGTGAAAATCTCCTAGATCTCTCATGTGCCAGTCCAGGACTAAATACAGCACAACATCGTCTCTCAGTTATCTTTTCCATTTTAGTTTCACTGGGTAAAACTCTTATTTCTCAACTGCATGTAAGCCTGCAACCTTCCCAAGTCTTACTTATTTTCTTTAATTTCTTATTCCCATGAAGTGTGCATGGGAATTTAACCTTGGTGTCCAAGATTAAATATTAAAACAGAATCACCACCACACAAATTCTGGGACATAATACCCTAGGTAATTCTTCTACAAAAGCCTGGCAGCAGCTTGCACTCTCTCAGTTGTACTGGAGATATTATCACATAAACCACTGCACAGATCAAGGAAGGGAGTCATTCACTCTTTGGATGTTGGTGGACTGCAGCTCCCAGCAGCCCTAGCCAGCATAGCTAATGGTGAGGAATGTTTTGGGGCTGGAGGGGGACATGATTCCTACCTCCCAGCATGGATTATAGGCTGCAACTCCTTGCAAGGAGGTGTAGCATATGCTTTCTCTTGTCTTTTCCTTCTTGTAGAACATACTTTCTCCTGGTCATCTTTATGAAACTGATATTTAAAATCTCTTTCCCCTCTCCCCACTTCTTTACTTTTTGTGTAACCTTCTCCTTCAATGAAGGAGTCTGATATATGTCCAGACACTTAGAAAACAGAAGAAGACAAATAAAGTCAGTTGCTGCTAGGAGCTATTTGTATTCAGGACCAGACAGACAGATAACTACAGTGGGTAGTGAAGTGTAAGAATCTAATGAGACAGACAGGTACAATCTCTGAGCAAAGGAAACAGAGTTGACAGAGCAAAACTTTACAAATGCAGAACTACCATGCTAGTCTATGAACTTCAATGGAGGTTGACCACTCTGAATTCAGGAACATTCAGTACATATGTGAGAACCTATGTAGTGTGGTTGTTAAGAGTAGTGGACAAGAATATACACAAAGAACACCAGGACCTTTCTTTATTTTGAGTTCCTTTCACTAAACAAATATAGCACTAGGATTCACTTTTATTGCCATGCTAAGGAATTCTGGGATTTGTAGTTTAGGGAAAGGCACTAAGAACTGTCAGCCAGAGAGCTCTAATCCATCACCAGATTACAAACACCAGGATTCCAATAGGATTCAGCAGGGCAGTGAAAGTGGAACCATAGTGCTATAGAGTTGTCCCTTCATATTCGCTGGGGTTTGGTTCCAGGACCTCCCATGGATACAAAAATCCGTGAATACTCAAGTCCCATTATATGCAATGGCATAGAAAAATTGTATCCCTTATATAAGATGGCAAAATCAAGGTTTGCATTTTGGATTAGTATTTTTTTTTAAGAATATTTTCAAGCCACGAATACTTAGATCCGTGGATATCAAATCCGTGCATACAGAGGGACAACTATATTTATGTAGTATGAACAGGCCCAAGTTTGGTTGGGACTCAGCACAAGTGCTGTTCCAGTTTCAATGTGATATTCTGGAATCTATCAATCAAATAATATGATCAACCATATAACTCTGCAAAATAAGGGAACATAGAAAGCTGGGTTTTACTGAGTTAGACCATCGGTCCCTCTAGCCCACAACTGCCAATTCTGACTGGCACCAGCTACCCAGAGTTTCATGCAGGATTCTTTCCCAGCCCTACAAGGAGGTCCCTGCTATTCCCTGCTGGTCTTCCATCCAAGCACTAACCAAGCCCAACCCTGCTTAGCTCCCAAAATCAGCCAAGACTTGGCATGATCAGAATGGTATTCTGTTTTAAGACTGTTGAACAGTAGAAAAGGATTCAGAAATGAACTTAAGGAACAGAAATGGTATAAAAGGCGTGACAATAAGGTAGGGAAGCTAAGGAGTATACTTAACTTAAATATTAAAACATTTTTTCTAAAGAAAAACTGAAAAGCATAGTTGACAGTATTCCACACATGGGAGACAAAAGTACTGTATTATAAAACCTCTGGGCAAGGGCTATGCTATTTCATGTTTTTCACAACCCACAGACTAATAAACATTCAATAGTACTACAGCTATTAGTTGTCATTAAAATTACAGGAAGGTAGATATATACTGCAGTTAGGATGATGGTGGAATAAAGTGAAGATCCTCTAACCTTTCCAAAGCCCTTTCCCTCACACCAACAAAGAGAACAAGGAAAGAAGAGTCTAACGAGGTATCAGCTTAGAAGACTTTATTTTTATTTGCTGAGAGATAAATAGCTACAACAGCTTTAAACTAGGGACTTGTCTGTATGAGGTGAAAAAATGTAGGTTGCTCCACAGTAATGGCAATTCATGGCAGCTGCTATTTGTCTAAACAGGTTTTTTGGCAGTTCACAGGCATGCGAAGTTATCCACGTTTGCTGTGCAAACGGGCATGCCTGAGAATCAAGATGATGGCTGTGAGTGAATTACACGTGTTTTTACTTACCTCAGTTTGCCATCACCAGACAGTATTTTTTTTTAAAAAAAAAAACCATATCCATGGTGCAAAAGAGCGACCTTTTGCTTTTTTAAAAAAAAAAGCAAAAAGAAAAAAAATCTGTTTTATCGCCTTAGTGCTTGTTTGTTAAGGTGAAAATCCAACATGGGGGCTCTGGGAGCTTGCTTTGTTAGCAAGCTCCACCCCGCACATGTCTGACCAATCATCTGTTTGTGTTGGGAAAGTGAATCAATTCAGTCCCTTGTCCCAATGAGCAAGAATGTGCATTTCCTGTGTGGTTTTTAAAAAACTTCAGGAAAAGCTGCAGAAGCTTTTCCCACATACTTTTTGGTGATTTTGGCCCCTCTCCTTCTGAATACAGTGGAGTGATATGGAATCCCATTGAGATAGGTCGCATTCTCCTCACATTCTGTGAGGAGTATTTTCACAATTTAGATAACCCCTAGGGATGGAAAGAATATTCAGATAATGGTTTGTTGTAGTTGTTGTGTGCCTTCAAGTTGTTTCTGACTTATGATAAGGTGAACCTCTCATGGGAATTTCTGAGGCTGAGTGTGAGTGTGTGAAAAAACAACAACCATATTTTTGAATGTTGAGAAATTTTGATGTGAAGAATCCTGGACTGACGAGAATCTCCATAGTTTAGAACTTATTCTGCACATGATTGCATGCGGTTGTTTTGCACAGGAATCAATGTTTTGACGTTGAAATATAATTTTCTGTACAGAAGATTATGTTTTCTGCACAGAAAAGCTACAATTGGGGATTTATTCTGCATAAAATTTGCATGTGGCTCAGTTGCATAGAAAACAACTTTTTCTGTATAGGAAACAGATGCTTCTGCATAAGGAAATAATACTTGTGCATTAAAATATTATTTTTCTGTGCAAAAAAATGCTGTTTCCTGTCCATAAAATTCTGTGCAAAACAACTTTTGGGCAGAGTAAGGACTTTTTCAGACGTCTAAAATGTAACGGAAGCAGCCTCACGAAAGTTGATCGTGAGTAAAAATCGCTGAAATATAACACTCAAATGTCCCTGTGGTACTGCAACAGTACCAGCAGGGACAGGCGTCATGCGAAAGGGATGCCCTGCAGCGCAGCAGCCTCGCAACGTGGTGAGGCTGCTTCCGTTACATTTTAGATGTCCGAAAAAGTCCTTAGTCCTGAATTGCAAATAGCCTTCAAAAACTGTAATTTTCAACAACTTTCTCATAGTGAGAAGAAAAATTCATAAAATTATTTGCTGCTTCTTTTCTACTTTCTACATGAGACAAGTGTAGTCACAGGAGAATGAAAGGTCTCTGGATCTCCTGAATACAAAGCTTCCTCTTCTCCATTCCTGGAATGCCCTGTTTGGAGACATACTGCTGCCAGGAATACCACAAGCCAGGTTTATATGCACAGAGCTTTCTGGGGACCCCCATTGCAAGTGCTCCAAAGCCTAGAAGAGGTGATACAAAATTCATCCTTGTTAGTTGTTGATATCATGATTCACAGATGCTTGCTATGGATACTTAGGTGGGTGTTAGAGTGGTATAATTTTGCCCTTGGGCAGTTGTCCCAAATTCTCGGGCAGGCTGGCAAAAATCCACACCGTATTCTGGCTTGCAGAGGAACAGTCCTTTTGCCTTTTGGGTGTTTATATTCAAAGGACTTTTTTCTGGTCAAGTTAATTGAGTATTACTATTTTTTATTTTTTATTTATTGAATAGATTAAAAAAGAAAAATTACACACAATCCAAACAACCAATCTAACAATGTTACAGTCATCGGCGCACTTGCAGAAAGTGCGGGATGAGTCCTTCCTGAATCTTCGTTTGCGAAGAAAAGCCAGAGAGAAAGAGAGAGAGAGAACATGGGGCTGGGTGTTATCAGTACGCTGATGACACTCAGATCTATTTCTCCTTGTCCCGATCGTCGGCCTCGAATTCCGATGGTGTCTCTCCTCTTAATGACTGTCTTAAAGCAGTAATGGGCTGGATGAGGAAAAACAGATTGAGATTAAATCCAGACAAAATGGAGGTGCTCATGGTAGCGGCCCCGAAACCAGGAGTTGGGTTGCAACCTCCAGTCCTGGATGGGGTCACGCTCTCCGTTAAGGACTGTGTTCACAGTCTGGGGGTGCTCCTTGATTCATCGCTTCAGATGATGAGTCAGGTGAATGCGACAGTCAGGAGCGCCTGTTATCAGCTTCGGCTGATACGCCAGCTGCGCCATTTCCTGGAAGTAAAGGACCTCGAGACTGTGGTGCATGCGCTGGTAACCTCTCGTCTAGATTTCTGCAATGCGCTCTACATGGGGCTGCCCTCATGCTTGGTCTGGAAACTTCAGTTGGTACAAAATATGGCAGCCAGAGTGGTCTCGGGAACATCTCGAAGAGACCATATAACTCCAGTGTTAAGATCTCTCCACTGGCTGCCTATCAGTTTCTGGGACCAGTATAAGGTGTTGGTTATTACCTTTAAAGCCCTAAATGGCTTGGGTCCAACTTATCTCCGGAACCGCCTCCTCCCATACAATCCTCCCCGCGCACTCCGGTCCTCTGGGAGGAATTTGCTTCAGCCACAAAAATCTAGGCTGTCTGCAACCTCCCAGAGGGCCTTTTCGGTAATCGCCCCCAAATTGTGGAATGACCTGCTGAACGAGATCCGTCAGATAGCAACCCTGGTAGCTTTTAAAAAGCACTAAAGACGGATCTCTTTCAGCAGGCCTTTCCTAATTAGATCCCGGCCTCAGGGGAGCCTGGCTTCTTTTAGTCCGCTGGCCATTTATAGTATTGTATTGTTTTCATTGTTTTTTAATTGTGATTTTAGATCAGTTGGTTTTAATTTATAATTGTTTAATACTTTTTTATGGGGGAGGGTGGGGTGGGGGGTGTTTGGGGATTTTATCTGTATTGTATTTTAATTTTTGTAAGCCGCCCCGATTGTTTTAACAGAGGGGCGGGGTAAAAATAAATATTATTATTATTATTCATCTCCCATACATTACACAATATACATTATAGAAGATTCTATTGAAGTCTTCAAAGGACTTGTGAGGACGGAATACTTATTATTATTATTATTTTAGTTGTATCTCACCCAACATAGGGACTCAAGGCAGGTATTAATGAGTTTAAAACAGTTCAAGTTAAAAACAATACAAAATATTAAAAGTATAAAGTTTATAAACAATTTACACAGTTAAAACCACAAACATTAAAATATTAAAATATATAAAAACTTTAAAATTCAAGTCACACAACATTTAAAAGCCTAGCACACATCAGATTGCAAATGCCTGATGGCACAGAAATGTGTTTAGCTGTTGAGGAAAAAAGAGAAGAGACAGAGCCATATTTTCAGTAAATGACTCAGTCTTGGGAACTTCATTGTCTCTGTTTTATTTATTTTTTATTTTATCCATAGCTTATGAAATATTACAGCTTTTGGAATGTTGGGATGCAGAGTGGTTCAGACAGTAGCTTTTAATGGCTCTAACTGGGACTGTAACAGTAGGAGGCTTCTTAGTGATGAGGATCCCTTCATTGTCCACATTTGAGATAATGTTGTCAACTATTTGGCACATATCTCCCGTTCTGTTTTATGAAAGAAAGAAATATAACTAGGATTATTGAAAGTCTTGGAAACCTCCTGATTGTTGGATTTGGTGACTCAGACTTTTTGCAGGGAAACTGATGGTAGGCTATACTTTCTTTTGGAGCAGGTTCAGAGAAGGTCAACAAGGATGATAAAGAGTATGGAGAACAAAACATATGAGAGGTTGGAGGAGCTGGGCTTGTTCAGCTTGGTGAAGAGGATTGTGAGGTGACATGATTGCACTCTTTAAATACCTCAAGGGCTGTCACAGAGAGGAGGTGACAGGTCTCTTCTTTGCTGCCAGAGAGGATAGGACCAAGTCTAATGGTTTGAAGCTGCAGGAGAGTAGATTTCGATTGAACTTTAGAAGGAACTAATTGCCTAGAGTAGTGGTGGGGTCTCCTTCTCTAGACATCTTCCAAAAGAGGCTGCACAGGTACCTTCTAAGGATGCTTTAGCTGGAGAGCCTTCACCCATGAGGCCCCTTCAACTCTTATGATTCTAAGAACTTCTTACTTGGGTCACAACCAATGCTTCTGTCAGTGAACAGCTGCCAGTCAGGCACGCTGTGGTGGTTAGACTGTACTGTATCTAAAACAGTGCCTCAAAATTTGCTTTCCTCCAGCCCAAGACTGTTTTCAGACATCTGTTCAGGGTTTCCAATACTAGTAGATATACACTACTCTCTGGTGACACTTGTAATTAACTCATTGGGGTTTACTCTCAAGTAAATGAGCAATAAATGTCAGGCCTAACTGATATGTGTCTATGATCTATATTTATGATCCTTTCTTGTGATTAGCCGTCAATTAATCACATATAGTTTACTTCAGACTTTACTAAATATGCATTTTCACCATCTCTGCTTCTAGCCACCATACCCAATTATTCATTTCTCCTTCCAGCTCTTTTCTGTGTTGCTGTACCACTGCAACTCAGAAAGGTTATCAGAGAGCTGAAAAGGGTGCAGAAAGAGGTTACTGAAATTATTACAAAATAGCAACTTAATAGTTACCCCTGAATGTGTTTCCTGGATTTGAAGATACTGTACTGAATTCTGCTGCAACAGGGAAAACTTTTAACAAGAGTGAGCAATGGACTGGAACCTACTTCTTTGAGGTTTTTACCTCCAACAAAGGTAAAACTCTTTCATTTGGACAATTGACAAGTTTTGCCCATACTGCACCTAAAAAATTTTCCTGGGACTTATTGAGAAATTCAATGTTCTCTGCCTAAGAGAGGGCAGTGACAGAGACAGCCTGGATTTCAAGGGAAGCAATTTTTCTATTGGTTATGGAGTTGAAATTTTATTAACTGTCTTTTATTGATCCATGTCCCTGATCACCACATGGCTAAGAAAGGGAATGGCCTCTGCAGTGATATCCCCCAGACCACCTTAACAGACAAGAAAAACAACATCTGAGACAAGATGTAGGCTTGTGACTCTAACTTCATCACTTTTCTTCTCCTGTATGATTTTTAACCTCTTTGCCTGATGAAGATGCCAGTGAAACTTTGAAAGCTTGCATGATTTATTTTCTGCATTTTGGTTGGCCAATAAAGGTATAGCTCTTTTGTGGGGTTTTTGTATTTTGCTGCATGTCTAAAAGAGCTGCACCTGAATATTTTCCCTAAATTATTAAGAGTCTGGAGCTACGCTGCAGAAACTCCCCTGTGCTGTTTAGCTTAGAAAAAAGGTGGACATGATAGACTTATAAAATAATGAATAGTGCAGAGAAATTGGACATGGAGAAACTTTTCTCCATTTTTCATAATAACAGAATGCCAAGTCATCCAAGGAAGCCAAATTCCAGTAGATTTAGGACACAAGAAGGAAATATCTTCTCACACAGAGCATAAAACTATGGAAGTTAATTCCACAGGAGGAAGCAGTGGTCATGAAATTGAACAGCTTAAAAGGGGTAGACAGATCCATGGCAAATAAGTCCATCTATGGCTAGTTTGTTGGCTGTATGTATGGAGTGCAGCAAAGAATTTGATTGTAGTTGTTTGTTGTTGTGTGCCTTCAAGTTGTTTCCGACTTATGGTAACCCTAAGGTGACCCTATCATGAGGTTTTCTGGGGCTGAGTGTGTGACTTGCCCAAGGTCATCCAGTGGGGTGTCGAGGTCATCCAGTGGGGTTTTATGGCTGAATGGTGTAGAGATCATGAGCTGGGCTGTTGAGGACAGGGTGACTTGGAGGTCTCTCATTCATGGGATCACTATCAGTTGAAGTCAACTTGACTGCAGATAACAGCAATGTATGGTACCCTTCAGATTCAATGGTGGCAGATGACTGCCCCCATTACTGGAGAACTCAAAAGGAAGTATGATAGCACTCACATATCCTACTTGAGGGCCTTCTATAGACACCTAGTTAGCTTCTGTGGAAAAATAATTTGTTGTTCCTGTGCCTTCAAGTCCTTTTGTGACTTCAAGCCCTAAGGCAAACTTATCATGGGGTTTTCTTGGCAAGATTTGTTCAGATGTGGATTGTCATTGCCTTCCTCTGAGGCTGGGAGAATGTGACTTGGCCAAGGTCACCCAGTGGGTTTCCAGTCCAAACGGGGATTTGAACCCTGGCCTCCAGAGTCATAGTCCAATGCTTACAAACCATCACACCACGCTTGCTCTCTAGGAAAAAAAGACTACTGTACTGAGCTAGATACACCTTTGATTTGATGTAGTGTTAAGGTTCTTCTTATGTCTACACAGGACTTGCAATCCCCCCCCCCCAAGGTGATCCCCAGTGCTTTTCAACAGGCAGAAATTTAGCTGGTACAACTCCCTCCCTCTCCCCAGCACAGAATGATGGGGTGCGTTGCTGGGCCGGAAGGTGGCTCTTTGGTGGCAGGGACGAGATGTTGCTGATTTCTGTCAGGAATTCTTCTTAATTCACATCTGCTGATATGGCAGACAGAACAAATCAATACTGTATATACCAGTGGCTCTTAACCTGGGGTCAGGGGAACTCCCTGGGGTCTGCAATGTTCTCAAAGGGGGTCCGCAAAGGCTTGAAAGTTGCTTGGCCCACCTCCTCCTTGCAGTGGAGCGGCCACCTGATAGGAACCAAGGCAAAGGCTGGCTGGCTTGGCTTGTGCATTGCCATTCATCAATCTGCTCCAGCCACAAAACTTTCAGGAAGAAGCAGGAGCAAAGTCTCCCCTTCCCCTTCAGTGCCTCTGAGGGAAGGTTTAAGGGATAGTGTGATTGTATCATCATCATCATTATCAGGTGTTGTTGTTGCTGTGAGGGTTCTAAACCTTGAGGTAAGTCTTGGGGGTCGGCGGCAACAAAATATATTGAAAGGGTAAAGAAAAGGTGAAGGGCCACTGGTGGATGTATATACAGCTCCCTGCAAGCCGGAAGGAGGAAGAAGAGGGAAGCCCGCTGCGCGCCCTGGGACTGGGCGAGGGCAAGCGGGCTTTCCCACCGGCAGGCTGAGCCTCGGCGCTCCGAGCCCCCTCAGGCGCCTTCCCAGCCCCTTCCTCCTCCTCCTCCTCCTCCTCCTCCTCGCCTCTCTCTTGGGCTGCTGAGCGCCGGCGCCGCCCCCTTTGCTGAAGCGCCCGGGCGAGGGAGGGACGGAGCCAGGCAGCCACCACCGAGCGGGGCTTGGCGCTGAGGCGGCTGCTTCTTCAGAGAAGACGCCCGGAGTCTGGGGTCTTTTCCCTCCACAACCCCAGGAAAGAGGAAGGAGGAGGAGGAAGAAAGAAAACGAAAGCCAGCCTTGACAAGCCACCAGCACGCCGAGGAGAAGCCATGGGTAAGCGGGGTGCTGCGGTGGGCGCCAAAACGACCCCCGCCCGGCCGCTTCTTGTCGTTGCGCCCTCCTTCCCTCAGGGGAGAAGACTTGCCGGCTCCCAACTTGGCCTTCGGGCCCTTCCTGAGCGAGAAAGCTGCTCCCCCTGACTCGAAGTGGGAAAGCCCCCTTCCCTACTCCTTTCTCCTCACGAAAGGCACCTGGGAGGGCTGGCTGGGGGTACAGGAGATGCTGGGAAGGCACTCTGGACATGCTCCGAAGTGCTGGCTACCTACTGGTCTTTGGGGGGGAAAGTGGGGGGGGGAGGATGGCGAAGACGTTGTGAAGAAGGTCTGGGAGCCTCAGCACTGAGCTGGCTGGAGGCTTCAGGATGCCTGTGGGGAAGCGGGTGGAAGCACCCAGGTGGGAAGGGTGGGGGAATTGACACACCTTAGGAAAACGAGGGCAGGGAGGAGTTGGTTAAGAAGACCCGTTTGGCAGAGGACCAAGCAAGGTCATTTGCTTTTCAAGCCCAGGCTGGTGTCAATATTTCCCCGAAGTCCTTGGAAATGTTTGCATCCTGCACACTGCTCATGAGCCACACAAAGAAGTTGAGGGGAAGACAGGTCTAGAAGGTGAAGCTTGGTTGAAACCCGCATTTGAACTCAACTCTGCTGTCATGTGTGTAATTTCCACCCAGTCTCTGCACCCCCTGTGCGCACCCCTGTCTTTCTCATTTCTTTTATAATACATCTTAATCTGCCTATGCATTCTTCAGATAGGATGGGACTGCATTTTGAAAAGGGATGTTTAGGGGAGCCCAGGGGGAAGGACGCACTGTAAATCAATGGCTTCACCTCGTTTAAACCTCTGACAAGATCAGCTTTTTTGGAATGATTTTGTCCACTGAACACAAGCTAAGAATTTATGCTTGGCTCTAAGTCATCTGTCTGGGCTTGCGTATTCGTTTAGGCTTGTTTGACTTAAACCTTGCTTCATTAAACACAGTCAATTGATCAGCTCTGAAAGTCATGGACCTGCTGGGTGTCCTTGTGAGCAGGACTGCAGTTCTTTGTGCAGATGAGAAGGGGGAAATCCCCCCTTTTCACCCTCATACTTGAAAAGGATATGCAACTGTCCTTAAAGCTCTCGAGTTATTAGAATAACTGGAGTTCAGCCTTTACAGCTGGAAGAGCATGGTAAAAAAATTTACTAATGTATTCCAGCTGTAGACTGTCTTTTAAAAAAATCCCATGGATTTGTTGGATATAATTGTTTGAATTAGACACAGTATAGGTATTGGGTGACACATCTACATGCTTAGTACTTGTATTGTCAGCCAAAGCTTCTAATTTAGTGTCAGAGAGATGGATTTGGTGCATGTGGCCATCAAATAACTGGTGATTCACTTGTATTTTTCAATAAAGTAATTTCTGGAGTGAGGCATCTGCTTTTTGCAGGGAGAGGGAAAGTGAAGTACTACTGGTCAACCAGTGTAGGGGTACAAATGATAAATCAGACAACAATTGGGTACTACTGTACAAGTGACAGCAAAGAAAGTTGTTTTACACTTCTCTTCCTTCAATTTAACTTTGTCTTATGCTACTTTCATTCACAGCCTATTATTGTTATCAAAATTCCATAGGTGTCTTAACAGGAATCACTGAAGGAAACTTTCTGAAATGTTACTTATCTTTTTTTTCTTTTTAAATGGTGCCTGCTTCTTTAAGCAAAGGAGGAAAACCTGCTTAAATGTGTATGGAAGAAGTCTTGAACTGTGAAAGTAATAGCGATCAGTTTGTAAGTGCATTTCTGGAGTGGGTCTGAAAAAAGTAAATTAAGAATAAATGTAGTGAGCAACATAACAAAGCTGATTCAGACTTCTGTGAACTTTATTTATGTTCTATTTGCTTGATCATAATTTTCATTGTTTCTTTCTGGTAAGAACATTAGTTTCTTCCTCCTAGTATTTTGGCCTTAAATGTTAATGCATACAAGATGTTAAATCACAAAATAATTGGGATTCTGCAGACAGATGGATTTCTGACTTGCTGTTTCATAGTTTGGTTTACAATAATCCTGTTTAGTTTACATGGTTGAAATTAATGCCATTAGCTTCTGGCTAAAAAGGAGCTTTAAAGATGAAAGACAGCATTAGAATATGCCACTGCTCTGCATTTTTAAAGATGACCATGTTGCTCAGTTTTGCACTTCCTATTAGCCAAAGTGCTTTATCATACAAGAGTGTTACTTTTCAGTTCATATCCCTGTGTTAGTATGCACATCTTGGTGTCTGTGGTGTGCATCTGGTTTTTATTTGAATGTGTTAGTTATATGGTCTTGGTTGGTTAAAGCCAAAGGGAAAAGTAGATTACAGGTGCTTCTTGTGGATGCACAATATCATATTCAACCAACACCAACAGGCTGCTTTTAGTGCTTTGGGAATGAAAATTAAGCTTCTGAATTACAATGTGTTTACACAGTTTTAGAAGAGAAATCTGTCAATTTTAAGTTTGGCAAACAGTGGAAGCTGTCTTTGTCTAAGTAAAGTCAATTGCAATGATGTCTTTCATTAATTGATCTGCATTACACCTATTGTCCTTGATCCAGTTTCAGTTATGCACGATGAGTGTAAATGGAGGGGAGGGTGTGTGTGCTCACTGCTACATGTATAAAAAGACATATCCAGCCAGCTCAGAATAACTGGGTGAGCACCAGTAGGCTATATTTCAGAGGAAGGAACTGGCAAAAACACCTCTGAGTATTCCTTGCTTAAGAAAACTCTGTGAACTTCATGGGGTCACCATAAGTTGACAGGCAACTTGAAGGCACATACACACAGATATATATGAACACTGGCTGCATACTGAGAAACCAGCTTTCACATATAAGCATCCTTTGCTAGTTTTGTTTTTATCTGTGGACACACACTGCTCATTTTTGGTGTTTCTTTTAGACATTCTTGATGACTTTTTGAAAAGTGTTTGTCATGCTAAAATTCTTTCTGTTCATTCATCAAAGATTGTTGTCAGTAGTCTCTGAGCAGTTTTTGTGGCCTTGCAGCTGTTGAGGAGAATAGGTTGCTTAAAACTCAAAAACTAAAGTTTATGATGATTATAGCACCAGAGCAGAGACGATCTGGCAGGCAGTTTCTACCTGTTTAATAATACTTTTTCTAAGATTAAAATATTAGTAGGCAAACACTTAACAGGAGGATCTTATGCATGTTTATTTGAAAGAAGTCCCATTATATTCCATATGTTCAAGGAAAACATACATAGGAGAACTTGGAATGATTTTTTATTTTACTTTATTGTATCCTTAATTGCTTCTATACAAGGTTTGAAACTGATTAATTGTTATAGAATATGGTGAATGATTTGTTCTATTGAGCTGTCTTTATGCTGCAAAACATCAAGACTTCAAAGGTTTATCAACTGCCTAAATTAAATCAGGAGGCTAAAGCAATATTGAAGAATATTGATTATACTGTATGAAAAGAAAGAGCCATAAAGATTACAGTCAAGCTGATGAGGCAGAATAGAGAGATACATGGAATGCCTTCTGGTTCTGATGTTGGAGCTTATTTTTGATATTTTGATATTTCAAATGAATGCATATTTTTGAAACAATATAAAGAACAAAGGTAAACAACAACATTTAAAATGGTGCTTTGGTAGATGCTGCATACTGGTGATGGGTTCAGATTTCTTATGGCTGTTTCAGTTACATCCAAATTCTCAGTTTCTTGGAGAATTAAAGCTGTGGAGGAGGAAGAAGCTGGTACAGCTAGTGTTGCCAACTGCTAATTCAGAGACTGTTATAGTTGTTTTGGTAGTTCTTGCTCAGATAAGCGGCTTTGGTAAGAGTGCTACAGTAGCCCACTTGTCTATCTCCTTGCCCACCATGGTGTCCTGCTTTTAACTGTAAACATGGGAAAAGAGCAAGGAAACATCCTGCTGTCTAGTCTAGGGTGGAAAGCATTCAGGTTTGCTGTTGCTTTGAATGCAGCTCACCTTTGCAAGAAGGGAACTGGCTACTTCAGGACAAAAGGCCACAGTAAAATGTTCCCTGCTGAGGTTCAGGTTTGTATCAGCCTTCGGTGAAAGACCTGTTAAAATGGTCTGTCCCCTGAGATTAAAGGATTCCAGGTAGTTTGGGGTGGGGGTTACACCTAACAAGAGGGTGTTGTTGGACCCTTGTTGGACCCCAAGTCACTCTGGCAGTTCACACAATCATTCCCAACTTCCCTTTCCCTCTTAGCAGAGTCTGGGCACAACCCCAATACATATATGAGCTAAAGACATTGAAGCAAGATGGGGGATGGCTAGAATACATGTAGAGAAAGACACATGCTGAGTCCAATCAAACAAGAATTAAAGTTGATTTTTAAGACTATTCTGTTGCTGGGATGATGGCAAAGGAAGAGTTATTTCCCTCAATTCTCAGCATCACCCACTGGGACTTTATCTAGATGTTTGAGGCCTTCTGTTCTGAACTGGCTCTGAGAATCCTCTGCTATGTACGATGAAGATACCGGTACTTTGAAGATAAAGTCACTTATAAGTCACTTATCGTGATTGATTCCAAAGTCTTTTAGCAGAAGTGGCCAAGGACACACCTTGTCCTGCTCATTTGGATCCGTTATTGCTATGTGGGCTTCAGAATGCGGACAAAGTGCTTGGCCAAGTCTGGTGAGTCCCCTGTATACCTGGGCTTTACTCTTTATGGCTTCTGTCTTGGGATTAGATGTCAGGTTGGGTCCAGAAAGCTGTATATTTCCCCATGAGAGACAAGTCGTAAGTAATTAGACCACTCCTGAAGGAACCTAAGCTGGACCTTGAAGATGTGGGTTATTTAGGTCAGCTGACAACTTCCCTTTCCTGGGTGGGCAAGATGTTCATGTGTACAGTTGGTGTCATGCTTTGCAATGGTTCTGCTCTGATGTAGCTAATACCAGAAGATTGTATTGAAGTATTCTTCTTCTTCCCTGTAACATTCATTGATGGATTTCCACATGACTCTGTTTTATCCTGCCTGCTCTCTCCATGAGACTACTGGCTGAAGTTGTCAATTGATTATAGTTCTATCCAGATCAATATGTGGATAACCTGCAGCTTCTGTCTCAGTTTTATCTCATCCAGATGAAAGCAGTAGATATTTTCAAATGTTGATTGGTGTAGTAATGGAATGAATGAGGGCCAGTAAATTCATTCACAAATAAGATAAGCTGGGTGTGTTGTTGGTGGGTGGTTTGTCTGCCCAATGAAGTGGTGTTCAACTTGTCCTACAGGGGTTCAATTTTCCTGAAATATCTGACCTGCAGTTTGGAGGTGATCTTAGACCTGGCATGGCCATGAGAACCCACGTGTCCTTAGTGGCATAGAGCACATTTTATCTCCTTAGGCCAGCAGTGGGCAGTTTCAGAAGGGGGGCAGCTTCCGGCCTCCAGGACCCTTCAAGAAAATGGAAGAAAAATCATGAAAGTGCCTTCCCAGTTGCCTCTTGTTTCAGTTTCTGCAGTTTGGGGAGGACGGGTTTTGGGTCCCACTCACTTTCCCAAGCACAAAACTGCTGCTCCTCCAGGAGTAGGAAAATTGCTTTTCTTGGCTATTTTGTACAGAAGAGGATGAGAAGGAGTAGGGCAACTTTGTGGGCTCCAAAAATGGCATTCAGGCCACCTGTGGCCCATGGGACATACTTTGTCCACTCCTGACTCAAGCAAATAGGCTATCTATAAACCTGTTTGGACAGAGACAGCTTTGCTGAATTCATCCATGGTCTTGGCCACCTACCATTTGGATTATTGCCATTCATTGTATGGAGGCTGCCTTGAAATATGATCTAGAAACTTCAGTTGATACAAAATCAGCCAGCAAGACTAGATCTGCCTGATATGATAATTTTATGCCATTAGTTTACACTCATCTTAACTTTGTAAGCCGTCTTGAGTCCCAGGGCTGAGGAAAAGGTGGTAAATAAATAAATAAATAAATACCACACTATTTTTTTTCATCTGCACTGGTTGCTGGACTGTTTCTGAGCCCAATTCAGTGTGTTAGTATTAACCTTTATAGCAGGCATGGGGCAAATGGCACCTCTCCAGATGTTCTTATACTCAAATTCACATCAACCCAGACTAGTATGACCAGTGATTGGGATTCTGAGAGTTATAATGCAACAAACTCTGTAGGGCCACAAGTTTCTTAACTGTAGTTCAAAGAATTAAATGACTTGGGAACAGGTTACCTGGAGCTTATCCTCTTCACATGGGTACCTGCTGAACCTTTATAACATGTTCAGATACCCTTCACCAGATATCCCTGACAGATCTTCAATAAAGCAGAAGCTGGATGCATTTTGACCAGTGACTTTCCTCAGTGGCCAATGTAAAATTCTTATATTATTCCAATTCTTTCCTTCAGACTGAGCCTGAGGAATGCTTCAGCTACAGATTTATGTTTTGTGGACCTATACCCTTACTGCTATTAGTTTGAACTGTGCATATTTTATATAGAAATAATTGTTTCTTTGATTTATCAAATCTTTTTGGTATGTTTTATATTCACTTGTGTGTGAGAGAGAGAGGGGTGGGGAGAGGGAGAGAGGGAGGGAGAGAGAGAGAGAGAGAGAGAGAGAGAGAGAGAAGACCTGTCCAAACTTTTAGCCATCTACTGTACTTCAGCTACAGAATTATGCTTTATGGACTTTTATCCTTACTGCTTTTTATTAGTTTGCACTGTGCATATTTTATATAGGAATAATATATTATTTTATTATTTACTATACCTTTTAAAGTTGTAATTTATTATTATTTCATTGATTTATTATATAATTTGTTTCCTGACTTTGTTTTCCATTCATTTTGTGAGTTAGGTCCTATACTCTTTATTTCCACTCTGCTGTTTTGTTTTGTTTTCCATTGGCTTAACAAACAGATCAGAATGCTGCACTTGGAAATTATGTTAAAGAAGTTTCACTCTTTCCTATATTCTTCAGTACCTGATCACAATGTAGGAAGTTTGTTAGCAAAACTAATGAAAATGCTAACTAGTAACCTAAACAGGTTTGATTGGGAAACTTTGTTAGTGGACAGAAAAAGCTAACAAACTGCTCTGTTACTTAAGTTTTAGTCTGTAGCTAAATAAAACAGCCCTAAAAACCAGTCTCACACCAGGGAATGTTTGTGCAACAACAAATGTTACAAACAAACAATAGAAACTACACAGTGATGATTCCTTGCTGAATATTAGTTGGCAAAGAGTTCCATAAATTTTGTGGGGCACACTTAATTGACACATTTTAATAGACTCAAGGTGAACAGTTTGTGGTATCATTCATAATTCTTCAATAGCTGACTGAAGTGGTTGGGCAGGGATCTATGACTCTAATTGGTTGCTCTATTTTTTTTCTGTGCAAACTGTGTTCAAGTACATTAAAGGCATTCCCATGGCACCTGGAATTGGGAGTATGTATCCTGACAAATTTTTTGTGTGGCTGTGTGGACACCTGAGTTTGCTCATTGATAGTTTTGGAAATTTTAAGTACTAGGAAATATTGTGACTGACAAACCTCTGCCTCGTTTTGATGAAATCACATAGAATTGTTGAGTTTCACAGTGTTTGGCTGGTTGAAGTAACAAAACAGAAAGTCACCATACTCTTTTGAGCCATACTCTTGCATCAAGAGTGGGCCGTCCTCCTTAAGTTACAGCACTGCCTGCCAGGGTTCCCTAAACTGCTGTTGAACCAACACTCATAATCTGGGGTCTCCGTTATACCGGTATTATTCCCTACAGACATTTCCAGTGGCTTTCAGATGTTTGAATGAGGAACAGACCACTCTGGAGTAATGTTTTATGCATTATACATGGAGCTGAATAAAGGACTTTTATATACTTTGTTGATGCAAGTGGAACATCACTTCCTGTAATGTGTGAATACAAATACTCTTATGTAGGAAGACTCTGCAATGCAGTTCTTCTCTCTAAAGTCTAGGTGGGGGACCTGTGTTCTCCAAGCCACAACTGTCCTGTTGTTAACCTTTATTGGGCCTGCAGCAAAGGTTCTGAGAGGGCAAGGTCATCAGTAACTATTTTCAGACCTTTTCACTTGACTGCATATCAATCCCTGTCTTCCTTAATTGCCCCCTTTTCTGTTTCTGTGCTTGAGTTATACAGAACCGGGGAGATGAAGTGGATGTACATTTCCAGCAGCAGCAGAGGGCTTGAATGAACAGGAATTAGGAAGAATGACTGTTTAGTACCTGCCACTCATGATGTTGGGAAGGAAGGAAGCAGAGGAAGCAGAAACTCTTCCCATTCTTTGTGCTCTGTCCTCCTTTTCAGGTTCAGCAGTGACTACTGAAAAGGCCCTACCTAACAGGGCCATAACCTGTCAGGAGAAATGTCCTCGTGTGCTTCATTTCGTCTCTGCTTCCCTCTTCTGGAGCTCCTTCTCCTCCCTCCTTTGCATGCTCCCACCTGCTAAGGAAATGGATAATTGTAGTAGTCCCAGGATCTCTTTTCCCTAGTGATCTTGAAAGCCACACAGGGAACCAGCTAGGTCTGAAGCACAGCAAAGTAGCCTTGCTTAACTAACCCCGCTGCAAAAGAGAAGCATGCTAGAGATATGGAAAGCAAAAGAGTGGACTCCATTTGAATCTGTCCTTGAGGCAAGGCTCCTCTTGACAGTTATTTGAAAGATGACACTTTCCCCAGCAGTGTGGCACCATGCTTAGAGAAAGTGTCACTAGTTCATTTCAATTAGTCCTGTTCAATTTTTCTACCACTGAAGGTAAAAAAACCAACCTTTTTACTCCCAGGCTGCAAACAGTAAAAGGCAGTCTGTGTATACAAACTAGGAGGTGAGGTAAGGAATGTAGTTGCAGATTCTGTTTTTCCCCCCTCCTTTTATTTGTGTGTGGCCCTTGATTGATTCCCCATCCACCGCTTCATGGATCACTGTCTTAAGATAGAGAAAAGATGCTATAAGATGATCTTGTGCCAAGTGAAAATAGGTAGATCTGGCTGCCCTTTAACTGTTCATGTGTTTGCAGCTTCCCTTTTCCCACCTTCTTTCTCAGACTCAGCCTTGTTACATGCATGAGAAACAGTCTTGTAAGCCAGATTCCTTGGCATGAGAGTTGCTAAACCGAATGGGTCTTGAACCAGCAAACACTGAGGTTTTCATAAGAGAAGAGGAAATGAACAAGCCAGTTTTTCCTTCTTAAAAGGCCTTAGCTAGAGAATACCAAAGGAAGCTGATTATACAAGCATTAGCTTTCTGCATCACCTTCTCTTCTCCTGAGAAGATTAATGTCATTTTATAAAGAAAGACAGAAAGAGAGGATGACAGACTTGTTTTAAGCAACAATTTGAAAAGGTAACTTCAAAAGCATCAGCTGAAATTTATTTAATTGCTTAAAATATGCCTTAAACCCATTTTCATTAAAAATATTCGAATGTGATTTAGAAAAGTGTGAAACATTCGCATAAACGTACTAATGCAATATAATAAAAACAATAAAACAAATTCTCACACTGTTGGTGGGAACTTGCATTAGTTACTAACTCCATACTTTTAACCTACTTTTACATACTTTTAACTGTCTGGAGTAGGGACTTCTACATACAATTTGGACTGGGAAATAAAAGACAAATGTGTTTGTGTTTAAACTGTGCTTTCTTCTCCTAACAGCTGGAGGCAAATCCTGAAAGAAAAGCAGCACTCTTTCTTCCCATTCAACTGTACATTTTGTCCAAGCAGGATTAAAAAGCCTTTGTGAGACACAGTAATGGTCAAATCTGATTAGTATTGGTCATTATAGTTGGCTACATTTCAATTGTGGGATCCTTCAGTTCATTCCACTCTTAAATCTTCTCTTTTCATATGTCTGTTCCATTTTGATAAACATGAAAATATTAATTTCTGTCCAAAAAAGTCTACTAATCTTGAAGTTTTATTGTCTCTTCTTCTAGTTTGTCCAGATACATTCAGAATGATAAGATGTTTTTAATTTCTTTCCCACACAAACAGGTAGGAAAAGGAGAATTCTAAAGAGTATTTTAAAGGGTAGTTATGTGTTCTTATTTGGTGAGCAGAACATGCTTATTAATTATTCAAAACTGCTTTCTATATGCAGAGTACAGTATAACACTGCTCATGCAAGATAATGATGAAAATATACAGTACTCCAAAATTTATATTATGAAGACATTTTGAACTTTTTTCTTTCTTAAGTTCTTTCTTCTGGATGGATACCAGAATTTTACAGATTGTTTTAACATTGACACTTACCATTTCTTTTTTAAAATTGTGGTAATTTATTGTGGTAATTTATTGCTGTTATTTCTTACTTTCAAGAAGAGGGTGGATTATTCTGATAATATTTATTTCAAGCACTTAAGAATTCCACACTTTGTTTTTTAAAGGTATTGAACTGAGCCCAAATTCCATTGCTTGTTCATATGTGATTATGTGACAAGGTGGAACTGTCACATGGACATATGCCACTTAGGTTGTTGGGTTCATCTTGTAAAATTTTGGAACCCAGTGAATCTATGCCACAGCAAATGTGGATTATCCAAGAAGCTCCCTTCTTGAGGCTGGGGTGAATTTCAACCTAGGGAGGAATGTAAATACAATGAAAGAAGGAAAGATTACTCCAAGTGTGTTTCCCTTCTCCCAAGATGGAATTTAAGGTGGGTTACAGTAGCTAAAATAAAAAATAAAAAAAAATACAACTAAAACCTCACAAGTTACAAAAGTTAAAAAAATAATTAAATTAAATTTCCATTATTAAAATATACTTAAAAACACATAATTAAAAACATAAGATTGATAAAAATACATTAAAGAAACAGCACACCAAGTAAAATTCACATTTCAAACGCCTGCCTAAATAAAAATGTCTTCAACTGCCAATGAAAAGAGAGCAGGAAGGGGGCCAACTGGACCTTCCATGGAAGGGAGTTCCACAGTCTGGGAGCAGCCACGGAGAAGGCTCTCTCCCAAGTCCTCATCAACCACACCTGTGAAGGTGGTGGGACAGAGAGAAAGGCCCCTCCTGCTGATCTTAACACTCAGGCCAGCTTGTATAGGCTTGTATAAAGTGCTGGGTACATGACTTTCATGAAATAGAAGTCTTCCTCCTTAATAGAGGTGTTTTTTTTCTTGTGTCATTGTTAGAGACTTTTTGCTTGATTATAAACAGGTCACCTGAGTGAACTGTGAGACATCTTTGATGCAGGATTGTGCTGTATAAAGCTTGAAATTTGAGGCAGGAGTTCTCAAGAGGGAGTTTCATGTAAAGTGTAATCTGAACCAAGTAATTTTGTTAACATGTGATATTTCTAGCCAGAATCAAAAGGGCAGGGGGTCTTTAACATGCCACTTTCCACAATATGTAATGTTCATTTAAGAAAATATTTTATCAATTCAAATCTTGATTGCAATCAGGATGAATCAAAGCTCATATTTCTAGTAAGCAAATATACCATGAGCAACAAAGATTTGGCTGATTCACATTAATAAACAAACAATTCACTCTCAGTCCTATGATAGAGATGAGTTCTCACAAGTTTCATTTGTAGAATGGCAGATGCCTTCTATCAATTGGAAAGAAGCTATTACAAAATGAATGGTGTCCTGAATATACTTGTTAATATGCTCATTTTTTAGCAAAAAAAGTGTTTTTGCCATTGTGTTTATGTGTAAAATTGTAAGATTGGCTCTGTCAACGGGAACACTTTTGTTTAAGTCTCAACCAGAACTTGGAAAAGTTACTTTTTTGAATTACAACTGACAGAATCCTCCAGATAGCATGGCCACTGTCTGGGAGATTCTGAAAGTTGCAGTCCTCAAATCTAGCTTTTCTAAGCTCTGGTTTCAGTCTTACACTCACTTGTCTAAGACAAATAACCATTCCTGAGACAGGGAATCTGCCGTATCTATTACTCAAGTAATATCACAACATGCATGTCAAAGTTGACCACACGTTTGTTCTTAGAGCAGAGTTTTCATGTCCATGATGCCAAGGAGTAGAATCATAGAATCGGAAGAGACCACAAGGGCTATCCAGTCCAACCCCCTGCCATGCAGGAATACACAATAAAATCATTTCCAACAGATGGCCATCCAGAGTAAGATGCTAATATTGCACAATGTACACTGGGATACAAATCATGCCACAATAATTATTTGTTGTGGTAATTTTGTGCCTGCAAGTCCTTTCTGACTTGCAGTAACACTAAGGCAAACCTTCACAGGTTTTTCTTCTCAAGATTTGTTCAGAGGGGGTTTGCCATTGTAAGGCTGAGAGAGTGTGAATTGAGCGGGGATTCAAATCCTGGTCTCCAGAGTCATAGTCCAATACCCAAACCATTCTAAAGTTGTTGTTTATTGTTGCATGCCTTCAAGTTGTTTCTGACTTACAAGAACCCTATTCTAATATTTGTCTTAATATTTCTCTTAATATTTGCTTTGAACAAAAATTTTGATGACAGATGTGGTCTGTTTTTTGTGGCCAATTTTTGAAACTATCCAGTACCAGTATAAGTAGCATGTCTTTCTCCCCATATGGATTAGGGGTTGGCAGGTTTGGTGGCTCCAGAAGCCAATCCTCTCCTTCCTCCCTCAGCTGACCACAGGACATATCCACACCACCATTCCTGCACTGCTGAATTTTGGCAGCAAAACATAGTGCCAAATTTCAGTGACAAAACCACAAAAAGTCCTTTAAGACAAACAATTTCTGGCTTGTTTTGAAGCGCCCCCCCCCATCCCCATTTTGCCACTGAGTTTCAGTTCTTTGGAGGCTGTGTAAAATGGCTTTAGTGGCTGTTTGTTGCCCAGACCTGGTTTAGAGGAGTCTACTGGAAAATACAAATTACCCTCAATTATCTTTTCAGGCTATCTCTTAAATGTCTCTTTCTCTATATATAATTTCTGCAATGGTAGAAGTCTACTCACCCACAAAATTGAATCTTTTCACATTCTCACCCTTATGGTTAGGGGAAAAGCATACATTTCAGTCTAAGGTAAAAGAACTTTCTGGACTACTTTATTAAAACAAAGAGCCATAGGTGGCATTCACTTGGCTGACTCATTGTGCCAAGCAATGAGGCATTGAGAAGGGAGATAATAAGCAAGGAAAGGCATCTCCAGTATTTTGTCTTTCAGGCTAATGTTTTTCCCTGCTGGAGAATCTAAGATGTGTTCATCAATTAAGTGGGGGAAATGACTGAAAGGAGAGGATTGTAGATGAAAATTGATCACAAATAAGAGAAGGGTCATGCACATTTCCCTTATAAATCCCACCTCTGTTTCCATTTTGCACATTGGTAGTAAATAAGAGATTGTGAACTTTGCATTTCCCACCACATGTAGAGTTGGGCCCTTAGATCTGCTACCCTTATTTCGGTATCTCCCTATAAGTTTCATTATCTATCATTCACTTTAATAAGTGCAGCTTATGTACCAACAATCATATGATCGTTGAGTACTAAATTAAAGGACAGGTGCCTTTGGCAATGCAGGAATTGCAAAACACTTTCAGATTTAGAAATAGAACCAGATCCAGGGGTTCTATGCAGTGACAGAACTCCAAAGAAGCACTTGTGAGGGTGGGAGGGCCCATGCAGATCAGGAATCTCAAACATGTAATGGAACAGCTAGCCAGGACACAGATACTGACTCTGGAAGGCACTGCATGTAAATGAATTTCTTGGGGTGTAAGTAACATCTGACTGGGTTCACTTTCCTACATGGCTGTTGTTTCAGTGGAGGGCATCCTGGATTTTGTGTTATGAGTAATTTGTCTAATTTATTTTTTACTAGAGAGAAAGGAATTGGTGGCTAGATATGCAGTTTTTGTGCGTGCATGGTATAGTGGTTAGAGCGTTGAACTATGACTCTGGAGACTCGGCCATGAAAACCCACTGGGTGATCTTGGGCAAGTTACACACTCTCAGCCCTCAGAAAACCCTGTGATAGGTTTGCTTTAGGGTTGCCATAAGTCAGAAAAAAACTTGAAGGCATACAACAACAAAGTCAGCACTGGGTAGGAAAATGGTGGCTGAAAATGAACCAGAATGAATATCCATATATGGACGTCTGCCTTACACTACTTCAAATGGAATAATTGGTGATTGTGCACTATGGAAGGAACATACAGGCTTAACAAACAAACCAAATTTTAAAGATTCTGTAGGCCCTTTCTAGAATAATCTATTTGTGTCTGTTTGTCCATCTAACTTTATAATGTTTTCCCTTCTATGCATTGCCTGTTTGCTTGCAGTGGAATACAGTGAAAATTGTGGCACAATCAGGACTATTGTGTGCACATTTTCTTGCACATATGTGCCAATATGTGCTGACCTGCTGCCTGGCTGGAGGGGGTGGTGGAACTTAATATAGCTTTCTGGGCTACTGATTTTCTTGGACTGAGATGTCAACTACTCAGAGTTTATAAGGGAGAAAAGCAGCTTAATTTTGCCTTGTATCAAAGCAGCATGAAATGCTGAGCTCCAGAAGTTAGAGCTTTGCTTTCCTGTGATGTTTGACACCTGTTAACAGTGGTCTAAGTTGAAAGCTACCAATGAAGAGCATAAGTTTTTCATGAATCTGTACTCAAAGAAAATGATCAGTCTTTAATACTCAAAAAGTTAAGATCTGTTGTTATTATGCAATTACATCGGTTTCATTCCACTTTAATTGTCATGATTCTATCTTGAGTAACTGGGATTTGCAGTATGATGAGATATGTAGAAGGTACCAAGGTACTGTGGGGAGAAAGGGACTGAGGATTTACCAGTTAATTCTGTAGCTAGGACAGGTACTCAAGTTACCTGGCAGTTGTAATATAGGAGAGCTTTCTAGCAGAGTTCCAAATACCTTAACAGACAACAAACCTCAGGATGCCTGATGATGGAACCATGACAATTAAAGTGGTATGGAACTGATATAACTGTGAAGTGCATACAGAATGTCACTTACAGTATTTTTGTGTGTAGGAGACACTGTATGATTCCAGTTCTTAGCTCTTGTAATTAAATATTGTAATCATAGTCATACCTGTATATTTATTGCTTTTTGTTTCACCTGCTTATGCTCTTCCTTTCCTCCAGGTTCTTTTCAGCTCACTGCAGTATGCCTGGATGGGGGTTCCCGTGTTTTTTTGCCCTTGCAAATATACCTGTGATGGGAGTTTGTGAGTGTTTACCACAGGTCACTGCCTTCCTCCGCAACTTCACATTGGCAATGTTAGGCATTGAGTTTTCAAACCAAGTCCATACCAAGTCCAGAGTAGCTGCTGATAAAGCTTCACTCTTTTTGTGATTTATCTCCATATGATACAGCAAGAGGATCTGCGCTTTAAACAGCATTGAGTAATCAAAATATGTGTATCTGGAGTGTAGTTTTAATCTTCACAGTACAGGCACAAGTCCAAAATTCAAAAGTGTAGAGCAGTTTCTGTGCATCTCAGTTGTATTTTCCTTGAAATAATATGCTAAGGTAGCTGCCCATCTCAAAGGCATATAGAAGATACAAATTACTTCTTTGTGGGATTAAACCAGAGCTGATGTTCCTCACATAAAATTGTGACAGAAGCCAGTGTTTTAACTGTACTGTCTTGAGGGAGTTAGAGAACATGAAGCAAAAGTATGATAATTTCTCTGAAGAATCCGGATGACACCCCCTATTGCTTATAGAAAATGACTGACTTTTGCCTGGAAAAATTTCCCAAGGCTCTTTCTTATTTATTTATTTAATTTATATCCCATATTTCTCCCAGCACAAGGTTCAAGGATAGCAGTGTGGTACAGTGGGCCCTTGGCATCTGCTGGGGTTTGGTTCCAGGACCCTTTGTGGATACCAAAATCCATGGATGCTCAAGTCCCATTGTATACAGTGGCGTGGAAAAACAATGTCCCTTACATAAAATGGCAAAATAATGATTTGCCTTTTGGATTTTTTAAACACTATTTTCAAGCCGTGGTTGGTGGAATCCATGGATGCAGAATCTGTGGATAGGGAGGGCAAACTGTATTAAAAATGGTATGCTTATCTGTACAGTATATATCTTGCTTGCTTATGTAAAAAATATTGTGTCGTGTGTGTGTGTGTATGTGTGTGAAAGGGAGAGAGAAACAATCTTAAGATAAAATAAAATCAAGACTGAGGTTCAAAACCAATAAGTAACTGTAAAACTGAGATAGTTGGCATGCCATACATATTTTACACCTACCTAATACAAGACTTCTTTCTAACAGACTTTCTAAGTTTTGCTTAATACAAGACTTCTTTCTCTTTTAAAATGTACACTCATAAGTTCCTTTCACATAACTAATTCTTGCTTAATATGGCTGATAATGAGAGGTACATACTTTAAATGGTAGAGTGGTCAACAGTGATAACCTTTTCAGCAGCCCTGGAAATTGGATCCCATGGTATATTTGTTAACGGGTATGTTGGGTGGCTCTCTCCTACTTGGATGTGCATTGCTGATTCAGCACTCGCATGTAGAAATGAGTAGGAAGGGCCACATAAACACCCAGAGTAGTTGTTTTATTAGACTACAAGAATGTTACTGGTGACAAACTTTAGCTATGCATGGAAGCACTTGGAAACCTGCCAGTTGCTCATCTCCTTTTAAAGTCAAGTTCATCTCCCATATCTACTTTAATACTGCCATAGCATTTCCTCCCAATACGTCATCATAGTCTTCTTTTTTACTTCATGGTTCCTGAGGAAAGATGTATAAGATTGATCCTGCTGATAAGGTTGTAGGTCTTCAAATGTTGTAATACTCTTGTGGGATGAATCTACAAGAAGGAGGCCTCTGTGGCACTGCTGTAATGTACAGAGGGCACCTAAGTATAAAGGGCACTGTTTTGAGATACTCAGATCAGGCAGGATATAGCTATTTAAATATATGCATAAAAAATAATGTAGTTGCCAACTTGATGGCCAGTATTTCAGTCAATTATTCAGTCAGTGGATATGAGGTACCTCTTCAAGAACATCTGATATGGGTATATACCATGAGAAATGGCTTTTTACAGTCTTCAAAATAGCCATTGCTTTGTTCTGGAAAAGATTTCTGTACAGTAATAGTAATAGTAGCCTTGGTGGGGAAGCCAGGAGTGTTTCCAAATGGAGGGCTTCTAGCACTACACATCGGCAAGCAATGCACAATTATTCCTCTTTCCTCTCCTCTCCTTTAATGGATTTTTCTGGGAAACTAAAATGCAAATGAAATGATGGGGAAATGTGTCAGGGCTACAATGAAAGCCTCATTTGGAGACATCCCAAGAGATACAAGTTATATCATACATTTTCAATATATAATATGTTGCAAATAATATGTTATGCGCCTTGAGCGGTTACTTTCTAGCTGCTCTGTTTACCCTTCCCTCTAACAATTTCTTGCCTCACCTCACAAATGGCCTTCATTCATATAATTAATGCTATTTCTTAGTGCATTCCAAAAATATATGCAGAGCTATGTTTGTTGGCTGATTCTGGTTAAAATGTCACTTGATTTGGTAAAGTACAAGTGATGGGAACTTGTTATTTATCACCAAGTTAATGTCAGCTTATGGCAACCCTGTGCACAAGAGACCTCCAAGAGGTCATCAGCTGCTTTGCTCAGGTCTTGCATACTCAGGATTGTGGCTTCCTTGATTTAATAAATCCATCTGCAGTGCAGTCTTCCTCTTTATCTCCATAAACTGCCTTCCACTTTACTGAGCATTATTGTCTATTTTATTGAGTCGTATATTGTGATATGTCCAAAATGGGTACTTGAACTCCCTTAAATTCTTTTTATTAGTGTATGAGGCATGGTATTGAATAAGAAGCAGGGGGAAATGACTTTGCTGTGACACATATGTATAGTTGTTTGTTCCTAGACTTCTTGGGAATGAAGTCTAAAGAGTTATGTCAAAAGGAGTTTTTTGAAGAAAGACTTGCAGTAAGAGACAGAGGTGTTGGGGTGGGAAGGGGGCATAAAAGTAGTGGAAACTAGTCAGAGTCATTGTAAGTGGAAGATTCTTAGGGTAGTAGAAGGGGGTAGGGTTGGAAGAACAGATGCCATTTCATCCCTTTCCTAATTACAATGGGAAATAAGAGCAGAAACATAAGATTTCAAATACTCATGTAGACCTTTGAAGGACAAGAACTTTCTACTCATAATCAGTATTGAGAACCAACAGAAAATCATCAAGTGGTCTAAGTGACTGGTTATGGCAGTGAGTTTTTAACAGACATGGGAGGACTCAGGTGGAACACAGAAAAATCAAAGTGAAAATTGCAGTAGATGAGCTAGAGCACAAACAAGCATTTTTAGCACTTCCCTTACGGGTGTGAAAGAAGATGAGTCAAAGGAAGGGTGAATTTTTACAAAGTTGTTTTGGAAGAACCATCCATGGCTTGATGGCAAGTGGAATGCCAAAAGGAAAGAAAAAGATGTCACAAAAGATGAAGACATGTCTTCATATCTGAAAGACTGTATCTTCCTATACTAACCTGCCAGAGTCTTAAGCTCTACACATTTAACAATCCCACCACCATCACAGGCTGGTATGGTGTGGACATGGAAGAGAGCCTTCTCAGTGCCTGCTTCTACCCTCTGGAATTTCTTTCCACAGGAGGCTGGGCTGGCCCCCTCCCTGCTCACCTTTTGCTGTCAAGCAAAGGCCTTTTTGCTTAAACAAGCTTTTAATGTGTGACTGCTCACAGGGAGGCTTCTTACTGGGGGATGTGTTTAATTTTTTTCTCGTTTGCCTTTTAATGACTTTATACTGTTTTAATATAGTGACTTTAAATTAGCTTAAAAATTATTGCAAGCTTTTAGTGGATTATTATTATTTTTTGGCTGACTTGGATGCCACTCTGGCAAAAAGGCAGCATATGAATTAAATATATGATTAATGTCTAAACTCCATCTTGAATGGTGGTGCTGGCTAGGGAAAATAATGATTGTTGTAGAGGGGGATGAGCTATTGGAAAATACTGAGTTTGAGGCAGTGGTGGGACATGTCCAGGTAGAAGTGATAAAAAAGAAGCTGGATCTCCAGGACTGTATGGAAGTAAAAAAAGATCCAGAGTGAATAGTTAAAGCAGGAGATGGGGAAGTGGCATTGGTATCTTCTTGTAAATACCTTGAGCCACATTATTAAACACTCATAAAGCTACAGGGATTGTCCAAGCATTTAACTTAACTCTCCTGCATTCCTCACAACTGGGTATGCTAATAGGATAAGGATGATAGGACTTACAGTTCAACAACATCCTGGGGGGGCTGGCCCTTGCTCATTTTGCCCTGTTCCAAGGCCAGAACTCCCACAAAACCCCACTGTATCACACCTTAGTTATAGGATTAATGATTGGCAAAGAATTCTAGTGAAGATTGTAAATACTTGGCAGATTGCTCAGCCAGAAAAATGTGCAAAACATCATTTCCAGGGACCCATGGAGGAGGGTGGGGAGTGCAAATGGAATAGAGGAAGTGGCCTCAGAGTACTTCCTTAGTCTAACTCATCTGGTTTGAATTCTCACTACAACCCATAGTTATAGCTCAGAATAAAGAGCAGTACTGAAAGCCATGTAATTTTATTTTGTCCCCTGAGGACTGTGAGTATAGGAAGTTGGAGGAATCCAAGAATAAAATTTTGAGGAGCTAAAAAAGAGAATTTTGAGGAAATTCCTTCAACAGAAGGAAGAACAACATGGTGCGGCTTTTCATACTTCTTTTGCCTTTATTTAAGAGGGAGGGAGAAGATAGATACAGGACATACACACACACACTGTATCTGTAGGGGATATGTTCCCAGACTTCGCACAAGTAGCAAAAATTAGTAGTGAACCCTATATTTCTGGCAGACGTTGGCCATAGAGTCACACTGGAAGACCTCCAAATGCCTAGAGAAGTGTTCTCTGTAGGCATTTGTAGGTCCTCCAGCACAATTCTATCATCAACATCCAACAGAAGTCAACCATAGAATTGCACAGGAGGACCTAGAAAATGTCTAGAGAGAACATATTTTTTCAGACACAGGTAAGTGAAACCGCAGGGACCGGTTCAATGGATTGTACTATAATAGCATTTGTCAAGCAATAGAACTTGTTTTTAAACTTTCTCATACTGTTCAGCCTGAACACAACAGAGTAGAATCCAGTGCTGTGTGACTTATGGGACTTTCTTCCAATCTTGTCCCCTTGTGCCTCTTGAAAATCTGCTCCGCAGGGTCTTCCAACCCTCTGGAGCAGATCTGAGGGTCTATGGTGACTGTAAGAAGATAGGAAATGCCTCTGCCTGTTTCCACTGTCATTGCATCCAACCCTCAGTCATTGGATTCCACTCACATTTTCATTTCCAGATTTTGAGATTGCTCTCCCATAAACATTGTATATAATTCTTCCAGTTGAGGTTGGAATATTATCTGTATTCCATCGTAGTAGAACATGTGTGTTGTTGAGGTTTTATCCTCATTGTTTTTACAGCAACTAAGAAATTGACTTTGGTTTAAATTCTCATGCTGCAAGAGATGGAGTTTTTTAAAAAGAGATAAACAGAACAGGTGAAAAAAAATCCAACTTTTCTTTTCTCTGAATTTGAATATATATGTATTAAAACAGTCTTAAATGGAGGCTATATATTATTAGATAGTAAGATTTGGAAGTCAATTTCTTTCAAATTTTGTGGAACACATTATTCTTGCTACATGTGTCAAGGCATCTTCCTGCTCTGTAACTGAAGAATTCAAAAGTATGCTGAAGTTGGCTCAGTATATAAATAGTAGCAACAAAAGCTATATCTACTTACAGATGTTTTCTCTTTACTGTCTTTTGTGAAACAACAAGAAAACCTCTCCCACACTGAGTATTCTGTTTACCCAAAGGCCCATAAAATGTGGGCTTTCCCATAACATCAAATATTTGTAGATCAATTATCATCCAGTTCTACTCTGAGACTTAAATATTTTACTTTCAAGGCAATGCTGAAGTTCACATCCAACTAACATTTCCTGTTGGATTCAAGGTTGTGACTTCTGGAGACCACTGAACCCTTGAGAAGCTTTCAAGTCAGATGTAAAATGTGAGCCTGTGTTCATCCCTCTGAAATATTCAGTTAAGCTTGATAATGTTTCTCTCATTTGTAATTATTTCTGGACTGATGCCATCAAGCACTTTTCCTTCCTCCTTTTCTTTGGCTTGGCTGCTTTTTCCTGATCTCCTCCACTTCCAGCTTCAGGGAAAAGCTGAGCCAGAGAGAACAAGGAAGCAAAACAGCAAGGTAGGATCAGTGTCCTCTTTGCCTGCTGCTAGGATGATAACACGGTAAGTGCTAGTAGCAGGAAAACATTCAAAGTGTAGGGTCCAATAGACACAATGAGTTACTTGCACAAATATATGAACTGGAACTTCAAAAGTTCAAATAGTTTTAGAAGGAACAGGCGTGGTGTAGTGGGGTGAAATGTTGGGTTCTGGGAGACCAGAGTTTGAATCCTTGTTCACCCATGGAGACCCACTGGCTGATCTTAGGCAAGCCACGTTCTCTCAGCCTTAGAGGATGGCATACCTCCTCTCAATAAAGCTTGCCAAGAAAACCATATTATAGAGTTGCCATAAGCCAAAGTTGACTTGAAGGGACATAGCAACAGCAGCATTCACAGGGAAGGAGAGGAAGAAGTCTGTTCCATGTGTTGTCCTTGCTCGCCATCCTTATTGTGTCACTTCTACTTTAGTGTAATGGGATAAATTGGAGGAGGTTACATTCTTGTCATCAGTTAATGTAATCTATGGACAGTGCTTTCATTGGGGTGAGATGCCTTCCCACATATTTTCAGATGGACATAAAATGATCTGGTTTCTCTTTAGTTAGGCCTACTCTAGACTCTACAGAAACAGAACATCCTCAGACCTCCTTCTTGCATGCCACCAGCAAGGGCAGCACTGTAAGGTTCATCATCCAGGATTCCACAAATTATTACCCCATTTCTTTTCTTTCTGAATGTATAGGTATCTATTGTTGGCAAGATTTTTTCAGAGTAAGTTTGCCATTGCTTTCCCCTAATGCTGAGAGAGTGTGAATTTCCATGAATGAGTATGGATTCAAACTCTAAGTAGGGATTCAGCCTCCCAGAGTCTTAAAAGCATATGAAACAGGAGTTTGGTTGCCAAGCTTGAAAGTCCATTTCCACTTGAATATGGTGAAACACCAGTGCCCTGTTGCATGCTTTATAGTTACATCTCCCCCTTGTATAACACATTTAATTCCAATATTTACATGTATCTAATTGTCTTGTGCTTTTACATTCTAACCAGTTCCAACTGACATCTTTCTTTATTTACTTAAAATCTAATTAAAATTTGCACAAATTAATACATGATTTATATGCACTTATAATTAGGAGATACATACAACTCCTGGCTGTGATCTGGCCACTTTAAAATAAATGTGTGTGGGGTACAGGGAAGGAGAGAGACTTCAGGATGTTTGACATATCATAGTTGGGAAGTGCTTACTACTTGCATTCTCTAATACAATGAAGATTGAGCAGACAGAGCCCTCCTGTTTCTCCACTTCCACTCTTCCCATTGAAAACACCTAATTTAGAAGAATTGCAGGAAAGCATTCCTGTGGTGTATATACTTTTACAGATGTTACTGTTCATACAGAGCTGCCACTGACCCAAAGTCTCCACAAAACATGTATAGAACAAACATGTTCTTGTCCCTGAGTTACTGCTTGCAAGGGGCAGGAAATGCTGAATGCAGTGACATCATGTGGATGAGACAGTGCTGGGAAAGAATGAAGGTTGGCAACAGCATCACATCCCCCCATGACGTCTCATTAGACCCATATGGCTCCACTTCCCAAGTCACTTACTCCCTCATCAAGTCAAAGAAAATTTCTGCTAACTGTAGAACAGCATGTTTTGATGACAGTAATTATTTTGTAAATGGGATACCTTTCTCATTTCACTAGCCTTAACATGTAAAAACTGCCAAATTGCAAAATTATAGAGAGGTTTCAAAGAGTAGGATACTACTTGCTTAGTAAGAATCCTTGCTTTATTCTTCTGTGATCAGTAGGAACCATATTTCAGAGAGTGAACAAATTTAAAACATTTCATTAGCTGAAGCCCCCCTTTTGCATTTTAATTAGTGTATTTGTTTTATGTCTGTTTGAAGCAGGAAAAGACCTCGTTTCAACTCTGTCTTGTTCAGAAACATGGCAGAGTTTTTTCATTAGCACTGCCAGTTATTGGATTGATGCCTAAGATGGTTTAGAATTGATGCAGCCCTCTTTTGATAATAAGAAGCTTACTTGGAGTTGTCTGCATGGTGGAGGCAAAAAGAGCATAAGGCTGCACGGATTAAAAGAATTTTAAAATGCACTTAAGATTTTACATTTAGTTAACTAACTCAGTGTAACTTTTTTTAAAAAATAAAAACTTTTTTCCTCCTGAAAATGTTCTCTTTAGTAAATTCATCACGTATATTTGCTGGAGTCCTACTCCAGACAAAAGTCAATGATAGGGATTCATTGGATCAGGATGGCAACCTATCCTGATACAGTGAATTGGCATGTATTGACTTTGGCAGGAGTACGACTGCCCCCATTGTCCCAGTGTGGTTTTATCCCTTATACTTACAATCCCTTATAATCAAGATGGTGGTTTTCACACAGAAACCTTTTCTGTGCTGGTTTGTTGGATATCTAAGCTGTTGCATGTTGTGGAAGAATATGTAAAGAATATTTGTTTATAAATATTTGTTGTTGGTTAATAAATACAACAATCATGGTTCCAAGAATGAATGGATCTATGAGCTGAACTGCCTGTCTTTTTGAAAGGACTTGTTATAATTTTGTCTTGCCCCAGAAGTTGAACTGTGCAGATTTTCACCTGCCTTTTTCTTGGAAGTTAACTGTTAGTCAGTGAAACTTGATATACAGGTCGTCGTCCCCCCTCTCCCGTATCCACAGGGTATACATTCCCAGACTTACCATTTATAAATGAAACCATAGATAATAGCGAACCCTATTAAAATAAGGGACTTCTGGTACTAGTGTACCATAGAGTTGTGTTGGAGGACCTTGCAATTCCTAGAGAGGACACCTCTCTATGCATTTTCCAGCATGACTCTACATTAAGTGTCCCTATTTTTTCAGCCATGGATAACTGAAACTGTGGGCATTGGTTCTGCAGATATGGGGAGGGAGGCAACCTGTAGAACACCCATATTGTCACTATAAGACATATATTGCAACACTGAAAGAATAAATGCCCACCTCATATTGTTCAATAGACTCAGGACCTTAACAGTGCCTCCGTGTTAGAGTGAATGGTATGCAAGCAACAACTTTGTTTATCTTTTTGGACATCTGAGTGCCTTCTATTGAAGTTGATGTATAGATTTTTTTTCCCCCCTCCACTTTTGTATTTCTATTGAAAGTGTGCATAATAAAATGTAAATGAAAAGAAGTCCTGTAGAAGATTCTTGGGTTATTTTTAAGAAACATACATAGTTCATGCAGATCCCTGTTGCCCACATAAATGTATCCTAAATTCATACAGTATTCCCTTTTTGTTATGTCTTCCTGTCATGAACAGTCTTCTTTAAAACATTAGTAAGCAGCAGCCTCAAATTTAAAACAGTACATTTTATTGCTAAACAGGATTTCTAAAGAGTAACTAGCTCAACATTGTTAACTTAGAATGAAGGGCAAAAGGAAAAACAGTGATATAAAAGTATTTACAAAACAGGCAAACTTGGTGTATCTCTCATTGGCTGTTTCAAATATTTACAACTCTCTACTCACCTGTTACCCCACCACCACCACCTTTGTTATTTTGAATTCTCACCATTTGGCCTCCACAGAGTATCACCTATTTCCAGCCATGCCAGTCACTTAAATATTTATCATTACAAAGGGAGGTAAGGCAAGCCTTGAATTGCACATAGTCCATGGGTGTTAAATGGCAGGAAAAGCTCTATTGCAAGCTTTTCCTGACACTTCCGGAGAAATGCTAGCAGTGGAGGGCTATGCCATCTTTCAGAAGGACTTGTTGTCATGATGGAGTCCCATCATGCTGCCTCAAAAGTTGATTGCAATTCCCATCATTCTGCCAGAGAACTATAACTCCCTTTGTCTGTAAACAGATTGTCTTGCCAGCATGGGATCAGGGAAGAAAAGGGTTAATGGAAGGGAGGGTCTAAAACACCACCTCCACAGAAGCTAATGAGATGACGTCAAGGACATGACACCATCTGACCTGGACTGATCAATCACAACTCTAGACCCGGGAATGCTGACTAAGATAACTGCTTTTGTGTGAAGCCATTTTGAGAGAGAACAAAACTGGCCATGTGGCTTTGAACAAGAACTGCTATGGCTGGTAGAGCAAAGCCATCCCCCACCTGACTTGCTCCTGGCTGCCTGGATAACATCTGAAGGCAACAAACTGCAAGTATTGAGTAGGAATTAGGGCCCGTTTAGTTGCGTTAGGGAATTATTTTTAATTTCTTTACTTTGGTTGGATGTAGTTAAATTAGTAACTGAATGTAACTTGAGTCACTGGATGCTTTGATTTTAATACTCTGTGATTGCTATAACTTTAAGCCTGCCTGAGGTATGGGAGAATCCTGCCTCATGTGAGATTGCATGAGTGATTTCACTTGAATAAAGTAAATTTATTAATCTTCCAATAATTGATGCTTCCATGTGCCTATAGCTCTTGACCATGCTACTTTGGAATCTTTCTCTGGGGTTAAGAGGAAGGAGTTAGTTGATTCTATAGTGGCAAGGAGTGCTACTAGTTATCAGAAACTACGCACAATTTCCCACTGCATTGTGCATGAAAAAGGGGGGGTCCCAAGGGGAAGGAACCCCCCAGTTTAACTCAATGGGTGGTGGCATGGCAGCTGGATTGTTTGTTTATTTCTTTTGGGGGGTAATCTGTGGGTGCAGGGGAGTGAACCCAGGTTTAGCCCTTCACACTTGTCTCCAAACATCAGAACCTTCTGAAGCATACATAGCTTGAAAACTAATAATAATAATAATAATAATAATAAAATTTATTTATATCCCGCCCCTCTGTGAGCAATCGGGGCGGCTTACAACAATAAAATAGTACACAGTATAAAACAACTCAAAATCCCTTCCCCCCTTAAAACATTATTAAATGAATACAAATTAAAATCAGTATATAATACAATTTATTAAAAACCCTTTCGAGCAAGCAGCATCAGTTTGGAGGTCCAGAAGTAACCTCCAGAGGGGGTTCCTGAGGCTGGGGTTAGCTATTCCGGAAAAGCCTGCCTGAAGAGAACCGTCTTGACAGCCTTTTTAAAGCTGTCTAATGATGTCAATAGGCGGATCTCATCCGGCAGGCCGTTCCACAATTTGGGGGCGACAGCCGAGAAAGCCCTCTGGGAGGTGGTCGCCAGCCTAGGTCTTTGTGGCTGCAACAAATTCCTCCCAGAGGACCGGAGAGCGTGGGGAGGATTATAAGGGAGAAGGCGGTCCCTGAGATAGCTTGGGCCCAAGCCATTTAGGGCTTTAAAGGTGATAACCAACACCTTGTACTGGGCCCGGAAGCTGATAGGCAGCCAGTGGAGGGACCTCAGAACCGGAGTAATGTGGTCCCTCCTAGATGTTCCAGAAACTAGCCTGGCTGCCATATTTTGTACCAGCTGTAATTTCCAAACTAAGAACAAGGGTACCCCCATGTAGAGTACATTACAGAAATCAAGACGTGAGGTTACCAGTGCGTGCACAACGGTCTCAAGATCCCTTACTTCCAGAAAAGGGCGCAGCTGGCGTATCAGCCAAAGCTGATAACAAGCGCTCCTGACTGTTGCATTTACCTGATTTGTCATCAGGAGCAACGAGTCAAGGAGCACCCCTAGACTGCAAACACAGTCACTGGAGGAGAGTGTGACCCCATCCAGGACTGGAGATTGCAACCCAATTCTTGGTTTCGGGGCCGCTACCGTGAGCACCTCCGTCTTGTCTGGATTCAGTCTCAATCTGTTTTTCCTCATCCAGCCCATTACTGCCCGAAGACATTCATTGAGAGAAGAGATGCCGTCAGAATTCGAGACCGACGAACAAGATACGGAGAAATAGATCTGAGTGTCATCAGCGTACTGATAATATCCAGCTCCATAACTCCGGATAATCTTACCTAGAGGCTTCATATAGATGTTAAATAACATCGGGGACAGAATAGCACGCTGTGGTACTCCACAGGTAAGCTCCCTTTTACTGGAGCTACTGTCCCCGAGCAGCACTCTCTGGGTCCTGCCTGAGAGGAAGGACCGGAACCACTGCAAAGCAGTGCTCCGATGCCTAACTGCCCCAGGCGATCCAGAAGAATGCTGTGATCTATCGTATCAAAAGCCGCTGAGAGGTCTAGGAGCACCAACAGGGTCACACTACCCCTGTCAATGCTCAGATGCAGATCGTCGGTCAAAGCAACCATGGCAGTCTCAACCCCAAAGCCTGTCCTAAAGCCAGTTTGAAATGGGTCTAGGTAATCGGTTTCATCTAAGACAGCTTGGAGTTGAAGAGCAACCGCCCTCTCGATCACCTTGCTCAAAAATGGTAATAAAGAGACTGGCCTATAATTATTCATAGCCAGGGGGTCCAGGGAAGGTTTTTTCAAAATAGGCTTAATAGCCGCCTCCTTTAGACATGATGGAATATATCCTTCCCTGAAGGATGCATTGATGATGCTCACAAGGAACTTCCGCAATGCATCCCCTCCCTGGACGGCCAGCCAAGATGGGCAAGGGTCGAGGGCGCAGGTTGTCTTCCTCATACTACCAAGGAGCTTGTCCACATCATCGGTACTCACAGATTGCAGCTGAGGACACCTCGTCCATTGTTTCTGTTACAATAGTGGCATCTAGGTTGGCTCTTATCTGAGAGATTTTATCTGCAAAGAAGTTATTAAATGCATCACAGCAGGCAGTCGTCGGGTTAAGCAGGGGATTTGGCGCAGGGTACACCTGCGCCAGCTCCCTCACCACCCTAAACAGCTCTGCTGGACGGGATTGTGCAGACGCAATACGTGCAGAGGAGAAGGATCTTTGCGCTGCACACATTGCCTCCCGATGGGACCAAAGAAAGTTCCTATGGCGAGTTCTGTCAGATAAGAGTTGAGTCTTCCACCACCTGCGCTCTAGTCGTTGTCCAAACAGCTTCATTTCCCTAAGCTCAGGTGTATACCATGGCCTATGGTTAGAAGCGGGTTGGCAAGGACGCTTGGGAGCAATCGTGTCGATAGCTCTGGTAAGGTCGGTGTTCCACGTATTAACCAGAGCATCGACAGGATCACTGGCATTTCCAACCATCAAACCCTCTAAGGCTTTCTGGAAACCCATAGGTTCCATTAGCCTTCGAGGGCGGACCATTTTAATGGGTCCACCACCCCCGGTGGGGCAGATGTAGGCTCTAAGTTCCATCTTGACCAGGAAATGATCTGTCCATGACAAAGTAAAGGTACTGATTACCTCCGCCCACGGATATGCCTGATCCGAACTAAAGACCGCATCGAGTGTATGATCTGCACAATGCGTGGGCCCATTGACCAATTGGGATAGGCCCATGTTTGTCATGGTCTCCATGCTCCATGAACTCCCGAGCCGCACCTGTTAAGCTGGTCTTGAGCGGGATGTTGAAGTCCCCCAAAACCAAAAGTCTGGGGGACTCCAGCAGCAGCTCTGAGACCAGCTGTGTCAGCTCAGTTAGGGAGTCTGCTAGACAACGGGGTGGCTGGTAGACTAGCAGAATCCCCAAGCTGTCCCTGGTCTTCAGGCTTAGGTATATACACTCGAAGTGGGCTGTGTTCCGGACAGGTATCCTGGTCAAGGTCAGGTGGTTCTTATGGACTAGAGCCACTGAGTAAATTTACAAGAGCCACTGAGTAAATTGATCTGTATGAATGTTAATATGTTACAAGTGGTGGTGTTGTAGTTTCCGTTCCAAGGTGAGATCTGGTCCTTTCCTGCTCGTAAATTTGATACTGACCTGTAAAAGGTAAAGATGTTTTTTAATGTCTTGACACAGCGGGATTTTTTTTAATATAAGTTTGAATCTGAGGGTGGGGTTGAGTGGAAGAGTTGTGTGTTATCCTACTTAGGGGGGTATTCCTTTGAGAGCCAATGTGGTATAGTGGTTTGAGTTCTGGACTAGGACTCCAGGAGACGAGGGCTTGAACCACCACTTGGACATGGACAGCCACTGGGAAACCTTGGTCAAGTTACATACTCTGAGCCATAGAAGAAGGCAATGGCAGATCTCCCCTGAATAAATATTGCCAAGAAAAACCTATGAAAGGGTCAATATAAATTGGAACTCACTTGAAGGCATATTACAACAGCTACCATATCAACCACTAGGAGCTGACATACACCTGGAAGGCACCAAGTTGTGGGAGCTATCCCATATCATTCCAGCCAAGGAACAGATTCTAAAACATTAGTATTTCCAGGTGTAGAATACAATTCCTTAGGAACAACTATCCTTGATTTACAATTTGCTCTTAACCCATTAGGAGACAATAATAATGTGTAGCTATGCTTATCATACCTTCTCCGTGTGGAAGATGTTGCTGTGAGAATCCCCCACATGGTTTGGCCCCAAACTAGTGATCTGTGAACAGAGCAGTAGGTAGCAAAACTTGGATGAGACATGTGGAAACTGGGTGAGACACAAAACAGATGACTGATTTTAAGCTTGTGAAGTCAAAGGCTTTCACGGCCGGCATCCATAGATTTTCCTTGGTTTTTTTCCGGGCTGTGAGGCTGTGTTCTGGAAGATTTTACTTCTGACATTTCGCCTGCATCTATTGTTTTTCATAACTGGAAGCCAGATTTTGTTTTTAAGCTATGTTTTGTTTTAATCTATGTTTTTAAGCTTGTTTCTGGATCCAGGCAGCTTTCCTCATTTGCCCAGAGTGAACTGTGGAAATAATCTCAGAGTCAGTCTTCACCTATTTGCCTGGAACAGATAATGCTGATGTATTTTTTGGAATGGAGGGGATCCTCTTGGCCTGCATGGCAGTGCCCCTTGTGGTGATCTGTACATAGATGCAGAATGAAAAAAGGAAGAATGATTATTGTACTTCAAAGCATTCTTTGCTGCCCCTCTCCCCCCCCCCCCAAGCACACTCCTGAATATATCCTTCCTAGCCATGGCAGAACATTTGGGTATGTAGCAGCTAGACTTGTCCATCTTGTTTTTGCTGCCTGTTTCTGATTTAATCTCTCTATCCATCTGCCTCCTTGTTTGCCTGCCTTTAGCTTCTATGTTTGTTTTTCTCCCCCAGCCTTTTTAGGGGTTCAGACTTCTTGGCTTAGATCCTGTCCTGCCCTTGCCTCTTAAGTGATCCTCCTGTGAATATCTGTCCCAGTTTGTGACACCTAATATTGCTGAAAGATACTTGTTTCTTCAGCTCCATGTGGCTCACTGCTAACAGCCAGGGGTGGTCTGGGTAGTCTTCTTAAAATCATGGGCATGTGTGGGCATCTTTTGTTCATGGGTTAGGGGCTCAAATTTGCCCAGTCAGCCCTGATCTGATCCAGGCAAACAGAAGGTTATAGCAGCAAACATAATTGTGAAAATTATTATTTATTTACAAGTAAGAGTGCATTTAGGATCACATTTATACTAGGAGAATGTAGCCTCTCATGAATAGTTGGTAAGGGTGAGCAAGTCATGCTAAAGCCAAAGGTTTTTTGGATGATGATTATGTGTGTACATGTATTGCTTCTCTGTACAACTCATACTATATGCCATGTTCAGTTCCAAAAGAGATTATCATGATGGTATCAAATCTGGAAAACATACCTGAAAGTAAACAATGAACCATGATTCCATGTCTGAAATATGTGTGTATATACATACCTTGTAAGGTGATGCTTTTTTAAAAAATCAGCCTGTTTACTCCATTTGTGTAGCAGCTATGCATTATTCATTTCTCACTGTTGTGCTCTCATTTTCAGTGACTAAAAATACAAAGACATGTTACTTTCTATTGTGAAAATTATATTTTTTTTCCTTATATAGGATGCTTAGGAGGCAGTTTGTTCTAGAAACAGATACAGCATTGCAATATTCCGTTCTAGCTCTGAGAAACTGACAGGACCTTTGGAATTAAATTTGGCAATTTGCCTGGATATATTCAGTTTTTAACAAGTACCGCTTTGTGTGTTGGCATCCCCAAGCTTCCCACCCCCAACTTGGGTAGCTGAAGAGACAAGGAGTAACAAAACAAAACAAAAAAGAAAAAAAAAACAGCTGCTAGGAAGAAAATAGGGAGAGAAAGAATGAAAAGAGTGTGGGGAAAAGATTTTTTTTATACCAGCTGTTAAAAGTTGGAGGCAACAATTTAAAATTCCTTATTTGCTCTTAAACAGTACAAAGTTCTTGTATAACTTTGCTTTATAGTTTCAGACTGCAATACATTAACGCTTGCCCAGCTAGAATTCCAGTTGTCTACTGATCACTAGGCTAGCCTATTCTTGTTACACAGAAATTGCAAGGATAACACCTCCCTTCATGAATGCAGCTTTGTTTTCTAGCAGGAGGCAAAAAACATTAAACATATTCTAGCCGTGTTGCTGTCCTAATCCATGGAAGCAAGACCCTTGACAAGAATAGTCAGCTGCCCATAGGCTTGGAATGCTAATGATATTCCAACAATTTTGGTGTGTGTATTTGCCTTCAAGTTGCCTGTCAACTTATGGCGACCCCAAGAATTCTATAGAGTTTTCTGAGACAAGGAATACTCAGAGGTGTTTTTGCCAGTTCCTTCCTCTGAAATACAGTATAGCCTACAACACCTGGTATTCATTGGTGATCTCCCATCCAAGTACTAACCAGAGCTGATCCTTAACATAGCTTCCAACCTCAGACAGGATCCAGTGCCTTTAGGGTATTTAGGCCTCCTATCCTTTAAAAGGTGGTTTGAGGCTGTAGTCCTGCATTCACTAAAGTCAGAGAGTTCCATTGAGCTTCATGGAATTTATTTGTAAATAGGCCTGTATATGATAGTTATTGTAAATCTTCACCCAGTTTTCCCCATGGTTACATCATTTACTTGACTAAAAAGAAGTAAACATATTTAACAGGATATCCTATTAAATATGGATCCATGGAATCCACTCTGCTAAACCAGTAGTGATTATTCAGCTGCTCAGTTATATCTATAAATGTTTAAAGTACAAGTTGTCTGGAAGAAATTGTGTGGGCAATATTAAATGGACAGCCAGCTGTTCAAAGATTAGAGGAGTCCAGTTTATTTCCCCTTTTTCATTAATGCTAAAAATAACTGTACAAGAGCAGCAAATTGCTCAAATCAAATCAAAACACATATATGCAGTCTGTTAAGTAGCAGGAATCTCCGCCTGTTGGCTGCAACACTGGATATGCCTTCCTTTGAAAACTAACTATGATATGTGGTTTCATTTATAATGAAATGTTAATTTTGATGTCCAAATAAAAAGCTATGATTTTTAATTCTGGTATCCGTTTCTAAATATGTTGATGATGGAAAACCCCAACTCTGACTTTGTTGCTCAAGTTCATTCAGGATGGGAGCTCAAATTTTTAATTAAAAACAGCAGCGTTTGAGAGGCCAAAAGTAATCCTCTTTGCTTCATCTGAGGCTTAGCATGCTGGTAGATAATACAGTAAATGGAGCACTGGAAAGGACTGTAAAATATTCATCTTGGACTCTGTTGGATGAGTAGGTGGACAGACCTGCTACTGTTATGTGCTTGGCAAACTCTTAAGCCTCAATTTCCACACAACACTTAACAGCAGCAATAAAGATGGTAAAATGCTTATTAAACACACACACATAGTTAACAAGTAAAATACAGAATATGATGATGCACGTATGCTACATTCACCAAGTCTGCCCTCAGGTTCCCTACAATTACTTCATATGCTATTTCCATCATGTTATGACACCCTTAATGAGTTCTATCCTTCCCAGCCATCTCCTCCTCCTTTTCATCCCTAAAATACCGGTAACTGGATCTGATTTTGTAGACAGTGTCACCAGGAAGATGCAGTTCTTCCACCATATTGTTTTGGCTATTCATTTTCACAGACATGATCACAAAATAGTGAATTAGGGATGCAACCAAAGAAAACACACTTACTGAAACACAGATGAAGTCATAGTAGGTTTCAATGGCTGACTTTTAGAGCCAAAGTAGATATGGGATGAATTGTGTGAATACAATTAGGGTGCTCCTCTTTATGAAAGTAACCGCCATGGAGAAGCCAAAACTGTGGGGTGGGATGGGATAAGCCCTGCCACAGTCTTGATAAAAATCCCCTCTCTGAAGCTACTGTTTGTAGCTCCCTTGGAAACCTTTGTTGGAACAAGGCTTCCCTTGAAATGCAAACAGGAAGTGTTTCCCATTTGGTGTCAAACATCGAAGATCACTTGAATGTTGTCATAGGTCAAAGATGATGGACACAACTTTCACGTTGTTTCAGATGCAATTTTATTCCTACAAAGGAAGCTGTTCACATGTGCTGGTATGAGCTGAGAAACAAGTGCATGCTTTTTGTGTAAACAGTGTGAGAATTAGTCATTAGCCATTAACTGAAGCTTCCAGAGCTGGAGGGGGAAACAGAATATCCAAACCTCTGTTAGAAGACACCCCCCCCCCAGTTCTGCTGTGGCCTCTGAGGGAGAGAACAGCAGGCGGCATCTGCTGGACTTAATCCCCTCCCCACTGCCATCCCATTTTCCTTGTGTGTTGTGTCTTACTAGATTTTGTAAGCCTGAGTGCAGGGGACTGTCAAAATTATAATTTCTAAGCTGCTTTGGGAGCCTTTTTGGCTGAAGCTCAGTGTATAAATGCTCTAAATAAATAAATAATAATTTAACCTGCTGAAAATGGCTGGCCAGAGCTACAGGAAAGGAGTCCTGATGTCTTCTCCCAGAAACACCTGCTGTCTTTAGTAATCTTGAGACAAGATTTCTTTAACTTTTCAGCTCTACAGTAGTCAGACCCCTGTATCTATGGAACCAGCTTGACTGCACGAAACTCACGCAGGGACTTCATCCACCATCAGTCCTCACCTAGAAGTCCAAAAGTGCAGTGTTTGCATTAAAAGGTTCAGCTAGAATACTGTGTCCTTTTCCTACCACAACTTCAATTTGGTTAATGATAATCTTGTCATGTCCTTCTCACTGTGCTAGTAAGAGTTTTGTGTGAATAAGCACATTTGCTGATTTTCTTTGGAGTACAGTACATTAATTGAATATGGTCTTCATTCACAATTGTTCTGTATCTGACTGCTTTGTGAATCTACTGTTTTCAGTCAGTGTCAAAGCATTTCTTAACTAGTCACTTTGAAGTGTACATTTTCCCTGGGAAATCTGTGTGTGACCAAGCCCTATATTACTCTAATTGCCTTAAGCTTACTAAGAATGGGTGTCGAATGGAGAGGATGTGTGTGTGGCTTCTCTTTCATGCTCTGTGGATCTGAATTAGGGCAATGACTCATTCATCTCTCTCCATTCCCAACTGGGTAGGTGAAGAAGCCTTGGCAGCTGTGGTGGCTGGTGGTTCTATTGCCAGTTGTGATGACGGTGAATCTGCTCCAGATTTTAGTTGGCATTTCAAAGGAGCGATCCAAGGTGTTCAACACTATCCCCAAAGTAGATCTAGCATCTTGGATGGCTTCTGAGATGGGAGCTACCAGCTGTCACTGATGGATAGAATCAGCTTGGGAAAGTTGGCCATGCTGGCTGTGGGACTCAGGTAGCTGTAGTCTGAAAAATACATTTCCAAGCTCTAGGAGAACAGGGATTATTGACTGTTCCTTAAACATCATGTCAGTAGTGGTAAAAGACAGCAATGTCAAGGACAGTGCCCTTTTCAAAGACTTCTGTTGCACTAGTATTTTGTTTTTGGTTTTTTTAGCTTGCTTATACTCTGCTTGGTTCCCCAAGATGCCCAATCAGTTTATCATAGGTAGGAATATGCCTCTGAGTGTGGGTGATGAGGGAATTGCTTCCGATTTCATTTTTGGCAGCCTAATTTGTTTTTGTTTTCCTTTTGCTGTTGTCTCCTTTGGTTGATTTCTCCTTTCTTCATTGTTTTTTCTCATTCTTTTTGTTTCTGTATTAATGGTGACCCAGCCAGCCTATGATAAATATGAGGTTTTGTCTTTGAACAGCATGAAAGCTTCTGATGATGTGTTTCTCTCCTACAGTATCAGAACTGCCAAGTGGTGGAATTATTGGACAATGGGTCCGCATTCTATAAGGAATTTTAAAAGGAGTGGCATCTTGAGTTTCCCATTGCTTTATCTTTCAGATTGGATCATTTTGACTTGTCACTTTCAGAGCACTCTATGATCTACCCCTCCCTACAGAATGTACTCTGGATGTAGCTACTGCTAAGCAACACTGTTTCTTCTCCATTCTAGGAATCCCAATTTTAAAAAAATGAATGGGAGGAACAAATAAAAGATTTGTTTTTCATTGAGATTACAGTAGTTAGAAATGGAGGGGGTAGTTAGAAACGGAGGGGGCTGTTCCCAAGCTATGGAACTCCCTTCCTTGGGAATTCTGGTTGGCCCCCTCCCTCCTCTCTTTCCACTGGCAGGTGAAAACATTTTTATTTAGGCAGGCTTTTTGAATTTGAACTGTGGAGCTGTACTGTGTGTGTAATGTTGTGTGCTGTATTATTTAATTTTAAAAATATTTTAGTGAATTCATGTTGTAAATGTGTCTGAAGTGTTTTTAACTGTTTTTAACCTTAGATTTTAATAATACTGATATTTAATTCTCTTTTAACTTTAGCTGTTTTTAAAATTCTTGTAAGCTGCCTTGAATACCATTTTGAGAGAAAGGCGGGATATACTATATGTATTCATGTATAAGTTGACCTCATGTATAAGTCAAGAGCATGCTTTGGAGCCAAAATCATGGCTTTTCTATGCCCTGTGGATGTTGAAGGGCATTCCATGGAGAGGCGAAAGTACCAGCGCCAGCTCAGGGGGGCGGCTGCCCTTGGCTGCTGCCATTTTCCCACCAGGCATTCAAAAAGACCTTTCCCCACTCTACTTAGAAGAGTGTGGTTCATTTTTTTGATAAACGTTAAGATACAACATGATTTTTTACCAAAAAAGGGGAACCATTCCCTTCTCTGAGTTGAGCTTAGTCTGTCCAAGGAGAACCTAAAAAAAGCACTGATGCCCTCTGCTCTCTTGGTGCTCCTTTGCGTGGAAGCACCAAAAAGCTGCCATTGCCATTTTCCTGCCCAGGCATTCAAAAAAGTCAGAATTGGCACAGTGGCAGAGAGTAGAGGGTCAGTGCTTCTTTTAGGTTCTCCCGGGATGGACTAAGCTCTCACATTTTTCCACTCTACTCAGAGAAGAGGTTGGCTCCTTTTTAAAATAAGAGTTAATGTACAGCACTTATATCGATAAGTCGATCCAGGTTTTGGGGTCATTTTTTGATTAAAATTTCTTGACTTATACATGACTATATACAGCAAATGCAATGAATGAATGAATAAAGGGACTACATTTTGTTCTTAGTTTCTGCTTAGTACTAAGGACATTGTCATATGTCTTTGTATAGTCTTCTAGTCTTGCTTATCTTAATAACTGGAAGCTTCTGTTGGAGGTCTGTGTGGAAGACGTGAGCTCTTTTCAAGCAGAACCAGAATGTAGAGGACATACTTTTGGACAACAGCTCCCAGAATGCCCCACTGGTTTGGCCAATGGCCATGCTGGGTGGAGGGATTTTAGATCTTGTAGTCCAAAAATTAATTATCATGAGGTCTGAGTGGTGCCTAGGCTGAGGAAATATGCTTGCTTCAAATTAGGCAATATCTGTTTTCCATGGCCTAGGACATGCTAGCATGGTATAGTGGTTTGAGCATTGGAGTACGACTCTGGAGACCAGTGTCTGAATCACTGCTCAGGCATGGAAACCCTATGGGTGACCTTGTGCAGGTCACACTCTCTCGCCTTCAGAGGAAGGTAATGGTAAAACCCCTCTTACCAAATCTTGCCAAGAAAACCCCATGATAGGTTTGTTGTAGGGTCGCAATAAGTCAGAAACTACTTGAAGGCACACAACAAGATGACCCATGTCTAAGAAACTACAGTCAGGCTTTTGTATCCATAGATTTGGCATCCATGGATTCCACCATCCACAGCTTGAAAATATTCCCCCACCCAAAAAAACCAAGAAGCAAACCTTGATTTTAAGGAATACCATTTTACTATGCCATTGTATATGATGGGACTTGAGTATCCACAGATTTTGGTATCCACTGGGGGTCCTGGAACCAAACCCCAGTGGATACCAAGGGTCCACTGTACATCAAAGCTTCCTTTTATCCTGTTGCTCTTGTGTGACATGCTTTCAGCACGTAATCATTTATCTGGTTACAAATGACCACTGGAGAGAACAGTTATGATTGGACCTGCTGGCTCCACCCCAGAGTTATGCATATTCAAGGGTGTGCTCAGCACCTGCAGTTCTGTATTTGAATGCATACAGACTTTTATATGCATAACAAACACTCTTTCCTTTCCCGGTGTCTAGGTTTGTACATTCAGCAGCTATGTGTGTAGGCTTTTTTTAAAATCTGTCAAGCAGGTTGAACTGTTTTCCACCTTTGGTTCTCCAGATATTTTGGACCTCAATTCCCAGAAGATCCAGCCAGTATGGCTACCTGTGAGCGATTTTGGGGGCTGAAATTTAGAATATCTGGAGGACCAGGGCTTGAGAATATCCCATTTATAGGTCAAACATAGAGCCAGTAGATATCATTGTGACTAGCCCCCTCCACATGTTTACTGGACTCCTAATTTGATATTTTAGTTCAAGGAGAAAGCATGTGACCTTCTAAGTCTTTGGAGTGAAACTTCCTCTGCAATCTAAAGGGTTACTGTAAGGGAAGAAAACAAAAGGCTTCCATTTCTTGTGAGAGGTGTTGGTCAGTAGATGCGCTTCAGGAGTTTTAATTGAAGTGCAGGGAAGATCAGTAGTGGTTTTTTAGAAAGAAATTGCAGTTCAGATACTAGACTCAACCATGTGGAATAGCTGTGTTCCCATTTGTCACACTGAACTGTCCAGTACAATATAATATTTTGTAAAGTGCTAAGATACTCATGGGATGGGACTGTTAAAGTAACTTTTGATTCAGTTTTTTTTCATTTGGAAATATGAGCCTAAGTGATACTATGATACCAGCTTCTGCTTCCAGCATTTCAGTTTCACTAGCAAAGGGATCATGTGGGAGGGCATGGGTAATGGCTGTCTCCCATGAGATAGTGGCTGAGAGGGAGTGTGCTGTCTGTTGTTCATGTGTGCAATCTGTTAAGCTGCACATCCTGTTCATTTCCCCCCTCTCTGCTCAACTTGGATCTTTTTGGGGGGTGGAGAGGGATGAATTGTGCATTCTGTTCCAGTAGCCACAGCATTCTAGTGCTCTTCACATAGTGAAAATCACCAGAATATTCTCTTTATTACAGCACTTGAAGTTGCAAAAATTACATTTTCATAAACATCCATGCACAATTTGTTGCCTCTCTCAGAAGCCTCCAGGAATGACAATACATTTTTTTTAGTAATGTATAGCAGCCCCTCCCCCTGTTGAACATTAAAAAAAATACTCATTTAAAAACAAAAAACAAAATTGGATTTTTGTTCTGGCATTTGGGCATCATTGACTGTGTTTTTAGCCCCCAAAGGGCCCCAGGCAGCTGGACCCTCTAAAGGTACCCACCCTTTCTCTAAAGGTATACAAAATCTTCAGTGATAATGTAAAAAAAAAAAAAAAAAAAAGCATTTCTGCTAACAACTGATGTGGCACCTTGGTTATGGAATACCTTTTTCTTATCAGCCTAGTTGGCAGCAGAGCTGCTGTTATTCTGGCTCCAAATCAAAACATGGCTTTTTATTAAAGCCTTTGAGGCATGACTGATATTATCTCATTTGCCCATGTGTTATGGTTTACTTTATTTAAATTTTTATAACTGGTTTTATACTGTATTGTCTTGTTTTAAGTGTTAAATGGTTTGATATGTTTTTGCTCTTTCCAAATTACTTTTGCTATTTTAAACAATTGTAAACTGGTTTTATTGTATGATGCCCTGAGATCCTTGGAGATATAAGTATTTTAAATCAATCAATCAATATGGGAAAATATATACATTATTGCCTACCTCTAGCAAGAATCTCCCCTGAAACCCACCTTCCTAGCTGCTATTGTGTCATGGAATTAAAAATAACACTCCCAACATTGAAAAGGCAAATGTGAGTCATGCAGTTTCCCTTGTAATATAAACACCGTAGTTGCTGCGAGGGAAGTGGAAAATTGACTTTGGTTAGGGGAAGATTGCCATATTGGGGCCTAGGGATTAGGCAGTCTGTGTGCTGTTGCTGAGAGAGGAAGGGTCTGCTGGGAAAGGGACCCACCATAAGGCATGGAGGACCTGAATGCAGCGGGGTTGATTTAACATGAATACATCCCAAGGGACCATCAATTTGATTGTAGGGGATCAAATGCAGGATATGAAACCTATTTATGTATTTCTTGTTCATAATTAGGGATTACTGTTAACACATGAAAAATAGGGTGTGTATAGATTTTTTCTACTATTCCATATGTCTGATGTAATTTCTTCTGCCACAAGCAGAGGGCCAAAGTCAACTGCAGTTTTACAAAGAACAGAAAGCTGAAGTAGGAAAATTATTCCTACCTTATTTGGCGGCGGGGGTGGGGGGTAAAAACTATTTATTACTTGATTATTGCATATGCATATTAGCCGTATGTAGATCAAATATAGTAAGAAAGTTTTGTATCCTTCTCTGTGCCTAAACTATGGTGCGGGGGGAGATCTTAATCAAATCAAACAGGCAGCTTCCTCTGACTCCCACCAATTTGAGGTATGTGCTAGTCCCTTCTGCAACTTAAAAAAAAAACAGTAGCCAAGGGGACTTAAGGACTTTATGAGTCAAGTCTCTAAAATTGTTCTTTTGATGGCATATTTTGTGCCGTTTTTATGCTGGCAAAAGAACCTCCCTACCAGACCTAACCTTTACTTTCATCAATAGGCAGCCCCTCAGTGTGAATGGAGCACAAATGGAGCTCCATTCAGTTCCAGGATCGAGATCTCACCAATTCTTGTGAGAAGATGCAAGCACGGTAAATTCAAAAAATAAACAAAAAGAAAGACACAAAATGTAAACACAAGCACAGACACAAACTTCACAACTGAAAAGTGAACCAGGAAGGTTCATAAAAAGAGCGTATGGTACCTTGCTGTTGCGATCTCACCCAGAAGTGTTCTGCCCATTGATGCTGTATTCCCGTAAGCAAAATGGCGTGAAGTTTCAAACACTGGCAATGCTGGCAAAAAAGCACCAGGGGAGATCAATTGATGGCTTGGCCTGTTAATAAAAAAAGTATGCCTTATTGGCAAGACATTAATGCAAAAGGGCAATGCCATCTGATATGGGTGACCTTTCGTGTTAATTAGGCATTGTTAGGATGCCATATTTGCTGCATCTGATAAAGTCCTAGGTCTCCTCTGGCTACCATTTGAATTGGAGTGTCATTATTTTCATTATTCTCTTAGAACACTTGGGAGTCCTGAAGGATCACAAAACAATTGTTTTGCATTGCCTTGAACATAAGTTTTCTTTCTCTGCTGGAGGCATTCAGGCACATTTTTGTAGGATCCAGAGGCTGTGTTTGTTCTCCATTGAATTGTGGGCCACACACCCTCTCTGACTCCCTAAACCAAAATCCTCAAAATGGCAAATTGTACCTTTAGTAGATGGCAGTTACCTTCTCATGAGTTTAATTTGCTCTCTAAATTTAATTCCACCTAGATCTTTCTTTGGCCAAAATAGGCTTTTTTTGCTGTTATTTACCATCAAGTCAACTTCAGCTTATGGCAATCCTGTGAATGAGAGACTTCCAAGAGCCCAGTCATCGTCTGCCCTGCTGAGGTCTGGAAAACTGAGGGGTGTGGCTTCCTTGATTGAATCAATCCACCTGTAGAGTGGTCTCCCTCTTTCCTGCTGCCTTCCACTTTACCAAGTATTATCTAGTGAATCACATCATATCATGATGTATCCAGAGTACAACAGCCTTAGTTTAGTAATCTTCACTTCTGATGAGATTTCAGGCTTGATTTGCTCTAGGATCCTTCGTTTTCTTTCTAGCAGTCCTTGATATCTGCAGAGCTATTCTGCAGCACTGCATTTTAAATCAGGGCCACACTGATAACTCCTGTTCTAAACCAGCCATGGAACAAAGTTTGTTTAGCCAGCAGGACCCATTGAGTGACACTGAACTCCAGAGAAAATGGCCAAACAACTGCTGAGTCATGCTGAGTCATGATGCTGAGGCCAAGGAACTGCCAAGTCATGCTAGCCTGGAGCCACAGCTGCAGAAGAGGGTTACTAGAGGACATAGCTTCTGGAGTGCAAGATCTGATGTAATGCACCCGTGTGGTTGAGTAAGCCAATGCCTGTAAATATGTACAAAAGAAGGCAGTTTAGAGCTCATTCTCTTCTTATGATTCTTGGATGTCTGGCGAAGCCGTTTGTCTGTTGAATGTGTATATCTGTATATATTGCAACTGCTTGAACTTGAAGATAAAAGTGTCTCCTGTTTATTTGGATGTCAAAACACTCTATGTGAGAGTATTCTTAGGAACAGGTTGCTGCTAAGTCTGCTGAGATATTTTTTGGCTTCTGCCGGGGATTGAATATCCTCTCATCCCCTGATACCATGTACCAGCATGCTGCTCATTTCTGACTAGCCAGGGTTCTTAGCAGAGTGGAAACTTATTTGTCTAAAATTACATTCTAAGCCATTTTGTGTTAAAAGGTGGTAGCCTGCATGGGTATTAAAACATGCCAAAGTCTTGGGAATTAGACTGCAAACATATATATTTACTATAATTAGCAGTTTTAAAACTCTGAGTAATGATAAGCAGATGGAACTGACAGACGTCTGGTACTTTTAAAAATGAGACTACAAGTTTAGGAGTTTGGGTTTTTTAAGGGTAGGTGATGAGCTGCTGAGAACTTAATATGATAGAGTGCACTAAAACATAATTAGATTTGTTTTCACTTAAAGTGACCTTGACTTTGATTAGGACTTGCTTCCATTATTAGGAACGAACTAGCATGGCGTAGGAAGAAAATTATCCTGAAGGTGTTTCTGTGATGGCTAAAGAGAACATACATATGTATGAATTACTGGTCACAAAAGTGAAAGTGTTAATAGACATTATATTGAGCAAAGTGGAATAAAGGATAGTAGAAATTGCTGCTCAAATCATTAAAGGGTTTATAGGGGATATAAATATGTTGCTGTGGGTTCAGGCTTGTGAACTTTGATGTAATGGCCTCTTTGGGAGAGTAAAAATGGGAGGAGCTGCAAATTGCATTTTAGTCTGAAAGAGGGTGGGGAAATCTAATGACATTCTCCTGTTTTCCATTATGGATGAAGATATATGATGCTTGCATGTAAAAATGGCTGATTAGGAGCTATGTGAAAGGTTTTGGGTAGGTTCCATTGGGCTAGATCCTATGGGAATAAGTTTAGGTCTGGGTCTGTGCCTTTTGAGACTATATGCAAATAGAGAAAAAGGGCAACATGTGATATTGAGTGCAGAATTCATCTCCACCCTTCAACTCCTTCCTTCACCTTTGATTATGCTGGTCAGGGTACTATAATCCAGCAACATTTGGAGGGCAACACTTTGCTCACCCATGATTTAGGCAGATTACAGAACTCAGCTTTTATTGACATGGGACTTAGGTTATCTTCAGATATTTAGAGCGGAGGTGGGTAACTGTTGGGGATTAGATGGTTATACTGGTCCTCCAAGAAACTTTGGAGAGCTGCCCCTATTCCCCTACCCCAATTTTTATCAATTTTTGCCCCAAATGCTTTCTAAAGCCCCCCCCCCCGGTGACCAGGGGGGGATTGTTTCCTGCATTTTGCCCCTTTTAGTTCGTCTTCTTTTTTTTTAAAGAGAAAAATTGTTGGGAAAAACTGGGCCTAACATGGCCAGGGTCCCAAAATATGAAGAAATTGCCCCTTGCAATTAGGGAGCATCTGGGAGAATTTTGGGGCCAAAATATCTTTTTGAAACTTTGAGGTACTGAGAGGCCCATACAAACAACTTTGGGGCTGCGTGTATACCAGGGGCTGACCCACCTCTAATTCAGAATATGAAATGCAGCCTAGTACTGGGTTCATTATCAGTAAAATTTTGCACAAGCCCAACAAAACCAGTCCAGTTCCACAAAACTGTTCATGTTTAGTATTTCCTTCCTATTTGTCCATAACTGAGATATTATATAGACCCTCTGTAATGTTCTTTTGGTACCACTGTTGCTCAAGATATCTCTTAGTGAAGAACTGCTAGAACAATTTTGGTCATCAAGGATACCTAGAAATCTATTCATGGAAACTTTCAGGGAAAGCCTCCAGAATAATCTACCAGAGGATGAACATTTTGCTAAACTCTGCTTCAAGGCAAGGGAAGCCCAGAGCATTTCTTGGTATTCTTGAAAATGATACCTGGAAAGCAGAAGTGGTGTAATGATTGGAGGAGAGAGCTTACTCTTTCTGTTTATTCAAATGTGTCTGCTATTCAGTGCCTTTGTCATACTGGTACCACATCTGGAAGGTAAGAATGCAGGGCAGAGCTTAGTCCATTTTTGTTGGAATGGTCAGCACTTTATAGAGGGCTGAATTCATTATTTAGCTGGTGGTCACCGCAGAACTACCTAAGGCTATAGGACTCAGGTCCTGACTATTTGAAGCACCATTATCTTTCGTCTGAGCCTGCCCGAGCTTTTAAGATCTTCATGGGAGGCATTTGTCTCAGTCCTACCACTTCACATGCACATTTGGTAGGAACATGGAAGAGGGCCTTCTCTGTGGCTGCTCCCACACTTTGGAACTCCCTCTGTAGGGAGGTTAGGGTGGTTCCTTTCCTGCCATTTTAGTGGCATGTTAAGACCTTTACATTCTAGTAGACCTTTAGGAATTCATTGTTAACAAGGGAAGGGCTTTTTATGGCACTTGTAATCTTTGTTCTAAAGTAAGGTTTTAAATGTTTTTAATTCTGTGTTTTAATTGTAATTTTCTGTCTTTTGTGAGCCACCTTGAGTTCCAGCCTGGAAGAAAATTGAGATATAAATAAAGGGATGGATGGGTGGATGGATGGAAGGAAGGAAGGAAGGAAGGAACTATCTTCCTTCCCTTCACCCTCAATGACACCTGAAAACCAGCTATGGAGGGTTTTCAACTCTTCCCCAGAGTAGCTGGTTTTGAGATGCATTAGGGGGCTACAGTAGGGAGTCTGATTCTCTCCTGGTGGATCCTGCCCTTCTGCTGACAAAGCACCACTTCTGAATACACCTCAGAGAGGTTTTCCATGAGTTCATTACGTAACACATCCTTAAGAAGCTACCTTATATATGTAGGAATGTTTCTTGGCCTTCCTAAGAATGAATATAAAAGATAGCTGTTTCCATATAGTGTAGTTCTATGAGGTTTCTTGTTTCTGTATGCACAGGGCCTAGAGAGAGAAGAAACCAGGGGGTCAGCAACATGGCAGAATTAATTGCAAAAAATAGCATTTTACTTCCCTTTCACTGCAGAGTTAGTTTGTGCCTGCAACTCATCCGCAAACTGCTGGAAGGGAATTTTTGCAATTTTGCAGTTCACATGGAGCACCATGAATAAAAAGGGTGGTCGCGAGTGAGTTACATCCCTAAAACTCCTCTCCTTTTTAAAATAAAAAATCAGAAGTGAAATAGCTATTTTCTCCTGAAAGAAACCATTGGGCTCATCTATAACCTGTTCATTGGGTCAATTGAGCAATCAGGGGCACATACACAGTTGTGGTGGCTGTCCCCCTCCCACACCTCCATTCCTCCTAGGGGCCATTCCACACACACCCAAAAAGCACTGCAGGCAACGAAGTTCTGAGGTACCCAAAGCCTCCCCGGCACCTTTTTTCCCCACAAAGAAGAGAAAAGTTCCCTTCAAAGCAATGCACACCTTTGCCTCAGTGGCAAAAGGGAAGGAGGAAAAGGCGAATGAATGAGAGGGAGAGCTCAAGGGGGAGAAACTTGGGAAGGACAACAAGGTTGGTTGGGGGACAAAATGCTCCCCAGAGAGAAAGGGCTGCTGTTGTGTGCCCGCAAAAGCAAAACAATAATGGTGGCTCTGGCATTGCAAGCCCTCTCTTGCAAGCCTGCCTGCTCTGAGGTCTGACCAATCAGCTTTCAGCTCTGCTGTGTCCCCTTTGTGAATTGGTTGTACAGATGACCTATTGTGTGCATTTTTGCACACTTTTTAAAAAAGATCACGAGAAACAGTGAAAGCTTTTATCGCGGACTATGGGGAGTTTTCAGCTCCACTCCTTCCTGATATGGCAAATCCAGGCAGGAGCTCATGTAAATAAAAGGTAATCTGCCCGCATTCTTGTCAGATTTTTTCATCGTGCAGATGAGCCCTAGGAAATCCATATGTCCTGACAGTGGAGGATGGGTTGATATTTGTCCAGTGGATTTGTTCTTAATTACAGAAAATATTTTTTTTCAGGAAAATCAGAATTAAATATACTGGAAGTTTGGTAGCATTAGTAATTGTTGAAAGTTTATTGACCTTTGTGGAATACTATCAGAGCCTATTGCAGACCTTCAAACTAGTGACCCATCAAGCCAAATGCAGCCCATCAGCCTGGCACTGTGGCATGTAAGTTGTTTATTGCAGCCCCATACAGGCAGCAAAGCTAGGAGTTTGTCATGCCCAAGGAATATAAAACCAGGGGAGTCACAAGCTCAGAATCATGTGCCACAGATTGTGCTTGCCTGACCTACTACTGTATATTTGAATTCTCTTCAGATATTAGACTGTGATGCACTGTGTCCATCTGTAGTCTGGAATGGACACTGTGATGTCTTCAGTGAAGGTATTTGCTCCTGCTCCGTTAGGAATTTTTGGGGGATTAGGAATTTTTTATTGGAATAAGACCTTTCTACTGAAAAATACACCTGACTGCAGGGTTATAAAGCTTGCAGCATATGTGAAGGTGCACCAGTAGGGGCCCCTAGACACCTACTTAAAGCTAGCAAGCAGGAATACAGTTTGATATTATGTGTTGCTATTTATGAGAAACCTAACCATGTATCTGAATTACACTCTTTGAAAGAAAGTTGCAATGTAGTTGTTGAGCTTTGAAGAATGCATCAAAACGTCATAAAGCACCATGTCTGAAAAGCAAATAGTGCAGTGTTTGTAAACTGTCTTGTGCTGTATATTTCATCTATTTAACTGCCTGTCTCTCTTTTATTCAAACACTGGGTAACATCAATAAGCATCTAAAAAACTGAACTGATGGAGAAGCTAGTTTAAATTTAATTCCCCCAAGAATACCTCTTTCTTTTACTGTAAATAATTAAGCTGCCTTAATTTGTGTTTCATTTTGATAACTAGCAATATATTTACAAAAGGAGGGGGAAGTATAAATAGGCCTTGTCCTTCCAAAGTGTGAAATTTCTGCTCAGTATATAATGAGAAAAGGTTTGTTTTTGTTCAGTAGCCAGCGTGGCAGAGTTGAGATGCTCCTTTTAGTCCAACTGCTACAACAGTTTAGTCATGTTGTGCTGATAAATAAGCTTCTAATTTGTTTTTCCATGCTGACCTGTCCTTGAAAATACATTCTATGTCACAGTTCAGGACTGGCATCTTTTGAAGAGTACTGTTGTTCCTTCATATTCGCTGGGGTTTGGTTCCAGCTCCCCCCACCCCCATGGATACCAAAATCCGTGAATACTCAAGTCCCATTATATGCAGTGGCATAGCAAAATGGTGTCCCTTATATAAGATGGAAAAATCAAGGTTTGCTTTTTGGATTATTATGTTTTTAAGAATATTTTCAAGCTGTGAATACTTAAATCCATGGATACCAAATCCCTGGATATGGAGGGACAACTGTACATTATAATCAGAAGGCAGAAATTGGATTCTTCTTATTGCACTGGCGTGACAGACATTGCGTGTCCCCAAGTACAATTTGCCATGCTTGTGTCCATTGTCACTGAATGGACATTGAATTGGTCTGTATTCAGAAGCCTCATTAAGGTATCATCTCAGTAATTGAGTGCATCTGCTCATCTCTGCCTCCATGCTGCTCAGACCTGGCAAGGGAGAGAGAATCCAATTAGAGGCCGCCCTGCAACAAGTGAGAGAGAATTCTCCTTCCTGTTATGCTGCTGTGTGTGTTTGTGTGTGCAGACTTTCATTACCTTTCATGCAGACACACACATCCCAAATATACTCTTGGTTCAGCCTTTATCACTTTCATACAGTTTCCTTGAAGAAAAGCACACACCCGTTGTTGAAATAATCTTGTCTATCAAGGGGGAAGACCACTTGCACAAATAGAGGGCTGAGTAGAGTGGAACAAGTAAAAACTGCTGGGACCAGAGGTTTGGAAGGGGCCCAGGTCCTGACTACATTATGTATGTGTTTGTCTTTCTCGGTAACAGCATTATTCAGATTGCTTTTGACATCCTTTATAAAAAACAGTGACTTTCAAAGAATATCGTAATGACATACAAAATTCTCTATTATAGAATACTGAAGATTTTTAGACAGTCTGCTCTTGCTGCAAGGTAGCGTAGGACTGGATAGCAAGTGAGGGAAAAGAAGTTGTGGGTGATCAAAGGCATACAGTAGGTGCCAGTGAATGGGAGAAAGGTAATGAAAGTTGGGTGGGTGGTGTCAGAAGTAGCCAGAGGTAAAATGCAAGACTTCTGACATCAGTGAAGGTAGCTGGAAACTAGACATGGAAGGGAACAACCCACTGTGGCTTAGCTTCCCAGAGGAAGAGGAAAAGCAGCAGCAGTACCTCTACCGCAACAGCCCAGGTGAGCAACTTTCTCAATTATTTACCAACTTCTTTGCCTCTAAGAGAAGCTCCCAAACATCACCTCATAGAATCATAGACTCCTGGCTGTATTGGCCATTAGGGGCACATGATGTAGGGGTGGGCAGCCTCTGGGTGCAAGTCAAAGCATGAAATTAGCCAGGTAGTTGGAGGAGAGAGTGCTGGTTTCAGGTGACATTGACTGTGCATTTTCCTGTTCCCACAAAGGCTTGAGGGAACTTATGGATCCGGAAAACATTTTTTCCCCACAAACCCATTTTCTGGTCCTGATTCACAATATCAACATTGGGGACTTGTAAGTGTTTAGAACAGGGGTAGGAACCTCTGGCACAGCAGATGTATTTGGACTGCAGCTCCCAAACTCTAACTGTTCGACTATGCTGGCTAGGGTTGCTGGGTGTTATAGACCAAGAACATCTGGAAGGCCACAGTGACCCACCCTGGTCTGCACTATTTGATTAAACCTTCCTGATCCATTGAGATTTTTTTCTGATTCATATTTTTAAAGAAGATATACTGTACATTTGAACTTTAGGCAACCTCATCACTCTGTTCTGGGCCTTCCACTGAGAGGACTGATACTCCTGTAGTCTATGGCTGGGAAATCTGAGGTCCTTCAGATGGTGAACTTTCATCAGCTTTAGCTAGCATGGTCAATGATTAGAGATGATGAGAGTTGTAGTCCAACAGCTTCTGGAGGTTCTCGCACATTTCCCCCTTCTGCTGTCATGATTATGTGGACAAGGCATTTAAGAAATCCCATTCCATTTTATCCTCATTCATAGAACAGTTTGAGTCACAAGAAATGTGTATGTTGGAGTGGAGGAAGAGAGTTGGGAATGGCTAAAAGCAGGAGAATGCTGTGGCACTTGGGTCTTGTATTAAATGCCTTTGTTAATGGTTAACATGTGATATAGTGTCTATCTTCTCCCCTTCTTTCTACTGCTTGTTGCCATTCTGTCTCCTTCTCTGTCTTTCCAACCACAGTAATTTTTTTTTTCATTTGTGGGGTAGAAAAGTCATATTAGGTTGTCTTGAATATTAAAAGTAATCTCCATTTGCTTTGCCAGTAGAAGACTGGCGAACCTAATGTTTATCCAACTAAGAACCCAATCCAATGTAATATTGCTTCTGAAATTCACATTTTGCTGGGCAACAGAATATACAGTATTACTCAAAAGCTAATCATGTTATTAAACTTGAAGTTTTTATTTCTGCTCCAGATACTTCTCAAAGCTACAGTATATGAAGCACATGACTAGAAACACTAGAAACTCAAATCCAAATGCTAGGAGTCGCCTGATATTAACTGCTGTGTCTGCCATAGGTGCATTTGAAAATTTCATTATGCTTACTACAACCAGAGAGAGCAAAGGGATTGGGAAATTTTCTATAAAGCTTCTGTGTTCTAGAGTTGATTACAAGTGATTGTAGCTTTGCTTCTTCATAGGAAGGTTGCGGGAGGGGGGGGCAAGGTGAAGTAAATATAATATGAGAGTGAATTGCATGTGGTACAGAATAGTAGTTTGTGATCAGATGGTTGATAATAAGCAAATCTTCAAATTAACTGTCATTTGTTTTAACAGAAATGTAAATTGATTACTGCATTGTCTGAATTCCCTCTGTCCCCTGAAATGTTACAGAAGCAGCCATTTTGCTTTTTGGAAAGCAATGGCTTGACATAGTACAACTGCATTTTATACCCTTAAAATGAATGTGGCTTTCCAAAATTGCGTGACAATTAGATGCTTCCATGGGGACTGAAGAGTACATTGCAAGTGGAAAACACTGCTTCTAGAAGTTGACAAGGCTGCATTGTGAAACCAGAATCAGCTCAGAAAGTCCATTGTTCCCTTTTTAGTTTGGCAGTCAGATGCCAATTCATTGTGTTGTGATTGGGTGCTTTTAAAAAATTGTTTCATGTCATGGGTACAGAGATGCTTTCTCTCATTTCTACAATCTTTGTTAACCTCTTGCTGTACATTTTAAAATGCCCTGCACTGAATAAGAATGGTTATTATTGCCTGATTTATTTAGACATTATTAGAATTGGTTTACAGTTGAGTAATTTGCAATACAATCTTATACATTTCTACTCAAAATTAAACCCCTTTGGGTTTGTTGGGGCTTACTTCCAGGAAACAGTGTAGAACTGCAATCTAAGCCTGCCATTTAGGAAGAAATGAGCAAGATGAATGATCTGGAAATAATCCATGAATATTGAAATAATCCATGAATATTGGTGAACTCTGTGTTTTCCGTTTTCCTCCTGAGTGCATTTCTGTATGTTTTCCACCATAGGCAAATAACAGCTTCATAGGGAGAGTAATTCTCACTGGACAAAATGGTGTAGACGAAAGGTTTAAGTTGACCTACCTAGGTACTGTGATTCCAGTCTAATTTTCTTTTCCTTCCCTGTGAATGCTGCTGTTGTTGTTTATGTACCTTCAAGTTATCTCTGACTCATGGCGATCCTCTGATTTGGGGCTTGTCTAAATGGTGACAATACTTCTCATAGAATTCGAAGAGTTTGGCCAAATGGGATCCTGTGGTTATTTGCCATATTTGGAAGGGGGGGAAAAGTGCCATATACTGTGCGGGAAAAGCCTTCATGGCTTTTCCTGGTTTTTAAATATAATGTCAGGGAAATGCACATTCTGCTCGTTGGGACACCCAATTCGGATCACAGCATATTATTGGATAAAAGTGGAAGTGGAAAGCTGATTGGTCAGACGTGTGCAGGGGACGGACCTTACCAGCAATAAAGTGGCCAGAACCGCTGTGTTGGATTTTCACAGTAGTGATTGTGCACTTTTTGCGGTGCTGAGGCAACTAAACAGGGTTGGTTTTTTTTTAGCTTATTTAAGCAGAAGATTTCACTTCCGCACCTTATATTTTTAAAACAGTGTTTTACAAAAAACAGGATTGTTTTGAACAATACATTCAGCAGCGGCAACTTGTGAAGAATAAAAACATGAGTAATTCACTCACAGCCAGCATCTTAATTTGCAGGCATGCCTCCTTATGAACATCAAACACAGATAGCTTTGCATACCAGTGATCTTGCCAAAAAAACCGGGAGACAAATTAACTCTGCTGTGAATTGGCGTTACTGTGCATCAATCCACATTATATTGCCTTGTATAGACAAACCCAGAGTTTCCTTGTCAAGATTTATTCAGAGGAGATTTGACATTGCCTTCCTCTGAAACTGAAAGTGTGTGACTTGCCATACGTCACCCAGTTGGTTTGCACTACCAAGCAGGGATTTGAGCCCTGAGTCCTGGAGTCCTAATCCAACACTCAAACATCTACACCACACTGGGTTGTGAATGCCATTCAGCTTTATATAAGCTGTGGGAGATAGGGTTCCCAGACTTTAGGGCCTGGACTTTCTTCTTTAGTGCTCACAGTGAGAACATGAGAACATTGTTGTTGTGGTATGTCTTCAAGTCATCTCTTTGGGGGAAAAATCCTTTCTCTCTCTCTCTCTCTCTCTCTCCCCCTGCCCCCTCTCTTTCTCACACACCTACCTACCTCTCTGTTCTCCTCCTACCTTGCAGCTGCAGGCTGCTTTGGAGTAGCTCCTGTGGGTTGTTTTTTGTTCCAAGCAGAGCCTTGAAAACCGTTGATTGGACTACAACACTTCACATGTGTTCTTAAAAGTAGTACTTGCAAAGATGCCATGGCAATCTTAGCAAGAATTGCACTGAAGGCCAATTTGTTTTTAATTTGATTTCAGACTGCTTGTGAAAGACATTTAAAGCCCTGAATGGCTTGGGATCTTGAGACTTGAAGGACTCCCCTATATACATGCCTTTCTGAGGACTGAGGTCTACACCAGTGAGGTCAATACTGTGTGTAGACATGGGAGAGGGCCTTCTCAGCTATAGCACCCCAATTGTGAAACACCCTCCCCTTGGAAGCTCAGCTAACACCAATACTGCTTTTTTTTTTTTTAGTACTAAGTAAATACGTGGCTACTCATGAAAGCCTTTGTGACCTAACTGATTACAGTAGGACCCCGTATCCACTGGTTCAGTATCCACTGATTCAATTATCCATGTGACAGAAAACAGCACACCTACCATAGAGTCTTCCTAGAAAATGTGTCCTCTCTAGTCATTTTCTAGGTCCTCCAAGGCAACTCTATGGTATTTTAAACCGGGAGCCCCATTATTTTCAATGGTGTTCGCTATTATCCATGGTTTTCAGTATCCACCCCTCCAATCAATCCCCAGCGGATAAGGGGGTCCCCACTGTAACTAAAAAATACTTATGCACATGGGTTCTAGTGGTTTGAAGCTTCTTAACCTGTTTTTTTTTTAAACTGTGAATGTGTTTAATATGCTTTAGTCTATTTAAATTATTTTATTGTTTCAATCACTTAATGCTGATTTTACTTGTATGCCACCCTGATCTCTTGTGATATAAGGTGGAATAGAAACATTTAAATACATCAGTAAGATGTGAAAGTCAGTACTAGGAAAAGGGTGGGTTTTTTTCTTCTTCTGTTAAGTGCAGAGTTTCAAATGCTTAATTTCAGGAGGGAAGATTTTCTCATTTGTTAGACTTATTTATTATTTAAATGACATGCTCTGAACAACTGTGGTTGATACCTAATGGACGCTTAATTTATTACGCTTAATCACTAGGATCTTCACCCATGACATCAACAATGGGTGGCTATAGGACTCAGATTTTAGCCCTGAAATCTCTGAGCCTGGGATGCTCCTGACTTGGCACTCCAATAGGAGGGCCAGTCACAGATGGTTGTATTGCATCTGAAAGCCTTTCTAGACTTTTTTGCATCTCAAAGCTGTAGCTATTTTGAGCTGAAGAGAATAATTTCCCTTTAAGGGGGTTTCTGTGTGTGATCAAACTAAAGAAATGGAACCTTCCTTAAGTATCCTATAGTATGTGTCAAGAGATAGATCCTGGTCTGTAGGATTGATAATTTTCCAGTCTAGTCCTCCTGAGCACTTAATTTGTTAGAGAAAAATGGGTGTTTCATGTTGCTGAGAAATATTTTATCTTGCTCAAGATAGTAACATTCCAGCTATAGTAGTCTTTTTTAAGTATTGCTTTAAATTGTCTGAAACTCCACCACTGCTAGAGGAGTTTACTGACATCTGTATTCCCCCACCCCACCCCCATAGCAGTGTGGATCAATCTGAAATTATGCACTTTGGGTAGAAAGTATGAAACTTCTGGATTGACCCACACTAAACTTTTTGTTGTTGTTGTTGTTGTTGCTATGAATCCAAATAAGCAATGCCTTACTGCAGGCAGGAGAGTGACAAATGTATGGTTCTGTGTTAGAGTTCATGCATCAAAACAATAGTCCTCACTGTGTGACATCAGTAATTCTGAATGTGATTTTTAGCAAGGTCTGCACACCAGCAAATGGTGAATAGGTGGCAGTCTTACACCAATCACTGGTTTTGTGTGTGACTGAAGTTTACAGAAAGCTTTCCCAGGTTTCCACACCATGCACACCATCTTCTTAAGAGATCATGGGTATTTGTGTGTGGAGTGCAAATCTTTTTATTTAGCAAAATATGTGTATCCTGTCTTCTAGCTAAAGATCTCTGGAAGGCATACAGTAAAATCAACTTGATGAGTTGAACAATTTAAATAATAAAAATGATTTTTAAAATCTTCAAACATATTAAACATTTTAACAAATTAAAAGAAGATACATTAAATTTGTTTAAATAGTTTTAAACTTAAAATGGTTTTAAATTATTTAAAACCATGCACATGTGCAGACTTCATAAAAGAAATTAGGCTTGAGTAAAATAGTCATGTTTTTACTTCGCGCCAGAATGACTGCAGCATTGGCATTACTTGGGCTTTTAAGGGGAGAATATTTGATACCCTCCAACTCTCCTGATTTGACAGTGGCAGTCCCTGTTAATCCTATGCTATTCCACTTTTTCTACTGCTTTTAAAATGTCCCAGTTTCTCTCTCCATCTCTCATTTCCCCTTTGTCCTCAGCTCACATTAGTTGTTGCAAACTGTGTTCAAAGTGCAAAAAGTAGTTTGCATACTGTTAACTCAACAGGAGAAAGAGGAGAAGAAGGGATTCAATCTTGTCCTTCCCAGTACACACAGGCAAAAGCAAACTGCTGCAGTAGAATGTCGTCTGAGAGATGTCACAACATTGCTTCCAGCCCAGGCTTCCAGACACTGTCAAGCATGCTACGTACTACCACCATGCCAATAGCTCTCATTACCCTGTCTAGAAGTGACTACATAACTGTAGCTGTGCACTTCTTAGTAAGCCTTGGGTCATCCCAAACCATACACCAATCCTCCAGGGAAATGTCCTCCATGAACTTACCCAGGTTTTTCATCACAGTGCTTTCTCTCATGGTACAAGACACTGTTGTGTGTGGGCCCATGCCAGTAAGAGCCAAAATGCTTGTCGCTAGAACACAAGTTTGATTGTTTGCTTTTTCATGAGTTGTTCTTCATTAATTGTTATTCATGTTGGTCTTTTTTATACTCCTGTGTCTTGTTTGGTATATCACAACTGAAAACAGAGGCAGACATTCCTCTCTTTGAAACATGATTGTCCTTTGTTAAATACACAACCTATTCTCTAGGAGTACCTCTAGTGCTCTAATAACTTCCCTTAGTAATGTATATCTTTTGAGCTGAAACACCCTGGTTATTTTAGCCTTTGCTAATGCTGCCAGCCCTGTAAAAATAATGCCATCCTGTCCTCACATAATATCAATTATGCAGTTACATTTTGTATTTGCGAAACAAAATGTTCTTACTAAAAGGCTCTGATTTAGTTATATTTCAAGGCAAAGTGAAAGGGAGTTAGTAGTGTTACCAAAATGTCCGAAAATAGTGTTTCTTTTTTGTGATAGTTCAGCACTTTTTAAAGTTTGTGTTCACTGCAGAAGGTATAGGATAGATACCCATGCCTGAATTTATTTTTTCATGGAGAAGTCTGAAGAACTGAAGCAAATTGTGTTGACAAGAGGGGATCATCTAGGCCTTGCTGACAAATCAGAGTTGTTGCTGTTAATTTAGGTAGCTATAATATATTTATTTACCTTCTTCCAGTCCTGGACTCTAGGCAGTTTACGGAAGTTTAAATAGAGATTAAAAGTTCACTTTTCTGAACAAGTTATGAGGCCTAAATGGCCTGAGAGTTTTTAAAGAATTGAAATGTAAAATTGGTGGTCCTCTGACAAAAATATGTATCTTGTTGCTTAGGTTCATGTATGAAGGAGCTGAAAAGCAGCCAATGCAATATCAATTTTTAAAATGGGATCAAATTTATCAAGCATATAGAGCAGGGTTTCTCAACCAGGGTTCCCTGGAGCCCTAGGGTTCTGTGAGTGGTCACTAGAGGTTCCACGAGAAAGCAGGATTGGGCGGGAGGAATAAATAACCAATTTAACCATATCCATGGGACCGGTATCCATGGTTTCACTTATCCACGTCCAAAAAAATATGTCCTCTCTAGGCATTTTCTAGATCCTCTACCATGATTCTGTGGTATATAGTTGGACCCCCATATCCATGGAAACAATACCTGTGATTTCAGTTATCCACAGGACACAAAATAGGAGGCACATATCATAGAGTCATGCTGGAAAATGTTTAGAGAGGCGTCTTCTCTATGCATATTCTAGGTCCTCCAATGCAACTCTATGGTATGTTTTTACCAGATTCCTTTATTTTAATAGAATTTGTTGTTATCCGTGGTTTTTGATATCCATAGTAAGTTTGGAAACCAAATCATCATAGATACAGGGGTCTGAGTATATATAGGAGCCATCAGAACAATCATTTTTGCAGAAATGATCTAATACAGATGGCTTGAGTGGGGAGAAGAATAGTGGGGATCTGACTGTACTTCCACTGGAACTTGGGATGGAAGTCATTCATTTCAATACGGCTCACTATTATCCACGTTTTTATATTTCCATGGTAAGCCCAGGAACATATCCCCCGTGGGTACGGGGGTATGTGACCTTTACACTAATTTTATGTGGGGTTCCCTGAAACGGGGGGGTGGGGATAGGAGTGAATAAAGTGCAGCCCTCCCAATTGGTGCCCTGGTGGCGCAGTGGTTAAATGCCAGTACTGCAAGTCACCACATTGCAAGTTACGGTAGATTCCAGAGGGCTCCAGGGTTCACTCAGCCTTCCATCCTTTCGTAGGTTGGTAAAATGAATACCCGGCTTGTGGGGGCAATTAGCTAACACACATTGGAAGATGCTTCTTGCAGTGTAGATGTGTAAATTGCTATTGCTTAAAACAATTTGTGAGCCGCTCTTGATAGCCTTGTGGCTGAAGAGCGGGGTATAAATAACTTAAAAAAAAAATTGTTCTTGGACTCCAGCATTCAGCATTCCTCACTATTGGGTTGGCATGTAAAATTTATTAGTTCTTGAAGGAAAACATTACCTGGTTCCCTTATCTCCTGAAATGTTCAGATGTTAAATTGAAGACTTCATCTTGGCAAGGGGCTGGTTTACACAGCAGATTTATTGCGGCAACTTGTGCTTTAATTCTTTTCCGCATCTGTGCCAGTCAGGTTTTTTTTTCTAATTATGCCACATTTTCATTCAGACTTGAAAAAGTGTGGGGGGCGTGGCCTCCCAAGCAGAGGCAGGCTTTATGGGGAAGGGCATAGACCTTCCTTTGAAGCCCTGCATTTTCGAGCTAAAGAAAGACTCACAGACTGCCAAAATAGCAGGGGGGAAGATCAAAGAAGTTGCTCTGTCTCTGTCTCTCTCTAAATCTGCCTGTAAACGAACTCAGTCACTGCCCGAAGCAGAGGGACAGCAATCTCTCTGCTGAAAGGCATTGCTGCCATGCCGAGGATCCTAAGGTGAACCTATCACAAGTTTTTTCAGCACGATTTGTTTACTCAGGGTTCACAGACTTGCAAAATAGCACAGGATTTTTGACTCTCCCTCCCTGGTCCCCCTCCCTCCCCCCTCTCTCTCCCTTACTCTCTCTTGCTCTCTCGCTCTCTCGCTCTCTCTCCCTCCCCCAAGCAGAGTTGACAGATGGGAACTTTATGACTGAAAGGTCTTGGGAATCCTTTTTCTTGGCAGACTTGCAAAATAGCAGAGAGAATTTTTCAAAGTTTCCTGAACGCTACTGAACTCAGTCCCCCTCTTTTAAGCCTGCCCCTTGCATCAGAGCAACCAATCACAATGCAGATCTGCTGCAACCCTTAATGGAATGGTAGTTTACACTGCCAATAAAGCACTACATTGCAAATATACCTGCAAAAGTAGCGACATCCCCTGGCACTCTATATTTGGGTGTTTTACCTTCCCCCCTTCTGAATGAGGCGATGCTGTGCTGCGATCCGTGTGAACTATGAGCTATCTTAGCGGTATATTTAGAGGAATATTTACCCGTGTAAATGACCCCCTGGTGCCTTCTACCTTCCCAAACATTATTGACTTTTCTAGTGAGTCATGTTTTCTCATGATATGGCCAAAGTACAATAGTCTCAGTTTAGTCATCTTGGCTTCTAGGGGTTGTTCAAGCTTGATTTACTCTATAGGACCCATTTATTTGTCTTTTATCAGTCCATAGTATCAGACAGGTTGATTTTTTGTGAAAGCTGGACAATAAAGCTAACCAAAATCATACAGTACGTAGAAATTGGAAATATTATAGCATAAGACAATCCAAACATGCAGACAAACATGAAGCTTCTCTCTTTTTGGCTGCACATAGTGTCGTGTTGCATTCCTCCTAAACAGTGCCTCTGTCTTTAGTCCACAGTTCTTCTGGCTTCCAAATAATTAGGCTTAATATTGCAAATCTATTTTTTACGTTATCTTAATATTCTACAGTGATGTTCTTCATGTTGTATTTTGTACAATGGTTGGTTTGGTGTTCTTCATCTTTGCTCTAATTTTTAATATTAGCAGTTTCTGGTCTGTCCCAAAATCTGCTCCTGGTATTGTTTTTGCAGTGCAGATGGAGCTTCTCTACCTTCTCTACCTCAGCTGGCATCCATGTATACAGTAGTCTCTGTTTGCCAAAAGAATGTGTTTGTGATGAACAGACTTTGACCTCACAAAATTTAATCAATTGCTCTCCTTCATTTCTTGATCCTAGCCCAAATTCTCCTACCGTCTTTAATTCTGCTTTGTTTCCTACTTTTGCATTCCAGTCACCCATAATTAACAACAAATCCAGTCTGGGTGTGTAGTCAGTTTTCTCCAGGACTCCAGCACACATCTTTACATTTCTTCTTCTTGTCCCTCTGTAGTTGGAGCATAAACTTGGATTCTGGTTATATTAATGGGTTTTCCTTGAAGTTATTGATATTATTTGGTCAGATTTCTCATTATATTTGTTGACTGTTTCTGCTGTATCTTCTCACACTATTCATGCCACCGCATTAGATTTTCATTTCCTGAGTTAAAACACTGTAATTATCTGACTCAAAATGTCCCATTTGTTTCCACTTTAGCTTGCTCACCCCAAATATTGCAATGGTTATACATTTCATTTCTTGTTCTACTATGTCTAGCATCCCCTGAGTTGTGCTTCTCACATTCTATGTTCCTATAATATGTGTTGTGCAGCTTTGGACTTTCCTTTCACCTCTGAGCACATCAACAGCTGAACTTCCTTTCAGCTTGAGTCCAGTTGCATCGTTAGCAACAAAGCTGCTTGTAGTTGTCCTCTGCTGTATCCCAGTAGCTTGTTAAATGCTATCCAACCTGGAAGTGTTGTCTTCTGGCACTAACTCTTGTTTCATTTTGGTTTGTCTCACCATAGGGTTTTTGTGGTAAGACATTCAAAAGGGATTTACTGTGCTTCCTTCTGTGCAGTACTAACAAATGTCAACTATGGTGCCATTGCCGTTGTCTCTGAGAGATCCTCTGCCAGTGTCAACCTCCACCACCACCACTACTGCTGCTGCCCAGTAGCTGTTTGGCACATTCAGTCTGGCTCCTCAGCAAATGCCTGTCAGACATGGGAGACCCTACCAGCAGCACTGCTTCCAGCAGCATAGCCCCTTGCATCACAGGAGAACTCAGTGCCACTACTGTGGAAAGGTAATGCCATTGGTGGACAAATATATATCCCTAGCCTAAAATGTGCTATTTTAACACACACACACACACACACACACACACACACACACATCAATGCAGCTGTAACTTCTTGTACTCTAATAAGGATGTCCTCACTACCTGCTGTAGTGTATTTTTAATTCCTCCTCCCAGCCTACGTACATGGTGCTCAGTAGCATATGTACATCCTGAGCGTAGAGGGTTGTGAATCATAGGTGTCATCTGCTCATACTAAGCATTGCTGCATGTTATTGGCTGCTAGCTTCATTTATTTTTAAATTCCAGGTTTGATACAGAGTTATGTAACTCAGATGCCATATGGGAATATTTTTAGTGAATCTCTCTCTCTCTCTCTCTCTCTCTCTCTCTTGGTCCATGTACTGATCAATGTAATTTTTGTCAAGGAGCACTATAATTTCAAATATGGTAGTACTCTATGTAGAGCTTGCCTCATAAAGTTTCCTTGACGCATTATTTTTGGTGATATTAGATAAATATGCCCTACTCTGAAACTGGATATTTTATCTTAAGGTGTCTCTTACCTGATCATACATTACTTTGATTTCTTTGAAGGAGTAGGTTGAAAAAGAATATGAAATAGGGCTGCACCCACAAATTGCTCTTATTTTTACACTAACTTGTGTATTTCACCCTGCTCTTCCAGTAAGAAGTTCACTGGAGTGGTTTGTATATAGTTCCCAGATAGCTTCTGATCTAGGCTCTTTGGGGACTAGATTCCCTTGCTTTAAGCAACTATATGTCATTTAAATCTAAGATACCTCTGCATTGATAGTAAGTTCCTAACCTTGTTCTGAAGGATGTATGTACCCTTTAAGTTAGTCTATAAGACTTAAACACAGAAGTGCATTCCCCAAGCCAAAATAAATTAAAATGAAATCAACCAGCAACCCATTTGTCCACCAATTTGAGGATGATGGCTATACTTCAGGCAGCTCATGGATCATGTGTGTGTGTGTGTGTGTGTGTGCGTTCCTTCCTCCACCATTTTGTAGTGAAGTTCCTCCCCTTTTGCTTTGTTTATGAGCCACCAGTGAGCTTTGCTTTCCTGAAATAGTAGATTCTGATTCAAACAAATACTTACAGAGCCTCATAAGAATTCCATTCAACATGGCTCTGATAATTTTGTCTTCCCTTGATTCAGGATTACTGCTAATTAATAAAATACCAAAATACCACCACCACAAAAAAAGGGGGGGCAAGCGAACAGGCAAAACTTAAATTCAAACAGGGGACATACCATTTCCTGGAGGGAATGATCTGGTGACCCAGGTCACTGCCCACCAACCTGTTCCACCCACCAAAACTCCTCCCCCTGGCTCCACAGCAGTCCTGCCTCAGAGGCCCGACCTCACATACAATTATCTGGATTTTCCAGGAAAGTATAGACTAAAAGGCAAGCTTTTAAAAATTGGATTAAAGCCCTCAAGCATAAAAAAGAACCACATTCTGAACGAATCATCAAGAACGCTGTGTGTCATGACTATGAGATGGGTATGATTTTTTTTTTTTTTGGCAGTGCAGACAAGCTCTAGGTGGGCAAAGTGTGGCCACCAGTGATTAAAAATGTAGATTCTTTGCTCCCAGATGCACCAGGATTCCCTCTATTGGGTATGGAGGGCATTTCCAACACGAGATTGATTTTTTTTTTTAAAAAAGCTGTAGATATAATTATTTTTAGGCAGGGGTTCCTTGAGACCTGAAAACTGTTTCAAGGGTTCCATCAGGTTAAAAAGGTTGAGAAAGGCTGCCCTAGAGGGTAGAGGTCACCAAGATAGCGCCTTTTAGGTAGCAACACCCTGATAGTGAAACTCCCTTCAATAGAAGTGATATTGGACCCTTTCCTACTGTAGTTTAGGTGGACTTTAAAGAAGCGACAGTTGCCTTCAGGGTGGTGGGGTGGAAGCAGTTCAGTGGCAGTTCAGTTCAGTTGAGCTCTCTTCTTGTTTTAGAAATCATTGCCTCGTGTAAATGGCTCTGCTGATCCTTAAGGAATAAGCAAGTGAGGAGCCATGGTGGTATGGAATCTTGTCAGCGTTGTCCCAGTAATTGTTGACTTAGAAAGGGATGAATATCCCCCACTACACACACACACACACACACACACACACACACACTCCCATGTGCACTATGCTGAATCCATTCAAATGGAATCCTTTTATATAAGGACTTTGGTATCTGTGGACTTTGGCAGATTTTGGTATGAAGTCGAAGACCTTCACGGCCAGCATCGATAGATTTTCCTTGGGGTTTTTCTGGGCTGTGAGGCAGTGTTCTGGAATAGTTTCTGACGTTTCGACTGCATCTGTGGCTGGCATCTTCAAAGAATGGTTGGATAGGAGTGTGTGTGGAGTTTATATTATACAGATGCAGGCAAAACATCAGAAACGTCAGAAAGAAACTATTCCAGAACATGGCCTCCCAGCCCGGAAAAAACCCAAGTAAGATTTTGGTATCCTTGGGGGGTCCTGGAACCAGTCCCCCATTAATATGGAAAGCCAACTGTACATCACCTCAGGCATCTTCTAAGCAGATGGTGTAATATAATAACATTAATAGATAATGATATAGAGATGGCTGACTTAGTATTAGGCTCTTCCACCAGATTTTGAAAGAGCATCTTTTTCAGACAGAAGGCAACAGTAGCAAATAAAGAGCAAAGCTGTCCAGCTAATGGTTGTTTGTTATAAACCAACCAATATTTTCATGTTGTTTCAATGAATATGTATACATTGCAGTTTATTTTTTGATCTTTTAACATCTTGTGTTTGGGAAAAAATGCTTGGATAGAGGCAAGAAAGAAGATAATTAACCATTCTTGCAGGGGGAGATAGTGAACTTTCATTTCTCCCCCCATAAGCTAACTGGAAAAATAATCTTTCACTGCCAGTTTATCATACTTGGATGTCAATCAACAAGGGCTGGGCTAGTGAGGTATGTGGTGTGGGTGTTTAAAAAAAAATAAAAATTAAAGGGTCTTTTAAAAGATATTTTAATTTTCACTGTAATGTTTTTAACTTGTAAATTGTTTAATTTCTTTTTAAATTGTATGTTTTATAATGTGATTTTAACTTCGTACTGTTTTTTAGCCTGTATTGTTTTTATAATGATGTTAGCCACCTTGAGTCTCGTTGGTGGGAGAAAGGCGGGATAGAAATGAATAAAATAATAATAATAATAATAATAATAATAATAAAAAATACTTATTCAGTTATAATGTCAAGAGAAAATGTACTTTTCACCTGCTTTTTGTGTGTTGGTTTTGTATAAGCACAGCCTGTAAGTAGCACCAGTGAAGATCAATTCTCATCCACAGTTTGACGTGTAATAAAAGAACTCAAGCCATGAGCATGTCTATCATATCTTCCACTTGAAGTTTGACACACTTGTGTGGGAAGTTGATTTACTTTGTAGTATTCAGGGCCTAAATACGCCTAAATACACTAAAAGGAGCAGATTCCATCTGAGCATGGAAGCTAAGCAGCCCTGGTTAGTACTTGGACGGGAAACCACCAACAAATATCAGATGCTGTAGGATATATTTTAGAGGAAGAAACTGGCAAAGCCACCTCTGACTGTTCCTTTTCCTGAGAAAACACAATGAAATTCATGAGGTCACCATAAGTCAACAGGCAACTTGAAGGCACATACACACACACTTTTATTCATTCATTGTTTTACCTCACTTTACTGTATAAGTCTGCTTCCAAAGCATAGGAACAATTAAAGTCCACTACAAGGATACAGTGGAGAGACATATTTGAGGGACGTGCTTGTGTGTTTTAAAGTCTAGTTTGGTTCTGGGTTCTTTGTCTGGAGACAACAGAGTAGCAGCAGCAGCAGAAGGTGGACTTAGGGCTGACTGGTAGACCATTGGGCTTCAATCCAAACAAGGAAGGATGTCATTCATGCAACTGGCAATGATGATAATGGCTTAAAAATTAAATACCAACAGGTGTAGAGGGATTGGTATAAGGTCTTGATCTGGTTTGGTACTTAGGGGGAGAAGAGAGAAAGGATTAAGCACCCTATACCTCATGAGGGTTCCAGTCTGGATCCTGTCCACCCTTTTGAAACAATTACATAATTCCCTGGGAGGGACCATACTTCATTGGGCAGAGCTTTGCATGTTCAGTTCCCAACATTTCCAGGTAGGTGGTGGTTGTGTGCCTTCAAGTTGTTTCTGACTTACAGCAATCCTAAGATGAACCTATTACTGGGTTTTCTTGGCAAGATTTGCCCTTGCCTTCCTCAGAGGGAGGTTGCCCTTGCCTTCCACTGAGGCTGAGAGAGTGTCACTTGCCCAAGGTTACCCAGTGGGTTTCCACACTGGCTCTTTTTGTCCTTTCAGGTAGGCACCAGGAAAGAATCCTTCCTGAAACTCTGCAGAGTCACAACTAGTCAGTGCTGCCAGTACTGCCTTAGATGGATCAATCATCCAATTCAGGATAAGACAGCTTTTTGTATTCCTGTGCACATCACCAATTTGTCACAAGTCAAATTCTGTGTGGATTTTCTGAAACCACATTCACATCATGTGAATTTGCCTGAAGTTCAGTTTTCATAGTGATTTTAAGATCATTGTGCATTTCCAGATTCACAAAATCTCATTTAGCTTTTACAGAAACAAGCCTATTTGTCTTAGTGAGCATTTTGAAATATATATTTTGGGGCCCTATTTTATCTTTATAGTCCTATGGTCTTATTGTTGTAGTGCATGCTAAAAGTAAACCACATTAAAAATGCTTAACTTAACCACACATACATTCACACACATACACCATCAGTAACATTTAATTTACACTTTTATAGTATTGTTTTAATCCTGTTATAGTAATATTTTATTAATTTTATAATCTTGTTTGTGCTTTTAGATTGTGTGCCATAGGCAGGTTTTTGTGTTTATTTTGGATTGCTGTTATTCTCCTTTGTAAAGCACTATATAAAGCCTATGGCAATATATAAATAAACGTAACAACAACATATAAAACATTCTTATCCTTCAGGAATGGGAATCATTAAGCCCCTCAGATTTTTTTGGGCTGCAGTTCCAAACAGCCCTAGCCAATGGTGAGAAATGCTGGGAGTTGCAATCCAGCAACATCTTGAGGGCTGAATGATTCCCAACCCGGGGCTTATTTAACCTAGACCTCTGATCAGATCTCAAGCTATTGTTCATCCATGGATACAATGGATTATTTTTTGGAGAAATATTCTCATTGTCTTGTAGTTTACTATCTGTGAAATGGGCTTAATTTCCCAGGGATTATTCCTCCACCCAACTCTGCAACATAGGGCAGGTGTGAAGATGAGCAGGATAATTGAACATCATCAAGCCTGATCCCCAAGAGTAGCATCATATAGAAAGAAAAACTTGACGTGAAAGTTAACTTCCAAACTTATATTAAAATAATTATTACTAAAAGAAAGAAAAAAAGCCCTTCTTCTCCATAGCAACTCCATTGTTGCTTAGCAGCAGCTTTTAAAATAACTGCATTACTCAGCGGCATCAACCCACACATAAATGTGCTAAATGCCACTTTCTGATTTTGCCATACTGCGAAAGTGGTAACAGAGTGCTTAAAATGCATCTCTGGGTCTTTGTGAGTGAACGGTGATGTTGTGTGGCTTGGAGACCCTCTGCTATGCACAACATGTGTGCACAGATGGCATGGCTCCCTGTGGTGCATAGGGCAATCATCCTGCTACTTGGCTGACAGCCAAAGCTAATGGTTGTGTCAGTGTACTAAAGCCTCACTCTCAAACAGATGCAAAGTCCCCAGGAGCAACAAGCACTGATTTAGAAACTGACCTAGATCATTGTGGTTCTCACAGGGCAATCCTGTAGAACTCAGTCTGACCCTGCAGCTGCATTCCTGATAACCAGCTATCTGAAATATCTCTGTGGTAAACATGGTTGTTGTTATCTGCATTCTGGTCACCCAAGCCTGCCTTTTCATAGCAGTTATGAAAGAAAATAGGTTTCTGTTTTTATTCTTTCCATGACCCTGTAAACTAACACTTCAGTTGAAATGATCCAGAATTATTGTCTCATCTGAAGCAGAGGTACCTTAGCTTAGCAAATAGAAATACAGTCAGACCCCCATATCCGCGGGTTCCCAAACTTACTGTGGATATCAGAAACCGCCGATAACAGCAACCCTATTAAAATAATAAACTTTGTGTAAAAACATACCATAGAGTTTCATTGGAGGACATAGAAGATGTCCAGAGATGACTTCTCTCTAGGCATTTTCTATGATTACTCTATGGTATGTATGGTCCCTGTTTGTGTCCCACAGATAACTGAAACTGTGGATATTGGTTCTGCAGATACTGGGGTCTGACTGTATTTCAAGGGGTTATTTTGAAAAGTGTTGCCATTAGAGTAGCTTCTCCAGATGTTTTGGATTTCGAGAATCCCTGATCATTGGTCATGTCAATCGGACCTTCTGGTAGTCAAAAAACATCTGGAAGACCAAAGGTTAAGAACTATTACACTACAGTATCTTGCCTCCTTAAATCTGTGTTTCTCCTGACGTAATTGAACATATACCTATTTAATGCTTCCCCAGTTCTTTAGAGTAAAAACAAAGTACACAAACTAGGACACATGCTATTCCCTACTCCAAATCCATGAATTTATTGAACATTGTTTTGTGAACTGTTTTATCCTGTAGGAGTAGAACACATGGAACGACTGTTTGGTAACATTGAAGGAAGTGGAGAATTAAGTTTATTTAGAAAGATAAAATGTATGTTCTCTTTCTGAACATATATAAATGCAATCACATACACACACACATACACACTTGGCATAGTAAAGATGTGGACGCATTCCAAAGAAGTGGAAAAAATATGCTGGATAGCAAGGGCCTTATTGGGAAATATAGGAATGTGTGGGCTGTATTTCCAGAAATATCTCAGTAGAAGAGAGGAGGATCATGCCAAGACACAACTACTGGGTAACACATTGGATTTTTTCTAACAATGGTAACACTATGAAATTCTGAACTGCACACTTCTTGTTGTTGATTGGCTTTAGAAATGGAGAGAGTTGCATAAATGTTATGAGTGCAAATTTCCCCCCAATTTCCTCATTTTTATATAGCTTTGAAATGTGTTGCCACCAAAATATCTTTGCAGTCATGAAAGCCTGAAAATTTCTCTTTGGAATGGGGTGTGTGTGTAAGGAAAATGAAAGTATACCTACTGTTCTTAGGATCAGTGGAAGAAGTATGTGGGTTGTAAGTGGAGTCTCCAGGGGTGTGTGGGCTGTATAATGACCATTCTTGCTCCAAAGAGAATGTGTTTTGCTTCAGAAGACACATTTCCGTACCCAAATTTAGTAACCAAAACATGGCTTAAATAACTGCTGCAATTAATACTTTAATGGCATACTGTTCTTTTGTCAGAGCATTCTAAGTCTTTCTTCAGTGCCAGTTTTTTGTGATCTCCAATTAAAAAAAAATAGTGCCAACCTAAAGTTGTTATTCATGAGTGAGGCACAGCTGCATATTACCCAATTCTTTTTTCAGCCTCAAACACACTTGTGAAACTGCTGGTATGTATATCATCCCTACTATGAAAGTTGTGTGTTGCTTACATTATAGGTGGGCAACCTCATGCCCTTCATATGTTTTTGACGGCATCTCTCTCCACAACCCCAGAAGCCCTAGTTAGTATGGCTTTTTTTTTTTTTTTTTTTGCAGCCCACACATGCCTCTGAGGAAAAATAAAAATATTATTAAAATGCAGCCAAAATGTATCTTCACAGCAAACAACAAAGTGCTAGTAAGCCCACCTCCCAGTAGAGGTTCCTTGCCTCTGACCAAGAGCCCCAACCAAGCCTGCTTCCTCCCTTTCTCCTGGCCTGGGCCATTCAGTGATGATGACACAGTAGAGCGACAACACAGTAGAGTGTTTATGCAATGCTACGCTCAGCTGCTTTCCCATTTCCCATCCAGTCTCCTCTACTGTGATGGCATTGTCACATGCTCATTCCAGTGTCCCTCTCTGTTGTCTTGGCCTGGAGGGGAATATTGGTAGGATTGTGATGCTTTGTGGAGTTGGAGAAAAGAGGGTATTACTACAGAGGTATTACTGCACAAAACATCTTCTTCACACATTGCTATAAATGTTTCAATGGCCAAAGATATTGCTTAAATAAGGACATGGACAAGCTGAACGAAGTAACGTGTATGAAAGAAATGTCATTCTGTGTTTTAAAAGTTATACTGAGCTTGTTTGGGGATTCCCTTTCCCCAACACACCACACACACACAAACATATTTTGCAAACCTGCAAACTTTGAGATTTTCCCTGAGCTTGCTAATACCTCCCACTTGTGTGTGAATAGTCCAATTTTGAATACAATAGAATCCACACTAGATTAATGACTCCACAGTTAGTATATAGGATTATGTCCCTGGGCCCATCTACACGAGGGGAAAAAAATCCCAAATACCTCATACTATTGGCATCTCGCAGAAACAGTGACATGTCCAAACGATTTTTCTGGCCTTGGAAACTCCATAAATCTCGCATTCCTGATGGCAGCCACAAGTTATTTACTCACGTTAGTTCTTCACTGCTGCTGGGGTTGTGTGTGTGTGTGTGTGTGTGTGTGTGTGTTTTAAAGTCATCCCAAGGTGCGCTGGTGCGATAGAGTGATTCTCCAAAGCAAAACAGAAAATATTGATCCGTTTTTATCGCCTTAGCAAGCAATCACTACGGCGAAAATCCACCATGGTGGCAGCGGGTGCTTGCCCTCCTAGCAGGCTCCGTCCCCACTCTCACCCAGCCAATCAGCTTTGTGCTTCCCTTCACTTTTTTTATTGTTCAGTAGTCCAAAAGAGAAAAAATGTGCACCAGCCTTGCAGTTTGTGAAAAAATACAAGGAAATCTGCGAAGGCTTTTACCCCATTATTTTTGTGGTTTTGGGCCCCCTTCCTTCCGAATAGTGTGGATTGGCACTGGAATATGTTTAGACTGGTAGGATTCCCAGTGAGTTCCATGAGGGATATTTTTCACTGCTTAGACAAGCCCCTTGTAGGATGTTGATGTAAGAACAATCAAGCAGTTGCACAGAAACTCCTTTACTCAGAGTATCCTAGCTAATGTCAACATGCCAATTCCTCTTTTGTCTTTTAAGCTTCTTTCTGGATTGAACAACTGCTTTCAACTTTACTATTTCTCCTTCCCAAATATTGAAGTTTCAAGAGTCAGGACTTTTTCAAACGGGGGAAAAAAACCCTGCCGAGGTCGGGAGCAGGACGGTGCTGTCCTGCTTACAGCACTCCCTTTCAGATGACTCTGTCCTCCTCCTGACCTTCCCCCATGCTTCCTCCATGTTGCAGGCACAAGAAGCGTGCCGCTTTTTATTGATGGGGGACTTTTTCAAATGGGGAAAAAACCCACCGAGGTCGGGAGGAGGACAGCGCTGTCCCACTTACAGTGCTCCATTTCAGATGACTCCATCCTCCTCCCGACTTTCCCTGTGCTTCCTCCATGCTGCAGGCACGAGAAACACACCACTTTTTATTGATGGGGGGTTCTCCGTTAATAAAAGCAGTGTGTTTCTCGCACCTGCAGCACAGGGGAAGGTCAGGAGGAGGATGGCGGCATCCTAAATGGAGCGCTGTAAGAGGGACAGCACCAACCTCCTCCCAACCTCGATGGATTTATTTTTCCCCATTTGAAAAAGTCCAGGGCTTCTCTGTTAATAAAAGTGGTGCGGTTCTTGGCACCTGCAGCATGGGGGAAGGTTGGGGGAAGGCCAGGAGGACGATGACATCATCCAAAATGGAGTGCTGTAAGCAGGACAGCGCCATCCTCCTCCCCACCTTGGTGGGTTTTTTTTCCCCATTTGAAAAAGTCCTCAGCTAGTCAAAGAGAGAGGTCATTGGTACAACTTGTGTGCATGGGTGGCTGGTTGTGGGTGTTTTAATATGTAGTTTTGCAACAGCTTTTTGAAAAGAAATGCAGCTTCTTGGTTTCACAAACAGTTTCACTAGCCCTTGTGTGCTAGTAGGAGCCAGTGTGGTGTAGTGATTTGAGCATTGGACTATTACTCTAGAGACCAGGGTTCATATCCCTGTTCCACCATGGAAAGCCACTGGGTGCCCTTGGGCAAGTCACACAGGCTCAAAGGGGGAGCAAAGGCAAACCTCCCTCTGAACAAATTCTGCCCAGAAAACCCTGTGATAGGTTTGCCATAAGTTGGAAATGACTTCAAGGCACATAACAACAACAGTGTGTGCCAGTGCTTAAAAAGTAAACTCACCTTTTTGGGAATCTATGCCATTTCCCTGAGAGAGCCAATTGACACTTCAAAAATCCCACACAAACAAATGGAGGAAACTAGTGACTGCTAGTAATGTACAGTGAAACTGCTTTTGAAATGATAAAATCAACCAATTGAAACAACCCCTACTATGTACATTTGTACACAAAATATAAAATAAGGCCCCTTCCAGCAAAAGTATTATGTAGTGGCAGTATTTGTTTCTATAGTTCCTGCTTTTGATTTGAAGATGCAAACCATATTCTGTTAAATCACATGAAATTTTGGACTATTTCCTCCCATTTCCTAGAGTATTTCAAAGTACAGTTGTCCCTTCGTATCCACAGATTTGGTATCCAAGGATTAAGTATTCACAGCTTGGAAATATTCTTTAAAAAGTAATAACCCCAAAAACAAACCTTGATTTTGCCGTCTTATATAAGAGACACCATTTTGCTATGCCATTGCATATAATGGAACTTGAGTACCGTATTCATGGATTTTGGTATCCACGGGGGTCTTGGAACCAAACCCCAGCGAATATGAAGGGACAACTGTACTGTATTTTGTCTTTTGAAGGTGATCCCCTCCCCAAACCAATGAATTTGCTCATCATATATATGGGTTGTGATGATCCATATGGGTGCATCTAATTCTTCACCACCTTCTTATTTACAGGTTATTTCTGGCCTCTGCCTTATTTCTCTCTTTTTCACCCCTCGAAATGCCTTAATTTCTTTTAAAAACCGTTCTTAAAGCCTTAGTGCTAAAATGGAAGCATTTCAATAACAATATTGTTGGGCTGGGAAAAGTCAACCCCCCCCCCAATTACTCAGTTTCAACTGGGGGCCCTGCAAAATAGGACAATACAAGATTGGGAAACAGAAGAAGGGAAAACATAGTTGCAAATTTTCTTCTGCTTGAGTTGAAAAGAAAGAGGACAGGCAGCCTTTAAGATGCATTTGATCTCTGTATGCACAGTTGTGGGCTTGGAGGACTTGGTTCTGCTGGGTTGAAGGAATGAAGAAAAGAGGGGGGAGCCGGAGCACCATAAACCCCAGTTGAAATAGAATAGTGGAAGGCAGGGGTCTTTGATCTTTCTGAGCACTGCAATAGTTTTACTGGAGCCTACCACTTTAGTTCTAAAGCTTCAGAGAAATTTCTTTCAAAATCTGAATTCATGTGGGATGCTGGAATGGAAAACCAGGAGAAGAAAGAATCTGTTATTGCCAACAAAGGTTTGTTTTTCTCTTATTCAACCCTCCTTAGTCTCCCTTTACCCACCAACACTTCGTTGCAAGGTCTAATTTGTGTGGTTTGAATGAGAATCCATGTAAAGAGTGCCAGAAACATCCTTTCCCACTGCCCACCACCACAAGAAAAGGATGCTTACTGATGAATTTGGATGGGGAAGGGACCTCATCATTCTGTTCATGATGTGAAATAATTTTTCAAGGGTTTCTACAAGGGGGGTGTTTTTGTAGTGACAGATCAATACCCACACTGGCAGTGATTTGTTTTCAGGTGGCAAAATAGCATCCCTGAGCCAAGCACTTGGATGCCAGTATATAAAATGTCATGATTACAGCAAAGCATTAAAAAAAAATCATACCATATCTCATTGCTCACTTTCTATTTTGGATGTTGAATGTACAGTAATCTTTTCTACCCCCATTCCTGTTCTTAAAAAACAACAAACACCCCCCCACACAAACACACAACCAAAGACCAATATCTCCCAAGATTTTAAGCAAACAAAGGGAAACCCATTGAAAAAGCATTGACATTTGTTCTCTGAATGAACTATAAATAACAAAACATATAGGCATGTCTCTTTATGTTGCTGTGTGGGCTCTTTATGTTAAATTCTATAGCCAGCATCATATGATGTGTCCTGGGGAAAATCTTGAAATAAGCATGCAAAATTATTACACATGGATAATCCAGCCTGTTCTAGTGTCATGGAATATTTGATCCTTCCAGGATTTTGCGCGCACACACACACACACACACACTTTTGTGTTCATTGTATTTATTAAGTGCAAATCAGTAACATTTTCTGAGGGACTTTACAGCTTTTTGTAGCCATTAAGCAGCATACAAAATTATTTACAGCTTTTGTGTCCCATTTTTTCCCCAGCTACCCCAAAGAGTCATTTTACTATCACTGGAACCTTGAGACAAGTTTGGTGCTGAGACACAGTGACTTGGGGACTGTCTATACAAGGGGGGCGACATAGTGCCCTGCAGTAATAGCAAGTTGCAACAGCTGTGACCTGTCTTAATGGTGGCTTTGTTCCCAGCAACCCCCATAAGCTTCACATCCCAGATGACAGCTGAAGAAAGGAGAAGAGGGCTCTCTCACCCTCCCCCCTTCCTCAGCCCCACTGGGGTGGGCGGGTGGCAGTGATATTGGGATGGGGGGGCAGGGAACCAGGGAAGGAAGAAGAGAAGGAGAGAGCCTTCTTCCCTTCTCTGCCCCTGCAGTGGTGGTGGTGATGGCAGCAGTAGCAACCAGGGGTGGGTGGGAATGATAGCCTCCCTCCTCCCTTCCCCATCCCTGATCAATCAGGGGGGGAATGGTGGCTGCTGGCACTTGACTTGCTAGCAAGCCCTGCCTCCTGTGCTTGTCTGGCCAATCAGATTTGCACTTACTTCATTTGGGGAAGCGAGTCAAATCGACTTGCTTGTCCTAACGAGCAGAAATTTGCACCCTCTCGTTGTTTTTAAAAAAGAAACGGGAAAAGCCATGAAGGCTTTTCTGGTGAGGCTTTTGACCTTTTTTGCCCCCTGCCCTCCTTCACAATACAATGAAATCATACAGAATGCCATTACGACAGGTAGGATACTCCTTGTATTCTGTGAGGAGTTTTTTCACTGTTTGGACAACCTTTTGGTCAAAGCTGTCCAATCAAATTTAAGGCTGAATAGGAATCTGAATCATCATAACCCAATGTTGTAGCACAAGGCTGGAAAACCTGTGGCCCTCTGGATTTTGTTGGGCTCCAACTTCCATCAGTTTCAGTCAACCTAGGCACTGTCGAGATGCAGTCACTGTTCTACCTGCAAACCTTTATTAATGGATTTTCCTTGGTTTTTTTCTGGGCTATGAGGCCATGTTCTGGAATAGTTTCTTTCTGACATTTAGCCTTCATCTGTGGCTGGCATCCTTAGAGAAGAAAAACCCAAGGAAAATCTATGGATGCCGGCCGTGAAGGCCTTCGACTTCACTTTATTAACGGCCTTGGAATCCTGATTTTGTATCATTTTGTTCTCCTGAATACATTTTGGGTAGTACAATCAGTACTATTTGTAGTCATTTTTGAAACTTGACAATCCATTTCTTTTACACTGAAGATATATAGTCAAACTTTATATAGCAGTTCTAACATATGTATTTATTCTATTTTTCATTCACTATGGGTTTGACTACGTGGAGAGTAAAACTCTGGATGAGATTTGGACTACTTTGGCCCTGAGCTATAGCACATGAAATTTGGACTACTCTAGCCCAGATTTAAGCACTGCACCTGCCAAAGCCTAAATCTGCATTGGGTTTTTACTTGGCGTCCATTCAAAGCTGCTACTCACACTTGACTCTGACCTCCTGGGGAAAGCAAAATGCCAGCAGTAGTCACCCTCTCTGAAGCCAAAACGGGCAGCTAGCTTTGTGATGACGGCGGGGGGTGCCCATTCTGGCTCCAGAGAGGGCAACTACTGCTGACACTTTGCTTTTCCTGGAGCTTAGAGGGGTGATTTTGCACCAGAAAATCAAAGCCACAGAGCTACTCACCCTCTCTGAAGCCAGAATGTGCAACTAGCCTTGTGATGGCAGGGCTTGCTGGGGCTTCTGACCTCAGAGAGCATGACTAACATCGGAGCTCTGCCTTTGGAATGAGAAGTGGTGCCAAGGAGGGGGAAAATGGTGGCACCTCAGGCTACACTTGTCCTTCCCCTCCACCACCACCCCTCCGAATCCAGTGTGGATGGATTGTTCAGAGGGCATTTTCCCTAAAGGAAACTGTCAAGCAAACTCCAGAGAAAATTGAGTTTTCTAAAACCCTGATTAAGTGGGTATTCTCCAAGTCTGGTGTGAACAGGGTTGTACATCATGTGTCACTATCACACCAGATTCAGGGAAAAGGCCACACACTGTGTAGCATTATTGGGCTGGATTCAGGGGGGATTAAGGGTTTTTCACTGGTGTAGATAAACCCTATGTTGGGCTGTTATTTTTTTTAAAGCAATTTTGCTTATTGATCCTCTATTCCCTGTTGATTGGCACTAAAATAATGCCTCTTCTTTCATTACTACCTTGCTTCCTTGCATTATAAATATGTGTCTATAGACGTTTATTACATTTGGGTATATGTTATAGTGATTTCAGTGTTGAACTAATACTTGGGAGACTAGGTTCAGCTCCTTAGGTTCAACACCCATTGGGAGGCCTATGACAAGTCACACTCTCTCAGCCCTAGAAAAAGGCAATGGCAACCCTCCTCTGAATGAATCTTGTGGTGGGGGGAAACCCTATCATAGGGTCACCATAAGTCAGCTTGAAGGCACGTGACTAGAATAACAAATGTGTATAGCTGGGTATATCTGATTGTGGTACTTTTTCTCATGGGTGAGCATGACTTTGTTGTTGTTGTTTACTTGGCAAAAAGAGTTTATATTTACTGGCTCCAGAAAACTCATGATTTCTTGGCAATCATTCTTTGTTCTCATATGGACAACCAAGGGCTCTTCCAGATTGGTCTAAAAAAGTGGAGGTTCTCCCAAAAGGTATGGGGAGTTTCTAGCATCTAGTCTTTGGGATTTTGCCAGGTTGTGTCTCCTCCATGTTCACACATTCCATTCTTTGGAGGAGGCTTTTTGTAGCAATTATTTGTATCAGTACTAGGGATCTTCCAAACATTTTTTTTTAAACTCAGGCTTGTCCAAGTATTAAATCCTGGCATACCATTATATGCAAACAAAGTTCAGCTAAACAAACCATGATTTCATATTGTGACTCACCCCAACCCACACACACGTTAATGGTTCTTTGCAGTGGTTCTTAACCTGTGGTCTACAGATCCCCATGGGTCCATGATGTCCTCACAGGGGAATCGAAGGCTTTCACGGCCAGCATCCATAGATTTTCCTTGGTTTTTTTCCAGGCTGTGAGGCTGTGTTCTGGAAGAGTTTACTCTTGACATTTCGCCTGCATCTGTGGCTGGCATCTTCAGAGAATGGTTGAATAGGAGTGTATGTAGAGTTTATATACTGTGAACCCCGTTGGGGAGTATATGTAAATTTATGTATTTGAATGGTTAGTTTCTGGGTGTAGAAATGCAAGGAAGATTAGTCTGTCTGTTTGGCTAATGGTTGGTTGATGGCCCATTATCTGCTAGAAATCCCCCCGTCCCTGGGTGGAATTCCTTTGTAAGTGTTGAGTTTTTATTCTATTGTTTTTCAAAACTGGAAGCCATGTTTTGTTTACTTTTAGCGTGTCTTCTTTCCTGTTGAAGTTGTCTAGGTGTTTGTGGATTTCAATAGCTTCTTTGTGTATTCTGACATGATAGTTGTTGGCCTGGTCCAGAATTTCTGTGTTTTTAAATAACATTTTGTGTTCAGGTTGGTTTATAACATGTTCTGCTACTGCTGATTTTTCTGGCTGGCCCAGTCTGCAGTGTCTCTCATGTTCCTTGATTTGTGTTTCCAGTATATAAGCTCCACACACACTCCTACCCAACCATTCTCTGAAGATGCCAGCCACAGATGCAGGCGAAACATCAGAAGTAAACTCTTCCAGAACACGGCCTCACAGCCTGGAAAAAAAACCAAGGAAAATCCTTACAGGGGGTCTGCGAAGGCTTGAAGGCTACTTGCCCCACTTTCTTCCCGCAGTGGAATGTCCACATGACAGGAGCCAAGGCAAGGCTGTCTGTCTGTATGTCTTGGCCTGCACATTGCCATTCAGTCCACTCCAGCCACAGACCTGCAGGAAGGAGCAGGAGAAAGGTCTTTCCTCCCTCTCCAGTGCCTCTGGGGGAAGGTTTAATGGATAGTGTAATTGTATTATTGCTGTTGTTTGTTTGTTTTAAATCTTGAGTTAAGTCTTGGGGGTCCGTGGCAACAAAAGATATTTAAAGGGGGTCCGTGGTAAAGAACAGGTTAAGAGCCACTGGTTCTTTGGATCAAAAACTTAAATATTTGGGAAAATGCATGTATAGTTGTCCCTTCATATTTTCTGGGGTTTGGTTCCAGGAACCCCCGTGGATACCAAAATCCATGAATACTCAAATCCCATTATATGCAATGGCATAGCAAAATGGTGTCTCTTATATAAGATGGCAAAATCAAGGTTTGCTTTTTGGATTATTATTTTTTAAAGAATATTTTCAAGCCATGAATACTTAAATCCGTGGATACCAAATCCGTGGATATGGAGGGACAACCGTTATAATCTGTGTGATGAAGCAACCAGGCTAAATAATTCTTAGAAAAATAGAGTTCTCTTGACCTTTCTTAATTATCTAGTAAATGAGGGGGAAAGAGAAGTTACACAGATTTGTCTTTTAGTTTTGTTTCTTGGTGAAGTTTGGGCACATTAAAAGTAAAAATAAAGTTTTAAGGACAGCTGTTGAAGGAAGGAAGGGCAAGGAAGCCCAATTATCAAATATCACAATGTATGCCTTTGTTTAGCTAATTCAGACCCTAAAAGAAACTGTCAAGCTAAAGGAACTGTGCTCAAAACATTTAATATGTTTGTGTAACATTTGTGCTGTATTATCTATTCACACAGTTACATTTTATACTTATGCTAATAGCAAATCCATATAAAGTTCTATATTTAATTGAGATGCATAATTACATGCAAGACTTTTAAAATGAGACTAATTGCATGCCTCAGTTTGCTTCAAACCTGTATTTTAAGTCAGATGATATGGCAACAAAGTAGGCTTACAATGTGCACAAGAATTTGTGCTAACTGTGACATACCGGTAGCTATTTTTATGTGGTCGAAAGATAAATGCAAAATAGCAACTTGCAAAATAATTTTCAACAGTTTAGGTAGAAAATACATTCTGGATTTTAGCAAACTATCAAACAAAAATTGCTATCTATGTTAGATATAGAAATATTTGAAAATAATTGTAAAATTGTTGAAAAACGTGTTCCTCATGTGCTAGAAAACCTTGTGCAAAATTTGTACCTTTTTGGCACAAAAAATAACATTTTCTGTACAGGAAACAGCATTTGGCATCATATTGTTTTCTGTGCAAAAATACCATTTGCAAATTGTATGCTGAATAAGTTCCAAACTGTGAATAATTTTTGAAAACTGTGAAGTTTTCAAATACAGTTGGCCATCCATATTCGCTGGTTTTCCTTTCATGGATTTGCTTATTTATAGATTTTATTAATAAGTCCTTTCTCAGAATTGCTAGGTCCTCTAGCACAATTCTCTGATCAACTGGAAGTTGACCATAGAGACTCACTGGAAGATCTAGCAATTCCTAGAGAGGTGTCCTCTCAGGCAAAAAAGTAATAATATAGCTTTTGTGGTTTTGTTTTTTTTAAATATTCACAGTTTTTCCACTTTGTGGATGGGGGGCTGGGGGGCTAATCCCTGCAAAAGTGGAGGGCTGACTATACTTTCTCACAGTGTGTGTGTTTGTGTGCGTGAGAGAGAGAATCCAAAAATTATTCATTGCTTCCTTTGAGAACAAAATTAGCAATGAATAACAACCCTAATCTTCCTTCTCGTTTTGCTGCAATGCAAAAGATTTAGCATTGTATATCTGTGACATTAGCAATGGACATTGTCTCACAGATAAATGAAAACATCCAAGTATATTTGTGACACAATGCTTCTTATATAAAATCAGTAAATAAAAGGATAGTAATCTATGGTAATAGGCTACTGTGCATTTTGATTAAAGTTTGAGCTTCTCCCTCTGCAGATAAATGTTTATATGAATGCCATGGCTGCATATAGTTCCCTGAGCCTTGTCTCTCCCTCATCCTGCAGACAGAAAAGGAACTGTAATGGCAAAGAATGAAGTACAGCTGGTTGCTTCGATAGATCTGAACTGTTTGTTCACTTTCCTAAACTCTGCTTTAGGACAGGAAGTGCAATGCCAGTACTCTGCACAATACAGTAAATAGGGTGTTCCATTCATTTTCCTGATAATCAGTGCTGTTCTTCATAGGGGGTCAGCATGTTGATTTCCTTTGCAAGGAGGCTTTAAAGCACACTTTGTATGGCTCCATGGTCTTTTCCTTCTTGATGTTCATAGACATCTCTAAGACTGAGAATAACAGAAGACATTGCCAAGCAAATTAGGTGCCAACAGTGTCTCCACCACTATCTTTTCAACCCCATTTGTGTACAGCAAGTACGGGGGAAATTTAGGAGAAAATCCTGGTAGTGGGAGACTTAAACCTTCACTGCCCACGTGCAATGGGCTCAGTCATAAGTGGGCCCCTGAGAAATTACTGTTTTCCAAAATACTATACTAAATCACACAAGAATATGTACCTTCTATTTATTGCCTTGGAATAGCTTTCAGTGAAACTGGAGATCTATTAGTTTAAGGATCTGACAGTGTAGAGTACAAAATGATGCTTGACACAGATGGGGCTTTCCCTCTGGGATGTGGCCATGTTTTGCAGTTTAGTCCTAAGGATTTTCATTAGGAGTGGCTTCCTGATGGCTTTCTTATGACTTTTTCAGTTAAGTGGTGGTGATGTTCTCAAGTCCCAAACTACCAGCAGGGCTGGAACCAACACACAAGTCCATCGTACGTGATCATTGCTCTTCTGAAGAACTGCTAGACTTTCTCTGCATGTGCGATTGCATATTTCTCAGCACTTTTGCAGTTGCATGGTAAAGAGGTAATGAGAAGGAACTTCCATGCACCTGTGGTGACATACAAGCAAGTGGAAAGGTAGTTGTTGGGTAATGAGCTATTCATTTAATGATGTGTAGCTGTGATGATTTCCCACACACTTTAGTTCCCTTCTTCCCCTTTCCTGTTTATCAAAACCATATACAGTACTGTTAATTATATTGCTAGTGCTTGATTGACACAAACTGATTCTGTTTAATGTTGGATATACGGTACATTGAACCTGGTCTGAGAAATACAAGTTATTCAAATGCTAAATGTAGCAAGTAATATATATATATATATGAAAAGTAATCCCCAAAAGTGGAAGGGAAGAAATAATTATATAGTTCTGGTATTTAATTTCTTTTAAACATTCATTTTAACACATGGAAAACCTTTCCACACACATGCTGTATTGATTTGCCAGAGAATCAAGAAAACAGATTTCTGAAACCTACCTGCTCTGTACAATAAGCAAACCTTTTAACTCTGCTGCCAGTCTAGAAATATTAAATTAGAAGGCAAGCCCAGATTAAGGCTAGTGATGGTAAATACAATGGTTGTATTTGTAATTCTAATTAGACGTCTCTGATCCAGCTCACTGCTTGAGGAGTGGTTGTGGCTCAGTGACAAGAGCACATGCTCTGCATGCAGAAGATCCTTGACTTAATTAAACTCTTTCAGTTGAAAAGATCTCCAGTTGGAGGGTCCTACCTCTGAGTTCTAGGAGAATAGCTACCAGTCAGGGTAGATGCTAATGGGCTAGATGGAACAATAGTCTTGTCTCAATATCACAACTCAGAAAAGCTGGGAATTCTGGGAGCTGTAGTCCAAAAAAGTGAAAGGCAGAAGGAAAAGAAGACTGCATTACAGATGGGGAGACTCCATGAAGGAAGCCACAACCCTGAGCTTGCAAGATCGTAACAGGGCTTAACAGGGACCTCTCGTTCACAAAACAACACTTATAAGTTCAAAAGATGAAGCCAGTTTTCCAGGTTCTGCTCAATATGCCATGTTCACATGTTCAGGCTCCACAATTCAGATACCCTGTGTGCAGAAATAAACCAATAGTCATTGTGAAGCCAAAACTGACAACTGCAAATGCTTGTCACTCAGGTTGCCAGTTTTTAGGGTATGTTATTAAAGGACGTATGCACAGTAGTTCTCTGCTGGAATACCTTTTAGAACACTTGCTTTAAACTAGGTCACAGAACGGACTGGTTATTTTTACTATGATCTCTTCAATAAGAAACTAACATGCTTTTTTCTGCCTTTGTACCTGCTTTTCTGTATGGAGCTATTAGATGTACAGTATTTAAATTTGTCGTCATCACACTGTCAGAACCAAAGAATTTGTCATGGATCCATGCAGCCTGCTTACTTGCCTCTCGTTTTGAAAATCTGGGAATGTGACATGGAAAACCGTGTTTTGCTTAATTTAGGAGACATTTCAGCAGAATAGCTTTTGTGATCCAATCTGTGTATCTTTGGCTTAGCAGGCAGTAGCACTTCACAATTAAGTTGAGGAATGCGGTGTATCCTCTTTCATTTCTTCCTTCCTAACAGGTGTAAAAGATATAGGGCTCGTAAAAGTATTAATGGGGTGCATTATATGTGTGAGTTGTGCAACTGGTGGTTGTATTGTGCAAGCAAGCAAGCAAGGCAGCTGTATGTGTCATACATATTTTTCTGCCATCCCACTCCACAGACAAACAAGGAACAGGCTCTTGCATGTAGTATGTAAGGGCTTCACAGGCATAAGTCTTCAACTAAAAAACTGTCAAGTATTCAACATGAAAGCCCTCTTTCAGTGATGGCCTTGGTGCATTTTCCCTCCCTAATTCCCTCCTTTTCACCCTAGGACCTTCTTAAAAATTAGTACCTAAAAGAAATATGTATTTTGTAATATGTAAGAGAGAAAATGTTTCCTATACAAATCCTTACAAAAGCACTACCTTGTTGGGATGACAGGTTACTTTTTTTAACCATTCCAGAGTCCCTGTTGGGGTTGCTTGTAGAATAGGGTGCCTGTGGACAGAAAAGGTTGCTGAACTACAGTACAACTTGCATAATCCCTCAGGGCCAGGCTGGCTGAGGCTGATGAAAATTGGACTCCAGCAACATCTGGCAAGCCATGTGTTTGCCAGTTCTGTTCTAGAATCATAAACACAAGGCTAGTTGGGGTGAAATGTGAATGAATTTTTTTACCATCATTGAAAATGTGGTTATTAATGCAAGGTTTAATTCAGTGCTACTTCATCAGATCCGTTGATATACCAATGAGTTCTTTCTTTCACATAATCATCTGAATGTTTAAATCAGAGGTGCTCATTTGTCCCAGTTTACCACAAAGCAAAATAACCCCTAACACTTCCTGGCCCTGCCACATTGCTGAACAGAGGTGTGGGGTGGGGACCACAGTGATGAAGTTCCCAACATCACATCTTCCTAGTGGTCATGCTGGCTAGGGATAATTTGAGTTGTAGTCCAACAAAGTAACCTTTCCAAGTGCTTCATCTGCCCTTTGAAGCCTCAGTGGAACCCTGGCTTAATTCCATACATGTAATCGGTGTATGTAAAAACTGTCAGAACTGCACATAATGGGAGTATGTGAAGATATATAGAGAATCTTATGATAGAATCTACTTGGAAATACAGTTCCACTAGAAAGCAAAGTTCAGAAGCCTGTGAGAATTGATAGATGCATGATTGAGAAAGGCCAAAAGAGTATGTTAAAGAGCTGATACTGTCAGAGGAGCTGAGAAATGCAAATTTATAGTGACATTCCCATCAAACTGAGATATAAAGATATACTCCAACCTATCCATATTCATAAACTGGCAAACAACAGCCGTTCTGTTATACAACACATGTCAAAGTATGCGTCTCATGGGTGTCTATCTCTGCTTAATTGTATAACCCTGCCTCCTTCTAGGAATGTGTTTCTGCTTGTGTATGTCTCCTGCTCTTGTGTTGGACGTGCAAGACGTTTTTGCATGTCCATTCCATTGAAATCAGCTAAAAATTATAATCTCTGAAACCCACCCAGAATTCTCCTGTCCACCACCCAACAGACATTGGGTAGCCATCTTTGTTAATAATCCATTGCCTTCTACTCTTACCATTTTTAATATGTAATTGGTAAAGCAAAATAATTTTAATCTTAGACAACATGGTACAAGATTTGTCAATCTCTGGTGATGTGACTGAAGGAAGCATGGGAACATCTTTTAAAAATGTTTTTCCCATCAGACCCTAAGTCTGGTAGCCTGGTATTTTCTTTCCCATAGAAACCATTAACCATGTCTGTAAGGGAGCTCATATAAACCAGGGCATGATGAAATGTGATGACCACCTGTATGTGGGCCTTACATAGTAAGAAGCTACGGCTGCTTCCTAACAAAAAACAACTGTTCTTTCAGATTTATTGGATTCCTGCCAGGTTTTGGTGGCTACATTGATTGCTAGGTCACACAGCAGGGAAAAAACCAAAACAGATGTTGCCTTTTTGGACTCTAATTCTCAGAATCCCCAACCAGTGTGGGGTTGTTTAAATACATTTCCAGTTTGTTAAAAGTTAGGGTGTGAACAGGTATCCATGATTAGTACCCATGAACTTATATAAAATGTATATAATTGATAAATTTACTTGGAATTCATTTTATTCCATTAGGAACTGACAATAAGGTTATGTAATCCCCCCCCTCCAATATACAGCCATCTGAGAAGCATTGCACCATAATCTTTCTCAAAACAATCAAAGTTTCCCCTTTAAAGAGTCTGTTTAGCCTGCAGCCTGCCTTTTATTTTTGTGATGTTATATGAACCATGTGACCAATTAAGGTCTGATGCTTTGAGGCAGTTATATGGGAAAGGGTTGCCAATTATGTATAGCCATGTAAGTGTTACAGAATGCTTGTCTTTGTTCTATGGGACTGAGGAAAGAAGCTTCTCAAACAACTTAGCATCACATTGGAATAATGACCTATGATGGCTAGTTTACATTACCCTGTTTCAAGGACATGCAAAAAAAGGCCAGCTCCCTTCAATTCATATTGAGCTTTCTTTCTTTCACTAGGAATCTGTCTGTTTTTATTTTATTATTAATCCAATTTTGTTTCCTCTTCTCTTTTCTGTTATGTTGGTCATTTTTCACTGTCTGAATTAATTAAACATGTTTACCAAAAGCAGTGGATTCTGTACATATTGTAGCATAGAAGAGGTGGAGGCAGAGGAGGTTCACAATGCGTTATTCAAACTATGTAAATGTTTAAGTGGGAGAAACAATGCAGAGTTGGAAGTGTGGGCTGGTGCATATCATGCACAAGCAAAATATTTTTGTATTTGACACTGAAGAGAACAGTGATCTCAAGCAAGAGGAGTAAAATCCTAGAGAGGCACTAATGAGTGAGTATTATCCCTATGGGTATTGCATGAGAAGTTTAGATTGATCAACAGTAGGTTAGTTAACATTTTGTTTGGAGTGTTCCTTTTCTCCTGTTTTCAGACAGAAGATGCATTTATAGTACTTCAGTTCTGCCTTATAGTCTGTAGATGCAAATGAGACCTAGCATGGTGTAGTGGTCTGAGTGCTGGACTAGGATTCCAGAAAACCAGGGTACAAATCCTTGCTCTGCCGTGGAAACATCCTGAGTGATCTTGGGAAGTTCACTCTTTCAACCTAAGAGGAAGGCAATGCAAAAAACTTAGTAAATCTTGTCAAGAAAACTTTGGATAGGGTCGCCATAAGTCAGAATCATCTTGAAGGCACATAACAAGCCAGGATGGAATTCATATGTAGCATGCTTCTAAAAACTGGCTCAACCTTTCTAATAAAGCAATGTGCCCAAAGGAATTCTGTTGTTTCATTTCTCAAGAAGCAGAACTCTCAACCCACCAACCATGCACACAAGGTAGGCTGTAACTTTGCCAAGTGTGGAAGTATACATTAACATTATAACATAATTTTCTAAATAAATACAGCAGGCTAATCAAAATACAAATGGAATGTTTTAAATTTATCAATGATTTTTCAAAGGGTTTTAAAAAAAATCCTTAATGGGTATGCTTGCATGCCATGGTTTGTATTAACAGTGGTTTGTTCTTTAAGTCATGAATTGTATGACAGGTGACCAAAAGGACAATAACAGGGCCCCCCAAATTCTGGTTTGTTTCTTTCCTGACCCCTTTGTCATCTCCTGTTTCAGGATTGGTAAATGGAGAAATAATCTAGGGGCAGACATCATTGTGGGTTTGAATGCTTTAACATTTTAAAAAGTCAGAATTTGTAAGCCAAGCAGAAACCATAGGTTCAGATTGTGGTATCTGTTAAGCAAAGGCAGGTTTGCACATCATCACAACAAACCAGTTTTCAACAAACCACATAAAGTGTGGTTAGTGTGAGCTTTAGTTTGTTTCATCTTTGTTTATTAATATTACTATTACTAATAAGAATAATATTACTAATACAGTGCTATTATTAATATTAATATGAAATATTAATATAAATGTGTATTGGAGAAAGTGATTGGTGTATCTAGCACTTGCTAGATTGCTTTAAATTTTCTAAAATGCTCTAAATTTACTAATTTCAGTTGCTTTTCATATACATTTCAAGAGTAATGCAGTTTATTAGCTGAATTCCCATGCTTGAGGTATATTGCAATCTTGGTTAATGAAGAATCTGCTGCAGTGAAATTGATTGGGACAAATGACCTTCACATCCTTCCATACCTGGTGATCACCTTTCCCAACCCAGCAGCCTCCAGATGTTTTGGACTACTGCCCCATCAGGTCTAGCCAGCATGGGCAATCATCAGTGGTGATGGAAGTTATAGTCAAAGCATGTGAGAGATCACAGGTAGGGGAAATCTCTCATATATGTATGTGTTTCTTGACTATCAGCTCTTTCCATATCAAATATAATTTGGTATTGTCAATCAAATGAGTTATGCAAGATAATGGCTGGAGTTTTGATTTACACTTGGGTTACCATATTTTGAAAAATAAAAAAGAGGACACATCTACTGACTGCCTACTTCAAAACACCGATTGCTATGATAACTCTCACTTAAATACCCCTACTATATAAGCGGTGATAATTGCTAGAAGAAATATTCCTAACCTTCATTGTATTTAAATAACAATAATTTTGCCTTCCCTGCCTCTTCTAACAGCCATCTCATCTGTTCTACCAAACCTCTCTATTCCAGTGCCCCTATGCAGCCTTGCTCAGCTAGCTAGACTTCCCCCTTTGGGTCTGTCTCTCTTCACCCCCACTCCCTTCACCCTCCCCCACTCTCTCTCTGAGTGCTCCACTGGGCTGGCTATCCTTTCTCCTAACATAGTTCTTGGTTGAGCCAGGAAGACATCGATAAGGAGGAGGCATTGGAGGACAGGAGGTGAAGCAGCAGCTGACATTTTTAAAATACCCCCAAATTTTAAAAAGCTACCCAGACAGAAATTTTAACTAAAAAGAAAAAGAAAGAGGACATGTCCAGGAAAAGGAAGACGGATGATAACACTTGTAACCATCCATTATGCAGTTTTACTGGCTTGCATAAGGATGTCTCCTTATGCAAGTATTCCCCTGGCTTACACAAAAGTCCACAGTTGTCCTGGAAAGAGCCAGGAGCACAGTTCCACTCCCCCACCTGCAGACACATCTGGACACCTTGGTTCTCTTGCAAACCCACAGAGTTATGCAGGTTCTCAACATGGTCTTTGCCAGTATTTGCAACTCTCATATACTGTACGTAACACTTGTAATAGCTATATCTGTTGTTTGTATGGCCCAAAAATACATTAAACTGGAGGAAAGGAGCCCATGGAATTTTCTGCTTTGGATACTGTTTACTAAGAATTTTCTGCTGCACCTTAAACAGCAGAAGGTTTCATGTAGAGTTTCCAGACTGAAAACTGAAGAAGGATCTTGTACCTTGAATGGTTGTGCACAAAAGGGAGTTTAAACAGGTGTTGCTTCTTACCTTCTGGCATGACAAGCAACACCTCTTCTACACAACCATTAAAAGTACAGGAGCCCTCTCCAGTTTTCAATTGGGCAAGCATAGTCTTGGGCCAGCACTGACGGTAAGGGAAGCAGGCATTTTGTGTGGGGGTGGTTCTCTTTCTCATTTGTGTCTAATAGACCATTCATTCTTTCATCATTAATTTTATTCATCTGTCAATAAAAAGAGGCTGCAGCAGCACGGTGAGGGGGAAGGAGGACGGGGTGTCTGAAAAGGGCTGTGTAAGTGTGACAGACCCGTTCTTCTCTTGATCTCCTCGGGGTTTTTTTCAACCGTTTGAAAAAGTCCGTTGCCCCTTGTCAGCTAAGGTACACAGGGGCATTTTGAGCAAATTGTACTGTATATTAACTTTAAAAAATAAATTGTGGGGCTGAGGTGCTTGGGGCCTCAAAAACAGCCTTGAGGACTGCACATACCTGTAGGATGGACTTTCCACACCCTTGATCTGTTCAAGTAGAGAAGTGCAGAAAGATTTGTAGCAGTCATCTGTGTGGCTGTGTGGATTTCTTAGTTTATATCCCAAGAGGACCCAGAGGGTATCCTTCATGGTGGAAAACCATGAATTTGTCCAAATCTGTCCAAAAGAGGAAAACTACTAATGGCCAGACCTAACCTCTCTTTTTTCAACTGATATAAGATTGCTCATACATGTTTGCCATATGGATATGCCCTTGTTGCCCACACAGAAGCAGCTCTGCAGCGTCTAACATCCTGCTTTGCAACAGCTGTAGAGCTGTTTGGGATGGAAGTCAACTTGAAGAAAACGGAAGTTCTCTACCAGCCTGCACCACAGGACGAACACCACCATTCTGTAGGCAAATCTGTGCTTAAGTCCGTTCAGCAGTTCACCTACCTGGGAAGCATCATCTCCTCAGATGCCAAGATTGACAAAGAGATCGATCACAGATTAGCAAAGGCATATAGTGCATTTGGAAGACTTCACAAAAGAGTCTGGAGCAATAAACACCTGAGGCAAAGCACAAAAATCAGTGTGTATAGAGCCATTGTACTGTCTATTCTCCTTTACGGGTCTGAAACATGGATCACTTATTGCTACCACTTACGACTCCTCAAATGTTTTCATCAGCACTGTATACGTACAATCCTAAATATACACTGGACTGACTATATGACGAATGTTGCTGTCCTTGAGCAAGCAGAGATCACCAGCATTGAGGCCATGATATTGAGAACACAGCTGCACTGGGCAGGGCACATTTCTAGGATGGAGGACCATTGCCTCCCCAAAATAGTACTCTACAGTGAACTCGCCACAGGTCAGTGTTAAGAGGGGCGCTCCAAAAAAGCAATATAAGGATTCCCTGAAACAACATCTCAGGCTTGGACAAATTGATCACCAACAATGGTCTGCCCTGGCCTCACGTCGGGAGGCATGGAGACGCACTATCCACAATGCTGCAGCTTTATTTGAGAACTCATGCCGAACAAGTCTTGAAGAGAAATGACAACGCAGAAAGAATCACATCCCGGAAACATCACCCAAGGAGACCCTCTGCTGTGCTTTCTGCAACCGGACTTGTTTATCTTGGATTGGCCTTTTCAGTCATCAGCGCGCTTGCAGAAAGCACAGGATGAGTCCCTCCTGAATCTTTGTTTGTGAAGAAAAGCCAGAGATTGTAGTCATGGAAAATCCCATTGGTGCTTGAAGTAAACATGGAAAGATTTGTGAACTGTTACAGTGTGTCTTCTAAAGGTCCTTCTGCTTCTAACTGTCATACTCTGCTGCTGACTACATTGTTCAGCTACTTTAGATTTCCAGTCTATGAAAATTCCAGACCTTCCATACGAGTATAAAATGAAATAAGATGGGAGAACTGTACTGTATTCTTTCCAGTTTAGATTCCCAAAGTGTCTTCCTTTCAGTTTGGTTATAAATTGTCACCTCAATGTTGGTTCAGCTTCCCATTAGATACAACATTATTGGTGTTTAGGGTAACTGTAGTTGTATTTGAAGTATATGCTCACAATGCAGTTAGAATTTTTTTTTAAAAAAAACCTCTATTTCTTTCCCAGTTATTTGAAGTATAGGCCTACCCCGTGTATGCAGGATTGCTTCCTGCAGTTTCACTTATCCTCAATCAAGGGAAAAGGTCCCTTTAGGCATCTGGAGAATCATAGAGTTGCAGTGGAGATGATCTCTCTAGGTATCTGGAGGGTCCTCTAGCACAACTCTATGGTCCTCTCTAGGTATTTTCTAGGTCCTCTGGCACTATTCTATGGTCTAATATGGTGGTTTGCTATTATATGTGGTTGTGTGTATCTGCTTTAAGTCCGGGAACATTTCCCATGCATTCTCCCCTATACTTCATTTTCTTAAAGGAATCAGTTTTGGTATATCTCCCGTCTGTTGCAACTGATGCTACAAGGTGAATGAATGTCTTGCTGTGTATTTAAACAATATTGTGACTGCCTACTTATTTGCATGAGAAATAGCCAGCACACCATCATTTTTGAAGATACCTATCTGAGCATTAAAATGAATTATTTAGACTTTCCTAGTCTTTTAAAATTGTGAAATCATGAATTGGCTGCAAGCTTGGGATACAATGCTGAATGAAACAAAGATCTTAGTAGCAACCAGCTTTGGATATCAGTCTACAGACATAGCAATTCTTCTTGGGTTTTAACATGCAGTGTTTATCATCCTAGCAGCAAAATTTCCAAACAGAACATGTTTCTCTTTCTTTATATATATGAAAAAAGAATAAGAAAGAAATAAAAACTGGTTAGAGATAGTCAGGCAGATAATTAAACTTCAAAGACGGCTGCTTTAAAAAGTCTTGCTGCTTTTTGTTTAGGCTTTCAAAATGCAGCCGCTTAATGCCTCCATTGTATGGAGGGGGAAATATGCTAATTTGAAGCACATTTCCCATCAGAAACCCTTTCAATCATGTCATAGTTGAGATATGAATGATGATAAAAGAGGAAAGAATGGAGAGGCCTGTATTATGAGAGCACTGCTGTTTTATTATTATGCATTGAGAAGGGGGATGAATAGAGCTGAAGAGTTCAGTCACCCATGAAGACCCATGGCCTGTTGGCTGCTCAGGGATGAGTGAGTTCTCATGGATTCAGTCTGTTCTTCCTTCTTCCAACTGGCTCTTCTGGAAATATTTCCTACTCAGACTCCCATATTGGGGGCCCTTCTCCATACACTGCCCAGAAATACAACAGGACTAAAATTAACTCATTAGGTTGATGAGAGGGGAAAGTCAAAAAGAGGAGAATGAACCCAGGCCACTAGCTTCATGGCCTAAGGCTTTCCTAACAAATGGAAAGGTTTTATATCCAGATTTGATCAGGTAGCTGCATCCATTGAGAACGTACGTTTTATATGTATCTCTGTTGATTGCCCCAAAGGAAGCATATTATCCTCAGAAGGCATTTACACATGAGCACCTGTATTTACATTCCAATGTAATTGGAGGCATGTCTTATCTCCTCTTGTACATATCTCCTCTCCTAAACCGCTCTGCAAACATATGTGTTAGGAACATTTGGGGCTGAACTGAATGCTGATGGGCTGACATTTGTGTTTAGCATCAATAAAGTATTCTTAAAAGCTAAAGCTTTAGAGAGCATTAAGAATCTTGTGACACTTGAAAATTGGACACCAGGAGTGGGTGATGGGTGAGGCTAAATTATTTCAGCTAAACTTGCAAGCCTATCTCAATGGCAGTGTCTTGCTAGTCTGAAAGGCTGCATCAGACTATGGAGATTTTCACATGGGTTATATATCCCGTGGCAGGAAGAGAACAGGGTCGAGAAAGGTTTTCCCTTTCAGACGACATTGACCCCGCTCTGTCCTGCATCCATCCTGCTCTCGTGACTATTCCGGAACAACGTAATCACGATTTTTCATCATGAATAGACCTCCCATTCCGTCACTATTACACAATCATGGGTGTGCAAAGAGGAGCCCCGTTCATGTTCCGAAATGACAGCCGCAGAGGGGAGGTCCATTCCGAGCACTTCCTGGTATGATCTGGACATCCAGGTAAGTGGCACCCTTTATTTTACCCTCCCTGTTTTGATTGTGTGATTTAAAGTGTGTTTTTGTGCTTGGTGAGCTGATTTTATATTTGGGGAAGTTTTATTTTTTAAATTTACTGCCTGGCCATTATCACACGATAATGTGATAACATTTCAGATGGCCAGTCAGAAAAGCAGCCTTACGACAGCTGCATTTACAGCTGGCCAGCGAGGGGAGGGGGAGCCCGTTCCTGCCGCGGAACTAAGGTAAGTCATAGAATCATAGAATTGTAGAGTTGGAAGAGACCATGAGGGCCATCCAGTCCAACCCCCTGCCACGCAGGAATACACAATCAAAGCATCCCCAACAGATGGCCATCCAGCCTCTGTTTAAAGACCTCCAAAGAAGGAGACCCCACCATGCTCCAAGGGAGTGTGTTCCACTGCCGAACAGCTCTTACTGTCAAAAAGTTCCTCCTAATGTTGAGGTGGAATCTCTGTTCCTGGAGCTTGCATCCATTGTTCTGTGTTCCAGTCTCTGGAGCACCAGAAAACAAGTTTGCTCCATCCTCAACGTGACACCCCTTCAAATACTTAAACAGGGCTATCACATCACCCCTTAACTGTCTTTTTTCCAGGCTAAACATACCCAGTTCCCTGTCATGGTCAGCCAGGACTCTGAGGACTCAGAAAGCGAGGAGGCTGAGCCTGTTGCAGAAAACCTGGCTGAGTCTGAGTCTAGCCCTGAAGAGCCCAGGTCTCAGCAGCCGAGCCTTCCCCCAGCACAGGGTCCAAGCCTGGGAGACATACCGTATATTCCGGCGTATAAGACGACTGGGCGCAAAAGACGACCCCCCCCCAATTTTTAAGTTAAAATATAGAGTTTGCCCCCCCCCTGTCCAGCCAGCCACCTGGCTGGAAAGCCTGTTCCCCACCAGCCAGCCAGCTCAGTGGCTATAGATGATGGAATAGTCTGTGAAATTAAAGGACTGAGAACAGCTAAAGAAGCATGGGATACTTTGAAAAATCTCTGTGGTGTTCAATCTTTGGAAAGTAAGGTTGCATTAATACTGTAAGTTGGTTAATATGAAGCTATCAAATCCCAAATTTTTGAGTGAGCACATTAATGAATGAGCACATTAATGATTTTAGAGCCACAGTGGTAGACAAGAGAATTTCACCATAGACAAAACTTGATGCAGAATGATAAATCTGAATCCAGAAATTCTAATTTTAGGCTAACTTGTCTTGAAAAGAAACATTATTTTGACTCTCCTGAGCTAAATGGGGGGCCATTTAACTCTTCAAAGGCAAAGCAGTCATTCTCACAGCAGGAGGAAGGATGTGCTGGGAAAACTGCCCAGGCCATTTTACACTTCAATCATTCTCACAGCAGGGGAGTATGATTACTGGGGTATAAGACCACCCCCCCACTTTTGAGGAGATTTTCAAGTGTTAAAAAGTAGTCTTGTATGCAGCAATATATGGTAGTTGAGCAACAGGAAGAGGTAGAAGAGCAGGTACCTACATTTAGCCAAAGACGAGCAGAAATGGGAGTGGCTGTGTCGCTCTCGGAGACTAAAAGGAAGATGCTCATTAACCACCCAGCAGCTGTGAGTGGGAGCTGGGCCAACATAAGCAGCTGGGGGAGACGCTGGATTCCTTGTCTCAGGCTATCTGCGTTCCCTCGAGGAAGCCTCTGCCTTTGACTCTCCTGGCTCTTGGAACCTTGCTTTCTTGAAACCTTGGATTATCTTGACCCTGGACTGTCTTCGTTGACCCACCTGCCGGAATCCTTTTGACCTCGGACTGCCTCTTTGTTCTTCGCTCTCTCTGGACTCCTGACGCTCTAGTGACAACACAAGGTACTGTGCTTGCAACTGAGTTGTTGCCGAGCCGGGCTGTCTTATCAGCTATTTGACTTGGCGGCTTTCCCGACACTCCCTAAGTCTCTCCTCATAAGGCATGGTTTCCAGACCTTTCACCATTTTAGTCGCTTTTCTCTGGACACGCTCCAATTTGTCAATATCCTTTTTGAATTGTGGTGCCCAGAACTGGACACAGTATTCCAGGTGAGGCCTGACCAAGGCAGAATAGAGCGGCACTATTACTTCCCTTGATATAGATACTATACTTCTATTGATGTAGCCCAAAATCGCATTGGCCTTTTTGCTGCCGCATCACACTGTTGACTCATGTTCAACTTGTGGTCTACTAGGAGTCCTAGATCCCTTTCGCACGTAGTCTCGTTCAGCCAGGTCTCCCCCATTTTGTTTTTCCACCCTAAGTGCAGTACCTTACATTTCTCCGGATTGAATTTCATTTTGTTAGCTTTGGCCCAGCTCTCTAGTCTATCCAGGTCATTCTGAATTTTGATCCTGTCCTCTAGGGCATTAGCTACTCCTCCTAATTTGGTGTCATCTGCAAATTCAATAAGTATGCCCCTAATTCCCTCATCCAAGTCATTGATAAAGATGTTGAATAGCACTGGGCCCAGGACAGAACCCTGTGGCACCCCACTGGTCACATCTTTCCAAGAGGAAGAGGAACCACTGCTGAGCACCCTTTGGGTTCGGCCGGTCAACCAATTACAAATCCATTTAATAGTTAACTTGTCTAGCCCACATTTTACAAGCTTGTTTGCAAGAATGTCGTGGGGAACCTTGTCAAAGGCCTTACTGAAATCAAGGTATGCGATATCCACAGTGTTCCCTTCATCTACCAAGCTGGTACTTTTATCAGAAAAAGAGATCAGATTAGTCTGGCATGACTTGTTTCTCTGAAACCCATGTTGAGTTTTTTTTATTATGGCATTGCCTTCTAAATGTTCACAGACTCTCTGTTTAATGATCTGCTCTAGAATCTTCCCTGGTATTGATGTCAGACTAACTGGACGATAATTGTTGTGATCCTCTCTTTTTCTTTTTTTGAAGATGGGGACGTTTGCTCTCCTCCAGTCTGCTGGGACTTCTCCTGTTCTCCAAGAGTTCTCAAAGATTATTGCCAATGGCTCTGAGATTACATTTGCCAGCTCTTTTAATACTCTTGGATGTAGTTCATCTGGTCCTGGAGATTTAAATTCATTTAGATTAAGAAGGTATTCCTGTACTACCTCTTTGCTTATTTTGTGCTGGATTTCCCTTATTGTGTTCTCTGTTCCATTATCCTCAGGTTGATCACCCTTTTGCTTTTCTGAAAACACTGAGGCAAAGAAGGTGTTGAGTAATTCTGCCTTTTCTCTATCCCCTGTTAGCATTTTGCCATCTTCTCCGTGTAGTGGCCCTACAATTTCCTTCTTCCTCCTTTTGCTGCGGACATACCCAAAAACACCCTTTTTATTGTTCTTAACCTCTCTAGCAAGCCTAAGCTCATTCTGCCCTTTAGCTTTTCTGACTTTACTCCTGCACATGTTCACTATCTGTTTGAATTCTTCTTTGGTGATTTCCCCCTTTTTCCATTTCCTATACATGTTCTGTTTAAAACTTAGCTCCGTTGAAAGTTCTTTAGTCATCCATCCTGGTTTCTTGAGACACCTCCCATTTTTCTTCCTCAATGGTACTATTTGAAATTGTGCCTTCAGTATCTCCCTTTTGAGAAAGTCCCATCTGTCTTGAGGTCTCTTCTATTTTAGTCTTCCTGACCATGAGATCACCCCCAGTATTTCCCTGAGTTGATTAAATTCAGCTCTCCTAAAGTCTAGAATGAGTGTCTGACTATGCCTGGCTTCTCCTTTCCATTGTATAACAAACTCCAGGAGAACATGATCACTCTCACCTAAGGATCCCACCACTTGCACCCCATTAACCAGGTCATCCCTGTTGGTTAGGATCAGATCTAAAATAGCTGACCCCTTGTTGCCTCTTCCACCTTCTGGAGAATGAAATTGTCTTCCAGGGAAGTAAGGAATTTGCTAGACCCTGAAGTTTTGGTTGAGTTAGATTGCCAGCAAATATCAGGATAGTTGAAGTCACCCATCGCTACTACATCTCTCCTTTCTGCATGTGTGTTCATCTGTTCTAGAAAGGCATCATCCAATGCCTCTCTGACTTGGGGGGTCTGTAGTAGAGTCCCACAATAACATCCCTGTTGTTTCTCTCCCCTTTAATTTTTATCCAGATGCTCTCCACCTGGCTTCCAGTATTGATGTCATGGATCTCTTCACTGGTGTAAATATCCCTGATATATAATGGTATTCCTCCTCCTTTCCTGTTCAGCCTGTTTCTCTTATAAAGGTTATACCCCTGTATTCCTACATTCTAATCATGCAACTCATCCCACCAGGTTTCAGTAATGCCTATTATATCATATTTGTTTTGTAGTGCTAGGAGTTCAAGTTCATCTTGCTTATTTCCCATGCTCTGTGCATTAGTGTAGAGACATCTAAGACCATGTGTTCCCTTTACTTGCTGCCTGTGCAAGGTTTTTTGCCTCCCACTGTTGGGTCCTTGCGCTGTTTGCCTTGTTCCTCTATGACAGTTTGACTATTTTCTCCAGCCCTTTTGCCTTCCAGAATACTATCTCCCTCCCCCATATGACTCAGTTTAAAGCCCTCCTGATCAAATTCTTGAGAATGTTGGCAAAAATGTTTCTGCTATCTGTTGTGAGATACACCCCATCCCTTGCCAGAAGTCCCCCCTCATGGAAGTGCAGCCCATGATCCAAGAATCCAAATTGTTCTTGGCAACACCATCTACGGAGCCAGTTGTTTACGTTGGCTATTTTCCTCTCCCTTCCTGGACCATGCCCTTCAACTGGCAGAAGAGATGAGATGACAACCTGTGCATCCATTTCTTTCATCTCTTCTGATCTTCGGAAAGCTGTGCCTTGCAGTATCATTGGTTCCCACATGGACCAAAAGGAAGGGGTAATGATCCGTAGGCTTGACAAGTCTTGTCAGCCTCTTGGTCATATCACGGATCTTTGCCCCAGGGAGACAACACACTTCCCGAGACATCTTGTCAGGCCCACAAACCACTGCTTCTGTACCCCGCAGCAAGGAGTCCCCACCACCACCACCACACATCTCCCCCGAGGCTTTGCAGCTGCTGTTCCTTGCGGTGGTACTCTCAAGGTCCCCTGCTCTGCCCCTGAAGTGTGTCCATGCTGTTCTTCCTCATTGTCCTTGATAAGGGAGAGTGCTTCGAATCAATTCTGTAGCTGCAAGCTGCTCAAAGAATCCCTGGATTTTCTTGTTCTGTGTGTGATATTCTTCCAACTGTCTACCTCCTGTGTCTGTGAAGTGACCCTCTCCTCCCCAGCTACTTCCACTGTGCAGTCCCCATCCAAGACTGTTCATTCTGTTCTGTCCAGGAAGACCTCTTGCTCACGGATATTTTGAAGTGTAGCTACCCATGTCTCCAGCTGCTGGACTTCCTCCTCCAAGAGGGCTACCAACTTGCACTTGGTGCACGTGAAGTTCCCCATGTCTGTAGACAGGACGACAAAGATCCCACAAATGTTGCAGGTGACTGCAGCAGTTCCCTCAGTGTCTATGCTGAGAGCTTTTAGGTAATCTAAGAAGTCTTAGATAATGCTGAGAACTCTAAGCTGTACTTTTAGGTATGTTGTATTTTTGTTTGGTCACTTAAATTTGCGCGCCGTTAGGCTTGTGCCTCTGCAAGGAGTTATATAGACCTAGGCTCCCAGCTCCACGCCCTTGTGACTCACAGATGTGACTCACAGAGGCTCCACCCACTCAGCAGCAAGCACTCTCCCAAGAGTTTTTAAAAAATTCAAACTCACAGAAGCTCCACCCCCTTAGCAGCAAGCACCCTCTCCCAACATTTCTTTTTTAAAAATCAAACTCACCCACTCAAAATGGCTGCCCAGAAGCTCCTCTCCTTCTTCTCCCTGGCAGGGAGAAGTGTGTGAAAGATTTACGTTATTCCATGGCAGGAACGGGAGAGGAGGTGGCGGGGCAGTAATGGGGCATTTTGGCCCCGTGTGAAAATTTCCTAAGTATGGGGCAAGATTAGTTTTGCTTCTTTTGAAACATTTTACTTTAGCTCATGTAATGGGAAGGGAAGACTCAGTTTCCATTGCTTCAGCTATAGGAATAACGCAATAGGTTAGATTTAGACTCTCAGTAGACATCTCATAGAAGGGTGGGAGGAAGTGATTTTTACAAATTCTCCAATGTCCTTATGCCTTCCAAAAAGTGTCTCCAGAAGGCTAGATGATTCTCTAGAAGTCTGTAGGAGGTTGTGCTAAAGGCTGTGGGGGAACTGTTAAAAAATTGCAATCCCTTGAAAGGAAACCCTTCAGTTCACAGAAGGGTAGGTAAGTCTCGATAACAGTTTGTGTATTTTAATCCCTGCTGGTGGTTGGGTAAGCCATTACATCAGTCAGGATATTAGGACCATTGCAGCTTTCTTTCCTTTCCACTTTAAGGGATGTATAGCATGAGCATGAGCTTGCCTGGTTGCTTGCTTGTTATGTTAACAAGGGCACTGAGGATCCAAATTTAAAGTGGAACAAAATCTATAGATTTGTCATTGAAGATACACATGCTATGACCACCAATATCTAATGGCAGATTTTCCACAACTGCCTTTACTGTTTGGGTAATCCATGTGTCCTAGTGCCCCCCTCCCTTTGGATGGTTATCTGTACATTGACTACACCCACAGGTGTGAAAGGAATTGTCTGTTCACTGAAGTTGAATCATTTAAACTCCTTTAATTGGTTTTTTTGGTTTTATTGTTGTTGTGTGCCTTCAAGTTTTTTGGTTTTATTGTTGTTGTGTGCCTTCAAGTTGTTTCCAACTTATGGTAACCCTAAGACAAACCTGTTACAGGGTTTTCTTAGTAAGATTTGTTCAGAAGCGGTTTGTCATGGCCTTCTTCTAAGGTTGAAGGAAGATGACTTGTCCAAGGTCATGCAGTAGGCTTCCAAGGCTGAGTGGGGATTTGAGCCCTGGTTTCCCAGAGTCTTACTCCAACTCTCAAACATTGCACCATGTTGGATCTCTGCTTTATAATGGGAAAATGAACTTGTAACTTGTATTTATTAAATGTAAAACAGCAGGAGACTTTAAAAAACCAAATGATCCATATGTACAAATGAACATTAGCAACATGTAAGCAATAAAGAACTTGGTTTGGGTGGAGTCTCCATATACTTTGCCAGTTTTTATATCAAGAGGATACTGGCTGTCCAATGAGTCTGGAAGCTGCAGTGAATAGTAAGCCCAAGGATTCCACTGAGATCTTTGTGCCCAGATTTCAGAGCTTTGACCTAACCCAGAAAAAAAATCTGCTTCCAAATATAAGAGTGCTTGTCTTAAGCTTAAAGGCACAGCAAAGACACACTTTATCACTGAGTTAGAGTTGAAATGGCTAGTGTGATTGCCATGCTATAGAACTAGGAAGACCCAGCTGTGCCTTTCTACAGTTATGACTGGGATAGGAGTTAGCACCATTCTGCTACTGATTTGAACCTGGTTTCTCCAGGAGATCAGATAATAACCAGAAAGCTTACTGAGACTGTGGAAGCTGAAGTCCAACAAGGCATGGGCCCCCGTGAGCCTGATGAGGGTATAGAGTCAAAGGAGGAGGACATGGCAGGGAACAGCCCTAGGGACCCTGGCACAGGTTTATCTACATCTGTGCCAGCAGGGAACCCTGCCAACCTAGAGGGTCAAGCAGAGGAAGAGCCTGGTCCAAGTGGGTTGGCATCAGTCCCAGCAGTGAGTCCTGCCCATTCAGATAAGGACAAAAAAGAAGAGAGGGACTTACCTCCACCATCGCATACCCAGCAGCGAGCTCAAAAGGAAGCTCAAAGGAAATCTCTGAGACTTTATGAGAAAAACCTGCTCGTTAAGAAACACCTGACAAAGCTTTAATTGCTTTATATATGCTGGGTGAAGCAATGGAGGCTTTGTCAGAGATCAACTGATCTTCCTGGTGAAAGCTTCCTGTTGACTTCGGTGCCTAGATTCCAGTTACCTTGACTTCTGTTACCTTGACTCATGCTTAGAGCTTGGACTGTCCCTGACTACTCTGCTGCCTGATCCTTTTGTCCCATGGACTGTTTTGGACCCATGCTGACTGACAGCTGTCACTGTGTTAGTGGACTAAATCTTTGACTGTGTTTGCATTCTTCTGAGCTAATTAACAGTTAGCTACCTTCCCAGACTATTGCTGTTTATACTTTGCTGGTAACTAGTTGCTTTCCAGACACTCTGTTTTAGAAGGGCACTAGATTTAAACAAGTTCCATAAATGATTACAAGTGAATACCAGCAAAAGTTCTGTAATACCGTCACCTCAGAGCACAGTTGGTGCCAACGTTGATGTTATTCTGATGCCAAGTTAAACACACACACACACATGCTTTTTATTAAAGCCTTCAAGGCCTAATTGATATTGTCATTTGTCCATGTGCTATAGTTTGCATTATTCTAAATTGTCTTGTTTTAATTGATAAATGACTTAATATGCTTCTAGTCTTTCAAAATTATTGTTATTTTAAAACAATATTTATTTTAAACTTTTCTAAATTGATTTTACTGTATGCTATCCTGAAATCTGCTGATATAGAATGGAAGTGAAATGAATATAGTATGTAAGTATATATGGTAAGGATGAAATGTACTGATGCAAGTAGAATAGGCATAGGTTTTGAATAGATGAATTTTGTGTTGCAGGAAATCACAGAAGTAGAAGGAAGGGAATTTAGTGGATTTGGATTTAGTGGTAGGTCACTTCTACTTGAAATACAATGGCTGATAATGTGCAGATGGAATATCAGTGCAATTTTCCTCCCTTCTTGGTTAGATGCTTTGGAAACATGGAGAGTTTCCCAAGGGAATGGTTAGAAATCCACGTAAAAAGTAGACAAAATGTTAGAACGAAATACTGTAGGCAATAATCCTACTCTGGCAATGCAATTTACTAGACAGCCAATCTGGGGAGGCAGACTCAATGCTGCTGCTCTTGTCCTTGACTCACCCTACAGTGCTTTTGTGTTCTGGTGCATTGTGTGTATGAGATCCCCTACTGTTCTGAGGCTCTACAGTGGTTAAGAGTAATGTCTCCTAGACTAAACATGCAAATGTCTTCTCTTGTCACATTTTTTAAAAGTAGATTTCAAATGATCACATTCAGCTCCTAAGATGCTTTATTGTGTGTGATATAGTGATGATGTGAGTGAAAAAGAACTATTAAACTTCATCCATCATTGTTGATTGTTCCTGAACTTCAGTCTCAAGTGTGAAATGTAGAAAGGATCCTTACTTATAGGCACACACTGGATTCCAACAGAGACACTTACCTGAGTGTGCCTCTCTGTTTATGTCTGTATGTGTATATGTGAGAGTTAGAAGGGGCAGGAGGATGAGAGAATGCAAGCCTGGAGGAACCAATGCGGTTGAAGTTCCAGGAATACATACATACATACATACATATGGTAATAAATGAAGTAACTTGGAACATACAAAACTTGCTTATGTCTTTCTAGATTCCTCTTAATGACAAAACATTACTTGTAGAGAATACAGTGATAAACTGGGAGCTCTGTAATCTTTTTTTTTTTAAAAAAAACAGATAATTCCTGAATAATATTTGGAGGGGAGAAGAGTTACTAGAAAAATGCATGTTATGATTCAATAGATGGCACTGAAATTTGCCTGTTTTTGCTTGATAACTAAATCATGCAGTTCTTCCTTTATTTAAAAAAAGGCACATAAACCCTGAAGGGTTGAAATTTGGGGGTCTCAAAACTAATTCCTTTAGGTCAAGGACTTTAAATTGTTGTAAATTAAATTCCTGTTATCTAGAAAAATCAAGCTCTGCAAGATCTCTACAAAGTGAAGAAAGTGTGCGTTGTTAGAAATCATACAAATGGAATTTAATAATGCAGGGGTGGATAGAAGATAGATTAGGATCTATCAGTAGCTGCCTGTGTGATTTGCAGTAGGCCCATAGGAGCTTCTGACTCCCAGCTGTTTCAGCAGCAGCACAATAAATTGTCTTTTCCTATCTAAATTAAGCTGCTGCAATGAAGGAAGCTTGGAGTAACCAGTTTACTTGCAAGGATTCTTTTAATACAAATTCTAAAGTTCAGGATGTTTCAGAAGCATCATGTTCCTTCATTCCAAGTGTATGTTTTTTGCACCTGGAAAAAATTAAGTAGATGCTACAAGCCTGGCCACCCCTATCTAATGCAGTCCGATTCGACTGGTGAGATGCAGACTCCATTCATTTTTGGTGGCAATTGCTTCGGCAAGATAAATGTCAGAGTCATTTAATGTAAGCAAGTTAGATCTGGTAAAATATACAACTCAGGTAGGAGACAAAAAGATGGGGACTCAGCATGTAGGTCAGGACAGGAGAACTTGACTTGGGGCCTGTGGAGAGCTATAGAAGGGGAGCTGTGAAGTGACTGGAATCTGGAGAGGAAGATGACTGGAAGCTCTCAAGATTTTTTGGTTGTTTTGCTTTGTGAGGAACAAACCAGCATCTCAGGTTCAGATGTCAAGATTGGCTACCCATCCTCATTTTGTATTATCCAAATGTGCAAAGGGAGGAATGAAGTGGGAATGATTGGGATATGTATACCAGTGAACTAGTTGTTCATCATAAACCAAGGAGTTTGCCTTCAAGGGGTTTGTAGTGGTCTGAATCCACTACAATGCATTTTGGAAGAAAAAACTTGGAAGACAGCTGAAACATTGGAAAAAAGAATGAAAAGTTCATGGGGTTGTCCACACGGTGAAAATACCCCTGACAGAATTTGCTCAGAAAACAAGCTGTCTTACTGGGATCCCACATTGTCTTATTGTATTGTGAAGGTGGGGGGTCAAAAAGAGGAAAAACTACACAAGAAAAGCCTTTGCAGCTTTTCCCGACTTAAAAAAAACCCTCCAGAGATATGCACATTTTCACTTGTTAAGACAAGCGATTCAACATGACTCGCTTCCCCATTTAAGGACACAGTGCAGACCTGATTGGCTGGATGAGCACAGGGGGGTGGGGCTGGGTTACAGGGCAAGTGCCCGCTGCCGCCATGTTGAATTTTTGCTTTAGCGAGTGATCACTAAAGCGATAAAACAGAAGTTTGTGCTATCTCTTTAAATTTCTTTTTTGGGGGGAAAGGTGAAATATCACTTGTGCGCACCATGGAAATAGGTTTTTGAAAACTGTCAGCCCCAGCAGATTTAAGTAATCCACTCACTACCTGTCTCAGCTACAGGCATGCAGGGTTTATGGGGGCTGTAAAACCATCAAGACAGGTCAGAGCTGCTGTGACTTGCTAATACTGTGAAGCAGTCCAGTTTTATCTCCTTCCTGGCCTCTGTCTCTGAAAACATGTGATGTAGAAACAATGAAGTGAAAGGTCTTGCTTGTGGACAAGGTTCCCTAATGCCAGGTGGAGCCAACCCCATAGCCTAGATGTGCTTGATTACACACCCCTTCATCCACAAATCACAGTGCCTGTGATTGATGAGAGTTCTAGTCCAGTTCATCTGAGAGGGGTGCAAGACTGAGACTTCTTGTGTGCCTTCAAGTCATTTCTGATTTATGGTAACCCTAAGGCAAACCTACCATGGGATTTTCTTAGATCTTTTCAGAGGGGGTTTACCATTTCCTTCCTCTGAGGCTGAGACAATGTGACTAACCCAAGGTCACCCAATGGGTTTCCATGGCTGAATGGGGAGTCAGACCTGTTCTCCCAGAGTCCTAGTCCAGTGCTCAAACCACTACACCACACTGACTTTCCATATTGAGAGGGGCTTTCTTTATATTAATTGTGTCCAGAAGTGAGTCCATGATAGTATTATTTGCTTCTGTTTCATTATTTTGTGCCAATAGATTTGAGCACAGAAAAAAATGTGCATAATATAGTCTGAGGGACTGTGCCATCTCAGAAGACAGGTTTATGAGAAATGCTTGGTTACTGTCATCCTTCCCCAGAAAGGAAGTCCTCAGAAATGGAAAAACAGCTAGGTATAGGCATAATGAACATTATTTCCACATGCACCAAGATTATGTCCGGGATTGTGTTAATAAGTTCTTCTTACTTTCACTGTTTTTTCATCATATGTATACAACTCAAAAATGCAGTCTCTGCAGAAAATGAAACTTTGCTCTTGGGTTTCCATTTTCAGATCTCCAGTGCAAGCTACCAAACAAACAGAAAACCAACAAAAGAAACGTTTCACTTGAAAAATTCTTCAAATCAGCCTCTCTCATATGAGCCCTCTTAAGGATGCTCTCTGTATTTTGTCAGCCTTTCCTAAAATCAGCCTATCCTATTTTTGACAAATTCTTTCATTTTCAGAATTTTGTGAGAGGTGCAGACTACACCATCTTCGATTTCCAACCCTTCAGTGTGTTTTCTCATTCCTTCTTCTCTACACCTCCCCCAACTATATCAAGACAGAAAACCCCAATAGCACCACAGTATATTTGGACTGGTAGCGCTTGGAGCCTTGTATCTGAAAGCACCATAAGTGAGCACTGAACTTTGGAGAGTGGCCATTTTAAAGCTTGCTTAAAGGATTGTGTGTGCTTATTGCAGTACACCACTATATGCTGAAATGATTGTCTAGCCTTTTAGTGTGTGTGTGTGTGTGCGTATGGATGCACACCTTCATGTTGCCCATTGACTTATGGTGATCCCATGCCCATTATTAAATAGTGGTGTTCCCTTCTAAATAACATTAAGAATCAAATTTGAAACGTTGGATGTTGTTAACCTCTTTGTATTCTCACCTGCATGTTTTTATCCAGTGGACCTGCATCTTAAATAACTGCCCTAGAATGGTGAAAACATCACCCCTTTGCTATAAGTACTAGCTGTCCTATATTAATTTTATGGGCTTACATGTTCTCCCCCCTTCAACAAACTGTGTTAGCAGACTTAAAGTCAACTGTGGGAACTGGGTGCATATTCAGTTCAGTGTAATAAAAGAGGGCAGATGGAGTAAATCCAAATGCAGTCCTAATAATAGGGTCTGATGGGGAAAAGGAGCCTTGTGATTGTTTGATAACATGGATTCTTCTCAGAGATGGCGTAGGGACAGAAAGGGGATCATAGTGCCATCGCTGAGTCATCATGCAACAGGAGGGGGCTCCTTTTGCTGCCTCAGATGAAACCCCTTTTTTCTGATGTCACAAGCCTATTCACCAGAGAATTGATCTCCCATTCATTGGGAGAAAAGGAAAGTGGAAGAGCATGCAAAAGGAAACAGTGGCTAGCTGAACATGTAGGTTCCCCTTTGCAGAGAGAGAGGAGAAGACTGAGTGCAGAACTGCAATTTTGTAACTGCAGGTCTCTGACGTATAGCGGAGTGTTTGCTGGCAGAGAATTTTTATGGACCAGTAGGCAGAACAAAACTGAAGCTGTAACAAGACTTGTGCATTTTGGAAAGGAAGGCAATCTACTGGATTGAGGAACGGAGCCGTTCAATCACAGTCGTGGTAAATAGGAGACAGAAGGGAAGAAAGAAAGAAGAAAAGAAGAGAGAGCCTTGGCTGGGGGCGGGGAGTGAAAGCATTTTTGGTGGATGGTATAAAGCCAGCCATGGAAACTGCAGCAGAGGAAAATACAGAACAAAGCCAAGAGAAAAAAGGTACCCAGAGGATCAAACAATAGACTGTTTAAATCTTTTTAAGAACCTTCAGTGAAAAGGTTTAGGCTGTGTTTGTCATTCTCTTTAGAACAGCGCTTAAATGATAATTATTGCATCTTCTAGCTTCCAGTGCTTTTCTAAAAAAAAAAAAATCCTCTATGACTTGACAGCAGATTAACAGAACAACCATCTATCCCTTCATCTCTGGGTTAGTGTTTTCAGCCATCTCCATCCCCACAGAAAAGCAGGACTGTGTTTTAACAATTTAGAGGGAAATAACTCTGTGTGTACTTGAATGGCTTATTCATGGGTTTTGCGTCTGGGGGTTAGGCTTTTTGGCAATCTGGTATTCTGGTAACATGAAGTTTAAGCCAATGTTGGGCTGAATTTTTCCTCTTATTTTTTCTCTCTTATTGTATAACACTTATCATGCATTTCTATACTGCATGGGGAAGGAAAATTGTGTTATGAAATAAAAGGGAAATTAAAGTGTACCATGACGTTTGGGAAGAAATGTTCCAAAACACAGATTTACAGACCAGAAAATGCAGGGTAACAAGAGTAAGTGAATATGGATGTTGCTTGTGATTTATTGTTTGAAAGGTTCAATGCCACGCAGCATAAATTTACAATATTAGTAACATATATTTGATTATTCTCTATAGCAAGCTACTTTTGTGATATTGCTGACAGCTTTGCAGACATTTACACTTGTGTAAACCCACTGATTTGGAAAGGAAAGAAGCATAGTTTAGTGGGTAAATGATCAAGTTGTTTTGTATTAGACAATTTAAAACCTACAAGACCGATTATGCATATAATTTATTTTGCTGTTTTGTGTAGAAACTCTTAAACAGAAAAATACTATATAGGTTGCTGGCTTAGGGCAAATAGAAATGCATTTGTTGATTAAATTTTCAGTGAAAATTCTGAGATCTGTATTCTGCAAATTAATTGTATTGCTCTCTGGAACAGTTAATCCATATAATATAAGAAGAACCTCCATTTCCCTAAAGCGAAATTTGGCAGACAATTGGACCGTAATATAAAGTAATACCCTAGAGCTTCTGCCCTAAACATTACAATGCAAAGAGATTAAACTTTATAAAAGCAAGAACATGGTACAGCAGTGACAGATGTCACTGAAAATATTTATAATTTTTTGTTACAAGTGGGGTGTGTGTGTGGAGAGAGAGAGAGAGAGAGAGAGGGAGAAAGAGACTGTTCACCTCCCTTTAAAGATTGATAAACAATTCCCTTTTGAATGGCCCAAATACAGATAATCAGTTTTATCAGATCAGTTTGTCTTTTGTGTTGTGGAGAAAATTGTACTTAGAAATTAATGTCTTCTAAATCTGTGAAATTTCCACACATAGGAATTTAAGGTTAGGGGTAGGGTGTGAGGTCAGGCACATCATAATTATTTCCCCAATGTTGTAAAAAAGATTAATTGGTGAGATTAATTGGCTCACAAAACGTTCAGCACAATATAATGTGATGGTGGTTGAACAGGCAATCTATGCCATCTCAGAATTGCCTTTGAAAGTTCCTTCTCTTCTAAAGCAATTTGCAATAAAACTTTTTTTGGGTGGCTGGCTGGGGTGTGAGGTTGCTGTTTGAGAAACACAAACCTAACTCTCACTTGCATTCACTGAGCTGGTTTTATAGTTTTTGCATACTGGTCCAATTCATGGTAACATCTCATGGACATTGTAGAGTGCATTTCCCTTTTACAAAGTTAGGAAATGGCTCTAGGTTTATAAAGACCTCTAATTTTACTATTCTACCCCAATTTGTTTAGTTTGATAGACTATCTGGAGTTACTTGGATACATGTTACTTTTTCCAGATGCTCTATAAAGATGCAGCTTATAGTTAAGTCTTTATAATCGAGCGTAATAAAAAGCATGTCATTGTTTATTCTCCAGTTGCCCTTTGTCAAATTTCATATATTATTCACCTATGGATAATAAACCTGACAGGTTCCCCCCACCACGAAAAAAAAATTCAAACCAGATTCTGACTACTTATAGTTTAGGCAATAATTTGAAAGAATTTTGCTTCCATTAAAATGCCTAAATTAAATGGCCAATCCAAATTCAAAGTCTAATTAAATTATTAAGATGCAAATGCTTAATTAACCAGATTTGGCTGTCCTGTCAATTTTTCACTGAACGTTAAGCATGTATAGGTTCTCTACATTTTTCTCTAGATTTTTTGTAGCATTTAACACTGAAGGATCTTGATGGATACCATGTTTTGTTTGTAGTATCAGACATGCAATGCTTGTGTGTGTGCATGCGGGTGCTTAGCAGATAAATAAATAAATAAATAAATAAATAATGTTAGGTTTTAGAAAAATCTTTATCTGCATTTCAACTTTAAACTGCTTTTTAAAATGCAGTGCACATATTTCTACATAGCCATAATTACATTTTCTAGTGATCCTCAGCTGTGGCATTTTTTAAAAAATTCTTTTAAAAATTATTGGTGAGTTCTGCAACACTGTATCTGTTGTTCATATGTGATATATGATTGAACTGCCAAAACAGGGAAATTTTTATCACTGTTGAATTGTGTGTGTGATAAAGATTCCATTATATGCCAGTGAACCTTTAAGTGTTGTAGTAGCCTAAACAAATGTTAATACAATATGGGTGAAATCCTGTTCTGTCAACAGCAGCGATCCCTAAGTCTGTGCTCTCCAGGGGTCTTTGAAAACAGTTCCCATTATATCCAGCCATCATGGCTCTTGGGTATTGGCCATTTTAATTAGGGATGGTAGTAGCTGTAGTTCCACACAACTTAAAAGCACCAAACTGCAAAAGACTGATTAACACTCATGGGCGTTTAGCTGCTGGTTGAAATGAGTACTAGATTGAATGAAGAGCTTTCTGTTTTTATAGCAAGCTCAAAACATACTGTGATGCTTTTTTTAAAAAATTTCTTTGATTTATGAAAAAGTAATAACACCTGTCATAGAAACCAATTCATAGCTATAAAGAAGAGAACATAGAGTTGATGCGCTCATTCCAAAGTACATTAGTTGTAGTTTCATACCTTTCACGTGAAATGTTAGTTGTGATTCACAAAAGCATCATGGGTTTCCAAAAGCATCTAAGCAGGATCCAATCCACTGCGTATTTCTTCTCGTTATATGTATTTGAAGTGGTGGGATGCACTTCAATATCCATATATTCTCAAGCACAAAAAATTAAGCTTTGGTGAATGTATGGTTAAAGTACATGTTTTGCAATCAAACATACCATGATATGATTGTTTACAAAACATATACAGTGCCCCCCCCGAATCTGTGGGCTCCAAATCCACAAATTCAACTGACCACGGATCGTCACTTCCCATATTATAAAATGGTGGCAACATGAACTCAGGCATGCTTATGTGTCTGCATTCATGTTGCCACCATTGAATAATATAGGACATGATCATCCACAATTTTTGGTATCTGTGCAGGATCCAGGAATGAAACCCTTGTGGATCCGAGGAGCCCACTGTACTTTAAATGTGTTGTACTGTTTTTATTAACCTCAGCTCTATGTCACATGTTGAGCACACTTCCTTTAGGTGAAAATGCACAGTTGTTAAATTTGTGATGACCTTAAAGGTTGTGCTTTTCTGAAGATAAGCCATTACTGCATGGTATCTTCCTCAAATTTGGGAAACTGGTTGACAATCATGTTAACAGGTTGCTTTATGTGAAACATCAGACATTCTTATCAGTGGACTAGCCTGTGATTGTTGTCCATGTAATTGTTGAGCAGATATTTTGCAAAGCTGCAAGACAGATTGAGTGGTTTTAAAGCTGAAGGTTTATAAATTATTGAAATGACAGGATTTATCTTGTGGGCATTAAATTAAATCAAAAAGGGAAGATGGGGATAGGCAGATTTACTGAAATGGAATAAATAGGTAAAATGAATGCCATTTTGTATCAGGAAAGAAGAAAATACATCCTAATATGTATTAACATGGACAAGATGCTTGCTTTTAATTTGGTGTGTGTGTGTGTGGGGGGGAATTACACTGTCCAGTAAGTAAATCACAGTTGAAAGATGTAAAACAGATTTACTGGGGATATCTAGAGCAAACTGTCCATAAGGTTATGCTAGATTAAAAACCCATAAACCCAGAAGTAATAGTTATACATAACATTTGCTTATTCTTTAAAGCATCTTAGCAACAACAACAAAAAAGCACAAACAAAATGTATTTTTAAAAAGATTGTGAGCCAGCATGGCGTAGTGATTTGAGTATTGGACTAGGACACTGGACACCATGGTTTGAATCCCTGCTCAGCAGTGGAACCTCCTGGGTGACCTTGGCAAGCCACACTCTCTTAGCCTCAGAGGAAAGAGCTGTACGAAAGAACAGTAAGAGCTGTTCGGCAGTGGAACACACTCCCTCGGAGCGTGGTGGGGTCTCCTTCCTTGGAGGTCTTTAAACAGAGGCTGGATGGCCATCTGTCGGGGATGCTTTGATCAAGATTTCCTGCGTGGCAGGGGGGTTGGACTGGATGGCCCTCGTGGTCTCTTCCAACTCTGCAATTCTATGATTCTATGATTCTATGAAAGCAATGGCAAAAGTCCCTCTGGACCAAGAAAACCCCATGATAGGTTCATCTTAGGGTTGCCCTAAGTCAGAAATTACTTGAAGGCACACAACAACAACAACACTCCATTTAATTCAGTGGAACTTACTTCTTATATACTATATATTTATATATAAGACTGTACTGAAAGGTGATTAGAAACACTTACATACTGGAATTGTTGGCCTTTTCAATGAGGAATTGGTGAAAAAGGTCAGCTGTTTTTTTAATGCCACATAACAGGAAGTCTGAAATAATAATTAAATAAATACAGAAATAATTTTATAGAAATTATACTATTAGTTAACCTTAAATAGACCTTTATGAAAAGAAAAGGATAGTATTGTTTTTAAAAAGCAGGTGTAGTCCAATCATATTATTGATTCGCTATGCTCTAGTTTACAATAACATAAACAGAAAAAATTCCCAGGTATTGCTCTGGACATCAAATTCCTTGGCATTTAAGGCACTACTTATTTAGAATTTATTACTTATTGTGAGAATGCTGGAAGAATCAGGTAAATAGTTCAGATCTAGGGGACGGATATATGTAGAGATATATTTATCACTGGAAGTGATGAATAAACTCAGTGAATGTTCATCTCAATACTTACATAATTTGTATAAGTCTTGTAGAAAAATACTGTTTTTCAAAATACTTTCTCTGTCAAAGCAGTTCTCCCCATTTCAGCAGTTCTTTGTAAATGCATGAGCTCCACTGAGCACAAAGTTTCTTGCTTTGCAGTGTCTACCCATTGCATTTTATATTGCTTCATGTGAGCAAAAGGAAAAATGCATGGATCTTTCTTCTCTGTTGGAAGAAAGTGAGAAGTTTGTTCATCCTAGTGCCTCAGTTCATACAAGGATGTTATGGGTCATTGCAGTTCATACAGGGATGTTACAGGTTAATTCCAATATTATTGGAATTAGAGTGGGCCCATTGAAATCACTATTGACTTACATACATGGTGAGTAGCAAATCCCATTCATTACTATGGGTCTGTTCTAGTTGGTGCTGATGATGTTGTATTTAGAATTTCATCAAACATTGCTTCTGTGCGGCTATCAGAGAGGCTAATGCAGAAATAGTATCTGCTAGGTTCAACCCTACACCCCAACATTAATTGAAACTATGGTCCTGTCTATTCGAGGGGAAAACAATATGCACAGACACGAAAAGGCAGGAGTTCGGAAGAATGCGAACTGCCTACACAGTTTAAAAGTCCCCCGTAAACTCTGCATGACCCCCTAGCCCAGCTAGTGAGTGATTTACTTGCAAGTGGATATTGCCACCACCTACTTTTGCCAGCTGGGGATTCTGTGGGGGGTGTCCTTCCTGCAAAGGAACTTTTCCAGGGGAACTCCTACCTGGATGCCTATGATTTTTTTTAATTTCTTGGCAGCCACAGCAGCCGCTCCTGAAGGCTGTAGGAGCAGGAGACTCGGCAACTCCCAGCACCAGGAGAGGGGTCTTCTTGTCTCCTAAGGCGGGGGTGGGGGGTGGGGGAGAGAGATGTGCATGTGTGTGGGGGGGAACAGGCATGGGTGACTAAACTCTGCATGACCCCCAAGCCAGCTGGCGGCCACAAGTGGTTTACTTACAATTTTAAATCTGCCACCACCAGTTTTTTTTTAAGTTTCCTGTGGTGCACACAGTCGTTTTTACCTATTTACACCAAACAAAAATTAAAAAGAGAAAAATTACTGTTTCATGGACTTACCGGACCCTCACTTAGCTGGAAATCCAACATGGCAGCCACTGCTGATTCCCCTCTTTCCTAGCCCCACCCCTTGTGCTCATCCAACCAATCAGATTCCCCTGCCTGTTCGTATCTGTGCAAATGTGAGTGGTCAAACAATCACTCATTCGTACGTCATACAATTTTTTTTTAATCCATATGAAGCCCCAGACTCTCCACAAATGGACTTTAGGGTGAGTTTTGCTGTCCCCGTCTGAATGACGTATTTGTGCGAATGGCCATGTGAATGGATAACCAATCTTTTGCATGTCTTCCTTTTTTTTTTTTTTTTTTTTTTTTTGGCATGTAGACGGGCCCTATGTAGGCAGGAGTAGATGGAAGGAATCAGAAAATTAGAAGAAAACTAAGCCTTGGAAGGGCAGCCATAAAGAAAGATAATATAGATTAGACCCTCGAGCATAAAGATATACCATTGAATACCAAAGTCAGAATCATCTAGCACATAGTATTTCTGATTTCTGTGTGCGGTTGTGAAAGCTGGACAGCAAAGAAGGCTGACAGGAACAGAAAACTCATTTGAAAAGTGCTGGAGGAGAGCTCTATGAATATCATAGACTTCTAAACAGACAAATGAATCAAGCCTGACTGAAGCAAGATAACTAAACTGAGGCTGTTATACTTAAGACATATCATGAGATGATGTGACTAATTCAAAAATACGATAATGCTTGGCAAAGTAGAAGGCAGGAGGAAAAAAGACTGCACGGTAGGTGTATTGATTCAATCAAGGAAACCATGGTCCTGAGTTTGCAAAACCTGAGCAAGGCTGTTGATGACCAGGGCCTTTTCTAGACAAGAAGAAATAATGCTCATGCCTTTGCATTATAGCAAATTTGCAGCTGCGTCATTTTGTTTCCATGGTGACTTTCACAAAAATGTGCATTGACGTTCACCAGGCTGCGAATCAAGATGGTGGCCATGTTATTTTTTTGTGGTTAGGGATGATTGGGGAGCAAAGGGAACCCGGCAGCGTCTGGAGATGACAAGGAGGGCAGCCACCACGAGGAACAGGAGGAGAGACCGAGCTGCCAGTCCTTCACCCGTCCCAGTGGTGGCAGCGTCTGAATCTAGCTGCAATTAAAGGAACGGGAGGAGCCGTCTGGCTAGCTGCTGGTTGAGGAGAAGGAACAGGCGGGTGGATCTTCGGCATCCTGGCTTCATCACGCCTTTCCAGGCTGGCCTGCTCCTTCTCTCATGCCTGTCCTGTGCCCTCCAAAGCCCACTCTCAGCAGGCACAGAACAGGCATGAGAGAAGGACCAGCCTAGCCCGGGAAGGAAAGATGAAGCTGGAGCAGCAAAGAGCTGCCCGTCTCTTCCTTCTCCGCAACCAGCAGCTAGCCAGGCAGCTCCCCCGTCCCTTTAATTGCAGCCAGATTCAGATGGCAGTGATGCCAGGATGGGTAAAGGGCTGGCAGCTCGGCCTCTCCTTTTTATCCTCGCAGTGGCCACCATGAAGAATTGACAGTTCAAAAAAGCACATGATCGCTAGCAGAAAAAGTGCTTCCAGGAGCGTGATGGCAAGCCCACTCTTGCACATGTTCAACCAATCAGATATCCAGTTCCAAATAGGAGTTTCCCTTTATGAGCCACTTTCTGTTTATGTGCACCAATTGCATCCAGAAAGAAAATTGTTGCAGAGAGAATCAAATCATTTAAACAGTGAAGATATAAATAAAGAAAATTATGCTTATTTAATTTATAGGTAATATTGTTATTGAGGGTTTTAGCAGTTGCAGCATAGAAATGTACAAAACTGAAGATCACTTTATTCACTCTATATGTGCACATGCAAGTATACAAACATACAGAGAATGAAAAAAAAATCTAGTTCCCACATGGCAGAAAATATTGCACAATGATAGGGCACAGGGCGTAGTGGCCAGGTCAGCTGAGGGATTCAGGAAATTAGAATTCAAAAAGTAACATCTCTAAGCTCTGGGAAGCAGATATAGATAGTCAGAGGATTACACTCTATTGTTTTCTGCCTTCCCTCCCACCCTTTTTCTTTTACTGATTTGATCTGTGATTAATTTTTCTCCTAATTATTATTGCACTTGTATTGTGAACAGAGAAAGAAGAAAAAAAATATTAAGCTTTCTCCTCATCTCCTGTGTCTTTAAATAAACACTTCCTCTGTACAGATTCAGCCTGTGTAATCAGTTCCAGTTTATTTCAGCTAAGGGACTGAATGAGTAATTGCTCCTTCAATATCTGATTTGAATTTGCCCCATTGTCAGTTCCTCTTCCCACTAAGAGGGGAAGAAATCTATTCAAGTCAGTAATTAAAGCATCCTTCTACCTAAGAGCAATTCAGAGAGGCTGTTCAGGGGACAATCTACTCACTGGTTTCCAGCTGGGTCAATCAATCAATCAATCAATCACTTTACAGTATTTATATCCCGCTTTCCCCAAAAAAATGGGACTCAAGGTGTCTTACAGAATAAAAAGAGACACAAGTAAAAACCATATATAGCTAAAAACTTACAGAAAGTTAAGATCAAAATACAGTAATAACTTTATATAATTAAAATCTTATAAAACATTAATTTAAAAGCCTAGATTAAAAACAGTACCACACAAAAAAGAGAGCCAACATGGTGTAGGGGTTTGAGCATTGGACTACAACTCTGGAGACCTTGGGGTTTGTCTATACGAGCCCATAAAATATGGAGTCCTTCACAGTAATGATATTTTGCAATAGCTGCAACCTGCCCTAATGGGTTTTTTGCCCCCATAAGCTTTACATGCCTTCTAGTAAACATGGCGGCCGCGAGTGATTTACTCGTGTTTGCACTTACCTCAATTTGCTGACAACAACCTTATTTTTTTAGAAAAAAATTATGTCCAAGGTGCAATTGACCAATTTTTCACTTGAACACAAAAGCAAAAAACAAGCAAACAAACAAAAACACCCCAACACCCCATTTTTTCACCTTCGTACTTGACCGCTAAGGTGAAAATCCAACATGGCGGCGGCAGCAGGCATTTGTCATGTTAGCAAGCCCCACCCCCTGTGCTCATCCAGCCAATCAGATTTGCGCTTCCTTTCGTTTGGGCAAGCAAATCAATCAACTTGCTTATCCTAACAAGCAGAAATATGCATCCCCTTGTTTTTTTAAAAAAGATGGGAAAAGCTGCAAAGGCTTTTCTGGTGAGATTTTTGGCCTTCCCCCCCCCCCTTCCTTCACAATATGGCAAAATCTCACAGAATGCCATTAGGACAGGTAGGATTCTCCCCGCATTCCATGAGGATTTTCACCGTTTGGACAACCCCCAGTTCAAATCCCTGCTCACCCATAGCAATCCACAGGGTTACCTTGAGCAAGTCAATTCTCTTAGCCTCAGAGGAAGGAAAGAGCAAACCCACTCTGAACAAATCTTGCCAAGAAAACCCCGCTACAAGTCAGAAATGATTTGAAGGCACACAACAAGAACAACAACATTAAAGCAGGAAGCCTATTATATGAAACAATCAGTTCCCAAATGCCTGCTGGAACAAAAAGGTCTTCTTCACCTGATGACAAAAGGATACCAGGAGGGAGCCAGCCTAACCCCTCTAGGAATCAAGTTCCAGAATCTGGGAGCAGTCACCGAAACCAAACATGCTTGCAAAGGTGCTGGGACTGAGAGTAGCACCTTCCTTGGATAGCTCACATATGGGGAGATGCAGTCCTTTAGATAGCCTGAACCTGAGCTGTACAAGGCTTTATGGGTCATAACCACCACTTCAAATTGTGTCCGGAAGCAGACCAGCAGCCAGCGGAACTGCTGTAACAAGTGAGTTGTATGTCCCTGTTATCAGCACGCATTAACAATCTGGCTGCAGCTCTTTGGACCAGCTGAAGTTTATGAACACTTTTCAAAGGCAGCCCCACGTAAAATGTCATAAAATAATTCAAATGGGTCAGTAGGAACCAGGTACATGGGCTTGAACTTTCAGGCAATGATCTATATTTGATGTTGCCAAGGTCCTTTTGCTTACTTATAGTTGGAGCTTGTAGAAGTAGCTCATCCATTGCGTACTAATTACTATCGTCATGCATAAAATGCTATGATTCTGCCCTTCCTTTGGTGGCAGGGAGGGCCTCTGGTGGTGTGAAAGAACTATAATTGCAGGGCATTGAAATGTACAGTCATGTCAGATGAGCTAAAAGTGCTATGTGTGACCAGCTTTTCCTCCATATTTTGTTTGGTTGAGATCATGCTCGGTTGCTGCGATATCCATTGTGGCCTTGCAAACAGAGGACTGATTGTACAGAAGCAGAAATGAATTCAACAAATAAGTTAAAAATATGAGCTAAGAAATGTGGGGTGGGGGGCTGTGTAAAATTTAGGCCTTTTTCCTGAAGAGAACATTTATAGCTCAAAATAACGCAGCCCATGGTGGTAAAAGGTGTTGGCTGGATTTCTCTTTCAGCTCTTTAAGGGCCTAGATCTTTTAAGGAATCAAAGTTAAGTATTAAGAGATTGAGTTGGATGTAAAGGAATTTATGCTAAATGACAATCTGAGTGTGATTATGTATCATTTTTACAGTTAGAGCTGCAGATTTGAATGGCATTCTCTAGCTTACAACATACTGGAGGACATCTTAAGCAGTTTAGCTGCCTCTAAACCAAACTCAGGACATTATCACAAGAGAGTTGTGCAGCGTGATTGCAGCTGTATAACAACATCTATGGCTGTACCTTATTGCATGACACCATCTCCATCCCGTTGCCATCATCTCATTGTTAGAGCACAGGTTTTCATTGAAGGGAAATCCTGTCAATGACTGCCATTATTGCTTTTGATCCATTGCTGCTCCAGTGTGATAGGTCTCTTCCAGTTCAGTTCCAGGATGAATGCAGTCACGTGGCATCAGGAGGCCTGATTTCCTGCTTCTCTCCCTCCTACTGCCTATTCCAAAGCAGTTTGACTCCATGCTGCTTTGGAAAAGCGATGGGGGGGGCTGGGGGAGAACACGAGAATAAGGACCCCTTCATGCCATGTCATTGTACTCATTCCAGAACTGAACCAAAGACTATCACACCAGGGGCAGCAGCAGGGGTTGCCAAATGGAAACAGTTGCACAAATGGAAGAGAGGTGTAATAATGAACATTGTAGGACCAGTATGTTCCCATTTCCTTTCAGCAAATAGACATTACAGTCCACATGGCTACTTCACTAACATAACTAAAATGAGATACAAGGCTAGTGTGATAATCTTCTTAGACTCAAGACGTTGAGATTTGCAAGAAAACCAGAAGAGCCTGAATAAAATATTTGAGCATATTGCCTGAGTACTGTTTATTCACAACCTTACTTCATTTTGAGTAGGATGCTCAATTCTGTGGCCAAGTGACATAGAAATGAACTATGATTTTACAGAAACTGAACCCTTGAAAAGTTTGCTTTCTTTTCTTCAGGTAGCCTGTGTTCAATATTCCCCAGTACAATTGACTGTCCAAGAATGAGTAGTAAATAGCACATTACAAGGAAGTATCCCTCTACTTATGAATAACATTTTTTTAAAATTAGGTATTTATACCCCGCCTTTCAGCCACAATGGCTATCAGAGTGGCTTACAATTTTTTTTAAGCAATAGCAATTTACACATCTACACTGCATTAAGCAATGTGTGTTATAGAATCATAGAATTGTAGAGTTGGAAGAGACCATGAGGGCCATCCAGTCCAACACCCTGCCATGCAGGAAACCACGATCAAAGCATCCCTGACAGATGGCCATCCAGCCTATGTTTAAAGATTTCCAAGGAAGGAGACCCCACCACGCTCCGAGGGAGTGTGTTCCATTGCCGAACAGCTCTTACTGTCAAAAAGTTCCTCCTAATGTTGAGGTGGAATCTCTATTCCTGGAGAGGTGGAATCTCTATTCCTGGAGCTTGCATCCATTGCTCTGTGTTCTAGTCTCTGGAGCAACAGAAAACAAGCTTGCTCCATCCTCAATGCGACACCCCTTCAAATACTTAAACAGGGCTATCATATCGTCCCTTAACTGTCTTTTTTCCAGGCTAAACATACCCAGTCTCTCCTCATAAGGCATCGTTTCCAGACCTTTCACCATTTTAGTCGCCCTTCTCTGGACACGCTCCAATTTGTCAATATCCTTTTTTAATTGTGGTGCCCAGAACCGGAAACAGTATTCCAGGTGAGGTCTGACCAAGGCAGAATAGATCGGCACTATTACTTCCCTTGATCTAGACACTATACTTCTAATGATGCAGCCCAAAATTGCATTGGCCTTTTTAGCTGCCGCATCACACTGTTGACTCATGTTCAACTTGTGGTCTACTAGGACTCCTAGATCCCTTTCACATGTAGCCTCATTCAGCCAGGTCTCCCCCATCCTATATCTATGCATTTCATTTTTCCACCCTAAGTGCAGTACCTTACATTTCTCCGTATTGAATTTCATTTTGTTAGCTTTGGCCCAGCTTTCCAGTCTATCAGGGTTATCTAATTGCCCCCACAAGCCAGGTACTCAATTAAGCAAAGTATGGGAGGAAAAACCGTATTGGTACTAAGGTGACTTCATATTGTTTACCTATGGCAAAATTTTAAAATTCAGGGGAAGCTGGACTCCAGTATTCTTTCTTTCTTGACAGCATTACCCGTGACTGTCTACTATATGACTCTACTTAACTATATACTGTAAACTCCAGGGATATGAGAAGCGGGACTTGCTGACATTGATGGATAAAACTGTTGCTTAGCTGTGATCAAAGTATGTATAGAACATGTTTAAAATGTGCACCAGCATAACTCAGAACAATTTTAGCACAATGTGTTGCAGCTCTGTCTTATCTACTTGTTTTCTCAAGGCATTAGCAGTATAATACTGAGCTCATTTGAAACTGTTCTTTGATTTTACTTTCTGCATCTGGGAATGATCATATTGCTCAGTTGGATTTAGAGAAAAGTTAAAAATAGTAAGTGTGGTTTCCCACAATTAGATTACATTACCCTTTCTGCCTTATCTGTTATAGAAGGGCTTATTACAGTAAAAAAGGGAATGTAAGAATGCATATTATAAAAAGTGAGGATGCAGTAAATAATAAGTAACTCTAGAACAGCCTTCCCTAGCCTAGTGTCTCCAGATGTGTTGAACATGAACTTCCAGCATGGCTTGTGTGGATGATATGTTGTAGACCAGCTCTGTTGAGTTGGAGGACATCAGCTTGGGAAATCTTATTATAGAGCCACGGTCCTCAGCCACTGGTCATCAGTGTTTTGGACTCACATCCCAGAATTCCTGACCATTGGCCATCCTGGCTGGGGCTTCTGGGAGTTGAAACCCAAAACATGTAGAAGACTAAAGGTAGAGTATTGGATATTGCTTTGGGTGGAAACATTTTGAATATGCTATATATATATTGTTTGAAGAATTTTGAACAGGGTTTCTAAATTTTACTAATACCTTCAGCCCACTTAATCTAATCCTAGTTCATTATTCCTCCCTGAATTGGTGTGTGGGTGTGACTATTTCTGTTTTGAACATTCAGTATAGATTTGTGTGTCCCCTTCCCCTTCCCCAGCTTTTTTGATATTAAAACTGAATTGAGTAAAAGTAATGAAGTAAAAGTGAACTTTTGCTGGAGACACTGACTTTTTACCACCTAAAATTGGCAGTGATCACCAGACCAGAAATGGAAATTGGCAGGTACCAATGGATGTACAGGAGTTCAAGGCTACACCAGTACCATCATGTGCCAGCATTGAGAGGCAATATTAGTCCTTTGGGGATTCAAGGTAAATAAAAGATTGGGGTCTGATGTCTAAATAGAGGATTTAAATATCATAGTACCATAATAGTCATTTATATTGGCTGTAGCAATATGTTCCTAAAATATTTGTTAATTTGCCATTTTAATGTTAAGAGACATACATGCTTATTCCTACATAGTAATTCTTACAGATTGTTGTTTAGCTGTTCCAAGGCATTTGAACAGAACTGGTCTGCAGCATAAGGACATCTTTCCATTACTTGCATGGCTGCCCAGAACAATGTTTACAACTGCCCTCATAGAAGACTACATTGATCTCCCAGATACCCATTGCACTGCATCCAGTGTCTTTGTGTAGTCCCTAAGGAAACAAGAGGGCCTAAGGGAGCAATATACAATAAACAAAATAGTTTTGACTTTAGTTATCTGGATGGCTGCTTCTTGGAATAGTATAGTTCCCATTGGCTCCAAATGCAAGTCATGAATTCTTCTCTTTGCATATGGTGTATGCCAAGAACAACTTGTAAACATCTTGGTCCAAGAGCAGTATGCCAGAGGTGTCCTAATGATGCTTTATTGGAACAATTCTTGCAGCTTTACATACTATCCCTTCCTTAGCCATAAAAACCAGATGGTCCAGATTGTTAAAACCTGGGTGAATACTATGTCTGGTATTGTGTAATTTGGGGAGGTAGCTTATCTTTGTATGTCCAATCACTACTTGAAATTACTACATGCCTCTGTAGTAATTCCCTGCCCTGAGCAATCACTTTTTGCACAAAATTATTGTACCTACTAACAGATTATTTTCTAGAAATAAGAAGGAATCAGAGAGAATGAGCTATAGGAGGTGGGTAGGAAAGTTTACGTGTGTGGAATGGGTTGTACTCTAGAGAAGGGGGTAATGCAATGAGGAACAGAAGTAAATATCTCTAGAAGTTTGTTTCTGATTGCAAATCCTCTTATGTTAGGATCGTTGATAAAGTTGAATAGCCACAGATCTACCGTTTCTCCTCCTCTCCCAGGAAAGAGCTGGGAGTCTCCCAGGAAAGAGTCTCCCAGGAAAGAGCTGCTCTCCAGATGGGGGAAAGCTGTGCAGGCACACTTCACCAAGACAGCTGTGGCTTTTGCCTGCCTCCTTTCCCCCTGTCCCACAAGATGGGGATGTTAGCCCTGTCTTGATTCTGTCCTGCACTCTCTGCTTCTCTTTACACCAGGTTAGGCAAACAAGGCAGATTGCAGGAAGGCAACCTGGTATACTTCAGCCATTTCTGAACTATGGCTTCCCTAATCCCTGTCCATCAGTCATGCTGGCAGGGGCACCTGGTTGCCTGTCCCTGAGGCAGTCTTGTCACTATATATTGCATACTGAATACATACTGGCCTCTGGTCTGAATTCAAGGTACTGGTAATGATAGTCAAAGTCCTAAATGGATTTGGATCACAGTAGTTGAAAGAGTGCCTCTCCCTATAGACGTCTGCCTAGTGCTTGAGTTCTATCAGAGGGGTCCTCCTCTGTGTCCCATCAGTGAGGACAATATATATAGTCTTGGAGGATGTGGAAGAGGGTCTTTACAGTCCAGAAAAAAACCACACAAAAAAAAACTATGGATGCTGGCCGTGAAAGCCTTTGACTTCACAAAAACATGTCTGCTTGCTAAAGGTTTGGGGGTATGATTGATCTCGTCCAAATTTGCATGTGTCAGTGGTTTTACATAGTTTCAACTGCTTTTAGTCAGTCCTGTTTTAAGTGTAAAACGAGTTAATAAGTGTTTAGCCTTTAAATGATACTTACTGCTTTTAATTGTTTTAAGCGTTTCAAATTGGAAATTTGAAAATTTTGAAAAAATTGGAGGTAGGACTGGATGGCCCTTGTGGTCTCTTCCAACTCTACCGTTTTATGATTCTAAGAAGTTGATTTTTTTTGTCCACTGCACTAAGATCCTCAGATATCGGACAGGATATAAATTTCTTAATTATATAATATAATATTTTTTGTTGTTGTGCCTTCAAGTTGTTTCCAGCTTATGGCGACCTTAAGGGAAACCTATAACGGGGTTTTCTTTGCAAAATTTGTTCAGAGGGGGTTTACCTTTGCCTTTTTCTGAGGCTGACTTGCTGAAGGTCACCCAGTGGATTTCCATAGCTGAGTGGGGATTTGATCCCTGATCTCGAGTCTTAGTCAAGTGCTTAAACCACTAACCCATGCTGGCTCCTAATATTATAATATAATATAATATAATATAATATAATATAATATAATAATGGTTACTACAACATCTAGCCTCCATGGAGTATGCCTACAGACAGGGCAAATGTCAAAGAGACAGACGTTTGCTGTTAACCAGTTTATTTCATTCTAATCTAGACTACATGGCCTTCAAAAAGGTTTATTACTACTGTATTGTGTTATTAATAGAAAGGCAGTGAGAAAGTACTCTCCCCTTGCAGATGTGGGCAACTCTGAAGTGGTTTTCAACATATGATTTTTATGGCAATGTGTTTGATGCAGTTGGTAATTCAGGACATTGAAATGATTTGACTTGTAAAGATTCCTTCCTTTTCCTTTTTCTTAGACTCAACACTCAGAAATATGAACCATCTTTCTTTTATGATGGATTTCTTGCTAGACATAAGTAAACACTTGGCTCCATCACAGAGGTTGCTTCTTCTTGATCTTCTTTCAAAACAAACTTTTAAACCGATTGGAAACAGGGCTCAGAATTTGCAAGTCAATGCTCATTTCATCCCTCCCTCACAACTATCTACACAGCACAGGAGAAGTTTTCAGAAAAAATCCCCCATTGTATCTTGAACTTCAGTTAAAATGAGGTTGTCCTATAATATTTTTAAAGGTATAGCTTGGAGGAAAGGACAGGCACATCCGTAACTGTGTTGACTGCTGAATAATATTTGATAATACTGCCTGGCATGTTTGTGCTTGGAAATGAACATTTTTATATCTATTCCCAAATTCTGCGTGCTTAAGAAACCAATTAGAATTAATGTGTTATTTATTAATTGAATTTTTAAAAAAAAAAAAAAAAAAACCTCTGCCCTATATTTGAAAATCTCAGAGCAGGGTACATTCAGCAAAAAACAAAACAAAACAAAAGTTTAAAACAGTTAAAATGAGTTTAAAACACTTCAGTGGACAAAGAAACAAAACAAAAGAGAAACCCTTAAATACAGTAGGGCCTATGGAATCGGCTCAAACCAAGCCATGATCATTGGGCCTCAAAGACTTGAATGAACAGCCAACCTTTCAAAATGGTGCTGAAGTGAGGTGAAAACCAGTGCTGGTTGGGTCTCCAAGGGGTAAAATTAGGGATTAAAAAATTAGCAATAAGCAACAAAAAAATTGAATTGCACTTATGTTGGAGGGTGGAGGGTGGAGAAAATTCTGTTTGCCATGGCTTGTAATAAATCCTTACCAGGACAAGGCCATTAGTGATTTTACTCAGTTCCTCTCCCTGCCCTGTCTTGAGACTGAGAGAGAGAAGCAGCTGCATGATTTTTTTGAAACCCCCATTTCTTATCCTCCCCACCAACAACCCTCTTTTGCTATCTCTTCCTTCTTTTCTGTAATCTCAACTCTTTAACCTCCTTCTCTGTTTACCATATATACTTCTGTTTAAGTTGACCTCATGTATAAGACAAGGCAGGTTTTGGGGTTAAAATTATGGATTTCGATATGACCTATGGATAAGTTGAGGGTCATTCTGTAGAGAGAGAGAGAAGTGCCAGCGCCACCTCAGGGGGGCAGTTGTCCCCTGCTGCTGCCATTTCCCCACCTTAAGTATTCAAAAAGACCTTTTGCCACTTTACTCAGAAAAGGGATGGTTCCTTTTTTAAAAAAAAAATGAGTTAAGGTACAGTATTAACTCTTATTTAAAAAAGGAACCATCTCCTTCTCTGAGTAGAGTTGTGAAAGGTGAGAGCTTAGTCCATCCTTGGAAAGGCTAAAAGAAGCACTGAGCCGTTCCACTCTCTCGGTGCTCTTTTGAGGGGAAACTCCAAAGAGCTGCTGCTACTGCCATTTTCCCACCCAGGCATTTAAAAAAGGCCAGAAATGGCAGCACAGAAGAAAGAGTACAGAGGCTTCGGTGCTTCTTTTAGGTTCTCCCAGAATTGTTCCTTTTTTAAAAAAAAATAAGAGTTAGATACAGCAATACATTGACCTGTGGATAAGTCGGCCTGGGTTTTTTGGCTTGATTTTTTTGACCAAAATTTCTTGACTTATACACGGTAATATATGGTAATATATGGTAACTTATTGATTTCCATGTGGATCCTACCAAAAGTTCCCAAGGGAAAGAACTTCAAGAATCAGTTTCCTGGAACAGATGAGGCGTCTTTATATGATATCTAGTGGTGAACAAAGGAGGGCTATCTGGATGCAAGAAAGACAAGCTGTGACGCCAGGCGTCCTCTTAGCAGCACAGGGCCTTTCTTATCCCACTGCTGCCGCCACTTTGTGAAGAAGGGGGGATTTCCACCTCCCACCCTGTCACCCCTTTGTGATACATGGCCTCCATGTCACAGCCAAACTTTGCCTTGGCTCCTGTCAGGTAGTCACTCCACTGCAGGGAAGAGATGGGCCAAGCAACTTTCAAGCCTTTGCGGACTCCCTGTGAGGACATTGCGGACCCCTGGGGGTCCACTGACCCCAGGTTAAGAACTACTGAACTAAACTAAGAAACTCTAATGAACAAAAATTGCCACTTGCATTTATTAAAGAACCAATTGGAAAAGATAAAATGTGCTGGCTTTTTAGCACAGTTTCTCATTTGACTAATTAATCATTTAAGAAATTCTTGAATTAAGTTAATACTGAAAGTTCAGCTTAAGCCAATCAATTAAGTTAAAATAAAATTTTTTAAATTATGGCTTTTACTTGAAATGTCCAACTTAATTGATAAGTTGATTGATTTTAATTAATTAGTACCTGTGACTGAGGAAGTCTTTCCAATATCCACACTTACATTTCCCAAAAGTAATGAGAGCAGCGTTTCTTAGTGAAGCCTCTTTTCTTAATAATTGCACATACTCACTCACACTGTTGTTTCTGTTGTGTGCCTTCAAGTCATTTCTGACTTATGGCACCCCTAAGGTGTTTTAGTGGCAAGATTTGTTCAGATTGGGTTTGTGTTTGCATCTCTCTAAGGCTGAGAGAGTGTGACTTGCCTAAGGTCACCTAGTGGGTTTCCATGGCCAAGTGGGAATTCAAACCCCCAGAATGGTAGGCCAATGCTAAAACCACTACACCATGCTGCCTGTCTTGCCCACACTAGAAATTCATAAAATGAGTCTGATTTACAGCCAGCATGAGCTGACCTTAGGTCATGTTATTTTGCTAGTCTGGGCTATGGAATTCAAGTTATATATTCTTTGATTATATGTTGATGATCTGCCTTAGAATGCTCAATATATAAGTATAGGAGGTTATCTGTATTTTTTGCTAAGAAAATTGGAAGTGATAGGGTCATAAGAAACAGGGACAAAATGTATAGTATGGTTTGCCATTGCCCTCCTCTGAGAGAGTATGACTTGTCTTTGGTCATCCAGTGGGTTTCCATGGCCAAACAGAGATTCAAGCCCTGGTCTCCTGAAGTCCTAGTTCAGCACTCAAACCACTACACCACACTGGCTCTGTTTGTTACATACTACTTGTTTAATGCAGTGTGTATTTTGACTCTAAACCTCCCCATATCATAAAAGAAATTTTGTCTCTCCCAAACTGAAATAAGAGAGTGAATGAGGTGATAAGTTCTTTCTATCCATTGGCGCTGTAGAACAATGGGTAGAAGAAGTGGTGGTCCTTAAATGTGCTTGAAAGTCTGTGTGGTGAAGTAGTCTGTAAGCCCAACTACACACTTAGTCTGCCCCTCATCATAGCTGAGAAATCAGGAAAGCTGAGATCAAGATGTAACAAGGCTAGGATGATGTGCATACGGTTACACTGGTGCCATAAAATACATTCATGTATATTCCCTGGTTATCTTGAAACAGCTCTTCCTCTGTATATTGGTACTTATTTGAAATTAGTGGATTTTGTTTTGTTTTAAATATCCATCATCATAAAGGATCTTTGGTGGGTGCAAGTTCCAAAAGTTATGGTTGGTTGGCTTTCTTCCTTGTGAAAATCAGGAATTTTGAGAAAGTGGTAACTGTACATGAAAGCCAATTTGACACACACCTATACTATTTGGTGATTCAACCCCAGAGCCTGTAATATTTCTTTTTTCAACAACCACTTCCACAGTCCCACAGTCCAGATAACTGCCATTGTCCTCAGGTAGGGAAGCATTAAACCTTTCCCCCTGCCCCCAGTTACTTCTCATGTCCTCCAGTTCACTTGGCTTGCCTGCATCTTATGTATTTAGTGTAGTGGTCATTTAGCCCTACCAGACATCTTAAGACACAAAACAAAATCCTGTTCCATTCCTCAAAGTATCCACTTCAAAGGCTGTGGTGTAGCCAATAGTAATATACTGACTTTGACCTAATAATTTGAACCCAACACTTTTCAGATGACTCTGACAGCCTACATCTTTCTGTTCCTGTGGATAGGCTCCTATTATTTACAGGTCAACCCCTGTATCCACGGATTCAGTATCCATGGTTTCACTTATCTGCGTCCGGAAAAAAATGTTCTCTCTAGGCATTTCTAGGTCTTCCAATGTGATTATATGGTCAACTTCTTGTATTCATCTCATTGAAAATAATAGGGTTCCTGGAAAAACAAATGGGGACACCTAACAGTGATAAGCAGTGATATGGAAGATTAGACATAATCAATAAATATACTCTGTAAGAATAGAAAGAGAGAATGTGAATCATAATTATAACTTTTATATCCAGGGTACAAAAGGCAGATAACTTGAGATTAACAGATGCGGCAAAAAACACAAGAGGAGCACGTTAGGATGATGTTACTGTCCCATGAATGGATCCCAGTTTCAGATGACATCATCGTCCTCAGGTGCTGACTCTGTGCTGCATCTGCAAGTAAGGCATCACTTTTCATTGATGGGACCTCCCCATCAATGAAAAGTGATGCCTTACTTGTGGCTTCAGCACGGAGTCAGCACACAAGGAGGACGAGGACGTCTGAAACTGGGACCCATTTGCAAGACAGTAATGTCATCTTCACATGCTCCTCTTGTGTTTTTTGGATGCATCTGACAATCTCCTAAATCTGAAGACGAGTTAAAATGGGATGATGTAAATCAATTAATCACCACAACTAGGGGAAGATAAGGAAGTAAGATTGTTACATTATGTTATGTTATGTGTTATGTGTTCTGCGTTATTTTATGTGCTGTATTGTGTTGATCTTTTCTTATATGGAAATTGGTCAAATAAAAATATTTTTAAAAGCAAATAATAGGGTTTCCTATTATCCACAGTTTCAGGTATCCACGGGGTGGGTGGAGTGTCTTGGAACGTATCCCCCGTGGATACAGGGGTCGACCTGTATATAAATGTTTGCCTTTTCTGGCAGTTGCTCCAGGAAGCAGTCAGAAAACATAGGGGGAATATGTTGGTAGCATGAACTATTTAAAAATCGTCATCATCATCATCATCATCATCATGATGTTTGGGAAAAAATGTATTTTCTAGCTGTTCTCCAATATGGATTTTTTTTTTTTTTTTGAGGGGACATGCCTGATCAAGCAGTTCATGCAGAAAACCAAACATCAATGTGGTTGACATGACAGTATTAACCATGATATACGGCAGAAGAGGCCATTCCTCTTTTCTCATTTTGAAACAAATAGCTCTAGTTTACACAGCATGTATGGTCACCTGCAGCCTAACCTATTAATTTCTGTGCTGCATGGCAGTAAGTGAGAAGGTACTTACTTTTAATATCTGTACTAGTGGAGATTTTGTACAAAATGCTTGCTATGTGTTGTCACACTTTCCGCTGTCCTTGAGTAGAGGGTGACAGCATCATCAAGGATTGCTAGAAGAGGGCCTGAACCCAAGAAGGTGGCACAGGGGCAGATGTAATTTGGCTGAGGGCCACAATCAGAATTGTAAGATATGTAGGAGAGCTCAAGGCTGGCATGAGTCTATGAGAGAAACTGGAAGGAAGGGGGTTGGGGATATCATGTGGGAGCATGACAGCTGAGAAGGACAGGCAGGATTTATGAAAAGTTTATGGTAAAGGAGAAAACATTCTGGTAAGTTAGCACATGAGATGCCTGGAGATGTCATTCCCTTTTTAAAGAATATAAATGAAGGTACAAAAATGAGGAAGTGACAGACAGGAAATAGTGTGGAAAAGAAGGTACGGTAGCGTATGGAGATTAGGGAGAACATGGTGGAAAAACGGAGGCATGCCATGGTGATCTCTGGGGTTGGGGCCAATTACTGTAACTCAGTCAGAGCCACATTTTGTGGCGTTCACTGCATGAAAGGCTTTGAAAACTGTGATGCTTTGAAGATAAAGATGCTAGTAGTTGTTATTTTAGGAGACCCTACAGTTTTGATTTATCATGGGTAGGATAGAGAGCTCACTTTTCAGTGCTGTGAGTCCAAAAGCCCTCCATATTCTGAGGAGCAGTCTATAGTAACCACAGTAACAGGGCTACTTTAGGTCTGAATTAACTGCTTCCAGAAAGAACAGAGGAATCTAGAGAAAATTAATATAAACCGTCATACAATAAATCCCTAATAGGGATGAACTCTGAAATTACAGAGCCTATGCTAATTTAATGTTAGGATACTTTTAAGAAAATGAAACACAATATATACACACACCTTCAGTATCACAACTTGTGAAGTAATATGCGGGAGAACAAAATTCTTTTGAAGATAACTGAGCAGAAAATTTCCCTTTGATATGTGATAGGCCCTAGCATGATAAAGCTAGTTAACCTTTTCTCGATGTACTGCAAAAGGGCTCATTCATCTGATCACTTCCACCTAGACGATGGATGACATTGTATGACCTTCGTCTCAAAATGAGGGATCAAGAGGTCTACTCCTGTTAACTCATACATGTTAGCACAGTAGGTGGAGCACTTCTGGTGACACAGACTGCTTAAAGAAGTAGATGAATGTTGATGTCAAACATTGCGTATGTTTCTCACATTTTAGAGGTCATAGTCTAAGCTTCCCTCCCTCCCTCTCCCTCTTCCTTGTTGAAACTCACATTGAAGCTCTTACGACTTATAACAAGCCATTTTCTAAAAGTCTGCCTATTAATTAAGAGCCATTCTGCAGCCGAGTAATTTTATCTGATCAAGTTAAATGGTAAGTGTATAGCTCAATGTTTGCAGCTGTACTTGTTTAGGTTGGAAGGGTCTCAGTGTGATTACTTGCGAGCCTGCAAACATGTATTCCTGTTACTCATCTCAAGATAGAACAAGGGTGATTTTGATTGAGGGCTTTTATTCTTTTGGACTGGCATTGCATAGACATGCTGAATGTTGTGCCATGCCTTGAATGCCTGATTGAATCTATCCCCCCACTTTTTTTTGTTGTTGTATTGTCTGCTGTTGTTAGAAACACCTGTGTTACTGTGCAAATTCTCACAGTTAAATTGACTTTAGGCATGTGATGAAAAACCATGTCTGCTTTCTCATTACAACAGGAATTCCAAGTCACCTTGAAGTCACTCAGTGTGCAATACATCTCCTAGTTTATATACAAGAACCAGTGCTCATCTATACACATGTGCACATCATTTTGGTTAATATTTTTGGCAAAGTTTCTGCCCAGTATATCTTGAAACATTAGTGACAGTATTGCTAATAAGTGCCTGCTCAGGGCAATATGCCTACATTGTTGGGGCCATCCATTCACTTTGTGTGATCTACTGCTGTTTTTATTTTTATTTTTAAATATCTTTATTAAATTTTAGTTGAATAAGAAAGAAAAAGGATAACAAAAAGAAAAAAAGAATAATAAATACAATTGACACAACATAGAAAAGAATTAACAAACAAACAAAAGATAAAAGAAAAGATATATAACAAGGTAACAATGACAAGAAACAATTAAGAATTAACACATGTTTTTAAGAATCATTCTGATGGTTACTGCCACAAACATGGATCAGTTCTTGTGAACTGTCAAAGCAATAGAACTTAACACTTAGGTACAGAATTGGGGAGCTCGGTTAGAAAATTTATTGAATACATCCTCCATATTCCTATTGGGGTCTTAGCTCTTCATAAATGGACTCAAGTCTTTGGAAATTAGAATTGTACACTTGTATATTTCCATATCCAGTAGAGGGCTGCTGTTACGTTACTAAGCAGACTTGCTGGTGTCCCATTATGCATCTTTGAAATTCACTAATGAGGGAGATTTTCAGACAACACTGTTACAGCGTTACTATTCCACTTTATTTGCTATGGTTGCCTCCTGTTGAATCCTGGGATTTGCAGTTTAGGGAGGGGCATTTACAACTCTCAGCCAGAGATCTTAGGCCTCACTAAACTACAAACCCCATAATTCCACAGGAGGAAGCCAGAGCAGTTAAAGTGGAATAGTAACACTATAACGGTGTAGTCTGAAAATCTCCGAGGTCTCTTGGCACCTTTGCTACATAGCTAGGTGTGCATAAAGTTACATAATGTAACTGGTTATATAGGCTTTCTAGCTATAATTTGTAAGCAGATGGGCAAAAGAATACTAGAACACATCATCTTTAACTCCTGTGGTGACGAGATTGGCAGCTGATCCCAGGACCCTTCAACTGGAAGGATTCTTAGAGAACAGTATTTGCAGAGGGTATTCATTAAAGTGAATTCAGGGTCTTCTTGTTAAAGGATTACATTTGGTACATGGCAAGGGCCAGGTGTCCCTTAAAGAATGCATGGTGCTGCATCTCACCTGGTGCAGAGGTTAAGGGAACGAGTATGAGCAAATATAATTTGGACAGGCCCTAAATGGTTGGATCCTGAAGCAGCTTTACTCTCAATATGGAAATGTTGAAGTACATGCATTGGGGCAGGGAGGAAAAATCTTTAATAATTGGAGATTAAGACCACAGAAAAGCTGATGTCACACATAGGAAAATGGAAGATCAAATAGAATTAATGGATACAACTGGTTTAAAAATTGAAAAAAAGGTTAAATACTTACTTATTGCTATGACAAATATGAATTGTATGCTGTTCCAAAATAACAATGTTAAGACATGGAAAGAAAGTAAATTTGTCATTGTTGGGGAGAATTTCAGTGATAAAAATTAATATTTTGCCGAGAAATGCTGTTTTTATTCCAGACAGTACTGGTCTTGGCAACTGATATAAGGCAACTGATATAAGGCAAAAGGATTTATCTAAGTTCATATGACAAGGGAAGAAAGCAAGAATCAAATTGGAAGATGCAAAACAAAGAGAAGGATTGGGTTTACCTGGTTTGAATTTTTTTTCCTGGTGTTTGGTTTGGTTAAAAGAATGGATGGTGAGAATGAGAAATAAAAGACTACAGTATTAGAATTGAAAGGACACAGCTTAAAGTTTGAGTGGCTGGATATTTATGGTATAATAAAATTAAAATGGATGTAGATTTTGACAATCATTTTGTGAGATGTGCCATACTAATAATATGGAATAGATATAAACCCAGGTTGTGCCTGAAAATGCCTTTATAGGTCTCAGCACGAGAAGCTCAGTATAACAAAGAGAAATGATTAACATACCAAGATCTTCTGGAGAATTACCAAGGAGAATATAAAATTAGATGAAATGAGCAGTTACTTGCAGAAGAATATACTTTTCAATGGTTTTCTTATCTATAGTTATTTGAAAGATTTCAGATGGATAAAAAGAGTTATGGTTCACAACAAAACAAATCAGAGTTTGAATTGCAATTGTGTACAGGTGATGAACATGTGATTGGCTAAATGTACAAACTTTTGTTAAAATTTGATATGGAAGAAGAACCAGTGAAAGATTGCATGATAAAATGGTCTAAGAATTTTTGATATAATATACAGATGGAAGAATGGGAAAAATGTGGCCAGAGGGGTTGAAATTTACATTATGCTATGATCTTAAAGATAATTTTTATAATATGATGCACCATTGGTATGTGACTCCAGAGAAATTGTCTGCAATGTATAAAGGTGTTTCAAATGTATGTTGGAAATGTAAACAACAAGAAGGGACATTTTATCATATGTGGTGGAAATGTGAAAAAGCTAAAAAGTTCTAGGTTCAAATACATACTTTGATGCAGAAGATCTTAAAGGTTAACATTAAATTAAAACCAGGACTTTTTCTTTTGGGACTTGTGGATGAACACTTGGAAAAGCACCATGGAAACTACTTTATTATATGACCATGGAAGCAAGACTGTTGTATGCACAAAGATGAATGAATTAAATATTACCTATTAAGAAGGAATGAATGATTTACCAGAAATGGACAAATTGTCAGGTTTGATTGGAGAAAAATTGTTAGTGACATTTCTAAAAGACTGGAAACCACTTATAGACTTTTTGCAAAAGAAAGAAAGAAAATGATCTGATAACTTTTGGTTTTGATAATTAGTAAGGTTGTTATTGGAAGATATGTAAGTTATTGGAAGATGTGTACAATATAGATTTAGAGAGATAGGTATGATTATATCATATGTATGTATAGCCGTTGAAAAGAAACTTAGTTTGGATATTTACTAGCAGTTTAACACTAATAGATAAATTATACAGCTTCTGTACATATTATTCATATAATAGCATTGACTATGGACTCCCGCAGGTCTCAATATGGGTTATGATACCATAATACCAGAGTCATAATAATCCATATCATAGTATTTCTAATTTCTCTGTATAGTTGTGAAAGCTGGACAATGAAGAAAGGTTACAAGAAGAAAATAAACTCATTTGAAATGTGGTGCAGGTGGAGGGTTCTATGGATACTATGGACCACCAAACAAGACAAAATGAATGATCAAATTAAGCCAAAACAGATCTAGAAATAATTGGACTAAAGCCAACTGCTAGTTCCAACTAGAGTAGGCCCATTTAATCAATTGCTGAATGGTAAGTAAACACTTAGTAAATTCCATGGATTCAACTATTCTGTTCTAGGTGGGACTAGCAATTGGATTTAGGCTCTTGTGAATAGAATCATAGAATCATAGAATTGCAGAGTTGGAAGAGACCACGAGGGCCATCCAGTCCAACCCCCCTGCCACGCAGGAAATCACGATCAAAGCATCCCCGACAGATGGCCATCCAGCCTCTGTTTAAAGACCTCCAAGGAAGGAGACCCCACCACGCTCCGAGGGAGCGCATTCCACTGCCGAACAGCTCTTACTGTCAAAAAGTTCCTCCTAATGTTGAGGTGGAATCTCTGTTCCTGGAGCTTGCATCCATTGCTCCGTGTTCTAGTCTCTGGAGCAGCAGAAAACAAGCTTGCTCCATCCTCAACGTGACATTGCAGGCTTGGAGTCCTTGTGGCTGCTGGCTGGTGTTCCTGAGGGGGTGGGAGTGGCTGGAGGCCTGCTGGAGGTCCCAACTCAGCCAAGCAGCGATCTTGAGGCTTTCCTTCCCTGCTGGAGGTCCCAACTCAGCCAAGCAGCGTTGTTAAAGCTTCAGGGGAAGGGAGAGGGTGTGGAGGGTGTGGAGCCCAGTTCAAACTCACTCCTTCCCTGCTGGAGGTCCCAACTCAGCCAAGCAGCAATCTTGAGGCTTTCCTTCCCTGCTTCCCTGTTCTAGAAAGGCATCGTCCAATTCCTCCGTCTGACTTGGGGGTCTGTAGTAGAGTCTCACAATAACATCCGTGTTGTTTCCCTCCCCTTTAATTTTTATCCAGATGCTCTCCACCTGGCTTCCAGTATTGATGTCATGGATCTCTTCACTGGTGTAAATATCCTTGACATATAATGGTGTTCCTCCTCCTTTCCTGTTTGGCCTGTTTCTCTTAAAAAGGTTATACCCCTCTATTCCTACATTCCAGTCATGAGACTCATCCCACCAGGTTTCAGTAATGCCTATTATACAGTGGGCCTCAGTGTCCACTGGGGTTTGGTTCTGTGATCCCCTGTGGATACCAAAATCTGTGGATGCTCAAGTCCCATTATATACAATGATGTGGTAAAATGGCATCCCTTATATAAAATGGTGAATAGCAAGCTTGCTTTTTGAAATTTCTCCCCAAATATTTTTGAGCCATGGTTGGTTGAATCCATGGATGCCAGACCTGTGGATATGGAGGGCTGACTATATTAGTGACTGTCCATGTAGGTTTGTGGAAGCATCCATTCTCAAGTGCTGAGCAGAATGACAGAAATCATGTATATATCAGCATGGGCACTCTTAACAGTAGTGATCATCTTACATTGGTGGTACAGGTTCACTGTAGACAACCGATTGTTGGATATGGTTTCTATTCAATTTTCATTACTCTTGTGTGTGGATTGCACAGGTAGTCTGAGGTTTTGTCAGTATCTTGTATACCAGCCTCCCATAATTTATTCATTTATTTAATTTATATCCTGCCTTTTCCCCAGCACTTGCCAATAACCTGGTACCTTTCAGATGTATTGGACTGCATTCCTCCATCATCCTTTGTTAGCACGGCCATTGTCAGGACACTAACCTAGGTGGTTCAAGGAATAAGTGTGTTAAATATAATTTGGACAGACCATAAAAGGTCTGAGTGGTAGACCAGGTTGGGAAAGATATAGATTGTGGTTTTTTGTTTTGTTTTGTTTTTGCAAAACTAAATTCTTGTTTTCTATCTTCCCTTTGTGTGTCTTTTAAAAATGTGTGTGTATGTGTTCACGCACTTGGATTTTATAGCTATTTTCCCTCTGAGAATAATCTCGGTCCTTGTTTTTAGCTGGCCTCCTTTTGTGAGTATGTTAAATCTGTAGCCAGGTTCACCGACAGCTCTAGGCAAATCATTGAGCCATTATTAACCTGCTTCCATGGTAACTGCTGCTCAGAAGCCTGAGGACAAAAAATTGTGTTTATTCTGCTGAGCTGCACAAAAGGTTCTAGTGATGCTTTAGACAAAATGGCCATTGAACATCAGTTGCACTGATGTGTGTATCTGTACAGCACAGTTTTATATTTAAACTGTTTTACTCTGGCATGCTGGGATACCATTGGACATTGGCTGTGTATTTTCAACTTCCATTTTAAACATTTTCTGCCATAGTTTTATGAAGTAAGCTATTTATTCTGTTTGTACTTTTGCTTTCTGGATAAATGCTCCCTTTGTTCGAAGAATAGAGAGTGGAAACCATGTTATAGGAAGGCTTAGTGGTTCCTCTCTTGTTGCCTCAGCTAGTAGCATGTCTCCTAATGTTTTCTTCTGTTTGTCAGCCTCCTGTGATTCAGTTGCTTCTCCATCAATGTGGTAAATATTTGTATGTTTTTCATCCAGAATCCTGCTGAGAACTGATGGAGTGGAAGACTCCAATGGTTGAATACCTGAGGATGGAGATGAGGAGGGAAGTGGCTGGCCTGGTGGGTGATGGGCAGAGCTGTGTCAGAGCATCCCACTGGGAACATCACTGTTGTACTGCCAGGGAACTATGGGGAATTGTTTTGTTTAAGGAGGCCTCTAGTTCCATTGCATTTTGCCCCAAGAGTATTTTGGCCTTTAGGTTTTAGAATGAGACTGACAGATAACTATTTTTTTAAAACCAAGGAAGATGACATTATAGAATACGCTACCATAAGTCAAAAAGAGACTGAGAGTAAACAATTTAGAAATATAAGTGTCTTTGGATTTGATGCAGAATCAGTTTAGGGCACACTGGAGGGCACCCTTCACATAAAGATACATTTAAGCAAGTCTCCAGGATGCATCTTGCATGGTTTTTGCCTTATAACCATATTATGAACATTTGCATGTGAACTCAAGAATGTGTGGTGTTAAATGCACATGTGCAATCTTACTTTTGTGGTGGAAAGGTGTGTCATGTAGTTCAATGTGTTGGCTGTTGGTGGGTAGCAAAAAGTAGATAAAAGGTAAAAAGTTAGATATGTCTGAGTTACACTTATTAAGTTAATATTAAGTGCAAGGTAACTGGCTTGGAGTATAGTGAAGCATTGCTTTTATAATGTTGTAAACGCAGTTTCTTTGTTAAAATTGAGTGATGAGTAACCCTTTGCTGTACTAGCTTTCTCCTCAGATTGATTTGGAATAAGCCAATACTCTTATTCCATAAGGAAGTAGCATTTTGAGCCAGTTAAATGAGCTTCTCTACCATGCCCTCTAAACTGCTAGTACCTTCCTCACTCCATCTCCCACCAGTCCAGACCACCTCCAGGCTCCCTATCCATCCCTTTACATTGGTTATAATGTTCCATCAGAGCGAGGCAAGACTCTCTTACACCTAGCTCTGGTGTTATGGCAAACCAGGAGTAGAGAGAACTGTAATTTTCTCCTGATGGAAATTGGAGACAGGCTCGTGGATGACTGGAGAAAAACTCAGGGGGTTGCAATGCTTATCTTGTACCTGAAGGAAGTGTTAGCATGAGCCATCAGATTTCATAATCCAGTCCAAGTTATGAATAGGGCAGCATATATATACAGTTGTCCATTCATATTCACTGGGGTTTGGTTCCAGGACCCCCGTGGATACCAAAATCCGTGAATACTCAAGTCCCATTATGTGCAATGGCATAGCAAAATGGTGTCCCTTATATAAGATGGCAAAATCAAGATTTGCTTTTTGGATTATTATTTTTTTAAAGAATATTTCAAGCTGTGACTACATAAATGTGTGGATACGGAGGGACAACTGTACTCAGAATACAGTATATACTCAGAATATACTCAGCAACACGCACACACTTTTTAAAGGGATGTCTTAAGGGATTTTTAAGGGATGTCTTGGAAAGTTATGTTGTTTGGTAGTCCAGAGTTTGAAACAATAGTAGGCTTCTTCTGTTGAACAAATGACCCACTGTGAGCATTTGGAGAGGCAGAGTAAAGGAGGAAGGGTGCCTAGAAAGTTTACAGCCCAAGTCCAAACCCAGCTTCTTTGAGACTTCAGCTGGATATATCTTTAACTGCCCCTTGTTGCTAAGAAAACTGCTGGGGATTCCATGTCATAGCAGAGCATGTGGCACAGTTTGTACCTTTTCAGAAATCACATAAGAAAGAAAATGTTTGGAAATTTGTTTTCATGTCAGAATTTTCCTGCTTGTATGGAGCTGTGGCTCACAGTGAAGGCTGAAAGGCTGAAGATATCTCTACTCGACCACACTACTGATATCATTTAGAAAAGATTTTTGAGATTGTGGAAAGATCAAATTAGCTTTCATGGTGCACAAATAGGAATTTCCAGAGTAACAGAACAACATTTGCAAAGAAGTTCAGGACCCCAGTGGGTTGTAATGAAACAATAGTCCTTTCAAAACATTTTGGATATTTTCTTTATAATTCCACAAGGCAGCTTGCAAGATTGCCAAACCAATAATGTTCACACTATATGATTTTTCCATTTTTACTTTTCTTTGTATGTCAGCAACACAAAGCTATTTTCCCTACTCACTGCTTTCCCTAACCTTTCCTTGTTTCTTTTAAACATCATATGAAGCTCTTTACTATTTCTCCGCATTAAGTTGCCTTGAAGGCTTGAAGGCATCTTCTTTCTTGGAGTAGATTTGCTCTGTGGAATTGGCTGTAAAACCCTTCAGTGCTGGCTTTTAAATAATCATCCTTTTGGATGTTTACAAAAGTGGCTTGGCGCAAGTACTAGTAGCTTTTTCTAAGCATAGCAGATTCTCAGCATAGGGTAAAGAATCTGTAAGCTGTGAAATAACAAGCTTGAGAGAGATTGTTAATAGTTGGAGACATTGGCTGGTATCCTGTTAGTGACATCCACATATGGGGTAAATTATTTGCTATAGTGCAACGGATTTATTCTGCTGACAGTAACGGAAGTGGAGTTGTGCACAGCAATGTTGTGCATTGCACAATGGCACCTAGTCATTGACATGTGTTGCACAATGTTGCTATTCTGCATGAGGTTGTGTAGTTATGGCATAGAGTATCTCTGTAAGTGGATATTTACACCATGTTTAGCAGATGTTGGATTGTAGGCATTGGCACTTTCTCCAAAGCAACTAATTAGACATTATTCTTGAAGAGAATTTTGTGGGTGTTTACATGGCATTTTTTCAGTGTTAAAATGCAACATGTGAATTATCTGAGTAATCATTATTATTATTATTTTTTACAAATGTGTAAAGTACCTGGGCATATTTCCCCCCAGGTAGCTGAATGGGAGCTGGGGTCTCAAAAAGCTGCTGGCTGAGGATGTTTTGCCTAAGGCTATTTAGCAGTTTCATGGTTCTGATGAGATATGAACTGAGTTCTTTCTTGCTCCCATTCTTGGCTACTGCATTGCAAAGATGTCTCAAAAGAACAGTATGGCATACTGTGTGGGTTTAGAAGATTTTATTTTTGTCATCTCTTAGAAGTGTTAATTTAGCATCTCATGGGAGGCAAGCTATCAACTTGTTTCATCTCTGACTCTCTTGCTGTGTGCATTCTTATTTTATTTATTTAGGCTTTGCAGAGAGCTCTCCTGCTTAAACATGTCAGATTCCGCCCCCCTTTTCCTCCTTCTATTATAGCCTTTTGCATTATATCGTATTCTATTCTGGAGGTTCCCACAAACTTTAGGAGCAGCTTTTGAGGGCAGGAGGAAAGCACTTAAGTGGGCTGGGGAACTGACCAAATGTGTTCTTGGACTTGTACAGGCAGGACATGCCTCACTAGCGGGTACCGGTTAAACTAGAAACTGCAGTCACTTAGCCTTACACTGATGGTTCTCAAACTGTGATCCATGGAACATTGGTGGCCCATGGGAGTGCTGCGGATGGTCCATGAGGGGCTGTATTGATCAGCCAATGAGACTCTGATCTGCAGGGGAGAGTGAAATGGAGGAACCAGTTACAGGGAGGAAGCAAACAGTGAAAAGGTCACAGTGGTCACTTTGCTGAAAGATATCAGGGAGTAAATATCAGATGTAATCAGTATCATTGAAAGAAGTACTCATAGTTAGAGGCATCAGTCATTGCAGCTGAGTCTACCAATTACCTTGGGAATCCTGGCCTACATGACAAATGTTATCCGCTCCCCAATGGTAAGCCTACTGAAGCTAAATGTACTCAGCCACAGCAATATTTAAACAAATTTAAACAACTCATTTGAACAACTCAGCCACAGCAATATTTAAACAAAGAGTTTTGGATATGAATGCCCAAGTGGACATTGAGACACTTGCAAACATCAGGTTGTTGAAATGATTGGCCCCAAATAAACTGTCATTCCAAGCAGAAAAATATTTAGAAATGGGCCTGACTCAACACCACAGGATAGAAGTGACTAGAGTGAGATTTGAGCAGCTAGAATCCATGGCCAAATATGGCCACTTTCACCAAGTGCCATACATCGAGAGAATATGTGTTTGCGGAGCATCTGAAATAGAAAATATAGCACATGTTCTATTCAATTGCCAATTATATACTCCAGTAAGGGCCTAGCACTTGCAGACATTACTGGACAGAACTATACATTGGGACTGCAACAAATGGTTAACCTACTTTCTCCAGAGTACAATGACTTATATAATCATTTGATTGGCTAAGTTTATAACCAAAGCGGTACAATTGAGATTGAACACATTGGGGTTGCATGCAAAGCGGATGAACTTATTTGAAGCTCTTAATGCCTTTGTATTTTATTATTCTTATCCAACTATAAGATGATAACTTATTACTGTATGTTTTTGGTATTACCTTATTTGAAAAATTAGTCTACTATTAATTTTTAACTTAATTTTATCACACCTTATCTCATTGATTTTTGTTATACTTTAGTCTAGTTTGGTTTAAATTAGTTAATTATATTGTATTTTATCTATCTTATTTTACTTTCATAGTGTTTGATGTTAACTGTTTTGATATGGTCAATTGACTAATCAAATAAACTATAACTAACTAACAAACTAAATGTATTGTGATGAGTGTAATATCTTTCTGAATGGTCATCAAGAATTATAAGAAATAGCTGTAGTTTTAATACTCCCAGATATATGATGTTTGACTATCAGCCATTGCCTGTTGAGAAGGTTTGTAATTGCTTGCTTACATGGTGGTCTACGGAAGCGTTTGTTGATAATGTAGTGTTCCCTGTAAGGGTAAAGCCTGGGAACCAGTGCTTTAAATATGTCCTTCTTGCTTTTTTTGCTTGAGGATCTTCCCTTTTATTAGTTTTCCCACCTTTAAACCAAGCAATGTTGTCCTTGTAAGTTGCTCTTCTCTTTAAATAATGTTGCCTTTCATTCACAGGCCTCCCTTTCTTTTCTGCATAGGTTGCTTTGAATGTTGCATTAAGTGCCTGGGAGGAGTTCCATATGCTTCCCTTGTGGCAACGATTCTCTGCTTCTCTGGGGTGGCTTTGTTCTGCGGTTGTGGTCATGTGGCTCTCGCTGGGACCATATCTATCCTCGAACAGAGTTTCTCCACAAACGTCACTGACCATGCTTTGTTATCTGAAGTGTAAGTATTAAACCAATTCTGTTACTTTGCACTACAGTTGCAGTGAACTAAATCACTGTGGTCAGTTCTAAAACACACAGTTTTCAAAGCTAAGGAGAAGCCAGATGAGTACAAATTCTGCATGCAAGGAGCCAGGTGTAGTTGGTGAATAAAGCAAAACAAAACTGAGGATGACTTTAGAGAACCCATGTCAATTAGTGGCATTGATAGAAGGAGGTGGACATAGCCAGTGTACACCTCTCCCAAAGGTCTACATCTGTTAGGAATTCGGCATATACTTTCCCTTGTAATGTCTTGTCTAATTTGACAGAGAAAAGAACACTAAGAGTAGCAATAAATCACAAGAGAGCATACTTATTCAGCTCCATAGCAACTGAAGGCAAAAAAGTAGCTGTTGCCTAGAGATTGCAGGCCCCTAAAAATATCCTGGAGAAGATATATGGATGGCTGAATCTAAGGATAAAATAATAAATATTATCACTAACCACTTGCAGTTGGTGCAGTCATTAAATTTCTGTTGCAGTTGCCACAGAACCACATGGAAAATGTGTAATAGATAATGAAACTAATGTTCTCCCATTCCCCCTAAATGACTGGAAGTTAATAAATATTATATAACCTTAAATATGTTCTTCTGTTTTTGAATCTAATTGCTATTCCCAACTAGAGTAAGCCTGTTTAATCAATGGGTTTTATTTAAGTGCTGACTTACCCTTCAGCAATTGATTCAGTGGGCTTACTTTTGTTGGGATTAGCAGTTGGATCTAATCCATAGTCCTTCCCCTCCTTGACACAGAAAGGCCACTGTTTTCAGTTATCCTGTCCTATTTCTCCAGTCTAAACCATTCCTTCAGCACTTTCCTCATGCAGTTTGTCTTTGGAATATTCCATATTCTTTCCAATATCCTTCTTAAATTGTAATGTCTAAAACTGGGAAGTTCTCTGAACCAACATTATTTTATATCTTTATAAAAGATACAAATAAATATATTTGGTACATTGAGACTTGACTTAGAACAATGGATTTTGTGTGGAAGAAGTAAATGAAGCACATTTTAAAAGGAAAAACAACAACAAAAAATCTCCTGGTACCTCAAAAACTAACAAATTTAATTTGGCATAAGGTTTTGTGGGGGGCAGCCCACTCCATCAGATGTAGCCCATTTTAAAGGATTGTTGTGAGGACAATATGACATTTGTGGTAGGAACTAAGCCCCTTAAAATAAAATGGGCAGCTGTGACCCTCTTTAAGTTATTGGGCTATTACTCCCATCAGCCTTAGATGCCATAGCATAAGTTTTGTTATGAGTGCAACTGGATGCATCTACAGCAAGCTTGCAAGGACTGCTGGAGGTCTCTGCATGTCCCTGTTGCCAGGGCCGTCTTAATAGCATTATAGGCCCCCAGGCAAAGCAGTGCACTAGGCCCTGCCTACACAACCACTCACAGGAATAAAAATGTAAATTATCAATAAAATAAACTTATATTTATTGGTACCTCTAACAAAATCAGTGTTTTGACCCTCTCCCTGGTGTACAGCTTCATTGGGAACAAAGTCCTTTCCCATCCACACTTCAGAGTAAAAGGACAGAGATAAGAACAAAAGAGAGGAGAGAAGTGCCTTCCAATGTGGGAAAGAAGATGGGAAAAGCAAAAACAATGTCTCAGAGGGGCATCTCCCCAGCAGTGGTGTCTCTGCCTTGGACCAATGGGAATGGAGGGAAGAGAGTGGGGTGGGGGTGGGCAGCCTCTGCCTCTGGGAGAGGAAGAGAGTTCATGCTGGAGGGCTGGAAAGAGGCACCCTCTTGGTGGGGCTGTTGGAGCATGTGTGTGTGTGAGAGAGAGAGGGAGGGAGGGAGGGAGGGAAGAGTTGCTCAGCAGCTTATGGCTGCATGGGCAGCCACTCCAGGCAGAGCCAAGAAGATGGAACGAGCCTCCCTTTCTCGGCCACTGCTTGGCTTTTCTGCCTCTTTTGGTCTGTGCATATATTAGCATGGGGAACCTATGCTTGTGGGGCCCCCAGCCAACTGCCCAGTGTGCCCGGTGTGCCTATGTGTTAAAGGCTCTGCCTGTTGCATCACATCCAGCTACAGGAAATAGCTGGATGACTCTTCTCTCATCTCCCCACTCCCCAACAGCATGGAAATGGCACTGCTTACAATGTGAGTTTTGGAGGTTAGCATTAGAGATGTAGCTACATGATACACGTATATCTCCTAGTGCAGGATCTTGGTGATCTGTTTATACCATTTTGATGTGAAAGACCAAATGCTAGCATTTGTTAAAGTCTACAATATTTTAGAACAAGGTAAGGGTTCTCCAGACCAAGGCCCAAACTCAATTCAAAGGAGTTCTTGAAGTGTGCATTCCAGTGTTGGGCAGGGCCAAAGGCAAAAAGATGATACCAAAATACCAGCATGCCACAGCTTAATGTTCTTCTATAGTAGCAGGCATTTTCACTTTTCAGAATGAGGGAGATGCTGGGATGTCATGGGGAAGGAAGTATCACCTTTTGATGAAGCACAGAAGGCCACTTCACAGCCTGAGGTTGTCATCCCTGGTATAAAAGGTGTCAGTCTTATATGTATGACAGTTCAGAGCTCTATGTAAAGGCCCACAAATCTTGCTGTTCAGCCCAGTTATAACAGTGATCCCTGCTTATACAATTCATTAGAGAGGAGAGATTCTGCCAGGGCCTAGGCTAAATCAAGCACCCCCTGTTCCCAGCAAACATCCCAATAGCACTATTTCTTGTGAAGTCTGTAACGGTCACACTAGGCCAGGCAAGCCTTATTAGAAGTTTCACAACCGCAAATGCAATACAAAACAGGATTTTAACAAACCTAAAGCATACAACCAAAACAAGATCGTAGCCCAACCCATGTTGATTCATTGATAAAACTATGCCTTTTGAATATATTGCCATTCCATTGGTGATTTCACCACTAAAATGCTTATCTCTTGTATTCAGCTCTCAGTATCTATAGGAAAGGGACTGTATATAAACATGGTGAAGTTTGATTTCCCTGTTTATTTCCTTCTCAGAATAAAACTAATGCAATATGTGATCTACGGAATTGCATCATTCTTTTTCTTGTATGGAATCATTCTGTTGGCTGAGGGCTTTTATACAACAAGTGCTGTGAAGGAGCTCCATGGTGAATTCAAGACAACTATCTGTGGTCGCTGCATCAGTGGAATGGTGAGTACAATACAGTAACATGATTAGCATTTGCTCTTGTTGCATAAAGCCTGTAAAGACCTTATATAGCTAAGCATTTGCCAAATATCAACTTTAGAAATTAATACACCATTTTCCCACTGTGAGATAACCTTCTGCAGTTATTGTGGACATTCTTCTGGCAGCTTGGTCCCAGCAGCAATCGTCCTGCCCTGTGGTTTAGCTATGCCCCAATAACAGCCTTGTCAGATGTATCATAGCAATAGAAGGCCAGTGGGTGATGCCTCATAAACAGTAGCTGGTTTTTATATGGATTCTTCCATAAAGTGAAGAAAAGGCTGGATGTCATTCCTTAGGTTCAGATATTATGCTCCTGGGTTGCAGTACTATCTTCAATGAAACTCCCTAAGTCACGTGTAAGTGGGTTTAATGCCATTAATTTGAATATATTGACATGCAATAGCCATTATCTATCATTCATGAACAGTAATATTTTGGCACTTAAGATGAGAAGTATGTAACTCACATGGTGATCAGTTAACACTTCCTAACAATCATGCAGAACTGCTGTCAGTCATTGTATTATATCCTGTTAGGGATGAGCCAATTTTTCAACAATGGGAACCAAGTTCTAGAAGGCAAGCGTCTCTCTGGTTGACTATGACCTCTCACATAAAGATTATCCTGTAACAGAGAGCAGGAACTTCTCAGCATTATTACGCTGTAACATGCTTGGCAAACGTTTCTACTTTCTCCTTGATCTCAAATCTTGCAGCTTTATCCTATGCTGTCCCATTCTGTTCCCCCTCCCCCACCAGCATTCTGCATATTTTTCATGCTGCTCTAAGCACCACAATCTGCTCCAGGGATGCACCATCTGCCATGGTCCTGTTCTTGCCCTCTTCCCCCTTGATACCTTATTCCATAAACCCTGGGCGCTCTTCTGGCTCCCTTGAGCATCTTTCCTTGACATCTGATTGGAGGAGGTAAAGGATAGTTACCATAGTGAAATAATGAAATGGGTCTTTTCTGCCAGTTACATATCAGCTCCACCTTTGCATTAGCCTTATGCCTGTTCTGTCTAGGCAAGTGATCACCTCAGATTTCTATTTCTCTCTCATCTGCTTTCATCCCGGAAAAGGGGAAAGAGGTAACAATAGAAGGGATGAATGGCAAGCTGAATTGCCACAGCAATATGGTTCTGTGGTGGTCAGCTGCCTGTGGAGGGCTGCTAGGCTTGGTAGGCCCTTGTTTTAAAATTTGGAAGGTGGTGGTGCCATAATAGAAAGACTTCTTCAAATTGCTGTGAAATCTATAAAGCTCAAACCGAAGACAAGTGTGTTCACAAGCACTAGACCTAGAGTGTTTCTCTGTTTTTGGAAAGGGTCATTTCAGAACAAAAGAAATGGCTACAAATGATTCAGTTTTTACTATATCAAGATAAGAGTCTGTGTGTCCATGTGCACACCTTTGTATGAGCTGTTATAGGAAACCAGTGTGGTACAATCAACCTTATCAACATATATTATACAAAATATATCATAACGTAAAAAGTAGCAAAAAGAAGAAAAGAGACTCAAAAATCCAACTAGTCATTTAAATGTAATTCTTAGAATTGTGAGCATGCTGGCTGTATAGCTAATCACCAGTCTGAGGTTTAAACTTTCCTTCACCTGTTTCGTATTTTAAAATCTACACACATGTGCACAGGGTTAAAATTTGTTCCAACAGAAGCTTCCCCCGTATGCTTGTGTCTGTGTGAATTTTTAAATCAAAACAGTGAGAAAGAAGGTTTAAACCATCCCCCCTCTACACTGGTCTCAGTCTTGATCTGGGTCATGTGCACTTACTTAAATATTAGAAGGAATGAAGCTGCATGTTCCATGTAATGTAGTATATGGTTTAACCTTTTTCATGTTGTCATTTAGCAGCTGAGATTTGAAGAGCTGATAGGTTAACCAGATCCAATTGAGCCATTGCATCTTCTATGGTTTAGATTTTGCCTTTCAGAGCAATACTTTGGCTACTTTCCACATGTATTGATGATTTATTTTGTTTAATGTTATTAACAATTGAGATCTAGTAGTGATTGACATAACCTGTAGAAGGCTAACTGCCATTTTCAAACATTTGAATGCCCTTTTGCAATGTTACTATAAATCTAAACAAAACCTTGTTTGGAAGTGCCAACATTTGTCATTTCCTTCGTTATAAATTTTGTGTGTTTTCCATTGTGTCAAATGCTATTGTGAAACTATTTCATAACAGTTTTCTTCATAATTTAATACTGTAAAGAACTACAATCATTTCATAAATAGAAAATGCCAGTGTTATTAGGCAGACTCTTTCAGCATCTTTGTTCCACTGAATCATGTTTTTCCCTTTTCAGACATCCATATGAGGTATTATGAAATACCATTCAGAGAGCTTTTATTTTTTAGTTCTCAGAAATGATAGTTCTCAAATTCTTTTTTTATGTTAACCAATACTGTATTTGGGGTGCTATGCCTTTAAGAAAGTCCATGGCCAGAATCCTGTTGAGGAGTTACAAATGCATAAGCACCATAGAGTGGGCCCTTGGTATCCTCTGGGATTTGGTTCCAGGACCCTCCTGTGGATACCAACATCTGTGGATGCTTAAGTCCCATTATACATAATGGTGTAATAAAATGATATCCCTTACATAAAATAGCAAAATCAAGGTTTGCTTTTTGGAATTTAAAAAAAATATATTTTCAAGCCATGGATGGTTGAATCCGTGGATGCCAAATCCATGGAAACAGAGGGCTGAGGGTAGTTATGGAGCTATGCAGTGACTCCTGTCTTGACCCCTCCCCATCCCCACTTGCTAGGCAGCAGCTGTTGTGATCAATGGGTTTTCCCTGTTGATTGGGAAGCAGCTGACAGTCCCACCCCCTCCCATGAGCTATCTCCAGCGTCGCAAGCAGAAGCAGGGTCCCTGTCACAATTCCCCCTTGCACCAGAGATCACTCACAGGAGGGGGTGGGTGGGACCTTCAGCCAGCTGCTTCCCAGTTGAAGAGCAACAGACCCCTGTTGGTTGCAGCAGCTGCTGTCTGAAAAGTAGAAATTGGGGGACTTTCACCATCTAAACTAGGGGCTACAAAGAGATCATGAATACAGCAGTCAGAGTGTGTATTTCTAACTGCTCAACAGGATTCCACCCATTCACTCAAATCATAGCAAAATATCAGCTAGATATAGATGAAATCTCAAAATATTATGTCATGTTTAAGTTAACAAAATTGTGACAGACAAGTCCCTTATCTTCGACATGCCAACTTCCAGGTTCTAGATACTGGGGCAGGAAAGATGGGGGAATCCTATCATGGTTTTGTTAGTTTGAACATGACATAATAATTTTATGATTTCAGATCATAGATTTGTGTAAATTTCCTCATATTCTCAGATATACACACATATGCCATCTTTTTAACTTTTACAGGAGCACATCTTAATCCCAGTCACTCACATTCATACCAAATCTATTTCACTAGGGCATTTATATATAGCTCTGGCAAGCATTCAGTTGCAGGTGGCTGAGCTGAAAGTGTGAGGCTATGGTTATGGGTTCAAGAGTTGGCAAATTAGAGGTCCTTTGATTTCTGGGATGGGGGGAGGGATAACTGAGATTGCTAAATTCAACACGCTGGCACAGGGCTTGGCATCTTGTATGCCTGTCTAGGTTCTCCTTGTTTCCTCTTCCAGTTCTTCATTTTGAACTGTTACTCTGCACCATTCAGGTCTCGTCAAACTCCTCTAGAAGAGTATGCCACATAATAAGGTCTCAGGTCTTGAAGAAGAAATCTGGAGGTAACAGTGGGAGGATCAGGAAAGAGACCCTAACTGAGATCCTTTCTGCTGGTTCTCCAGAGAACAGGTGAAAACCCTACACGGTTACAGCACTATGATTCCACTTTAACTGCCACAGTTCTGTCCTATGGAATCTTCGTGTTTGTGGTTTGGAGGTACTAGAGCTCTCTGGCTGAGAACTCTAAACACCCCCTCAACTGCAAATCCCAAGATTCCACAGGACGGAACCATGGCAGTTAAAGTGGAACCACAGTACTGTAATTGTGTAGCTTGAAAGGGCCTCAGGTTGCATTAAGTGACCACATTGCTGGCCACAGTTTTGTTAAAAGACAAAATGAATCTCTCAGAAGTAGGACTTAAAGGGATATCTTTCCAGCAATCTCATTGGACTTTAAGGACATTCCAGTGTCTCTTGACAAAGACTGTGAGGTGGGCCTATATTTTGGCAGCAGCATGAACTCAGGCAGAAAGAATTGAGGAAAAGGCTAATGAGGTTGTCTGCAAAAACCAAAAGTTCTGTGTCAAAGTGATTTCAGTGTTTGGCAGTCTCAGATAAAGGGGATGAGGGAAATCTTTGAGCATTAAAGCCCAGGGTTTTAAGTGTGTTTTAGACCCACACAGACAGAAGAAAGGATTATACTTGAAAGAATTTGTTAGCTAAATATATTCATATCAGATCCCTGATTGATTCTCATCAAGTACAGTAAGACCCCGTTATCTGTGGGGGATATGTTTCAAGATTCCCCATGGATGCCTGAAACCGTGGATAGTACCAAATTCCATACCCATAAAATTTTCGGACTGCTGTTGACCACAGGTAACTGAAACTGCAGATAAGGGGGGGGGACTATGCAATATTTTCAGACTGTAGTTGACCACAGATAACTGAAACCACAGAAAACAAAATTGCAGATAAGGGGGTCTTACTGTATGTTCTAATTGTGACATACTCTATTTTAAGTAGTGGCTAATTAGTTATATTGCTGAATCTTGCCATCTGCTTGACTTGATGGTCATAGTTTATGAAGGAGGTGCTTGATAGTTATCCATCATGGTCTTCTTTGTATGCTTTTGTTAGTGCTACCAGCTTTCCATGCTTACTACCCATATAGGAGCCAAACACAAGCCTCATCAGACAACATATCATACTAGCCAGACCCTGCGTACCATATGCCATTAAAAAAATCCCCCCAAAATGTCCAGAAGACCTCATGACAACCCTTTGAGGTAGGCTAGTGGGTTTAACTCGCCCACCCGCCACTCGTTCTGCCCTTCCCCCCACTCTTTCTGCCCCTCCCATCCCACCCCCTGCACTTCAGAACACACATGCACACACCGCATCCACCCCATGTTACTCACTCTCTAGCTCCAGCCTGCCATGTTTGAGATCTACATGGTCCCGCCCCCAGTGTGCTGATTGGCTGCCCAACAGACCTATGATTGGTTGGTCAGTTCCCTAACCAGCCAATCAGCACACTGGAAACACCAACATACCCAAGAGAATTATATATATAGATAATACTAGGGTGGAAAGTCTTTTGTGAAGAAATCTAAAGGGGACCTTTCCCAGTGCATGATGATAGCTCTCTGATTCCACTTTCACTCCCATGATTCCATGGTATGGAATTCTGGGATCTGCAGTTTAGAGAGAGGCACCAGACAGCTCTAGTGCCTCACCAAAGTACAAACCCCAAGATTCCACAGGATGCAGCCATGGCAGTTAAAATGGAATCACAGTGCTATAATTATGTAGTGTGAAAGTGACCCAGGTCTCAACAAAAGTCAACTGCTGATGTTGTTTGACATGGAAGGGAACTTGTCAAACATTATCACATTCTTCACCATTAATGCCCCCCCCCCCCAATCATGGTTTCAATCTGGATTGCCCCACCTCCACTCCCCAAATGGATACCATTTCTAAAAGCAGATACATGCATTGAGAAGATGTGGTTTGGCAGCTCTCAAACCTGCTTAACCTGGATGAATTCTTTCAAATATATCTTGCTGCGAATTTGTTGTGCGGGGGTTTAAAATGTATCTTGCTTCTCTTTGATCTTTAGTGATCACAGAATTCTCTTAGTGCAACATTATCATTTAATATTTGGACTTTGTTGTTGTGCGCTTTCAAGTCATTTTTTACTTATAGCAACCCTAAGGGAGCCTATCCGTTTTTCTTGATAAGATTTGTTTTGAGGGGGTTTGCCTTTGCCTTCTTCTGAGGCTGAGAGAATGTAACTTGCCCAAGGCCACCCAGTGGGTTTCCATGACCAAGCAGAGATTTGAACCCTGGTGTCCAGAGTCGTAGTCCAACGCTCAAACCAATGCACCACATTGGCTCTCATAATATTGGGAATACCTAGTGCCATCCCCCAATGTAGGAAAGTTACTTAGCTGTCATATACTAGATCAGACCAATTGTGTTGTCTTCAATGAGTGGTAGTGCTTCTCCAGGGTTTCAGTCAATAATTCTTAGCCCTTCTGGAAGGTGTTGAGAATTAAACCTGGGACCATATGTATGTGCTATAATATGGAACTGTGGTCCTTTCCCTCAGTGGTCACATATGGTTTTGTCTAAGTTATAAGTTGCCTTGGATCCTACAGTAGGAAAAAAAGTTGGATGGATGGCGGGGGGGAAATAAAAGGCCCTTTTTAATCACTATCTAAGATCCTGGTCAAATGATGCATATTGGGTTAGGTCTATGTTTTTGCGTGTTCTCTTAAACTGGCATCCTGTTCAGTAGTTACACGGCTATATGCCAGACTTACAATCTCATAACCTTTGGGACTCTTGTTTACAATCATTAACGTCTGAATGTCCCCTGCTTTTTCAGCTAGGCAGCACCCCAATCAAAGGATTTCTGAGACACTATAGGTCAGGGCACTGATAAATGACTATACAGCACTCTCCTGGTTTTGAGATAAGCAGTTGTGGCTACCTGTTCTCAACACACCAAAGGACTGGGAAAGTCCTGCAGACATCATTTCCCAGACCCCCAATCTGTAACACCTCAGAAACCTTCCAGTTAGGGTGCTGACTGACTGAAAAGGTAGTTTTTTTGTGTGGAGGTGGCATCAACAGATGATGCTACAATGGAGCTCTGTTACATCTGACAATGTAGGATCATGGTCTGTGAGTCCACTTAAACAAATCTTCCAAGGATGATTTGATAATATTGTTTTCACTTAGGGAAGTAGAGATTTCAAAAGGACAGTCAAGGGTTTTGTTGTCAGTTCAGTATATATAGAAGGCATATATATCAGCAGAATGAAAAGTCCTGACTGCTTATATCCTTAGTTTTTAACATTATAGAATTGCTTGTGTATTTACTATCAAATGAGGTAACACATCATAACATGCTGAAGGAATGACTGAAAGATCTGAGCGCTCTGTGAAATGTGTCATATCTCCTCTTCACAGTTTGTTTTCCTCACCTATGTACTTGGGGTGGCCTGGCTGGGCGTCTTTGGCTTTTCTGCTGTGCCAGTTTTTATGTTTTATAACATATGGTCAACTTGTGAAGTCATCAGATCACTCCCAGCAAATATGACAGCTTCAGCGGACCAGATCTGTGTGGATATCAGGCAATACGGTACTTATTTTAATCCTGATTAAATGTTTTATCCTCTTTCCTTGTCCTATCTTCGAGAGGGTTGTCTTAGCCTTATGAGATGAACTGAAAAGCAACCAAGTGTGGAGTCTATGAACATGTCATTACTTTTTCAATTAATGCAGATTATGCTGACCTCTTTCCAAATACATCCAGTTTAACTGTATTTGGCAAGTCATTTATCTAAAGTGATGCAGCTGTTATCCGCATTACAATATCAAGTTTAATAATAAAACAATCAGCAATATAAAGTGCTCAGGCAGCCCTGACCCTATCATCAAATACCTATTTAAAAAAAAAAAAAAATCTCAAGCTAGTGTCCTAAATGAAGACATTTGCCTGAGTAACTGAATATTCTTACTATGCCTACAATGTGAACTGTATGTGGTTTTACAAATCAGTTTCCTTTAGCCTTTGATTTTGGACTACACTATATATACTTGCTGTGTGGACAGTAAATGTAGAGCTAAAACTTTGGCAGGCAGTGGGAGGGAAGGGGGTCTAGATTTTTTTTTCTTAGAAGAATAAATTGTGAAATCATGTATTATGTTTGTTTCTGTATAACTAATACATGTTTAGGGGCCATTTCTGCTTTGCGGGGTAGAGGAGCAGAAACTGAGATTAGGTGTAGTGGGGACATGGTCATATCCAAGGAAGGAAGGCATCAGATGCAGAGATGAAAACTCAACTGAAAATAAAAATCTGTTGACTTCTTGGAAGCCCTATCCAGACTCCAGTTGATTCATGTGTTTCTACAATGCCTCACTAAGTTTTTCTCTCTTTGAAATGATGAGGACTAGACTCTTAATTTTCTTAAGTGGATGGATATTTTCAAGTGTTAGCAGCAACAGTGAATTTTTAAGAGCTCAAATTAAGAAAGGGGAAGGAGAAAAATGTAAAACTAGTTTTTCAAAATAGATAAATTATCAACTAGAAGACTTTTGAAAAATGGCTTTCTGGGCAAATTCAAGTGCAGTGCCAGTTCAGCTGTACAGTCTTGGGTTGCTTGGGATACAAAGCTGTAAGCACTTGTCCATGTGAATGAAATATAAGCGTGGTCGCAATGAAAAGACCAGTACATAAAAAGGGCTATCGAAATGAGCAAAAGGTATGTTCCAAGAACATGCTGTAGTGTGCAGTGTTCCTGTTCCAGTCAGCCATGCCTGTAGTATACTCAAGAAAAAAAAATGACAAAGCAGCAGCTTTTCCACACAGAGAAACGTATGTGCCCTCATGTTGTGTGTGTGTGTGCCTTCAAGTTGCCCATTGACTTACAGTGACCCCATGAATTTCATAGGGTTTTCTTAGGCAAGGAATACTCAGAAGTAGTTTTGCCAGTTCCTTCCTGTGAAATCTATCCTACAGTACCTGGTATTCATTGGCAGTCTCCCATCCAAGTCACGGAGCCATCTTTAAAATGGTGTATTTTAAATTTAAAGTGTATTCCAATTAAGCCAGACAGCCAAAATCAGCACAGACCAGGCTCAACCACAGTAACAGCAACATTTATCCTAGGATGAGAATGTAACTACCATGAGAATAATATTATAGTATCTATCTATCTATTGAAACAGGGAGAATGTAAAATTTATGCCAGCAGATTGACACTTTATGACAGCAGAGGCAGTGGCCCAATGAGGATGACCAGTTGGGCGGAAGTGTGAAAGCTTTGAGATGCTTCCAAGTGAGAGGTTATAAAACCCCAGGGTGCCATGGGTACAGAGACAGAGACAGTGACAAAGCGACTGAGGCACTTGCCTCACCTAGGGCAGCTTGGTTGTAGGCTAGACAAAGGTATCCAAACTCCCAGATTCCCCCATAAGCACTGTGAGTGGACTGTGCTAGTGAAATTGGTGTTCCAGATTGTACAACTGACGTGCCAATGACCAATGATCCCCTCTAGATTACAGACTCTGGTGTTTTCCTTATTTGGTCATATTGGACACATACCATCTGGCTTTTTACCATGCATTTATATTCAGATTGGTCCAAAATGCTGTGGAGTTTGCTTTTCCAACTCTGAAACTGACCACTGCATTCTGATCTTATACAAATGAGTCCAGATCTGCCCAATTTGCATTACTATTTGGGATTCAGTTGGAAAGGTTCAACAGCCCTATTTATAATAGAGATTAGTTTCCTTTGTCATCCCACTGTCTGAACTCTTCTGCACAGTGGGGCCTTAAAAGACCTTAGTCACATGTATACAGAACTGTGGGGACACACATGCCTATGTATTTTGCATTAACTTTATTACCCTTTAGAAAAGTACGTAGTTTTTAACCTGTGGCCTGGGGAGCCCCCCAGGGGGCAATCGTGTCCTCAAAGGGGGTACACAAAGGCTTGAAGGCTGCTTGGCCCACCTCCCCGCAGTGGAGTGGCCATGTGACAGGAGCCAAGGCAAGGGCTAGCTGGCTGGGCCTGTGCATTGCTTTTTAATCAGTTCCAGTCACAAACTTGCAAGAAGAAGCAGGAGAAAAGTCTTCCCTCCCTCCAATGCCTCTGAGGGAAGGTTTAATGGATGCTGTAATTGTATTACAGTATTATTATCAGATTATATTATTAGGGTTTTAAATCTTGAGTTAAGTCTGGGGGTCTGTGGCAACAGAAGATATTTAAAGGGGGTCCCTGGTAAAGAAAACGTTAAGAGCCACAGCTTTAGACAATATTGTGGTGGGTTATGGAAGGTTTATGGGTGAGGTGGCCCACAGCAAAGAAAGTAAGAAGTCACCTTGAGTCCTAAGTCCTGTTCCAAAAGCCACGGTCAAGGACTGTGACTGCTAAAAATTTTATATTGCAATACACCTGTATAGTTCGATGTCACAGTTTCCACAGGAATGGAGAGAAGCAAATGGATTTGAAGAAAGATGAGTATTGAGGAATGAAAACAGAGGAATGATAGAACAAGGAGGCCTGATGAGGGCATGAGTCCAAGAGAAGGAGAACAATTAAAAGCAGATTACACAAATAAGGACATAGCAACATAGCCCTACCCTAACTCAAGGCAAATCTTGATAACTTTTAGACACCTTTTCCAGCAATCCGTTAACCTCATCAATATAGGAAATAAGCACAACATGACACTGTCTGTAGTGACTAAAACAACCATTTGTCCGCCATATGGGAATGCTAGATCTGAGAACATCTCTTGGCAAAGAAACTCTATCCTGGATGGAGAAAGAGAACACAGTTAAATGATTTTGTACTTGCTAATGCCAATTCCAGATTGAACTGGTCAATGAGTGGGTACATGGTAAAGAAACACAACTTGCATGTGGGTGGAGAAGGGAAATGGGATTTGAGGAAGAAAAAATGTTGTCGGCTAGCAGCATTAATGATGTTTTCCTTGGTATTTTAACTTCAGGAATCATCCCTTGGAACGCTGTACCTGGCAAGGCCTGTGGTTCAGCCTTAGCAGATATGTGCAGCACACCTGAGGTAAAGGGGTCTATAATGTTCAGTCGTTGCTTCTACACCTTGACTGCTGGCTCATAAATGTGCTCAGAAGTCCGCTAAAATACTAAACTTATGTCTTTAAAAGAAATCAAGATGGAAATTTATTTTGGATGATGAACAATGTTTTGAACACATCTGTCTGCAACCCTTATGAAGCTAACTACCCTCTCTTAGTGGGTATAGTCACTCTCCAGCCATCCTTTAGACTGAGGTGGAACTCGGAGAAGCGTATCTTCTCTTAGGCCAATCTTAGGACACAGGTATCATAAAAAGGGACCCATGTAAGAAAATCCCAAGCTGTACAGGGTTTAACAGGTCAAGAACAGCATTTTGAATTGGATCAGGAAATTGATTCAAGCCAAATAACTGATGTTATGTATACGTAATATTTGGTCCCATTCAAACCCCTCATTTCTAAGTTCTACATAAATTCAGGGCAGTCAGCCAGTTATGATATGGAAAGCTAGACTTGCAACTGCCTAACTGTTCCATATTCACTATTACAATCGTGGTACCATTGCCACAATGGTAAATGCTCCCAAAACCCACATTAAAAGCCAGTAAGCTGTTCTGAGTGACAAAGATCAGTGGGACTGGTGAGCAGGGCACTGCAGGGTGATGTGACCAGCCCCTTCCTGTTAGCAACAGCGCCAGGCATGGAAACAGAGAGCCTTGCAGGGTCCTCTTGCAACTCTTTATCACACATCATCTTGCAGCACCATGCTTGCCAGCACTGCAAATCTCCATCACTTGGGATAGCTGATTGGCCTTTAAGGAAGGTTTCAGGGGCTGGAGTAGGAAGTGGAGTATAGCTATGATATCATACCTACACCTTTGATGCAGGATCTCAGCTGAAGTATCAAAACAATTTTGAAAGGTAACCCCAATTGGGAGGTTATGAAAGCAAGAACCAGCTTATCCATGTCAGAGGATTTTATCACACTAGCCTGTTGTTTCACAGCAATCACGTTGTTGAAGCAAATGGGAGCATACTGGTTTGAAAACAATAACTATCACACTTCTCTGCAATCACACAATTGTGTTCCTTTGACGATCTATGGTCCCACACTCACTATTCTGCACCACCTTACTAACCTTGCCTTCCTGTCCTTGAATGCCCTACCCAGCACATGTGTGCCTTTTGGATTTTTTATTTTTATTTTGCCACAGTTGCACAATTATTGTGAAACAGTACAATAAAAAAAATTAAAGAAATAGAAAATAAAAGGAAAACCTATTCCCAACCTCAGCCTGCTTGGGAACAATGAGGGGGAGGGAGGGGCAGAAGAGGAGAATCACACCATATGATTACCAGAATATTGGAACTGCAACAGAAGGGATGTTGCACCAGGGGCAGTAATGGAAAAGTGATTATTGGGAGCCATTGACAGGTTCTCCCTGTCAATGAAAAGATGCACTGCACCAATGACTGAAATGCGAAGCAACAAGAGGAGAGATGTGATAAGTACTAGCTAGAGATGCTATTATCTGGTTACAATTGTGCATTACTAGCCTCATATGATAAAATCTTAAGAAGCTGAAAGGCACTCTGCACCAGATGTCAATTGTGTCTCTAGTGCAGGAGTGAGAATCACGAGGCCCTCTAAAAGTGATTGGACTGTAACTCCCAGTATTGCTCACCATGAGGTATGCTACCTAAGACTGCTGGGAGCTGCAGTCTAGTAACATCTGGAGGGCCACATGATTCCCCTTCCTGTTCTAGTGAGAGAGATCCAGCAGCACTCCCAAGAAACTGGAACTTTCTGAGAGAACATGCCCTCCTAGAACATATTGAACCCCTCTCAGATGAACAGAAGAGCTGCCTGATAAAGCCATTCTGTCTTGTTTGGATTGGATTTCTTAGCTCTCATCCAGCCTATTACCACAGTTGAGTTAAAGATGCAGGTGCTTGTTATTTAAATGCCTATTTTCTCCCATAACATGTAAAATACCCATCAGTGTCAACAGTACAATAAAAGGATGCTAACAACTGCTGGGGGCTATGCTGTTGCAACTAACTCTTTAGTGTCCAAAATGTTTTGTGAGATGCTCCATAGTATCCACTTGTCCCATTTTACAAGTTTGGAATAGCTAGCACTATTGCATTCCTGCACAAAGAAAACTAGTATGAGCACACAAAAGGCAACTAGGTTTGATTTGGGCTGTATTTTCTTTTCCATAGTAGCCACAATTACAGTGATGGCTACAGCAGTCCCTGGACTAGTAAACCTGCAGCCCTTTTGCTGTTGAACTTCAGTCCCTCTAGCCCTAGCCAGCCTGGCCAATGATGAGGCATGATGGGAAAGGTTCAGCACCAACTGGAGAGCCCAAGGTTCCTGCATCCCGGTAGTAGCAAAAACAATCAAAATTTCCTTGTATACTGGGCAGCCTATACTGAGATACATTGTGCCACTAAATATCTGAATGTATTATATTTCCATTTTATTGTTGTAGTTCTATTTGTCTTACCACCTGTTCATTGTGGCCTGTGCTGGAGCTGGTGCCACTGTCATAGCACTGGTGAGTATTATCATCCTTTCACTCTTTTAAAGTAACAATGTTTTTTCCCCCTTTTCAGATGTAATTATGCAAACATTGTTTAATTTAAACTAAGTAAAACTTTTTGTGTTTGTTGGCACCTGGCTGTAGTTTTCTCAGGATATTCCAAATAGCAGGCAAGTGCTTACATTTCCCAATAAAAGCTCTGCACCAAAGCAAGCTTTGTAATAGTTTTTGGCTATTTTTTTAACTCCATCCTGTTGCATGGACAACTTATGGCATTTCCTAATAGAAATATTTTGGTATTAGTTTTTAGAATTCCCCAGTGTCAGGCTACTTCAGAATTTCTCCATCACTGGAAAGAGTTTTAATTGAAACTCCTGTCTTTCCTTCCTACAAGGCTTTTGGAGAGTATGAAAATGTACACCTGTTTGTTGGGATATAGTCAAGTGTACCGAACAAGGCTGAATTAGATTCTTTAAAGTGGCTATATTAGAAACAGAAAAATTTAACAGTGAGATGCACTGTAGTCAAAGAACTGTTGTAACAATGAGATTATCTTTTGTCAGCCAAATTCAGAGAAGGAAAGCACTATCTGTGCCCTTTATACTGCAGCAACCAGGCCTTCTTATATAGCTTAGATTTTAACAAAAACCAGCCATTTCTGCCCATAGCTTTCACTGAAATCCTTGCCTGACACAGTATACATTTTGATTCTAACACAACTGCCTAAAAGGCTCAAAGAATTTGTTGTCTCTTATACAATGTATTTTGTTCTCTTCCACCAGCTGATCTACATGATGGCTACTACATATAACTATGCTGTTTTGAAGTTTAAGAGTCGGGAAGATTGCTGCACTAAATTCTAAATTGCATAAAGCCCAGTAAAGAGCTGCATTGTGTAGCTTGAAATACCACTGACACCCTAGACTAAAGAGTCTAGTTTTTTTGAAGTCTGTTACAATAAATTGTAAATAGCTTCATTAAGCCTCTTTTCAACATTTTAGATTAATACAAATTATTTCTTGTATATGAATGACAATGTGGGTGAGATCTGGCTATTTTCTATACTTGTGAGAGGATTCCATTATTTTAGTGATGTTGTAAATCAATCCTTTTAAAGGAAGGGCTTTCAATTAACATCAAGCTTCCCTCTCCCCCCATGCATCATCTCTGAAACAATTACTGGATCAATTAAGGGCCTGTATTAAGTTATTTCATCTCTGCTATTCACTAATCTGAAAAATAATAAAGTATCTGCTTTACAATAGATAACATACAAGATACAAGCCTGATTCTTGACAACTGCTACTGTCTACCCTTATCAGATTGTCAGCAAAGTGTTTTCAAGTACCACACATTTGCCTTGTCTCTATCACTATCTGGTTTCCCAGCCAGTTTACCAGCAAAAACCCATAAATGGGGCCTTTACTGGTTAAATGGTTTGAAACACAGCTCACTAATAGGAGCTCATAGGAGAATGTCTTTTTCTGTAGTTGAAATTTCCTATCGAAATATCAGTTTATTTGCATAGAAAAATGAAGCCCATACAGTTCTCTAGTCATGGTGTATATACACATTCACATTCTTCTTGTTGTACATCCAGCCTACAAGAAATAAGTGTTAACCTTTGTGATACAGGCTATGCGTGAGTAAGTTATTCTCTCTGGTCGATTCCCACAGTAGCCATTCGGCACACAAAGCGAGCACTTTTATATAATGTACATCCTCCCAAGTAAATATAGCTAAAAGCAACCAAGATGCTACTAATGTCGATTTCCTTAATACAAGTGGGTGGAGAAGGAAAAACAGAAGTGAAGGAACTACCACAAATTTATCTTTTGAGTTGCTCTTCTAAGCTTCAGCATGTAAACTTGCAAAGTATTTTCAAAGCTTTTTCAGTTTCTGTTCTTTTGCATTAACTGCCTTTTCCTTAGTACTTCTTACTAACGTTTGCCAGCTACTAGCATGCAAAATTCTAGAGATCTTTAGACACCAGCTTTTCTGCCTATTTTAATACTTAATAATGTAGGACAACTTTTTATTAATCTTACTAGCTGCTTGCTTTGCCTCTTGACATGCTCACTAGCCATCATGCTCACCCTTCTCTTCCAGATCCACTTCCTCATGATACTGTCCTCTAACTGGGCCTACTTAAAGGATGCAAGCAAAATGCAGGCTTACCAGGATATCAAAGCAAAAGAAGAACAGGAGCTTCAGGATATCCAGTCTCGATCCAAAGAGCAACTCAATTCTTACACATAAATGTTTGGCAGAGTCCTTTTTCGGAAGAATTTTGTAGCTCTGACAAATCATCAAGCAGCTGCTCTGCAGAACAGATGTATGTTCAAGCAAATACAGAAGTATAAAAACTTCATATTCATGCTCCTGGGCCATGTTCATAGGGGAAACTTTGCAGTGGATATCCTTCATTCCTTTTAGCACTCAGTTGGGAATTGCTGGGGGAGGGGGAGGGTCCTCATTCTAGACCACTTTAGAAAAACACAAGTTACCAAGTCAGGAATCTTCATGGATACTCTTGGTATTCATACAATTACTGAAGGAACACACTCCTTCCCAAACAGGATACCACAGTTGGTATCCAGCCCTGCAATGATGAGAAAATTTTCAAAGGTTGTATATAATTACGCAGGTGTAAGTAACGAAGACTCTAGTACTCAACTAGATAGTTATTCCTTTAATTCTGAATATTGATAGTTGTGCTTATTTCATACAATTTCAGAAGATACAAATTGGCTTATTCAGTCTGTTAAAATTAAAAACTGGATTTTGTGGACTAAATGCCAGAAGAGTTATTTTCTGAGCCACTCCCTTTTCAATGATGCTATAATGAGCCACTGATTTTGTATTGCACTTATTGGAGTAAGCTGGGTGCTAATGCCCCAAGTTTATTTTTATTTTTAACTATTTGATGGAATGTAGACAGACCATCGGATCAGGATAATGATTCCCTTCTCTGAAAATAAATGTCAGCTTTGCCTTAATGTTTATTTTCTATAAATGTCTTAAACATTTATATAGCAGTGGGAGATCATTATCCTGTCTGTATTTTATCAAAGTGGAAAGTGTTACCTTGTGGAAATAACAGTAATTTAACCGCTTTAAGTGAGCTAATAAGAATTTTAAAGACTTACAAACCCATAGCCATACAAAGCGCAGGTCAACCACCCGTCTCAACTTTGGTGCTCAACAGGCTTATGACGAAGCTTATGTATTCTCATACAAGGAATTTGGTGTTCAGTAATATATTGGGTGTTCCCTATAAATCTGCCTTTTAACATTTTCAGAAACATTCAGTGCTAGCTTGAGTACTAGTGATGGTATCTTTGGTGTGCTATTTTTTTAAAAAAAAATACATGTTGGAGAAAATTAAAGTACATCGGTGAGTTTTAAATCAGTAAAGAGTCAAGTCATACATCCATGTTTTGAATGTTTGCTGAATATTAAATTGCTTCTTCAGACCATGCAAAAGTGTATAAAGATAAGAGTACACATTTCTTTAAAAAGGATAAAGGTTTAAAAAATGTGGAAAATAATTCAGGTATTACCTTGCATTTGAGTTTGTTACATGCCGAATCTGGGTTTTTGTTTTATTAAAGAGGCAAAATCTATATAGAACACATTAAAATAGCTTAGTGTTTGTTTTTACCTGTTGCATGAAGGAAACAAATTTCTACAGCAATGCAGGTGATGTTCTTTCTAGTCCAGTGTTTGCATAAAGGTAACAGACAGTGTCTTAAAGCCTAATTCTTTTCTAATTCTGTGTAGTTATTACTGGGAGTTTTTTGAAGTTTTGTTTAAGTAGTCTAATATTTTTTATGTAAAGAGCATTCAATTTTGCTATGTATAAATTTTTGTAACCTAACCGTGAAATCAATATTTTCTATCAGTGCCAAGGGCTTCCTGTAGTTATATCCAAGTGTTACAATAAATATTTGTAGATAATAGAACCAATATCTGTGTATGCTTATTTTAAGAATATTCCAGACGAACAGCTGGGGTATCACTCCTAGTGCTTTAAGGTGGCCTACCATTTTCACATGCTGAAAATGTGAGAATCGCTTTTAATAGGTAGGTGGATCTTACCTACAGACATTTCCAGATACAAACATGCAACTAACTGTATCAGATTACCACATAAAGTGTTCTGTGCATGGATCTTTCTGAAACAGTTTGACTTCTAAAAGGTTTGTGTGTTGCCTGTATGTGAGAAAAGCAAACAAGAGGATCAAGATTTTACTGTCAGGCTTTTGTATCTTGTAATAGTCTGTTTCTATCAAAGAATCTCTAGAACTATAAAGATCTATAGACAACTAAAAGTAGGTTGTGTCTTAAAAAGAAATAAAAAAAAAAACTTGGAAGGTTAGGGAACACCAGAATTTACAACATATTGTATGTGTTAAATGTGCAAGGTCTTGTTTTCAGCAACTTTTTTTTTTATATGACTTTATGTACTAAAGAAAAAAATATTGTCTAAGAATTTTATAGAACAGAGCCTCATATATAAAGCCTGCTGGGAAAAGTTTGCAAAACCAGAGGAGTTCTTTTCACCCATAAATTTGTTGAGGAACATAGCTTGACAACCTACAAGGTTTCTTGCTTTAGGAGACAACTATATGTCCTTAAACAGAAATGTATTTTCAGTTCTGCAAATCATCCAGTCTATAGCTCTGAGATGTTAACAAAGTATTACAAACTTTCCACTAAAACTCCTCCTCAACATCAAGATTCATAACTAGTAAATCTATTCTCCCCCCGCTCTCCAAAGCAATTTTCCTCTACAAAGCAATAATATGATTCATTCAATTTTAATTAGTTCAGACAATCTTCCAGTATTAATACATGGTTAATTTTCCCCATTTCATCAACAATGGAAGCTTGCAAGAATGACTTGAAGTATGAAAAGTTGCCTTCTGTTTTTCCATTTATAGAAAAGGCAAGTTTTTCTACTCTCAGCCATTTCCAAGTTTAAACATGCTGTCTTCTTCCTATAAACAGCCTTAAGAATAATCAGTGTGAATTAATCAGTTTAAGTACCATGCACTTTAATAGTAAGTCATCATTACTGGGGTGGGAATTAAAAACCACTTGGCTGTGTAAAATGAGTATCAAATACAGTGATTCCTAATGGAAAAAATTTTTTATAGTTACAGTTAATATACAAACATTCAAAGACTCTTCAAATACATTTCCAATAAAGAAGCAAATTAATGTTGTGAATTTCACTGTCATTCCAGAGCTCTGAGCAACAAATATTTGGTGATCTGCAAAGCCTACAACAGATTCTGAAAGAGTATCATTATCTCTATTATTTAAGTGGCTTTACACTGAGAACCTACCCAATTAAAACATGTTCGCTTTAAAAAAACAAAACAAAACAAGGCAAAACAATCTAACTTAAGATTTCCAGGTGAAATAAACCGATAAAGTATAGTTCTTTGAAATGTTAATCCCGGAACAGCTCTCTTAGCACCAATTACAAAACTGAAGACTACAGCCCAACATCTAGTGATGTAGTCAGATGCATTATTTCTTCATTACTCTGCAAACTGGTATATTTCAAAGTTTTCTGAAAAAACAGTACCTCTTCTACACAGTGGCTCCTCTTTTATAATGGGTCCATTTTTTCCCTAATCATATAGCTACCGCTAGTTGATATTCACCAGAAGTCTTCATCAGGTTCTTCATGAAGAGTGCCTCCTGCACTAAAGCTGAGGGGGAAAGAAAAATACATTTTGTAACAAGCTCCCACCTTTTCACTGGCCTCCATAAGCATGCGACTCCCCTCCTCCCAATCCCCCTGCATGGAGTAGGCCATCAGCCATTAATTGCTAGTTCTGTCACCTTTTCTGCAGTGTTTGGAGGGTATTCTACATTGGATTGCTCCTCATACTGCTTCAGAAGGCAGGACACTACATCCAAATTAGTCTGAATGGCTTCCCTGCTAAGGAAAAAAGACCTCTCCCCAGGTTCAGGGTAGCCAAACTCTACTATTAATTGAAAGTAGAAACTATTCCCATCTGGCAAACAATCATTTGAACCAAGTAGAACTCTCAGTAAAACTCAGCAATAGTGGCAAACGTGGTCTAACCCCACTTCCTCATTGCAGCAAATTATCATTTGGCTGGGATAGATGATTCTCCATCCCCTGCAGAAAGACACTTTACAATTATTCCAACTTTTTCCTGCAACAGGGAGATAATCTAGCATGGGACATATCCAACTGGTGATTGTCCATTATGGGAAACCATCTTTTGAAAGCACTCATGTGCCAAAAGATGCTTCTGTCGAAGGAGGGAGATCTAGCCTGCAATGTTTAACAAATGTGGAGATGGAAGACAACGTTGCAGCCATACAAACATGAATCAAAGGTACTAAAAAGAGCTGCAATCACTCCCTATTGAGTAAAAATCCCTGATAAGATAGTAGATGAATTTTACTTTATTTTTTGGTAAAATATAAGGCAATAGAGGCCTTCAGCTATCTAGATAAATTAGATAAAGTTGTTGTGGAAACTTTTTGATTGATAGACACTGGATGAAATCATATAAACATCGTAACTCTTTGTGGCAGACTGTTTGGGGCCAAAACTAACAAAATGAATTTCAACAAGGAGAAATGTAGGATACTACACTTGAGCAGTAAAAATGAATTGTACAGATATAGGATGGGTGACACCTGGCTTAATGGCAGTACATGTGAAAGGGATTTAGGGATCTTAGTGTACCACAAGCTGATCATGAGTCAGCAGTGTGATGCAGTAGCATCAATAGGAGTATAGTGTCGAGATCAAGGGAAATAATAGTGCCACTCTATTCTGCTTTGGTCAGATCTCACCTGGAATACTGTGTCCAGTTCTGGGCACCACAATTGAAGAAGGATATTGACAAGCTGGGACGTGTCCAGAGGAGGGCGACCAAAATGGTGGGAGGTCTGGAAGCCATGCCCTATGAGAAACAGCTTAGGGAGCTGGATATCTTTAGCCTGGGGAAGAGGAAGTTAAGAGGGGACATGATAGCCATGTTCAAATATTTGAAGGGATGTCATATACAGGATGGAGCAAGCTTGTTTTCTGCTGCTCTAGAGAAAAGGACATGGAGCAATGGAGTCAAACTACAGGAAAAGAGACTCCACCTAAATATTAGGAAGAACTTCCTGACAGTAAGAGCTGTTTAGAGTGTGATGGCATCTCCTTCTTTGGAGGTTTTTAAACAGAGGCTGGATGACCATACGTCAGGGGTGATTTGATTGTGTATTTCTGCATGGCAGGGGGTTGGACTGGATAGCCCCTATAGTCTCTTCCAGATCTATGATTCTATAATCAGGCAGTCCATTTTCTCTAGTGCAAAAAAAAGCCCAGCAAAGATCACATATCACAGCTGTTCTCTATTTGTTTTAAGGTGAAAGCAAAAAAAAGATGACAAAGATCCAAGTACAGGATCTCCTAGATGACATTATGCCAACTAGGAATAACGGTTTCAGTGCTGTCTTTCTTAAATGTTTGAAGTACTTTCAGTTTGAAGTGTTTCAGTACTGCAGCCTTTCAGCTTTGAGATGGAAATGATAACCAGAGAGTAAAGAATAGATGCCCTCTTTTTAAAAACAAAACCAAACTTTTATGCATGGATGTTTAGCAACAGACAAACATCCAACCTTGTTAAGCATCAAAGACCTTGTATCTTCTCTAGGCCTGACTGATGATCAAAACCAGTTTAGAATTTGCATTTTTGGGATTGCAGGATTTCTTGTTATGTCACTGACAGAATACTCTCCACATAAGAACACATGCTGTTTGTAAAGATAGCCATATTCATATTGCCTTCCAGGATATTTTCCCCTCCTTTTAGCTTCCAAGTGTGGAGTTGAAACCATGCTGGCAAAATGTGGTAGACACTTCCTTGGAAGATCAGATAGTCTTCAGGCACCAGGAACCATAGCTCCTAGATTGGTGAAGTCATCAACTTGGAAAACCATTCCCTCCTCAGCAGCCAAAGACTATTAGAATAATTTTTCGGAGGACCCCAGTTAGTTGAAGGAGGAAAAGTGTATTTGGCAAATTCAAGGTCAACTTGTCCAACTTCCAAGACTCTCTCTGCACTAGCTGTTGATTTGAGCAAGTCAATTCCTTTTCACCCCCTGTAAGCAATGCTTTCTTTTTGCCCTTTGTCTCCAGTAAGGGCTTGTCTACACTGCTGGGGAAAAAAATCACACTCGTAGTTGCTATGATCATGACACATTCATGACAATTCACTCAGAATACAGTTCTTTTCGATGTCTGAGGGCTTTAATCTGATTTTTAAAAACTTGCCTTTTACCCTGCACAGAAAATCTGCATAATCATACATGTGGCCAGCCTCTGAGTTGCCTTTCGTGTGGAGCCAGGGGAATGTGGTTTGGATCATCTGAACATTCCCACCAGGAACGGCTACTTTCTCTCTTTTTATTTATGTTTTGCTGGCATGCAGTCACTATTCTTTTTTGCGGGTGCATTTGTATCCTTGTATATCATTATTAGTGCATTTCTTCCTATCTGCATGCATGATAGGAAGAAAAAAGTAGAGCAGCCACAGCCCTGTGGCCAAAAATAATGCGAAGTATAGGACACGTGATAGCAGGACCACCATTTTACACCGAAGTGAGTTCGCCTAGGGGAAGTGTGTGGCTAGGAATGCTGCTCTCACTTCACTTTAACAAGATGTGTGTGGCTGTAACAAGATGTATGTGGGATCACTGCGGACCAGGAAAATGTGATTTGGAGCAGAATTTTTTTGCCTCTATAGACAAGCCCTAAGATACTGTCAAGTGTGGTTCCCAAAAGCTTGCTAAGTGGAAGCATACTAGAATTTGGCCTTTGATTTTGCATCAACATTGCAATTTTTCAGACATAGGCGGTGCCAGCCAGCCACCTCAGCTACCATGGCACTTGCTGAAAACTGCAGCGAGTCAACAGTCTGCCACAAAAAGTTATGATGGAACAGTGAGTCTGCCACAAAGCCTGCTGCTTTAGCCAGCTTATTCACTCCTTGTCTCAATTTGACATTCTCCTAGGTTATTTTTGCTAACAACTCCTTAGCCCATCTAATAGATCTTGTGAATACAGCAGCAGCAGCAGCAGAGGTTCCAATACAAAGGTGAGCAACTGTTCAGGGGATGGCACTTTCCCCCCAGGGAAACTTGGATGACCAAATATACCCATGCATGAATTTCTTGTCCCCAAATGCCCCTTTCAGCTCTCTTTAGGCCTGGGGAAGGTTTTTCCCCCCAAAATAGGAACTACCCAAAAGTTAACTGTTGGGGGGAAAGTTCTCTCTTGAGCCAGGGATATACACACAAAAAAATATTTTTAAAATAAGGGGCCCTTGGCAGATACAAAAACAGCCCTGGGGTTCACACCATTCCCACTCTTGCCATGATAGGTAAGGCTGATAGCTCACAAGGCCTTCTAAGGAAAGACTTTTTATCCTTTGGGGTTAAGGGAGGTGATCCTCCCTATCGTTCAGAAGCTATATGGTGAATCTCAGGCACTTCTGAGATGGGTTTAGGATCTGGGACATCCTATTCCTTAAATGCTAAAACTTTTAAATATTTCCTTCAGAAAGTATAAAAGTATTCAGGGGAGAACAGTCTAATAATATAGCCTTTTAGATGGAGAAGTCTCTTCTGCATCTGGAGACAATTGCCTTTTTTCATGTCAGATAAAGGCAAAAAACCAAGGAGACTTGGTGTAAATATCCTACCACAGACAGGCCACTCCCTGAGGAATTATTCCCCCCTCAATGTCACTTCTCATTAGAAGTGTCCAGGTAAGCATGGGAATGAATGGATGAGAGAAAAGAGGATGAATACCTGCCTTTGACCCATGTTCATGGGAGTGTACGAGTGCAAAAGGTTTACTGCTTCACAAGTGGAGATAAGATATTTTTCCTATCTTTTGGGGACATTATAATGATAGCCAGCTAACTGAACAAGATGCAGAGTTTGTGCTTTCTGCTTCATTTGAGAAGATGCCTTCCCCAGAGACCCTGCCTGAACTTGTCTATTGTAGCAAAAAAGACTTTGGGTGCAAGGTATTCCTACAAACTATTGGCAGCAGGAGAATGGACAATGCAGAAGGGGCTGCTTCATTCACCATCGTCAGGAGTGGTTTCTGTTTCTTGGAATGGTGCTCAAGGGTGTGGCCTCTGCTCTAGGAATGGTGTTCTCAGTGGCATGGCCTCTGCTCTGTCTTGTGGGACAACTATGGGAGGCACACACATTTTCAAAGTCCCATGTTTCTTGGGTTCACCCCTGCCAATTTTGCTGGATTTGGTACCAGAGCCCTCAGCAGCTGGGGACTACTCCAGTGATGCTGGCCATCTCAGTAGGAGAAATTCTGGCACATCCAAGAAGACTGTTAGACTGTCTTTACCCTGCCTTCAACACAGTGCTTTGATGTTCTTTTCAGACAAGATGAAAGGCCAACTGAGAAAACTGGCTAAGCCACCAGAACATGGAGCCATGAGTGACTGTGCTCTACAGAGCAAGCAGGACCTACCATTAGCAGGAAAGGCATTCAAACTAATTTGAACATAGGGCCCTCCCTTCTGGAGTAATAAAATGAGCTAATCCATGCTAGATTACTCTTTTGACTGCAGGTAAGGGGAATTGCTTATCTATAAATATGTTACTTGAAGATTACTAGACAAGAGAAAGACACCATTTTTACTATAAGTAGTTGGTCTGCAATTCAAGCAATTGTTTGCAATTGCTTGAATTGTTTAAACTGCAATTAAACTGCAATTGTTTAATGAAACAAAAATACCAAGTACTAGGAAGATACATACCTGTTTTCCCTTTCACTATCCGGGAGTCTCTCAGATGGTATGTCAGCGTCTTCTTTCTTAGAGGTCTAACAGAGGAGAAAATATTATTGGGTTCTTTAGTATGTTCTTCAGCAATCCTGTGAAATAGGCTTAAATCATTTACTAGGTATTTAAAATACTCCTCAATACTGTAAAAAAATTAGTATAGACAGGCCACCCCAAAACATATTACCATTAAGAACAGCAAGGATGAAAACAAGCTTGTTCAGGTACCAAGTTGTATATAATGACTAGGTAGAATGGTTGCTGTCAGACACATTGGCCTAAATACACCATTAATTTAGTACCACTAAAATCTGGTACTTGAGAGAGTAAAGGGAATTAAGTCCCACTCATTCCCATTGGAGTAAGAAACCGGAAATGTTAGGATTAAAAATCATAATATGCCCCCTACTAGCTGGAACGTTCTGGGAATAGTTCAAAAAAGTACGTTTTCCAAGCTCTGGTTGGATTTTGATCACTTTGAGGGGAGAAACTAAATGACATACGGCCTCACTTTCTCACCTCTCTCAGGCAGCCAACTGCAACACTAACAAGACACTACTATACCATGGCTGGGCAACTGTTCAGAGGACAGGCACCAATTGCAGGAAGAACCCAATGGTCCCATTCCAAAAGTACATATTCGGCTGTCTATGAGCCAAAACAGCAACTGGAAGCAGTGCAACATCCCTTCCAGCCACCATTTGGGCCAATATACAACCAAACAGTGAGATACTTTGAGGAGAATATAGGGTTCTGAAGATGTGGAAGGACATTAGAATCATAGAGTTGGAAGAGACCACAAGGGCCATCCAGTCCAGCTCCCTGCCATGCAGGAATACACAATCAAATCATTCCTGACAGATAGCCATCCAGCCTGTTTAAAAACCACCAAAGAAGAAGACTCCACCACACTACGAGGCAGTGTATTCCACTTCCGCACAGTTCTTACTGTCAGGAAGTTCTTCCTACTGTTTAGGTGGAATCTCTTTTCCTGTAGTTTGAACCCACTGCTCTGTGTCCTAGTCTCTGGGGCAGCAGAAAACAAGCTTGCTCCATCCTCAGTATGACATCCCTTCAAATATTTAAACATGGCTATCATGTCACCTCTTAACCTTCTCTTCTCCAGACTAAACATACACAGCTCATTTTTGATACTTTGGGCAGTTTTCAGGGAAACACTGCACCATTTTTTAAAAAAACCACACATGGGGCTTGGGAGACAGAGGCAGCAAAAGTGGGACAGGGAACGCATGCAGTTCAGAGGCCACATTTTCCATAACTTAATGAATCTCAAATGGGGAAAGGGGACCTCTAAAGCATCCTGACTTCCAGGAGAACCAAACTTAGATCGTCAACCCTTGGGCCTTGTTCCATTTTTTGGTTCGTTGTGTATACACGCTATCCTATATGCTTGCTCATCCAATGAGAAGACAACGATGATGGGAACATCAAGGCTCTTGAGCCTTGCTCTCAAAGTACATCAATTCCAAATCATACTCTATCTACAATAATAGAAGGTAGCACCTTGTTTACAAACTCTTGCTCTCGATTTTGCTGTATCATTTTCATGTATTTTTCCAGTGGATTAGGAATGTTATCACCATCATGCTCGTCATGCTCTCGTATACTGGTTTCCAAACTGATAACCTCTTCATAAGGCTTTTTCTCATTAGCCTCCACTGATTCTTGAATACACTTAAGAAAAACATGAGAAACATGACATTTAACAGAATGGAAGGGAACGATCAACCTTGTCTACTGATTCTTTCAGCCCACACTCACCATCCTGTAGTTCCACAAGAATAATAAATGAGTTGCTTTCAGTTGGTTATAAGGACTACATGCTCATATTCACACACACAATAAACATAAATAAATTTTAATGCAGAACACTGTAGAAAAGTACATTCTGTAAGATAAAGCTTGCACCCTTATTCTTCTAAATAGGATCATCTTCATGCATGCCATATTTTAGATGATTTTTTAAAAATGAAGTACACATCTTTTCCACTGTTGAGGTATTAGAAATAAACAGTCCTGATCTAGTATCAATAGCCATTTGAACTGTTGAGCCATATGAAGAGGGGCTATAACAACAGGAAACTGTCAATTTTTAGATACAGCAGCTTCCCCGCATAATATGCAAAAGGCACAGTGGTTAAATGCCAGTAATGCAAATCACCACGTTGCAAGTTCAGTTCCATAGGGCTTCAAGGTTCACTCAGCCTTCCATCCTTTCACAGGTCAGTAAAATGAGTATCCGGCTTGTGGGGGCAATTAATACACATTGGAAACTGCTTAATGTAGATGTGTATAGTGCTACTGCTTAACCATTTGTAAGCCACTCTGATAGCCTTTGTGGCTGAAGAGTGGGGTATAAATATGTAATTAAAAAAATTAAATTCAAAATGCAAATCAGTGCAGGGACAGAATTTACTAGAGCAGGTAGCAAGTTGTTTCTGATATAGTCAACTTCTTTTCTAAGAAAAAAATGTATTGCTTATTTTTAAAAAGTTATATGGTAATACACATGCACAGGTTCTGTGCATAATATTCCCTCTAGCCAGTAGATATCCAGAAGAGTCACACTAAGACATATATGTATCCATTGCAGCAATGTTTAAAGCTGTACCCTAGAAATACCCAAAGCATTCTGAAAATGTATGAAAAAATTATGTGTGAGTGCTTAACAATAGACAAATACTCACTATTAATAAGCAGTGAAGCTAAGGCAGATAGTTGAAATGCTGAAGCACTTAAAATATGTTTTAGTCCCTTGCCTGAAAACCAATCTATGCTAGTTTAATACTGGCACCCAGTCACATCAGTGACAGAATGATCGCTGCATAAGCCCACAAATTCTCCTCGTAGTGTTCCTATGGAGCAGCCAAAATGGTGTCAATAATTGCCTTCATATTCCTTCTTGGTTATTTTTTCTTCCTTTCCATCTTCCAACTATGAAGTCAAAGCCAGGCTAGCCTGGCTTCAAATCAACAGTTAGAAGATGAAAGGGAAGAAAAAATTTCCTGGCCAGGGTGGGTGGGCAAACAGTCTTGAGCCAGTAGGCTTGACCAGAGACTTCAGCATAAACCTACACACTGTGAGCAATGACCACTCTACATACTGCCTCTGTCTTTGAAAAGGTATTGTCTACTTACAGTTCCAATCCAATAAACAGAATGAATTTCTGGGGGAAAACACCTTATATTAACATGCTTTTTAAAATCAAGAAAAATTGAAGACATTACCATTTCTTCACTCAGTTTTTCTAGCTCTCCTTGCTCTTTTCTGAAAGCTTCCTGCCTCTCTTTCTGTCTTATTTCTTCTTGGTCTCTCCTTTCTTCCCACTTTTGCTCTTCTTCTTGCTGTTCTTCAAGATGCCTTTGTTTCTTTAAGGCTATTGTCTTTGCTCCACCTAACACATGCAGGAATCAAATTCAACAAGCAGTAGGCCAATAAAATCAAGTGTAGAAATGTCAAGCATATGTTTATCCATTCTGCAGCACTGGATCAAATAAAATTAAGAGCCATGCTAAAATTTTTATGGGTGGTCTATCAGATATGCAGCATGTTCTTACGATAAAACACTATATCAACTCACCTAAAAGAGATGGACTATAGTCTTTTGGATGGAGAAATTCAGTTATGTATTATTAAGACACTTCTTGCAGAAATTTGAGAACACAACCTAAACTGGGCACACCACTTGTAGCTGTTAGATATCAGATGACTGTTAAAATTATTCCCATCACCTATCCAGGTGCCCCACCACCAAAACATGCAGTTCATACAGCTGCCTTTTTCTCAAATTTTGCCCCTCTGGAATCCTAGTCCCTTGTCACAAAATTTTTTTAGACTAACACAAAGGGAAGGATGTGTGGAAGAGGCGTACAAGAGGCAAAGACAACAGGAATGGGTAAAGGAAGGGAAGCAAGTCTACTCCAACCCTTCTTCTCCCTCTGCCTAAAGGCTGTCTAGATTCCTACTTTTAAATGTTTTAAATGTTACACTTAAGTCTCTGATGGCATATTGGGATTTCTTTCTATATATCTTTGTTGCTTATCTTCAAATATATGTCTACTTGCCTTCCTTTTACAGGTAAAGAAATAATATTTTTAAGATAATGGAACTAGCTCTATAAACTGTGAAATGCCATGGATGAACAAGTTATGTCCGTCAACTGCTGTTTGTCCAGAAAAGGGTACTACTTCAGCATTCACAAAATACAGGACTCCTCAGAGAAAGGAAACACACCAGCCACGAACTTTCCTCAGCTACTGAATCCACACCATCATATAGCTGACACCATGAACTCCCCTATACCTGATTTCATAATCAGAAAGCTACCAAACACTGGATGCCAAGGCTCTGATTTTCCATACTGCAAATGAAAGTACATCACTGAATTTTTGTATAGGTTAAGAGTGTCACTTTGCGAGTGCAAACTATGTTATTTCTTGATTATTCTAGGAAAGGGAATCCCACAGCACTGTTTGCACAACCAGTTGTATCACTGGTACTGGACACAGCAACAGAAGAACAAATATGTTACGGCTTGCATGGGTGGAAAATTCAAAAGAGCTTCACTAGCACAGTTCTTCTTACTAACATTACAGGGGACATCACATCAGCAAATGAGGTGAAAAATTTGATTGTTTTAAAGAAACAACACTCACGACCCTTTTATTGTTTTAAGTTCTTCTAGATACACAATCTGTTTTAGCAGTTATCAAGGAACACTTAAACAACTCTGTATTTTTAAAAGAGTATTCCTTCTTCTCCACTGACTATTAGCTAGCTTAAAAAGACAAAATTTAATGCATTTTAGACAAGAAGTTACAAAAGCTACAGCTTCCACATATTCTGATAAGCAATCTATCTCAAAAAAATATTCATGCATTTGAGCTGAAAACTCACTTATGTCCTGTTGTGAAGTGCCTGTTGCTGGCACACTGGCTGGGACATGGTTCCCACTAAGAACATCCTCAGATGGATGTGACACATTGCTTTTGAGCTGTTCTGGAATGTCCTCTTGATCTAGAGGAGAAGCATGAACAATGCCAGCATTATTCTGTAACTATCAAAGCAAGGCAAATAAATGGACACACAGTGTGGGAATGCCTGGTGTTCAGAATGCCTAAGTGTAAGCTATTAATTAAGTGCTCTTCTTGGCCAACTTAACCAGTACCCTAAGAATGAAGAAACTTCAAATGGGCTACTGCTGCTTTAATCAGAATCATGGGATAGTCTGGCTTGGAAGCTATTTCTTGCAACATATTTGTTAATGAAAGAGATAATGTAGCTTCAGTTCTGTGTGGACTTTAAAAGATTAAAAGATACAAATGTTAATGCAGAATATTTACAGTCTGTGTATAATTCCTTTCCATAAAACAGGTCGTATTTTCCTATAGCTTGCCTCTTCACAAATTCTTTTTATAGTACATGGCAAGAGCTGCAAGTGTCACATCTACCCTCGGTTGTTCAAATCCAGTGTACAGGATTCCCTCTGTCACCATATGCAGGTATTACGATGTTTGTCAGAAAGCAGCCCCTTACTCTGGCTCATTCATAGGATCAATCTCCAGCTGCAATACAGGTCAACCTCCCCTCTCCCGTGAATGCACGGGACCAGTACCTGCCGTTTCAATTATCTGTTGTCTGAAAAATATGGTCTCTCTAGGTATTTCCTAGGCTCTCTAGTGAGACTTTTATGGTAACTTCCAGCAGAAATTACCACAGAGTTGTGCTGGAGCTACCTAAAGAGGCTGTCTCTCTAGGCATTTCCTAGACCTTCCAACATGACTCTTTGGTAACTTCCACCAGAAGCTACAAAGAGCAGTGCTGGAGATGTCTAGAGAGGCAGCCTCTGTAGGCATTTCCTATGTCTGCCAGCACAATTCCATGGGGTTCCCTATTACCTGCAGTTCCAAGTATTCACAGTAAGTCTGGGAATGGATCCCTGGCAGATATGGCAGGCGGCCTATACCTTGTTACACACAGTACCCTGTACAACTTCTCTACACACAATCCTAAGTCAAGTTTCTACCACTTGTGTATGAGCCTTCCATTTTTTGATTCCAACTGCCTTCTTCCATTTCATTACTCTCATAATTTTAGACTATCTTTTTAAGACTACCATTTTATCTTGTTATTACTAGTGGCAAACATGATCTGTTCCAAATGACAATCAGCAGAGGTTCTTAAAGCACTACGTTGGTCTGAATTTATACTGTGCCTCTAACAGTGTTTGCTAAAGGCTTCACTAACTTAACCTGTACATCATCTGCATATTTTGCTTTTCCACATACACACTTCGCATTCCCCTGCTGGAATATTAAATACTGATTAGATATTAGATTTTCTACCACAGATATTATACCAGGTGACATCACACACAGAGGTCAGACCTAGCACCAACATTATTGTTCTTATTGTGCAAGTATCACACTACATCATTTCCTGTTGGTCTGAAAGTTATTTACAAGTTCTTTACTTAGAGCAAGTTTAGATGTTATGAAAAGCCAAAGGAAAAAGGGCATGTACTTATCCAATAATATCAAAATATGGTACAAGTTTTGTACTGATTCTTTCTAAAAGCTACAGTGAAGACTTACCTTCACTGGCAGAGTCAAGATTTCCAAGGTCTTCAGACAGGAGCGTCTCAGGATTTGGAGGGTCATTAGAATTCTGATTTTCACCTTGTTCTTGATGAAGACTAAAAAGGAAGGAGATAGAGGAAAGCAATTATATCTATCTTAGAAACCCTACTTGAGTTCAGCTATGAGTCATGAGCCTTATGTTCTACAAAGCAAACCATAACAGAGGAATTGTTCACTCCAGTGTAAGTAAAACAAAGAAAGCTTTATGAATATGAAATCTCTTTGTTTTACCCTTGTTTACAGATTACTGCAAATTAATTTTATTTTAAAACATCACACTCAGATTTCAAGACAGTGTACAGCAAAACACCACCAATGTCATAACACAGTAAGAAGCCACACTGAAGTAAAACAAAAGTGTTATAGTGTGTGTGTGTGTATATATATATATTTATATATATATATATTTATATATATATATATAGAGAGAGAGAGAGAGAGACCACAGTCACATGGTCCCTGGTATATCAGTATATCCCTACCCTCAAAAAAGGAGACACAAAAGATTGCAGCAATTGCAGGACTATTGCATTAATCTGCCATGCTAGCAAAGTCATGATCAAAATTCTGCAACAAAGACTCCTACATGGAGAGAGAGATTCCAGAGGTGCAAGCCAGGTTTAGGAAGGTTGAGGACTGGGGCCACACAGCAAACATACGTTGGATAATGGAGTGCACCAGGGAATTCCAGAAGAAAATCAGTATGTGCTATATAGATTACAACAAAGCCTTTGTTTGCATAGATCATGAGAAACTATGGATTGCTCTAAAAGAAATGGGTGTACCAACATACTTGATAGTCCTGATGCATAACCTGTTCTCAGTACAAGAGGCCACCATAAAAACAGAATACAGAGAAATAGAATGGTTCCCAAATGGAAAGGGAGTAAAGCAAGGTTGCATTCTATCACCCTACTTGTTCAACTTGTATGCAGAAAACATAATGTGCAGAGCAGGTTTAGAGTCGGAAGAAGGAGGAGTGATGACTGGAGGAAAAAATATTAACAATCCAAGATATGCAGATGGCACCACAATACTAGCTGAAAACCTACTTGGAGCAACTGCTAATGAAAGTCAAAGAAGGAAGTGCAAAAGCAAGCTTAATACTGAACATTAAGAACACAAAAATAATGACCACAGATGATTTACATAAATTCAAAATAGACAACAATGAAATTGAAACAGTGAAAGACTTCCCATTCCTTGGCTCAATCACAGACCACAGTGGAGATTGCAGCCATGAAATCAGAAAAAGACTAGGATTGGGTAGGGCAGCTATGCAAGAGGTAGACAAGATCATAAAATGCCTGAACTGCAAGATCTGAGCAGGTCTTGGAGATATCTCATTCATGGGTCGCCATGAGTCAAAGTCAACTTGAAAGCAGTGAACAACAACAACCAAGGACATCTGAGAGGCTATAGGCTATTATAGATCTTCCTCTCTGCTCACAGGCAGAAAGTGAGGTCTGTGACTGAAAACCTCTTTTTTCAGACAATGGAAAGTTGGGAAAACGTTTCTCCTCCACCTAAAGAAAATGTTAAGCCAGGGACAATATTTGTTTGAATGCAATGCTATATTTTGTTTGGTAAATAATAAATCTTGATTACTATCTAGGATTCTAGATTAAAGTTAACTTGTATGTGCTGATCTGGGAGGATTCTAATCAAGTTATCTTACCCCACATTAACATAATTGTCTATTCAAACATGTTTCCAAGAAAACATACATAATCCCTTAGTTTGGGATAACGAGTAGGTTGGGTAATTAGTGCACTGGAAGCTGGTAGAGTTACACCTTGCTACTCCAACTGAATCTACATACTCCAGTAGTTAAAATTCCAATTGCTCTCTCAGTGTAATGGCAGCTCCAGATCATGTAGCAAGAGGCCATGGTGTAGTTTCTGCCTGTGCTACTTTCAGTCTTCAGAAACCTGAGTTAAGGTTCCTACAGAAAGCAGCCCTAGTGTAGTTCTTCTTGCGCGGTCTGGGACATCTCGAATTACTAATAATGGGTGAACTGGCACTGCTGAGGATTCCACACCACCCTCAATAAGAAAACTCACAATTTGATATTACCTTAACTTTTTTTCACTGGGGGCTGGTGAAGAGGAAGCAGACACACTAGAAGCAGATTCAGCAGATGAGTGATTATCTGTTCTCGGAATGGGGGAGAGAGGCTGATCAGCATTCTGAAGGGGAGCAGCAAGGGATGAGCCACTGGGATCTGCATAACAGAAAGCAACCAGTTACATCCAGGCTATCATAAATTACAAGATCCTTAAGATATGAGTATGCAACTTCAAGGCTGTGGCACCCATTTCTTGGCCAAACATTGGACAACTGCATCTCTAGACTACGTGCAGGCAACTGTACAGTGGGCAGAGGTCAATTCTCATCCCTGCACCTCCTTGTGGGCTACCTCTATTACTCCTGGGCACATTAGAATGACCTCCTTTTTTTGTATTTTGGAGGCAATTTTAGCTGTTTTCTTTTTATTTAGGGCTTATTGGAGTTCTTGGGGGGTTGACTGAAACTAACACAATTGTGGACAGCTTTCTGGTGAAAAACTGGCTGAAAATCAGTCCAAGATTTTTATTTTTTTTAACAGCTTGTAGGCTCGCCATTTCACCTTCAGGCCTTTTTAGGCTTAAGGGTCTTCTTTCATCACTGGTGGTGACTTCTACTGACTCCCAATTTTTTCAGAAAGTACCCCTGGCCCAATTCCACCCTACCCACAAAATTGACTGAGGTGGCCAATCTTACTCTCTAGAGGCTTCTAGAAGCACAACTGGAAAATCTGGGGAGCCTAAAATTGTGAGGGAAGGGGTGCAAAATAGCCTGAACTTTCCCACCCTGCCTTAATATGCAGAGAGGAACAGAGGAAACTGACTTACAGTGAGTAAGAGTCTGGGCCCACTGAGCCCAGTATTGTCCATTCTGCCTGGCAGAAGCTGTCCAGGGCTTTAGGCAGCATACTTTCTTAACCCTATCTGGTGATCTCTGGAGGTCCAGTGTCTATTGTCAATAACCAATTGGCTGAGGATGGACAAACTGAAGCTTAATTAGGGAAAGATAAGAGGTGTTCCTAGTTAACTGAAAGACAAATCAGGAAACAGCCTGTGCTAGAATACCCTATGTTTATTCCTAGACTTAATCCTGAAATTGGATCCCCTGGCTTCTGCAGTAGCCAGGAGTATAAAAGCTCAAGTTCCCTTCTTAGAGAGACTAACTGGATCCACCTTGCTGGCTTTTGACTGGCAGGTAAAAAACCTTTTTAAAATTTCAAGACACATCTGGAACCAGATTATTTAGAATGAAGAAGCTTTAAATGGTGTACCTTACTGTTTTCAACACTTGCCCTTTAATGGATATGTTTTAAACTGTTTTAAATCCTATATACTGCTTAATTACTTCCACAGTAACTTCAGTATCTTTTCATGTTTGCGTGTTTTCTATCTCCATTAGTTTTAAATTTTGTAAGCTGTCTTGAGTCCCAGTTCTGGAGGAAAGGCGGGATAAAAACAAATTGATAGCCATGGTGGTCTCCCACTCAAGAGCTAATCAGGCCCAACTATGCTTAGCTTGCAAAATCAAGAGTATTCAGGATGATATGGTAACGGTGACATACTACATCTAATGTTCATGTTTAATGTGTGCTGCATTCTTAAGGCATTTCAATTTTCTGAAGAAACTAAGTGTATGATTTTGAAATGTTAATGATTACTTTGAAAGTTTAATGACATCAGGCTTCTTTTTTTAAAATAAAATCCCGTCTCTGCTGCAGTAAACAAAACAGAACACATGAACAAATTCCAAGCTCCCTTAAGTTAGGAGAATGTGACAGTAACATACGTTGTGGATTCCTCCTTCAATCATCCAGAGAATGTGAATATATACTTGGGATAGCAAGAGGCATGCCAATAGTAACAAGCATACCAGTAACAATTCATGCCACTTGAAGAGAGAACTGGTATTATTCTGTATTAATTTTCAAATTAGAATGAATCAATTTGTTGTGGTATAAAACACAAGAAAACTGTTACTTCATAGCACCACCTACTTAACCTCAAATTATCTACTTCTACCTATTAAATAAGGCAGGAGCAAGAGTGAGAACTACATCTATACACAATGATCAGAATTCAGAAAACAGAAGGACTAGCAGTTTCATGTAGAAATATACCATATATTCCAGCATATAAAATGACCTTTTAACCCCGAAAAATAGCCTCGAAAGTTGGGGTCGCCTTACACACCGGGTATACGGTTTGCCTCACCCACCGCCCAATCTCCTGCCTCTTCGCTCCCTTCGCAAAAGGAGAGAAGACACAGGAGATCGGGTGGGGGGGTAAGGCAAAGCACATTCGCCCCCTACTCTGCCTTCACCACCTTTGGGGAGCAATCGAAGGCAGAGAAGGGGGGCGAATGGAGCAGTTTGCCTCGCCCGCTGCTCATCTCCTGTGTCTTCACTCCCTTCGCAAAGGGAGTGAAGATGAGGAGACCGGGCGGGGAGAGCCTGGCTGGGCGGAGAGGGGATATTCTCCATGACTAAGTCACGGAGAAGTTCCCCCCCTCGCCCAGCGAGGCTGCATGGGGCGGAGAGAGCCTGGCTGGCAGGGAGGGGATCTTCTCCATGACTAAATCACAGAGAAGTTCCCCCCTAGCCCTGCGAGGATGCACAGGGCGGAGAGAGCCTGGCTGGATGGGGAGGGGGTCTTCTCCGTGACTAAGTCACAGAGAAGATCCCCCCCGCCCAGCGAGGCTGCTCGGGGAAGAGAGCCTGGCTGGGCAGGGAGGGGATCTTCTCCGTGATTATGTCATTTAAGTTTAGGTGTCATTTTCCAATCTTCTGGCACTTGGATATCGCCTCGAACTGCTGCTATTCAATCATCATCTAATAATGCTAAATCTACAGTCTGGGTTTTTTAATAGTAAAAGAAAACAATTCATTCCTGCTGCACATAGGGTATTTGAGGCCAAAGTGTTGCCACAACTGCTGTTTGCTGTTCCAGTTTGGCTCCTTGGCTTCTCTCCTGCTCTGGAACAAATATGTCCAGCTTTTCTTTAGCAACTGTTCTGTGTACCAAACTGTGTGTCCTTCACAGTTTTATGGCTTAAGGCTGGTCTTTCATCAGCAGAATGTACTGCTTGGTGTTGGGTACTAACATACTGGCTAAAACTCTCCCCTGCCCGCCACCAACACCTGAATCAGGTTATAAGCATTTTATTCAGGAAGACAATCCCATTAGCCAGTGGTCTCAAATTATCAGACACAAATTACAAAGAATAGGTTTCCACCAAAGAGTTTCAAAGAGGACTTTTTTCCACCTGTAAGTCACACATTCCCAGCATCAACTTTAGCTCCAACTTTATTTAGGAAAAGAAATGCATTTCTGTCTCTCACCCTGACAGAACAGAAGCTGGAGGGAATGAGAACCCTAAGCCATAAGTTCATACATGCTAATATATTTTGCCAAGGTTGCCAAGTCACTACTGCAAAGTGCACGTGCTGGGAAAAATTCATTAAGCTAACAAATTCAACAGAAGTCAAAACTCCTAGACATCAGTTGTTCGTGTAGCCTCTTGTAAGGTAAACTGATCTTCTTCGTAGACTAAGTCAGAGAAGATCCCCTCCACCTAGCGAGGCTGCACGGGGGGGGGGGAGCCTCACAGGGCTGGAGGGGCTGAGCATCTCCCCAGCCAGGCAGCCATCTCCCGTGATTCCTCAGCCACCTTCGGGGAGGCTTTGGAAAGGGTGGCTGGCTGGAAGGGGGAAGCTTTCCAGCCACCACCCACCCTCCCCGAAACCACGATCAGAAGTCTGATCGCGGCTTCGGGGAGGGCGGGTGATGGGGGGGTCGTATTATACGGCGAGTATATACCAAACTCTATATTCTAACTTAAAAATGCAGGGGTAGATGACTATATATATATATATATATATATACACACACACACACACATACACATGTATATATATATATACATACACACACACACACACACACACATATATATAGCCCAAAACAGCACTCTTTTTTGGTATAAAAGGAAGTAAATTACAAGTATCATTTCCACTCCAATAGTGTAGAAAATAGCAATGAACCTAGAGCACAGATAGTAGTCCATCATGATGTGAAACACTGCTATCAGTAACTCTAGCTGCTCACACACGCAGCATATTAATGAGCATAAAATGTACTTACCTTCAGAAAATAGCTTGTTGCTAATGTTTCGCTTTGCTTTGGAAACAGGAGTAGAAGACAGACGCCTGGAAGCAACAGTTCTTTTTTGTGGAGGGGTCAAATTAATTTTCAGGCAATCCCCGTTTCCTGGTGTCCAGTTATAGCTTTTACTTTTTTGACAGTGGGCAGGAAACTTCTGGGAGTTTAGATCACTCTGAACAACCCAATGTCTTTGGCCAGACACCACAGTAAAATCATTTGGCAAAGGGGAAGAGGATGGGGTCTTCCCTGGGCCAACAGTGCTTTTATTGGTTCTGTGCTGGTAATTCCTGTAAGCCTCTTCTAAATGCTCAGCTTCTCTCTCCAATTCCTTTATTCTAGCTTTTGTGTTAGCTACAAATTCTAAATCAGAATCTAGTGAAGAATTGGCTCTTTGGATGTGATGGTGATGGGTGGGAGTTACAGCATTTCCCATTCCAACAATTTCAGCCAAAGGGTGCATTTTCAAGAGAGCACCATCTACATAAATATCATGAGGAACAGTCTTATCTCCAATCAAATCAATAATGGAACGATCAACCAAGGATGGTTTAGGATTCCGGTACACTTCATTTTCTAGTGCTAGGATAAGTAAGAATTTCATACAGAGAGAAAGAAAATACAGAAGTTAATCCTGATTCTAAATTTTTATTTGAACATATAATTAGTGAGCAAAACTAAACTCTATACTTGAAGAATAAACCTACCATTATGCTTCAACATACTTATGCTATGCAGATAGCAAAGAACATAATTATTCAAAGCCAGATTGAAAAAGAAAAGCAGGAAATATTCCACTGAAGCTGAAAATATGGCAGCCACAAAACAAAAGGCAGGAAACAAGAACAAAGTACGCTTCCACTAACATAAGGGTAGCCCTATATTTTCACTGATTCTCTCCCATCTTATACCCACACCATCCTGAGAGGCCTCTGATTTCAGGATTAGCCTTTCAAAGTGAGGGATGCAAGGGCATGCTGTAGGAATGAGGAACTAGAAAAACTACATGTTGTTAGTGGAATTCTACTTAGTCATCAATATTCAACTAACACTGTTTAAAAGGTAATCCTAAATGACTTAACAGCTTGATGGGCAATTTACAACCTTCTGATGCTGTTCATTATTCACGTGAAGTCATTATTCACGTGAAGGCCCGGGGTGGGAGGGGGGAGGCCCGGGGAGGCCTCCATGGAGCCTTAGAAGGCTCCGTGAAGGCCCGGGGTGGGAGGGGGGAGGGAGGGGGAGGCATACACGGGGCCTCGGGAGGGTCTCCGGAGGCCCCGTGAAAGCACTGGAAGGGAGTGGGGAGTATGGGGAAAGTGACTATGGGGCCTCCGGAGGCCCCATGGTCGCTTTGGCGGGGGAGGGCAGTCATTATTCACGGAATTTTCACATTCGCAGGCATCTGGGGAACCTAACCGCCGTGAATGTGAAGGGACGACTGTAATTCAGAGTGCTGTGTCTTGCAGGTTGGAGAATCCCGCTTCCAGTCCCACTCCCTCATTTTTTCTCCTCACATCCTGGAGAGGAAATTTATTTATGCCCCTCCCATGTGATTTAGGATTCTTGCCCCTCCCATGTGATTTAGGATTCTTGCCTATTTTTAATTAGTTAGCAGTTGGATTAATTGACATATTGGCCAACTGCCTTTTTAGCCCATTTTTGTGTGTGTATGTGACTTCAAGTCTCCTGTTGACTTATGGTGACCCCATAAATTTAATAGGATTTTCTTCAGCAAGGAATACTCAAGGGTGGTTTTGCCAGTTCCTTCTTCTGAAATATAGCACCTGGTATTCATTGGTGGTTTCCCATCCAAGTACTATCCAGGGCTGACTGTTTAGCTTCCAAGATCAGACAGGATCTGGTGTCTTTAGGGTACTCCTAAAGCATTTTACCTGAAGCAAACATGAGCATTATAACAAATGGCTGTTAAGAGCTTAAATGGGCTGTGAGCTCTCTGTCATCTGGGAAAAGAACCCCACTTCTTTACTCATTTCAATCCGGAAGTGCAATCCACATATACTGTGTGTGTGTCCCTTCTACACTCCACTGAAATGGAATATACTACTCATTTCTGGATTGAGCACAAAATATAAACTACATTAATCTTCATTCAACTTTTGTATGGAAACTGTTTAGTAATTATGATCTTACATTTAACCTTGGATAGAATGCACTAATTTAATGTTTTAAACTTAAGATTTTCAAGTAATGGAATTGTACTGTAAGAAGTTTGAGGAAATTCTATAAAGTTAAAAGATAATTTCATGCTGCAGAACATGAAACTATTACATCATGAAGTATACAAATACTATAAATAAAATATCTAGTTTCTCTTGATAGGGCAACACCAGGCATCTTCTTTATTTATACCTCATCTTTTCCCCAGAACTCAAGAAAGCTTAAATTAACTTCTCTAATAAAGTACTGAACTGAATGCTCATAGTTGGGGTGATCATAGTTGGGGAGGGGGCGTCAAAAAAAAAAAGTAGAGCAAAAGATGATGTGTGATGAGTAATATGTTATATCCTAAAAGCTGCAGCAAGTGTTCAGTTTTCTGAAAGACAACACAATTGAATGCTGCTGGATTACTATATTTTTAACCTACATCTCTGATAGGTTCGTGACACTTTACTGATTTAGTCTGCCTCAGGATGTCAAATAATTTTGACAACTTGTTTGCTAGAAATGTTGTGACAGAAGAGAACAAGGAGCAAGTACACAAACATTTAAAGTGTGTGGCCAGCAGTCTGGAGACAAATATATCATACAGACATATATATGTACACATGACTGTTTTGTGTGTGTGTGTGTGTGTTTTATTTCACCCGGTTGTTGCATCTCACATGTGCATATTGTTAATTTTAGATAAAAAGTTTGCTATATGTTGAACTGCTATCCTTTTTTTGTGTTGCAGGAACCTATCCCTATTGTTTCTACATTATTTCCGGTAGCAATTTTTCTGTTGACAAAATGCCCAGGAACACATCTACCTTGTTAATCAATTGAGGTCTACCTGTATTACCTACATATGGATATACTTCTCTATTATTAGAAGTGCTGTTTCAAATGAAATCTCCACAAGATCAGACCTTTGCAAACAATTAATTAAAGATGTAGATGACTATAATGTATATACAGTAATTCTATTTTACTGAAATACTGAAAAAGATGCTTAAATAAAATTACACCAAACTTTTTAAGACCATATTTTCCTGAAGGCCTCAAATATGAGCATTCGAATGACTGCATTTCTTGCAAATAAAATTGCAGTTAGGAAAGAGAGAGATCTTTTTACCTGTCTGTGTTTGCTTCAGTTGTAACTTCTGATCTTCCATTTGTGCATTTAATTTCCTGATAGTATTTTCACATTCTGACAGCTGAGACTTCAATTGTAAACAATGATCAACCTAAGAAGATTTTTTGAAAAAAAGGTCACTTTTTTTTAAACAAGGAATAACTACTTAATCTACATTATTTTTCAGGATATTTACAAAAAATGGCTATGGAAATAAGCTATGCCCTTATTCCAGAAGCAGAGCTATGGATTAGCTAACGCACATTGGAAACTGTTTAATGCAGTGTAGATGTGTAAATAGCTATTGCTCAAAACAATTTGTAAGCCGCTCTGATAGCCTTGTGGCTGAAGAGCGGGGTATAAATAAATAAATAAATGGATTGTTTGCATGCTGCTTTGTTAAGCTGTCTACAGTAAGTCAGCACTGCTGGTTAAGAGTGCTGGGTTGCCACCCGGAAAGATAAAGAACATGAGCACAAATTTCCAACTTAGTCTTCTGTTTGGAAAAACATATTTGTGTACATATTTGTGATCAGTACTCTAAGCATGTACAATTCTTAATCATTTGCATAGTGCTACATACAGAGGTCTGAACTCAGCAGTGGGTACTAGTGTGGAAGCTGCACATTTCCTGCATTCACACCATTCCACATCTTCAGATAATTTATTATTTTAGCCTCTATTTTAGATTGAGGAAAACCGGGTGGGTAGGTTTATACTTAAATTACATTTTTATGGTATAAAAGCTTTTTATGGAATATAAAGCTTCAAAGTTTATACAAGGACTAATATAGACATCTGCACAATTGTAGAATTTACCTCATTTTGTAACTGCTTTTCCAAGAGCTGCTTGTGAGTTTCAGACTCTTCTTGTTCAAGTTTTCTAGCATGTTCTACTCTTTTTAACTCTGTCTGAAGGATCACATATTCAGATGATGGCTGACTAAGCTCTGTAAACAGAAAGGACTATAAATTCTTTATTTTAAAAAATCAGATCTTACGATAATGAAGTCTGAATTTCTGTGCTGTACATATGGGTGGATATGTTGGCATCAGAACATCTAAATACACACAGTTTCCTGGGATGCTGAAAGTGAAATGGTATGCAGTTGTTGTTTTTTTTAATGGCAAGGATCTCTTTTATGGTATTGATCACAGTTAAGATGGGTAAGATTCTTTTTAACAAGCATAGTACAACTACAAAATGGCTTTTATACAGTTCAACATCAGTTAGAAGGATGATATGATACAACAGACCAATGGAGAGGGGATAGAGTGTGAATGCAGACAGCTCTTAGGAAGTTCCCTTAGTAGATCCTAGAAACCCTTCACAAGTCTGGTTTGTTACAAACTAGTCAGTTGTTTACATTCTGTTTTAGACCATTTCTCCCTCTATGATTTTGTTTACAGTTAGGTTGGCTACATGCCTGGATCTAGCACGCATCTATACTCATACTACTATCTAACACACAGCCATTCCAGCTTCAGGGACTTAAGTTCTGCAAATATAATGACAAATCAGTGCAATCTTTAACAATATGCGGTAGCCTTTCACCAGCAATCATAATAAACATATATTTTATTCATCTAAAACACTTCCAATGAAAGCCCACAGTAATTGAACAGACACTGAAATCATAGGTATTTGCCATAGGAAACTGAGATTGGAACAAATTCAAGAATTACATTAGGACACCCGTATCTGCTGAGGATTGGTTCGGGGCGGGGGGATGGATACTGAAAACTGTGGGTAATAGCAAACACCATTGAAAATAATGGGACTTCCTACTTAAAATAACATAAGAGTTGCCCTGAAGGACCTAGAAAATGGCTAGAGATGACACATTTTCTAGGAAGACTCTATGGTAGGTGTGCTGTTTTGTGTCCCATGGATAACTGAATCAGTGGATAATGAATCAGTGGATATGGGGGGTCCTACTGTAAATCCACATTTCCCATGACCTAGGCCAACACTTTAGGAAACATGTACATTTCACCTTTACACAAACATTCTCACTATGCCTTCTCCACCACCTAACACACGCAACCATCCTGCTCTTGTCCTAAGATCAAAGTTCCATTTTAAATGTATCATGGGTAGAACTTTGTATACAAAATTGTCAACAACACCCCAAACAACACTATACATTAGAATGAATGTTCTATTACCAGAGAACACTAGCTCACTTCCATTTTGTTCCCACATGTATTTGTCTCAGAGTTCCCTTTCTATTTGTAACGGCAAGCTGGCATGAGTTCCAGGATTTTATCATTTACTTGATCTGAAAATTCTGAAATGTACTAATGAAAAAAATGCAAGAAAGTCTCCCTCCTTAAGAGACATATACACACAGATGAATGCTCCATATATATAAAATCTATTAAGTATACAAATCCTTGCTGGCACATCCATTCAACATGTAAGATTCTTGTGTATATAAGTCTAGAAATTTTAGTCAAAAAATGAACCCCAAAAACTTGGGTCGACTTAACCATGGGTCAATGCAAAGTACTGCACTGTAACTCTTATCAAAAAAAGAAACTATCCCCTTCTCTGAGTAGAGTAGCGAAAAGTGAGAGCTTAGTCTGCCCTGGAAGAACCTAAAAGAAGCACCAACTCCCTCTACTCTCTCCACCACAATGCCACTTCTGGCCTTTTTGAATGCCTGGGCAGAAAAATGGGGGTGGCAGCAGCTCTTTGACACTTCCCCTAAAAGGAGCACCAATACAGCACAGGGGGTTGGTGCTTCTTTTAGTTTCTCCCAGGACAGACTAAGCTCTCACCTTTCACCACTCTACTCAGGGAAGGGGATAGTTCCTTTTTTGGTAAGAGTTAATGTTGTACCTTAATGCTGATTTTAAAAAAAAAAACCTTCTCTTGAGTAGAGCGACAAAAGGCTTTTTGGATGCCTGGGCAGGATAATGGTGGCAGTGAGGGGCAGTTGCCACCTGAAGCGGCGGTGGTGCTTTTGTCTCTCCACAAAATGGATCTATGTTTTCTTATCCCTGCCAGCACCTGGTTGCTTCCCTCACACATCACACATCACTTGTCATAGTTCCGTCATCCATCCAGGATGAGCACAAACAGTTATGCCTGCCAGAATTTTCTAAGTTCTTTGGCATCATTTTCCTTTGCTTTATGCTTTACATCCTTTTTTACAAGCATCTAAGTTTTACCCTTGATGTAACCATGGGTCATAACAAAATCGGTAATTTTACCCTTGACTTATGAGATCAAACTTATACATGAGTATATACAGTATACTAACTGTTTCTGAGTTGTAGGTTTTCATTGTGTGCCTCCTCCAATTGCTCTTTAAGTAGCTTATTCTGCACTTGAAACTCCATTTTCTCCTCTTTTAGAGTGGGATAATCTGAGAAGTCTTTCAGTCTTTTTGTCAACAACTGATTTTGCTTAATTAATAATAAAATTTCAGCCTTGACCGAATCCAATTCCAGCTGGAATACATGAACAGGATGTTACAAACAAGTTATTAAACTTCTGAGTTAACTTTTATACTTAAAAACTGGATAGTTTATTCCACTAAATTGTGCAAGCAGCCAGCCATTTTAATTTCAATTACCTCAAGTTCTTTCACACGCGATACAGCTTGTTCAAATTCTTGCTTTTTTGAATTAAGAGAAATGGTCTCTTCATGTAAAAGCATTGCTTTTTCTGGTCAGAAATAGGGGAAATTTTACATTAGATGTATTCTGAATACATGGATGTCAAACATTTATTTATTTATTTAAAAACCATGTAGATTACCCTTATGTTTTCTCTCATCTTCAGTAATCTTCTTGGTTCTTAGTATGTATTCTTCCTTTAGTTCAAGCTGATACCTAGGAATAAAAATTTCAAAGCACTGCTGGTTCATTAAAATACATTTAATTGATTAACTGTCTAAAACTTACCTGCTCAATCAGAGCAAGTAACTTTACCAACACATCAATGCAGAAATTCTTCTAAGGCTTTAGACAAAAAGAACCTCTCTCTTAACTGCAACAATATATAGTTCAATATACAGAAAACCAGGAAGTATTCACACACACACCTTTGACTTTTCCATACTCTGTTGTGTTATAATGGAACTGGACTTAACCAGAATGGAAATGGATTTAATTGACATTGTTTCCACTTGATGTACACAAGATACTCAACATTATGAAGGTATAAAATATTTTTTACTGTGTCACAAAGGTATACAAAAATAAACTGCCAAAAAAGTAGAAGAGGGTAAACAATACTGGAAGGCACTGTAAATGCATTTCCCAAAAGTCTCTCTTTAAAATTCTATCTGGAATACTATTTTCTATTATAGTAGTACATTAGAACCAAAAAGGCTTAAAAAAAAAACTTCATCCCACAATATTCCAGGCAATATAGAATTAACAGATGTATAGGCGATGTCAACAGAACAGTCAACTTCAACTGCCTATAGATATTACTGCGCAAAAGAAAACCACAGTGGCTTCATTCTGACACCATCTTTGAGACGCTTCCAGCACCAAGTAAAGCACTTTTTGTTTGCCCATGCCTTTTAAACAACTCATAGTTATGCCTCTTAATTCAGAATCTGTTTCAGTTCTCTATTGCCTTGAGGCTTGTTTCCTGTTGCTATATACATGTGCATGCTTTTTGATGTGTGTTTTGGGCCTAACTTTGTTTTTTAAACCTCTTTATTGTTATTCGCCTGAAGAACTTTATGCTATAGGACAGCATGCAAATGATATAATAAATAAAAAAGGTCCCACTAAGCTCAGTGAGATTTACTTCTGTATAAATATTCTCCAAATTGTAGTCAGTTCCATTTCCATCAACTCTGACACAGAAGAAGGAAACAAGTATGTCTGGTATCTTGGACAGCATTTATCTCCTTTTGATCATGGCACTGGTTAACTGGGGAGGGGAGTTTTAATATGAGTTTAAGGCTTCTAATATTTCCCAATGAAACTAATTAAAATCTGAATCCCTAAAAATAGTGCCCCATTCCCAGCAGGGTCTCAGTAATTAGCAGAGTGAACAAAACCCATCAATAGGCTTAGTTTTTCTATTATTCTATCCACAACAGCAGCCAAGAGCTACAAACATCTTAATTCCATGCATCAATCCCAGGAGATTATCACATAAGGCTCGAAAAGTAGAATTAAAGCAGGACAGTAGCATCTATGGGCAAACCTTATCATATGATGTTGTGACTGTCCTGTAGGTGGCATGCATTCAAAACATTACTGTGGTGTCCCTTTTAATTGACAGGAAAAGCCTGACAATAGCTCTGTCTGTACTGTTCTGCTGCTAGCCCTGGCGCAATAGTTCCCTTCGCTTCAGTTCCAGCATTACAGCAGTCAGTGCCATGAGGGGGCCTTAAGCTCCTCCTCTCTCCACCTTGCTATTCCAAAGGAGGTTAACCCTGTGCCTGTCAAGTTTTTCTTTTCTTTTTATTTTTTCTGTGTTTGTGCAATTATGGCAACAATGATTAAAAATAATTTTTATTTTATCGTTTTGCTGTAAGTACACAAACACAGCAAAGATAAACATTAAAAAAAAAAAACATTCTGAAATGCATGGAGTTAGCCTGCTTTGGAATAACAAGTGGGAGGGGGAACAGGGCAAGAGAGGAGGAGATTAAGCCCCCCTCATGGACTGACTGCTGTAATGCCAGAACTGCAGCACAGAGACTTGCCACACCAGGGAGGGTTCTAAAGTAGCGCAGTTGTGCAAAAGGACAAAGGTTGATAAGAAATATTTTCAAAGTGGTATGTTCCTGGTTCCTTTCATAATGCGATTGCCCCAAGATACTACCCTTGTGTGATAATCTCTCCACTTTCAGATCTTCCCTAGTATATAAAAATGTTCCATAACATTTTTCCTTCTTGAAAATGGGATTGCCTTTCTACACACATATTATACATCTTATGAAGGAGAATGGCAAAGAAATTACTTGAGGAGTTCATTCTTGAGCTTCTGGTCATAAGTCTCCTCAATATTCTTCACAGACATTTCCCGACGATGAAGCGCTTCTTCAATGGTTTTATTTTTTGATTCTTGAAGCTTTTGAGCTCTAATGAAACAGAAAAAAAAAATACACCATAAACAGTCATAAGAGAGAAAATAAGAGTAACAGAAACATCAGGAATATGGGCATCAAAAATCAGAAATGGAATTTCAACAATATATCGTAGTCTATCCCTATCCCCAATAAATTAATCTTTCAGTTAGCTTCAATCTTGCAGTGCTTTCAGGCCTGGGTATATGGGGGGGGGGATTAAGAATACCCTCTGCAACCCCCAGATTTGAGAAAGAAAGGGGAGGAATCACTCAGGCAACACTTCTTAGTTAACAAAGTTCTTACTATACTTCCTGCAGCAAAGGGCAAAGCAACTCCTTGTAGCTGCAGCTTCTCTCTGCCTAAGACCACACTAGTCTGATTTTTGCTATGGCGTTCTTCCTGGAAGGCAGAGAATACAGCCGTCCATTGGCCCTTGCTTCTTTGACACATGGATGACTGAGTCTTCTGTCCCAGAGCAGCCTATTTTGATGAGAGAGACTGATATTTAAGCATACACTAGTAGTTCAGCCACTCTGCCCAATAAAGAATATTTCTTCCTACTCCTGAAATAAGCGTCTGTGGTAGAAATGCTGCAAGCCTCATTAGACCATAAGATCTTACTTTGATGTCCTACTAAAGGAAGATAAACTAAAGACACAGGAAATCTTTAGTGAGCCTTACTTAGGACTTTATTATTTAGGATAGCAAATGATGAAGGTAAACAAATTACAAGGAAATATAAAGCTTATTTCTCTATTTCAGAGGTTCACCAGCTCCCTCTTGTGGGTAATCAGAGAGAATCCTTTATTATACAGTTGTCCCTCCATATCCACAGATTTGGTATCCATGGATTTAAGTATTCATGGCTTGAAAATATTCTTAAAAAAATAATAATAAAAAAAGCAAACCTTGATTTTGCCATCTTATATAAGGGACACCATTTTGCTATGCCATAGCATATAATGGGACTTGAGTATTCACAGATTTTGGTATCCATGGGGGGTCCTGGAACCAAACCCCAGCAAATATGAAGGGACAACTGTAATATCATATTAAAAAAACAGAAAGAGAAAGAGAGAGAAAGGCAAACAAACTGCAAAAAGAAAAAATACAAAGCAGTGCAAGTAGTATAACAACAGAGATTTCTGTGATACACTAGGAAAGCTTCCACAATGCAGATTTCACTCTTTAAGCATGGAGAGGAAAGTTTGCAGAATCCAACAGCTACATAGTTGTCCTCCCTGGGAATTTAATATTTCTCCGTTAAGTGAAACAAAACTAAATGAAGTTTCATACAAACTATAGCATTTACAAAGCCAAGAAGACATTTGCCAAGCCAAACAGTACCATGAATAATGGTTAGCAACTCACAGCTCAAAAGCGTCCATTCTTTGCTTCAGTTCAACCTCTCGGGTTCTTATGGTTTCAATGTCTTTCAGTAGGCTTTGCCTTTGCAGATAAATTTCTCTGGCATCTATCTATTAGAAACACACTTTGTATTTTATGATACTCAAAAAGTGGCATCAGCAGCAAATACCATATGAATTTCAGATGGTCAGACTGCATTTGCAGCTACTACTTCGTTAGTAGTTTTAATCACCTATTTCTGTCAAGTTCGCAACTGTCAGTTTGTTGATAAATTACTACAAGGCATGGCAATATCTCAGGCAAACAGAGTTAGTGGAAGAGTTCTAGGAATTAAAACAAACTAACCGACAGCATATATTTTAAATAAAAGTAGCACAACCCAAGACTGACTGGATCAACATGATACTCTTCACCATTCAGCAGTATATACTGAGAGTCAATTTAATATAAAATAATACAATGTTAATCTCTATTAAAGAGATTATTAAAGAGGTGAGAGAAAGAAAAATGGTAAAGCATGGAGAATCTTTTCACCACCACCACTTTCCAAGTATTGTATCCTACATAGTATTTACTTGTGCTGAGTAAGAGAGTAATGGCTACATTAGCACCATGCAAATCCAATCACCAGCTCAAGCTGTATAATTTGTTGGAAACATAAATTACCGTAACTTCCAAAATAATTCCAGTATAGGTATCTACACAACCACTACATCAAAGAATACTGCAAGACAATCAGTCTATTTAGTTCCATTTTTAAAAAAGTTACCTCTTGCTGTTTCTGAAGTCTCTCAATGGCATTTCTTTCTCGAGAGGTTAGAGCCTCTGACTTGACCTGGTGAGCTTTTTCAAACTCCCTACGAAGTTCGGAAATTTCTTTCTGAGATCGTGCTCTCTCATCCATTTTAATTTTGGCTATTTCAACCTCTCTGAAGTGCTCTAACTGTTTAAAACAAAAATTGTACATTTCATTGTTGTCAAGTCAATAAATTAGATCACTTCCTGTTGGATGTTGCTGGTTAGCTGGTTCTTAATAATGTAAGAAAATACAACTGCAAATTATTCTAATGCTACCCCTGTTTTGTTGGAGGGGTTGTAATAAGTTGGACACATTATATCATATGTGCATTTCATGCAAAAAAAGTTAAGAAGTTTTGGACTGGATGTGATTAACTTCATTATACAAATGGTAGGACAGACAGTGACCTTCTATGAAAAGTGATTATTATTCTCAATGATACTGAAAAATCTCATATGATGCCTGAAAAATAAAAGAGCTCATTAACAAGCTTTTGATAGCAGCAAGACAAGAAATTACTTGTTATTGGAAAACTGCAAAAGATTTACGTATGAAGAAATAGTTATGTAGAGTTTGGCATGTAACTTTAATGGAAAAGTTAACATTCACTGTTAAATCAAATTTGGGTCAATATGGTAATTCATGTAAATGCAAATACAGAAATAACAGGACCAGACAAAGTTACTCATATTTGGCAAGATACCTTTTTAAACAGATTTATCAGTAACAAGATTGAGATCTAGAAAAGTAATAGGATTTGAAAAAGACAAGGATTGGTAAACTATAAAGAGCTGTATATTGCATATAGAGAAGTAATACCACAATATACCTGTTGCCTTGTCTTGCTTTCTTATTGTCTGATTTGTTTTTGTAATGTTGTAGTTTATTGTTTATTGTTTTATTTTCTGGATTAGTATAAAATGAGATAAAAACTATTAAAAAATGGGGGGGGGGAACCCTGCAAAGTCTGTCTTTCCACTAAAAGCCTCAGATGTTTCTCTTGTTCTTTCTCTTACCTTTCGACCCTGGCTAGCCCCACCTTCACAGTCCATTACAACTGGGAGCAGCACTGTGCCTGCAGAAATCATGCCTGCCAGATTCTTTGCACCTCCTTTTTTTTAAAAAAAATGAAACAGGCAAATACATAATTTGGAATTTGAACCTCAGATGACACAGCTGCTTTGAACTCTGGTTCTTGGCCAACTGGCTTTTCTCTTAGCCTCATCAGTTTACTTTCTGTGAAAGCAGCATTAGACAAAAAGATGGTGGTTCCAAGAGTGCTTGTGCTTTGGAGTGGACAAACCACCATGGCCTTATAATTATGTTACTGAACCAATTACTCTGCTTTTGACATCTTTAATTTGCCTTTTGGGAAGCTGATGTTTTGTGACTGCCCCCTCTCTCTCACTCACATACACACACAGAGTTTGTGCATGAGTAAGCAACTCTGCCTTTGGCAATCTTTGTAAGAGTGTCCACAACACTCTCAAAATTCCAGAAGGGCCAACCAATCCAAAGCACTGCTCCCCCTGCATTCCAGAGATATACTCTGCAGCCATTTGTTCACAGATTTAGAACTCTGCTCCTTCTACATTTCGTTTGGGCTGCCCATGTTCTTAAGGGGGGGATTAGGGAGGGAAACAAAAGATTACATAAAAACAAAATCCCATGGAAACATATGAATTGTCCTTCTCACCTTTTGAGACATTTCTGCTTGAAGCTGCTGTTCCATCTCTTTTCTGTATTCAGCAAGTTTTACTTGAAAGGATTCAGATAACTGACGCTGAGGATACAGGTCTGCAAACTGTTCATCAATCAACTGAAGTTTTTCCGCTATAAAATAATTAATTAATTTTATTTATACCCTGTCTTTCCCTCAATACATAACGCAGCATTTGATTACTGAGTTATTTCTAACCTCTTCTGAAAAGGGTAGCAAGAATTAACTGAGAAAAAAACACACAAAAATAAGGCAAGAAGGTATCTGGTAGTGTAAATCCATTCTCTAGTTCAAATAGCTCCCACTATACACCATCACTCACTTGCACCCCATTCCTATCTTTTGTGACTTCTTTGCATTGGCTTTTCCTCTGTCTATTAAGCAATATCATCTCTGTGCTTGTTTTCTATCCTATTCAGTGATGTTTTCTGTGTATATATGAACAGGATAGAGTGGTGAACACGCATCTCCCTATCTTGGCAGAAAAACAGTTACCAGAGATAGAGCAGAAGAATCAAGAATGGTCTTGGTTTAGGAGGGATGCCTATAGGATCATAGGGTGAGAGGTATGTATCTGGTGGGATGAGAGGTTATGTATTATAGGGTGAGAAGTATGTATCTGGTGGGGAGCGGAACAGCTCTCTTATTTTTTTGATTTGTAATCAATTAGATAATACCAATCTTTCACAGGAACAATACGCAGCAAACACATCATTACCAATTTATACTGTTTTCCCTAAAATCAAAAAATAATCTCTTATTTCTTGCAATTGCTATACTGAAATTACTTGTATGTACATCCCAATTAGTGAACCAAAACAAATGGTATCAAAAACAGCCTGAAAACAAAAGCTAAAGAACACATACCTCCATTAAATCTGGATGCATAAATTTCAAGAAGAAGCCACTTTCAAAGCTTCACTTACCAAGAGATTCTTTACCAGGCACTGAACTTGTCTGAGTTCCTATGCTACAGTTCTCCTTATTGAGGCTATGTTCTGTCAACTCTGTTAAAATCTGTATAAGAAAGCCTTTGACAAGTACTATTAGTCACACATCTCTGCAGCAACAAGGATGTTTTCAAACTCAATGTGGAACAATAAATACTTTTGCAACAGAAACAGTGCATCAGTGAACAAGTAAAAGTTCAACAAATCTCAAAGAGGAAATGACTTTTCAAAAATACATTACTATACACAGTTACCAAAAGCTACTTTGAACTCTTCTAATACACTTGACTAAACATCAACTTGCCTCTTCAGCATGTGGTAGTGTGAAAATGTCAAAAGACAAAGCATCCCCCTGTCCCACCACTGGCCATTTACTCTATTGACAAATGGCATTTTAATATTTTCTTTAATCTACAGAACTCTCAGAATGCTGCTCTCTCATATCGTGCTACTGTTTTACTCATTAGTAATTGAGGTGTTATACACCATTAACACTAGATAGAACAAACCACCATAGGAGTTTTATTTTAATCCAAGAAGCCTATACATTTTAATAAAACAAATAGTACATGAGTAGTTTGTATGGATCAGGAACTACATCTTCAGTATGTTTATGCATATGTACACTACAGCCATACCTTTTGTATTATCCTTTTTTGAAGTAGAAACCTGTAAACACAAAATGATTAAGTCAACCTTTTCATTCACTCCTTCACAAAAAAATGTCTTCTAGATATAAGATTACAATTAAGATTATTTTACCAGTGTTTTATAAAGGTCAGTTTTTGGATTGATCCTGATCAACTGCAGCAGATCTTCCACTGTAAGCTCCTTTTGTAAGAAAAGAAAAAAATATCTTCAACATACAGTATTCTAGACATTTTATAATCTACATTGTGTAAGAAAATTTTATGGGCTAGAGAAATGAAACCAAATGTGATCAAGATTCCAGATATGAGATTTTTTCAATAGAGAGAAGCCAGTATTCCCACAACTTATTTTATTTTCCCCTCAGCTGCCTAAAGTTCCTGCATCTACAACTACTGATCATCAGTACTATGTTCAAAACATATGGACATGGACACGGACACTTGTCACACCCATTTTTCTTCAAATGTTATATACACCAAACATATTAGATCTTCTGTAACTTCAACATTTCACTAGGTTTTCTGTCTAGCTCTCTCTCACACACACCATCCAACAGGACATGTGGCATTTCCCTTTCTCCATTCCTGACTTTCAGAACTTCCAGTGGAGTTACAACATGTACTTTAGGAAATCTTAAGAGCAAAACATTTATAGACAGGAGATATAGGAAAAAAATCCTACCATGGCACCATCTTTCAGTGGTGCTAGGATTACATGCTCCTGTGAGGCACAAGGTTATGCTGGTTGTAGCACTGCTGCTGGCAAGGTTTCCCATGTCAGACAAGCTTCTGCTGAGGAGCCAAAGTAAACATGCCAAACAGCTACTGGGCAGCAACAGTAATGGGGGGGGGGGGGTTTGACACTGGTGGAGGATCTCTCAGAGACACTCAGAAGGAGGCACAGTAAACACTTTTGAATGTCTTCTACCATAAAAACCCTACAATGAGACAATCCAAAATTAACCAAGAGATGACACTCCCACGTCAGAAGGCATTCAAGGGGCTACTGGGGTAGAGCAAAGAACAACTACGAGTAGCGCTGTGGCTAATGATTCAATTGTACTCAAGATGAAAGGGTGTTCAGCTATTAATGTGCTCAGACATGAAAGGAAAGTCCAAAGCTGCATAACATATTACAGAAACACGGAATGTGAGAAACATGAATCATGGGAAGCTAAGCATTGTAAGACAAGAAATGAAAAGTATAAAGACTGCAATACTTGGGGGTGAGCAAACTAAAGTGGACAGGAATGGAACATTTTTGGTCAGATAATTACATAATGTTTTACTCAGGAAATGATCATCTAAGAAGATACGGGGTGCATTAATAGTGAGGAGAGATGCAGCAAAACCAGTCAGGGGCATAATGCAAAGTCTGACCAAATATAAATAAGACTTCAGAGAAAACTCATCAATAAAACCATAATGCAAGTTCATGCTCCAACAAAAAAAGCAGAAGAGGAAAAACATAGAAAGATTTCTGTGAGAAATTAAGAAATTCTGTAAGAAATTAATCACACACTAAAAAAGGACATGTTGGCAATCATAGGCAATTGGAACGCAAAAGCAGGAAACAGAGTAGAACCAAACATTGTTGCACGATTTTGCCTAGGATCAAGAAATAAAGCAGGAGAGCAACTGGCTGAATTTTGCACAGCCAACAGTTTGTTAATCACAAACACATTCTTTTGGCAACCAAACAAACTACTGTATATATGAACACCACCTAATGGCTATTATAGAAATCAAATAGACTACATAATTGGAAGCAGAAGATGGAAAAGCTCCATTTTTTTCTGCAAAAAGAAGAAGAAGAAGAAGAAGGGGAAAAAACCAGGGATAGATAATGAACTACTAATATCAAAAATTAGAGTAAAGCTAAAAAAAACCAACAATTTGCCAAAATATAACCTGAAGAACATATCTGTAGAATTGAAGACAATGTAAAAAAATGTTTAAGCCTAACTGACCAAGAACCAGAAGAACTCTGACCCAAAGCAAGACATATTATCAGGGAAGAATGCAAAAAGACACTATCTGCAGTCAAAAAGAAAGACACCTCAATGGATGACAGATCAAAATCTTTAAGCAGTTAAGGACATATCAGAAGCAAAAAAAAAAAGTGACAGAAATAGGGTCAAAATTGTGAATGCAACTGTTCAACAACTTGTGCTCAGGGACAAAGAGAACTACTATAATAATCAACACAAAGAAATAATAGAAGACATCAAAAGACAGAACAGACACCTTCCACAAGATCCAAAAAATGAAGGGGAAATGTAAACCTAGAACAGGGATGCATACAACCAGCAGGGGAAAACACTATACAATCAAGAAGAAATAAAAAGATGATGGAAGCAATATATAAAAGAACTACATAAAAGAGATGAAAGGATGACAAATGAAAGATGAATCCACAATTTCAAAAAGTGAAGTGTGAAGATGCACTCAAAGCACTTGGGAGAAATAAGTCACCAGGAACAGAAAGCATACCAATATAACTGTTTCTGTCTACAGAGACAGACTCCAATCAAATTGAAACAAATATCTGTCAAAAAATATGGAAAAACAAAACAATGGCTCACAGAATAAAATACATTGCAAACCCAAAGAAAGGGAACACCAGGGATTGCAGTAACTACCTATTTAACTTGTATGCTGATCATATCATATGTAAATCTGGATTATACTTGGAAGGAGGTATGAAAATTGGAGAAAGGAACACCTACAATTTAAGAAAGGCAGATGGCACCATCTCTCTCTCTCTCTCTGGCTTTTCTTCGCAAACGAAGATTCAAGAAGGACTCATCCCGCGCTTTCTGCAAGCGCGATGATGACTGAAAAGGCCAATCCAAGATAAACAAGTCCGGTTGCAGAAAGCACAGCAGAAGGTCTCCTTGGGTGATGTTTTTGGGATGTGATCCTTTCTGCGTTGTCGTTTCTCTTCAAGACTTGTTCGGCGTGAGTTCTCAAATAAGGCTGCAGCATTGTGGATAGTGTGTCTCCATGCCTCCCAATGTGAGGCCAGGGCGGAACACTGTTGGTGATCAATTTGGCCGAGCCTGAGATGTTGTTTCAGGGAGTCTTTGTATCGCTTTTTTGAAGCGCCCCTTTAACACTGACCCGTGGCAAGTTCACCGTAGAATAGTATTTTTGGGAGGCGATGGTCCTCTATCCTAGAAACGTGCCCTGCCCAGCGCAGCTGCATTCTCAATATCATGGCCTCAATACTGGTGATCCCTGCTTGCTCAAGGACAGCAACATTCGTCACATAGTCAGTCCAGTGTATATTTAGGATTGTGCGTAGACAGCACTGATGAAAGCGCTCGAGGAGTCATAGGTGGTGGCGATAGGTGACCCATGTTTCAGATCCATAAAGGAGGATAGACAGTACAATGGCTCTATACACACTGATTTTTGTGCTTTGCCTCAGGTGTTTATTGCTCCAGACTCTTTTGTGAAGTCTTCCAAATGCACTATATGCCTTTGCTAATCTGTGATCAATCTCTTTGTCAATCTTGGCATCTGAGATGATGCTTCCCAGGTAGGTGAACTGCTGAACGGACTTGAGCACAGATTTGCCAACGGCAATGTGGGGATGGTGGTGTTCGTCCTGTGGTGCAGGCTGGTTAAGAACTTCTGTTTTCTTCAGGTTGACTTCCAGCCCAAACAGCTCTGCAGCTGTTGCAAAGCAGGATGTTAGGCGCTGCAGAGCTGCTTCTGTGTGGGCAACAAGGGCAGCATCATCAGCAAAGAGCAGCTCACGGACTAGATAGTTTAGAGTCTTAGTGTGAGTCCTCAGACGGCTTAAGTTAAACAAGCTACCATTGGTACGGTAATGTATATAGATGCCGTCGTCTTCTTCAAGCTCTGCCATAGCCCTTTGGAGCATCATGCTAAAGAAGATTGTAAATAAAGTTGGTGCAAGAACACAACCTTGCTTCACTCCATTAGTTATTAGAAAGGGCTCTGAAAGAGCATCGCCATATCTGACTTGACCACGCTGGCCCTCGTGTAGCAAGATAAGCATTTTAAGGAATTTAGGGGACATCCTAGTCTTTCCAGGACCTGCCACAGACCTTTTCTACTTACAGTGTTGAAGGCTTTGGTGAAGTCAACAAATGTTACATAGAGACCCTTGTCCTGCTCCCTACATTTTTCTTGCAGTTGTCTAAGGGCAAATACCATGTCTGTAGTACTCCTATTGGCTCTGAAGCCACATTGGCTTTCAGGGAGAAGTTCTTCTGCAATAGCAGGAACTAATCTGTTCAGGAGTATCCTTGCAAGGATTTTTCCAGCAATAGAGAGCAGTGTTATGCCTCGATAGTTTGAGCAGTCGGATTTTGCTCCTTTTTTCTTGTACAGGGTGATGATGACTGCATCTCGGAGGTCTGATGGCAGTTCCCCTTTTTCCCAGCAATTCACAAGGAATTCGTGGAATTTTTCGTGGAGTGCATGACCTCCGTGTTTCAAAACTTCAGGTGGGATTCCATCAATCCCAGCTGCCTTGCCGTTTTTCATCTGCTGTATGACCTTAAGGGTCTCTTCCAAAGTGGGAGCTATGTCCAATTCATTTTTCAATGGTTTTTGTATCATATGTTGGATAGCTGAACCTTGGACTACTCGGTTGGCGCTAAAGAGACTTTGAAAGTGTTCAGCCCATCAATTCAGGATGGAGGTTTTATCAGTAATTAATGTTTGACCATCTGTACTGTATAAGGAGCTTTGGACCTGATAAGTAGGTCCAAACACTGCTTTAAGAGCTTCATAAAATCCTCTATGATCACCCAGATCTGCACAGCATTGTGTCTTTTCTGCTATATTGATCCACCACTTGTTCTGCATGTCTCGGAGTTTTTGTTGAAGTCTACTACATGTGAGGTGGAAAGCTGCTTTTCTTACATGGCAGGTTGGCTGGGCGAGGTATGCCTGGTGAGCAGTTCTCTTCTTTGCCAACAGCTCCTGGATCTCTTGGTTGTTTTCATCAAACCAGTCTTGATTTTTCTTGTGGGAGAACCCGAGGGATTCTTCTGCAGACTGGAGGATACTGTTTTTGATATGTTGCCAAAGCACTGTAGGAGAAGGATCTGTAGGATGGTCTTCAAGTTTCGTTTGTAGATTTGCCTGGAAGTTGTCTCTCACGGTAGCTTGTTGAAGATTGTTGACTTGGAGTCTCTTCTTTAAGATGCCACCCCTCTTAGGTTTGAACTTAAATTGAAGATTTAGTTTACATCTGACGAGGCGACGATCTGTTTGGAACTCTGCACTGGGCATCACTCGGGTATGACGGACATCACGAATGTCTCTCTGGTGGACTAGAACATAGTCAATGAGGTGCCAATGTTTGGATCGGGGATGCATCCAGGTTGTCTTCAAGCTATCTTTCTGCTGAAAGATTGTGTTTGTAATAGTCAGCTGTTGTTCTGCACAGAACTCTAGCAAGAGGCGTCCATTATCATTGCAGTTTCCAACACCATGCTTGCCTAAGACACCTTTCCAGGCTTCGGAGTTCTTTCCTACTCTGGCATTGAAGTCATCAAAGATAATAATTTTTTCTTCTACAGGGACTTTTTGTATGAGTTGGCGTAGGTCTGTGTAGAATTAGTCTTTCTCTACAGGGTCGGCTTGCATAGTTGGGGCATATATACTAAAGAGAACAACATGTGGGAGGCGTAAGGAAATAATGCGATCAGAGTGCCCTGTTGGCAAGGTTTCGAGTTTGGAGGCAATGGAGTTTTTAATCATAAAGTCTACTCCTGAAAGATGTTTTTCGGTTTTGGGTTTGCCAGACCAGTCAAGTGTGTAGCCGGCGCCATGTTCTTTAAGGGTGCCTTCCTCATGGAAGCGAACTTCACTAAGAGCAGCGATGTCAATATTAAGCCGTGATAGTTCATGGGCTATTAGGGCAGAACGACGCTCAGGCCGTCCACTATCTTCAGAGTCTTGCATGGTTCTGATGTTCCAGCATGCAAGTGTCAGTTTATTTACACCTTTGGAGGCCGGTGTGTGCCTTTGTTTCTTTGCCTTGGTTTGACCGCATCAGAAGATGCCCGTTGGCCACAGCTAGCCAAACAGGTAGATGGGGATGAGCTTTCGTTAGGCCACCTTTTCTAGGCCCCTCTCCATATGGAGCAAGCAGTGCTCTCCTTTAAAAAGGCTGATTGGTTGTTCAGGATGCTGCCGAACAAGACTGTCATCTCCTCGGTCAGCCTCGAGCGACCAGTGTCCTGAACCGCCTGCATGCAGGGTTGGGTCTGCGGCTTCCAGTGCATCTTTACACCTGCCATTTCGTCCCTCACCTATCGCTACAGGGCTTTTTTGGAACTGGATTTGTCCTTCGAGCCTGTGTAATGGATTTTTCTGGTGGAGCGCAGCGTGCACAGAATTGGCCTCACCCTTTAAACCAAAGGTTCATCTGCTGGCCTTGCAAGCATGGACGGTAGCAGCGAGTTCCTCGGGTCGTAGGTTTGATTAGAGTTTCCTTCTCTTAGATGGTTGACCTTACAGGGTTGGACGAGCACCATCTGCCCAGGTTTGGGATTAGAGTTTTCCTTCTCCTAGGATGGTTGCCACAAGGCTAGAGATCCCATCCTGCCCTTTGACACTCTTTGTCAGACCCTTCGGTTTTGACCTGTCTGGCATGGGAGACCCTACCGGTGGCTATTATGCCACCACCAGCATAGCTCAAAACATCATTAGGGTACGCAAGCCTCTCTCCCACAACAAGGGGGTGTCAATGGAGAGGAGAGGCACCATACTACTAACAGAAAATAGCAAAGACTTGGAATAAGTATTGAAGAAAGTCAAAGAAGAAAGCACAAAGACAAGGTTATAATTCAACATTAAGAAACTAAAATAATGATACAGATGAGCTATATAACTTTAAAGTAGACAAAGAAGACACTGAAATAGGCAAAGATTTTCTATACCTTGGCTCAATTATTAATACAAATGGGGACTGTAGTAGAGAAATCAGACTTGGAAGGGCAGCTCTGAAGGAACTAGACAAGATCCTCAACTGTAAAGATAAATCAACTGAATACCAAAGTCAGGATTGACCATGCCATCGTATTTCTGGTTTCTATGCATGCTTGTGAAAGCTAGGCAGTGACGAAAGCTGATAGGAAGAAAATTGACTCATTTGAAATGTGGTGCTGGAGAAGAGTTCTGTGAATACCGTGGACTGCCAAAAAGACAAATAAATGTGTCATTGAGCAAATCAAGCCTGAACTCCCTAGAAGCCAAGATGACCAGGTAGTAGGAAAAGAGAAAGACTGCATAAAGATGGATAGACTTAATCAAGGAAGCCAGGTCTGCAAACCTGAGCAGAGTTGTTGATGATAGGGTGACTTGGAGGTCTCTCGCTCATAGGGTCGCCATAAGTTGAAGTCAACTTGACAGCAGTTGACAAGAAAAAATGTTTGCAGTGGCTCCTCTGACCCAGTTTACATTGCCAACAGAATTGTGCATCCTTTAACTGTACTAACATGTCTGTTTCATATCTGAATGCTCCATATGAAAAATACTCCCTACCAAATCTACAAAAAGAAACAAACCCCAACCATGCTTGGGAAAACAATCTAATCTTGTCCCTATCATGCCACAGTTCTATGTGCATAATCCCTTACACCTAACTCTATGCTGGGTGGACAAAGTATACCCTTAAGATCACAAGCTGCCCGCCAAGATTCTTGCAGAACCCCATTCCCTTAGACTGCCCTTTGTGTGTGTGTGGGGGGGGGGATAGACTCTGAACTGCCTCTTCTTGAAGACTCCACGAGAAGTAATTCACCATTTAAGTCAGTCAACCATACCACGAAATGGTTTAACATTAAAAAAAGTCTGTTTTTAAAATCAGTAGTAGACTTCTGGTGACTTCAGGATTTTGTTTTAGGGGGTTGGGGCTTTCTGGCAGTTCATGTAGAGTTCCATGCAGAAACTGTCAGTAGGCTCGACAGAAATTTGACTCTCCTGGAGAGTCACGCCTGACATATATATACATGTTTGCAATGCTTTTGTCTATGCTTCCACAGACTTATTAGAGGTCTAATTCCTGGGAAAAGCAGATTTGCCTCCTCTTTATTGCTCAAAAGTGAACAGACTTGTCCAGACACATTTTTAACTGTTCATTGTAGCACACTGACAGTGCACAATCATACACTGTTAAATTATCACCATTATCTCAGAATAAAAAGTAGTCAAATTTTATTTATTTAATTAATTTATATGCCGTCTTTCTCCCAGAATGGCCCTGTACTGCATTTGTGTACATAGTTTCATAGTGTCCATGGCTCAATTCCTGTGCATGCTTTGTACACACTCTCCTCATAGCTATTATAACACAGACCATTGCTGTTCTACCGATTTTTGACCAACTGTGCCACAGGCTAATCTAAAATGGGTTGCACCAGCAGCACAGATCTGAAAAGGGATGAAGACTGCTATAAACAAACAGCTAAAAACTGTTTAAGGCAACACTGGATTAAAAAGATTTAGTACAGAGTATAATTTCACATATGCTTGAGAACAGGAAAATACTTACCTTATCTTTTTCCAAACCACTTTCTGGATAGAAGACAGAGAGTGAATATTCATAGCCACATCTACGCAGGTGATCTGCCACCAAACTGTTTGAAGCACCAATTATCAATGAACTGCATTCATTAGAAATTGCTTGGGGTTGAATTTCTCCACTTAAAACTGGATTTATTAAATCGTGTATGAGCTGGTTTCGAAGCTGTGTCTGGCAAACAGAAAAATGGTATAATATTACTATCACTTTGGGATGCCTTCTGGAGGAAGGAATGGAGCACAAACATTAAATGGAGTTTTTAAAAAAAGTTTAAGACTTTAGTAAACTCATCTAAAAACAAGTGTTACATTAGTATCTGTAATGTTCTAAAGGTCGGCCCCATATCTGCAGAGGATACATTCCAAGATCCCCTGTGGGAATCTGAAACCATGGATAATAGGGATCCATATTGTTTTCAATGAGACAAAAGCCAGAAGCTGACCATAGAATCACACTGGAAGACCTAGAAATGCCTAGAGAGAACATTTTTTCAACGTGGGTAAGTGAAACTGTCGATATCAAATCCGTGTATATGGGGGGGGGGGGTTGGCCTATACATTAAATGTAAAACTAAGATTTGAGTTAAACAGCCATAACAAAAGGATTGTATTTTATTATGTTCACACCCCACTTTCACTAAAGATATCTGACACTCAAAATGCACATAGGAACCCTTGAGTCAGATCTGAAAGCTGACAAAATGTAGAACACTACACGCAAAAGTTTCTATGGTAAGTGGTAGACAGTTAATCTAAAAGAGATTAATTGATTTAATTTTTTATCCAATTCTTAACAGGAAATATTAAAAGCTTCCTCTGTCAAACTTAAAGGCTATTCTCTATATATAACTACATAACATTCCTTATCCTTTATATTATTTTTCTTACATGAATGTACTGATAATGTTTAGTAAAGATGTGGTTGCTTATTTGGACTGCCTACATAGAATCAGGTCTCAGCAACTTTTACAGAGCTGCCACATTCCATTACTATTATTGCATACTCAAGCCCATTTAGGAATGTTTGTATTTGAATAACTTTGCCAGTGATATATCAAATTTTATAAATATTTGAAACTGAAGCTCCCTGAATTTTGTCACATTTAAGTTAAAAAAAAACCTTGAGTGTGTCTAGGATGCCTCGGTTCTTAAATGTCTGATACAGCCTTTTACGGAGTTCATCTTGTGATAGGACTTTAAATTCATTTGCAGACATGAGGATCTGAAAACATGAGAAAACAAAATTATTAGTTTTACCAAGAGCCATAAAGCCCATTACGTATTTGACATTAACATAATGTATTTGACAACAGAAACACTGTCAGCTACATCCAAGGAGTACATACATACATACAGCAGTCAGTCTTAAGGTGCTGTGATGAATACAAAACAACTGGAAGTGGCAGGCTGTAAAAGACTGCCTTGTCAATTTAGATTAGAAAAAACTTTTAAACTGAGTGTACTGCATCCATATAATGATCTGTTAACATAATATAAACATACAGTCATATTTAGAGAAAAGATAAACAGTCATAGAAGCAAACAAATTTCCCAAGAGGAGGGCAGTATTAGCTTCTGCTACAGACAGTATCTGAAAAATAGCTAAATTATCTAAGGTAGGAGTAATGCATTTATTTCAAACTTTCTTCCAAGAACTTATTAGAAGCAATTTTTTAAAATAAATAAACAAAACAGCACTTGTGAGTGAAGAAGATACGCAAAACATCCTATCCATATTTCAAAGAGAGGCTATTTTTAATGAACTGATACCCTAAGGACCAGGTTTAATGGCAGTGTGTGTTTAGGCAGGGGGACAGGTGACTACATGATCAGGCCCAGAAGGGTCTGTTATTATCAGAAGAATATTGACATTGAATCAATTGCCCATTCAAGGATAACTATGTAGCTGTACCTGGATGCCAAACACAATCACATTCAGTCCAATTTGTTCTTACAACGGATTACTCCTTCCACCACTCCTTCTGTATCATACCTTTTAACAATTTTCTATGAATAAGAACAGTGGCTCTTAACCTTCCCTTTACCAGGGACCCCCTTTAAATATCTTTTGTTGCTATGGAACCCCATGATTTAACTCAATATTTAAAACAAGAACAAAAATAATACAATTATACCATCCATTAAACCTTCCCTCAGATACTTGGAGAGGGAGGGAAGACTTTTCTCCTGCTTCGTCCTGCAAGTTGTGGCTGGAACAGATTGAATGGCAATGCACAGGTCAAGCCAGTCAGCCTTTGCCTTGGCTCCTGTCATGTGTCCACTCCAGTGCAGGGAGGAGGTGGCCCAAGCAGCCTTCAAGCCTTTGTGGGCCCCCTGTGAAGACACTGAGGCCCCCTGAGGGTCCACGGACCACAGGTTAAGAACCACTGAACAAGAACATTTAACCTCCGGGCAAAGACTGGTTGTAAAGAGCACCTAGACGAAGTCTGAAACTTTATTTGTCTTATTATTATAAATATAAGCTGTAAACTCTACAAAGCAACAACAAAAAAATAGCCAGAGCAAAAGACATTCTCCTTCCCCACACTCCACCTTTTCTTTTCTTTTTAAAGTAAACCTGCTGGTTCCTCTGTTCTACCTCCTGCTTTCCAGGTTGGAAAAAACAAGCTAACACTCCCCACCGCCTCTTCTTCCTCAAGCGCTATAAATCACCAGGAGGGGAGAGAAGTCTGGAAGGAGATTTATCATACTACATCAGCCTTTTTCAACCTTTTTACGCAGGTGGACCCTTGAAAGAATTCTCAGGTCTCAGGTCTCCCTGCCTAAAAATTATTAAATCTGCAACTTATATATATATATATATATATATATGTTTTTCCCCCTAAGCTCAATATCTGGTAGCACCCCTAGCAACCTCTTGTGGAACCCTAGGAGACCCTGGTTGAGAAACCCTGAAGTACACTGTTATGCCGCTATTATTCCGCTTTAACTGCTATGGCTGCCTCCTGTGGAGCCCTAGAATTTGCAGTTTAGGGAGGGGCATTTAGGACTCGAAGCCAGAGGGCTCTCAGGCCTCCCTAAACTACAAACCCCAGAATTCCACAGGAGGCAGCCAGAGCAGTCAAAGCGGGATAATAGCGCTATAACACTAGCCACGAGTGCGTCTTAAGTAGCCCATACGCAGTTCAGACCAGCGAATGAGGGCGCTTCCAAAGTCCTGCTACCTTTTAGACCCTTATTTTTTTAAGAAAATAATAAATTAAAATATATTTTAAAAAAAACAAGGTGCAGCTGAGACCAACAGATAACAGAACACACCAGACACACACAACGGCTACGGGAGCAACGCCGCAACTGAGGAGAAACAGCCGCACGGCTCCTCTCGTCTACTAAGGGGATGCGAGAGCGCATGCGCCCTTGCCAACGCCCCGCCCCTCCAGGCCACGCCCTGCCAACCGCCACATCCCTTGTTGCCGCCGCCGCCGCCGCCGCGCTGTTATCCCAAACGCTGACTCAGAAACGATTCCGGAACTCTCGCGAGAACTTGCTACGTGGCGCGGTCTTTTTCCCGCGGACGTCTCAAGAGTTCAAGCCAGGGTCGTGACGACATCAAGCCACGCCGGATGTTTTGGGTAGGGAGTCAGTCGTCTCCTTTCCGCCCCTTGTTCCAGTCGGAGGTTGGAGCTGAGGTACGCTCTGGCTCTTAGTCCCGTTGACGGGAGAAATGGGAGGGTAGCAAATAGTGTCTCTCCGTCATTGTAGGAAGAGGTGGCCGGCGTTGGCCCGAATGCCTCCTAGGTAGAATGGTGTACCGTTGTCCCTCCGTATCTACGGATTTGACATTCACGGATTTAAGTATTCACGGCTTGAAAATATTCTTAAAAAAATAATAATCCAAAAAGCAAAACTTGATTTTGCCATCTTATCTAAGGGACACCATTTTGCTATGCCATTGCATATATACTTGTCCCTTCATATTCGCTCTCCAATATCTGAGGGAAGGTTTAATGGATGCTATAATTGTATTATTGTTGTTCTTGTTTTAAATCTTGAGTTTGGTTCCAGGACCCCCGTGGATACCAACATCCGTGAATAGTCAAGTCCCATTATATGCAATGGCATAGCAAAATGGTGTCCCTTAGATAAGATGGCAAAATCAAGGTTTGCTTTTGGGATTATTATTTTTTTAAGAATATTTTCAAGCCGTGAATACTTAAAACCGTGGACACCAAATCTGTGGATACAGAGAGACAACTGTAATGGGACTTGAGTATTCACGGATTTTGGTATCCACGGGATGGGGGTCCTGGAACCAAACCCCTGTGAATGTGAAGGGACAACTGTAACTGTCTTTGTTAGGTTTGGTTAAAACAAGGGTGAACAACTGTCCAATTTGGGAAGAATCTTTGGGGCTACATTCCTTTGTAGTGTGTGTGGCTAAAGACAGAGAAGGCAGGCCCAAAAGAAAGTGAGCAGGAACAGTAGTTGTCAGCAATTCTCACATTTTCTCAAAAACTAGAAAGCAAAGTAATTATCATCGTCATCATAATTTTGTATTTCTTGCTCGCCTCTCCCCGAGGCTTGAGTTGGGGTACAGTATGAATTAAAAAGCAATATATAACATCAGATCATTAAAACACACAAGTAAAAACACATAAGATTAAAATAAACATTACATTAAAATTATCCATACAAATTTAAAATTCATAGATTAAAATCAACTGGCTAGGCCTGCCAGAAGAGATAGGTCTTTAGTAACATTTTAAATTTCATCAGCTTGTTTAGCTGTCCAATCTCTTCGGGCAGGCCATTCCACCCTCTGGGGTCAGGTGATGAAAAGGTCCTCTGAGTCAACTCAGTAAGTCCAGATGGAATACTTTGGTCTGCCAACATAGCCAAGTCCTATGCTCTAATGGTCTTGCCTGCAAACTACAGCTCAATTCTGTGCACAGTATTTAAGTTGAAATATCCTATTCTGTTCCTTTGCTGACAGGAGGTATCCAGAAGAAGTGTGAGAGCTGACCACAGAAACTGTTACCCAGAGATTTCCCCCCCCCCCAGGAAAATGCCACCTGGGGAACATTGGAAGTGTAGGACATTGCTGTGCAGGTTTGAAGGTGGTAGTTATGATTTTGGGGCATTTTAGTTCAGAGTAGACAAGTATTGAGTTGAAACAGTAGTGTAAGTCAGAGTGAGACTAAATGAAGCTCTTTGTCCCTCTTTAAAGCATCTGTTACCTTCACTACAGTGATATGTAAGAATGTGTGTGTTGCTGTTGCAGCTGAATTGTACCACCACCCAGTTGTCTATTTGTTTGTTTTTTTATTACTGAAAGTTGAAATACAAGTTGATTCACAGTTGTGCTGTTCTGCCTCATGGGACTGCCTATCTGGTGTCCTCCATATGTTTTGGATTACAAATCCTGTCATTCTTAACCAATGGCTATGCTATCTAAGGCTGATGGGAATTGAAATCTAAAAGATTGGGAAAGGCTGCCTTAAGTTGTAATGCTGGGTGCAGTGACTTACCACTGCAGCTGAAGAGTGGCAAGTAGCAACATTTTTCATCTGATTTTTAAAATGTCAACTATTTTCTGTACTTCTGTATGAAGCCCACATGGGTATGGTTGCACAGTGTTGACCACGGAGATGCAGTGGTGCTTACACTAGGCACATTATTGTGTTGGCATTCTCAATTTTAAAAACATTGTTGTTGAAAATTATGGAAATGGGAGGGATTAAAAGTATTCCAGCTACGGAACTGACAGAATTTCAAGGTGATGTCAGCAATTTTACAACAGTGTATTTAGTTTAGAGAAAGCTTTTAAACTGAATTACCATATGTAGACCTCAGTACATCTTGATTCTGTGCAACAAAGCATCCATATGTATTGAGGTAAGAGTATACTTACATTGAGAGGAAGGAAAACTAAGTTAAATGCAGCAAAACACTTCCCAACTGTGATTATTTCAGTAACACAATAAAGTGAGCTTGAGAAATCTCACCTTGGAAGTTTTCAGAGAAGAGCAAGGTATGTTATAACCATTTGGATTGTAGAATATCTTATCTTATTAGATAGAAACAATGGCCAACTTGACACTTTCAACTGTGTGAATATGTGTTTTTTTCCCTCACGACAGACAATACTTTAATCATGTCTGGAAGCTTCTACTTTGTAATTGTGGGCCATCATGATAATCCAGTGTTTGAAATGGAATTTCTGCCAGCTGGTAAAGTAGAATCTAAGGTGTGAAATCTTACTTAAATATTGCACTTGTACATAGTACTGAAGAGGCCTGAGGCAAGATATCTGACCCATTTATTGATTTGATCTTGCTACTTAGTTCTTATTTAAATTTGTAGCCACTAAACATTTATTGCTCAGAAGTAATAGGTCCAGATATCTGTCGCTTGCTTCCTCCTTTCCAACATACTAGGCTGATTACTGTTAAGAATGGCAGTGGCCAAGAAAGATTCCTGGTCTAAACTAGCATGGCAAGATAAGACTGCCACTCTTTCATCTTTCCACTTGGCTTGGGCCAGGAGAATCCCAAGCTTTAGAGTCCATTCCTGGACGCCACAGCAACAAAGGGCAAAATGCTACACTGGATTCAGCACTGGGTCTAATTGAAATAAGTACACACAAACTTATAATGAGATCGGTTTATTTTCACAGACAAAGGGGAGTGGAAAAATATAGAATAACAAGAACAGTAGGGACATGTACCCAGGCAAAAGAATAATAGAAGACCTAAGCTTACCTAGCAATATATACCAACAGCATGGATCTTGCAGAACATTAGCAACTCAGGATCACATAAGGCTGTGAAATGAAGAGCAGGTCTCAGAGCCCAATCCATCTTTTTTACAAATGAAAATCCAGAAAGTTTTAATCACAAGACAAAGAGGCCTGGGCCTCTGGCATATGTGCTGACTTTCACCAAGGCCAGATGGAGCCAGTAATGCTTATCAGCAATGCACCAGTTCATTTACTTTGAAGTTCTCCAACTAGTAGTAATATAGATATGTTACATTAACTCATCTTATAACAGAAGCTGCTAGAAGCAAAATGACAGGAATTGCTAACCAAAATCTAGTGTAAATATCTAAAAGCCAAATCTTTCTTGAATGTTTTTAAAGAACTACAAGGAGTCAATATATCTTTCACAATAAATGCCAGAGTGAAATATACATATACTAATTGGACTCAGCGTACCATACACCATTTAAAAACTCCCCCCCAAAACACCAGTAGACCTCATGTCTGGTTGCCTAGGTTCTGTCACAGCGGCAGCAGTGGTGTCCTGTCGCAGCTGCTGCTACCAGTTCACTGCCTGGGTTTCATCACAGCAGCAGTAGCATCCCCCTGCCACCACCAGTTGACTGCCTGGGTCCGTTGCAGTGGGAATAGAAGTGATATTACTGTGTAGACTTAAATCATAAGTGGGAATTGTGCAGCCGAGACACTGGTGAACTGGAAAGGCCTGCAGCCTTAGTAACTATAGCCAACACTCTAGCACATTGTTTGGTCACTCCCAGTATGCAGACTGACCATCAGTGGCAGGAGTGGATTGTGAGGTGGAGAGGGAATTTGCATGTGGGTGGTGATTGGCTACTTCTGTCACTCCCTCAGCCAATCAGCACACTGAAAGAGACAACATACCTAAACCCATTGTACATACCCAAGAGGCAACATACCTACATGCTGACGGCTATTGTGCATACCCCAAGAGTTTTATATATACTGTATAAGATAAATAAATGTGCATTTGGATATCTATGATCTGCTTTAAATAGGATATACTTGCTCTATTCCTGATTCATCATCCAGGCATATATTGCATTAAATACAGAGGTTCCTGAAATATTGTAGTTACCCATTGTATTGCAGACAGGTTTTACACCTAGCAGTGCATCAGATAAAATTAAGTTTTACTCTGCTTTTGAAGTTGATTTCCTTTGCTCCCTCAGGATGACCATCGGCATCTCAATCAGTTCATAGCTCATGCTGCCCTTGACCTGGTGGATGAGAATATGTGGTTATCTAATAATATGTATCTGAAGACTGTGGACAAATTTAATGAATGGTTTGTCTCTGCTTTTGTCACTGCAGGACATATCCTTTTTGAGGCTAGGGCAGTTCTACTAATGAGGAATTTGGTAAAACATTGGCTTAGAACTGGTTTGGATCCTAACTAGGTTTCCAAATGGAAGAACTCCATCCATTCACAGAGTGGAATAAGATCTGGCAGGGGATCTTGCTGGAAGGTGTGGTGAAACAATGTTTGCAAACATTAACACTTCTCTTGCAACCTATTCTCAGGGTGCTAGGCAGTCCCCAAACTTTCCAATAGATTTCCTTTCCAGTGGTAGGAACATCCAATAATAGCCTTTAGGGACTCTTCTGCCAGCAGGAACAACCTTAGAATCACTACTATTCTTAGTTTGTGTAGGATGCACACTTAAGCTGAGCTGGTGCAGGAACAGACTATATGCTTTAAGGCATGAAGAGCAATGGGGCCTATCACAAGATACCATACAATTGTGGAAAGGATTAAAAGTTGCTCTTGGCTCAAACAAATAGCCCTTTGATGTACACCATTTCTTTAAGAATCGAGCAAACACTATAACAGACTTCACTGAGCACTAGACAAAAAGGATATCTGGCCAAGGAAGTGACAGTCGGGAACAGACTCCTCCCCACCCCATTCCTTCTGATACTGAATCATAATGTACACCCACTCAAGCGGAGGGTTCCAACGTCTTGGGAATACTCTGCATTTGCTGTATTCTTTTCCACAGATCATGGTATTAAGCTATCCACAGATAAGAATTGTTTGCAGAGAGTGGAGCATTTTAAACTGTTATTTCCTGTTTGATATCACCAGTGGAATAACTGGCTAGGTTATGGCTCATTTTTAAGTACATTATCAGAATTATACCATAGATTATTGAATTCAAGTTTTTCTGCTAGAAAATCACATGCTTTTTAGCTTTGATGATTCTAAAATCAGCAATTTTCCATATTAAGACACAAATGAGTGTTCAACAGAAATGAGTTTTTAAAGGATATTAATGTGAACTTATATCATCCTTTTGTAAAATGTGGTGATCCTTTCATATATCCAGTGGAGTTTGGTTCCAGGACCCCTGTAGATACCAAAATCTGTGGATGCTCAAGTCCTGTTATATACAATACTAAAATAAAATGGCGTCCCTTATATAAAATGGCAAAATCAAGCTTTGCTTCTTGATTTTTTTTTAAAAAAAATTCAAGCTGTGGGTAGTGGAATCCATGGATATAGAGGATCAACTGTAGTAACATCTACTTTATCATCATTTTCCAGTTTGATCTTTAGAGCTTTGGCCCTTGGACCAGCTTTGTGAGTTTATTACTAGGACTGCTGTACTGCACTAGTTCTTTCCTACCTACCGGGTTGATCTTAGAAAGTGCTTTTGACTCCACTGTCATCTGTTGGTGGTGCTGCATGGCATTATTTCATCCCCAATACCATACAGCTTTTATATGAAGCTCTTGGGAATAGTTATTAGATTTGAAACTCAGTATGTCGATAAAACGTAAGTTCTTCCATAATCAAGTTTGGTTGTGCAGACTTTGGGCCAGTCGGGGTCTAGGTGGAAAGCCACTAAACTGAGCTTGAATCTTAGCAAAATGGGGGTCTGTTATGTTAGTGCTGCCTAGGTATCGGATAGTTTAATTCTACTAGCTGGGGTTACAGGCCCACTGAAGGAGGTTTGTAGCCTGTAGTGCTTGCTCCTCAATCCCTTAGTGGCTTGGAGTAGTGTTTCCCAGCTTGGGTGGTACAACAGCTATGATCATTCCTCATTTGGAATGATTTTACCATAAGCAGTCAAGGCACAGCATTTCCTGTCATTGTAACTCAGGTATGTATATATGTATGTGTGTGTGTGTGTGTGTGTGTGTGTATTAAATGTGATTATTAAAAAAGGGTTTTTAATATTTGTGATTTTAATGTGATAGGCTGCTCATGTGTTTTTATATTCAGTGGAATATAAATTCATTCCAAACAGTAAGCATACATATTTTCTTAACTTGTCTACATATGAGATTTATAATGCTTCATGATGTAAGGCAAGAAGATGGAATCAAAAACTTCTTCAGTGATGTCTATGACCTGTATATAAAGGTGAGAATATATTGCCTTACCAGCACAAATAAAACAAATTCTGTAACAGTAGGAATCGGGAGGTGGGGAGCTTACCTTATTACCTAACTTGCTTCAACATATTATGGGTTAGCATGTGTAAATCTATAAATACAATCATAATATAAGGAGAGTGGAAATTTCTCCCTTTTAGGCACAGATTGTATTATAGAACAGCTGCACTGATAGTACTTCCCAACCCAGGAAGAGAGGGTCCAAAATATTTCACTACAGTTAAGTTGCTGACCCTAGAGGAAGACTGCTTTTCAAAATGGTGCCAGACTCATGTTTTGTTCTAAGATAACCAAACCACAGTGCTGATGCAGTTAAGACTTGCTGCATATTCCACATCTCCATGTGAAACCAGCTTGCTGAGTAGCAGAAATGAAAGGGATACATTTGCTTTACTTTTTCAGATCAGAAAGTAAGAAATGTAGCCCTGCTTCTCCAGCCAGCAATGAAGTATAACAATGTTTGAACTAAAATTGGCTGAAACTGACATTAACGTTCTTGTCTTGACAACATTCTGAGATAGTTAATTATAATATTAATGGAACAATACTGAATCTTTGACCCAACTTACACTTTGTTAGGCTGTGTCTTAATTCTTAAGGTGTTCTTACTATGTTAATAACTTTTTTCCTCAGTTTGCAATGAATCCATTTTATGAACCCAATTCTCCAATTCGATCGACTGCATTTGACAGAAAAGTTCAGTTTCTTGGAAAGAAGCATCTTTTAAGTTAAAATGCTATGTTCATACTGTATTGTGACTTAATATATGGCCTATTGTACGTTTGACATTCTCTGAATCTGGGGACCAATCTGCTGCCAAAAGCCTCAAGATGTTCAAGAAGCGCTTCAATACCACAAGAGAAAAACTAAACAACTTCAAGTGCCCACAATTAGTGTCTACAAAGGGAGAAATCACTTCAGTTGTAAAATATTTGTACAGTATATAACAAAATAAAACAATTCTAAATACAATTCTTGGATGTGGTAAGCAGTGCAGCTAAATAAAAAAGTCAACATTGATTTTTGGTAGTGATCAGCAGGGATTTTAGTTGAAGAACTTATAGCACACCCTTTTTCACAAAATCCCCCTCCCCCCCAAAAAAAGGCTTATAAAGAGTTTACTATAGAAGACCTATCTGTTCAGGATTGTCAGAATGTACCCAGATGTCACAACTATGTCTTGCATGAAAATAATAGTGGAGATGGTGGATGTAAGCTGAAGATCAACACAAGTCAGCTGAAAAGATGTGTTACACACTGAGCCTTTTCCCCACTGTGCACCCCTCCCCTATGGCTCTGGGTGACCAGAAATCCTCTGGATCTGGTTCAGGCTTTGTGGAAAACTGAAAACGATAGAAGAGGAAAGAGGTTCAGTTGTGTTGCAGTGGGAACATGACATTCCATTTAGACTGACTATAGCAAAAATGTTACTGAAGCCTTATGAAACTTAAACCTTCTCTACTGTCTACGTCTTTCGGTAAGGCTCCTAAAGTGAATTTAATGCCGAAATATATCATAGAATCATAGAGTTGGAAGAAACCACAAGGACCATCCAGTCCAACCCCCTGCCATGCAGGAATACACAATCAAATCATTCCCGACAGACAGCCATCCAGCCTCTGTTTAAAAACCGCCAAAGGAGACTCCACCACACTACGAGGCAGTGTATTCCACTTCCGCACCCCTCTTACTGTCAGGAAGTTCTTCCTAATGTTTAGGTGGAATTGCTTTTTCTGTAGTTTGAACCCATTGCTCCATGTCCTAGTCTCTGGAGCAGCAGAAAACAAGCTTGCTCCATCCTCAGTATGACATCCCTTCAAATATTTAAACATGGCTATCATGTCACCTCTTAACCTTCTCTTCTCCAGACTAAACATACACAGCTCCCTAAGCTGCTCGTCAAAGGGTATGGTTTCCAGACCTCTTACCATTTTGGTTGCCCTCCTCTGGACAAGTTCCAGCTTCTTAATATCCTTCCTGAATTGTGGTGCCCAGAACTGGACACAGTATTCCAGGTGAGGTCTGACCAAAGCAGAATAGAGTGGCACTATTACTTCCCTTGATCTAGACACTATTAATGCAGCCTAAAATCCCATTGGCTTTTTTAGCTGCTGCATCACACTGCTGACTCATGTTCAGTTTGTGGTCTGCTAAGACTCCTAGATCCCTTTTGCATGTACTGCCATTAAGCGAGGTGTTACCCATCCTATATCTGTACATTTCATTTTTACTGCCCAAGTGTTTATCCTACACTGTTGAAATTCATTTTGTTCGTTTTGTCCAAGCTTTCTAATCTGTCAAGGTAATTTTGAATTCTGATTCTTTCCTCTGAGATATTAGCTACCCCTCCTAATTTGGTGCCATCTACAAACTTGATAAGCATGCCCTCTATTCCCTTATCCAAGTAATTAATAAAGATATTAAATAGCACGGGGCCCAGGACAGAACCCTGTGGCACCCTGCTGGTCACTTCTCTCCAGGATGAAGAGGAGCCATTGGTGACCACCCTTTGGGTTCGGTCAGTCAACCAGTTACAAATCCACCTAACAGTTGCATTGTCTAGCCCACAGGTTACTAACTTTTTTGCAAGAATATCATGGGGTACTTATCGAAAGCCTTACTGAATATCCCATTTCACTTCTAAAATGCACTTACTGTATTAAATACAATCTATCCACCTTAAACACAAGCCTAGAGATGTGAAGGAAACATCATTTTTGTAAGACTGAATAGGCTAAAATCCTAAATCTCCCTAAGTTATTTAAAATAAGTCTGAAGTATTTGTCCAATAGCACAGCTTTAGCTTGAAAGCAATACAAAAGAAATTGAAATGCGTAAGTAGTGTGGCTCTGATGAAACCACTCATACAAAATTATTATTAATAATAATAATTTGTATCCCGCCCCTATACAATTTGCAATTGGGATGGCTTACAACATTAAAATTTACATACAACCCCCTCCATCCCACCCACCCCTTAAAATACAATTAAATAATTAAACATTTAAAACATACTTAGTACTGAAAACAACACAATAAAAAGCTGGATGGGATTGGACCAATAAGATTTTTCTCTCTCATGGCCGGGTATCTATTCAAAAAAGGCCTGCCGGAAGAGATCCGTCTTAAGAGCTTTTTAAAAAGCTATTTAAGGTGAATGTGACAGATCTCATCCAGCAGGTCATTCCATAATCTGGGAGCAATAGTCAAAAAGGTCTTTTGGACGGTCAACGAGAGCCTAATTTTTAAAGGTTGCAGCAGATTCCTCCCAGAGGACCTGAGTGCACGGGGAGGATTATATGGAAGGAGGCGGTCCCAAAGATAGGTTGGGCCCAAGCCATTTAGGGCTTTAAAGGTGATAACAAACATCTTGTACTGGGCCCAGAAACTAATGGGCAGCCAGTGAAGTGATCTTAAGATTGGTGTTATATGGTCTCTTCTAGATGTACCTGAGACCAGTCTGGCTGTCATATTCTGTATTAGTTGAAGTTTCTGGAACAAGCATGAGGGTAGCCCCATGTAGAGTGCATTACAGAGCATGTATCAAGGTCCCCGACTTCCAGGAAAGGGTGCAGCTGATGGATCAGCCAAAGCTGATAACAGGCACTCCTGACAGTCGCGTTTACCTGATTTGTCATCCGGAGCGACGAGTCCAGGAGTACCTCCAAACTGCGAACACAGGCCCTGGAGGAGAGTGTGACTCCATCCAGGACTGGAGGTTGTATCCTAGTACCTGGGTTTGGGGCTGCTACCATGAGAACCTCTGTTTTGTCTGGATTCAGCTTCAATTTGTTTTTCCTCATCCAGTCCATTGCTACCCTAAGACAATCATTGAGAGAAGAGACACCATCTGAAGTCAGAGCCGAAGACTGAGACATGGAGAAATATATCTGGGTGTCATCAGCATACTGATAACACCCCGTCCCATGCCTGCGGATTATCTATCCCAGCGGCTTCATATATATGTTGGATAGCATCGGGGACAGGATGGCACCTTGTGGGACGCCACACTTAAGTTCTTTCCTTGCAGAGCAACTGTCCCCAAGCATCACCCTCTGGGATCTACCCAAGAGGAAGGAGCGGAGCCACTGCAACACAGTGCCTCCGATTCCTAACTCCCTCAGGCGATCCAAGAGGATGTTGTGATCTATTGTATCAGAAGCCGCTTAGAGATCCAGTAACACCAACAGAGTCACATTACCTCTGTTGATGTTCAGGCAGAGGTCATCAGCTAAGGCAACCATAGCTGTCTCAACTCCAAATCCCATCCTAAAGCCAGTTTGAAATGGATCTAGATAATCGGTTTCTTCCAAGACAGTTTGGAGTTGAAGAGCAACCACCCTCTCGATCACTTGCTCAAAAAAAGGTAATAAGGAGACTGACCTGTAGTTCTTCATATCCAGAGGGTCAAGGGAAGGTCTTTTTAGGAGCGGTCTAACCGCCGCTTCCGTCAAGCAAGATGGAACGTGACCTTCCCTAAAGGATGCACTGATGATGTCCCTGAGGCCTCAAGGCATCACATGAGTACCTGGTTTGTGGGGGCAATTAGCTAATACACATTGGAAACTGCTTAATGCAGTGTAGATGTGTAAATTGCTATTGCTTAACAATTTGTAAGCCGCTCTGATAGCCTTTGTGGCTGAAGAGCAGGGTATAAATACGGTACCTAAATAAATAAAAATAAAAAATAAATCACCCCCCTGGACGGCCAGTCACGAAGGGCAAGGGTCAAGAGGGCAAGTAGTCCAAGGAGCTTGTCCACGTCATCGGTACATACAGATTGAAACTGAACCAGTATATCCACATCAACAGATTTACTAGACTCATCAACAGAGTTACTGCTACAAAGGAATCTTGTAGCACCTTTCCAGACTAACTAGGCGAACCCAATTCTCCAATTCAATCAACTGCAATTCGATCAACTGTAGTCTTATAAAGTTTTTTAGGATTCCTTTGTATACAGACTAATATGACTATGTCTTTGAATACCTTTGCATTCATACCCCGCTACACACACACTTGTTTTACTTATGCTTTTCTTTTGAGGAATGAGGTTTCACTGCATAAAAACAGAATGGAGATGGGACAATATGTGTCTTACAGGATAGATTTGCAAAGATTTGCGCTGACATGCCACTAACATAATATAAAATGTTATAGTATACCTGTATGCTGAAGCACTCTAAACTCATCATTAAGCATTTAAATCCATTAACCCACAGCCCCGCCAGGCATACTGTATAAGTTCCACTCAGGAAGAACTACAATAGTAGTTCTCATCTTCCCCCTCACAGGACTAATCTTCCTCCCCTCCTGTGACCGTCTGTGTGTCGGAGAAGCAGCTGGCTATGTGCCAACAGCCAGAGACACAAGAACAACAAAAAGACTTCTCAAGGATCTCCAGAGGACTCCTGTGAGGTCCCAGAGGATGCCTGTTGTTTCTGCATCAGGCTACTGGCACACACTCCAACACACACACCCTCCACTGGTCCCTGAATGGCTGTGGAAGATGGAAACTCAGGATGAAGGTGAGTCCTGCAAAGGTTTTGATCACTGCATAAAGCAGGTAGTTAACTCCTTCATCCTCAACTACCAAAATAATTTAAAACTTCTGCATATGTCAAAAACATTACTCCTGCATATGTCAATTACAGAATGCCAGCCACAGGCATTATTGCTAGATCAGACTAGTTACCTTTGTTCAAAAAAGACTTAAATTTTAAGTTTAATCAGGTGATCAAAGATAAATCAAAAGGTTCAACTATACCTCCTGTGGTCTGAACTGGAAAAAGGCATATTATCACACTGCATTTATTAGTTCATCAACACAAAGTTGTCTGTTACTACCCACACTTCCAGTTCTTTCTGACACCCCAGGTCTACTTGAGTAGACTCAAGTAAGCATGTGGATATAAAGCTGATGACTTGAAGCAACAGACTAACACAGCTGCTTCTCTGGAAACAACCACAGTACATAATGCTTCAGAAAGGAAAGTAACTTTTGGTCTTTTGTATGGTTCCCTTAGCACAAACTCTTGAGAACTCTGCTCTGCCCTGCAGCTGATACTCTTCTGATAAAATTAGGGTGATGGACTTAACTTTTCCCCCTAATATCCACAAAGCTAATGCCTCCCAATACCCAAACAAAGGATTCATTATAATGTGGATAATATTAAGAGATAATTGTAATCACACAGCTCGAGTGTTACTATACTTTCGGCACTGGTGGCAGGGGCTAAGAGAAAATTCTCTCCTTGCAAAACATCAAATGAATTATTGCTGCCCTCAAAACTACACAAATGAGTCTTATCATTATTAAAAATATTAGAACACTAGCTATATATCACTTTCAAACATTTGTTATTTTGAAATCTTCAAAGAACTACAATGGCAAGATGTCACCTTGCAAGCCAGTGTATATCCCAGCAAAAATTAAGTTGTGCTTTAGCATTCCACACACAATAGGTCTTGTAAATTGCAACTTAGGTAATCATGCACCCTTTTCTATTCTGCTAAATCTATACTTATGTGCTCCTTGTTTTCACTTGTTGTGAGCCTATGAAGCCCAATGTAGTAAGATAAAAAAAATTGTAGCATACAATAGTAAGTACAAAGTCACAAAATGATACTTGAAAACAACTATTCTCTTAAAACTTATTTATACATGACTAAGATATGAAGGATGATTGAGAAGTTCTCTGCTTACATCCAAGCTGCCCTTTTTCACTTTTCAGTCAACACCCCCAACTCCTGATTTAAGCAAAGTGTGACTTGCAGCAGTTTATTATCTTGCTTCTCAATCCTACAATTCAAACAGGTATCAGCCAAGACTGACAAATGATGAATCTAAAATTAACAGTGTCAAAGGGAAATGCTAACGTCAGTGAGAACTACACAAGCTCACTCTTTTCAAAAACAGCTCAGGAAATATTTTCACATTTACTACAAAAACAGCAGAAGAGTGCTTGTCTTCCCCATTATTAAGTCCACTTATAGTTCAAAATGCCAGTAGCTGTTAAAATCCAGCATTTCTCTATCACAAGAACAGCCAGACATTTCCTGTCAACATTGTATAAGAAGATCAGATAAACAGGAGTAATACACACACACACACAGTCTACGTATGCATATTTATTTCCTACCTTAAAATCTACAGGCAGTTCAGTGATACTAGGCAAACAGCAAAAGCCCTTAAGGTGTTTATATTAGCTTAATTTAAACAAAAAAAAATCACATTAAATTTGGACAATTAGAACAATACTGTAACACCTAATATTGCTTTATTAAAAAAAAGGTTTTAGTGAAGCAAAACATGGACTAGTGATCTCATAAAAATATATAAGTACATATAAAAATTCTATTCTGCATCTGAATTTCAGAACAAGTCCCACAAGTAGTGCTTCTAGAACTTTCAAGTTTTAGTATATAATTTATTAATCTTCAAATGACATGTTTAAATTAAATGAACTCTTGAACTGGTACCTTCCCAGATATGAGACACCACTAGTTTAGCAATAGGTCATTTACTGAAGAGAACTTCTCCTCTGGCTGACACATAAAGCAGGATAATAGTACAATATAATATATTAGAGTGGCACCCACTGAATCATATTGATTTATTATTATTCCATGTTAAGTTAGAATGATATATGGACCCAGAAAATAAAACTAAGTAGTCAACAGCATGATGAAGTAGGCTTGGGCTTCCGATGAAGGTTAATTGTATCAGTTTGAATCAAGTGATCTGACCTATCATCAGTGGCAAGAACTCGTCGAACAGCTTCCTCAAAAGCTGCTGCAACATTAGTGGCATCTTTTGCACTGGTTTCAAAGTAAGGATGGTTACCATTGTTTCTGCACCAGAGCTGGGCTTCTTCTGTAGACACCTGCCTTTCACTTATATCAACTTTGTTCCCCAGTATCACAAAAGGAAATGTTTCAGGATCTTTCACATCTGCATAGTAAATGAATTCTTTTTTCCAGTTACCCAGGTTTTGGAAACTTTGAGAGTCATCTACGCTGAAAGTGAGAAGACAACAATCAGAACCTCTGTAGAAAGGAGTCCGTAAGCTCCTGAAACGTTCTTGTCCTGCCGTGTCCCATATCTGCATTGTGACAAAGTGTCCATCCACTTCCAGGTCTTTATTTAAGAACTCTACACCTATTGTGTGGAACAGCTGAGTGTCAAACTTGTTAGTGACGTATCTGTTCATAATTGAACTCTTCCCAACTCCTCCATCTCCCAGAAGGATTACTTTCAGGAGTGATGATTTTGCTGCCATTGTTTCAAGACTGGATCCTTTCTAATGTCCAGTTCTGAAAAACAAACAGATCCTGTTCATACATAATTTTTCCCCATTTGTTACATAAACACCTTTCACTGATACCGCAAAACAGCTATTAATACAGCAGCTATAAGAATCAACATTTACTCACAACAAATGGGAGATGGATTTTAATGCAATTATAAATATTCAAAGAGTTAAACAGAAATCCTCATACTATTCAGACTACTAGCACAATGAAACAGCAGGCCTGACAACCTAAGAACATGATTTTCATTCACCTGAATAAATCTTAAGATGTATCTGAAAACCATAATTGCCATTAATGTGACTCCATTCTGCTTCTGAAATGAGGTCATCCTCTTTAATTATGTCAGACAGCGGAAGGATTTCTAAGACTGCTCACTCCTTAAGGCAAATTTGAGGGAGGACTAAATGGCGTGGGAAGGTGAGTAGGACAGAAAGCAAGGGCTTTCCTACTCACTTTCCAGAATGAGCTGGTAGTGTCACTGAACTGGTCTGAGTCAAGTTTAAAGAAGAGGAATATGTAACAGACTACAGCTGCATAAATGCACCTGGTTTGTGGTGAAGTTTAACTTTATTAGTTTGAATCAAGTGATCTCGCCTTTCATCAGTGCCAAGAACACTTCTTCAAAAGCTGTTGCAACATTAGTAGCATCTTTTGCACTGTTGTCAAAGTATGGATGGTTGCTGTTCTGGGAAGAATGGCCCACTCCTACATTCTCAGTACCATGCATCAAGGGATTTTTGTTTTTTGCAACAGTTGATTAAATCTGCTCCAAATAATATGAATTGCCTGTATAGCAGAACAGAAGTGCAAAGGTTTGTCTAATCTGTGTCACGTAAAATTATGGCTTGTTTAAAAAGTGGAGTGAAATTATATACATTTTTGCTGGTTTAGTAAACTGTAATGCTCACTTGCTGACTGAGGAGACTTGAAGGGGAAAAAAAAAAGAAGATTCCTATAAACAGGATCCAACTCCAACAAAAATATAAACAGACAGATTAACACAGGTTTTCTGTGGGTTTTTTCCAGGCTGTGAGGCCATGTTCTGGAAGAGTTTATTCCTGATGTTTTGCCTGCATCTGTGGCTGGCATCTTCAGAGAATGGTTGGGTAGGAGCGTGGGGGGGGGGGATATATACTGTGAGCCCCTGTTGGAGAGGATATGTAAATTTGTGTATTTGAATGGCTAGTTCCTGGGGGGAGATATGCAAGGAGGATTAGTGTCTGTTTGGCTAATGGAACTAGCCATTCAAATACTTGTGCACGTAAATACGTGCATCCACACACCTTTGTGGGGACACTAGCCAAATCAACAGACATTCTGAAATGTTCCAGTCCCAAATCACTGTTGTAAAATGGCAGCTTTACTCAATAAACCTTAAAAAGGTTAGTTTAGCCTTCAAAAGCCTAAGCCTTCCAAAAAAAAATGGGGACAAAAAACCCCTCTTCTTTTCAATATTAGAAAACACATTTGTTCAACAGAGTCAAAAAAGTAAACTGATATAGCAATCCTGCCAATTCTGAGATTGCTGATACTAATACAACGTTTTGTTCCACTTTTTGGAGACTACATTATGAGGTGGGGGGGGGGGGAGTTAAACTGGATTAACCAGATTTCTAACCATAGGTTTCTACTGATTTAATTGTGCTGACTGCTCTGCTACTTATTTCCTATACCTCCTTCGGAATTTATTGTTCTTAATGGAGACCACAGAGTTATTCTTTTTCACTATATGAAGATATACACGAAGGTATATTTGCACATTAGAATGCCTTTGATTTTCCACACTAGCTCAAGGTAGGATATTACACAAGAATAATAAAATGTAAAAAGTGCCTCTTCTGCTTGTGTAAGCTCTTGAGCAAGCAGAAACATGAGAGCAGCTACAGAACCTACCTATTATAGAAGTTAATGAACTCTTGAGCAAGCATTTGTGGAACAGTGCTAGCAGCTGTTTGTTTGCCATTCATGGTACTTTGTATCAGAAGCCTAGGCCTAGGTCCAGAGACTTATCTTAAAGACACACAACAGATTGAGCATACCAGTGAGCTTTAGATTTTCTTTCCTTAACATTTTACCTTTGATTTACTTCCAACATGATACTGCTGAACATTACAGATCTCTCCCCCCTGCTTCTCTCCCCCCCCCTCCACCGCTCCCCTAGGAGACTTTGATAAACCAGCTCCAGGGAATCTTCTAACCATCTGGAGCAGGCTCCTAGAGTATGGGAAATTTCGTTCTTCCAGAAGGCTATCCAACAAGATACAAGATACAGCCCCTTCAGTGGTAGATTCCCATGCAATACCATAAACTGCTTTTCATGAACTGCTTTTCAATTTTTCCCTTAATATAAGGAAGATCTGCTACATGAGAAGCTCAATAGCTCTGAATTTAGGATATTAATTATACATAGTTAGCAATTTCTAAAATATAGGAAACACTTCCGTTGGTATACTACTGTTGCAGTCTTTTTTTCCTAGAGGATCTGGATTTTCTCTAGAAAAGAAAGGCAAGACATAAAATAAATATTGGACTCCAATCAATCTCAAAGTTCCCTTCACTGTATGTTTTTTAGATATGAATCATCTATTACTCCTTTGCTCCTAACAAGAGATAATATTCTATAAAATTATCAAGATATAATAATGGTTCAGGGCTACCACTGCTATATTTTCTGGTATCATCTCAATTCTTCCCTTCCTCCCATTAAAAACCAGTATTTTATCATAACAGTTACCTTTACTGTTCACTTTAAATCATTATAATCAAATACCTGCAAAAAAGAGAGACAGTGTATTACTACAGGCCACACTATAACCATACATTTAAAAAGTGAACAAATATGTTTAGCATTTGATCATGATACACACTGTATGTTTAAGATTTCATGTTTCAACAGACAGAGGCAAATTATTCTTATCAAGCAGATGAAGTACAGTACATAGCATTATTACAATAATTATTTAGCCAAGTGCAACCCCATTCTGACAAAGTGAAGCTGCTCGCCATTATTTTTAAAATTGCTACATTTCTTCTGAATGAAGAATCTTGAGACCTGTGACGTATGTATTCACTGCTTGCTACTGAGTGGAAACAAGGAAAATAGCAGTACAGCTGTGTAGATGTGCATTTGGTGGGGAAAATGGTACATAAAATATTTTATACTGAGGAAATGAGTTTATGTCAACTATTCTGTGTTGACTATTCTACCATTTCAGTAACACTGACAGATTTTGGGAAGAAAAAGAAAGGATGAAGGCTGGAACTAATGCTTAAAAGAATCACAAAGTACTGTATACATTTTTTTCTTAGTATGAACTTTTGAGTTTCAAATGCTTGTACAACCTCCTTCAAATAGGGCATGAACATCAGATATGTTTTAAAGTGGACACTGACACACTGATAACTTGCTCACCACTTCTATCCCAAGCCTACATATCATATTTCACGTAATGTTGAACCTCATTGTTAAGATCTGCAATTTACCTTTCTTAAAAATCCATTAATTGTCAAGTCATTTCAGCCATTCAATTAATTTCATATTGCCTGATACATGCATTTAAAATATGGATTCTCTACACAGAAATATTTCTCAAAGGCTGTAGTTCTATGTAGACTTAATCTCACATAAGGCCCAATCAGTGGTATTTACTTCTGAATAAATATCAATATGATTAGGCTGGATGACTATTTAAAATCTTAGACCTATTCCCTAACTTGGCACTCCCCAACCTAGATGTGGTGGTGGTACTTATCTGCCATCTTTTCCTAAACTGGGACCCAAGGAAACTTATAAAAATTAAAACAGATAAAGGTACAAAACACATGTAGGTGCCTATAGGTAAAAACATACAAAAAGTTAAATTGTTTAAAAGTAATTAATCTAGAGAATTAAAAACGTATCCAATAAAATGGCAAGAAAGGAAAGCAATGTAGCAATGCTATTTAGAGTCCTTTCCTTATCAACAGTAAGTTCCCAAAACTTGGAATAAAAAAGTCTTCACCTGCCAACAGAAGGACAACAAGGAGAGGGGGAGAGAATCTGTAACCTCCATAAGAAGAGTTCCAGAGTGTGAGAGCAGCCAGTGAAAAGGTTTTTCTCCTGCCTCTGAAGATGGCAGAACTGAGAGAAGGTCATCCCCTAAGATTTCAAAGCCCAGGCAGGCTCTTAGAGGAGAATATAGTCTTTCATACAGTTAGGACCCAAGATGTATTGTGCCACAAGTCCCATCTGATGCAGAAGTGTACATGTTGCATATTTATAAACAGATGCATGTATATGTACCTGTGTGTGCAGTCCCACAATTAACATGGAATGATAATAATATTATGCTATTTACCTAAATATACATATTTTTATAAATGGTTTGAACGGAAAATGTGTATGAACATAAATCAAATTTAATGCTAAAATGTGTAATTTACACATCTAGCAACTGAGTATTTACCCAGTTATGAAAAGGCTTTTTTGTACTTGCATTTTTGAACTACTGGAAATTACTGCAGTATCAAAACATGCTGTGGAAAAATGAGCTAAACTGTGCTTTTAAGTTTCACTGTCAGTTTTTTAAAAACTTTTAAAACGTTAATATTCTTTTTAAAATCTGGGGGCTGAGCAGAAAAGAATTTGATGGAAGGTACTGATTCTGTACTTTATGTTTCCCAATTTATAGTGCAGCTGCAGCACATTTCTTAGATCCTCTAACAATAAGCCCATTTAGAGTCTGCCACACATATACAGCTTAACTATATAAGATGTGGCATCTCCATGAAGGGAGAAAAAGTCCCTCAATATACTTCAACCTGTCACACGCTGCAATCTATTTCATTCAGATGTTTACATCACATGGAAAGGTAACACCTTTGCACTGGGTCAAGAATCCATCTGTACAGTAATTGGAAGACACTTTGTAAAACAGGCTCTTCTGTGAAAGATCATCCAAGGGTTGGGGGAATGGATCTCAGCCACTCTCACAAAAACTATGTTTTGGCAAATTATATATAAAAAGTACTGTTTTCAACAGATTGTTTCAAGTATTTTTGAATTATAGCTTGTAACAATGTATTCTGAATCATCAGTTAAGTTACCTGTAAGATAAAAATTGGCAGCTAATACTGGGTTGTTTAGACAGTCAAAATACCCCTAATAGAATTCGTGGAAAATACCTGTTGTCCCAACAAGCCGCACAGAAAATGGGAATGAGGGGGGCAAAAAACCACCATAAACTGCACCCTAAGAGACTTTGCAGTTTTCAGTGAAGTTTTTAATAAACTGCAGGGAGAAGTGCATTGCTAGTCACAGCACTGTGCATTCTGGGCCAGGAGGAAGTTGGCAGCTGATTGGTCCATTGTGCAAGCAGGGACAGGCTTTCCTCCAGCTGAGTCCGAAAGCACGATTTTGACTTTCTAGACCATCAAGGAAGCATTACTTTGCCACGCTGAAGAGTAAAAATAATTTTATAAGAAGAAGGTCTCCCTTCCACCCTTTTAAACACTAATAAAGTTTAAATAAGTTTTAAAAGTCATTATGGATAATAAAATTGGTGGAAATAATAGTGCCCCGTTCTTGCAGCCGCCACCTTGTTTCACAGGAAGGGGCGTCATTCGTGCAAACCTGAACGCAGCTCATTGCACAGGCAACTTTTTTTTAAAAAAAAATCTTCTAGACAAAAGGGAGCTGCTGTGAAGGTGAGTTAATGCACACCCCCATGCACTTTTTCCACTTATCTAGATGCACCCCTTTTGACTATGTATTCTTGCATGTTAGCAAAATAGTCAATAAAATGTTCTAAAATACATGCATTATCCAGAGGAATATTAAGCATGAGAAATGCACAAAAGTTTGAGATGGATTTAGTTAATTTAGATATGATTACTACTGGTATATATGAGATATTTATAACAAGTTTTTGTAGATTGAAGCATGATAACTTTTAATTGATTGTACTCAAATAAAGCATGATAAAACTGATAACAACATGCTAGAATATTGATAACATGTCTTAAAGCAAAGGGATATTGTAGTGCCCTTGAGACTAAGAGAAAGAAGTCTGTAGCATAAGCTTTTGCAGACTGAAACTCGGGCCCCAACTATACAGTTTGGGGGGGGGGGATGGAGTCCCTCGCAGTAATGGCATTTCGCAGTAGCAGCGACTTGTCTTAACCCTGTTTTTGCCCCCATAAACTTTGCATGTGAGATGGTGGCCACAAGTGATTTACTTGCATTTATACTTACCTCAATTTGCCACTGCCAGATTTTTTTTAAAAAAAAAAAAACCCACAATGTCTAAGGTAAGCTAAAGTGATTTTTCAATTTAACAAGAAAGCAAAAAAAACAAAAACAAAAACAAAAACAAAAACCCAAACACCCAATTTTATCACCTTAGCAATCGCTCACTAAGGCAAAAATGCAACGTGACAGCAGTGGGTACTTGCCCTGTTAGCAGGCCCCACCCCCGCGGTCACCCGGCCAATCAGCTTTGCACTTCCTCTCCTATGGGAAAGCGATTCATATCAAATCACTTGTCCCAATGAATAGGAATGAGCCTTCCCCTCGCTGTTTTTTTAAAACTCTGGGAAAAGCCACAAAGGGTTTTCCTGTGTTGTTTTTGTTGTTTTGGGCCTCGCTCCTTCTGAATAGTGTGGATTGATGTGGGATCCCATTTAGACAGGTTGTATTCCCAGCATATTCCATGAGGGGTATTTTCACCATTTAGACAACCCCTCTGACTCATTCAGTAGGCTCAGTCCATAAAAGCTTATGCTACAAACTTCTTTCTCTCGGTTAGTCTCAAAGGTGCTACAATATCCCTTTGCATGCTGTTCTAGACTAACATGGCTAAGTCTTTGAATGCTACCAACATGTCTTCATGATATTATATAATGGGTCAACTATAAAGTGCCAAAATTTTCAAATAAAGAGGCTCCTAGTATACCTTCAAACTGAAAAAGAAAGATCACCTGAACATGAAAGCTTTACAGTACTACCAAGGAGGTCAGCTGTCAATCCCCTATTGACTCTTCCAGATCAAAGGGCTGCATTCACTACCCTTACCTCCTTTTCTGAAATTGAGAAAATACTGAATCAAACCATCTTGCTCACTATTGCTAACACTAACTGAAAGCTGCTCTCCAGAGTTCCAGGCAGGATTCTTTTCCAGCCCTACCTGCATGCAAAGCATATATTCTACCCACTGGGCCTCAATCTGGCTAATTAAGCTGTCTGGTTAATTTATACCAGGAAAGCTTAGAAACTCAGAGGTGTATTCAAAGAACTACTGCATAGGGGGTGCTACAAAGTTTAGGTCTTGCTGTACCTATCACAATATCCATGGTCAGATGAGAACTATGAAAATGTATTATCTGGAAAGTAAAATCACACAAAAAATGTTCTTGGTAACTGGAGCAGTTCATTCACAAGCACATAAAACAGAAACTACAGAAATTTAAAACAGGAGTCTTTGCCCCTTAAGAAGTGTTAACATTAAACAGAACCTGATGCAGAAATCCTTCTTGATGTAAAATTCATTCCCCAAAGGCCAAAGGTTCTATGCATCCTTTTCTTACTGGGAATGGCTTTGGGGAGCAAAAACAACTTTTCTAAACCCTTTTAGTGTTCTTCTTGTATTTGTTCATAATTTCCTTTCAATAACATTATCCCCTAGTTTAGTGGTGGCAGAAATAGGAGTATGAGGAATGGCTTAATGCTGCGAAGGTTCTAGAAACACTTTATTACTTGTGAACTCTGGAAGTGCTTTTAGGTCCTACACTGCAGTAGTCTCACACCTTAAGAGAAAATTAATGAAGGTGGCTAAGTGTGTTTGTACTAGATGGCTGGAATCCTCTTCTGATTATGGTACATCTGAGAGAGCTTCCAGACAAACAATTGGTGAGATTACCCTGAGAAGCGCAAAAAACTCCCATTCTGTTAGCACCCACTGGCTATATCATATATGCTGCTGGGTGGGGGCAGCCTGAAATTCTTTGAAACAAACTTTGTCTATAAATGATTAGATTTTTAAATTCATAAAGACTACCATCAAAGTACCCAACAACCATGCAACTGCATTTTTTTTCAGTCCTAAAAGTATGGCATGACTGCATCATGCTATGACAATACAATGCAACTTTAGATAGGAACGTTGGTCTTACATGTTCTTTTCCAGTGTAGAGGCGAAGAGCATCCGTATGCTTGGGTTGTCCCTCCCATTTGCTCTCGGTAGGCAGGATACAGAGACTCTTATTTTGAAGAGTTTTGACCACCAGTGGTGTCATCCAGGAGGGATGACCCCTCTCCTGGCCAATCGATATCACAGCCTCGTGACACCATAGTCTGACTCATCCTGCCGTGATCCCACCAAGACGATCCGCTTTTGCACCCAGACGATCAGTCTTCGCAGTTCCATCGGAGGGTATGAGGCATCTTCTTTCCTCCTCCTCTGGGCCTTCCATCTCGTTCGCCCTGGGTGGGCCGGATGCTCTTCGCCTCTACACTGGGAAAGAACGTATCACAGGTAAGACCAACGTTTCTTTTCCCAGTGGAGAGGGCTCCAGAGCATCCGTATGCTTGGGATTTGTTAAGCTTCCAGACAGGGTGGGCAAGGGCGACCTTCTGACTTCTACGGTTGTAGAATTCGCTGTAGCACCCTTCTCCGAAGGCAGCCTCCGCTGATTGCATTCTGTCCAGTCGATAATGCCTGACAAAGGTTGAAGGGGTCTTCCATGTTGCTGCTCTGCAGATTTCCTCCAATGGGGCGTCTTTTTTCCCAGGCCATCGAGGCTGCTGCGCTTCTTGTGGAGTGAGCCATGATGCCCCCTGGTACTGGTTTCCCCAGGGACTCATAACACAACACTATACAGCACTTTATCCAATGCGCCAGGGTGGAGGGTGAGACCTTCCTCCCCAAATACTTTGAATGGGGACAGATGAATAACGCTTCAGAGACTCTGAAGGGTGTTGTTCTCTTGATGTATACTTTGAGTGCTCTACGCACGTCCAAGGTATGCCAAATCCTTTCTAACTCCCTTTCTGGTTTAGGGCAAAAAGAGGGCAGGACCACTTCCTGAGATCTGTGAAAGGCCGAATCCACCTTCAGCTTGAAGTCGGGGCGTAGCCTGAGGACTACTGAATCTTGTCTGAAGATACATAAGTCTCTTCTGATAGATAGCGCCGCCAGTTCCGATACTCTACGGGCTGAAGTGATCGCCACTAGGAATAGGACCTTCCATGTTAGGAACTTCAGGTGTACCTCCCAGATAGGCTCAAAGGGTTGCACCATTAAGGCTTTCAACGCCGTATGAAGATCCCATGAAGGAAAACGGTGTCTCATCGGCGGGGCCAAATTGGTAAGGCCCCTGATGAAACGACGTACATGGGGGTGCGTTGATATCGCCGTAGCTTCATATGGAGCCAGGAATGATGTCACTGCTGCGACCTGTCTTTTCAGTGTATTTGGGTGGAGTCCGGCGTCGACTCCGTCCTGGAGAAAATCCAACAGCACTGGGACCGTGAACTCCCTGAAGTCCTGTCCCTTGCGTCTGCACCATCGACGAAACACCCTAAAGGTGTATTCGTAAATCCGTTGGGTAGACTCTCTTTTTGATGCCAGAATTGTTCCTACCACTAGGTCCGAGTAACCCCACGTCATCAACATCTGGCGCTCAATTTCCAAGCATGGAGCTGGAGCCAGGCCGGGTCCGGATGATGCACCTGACCTTGGGACAGTAGGCCTATCCGAGGTGGGAGAGGCATTGAGTCCACCTGCATTTCCAGAATATCCGGGAACAATGCTCTCCTGGGCCACTCTGGGGCGAGCAGTATGATCTCCGCCTCCTCCAATCGGACTCTGCTGAGCACTCTGGGGATCAACTGGACTGGTGGAAAGGCGTAGAGTAGTGTTCTTGGCCACGGGCATGTCAGGATATCCATGTCCATCGCTCCTTCTGACCTGTACCTGGAAACGAAGAGAGGAAGCTTTGCGTTTGCGGGAGATGCGAACAGGTCTATCTCCGGTTGTCCCAGGGTCAGAGCTACGTCGTTGAACAGCTCTGGGTTCAGGCTCCACTCCCCTTGATCTATGTCCACCCGGCTGAGCCAATCCGCCTTCCGGTTGAGGGCTCCCTGAAGGTGTTCCGCCGATATGGATTCCAGGTGTTTTTCGGCCCAGGTGAGGAGCCGAGATGATTCCAGCATGAGGGTTCGTGACCTGGATCTCCCTTGGCGAGTTATATGCACCTTGGTTGTGATGTTGTCTGTTCTGATGAGCACCGACCTGCCTCTGAGCAGGTGCGAAAATTTCTTGAGGGCTAGTCTGACTGCCCTCAGCTCCAACCAGTTGATGCTGTGGGTCGCCTCCTCTGGGGTCCATCTCCCCTGTGCCAGCTGGGTTCCGCAGTGTGCTCCCCAGCCCCATAGGCTGGTGTCCGTGGTTATCTGGATCCTGTCCCGGATCCACAGATGGTGACCTTTGTGAATCGCTGGGGAGAGCCACCATCTCAAGGACGTCTTGACTTCCTTCGGGAGTCTCACCATGTGGTGCCTCCTATTGGCTATTTCCTCCTAGAAGGGGAGGAGGAACCACTGAAGAGTTCTGGCATGGAATCTTGCCCATGGAACACAGTCTATCGCAGCTATCATGAGGCCTTGTAGATGTGCCAGGTGCATGATGTACGACCTGGTTGAATCCAGGGCTTTCAGCGTCGCAGTCTGAATTGCCTTGATCCGTTCCATGGGGAAACGGATCCGGCCCTCCGCCAAGCATACTAGCGCCCCCAGGTGTTGTATCCACTGAGACAGAGTCAGAGAGATCTTTTCCATGTTTATCTGAAATCCATGACAAAGGTGAGGTCCCTTTCCGCTCCCTGTTTGGATTGGGAGCGGATCAGGAGATCATCTAAGTAAGGATATACATGTATTCCTGAGCATCTCCATGAGGCTACCAAGGCAACCAGGATCTTTGTGAATACCCTGGGAGCTGAGGAAAGTCCAAAGGGAAGGGCCTTGTATTGGAAATGCCTGTTGTTGTAACAAAAACGCAGGATTTGGCGATGATCTGGATGAATTGGGATGTGGAGTACGCATCCTGTAAATCCAGAGAGGACAGGAAATCCCCTGGTCTTATGGCTTCCAAGATGTATTTCAGTGTTTCCATCCTGAACTTCCTCTTCCTGACAAATTTGTTCACCCCCTTTAGATTGAGGACCGCTCTCCATGTACCGTTCTTCTTTGGTACTAGAAAGAGTATGGAGTAGCATCCCTTTCCTTGTTGAGAGCATTGGACCTTCTCTATGGCTCCCATATCCAGGAGACACTGTATGGCTTCCATCATCAGGGATTGCTTGAGGCCGTCCCTGTGTAGTGGAGTGGGCAGAAACCAATGTGGGGGGGAGTTGGGAGAACTCTGTCCGGTACCCCTGCCGGGTAGACTGCAGGACCCACCTGTCCGAGGTAGAGTTTTCCCAAACCCCCACGAAGGCCTGCAGTCTTCCTCCCACCTGGGAGGGATTGTCATAGGTGGGATTTGGAGGGTTGCTTGGAGGACTGGGAGTGAGTGGTCTTGCTTGCTCCTCCCTGTTGGCTTTTACGCTGGTACCTGTGTTCTCCCCATCATTGTCATTGGGGTCTCCCATCCCTGGAACTAGCCTGGTTGGATGAGTTCCCGCTGGGATGGTGGCTGCCAGATGGGCGAACGGAGCGATATTTCTTAGCATATCTCTTCTCCTCTCTCCTGCGGGAAGCGAGCATCTTCTTGTTGTTGTCCTTGTCTTCCACTAGCACTGGTTCCAACAACTCCCCAAACAGCTTCTTGCCAAGGAACGACAATGACACCAGGTTCTGTTTTGACTTGAAGTCCACATTCCAGGACTTCAGCCATACATGTCGTCTGACTGCCACTGTTGCTGCCTGAGCTCTTGCGCAGAACTGCACTGAATCCAGGGTGCTGTCCGCTAGGAAGGCAGAAACCTTAGACAACTTGTTGAGATCCTGGCGGATCCTTGTCTGAGCCCTAGGAACATCCTTTGAGGCATCCCTTGACCACTGTATAGCCGCCCTGGCCATCATTGTTGCCGTGGTGGAGGCCCTGATGGCTAGTGATATGGCCTCATGTGCCCGCCTCAGGGCCAGATCCAATCGCCTATCTTCTGGTACTTTCAAAGTCTCTTTCCCATCTTTGCAAAAAATCGCTGAAGAGACCAGCTCCGAGACCAGAGCGTCGATGAGTGGGACCTGTAGCTTTCCCATGACCTTCTTGGGTTGGGAATACAGTCGCTTAGCGATGGAGGGTTGCAGTTTGGCCCCCGCTGGTGCCTTCCATTCGTCGTAGATTAGCCTCATTACTGCTGCCGGGACCGGCATCTCCAATGCCACTGGCTGGGCCTCTGGAAAAAATTCCCCGGAAATCTCTGGGAAATCTGGATCCATCTGTGCTTGTGGGGCAGTAGGAAGATTCAAACCCAGGGTTCTGAGTGTCTTCTTGAATAACACTGAAAAATCCTCAGGAGTAAAAAGGCGTGTTGAGGCACGTGCGTTTGTCGCTTCCGTCGCCTCCTCTGACAACTCGCCCTCCTCGCGGTCTGATTTGTCGCTGTCTGAGTCCTCCGCTGAGGTGTAAAGGGAAATGACATCTTCGTCATATTCCTCCTCTCTAGCCCTGTTGCCTGAAGGGTGGCGTATATCCCCCTCTTGTTCCCAGTCGCTCTCCTCCTCCTCCCTGTGAGGTCTAGGGTGACTGGTGGATCCCTTGCTGGTGCCAGGTATGGGCTCTGCACCAGCTCCCCCCTTTGTCCCCTGCGCCTGGAGGCGAGGGCGCTTGGACTTCCCTTTGTTGGCCCCGCCCCCCTTGCCACCCCTCTGCCTCTTCCTCGTGGCATCAGCAGCCTGGCTATTGCCTGCTGTGGCCGGGCTAAGAGGTTTGGGGTGCCCTATGGGAATAGTGGCACCCACATTGGCTGGCTGAGGGGGGGGGGAGAAACTGGAGCTGGGGGGGCTGCGTGGTGATGGGGGGCTACACGGGTGGAGGTAGCTGCATCGGGGATGTGTCCCCTGGTGGCCTGAAGGGTCCCGATCCTCCCCCCAAGGTCTGGACGCTGGCACCCCCGAGGTTCGGCTGGGCCATTGAGTTGGCTAGCCACCTCATTGTCTCCCTGCCCAGAGCTGCTTCTAGCCAAGCAGGCATGGCAGCTGGCTCTGACCCCCCCAGAGGACTCGTCCCCGGGGTGTGCGCCCCACTCACGGAGCCAGGATCCTGTCCCACGTCGCTGGGGGGGGTCCGCCAGGGGCACCGCAGCGGCGTTTGCCCCAGGATTGGGGACGTTCTGCGGTTCTGGCGTCTTCCTCGGCTGCGCTGCGGTGCCCTCCCCCGGCCTGCAGTCGTGCACGTCCTAGCAGAGCGGGGCCGGGGCACAGCCGGTGGCAGCGGGGCCGGGGGTCTTCCCCCCCTTGCCCAGCTTCTTCTTGCCACCGCTGCCTCTTGCGGGCTCCCCAGAGCCTCCTCCACCGGTCCCGCTGCGATCCGGTTCATGGGGGGGCAAAGAGCCAGCCCCCGTGTTCGTCTGGTGATCGCTGTTAATTACAGCCTCGATCACCGCTTCAATATCCTCCGATGCCCCCATGTCCTTATCTCCCCTATGGGCTGGCGCTTGGTAAAGAATTGTCTTTTTTTTTTTAAGGTTCAAAAAGTTCAAAAAGTTTTTTGAAAATGGCACCAGCCACATGGAAGGAGACAAAGGGAGGACAAAGGAGGAAGGATGTGCTACCAGGAGCGTAGGCAGGAAACAGACTGGCCAGCAGAGGGGTCGTCCCTCCTGGATGACACCACTGGTGGTCAAAACTCTTCAAAATAAGAGTCTCTGTATCCTGCCTACCGGGAGCAAGTGGGAGGGACAGCATACGGATGCTCTGGAGTCCTCTCCACTGGGAAAGTAGGCTTTTTCAAACTCCTGATACCCCTTTCCCTTCCACATGATCTACACAAATTCTGCACCTGGGTATTCAGCAGTATGTGCCTATGAGTTCATTAACTCTTACGTTAAAGGATACACGACTGCAGCATTAGTATCATTTTACAGGTGTAATTTTTAAAGAGATTTTAGAAGTTACAGTATGGACAAACTAATAAATGTATAAGGAAGCAATCTGTAAATCATATGTGGCAACAGAGTTAGTCTGCCTGGAAAGTGGTAGAATCTCCTTCATCAAATATTTTGAAACAATAAAGTTGAAATACTTCCTCAGTGTTCAGGAGACCTTCTCACCCACCCTGCCCTCCCCATCCTGTCAGAACTATACATCTGTGACAAGGAAACCACAAATGTTCAGCCAGATTACTGCACCCAATAATTTCAGTTCAACAAAACTTGATGAACTCTTTTACATACTGGAAAGTTTCTGTTTCAGATACATGGTGAAGTAGCTTTCCGAAACAGAAAAGAATTACTTTTATGCAGTGCTCTGAATAAATGATTTGAATACTTTTTATCTGCTGTAGGAAACACCTACCTTTTCCTGTTCTGTCTTACATTAGGAATGCTGAAAAATTCCCAAAAGAAAAACCAGCTACACAGGTTTGGCCCAGTATATCACTCAGCATTTCTTAATGAAAAGTTCTCTTTGTGCCTTTCTTAATGAAAAGGCCTTGGTATACAAAAGTAGCTGGAAAAACCCTGGTTCCAACTTGCTTTTCTTCACCAGAATAACCAAATAAACCCAGGAAAAGCAGCAAAGTAGATAGCTCAATACAATATTCTCTTTTTGAGTTGGAAGATGATAGTTTTTCTACATGAAAGATGCTGCAAAGCAAAGAAGACAAAGGGGATATACATAAAAAATGGAGCTGTCCCCTGACAGTCCAGTGATTTTAATCAGTTCTGAGAAACTGCCCTGGAGACAAATTGGTCACGTGCCAGCCCAGCCGCATAGAAGAGAACTATTTCTCCACTGAACAGCCCGGACTGTCTCAGCATCACGGGATCTTTAATCATGACACTTCTAGTCCCAAAGAAAAACAGAAAAGGTAGAGAGATCAGCAACTCAGGGGCCTCAACTCCAAAGAGGGGGTTTACTCTATACAGATAGAAGTTGCTCATGTTCCTGAAGTTTCTCTTTCTCCTTTCCTCTAATACAATCACAGAACCTGAGTTGGAAGGGGCCTCAAAGGCCATCCAGTCCAACCCCCTGCCATGTACAATCACAGAACCTGAGTTGGAAGGGGCCTCAAAAGCCATTCGGTCCAACCTCCTGCCATGTACAATCACAGAACCCGAGTTGGAAGGAGCCTCAAAGGCCATCCAGTCCAACCCCCTGCCATGTACAATCATAGAACCTGAGTTGGAAGGGGCCTCAAAGGCCATTCGGTCCAACCCCCTGCCATGTACAATCACAGAACCTGAGTTGGAAGGGGCCTCAAAGGCCATCCAGTCCAACCCCCTGCCATGTACAATCACAGAACCTGAGTTGGAAGGGGCCTCAAAGGCCATCCAGTCCAACCCCCTGCCATGTACAATCACAAATCTGAGTTGGAAGGGGTCTCATAGGCCATCCAGTCCAACCCCCTGCCATGCAGGAATGCACAACGAGTACCCCAAGTCTAGCACTTATTTGGAAGTATCCCCAGAAATGGGAACGTACCTCTCCACTGCAGCAATGCAGCCTGAGCACAGCTGGACTTTTTTGTTTGCAACTGCCAGCAGCAAAGAACCCCAACAGCACCACCCGGACTACTGGCTTAGGAGACAAGGAGAGGCCAGGGCCAGCCAAACCAAGCCCGAGAGCAGCAGCCCTACTACCTCCCCGCTTCCTCTAAAGGCCAAACATGCCCGCCCGCTCCCGGCCACCGGTAGCCCCACCACCACCTCGGACACGTAACTCGCTCGGACATAGGGGGGAGGCTCCCCCTCCCTAAGACTCCCGCCTCGCTTCTTCATTGGAGGCCCCAAAAGAAAAGGCACGGGACCCCTCCAGTAGTGGGGAGCGGGACGACGACGGGCTCACCTAATAAAAGAAGGGGGGAGACTCAGAGCCGGCCAGCGAGACCCGCCGCCACCTGCCAGGTAGGGAGGGAGGGAGCTGTGAGGGAAAACAACATGGCCGAGGCTGCGCTAGGGGGCGGGGCCTGGCCCTCCCACGTGACATCGGGCGAGGGTGGAGGTGGTCACGCCCGCTACCGGCTTTAACCCAATGGGAGGCGAGGCTGTTGCTAGGAGGCGGGGCCTCGCCTCAGGCTCCGCTTTCCTTCGACCGTTTCTGGCAGTTGAGTGCCGGGCTGGCACAGGAGAGCATCTTTGTTGCTCCATGCTGTTTTCATTAGACCAGTCGCTCTTAAGCTTTTTTTTTTTTTTTTTTTTTTTAACCAAGGACCTCCTTTAAATATCTTTTCTTGCCACGGTCCCCCAAGTAACACACACATGGGAAACTGCTTAATGCAGTGTAGATGTGTAAATTACTATTGCTTAAAACAAATTGTAAGCCGCTCTGATAGCCTTTGTGGCTGAAGAGCGGGGTATAAAGAAATACCTTAAAAAAAAAAAGACTGCTGGATAAAAAAACTGGTCTGTGATAATCAGGAGACTATACAGTATTCTAACCAAATTAGGTGTCCCTCCGTATCCGCAAATTTGGTATCCACGGATTTAAGTATTCATGGCTTGAAAATTTCTTTAAAAAATACTAATCCAAAACGCAAACCTTGATTTTGCCATCTTATATAAGGGACACCGTTTTGCCATGCCATTGCATATAATGGGAGTTGAATATTCACGGATTTTGGTATCCACAGGGGTCCTGGACCCAAACCCCAGCGAATGTGAAGGGACAACTGGACACAAGTTAGATGTGGCCCCCAAGGCAGGCTTCCCAATTCTATTCCTATCAAAAGGGGAGATTCGTCAAGGATGCATTCTAGCACCTACATTGTTTAGTTTATAAATGATCTAGGCCAGTGGCTCTTCACCTTTTCTTTACCAGGGACCCCCTTTAAATATCTTTTGTTACCGTGGACCCCCAAGATTTAACTTAAGATTTAAAACCCTACTACTACTAATAATAATAATGCCTGATGATGATGATGGTATAGTTACACCATCCATTCAACCTTCCCTCAGAGGCACTGGAGGGGGAGGGAGGGAAGACTTTTCTTCTGCTTCTTCCTGCAAGTTGGTGACTGGAGCAGATTGAATGGCAATGTGCAGGCCAAGCCAGCCAGGCTTTGCCTTGGCTGCTGTGACGTGGTCACTCTACTGCAGGCAGAAGGTGGGCTGAGCAGCCATCAAGCCTTTGTGGAATCCCTGTGAGGATATCACAGAAGCTTGGGGGTCCCTGGACCCCAGGTTAAGAGCCACTGTATTAGACAATCACTTAGCTTTTCTTTCCACTTTGGTCAGGAAGCAAGCAAGAGCTTGGAAACCTTACTTTTTGGACTGCAACACCCAGATTCCCCCAGCTGGCTGCTGATTTTGGGATTGGTAGCTCAAGCAGAACTTTTCCAAGTTTGGGCCAGCTCATCTCTTCTTAAGGTTTAACACTTTTGCAACATAAAACTAATGCCAGTGTATTGCCTTAATATATGGAGTGTTTAATTGCATTAGCATTAATGGTTGCTGCATCCTCATGAGCCAACAAGTCCAAATGGTTTGCAGGACAGACAGGAATCCATAATGAAAGTTTCCCTTCCCTTCCCAAAAGGAGTATAATTCTGTGGTCTTCTTTGGGGGGTATGTCGGGGTATGAATCAGGAGAAGCTAGACATATTAAAACAAGGAATGGAATGCATACACATTTTAATACTAGGGAGGAGCGAACGAAAGTGGAGAGAAATAGGACTTTGACTTAGATATTTGCACAGTGTTTTACTCAGGAAACAAACATCTAAGAATTTAATTTTGTGTTTTTAAAACTGAGTCACTTTGGGTCCCAGCCTTGGGAAAAAAGCGGGCTATAAAGATGCGAAGAAGAAAAAGAAGAAGAAGAAATGGGGTGGCATTAATAGTAAGAGGAGATATAGCAAAACCAGTCAAAAGATATAATGCAATGTCTTATTGAATAATATAAATGAGGCGTCAGGGAAAATATATAAATATAACCATAATCCAAGTTTATGCTCCAACTACAGATGCTAAAGAAGAAATGGAAAAATTCTATGCTGGAGTCCAGAAGGACATTGATCACACATCAAAACAGGACTTCCTGTTAATCAAAGTAGATTGGAATGCAAGAGTAGGACATAGAGCAGAATCAATGACTGTAGGAAAATTTGGCCTAGGATCAAGAAATGAAGCAGGAGAATGACCGACTGAATTTTGTGAGGCCAACAGTTTGTTTATCACAAACACATTCTTTTGGCAACCAAAGAGACTACTGAATACATGGCCATCACCTGACAGACAATACAGAAATCAAATAGATTACATAATTGAAAGTAGAAGATGGAGAAGCTTCATTCTCTTTTCAAAAAGAAGACCAGGAGTAGATTGCAACACAGACCTGGAACTGCTGATATCTAAAAGCTAAAGAACACTAAACCAATCATTCTGTCAAAATACAACCTAAAGAACATCCCCAAAGCATTTAATGACAAGGTGAAAAATAGTTTTGTACTATTAAGCCTAACTGACTGGAAACCAGAACCAGACTGAGGGAAGAGACACTGTCAGGCAGGAATGCAAACAAACAAACAAAAAACCCTATCTGCAACCAAAAAGAAAGAGAAGCCTCAATGGAGGGCAGATGAAACTCTTCACACAGTTAAAGACAGGTGAAAAACAAAAGTAAAAGGGAGACAGAAATAGGGTCAGAACCCTGAATGCAACTGTTCAATGAGTTGTGCACAGTATCTCTAAAGAGATAAAGAGAACTACTATAATAATCAATGCATAGAAGTAGAAGATGACAACAATAAAGGAAGAAAATAAATCTATTCTACAAGATCTGAGAAATCAAAAGGAAATTTAAATCGAGTGGGGGTGCTATACAACCAGCAATGGAACATATTACATGACCAAGTAGAAATAAAAAGCTGATGGAAACAATGCACTGAGGAACTATATAAAAGAAATGAAAGGATGACATATTCATTGAAGGAAGTACCGCTTGAAGATGAACCTCCAATTTTAGAAAGTGAAGTGAAAGCTGCACTCACGGCACTTAGGAGAAATAAATCACTGGGAACTGATGGCATACCAATAAAGCTACTTCAGGCTACAGAGGCAGAATCTACTCTAGTTTTAACTAAAATCTGTCAACAAATATAGAAAGCAAAACAGTGGCCTACAGATTGGAAATTCTCAATATACATTCCAATCCTCAAGAAAGAGGTAACCAGGGATTGCAGTGACCACAGGACAACTACATTAATCAACCATACAAGCAAAGTGATGCTCAATATTCTACAACAAAGACTTATACCATAAGTGGAGCAAGAAATGCCAGCTGTTCAAGCAGGGTTCAGGAAAGAAATAAGCACTGGGGATCATATTGCAAACATACATTTATTTGATAATGGAGCATGCCAAAGAATTTCAGAGGAAAATCAGCCTGTGCTTTACAGTATAGCAAAGCCTTTGATAGTGTAGATCATGAAAAAAATTGGATCACTCTTAAAGAAATGGCTGTGCCAGCAACATTTGATTGTCCTGATGCACAGCCTGTACTCAGGGCAAGAGGCTACTATCAGGGCAAAATCTGGAGAAACAGAATGGTTTGCAATTGGCAAGGGGATCAGGAAAGGCTGCATTTTATCACTCTATCTGTTTAAATTGCATGCTTATATACATAAATCAGGATTAGACTTTGAGAAAGGTAGCATGAAAATTAGAGGAAGGAACATCAACAATTTAAGATATGCAGATGACACCATACTACTATCAGAAACTAGCAAAAATTTGGAACAATTACTGGAGAAAGTCAAGGAAGAAAGGCAGTTTGCAGTTGGACATTAAGAAAACAAAAATAATGACCACAAATGATTTACATAACTTTAAAGCAGACTATGAAGACATTGAAATAAGTCAAGATTTTCCATATCTTGTCTCAGTCATTAATCAAAATGGAGACCACAGTCAAGACATCAGAAGACTAGGACTTGGAACGGCAGGTATGAAGGAAGGAACTAAATAAGATCCTGAAGTACAGTTGTCCCTCCGTATCCATGGATTTGGTATCAATGGATTTAAGTATTCACGGCTTGAAAATATTCTTTAAAAAATAATAATCCAAAAAGCAAACCTTGATTTTGCCATCTTATCTAAGGGACACCATTTTGCTATGGCATTGTGTATAATGGGACTAGAGTATGCACGGATTTGGGTATCCACGGGGCAGAGGTGGTGGTCCTGGAACCAAACCCCAGCAAATATAAAAGGACAACTGTATACAGATATAACTGAATACCAAAGTTAGGGTTGTCCATGCCATTGAATTTTCCACTGAATTTCTCCACTGACGCCCCCTTGTCGTGGGAGAGAGGCTTGCGTACCCTAATGATGTTTTGAGCTATGCTGGCAGTGGCATAATAGTCACCGGTAGGGTCTCCCATGCCAGACAGGTCAAAACTGAAGGGTCTGACAAAGAGCATCAAAGGGCAGGATGGGCTCTCTAGCCTTATGGCAAGTGTCCTAGGAGAAGGAAAACTCTAATCCCAAACCCAGGCAGATAGTGCTCGTCCAACCCTGTAAGGTCAACTATCTAAGAGAAGGAAACTCTAATCAAACCTACGACCCGAGGACCTCGCTGCTACCATCCATGCTTGCAAGGCCAGCAGATGAACCTTTGGTTTAAAGGGTGAGGCCAGTTCTGTGCACACTGCGCTCCACCAGAAAAATCCATTGCACAGGCTCGAAGGACAAATCCAGTTCCAAAAAAGCCCTGTAGCGATAGGCGAGGGACGAAACGGCAGGTGTAAAGATGCACTGGAAGCCGCAGACCCAACCCTGCATGCAGGCGGTTCAGGACTTTGGTCGCTCGAGGCTGACCCGGAAGATGACAGTCTTGTTCGGCAGCATCCTGAGCGACCAATCAGCCTTTTTTAAGGAGAGCACTGCTTGCTCCATATGGAGAGGGGCCTAGAAAAGGTGGCCTAACGAAAGCTCATCCCCATCTACCTGTTTGGCTAGCCGTGGCCAACGGGCATCTTCTGATGCGGTCAAACCAAGGCAAAGAAACAAAGGCACACACTGGCCTCCAAAGGTGTAAATAAACTGACGGTTGCATGCTGGAACATCAGAACCATGCGAGACTCTGCAGATAGTGGACGGCCTGAGCGTCATTCTGCCCTAATAGCCCATGGTATGACATTGTGCGGGTCATACCCTCGATGCGGTCTTCAGCACGGAACATGAATATCCGTGGGCGGAGGTTATAAAAACCACCGCATTGTCATGGACGGATCATTTCCTGGTCAAGACTGAACTAAGAGCCACTGTCTGCCCCACCGGGGGTGGTGGACCTATTAGAATGGTCCGCCCTCGAAGGCTAATGGAACCAATAGGATTCCAGAAAGCCTTGGAGGGTTTAATGGTTGGTAACGCCGGTGACCCTGTCGAAACTTTGGTTAATACCTGGAACAACGATCTTACCAAGGCTATCGACACGATCGCTCCCAAGCGTCCTTTCCAACCCGCTTCAAACCGTAAGCCATGGTATACAGCAGAGCTTAGGAAAATGAAGCGGGTTGGACAACGACTAGAGCGCAACTGGCGGAAAACTCGACTCTTATCCGACAGGACTCGTCATAGGAACTTTCTTTGGTCCTATCGAGAGGCAATACGTGCAGCACAGCGATCCTTCTCCTCTGCACGTATTGCGTCTGCAGAGTCCCGTCCAGCAGAGCTGTTTAGGGTGGTAAGGGAGATGACGCAGGTTATTCCTGCGCAGAACCCGTTGCTTAACCCAACGATGGCCTGCTGTGACGCGTTTAACAATTTCTTTGCAGATAAAATCTCTCAGATAAGAGCCGACTTAGATACCAGTAATTTGGCAGAAACAATTGACGAGGTGTCCAGCAACTCCGTTGATGTCAGTTTACTGGATCAATTTCAATCTGTGAGTACTGAGGACGTGGACAAGCTACTTGGTAGGGTTAGGAAGACGACCTGCCCTCTCGATCCTTGCCCGTCATGGCTGGCCATCCAGGGGGGGACTGCCTTGATGATGTTCCTTAAGGACATCATCAATGCATCCCTCAGAGAAGGATGTGTTCCATCTTGTTTAAAGGAAGCAGCCGTTAGGCCGCTCCTGAAAAAAATCTTCCCTTGACCCCCTGGACATGAACAACTATAGGCCGGTTTCTATGTTACCATTCTTGAGCAAAGTGATCGAGAGGGCAGTTGCGCTTCAACTCCAAGTGGTTTTGGATGAAACCGATTATCTAGACCCATTTCAAACTGGCTTTAGGACGGGATTTGGAGTTGAGACTGCCATGGTTGCCTTGACTGATGACCTGCGTCTAAGCATTGACAGGGGTAGTGTGACCCTGTTGGTGCTTCTGGACCTCTCAGCGGCTTTCGATACAATAGATCATAGCATCCTCTTGGATCGCTTGAGGGGGTTAGGAATCGGAGGCACTGCGCTCCAGTGGTTCCGGTCCTTCCTCTCGGGCAGGTCCCAGAGGGTGTTGCTCGGGGACAGCTGCTCCAGCAGAAAGGAGCTTACTTGTGGTGTTCCACAGGGTGCCATCCTGTCCCCGATGCTGTTTAACATTTATATGAAGCCGCTGGGTGAGATTATTCGCAGTTATGGGGCTGGGTGTTATCAGTACGCTGATGACACCCAGATCTATTTCTCCGTGCCCCGATCATCGGCCTCGAATTCCGATGGCGTCTCTCCTCTTAATGATTGTCTTAAAGCAGTAATGGGCTGGATGAGGAAAAACAGATTGAGATTAAATCCAGATAAAACGGAGGTGCTCACGGTAGCGGCCCCCAAACCAGGAGTTGGGTTGCAACCTCCAGTCCTGGACGGGGTTACACTCTCCGTTAAGGACTGTGTTCGCAGTCTGGGGGTGCTCCTTGATTCATCGCTTCAGATGACGAGTCAAGTGAATGCGACAGTCAGGAGCGCCTGTTATCAGCTTCGGCTGATACGTCAGCTGCGCCATTTCCTGGAAGTAAGGGACCTCGAGACTGTGGTGCACGCGCTGGTAACCTCCCGTCTAGATTTCTGCAATGCGCTCTACATGGGGCTGCCCTCATGCTTGGTCCGGAAACTTCAGTTGGTACAAAATATGGCAGCCAGAGTGGTCTCAGGAACATCTCGGAGAGACCATATAACTCCAGTACTAAAATCTCTCCACTGGCTGCCAATCAGTTTCCGGGCCCAGTATAAGGTGTTGGTTATTACCTTTAAAGCCCTAAATGGCTTGGGTCCAACTTATCTCCGGAACCGCCTCCTCCCATACAATCCTCCCCGCGCACTCCGGTCCTCTGGGAGGAATTTGCTTCAGCCACAAAAATCTAGGCTGTCTGCAACCTCCCAGAGGGCCTTTTCGGTAGTCGCCCCCAAATTGTGGAATGACCTGCCGAATGAGATCCGTCAGATAACGAGCCTGAGTGGCTTTAAAAAAGCACTAAAGACGGATCTCTTTCGGCAGGCCTTTCCTAATTAGATCCCGGCCTCAGGGGATCCTGGCCTCTTCTAGGCTGCTGGCCATTTATTATATTTTATTGTATTTATAGTTTTAAATGTGATTTTAGATTAGTTGTTTTTAATTTATATTTGTTTAATGTTTTTTTATGGGGGAGGGTGGGAGTGGGGGTGTTTAGGGATTTTATTTGTATTGTATTTTAAATTCTGTAAGCCGCCCCGATTGTTTTAACAGAGGGGCGGGGTATAAATAAATTTTATTATTATTATTATTATTATTATTATGAACTATCACAACTTAATATTGACATTGCTGCTCTTAGTGAAGTTCGTCTCCATGAGGAAGGCAGCCTTAAAGAACACGGGGCCGGCTACACACTTTACTGGTCTGGCAAACCCAAAACCAAAAAACATCTTTCAGGAGTAGGCTTTATGACTAAAACCCCCATTGCCTCCAAACTCGAAACCTTGCCAACAGGACACTCTGATCGCATTATTTCCTTACGCCTCCCAAATGTTGTTCTCTTTAGTGTATATGCCCCAACTATGCAAGCCGACCCTGTAGAGAAAGACTAATTCTACACAGACCTACACCAACTCATACAAAAAGTCCCTGTAGAAGATAAAATTATTATCCTTGGTGACTTCAATGCCAGAGTCGGAAAGAACTCCGAAGCCTGGAAAGGTGTCTTAGGCAAGCATGGTGTTGGAAACTGCAATGATAACGGACGCCTCCTGCTAGAGTTCTGTGCAGAACAGCTGACTATTACAAACAGAATCTTTCAGCAGAAAGATAGCTTGAAGACAACCTGGATGCATCCCCGATCCAAACATTGGCACCTCATTGACTATGTTCTAGTCCGCCAGAGAAACATTCGCGATGTCCATCATACCCGAGTGATGCCCAGTGCAGAATGCCAAACAGATCATCGCCTCGTCAGATGTAAACGAAATCTTCATCTTAAGTTCAAACCTAAGAGGAGTGGCATCTTAAAGAAGAGACTCCAAGTCAACAATCTTCAACAAGCTACCATGAGAGACAACTTCCAGGCAAATCTGCAAACAAAACTTGAAGACCATCCTACAAATCCTTCTCCAACAGTGCGTTGGCAACATATCAAAAACTGTATCCTCCAGTCTGCGGAAGAATCCCTCGGGTTCTCCCACAAGAAAAATCAAGACTGGTTTGATGAAAACAACCAAGAGATCCAGGAGCTGTTGGCAAAGAAGAGAACTGCTCACCAGACATACCTCGCCCAGCCAACTTGCCATGTAAGAAAAGCAGCTTTCCGCCTCACATATAGTAAACTTCAATAAAATCTCCGAGACATGCAGAACAAGTGGTGGATCAATATAGCAGAAAAGACACAACGCTGTGCAGATCTGGGGGATTCTAGAGGATTTTATGAAGCTCTTAAAGCAGTGTTTGGACCTATTTATCAGGTCCAAAGCTCCTTATACAGTACAGATGGTCAAACATTAATTACTGATAAAGCCTCCATCCTGAATTGATGGGCTGAACATTTTCAAAGTCTCTTTAGTGCCAACCAAGTAGTCCAAGGCTCAGCTATCCAACATATGATACAAAAACAGATGAAAAATGAATTGGACCTAGCTCCCACTTTGGAAGAGACCCTTAAGGCCATACAGCAGATGAAAAACAGCAAGGCATCTGGGATTGATGGAATCCCACCTGAAGTTTGGAAACACGGAGGTCATGTACTCCATGATAAATTCCACGAACTCCTTGTGAATTGCTGGGAAAAAGAGGAACTGCCATCAGACTTCCGTGATGCAATCATCATCACGCTGTACAAGAAAAAAGGAGCAAAATTCGATTGCTCAAACTATTGAGGCATAACACTGCTCTCTATTGCTGGGAAAATCCTTGCAAGGATACTCCTGAACAGATTAGTTCCTGCTATTGCAGAACTTCTTCCTGAAAGCCAATGTGGCTTCAGAGCCAATAGGAGTACTACAGATATGGTATTTGCCCTTAGACAACTGCAAGAAAAATGTAGGGAGCAGAACAAGGGTCTCTATGTAACATTTGTTGACCTCACCAAAGCCTTTGACACTGTGAGTAGAAAAGGTCTGTGGCAGATCCTGGAAAGACTAGGATGTCCCCCCCCCAAATTCCTTAAAATGCTTATCTTGCTACACGAGGGGCAGCACGGTCAAGTCAGATATGGCGATGCTCTTTCAGAGCCCTTTCTAATAACTAATGGAGTGAAGCAAGGTTGTGTTCTTGCGCCAACTTTATTTACAGTCTTCTTCAGCATGATGCTCCAAAGGGCTATGGCAGAGCTTGAAGAAGATGACGGCATCTATATATGTTACCATACTGATGGTAGCTTGTTTGACTTAAGCCGTCTGAGGGCTCACACTAAGACTCTAAACTATCTAGTCCGTGAGCTGCTCTTCGCTGATGATGCTGCCCTTGTTGTCCACACAGAAGCAGCTCTGCAGCACCTAACATCCTGGTTCGCAACAGCTGCAGAGCTGTTTGGGCTGGAAGTCAACCTGAAGAAAACAGAAGTTCTTTACCAGCCTGCACCACAGGACGAACACCACCATCCCCACATTGACGTCGGCAAATCTGTGCTCAAGTCCGTTCAGCAGTTCACCTACCTGGGAAGCATCATCTCCTCAGATGCCAAGATTGACAAAGAGATCGATCACAGATTAGCAAAGGCATATAGTGCATTTGGAAGACTTCACAAAAGAGTCTGGAGTAATAAACACCTGAGGTGAAGCACAAAAATCAGTGTGTATAGCGCCATTGTACTGTCTATTCTCCTTTATGGATCTGAAACATGGGTCACCTATCGCCACCATCTACGACTCCTCGAACGCTTTCATCAGCGCTGTCTCCGCACAATCCTAAATGTACACTGGACTGACCATGTGGACTAATGTTGCTGTCCTTGAGCAAGCAGGGATCACCAGCATTGGGGCCATGATATTGAGAACACAGCTGCGCTGGGCAGGGCACGTTTCTAGGATGGAGGACCATCGCTTCCCAAAAATAGTACTCTACAGTGAACTCGCCACGGGTCAGCGTAAGAGGGGCGCTCCAAAAAAACGATACGAGGACTCCCTGAAACAACATCTCAGGCTTGGCCAAATTGATCACCAACATTGGTCCACCCTTGTCTCACATCGGGAGGCATGGAGACACACTATCCACAATGCTGCAGCCTTATTTGAGAACTCACACCGAACAAGTCTTGAAGAGAAACACCAATGCAGAAAGAATCCCAACCCGGAAACATCACCCAAGGAGACCTTCTGCTGTGCTTTCTGCAACCCAACTTGTTTATCTCGGATTGGCCTTTTTAGTCATCAGCGCGCTTGCAGAAAGCGCAGGATGAGTCCTTCCTGAATCTTCGTTTGCGAAGAAAAGCCAGAGAGAGTATGGTTGTGAATGCTGGACAGTGAAGAAAGCTGATAGGACGAAAATCAACTCATTTGAAATGTGGTGCTGGAAAAGAGTACGGGTACTATGGATATTGTGGACTGCTGAAATGACAAATAAGTAGATACTAGAACAAATCAAGGTTGAACTCTCCTTAGATGCCAAGATGACTAAACTGAGAGTGTTGTACTTTGGCTATATCCTGAGAAGACATGACTCACTAGAAAAGACAATAATGGTTAGTAAGGAAGAAGGCAGTAAGAAAAGAGAAAGACCATAATGCACATGGATAGATTCAATCAGGGAAGCCATGGCCCTAAATCTGTAAGACCTGAAGAGGGTTGTTGATCATAGGATGACATGGAGGTCTCTGATTCATACAGAACCACCAGAAGTCGAAGTTGACTTGATGGCAGTTAACAACAAACAAATGACAAGACTGAGGATAGTCATGGTAGAGTGATTTTAACTGTCTCAAGACTGATTCCAGTCATTTTGTTATCATCATTCCTGGGGAAGCTATATCTGTTGAATATCCATCTCTTGCAACTGTTACAGGGACAGGAGCTCAGCAGGGAGAAAAGGCTGTGAAGAAAAAGAATCATGGAGGTTACATGTGTTATATGCAAAGAAAACAGAATCTTCTCTCTATAAAGACACTTTGAAAGGAACACTTTTGAGTGGGGATGCAGTTGTCCGTGTGGGTATCCCAGTCAACCCTTTCAGGATGCACTGAATGAGTTTCGAAATGAACAAATAATCTGCCCAATATACAGATCTGGCTACCTGCTTGTAGGGAATTAGACTAAACACGATCCAGAGAGTGAGAGCAACTCATCATGCCTGCTAAGAGTTGGGACAAGAGTTAGGTGATGAAACAGCTGAGTGAACACTTTGTTTGAAGGGAAAGACCAGTAAGAGGAAACGAATAGGGCAGGAGAGAAAAGAAACAGCAGTATAGTAAAGGAGACAGTGGCTTTTAATCCAGCCTATAGAATCCTGTCATTTGTAGTTTAGGAAGAAGTATCTAGAATTCTTGGCCAGAGTGCACTACTGCCTCACCAAATGACACACCCCAGGATTCCACAGGACACAGCCATGGTAATTAAAATGAAACCATAGTACTACAATTGTGTAGTGTGAAAGGGCCCCTGGTCCTTTCCCCATCATTTCTACAAAGTGGTCCTTAGAGGTAGCACACCTAAGCATTTTCCCTCTCTGTTGGAACTCCTTGGGGTTGCTCCAATTGTATGAATTTCACTGGAAGGGTATTCTTTGTTTTCTCCAGCAGGAGAATGATTTTTAAACAAATAAATGTAAGATTAATAAATAACCCCACGCATGGTAGTTTTTTTTTTAATCCTATACCATTCTTCAAATACTTCCAAAGACTGTCTGGATGACTGCAAATCTTTGTGCATCTAGTCATACAGTTCAACTTAATTCCAATAAAATGAATGCAACTGTAATTGAGCTAACCAATAATTTGAATTCAATTACCCTTAAATGGGAGGATGATGCAGCCTAAATGAACTCACAGGCTTTATCTTTCTTCCACAGAACATGACACACAACACACTTCTTTTCATCTTCAGATTCCCTGTCTATAATAAACATGATCTCAGGCCTGTTGAAGCAATAGTTTAATGGAGAACTGGTAGCCATTCACAGCTCTTAGGACATTCAGCTCATCTATATACTGCTAAATCTCATGAATCATTCCAGTCAGATGTTCTATCATCATAGGCATTCATGGCTGTTCTGGTATAATGCTATATACTTATTACTTCTGTTGCTTTGTGTCTTTCCTGTGTTTTTATTAAATTATTTCCTTTGCTTGATTACATATCCTCTCCACCAACTGTCTTATTTTTATAAACATAAAGGATGTTTTTAAAATGCAGCGTGTGTATTACCATTTCTTTTCAAAATAATTTCACAGTGCTCTGTGCCTGCAGAATAGAAAAAGAAATGCTACACAGCAGAAGATAAATACACTCCCTGAAGTTTCTGAGGCCAACATAAAGGCCTGCCAGAGCGTGGGAGGAAGTGAGAGCTGTCAAGAAGAATCAGGAACAGGACACTTGGTCCTTTTTCTAGAAGAACATAAGGTGCCTTTTGCAGCATCATTGGGTTGAACTTTGGAGACGTTCACTTATATTCCATGGCATAGTAGGCTAGGGAACATGAAATACTTAGTAAAATATGATATTCATTTTACTAAGATGAAGTGTTGAAATCATATTAGATGATGTTATTTAAAACAATAGCTCACAGCGCAAGGACACATGCTTTTCATGCACAAGGTCCAGGTTCCATCTTTATCTGCAGAATCTCATGTGACAGAACTGGGGGGAAATCTGATTTATAACCAAGCGACCTGCTGAGCTAGATGGACTAATGGCATGAATCAATATAAAAATACACAAGAATCTCCCTGCAGAGGGTCAGGCAACTCTGACCCTCAAGCTGCTTTTGGCCTACAGCTCCCACCAATCCTCACCAACACAGCTAATGGAGAGGGATTATGGGAAAATTCAAAATAATCTGAAAGGCCACAGTTGCCCAGGGCTCACTCCTACCCTACAGGAATTAACCCCACAAATACATTGACCCATTTTTGTCCTTGTTGTTTGCCGCTGTCACTGTGTGATGTTCTCAGGATCATTTTATTGTTCTTTTTGTTTCTCTTCCACTGTAAGAAATTAATAAATAGAAATAAAAGCGGGCATGAAAAAACAACCCAATGTTATATGCCTGTACAATCGCAAACATGTAAATGTTTGAACACTTACAATGCACACAGCATAGGTACTAGCTACTAGAAACAGTGGGATACCAGTAAAAGTCTGTTTCTGTACAGGCTCCCCCCTCCTTTGGTTCATGTCAAAACGGGTTCTAACTCATTGATGGGGAGAGGGGCTACCATATCTATCATATCTCAATGCGAGTTGCTAAAAAGCACAACCTCTCCCACAACAGACTTGTGGTAATTATAATTCTTCAAGCTTGAAGGCTCAAGGTTTCTGGAAGAAATTTCATAATGAAATTATGAAACACATTGTTCACTACTTGGTATCATGCCATATGGAAAACATAAAATAATTAATGGCAGATTTCTTTTACTACTTAGCTATCAATTGTGCTTCTGTGTCACAAACATGCTGCCTGAAAATTTCCCTTCACAATTTTGCCTTCCCCCCTACCCCAATTTCTATCAGCAGCAACATCTAATCTCTTAAGATGACAATGCCTGTAAAAATGAGTGACTCCCATATGGTTATTCCAAACAGAAAACATTCAGCTTACCACTAGGACTGGCAGGCAAGCCCTAGACAAAAATTCAAATGAGAAAGTAAAATATATCATTTTGAGTTGATATATTGTTGTTGTATGCCTTTAAGCACTTTTTGACTTATGGCAATGCTAAGGTGAACCTATCACAGGGTTTTTTCTTGGCAAGCCTCTTCAGAAGGGGGTTGCTTTTGCCTTCCTATGAGGCTGAGAAAATGTGACTTGCCCAAGGTCACACAGTAGGTTTCCATGCTGAGCAGGGATTCATACCATGGTCTCCAGAATCATAGTCCAATGCTCAAACCACTACACTATACTGGCTCTCTGAGTTGATACTGTATATGGACTTGTACAATTGCCATGATCTTTAAATCTTCACTGTATGATTATACAGGATTGATTATCCAAAAAATGTAAAGTTAATGGAGCTTCATTTTAATTCTAATTTTACTAATTCTAATTACATTCTAATTCTAATTTTAATAATACACTGCCTCATAGTGTGGTGGAGTCTCCTTCTTTGGAGGTTTTTAAGTAGAGGCTAGATGGCCATCTGTCGGGAATGATCTGATTGGGTATTCCTGCATGGCAGGGGGTTGGATGGGATGGCCCTTGTGGTCTCTTCCAACTCTATGATTCTACTTTTATGTTCACTGATATTCGATTTGAAAGGTCCTTTCCAATACTATCATTGATACTAGTTGCTAGGTGGGAACCTTTAATGTGGAATGATGCCTTCAGCTGCACGGATTCTACATGTCTATTTTAGTGAACAGAGGCGGAATCCTGGGATTTAGGTTCACCACTCTGCCACTGACAGCTATGCAATGCTAATGGTGAAGCTAGAACTGCCCAGATCGTAAAATACCATACCACACTGATGCTGATTCACAGCTTTGGATCCTCAGATGTTGTTGGGCTGAGACTCTCATAATGCCTAGCCAGCATGACCTATATTCAGGAATGATGGGAGCTGTAGAACAATGAGGTCAGGAGTCATTGGCCTAAATAACACATTAGTTCCTTAACAAACAGCTCCAGTTTCCCAGCAATTCACGCTACTGAAGCCACTTGAGCCTCTAGTTTAGTGACACTTCTGTGGCCATGTCATAAAATCCTCTGCCACAGACACTATTGGGCAGTGGATTCACTGAACCAGCAGCATTCCTAAGATGTCTCTTAGGCCTGTCACAACGTGCAATGATTCCATACCAGAACTTAACAATGTGTGAAATAAGTACCACACTGTTTTCGCATACATCTTTTTCAAGGAAAAACATGGGACTTTTGAACTGGTCCTGCTTTTGTTGCTCTTTCCACATCACATTTCAGTCTGCCTTCTCTTGATCTCAACCAGCAAGGGATTGTATAGTGACCAAGATAGGAAGACAAAGCCACATAATCAATCAGATTTGGCTATCATGACCAAGTTTTTGAGGACAAACAAATTCACTCCTTTCCTTCAAGACTGAACTGATAAGTTGGTGAATAAATATAATCACTGATGAGGCAAACTCACTACCTTGGCAACAGGGGACATTCCCGTTTGTCACACTGCGAGGATGCACACCCAATTTATTGATTAATCCCCTTTAGGTCTATCATGAATAACACCAAGGGACTGTTTCAAGAATTATGAAAACATTAAATAACAGTGCCTTACAGCAGCTGACAGAGGTGAATGAAGAAGACTTGCCTGCAACCAACAAGTGCCAATTTGTTTCTGTATACAGGTTGCCTCCTGTTTACGCAAGGGATAGGTTCCTGGACTTACTGCAGATACATGAAACCATGTATAATAGCTAACCACCATAGAGTACCACAGAATCATTCTGGAGGACCTAGAAAATACCTAGAGAGGATGCCTCTCTAGGAATCTGGTGTGACTCTATGGTCTGATGAAAGCTGACCACAGAGTTGTGCTAGAGAACCTCCTGATGCCTACAGAGACTGCCCGCCCAAACTGCAGGTAAGTGAAATTGTGGGTACTGATCCCATGTAAATGGGAGGGGGGCCAAACTATATTTCAGTTCTGTGTCACAATAAAGGATATTTTGCACCTTGAAAATGTTGAGTATCTTGTTTACATGAAGTAGTAACAATGCCAAATAAATCAATTTCAGTTCCAGGTTCAAACACAACAAAATGTGGAAAAGTCAAAGTGGGGGGGGCACTGAATACTTCTGCAAGGCAGTGTACGTCCTGCACTACAGCCCAGCATTACTTAAAATAGGAGTACAGCAACACTAATATATTTGAAAATTTACGTTAATTTTAACTTGCATTACACTGACAGCACACTAATGGTATAACCAGAAGAAAAGGGAGTCAGTCATCCTGATTTCCAGATAATGGCCTACATTGGAATTAAAAGCAGGTGGCACTTCAGATATTGTAGTAGTGCAAGTCCTAGCAGCTTTACCATTGGTAGGCGAGGTAAAATCTATTATGTAGATTTTATATGCTATTGGATTGCAACTCCCAGTATTTCTCTAGGTTCTAGATGGCCACATGATTTCAACTCTTGCATAAATCTAACAGTTACTTCCAAATATAGTAGACCCGTTGGGATTAATAATTGGATTCAGACCAATCTCTTTGGTAGTTCGGTAATTATTTTGCCTCATGAGTCACATCCAGTTTTTTTTTATTCCTTGACAAACATTAAAGGACTTGAAAGTATTTCCATATTCAGATACTTGCCTTTTAATTGATTGCGTATTTTCTCCTCTAAAAACACCATCATTACAAGATACATAACTACAAACAATTCCATCTACTGTGATACCACTGCTCTCCACATTCATTACAAATCACGTAAGTCATCATTTGTTCATCTGGATTTGTGTTTCGTACCCAACCAGGAAGGAAAAGAGCTCCCCTGGCAATCACAGTAACGGTGCAATCAAAATTTTCACAGCGCCTACATTTTATTTTGTTTGTAGGTACGCCACTGATCCTCTGGGGAAGCTGATGTTCCTGAACAGCTGATTTTGTATATGAAGCCCTGAGCTGTTTTAGTTCATCATGCGCCATTTCCATTGCAGACATACCAGCAAATGTCTTAGGGCTGAGAACCGCACTGCCCAGGTTATGTTTTAAGTGAGAATTTTTAGGATTTTTCAAGTTAGAAACTTTGCTTCGGATGCAGTTTTTGTACTTTCTGTCATTGGTAGCATAAAGTTCAAAAATGTGCTGTTCAATTTCTTCAGCTATTTTGCGGTGCTTTTCACTTTCTTCATTACTTGTTGAGGAATCAGTCAAAGCTTCATAAAGAAGTTGTGTGCATTTACACCTCATAGCCATAGTGAGATTGTGCCGTTGGCTTGTTTCACTAACAGAACTGGCATGCCCCAGGTGTGTTGGTTGAGTTGCATTATCTTTTTGCCCATGACTGCCATTATCATTTGAAGGATTTTCTGATGTCAGACAACTACTGGAGCTAGGATAACACAATTTTTCATGCTGGTTCAGTTTTCCAAAAGAGTTTACATCTTCAGAGACTACCTGAAGGTGATCAGACTCCTCATTTGCATTATCAGATAACACAAGTTTAACTTGTATTGATGGACTGTAATGCTTTTTATAAATTGCTTTCCACTTTGAGAGTAAATGCTTAGCCTTATTTTTCAGTACCACAGAGGGGCAATTCTTGAGGATTCTGAACACAGCTTTGGCAATATCAGTCTCCTGCAAATCTTCTATAGTTATATCAATTGTTTCAAGATATGCAAGATGAATTCCAATATCCTGGTACTTTCTTTCAGACAGTAGCTTCTCTATATAGTCAGCTCTAGCTGAGATAACTTTTGTGTTAGACATTTCAAATCCTGAAAAGAAAGTAAAAAAATTATGTTCTAAAGTCATTATACAGTACAGCTTTCTATGGAGGAGAGAGGTATAACAAATGTAATCAAGATAATTACATCTGGATTATCTGCATTTTCAAGCAATATTCCATATAACATTCAACCTACATAGAATCATAGAATTGTAGAGTTGGAAAAGACCATGAGGGCCATCCAGTCCAACCCCCTGCCACGTAGGAAATCACGATCAAAGCATCCCTGAGAGATGGCCATCCAGCCTCCATTTAAAGACCTCCAAGGAAGGAGACCCCACCACGCTCCGAGGGAGTGTGTTCCACTGCCAAACAGCTCTTACTGTCAAAAAGTTCCTTCTAATGTTGAGGTAGAATCTCTGTTCCTGGAGCTTGCATCCACTGCTCCATGTTCCAGTCTCTGGAGCAGCAGAAAACAAGCCTGCTCCATCCTCAATGTGACACCCCTTCAAATACTTAAAGAGGGCTATCATATCACCCCTTAACCGTCTTTTTTCCAGGCTAAACATACCCAGCTCCCTAAGTCTCTCCTCTTAAAGCATGGTTTCCAGACCTTTCACCATTTTAGTTGCCCTTCTATGGACATGCTCCAATTTGTCAATATCCTTTTTGAATTGTGGTGCCCAGAACTGGACACAGTATTCCAGGTGAGGCCTGACCGAGGCAGAATAGAGCAGCACTATGACTTCCCTTGATCTAGACACTATACTTCTATTGATGCAGCCCAGAATCGCATTGGCCTTTTTAGCTGCCGCATCACACTGTTGACTCATGTTCAACTTGTGGTCTACTAGGACTCCTAGATCCCTTTCGCACATGGTCTCGTTCAGCCAGGTCTCCCCCATCCTATATCTATGCATTTTGTTTTTCTGCCCTAAGTGCAGTACCTTACATTTCTCCGTACTGAATTTCATTTTGTTAGCCCAGCTCTCCAGTCTATCAAGGTCATTTTGAATTTTGATCCTGTCCTCTAGGGTATTAGCTACTCCTCCTAGTTTGGTGTCATCTGCAAATTTGATAAGTATGCCCCTAATTCCCTCATCCAAGTCATTGATAAAGATGTTGAATAGCACTGGGCCCAGGACAGAACCCTGTGGCACCCCACTGGTCACATCTTCCCAAGAGGAAGAGGAACCACTGCTGAGCACCCTTTGGGTTCGGCCGGTCAACCAATTCCAAATCCATTTAACTGTTAACTTGTCTAGCCCACATTTTACAAGCTTGTTTGCAAGAATGTCATCGAGAAACTTGTCAAAGGCCTTACTGAAATCAAGGTATGCGATGTCCACAGCGTTCCCTTCATCTACCAAACTGGTAACTTTATCAAAAAAAGAGATCAATTAGTCTGGCATGACTTGTTTCTCTGAAACCTATGTTGACTTTTTATGATTATGGCATTGCCTTCTAAATGTTCATAGACTCTCTGTTTAATGATCTGCTCTAGAATCTTCCCAGGTATTGATGTCAGACTAATTGGACGATAATTGTTGGGATCATCTTTTTTCCCCTTCTTGAAGATGGGGACGTTTGCCTTCCTCCAGTCTGCTGGGACTTCTCCTGTTCTCCAGGAGTTCTTAAAGATTATTGCCAATGGCTCTGAGATTACATTTGCCAGCTCTTTTAATACTCTTGGATGTAGTTCATCTGGTCCTAGAGATTTAAATTCATTTAAATTAAGAAGGTATTCCTGTACTACCTCTTTACTTATTCTGTGCTGGATTTCCCCTATTGTGTCCTCAGGTTGGTTACCCTTTTCCTTTTCTGAAACATGAAAAAGTTTTCTTAGTGCTTAATAAATACATCATGCCTTGTTATTCCCTAAAAGTATGGAATGAATCTTTTAAATATATAAAATAAAATAAACCCTATTTAGGATGAACACAGAGCAGACTCACTGAATTTATTAGTGCTTATTTCTAAGTAAACAGAAATGGGTTGTGCTTATATAATTATAGGGTGCGTAAATATGCCCTACGGTGTCTTTTAAACAGAGGATACTGTAGCAGTTTTTTCAAAGCAATCTATGGGGCTGTGCAAAGACTGTACATTTTGCCAAGTATAAAACTGCAACCAAGAGCAGAACCTGTCTTAGGACTTTTTCGGATGGAAGAAAAGTAACACTAGCAGCGTCGCCAGGTTGCAACGCTGCAGCGCAAGAGGGCGTCCGTTTCGGACAACGCTCCTCCCAGCAGTACTGTTGCAGTACCGCTGGGAGGAGCGTCGTCCGAAACAGACGCCCTCTTACGCTGCAGCGTCGCAACCTGGCGACGCTGCTAGCGTTACTTTTCTTCCATCCGAAAAAGTCCTTACACAAGTTAATCATTTTATAGTGGTAGTATGGTTGGGAGTATGGCTCCCAAAGCTGTTTTCTGACTCTTGAGCCCTCCAGAGTCCCAGAACTGCCCCTTTTTCTGGCCAAAAAAATAAGTCAATTGCATCTTCTTATGCCTTATGAGGAAAGACTTAGGGACCTGGGTATGTTTAGCCTGGAAAAAAGATGGTTAAGGGGCGATATGATAGCCCTGTTTGAGTATTTGAAGGGGTGTCACATTGAGGATGGAGCAAGCTTGTTTTCGGCTGAACACAGAGCAATGAATGCAAGCTCCAGGAACAGAGATTCCACCTCAACATTAGGAGGAACTTTTTGACAGTAAAAGCTGTTTGGCAGTGGAACACACTCCCTCGGAGTATGGTGGGGTCTCCTTCCTTGGAGGTCTTTAAACAGAGGCTGGATGGCCATCTGTCAGGGATGCTTTGATCGTGATTTCCTGCATGGCAGGGAGTTGGACTGGACGGCCCTTGTGGTCTCTTCCAACTTTACAATTCTATGATTCTGGAAGCATCTAGGACTGGCGACACGCATTTATAATAGGTTGCAGCCCACATGGCACCTGACAGTTGAACATTTAAAAACACACATTTTTCTAAACCAGATACGGAATGTTAGCTTCTTCTGATTTGGGTGAGGTCTTTTTTGCTAATCCATGCAGCTCTTGGAGACTACCAAGTACAGAACTGGCCTCTGGACACATCACAATGGCCCAACCCACCTTACAGCAACAGGAAAATACAAGTGTCATGTATGGTACTATGATCTCCATGGGGCAAAGGCTTCCCCCATGGAGCAAAGGCAAAGATATATGGGGACCAAATGAAATCAAAATTAAAAAGATCACAGCAAAACCTGCTACACGGGGTCATTTATTCAGGGGACACTGAATCCTATGAACATGAATAAGGAAACTTGGTGTACCTAAATTGTACCAGGCAGTTATTAGGAGTCCAGATTGCAGACTTTTGAGCTCTACCTGTCTCTATGTAACATGCTGAATTAGCGCAACAATATGTACGGTACCAAATTAATGACAGACTATCTGTGGAAAACTTCAAAAGGAAAAACAATTATCTCTCAGTACTTTGATGTCATAGCATTTCTTGAGATCTGACATATCCAGAGATATTTGAAAGACTACAGTTCTTGGCTTACCCTGTGGGCAGAAACTAAGTCCACAGGCATGGCCCCCACATCCTGAAGCGGGCCCCCAGGACAGGATCTTTGGCAGGCCCCCTACCTACTGCTAAGGTTAAGGGCAGCAAGATGCTCTATAGGATTTAGGATAAAAAAAAAAATAAGTAAGTCAGTTTAAATGATGACACCAAAGTAAAATTTATATTTATTTTTTAAAATGACATGGATGTACATAATAAAAATGTACAATAATATCATGTCAGGGAGCCTCCTAATCCCGGGGCCCCAGTCTAGAGCTCTGTCAGCTGCCCCCCTTGTGAGGGCCATGATCACAGGGCACCCAAAGCAGCACATAATATGAATCAGAACTCTCTTCCCAAATCCACTATTAACACTGGAAAGGAAACTTTATTTTCTTTGTTGCCAGGGTCTTCACAACCTAGTTTTTTAAGGGGAGGCAGGACCTGAACTTCTGTCTGCATAGATTCTCTTTTTCTGTTATACAGTAGGACCTCCATATCCGCTGGGTATTGGTTCTGGGGGGCCTGTGGCTACTGAAAACCATGGATAATAGTGAAAATAATGGGACTTCTGGTTTAAAGTACCACAGAGTTGCCTTGGAGGACCTAGAAAATGACTAGAGAGGATATCTTTTCTAGGAAGACTCTATGTTAGGTGTGCTCTTTTGTGTCCTGCAGATAACTGAATAAGTGGAGAATGAATCAGTGGATATGGGGGCCCTACTGTATCTCAAAAAGCAAGATACAAACATGTGGCTATAAAATCACCCTTCTTTCCCTACTATTTTCTTCTTCTTTTTTTTTTCATCTGTGGTTGTGTCAGTGTGGTTCAAAAACTTTTTTCACCTTCTGCTTGACCTAATAAAAATATCACCACAATGTGGGATTTGAGATTTTGTTTCATGGTCTACATGGCTACACCACATATGCTCAGCTTTGGAGTACGTTGCGTGAATAAGAGTGCCTATGAGAATATGCAGAGTACTTTGACTCATACCTTGTAAGTACGTATTGTAGCAGTGCTTCTTAACCTGTGGTCCAGCGAACCCCAGAGGGGTGTGACGTCCTCAGAGTGTGTCTGCAAAGGCTCAAAGGCTGCTCAGCCCACCTCCTCCCCGCAGTAGTGGCCACATGACAGGAGTGGCTGGGCCTGCACATTGCCATTCAATCTGCTCCAGCCACTAACTTGCAGGAAGAAGCAGGAGAAAAGTCTTCCCTCCCCCTGCAATGCCTCTGAGGGAAGGTTTAAGGGAAGGTGTAATTGTATCATCATCATCAGGTATTGATGTTGTTTTGTTGTTGTTATTATTTATTATTATTTTTATTATTATTAGAGTTTTAAATCTTGAGCTAAGTCTTGGGGGTTCCAGAGCAACAAATGATATTTAAAGAGGGTCTCTGGTGAAGAAAAGGTTAAGAGCCACTGATTATGATGATGATGATTACTCTGGTTTTAAATCTTGAGTTAAGTCTGGGGGGGGGGGCAGCAACAAAAGATAGTTAAAGGGGGTCCCTGGTGAAGAAAAGGTGAAGAGCCACTGATGATGATGATGATTACTCTGGTTTTAAATCTTGAGTTAAGTCTTGGGGGTCCCCAGCAACAAAAGATCTTTAAAGGGAGTCCCTGGTGAAGAAAAGGTGAAGAGCCACTGATGATGATGATTACTATGGTTTTAAATCTTGAGTTAAGTCTTGGGAGTCCCCAGCAACAAAAGATATTTAAAGGGCGTCCCTGGTAAAGAAAAGGTGAAGAGCCACTGTATTTTAAAATTATAACGCGCTGGGGATGGTGGGGAAGGCAGGAGGATGGTTTCCACATCAAAGGAGAGCTTGGAAAGGTTGCTTTTGGACTACACCTCCAAATGGCCAGGCAACCTGGCAAATTCTGAAACTATTGTCCCCCAAACCACTTTCCCAAACTTTGAGAATGATGGGTGTTGTGGTCCAAAAACCATCTGGAAGGAAAGGTCTGCCCACCCGAGATCCTGGGGGGAAGGGGATCAGTCCCTGCCGGGCAGCCCCCCCACACCTGCAGGCGGCCGCCGCTCACCTTGTCTGCGCGGCCTCACCTTTCAACACCTTCCTCCGTCCGCAGCCCCGCCCTTCTGTACGGGCCCGTAAGGCGCATGCGCGCTCCGTACCGTGACCGGCGGAGGGAGGGGGGAATTGAAAGAACCTTTGCCCTTGTTCGCACAAACTGAGCATGCGTGGCGTGGTTTGTGCTGGAGCGGATGCTGTTGCTGGGGCGTGCTGGGAGTTGCTTTCATGCCAATCGTAGCCCCGCTGTGCTGGTAGCGCCCAGTAATGAAGGTGCTACACCTTCCTCAACAACAAAGCCTCCTTTTATGGCCGGAGCTAGGATTGTAGCTACTACGTTCAGAAAGAAATTAAATGTAGAAAATACAATGACTATTCCTTTATTAATCTATAGCTTATTGAATTCAGTGAGTCTTGCACATGTAAGGGCTATAGGCTTACATTAAATGCCCTAAAAGCGCCAGATTCCATTTGATCTTGGATGCTAAGCAGGGTCAGCCCTGGTTAGTATTTGGATGGGAGACCGCGGACGGACACCAGGTGCTGTAGGCCATATTTCAGAGGAAGGAATGGGCAAAACCAACTCTGGAGTATTCCTTGCCTTAGGGTTTTCCCCTGTGAAATTCATGGGATCAACCTGTTCCTTTAGGCAGTCTCCTAATTTTCAGTGAAGGCTGGAAGCTCAGTAGACATGCACAGGATTGCATTGTAAATACCTGGGTCAGTTTTAAAACACTTGGCCACAGTAGGAGGTTCAAACATATTTCAAAGCAAGGGCTGTGTTGTCGAAAATACAATTAAGTGCTTTTTTTAAAGGTAAAGAGCTTTGTAGCTTCTCTGTGTCCATTCAATAAATTATTAAACAACTCTTCTTTTGGTGTACCTACATTATTTTGAAAAGCAGAAGGAACTCTGTGTTTGCTGTAAAACAAGTTCCAAACTTTATATTGTGGCAATACAGTAATAGATACACCTTTACTACCATATGCTGATTATTTTTGGATCTATGCTACACTCTACTGGTGAACAGTCGGAAAATCAGAAAGAGAGAGCTGAAGATTTCCTTTGAAATACAGGCATACCTCAATTAACAAAGCCTCTGACAAAGGAACTTCTTTTTAGAAAGTGTTTCTATGTCTGCCCAGAACCTCTTTTCTTCCTTGTCTGTCTAGCTAGTAGAGTATTTTAGCAGCATGGGCACTAGGAGGAGGGTGAAGAAGGGCTACAGAAACACAAATGGTGAAAGCATTGAGTTGCAGCAGCATATCTGCAGTAAATAATACAGTAAAACCTGAGCTAGGAAAGAATGAGATTCTACTTTAGCTGAACCTATAGTAGTTGTGTGTACCTACCTACACCCTCTCTGTCTCTCTCTGACTTTTCTTCGCAAAGATTCAGGAAAGACTCATCCCGCACTTTCTGCAAGTGTGCTGATGACTAAAAAGGCTGAGATAAACAAGTCCGGTTGCAGAAAGCACAGCAGAAAGTCTCCTTGGTTGATGTTTCTGGGTTGTGATTCTTTCTGCGTTGTTGTTTCTCTTCAAGACTTGTTCGGTATGAGTTCTCAAATAAGGCTGCCACATTGTGGATAGTGCGTCTCCATGCCTCCCTATGTGAGGCCAGGGCGGAACACTGTTGGTGATCAATTTGGCCGAGCCTGAGATGTTGCTTCAGGGAGTCCTTGTATCGCTTTTTTGGAGCACCCCTCCTACACTGACCCGTGGCAAGTTCACCGCAGAGTACTATTTTGGGGAGGCGATGGTCCTCTATCCTAGAAACGTGCCCTGCCCAGCGCAGCTGTGTTCTCAATATCATGGCCTCAATGCTGGTGATCCCTGCTTGCTCAAGGACAGCAACATTTGTCACATAGTCACTCCAGTGTATAATTAGGATTGTGCGTATAGAGCGCTGATGAAAGCATTCGAGGAGTCGTAAGTGGTGGCGATAGGTGACCCACGTTTCAGATCCATAAAGGAGAATAGACAGTACGATGGCTCTATACACACTGATACCTACAGACAAGGGTCCCATCTACACGATTTAAATAATACATACGGCGTGTGGAAGTTCGCGCTTTGGTACACACAGCCGTTCGGATTCACACGCATCCAAAAGAGGGGGGCAGTTTTCCACCCTGAAATACGCACATGCAGCTTTCGGGAGGGAAAGCGGATCGCAATGAGAAATCCATACGCTGTTTGGATGGCTGACAGGTCTGTACGGTCCATTCGTACACATACGAACAGGCTGTGCAATCTGATTGGCTGGCCGAGTAGAGGGGGCGGGGCTAGCATGGAGGGGAATTGGGAGCGCCCACCATGTTGGATTCCTGGCTAGCGAGAGTCTGGTAAGTCTGTGAATTGTGCTTATTTATTTTTATTTTATATTGTAAATAGGGAAAACCAACTGTCTGCAAAGCAGGAACCTTTAAAAAAAAAAAGCGGCGGGAAATTTTAAACCGCCACTTGGCTTGCTTGCTCCAGCCAGCTTAGGGAAGAGGGAGTCATACAGAGTTTAGGGGGGTAAAAAATCGTGTGGGCAGTTCGTATGCATACCAACGACAGCCTATTCATACTTCCCCCCCCCAAAACAGATTTTTTTATGATCGTATAGACGCACCCAAGGTAAACAGCAGCTGCCTCCAGAATCCCTTACAGCAGAAGGCAATAAGCCTGCTTCACCATCTACCACCAGTGTGATGTTGTTTTAAAAAGAAGCAGCAGACATCTAGAAATTTGTCCACCAAAATGAAAATCTTAAGAAAAGTGGTGGCTGGTGAAAGAGGGGGAAAAAAATCTCTAGGTACATTTTGGAAAATGCCTCCAGTGGTTTCTAGAAGGTTCCAAATGCTTTTATCTAACCTGTTTGTTTCCTTTTACATATACATATTGTTAATTTTAGATAAAATGTTTGCTGAAACCTATTGAATTGCTTTGTGTGTGAGAGAGCGGGGGGGAGGGGAGGGAGAGAGGGAGAAAGAACACAATACAGGAAGTTATCCTAATTCTTTTATGTTATTTCTGGCTCTGGTGAAATTTTCTGTTAAAAAAGTGGTGCACAGGAGCACATCTACTTTGTGAACTGAAGTATATGTGTGGGATGATTTTTTTGACAACCTGAAGTAAACTTGGAACATTAGGTATTAAAATTATTTCAATAATGTTAACTGTTAGAAATTGGGAAATTAATTCATTACTCTAAAGAATAGCCATCATGCCAAAATGCAACCTGAAGAACAGCCCCGAAGAATTTATAAAGGCAAGATGAAAAACAGATTTGTGCTATTAAGCCTAATTGACCAGGAACCAGATGAACTCTGGACTGAAGCCAGGGACATTGTCAGTGAGGAATGTAGAAAGACATTATCTGTAGCCAAAAAGAAAGATAAGTCTCACTTGATGACAGTTGAAACTCTTCAAGCAATCAAGGACAGGGAAAAAAAAGCAAAGGTGAAAGGTGACAGAAGCTCAAATAGAGCTGTTCAACAACTTGTGTGAAGGGAAAAAGAGAAGCATTCTTGATTTAAATTTCCTTTTGATTTCTTGGGTCTTGTGGAAGTAGAAGATGATAACAAAAGAGGAAGCACAAGAGACCTCTGCCACAAGACCCAAGAAATCAAAAGGAAATTTAAATCAAGAATGGAGATGCTATACAAACAGCAAGGGAACACATTACATGACTAAGTTGAAATAAAAATATGATGGAAACAATACATGGAATAACTATAGGAAAGAGATGAAAGGGCGACAGATTTGTTTGAGGAAAAAACATATGAAGACGAACCTCCAGTTTTAGAAAGTGAAGTGGAAGCTGCACTCAGAACTCTTGGGAGAAATAAATTGCCAGGAACAGATGGCATACCAATAGAGCTGCTTCAGTCTACAGAGACAGGATCCATTCTAGTTCTAACTAAAATCTGTCAACAAATATGGTAAACTAAACAATGGTCCCCAGACTGGAAACACTCAATATACATTCCAGTCCCTAAGAAAGGTGTAGTAAGGAATTGTAGTAACCAAGGGACCATTGCATCAATTTCCTATGCAAACAAAGTGATACTCAAAATTCTACAACAAAGACTTTTACCATATATGGAGCTAGAAATGCCAGATGTCCCAGCTGGGTTCAGAAAGGAAGAGGCGCTAGGGATCATTTGCAAACATACATTCGATAATGGAACATACCAGAGAATTTCAAAAGAAAGCCACCCTGTGCTTTATAACAAAATCTTTGATTGTGTAGATCATGAAAAGCTTTGGCTTGTTCTTAAACAAATGAGTGTAACACAACATTTGATTGTCCTGATGCATAACATGTACTCAGGACAAAAGGCTCGTGTTACACAGAATATGGAAAAATTGAATGGTTTCCAATTGGCAAGGGGGTCAGGCAAAGCACATTTATTTTATCACCCTATTTAACTTGTATCCTGAACATATCATATGTAAAGCAGGACTAGAAGGAAGTATGAAAAACAGAGGAAGCAACATTAACAATTTAAGTTATGCAAGATGACACCATACTACTAGCAGAAAATAGAAAAGGCTTGGAGTAATTGTTTTATTCTGTAATCTTCTGTAAAGCGCTATGTACATGGGTGGCATAATAATAATAATAATAATAATAATAATAATAATAGATTTATGTAACTTCAAAGTAGATGATGAAGACATTGAAATAGTCCAAGATCTTCAATCATTAATCAGAGTGAAGACTGCAACCAAGAAATCAGAAGATGACTAGGACTTGGAAGGGCAGCTATGAAGGAACCAGACAATATCCCAAAATGTCAAGATATATCACTGAATACTAAAGTTAGGTCCATGCCATTGTATTTCCAGTTTCTATGTATGGTTTTGAAAGCTGGACAGTGAAGAAAGCTGATAGGAGGAAAATCAACTTGTTTAAGATTTGGAGCTGGAGAAGAGTCCTACACTGCGGACTGGTAAAAAGACAAATAAATGGGTCCTAGAGCAAATCGAAGCTGAAATCTCCTTAGAAGTCAAGATGAATAAACTGAGAGCCTTTCCGCACTCCAAAGAAAGGAATGTTCTGTCTTTCCTGCCACCTTATTGCATGATAAGAATGATTGGCATTCTGTCATTCCAGTCCCATGGGGGACTGAGGTAATCTGTGCCTTTTTGCTAACCAGAAAAATCTGTTTGCAAAAAGACAGTTTTACCTCGGTCCCCCATGGGACTGGAACAAAAGAACACTGGAAGAACGCCGATGCCATGTGGTTAGGCAGCAGAAAAGATTAAATGTTCTTGCGGCTTTGCTGCTTTTCTTCAGAGTGCAGTAAGGCTCTGAGGCTGTTGTATGTTGGCCGTATCACAAGAAGACACGACTCACTAGAAAAAACAATAATGCTTACTAAAATAGGAGGCAGTAGGAAAGGAGGAATACCGCATTCCAGATGAATAGACTTAATCAGGGAAGCCATGGCCATGAGTCAGCAAGTCCTGAGCAGGGCTGTTCAGGGTAGGTGACTTGGAGGTCTTTCATTCATGGGGTCACCATATGTTGAAGTCAACTTGAAGGAAGTTAACAACAACAAAACACTAACTGAAATAGCTTATTTGGTTGAGTTGTCATTTATTAACTCATTGTGTAAAATGTTACCGTTGGACCATACCATGAGATTTACAGAATGCCACTGAAGTTAAAAACAACAACCACAACCGAAGAACTATAGCAACAGAAGAAGCAACCAACAGCAACTCCATGTGTTTTCCCCTTTCAAAGCTGGTAATGGGAGAGCATCCTCCCATACACCTGTATGCAGGAGACCAGCTGAACCTTCAGCACCTTGCTGCCACCTGCCACCATAGGCAGCCACCTCACTGCACAGCATTGTACCAAACAAAATGTTGGCAGTTACTGAGGTCCCCCTGAAAGAACAGATGTGTAGCTAGGAGGTACTTCTTGACCAAGCATCATCATTTGAGGCTTCAGTGGCCTCAATGGCTAGGAGTGTCTTTTAAAACCAGTTTCAGCTGGTTTACCAGCTGCAGCAACTCCTGAGCAAGGATAGTCTGGCCACAGTGGTACACGCTCTGGTACTCTTTCTTGGATATATAGAATCATAGAATCATAGAATTGCAGAGTTGGAAGAGACCATGAGGGCCATCCAGTCCAACCCCCTGCCATGCAGGAAATCACAATCAAAGCATCCCTGACAGATGGCAATCCAGCCTCTGTTTAAAGACCTCCAAGGAAGGAGACCCCACCATGCTCCGAGGGAGTGCGTTCCACTGCTGAACAGCTCTTACTGTCAAAAAGTTCCTCCTAATGTTGAGGTGGAATCTCTGTTCCTGGAGCTGGCATCCATTGCTCCATGTTCCAATCTCTGGAGCAGCAGAAAACAAGCTTGCTCCATCATCAACGTGACATCCCTTCAAATACTTAAACAGGGCTATCATATTGCCTCTTAACCGTCTTTTTTCCAGGCTAAACATACCCAGCTCCCTAAGTCTCTCATCATAAGGCATGGTTTCCAGACCTTTCACCATTTTAGTCGCCCTCCTCTGGACACGCTCCAATTTGTCAATATCTTTTTTGAATTGTGCCCAGAACTGGACACAGTATTCTAGGTGAGGTCTGACCAAGGCAGAATAGAGTGGCACTATTACTTCCCTTGATCTGGACACTATACTTCTATTGATGCAGCCCAAAATCGCATTGGCCTTTTTAGCTGCCGCATCACACTGTTGACTCATGTTCAACTTGTGGCCTACTAGGACTCCCAGATCCCTTTCGCATGTAGTCTCATTCAGCCAGGTCTCCCCCATCCTATATCCATGCATTTCATTTTTCATTTCGTTCATATAGAGCTTGAATTCTTCAGCTAGTGAGGAATGCAGCAGCCAGAATGATAATCAGGCAGACTCAAGTTACAGTAATTCTGAAAAAGTTGCACTGACTACCTCTTCTTTTCTTAGGCCAGTTGAGGCTGCTGGTGCTTACCTTTGAAGCCCTAAATGGTTTTGGACTCAGAAATTTGCAGAAGCATCTCTCTCCGTAACAGTTTGTTGGTGACTGAAATCCATCAGGGTCTTCTCAAGCTGCCAGTTGGCATCAACAAATTGTGGCCTGCAACTGTGGAATGCCCTCCCATGGAAGTGTGATTTATGTCAACTGCAACTGTTTTGGTGCCAATTCAATCCCTTTTTCCAAGGCTTTTTAATTGGCTGTTATGGGCTCCTGTTGCTGTTGTTGTTTTTAGTGCTTTCCTTCCTCTTTTATGGCAGGTGTTGGGAGTTCATATGGTGTTAATTATGTTTTATTGTTCTAATATATTTGTACCCTGCCCTGGTTATATAAGGATGCTTAAATAAAAAAACCTCCACCGATGCTCAGCCTGCATGTTTGTCAATAAATGCAGGTTCTACAAAATGCCAGTAAGCCTCAAGTGACCTCACATCAAATAAAACTACTGGAGTTTGCACTGCAAGGAACTGGGCTGTGTGCTACAGTGTTAGCATTATTCACATAGAGAGACTCTACACCAGCGTTTCTCAACCGGGGTTCCATGGAACCCCAGGGTCCCCCCAGAGATCGCCAGGAGTTCAGCGAGAAAACAGTAATAAATCATGGAGAAGTGGTGAGCTGAAACCACTCCCCTCCGCAACAGAGAAAACCAGGTGAGGAATGAGTGTGTGTGTGTGTGTGAATGTTTTCACACCAACAGAGCCTCAAAGGGTCCTCTTATGGGTGTGGGGGAGGATGTTTACATGCCAAATACCTTGCTCTCCCTCCCAGATTTTGATCTGCTTTAGATGTGCTAATGAAGCTCCTCATGGCCTGGCAAGGGAGAAGGCAAAGAATGAGTGTGTGTGTGATTGAGTTTGCTTCCTGTAAGCGACCATGGACCCTTGGACCTTTATCATTTGCCAGAACTGAGGACAACAGACAGCGCTGGCTTGCATAAAACTGATTTAAAGGTACAAATGCAAAATGAGGGTTTTTTTTTTAAATCAGAACAATGGAAAGAGAATTGCAATGCTATACAGCTCTTAGCCAATTGGGGAAAACTGACCAAGTAATCCAAGTAACCCCCTGGTGAGTCAGCTACTCAGGTGCAAGCTGTGGATGAGAGAACTGTGACTTAGGGCTTATTTTTTTAAAACCAGATTTGGAAAGGGCAGAGCCATTACAGTAAAGGAGTCATTATAGAGAAAAGGTTCTTAAACTGTGGGTCTGGTAATTGAATGTGGGGGTCAGAGATCAGTCTTTGGGTCAGAGTCAGTGAGGATGGAGCAAGCTTGTTTTCTGCTGCTCCAGAGACTAGGACACATAGCAATGGGTTCAAACTACAGGAAAAGAGATTCCACCTAAACATTAGGAGGAACTTCCTGACAGTAAGAGCTGTTCAGAAGTGGAATACACTGCCTGTTAGTGTGGTGGAATCTCCTTTGGAGGTTTTTAAGCAGAGGCTGGATGGCCATCTGTCAGGAATGATTTGATTGTGTATTCCTGCATTACAGGGGGCTGAACTGGATGGCCCTTGTGGTCTCCTCTAACTCCTATGATTCTATGATTCTATGTTTCTGCCTTAGGCAGCAGATCATGGTAACCTGAACTCTCCCTAAAAGCCAAGATGATTAAACTGAGACTGTCTTACTTTGGAGAGAGATATTTATATTTATATTTTATATTATATTTATGTTATAGAAATTTCTGACCTTCAGGTATCAAATATGTATTGCTAGCAATGTGGAATATAATAAGCATCTATTTTTTTTTACTGTTTCTCTATCCTCCTTTATGGATCTGAAACATGGGTCACCTATCGCCACCACCTATGACTCCTCGAGCGCTTTCATCAGCGCTGTCTACGCACAATCCTAAATATACACTGGACTGACTTTGTGACGAATGTTGCTGTCCTTGAGCAAGCAGGGATCACCAGCATTGAGGCCATGATATTGAGAACACAGCTGCGCTGGGCAGGGCACGTTTCTAGGATGGAGGACCATCGCCTCCCCAAAATACTACTCTGCGGTGAACTCGCCACGGGTCAGCGTAAGAGGGGCGCTCCAAAAAAGCGATACAAAGACTCCCTGAAACAACATCTCAGGCTTGGCCAAATTGATCACCAACAGTGGTCTGCCCTGGCCTCACATCGGGAGGCATGGAGACGCACTATCCACAATGCTGCAGCCTTATTTGAGAACTCACGACGAACAAGTCTTGAAGAGAAACGACAACGCAGAAAGAATCACAACCCAAAAACATCACCCAAGGAGACCTTCTGCTGTGCTTTTTGCAACCGGACTTGTTTATCTCGGATTGGCCTTTTTAGTCATCAGCGCGCTTGCAGAAAGCGCGGGATGAGTCCTTCCTGAATCTTCGTTTGCGAAGAAAAGCCAGAGAGGAATATAATAAGCATCTATTTTTTTTTACTGTTTCTGTAATTTTTTTAAGAAAAGAGAGCTGTAGGTATAATTTTTATGTAGGGATTCCCTGAGACCTGAAAATTATTTCAAGAGTTCCTCCAGGGTAAAAAGGCTGAGAAAGCCTGGTTGCTCTTGCTTCTGCAGTAAATTTTTAAACTTTTAAAAACCACAAGAGGGCAGCATTGGGTGCATTAAACAACCAAGCCCCTCTGTTACTGTACCTTGAACTGATGTAGATTACAGCTTTTCAATGCTGCCATGTGCACTGTGGCCAGTCTGTTGGCCGGCAGTCAACCTTCTGGTAATGAGCAACCTCTCTGCTAGCAGGATTGTATTCAGAATCCTTCCAGTTTGCACTCTGCTGGCATAACCTACAGGACTACCAAAAACAACCAAAACAGGGACTGATATGTTCAACCACTTAATGTTTAAGCAATACCTTGGTACAATAAGTATGTATATACTGATCTTGTACAGTGTAATTCTAATAATTGATATGCTACCATATAATTAATGTACAGTCAAAGAAGTTTAAAAGAACAGGTTGTTTATATGTTTGTATTATCAATATACTCAGGCAGTTAAATTGGTATGGATGTTATCATTTTTAAAGAGATCACCAACAGAAGATTTATGTTGCAACACCCATAAAATGTACCGGGACGGTCATCTTGAATTGTGTGGATTCTTCACAAGACCCTTCAGTATAATCATGATGGTCTGATATAAGGAAATCAAGGATCTTTAATTTGGACATTGGTTTGAGACTGTTTGCATTTGGATTTCTTTGACTATACATTAATTATATGGTAGTATATAAATTATTAGAATTATACTGTACAAGATCAGTATATACATACTTATTATACTAAGGTATTACATAAACATTAGGTGGTTGAACATATCAGCCCCTGTTTCAGTTGTTTTTGGTAGTCGGTGTCTTGAGATGGATTCTGGGGTGTGTATCGTGTACTGGTATCTCCAGACTTTTCCAGTGACCAGCAGTTTCAGAGTTAAAAACTTTATTGTCATAGGAATCCAAAGAGCTAACCCTACAAGTTCGTTACTCAGAATGAAACCTAACTAACAAGCAGTATATTAAAAGCATTCTACAATCTACAAAATCTGGCGGGCTATACAGTCATTGGCTATCCATCATCCTCACTTTCAACTCCCACTGTACCCAGGCTCAGCCTACTTTTCTCAGAACCGAGTCCAGGTGTTGGTCTTATCAAATAGTTACCAACATAGAGCACATATTCCCTTTTTCCAGTTAGACTATATACTCGTTAACAAGCACAGAGAAATGCAAATACAATTAGCCACACAGTTATACAACAGAACTGAATTTGGCAGGGAAAGGTCATGTCTGGGACCAATCCTGACAGTGTGTAACCCACATAGCCTACAGGGCCCCAAGGTCACCTCCATGCTATGGTGGGATAGCAGAATAGGACTTCATGGATGATATATACAACTAGAAAATCTCGTTTTCTAGTGGGGATCCTTATGTACCAACATGACACTGTCCAAACTCAACAGGTGGCTACCAGCAGCCTCCATAAATGCTGAGATTTGCAGTAGGAAAACACGAAGAGTAGGGATAAGGAGGAACCTCCAAAATAGCCCAGCAAAACCTGAGTATGCTCAGTCAGCACACAATATTGGTTGTAGCATGTGGGGGTGGCTGTAGGGAAAAGGGGATGAAATGCCACCCAAGACTGATCTTTTTACTAGAATGGAGAATTTAGCTTGGTTTGTTGTACTGAACAAACTGTTTTAGGTTTAAAGCTACATTTAAAGGAAACCCCTTCTTCTTGAACACTTCCTACTCGATGATCTCTTGGCCTTTGTACTTCCTTTACTGACTTGTAGGGATTCTAGCTGAATTACTATTGTGATAATGGGATGATGCACTACATCTTCCATTATCTGATGCTCAGCTATCAGGTAATCAAAGGGTTAACAACTCTAGGATCAGCAGCAGCAATGATGTCTATCAACAGAGACAGGACTGACTAATGAAGACTGTCAGAGTGGCAATTTGAAAAGCTACAAAGACTGCCTCTGACCATGAGGCAAGAGTGAGAAATAAAACATAAACCCTGTAGCTAATACAGTTCCTGGTTTACTCACTCACTTATGCAGTTCAGTCTGTTTATTCAAAGGCTTGGCTAGCCCCATGCCTGCTCACAGGCCAGGCTCTACAGCCATGCCTCCAGCAGATATGTTCCTTTGTTCTTCTGCTCTGGAATGCGATGTTATCCCATCTCAGAGCTTCCTTTGTCCATTGTGCATACTATATCAGTTTGTCTTCCATAATGAAGCACCTCTCCCCTTGTCTGGCACCCAAGACATTGGAACAGGCTACATGACTAAGAGACTGAAGATACTACATCTGCTCCAGTCTACAGTGGCTGTTATTTGAAAAGCAGAAATCCGATGGACTATCTACGTAGCATGAGAACCAGCATGGTGTGAGAGCCACCAAGGTGTAATGGTTAGAGTGCTGTACTAGAGCTGTGGGAGACTAGGGTTTGAATCCCTGTTCAGCCATGGAAATCCACTGGATAACTTTAGGCAAACCACACTCAGCCTCATAGGAAAGCAATGACAACACCACCACCACCACAGCAAATCTTGCCAAGAAAATCCTAGGAAACAATTGTCATAGGTCAGAGGAGATTTGAAGGCACATAACAATAATATACCTACATAGCAAGTGGGGAAAACACAATGCCTATTTCATTTTTATGTTCTAATTTTGTATTCTAATTTTTATATTTTGGCTTTCACTAGAGAAGGAAAATGCTTGTTCAAATCCAACATGTTTTGTAACTTTTTCTTTTAAAAGAGCTTGCTCTTGCCTCTTTTGTACAAGGCAAGCTTAATTCTAATTAAAAGCAGTATGTAATGCACACAGAGGTCACACTGTTGCACAAAAAGTACGGTAAATGTTTTCACAAGTACTCCCCCCCCCACGGCTCAAGTTTATAATTCATACCTTGTACAATTCTGATAGCTGTAGGAAATGCTTTTCCTTTTTTAAAGTACAAATCTGTCGTCAGATTTAACATTAAACATGTGAAAGCAAATCTCATTATTTATTTTAAAAACTTGAATAACTTCCAGAAACAACATCTATAACTCAGACACATCATTCAGCACTGGAGTACTTTTCATGTATTTTGTTAACCATGAATATCCATGAGCAGGATTAACTGTAGCGCTTCTTCAAAAGAGCATTTTTGTATCTTTATATTAGAAGAAAGTATAATGGGAGGGCAGAAGGGAATTCACATTTTTCAGATTTTGACATGCAGAACATACCTTCTCCCTATGGTGAAATATGACCAACTTAGTGAGGCATAAATACACACAAGGGGGAGGAAACAAACATATGCTTTCATACATAAATTATATAGATACATGATGTGTCTACACTGCAACATAAAGTTATGCATTCTTCTGTCCATTAATTTCAATGGCCTTAAATATCCCGATTTCCCTTTGGATTATGTTCTTCATATTCTCTCATTACAACAGTGTAGAGAAACAGTCTGATCCAAAGTTGTGTGTGCATGCTGTTCTGTGTGGAGAACTCCTGGCAATCTTGGCCTGCCCCTTCACTGCAATGATGAGAGGAATCCCAACAAGAATATGGCCGTGTTGGGGGAAACAATGTGGCCGCTGGGGAGAAGGTGTAGATGGAATGCCCACCCCCAGCCCCTTTGCAGTTGCTTGCCACAGATCTACAAGACTAAATTTTCTCCACCATGCCCTAAATGTTACTAGAGATAAAATATCCCTTTAAAGATATTGCTTCATATGTCTGTGGGAGAACCGGAAGGAATATAAAATATGAAGATGAATTTTCTTAAAAGGGAGTTTATATAAAAGAAGGCACATTTATTGTAGAAGAGCTAGAGAAATATTTTCACATTCTGTAAGACCCTGACCATAAAGGATATGATACAATAGAGCAACATACAAAACAAAGTTTAGCAAATTTTACATAGAAGTATGTTATCTGACTGGCGAGACTTTAGGGAGATTACCAGATGCTCTAAAAATGGTTTTATTATGACTCCAGGAGATCACTAAAGGGCTTCCTTTACAGATGACATTGTTCACCTCTCGTAATACACCCGTTCTGCTGCTGTTCTGCTGCCTTTCTGCTGGAGCTGCTTTTTATTGACAGGAGAAGCTGTCAATATATCCCCTGTTCCATTTCTGTCACGGAAGTTCCTGCAAGTGAAAAGGTGCCCCATTTTGCTGGCAAAATCCCAGCGTCAATGGGAGGTCCCTGCTAGAACACTTCCTGGTGAGATCGGGCCATCTAGGTAAGTGATACACTTTTAAAAAACTTCCTTGGTTTATACTTGGAAGTTTCAAAGTATGTTTTTGTGCTTACTGTCACTTTTTGTCTTGTTTTTTTGCTTTTTATTTTTGAATTTCCCACGCTCTCGTCTTCTTCTGAGAACGGGTGGGATTTAATTCCAGGAAGTGAATGGATCTCCGTTAGAGTTCCATTCACTCCTGGGCTGCCCTGAAGACGTGAATAAGGTAGGTCTGAAAACTTTTGTTTTTGTGCCAGTACAGGGATGGGAGAGGAGATTGTGGGACAGGAATGCTTTTTCTGTTCCTGTCTGATAATCTCCTAGATCAGTTTTTCTGTCTGCATTGAAGTTCAAGATATGGTTTCTAAGACTGACATTTTATCTAGGCAACAGTGATACACAATTATTTATTAGTACAACAAATAATATAATAGCAATTAAATCAGTAAACTCAAATATCAAAGGCTGGGTAGTCTTCAGGACACAGGCCAGAAAATAGTATAACAGTATCCATTCCAATTTCTCCAGTTGTACCTTTCCCACGTTCTGCCTCAAAGGTGATCTGATAAAATGGGAAAAAGATTAATGAAGAAATGCCCATTGTAAAAACGTACTGAATGTTTGTAAGACAAAAAAACATTAGCAACCTTATGTGTTCTGTACGTTGTTATCACAACTTAAAAAAAAAGTACTTAAATTCACTGAATACCCTGCCATTTCATACTCTTCTGTGGCGTCCATAAAAGTTTTATGTTCTTCTCACTTAAGTACTATGAAAGAACAGGTTGTTTACCTGTAACCATAGATCTTTAAGTGGTCTTTTGTGAATTCACACAGTTGAGTTATTCCTGCGCCTGCGCAGAGCATTCGGAACCTTCTGGAATCACTAGGCAAAATGTTAATTGATACATTTTTTGGCGGTAACTCCGCCCACCCTAATGGCCCCCTTAAAAGGCGCTCCTGCCTAATTCCCCTAAGTTCCTTGGATGACGCCGCAACCGGCAGCATCTGGAACATAAAGCATACATACCATAGTAGGACATAGAGGGGAGGATGGGTGGGTCTGTGTGAATTCATAGAAGACCACTCGAAGATCTATGGTTACAGGTAAGCAACCTGTCCATCTTCTTCATGGTCTCTGTGAATCACACAGTTGGGTAGACTAGCAAGCTTTTTCCCAGGAGGAGGGTATGTCCCGTACACAAGTAGACGAGGACTATACTCTGTATTCAAACAACAATTGGATTTATTAACAGCACATTCTTCAAGCATGAAAGCAACCCATCCTGTAAAAACAAACTCACTCATTGAATGAAGGACAGCCCTCCCAAAGGCAGCCTCATTTCTGGAATGAGTGTCCAGTCTGTAGTGTGAGATGAAGGTCTAAGGTGATGACCAAGTTGCTGCACAGCAAAAGTCCTCTAGGGGCACTTCAGAGAGAAATGCTGTTGAGGTGGAGACAGCCCATGTCGAGTGTCCCCGAACCTGTGGAGGTAACAGTTTCTTGGCCAATTCATAGCAGAGGGCAATGGTCAAAGTTACCCACTTCGACAGGTGCTGCAAGGAAATTGGTGCACCCAGCCTCAAGTCAGCATAGGAGACGAAGAGCTTGGTGATTTTCTGATGGGAGCTGTCTGTTGTATGCAGAAGGTGAAGGCCCTCCTAACATCCATGTAGTGGAGGATGCACTCGAATTCGTTCTTTGGATCCTGTATCAGAGCCGGCAGAATTATGGCTTGGTTCAGGTGAAAACTGGAGACCACTTTGGAAAGGAAGGAAATGTCCGGTCTCAGCACCACTTTGTGCTTGTGGAAGGTGGTGTACAGTGGGTCCGAACGTAGGACACACCGTTCTCCAGCTTGACGCGCTGAGGTGATAGCGATGAGGAAAGCCGTTTTCCATGACAACAGCCTCAGTTCCATGGATGCCATGGGTTCGAAGGGTGTCAAACCAATTGGGAAAGGACAAGTTCAAGGCTCCAGGTCAGAATTGGTTCAATCACTGGAGGATGGAGATTGATGTACCCCTTTAGGAATTTCTTGACCACCGGGTCCTGGAATGGAGAGGGTTGACTCCTTTCCTAGAACTCAACAGAGATGGCTGCCAAATAGCAGCGAAGTGATGAAATGGACAGTCCCGCTTCAGACAGTTGAAGAAGGAATTCAAGGACCATCGGTACCGAGCAGGACTCTGCGGGTAGCCCACAGTCAGCCAAAAAGGCTTCAAATCTTTTCCATTTGTAGTGGTAAGACTTGCGAGTCGCAGGACAGTGGGCAGTGTCAATCACAGCCTGGATATCCATTGGAAGGACCGGAGGAGCTGGCGGCCCTGGAACTGAGGCCGGATTCATGGGCATATCCTCCACACTGTCAAGCAGAGTGTCTTGAAGTCTGGATGTCTGATCATTCCATCTTGGATGGTGAGAATGTTGGGACGGTTTGGAAAGTGGATGAACTGACATCTGGCCAGAACGTAGAAGGCGTGCAAACCAAGGCTGCCAGGGCCAACATGGAGTGATGAGGATGGCATCTGCTCGGTCCTGACGGAGTTTGGCAATCACTCTTGTCAGAAGTGGAAACAGAGGAAAGAGGTAGAGGAGCGGGACTGTTGATCGGAAGAGGAATGCGTTGCCTCTCGAGCCTCGAGCCCAACTCCTGGAGCAGAACTGGTGACACTGCTTGTTTGCCAGGGACGCAAAGAGGTCTACTTGCGGGGTCCCCCAAAATCGAGATAGGTCCTTTACAACTGACCAGTGAAGCATCCATTCGTGGATGGATGAACTGGAACGGCTGAGTCCGTCTGCGAGAATATTCTCCTCTCCCGGTAGGTGGATGGATTGAAGGTGTATGTTCCTTTGGACACACCAGTCCCAAATGCTCAAAATGAGTTGGAGGAGTTGGGGGGACCTTGTTCCTCCCTACTTGTTCATGGAGTACATGACGGAGGTGTTGTCTGTCACCAAGAGCAGAGTCTTGTTCATCATCAAGGTCTCAAAAACCCGCAGTGCCTTCTGTATGCTGAGGAGTTCTAGGACATTGATATGGAGCATCCATTCGCTGGCATCCCAGGTCCCTTGTATCTCGTAGGCTCTGAGATGGCCTCCCCAGTCTAGCATGGAGGCATCCATAGTTAACGAAGTGTCTGGTTGTGGAGGGTTGAAGGGCATCCCGGACAGTAAGTTTTCTGGGATTAGCCACCAGTCCAAGGAACATTGGATGGTGCATGGCATTGTCAGGAGTTTCTTTGGGGAGTCCCTTAGAGGATTGAACACTCCCAAGAACCAGTTCTGGAGCGGATGAAACTGTAGCTTGGCAAGGCATGTAACGTAAGTCGTAGCTGCCATGTGGCCGAGAAGCACTTGAACCGAGTGGGCTGAGAGTCTTCGGGAACGATGACAGGCATGGATCAAGGAACAGAGGGTGTCGAATTGGTCCCGAGGGAGGTAGGCTGCTGTCGTCAACAAACCCAGCCAAGCTCCAGTGAATTGGATAGACTAGGATGGGTGAAGCTGTGACTTTTCCATGTTGACAACAAGTCCCAGGCTGTGTAACACATCTAGGGTGAGATTGATGTTGCTCTTGAGCTGGTGTCTGGAGCCTGCTACAATCAGCCAGTCGTTGATGTAGGGGAAGACCACCACACCACGCTGACAAAGAAAAGCCGCCACTACCGCCATGTATTTCGTGAAGACCCTTGGGGCCGTGGAGAGTCCGAAGGGCAGAACACGGAATTGGAAGACATTGTTCCCAATCTGGAATGCCAGGAATCGCCTGTGGGACAGATGGATCCTGATGTGGAAGTAGGTGTCCTTGAGATCTATGGATGCAAAGCAGTCACCTTGTTGGAGGAGCAGGAGGATGGAAGCCAGGGTCACCATCCTGAACTTCTTTGGCACAATGTACCAGTTCACTCCTCGGAGGTCGAGGATGGGACAGAGGCTGCCATCTTTCTTTGTGACAAGGAAGTACCTCGAGAAGAAGCAGAGGTGGTGAAGTCTGGAGTTTACGGGTTCAATGGCCCCTTTTTGCAGCAGCATCTGCACCTCCTCGAGGAGGAAAGGGGAAGGTGGTGTAGGTCGAACCCGACCTGTCGGAGGCAGTGTGTCGAATTCGATCCAATAGTCGTTCTGGATGATGCGAAGCACCCAGCGGTCTGATTTTATCGAGGACCAGGCATGTTGGAACGACGATAGACAGTCTCCAAACATGAGAGTCTAAAAGAGACAAAGAATCAGAATGAAGATAGGCAGGTTCAAAATTGTCTCCTGCCCTGATCTTTCGGCTTCTGCTTGGAGGGTAGCCGGTACCGAGAGGTGGATCCCTGGCTCCTCACCGAAGAGGCGGATGACACTGACTGCTGGTAACGGGAATGCCTGGAGGACTGAGGCATGTTTCCCCTTCTAAAGGGATAGCTGTAAGCAGAGCCCTGCCAGCCCGTGCAACCTCTGGCCTGGTATGCAGAGGATGAGGACGATGGCATACCGTATTCTATGAGGTGGTCCTCATCTTCTGTGTAAACTCTAACTTCTCGTTAGTGGATCCATTGAATAGGCCAGACTGATCGAAAGGCATGTCCTCAATAGTTTGCAGCCACTTGAGGAGCAAGCCCTGAAGACCGAAGCCAAGCCTGTCTTTGCAGGGCTATTGATCCAGCCATGGTCTTGGCTGCACAGTCAGCAATGTGTCTAGCTGAATTCATCTGTTGCCCAGCCAAGAGTTGAGCTTCAGCCTGAATCGCCTCTGCTAGTCGACACTTCTCGTCGGGCAGGTCTTGGATGAGGGGCATCATCCATTCCCATAATACCTGTTGATACACCCTCATGCATGCTGAGTAAATGGCGATACAGAAGCTGAGACCGGCAGCCAAATAGATCTTTTTGCCTATAATGTCCAGCGTCCTGCCCTCAGGATCCAATGACGTAGTCTGAGCTCGTCGATGCTGCCTGCTCTGAGACGCTTCAACCACCACAGAATTGGGACGTGGGTGCGTCTTCAACCAATCAATGTCCTTACCGGCCACACGGTACAATCTGTCAATTCTCTTTGAAGTGGACAGAATGGCAGAAAGGTTCTCCCATGACCCCTGTGTCAACTTCAAGACGGATGGTAGGACTGCTATGCTGGTAGCCGGAGGGGCCTTCAATTTGATATGGTGGTAGATTGGGTCCACCGGCTCGGATTCATTCTCCGTCACCTTCAGGTCTAACATGTGTGACATTTGCATGACCGGCTCTGAAAATGAACAGACGTCGTCGGTTGGTGAAGACGAGTTCTCGTCGAGCAGATTGGGCTGAGGTGATGGGATATATGGAAAGTATGAACCCACCGAATCCGAGGAGATGAGGAATCCGAAGATGGGGATGGACTCTGGCGGCCATGGTGCAAGGAGGTCGTTCGAACTGGTGGAGTAGGCGGCAATGGAGGCAGCGGGTATGATTCGTGATACGGAGACACCTGGCTCCCGGCATCCCTCATTGTAGGTATGGAAAAATGTTGATCACCGTAGGTAGACTTGTTGAGACCTTGAAAGGATAGCTGGAGCGGAGAACAACACAGTGCATGAACTGTGGCTGCTTCCGAAGAAAGCTGGAATACCCGATCAGAGACCATAACATGAGATCCTGACGGGGATGCAAAGCGTGCACGGAACACAGCCCTTGTTAGGTCATAAGTACCATATGCAGGCTCATCATCTTGAATCCGTGAAGAAGAGGCATGGATTTTCTTGGCATCCTCCAACAATCAAGCCCCGATGTCAACCGATGGCGGTATCTCCAAGGAGCTCAGCCCTAGAGACCACCAGGGCAGGAGAGTGCCCTTGCCTCAGAGGAGAAGTCTCCAATTCTCCTTCTGATGGATCTCCCAATTCAACTTCCACGATCTCAAGTGAAGGTGTGGGAGTTACTGCACGGGAGCAAGGCTGATTCGTGGGAGCCTCTTGTTCCCAAACCGTCACCTGCACCTGTTCTGGTGGAGTGGCCTGCTGCTGAGGGTGTATAGCAGGAATGGTAACAGGTGGTTCTAAAGGCTCAAGTTGCATCCTCAAAGTTTTAGCTCCCACGTCCTTGGAGCCTTGGCCAGCTTCAGATGTATGTTTAGTCTTCTTCTACTTCTTCATCGGCCTGTCCTTGGACGATGCTGAAGAACCACGGTCCTGGCCAGCTTCCTTTGGCTTCGAGTGGTCCTGAGGAGGTTCCTTCAGATTCGAAGCACCTTGGTCCCAAGTAGAGGTTGATGAAGTCGAGGGGGCTCAGTCCCGAGTCGAGCTTGATGAAAGAACGTGCTTGTGAGAGTGACGCACTGCCTCGGGGTCAGAAGCCACAGACCGATGCCAAGAAAGACTTTGAGAGTGATGGCGTTTTTTTGTCAGGGACTTCGGTGATGGAAACCGACCCTGTGTTTGTGGTGAAGTTGCAGGCCCAGCAGTTGAAGTAGACGCAGTCGCAGGGATCAGTGTCTTTTCATAAAGAAAGGATTTCAGCTGGGAAGACCTGTGCTTATGGGCTTGAGGTGTAAAGGCCCGGCAATGGACACAGGCTTCCACATTATGCGACTCACCCAAGCATATCAGGAAACAAGAGTGGCCGTCAGAGCTAGGCAACTTTGCCTGTCAAATCGCACGTCGCTTGAACGTGGCCTTAGAAGCCATCACAGTTGAAGGGGTAAGCCGAACATCAAGAGAAAACCAGACCGAGTCAAGCCAAAAATCCAAAAACCAAGCCAAATCAGAAGGAGTGAGAGAGAAACATAGCCAAAAACCAGTCCGAGTCAAAATCCGAAAGTGAGTAAAAAGAACAGCGAGAGAAGGTTCCATCGTGCCGCTAACGCAGCAGAAAGAAAGGAACTGAGGGAAGTTAGGTGGGAGCGCCTTTTAAGGGGACCGTTAGGGTGGGCGGAGTTACCGCCAAAAAAGTATCAATGCACATTCTGCCTAGCGATTCCAGAAGGTTCTGAATGCTCTGCGCAGGCACAGGAATAACCCAACTGTGTGATTCACAGAGACCACAAAGAAGATTTTTCATGGGGTCTTCCATTAACCCAAATGGGTTGGTTACAGACTAGCTCCCCAACTTTTTTGTTCTCTAGTGGAAGCACAGGAAGAAAAGCTGTGTCTTTCATTGGCTTCTATTTTTTAATCTTTCTTTTTCCATTTTTTGTATTTTAACTCCCCCTCCCTCATGTTTTTTAACATCTTATGAAAGTCTGCCTGCTGATACTTGTAAATCTATGAGCACAGCCATCTTTTTTCCTACACCATGTCACTGGGACCTGCACTTTACCATGACATAGCAACATTCCCAGCACTACTTATAAGAGAACACAAAAGCACCCAGCAATTGCCACTGAGTGCACCATGTTGCCTATTTTAATGTTGTATAAGAAAAAAAGATGAAAAGACTGCATGGGCAGCATGAGAAATTGTTATGCTGCCTCATAATCAAAATTCAATGCATGTGAACGTGTGCCTCCTCCACCTCCCAAAATTTGAGTGACTCTTTGCCTTTCCAGTGGCCCACCCCACACCCAAGAAATTCTTTGGAGTCAGACATTGTAACACACAAAATTCAATTCACTTTATAAAGCAAAGCTAACACCTTCCAACTTATATCCTTAGCACATCCCCACACCATCAAACACAGTTGCCCTCCCACCATTTTTCTTACACCATCTTTGCACAGGCTGCTCTGCTTTTCCCATTCTCTCAAGATGTATTTCAATGGTGCAATCTGTGACAGAACAGTGAATATGAGAGAAACAATAGCCCTCACTTTTTCTTATCTCCCAGCCCTTTCATGCTTTTGTACCTAAGAGAACTCAGTCACATAATACACAAAAAGAGCTCGAAATCAACTTTTTTGGAAGATATCTCTCAGAATCCCCCGGGCAGCATCACTTCTAGCCTTGCTGACTGGGGTAGTCTGGAAACTGTAGTCCAAAAATAACTTTCCCCCAAGTTATCAATCAGACTAGTTAAATTATTCTGAATTTTCAAGAAGACCCGCATTTAAAGCTTTGCAATGATAATGCAGTAATCAGTAGGAATGGGGAAAACTTCAGCCAGTTTGCATTTTAATGTGGATTAACCTATGTAATTCACTTTAATTTAACCGATATGCAAACTGAAACACAGCTAAATGATGTGATGCAGTTTTCCAATAAAAAAATGCACATATTAGTAGATGTGCATATACAGGAAAAATACATGTATGGAACTGTAGCTATTAGTGCAAGTAACACACACAAATGTATTAAATAGGGAAAACTTTTCACAAAAAGAAGCATATATGTTAGGGGTAATGATATAAAATGCTTATATTAGGAGAAATATGCATGATGATGCATATGAAGTTTCATGATTTTTTTTAAAAAAATCTCAAAAGTAATGCATAGATGAGGCAAAAAAAACCCAAAACTCTTCAGCTTGAAAATGAGAAACAGCATGATGTTGAAATTGACAGATTGTGGGCTTGTCTAAACCAGTGAAAAAACCCAAATCCTCCCCTCTGAATTTGGCCTGATAATGCCACATGATGTGCAGCCTTTCCCATGAATCTGGTTGCAACAGTGACACACTATGTATGGCCACACCAGACTCAGAGAAGACCCCCTTAATCCAGGTTTTAGAAAACTCACAGTTTCCTTTGGAGTTTGCTGGAAACTCTGGAGAAAACTGCCATGTGAACCAACAATCTCCACTGGATTCAGGGGTGGGGTTGGGGAGAAGAGGGAGCACAAGTGCTGCCTGAGCCACCAACATTCCCCCCACTCCCCAGCACCACTTCTCAGTCCAAAGGAAGAGACCCAGTAGTACTCTGTCTCTGGGGTCAGAATACCTGGTAAGCCCTGCCTTTGTGAGGCTGGATGCCCAGTCTGGTTTCAGAAAGTGCAACTACTGCTAGGGTTTTGCTTTTCTGGTGCACAATTGCTCGGGAAAAGCAACGTGCCAGTGGGAGACATAGAATCATAGAATCATAGAATTGCAGAGTTGGAAGAGACCACGAGGGCCATCCAGTCCAACCCCCCTGCCACGCAGGAAATCTTGATCAAAGCATCCCCGACAGATGGCAATCCAGCCTCTGTTTAAAGACCTCCAAGGAAGGAGACCCCACCACACTCTGAGGGAGTGTGTTCCACTGCCGAACAGCTCTTACTGTCAAAACGTTCCTCCTCATGTTGAGGTGGAATCTCTGTTCCTGGAGCTTGCACCCATTGCTCCGTGTTCCAGTCTCCCACTCTGAAGGCAGAACGAGCACCCACCCAGCCATCGTAAGTTGCCTGTTCTGGGTTCAGAGAGGGCAACTACAACTGGGTGTTTGCTTCTCCAGAGCACAATCACCCAGGAAAAGCAAAGCACCAGCGGTAGTCAGATGTTTTGAATGCAGAATGAGCACCAGCCCTGCCATCATGAGTAAGTTGCCTGATCTAGCTTCAGAGAGGGTGACTACCACTGGGGATTTGCTTTCTTGGTGCACAATCGCCCTCTGAGCTCCAAGAAAAGCAAAGGGCTGGCTCCAGAGAGGCTAATACCACTGGTGACTACCAGTAGTGCTTTGCTTTTCTTGGAGCTCAGAATCAAGTGTAAGTAACAGGGTTAGTAAAAATCCAATGCAGATTTGGGCTTTGGCTAATGTGGCACTGAAATCGGGGCCAGATTAGTCTAAATTTCATGTACTGCAGCTCTGGGCCAAAGTAGTCTGAATCGCATCTGGATTTTTACCCCCCGTGTAGTCAAGCCCTGTCTGTCCTGAGCAGCCAGGCCCACAGTACAGAGATATAAAAAGAGCTCTGCTGCCTCTATATTATGGCCAAATCCTATGTAACACTCGTAGTATGTTAAGCTTTTTCAGCATACTTACATGTAAATCTGAAAGGGTGATGGCTGCCAACCAGATAATGGTGCAACAGAACTTCCCTGGTGCACCTCCTCACTCAATCAGAGCCCTTTTGAACTGGGGGTGTGAATCTGTACCTGTTGCCATCTAGCACCTATTGTGCAACCTGGGAAAAATCATTTCAGACGGGACAAGATACCTCCTTGTGTGATGCTCAGAAGAAAAAACAAAAACCAGTTATGCTAGTGCTTGTGAGCCAGAGGATTCCAGCTAGTAATTCCAGTTAGTCCAGCACTGTCATCCTCACTGTGGCAAAGCACATATCTTCAAGAAGTCCACAAAGTGGGCTTGAAGGCAACAGCACTTTCCTGTTTGCAGTGATATATGATCCCTGAACCTGCAGGTAGCCACCAAGACTACTAATCACTAAGAAGAAGGCAGAATAAAATGGACATAGTTATCCTGGCTATTATGTTTGGTGTTTAGCTTTTAACTTACATTCATAGTTGCTTCAGCTCCCGTGGATATTTCAATTTGTCCAGTTTTCCACTGTTCATCATTCCCCATGCTCTGTTCCCAGGAAGGGCCACTACTGATATCATTAAGGATTACTCGTAGTTTGCCCACACTTTCGCCTGCAAGCCGGTAACTAAAAATTAAACAATACATGTTGTTTGGTTCAAGATCGCTGAGGAGAAGTTTCAAACGACCAATATCCTTCTTGTGTCCCATGAAGGCTGGAACTGTCATGTAATATCCATCACCTAGAAGAAATATGTGGGAATTTGAAAAGCAAGAAATAGAATGTTAATTTTTTTTGTCCTGAATAAGATGGTTACTACCCATATGGTGTGCTTCACAGGTCACAATCTAAATGGTCTAGAAAGCCATGAATTATTGGTCTGAGAATACACACTGGACTCTTCTGTTCCCTCTTCCTCCTTAATACCCATCTTCTGCAGTTTGTTAAACATCACTTTCATATGAACTGGGAAGTGGCTACTTAATTTCTGACTACAGGATGTCAGACCAGCATGGAACTGTATTTTAGTGTCCTGCTTTGTCATTTGAGATTAAACCATTTTTTTTTCTGGATCAGACATTGAAAGGGAAACAAACCCTGGAAGCTTTACATTACCTCAGCACATCTCAAGCTAGCTGGTATGGAGGACCAGGGGTTTTTTTTGGAAGAGGAGGCAATGTGTCAGGAATTGGTACCACGTTTGTGTCCACTGGCTGCAGTTGCTTTTTCTTTTCCTTCCTGGAAACCTGCCAGGGACCAGCAGCCAATGTACCAGACCACCACTTTGAACAGTAATGCATTGCATGACACACAAAGAAGGAAGGTATCAGCTCCTATTTCTGGTCCATCAAACCATCATTTATTAGAACGAGATTGTTGTGTCTAAATGCCCCCCTTTCTTATATATACAGTACACTTAGTCCCTGGCTGATCACATTGCATAAGGCCTTGATAACAAGCTCATAGGAGGGGAGAGGGAGCCCAAGAGATCCAAGTGATGTGGGAAGCATTACATATACAGGTGGTGAGAAGGCCTCATTTTTTTATTCTTAAATGTATTAATCAGACTCCTATGGGATACTTAAGATCATATACTGAAATTATAAATATTTTATGAAATGAAAACACTGAAACATATTTTAAGGCAAAATCAGGTAAAAACTCTGAAATATAGGCTAAGTATGCTACCAAGCTAAATTCCAATAATAACAGAAACAAACACTCACAAGATAAAACACAGGTGACAAAACACATAGGGGTTGTTTAAACGGCAAAAAACACTCCCCATGGACTGCAAGGAAAATCCTACCTGTCTTAATGGCATTCCATGTTATTCCACCATACTGTGAAGAAGGGGGCCCAAAATGCCAAAAACTACATGGGAAAAACCTTTACAGCTTTCCCTGGAATTTTTAAACAACAGCGGGAGGAATGTGCATTCCCCCTTGTTGGGACTAGCAATTCGATATGAATTGCTTTCCCATACAAGAGGGAGCATAAAGATCATTGACAGGATGAGTGGGGGAGGGCTTGCTAACAGGGCAAGTGCCTGGTGCCACCATGTTGAATTTTCACCTTAGTGAGTGAGGACTAAGATGAGAAAATGGGGTGAGTTTTTTCTTTTTTGGTAAAGGCAAAATATCGCTCCAGTGCACATTGGAAATAGTTTTTTAAAAAATAAAAGTTTGGTGGTGGCAAATTAAGGTAAATAAAAAAGGGAGAAATCACTCATGGCTGCCATCTTGACTTGTAGGCATGCAAAGCTTATGCCTGCCAAAAAATCATTACGACAAGTCACAGCTGCTGCAATTTGACATTACTGTGGAGGTTTTTTTGGCTCATATAGACAAGCCCATAGAAATACATAGGACAATTCCAAGGGTGGTGCACGCACACCCATGTGCCTGGAGCCTGTGATAATTACTGTTTAGTGCTACAACTGCAGCCAGGATAGCCACTTTTTCCAAACTTGGCATAAGACCAACAGAATCATTTCCCTTCTTACCAAAGCCCCCTGAAAAGCTGCTCCTGAAAGTTAGGAACCCCTTTGAAGTAAGATTTAATGTGAAGCAAAAGATTGAAGTAGCTTAGAAAAATCAGCAATCCTACACCCCTGGAAGCAGAAGGGGCCCTTCCCCTCTCACCCCAACCCTTCCCTGTCATGCTCAGGGCTCTTTGGAACCAGGCCATACTCAGATTACCATTCTCATGGTCCACAGGACTCCAATCGAAGTCATCATTTGCATCTTGCTGCCAGGCACAAGACCCCGGGCCAAAGCTGCAGTCCACTGAAATGAGATCCCGGAACAAAGAAAAAAGAAATATGCAATGCTTTATCTGTACAAAGTCAGAATGACATACTTTAAATTAAAACCGTTGTGTAAAAGACTCTATATACAGTATTGTCCAACAGCTCCAAATGTAACTGATGTTCCAAAACATACAGGTTGTCACACACAGTAATTCAGAGCATGGAAAGTTACTTTTAAAAGGTAATTAATTACACGTATGGTGCCACGTCTGAGCAGTTAGTTACTAGAGTTAACAACGTTCAAATTAAGTATTTCTCATTTATTTTAAGTTTTTTCAGTTTTCAGTACTTTACAGTTACTTTTCAAAAAGCTGAATGCTACAAGCTACTAGCCTATGGCGCAAAACACACTCTACTCCCATCTACCTTGTACTTGTTTCAGCACCAAAATGAATTTAAAAGCAGTGACATAGGGCACTGCATAAGCCAGCACTAAAACCATGTGATCTTCTTCCTCTACCATTTAGAAAGGCCACAATCCTGATACTATAGAAATTACTAAAACATCACCCCACAAATGGAAAGGAGTTATTTTTCATTAAGTCACTATTGTCAAAAGTAAAAATTCGTTAGTTAAGAAAAGGAATGAATTGCGAGTACAGGTCGACCCTTGTATCCATGACGGATACATTCCAAGATCCCCCTTGGATACCTGAAACCATGGATAATAGGGAGCCCTATTATTTTCAATGAGATGAATGCCAGAAATTTACCATAGAATCACATTGGAAGACCTAAAATGCCTAGAGAGAACATATTTTTTCAGATGCGGATAAGTGAAACTATGGATATCGAATCTGTGAATACAGGGGTCAACCTGTAATCAGTTATTTCTAACTGGTTTCTTTTAAGCTCTGCTGTTATTTAACTAGTTTAGTTAGATTCTTTCTGACAGATCTCTCAAAGGTCAGCTCATTGGGGTTGCCATGAAAAGATTCACCAACTAGATGAAAAGCTACTGTCATCATTTAAAATTTGCCCACCTTCTAGCTCTGCTTTTTGGACTAGGATTTTCCTTTGTGCTGGGAGAGGTCCAAAGGCAGCTGCTTCTTTAGCTAATTCATAAAATAATAATAATAATACAATGTTAGTTCACTCACCTGCAAACAAAACAAAACAAAACACCCTAAATGATCATGTGCTATTTTTGCAAAAAGACATGTCATTGATAGGATTTACCAGTGTAAAAAATTATGATGGCACACCTGCTTATTGGTTGGGAGAACAGTGACTGCTTTTGTCACAGATCTGTGCAGAGCGCAGTCACTCCCTGTTCATCCGAACAGGGGATAAGCAACGAAAACGTGTGCTTTGTGAGCAAACAAATACTCCTTTGGTGCAAAAGTAAGTCCATGCCAAAATTCTTTTAGGCTTTTATTAATAACAATTAAATAAAAAAGAAAACAATAACAGAAAGCATTTAACCATGTTTTCTAGGTTCTCTCTAAGCAAGAGAGGTACACACAAGCTTGAAGCTCTTTTCCATCTCAGGAACAAAACAATATAACCCCTCCCAGTTATATAGACCATAAAACTTAGTCCTTGGGAGAACCGAAAGTAATCTTAAGTTTCGTTTCTCACATACAAACCTAAAGAACAGAATAACAGAACAGACAGATTTATTACCTTCTGATAGCTAAAGATGGCGCCAGGCATGTCTGGCTAAAAAATTATTCAGGGAGGGGGAGACAAACTCCTGATCTCAAAAACTATTTTCCCTGACACCCCTCTAATTTTTCATCCAGACATTGACATATCATACCCAGTCTGTCACACAAAAAATCATGCTTAATATTTCCCAACGCTTTAGTAAATAAATCTGCTATATTTTCTTCACTGGGACAATACACCAAATCAATTAAACCATTTTGAACAGCTTCCCTAACATTCTGAAATTTTACAGCCACATGTTTTGTTCTACTTTTAACACCTTGTGCTGTAGCCATCGCTATACATGCTTGAGAGTCTTCAAAAACTTTAACAGCTTCTGAAATTGGCATACCTAAATCACTAAAAATTTGTTTTAGATAAATCAGCTCATTTACCACGCTTGACAACGCGGCAAATTCTGCCTCTGCCGAGCTTAAAGCAATAGTGGATTGCTTTTTTGACCCCCAGTGTATGGCAGTGCCAGCATAAAAAATTATCATCCCTGAATCAGAATATCTATTTTGGATTTCGCTGGCAAAACTGGCATCGCAAAAAGCTTCCAACTCATGAAAACCTTGTGAACTTATTTTCACGCCATAATCCAAAGTTCCACGCAAATATCTTAATATGCGTTTCAAACCTTGCCAATCATGTTGAGTTGGTTTTGACACTTTTCTAGACAAAATATTTACAGCATATTGTATATCTGGACGTGACCATCTTGCAATATACAATAAACTTCCAATTACAGAATGAAAAAGTTCAGGATGTTCAAATGGCCTAGAATCTGTGACATTTATGAAATCACAACACATAGGAGTTCGAGCAGGTTTACATTGAGACATGTTACAAAGATCCAAAACTCTTTCAATCTTTTGAACTTGACCCATTTTAAAATCACCATTTTCAAACCTTTGAAAATCTACTCCCAAATAGTTTCTAATTTGACCAAGGTCCTTCAATTTGAATTTTGAACCCAATTCCTGTTTAAATCTTTGCACCTGAACATCAGTTTGTGTAATCAGGCAGAAATCATCCACAAAAGCGACGACGATTTCATAATTCTGATTAACACCCCTTGTATACAAACATGGATCAGCAATGCTGTTCTGAAAACCAACATTCTTCAGCTGTTCATCCAAACAAAGGTACCAACATCGGCCACTTTGCTTGAGACCATACAAGGCTTTATTGAGGCAATAAACCTGGTCTGCTCCCCCACTGTGAAACCCAGGAGCTTGCTCCATATAGATGCACTCATCCAATGGAGCATTTAAATATGCAGTCTCTACATCAAAGTGATTGACTTTAAGTTGGTTTAAACTTGCAATAGATAAAGCAATCTTTACACTTTGTACTTTAACAGTGGGTGCAAAAACCTGATCATAATTTTGATACTGTATCTGTGAATACCCCTTTGCAACCAAACGTGCTTTGTATTTGACACCCCCATCCTGCAATTGCTTTCTCTTATATACCCAACGGCAACCCACAGCCTTTTCTCCCTGTGGCAATGCCACAATACGGAAAACATCATGGCCTTTGATGGACTCCATTTCATTTTCCATTGCCTCTTGCCACTTTTGTTGTTCTTCTTTTGGCAACTTTAAAACATCAGTATAATTATCAGGTTCAAAAGTCACCTGGCAAACTTTTACATTCTGTGCTGTGAATCTTAGAGGAGGCACTCCCTTTGTCTCTCTGTTAGAGCGACGGGGGACAACAGGCTGAGCCTGATCATTGTCAGAATCTGCATTTGAATCACTTTCCACATCAAAGGATTCATGCTTGGAACCCTCTCCTCTCAAGTCTGGGGAAATACCAGTGCCTGACTCAGCAGCCTGTTGCTGCTGCTGTTGTTCAGGTTGATTTTCACCAACAAATGAAGGCAAAACCACATCTAAATTAGCATGGACATGAGACCAGTTGGCCTGCTCCTCAAATTCAGCATTCCTGGAAATCAAAACTCTCCCATCCCCAAACGCGAACCGCCAGCCCTTTGATGATTGGTCGTACCCGACAAATCTGAGCCTCCTAGCCTTGGGTTCCCCCTTTTTTCTGTTTGCCTTAGGGATATTCACCCATGCATAGGACCCAAAGGTCCTAATGTGCCTCACAGATGGCTTTTTGCCATAAAACATGAAAAAGGGTGTATTTGAAACCACAGAACTGGGTACACGGTTACTTAAATAAGCAGCTGTTAACATAGCTTCTCCCCAGTACTTCTGCTCAATGTTTGCATCAAACATCAGGCTATCTTTAATTGTTTGCAAAACACCAATTTTTCTCTCAGAAATTCCATTCTCATTAGGACTATAAGGGGTTGTGAGTCTGTGGAAAATTCCTTTTTGTTTTAGCCAATTTTGGAACTCATTTGACATGAATTCCCCTCCCCTATCTGACTGGAGAGATGACACCTTCTGGGGAAAATGTCTCTCAACATAAGCCACCCAATTTTTAAAAGTCTGAAATGTCTCATCCTTACTCTTGAGTAAGAATAGGAAACAAAAACGACTGAAATCATCAACCAAGACGAGGATGTACTTGGCTCCTCCCAGGGAAGGTGGATAGGGGCCAGACAGGTCCATATGAACCAATTCTAGAATTCTTTTTGACTTTCTCTCACTATGCTTGGGAAAAGGATGGACCTTGGATTTCGATTTTTTACAAATTTTACAATCCAGGTACTTCTGACAAGCCCTCAAATTTAACCCATCCACCATGTCAGGCATCTGCCTGAGGACCTTAAAGCTAGCATGGCCAAATCTCCTATGCAACAGATGTACACAATTATCATGCAAAGGAGAGTTTGCCATTATAGTACTGGTTTGAGGCTCCTGTACACTATTATACATATAATACAGTTGGTCATGAAAAACCCCTTCAGCCATAACAGTACCATCCTTTAAAATATAACATTTGTTTCCTTTAAATTGTACTTCATAGCCCTCCTGTGTCAATTTAACAACAGAGAGTAAACACATTTTTAAATCAGGAACATACTGAACATTTTTTACATCCATGTTCAAACATTGTACAAAACATGTACCTTTACCCAAACATTTTGACTTGGATCCATCAGCCAAACTCACACTTGAGGGGCTAGTCTCTTTAAAGTCCTTAAAGAGTTCTTTATTATTGGAGATAAAAGCATTGCAGCCGCTATCCAAACACCATTGAGATAAATCTCTATTTTGCTCCTTCACAGCTTGCAAAACAACTGCAGAAACAGTCATACTAGATGAAGCAGGCTTTTTCTTGCTTTCTTTGCTCTTTTTTGCTTTGCACTGTTTTGCAAAATGTCCATCTTTGCCACAGTTCCAGCAAAGCTTAGATTTCACAGCAAAAGCGGGGACCATACCCTTACTGGAGTCTTTAGAGCCATCTACTGGATCATTTGTAGAATTGCGGGTCTTCGCCTGTACAGCCTTTTGAGCAGAATTTTTTCTCTCCAACCATTTAGCCTCTTCTTCCAACAAACGACCAGTAATAAAATTAATGGTCATATTTGCTGCTGCCATATTTTCGAAGGAGAATATTAAGGCATCGAATTTTTCTGATAAACTTGATAAGAGGATATGAACTTTTTCTTGTTCAGTAAAATGGACATTAATCTCCTGCAACTGATGGAAATATTGCCGGATAGTTGAAATGTGTGTGGCCACATCGCCATCTGGCTGCAGCTTTAGTCTATACAGCTTCCTTGTTAACATAAGCTGTGAACCAGTCCCAGCATGGACATAAACCTGCCGCAGTGCTTGCCAAATGTCCCTGGCCGTGGCACAACCTCGCACATACATCAACTGACTGTCCTCAATTGCCAAAATGAGAGACGCTTTTGCGCGCTCCTCAGACTGCTGTTGCAATACAGAAGCGCCTTGGGCAGGGGGGGCTAAAATGGGAGCGTGTATCAATTGTTGATGCAAATAAGCCTCCATCTTCACAGCCCACAAATGATAATTCTTATCATTTAACTTTTGGAAGGGAAAAACTGCCATACTCTGAGCCATTGTCCATAAACTCTTTAGCCCCTCTCAACTGATTATCTGCTTCCCTCACACAGGGGTTGCTTACCAGCAGGGCGTTGTAAATGGTTCGGTCTCAGCAGTCCTCACAGCAGGCTTTCTCACCTTCCAGTCCCCTCCTTGCTGGGGTTGTAAGCTCTTGCCAGGCGTAAACAAAAGCAAGCTCCAACAGCTTCAAAGGAAAAAGACTTCACACCAAAGGGACAAGTTGCCCAACTTGCCGCTTGTTCAAAGCCCCTCTCAGCTCAGGCTTAAACAATTTGCAGCATAAGAGCTTCACGGCTCATAAACTCTTGAGCCAGCAATCCTGGGCCCATAACCTGTCACAGATCTGTGCAGAGCGCAGTCACTCCCTGTTCATCCGAACAGGGGATAAGCAACGAAAACGTGTGCTTTGTGAGCAAACAAATACTCCTTTGGTGCAAAAGTAAGTCCATGCCAAAATTCTTTTAGGCTTTTATTAATAACAATTAAATAAAAAAGAAAACAATAACAGAAAGCATTTAACCATGTTTTCTAGGTTCTCTCTAAGCAAGAGAGGTACACACAAGCTTGAAGCTCTTTTCCATCTCAGGAACAAAACAATATAACCCCTCCCAGTTATATAGACCATAAAACTTAGTCCTTGGGAGAACCGAAAGTAATCTTAAGTTTCGTTTCTCACATACAAACCTAAAGAACAGAATAACAGAACAGACAGATTTATTACCTTCTGATAGCTAAAGATGGCGCCAGGCATGTCTGGCTAAAAAATTATTCAGGGAAGGGGAGACAAACTCCTGATCTCAAAAACTATTTTCCCTGACAGCTTTGATATACATGACCATTTTTAAAATACCCAAAAGTAAAATATGGCTAAGTTAACTCCATATACCACTTGTTATCAGTGGAAATGAAGCAAAACTTGAAGAAGCTCCATTTGAAAATACAGCACTACACCATGATTCAATCTTTATGCAGTAATCTGATGTTTGTACAGTAATGTTTGCGATAATGGTTAAAGAGCATGTTTTGTAGGGTAAAGAAAAATCTCATATTATACTCTGGGTAAAGCAGTACTTGGCAGGAAGAGCTATTTCCAGAAAATCTCCCTGAACAACCTCACCTTGTATCAGCACAACAAGGGATAACTGAAGTCTCATTTGAGCTCAACTATAAACTCCCAAGATATTAGATACTTCACAAATGCCATGAGTTGCTGTTCTGTATATATTTGTGTACTGACTGTACATTGTTCTGTTTACCAAGTTGGCAATGGGTCTGAGAATTTTTAAGTTAAAGATGTTATACATGAATGAGTTGTCCATACGTAGGGAATCTGCAGACCACACATAGCTTTCTGCTGCTTGCTTGCTATGTGGCACACACAGAGCCACACCCACTATTTGCCACTGCCCGGCTATTCAGCCCTCATCTTGGTGGCAGGGAAAAGACAGATGCTAAGAAATGGGCAGGATCTGGTCTGGAGATAGACTTCCAATGGAGGATCAGCAGAATCAAAAGGAACAATGGTGGGCTATCTTCCCCCCCCCATGCACCTCCAAAACCTGCTCTAGGGTGTTTGGAAACCCTTCGCACTTGGCTGGCTGTTCTGGAAGCTGCAGAGGGGAAGGGAATTAGGACTGCAGAAGTGGTGGGAGGCTTTAACCTCACCTACAGTGATTCCAGTGCAGTTTACATTGCAAGGGTATGTGTAGGGGTGTTTCTGAGAGGAAAAGAATGGTGCATGTATCTGGATGGATGCACTATTAAGAGGGAGCAGGGGAAATGGTAAGTGTGCTTTCAGCTGTGCATATACATATGTATTCCTGGGTGTCATTGAACCATTACTTATTCCCGCATCTGGCTCTCAGAAACAAAAGGGTGTCCCTCACCTATACCAAGAGGTAATGGAAGCTTTTAAAATGCATTTCACTGAATATTATTTGAGGCACAAGGGTCAGTGTAATGTTGTTGTGGCTCATTCTACAGAACAGTGCTATTAATATTCTTCTGATTCTATTACTGGGAAGTGTTTGTATCTGAGGGCCAATCTACACAGAAGGCTGTGGTTTCTATATAATCACTTCAGGCTTGCTTATGTGTTCTAGGCTAAGGCTTCTTAAACTTTTTGCACTTGTGACCCCTTTTTGCCCGAGACATTTTACGTGACTCTGGGTATATAGGTATATAAAATAGGTATATACAAGTCAAAGTTACTGTTGCCAATTTTTTTGCAACCCCCCCACAGTTTAAGAAGCTTTGTTCTAGGTCATACGCTATATGGAAGGCATATCACAAAAAACCAGTATGCTCTATTACCGTATCTACCATGGGGGAGGGTGGGGGTGTTTAGGGATTTTTATCTGTATTGTATTTTAATTTTTGTAAGCTGCCCCAATTATTTTAACAGAGGGGTGGGGTATAAATAAATATTATTATTATTATTATTATTACTACTACTACTACTACTACTACTACCAGGGATATGTATACTGTACACACATATAACTGAGTATATGCAATTGCATTCTAGCTCACAAACTGTCACCCCATATAAATACGGGTCACCCCCGTATCCACGGAGCATATGTTCCTGGCCTTACTGTGTATAAGTGAAACCATGGATAATAGCAAACCCTATTAAAATAAGGACTTTCTGTATAAAAATACCAGAGTTGCATTGATGAAACTAGAAATTCCTAGAGAGGACACCCCTCTAGGCCATTTTCCAGTGCAACTCTATGGTATGTGTCACCTATTTTGTGTCCCTCAGATAACTGAAACCACAGATATTGGTTCCATGGATATGGGGAGGGCAACCTTTATGTCCAACTCTAACATGGAAGTCAGATGTCTCCAAGGGGGAGCCAAGTGGAGGAGGATATACATGGAGCTGCAGTGGGCTATGTAAACTGTCACCTAGCCCAATGGTGGCACTAGGGGGGCAGTGGGGAGAGGCCAAACTGCACCAGGTGACACAGTTGTGAGGAGGGGTGACACCAGCCTTAGTGTAGACTGTAGAAGCCCAGTTTATATTTTCTTTCTTATTATTTACTTCATTATATTTCAAACCTGCTCAGAGTTGCTTACATGTGGTTCCCAGATGATTCCACATCCTGGTAATGCCGGCACCCTAATTAGATTCAGTGGTGAATGGCACAGGACCACTATCTGGGTTATTAACCATCACATACATGGATGTGCCTAAAATATGGTTTGGTATGTAAACCTAATATATGGTGTGATTCAGCAACAAAGCATACCCATATAAAAATGTGTTATGGTTCATAGAGGTAATTTGGTACATAAGCATGTAACAGTCAGGGAGACCAGATGTGAAACTTTTGACAGATGTTGCTAAGAAACCCCACAAGTTTCATAATCCCCTGCTTTAACCTTCCTGCCACAGTGAAAAGACATACACATGTACAAAGCCCTCAAGGCAGTTAAAGATGTTTAATGGAACATAGGAAAGATGATCCCGGAAATACTACACATGATATATTGCCAAGAGCTTGTCTTCACTAGTATAACCGCAAGATTCAAATCACTAAGTCAGTAGTTTAAATCACTTAGAGTCTGTTTCTTGAATCAGAAGCAGCTACACAAAGGAGATGTGTATAAGCTCCTATTTTAAAAAGTGTTTACTGCATATATCTGCACACACAGACAGGAAACGAACTGTGACTACAAATGGAACAGTACTTAACATGAGATACTGAAAAAGGTTATGGGGAGGATGGTTGGAGAGAAAGGGATAAAACTGAAGGCAACAGCAGATGGGATAGTGAATTACTGAATGATATAACTTGATGGGGAAAATGATCTATTGGTAGTATTTCCCATCTAAATTTGGTCTTGTCTTCATTATCATACTGACGTGCCCAGTCCTGAGCAGCTGTAGATAAAACTACAGATGAACTTTTTTAAAAAAAGGCTAACTCCTGGGACATTTCCAGATGGAAGGCTCCTAGTACCACCAGTCAAAAGACATGGTATAAGTAGGGATGTAGTTGAGACAATTTACATTGGCGAGGCTGAGAGAAAAAAATGGGAGCTGCTCAGATCTTCTATAAAAGGTTTCTGGGAAAATGACAGAGATATGTAAAAGAAAAAATGGGCATAGGTAAAGACAAAAATTAAAACCCAAGGTTTGCATTCAATTAGGAACTATTCGAAAGATATGTATACTGTCTACACTGGACTAAATGCACTGTGTAGATCATGAATGGCCAATGGATCCATCATGGATGGCACAGCAAATCCACTCTGGGGTCTTGTCTAAACGGTCAAAATAATACAAATGGGATTCGAACGTATGGCGATCTGTTCGTACGGACATGCGCATAAATATGTGTCATTCAAAAGGGGGGCAGCCAAACCCACCACAAAGTATGTGTGTGTTGCGTCCGAGGCTTTATCTGGATTTTTAAAATAAAGCTCCGTATGATATGCAAATGTGCAATTGTTTGAACACTTGCGTTCACACAGCTACAAACAGGCAGTGTAATCTGATTGGCTGGATGAGCTTGGGGGAGGGGCTAGCAAACTGAGAAAGTGCCTGTGGCCACCGTGTTAGATTTTTGGCTAAGCGAGGGTCCAGTTTAAGACCATCAAACAGTGATGTTATACTCTTTCTTTCTTTTTCTTTTTTGTAAATAAGAATTATCACTTGTGCACACCATGGGCAACTGGTTTTTTTTTCTTAAAAAAATGGCAACAGCAGATTTAAAATCATGAGTAAATCACTCGCAGCCGCCATCCTGGCTAGGGGTCATGCAGCATTTAGTGGGGCTCTTTTGGCAGTGAAGACAGGTTGCATTGCTGCGAATGCCTGCTTTTTTGGATGTCTTCGTATCCTGACCCCCCATATAGACAAGACCTGGATTTTACTGTGACTACTCTCACATTTGTCCTGAGTCAACTGGGACCGTACTTTGAAACCAGCAGAGCTCCCATTTTACTTGAAACAACTTCAGGAAGGATGGTGGTAAAATCTAGTTGGGATTTGCCATCCTGCTCCTCAGCAGCAGATTCGTCAGTTACCTTGATGTATGTACTTTGCTATGGAAGAAGTGCTGGGAAAACACAGAGTTTCAAGCAGATGACAAACTTGGTTTGCATTTCTGGCTTGCAGGTAAAGTATGGCTTGAGCAAACCACTGGATTAAGATTTGCTGAGAACCCAGAAGTTTGTTAAAAAATTGCAGCACTTATGGGGAGTAAGGAAAGGAGGGACCATGTGATCCTTAGCCTTGTGTGCAATGCAAAAATCCATGGTTTGATGTTACGTTTCACCACAGCTTAATTAGGTTGCATGATTCCTATTGAAGCCAATGAAGATTTAAAGCATGAGGCCCTCTAGAAGTTGTTGGACTGCAACTCCCAGTGACAGTAGCCAACATAGTAAATGGCGAGGAATGTTGGGAACTGCAGCCCAACAAAATCTGGAGGGCCATACAGTCTCTACCCCTGATTTAAAGAATCTTTCTGCAATATAGTAAGCAAAATATTTAACAGAAACCATGGTCATATCCAGAGAGCTGGTTGTAATGCCAATGTTAGTTTGGATTTACTCTTTTCAAAGAACAGCTCTGTCCTCCTACCTCTGTAATGTCGCATGACAAACTGCTTTTAAAAACACAGTGAAATTCTCAATGCAGTTTGTGACACAGCATCTGGGATGCACAGAAATCAAAGGAAAAAAAAGTAAACTGTAGCAGCCGGTGCGTTCAAGTCTTGGGTTGCACTAAAGTAGTTTTCCTGAGCTTGACATCTGTCAAGTTTCTAGGGTTAGCAGCACTGTTATGTGCAGTTATGTGCATGCAGGATACATTTAGAGGGAAGACAGAAATGAGCTTTACTGAAGCAGCACAGTTCTGATGCAATGTGTCACTGAACCTTGTAGTCATTATAAATCACCATTTGTGGCAATTTGTTTTCTGTTTTGAGTGCCTGATTTCTGTAGGTTCTTGGCATTGTCTAAAGGCAAGGCCATTTTGGCATGACATCTGAGAGGCTGGGATAACAAACAGAGCAGAATAAATCATTAGGGCAACATCTGGAAGAGCTTTGGTCAAGTTACTTTGTAATACTCTAGCATTTGAGCAGGTAAATAAATATAAGTTAAATCATGGAATAATAAATAAGTATTTCAGCACATGATATCCAGACTAGTGAGTTATCACAGAAAAAACAAAGATCCCATCCAAACCATTAATATTGTATTGGATTAAAGCTCCTGCTAATTTTAATTTATGGAAAAACCACAATGTAATGATGATGGAAAGTGACACACAAGTTAACACAGACACAAATTTGAACATTACAAATACTGAACAGCTGATTCTGTGCCAAGCAAGGTCCAAGTACATAAATAAAATAGTAACTTCACATTTTAAAGATTTAGGTAACACTACAAATTTGCCTGTGTGGTACCTTCTCACAGTTATGTGTTTAGTGCTTATCCTAACCCTACACCCCCATTCTGCTATGCTGCATTGGGGGGATAGTTGTGCAAGAGCTGCCTGTGTCCAGACTGGGAGATAAGATGGACTTTGACTAGTTGTCTCTGTTACCTGAAAAACACCTCAAAGCGGGCAGTAGTAACAGGGCTAGATCATTTGAGTGACCTAAAGTGTCCTCTCTTCTGGTCTACCTATCTTGACTCCCCTGTGATGTAACTGATACCCTTAGGGATGTTTCCCCACCTCTTCTTTTCCAGACAGTCTTTTCTCAGCTCTTCCCTAGAATGAAGCTAGATTAGATCAGCACCCTGAGTAACTTCCCTATCTTAGAATGGCATTCCCATAATAAAGCCTGTAATTTCTCCAAGCCATTGGTGTCTTTGCTCCTTAATCAGGATCTCTAACTGCCGCACACACTCTCTATCAGATTAATGGAGACCAGGCTTTTGTTTTTAAGAGATCTATGAAAGGATTAAGGTATATAAAAGAACCAGGCCATGAGTGAGAACAAAGAGGCATGATTATCTCCTGGAGTACTGAGCTGACAATTCCCAAACTTAGAAGGAAAAGCTTCTCAACATGGATTTGCAGAAAGGGACTTGGGGGCTGTCTACACGACAGAAAAAAATACAAATTTATTCAAAAAATCGAACATTCAGATTAGCAATGAACTGTACACACGATAATTGCTATGTTGGAATTGCGAGGGGGGCATACAACCAATAATACGAATGTCTACCTGTTCGTAGTGTTCAGACGGAGCTGTTCAAATGTTAGAAGTGCTGTCAGTCTCTCTTAGTGACTGCCTCCTGATGTACGTACTTCCGGTTCTAAATGCATCCGAGTGGCTGCGACCTTTCCTCAGGAAACGGACAGAGCATTTGTTTTTTCGCTAGTCTGTCAGTGAGCATTACCATACTGTTTAGCTACTGAAACTCCAGTTTTCTTTGCTGTTTTCAGCTCCAGTTCACTGGTGGTTTCTCTGAATGGAAAAGATCTTCTTGTTTTTTAACGATAAGTTCATAATTTCATATTTTCCGATATGGAGGGTATAGAGGAATGCCTATGCATTCTGGCAGTCACTCAAACTGCAATGGGTCTTTTCAACAATTTGGCCAGGCAGAGACAGCAGCAGAGAGCCCATAAGCTTATTGCTTGCACCAGAGTGAGATTGATCAGGTGGAGGCACATGAGAAGAGAAGAGGAACGGGTTGAATAGGAGGAGTAGGAGTATCTCATTACCCTATTGGCTACACAGTCACTGTAAGACCTTGTACGAGACCGTCGCTGGTGGGTATACCCCACCAGCAGGGAATGGTATGAGGTCTTTTTACCTCCTTGCCAAAGCCCTCCATCCAGAGAAAATTAAGCAGGACACAAACATGAGGAAGGTAATATCTCTGGACAAGCAGGTTGCCATGACCCTCTGGTCACTGGCTAGCAGAGGGTCATATGGCAAAACCACCCAGCAATTCGGAGTAGAAAGGTCTACTGTGATAGCCGTATTCCTGGAGGTCGTCATTGCCATCGAGAAGATCCTCCTCCCTCGACTCATCCATTTGGGGTATCATCAGAAGGATCCTGCTTCTGATGGTTTGTTATTAGAAATAAAGGAGTGTTGGAACATTTTATTTATAACTACTGCATGAGATTCTTTACTGGGAAGGATGACGCCACAAGCAAACATGAACTATTTTTAGATTTCCATAGGCTTCTTTTTTGACTAGTTTTCCAGCACATGCAAAACTTTTCCCAGGTGGAGCGTGCATGGGTCTGCCTTTGGTGTACTTTTGTATGCATGGGGTGACAGATGAGGATGCCAGGTGGAGCGTGCATGGCTCTGTCTTTGGGCATACTTGGTAACGTTTCTGTAATGTGGCAATGATCTTTTATTGTGCATTTTGGTTTAGATAGTTTCCTATTTATAATAGTCTAAATATTACCCCTACATTTTCCCATTTTAGGTGATGGATGGCTTCCTGGATCTTGGTTTCCCCCAAGTCATTAGGGCTCTCAACAGCTGCCATATCTTCATAGTGTGTCCAATCTGCCAGGCTGCAGACTTCGTCAACCAGAAAGGCACCTCCATGCTCTTACAGGGCACCTGCGACCACACTGGCAGGTTCGTGGATGTGGAGATCAGATGGAGTGGTCAGAATCATGATTCCAGGATCCTTCATAATTCTACCATTTTTGAGACCATGGACACAGGTGTCTTCGTTCTGGGAATCCAACAGTCACCCTCTATGGGGCGCAGACTGGGCCACTTCTGATCTCAGACTCTGCATACCCAGTCAGGAAATGGCTCATGAAGCCCTACAAGAGGACCTTGACACCATAGCAAGCCCTGTTCAATAAACATTTGAACAGGGTTAGGAATGTGGTAGAGAGGGCTTTTAGTCATCTGAAGGTGAGGCGGAGGATTCTCACTGTCACTGTGGAAATGGCAGAGAAGAACCTCCCCTCTGTCATCACAACCTGTGTGGTCCTCCACAACATCTGTGAGACTCAAGGACAGGTTCTTCTTGATCAACCTGCTGTGGTTCTCACATTTGTCCTGGACACATTGGGGGCTCCAATGGTGTGGTCAAAAGATAAGAATAAAGAGGGGGTGGCAGTGAGAGATGCACTGACCACGTACTTCTGGCATTGCGCTCAACAACAGTGAACACCCCATAGGCTGGAAAGGAAACCTCAAACACCACCACCTTGAGGATTTCCTAAGTTTTCGGGAGGGAGGGGTGGAGGGACCTAGGGTGTTTGTGGGGTTTGCAGGGGCAAGGGGTGGGGGAGGAGGGAATGAGGGAGTTTGTGGGAGGGGGCCAAAGCATCTGACTTTGGTGTGCATGGGCGTGCATGGGGTGGGACATGAAGCTTGCTTCTGTGAAATAATATAACATGCATTTGGGATAATATGTTGTTATCAAATGAATAATATGTTGCCTCCTAATTCCCAATAAAAGATTTTTTTATAAAACAAGTTGCCATTTTTATTATTGAATGCAATCCTTGGAAATCAAGGAAGAACACACCATATTGCCTTGTGGAATGGGGATACACCTTCAACAACATCGTGGTAGTTATAAGATTGGAGTAAAATGATGTCCCTTATATGGGATGGGAAAAACAAGGGTGGATGGGTGAGATTTTGCAGGGTTTCAGGGACAATGGATGGGGGGGGAAGTAATTTTTAATGTACATGTCTTGGTGAATGCACATGTGAGTATGTGAACACCCCAATATTGTACTTATACATTATTTTTTTAAAAAATAAACACATTTAATATACCATAAGTTTAAAAAATATTTATAACAAAGCACAACATATAGGTTATGCTAATTATTTGAGATACATGGAGAATAATGCAAGGCAAGTTTCAATCAACAATGGGCAAACTTTCTATCTTCAGGGTTGATCAAGGATTCTCTCCACTGTAAGAGAAAACTGTAGTAAATAATGAGATTAATCATAGCAATCAGCATTTGAAACAAACACACATGGGTTTACATACACACAAATAACCTCTATTTAATATAGAACAAACTGATAGAAAATAGGTTTACATATCCTTTGTCTGACATCACCTTCACATGTTTTCTCTTAAAAAAAATTCCGGGCACTATGCACGAGGTATGGATGACTGACCATCCACTGACTACATTTCATTCTGTTCATATCCTTCTTATTTAAGGACAATAATTAAGATACATCTAATTATTTACTTACATCCTCAATTCTTGAAATTCTCTTCTCAATTCCATCAATACAACAATCAAATCATATTTAAATGAACCTATACAGTGTACATGATATTCTGGATGATGTGTTGATTTATTTATGGAAGGCTGTATCTGACTTTAAATAAACTAATTTTTAAACTGGGGATGGTTTGCCTGAAGTACTATGTTTGCTGATCCCCCAAACACTGTGCTTACCTTTCATTTCCTGCTGTATAACAACTTTAGCAATTTCCTTCTGCTTAAAATATTCGGGGGGGGGGGCGGAGAGGAATACTGAGAAAAAAAACCTACCTATGAACTGGAAAACACACCTTTTTCGACAACACCAAAATAAATTCATAACCATAAGATGAAATAAAATCATTTCCTAGCGTGCAATAACATTAATATATCTCATACACCTTTTTCCTTGCAAAAGGAAATGTCCACAGTTAATAAAATGGCTGTAGTCTAGCCTAGAATGTCTTCAGGAGTACTCTTTAAAACCTAACTATTGGTCGTCCTGACCATATTGTCCTGAGAATTTTGGGTAAATTGTACCTGCAAACATCCAAAGTTTTGCAGCCTCTCAATTCAAAAGCAGGAATGGCTGCCCAGGAACACGGTTGAAAAGTTTGATGAAAGGCTTATGTCTAATATCAAATTATCATTGGTTTTACATACATTTGTAGTTCTCTCACTACTTATCTTTGATAATACCTACTATTTAAAAATGTTTTCTTTTCTTTTTTTAAAAAAATTATACTACCCGTAATGTATATACTGTTTCTATATAGGAAATATATAGTGATGAAATCACAACACTAATGTGGTCTGAATTCTACATATTTGATTGGTTGAATGTATGCCCCTAAGATTTTGGGGTAAAAGGTTAGGGTTGTGCCTACAAACAAATTTCTGCATCCTTGCCTCGTGGACATAGCAGTGGCTGCTGAACTTGGAAGGCAAAGAGTTGTTCGCAGAGTGGCTTACTGGAGAGATTCAGAGACTACCTTCTCCTTGATGCACTTGGGGAACAGGTGGGCTCTGAATCTTGCATCATGTGTTTATCCAATCAGATGAACAAGAACTTTTATACTCATGCTGCTAGGAAGCTAAGGCAGCGGGCATTCATGAGATCTGTGGATAAATGTAGGTCCATGTCAAGGGCTCAAACTTGAGTTCACTTCCCAGGAGCCCCAGGTTAGCCCTCCCTATAGGGTTAGTCCTGAGTATCCTCACTCCAGGATGCTCCCTACAGACCCCAAAATCATCCAGTAACTGCCACCACCCATTGAGTTAAACTGGGGGGTTCTTTCCCCTTGGGACCCCCCTTTTTTCATGCACAATGCAGTGGGAAGTTGTGCGTAGTCTATAATAATCAGTGGCACTCCTTGCCACTATAGAACCAACTAACTCCCCCCTCCTAACCCCAGAGGAGGCTCACAGCAGCATAGTCGAGAGCAAGGCACATGGTAAGCGTCAGTATAGGAAGATTAATAAGTTTACTTTATTCAAGAGAAGTAGTCATGCAATTTCACATGAGGCAGGATTCTCCCCTACCTCAGGCAGGCAGGCTTAAAGTGATAGCAATACAGAGTATCAAGATCAAAGCATTACATTACTCAGGTTACATTCAGTTGCTAATTTAGCTACATTCAACCAAAGTAAAGAAATTAAAAAGAATTCCTTAACGCAACTAAACAGGCCCTAATCTCTACTAAATCTTTGCAGTTTGTTGCCTTGAGATGTTATTCAATCTGCTGGGAGCTCAAGCCAGGGATGGAATGGCTTTGCTCTACCAGCATAGCAGTCTTTATTTTCTCACATCTCTCTCCAGAACCTCTCCCCAATCTCACACACTGGTTTCAAACAAAAGCAGTTAAATCCTCTTCAGATTTCCTGGGTTTAAAGCTGTAATTGGTCAGCCCAGTCACATGGTGTCATAGTAATGATGTCATCTCATTAGCTCTGTGAAGGTGGTGCTTTAGACCTTCCCCATTAACCCTTTTCTTACCTGATACTATGCTGGCAAGACAATCTGTTTACAGACAAAGGGAGTTATAGTTCTCTAGCAGAATGATGGGAGTTGCACCTTAAGGCAACATGATGGAACTCTATCATGATGGTCCAAATTCAAGGTTTTAAAAGGGCAATTTTTTAGTGCTATGGAGGCATTGAAAGGGAATCCTCCTGTGGAAGAAAAGCCCTCACTTTTTTGGAAAACTTCATTCACTTTGGATAGCGGCTAATTGTCTTTACTGGGTTGATTGCAAGCCTGCAGGTGAGTTATATAAACAATGTATAATACTGGGAAATAATGTTTTTATAAGCACTACAGTTATTTCTTGTTTTTGCCTACTAGGGGTCCGCAGGCCACGAAAAGCTGCCAGGGTATCTCCTCCAAATGAAGCTTTCTAGAATGAAGGGGCGTTTCCAGGACATGCATCCAAGGAAGGTAGGTGTGTGTATATATATATATATATATATATATATACACAGACACACAGTTGTCCCTTCACGGATTTGACATTCACATATTTAAGTATTCATGGTTTGAAAATATTCTTTAAAAAATAATAATCCAAACAGCAAACCTTGATTTTGCCATCTTATATAAGGGACACCATTTTGCTATGCCATTGCATATAATGGGACTTGAGTATTCATGGATTTGGATATTCACAGGGTGGTGGTGGTCCTGGAACCAAACCCCAGCAAGTGTGAAGGGACAACTATGTGTATGGGCATCTATTTAAAACATAAAGAAAACATTCTTTTCCACTACTAACCCTTTGTGTTACTGTACGGCCAGGAAATAAATTAGTTTAATAGAAAGGGTTTTTATGTCTAAGAATGCATGATTGTGTCTAGTCATACCACCATTATTATTATTTTGCAATTATTTTTTTTCCCAATGGAGATATAGCATTTTACTAATAACAGGGCAATGCCATGCCATGGCCACTCAGCAACCCCTGGAAGGGTTTTTTTTAATACACACACACACACACACAATTACTTTTAAACATTATTGTGATGTTCAGACAGATTCATTGGTTTGATAGGATAGTTTTTTAACTATGATTTTTTTTAGGGGAAGAAGAAAAAAGAAAATATGAAGATATGATGGTAAGCATGGAGAAATGAACTTACATGTTCTTTATTCTGACTGCATCGAGAGGTAGCTGTAAAGGTTTTCCTTACAGTGATTCTCCAGGAATATAGAAGAATATTTACATCAACCCCGGGAAGAATGTGTAACACTTAATAAGTAACTTTTAATTAGGGAGTGGTTCATGAAGGAGGAGACATAGCTGAGAGGTCACATAATATCAACATCTTATTATGTTTTTATTTTGCTGGTTAGGTTTCCATTACATGGATCAAGATAAAATATAACAGCACAGCCCATGACTTTCTACCGGTCACAGCTATTTTCTAATTGTATGAAACTTTTACAAGAACGACTTTGGACAAATGAACCACGGTGTATAAACTATCCCATGCATTGTTTCAGTAAGTTTTGCTATTTGTGTTGACTGTGTGTGTTACTTTGTTGCTTATATAAAAACGAATATTTTACTTTTGTTACTTAAATTATTTTAAGGCTGCTGTGGCTGTTTTCACGGTTTCATATTACCATTTTACAACTTAAAAACTTTTGTAATATTGTAGCATACAAACAACATATGCAAAGACTGGAGGAAGGACAAGCTAGAATACAGAGACTATGTGAGTGATATCTATGTATTTTGCATGACGTTTAAAGAATGCAAATTGTTGTATTTTGCTTCAATAGTCATGTGCGAGGTTCATACCTGCCTAGATATTCAGAAAACATTATTTTTTAATTATTACTTTTATAACTTTTTTAACAGTGGAAAGTCTACTCAAGCAACAGGCACGTTAGTGTGCCCATTATCAAGTTGTCCTTCCTTCCTATTTACGTTGTAGCCTAATGTTCACCCATTAACTGTTATGATCAAAAAGAAAAAAAAAAGTCTTTACTGTAAACAAGTATGGAAACTCTCATTATATATTAAAGTTCTGTATTGCAAACAAATGGTCTGGTTTCTTTCCTTCCCTATGCATGCACATGGGCATGCCCATTCACACTCATGTGAAAGCTTCAATGAACCCTTGAATTTAGCAGGATGTATATGGAGGGGAGGAGTTGGTTGAAACAAAAAAAAAGTTTAAGTTTTTTTTTCTTTCCCCATGCAGTCACATGGGCATGACCATTAACTCTCATGCATAAGCCTCAAACCACCCTTGAGATTATTATGGGGGTGGGTGAAACAAAAGTGTTTACTTTGAATGTGTTAGGAGGGAGGTGATATTATGCAGAGGTACTCACATACACTGAAATACTGTTGTAGAGGTGGGCACGATTTACAAAGTTAATTTATAAAGTAATCCCTTATTTAAAAAAATATAATTATCTTTTTTTTTCTTTTTTGATTACATACAAAGGTTTAATAGTCTAGTAGTTCATTGCTCTACCCTATCTGGATGTTCTGCTATTACTAAAGTAATGAATAAATGTTTAAGTAGGTAAAAGATTATTTTTTAAAAAAATAAGGGGGGTGATAATCTTTCAAAACGTTTCTAATTGCAGTGTATTCAAATTTTTCAAGTAGCCATTCATTACCACTTAAATAAGTAGCATAAGTACTTTCTTGTAAAACAGCAGCTTAGAAATTTTTTTGATCTATATATATGAACTATATATGATCCCTATTTGAAATAACATTTTGCTCCATCATAATTTTTTAATGCGGGTGACCACCTAGTGTTAATCCTACAGAAAAGTTAACAGTATAATACAGACGATATCCATATTTTCAAAAAACCCCAAAAGTATCAACAGAATGCCTGTAAGGGAAATCGAAAGTGTGGTCATTTTAACACTTGATTGACCGATTCTCTGCCCGATTATCAGGAATTGCTAGCACATATCACCACAGAGTTGTATCAATCCGCTTGAGGAGAAGGCATGGCTGCTGAGCATTTCCCACGCCGCCAAATTGCATACTGGTGCGATGAGGAAACAAATCTTCTCCTTGACAGTTTGTCAAGGCAACCAGGTGCAGCTTTGAGGTTAATGAGGTCCTCAAATATTAGAAATAAAAACTTTTATTTAGTGGCTGCAAGAGAATTCAGGGGCAGAGAATTTTTAAGAATGGCACAGCAGTGCCGTTCCAAATTTAAAGTTTTAAAGGGGGCATTCTTTAATGCCCTTGAGGCATTTGGGGATAATCCTCCAAGAGAGAGGCAACCCCCCTTTTACTTTTTCTTTCATCATAGCAGAACAGGAAGGTGGTGTTAGGGAACCCTCAGAGGCGGTGGAGGAAGAAGCGGGGCCAGCACACAGGACTGGTGAGTTACAAATCTACTCTGATTCTATTAACTTATAATTAAGGCCAATATAGATGACATCCATTCATTTTTATTAGTGACTTTTTGATAATAATAGCAGTTTGGATTTGGAACTCACTGCCACATGGTGTGTTGGATTATCAAACTTTGGTTTCTATTAAAGAGTAGCAGAAAAGCGATAGCAACAGATGTATTCCTAAGTACATGTGCCATCATTGCTTCCGAGTGTTCCTGTGTTGCTATGATATCACAAATAAATTTACTAACCATAACACTCAATTTTCTTCTCATTTCACCAGAACAAGAAGGCAGTGCTACTGCAGACTCTAAGGTGGTAGAGGAAGCAGTGGGGAAAGCACCCAAAACTGGTGAGTTATTATTATTCCCTGATACTATAAACTTCTTAAATCAAGCTCAAAGTTTGTCAGAATCTGACATCTTCAAAGAATGGCTTTTTTCAGTCTTATAACTGCTGCAAATTCTGGACTTTATTGTGTGGTTGGTGGAATTATGATTTTTTTTTTAAATTATGGGAACTGAACAATTTATGTTGTGTTTTATGAGTATAATTTGTAGAGCGTATTTCTCTATGAATTATTATACTTATGTTTTGTGATTACTGTAGGAGGAGAGGAACGCCTTGATAAGCTTGAGGAGAGATTCTCTAGGATTGAAAACCTTGGTAAGCATCTATTGTAAATTTAAATCTATATAATTTCTAATGCATAGAGATGTATAGGATAGCCATGGCTAGTGGCAGTTTAAAAAAACTCTACAGTTGTCCCTCCACATTCGCGAACTTGACATTGGCGGTTTTGATTATTTGCGGTTTTGGGAGGCCCCCCCGGCCCCCCCCAAAACCGCGACACAGGGCCTCCGGAGGCCCCGTGAAAGCCCTGGGATCGAGCGGGGAGGGCCGGGGAGGCCTCCACAGGGCCTTTGGAGACCCTCCGGAGGCCCCGCGAAGGCCTTGGGAGGGAGGAGGGAGGGGGGAGGGCTGGGAAAGCCTCCACGGGGTCTTTGGAGACCCTCTGGAGGCCCCGCAAAGGTTTTGGGAGGGAGGGGGAAGGACTGGAGAGGCCTCCACGGGGCCTTCCGAGGCCCCATGAAGGCCTTGGGGAGTACCGGGGAGGCCTCCGTGGGGCCACGCAAAGGCCCGGTGAGGGAGGGGGGAGGGCCGGGGAGGTCTCCGCAGGGCCTTGCTAGGCCCCACAAAGGCCCGGTGAGGGAGGGGGGAGGGCCGGGGAGGCCTCCGCGGGGCCTTGCTAGGCCCCACGAAGGCCCGAGGAGGGAGGGGCAAGGCCCGGGGAGGGAGGGGGGAAGGCCCGGGGAGACCTCCGCGGGGCCTTGCTAGGCCCCATGAAGGCCCAGGGAGGGAGGGGGGAGGGCCGGGGAGGCCTCCGCAGGGCCTTGCTAGGCCCCACGAAGGCCCGGGGAGGGAGGGGGGAATGCTTATGTTTTCTGATTACTGTAGGAGGAGAGGAACGCCTTGATGAGCTTGAGGAGAGATTCTCTAGGATTGAAAACCTTGGTAAGCATCTATTGTAAATGAAGGCCCGGGGAGACCTCCGCGGGGCCTTGCTAGGCCCCACAAAGGCCCGGGGAGGGAGGGGGGAGGGCCGGGTAGGCCTCTGTGGGGACTTGCTAGGCCCCACGAAGGCCCGGGGAGGGAGGGGGAAAGGCCCGGGAAGACATCCGTGGGGCCTTGCTAGGCCCTACGAAGGCCCGGGGAGGGAGGGGGAAGGCTTGTGGAGGGAGGGGGAGGGCCAGGGAAGCCTCCACGAGGCCCCGCGAAGGCCTTGGGGGGAGTGGGGAGGGCCGGGAAGGCCTCTGCGGGGTCCTTCGAAGGCCTTGGGAGGGAGTGGGGAGGGCCGGGTGGCCTCCACGGGCCCTCGGGAGGGTCTCCGGAGGCCCCCGGAGGGCCTAGGAAGGTAGTGGGGAGGCTGGGGAAAGCGACTATGGGGCCTCCGGAGGCCCCATGGTTGCTATGGTGGGGGAGGGGAGGGCAGTCGTTATCCGCGGATTTTTCACATTCGCAGGGGTCCGTGGAACGTAACCCTCACGAATGTGAAGGGACGACTGTACTTTTTTTCCCCTTTACAGTGGAGAGACTTCTGAGACAAGAATAATTTCTTTATTTATTTTGCATTTGATGAACAAGGCAGGTGCCAACCTTTATTGTTACATAAAGATTTTTATATTAAAAGATTTGTTTAATACAGCATTTGCTGAAATTTTTATACATATTATATATATATATAAGTAAAACTTTTAATAACAACTTTTTTTATATTTCCTATAATTTGATAATAACTTGCAGACTGTAAATAAATATGTTTGACTAAAATCTCTGCACTTATCTTTTTTACTGGTATGTTAATAGATATATACAATAACTTTAGCGGTCAAACAACCACACAGCAGTACATTCTCCCCTTGCAGGACCATACTGTCTCTTCCCAACACACTGGAAATCAATCAGGTGACAGAGGATGAAGGTTTTTTTATCAGCATTGCTGCTAGAAAGCTAAGGCAAAGGAGATTCATGAGAACAGCGGATCAATGTAGGTCCAAAATCAAGACTTTACAAGGGTAATTTTTTAGTGCTATGGAGGCATTCAAAGGGAATCCTCCTGTAGAAAACTTTATTCCCTTTTTTATTGGTATGTCAACAGATATATACAATAACTGTAGCAGTCAAATAACCATACATTCATAACAGTAAATTCTCCCCATAGCAGAACCATACAATGTCTCCCAACAAGGAATTATTTAAGAAAGAAAGTCAATTCTAATTACCAAATTATACTTTAGGATGATGAACAAGGTGTATTGGATCTGGATATAAAAAGAAGTTGCAACTCCAGAGCAAACTGAATTTAACCAAGCCTTTTTTTAAAAAAGTTTCTACTATGATCCACTCATTCTTGTAATGATCTCCAGGTCTAAACAGGATTGATGTAATTTTTTTTAACTATCTTGTGGCTGACCCACATGAATTGTGAATATGCAGTATCCCAAAAAAACCCAATCCAATGTGTATACTAGACATAGTTATTAAGCAATCAATTATTAAACAACTTCAGCTTAAATCAAGTGGCATAACATGCTCCAAATAATTAAATCTAATGTGTGATGGTAATGCATACAAATTGTAAATCAACAAATATAGCTCATACCCTTGAAAATATCAACTGTATGCACAAAATATAACACTCTGTATGCACAAAAATTGCAACACATGGGAAAACCTTCATGGTGAAAGAGGCTGAGGCTACTTTATGCGCCTTGCTGGCAGATTACATATTAAATTCTGGCTGGTAAGGGGGTTGGTTCAATCTGAATGCCCTGTGGGGCAGTGCCTTCCTTATTGGGAGGCCTTTTATGTACCACAGCCTCGCTTGTAGAGGGGGTTGGTCCAATCTGCATGCCCTGACGGGCAGTGCTTTCCTTATTGGGAGGCCTTTTTTGTACCACAAACTGGCTTTTAGAAGGGGTTGGTTCAATCAGAATGCCCCGAGGGGCAGTGCTTTCCTTATTGGGAGGCCTTTTATGTAACACAAACTGGCTTGTAGAAGGGGTTGGAACAATCTGCATGCCCTGAGGGGCAGTGCTTTTCTTATTGAGAGGCCTTTTATGTACCACAGCCTGGCTTGTAGAGCAGGTTGGTTCAATCTGAATGCCTTAGGGGCAGTGCTTTCTTTATTGAGAGCCCTTTTATGTACCACAGCCTGGCTTGTAGAGGGGGTTGGTTCAATCAGAATGCCCCGAGGGCCAGTGCTCTCCTTACTGAGAGGCCTTTTACATACCACACACTGGCTTGTAGAAGGGGTTGGTTCAATCTGAATGCCCTGTGGGGCAGTGCTTCCCTTATTGGGAGCCCTTTTATGTACCACAGGCTAGCTTGTAGAGGGGGTTGGATCAATCTGCATGCCTTGAGGGGTAGTGCTTTCCTTATTGGGAGGCCTTTTATGTACCACAAATTGGCTTGTAGAGGGGGTTGCTCCAATCTGCATGCCCTGACGGCAGTGCTTTCCTTATTGGGAGGCCTTTTACATACCACAAACTGGCTTGTAGAAGGGGTTGGTCCAATCTGAATGCCCTGAGGGGTAGTGCTTTCCTTATTGGGAGCCGTTTTACGTACCACAGCCTCGCTTGTAGAGGGGGTTGGTCCAATCTGCATGCGCTGACAGGCAGTGCTTTCCTTATTGGGATGCCTTTTTCATACCACAAACTGGCTTGCAGAAGGGGTTGGTTCAATCAGAATGCCCTGAGGGGGAGTGCTTTCTTTATTGGGAGCCCTTTTACGTACCACAGCCTGGCTTGTAGAAGGGGTTGGTCCAATCTTCATGCCCTGAGGGGCAGTGCTTTCCTTATTAGGAGGCCTTTTTCATACCACTAACTGGCTTGTAGAAGGGGTTGGTTCAATCTGAATGTCCTGAGGAGTAGTGCTTTCCTTACTGGGAGACAGTTTATGTACCATAGCCTCGCTTGTAGAGGGGGTTGGTCCAGTCTGCATGCCCTGATGGGCACTACTTTCCTTATTGGGATGCCTTTTTCGTACCACAAACTGGCTTGTAGAAGGGGTTGGTTCAATCTGAATGCCCTGAGGGGTAGTGCTTTCCTTATTGGGAGACAGTTTATGTACCATAGCCTCGCTTGCAGAGGGTGTTGGTCCAGTCTGCATGCCCTGACGGGCACTGCTTTCCTTATTGGGACGCCTTTTTCGTACCACAAACTGGCTTGTAGAAGGGGTTGGTTCAATCTGAATGCCCTGAGGGGTAGTGCTTTCCTTATTGGGAGACCTTTTATGTACCACAGCCTCGCTTGTAGAGGGGGTTGGTCCAATCTGCATGCCCTGAAGGGCAGTGCTTTCCTTATTGGGAAACCTTTTTCGTACCACAAACTGACTTGTAGAAGGGGTTGGTTCAATCAGAATGCCCTGAGGGGCAGTGCTTTCTTTATTGGGAGCCCTTTTACGTACCACAGCCTGGCTTGTAGAGGGGGTTGGTCCAGTCTGCATGCCCTGACGGGCACTGCTTTCCTTATTGGGACGCCTTTTTCGTACCACAAACTGGCTTGTAGAAGGGGTTGGTTCAATCTGAATGCCCTGAGGGGTAGTGCTTTCCTTATTGGGAGACAGTTTATGTACCATAGCCTCGCTTGCAGAGGGGGTTGGTCCAGTCTGCATGCCCTGACGGGCACTGCTTTCCTTATTGGGACGCCTTTTTCGTACCACAAACTGGCTTATAGAAGGGGTTGGTTCAATCTGAATGCCCTGAGGGGTAGTGCTTTCCTTATTGGGAGACCTTTTATGTACCATAGCCTCGCTTGTAGAGGGGGTTGGTCCAATCTGCATGCCCTGACGGGCAGTGCTTTCCTTATTGGGAGGCCTTTTATGTACCACAAACTGGCTTGTAGAAGGGGTTGGTTCAATCTGAATGCCCTGAGGGGTAGTGCTTTCCTTATTGGGAGACCTTTTATGTACCACAGCCTCGCTTGTAGAGGGGGTTGGTCCAATCTGCATGCCCTGAAGGGCAGTGCTTTCCTTATTGGGAAACCTTTTTCGTACCACAAACTGACTTGTAGAAGGGGTTGGTTCAATCAGAATGCCCTGAGGGGCAGTGCTTTCTTTATTGGGAGCCCTTTTACGTACCACAGCCTGGCTTGTAGAGGGGGTTGGTCCAGTCTGCATGCCCTGACGGGCACTGCTTTCCTTATTGGGACGCCTTTTTCGTACCACAAACTGGCTTGTAGAAGGGGTTGGTTCAATCTGAATGCCCTGAGGGGTAGTGCTTTCCTTATTGGGAGACAGTTTATGTACCATAGCCTCGCTTGCAGAGGGGGTTGGTCCAGTCTGCATGCCCTGACGGGCACTGCTTTCCTTATTGGGACGCCTTTTTCGTACCACAAACTGGCTTATAGAAGGGGTTGGTTCAATCTGAATGCCCTGAGGGGTAGTGCTTTCCTTATTGGGAGACCTTTTATGTACCATAGCCTCGCTTGTAGAGGGGGTTGGTCCAATCTGCATGCCCTGACGGGCAGTGCTTTCCTTATTGGGAGGCCTTTTATGTACCACAAACTGGCTTGTAGAAGGGGTTGGTCCAATCTGCATGCCCTGAGGGGCAGTGCTTTCCTTATTGGGAGGCCGTTTATGTACCACAGCCTGGCTTGTAGAAGGGGTTGGTCCAATCTGCATGCCCTGAAGGGCAGTGCTTTCCTTATTGGGACGCCTTTTTCGTACCACAAACTGGCTTGTAGAAGGGGTTGGTTCAATCTGAATGCCCTGAGGGGTAGTGCTTTCCTTATTGGGAGACCTTTTATGTACCACAGCCTCGCTTGTAGAGGGGGTTGGTCCAATCTGCATGCCCTGAAGGGCAGTGCTTTCCTTATTGGGAAACCTTTTTCGTACCACAAACTGACTTGTAGAAGGGGTTGGTTCAATCAGAATGCCCTGAGGGGCAGTGCTTTCCTTATTGGGAGACCTTTTATGTACCACAGCCTCGCTTGTAGAGGGGTTTGGTCCAATCTGCATGCCCTGAGGGGCAGTGCTTTCTTTATTGGGAGCCCTTTTATGTACCACAGCCTGGCTTGTAGAAGGGGTTGGTCCAATCTTCATGCCCTGAGGGGCAGCGCTTTCCTTATTGGGAGGCCTTTTTCGTACCACTAACTGGCTTGTAGAAGGGGTTGGTTCAATCTGAATGTCCTGAGGAGTAGTGCTTTCCTTATTGGGAGACAGTTTATGTACCATAGCCTCGCCTGTAGAGGGGGTTGGTCCAGTCTGCATGCCCTGACGGGCACTGCTTTCCTTATTGGGACGCCTTTTTCGTACCACAAACTGGCTTGTAGAAGGGGTTGGTTCAATCTGAATGCCCTGAGGGGTAGTGCTTTCCTTATTGGGAGACCTTTTATGTACCATAGCCTCGCTTGTAGAGGGGGTTGTTCCAATCTGCATGCCCTGACGGGCAGTGCTTTCCTTATTGGGACGTCTTTTATGTACCACAAACTGGCATGTAGAAGGGGTTGGTCCAATCTGCATGCCCTGAGGGGCAGTGCTTTCCTTATTGAGAGGCCTTTTATATACCACAGCCTGACTTGTAGAAGGGGTTGGTCCAATCTGCATGCCCTGAGGGGCAGTGCTTTCCTTATTGGGAAGCCTTTTTCGTACTACAAACTGGCTGGTAGAGAGGGTTGGTTCAATCTGAATGACCTGAGGGGTAGTGCTTTCCTTATTGGGAGGCCTTTTATGTACCACAGCCTGGCTTGTAGAGGGGGTTGGTCCAGTCTGCATGCCCTGACGGGCAGTGCTTTCCTTATTGGGATGCCTTTTTCGTATCACAAACTGGCTTGTAGAAGGGGTTGGTTCAATCTGAATGACTTGAGGGGCAGTGCTTTCCTTATTGGGAGGCCTTTTATATACCACAACCTCGCTTTTAGAGGGGGTTGGTCCAATCTTCATGCCCTGAGGGGCAGTGCTTTCCTTATTGGGAGGCCTTTTTCGTACCACTAACTGGCTTGTAGAAGGGGTTGGTTCAATCTGAATGCCCTGAGGGGTAGTGCTTTCATTATTGGGAGACCTTTTGTGTACCACAGTCTCGCTTGTAGAGGGGGTTGGTCCAATCTGTATGCCCTGACAGGCAGTGCTTTCCTTATTGGGAGGCCTTTTATGTACCAGAAACTGGCTTGTAGAAGGGGTTGGTCCAATCTGCATGCCCTGAGGGGCAGTGCTTTCCTTATTGAGAGGCCTTTTATATACTACAGCCTGACTTGTAGAAGGGGTTGGTCCAATCTGCATGCCCTGATGGGCAGTGCTTTCCTTATTGGGAGGCCTTTTTCTCACCACTAACTGGCTTGTAGAAGGGGTTGGTTCAATCAGAATGCCCTGAGGGGCAGTACTTTCTTTATTGGGAGCCCTTTTACGTACCACAGCCTGGCTTGTAAAAGGGGTTGGTCCAATCTTCATGCCCTGACGGGCAATACTTTCCTTATTGGGAAGCCTTTTTCGTATCACAAACTGGCTGGTAGAGAGGGTTGGTTCAATCTGAATGACCTGAGGGGTAGTGCTTTCCTTATTGGGAGGCCTTTTATGTACCACAGCCTCGCTTGTAGAGGGGGTTGGTCCAATCTGCATGCCCTGACGGGCAGTGCTTTCCTTATTGGGACGCCTTTTTCGTACCACAAACTGACTTGTAAAAGGGGTTGGTTCAATCAGAATGCCCTGAGGGGTAGTGCTTTCATTATTGGGAGACCTTTTGTGTACCACAGTCTCGCTTGTAGAGGGGGTTGGTCCAATCTGTATGCCCTGACAGGCAGTGCTTTCCTTATTGGGAGGCCTTTTATGTACCAGAAACTGGCTTGTAGAAGGGGTTGGTCCAATCTGCATGCCCTGAGGGGCAGTGCTTTCCTTATTGAGAGGCCTTTTATATACTACAGCCTGACTTGTAGAAGGGGTTGGTCCAATCTGCATGCCCTGATGGGCAGTGCTTTCCTTATTGGGAGGCCTTTTTCTCACCACTAACTGGCTTGTAGAAGGGGTTGGTTCAATCAGAATGCCCTGAGGGGCAGTACTTTCTTTATTGGGAGCCCTTTTACGTACCACAGCCTGGCTTGTAAAAGGGGTTGGTCCAATCTTCATGCCCTGACGGGCAATACTTTCCTTATTGGGAAGCCTTTTTCGTATCACAAACTGGCTGGTAGAGAGGGTTGGTTCAATCTGAATGACCTGAGGGGTAGTGCTTTCCTTATTGGGAGGCCTTTTATGTACCACAGCCTCGCTTGTAGAGGGGGTTGGTCCAATCTGCATGCCCTGACGGGCAGTGCTTTCCTTATTGGGACGCCTTTTTCGTACCACAAACTGACTTGTAAAAGGGGTTGGTTCAATCAGAATGCCCTGAGGGGTAGTGCTTTCCTTATTGGAAGCCCTTTTATGTACCACAAACTGACTTGTAGAAGGGGTTGGTCCAATCTTCATGCCCTGAGGGGCAGTGCTTTCCTTATTGGGAGGCCTTTTTCGTACCACAAACTGGCTGGTAGAGAGGGTTGGTTCAATCTGAATGCCCTGAGGGGTAGTGCTTTCCTTATTGGGAGCCCTTTTATATACCACAACCTCGCTTGTAGAGGGGGTTGGTCCAATCTGCATGCCCTGACGGGCAGTGCTTTCCTTATTGGGACGCCTTTTTCGTACCACAAACTGGCTTGTAGAAGGGGTTGGTCCAATCTGCATGCCCTGATGGGCAGTGCTTTCCTTATTGGGAGGCCTTTTATGTACCACAGCCTGGCTGGTAGAGGGGGTTGGTCCAATCTGAATGACCTGAGGGGCAGTGCTTCCCTTATTGAGAGGCTTCTTGTGTACCACAGCCTGGCTTGTAGAGCAGGTTGGTTCAATCTGAATGCCCTGAGGGGCAGTGATTTCTCTATTGGGAGCCCTTTTACGTACCACTGGCTGGCTTGTAGAGGGGGTTGGCTCAATATGCATGCCCTGAGGGCCAGTGCTCTCCTTATTGAGAGGCCATTTATGTACCACAAACTGGCTTGTAGAGGGGGTTGGTTCAATCTTAATGCCCTGAGGGGTAGTGCTTTCCTTATTGGGAGCACTTTTTCGTAGCACAGCCTGGCTTGTAGAGGGGGTTGGTTCAATCTGCATGCCCTGAGAGGCAGTGCTTTCCTTATTGAGAGGCCTTTTACGTACCACAGCCTGGCTTGTAGAGTGGGTTGGTTCAATCTCAATGCTCTTAGGGGCAGTGCTTTCTTTATTGGGAGGCCTTTTATGTACCACAGCCTGGCTGGTAGAGGGGGTTGGAACAGCTTGGGTGGTAGAGGGGGCAGTGTTAATCTGGGTAGCCTTTGGAGCAGTGGTGTCTTCTTTTGGAGTCCTTGGTTTTCGGATTTTCTTCTTTCCCTCCCTGGTTGGTGGTGTGCTGGTTATATGTTTAGTCAGATCCTGCAAGATTGTGGTCTGCATACGTAGAAGTTGAAACACCTCACGTCTATAGGTTTCTGCCCTCTCCTCCGCCTTCTCCTCAAACGCACATAGACTTCGTGCCTCCTCCAGCCAACTCTCCTGCAGTGTTATCTCTCTCTCCTCTGCCCTTTCCTCTATCTCCTCTCTGGCTGCCTGTTTTTTTGACATACTGGCAAGGATGCTTTCCACCTTGGAAGAAAGAACTGCGTTCCTCACTTTGCGCTCCTTCCTGAGTTTATTGAAAGCCAATCTTTCCACAGGTGTCATGACGGCTTTGGGATTGGCAATTACATCAACTGGGATGGATGAGAAAGAAGAGAATTGAACAGTATATTACATGTTGAATTTAAGTGAAAGGCTACTATACAGATGTGTGACTTAATGGTCTGTTGCCATACCACATTAAGTAGAATAGTGTAGTAGGGGACTATAGGTATTACCATTTCTTGGATTCCTGGAACTGTAGATCATGACTGGCTCATCGCCTGGGGCAACTTCTGCATCAGCAGTTGGTTCAGTCAGGGTTGCTTTTCCCTGGGTAGCTTCATCTTGCTCAGTTGTAGGAAAATCCAATGGCTGGAAATTCAAGATGAATTGTTCCTCGCTCTCATTGAATAGATCAGGAGATCCTAGGACTGTAGGTAAAAGGAAAAAAAAGTACTTAATCAGCTGTACCCTGCATTTGATGGAAACTATAGATTAATAAAACAGACTGACCATGGTGCCCTCGTCGGGCATCCTTTCTTGGCTCTTTTTTTTTTTTTGTCCTGCAACTAACAGCCGACTATCAGCATTGTCTGAGGTGCTAGTCCCCTACAGTAGATAATAAGCAGCAGCGTGTAGAAGGACATAATCCTCTTTGTCAATCTGGCACTTACCAATTTTTAAAAGAAGTTAGATTCTTCCAAAGTCCTTGGAGGTTCTTTATCTTCTGGTTGTAGAATATATATACAATAAGTAAACACACCTACAATCCACCACCACAAACCACCAGCTACAACCCACACTGACTCTACGTCCCAGCACATTGATATGGGGTGGTGATTATGCAGGGTTCCACACCCTTCACAGCCATACAAACTATTTTAACTTTGATTTAAAGGAGCAGTTTTCCCAACTTCCTTGGATTTAGAAATAGTTCCATATTGTCTTTAGCCATGGCAAGTAATCCAGTTTTGGATTTATTGCTTTGTAGTGCCCATGAAACACCAGTGCGCTGAAGGCATTCACAAACACTTAAAAATGCACAGTCTACATAAATAGGGTCAGGTAATTTGTCTTTGTTGACTGTTTGACTTGGGGTTAATCAGAACAATTATTCTCCTTACCTTGCTCATCCTGAAGTAGTGATAGCAAACCAGCTGCTTCCATGTGTGGCACCAGAACCAGCCCATCAATAGCACGGGACCCCTGTCCTGCAGGCACCTGCACAATCATGGCACTGTGGGCCACTCTCTTAGGATGAATCGTGGCATCCCCCCAAGGATGGCGTCGAGCTCTTGGAAGAAAGGCATGGTTGCTACTTCTGCCCCACTCTTCCTGTTGTAGTCCACAACCTCCCTATACTTCTGCCAGACAGCCTTGGTTTTATTGCGGCACTCTTCCACCAGATGGTCATGGCCCCTGGCATGTATCTGGGCAGCAATCTTTTCAAAAATGTCGATATTTCTGTGGCAGTCACAGAGCTGTTCCTGGACCTTCTCCTCCCCCAAAAGGGCAAGAAGGTCCAGGGTCTCTGCATTAGACCACGCTATGCCCCTGCTACCCTTGTGTGGATGTGCTTCAGGGGCAGCCATCCAGAATCCAAAAAATTTAAATAGGAATAAATAAGAAATGAATAAGGAATAAAGTAATGTAGATGAATAAATATAAAATATAAATATGAATAAATATATCAGTGACAGTATAAATATATAAATATATATGTGTGAATATATAAATTTATATAAATAAATAAATAAGAATATATATTTATGTATATGTTATATGTATATAAATATATAAAATATATATCAAACATAAAAAAACTGGATCAGTATTGGTTAATAGGTAAATAGAATAATTATTATAAGGAAAGAAAATCTAAAGTAACAGGTTGAGTGAAAATAAAAGGGTTGGAATATTTTTTTTTTACCAAAAAAAGCTTTTGGTAACTATAAGTTAAGAAATAAGACAGTAAAAGTAATCAGAACCACTCACCCCAGAACCCCTTGCCTCAGAACAAACAATCAAAATGACGACTATTGGCTATCAGTTTACAGCGGCGGGAAAATTGCTGTCAATCATCAGAAAATCAATCATGTGCTCCAGCCCCATCCGTCACGTCATACATTCGAACATACTAAGATGGCTGTACAGACGACAAAGCATTCAAATGGGTGTATAGATTTTTTTTCAAAATCCAACAAGCTCTCCAAACACCAGAATGCCAGACTTTATAGGGGAATTCACAGCCCCCCTTCTGAATGTTACGTTTACATTCGAATAGTTGTATGTACACATGATCGATCTTTTGTACGCCATACGGATTTTTGTTGTTGTGTAGACAGGGCTTTAAATTAATTGTCTGTAAGGAACAGAAGCTGACAGAAGCAGAGAGGGTCCCAGCCTGGGACACGAAGGACCTTGAAGCTTGTTGTCTCATTGCCAGTGCTCTTACTGACGAGACATATACTGCAGGTATGTTCAGAGTGAGAAAACCGTTAAATCAATGTTAGAATATCTTGAAAAGAGGCACAAGAAATCAGATTCAAATCAGCATCTTGTACTGCTACAGCAATTATTTTGTGTACAAATGGAACCAGGTGGAACAGTTAGAGAATATTTGTCTAGAGAAAAGGATATCACTGATGAATGGAAGAATATTAAGTGGGAGTTGGATGAGGAGTTAATCACTGCATGCATTTTCAAGGGACTGTCGAAAAACTTTCAGCATTTGATGATGACTTTGAAAGCTCAAACAGAGAAATTATAACTGGATGTTGTGAAAATAAATCTGAGGAAAAGGCAGACGTTCCCTCTGTAACAGATTTAGCTTTAATAGCCAAAACACAGTTCCAATCTCACTGTAAAAAGTCATTTTCAGGTGATACATGCTTTTCATGTGGTAAAAAAGGAAACTTACAAGCTAATTGCTTTGAGAACAAGGCAAGCCAAGCAGGCTGCTGTGAGAGAGATGCAGGAATCAGATGATGATGATGATATTTATGGAGAGTCTTATGGAGTTGAAAAGTTGGCTTTCCAAGAATTCTGCCTTCACTGCTGCCTTTTGCCAATTTTAAGCTTTGCAGAGTGGATGCGTTAACTTGCGATGCTTTCAGAGAGATTGTGAACATGTTTGCTTAAAAAGGGTGTACGACAACAGCAGAGGCATCTTGCCACTACCTCTGCTGCTGCCCTACACCATTAATGGGGACCTGACCATGCACATTTGGGGGGGGGGTCCTGGAACCAATCCCTCAGGAATACCCAGGGCCCACTGTAGTATTGTTATTGCTATTGCTATCTCTTTTTAATAGACTGAAGCATGCTCACATAACAGATCCCCCAAAATTCTTTGCCATCAACACACACACATTTAAAACCCCTTTTCAAAACCCTTGGGCACTTGTATATAAAATTAAAAGCTCAGACTTACAAAATACATCTCCTCGGAGTTTCTTCTCATGGCCAATCTGATTTTCAAGGTCGTCGCTTTCTCCTTCTTCTTCCTCAGCTCCTTTCTTGTCTATTCTTCCATCTCTTCCAACATCTTCACTGCTTTCTCCCTGTTCATCGAAGTCATCTTTTGTGTACACACCCTCTTCATAGTCTAGTGGTCTTACATGTGTTTTAGAAGGTGGAGTCACAAGAGGTTCTGGGATGGCATTTTTCATGTCTTCATATTTTTTCACATTGTTCTTGTGCATAAGGAGCTTCTTGAGCTTCTCTTTGGCAACTCCAGAGAGTCTAGGAACCTCTTTCACTGAATTTTCATGAATAACTGGAGAGGTGGTGGGGAAAAACAATGGAACACACAATACAGGTTGAGTCTCCCTTAACCAGAATTCCAAAATATTCCAAAATTCAAAATTGTCTGCATGGGTGGCTGAGATAGTGACACCTTTACTTTCTAATGTTTCAATGTACACAAACTTTGTTTCATGCATAACATTATTAAAAATATTATGTATAAAATTACCTTCAGGCTTTGTGTATAAGGTGTATATGAAACAAAAATGAATTTCATGTTTAGACTTGGGTCCCATCTCTAAGATATCTCATTATGTATATGCAAGTATTTCAAGACACCCCCCCACTCAAAAAAATCCACAATATGAAACACTTCTGGTCCCAAGCATTTCAAATAGAGGATAATCAACCTGTATGCCCAATTTAGTTTACAGCTTAAAAGTCTCAGAATTTTCCATACAGTGAAAATTCAGTTAGTAGTATGTTGGAAGATACATGAGATTCACAGTGATTTATATTCTGCATAAAGGTATTTCTATGTAGAGTGGGTATAGGGAACTTCAGGTCCTGGGACCAAATCCAGCCCTGTTAGAATTTAAGGGCCAACCTCTCTTCAAAATGATACTTTTGTTAGGCGGTTTCCCAAATTTTGTCTCCCTCCTTCTACAAGGCTGAAATGCCTCTCCTAAGGTTTAATTATTGTCAGTAAGTATGTTAAGCTAAAATATGCTGGGAGGTTTCCCCCCCCCCCACCTTTTTTGCTTTTTGCTTCACCCATCACTGGAATATGCCAGCTCTAAAACTGAATTTGGCCCTAGAGCTGAAAATGGTTCCCCTCTCTTGGTGCAAAAAAAGTTTTATCCAGAGTTTAAGGCACAGACTATAATGAATGAATGCTTCCCCAATACAGTTGAAAAGCTAGTGACCTTTTCCCAGCCTGGCCTGGGACTGTCATGTGAGGCTGAACACAATCCATCACCTTATCAGGCACCACAGGGATTGAACCTGACACAAAGACAATAGATAGAGATCACTCCCAGCTGTTACTTTCTCCATCAGAAGTCTACTGATTGTTGTCCAGTGTCACGGAGAAGCTGCAGCCACTAGCAGAGTGGATATACAGGCATGGCTGTAGAGAGATGTTTCTATTTGTGTCCCATAGAGAGTTAAAGCCACTATGAGTCACATTTTGGGAGAAAGATGGGATAGAAATCAAATAAATAAATAAATATGGTTTAGGAACAATTGTTGGCTTCCAGGGATGGAGAAATCAGTCACTTTCTGTCTATGTCACCTTTGCACATTTTCACTCGTAAATGAACATACATGGTCTGTCTATTAAATAATGAGACTGAGACAATAATCCATCTTTATTTATATGTATTACAATTCTAATGCTTGTCCCCTTCAATATACCCCCCGTTCACACTCACAGTCTTGTTTTCCACTGGTCAGAGATGGGGAGCAGATCAGTTTCTGTCAGCTGTTTCAACACATCTGCCGTTTTCTTCTTTACTGCATCAATTGACTCAAAACGTGTTCCTTTTGATTTCACTTTAGGGAAAAGAAAAAAGTCACATGGTGCCAAATCTGGTGAATATGGATGATGTTCAAGTCTAGTAATGTGTTTATTGGCCACAAACTGCTTCACAGAAAGTGCTGTATGAGCAGGGGCATTATCTTGATGAAAAATGAAACCATTTTTCTAACTCTCTCAGCTTTGTCAAAACTTCCTTATAATAATGCTGGTTCACTGTTATGCATCCTGGAACCCATTCTGCTAAAATTACGCCCTTGATGTAAAAAAACAAACACCCCACCAATGAGCATGGCTTTGAATGTGGACTTGCTTTGATGTGCTTTTTTCATTCTTGGTGATGATGGTATTTTCCACTGCACTAGCTGTTGTTTTGTCTCAAAATCATACTGGATCATACTCAGGATCTAGGTTTCATCACAAGTGATGATTTTTTGAAAAAGATTTGGGTCCGCCTCAAGTTTCTGCAAAATGTCAGCACAAATTTACTTCTTGGCACAATCTTTTCTCATGTTGAGATCATCATGCAAAATTTTCCATGTAGTGCCTTTGTCAATGTTCATGGTTTTAGCTATCATTCAGACACTGAGTTGGTGGTCTTCTTGAACTATCTGGCTGTTTTTTCCACATTTTTTTTTGTTCTTGAAGTGGAAGGTTGCCCAGTGCATTCATCATCTTCCATATTCTCACGTCCTTCTCTGAATCTTTTGTTCCACTCAAACACATATGCAGAAGACATGCAGTCTTCCCTGTAGGCTTCAGTAAGCATTTGAAAAGATTCTGTTGGTGTTTTGTTCAATTTTACTAAAAGTTTCGGATGCTCCAAAGGGCTACGGCAGAGCTCGAAGAAGACAGCATCTATATACGTTACCATACTGGTGGTAGCTTGTTTAACTTAAGCTGTCTGAGGGCTCGCACTAAGACTCCAAACTATCTAGTCCGTGAGCTGCTCTTCGCTGATGATGCTGCCATTGTGGCCCACACAGAAGCAGCTCTGCAGTGCCTAGCATCCTGCTTCGCAACAGCTGCAGAGCTGTTTGGCTGGAAGTCAACCTGAAGAAAATGGAAGTTCTCTACCAGCCTGCACCACAGGATGAACACCACCATCCCCACATTGCCATCAGCAAATCTGTGCTTAAGCCATTGTATTGTCTATTCTTCTTCACGGGTCTGAAACATGGGTCACCTATTGCCACCACTTACGACTCCTCAAACACTTTCATCAGCGCTGTATATGCACAATCCTAAATATACACTGGACTGACTATGTGACGAATGTTGCTGTCCTTGAGCAAGCAGGGATCACCAGCATTGAGGCCATGATATTGAGAACACAGCTGCACTGGGCAGGGCACGTTTCTAGGATGGAGGACCATCGCCTCCCAAAAATAGTACTCTACAGTGAACCTGCCACGGGTCAGCATAAGAGGGGCACTCCAAAAAAGCGATACAAGGACTCCCTGAAACAACATCTCAGCCAAATTGATCGCCAACAGTGTTCCGCCCTGTCCCCACATTGGGAGGCATGAAGATGCACTATCCACAATGTTGCAGGCTTATTTGAGAACTCACGCCGAACAAGTCTTGAAGGGAAACGACAACGCAGAAAAAATCACAACCTGGAAACATCACCCAAGGAGACCTTCTGCTGTGCTTTTTGCAACCGGACTTGTTTATCTCGGATTGGCCTTTTTAGTCATCAGCGTTCTTGCAGAAAGCGTGTGTCCTTCCTGAATCTTCGTTTGCGAAGAAAAGCCAGAGAGAGAGAGAGAGAGAGAGAGAGAGAGAGAGACTAAAAATTTCAAACTGACAAATTTTTCGACTTTTAAACTTAGCATTTTTCCGGCACACAACAAACAACACAGCCACTTTAAATGATGACTAAGAATTAACTGAATGGCCGAGAGTGTTGATAATACACATTGGAAACTGCTTAATGCAGTGTAGATGTGTAAATTGCTATTGCTTAAAACAATTTGCAAACCGCTCTGATAGCCATTGTGGTTGAGGGGCGGGGTATAAACACCTAATTAAATAAAAATTGATATTGGTCATGCACGTTCAGACATGTTCAAGGTCACCACTGAAGCATTCACAACCAGTTCTCCCTGATTTTTCTGAAAGGCAGAAACACAGTCTCGTTATTTAATAGACAGACCTCGCTCACAGATTTTCTTTTGTTTTAATCTGCATGAAAATTTACATTTTAAAATGTGTTTTAGGCTATTTTCTGCTCAAAATAAATATTTCTAAAAATATAAAACATGTATTTTTGAGCTGAGACATGTGTCATAAAACTGTTCAGAAAAGGGTGAAATGCGAAGGGTAGCTTTATATTCTTCTATGTACATTAGTTTAAGAGGTCCAGAGGATAAATCCCCTCTTAACCCTAACTAGAGTAGTAGACCCACTGAAATCAATGGGACTTACATTCAATTCAATGGGTGTACTCTTTAGGGGACTAACATTGAACTTATCTTCAGGTCAGGTTACACTGGAATGCACAAAGATTATATTTCCCCACTTCCTTATTACCTATCATCACCTGTATTTCCGAAAAACTTTTTGTTTTATGCAGCCCCTCTTTAAGAGATTAAGGCTGCAATCCTGTGATCCCAGGGACTGTTACACGAATAAGAAATTAATATTGTGATTGTGATCAGTTTTATGAAGTTTTGGCAGCACATTTTTAGCAAGCTGGAATCCACATATGCAAAGAAGAATTGTGGCTTCTTTTCTTTTTAAGATTAGTTTTGGCCAGAGATATCAATGTGACAAGCCATTATTAATTGGCCACTTGCTGATCTGGTCTCCTAGAGGTTGGTGTTATAAAGGATGTACTGTAACTTAGCTGAAGTGATTCATTGAATCTTTTATTCAAGGTAGAGTGAAGAATGAACAGGAAGCCCCTAATTTCCCCCAAATTTCCTCTCAACAATCATGGAAACAATACAGTAGAGTGTTATAGTAGAGTCCATAAAAGTTTCCAAGCCAAGGATGACTGCCCAGCAAACCAGAACATCTGCTTACAGATCCTGCTTTGAAGTCTGCCTATAGAAATGAAATACTCTTACTGCTCACCATACTGTAGATGTTCTGGATTTGGAAAATGAAAGCGTAATTGTCATTATGCTCAGCTTGGGGGGACGGGGTGATTAGAAGCAGTCATCCAGTACCATCAACACTTGCAAGTCAACACATGCCGGGTTCAGACAACACTGATATTCCCGTTCAGAACACTGAAACCAGTACTCACCCTGTTCACAGTCCCAACTCTACCAGTGCCTGGAAGTTAATTTTTAGACTTCTAATCCCAGAATCCCCCAAGAGGTTTAGTACAAAAACTATTCCCTGTTCTGATCACTAGCATCACGCCAAATCAGCTATTTTCATCTTGGATCTAGCAAGGTTGACATGGTAAAAATATTTGTTCCTCAGGCTAAAGAGCAAACCATGTCTAGACTTAAAATGATGGAAAGATATGTGACAGTTGGTAGGACAGGACAAGCATTCACATGTGTAATTTTAATCTCCCTTTAGGTGTTAAATATGTACCCGTTGCAGGTGTTGTTGAAATGCTTAGTGCATAGTTTTCAATTTAATTGAATGGAATTTCTACAACTCTGAAATAATTCTATGAAAGAACCTGTCTCATAACAGAAGGTTAGTGATTCACGGTAGTCACTAAAGATGTTGGGGAAGCATTAGGTCAGGGCTAACCAGGCAGCTTCTCCATGATTGCGTAACAAGAGGCAAATCCATTAATCCAGTGGAGGGGGACACCTGCACTTGATCTGGGGGCCAGTTTTCTGCCTCTGGGGCCCTTTTGCAAAAATGCAAAAAAAACCCACCCCAAAGTACCCTTCTGCTTTTTGTAAAAAAATGAGTATTTTTCAGTGTTAAACAACATGGGATGGGCTGTGGGGGCTGTAACCTATTTCAAAGATTAATTGCCAATCCTGTAGGAAAAGCAATGCACCCTTTTTATTTTTGGCAGAAAAGTTGATCCAAAAAGTCTGGAGGAATCAAGGGTCTCAAAAAATCTTTGGGACCTCATTAGGGAAGAAATTTTGAAGATATTAAATAATAATAATAATAATAATAATAATAATGTGGGTTTTTTTGTTGGTTGAGAAACCCTGATGTGAAGAATGCTGGACTGACAAGAAGCTTGGCAGTTTGTGCAATTATAACACTAAGATTTCACTATAGCAACATCCTGAGGAAGCCTGTGTCTATTAATTTGTGAGTCACTAGTGTGCTCTGGCTGAGAATTCTGAATCCCACTCCCTAAACTGCAAATCTCAGAATTCCATAGGATGTTGTGTGGACTGGTCTATGGACCATCACCTTGAGTAGCACTGCCCTACATGATGACTGTAAAGAATGATCGTATAGATTGAAAACTATCCTAGCACAGAGAAGTAATCCCTTTCTCAGCAGTCTGTTATTTCACAGACCTGAAAACTATTAAGCATGTAGCAGATTCATGTGGAGTTATATACATAAGGAAGTATCCACATGAGTTTCTTGACTTAGCTAGCCAGGAGCTAATGCTTACTTACCAGAGCATTCAAATCCATTCCCTCTGTAGCCTGGTTTGCATTTACACTTGAAAGATCCTTGTGTATTGCGGCAATCTGCATGGAAGTTACACATGGATATGTTTGCTGTACATTCGTTTATATCTACAGAGAGAAGGGTTTGGGTAGGGGGACAACAAAGGAAACAAGAATTTTTTAAAAGAAATTTAAAAACCCCAAAATACACCCTGCCATTTTTATGCTACAAAAAGCTGCACCTATTTAATTTTTGAGCCAGCGTGGTACAGTAGAGTGTTGGACTATGACTCTGGAGACGAGGGTTCAAATCCTCGTTCATCCATGAAAACCTACTGGGTGACCTTGGGCAAGTCACACTCTCTGAGCTCTTAGAAAACCCTATGATCCATAAGTCAGAAATTACTTCAAGGCACACAACAGCAGCAGCAACATTTAATTCTTGCCAGTCATGCAGGCAAAAGTCAGAATGATAAAGTTTGTGGATAAAGATTGTATTGTTTGAGGAATATGAGACATGCGGCAATCATAAGTCAAAACAAAGGCCTTCAGTGTCATTTAAACTTTTGAAGAAAGGGCTATTATATTAAGAACAATAATTTGAATTCACTAGATCAGTGGTTCAGCTGTGGTCCGGGGACCCCCAGGGGTCTGCAATGTCCTCACAGGGGTCCCATGAAGGCTGAAGGCTGCTTGGCCCATCACCTACCTGCAGTGGAGTGGCCATGTGACAGGAGCCAGGAAAAGGCTGGCTGGCTGGCTTGGCCTATGCATTGCCATTCAATCCTCTGAAGACACAAACTTGCAGGAAGAAGCAGGAAAAAGGCCTTTCCTCCCGCTCCAGTGCCTCTGAGGGAATGTGTAATGGATGGTGTAATTGCATCACCATCATGATCATGATAATGATCATCATCATCATCATCATCACTGTTTTAAAGCTTGAGTTAAGTCTTGGGGATCTTGCTGAAATGACTCTTTTAGCCCTCAGTGTGCCACAAAACTCCTTCTTTTCATCTGATCAACAGTAAGCTACCAAACTAGCCATGCCCACATTCTGGTCTGTATATAGGAAAACTAGTTAATAATTCCATAAGAATAAAATAAAATTTTGAAGAGGGGCAGAGGATAATGGATGAAGGATGGAGCACAACAGCAGAGCAGTTTGTTATGGTTTTATTACCTTAGCCTCCGTCCCTGATCAAGATAAATTCATTAAAAACAAAACAAAACGCAGGTGGCAGATACTAAGGACATGGCTAGATAAAAGTAAATTATTTTTATGGAAAGAAAAAAGGTGGGGAGAAAACAGTTTTTTTAAAGCATGACCTACTTGTTGGGGATGGCAGGGAGGGCAACCTAGTAAGACCCCCCCCACACACACACAAACACACTTTGCCAGTGAGGAAACCAGGCTCAGCTCTTTTTGCTGCAGAGTGACTCCACAGAAGACCCTGCCTGAGTTTTCCCTCTGCCGTTCACCTGCCCCCGCACCCCAGCCTCTTCTTTCCTCCGACCAGGCAAACAAGAGGTGGGCAGCATCCTCTTCCTCTGAAATTGCAGGGAAAATCAAGAGGGAGGCTCTAGGACCCAGGAAGGAGTGTGTGTGCTGGGCTGGGGAGGGGGTGTTCAAGGGGCGGGTACTTCATCAGGGGCCCACAGTGCCCATTTGCCATCGGACAAGCTGATGTACTGGCCAGTCCGCCACTGCCCCCCTCCCCAGGGATAACACAAACATACTAGAGATATAGGCAACTGCCCTGAGGTAGACTGTCAGATATGAAGGAAATTTAATATATAAACAATACTTGCTTTTGCAGCATCAGGGTTTTTCATTAACCTTCATCATTAGACTGTATAGACTGAAAATTTTTAATAAGATTTAACAAATATATTACAAATGAAGAAATATTTGAGCTTATGGAAAAGAAATACAGACACATGCACACAGGTAAGCAAAACCAGGATTTAGTTCCTACCTACACAGTCGTATCGACCATTCACATATCTCAGTTCATATCCAAACTGACATCTGCAGTAATAACTTCCAAATGTGTTGACACACCTGCGGTTGAAAGAGCAAATAGCTTTGCCAGTGGAGCACTCATCGATATCTAGGACATGAAAATGAAATCTGATAAGGCAAAGAAAAACATATCAGCAATGATAGCTGATTGGAGGGGGAGGGGTTGACCCTGAAATGTTGGGTAAGGTTGCCCCCTACTCGTTCCACGAACCACTTGGGGGTATTAGGAAAAAAAGTGATGTCACAAAAACTGAATGGTTATCACTGTAAATAGAATATAGCCATGGAAATTGCTGAAACAATATAGACTAGTGGTTCTTAGCCTGTGGTCTGGAGACGCCCAGGGGGCTGCAATGTCCTCACAGGGGGTCCACGAAGGCTTGAAGGCTGCTTGGCCCACATCCTCCCTGCAGTAGAGTGGCACAAGAACAAAGGCTGGCTGGCTAGCTTGGCCTGCACATTGCCATTCAATCCACCCCAGCCACAAATTTGTGGGAAGAAGCAGGAGAAAAGTCTCCCCTCCCCCTACAGTGCCTCTGAGGGAAGGTTTAATGGATGGTATATTATTGTTGTTTTTGTTGTTGAATATCCCAGAAAAAATATAACATGCCGACTATTGCTAGAGCTATAAAAAGCATTTTTTCAAGCTCTGTTTGGTACCCATACCATGGTCTGAAGGCACATAACCATGAAACAACTTTGCTGGATAAACAACCTGCCTTTGGTTGGCCTTATTGGTGGTTCTAAACACTATAGTCATAATGCAACACATTATGCATTATGCATTAACACACACAAAACTGCCTTCTTCGTGCAGTCTGTTCCTAATGTGTTCCAAACCTGCTGATGCCATCTAATTACTACATCAGTTCAAAGGGCATACAGGGACAAAACTGCCAAGCCCCCTGCAATCTCTACATACTCTTGTTTTGCTTTCATTGCTCCTTCTTTCCACATTGGGAAAAACCAACATCCTCTTCCTATCTCAAAATGGTTATGACACATATCAAATCCTGAATTTTAAGAACAGAAATTATGAAGCAATTTACTACTTTACAACTATGTGCATTTTGGGTAAATGATTTCAACATGCATTGACAGGAAAACTCTGAAAGCTGCAAAATAGTGCCAATGTTTCCCTATCACCTTCTGCTACCAGAAGAACTATAATCTCCTCCTCTTCCTAAAAGGTTGGACAAAATGCAATCTGAGAAATGCATTAGGCCCTCCAAAGGTTTGTGTGGGTGGGTGTAGTCTCTGGCTTGGCCCAATCTGGCCTCTTCCTGGCAAATGAAGAATGAACTGCATTCAGTGGAAGGATTCAGGAGCAGCCATTCACCTTTTAATAATGTGGCAGGGTCCCCATGCACCTATAACACAACAGCAGCAACAACAACAACAACATGGACTTTTTTTCCAGTAACAGAAGTGGATTCCCAGAGGGGTTGGCATTGCCCATCTCTTATTCAATAGATGAGGTCCTTAGTTCATAGGCCCTTTCACAGTATACAGTTATTGCACTATGATTTCACTCAAACTGCCATGGCAACATCCTATGAAATCCTGGGATGTGCAGCTTAAGGAGGAGTATTTAGAATTCTCAGCCAGAAAGCTCCTAGTGCCTCACCAAACTACAAACCTCAGGATTCCATAGGATCCCACCATGGTGGTTAAAGTGGAATCATAGTGGCATAACTAATTCTATGATTCTATGATCTTCTGAAAGCCTACAGAATTCAACGGTGTTTCCTGCTTTCATATTATAGCCACAGTAGTACATGAGTAACCCACTGGCTGGAGGATTCTGGGAGCCGTAGTAAGAAAACAGTTTCCAAGTTCTGGATCTCATAAGACATGCCAAAAGAGATGAATTCCAACAGATTTGGGAGGAAAGGAGTAAAATGTCTTTTTCTGGCACCTTTACTGTTTAGCAGCTGGGCCAATAACTCAAATGAGCCCCTTGTGTGGTTCCCCAAAATAGTCTGAGGTCATGAAATCCATTTACAGCTTGCTGTTGCAGCTGTATGTCAAAAGCAGCAGGCTCTCTCCATGGAGATATGCTTCCAGCTTGATATGTTCAATGAATATGCTGCTTGAGAGGTTTTAAATTCCTGCAATCACAGTTAAGAGTTCATTTCCTGTGCTTGTCAACCTTGTCCAAGACTCTAAAAGATCCCCAGAGCCACCAGGATGAAGCCTCCCTTGCAAAAATAAAATAAAACAAAAAGAACCCTCCCCATCTCTTCTATTTGAAACAAATATCAAATATACAAAAACACTAAGGGCTCTTCCAGATGGGTATAAAGATGCTTTAGGTCTCCTGATATTGCTCCTTGGGTTTTTCCAATGGTTGTTGTGTTTGCATTCTCTCATTCCATTCTTTGGGCAGGGGGGCTGCTTGTAGCAATTTCTTGGATCTTCACTACAGATCTTTCAAATATTTTTGAACTAGGATGTTGCTTGAGTAGGTGGTCCAATGTTCTGAAGAGCGAATTTTCTTCTCTGATTTTTTTAAAAGCGAGCAATGGAGTTATAGTGCAAATATGCTATTTCACCAATACACTATAGCTATAAAATTATTTTTTAAAAGAAGGGGCTAGAAAAGGAAACGTAGTGTTCTGATATGTCTTGGAATTAAAAAGAAATCTACTTGAGAGTGGGGATAAAATGTTGCAGCTATTGGGAATTACCAGAAAATAGTTGGGACAACATAAATATAATTTGGATATTTGAAACAAGAACTACAGCAACAAATACAGCAACCTCCCAATACATTTCGAGGAGCCATAACAAAACTTTTTTAAAAAAGGCCTTTCAAAAAAGCTGCACTGTTCCCTTTGAGCTGTCTACTACACTTACAGCAGCAATGACAGAGACTCCAGTATCTTGATCTTATATAAAGGGTGGGGAATAATTTTGCAGCAATGCTTTTTAAAAGCACAGTTAAGGAGGCAGTCCAACATTGGAGAGGAACAAGATCAGAAGAAAAGGATAGGGTGGCAATCCCCCCACCCCCCACAATTCCTTGTGTAAGAGTCAACTAGACTGATTCTTACATCAGCACTAATATGGAAGAATGCCCTCCACTACACTGGAGGGCAGCAAACTAACTTAGAGAGTACAGGGTGAACCAAAAGGCACACATAACTGTACCTTCTAATACTTTGATATAGATGGTAGAGTCCTTAGCATCTAGTGACCAAAGTGACTGTCTCACTCTATGTAATAGTAAGGCCAGCCCTGGGAACAAAAAGAACATGGCCTTCAAAACATTGGGTATACAGTATGAACCCATACTCTTTTTCTTTTGATTTTCCTCTGCTCTGCTAAGTCAGACTGCCCCACAGTACATTGGTGCATCTGTTTTATGTAAAAGTGGAGCTAAGGTACAATAGGACCAGCCCTTGCCATTTCATGCTTCATCATCACACACTCACACACCTTCCAATCATTCCAAATTGGCAGGTACAGTTCTGCATAATCCTCTGTTGTCACACTTTTTTCAGCTGCTTTTAAGTGTCCCAGTTTCTCTTTCCTCACACTTTCCTCTTTTGTCCTTGACTTACCTCAGTTGCTGTAAACTGAGGTCAAAGTGCAAAAATAGCTTCTGTTCAACTAACTCAGCAACAGGGAGAGGATGGAGGGGCAGATTCTTCCCAGTGTGCTCAGGCAAAAGTAAACTGTTACAGCCTCACCTAGCTTGCCTGTTTTTCTCTCATTAATAACTTTCCCCATCTTGACCACACTCTGATGCCCTTGGCCACACTTGTCCCAGGTTTCAGCTGTGAAATGTTGGAGGGTATCCACTCAGAGAGTGAAAAGAAAGAAAACATGACACAGTTAGTTCAACCAAATGAATGAGCCTGCACTACAGTGAAAATCAGTAAGGAATAGGACGGTGCTCTAGAGAAAGCACATGGAGTTTCCTGTGGCTAAGGAAGTCTAAGACACATGTCAGCAAACAAGTGGGCTTTGGGAAGCTACTGTCTCTCAGGCCTAGCCCCGCACCTGCAATGGAATGGGATGTTTCAGCATGGCCAGTTTAGAGCAGCCAGTTCAATGAAGGCATTTCAGTACAGCCATTTCAGTGTGGTATGGTTTTGCTTGCGTATCAATTGAAACAGAAATTGTTTTAATTGCACTTTCTTGACAAAATTATCTATTATCAATTGATGTGCTAGCAGAACCATGCCACACTGAAACGGCTGCCCTGAACTGGACACCCTGAAGTAGCCGCACTGAAACACCCAAGACCCTCACCGTTATTTATAGTTTCCATGAAAAAGATAAATTGGAAAAGTTGCTTTTGGGATATTCCCTGCAGCCTGAGACATTCCGGGAGTTGCAGTCCAAGAAGTAACTTTTCCAAATTCTGTCCATCTATCTTGTTTTCTGCTAGTCACAGTGAATGTTCATGAGTCCTCCAGTTGGCTTGGGGGAAACAGCTATGAGAACGTTTGAAGTTCCATCTTCTGTGATGGAAGGAAACAAAAATGCCAGTTTCACTTTCTGGGACTGGATCCCCAACAAGACATAAATAAATAAACAGAGAGAGAGAGAGAGAGAGAGGCAGGCCACAAATGACATAAACAATATACACAACAGACTTAAATTAGTATCGTGCTTTTTTAATTTCTAAAATTACAGTTGTTTAATTCTGCTGGTCAGAAAATTAGACCTGCTTGAGTTAATGATTTCAAGAACAAATATTATTAGTACTTTACTACAGATGGTACATAAGCAGACAGACAGGCAGACAGACAGACAGACAAATATACCTATGCATGTCTTTCCATTTGGTGCTAACTGAAGGCCGCTGGATGGGCACAAGCATCGCACATCATCTTTCACCGCTTCACAGCCATATTGGCAATTTACCATGGCACATGTCCTGGAATCTTTAAGAACACATTATTTGTCAAAAGCTAGACTACTCAACTGGGAATTGTGTATAAGAAGGTTGCATTTACTGTATTAACTGAAGAGTGTTGTCTTAGCATAAATTCCTGAAGATTATGAGCATAATTATTACTGTAATATCAAATAGTTGGTATACAAAGAAGACACAACAACACATGTGCAGCTAGTGTGAAATGTCAGGAATAAACTCTTCCAGAACACAGCCTCACAACCTGGAAAAAACCCACAGAAAACCTATGGATGCTGGCCATGAAAGCCTTCAACTTCACATGTGATGTAAGTTGCTTTTAACCATGTTGCTCTACTGGATTGTATCAATATGGTTGACTCGCGTGTCTACTGTTTTGGATGCTTCACAAAGAATTTCATATATTAATAAATAAGCAGAACAATAAAGCAGCTGAACAACATTATTTTCAGGTAGAGTCTGGATCCCAGAGGGATACCATAGTACTCAATATGTGTGTTGATTTCAATTACCTCTGTAGTCCTCTTCTTTCCCCACCTAAGATTACTGAGATACCAGCGGAAATACCTGGCTGAGACACCTGGCTTCCCTGTCAACTTGTCTGCCTGCACATTTTTTATTCTCTACAGCCAGCATGGTGTAGTGGTTTGAGCACTGGACTATGATTCTGGAGACCACGGTTCAAATCCCAGTTTAGCCATGGAAACCTACTGGGTAACCTTGGGCAAGTCACACTCTCTCAGGCTCAGAGGAAAGCAATGGCAAACTCCCTCTGAACAAATCTTGCCAAGAAAAACCCATGATAGGTTTTGCCTAATGCAGTTTAACTGCCATGGCTTAATGCGATGGAATTCTTGGATTTGTAGTTTTATGAGATATTTAGCCTTCTCTGTCTGAGCACTCTGGTGCCATAAGAACCTACAAATCCCAGGATTCCATTGGATGGAGCCATGATCATTAAAGCAGTGTCAGACTGCATTATTTTTGCAGTGTGGCAGCAGCCATAGAGTATTTTATGATTACTTACAATACAGATTTAATCTTGTTCCATTTATTGAATAATAAGTACAATGTTTGCCACTTACTTGTGCAGGTGCCATCAGGCATGAGCATGTACCCATTAAGACAATAGCACTTGTAGCTGCCATGCATGTTCATGCACCTGTGTTTGCAAGGATGCGGTTTCAATCCACATTCATTGAGATCTGCAGAAATCATTGGAATAACTGAGTTTGGAAATGTTTGGAGGAAAAAATATGTTATAATTATCTCTTTTCATGGATTAAATTCTCGTCTAAAAATTTTACATCCAAGATATGAGGGTGCCGGATGTTTGGAGAAAAAAGAAAATATCATCAACAGGCCATCTGCATGCATAGGACAGAATCCAAGGTATTGTTTAGTACCAGTAGATCTGTTGCACAGGCAAGGGAATAAACATAATAGCTGTAAGAACAACATTACTTATAGACTAACCTTCAGACTTGTCATCACAACTCAGGGGTTCTCAGACTTGGCCATGGAAAGTATCTGTAACTCAGCCCTACAACTGTAAACCACATATGTATAAATACAATCCCACACCCACAAAACAAAGATTCTCTGACTGTCACTACAATCTGAGGCAAAGTCACCCAAAGATGAAGCAAGACTATAGGATGCAATTCAAAATGTTGGTCATGTCTTTATGGCTTGGGTTCATAGTATCTGAAAGACTATTTTTCTCCCTATGAGCCTAAATCCACTGGATTTGAAACTGGATTATTTGCCATGGTTCCTTCCTATGGAATCCTGGGATTTGTAGTTTGGGAAGCACCAGCACGCTTTGGCAAAGAAGGCTAAAGACCTTGTAAAACTACAAATTCCAGGATTCAATAAGAAGGAACCATGGCAAATAATCCAGTTTCAAACTGAAGCATTTGTGTAGTGTGGAGTTTTGAGCTCTTCAGAGAAAGGCTTTCTCTTTGGACTTGTTTAAATGGGCTATTTACCCCATCTTGTCCCCGTCTTGGAGCCCTGCAGTCCAAATAACACAGGGCTCTACCCTGTTTTGCCCTTGGGCAGTCCAGATGACACCCGGAGCAAAGATGGGGGGAAGACAGAATAAAGCCTGTTAAACTGTTTCATCAAAATACCCAGGGAAAAAACACCCCATTGATGAAAAAATGGATCAGACTCTGCAGGACCACAGGAGTCCATACTGTTGCTGTCTGTGTCACACTCTTCAAAGCCATGAAGCAGGCCCACAGCATGTGCCCAGAGCTGGTCACAATCAGGGAGGCTTGATCACATGCTGCAGGTCTTCTGCCTGGCGTTGGAGAGTGTGACACAGACAGCAGCAGTGGTGGCTACAGAGATCAACCAGTGTGTCTTTGTGGACTCCCTCCCATTTTGTTCAGGTAATGTAGGGACAACAAGTGCAATCCAGGGCCAAAAAAACATTGAAAAGATTGTGGAGCGGTGTGATCTGGATATACTGGATATACTTTTTACAAACTCCCCCACCAAGAGATCCTAAATAAACTTAATAGCCATGAATTAAGGCTGGGACTTTTTCTGAAAGCAGAGAAGTAATAAATTAATAGTTTGTTACAATGAATAAATGCAGTCTCTGGACAGTCACTCCCCACAAAACCTGCATTGGAACTAATGCTATTTAACTTGTTCATACATGAGCTAGCCTTAAGGATAACAACAAGATGACCAAATTTCACAACAAACGCAAATTATTCATTTGCCTGATGTGAAAAATCTACTGAAGGTAATGGTATTACTCTAGGCCTGTTTGCAGATAGTTTATAGACATGTTCTAGCCAGGGTGAAACACCTGCTTATACCTCTCTGCTTTTCTTCGCAAGCAAAGATTCAGGAAGGACTCATTCTGTGCTTTCTGCAAGCGCGCTGATGACTAAAAAGGCCAATCCAAGATAAACAAGTCGGGTTGCAGAAAGCACAGCAAAAGGTCTCCTGGGGTGATGTTTCCGGGTTGTGATTATTTCTGCGTTGTCGTTTCTCTTCAAGACTTGTTCGGCGTGAACTCTCAAATAAGGCTGCAGCATTGTGGGTAGTGCGTCTCCATGCCTCCCGATGTGAGGCCAGGGCGGAACACTGTTGGTGATCAATTTGGATGAGCCTGAGATGTTGTTTCAGGGAGTCCTTGCATTGCTTTTTTGGAGTGCCCCTCTTACGCTGACCCATGGCGAGTTCACTGTAGAGTACTATTTTTGGGAGGCGATGGTCCTCCATCCTAGAAACGTGTCCTGCCCAGTGCAGCTGTGTTCTCAATATCATGGCCTCGATGCTGGTGATCCCTGCTTGCTCAAGGACAGCAACATTCGTCACATAGTCAGTCCAGTGTATATTTAGGATTGTGTGTATACAGCACTGATGAAAGCGTTTGAGGAATCGTAAGTGGTGGCAATAGGTGACCCATGTTTCAGACCCGTAAAGTAGAATAGACAGTACAATGGCTCTATACACACTGATTTTTGTGCTTTGCCTCAGGAGTTTATTACTCCCGACTCTTTTGTAAAATCTTCCAAATGCGCTATATGCCTTTGCTAATCTGTGATCGATCTCTTTGTTAATCTTGGCATCTGAGGAGACGATGCTTCCCAGGTAGGTGAACTGCTGAACGGATTTAAGCACAGATTTGCCAACGGCAATGTGGGGGTGACGGTGTTTGTCCTGTGGTGCAGGCTGGTAAAGAACTTCAATTTTCTTAAGGCTGACTTCCAGCCCAAACACCTCTGCAGCTGTTGCGAAGCAGGATGTTAGACTCTGCAGCTGCTTCTGTGTGGGCAACAAGGGCAGTATCATAAGCAAAGAGCAACTCACGGACTAGATAGTTTAGAGTCTTAGTGCGAGCCCTCAGATGGCTTAAGTTAAACAAGCTACCATCAATACGGTAACATATATAGATGCCGTCTTCTTCGAGCTCTTCCGTAGCCCTTTGGAGCATCATGCTGAAGAAGATTGTAAATAAAGTTGGAGCAAGAACACAACCTTGCTTCACTCCATTAGTTATTAGAAAGGGCTTTGAAAGAGCATCGCCATATCTGACTTGACCGTGCTAGCCGTCGTGTAACAAGATAATCATTTTAAGGAATTTGGGAGGACATCCTAGTCTTTCCAGGATCTGCCACAGACCTTTTCTACTCACAGTGTCGAAGGCTTTGGTGAGGTCGACAAATGTTACATAGAGACCCTTGTTCTGCTCCCTACATTTTTCTTGCAGTTGCCTAAGGGCAAATACCATGTCTGTAGTACTCCTATTGGCTCTGAAGCCACATTGGCTTTCAGGGAGAAGTTCTTCTGCAATAGCAGGAACTAATCTGTTCAGGAGTATCCTTGCAAGGATTCTTGCAGTAATAGAGAGCAGTGTTATGCCTCGATAGTTTGAGCAATTGGATTTTGCTCCTTTTTTCTTGTACAGGGTGATGATGACTACATCACAGAGATCTGATGGCAGTTCCCCTTTCTCCCAGCAATTCACAAAGAGTTTGTGGAATTTATCATTGAGTACATGATCTCCATGTTTCCAAATTTCAGGTGGGATTCCATCAATCCCAGCTGCCTTGCCATTTTTCATCTGCTGTATGGCCTTAAGGGTCTCTTCCAAAGTGGGAGCTATGTCCAATTCATTTTTCATCAGTTTTTGTATCATATGATAGATAGCTGAGCCTTGGCACTGAAGAGACTTTGAAAATGTTTATCCCATCGATTCAGGATGGAGGCTTTATCAGTAATTAATGTTTGACTATCTGTACTTTATAAGGAGCTTTAGACCTGATAAGTCTCCCACAACAAGGGGGCATCAATGGAGTGGACCTGCTTATATCTTTCCTGTTAAAACCTGTAGAACTTCAAAGACTAAATTTTATGTTACATTTAAATTCCAAACATATTGTTCTTTGATTAAAAGCACACATGGGGGATCTGTTTTAGATTGATGCCAGGGCACTGGGTGACATTAAGAATTTGTGCCATTTCTTTGATTCTTCCTGCAAGCTTTTATTAAATAAGAAAGAAGAGAAACAAAGAGCTTGTCTAGATGGGCAATTTACCCTAGCTTCCTCTGTCTTGGAGCCCTGCAGTCCAAATGATGCAGGGCTCTTGCCCTGATTTGTCTCTGAACAGTCCTGATGACATCCAAGGCAAAGCCAGGGGGAAGCCGGGGTAAATCCATTTGAAACATTTTAAAATAACCCCCAGGGAAACCTGTGTCATGCAGGAAAACCTGGATGGATCTGATGTGGGAACGCAGGGTCCATACCTGTACACCAGCCTATATTGCTGGCTGCCGTTGCCACAGCTGGTGTTACTCTGAAGTTGGGAAGGAGGCCACCAGCACATGATCAAGGACCCCTGCATGTGACCAGCCTTGATCATGTGCTGGTGGCCTCCTTCCCAGCTGCAGAGAGTGCAACGTGTGACAGTGGGGAAGGCACTCACTGATACAGGCTGGACTTCTGCGTGTGGACTTCTTTCTCTTTCATTGTAGTAATTAATGATCTGGGCCAGCTTCGGGACTATAATATTCCAGCTGGAAGGCAAAGTATTCTAGCTGGTATAAACAAGCCCAAAGTAATACATCTTACACGTATTCAGTGCTTGAAAATAACATGTTAAAAGTGGTTGACTGAAAAGCTTTAACTTTGGGCAAACCTGTAGGGTTTGGTGGTTTTTGCTTTTGTTTTAGATATGTCACACATTATCTTTACTTGCTACTCCCAAAAGTAATTGATGGAGATCATTTTCAGAGATTGGTGTTCTTAATGCATAACTGATAAAACAATAACTAACATGAACAAATTCATGCTTACCATGCTTGCCTTGTTCATGCTTATTTTTAAAATAACATTTTAAGCTCTACACCAGTTTCTCTCTGTCCCCCATCTCCTTTTAACATGAAGTTTGGGAGAGAATTCAATCATAGAAAAAGGCACACCATCTAACATTTCACAGATGAAAACCAGAACATAGGTGGCCAAGCAACATCAGTGTGTGGTCAGGATGGCAACAGTTATTAATGAGTGAGAACACACAGATTAGGAGAGCCTGCAGCAGTTTGCTGTTGCGTGAGTCTATAGGGAAGGGCAAGATTCCTCCCTTTCCTCTCCTCCTTGCAGAGTTAACTGAGTGCAAACTACTTTTGTACTTTGAACTCAGTTTGCACCTCCTGAAGGAAGCTGAGGACAAAGGGGGGAAAGTGGGAGGAAGAAAGCAAAACTAGGACATTTTAAAAGCAGCTGAAAAAAATAGGATGACAGAGGATGTCTGTGTCCTTTTTGACAGAGGATTAATTGGGACTATCCTTGCCAAATTGGGGCAGTTGGGGAGGTATAAAAATAAGAAGGTCCTATCCTCAGAACATAAATATTTGAAAAATCCATTTTGATATCTCAGGTTAGATTTAGGCTCAGGGTATCTAAAACTTATCTTATGCCTATACGCTCTTTGATCTATTTTTATTGTTCATCTTCTGAGTTTACTTGTTACTCTTCTTGTTGTTACTCAGATACTTTGTTACTATTCTTAATTGATATGTCAATTTAACATTTTCCATGTATATTAACTGCAACAAAACAAAATTAAAAATTAAAAAAATTAGAAAGAGAGAGAGAGATAAGGCGAGGAGGTCCATCCCTCCTACCAACCTACAGTTGTCCTTCTGTATCCACAGATTTAAGAATTCACGGCTTAAAAATGTTCTTTAAAAATAATAATCCAAAAAGCAAAGCATGATTTTGCCATCTTATTTAAGGGACACCATTTTGCTATGCCGTTGCATATAATGGGACTTGAGTATTTACCGATTTTGGTATTCACGGGGGATCCTAGAACCAAACCCCAACGAATATGAAGGGGCAACTGTACTGTTTGATCCAAACTTCTTTCTCCCTGCAACTGCTTCTAAGCAAGGAAAAACACATTTGGAGATGCAGATTTTCTTGTCCTTTCATTTGTTTATCCACTGTTTAATAAAATAAACACACTGCCAATAAAATGGGTCTGTTTCAGGAGAAAGAAGTATCATACACAGTATGTTACAGTACTGAAGTTTCTAAAACCAATGTTCTTCTAGACAGGGCCTCCATTCTCATTCAGTTTTTAATGACATCAGCCACTGCCCATGTGTTTGAGACATTTTGCAAGCCAGAGAACTGTTTCTTCTAGCCCACAGAGAATGCATAGCTTAAATTGGAGATGTCAGAAATAATATTAGATGGAATCTATTCCAAGATTCCTTCATGCATGGATTTTTGCATCTTGACATTTCACAGAGAAACCAGAGGCAGCAGCAAAATCACTGTAAATGAAAACAATAATTAAAGGTAGGGAGGTTTCGCTGAATTACAAATGACAATGCTATACACAGCAAAAGTTATTATGTCTTGTAAAAGGGTATTTTGACTTAAAAGAATATCTCATCTTCCTATAAGACACTAGAAAGACTGGCCTAATCCATTCAGAACTAAATTTGCTTAAACTCAGTGAAATCAGTAGGGGTTAGAGTATGCCTAAAACTGAGTTCATTTGGGCCTCTGTGTTAACTTCAACCAAGAGTCGAGCCATAAGACTGCTGGAATATCAAGAGAAGAAAAGAGAGTGCATGAATGAGGAGAATAACACTCCTGAAGGAGAATAGCAAATAAAGTAGGTGGATGTCTTGTGAAGGGAGCAGGATCATATCGTTCAAGTTAACCCACACTACTGTAGATGTACATTTGGTGAATTATTAGTGGGGATTACTGTGGTGGTTTTTGGATATGTAAAGTGGGGAGAAAGCTTGGAAGTAACTAGTTGTAAACAACTAGCTGTAAACAACTAGTTACATGCCATTACTTCCTTCCCCTGATAACAAAGGTATAAATACCTTAGATTATGTGTGTGACTTAAGGGGGGATATCTTCCCTTCTTTTATGTTGCAACTGTAATGTTTAAGTTATTTTTATAGTTACAAGGCTGTGGCTTTATTTGGATCATAGAGTCCAAATGCTGGCTCATGCAATGCTTCCTATTTCTGCCTTGTGCTCTGTTGTGGGCACTGAGGCAAAATGAGGTGGATAGGAGGCTGTGTTTTATACCACAGGTCAGTTGCTTGTACAATTCATATTTTCTTTTTAAAGTTGCTAGAAGTAACTATTCAGTTACTTTAGAGAACTAGAAAAGTACAGCTTTATCTTTTTATTACTATGATAGTAACTACCCACTCTGGGGGCACAGATACTCTTTCTGTATGTAACAATTACTCTTTGAAACTAACTTCCTAAGCACTGGGAAAATAGGGTATAGAGGATGGAAGACCTAAGTTACTACAAAATCAAACGTTGGGGCCTGAAGCCCTATACCAAAAAGCATTACTATTTTCCTCATGGCTCTAGTTTCATTCTTATTGAAAATGTTAGGTCTTCTGGATACCAATGAGAGTATAGCTGGCTAACCAAACTCCAGATTGTTGACTCACCTGATGTATTTTATGTTGAGTGACATATGACATATGACATACAAACATCTGTAATAGAACTCTTTTCCTCCCCAGTAGGTTCCTGTTAAATATTTGTGGCTGTAGGTAATAAGTGCAAAGGGAAAGGTAAGCGGAAAACTAGGAGACAGTGTGGTGTGGTCATTTGATTGTTGGACTATGACTCTGGAGACCAGGGTTCTAATCCCCAACCGGCCATGGAAACCCACTAGGTGATGTTGGACAAGTCACACATTCTCAGACTCAGAAAACCCCATACAGGTACAGTTTAGGGCCGCCCTAAGTTGGAAATGACTTGAAGGCACACAACAACAATAAAGTGGAAATCTACATGGACATAACAGCTTGTGAGGGAGAGAAGTTGCAACTAAAAACATGTATAAAGAAAGGCATAGTAATTTGAATGAAGAACAATTTCTTTTTAAGGTGCCAGTTTTACCCCCTCCCTCAAAGCAAACAACATTTGAATGCAATGCAGTTTGCTCTTCCAAATGCAGCTGAGGTAATTAAAAACTACTATACTTTTAGTCTATTATTATTTTACATATCATAGCAAAATTGAAAAATATTTGTAGTGATCCACTCTTGCTGTACAGTGCCACTAGATATTTGATGATAGTGGCAGAAGTAAAAACACTGACAATCTATCCCACATTATTTCAGAATAAAGCAATGTCAGGCTTATTCTACAAGTAGTTAACAATTTTTTTTTAAGTTCCCTTTCTTCTTTCTCCATCCATCAAATCTCCTAATTAATAAGTCAGTGTCCCCCAAAGTAGGTGATATTGAAGCATAAAGGCTCTCAGGGCCAACTTAGCTTAAAGATGCATTAGCTGTATGGCATTACCATTAGGAAAAAAACCACTTCTGTTGACAAAAAAAATTCCCTTTTGCTGGCAAAACCCTCATCTGCCAGCTGATCTCAGAGAGCTCCCACAGAGCAATCTGACAGCAGAACTGCTCTGCTGACTAAGAAGCACCAGCAGATAAACCAAAAGAGGGTTGGAGCAGGGATGAGGGAAGACTTATGACAGATTCAAACTTCTTCCAACCCTAGGATGCAGCAACAATGCTGGCACAAAGTCAAACCATAGTGAGGGTAGCTGAAGTAATTTCCAACATCACAGGTAGAAAGATGTTCAGGTCCAGCACAGCTTCACCTGGTCTAGTGTCTATTTTGGCCATTTTTGCCAACTTAAGATTGCATTCTGAAGTTAGAAAAAATGTTTATATATAAAAAAGCTAAGTTTATACATACCTTGGCTGCAGGTTTTTCCTGTGAATCCAGGAAAACATTTACATTTGTTTGGCATCACACATTCACCATATTTGCACCCATGTTCACAGGTGGCTGTGGAGAGGAAATAAGAGAAACAGGAAGTGTAAACATGATGGCATGAGTCCAACATAATGCTAGCAGAAGAAAACACTCTTTTAGCAGGTAGCAAATTTGATCTTATGGTCAGTAGGCATGCCATGGTTTGTGCTATTGGTTGTGTAACTCCTTGTGCAATGAGCTGCACAGCTGGAAACTGCATCAAATTCCTCTGTTGTGCATAACTTAGAACTAGGTGTCAATGAGAACAGTGTCATTTCTAATATTGGCACGACACCTTTGGATGCAGATAGCCAAAGGTAGCCAAACTTCAGCTTTTGAATCAAACAGTAGTAATAAGAGCAGAATTATTGATGAAGCCCTAATGCAGAGTTGGAAAAGTTGTTCATTTTGCTTGATCTAAAAAATGTCTATAATAACTTAAGGCCATGATTACTGTAAATAAAGCATAAAATATGCTGGCATAGATTTTGTAAGTAACAGTGTTGAAAATATATACAGTAAATAGCAGGTTTAGACAAAAGAAGAAAAATACCGGTACTTTTTACTCAAAAGACAAAATTATACATGTTGAAGAAGTAACCTAAAAATAATGTTGTTCTTTTCATTAAGGTTTTCAAATTGATTATGCAAAGATTGCCTCCATCCATATAAGCTTCTTGGGCACTTAGATCAGTATCAGAGGAATGCTTTCCCAAAAAGCCCTTGGTTGTTCCAGAGTGTTTGCACTGTGAAAAATGATGTCATTATCTGCTGCTTCTCAAGTGTGCTCTCTCTCTCTCTCTCTCTCTCTCCTTCCTTCCTTTCTCTCCACTAAGATTTCTGCAATTGTTAAGGGGGTTAAAGTTAATGAAGACTTTACTAGTTATTTTATAATGCTACTCTCCTTGGAAATATTGGAATGAGCAGTGGGAACCTGGGCTTGCCCTCCTTGTTATATGATTCATCTCCATGCCAGAGTCAAGCTTTGTTGCAGAATCTATACTAAAATAGACTTATAATATATGAATTATAATATGTCAGCTGCACAGTTGTAAAGAATATAAATCATGAATTAGTGGAGCAGAAATGATACACTGGCCTTTAGCAGGTTGGCCCTATACAGGCTATGAGTATAAGGTTTACAGTTGTCCCTCCGTATCAACTGATTTGGTATCCATGGATTTAAGTATTCATAGCTTGAAAATATTCTTAAAAAAATAATAATTCAAAAAGCAAACCTTGATTTTGCCATCTTAAATAAAGGACACCATTTTGCTATGCCATTGCATATAATGAGACTTCAGTATTCACGGATTTTGGTATCTACAAGGGGTCCTGGAACCAAACTCCAGCAAATATGAAGGGACAACTGTATAAGAAACATAAATAAATTTCATTTTTAGACTTGGGTTCCATTTCCAAAGTAATCCAAAATATTCCAAAATACCTCTGGTCGCAAGCATTTTGGATAAGAGAGGCACAACCTATTCTAGCTCCTTAACATAGATCAATGGTTCTTAACCTGTGGTCCATGGACGACCCTCAGGGGGCCACAATGTCCTCACAAGGGGTTTTGTGCTCAGCCCACATGACAAGAGCCTAGGCAAAGCCTGGCTGGCTGGCTTGGCCTGTGCGTTACTGTTCAATCTTCTCCAGCCACAAATTTGCAGAAAGAAGCAGGAGAAAAGTCTTCCCTCCCCTCCAGTGCCTCTGAGGGAAGGTTTAATGGGTGGTGTAATTTGTTGTTGTTGTTAGGGTTTTAAATGTTAAGTCTTGGGGGTCCATGGCAAGAAAAGATATTTAATGGGGGTCCCTGGTAAAGAAAAGGTTAAGAACCACTGGCATAGATCTCAGCACACAAATGCACAACTTTGCAGTCTTAAACAAATTGCTTGGAAGTGAGTCTTCTTCAGAGTAGATTTAGAATCAGGATAATAAAAGTTTTAAAGCATAGATTGTTGCTGAATACGTTTAATTTCCTAAAATGGCTGTATTAATTTATTGTTTATGGCTGTTCAAAAGGGATTTGGAATGGTTTTAGGAAAACCACAAAATAACTCAGCCCATGATTGTGGTAGAAATTATTTCTGCCCTGATATAGACACAGGAAGTAGACAGCTGGAGGAATGTTACACACAGAACAAGAAAATCCAGGGATTCTTCGAGCAGCTTGCAGCTACAGAATCGATTTGAAGCCCTTTCCCTTATCAAGGACCATGGGGAAGAACAGCATGGACAGACTTCAGGGGTAGATCAGGGGACCTTGAGAGTACCACCACAAGGAACAGCAGCTGCGAAGCCTCGGCGGAGGCGTGTGGTGGCGGCGGGGGGACTCCTTGCTGCGGGGTACAGAAACAGTGATTTGTGGGCCTGACAAGATGACTCGGGAGGTGTGTTGTCTCCCTAGGGCAAAGATCCGTGATGTGACGGAAAGGCTGACAAGACTCGTCAAGCCTACGGATCATTACCCCTTCCTTTTGGTCCATGTGGGAACAAATGATACTGCAAGGCACAGCTTTCCCAAGATCAAAAGAGATTATGAGGCCCTGGGGAGGAAGCTGAAAGAAATGGATGCACAGGTTGTCATCTCATCTCTTCTGCCAGTTGAAGGGCATGGTCCAGAAAGGGAGAGGAAAATAGCCAACGTAAACAACTGGCTCCATAGATGGTGTTGCCGAGAACAATTTGGATTCCTGGATCATGGATTGCGCTTCCATGAGGGGGGACTTCTGGCAAGAGATGGGGTGCATCTTACAACAGTTGGAAGAAACATTTTTGCCAACAGCCTCAAGAATTTGATCAGGAGGGCTTTAAACTGAGTCATATGGGGGAGGGAGACAGTATTCTGGAAGGCAAAAGGGCTGGAGAAAATAGTCAAGCTGTCATAGAGGGAACAAGGCAAACAGCGCAAAGACCCAACAGTGGGAAGCAAAAAAACTTGCACAGGCAGCAAGTAAAGGGAACATATGGTCTTAGATGTCTCTACACTAATGCACAGAGCATGGGAAATAAGCAAGATGAACTTGAACTCCTAGCACTACAAAACAAATATGATATAATAGGCATTACTGAAACCTGGTGGGATGAGTCTCATGACTGGAATGTAGGATTAGAGGGGTATAACCTTTATAAGAGAAACAGGCCAAACAGGAAAGAAGGAGGAATAGCATTATATGTCAGGGATATTTACACTAGTGAAGAGATCCATCACATCAATACTGGAAGCCAGGTGAAGAGCATCTGGATAAAAATTAAAGGGGAGGGAAACAACAGGGATGTTATTGTGGGACTCTACTACAGACCCCCAAGTCAGACGGAGGAATTGGATGATGCCTTTCTAGAACAGATGAACACACATGCAGAAAAGAGAGATGTAGCAGTGATGGGTGACTTCAACTATCCTGATATTTGCTGGCAATCTAACTCAACCAAAACTTCAAGGTCTAGCAAATTCCTTACTTGCCTGGAAGACAATTTCATGGTCCAAAAGATGGAAGAGGCAACAAGGGGGTCAGCTATTTTAGATCTGATCCTAACCAACAGGGATGACCTGGTTAATGGGGTGCAAGTGGTGGGATCCTTAGATGACTTATCATGTTCTCCTGGAGTTTGTTATACAATGGAAAGGAGAAGCCAGGCACAGTCAGACACACATTCTTGACTTTAGGAGAGCTGATTTCAATAAACTCAGGGAAATACTGGGGGTGATCCCATGGTCAGGAATACTAAAAGAGAAGAGACCTCAAGACAGATGAGACGTTCTCAAAAGGGAGATACTGAAGGCACAATTTCAAACAGTACCATTGAGGAAGAAAAATGGGAGGTGTCTCAAGAAACCAGGATGGATGACTAAAGAAATATCAACAGAGCTAAGTTTTAAATGGAACATGTATAGGAAATGGAAAAAGGGGGAAATCACCAAAGAAGAATTCAAACAGATAGCGAACATGTGTAGGAGTAAAGTCAGAAAAGCTAAAGTGCAGAATGAGCTCAGGCTTGCTAGGGAGGTTAAGAACAATAAAAAGGGGTTTTTTGGGTATGTCCGCAGCAAAAGGAGGAAGAAGGAAATGATAGGGCCACTACGTGGAGAAGATGGCAAAATGCTAACAGGGGACAGAGAGAAGGCAGAATTACTCAGCACCTTCTTTGCCTCAGTGTTTTCAGAAAAGGAAAAGGGGGACCAACCTGAGAAGAATGGAACAAAGGACACAATAGGGAAAATCCAGCTCAGAATAAGCAAAGAGGTAGTACAGGAATACCTTCTTAATCTAAATGAATTTAAATCTCCAGGACCAGATGAACTACATCCAAGAGTATTAAAAGAGCTGGCAAATGTGATCTCAGAGCCATTGGCAATAATCTTTGAGAATTCCTGGAGAACAGGAGAAGTCCCAGCAGACTGGAGGAGGGCAAATGTTGTCCCCATCTTCAAAAAGGGGGAAAAAAGAGGATCCCAACAATTATCGTCCAATAAGTCTGACATCAATACCAGGGAAGATACTAGAGCAGATCATTAAACAGAGAGTCTGTGAACATTTAGAAGGCAATGCCATAATCACAAAAAGTCAACATGGGTTTCAGAGAAACAAGTCATGCCAGACTAATCTGATCTCTTTTTTTGATAAAGTTACCAGTTTGGTAGATGAAGGGAACACTGTGGACATCGCATACCTTGATTTCAGTAAGGCCTTTGACAAGGTTCCCCATGACATTCTTGCAAAGAAGCTTGTAAAATGTGGGCTAGACAAGTTAACTGTTCAATGGATTTGTAATTGGTTGACCAGCCGAACCCAAAGGGTGCTCAGCAGTGGCTCCTCTTCGTCTTGGAAAGATGTGACCAGTGGGGTGCCACAGGGTTCTGTCCTGGGCCCAGTGCTATTCAACATCTTTATCAATGACTTGGATGAGGGAATTAGGGGCATACTTATCAAATTTGCAGATGACACCAAATTAGGAGGAGTAGCTAATACCCTAGAGGATGTCGAGAAGCCAACTTAAATAGCTGATAAGATCGCCCAGCTCGGCAACAACTCAGTTGAAAAGCACAGTACCTGGTGTTGTCAGTAGCAGTCCTATAGGGTCGGAAGTACCCAGAGAGAGAGAGAGAGAGCGAAGAACGAAGAGGCAGTCTGAGGTCAAAAGGATTCTGGTAGGTGAGTCAACGAAGGCAGTCCAAGGTCAAAATATCTGAAGTCTCAAGATAGCAAGGTTCCAAGAAGCAGGAGAGTCACAGGCAGAGGCTTCCTCCAGGAAACGCAGACTGCTTGAAACAAGGAACTCAGCACCCCCCAGCTGTTTATGTTGGCCCAGCTCCCACTCCCAGCTGCGGGGTGATTGATGAGCTTCTGTCTCTTAAAATCTCTGGGAACGACGAAGCCATGCCCTCTCTGCTCTCCTTTGGCTAAAGGTAGGTACCTGCTCTTCTACCTCTTGCTCTTGCTCTACTATGTCTCCCAGGCTTGGACCCTGTGCTGGGGGAGGGCTAGGCTGCTGAGCCCTGGGTTCTTCAGGGCTAGACTCAGACTCAGCCAGCTCTTCTGCTACTGGCTCAGCCTCCTCGCCTTCTGAGTCCTCAGAGTCCTGGCTGACCATGACAGAGGACAGGATCAAAATTCAGAATGACCTGGATAGACTGGAGAGCTGGGCCAAAGCTAACAAAATGAAATTCAACATGGAGAAATGTAAAGTACTGCACTTAGGGCGGAAAAATGAAATGCATAGATATAGGATGGGAGAGACCTGGCTGAACAAGACTATGTGTGAAAGGGATCTAGGAGTCCTAGTAGACCATAAGTTGAACATGAGTCAACAGTGTGATACGGCAGCTAAAAAGGCCAATGTGATTTTGGGCTGTATCAATAGAAGTATAGTGTCTAGATCAAGGGAAGTAATAGTGCTGCTCTATTCTGCCTTGGTGAGAGACCTCACCTAGAATACTGTGTCCAGTTCTGGGCACCACAATTTAAAAAGGATATTGACAAATTGGAGCATGTCCAGAGAAGGGCAACTAAAATGGTGAAAGGTCTGGAAACCATGCCTTATGAGGAGAGACTCAGGGAGCTGGGTATGTTTAGCCTGGAAAAAAGACGGTTAAGAGGCGATATGATAGCCCTGTTTAAGTATTTGAAGGGGTGTCACGCTGAGGATAGAGCAGGCTTGTTTTCTGCTGCTCCAGAGACTAGAACACGGAGCAATGGATGAAAGCTCCAGGAACAGAGATTCCACCTCAACATTAGGAGGAACTTTTGACAGTAAGAGCTGTTCGGCAGTGGAGCACACTTCCTCGGAGTGTGGTGGGGTCTCCTTCCTTGGAGGTCTTTAAACAGAGGCTGTATTGCCATCTGTCGGGGATGCTTTGATCAAGATTTCCTGCGTGGCAGGGAGTTGGACTGGATGGCCCTCGTGGTCTCTTCCAACTCTACAATTCTATGATTCTATACATAAAAACTTTTATCATTTTCGCCTTTTTTCCTTACCTGCTATGGCATTTAATAAGTGTTCTCCAGAAGGTGTTTATTTCCACATAATGTTGTTGATTTGATTTTTTTTCTAATCATTACCAGATCTGCTTCAGATTACTATAGATCCCAATTCTTTCTGGATTTACTTTAAAGCTCATGTACTTTTTCTGGATATTAACATGGGAACACAAGAAGACTACAGAGGCTCACACTTTGGCCTCAGCATTTTTCCATTTCTAAATCTTAATATACCACCCAAGCATTACAATGATGAGTTGCTATGAATCCTACTTTCATACATACAGTGATTTCTTTTTTAAAAAACTGAGCTCTTTTCACTATTATTAGATTTTCTTTCTACTGGGTAGGACTACCAGGGATGTTAATAACAGGATGGCCTCAGCTGTTTTTTTTCTCATTTTTGGGCAATCATTAATTTCAATCCACTGTAGCAGTTGTTTAATGAGAGAATAGGAAGAACACACATATAGATCCTCACTCAGATTGTTACCACTTTTTACCATAATTTACTATGTGGGTCTTCTTACGTTGTTGAACTGTTTGGAAGTCTTTTTATTAAACTTCCTTATTATTTTGTTCCTCATGGGTTATGTGTTCACTCCTTTCAAACAATGGTGCTGTTGTGTGCCTTCGGGTCATTTCTGACTTATGGTGACGCTAAGGCAAACCTATCACAGGGTTTTCTTTGCAAGATTCATTTAAAGGAGGTTTGCCATTGCTTTCCTCTGAGGCTGAGAGTGTGTGACTTGCCCAAGGTCACCCAGTGGATTTTCATGGCTAAGCAGGGATTCAGATCCTGGTCTCCAGAGTTATAACCCAACGCTTAAGCACTACACTACGCTGGCTCACTTATATCTGCAAATAGTGAGGTGGCCATGTACAGGGATCAGTTCATACAAGTGTCTCTACAGGAGCTCCAAGCTGCAAGTCTAAGGTAGTAGCTTCCACAGCAGCAAAATGGGAGGGGGAGAGAGAGAGGGCATGGACTGACATAAAACTGCATATTCTAATTAATATGTGCAAAATGCAAAACTAGAATTTCATTAGTTACAAATACATTTCACTGTAATGGGAAATACAGTAACCACTTGTATGCTGGATCAGTTTCAGGGATGGCCAATGACTCTGTTTCTTCTGGGGTCATAGCACATAACTGGGTTCACCTACACATTTAGTATGCTTTAGAATCATAGACTGATAGAATCATATAGTTGAAAGAGACCACAAGGGCCATCCACTCCAACCCCCTGCCATGCAGGAATACACAATCAATGTTTAGGTGGAATTTCTTTTCCCATTGCTCTGTGTCCTAGTCTCTGGAGCAGTAGAAAACAAGCTTGCTCCATCCTCAGTATGACATCCCTTCAAATATTTAAACATGGCTATCATGTCACATCTCAGCCTTCACTTCTCCAGACTAAACATGCTTAACTCCCTAAGCCGCTTCTCCTAGGGCATGGCTTCCAGAGCACCCACCATCCTGGTTGCCTTCCTCTGGACACATTCCAGCTTCTCAATATCCTTCCTGAATTGTGGTGCCCAGAACTGGACACAGTATTCCAAGTGAGGTCTGACCAAAGCAAGAAGAATGGCAGTGAGAGTGGGGAACCCATGCTTAGTTTTGGAGCTGTTCCTCCTGCAGCTGCTCTGGGTTGTAGGGAAGCCATCCAAGCATTGGATTCTGTTCCTGACAGCAACTTCCATATGACCCAGAGCAACTACAAGAGAAACAGCCACAAAACCAAGAGTCACCATTCTTGTAGCAATGGATCCACCAGCCACACTGATCAACCTACAGTCGTCTTTTCACATTTGCGTGGGTTACGGGAACAAGACCCCTGCGAAAGTGAAAAAACCATGAATAATGACTGCCCTCCCCCACCAAAGTGACCATGGGGCCTCCGGAGGCCCCATAGTCGCTTTCCTCTGCCTTCCCCCTCCCTCCAAGGCCTTCACAGGGCCTCCAGAGACCCTCCCGAGGCCCCGTGGTCGCCTCTCAGGCTCTCCCCCCTCCCAACCAAGGCCTACACAGGGCCTCCGGAGCATCTCTGGAGGCCCCGTGGAGGCCTCCCCGGCCTCCCCCCTCCCCCCCAAGGCCTACACGGGGCCTCCGAAGCATCTCCAGAGGCCCCCTGGAGGCCTCCCTGGCCCTCCCCCCTCCCAACCAAGGCCTACATGGGGCCTCCAGAGGCCCCATTTCGCTGCTTTTGGGAGGGTGGGGGCCCTCCCAAAACCGCGAATATTCAAAAACGTGAATGCTAACTTCGCGAATGTGGAGGGGCAACTGTACTCTTCAGATGCTAAGTCTTGCTGGTCAACTTCATGCCTCCTTGTACTCCTTTCTTAAGTTTCTTTTCATCTTTAAATTGGACTTGTTTCTAGATCCAATGTGATGCTAAAAGAGCAAAAATCTCTGCAGTTTCTTTCCTGTGCACAACAGATACTGTACGTGTCCAATTTATTGTGTAAACTGTTGCACAAAAGGAAACTGCACTTGCATTACATCTATAATTGTGGGCAATGGGTATAGCAGTAGCACAACGGCACCACTGGATACTGGACAACCCTTCTAGTAGAGGAATGGTGGAGGACTGTCTTCAGACATCCCTACAAACAGAGAGCTGTCTTCTGTAAAGTAAGACACATGGCAACCCCCCATGCACTTTCCAAGGTGGACCTATGGGGAAGGGTCACCTGATCTTTGACATGGATCATAGACTGGAAGTACCTTCCAGAGATGGAAATATGAACCGAAGCTGAGTTTCTACAGATTCACATGCATACTGCAATAAAAAGAAGACTAGGAGTATGAGGTATGAATGTTTTTTGACTCCATTCTTCCCCTAAGAAATCCACACTGCAGACTCTCCCACAATATGAGGTTTTGTACAGGGTTACATCTGCAGCCAGGATCAAGCAAGATATGCTCTGTGGTGTTTTTGTTTTCTTTATGCATTCACAGTATGTTCTAAGTACCTACATCTGTAAGTAGTTTTGTCACAACATTTGCATTTCCTGTTCATACAATAAGAGCCCCCCCCCCCGCACACATATGCAATTTAGTTCGTTTTAGAGCAGAATCGCAAGAGGGCCTTGGCAGATCTTCAGAGCTTTTCGAGCTTAACATGCCTGAGTTTCATTTTCTCTTGTAATGTTCTTCTGCGCTCTATTAAAACAATTAAATCATCTTTGTTCCAAATTATTTAATGATATTTCATGGTTCCAAATTAGTTAATTCTTGATTCCAAATTATTTAATGATATCTCATGGTTCCAAATTATTTAGCTACATTTCTTGAATCCAAATTACGTTACTACGGTAATGATATTTTGCCAATACACACTCACCCCAACCCCACCCCACAATCTTAAAGAAATATCAGAAGTGCCCCAATGTTGAAAGAAACAGTGTGATAAAGAAAAACAAACAAACCACAATACAGTCAAGAATGTCTGCATCTTAATTCATCAATGAATATCTATCTTAATGTATATGTATATCAAGCATATATCATGCCTGACTAAAACCAGACATCTGTCAAGAGAAGAATGTAAAAAGGTTCTGAAACGGGGATATCAGGAGGAACTTATTCTACTATTTTCGCACATTCCATTCCAAGTACTTCTTCAAAAGACTTTTACATGTTACACTTCTTACCACACCTTACATTGGAACAAATGAACTGAGGTTATACAAACAGAACAAAAGCGTTATTAATATAGAACTTCTCCATGCAACAGATGAAGGTGCATTCAACTAGGACTGTTATCTGCAATGTGCATTAATGTAGGTTCAAGGAGAGAAGCCTCTTTTGGCAGCTTTCCACATTGGACAACAAACAGTCTGGTAAGCAAATCAATGATGATGTGAACTTTTGTTCATCTGCACTAGATACCCAAAGCTAAGGTCTTCAGAAGAACAGATGTGATGTCTAAGAAACAGACAACTCCTAAAGTCAGTGTTTTATTAGTTCATTCAGTCCTGCCAGAATCCAGCTGGAGAAAGAGTTCAACTGCTCCCTTGTGTTTATGCTATGCTTTATTAAAAGCTCAGAGGTCATTAAATAACTATAGGTTCTTCGTGAAACTACAGTAATTCCTTAGAGGTCTGAAAACTGAGCATGAATGTGGGTAATCCTCAGATGTATTTACACTAGAATGCCAGACAGTTAGAAATCTTCAGTGCTCTAATAACATGAATATCTGAGGAAAACATATGCTATTTAATCAAAAGCATTAGACTATAAATTTCTCTGCATGGCTTGCTTAAGGTTAGAATTTCCCCTGAGATTTCTATCATTTGAGCCTTAGGTAGATACTAAGCATTTAAAAGGAGCCAGAAACCCACACTGAGAGTCAGAGATGGGTGCTAATTCCTAAAATATAAAACGTCTGGTGCCTGGATTGGGCTCAGAGCAGAGGTTTTAAATACATTGCATATAAACTACTTTACATACTTATAAATCTCCTTCTACTGAACAATACTATTGGCATACCATGCCACGTCCCTTTAGATGATAATACAATCCAGACACAAGTGTACCAGAATCAGAAAAATAACCTATACATAGAGCAGATCACTTGAGAAACTGAGCCAGTCCACAGGTTAAGGTCAAGCTCACACATGCATTACATAGCCAAGGGACAGGCATACAATAGAAATCACAATGCATTGCTCAATGAATTAAGTGTGTATGTGGGAATCGAAATGCTTTAATTCTGTCATCACGCACATGTGTCTGTTCAGTCAGACAGGGCTTAGTGTCTCTGACCAAAACTTGGATAAGTCTTGGATCATTGCTCCCAGAATATCTGAGCTAGCCATTGGCCATGATAGTTGGGGAATTCTGGGAGCTGTAATTAAAAAGTGTGTGTGTGTGACTTTTCAAAGCTGTGGCCCAACCCAAGGTGAGTGTTACTCTCTGCTTCTCTGTTATTGTTGCTGGGAGAGCTGAGCCATGGTCCTGCCCCACTTCTCTTCCCTGAATAGGGTCAAGGTAGCTGCCAGGTAGGCTTGCCACGGGCTGCCTTTCTGCCTGTTCCAGCTGTCCACCACGTCCAGGACAAAGCTCCTAAAGTACACCATCTGTTCACAAAATAAGTCCTGTTAAACCTGGCCTCACTTGGTACACATGCGTAAGGGCATATTTTAAAAAATAGAGTTGTCCCTCCATATCCACGGATCCATATCCACGGATTTGGTATCCGTGGATTTAAGTATTCACGGATCCATATCCACAGATTTGGTATCCATGGATTTAAGTATTCACAGCTTGGAAATATAAAAAATAATAATGTAAAAATCAAACCTTGATTTTGCCATCTTATATAAGGAACACCATTTTGCTATGCCACTGCATATAATGGGACTTGAGTAGTCACGGATTTTGGTATCCATGGAGGCCCTGGTGGCGCAGCAGGCTAATGCAGCCAAAACTGCAGCCAAAACTCATGCTAGATCTTGAGTCTCAAGGCCCCCCCCCAGGTCAACTCAGCCTTCTGTAAGCTGGTAAAATGAGGACCAGCGTAATAAAGAACTGGGGCGGTACGCTGTGGAAAACTGTTAATTCGGTTTCCAAAAAGCAGCTGCTGTTTATTTGTGTATATGGAGCCTGCAGTGTTATTCCTATAGCATGCCAACACCGCCATCTACTGGCATTTGCATGTACAATTGTCTGTCATTGAATGTGCTCTGTATTGTATGGAATAAAACTGTATTGAATTGTACTGTAATCTGATTGTATACTGTGTGTTGTTGTACCCTGCCCTGATTCTGAGGAGAGAGGCAGGTAATAAATAACTAAGTATTATTATTAAGTATTAAACCCCATTGAATATGAAGGGACAACTGTACAGAATAAATGTGAGAGGAAAAATAAATCAGACTTTCCCACAGCCCTTTATGGAAGAGTGTTCTGAAAGGCATGGGGATGTGGTGCCTCAGATGCTTTGGACTTCAGTTCCCATGACTCCTTCACTACTGATCATGTTAATTAAGGCTGATGGGAGTTGAGTACCAGAAGACTGAACCCTAGGTACCAAACATCTACAGGGTTCTACACTGGGAAGGCCCCTAGAGGAAATAAGAGGAAATGACCAGAATAGTCTTTAGGCATCATCAAAACATGGTAAGTCAATCCTGGCTGGCCCCAGCATCACCATTCTGCCTAAACTCTCTCTCTTGTAAAGCATCACTATTTCTCCATGTCTTTTTTTTTAAAATGGTAATCTCTAGATGACCAAATTAATTTAGAATTAAGCATTTCATTTTAGAGGTAAGGGAAAGACACGTTCATACTATTACCTTCACAGTGCTCTTTGCTATTTTTTTTCCAGCCGTAGCAGCAGTCAAGCTTTGAACCGTAGCGACAGACACCAGGTTGATTCAGAGTTAGTAGTTGCCTGTGACCTCTTGAGCTGTGCATAAAATGTAGAATATTAACTGTAGAAGAGAAATTGACAGAGCCCTGTACATATCGTGCAACCTGGACAGATCTTACATCTGTCCATTGAGTAGGCACCAGTTCTACTGATGAGGAAGAAACTGATAACTCTCATGAAGTACTTTAGTGATTCAAAAGTGCATAGCTTCATGGAAGACAACATGATTAAGCTTCTTAATTCCAACAAGAAGTCAACTTTCACCCTCAAATAGCTGTTTGGCATGGTTTTTCTAGGTGGCATGTGTTTTTGTTTTTGTTATCTGCTCTCAGTAATAGTTGATCAAAACAGTCTGTGGCCTATTGTGACAATTTCGCTAGACACTTTGAGGATCAAATTGCTTGTCTGAACAGCAGTCTGAATGCAGCTGTTGATAGAGTCAAATAAGGTGTCCAATGGACTGTCTTAGCCTGTTTTGTGGGATAATTGCCACTTGTTATAGGCATGCAGCTGTCTGATCTATAAAATGCCCATCACAGCTTATTTAAGCTAGCCATAAGGAGTTGCCCACATGGGCCTAGAGACCCATCACATCATTATGTGATGGAATGTTGCCTGCTGCTTTTAAGGAAATGTTTGTGTCCTTAATCAACAGAAAGCCCTCCCTAGATTCATAGTGTATGACAACTACTGCCTGGTCACTAATAAGCCCCTTTTTGAGCTGATTTAGAGCCAGCATGGTATAGTGGTTTGAGTGGAATAGAACTAGGACTAGAGTTCAAATCTCTGCTTTCCCATGGAAACTTACTGTTAGACTATCTGCTTGATCCCATACAGTTTGACTCAGTTGTTAAAACAGTATACAAATTACTGATGATAGAAGCATTGAGACAGAAGGGACTGGGGAAGAAGAGGAAGCAACACCTTTTCTCCTTCAGGACATGACCCTCTAGCCAGTGGGGGGCCTGGAACAATTGCTCTGATTAAACCATTGATAATGTGGCACTAAAAATAATAAATAGTACAACATCTAATGAATTTTCTGCTTTCTAATTTGCTGGATATCAGAACAGCCAAACAGGCAATGAATTTCATTGCCCAAGTTCTCAACAACACAGGTTGAACCTTAATCTTAGAAACCTAACCAAGAGACCATGATTTTAAACCAAAAATAATATTTTATTGTTACAAGTCTCATTTTCTGTTCTTTTAAAGATCTAATAATATTCTAGAATATTAATATTCTAATAACACTCTATTATTACAAATCTTACAAGTTACTCTTCTCACAATAATGTCTGCTGATTTGGCAGCTAGCAAGTGGAAATTCTAATATAAATCTTATAGTACTTATATGATAAATATATAATATCATGGTTAAAACACAGACAACTTTTTTACAAATCCAGCATCAAGAAAACTACATTGCTGTGGAAGGAACTATAAAATATTAATACATAAAAATAATATAAAAGCAAAAGAGCTAAACTAGATATTGGAATAAGTTCAGTAATGCATTCTTCCATATTTCTGTTTTTAAAAACAGCCTAGGTAGGCTACAAAGTCAACAGAAAGAAAGCAAAAAGGGAGGGGGCAATAACTCTAGTGATTTCTCAGCTCAAAAATCACTATTGACAAGCTGTTAAAAAAACAACACAAGCAAACAAGATGTCGTCATCTTCTTTTTCCATGTGCATGCCCTCCAGCTGTCCCAATATGGCAGGGACAATCCTGATTAATCCTCTGTCATCCTACTTTTTCAACTGCTTTTTAAGTGTCCCAGTTTCTGTCTCCTCTTCCCACTTTCCTCCTTTGTCCTCAGCTTACTTCATTTGCTGCAAACTGAGTTCAGAGTGCAAAAGGAGTTGGCACTCATGGCTCATCTACATGGGCTGGGATATGCTGGCTCCCCACCAGTGTATTCTGCCCACGGACAGGTCTGTTTTCCCCGTTACTGCCATGAAATGGGCTGGAGTCCAGACAGACATGCTGGCCTGTCACTGCAGCTGGCATTCTCTGGTATCGGAAGCAGACCCATAGCACGTGAGCAAGGCCCCCTGCATGGGACCACCCTTAGTCACATGCTTCAGGCCCCCTTCCTGGCCACAGAAGAGGCAGAGGGCAGCCATAGTGATGGGCTGGCATGCTGGAATAAACTCCTGCCGTCACACGGGGCCCAATCCTTTTTTCCCTTGGCTGGAACATGTTTAAACAGCTATTTTTTTTAAAACATTTTCAGGTCTTACCCTGTCTTCCCCCTGTCTTGGCCCCATCTTTGCCCTGAGGGTCGTAAGGATAGCAAAAGTGCAAAATGGGGCAAAAGCCCCGTATTGTTAGGACTGCAGGGCTCCAAGATGGGGGCAAGATGGGGTAATTGTCCATGTAGAGAAGCCCTCAGTTAACTCAGCAGGAGGAGAGCAGGAAACAGAATTTTGTTCTTCTCAGGAGACTCAGGCATAAGCAAACTGCTGCATCCTCTCCTAGCTTGTGTCTTCTTCATTAATAACTTTCACCATCTTGGCCACACTCTGATGTTGTTTGGCCACACATGTCCCAGTTTTCCACTGTAAAATGTTGGAGGTTATGAATATGTAAAAGCTGACTGATTTAAACAGTAGTGAATTTCAACACATTCTCTGCTTCACCTGAGACAGCAACCTGTGTTAAAGTGGCCACATGGTGCACAAAGCTCCTGTCTTGCAACAGAGGGACAGGAACTGAGATGCCACAGGAAAAATAGCCAGGAGGAAAGCTTCACTGTCCCCAGATACACCTGTTGCCTAAGGCAATTGCCTCATTATGTAAAGTTTTTTAAAAAAATCACACGTGGAAGAGTCCAATATGAGCTGAAAAATAACTCAAGGGAAAAACATGAAACAGTGTCTCCCCCCCCCCTTTTTTTTTTTTTTTTTTTTTTGCATCCTTCTCTATTAAGAAGAAAGGAGGTGAATCACAGAGCTCCTTGTGATTTATTATTTGGTCCAGAATCTTTAATCTATTGAAATGTGGTAACCTTCTTCTAGGCTTTCATGATCTTTTGATGAACTTTCATTAGCTAAGATGAGAATCCTAACATGTATCTGGAGATAAATATGAGTAACTTAGTCCAAATCTCAATTCTTACTTGCCTGAGATGCTCTACTTCAGTGGTTCTCAGCCTTTGGGATCTCTAACTATCAGTCACACTTGCTAGAGGGCTTCTTTGAAATGAAGTCCAAAATATCTGGATGACCACAGCTTGAAAAACACTGCTCTGTTTGGTTCTATGACAGAGATGGAGAGAAGATAGGATTCAGTGTCAGATTTGGGGCTGATTTCCAGTAGGATCAATTTCTATTTCACAGTTGTCTAACAAGAGCAACAACTAAAAGGCACCTCCAGTTGAGACTGCCAAAGTCATCTTACTATGTTATTTACATTAAGGAGTAGGGTTTCCAGATCTCAGGGCTGGCCCTGAGTCTCAGGGCTTAGACCCTCTTCTCCATTCTTCAAGGCAAGCTGGTGGAACTTCAGGATGAGGGCACTGCCTTGAACAGTGAGTGTATTTATATTTTCTTCATTTGACTTACTAATTTTTCCTTGAATGGCATACTCTGTGCAACTGTGGTTGATGCTTAATGCATCATGCTTAATGGTATCACCAGGGGCTCCCCCTTGTAACCACATTACAAGGACCCACCCCCTCGAACATCACAAAGGAGGTCAACCTTAAGTCTCACATTTTGTGATAAAATCTCAGGACTTGGGAGGATGCTGATCTAGCAACCCTAGGAGGGAAAGGAGCAAAATGGGACCAGTATTGGGTGCCTATTTGGCTGATTTCTGTTTACTTCTGAGTAAAATTTTGAATAGTAGAAGGAGTCCTGCTACAATGAGATTCTTTGTGCATCCATAGAAAGAGTTGCAATAGTGAGATTCCATATATCGCTGGTAAACATACTGAGTGCATTAAATCCCCTTAAATTGTCCAGCAAAAACAAATGACCAGTTCCAAAGCACCCCCCTCTTACACACACACACACACACACACACACACACAAATACAAATCAACGGGGGCTTAAAAAGAAAATTTTGCCTGATTTTTCTTTTTAAAGGATTAACAAAACCACATGTCAGTGTCAAACAGCTCCAGCTTTTCTTGAATTGAGTTTCAAAGGCAAGGGAGATACTAAACAACAGCTCTTCCTAATTTGTGACCCTCCAGATGGGCTGGACTATAGCCTTTGCCATCCCCAGGCAACATGGGCAGACTTGCTGGCTGGGGATAATGGGAACTGTAGTCAAAAACTTCTAGAAGGCACAAGGTTGAGGAAGGCTGCTGAAGACTATCATGAAGAAACTACTGAGGTTACTGTGTTTTCTTAGTGGGGCACATAGTGGTCAAGCAAAGGAAATGCCACAGATATTGCAAAACTGAGCAAACTGACCAAAGCTCCTACATTCTGTGTTGAAGTTGAAATTTAAGTTCCTCTCAAAAGAAAGTCCACCTTTAGATTTGTGGTTTGCACAACCTACCTAATAGGGCCAACCCAAGACATTTCCCTTATTAAAACAGTTTCACTGGCTACCGGTTCATTTCCAGGCAGAATTCAAAGTTCCGGTCATTACTTATAACACCCTATAAGGCTTAGGTCCAGGCTATTTGAAAGACTGTATCTCCCAATATGAACCTCCCAGAGTTCTGAGATCCACAGGGGAAGGAATTCTCTGAGTTCCACCACCATCATAGGCTTACTTGGTAACTCGGTGGCTGTTTCCACCTTCTGGAATGTCCTTCTGTGGAAAGCTAGGCTGGCCCCCTCCCTGCTTTCCTTTTGCCAGCAGGCAAAGATTTTTTTGTTTAAGCAGGATTTTAATGTACAAGCAGGGGGGCTTTTTACTGGAAGTTTTATTTATCTTTTTAAACTTTTGCTTATTGTTAAAATGATTTTATCTGGTGATTTTAACTGTTTTAAATTTTATTGTCATTGTTTTTCACTACTTTTGGAATCCAGCTTCGGTCCCACTTTGGGAGAAAGCTAGGCATAGAAATCATAGAATCATAGAGCTGGAAGAGACCACAAAGGCCATCCAGTCCAACCCTCTGCCATCCAGGAATACACAATCAAATCATTCCTGACAGATGGCCATCCAGCCTTTGTTTAAAAACCTCCAAAGGAGGAGACAAAATAAATAAATAAATGTCCAAGCCAGCCCAAGTTATTTTGGCACTTGAGGCAGGAAATTGCTAGATTAAGCATCTCCTTTTTCTTGGTAGCAAAAATACAACAACAAATCTGCTACTTTTTCATGGTACCAAAAATCTGTTGCCCAATGCACCTGCCTTGCTATCACTACTCATCCCTGCAGCATGGAACAAAACCCATGGTTTGAAATGTCTGGTAGGATACAGTCATTTTTATGCCTGCCACTGATCAAAAGCATCCATTCTAGCCTGCTATTGAGCCTTGCAAAGCCACCTGATATGCAGCAAGTAACAAGTGATAATACTTTATACAGTGATATTTATACACAAACATCCTCACATATAAACTCACTGTAAACTCCACTTCTCCCAACTACTGTACACAGTTCTAGCAGGTTAATACTGCTTCAGTTACCATGGCTCTACCCAGCAAAATCCTTGGATCTGTTGTTTGTTCATGAACTTCAAATTCTGTGCTAGAAAGCCATAGTGCTATAGGTCAGCCGGAGTACACAAGAACACTGGTTCTCAAACTCTGGTCCTTCTGTTTGGGACTTCAGTTTTCAGAACTCATAGCAACTTAAGCAGTAAGAGGCCTGAGGTATGCAACTGTTCACAAGCACTCTGTGCAGATGTTATAGGAACAGAAAGCAGTTTCTGTGGTAGACTGCTGAGAAATTCAGATTTTAGTTCACATTCAGTTTTACAAAACAACTGCCAAGAAGAAGGGCAACTGAAATGTCGCTTTTTAAATTAAAAATGAATGAATTTTTATTTCATTGAGGGCAGAGGCAAGATTTGAACCTGAGACTTCTGAATCTGTCTTTCAGCTTCTGCACTATGTCTTCAAGTCATTTCTGACATATGGTGACCCTATCACAGAGTTTTCTAGGCTGAGGGTGTGTCACCCAGTGGGTTTTCATGACTGAGCAGGGATTTGAAACATGGTCTTCAGAACTGTAGTCCAACACTCAAACCATTACACCATGCTGCCTCCTACAGTAGGTCTCACCATCTATGCACCTTGCCCATGTTTCATTTTGCCAGGTAGATCTGCTGCTGTTCTAATGAGTACAACATAAAAACACAACTTCTGGCTGTGCTTCAAGTTGCTCAAAGCTTGCAGTAGATGAGATACTCCTGAATGCTAAATTCAGCACTGGCCTTTCAGTAAAGACAAAATATTCACATGCCATTCACCCACAGTTTTATAGAGTTGATTGATATCAAGTGTGGTTGCAAACAAAATTTTGTGCCATAGAAGCTCTGTGTTTTAGTTCCATATTTGAAGACTGATATTATTTGGTGAGGATTGAAAAGCACTTTGCATATGCTCAGGAGCCCTTTCATTTTATCATAATAGCTTAATGGAATCCAAGCCTGACTGGATTCCCAGGCTGAATTCACACTAAATGACAGATCATCACAAGTGAGGGTGCCAAGCATGAGGAGAAAAAAACCATTGCAAATCAAGCACCACAGAGCATTCGAATCAGCCCTGCATTACTTCAGTCAAAGTCCCTTCCAGTGGAGGTAGCTCACACACATTCAGCTGTAGTGCTGAATATCTGAGGGAAATAAATGCTGGTCTGATCCATCTCTTAGTGTGGATGGAGAGAAACAAGTGGCAAAGGCAAGTTCCTGAGAAATTTCAAAGTCCATATTAGTGTACAGTAGTAGCTTAATTAGGCCACTAATGTGGACTTCAGGGATATCTGTTTCTCTGACTTATGGCCGATTCAGCTAGCTTTGCCTTTGTGTGAGCTGAAGTCCCTGAAGTAATGCCAGACGAGGAGTAGAGAGAGAGATGCACAAAGAGACTGACTAGAGAGCATATCTGCACTACAGAGTTATAGCATCTTGATATCACTTTAACTGCCACAACTCCATCCTAAGGAATCTAAGTGATGTACAGTACTTAGAAGGCTACCCTGGAGAGTTCTAGCCCACTCTCCCAGACCTACAGCACTACAATTCTCTGGTAGAGAATTCTAAGCACCTCACCTTTTATAAATCCCAGTATTCCATAGAATGGAGCCAGTCAGTTAAACAGCTATCAAAGGGATACTGCTGTCTAGTTTAGATCAGGGCTTCTTAAGCTATTCTTAAGCTATTTGATGTGGTGGGCTGGGTAGGTCCCCCCACCCCTCAATGTGCCAGAGACCGGCACCATATTTGTGCCCAATGGCTATCGCTGTTTCTTTTTCCTGGGACCTTTCAGCAGAGTGGTTCATACTGGAGTGGTACCATGGACCACCACTTTGTGTGCGATTGGTATAAACCAGTGGCTCTTCACCTTTTCTTCACCAGGAACCCCCTTTAAACATCTTTTGTTGCTGGGGACCCCCAAGACTTAACTCAAGATTTAAAACCATAGTAATCATCATCATCAGTGGCTCTTCACCTTTTCTTCACCAGCGACCCCCTTTAAATATCTTTTTGTTGCTTGGGACCCCCAAGACTTAACTCAAGATTTAAAACCATAGTAATCATCATCATCATCATCATCGGGTCTTAACCTTTTCTTTACCAGGGACCTCCTTTAAATATCCTTTATTGCCTTGGACCCCCAAGACTTAACTCAAGATTTAAAACCATAGTAATCATCATCATCAGTGGCTCTTCACCTTTTCTTCACCAGGGACTCCCTTTAAAGATCTTTTGTTGCTGGGGAACCCCAAGACTTAACTCAAGATTTAAAACCATAGTAATCATCATCATCAGTGGCTCTTCACCTTTTCTTCACCAGGGACCCCCTTTAAAGATCTTTTGTTGCTGGGGAACCCCAAGACTTACCTCAAGATTTAAAACCCTAATAATAATAATAATAATAATGCAATTACAAAATCCATTCAACCTTCCCTCAGCCTTTGCCTTGTCTCCTTTCACATAGGCTGAGCTGCCTTCAAGCCTTCGCTTGAAGCCCCCGGGGTCCCCAGACCACAAGTTAAGAACCACTGGGATACAGGTAACAAAGAGGTAGGGGAGCCTGTTGAACCCCCCCCCCTCCACTCCTCCCCGTTTGGGAAACTCACCTGAGGCTCTCCGGAAGCCCCCCGGGAGCCAGAAAGGGCAGCCAGGCAAGGGCGAGTAGGCAGGGGCGCCACGCAGCCGCGGGCAGCATGCTGGGCGGAAGGGCAGGTGGGCCGGGCGCGAAGGGCGGGCTCGCCGAGCTGCTGGTGGGAAAGAAGCGACCAGGAGGGCGGGCGGTCTTCAGCGAGTCCGCCTGAAAAGGGTCGCGCTCGTGTCTCCTCGCCGCCTACTCCGGGCGCCGGCTGGCGGCTCTTCCCACGGGGCTCGAGAGAGAGACTCAGTCAGCCCCAGGGCCACCCGAAGGGAAAGCCCGGCTGGTTGCTGGCTGGCCTTCTGCCACTTGGGGCTCTGAGGGGTTGGCGGGGGGCGGGCCAGGCCTTTGCATTGGTGAAGAACCGCCCCGTCGACCCCCCCTCTCCCTGCCGCCCGAGCCCACCCCCCTCAACTGTTCAAGTTCTCGGTCTCTCGAAGGACGCGTGGCGACGGAGCCAGCCAAGGAGCCCCCCCCCGGCCCTTTGCTGGATTCGTAAGGGACGGAGGGGCCAAAGGCGAGGCGAGCCAGGCAGGTCCGGGAGCAAACGCCCCTTCCTTTTCAAGGGGACCGTCCTCGGCGCCTTTAGGCAAAAGGCTGAGGCAACAGGGCGGAGGGAACACGACGCTCTTTCCCTTTTCTTGCTTCTGTCGACTGTGGCCGCTGAAAGAGGGAGTCGGGTTTTGTTCTAACTCCCGTCAAGGCCATTTCGCCTTATGGAGACCCCACGAATGAGAGACCTCCAAGGGGTTTTCTATATAGGGTGAAAATATGCCTCACAGAATTCGCTCAGAAAACCAGCTGTCTTAATGGGATCCTGCATTGTCTCATGATATCTTTAAGGAAGGGGGGACAAAAAGAGGGGGGGAGAACAGTAGGGCCCATCTACAGGAGGGGAAAATATCCAAAGAACCTTGTAGTGTTAGCGCCGCACAGCAGAACAACATGTCTAAATGGTTTTTCTGGCCACAGAAGCCCCCATAAGCCTCACATTCCTGATGGCGGTTGCAAGTGATTTACTCGTGTTAATTCTTCACCGCCACTGGTTTGTTTTTTTTTTTTAAAAAAAAAAGTTGTCCCAAAGTGCGCTGGAGCGATAGCATGATTCTCCAATTTTATAAGAAAGCAAGACAGACAATATTAATCCTTTTTTATCGCCTTAGTGAGTGATCACTAAGGCGAAAATCCAACATGGCAGCAGTAGGTGCTTGCCCTCCTAGCAAGCCCCACCCCTACTCTCACCCGGCCAATCAGCTTTGTGCTTCCCTTCACATTTTTTATTGTTCAGTAGTCCAAATGAGCAAAACTGCACACATGCCTTGTGGTTTGTTTAAAAGTACAGTACAGGGAAATCTGCGAAGGCTTTTACCCCATTGTTTTTCCCGTTTTGGTCCCCCCTCCTTCCAAATAGTGTGAATTGGTGCTGGATCCTGTTTAAACTGGTAGGATTCCCAACAAATTCCATGGGGAGCATTTTCACCATATAGACAGGCCTCATGTCACTGCAGCTACAACTTGTCTTAATGGTGATTTTTATCCCCAGCGGTCCCCATGAGGTTCAAGTCCCAGATGACAGCTGAGGAAGGGAGAAAAGGGCAAGAGAGCTCTCTTCCCCCTTCCTCGGCCCCACAGGAGCAAGTGGACGGACAGCAGAGAAGCCAAAGGAGGATGAAGAGGGCTCTTTCACCCTCTTCCCCCTTCCTCTGCCCCATGGGCGGGTGGCAGAGAAACGGGCAGGCAGGCGGGTGGCAGGAATGAGGGGAGGAAATTAGGGAAGGAAGTAGATGAGGAGAGAAGCCCTCCTCCCTTCTCCACCCCGGTGGTGATGGTGACAGGGGTGGGTGGGTGGTAATGACATCTGTGCTTCCTCATCCCCAATCACTGGGGGTGGGGATGGTGGCTGTGGGCTGCTTGCCTTGCTAGCAAGCCCTGCCCCCTGTGCTTGTCTGGCCAATTAGTGGTGCACTTCCTTTCGTTTGCACAAGCAAATCAGATCAATATGCATGACCTAACGAGCAGGAATGCACCCCACCTCATATTTTTAAAAAGACGAGAAAAGTCGCAAAAGCTTTTCTGATGAGTTTTTTGGCTTGTTTTTGCCCCCCTCCTTCACAACAGGGCGAAATTACATGGGATGCCATTAGAACAGGTAGGATTCTCCTCACATTCCAGGAGGAGTTTTTTTCACTGTTTGGGCAACCCCAAGTATTCACGGCTTTTCCCGACTTTTTAAAAAAGGTCCAGCAATATGCACATTTTCTTTCGTTAAGATAAGCGATTTGACATAAATCACTTCCCATACAAGACAAAGTGCAAACCTGATTGGCTGGATGAGTGCAGGGGGCAGGGCTGGGTTACAGGGCAAGTGCCTGCTGCCGCCATGTTGGATTTTCACCTTAGCAAGTGATTGCTAAGGCGATAACATGGGGATTTGTGCTGTCTTTTTCCTTCTCTGTCTTTTTTTTTTTTTTGAAAGGTGGAATATCGCTTGTGCACACCATAGAAATAGGGTTTTTTTAAAAAAAGTTTGGTGGCAGCAGATTTAAAAATGCAGATAATCCACTTGTGACTCCATCTCAGCTACAGGCATGTGAAGTTTATGAGGGCTGTAAAACCATTAAGACAGGTTGCTATTACTGATATCTTGACATTTCAGGATCTTGTCTAGTCTGTCTAGTGGACTAAATGATCCAATAGCCTGATTTGTATAAGGCAGCCTTCTAAATTTTAAAGCCCTACTTCTAAATATCTCAGGGTATACCTGACCAGCGAATCCTTGGTAGCTGCTCATTTTCACGTCACAGGAGTTGTTTAAATGGCAAAAATACTGCTCATGGAATACGAGGAGAATACAAGCTGTCTTAATGGTATCCCACATCATATCACCGTATTCAGAACGAGGGGGACTCAAAACTGCCATATGCGCCTTAGGAAAAAGCCTTTGCTGCTTTCCCCAGAGTTTGTAGAAAACAGCGAGAGAAGTGTGCATACCTGCTTATTGGGACAAATGATGTGAATTGATTCACTTTCCCATACAAGCAGAAGCTGAAGCATGGGGGCGGGGCTTGCTAACAAGGTAAGCGTCTGGAACCAACATGTTTTTTCTCCTTAGCAAACGAGTGGTAATAAAATGTTTGGGGTTTTTTGCTTTTCTGTCAAGGCAAAAAACAGTCGCTCCTCCACATTTGTGGGGGTTAGGGTCTCGAGACCCCCGCAAATGTGAAAAATGCAAACAAAGAAGGCCCTGCCCCCACCCACCTGCAAACCCCCCTCGCCCTTCCAAAGTGGCGATGGGGCTTTTCCAGTCCCATCGCCACTTGGGGAAGCACGTAGGTGGCTAAAAATCCTCCCGCCTGCCTGGTCACCACCCCCTTGCCACCTGTTGCGCTTCTTGAAGCAGCTATAGGGCTCTTGAGCCCCACACCCGCTTCAGGAAGGTTGGAGTGGCAGCAGCTGGTAGGTTGGCCAGCCTCCCCCCAGCCTTCCTGAGGCGGCTCTGGGGCTTTGAAACCCCAAAGCTGCCTCGGGAAGGCCAGGAACAGTGGTGGGAGGGAGGCTTGCCGGCCTCTTCCCAGTCTTCCTGAGGGGGCTCCGGGGCTTTGAAACCCCAGAGCCGCCTAGGGAAGGCCAGGGACGGTGGCAGGAGGGCGGGAGGGAGGCTTGCCAGCCTCTCCCCAGCCTTCGCGAGGGGGCTCCAGGGCTTTGAAACCCTGGAGCCACCTTGGGAAGGCTGGGGACGGCAGCGGGAGGGTGGGAGGCAGGCTTTCCGGCCTCTCCCTGGCTTTTGCAAGGGGGCTCTGGGGCTTTGAAGCCCTGGAGTTGCCTTGGGAAGGCCGGGGACGGCGTCGGGAGGGCAGGAGAGAGGCTTGCCAGCCTCTCCCTGGCCTTCGTGAGGGGGCTCCGCGGCTTTGAAGCCTCGGAGCCACCTTGGGAAGGCCGGGGACACCAGCGGGAGGTAGGCTGGTCGGCCTCTCCCTGGCCTTCGCGAAGGAGCTCCGGGGCGTTGAAGCTCCAGAGCCGCCTCAGGTAGGCCATGGACGGCAGCGGGAGGGTGAGTGGCCAGCCTCTCCCCGGCCTTCTCAAGGGGGCTCCAGGGCTTGGAAAGGCTGGGGCGGTGGCTGGAGGGCAGGAGGGAGGCTTGCCGGTCTCTCCCCGGCCTTCACAAGGGGGCTCCGTGGCTTTGAAGCCTCGGAGCCACCTTGGAAGGCCGGGGGCGGGCGGGCGGGCGGGAGGCTTGCCGGCTTCTCCGCGGCCTTCCTGAACGGGCTCTGGGGATTGAGAGCCCCATAGCTTCTTCGTGAATGTTGGGAGGGGTGGAGGGAGTGCGGTTGGAGAGGCTTTTCAGCCACGCCTCGCCCTCCCAAAGCCGCAACAAGGCTTGGAAAGCTCAATCACGGCTTTGAGAAGGGGGGGGCTAAAAAGTACCTTTCCCGCCAACTCCCCACTCTCCTGGTGCTTGGCTCTCCACCCCAAGTGGAGCCAAGTCGCAGGAGAGCAGGGGAGTTGATCACCTGGCTTGCTCAGCAAGCACTCCGTTTAAATCGGCTGCTCTTTCTTGTGTGCGAGGGAGAGAAGCTGATTTAAATAGGGTTCTTGCTGAGCAAACCGTGAATAATCAAAACCTCAAGAGTGAAAGCCGTGAATGTGGAGGGGCAACTGTATTACTCTATCTGCTCCCTGAGGCAGAGCAGCAAATCTATCGCTTCCTGTGCCAGAGTTAAGGTCCAGAGTAAAGCGTGCCAAGTTTATGAAGCACATACTTTCAAGAGAGAAATGCTCCTGGGAAGAACATGTTCTCACACTTTCTCCTGGCATTTGTAGCAGTTTCTGCCACCTCACCCACTATTTCTAGCTGCAGAGTAAGTGAAGGGTTGGGTTGTACAATAGGATAACTGCCTCTGAGACTGGCCTTGATCTTGCCAGCTGTGACACTGGTGTGTATGTGTGGAGTCACCCCTTCCTTTGTCCTAAAAGCCTTTGTCCCCAGGGAAGGCTCTTCTTGATTTGGGAGCAGTGTCAAGCCTGATCTACAGCAGAACACATCTGAGAGCACAGTGGTTCTTAACCTTTTCTTTACCAGGGACCCCTTTAAATATCTTTCATTGCTGTGGACCCCCAAGACTTAACTCGAGAGGTAAAATAATAATAATAATAATAATAATAATAAAAAATACAATTGCACCATCTATTAAGCCTTTCCTCAGAGGCACTGTCATCCCACTTTTTCTCTCTCCTCCTCTCATTTCCCCCATTTTGTCCTTTCCTTGCTTCAGGTGCTACAGGCTGAATTCAGTGTTCAAAAAAGTTTGAATTCATTTAACTCAGCAGGAGGGAGAGGAGAGGAAGAGCAGAATCTTGGCTTCCCCAGTAGGTTCAGGCAAAAGCAAACTCCTACAGCCTCTCCTAGCTTGTGTGTTCTTTTCATTAATAACTTCTGCCATCTGGACCACACTCTGATTGTTGCTTGGTAACGTGCATCATGCTTTTCATCTATGAAATATTGGAAGGTATGGTCATGTGTCAAACTGAACTCTTATAGTACTCTTCCAACAGATTTTGTGTAATTTTCCCAGAGCTTGAAAAGTTGTTTTTAAGAAGACATGCTAAAGCCATCCATATCTGAGCAGTGATAAGATGGTTTTTCTGGGTCTCAGATCATCACCCCACCACAGTTCAGTTATGGATGACTTTAGTACTGTGCAGGTCGACCCCCATGTTTGCTGGGGATATGTTCCAAGACACCTACCCCTCATGGATACCTGAAACTATGGATAATAGGAAACCCTGTTATTTTCAATGAGACAAACACTTGAAGTTGACCATAGAATTGTATTGGAGGACATAGAAATGCTTAGAGGGAGCATTTTTTTTCAGATGTGGATAAGTGAAATCGTGATACCGAGTCCATGGATATGGGTCAGCCTGTAAATTGTATTCCTTCCTCTTAAAAGTAGCTGTCTATATTCTGCTAACCACAGTGTTCCAGAGCCCCCTTGTGCAACAGAGAGGCTTTGGGGTTGTTTCAGGGAGACAGGAGCAAGGGGTGGAGGGAAAGATCACTTTTGCAAGTGGACTCTACTTTGCACAGTCTTTGGATCCAACTCATAACATTCAAAGCAATATATTTATACATGAAGTGTGTACCTAATAGCTTAGAATAGGTGTCTTACGGTTTACCAGATTATATTTTTTCAGTTGGATAGTTATTAATTAGGAGTGATTAATTCCTAATTAATTAAAGTTTATGTCTATTGCAATATAATCAAGTGCTGGACTAAGGAGGCAGACACAGATTGTTAAATCTTTGCTTAGCCATGATGCTCACTAGGTGAATTTGGGGAAGGTTTAAATTTCAGCCTAACCTACCTCACATGGTTGTTTTCATGGTAAAAGTGAGAGGCAAGGGGAACTATGTATCTCCCCTCCAAGCTCTTTGGAGGAAGGATCAGATAAATGTTGTAGTAGCAATAAACAATAACAACAGCAACATTCTCTTCATCAGTTTTTCAGATGGCTTGAAGAAGTAATATTTTAAAAAGACCTCCAAGATTTAATATACCAAGTGACAATGCATCATTCACTGTCATACTACACAATTATAGCACTTTATGCCACTTTAACTGCCATAGTTCCCTCCTATGAAATCCTGAGATTTGCAGTTTAGGGAGGGACATTTAGAATTCTGAGTCAGAGAGCTCTAGTGCCTCACCAAACTACAAACCCCCAGGATTCCATAGGACGGAACCATGGCAGTTAACATGGAATACTAGCACTATAATTGTGTAGTGTGGATGGGCTCCAGGACAAGTGCGTATTTTTTACTGCCAAATGTCCATGTATGCATGTGAATTGCTGGGTGGATGCTCTGTTTAGGATGAACAATTACGTTGAAACAGCTCCTCTTGCAGCTTCTACTACAGTTGCCTAGGGAGTGAGCATGAGCTTTGAAGAATTGCTGAATGCCCTGTTTGCACTACCAAAGAGTCATCCCTTTTTACATTTGCCTGCTGAGGCTTGAACCAAAATATCTCAGGATTTGACTGAGGAAGACATATATGCTGGTCAGGACTGCTTTCTTTATTGTAACTGTAGCAATCCATGATATTTGTAGGGGGCTTTTTAAAAAAATCTGTGTATCTCATGACAGCTACAAGAAGAAATTCTAAGGGGAATACTTTTTTCTTCCAGCTCCACAGAATGAAGTGGAAATATCATATTGAGTATCGTGAGTATGGATGCAGGGAGCAAATGCTCAAGTATAAGCTGTATTGGCCTGAAATATTTTTGAATGAATTGTGACTTATCTGGCAGTAAATCCTCAGCAACGAACACAGTCCAGTACTGGCTCTTGTACTGGTCTTTTCCTGTGGTAATAATCAAGCTTGAACTCTAAGGAAAGCCCCTTTGGGTTTACATGGAATTTGCATTATTTTCTTCAATCTTTTCCCAGTCTGCTCCTGTATGTATTTGGTCTCCAGGTTACACCAGGGAGGAGTGGATGTTAAAGCTTTAAGGATTTGTAAATAAAATCCAATAGGGCCAAAGTAGACTGTATGTTAAATGCATGATTACTATATTTAAATCTTCAACCTTTTGTTCTTTATAAAGAGGGGGACCGTTGTAGCCCTGTGAACCCTCTCTTTCTTCCCCCCCCCTCTCTCTCACACACAGAGGTCTGACAAAAAATGATCCTCCTCAAGTTGGTATGGTTTCTGTAGAACCTTACATCATGCTTTCAGTATAGAACTGTCCAGGGCTGTGGCACACTGTGGTGTTATAGTGCTATATTACACTTTAACTGATGTGGCAACATCCTGTGGAATTCTGGGCTTTGTGGTTTAGTGAGACCCAAGAGGTCTCTGGCTTAAAATTCTAAAGCCCCCTCCTAAACTGCAAATCCTGGGATTCCATAGGATGTTACCATGGCAGTTAAAGAGGAATATAGTGCTATAACAGTGTGATGTGATGAGGAAGAGTGTTGTTCGGTCAAAATTGAAGTCAGAGCCAGAAACAATTTTGAGTGTGGTCAGAGTCAGAGTTAGTAGAAATGTGCTGACTCTAACTCCGGCTTCAAAATAAAGCTTACAACATGCCTAGTTGGTTGCATATTTACTTTTATAGGGATTTAGGAAAGGGCTTTTTTTTTTGTTGTTGTTCAGAAATTTTAATCAAATATTTTATGTTCTATCAACTTAAGTAGCCTGCTGATTCATGTGGTGGTGATGAAATGCCTTGTACTACTATTTTACTACACTAAATTTGTTATTACTAACTAATATACATTTGCCATTAGTGAAGCAATTGGAGTTGGAATCGTAGTCAGACAGTAGAAAAATGGTAAAATATTTGGGTATTCAGTTAACTGGCCCAAGTCAGAATTACTGCCAGTGGGAGAAAAGACAGACTGTAGCATATTTAAAGCATAGCAGTTTCAATATTGCCTAAATTCTATTACTTATTTGGGTATAATTAATCCTAGGGAATTATCTCAGATTAATAATCTCAATATAAATAAACTGATAAAAGATATTACACAAGATTTAGAGAGATGCTTAAAGGTGAGTGTGGGGTAAGCTAAACATGATCAAAATGAACGTTATACCTAGAATTGTTTATATTATTTGTGGAATTCCTCTAGCTATACCTTGCAAGTATTTTCAAAAATGAAATGCCTTGTTCAGGAGATTTTGGGGTGATTTATGTCCTCCTAGAATTTCAATGAAAAGGATGCAAATATCAATCAAAGAGGGAGGGTTTGGCCTTCCAGATCTTCTTACAGACCATTGGGCATATCTATTATCTTGTATTAATTTTTTGACATAGACACTTAAAATAAGTAGTCTACCATGGTCAGCTTTCATTTCTGGCACCTCTATTCAAATGGACAGTACTTGGTTCTCGTTTTATTTTTTAAAAAAGGGTAGTGTTTTGCCAACTATTTCAGCAGCTAGAACTATGTGGCAAATATTGTCTCATCAATTGCAATTTGACCCATACTCTCATGCCAAATTGACTTTCCAAGGGAATCCAAATTTGAAAATTGGTAAGGAACCATTTTTTATGGAAGGTATTGGGCCGATAGTGGGATTGCTACCTTAAATCAGTACTTGGTGTTGATTATGAGTTTTTGCCTTTTTCAATTTTGCAGGAGCAGATTAAACTACCTCTGTCAGCTAAATGGCAATATTTACAACTGAAACATTTGTTACAATCCAGATTTGGCCCTGCTGCTTTAAGAGCATCTGAGGTTCCCTCAATATTAAAGACATTAATTGAGGCCAACCAAGTATCCAAACCAACTATTTATATATATAAATTTCTTTTATCTGTACATAAATATGACGTGAGGTATACAGCAAGAATGGAGTAGAGAATTCTGACCAATCAGTGGCCATTGGTTTAAGCATTTAAAACTGGTATGGCTATAGATTTCCAACTACTTTTTATACAGCATAAATTGCTTTTTGGGGTATATTGGTTGCCACAGCGTCTATTCAAGGAAGGGCTTTTTAAACCAATAAACTGCTGGAGATGTAATACTGCTAATGCTTCCTTAACTCATATGTTTTGGAATTGTCCCATAGTAGTTACATTTTGGAAGGAAGTAATTGCACAAGTAAATTTGGTTTTGGAAAGATATTCAGAGATGTGCATGTTCTTTTAACTTACTTACCGTACCTGTTTCTTGAAAATTAACAAATGGCCAATGGAAATTGATTTTTCATGCCCTTTTTACTGCTAAAAGATTAATATTTCATTACAAGAAAGATACTTTTTCTCCACTCATGATCCAATGGATAGAAGATCTAACAATGCCAGCAACACTTGAAAGAATGATGTATAGATGAAATTTACAAATGGACTTATATTTGGACATTTGGTGAGCTTTTATAGAAACGTACAACCAATGTGGTCATTATTCCTCCTTTTGAGTTTTTATTTTCCTGCTTTTGCTATACTGGAACATTATTGCATGTAACTGAGATCCCTTTTGAATTATTATTATTATTATTATTATTTTAAAGAGAGTTGTAGATGGAGTTATAGTGGAATTTTTGGTGTACTGACTCCACAGCACTGGAACAGTCCACTGTCACTCCATCAGAGATCTTATTAACCACCAATTTCATGACCCTTTTCAACTCTCTTCGCTGGAGATTTCCAACTCTTTGTCTGAATGCATACAACAAGAGGCTTGTATATGGCTTTGGCTAATAATTTGAAAGGTGCAGACTCTGGACATAGTTTATCTTGATTTCCCTTGCCCTTGCCAAAACACAGTAGACTTTCATTTAATCTTTTAATTTCCTTTATGAAACAAAAATATATGTCTTTTTACTAGTGGACTGAAAGTAATTCTAGAACATGAGAATCCATGTCTGTGAGTTATTTTCAAATTTGTTCATTTATTTATTGCATATCTGTTTTTCCATATATTTGTACAATGAAATTCAATCTTCTTTGCTTGCTTTGAAGAGCAGTTCATGATATTTAAACATGAAAGTGGCCTGTAATGTATGGCTGTGCTCTTATCTGGTAGGGTTAATATGTTTTATGTTAAATGATCTTCTCATAATGCAAAGCCTTTGAAACTTAAGCTTTACTAATGGCTAGCCGCTGCCTATCTCAATCTTGTGCAGGAGGGATTCTGAGAAGAGAGGAGAGGAGAGGTGACTGGGTCTATTTGTCTAAGCTGGTGGGTTAAAATATCTTGTGAGAATGTGCCACAGGGAACCCAGAGTCTCATACTCTTCCTTCTTCTCTATTAGGGATACAAGGAGAAGTTTGGAATCTTCTCTGTATAGGAAAGTGGCCAACAGGGGTGTTTGGTGCAAGTGTATGGAAGATACAGCATTAGATGAGCTTGTGGTTGTTGAATTACACTTTTCCAGCCCCAGAGAGTTGTTTAGAGAGTTTGTTGGGCTAACACTGGTGTGCTTACTTGAGTCAAGGCTGGCTGTTTGTGTGGACTGAGTGTAGTGAGTCAGAGACTGCTGAGAGGAAATGGATGAGAGGCAGAGGGAAGAACTAGCAGCCGGTAGCTCTCTCTCTATAGCTGCAGCCTCAGTCCCTGGAGCTTGGCATACAGGAGTGAGGCCACCAAGGGTGTTTGGCATGGGTGTTTAGTGGGGGAGTTTGAGGGGGAGACACAGAGTTCTGTTCTAGTGCCTACTTCAGAATATTCAATATGGACAGTGAAGGAACTGCTGCAGTCACCTGCAACAGTTGTGGTACGTTTGTCTTCTTGCCTCTGGATGTGCAGAGCTACACCTGCAACAAGTGTAAGTTGTTGGTGTTGTTGGAAGAAAAGGTCCAGCAACTTGAGGCCTGATTAGCCACTATACAGCATATTAGGGAGCAGGAGGTTTTCTTAGACAGAGCAAAACTCAACACATGCAAATGAACTCCACCCAGGAACAGGGGGATTCCCAGCAGAAAATGGACCATTAACTAAATAGACATGAATCCTCCTTGTATATCTCCCCCAGGAACTAGCCATCCAAATACATAGAGGTACATATCTTCTCCAACAGGGATTCACAATATATAAACCCACACCTCCCCTACGCCATCATTCTCTGAAGATGCCAGCCACAGATGCAAGTGAAACATCAGGAATAATCTCTTCCAGGCCTCACAGCCTGGAAAACCCCCCACAAAAAACCTATTGGTAAAGATTACTCACAGTTTAGGATTGAAGAGTAACATTAAACTGTTTAATTCAAAAGAGAAGCATAAACTTCTGGTCTTCTTATGGCCTTCTTATAGATGCATCCCTGATATTTTCTTCAGCAGGAACTCAATCCATGTAGAACACCTCTTGCTCTCTAGAGGACTGTTTTCCTGTGGAGAAAGTCTTTTCCCCAGAAGCAATGCTTTCTGGCTTAAAATTTACAGATTGGATCATGGTCTAGGAATGGCATTTCACCAGCTGTAACAAAAACACAGTGTCAGTGCTAGTTTGCACGTTGTCCTGATTGCTTGATTGAGCTCAAATCCCCAGGTATACTGGTAATTGATAAAACAGTATCATATGAAAAAGAATAACAGGAAACAAGGAAATGTAAATTGAATGCATATGGGCCATTTTCCATTTAGGTTTTCTTTCCTTTGTTTGTGTCCGTATGCTAGGCTGAAAATTACTCTTCCCTTGGGGAGTGTTAGCATTTTGTTTGACTGAGATGTCCATTGCTGCCATTACCCCTTCACACTGAAAGTAGCTAGGTCAATCTGTTCAGGATGATCTGTTTAATAACTGGTAAACTTATGCTAGGCTTTTCAAACAGTTATGGGCACCTAGACTTCCTGTTATGGCCTTGTTTAAATAGTATATCAGCCCTATGTATGTTCTTTGGTTTATATGGATGATCTATAACAACAGGAAGGCATTTTCAATTCATGCAACACTTTAAAGGGAAAAAATGCCAATCCAAGTTGTTTTTCTCTCTAAGAGAAAAAAAAATACAGTCTTTTAGCTTTTACATCTTTGGCATCTGCAGATGAGAATTTTATTCAAAAGCCTCTTCCACCTCATACTAGTCCCACAACTCATTGTGTGCTCCACAGTGTGTGTGTGTGTGGGGGGGGGAGAGGTGACAAAGACATCATTCTATTCTTAATGAGTTTAAATCAGATGCAGTCTGTCTCCTTCACTCTTCTTTTGAATCTGCATTTGGTTGGCATGAAAACATGCTTAAGTGTGTGTCCGCTTTACTCAAAATTTAACCTAATTCATGTGAATTATTAGCACTGCTATGATTAAGATGCCTTGCAATCGCTAGAACATATAGCAGACAAATGGGGTAGGGTGGGATAAACTGGCAACTTGAAACCAAATTTATGGAACTAGAATCGGAAGTCCCTTTCACACTGTACAATTATAGCACTTTGATACCACTTTCACTGCCATGTCTGCACCCTGAAGAATCTTGGGGTCTGCAGTTTGGTGAGGTATTTAGAATTCTTGGGCAGTGAATTCTAAATACCTCATGAAACTACAAATCCCAGGATTTGTCATCAGCACTGTATATGCACAATCCTAAATATACACTGGACTGACTATGTGATAAATGTTGTTGTTCTTGAGCAAGCAGGGATCACCAGCATTGAGGCCATGATATTGAGGACACAGCTGTCCTGGGCAGGTCAAATTTCTAGGATGGAGGACCATCGCCTCCCAAAAATAGTACTCTACGGTGAACTCGCCATGGGTCAGCGTAAGAGGGGTGCTCCAAAAAAGCGATACAAGGATTCCCTGAAACAACATCTCAGGCTCAGCCAAATTGATCACCAACAATGGTCCGCCCTGGCCTCACATCGGGAGGCATGGAGACGCACTATCCACAGTGCTGCAGCCTTAAGAGAAACAACAACGCAGAAAAAATCACAACCTGGAAACATCACTCAAGGAGCCCTTCTGCTGTGCTTTCTGCAACTGGACTTGTTTATCTCAGATTGGCCTTTTTAGTCATCAGCACGCTTGCAGAAAGCACGGGATGAGTCCTTCCTGAATCTTCGTTTGCGAAGAAAAGCCAGAGATAGGATAGAATAATGAGACAGAATGCAGGTCATGGCGAAGATATTTAGAAAGAGATGGGAAGAAAGAGGGTCCATATAAACTGTCAAAGCATGGGACAGAACTTTTTATTCATTCATGTTTCCTCTCCCCATTCACATTCCTTCTTCTGTCCCCCCCTCCCCCGCACTTTGGGGAGCTTACATCTATCTAGTCTTACTGCCACTGACTCGCAACAAGAATTTTCAGAACACTTTATACTTGATTGATAACAATCTGATGGATGCCATTACACCTGTTTGGATGCTTAGGATGGTGGACTCCAAACCATCTTCCTTTACACTATTATTTATATTAGTAACATGAAAGTATTTCCTATTTCCTTTCCTTGAGAGTTGAGAAATTCAAAAAACTGTTCTCATTATCTACTCTCACTCTCATGCTGAGCAAAACAGTTTCACAGTGTTCTCTCCTCATATGGTGAGGGCTATATATCGACTTTCTGAAAAAGTCAAGATGAGGTAATGCAACAATATCCCATTAACTGCATTCAGCGTTGGTCACTAATAAAAATAAAATGGTAGCTTTGCATTCTCTTTTATTTTCAAAACATCATCTTGCAACGTGAGCTACTATAGGATGGGAAGTGTTCCTGTGTTTTAAGCTGTGTTTGTATCAGCTGTTTTTCACGTTATCACAGTGTAGGATCTACCTTGCATCCTCTGTTTGTCTCTGCTTGCACCCTACTTCTGGGCTGATGTGTGTGTTTTATGTGGCCAACAATACTACCTACTTCATTAAAGAGACACAACAGTTTCCTTCCAAGACAGAAGAGGGATTCTGTTGGTATACCACTCATCCTGCTGCTTAACAGTCTCCCTGCCTGAGCTGGCTGAGCTTGACTTGCCGGTCGTGTTGGAGTCGCCTCAGCTAGTTGTGCTGGGGGACTACAACATCCAGTAAGAGACCTCTCTGTAAGGAGCAGCTCCAGACTTCATATCTGCCATGACAACCACAGGGCTGTCCCAAGTAATATCTGGTACCACCCATGCTGCAGGACACACTCTGGACCTGGTTTTCTGCATTGGATGGGATTACAGTGGAGTTCTGGAGGAACTTTCTGTAGTTCTGTTGTCCTGGACTGTTCTCTACCTGGTGGGGTTTAGACTCAGAGCTTCTGTGGGGATTCAGAGCTTCTGTGGGGGCAGGTGGATTGAGATGGTCCTCCCAAGGAGGCTTATGGATCCAGATGGATTCCTGACGGCTCTTGGTGAGTTTTCTGTTGCCTTAGCAGATGATCCTATTGAAGCCCTGGATAGGAAAATGGCCAGGGGGGTGTACACAATTGCCCCTAAGTGTTCCCTCCAATGACGTAGAGCCGAGTGAGCCCCCTGGTCCAGCAGGAGCTGGTGGTGAAGAAATGAGTGGGACAGAGACTGGAGTGATGATGGCGGAAGACTCGGAACAAGTTCATCCAAACACAGGCTAGAGCTTATTGGCGGCGATGAAGAAATTATACTTCTCTGCCACCATTTCGTCTGCACTGTGTCATCCAGCAGAGCTGTCTCGAGTGGTCAGGAGCCTTTTACACTCTGTCCCACAACACAAAGGCCACTTGACAGCCTGCTGTGAGGAATCTGCAAGACACTTTGTAGATAAAATCGCTTGGATCTGCTCTGACTTGAATGCTGTAGTTGAGACAGTTCCAGTGGATGTCATCTTGGTGCCTGCTTATCCTGTATCATTGAATAAGTTTCAGTTTGTACAGCCTGAGGATGTGGATAGGATCCTTGGAAAGGTGGGGGCCGCCACATGTATACTGGACCCTTGCCCTTCCTGGCTCCTGAAAGCAGCTAGAGAGAGACTGACCAAGTGGGCAAAGTGAGTCGTGAATACCTCACTGCATCAAGGGAAGTTTCCATCCTGTATAAGAGGCTGTGATGAGGCCATTCCTTAAAAAAGCCCTCCCTGTATCCCACCATTATGAATAATTATTGGCCTGTCTCTAACACACCATTTTTGGGCAAGGTTCTGGAGCGTGTGGTGGCCTCCCCGCTCCAGGGGTTTCTGGATGAAATAGATTATCTAGATCCATTTCAATCTGGCTTCAGGCATGCTTATGGGATGGAGACAGCTTTGGTTACCTTGGTAACCTACACAGGGAACTGGATAGGGTGGTGCTTAGAAGGTGGTGCTGGGGGACTTGAACAGGTGGTGCTGTTCGATGCCCTGGCTGTTGGCCTGTGGGGTCCCTCAGGGTTCAGTTTTGTCCCACATGCTGTTTAACATCTACATGAAACCACTTGGAGAGATCATCTGGAGGTTTTTTTTAATTGTAATTTTTATTAGTTACAGTTATTTGTTTTGAATTACGCTTGTTACATATTACATTCTTACAGGGGGTTGGACTGGATGGCCCTCATGGTCTCTTCCAACTCTGCAATTCTATGATTCTATGATTCTATGATTGTTACATTACTTCTTACAAAACTTTGTATCATATAATCGTCCCTTTTTAACTATTTGTAACTCTGTTTCTTCTATATTTAAAAACAAAAAACAAAAAGCCGGTTATTTCCATATATCCAGTTCTATTCCATCTTTTTTGCTTGTCTTTGCTTTCTCTACCTTCCATCCTATCTATTTCTGTTGGGTTTCTTCTTCTGCTATTTTCTCTTGATTTCTGTTTCTCTCATTCTTTAATTGTTCCTTCTGTACTTTTCCCAACCTTTCGTATTTTATTCTATATTTTTCTAAATTCCTTATCTATCCTCTTATCTTTCTACTTCTTTTTCCTCTCTTTGCCTGGCCCCTTTACACTATTGAGGGTCCTTTACTCAATTTGACCTTGTATTCTGTCCAAAATCTCTCCATTGGCTCCCATTCCTTTTTGGTTTTTTCCATTGAACCTCTCCTCAATAATGTTGTTAATTTTTCTGCCTCCCACAAATCATACATTTTTACAATCCATTCTTTGACTGTCGTGGTTTCTTTCTAGCCAATGTTATCATATATAACAAAATTCTCCATTTGCTTTTCATGTCTGGTACCCTTATATTATCTAACATATTTAGAAGGTATGTTTCTGGATTTAATGGATAATCAATCTCTAGGATCTTTCTAATCAAAACATGGATCTTTCTCCAAAATTTCTTCGCTACGGGGCAATTCCACCGTATATGAATTAGGGTTCCCACCCCCTTTTTGCACTTCCAGCACTTTATTACCCCTGTTTTGTACATTTTGTTTAGTTTGACTGGCGTTAGATACCACCTATAAAACATTTTGACAAAATTCTCTTTCAAGTTTTGTGACAATGTAAATTTTTGGGTATTTATCCAGGTCTTTTCCCACCTTTCAATTTCAATGGTTCTACCTATTTCTTGGGCCCATTTTACCATGTGATCCTTTACATATTCTGATTCTAAATCTCTCTCAGTTAGAATTTTGTAATATTTTGCTATGTGCCCTTTTGACTTGTCATATATGATTCTATCAATTTCATTTTTTTCTAATTGAAATCCTTCAAGTTTTAAGTCCATTTTGTATTTCTCAAAAATTGGTGGTATGTAAACCAGTTTAATTCTATCCCTTCTTTCTCTAATTGTTCTCTTGTTTTAATTTTCCTTGACTCCGATGTTTCCTCTACTAATATCTCTTGGTATTTTAGCCATTCTTGTTCATTCCTTTTGGATTTTCTAAAAAAAAGCTTCCTGAGTTGAGATCCAGGAGGGTATTCTGTAATTTTTTTTTTTTATGATTAACCAAATTCTTAACAATGCTTTCCTAATGTAGTGGTTGTCAAATTCTTTATTGTAGGAGAGACCATCTGGAGTTTTGGGGTTCGGTGTCACCATTATGCTGATGACAGCAACTCTGTCTCTCCTTCTTATCTGATTCCAAGGAAGCTGTCTCAGTACTGAACCAATGGTCTGTTAGAAATGGACTGGATGAGGACAAACAAATTGAAACTTCATCCAGACAAGACAAAAGTGCACTTGTCAGTTGAAAGACAGATCAAGGTACAGATATTTATTCTGTGATGGATGAGGTTACACTCCCCCTGCAATCTCAGGCTCACTTGCATGTTCTCCTGGTCTCTTCTTCTGGTCTCAACTCTGAGCCTAGATGCCCAGGTTTCAGCAGTGGCCAGGAGTGCATTTGCACACCTTAAACTAGTGCACCAGCTGTGTTCATTCCTTGAGACATCAGACCTGGCTATGGTGATACTTGCCTTGATTACATCCTGTTTGGACTACTGTAATGCACTCTATATGGGGTTGCCATTGGAAACCGTTCAGAAACTTCAGCAGGTCTAGAATGCTGTTGCCAGAATGCTGACTCGGGGCCAGTTATACGGAGTATGCAACTCCCTTATGAAAACAACTTCACTGGGTGCCTGTTTATTTCCAGGCACAATTTAAAGTGCTGTCATGACCTATAAAGCTCTATACAGCTTAGGTACATACTATTTGAAAGACTATATCTCCTTATGTGAACCTACCAGAATTCTGAGCTCCACAAGGGAAGGCTTTCTCTCAGTTGCAGGCTTGTTTGGTGAGGACTTGAGAGAGAGCCTTCTCAGTGGCTGCTGGAGTGTCCTTCCGTGAGAGGCTAGGCTGGTCCCCTCCCTGTTTTCCTTTCATCAGCAGGCAAAGACATTCTTATTTAAGCAGGCTTTTAATGTATAATGTATAGGGAGGGGGCTTTTACCACAGATAAAATGGATGTTTATCTTTTAAAACTTTGTTTAAATGGTTTTAAAATGTTTTTATCTGTGATTTTAACTATTTTAATTTTTATTGTAATTGTTTTAAGTGATGATATTTGGAAGCCACCTTGGGTCCCACTTTGGGAGAAAGGCAGCATGTAAATTAAATTAAATAAATGCATACATAAATGTATGTTCCATTTGGGACTCAAAATTGGATTTAGGCATAGTCTATAAGTAATCTGTTCTTTTAAAAAATCTTCATTATAGACACAGAAGGCAGCATGAAAGTGGAACAGAATCAGAATCTTGATGGATATACAACTTACTTCATTTACAGAAATACTGGGGTGAAGGAGAGAGGAGAGAGAAAAGTAATAGAAATTAAAGCACATAGGGAACTTCAAGAAAGGCAAGGGAAAATTGCATATCATCCTTCCACTCTTTCAGGGAAGAATTTTTATTGCAGGTAACAGTAATAAAAGTAATAATTCTGTTACTGCAAATGTAAAGGAAATTTTCACACTCCATCCATCAACATGCTGAAAGTATCCCACATACTAGTAGAGGGTTGCCTTGGCAATCGCAAAGGAGAAGAGAGTGCCTGTACTGAAAGTTCATTTCAAGGCCGTGAACACATCCAGGGCAATGAAGCTAAGTAAATGCTTCCTTCTCTACAATCCTCCTCTCCTTCTCCTCTGGCTTTTCTTCCCAAATGAAGATTCAGGAAGGACTCATCCCGCGCTTTCTGCAAGCGCGCTGATGACTAAAAAGGCCAATCCGAGATAAACAAGTCCGGTTGCAAAAAGCACAGCAGAAGGTCTCCTTGGGTGATGTTTTTGGGTTGTGATTCTTTCTGCGTTGTCGTTTCTCTTCAAGACTTGTTCATCGTGAGTTCTCAAATAAGGCTGCAGCATTGTGGATAGTGCGTCTCCATGCCTCCCGATGTGAGGCCAGGGCGGACCATTGTTAGTGATAAATTTGGACAATAGCAGCAGCAATAATATCATTGCACTTTATTCCTTGAGTGGTTCTACATTAGGTATTTAGTGTGTCATCCCTATACTTTGTTCACTCTCTTTTGGGCTAGAGGAGGTTTGGGTTTTTTTTTTCCATCCCCTCATTTTGGCTGGCTTAAGAATGAAGGAGAATGTTGGAGGAGTCCTTGAAGAATCAATGTTTCTGGATTATATTTTTATTGTGCCATTCTTAAAGGGAGTCCAGATATCCTGGTTAGTTTCTTTTTGTGACCAAAATTTCTTGTTCGAAGCTCTCAAATGCAGAGCCAGAAATGAGCTACTGAAAACAGTAATTGGAACTAATTCTTTCCATTTCCCCTAGCACTTCATGCTCAGCCTGGACCATTTTATTCTAGGAGCCACAACATGGCAGGGCAGTGGAGTGGACCATTACAAAATATCAGCCAGTAGAACTAAACCTTGGAAAATTTACTTTTCTGGATTACACTGGCCATGCTGGCTAGAGAATTCTGGGAATTGTATTTTTTTTTAAAAAAAACAACACAACTTTTCCAGGCTCCATGTAAGACCCCTGCAAATGGAGATAGCTGAATTTGCCTGCTTTCTGATCAGATTCATTTAAAAGACATACAGCATCACTTCAAATGTTACCACAACCCCATGAAAACCCCTGAAAAATGCCCTCATATGCTGATGGTCCATGTGAAAGGGTCACATGTTTGTTCTGGAATTAATAGCTACCCAACTACATGGAGAGTCTCCATGCAAATGACGAATCAGCAAAGGTAAAGCCCAATTTTGCAATTAAAGCCCTATTTGACAAGAACCATTTAAATACTAGTTGAGAGAAATGCTCATTTTGTAATACTCATGCCAATAATTGTTTCACTCTGCTGTTTTCATGTTCTGTGGTAATTCTCTGCAGGCTTTAATGGTTGCTTGTGCATATCATCTTATGATTTTAATTTTTGTACTCTGCTTTGAGCATGCCAAATGCCTTACTCAGAAAAATGTGTCACATTTCATGTAGCACCAACAACACATCCTTAAACAGTTTATTCTTGAACAGCTCCACTAGTTTCAGTGAGATTGCATCTTGAACTATTTTGAGAATGATAGCCAAATAAAAGGCTTAAGTAAAATAATTCCCCATCATCAAGGGAAATGTTTCCACTGGAGAAATATGAATCCATTCCTCAATAATCCGTGCTCATACCATGTTGTTACAGTTCTCTTTTAAAAGCTTTGTATTGTAATGAAATACGCTTGAAATATGAGAAATGTTTTGAGACTTTATAAATGTTAAATTTTTTGTTTGATATAGTAAATCCTCTGCCCAGGTTCATTGTCAAAAGACAAATCTATGTCATTTCAAAAACTCACACCCTATTTTTCAAAAATGATTTTTCAAAAGCTGTTACTGACAACCAAGATTATTTAGAGGTTGCTTCCTTGTGGAACTGGCTTTCTTGTCTTTTAAAACCATCTGAATACAAATAATGAGTATATCTAAATATAGAAATAATTGTAAAGATGTTACAGCAATGTTATACATGCTCATGTTATTCCCTTTCCCCTCCCCTGCCCCAGTCTGCTGCTTGTCTCTGGATTGTTTTAGAGAGAAAGACAAAACTGAGCCACTGGCATACAAAACAGGACTGTGGTATACTGAAGTGCTAGAAGCATGCTTATAGATGTTAGGCTTGCCAAATTTCTCATATGTCACATGCTCATATACTGTATCCCTCATTGTACATTGATGATATCTTGTGGTTTTGTCCTGAAAGTCATAACGTATCTTTAAATATTATATGAGTTGGTTTATGCACATTATAGTCTGCTTTAATCCAATCAATGACTGGTCATGTCCCAAATCATGCATTGTGGATTAGATTATTTATCCCATGCTTCCACAAACAATCCTTACCTTTAATAATCTATACCAGTGATGGGAAACATAGGACTCTCTATATGTTATTGGACTGCAGTTCTCATCTGTCCTGACCAGAATAGCCAATGCTGTTGGGTGTTGCAATCCAACAGTTTTTGGAGGGCTGAGTTGCCCATCCCTGATCAATACCATGGGCTCAATAGCAACAGGAAGAATATTGATTGATCTAGGCAGCAGAGCATTAGATATATGGTTGTTTGCCATGTGAAGTAGTGTCAAGTTACTTTCATTCAATTGCTGTGATACATGCTACATTGTGTTCTGAGAGTTGATAAGACTTTAAAGCCTCAAAGCATTCTTATTTTTATTTTTTTAAAAGTGAGACTGGAGAATTACACCTCATTATACTTGTTTTATTGGATCTGTTTAGCATTTTCATTTTTTTGGAAATAAATTTTCAGTAGAAGCTGATTTTTCTATTATTTCATTGATTGTTGACATTAAAAGAAATATAGCAGTACAGTACAAGAAAGAAGAATAATCTTTTGATCATAACGTCTTTCCATCCCATTGCAGATGTCTATCCCCCTTTCCAGTAAATGCACTGGAATGTCATAGCATCATTTATTTCTCTGTATATTTTAACTATCTCTGTACAAACAACAACAAAAGTACAGTTAGCATTCTAAATGAGACTTTTATAGTTGAGTAAGTGAGGATACATACAAACAAAGGAATAAGACGGTCTTTTGACATGAACAGGAGCCATTCCAATACAAATATTGATTCAGATAGACCAGAATTATGATAAATAAATACTTAGCTTGTGAATAGCCTTAATTTTAGCTTAGAAGTAGTTCTGTATCACATGCTTTTACCTTTCCATCACAAGTAGACTAAGATGCCAGAGTAGTTTCAACAAACATATGTTTATTTGGGCTGGTGTATTTTATGACCTTGAGCTTTCCTTCACATAATGATTACCTTTCTCTACTGTTCAGAGACATATTGGCCTCCCAGTTCTTAGCCTTTGTAACTGTGTGGCATATTGTTTCACCTGGAGTTCCCAGCTAGGCCATAGTTACTGCTGCCAGTTTCTCTCCACAGCCTTTTCTTAACTTGAGCTCCACTTGTGGTGCCCTCTGCATTTCTTTCAGCATGTTGTATGAGATGCATCCCTCTCCTCATCATCAGATTCCTCCCTGCTGTGGGGATATGGTTCAGTACCCTGGAGAGCTGATTTACAGTTTTGGGCTAGAAACTGGAGAAGATTAACTGGAGAAGATCACTCCCCCATTGACATGAAAAACTCCAACCACTACATCCCTACACTGGTTTCTAATCTCACCATTGCTTCCTTTCATGCCATCAACTCTAGGAAATCAGGTAGTGGGTTTTTGATCATAATTTTCCTTTTGCAGCACATGGTTTGGCCAAAGAGCCATCAAAAGACAAACCAATTCCCAGATGAGTAAGGCACAGAATTTTATGGGAGGTCCAGATGACAATGTCTTTAGTTGGCTGCTTTCCCAATGTTTTGTCTGTCTCTTTACTACATTTTGATTGTGAGCTGTAGGAGCTCTCTGTCTGGGAGCATTCTGTGTATATTTTGTTACCTTGTGCTTCCTTTCTGATACCTCTTGTGCCACTTCCCCCATACTCATTTTTAAAAACAATAAAACTTTAAAAGCATGTTTGTTGTTCACTGGAGGTAGTACAGTACTTCTTTTTAAGGGAAACATGCAAAATTATTCTTCTGCATGCTCTTTGCACCTGGGGAAAATGGATGCAGTATATATATTTATATTTATATTTATATTTATATTTATATTTATATTTATATATATATAAGACATACATAAGTAAAGTATCTCAATTGGTCCATTTTTCTTCCTGTATTCACCCCTATAGTCCACCTGGCTTTCCTCCAGTGGCTTAAAGTTTACCATGTGTATTTTGTTAAGATGAGATGATCAGATATCTGAATTATAGCAATGAGTGAATATTCATCTTTCTCATTCATTCATCTTATTTATCTCGCTGTTTAAATGGTTTATTGTTAATTCTTTTCATAAATCTTCAGTTTTAAGATTAAGAATAAACATCTAATCCTGGTTGTAACATTTTAGTGGGAGGATGTGGGCTCTTAAAAATAGTCAAAGCTAACAGTTTCCCATGTTTTAGCAACTGAAACACATCTTCCTAAAATGAGACTGCTTTGTGTTTTTATTCTTATATGTTAAGATGATTTTACACTCCTTTAAATTAGTGGCTGTTTTAATATTATAGTTTATTTTATTTTATTTTTGAAACTTTTGTATTCAGGTCTCTCTCCCCCCCCCCCCCCTGCCCCACATAAGCTGCCTTGGGTTGCATGTCAACAGATAGGTGGGCTAGAAATAAAATAAAATTGTAAGATCCATCAAATCAGAAGGACCGATTTCTGTGTAAATGTGATTAGGAAAGCACAAAGCAGGCTTTAAGTCCTAGAGTAGAGTCCTTCAAATGTTTTTGGACTGTAGCTCCCATAATCCCTCACTCACCTATACCTATGCTGAGGGATCTTGTAGCATCTTTGAGACCAAGAGAAAGAAGTCTGTAGCATAAGCTTTCATAGACCCACCCTACTTCCTCAGATGCAGTCATCAGATGCAGACTAAGTATATGAAAGCTTATGCTACAAAAGCTTATGCTACAAACTTCTTTCTCTCAGTTTCAAAAGTGCTACAAGAGCAATTTGTATACTGATACAAACCAACATGGTTATGTCTTTGAACATGACTGCCCAAGCTGGTTAGGGCTGTAGGGAGTTGTAGGCCAAAAACATCAGGAGGGCTCACGCTATCCAGTAGTGCTTTAGAGCAGCACAGTGCAAACATATCACAACTAACCACCTACTCGCCACTCCCACCGTGTCTGTTAACTACAGTTATCCTCTCATATTCGCTGGGGTTTGGTTCCATGACTCCCTGTGGATACCAAAATCCATGAATACTTAAGTCCCATTATATGCAATGGCATAGCAAAATGGTGTCCCTTATATAAGATGGCAAAATCACGGTTTGATTTTTGGATTATTATTTTTTAAAGAACATTTTCAAGCCGTTAATACTTAAATCTGTGGATACCGAATCCGTGGATACGGAGGGACAACTGTATATTTGAAGCTTACTATGGTTTTATCATTAAGTCTTACTGTGCTTGACCAAAAGCATACTTAAGCTTCTGAATAAAAATGGCATGAAAAACCAGGAATCCTCTTTGGGTTTGTCTATTGGCACTACAGTCTTAAACACAGATGTTTGGGTGATTTATACTTAGCTTGCAAAATGGAAGGGGCAGTATCCCAGTACTTGAGCATGGATACCAGTGGAATTAAAATGCACAAACTATTAGTGATGATTTTCTAACTTCTAATTAATGGAAAGAATAAGCCAAATATCTTTCTATAAATGAGGAAATAAAGTATTGGATTCAAGTCTAATAAAACCCTTCTCTTTCTTTTATACTGCTATGAAAAGCTGCATTGAGTTTCCTTTTCTTATATGATTGGCAAATCCCAGAATGCTTCTAAAATGATGTGAGAATGTGTAGTTAGATGTTTCAGATAGAACATGTGAAGCATACATTTCATCTTTCCAAAAATAATAATAACTCTTTTTGTTTTAAGAAAAGAAGAGCCTGAGGATACTCATTTAATAGCTGTCAATTCTAAGGGCATGTTCATGCCTTTTATCATTATCTATGGTTGAGCTTTAATTTAAAGCCTGAGGAAAACACTTTCTAAAGTCACAAACATCCATCCCACTCCAGATGTCTAGGTGTCTTTCAATAGTGCTGAGAGCATAATTGGTTGTAGGATATGACTTTACATTTTTGTGTCTTGATGGGACAACACATGGAGAAATGCCCATTTTTGAATCCCCATCTCTAAAGAAGGTGCATCTTTCACTCACTGAGTCAACTACTTTCTCACTCACTTGCAATGCTTCATGCTCCTTGCAAAAGATGTAGCCACAGTTGTAATCCAGAACAGAACTTTGAAAGTTACTTTTAAAAAGTAATTTGTTCCTGTTATTGTTACCTGTTCCTATTACCTGCTTAAAGTTACATTTTAAAAATACCTCATTATATTGCTTGTTGCACTACTTCACTGTATTTCTATAATTATGCATTACATTTTTGAGGGAGAGGAAAAACACCTTAGGATTGATAAGGGAGTGGCATAAAACTTGAGAAATTATTGTCAAAATGCCCCTAGAGAAGAACTTTTGAAAGTAACTAGAAACAGTTGTTCATTATACTAATAAATTAAGTTCCACTCTTATTCATCACATTGCTTTTGAAATGTAACTTTGTTAACCTACCTTGCAAAAAGTAACTAGCTACATTTCCTTGTGTTACCTGTAACTTGTGAATGCCACATTCAGGTTCAGGATGTACCCACACTTGGGATATTGGCTACAGTTCTAGTTGCCCTGTCTCAAAAAAAGACATTGTAGGGGTGGAAAAAGTATAGGAAAGGATGAGCCAGTCAGGGCTCTTGAGAACCTTCCCTATGTGGAAATATTGCAGTAGTTGAGGGGGGGGGAGAGTGAAGGGACATGTGATAAAATTTATAAAACTACACATTGTATAGGAAAGCAAAGATACTAGACCTAGAGGCATCAAGTTAAAACTGTTTAACCATAGATTCAATACTGACAAAATAATTTTTCACACACTGTAATTTATTAACAAGGTCAACCACAGCTTTAGTAGCTTTGAACAGGGATTAGATGAATTCATGAAAAATCAGGCTATCTGTGGCTATTAGTAATTATGGGTCTATGAAGTTATAGGTCCATCAGTAGCAGATGTATGGGAAGCAACAACAGAAGAGGGTCATTGTCTTCCTCTCATGTTTGTGGATTTATGCCTGGTGGCTTCTATGCCAAAGAGCTAACTAATCCTCTTTAGCCTGAACTTTAGAGGAGCTCTCCTAGTTTGGGGATGGGGCCCAGCACCTTGGACAGATCCCTTATGATTCAGAATAAATCCAGGGCAGATTCATCAAACTAAAACCCAGATGCTTGTCTATACGAGCCCATAAAAAAACTGAGTCCCTCACAGTAATGACATTTTGCAGCAGCTGCAACCTGTCCTAATTGTTTTTTTTTGTTGCTCCCATAAGCTTCACATGCACACTAGTAAATATGGCAGCTGCAAGTGAATTACTCGCGTTTGCATGACCTTATTTTTTTAAAATTATGTCCAAGGTGCAATTGAGCAATGTTTCATTTGAACACAAAAGCAAAAACAAAACAAAATAAAGCCAACGCCCCATTTGCTTGCCTTAGTGCTTGCCTGCTAAGGTGAAAATCCAGCATGGTAGCAGCAGGTGCTTGCCTTGTTAGCAAGCCCCACCCCCGTGCTTGTCTGGCCAATTGGATGTGCACTTCCTTTTGTTTGGGCAAGCGAATCAAATCGACCTGCTTGTCCTAATGAGCAGAAATGTGCACCCCCTCATTGTTTTTTCTTAAAAGATGGGGAAAATCGTGAAAGCTTTTCTGGTGGGGTTTTTGGACTTTTCTGCCTCCCTCCTTCACAATATGGTGAAATCACACAGAATGCAATCAGGACAGGTAGGATTCTCATTTTGTGAGGGATTTTTTCACCGTTTGGACAATCTCCAGGACAGACTCATGGAAGGCACCAGGGCTTACCAGAGATGCCTGGCTGGCGACTGGCAGAAACATGTTGGATTAGAATTACCAAATGGACCTTTGCTCTAATCTAACCAGGGCTCCTCCCATGTTCTTAAAGCAGAGCTACAGTCACACAGCCAGCCTCCCTATCCCCCAAGAAGCTTTTGCTTGCTGTCTCAGCTCCCCTCACAGCAAATGATAAGTACACCTCTCGTGGTGACTGTTTTCTTTCAGGAACTCATAGCCAGCATTAACAATCTATTAGTGATTATTGGATTCCCGCTTCAGCATCTCTTATCGGACTACAACGAGCTGTCATCCTAAAGAGCAGGATGGCTGGATGTCAGTGGTTGAAGAAAGGTAGTAGAAAACCAAGTAAGGTATGGACTCACTGAAGTTCACACTGGGAAAGAACCATTTTAACATTAGAAAAGAATCCTTTATTACACCATCAGGATAGGATGGCATAACCTCAGCCAGCCAACTTTCTGGTCATTATTGCTCATTACTTTGGTGGCAAGCAGTGCTTATGACATGAAAAGGAGACCTACTGCAATAGGGTCTGAGTAATTACAGGCCTCAGTGGGTAATTTATGAGTGTGTTCTTTGTTTTCTTTTGCAAATGCTATCAAAGGGTTCATCACCAGTCCACTCTCAGTATGTATTCAAGCATTTCAAACCCAAAGGCCTTACAGCTCTTAGGCCAGCTAAGTTTGCTTTATCACCAGACATTATAGCTCCCCCTCCCCATTAATTTCTTTCAGAGCAATTTGACTCCTTGCCAAGTATCTGACAGAGGATTCAGTGTGAGGCATGGCTGCTGTTTTTAAAAATCAGTTAATGAGATTCCCTCAGGGCCCCAAATGAAAAGCCTCTTATCTTTTTTGTCAGTTTAATTTCTGCTATATCCATTTGTGTTAGCTCTTTGTGAAAGAATATTCCTCATTTTTAAATAAAATAGTTGGTTTTGCTCTCCCACAGCTCTGATCCTTAACATTCCTCAATTGTCATACATTTTGATTCTCACAATCAAATATACACACAATCCTAAATATACACTGGGCTGACTATGTGATGAATGTTGCTGTCCTTGAGCAAGCAGGGATCACCAGCATTGAGGCCATGATATTGAGAACACAGCTGCGCTGGGCAGGGCATGTTTCTAGGATGGAGGATCATTGCCTCCCAAAAATAGTACTCTACGGTGAACTCGCCATGGGTCAGCGTAAGAGGGGTGGGATGAGTCCTTCCTGAATCTTCGTTTGCGAGGAAAAGCCAAAGAGAGAGAGAGAGAGAGAGAGAGATTCTCACAAAGTTGAATCACCTTCAAGAGTTGAGTTCAGTTTGGGATTCATTCATTCTCTCTCTCTCTCTCTCTCTCTCTCTCTCTCTCTCTCTCTCTCCTTCTCTGAATTCTACTGGCTTCATAGTAGAAGCATTAAACTTCAAATTCCAGGATTCCATAGGATGTTAGCATGGCATTTTGGTATTTTTTTTTAAAAAAGGGGAATCATAGCACCGGAATTGTGTAGTGTGAAAGAGCCCCTTGTCTTTTGCCTCAGGCAGCAAAATGTCTTGTGCTTGTCCTGTCTACAAGCAGAGGATTCCAGCTGTGAAGTGCTCTGGTGTTGATTGCATGTGACAACTGGTCCTTACTGTGCAAGCCTGGGAAGAAAGCACCAGTATAGACTCAATCATAGAATATAGCTGCAAGGACAGAGGGAATTTTATTTCAAACATACTGCAAGATAGATTTCTGAAGTGACTGTTAGTCTAATTAATGCTTTTAATAACTCTAAGAAGAAACACTAAATTAAATTATTGCAGTCACAAACTTGAAGTACAATATGAGTCTTGTACACTTTAACGTTTGATTTCTGTCCTCTGTTTGAAAGTACAGTAATACCTGTTCATATGGAATGCAGCTTAATTGAAAATGAATTCTTGCTGCAATGCAGGACCCTTTTTATGTGAATGAACTTGTTTTGAAATCTCCTCTAGTTCTTCGAGGTTCTCGGTTTTCCTAGCCACCTGTCTCCATCTATCATCTGCCTCCTTGGAGGGTGATGATTTTGAATCATGGTGACCTGCCAAGATTTTTTTACTTTTTCCTCAAGTCTGACACCCATTTTGCCAGATACAATAGATCATTGCAAACACATTTTGACAATGAGCAGAGCTGGCTGCTGGCTCCAATGTCAGTATGGCAGTGATTCTGTTCTGGAATTTAGTCTGAACTTCAAAGGAGCTATCCAAGGTGCTGATCCTCATTAAAGTTTAAACTAAAACCCAGAGTGGATTCACCACCCCATTGCCATTGAAGCCACCTTTTGTCACTGAGCATAAGACTGTTATTTATAGAATAACAGAGAAATTGCTACATATGAACAAAATGATTTAAACCTGTAGTTCTAATGACTACAGTTGCATTCCTGACTTAACATTTAGATACATAGAATCATAGAGTTGGAAGAGACCACAAGGACCATCCAGTCCAACCCCCTGCCATGCAGGAATACACAATCAAATCATTCCTGACAGATGGCCATCCAGCCTCTGTTTAAAAACTTCCAAAGTAGTAGATTCCACTACACTACAAGGCAGGGTATTCCACTTCTGAACAGCTCTTCTTGTGAGGAAGTTCTTCCAAATGTTTAAGTGGAATCTCTTTTCCTGTAGTTTGAAACCATTGCTCTGTGTCCTAGTCTCTGGAGCAGCAGAAAACAAGCTTGCTCCATCCTCAGTATAGCATCCCTTCAAATATTTAAACATGGCTATCATGTCCCCTCTCAATCTTCTCTTCTCCAGACTAAACATACCCAGCTCCCTAAGCCACTCCTCATAGGGCATGTCCTCAAGACCTCCCACCATCCAGGTCGCCCTCTTCTGGACACGTTCCAGCTTTTCAATATCCTTCCTGAATTGTGCCCAGAACTGGACACAGTATTCCAGGTGAGGTCTGACCAAAGCAGAATACAGTGGTACTATTACTTCCCTTGATCTAGACCCTATGCTCCTATTAATGCAGCCTAGAATTGCATTGGTGTTTTTAGCTGCTGCATCACACTGTTAATTCATGTTCAGCTTGTGGTCCACTAAGACTCCTAGATCCTTTTCGCATGTACTGCCCTCAAACCATGTGTCACCAATCCTATATCTGTGCATTGCATTTTTACTGCCCAAGTGTAGTATCCTACATTTCTACATGTTATGGGTTGGATCCAAACTCTGCCATCTCCTCATGGAATGACTCCTTTGGTCCACAGAGGATTTTTGGTTCATAGAGGGATCCCATTGGTAGAAGGAAAGAGGTGACTTTTGTTCACTTTCCTGTAGACCTTGAACTCTCCAAAAATCTGTTTCACAACGTCTTCCAATTTTCTCAAAGGGAGAAGCAGGCCTTATGGAAGGCAGAAGCAGAAGGAGTTATGTCCTTTCCATTGGCAGAAGTGTCCCATTAGCAAAACTCCAGAGCTTACAACACTCTGAAGTAAAGCAGCAGTTTAGCATGATGTCATTTTTCCAGTGTTCTTTTGTTCCAGTCCATGGGAGACCAAAATAAAACCACATATTGTTGTTGTTGTTGTTGTTGTTGTTGTTGTTTTGCTAACAGGTTTTTCTGGTTAGCAAAAAGACACGGTTTTACCTCAATCTCCCATGGAACTGGAATGAAACAACAATAACGTTGTGCGGTATGACAGCACAGAAAATGGAATCTTCCTGCTGCACTGTTGCTTTACTTTGGAGTGCGGTAAGCCCCTCCATTCCTGTCAGTGAATGTGAGTGAGGTTGAAATCCAGTGGCCCTTTCACACTATATAATTATAGCACTAAGATTCCACATTAAATATCATGGTTCCATCCTAAGGAATCCTGGGATTTGCCATTTAGGGTGAGGCATTTAGAAGTCTTAGCCAGAGACCTCCACTGCCGCACCAAACTGGAAAATCCAGGATTCTGTAGAATAAACCCATGGCGGTTAAAGTGGAATCACAGTACTATACTGGGTAGTGTGAAAAGTCCTCAAGTTTGTATATCAGGGGTGTTGAAGGACCAGATCTACACATACACACTGGATACTACCCAAATCTACAACCTTTGTTACTGTGGTTGTGTGCCACCAGAATTTGGCAGAGTATGCTATCCAGAAGAGGAGAAATATCCATAGACACATAACTGAAAACAAGTAAACAAGACATTTGGTGAGTGGAGATTTTTTTAAAAAAAAAAGAACGGAATTTTGCTTCCTCAAGACTTTGGGGAGCATGATTATACTCTAAAACAAGGCACCCGCTTCCAGGGTGCCTTGTTTTAGCATCTAAATGTAAATGCAGCAGTGATGATAGTGGGAGCTCCAGGGCCTGCAAATATAGCTAAGGGGCCTATATGCAGCCCAAAGTGGAGGTGTTACCCACCTCTATCTTCTCTATTGTTGCTTAATACAGACTGAATCAAGACAATGGCAATAGTTGCTTTAATAGGAATAGTGCAGGTGTGGAGAACATGTGACCCTCAAGATGTTGTTGGACTGCTGCTCCATCACCAATGGAATAGTCTTATGTGCCAGCCTAAATATGCAGTGCAATTGCATGTTTCATTCAGGTACAAAACAAGAAGGCAGGTTACTTAATTTATCTACAATAGACCTATAATAGCAATTCATCAAGTGAAATGGTCTGTATTAAAGTCCAGAAAAAGAATTGTACGTACTCCATATTTATTGTCTTAATGAGGTTTTCTAGTGTTAAAGGGGTTTTCTTGGTTTGCTTTCAAAATTCAAGAGCAAAATGGGGCCACCAACCTGGATGCCTTTAAAAGAGAATCAGACAAATCCATGCAGAACAAGACTATCAGTGGTTCTAGTCATGGGGTCTAGAAATATTGCATTCATTATCAATCAGAGAGAATATGCTTTTGAATACATGGTGCTGGACAGTATGAATGGGAGGGTGCTGTTGTAATTACATCCTGCTTGTGAGCTTCCTGTAAATGTTTGATGGCAACTGTGAGAACAGATCATTGGACTAAAAAGCCCCTTGGTGCTGACCCACTGCAGCTCCGTATATTTTCTTACATAACATGCAACTATGTGCCACATATTATGAGGTCTGTCTATTAAATAATGAGACTGAAACAAACACTCATCTTTATTTATATATATATTACAATTCTAGTGCTTGTCTCCTTCAATATACTCCCCGTTCACACTCATACACCAATGTAGTCTTGTTTTCCACTGGTTGAAGGCATGGAGCAGATCAGTTTCTGTCAGCTGTTTCAACACATCTGCTGTTTTCTTCTTTACTGCATCAATTGACTCAAAACATGTTCCTTTCAGCATCGGTTTCACTTTAGGGAAAAGAAAAAAGTTGCATGGTGCCAAATCTGGCAAATATGGAGGATGCTCAAGTGTAGTAATGCATTTTTCAGCCAAAAACTGCTTCACAGAAAATACTGTGTGAACAGACATATTGTCTTGATGACGAATGAAACCATTGTTCCCCAGTTCTGGCCTTTTTTTTTTTCCTGACCAAAATTATGCCCCTGATGTCAAAAAACCCAACAGCAATGAGCATGGTTTTGAATGTGGACTTGCTTTGGCATGCTTTTTTTCATTCTTGGTGATGATGGCGTTTCCCAGTGTATTGACTGTTGTTTTGTCTCAGGATCATACTGGAAAATCCAGGTTTCACCACAATTGATGATTTTTTGAAAAAGGGTTGGGTCTGCCTCAAGTTGCTGCAGAATGTCAGTGCAAATTTCCTTGTGGCATTCTTTTTGCTCTAGTTTGAGAACCCTAGGGACCATCTTGACACAAATGTTTCTCATGTTGAGATCTTGGTGCAAAATTTTCCAAGCAGTATCTTTGACAATGTTCATGGCTTCAGCTATCATTTGGACACTGAGTCAGCAGTCTCCTCGAAATATCTGACTGATTTTTTCCACAATTTCTTCGGTTCCTGAAGTGAAAGGTTGTCAAGGGCATTCATCCTCGTCCACATTCTCACATCCTTCTCTGAATCTTTTGTACCACTCAGACACATGTGTATGAGACATGAAGTCTTCTCTGTAGGCCTCAGTAAGCATTTGAAAAGATTCCATTGGTGTTTTGTCCAATTTTACTAAAACATTCAAATTGACACATTGCTTGACTTTTAAACTTTGCATTTTTCCAGCATACAACACAGCTGCTTTAAAAGATGACTGACAATTAACTGAACAGCCAAGAGTGTTATTGTTTGTCATGCAGATTCAGACATATTCAAGGTCACCACTCAAGCATTCACAATCCGTTCTCCCTGATTTGTCTGAAAGGTAGAAACAGTCTCATTATTTAATAGACAGACCATGTACAGAGTTATAAAATGATTCAATCCCCATCAAGTCAAGCAGACAATAAATGTTTTAAACCCAAGTACCAAAGCCAGTCTAAAAGGCACCAGATCCCATTTGAACTTGGAAGCTAAGCAGGGTCAGGTCTGGTTAGTACTTGGATGGGAGACCAACAATGAATACCAGGTGCTTGTAGGCTATATTTCAAAGGAAGAAATTGGAAAAACTACTTCTGAATATTCCTTGCCTAAGAAACCCCGATGAAATTCATGGGGTTGCCATAAGCTGACAGGCAACTTGAAGGCACATACACACACACATATAAACACACACATTTTGACCAACCTGGTTTCTACACTGAACTGGAGGGTCAAGCAGAGTTCTTTTCCTAAGGATACAATCCTAACTACAGATAGAAACTCAACACAATTGCTCACAGTGAAAACCATACCTCAGACTTAGAGGGATTTCCTTCATCAGGCCATTTTAATAAAAATGTAGTTTCCTGTTCCATGCTTGCAAATCTTTCAAAAATCAGCAGACAGCATCAGGAATATGTGAGCTTACTTTTGCTAATGCAAACCATACAAAGCATTATGATACAACTAATGTACCACTCTAAACAACTGTTACCAATGCTGGGAGAACAGCTTTTGTTGTTGGGAGATGTTGGCTTGCTAACAGCAGAGGATGGCTGATGCTGTGCTGGTGGGAGTAACTTATAAGACATGATCTCCTATGGGGCTGATGGGGTCAGTCATTTTTCCATTGTCAACTTTATCTGGCCTCAGACAAAGACAAAAGGCAGATTAAAAGTATCTGGATCCTCTTCTTCTTGCCTATGAATAGCTTCTCTCTCTCATGCTCACTTTCAGTGCTCTGAGAAAATTTCTGATTTATCTTCCCATTTCATAACATGTCTGGCCCTTCTATGCCTCTAGGAAGGTGCTTCGTATGCAATAAGGGGGTGCTGGTTGGAAGCAGACTCTCACAAGCCATGGCAACAGAGCTCTGTGTTTCAGCAACATCAGCACCATTATTTCCCAGAGGTTTCATCCCTGTTGTGGGGTAAACCAAGCCTTTCTTCACAAGATTCAGTGGCCCATGGCAAGGAGACAATGGCAAATCCTCCAGTTCCTGGTTGCTCTTTGATTTCTGCAATTAGCTTCAGAATTTGGACAAGGTAACATGCTCAAAACTCTGGAGCCAGTTTTCTGTTCTGAATATGGACAGATTCAGCAGAGAAGTTATGAGACAGCTAAAGTGGAAATATCCTTGGGGTGCAGTTACTCTCTCTGAAGATCTGGTGCTCTAGATGCTAAAGGAATGCATTTGCCTCCATTACACTCAACTTGTATGCCTGTGCATAAATGAAATACAGTTGGTCCTCAACTTTCATGAGGGTTAGGGGTACAGGATGCCTGCAAAAGTGGAAAAAACACAAATACAGACCTGCTATTTATTTATTTATTTACCTGAGAGGACACTTCCCTAGGCATTTCTAGGTCCTCCAGTGCAATCCTATGGTCAACTTCTGCTGGACGTTGTAGCATCATGCTGGAGGCCCTAGAAATGCCTAGAGAGAACATATTTTTTCAGTTGCATATAAGGTGGCAGCAGCAGAGGTGGCAGCAAATACAATAATCCATAAATAATCAAATGCACAAATGCTTAACCCGCAAATGTACTATGACTATACTACAAAGATATATTAAGTCTCCTGTATTCTTTCCCCTAAAAGAAATATAATTTGTGCTGCTTCCCCAGGCACTTCTCTTCATTTCAAAGTGGGGAATTTAATATGATTTTGAACAATATATTTGTTAGAAGCCCAATTCTTACCTCAGGGAGGAGAGGAAAGGAGAAGCAAAGAAATGCCAGCATGCAGCGTAGCATGTTAAGCATTGTATTGCTTGGAAAATTAGATGTCCTTACACATCATAAGAGTGAAGGCAATGCAGATCTAAAAAAAATTCTTTCCCCAGTTTGAAAAAGGAGTGTTCTAGCAATCATCCTGTTGCTCTCCCTACTCCGCTTTATATATACAATACACACCATACACATACACACACACACACGCACACGCACACACACACACATATATATATATATATATAATGGTTAAGTGAAGGAAGAGTGACACCCAATGGTGGATCACAGTTGTGCTTATCATGTAACTCCAATTACATTACCTTCCCATCTCCAGGGGATATGCTCAGGTCATTAACACTAGTGAATATTTACTACCCCAGTGGTTCAAACTTGGCACATTAACTTGGAGGCAACCCTTGTGAATGGATGGCAAGAAAAACAATTCTGCCCCATGGAATATAGGAACAGAGGAAAGCATTTATACTGAATCAGACCATTGGTGCATGTAGTCCAGGATGATCAACTCTGACTAAAAGGTATAGGAAGATCTGATCAGGGTGCTACCATCTTCTCAAAAAGGCAAGGGATGGGCAACTTGTGGCTCTTCAGAAGATGTTGGACTGTATCCTAGCCATCAACCCTAGACAATGGTGAGAAATAATCAGAGTTGCACTGTATGAACTTCTGGTGGGCCACAAGTTGTCCACTTCTCTAATAGGGGTTTCAGCAGCTCCTTTCTTCAAGCCCACCAGTACTCTTCTTGAGTTTTAATAGGTTCTTCTGAGATCGAATTCCTGTCTTTCAGTCTCGTCTTCAGGATGTCATTTTTCCAGGAAATACTTTATATTTTAGTCTTCTGCATGAAAGCAGGAGGAGGAGGAGGAGTGGCAGCAGCAGTAGTACAGGTTGCCCCCCGTATACACTCCTGGATAAGTGTATAAGTGAAACCGCAGATAATAGCAAACCCTATTAAAATAAAAGACTTCTGGTACAAACACACCACAGAGTTGCATTGGAGGACCTAGCAATCCTAGAGAGGACAACTCTCTAGGCATTTTCCAGCACAACTCTATAGTATGTGTTCCCTATTTTGTGTCCCTCAGATAACTGAAATTGAGGAAATTAGTTCTGTGCATATGGTGTGCATGTGTTTGTGTCCTGTATAATCAATGATGCAATATGTGATTGACTCTTTTCTGTAGAAGGTAATGTACGATGTTCTTAATGCTGTGAACTGGTCCATCTAGCCTAGTATTGTCAACTCTGGCTGGAAGTGGCCATCCAGGGTTTCAGGCAGTCTTAACATTGTAAAAGCACACCAGTGGGAATATGACTGCTGTGTTGATCTGATTCAGGGTGTTCTCCTTCTCCCTTGAGAATACCCCACTATACTTTCTTTCAACAGTGTAAAGAACAGAGTTGTTACTAAGGAGCAAATTAAGCATGGTTTAATTGCTAAGAGCATACTGCGAGATCTTCAGGGAGAAAGGTTTATATAGATGTTTTATGTTTCTAAAACTGACAATGCTTTTGGTAATTTACAACATGACAAAGGAACCTGTCATCTCAATAAAGAAAACTCTTCTTGCAAAGAGTCTCTTTGACATTGTTTTCCACATTATTTTTGCTCTGGCAATTTGTCAGAGACAAATTAAAGCCTAGCCATGCCCATTATTACTTACCTTCAGTCTTTCTCTTTAGGGCACATAAAGATATCATATAAAACACATACAGTGGGCCCTTGGAATCTGCTGGGATCTGATTCCAGGACCCCCATGGATATCAAAATCCATGGATGTTTGTCCCATTATATGCAATTGCGTAGTAAAATTGTGTTCCTCGTATAAAATACCAAACAGCAAGGTTTACTTTTTGGATTTTTTCCTGAATATTTTTGAGCTGTGGTTGGTTGAATCTGTGGGTGCCGAATCTGTGGATACAGAGGGCCGGTTGTATGCTATTATTAAGAAAGACCCCAGATCATGTCAAAGTTCTTCCATAATGAGTACCCAGCTTGTGGGGGCAATTAGCTAATACACATTGGAAAGTGCTTAATGCAGTGTAGATGTGTAAATTGCTATTGCTTAACAATTTGTAAACTGCCCTGATAGGATAGCCTTTGTGGCTGAAGAGTGGGGTATAAATACCTAATTAAATTAAATAAAAAAATTAAAAGAATATCTCCAACAGATGGCACTATGCACCATTTCCTGATAGTAATATCTCAGTGCTAAGACTTGAAGGGTAGCATATGAATGATATACAGTACAGTTGTCCCTTCATATTCGCTGGGGTTTGGTTCCAGGACCCCCCGTGGATACCAAAATCTGTGAATACTCATTACAGTATATGGAATGGCATAACAAAATGGTGTCACTTATCAAGGTTTGCTTTTTGGATTATTATTTCTTAAAGAATATTTTCAAGCCATGAATATTTAAATCTGTGGATACCAAATCCTTGGATATGGAGGGACAACTGTATATTTGCCCTACAAGGTTTTATACTATGTTTGTCAGGGTTTTCTGGAAAATTCTAGGAAATCGTAACTTCACACAGAGTCTCCTTTGGGCTGCATCTTCACTGCAGACATAATCCAGTTTGATGCCACTTTAACTGCTATGGCTCAATGCTATGGAATCCTGGGATCTGTTGTTTTGTGAGTTATTTAGCCTTCTCTGTCAGAGAGCTCTGGTGCCACAACAAAATTACAAAGACCAGGATTCCATAGCATTGAGCCATGGCCGTTAAAGCAAACTGGATTCATTCTGCAATGCAGATGCAGCCTTGGTCTATGAAATCATTATCAGCATCCTTTATAACGCTTGCCACAAACTATTTGTTTTTGGAAATTGGTTAGGATGTTCCTGCATGGTGTATACAATGCTTAAAAAGTCAATGCTGAAAAAGGCAATTGGTGCTTATACTTTAAATTCTAAAATGATATATCATTACCAGCAACTGACTTACTACTGCTTTACTGGGGACAACTTTCCCTCTTCAGGTAATAAAGATCATCACAGTCTGCAAACACCGGCTTGATGGCTCCATCCTTTTATGACTTTCATGGAATGCAAGTGGTAGCTGGTTCTGTCTGCTGCCTGTGAATTCCTTTTCTAAATATTTGGGATACTTGTTCACTACAAATGGCATGAAGCCCACTTATGGTAGCACAAATGTGCAATGCAAGGGGTATCAAGCCTATTTATGGTAGTTCCCTAAGACAGACTCCAATATGACACATTGACTACCATCCTGTTAGTGATATACACAAGCATAATTCCACTTTATGCTTGCATATATGTTTTTTATTGTTCCAGAGGCTGGCATTTTCTTCCTCCTTCTGCAATAACCAAAACCCCCCACCCAGGCTGATTAGATTGCTGTGATAACCACCCCCCAATGGCCATTCTGTTGCTGATAGAGAGTGAAGGGGTTCAGAAAACTGCCTGGCTATGTTCTCATAACCAGACAGACTGGTGATAGCACCTACTGAGACCTCTGGGGCACCCCAATGGATCTACAGTGCCCCCCTGATGCTCTTCACTATAGCAGTAGAATGGTTGTTGGGAGGCTATTGCAACAATACAAAGAGTCTTAGAGTCAGAGAGGGCCTCATGGGCCATCTATCCCAACCCCCTGCTCAATGCAGGATCTTCAGCTACAGTATCCTCAGCAGGTAGATGTCCAGCCTCTTTTTGAAGAAGTCCAGAGAAGGAGACTTCACCACCTCCCTAGGTAATTGGTTCCATTGCCAAATTTACTTATTTATTTAATTTATATGGCACTTTTCTCCCAGTGTGAGATCCAAGGCAGCTGACAAAAATATTAAAAATCAGTACAATTTTAAAACTGCCCATACTGTCAAGAAGTTCATTCTAATGTTCAATCTAAATCTACTCTTCTGTAACTTCAGACTATTAGACCTGGGCCTGACCTTTGAGCTAGCAGAAACCCAACCTGCCATTTTCTCTCTGTGACAGACCTTGAGGTATTCAAAGAGTTTAATCCCAGGAGCTGGTAACAGGGGAGCCCTAGCAGAACTCATACGCTACATACATTCACGTAGGCTCTCAGCTTTTTACCTGCACCTCCATGAAACTATAATTCACAAGATTGTAGGGAAACCTAAATTCCTTGCCTGTTCTATCAGTTTCAGTTCAATTTAGTGAAATTTGGTTGTGTTGAGATTCTCAACAGGCCTGATGAAAAGGTGCCTGAGTATTCAAGGCTGTCAAGAAGCTGTGGCCTTGTTATTGTCTTTTGCCATACTTCATAGTGCAGTGCATAATCTGAATACAGAATCTATGTGCTGTGCCTGGGGCTGAAGTCTGAGAAAGTGTTACTGTTGCAAAAAGCATCCACACTGGTACTTGGAAGGAATGTTATATTTCTGCTGTCAGGCAAAGACCTTTTTTATTCAGCCAGGCCTTTAGCAATTAACCTGACTTGTAGCAGAAGGGCTTTTAAGTGTGTAGGTGTGACCTTTTTGTTTGGTGGTACATTTGAAAATTGTGTTTTTAATTTTTTATATTTTTATATATTTTATATATTATGAATATTTTTATTCATATTATGTTGTAATTTTATACCTGTGCTACGTAATTGTAAATTGCCTTGAGTCCCATTCATGGGATAAGGGTGGTATAAGTCAAATAAGTCAATAAGTCAATGAATGAAACAAGATAGCTTTGCAGACTAGAATTAGTGTGCCCAGACTCAGTGCAAAACAAACCTCCTTTGCCTAGCCTTGAAGAGGCGTCTAAAAGGCTCTTGTCCTGTTGCTATTTCTGCACTGGTAGAAGAAGAAGCACCTGCAACAATTCTTTTTTTGGAACACTTCAAAGTCCAAGAGACTAAACTGAACCTGCCTACCTGATGGAACAATGAAATTCTGAACTAAAGCAAAAACAATGACTTTGTTCCTGAACTCAAATGTGGCTTCTTTTTAAAAAGTCTCCAGTACTGCCACAAACAATCAGTCAAGACAGAAAAGACATGGATTTTCCTTGTTTTTTCCCTGGGCTGTGAGGCTGTGTTCACGGCCTCACAGCCCAGAAAAAAAACAAGGAAAATCTATGGATGCTGACCATGAAAGCCTTCGACTTCACAGAAAAGACATGCCTCTTTTAGGCTTTTAAAAGAAGACATGCTTCTTTTAGCAGGATAACAACCATTTTACACATTCTCCAAACCTCCCCACCCCACAACAGCCTGCCTACTTGATGCTCTTGGTCATGCAAGATATAGATGCAGACTGTCTGTTTTAATGCTGACTCTCCAGATCCCACAACGGCTAGTGCTGTAAATGTAGCAGTGCCTTAAATCGCAATTGCTAAGCCAGCAGCATCTAGGCTGTTGCTACATGTGCTTGAACACGTCTCTTTTTCACTCCTTAGTGGGTGAGAGAAGCTAGACTCAGCTGCCCAAGTGGCAACTCAAATTGTGATTGATGCCAGAAGGGGGCACTCTTGACTCTTATATATACCATGCTACAGGATGAGGTTTGTAAACGCAGGAAGAGTTTGCTTCTTTGTTTCATCAGCTACAAGGGTATATTTTCCTTTCTGAGGTGTACAGCGCCATTTAAAAATTACTTCCAAGGCATGTACGTGGGTATATGCTTGTAAGACATCCCCTGGCAAAAGGAGAGATGATCTCAGCACGATGCCTGCGGTTGCTCTTGAAGTAGACAGTAAAACATGCACTTGGATTTGTAATTCAGAGATACTAACATTAAATAAACGAAAGCAGCTTCCTTCAGACATGGGTTCGCTAAGGGAAGGAAGAAGCTAGAATGGCAAGGGAACAAAGCTCTGTTCAGGTCCACCACCCTCATACTGTATCCATCACACCAGGACAAAAACACACTTGCTGACTCTTTCTTCCATAATCTGGCAGCCTGACCCTATCACCTTCCATGTACTGGGGCCAAATGTTTCCAGCAAGGAGACAGGGTTCCTGTGCATTTTAAAACTTGAGGGTGGTGGAGGTGGGGCCAGTGCAATGCCTCCTCCCTTTTCCAGCTCACAGGATGGGCAATCATGTGAGGGGAAATGCCTGAGCAGGGAATCAAGAATCACCAGGAATGTGTGTGTTTCCTGTCCCAACCCCATCTATGAGCCATTACGCCTGACCAAAACATCTTTAGCACAGGATAGGGCAAACCAGTGCATGTGTGTGAGGAAATGTGAGATAAAATCTTACACCATGCCATGTCACATTTGAAGCTGCTGAGAGCAGCAAACCACATCTGCCTTTTCATTTAAAGAAAAAAGGTGCAGCCCTTCAGACATTGAACTGTAGATCCCAGCATTTTTCACCATCAGCTATGCTGCCTGGAGCTGCTGGACATTGCAGTTCAATAGCATCTGAGGGACCACACAGTTTCCACCCCTAAATTAAGGGAATTTAATTTCACAATATAATGTACATTGAACTGAAAGTTCAATGGGGTAATTTCTGGAGTGTTCATTGCAGATGGGGGCAGGTCAGGTTCAAGCCCCAGTTCATTAGATGAACTTGGACTAGTCACTCTCCTCCACACTAACTTACCTTGCAGAGGTTTTCTGAGTATTAAAAACAGGAAAGGATCTATGTGTACTTGCCTGAGCTTCACAGAGAAAGGGTATGAAAAACATGTCAAAAATTAAAAACAAACACATTTTACTTGGGGAAGCACAGCAAACATTACTGTTTCATATCCTCTCAGTGGAGGGACTTTGATGTGGGAAGTTGCAACCCAATTCAAAGATGTATCTGCTTACAAGAGGAACATTAATAAGTATTTGAAGATGTGTGGTAAGTGCTGTGGATTTGGGCATACGTACAAGATTGTGCCACAGCTGTCATGTGAGCATATGATCAGCAGCTATATGGTAGAAGGAGTAAGTAGCAGCTGTAGCATCAGAGTATAGACCAGTTAGAATGCTCCTATAAAGAAAACAAAAATAACAGAAAAAAACATAGAATGAAAGAGAAAAGCTGGAACTATTTTCCTGGAAAATCCAGTAGCACCAACAGATGTTCTAAACTTGTTATATTTATTTCAAAGGCATTACACAGTCATGTACCCATGAAATAATTTTCTGATACTATTATTCATTTGCGCATGCTGTCGTGTCATAGTTTTTAATTCTTCCTCCTGCCACAAAACAACAAACAAACAAAAAGTCCTTCTTAGCCAAAAAAGGCACAGAGTTCTTCCCACTTCTTGTCAAATGCAATTACATCTCATATATATATATATATATATATATATATGAAAGTGGAGAGGCAGAGAGGTGTATGAGGGCTGTCTATTAAATAATGAGATTGTGTTTCTACCTTTTAGACAAATCAGGGAGAACCAATTGTGAATGCTTGAGTGGTGACCTTGAACATGTCTGAACCTGCACAACAAACATCAACACTCTTGGCCATTCAGTTAATTATCAGTCGTCATTTAAAGCAGCTGTGTTGTCTGTTGTGTGCTGGAAAAATGCTAAGTTTAAAAGTCGAGCAACGTGACATTCTGCAGCAACTTGAGGTGGACCCAAACCTTTTTCAAAAAATCATCACTTGTGAGGAAACCTGGATTTTCCAGTATGATCCTGAGACAAAACGACAGCCAATGCACTGGGAAACACCATCATCACCAAGAATGAAAAAAGCACGTCAAAGCAAGTCCACATTCAAAGCCATGGTCATTGTTGTTGTTGTTTTTACATCAAGGGCATAATTTTGGCAAAATAGGTTCCAGAAGGCAGAACAGTGAACCAGCATTGTTATAAGTATGTTTTGAGAAAGCTAAGAGAGTCAGAAAAAAAAGGTCAGAACTGTTGAACAATGGTTTCATTCGTCTCATGACAATACGCCTGCTCACAAGGCACTTTCTGTGAAGCAGTTTTTGGCTGATAAATGCATTACTACACTTGAACATCCTCCATATTCACCAGATTTGGCACCATGCAGCTTTTCCCCTAAAGTGAAATTGGTGCTTAAAGGAACATGTTTTGAGTCAATTGATGCAGTATGAAGAAAATGGCAGATGTGTTACAAAATTGTAGAATTTTGTTGTGATTCAGATGGGGCAAGATAATTTAAAATGGATTTTCTTTCCAGTTGTGGGAGTCATTTGAACTGAAAGGTTAGAAAGGTTTGGAAAAGAACCCGAATTGTATGGGGTCTGCAAGGATCCCACTAGTGTCTGAATATTAATATGGGGAATATTTAATTAGCTCAAAATGGCAGCGAGAAGCTGGGTAACGGCTGGATCTTTTGACCTATGTATACCAGTAGTAACAGTGGATATTCTAAGCCAAAATGTACAATTGAATGGTCTTTATTGGAAATTAATATTAACAGCATTCATGCAAATACTCAGACTTCAAGCAATCACACAAGGCTATCGAAGATAGTAGGAAGTATTTGGATAGAGGACTAGAGTAAGGGGTTCTCATTCAGGATGGTAAGTATTTTGTTTGTTAAAACAAGTTTTAAACCACTGGTTTAATACAGAAAAAAGTCTTAATCTTAGGTGAATGCAGAATGTAATTAAAAATAAATCTTATGCTGTGTATGCATGTATGCACATGCAACAATTATGAGGTGCAAGAGGAGGGTTCAGGAGAAGGGATATAAATATATATATGGATATCAATGGTGGCAAGTTGCAACAAATTCAATGGTGTAGTGGTTTGCATATTGGACTAGGATTCCAGAACACCAGGGTTCAAATCCCTGCTCAGCCATGAAAACCCACTCAGTGACCTTGGGCATGTCATACTCTCTCAACCTCAGAGGAAGGTGATGGCAAACCTCCTTCGATTAAACCAGCCTTTCTCAACCTTTTTATCCTGGAGGAACATTGGATTAAACCTTTCCAAGAAAACCCTATGATAGGTTTGCCATATGTCATAGTCAGCTTGAAGGCACACAACAACAACATGGCCTCACTTGTTAGTTTAAAGTTTCTATTTTGGCCTGTCCCATAGGAAAGAGACAATACAGACTTGTGGGGTTTGTTTGACACAGGAGCCAAAATAGTTTGGCTGGACTTGATTATTCTTGCACTCTGCTATAGGAGGACAGAGGGATCCATCAAGTAACAAAATACATTGAGCCACACCAATCAGCACCTATATATCCTGCCACAAATGTTAGCACTCTATGGTGAATCTCTCCCTCACCAAGTTTTAAGGAGAACTAATCTATGTTATTTTGTCACATGTTGAAGGAAATGGTCACCTTATTTGAATAAATCTTGCCAACAAACATGTATGATAGGTTCACCGTAAGTCAGAATCAACTTGGAGGCTCTTAGCAACAACATGCCAACGGTGGCTGGTGACCATTTTATTTATTTATTTTATTTATTCAATTTATTATGTACCTTTTCCCCACCAAGGACCCTAGGTGGCTTATAATAATTTAAAATAGAAGTATAAGTCCTTAAGATTTAACCTCTAAGTGAATAGAAAAGCAGCTTCTTATATTCATTTGGGAGGTTTCTACAGTTCCATACTCGATTCTCTTCTGGGGGAAAAGTGTGTTACCACACAGACTGGTTGCAAGTAAGGACACAGGAAGATGTTGGCTGGCCTGGGATTGCTTGAACTGAGGATGGCAGTGTCCTAGACAGTGGTTCTCAAAGGCCATGCCATTGAAGCATAAGTTCTGGCAGTGTCTACCAGGCTGGTAAGGCTTTGAGAAAACCTCAGAGGTAGGTTGTGTGTCTGTTGTCCAAGGAGAGTCTCATCCCCAGGATAGCTCACCAGGATAGCTGGTGAGAAACTGACCATAGCAATTATGAATGGAATAGTTGCAATCTGCATCAATTTAAGGATTACCCAGATCGTCAGGATATTCAATGTCTGTGTTTGTGAATGAATGAATAGTTATAACCATAAGCACATAGAGATGTGCACACATACTGTGCCCCATGTCCCAATGACCAGTTCAGACTTGTATACCCTGTATTGCAGAGAAACAGCTGAGGAACTGCTACCTTGTCTCTGTACCCCTCCTCCAAAAGCTGCAGCTGCCTCTTCTCTCCCAGATATTTACATAGCTGAGGCAGGCATCCTTGGAATGCTGACACTCCTGGCCAGTTGCCCAGTTTGTCTCTCTGGCTGTGTTAGCCTTGTCTTGGTGACAGATACAAATGTATCTCTGCCTGTAACCTTAGATGTATACAGGACCTTGCCTCTGTGGGTTTTATGTTTTCTGTATATAGAGGAAAACAATGGCTCCATTCTGAGAATTGTGCTCAGGGTACAATTCTGCCACTCATGCATGGCTGAAATGCCATTCATTTTTAATAAAACCTATGCTTGAGTAAACTAGGGAGATTTTCAGACTACACTGTTATAGTGTTACTATTCCACTTTAACTGCTCTGGCTGCCTCCTGTGGAATTCTGGGGTTTGTAGTTTAGTGAGGCCTAAGATCTCTCTGGCTGAGAGTTGCAAATCCCAGGATTCAACAGGAGGCAGCCATAGCAAATAAAGTGGAATAGTAACACTATAACAGTGTTGTTTGAAAAAGATTACAGGCTGTATGTCTGAGAGTATGGACCAAGTGTAGACTATAATGTAATCACCAGAAAATGATTCTATTCAAACAGTAGATGTTTCTTTACTTCCCACTGTTATGAAATGCAATTTGCTGAGAAATACTGGACCAGAATGGTGACCTAATAATTACTTTAATGGAGGGTGACTTTGGAAGCATTTCTTTGTTTTATTTTGGGCTGCCAGAAAGCCAAACCAATGGACAAGCAATAGCAGGAAATAAGTGATCAATGCAGTTGCCGGCAGCTGCCACTGCTCTTAGAAAGGATCTTTGTACCCTTTATATTGTCATTCCCGCCCTCACTTGTCAACCCAGGATGCTCTGTCTTTGTTGGTATCCCCCAGGCAAGTGCCTGATTAATCTCGATTTGAAGCTGGCAGTTTATGGCTCATAAATACTTGGGTGTGTCAGGCCTTAATAGATCTCCTGGGAGAAGCAGCAGTATTTAGATAACGCCTGTGCACATCTCTCTTGAGATCTCATCTCTATAGCATAGGAAATAGATTTTAATGGTCACAAGCAGATGGCATTCATGAAGGAGAACTAATACATGGGCATATAATTCATGTTGAACAGGGCAGACAAAATAAACTGTGATATATTGTAGGTTTTTACCATTCCACCTTGACTGTTTTGCAACTGTAAAGAATGCCATGATAATTTTGAACTGTAGGCAGGTTCGTTTGTTTAGAATACAGATCATACAGGAGCAACAAAAAATTGGGGAAGGTATGAAAATTCACCCAAATTAGATGGCAAAAGTTTCACTTTGACATGGATAATTTCATTTTTGACTTTTTAATGAAGAAAGGTGTGGTGCTTACAAGTCCAAATTCACTCTTTCATTGACATTGAACATTATGAAATCTTTGCACTTTTGACAGGTTGGTTGGCACAAGATAGCATGCATATGTGATGTATGTACTGGAGAGGCATAGAGCTCCATTCCCCTCCATGGTTTCAGTCCACATAGAGCCCTTTCCCAGGAGCACTAGCATCTCTGCCAGCTCTAGAAATCTACCAGCGGAGTGATCCCAATAGGACTCAGTTATTAAAATCATCCCAGAATCAGACCAGAGATGAACAAGGAAAGAAAGTGGAGAAAGGAAAGGAAAGCCAAGGAGCTCAGAATAAAAGTGGGCAAAGAAAGGACAAGAGCAAGCAATGACAGTCCAAGGAGCTAGGGAGGGCAAAACACATGGAAGCAGGGAAAGAGGAAAAAAGATGGAAGGGTAATTTTTTAAAAAAAAACCTGGCAGAGAGCAGCACAGAAAGACAAAGGGCCCATCTACACGAGGGGGGGAAATCCAAAGTACCTCATAGTATTGGCATCTTGCAGCAGCAGTGACATGTCTAAACGTTTTTTCTGGCCTCAGAAGCCTCTAAAACCTCACATTCCTGATGGCAGCTGTGAATCATTTACTCACATTAGTTCTTCACCGTCTGTTTTTGTTTAAAAAAAGGGGGGGGATGCCAAGGTGCGCTGGTGCAATAGAGTGATTTTCCAATGTTCTAGGAAAGCAAAACAGAAAATATTGATCCTGTTTTATTGCCTTAGCGAGCAATCACTAAGGCGAAAATCTAACATGGTGGCAGAGGGCACTTGCCCTGCTAGAAAGCCCCACCTTCACCCTGTCAATCAGCTTTGTGCCTTCCTTTGGATTTCCTGTCATTCGATAGTCCAAATGAGCAGGAATGCGCACTCCCCTTGTGGTTTTTGAAAAAGTATGGGGAAATCTGCAAAGGCCTTTAGTGCGCTGTTTTTGCTGTTTTGGGCTCCCCTCCTTCCGAATAGTGTGGATTGGTGCTGGATCCTATTTAGACAGGTAGGATTCCCAGCTAATTCCATGAGGGGTATTTTCACCATTTAGATAGGTCCAAAGACAGTTATTTAGATATCACAAGAAAGCCAGGGAACCACTAAAGTATTTGCTTATTGAGTCTGAACAATATGTTAAAGCATGTTGATTGGAGCAAAACAAACCATGGATGTTTGTTCTGTGGTTTCTTTGTTTAGGATGCTGGAATGTGACAGCAGCCACTACTCTGGCTTGTTTCTCCAGTGAGGAAGAGAAAGGATACAATAATAATTTCTCTGGCTTTTTGGGGTGCGTGTATGGATAGGCCAGAGGACCAGCTACTGCTGAGTTAGGACAACACAGGGAATAATCCGTAGAATGAAAAACTATAGCTTGTTTGGCTGCTTCTGCTGCAAGTGGGAGTGAAGAGGTAGCATCACCAGTACACTACTTGTCCTTGATAAGTCTATGATTCTCGGTTTATTGTTATGCTCAATGTGGACAAATAGGGGGGGATAAGACTGTAAGAATGAAGGTGTCAGGGAGAAAGAACAAAAAAGGGAATCAAAGGGGAAGAGGCACAGAGGAAGATTGGAGTCAGGAGACAGATGCAAGGAGCAACATATTACAGGCAAGTAAAGTTGGAAGGAAAAGAGAAAAGAATACATTTAGATGCCATAGCTGAGTGGAAAGAAATCTTGCGGTTGTTGGAATAGCAATCCATTTGATCCTAGCTATGCTAAAGATGGGATGCTACCATGGAATACAACAGCCAACCATATTGAGCCTATTCTTCCAATCCATTATCTTTCAGTCCCATGTAGAGAACAGTCTAGAGGATGTGGATTCCAACTATCTAGTAGTACGGATTCAGAAAGACCAAAGTAGTACAGCAGGAAGGGATAAATTTGGGACTGGTCTCTCCAAGAACAAACTCCGAGTACTCAAATTACCTTGCCCTGTATTAAGAATGATGAATCTCTGAACTACATAACTTCAACTTAAAAACAGGGGGGAAAAGAAGAGAGATTGAGAGAGCAAGTAAGCTAGGGTTCCTGCAGTGTTTTAGACCAAGAAAGAGCTGTTATCCTCAGCATTACAGCTAATCTCTTGAATTAAAGGAACAGAGGAACAGAATAAACATATCCCTCCCAATACAGGTGGGTAGCTCTTCTACATCAACTCACAGGTTACAATTTCATTAATACATTTTTTTTAATCACTAGGATTTGGCAGTGGGTGTGTATAGCAAAAACACAAATCTGTTTCCTTAAAAAAGAGAAAGAAGAAACTATTATGTGCTGTTAACATTTGTGTAGTGTTTATGATGGTAAACACTACATCGCCTCCCAAAAATACTACTCTACGGTGAACTCACCACGGGTCAGCGTAAGAGGGGCGCTCCAAAAAAGCGATACAAAGACTCCCTGAAACAACATCTCAGGCTTGGCCAAATTGATCACCAACAGTGGTCCGCCCTGGCCTCACATCGGGAGGCATGGAGACGCACTATCCACAATGCTGCAGCCTTATTTGAGAACTCACGACGAACAAGTCTTGAAGAGAAACGACAACGCAGAAAGAATCACAACCCAAAAACATCACCCAAGAAGACCTTCTGCTGTGCTTTTTGCAACCGGACTTGTTTATCTCAGATTGGCCTTTTTAGTCATCAGCGCGCTTGCAGAAAGCGCGGGATGAGTCCTTCCTGAATCTTCGTTTGCGAAGAAAAGCCAGAGAGAGAGAGAGAGAGAGATGATGGTAAAATAGACAACGGAAAGTAAACATAACAAATTCTCTTAAAATTTACTAGTGTAGGGTTGCCAATTTTGGGGCCAGCTCTTACTGAGTCTTTAAGAATAGTTTGGCTGCCAAACCATTAGAAGGACACCCAGCAGCTCACACTCCCCCTTCCCAAAATGCACAGTTGTGCTTTTCCTCTCACTCAAGGGGCTCTCCCAGGCTGGTCTAAAGAAGTGTGAGTTTTCACAATGCAGTATTACTCCTTAACTTTTTGTCAGGGTTTAACAGTTGTTACCTCCTCCTTCTCCACTTGTTCTACTCTTTGTGGGGAGGGGCTATTTGCAGTGATTTCTTGAATCTGTACAAGGGCTTTTCCAAGTTTTTTTTTTTTAAAAAAAACAGGGATTTGGCTTGCTGAGGTGATCATGTAGATTGAAGAGCAGATTCTCTGCTCCTTTCTTCCCTATTTTCCCCCTAGAATTATAATGTTAGAGTCCAAAAGTATCATTTCACTGATGCATTGATGCACTATAACAGTAAGGGGAAAAAAAAATAAAAATAAAGGATGAGAAAAGAAGGAGCCCTTTTTTGTCCTGATATATCTTGGATTTTTTTTTAACATACACACATGAGGGTAAGAATAAAATGTTGCAGCTGGTGCTGGGAATTGCCAGAAAATAGGGGTATTTATTTCTTTATTGAATTTATAGTCTACCTTTCTCCCAAGATGGGATTCAAGGCAGCTAATTCAGGTTTAACACAACATAAACATCATTAAGATATTTTAAAACCTAAGAACTATAGCAACAAATGCTGTAACGTACTAACACATTTGCCCTATATGCAGAAAGACTTACATTTTCCAACCAAATCTCAGAATTTAATTTGCCACTCTTTATCTTCTTCACAATTCAGTACAATTAAAATAAAAAGTCCCTACTTTTCTCTGAGCTTGAGGGAGAGGTCAGGTCCTCTGGGGGGTGGGGGTGGGAGACACTAGGGAATGTTAGAAACTTTCCTCACTGTTTCTTACCTTCTCCTTATTTCAGTGGAAATGAAAGAATTGTCCGCCAAGAAAGAATTGTCTCCAAGCCTGGTATTTGTTTTAGAACAGTGGCTCTTAACCTGTGGTCCAGGGACCCCCAGGGGGCTGTGATGTCCTCACAGGGGGTCCATGAAGGCTTGAAGGCTGCTTGGCCCATCACCTACCTGCAGTAGAGTGGCCAGGTGATGAGAACCAAGGGAAAGTCTGGCTGGCTTGGCCTGTGCATTGCCATTCAATCAGCTCCAACTACAAACTTGCAGGAAGAAGTAGGAGAATAGTCTTTCCTCCCCTCCCCCTCCAGTGCTTCTGAGGGAAGGTTTAATGGATGGTGTGTTGTTGTTGTTGTTGTTGTTATTATTATTATTATTATTATTGTTAAGTCTTGGGAGTCCATGGCAAAAAACAATATTTAAAGGGGGTCCCTGGAAAAGAAAAGGTTAAGAACCACTGTTTTAGGAGATGAGGAGGGTAAGAAAATGGGAAGGGGATTATGGTAAATTGAAACAGAAGCTGACCAACAAGCCATGCCAATATTTGTTGATGCCCAAATGTTTTATATCCAGGCATGAGAATCTGCAGAAGAATGACATAGAAGCAGGAGAGAGGTGTGATGGTTCCCTCCTTCCAGGAAGCTGGCAGCCTTACTGCTCTTCTGCAGCTTCAGAGTCCTGAATCTATCCACAACAAGGCCTTCGAACTTTGCTGTGTATTTGAGCCAACTCTGTCTCTGCATCTACTCTGAAAGCAACATGTCAGGGGCCGATAACATAACTCACAACATCAGAGGTACATTTACTTGCTCTTCCTCCAATGTGATATATGGCATCTGCCTCTCTAAACTATATTGGACAAACTGGACAGTCTCTACACAAGAGGATTAACGGACACAAATCTGACATTAGAAATGGCAATACCCAAAACCCAGTTGCAGAACATTTCAACCTTCCTAGATACACAGTAAGGGATCTACAAGTTGCAGTCCTTGAACAAGAAAATTACAAAGGAACACTAGAAAGGGAAACTGCTGAATTGAATTATATATACACATTCCAGTCCATTAGCAGAAGTATGAACAAAGACAATGGTTTCATGGGACACTACATATATTAATACAAGAGTCCTCTCTCTCTCTCTCTCTCTGGCTTTCCTTCGCAAACAAAGATTCAGGAAGGACTCATCCCACGCTTTCTGCAAGTGCGTTGATGACTAAAAAGGCCAATCCAAGATAAACAAGTCTGGTTGCAGAAAGCACAGCAGAAGGTCTCCTTGGGTGATGTTTCTGGGTTGTGATTCTTTCTGCGTTGTCATTTCTCTTCAAGACTTGTTCGGCGTGAGTTCTCAAATAAGGCTGCAGCATTGTGGATAGTGCGTCTCCATGCCTCCCGATGTGAGGCCAGGGCGGACCATTGTTGGTGATCAATTTGGCCCGAGCCTGAGATGTTGTTTCAGGGAGTCCTTGTATTGCTTTTTTGGACTGCCCCTCTTATGCTGACCTACTACACATATAACAAAGGGAAGCTCAGAAAGAGTTTTGAACCCCAGGAAACTGACTTTAGGTATGCAAATTTATTGTTTTCACACATCAACACTAACTGACCACTGTAAAGATCTGAAAGACTTGTGTTACCTTACACAACTCTTTGAAAATGTAGGGCAAGGTTCATAGAATCATGATTTGCATCTTTCTGGATCCTATTACATCCTGTCCCACTCCCACAACTATATAAATATGTTTCATACCTGGGACCTTAATACCACTCAGTACTGCGTCCAAAGAAGTAGGCTCACATCAATGAAAGCTCATGCAAAAATAAAAAACAGTTAGCTTCCATATTGCTGCCATGTTTCTTCCCCCCCCCCTTCCTTCCTTCTTTTTATGCTCCAAGAGACTAAGGAAATTATCAGATGGACCCTTAGGGTCTGTTTCTCTCCTGCTACACCCCATCCGCCCCACTTCTATATCTGCCACAGAATAAAGAAAAAAGTTTCACACACCTACCTTTATTCTGCGACAGGAACAGGCTCCCCCTCCCTTCACTGCCCAGTTGTAAATGCAGCTGTCATAAGGATGCTTTTACGACTGGGAACTCAAATCCTGGCCATTCTTGCGAGAGAATGGCTGGGCAGCAAATTTAAAAAGACCCCCCCCCGCACCTGTCAAAAAAGAAAACAAGCACCAAACACATTTAAAGGGGGGGGGGGAAGCTACCCAGGGAGGGGATTTTTTTTTATTTATTTACCTTGTCATCCCAATCAAACCCAGAAGTGTCCAGGAGGGATCTCCCAGTGACATCACATCCAATTGTTGTCCTGGGAGCAGAACAGGGCTCCTGTTCACTCGCCCGTTATTCTGTTATAATAACGGAACGGGCCTCTTATTCTCAGATTTTTCCATGAATAAGAAGAAATGGGGGAGAAACAGGAGCAGAATGGGAGCATCCCAGGACAGGGACTACATCATCTAAAAGGTAAGCCTTTTAGTGATCTCCTGTCGTCCCTTGTCCTGGGATATTTTTACCTTCTGATAATCTCCTAATGCTGCTACTGTTTTGAGCCAACAACATACTGAAAACTGTGCTGATTTTTGAAGCTTGTTCTTTTTAATTAGATTTAAAGAAGCACAAGTATCCCCTACATTAGTGTCTTTTGCAACCCAGCCAGATTGTTTGAAAAGCCCAGCCAAGACATTCTCATTGTTGAGGGTAGAACAGCTTGCCCTCATGGCATATTGGTTTCTACACAAGTGGTTCTCATTGCATCTTTTATCAGATTGTGCTGATATTTTCTGACTGATCCCTTGACAATTTGTTATGATGTTCCACCATTCTGTAACAAATCCTCCCTCCCATAGGCAATATTTCCCTCCCCTTCATTTTTATTTGGCCTAGAAAGAAGTACTAATCAACCTCAACAGCTCATCTCAATATTTACAAGTCCCATAAACTGTATGCATAGCTCCACCATGGATTCAGAACTGAAGCAACCACATTAACTATTTTAATTAGGTTGTTCTTTTTAGGATGGTCATGTATATTGTTTAACAGTGATAAAATAATAGTGTGTACAGAAGGATATGTAAAAGACTACAACATAGATGTAAGTATCACAACAATCCCAAACTTTGTGGAAATGTCCTAGGAAATCGAAAGGAGCCCCATGTTACTTCCTATATGGAGAGTTTCCTGAAATCTTAGGGGTCATTTACATGGCAAAATAAATCCGCTAAGAATTTGCCAAGACTCCTAATAGTTCCCACATGTTTCGGTTCAAAGTCACCTTATTCAGAAGGAAGGGAGCCAAAAAACCCAAAAGTTGTGCGGTAAAAGCTTTCGCAGTTTTTCCCAACTTTTAAAAAAAGTTTTGAAAGGTTGCGCAGTATTGGCTGTGTGAATTACCAGCAATAATTGCAAAGCAGGGGCTCGGAGCAGAGCTGAGATCCCATTGGTCAGAGGAGGCGGGCTTGAAAGGGATGGCTTACAAAACTTTTTCACCCCAGCGCTTTCCCCTTCCCTGTTCTGCTGCTGTTGCTGTCGTTGGGTCTCGGTCTTGGTGTGTGTGTGGGCAGCTGGAAGCCCAAGGACAGCAATGGCACCGTACCGTTGCTGTCATTGGGTCTCGGTTGGTGCAGCGGTTTAAACCACAACGCTGCTCCCAAGGCCTCCCTAAGGCCAGTGCCTTCGATGTGGGGGGAAGGGTGACCGGAGGCCCAATGACAGCAATGGTGCCATGTCTTTGCTATCATTGGGTCTTGTCCGAGCCCCCCCACACCACCCCAGAGGCCTCCAAGGTCAGTGCCTTCAATGGGGGGGCAGCCAGAGGCCCAATGACAGCAACAGCGCTGTGCTGTTGCTGTCGTTGGCGCTCAGCCATGCCCCCACCCCACACCCCAGAGGCCCCAGGACGATGCTGCAGGAGGACAGGCAGGCAGCAGGACTGTCAGTCCCATCATCACCTGCCCTTTCCCCCACTGGTGCCCCTCCCTCCTTACTTGCCCTTCTCCTCCCATTCACAAACAGCGAACGGGGAAGAGAATGGGGGGGGATGGAGGAAAAGACTGCAGTGGAGGACAGGCGGTCGATGGGACTCAGAGTCCCATTGCCCACCTTTCCCCCACTGCTGCCTCTCCCTCCTGACTTGCCCTTTTCTTCCCAGTTTGCAAGCAGTGAACGGGGAAGAGGGGAGGAGATGGAGGAAGAGGCTGCAGCAGAGGAGAGTCAGTCGATGGGACTCAGCGTCCCATCACCTGCCTTTCCCCCGCTGCTGCCTCTCCCTCCTGCCTCTCCCTTCTCTTCCTCGTTCGCAAGCAGCAGCTGGGGAAAGGTGGGCAGTGGGACTCTGAGTCCCATCAACCTCCTCTCCTCTGCTGCAGCCTCTTCCTCTACTTCCTTCCCCCTCTCTCTTCCTCGCTTGCTGCTTGCGAATGGGGAAGAGAAGGGAGAGGCAGGAGGGAGAGGCAGCAGCAGGGGAAAGGTGGGCGATGGGACTCTGAGTCCCATTGACTGCCTGTCCTCCACTGCAGGCTCTTCCTCCATTTCCCCCCTCTCTCTTCCCCGTTCGCTGTTTGTGAATGGGAAGAGAAAGGCAAGTAAGGAGGGAAAGGCAGCAGTGGGGGAAAGGGCAGGCGACGAAGGGACTGACAGTCCCACTGCCTGCCTGTCCTCTTGCAGCCTCTTCCCAGGGCCTCTGGGGTGCAGGGTGAGGGCGTGGCTGAGAGCCAATAATAGCAATGGCACAGCACCGTTGGTGTCGTTGGGCCTCCAGCTGCCCCCCCCCCACAGAAGGTGATGGCCTTGGAGGCCTCTGGAGGGCGTGGGTTGGGGCTTGGACAAGACCCAACAATAGCAATGGCACAGCACCGTTGCTGTCATTGGGCCTCTGGCACGCCCCCCCCCACCTAAGGCAATGGCCTCGGAGGCCTTGGAGCTGTGTGGCAGTTTAAACCGTTGAGCCACTTCCCAAGGCCTCTGGGGCGGTGTAGGGTGGGGGTGCAGCTGAGACCCAAACACAGTGCAGCACTATTGCTGTTGTTGGGCCTCCGTTCGCCCACACACACACTGAAGGCGCTGGCCTTGGAGGACTCTGTAGTGACGTGACTGTTAGAACCAAGGCCTCTGGTCGATGTCAGCGGTGGGGAGGGCGCGCGGCCAAAACCCAATGACAGCAATGTCACTGCGCCGTGCCCGGAGCTGTCATTGGGCCTCTGGCTGCTCCCCCCACACCGCAGTCATCCTTTCTGCCTTGGCAAGAGATAGGCCTCCATGACTGTCAGTCACAGAGACCACGCCTCCCCATGTGAACTGCAAATTCGGAAAGCTTTTGGATGTTATCAGAGAAATGACTTTCTGGAGAAAAATCATGTAAACTAGTAGGCACTAGTTTGAAAGAGAAGTAAGCCGGCATTTTTCAAATTAAAAACTGCCATGTAACTGACACCCTAGAAACCAATTGCAAAAATTCAATTAGAAAAAAATGTGGAAGGCAAGGTGGGATGAACATAGAGATTTGTGCTGAGATTTAAAAGAAGACTGTATAAGAAATGGAAGAAAGGGCAAAATACCAAGGAAGAATGAGTACTCAGTGGTTATGTGGGAAGAAGTTCAGGAAGCCTAAAGCTCAGAATGGTATCAGGCTCACTAGGGACATTTTCAGATGGCCCTTACCGCTCAAGCAGCCTTCAGAGCAGTAACGAGGCTCTGAAATATGATGCGGCCACTTCCAAAGCTTCACGTACGTGCCACGAATGGTCACGGAAGAGGGACGGTATCGTCCAAAAAGGACCCCCTGCCACACAGCAGCCTCGTTACTGCTCCGGAGGCTGCTTGCATGGTAAGGGCCATCTGAAAATGTCCAAAATAAGTTAAAAATGAAAGAGGAAGAGGCCAATGCGGGGTGTGTGTGTGGTTTTATTTATTGGGAGTTTTCTTCTTTTGTCAGCCTTCCCTAAACACAATACCTGTACATGAATTCAGAAATTCCTGTGCCTAACGTTGTTGTTGTTGTTGTGCCTTCAAGTCATTTCTGACTTATGGTGACCCTAAGGTTAGTATTTACAGTACTAATTTATAATACTCATACCAGGTCCTGTAGGCTATATTTCAGAGGAAGGAACTGACAAAACCACCTCTGAGTATTTCTTGCTTAAGAAAGCCCTAAGAAAATCATGGGGTCACCACAAGTCAACAGGTGACTTGAAGGCAGGCAGGTAGGTGCATGCACACACACACACACACACACACACACACACAGAGAGAGAGAGAGAGAGAGAGAGAGAGAGAGAGAGAGAGAGAGAGAGAGAGAACAAGGTTTTCTTGGAAAGATTTATTCAGAGATTTGCCATTGCCACTGCCTTCCTCTGAGGCCAAGAGAGCCCGATGTGCCCAAGGTGACCCAGTGGGTTTCCATGGCCAAGTGAGGATTTGAAGTCTGCTCTCCAGAGTCCTAGACCAACATCCAAACCACTAGGCCATGCTGGCTCTGGTGCTTAGCATACTACAGTTTTTACCTGAGCACAGTCTCAGGCCCCAGGTGCCCATCTGGACTGCAAGGTCCTGGTAATTTGCACCAGCTTCTCTCCTCCCTCGTCATCCCTGATCATCAGGGTGGCTGGTGGATTCATTGTCACAGGAGCAGCAATTCTACTCTCAGTTTTACAGTCATTCTTCCTGTAGCTGCTCTGGATTATACAGGAGCCATCCAGGTGTTTGGGCCTGTTCCTGACTGAAGTGTCCTGTACAATCTGGAGCAGCTGTAGGCAGGGCCGGTTTAAGGAATTTAGGGCCCCCCTGCAATGCTTTATTTTGGGGGCCCCATATGTTTATCTCAGGTCAATGTAACCTAACTTATTCACCGTACAGGATGCTCAGATTACAGTAGGATCCCCGTATCCATGGGACACAAAACAGCACACCTACCATAGAGTCTTCCTAGAAAATGTGCCCTCCCTAGCCGTTTTCTAGGCCCTCCAAGGCAACTCTATGGTATTTTAAACCAGAAGTCCCATTATTTTCAATGGCGTTCACTATTATTCATGGTTTTCAGAATCCACGCCCCCCCCTCTGAACCAATCCCCCGTGGATAAGAGGGGCCTACTGTATTAAATAATTTACATATGAGGGACGGCTTAGGGAGCTGGGCATGCTTAGCCTGGAGAAGAGAAGGTTGAGAGGTGACGTGATAGCCATGTTTAAATATTTGAAGGGATGTCATACTGAGGAAGGAGCAAGCTTGTTTTCTGCTGCTCTAGAGACTAGGACATGGAGCTATGGGTTCAAACTACAGGAAAAGAGATTCCACCTGAATATTAGGAAGAACCTCCTGACAGTATGAGCTGTTCGGAAGTGGAATACACTGCCTCATAGTGTGGTGGAGTCTCCTTCTTTGGCTTTTTTAAAACATAGGTTGGATGGCCATCTGTCAGGAATGCTTGGATTGTGTGTTCCTGGAGGGCAGAAGCTGATCAGATGGGATGGCTGTTGGGATCCCCTCCAGCCCTATCATTCTATGATTCTAGGCTGCATTCAGAGCCTGGGAAAGTTACTCTTGGATTACACCTTCCAGAATCCCCCTGCCAGCACCCTTCTCAAGGTCTGGTTGCATTGTTCCTTTTCCAGCATTCTCTAGCCCAATGGTTCTTAACTTGGGGTCTGCAATGTCCTCACAGGGGGTCCACAAAGGCTTGAAGGCTACTTGGCCCAACCTCCTCCCTGTAGTGGAGCAGCCACATGACAGAAACCAAAGCAAAGGCTGGCTGGCTTGGCCTGCACATTGCCATTCAATCCACTCCAGCCACAAACTTGCAGGAAGCAGCAAGAGTGCCTCTGAGGGAAAGTTTAATGGATGGTGTAATTGTATTGTTGTTGTTGTTGTTAGCTATTATTATTTTTTAAAATTATTATTAGCTATTATTATTAGGGTTTTGAATCTTGAGTTAAATCTTGGGGCAACAAAAGATATTTAAAGGGGGTCCCTGGTAAAGAAATGTTAAGAACCACTGCTCTAAGCCAATGCTTCTCACATAACACTAATGGGATACTGGTGTGTTTTAGTGACAACAATAAAACCATTGTTCCCAGTAATATTACTCCATATTTTTATTTATATTCTTTATTTTCTTTTGTTAAAAGAGCTAGAGTGTTGTAAAAGTTTCAGCATTGCACTATGACTGTGGAGACCAGGGTTTGAATCCTTACTCAACCATGAATATCCAGTGGCTGACCTGGGCAAGTCACACTCTCTCAGCCTCAAAGGGAAGCAAAGGCACACCCCCTTTGAACAAACCTTGCCTAGAAAACTCCGTGGTAGGTTCGTCTTAGTCAGAAATGACTTGAAGGCACATAGGCAAACACACACAAATTTCTTTTGCAGGCTGAATTCAGTTGGTAGCAAGGGGAGGAAGCTGAAGAAGACCAAGGGGGAAATGGAGGGGAGAGGAACCAGGGCATGTTAAGAGCAGCAGGAAGGATGGACTGGAGAGGATTTATGTGGAAGGAAGGAAGGAGGAAGGAAGGAAGGAAGGAAGGAACCCTTTCTGAGGGAAAGAGACACCCCTCAAATTCCCCTTTCTCTCTCACACACACACTCACCCCTCTCCGACATGCCTGACTGGCTTCCTTTTGCAGCAGCACACTCCCTCCAGCTTCTGCCACAGAGGGCTTCTTCTTCTTTCTCTTTCTCTTTCTAGTTTGGGAGATGCTGGTCTTTTGTTTCTTTGTTTTTTTAAAAAAGCTAGCAGGACGTTTTTGGAGGAGGAGGGTAGGAGGGGGCTACAAAGCAGTGGCTCCTCCCGGCTGTTTCCTGGCTGTCTCCTTTGTCAGATAAGGAAGTCAGCAGGGGGGGGGCTTGACCTTGGGGCCCCCTGCCAATGCTGATTTGGCAGACTGGTTAAACCGGCCCTGGCTGTAGGAGAAGTAGCTGCCTTTGCAGCAACAGATCCACCAGCCACCCTCTCAGAAGTTCACCCTCCTGAACTTTCTGAATAATCCTGTTATGACTGTACAGCAGCCAACCTGGTACCCTCAAGATGTGTGGGACTACAACACCCATCACTCCCAGACAGCATGGCCAATAGAGGGAAGATTAAGAGTTGAAGTCCAAGATGTCTGGTTGGAGAAGGCTGCTCCAGTGTTCTGAACATGCTCAGAGTCTTTCCTTAACCTTGCGGGGGAAGGGAGGAAACAACCACTTTATGCTGGAAGTAGAGCCAATTAAATTAGGCCAAGTGTGCTAGGAGCCCTGGTGGCGCAGTGGTTAAATCCCAGTACTGCAAGCCACCACGTTGCAAGTTCGATTCCAGCCGGCTCCAAGGTTCACTCAGCCTTCCATCCTTTCATAGGTCAGTGAAATGAGTACCCAGCTTGTGGGGGGCAATTAGCTAACACACATTGGAAACTGTTTACTGCAGTGTAGATGTGTAAATAGCTCTTGCTTAAAACAATTTGTAAGCTGCTCTGATAGCCTTGTGGCTGAAGAGCGGGGTATAAATAACTAAATAAATAAAAAAAAATGTTTCTGACCACATTCCTAAAGTTCCCAAGCATGAACTTTACAACACTGTAATGCTTTATTTTTCTATCAAAGTGTACACAGAAGCCTCTTTTTTGTGGATTTTTCTGCTAAGCAAATACTGCAAAAACTTTAAGAAATTCTAGACCAGATCTCCCAAAACATGCTTGTACCCATATTCAATTAAAGATGTCCTCAACTGGTTTCAAAAGAAAAAAAAAGGGTAGATCTCCAGTCTCCCATCCTGTGTTGTTTTCATTCACAATTCATTAGTCTCCACTATATTAAATTAACCTGTTGAGGGGCTGCGCCTTGCAAAATGTTCTTTCATTTGACGCCTCAGTTCCTGCAGTGTTCTTCATAATCACCCTCCACACTGCATAGAAAAACCAAATAAAGAAATAAACAAGTGTTAAGTGTCAAGAATGAGAAAGAGTGACTGAGTTTAGATTTTCCTTGGTTTTTTTCTGGGCTGTGAGGCTGTGTTCTGGAAGAGTTTCTTTCTGATGTTTCACCTGCATCTATGGCTGGCATCTTCAGAGAATGGTTAGGTAGGAGTGTGAGTGAGGTTTATATACTGTGAACCCCTGTTGGGGAATGTTGCCCTGTTGGGGAATCATGCTGTTGGGATGATTGAGCTGTTGGGAAATCTGAGGGCTTGCTGATAGGAGCCCCCTGCAAAAAAACCTGGAGTGCCTCATAGTAATGGCATTTTGCAGCAGCTGCAATTTGTCTTACCGGTGTTTTTGCCTCCATAAGCTTTGCATGCTAGATGGCAGCCGCGAGTGATTTACTCGCATTTGTACTATGCCACTGCCAAACTTTTTTTTTTTTAAAAAAATGATGTCCAAGGTGCACTAGAGCATTAAAGCAACTTGTCAATTAAACAGGACAGCAAAACAAAAAAAAACTACCCACCCCATTTTATTGCCTTAGTTCGCTAAGGTGAAAATCCAACATGGTAGCAGTGAGTGCTTGCCCTATTAGCAAGCCCCACTCTCTGCACTTGCCCAGCCAATCAGCTTAGTGCTTCCTCTCCTACGGGAAAGCAATTCAAAGCAAATTGCTTGTCCCAATGAGCAGGAATGTGCACCCCCTTTAAAAAACTATGCCAAAAGCTGTGAAGGCTTTTCCTGTATTGTTTTTGCCATTTTGGGCCCCCCTTCTTCTGAATACAGTGGATTGATGTGGGATCCCATTTAGACAGGTCATATTCCCAGCAAATTCCATGAGGGGTATTTTCACCATTTAGACAACCACTGAGAGAACTAGTAGATCTCACAAGCAGAGTGATAGGTATTTGCAAGCAGAAAGTGAGCAACAACCAGCCTCACAACACCCTCATATGGTCTAGCAGAGAAATAAAGCAGGCTTCGTCCTGTTTGTAAAAAGTATATGAAGTAGGTTTACTTACAAATACGAAAGGTTACATAACATCTCATTGTAAAAGGCTCTGTAACACATGCTCTTCAAATATGAGAGAAGGAGAGAAAGGGGAAGATTGCAGACTACAAAATGGAGGACAAACAAATTCAGACTAATTGGAATAACTAATGTAGGAACAGAGAAGGAGTGACTAAGACCAACAAATATGACATGAATATACTGTATGCTATGCCAAAACTCTTAGGAAGACATGCAAACTAGTGAGTACTGAATATAGGCATGTTAAGGTTGCTATTTCTAACATGAGCAAGTTGGACCTCCTTGCACAGAGAGTGGAAGCACACTCAGAATTTCCCCCTCCATTTTGCATAAGCCCCCAAAGAGGAGAGTAACTGAGCACAACTTATTATTTATAAATTATTTTTAATTGAATATTGAAAGATCTCAGGACAGAATAAAATAAAATATGGCACAATTTAAAAATGTAAAACAGTGATATGTCAAACAGTCTAAAACATATTGACCAATATAACAGTTTGAAACAAGTTACAACAGTTTGAAAGATCTCACAAAAATTTGTGAAATCCCAAAGGCTTTATAAAAACACATATTTCAACCTGGCACTGAAATGAAGCCAATGTTGGCATTAATTTGGCTTCCATGGGGATGACCTTCACAACTGGGGTGCCACATCAGAAAAGACTGTTTTCCACATCCCCACACTATATTGCTGCAACTGGTAAGACATAAAGTGCATCTACACTATAGAAATAAAGCAGTTTGACACCACATTAATGACCGTGGCTTCATCCTACAGAATCCTGTGATTTGTAGTTTTGTGAGGCACCAGGACTCTTTGGCAGAAAAGACTAAAGATCTTGTAAAACTACAAATCCCAGCACTTAAAGTGATGAAAAACTGCATTATTTTTTACAGTGTAGATGCACTGATAGAAAAGGGCCCTTAGTCAGACTCAGGTGTGAGGTTTTTTTTGTTAGATCTACCAAAAATGGAATTACACACTTGTGCTGAAGATCCAAATATGGCAGAGAGGATGAAAAGTTCTTTAATTCACAATGTGGCACATAAGGAAACATAATTGGGAATCATAGTAAGACTAGAGTGGATCCATAAGAAGGGCATAATTCAAAACTTATATTGACAACTAGCAAAATGATTCTGTCCTGCTTTCTTTTTAGAAGAAATATTAAACTTTGTTGCATTATACTAGGTAAGAAATGAGATAACTGGTTTGTTCAAAAGCTTCAGGAGAGCAGTGTGACACTTGGGAATTTTACTTTGGTCCTATCCTTGCAGCCTAACACTGTAAAAAAAAAAATCAGCCATTAAATATTAATATTTAAGATTAAAGTCCCTACTGGTCTGGAGCAAATGGCAGCGTATCCTTGCCCCACCACCTTCCTCCATACAGCATTTACTCTCCACCCACTTTTCTTCAACCCTGATAATGTGAACCAGTTCCACCTATGGGAAGAGAGGGTTGCAAGATCTGTTTCATAATTCCGAAGCAAAGACCGCAGGGCTCTCTCTCCACACGTCCCCAATTGGTCCTAACTCTGCCAAATCCAGTCTTTTTTGGAGCATCTGAGGACTTCCAATTTTACTTTGTGCTCCCTCACAGTATACAAGCATATCTGTACTCCAGCCACTTCTCCAGTGAAAGGCAGAGCTGCTCGTATCTACAGATGGTTGCTTGAGGACACTTTTGGGAGTAATCTAAATTTCAAAATAAGCTGGGGAAGTTATCTCCATATCCAAATACATGACGCGGAATGGCTGAAGTTATGGACATCCCCGATTTTTAAACTTCGCTCGATTGCTCTGAAGAGACATCACTTAAACTCCTTTATAAATGGCATCTCATGCCAATCCAGCTTGCCTGGATGACAAAAGCCGCCCCCTCTACCTGCTAGAAGGGATGCTCTGCTCTCGGCACCTTCACCCATATGTGGTTAGAGTGCCCGAGTATTGAGAGGTTTTGGTCCTTAATCATCAATATTATTAGCACCATCACCGTACAACCTATAGACCCCTCTCCAGAGCTGCTCTTGCTGTCACTTTTTACTAAATCTAATAGAAATCTTAAACATGAAAAGATGATTGTTTTCCTCCTTGCTATCTCTCGGATTGTTACTGCTAAAAAATGGAAGAACAAAATGCCTGCTGTGACTGCTTGGTGGGAAAAATTTGGGGACATGTGGTTTATGGAGAAGCTTTTGGATATCAGCTGACACATGACTGTCCATGCTGATTCTGAATCATTTATTGAAAAATGGTTCCCGATAATCACATATCTTTCTAACACAGATCTTGCAATAGCACCTCCACCACATCATGGTAAGATGTGGAAGGATGTCCTCCCCGACTCCCTCTGATGTCCTTACTTTCAAGCTTTTTAGTGCCATGAACTGCTTTCCTGATGAATCCTATGCCCCTTCTCTCTGTGTTTGTTATGTTTTAATTTTGGTTTGTATAGTTGTTTTGCCATCTACGACTCCAGTTCTCCTGGTATTGTTCCTATTACAAAATAACAAATGTACAACTTTTTCTTTGTTAAATCAATAAAACTTGACCAAAAAACTATATTTAAGATTAAAGCAGCTCACATTCCTAATTCTTGCTGTGCACATAGGCTGCCTCTAGTCTAGTGAAGCAGCATCAGCTCTGGTTAGTACTTGGGTGGGAGACCACCAACAAATACCAAGTGCTGTAGGCCATATTTCAGATGAAGGAGTATTCCTTGCCTAGGAAAACCCAATGAAATTCATGGGATCACCATAAGTCAACAGGTGACTTGAAGGCACAGTCAGAAGAGAAGCTCTTTCCTCACTGACACAGTAAAGTAGATTCAGCCATTAAATACTGATAGTAGGGAAAGAGCTTCTCTTTGAGTAGAGGCAGTCTATATACACAGCAAGAATTAGGAATGTCAGCAACTTTAACCTTAAAGATCCACAACCTTTAACAGCCAGCCAGCTCAGTTGCTGGTCATTGGAGCTGGCTGTTGGGTGTGGAGAGTGTTACTGAGAGGATTAAAGAGAGGTGCTAGCCCTGGGAGTAGAAATCAGTAGTTATGGCACTGATTGGCAGGTAAATATTCTAAAAAGCAAAGCCAAAACCCAATCCTTTTACTGTAATTGGGGTATGGTTTGTAACTGCCAAGATAGCTGTGAGCCACTGCAAATTACATTTCATATGTAAATATAACAATGCGGGTGGAAATTTTGCTGGATGGTGGTCAATTTATCATTGTGGTGTCATCCAGAAGAATGGTGAGCTGTTTCCTCTATGCGAGGGGCAAGTGAGGGCAAGCATTAATTAAGCTGCCATAACAACTGATTCACTGAGTAGAACGTCATGATAAAAGGATCGCTGTGGTGTGTCTGGTGGGATTTCATTTTTACAAATGTTAGAGTTGTTGCACATCCAGACTGTTTAAAAAGACCAGAAAGTCCATTTCCTCCCCTGTTATTTCTGATTTTATTTTAGGGATCCATACTTGTTTTATTCATCCCAGAATATTTTCTGTCAGCTCCCAATATGATCAGAGACCTTTTATACTAGCTCCCCAGATCAGTTTATTTTAACCCAGTATAAAATTGGCCATTGTGGTTTAGTAGTTTGAGTGTTGGACTACAACCCTAGAGGCTAGGTTTGAATTCCTGCTCAGCCATGGAAACTCACTGAGTGACTGTGGGGAAGTCACACTGTCTCAGCCTCAGAGAAAGGCAAAGGCAAACCCCCTCTGAATACATTTTGCCATGAAAACGCCTTGATAGGTTCACCTTGTGTGTTCACCTGTCAACTTACGGCAACCCATGAATTTCATGGGATTTTCTTAAGCAAGGAATACTCAGAGGTGGCTTTGCCAAATATTTCCTCTGAAATATAGCCTAGGTTGCCATAAATCAAAAACAACCTGAAGGCACACAACAACAACAATAACATAAGAAAGAACAGGAACAAAATTGGGACTTGTTCAATGCTCCCTTAGTCACATTTTATGACCCAGAGATAATGAGGTATTACAGACATGCACAGTGATCATCCTTTATTTCATACCAATATTTCAATCAGACTGGAAAAAATATTATCCAGGATAATAATGATGATTTGGAAATGTACATATGTATGTAGTAGTCTGGATCAGTCTCTCTGGCTTTTCTTCACAAACGAAGATTCAGGAAGGACTCATCCTGCGCTTTCTGCAAGTGTGCTGATGACTGAAAAGGCCAATCTGATATAAACGAGTCCAGTTGCAGAAAGCACAGCAGAGGGTCTCCTTAGGTGATGCTTCTGGGTTGTGATTCTTTCTGCATTGTCATTTCTCTTCAGGGTGTCAGTTACATGGCATTTTCTGTCACGGGGCTTACCATGACTTCCTGACTTCCGTATCCGTCCCTTGCTGTTTATACGGTTTTTGTCACTCTACTGGAAATCCTGGATGGTCCCGTGACTGATATTTACATTACAAAAGCTATGTTTTTTTATTTTTGGTCCCGCGATGCTATATCCCGTGCTTTTTTTTGTTTTGTTTATCCACACTTCGCGTACCGGGATTTTGGGGGGGGGCTGTCAATCAAGGATGCGATTACTTGTTTTTTCACGGTTTCAGCTACGTATTTCCGGTTCTTCTTCCCATCACAGATGCAGCGATTGGCTAAATTTTGAACAAAGAAGGACATCACATGTTCTTTTGATGTATCTCTTCTCCTATCCAGCACTTTATGCCAACATGGAGGCGAGCACATCAGCAGCTCTGGCTACCGCTGCCCATTTGCGATTATCTCTTTTAGCTCTGAAGAGGCGGGCAATCATCAAACATAGGAGAAGGATGTTTCTAATTTTCCTGATCCTTCTCCATTCCCAAACAGTGGAATCGGCTATTTTCCGTCCACAGTGTATGCACTTCGTGGCCATGGACCCACCGGAGGTTCTAATGCATGTTCGCCCTGACCAGCGGAAGCGACGGTGGTGGGTGTACCCGGCAACGGAGGAGTGGTGGGAGAAATTTGTGATGAACATCTGGTCAGACGAACGATGGATAATGTACTTCACGATGCCTCAGTTCCTCTTCATGCGTCTTGCTGAGATTGCTAAGTCGGACACGAACATGAGAAAAGCCATCCCTGCGGAGAAGAGATTCACTATAGCCATTTTCCTTCTCACCCACCGCTGCTCATATGGTGCAGTTTCCCAGTTATTTGGTGTAGGAAGAGCAACTGTGTGTAAGATTTTTGTGGAGGTCGTCCTCGCTATGGAGAAGTTACTTCTTAAGCAGACAGTATTCCTGGGAGATCATAGAAAGGTAATTTTATTTCTTTATATTTTATTAACTTGTGAAAATTCGGCTAATTGCATCAATTCCTAAGAGTTAAAAAAAAAAATCTGCATGCCTTTATGTGATGCCAAAGTGATAACATATAAACCTTCCCTACTGTTCTCTTGCTGCAACTGGAAATCATGTCAAAGGCTTCCGCAGTATTTATGTCTGTACATAGATGTTTAATCAAAAACCCGTTTTTCCGTGATCTCATTTTTCCCTTTTCTTTGGCTTTGCAATTTTTAGGTAATGGATGCCTTTGCAGCAATGGGATACCCACAAGTGGTTGCTTGTTTGGATGGATGCCATGTTAATATAATCCCCCCCATCCGCCAAGGAGACGAATTTATCAACAGGAAGAATAGGTAGAGCATTCTTCTACAAGGGACTTGTGATCATAGAGGAGTTTTTATTGACGTGGAGATCAGTTGGAGCAGGAAGAATCACGCCACCCAAATGTTAAGGAACTCTGTTTTTTCCAGACTATGGAGGCTGCCATCTTTGTGCCTGGTAATCCAACTCTAACGATTATGGGGAAACAGGTAGTCGATGGTGCATATCCAGTAAGGAATTGGCTGCTGACACCTTATAGAGGGACAACAAATCCCAAACAAAGACTGTACAATAGGTACCATAACAAAATTCGATCAACGGTGGAGAGGTATTTCAGGCGTTTGAAATCGAGATGGAGAGCTTTAAAATACTGTATAGAGGTTGCTGAGGAGAATGTATGTTCTGTTATATGTACATGCGTTATTCTACACAATATATGTGAAACCAAAGGTAGTATCTTTGATGATCCTCATAGGCGTGTGCAAAGGTTTGTACTGGACACGCTTGGAGCTCCGATGGTTAATAATGATGCTGTGGAGAAGGAGCAGGGGGAGGCCATTCGCAATGCTTTGAAAGAATATTTTTGGCTTGAACATCATCGGGGGGGGGGGGGAATAAGTAACTTGACTGTTTCTTTTGTATCATTTCAGGAAAAAACATGCACTTCCGCTTAATAAATTCATGTGATTTTTAAAGGTGAACTGCGTTTCCTTTGCCCTTCTTAAATCGCATCTCACTTTTCCCTCTTGTACATTAGCAGTGTTATTTCCCATAGAATTATGAATGTCTCCATCACACTTTATGGCCAGTTGAAGTACACCTTGAAAAGTAGGTCAGACTAGCTACAAGTGTATTTTAAAACAATCAGCCAGATTCGATACATTGTTGTGGCTTGGGTGGTTAAAGCAATTGGCGGGCTTTTGCAGGGGATTAGGCTTTCTGGTAAAGGATCCAGACAGTGCCGAATTCCTTTACATAGTTTCCTCCGCTAATTCACCAATCGATTAGGCTACACAATTTAAACTTTAAAAAGTAAGAGTTATTACTAACACCATAGGCTTATTTAAAAAATCAAACGGTCAACTTGGAAACTTAAAAACTCGAGTTTCCACATCCCACCACATGGCGTTATGATGGCCAAAGGGGGTAGAGGATGTGCCAGGCCGGGTCGGCGCATCACCTACTGGGGCACCAGGGAGACCAACCTCCTATTGGAATGCCTGGCCCAGCAGGCCGGTGCGCCGGACCGGCTAATGCGTTCCTCTAACCGGAGGAACCGCAACTTCTTTGTGGAGGCAGCACAGTTCCTCCGGTTGAGGGGCTGCAACTGGACTGGCCTCCAATGCCGCTCAAAGTTCAAGACCCTGAAGGGTAAATTCTTTGCGGCATTGGTGGCCAGCCCTCCCCCCAAAGGCGGCCGCCTTTTTATGCCGTCCTGCACAACCTGTGGGTCCATGCAGGGAAGCCAAGCTGGCACGACAGGCTCCAAAGAGGTAAGTCTTGCCAAGGTAGATATGGTGCTATGTAATGTGTACCCGTGTGAGTGTGTGTTATCCTGCGCATGGAGCTATTTTTTTTTAAATTTGGATTTTGTGTTACAGCTGTCCGGATTCAGAGACAGGCTGCCAGAGAGCCCGTCTCTGAGGAGGAAGAAGCAGGCCAGGCACCCGCTGCATGCCCCCCAGATATCTGTTATTTTTGTATTTATTAAGCTCATTCTGTTGGGGCGTAGAAAGACGTGCTGTGTCCACCACGACCACCTGCAGAGTTGTTCCACGTCGACAGGACGCCAAGGAGAAGGTTTTCTGGAGAGATTTCTGCAAAAGACTTCAGGCTGAGAAGGAAAAATTCCTTCACCCCAGCACACTGCCTTGAGCTCTGGCTTGCCAAATAAAGACAGCAACAAGGCCATCCTTCACTCAACTTGAGGGCTTTAATCTTTGTTCACAGTATATTATATATATATATATATATACACACACACACAGAGTATAGGACAGCCGTCTCTAATACTCCTAAATCCCTCTCAAACCAACAAACTGCTTCACCAACCACCATCCACCACAAACCCACACTGGAGATAATTCCCATCTCCTTTTTATAAGCAGGTAACCAATGCCTGTTACATCAGGCATCTCAGATGTTCATACTCTCAAGTGCTCACACACACCTGCCACTGGAGCTTAACTACTTTAATTTCTAAGCTTACAGCTCCATATTGTGGTCACATCCATTTCATTTCCTGACACATTCATAGGGAACATAAGACATAATACAGCTTAGTGATTATAAGTGAAGTCACAGCTATGCTTAACTTTTTTAAAGGTCCCCAGGCTGCACAGGAGGCGGCAGCCCAACTGGTTGGCCTAAATATAATAGCCAGGATAGACGAGCTTGGTAAATATATTTAAATAGAACTTTTAAAAAGGGCTTTTTCTTTGCACATGCCATCATTTGCTGATAATTAATTATTTCTTATTGTCCAAGACAGGAAGGAGTCTTAGAGAGGAGATCCTGGACCTGACAAGGAGGGTGAAGGCCATTGAGCAAAGGCTTGCTTTGTAGATATTGTAAATAGTTCTGGTACCGCTTGCAAATATTCTGTTTCTGAAAATAATTTTGTAAATACTGTGTCTATAAATATTGTAAATATTGTTACTGACTTCCCCAGCCAATATATGTATATATTTTGTAAATAACTTTTTATTTGTAAATTCTGTTTCTATAAATATTGTTCCTGACTTCCCCAACCAATATATGTCTATATTTTGTAAATAATTTGTATAACACCTTTTTCCTGTGTTTACATTTATGTATGTATGGTTTTCTTGTATTTATTCCCTGTATGTTACCCCTAAAAGTGTATTTGTAATGTTTTCACTGTGATTCCTATTGTTTCTCATTCAAATGTTCCAATAGATATACTTTTAATATATGTTAACAATATTTATTCTTGGTTGATAATCAATGTACATATGATTTTTTGTTTATCACTGTATCCTGTAAATATGTAAATATATAATTCTTTTCACAAAACAACATGACTTTTAAATATGTATATATTGACCGTTTTTCAAAAAAAAACACCTGTTCATGTTTTGAAATTTAAAGCTTGTTTATTTTCAGTTACTTTCTAATTTCCTTCTAATAGATGTAAAATTTTACATTCCTCATGAGTTTTTCCACATGTTACATATTTGTGATAGAGAGGTAACTTAGAAGCAGAAGAAAAAAATTTAAAGACTTTACTTTACATCTTTCATAGAATCATAGAATTGCAGATTTGGAAGAGACCACAAGGGCCATCCAGTCCAACCCCCTGCCATGCAGGAAATCACGATCAAAGCATCCCCGGCAGATGGCAATCCAGCCTCTGTTTAAAGACCTCCAAGGACGGAGACCCCACCACGCTCCGAGGGAGTGTGTTCCACTGCCAAACAGCTCTGACTGTCAAAAAATTCCTCCTAATGTTTCGCCCAAGTAAAGGTAAAGCCACTAATACTGACTAAAGAACACTATAATGACAGGGGCACTTTTTTTTAATTGCCCTCGTAGGCCTACTTGAAGTGGAAGCACTCCCCGCCAAAGTTCTAGTGGGTGAACCATGATGGTTTTCTTGGGAATTCTCCTTATTTTCATCACCCAAATTCTTAGGAGTACACGCTCTCTTCACCACAACACGTTTTTTAGTATTATCCAATGACTTAATGTGAGTTATCAGGTCCCCAAATAGATCATTTTGTTTGTATTTCTTTGAGCATTTGCTGAGATTCCTCAACTGAATGCTCATAGAATTTTTCAAGGTAGCCTTGCAAAGACATGGTCTGCTTATCAGATATTTTTTTCCATCTTAGACACAAAAATTTCTGCTATTGATCTTGAAATCACCATCAGATCATTCACATCAGAAGAATGTTTCTTCCTCCGAAATAAGGCCAACCTTTCAGTGGGGGATAAAGTAGCTGTAGGATTACTCAAATCTGCAACTGAGAAAATTGGGAAAAAATTAATGATATTCCAAGTTTACAACAATATTTTCTATGTCACAGGAAATATCCTGTTTAATAATTATGTGATACATACCATTACGTGCTGGGGTAGTTGACCACACAGTATCAATCTCTGTTACCACGACTGTTGTGTTTTCCTCTGTTTCATTTACTGTCTGGGTTTCAGAAGGCTCCCCAGTTAAGGTTAAAGTAACAGCAGATTCATCAGATCCCTGGGTACCAGAAACATCTGGTTAAAAAAGAAAAAGGAAGGAAAATAAGAGAGTTGGGTAACAGAAGACAGAAAAGCAGTGTCATTATTAGTTCAGAATGCCGCGCTACTTGTGGCAGAGGTAAACAAATGATAGTCTTCTTTGTTTATGGCTGCAGCAGGAGACGCCATAGCAAATGAGCCAAGATGCACGCACTAGTTTACATGCTTAGGGCACATACACAGAATCGTGCCATTTGGCTTTAACAGCCTTAATTTGCAAAACAAAGAAGAACTCGCAGACCACAGCAGCACCTTCTGAGGCCATGTAGGCAAATATGGCGAAATGGTCCTCTATAGCTAAGACTAAAGACATGAAACTATGGAACATTACTTCACTACAGAATGCAAAGTTACAGATGCGGTTCTGAAGTTGTGAAAATGGATATTTAAACATCCGAGTTTTCACATTTGTACCAATTTGTTTTGCTAATTAAATTAAAAAAATAAAAATTGTAAATGTAGCTGCCTGCACAAGAAGAATACATACCACACATATCATGCATGGAATTGCCATGAGCACATTAAAAAAAAATACATAGCTTAATTGGGTACTGCATGAAATCCGAGAACATGCTTAATCGAGTTTTCACATACTACGAAATCATTTTTTTTAAAAAAAGTGGGAACTTACCTAGGGGATGTGAGAACAATTCCTCAGAGTACCCCTGCAGCATCTCCTGGGATAAGGGAGTCCCTGGGATGAGGGAGTTTCAGGGAGTCCTTGTATCGCTTTTTTGGAGCACCCCTCTTACGCTGACCTGTGGCGAGTTCACCGTAGAATACTATTTTGGGGAGGTGATGGTCCTCCATCCTAGAAACATGCCCTGCCCAGCGCAGCTGTGTTCTCAATATCATGGTCTCAATGCTGGTGATCCCTGCTTGCTCAAGGACAGCAACATTCGTCACATAGTCCAGTGTATATTTAGGATTGTGCGTAAACAGTGCTGATCGAAGCATTCGAGGAGTCGTAAGTGGTGGCGATAGGTGACCCATGTTTCAGATCCATAAAGGAGAATAGAAAGTATAATGGCTCTATACACACTGATTTTTGTGTTTCACCTCAGGTGTTTATTACTCCAGACTCTTTTGTAAAGTCTTACAAATGCACTATCTGCCTTTGCTAATCTGTGATCAATCTCTTTGTCAATCTTGGCATCTGAGGAGATGATGCTTCCCAGGTAGGCGAACTGTTGAATGCACTTAAGCACAGAGTTGCCGATGGCAATGTGGGGATGGTGGTGTTCATCCTGTGGTGCAGGCTGGTAAAGAACTTCTGTTTTCTTCAGGTTGACTTCCAGCCCAAACAGCTCTGCAGCTGTTGCGAAGCAGGATGTTAGGCACTGCAGAGCTGCTTCTGTGTGGGCAACAAGGGCAGCATCATCAGCGAAGAGCAGCTCACGGAATAGATAGTTTAGTCTTAGTGTGAGCCCTCAGACGGCTTAAGTTAAACAAGCTACCATCAATACGGTAACGTATATAGATGCCATCGTCTTCTTTGAGCTCTGCCATAGCCCTTTGGAGCATTATGCTGAAGAAGATTGTAAATAAAGTTGGAGCAAGAACACAACCTTGCTTTACTCCATTAGTGATTAGAAAGGGCTCTGAAAGAGCATCGCCATATCTTGAGCGCGCTGGCCCTCGTGTAGCAAGATAATCATTTTAGGAATTTGGGGGGACATCCTAGTCTTTCCAGGATCTTCCACAGACCTTTCCTACTCACAATGTTGAAGGCTTTGGTGAGGTCAACAAATGTTACATAGAGACCCTTGTTCTGCTCTCTACATTTCTCTTCCCGTTGTCTAAGGGCAAATACCATATCTGTAGTACTCGTATTGGCTCTGAAGCCACATTGGCTTTCAGGAAGAAGTTCGTCTGCAACAGCAGGAACTAATCTGTTCAGGAGTATCCTTGCAAGGATTTTTCCAGCAATAGAGAGCAGTGTTATGCCTCGATAGTTTGAGCAATCAGATTTTGCTCCTTTTTTCTTGTACAAGGTGATGATGACTGCATCTTGGAGATCTGATGTCAGTTCCCCTTTTCCCCAGCAATTCACAAGGAGTTCGTGGAATTTAACATGGAGTACATGACCTCTGTGTTTCCAAACTTCAGGTGGGATTCCATCAATCCCAGCTGCCTTGCCATTTTTCATCTACTGTATGGCCTTAAGGGTCTCTTCCAAAGTGGGAGCTATGTCCAATACATTTTTCATCGGGTTTTGTATCATATGCTTAATAGATAAGGCTACTGGCATTGTTGATCACTAGCTGACATTTTCCTCTTTGAAAGTAGCATTGAACTCTTTGAAAAGTTCCATTAACAGCCGTCAAAATCTCCATTCTAGAATGCACTACTAGGCCATTGTGCATTATGAATAATTATTGGCAAATTATTAGTACACTACTGTAGTCTGTAGTACTCCTATTGGATCCGAAGCCACATTGGCTTTCAGGAAGAAGTTCTTCTGCAATAGCAGGAACTAATCTGTTCAGGAGTATCCTTGCAAGGATTTTTCCAGCAATAGAGAGCAGTGTTATACCTTGATAGTTTGAGTCTGGATCAGTAGTGTACTAATAATTTGCCAATAATTATTCATAATGCACAATGGCCTAGTAGTGCATTCTAGAATGTTATAGTAGTGCATTCTAGAATGGAGATTTTGATGGCTGTTAATGGAACTTTTCAAAGAGTTCAATGCTACTTTCAAAGAGGAAAATGTCAGCTAGTGATCAACAATGTCAGTAGCCTTTTCTATTAAGCAAACTAATTGTCTGGATGATAGCATAGCATATAATGAGCCAGGTGCATAACTGTGATGACAGAAATAAAAATTCATAAGATTCCAGGAAGCACTGTATTTTTGGCCAGGTAACTAGGAAGATGATAACAGAAAAACTGCTATGCTTATGTTCCTTTTGAAGGAAACAAGGTTGCTTTATGGGAGATGATACAATACCAATATCACTGCACTGTATATAACTAATAAAAATAACAACAATGCTGTATCCATGTCTGTGGTTTTTCTAGTGATACACACTTTATATCTTGCTATACTGTTATGATCATACAGTACAATACACACCGACCAATAAATGTGATATACAATGTGCAAAAAAAGCTATAGTTTTGTCAGAGTAATACTGTATAGTTCAAACCCCAGTCCATGATAGAATATATAACACTTGGGGTAAAAAGTATGACGTTCCAAGAATTAAACTCAGTACTGTACTTTCTTTATTTCTGTTGTCTGGATGTAATCAGATGAATAACAATGTTGCAAAATTTTCAACAATGTGTCAAGGTTTATAAATACAATTTAACAGTCAATGTGGTTGGTCACAGTAAGTAGATGAAAGAGAATCTCAAGTTGATTCTCAAATCGGAACTGAAAAAGCACAGATCCCAGCAGCGGTAACTTGATTAAAAAAACATGCTGTGAGAATTTTATACTGAAGACTCGTAAACAGTGGGTGACAACAATAATAATGATTTAAAGCTTCTTGTAAATACAGTAATGATCCAGCGATGTATTCTCAAACTGGATGCTTGTATTAAGCGGGTGACCATGGCAAACTGCAAATCCCAAGATTCCATAGGATGGAGCCATGATTGTTAAAGTGGTGTCACACTGCATTATTTATGCAGTGTGTCAGCAGCCTAAGTGAAAAGTAATAATCCCCTTTTGTCACCTTGATCTGGGCACATCCTCTTTAGCTAAAATTTCTGTCTTTATTTTCAGACAGGAAAATCTCTATGCATGTGTGTGTGTGTGTATTTGAATGAGAAACTGTGGTTGGTACTTAATGCATAATGCTTAATGACATCACCAGGGACCACCCCCTAGGTCTCAGGTCTTGGCCTAGAAACCTCAGGACCTGGGATAATCCTGTATCTGGCAACCATAGTGATAACAGAGCACTTCAGATGAAGCTATTTAGTGTGTGATTTCCCTGCCTCACAGCATTTGATAGGGAGGAACAGATATTGCTCTCTTTCATTTATAGCTGACTATCTCCCGCTCACTGGTTCTTCATTCTTTTTTCTTAACCTAATGCTTTAAGAAGATAAAAAAAAAGAATTAGCTCCCCCAATATCTTTTGATTAATAAGATTTGGAGCCGTCTGTCTTTGTTTCCAGACTGACTTTAACAGAACACAGGGCAGTTAAAACAAATTTGATTAATTTATTAATTAATTAAAATGGCATTTTATATCCTGAACTATAGCTTGAAGAGTTCTCAGGTGGGGTTGCTGTAAAACTATATCTATAAAAACTAGACAAGACACATTCTATTCACAGTCAAAAGCAGAGATAGGTAACTGAAGCAAGGGGAGCAATTTTCACCCCAATGCTAAAACTGTATCCCACAAGCAATGGGAAGTCTACTGGGTATGTTGGCCTCTTTTGGGCTGGTTTCTGATAAATTTATGTAAGTTTTTGGGACGGGGGCTTAGGATGTATTTTGATGCCTAACACCACTCTAGGCAAAACAGAATCCAGAATCCACAAAAAGTGATAACTTTATTGGCCAACCAAAATGCAAAACACATGATGCAACCTTTCAATGGTCTTCTGGCTTCTTCATCAGGGAACAATATTTTTAAAATAAAGAAAGAAAAGTGATGATGTTGGAGTCAGAGGCCTATATGCTGTTTTGTTTCTTGTGTTGTGGGTCATGTGAGGGGTCTCATGCAGGCAGAGGCCACTCCTACTTCTTGGCCATGTGGAGTTGAGACAAAGGAAAGTAAAATTTCAATCCCTTTGCAGCAGTGATGCAAACCTCTCTTGGTATCCAGGATGTCTCTATTCCTTTGTGAAGCCATGGCTTCTTTGTTAGGCAGAGATCATTGGATTTTTCAAGAAGTCTCTATACTGCTGCATCTGGAAACAACTTTTAGGTGTTGTATAGGTAAAACTAGCCAATTATAGTCTGAAAGAGAAGTCTTACCTTTGTTGGAAGTAGAAACCTTGGACAGTTTAGCCCCAGTCAATGTTTCTCTCTTGTTTAGGATTCCTCTTGTTGTGGTGAAATGAGGTATCTTCAAACCCAGGGGCTCAGTTACATAACAGTTTTTATCCTGGGGAGAAGTGAGATTTCCTCATCCTGAGTTCGTCCCTTGTTGTTTACACGATTTGTGCCTGGATTAACAATATCCTGGGATTGTTGTTTACACGACAACCTTTTCCATGACAAAAGCAAGATCCCGAGACATAGTATCCCGGTGTTTGTTTGTTTGTTTGTTTGTTTGTTTACACAGGAAAAGGTTTTGGGATTATTATTTTTTAGCTGTCAGTCAAGGATGCAATTACTCATTTTTTCACAACTGTGGTGACATATTTCCTGTGGAGTTTCCCGCCATGAGTGATGCTATTGGCTGCCACAAATGTTTGCTCAAGCTTCTGCATTGGTCAGAGAAGGAAGGTGAAGGCAACCCCCTCTGCATAATTCCTTAAAAACAAACAAACCCTGATGGGCTTGCCACAGAGGTTAATGCCAAATAAATGTAAAAATCAATTTAAAGGGTGATTGATGGCACAGACAGACACAAGCCTTTAAAAAACACAAGCCTCAGTGCAGGGGAGGGTGGAGGGAAGGAGAAGGGAGAGACGGTCTTGGAGCCCCGAGGTTGGCAGTGAGAAAGTCCATTTAAGAAAAATAAGCCTCTGTGCAGGGGAGTCGGGGGTGGAAAGAAAAGGGAGAGGCAATCTGGGAGCTGAGGGGTTTGCAATGTAAAAATCCATTGAACATAGTGACTTAGGCACAAACAGACACAAACCTTTCTGCAGCCATGAGGGAAGCCTTTGCTTTCAGCCAGTGAGGCTGAATCTATTGAAAAGGGTGACTGACCCCTCCTTCTCTGAGCTCTGTGCCCGCCCCTGCCCACCTCAATTTCTGGCCATCACCTACTCCCGAGATATTTTGTCCCAACCTGTTCACATATCCAATTTTCTGCAACCTCCTGAGACTTTTTTAAAAACATGGGACAAACTGAGGGATGGAAAGTCATGCTCCTAGGAGGATATATGGTGGCCCCCCTTCTGAAAAGCTCAAGATCGTCATGATGAACGTATGAACAACCAGGGTTCATCATGAGTTCATCTCACAACATTTTCGTCATGTAAATGGCCCCCCGGAAACCCATTCAGCAAAAAATATAAATAAATAAATAAATAAATAAATAAATATAAAAATCCAGAATCCACAAAAAAGTGATACCTTTATTGGCCAAGCAAAATGCAAAACACATGATGCAAGCTTTCAAAGTTCTACTGGCTTCTTCATCAGGCAAAATATGTTAAAAAATAAATAAAGAAAAGTGACAATGTTGGAGTCACAGGCCTACATGTTGTTTCAGAGGCAGCATCTCTAGGCAGCATCTGGAGGCACTTTTTTGTCTGAGAATGGAAGAATACAGTCCTTCAAATATCCTGGACCTGAACCATTCAAGACTTTATAGGCCATGACCAGCACTTTGAATTGTGCCTAGAAACAGGCAGCCAGTGGAGTTGTGTGCTCCCTGTAGCCAGCCCCACATAGCAATCTAATGGCACCTCTTTGTACCAGCTAGTTTCCAAACACTTTTCAAGTATAGTCCCAGATGGAGCACATTACAGTAAGCTAAACAGGACATAACTAAGATATGTTTCACCATGCCCAGATCTGCCATCTCATGGAATGGAGGCAGCTGGCATACAAGACTTATCTGTGCAAATGCACTCCTGGCTACTGCTGAAACCTGAGCTCCTAGGCTTAGGGCGAGTCCAGGAGTACATGCAAACTGTGGACCTGCATCTTAAGAATGAGTGTAACCCCATCCAGTACAGACTGATGGATTCCCCACCTTCTTTCTCCTCCTCCTCTTGATGTTTATGGAATGTGCTCTTATTTCCACCATTGAAAAAGGTTATCTACTTCCAGTTACCACTGGCATGGCCAAAATTGGGTGTGAAGTCTGAGTTACTGAAGAAGAAATAGAAAGTGGGCCTCTCAATTTCCTGTGTACTTCTGTGAGAATGAGCACAACCATTTGCTACCCTCATTTTCTCAGTGGGAACCAGTATCCATTCTCCAAAGGCAGGACTTGCACGTCACAGGGTATGATAACTATGTAGGCTTGACCTCTGGTATCCCTCAATTAAAAACTGCCTGACAGAGGGGACCCATCTACATGGGGGGGGGTGAGAATCCAAAGTACCTCATAGTATTGGCATCTTGTAGCCGCAGTGACATGTCTAAATGGTTTTCTGGCCTCAGAAGCCCCATAAGCCTCACATTCCTGATGGCGGCTGCGAGTGATTTACCTGGGTTAGTTCTTCATTGACGCCGTGTTTTCTTTTAAGTCACCCCAAGGTGTGCTGGTGTGATGGAGCAATTTTCCAATTTCATAAGACAGCAAAACAGAAAATATTCATCCTATTTTATCACCTTAGCGAGCAATCGCTAAGGAAAGATCCAACATGGCTGCAGTAGGCACTTGTCTTGCTAGCAAGCCCTGCCCCCAGTCTCACCTGGTCAATCAGCTTTGTGCTTCCCTTCAAATTTTTTGTTGTTCGATAGTCCAAATGTGCAGGAATGCACACCCCCCTCACGGTTTTTGAACAAGTATGGGAAAATCTGCGAAGGCTTTTACGCCATTGTTTTTGCCGTTTTGGTCCCCCCTCCTTCTGAATAGTGTGGATTGGTGCTAGATCCTGTTTAGACAGGTAGGATTCTCAGCGAATTCCATGAGGGGTATTTTCACCATTTAGACAGGCCCAGGGTGAGAAAAGAGGAAAGACATCAAAATGAAAATGATCTGTCAGTCATATTCATGTCTGCCCCCATTTAGTTATTTTTTTTTATTCTAAAGCTGCCTTTCTCCTACAATTGGGATTCAAAACAAATTACAACAAGATTTTAAAAACAACAACAGCACAGGTACAGCTAGAAACACCATAACACAACCTCCAACCTTTTACCGATGAAAACCTATGGACTAGTAATATCAGAATGTGGTCAGGTTTGCAAAATTTATTAAAGAGGAAGAACAGTCAAGCTAGAAGAGGTTCAGGAGTTTACTTCTCCCTGAGTCTACAGGGAAGGGCAAGATTTTGTGCCTTCACCTCCTCCCCCTTCCCGAGCTAATTGAGTGCAGTCTACTTGTGCACTTTTAACTTAGTTTGCAGAAATTGCAGTAAGGGGAGGACAAAGGGGGGAAGTGGGCAGAGAAGACAGAAACTGTCTACACTGGTGGAAAACCCTACACCTACTTCATAGCTGCGGTGGACTTCTCTGATTTAGGCTGGAGTATCCTGCCACATGCTAATCACCGCCACACCTGGAGTAAATGGGCAGTTTTACACTGAGTACGTTTCCTATACATTGTACTATTTCTGGTCACACGGCCAGGGCTACTCCATTTCCTCCCCCCCCCCCATTCAGTTATGCATGCAAATAAGTGAATATATGTGGTCCCAGAGTGCTGTATCATTAGATAAACATATATACACTTACCCAGATATGTGCACAATAGAATTTTTTTTTTAAAGTCTCAGAATGGAATCCCAAACACTGGCTTTGCTCTGAAGCCAATCCTTGGCCACCACACAGTCAAAAATCCAGGTTTCCCCCTCAAATCTTGAGCAAACTGTGAATCTTACAGATCCAGAATTTGCTGCTGAAGCCCTGGTGAAAACGCACATAGTCAAAATGTTGTGTGTCAACTGCTGCCACGAATACAGGGAGAGTATGGGTTTTACTGCCCATGTAGACAAGCCCTGGGACATTTTAAAAGCAATTGAAAAAGTGGGATGATAGGATAGTCAGTTAATCTGGGCTGCCCTGCCAAATTAGGACAGTTGGAGGGTATGCAAAGAACTATAATATTTTAAAACAAATTAAGTATAATATTAAAACACAAGGAAATTAAAACCAATTTCATAAGCACATTGGTAAAAAAAATACATTGCTGCTGCTAAAATGCCCTTCTTCAGAACCCAGTGAGTTCCCCCAAATCTCATATGAATAAAATGTCTTTGCCTATTAATATTACTACTTGTTTATACAGCATTAATGTATGTAGTGTTGTACAAAAATAAACAAAACAAACAAATAGCTCTGCCAATGGTATACAACCTAATACTAAGGGACCCAGCCTCACCTCCCTTCAAGGATGGTTTTAAGGAAACCAAGGTGCCAGTTAGACAGTAGTTTTTGTTGTGGGGCGTCCTGGGACTTCTTGATCCCATATTCGTCCCTCCCTGTTTACACAATTTTTGTCTCTGAACTGGATATCCCGGGAGATCCTGGGATCATTGTTTACATGGCATCCCGTTCTGTGATATGTATCTTCTCCCACTATATACTATCCCGGGGTTTTTTGTTTACACGAATTTACGGTCCCAGGATTTTTTTTTTTAGCTGTCAATCAAGGATGCTAACCACAGTAACATACTTCCTTTACAGTTCTGCACCATGAGCAATGCTATTGGCTGGCTCAAATGTTTGTTCAAGCTTCTGTGCTGGGGATGAGGGGATGAATGAGTGTTGCATTGGGGATGAGGCGATGAGGGGATGAGGGCAGAAATGTGTAATCCATGACCTAACGTGGGGAAGAAGGAGCGATCAGTGGCTAAACCCTGTGCTTTCCTTTAGAAATGAAAGAACACCATTTAAAGCAAGCTAAACTGGGGAGGATGGAGTGATCAGTTGGTGCTGGGGAGTGTGAGAGAGGTCAAAAGCAGAGCGGACTGGAGCCCTGGCATACACGCACACACACAGGCCCAAGCCAGTATGCTTTCAGCCAGGAGTGCAGGGGGCCAGAGGCTTGCGGTTGTCCTGTCTCTTTAAAATGTTAACCCTTTAAGCAGAGGCAGCTGTGGAGTTGAAGGTTTCAAGCCAGTGCATGGGATCATAAGGGGAGGACACACAAAGCATTTTGAAAGACCCAGACACTGGCATTTTTTACTGTGCCTTGGGGGGGGGATGGATGAATGTGTGATCCGCACCATGAGCGGTGCTATTGGCTGGCTCAAAATTTTTTGGCATTTTTTACTGTGCCTTGTGGGGGGGGGGTAGATGAATGTGTGATTATCCATTCAGACCCAGGGAGGGGATGCAGGCAGGGGATGAATGGGCGATCCTCTGCCCATGATCTCTTTATAATTTGCTCTCTCTTTAAAATTTAAACCCAGCATGCAGGGGAGGGACAAGTTAAAGTTGAAGGGTTTGCGGTGTAGAAATCCATTGAACCGGGTGATGTAGTGCAGACTGACACACACACACAAATCTACGTGCAGCTGGAAGGGATGACTTTGTTTTCAGCTGGTGAGGCTGAATCTATTGAACGGGTGACTGACCCCTCCTTTTCTGGTCGCTGATCTCTGAGCCTGCCCCCAGTCGCCATTTCGGTCATCACCTAGTACTGAGATATCTTGTCCTGGGCTGTTTACATTTCTGATTTTCAGAATCCTCCTGTGACTTCTTTAAAAACCGCCACAAATTGTGGGACTGGAAGTCCCACAGGTTGTGGGATAAAAGGTGGCCCCCCTTCCAAAAATCATGTGTCTGACCTGTTGTATGTGTAAACAACCAGGGTTCGGCACGAATTCTTCCCACTACATTTTCATCATGTAAATGGCACCCAAGCCAGTTTCTACCCTGATAATCCCATTTTACCGTGAGAAGGGTTAAACTGTAGGGCCATGACTTATCAGGGCCAGGAACTAAGCAAGGGTTAATTGTAGGAAAAAGAAGCCCAAAGTAACACAAATGAAATAAACTTACTGTTTTGTAAAGAACAGAGAAAAATGGTCATTAATCCTAAACTTCCTTTAGAACAACAACATCAAAAAATCAACCTTTTCAAGGTACTGTGGACCACACTTCCTGTTCAGGCTGCAATTTAGCAAGGCATTTTAGGCAATTTCAATTGAAAGAACATTACATTCAGCAGTATGAAGCAAACTAGAAAACCTCCTTCTGCTCTGCTAGGTAATCACATATTCAGAGCGTAGGCTGTGACAGTTATTGTCTGTCATCTAAAAGTGTATGTTGGAAGAATATAAAAGTGCTCCCTATAAATTCTGATAATATGGAACCACAACGCTGTACAAACATTCAGACTGCTTTGGAGCTCCAGAGTATATTGCTGCTTTTAAAGTGCTGTTATTATGACAACGTATTTCTTCACAAAAGGAGCTTGGGTGTCTATAGTTTCCTTCCTATAATACCTTTTGTGAGCACTACGGATCTGTGTAATAATTTGGTGGCTACACTCTGCCCCCTCTTCCTCAACAGTGCTGCTAGAACTCCAGATCCTTGCCAAGAACACAGATTTTTCAGAAATGAAGAATACTTGCCTTGGGTTCCATGAAAGGCAGATCCCCATCTTTATGTTTTCATGAAAGGTGATTCCCCCTTTTTGGAAGAGATAATATATTCCCACTAGCTATACTTGGTGTAACATAACCATCCCCCCCACATGCTACACCCCCTCCCAGAGGTACACACGCCACCTCCATGCCCCTCCCTGTGCCACCCCCACACCTGTGCCACCCTCCCTGCATTCCCCTGCGCCCTCCCCAGTCCTGTGCCGCCCTTGCACCCCCCGTGCTGCCCTCCCCCAGTTTCCTTGTGCCCATGCCACCCTCACACCACCTCCCGCACCCATGCCACCCTCCCTGCACCACCCTCCCCACGTTCCCCCATGCCCTCCCCAAACCAACACCACCCTCATGCTGCCCTCCCTGTGCCTCCCTCCCTGTGTTCACCCGCACAAGCGTAGACCCCTTGTGCCCTGCACCACCCTCCCTGCGTTCCCCACATCCTCCCCATGCCTGCGCTTCCCCCTGCCTGTGCCACCCTCCCAGTGATGCCCTCCTGAGTTCCCCCACACCTGCACTGCCCTCCTGCCGCCCACCCCCTGCACCCACAGCACCATTCCTGCGCCACCATCCCTGCATTCCCCCACACCCTCCCCAAACCCGTGCCATCCTCGCACCACCACCCCGCACCTGTGACGACCTCCCCGAATTACCCTTCCCCCACCCTTCCCCCCCATGCCTGCACCACCACCACCACCCCGCACCCCTGCTGCCCTCCCCATGCACTGCCCTCTCCGCACCAACCCCCGTGCCCCATGGCACCCTCCCCCCTGCGCGTGTGCACGCACATACACGTGCTACTCACACCTCCTCTGCCCTAAAGGTCCACATGTTCCCGCCCCCAGTGTGCTGATTGGCTGCCCAATCAACCTTTGATTGGTTGGTCAGTTTCCTAAGCATCCAATCAGAACACTGGAAACAGCAACATACCCAAGATAATTATATATATATATATTATATATATTATAATTTTATATATATATATATTTCCACCCACTGGAAACAGCAATATACCCAAGATAATTTTATATATATATATATATATATATATATATAGCCAAATCTGGAAGGGTTGCTTGCAGCTCTCCTGCTTGTCTCCCTTATGTTATAGGCTTCTTTGACCATATCCTCAAATAGTTCTCTTCCTATATATCTAAATCCCATACTCAACCTTTCTTCCTCTGCTTGTCCCTCTCCATTTGGATCCCTCACATATTTTTTCTTAGCTCTCCATTATTCTTTTTCTGTATTGGAGAGGGAAATCTTGTGGTATTCCAGGTGTTATGGACTGCAACTGCCAGAAGCCCTAGTGAAGAACACTGGGAGTTGCAGTCCAATAACATCTGGAGGGCCACATGATTACCACTCCTCTCCTACATTCTGTCCTTGGGTAACGTCATCAAACCATACAGGCAGCTTTCAATACTGCCTACACCCTAACAACATCTACCTCTACTGCTCTTACTTTAGAATTTCCCCCCTCCAGTTCTATATCTCCAATGACCCATCTGATATTTCTGCTTAAATGTTCCACTGCTAACTGAGACTCTATATGACCAAGACTGAAATTCTTGAACATTCAGCATTGTCTTCACCCCTGGCCTTTGTCTCCTAATGTAACTGCAGCAGTACTTCAATACTAGGTTAATCCCCATATCCACGGGGGATATGTTCCAAGACCCCCAATGGATATCTGATATTGCGGATAACGGAACTGTATTATTTTCAATGAAATGAATGCTGGAAGTTGACCATAGAATTGCATTGGAGGACCTAGAAATGCCTAGAGATAACATATTTTCCAGATGTGGGTAAGTGAAACCGTGGATACTGAATCTGTGGAGATGGGGGTCGACCTGTACTTACAAGCTATATAGGAAATCTGCTGGCGTCCCCCTCCCCCGCAAAGGTTGCTGCTAATCCAATCTTTGCACCAGGCTCAGTCTTTGGGAAGCCATATCTGTAATCAGGACCATCTCTACTATGAGGAATGTAAAGTACTGCATTTAGGGCGGAAAAATGAAATGCATAAATATAGGATGGGAGAGACCTGGCTGAATGAGACTACGTGCGAAAGGGATCTAGGAGTCCTAGTAGACCACAAGTTGAACATGAGCCAACAGTGTGATGCGGCAGCTAAAAAGGCCAATGCAATTTTGGGCTGTATCAATAGAAGTATAGTGTCTAGATCAAGGGAAGTAATAGTGCCACTCTATTCTGCCTTGGTCAGACCTCACTTAGAATACTGTGTCCAGTTCTGGGCACCACAATTCAGAAAGGATATTGACAAATTGGAGCGTGTCCAGAGAAGGGCAACTAAAATGGTGAAAGGTCTGGAAACAATGCCTTATGAGGAGAGACTTAGGGAGCTGGGTATGTTTAGCCTGGAAAAAAGACGGTTTAGAGGCGACATGATAGCCCTGTTTAAGTATTTGAAGGGATGTCACACTGAGGATGGAGCAGACTTGTTTTCTGCTGCTCCAGAGACTGGAACACGGAGCAATGGGTGCAAGCTCCAGGAACAGAGATTCCACCTCAACATGAGGAGGAACTTTTTGACAGTAAGAGCTGTTCGGCAGTGGAACACACTCCCTCGGAGCGTGGTGGGGTCTCCTTCCTTGGAGGTCTTTAAACAGAGGCTGGATGGCCATCTGTCGGGGATGCTTTGATTGTGATTTCCTGCGTGGCAGGGGGGTTGGACTGGATGGCCCTCGTGGTCTCTTCCAACTCTGCAATTCTATGATTCTATGATTCTATGATTCTATGAATGTCTCAGGCAGCTAATGCAGCAAAGATGGCAGTTTCCTATGGGACCCCACAGCTGTTCTTTTCTGCCATGCAAGTGGTCCTGAACACCCTAAGCCAGCCTGATGCCTATCATGTATTGAGGACTGTCCCATTTTCAGTGTCAATGTAATACAGAACTGCCGTTCCAGTCAGTTTCTGTACATGGAATGGGGAGGGGGTCACTATCCTGTCTTTAACAGCAGGCAGCAAAATGTCAGTAAAATCAACAGTTTGGGGAAAAGCCCTGCTTGGTTATCTCAACTTCCTGATGCCCCCCCCCCGCCCCCTTGAGCTAAACCAGCCATGGAGGAATCTAGCATTTGGAATGAGCCTTACTGGAGCATGAAAATGTGTTGCGTGCGGTTCCCTTCCTTCCTGGCATTGCTGCTCTCTTCTATAATTTAGAGTGCCAGCCTTGTATGATGACATTTCCTCCAAAGCTGGCTTTTTGCTTGCTGCCTCAGCTTCCTCCTGGACCTGTCAAATGTGCTGATTTAGAGGGAGGAGACCATGCCTTTTCACCTCAGCAGCGGCTCCCTGCTTAAAATAACTCTATATTACCACACCTACTGTGTGTTTCTTTGGATTTCCAAGAACAGAGAATGCAAGGATTCCAATATACAACAGTGAAAAATCAAGGCACTTGCAAGATAATTTAGTGCAGCAATTAAATTGGGTTTAAAGTTATTCTTCCAGGTCTTTATTATTGTATTTCTTATACAGTTATTGCTTAGCAAAATGTCCTTGCTTCATTCCCAATGGTCAATAACTGAAGTAATTGGGAACTTCAATAATTAAATTTATGAGAAGTGAGGGGAGAGAACATATTTTTCCTCTCTCACTTATAATACCAGAATTTGGATTCTCAGTTACATTGTATGTCCAGAACAGACAAAATACCATAAAGTGTGTCATTCCATACTTTAAAAGCATATTAATATTCATTCAGAGGTTTAAAGTTAGCCTGAGGCTAGTACTGCGGTATGTGGGTCAGACAGAGAAATCATACAGACAGTGCTACCCATAGTATCCCATATATTGAATGTCTGTAAGAGTTCCCTGCCAAAACTGGTTAAATTTAAATTCATCGATGTGGCCCTTTAAACCTTGCTGCCGACATGAAAGATTTTGACAGTTCGATATTTCTAATTCTTATGCTGTCATACTCTGGAAACCTGGGCTAAGTTCTCAATGACACACTTTTCAGCCTTTTCAGTGCATGGACCCACATCTGTCTCAAGCATGCATTTTCAGAACCCCTTCTTTGTCCCCTCCCCCATATTTTCTCCCAGTGCTGGTGATTCTGTTGTGATCCACCTTAGGTTAGACTAAACCCAAGCACTGGACCTCAAACCCCACTTGAAGACCAATTGGTTAGAGCAGTCTTTTGCATCAAGGAACCCAGGGTTGCAAAAGTTGATTTCTTGAACTTCAAGATCACACCAGCCACTTGCCAGGCCAGTGGAACCTGGATAAAAGCTATTGTCTTAAAATGTGCCCTAGACTTCTTCCAAGTGCTGGGATTAATTCTCCATGCCATGCAAAAAGCAACCTGCTGTCTTCTTCCCTCTGAGTGAATCATTCACCTTCAAGTGCTCCTCTCAAAGAATTGGTCCTACAGGAGGAGGTCAATCAAGAATGTGTTCAGTAACAAGCAGTGCAGTAGGTAGCCACATATCTATTCAAAGGAAAATCTGTTTAGGCCTACTACCAAACAGCATTTAGCCTGGGGCGGGAGCCCTCAGAGAGTGTGCTGCAAAGATAAGCATTCCTAACAGCTCATCCATTGGCATAGCCACTAATGCAGTTTATGAACATGCCATGCTTGCCTTGAAGTAAATCAATACACTGACATTTCAAAGATGAAAACTGGGACATGTGTCCAGGCAACATCAGTGTGGTCCAAATTGCACAAGTTATTAATTAATGAGGAAGAACAGGCAAGCTAATAGAGGTTGCAGCAGTTTCCTGTTGCTTGAGCCTACTGGGGAGAGAAAGATTCTGCCCCCTCCTCTCCTGCTGAGTCAATTGCATGCAAATTACTTTAGCATTTTAAACTCTGTTTGCAGCAACTAAAGTAAGCTGAGGACAAAGTGGAGTGGTGGAAGGAAGAGAGAGAAACTGGGAGATTTTAAAAGTACGGTAACTAGAAAAGCAGGATAACAGAGGATTAATAGGGATTGTCCTTAACAAATTGGGACTGTTAAGGGATATGGTAATCGTTCTCCCAGCTGTCATTTAGACATAATAAGATCTTCATAGAAGTTTTTTGTTTGTTTGTTTTGCATAGATATTCCAGTCTACCTCTGCAGGATTTACAGCCTACCTGTGTCTCCAAGATTTCCACAGATGAGTGTTGTTGCCAAAACTAACAGCTTTCCCCACCTGTAGCTTCCTGGCTCCCTCCCGCCCTCCTACAACCACTCCATTTCTGGCCAAAATTCTGTTGTGGTTTTATGCTGGCAGTCTGAAGTCAGTTGCACTTTCTTAGAGGTTGCAAGGAGGATATCCTATTTAGGGTTATACAAGCAACATAAACTGTCACAAAAGTAAGTGTACTACCTAGGAAGTTTATTTGTCTGTTATAGTTTTTCTATCCCATCCTCTTTTGTAAGATGGAATACAATTACACACACACACAATTTAAAACCATTCCAGATAAAACCAACAAAATAATTTAAATAGGATAAAACACTTATTAAACAGACCACCAAGTTAAAACAGAAAAAAAGGCTAAAACAGCTAAAGTCAGGTACCTGTACACTTAAAAGCCCTGGTGGCGCAGTGGTTAAATGCCAGTACTGCAAGCCACCACGTTGCAAGTTCGATTCCAGCGGGCTCCAAGGTTCACTCAGCCTTCCATCCTTTCATAGGTCGGTAAATTGAGTTCCCAGCTTGTGGGGGCAATTAGCTAACACACATTGGAAACTGTTTACTGCAGTGTAGATGTGTAAATAGCTATTGCTTAAAACAATTTGTAAGCCGCTCTGATAGCCTTGTGGCTGAAGAGTGGGGTATAAATAACTAAAAAAAAAGAAAGAAAAAAGATTAGGGCCCAAAGGCTTTAATTTAAAAGTTATGTTAGAACTTGGCACCTAAAAGAACCAATGTTGGTGCCAATTTGGCCTCCAACTGGAGGGCATTCTATAAGGTTCTGTAAGTGCATTTCTCAGTGGTAGGCAGGGAGTTGGATTGATGGTTACACAACAGATAAGTGCACACTTATGCCACCCATTGGGCAATTGCTTGGACAACCAAGAAAGTTGGTCCTGTGGAATAGCTACCGTATGTTTGCAATAATTTTATGAAGCACAGCTGCTGAACAGGAGCTTCACCTCTGGCTAAGATCCTACATCATGGTGGGAGAGCATACATCTTCATCAGCATATTTATGGGAGGCAGTGGAGGTGGAGGAGGCTTTCACCTCTGTCTGGCTGCTTCTCCTGGCACCTGAAGGGCAGCCAGGCACTGATCTGGCTACTCACCAGTGGTAGAGCTGTGCCTGGGCTCATTCCAGCTGCTTTTGAACACAGAGGGAAGAAAGAACAGCCTCCACATCCAGCATAAAGCTTTTTGTTGTTGTTGTTGTTGTTCCTTTGTTGCTCAGGAGCAACTGGAAGAATTCCAGGCACACCCCCATACCCAGTTAGTAGCCAGGGAGATAGAGCTGCACCAAATTCCACCCCCGAAAGGTTGTTGTACTCCAGGATGGAGAACTCACAGGAGGTAGTGGATACCTCTTTCCACAAGGTCTGGAAAAGTCCATTGTAGACTTAGTTCCCAGATATTACCAATAGTAAGTTGGCCTCTGTGTCCTTGCTGCTCACGCACACTTTATGTAGCCTTCTACACAACAAAGCATACTTGCTAGTCCTTTGTAAAGCATTGTGTATGGCTATCTTGGACTGCTGCTTCTTACTTCTGCTTTGCATGACTGAAATAGTAACATTTTAATTTTAATAACCTGTCCTTGATTAAATAATTCGAAACAATGGTTAGTGCCAACCTACATCCCTCCACAAGAACTCTGTTGCAATAATAATGGAACACTAAGGGTGGCTTAAGGAACACAATGTTCATTCCATTCATGCCAAGTAGTGCTATATTTCAAGTATGCTTCACAAAGATAGGGCAAGAAATAGTTTTAAACAAATACTGTTTAAAGCTAAGTTGTGCAAAGTGGCAGAATGTGGGAGCAGTACCTTCCAATCCTCACTTTCTGGTTCAAACCTACTGTTCCTTTGATGTTTCTTCCTGATCATTATTATCTGCCCAAAGATGGGTGAGACATTAGTTTGTGCAAGCTGGTAATGAATGGGTTTATACACATACTTGGAATCAACATGTAAAAAGCTTTTCATGTACCAGCTGTATATTAGGTTTGTATTTTTGTACAATTTTGCAGTTGTAGTCTCACCAGAGTCTGCAATGCTGGCCCTACCATTAGGCAGAGTGAAGTGGCCAGGGTGTCATGAATACAGGATTGCCAGATCAGATCCAACAGGAGGGGGCTCCTGTAACTTTAATCGTTGGAACAGGGGAAGTCCTGTAAAGCTCCATGGGATTAAGTACCATAAAACTCTCTCAGCCTGTCCTCACTCATGTTGCAAACCCCAACTTTCAGCCTCAGCCATTCTCTCCCAACAAAGTTATTGCCTTGCTGGTGGAAAGACGGTAAGCTTGGAGGGATGCCCAGCTCTGCAAGATGCACTAGGTGCTCCCCTATGCCCTGCCCACCTTCCCATCAGTGAGGCACTGCAGACTGGGCCAGCCAGAAAAATCAGCAGTAGCAGAAAATGTTATAACCAACCTGGACACAGAATGTTATTTAAAAACACAGAAATTCTGGACCAGGCCAACAACTATAATGTCAGAATGCACAGAGAAGCTATTGAAATCCACAAATACCTGGACAACTTCAACAGGAAAGAAGAAACCTTAAAAATAAACAAAATCTGGCTCCCAGTTTTGAAATACAATAGAATCAAAACTCATCACTTACAATGGAACTCCACCCAGGGACAGGGGGATTTCCAGCAGATAATGGTCCATCAACCAAACATCAGCCAAATAGACAATAATCAACCTTGCATTTCTATACCCAGAAACTAACCATTCAATTACACAAATTTATATATACTCCCCAACAGGAGTTCACAGCATATAAACTCCACACACACTCCTACCCAACCATCCTCTGAAGATGCCAGCCACAGATGCAGGCGAAACGTCAGAAAGAAACTCTTCCAGAACACGGCCTCACAGCCCGGAAAAACCCCAAGGAAAATCTATGGATACTGGCTGTGAAAGCTGTTGAGTTCACAATGGTTGTCAGTTGTTTGGAATCTTCTTTGAAGACACATACTTGGAATCAACATGTAAAATGGTTTTCATATATCCTTAAATAATCCAGTTGCCTTCCAGCAATGTTTCAATTGCTGGCAAAGGTCAAATTAAAGGTTATTTTAACTATTTTAAGTTACAGAACCATTAGAAGTCAGCAAGCATGGATATAAAGCAATTTTATATAATAGTCACTATAATAGCAAGTCAAGAATATAGGATATATTTTTTTCCAGAACGATCATTGACTTAATGGGAGCAATGTTCATAATAAATGGAAGTAAAAGAGGACAAGGCAACCCACATTTAGCATAATGAACAACCTTGCTGATTTATGCACTTTAGGCATTATAGGTAGCTTTGTTCCTGTACTTGTTCCCAGACAACCTCCTGAAGAAAATAAAGAAATCTTAGCAGGAGGTTGCATTATTCCAGTCTTGTGCTGGGGTGGGGGAGAAATTTCACTAAGCAACACACAATAGCTCAGTTTTGTGTATACTCTAGAACAACATTAATAAGATTTTAATGAGATTTTTGTACATATAATCCAGTTTTATATGTCATTTTATAAAATGACTACTTCAAAGAGCTGCTGATATTCTATAGTTAAGAGTTATAGTTATAGTTATTAGTTAAGGAAATGTGAGGCTGTCCTCTTCTAGCCTACCATGACATCCAACAGCATCATTAGGCAAAGGAAGTCTATTCAGGTGCCCATTGGGATGGAAGTCCACTCCCACCATTGCACTGAGCAAGAAAGGCTGCAATGAGGAGTACTGCTGCTTTGCTCAAGCCTTGCTTGAGGTTGGCAGGTAGCTGGAAATGCCATTCATTCATGTATTCCAATTGGCCCCTGAACAGACCTCTGTTGCCCAATGCTGCTGCTGGCAGTTAAGGAGGGCTAGGAGGCACTTATGTAGTCTCACAGTAAGAATATAAAGCAGTTATAGATTCATAGCTCTATGTTACAGAATGTCAGCCAATCACTGGTCTAGTCTAGCCAAGAAGAATGTAAGCAATAATATTCACCAGGGTTCACAGAGCATGGAACAGAGAGAGGAGGCCAATAATGATCATATTTGCAGTATCAAGGATCCAGATATTGCGGGGTGAGGGGAATTAAGGTTTCCCTCTGTTAAAATGACAAGCCAGTCAAAGTATTAAAAAGCCACATTGAACAAATTTATCTGACAACTACTTCAGGGGAAGAATGTATAAATTTTACCTTTCTTCTTCCCATATAAGCTCATGGGGACAGCTATGATGAAGCACAATGTCTCTTAGGGCTTGTCTGCACAAGCAAAAAACCCATACTCACATTGTATCAGGTTAGGTAGAACACATGATATTCTTGAGGATTCAAACTGAATACAGTGTTTGGGGGGAGAGTGCCTGACTGATTAGATCCAATTTTTTAAAACATACATTTTATACTGCACTTTCCTGGAAAAACCAGTTTATTGTATATGTGACCATCTCTGAATTGGCTTCAGCATGGAGCTGGGGGTCAGGTTTTGGGTCACCTGGTCATTCCCCCCAGGAACAGCTACTTCCTCAGTTTGTATTTACATTTTGCTTGTGTGCAGTTGCTATTATTTTTTGAAGGTGCATTTGTGCAGATACATGTATATCATTATTAGTGCACCTCTGCCTATTTGCATATTTGCATACATGATGGGAAGAAAAAAAAGCAGAGCAGCAACAGTCATGTAGCCTAAAATAATGCATAGTATAGGACACGTGATCATATCAGGACCGCCCTTTTACAACGAAGTGAGCTTGCCTAGGGGAAATGTGTAGCTGGTAATGCTGCTCTCACTTTGCTTTAACAAGATGTGTGTGGCATTAACCAGATGTGTATGGGGTCATGGTGGACCAGGAAAATGTGATTTGAAGCAGAACATTTTTTCTTGTGTAGACAAGCCCTTAGCTATGTATTCATTTACTATAAAGATTACTTCTCCAATGTTCAAAGCAACACAGAGTATTTATACATACTGAATGAGATGAAATCGCAAAACAAATCAGGCAAAAAAAAATGACACACCAGAAAACTACAAAATGTATTAAATGCCTTGCAAAATTTTAAAAAGAAAAGAAAATGTTTATTGGAGGCTACTGTGGGGAAACTGTTTCTCACTGACTACATATGTACTACACAGTCATAATGGCTTGGTACCATTTAACTGTCATGGCTCCATTCTATGGAATCCTGGGATTTGTCCTTGTTGAATTACTTACAAGTCTCTGCAGAAGAGTTCTAGTCCATTCCCCTGAACTGTACAGTACTAGAGGTCTCTATGAGAGAAATCCAAGCTCTGAGCTTGTTTTCTCTAGATTATTTTTTCAGCAATATTATGGATCAGTCCTATTTCCTAGCCTAGCTAAAGACCCTTTCTTAGCATAAAGGTCATACTTTGAAGAGTGGAGCCAAGAAAACACTTAACACAAGGAATGAAGAAAGGAGTGCTAGTTTTCAGCATACTACTGTGCAGCCTTCAGCCAGTGAAAAGAGTTCTGAAAATGCCTGCTCCTGGGAAGTGAATCTACATACACATTGCATAGATCTTCATGATCGTGTATCGGTTGTCACAAGATAACAGTGACGAAACACCAATAAACATATTTAGGGTAGCTGTGTTGATTCAGATGTTACTGTGTTGTCAGTTAAGATGGTATTGAGGGATCTCAATGCAGGCAGAGGCCACTCCCCTTCTTGGTCATGTGGGGATCAGGGACAAAGGGCAATAAAAGACAAGTAGTAAAATTTCAACTCAATTAGCAACAGAAAAGTAATTTCCTTTGAGATCCAGGCTGCCCCTGCCCTGTGTGAAACTAACTGCCCCTTTCTTAGGCAGAGAACATTGAATTTCTTAAGAAGTTCCTGTACTATTACATTTGGGAAAACGTTTAGGTGCCATATAGGTAAAATTTGCCAATTGTCCAAATGAAAAAGTTTTACCTTTGTTGGAGATAAAAAAAAAAAAAATCAAAGAATTAAATCCCAGTCAATTGCTCCCTCTTGCTAAAGTTTCCCCTGTTGCAGCAAAATTCAGTACTCTATTTTCAGATCCAGGGAACAGATTCAGGGGAAGCCATTTTTCAGAATGGCACAATAAAAGAAGTAGCTTTTTTGATGTGATGAAGCAGATCCAGAGAAGACTGTCTACACTACAAATGCTTGCTGGGTGCAATCAAAGTGATTGGATGTGTATCTGATGCAACTAGAAATGCATACTGCAACTGGGGCTACAGGTTTGTCCTTCAGTTGTGGCAGAGGACTTTATCACACAAGGGTGATAAAGCACTACAGTCTGCACTCCATATCCATGGTCTCTGTATTCATGGATTCAACCATCCATACCTAGAAAATATATATATATATAAAAAAAAAATCCAAAAAGCAAACCTTGCTGTTTGCCATTTTACATAAGGGACATTATTTTACTAGCCTATTGTATATAATGGGACTTGAGCATCCATGGATTTTGGTATCCATGGGAAGGTTCTGGAACCAACCCCCAGTGGATACCAAGGGCCCATTGTAATTCCACAGGATAATGGCATCCTTGGCTGTTACTTAACGCACAACACTGTGTCTGTCCTGTTGCTGCTTTGCATTCCATCTGTTCCTGGAGCACTCCTTTTCATTTACAGGTAAAACCCATCAATACCTCCCAATCAGTGCTGCTTTTTCACCAATGATTTCGGTGTGATAAGTGCCTCCTGCTGCAGTTCTGTTTCTCTGATGGTCACATGGTGTGACTGGACATGATTTGGTTCATCTCCCTCTCTCCTGCCCCCCTCCATATCCCCAAGCAGGGAGAAGTCACAACAGGGAAATGGAGTCCGGCTTTTAGCCTTGGTAACATCTGGCTAATCCTATCTGGGGAGAAGGGGCGAACGTGCCCCGTTTGGGTGCACAGCCTCCACATCCTCCTCCTGCGCTCCTTCCTGGAAGGGAGCGCAGGAGGGGTATGCGGGGGCTATGCGTTGGAAGAGGGGGGTCGTCTTATACGGCGAACATATCACAAACTCTATATTTTAACATAAAAATTGGGGGGGGTGATCTTATACGCCCGGTCGTCTTATACGCCGGAATATACGGTATATTAAAAAAAAATCAAAATATTGTGAAGCAATATATTTTTGTGAATATCTTGACAACTGTCCAAATAATGTCCAAACAATGAAGTAAACTTCCCACCATTCTCAAATTACATAGATAGAAGTTGATTTTTTAATGGGATCCTTGCACATCTGCCCAGGAAAATATTTTTTTTTCACAAGTAGAAATCGTGAGCTGTTCTGAAATGTGACAGGAGAATGTCTGCATAGAACTGATATTCATTAAGTAATTAAAAATAATTCAATCAAAGAGCATAGGCAAATCCTCCTGCATCATGGTATCACTTACTTTAATTTTAGTCACAGGGAAACACAGACAATTTTCCAATATGCTCTTTGTCCAAAACAAGATGATTCAAACCTCAGAGAGAAAACTGAGCCAAAAATTAGCTGATTTGAGTTCATAAAGGTATGTTGTTCAACTAGTACTTTAGGATGGATTCCATTACTGCAGATACTATTGTTTGCCTCCCTGAACCTTTTGTAAAATTTTAGAAGAAAAAACAACTTTCCCAAAGAGAATGAATGCAATTCAGCTACAGTAAGTATAAAAGTTCAGGATAATTCAGCTAAGAGTAAAAGGTCAAGAACCAGAAAGTCTTACTAACTGAATTTGGGCTGTGGCCCAAAATGCCTTTCGCCAATTTAGGTTGGCTCCACCAAATTCTTGAGCACTACCTTGGTAATATCTAGTGTTACCTACCCTGACACCCCCTTTCCCACATCTATAATAATTGGTGGTATTTAATAATTAGGCCTTCCACGTAGTGCAACCAGTAAAGCTGGGGAAATTCCAAAACCAGGAATCCCAAAGACTAGTCTTCAGATTCAGTCAGGTATGCACTTAAGGAGGGTCTAACCAAAATTCCAAAGAAATGATAATTTGCAAGGCAACTATGTGCCTGAACATCTGGCTAATCCTATCAGCCCGGGGTTAGATACTCAAGCCTGTAAAGATCCCTCATACCTTTACCCTTCCACAAACAAAGAAGGTTGCTTTCTCTATTCAGTTACGAAGTATCCACACATCAAGATTCATTAGCATATCGGGAGTTTTCATTGCCTTGCCCTGAACAACTCCAAGAAGCATTGTCTTTCACTCTAAATCCCATCCCCTGAAGGGAACTATTGCTATATAAACCACTCCAAAACCCCACTCAAGTGTACACAGTTTGCCTGCTTCTGGACTTCACATCAGACTGTGTCACCGTTCCGGCTTTGGCACCCCCACTCTGCTGGTTTCCTCAGATCGTATCTTCTCAGATTGGTACAGTATCACCTGAAAACAAACTCCCTCCTCTATCCCTCTATCCCAATACTTCTTATTTTATCCACTAGCCTTGTGTGAATGCTTAAAGCCTGAGTGTGGGTGTGAATGTTGTTACTGTTGTTTTCTCAAATAAAGAGCAATTATTATACTATCTAGCTTAACGTCTCCTCCTGTTTACCAGTATACATAGGTTGAAAGACCCCGCTGTCTGTTGCCCCCTCTCGCATAGCCAAGCTGAGTATATTAATTCCCCAAATTAATGTTGATATTTGAAAGGTCCTTAAGACCCCCAAGCATTTAGGGTAACACCAGGTTGATACACAATGGCATTGTTAGGACTGGATGACAAGACACAAGTCTTGGTCCTTTCAGTCCAGAAGATCCTTTCATTTTTTTCTTCAACAAGTGATAGTTAAGATGGGCACACTGTAGAATGAAGTGCTATACAGTTACGGACATTGTTTCCATTTCATTTCCCAGATGTCATAGTGCTTCAGGTTGTCCATACAGGTCACGAACATGGCAGGCATTCACATAACAGACCTTTACTCTTTAATGCTCCCAACCTTACTGTTAACAGATTTCTTTTTTTTTTAAAGGAGAGAGGATCTTTTACCTGCTGCTGCTCCATTGTCACTGCCATCTGGGATGTGTCCAAGTTGAGCAGACATTGGAAAGGGGACAAACAGTTCTCCTTCCTTTTCTCAAACTGCTTACAGATGTTGTTGTCAGGTGTGCTGGACAGTGAAGGCAGCAAACTCTTTAAACATTTAAAAACCTACACTTGATCTTAGCCAAAAGGTCCAGAAGCCATGTTTCAGATTGTTTCTAAAAAGGAACCCATTTGTTTCCTTTCTGATATCTGAGGGAGGGAGGGAGGGAGGGAGGAGGATGGCTCATTGAGGGTGCAGATGGAGGGATGCTATGGAGAATTGACTTGGAGGCAGCATCACAGTTGATCCAAGCTGTCTCTCAAACGTAGCAGTACTGCTGGTGACAGCATGCCCGGACTAGAGGAGGCTGGACTACTGTCACATGATTTCCAAGTCATGCCTTTGAAAACTGGAAACTTGTCAGTTAGTACAAAGCCTGTTTAATTACAGGAATGAGCTGGAGGGAACACATTACACCAGTACTAAAAACCGGGTATTTTTACTACTAGTTTCAGGGCAGAAATCAAGTCTTTTGATGTTTAAATACACCTTTAAATAGCCTGCAATCAGATGAGGTAAAGGACTGACTCATGTTGAAATCCTGCTCTGAGTCATCTCTTTGACTCAAATCAGATTAGCAAGGGACAATGAGCAAGGGTTTCTCAGCGGGATTACCTTCTTCCTTTAGTTCTTTGCCCCACCAGGCTGGCAGACTAGCCTCACCTTCCAAAAAATTGGAGCAATCTTTTTTTTTTTTCATTCCAGCAAACCATTATAGACTAAGGCAACTTGCTATTTTAAAACCAGCTGATTGTTAATTCTGCTGCTCCCTGTTGCATTCTGTCAGAGATAATGTCTGAATGTACTGACATTTTAATTTAAATTTTACGATTGGCTTTGAAGTTTGTAAGTTGCCCTATAAGTGTAAAATGTAAATTGACATTTACAGACTAGATATAAATAGCTTGTGATTCCCTACTCACTTTATGATTTTATTAAGCACCCATACCACTGTGTACATCATAGTTCCATTTGCTCAGGTTTGTTTCCTCTTTCATTAATGGAGTAGCCCAAGTTCTGTTGTTGTTTTTTTAAATACAGATTGTTAAGCATTTCAATAAGGTATGTTTTACTTGCAATAAACTATCAGTTCCCCACAGTCCAGTACCTGAAGGGATTAACATTATAAATCAACTTTCCCACCCTTTTCTGAGTGGTCACTGAAACAAACTTGACCCTGACAATAATACACTTTTCTTTTGGCATGTGGTTATTGCAGCCCAGGGGGGCTTCAAAAGCCCTTAGTTTAGACAGGTCAACAAAGTGCCTGTAGCACTCTGTGAAGGCTCAGCAAAAAGCCCAAGTGAGGGTCTGACCACACCCATTGTCCTCCATCCACACCATCAGCTTACTCACAAAACACTTCAAAACCTAAAGTAATTGATACTGATAGCCACCATTTTGTTCTTTGTGGACCTGAGACAGATGGGCAGTCAGTAGAGAGAACAATAGTGAGTGGCCAGAGGCCAGAGAACTGACACTGTTAAATGGCCTTTGAAAGAAAAGTTCCCCAGCTCTTAGAGAGCTTTGTTTATCCTTAAAGTGCCAAAGGCTTTCAGCATCTGGCAGTTTAATAATTCTTAAGACCAAGGTTCAGAAGGGACATCTGTGGCTGGAGCTTCCTAAACAGACTTGGCCTAAATGGTATCTTTTAAATCCTCCTATTCTCTCCCCATCCTCACCCCAATCTTACTTCAGAAAATGAATGCGGGTTTGAAATTTTATTGTGTTATCTCTACTCTTTAATGAGCAGGTAGCTTTTGCTCCTGGCTTTCCCTTCTGCAAGAAACTCAGCCATTTACCAAGTTAAAAAGGATTCCTAAGAACTAATAAACAGAAATTATGCTTTGGCATATCATTTGTATAATTTCTTACTATCAATAACATTCATATTGTATTGTATTGAAATAGGAATACTTTTTATCAATTGAAAAAAGACAGTATTTGAGCTTCAGTTGTTTCTTTCATCCAGTCACAGAAAACAAAGTATTACTTATACATTTCTTCAGTTTGCACATCCAGTACAAAATTCTGTTTATTGTGAGCATGGGGAGAGGTGGAGCAGCTGTGAGTGTAGTAGTACAAATGGGTCCTGACCTTCCCTTTTGCTAGATCCCTTTTTCATGCACACACACATCTGCATGTAAAGGAATTACTGATAAACTGCTGCCAGTCAGAATGAACCTCCTGATATACTCTAGTTTGTTCAGCTTTCTGGAGATTTTATAAGCCCTATTGTCAAGGTTTGCTCCATTTAGTCCAGGTCTAGAACTTGATGGGTGAGAAAAACATGATTTGGATTTTCTTGTCCAAAGCCAAGAGACACAGAGATCAATAAAAAAATATATGAAACTCCTAAAAGCATGATCACTCCCTGTTTCTAATATTCATCTAATTTAGAGTTCTTTGATTTATGGGCCTGCCTTTTGTGCTAGGCTGAGGGGGGATCTTCGAGTTCTTTAATCTTCCCTTGCTCTCTATGCAGACATATTTTTATTTGTGCCTTATAATTTTTCATGTCACAGTTACCCATTCTGCATGATGTCACTGGGTGTGTAGCTCAGTGGAACTGTTGATAGAAAATAGCATGAGCATACCATTTGTTGCTATGTGAACAGCTGTAAGAAAAGTGACAGCCAGGGTGGTGGTTGTTAAGGGAAGACTGTTGTGAATTTAATCTCTGAAACGTTCCCCAAGGAGTCTTTGTATGCTTGTACATTAGAGAACAATAATTCACGAAGTCTTAGCATGATCTTACTATTGGGGTTAGAAGTGGCCCAGAAAAACAATAGGAAATGGTGTAAACCCACATCCTTAGACTTCAAAGTTTCCTCTTTTGCTCTTGAAACACTTGGATGCCAATTACACGACAAAAATTGTCGCGGAGTTTACCGTGACTTCCTGATCCCGTATCCATCCCTCACTGTTTATATGATTTTTGTCACTCTTTAGGAAATCCTGGAAGATCCCGTGACTGATATTTACACGACAAAAGTTTTTATTGATCCCGCACTCTTATATCCCATGCTTTTGCTGTTTACACATGTTTAGCTTACCGGGATTTTTTTTTTTTTTGGCTGTCAATCAAGGCTGCGATTAGTTGTGTTTTCAGACCCTCGGTGACACAGTTCCTTTAGAATTCCACGCCACGAGTGATGCTATTGGCTGGCTGTGGGGGGAGAGGGGGCAGAGGCTTATGTTTATCCTGTCTCTTAAAAATGTTAACCCTTTAAGCAGAGGAGAAGGCATTTTGAAAGACCAAGGCTGTGATCTTTCACTCAGACGGAGGAACAATAAAACCATGTCCATGCCACAAGCAATGCTATTGGCTGGCTGGGAGGGGGGAAGGAGGGGGCAGACACTTGTGTTTGTCTTGTCTCTTAAAAATGTTAACCCTTTAAGCAGACACAGGAGGCATTTTGAAAGACCAAGGCTGTGATCTTTCGCTCAGACGGAGGAACAATAAAACCATGTCCTTTCCTTTTGAAATCAAGCCGAGTCGGGGGGGGGGAGCAGAGGCTTTGGATTTCTTTTAAAATCTTGACACTTAATGCAGAGGGAGCTGCAGAGTGAAGATTTCAAGCCAGTGTCACACAAGCCATTTCGGCTGGCATTTTTTTACTGTGCCTTGTTGGGGGGAGGAATGAAAGTGTGTTCTTTCGCTCAGACGCTGGAATATTTTACTGTGCCAGGGAGGGGATCCAGGCAGGGAATGAATGGATGACTCTCTGCCCACCACAATCTCTTTGTAACATGCAATTGAGGAAGAGGTTAAAGCTGAAGGGTTTGCAGTGTAGAAATCCATTTAAAAAGGTGATTGAGTACACGCGCGCGCACACACACCAACCTACGTGCAGCTGGAAGGGATGCCTTTATTTTCAGCTGGTGAGGCTGGATCTGTTGAATGGGTGACTGACCCGTCCTTTTCTGGTCACTGATCTCTAAGCCCGCCCCCAGTCACCATTTCCGGTCATCCCCTAGTACTGAGATACTTTGTCCCAGGCTGTTTACATTTCCGATTTTCTGAATCCTCCAGTTACTTTTTTAAAAACCGGCACAACCCGCGGGACTGGAAGTCCCGCAGGTTGAGGGATAAAAGGTGGCCCCCCTTCTGAAAATCACGTACCTGACCCTATGTACGTGTAAACTGCCAGGGATTGACACGAATTCTTCCCGGGACATTTTCATCGTGTAAACGGCCCCTTGCTGAAACACTGCTGTCTGAGTTCTAAGAAGCTAGGTTGAGTTCTGCCTTTGGATCACCAAGGGAGCCAAAAAGAGGTGTTGCAAAATATACCCTGAAAAATCCTGAAAGTCCCATCAGCTGAAGGACACATTCCAAAAAATGTGTCAAATGCAGGTGCTCTTGCAGTATGGAGTAATTAATGTCAGTACCATTCAAGTCAATGAGAGTCAAACACATCTAAAAAAAAAAAAAAAAAAAGAACTTTTTGGACTACAAGTTCCCAGAATCTCTAGCCAACATTGCCATACTGGCTGGGAAGTTCTGGGAGTTGCAGTTTTCCAAGCTCTGGATAAAGAAATATGCCAGCCCCCTCTGCAAATGAACCTCCACAATCACACCAGATAAGGAACATAAATAATATTTGTAAAATTTCTTACTCCTTATCAGGGTGTTTATTTCCCCCCCCAGCAGAAACAAAAAGAACAGCTTTTTCTCTTTCACCAACACCAGTAACAAAGAACATTGCTCAAAATACAAAAAAGTATTTTGCTTTAGAAATGTTTTTATCTGAAATAGCATATTTTCTCAAAAACGTGTGTTTTGTGCAAAGCCAGTGTTTCGTTTTTGCTCAAAAACAAACTTCACAAGACATTCCCAAAAGCAGTCCAGACATGTGAAAAACTACTGGAAAATGCACAAAATCTCTAGCAACCTTTCCCAGTGGAAATAAATTTTTCAAATTTTGCATTCTTGTCTGTGAGAAGAAAATAAACAAAGATTTACATCTGTAATTCAGAACCTCTTAGCTACTGCAAGAACTCCCCAAATGACAGCAAAGTAGCCACACTCACAGAAAGGCACCCATCACACGTTTTGCCTGACATAAAACCGCTCTCTCAGGAGCAACCAAATTAAGACACAGGGTCTGTGGCATAGGACTATTCTGTTCCACTCCCAGGGAGCAGGATTTGGCTTTCACACACTATAGACCTTCTTTCTGCTGCTATCGGGAGAGGTCCCTTTGACACCATAAGCAGACAGACAGACAGACAGACAGACAGACACCCTCTCATATATTCTCAGCTACATCCCAGTTGTGTAGTAAAAAACCTTAGGCAGCAAGACCTCCTGGGGAAAAGGCAACCATGCACACAAGTGATTCCCCAACTGGGGAGAGAGGCAGGAATCTACAGATCTGGCAAGGTTTGAGAGTAACACCCCACCAAACTAGATAACATGTTTGGCAGACAGAACCATTGGAAATAATCTTAATCACTGGGATTAATTCAACCCACTTCAGACCAGGAGGAACCCCAAACATGGCAGGGACAAATCCATAACAAAATGGGGAGGGAGGGAAGGAGGGAGGGAATGCTATACAAAATAATCCTGGGTGCTTTTTCACTCTCACCAACAGTGCAGGCTGCCTGTCCTGGTAGCTCCTAAACAACATTCAGAGAATCTCTCTCTATTCCTGGCATGTTCACTCCTCAGAGTCAGACACAGATATTTAATTGCCAACAATCCCAACCACCACCCAAAAGGTCATAGGTGAAGCATCCAGTTCTCAATCCCAGGCTCACCATTACCTGGGAGTATGACTCAGTTAACTCAATAGCAGGTACTCTTGAGCAGACATGCATAGGATAGTGCTGTTGGCTACCCCAATCATTGTTGTCATCATCATCATCATCATCATCCATTATTATTTCTTACCTGCATCTCCCCAAGAGGCACAATATAAATTAAAATACAATCATGCTTCCAAACAGGTCAATGAAACAGTGCTATAGGACATGAGAATTATAGCTCATACCTAACTGCAAGTGAGGTGACTGTCAGCAGGGGACAGAAGCTCAACAGGTGCAGCTCCAAATGAAGAAGGCTGTCAGAAAGCATGTAACACCATCAATCCATCTGCTACTTAATTTTACTCCTCCTTTTCAGTTTTTTAAGCAAACTGCTATAAACTTCCTGAATGTGGATCTCCAGGGTGCTAGTTACATGACAAAAATTGTCGTGGGGCTTACAGTGACTTCCTGATCCCGAATCTGTCCCTCGCTGTTTATACGATGTTTGTCACTGATCTGGATATCCCGTCTGGTCTCGTGACTGATATTTACATGTCCAAAGTACCGTTTTTTATATTAGGTTCCGCAACGCTTTATCCCGTGCTTTTCTTGTTTACACACGGGTAGCATACAGGGATTTTTTTTTTTGGCTGTCAATCAAGGATGCGATTACTCATTTTTTCAAACTTTGAACTACGTGTTTCCGGTTCTTCTTCCCGCCACTGATGCAGCAATTGGCTACAGCTTAAACAAAGAAGGACATCACATGTCCTTTTCATGCAACCATTCTCCTATTTTATGGCAACATGGAGATGAGCACATCGGCTGCTCTGGCTACCGCAGCCCGTTTGCGATTATCTCTTTTAGCTCTTAAGAGGCGTGTAATTATCAGGCATAGGAGAAGGATGCTTCTTATTTTCCCAATCCTTCTCCATTCCCAAGCGATGGAAACAGCAATTTCTCGACCACAGTTTATGTACTTTGCTGCCGTGGATCCCCCGGAGGTACTGAGGCATGTTCGCCCCGACCGGCGGAAGCAGCGGTGGTGGGTGTACCCAACAACGGATGAGTGGTGGGAGAAGTTCGTGATGAACATCTGGTCGGACGAACGGTGGATACTGTACTTCAGGATGCCTCAGTTCCTCTTCATGCGCCTTGCCGAGATACTCCGTCCAGAGATTGCAAAGTCGGACACGAACATGAGAAAAGCCATCCCTGTAGAGAAGAGATTCGCTATTGCCATTTTCCTTCTCGCCCACCATTGCTCATATGGTGCAGTTTCTCAGCTGTTCGGTGTCGGAAGAGCAACTGTGTGTAAGATTTTTGTGGAGGTCGTCCTTACTATGGAGAAGTTACTTCTTAAGCGCACAGTCTTCCTTGGAGATCACAGAAAGGTATTTTTTTATTTTGTTTATTTGCTTGTGCAAATTCGTCTAATCGCATCAATTCCTAAGTGTTAAAAAAATGAAATATGCAGTCCCTTCTATGATACCATAGTGATAACAATTACAACTTTCCCTATGTTGTTTTGAAGGTACTTGATATCATGCCACAGGCTTTTGCAATATTTATGTCTGTACATAGTTGTTAAATCAAAAACTCGTTTTTCCGTGCTCTCATTGTTCCCTTTTCTTTGCATTTCATATTGTTTAGGTAATGGATTCCTTTGCAGCAATGGGATACCGACAAGTGGTTGCTTGCCTGGATGGATGCCATGTTAATATAATCCCCCCATCTGCCAAGGAGACAAATTTATCAACAGGAAGAATAGGTAGACTGTTCTTCTGCAAGGGACTTGTGATCATAGAGGAGTTTTTATTGACGCGGAGATCAGTTGGAGCGGGAAGAATGACGACGCATGAATGTTAAGGAACTCTGGTTTTTTTGAGACTATGGAGGCTGGCATCTTTGTGCCTGGTAATCCTACACTGACAATTGTGGGGAAACAGGTAGTACCTCTAACTCTGGTAGATGGTGCATATCCGATAAGGAATTGGCTGCTGACACCTTTTAGGGGGACCACAAAGCCCAAACAGAGACTGTACAATAGATACCATAACAAAATTAGATCGACGGTAGAGAGGTGCTTCGGCCGTTTGAAATCGAGGTGGAGGGCTTTAAAGTACTGTATTGAGGTTGCTGGGGAGAATGTATGTTCTGTAATATGTGCATTCTACACAATATATGTGAAACCAAAGGTAGTATCCTTGATGATCCTCACCAGCGTGTGCAGAGGTTTGTCCTGGACACGCTTGGAGCTCCGATGGTTAATAATGGTGCTGCGGATAAGGAGTGGGGGGAGGCGGTATGCAATGCTTTAAAAGAATATTTTTGGCTTGAACATCAATGTGGAGGCGGGGAGTAATTTAATGCATGGTTTGCCTTCTTATCATTTTCCTGGATTAGGTGAAAATCTGCTTAATAAAATATTGGGATTTTTAAAGGTGTCTGCATTTGCTTTGCCCTTCTTTAATCGAGTCACACTTACCCACGGGTACACTTGCATTGTCTTTTTCCTTTAGAATTGTGAATGTATACATTACACTTTAAGGGCAGTTGAATTACCCCTTGAAAAGTAGGTCAGACTGGATACAACTTTATTTTAAAACAATAAGCCTAAAATGAAACATAGTTGCGATTTGGGCGGTTAAAGCAATTGGTGGGCTTTTGCCTGGGATTACTCCTTCTGGTAAAGGATCCAGACACTGCCTATTTCCTTTAGGTAGTTTCCTCTGCTAATTAACCAATCGATTAGCCAACACAAGTTAAATTTTAAAAAGTTAATCTTTTTCCTAACACCATAGGCTTCTTCAAAAAATGAAACAGCCAACTCGCAAACTTCTAAACTTGAGTTTCTGCATCCTGCCACATGGTGTTACGATGGCCGAAGGGGGGAGAGGACGTGTCCGGCTGGGTCGGCACATCGCCTACTGGGGCACTAGGGAGACCAACCTACTGTTGGACTCCCTGGCCCAGCAGGCCGGTGCGCCAGACCGGCTGATGCGGTCCTCTAACTGGAGGAACCACAACTTCTTTTTGGAGGCAGTGCTACGTCAGAACTTTTTGGAGGCAGGGGCTGCGTCAGGACTGGCCTCCAATGCCGCTCCAAATTCAAGACCCTGAAGGGTAAATTCTTTGCGGCATTGGAGGCCAGTGATGGCAGCCCCCCCCAGGCGTCCGCCTTTTTATGCTGTCCTGCATGACCTGTGGATCCATGCAGTACAGCCAAGCTGGCGCGACAGGCTCCCAAGAGGTAAGTTTGGCCAAGGCATCTATGTTGCCAAGTTGTGTGTGCCCGTGTGAGTGTGTGTGTGTGTTCTCCTCTGCATGCGGCTAACTTTTATTCTGTCTCTATGTTTTATTATAGCTGTCCGGATTCAGAGACGGGCCGCAGGGCAGCCCGTCTCTGCTTCCTCCTCCGAGGAGGACGAGCATGCAGGCCCAGCACCGGCTGCACCCCCCCAGGTAAGTTTCATTTCAGTATGTAAAAGACACATTTATAGGGGGCATAGCATAAGAAATATGACTGTTTAGTACTTCTAACTGACAGCTATGCTTAATTTTTTTAAAGGTCCCCAGGCTGCCCAGGAGGCGGCTGCCCAACTGGTAGGGCTAAATATTATAGCCAGAATAGAGGAGCTTGGTAAATATATCTAAGTACAAAAATTTAAAAATGGGTAATCAGTTTTGCACATAGAGCATTTGATGATAATTATTTATTTCTTTTGTGCCAATACAGGGAGGAGTCTTAGAGAGGAAATAAGGGACCTGGCCAGGAGGGTGCAAGCCTTAGAAGAAAGGCTTGCATTGTAAATATTGTATATAGTTTTTTTTATGTCAATATTGTAAATATTGTACCAGCTTGCATTATAAACATTGTATATAATCTGTAAATATTGTCTGTAAATTTTGTCTGTAAATATTGTAAATATTATACCAGATTCCCCCCTCCAAAATGTGTGTACTTCTTTTAATATACTTTTGTACAGAAATGTTGTACTATGTTTACATTTATTTATGTTTGGAACTCTTGTATTTATTTGCTGCATATTTCCCCAAATAGTGTTTGTGTTATGTTCCCAATTCGAGTTGTTTTGTAATCCTTTCTTGTGTTTGTCCCTGTACCTTGTAAGTAATGTAAATAATGTGTATATTGAATGTTTTGTAAATATGTTTATCTGTAGAAATGTATATATGTATATATGTCATTCTTTCTATAAAGATAAATTGTAAATATTGATTTTAACATACGTTTTAAAAAAATAAACTATTACTGTTTTGAAATAAAAAGCCTGTTTATTTCCAATTAATTCAGTACCTCTCTTGTAAAAGCTGTAGAGATCTCCTTAAGAGAATTCTTTTTTAACATGTTACATATATGAGGTAGGGTTGTTTAAGAGAAAAAGAAAAAAAATATGTAAAAACTGGACATGATGTATTCCCCAACAAGTAAGGGTACAGCAATTTCTACTGATAATACAAAACTACATTGACAGGGGCACCTTTTTTTTAATTAACCTTGGTGGTCTACTGGAAGTTGAAGAACTTCCAGCTAAACTTTTTGTGGGTGTAGTATGATTGTTCTGTTGTGAATTCTCCTTATCTTCCTCACCTACAGTTTTGGAGTTACAATTTCTCTTCTCCAAAACACGTTTTTTAGAATTTCCCATAGACTTAATGTGAGTTCCCAAATCCCCAAACATATCATTTTGTCTTTGTATTTCTTTGAGCATTTGCTCAGATTCATCCACTGAATGCTCATAGAATTTTTCTAGGTAGCCTTGCAAAGACATTGCCTGCTCTTTAGATATTTTTTCCATTTTAGACACAAATAGTTCTGCTATTGATCTCGAATTCGCCATCAAATCATTCACATCAGAAGAACATTTCTTCCTCCGAAATAAGGCCAACCTCTCAGCAGGGGACAATGTGGCTGTAGGATTATTCAAATCTGCAGCTGAAGAAATTGGGAGAAAACAATCATAATCAAAGATTATTACAGTACTGACCAAGGTACAGCAATATCCCTGCTCTATGACAATCTTATACATACCATTACGTGCCGGGGTAGTTGACCACACAGTATCAATCTCTTCTACCACAGCCGTGTTGTTACCCTCAGTTTCATTGACTGCCAAGGTTTCAGAATTCTCCCCAGTTAAGGTTAAAGTAATAGTAGATTCATCAGATCCCTGGGTACCAGAACCATCTGGATGCAAACGAAAAATAAAGGAAAATAAGAGAGTCGGGTAATAGAAGAAATCAGAGCAGTTTAAGTTATCCACAGGACTTCCACGCCACTTGTGGAAGAGGTAAACAAGTAATTGCCTTCTTTGTTAATGGCTGCTGCCAAAGATGCCATAGCAAACGTGCAAAGATGCATGCAGCATTTTACAGTCCCAGGGCACACAAACAAAAGCGCGCCATTTGCCTTTAACAACTTTAATTTGCAAAATAAAGGGGAACCTGCAGACCAAAGCATCACCATAACAGGGCATATTGGTAAATATGGCGATCTGCTTCTTTATAGGTAGAACTCTATGGACTACTGGAACATTTTATCAGTAGAGAATGCAAATTCACAGATTCTGCTTGGATGTTGTGAAAATGGAAATTTAAACATCCGGGTTTTCACTTTGATACAAAACATTTATTGTAATGGCAGCAAACAACAGAAGCTGTAACTGTAGCAGCCTACACAGTAAGTACACATAGCAGGCATATCAGTCATGGGATAGCCATGAACATTTATAAATTTTCTAATTGGCTAACCAATGAAATCCAAGAACATGCTTAATCGATTTTTCACATACTACAAATTCCTTTTAAAAAAAATAAATGGAAAACTTACCTAGGGGATGTGAGAACAATTCCTTAGAGAACCCCTGCAGCATCTCTTGGGATGAGGGAGGGAATCCCACATCTTCATCGGTGAGGGGAGTGTGATGGGGAACCGCAGACCCACGAGGAACACGCACAATGTTGGTGGTGCTCCCCAGCCGCTTCGGGTGGTAGTTGGCATCGCCGCCCAGAATGGCATGCAGTTCTTTATAAAAGGGCATGGTGGTCACACTGTTGCCACTTTTAGAGTTGTGGTTGTTTACCTGGTGGTAATTCTTGCGCATCAGTTTCATCTTCATATGGCATTTTTCTGCGGTGCAATCATGCCCTTTGGTTTTCATTTCGGCAGCAATCTTTTCAAACAGGTCAATATTCCTGTGGGATCCCCTCAGCTGTTCCTGCACCTTTTCCTCACCCCATATGGCCAAAAGGTCTATGGTTTCATTGTAGGACCACGAGATCCCACGGCCGCCTTTCCTGGGACGAGGTGCGGTTTCGGCATCCATCGCTTAAACTGCACAGGTAAACGGCCAGGAGAACAATGGAGATGTATCTTCAAATTTTTGGGATGGCCAGAAAGGGGTCAGGTACACCTCCCACTTACTGGCCAGAGCCCGCCCATGGTCAGGGCAATTTCCGGGCATCTCCTGTGCCCGTGATATCTTGTCACAGGCTGTTTACATTTCCGATTTTCTGCATCCCCCCGTGACTTTTTTAAAAACTGGCACAACCCGCAGGATTGAAAGTCCCGGGGGCCGAGAGACAAATGGTGGCCCCCCTTCTGAAAAACACTTGTCCGACCCGATGTACGTGTAAACTGCCAGGGATCGACACAAATTCTTCCCAGGACATTTTCATCGTGTAAACGGCACCCAGATACTGTTGGACTACAACTGCCAGAAGCCCTTACCACTGCCTAAATCTTCTGGAAATTGTAGTCCAACAATATTTAATGACCCAAGTTTGGGAACCATGGTATCAAATACAGTTTACTGTATTTTCCCTTTCTGTCCCCTATCCCTAAGAAGCTTATCACATAGTGAATTAAAGCATCAGGGCAGCTGGAAGGTTCTGCTTTCCGTGCTGCCCTACCCTATGATGTCATTGTTCCTCTGCTGTTCTGCAGTTTGGGTCCCGTGGGACACCAAGGTAAAACAGTGTCTTTTTGGTCATGGATTTTTCTGGTTGCCTCAGTCTCCCATGGACAGCAACAGAAGAATGATGACATCACACAGTAAGATAGAATGGAAGATGGAACCTTCTGGCTGCCCCACCACTTTAATTTGGTGTGTGATAAACCTCTAAATCTTTCTACTTTCTAACACAATCCTGTCTTTGTTTTCTATCATCCCATGCTGTCCCTTCACTCATGGCAATGTTATTTTAGGATGTCAGCCTTCCAGTTGATTAGCCATAACTTTCCTCAAAGTAAAGGGAAAAGAACTAAAGCTAGAGTAAAGTAACAGGACAAGGTCAAAGAAAAAAGATACTGAAGAGGAACAACAGCAATTACTGTAAGGGATAAAGGATGAGGGACATTTGGGTTCCTATATCATTTATACATATGTCGCAATGTTCTCCTTCGCATTACAGTGCTATGGTGACAGAACATATAACAAGAAATACATTCTGTTTCACTGACATATTTTAATAAGATATATTGATGGCTGAAATGGCTGAGCGGTTCCTTGGTTGACTGCATAGCTCACAGCTTCTTCTCCACCCAGTTAAAATGTGTTTACCGAATTAAAGAAGTCAGCCGCAACTAGTGCAAATGGAATTGGCACTAACTCATGCATTATGGTCCACAGATACTGGAGTTCATTAACCACACCAAGCAAATTGGCTTAGGAGGAATAAATACTGGCATTTTTTAAAAAAACTTGGAATACTTTTGGTGGTGTAACAGTTACCATAGTAACAAACAGAGGTCAGTAATTAAAATATTACTCAAGCCATTTCCATGGGGTTATCCAAATATTGTGCAAGAGAAACAAATGAGCAAAAAACTGATTGTAGTAATTTAGCATCCATTTGTTACTCTTGCTATTTTCCCATTTTTTGAAACATTCCACTGTTATAAAACATGCAGACAATGTTATCGGCACAAACAATTCAATTGGCTGGAAACACAGAATAATGAACTCACCAGTATTATTTTATATGCAAGTTTACTTTTGGACTTATGTCATGAAGCACAAAAAAAGTTATTGCTTTGTGCCTCCTTTTTTTGGTCCCCAAAATCTATCAAGGCCAATGGTGAGTGAGTACATCTGGATCCCATTTTAAATTGCCAAATAAGCTCTTTTACAGTTTACAACAGTTGAGGCAATGAATGTCTTGGTCTCTGTGCTGTCAGAAAAATATAACTTAATCCATGGGGGTGGTCCTGGAAGGTCAACCACTGAGAAGCATAGGTGATATGTACAGTTGCTAATAGCAGCTTTGTAATTATGTTCATCAAACTATTTGGAATGTATCAGTGTCTGTGGAGCTAAGAGTTAGGATACCAGACAGGAAGAATAACTTAGTGGTGTGTGTGAACATATACACACACAAATAATGATTGGAATATAATAACTAAGGGAAGATGTTTCAGTGCAACAGCAAAAATGAAGATTTGGGGCAGATGTAGCATCACCTGATCACCAAACCATGGTTTAACATGGATAACATGGTATCAACATTTGACACAGTCATAGCAGTTTGATACCACTTTCACTGTCATGAATCCATCCTATGAGATCCTGGGATTTGTAATTTGTTGAGGTACTTAGAATTCTCTGCTATTACGCTCTAATGCTTCAGTTCAAGGGAGTGTAATAGAGTTCCCTAGCTGAGATGTCTCAGAGCCTCCACAAACTACAAATCCCAAGATTCTGTAGGATGAAGCATGACAGTGAAAGTGGTAACAAACTGCTATAACTACTGTGCAGCATAGATAAAAGCCGTGTTCTGTCTGCAATAACCAAAAAGAGGAGGAGAGATATAATTGCATTTAATACATTTCAGAAATCTATCGATAGAGCTCCTGAGTGGATTTTAACAGTTAACAACTGCTCTTGAAACAGAAGCATAAAACATGTCACCTTTCTGAACAGCATTAATATATCTACTAATGGAAAAAGTGTTGCCACTGCCTATATATTGTGTTTTGCTTTGCCAGCTCTTACTCCAGCTAGTAAGAGCATTATTTATGCAACTAGCTGTACCCAGCATAATATACACAATTATAGTAAATTTGAAGAGGCATATAGTGGAGGCATATAATGGGGGGCTCCATTTAGGCTCCCAGAGTCCTTGCCATGGCTTCTGGGTCAGCCTCCCTGGCTGCTGCCCCCCAGGGCTGGGATCATGGCAGTGGCCACCACCTCATGGGCAGTGACAGCGGCTCCTCCACCACTGCGCATTCAGATGAGTGTCTGGCAATGGGACCCCTGTGAGGCTGGTGGTGTAGATGCAGATTGAGTGGCAGGAGTGGATTGTGAGGTGGCAAGGAAATTTGCATGTGGGTGGAAATTGGTTGAGGGAGTGAGAGGAGGGAGGGGCAATGTTTCCTAAGTGGCCAATCAACACCCTGGGAAAGGCAACATACCCAAGAGTTTTATATAGAGAGATGGGCACATAATTGTGCACCTTTGGAATCAGAACATTTCCATGGAGTTGTCACCAGCCCAGTTTCCCATGAAATTGTACAGATGTTACTGAAGTGACTTCCATAAACACATGCTAGAAAATGAGGCTGTTCTACATAGCCTTAACTCTGATGATATGCATGGCAAGCTGTCCCACCTCCCAATGTCCACACATAGTGTGTGGACATTTGTAAGGGAGAGAACTATGCACATACAGCTGTAAATAGTTTGTAGGTGTCATATTGTATACAAAGACAGTGGAAGGCAGACCAAAGTGGCATGTTTCATGTTGCAGAGTGAAGCTACAGAGTGTAGTCTTCTTCTCTAACATGTAATATGTATTCATTTAATGAGATTCAGTAGTGCTCAAACCAGGCTATAAAGTATGATAAGTAATTGGTTAAGTCTATGGTACCTTCTTAGTGAAATTTGTCAGTTTTAATATATATTCAGTTGGATGGACCACACAAGGACTAGTTAGATCATAAAACTATTTCTATACCAAAATGCACCTGTAAACAGAAAAAGCTAATGCACTGAGGGAGAGAAAACTACGGTAGGTAATCCCAAGGAATAAAGCAGGTGTGGCCAGATTATTTAGAAAACCTCCTGGGACAACATGCAACCAGTCATGTGGCCAGAGCCCAAAGTGGGAAGGAGGACCCTTTCATTCTCTCACACATTATGTACCTATCATAAATGTGTGTACACAGACAGATATACAGCTACATACCAGGCTAATGCCAGAGTAATGCATAAATAGATGAATTGATTCCTTTAGTTGTTATATTTCCCCATTGTTATTTCAATCAGAATTGTCTAGACTTATCTTTATCTTTATACCATTGATTATTACTTCAGTGTAGGCATAGCAAACAATGAGTTGAGTACACTAAGCCTAGACACCAAACCTTGACTTGCACTCTAAACATGGAGGCAAACTGTAGTTTACATCATTTTTTCTCACTTCCCCCTCCAGAGAATCCTCAGAGATGCTTCCCAAAATCACCCTGGCTAGCAAAAAGTCATAATATATTCTACAGCATAGCTGTTGGCTGATCACCTTAACAGATGGTACAGCTGAGGATGCACTTACTCAGAAAACTTCAGTTGGCTATCAGCTGTAATGATCGCATAGTGAATTCCTGCTTTTTCTAATGTTTTGTTCAGGAATATTCTCAGCCCTTCCTCAACAGTTCCCTTCATTGTTCAATACAGGTCCTGGTTTTATGGTACATTAGAAAGTCTTTAATTACTAATTTTATCTCATTGTCCTGCTATTCATATTTTTTAAAAAGAAAAAAAAATAGTGCTGTTTTTGCCAGTTTGCTATAGAAGAAATGCAATAAAACTAGTAATTAAACCCTGCCCCAGGAACAAAAATAGTCATTGGGCAATTCAGAAAGGTTATTCAAGGGGCAATTAAGGGACAATTTATCAGTAATATCCCAGCTATACTCAATAGGAGGCAATGAAATCGATAGGATCTGCAAATAGGACATTTACAATAAACTTTAGAGAGGAATAGGGTTGCCTTGGTTAGTGTTTCATACATTAGATGAAATGTTTTGGGTAATCTCAAATTCAGGCCATTAATGAAAAGGCAAGGCTACAGGGCTGTAGTTGAAAAAAAAAATCAAAAATGATTTCTTTAAAGATGTGGTTGCATTTTTTAAATATGACAGAATCCCAAAGTACATGTATATCTGCCTGTTGTCTCATTTCCTCTTTTACTGCTTTGTTTAAGAAATCTGGTTAACAAGCACAAACTTTCTGTGCAGAAAATGCTATCAGATGTACAGAGGTAGTGCAAAACAGAAACATTATCTGTTAAATCTCTTCATATTATAATCTTCTTTTTATGTATGAAGAGGCTGGTTAGAAAAGATTTTCAGCCTGCTCTTACTAGCACATATGCATTGTTCACCCACAATTTTAACAAAATTGTTTGCATCAGGCTGAATCCGCACTTCCAAAATAATTTGTCCTTATCTCAATTCTGGTGCTGTTTGAACACACAATGTTTCTCCAGTTTGGAAATGAAACCACTTCTTTTCCACATCTGAGGACTTTAAAGCAATTAAAACCTCATTTTACTCTGCGGTTTCTAGGGGAAAATGGCTTTTTTAAACATGTGACCTGTTCCCCAAATCAGGATCAGGGTGCCATTTGGGGGGAGGGAGCAGGGATTGAGATGGTTGGAGGGCAAGACAGGTGCTGGTGGGAGGTTACCTTGACAATTTCATCTGGCAAGTGTGGTGTCACCATTTTTTGTTGTTAATGTGCAGCTGTTTCACCAGCTACAGCCCCAGGAAAGCCAACAGAATGAGGATGAAGTGGTGTGGTGAGGGACAATCAAAAAGAGACACGGGACATTTTCAGATGCCCCTTACCATGCAAACAGCCTCCGGAGCAGTAATGAGGCTGCTGCGTGGCAGGGGGTCCATTTTGGACACCACTGTCCCTCTCTCGGTGTCATCTGTAACTGTTCCGTCTAGCATTGAAAGCAGCCGCGCTATTTTTCACTCATGGAAGTTGTCAGTGAGTAAAAAATAGCGCGGCCGCCTTCAATGCTAGCCGGAACAGTCATGGACGACGCTGAGAGAGGGATGGTGTCATCCAAAATGGACCCCGTGCCGCACAGCAGCCTCATTACTGCTCCGGAGGCTGCTTATACAGTAAGGGGCATCTGAAAAGGTCCACAGTGGCATTGGCTAGGGAGGAATGGGTGAAATGGTGGGGAGATCAGATGGTGGGGGGCACTTTCTGGTCTCTTTTCAGCCCTCTTTCACCCTCTAAACACTGTGGCAGCCTGGACTCCACTTAGCGATCATAGCCACAAACTTCATGATCCTCCTTCACAACTTCCAGCCTCCTCTCAGTGGAACACACATAACCATGTTGAGCCTGCTGGGTGGATGGTGGTCAAAGTTCACATCAAGAAGGGTCCCAAATGGGTTTAGCTTGGCATCCTTATCAGGCAAGTGTGGTGTTGCCATTTTCTTTAGTTCAGTGTATTCAAAAGCCTGAAAGGACACTTCCATTTCAGAAGCCTTGGGAACCTTCAGACAGACAGTCAAAGATGTGGGTATTCTAATGGAGGGTGGTGAGAACTGGAGGTTAAGAAGGAAAAATTGAAGACTTTCCCCCTTCATAACCTCCAGCCCCCTATTCAAATGTCTGCATATTCGAATGTCCAAAGGCTCACAGGGCTTCTGAAATGGACATGTCCCTTCAGGCATTCAAATTCACTGAACTAAAAAAAAGCTCGGGAAAAAACTTCTGGTGACACTGCACTTGCTGAGTATGGATGCCAAGCTAAACCTCTTTGGGATCCTTCCGGCCATGAACTTTGCCCACCTGGATCAAGTTGTGACCAATCAGATCAACCCCCTCCCCCACCCAAAGGACCCCAAAGCACTCTGACAAGGCTTCTGCCCTGTCCCTTCCAGTGTGAAAGAATAAAATTCACATCCTCATACTCTCTACTGTAGGAGTAATGAGTCTAAAAAAAAAAAATGTATTAAAAATTCCAGGATCTAGTCCTTTTAAATCTGACAAAAATTATCTCCTTTAAAAAGAGAGTTTTAAAAAATCATTCATTTACTTTTAACTTCATGCAGAGTGTACTTCAGAATGCTAAGACTGTTAAAGCTCAATTAACATTTAAAAAGTGTATTCAGAGGTCTGAGATTACTCAGTTAAATTAGACTCATTACATAACAAAGGAGTCAGTTTACTATATCAATCTCAATCTACATACTGAAACAAACTTTAAAAAGAGGTTCCTAACTGACTAAGAATATTTAGGGTAGGAAAACTCACCAGCCTACAACGGTAGAAGGCTGCATGGTGAAACATCATAGCATGGTTACAGGAAAGATGTCTAAAGATGTCTAAAGATGGCTCCAGCCTCATGGAGACTCAAACTTAAAAGAGAACTTACACACAGCAATAAAATTTAAATTAGGTCATGTGTTGAATGACCCAGCACTCCAGTTGGCTGGAAGTGCCCAGTGAAATAAGAGAAAGGGAATTTTTAGAGAAAAAAAGGCATGCAGGGAAAAACCCTAGACTTATCTTTTTTTAAATTTTTTTTATTTTATTTTTAGTTATTTATACCCGGCTCTTCAGCCACAAGGCTATCAGAGCGGCTTACAAATTGTTTTAAGCAATAGCTATTTACACATCTACACTGCATTAAGCAGTTTCCAATGTGTGTTAGCTAATTGCCCCCCACAAGCTGGGTACTCAATTTACTGACCTACAAAAGGATAGAAGACTGAGTGAACCTTGGAGCCGGCTGGAATCGAACTTGCAACGTGGTGGCTTGTAGTACTGGCATTTAACCACTGTGCCACCAGGGCTCCTAAGGATGTGAATGAGGTACACAAAATTGCTTTTACATTACAATGATTATTTCCCCACATACTACATCTACCTGTCCCAATTTGGCAGGGACAGTTCCAGTTAATGCTCTGCCATCCCACTTTTTTTACTGGCAGACAAATATCATTTTTACTCAGGCAGGGTTTTGACTGTTAAGCTGGGATGTTCTGGAAGGAGGTTTTAACTGCTGTGTCCTCCCCCCACTTAATCCCCCCATATTTTATTAGTGCTTTTAATTGGTTTTATGTTTTAAACTATATTTATTGGATTATAATGTAGTCAGCTCCTGAGTGTCAGCTGAATAAGGAGATGTTTAATCCTCACAAGCAAGGGAAGCTGGCAAGGGAGCCATCCAATGGAAGTGCAAGTGGGTGGTAAAAATGACAGGAAAATAAGAAAAACTATTAGTAGATATGGATATGCATGCTGGGAAGAATCCCACACCCCTGCCCTGCAGTAGCTGTGATTTCCGGAGGAGAAAATGTGTAGCTTTCCAGACCAATTTGAGTTTCCTTTTAAACAGGTGAGTGTGCCATTAACGGGGTCAAATTGTGCACTGGAGCTGAATTATTTTGTCAGTGTAGATTCCTCCTCAGATGGCGCATGTGGCTAGAATGTCAAGATGCCATAAAGAATGAGAAGTCATACATGTGTCAATTAGAAAATGGTGGCAGAGGCAGCTTTTCTATACTGTGTCTCCATCATGTAACAAGCTCTACTTGACAAAATGGCATCATGCAGTTCCAGCAGCATGGTGTCTTGGTGGCAACAATTGCAAACAGGAGTTGTGGGGTGACAAGTACCCACAATATGCTACTCCAGTGGCATTAAGTTGAGAGATGAAAAGTCTTAGGATTGCCATTGGCTGGGATGTCCCAGCCTGAGCAAATATAATAAGGAACTTGTAGGAAAGGAAGAGCAGGAAAGAGGTGGTCATTCCCTACTTTTGCCTCTGTTTCCCACACAGCTAAAGAAACAAGTAAGTGAATGTAATTCAGTAGGTGGCAAACTGTTCAAAAGGTGTCTCTGTGTTTTATACATGCGTTATAATGTGTGCTCTTTTTGTCAGGCTCTACTCTTTCTCCACCCCTTTCCAATAAAAGGGAAAATACCTGTATAAACATCTGAAGATAGACTACAAACAGTAAGTTACACTTTAAGCTGGGAATCTTGCAGGTATAACTGGGCAACCTTAAAATGTATGTATAAAGCCTTTAAGAAAATGACATTTAAAGTTTCCCATCTTTCTGTACTAATGCATCATTAAAATGTTGACCTGTAGATTTTTATATTTTTTAAAAAAGGATTCCCTTGCTTCTTCTTGTATATCATTTCACTGTGAAGAATTTTCAGAAATTAAGTTAGCTAGATTGATCCATTAAGAATGTTACATTACACCATTATGTCTTTTCTTGATATTCACTTGAGTTGTTTTTTGACTGGTGGGGTGGTGGTGGTGAATAGAAACTGTAGTCTCAACATTTTCCACACTTTAATTATTACCAAAATGTACTTGAGTTTCTAGATAAGTCTGCTTAAAGCATTTAACTATGTTATAATGGGAAATTGACTCTGAGGTTATCCTGCCATTCATTTTTAAAAACTATTTTATTCTCCTTTTAATAAGTATAAATTGTAGATATTATCATTAAAAATGGAAATAAAAATATACATGAATTACAGTATACTGAGAGAGATCGGTTTAGAAGGCAATTTGACTTTCAGACAATGAATGGGTTTCCAGAGCACTCCTTACAGCGGCCACAGCCAGCAGATAAGAATGCAAGCTTTCTACTGTACTTTATCCATGGCTCCAGAGTGTGGCTGGTTCCCCCACTAGCCACTCATTTTCCCAGAGCAGGAGTCAAAGTTTGGCATTATCAGGCACACTCAAAGCCATCAGGAGGTCCATTGACTCCTGAGTCCTTCCCCGACACAATTGCAGGTTGTTCACACAATAATGGTAGTTAGGATTGCCAAACTGGGGTCAAAACCTAGACCAAGGAGTGGGTCCTTGAGATGTCATGGTGTGTGCTCTTATGATATCATAGGGTGTGACTCTTCAGCCCAGGCACAGGTTGGGAGGTGGGCTGGAACTTCTTCTGGCCCAGCTGATTGTGGAAACATGCACGAGGGAAACAGGACATGCATTTGGGCAAAACCTGGCTAACTGGCTAATATGGCAACCCAGAGAAACAATTTTTATGGCCAGCTGGGCAGAAAAGTATGCTGAGTAGTTGCCATACCTTCTAGGGCTTGCATCCCATGTTTCTGTAGGACACATGATATTTAGCATGCCCTACTATCTCTCCCCACGAGAGTCCATAACTGGACATATTGGACACTTTGGGGATCACATTGGCATTGGAGATCAGTTGAAGGTAATGGTGACCTGAGACATGCCTAGAAATATAATGGTGGGAAATTCCAAGTTAGGATTATGTGGAAAAAAACCCTAGTGGGTTTATGCTAACAACCCAGTCATTAAGAGGTACGCGCTAATCCTTTCTTCCAGCCCTGGGCATTTCAAGCAATAATTTAATCAAGCAATCAAGTGACCATTCCTTATTCTATATTCTAGAGAAACCTCTCCTCACACCCTTCCTCTCCAATCTTACAAGGTTGTCACAAGCCCATCCATGTTCTGTTTCTCTAAAATTAAAGCAATCAGTTGAGTTTCAGTTTCATTTGTCTATTCTGTGGGAAAGCCATCCACGCTTTGTTATAACTAACTCACCCCTCCAAGGCACAGAATAAAATATAAACATTAGAGCTCCAACTACAGTAATGTGTGTCACAGTCAAGATGTGCCACAGTGTATGGACCTGGCCACTATCTTTCTGGGTGCACCACGGATTGGAACCTCCTGGGCCACCCTCAGTATCTTTGCTGCATGGAAATCTCTTCTCCTCAAGACTGGTAACTATTACTCTGTCTTCCTGGACCCCCCTTTCTCTATCCAACCTTTCTGCCTTAATCTGCTATAACCTTGTAAGGCTCATAAGAATGTATGTTGTGTATGTTAGTTTACTTTCTGTATTATTCCAATAAAATACTTTATTTTACTTTAACTGGAGCTTCCTCTATAGTTAGCACTGGTATATATAGGTGAAAAGATCTCCAAAGTTACCCTCCTCTCACAGACCTCCTATCTGAGGTAATAATTCCCCCAAATATTAAAGGAGATCTTGGCATCAAGGGTAGGACTCTAACATACCCCCCACCTTTTAGGGTAACAGATATGTATTCTAGTCTTGGTCATAACCACTACAAGGTTTAACCTCTTGGAATGAGGGAAAGCATGAAAGATGCATGGTGTTCTAACAATGTGTACTTGTTTTAAAATATACAACCATATAATTCCAGTGGCAATCAAATTCCAGGAGTGGACAGCGCAGCTCCTGATTCTACATCAGATCAAGTGCAAATGCACGTCAAAGTTAACCCATAACTTCCTCAGCAATCATGTGATCATTTTCTTTGTCTGACTGTCCAGATTCAAACTATGATTTCCTTTTGCTGTCACTTTGTCCCTTCCTCAAATGTATTCTTGTCTAATTCTGAAGGCTGGAAAGAGATCATAGCCCAATAAGAGATATCCAGCTTCATTAAAAAAAGTCCTAATTACCCATTACATTTGTCTGGGAAAATCTGATAGTGATAGACTCATGAATTCTAACTATAATCTTAAAAAAAACAAACACACAAACCAATGTGGTTGCTGGGAGTTTTGTTGTTTCCTGTATTTATGTTATCATTTAGTCTTATTTTGCTTTTAAATAGTTTTATTCTTTTTCATTGTAAGCCATCCAGATAATTTAAAGTTGTTGAGCAGCATGCAAATGTCAATAAATGAGGCAGACAAATAAAACATTATGGAAGTTCCTGCTGTACAAGAAACATGTTTCAGTGGAATCTACACTGCATATGATGGAACACATAAACTGAATTCCAGAAATGTGATAAAAGTATATAGAAATGTCCAGCTGTAATAACTGGGGAGGACTAGGAAATAGATACTAAAAAGTATCCCTTTGTTTCCAAAATAACTCCACATATGACTAATGCAACATTCTGTGCTTATTTTTTTTTAGTGGGTTCAATTTTCAGTGCAAACCTGGTTTTGTGTGAGTGCGTGTGCGTGACAGAGAGAAAGAGAGAGAGAAAACTGTTACAGGTCTTCTGTTACCATCTAGGGCTTGTCTACATGGTGAAAATAATCCAAATGGCAATCCCATGGAAGGTGATCTGTACAAATGGACATTTTCATAAATACATCTCATTCAGAAGGGGGGCAGCCAAATCCACCTTAAACTCCATGTGGGAAGCCTCCAAAGCTTCTCCCAGATTTTTTTAAAAGCTCCGTATAGCATGTGAATGTGTGATCATTAGGACAGTCACATTTGTGTTGCTGTGACCAGGCAGCATAATCTGATTGGCTGAATGAGCATGGAGGGCAGGTCTAGTAAATAGAAAAAGTACCTGCTGCCACCAAGTTGGATTTTCAGCTAAGCGAGGGTCCGGTAAATTGGTAAAACGGTGATCTTATACACTCTTCCCCCCCTCTTTTTGTAAATATGAAATATTGTGTGCGCGCATCATGGTAAACTTTTTTTTAAAAAAATTGGTGGTGGCAGATTTAAAAGTGCAAGTAAATCACTCATGGCCACCATCTTGGCTAGGGGTCATGCAAAGTTTAGGGTGACTTTTTTGACCATTAATACAGGTTGCAGCACTGTGAATGGCTGCTTTTTTGGAGGTGTGATAAGCTGGCCCTTCTCTTCCAGCAGCAAAGGAAGGCTGCCAGCCTTTTTGTAGAATCTGAAAACACACTCTCCAAGGGCTCCTCTAGTCTAGAAACCCCTTTCTAAGGTGAAGCCACCACCACTCGCTCAGTTAACCCTTTCCTTTGTCTAGCACAGTGAGAAGCCAGGCCCTTGTGGTCTCTTTCAACTCTACAATTCTATGATTCTATGATTCTATGAGGTTGTGTTAAGATATCAACAAGGACCTTTTTCTCTATCCCAGAGAAGTTCAGATAGCTGACCAAGAAAGGCGCTTGACCACGGAGATTAGGAATAACAAAAAAAGCTTTATTTTAGTTCCAGATGCTTAAGGCTAGCATGGAGGAAAACCACGCCTCCAGGATTTCAGTTTAGGATTACAGAAGATATACATTCAGTCAGAGTACTAAAATTAAACCATAAAAACGCATACTAGCTAGACGGTCCCTAAGCTAAGAATAATAGTAACTTACATTTTGATGTCCATTATCATCAGTTCATTTCCCAACTGGGATGGCTAGCCAAGCTCTCATAGCCAGCCTGGTGCAGTCTCTGGAGATGGAATCCAGTGTCCTTTGGGATGGAAGTTTCCCCTTAGACTTTGGATATCATTTAGGGCCCCTTTGATGTTATCAGGCCCAGGAGAGAGGTTGGCTTCCCCAACCTCTGTTATCATAGTCTAACATCTCTCTACAAAGGTATGTGTCTCTCTATCTGGCCCAAGCCAGATGGCTCCTGCATGAGGCCCAAGGATGGGTCCCAAGCATGTGCTAAGCCATGTGGCTCTCTCTCCATGTGCTCTACAGCACATTGCCGAGAACAATGGAATTCAGAAAACTTAAAAGTCTTTTGGTCAGATCTCTGATTGGTTCTGCATTGCCAAATCTGATTGGCTCTCCAGTCAAGTGATGTGATGTCATGTTTAGGAAATGAGGGTCCCATCCTCTCAATACCTGTTGCTATGGAAAGCAAAGAGTGGAATTTTCCAGTTGCTGTGACCTGTAGATTTTGTAGATGAACTCTCCATGATGGCTGGGAAGGCCATCATGACAGGAAGAGTTCGTATTCCCCCCCTCATATAGATGGGACCCTTGTATCTCTGAATCTGACAGCCAGTATGGTATAGTGGTTTGAGTTCTGGAGTAGGACTCTGGGACACCAGGCTTCAAATCCCTACTCAAACCCACCTTGGGCAAATCACGTTTTCAGCCTCAGAGGAAGGCAATGGCATACCTCCTCTGAACAAATCTTGCCAGGAAAAGGTCACCATGATGAGGTCACCATAAGTCAGAGATGACTTGAAGCCACATAACAATAAGAACAAATCCTTTGCCCCACCCCTTTCTTTTCTTGCCACTCTGAACAGCACCAGGCAGCTGGGTATAACTACCATTATAATTTCCTGCAAGGTCTCTAATCTCATGTTATTCTCAAAAAGTTGAGAAAAATAAGTAGACCAAATCACATTGATTGTGATTAGAAAACCGCCAAATATAACGCTGCTGCGTCCCCGCAGTTACGCAACAGTACCAGCAGAGGATCAGCAGGACAGAGCATCATCCGAAAGGAACGCCCTGCAGTGCAGCAGCCTTGCAACGGGGACGAGGCTGCTAGCGTTATAAACCCTCATCCGAAAAAGTCCTATGTTGACATCCTTGAGCCATATGGCCTAGCCACTTGGCTATGTGAGAATATCACAGAGAAAAAATCAAACTCTGAATAGCCAGGGACAAGGTGGGGAAAGAACGAACATATGCCTGTTCACTATCCATAAATTTTTGGATCAAGCAACAACAAAAATCACAGAGGAGTATACATGTTTCCATGTGAAGAGGCAGAAACAAACATGTTAGGAAATGAGCATTTAAGAAAAGCTAAACTCTGGGAGGCTTACCACACCCTGAAGAAAAGCGGCAAGGCAACAGGAATGTTCTGTCTTTCCTGTTGCCTTACTGCATGACGTTGCCATTCTTCCAGCATTCTTTCGTTCTGGTCTCATGGGGGACCGAGCTAAAACCACGTCTTTTTGCTAATGGGTTTTTCTGGTTAGCAAAAAGACATGGTTTTACCTTAGTCCCTCACAGGACTGGAACGAAAAAAACACACCCAACAACATATGCAGTAAGGCAGCAGGAAAGACTGAACATTCCTGTTGCCTTGCTGCTTTTCTTCGGAGTGTGGTAAGCCCCTGGGTCTGCCATATCAAAGTCAATGCACCATATTGGAAATATACTGGTGTTTTTATGTCAGTTGTAAAACCATAGGCTTGTTGTACCTTGGAACATTTGCTTTAATTACCATTTGCTTTATTTCTCTGATAAAACTCTTTATATTTATTCAAGGTTGAACTCTGTTTGTATATTGACAATGCTGATTGTTTGACTTTAGCCAAGTGCTTGAGGGAAGAAAACTCCTGAAGGCTATTGAGAGATATTGCACCACCTTAATCAGTTGGTACTATGACTTAATTGTAAACATTAGCAACTACCACTGGTTTGTTTGGTTATTGGGATTTCACAATGAGTATTCATGTAAGATGCAAGGACACACACAAAAAAAAAATTAGCCAAATTGGTAGCCATTGAGTTTGCATTTGTACTTAACTGTTTTATCCGATCAAGTCTGTTTTTTTTTTTAAAAAACACAACACATGCAAGACTGAGATTTCTTTCAATAGTATTTTCAAGAAGCAGGAACTGCCATGTCATGTGTTTCTCCAGCACTGTTCCAGAAACAAAAGTCTAGGGCTAGGTGATGTTTATTACGTGTATAGTTTATGTAAATCTCTCTCTTCTTCTGTTGTGGAACTCAAGACAGCATACTGGCAATCTCAAGTCCAGGGGCCCTTTTGCATTATACAGTTATAGCATTATGATTCTACTTTAACTGCTGTGCCTTCATCCTATGGAATCCTGGGATTTGTAATTTGTTGAGGCACTGGATCAGTGGTTCTCAATGCTTGGTCCTCTGGATGTTTTAGACTTCAACTTTGAGAAGCCTCAACCAGCTTGGCTAATTGTGAGGGACTCTGAAAGTTGAGGTTCGAAACCTCTAGCAAAAGAAAGGTTGAGAATCATTGCATTAGAGAGCTCTGTCTGAGAGTTCTAAATGCTTCCCCCTAAACTGCAAATCCCATAGTTCCATAGTGTTTTGCCAAGGTAGTTAAAATGGAATCATAGCACTATAATTACATGGTGTGAAAGGGCACCAAGTGGTCTCCCATTCAATCACTCATCATCTTTAGCAAAAGTGACTGTATCCTGTGTCCTCAGAACACACTCTGAGATCTTGTAGCTTCTTTCCACTCTAATGTCATCTCTTCTGAAATCCACAGCTACTCTAACATGGAAACGAGCTCTTGCATAGCCTCCCACATGGTCTAGCACTTCCAGTGTTACTGAAATGGCATGGAAGAAATATATACTTCAACTTGCTGTACCTGGCTGGGGGTATAGATGCAGACTGAGTGGCAGGAGTGGATTGTGAGGTGGAACAGGAATTTGCATATGGGTGGTGATTGGTTGGGTGTGTTTCCTGAGCAGCCAATCAGTGCACTGGGAAAGGCAACATACCCAAGAGTTTTATATACATAGATAGTTTCAATGGTCTTAAGTAGCCTTCCCACAGCTGGAGCCTTTCAGATGAGTCAAGCTACAGTTCTTGTCAATCAGTGTGCTCAATGACCATGTTGGGTAGATATAATGGGGAAGACTGATCTGGGTAGATATAATGGGGAAGGGACTGTTGGGATTTCTGCTTATATCCCACTGCTGAAAGTACCAAATGTGGGGATTTCCACCCTGTACATGAGGGTTCCACCCATTATCCCACCACTGTATATGCCAAGTGTGGCGTTTCTCACTCAGGCAATCACACCAGTGCCACTAACTGTGAGGATTCCTCTCAGGCAATCCCATCACTGTGGCCAAATGTGGAGGGCCTTTACTCATAACCCACCAAATATGAAGCCTTCCATGATGTTCATTACAAACATTCAGTGTAGGAGCATTGCCATATATAAGGACTTCCTCCTGTTCCCCTTGTGCGACACCAACTATGTGGTTAATCTAAATGCCCTCAAAGTTCCTGTGAGGATTTAAACAACTTTTATCCCCAGCGGGACCCCACTTTTCCACCTTTGATGCTGCCATCACAGACATCTTGTCTGAAACCAAGCTCTCAGAATGATAGCAATTCTGGAGGCCAAGAGTGTATAAAAATAAAAACAAAACTTTTATTTCATAGAATCATAGAATTGTAGAGTTGGAAGAGACCACGAGGGCCATCCAGTCCAACCCCCTGCCACGCAGGAAACATAAAACAGTAAACATAAAACAGTAATTATTTATATATAACATTTAAAACACCATACTCTCTTCTCTCAAGCTAAATCAGATCTTTACCAATCGCTCAACTCAAACTCATTTCATTCACTCCAACTCTAGTCTAACTCAAACCCCTTTTCCTTGCTGTACTCTTCTCAAACCCTAGGCTAAAACTAACTTCCACTCCAACTCAAACTCTGTCATTCACCAACTGCCTCATGCAGATCTCTTCAAACGTTCCACCAATCAACATTCACTTCAATACTCCATGCTCTCTCCTCTACCAACAGCTAATTACTGCATACTGGGCCAATAAACCAAGGAACATTTTTAAAATACAGACCCATAACATCACAGGGACCAATTTTGCTTCACATTAAAACAGACTGAAGGGATGTAAGCAGAAGTACTGTAAGATTGCTGACCTCCCCACTGTAGCCCTGAGTATGTGTGTACCTTTAAAAGGGATTGTCTATGATCCTGCACCTTCATATTGGGGTGGGAAATGAGGGAAATGTACAATTCCACACATTGCAGATCCCTGTAGCCTTTAATACCTTTTTTTTTCTTTCTGAAAAAAGAATAGCTTGTGATTTTTTTTTAAAAAAATAAGGAGTATCTAGTCCACTTTTCCCAGCATGGTGACATCTCAAAACACAGAACATCAGTACAGTTCAATACATCCCTGTTATAACAGAGATTTGATGGTCTTTTTTTTTTTTTGGCTTCCCCAGAGAGAAACCACCGCCTCTTGGGAAGTACAGTAGCACCCCTGTATCCGTGGAGGATTGGTTCCGGGGCCTCCTGCAGATGGTGAATACTGCAGATGATGATGATGATGATAATTATTTCTATCCCGTCCCTCTATGAAACATAATTGGGATGGCTTACAACAACTAAAATATACATCCAAACCCTCAATCCCACCCCCCTTAAAATACAATTAAACAATTTAGGAATTAAAACATACTTTAAAAATGCAAAAAAATAAATAAAAATAAAGAATAAAAATGAGCAATGAACAATGAACGTGGCAAGATCAGGACAAGGTAGATTTCCTTTTTTGATGGCCAGGTATCTATTCAGGAAAGGCCTGCCAGAACAGATCTGTCTTAAGAGCTTTTTAAAAGCTATTTAGGGTGGTGATATGGCAGATCTCATCTGGCAGGCCGTTCCATAATCTAGGAGCAATAGCCGAAAAGGCCCTCCTGGAGGTTGAAGAAAGCCTAGTTTTTAAAGGTTGTAACAAATTCCTCCCAGAGGACCTGAGTGCATGGGGAGGATCATATATAGAAGGAGGTGGTCCCAAAGATAGGTTGGACCCAAGCCATTTAGGGCTTTAAAGGTGATAACCAACACCTTGTACTGGGCCCAGAATCTAATGGGCAGCCAGTGGAGTGATCTTAAGATCGAAGTTATATGGTCTCTTCTGGATGTATCCAAGACCAGTCTGACTGCCATATTCTGTACTAGTTGAAGTTTCCAGACCAAGCACAAGGGTAGAGTATAAATGTAGAGTGCATTACAGAAATCAAGATGAGAGGTTACCAGAGCATGTATCATGGTCTCAGGATCCCTGACTTCCAGGAAAGGGTGCAGCTGGCATATCGGCCGAAGCTGATAACAGGCACTCCTGACTGTTGCATTTACCTGATTGTCATCTGGAGCGACGGATCCAGGAGCACCCCCAGACTGTGAACAGATAATAGCGAACACCATCCCAGGGGGCCATCCTGGGAAAGGGGGGGTGAGTTGCTCCTCCGCCTCTCTTCCCCCTTCGCCCCACCATGGCCCCACTGCAGCGGTGATTGTGGGGGCGAAGGGGGAAGGGGGGTTGAGATCACTCTATCCCTTTCCCTGGGAGGGTTCCTGTCGCTGTGGTGGTGATTGCAGGGTGAAGGGTACAGAGAAGTGATCTCACCCCCCTTCACCCTTCACCCCTGCAATCACCACCACAGCAGGGCCATGGCGGGGGCAAAGAGGGAAGGCGGGGGGTGAGATTTCTTCTTCACCCCCTTCACCCCAGTGATCACCACCATGGCAGGGCCATGGCGGGGGCAAAAGGGGGAAGGTGGGGTGAGATTGCCTCTCCGTCCCCTTCCTCCTTCCCCCTAGTGATTGCCATGGCAGCGACCAAGAGCCCTCGCAGGGGAAGGGTCGGGGGAGGTGAGATCCTTCCTTCCCCTTGCCTCCTCCCATCGCCAACCATGGATAATTGAATCCACAGTTGGCAAATCAGCAGATGCAGGGGTGCAACTGCAAACTGAATGGTATATTTTGGTTCGAAATACAACAGGGGCCTAAAGCCTCTAATTACAACCAACCATCTTAACAGTAATAACCACACAGTAGATGTTCTTTTTCCCATGCTGCCTCTGTGTCTTAAAATGTCTTAAATGGCTCATCCTGCAAATCTTAACTCAGCCGCAGTACAGTTGCAAATGTTTTACTATAAATTAATCAGAAAAGAATAAGACAATAAAAACCACAAGAACCAGAGTTTGGAAGTTACAGCCAGAATACCATGGTGAAGGGAATTGCTTTCCCACATCATCTGGAGAGTCACATGTTTCCCGCTTCTAGTTTAGCTGCCATTTTGAGGTCTGTATTGCACATGAAATTCACAGGACAACTCACCATTTTATTCCATGGGTCTTTCCCCCCCAAATGAGGCCTCAAAGAATCATCAGATTGCTTTTACTTTTTCTCTCTCTTTAAAACATACATACATCTATGCAAAAGAGGTGGGTGGGGGTTCTTAGTGATGAACACTTTTAAAAAAGATACTGTAGGGAGAAATGTTAGGTTTGTATTGAAGTTTTATGTGCCTACCTCTCTGGACTGTGGTCTCTGTATTTCATAGCATGGTAGAGTAATAACTGAAGATGTAGCCCCATTTCAAGATTTACAGTCTTGATTTTTTTCCAAGGCATTTGTAACATTTTGGCTACAGCTTCCATTCATTTTAATGGGAATCAGTCAGCCATGAATTTTCACGGGTGTTAGCTTCAGTGTTTCAGACAAAATGACTCTGCAGATTTATGATCAGAGTGGAGAGAGCTTTAGATAGTATCCACCCAGATCCATGGAGTGAAATAAAATGTAGGGCTGATAAACTTAAAAGTGTAAAATACGACTACTGTGTGTTTTCCTCCACTTCCTCTGTGCAGAGAGTAAAAGCTTCAGAGGTGTTAAACTGCAGCTATCAGTATATTTTAGTCTTCTTGTGAACTGATTTGGAGGCTGTGTAAAACCCACATCATTTCAGGACAGTGGGGGAGGTACAATGGGAAGGGGTATAGAAAATATTTAGAACATCATGTGAAGCAAAGGAGCTCCACTCAGATGACTCAGTGGATCCAATCCACTGGGTAAAAGCCAGATTTATTTTTTATATGTTTATCATGTCCTTTCTCTGTGAAGCTCAGGAGGGTACATATAGATCTTTCCCTGTTTTTAATACTCAGAAAAACTCTGCAAGGTGTATTAATGGCTGCTGCCACACTGAAGAAATAATGGTTTGACACTGCTTTAACTATCATGGCTCCATCCTATGGAATCCTGGGATTTGTAGTTTGCTGTGGCACCAGAGCTCTCTAACAAAGAAGGCTAAATATCTCAGAGAATTACACATCCCAGTGTTTCATAGCATTGAGCCATGACAGTTAAAGTGGTGTCACACTGCATTATTTCTGCAGTGTGGTAGCAGCCTTCATCTTCTAATTAACTCCAGCCTCATTGATTTCAGTGAGTCTAGTCCAAAGACGCTCAATGAGCTACTGGGGAAGGGCAGAGGACAATTATGAGTAGTACTGTGGCTAATGACACAATGGGCCTCAAGCCGAAAGGATGTTCAGCTGATGACATGCTCAACAGTGAAAGGAAAGTCTGAAGCTGCACAACACATAGTATAGGAACATGGAATGTGAGAAGCATGAATCAGGGGAAGTGAAATATTGTAAAACAAGAAATGGAGTGTATAAACATTGCAATACTCAGGGTGAGTGAGCTAAAGTGGACAGGAATTGGACATTTTGAGTCAGATAATTACACAGTGTTTTACACAGGAAACGAAAATTTAAGAAGAAATGGGGTGGAATTAATATTAAGGAGAGATGTAACAAAAGCAGTCAAGGGATATAACATAAAATATGACCAAGTCATATCAATAAGACTTCAGGGAAAACCCACCAATATAACCATAATCCAAGTTTATGCTCCAACTACAGAGGCAGAAGAGGAAGAAATTGAAAGATTCTGTGCTGGAGTCCAGGAGGAAATTGATCACACACTAAAACAGGACTTCTTGTTAATCAAAGGTGTTTTGAATGCAAAAATAGGAAACAGAGCAGAATCAAAGATTGTGGGAAAATTCAGCCTAGGATCAAGAAATGAAGCAGGAGACTGACTGACTGAATTTTCAAGGCCAACAGTTTGTTCATTGCAAACACATTCTTCCAGCAACCCAGAAGCAACTGTACACATGCACATCATCTGATAGCCAATATAGAAATTAATAGACTACATAATTGGAAGCAGAACATGGAGAAGCTCCATTCTCTGCAAAAACAAGACCTTCAAAAATGAGACCACCATCAGGACACAATATGGAGAAAAAGAATGTCTTGTGAGGCTTGCTGAGAGACTGCAAACGTTGCGCAAGACTTATAAGTCCCTTAAAAAATGGTGTAGGGCAGCAGCAAAAGTGTGCAAGCTCCAGTTGCATTCTTTGAGCTCCCCCACTTCTGGGTAGCATGCCAGCCACTCGATTCTGCTTTGCAAAGGAACCCTGCTACCTCAAAGGCAGAAGTGGGCAGCTGGCATGCTCCCCAGAGGTTGGGGAGCCTGAAGAATGTGGCCGGAGCTTGCTGCCACCACTGCTGCTGCCCTATGCCATTTTTTTCATAGGGACATCAGCATGTGCTTTTACTTATTTATTTATTTTTGTATCCACAGGGAGTCCTGGAACCAATCCTTCATTGCAAGGGCCCATTGTAGTTGGTTGGGTCATGGCTCCCAAAGCTTGGCAGATAAGATTAATCTTGATGTTGTTCTCTCCTGCCTTATCTTCATACATACAGTAAATTCCTAAATACGTAGGAACAAGTATTCAGCAATTCTGATTACTTGCCTGCATTTAAGGATGGAAAAGAATGGTGGTGATTTCAATATTCTGGATGAATTTATCCATTTTGCACCTCTTGAGACTAACTCTAACACAAAGTGAACCTTGCCTCAGAAAAATAATTTGCAAGGCTTGAAGTGAGTTTCTGAGAAAGAAAATACAAAATGGAATCCTTGCATCCATTTTATAAATGAGAAAGTCTAAAAATATATACAATTGAAAAGTACGCAAAACAAGGTATAATGTAAGGGTGGGCAAATGTGAAGGGCTAGGGGGATGCACTGGTCCCCTAGGAGATCTAGGAGGGCCACACACCCCACACACCTCAACAAAAACAAAACTGAAAAGGTTTTTGGGTTTTTTTGCCCCCAAAAACCTTTTAGGGGATATTTTAAAATAACAGTATGTAAGTGGAAATCACTTCCTGTTTCACAAAAGGCTTCTCTGGTTTCCTGTTTAATGTGTCTCTTACCTGACAACACTTGTACCTGGGTAGGGCTAGTCTAGGCAAGAGGATATATGCTTGTTCTTGTGCATTATTGCAAATTCACAGCACAGCAGCGTTCTTTTGTCTCCATTGTCTTTCAGCATTGTCTTTCAGCATTGTCTCCATTGAGAAGCTATCCGTATTTGAAGTTAACATGCCCACAAGTCAAGATGGTGGCTGTAATTAGCATGTTACACATTGCTGTGGCTGCACAATATATATTTTTTTACCAATAAGGCAAGGTGTGCAAGTTCAACCTTCTGCTTAAAAAAATTATTTGGGTGTCTTGGTGCAGCAAAAAAAGTGCATAATTGCTAGTGTGAAAATCCAACAGGGTGCTTCCAGGCACTGCCTGCCCTCCATGCACACCCAACCAATCTGATCTCCAGTTCTGCCCTCTCAGAGAATGTGCAGCAAAGCGAATTGGTTGTCCTAATGAGAGCCAATGCACATTTCCTCGCGTTATTTAAAAAAAAAAATTGGGGAAAGCTGTGAAGGCTTTTTCGACACAGGAAATGGAATTTTTCATCTCCTCATTCTGAAAAAGGGGAATCACCGCAGGATCTTGTTGGAACAAAAGGTATTCTCCTCGGATTCTATGAGGAGTATTCTCACTGTCTAGATTAGCCCATAGTGAGAGCTTCAAACACACTTAGACTGGTAGAGGGTGTTAACATTGTTTCCTTCACCACCCACCCATTTTCATTCTAATCTAGCTACATGTCTGAAAAACCTTTTTTAGAATTAGTCAACTCATTGCACTGTCAAGACTTTTCATACTAAGAAAATTTAGCAAGCCATCTCTGTGCCAAGGCAATGTGGCTGCCTTTTCAGCTTGGGAAGGCTGCAGCATGACTAATGACATTCCAGTAATAAGCAAGCTCAGGAACAGATAAAAGCTTGTCCAGTGTGAGTAATTTCCAGCAATTGTGCTCAGCACTGAGCCACTGCAGCAGGTATTTTGCATTGCCTTCTGCAAATACAGAAAGTGCATCAGTGAAATACAAAATGTGAATTAGCAGTACAATAATTCTATTTTCCACACACAGGTTTTGTTTCTCTCCTTGTCTTTCTTTTGGAAGACTGTTGAAAATGGAATTGTTATTATACAAATTTATTACTGTAAATTATTCTTTCTTTTTCAGAATCCTCCAGAAGTAACTAAACATTTTTAAGAGCTGGGTAGCTTAAAACGGTATCAGTAATAATTTGTGTAAGGCCCCACATTCCATTAGCAAGCTGCACTTGTATGACACAGCTTCCTGCGTGGCCCAACACATAAGGGTACCCCCTCAAGAAAATGATAAACAAGTGTGAGATATTTTTTCCTATTTCCCCCTTTTGTTGTTGTTGTTACATTTTGGGACTTTATTGTGAAAAATGCCTGTGCCAACCCCCCACCCAACAAAAACAGCATTTTATATAGAAAAAGCAGTCAGCCCCTTCCACATTCATGGGTTATGGGTACAGGATCCCTGTGAAAATGGAAAAATTGTGACTACAGTGGGCAGTAGTGGAGGCGGTGGCAAGGCTCCCTGGAGGACTCTTTGAGCTTGCTAAGTGGCTGGCTGGCAGGCTTTCCAGAGGGAGGGAGCATGAAGAATGTGCACCTGGCAGCTGGGCCCCACAGACACTGCCCCCTTCCAGAAGCTGCCATGTGCACATTCACACAATAGCCTCAAGTTTGGGGTCCGGGATGGTAGCAGCAATTCTTCATGCTCCCTCCTCCTAAAGCTTGAGGCTATCATGTGCACATTGATGTTGCAGCCTCAGGCTTTGGGAGGGGGGTTGGCAGTGGTGGCAATTCTTCGTGCTCCGGAGCTTGAAGCTGTTGTGTGAAAGTGTGCGTGGAAGCCTTGGGGTTTGGGAGAGGGTGGTGGCAGCAGTAATTCTTTGTACTCCATCCTCCAGAAGGTTGAGGCTGTTGTCTGAACATGCACACAATGGTTTCACGGGGGGTGGTGGAAGTGGTGGTGCCCATATTCCAGGCATGATCTTCTCATGCTCATTAGCCCACAGAGACAGGCATTCAGACCGAGCCAAGGTTTACAGGGGACTTAACTCAGTCTACATTCCTATATCTGTGGGCTAAGGAACCCGAGTGAAGTGCTGCTTCTGTCCTCAAAAGCAGGAGGAAAGCAGCTGCAGCAGGATGATGGCAAACCCTGGAATCATCAAATGTGCTGATGTCGAACAAGTGGATGTGGCAGACTGAGGAGATTTTCACACGGGAGCTAAAAGCCCCGGTTCTGTCCCACCACCTCCTCTCCCGTTCCTGCAACAGAATGGAGGTAAATGTTCACACACTTACCTCCATTCCGCTGCAGGAACGGTCCTCCTCCCTCCTTGCCCAGTCAGCCATAAATGCAGCTGTCATAACACTGCTTTTATGACCGGCCGGGGGAACTCCCGCTCATTCTCATGAGAGAACGAATGTGAGGGAAATTCAAATTAAAAAAAAACCCAGCTGTCAAAAGAAAGAACAAAAACAATATATTTTTTTTAAATACAAGTAACCCGGGAAGGAGTGTGGGAAGCATGGCACTTACCTGGCTTGTCCAGATCATGGCAGGAAGTGCCTGCCATGGAGCTCCTCCCCTGTCCCTGTCATTCCAGAACAGGGATGGGATCCGATTCGCACACCCGTGATTTTGTAACAGAAACAGAACCGGGTGCTTATTAAAGACTTTTCCCCGTGAATACTATGTCATGGGGAGAAAACAGAACAGGTACAATGTAGGAATGGAACAGGGTGGACGTTGTCCGAAAGGGAAAACCTTTCCCCACCCTGTTCTGTTCCTGCCACAGGATATAAAGCCCATGTGAAAATTTCCTGAATGTAGTATGATTTTGTGCAAAACTAAGATATTTTGGCATCAAAGTTTCCTTTCCTTTCCTTTCCTTTCCTTTCCTTTCCTTTCTTTCTTTCTTTCTTTCTTTCTTTCTTTCTTTCTTTTTTCTTTTTTGGCAAAAGAAGTCTTAAAGTACACTCAATCATTTTTTTAAATGTGCTGAAACTCTTGGAATCTCACCTAGTGGGAAGAAAACATTTGAAAGCTTTTGTTCTTGCATTCAAGAACAAAATAAGCAAAGATTTGCATATCTACCTGCACATCTACAGTTGTTTATACCTAAGCACTCCACACAATTTAGCTTCCTGTGTCTTGAGATTCCATAATGTGTTACATTGCACATATGTTTATTCTTCTGTGAAAATTTTTCAGCTGATGTGCTGACTGAGGTCTGAGGCCAGAGCCAATACATCAACTTCCCACTCTTGCCTCCATGCATTTCCTATAATCACAGAAACCCTATTCAGGCATTGTAAGTTAAAGTTTGAGATAAGGCAGTGTTCTAGCTCTGCCTCCTCCATCTTTGCTTTTATCCCTTCTACACATGGAGAGTGACCTTCTGAAGCCTCCTCTGTCTATAGATGTTTTCCATGTAATCAGCAATGCTGGAAGATCAGGGTTTCCAAGCACCCGGAGAGCCTTCATGAATAAAGGAGGCTTCCCTCTTCAGAAATCGCCCTTCTACATATGGAAGTTGATGGAAACATTTGGAAAAAAACATAGCAGGCAAGACAAGTAGTAAACACGCGCGTACACACACACACACACGATGATGATGATGATGCATTTTGCTGACTCAGATTTAGGACAATTGAATAAGGCTAGAGGCAATCCCTGAAAAAAATTACTGTTGATAATGGTGTAAACAACTCTTTATTCATTCTCTGAGGACCGGTAAGATTAGGGAAATGCCCTCTAAAATAAGAAGCACTTGACAGTTTTACTTTTCAAAATTCCTAAACACGGATAACCTTGGCAGATACCTTTCTTGGTAGGACTAATGTGAGTATAGATAACATAGCACAGGAAAATCAACAGCGAACACAGGGGAACTTTTGAAACTGCTATTTATTGCTTTGTATGATTTCTTTCTTGATAGCTGGACATAATTGGTTGTTGCAGATCCTATCCCCCCACCCAACATCAAAGATACTGATGGATTGGACTGACCATTACATATACTTTGCAGGGATCAGTAAATCAGCTACGAGTCATTAATGTAATGATGCAAGGGAGAAGAGATACATGGCTGAGGTTAAATTCATTCTCCTGCTGCTTCCCAAAGCCCTGTATCTCAATACTTTATTTAACTATGTTTATAAGGTTCTCAGTTGTCAGCAGTTTGCTCGCTTCTTTCAGCTCTTTTTGCTCATGGGCAAGTGTGTTTAGGAACACAGCCAAATGGGTTAGTGGGTGATCCTTGCAGGAATGCTAATGAACCTCTCTTGCACCAAGAGAATACAAATCAGGCAAGCTCAGAACTGTTGAGAGAAAGGAAAGGACCACAGAAGAGGCAGCTGCTTTCTTTTTCTACATTTCAAGAGGGGTTTTCTATTTATCTGAAGTAAAATGGTCCTACTAAAATGTAAACACTATCAGGTTTTGTATTTTTTTTTTTAAAAAAAGTAATATTCCTCTAACATTCCAATAATTCATTTGTTGTTGTTGTTGTGGCTGCTGCTGGTGTAGCTACTTTTTGGGAGTCAAACTGACTGCTCCACAGTAATAACAAGGTCTGTCTTAATGGTTTTATATCCCCCATAAACCCAGCATGCCTGTAGCTAAGACTGCAAGTGGGGACTGGATCACTCTGTTTTTTAAATCTGACCTTAAAAAAAAAAAAAAACTCTTTCTATGGTGTGCACAAGTGATATTTCACCTTTTCCCCCCAAAAAAAAGAAAAGAAAAAAAGATAGCATAAACTTCCTTTTTATTGCCTTAGTGATCACACCGTGGCAGCGGCAGATGCTTGCCCTGAAACCCAGCTCCGCCCTCTGCACTTGTCCAACCAATCTGGTTTCACTGTGTCCTTCATGGGGAAGCATCCTTTACAGTTCTACTGCTGTTAATAAGGTGTCCTTTTTTTATTGATGGGCCAAGCCATCAATAGCTCTACCATGGTGTTTTGTTCCCGGTATTGCCAGCATTTGAAACCTCATGCCATTTTACTCATGAATACAGCGTCAATGGACAGAACGCTTCCGGTTGAAAATGCAAAAGCCGGGTAGGGGACACTCTTTTTATGAACCTTTCCAGTTTATTTTAACTTTTTTTTAGTGTGTTTCTGTGCTTGTGTGTACTTTTTGTGTGTTTCTTTTGCTGTATTTTAAATTTCTACCATGCTCACGTCTTCTCACAAGAGTCGCTGAGATCACAAATGCGGAAGTAAACAGAGCTATCGTTTGTGCTGCAGTAATGCTGGGGCTGCCTTTGTTTGCAATTACAGGTCAGTTTGATGAAAAGGATTATTGTGCCGGGAAAAGAACGCTGCAAAATGTAGTGCTAAAGAGACATTTGGGAGATTCGTCTGATAAAGCCCTTAGATACGTGCAGATTTTATTATCTTACCAAATCGTTACGGTAATTTATAATGTGTCTATTTGTATCCAGAACATTGCCTTATCTCTGCCTTATTTACACATGGCCATCTGCATCATCTCTGGTTTACATAGTATATTCCTTTATGTGTCTGTTTAGAACTAATCTCCATTGACTTCATTTGGACTTATTTCTAGATGTAAAGGCACTCTCACCAACCCTTCTGTTACTTTGGTGAGAAAAGGAGGTTGAGAAGTCTGGCCAAATCTACACTACACAAATAATCCAGTTTGAAATGGGATTATTTGCCATGGCTCCTTCCTATGGAATCCTGGGGTTTGTAGTTTTACAAGGTTTTTAGCTTTCTCTGCCAAAGAGTGCAGGTGCTTCGCCAAACTACAAATCCCAAGATTCCATAAGAAGAAGCCATGACAAATAATCCAGTTTGAAACTGGATTATTTGTATAGTGTGGATTTGGTCTCAATTTTCTTCCAGTGGCTGAACAATGTGAGGGAGACTGCTGAGATTTGCTGACCCTTGCTCACCCGCAAAGACCTCCAGGTTGTGGTAAAATATTGCAATAGAAGGCTCAGGATTTCACTCACTAGAAGCAGTAACAACAGCAGAGGATCCCTCCTCAGCAAGCCAGCTAGCCCTTGGTCCCCTGGATTGCTCCAAAGCAACAGCACCTTTGTAAATGCCACCACATCTGTTCTTGCTGGGGGACATGCACTCTTCCCCTCAACTCCCCCAGTCTGAGGCAAATACTGTGGTGCATATGTGAGCATGTTCCTGGGCTGGAAACAAAAGACAAAAACATAGACAAAGACAGTTCCAGGGAGAGAGAAATAAAAAAACCTACACACTCCCACCTGTCAGCAGTGCAAGCTCAAAGCTGAAACTAAACTGTGGCATAGACTACGACGCCACCACCACACGTTACACCAAGGTGGTCAAGGGCAAGCTTCAAAGTGCCAGCCCCACTTTACCTCAGGGTTCAGCCTGGCTGCCTCTTTATCCTCTGTTCCTCCTACCTACATTCCTAAATCCCTCCTACTTAAATTCCTAAAAATACCTTTCCCTTAGTTCTTTTTCCTGAACCAGGGATATACTTTTAACCTAAATGTGTGGATAGTGTGTTATTGTCTTTGCCTTTAATTATCTTTATTCTCTAGGAATGAGCCAGAGTCTGTATTTGTATTAACAACAAAGGACAACTTTATTAAAGGGAATAAACATACTTCAAGTTGGAATGTTTTGTTTTAACCAGTACTTATATCTTTATAATGTCATTCCAATTTCCCAGCCTCATTTGGATCTTTGTCCACTCACTCCTCTATGCCAAATTAGTAACCTCTGCACAGCATTTTACTTCATTACTGCATACCATTTCACTTCATCTCATCTCTCTCTCATTCTCTCTCTGGCTTTTCTTCGCAAATGAAGATTCTGGAAGGACTCATCCTGCGCTTTCTGCTTTTAGCTGATGACTAAAAAGGCCAATCAACCTGAAGAAAATGGAAGTTCTTTACCAGCCTGCACCACAGGACAACCACCACCATCCCCACATTGCTATCAGCAAATCCATGCTTAAGTCTGTTCAGCAGTTCGCCTACCTGTGAAGCATAATCTCCTCAGATGCCAAGATTGACAAAGAGATTGATCACAAATTAGCAAAGGCATATAGCACATTTGGAAGACTTTACAAAAGAGTCTGGAGTAATAAACACCTGAGGCGAAGCACAAAAATCAGTGTGTATAGAACCATTGTACTGTCTATTCTCCTTTATGGATCTGAAACATGGGTCACCTATCACCAGCACTTACAACTCCTCGAACGCTTTTATCAGCGCTGTATACGCACAATGCTAAATATACACTGGACGGACTATGTGACGAATGTTGCTGTCCTTGAGCAAGCAGGGATCACCAGCATTGAGACTATGATATTTAGAACACAGCTGTGCTGGGCAGGGCACGTTTCTAGGATGGAGGACCATCGCCTCCCAAAAATAGTACTTTACGGTGAACCCGTCATGGATCAGCGTAAGAGGGGCGTTCCAAAAAAGCGATACAAGGACTCCCTGAAACAACATCTCAGGCTCGGCCAAATTGATCACCAACAATGGTCCGCCCTGGCCTCACATTGGGAGGCATGGAGACACACTATCCACAATGCTGCAGCCTTATTTGAGAACTCACGCTGACAGCACACACATATGGAGCCTTCTGCTCCAACCGTCATCAGCTCCCTTCTACCCAAAACTCAGAGCTTAACTGACACTTAACTAACTCTCTCCCAACTGTCATGCATACCTGTACTTAAAAAATCCAGAAGCCAGAAGCCCTTTCAGTTTCTTGCCACAGGATTGGCTCCTGGAACACACTACTCCCATTCGCTCATCCAGTCATTCATCACATAGACCACCTGTAAAAAATGACAAAAAGCACCTGGGTTATAGGGTGGGGGAATGAAAACAAAATGTGACCCTTTTAATTCCCTATTTAACTTGTGAGAGCAGGAAGAAATATAAGTTTGATTTGGGAATGAGCTGATTTTTTCTGCTGACTTTTGTCTACAAAATGACATTTTCAAAAAGGATGGGGTAGTGTTGCGGGGATTAGAAGTCAACACACACACACCCCAACAACTTTTAAAAGTAATTTTTGAAGCTCCCCACATCCAAATATTAGATGGGTCTGGGGGCTTGGGGATGCCTTAGGCACTTGGGGAAAAAAAGGTGAGTTAGGTCTGAACATGACTCACAGGCTGCAGTTTCCCCACCCTGGCTTATAATGAGAAACAAGCAAGAGTATCAGCTCCAACCGTATTCAGAAATTGAATCAGAACTGCAAGTAGGTAGAGCTTTTTGCCTGTGTAGAATGTGTGTGCAACACTGTTCAATAGCAAAAACTGTGCTGTTTAAATGTGCCTACACCATGGGGTTCTGAGTGACACAGGAGAAGTTGTGAATTAATAAACACAACAGCAGACCCTCCAACATTTCAGAGATGAAACAGGAACACGTGCGGCTAAGTAACATCATGTGGTCAAGATGACAAAAGTTATTAATTAGGAAGAACACACAAACTAGGAGAGGCTGCAGCAGTTTGCTTTTGCCTGAGCCTACTGGGAAGGGCAATATTCCATCTCTCCTTTCTTCTCCCCTCCCCTGCTGAATTAACTGAATGCAAACTGCTTTTTGACTTTGAACTGAGTTTGCAGCAACTGAAGTAAGCAAAGGACAAAGGGTTAACGTTGGAGGAAGAATGAGAAATAGGGACATTTTTAAAGCAGCTGGAAAAGTGCCATGACAGAGGATTAATTAGGAGTGTCCCTGACAAATTGGGACAGTTGGAGGATATGCAACAGGAAAAGTCATTTGTGAAATGTTAGATATGATTGTGTGAAAATGCCTTTAGAACTAGTTGGTTCTAAACATTACATTAATGTCCTCAGGGCACTGTAGTAATGTTTATTTATGTTTTCTGTCCTATGTCTCTAAAAAAAACCCATTACAATAAATTATAATAATAGAGATACTATACAATTTCTCTGTTTCTTTAATGTTATGCATATACATTGTTTCCCTGCTTTTGGTCTTTGTGTGATATTGCTTTCCTCACTGATTGTTCCTATATTTGTTCTCTTCCAGGGTGACCTACAAATCTGTCTTTATTATAATCACAGGCAAGACAAGCTTATATGATCTAAGTGCACAGCACTGCCCTCCTGCAAAGTCAATAGTTCTTAAAAAATCATTTGCTTACTAAGCCATTGATCTGAGACATATAGTGATATTGATTTTAATCCAGTTACAACTGGGTATGCATCTGCCTGACATTTTTCTTTGATAAGAGTAAATTCCTGCTTTCCCTCACAAATGCAGGCCACTGAAATAATTGCTTAAAATATAATGAAATCACATTTCCTCCACAGCATCAGTGACAACTGCACTAATAGGATTTCTCCCCTCTTTATATGTTGAAAGTCAAAGAATAAAGTACTGGTGGTGAGTAGTAAATTGGTAAACCTCCCCCCTCCCCAAACCACTCTATGTGTTCATACAAGTATAACCTGTCAGTGTTGCATTATTCAGAATGTGTTTTGCATTATAATCTATGGGCTTCTGGGGTGGTGGCCCAGAAGACATGGGAAAGATTTTTTTAAAATCCCCCTCCAAGGCAGATGACAGAAGTCCAGTCTCAGAGTAGGGGCTTTTCTCTACGAGGCTATAAAATGTGGATTGATATCACTAACGCCAATTCGCATCAGGTTTCATTTGTCTCCACAACTTTTTGGCAAGATTGCAGGCATGTGAAGCTATCCGCTTTTGTTGTTCAAATGGATATTTACTTCAACATGAGTAAATTATTCACATTTTTATCTCCACCAGTTGCTGCCACTGAACAGGTGTTTTTTTTTTTAAAGAAAAGCATATCCAAGGTGCAGAAGTGCAATATTCTGCTTAAATAAACAGAAAAGCAAAAAAAGGCTGCTTTATCTCCTCAGGAAATGATCACTATGGCAAAAAGCCAACGTGGTGGTTCGGGGCACTTGCCTTGTAAGCTCTGTCCCCTGCACTCCTCCAACCAATCAGCTTTCCACTCCCACTCTTATTGGGAATGCACATCAAAGTGAATTGGTTGTCCCAATTAGTGGGAATACATATTTCCTTCAGTGCATTTGGCTCCCCCTCCTTCTGAATATGGTGGATTGATGCAGGATCCCATTTAGACAAATTGTATTCTCCTCACATTCATATAGACAACCCCTTAATTTTATCTCTGATGGCCTCAAGGATTTTTTTTTGCCCCACCCTTCTCCAAGAGTTGAACTCCTATGGGTATTAGTGGTGGTAGTGGAAGTGGTTGAAGTGGGATGGCTCTGGACCATGCCCCTGAGGGAAATTGCTTTTTAAATGTCCCAGGAAAAAAACAAAACAAAACAAAACAAAAAAAACAGAGGATGCTGCTCTCTCCTTCCCATCCATCCATCCATCCATCCTGCTTAGAGGACATGTTGGTAGAAGATCTTATATGGCCCAGCTCAACTGTTCTTATGCTAAAATCAGCTCAGTAGATGTCATCAATATGCTTATGATACTCAGTTCTATCATTCCTTTACAATTGAAGCCAATGAGGCTCCGGTAGTACTGAATCATCTGGATGCAATAAAGGACTGGATGCGGGTGAATAGATTGAGGCTTAATCCAGACAAGACAGAAGTACTGCTGGTCAACAGGAAAACAAGCCTCGGATTGGGATTGCAGCCTCTACTAGATGGGGTTGCAAGTCCCTCTGAAAGATCAGGTTCATAGCTTGGGGATGCTCTTGGACCCAGTGCTGCTCCTGCAAAGCCAGGTTGCTGCAGTGGCCAGGAATGCCTTTTCTTCTTCGTGGTCTCTGTGAATCCACACATAAAGGGTTAATCCTGCGCCTGCGCAGTAGCATTCGGAAGTCGTTAGAGTCAATAGCTATCTAATTGAATTTTTGGCGGTAATCCCGCCCACCATCCCTCTAGGCTATATAGGCCCTCCTCGAGCCCGCCTTCTCAGTTCCTTTTTTTCCGCCGCGTTAGCAGCACGAGGAATGTTGTTGGAGTCTTTAGTCTAGTATTTCTACCTCCCCCCAATGGTTTTGCACTCCCAGGCTTGGATCTTCGGACTGTCTTTTGGTAACCCTTCAGATTCTGGACTGTATTTTGGCGATTTCTTCTTGGTACGACCTCGGAATTTGTCTCGGACTTCGAACTCGTGAGTGTCCCCTGTTTCTGTTGATGATGGTGTTGACGGGCTTCTTTAAGACCTGTTTAACCTGTGGGGCGAAAATGCCTGAGTCAGACGGGCATTCTAATTGCTTGATGTGCCTGGGCGAGAGACATGATGTCCGCTCTTGTTGCCACTGCAATGCCTTTACCCCTCAGGCAAGGCGCAACAGAGATAAAAGGCTGAAGGCCCAGCTGTATGTACACATTTTGTCAGGCTCAGCTTCCTCATCTGCCCAGATGACCCCAGTACCGTCGGGTTCATCACAGGCTCCTAAACAACCAACGAAGGAGGCGTCCAAACCCAAATCCCAGGACCGGGAAAAGGTGGGGACTAAGGGCACGTCCTCGAAACCGAGGAAGCCCGACTCTGATACCACGGACGGTACCGCCTCAAAAGGCACCTCTGGTACCGCTCCTGGCCACGCTACGCAAGAGTGGCCGAAAGACAAACACAAAGCGGTGAGGCTTACCTCACCGAAGACGATGCCTCAAGAAGAGCCCCCTAAAAAGAGGAAGAGGAAATCTGATGATTCTCTCCCGAGTGGCGCACAGAGAGGCTGAACCCCGGCACAACCGGACTGCTCCCCAGGTCAGAGGTCCCCGGTGGTCTCCCCACAGAGACTCAGTCTCTCCAAGCTCCGGCCAATGTCGAGGGAACCAACTCCGACATCTGTAGTGGATGATCGGGACTGTGAGCTGTCAGAAGGGGAACTTCAGGACCCGTTCCCGGATCTTAGACTCGTGGAGGTATCGACCAGTTCGGTCAAGAGGGACAGACGTTGCTGGTCTCGTTCGAGGTCAGCCACCCTGGCATCCCATTGGCCCTGTTCACCTCAGATGATACCGTCTCGATCAGTCTCACGCTCCAGGTCCCACTTTGCGCAGTCCCACCGGTTGCCCACACCACACCGGTCTCCACGTTGCTCCCGGTCCTGCTCACCAGGACGACCCCGCTCTCCGGAATGCTCCCCGTGACGGTCCCGAACACCCCGGCAGTCCCGCTCACCGAGACGGTCCCCGTGACAGTCCCGGACACCTTGGCGATCCCGCTTGCCACAGAGACCCCACAGATCCCGTTCTCTGAGACAAAAGCATCGTTCCCACTCGCCATGACGACCTCGGTCCCGGTCGATCTCATCTGGCTCATATGTATCCAACCTGGGTACATCAGAGGAGGAATGGCTGTGGGAGCGGTACAACCACTTGTACTACGACCGCCCGCCTAGATACCACCGGTATCACCCCTTCAGCCACTACTGGGACCATGACCCATGGTACGCCTACTATGAGGATGTCTTCGACCCCTTGCCACGCTACAGACACAGAAGGCATAGGGACCCCCCTCGGTCCCCACGACGCACTCCGGAGAAGGAGCACCACCAACCCATCACTAAACCACCAATGGAGTCTACACCCAAGTCGGGGACCGGTACCGTACCCACAGATACTGGGAAAGGAAAGGAGCCCTCCCCGTCGAGATCGGTCTCCAGGTCACCCTCGAAAGAGAGGCCGATCCCTCACAGGTCTCCCCCAAGAGGCTCACTGTCAGGGGCTACGGTACCATCCAGACCGCATAGGAGAAGACGGCCAGATCCCCCAGTGTCACCAAGAAGATCACCGTCGAGGACTCCCTCTGTGCATTCCTCAGAATCGGAGTCCCGTTCCTCTACTCCAACCCCGAGGAAATCACCGGTCCCAGGGTGAGCCGGCCCGGACCCTCCGTCTCCCACAGACGATATGAAGGCCTTCGCTGACTTCATGTATAGACTAGCCGGCACACTGGGCATCAAAACCACTCAGCCTGGAAAGGAAGTGGATGATCCTATATTCGAGGACTTACAGCAACGGGCACCGTCCCTTCCCTCCCTGTCGATCTCTCCATACTTGCTACATGTGTTAAAGTCATCCTGGGCGACACCCTCCACAACACCACCCACATCCAGACGCCTAGACCACCTGTACTGCGTGTGCACAGATTCGGCGCCATGGCTCTCGTTCCACCCCAAACCTAACTCAGTGGTGGTCGAAACAGCCCAAATGAAAACCTCTCAGAGGTTACATTCGACCCCAACAGACAAAGAAGGCAAGAAGTTGGATGCAATAGGGTGCAAGTTCTACTCATCTGCCTGCCTCCTCACTAAGATAACATCTTACGCAGCATGTATGGGGGCCTACCAGAAGTTCCTCTGGGATGCTCTGGCTGTCCATATCTCGAAGCTGTTGGAGCAGGACCAGAGGATCGTCAATTCATTCAGGGAGGAAGGCTTGGCACTGGTGGGGTACCAGCGGCAAGTCGCCAAGCATATAGCCGAGTGTAAGGGAAAAATTGTGGCCAACTCCATTGCGGTCTGCCATCACGCTTGGCTCTGGTCATCGGGACTGTCCCATACAGTGCAGTCCATCATTGAGGACCTCCCTTTCGATGAACTGGGCCTGTTCCATGCAGACACTGACTCGAAGCTGGAACATGCGGAGAAAATGAGGTCAACGGCCAAGACGTTTGGTCTACCCACCACCCACCAGCCTTCAAGACCACAACTGCCCTTTCGCAGGCTGGGATCCAACTACAGGAGAAGATTTAGCCCGCTGCCTACCCGGACATGCCAATCGTCTTCCTACCAACCCACAAAAAATTCCAGTCTTTCAAGACCAAACCTCACTTCAGTAAAAGGAAGACGGAGTCAACCAAACAATGGGCTTGACTCCAAATGGCCACTACCACCCTCCGGCATCACCATCTCCCCTTCACTACATACTTCATTCTCCCCCGCCAGCCGCCTTTACGACGCATTCCACTCATGGCAGCTCATCACTTCAGACCGCTGGGTCCTGAGCATCATACGAAGCGGGTACTACATAGACTTCGAGGAACTCCCACCTCCGGCACCCCACAGGGTGACCCCACCCTCCCTACCAATCATAGAAGAGGTCAACAGTCTCCTACAAAAAGGCGCCATAGAGCGGGTCCCCCGCTCGAAGATGGGAGGCCTCTTCCTCTCCAGGTACTTTGTGATCGAGAAGAAGGATGGTGGATTCCACCCCATTCTAGATTTAAGAGACTTGAACTCCTTTGTCCATCCGCGGAAGTTCCGCATGGTTACACTCCCATCCATCCTCCCCTTCTTGAGAAAAGGAGACTGGTTCGCCACCCTGGATTTGAAGGATGCTTACTTTCACATCCCAATCGCTCCCTCCCACAGAAGATTCCTCACCTTTGCAGTCAGCGGCACGGCCTTCCAGTTCAGAGTTTTGCCGTTCGGCCTCTGTACAGCTCCAAGGGTCTTTACAAAATGTATGGCGGTGGTAGTGGCCTGGCTCAGACAAAAAGGTATCGTAGTGTTCCCGTATCTGGACGATTGGCTTTTTACAGCTCCCTCAGCCGAAAAACTGGACAGAGATATCAGAATGACCTTTACCTGGTTACAACGCCTAGGGCTGATGGTGAACTATGAAAAATCGCACCTTCAGCCCTCCCGAATTATCAGGTTTATAGGAGCCTCTCTAGATTCCATCACAGGAAAAGCGTACCTCCCAGACGACCGTTTTCAGACGCTGTGCACAGCAGTCCAGAAGTGCATAAGAAGAAGGAGAACCACAGTGCGAGACATACAGCAAGCCTTAGGTCACATGGCCTCCACCACAGCAGTCACACCTCTCGCACGGCTCTGCATGAGGCCTCTACAAAGCTGGTTCCTCGTGAAGTTCAAAACGTTTGTTCATGGTCCACTCAAACTACTCACCATTCCCCACCCGCTCAGGAAGTCCCTCCTCTGGTGGACAGACCCACGTGCAGTCCAGCGGGGCTCCCAATTCGAGCAACTGAATCCCACAAGGGCCATCACGACTGACGCCTCACTGTCGGGCTGGGGAGCGCACTCCGACGGACTGTCCATCAGGGGGTCACGGAAGGAGGGTGTCCTACACATCAATGCCCTCGAGCTACTGGCTGTGTTCAAGGCCTTGAGAGCGTTCGAACCTACCCTGAGGGGTCAGGTTGTACAGGTGGCTTCGGACCACACTACTACAGTATTCTACATAAACAAACAGGGAGGAACACACTCACGGACCCCACTCCGCCTCTCCCTGGAGCTTTGGGAGTGGTGTGTAGAACGAGACATCGTCCTAATGGCCATACATGTCCCAGGTCAGAGCAACAAACTGGCGGATGCACTCAGCAGATCGACCACCAGCAATCACGAGAGGTCGCTGAATCATCAGGTCCTTCTCTCTCTCTTCTCGTAATGGGGTACTCCAGCGATAGACCTCTTTGCCACCAAGGACAACGCAGTACGCCCATTATTCTGCTCCAGAGGCCGCCAGTCACGGGACAGCCTAGGGGATGCGTTCCTATGGCACTGGGAAGGCCCCCTGCTTTATGCTTTCCCTCCCTTTCCCCTCATACCCAGAGTGATCTTGAAGGTGCAGCAGGACAAGGCCAAGTGCATCCTGATAACCCCATGGTGACCGCGCCAACATTGGTTCGCACCACTGCTCAGAATATCCCGGGGGCGATACAAGCACCTCTCCCAGGCACCGGACTTACTGTCAATGGCGAACGGCCAGATCCTTCACCCGGACCTCAAATTGATCAACCCAACGGCCTGGCTGATCACAATGTGAGTTCCCTTTTGGACGCAGCACAGAATATCATCAAGGCAGCTCACCGTCCATCAACAGTGAGGGCCTATAACTACAAGTGGAACAAGTTCTGTTCCTTCCTGGAGGAGAAAGGAATCCCGCAGAGCCAAGCGGGCCCCTCCAATCTGATGGACTTTCTGGCCTCATTCTCAAACAGGGGTTTCTCTACCTCTTCAATCAAAAGCTACGTAGCGGCTGTGTCCTGGCACTTGCAACGCCTGAGCAAACCAGCTTGTTTAGAGACCCCAGGATCAAAGCCTCCCTTAAAGGGTACACCAACTTACACCTGCCCGCGGTGGGACCCACCCCCGCATGGAGTCTTGAGATAGTCCTAGCAGCACTATCCAGAGCCCCCTTCAAACTGATGGCCATGTGCGACCTCCGTCTCGCCTCCATGAAAACAGCGTTCCTAGTCACGATTACGTCAGCAAGGCAGGCCAGCGAACTGTGGGCTCTGCGGATGGACCCACCATACATCCGCTTCCACTGAAACAAGGTGGTGCTGAGGCCAGACATCGCATTCCTGCCAAAGGTTGTCTCCTACTTCCACCTCAACCAGGACATTGTGTTGCCAGCCTTCTTCCGGCACCCGTCGGATGATCTGGAAAGGTCTCTCCACTACCTGGATGCGAGACGGGCCCTAGCCTTCTACCTAGAGAGGACTTCTCAGGAAGACTAACAGACTCTTTGTCTGCTACGCGGGCCCTCAGAAAGGCGAGCCAGTGTCCTCACAGTGCTTTTCGAAATGGGTGTCTGCAGCAATCAAACTGGCCTACCAAACTCTGGGAAAGCGGCTGCCAGAGCCCATCCACAGCCATTCGACCAGAGCTACCTCACATCAACAGCATTCCTGAATAGGGTGCCTATCCAGGACATCTGCAGAGCGGCCACCTGGGCGACCCCCCTGACTTTTGTTAAGGTGTACAAGGTGGACTCAGCTTTCAGGGAAGACGCGGCGTTGGGTCGCGCAGTCCTCATGTCTTGCGTTGCACAGAGATCCTTGTAGGGATCCTACTCACACAGACGCCGGAGACTGGTGTCTACTCCGCTACCTCCTCCAGTAAATAAAATAACCTCTGTGGTTTGTTCAATCCTGACCTAGTCTATGGTGTCTCTTTCTCTTCGTTTTAGATAGGACACCCCTCCTCCATGATATAAGTTTGCTAATCTACCCTTTATGTGTGGATTCACAGAGACCACGAAGAAGAAGGACAGGTTGCTTACCTGTAACTGTAGTTCTTCAAGTGGTCATCTGTGAATTCACACAATCCCGCCCATCCTCCCCTCAGGTGTCCTAGGCTATCTCCTCAAAAAAAAAAAAAAATAAATAAAAAAAAGAGAGAGAGAGAGAGAGAGAGAGAGAAGGGGAGAAAATTTCTCCTGACCGTAGGCTGCAACCGCGGCTATTCGGAACTGAGAAGGCAGGCTCGAGGAGGGTCTATATAGCCTAGAGGGATGGTGGGCGGGATTACCGCCAAAAATTCAATTAGATAGCTATAGACTCTAACGACTTCCGAATGCTACTGCGCAGGTGCAGGATTAACCCTTTATGTGTGAATTCACAGATGACCATTGGAAGAACTACAGTTACAGGTAAGCAGCCTGTCCTTCCCTGTTTCAACTGTGCCCTTTCTTGTGAAAGGCAGATCTGGCTACCCTGGTTCATGCCTTAGTTACCTCCTGATTAGACTACTGTTAATGCACTCTATGTGGGTCTGACCTTGAGGAATGTTCAGAAGTTGCAGCTAGTGAAAAACTGCCAGGTGTGTATTTTAGAGACCATATAACACTGGTCCTGCAAGAACTACACTGGCTTTCAATTTGCTTCTGAGCTCAATTCAAGGTGCTAGTGTTGACCTACAAAGCCCTACATGACTATCTGAAAGACCACCTGCCTGAAATGTGAGATCTTCAGAGGAGGCCCTGTTTCATGTCCCAACACCTTGTGAAGTTAGGCTGGTGGATACACATAATAGGGCTTTCTCTGTAGCAGCACCTTGACTGTGGAATTCCCTACCCAAGGAAGTTAGACTGGCTTCATCTCTTTTAAATTGTCAACAGGCAACCAAAACAGTGGTGTTCCACATGACGTTCAATGTTTTAACTGTTTAAAAACAGGATTCTAGGATTGTTTGTAGACTGCTCTTAGGAGTTCTTAAAGTAGAGTTTTAATGTGTTTTTAAGATGTTTTTATTTTGTATTGTTTTAATTGATTCTTTTTATTTGTTCATCGCCTTGGGAGCCCTTGTGGGCTGGAAGGCAATACAAAAATACTTTAAATAAAATAATAAAATAAATAAAATCCTAATAATGATAAAAAGTTGAGTTAAGAACTTTGCCAAAGCCCAGAGGATAAACAAACTAAGAGATTACAGCTGTCTTTGTTATCTGACAGCACTGATAAGCTTATCCAGCTCTTAGGCTATTAACCACTATCATATGATGAGAGGACATAGCCATGGGCTTTGGAAAGATGTCTGGTGCACAACACTCTAGTCCCAAAGGAATCAAGATTTAATTTAATTTAATTTATATCCTCCATTTCCCGCCAGCTCGACATCAGAGGAGGATCTGCTGTCTCCTGTTTTCCAGGAGGACTCTCCAGCCGGGTGGCCAGGAACCAGGGAGCGTGCTGTCGCTTTGGCTTTCGGCTTGGAGAGCATCTTCAGGGCCACCTGCTTTCCTTCTGCTTTCTTGGCCAGTTCCTCATGCGGGCTGCTCCTAGGTTGCTTGTCCAGGCACTCCGCTATGCGGTGACTGCTCTTCCCACAGTGAAGACATAGGCCTTTTTGCATTCGCCGCTCCTTCTCTGTCTCCGCCACCGTGCTGCTCGCTGGTTGCGCTGCCTTGGCCTTCTTGGTCATCTTGCCGCGGGGTTTGCTGGCACTGCTTTGCCAGCTTCATGCTTTACCTCAGAGTTTCCATCTCCCCGACTAGATGGAAACCCTACTGGGCCCATCCCAGTAGGGTTTCAGGGTTCCCTTGGACTAGTGCCCACTCCAGGATATCAGCGTTAAGGCCATCTTGGAAATACTGCACCTTTGTGGTTTCAGTCCAGTCAGGGATCTGACTGGCAAGACAGCAAAACTCCATAGCGTATTCAGCTATGGATTGTGGCCCCTGTCGTAGTCGCTGTAGCTCTGTGCATGCCTGCCTCCTCCACAATGGGTCCTCAAACTGGGCCCAGAGTACCATCATGACGTCATGGACACTTTCCAACTCAGGCCCCCATGTCATAGAGGCCCACCAGCCATTGTGCTGCCTCTCCTTCTAGCTGGTTGGAGACATGCTGGACCTTCTCGGACTCCATCTGGAATTCATCCTCCCAGTTTGACATGAATCCCATCACCTGGGTGAGGAAGAATGGTAGCTTCATGGTGTCCCCATCTAATGTTGCCTTCAGGTCCTGATACTTGAGGCCACGTGGGCATGGCCAAGGTTCCTCCGGTCCAGCACCAGCTGGGAGTGCCCAGGGACTGGGAGACGGTGGGGCCGGGGCTCCTCCAGATGGTGCCTGGCCCCCTGCTGGGGCCGCTGCTGGAACTGGAACTGGCCCAGGTACCAGGAGGCCTCCATCTCCCTGGGGAGGGATGTCCGGGATTGCTGGTTGTTGGGGTACCCACTGCAGGATCTCCCCAAGGGTGGTCTGCATTAGCTGCATCTATTGCTTTAGCTGATGCACCTCTCCCTCCAATTCTGTGTATGGGTGTCTCACCCCATAGTCGTGAACTCCGCTAGTCTGTGGCAAGTCCCACCTCAGTGATCTGCGGTCCTCCTGACCTTTTTCGTCCAGTCAGAGCCAACTGGATGCCATGGCCGTGCTCCCAACTCCATCAGATCAGGGGGAAGGAACAATTTGCTGGCCCTCTGTCGCTCCTGACTCAGCTCCTGTGTCTCCAGCTTAGAGCCAGCATCTGGCAGGCCGCCTCCTTGGCCCAAGGCTACAGCCGTAGCCCCCTCTCCAGAGATCACAGCTGCAGCTCCCTCTGTCTGGGTTTATTCCTCCATGACTTGAGACATCTCGCATCAAATTCACAGGTAGAATTTTAGAGAATTGGCTTACTGTGATGAACCAGTAACACACACTGAAAACAATATCCTTTAAGCAGTTTATTGTTCAGGATCTGTTCGGTAGCATAGCAAAGCCAGTTCTGGTGATCCAAAGGCCAGGGGAAATTGATAAAGCTAAACAGAGGGCTGGTTTACACAGCAGATTTATTGCAGCAACTTGCGCTTTAATTCTTTTCCGCATCTGTGTCAGGTAGTTTTCTAATTATGCCGCTTTTTCGTTCAGACTTGAAAAAGTGTGTGTGGGGGGGGTGGCCTCCCAAGCAGACAAAGGCTGTATGGGGAAGGGCATAGACCCTCCTTTGAAGCCTTGCATTTCCGAGCTAAAGACTCACAGACTGCCAAAATAGCAGGGGGGAGATCAAAGAAGTGGCTCTGTCTCTTCTCTAAATCTGCCTGTAAATGAACTCACTCCCTGAAGCAGAGGGACAGTAATTTCTCTGCTGAAAGGCATTGCTGCCATACCGTGGATCCTAAGGTGAACCTATCACAAATTTTTCCAGCACGATTTGTTTAGTCAGGGTTCACAGACTTGCAAAATAGCAGAGGATTTTTGACTCTCCCTCCCTCAGTCCCCCCTCCCCCCTCTCTCGCCCTCCCCCAAGCAGAGCTGACAGACGGGAACTTTATGACTGAAAGGTATTGGGGATCCTTCTTGGCAGACCTTCTGCAAAATAGCAGAGAGGATTTTTCAAAGTTTCCTGATGCTACTGAACGCAGTCCCTCTCTTTTAAGCCCGCCCCTTACATCATAGCAACCAATCACAGTAAAGATCTGCAGAAGCCCTTAACAGAATGGTAGTTTACACTGCCAATAAAGTGCTACATTGCAAATATACTGGCAAAAATAGCGACATCCCCTGGCACACTATATTTGGGTGTTTTACCTTCCCCCCTTCTGAATGAGGCGATGCTGTGCTGCGATCCATGGGAACTATGAGCTATCTTAGCGGTATATTTAGAGGAATATTTGCCCATGTAAATGACCCCTAAGTTTTGTTTCTCCTCAGTTACAAGGGGACCAGAGAAAGGGAGGTATAGGGAGGATAGGGAAGATACATTCCAGAATCAAAGGGCCTGAATATCACAGCTGGTGACCTTGGGCTGCCAGGAGGAGATGTCTGTAAAGCTTAAGGCAGGCTGGCTTGGTTCCAGGAGTTTAGGTGGCCTGGGAAAGTTCCCGAGAGAACCAAACTCATGTTGGGGCCTAGTCTGGATCACTGCAATGTCCAGTATCCAGTGTAGGTCATGACAGACTGGCTGATAGTTATCCAGTTCAGGGTTTTTCAAATAGAAGCCTCACTGCACCTTCTTTTAGGCAGGATGGAACTCTGACTTGCTGCAATGAGGCATTCACTATTCCCATTACCCACTCAGCCAGTCCCCTTCCAGCTGCTCTTATAAACCGGGAAGGGCAAGGGTCCACTGCACATGTGTTCACCCTCACCTCTCCAAGGATCCTCTCCGCATCCTCTGGCTGAACAAATTGAAAAGTATACACTAGCATGGCACAAGCAGGAGCTGAGATTACAACCTCTGGGTTGGTTATCAATCACAGCATCTAAGTTGGAGGGAGAGGATCTGAGCTATTTTACCTAGAAAATGTTGTGCAAATTCTTCACAAGCTCAGGCCATTGCCCCAAGCAGGCAGCTTATATCTCATTCCAGAAAAGGGAAAGGTGTTAGCTTGGCTGGTTAGCCAAGCAGCTGATTCAGTATGTGGGTCCTGGCCCTGCAGGCAGTGGTGGTCTTGCAGGCAGACAGCAGTTTGTCAGAGAGAGGCAGCCCCTGGCAGCAGCAGGCAGAGGCAAAAGCTGGCAGAAAGGCCTGTCTTTTTTTCCTGAGGGTTAGTGTGATGATGTTCTTCTTCCTTATGTTTTGTATTTCCTATCATCCATATAAGCATAAGAGCCATACAGCTGGTTTTCCATGGTGTTCCTTCAAATTATGAGGAGCTAAAAATAAAGAAGTTTTTCTTGGTTTTTGGTTAATGGTTTCCAGGAATGCAGACAACACACTCAGACGTTGTTGATGCTGCTGCTCCTACTGTTGCTGTTCTCCTCTTTTTCCTCTTCTTCCTTCTCCTCTCCAGATGAGGAAAGGCCTAAGACTGTTAAGGTGACCACAATACATTTTAATTGACAAAGTCTTTAGAGTTTAAACACTTAAGAAGAACCATGCTGGATCAGACCAAAGTTATCTTTTCTTGAAAGGCTCTTTAGTCCTGGTCTGTCTTCAAGCGAAAGAAGAGAGAATAGGGGTCTTGAAGTTGCTCTTCAGTTATTAGCACCTGGGCATCAGACTCAGTAGTTACACAGACAAATTGGTCAGTTTCCTCCACTATGGTGTCAGGATCGAACCCTGGTGTGACCCATTCCTGCCATTTTCAGTGTGCTCTGGTAACCTTGCTGTTAATTATGTTTTCATTTTCTTGTGCTTGTTAATGAAAGTTCTGTGGCAACTGTGGAGGGGAGTATAATGGCTGCTAATGGGAATAGGGAGATAAGCCTGAAGCTGCAGAACTGACTTGGGAAAAATGGGATGGTTGTTGTATGGGAAGAGGAGGCCAGGGGATGATGGATAACCAATAATATCAAAACCCACCATATTTCATAGATTGCAATATGCTATTATTATATTGTCTACACTCTCAGTTTCAGTTCTGAGCAACAACCTTGTATGGTATACTTTCTGGATTTCTGTGCCAATAAAGTTTTCTGATCAACTCTGAAATTTCTGGTCAGTGCGTCTGATAATGCAAGTACATGACATATGGTGAGATAGATTTATTTCTTTTATTTCTAAATTTGTAGCTATGCATACAAGTAACAAATGCAAATGTATAAATCTGTGTTCTCTTTTGATTTCCTTTTTGGTTATGCATTTCCTCTTTTATGATGATGTACAGTTGACTATCCCAAAGACTATGGGGACTACTTCAGGGAGAGGATTGGGATAGTCTTTCAGATATAGCAGTCAAGATTTATGCCCTAAGTTAGAGTTTGGTAGGAACTCTTTGATCTGATTTATACTGTCAAGAAACACTATGATGGTAGTTTGAAATCTAAATCCAAATAGAGTTCCTTATATTCTGTGGATTCTGCCATATGAATCTCACTAAGCCATCAATGTCCCATTCCAATAGAACAGGGATGGGCAACTCATTGTCCTCCAGAAGTTGGGCTGTAAATGCCATCCACCCTAGCCAGCATAGCCAATGGTGAACAATGAGGGAAGCTGCAACAACATCTGGAAGAAAATGAGTAGCCCATTCGTGCCTGAGGTTTGCAATGCTGAGCTGCACATGGAGGTCCTACTTGGAAATCATCTTAAATTTCTTCTTACTTGTGTGAACAAAATTTTATTTTATTTTGACAAATCACTGCACAGGACTTTTATGCCAACCCAGAAGACAGAATGATTAAAAAAAAATCTTTATACTATTAACGGTAAATTTTACCACAAACTTACTGCCTCATTTTGCTTGTGCACATAATTTATTTCTGAAATCACCATCATTATTGTGGAAATAATAATATGGACCAGCTTTGGATGGAATAATGAGAAAATGTATGCTCTGAACATAATCACTGCCTAGTATTATTAGTGTTTATACCAGTGTGTCGATCATTTTCTTCTAAGAAGTTCAGAGTGGACTAAAATCTCTGCATGTTTAAATTGAGACAATTGTATTACAGCCAGGGAGTATCTGGACAGCTTGGGCATTAGGTATTTACTCTTGATCAGTCATCATCATCATCATAATAATCATCATAATATTTATTTTTACCCCGCCCCTCTGTTAAAAACAATTGGGGTGGCTTACAACAGTTAAAGTACAACAATACTGACTAAAATCACTAAGCCCCACCCCCACCCTCCCCCATAAAAATATATTAAACTAGTATCAAATTAAAATCCACCTAAACTAAAATCACATAAATAAACAAATACAAAATGTCACAATTGTTGATAACAAAAGATAAAAATTAATGTGTGCACACTTCTAGAAAGCACAGCAACTCAGGTGATCTTTATCATGCTGATGGAAATATATATCGTGGTATTTAAATGATCCATTTTTGGTTCAGAGAGACCTACAAGGAATTTGCAATTTTAATAACTACACCATTTGACAAATACCAGCTGCTGTTACATCCCATGATAATTTCAATCACTGAAAGGATCCTGGGACTATATAGGACAGACGATATAGCTAATCAGGTAATGAAGACTAGAAGAGGCAACAGAATACGGAAAAAGCTCTGTCTGCTATAGATTTTTTTAAAAATAGAAAACAGCCCTGAAATTAGCAGGGGTGTCAACTTGAACTTGGTCTTCTGTAGCTATCATATTGCATGGGTATGAAAGTCACAGCCCTGAGTTTACAAGGCCTAAGCTGGGCAGCTGATGACTGGGGCTCTTGGGAGTCTCTCATGCATAGGGTCACATCAATCAAAGTCAACTTGCAAGCAAATAACAACACAACAGCAACAATGGTTTCTTTCCTGCAACTGCTTGCACAATGGAGAGATTCAACACAAGAGGCTAGCAAAGTTTCTCATTCTGGCAGCCTTATTTGAGAACTCACGCCAAACAAGTCTTAAAGAGAAACGACAACGCAGAAAGAATCACAACCCAGAAACATCACCCAAGGAGGCCTTCTGCTGTGCTTTCTGCAACCGGACTTGTTTATCTTGGATTGGCCTTTTTAGTCATCAGCGTGCTTGCAGAAAGCGTGGAATGAGTCCTTCCTGAATCTTCGTTTGAGAAGAAAAGCCAGAGAGGCATCATCAAGGTCAATGTAAATAACTGATTCAGACTACCCTTCCATTTGTTTTCTGTGGGGTTTCCCCCCCATTCTTCCATAAGGCATAGGCCAGAGCTAGAAAACATTAGTGTTAGCCCTAATGCATTAATGGTAAACTGTTAGTGAAATTTAATTAATTAACATTATGAAAATTTTAAACATATACAATCAATTTGTTAATTAAATCCTTTGTGGTCTAATGATTTTATCTATTGTTATTATTATTATTATTATTATTATTATTATCTTTTATTTCTATAGGACCATCAATGTACATTGCACTTTACAAGAAAAAACAACAGAACAGTTCCCTGCCCTCAAGATTACAATCTAATGAAGACATGAAACAAAAGGAAAGGGGATGGCCGTAGGGGAAGGGATTAAGTCTATCATTCTTTTCTTTCCCTGCTTGGCCAGGGCATTGGCAGTTCGGATGGAGGGAGGGCCTGCCTTAGCTTCCCTCCCTCTGCAGCCAGGGCAATTGTGTACATGGTTTAACATTAACTTGCTTTCAAAGACTGTATAATTCCAATAGGTTTTAAAACTGCAATTTATTTTGGTGTTTTACAATTTATATTGTTCTAAATGGTTTGAATTGATCTGAGTGCAGTATAGTAAAATGGTGTCCCTTATATAAAACGGCAAAATCAAGGTTTGCTTTCTGGAATTTTTTAAAAAATATTTTCAAACCATGGTTTGTTGAATCTGTGGATGCAGAATCCATTGATACGGTGGTCCAATTGTACTAATAATGGCTGGTAGCAGATCAAAGCAACAAGAATAATTTCTAATTACTCAAAAATATGCATAATTTCATATTGAAAAGTTACTATTAAAATATACATTTATAAAATATCAAATAATTAGAAGTAACAATTTCAGTACTTTAGTGCTCAGTTTTGCCATAGGCAGAACTTGTATCCTTGTGTAGCTAGAATGACAGACAGTACAGTACTGTAGTCCATAAAATAAACTATGCAGAAGGTTGAAGCAACAACAACAGATATCTCATTTCATTGCTATTTCCAAATGTCTAATGCAACAGGAGAGATATTATCATAAGCAACAGACGAGGACAGCGGGCAAGCTATATAAAATAAACCAAGTAATTTTCCCATGGATGGGTAAAAGGGCACTTTACTTTTTCCAAGTACATGATAATAAAGTGAGTTTGCTGGTTATGAACCTACTTGATCACTTTCATGTTGGTGGGCCAGAATTTGAGGAAGGAAAACAATATATTTGCTTCATAGGCAAAAGCAGATAATAATGCAACCATTTGTTCAATTCTTTAGAGAACATATTATTTCCTGTCACTGCTGGGAATGCAATATTTTAATATCAGTGAGCTACAGAAACACTACTGGAGGTCCTGGACAAGAGAGATTTCTCAGAGAATTTATGAGAAACAAGACATAATAGTAGGTTACAACGTATCCTGCTTTGTATTGTATATTTTCTATAGTTTAGTGTTCCATTCCTCCCCTGAGAACTGTGGTATGCAGAGCTGCCTTAACAATATACATTTTCTTAACAAAATAGAGCAGTAGAGATACCTTGGTATGACACCAACTCCTGACTCCCGCCCTGCAACTCCCAGTATTCATTCATTCACTCACTCATTCATTCATACTTTTCCTTCCATTCTTTAACTCTGAGGGTTCCCAGACTGGCTCACTAATGTGTGTGTGTGTGTTTTTTTTAAAAAAACAACAGTTTAAAACAACAGTAATGTAAATAATCCATTAATTAATTATAAAATGGCAGGACAATAAGACTAAATTCTCCCAGCAGACAAAGGCAATGCCACAGTAATCATGGAAACAGAAAAATACAGACAAAAAAATAAGGGAACTCTTGGACCCTGCAACATACAGAAAACTCAAGCAATATCCGACCAACAAAATCACCAGAAAAACAAATGCCTTGATCAAGAACTCATCCATTCAGCCAATCATACACCAGAATCTATGCAGATCAGAGGCTCTCACATCAAGACTATATGGACTTCCCAAGATCCACAAGGATTCCATTCCTCTCCGACCCATAGTGAGCACCACTGGATACCCCGCGTATGACTTGGCCAAGTTTCTGGCCATACAATTACAAACCCCTCACTACATCAAAGACTCAACTCACTTCATTGAAAAAATCAACAACATTGAACTGAAACCTGGAGACAGACTGATCAGTTTTGATGTTGTCTCCTTGTTCACCAAAGTCCTCATAATGGACACCATGACACTCATACAACAAATATTTCCTGAGGACATCACAGCCTTGTTCAAACACTGCCTCACCACAAGCTACTTACAGTGGGATAACGAATTCTACGAACAGATAGATGGGGTAGCCGTGGGCAGCCCCCTGAGCCCAGCGATAGCAAACTTTTACATGGAATATTTTGAAAAGCAAGCCCTGGAAACAGCACCAAAAAAGCCCACAACATGGTTCTGATATGTGGGTGACACTTCCACCATTTGGAACCACAGAGAAGAAAATTTGATCTCATTCCTGAACCACCTGAGCAGCATCCACCCAAATATCCAAGTCACAATGGAAAAAGAGAAGGAAGGAACACTGCCATTCTTGGATGTCCTGGTCATCCGCAAACCAAACCAATGGTTAGGCCACAAGGTATACAGAACCCCCACACACACAGATAGATACCTACACAAGAACACCAATCATCACCCAGGACAAAAAAGAAGCACAATGAAAACATTGGTAGACCGTGCAAAAAGGATCTGCGAACCCCACTACCTGGAGGATGAACTGAGGCACCTAAACTGGGCTGTACAGGCTAATGGTTATTCCATATCAGACATCACAAGAGCAGCCAGACCCAGAAAAAACCACAGGAATGAAGAAGAAAATGAAGAAGAACCACAGGAATGAAGAAGAAACCCAAAGGGAAGCGTATTTTTACCATGCATCAAAGGAGTCACAGACAGAATAGGGAAACTGATGAGGAAATGCCATCTCAAAAAAATCCATAGACCAACCAAAGAAATCCAAGAAATGCTATGCTCAGTGAAGGACAAAAGAGACCCTTTCACAGCTGCATGAAATTACCGCATACCATGCAGCTGTGGACAAGTTTACATAGGGACCACTAAATGCAGTGTGCAAACACGAATCAAGGAACATGAGAGACACTGCAGACTGGGCCAGCCAGAAAAATCAGTGGTAGCAGAATATGTTATAAACCAACCTGGACACTAAATGCCATTTAAAAACACAGAAATTCTAGACCAGGCCAACAATTATCATGTCAGAATGCATAGAGAAGCTATTGAAATTCACAAATACCTGGACAACTTCAACAGGAAAGAAGAAACCTTAAAAGTAAACAAATCTGGCTCCCAGTTTTGAAATACAATAGAATCAAAACTCAACATTTACAAAAGAATTCCACCCAGGGACAGGGGGATTCCCAGCAGATAATGGCCCATCAACCAACCATTAGCCAAACAGACACTAACAAACCTTGCATTTCTATACCCAGAAACTAACCATTCAATTACACAAATTTACATATACTCCCGAACTGGGGTTCACAGCATATAAACTCCACACACACACCTACCCAACCATTCTCTGAGGATGCCAGCCACAGATGCAGGCGAAATGTCAGAAGAAACTATTCCAGAACACGGCCTCACGGCCCGGAAAAAAACCAAGGAAAATCTAATAAGACTAAATATTAAGTAGAGCCAGAAATACAAAACCATCTGTCAAAACATTGGCTAAATACTCAGGGTGAATTTAAAGGTATTCATCGTCTGTCAAAACTGCATTAGCATCAATATCAGGTGACCATCCCTGGAAACAATGTACCAGAGACATGGTACCATCACAGAAAAGGCTGCTATCTTGTGGTATCATCCGCTTTGCCTCTGACAGTAAGGGAACAGAAGGGTATATATAGAAGATTTTAACATCCAGGCAGCTTCATGGGGAAGCCCCCTTCAGACATTCCAGCTGATCTTCAGCATGGTCAATTGTAGGAGTAATGAGTCTAAAAAATAAAACTGTATTAAAAATTCCAGGATCTAGTCCTTTTAAAAAGCAACAAAAATTATCTTCTTTAAAAAAGAGTTTAAAAATCATTCATTTACTTTTAACTTCATCCAGAGTGCAACTTAGGAATGCTGACTGAAAGCTCAATTAACATTTAAAAAGTGTATTCAGAGGTCTGAGATGACTCAGTTAAATTAGACTCATTACAAAACAAAGGAGTCAGTTTAAAATGCAAATCAAAGTTTACTGAAGGTATATCAATCTCAATCTACATACTAAAACAAACTTTAAAAAGAGGTTCCTAACTAAGAGTATTTAGGGTAGGAAAACTCATCAGCCTACAGCGGTAATAGGCTGCATGGTGAAAATCATGGCATTGTTGCAGGAAAGATGTCTTAAGATGTCTTAAGATGGCTACAGCCTCATGGAGACTCAAACTTAAAAAAGAACTTAACAGAGCAATAAAATTTAAATTAGGTCATGTGTTGAATGACCCAGCACTCCAGTTGGCTGGAAGTGCCCAGTGAAATAAGAGAAAGGGAATTTTGGGAGAACAAAAGCATGCAGGGAAAAACCCTAGACTTATCTTAGGATGTGAATGAGGTACACAAGATCGCTTTTACATTACAATGATTATGTCCCCACATACTACATCAATGAATGAAACATAGGTCTAGTAAGTGGCAGGCTGCATCCCAACGTTCATTCGAATGCAGAGAGGAACAGTGACAGTGGTAGTAGCAATAAAGCAGTGGCAACTCCTGCAGCCTTCACCCCCACTCCCTGTGAGTAGTTTTGGAAGGAGTAGTAGGGATGTGGAGATGGCATCATGTGTTGTTACGTTTGGTGGAAGCGTAGGAGTCTGCTTACCTTGAGCTCTGGGTACGGATAGCTGGCTGATCAGTGTTTTCCAAATTCTAGTCCCCCAGGTGTTTCAGACTTCAACTCCCAGAAGTCTCAGCCACCTTGGCCAATGATCAGGGATTCTGGGAGCTGAAGTCCAAAACACCTGGAACACCACCTGGTTAATGGGGAGCAAGTGGTGGGATCCTTAGGTTAGAGTGATCATGTTCTCCTGGAGTTTGTTATACAATGGAAAGGAGATGCCAGGCATAGTCAGACACGCATTCTAGACTTTAGGAGAGCTGATTTCAAACTCAGGGAAATACTGGCGGTGATCCCATGGTCAGGAATACCAAAAGAGAAGGGACTTCAAGATGGATGGGACTTTCTCAAAAGGGAGATACTGAAGGCACAATTTCAAACAGTACCATTGAGGAAGAAAAATGGGAGGTGTCTCAAGAAACCAGGATGGATGACTAAAGAACTTTCAATGGAGTTAAGTTTTAAACGGAACATGTATAGGAAATGGAAAAGGGGAGAAATCACCAAAGAAGAATTCAAACAGATAGCGAACACACAGGACTGGTTTAAGGAATTTTGGAGGCCCCTGCAATGCTTTATTTTGGGGGGCCCATATGCTTATCTCAGGTTAATGTAAACTAACTCAAGCAAAGCTATTCACAGTACAGGATATTCAGATTGTTACTAATAATGTTTTTTTGCAGGAGGAGGGTTACTAACCCCCCCCCACAATGATGGGGCCCCCTGCGGATGCTGATGCCGCTGGTGCCTTAAACCGGCCCTGCAAACACATGTAGGAGTAAAGTCAGAAAAGCTAAAGCGCACAATGAGCTCAGGCTCGCTAGAGAGGTTAAGAACAATAAAAAGGGGGTTTTGGGGTATGTCTGCAGCAAAAGGAAGAAGAAGGAAATGGTAGGGTCACTACATAGAGAAGATGGCAAAATGCTAACAGGGGACAGAGAAAAGGCAGAATTACTTAACACCTTCTATGCCTCAGTATTTTCAGAAAAGGAAAAGGGTGATCAAACTGAGGATAATGGAACAGAGGATGCAATAGGGGAAATCCAGCACAGAATAAGTAAAGAGGTAGTACAGGAATACCTTCTTAATCTAAATGAATTTAAATCTCCAGAACCAGACGAATTACATCCAAGAGTATTAAAAGAGCTGGCAAATGTAATCTCAGAGCCATTGGCAATAATCTGAGAACTCCTGGAGAACAGGAGAAGTCCCAGCAGAGTGGAGGAGGGCAAGCGTCCCCATCTTCAAAAAGGAAAAAAAAGAGGATCCCAACAATCATTGTCCAGTTAGTCTGACACCAATACCAGGGAAGATTCTAGAGCAGATCATTAAACAGAGAGTCTGTGACCATTTAGAAGGCAATGCCATAACCACAAAAAGTCAACATGGGTTTCAGAGAAACAAGTCATGCCAGACTAATCTGATATCTTTTTTTTGATAAAATTACAAGCTTGGTAGATGAAGGGAATACTGTGGATATCACATACCTTGATTTCAGTAAGGCCTTTGACAAGGTTCCCCATGACATTCTTGCAAACAAGCTTGTAAAATGTGGGCTATACAAGTTAACTGTTAAATGGATTTGTAATTGGTTGACTGGCCGAACCCAAAGGATGCTCCTCAGTGGCTCCTCTTCGTCTTGGAAAGATGTGACCAGTGGGGTGCCACAGGGTTCTGTCCTGGGCCCAGTGCTATTCAACATCTTTATCAATGACTTGGATGAGGGAATTAGGGGCATACTTACCAAATTTGCAGATGACACCAATTAGGAGGAGTAGCTAATACCCTAGAGGACAGGATCAAAACTCAAAATGACCTGAATAGACTAGAAAGCTGGGCCAAAGCTAACAAAATGAAATTCAATACGGAGAAATATAAGGTACTGCACTTAGGGTGGAAAAGCAAAATGCATAGATACAGGATGGGGAAAACCTGGCTGAATGAGACTACGTGTGAAAGGGATCTAGGAGTCCTAGTAGACCACAAGTTGAACATGAGTCAACAGTATGATGCGGCAGCTAAAAAGGCCAATGCGATTTTGGGTTGCATCAATAGAAGTATAGTGTCTAGATCAAGGGAAGTAATAGTGCCACTCTATTCTGCCTTGGTTAGGCCTCACCTAGAATACTATGTCCAGTTCTGGGCACCACAATTCAAAAAGGATATTGACAAATTGGAGTGTGTCCAGAGAAGGGCAACTAAAATGGTGAAAGGTCTGGAAACCATGCCTTATGAAAAAAGACTTAGGGAGCTGGGTATGTTTGGCCTGGAAAAAAGATGGTTAAGGGGCGATATGATAGCGCTGTTTAAGTATTTGAAGGGGTGTCACATTGAGGATGGAGCAAGCTTGTTTTCTGCTGTTCCAGAGACTAGAACATGGAACAATGGATGCAAGCTCCAGGAACATAGAACATTAGGAGGAACTTTCTGCCAGTAAGAGCTGTTCGGCAGTGGAACACACTCCCTCGGAGTGTGGTGGGGTCTCCTTCCTTGGAGGTCTTTAAACAGAGGTTGGATGGCCATCTGTCAGGGATGCTTTGATTGTGATTTCCTGCGTGGCAGGGGGTTGGACTGGATGGCCCTTGTGGTCTCTTCCAACTCTGCAATTCTATGATTCTATTATTCTACCAGAGTTTGGGAAACACTGATATAGTTGCTGAATAAGGCTTAAGAGTTAAAGTCAATCTGTAGAACAGGACTGAATGGATCACAGCACCATTATAACATTTTCATTCAGTCTGCAAATGGAAGTTTCTACCAAAATATGATGCCATAAAAGTCATTCTTCAGAGACTTTAACTGATGTACAAAAGGTAGAAATTCTGTAGATGCTGCCATTCCCACCTCCACTAGGAAGAAAAGCATAATGTGTGCTACTTAAGGGAATACAGTACAGTCCTTGGTGGAGTAGGCTGGAATTCCTGAAGTGAACCTGAATGGGGCAAGTAGCCAATGTCTCTTCATATAACGTATGTGGAAGAATTAAACTTCTGTATTACATTCACAGAACAAGAGTCCTTTTGCTCAGCATCTTAAGTAGAAAGCCCCATACAGTTCACAGCAATTTCCTTCCCTCTGCCTCAGTTCCTCACTTCTTTAGCTCCATTCAGGAGAAAAGGAATTTTGTTTTCATTTCTCATACAGATATTGTGAGACATAATTAGCATTTCAAGGAAGTTCCCTGTGGGAGATAAGCCATGCAGAGCTTGGTCTTATTTTTATTTTTACAGTCCTTTGGGAATTTTAATTCACTGGAAGCAATTTGTGACACAAAAATATGTAGCATTTATTGACAACATTCACATTTTCTTCCCAACATTAAAAAATCATAGGCCAAACTGAATGGCTTCAAAATGCACACTGTAATTGTGATGAAGTTCAAAATGTTGTAAATACCCCTTTAAATATAAACAGTTGTTTCCCAGGAACACAGTACAATGTGTTTTCAGACAAAAACAGTATTCCGTTAGACAGTGAAATTCCTTTGCAGTTTTGTTTTGTTTCATTATTTCCTCTATGTTCCATTTAACAGAGAGATACTTTGATTGGGACTTTCCTGTGATGTCAGGGGAAGGATCCCTGTGCCAAGCTGTAAGAATTGCTCCAGAAGTGCTGTTAGCGTCCAAGTCACCTACCCTACCCTGCAAGATATACTGAGGCGGGGAAGGAATCAGATGTTGTTGGACAGCAACTCTCAGCGTTCTTCACCATTGGCGGTGCTGGCTAGGCCTGCTAGGACTTGCAACCTAACACCATCTAGAGAATGGCAAGATTCCCATATTGCAAGAAGCACTGAATCTGCTCAGGTCTTTAGTTTAAAAGCAGGGCTGGTTTAAGGCACCAGTGGCATCAGCATCCGCAGGGGGCCCATCATTGTGGGGCCCTGTAGTAACCCTCCTCCTGCAAAAACATTATTAGTAATAATCTGAATATCCTGTACTATGAATAGCTTAGGTTGAGCTAAGTTACATTGACCTGAGATAAACATATCCCCCCCCCCAAATAACATTGCAGAAGGCCCCAAAATTCCTTAAACTGGTCCTGTTTAAAAGAACTACGGTATTGAATTAATTTTGAGGGCAGGCTCAGCAACTTGGATAGCTCCTTTAATGGTCAGCCCGATTAAATAAATCAGAACAGATGCACTATTCTACCGACACAGAAGCCACCAGAAGCCATTGGTTTAGCCAGTGTCACATATTCTCACTCAGTAGCCCCAGTTCTCCAGAGGCTCAGGCATTGAGGGGCTTGGTTCCCATGTCCTGCTGTCTCAACTTTTTAAGTGGAAATGTCAGATACTGAACTTGGGATCTCCTGCATGCTAAACATATTCAGAGCTGCATAGTTCTTCTCCTGTTGCTACTCAGTGAAGAGCCAAAGAACACCCGTATGCACACACATACATAAACGTATATATATTCTGCTACCCAAATAGATGATATGTGAGATACAGTGTGTACAAGCACACACACACACACACAGAGTGTGTGTGTACACACTGTATCTCACATATCATCTATTTGGGTAGCAGAATAATTTCCTGATTAACACAACCATAAAACACAGAGGAGGACCAGGGCAATGGATTTCCCAGCTGCAAGAACTGTGCATGTTTGGTGGTAAGTATTTGTAATGATGTGTGTGCACACACACAGTGATACATATACATACCTCTTCACTAACAGCCTACAGGTACATAGAATAGCTTCTCTGTCCTGTGACCCCTGTTCTGTTTGTGTTAATGTTACTTCATATTAATCTTCTCCACCAGGAAATGACAGTTGGCTTCTCCCAGAGCAATGAAATAGTTTTTCAGTCACAGGTGGTCATGAAGCGAATAATATACAATTTCTCACAGGCTTTATGTTGTAGAGAAGTTTTCAGAGACACTGTTTTTATGGAGAAGATATAGCGCCTCATAGTAGTAGTAAGGTAGTTTTTTTTTTTTAAGTTTGAGAGCCTTCTCAGAACATCTGGACCAAAGGTTCCCTACCCTTGCTCTAACCACTATACTACACTGGCTTAATTATCTTCTCCCACACAGTTTCTCTGATTTAAACCCTCTCTGTGAAATGTAGATTTTCCTTGTAGGGGCAAAAGTCATGAGACTCTAGAGGGGCCTCCTGGAGGAGCATGTAGCTTTTCAGATTTTGTTAGATAGCACCTTCCATCATTTCTCACCATTGCTGGGGAGATTATCAGATGGGCTTTATAATCTGGGACAGGGATGCAACAGGGTCGCAAAAGGATTTCCCTTTTAAGATGACGTCGTTCCTCTCCTGTTCTTCCTCCATGCTGCCTCTGCTCTGTTCCTGTGTCTTCTTATTCATGGGGAAAAGTCATTAATAGATTCTCCATTCTGTTTTAGTAAGAGAATCACGGGCATCTGAAACAGAGCCCTGTTCTGCTGGCACAATGGGTCTGTGCCGAACATTTGCGGGTATGATCGGGATGAGGAGGTAAGTGACATCCTCCCCCCTCTCCCCGGGTTACTTGTAATTTTTAAACTGTGTTTTGGGGCTTGGTTTTTTAATTTGATGTTTGGTTGGGTTTTTAATTTTTAAATTTCTCGCGAGAACGGGCAGGAGTTGCTTTATGGGACGTGAATGCAGCTTTGCGACAGCTGCATTTATTTTTGGCCCACTGAGGGGAGGGGGAGCAGTTCTTATGCTGGGATAAATGTAAGTATATGAAAAATTTTCTTTAAACTGTAACAGGAATGGGAGTGGGGTTGGAATGGGGTGGGGGGAGTACTGGGACAGAGATGGGTTTTAAGGGCCCGTCTGATAATCTCCTGGGTAAGGCTCACAAGAATTGCAGCTCAGTTATACCTGAAAGGCCACTTGTCCCCTACACCACCTTTAAAGCTACTGTATATATAGTATATATATACACACACAGAGAGAGAATATATATATGGTGTACATCCTAGAAGAGATCAGTCCTGAACTCTTGCTGGAAGCTAAGCCAAGATGACTGAGGATGGAGCAGGCTTGTTTCCCACAGTTCCAGAGACTAGGACATGGAGCAATAGGTTCAAATTACAGGAAAAGAGATTCCACCTAAACATTAGGAAGAACTTCCTGACAGTAAGAGCTGTTTGTAAGTGGAATGAACTGCCTCAGAGTGTGGTGTAGTCTCCTTCTTTGGAGGTTTTTAAACAGAGGCTGGATGGCCATCTGTCAGGAATGGTTTGATTGTGTATTCCTGCACGGCAGGGGGTTAGACTGAATGGCCCTTGAGGTCTCTTCCAACTCTATGATTCTATGATTCTATGACTAAAGTGAGGCTGTCATATTTCAGCCACATCATGAGAAAGCATGACTCAATAGAAAAGACAATTATGTTAGGAAACATTAGGGCGGTAGAAAGAGAGGAAAACTGCATAACAGATGGATAGACTCAATCAAGGAGGCCACAGCCCTGAACCTACAGGACCTGAGCAGAACGATTGAGGACAGAGGGTCTTGGAGGTATCTCATTCACAGGGACATCATGAGTGGAAGTCGACTCGAAGGCATTCAACAACAATGTATACAGTGGGCCCTTGGTATTCACTGGGGTTTGGTTCCAGGACCACCCCCACCCCGTGGATACCAAAATCCATGGATGCTCAAGTCCCATTAGATACAATGGCATAGTAAAATGGTGTCCCTTATATAAAATGGCAAAATCAAGGTTTGCTTTTTAAAAAAAAAAAAATTGGGGGGGATATTTTCTAGCCACGGATGGTGGGATCTATGGATGCAGTATCCATTGATACGGAAGGGCAATTGTAGTCCCCCTGCAGAGCAAATAGCAGTTTTGGTGAGTTATTCTGACTAGGAAATGGGGTGGAATGAAATGGTTAACCCTCCTTTTCTCCTGTGGAACTTCCCCCAATTAAATCAGTAACAGTTGATTAGAAAGGACAAAAGAAGAACAAAATTCAAAGGGAATCTTATACAGAGACCTCCCATGTTCTGTGTATTTGGGTTCTAAGATGCCCTTCAGAGCCAGGAATCCAAAAGTCAAATGCTTTGAACAACCCAATGTCTTTGAACATGATGTTCCACCATATGGGGCCCTGAAAAATAATTACAGCCATTTTCATCATGTAAAAAGCCATCCAAAGTTGTTTCATGGTTCCCTTTTCCCTCCCAGTTTTATTGATTTTGTCTATTGATTTCTGTACAGACATTATTGTATGCAGGGCAGACAAAATCCATTCCATACAATTAAGAATCTTTATAAAGAGTGGGTGCACTTTCTTATCCCTTGCAGTTCAAGAATATTCAATTCTATTTTGTTTGTTTGTTTTTGTTTTAATCACTGCTATTATGAGATTTGTTTTTTCTGTCATTTTTTCCCTGAAATCTCTGTCCTTTGATTGAAGAAATGGGCATGAAAGATTTGATATTGTTCATATGTCTTGTATTCACTGAGAATTGTTTCTTTAAAAAACAAAATGAAATTGCACTGTCTTTCACCAAGAGGAGGAAAGACACAGCTTTTGTCATGAGGGAAACATATTTCCAGCACAAACCATGAAAGCTAGAGATGATTTGACAGACAAACTAGTGTGGTGCAATTAGGTTTCTGCCACCCAGGATGGAAGCAGAATGAAGTTCTAGATTCTTGCATTATTTCTAGTCGTTTTTGATCCTGATATGTGACACCACCCTAGCCAGGTCTACTATTAAGCAAAATGAGGTGATTACCTCATGAGGCAGTCATTGGGATGTGGAAATGGCAGCCTCTCTGCTGTCGTTCCAAGCTCTTTGGTTGTCCCCTTTTGTTTCTCAACAGAGTCAAACATGCAACACAATCTGTCCTGGATTTGGATGTTATCAGTGTGGTGGAACTTCTGTGAGTTTGAATTTTTTTAAACTGTTGGGAGAGGCTGCTTGTTGCTGAGTTGGGTGGAGCTTCTGTGAGTTTGAATTTTTTTAAAAAACTGTTGGGAGAGGCTGCTTGTTGCTGAGTGGGGTGGAGCTTCTGTGAGTTTGAATTTTTTTAAAAAACTGTTGGGAGAGGCTGCTTGTTGCTGAGTGGGGTGGAGCTTCTGTGAGTTTGAATTTTTTAAAAACTGTTGGGAGAGGCTGCTTGTTGCTGAGTGGGGTGGAGCTTCTGTGAGTTTGAATTTTTTAACTGTTGGGAGAGGCTGCTTGTTGCTGAGTGGGGTGGAGCTTCTGTGAGTTTGAATTATTTTTTAACTGTTGGGAGAGGCTGCTTGTTGCTGAGTGGGGTGGAACTTCTGTGAGTTTGAATTTTTTTTTAACTGTTGAGAGAGGCTGTTTGTTGCTAAGTGGGGTGGAGCTTCTGTGAGTTTGATTTTTTTTTAACTGTTGGGAGAGGCTGCTTATTGCTGAGTGGGGTAGAGCTTCTGTGAGTTTGAATTTTTTTTAACTGTTGGGAGAGGCTGCTTGTTGCTGAGGCACAAACCTAACGGCGCATGAATTTGAGTGACCAAACAAAAGTACAGCATAGAGTTCTCAGCATTAACTAGGAGTTCTTAGATTACCTAAAAGCTCTCACCATGGACACTGAGGGGACTGCTGCAGTCACCCGCAACACTTGTGGGATGTTTGTCTTCTTGTCTACAGACGTGGGAAACTTCACATGCACTAAGTGCAAGTTGGTAGCCCTCTTGGAGGAGAGAGTCCAGCAGCTGGAGACACGGGTAGCTACACTTCAAAAGATTCGTGAGCAAGAGATTTTCCTAGACAGAACAGAACAAACAGTCTTGGACAGGGACTGCACAGAGGAACTGGTTGGGGAGGAGAGGGTCACTTCACAGACACAGGAGGTAGACAGTTGGAGGAATGTCACACACAGAACAAGAAAATCTGGGGATTCTTCGAGCAGCTTGCAGCTACAGAATCGATTCAAAGCCCTCTCCCTTACTGAGGACAATGAGGAAGAACACCATAGACAGACTTCAGGGGCAGAGCAGGGGACCCTGAGAGGACCACCGCAAGGAACAGCAGCTGTGAAGCCTCGGGGGAGGCGTGTGGTGGTGGTGGGGGACTCCTTGCTGCGGGTTACAGAAGCAGTGGTTTGTGGGCCTGACAAGATGTCTCGGGAGGTGTGTTGTCTCTCTGGGGCAAAGATCCGTGATGTGACCGAGAGGCTGACAAGACTCGTAAAGCCTACAGATCATTACCCCTTCCTTTCCACCCCACTCAGCAACATGTGGGAACCAATGATACTGCAAGGCACAGCTTTCCGAAGATCAGAAGAGATTATGAGGCTCTGGGGAGGAAGCTGAAAGAAATGGACGCACAGGTTGTCATCTCGTCTCTTCTGCCAGTTGAAGGGCATAGTCCAGGAAGAGAGAGGAAAATAGCCGACGTAAACAACTGGCTCCATAGATGTTGTTGCCAAGAATGATTTGAATTCTTGGATCATGGGCTGCACTTCCATGAGGGGGGACTTCTGGCAAGAGATGGGGTACACCTTACGACAGTTAGCAGAAACATTTTTGCCTACAGTCTCAAGAATTTGATCAGGAGGGTTTTAAACTGAGTCATATGGGGGAGGGAGACAGTATTCTGGAAGGCAAAAGGGCTGGAGAAAATAGTCAAACAGTCATAGAGGGAACAAGGCAAACAGTGCAAGGACGCAACAGTGGGAGGCAAAAAAACTTGCACAGGCAGCAAGTAAAGGGAACACATGGTCTTAGATGTCTCTACACTAATGCACAGAGCATGGGAAATAAGCAAGATGAACTCGAACTCCTAGCACTACAAAACAAATATGATATAATAGGCATTACTGAAACCTGGTGGGATGAGTCACATCATTGGAATGTAGGAATGGAGGGGTATAACCTTTATAAGAGAAACAGGCCAAACAGGAAGGGAGGAGGAAAAGCATTATATGTCAGGGATATTTATACCACTGAAGAGATCCATGGCATCAATACAGGAAGCCAGGTGGAGAGCATCTGGATAAAAATTAAAGGGGAGAGAAACAACAGGGATGTTATTGTGGGACTCTACTACAGACCCTCAAGTCAGACGGAAGAATTGGATGATGCCTTTCTAGAACAGATGACCACACATGCAGAAAGAAGACATGTAGTAGTGATGGGTGACTTCAACTATCCTGATATTTGCTGGAAATCTAACTCAACCAAAACTTCAAGATCTAGCAAATTCCTTATTTGCCTGGAAGATAATTTCATGGTCCAAAAGGTGGAAGAGGCAACAAGGGGGTCAGCTATTTTAGATCTGATCCTAACCAACAGAGATGACCTGGTTAATGGGGCGTATGTGGTGGGATCCTTAGGTGAGAGTGATCGTGTTCTCTTGAAGTTTATTATACAATGGAAAGGGGAAGCCAGGCATAGTTAGGTACTCATTCTCGACTTTAGGAGAGCTGATTTCTATAAACTCAGGCAAATATTGGGGGTGATCCCATGGTCAGGAATATTAAAAGAGAAGAGACCTCAAGATGGATGGGACTTTCTCAAAAGGGAGATACTGAAGGCACAATTTCAAACAGTACCATTGAGGAAGAAAAATGGGTGGTGTCTCAAAAAACCAGGATGGATGACTAAAGAACTTTCAACAGAGCTAAGTTTTAAATGGAAGATGTATAAGAAATGGAAAAAGGGAGAAATCACCAAAGAAGAATTCAAACAGACAGCGAACACGTGTAGGAGTAAAGTCAGAAAAGCTAAAGTGCAGAATGAGCTCAAGCTTGCTACAGAGGTTAAGAACAATAAAAAGGGTTTTTTGGGGGTATGTCCAGAGCAAAAAGAGGAAGAAGGAAATGGTAGGCCACTACGTGGAGAAGATGGCAAAATGCTAACAGGGGACAGAGAAAAGGCAGAATTACTCAACACCTTCTTTGCCTCAGTATTTTCAGAAAAGGAAAAGGGTGACCAACCTGAGGATAAAGGAACAGAGGACACAATAGGGGAAATCCAGCACAGAATAAGCAAAGAGGTAGTACAGGAATACCTTCTTAATCTAAATTGAATTTAAATCTACAGGACCAGATGAACTACATCCAAGAGTATTAAAAGAGCTGGCAAATGTAATCTCAGAGCCATTGGCAATAATCTTTGAGAACTCTTGGAGAACAGGAGAAGTCCCAGCAGACTGGAGGAGGCCAAACGTTGTCCCCATTTTCAAAAAGGGGAAAAAGGAGGATCCCAACAATTATCATCCAATTAGTCTGACATCAATACCAGGGAAGATTCTAGAGCAGATCATTGAACAGAGAGTCTGTGAACATTTAGAAGGCAATGCCATAATCACAAAAAGTCAACATGGGTTTCAGAGAAACAAGTCATGCCAGACTAATCTGATCTCTTTTTTTTGATAAAGTTACCAGTTTGGTAGATGAAGGGAACGCTGTGGACATTGCATACCTTGATTTCAGTAAGGTCCTTGACAAGGTTCCCCATGACATTCTTGCAAACAAGCTTGTAAAATGTGGGCTAGACAAGTTAACTGTTCAATGGATTTGTCATTGGTTGACTGGCCGAACCCAAAGGGTGCTCAGCAGTGGCTCCTCTTCGTCTTGGAAAGATGTGACCAGTGGGGTGCCACAGGGTTCTGTCCTGGGCCCAGTGCTATTCAACATCTTTATCAATGACTTGGATGAGGGAATTAGGGGCATACTTATCAAATTTGCAGATGACACCAAATTAGGAGGAGTAGCTAATACCTTAGAGGACAGGATCAAAATTCAAAATGACCTGGGTAGACTGGAGAGTTGAGCCAAAGCTAACAAAATGAAATTCAATACGGAGAAATGTACAGTACTGCACTTAGGGCGAACAAATGAAATGCATAGATATAGGATGGGGGAGACCTGGCTGAATTAGACTACGTGCGAAAGGGATCTAGGAGTCCTAGTAGACCACAAGTCGAACATGAGTCAACAGTGTGATGCGGCAGCTAAAAAGGCCAATGCGATTTTGGGCTGCATCAATAGAAGTATAGTGTCTAAATCAAGGGAAGTAATAGTGCCACTCTATTCTGCTTTGGTCAGACCTCACCTGGAATACTGTGTCCAGTTCTGGGCCCCATAATTCAAAAAGGATATTGACAAATTGGAGCGTGTCCAGAGAAGGGCGACTAAATATGGTGAAAGGTCTGGAAACGATGCCTTATGAGGAGAGATTTAGGGAGCTGGGTATGTTTAGCCTGGAAAAAAGATGGTCAAGATGCAATATGGTAGCCCTGTTTAAGTATTTGAAGGAGTGTCACGTTGAGGATGGAGCAGACTTGTTTTCTGCTGCTCCAGAGACTGGAACATGGAGCAATGGGTGCAAGCTCCAGGAACAGAGATTCCACCTCAACAGTAGGAGGAACTTTTTGACAGTAAGAGCTGTTCGGCAGTGGAACACACTGCCTCGGAGCGTGGTGGGGTCTCCTTCCTTGGAGGTCTTTAAACAGAGGCTGGATTGCCATCTGTCGGGGATGCTTTGATTGTGATTTCCTGCATGGCAGGGGTTTGGACTGGATGGCCCTCGTGGTCTCTTCCAACTCTGCAATTCTATGATTCTATGAGATAAGGCAAAAATCACATCATTATGATGTGATAATAATATAATGGGCTGAAATTAGCAGACGTCATCCTACTCCCGTGGCCAGAGTGTTCGACAGCCATGAATAAGGTGTCACTTTTTATTCACAGGCTAAGCCGTGAATAACTCCTCAATATCATTATTTTTGTGGTATTGTGGAGTGTGCAAAACCAAGTCCCACTGTAATCACGAGAATACAGTGTGAATGGGCAGTCCTCTTTTCCCTGTACCTGTTGCAACCAAGAAAACGTCTGGGTGACAAAATGAAAATGAAAGACAGGATGCTCTTTTTATGAACTCTCCCATATTGCTGGCAAGTTTTTATGTATGTTTCAGGGCCTATCTGTGTATTTAATTTGTTATTTTAAGTGTTTTTGGTGTTTTTACACAAACTTGCATCTCCTTGCGAGAACTGCCGAGATCTCATGCCCTGGCTAACATGAAAGTAAAAGAACATTACAGTGTAATTAGAAGGCAATGTGAAGACAAGTGCTACAGTAGCAGGACTTTTAATCCCAATCTTAAAATGCTAGTGGTGGACGTTTGATAATTTCAGTTATAATGCCACGATTATTCCGCCTTCCTTACTCATGTTAATACAGCATTTTAACATGCTATTCTGATAATGTCCTTTCTTAAACTGGCCTTCTGTCTCACTTGTAGTGGAACAGTTCCACCACAAGTGCTGAAGTAGATTTCCGCTTCCAGTGTATCCAGCTCCATATGTAGCACAGTGTCATGCCCCATGAGTTGGATGAGGGTATGGAATCTGAGGAAGAGAAGGACATGGTAGGGAACGGTCCTATGGGCACTGGCACAGGTTTATCTACACCTGTGCCAGCAGGGAACCTTGCCAACCTTGAGGCTCAAGAAGAGGAAGAGCCTGGCCCTAGTGGGTTGGCACCAGTCCCGGCAGAGAGTCCTGCCAATTCAGGTAAGGACAAAGAGGAAGAGATGGACTTACCTCCACCATCATACACCCAGCAGCAACGTCAAAAGGAAGCTCAAAGGAAATCTCTGAGACTTTATGAGAAAAACCTGCTTGTCAAAAAGCACCTGACAAAACCTTGATTGATATATATATATATATATATATATATATATATATATGCATGCTTGGGAAGCAATGGAGGCTTTGTGAGAGATCAACTGATCTTCCTGAAGAAAGCTTCTTGCTGATTTTGTTGCCTTGATCCTTGCTGCCTTGACTTGTGTCTCAACCTCGGACTGTTCCTGATTACTCTACTTCCTTGACTTGTGCTTCGACCTCGGACTGTTCCTGATTACTCTGCTGCCTGTTTTCCACTGACTCACAGACTTGTTTGGACCCACGCTGCCTGCCATAAGCCCTTGACTTTCTTGACTGTGTTTGCATTCTGGTGTGCTAACTAAAAGCTGGCCACCTTCCCAGCTACTTGCTGTTTGTATATACTTTGCTGGCTGGTATCAAGCTTTTCCGGACACACAGGTAACATCTTGTCTTACATCCAAAGCAGCATGGGCCAGCATAGAATTGTAGAATTAGAGAGTTGGAAGGGGCCCATGGGCTATCAAGTCCACAACTCCCTACTCAATGCAGGAAATCCAACTAGAGCATCCCCAACAGGTAGCTGTCTAGCCTCTTTTTGGAGATATCCAGAGAAAGAGACCCTACAACCTCTCTAGGTAATTGGTTCCATTGTTGAACAGTTCCTACTGTCAAGAAGTTCCTTCTAATGTTCATTCAAAGTCTACCCCCCGTAACTTAAAACCATTACACCCATCCTCTGAGGCAGCAGAAAACAAACCTGCACCCTCCCGCCTGTGACATCCCTTTAGATATTTGTAGTGTACAATCATGACTTTCCCTCAAGCTTTTCTTCACTAGGCTGAACATACCCAACTCCCTCAATCTTTCCTCACATGTTTTGCTCTCCAAATATCTTATAATCCTTATTGCCCTTCTCTAAATCTGCTCTAACTTGTCTATATCCTTCTTAAAATGAGGTGCCCAAAATTGAACGCAGTACTCCAGATGAAGCTTGACTAGTGCAGAATGTAGTGGGACTACTCCTTCCCTTGTCTTGAAAACTATGGTGGCATTAAGGCAGGCTAAAATAGCATTTGGCTTCTTTGTTGCAGCATCACACTGCTGGGTCATGTTCATCTTATGATCAACAATACTCCCAAGGTCCTTTACACATGTACTGCTGCTAAACCAAGTATCCTCCAGCCTGTAAATGTGCATTTGGGGTTTGTGGCCTAAATATAGAATTTTTGCATTTGTCTCTGTTGAATTTAGTTTCTATTAGCTTCAGCCCAATTTTCTAGTTTATCAAGGTCTTTGTGAATCCCCTTCCTCTTCCAATGTGTTAGCTACCCTTCCCAGTTTTCTACCATCCAGAAACTTGATAAGGATTCCCTCTAACCCATTATCTAAGTCATTGACAAAAATATTGAAGAGTGTTGGCCCCAGGAGAGAACTCTGAACACTCCACTTAAGCCTTCTCTTTAGTCTGAAATGCAGCCATTGATGATGACTCTTTGAACATAGTTTTCCAACCAGTTATGTATGGATCCACCTGTCCGTGTTCCCATCTATTCCACATATAATCAGTTTGCTAATCAAAATATCATGGACTTTATCAAGTGCTTTGCTGAAATCCAGATAAATGACAACTACAGCATTCCCACCATCTATTAAACTAGTTCTCTGATTGAAAAAAAAATAGTCTGGCAGGATTTGTTCTTGACAAACCCATACTAACCACTGCATTGTTATCTAGGACTAGCAAACAGACTCCTTTTTGTTCATTCAAAAGCAGGGTTATTCATATTTATTCAAAAGTAAGTCCCACTATATTCAAGATTTTGGATGTATCCACAGCACACAAGTATAGTGCTTTGGTATCATTTTAACTCCCATGGTGATATTCTATGGAATCCTCAGAACTGTTGTTTTGTGGTACATAGAAGCCTGTGCCAGACAGCTCTAATGCTATTGTTTAGGGGATATAGTAGGGCTCAAACTGCAAATCCCAGGGTTCTATAGGACAGAGGCCTTGAAACATAAAAGTGATTTCAAACTGCATTAGTTGTGCAGTGTGCTATACTCCTGATGTCCTTAATGACCCCAGAGTACTTAACAAGTCATCATGTGTCTATCCTTCCTTTTCAGATTTCCCCTGTCCAAAAGAGCTGGTAGAGGCAGTTGTTTCTTTTCCTCTGGTGTTTGCACAGTGCAAGCAAAGAATTGAGCTAAATCCCTGGCTGAGGCTTGTAATCAGTTTTGGGACTGGGGTGGGTGAGTTAAGAGGTTACCCTGGCCCTGCAGCTGAAAGTCTGAGAGGAAGCCTTGGTCTCATCCTGCTTTCCAGCAGCTGCCCAAGCAGTCACCTTGGCAACTGTGGCAACTGAGCTTGTCATTGCCATTGTTTTGGAAGAGGGCTATCCCACTGGCACGCCATTATGTAGATTTGATTGGCGGGGCCTTGAATATTTTCTGAGTGGTTTATTTTGGTGACCTTAGACTTTGACTTTGAGGATTGATTGACTAATTGGTTTCAGCTATGGAAGCTGTGCATCAGAAGCTAAGAAAAAATGGAGGCGGGGAAGGGGGGAGAATTTCCATTGTTCAAAGAATGAATGGAAAACATATGTAAATATAATATGAAATGTTACACTGATGTTTATATGTTCTTAATTTCTCCATAGAGTCAGCATTCAACAACATTCAGCATTTACCTTTCTAAAGCACACAATCATGGGAGGCAGCTTTGAGACATACATATTGATCACGCAGCAGTTTTGTGACACATTTCCTCTTAAGAAGAAATCAATAGTCATTCCTTCAGCATGACACAAATCAATTTCCCCCTTCCTCCCTCTCCCCATTCCTCCCTCATGTGCTTAGCAGTACAATCATATACACAGCTTCTTAAATGTGCTGCAAGTATTCTACTATTTTTTGTACAAAATTCTGGGCATGCATAAGTATTTAATTGTGGGTTAGTTGAACTGCTAAGCACTGGCATTTGCACAAGCCGCAAAGTGTATGGAGAGCTTCATTGAGCTAGGGGAAGTATGGAATTTCATGTATGTCACTATAGCAAGGAATATCTACATTACTGATGATGGTATTTCATGCTGTTGTATTCACTTAGTCCTATTAATATGAACAGAACTAAATGCATACAACATAAATTATTGCATGACTCATAAAACTGCTGCCCCTACTTAATATGTTTTTTAATTCCCTGCCATATGAATTCAGGTTAAATTAATTAAAGATCTGAAGCACAAAGAAAATTAGGTTCATTGAAGATCACATATAAATACATGGAGTTCCTTCTTATGCTTATGGAAAAAGATGAACAGTGAGTGATGGTGAGTTTTTTAAAAAGTGAAATAAGTCTTATTTTTCTGAATAATTCTCACTAATCCTAGGGGTTTGTGCCATCTGGGAGCCATGTTTGGGCTTTAGCAGCAAATGCAGTAATTTATTATCAAGCTGTTTTGATCCTCTTTCTGCAATATATCAGTGGAAGGTGTTAGGATGGAAATGCAACATACTGTAGCTAAGCCAAAGGAACTAACACCTTCTTTATTCCTTCATGATTTGCTGTTTCCTCAGAGCACTTTGGTGAATGGTACCTTTGCTGAGAATAAAACCCAGAAACCTCCCTTTCAGATCCTGTGAAAAGGCCAGTTCACATGACTGAGGTTCTGTCTATACGAGGGGGGGGGGAATACGATCTCCTCCTCCGAAGCAGCCATTCACAAAGTTGCGACCTGTCTGAATGGTCAAAAGATCCCCCCTAAATTTTGCATGACCCCTCACCAAGATGGCAGCTGTGAGTGATTGACTTGTGCTTTTAAATCTGCCACCGCCAATTTTTTTTAAAAAAAGTTTACCATGGTGTGCACATGCAATATTTCATATATACAAAAATAAAAAAAGAGAAAGAGTAAATTGCTGTTTTATCTCCTTACTGATCTCTCACTTAGCTGAAAATCCAACAAGGTGGCAGCAGCTGGATGATCCCTGCCCCCCAAGCTCATCCAGCCAATCAGATTACACTGCCTGGTTGCAGCAACGCGAATGCGACTGTCTTAACAATTGCACATTCACATGCTCTACGGAGCTTTTTGAAAACACAGAGAAAGCTCTGAAGCCTTCCCTGAAGGAGTTTAAGGTGGATCTGGCTGCCCCCCTTCTGAATGAGACGTATTGATGCGAATGTCCGTTTGGACAGATTGCATTCCATGCTATTGCCATTTGGATTATTTTCACCGTTTGGACAGGCCCTAAATAGCTGTGATAGTTGAAGGCACATGCACATGCACATATAGGTTATATAGAGGTACAGTTGTAAATGATTGTCAAAATATGATAAGAAAGTCTTTAAAATGAGATTATGTATCCATATGCAATAAGATTGGATCATCAGCATGAGGCTTATCTACATGGTTGAGAATATGCCAGCTTCCTGCCGGTGTATTTAGCTCACAGATCAGGCCATTCCTCCCCCATTACTTGCACGGAATGAAAGTCCAGACGGGCATGCTGTCCCATTGCTGCAGCTCCCTCTGCTCCCCCCTCTCTCTGAAGCCAAAAAGCCAGCCCGCAACATGTGACCAAGGCCCCCTGCAGGTGACAAGCCTCGCTCGATCAGTTGCTATGGGCTTGTTTCCTGCTGCAGAAGAGCGACAGCAGAGGGCAGCTGAAGCAATGGGCTGGTGTGCTAGAATGGGTTCCCGCAGTTACATGGGGCCCAATCCATCTTTTGTCAGCAGAAATGGTGTTTCCTGGGTATTATTTTAAAACATTTTATTGGCCCCACCCCATTTCCCCCTGTCTTAGCCCTGACTTTGCCCCGGGGGTTGTTAGGACTGCCTGGGGGCAAAACAGGGGAAAGATGGGGTTAATTGTCTGTGTAGACATGCCCCTTGTTAATCTGTTTATAGATTCTTACAATCTCCATCCATTTTCCTGCAACAAAGTCTAATTACCCTTTTTGCCTATTTAATAAAAATAAAAATAAAATAGAATCAGTTGTACATATGGCTTTAAAACATGACATATATATTTCACAGAGGACACAGCTTTGCATGAAAGTTGCATGTGCTAATTTATATGTATAGATGTAAATTTAGAAGTAATTATTATAATTTAACTAGAAATATAATACATCTCACCATAGTGGACAAGGGCTTGTCTATACAAGGCAATAAAATGTGGATTGGTGCACAGTAACACCAACTCTCAGCAGCTTCTACAGTATTTGTCTTAACTTTTTTTTTTTTTGCAAGATTGCAGGCATGCAAAGCTATCCATTTTCAGTGTTCCAACATGCATGCATGCCAATCAAGATGGCAGACACGAGTGAATTACTCACGTTTTTATTCTTCCCAAGTTCTGCAGTTGAACAGTATGTGGTGTTTTGTTTTGTTTTTTAAAAGCATATCTAAGGCTGTGACCTTTTTGCCAGCTCAGTCTCCCATCTAGGTGGTAACTGGGATCCAGGCCCTTGCTCTTTGCTCCTTGAACCAGATTTGGGCTGGACTGACCTTCAAACATAGCCAAGTCCTCTAACAGACTTTCAGACACAGGACATCCTTTGTAAAATAAGCCACCTGATTCTCACCACACTTGGTTGAATTTCTGCACAAAAGAGAAAGAAATGTTTATAGCTGAGAGAGCTACATAGACAAAGCACTGGGCACTGATGTGGCAAAGAGAACTCTACTGCCGAGTCCCTCTAATAACACCAAGACATATTTTCAGAACAGACCCACTGATCACAACGAAAGTAAATTCACAGTATAGCTACAAAAGCCTGTAGAAAGGACATTTAAACAAGGGGATTAGTGTGTAGTGTGTATATGAAAGAAGATATGTTTTGGCATTTTTGACTATGAACATTTGATCCAAAATTAAAAATGCATTCCAAATAAGCTGTTTGAAAGCAATTTTTAAAAATTCCCTAAATAGACATTTTTCTTGCAGTATTCAGCATGCACAAACATTGTGTCTTTGTCCAAGCTTAGAAGGATTTGAAACTCCTAAATAGGTTTTATGGAAAATAAGCCCCTTGATTTCAGTATGATTTATTTATAATTCAACTATGACCACAGGCTTGGATCCTAATATAAGTTAACTGAAAGTTCATGGAAGAAAAGTTTCCCATCCTATCTCATATTTTCCATTTCCATACATTCCTTGTAATCCTCAAAATATTTGATTAATTGTGGAGCTGTCCTGAACATTGGGGGTAGAGAATAATAACTCCATGTTGGGAGGAGGTCCTTCATATACCCCGCCTACCCTCCTGAGGAAATGAACCTCAGCCAGAAGGTGGACACATGCAGGAAGGGATAGGAAATTTTCTTCAGTAATTCTTTGCAATGACTGCTTAGGAAACAATAAAATTGAAGGCCATTTCACATAACCATGTTTGAATTGCTGAGGTAGGAGTGTACAAAATGTGGCCCATGAGCTGCATGAACTTCCCACAGCCCCTCCCCCATGCTCCCCAGAATTTTAATTTATTTTGTTAAGAATGACACCCCCACTGAACAAATCTTGCCACTCCCCATGATAGTTTCACCCTAGGCTCTCCCTAAGTCAGAAACTACTTGAAGGCACACAACAAAAACAAAGTTAATTTTTATGTATTTTAATTGCAAAAAATAAAAATAAAATTAGCAGTTCCCCTTCCCAAACAAACGAGGTGTAGCCTTTGAGCACAGGAATTCCTGTGATGACTCTACCATGTTGTATGTTGAACCTTCTGGAGTATTTCTTTTTTTATGTATGTCTTCGTTTGTTGTATGTACTCATGTTTCATGATATTTTAAAATGCAGTTTCATTACACGTTGCCTGACTGGGACTCTGGAAACATGCAGCTCTCAGATAACCAGTTCTCCTCATGGAGCATAGAAATGCCACTCAAATTCAGCACCTCAATTATTTTGTAATTATTATTTTTTAATGAAGAAACATAGAATATATAGCATATAAAATAGCTTAATAAATTATGCACAACATTTAGCACCTCAGTTATGAACCAAAAGTGCTTATTGTGTGGCAGTTTTTCTCTGCAAGCAAAGTCCATGCAATCTTTTTCATTTATGTCCAGACCTTTAGTTTATTTTTAAAAGTATTTACACAAACGTATTTCTTAATTGCACCTCCTTTGCCAACCTAATATGGCACAGTTAAAATGTTCACAACAGCTGCTACCAGAATGATCTTTTCTGTGATTTGGACTCCATATGTCAGGCAAATTTTGTTGTGTGTGTGTGTGTGCATGTGTATTTGTGGAAGGGGGGATTGGGGGGAAGGTGGCATGTGGGAAGCAGATTCAACCATGGGGAATGGATTTTCACTGCATAGAGAACAGGAACTGATAAAGATCAGTGGAATCACACGATCAATGATGAATTGCTATGTATAAGTCAATACATAGCAATTGTCCCTTCATATTCACTGGGGTTTGGTTCTAGGATCCCCCGTAGATACCAAAATCTGTGAATACTCAAGTCCCATTATATGCAATGGCATAGCAAAATGGTGTCCCCTTATATAAGATGGCAAAATCAAGGTTTGCTTTTTGGATTATTATTTTTTAAAGAATATTTTCAAGCCGTGAATATTTAAATCCGTGGATACCAAATCCATGGATATGGAGGGACAACTGTATTATATAGGGGGAGGGCCCATAGTTCCCCTATATGGCTACATGCTGTGCGAAAGGCCCAAAGGTCAATCCCTGGTCTCTCCAAGTAGAACTACGGAAAGACCCATCAAAAACTTGAAGGGCCATTATTTATTTTATATTATTTAGAGTCCAACTGTTTCCCAACATGGGATCCAAGCTGGACTGCTCACAACATAGACTAAACAGCCTGTGTAAATATAAAATTAGGGGTGGAGAGAACAACCAATGACAGCTACGACATATATTCAGCGCTGGACATGGCTGAGATATTGCCATGGGAGACATACCATATAGCTCCATGCAGGAGGAATGAAAATACCTCTCTCCCTGATCCCCTCCCCAAGAGCCAATTGCCGGCTGCCAGACTTACCTGGCCAGGCCGCATTTGCGGCCGGTGTCGCCCCCCGCTCCAGAGCCACCGCGTGGCGGCAGGGGTGCCGCCATGTTGCCCCTTCCTCTTCCCTGCCGGCTCTGGCAGTCAGGGAAGAGGATCCTAGGCCAACCAATCAGGTGGGGGCTGCCGCCACCTGATTGGCTGGATAGCCTTCCTTGGGTCCAATCAGGGGCCACGCTCAGCATGGCCGCTGATTGGCCAGGAGGCGGGGCTAGCCCTCTTCTTGGACCGCCGGCCGGGTATTTATTCCCGGCTGGCTCCCCGGCTCAGGCAGTTGGCTCTGTTGAGCCGAAGAAGAAGGAGCTCTCCGGGGAGCTCCAGAAGAAGCCACCAAAGAGGAGCCGAGGAGCCGAGGCCGCCGGGGAGAGCTGACTGGCCGGCCTCGGTCCGAAGAAGGAGAGTGCGGCGCGAAGAAGGGGAGCGCAGCGACAGCGGCGGAGAGGCCAGGAGGCCGAAGAAGGCGGCGGCAAGGCTGAACAGGCGGCGGCGGCAGCCGACGGCAGCGGCGGCAGGGCCGAGGGACGGTGCTGCCAAGTCAGCGGGGCCGAGAAGGCCCGGTGGGAAGGGCGACTCGGGGCTACAGGCCCAAGAGGGGGCAGCAGCAGGGCCATTGGCCCATTGACGGTGCATGGCAGACGGTGGCCGGGGTGCCCGTGGAGGCGGAGCCCAGCAGCCGGAACGTGCAGGGGGACGGGCGTGGGCCCTGACCCGACCAAGCCCAGCGGGTGGAGGCCACTGGGGAGGACTTTGGAGTCCAGAGGGTGCCCGCGGGGGCGGAGCCCGGCCACCAGGGCGTACGGGGGGACGGGCTAGTGGGCACTAGCTCGGCCAGACTCAGTGGGTGGCGGCCACTGGGGGAGGACTTTCGAGTCCACAAGGGCAGCTATACGGGCCTGCGGGGGCAGCCAGTACAGCGAGCCCAGCGGGAGGCTCTAGGGCTGTGTTGCCGGAGCCGTGTGGGGAAGGGCATTGGGACCCAACCCAGCGCAGGTCAACGGGTGACCTGCAGGAGGGCGGACAAGCCAGGAACAAAGTACCCCAAGCAGGGGGGAAAATAAGGGGGAACTACCCCGGATTGGAGCAGACAAGCCAAGAGTGATCATTTGGGGCGGACAAGCCAGGAAAAGGGCAGGCAAGCCAGGAGGAGGCAACCTCGGCCTGGGGTGGCCTACAGGGCGGACAAGCCAGATAGATCCCCACAGCACTGAGCTCACTGCACGCCATCCCCTGGGCCAGTTATCATTAGAGCTGAAATCACTACTACCCCCACCCCTCCCTCACTCTACGAGTATGCCACAGAAGAAGAATACTTCACCTAGCAGGCCCGCGACTCGGGCACAGTCTGGCCGGACGCCTAAATCCTGGGCAGCCTTGGCACCTTGTGTTTGGCACCAGGAGAGTGGCGGATGATTCCGAGGCCATTGACCGCATTCTTGGTGGCACCGCGGCTCCCAACCTCCAAGAACTAACCCGGGCAGTCACTCCTCGCCGAACAGGTTGGGGAACTGAAAGCCGGCAGGGGGCAGGAGGCTGGTGCCGCTGCGCCAGCCTCTGAGCCCACTGCAGACCGCGAAGCCACGGCTCCCTCATCAGCCAGGGATCGAGCGACGCAGCAGTCAGCGAGGACGGCGGGATGACACAGCAGACGCAGGTCTCCGTCGCTCAGTGAAGTCAGCGTGGTATCCTCAGATGACTCTTCCCCGGCACGGGGGGGGGGCAGATCTTCAGGAGGAAAAGACCGTGGAAGGGAGAGAGAAGTCAAGAAAAGGCGGGCCAAGCGCATGAAGAAGGACTCAGACAGCGAGGGATCTTCAGGTGAGTCCTCCGATGAGGATATAGACCGAGCGGGGTATTGGTCGGCGGCAGCTCTGGTCCCAGGGTTACCTTCTTGGGCCATTAAGGCCAGGGCCACCACGAAGCCGAGCTCAGCCAGACCTTCCAGGGCATGGCAGGATAGAACAGCCCCTGCGGGACCTTCCACTCCCAGCCTTTTTCTGGACCATGAGGATCCCCCCGGGATCCACCTGGACAGGAAGACCCGCAATAATATCCTTAGGGGATATTATGTGGATGTCTTCTCACTCCTCAAACCTGAGGGAGAGGTGGGTAGCACCCCTAAGTCAGACAAGGCTTCGGACAGGGAAAAACCGGACCCGATGGAACGCTCATTCACCAACTGGTTGGCGGGGTACACGGTTTTTATGGGGGTGGTAGGCATGGCCTACCCTGATAGAGGGTGACACTTGGCCAATCACCTGAGCAACGTGCTCAAGGCCAAGTCCCTGGCAGGGGAGGCTGCAGCCATTCTGTATGACTCCGCTTTCCGCAAGAGGGCCTCTCGGAACCCCAGGGCCAGGTGGGATCTCATTAATGACAAGCTTTGGCTCGTCACTGTGGGCTCTCACATCAAAGGCAAGCAGGAGGCGGGCAAGCCGCCTCGCAAGAGGGATGCCCGCCGGCTGGTTTGCTGGGAGTACAATGCAGGTAATTGCCAGCGATCCCGTTGCAAGTTCGAGCATTACTGCGAGAACTGCTATGGGTCGCACCCCAGGACTAGCTGCCCTCGTCCCGGTGCCTCTGCCCGCCCTTTCGCTCGGGACGCCCTGCTTCCTCTGGCGCCAAGAGGGAAGCAGGGTCGGGCAGCGGTGCTGGGCAAGGAAGCGGGAAACAATAGTTCCAGTCCGGGGGGGGGGCGCCTGGCTTTTACGCCGGTCAAGCTCCAGGCACTTCTCCCTCTTCTGAAGCTATATCCCAATCAGCAAGCGGCCTCGTACCTCAGGGACGGGTTCTCCTTTGGTTTTAGGATTCCCGCCTCAGGTCCCAGACTAGCTTCTGATTCTGGTAATCTTAAGTCCGCTTCAGAGCTCCCCGAGGTAGTGGCGCCAAAATTGCTAAGGACTGTGCTGCTGGGAGGGTGGCTGGCCCTTTCCCCGCACCTCCTTTTAGCAACCTCAGGGTTTCACCCTTGGGTGTTGTCCCCAAGAAAACACCAGGTGAATTCCGCCTCATCCACCACCTATCCTATCCCAAGGGAGCATCGGTAAATGACTCCATACCGCCCGAGCTCTGCTCAGTGCGATATGCGTCATTTGATCACGCAGTTAAGCTGGTCAGATCCTGCGGCCCGGGGGCCCTCATGGCAAAATGCGACATCCAGTCTGCATTTCGGCTGCTGCCGGTCCACCCCGAGGATCACTGCCTATTGGGTTTCAAGTTTCAAGGCCAGTGGTACTATGACATGGCCTTGCCCATGGGGTGCTCCATTAGCTGTTCTGCCTTCGAGGCATTCAGCACTTTCCTGGAGTGGGCTCTCCAACTCAGGACCGGTTCGGCCCTGGTCACTCATTATCTTGATGATTTTCTAATGATCGGGGCAGCCGGGGGGCCAGGGTGCAGCTTTCTGCTTAGGTCTTTTCAGGATTTGGCCCTGGAGCTTGGCGTCCCCCTGGCCCCGGACAAAACGGTGGGCCCGGCCAGCGGCATCACCTACCTGGGGATCACGCTGGACTCAGTAGCAGAAGTCTCACGGCTACCCGAAGATAAGCTGGCCGGGATCAAGCGACTGCTGTTATCCCTCCTGGAGCAGAAAAAAGCCTCCCTGAAGGAGGTCCAGTCCCTACTGGGCCACCTTAACTTTGCCTGCAGGGTGGTGGCCCCGGGCAGGGCCTTCTGCAGCAGACTGGCAAGAATTACCGCTGGCGTCAAGTCCCCTCACCACCGCATACGGCTCACCAAGGGGTCAAGGAGGATCTGAGGGTGTGGCTGAGGTTCTTGGAATCTTACAATGGGGTGACGTTTTGGCAGAGGGAGGCGGATTTGGGCACAGGGTTGCAGGTCCACTCGGATGCGGCGGGGGGCTTCGGGTTCGGGATTTTCTTTAATGGGCACTGGTGCGCTCAGCCTTGGCCTCCTGCCTGGAGGGAATCCGATGTCATTCGGGACCTAACATTTCTTGAGTTTTTTCCCATTGTAGTGGCAGTCTATCTGTGGAGGGATGAGTTCCGCAACAAGCGTGTGTGTTTTTGGTGCGACAACCAAGCTGTGGTCCGCATCATCAACTCTCAATCTTCTAAGTCTGACAGTCATGCAACTCGTCAGGGAGTTCGTCCTGGTCTGCCTGGCAGCCAATATTTCATTCACTGCACGCCATGTCCCAGGTGTCAATAACGAAATAGCAGATGCTTTATCTCGATTCCAGGATGGCAGATTTCGGGAGTTGGTGCCGGAAGCAGATCCCACTCCGGTCACCTTCCCGGTCGAACTCTGGCTTCTTGGGAAGGAACGGTGCTCCGAGGGGTCTTTAACACCTTGGCACCTTCCACCCGGGCCAATTATTCCCGGGCGGTCCGGCAGTTCTATGACTTCAGAAGGCGTCACGATTATGGGAACTCCTGGCCAACCACGGAGCAAGAAGTGCTTCATTTCATCGGAGCATTGAGGGAGGATGGCCTCGCTCCTAGGACTATATCCCTCCACCTGGCGGCCATCTCCTTCTTCAGCAAAGCGGCAGGACACGGCGATCCGTGCAGCTCTTTCCTGATCCGCAAAGCAGTGGAAGGATGGCAACGCATGGAAGGCAGCAACCAGGACACACGCAGACCAGTCTCTTTTGAACTGCTATGCAACCTTATTTCAGTTCTGGCAGCCATCTGCCAGTCCAGGTACGAAACGCTGTTGTTTCATTCAGCCTTCTCGATTGCTTTCTTCGTAGCTCTGCGCATCGGGGAGGTGGTCTGCAGAGCCAAGGTGTCTGGGGCCGGACATGCTCTTCAGCGGTCAGACGTCGTCCTGGCTGACGGGGTCCTTCGCCTGAGGCTTCGAAGGTCCAAAACCGACCAGCGCGGACGAGGGGCTGTTATCCAACTTCGGGCCCTGGATGGATCTCCGGCCTGCCCTGTGCACCTCCTGCAGCGTTACCTCAAGCGGCGCGTGGATGTCCCTGGCCCTCTGTTTATACACAAAGACTTATCCTTCCTGACCCGCTTCCAGTTTGTCAGCATTTTACGGACTGCCTTACGGCATATTGGACTCCCACCTGATGACTTCAGCAGTCACTCCTTCTGGATTGGCGCGGCCACCACCGCAGCAGCAGAAGGCATGGCGTCTCCGGATATCCAGCACCTTGGAAGATGGCGGTCCAAGGTCTTTTCCGCCTACATCCGCCCGGAACTCGATCCCCTCCACAGTTAGGGCACGGCCACATATCCCTCCAGGCGGTGGGTCCGTTTTTTCTCTCTGGTGATAGCTGCAGGGTTGGCGGAAGCCAAGCGGTCTCCCGCTCGGCTTTGTTGGCGGTGGGCATGAGTTTTGGTCCCGTCTGGGGGGGTGCTGGGAGTTACTGGATGGTGGGCCAGGTCCTGGGCCTGGGCCTCCTCAGGGCTCCCCCCCCAGGGGGGATACTTTTAGGCATGTGGGCTTGTCACGTGATCTCATGTGAGCAGTTCACTTCGGACGCGTGAACGGACACGTGACATGGTCTCACGGCCGGGCACGTGTTCGGTCACGTGATCCCCCACGTGTCCTGGGAAGGCCTGCCTTTCGGGGCGGGCTTGGGTTTGCCGGTGGGCAGGATGAGGGCCCTCATCCTGCCATTATAGACTCATGCCCAGACCAACCACTAGCACCTATCACCAAACAGAAAGTTGCGGCCATACCGCCAATTATCCTTTTCTTACTTACAATAAACCTTTTGTGCATGTTACATCTGTGTGTGTTTTATTGTGGGCAGAGGGGCGGGGGGGCCCTCGACACTCGGTCGCAAGTTAGGTGCTGCCAGGGCTCCCACTGCCAACACAACCATATAGAAACATAGTTGGATGCTTTTCTGCTACCTTCCCTCTGATTTCTACAGCAAAAAAATGGCTCTGGGAGTTTGTGTGTGTATGTTCCTTCAAGTTACCAGTTGATTTATGGCAACCCCATGAATTTCATAGAATTTTCTTAGACAAGGAATACTCAGAGGTGGTTTTGCCAGTTCCTCCCTCTGAAATATAGTTCACCCACTGCAGAAAGGGGCTCTTGAAGCAAAAAACAGAGGCACTTGAAGCAAGAGACAGGCTAGTAAAGAGCACCACCAAGCCAGGGGAAGGGAGAAAACTTCTCCCTTCGGCCAGGAACTTGTCTCCTGAACTTTAAAATGGTTGTGGCAGTGGTGGCTTCAGCAGCCACAGCAGATGAAAATCCAGAGAAAACCCTGAATCCTAAAAATGCTACATCAAGGTAAAATATCCTGAAATGCCCAAAATTTGGGCCATTCTCCAAATTTGGGGGAAAGGACCTACGTCGTGTGGCCTGATTGCCACAGATTAGGGGAAAGCGCAGAGGGTTTGGGGATTTTTAATAGTGTTGACAAGTGCAAATACAAGGCCTTAATCAGTAATAATTAAATGTAGACGTTCTAGAAAATCTGAAAGTGAAGGAGTAACCAAAGCAAATTGTAACAAAGGCAAAAAGCAAAAACAAAACAAAACTATCTTTTTTAAAAAATTAAACATTGTGTGACTGACTATATTATTTTCAGTCCTTGTTTGGATCTTTTGGTGGCAAAGTAAAGACTTCTCTCTTTCTTTCTTTTTGAAGCATGAGCTTACATCATGCATTTAAAAGCCCAAGAATTGCAGCAAGAGTTCAGGCTGCTATCTCAAATATTGGTTTTCCAAATAAGGCATACTCCACATAGTTCAGCTTCCACCCCCTCACTGAATTCCTCTTGTTACCAGTGATATTTTTCCCCTTGAGGCATTTGTCTGCTTTCCAGACTTGTAAGGAGGCCTCAAGATTTAAACCAGCTGTGATTTCATTCAGTACTGATAGAGCTCTCTCTCTCTGGCTAAGCTACATTCATTTAAAGCAACTTTGAGCCGAATCACTCTGGTTGTGAACAGAATGGGATGGTTAAAGTATGTCAATCATTGTATTGGGTAGCTAATCTTTGTTAAGAGCTCTCAGGTATGTGCCCAGTAATATTACATGCGGTTATACCCTATACAATTCTTTTCCATCACGCAAATTCAATAGCTAACTAACATAAAGAAGAATTGGATAATGTGTTATTATATCTAAGCACAGTTCATACTTAATGTCATGTTAGGACATTTGCCATCCTCACTGGGCAAATCTTAATACTCAAACCACTGCTTTTGGCCTCGGGCAATTCAGAGTTCAAACACAGGACATGTAAGGATTTATTTGTATTCCATTTGTTTTAACTTTTGTTAAAACAAAGCAAAAATTTAACTTTTGTTAAAAAGCAAAAATTCTCAAAGATTCCAAAGCTTGCTTGGAACACTCTTCCAGCTTGCTTGGAATAAGTGAAAAAAGGACACTATTCTGAGTATGAGATTGAGTGTCAGCAAATAAAAGGAGAAATAACAAGGTATGTTTCATTGTGGGACTGGGGGGAATCATGCACCACAGTGCCAATAATGTAAACAATAATTCATGTGAATCAAATTTAAATGCTTTTAAAATGAAGATGTACCTCAAGAGCAAGGCAGATCTGGCCTGTTGCTCCCCCATTATTTGCACAGAATGGGATGAAGTCCAGACTGCCATGCTGGCTGGTCTCTGCAGCCACTGCCACTGTTTGCATTCAACTCTCCATAGTCAGGAAGCCAGACTGCAGCACATGAGCAAGGCCCCCTGCATGTGACCAGCCTTGGTCACATGCTGCAGAACTCCTTCCTGGCTAAGAAAGAGCAAGGCAGACAGCAGTGCAGTGAAGGGGTTGATGTGGTAGTCTGGACTTCAGTGGTCACACGGGGCCCAATCCATTTTATTTTGGCTGGAGCAGATTTTACCAGTTTTTTTTTTAACTGTGTTTTAAAACCCATCTTCCCCTGTCTTGGCCCTGTCTTTGTCCTTTGGGTTGTGAGGACTACCCAGGGGCAAAATGGGGTGAAATCCCTGGACTGCAGGGCTCCAAGATAGGGGCAAGATGGGGTAAATTGTCCCTCTAGACAAGCCCCTACTTTTGAAAGCTCTTGTCAAGTGATCAGTTCACCTTCCAGTTCACTAGGGACTTTATCAAACCACCTCCCTTTTTTGTTCTTTTGCCAGTATAATTTGTGACACTTTTTGCCAGCGAAAGAACCCCCTTTACCACACTTAACTTCCATCCCATCCAAAGGCAGTCCTGGCAATGACAGATGAGTGAACAGAACTCCATTCACTTCCTAGAATGAAATCCCACGGATTCTTGCAAGAAGACACGAGCATGGGAAATTCAAAAATAAAAGCAAAAATAACACAGAAAAAGTTCACAAAAGCACAGAAACACACTTAAAAGTCCCAGGTAAACAGGGGAGGTTCATAAAAAGATCATCACCTACCTGGATGTTGTGATCTCTCCTGAAAGTATTCTGGCCAGACCAGCCATTCATGCTGTATTCAAATAAAAATAAAGGCATGAGGTTTCAAACGCTGGCAAAAAATTGCCACAGCCGATCTAGTAATGGCGTGTCCTGTCAATAAAATAGAACGGCTTTTGGATGAGACATAAACGCAAAAGGAGAATGTCACCTGGTATGTGCGCCCTTTCGTGTTTATGTGGCATCGTTATGATGCCATATTTGATGTGTCTGATAAAGTCCTAGGTGAGAAGGAAGGGAGATTGAGAGAGAGAGAGAGCAGGGAGTCTCTATAGAGAGACAGAGAAAATGATGGAAACAGAAAATTATGGAAACAGAGAAAATGGTTCTGTTCACACACATCCATCTCTGACCCTGTCTACGATCCCTACTCCCTGTTGGCATGATGCCCCTGGCAGATTACCTCCCAAGGAATCAGACAGTAAAAGATTATCTGCCCCTGACAGCCCAAGTTACTATGAGGTGGGCCTGCACAACTTATGACCCCTCCCCCACAAAACCAGAATATGTCTCACCAGAAGTACATATTTTCATAGTTTAGGATGCACTGCATCCTCTCCCAACCTGGTGTCCTCTAGCATGACAGTGGAGGATGATAGGATACACTAAGGGATGGTGTGACAGGAGAAAATCTAGATATCCAGAACTTCCCACTAGTCCACTCAGAAGTAGTATTGGAGAAGCCACATGGCAATTTCTGTATGATATTTTTAGGCATTAGAGTCTTGTATACAATTCTGTGTCACAGTTCCATGTGACAGATGAGAGTGAGTTCCTAACTTTTTAAATTTAATTTTAATTACCTATTTATACCCCGCTCTTCAGCCACAAAGGCTATCAGAGTGGCTTACAAATTGTTAAGCAATAGCAATTTACACATCGACACCGCATTAAACAGTTTGCAATGTGTATTAGCTAAATACACTATAAATAGGTTATGTGTACGCACCTATTATGTAGTTTGTTATGGAAACACCTACAAATCTGCTCGTTAGAAGACACAGCAGTGTTGCTCGCTGGAGAGCTTGTAAAAGTTATTTTTGGACTACAGCTTCCAGAATCCCCCCAGGCAGCATGTCCAGCAGCTATGATAGCTGGGAGTTCTGGGAGCTGTAGTCCTAAAAGTAATGCTTCCAAGATCTGGCTGGTGGCGTGGAAGTGGCATGGAAGCTGACAGTATGGCAACAGTTTTGGTACAACTGGCCAACAGGGGCTTGGTAAAACTGGCTAGAAAACATTTTTAAAGTACTAGTGCTGGCAGCCCATGGTCTGATTGGGGGAGGCATCTGCCACTGTAGGAAAAGGTGCCTCGTCCTGCTTGTACCATGGACTGCTGATGGGTATTAGGAATCCACCATAACACTCCTTGCTTTGGTGATAAATATTCTTCATTGCTCTTTGTGAGCACTAGTCTTTTTATCCTTTATGTTATATCTACCAATTGATTTTAAGAAGGCAGTTATCAGTGAAGCAAATGTTTCTAGGCTCCAACCTACCCAACCTCTTCCCATTGTTTTGGAGAGAATTTTGAAACTGAATTAAATTCACAAACAATATTAATTCTAGATTCCTTGCTTTTTATTTGCTGATTTTCTAACTTGCACATCTCTGTATAATCTTGATACTTGTAGTATGTGATTTTGAGTTGTTTTGACTTTAACAGTGGAGAAGGACATACAGAAGGGAAAAAAATCAAACAAGTGCACCCCAAAAAATTCTACATAAAAAAAGGCACAAGCAGAATATTATCTGCTTTTTACATCTTATCTGAGATATAATTTATTTGGGACCAGCTGCACACATTGAATTAGCTCCCCTCCCAAGCAGTTCCTATGTAAATGCACCATGCTCTTATTCAAAACAGCTTGTCTTGCAAGCTCTCCATATGAATGCCATCTCTGTAGGATACAAGGAAACATTCCTTGGGACTTGGCTGGGAGAGTGGAAGAGCCTAAACCCTCCCCCAAGGAAAAGAAATGTCAACATCTGTCCGTTACTGCCTAGCAAATAGACAATTATCACCCCCTCCCCATAAACCCAGCTTAGACAATGGCCTGGCAGTTGCATCCTTTGTTGCTTGCAAGGGTTCCCACCACAGTTTCACCTCTGATATGCTAATAAAGGAGCCATCATTCTTTTTGTTTTCCTGAAAAGCTCTGTGCCTGTATTCATTGAGGCAACAATCCAAAGTTTGGAATGGCAGCACAGCCTGCTGTGTGAGAAGCACAGCTCATAGAAGGAGTTCCCTCAGACCTTTTATAGAAAAGGAGTGGACTTAACCATCTGCCCCATGTGAATCCCCAGAAAGAAAATGGCTGAACAAATTACATATTGTCACAATAAGTTTAGGTATCTCCTCACTCTTTGTTGCCATCATGTTCCTTTCCTCATTGTCCCTCACAAAATAACTTTGTAAATTTGGGTTTGATGATGTTCACATTGAGAGCCAGTGTGGTATAGTGGTTTGAATGTCCAACTAGGAGAGACCTGAGTTCAAATTCCCGCTTAGCAATGGAAATCCACTGGGTGACTTGGGCATGTTATACTCTCTTAGCCTCAGAGGAAGGCAATGGCAAACCCACTTCAGACAAATCTTGCCAAGAAAACCCTTGATAGGTTCACTTGTGGGCGAGGGAGAGGAAGAGGGAGGGCACATGTTTGTCTGTAACACTTCAGAAGTAAAAATGAAATAGTGTATTCTGGTTGCTTTGGGCTTTAGATTGTCCCATCATAGGATTTTCAAGGTTAAAGACATTTCAGAAGTGACTTCTTCTGAGCAGCAGTGACAAGAGTCAGTTAGGTGCCACTGTAATTATCTCTAACAGAACTTCCACCGGCATCACCTCCACTACTGGACATTAAGATGTTTTAAGTAAACAAAAATAATGTCTGCAGATGATTTAAATAACTTAAATGAAGACAACAAAATAGTTAAAGATTTTCTACATCTTGGCTCAGTTATGAATCAAAATGGAGACTGTAGTCAAGAAATCAGCAGGGTAGCTATGAAGGGACTAGATAAGACACTCAAGTGTAAAGATATATCATTGAATCATGTGATATCATCCATACCATAGCATTTCCTATTTCTATGTATGGTTGTAAAAGCTGGATAGTGCAGCCTACAGCCTCTGCAGTCTAGGCTATGGAACCATATGGCATTAGATTATATTTTATAATCACTTGGGAGATTATCAGATGCTGCAAATATGGTGTGACAAGGAGGTCAGGAGATCGCTCAAGGGCTTCCCTTTCAGACAACGTTGTTCCGTAGTCGTTATGCTCTCGTGCTGCTCCTGTTCTGCCACTACTCCTTTTAATTTATGGGCTAAGCCATGAATTGATCGCCTATTCCGTTTCTATGATGAAATGATGGGTGAGTGAAAAGGTGCCCCATTATGCTGGCGTGATGCCAGCGTCAGTGGGAGGCCTGTGCCAAACACTTCTGGGTGCTTGGGATCACGCCCCAGTGTTCTGATGATTGGGACATCAAGGTTAAGTGACACACTTTTTTGTATCCTCCCTGGGTTACTTGGTTTTTTAAAGTGTGTCTTTATGCTTGCTGTCACTTTTTAACCTTTCTTTTTCTTTTTGAATTTCCCGCATGATCGTCCTCTTGCGAGAATGGCCTGGATTTCTATTCTAGGAAGTGAATGGAGCTCTGTTTGAGCTCCATTCACTCCTGGGCTGCTGGGGGGAGGGAACAGTCACACTAAAGGTAGGTCTGAAATTTTTTCTTTTTCTAGCATTACAGGGATGGGAGAGGGGCAGGAGAGAACATAGCGAGACAGGGGCCCTTTTTTTGTCCCCGTCTGATAATCTCCTTGGTCCCTGCACTTCCCATGACATGCTGCTATACTGTTGAATCTGGCCCCGCTCCTAGATCATAAGGCACATTTTTTAAAAGACAGAAGCCCCATTCAGGCATTCTGAATAGAGTTGAATATTTGAGGGGGTGGAACAGACTGAGCACCCTACTTCTATCACCATTTTGTCAAACTAAAGATCATCATCTTCCAAATTGCAGAGATAGTCCCCACGAATAGAGGAGAAGAAAATTTCCTTCTATGCGGAGAATGACAGAAATTGTGATTCGGGAGCAGAGGTAGCTTTCTCATCTCATGCACTCTCTTCAATTCAATTCAATTCAATTCAATTCAATGCGGTATTTATACCCCGCTCTTCAGCCACAAAGCCTATCAGAACAGCTTACATTTTGTTTTAAGCAATAGCAGTTTACCCAACTACACTGCATTAAGTAGTTTCCAATTGTGTTAGCTAATTCAGGACTACTGTTATGCTCCCTGCTAGTTTATTCTGGCCCCAGATCAAGCCTGTTGCTCCCCGTTGCTCCCTGGATCAAGCCTGTTACCTGCACAAAACAAGATGGAGTCCAGACTGCCTCACTACCTTGTTTCTGCAGCCACTGCCACTTCCATCTGTGTTGCACTCTCCAAGGCTGGGAAGGGGCCCCACAGCATGTGATCAAGGCCCCCTGCATGTGACAAGCCTTAGTCACATGCTGACGGCCTGCTTCCTGGCTTCAGAGAATGTGACATGGATGGAAGCAGCTACGGCAGATGCAGAGATGGCAGCATGGCAGTAAGGACTTATGCAGTCCCATGACGCCTTATCCATTTTTTTCCAGAATTAAGTGTTTTTTTCAGTTATTTTGCTAAAATGGTTTAATGGGCTTTACCTCATCTTCTCCTTGTCTTTGCCCTGGGGGTTATGAGGACTGTCTGAGGGCAGAACAGGGCAAAAACCCTGCATCGTCAGGACTGCAGGGCTCCAAGATAGAGCCAAGGCAGGATAAATAGCCCATCTAGACAAGGCCTATGAAGGACATGTGATTTTGCAGTGCTGATGTGAGATCAGAAAGACTATGAAAATATAAGACAAAACAAAAATCATTTCAAAGACGAATGTTGTGGGTTCATCTTCACATTATCAGTATGCTGCTTTTAAAAAACAAAAAACAAATGAAGGCCTGGTGAAATAATATAATACAGTATACAGAATTATTTTTCTGAAGGTCTGAAGTGAGGAGATTGCTAAGATTCCATTAAGACCTAGCAGAGCCAAAGATTCTGCTGGCATGAACACAGCATTTCAAATTAATCTGAGAAATTAATCTAACAGAGTATATTGGCCTATGAGCCTACCTGGGCCTGAGATCCTCCACAGGCACATCTGGTGGGGATGTAAGATAGAACCTTCTTGGTAGCTGTTCCTAGGCTCTGGTACTCCCTTTCTGGGGAGGCTGGAATGCCCCCTGTCCTTCTGTTGGCAGGCAGACTTTTTTTAAAAAAATCAAGAACTGAATGTTTTATTGTTATTGACAGTTTAATTACTTTATAATATTAAGAAACTGTATCTTTTAGCTATATAATATATTTGTTTTAATTTGCAAGCCATCCTGAGTCCCATTTTTTTGTGGGGGAAGATGGGATATAAAACAACAGCAACAGAGGTGGTCAGTCTGGGGGATACATAAACAATCTTGTCATCTGGTTGGGAATGTCCCTGCATACCCACAGTTATGGAAGGAGGTGCCCAAGCATTGTTGTATCATCTAGAAACCACCTGCATAAGTAGATAGTGGACTTTTTCAGATGAGTTGATCGTGATTAGAAAACCACCGAATATAACACAGCAGTGTCCCCGGGGTAACGCAACAGTACCAGCAGGGGAGAGCGTCATCCGAAAGGGACGCCCTGCAGCGCAGCAGCCTCGCAACGGGGACGAGGCTGCTTGCGCTGTAAAAGACTCATTTGAAAAAGTCCATTGACTACCTCATTATGAAAGTTATTAAAAAATGCAACATCCAGGGCAACTAGAAGTTGCATTATGGTAGTGCCTCTGTAGAATCCTGGCCTATACATACAGAATACACTTCCTGTTTCAGACTATCCTCCTGGGTAAAGGTTGTTGGGATTGGGTGGTGGAAACGTGTCAGATGGGCTGAAGCTAGCAACTGCAGTCCTGCTTTTTCTGTGGTGTGACGGTAATCAGGTGAGGCGAAGACAATTGGATGGAGCTATAGTATGGCAAGAAATGCTGTCACTTTGTAAAAGTGTCACACATTATTTTTTTCAAAAGGTACTCAATAAAATGAGTATGCTAAGTCCCACAGTTATGAATGAAATGCCATTCTATTTATAATGCCTTAGGTGTTTATGACTGCCTTATAAAACAAGTGTTGAGCAGGTGTGTGATCTGATAATAAAATATCAAAACTCTGGCTTGAACCTATCAGTATGTTTATAGCCATCATAATACTAGTGATTATTTAAATTTTGGAAGAACAGTGATTAGTAGAATGGTCTTACTCCAATAAAAAATTCCCTAAAATTCCCTAAAGAGCACATCAAATCCAAGTTTTCTCTGAATTCAGCAGGGTATAATCCTTGAGGAAGTCAAGTACTGAGTAAGAAAAACAGTTAACAAGCACAATGATGTTAGGTGTCCTGCAGTACACTTTAATGAAACAATATTAGAGCTGCAATCCTAAGTAAATCCCATTGAATTTTGTAGGATTTATTTCCAAGTTAACATTCCTGGGGATCTGCTACAAAAGACTGAATTTCTGTAGGATCAGTAAATCTCCAAAGACATAGCCATGTTAGTCTGGATCAGTATATAAAGGGCTCTTGTAGCACCTTTGAGACTGAAAGAAAGAAGTTGATAGCATAAGCTTTCGAAGACTTAAGTCTACTTCACTAGATGCATGGAGTGAACTGCAGAGGAACAGACCTTTATAGCTAGTGGTCACATACAGCTTCCAATTGAGAGGACTCAGACATATCATCAATGCATTACAACTTATTCTGAAAAATAATGCTACCCTTTCAAGAGCTCTTGGTGGCAGGCCTTTACTTGCATACAGACAGCCTCCCAATCTCAATCAGTTATTTACCTATATGAGGACACGCAACACAGATGGGGAGATGGGTAAAAAGAGCCTGCCACAAACCCAGATGCCAACTCTGACTGCAAATCTACTGGGGAAATGTCATCACAAGACCTAATCAGATTACCCACAATATTAGAGGTACTTCCACTTGCTCATCCTCTAATGAACAAGTGTCCTCTGGGAGGAACCTGCTGCAGCCTATGAAAACTAGGCTGTCGCAGACCTCCAAGAGGGCCTTCTCTTCTATGGCTCCCAGACTTTGGAATGGCCTGCCGGATGAAGTCCGTCTTATCACTACTCTTGATAGCTTCAAGAAAGCGCTAAAGATGGATCTCTTCCGGCAGGCCTTCCCGGAATAACTTCCCAGCTCAAGTGGAGCTTATTGCTTACCTGCCCCCTTGCCGCTATTGCCTATATATATATATATATATATATATATATATATATAATTGTATGAATTCTCTATTAGTTTAATTTAGTTTTAAGGGGTGGGAGGGTTAGGATTGGGAAGGATTGTTTTAACTTGTAGTTGTTTTAATCTTGTTGTACGCTGCCACGGGTTGCCGAGCAGAGGGGCGGGTTAATAATAACAATAATAATAATGTCATATATGAAATCCTCTGTCAACAATGCCCTTCAGCACTCTACATTGATCAAACAGGCCAGTCTCTGTACCAGAGGACAAATGGACATAAACCAGACATTAGGAATGGGAATACACAAAAATCATTTACAGAACACTTCAGTCTTCCTGAGCATTCCATCTTGGACCTAAGAACAGCAGTCCTTGAACAAAGAACTACGAAGGAAGATTGGGGGTCATTTACATGGCAAAAAAAAAAAAAAATCTCAACTAATTCACCCAGAATTCTAATGGTCACCACGCATTTCAGGCCAATGTCACCATATTCAGAAGGAGGGGGGCCAAAATACTCATGAGGTGCACAATATAAGCTTTCGCTATTTTTCCCGACTTTAAAAAAATGTTTTGTAAGGTTGCGCACTATTGGCTGTATGATCTACCAGCAACCTTTCCAAAACAGGGTCTCACAGCAGAGCTGAGCTGTGATTGGTTGGACCTTGGAGGGGTCAGGCTTGCAAGGGATGCCTTGCAATGCAGGAGCCACCGTTGTTTTTACAACAGACCGGGCAACCCCAGCGCTCTCCCCGTCCCCAATTGCCAGCTGCAGTGGTGGAGAGATGGGCCTCTATGACTGTCAGTCCCGGAGGCCCATCTCTCCACCACTGCAGCCTGTACCACCCTGTGCCCACCCCATCCCCAATCACTGGCTGCAGTGGCAGAGAGATGGGCCTCCGTGATTGTCAGTACTGGAGGCCCATCTCTCTGCTGCTGCAGCCTGTACCACCCTGCGCCCTGGAAGCCATGTCCCCCCAGCTGTATGAACTGCAAAGACGCTAACTTATCGCATCAACCAGTTTCGGTCTAAATCATGTAAACAAAGGGGCACTGGAGTGAAAGGAAAGTAAGCCAGCATTTTCCACACGTAATTCTCCTGTGTAACTGACCCCTTAGAAAGAGAAACAGCAGAACTGGAATATATCTGTAAATGCCAGTCTATCGACAGTGGTTTGAACAATGATTTCCTGGCACACTACACATGTTATTACTCTAGTTAACACCCCCATATCATGAGTGCTCTCTTGGCAGGATTATGGCATCTCCTTTCTGGTTCTCAGCCAGCATCACACTATGGACATTTTCAGACACCCCTTACTGCGGAAGCACCCTCCGGAGCAGTAATGAGGCTGCTGCGCAGCAGGGGGTCCTTTTCGGACACCGCTGTTCCTCTTCTGGGACCATTCGTGGCACGTCCGTGAAGCTTTGGAAATGGCCACGCCATATTTCAATCACAGGCAACTTCCTTGATTGAAATATGGTGTGGCCGCTTCCAAAGCTTCATGTACGTGCCATGAATGGTCCTGGAAGAGGGACGGTGGCATCCGAAAAGGACCCCCTGCTGCGCAGCAGCCTCGTTACTGCTCCGGAGGCTGCTTGCACGATAAAGGGCGTCTGAAAATGTCCCATATTTCAATAACTCCTTCCCCCATTCATATGGTTATCTACTCACCATGGCTTTAGGCAAACCTCTTTCCTCCAGCCTTTGTCCCCCAAGAGTCATTGTTAAAATTGAACTTGTCATCTCATCACCATATCCACAAGTTTTGCATTTCTACAGCTATTCCCACATAGCTATAAAGGTCTGTTCCTAGGCACTTCACTCCATGCATCTGATGAAGTACACTTAATTCTACAAAAGCTATGCATCCAACATCTTTCTCTCAGTTAGTCTCACAGATGTTACAAGGTCCCTTTGCATATAAATCTATATATATTTATTTACTGGTATATGCCTAGTTCAGGGGTGGGGAACCTTTGGCCTTCTAGATGTTTTGGACTTCAAATCTCACAAGTCATAGCTAGCATGGCCAGTGGTGTAGAATTATGGGAATTGTAGTCCAAACATCTAGAAGGCCAAAGGTTCCCCACCCCTGGTCTAGTTATATAGAGATAGTTACAGACATATCTAACATGGTACACCATTGTCAAATATTAATATAATTTACTATCTTTTGGTAATAATTTATTAACGGCTTCTCTTTCAAATCCAGCTTCTCCTCTCCCCCGCCTCAGATGTTACAGAGCCATAGGATGGGCCAAGATGGACACTGGAAACCTAAAAGTACCCTAGGACTGATAAGAGAAGAATGGGAAAGGGGCATTAATTCAGTCTTTTATCTATAAGAAAACAGGGAAATGGGTTTCTCTTTGCTTTAAAACAACTCACAGTCACGTTTGTCCAACCGATTTCACATTTATGCATAAAACTTAATTTCCTGGGTTTTAGTTGTTTTTGAGTCATTGATGCTATTATCTGAATGCGAGGGTTTGTTAATGTGCTAACAACAAGCTTATGAACCTCTCTATACACAACAACCTGAGCTTCCTGTCACATACAGTGAGTCATTCAATCTATTAGGGATTCAATGGCATATAACAGACTATCCCAGCTATAAAAATAGCAGTTGCTCTATGCCTGTATTATGAACCTTGATTTTACTAGATGCTGTGGGTGGGGAAGGGCTGAGGAGTACATTTTAAAATCTGTTACCAGTTAATCTATTTGTATATAAACTATTATGGCATAAATCCAACTACTAATTTCAACTAAAGTAGAACCAACTGTACCAATAGGAACATGATTCACTTTTGTAAATTCCACTGATACATTGGAGATTTTCACACGGGCTATATATCCTGTGGCAGGAACAGAACAGGGTCGGGAAAGGTTTTCCCTTTCGGATGACGTTGACCCCGTTCTGTCCTGCATCCATCCTACTCCCGTGACTGTTCCAGAACAATGTAATCACAATTTTTCATCGTGAATAGACCTCCCGTTCCGTCGCTATAATGCAATCACAGGTGTGCGAACAGGAGCCCCGTTCCTGTTCTGAAATGACAGCCACGGAGGGGAGGTCCGTTCCAAGTACTTCCTGGTATGATCTGGACATCCAAGTAAGTGACACCCTTTATTTTACCCTCCCTGTTTTGATTATGTGATTTAAAGAGTGTTTTTGTGCTTGGTGAACTGATTTTATGTTTGGGGGAGTTTTATTTTTTAAATTTACTGTCCGGCGTTATCACATGATAACTTGATAATGTTTCAGACGGCCGGTCGTAAAAGCAGCCTTACGACAGCTGCATTTACGGCCGGCCAGCAAGGGGAGGAGGAGCCCGTTCCTGCTGCAGAATTAAGGTGAGTGTGTGAAAGATTTATGTCATTCCGTGGCAGGAACAGGAGAGGAGGTAGCGGGGCAGTAACGGGGCATTTTGGCCCCGTGTGAAAATCTCCATTGGGTCTACTGTCATTGGGAGTAGCAATTCAATTTTAGGTCTACATTTGTTAGGGCTATGTTTTTACCAATCAATTATTTTCTCAGTAAACCTGGGAGTACTTGGAGCTTTTTTTTAACCTTTCCCCTTTACACATCAACTCCATTCCTCTCATCCAATTCTCCTAAACAAGCAACATCATCATCACCATCATCATTGTCCTCATCATCACAACCATAACAATAAGAACAACAATAATAAATACAAGTGCTCTGATTACTTTTATTTATGTGTCACACTATTTATAATCCACTTTGTCACCAGAGGTAGTAGCCATCATTAGGGATATAATTATGGAACTGGAAGAGATATTTCCATGTAACCATGACTCATTTTCTCCCTCCATCTACTCCAGATCTACTCACTAGTTCACTAAGAATCTACTCCCAGACAAATCTGCACCAGAGCACCCCTTTCCTCTATGGTCATATGCCAAACTGATTTACTAAGCTGTACATGGGTAGTAGCCAATGTGGTGTAGTGTTGGACTAGGACCCTAGATAAGAGGGTTAAATCCTCCCTGGGTTACTTAGGCAACTCTCACTCTCTCAGCCTCAGAGGAAGGAAAAGGAAAAGGCAAACTGTCTCTGAACAAATCTTGCCAAGAAACCCCTGTGATAGGGTTACCTTAGGGTCACCATAAGTCGGAAATTATTTTAAGGCACACAACAATAACAATATAGGTAATGCTGGGGAAAGATAGATAGATAGATAGATAGCCAGGCAGGGACTTCATCTTTAGTTTTGGAACTGGAATTATATTCCTGCAATCCCTTTGGGTTATGCAGATTTATGTGGGATAGCTAAGGGGTCGTTTCCACGGCAAAATAAATCCTCAAAGAATGCGACAAGAAACCTGATAGTTCCCACACATCTCGAAGCAACAGCACCCTTTTCAGAAGGAGGGGGTGCAAAAAACCCATAAGTTGCCCAGTATCAGCTTTCGCTAGTTTTCCGCACTTTTTTGATTAAGTTCGCGAAAATGCGCATACTTTATCGTGGGAACTAATGATCGTGTAAACTGGCATCTGCCTTTTCGAATTACTGTGAGCAGAGCTGAATCCTGATTGGTTGGAGTGACCATTGTGCTTTATCCGAATAGACTGAGGGGTTGGAGAGAAGAAATTCACCCTCCTTCTGCTTGCAACCCACTTTGGAAAACGGAGCCCTTCCTGTCTATCTTTTGGGGGGTGGGGGGGTAGGAAGATGCTTCGCTGCTTCGCTGGTGTGTGTGTGTGTGTGTGTGTGTGCCGGGAAACAGCCGATCGCATGTTCGTTCTTTTGTTTGTTTGTCCTTCCATTCACTTGCCTTTATTCAAGGCTTCGGAGGGAGGGAAAGCAAATGAGGCAAGCCCTAGTTCTGTGGTGTGTGTTTGTGTGTGTATGCATGAAGGGAATCTGCTCCACCATGCTTTTGCTTGTTTCTGCTTTCATTGACTCCTTTATTTACAGAAGCCTTTCGGGGCTGGGGAAGACGGGGGAGTTTGGCAGATCGCTCTTTCGATTGCTTGTTTGTTTGTCCTTTTTCTTTCCTCTCATTATTTATGGTCTCCATGACCCCCTCCTTGCTCCCTCCCCGCCTCCTGCCTGACTTTAATCATCTGGAGGTGATTCCCCCCCACACCTTTGCCTGTGTGAATTAAGCAAAACAGAAAGTATCTGGATCTGTCTTCATCATTCGAAAATGTCAGGCATCGTGTGATTTATGTGCTCCTGATGCGAAAGGATGGTAATCCGGAATCTGGTGAACTTTTTCCTGTCGTGGAACCGGCCCCTAAGGCACAGTTAGCCAGATCTTCTCCCCACATTTCAGGTTCAGCTGTAATGTTATTTTCACTTCACTTCTTTTTGTCTGTGTTTGCAAGCATCTCTTTTGGGCCATAAACTCACAGAAATCCTATGACTCCTCAGTGTACTGGGTAACACTCTCATCTGTCTCATCACTTGAATGGCTCATCTGATATACTGTCAGCTATATCAAAGCCTTTATCCCTTGTGGAGTTAGCATGTGATATCAGCATAGCCTTACAGCAGAAGACTTGGTAAGAGGTTTCCCAGGGCCCATTTGTTTTTTTCCTCCCCTGTCAAGCATTCGTATAGTCCTGGGGGAATGCTGTCTTTAGCTCACAGAGGTCTGCCTAATATTTTGTGCTTTTATTTTATTCACATTCTGTTTAGGATGGAGTTCTCATTGGACCTATGCTTTCACATAAGATATAATACCCACAGTCTCTGCTATTATAGCAAAAAATAGATAGCTGGGCAGCGCCAGCCTATGATAACCTCCCATACACCAGACACAGGAGATGATTAGATAGCCAGTTGACTCTTACTTCAATATTAGTGATGGGAACTGAGCTCCACGACTTAATTTGGAGCAAATTTGTGATTGGGGTGTCATGGAGCTGGTGGTACCATGCTGGATCCATGTTTCCTATACAAAGAGAACATTAGAAGAGAACCAGGCAAAACGTACTTGCAGCAGTACCTACTGGTTTCTAAATAGCTGTCAGTCTTTTGTCTGCAACTTTCTGAAACCAGGATGTGTGGAACTGGGGTTTGGTAGGCCCCACAAAAATGGTAAAGGTGTCCCTTGGTGGGACTCTGGTGGTGTGGTCAGCAAAAGTCATGCCCAATTGAGGAGCATCTGTCATTGCCAGCTCCCGGGTGTCAGGGAACATGCATTGGAATCCTACATCTTGTCATCCTGGATATCACCCAGCAAGTGGGCTGGGCTTTCATCGATCAGCAAGTGGTCGGTCAGTGCCTGGATCTGGACTCACGGGGGTACCAAGCCTATTGTGCAGTTGTAACCAATAAAGTTGTGTCCTAATTTTCTCCAACTAGATATCTATGTGTGTTATTTGGTGGTGAAACAGAACTCAACTCTGGGCAGGTGACAGACCTGTCTTTCAACAGAAAGGAAAGGCTAGGGGCTCAGGAAGAACAAGTTGGGGAGCTGCCACTACAATCTGGGGTGATTTTGCCTTCTGAGGTGGTTGTCTCACTCTACCTATAGTAAGGTCAGCCTTGTAAAGCAGGATAGATAATTTCAGAGCTCTTGATCTGTACGTGGCTAGCTAAATTTCATAAGGTTGCAATGCTGCATGTCTAAGATGCTACTTCTTCAGAGCTTTGTGTCATTGTCATTTTTTATATCAGCTGCAAAACAGAACATCCTGACTATAACATCCCTGCTCTTGGTCCACACTACAAAAATGGATCCTTTTCAGCTGTGGAATCATCTGCCTCTAAATCAGGGATGGCCAGCTACATGGGACTTTGGTTCCTCCTAACAATGAAATTGATAAATGGTTTTTCCATTAAGCTTCATTGAGTCAGCATAGATTCAGGTATAAATGTCATGCAAATATTTCTGTCCCTAATTATTGTGATTTATTTTTAAATGCAGTGCAGTACCATTAATGGCAGAGAGAAAACCCTGAATAACCTCCTTGTTATTCAAAATGACTAACCTTCCTGCTAACACTTGCCCTCTCATTTCCTCCTGATGATGCTCTAATTCTGGGGGAGAGTATACCATAAAATTCATTGCTAGCTGAAGAGGGGGAAGTCACTGAATAATGCATGATAATTCTCCTTGCTCTCTGAGAGCACACTTCAGACTGGAGCAGACAAAAGAATGAGAAATATTTAAAAACCAGTAGGTACTACTACAAAGAGCCAGTGTAGTGTAGTGGTTTGAGTGTTGGACTATGATTCAAGAGACCTGAGTTCAAATCTACACTCTGTTATGAAACCCACTGGTGACCTCAGGCAAGTCACACACTCTCAGCCCTCAGAAAACCCTGTGTTAGGTTTGCTTTAGGGTCCCCATAAGTCAGAAATGACTTAGACTCATAGAATCATAGAGTTGGAAGAGAACACCAGGGCCATCCAGTCCAACCCCCTGCCCTGCAGGAATACACAATCAAACCACTACTGACATATGGCCATCCAGCCTCTATTTAAACACTTCCAAACTACCACACTCTGAGGCAGTGTATTCCACTGCTGAACAGCTCTGACCTTCAGGAAATTCTGCCTAATGTTTAGGTGGAATCTCTTTTCCTGTAGTTTGAATTCATTGTTCTGTGTCCTAGTTTCTGGAGCAGCAGGAAAAAAGCTTGCTCCTTCCTCAAGATGACATACTTTCAACTATTTAAACATGGCTATCATATCACTGCTTAACCTCTTCTTCAGGCTAAACATACCCAGCTCCCTCATAGGGCATGGCTTACAGACCTCTCACCATTTTGGTCGCCCTCTTCTGGACATGTGAATATCCTTCTTGAATTTTTGCAGCTTGTCAATATCCTTCTTAATTTTTTTGATATTTTGTCAGATGATATTAATGTACTGGTCACACACACATATCCCAATCCATGGGGGATGTGTCCCTGGACTTACTGTGGATGTGTGAAACCATAGATAATAGCAAACCCTATTCAAATGCATGATTTCCAGCCCAACTTCCAGTGGATGCATACCATAGAATCCCACTGGAGGATATAGAAAATGCCTAGAAAGGAACCTGTGATTCTATGATTCCATTTTTACTTAGAGTTGGCCTTTGTGGAATACACATTTGTGTGTGGCTAAAGCAATACAATCTTGTAACCAATGAACAATGGATGGTGAACATTTTTCTTTCCAGCCTTAAACACACATACAAGTTCCAACTAGATTGGCTATCAATTAAGTTGTAAGTCACAAGAATATACAGTAGTTACACTTATCTACAAATAAACAAATATTTCTCTCTCTCTTTCTCTGGCTTTTCTTCGCAAAGGAAGATTCAGGAAGGACTCATCCCGCGCTTTCTGCAAGTGCGCTGATGACTGAAAAGGCCAATCTGAGATAAACAAGTCCGGTTGCAGAATGCACAGCAGAGGGTCTCCTTGGGTAATGTTTCTGGGTTGTGGTTTTTTCTGCGTTGTTTTTTCTCTTCAAGACTTGTTCGGCGTGAGTTCTCAAATAAAGCTGCAGCATTGTGGATAGTGCGTATCCATGCCTCCCGATGTGAAGCCAGGGCAGACCATTGTTGGTGAGCAATTTGGCCAAGCCTGAGATGTTGTTTCAGGGAATCCTTATATCGCTTTTTTGGCGTGCCCTTCTTACGCTGACCCGTGGCGAGTTCACCGTAGAGTACTATTTTGAGGAGGTGATGGTCCTCCATCCTAGAAACGTGAATATGTTGCAAGTCATCTAGTGAGACACCATATATCATTATCTGCAATGCACCAGCATTTAACTGCAGTCACCAGTGTCTTTCTAAAAAATATCTAGAGGTGTCCAATATGCCTGAAACATCAGTTTTTTCTTAGTCAAGAACAGTTTTAAATATTGAGGCTAGAGCAATTTCCCATTGGTTGGCTTGCATCAGAGAACGTACTGTTTATTCCACTCAGTTCCATCACTGCCATCAAATTTAGTGATTTCTAACAAACACTGATAAACTACATTTATTGATTTCACTTTTCTGGGGATACTGAGCTGATAGTCCAGACATGGACAATAAAAGATGTTGTAATTGTAGATACTGCTATATTGTGCAATGGGATAATTGTTATGTAGATTGCAATACTAAAAATGGTATATAAAAATTCTACATTTGATCTATAAATTGATCTAATATAGAAATCTCACATTCAATCCATTTCTCCCATTAAAAAAGATCGTCTTGCAATTTTCAGATGGGGCTTGCCTCTTAGAAGTAGTTTGGCATGAACATATAAAGAAGTATGCAATATCATACACCAGGCTACATTGGCTACAGAAACTGCGGTGGGGAACCATCATTTTCCCTCTCCGATGGAGAAGACCTAAAGCCTTGTCTAGATGGCTATTTGCCCAATCTTGCCTCTGTCTTGGAGCCCTACAGTCCAGACAGGTCTTTTGCCTTGTCTTGGCCTCAGGCAGTCCTCATGACACCCCGGGCTAAGACTGGGGAGAAGCCAGGATTAATCCCATTAAACCATTTCAGCAAAATACCCAGGAAAAAAATGCCTCTTTTAAGATAAGCTGGATCGGGCCCCACAGAAATGTGGGAGGCCATACCAGCATGCTGGGCCATCTTTGAAGCTGCCACTGCTTCCATCAATTGCATTCTCTGAAGCCAGGAAGCAGATCTGCAGCATATGACCAAAGCTGGCCACATGCAGGGGGTATTAATCACATGCTGTGGCTCCCCTTCCTCGCTTTGGAGAGTGCAATGTGGACAGAAGCAGTGGCAACTGCGGAGATGGGTCAGTGTGTCCATGTGAAGTCCAGCCCATTTCATTCAGATAACAGGGGACCAGCGGGCCTGATCCGAGACCAGAATACGCTGACATGAAGCCGATGTATTTTTTCCCATGTAGTGAGTCCTAAGGCAGTCCAGCCAAAAAGGTGTACCTAATGATTGCACAACAAGTGATCAGATAGTAGTTTGGTTATATGTCTTAACTTGCAATTGTTTGAGAGGAAAACCCAAACATTCTTTCAAAATTGCTATAAAATGCAGTTGAACATCTTCTGTGACAGTTCATCTTATGTTACCAACTTTTTGGTGATGATGGAGATGATGATAGCAACGAAATGAATGTCTAAGCCAAGCATATGTCATAGATTGCTGGATCTAAATGTTGCCCTTGTATAGGCCCAGGAAATGAATGTGTTTTTGAAAATTACCTGCCTACTGGAGTCCTCTGACCCTTGACAGGAGATGACTCAGACTAGTCCTTGATGAGCGCTTCAACCTAAAATTGCTCAAAGCAGGATACTTAGTGGTTAAGAGATAATTGAATTCCATATTTACTATGGCTTTAAAAATTCATGTTATGGAAGCATGCTAGCCCATGCAAAATGCAAGGTCATTCGTGAAGCTGCTGTTTAAATTTCTGAAGCAGAAAAATACAGCAGCATAAATAATAAAATATGTACAAGAACCATGCTTATATCCATTAGTACAGCATGATGAAATGAACTGTTTCTTTAGATAATAAAATGATAACAAACTCTCTGGGCAGATTCTTGAAAATCCTTTTAAAATGTAGCAGTGTTAAGCACCAACACTTGATTCAGAAGAGACATCCTAACTTTAAAAAAATGCAAAATGTTGTGTGTGTGTCCCCCCCAGATTATTTTAAATGTGGATATCATTGTTATAGTTACAAGCAAATTTCTCAGTTAAATAATTTAGATGAACAAGTTTTATGGTGTTATGGTTACTTTCTGATCTGAAACTGGGAGGTCTTCGTTTTATAATTTCTTTCAGTTCCTACTGTTTTCTCAAAACATTATTATGATGCCAACATACTCTTGAAGTACAAACCATGTACATTTTTTGCTATAGTTGCCGATGTTGTGTGCCTTCAAGTCATTTCCAACATGTGGTGAGCTTAAGGCAACTCTATCACAGGGTTTTCTTGGCAAGATTTGTTCAAATAGGTTTTTCTGCCTTTCTTTGAGGCCGAGAGAGTGTGACTTACCCAAGGTCACCCAGTGGGTTTCCATGGCTGAGTGGGGATTTGACCCATGGTCTCCAGAGTCATAGTTCAAAACTCAAACCACTACAGCATGCTGGTTCTCTTTTGCTGTATAAAACTAGATTTTTAAAAATTATTATCTCAGCCTTCTGAAAACTGCCTGTATCTGTTCTGGACTACAGTTGCTGTCATCACTGACCACAGGCTATTTTGTTGGGTCTGACAGAAGTTGTAGTCAAAAAAATGGAGTCCTTGTATTTATAATGTGTCTGGTAGGAAAAGGGTAATTTACTATATGACACAGGTACCCAACTCTTCCTCTTAAGAAGTGAAGAGGGCACACATATCCTTACCCCCATTTTATCCTCACAGTTTTGTCTCATTTTACCATTGCCTCATTAGGAGATGAGGGATTGTTAAAATAGTGATTTGCCTAAGGATCCCTATTGAGTGATGGCAGAGACCATTCTGTGAACTGATCCAGAAGCACACACTGAACTTTATTGTTGAATATTCCATTGACTGGGGTACGTTGAGAAATATTCCATTGACTGGGGTACGTTGGCATCATTTTTTGAAACATATAGGTAGTACCAATGCTCCCACACTTTGGGCTTGTCTACCTGGGCAATATACCTCATCTTGCCTCCATCTTAGAGCCCTGAAGTCCTGATGATGCAGGGCATCCCCCCCCTTTCTGCCCCTGGACAGTCCCCATCACCCTAGGGCTAAGACAGGATAGGGTCCAATAAAACATTCTAAAGTAATAGCTGCATTAATCCAGTCCCACTGGCAAAAAAATGGATTGGTCCCTGTATGTCTGCATGAGCTCATCCCGGCAGGCAGGCTATCAAACTCCTAGCTTGTGTGTTCTCACAGATTAATAAGGGTTGTCATCTTGACCACATTCTGTTGTTACCTGGCTTCACATGTCCCAGGACTTTAACAGATCAGGCAAATATGGCATCATAAGGATGCCTAATGATTGAGAAAGGGTGTGCATACCAGGTGACATTGTCCTTTTGTGATCATGTAACGAAAATGAGGTGTACTTTTTTATTGATGGGCCAAGCCATCAATCGATCTGCTGTGGCACTTTTTTGCCAGCATTTGAATACTGTGCTCATGTGAATACAGTGTCAATGGGCAAACACTTCCAGTTGCGATCGCGACAGCCAGGTAGGGGGTGCTCTTACGACACCCACTGGTGTACTTGGGACTTTTAAAGTGTGTTTTCTGTGCTTGTGTAACTTTTTGTGTCTTTATTTTACTTTAATTTTTGAATTTCCCATGGTAGCATCTTCTTGCAAGAATTGGTGAGATCTCAACCCTGGAAGCAAATGGAACTCCGTTTGTGCTCCGTTACTTCTGGAGAAGCCTCACTGACACTTGCAAAAGTAGGTCTGGTGGTGGCGGGTTCTTTTGCTGGCATAAAAATGCCACAATTTATGTCAGGAAAAGAACATTAATGGGGGGTGATCTGATAAAGTCCCCAGTTTTCATCTGTGAAATGTTGGAACTGCTAAAAATTCTCAGGTTCCTGAAAGACATTTCCCCTCTATTTGATACATCTACTTTTATAAAAATTTGATTTGATTTTGCTATGGAACCCCGAGGAACAGGGCCAAAACACTTACTACAGTAACTATGGTGATAATGTAAAAATGCCTCCTCCCATCCTGGCAAGTTAACCCTTGACCAGCTCATAACATTTAGAAAGACTTGCTGCATTTAGAAACATTTCTTTACCGTCACATCATGAATCTCCTTGGCTTTCTTCAGCAATATGAAACAGGAGCATAAAGATCACCAAATGAGCAGGCTTGGGACAAATGTAGAATGTTTTCCAGCCTCAGTTACAAAACAGGGCGGAAGCAGCATTCCTGCCTCATTTCTCAGAGGAGCTGGAGACACAGAGAGCAGCTAGACAGGAGAATTTGTAGTGAAAAATGAAAAATATCGCCTTATCTCCCTATCATTGCAATGCTCATTTGTGCCCACAGCTAGTTCATAAGTTAGCTGGAAGGGAATAGTTTGCAGTTTACATGCCAGGAAAAAACAAAAAAAAAAGTGGCCATGAGTGAGTTGTGTCGGGAAAATCTCCCCCCATTCTCCCCCCTTTTTTCCTTTTAAAATGACAGATGCAGAAGAGCTATTTTCCACTTGAATTTTTTTTCGTACATTTGCTCTGCCGCTTTGCTGCTTGAACAATCAGCTGGCAACAACAACAACAATGGCAGTTCCGGCATTGCAAGCCCTCCCTTGCAAGCCTGCCCCCTCCGAGGTCCAACCAATCCACTTTCAGCTCTGCTGTGTCCTCTTTTCGAATTATTCATATTAGCACATATGACCTATTAATGCACATTTTTGTGCACTCTTAAAAAACGATTACGAGAAACAGCGAAAGATGTTATTGCGGTCTATGTGGAGTTTTAAGCCCCTCTCCTTCTGAATATGGCAAATCCCAGCAGGGGCTCATCTAAAATAGAGGGATTCTACCTGCATTCTTGCTGGGGGGGGGTTGTCGTGTAGATGCTCCCACAGTGGTACAACTAAGGAGGCGGCTGCAGAGGCATTTACTAGATGGGGGGCAGAGCTGCTTTAGTCTGGCATGGAATACAAGCGTGGTTGCTAAACAGGCTGAATATATACAATGAAAGGCAGTGTAGTAAGACTTGTTCTGAAAAACAATAGATTGAGTCAAGTACCTTTATAATTTCTGAGGAAGGAGGTATCTTCTATATCTTACTCATACATTTTACTATGACCCAAGATTAGAATGATGGCTGTCCATATGATAAGCCATAGTTAAATGTTGTGGTGGTGATATACTTTTGGGCCAGTGCTGACTTAGGACTTTTTCAACCTTAAATCCATCAGGAGACGTCAGGAGAGGTATGTGGCTATCCCATGGCAGGGGGCCATGGAGAGACGCCAATGTCTCTCTCCTGGCATCATCCGTGTCAGTTCCGTGCCTGATCTATTGCAGCCGTGCCATTTTTTATTCATGGACAACTTCTGTGAGTAAAAAATGGTGTGGTTGCAATAGATCGGACACGAAACTGACGCAGACAATGCCAGGAGAGGGACGGTGGCATCCAAAATGGACCCCCTGCTGTGGGATAGCTGTGTATCTCTCCCGACGTCTCCTGCTGGATTTAAGGTTGTCTGAAAAAGTCCTTATAGCAACCGTAAGGTGAACCTATCATGGGTTTTTCTTGGCAAGATTTATTTAGAAGAGGTTTGCCATTGCCTTCCTTTAAGGCTGAGCGTGAATGGTCTACGCTTGGTTTTCATGGCTGAGTGAGGATTTGAACCTTGGTTTTCCAGAATCCACCATGCATACCACTATGCCATTCTGGGTCTTCTAAATTAAATGTATTGGCCAGAATCACAAAATACAGTATTCACCTTAGGTTTCTGCCTTATATTTCACATGAATGTTACAGCAGCAGCTGCTGCTGTTATTACTTCTACTCTCTGTCTCAAATTACTGTATTTACTAGTTAACAGTTGTACAAAGCTTAGAAACTTTCCTTTTTGGATTATGGCTTCCAGAATCCCCCATCTAGCTCTCATTTATAAAGTAAGTCAGTGTTGAAATGCCTTATTAGGAGACGAGGGACTGATAGAATAGTGGGGTTGCCCGTGGATGCCTAGTTTGTGGCAGACACAAGATAATGAGCTTGTGGCTTTTTGATTTCTTGTTCAGTCCCTGATCCATGACCCCTCTCTCTCTTTCTCTCTTAAATAGCATACTTGGGCTAGACCAAAAACAGTTGAACAAGGAATCAATTGTATGTATCTTTCACACACACAGCCACACAAACCATCTTCTGTTTTTTGTCTTATTTACTTCTAAGTTGATTTGATTTTATGGAATGGTCTGATACCCGAGGTTAAACTGGTGAAACCATATATGATAATCACATTTCACAGAAGGGAAAAGGTCTATAAAGATTCCAAGATTACGTTCATATTTCTGGAACCAGTATCTAAACATTCCTAAAATCATCTCATTCTCACCTAATAAAATTGTTATTCTTTCTCTTTTGTATAAACCAATTTATATGCCCTCTTAACTTCAGCAGGTCCAGAATGCTGTGGCCAGAATACTGACCAGGGCCAGTTACAGGAAACATACAACTCCCTTGTTAAAACAGCTTCACTGGATACCAGTGTGTTTCCAAGGCGAATTCAAAGTGCTGGTCATGGTGTATAAAGCCCTATATGGCTTGGGTCCAGACTATCTGAAAGACTGGCTCTCCTGATACAATCCTGCCAGAGCCCTAAGATCATCATGGGAAGGCTTTCTCTTGGTCGTGCCACCATCACAGGGGTGCCAGTTAGACACTAGTTATTGTTGTGGGGTGTCCTGAGACTTCTTGATCCCATATTCATCCCTCATTGTTACCCAAAATGCTCTTTGGAAAATTCCAAGAAAATATTGAGTTTCTAATATGTTGGGGAAATTAGCAGCAACTTGACTTTAGCTATGCAAAGAGGGGGTAACCGGGGAATCTTTTAAACCTTTGTATACTGGTAATAGTCTGGATGGAATGCATACACATTTTAAAATTAAGTATGCTTTTTATTAAAGAGTTCAAAAGTAACACCAAACACACACACATTCGCCCAGAAGAAGCATTCACACAAGGCTAGAGAAAGAAACAGTAGGAAAGCTTGGGATAGAGGGTAGGAAGAGGATTTTGCTGAGGTAATACAACCTGTCCTGTAGTCAGTCTGGCAGAGAGGACGGAGAAGCTGGATGTGGCTAACACAGAGTAACAGAGTTTCCCCCTATTACAACTGTTCGCTGGGTTGGCTAACACAGAGTAACAGAGTTTCCCCCCTGTTACAACTGTGCACAAATGAGGCATATTTTGGGGGTGATATTTATACCTCCAAATACACCAGAGGGAATTGGTTGCTTCATGGGTTGAAACAATGAATTCCATGAGCCTTCATGGATTGCACAATGAGTTTCCTGGTCTTGACAAAAGGTGAGAAAGATGCTAAATGTGTTTCTTAATGTCCAGTGATTGAATTTTAACAGCTTTGAGCAGCTTCTTTTAAGGTTGGGAGCTGAGAAGAGGAAATTTCACAATCAGCAAATACAAAAGGGTTTCTCTAAATCCATTATCTTCCCATTTATGTGGAATGTGTCTTCTTTTGGCCTTACAGCCTCAGGTCTTAAGCTTTCCAGGGAAAAGCATAAATGACCTTTTCTGAGACCATCCTGTCTTTTTCCCTTTGTAAAGTGCCACATTAATGAACCAAGTTGGCCAGTTTCTGAGTCCTGTAGCCAATGCAAACATTCCAGGACTGGGGTGCCTTGGAAGTGGGGTGCAAGCTTATGCTTCCATCATTGTTTACATGATTTTTGTCTCTGATTTGGGATCATTGTTTACATGGCACCACGTCCCATGTTGTGTCTCCTCTCCCACTATATACTATCCTGTGGTTTTTTTGTTTACACGTGTTTATGGTCCTGGTTTGGTTTTTTTAGCTGTCAATCAAGGATGCGATTACTCGTTTTTTCACAACCTCAGTGACACATTTCCTGTAGTTTCCTGCTGTGAGCGATGCTATTGGCTGGCACAAATGTTTGTTCAAGCTTCAGCATTGTTCAGAGAAGGAGGGCAAAGACAAACCCATCTGCACAATTTGATTTTTAAAAAATTCAATGGGTAAATGCCCCCAAAACGTTAAAATCCATGTAAAAAGACAATGCCAGTACAGACACACAAGGCATTTTAAAAGTGTGTGTGTGTGTGTGTGTGTGTGTGTGAGCATTCATCTACCCAGAGGCTTGCTTTTTTTTACTGTCTTTCTCTTTAAACCCATCATGGAGGGGATGCTGCTGGTGTGTGTGTGTGTGTGTGTGTGTGTGTGTGAATGAGCGATCGTCCACCCAGAGGCTTGCTTTTTTTACTGTCTGTCTCTTTTAACCCACCATGGAGGGGATGAGCGATCATCCACCCAGAGGCTTGCTTTTTTTACTGTCTGTCTCTTTAAACCCACCATGAACAGGATGCTGCGGAGGGGAGGGAAGAATGAGTGATCGTGCACCCACGATCTCTTTAAAATTTAATCTCTTTAAAATTTACTTTCTATTTAAAATTTAAACCCAGCATGCAGGGGAGGGACAGGTTAAAGCTGAAGGGTTTGCAGTGTAGAAATCCATTGAACAGGGTGACTTAGTGCAGAGACACACACACAAACCTATGTGCAGCTGGAAGGGATGCCTTTGTTTTCAGCTGGTGAGGCTGAATCTATTGAATGGGTGACTGGCCCCTCCTCTGATCTCTGAGCCCGCCCCTGGTCACATCAATTTCCGGTCATCACCAAGTACCGAGATATCTTGTCCCGGGCTGTTTACATTTCCGATTTTCTGAATCCTCCCATGACTTTTTTTAAATCGCTACAAACCACGGGACGGAAAGTTCCGCTGGTTGAGGGGTAAAAGGTGGCCCCCCTTCTGAAAAGCTCAGAGCCGACACAATGTACATGGAAACAACCAGGGATTGACATGAATTCTTCCCACTACATTTTCATCATGTAAATGGCACCAGGCTCATTCGGTGAGGATATGAGAGAGAGCCTTCTCAGAGGCTGCTCCCACCCTCTGGAATTTCCTTCCTTTGTTTTAAGCAGGCTTTTAATATGTAACTGTGCCCACGAAGGCTTTTTTATTGGTGTGTTGTTGTTAACTTTTCTATATTTTGAATAATTTTAAATTTTAAAATTATGATTTTAATTGTTTTTGTTAACTGATTTTTTTGTGTGCTGCCTTGGGTCCCACTCTGGGAGAAAGGCGGCATATAAATTAAACCAATCCATTCATAAATAAAATATACAGTATTCAGGGAAGTAAGGGTAACAAGACCAGTGTTAAAAATGAAGAAGGGGCTGGGGAAGACAGTCTGTAGAGATTTTCAGACATATTGACTCATGGAAAAGAAGATCTAAGTGGTCAGGGATGATGAGGGTCATAGTCTAACACATCTTGGGGCATCAGGTTTGCTATATTATGTTTTGCACTTAATTAATAATTGCATGCCTACCCTCCACCCCACCATCACCATTCAATGGCAGCTGTAATGTATATTTATGTGATCTGGACTGAATGCCCCCCTCAAGGGGGAAAGATTTAAACACACTCTTCCATGATAACACTGTGCTGATTCTGACCCTTCTCACTATTTTATGAAAGCAAGAACCTACTAGCTAAGTACTGGCCAATCCAGGTGAGGCCCATTGAATCCAGCACATATTGGAGAACATGCACAGGATTTGGCAATGAGTGTCCCTTCAAAATGCAAGATGGAACAGTATATTTAGTTACAAGGAAGGCCATTTATTTGCTTGGTTCAAAATTAACATGAAGTGTTGGGTAGTATAGTCAAATTTTAGTTAAACCATGCCATTTAACTGCTAAATTAGGGTCCCCCCCCAGACAGTGTTGGACTGCATGTTACAGACATCCAAGACAGCATGGGCATTGGTGAGAACTTCTGTGAGTTGTAGGATATTATCAGAGCAGGCAAATATGGTATCATAAGAACGCCTAATGATCGTGAAAGGGCATGCATATCAGACAATGTCGTCCTTTCATGATCATGTAATGTAAATGAGGCATATTTTATATTGACGGTCCAAGCCATCAATTGATCTCCTGTTCTGCTTTTGTGCCGGCATTGCCGGAGTTTGACTCCTCACGCCATTGTGCTCACGTGAATGCAGTGTCAATGGGCAAAAACATCCAGTTAAGATTGTGACAGCCAGGTAGGGGAGACTCTTTTTATGATTTCCCATGTGCCTGGGACTTTTAAAGTGTGTTTCTGTGCTGGTGTCTATGCTTTGTGTGGGTTTTTTTTTGCTTTAATTTTTAAATTTCCTGTGCTAGCATCTTCTCGTGAGAATAAGTGAGATCTCAACCCTGGAAGTAAATGGAGCTCTGTTCATGTTCTGCTACTGCCAGGGATCCCTCTTTTATGCTGCTCAATGTAAGTCTGGTGGAGGGGGTTCTTTTACTGGCATAAAAACACCACAATTTATTTCAGCAAAAGAACATTAATAGGGGGTGGTCTGATAACATCCGTAGTCCAACATCTGGAGGGAGGTATGATTCCTACCTCTGTGATAAATGTTGGGTTGTTTCAATGTGTTAATCCAAATAAACCCATGGTTTCCCTGTAACCATTTGGATGCTCAGACTATGATATGACTAGCATAAATCATATGATATCTGAAGCCAGCCATTGAGACAGATAATAATGGAGACTCAAGTAGCATAAACATGTAGGGAAAGTGAATTATGACTAACAAGACCAAACAAATCATGACATCTGTGTTTCTATTAACATGCATTTTTTTAAAGATACAAAGAGCAGCTTCTTGGTGAGGCTGACAATCACTGAAATTGCAGCAGTTGGCAAATGGCATCTGAACTCTTTCTTGAAGGTTTTAGGAAGAAAACTACCATTGGCAGCAACTGGAGTATTTCTTCCAATGTAAATAGCTGATCAGTTTTCAAATGATCAGTTTTCATCACAATTTTAGTGATGGAGGAAATAATTAAATTTCTTTTCACCCCAGATGAAGTTCAGGTAATTATTTTCCCAACAGCTGCTCCTTTCATTTTAAAGCATATGCAGTCATTGCAAACAAACAACTAACCTTGTGTCTAGTTTGGCCAGTGGTCACCAGGATACGATGTTAACCAGGGGCAAAAGAAGATTACCGTAACAGAGATCTAAATGCCTTAAAGGCACCAAATCCTGTCTTATCTTGGAAGCAAAGCACAGTCAACCCTGGTTAGTACTTGGCTGGGAGATAGCCAATGAATGCCAGGTGCTGTAGGCTATATTTCAGAGGAAATAAATGGCTAAACGCACCTCTCAATATTCCATGCTTAAGAAAATTCATGGAGTCACTATAAGACAGGCAGCCTGAAGGCACACACATAGAAACTGAAGGAACTCTTTTCTGTTTATTCTACACTTTCTATCATTTACTGGAATTGCTATCTTTTATTTCCCGTGTCTATTCTACTGGATTTACCAAAGAAGTTGAAAATATATAAATATGCAGGTGATGTTGTTCTTTTCTGTTTTAGCAAATCCAAACAATGTTAATAATATACATATTGTTGTTATTCAAGGAAATTTCAGAACAAGACCATCTGCAGGAAACTAGGAAGCATTATTTGTAGGGGACACTGGCTCAGTGCCTGCTGATTTAGACAACTACTTTGCCTTCAAAAGGTGCACTGTGTAGCAAAGTACACTGCTGGCAATCATAAAACTAGAGACTACAAAGATCTTTTCTTTGAGGAAGTGAAATTTAGCCACACTGAAGAAACTGTGAGGCTATTGAATATCAAAGGGATCTTATATATGTTAACTGTGAAGGAGGCACCCCGGTGTCACCAAGTGTTGTGCTTAACCTGGGTCATGTGGACCCCCACAGTCATCAGCAGAGAAGCCCTTGTGCATATATACTCCCTTCCTCCCCCCCCCCCTTGCAGACATGACACAGAAGGTATTGTTGCTTTTGCTCTACAAGTCTCCTCTTCTCTAGGCATGCTTTTGTATAGGAAAGTGGTAGGAAATGAGGAACAAAAACCCGGATGAGCTACTGGCGATTTGTACCATCTACTATGGTGTCTCCCTGGAGGGAATGTTAGGTTGGCAAAGTGTGGGCCAGTTCAAGACATTTCTGCTACACTTATTAGGGACGAACAAGAATTTTGTTGGCTTCAAGAATCTCAATGAAAGTAGTCATTCATGTCTCCTGAGACCCACCCCAAGACAAAATGCACCTTGCTTCATTGCACATTTTGCAAAGCTGGGGATGGGTTTTGGAGAAATAAAACACACATCAAACTAGGCATGCATTTTTTTTTTAAAAAAAATGCAAAATACTTTTTGTGCATACAGTTGAAAAACATGCACAGTTTTGTCCATAGGGAAAGTGTGCCAAAAATGCTTCAATATCAAGTGTATTCGATAATATATGTACAACAAACATGAGTAATGTTCACATCCCTAATACAGAGTAGTAGGAAATGCTAGGGCCAGCTATTAGACTTCATTACTGTAGAAGACAGGACACTGGAAATATATGTGTTTTGTCTTAGTGGGTGAGTGGGGTAGTAATATATGTTGATCAAGACCTAGGCAAAGTTCTTTTTCTGGACTATAATTCCCAGAATGTCCTGGCCAGTATCCCCAGAATCTCCGGAAGTAGGAGTACTATAAAAGCAGCCTTTTATAGTACTTCTCCAGCCTCTGTTTTAGGCTGAGTTTTACCTGTACAGCACCTAAACATTTTCCCAACATTAGCAGTACAGTGACTTCTTGAGAAATTCATTGTTCTCTGCCTGGGAAAGGGACCTATGGCTTCACAGGAGACAGAGGGCTTGACTATATGGGTGGGGGTAAAAATCCAATTAAAAACTAGACTTCTTTGGCTTGGAGCTGCACCAGAGCTGCCCTGCATGATATTTGGATCACTCTGGTCCAGATTTAAGCACTACAACTACCTGGCCAAAAAGTCAGAACTTCCCCACCGGATCTTTACCCTCTGCTGTAGGTCTGCCACCATTGCCTAGCCAAGCACCTCTTTCCAAAGAGATTCATGCATGCTCTTTAACAAGGCAGACCCCAGCATATGGCCGATCATTCCAAAGGTCAGGGGAAGAGACTCCACCTAGGACTGTTGCTTCCTCTGACCCCATAACAAGTGGCTTTATGCCAGGAAGGCAGACCACCAGAGTATGGCCAATTGTTCTAAGGGTCAGAGCAAGCGACTGCCTGGCACTGGACAATAAGCACCACCTTCTTCCCATCCTTCATGCCGCTGCTGCTGGCTCTGCCTTCCTGATGCATAGTAAATGAGTGACTGTGCACTAGGAGGGCAAGTGGTGTAGGATGGGGCCCTTATGCACACATTTCCAAAAATACCCATTATCCAAAAGCAACTGCAGTTCCTTTCCCCACTGACCAACAACTGCATCTTACCAGCAAGCTACAAAAATCTTTTCCTCTGGACAAATACAAAGCTTCCTCTTGTTTCTCTTTCTGTTGAAGACACTCTCAGACAGAATACTTGGAATGTGACCTGCATTCTTAGCTGACCATGATTAAACAGTAAGCATTGTTTGCAAGCCTAAATACAAGGGCACCAGATCCCATCTGATCTTGGATGCAAAGCACAGTCAGCCCTGGTAAGTTCTTGGATGGGAGACCACAATGAACACCAAGTGCTGTAGGTTATATTTCAGAGAAAGGAACTGGCAAAACTACCTCTCTTTTCCTTGCCTAAGGAAACCTTATGAATTCATGGGGTCGCCATAAGTCAACAGGCAGCTTGAAGGCACACACATCATTTGCAGATTCTTTGAAATAGATTGCTTTTCAAAGAGGAAAAAGAATATGAGATGACAAGCTTGGGTCTGAACTAAATCATTTTAGACTGTTCAAATGAAAAATGCTCCACTATACAAATAAAAGAAGGGAGGGAATAAAAAAGAAACTCTTCCTATACATACACAATTAGCTTAGAGAGCAGTTATACCCTTTAAGCCATCAGCTACTAGTTTTCTATGTGAAGGAATCTGCTTTCACACACAACAGACACATACAAGCCACTTTTGACAGCACTGACTGACTTTAGTACTTCTGAGAGAGTATGTTACATTCCCTCAGAGCTTGAAAAGTTACTTTCTAAATGTAATTCATTATGTAACTCACTACAGATCTCAAGTCATGTAACTCACTACAAACCCCAAGTATTAACAGTTCTTTTAAAAAAAGCAACTTGTCCCATTAATCATTATGTTATGTGTTTATTTTATTTTTTTAAAGGAAAATAATCCATTTTAAAAGTGGATTAAAAGTGCAAAATGATTAGTTTTACTTTAAAAAACACACAAAAAGCACAAAAACAGCAAGAAAAAAAACCTGTGGGTAAGCATTTGTTGTTACACAGAAAAAAGTAACAGTGTTATCACATGTAATGCAATTTGCAAAAAGATAAGCAGCAGTAGTGTATGCTCTTGTTACACCCGCCCCCAAAGTAACACATTATTGATAACATTGTTACTTTAATTTTTGTATCATATGTTGGATAGCTGAGCTTTGGACTACTCGGTTGCAACCGGACTTGTTCATCTCAGATTGGCCTTTTTAGTCATCAGCGCGCTTGCAGAAAGTGCGTGACGAGTCCTTCCTGAATCTTCGTTTGCGAAGAAAAGCCAGAGAGAGAGAGTTACTTTAACATATAATTCCCCAGCTCTGTTTCTCCTTTTAACAGTATGCACCATCTATGAAAATGAGTGGCTTTCTGGTGTTGATATTTATTATCCCATGTAACTGCTCAGTGAATTTCCTCCACCCATCCACTCACGTGTGGCAAAGTGCTGGATTCTCAACTCTTACTTTAGAATCATAGAATTGTAGAGTTGGAAGAGACCACAAGGGCCATCCAGTCCAACCCCCTGCCATGCAGGAAATCACGATCAAAGCATCCCCGACAGATGGCCATTCAGCCTCTGTTTAAAGACCTCCAAGGAAGGAGACCCCACCACGCTCCGAGGGACTGTGTTCCACTGCCGAACAGCTCTTACTGTCAAAAATTTCCTCCTAATGCTGAGGTGGAATTTCTGTTCCTGGAGCTTGCATCCATTGTTCCATGTTCTAGTCTCTGGAGAAGCAGAAAACAAGCTTGCTCCATCCTCAATGTGACACCCCTTCAAATACTTAAACAGGGCTATCATATCGCCCCTTTACTGTCTTTTTTCCAGGCTAAACATATCCAGCTCCCTAAGTCTTTCCTCATAAGGCATGGTTTCCAGACCTGTCACCATTTTAGTTGCCCTCCTCTGCACATGCTCCAATTTGTCAATATCCTTTTTGAATTGTTGTGCCCAGAACTGGACACAATATTCTAGGTGAGGCCTGACCAAGGCAGAATAGAGTGGCACTATTACTTTCCTTGATCTAGACACTATACAGTCGCCCCTCCACATTCGCGAACTTGACATTCGCGGTTTTGATTATTCGTGGTTTTGGGAGGGCCCCCCTGGGCCCCCCCAAAACCGCGACATGGGGCCTCCGGAGGCCCCGTGAAAGCCCTGGGAGGGAGCGGGGAGGGCCGGGGAGGCCTCCATGGGGCCTTTGGAGACCCTCCGGAGGCCCCGCGAAGGCCTTGGAAGGGAGGGGGGAGGGCTGGGGAGGCCTCCGCGGGGCCTTTGGAGACCCTCCGGAGGCCCCGCGAAGGCCTTGGGAAGGAGGGGGTGGGCCGGGGAGGCCTTCACCAGGGCCCCGGAGACGCTCCGGAGGCCCCATGAAGGCCTGGGGAGGGCTGGGGAGGCGATCATGGGGCCTCCAGAGACGCTCCGTAGGCCCCATGAAGGCCTGGGGAAGGGCTGGGGAGGGCCGGGGAGGCCTCCATGGGGCCTCCGGAGACACTCCGGAGGCCCCATGAAGGCCCGGGGAGGGGGTGGGGAGGGCCAGGGAGGCCTCCATGGGGCCTCCGGAGACACTCCAGAGGTCCCATGAAGGCCTGGGGGAGGGCTGGCGAGGGCCGGGGAGGCCTCCATGGGGCCTCCGGAGACGCTCCAGAGGCCCCATGAAGGCCTGGGGGAGGGCTGGGGAGGCCTCCATGGGGCCTCTGGAGATGCTCCGGAGGCTCCATGAAGGCCTGGGGAAGGGCTGGGGAGGGCCGGGGAGGGCCGGGGAGGGCCGGGGAGGCCTCCATGGGGCCTCCGGAGACACTCCGGAGGCCCCATGAAGGCCTGGGGGAGGGCCGGGGATGTTTCTTTATTTGATGTTTCTTTCTATTCAAAGTGTGCCTGGTTGAAAAACCAGTGTTCCAACTTCTAGGCTGCATCTGCCCTGCAGAAATAATGCAGTTTGACACTGCTTTAACTTCCATGGCTCAATGCTATGGAATTCTGAGATTTTTAGTTTTGTGAGATACTTAGCCTTCTCTGTCAGAGAGCTCTGGTGCCACAACAAACTACGGACTTTTTCGGACGTCTCAAATACACCACAAGCAGCCTCCTCACGTTGCGAGGCTGCTGCATTGCAGGGCGTCACTTTCGGATGACGCTCTCCCCTGCCCGTACTGTTGCAGTACCGCGGGGACATTTGAGCGTTATATTTCACCGGTTTTTAAGCATGAAAGCACGAAAGTTGATCGCAACGTGAGGAGGCTGCTTGAGGTGTATTTGAAGCGTCCGAAAAAGTCCTACAAATCCAAGGATTCCGTAGTGGTGTCAAACTGGATTAGTTCTGCAGGGCAGATGCAGCCCAAGGCTATGACTGAAAGTTTTCTACAGGGTAGTTAGTTATTCAGGGGTTAGTTAGGCACTCTGGCTAGATGATAGCTTCATAAGAAGAGCTTTTGGAATGTATGTTTATAGAGAACGGATGCAGCACCTTTAGCCCTGCAGATGTTTTGAACTTCTGTAACTCTTTATCATTGGTCATGTTGGCTACAGCTTTGGGGAGTTGAATCCTCAAACATCTGGAGAGTCAAAGGTTCCCCATCCCCTTGTAGAGTGTGGTCAGGTTTTTAATTTTGGATTTATATACTGAGACACAATATGTTGGCTATTTCAGCAGTTTGCTGAAAAATCAAATACAGACAACAAAACAGAACTACCATTGGACTCTGCAACCTATTCTGACAAGTGGGGCACAAATAAGGAATTCTTTTTTAAACTTTCTCCATTTTCAGCTGTTTCAACACATCCTGTTTATGTTTGGATCATTTTGTCCCAGCAACATATTTGACAAAGATTCTTTTTGGCTTTTATTCAATCAGTTGAACACAAACTGTTGCTGATCCTGTAAGACCATTTAGCTTTCGATATATTTCTTTCACATAGTAAAGCAATCAACATGTGGCAATAATGTTGTTCCAGAAAAATAAGTCCATCAGAAACTTGGAAATTGCCCATGCTTTTAAAGTTTTCCATCCTGCATTATTATTATTATTTTTTAAAACATTCAGACAACACACCTTCTTCATCAATCTCTAATATAGGTTCAATAAAAGTAGAACAAGCCCAGGAATTCTCAGAAATTTAGGGTTCTTAAACCCATTAGAGAGCCAGTATGGTGTAATGGTTTGTGTGTTGGGCTATGGCTCTGGAGACCAGGGTTCGAATTCCTGCTTGGTCATGAAAACCCACTGGGTGATCTTGGGCAAGTCACACACTCTCAGCCCCAGAGGAAGGCAATGGCAATCCCCCTCTGAACAAATCTTGCCAAGAAAACTCTATGATAGGCTCGCCTTAGGGTTGCCATAAGTAGAAAATGACTTGAAGGCACACCACCACAACAAACTCATTGTACATATTATTACACACATGCTATACAGTGGGCTCTTGGTATCCACTGGGGTTTAGTTCTAGGACCCCCCCCTCCCACCCTGTTGACACCAAAGTCCATGGATGCTCAAGTCCCATTATATAGAATGCTATAGTAAAATGGCATCCCTTATATCAAATGGTGAAAAGCAGGATTTGCTTTTTGGATTTTTTGCCCTGAATATTTTTGAGCTGTGGTTGTTGAATCCATGGATGTAGAACCTGTGGATACAGAGGACCAACTGTACCTTCGTCTTGAAACATTTGATAAACAATGCAGCAAGGAGGGGATATATGCGGTCCTCCAGCTGTTGTTGGACTGCAGCTCCCATAATCCTTCAACATTGTCTCTTTGGCTAAGACTGATGAAAGCTTCAAACCAACAACACATATTCTCCAATTTGTGTTGCTGTGTGCCTTCAAGTTGTTTCTAACTTATGGCAACCCTAGGGCAAACCTATCACAAGGTTTTCTTGGCAAGATTTGTTCAGAGGGGTTTTGCCATTGCCTTCCTCTGAGGCCGAGAGAGTGTGACTTGCCCAAAGTTATCCAGGGAGCTTCCATGGCAGAGCAGGGATTCAAACTCTGATATCTAGATGCCTAGTTCAACACCCACTACGTCCACACTGACTCTCATGCTTTCCAGTACAACATGCATTATTTCATTCTTTATTTACTATATTTCTGCATCACCTTTGTACCAAAAGATAGTACTGAAAGGAGCTAACAATTATTTAAAAAACAGTTGAGAAAATAAAACCTTTAAAACCATCAAATTAATCAAGCAATTAAAAAAAACCACAATAATTTGTAAAGCAGTTAAAAGCCAAGTTTGAAGAGCTGTTTTGTTTAAAGTGGAAAGAATGGAAATAATGTTACATTTGGCATAAAAAATTCCTGCTGGACCATTACGATCCTTGAAAGATCTTAGAATCCAAGTTCCTCTTGAGTCTTATCCTAATTATAGAATCATAGAATCATAGAGATGGAAGAGACCACAAGGGCCATCCAGTCCAACCCCCTGCCATGCAGGAATACACAATCAAAGCATTTCCCAACAGATAAGCCATCCAGCCTCTGTTTAAAGACCTCCAAAGGAGACTCCACCACACTCTGAGGCAGTGTATTCCATTTCCGAACAGCTCTTACTGTCAGGAAGTTCTTCCTAATGTTTAGGTGGAATCTCTTTTCCTGTACTTTGAACCCATTGCTCCTTGTCCTAGTCTCTGGAGCAGCAGAAAACAAGCTTGCCCCCATCCTCAGTATGACATCCCTTCAAATATTTAAACATGGCTATCATGATCCCTCTTAACCTTCTCTTCCCCAGATTAGACATTCCCAGTTTCCTAAGCCAATCCTCATAGGGCATGGCTTCCAGACACAAGGTTGTTACGACGATATTTTTTTTAAAAAAAAGATAATTCAATTATACCACTTTAGCTCCTTCAGGTAAGGACTGAATGCAAAATATGAAAGCTATGGCATTTAACTTCTTTTCTTCATGTCACATCTGCTTCTTCTACCAGCTGGGACAAATTATCTTGCCTGGAAACAGCTAGGCAGGGTTAGACAGATACGAAAGGCATGAAGTATGAATCTTTTCATAAACCCCTCACATTCCAAATTGCATAGCTCAGCTCTTCACACTGAATTCCACAGAATAACTTCCTTCTATTTGCATCTAGTAGTACCGCTAAGCAGCCTGAAGAAGTTGCCGGACTGCAGTTGCCATCATCCACAACTCCACCATCACCAACTTTACTGGGGCTTGATAGAAATGGTAGGCCTTTGGAGAGCACCAGGTTCCTACTTTTGCTTAATAAGGAAATTGTATATACCATAGTAATCACTTTGAGGGTATATTACTACAAACACATTTACACAAGTTGTCTATGAACTCTGAGAGATGTACCCTCTTCGTTAGTGTCACATCTCTCTGTATAAAACTCTTAGGTATGCACAATGACCTTAGGTATGTAGGTACTGTATGTTGCTCCTGGGTATGTAGAATGGGTTTAGGTATGTTGCCTCTTTCAGTGTGCTGATTGGATGCTCCTGCCACTCCCTCAGCCAATCACCACAGACATGCAAATTCCCTCTCCACGTCACAATTCACTCCTGCCACTCATGGCCATATCTTCATACTGGGAGTGACCAAACAATGTGCTACAGTGTTGGCTATAGTTACTAGCCATTGCAACGGGACCCGGGCAGTGAACTGGGGGTGGTGGCAGCAGGACACCACTGCTGCTGCTGCAGCAGGACCCAAGCAGTCAACTGGCAGCAGTGGCGGTGGGAAGATGCTGCAGCTACAATGGGACCCAGGCAGTCAACTGGTGGTGGGATGCTGCTGCTGCTGCTGTGACACAACCCAGGCAACAGGCGTGAGGTCTAATTTTGGGGAATTTTTAAACAGCATATAGTACACCAGGTCCAGCTAGTATTGTTTTATATTTAGTATTTTGGATGAGGTTCAGTTTTTAATTATTTTAAAATATTTGGCTGAGAATTTTGTGTAAGCTCACTTGGCTCTGGCTTTCAACTAAAGTAGAGTTTCACCTAGACTTCAGATCTCCTGTTCATTTTGAAGTAAGGTGGTAAAAATAATTCTCACAGCAGCATTGCACATTTGTAAGTTTGTAAATGGCTCTTTTAAAATTGCCTTTAAAAGTCCTCCTGAGATTTCATCCTATTTGGCAGGGCTATTTGAATGCAAAATGTTAAATGAGTCTAATGGAAGCAGATGGTTGATGCCAACTTATCACAAGTTAATTAAAACACTCCCCCAGCCTACATTTTTCTGAGGACTTAAATATGTTTCTTACTTGATGCATCTGTCAAAAGCAGTGCTATGTGCATTATGATTCTAAAACGGTGGTTGTGAACTGGCAACTACCATGTTGAATCTGTCTCCCCCACCCTGGGGTGCTGTCTAACTGCTCAGTTGCCAAATCATTTGCTCCATCCTCCCATCTATATTTCTTAAAACACCCCAGACCAATCAGGGATGAGAAGAGGCTGGGAGAGAATTCTTTTCCATCGGTGTCCCTCTAGAAATCTCATCTCATATATTCCTAATATCTGTTTTTCTGCTTGCATAAGGTAGGGCTAGTCCAAAACATATATCTGCCTTAGGGAAATCACAAAATAGCACTCTCAAGAATTCCACATGCGGAAGGCAATTGAACCTTCAAGTCATAACGGAATAGTGGCCTTCACTACACCTGAGGGCAGCAGGCTACTTTAAGGGAGGCAAAGAAGGCCACTGGCTGTCCTTAAACACCCCCTCAGTGCTTGCCACCCTAGCACCTGCTGCCTAAGATGACATCCTTTCTGACAGATTAGTAGAGCCAGCAATGACCACCAGTCTGCCAATGAACCATATTCTGGTTGTTTTTCTTTCATTCCAATTGCACCCTATTGCAGCCTAATGCTACAGATGGTGAGCTCCTCAGAAGCTTCTAGTCAGTCACAGTAAGGAAGGATGCTGGACTAGGTGGACCTTTAGTATGATCCAGCAGTGGGGTTCATCTTGTATCCTCATGCATCAACTGTTTATGTGGGAATTGTGAAGTGTTTCTAGTAAACGGACAATCAACCTTAAGGAAGTAGAGACTGTAGTTGGAGGCTGGCAGCTTACAGTTAGACAGATGAACTCCATGTATTTTCATTCATAAAATGGAAAGCAGATTGGGGTGGATTTGGAACAGAAAAATGATCAGAATGGAAAAGATTACACAACCCCTATTTCCCTCTAATCATGCCCTGGTATCCATGGCTTCAGAGGTTACTTTTGGTTACAAAACAGAAATTATCAACAAAAAAGATATACTTGACTGTGTGTAACAGTTAGTTTGGTTTTTATATGGGACTGTTTGCCAGTGAATATAGAAATGATTCATATCTACTTTCTTATCTGGGTTTCTGCCAGAACACTAGGGACTTTTAATTAAGAGAGTTTTCCTAAACAGAAGGCAATTCTTATAGCATGGATTTTCCTTGGTTTTTTTCCAGGCTGTGAGGCCATGTTCTGGAAGAATTTATTTCTGACGTTTCGCCTGCATCTGTGGCTGGCATCTTCAGAGAAACGTCAGAAATAAACTCTTCCAGAACACGGCCTCACAACCCGGAAAAAAACCAAGGAAAATCTATGGATGCTGGCCCTTTGACTTCACTCTTATAGGATGCATAGTAAACAGCTAATCCCCTAAAAGAATAGAAGAATGGAACCAGCAGGTATCAGTGATCATTTGCTTTTACAGATAAGAAATAAGATGTTTTACTTCTAAGTTTGAATATAAAGACTTGTTCTGTATTTTATGCACTCAATTCAATGTGGTGTTCATGACAAATGGAGTGATGCCTCACTTAAGCCCATACCTCAATTTCTAATTTCTTATTTCCCACCCATTACTCTTACCAATAAACCTGGATACACTCCCACCATAACAGATACAGAAGCTCCCCTTCCTATTTAAAAATGTATGGCTAGCGTTCAGTATTGCAGTTATGGATTTGTAATCTAGAGTTATGGATTCATAACTGCTCTGTTAACACTACATAAATGTCACCCCCTCCAGCCTGCCTTGAGAACCAGTAGCAGGATTGGATGAAGCAGGTCCATTCAGCTTCTAATCAGGGTACAAGAAGGATGACATCCCTACTCTCTCCCACCAATGAGGTTGCAACAATTAGAAGCAGGACCCCTGTCACAAGTCCTTGTTGCAGCCGCACTTACTGGTGGAGGGGTTTTGGTAAAAATGTCATTCTCCTTGTGCCCCAGTTGGAAGTGGAATGAGTCTCTCTTTCACCCAATCTGGCTGCTGGCTTTAAGGTGACATGGAGGGGTTGAGCCAGGAGACATGACTTAGTTATATCGATGTAACTAGTTATGCCAATGTAACTAAGGAGATTATCAGACGTGGCTAATGTGGCACCAAAATGATGCCAGCGGAACACAAAAGGATGCCAATATCACGATGTCATCTTTTTGCATTCCGCTGTCATTATTCTGGCATTTCTTTTTATTGACAGGCCGGAGCTGTCAATGGATCACCTATCCCGTTTTGGGGTCGGCATTGCCAGTATCTGAGCTCTCCTGTCATTTTTGACTCGTGAATGGGCGATCTTGCCAGAACACTTTTGGGTGGGATCACGAGAACCAGGTAGACTACCCTCTTTTTTGTACCCTCCCTGGGTTACTTGTCATTTTTCTAGTGTGTGCATATGTGTTTTTGTGAATGTTTTTGTGTGTATTTTTCTTTTTCTTTTTGAATTTCCCACACTAATGTCTTCTCGCGAGAATGGGTGGGGTTTCAGTCCATGATGTGAACAGAGCTCGTGAATGGGTGATCATGCCTGGGCTGCCTTTGGATGTAAGAGAGAAGGTAAATCTGATGGGGAGGCTTATTGTGTTGGGACAAGGATGAGTCTGGAGATTGTGGGACAGGAACATTTTTTGTGTTCTTTCTGATAATCTCCTAAGTAGCCAATATAGAATATTGGTGTACATTTTTATATTTACATGCATCCTGTTACAACATTATCACTCATAGTAAGAGTTAAGGACAAAACAAATTACAGCAACATGGTTGGGAACAAGCACAAAACAAAATGTAGTAATTACACCAGTAGTTGAACATTGTAAAACTATTACTAAATAGTTATGCTAGCTGTAATGGCACTTTGCACTCACAGGAGGACACAGGAATTCAATAAGAGCAAATCCTTAATTGTTTTGAAAGCCCTGGCTTCTGGACTATTTCTGTGTCCTATTGGTAGCACACATATTTCTGGCAGAGCACCACTGCTGTACCATATATACCACCACACAGAATCCAGGCTTATGGGATCTAATTTTGTTTTTTCCTTGAACCTCAAAAATAATCACCCACAGCCTGGGTAATTTAGAACTGAAACAATCCTGAACCCAATCATTTGTTTTGTGTGATAGAAATGAATGGAACTCTGTCTTTCCACACAAAAATCCACTCCAGGTTACCCACAAGCTTTCTTAATTTCAGTAGTACTGTATAATATAGGGAAAGTGGAGTGTTTGGTCAGTTTGTTACTGCTGTTTTAAACAATTGGCAGTCAGAAAAACCTTTTATCAGTAATTGTAAATGACCCAGTGGTCTACCAGTAAGGTATATATCCAAGTCTAACTTCTGCCCACCGCTGCCATACAGAGACAACATCTATACAAGGTGAAATGTATACTTTCTAGCCACCATCTAGTATTACTCCTGCTGGATAATTTTAAATGTGGTAGAGGGTGCTAACACTTTCCTGCACCATCTGCCTCAACCTTCCTCCTCAAGTTTGTACCACTTCCTACTCATAAAGACACTCCCATTGACTCTGGGTTGATAAGTGAGAGGCAGACACTATATGCTAGAGACCTGCATAGCACAAGCTTCAGGTTCCTAATATGAGCTGTCAAATGTGTCAAGACAGTTTATTCTAGCATGGAGGAGCCAATTATTCTTAATTGGGTAGGAGCATCTCTTTGCTGAGTATATCGTAATTTGGGTATCTGCCTAATTGGCATAAATGTTAGGTTGGCCAAAATTCTCTGCTGGAAATACCTCTGAAGAACTTTGGATCAAACCAGATATACATGGGAGCTCTGTAACTGATCACCTAGTTTTATTTTTATTTTTTGTTAAATGCAGTGCACCTTGAGGGAATCTACCAGTTTGCTAGACGCAGCATCCAGGCAATGGGATGGCTGTTTAACCATCATCCATGGTGTTGTTCTGATCAGAACTGCCCCATGCTCAAGCTACTAACTGAGGTGAAAACCCCCCACTACACAGGAATATTTTTTCACCACAAAATAACTGGGTTCACAGAAGAGTTTTCATAAATCAAGATTAAATAACAATCATTGCAATCATATTTAGCATTTACTCATGGCAGTTAAAACTGCTTGCGCAGTTTTCCTAATCTCTAAGTGGTGCATTCCTTAATTGCCTAGAAAACAAAACAAAAAACCCCACCAGTCTTAGGACTTTATCAGATGAGGCCAATAGCAGGAAAAAACCACATCATTTAGGATGCGATGATAGCACCAAAGGCCAAATTATCAGATGACGTCATCGCTTACCTGTTCCCACTGCATGTGCTGGTGCTAATGAGACATCACCTTTTATTGACAGGCTAAGACATCAATAAAAAGTGATGCCTCATTCATGCCAGTGCAACGCAGCGGGAATGGGTAAGCGATGATGTCGCCTGATAATTTCGGCCATTTCTGTTATTGTTCCATCTTAATGCCATGGTTTTCGCCACATCTGATAAAGTCCTTAGGCTGCTGCCACACTATAGAAAAAATGCCATTTGACACCACTTTAACTGCCATGGCTCAATGCTACGGAATTCTGGGATTTGTTGTTTGTGAAATATTTAGCCTTCTCTGTCAGAGAGCTCTGGTACCACAACAGACTACAAGTCCCAGGATTCCATAGGATGGAGCCATGATTGTTAAAGCGATATCAAAATTTCTGCAGTGGGTTAGCACCCTCAGAAGTTTAATGAAAAACAAGCTTCATTGTAGTCTGAAGAAATCATCTATTCTTTTTGTCTAATATCAAGTCTGTCAGAATAGGGGTGGGGAATATATGGCCTTACAGATGTTATTAGACTGAATTAGGGTGTGTGTGTGTGTGTGTGTGTGTAAGTTGTAGTCCAACTCATGAAAGGCCATCTCTACATTTGAGCATGTTCATTATAATATTTCTTTAGAATCCAGGTTCCACTCCAAATTTCATGTTGATGTTCCTGTCTAAATCTGTTTCATCCTTAAGTAGAGTAAAATTTCTTCAGGGAAACTTTTTCATTGGCAACTCAGCAGACTGTGTAATGTTCCAAATAGGTTCCCAGGTTATACCTCCTTGGAAAGTATCTCATCTCATTTCATTTTAGTACTGACAGATTTTCAAAGGGAGAATTTGATTTGAGAATTTGAAAATACAATACCTATTCATGAAGACTAAGCACATAAGACATATAAGAAAGGTGGTTTGTCCATGTATACCCTTTAGATCCTTTAGATCAATAAAGGCAGTTTGCTACTGTACAGATATACACCATCACCATAGATTTACTAGAGATCTGGCACAATCTAAAATAAAATAAAATAAAAATACAGGCTATGGGGAAGAATTGCTCTAAGGCTTAAGACAACTGTATCTGTCCCTATCAAAACTTGAGGTTCTTACTACTACCGTATATTCCGGCGTATAAGACGACCCGGTGTATAAGACAACCCCCCCAATTTTTAAGGGGAAATGCAGAGTTTGCGATATATTCGCCCTATAAGACGACCCCCCTCTTCCAACGCATAGCCCCCGCATGCCCCTCCTGCGCTCTCTTCCAGGAGGGAGTGCAGGAGGAGGATGCGGAGGCTGTGCGCCCAAAAGGGGCACGTTCGCCCCTTCTCCCCACCTTCCAGGAGGGGGATCGGGAGGCTGTGCGCCCAAAAGGGGCACGTTCGCCCCTTCTCCCCACCTTCCAGGAAGGTGGGGAGAAGGGGCGAATCGCGGTTTGGCCGCGCAGCCTCTCCATGCCCCTCCTGCGCTCCCTCCTGGAAGGGAGCGCAGGAGGGGGATCAGGAGGCTGCCCGGCCAAACCGGGCACGTTCGCCCCTTCTCCCCACCTTCCAGGAAGGTGGGGAGAAGGGGCGAATCGCGGTTTGGCCGCGCAGCCTCTCCATGCCCCTCCTGCGCTCCCTTCCAGGAGGGAGCGCAGGAGGGGGATCGGGAGGCTGCCCGGCCAAACCGGGCACGTTCGCCCCTTCTCCCCACCTTCCAGGAAGGTGGGGAGAAGGGGCGAATCGCGGTTTGGCCGCGCAGCCTCTCCATGCCCCTCCTGCGCTCCCTCCTGGAAGGGAGCGCAAGAGGGGGATCGGGAGGCTGCCCGGCCAAACCGGGCACGTTCGCCCCTTCTCCCCACCTTCCAGGAAGGTGGGGAGAAGGGGCGAATCGCGGTTTGGCCGCGCAGCCTCTCCATGCCCCTCCTGCGCTCCCTTCCAGGAGCGAGTGCAGGAGGGGGATCCGGAGGCTGCCCGGCCAAACCGGGCACGTTCGCCCCTTCTCCCCACCTTCCAGGAAGGTGGGGAGAAGGGGCGAATCGCGGTTTGGCCTCGCAGCCTCTCCATGCCCCTCCTGTGCTCCCTCCTGGAAGGGAGCGCAGGAGGGGGATCCGGAGGCTGCCCGGCCAAACAGGGCACGTTCGCCCCTTCGCCCCACCTTCCAGGAAGGTGGGGAGAAGGGGCAAATCGCGGTTTGGCCGCGCAGCCTCTCCATGCCCCTCCTGCGCTCCCTTCCAGGAGCGAGCGCAGGAGGGGGATCCGGAGGCTGCCCGGCCAAACCGGGCACGTTCGCCCCTTCTCCCCACCTTCCAGGAAGGTGGGGAGAAGGGGAGAATCGCGGTTTGGCCGCGCAGCCTCTCCATGCCCCTCCTGCGCTCCCTCCTGGAAGGGAGCGCAGGAGGGGGATCCGGAGGGTGCCCGGCCAAACCGGGCATGTTCGCCCCTTCTCCCCACCTTCCAGGAAGGTGGGGAGAAGGGGCGAATCGCGGTTTGGCCGCGCAGCCTCTCCATGCCCCTCCTGCGCTCCCTTCCAGGAGGGAGCGCAGGAAGGGGATCGGGAGGCTGCCCGGCCAAACCGGGCACGTTCGCCCCTTCTCCCCACCTTCCAGGAAGGTGGGGAGAAGGGGCGAATCGCGGTTTGGCCGCGCAGCCTCTCCATGCCCCTCCTGCGCTCCCTCCTGGAAGGGAGCGCAGGAGGGGGATCCGGAGGCTGCCCGGCCAAACCGGGCACGTTCGCCCCTTCTCCCCACCTTCCAGGAAGGTGGGGAGAAGGGGCAAATCGCAGTTTGGCCGCGCAGCCTCTCCATGCCCCTCCTGCGCTCCATTCCAGGAGCGAGCGCAGGAGGGGGATCCGGAGGCTGCCCGGCCAAACCGGGCACGTTCGCCCCTTCTCCCCACCTTCCAGGAAGGTGGGGAGAAGGGGCGAATCGCGGTTTGGCCGCGCAGCCTCTCCATGCCCCTCCTGCGCTCCCTCCTGGAAGGGAGCGCAGGAGGGGGATCCGGAGGGTGCCCGGCCAAACCAGGCATGTTCGCCCCTTCTCCCCACCTTCCAGGAAGGTGGGGAGAAGGGGCGAATCGCGGTTTGTCCGCGCAGCCTCTCCATGCCCCTCCTGCGCTCCCTTCCAGGAGGGAGCGCAGGAAGGGGATCGGGAGGCTGCCCGGCCAAACCGGGCATGTTCGCCCCTTCTCCCCACCTTCCAGGAAGGTGGGGAGAAGGGGCGAATCGCGGTTTGGCCGCGCAGCCTCTCCATGCCCCTCCTGCGCTCCCTCCTGGAAGGGAGCGCAAGAGGGGGATCGGGAGGCTGCCCGGCCAAACCGGGCATGTTCGCCCCTTCTCCCCACCTTCCAGGAAGGTGGGGAGAAGGGGCGAATCGCGGTTTGGCCGCGCAGCCTCTCCATGCCCCTCCTGCGCTCCCTTCCAGGAGGGAGCGCAGGAGGGGGATCCGCAGACTGTGCGGCCAAACGGGGCACATTCGCCCCTTCTCCTCACCTTCCTGGAAGGTGGGGAGAGGGGGCGAATCGCGGGTTTGCCTCGGCCGCTGCAGAAGCGCTCGAGCAGCGGCTGCGGCAAACCGCAATGTTCGCCCCCCTCCTCTTTCTTCCGTTGCTCCCCAAAGGGGGAGAAGGCAGAGGAGGGGGGCGAATGATCTTCAAAACACTTTGCTTCACCCCCCTGCCCCATCTCCTGCCTCTTCGCTCCGTTTGCGAAGAGGCAGGAGATAGGCAGGTGGGCGAAGCAAAGTGTATCCGGCGTATAGGACGACTGTCAATTTTGGAGGGCACTTTTGAGTGCTCAAAAGTCGTCTTATACGCCGGAATATACGGTAATCTATTTAAGCATAAACCCTTTTTGAAAAAAGTGTGTCACTCTGGATTTCTGTTTCTCAAGATAAGCACAGCAAAGAAATGCACAGCAAACTTAGAAACATACAAAGCAGCCTAGCCTACCTTATATTGGGAGAAATGCAGGAAATGCCAGTCATGCTTAAACAAGATGAGTGGCCCAGCCCCTTGCCCCTTTCATCTCAAAATAACAAGCATAGATGCCCTTTCCTGAGGCTTGCCCAATACATTTTTTTTCCATTTGAGAATAAATTTTTTTAAAAAATGATGTCTCCTTTCCTTGCCCCCATAAAAGCTGACCGATCGTACCTTCAAGACTGGTGAAGTATCCACCATCCAAGGGCAGCAGGCTGGCTTAGGAGTCTCAGGGCCAGCTGCCTGGAACACACAACTCTATCCCTAGCAGAGGGGAATGGCCAGCAGGCTTCCTCCATACCCCTGACCTTCTACTGCTTATGGCATCTATGCACTGAGTCTAATGGCAGAGTCAGCCTTAGCCTAACCTACTGATCAAGGACATTAAATGCATATGGTGTTTCTGCTAATGGATTGTTCCAACAGGATTCAGGCATCTCTGTATAGTTTCTATTTATGTATATGTTTCTGACAGCGGTGCTAAAAACAAACAAAAAACCCTTTTATATTAATGGCAACTTTGAAATAAATGTACAGTAATTGAACTGTGCTGTAAAGCTGCAGCCCTAAATATATTTCCTTAGAAGATCCCTTTTTTTTTTTAGTTAATTGGTTCTATCATTTAAAATGTACTTCTCTGTTAGGCTATACAAATCCACATGGTTTGATCATCAAACTTTGGCTATAGGCCTGCACGGTTCACCATAGTATGATAGTTCCACAGGCATTTCTACACTATACTGAGCGATTTACTGCCTCTGGGCCTACCGTAGAGCTGCTGAAGCCCCCCACCAATGGCCATTCTGTGCCTGAAAGAGAGGCAGGATAGCAGAAGCATCTGGCTATGTCCCCATAGCTGGATACAAAGTGATAACATCATCCACCGAGGTCCACCATGGTCCTCCAGTAGACTCAGCAGCTGATATAATCAGTTGTTTCTGCTCTCCTCCAGGAATTCATGGGCTCTAGGTGTGGTGCTTCAGTGACTCTGCAGTTAGTTGAGTGAGGACTGTGGTCACTCCTGCAGAGGGAGGAAGGGAATACCAACCTCTGCAGTGTCCAAATATAGACTTACTCAGCATAACTTTAACTTATGTCTGCATTTGCCATTAACTCCGTGTGTTAACAATAAGACCAAATGTAGAAAGGTTACAAACACAATATGTCAACTACTTCTGGTATCTCCTGAACAAGTCATTTTGAATTTCTGCAGTTTTTGCTCTACAATGCACACTCATGAATCATGTTTGAACAAACTTGATACTTAGACTTAACCATATATAAATATTTGTTGGAAGTGTCTGCCTTCAACAAAGGTAAAACTTCTATTTCAGGCTATAATTGTCTAGTTTTACCTATATAGCACCTAAAAATTGTTTCCAGATGCAGCAGTATAGAGACTTCTTGAAAAATCCAATGATCTCTGCCTAACAAAGTTGCCCATGGCTTCACAAAGGAAGAGAGACTTCCTGGATATCAAGAGAGGTTGCCTCACTGCTGCAAAAGGATTTAAATTCTACTGCCTTTTGTCTCAGCTCCACATGGCCAGGAAGCAGGAGTGGCCTCTGCCTGCATGAGACCCATCACCTGAACCACAACACAAGTCACATTTGAAACAGCACGTAGACTTGTGACTCCAATATTGTCACTTTTCTTTCTTTTACATCTTTTGCCTGATGAAGAAGACTGTAGAGCTTTGAAAGCTTGCATCATGTGTTTTGCATTTGGTTGACTAATACGATATCACTTGTTTTGTGAATTTTGGATTTCATAGTTGTCCCTTCATATTCGCTGGGGTTTGGTTCCAGGACCCCCCATGGATACCAAAATCAGTGAATACTCAAGCCCCATTATATGCAATGGCATAGCAAAATGGTGTCCCTTATATAAGACAGCAAAATCAAGGATTGCTTTTTGGATTATTATTTTTAAAGACTATTTTCAAGCCATGAATACTTAAATCCGTGGATACCAAATCCATGGATACAGAAGGACAACTGTACTCGTGTATAAGTCAACCTCATGTATAAGTTGAGGGCAGGATTGGGGGCAGAAATTATGGATTTTGCTATGACCCATGGGTAAATTGAGGGGAATATACCAAACAAATCTTTTCTTCTCCTTTTAAAAATGCATAGAGGGAGCATACTTAGGAAGAGGTAAGGAAAAGAAGAGGATCTGTTTATTTGGGGAGTTACAATGGGGTGTGTGTAAATGGCATTGCTGATCTTAAAATGTCTACATCCATACAAATACAGATAGGGAAAGGAATACAAAGGAAGAGAATGAGAAAGTAGCCTGAAAAAAATGGGGATGGGGGAGAAGAACAAGGAAAGCAGCCTCCCTCTTTTAGGGACCCAGTGTGAAGGCAGGCAGGGCATCGGAGCAGCATTCCCACCCCATTACCAGTTCCTTATCCAAACTGGAGAAAGAAAAGCAGTCTTCCCTCCCTTTTCGGCCCAAGCTGCATTCAGAAGCAACATGAGGGACTCCCACTGTTTTGGTTGCTTGAGGTGGAGCAGAGCAGTGGCAGCCATTTTTAATAAGGACTCCACTGTATAAGCTTTTCTGCAGAGAGACTGTCATGTCTCAGGATCCAAAGTATCCATCAAAAAGCCAAATATGGATGAGAGACAGGAAAATTGTTGTGGGAAGTAATAGGGACATATTGAACAGGTACCTCATGTGGCTGCTAGTTTAGAAAATCTAAAAGATAAACTGTTGCTATCATCATGGGACTGAAACCAAAGTGTGAGAGATAACATTACAATCCTGGTAGTATAATGAATATATAAACCCTGCTTCTCTAGTGGAACAAGAGGCTAATGTGAAATTGCCTTCTGTCATGCCCAGATTAATAGCAGAAGTTACTTTCACAATGAAGGTTACTAAAGAAAATGTCACCAAAGTTCTTGAAAGCAGAATTTGTCAATTTAGCACTATTGGTGCTTCAAAATCCATAATGCATTATTTCCCTAGAGTGAATCTCATTAGTGGCCTATCACCCTGAGAAGTGATGCCAACTGTGTCAGCTGTATGTAAGATGGAAATGAATGACACTGAAATACTTTCAAAATTTGTCTTAACTATAAATATGCTACTTCAGATTTTCAAAGTGCTTTCTAAACTAGAAATGCATGCATGTATGTAAATAACAGATTTGCCTTGTTCACATATAAGTGGGTGGAAATAATATTTGAAAAATATTAAATAACAGATGAAAAATGGATTTCCCATGTGTCTGGAAAACATAATGAGGAGAATACTGAACAGATGAAAATCATCACAGTTTGGGACTTCTGCATGAAAAATGTACCTTTTTTGCACAGATAATGGCAATTTTCTGTCCAAAAGCCCTGTGTATTTGTGTGTTTGTGTTCTCACATAAAAAGACACAAATTTCAAATACAGGTCTGCCCTCCGCCATATCTCTGGAACCACCATCCGTGGTTTTAGTTACCTGTGGCTGAAAAAATAGGGACACATACCATACAGTCACACTAGATAATGCCTAGAAAAGTGTCTTCTCTAGGAATCGCTAGGTTTGCCAACACAGGTGTATGGTATGTTTCTACCAGAAGTCCTTTATTTTAATAGGATTCGTTATTATCTGCAGTTTCATTTATAAATGATAAGTCTGGGAATGTATCCCTCGCACATGTGAGGGACAACCTGTAATTACTGAAGGCTTTGCAGTTTTATAGGACTTTTTGCAACGGGGAGAAAAATGGTAAAATTATTCATACTTGCCTATAAAATAAATAAAATTCATGAAGATTTACATCCATAGTAGGAACCGGTGCAGGGAAAGCATATTCTGTTCCCCATTTCACATGGCTGTATTTTCAATAGATGAATTTTAAGCAATTTTCTGCCTGCCTGCTTTATACTAGGTAGTGGAGCAAGCAGGGCTTGGGGAAAACTCCTTAAAAACAGTAAAACTCAGAGGTAAACTGATACAGCTCATAAAATGATGTCCAGTTCTCTGGTCCAGTTCTCTGGTTACACATGCAGGTGTGTGAATCTATTTTTGACATTTTCTCTTTAAACTGACAACAGCCTCTACAGCTTCATGTTTCATTGGAAGACTGGAGGGAAGAGGCTCTGTTCCTTTCCAGCTGTTTTTTCCGCTTTTTGCAAGGGAAAGGAAGCAGGTTGAAACAGAAACAAAACAAAACAAAACAAATATATGCTGCCCTGTCATGTTTAGCAAATGTCCTCTAGACTTCATGACCGGCACAGTTTCTCTCTTGGGAATTGTGAAGCCAGGCGCCTTCCTAGTGGCACGGGGCCTTTCCTATCCCACTGCTGCCACCACTTTGTGGAGAAGGGGGGGATTTCCACCTCCCACCCTGTCACCACTTTGTGATGCCCGACCTCCACGTCACCGCCGAACTACGTCTCCCAGTGGTATAGCACAAGCACTCAGGTGTGGCTATGTATTCCTGGCTGTGTCTCGTTCTCTCACTCATACCAGGCTAAGTGGTTCTTGTTAACATAAGAACGTTTATTGTCAAACAAATAAAACATGTAACTGCATAAACAGGTTATTGGGCCTGCACAAACATTTACTCTTTATCTAAGCCTCTAACTGTCTTGAATCACTCAAAGCCTCATCTTACCTATCTAAACTGAAAACCCAACTCAAACTAACTTAAACTGAAACTTTCCTCACTCACTCCCCCTTTATCTCCTCCAGAACCCCTCCTCCTTCCACCTCCTCACAGAGGATTGACTCCTGGAGTACCATGTCCTCATTGGCTCACTAGGTGACCGCCACAGGAATGGTCATCTTCTGTGCTCACTCTGCATGCCTGCATACAATATATTAGTAAATATACAGGTTTTATCAAGTTTCCTTTGCCCAACACAAACTATGATTCATGAGCAGAAGCTGTCTTCTATATTGGAAGTATCTGTCAGGATTTGCCCTTGCATGTCTAAAATGTAGAGCATGAACAATTCTTTTTCTGGAATGTCTGGGTGTAGTAGTCACGATGGGACCACTAGCATCCATCAGGGTAAGGTAGTCACTGTACATGGAAGATCTTGGCTAGTGTGGAAGAGATGGTAGCAGAAGCAGCAGCCCTCTGGGTATTCTTTGTTAGAAGACAGGACAATGTCTTCCAGGCAGGCTGCCATAGATGCCTCTAGCTAGCTTGCTGCCCTCAGAAGAGGTAAAGGATGCTTGTCACATCACAAGTGTTAAAGTAAAATTCAGCTGCCATTCCTGTTGGCTCCTGTAGATAGAAGAGGAAGGATGCCATTTTGTATTTCATCTCAGAAACAAAATGACTTGGGACCCTGACCATAGTTGCCCTTGTCTAACTAGGACTGCACATGTAGTTCCAAAGAGAACAGACTGTTTTGTCAGCTTTGATGGCACCAACTACCACTGTTGTTTGGAAACTGAATCTGATCCCCACTTTTTCCAGATTAGGGGATTGAATTTTTTTTAATCCTTAGAATGCTGACTTTTTGTTTGTAGGAGGCAGGTCCTTAGCTAGGGATCTGACAGGGCAATTTCACTCATGCATCTCAGCTGTTATAATAAACGTTGCAGTGCTTTGTGTTATCCGAAGAGGTGGGGGGTACTTTAGAGCTCCACTCATGATGCCAAAACTATATTAATATTTGGGGAACTATTATTATTATTATTATTATTATTATTATTATCTCAAATGGAAGGCTGTGAGAGGCGGGTAACTTCAGGATCTTTTTACCTATGTATACCAGTACTATCAGCAGAGAACTCCAGGTTAAAGTAAAATAAAATGTTTTTATTGGAAATAGCACAAAAAGCATTTACACATGTAACACATGCTCATAAGAACTACACAAGGTTGTTAAACAGTTAAGGCAGACATGTTGGATAGAGGAATATATTTGGGAAATAGGGTGACAGTTATCAGTCTTGAAGAGTAGTGAAGTACTCAGAACGAAGCCTGAGGGTGGCACTGGAAGTTCTAATCTGGGGGCACGACAACAAAGAGAATGGCCAGGTCTCATCTACAGTGGCACACTTTGCTATTGTTTGGGGCTAACACTTATACAACGCTTTGTATCCTGAAGGGGATACTTTGGCTAGAACAAAGCTTAGATGGATTTCCCACTGTGTAAACAAAGGAAACCAATACTTAGCTGATTTCTGTTAATGGCTGGGAGATAGGAATTGATGGGTTTATGACAACCTTGCATTGTAGGATAAGAGGGGGTTCCGGGCGATATATCCTGGGGTTTTGGATTGTGTAGGTCACTTGATTGTTTAGGATATGAGACTCGCCGTTGAGGGGGCCAAAGAAGGAATTAACACATACCTCCTTAATGGTTTTGTTTACTAGGGACATCCACTTAATTCTAGCTTGGGTGTGCTTACTAAAATATTTCTGTGACACCTTCCCAGGTCCTTGTGACCACCATCTGACCTCACTGTGGATCAACTGATCAAACATACTGGCTTACCTCTGACTGCCTTGGAATATCTCCAATGATGCAGTACCAAATCAACTGTGTTAATGCCATTAAATAATCCTCCAGTGCTTTTGGCAATTGTTGACTTTGCTAGTAAGATTTAAAGTAACAGTGTTGTATTTTTACTTCCACAGAAGGAACACATCCTTCTACACAATGTTTGTAGATTGTGACCATTATAAATTCCTTTAATTTATGAACTATAATAATATTAGAATATTTTTTATTTGTCATAGATACTACAGCACTGCATTAAATAGGGATTAACTTTACCTAGCAGCAAAAATTAACATTTAGGTGAGCAATATACATGTCCTAAATTTTTAATTTTTAAAAAAATTCATAATGTAAGAACATTGTTGACTAGTGTATAATTTTTACATATTATAGAGTCCAAGATATACTTTTTGGATTCAACATAATCAAAAGATAACCCCATTGTTGTAGGGGTAGAAATACTGAGGTGAGACCCACTTATATTAATTAATTCACTTTAGTTTATTTCTGAATATATATGTGATTTTATATAATACAATACACAAATATTTTTCTCATACACAGCCATACTGAGGAAGGGATGCCGAAATGACCCTACATTTGATTCCGGAGATAGTTGTATGTGAAGCTACAGGATTTCTATTTACATAATACAGGATCATTATTTGTGAAACAACAGATTTTTTTTTATTTAGTATGGGATTATTACCTCTATATTTCTGTTAAGCTATAAGATTTTTGCTCACTCTATATAGGATTATTAACTGTGAAATAACAAGATCTTTATTTACTTAGTACAGGATTATTACCTTTACATTTCAATCACCAAAAGTGGATGTGAAGTGATAGGTTTTTGCTTTATTCTGTATAGGATTTCTCAGGCTATTTTTGCATATTACCATACCTAAAACATTCTGGTTACCACTCTGTATGTAACATTTAATAATAATAATAATAATAATAATAATAATTTTAGTTTTAACCCACCCAGCAACTGGGGTGGTGTACAGCAAAATTAAAACAACAGCAAGTTAAAGCAATCCATCCCAATCCTAACCCTCCCACCCCTTAAAACTAAATTAAACTAGTGGAGAATTAAAACAAACACACAATACAATGCAGTATACAAATTACAACAAAAAATGGCAATAGCGGCAGGGGGGTGGGTAGGCAATCAACTCCACTTGAGCCGGGAAGTTATTCTGGGAAGGCCTGCCGGAAGAGATCCGCCTTTAACGCTTTCTTGAAGCTAAGAGTTGTGATAAGACGGATCTCGTCCGGTAGGCCATTCCAAAGTCTGGGAGATGTAGAAGAGAAGGCCCTCTGGGAGGTCTGCGACAGCCTGGTTTTCATAGGCTGCAGCAGGTTCCTCCCAGAGGACCAAAGTGTGTCTGGGGAATCATATGGGATGATACGGTCCCGGAGATAAGATGGACCCAAGCCATGTAGGGCTTTAAAGGTTAAAACCAACACCTTGTACTGTGCCCATTTGAAGACTATACAATGTTACTGTGATGCTGTACCTGTATATGAAATTACTGATACTGTATATTTTTCAATTGTTATAACTGCTCTGTGGTTATTGGGTTATATGATATGAGTTCTCACCTTGGATCACCCTGGTCTACTGGGCCCCTTCAAGGTGTCCAATATTTCCAATTTTGAGATATTATAGGGAGGGGGTAGTAGGACATGCTAACATTTTATCTATGCTATTCTACTGCACTGGAATTGACAAGGTAGGTGCATTCTCTTCATTTTAAAACAGCCATCAAAATAATTATGGGGTTTAAGATACATGAAGGACAATATCATAGGCTGAAAAAGGAGAAAGACAGAGGTGGTCCTCCACTAGATTTCAATATTTTCTATTTTGGTTTGTGCAGATATTATCCAACCACATGAACGAAACATCATGATCAGATATTTCTCTTGGGGTATACCACCCACACGTTTCTCAGACGGAGGGAGCCCATCTGGCATAAAGTAGTTCAGAACATCCCAGGAATCATCATCATCATCATCATCATATGGCTGTGTAAAAAAAAAAAGAAAAAAAAAAGATGAGCTCAGAAACAGATTGTTCCCAAGCACACTTCATTCCTTTGCCTGTCACCACAAACACTGATCATATGCTTTTAAACAACACCTTAAAGGCTAATATGTTTCTTAGCAGGCATAGGGCTTAATTGTTTAGAAGAGTCAAATTTCATTAGACCTAAACCTTTGGGTCTCCAGATGTATTGGACTTCAATACCAATAGCCCTTTACCCTTGGCCATGCTGGATGGGAATTGTGGGGGGAATTAGAGTTGCCCTGTGTTGGGAACTCTAATTTTTTTTTTAACTGCCCTCCATCAGAGTACAGTTTAGAAGTGTGACTCAAATGTATTGTTTTGCCCTTAACTATGTATGGCCAAAAAAGAGACACACAGCTTTAGGTTAAAATAACTTGGAAAACTTAACTTAATTGGTAGCAAAGGTGAAAGAAAAAGAGTCATCCTGACTCACCAGCTTGAAAAGGAGAGGAGGAGAAGATGGCGGCCCAAGAAAAAGGGGGCAGGACAGACAGAAGCATGTTAAATACAAAGGCTGAGAGAGGTGAAATCAATATACAGTCGTCCCTCCACATTTCGTGGGGGTTAGGGTCTTGAGACCCCCACGAATGTGGAAAAACTGCAAATAAAAAATGCTGCACCCACACACACACACACACACAGCGGGGGGGAGGCTGCAGGAGGGTGTCTGGCCAGCCTGGCTGACCTCTCTGCAGTCTTCCTGAGGGGACTCTGGGCTTTAGAAGCCCCGGAGCCCCCTTAGGAAGGCCGGGGAAGGCAGCGGGTGGGAGGGAGGGAAGCTGCCCTGCCTCTCCGCGGCCTTCCTGAGTGGCCTCTGGGGTTTTGAAGCCCCAGAGCCCACTTAGGAAGGCCGGAGAAGGCAGTGGGTGGGCGTGAGGGAGGCTGCCCTGCCTCTCCGCATCCTTCCTGAGGGGACTCATGGGCTTAGAGGCCCTGGAGCCCCCTTAGGAAGGCCAGGGAAAGTGGCCGGCAGGTGGCCAGGAGACTGCCCTGCCTCTCCGTGGCCTTCCTGAGGGGACTCCAGGGCTTAAAAGCCCAGGAGCCCCCTTAGGAAGACCGGGGAAGGTGGCTGGCAGGCAGCCAGGAGACTGCCCTGCCTCTCTGCAGCCTTCCTGAGGGGAATCCAGGGCTTAAAAGCCCCGGAGCCCTCTTAGGAAGGCCTGGGAAGTCAGAGGGAGGGAGGGAGGGAGGCTGTCCTGCCTCTCTGCAGCCTTCCTGAGGGGACTCCAGGGCTTTAAAGCCCCAGAGCCCACTTAGGAAGGCCGGGGAAGGCAGCAGGCGGGTGGGAGGGAAGCTTCACTGCCTCTCCGCAGCCTTCATGAGGGGACTCCGGGGCTTAGAAGCCCCGGAGCCCCCTTAGGAAGGCCGGGGAAGGCAGCCAGTGGGCGGGCAGGAGGCTGCCCTGCCTCTCCGCGGCCTTCCTGAGGGGACCCTAGGGCTTAGAAGCCTTGGAGCCCCCTCAGGAAGGCTGGGGAATGCAGCGGGCAGGAGCAAGGGAAGCTGCCCGGCCTCTCCCTGGCCTTCCTGAGGGGAGCTTCCCTTGCTCCCACCCACTGCATTCCCCAGCCTTCCTGAAGGGGCTCCAAGGCTTCTAAGCCCCAGAGCCCCCTCAGGAAGGCTGCGGAGAGGCAGGGCAGCCTCCCGCCCACCCACTACCTCTCCATGGCCTTCCTGAGGGGACTCCGGAGCTTATAAGCCCCAGAGCCCGCTTAGGAAGGCTGGGGAAAGCAGCGGGGCCCCTCAGGAAGGCTGGGGAATGCAGCAGGTGGGAGCAAGGGAAGCTGCCCGGCCTCTCCCCGGCCTTCCTTAGGGGAGCTTCCCTTGCTCCTGCCCGCTGCATTCCCCAGCCTTCCTGAGGGGGCTCTGAGGCTTCTAAGCCCCAGAGTCTCCTCAGGAAGGCTGCAGAGAGGCAGGGCAGCCTCCCACCCGCCGGCCCTTCCACTGCCTCTCCACGGCCTTCCTGAGGGGACTCCAGAGCCGGCTGGGGGGGAAGTTGCCTTGCCTCTCTGTGGCCTTCCTGAGCAGACTCTGGGGCTTAGAAGCTCCGGAGCCACCTCTGGAAGGCTGGGGAAGGTGCAGGCAGGAGGTTGCCCTGCCTCTTGCTGGCCTTCCTGAGGGGGCTCGGGGCTAAACCACAAATAATCAAAACCGCGAGTGTGAAAGCCGCGAATGTGGAGGGGCAACTGTATACAAGGCCAACAGGATTTGCTCTATATAGTAAGAGTGTGGGGAAAAGAGAATGCTTCAATCTTTTCCAACAGGAATGATGGGAGATTAAGTCAAAAACATTTGTAGATAAAAAAGTTACCACTCCATCTCAAACATTTCCCTCACTCATCCAAATCCCCTGATGATGGCTATTAACACTGAAAAATAGAAAGCTTATTCACATGTCATGTCTAGAACATAGAACCAAAATCTCTTGGCAAGAGAACTCACAGGTACTCTGAAACAAGGAAGGAAGGAGACAGCTCCCCACCTGACCTAAATTATGCTTTTGCCATTATATAGTAATAGCTGTTTTGCCTTCTTCCCAGAAGAGGCATGGTTTGACTAGGGATCCCATTGCCAAATATCTATTTTCAATGCCCATATACTTCCCGACTGTAATACATATAATGACACACTCTGGGTCCGTCTATACGATTAAAAAAATCCGTTTTGGGGGTAAAAAATACGAATAGGCAGTTGTTCGTATGCATACAATCCACATACAATCCGCCTATATGATGTTTTACCCCCCTAAACTCCATATGACCCCCCTTTCCCCAGCTGGCTGGAGCAAGCAAGCCAAGCAGCAGTTTTAAATCTCCCACCACTTTTTTTTTTTAATTTAAAAAAGTACCTGCTTTGCGGACATTCGGTTTTCCCTATTTACAATGTAAAATAAAAATAAATATATATAAAATTCATGGATTTACTGGACTCTCACTTAGCCAGGAATCCAACATGGCGGGTGCTCCCAATTCCCCTCCTTGCTAGCCCCATCCCCTCTACTCGGCCAGACAATCAGATTTCACTGCCTTTCGAACGGCTGTACGGATTTTATGCCAAGATCCGCTACTCCTTCTGAACGCTGAATCCATGTAGTTTACGGGGGATTCACTAGCCCCCCTTCTGAATGACACGTATGAATCCAAATGGCCATGTGTACGGAAGAGCGTTCTTCCAAACGGCTTTCGTATTTTTTTTTACCGTGTAAACGGGGGCTGTATGTATCAAGAGGTGTTGATGCCCCAAAGGTTGTTAATGGATTTTTCCTCCACCTCCCTGGATACTTAATTTTAGCTATGTTCTGTGAAAACTATTTTGTACAGAAGAACTTGAAATAATTCTGTTCAATTAATTCTGAAAGTAAAGTGAAAAGAGGACTTCCCAAGAACCTTCTAACATACACTCACTGTCTCTTTCTACATAATATAATGGAAGAAATGCACACACAGTAGCTGAGATCCTGCACTGGGGCTAGCTAGTGAACATCCCTTCATATGATGTTATGCATTGATTGAGGGGAAAGGGATGGAAGTATGATCTCACTCTTTCCTCTGTAGATATACATAGAGCTTTAAGAAGTGAACGGCTCCAAAATATTGTTACCCAGATTGTATGGGGTCCATGGGGAGCCCACTAGTGTCCAAATTCTAATAGAGGGAATTTTAATTAGTTCAAATGTGGTAGTGAGAGGCCGGGTAACTGCGGGACTTTTTGACCTATGCATACTGATACTCACTCATAGGACTCCAAGCCAGGGGATGAAATAAAAAACAAAATTTTATTAAAAAATAATCAAGGGAACACACAAACACATACACTCAGGCTTCAAGCAGTCACAAGTCTGACGAAGAAAGTAGGAAGTATTGGGATAGAGGAATAGAGTTCAGGATGATAGGCTATACTAAACCTGTCCGATGAGCAGAGATTCTCTGTGTGTGCGATGCTGGTGACACAGACTGATGGAGTGATGGGAGGAAGAGGATCTGTGCACACTTTGGCTGTGTTTTTGGGATCATATTTATATTCTGAATTCCCCCTGAAGGAGTGAGTTTGAGTGGATTACAATGTTTGTTGGATTTTCCCAAGGTTAAGCAATGGATTCTCTGGATCTGTTAATGATCACTATGGCTGAAACATTAAAACAGATCGGACTTAAGCAAACCTCTGTTGTTTTAGGGAAAGGTGCAAGGAAAAAACTGTTTTGCAAGCAAAGTGCAAAGTCCAGCTACCTTGATGGGATTATTGACTGACTCATTTCTACGTACGGTACATCCAGGAGAATTAGCCCATTTCCTCTCTAACTCATCAGTTCTATGGAGGTTCACTTAATCCTTACCGGGGTGTGTCTTTGGAATTTTAGCAGGCTACTTCCTTAGGTTTTCAGAGCAAACCTTGATTCCTTGTACATGCGAGTCCCTGGTCTGCTACCAAACCATGTGGAGTGCCAATAATAAGGCAATATATGAAATTTACCCAACTGATGAATTATTGTAAGAGTGGTGGTGGGATGGCAGGGCAGGTAACAATATTGGATTACATTTCTATTTCTGTGACTTGCTCATATACATTCAGCTATTGTGACTAATGTTTTGAATAAATATATGGACTGGAAAAACATTTTATTCCTTTTCAGCCAGTATATAATTCCCTGCCTTTTAGGTAGAAGCAAGCCATGATCACTATACTCATCATCTTGTTCTCCTTCTAGCATCTAACAAACTCTTCAGAAAGCATTTCTTTATCATCTCCCAGATGTTTTTAGTTTATATCAGTGAGACCAACATTACACAACGCAATTAATGAGCAGTTGGTTGCTGAGGTGAGACTGTTCCCCTTCTGTTCGCCCTACTTTCCACCCCTTGTAAATGACAACAGACACAAATACATGCAAAAGATTATATTATGTATAAAGATGATAACAGTATTGGCAATAAATGGCCACAACTTTCTCTTGGTGATAGTTGTATTGGTTGGTGCCTGAGCATGGGCTTAAACCGGATATCGACCAACCCGCCTGCTTGGTCGATGACGTATCTGTTAGCCCGCCTGCCAACAGATCACGTGATATGGTCACATGACCGGATCACGTGATACAAACCCAGAGAGGGGGTGGCCCGATGGGGGGGTGATACCCCCCTGACAGTGTCCTGTGAGCAAAACCTCCCCCCCTAGGGTCTCTGTGGTCATGAACTTGAACTTGGCATGACCAAAACTAGCTACTGGGGACCCCTGACCCCGAGTTTGGATCAGAAACCATGCTCACCGCCACCAAAGTTGAGCTGAACACCAGCCAAGCTCGACTTCCGCCAACCTTGCAGCTATCGCCCAAGAAAGTAGACCTTCTGACTTGAGGGACTCGTAGTTGGATCTAGCTGGAAAAAAGATCAAGTTCTGGCTGAATGTAAGTGGTGTATGCCCTGGATTGCCACCTGCCCAACCGCTGTATAGCAGGTGCTACCAGGCCTTCCCCTGCGGCCATTGTGGCCACCCCTATTTGGAAAGAGTGTCCTCCATAATTGCCTGCTGGGCAACCCAGCTGCCACAAAGCGGCCAGTAGCATGCTCACGAACTGGAAACGTGTTAGTAGGGACAAGTCCTTGTGGATGAACAGGGTTCCTTGGAAGTCTGGGTGCCATTGAAGGTACTGCTGCATAAGGTGTACTGGGCAGGCTGATGACTCGCCGAGCTTCATCAGTTGCAGGTGGGCCCCTTTTCCACGCTGATTGTTCTTAGACTGCCGGATCCTCAACCGTATGTCTCCTTCTCCCAATGCTACATCTTCTAGCTGGAGTGCACGCCCAGACCCATCGTTCTTGGAGCCACATACTAGCTCCCCGATGCACAGTGCTGTGAAGAAAGCAGTGGAAAAGGTGGTGCAGAACAGCAAAATTTCATACCTGGATCGACAGACTTTGTGGAGAGTTGCCATCAATTTACACAGAAGTCTGAATGAGATGAGTCTGCGAGTATCCTGCTCCTGGGGTCTGCCATGGCGCCAGCCCTCCACAGCTCTTCGCACCAGGAAAGAGTTGCAGGGATCGCCTTGCCCGGCAACCTTGCTGAAAAAGGAAATGGCTGCCAGCTGTAAAGATATGGATCTTAGCTCCAGGCCCCTCTCATTCAAGGATGCGATGCAGTACATGACCTCATATTCCACAGATGGCCAGGAGCTCCTGTAGCCATGTTGTCACCTGAAGCTGAAGAACTGCCGCACCGCCCTTGAGTAACTGGCCTGGTTGGAAGGTGCCAGAGAGTTAAAGACCCCGTGGATCACCGCTCCTTCCCAAGGTGCCAGAGCTCAACCAGGAAAGTTACCAGTGTAGGGACCACTTCTGGTGCCAATTCTCAGAACCTGTAGTCCTGGAATTGAGACAACGCATCAACGATTTCATTATCCACACCTGGAACATGCCATGCCAAGAAGGTAATGTTCTCTGCCAAGTAGATAAGCACAAATTCCCTGACGAGTCGCATGACCCTATCAAACCTAGAGGACTGCCTTTTAATGATCCGGACCACCACCTGATTATCACACCAGAAGCAGATTTTTTTCTTCCAGAACTTGTCCTTCCACAAGCATACCGCAACTACTATAGGAAAGCATTCAAGGAATGTTAGGTCCCGAATAACTTCAGAGTCCCTCCATTCAGAAGGCCAATGTCGGGCGCACCAATGCCCGTTATAATACACCCCAAACCCAAAGCCTCCTACAGCATCTGACTGGACTTGTAACCCTGACCCCAAGGCTGCCTCTCTTTGCCAAAAGGTGACCCTGTTGTACCCGATGAGAAAGTGAAGCCACACCCCAGGTCTTCCTTTACCCCCTTTGTAAGACGAATATGATGATGTGGGGACTGGACGCCCATCGTGATCCTGGCTAGCCTGTTGCAGAAGGCCATACCGGGCGCTACCACTCTGCATGCAAAATTGAGGTGGCCTAAAAGTGTCTGTATTTCCTTCAATGTGGCCTTGTCCTTGGACAGAAGGTTCTGTAGTTTCTCCCTAATCCCTACCAGCTTATCTTCAGGGAGGTGTGAGACCTCTGCCACGGAGTCAAGCTCGATCCCCAAATACACCATTCTTCTGGAGGGTCCCACTGTCTTGTCAGGTGCCAAAAGGACTCCTAGCTCCCATGCCAGCTCCTGGAAGGAATCAAGAAGAAAACCACAACCTGCCCCCCCCCACCGCTGCCCCATCATGAAAAAAATCATCAAAGTAATGAGTGACAAAGGAGGAATTGGTCCTGTGCTGCAATGCCCATTCCAAGAAGGTGCTAAAAGCCTCGAAGGCAGAACAGCTGATGGAGCACCCCATGGGGAGGGCCATGTCATAGTACCACTGCCTTTGGAACTTGAAACCCAACAAGCAATGATCCTCCGGGGAGTAGCCAAAATGCTGACTGGATGTCGCATTTTGCCATTAGGCTGCCAGGGCCGCAGGCCCTGACTAGTTTTACCACATGGTTGAATGATGCGTACCAGACTGAGCAAAGTTCTGGTGGTATGGCATCATTAACCAATGCCCCTTTTGGATAGGACAGGTGGTGGATGAGCCTGTATTTGCCTGGTGCCTTCTTAGGCACTACTCCTAGCAGGGTGACCATGGGGTTGTCCATGGGGGGGCCGGGAAGGGGCCCGCCACCTTACCTGCTGTGAATTCCTTGGTGATCTTGGCCACCACCACCTCAGGCAGGGCAGCTGTCAACTTAAGGTTTCCCAATTCAGACGCCAACCTGGGGCCTACAGCGGGGATCCTGAAGCCCACGGAAAAGCCCTCCTGTAAGTAGGCGGCTTGTTGAGGTAGATAGCCAATAGGGGGAGCATGGCCTGCAGCTTGACAGGAGTGTAGGCCAGGCAGGGTGCCCCTTGGGTGCCCTTAGTTCTTGTTGCTTCCTTATCCGGTGTTACCTCCCGACCCTGCCTCCTTCTTAACGCCAGAGGAAGCAGGGCTTCCTGAGTGGAAGGACTGAGAAGAAGAGCCTGCACAGGAGCAGCTAGACCTGGGTGGTTCCCAAAGCAGTTCTTGCAATTGTGCTTCAACTTGCAGTAGGTACGGAAACATTTGCCAGCATTGTATTCCCAGCAGACGAGGCATTGGGGGTCCTTCTTACGAGGCAGCTTGCTTGCCTCTGCTTTTCCTTTAATATGGGAGCCCACAAAGACCAGCCACAGCTTGTCATTGATGAAATCCCATCTTGCCCTGGCATTGCAAGAAGCCCTTTTGCAGAAGGTGGAGTCATATTCAATGGCTGCCACCTCCACCACCAGGGCTCTGGCCTTCAACACATTGCCCAAATGATTAGCCAGGTGCCATCCCTTGTCTTGGTAGGCTAATTCCACTACCCCCATGAACACAGTGTACCCAGCTAACCAGTTGAAGAAGGTGTGCTCCATTGGATCAGGCTTGGCTTTATCTGAGTTCTTGTCAGGTTTTGGAGTGCTTCCCACTTCCCCCTTGGGTTTTAGAAGGGTGAAAATGTTGACATAATATCCCTTCAGGATATTATCCCAGGTCTTCTTATCCAGGTGGTTCCCAGGTGGATCCTCGTGATCCTGGAATAGATTAAGAGCTGGGGTTCCCGGTGACACTGTCCCATCCCACCAGGCCCTGGTGGGGCCTGAGGCAGAGGGATCCATATGGGTCCGTGCCTTGATGGCCCAGGAAGGCAGGCCAGGGACCAGGGCTGCTGCCCTCCAGTACCCCTCTCGATCCAGGTCATTGTCAGAGGATTCACCTGAAGATCCCTCGCTGTCTGAATCCCCCCTTCTCTTGTGCTTGGACCGCCTCTTCTTCCTTTCTTGTTTGGTCCACTTCCACTTCTTCCTGTCCGATGCACCATTTCTGCAACTGCCCAGGTCCAGCGGAATAGCTGGGAATTTATTCCGCCCCTCGACCAATCAGAGGCCCAGGTTGTACCACCAATCTGATTGGTCAAGGTGAGTGCTTGTCAGCCAATTGGGAAAGAGCTGCCTCTCCCCAGTTGGCTGACCTTTGATCCTCTCTCTGGCTTGCAAGCTCAGGCTGGAGAGAGGATGCCAGTAAACATTGTGGCGCCCATGCCCACCATGCGGTAGGTGAACCACGGGGGCTCCCCAGTCACAACTGCAGCCGTGGAGGTGAGTCCCTGCGCTGATTTACTGGCATTTCAGAAACAAGCATTTCCCCATTCAAAAAAACGAACTACAGAAACACTGAGGCAAAGATTAGCAAGTGCTCCTTCCAGGCTAATGAAAGCTTAACTGATATTCAAAAATGATCTAGGAATTTCATGTGTATAAATTAGAGAGAAGATTTCTCTAATGCTCTGTGAAATGCCTTCTAGTTTCCCATACAAGTTGTCCTCACACACCCGAAACCCCTGTAGACCCATGCAGAGATATCTGAAATTATCTGAAAATTTATCTGAGGAGTTGAGTTTACCATTTTTTTAAAAAAAGTCTAGACTTTGTTTTCATCTCAAAAATCTGGTCTCTCTCCTTTTCCCTCCCTCTCTCCCTCCCTCACACTTCTGTGTATAGATTTAACAGTTTTGTATTTTCCAGAATCACAGTGAATATACATCAGAACAACATGGTCTTGGCATACTGCATTTCGTTTCTAATTAAAAACTATCTTCCTGTTCCCAATCTGCCTACAGAATATTTATCTGAAAATCTGGAGAAAGAACTATTGTAATTTCTCTGCTTAGATCCCCATTCACTAATGAAACAAAGATAAACCCTGTCCTTATGGCCTGATTCCAAACCATATTTTGTTTTTAAGTTTTTCTGAGTATTTCATGTTCCTGTTTCTATGGTGCTCCTAGCACAGTAAATAAAACTACTGAATGGAAGGGATCTGCAGTGGAAAACCAAAACAAAGCCCTTTGATGCTTGGCAATGGGGGTAAGTGCTCAAGAACAGGAACTATTCCCCCCCCCCACAGCCATCACAGCAGATTATGTTGTAATAATTCTATGATAATGAGCCAAATAGGGTTGTTTATTATTTTTAGTTGATTAATATTCCGGATGACCTTTCCAGAGTCTCCTGTTCTGTTACACTTGTAGCCTCAAGTATTTATTTATTTATTTATTTATTTATTTATTGCACACACACAAAAAGTCTTACAGGACAATATGTATGCCTATTCAGAAATAAGTCTGATTATATGCAATGGTACTGACTCCCAAGTGGGTGGATATGGGACTGTGTCCTATAGGAGAGAGACAATATTTCAGCTTAGATGGCAAGGACATCATGGAACAGAACACCCCATGACATTCATTCATTCTCTCTCTTTCTCTCTCTCTATTTTTATTTACATCCTGCTTTTATTCCAGTCTGGGGCCCAAAGCACCTTACCCTATAGGTTAAAACGAAATAGCTAAAACAACATGTACATGTAGTAGAAAAGTTTTAAAAACATTCAATAATAAAAACACATTCCATACGTATTAACATCACAGGACAACCTTTGGCTTCAACCAGTTTACTGGCTGGAGGCCTGTTTAAATAAGGTCTTTGCTTGATGGTGAACAGAGAACAGAGAAAGGGACAATTGAACTTTCCTTGGGAAGGTGTTTCATAGTCTGGGGCAGACACTGAGAAGACTCTCTCCCAAGTTCTTACCAAGTAAGGTCATCAAGGTTTTAGGACAGAAAGAAAGCCTTTCCAAAAGACCACAAGACTTAGGGAGACTCATATGGGGTAGCTGGATTCACCTCAACTGATGAAGTATCACATGTTGCTTGTTGTTGTGTGCCTTCAAGTCATTTCTGATGTAGGGTGATTCTAAGGCAAACTTTGTCAGGGATGATGGGAGTTGTAGCTCTTCACCTCTGGCTCAAACTCACCACCTTGTTATGCAGCAGAGCCGACCAGCTAAGATCAGTGGTTAATGCTTTCCTCCAAAGCAGCAGAGTTTCAGAGAATAGGCTGAAGATCCTGACAAACTCTCCAAGCCTTCTCACTCTTCTCCAGGTGTCTCCAAAACGTCTCCAGGATTCACTCAGGCAACTCAGTAGTTTTATATAAAACCTACTTTATTCTTCTATATAAATATACTATATGGCCAACAAATCACAATCTCTACACACTACTCCACAATATCTCCAAACTACTCCACCTCTACTCAACAACAATACATTGGCAAACATTGCAATTTTATAGCCATTGTTTATCACCACCCACTAGTTAGTTTCCATCCAGTGGGTGTGTACTTCCATTCTGATTGGTCCACATAGTTCCACCCATACTTAAGACCAACCCATGTATTTCAACATTTCACCTTGTACACTTAATGATTCTCAGGTGTTTCCATTCTGCATTCAGTACCTCTGTCCTTGGCTCTCAGGACTTCTAGATTACATTAGCAGTTTCACCTGTGTAGCTTCATAATTGCTCTTGCTTAGTCATTGTGACTTTCACATACATATTTTATTTCTTTCACTGTATGTCCCATGTTGCATTTTCCTTAACAAACCATGCTCTCGCATTTCCTCATCCTTCATTGCATTAGAAATAAGCCACACTGAATTCAATGGAACTTTCTCCCAGGGAGATAGATGTATTTAAGATCGCAGTGTAAGCACTGAGTAGTGTGTGTGCATGGGTTTTGGGTGAACCTCTACCAGTTTCTTGCATACTTGCATACCATACCATTCTTACATTCTCGCATACCATAATGGATGTAATTCAGAGAAAAGCAGGGAAGCTATACATATAACATTTTTCATATGGGTATGTTTAGCCTGGAGAAGAGAATGTTAAGAGGTGACACAATAGCCATGTTTAAATATTTTAAAGGATGTCATACTAAGGATGGAGCAAGCTTGTTTTCTACTGCTCCAGAGACCAGGACACGGAGCAATGGACTCAAACTACAGGAAAAGAGATTCCACCTAAACATTAGGAAGAACTTCCTGACAGTAAGAGTTGTTCAGCAGTTAAATGCACTGCTTCGGAGTGTTAATGAATCTCCTTCTTTGCGCTTTTTAAAAACAGAGGCCAGATGGCCATCTGTAGGGAATGCTTTGATTGTGTATTCCTGCATGGCAGAGGGGTTGGGCTGGATGGCCCTTGTGGTCTCTTCCAACACTGTGATTCAAAGGAGACAATCAGATGAGCTTCTAAAAATGTTTCTCCCCCACTATATTTTAAAACATAAGTATCCTGGCATAATAACCCTTCTTATCACATGCTGCTGTAACCGAGAAAGAGCCATTCCAGCATTATTGGTGCATGACTGCTAGCGCTGTTTATTTCCACATTCACCGGGGTGCATGATCGTGGTAGTTCTTGCAAGAAGATTCAAGTGCACTTAAAAGTCTAAAACACCTAAATAAACAAACAAAACAAACACACAAGCACTGAAACACACTTAAAAACATACCAGCAAAACAGGGAGGTTCATACAAAGAGCATCCTGTACCTAGTTTTCACATTTTCACCTGGAAGCTTTCTAGAGGGGACCACACATTGACACTGAAATCATGCCAACAGAACAGGGTGTGGTTTTGCACACAAGCAGTACCACAAAAAACCACCATGGGAGATCAATTAGCATCTTTTGCCTGCCTATAAAAAAAGAATGTCTTCTTCACGGTAGCAGAACACGGGAGGATGACATCAAGCGGTAGGGAAGCCCTTTCACAGTTTCCTGTCATCATTATAACCCCATATTTGCCACCTCTGATGATTTATGGAGATTATCAAACATGTCAAAAATGGCACTATGATGACACCATGAAATCGGAAAAGGGTTTCCTTATCAGATGACATCATTCCCCATCATCTCCCAAGTGTTCTGCTGCTGTTACAGGGGCATTCTTTTTTATTGTTGGGAAAAAGCTGGAAATTGATCTCCCATGGTATTTCCATTCCGGATTTGCCTGTGTGCAACAATGTGTCCTGTTTTGCTGGCAAGATTCCAGCATCAATGGGTGGTCCTGCCAGAACACTTCTGGGTGAGATTGGGACATACAGGTAAGCAACCCTCTTTTTTGTACCCTTCCCAGGTTACTTGTAATGTTTTTAGTGTGTTTAGGTGCTTGAACTTTTTTGTGTTTATTTTTATTTTCTTCTCTCAAGAGCTGGCAGGATTTCACTCCAGGAAGTGAATGGAACTCTGTTCACTCCTGGGCTTCCAGGAGAGAAGGTAAATGCAGTGGGGAGGGTTATTGTTTTGGGACAGAGGAGACTGTGGGACAGGAACGCTTTTTGCATTCCTGTCTGATAATCTCCTATGAAGATTCTATATTTCCTGTGTCATAGGATATTTTCAGATGATCCTTGCCACACAAGGATCACCCGGGAGAGGTTCGTTGCAGCAGTGCGGCAGAGGGTCAATTTCGGACGACGCCGTGCCTGCTGTGAGATCGTCCATCCCTCTTGCACTTAGGCTTGGAGCCTGCCGTGCTGTATTCGGCAAGATTTTATTCACGGAGGTTGTCCATGAATAGAATCTTGCCGAATATAGCGTGGCAGGCTCCAAGCCTAAGTGCAAGAGGGATGGACGATCTCGCAGCAGGCACAGTGTCATCCGAAATCGACCCTCTGCTGTGCTGCTGCAACGAACCTCTCCCGGGCGATCCTTGCGCAACAAGGATTGTCTGAAAATGTCCATAGTCAGAAACACCACATAAACATTATGACAATTCCATACACACACAACGCCATGCACATAAACTGGTAAGCTATAAGACTTGAGACTTTCATCCACTCACACACTCAAGGGCAAACCAAAGAAATATTGTTGCCTAAGATGAAGGACAAAAAGCCAAATTCTTCCATATTTCATATCAAACGGAAGACACTGGCGGTCCTGGTGGCCTGCTTTTATTCTTTAAAGGATATATAGTCCCCTTCTTTAGCATGGAGACCACATGTTCAAAAATTAAAAATGGTAGGAAAGCTATTAAACACACACACATGTCTCTCTCTCTCCTTCTGGCTTGTCTTCGCAAATGAAGATTCAGGAAGGACTATCCCGTGCTTTCTGCAAGCGCGCTGATGACAATAAAGGCCAATCCAAGATAGACAAGTCCGATTGCAGAAAGCACAGCAGAAGGTTTCCTTGGGTGATGTTTCCGGGTTGTGATTTTTTCTGCGTTGTCATTTCTCTTCAAGACTTGTTCGGTGTGAGTTCTCAAATAAGGCTGAAGCATTGTGGATAGTGTGTCTCCATGCCTCCTGATGTGAGGCCAGGGCGGACCATTGTTGGTGATCAATTTGGCCGAGCCTGAGGTGTTGTTTCAGGGAGTCCTTGTATCGCTTTTTTGGAGCACCCCTCTTACGCTGACCTGTGGCAAGTTCACCATAGAATACTATTTTGGGGAGGCAATGGTCCTCCATCCTAGAAACATGCCCTGCCCAGTGCAGCTGTGTTCTCAATATCATGGCCTCAATGCTGGTGATCCCTGCTTGCTCAAGGACAGCAACATTCGTCACATACTCCAGTGTATATTTAGGATTGTGCGTAAACAGTGCTGATCGAAGCGTTCGAGGAGTCGTAGGTGGTGGCGATAGGTGACCCATGTTTCAGATCCATAAAGGAGAATAGAAAGTATAATGGCTCTATACACACTGATTTTTGTGTTTCGCCTCAGGTGTTTATCACTCCAGACTCTTTTGTAAAATCTTCCAAATGCGCTATGTGTCTTTGCTAATCTGTGATCGATCTCTTTGTCAATCTTGGCATCTGAGGAGATGATGCTTCCCAGGTAGGTGAACTGTTGAACGCACTTAAGCACAGAGTTGCCAATGGCAATGTGGGGATGGTGGTGTTCATCCTGTGGTGCAGGCTGGTAAAGAACTTCTGTTTTCTTCAGGTTGACTTCCAGCCCAAACACCTCTGCAGCTGTTGTGAAGCAGGATGTTAGATGCTGCAGAGCTGCTTCTATGTGGGCAACAAGGGCAGCATCATCAGCGAAGAGCAGCTCACGGACTAGATAGTTTAGAGTCTTCGTGCGAGCCCTCAGACGGCTTAAGTTAAACAAGCTACCATCAGTACGGTAACGTATATAGATGCCGTCGTCTTCTTCGAGCTCTGCCGTAGCCCTTTGGAGCATCATGCTGAAGAAGATTGTAAATAAAGTTGGTGCAAGAACACAACCTTGCTTCACTCCATTAGTTATTAGAAAGGGCTCTGAAAGAGCATCGCCATATCTGACTTGACCATGCTGGCCCTCGTGTAGCAAGATAATCATTTTAAGGTATTTGGGGGGACATCCTAGTCTTTCCAGGATCTGATACAGACCTTTCCTACTCACGGTGTCGAAGGCTTTGGTGAGGTCAACAAATGTTACATAGAGACCCTTGTTCTGCTCTCTACATTTCTCTTGCAGTTGTCTAAGGGCAAATACCATATCTGTAGTACTCGTATTGGCTCTGAAGCCACATTGGCTTTCAGGAAGAAGTTCTTCTGCAACAGCAGGAACTAACTAATCTGTTCAGGAGTATCCTTGCAAGGATTTTGCCAGCAATAGAGAGCAGTGTTATGCCTCGATAGTTTGAGCAATCAGATTTTGCTCCTTTTTTCTTGTACAGGGTGATGATGATTGCATCTCAGAGATCTGATGGCAGTTCCCCTTTTTCCCAGCAATTCACAAGGAGTTCGTGAAATTTATCATGGAGTACATGACCTCCGTGTTTCCAAACTTCAGGTGGGATTCCATCAATCCCAGCTACCTTGCCATTTTTTAACTGCTGTATGGCCTTAAGGGTCTCTTCCAAAGTGGGAGCTATGTCCAATTCATTTTTCATCGGTTTTTGTATCATATGTTGGATAGCTGTGCCTTGGACTACTCGGTTGACACTAAAGAGACTTTGAAAGTATTCAGCCCATCGATTCAGGATGGAGGCTTTATCAGTAATTAATGTTTGACCATCTGTACTGTATAAGGAGCTTTGGACCTGATAAGTAGGTCCAAACACTGCCTTAAGAGCTTCATAAAATCCTCTATGATCACCCAGATCTCCACAGCATTGTGTCTTTTCTGCTATATTGATCCACCACTTGTTCTGCATGTCTCGGAGTTTTTGTTGAAGTCTACTACATGTGAGACGGAAAGCTGCTTTTCTTACATGGCAAGTTGGCTGGGCGAGGTATGCCTGGTGAGCTGTTCTCTTCTTTGCCAACAGCTCCTGGATCTCTTGGTTGTTTTCATCAAACCAGTCTTGATTTTTCTTGTGGGAGAACCCGAGGGATTCTTCTGCAGACTGGAGGATACTGTTTTTGATATTTTGCCAAAGCACTGTAGGAGAAGGATCTATAGGATGGTCTTCAAGTTTTGTTTGCAGGTTTGCCTGGAAGTTGTCTCTCATGGTAGCTTGTTGAAGATTGTTGACTTGGAGTCTCTTCTTTAACATGCCATCCCTCTTAGGTTTGAACTTAAGATAAAGATTTAGTTTACATCTGACGAGGCGATGATCTGTTTGGCATTCTGCACTGGGCATCACTCTAGTATGGTGAACATCACAAATGTTTCTCTGGCAGACTAGAACATAGTCAATGAGGTGCCAATGTTTGGATCGGGGATGCATCCAGTTTGTCTTCAAGCTGTCTTTCTGCTGAAAGATAGTGTTTGTAATAGTCAGCTGTTGTTCTGCACAGAACTCTAGCAAGAGGCGTCTGTTATCATTGCAATTTCCAACACCATGCTTGCCTAAGACACCTTTCCAGGCTTCAGAGTTCTTTCCTACTCTGGCATTGAAGTCACCAAGGGTAATAATTTTATCTTCTACAGGGACTTTTTGTATGAGGTGGCGTAGGTCTGAGTAGAATTTTTCTTTCTCTACAGGGTCAGCTTGCATAGTTGGAGCATATATACTAAAGAGAACAACATGTGGGAGGCGTAAGGAAATAATGCGATCAGAGTGTCCTGTTGGCAAGGTTTCGAGTTTGGAGGCAATGGAGTTTTTAATCATGAAGCTATTAAACACACACACATGTATAAACACACAAACACAGCAAAATTATATCTTTTCCTGTGCACTAGTTGGGACTGGAGTATCCAGTAGAGTTGGATTCACAGATGATGTATTCACTGTTTCCCTATTTCTTTATGAACTTTCAAGTTCTCTAAGTATTTCTTTTAATCTGTCCCTGGGAAAAAAAATTCTTAAAGTGAAAAATATATTTCTAAACTGATCTCTGGAATGGAAACCTCTGAGGTAGCAATCATAAGCAGTTTCTTGGCCATAAAGCCCACTGAACACACAGATGTCACATCATAAACATGCATGAATTTACACAGTGAAAATCATATATAGTCAGTAATTACATATGTCTAGTGAATAGCCAGCTTCTGTCCGCACTTTTTGTAAATCATAGGTAGAGCACTGTTAGCTCTTAAAAACTGATAATACAAGTGTGTTCCACAATAAAATGTTCCAGTGTGGAGTGTTCCTGTTTAGTGCCCTCTTCCCATATACTCTATTTCATTTCTCACTCCCAACTGTTTTATCATTCCCCACCCAAGTATGTATTTATTAGTATTCCATGGTTACTGAGCATGCTCAGTCATCATTAAATTATTAGATATTCCCCCTCCAAAGGTGTTTTGCACTTCTGCCAAAACCTGAACATTTTCCCTGCTGAGATCTCTTGTGAATAACTGGTATTATATTGGCTACATGAACTATGACACTTGCTGGAAATGAGATTTCCACTAATCCAGCATGAGGATTATTCATCTTATTCAGTGCAACAATGATGCATTTTAAAAATAAGGTTTATTAATTGGTTTTGCTCTTTGGGCAATTTTAATGTTCTGCTTTTCAGCCTTGTTCGATTGATGTAATATTAGTACACTATCTTGAGGCTAGGTGGCTTATTGACTGAGCAGGGTACCCATTTCTCAACTATTTCAGAAATGAGGCACCCCTCCATTCAGTCCTTAAACAGCCACTGAAAGACATAGGTAAGCAGATCTGGACGGCTGCATGAATTTTACCTCACTCAGTGGGGAGTTTTCAAGGACAGTAGGAAACAGACGGAAGAATACTTGAAAATCATGTTTATTCACCAGTAGCATGGCCCAGGGGTATGGTGAAATTCTTGCAGTCAGGTAGGAGTGCAGGGACCATGACCGTTTCATGCTGGTATAAAATGGTTAAACCAAGGGCAATGGCAATCTCTGAATTTTTGATTCAATAAGGGCCTCCCCAAGTGTGTTTACTTCTCTGAACGTTGCAGGAAGGAAAGCTGTTAAGCACAAAGCTTGTTCCAGTAGGTTTGCCTTCATATAGCCTGAGGTTGTTGGATACAGGAACTGATGTTTCAGGATGTCCAGTGTGGAGTGCCCCCCATTTCATTATTACTTCATGCGTGACAAACCATTGTTTTTATCACTTGGTATTGTTCTCGTTAGGCATTACTTTATTTTCCCAGAGACGGAAAACAAACACAGTCTTTGTGCTGTGCTGACCTTTTCACAAGGAAGGAGAGCCTCAAAGACTCTCTCTCTCTCTTTAAGCTATTTAGAAGTCTCTCAACCAACCATTTCTTAAGACGATTGTCCCAAGTAAATGTAACACTACTGAATCTTTTCAAACAGATGCTGCAATTAAAGTTGATATTTCAGGGTTGCTTCTCAGGGGTACCCTTCTCTCACCCTCCCTTTTCTAAAAAAATTAAGGTGTCTTCCACCCACCTATGTGTTGTTGTAATAATAGCCATTTCCCCCAAACTGCAAAACTGATCATCCCTCACCCTGGCTCACTTACAATTGACAATAATTTGATATCGATCTGGTCAACGCTGGGCCTTTCACGGGCTGATGGGAAACAAAGAAATGCTGGGAATACCATGTAGCAAGCCAAGAAAGGGTCCCTCAAATTTCCCAAACATTCATACAACCAGTCAACACCTCTTTTGATGTAGGAAAAGGTTCTTCCTGCCTTGTGGCTAGAAAGGCAGACATCCATCTATACAGTTGGAAGTATTCATTGCCATGCTAAACCTGTTCATCTTCCTCATATCTGCAAGTTAATAGGAAGGTAGCCTGTCAGCCATCCCACCCAAAGAAGTCCCCATTTCCCAGTTCCTGGCTAGTCTGGAATCCCTTTGTATACACTGATGGGAACTATCTGAAGACAAATGTTTCTGTTATATCCAGATGGCACCTTCAAAGGGAATTTTCCTATTAAAAGAACCCTTGAAATCTCAGTTTGTTGGTCGGATCCCACCTTCCTCCCAAACCTCCCAAACCTTCCTCCCAAACCTCCCACACCTTCCTCCCAAATCATTCTGTCATGTGATACCCCTTCTTCTCCATAACCCCTTGCTTTCCTCCTCACTAATGCTTCCCCACCCCTGGCCGGCTTCCAGCCAACCCAGGTGCTCCCTTTCCTGCTTCTGTAACTCTAATTTCTCCTTCCCTAAATTCTACCTGCCTCGCGTTCTGTGTAACTGCTTCTGCTGCTACTCGAGAGTAATTCTGCTTCTCATGAGAAGAAACTAGTTTCAGGATCAGGTGCAGTATTACTCCTAAAGCCTCAGTCTAAACCCATTTCTAACCATTTTCTTGCTTTATTTCGATAGTCTTGTTTGCTTGATCAAATGAATGTGTGTGTGTGTATGTGTGAATGTCCTTTAAATCAGTTCAGTAAAGTTTCACCAGTTACTTGCATCAGTGACTCCATGTTTCTTCCTCACTCCACTGGTATACACAGGGTTTAAAGGTCCTGAAAGCTACGCAGCCTCTTGCACTGCCATTTGAGTTGCTATTTCCCCAATAGGCACGCGAACACTTTCCATGGGCTTGAGAGTTTTGCATAACATTGTGATTCATGTCATGTTATGTGGGGCGATGGGCACATGCTTTCTGCAGGTTCTGCAGAATTTTACTTTCAGGCTCAATCCTATCCATACATGTTTATGCATTTAAATGTTTATATCCTACTCTGTATCATATGATCTCAGGGTGGTGTTTAGTAAAATTGGTATAACCAATTTAAACAATATAAAACGATAAGAAATGATTTAAACAGACTGTAGACTGCAAGTATTTTAAACAACTTGACAAGTTAAAACAAGATCATTAAAATGAGTTAAAACAGTTTAAAACAATTTAAAACCATTAACACATGTGCAGATTTGGATCAAACCCATTAGGCCCCCAAAACGTTAATAAAAAGCATTGCTTTTACTTGGCATTAGAACGACACTATCAGTCTTGCCAATCTGGCTTTTAAGGGGAGGGTATTCAGCTTCTATGGGAGTGAGGCTGAAATCCTATGCACCATTAAAAGGGATCAGTTCCACAGAATTCAATGGGGTTTTGCTCTGAGCAGAAGTGCATAGCCCTAGGCTCCAACAAATCCAAAACAGGTTAATAGGTTCTGAGTAACAACTATATCTCAAAAATAAAGGAGTGCTTGCTATCACATTTTTAAAAAATAAGGATGGCAGTGATAACCCCAGCCTGGCAGCCTTATTATGCTGTAAAAACCATACCTTATTATTATTATTGATGTTGTTGTTGTTTGTGTATGTGTATGCCTTCAAGTTGCCTGCTGACTTATGGCAACCTCATTAATTTCATAGGGTTTTCTTAGGCAAGGAATCATCAGAGGTGGTTTTGCCAGTTCCTTCCTCTGAAACATAACCTACAGCACCTGGTATTCATTGGTGGTCTCCCATCCAAATACTAACCAGGGCTGACCCAGCTTAGCTTCCAAGATCAGACAGGATCTGGTGCCTTTAGGGTATTTAGGCATTGGCGACATCATCGTTGTCATCATAATCACCACTACCACCATTATTATTATTATTGGCCAGAATTCACTAAGGCAGTTACGAATGTATGACCTAGAGTTAACACATTTGTGACTGGTTCATATTCATGATCCTATGTATTCATCAGTTTAGGAAATACATACGGACCATGAAAGCCTTCCAATCCCTTGCAACAGGGGGCCTGTTCCCCTGTTAACTGGAAAGCACCTGATGGACGTTCCCAACCCCTCCTGTGAATGATCTCCAGTGCAAGGGGGAATTGCGTCAGGGACCCTGCTTTTGCCTATTGCAACAGAGATCTCTCATAGGAGGGAGTGGGAATGTCAGTTAACTGCTTCCCAAGCAACAGGGGAACAGACCCCCATCACTTGGAGCAGCTTCTGCCCAGTAAGTGGGGTTTGGCGGGGACTGGGCCAGGAGACACTATATAACTAAAGTGGTTATGTGGCTTTGTAGCTAATAAAGAATCCTGGCTACCACCACTATCACCTAATTCTATTTTATTTTTAATGCATATATCTAAATTAACAAAGTGTCTGGTAAAGAAGCTTCTTTTGACAGGAGCCCAGCCCCCCTTTTTTTCTTGTCTTCTGTCTAGCTGGAAGTTTTTTGCAGCACTGGCATTGGGAGGATGGTGAATGAGGGATGGAGAAAGACAGACTTTCCATGTTGGGTTGCCACAGTTTATCTACAGTAAACAATGTAATACAGCTTGAGCTGAGAAAGAATAGGGTTATATGTGAAGTCGAAGGTTTTCATGGCTGGCATCCATAGATTTTCTTTGGTTTTTTTCCGGGCTGTGAGGCCGTGTTCTGGAATAGTTTCTTTCTGACGTTTTGCCTGCATCTGTGGCTGGCATACTCAGAGAATTCTCTGAGGATGCCAGCCACAGATGCAGGTGAAATGTCAGAAAGAAACTATTCCAGAACACGGCCTCACAGCCCAGAAAAAAACCAAAGAAAATCAACAGGGTTATACTCTAGCGGCCTTACCACACTCCAAAGAAAAGCAGCAAGGCAGCAAGAACATTCTGTCTTCCCTGCTGCCTTACCACTTGATGTCAGTGTTCTTCAAGTGGTAAGTTCATTCTGGTCCCATGGGGGACTGAGGTAAAACCGCGTCTTTTTCCTAATGGGTTTTTCTGGTTAGCAAAAAGACACAGTTTTACCTTGGTCCCCCATGGGACCGGAATGAAAAAAATGATGCCGCCATGCAGTAAGGCAGCATGGGAGACAGAAAGTTCTTGCTGCCTTGCTGCTGTTCTTCAGAGTGTGGTAAGCCCCTAGGCGATTCTACTGTTGCAGTGTGTGCCTACCCACAACACGTAAGGTAAACAATTGCTTCCATGTTTAGCCTTCTCTGTCAAAAAGCTCTGGTGCCACAACAAACTACAAATTCCAGGACTACATAGCATTGATCCTTGGTCCAGGTATAGCAGTGTCAAACTGCATTATTTCAGCAGCCCTAGATTATTTTGTGGCATTTTCCTGCACCAGCTTCAACATTTTATTCCTTCCCTCAAGTAATTTCCCTTTTTAATTCTGAGATATATCAGAATAATATGTTAGGTTTAAAAAAAAAGAGAAGAAAATATAAGTGCTATAGTGCATCAGTGAAATGGCACTTTTGTACTATAACACTGTAGCTTAAAAAAAAAAATCAAAAGGAAGAAAACTTGCTCTCAAAAATAGGATCACCTCAGCATACCAGGCCCAAGTTTTTGTTTCTTAAAACACCTTTGGTATATTCCTAAAAATCACTACAAACATTCTCCCAAAGGAATGGAATGAATAGACATGGAGACGATGGCAATCAGCAAAACCCAGCAATCGCTAGTGGTTATATTGTGACAACAGTTTCTTTAGATCAGTCAAGAAGAGCCTCTAAGAGTATATATCTTCCAGAAAGCTACAGACTAAGATACAGACCATGAGAGCATGTATATGTTGAGAGAAGATATCGCCCCAAAAGATAGTTCTACTGCTATTTATTTTTCCACAGATATGGGCACAGCAATGCTCTACTGAATGTGTTTAGTTCTAGATCAATAGCTACACATATGATGCAGTTCATAATATTTGCCTTGCGCAGCTAGACCAATGACTGAGCATTTCGGCTATGCTATTCATACTTCAAAGGCAACTGTTTGTCCAAGGCTTCAGATAACCACCTATGTTCTGTGCTCAGCTGGAGCAGGCTTATTTTTCAGATTAAATATTTCAAGGACACTTAAAGTGGACCATCAAACCTTTGATCTTATTCAGAGGAACCATTCCAGGGATCAGCATGAAAACTGAGCATTTACTGGTGGCACAACAATTGACGCCCAATTACGTAGCTGTAAGTCAGAGTTTGGAAAAATTATCTTTTGGAACTACAACTTTCAGAGAATCTTACAGTTGAGGAATTCTGGGAGTTGTAGTAAAAAAGTAATTATTCCATGTTCCATTGAAAGGTCTAAAAAAAGGACATGAGAAATGGTTCACTTTCTTTTAGGAAAAGAAATTATTATTATGTGAAGTCTTGATGCAGGAGTATTTGTGTGTGCCTTCAAGTCGCCTGTCCCCATGAATTTCTTAGGGTTTTCTTAGGCAAGGAATACTCAGAGGTGGTTTTGCCAGTTCCTTTCTTTGAAATATGGCCTACAGCACCTGATATTTTTTGTCAGTCTCCCCATCCAAGAATTATCCAGGAGTGACCCTGCTTGGCTTCCAAGATCAGACACAATCTGATGCCTTTAGAGCAGATTTCAAATATACTTTCATGACCTAGGCTGGTAGCTCTGTAAGAAAACCTTTCATCTAATAAAAGGTCTAACATGCATAAGTCTCACCTTTTTTAAAAAAAATGCAATTGTTTATAAAGAGTTTAAACATCCATCTCAAGTATGTAAACATTATACAAACAACAACTGTGGGACATAAGAAAAATACATTGGACTGAAATCAATGTCTTATATAGGTTCTTGGATCCCAGAACTACCTTCCTGGGTGAAGACGCCTACAGAAAATGTGTCTTTCCAAAGGTCTCCGTGTCTGCTTGGTGGTTGTAAGCAATGTGATGTGTTATTGAAGTAATGCAACTCTCATCTAAGAAATTCAAAGGACAAAATCTAAATTGAAATGCAAATAAAATAAAACTGGGTGGAAGAATGAATGGAGGAGAATAGATGAAAGATCCACATTATTATAATAAATAATAATAAAATTTATCCCACCCCTCTACAAAATGTAATCGGGGCGGCTTACAACATTAAAATCTACATACAAACCCCTCTATCCCACCCACCCCTTAAAATACATTTAAATAATTAAATATTTAAAACATGCTTAATAAATACTAAAAATACTAAAAACAACACAATAAAAAGCTGGTTGATTCAATTTTTACTTTCCTATAAAGAGTTGATCAAAGGTGCTTATAAAACTCAGAAAAAATAAACAGTAACAACTGAAACGCATGTACAAAAAGCTGAAAGCAGCAGCCAGACCCCAATGAACTAACCAGGTCAATCCTGGTTAGTACTTGGATGGGAGACTGCCAAGTATACCAAGTGCTGCCGGCTATATTTCAGAGGAAGGATCTGGCAAAACCACCTCTAAGAAAACCCTATGAAATTCATGGGGTTACCATAAGTTGACAGGTGACTTCAAGGCACATACACACGCCCCTTAAACTTAAGGGAACCACTCTGTGTAATGGAGGTCTGCTGCATGGGCGAGTGAGACATTTCAGAATGACATGGCTAGCCCCTGACTGACCCTGAGCGAAGGTAGGAGGCGGCTTGTCACACCACAGCTTGGGGTGGCAGGGAGCTTGTTTCACTGTGGCTCAAGGGTGGTTGGGTGGGGTGGTGATAGGGGTAGCCACATAATTCTGAATGGCTTCATTCACCTGTGCTGCAGATAGAGTGGTTCATAGAATCATAGAATCATAGAATCATAGAATTGCAGAGTTGGAAGAGACCACGAGGGCCATCCAGTCCAACCCCCTGCCACGCAGGAAATCACAATCAAAGCATCCCCGACAGATGGCCATCCAGCCTCTGTTTAAAGACCTCCAAGGAAGGAGACCCCACCACGCTCCGAGGGAGTGTGTTCCACTGCCGAACAGCTCTGACTGTCAAAAAGTTCCTCCTCATGTTGAGGTGGAATCTCTGTTCCTGGAGCTTGCACCCATTGCTCCGTGTTCCAGTCTCTGGAGCAGCAGAAAACAAGCCTGCTCCATCCTCAGCGTGACATCCCTTCAAATACTTAAACAGGGCTATCATATCGCCTCTAAACCGTCTTTTTTCCAGGCTAAACATACCCAGCTCCCTAAGTGGTTGTGTAAAGTGGTTGTGTAAAGTTTAAAGTGCATTTCAGGAGTTGATTCCTTCGGGGATTTGTAACTACATTTATAAATGAGATGTAGCATCCCAGTCATTCTTCCATTTCTACTTGTCTGGAAGAATGAAGAGGTAACTTGTTTGGCAGAAGCTATAAATAATAGTCAGAACTGGCTTGAATGCTATGGTGCAAAACTTGTGCATATAACTGCTTGCACATTTGCTAAAGCGTCCTTTTTTATTTTTTATACTCAGACCTATTATTATAAAAGACATTGCAAGCCTTCACTGTTCCCTTTGGCAGATTTCATTTTGTTTGTTTGAAACTGTATGTTGAATGGCTTTGAAGTGTACTCTTGATTGTAGTAAACTACAGATTGCTGTAGATTGCATGGTTTTATTACTGGTCTTTTCTGCTATGATGACAGCTGCTGTTTTAGGCTTCTCTTGGGATGAATTACATTTTTAAAAGTCTGCTGTGAACCCTTTTTGAGTATCCTCATATCAAGTTATATAATTTAGGAAACAAACAAATAATTTCCTCCCGCCTGATCTCTACCTCAGTGTACCTAAGATGGAGCTTGGAAGGTAACTTTTAAGAAGAATGACTACAACAAGTTATTGAAGTTATCCATCCACCAACAAGGAGTATAGGGGGACGCTCTGGATCCAAGAGCATGATCCCTCCACTTCTCAGGTAAACTTTGAATATTCTTCTTAAAAGTAATTTTAAAGAAGTTAAATATTCATCCTTCTTAAAAGTAACTTTACAGACCCTAAATCCTAAAGCCTCAGATTAAGCACTTTACTGCAGGTTTGAAATATACAGGAATGGATAATACAGATTGACATCCAAAACAGCTTTACAAAGATAATAATAAGGCCTCCCCCGCCACCAGTTCTTTACGGTTGGCCCACAGGTATCCACGGATTCAGCCAACCATGGCTTGAAAATATTTGTGGGGGGGGGGGGATTCCAAAAAGCAAACCTTGATTTTGCCATTTTATATAAGGAATGTCATTTTATTACACCATCGTATATAATGGGACTTGAGAATCCACAGATTTTGGTATTCACATGGGGTCCTGGAACCAAACCCCAGTGGATACGAAGGGCCCGCTGTGTTCTCTATGTTCTTCTTGTCCTTTATCACACATACAGAGCATTTCCCCCCACTAATCTCTTTAATTTTCACCCAGATCTTCCAAAAAAGGGGCAAAGTGTATGTGGTCACTACTGGGTGAAGAAATCCTGCTTCAAGTGTTAGGGCAGCGATGGGTGACTCATACCATTCATGCAGTGAAGCTGCAGATAGTGGTTGCAGACAAGTGCTTGACTACAAAGTGTCACTTAATGAAAGAAACCGTGGGTTGTGGAAGAGCTTTTGACACAAACCTCTTATTGTGAATCACATTTAATGAATTTTCAGGGAAAGGAAAATGAGGCTTCAGTAGCTTGGACCTGTGGTGCCCTAAAAAAGAAAGTTTAATAAAGCTCTCTTCTTTTACAAATAAAAAAGCATTACATTTCAGTTTGAATATTTTAAAATATGTTTCTGTGCATGCTTAAATTCTCATCTTGGTGTTATAGGACTTTTTCGGACGTCTAAAATGCAACGGAAGCAGCCTCGCCACGTTGCGAGGCTGCTGCGCTGCAAAGCGTCCCTTTCGCATGACGCCTGTCCCTGCCGGTACTGTTGCGGTACCGCAGGGACATTTGAGTGTTATATTTCGGCGATTTTTACTCACGAAAGTTGATCGTGAGTAAAAATCGCTGAAATATAATACTCAAATGTCACTGCGGTACCGCAACAGTACTGGCAGGGACGGGCGTCATGCGAAAGGGACGCCCTGCAGCGCAGCAGCCTCGCAATGTGGCAAGGCTGCTTCCGTTACATTTTAGACATCCGAAAAAGTCCATAGACCTAATTTGGGATTCAGAACTGCTGTTAGGGGTTTGTAACCTAGAATTGCAGAACTGTAACTCTTCTGTATTCAGTAAGACTATGCAGTCTTATTGTAAGATTACCTAAATGCCCCCTTAACACCCAGAAGCTACCTCAGGCAAAGGAGGGCTGTTCTGCTGGTGATTGGGACATAAGGAAGATGACATTTCTATTCCCTCCCACCAAGAAGTGAGGCTGCAGCAACCAGAAACAAGACCCCTGTCACAAATCCTTGTTTCAGTCTCACTTGCTGGCAGGAGAGGGCTGGAAATGCCATCCTCCTTGCACTCCGGTCAGTAGCTGAGCAGACCTCCTTCACCTGATCTGAAATGCACAAATTTAAAAATAGGGGACAAAATCTCAGATTATGGAAAGAAAATAAGATCAATATATAGTTAAATTCTTCATTATTTTTTTGAAACAGATGTTCCAAAAGTAAGTTCTGCCAGATTCTTTGGCCTACCACTCCCATCAGCCATTACCAGCATGGCCAATGGTGGGGGATGTTTGGAATTATAGTCCAGAACACCTGGAAGCAAACGGGTCAGATTAGGTCTCCAATAATGAGGGATGGGATAGTGTCTGGGAGTGTATTCAAAGTGCACTGTTAAAACTGTCTGTTACCTATTTACCTATCATGGTTATTCCTTATGGAATTCTAGGATTTGTAGTTTGGTGAAGCTACTTAGACATATAAGAGATTCTGGTGGTGGAGAGCTGATGCTAAATCAGGGCCCCCGGATCTCAGGGCCAGGCCCCTATGCTCTGGTCCTCAGGGCATTCATGAAGAATCTCAGGGCAAGTTAGCAGCCTGGAAAAGTGGGTTTGTATTCCTCATTTCTTAGACTTGGAGTTATGATATAAATGCTGTATTTTGTACAGCTGTGGTTGATGCTGAAAGTATCATGGCATCACCCAGGACAGATGCTTATAAAATCACCACTGTAATATCACCAGTCTCCCTACTCCACCCCCACCCCTGTGACATTACAAAGGGTCATTCCTAGATTTTTGGTTTTGGTGCTGAAATCTCATGGCCCAGGAAATTCCTGACATGACAACCCTAGTGCCCATGTATCCAAATACATAAGATATGACATATCTTGCAAGTAGAACTGGCTTTTCTACTTGAGATCAATGCTAGCTAAACAGTAAAGTATTAAACTGAAATTGAAAATTTATTTTGACTGGGGCTTTGTGCAAATGTTTATTTTGCAGAAACACTGAAGATGAAGCAACTTCAGAAGAGTTACTCCAGTGGATTAAATCCCATTGAATATAATGAGTCTTCCTTCTGAGTGACCATGTATAGGATCTAGGGCTGGCTGGCCAGCAGCACCCCATTCTCTGAGATTTCAGGGCCAAAACTTGAGATTGAAGGTTGAACCCTTCTGGTATCAGACAGACAAGGGAGACAAAGGTGGGTGAGGGGTCAAAGCTGCTTTCAAGAATGGCTGACTGTAGAAATGTGCACAAGTAAAATATAGGTAAATAGGCCTAGAATCTGGTGCAGCCCAGGGTTCATCTACACAAGCCAGGATACGCTGGCTCCCCACTAGTGTATCCTGGCTGCAGATCAGGCCTGTTTCTCCCCTGTTGAAAGGAGGAGGTCTGGACAGCCACCAGCACCATCATCTCCCTTGCTGTCTCTGAAGGCAGGAAGCCAACCTGCAACATGTGACCATGGTTCCCTGCATTCGAGTAGCCTTGGTCACGTGCTGTGGGACTCCTTCCTACCTTCCAAGAGACTGAGGCAGACTGGTAGCTGCAACGAGTGCTGGGATGGGGTCCTGCAGACATCTGGGGCCCAATCCATTCCTTCCTGGCAGGAACAGATTAAAACATGTATTTTTTTAAAAAATGCTATAAAGGGCCCTAACCCATTTCCCCCCGTCTGAGCCCCATATCTGCCCTGGGATCATGAGGACTGGCTAGGAGCAGAACAAGGCAAAAGCCCTGTATCATCAGGACTGCAGGGCTGTCAGACTGGGGTAAATTCTCTGAGTAGACAAGCCTCCATCCAGAGCCAGGGAAACTAAGTTTTTCCAGGCCCTTTATAGATGCTACAGCATTCTGTGCCACTCCTCCTAGGATTTGTGCAACAAGAAAGCTCACAAATCATAACACTGGCCCTCCATTCCCTCCTGCCTTGTTCCAAATGGAAGAATGGGTCCAAGTGTGTGCCCCCACCAGCTCTCTGCCTAGTTCCCTTTGTTTTTGTACACAAGTATGTGTGCAAGCACAACACACAGGCACATTACACCCTCATGCTGAGCCTGTGAGCTCTAGCAACCACTGTGAATGAACATGCTTTCAATACCTGAAAATGGCTTCTAAAGCTGTGGGAAAGCTGCAAAAGCATTTCTCTTACTGTCTGGACCAGTGCAAGGATAGCCATTTTAAGAGGGCTTTTTCAAACAACCCTGATGAAAGAAAGGGGTTATATGTGTGCATGATGGTTGGTGGGTTTTTTAAAAAAAATAATGGTGTGAAACTTTTTATCATGTAGCTTCTGCCATCTCTGCTGACCCCGTAATTGCTCTAGTCTGTCTGCTAAGCACAGCCACCTAGAAATAGCCTCATTAGCATCACATGTGGCTCCTGAGCATTTCATGTGCTGAAACAGTGCACTACAGACTGGAATAGGGAATCATGCAGTGATACAGAGCAGAGCAGACCAAACCAAAGATTCATCCCATTACCCAAGCCAGTGACAAATTCATAAGAACCCACCTTTAGGAGAATCAATTGAATTTCTACTCAGTCCTGTTGCTATGGTATCATCTCATTCCCTCTGAAGAAAGTTCCCTCCCTCTTATCTTGCTGATGTTTTTGTAACCAAGTTAGAGGCTATAGAATCATATTGTAGGAGGAAAATAACAGGAAATATCATAGGGAGAAGCCTGCAATTTCTTCAGCTGTTTCTCTCAAAAGGATGATGTTTGCTTTTCTGTCAAGGAAGCCGACTAGGTTGTAAGAATGACCTTTATACAATGCTGCCCTTGGCCTATATGCTGCACCTTGGCCAGCTGCCTCAACTGGAGGATCACTTTCACAGTTAACTCACTTTAGGTGTGAGGATGAAGCATGTACTAGCTACAGAATGAGAAAATTCTAACAAAGGGTAACAATCTAGCATGTAAATAACAATGTGTTCCTATTGAAAGATAGACCTTCAAACTGAGTAGAAAAAGAATGGGAACCAATAAAAAGAAATTGGAAAGATAAATGGAAAACTTTGAATAATCTGGTCCTCTAATACAGAGAGTCTGGACTGACCATGAACATATAGATAAGCAATTAAATCAAAATAAGAGTCGATTAAGATTAGAAGCAACAGAAAGAAGAAAAGTATAAACAGAAAAACTGTATCAAGGAAGGTAGCAAATCTCAAGTAAACTAGGAAGGAACGAAGGCATTCAGAGGGTTGATTAAAAGGATTGTTACATATTGTTATATATGTTGCATATTGGGAATGTTATATATTGGTATTATCAGAGATTTATCCCTTTGTTTGTTGTAGGGTTTTTTATGAGGGAACAAGTTACAACTGATAAAAGAGAGTTATGTATTTGTATCATTTATTTTACAAGCTTTGTAACATAATAAAAAGTGTGTGTGTGTGTGTGTGTGTATGTATGTATGTATATGTATGTATATATATATAATGATGTGTTCCCTCCTGTGTGAACAATACAATAGACAAAGTGAGTGATGATTATGATGTGTCTCTGTCTCAGGTTTCTAAGTTGCTGTCACTTGGGAAGGAGAGATGAGAGACATACTGACTCAGGGCTTTTACATTTCTGCTGCTGCTCCAAAGTTCTTACTGTTGTGGGAGACAATAATTGAGAATCCACTGAGCGATTTCCCTCCTCAGATTAATACAGGTTGAGTCTCCCTTATCTAGAATTCCAAAATCTGAAATATTCCAAAATCCAAAATTGTTCACATGGGTGGCTGAGATAGTGACACCTTTGCTTTCTGATGCTGCAGTGTACATAAACTTAGTTTCATGCACAACATTATTTAAAATATTGTGCATGAAATTACCTTCAGGCTATGTGTATAAGATGTATAAGGAACATAAATGAATTTTGTACTTAGACTGGGGTCCCTTCTCAAAAATATCTCATTATGATATTCCAAAATCTGAAGAAAGAAAAAATCCAAAATACAGAACACCTCTGCTCCCAAGCATTTTGGATAAGGGATACTCAATAAGGTTTGCTGCACCAGGCAGTTTCATACGCTCAAAACAAGCAGGAAAAATAAATAAAAATCCTTTCATTTATTTTTGATTTTGGTCCAGATGGGTTTTTTAAACTTCTGGGCTGGTTGCCAGAGAATGTGGATTGTTTCCAAATGTATTTTTTTTAAATGGGGACAGAAGTAAATAAGGTCAGCAACAACACTCAGACATAATGTGCATACTTCTACACTACAGCATAAAGTCACTGAGCACCAGTAATTGATTTAATGGTGCAATCCTACACATGTCTAGTAAGATGCACTGAGTTCAGTGGGGCTTGCTGTTAGGTTTTTGGATGCAGGATTGCAGCTTAAGAGCATTTCATGTGTAATTTCACATGTTTCCATCATAGGCAGCCTCCACAGATTTCAAAAGACCTGTGGAAATGCTATTTGCTCTTTTTTGGGAGGGGCGGGAGAATAGTTTCATTGAGGTATATTTTTCAGCAGCTGACACTCTCACACACCAATCTGGTCTCAGTCCAGTTCACATACACTCACATATACCCCATGCTTACACTGCAAGCAAAGCAACATACTGAGTTGCAAGCACATGATTTAAAATTACCTTGAAAGTCCCATCTGGTTTGGCTCTTCAAGTTGCTGTCACCTTTAAGCTTTGCCTGCAATATGGCTATATTAACATTGCCCACCTTAACACACAGTGATGTGTGTGTGTTTTAACTGTAATGAAATTATCATGCAATCCATTTTGATCTTTAGGGAGAGATATGTGGTATTTTATAAGGTGAGTATATCATCAAATAGATCAATTTGCTATCAAATAGCAAATTGAATAGCAACACACATTGTAAATGATTTGAGAATGTTGGCACAGATGTGTGAATGTGATGACCTTGGAGGGCCTTTATAGCTTTATAATCCCATGCTAAGCTTTTCCATCTTTCAGTCATCACCCCTTTTCCTTTAAAAAATGAACAGAAAATAGAACATGAAATGCAAGTATGGGACTTTTTTGTGATTTATTCATGGGACAAATAGATTGTAAGAGCAGTACACAAATCTTACGTATAACCCTTGATAATACTGAGGGGTTGGGGTTTTTTTTTTGCTTGTTTTTGTTTTGTTTTGTTGCTTTAGGACTGAGCAGAGCTAAAATGGGGCAGGAAGGGAAGTAAAATGGGAGATCATACACCAAATCCAAACTTCTGCCAGTTTACCCCAATGACAGGGCCATTTTCCAACACTTTTCAACCTGTCTTGATATACACCTAGAATATCTCAATTTAGCCCCCAGGGCTGGCCCTCAGGGCCTTTCCAAGAGTGTATCAGATGGTGTTTGGGGTGGTGCACTAGTAAAGCCTCCCTTTGGCAATGCAGTGGTTTATCAGATCCATCTAAACCTCTTCTTAGGTGACCTTTGGTAGTAAAAAGACAAGGATGGCTCTCAGCATTATTTGTTTGATAGTTTACTAATAACTATCTTCAACATGATCTTCTTCAGCATGATGCCCCAAAGTGTTATGGCAGAGCTTGAAGAAGAAGACGGCATCTATATACGTTACCGTACTGGTGGTAGCTTGTTTAACTTAAGCCGTCTGAGGGCTCGCATGAAGACTCTAAACTATCTAGTCCATGAGCTGCTCTTCACTGATGATGTTGCTCTTGTTGCCCATGCAGAAGCAACTCTGCAGCACCTAACATCCTGCTTCGCAACAGCTGCTTAGCTGTTTGGGCTGGAAGTCATCCTGAAGAAAATGGAAGTTCTTTACCAGCCTGCACCACAGGATGAACACCACCATCCCCACATTGCCGTCAACAACTTTGTGCTTAAGTGTGTTCAACAGTTCACCTACCTGGGAAGCATCATCTCCTCAGATGCCAAGATTGACAAAGAGATCGATCACAGATTAGCAAAGGCGTATAGCACATTTGGAAGACTTTACAAAAGAGTCTGGAGTAATAAACACCTGAGGCAAAGCACAGAAGTCAGTGTGTATAGAGCCATTCTACTGTCTATTCTCCTTTACGGGTCTGAGACATGGGTCACCTATCACCACCACTTACAACTCCTCGAACCCTTTCATCAGTGCTGTCTACACACAATCCTAAATATACACTGGACTGACTATGTGACAAATGTTGCTGTCCTTGAGCAAACAGGGATCACCAGCATTGAGGCCATGATATTGAGAACACAACTGCGCTGGGCAGGACACGTTTCTAGGATGGAGGACCATCGCCTCCCAAACATAGTACTCTACGGTGAACTCGCCACGGGTCAGCATAAGAGGGGCACTCCAAAAAAGTGATACAAGGACTCCCTGAAACAACATCTCAGGCTCGGCCAAATTGATCTCCAACAGTGGTCCGCCCTGGCCTCACATCGGGAGGCTTGGAGATGCACTATCCACAATGCTGCAGCCTTATTTGAGAACTCACGCCAACAAGTCTTGAAGAGAAATGATAACACAGAAAGAATCACAACCTGGAAACATCACCCAAGGAGACCTTCTGCTGTGCTTTCTGCAACCAGACTTGTTTATCTCAGATTGGCCTTTTTAGTCATCAGTGTGCTTGCAGAAAGCGCGGGATAGTCCTTCCTGAATCTTCATTTGCGAAGAAGAGCCAGAGAGAGAGACCACCATTACTACTACAAAAAAATGCTAGTATGATTAACATGAGCCAGGCACACCACCCATCCCATTGGCCATTGATTCTATGCCACTGTTGTGCAGTGAAGCAGTGAGTTACTGGATACACAGAGTGATTAAAACTATTTACACTTGAGCAGCTGTCACACTGCAGACATAATGCATATCACGGTTCAGTCCTATGGAATCCTGGGATGTGCAGTTTGTTGTGATACCAGCACTCTGTGATAGAGAAGGCTAAACAGCTCAAAACTACAAATCCCATAATTCCATAGCATTTAGCAATGGCAGTGAAAGTGGTGCCAAAGTGCATTATTTCTGTAATGTGGCAGCAACCCATACTTTCCACATCCCTAATCCCAGTAAAGAAGCACTATAGAAACAATGGAGCACTGAGCAAAACAGCTTCCCATCTTGTTTACAATGTTCAGAGCAGCACTGAAATGAGAGCATTTTCATACTACTAAAATCTCCACAAAAAGGCCAATACTTAATCAATTCAGTGTGTCTTTTTTTAAAAAAAATCAAGGCAAATGCTTCAGAGCAATCTTCCTCTGGGGACCATTCCTTGTGCATTTCAGGGACAGCTGTCTCTGTTTTTATTTCTAACTAGTACATTTGATTTGGTCATTAATCACAAGGGAAAAACAGGGAGAGGGAGAAAACAAATATGTCTTCTGGGAAATACCCTGAAATTACTGTTTTTGTATTTGAAGAAACCCAGACAGCCACACTAGGTATGCAGAGCATTGCAGGAAATGCTCAACATTTGCCAATAGGGACACGGTCAGGTAAATTCACCTCTGTTTCTATTCAGTGCACATTTTGCTTTTGACTAGTGAACTCTTGACCATGTCAGTCTCTGGCCAGAATGCTGAAGCATTTCAGCTTGGAGGATTCATTTTCACAGTGCTCCTATCCTGTGAAAACCAAACATATAAACCATCATATTTTGGGTCTTGCTTTGTTTTTCAGCAGCTCACTTCACTTTTATGCTACCAGTCTTTTGCAGCCAGTGTGTTGCTGGGGGAGGGGAGGAGTGATATGCTGCTTTGCATATTCACCTCTTGCTATGGTGACCCAAAACTAGGTTCACCCAGACTGGACAAATGTGTCATCATGTGGTGGTTTTCATCACTGCACTTACTGTTTTTATTTCCTAGGGCTCAGTTACACAGCAGTTTTTATTGTGATAGTTTGTGCTTTAGTGCTTTTTCACACCAGTGCTGGATAGTTTACATGATTTACTGCAAAATTGGTTGCTCTGTTCCGTTTTCTGCTTTATAGTTTGCACAGACAAAGGTGGGGGTGTGGCCTCCCAAGCATATCTGGGGGAAGATGCCGGGAAGATGAGAGAGAGAGAGAGAGAGAGAGAGAGAGAGAGAGAGAGAGAGAGAGAAAGTGCTGGCATGTTTCCTTCCTCTGATTACCAGAGGAATGCCTGCTAGTTTTAATCCCTTAGCAGGGAGTGCTCCCTCTTCTTCCCAAAGCGAGAAGGGTGGGAGGAAGGAGGCAGCCTTTCAGCCACCGAAGAGCCATCCCCTCCCCTGTCAAGCCCCCCTTCCCCTCACCCACTCCCCCCCCCTCTCTCACACACACACACAGGATCACAGGAGTGCGAGGGAGCGAACAGCTGGAGAAGCAGATCGCTACTCAATCTTGCTTAGCAGCAGCCAAGCAAGTCAGGAGGCAGACAGCTGGGCAACTGGGATCTTTTCCATGGCTGTAAACAACAGTGGCTGCATCCTTTTATTTCAGGCTCCTCCATCCCCTCCCTGGTCAGTCCAACCAATCACGGCTCAGCCCTGCTGTTGTTGTTTTGGGAAGGTTGCTGGTAATTCACACAGACTTTCCCAAAATGGTAGTTCACACAATCGATAGTGCACTAAGTCGCGCTACTTTTCAAAAAAGTCGGGGAAAGTAGTGAAAGTCCTTATTACGCTACTTTTGAGTTTTTGAGCTCCCCCTCTTCTGAATGAGGCGATATTGTGATGCAATGTGTGTGAACTATTAGGAATCTTAGCGAATTCTTCACAGACTTATTTTACTGTGTAAACGGGGCCCAAGATTCAAACGACATTTCTCTTGTCCCAGTGTCTTTCCTTGTATTTTCTATCAATTATCTCAATGTTTTACTCTTTTGCTAAATATAGCCATTTTCCTGTCTTGGTACATTTTAGTGCATTTTGAATTCTAAATCCACATGTGCAATTTTTTTTTTTTTTTTTAGTTAGTTATTTATACCCCTCTCTTCAGCCACAAGGCTATCAGAGCGGCTTACAAATTGTTTTAAGCAATAGCTATTTACACACCTAACTACATTAAACACACCTAACTACATTAAACAGTTTCCAATGTGTGTTAGCTAATTAATTCAAAGACATAGCCATGTTAGTCTGGAATATCAGTAAGGAAGGAGATCTTGTAGCACCTTTGAGATTATCTGAGAGAGAGAGAGAGAGAGAGAGATACAACAGTACAAATTGTAGTATAAGTCTTTGTAGACTTGGTCTACTTCCTCAGATGCATAATCATGTTATTCTGGAATATCAGTAAGGAAGGGGATTTTGTACCACCTTTGTGACTGAGAGAAAGAAATTATAACATAAGCTTTCATAGACTTGGTCTACATCCTCAGATACATAGCCATGTTATTCTGGAATATCAGTAAGCAAGGGGATTTTGTACCACCTTTGCAACTAACTGAGAGAGAGAGAAAATTGTAGTATAAGCTTTTGTAGATTTAGTCATAAGAATGAGAAACTACGAAAGCTTATGCTACAATTTTCTCTCTCTCTCAGTTTGTCTCAAAGGTGCTACAAGTTCCACATGCTATGTGCAATTAATGTTAAGGTTCATCTCATTTTGTTATTAGGCAGCACCTACTCCATGCAGTGATGTGGACTCTGGATGTTAACTTTTTAAACTCTACCAACAACCTGGCTGTTCTCCTCCATTTGAGAATTGGGAGTGGATGTGAAGGAATTTGGGAGGCTTTCTGTGGTGAGAGAACAGTTGCTAAGTGCTGGTGCCTATAGCCATTCCCCTGACATGAAATGGATCACTTCCTGCCAACAGAAAGACAATGGAGGAGCACTACTACAACAGCTTCACTGGCTGCTGGTCTTTCCAGCAACAATTCAAAATGCTGGTTATGACTTATAAAGCCCTGCAAGCCTTAGGGTCTAGGCTATCTGACAGACAATGATGGTCTCTAGTGGGCTTGTCTACATCAAGGGACAAAATTCCAAATGGGCTGTTTTGCCTTGGAGCTGCCCTGCTGCTGTCACTCACATTGGGTACATTGTCTACGTGAGTCTCTGTCCACATGTTGCTCTGTCCACATGCAGGTCTGCCGCTACTGCCTTTCTCTGTCAGCTCCCTGGCAGAGCAATGCCATTTCTCTCAATGTCTGCACCAGTTCCCAGCCTGGAATGGTGATGGAAAGGAGCCCTGGCGGTGCAGTGGTTAAATGCCAGTACTGCAAGCCACCACATTGCAAGTTCGATTCCAGCGGGCTCCAAGGTTCACTCAGCCTTCCATCCTTTCGTAGGTTGGTAAATTGAGTACCCAGCTTGTAGGGGCAATTAGCTAACACACATTGGAAACTGTTTAATGCAGTATAGATGTGTAAAAAGCTATTGTTTAAAACAATTTCTAAGCCACTCTGATAGCCTTGTGGCTGAAGAGCGGGGTATAAAAAACTAAATTAAAAAAAAAAAAAAGGAAAGTCCCCCCCCCCTTTCTCCTTGCCACTGCTACTGGTGCACAGTCACTTTGTGGGGGATACAATTTTTGTCCCCGTCTGATAATCTCCTAAATCTTCCCTGACCCAGTCAATCCCCCCCCAATCTACCCCCCTTCTCATAGAAGTTTTAAAAGGAAAAGAAACCCCTTAAGGAAGCTGGTTAATGTCTAACAGTTGTACAAGAGCTTGAGCAAGTTACATATTTGGACTACAATTCATAGAATATCCCAGCCAGCATAGCCATGATGGTTGGAGGATTCAGGGGATTGCAAGAAATTAACTTTTACACACTTTGATTTCAGCCAAGAAAGGATCCCAGCTTTTGATTATTCTACTCAAGGTTACTGTACAGACTTCAAGAAATGCACTAAACAATGTGGGTGGGTGGGCGTTGTTAAGGATTTTATTTTTAAAGTATGAAACAGTGAAACTAAATTGTCCCTCAACAGGGATGGACAATTTCCGAGGTCTGGAGGCCACAACTGAGCATAAATATATATCTCAAGAGGTGATGAAAATGCATGCCAAATAGCACGTAAAAGTTACTTTGTGAAAGGATATGGGGGCTGGTCATTCAGCTGGGAAATAGAGCAAGCTGTATTATCTCCTCTGATGTGGAACAATCCCAATAATACCTATAACTTCTATTTTTCATTTCCATCCAGCTTTTCATACCAAGAAGATTAGAAAGCACATGCTTTGCAGTAAGATTGCAAAAGAATTGGAAGAAAGGGGATTCTGTTAACCAACACCAAAGATCTAATGAAAACAAATGAAGATATTCAATAATTTGCCTCCTGAAAATCTAGTATCTTGCCGCTTGGTATAATATCTGTCCCACTGCAGGTGAATAGACTCATCCAAGGAGGCCATGGCTCTGAGTTTGCAAGACCTGAGCAGGGCTGTTGATAATAGGGTAACTTGGAGAGCCCTCATTCTTAGAGTCACCATAATCGGAGGCTGAGCTGAGGGAAGTTAGCAACAAATACAGTTGTCCCTTCATATTTGCTGGGGTTTTGTTCCAGGACCCCCCGTGGATACCAAAATCTGTGAATACTCAAGTCCCATTATATGCAATGGCATAGCAAAATGGTGTCCCTTATATAAGATAGCAAAATCAAGGTTTGCTTTTTGGATTATTATTTTTTAAAGAATATTTTCAAGCCATGAATACTTAAATCCATGGATACCGAGGGACAACTGTAATACCTATAGCTTGGAATGTCTCTCTCAGTATTGCTGGTCCTGCAGACCTCTCTCTTGAACCCCCTTCAACAATATGAATAAAAACTTGAACAGGGAATAGGAAGGTGGCTTTCTTGGCTCTAGCATCTCAGCTCTGACAGCTATATCTGGCTCCAGACAAATAGCCCACTTTTCACTTGGCTCATCATAATATTTCAGGCAACCTTCCCGCTTCTTTGGTTGATTGTTTTCAAGAACCTACATGTTTATTGTCTCAAACCCTTGTTTAGTACTCTTGGTGAAAGGTTCTAGGTTGATCTTTGTTGTGTGAAGAGGTGGTTTCTTGATGAACACAAAGACCAGACAATCAGCCCTGCACAAATTTGGCTTTGGTTTCAAAGTGGAACAGATCCCTTCCCCTGAGCTCATATTGGGCAAGAAGACAATAGATGTGTCAGAGAAAAAGTGAGGACATGCACACACCCTGGTGTTCCAAATCACCTTCCAGGACCATGAATAAGTATTTTGTTTTTCCTCTATGAAGTTCAGCACAGTAGTGAGAAGAGAATCTGATGCCTTTTATGGATGCTTCTTATGTCAAAGTCTTCTTTTTAAAGAAAAAAATGGGTTTACATCCTTAGGCATGGGCAATAACAATTCATTCCATATTGTATCATTGAATATAACACTCTTAGTAAGATTTTACTAAGTTGGGAAGGAAGAGGCAGTCTGCTCAGGTCCTGAGAAAAGACGAGAAACTGCTGCTTTAATAATTAAGCTAAGTGACATATCTGGCATGTTTAATTATAGTTGCCTAGCCTTTCTCCCAAAGTGTGGTCTGAACCTCACCCATTTAACAACTATTCTTTCATGTCCATTTTTTAAAAACAAGCATCAGTCATGGAGCTGGACACTTTAAATGTAACTTCATAAAGCAGGGTTGTAGCACCCATCTTGGACTATAATTCCCATCATCCCTGACCACATTGGGATTGGATGAGACTGATGGAAGTTGCACTTGATTGCTGTTTGGAAGCCCACACTCCTCCCCCTGATCATAGAGAAAGCTCCACTTCCTTTACTTTATGGGATAGGATTCTTCAAATTTTCAGAGGTAAAATTGGCATGCAACAATCTGTTTTGAAAACCAAGTTTTAAATGTTGGAATTTCAGATTTTTCAAATTCAGTTACTTTTAATTTAGCTTCATTTGGTCCAATGAACTCAGGCAGGTCTATACTATGGCATGACTCTTCCTAGTAACTTAAGTCAGTGTACTGTCCCAATCCAATAAGCCTAAATACCCTAAAGGCAACAGATCCCATCTGATCTTGGAAGCTAAGCAAGGTCAGCCCTAGTTAGTACCTGGATGGAAGAGCACCACAAGATACCAGGGACTGCGGGCTATATTTCAGAGGAAGGAACTGGCAAAACCACTTCTGAGTATTCCTTGCCTAAGAAAACCCTATGAAAGTCTTGGGGTCACCATAAGTTGACAGGCAACTTGAAGGCACATACACACACACCAGCGTGTGTGCCATTGTACCAGTATAGGGACCTTTCTGAAGCAATGTGCAGCAGAGGCAGGGAAATGGAATGTAGCCAGAGGAAGTTTTTCTGCTGTCCAGCAATTTCACAGAGATGAGTTCCTATGATCGCCCCCTCCCCTTCTGTTCAATTCAGCTTTTCATACCAAGAAGGCTATAAAGCACATGCTTTGAGGGAAGATTGCCATTTTAAAATGGCAGCATGCACAGTTACTCCTGCAATTGCACTGCTACCTACATGGCTGCCACCACTTATAGTGTGATTTATTTGCTAGACAACAGGATCATGCCCAATGCATGACCTACAGTACTAAAAGAAGCCCACTCAAGTATTATGTCCCAGGAGGGACTTGATAAACTCCCTTATTTCTCTGAAAATTGGGTGGACCACTTCTATAATATACTTTTGTGTGGCCTCAGAATGCCCCATTCGCTGAAGTCTGAAGAGGAATCGAGATGATGCCATCTTCAATTTGCAGGCACCCCATGTTTCCCTTGTTTCTTCCATCCTTTCCACCCTCACTGTTAAGGGGAAAAGTCAGAATAGCTACAAAATGGCTTCTTATTGTAAGTAGTTGGAAGCTTCTGTCTAGTACAGGGTGGGCAACTGTGACCCTCCAGTTGTTGGACTCCAGATCTCAACAGCTCCAGCCAGTATAGCAGCCTAACAACAATGGGGACTGAAGTCCAGCAACACCTGGAGGGCCACAGCTACCACCTTGATTTAGAAGCACCCTCCAGCTACCAAGGTTGAGGTGTAGCAAGCAACAGTAGACAGCTTCATCATATTGGTCAGTTGTGACATCTGAGAACTGGTTTACACACTGAGGAAAAAGCATGTGTTATAGCATGGGGGAAGGAGCAAAGATGACTATTGTCTTACATTTTGGATTGTCCCGATTGTTTAATTTTCACTATCTAATCTTGCCAAGCAGGTCAGCATTATTTTTCCCTCCCAGATGGAAGGCTACTGTGGACAGATAATTTGCTCAAGGCTATTTAGTAACTGAGGCAGCATATAAACCAGAAAGAGGCTCCCACCTTGAATTTTTGGCACTGTATAATAGTATCTTTGCATCCTGGAATGATCCTTTAGTTCATTCATTCATTTGCTTAAAAAAAATCCTTACCTCTTGTGGAAAAGGTCAGGTTGGCTATGTGAATTGAGCCCTTCTCAATTATATATTGCTTCCTTTCCATGACAGGACATTTTTCATGTTAATAACCATTCTGTAAGATCACCCTTACGGCAGACTATTACAGTCCTATAGAATATTACAGATGTCCCTTATGCTGACATTACATACTGCTACTAACTATACTGGCAGCACTCATGTGTACAAAGGGCATTATCCACTAGGATGTTTTACTGAGAAATCTCTTGCAATGAATGGGGGGGAAACACCTGGTATGCACAGCATTTGTACAGTAAGTTACTTCCTGGCCAGATTCTGTTGCAAACGTGTAGGATATAAATGTGTGTGATGGCTGGCTTCCTGTTCACCTGGACCTATGACCTTGTATCTGCTGAAGACTCATGTTATGGTAATTAACAACCAAACGTGATCCTCCTTTCCTTTCAGCCAGGCAGCACCTCAGCCAAAGGGTTTCCATGGAACTACAGACTGAGGTGCTGGGAATTATGTCTGCAGTCCTTTTCCAGGGCCCATCTACACTGCAGAAATATAGTAGTTTGACTCCATTTGATCCATCATAGTTCTGTCCTATGGAATCCTAATATTTGCAGTTTGGTGAGGTATTTAGCCTTTTCTGTCAGAGAACTCTGGTGCCTCACCAAACTACAAGTACCAGCATTCCATAGGATAGAACTATGGTGGATCAAGTGGTATCAAACTGCCGTATTTCTGCAGTGTAGACAGCCCCAGTCCTGGGGCACACTGAGACAAGCAGTTGTGGTATGACCCAGAGGGGTCTTTTCTGTCCTGAATGCACTCCATGACCAGAAAAGCACTACAAACATCATTTCCCAGCTCCTCAATCTGAAGCATCTGAGAAACTGTTCAGTTGAAATGCTGGCAGGCTGAAAAGGTAAGGGGGCTTTTAAAGTTTTTGTTTGTTTGATTTTTGTTTTTTTTTTAGTGGAGGGGAGTGGAATTATCAGACATACAGTAACTACAGTGATGGAGCTCTATCATCATAGTTATATCTGATGATGCAAGATCTCAGCCACCATTTCTCCATGTTTGCCATTTGTGATGCTTCTTAATAGCAATTTCAGTTTGTTTCTTATTATTTGTTTATTATTGCTGTTGTAATTCTGCTGTAGCTTACAGTCAATATGGGAATAAAACTGAATGGAATGAATGATCTCTCATTTGCCATCGTGTGTGTGTGTATGTATCTTCAAGTTGCCTGTTGACTCATGGCGACCCCTTGAATTTTCTAGGGATGTCTTAGGCAAGGAATACTCAGAAGTGGTTTTGCCAGTTCCTTCCTCTGAAATATACCCTACAGCACCTGGTATTCCTTGGTAGTCTCCCATCCAAGCACAGTCAGCCCTCCGTATCCACGGATTCAACCATCCACGGCTTGAAAATATTCAAAAATTTAAAAATTCTAAAAAGAAAATATTGGTTTTGCCATTTTATATAAGGAACACCATTTTACTACACCTCTGTATATAATGGGACATGAACATCCATGGATTTTGGTATCCATGGAGGTACTATGGAACTAACCCACAGTGGATACCAAGGGCCCACTGTATTAACCGGGCTGACCTGCTTATCAGACAAGATCTTAATTCTCCTAAATATCCTCTCAGGATTGTGGTCTTTGGAATCTGGAATCACAAAGTAATATCTACATCCCCATATGAATACCAAATAATGCCAATGCAATAAATATGTAAAAGAGCCAGCATGGAGTTGTGTTTTGAACATTGAGTTATGACTCTGGAGACCAGGGTTTGAATCCTTGCTCAGCCATAGAAACCAAGTGACCTTAGGGAAGTCACATTCTCTCAGCCTCAGAGGAAGGCAAAGGCCCCTCTTAACAAATCTTGCCAAGAAAACCTTGTGATAGGTTTGCCGTAGTGTCTCCATAAGTCAGAAAATGACTCGAAGACACACAACAATAACAAATATGTTTAAAGGGTAGTCGAAAGAACTGGACACTTTTCTGCGGAATTGTGTCAATTTTCATTCACTTTGAAAAAATAACAGAAGAAATTAGTAATTAGTAAATTAGTAATTAATAATTATGCTCTCCATCACACTTCCTCCCCAGCTTCCCTGCCTTTCTCCTTTGATTCATCTGGTGTTAAACTTTTAAGATGGGGGGAACAGTGGGAGATCAACAGGCAGTGAAGTATGATCTACAGGGAAGGGGTTAATGCGGCATTGTTGTGCCCTTTTGAAAAAAAATGCTTCAGTAGTGATCAGAGAATAAATGGAATAATGGATAAGGCGAGGAGCTTTTGTTGGAAGAGAAGCAAAAATAATGATTTTAATGGATACAGACTTTCAGGGAAAGAAACCAGATATGTCTCTAATAATTGACAATCACAAAGAAAGGGATGAGGTGAAGACTGTACCAGTTTCCCAGGCTATGTGGAGTGACAGATGGTAAACAGAAGAGCTGGTGGAAAGCTGTGCACCGAGTTAATTAGCACACAATGGTAAAACAGTAGGGAGAATGAAGCAGACTGGTATTTTCAGTTGGAGATTTCTGGTGGGAAATTATCTTCTCTACTAAGCTGAGGCCCTCTTTGCTCCTACAGTGTTCTTCTTGAGCTATTATTTTCCAACCTCCCTATGTTCACAGCTCAACACAGAGAGATATTTGCCATTCTCTTCCTTCCATTGTTGTCACTTGTAATGACATAATCGCATTACACATAATCTTGTTTATTGGATATCCTCTCTGCAGAACAGATTTCCTAATAGCTCTTCTACTCTCAAGGATTTGTCTCCTTGGATACCTCCAATATAAACAAATCTTCTTGATTGTGCTCTAGATGCAACATCACAGCCTTGCAGCAGTTGAATTCCTTGTTCCAGGAGGTACTGCTTATTGCTCTGTGATCCACCTTAGGAGCAAGAAGTACTTTATAAAAGAAAGATGCCTTCCCTGGAATCAACAACTAGCTTATCAATTGTTTAGTCAGACTTAGGCTGCAATCCTATGGGAAAGCAGACCATAAACCTTATTTTTTCCCTGATCTCTGGCCAAGCTGGTTGGAGGATTCTGGATGTTTCAGTCAAAAATAGTAACTTTTCTAATCTGTGACCAGACCTCATAGGTCTCCTTTTTGATGCTCTGGGAAAATCTGCAACTGGTGTTTCCCTGATCATCAGATGACAGCAGGGGAGGAGGTATTCCACTAATGGGCTTGGCAGAAGTTGTAGATGCACTGGATCTAAAGTCCTTTCATGTCCCTGTCCACCTACTCCTCAATGGGAAAAGAACTGTTCTAACTTTGGCACAGTTCATTTTCCATTGTGAGGGGAAATGACTACAGGATTGCACTGTAATCTGGTCAGATGGTGTACTTTGTTGCAGAGAGTGCCATACATTTGTCCCTTGTTGGGGTTTTGAGGATGCCTTTGCAGACTTCAGAACCATGGGGTTATGTCCCATGGGCTGCAATTGGCCTGGAAATTTCTGAATCTACTCAAGATCCATTTTAAAAAGTTAATATTTTTAATCTTCTAGGACTAAAGAGGCCAATCTGAGGGCCAAGTTAATATTTAGAAGATTAACTTTTTAACATTTGAGTACGTTAAGAGCTCTCAGATACCATTTGGAGACAGAAATCTGAGTATTTTAAATGGGTAAATAAAACCTAGAACTTCATCTCCTGCTACCACTGTTTGTGTCAGTTCTCCAGTTTCCTTTCCTGAAGAAAATCACCTCAGTCTTTGCCATACAGTGCAAGGCCTACATTGTCCACTGTAAAGAAAAATACAAGGAATCCATTCTTTGTCTACAGTACGTATTTCTATCCTCCTTCAGCATGTTGTTAGCTCTCTTGTCATCTAGTGGTGTAACTATCTTCCTCACTGTTTTTCTCCCTGTCATGTTTTCTTTTAATTGATAGTTGCCATGATGCTTTTAATAATTTGGATATCTGTGTGTGCCTTCAAATCACCTTATGGTTGTTATTATTGTTGCTGTGCACCTTCAAGTCATTTCTGACTTATGGTAATCCTAAGGCACAGAGTTTTCTTGGCAGAATTTCATCACAGGAGGTTTGCATTCTCTGAGGCTAAGAGAATGACTTGCCCAAGGTCACCCAATGGGTTTCCATGGCCATGCAGGGATTCAAACACTGGTCTCCAGAGTCATAGTCCAGTGCTCAAACCATTACACCACATTGGCATATGGCTAATATGCTCCTCAAATTGTTTATTATATCCCTTATTGTAGAGACATAGCTTTTAAAATAAGCATCCTCCAAATGAGTTCGGGGTGAGTGGGTGGGGAGAATAGATATATGAATTGTCATATTTCCAAAGAAACCTTAAAACGGTTTAAAGTCTTGACATCACTGAAATACTTATTCCTTTCTAGTGTTTGTTTAAACCTGTTTTCCTCCTTTATGTTATCTCATCTGTTTCACTGCATTCCTTACTACTTCCTGCTCTCCTTGCTTTTGATTTGTATGTAGGAAAGCATAAAAATAATAGCTCAAGTACAATCTATGGTCTATGAGAAAGCTCTTTTTTAAAAGGCAAGAGGTTGCATGAAAATCTAGCCAGTATTCTTCTCCTGAAATCCTGGCAATTCTTTGACACATGTCCCATTTTATAGTGAAAAGACTGTCGAGATGACACAATACACTCCCAGGAACATAGTTGATGTTGAGCAGTATCATAGAATCATAAAGCTGGAAGAGACCACAAGGGCCATCTAGTCCAACCTGCTACCCTGCAGGAATACCCAATCAAAGCATTCCCAACAGATGGACATCCGGTATTTCCTGATCTTCCTTCCTTTAGATTAAAGTTTGCAGATGACACCAAATTCAGAGGGGTAGCAAATACCCCAGAGGACAGGATCAGAATTCAAAATGACCTGAACAGATTAGAAAGCTGGGCCAAACTAACAAAATGAATTCCAACGGGGAGAAACTTGGGCATGAAAACACGGATATAGGATGGGTGACACCCGGCTTGATGGCAGTACATGTGAAAGGGATCTAGGAGTCTTAGTGGACCACAAACTGAACATGAGTCAGCAGTATGACACAGCAGCTAAAAAAGCCAATGTGATTCTAGGCTGCATCAATAGGGGTATAGTGTCTAAATCAAGGGAAGTAATAGTGCCACTCTATTCTGCTTTGGTCAGATCTCACCTGGAATACTGTGTCCAGTTCTGGGCACCGTAATTCAAGAAGGATATGGACAAGCTGGAACGTATCCAGAGAAGGGTGGCCAAAATAGTGGGAGGTCTGGAAGCCATGCCCTATGAGGTGTGGCTCAGGGAGCCGTGAATGTTTAGCCTGAGTAAGAGAAGGTTAAGAGGTGACATAATAGCCACGTTTAAATATTTGAAGGGATGTCATATTGAGGATGGAGCAAACTTGTTTTCTGCTGCTCCAGAGACTAGGACACATAGCAATGGACTTAAATTACAGGAAAAGAGATTCCACCTAAACATTAAGAAGAACTTCCTGATCCTAAGAGCTGTTCGGAAATGGAATACACTGTCTCGTGTGGTGGAGTCTCCTTTGGAGGTTTTTAAGCAGAGGCTGGATGGCCATCTGTCAGGAATGTGTTGATTGTTTATTTCTGCATGGCAGGGGGTTGGACTGGATGGCCCTTGTGGTCACTTCCAACTCAATGATTCTATGAACTAATGCAAATTCAGGAATTATGAATATCACATGGAAGGACAGCTAATTTTCAGTTATATAATAAAGAGAGGAAGTGAAATGCAAAAATATACAGTCACTTCTTTGAGGAGTAAATGATATAACCACAGAATTAGAATATCACTTGAAACAGACATAATGTATTGACCATCTGGCATTACAGACTATCCAGTGAAGTGAAGAAATTTTTCTCTATCATGCAATTAAGTGTATAAAACAATCCAACTCTGTGGGTTTTGGACACGTAAGTATCCTCTCCCCCAAAAAAATTATGTCTGGTTTTACTTAAAAGTTAAATATATACATGGAAAACAAACTTGCTTAGTTTTGCTTCTTCCTTAACAAAATCTCCAACTCTGCCCAGATAAGGTTCCTTGTAAAAGATCTGAAGTACAGCCTGTGATTTTAGTTAGCATGATATCAGGTTTGTGGAATGAAGCAACCCTGCTGCCAAATATGGGAAAAGACTTTTTGTACAAGTCCTTGGATTCTCATTGGTTCAGATTATCACATAAAGGTAGTGCATGACATTTAAACATTCCTATAAGGGAAGTTTAAAAACTAAAATATTTAGATCTGTCACACTTAAGCAGTGCTGACCTGCTCACTCATAATAGTCTCTGAAAAGAAGTTCCTCTCTTTGGCATGCAGAATCTTTCCATGGTGATATCATATGTCAAGTAATGTAGTATTATAGAAAATGTGCAGTATCTGGCTGATGATTCACCAGGTCATATTCTCTTTCTTGCATTATGGGAACAAGCAAACTTGCAAGGCTGGGGGAATGGATTTTATGCAAACACATGCAAGAGATTCACAAAGGAAAGGGAACTCTTCATGTACAAATCTCATCATGCAGAAGAGTGAGGATTGGCAGATGCTGTTGCGCTCATGTCCTGCCTGCAGGCTTCCCACAGGCACCTGATTGGTTGCTATGGGAACAGAAGGCTGGACTAGATTGTTCTTATCCAGTGGCTATCCTTACCACCTTATGACTGGACACACCACTGTAGCATAAAGGAATTTGCTAGATAGAAAAGCCAGTAACTTTTGGATATTTCTTTATGAGACCCTATAATTGCTTCTGTTACTTGTTCAATCAGCATGTTTTTATCTGCATTATAGCCAGACTGTTTGGGATTAGGTTAAAGCCTCTTGCATAACCCAGAAATGAATTCCAAAGAGCAAGAAGATAACAAACCTAAGCCTGATTTAGTGGAAAATAGCTAAGAAGACACAGCTATTATTTAACTATGTGCAGAAATCATGTGATTCCTTCAAAACCTGAGAATTGAGAAAGTATGTGTCCACACTGGCATTCCCCCCCCGCCCCCATGTGTGCATGATCTGCTACTGAACTAGGGAGTGAGGAAGAGTAGGAGTCACACCCTTAAGATCTTCTCTCAGGCCCTGTCTGCACAGGCCAAAATGCTGTACTCACCCCAAATCTGGCACTGGCAGTCCAGATGATATACGGCTACTCCCAGGGGAGAATCTGTACTTTCTGACCCTTAACCTGACTGCTGAATTTGGAGAAAAGTCCAGTGTTTGGTGGAAACCCTGGAGTGGCTCTGGGTTCTGTTGGCATGCAGACAGCTGGATTGGGCTGGAGCCAGAACGACTCATCTGTCCATTTGGCCGGCCACCCAGCCAGCACATCAGCCCTGCTGGCCTGTCGCCCTTGGTGCTATTGCCACTGCCTCACCTGCTGACCCAACAGCTCTGTCTAAAAACCTGGCATCTCCCATCGCTGCTGGTGAGGTAAGCAAAAGTCACTGCACCACATGCTTGTCAAGAAGGGGGTCTCTTCTGTTTACCTCACCAGCAGCAACGGGACATGCCAGGCTCTTGGACAGAGATGCTGGGATGGTGGGTGAGGCAGTGGCAGTGGCACTGAGGGTGACGGGTTAGTGGGGCTGATTTGGTGTCGGCCCGACTGGCCTGAGCGAACAATAAACACATTCTCATACTAGTGGATAATACTCTGGACTGATTTCAGATTAAGTGGCTGGTGCAGGCAAGGACCCAGGTAAAAGAGATGTGTACCTGTGTATCCCACACAGCTGACTAAACATTTAAAAGGCTGAACCATGAGGTGGGAACCAACTGCATGGGACTTCCTGATGGAAATGGGAGCAAAAACCCAAGGAATCAGTCCCCATTCTTCTCATGGGAACTCCTCATGGCAGTCTTCTAGCAGAAGACAAAGTGGGTGTGTGCTCTGTTTCCTAGCCATCGAGAGAATGGAGACTAGAGAGGGGGAGAATTCTTGTACCTCATTAAAGAGGTTGTTTGTGAATTTACTGAGACAAAAGTGTTGTGCTAACATTTTCCTGGCTATTGTTTTGCGCTCCCTTATCTATTATCAAATGCTTCCTATTCCTCTTTTTTGTGTTATCATTCCACCTTTGCTCATATATGTGCTCAGTCAATCTAGACACATTAATTTCCTTCATAATCCTAGGACTTTCTCACACCAGCCTTGTGTATCACTGCAATAGCATTAGTTCAGGGAATGAAAACATACCAATTTGGGAACATTCCTTATCATAACCCTCTTGAATGACACAATTGCACTACTTTGGTGGTCTATAGTTGCACAATCTGTCTTCCGCACCAGTGCTATAACTCCACCTTTCTGAATTATGCCCTACCCAGCATGCCTTCTGGTATTTTTTAAAAAATGTTTCCTTTTTATTTTTGCCATAATTTTGCAATTATGGCAATACACTGGGGAAAAAAATAAAAAATAAATAGAAATACAAAAGAAAAGGGGGGGAAAGCCTGCTTTGGAACAGTGAGAGGAAGGGAAGAGAGTGATAGGAGGAGCATCATACCCACTGATGCCATGTGACTGCCGGCATCTTGCTACTGCAGCAGAAGGGACCTATTACACAGAGAGCTGTCATGGAAAGGTAGTGAGATTGAGAGCCATTGACGGGTTTCCCCCGTCAATTAAAACATGTGCTCCAATAACAAGTTGAATACAAACTGGCAACAGGACAGAGACAATTTCATGTGATAGACATTGATATTTATTATACAGCTTCAGTCATGCTGTACAAGCTTCATGGTGCCGTTTACTTGATGAAAATGTATTGGGATGAATTCTTGTCGATCTCTGGTTGTTTACACATACAGCATGATAGTCTTGAGCTTTTCGGAAGGGAGGCCACCTTTTATCCCTCAACCAGCGGGACTTTCCATCCTGCAGTCTGTCCCATTTTTTAAAAAAGTCACGGGGGGATTCAGAAAATCAGAAATGTAAACAGCCTAGGACAAGATATCTCGGTACTAGGTGATGACAAGAAATTGTGGCTGGCATGGGTGGGCACTTGGGTCAAAGAGGGAGGGCTACCTGCCCCTTTTCAAATTTCTCCAAAAATTGAGGAGGCAATCCTCCATTGTTTTCCTGCCCATCACCTGTGCGGTCACAGAGATGGATGGCGAAAACACTCCTCGTCCCAGGAAAGGTGGCTGCGGTATCTCCTGGTCCTACACGGAGACCATAGACTTTTAAGTGATATGGGGGCAAACAGAAGGTGCAGGAACAGTTGAAGGCGTCCCATAGAAATATTGATCTCTTCGAAAAAATTGCAGTCGACATGAGACAAAAAGGGCATAATCACACTACAGAAGACTGTAGGTGTCAGGGGATGATGGGACAATCAATCCCCAGGTGAAGCCAAAAACTGTCTCAGCAGACTCGGTAGCAACCCTTTCCCAAGAATACTCACACACAGAGTGTTTGGCGACCAGAAAACAGGAGGTGCTTTTAATCTTCAGTATTTTCAGTATATACAAGCAAAGTGCTACGCCAGGCACCTCAGGATCATAGGAAGAGAATGATCTCTGTTCTGTCTTGCTTTTATACACACCAGTACAGCATTGGCTTAGCCAAGCACACGGTTCCATTGCATCAGATTTCTACCTTACAAGACTTTGTACTGTAGTAACCCTCTTCTGATGCAATCCTTCTCATGCAGCTGTAGCATGATTAGCATGACTGGCAGTTCATGGAGTCAGTCATCATGACTCAGCATGATTTCTACAGTTGTTTGGCCATTTTAAAACTCAGGGTTCAGTAACCAATTCCTGACAATCCCCTCCAAAATGGTCAAACTACTGCGCAGGACACATGTTATCATTGCAACAAAACATCATACACATACGTTGTTAGACAACAATCATCTGTTGGTTGACCTTTCCCCTTTGATCTTTCACCTTACACACTAGTAACAAGGCCCAGCCTCTTTGCCATCTCCTCATAGCTTCCTGCTGGAAGGACTTTTGTGAGCAGGTCTACTATATTGTCCTCTGATGAACAGTACTTCAGACACAGGACACCTTCCTGTATTAACTGCCTCGCATTTTGGTAATGTACCACAATGTATTTTATCCTACATTTCAGACTTTCTGCTTCTGCCATCACTATGCAGGCTTGTGAGTCCTCGTGCACCTCAACAGGCATTTGGCATGGCTCACCAAGATCTGCAAGCATCTGCCTAACCCATTGTACCTCACTTGCCATCTCAGACAATGCTGCAAATTCAGCTTCCGTGGTACTTATGGCTACACAGTTCTGCTTCCTTGATCTCCACACTATGGGACTTTCTGCATACCTGACCACCAACCCGGTCACAGACTTCCTGTTCTCTGCAGCGAATGAACTGTCCACATAGCACTCCAGGCACTCCACCTCTGAACCCGCCTTTGGTTTCACATATATTATGGAGAATCACACATGAACATATCACTGAACACACATTTTCCTTTGCCAGTTCTATACAGTATCTTAATGCTCTCCAGTGCACCTTGAGACGGCCAAAACACCTCTCCACTTTTGAATGAACCCTGTTATGGTACTTGTTGTACAGTCTCTGTTTATTATTTGTGGACCCCTATATTGTGTAAGTAGCCATTTCCTGATTGGGTGGGTATGCTCCATCAACCAGGGTGAGAGGAACTATTTGCTGACCCATTATAGTTATTGTGGGGTTTCCTGGCACAAATATGTCTGCCTCTGTAGTTTGGAAAAAAACAGAGTTCCTTAGCATCTGAGCATCATGATTCTTGCTGCTCCAACTGATCTCCGCATCAATAAAAACCCCTCAAGATAAACAAAGGTACAAGACAGGGCTGTCCTATCTCGCCCCTGTTGTTCATTTTGGTACTTGAGGTGTTGATTAGAAGATTAAAAACTTGCAAGGAGATCCTAGGCATAAAGATTAAATAAATTTATAAATTAAAGATTTATAAATTAAAAGCCTTTGCGGATGATGTGATTATATTTATTGAAGAACCACAAAACCAAATTGAAAAATGTTTAAAGTTAATAAATGAATTTGGAGACTATTCCGGATTCAAAATCAATAAAGAAAAAACAAATATAATCACTAAAAATATGACTGAAAAAGAAGAGCAAGAACTGAGAGACAAGTCTGGTTGCAACATAGGTAAAAAAGCAAGATATTTAGGAATATGGTTAACAAAAAGGAATGTTGATTTGTTTGATAATAATTATAAGAAAACATGGACAGAGATAAATAAGGATTTGAAAAGATGGAATAAGTTAAACCTGTCATTATTGGGAAAAATTGCCGCTATAAAGATGGCAATACTTCCAAAAATTATATTATAAAAATTATATTCCTTTTTCAAAATCTACCTATAGTGAATAATGATAAGATATTTGATAACTGGAATAAAGATCTACGAAAGTTTATATGGGGGGAAAAGTCATCTAGATTCAAATGGTCATACTTAACAGATACAAGACTCAGGGGTGGTTGTGATCTTCCAGATTTTAAGTTACAGTATATTATCAGGCTTCCACTTTAGTCTGGATTAAAGAGTGGGTAAATTTAAAGGATAAACAATTATTAAATCTGGAAGGTCACGATATAAGGTATGGTTGGCATGCCTATTTGTTTCATGATAAAGCCAAAGTCAACAAAGGATTTGTGAACCACTGCATAAGAAAAGGATTACTGAGGGTATGTGAAAAAAGCATTCTATTTCAAAATCCCATTACGGGTCTCACCCCAGGAGGCTTTTTTGTCTAGGTGGTATAGGACAGACGATTGGATAAGATACACAGAGTTGATAAGAAAAGGAAGGGATATGCTGGTAACATTAGAGCCAAAAGAAAAACTACAAGAAAGATACAATATTAACTGGTTTGCATACTTACAATTAAAAGAATGCTTTATAGAGGATAAAAAAAAGGAAGGTTTTGAACTTGAAGAAAATGAACTGGATAAGGTTCTCAGAGCGGAAAATAGGCAAAAAGCCATTGGAATAATTGACAAATTATTGTTAAAGAGACAAACAGAACAAGCATATGTAAAAGAATATATGTTAAAATGGGCAAGTGACATAGGGAACCCTATTGCCATTGAAGACTGGGAGGAAGCTAGGAAGAGAATGTTCACATTTACAGCATGTCAGTTGCTAAAAGAGAATTATGTAAAGATGGCGTTAAGGTGGTACTATACACCAAAAAGACTAAACAAGATGAATAAAACAATACCAAGTACGTGCTGGAAATGTGGGGAAAACCAGGGAACGCTAATTCATATGTGGTGGTGATGTAAAAAGATTAAAAAGTTTTGGATTCAAGTACATGACATAATGAAGCAAATTTTACAAATGGAATTAGAATTTGTGCCGGAATTGTACTTGTTAAACATAACCAAACGTGATGAGGAGAGGAAGGGAAACAAAAACTGGAGAGTTATACTGTATATGATTACAGCTGCTAGGCTTGTTATAGCCAGAAAATGGAAAATGAAAGAATGTCCTGGTATTGAAGAATGGAAAGATAAAGTAATTAATATGTTTGAATTGGATATATTTAGGAATAAATTGAGAAATAGGAAACAGGCAAATTTGAAACAAGAATGAAAGCAGGTAATAGACTACTGGGGGAAAAATTGGGAAATACAAGCTAGTTTACTATTATAAAACACAGATGATTCCAGGGGGATAGTTTATAGGGAAGCATGGGAAAGTAGAAACCGGGGCAAATATGAATAAGAGGTTAGGAAAACAAAGAAAATGTTTTTAAAAAATAAATGAAATGAGTAGCCATTATCTTCCTCTGCCAAAGCTATGCAAAATAGGAAGTCAGTGAAGAAGAAGATGAGAAATTAAACTGAATTAATAATAGATTTAATAATTGGTGGAATCGTCTTTTGGATGCAGTTAATTCTAAAGAGAAACATTGTAAAGAATTAAGGGAATAACTTATGAGTATATTTTCTTAAGATATGAGATGTAAAAATTCATTTTTATTTTTATGGAATCATGTATAATATAAGAGAAAATATATGTTTGTTAAAATGGTCAAACAATTTTAAAAAATTTAAAAAAAACCCTCTGTGACCACAGGTACCTTGAACAACACTGTACCTATTCTTCCTGTTAATAAAATAAATTTATTTCCTTGCTGCACAGGAGGGATAATGTTAACATGACATCCATCTAGGCATGCGATTACCATACCTGTGGGTACCCAAGGCAGTGAAGCCATCCATTACCTGTTAAAGAGCACAGGAAAATAAATACATACACATTTCCTTTGACCATGACCAAAGGCGAGTAATCTATTAAACAGATTATTAAGTATAGTGCATTACAAATGTAAAGACAATATACATTGCACAGTGCAGTTGCTGTCCACCTGTTATCCCAAAGATATGAGTTAAGGATTACTTCAAAGTTATCTCTAAACAGCACCCATAGCTCAACATATGCAACTACTTGGATTTTCACAATATAAGTACTGTTTTTTTAAAAAATAAATAAATACCTGTCTATGGTCTCCCAGGAAAACTGTCCGCTTCAGAAGTAACTTCTCCATCACGAGTATGACCACCACAAAGATCTTACATACCGTGGCTCTCCCAACACCAAACAGCTGGCAAGCAGACATGTAAGAGCATTGATGGGCGAGAAGGAAAATGGTTATTGCAAGGTGCTTCTCCACTGGAATGGCTTTCCTCATGTTGGTGTCCGCTTTGGCTATCTCCGCATGGAGAATATCCACCAGTCTCATGAAAAGGAAGCGCGGCATCCTGAAGTACTGTATCCAACAATCGTCAGACCAGATACACATTACAAATTTGTCCCACCACTCCTCCATTGTCAGGTACACCCACCACCACTGTAAATGGGGATTTGGGCTAAGAAACATACGTAACCTGGGGGACTCGATGGCTGCAAAATGCATGGACTCAGGACCGAGGTCACTTGATGAAATTAAGTCTAAATAAAGAAGGAGCTGAAAAATAAGGATCATCCTTCTTCTGTGTCTGAGACAAAACCACCTCTGAAATGTTGCAAGATATCCCCTCAAGAGTACAGAGGTAGCCAAAACAGTGGCAATGTTCCTCTCCATTCTCCCAGTAATGGCGTTCTAGGAATCAAACAATAAAGAAACCCTGATGATGCTGTCCTTTATTGTCCAAGAGCTAGCCAATCGCTGCATCCATGGCAGGAAGCAGCACCGGAAACACGTAGTACGATTTGTGAAAAAACAAGTAATCACATCCTTGATTGACAGCTAAAAAAAAAAATCCCGGGACGATAAACGCATGTAAACAAAAAAAACCCAAAAAACATCGGGGTAGTATATGGTGGAAGTAGAGAAATAACACGGGACATGGTGCAGTGTAAACAATGGTCCCAGGATATCTAGCTCAGAAACAAAAATCATTTAAACAGCGAGGGACGAATATGGGATCAAGAAGATCTGAGACACCCCGGAACGTCTAACTGGCACCCATGTGATAAAGACTCTTACCACTTAATGATTCCCTTCACATACACACGCAGTTATACTCCCCCCAAAACTAGATCAACTGTGTCAAGGGTAGCATGGATATCACTGTGAAGATACAATAGACAGCATTGTTTTAAGCAGCTCGTGCCTTAAAAATTCATCTCTTGTTCCTCATTTCCTCAGGACCTTGGACATTTCCTCAGGACTGGGACAATTTGATTTGTTTGGTATCAAGACAGGTGTGGGGTGGGGGTGGGTTCCAGATGAGAATTCTATTGTACCCTGTCGCATTCACAGAATTTTAAACTGAGATCCAGACATTGCCATGTGCAATTTGTGATCTTAATGGCCAGAATCCAGTTGGGCAGTTATCAATCCATAACCTAGAGTTATGCACCTATGGCCATTTCACATTCATTATCCCTATCTATTCTCTAGTTTAGGGACCATAAAAGATCCCCAGTTCCCACTTACCAGGCAGCAGCCACTGTAACAACTGACTGATGTTCCTGCACACGCCCTTTGTGCAAGTGTTCTCCAGTGCAAGGGATGTTTGACACTTCTGGATTGACAGGGGAACACTCCCCCACCAATCGCAGCAGCTGCTTCCTGGTTAGCGAGAATCAGAGGAGTCAGGATGGGAGTCACTGTGCAGCACTGTAAGTACAGTGTTTATGCATATGTAGATCCCCTACAAGATCACAGCCCCTGTGATTCTCATCATTTCCCACCATTGTTTTCTTACTATAGACAATCTATTAAGGTTTAAAAGACAGAATAGCAGAATAGTGGCACAAGTGGCAAAGGACCATGAACTCCGCCTACCAGCTTAAATTTGGCTGGTTGATGTGTGTGAGAGAGAGGGAGAGAATGAGATTTTTGCAATATATAAGCTTTAGGCATTGACACCCTTGGTTACCCACTTTGAACAAATTGTCTAAATCAGGTGCCCTTTCATGCTACACAGCTATAGCATTATGGTTCCATTTTAACTGCCTTGGCAACATCCTATGGCTTTGCAGGATTAAGAAGCAGTACTTAGAATTCTCACCCAGAGAACTCCTCTAGTGCCTCATCAAACTACAAACTCCAGCATTACATAGGAGGAAACTGAGGAGATTTTCACACTACACTGTTATAGTGTTACTATTCCACTTTAACTGCTCTGGCTTCATCCTGTGGAATTCTGAGCTTTGCAGTTTAGTGAGACCTAAGAGCTCTCTGGCTGAGAGTTGTAAATGTCCCTCCCTAAACTGCAAATCCCAGGATTCCACAGGAGGCAGCCATAGCAAATAAAGTGGAATAGTAACACTAACAGTATAGTGTGAAAATCTCCTAAGGCAGTTAAAGTGGAATCGTAGCACAACTATAACCCTTTGTGTCACGTGAAAGAGTCCCAGAAGGAGGCAAGGTGTTGCCCATGTGTAGCTGTGCTAATGTAATTTTTGTTGCCTTCCGATGGCAAAAAAAAAAAAAAATGCAAATGCAAATTTTCTATTCCTCCTGTGTATAGTAATTTTCACTCAAAGCAGGACATGTCTCCCTCAAATTCCAAAGTTGTAAAAAACAGTCAGTATTCTGTATCAGTTACTTAGTTGAGAATATTATTACACCAGTCTCATGTCTCACGGCAATCATGGTATTAAAGGAAATAGGAACATACCAGTTGTAAAAATGTATTACCACACTTCTCTTCATTTGTGCAACTGTGATCCTTTGGCAACCCCATTGTGCAATGGGTCCCTTTGCTTCAGTTCCAGGATGACTGCAGTCACATGGCATTAGGGAGCCTGATTCTCCCCCTGTCATGAAGGCAGTCCCATCATCCTGCAAAGGTGGTGGAACTCCCATCATTATGCAAGGACTATATTTTCCATTATCTGCAAACAGGATTTTCTGATCAGCATGACCAGATAAACTAAGGGTTAAGACCAAGGTGGGAGGTGGAGGTCATCTCCTGAGATAGCATCATCATGACATCACATCACCAGACACTGAGCTGGCCAATGAGAATTTGTGAATGGTAATTTGAAAAAGGTTTTATACTTTGCCTCAGGCATGAGGCAAGAGAGAGACAAAGAAAGCACCTTGAGGGGATGGCTATACCTTAGAGAACAATGCTCTGAGTGAACACATAGCTGGGGCCTGGCTTAGGATAAGCATGTGGTCCAGCCAAACCTGGATACCAGATTTAACCTTCATAGACTTCTGTAATGTAAGTAGTTTTTCTTTTGTGTAGGGAATAGTTTAGTTAGCTTGCGTCAGAGTTACTTTTTGTCTATTCCTTGACTGAATGTATGAATGCTTTGTATCTCTGTAACCTTAAGCTTTAACCTGGAGAAAAAAATGTTTTCTTCATGAAGTGATTTACCTTTTGAACTTGTCTTAAACTTGCTTGAATAAACATAAGCTTTTCTATTTTCCTACTAAGCCATGCCTTACATATGCCCAATTTCGGTCCTGGCTATCTTGGCTCTTCTCTGGGGATAGAGGACAGAGTTTGGTAACATTTTAACATAGCAAGTAGTTCCACTGGTTAACCACAGAACTTCGTTCAGTCTCCTGGTGGGCTGATAAAAAACTGTGTCTGGCTGGTGGCAGCTTACCTGAGGAGAGATATGGTTCAAAGGGATTTCCAGGCTAGAGGAACCTTTAGAGTGTGTCTCAGGAGATTTTCAGACAGGCAAAAATCGCCCCTTGCCGCGCGAGCAGCCTCCCGAAACTGCTGCGCGGCAAGGGTCTTTTTCAGACGACGCTGTGCCTCTAGCGAAGCCGTCCGTGTCACTTCCGTGAAGCTTGGGACGGCTCCGCGCCATATTTCAAGCACGGAGGCTGCCCGTGATTGAAATATGACGCGGAGCCGTCCCAAGCTTCACGGAAGTGACACGGACGGCTTCGCTAGAGGCACAGCGTCGTCCGAAAAAGACCCTTGCCGCGCAGCAGTTTCGGGAGGCTGCTCGCGTGGCAAGGGGCGATTTTTGCCTGTCTGAAAATCTCCTCAGAGGGATCAAGGTAGGAGTTTTTAGCAGGAGCACTCCTGAACTGGTTGTAAACACACACAAGCCTTTCCTCTCCACGCTGTCCTGGTGTGTATGCACACAGAGAGAGAAAGGGCAGCATGACACCACCTCTCCCCTCCCTCTCGCTATTCCAAAGCAGACTCAGAGTGTGGTGGAGTCTCCTTCTTTGGGGGGGGGTTAAACAGAGGCTGGATGGTCATCTGTCAGGAGTGCTTTGAATGGGTATTCCTGCATGGCAGGGAGCTGGACTAGATGGCTCTTGTGGTCTCTTCCTACTCTATGATTCTATGACTCCGTGCTGCTTTGGAATAGAGAGGTGAAAGCAGAGGAGAGAGGGGGAGAATCAGGCTCCCTCATGCCACAGGACAGCAGTCATTCCAGAATTGAAGCTAAAGGACCTGCCACACCAGGGAAGCAGTGGAACAGTAGCAATATTGGTACGTATTGATGAGATTATCCCATCAATTAAAAGAAGCATAACAGTAGCGACTAGAAAATGTAGCAGCAACAGGTTAGCTACAACATCATCTGATAGGTGGCCAAATTCATTACTATCCTACTGAAATTCCATTTTAGCAGCCTCGTGTGATAAAGTCCTAAGTATGTAGGTTGAGTATCCCTTATCCCAAATGCCTGGGACCAGAAATGTTCCATATTTTGGATTTTATTTTACTTTTTGGTTTTTGGAATATTTACATATGCATAATGAGATAGCCTAGAGAGGGAACCCAAGCTACTTTTGTTTCATATACATTTTATACACATAGCCTGAAGGTGATTTTATATACCATATTTGTAATTATTTTGTGCATGAAACAAAGTTTGCATGCATTGAACCATCAGAAAGCAAAGGTGTCACTATCTGAGCCACCCATGGAGATAACCTGGATTTTGGAGTATTTCGGCTTTCGTTATCTGGATAATAGATACTCAACCTGTACTTACTTAACTGTTCCACATTTAGAGCCACTAACGTCACAATCATAACTCCACCCCAACACACACCTTCTTTCCTGGACATCAGCTGCATGGGGAGAAGGGGTTTCATTCTGCCAGTGAATGGAGCATGGGTGAATGATATTTCCATCAGGGGGTGGGCCAGGAGAGGTTACTTAAGTATAGTTAAGTAGAATATTGGCCATAATTGAAAATGGACTTCCATTTCTAGCCAATTTTTAACAAGCATTTTGAGCCTGATATAGCTCACAGTTGGTTCTGGGGATGAAGAATTGTCACCTGTACTATTTTAAGTAGTCAACCCCCAACCTAGATGACATCCATCAAGCCAATGTTCTTTTGCCCTGTATACACCCCAGTTATTCTTCTTATAAAGGTATACTTCAGTTAGCAAAGTAGATGTTTTCCTGCCCATCACTTACTTAACAGAAATGTTGGTACCAGAAGCAGAAATAATGTGGAAGGAGTAGAGATAACCCCTAAACCATAAAAAGAAGAAACATTCAATGTGTTTCAGCAAACTTTTTATTCAAAATGAACAATGTGCACATTACAAGGAAACAACCAAGTCAGGGAAGCCTTGTGCAAACACAAACTTTTTATACTTTCTGGAGACCACTTAAAAGATCCAAAAAAGGGATTACTTTTTTTTCTCCACCAGCCTCCACCTTTCTTAGGATTTCCATTTTGATGGCCACACCTTTGCTTTTTTAACATGTTGGGGGTGACTGGTGAGGAAGGGTTATCCACTCGCCTCTTTTCTCTTGTTTTGCTGTTCATGTTCAGTGAGGGATTCTGGAGACAGCTGTTGTTTACCTTTCCTGTTGTAGGGAGGCACACACAGCTACAGTAGGATCAGCTAGAGTAGAACCCTATTTTTCCCAGATCAAGGTTTATTGCATTGTTTACTATAGACACACTGATACAATGTTACACTGAGGACATTTTCAGACGCATAAAATTACCTTCTTGCCGCGCAAGCAGCCTCCAGAACAGTATCGAGGCTGCTGCACAGCAAGGGTCATTTTGGACTATGCTGTTTCTCTCTTGGCATTGTGCATGACTGTTGCAGCCAGCATTGGAGGCAGCCGTGCTATTTTTTACTCACGGACAACTTTTGTGATTAAAAAATAGTGCGGCCGCCTCCAATGCTGGCCGCAACAGTCACAGACGATGCCGAGAGAGAAACGGCACCATCCAAAATGGACCCTTGCCGTGCAGCAGCCTCGATACTGTTCCGGATGCTGCTTGCGCGGCAAGAAGGTAATTTTATGCATCTTAAAATGTCCTGAAAGTTTGTGTTTTGTCAGCTTTCCTTTACCATCGTCCCAATGGAAATGCTGCTAAAAACTTCCCAGATGGACAGAGGACAAGGGGGGAAAAAGAGGCTGAATAGGCCTAAACAAGTCCTTGTAAAAGAAAAAAAGAGATTATTTGTCAGAGGCTTTGTTAACTGAAGTGTACCTGGGTACTTTTTGGGAGCTCATTTATTCCTACATGAAACAAAAGAACAACCGTAGAGTAGCAGTCTGTGTTCCTTTCTGACAATGTTTGATCAGTGCTAGGGGAATGAATGCATGAAAAGGGATAATCTAAACGCATTCTCTGAGGCATTTCTGTCTGTTAATACAGGCTGACTCTCCCTTACCTGGAATTTTGAAATCTGAAATATTCCAAAATCAAAAATGTGCACATGGGTGGCTAAGACAGTGGCACCTTTGCTTTCTGATGGTTCAATATACACAAACTTTGTTTCATTCACAAAATAATTTCAAAAATTGTGTATAAAATTACCTTCAAACTATGTGTATAAGGTGTATATGAAACATAAATTAATTTCATGTTTAGCCTTGGGTCCCATCTCCAAGATATCTCATTAAGTGTATGCAAGTATTCCAAAATATGAAATGTTTGAAAATCCAAAATACCTCTGGTCCGAAGCATTTTGAATAAGGGAGACCCAATCTGTATATCACTATGATTCAGTGGGAAAGGAGGGATGGATGCTCATCAAAGTATGGGCCTAGGTCTGTGTATGACTTTCATTTTATGGCTACGGTTCTAAGTGCTTCAAATCAATTCTGGGTTGCGCCTGCCAACAGGCTGGCAAGATGCAAAGAAGGAAAGGGTTTATGCACCTTTAACTATAGAGTCTAAGGATGTTATCAGATGCAGAAAAAAAATGCAGGATTACAACGCCACAGTAGCGCGAATGGGTCCCACTATTGTACAACGTTGTTGTCTTCATGTGGTAACAGAGTGCTCCAGCCGCAAAAAAGGCATTTCTTCTCATTCATGGGACAAGCTGTGAATAAATCTTCAATATTGCTTTTTTTGCATTATTGATGGCATGCAAAACCATGTCCCATTGTGAGATTACAGCGTGAATGGGCAGTCCTCAGAGAGAAAACTACCAGGTGAGAATGTGAAAACAAAGGACAGGATGCTCTTTTTATTAACTGTCCCATTTGATTTGCATGTTTTTAGGTTTGTTTCAGTACTTGTGTGTTCATTTTCTTTGTTTATTAAGGTGTCTTCGGAGTTTTAAGTACGCTCGCATCTTCTTACAAGAACTGCTGAAATCTCACCCATGCTAAATCACAGAAGTAAACTCCCATTCTTAAAATGCTAATGGTCATCATGCGATAATTCCATGGCAGTTCTTTCACGCAATTACAGCAACATGCGATAATAAGTGTAATAATGCCATGATATTTCCTCTGTCCTCATTCACGAAATTACAGCATTTTTAGATGCTAGTCTGATAATATCCTGAGGGAGAATTTATGCAGGAGCCCTTATTTGGAGCAGGTGATCTGCCAAAAATGTAATCATTTGCACAATTATGAATGCTTCAAGAGCCCTATCCCATTTTGCTTCTCGTCACTTAACTTGCAACATGTAGCTTGTGTGTCACTTCCTCAGTCACATCTACTCAAACTGGTCTGACCAAGAACGTTTCCTCCTCTTTGTTTAGTATCTTCAGAAACTGTTTTTTAAAGATACTCGATGCATTCCTGAATCCAGACAAAGTGCTTCGTATCTTATCTGAGAAGACCATATTTCTTCTATTATTTATTGGAAAGTCGCAGAAGTTACAAACCAGCTTATTATTAGATTTTCCTTGGGTTTTTTTCGGGCTGTGAGGCCATGTTCTGGAAGAGTTTGCTTCTGATGTTTCGCCTGCATCTGTGGGTGGCATCTTCAGAGATGCAGGTGAAACGTCAGAAGCAAACTCTTCCAGAACATGGCCTCACAGCCCAGAAAAAATCCAAGGAAAATCTAAGGATGCCGGCCGTGAAAGCCTTTGATTTCACAGCCTACTATTATTGCTTCATTAGATTTCAAAAAGCAAACAAACCATCAAAGCCTATTATAAAAGCAGTTAAACTTGAAATAAATGCAATTTAAAGGAGCAATGCTTTGCCTCAGTATGAAATAGTCAATTTATACCTAGATAATTCAAGGAATATTTATGAATGTTTAGGTGGGAACAAAAATAAGTATAGAATACACTCCACTGCTACAAATAAATATTTTATTGAATTCTTCTCACACATGTATTTATTGTTCTTTTTCAGTCTGATTATTTTTATGCTACACTATGGAATAATTCAGGAACAATCTCAAACTTAAAAAAAGAAAGAAAGAATATAAAAGCACAGTAAGGAGGTGTTCCTGAGACTGCCCTCACAAATCCCAAATGCTAATGTGGCGAGTTTACACCAAAAGCAAAGGTTACTGTGCTAGTGTAAAACCCTTATTAGGCCAACCAAACTGTCACAAAAATATGCAAGGGTTTGATATCTGCAGATCTCTTTATCAGCAAGGTTACAAAAATCAGATTGGGAGAATAGTAGGAAAAACTGCTGACAGCTATGCTTCTGCTACACCAGTGACTGGAACACCATATCAAAATTGATGAAATGTAAAGCCCTGAATGGCTTGGAACTTCTATACTTGTACCTGAAAGAGTGCTTATCCCTATATACCTCTGCTCGAGAGACCCACCACTATGTTCCCCCTACAGGGGACAATTCTCTGCGAGGACATGAGAGAAGGCCTTCTCTGCTGTGGTATTCTAGTTGTGGAACACTCTCCCCTTAGAGGCCCAACTAGTGCCAACACTGCTGTCATTCCAGTGCCAAGTAAAGCATGTGGCTTTTTACTAAAGTCTTTGGGACCTAATTGCGTTTCATCCAAATCTATGTTTACATGGCTTTAAATGGTCTTAAGCTGTTTTTGTCAGGATACTGGAACATACAGTAGTTATATTTATTCTGTGAAGAGCTCTGATATAGCAAATACTGTAGTTTGTACAGATCTGCAGAACTAGCTGACAGTTGCAAATGTATCAATGCTGATGAGCTCTGAGCTGATGCAGAGCTCACGGGGGGGGAGGTGCTAGGAACTCTGCGGAGCTGGGTAGTTTGTCCTATGAAGTTGAACTGAGCAGTTCTGGTTTGAATCTTGAAGTGAGAAGATGGTTTTTCTTCTGTGGATGCTGTAATCTATATATATAATTCTCTTGGGTAAGTTGCCATTCCCAGCGTGCTGACTGGCTGCTTAGGAAACATACCCAACCAATCGTAGCGCTCTGTTGGGCCAGCCAATAGCAGCTTAAGGGCATTTTTCAACACCACCTTCTTGGCCTACAACCACATCTTTGTCTGTTGAGCTGCAGTAACTAAATACTCACCCAGCAACCCTTGCTGTCTTAATATGCCTGCATAGGGGAAAATAATGTTGCTTTCTATGCATCCCCCACCTTCTTCTTTCTTATTTTTCCTCCTGTCCTAGCTTGCAGAGTAGGTTTTCCCCCCTTCCTCTGCTCTTCACCCCTTCTGCACCCAAAAACCTGTGCCCTTTCCTCTTTCCTTTTATCTGGGTAATATTGCTTTAAGTGCAAAAGGAAAAAATGTTGTAGCAACAGACCACAGCCTAGCACAGCTGAAGTGAGTTTGTTTACAACTGTGGCTAGGCAGAGAAATGACTAGCAAGCACTCGTATATAGCCAAAGCACACACTGCATTGTGTGTATGGGTTGGAGTCATGGAGAAAGAGTAATGTTGATGAACATTGGAGAAATTGCTGTTGAGTTTGTTAATGAGGTTTATGTGTATATACTATATTTGTTTATACTGAAATTGAAGATAAAGACCTCCAGATAATTTTGGATGAACCTCACTGTCTGTAAGTCTTTTTGTGTGTGAAAGTGGGTCAGAGCTGTGGAACTGCTGCTAGCTGAAGCTTTTCTTTTTGTGCCCTTTCTGCTGCGCAGTTCTGCTGCTTGGCTACTCCTGGGTTAGTTTGTCCCCAGGCTGTGCCAGGTGCCTCTCAGTGAGCCTATACTGAGTGTACACCTTCTGCCCCAAGGAACTTACAGGCTGGGGGAAAAAGGGGAAAGGGTGGAAAGGAGGTGGGAGGGAGGTGGGAGGCTGTCCTGGTGTTCCAGACCCTCTTTTTCCTCCTTAGGGGACCCCTTGCAGTCCTCTGGCTGCCCCTGGCTCTGCTTCCCATGGGGAGTGTAATGGACAACCAGGGAGCCAATGAGGACATGGTACTCCAGGAGCCAATCCTCTTTGAGGAGGTGGAAGGAGGAGGGGCTTCTGGAGGAGATAAAGGGGGGAGTGAGTGAGGAAAGTAGTGAGTTTTTCAGTTGAGATAGTTGAGATGAGGCTTTGAGTGATTCAAGATAGTTTAACTTCCTTGGAAGTTAAAGGCTTAGAGAAAGAGTGAATGTTTGTGCATGCCCAATAACCTGGTTATACAGTTACATGGTTTATTCGTTTGACAATAAACATTCTTCTATTAACAAGAAACATCCAGCCTGGCGTAAGTGATTCTCAGGGAAGGAGACATAGCCAGGAATACACAGCCACACCTGAGTGCTTGTGCTATACCACTGGGAGACGTTGTTCAGCTGTGATGTGGAGGTCGTGCATCACAAAGTGGTGGCAGCAGTGGGATAGGAAAGGCCCCACGCCACTAGGAGGATGCCATGTGTCACAGGGAGAAAGGCTTTCTTTGAAAATGCTACACCGGACGGGCTGCTGCCTGCTAAAAAAAACCCTCCGGCTGGTGAGAGGAGCCAAAGCTGGTGAGGAAGGGGGAATAGAATGGGCTCTCAAAGTGGGCTCTCACTGGCAACAGGCCTCCCCCCAATGGGAATCCAGCGTGCTGCCTTCAAAGGGCAGCTGGCATTGGAGTGGAAGGCTGAGGCTCCACAGTCTGTGGGCAGGGCAAAGGCAAGCCCAAAGACTCTTTAAAAAGTTAGAGGTAACCATTGCACCCCTTGCTGGAGAGACTCCTTTTCTCCTTTTCTATTAATTTATATTTTAACAAACAGTAGACAAGGGTCCCTGGACCCCCTCTTCTCTAAACGAGGCACAGTTTTTGCATGCTACTTTCACCAAGTATCTAGACCAGTGGTTCTTAACCTGGGGTCTGTGGACCCCCAGGGGTCCTCGATGTCCTCACAGGGGGTCTGCAAAGGCTTGAAGGCTGCTCAGACCCATCTCCTGCCTTCAGTGGAGTGGCCATGTGACAGGAGTGGCCATGTGCCATTCAATCCACTCCAGCCACAAACTTGCAGGAAGAAGCAGGAAAAAAAGTCTTCCCTCACACTCCAGTGCCTCTGAGGGAAGATTTCATGGACTGTACAACTGTATTGTTGTTGTTATTTGGTATTATTAGGTATTATTATGATTACTAGGGTTTTAAATCTAAAGTTTGGGTCATGGCAACTAAAGATGTTTAAAAGGGCCACTGGGAAAGAAAAGGTTAAGAGGCATTGTTGTAATTGTATTATTATTGTTGTTATCAGGTATTGTTTGTTGTTGTTGTTAGAGTTTTAAATCTTGAGTTAAATCTTGAGAGCCCATGGCAACAAAAGGTATTTAAAGTGGGTCCCTGGTAAAGAAAAGGTTAAGAGCCACTGGCATAATTGTGTTGTTGTTGTTGTTCTTAAGTTTTTAAATCTTGAGTTAAGTCTTGGGGGTCCACTGGCATAACTGTATTAGTATTAGTATGTGCCCTGCTGGGGTTTCAAGCAGTGGTTGCAGCATGGAGCTTGAAGTGGCAGTGCTCCTTTCAAACGCTTCAGCTACATGGTATTATTTTAGGGGAGAAATATTGCATTTTTTTTTACAATATTGGGTGGTGATTGGCTGAGGGAGTGAGAGGAGGGAGGGGTCTTTATGAGGATGGGGGTGTAGATGCAAATTGAGTGGCAGGAGTGGATTGTGAGGTGGACAGGTAATTTGCATGTGGGTGGTGATTGGGTGAGGGAGTGAGGGATTGGTTGGGTATGTTTCCTAAGCATCCAATCAGCACACCGGGAAAGGAAACATACCCACCCACCCCATATATCCATATATATATATATATATATATATATATATATATATGGTTTATTTTATTTTGTAAAAATTGACTCAGTGAAGATGGACATCCCAACTAATTAATTGGATTTTGGGAATAGTAGACATTATTTACTCTGTTATAGAACTAGACCAACTTTTGATATGGATTTTGACATTGCCTGGGTGCCCAGGGGATCACATCATTGCCCCGCTGCAACTGCAACAGAACCTAAGCAGTCAACTGGCAGCAGTGGTGGCAGGGCAACAGAGCAACTCACCCTTAACGCAGGTACAGCTAGTATATTGTGAATACAGTTGTCCCTCCACATTCACGGATTTGGCATTCACAGATTTAAGTATTCACGGCTTGAAAATATTCTTAAAAAAATAATAATCCAAAAAAGCAAATCTTGATTTTGCCATCTTATATAAGGGACACCATTTTGCTATGCCATTGCATATAATGAGACTTGAGTATTCATGGATTTTGGTATTCACGGGGGGGGGGTCCTGGCACCAAACCCCAGCGAATGTGAAGGGACAACTGTAGTCTTTATTATGTTCAAGTAAAGAACAAGAAGATTTTAGACATAAGCCCATGTCTTTGCCTTTGTTCTGATGCATGAAGGAACATTAACTCTGTTATCATTTTATGCTGCCTGGACCTTTTGAAGAAGTTCACAGTGTGCGCTACCACTTGACACTTTTAACTGGTTTTATACTGTTTTAACTTGTCAAATGATTTAATATGCACTTCATCTTTTAAAATTATTCTTGCTGTTTTAAAATTGTTTTACATTATTTTATCGTACGCTGCCCTGAGATCTTTCTATATAGGGCAGGATATAAATATTATAGTTAATAAATAATTTCAAAAAGCTGACTTAATGCTGAAGTCATGAGGTCTGCATGATCTCAGTCTAGAGATGGGAGTTGGGAGGAAAAGGTCTGCAGACAGTGAAACAAGCACTCACAAGCAATGTGATGGTTTTAGATTCCACCTGTAGTGGCTCCTGCGACTGCTGGGAGGTGGGGAAAAAACAGAGAAGTTTGATTCCCCACTTCTGAAATTATAAAATCCATCTGTTACTTGGAGCTGCTTCCCTCCTGGGCAAAGCACACAGGTTCCTTTCAGAGAAAAACTAGACAATCATTCTAAGAGTAGAGCTGAGATAATTTTCAGTGTATGCATTCAATTAATACCATCTGAGTTCATCTAGCCTGTTGTAGGCTTTAGCAACTAGACGTGCATTGTTCTCTGAGGATAGCTCCTCCTGCAGACAAACAGGTAAGTCTGTCTGTCTATAAGTGACAAAAAGCAAACCTTAGATACTCTTTGGTTTGTCGACCTCACCAAAGCCTTCGACACTGTGAGTAGAAAAGGTCTGTGGCAGATCCTGGAAAGACTAGGATGTCCCCCCAAATTCCTCAAAATGATTATCTTGCTACATGAGGGCCAGCACGGTCAAGTCAGATATGGCAATGCTCTTTCAGAGCCCTTTCTAATAACTAATGGAGTGAAGGAAGGCTGTGTTCTTGCTCCAACTTTATTTACAATCTTCTTCAGCATGATGTTCCAAAGGGCTGCGGCAGAGCTTGAAGAAGACGACGGCATCTATGTAGGTTACCATACTGATGGTAGCTTGTTTAACTTAAGCCATCTGAGGGCTCACACTAAGACTCTAAACTACCTAGTCCATGAGCTGCTCTTCACTGCTGCTGCTGCCCTTGTTGCCCATGCAGAAGCAGCTCTGCAGCATCTAACATCCTGTTTTGCAACAGCTGCAGAGCTGTTTGGGCTGGAAGTCATCCTGAAGAAAATGGAGGTTCTCTACCAGCCTGCACCACAGGACGAACACCACCATCCCCACGTTGCCGTCGGCAAATCTGTGCTTAAGTCCGTTCAGCAGTTCACCTACCTGGGAAGCATCATCTCTTCAGATGCCAAGATTGACAGAGATCGATCAAAGATTAGCAAAGGCATATAGCGGATTTGGAAGACTTTACAAAAGAGTCTGGAGTAACAAACACCTGAGACAAAGCGCAAAAATCAGTGTGTATAGAGCCATTGTACTGTCTATTCTCCTTTACAGGTCTGAAACATGGTGCACCTATTGCCAACACTTACGACTCCTCGAACGCTTTCATCAGTGCTGTATACATACAATCCTAAATATATACTGGCCTGACTATGTGATGAATGTTGCTGTCCTTGAGCAAGCAGGGATCACCAGCATTGAGGCCATGATATTGAGAACACAGCTGCGCTGGGCAGGGCACGTTTCTAGGATGGAGGGCTATCGCCTCCCAAAAATAGTACTCTACGGTGAACTCGCCACAGGTCAGCTTAAGAGGGGTGCTCCAAAAAAGCAATATAAGGATTCCCTGAAACAACATCTCAGGCTCGGCCAAATTGATCACCAACAATGGTCCACCCTGGCCTCACATCGGGAGGCATGGAGACGCACTATCCACAATGCTGCAGCCTTATTTGAGAGCTCACTCCAAACAACTCTTGAAGAGAAACCACAACACAGAAAGAATCACAACCTGGAAACATTACCCAAGGAGACCTTCTGCTGTGAATCATAGAATCATAGAATTGCAGAGTTGGAAGAGACCATGAGGGCCATCCAGTCCAACCCCCTGCCATGCAGGAAATCATGATCAAAGCATCCCCGACAGATGGCCATCCAGCCTCTGTTTAAAGACCTCCAAGGAAGGAGACCCCACCACACTCCGAGGGAGTGCGTTCCACTGCCGAACAGCTCTTATTGTCAAAAAGTTCCTCCTAATGTTGAGGTGGAATCTCTGTTCCTGGAGCTTGCACCCATTGCTCCGTGTTCCAGTCTCTGGAGCAGCAGAAAACAAGCCTGCTCCATCCTCAGCGTGACATCCCTTCAAATACTTAAACAGGGCTATCATATCGCCTCTTAACCGTCTTTTTTCCAGCCTAAACATACCCAGCTCCCTAAGTCTCTCCTCATAAGGCATCATTTCCAGACCTTTCACCATTTTAGTTGCCCTTCTCTGGACACGCTCCAATTTGTCAATATCCTTTTTTAATTGTGGTGCCCAGAACTGGACACAGTATTCTAAGTGAGGTCTGACCAAGGCAGAATAGAGTGGCACTATTACTTCCCTTGATCTAGACACTATACTTTTATTGATACAGCCCAAAACCGCATTGGCCTTTTTAGCTGCTGCATCGCACTGTTGGCTCCTGTTCAACTTGTGGTCTACTAGGACTCCTAGATCCCTTTCGCACATGGTCTCATTCAGCCAGGTCTCTCCCATCCTATATTTATGCATTTCATTTTTCCGCCCTAAATGCAGTACTTTACATTTCTCTGTATTGAATTTCATTTTGTTAGCTTTGGCCCAGCTCTCCAGTCTATCCAGGTCATTCTGAATTTTGATCCTGTCCTCTAGGGTATTAGCTACTCCTCCTAATTTGGTGTCATCTGCAAATTTGATAAGTATGCCCCTAATTCCCTCATCCAAGTCATTGATAAAGATGTTGAATAGCACTGGGCCCAGGACAGAACCCTGTGGCACCCCACTGGTCACATCTTTCCAAGACAAAGAGGAGCCACTGCTGAGCACCCTTTGGGTTCGGCCAGTCAACCAATTACAAATCCATTGAACAGTTAACTTGTCTAGCCCACATTTTACAAGCTTGTTTGCAAGAATGTCATGGGGAACCTTGTCAAAGGCCTTACTGAAATCAAGGTATGCAATGTCCACAGCATTCCCTTCATCTACCAAGCTGGTAACTTTATCAAAAAAAGAGATCAGATTAGTCTGGCATGACTTGTTTCTCTGAAACCCATGTTGACTTTTTGTGATTATGGCATTGCCTTCTAAATGTTCACAGACTCTCTGTTTAATGATCTGCTCTAGAATCTTCCCTGGTATTGATGTCAGACTAACTGGACGATAATTGTTGGGATCCTCTTTTTTCCCCTTTTTGAAGATGGGAACAATGTTTGCCCTCCTCCAGTCTGCTGGGACTTCTCCTGTTCTCCAGGAGTTCTCAAAGATTATTGCCAATGGCTCTGAGATTATATTTGCCAGCTCTTTTAATACTCTTGGATGTAGTTCATCTGGTCCTGGAGATTTAAATTCATTTAGATTAAGAAGGTATTCCTGTATTACCTCTTTACTTATTTTGAGCTGGATTTTCCCTATTGTGTCCTCTGTTCCATTATCCTCAGGTTGGTCCTCCTTTTCCTTTTCTGAAAACACTGAGGCAAAGAAGGTGTTGAGTAATTCTGCCTTTTCTCTGTCCCCTGTTAGCATTTTGCCATCTTCTCCATGTAGTGGCCCTATCATTTCCTTCTTCCTCCTTTTGCTGCGGACATACCCAAAAAAACCCTTTTTATTGTTCTTAACCTCCCTAGCAAGCCTGAGCTCATTCTGCATTTTAGCTTTTCTGACTTTACTCCTACACGTGTTCGCTATCTGTTTGAATTCTTCTTTGGTGATTTCCCCCCTTTTCCATTTCCTATACATGTTCCGTTTAAAACTTAGCTCCATTGAAAGTTCATTAGTCATCCATCCTGGTTTCTTGAGACACCTCCCATTTTTCTTCCTCAATGGTACTGTTTGAAATTGTGCCTTCAGTATCTCCCTTTTGAGAAAGTCCCATCCGTCTTGAGGTCTCTTCTCTTTTAGTATTCCTGACCATGGGATCACCCCCAGTATTTCCCTGAGTTTATTGAAATCAGCTCTCCTAAAGTCAAGAATGCATGTCTGACTATGCCTGGCTTCTCCTTTCCATTGTATAACAAACTCCAGGAGAACATGATCACTCTGACCTAAGGATCCCACCACTTACACCCCATTAACCAGGTCATCTCTGTTGGTTAGGATCAGATCTAAAATAGCTGACCCCCTTGTTGCCTCTTCCACCTTTTGGACCATGAAATTGTCTTCCAGGCATGTAAGGAATTTGCTAGACCTTGAAGTTTTGGCTGAGTTAGATTGCCAGCAAATATCAGGATAGTTGAAGTCACCCATCACTACTACATCTCTCCTTTCTGCATGTGTGTTCATCTGTTCTAGAAACGCATCATCCAATTCCTCCATCTGATTTGGGGGTCTGTAGTAGAGTCCCACAATAACATCCCTGTTGTTTCCCTCCCCTTTAATTTTTTTCCAGATGCTCTCCACCTGGCTTCCAGTATTGATGTCATGGATCACTTCACTGGTGTAAATATCCCTGACATATAATGCTATTCCTCCTCCTTTCCTGTTTGGCCTGTTTCTCCTATAAAGGTTATACCTCTCTATTCCTACATTCCAATCATGAGACTCGTCCCACCAGGTTTCAGTAATGCCTATTATATCATATTTGTTTTGTAGTGCGAGGAGTTCAAGTTCATCTTGCTTATTTCCCATGCTCTGTGCATTAGTGTAGAGACATTTAAGACCATGTGTTCCCTTTACTTGCTGCCTGTGCAAGTATTTTTGCCTCCCACTGTTGGGTCCTTGCGCTGTTTGCCTTGTTCCCTCTGTGACAGTTTGACTATTTTCTCCAGCCCTTTTGCCATCTAGAATACTGTCTCCCTCCCCCATTTGACTCAGTTTAAAGCCCTCCTGATCAAATTCTTGAGACTGTTTGCAAAAATATTTCTTCCAACTGTTGTAAGATGCACCCCATCTCTTGCCAGAAGTCCCCCCTCATGGAAGCGCAGTCCATGATCCAAGAATCCAATTTGTTCTCGGCGACACCATCTACGGAGCCAGTTGTTTACGTCAGCTATTTTCCTCTCCCTTCTTGGACCATGCCCTTCGACGGGCAGAAGAGACGAGATGACAACCTGTGCGTCCATTTCTTTCAGCTTCCTCCCCAGGGCCTCATAATCTCTTCTGATCTTGGGAAAGCTGTGCCTTGCAGTATCATTGGTTCCCACATGGACCAAAAGGAAGGGGTAATGATCCGTAGGCTTGACGAGTCTTGTTAGCCGCTCCGTCACATCACGGATCTTTGCCCCAGGGAGACAACACACCTCCCGAGTCATCTTGTCAGGCCCACATACCACTGCTTCTGTACCCCGCAGCAAGGAGTCCCCCACCACCACCACACGCCTCCGCCGAGGCTTCGCAGCTGCTGTTCCTCGCGGTGGTCCTCTCAAGGTCCCCTGCTCTACCCCTGAAGCCTGTCCATGCTGTTCTTCCTCGTTGTCCTTGATAAGGGAAAGTGCTTCGAATCGATTCTGTAGCTACAAGCTGCTCGAAGAATCCCTGGATTTTCTTGTTCTGTGTGTGACATTCCTCCAGCTGTCTACTTCCTGTGTCTGTGAAGTGACCCTCTCCTCCACAGCCACTTCCTCTGTGTGGTCCCCATCCAAGACTGTTCTGTTCTGTCCAGGAAAACCTCTTGCTCACGAATCTGTTGAAGTGTAGCTACCCGTGTCTCCAGCTGCTGTACTTTCTCCTCCAAGAGGGCTACCAGCTTGCACTTGGTGCATGTGAAATTCTCCACGTCTGTAGACAAGAAGACAAACATCGCACAAGTGTTGCAAGTGACTGCTGCAGTCCCCTCAGTGTCCATGGTGAGAGCTTTTAGGTAATCTAAGAACACTTAGTTAATGCTGAGAATGCTAAGCTGTACTTTTAGGTATGCTGTATTTTTGTTTGGTTACTGAAATTCGCGCGCCGTTAGGCGCTTGCCTCAGCAACAAGCAGCCTCTCCCAACAGTTTAAAAAAAAATTCAATCTCCCCAGTAAGAATGGCTGTCCAGAAGCTGTTCTCCTTCTTCTCCCTGGCAGGAAACTCACCTGGTAACTGGCAGGAAACTTGCTGTCCTGTGCTTTTTGTTTATCTCAGATTGGCCTTTTCAGTCATCAGTGCGCTTACAGAAAGTGCGGGATGAGTCCTTCCTGAACCTTAGTTTGCAAAGAAAAGCCAGAGAGAGAGAGAGATACTCTTTGGGGAATACCTAAGATCCTAGGGTTTGGGGCAGGATGGAGGAGGGTTTGTTGCAATCATAATAGTCTGGATTTAAACTTCTGTATCAGCCACCTTCAGGGTTTTTCAGGGCTATTTATCTGCAGATGAAATTGGATGGGCAGAAATATCACTTGTTGTTGTGTGCCTTCAAGTCATTTCTGACTTATGGCGACCCTAAGGTGACCCTATAATGGGGATATCTCAGCAAGATTTGTCTTTGCCTTCCTCTGTGGCTGGGAAGGTATGACTTGCCTAAGGCCACCTAGAGGGTTTCCATGGCTGGGCGGGGATTCAAACCCTGGTCTCCCAGTGCCCTAGTCCAACACTCAAGCGGCTATACTGTGCTGGCTGTCTAGAAATGTCACTACTCTGACTTTAATATACCTCAAATGGGAATGGTATACTTTCACTATTCTGGCTTGTTATACCGGTTTAATCCCTGCTAAGCAGGGACATACACTGAGATAATTGTTGTGGGTTTCATACTGTCACCCTCCCCTTGCTGCCCTAGCACCAGCTTACCCTCCTGCTCTTGTTTCTCTAATTACAGCCTGCCTTTGCTGCATGCTGTTATCTCTTAAATGTCCTCCTGTTGTGCCAAGAGGTTTTGGTTAAAGCAGGGCCCTAGTAACAGGGGGTGCTGCATACAGACACAGACTAAGTGACCGCTTTTTGTTTCAAGGAGCATGTTAAAACAGGATGTACAGATTGGGTGTAACGAGAGACTGTGGCAAAGAGGACAAAGCTGACTGTGATAGAAGCAGTGACACTACAGCAAGCAGGCAACCCAGCTGCATACACAATCTGGAAGGGGGCAGTCTCTCTCTCTCTCTCTCTTTCATTGCAGACAAACTCTTCCCTAAGCATTCTGGTACTTCCTGAGCCTCTAAATACAGAATACTATTCCTCCCCCCCACTTTCTTTCTGTTGCAGACAAAATCTTCCTTAAGCATTCTGGTACTTCCTGAGCCTCTAAATACAGAATACCTCTCTCTCTCTCTCTCTCTCTCTCTCTCTCTCTCTCTCTCTTTCTCTCTCTCTCTGCCTTCAAGTCAGCTGTTGACTTATGGCATTTGGCAATCCTATGCATTTCATAGGCTTTCCTTAGGCATCGACTACTCAGAGAGGTGGTTTTGCCTGTTCCTTCCTCTGAAATACAGCCTACAGCACCTGGTATTTTTGGGTGGTCTCCCATCCAAGTACTAATCAGAGTTGACCCTGCACTATTAGCTTCCAAGATCAGATGGGATCTTTTACTGTTAGGGTATAGACAACTGGACTGTTTATGTTGCTATTTGTTTTAGATTAGGGGTGGGCAAATCTGGCCCATGGGCGGCTCATAGCCCTTGGAACTCTTTTTGTGGCCCCCAAGGAGTTAAAAAAAAAAAAAACCCTTTTGCTTCCAAATAACCTGATGAGGAGAGATGAAGGCATCCCCACTTTGTTTCCTTTCTCTCCCTGAGCCACTGTAGACTGCAGAGAAGACTTTTTCTAAAATAGGAAGTGAAGAAGTGACTTCCGGTCACATTTGATTTTGTGTGTGTGTGTGTGTGTGTTTGTGTGTTTGTATGGTGAGGGTCTGCTAGGGGGATATGGCCCACCACAGTCACCTGCAGGTCTAATGTGACCTATATCCTCCCACCATTGCCCACCCCTGTTTCTAGATCATGGCTTCTTGTGATGTACAGAGAACACACGCTCACATGCAATCAATAAATTGCTTTATTGACATGGACTCATGTGTCAGGAACATTGGAAAAGCCAAAACTGAATTACAGACAAGCAGAGCTGTAGATAAAGCACCCAGCGTGAGAAATGCAGAAAAGGGAGGACACCACAGGCAACGGGAGGGAGACCGGGGGAAGAAGATGTCTGCACCTGGCCTCCATGGCCTTGAGCTGGCGTTCCCATGCCTACCAGGTGGGCTAGCCTCATGCCAAGACATTCCGGGGCCTGAGAAGGAGCCAGGCCTGAACCAGCTATATGTCAGTGTCCTCCATGAATTCCACTTCAACACCCAGAATTCAGGGATGAGACTGGACACTTCTTCCAAAGGGGGCGAATATGTCTTTGAGGTGGTGGTATTTGTAGTGGTAGATCCTTCTCTCCCCTTCCCCAGATCAAAATGACATTTTGCCCATCACACAACATTCAGGCTATTTCTCCCCCTTTTCCTTATCTTTTTAAATTGCTTCAGACTCTATTTACGGCTTAATTATATTTTAACTTTTGTATGTCTTGATAATGTGAAATTTTATCTGTACCTGTTTTAACTTTGTAAGCTGCCTTGAGCTGGAAAACTGGTGAGATATAAATAACAACAACAACCTGGAACTTCATCCTGGAAATCTCACCCACACTGCAGCACAGGAATGTCAAACCTAAGGGCTGATCAGAGCCTTTTACAGCCCACCAAACATTCACCATATACACAGTTCCATCTGTTTAGGTTCATCCTGCTTGTTGCTTTTATATTCTGTTTTCCTCCTGGTTTTGTTATTGCTGTTTCACTTGTGAATCTTGATTTGTGAATTTTATTAGTTTTTTGCTACCCTGGGAGCAGTAATGCTGAAGGATGGCCTATAAATGTTTCAACAGAATTAAATTAAAATTTCAGAACCAAGATGTAGCATGGCAGATTTAACATGCTCACTCCTGCCATTGCCATGAATGCCACTTCTTATTTAAATCACTTCACGTACATGAAGGGAAGTTAAAGTAAATCAGACTTCCTCATGCTAGGAAGGTGAGGGAGGCAGAAAAAAATGAAGAAAACCATGTACTTCTAGCTGAGGTGATCAGACCTTTTTGGAGGGGTGGGGGAGGAGGGAGATTTACAACTGCCTACCTCATTCATGGAACTTTATGGGTTGGGGTCCAGATGAGTCATAGCTGTGCACACAGAGGCTTTTTATTGGGGTATGTTTTTATTTTTTAAAACTTTTATGTTTTATATAATTTTAAATTGTCATGATTTTAATTGTTTTTAACTTTTAATTGTCATATTTTTAATTGTATGTTGCATTTTATGTATTGTATATCTATATCTATACCCCTTTTTTATAAATTAATTTTCCCTGTAGGGGCACAAAAGATTGGAAAAGGAGGGCATCAAGACTGAATAATCCCATGATTAGCAAAATATTATTTGGATTTACAGGTAGCGCCCCCCCCCCCGCCCCGTTTACTCAGGATTGGTATCCTCTGCAAATATGGAGGGGGGGGCACCTGTATTTTTTTTAAGTTAGTGCAGTCATGAGAACCACTATATCCTGACACATTTGGCCAGGCTGAAAGAGCCATCTGTAACTCTTTCATGTTTTCTTATTGCTATTTTTTTTTCTTTCCTCAAAAAAAAAATGCATTGAGGGAAAGAAAAATTTCCATAATTATCTTCTGTTTGAAAATGCTAGGTGCTTTCAGTCTGGAAGCACTATTTGAGAGCTGTTTGGAGGGTGTTTTGTTCTCCTCCCCGTAAGATGTTTGCCTATTGCATATCTCTTGACATTTCACAGGTGAAAGGAGGGATCCTCTTGCATATTTGTAAATCCACAACCTCAAAACAAAGAACACTTTCTGAACAACAGGCTTGCCCACCCACCAACCCAATTGCACTCACTATTACAAACTCATCTTCACCATCTGTTTACCACATCAAATTGCTTTGGGGGTGGGTGAAAACTTCAAAAATAGCAATTGAAGTGCTGCATTCAAACTAATGCTATTTTAGAAAGACTGCTTCCAATATATAATATAACCTCCAATTGTGTGTGTGTGTGTGTGTATGTGTGTGTGTGTGTGTGTGTGTGTGAGAGAGAGAGAGAGAGAGAGATTTGCTAGAAAATAGGGGTGGCCGTGAATAAATGGGGTCAATTGTGACATATGTAGAATGAATGGGCATATCAACATTTGTTCAAAACATTTTGATGTCTTACATGAAAGAAAATATGATCTCATCTCTTTCCATGTACAAAAAAACAACTAGAGTGGCAATTACATCTTCAGCATCTCCATCTACCACACCTGAGGACTTCAGGCTAGTTGAAGGGATGAAACTCAGGCCAAGAGTTCTATCCACTGGCACTTTACTGCAACTCTTTGTCCTATAGCATCTGCTCTCAGAGGTGACAACTTCACAGGGGCTGCATTAGGGGTGTGTAGAGAGGCCGAACAGCACTAAATTACACCATCTGAGGGAGGGGTGACATCAGCCTTAGTGATGCCACAGCTACCTCATTCTGCTTAATGGCAGGACTGGTCATGGTGTGTATCAGGAAGAAGAATTTGAATTATCATTGTTCACTAAAGATATAAAAATGGCCAGTGTGGTGCCGTGAAGAAAGTATTGGTGCGACTAGATAGCAGAAGAAGTAAGACAAGTTCCTTGACTGTCCAGGAAATAGTATAGCCCTGAACCACAAGTAATTTCTCTCTCAGACAGAAGACTGAAATGGTGGTTGTGAGTAAATTCTTGTCCACTGATCCTTGGGCTGAACTGTTCAGACTCTGGAGAGTGAGGCTCTAGTGGGGATGCCATGGTGGCAAGCGGAAAGAGGTAGCAACAACAGAGCGACCAGGATGGTGGGAGGTCTGGAAGCCATGCCCTATGAGGAGTGGCTTAGGGAGCTGGGTATGTTTAGTCTGGAGAAGAGAAGGTTAAGAGGTGACATGATAGCCATGTTTAAATATTTGAAGGGATGTCATACTGAGGATGGGGCAAGCTTGTTTTCTGCTGCTTCAGAGACTAGGGGCTTGGTTACACGGTGAAAAAAAAACGTGAAAAATTCGCCAAGATTCCTAATTGTTTACATGCATTGCACCACAAAGTCACCTCTTTCAGAAGGAGGGGGGCACAAAAACCCATTAGTAATGCAAGAAAGGATTTTGGGACTTTTCCCGACTTTTTTGAAAAGCAGTGCAGTTTCGATAGTCTGAACAATCATTACACTACGTGCTGTGTGAATTACCAGCAATCTTTCGGATACATTCACAGCAGAGATTTGCCATGATTGGTTGAACTCACCAGGGAGGGGTTTGGACAAGGAGGGAATGGAGGAAAGATCCATGTTTCCAGCCACGAAAAAGACAGTGAGTGCTAGCCTTGTGTGTGTGTGTCTTTCCTTCTCTCCCTCCCGCCTTGCTGCTTTCAGTCTCTGTGTGTGTGAATGATCTAGTCTCCCCTCCTGAGATCACATCCCTTCCCTTCTCCCAGTCTTGTGCTTAGCCACAAAAAAGACTGGAGTGCTAGCCTTGTGTGTGTGTGTCTTTCCTTCTCTCCCTCCCTCCTTGCTATCTTATGCCCAGCTGCGGTGATCTGAAGAATTAAGCAAGCCTTTTCCAGTCTCTCTTGTGTGTGTGTGTGTGAACGTTCATCTCAGGCATTCCTGTGGTAATCAGAGGATGTGCTTGGGAGGCCACGCCCCCATCTCAATCTGTGTGTGAATATCAAAGCGGAAAACAGCTGAAAACTAAACCGATAGACCAATTAAGCCATATATCATCTGAACGAGGCACTACAGCTGCGAAACAGCGATAAAGCACAAATTACCGCAATAAAAACTGTCGTGTAACTGAAGCCTAGGACAAGGAGCAATGGGTTCAAAGTACAGGAAAAGAGATTCCACCTAAACATTAGGAAGAGCTTCCTGACAGTAAGAGCTGTTCAGCAGTGGAATATATGCCTCAGAGTGCAGTGAAGTCTCCTTCTTTGGAGGTTTTTAAGCAGAGGCTGGATGGCCATCTGTCGGAAATGCTTTGCTTGTTTATTCCTGCATGGCAGAGGGTTGGACTGGATGGCCCTTGTGGTCTCTTCTAACTCTATGATTCCATGATCACACAAAGAGGAGGATCCAGCAGTTTCCTCCAGTATTTATATTATTTATTCATTTACATTACTTATATGTCACCTTTTCCACAGCATGGGACCCAAGGCAGCTTACAAAGACTGAAACCTGAACAAACTAAAAGCAAGATAATAAAACAGTTAAAATCCAATTAAACAATCATTGTATTAAACACTATTACATTTTTTAGAAGTATAAAATCATTTTTTTAAAAATTAAAAATATAGCACACCCACCCCACAAAAGGCTCCCTGAAACCAATTCATCATGAAAAGCCTATTTGGGAAGGAAAAAAAGGTGTTTGCCTACTAGCAGAAAACTTTCTCCTGTTACTTCACCAGATGGGTTTCTGATGCTGGCAGGACTGAGAAAACCTTCCCCTGGAGAACAGGAGAAGTCCCAGCAGACTGGAGGAGGGCAAACGTTGTCCCCATCTTCAAAAAGGGAAAAAAAGATGATCCCAACAATTATCGTCCAGTTAGTCTGACATCAATACCAGGGAAGATTCTAGAGCAGATCATTAAACAGAGAGTCTGTGAACATTTAGAAGGCAATGCCATAATCACAAAACGTCAACATGGGTTTCAGAGAAACAAGTCATGCCAGACTAATCTGAATCTCTTTTTTTGATAAAATTACCAGCTTGGTAGATGAAGGGAACACTGTGGATATCACATACCTTGATTTCAGTGTGTACTAGAAGAATTGCTGAGTAAAATATTATTTAAATAGTATAAACAACATCACCAGTCCCACCCCTGTAAAATCTGACCTAGCAACCATGACTGTGGGGAGAATCAAGATAACAATCACATGCAGATCTCAAGCTGCAGTACTAGTCCAACTTACCTGATATAAGTCCCCACTCAGCCATGGAAACCCACTGGGTGACCTTAGCCAAGTCCCACTCTTTCAGCCTCAGAGGAAGGCAAAGGAAAAACCCCTCTGAACAAATCTTGCCAATAAAACTCCTTGATAGGTTTGCCTTATAGTTGCCATTAGTCAGAAGTGACTAGAAGACACTGTCAGGATTGGTCCCAAACATGACCATTTCCTACCAAGTTCAGTCTTACCATGTAACCTTGTAGCTAGTGGTGTTTGCATTTTTCTGTGCTTGTTAACGAGTATGTAGCCTGACTGTAAAAGGCAGTATGTGCTCTGTGTCTGTAACAGTTTGATTAAGCCCCTTGCACCTAGGTCTCAACTCTGGGAAAAAGAGGCTGAGCCCTGATAGAGTGGGAAATGGCAGTGGGCATGATGGGTAACCAATGACTATATAGCCCACCAGATTTTGTAGACTGGAAAATACTTTTACTATACTGTTTGTCAGTTAAGTTTCATTCTGAACAACAAGCTTGTAGGGATAACTCTTTGGATTACTGTGACAATAAAGTTTTCTGTTTTTAAATTCTGAAACTGCTGGATACTGAGGAGATTTTCAGATGCCTCTTTCAGCATCTTGCTGTGCAAGCAGCCTTCGGAGCAGTAACGAGGCTGCTGCGCGGCAAGGGGTCCATTTTGGATGACGCCGTTTCTCTCTTGGCATCGTCCGTGACTCTTGCGGCTAGCATTGGAGGCGGCCGCACTGTTTTTCACTCACGGAAGTTGAGTAAAAAACAGCGCAGCCGCCTCCAATGCTAGCCGCAAGAGTCACGGACGACGCCGAGAGAGAAATGTCATCGTCCAAAATGGACCCCTTGCTGCGCAGCAGCCTCATTACTGCTCCAGAGGCTGCTTGAGCAGCAAGACACTGAAAGAGGTGTCTGAAAATCTCCTGAGTCTGAAGAAGCCAGTATATGACAGGGACACAACAAAAACTCTCACTAAATATGGTGGAATTTACTTCTGAGCAGATCTGTATAGAACTGCATTCTCTGACTCATTTGTTTTCTTCTATATAGAACTGTGAAATGTTGTCACACCATGCAACAACATGCAACATCAAGGTCTGAGGCATATGTTTTACCTTAAACTGCAAAGTGTCTTACATCACTGGACTGGGTCCTCATTTATGTAAATGAGTGGAATAAATTATTTTTAATAAAGAATGTGCCATGCTAGTAGATTCTAAATGTCTTCATATAACTGTTTGCACTAATATTGCTAAAACATTCCATTTTGTCACAGTACTGAAATAACCTGATATGAAGAGAAGGCGGCTTGTTGTGTGGAATTTTCTTTGTTAAAATGCTGATGGATTTTGGTGAAGAACGTTTATCTTGAATGCAAGTAACAGGAAACCACTGTGGCTTTTGCTGCAACTGGACATGTATAGTTGCTACTTGAACAACAGCTAGTGGAATAATGTTGAAATTAAAAGAAATAAGCCTGTGCACCTGCTGATAGGAGGCCATTGCTCAGGAAAACAGTGTTGGTTTGGGGCATGTAGGGGGAATCCTGGAGTGAGGCTACTCAGGGTTACCTCTACAGGGAAGCTAATCTGGGGTCCAAGGCAAGAGAGCCCCAGTTTTAGCCTTTACAGTACCAATTGGAGAATTACTTGAATATTTTATCGCTTTGTTTTGTTTTTTATTTCTCAGAGTTGCTGTTCACTAGGTTGTCTATTTTTACTTAATAGCATGGTAAGTAAATCAGGGTAGTCTGTACATCTCTAGATAGATGGAGAATGAGGTCAGGAGAACAGCAGGAGAGCTTATTAAAGCTGCTGGCATTTGCAGCTTTTCCTGAGCAGGAAGGCATGGTTACCAGTGCTATCTTACATCACTCAAGAGGAGTGTAAAGTAGAGCAGGGAAAGAGGTGGGGAGAGAAACAGTGTTTCTATTCAGTCCCCCATCTGTTAAATAAATAAAAACAAATAGCAAGAACTTATTTTCCCCTCCAAGCACTGCAACAGCCAGCCAGCAATCATATCTACAAGCTCTCCAGGCACCTACTGCAAGGCACAGAAAAGAAAAAAAAGTTGAAAGCTGAAGACCCTTCTTCATAACCTCCATCCTCCCCATTTGAATGTCTGCTTATTTGAATGTCTGGAGGCTCACAGGGCTTCTGAAACAGAGGTGTCCCTTTGGACCTTCAAATACACTGAACTAAAAAAAAAGATACAACACTATGCTTGCTGAGTGTGGATGCCAAACGAAACCCCTTTGGGACTCTTCCTGCCATGAACTTTGCCCACCTCCCACTCACTATGCTCAAAGTTGGTGGATGTCTTCAACTTTTTTTCTTTCCAATGCCTCGCAGTACATGCCAGGACCATTTGTGGATATGATCATTGACTGGACTACGGGCTGTTGGAGTGCTTGGAGGGGGAAAGAGGGCTGAAAGGAGGCCAGAGAGTACCCCTACTTTCTAATCCCCCCCATTTCACCCATTCCTCCCTCCCCAACACCACCGTGTCTCTTTTTTCTTGTTCCCCACCCCACCACTCCATTTCTCCATCCTCCTTCTCCTTCATTTTTCTTCTGCCCCTTGTGGGCTTTCCTGAGACTGCAGCTGGTGAAGTGGCTGCACATCAACAATAAAAAATGGTGACACCACGCTTACTGAGGATGCCCAGGTAACCTCCCACTGGCTCCTGTCCCACCTTCCAACCTCCCCACCTCCAGATTCTACCCCCATTTGGAGTGCAAGGCACACGTTTTTTTAAAAAAAGAACAGTTTTTCCAAGATCTCTTTCTCTCTGGCTTTTCTTCACAAACGAAGATTCAGGAAGGACTCATCCCGCGCTTTCTGCAAGCGCACTAATGACTAAAAAGGCCAATCCGAGATAAACAAGTCCGGTTGCAGAAAGCACAGCAGAAGGTCTCCTTGGGTGATGTTTCTGGGTTGTGATTCTTTCTGCATTGTCGTTTCTCTTCAAGACTTGTTCAGCGTGAGTTCTCAAATAAGGCTGCAGCATTGTGGATAGTGCATCTCCATGCTTCCTGATGTGAGGCCAGGGCGGACCATTGTTGGTGATCAATTTGGCTGAGCCTGAGATATTGTTTCAGGGAGTCCTTGTATCGCTTTTTTGGAGCGCTCCTCTTATGCTGACCCATGGCGAGTTCACCGTAGAGTACTATTTTGGGGAGGCGATGGTCTTCCATCCTAGAAACATGCCCTGCCCAGCGCAGCTGTGTTCTCAATATACTGTGGAGTAAAAAGGAGATTTATTTTTTAAAAAATCACTTTAATACCCTCAGGCATCAAAAAAAGGGCTTTTGCTTCAAATCTAGAGGAACATCATGTGTTCAAACAGGATTAGGATCAATGTAAATATGAATTATTTTACAGGTGTGGATTCACCTAGCAAGGTAAACATCCAGAGGATGACTGATGGCCCTGTTGTGAGAAATGATTTTCATAGTTAACTCTTCATTCAAAGCTAAGGGGAAAGCTATTTGAAAGAAGTTTCTTGTTTTTTCTCAAGAGAAATTCATACTACAGATGGTTTCATTTTTGTGGTGATAGGCTTTGTTTCCTCCTCACTCATGTCAATCACAAGGTATTTTTCTGTCTGAGGCAAAGGACCACAACCCTCTCCATTCAGTGTACAGAACAGAACTGGAATGGCAATTGAATGTTTCTTTAGCCATAATATCCTCCAAAACATCTAAATGCAGGAGGCTAGTTTAGAATACCCTGTCTTACAGCAGAAGGGAATGGCTGTGAGCCTCAGGAGAACTAGCAAGGGGTGCTATGCTGCCCTGTGTCTGCCTCACGCTTCTTAACAGTAGGAATGGCCTCCCATCACCACCACAACCACACTGTCTAAGCATGCATCTGAAGCACAATGCCAAACTTGCATATTTGTATGTTTTCTTCATAACTAAAAAAATGGTTTGGGCTTTTACTTAATTGTTGAGCTGGAAAAAGAAGGCAACCATTGCATTGTGTTGCTGGCTTACACCCTTTCTGGGTGTTGTTGTTTGTGTGGGTGGGACAGAGGGGTCAGAACTCAAGGCCAAATTTACAAAGCCACCCAAAGACCTAATTCTATATTATTGCTTCTCCCTTCATTTTCTTTCCATTTCACAAGCAGTGTGGGAATACATTTACCAAAATAATGCATTATAAATGCAGTTGTTTTCCAGATGCTACACAAATATGGTTTACTTGAGGTCCAATTTATATAGGACCAAAAATGCACTGGAGCTCCACCTCTAACCCTGAGTTGACAGACAATGTTCACCCTCTACCAAATAAAACCATCACTTCTTCCTACCCTCTCAGTTTAAACTTGAGACAGAAAAGATCATCTTTGGTGGTTTTCCCTTGTAACCCACTTTTGTTTTCCTTTAACATGAGATCTGTGCCCCAGTTTATCTTTGACCCTGCACTAGGGAGTGGGTAGGAGTGGGTAAATGGTTCCCCCCCCATGCAAACTGCCTTTATAATTTCTTTCCAGCCTAGAAGTGTGTGCCCATGCATATCACAATGTAGTATTTTCCTCATACTGGAGAGAGGGGCAAGAGATGTGTGTCCCTCAGCAAGGACAAATGGGGTGGTGGCAGTGGCAGGAACAAAGTTGCGGCTCCATTCAGGTGACCCAGGTAGACGTGGAAGTTAGCTGCTGCTGCTTCCTACTTCCAGTGTGTGAAGAGGTGGGCAAGGACCAGAGAATCTCAGTGTACTCACCTTCTCCTTCATCTTCTCACCTTCAACTTCTCCAATGCCTTGAATTGCTCTCCAGGCTCCCTCACACCATTCAGCCACTGGAAGAAAAGCCAGACTCCCTCCCCATTTTTTGCCAAAACAAAAGGAGGGCTGGAGAGAGAGATTTTACCTAGGAGGAAGTCCCCACTGATGTCAATGGGGATAGAATTCAAAGACATAGCTGTGTTAGTCTGGAATACAGGCTGACCTCTGTATCCACAGATTTGGTATCCATGATTTCACTTATCCACAGCCAAAAAGATAAGTTCTCTCTAGGCATTTCTAGGTCCTCCAATATGATTCTATGGTTAACTTCCAGCATTCATCTCATTGAAAATAATAGGGTGTAAGCACAAGCCTGCACCCCACTTCCAAGGCACCCCACTCCTGGAATGTTAGCATTGACTAAAGGACTCAAGCTGGCCAAGTTTGGTTCATTAATGTGTCATTTTACAAAGGGAAAAAGACAGGATGGTCTCAAAAGGTCATTTATGTTTTTCCCTGGAAAACTTAAGACCTGGGGCTGTGAGGCCAAGAGAAGACACATTCTACATAAATGGGAGGTTAATGGATAGAGAAACCATTTTGTATTTGCTGATTGTGAAATTTCCTCTCCTCAGCTCCCAACCTTAAAAGAAGATGCTCAAAGCTGTTAAAATTCAATCACTGGAAATTAAGAAACACATTTAGCATCTTTCTCACCTTTTGTAAAGACCAGGAAACTCATTGTGCAATCCATGAAGGCTCATAGAATTCATTGTTTCCACCCATGAAGCAACCAATCCCCTCAGGTGTATTTGGAGGTATAAATATCACCCCCAAAATATGCCTCATTGTGCACAGTCAGTAATAGGGGACCCACCCTATTGCTCTGTGTTAGCCAACCCAGGTTCCTCCATCCACTCTGCCAGATTGACTACAGGACAGATCTGTATCACCTCAAAAAAATCCTCTTGCTACCCCCATCCACGTTTCCTACTGCTTTTTCTATAGCCTTGTGTGAATGCTTTCTTTGGGTGAATGTGTGTGTGTTTGGTGTTATTTTTGAACTCCTTAATAAAAAACCATACTTAATTTTAAATGTGTACATATTCCATCCAGATTAGTGCTGGCATAATAGGTTTACAGATTCCGTTGTTACCCCCTCTTGCATAGCTAAAGTCGAGTTGCTGCTAATTTCCCCAACATATTAGAAACTCGATATTTTCGTGGAATTTTCCAAGGAGCATTTTGGGTAACAAGGGTTCCCTATTAGCCATGGTTTCATGTTTCTGGGGGGGTGGGGGACTTGGAATGTATCAGTATGCAAAGGGATCTTGTAGCACCTTTGAGACTGAGAGAAAGAAGTTGTAGCATAGAATAGAATAGAATCTTTATTACGGTCATAGACCAGCACAGGTAAAAAGGGGATACAGAATAAAGGTAAGATCACAGAATAAAAACAGGCTAAAAGCAGTATTTAAAATGTTAGCTCCAGTATAACAAGTATAACAAGATACCAAGACTAGGTTGACACTATTCTACTGCTGAGGACATTGTCTGACGAATTTTAACCGCAGCTGCGCAGAATCTGGCAACATTATAAGTTGTTCCTGGGTTGGTGTCTGAAAGCAACAAGTTTATGTAGAATTGTCCAGTGTGCCCTTGATATTTATGCAACAGGGATGAAATAAGTCTGAGACGTATGTCCCTGTAGTATGAGCACTGGAGTAATACATGCTCTGTTGTTTCTATTTGGCCTGAGTTACAGGGGCACAGTCTGTCTGAGAAGGGGATCTTCTTGTATCGGCCTTCAAGGACAGCTGAAGGGAGGGCATGACACCATGCAAGAGTAAAGGCCCTTCGATGTTTAGGTATTTCAAGTGTTGCTAAGTATGCCAAAGGTGAGGCCAGATATCTATTGGAGTCACTAGCAATGAGGGTTGGAGTACTGGCTATGTCCAGTTGTCACTCTATATCTGCTACCCGTTGTTTGATAGTAGCTTTTGCCCTATCATATCCCAGGCTTAGCAGAAGAACTGGGGAAAGGCCCAGCATTGAGAATTGAAGTTGTAGCATAAGCTTTCATAGAACTGAGATTATCACACTATGCTGTTATAGCGCTATTATTCCATTTTAACTGCTATGGCTGCCTCCTGTGGAATCCTGGGATTGACAGTTTAGGGAGGGGCATTTAGAACTCTCAGCCAGAGAGAAATTAGGCCTCAATAAACTACAAAACCCAGAATTCCACAGGAGGCAGCCACAGCAGTTAAAGTTGAATAATAGCACTATAACAGTATAGTATGATAAAGTCCTTGGTCTACTTCCAGAGATGCATGGACTCCATGCATCTGATGAAGCAGACCAAGTCTACAAAAATGTATGTTACATCTTCTTTCTCTCAGTCTCAAAGGTGCCATAAGATCCCGCTGCATGCTGATGTCAATGGGTTGTATTTCTGAGTAGACACATATAAGATTTAGTATATAAAAAGGAGAAATATGCTGAGGGACACACAGAAATAAGATCTAGAGTGGTGTTTGAAATACAAGTCTACACATTGCCAGTGAACAATCTGACAAAATACAGTCGTCCCTTCACATTCGCGGGGGTTCCGTTCTGCGGACCCCTGCGAATGTGAAAAATCCACGAATAACAAACACCCCTCCCCCTCCCTCCCCAGGCCTTCGCGGGGCCTTGCTAGGCCCCGCGGAGGTCTCCCCGGCCCTCCCTCCCTCCCTGCCCAGGCCTTCGCGGGGCCTTCCTAGGCCCCACGGAGGTCTCCCCAGCCCTTCCTCCCTCCCTGCCCAGGCCTTCCGGGCGTCCCGCGAAGGCCTCCCCACCCCTCCCCAGGTCTTTCACGGGGCCTCTGGAGGCCCCGTGTCACGGTTTTGGGGGGGCCCAGGGGGGCCCTCCCAAAACCGCGAATAACCGAAACCGCGAATGTCAAGTTCGCGAATGTGGAGGGACAACTGTATTTGAATTTGCATGTATGTGTATATATAAACATAAATAGAAATGAAAATATTTCCTGGATAAGCACATGTGGTTGCATATGGGGGGTGGGGAATTCCAGGGATGCAGTTTTTCTTGATCCATGTGGCTACGAGAATACCAGCTTTCATGCTAATGAGACACCTACATGAACACTACTAGAACATCCCCTTATTCTGATTTTATACTTGAAAGCCAACTCATGTGCCCCACAAAACTGCTTCAGTGTGACTAGTGTGGCATGCCAGGAATTTTTGGGGGGTTAGGAATTTTTTATTGGAATAAGACCATTCTACTGAAAAATACAGCCAACCGCAAAAGGCCATAACACTAATCCTAACACTATCCTAACACTAATACATTTTTCCTCTTAATCTAAATGCACTATAATCACATTATATTTACACAATACAATTATACTTATTTGGAAAAGAAAAAATAATAATAAAAGATTAATTTAAAGATTAATTTAAAAAACTAATACAAAATTATACAAAAGTAATAATAAAATATTTATTTATTTAAAATATCCTTTTAAGTTATTGCTGGGGTTGTCTCACTAAACCACGGCCAAAACTTTTTCCAACGATGGTTTGGCAATTTCTCTTTTTCACTCAGAGCTAAATTTTCAATTACGTTCTTCACATAATAAGCAGAGCCTTTTACATCCTGCAGATTTTGACTTTTCAGCTCCCTTTGTCTTTGGAAAAATAACCCTAACATCACATAGAGGTTGACCAGGCGCACTGTGGACGAGGGCACTTTCCAAAAACTCTCAGCCATGGAACCAGGCTCCTTCCTCTTCCTCTTTTGGTCCACTGACTTTCTGAGTCCCCTGACACCCTCTGGAGGTTCAGTCCCCGAAAGTACTGTCTCCCAAGCCTGTTGTGCCAAATCTGGCCAATCCAGGACACGGGCCACCTCCTCGCATGTTTCCTGGGCACTCGGGCAGTCCTGGACAAAATGCCTGATAGTCTCCTCCTGTGCCACGCCACTCAAAATCTCAGCTTTTTTACATTTCAGATGAGGACAAGTCTGCTCATCCTCTGCGGTCCATGGTCTCCTTCCCCTCAGATTAAGAACCTGATGGTAGAGCCTCCACCTCAAGTCCCACAACTTTTGGGGGACCCTTTTGTCCATGAAATACTCAATCGGGCTAGTCTGGTGTTTTAGGTAGTCTGACAAATCTGGTTTGGCCTGATGTTTTTGCAAACACGGGTTAACATAAATCTCCTCCACTAGTTTTCTGTACAAACCTCTCTTGATGCTCTGACCTGGCCTGTCTTCACCCTTCAACTCCTCAGCATGGATTCTATATTTCTTTAGGTAAAAAACAAAGTCTCTCAAAAAAAACTGGTGCTTTCAATTTTTCAGGCAAAGAAAACCTAAAACTTAGAGCCTTCCTCCCACCAAGTCTTTCCCCATCTAGTTCCCATCCAGCACTCACAAAACAAAACTAGCCAAGCCTGAGGTTGAATCTGACCCTTTTGCAACAGAGAGACTTTCCCAAAATTTTGGGCAGAGAAGATGGTGATGAACTTAGGTCCCAGGGCTGGGAAGTCCAGGCCCCCTTGTTCTACCTGCCCATAAGCCACTGCTCTTGCCAGGGGGAATGTGGCCATTCCTCAAAGGAACTTGAAGAGAACCCAATCAGCTTCTTTAATCACTGAATCCGGAGGCAGGAAAACGGCCGCTAAGTTGGCTGCCACCGGAAGCAGGTAGGTATTTACAAAAGCAGCTCTCTGGTAAATGGTCAGCTTCCATCTCTGCCAGAGGGCCACCCTCTCCTTCACTTTTTCCAACCAGTGATACCAATTTTCTTTCCATCCCTCGGAAGCCACTGCAAAATTCAGTCCAAGGATCTTCACCCTATCCATCTTTGCCTCTTGCTCTGCTTGCCACCCTTCCTTTCCTTCAACTATGTCCTTTAGAGGAATAGCTGCCATCTTGTCCTCTGCAGCAAAAATCCTGATCAAAAAACTCTTTTCCATGTTAAGTCGAGCACCAGAAACTCGACCGTAGGCCTCAAAAGCATCTTTAATCTTTCTAACTTCCATCTTGTCCTTAACCAAGAGGGATACATCAGCAGCATGGGCAACAAATTTAACAGATTCACACCGAACCAACCACGAACTGTCCAACAGACGTGGGATTTGGATCCCCGAGATGCTCTTCTCTAAATTAATCTTACACAGGATAGCATCCAAAGCAATAACATACAAGAGAGGGGTCAGTGGACAATCTTGCCTCACCCCAGAATTTAACTTAATCCTCTTTCCTCTATGACCATTGACTTGCAAAACCACCTCTGCATCCCTATAAAACAATTTTACTAAAGCAATAAATCTCTCTGGCACTCCTTTCCACTTGAGGGCTTCCCATAGGAATGTATGATCTACATTGTCAAAAGCTTTCATCTGGTCGACCTGTAGGATTTGACCAGTCCAAGCTCCCTCCTTGCTGAGTCGGAACACTTCCTGAAACAAAGAGAGTCTACCATAGTCCTACCCGGCACAGCACTGGACTGTGCTTCCATCACAATCTTATCAGCCACCTTAGCCAGCCGATTGTTCAGTATTTTTGCCAACATGCGGTAGTCTACATTGGTCAGAGCTATGGGGCGCCAGTTTTTTGGGAGGGTAGGATCGCCCTCCTTTGGGGAAAAAATCAGGACCCCTTGATAAAACGTCTCAGGGAGCTCATTATTATCCCACAAAAAATTAAATAAAGTGGTTAAAGGGGGAACAATCCACTTCCTGCAAACTTTATAAAAATTCCAACTGAGGCCATCTGGGCCAGGGGCCGACTTACCCTTCCCCTGAACTATGACCTCATGAACTTTTTGTTCTTCTATAGGAGAGACCAACCTCCTCCTGTCCTCTGGACTCAAACCCTTATAGAGGATGCCCATCTGGTCCTCTGAAAAAGCTTGGAAAAAAACCTTAATCTCTTCTATATCTATGTTCTTCCGAGCATATAACTGCCTGTAATATCCCTCCATGATATCCAGCATCTCACTTGGTCTAAATGCAATAGGGTCTGACTCAGAGGCCCTCAAGCCATTTAATTTGATAAGAGCCTTTGGACTCCGGGCCTGCCCATTCATCCACATCGACCACACCACCTTGAGTCCTGAAATGTTTACTCCTCTTTCTGTTTTGTCTTTGCTTTTGGCAAAATCTTGCAATCACTCCCTTCACCCAGTTAAGCTCTTGTTCTGAAAAAGGAACACCTTGGTTCAATCGATAATGACACTTCAAAAAATGATAAATGGCCAAATAATACTCCTGAATCTGTCTCTCATTAACATTGGTCTCGTAAGCCCGGCTAGTGGCCCGGACTGCGCGCTTCACACGTTCCCACCACCTGCACAAATCATCCTTGTACATGTCAGCAAGAGTTAAGTTGTGGGCTAGTGCTGAGGTGATGCACTCTTTACATGCCACATCTTCCAAAAATTTAGGGCACAACCTCCAGAGAGGTCTTCCTTTGGGGTAAACCTGACCTATACCGAACTCTACAGCCAAGAGCCCATGATCCAACCAAGGAGTGATCATAACAGTGCACTTTTCCATCTTCATTTTCTTCACTGTCCTCACACGGTCTATTCTGCTGGCTGAGGTTTTATGATAATGAGTAAATCGAACTCCTTCCATTGGGGGAAAATCCGAACCAAAAGCCTTTCTGCAATAAACAGGAAAAAATTCTAATTCATTCATCATGTCAAGAGCTGCATCCTTAAGACCTTGTTTCTCTAGAAAAAACTCCAACTCTCTTTCCTCTGCTGTCAGGGGTTTGGGCAGAGACAACTTTGTCCACTCTTTCTGTTCTGCGTAAGCACTCCTGTCCATCACCCTTGCCCTGTTATTGAAATCTCCTACGATAATAAGATGCCGCCGAGTGTTACACTGATCTTTTAAATACCCCCAAAACTTTTTCCGTTCAGCATATTTTACAGGAGCATAAAGCCCACATAGCCTGAAAGCCTTCTTTTCTACTCTTCCATCTTTCTGCTTTTCCTCCATACTAAAATCCACCACCACCAACCTCCCCAAAACTACTTCTAACATGAAATCAATGGTCAAATTGTTCCTGGCCCTAAACAGGACCCCTACTCCCCAACCGCCACACTCCGCATATGACCATACAGAAGGTCCTTGTGTCCACAATCTCTGACACCGGCTCCGCTGTTGTTCGTTACAGATATGAGTTTCCTGCAACACAATGATGTCATAATGCAGGCTGCCAAGGCAGGGCAAAATCTCATTGCACCTGTTCTCAGTTCGCAAGCCACAAACATTCCACGTGGCAATTTTTAATGAACCCATTGTTTTATGTACCCAAAAATTTATTAAGGCCTCCGTTATAAATAACCAAAAACTAACAGAAGTATATTGGCCATACCGATTGAAAAAATTATTTTCCTACTAAAAATCTAACTTAAAGTCTAACTTAACTGAAATCTAGCTTACAGTCTAACTTATTAAAACTCTCTTTTTTAACACACTCTTTCTCAACACAGCTCTGGTGACTGTATCTCTTGTTCCTCTGAACGCATCACCTCTACCTCCTCAGGATTTTCCTGAGGTATAGCCTTACAAGTGTTGGAGATGGAGGGAGGTGAGGATGGGGTGTCAGGGGGTTGGGATGAAAAAGAAGGGTCAGGGGTTGACCTCAGTCAAAAATAAATTGAAGTAGATTTAGGAGAGGTTCAGAACATTCTGTCATGTTGATTCCACTTGAGAAAGATACACTAAAATTAAGTGGGAAGGGGGAGAATAGAATAAATATTAAATTATTAATCAATGCCTCACAGCCAGCATGTCCACAGGCGATGTTGGTTCTGACAACAGGAGTTCCCAAGTGTTCAAAGGAATGTATTAAGAATTCTATGTAGCTATTAATCTATTAATGTATCTACTCACTTTCTGTAAAACAAATTGTGTGTCCCCTGCACACCTTGTTTTAAGGCTAAAATTTATCCTTTTTAAATGTTAAACTGTTGTTACTGCTGTGCCACCAAATTTAGTCAGATGGTTTTGTCTTTGCCTTCCTCTGGGCCTGAGCGAGTGTGACTTGCCCAAGATCACCCAGAAGGTTTCCATGGCTGAGCGGGGATTTGAACCATGTTCTCCAGAGTTGTAGTCCAATGCTCAAATCATTACTCTATGCTGGCTCCCAGATAAAAACAATTACTGGTTCATATATCACAGTAAGCCAGGAGTTTGCCTCCCAGATGCATTAGAAAAGGAAAAAGTGGGTGAGGTGAGCCTGAATCATCTCTGGTAGTTTTTTTATTGGAGGGTGGGAGTGGGGGTGTTTAGGGATTTTATTTGTATTGTATTTTAAATTTTGTAAGCCGCCCCGATTGTTTTAACAGAGGGGCGGGGTATAAATAAATATTATTATTATTATTATTATTATTATTATTATTATTTACTGCCTAGGCACACAGTACTAACCTGTAGTGTTACATGACACAATGGAGCAGCAGAACAGGAGCCTAGTGATACAATTCCCATTCATTTCAGTGGTGGTGGTAACCCTGGGTAGATTATGTCCCAAAGTAAGAAGTAAGGACTATGTGTAAGTGAAATACAAAATACATCATGCTACAAGTGCTACATAATTTGAATATTTGCACTGTGAATTACAGAACCAGACAGCTTTTTGAACAAAGAAGTTATCTATAATGCTTGTTCAGATCTGTAGGAATGCAAGTCAAATTTGGTAATGGATTCCAGTTCTGTGCGCTTTTAAGTATGTGTTAGGAAATCTTCCTTTCTTTTCATATCCACTTGTTTTGATGTGACAGCTTGTTTGCATTTTCAATGTGCTGTTGGTTTGTTCTGTCTAGTAAATATTTTGTCAGGCTGCCTTGTGTGTCTTTCTCTCTGTGTATATCATAAAAGTGTCAAGTCTGTTAACAAATTCTGGAAAATCTAAAGAAACATGGGCGTGATTACTTTTATTGTGGTTCCTTTTGTGAAGCCTGGACAGAGAAGAGAATACTAACAAGATTTAAGGGAGGGAGATTGGTCTGCTGATAACAGCAGTGAACTACATGACAGCTATTACGTCTGATAATCCTGGTGTACAGTCTTTTTTTTTATTTAGTTTAAAATAACTTTCTATAATGCCTTTCTACTTTACAAGGACCTAAAGGTGGTTCTCAAAGCAAAATACCAACAAAACTGTTCAAATAATTACCAAGTTAAAACAGAGTATTTTTAAAAAGAACAGAATACAACTAGACAGAATACAAACCCTCTGTCTCAATATTTTAGAAAAGAAAGATACATGGCTAATTAACAAACCATGGTTTTGTTAGCTGAGCCAGGTTAGTACATTGCAACCAAAATTCAACAAACCATGGTTTGTTTGATACACAAACACAGTCAATATAAACCACACCTAGGTTAGCGTAAGTGGTAAAACCTCTCAGGTAATACTAGTGCTGATTACTGGATCAACAAAAGTCTTTATATATATATATACACACACACACACACACACACACACACACACAGTAGATCCACAAGGATGGTGAATTGTAGGTTGCATGACACCTAGTAGGATGCTGGATGTTACTTCCTCTGCCTGTTAAACTGGTATCATATAGAGCAATATATATTTGATATTCTTAATTCTTTTAAAGGCAAAAATGGGTTTCTTCTGAAAAACAGATATATGTTCCAAAATGTACAAATATTTCCAAATGCGTTTAACAACAACAACAAAGTAATGTTATTGAAATTTAAACTCCACACTCATCTACTCTCAAGAAATGGGAGGATTTTTCATTATTTTTTAAAATTATTTTTATATTCTTTTTGTTTCTCTGACCAAACGAGAATGGAAAATGGTATAACTTAAAAATTACAAAAGTACAGCTGGACCCCTGTACCAAATGCTTGATTTATCCAACAAAATATCTAACATCAACTTGAAATTAAAAAGACAGATTAAGCAGTACATGGCAATTGGCAGCTATATGGCCTGTCCCTACCCCATGAGCCTGACAGCACATCCTGCAAAACACTATAATATCAGATCACAGCAAGTCTTCATACACCTGCACCTTCATCTTCCGGGCATTCAGCAGCCTTCTAGAGAGTTTTTATATTTACTCTTTCTCCTTGTATCTCCCATGGGGACATAAGAAACTACTGTATATGTCACGGTAGCACACTGGTACCTCTGAGCATATCAAGAGGACTAGGCAGCAAAAGTTGTTGTAGCAGAGTAGCAGTCATCAGGTGAAGAAATGAACACACAGACACAGACGTGTGTCTAAACTATTTACCTTTGTTAAGCATTTTGTAGTATTATTTACAATGAGTCTGAGACTCCTAGCATACAGACTACATATCACAGCACAATAAACAGTGCAGTCCTGTGCTGTACTGTATGTCCCAGACTGGCTGCACACAGTCTGAGAGCAAAATCCAAGTTAAGAACAGAAACCGAAAGTGTGGGGTGATCTAGTTATACAGTACAGATGCAGTACAGTCATGGGTTATGCAGTTGGTGGTTCTCACACACATTTTCTCACATAGATAAGGCTCTAGCCTTCACATATTCTTCCCATGCCTGTCTCCCAGATATAATCTAGATATGTTCACCAGCTGCATTTAGCCTGCTCATTGCTGGCCTGCAGGCTATATAGCATACCAAACTAGCTCTTCATAGTATAAATTTCCAGTGATTGTATATCCCAGCACCCTAACACACCAGAGCTTGGAAATAACTTGTTACAAATAACAAGTGGTTGTTGTTGTTGTTGTTGTTGTTATTTAAAGTAAAGAAGGCAGCCAGAATCCTATTGGGGAATTATGCACTTGTAACTGTTTGGTATTTACCACACTATGTACAGTGGGACCTCGTTCTCCACTGGGGTTTGATTCAAGGACCCCCTGTGGACACCAAAATCCATGGATGCTCAAGTCCCATTATATACAATGGCATAGTAAAATGTTGTCCCATATATAAAATGGTCAACAACAAGCTTTGTTTTTTGGAATCCCCCCTCCCAAATATTTTCAATCTGTGGTTGATTGAATTCATGGATGCAGAATTCATGGATACAGTGGGCCGACTGTATTCTCTAGTTTAGGGGCCCTGTAGGGACCATGAGTCTCTCAATCTACACTTACTGGAAAGCAGTAAATACAATTTATGGAGGTGGGGATCCATTCCACTGTTGATTAGGAATCAGCTGACTGATGTTCCCATCCACCTCTCGCATGAGCAATCCCTGACGTGAGGGGGACTTGTGACAGGGCCCCCACTCCTGCCATAGAGATTGCCCACAAAGGGGGGTGGGAATGTCAGTCAGCTCCTTTTCTGATTGACAGGGGAATGGACCCCTGTTGATTGCTGTGGCTGCTTCGCAGCAAACAGGGATGGAGGGGGCGGTTAGGCCAGGAATCACTGTGCAGTTGTGTAACTATGGCAGTTACTCATTCGTAACTCCCCAATAGGATTCTGGCCAGCATTACTGAGTTACAGTGTTGTTTGTGGGATTGTGTCACTTCTTTAATGATGCAACTGTAGCTGCTGTAGTTACTTTTATAGTTACAGGAGGTGTGGCCTTATTTTTCAAGTGTACTTTGTACCACCATCCAGCAACTTGCAGCATTGTTTCATCTTGGTTTTTCTAGTCACTAAAAGTTGTCAATTTAGTTATTTTTGAAGGTGAATGAAGTTGCTTTAGACTGAGTCCAGGCCCTTGTTCCATCCAGCCCAGTACTCTTGGCACAGGTAGGAACTGTCCAGGGTTTCCTAGGGATGCATATTTCCTGCAGATAGTAATCTTTCAACTAAACTAAAGCGATCATACTTTGGACATATAAAGAGATGACACAATTCATTGGAAAAGGTTATAATGTTTAGTAAAGTGGAAAGCAGGAGGAAAAGAGGAAGCTTTCAGTACAGATCAATCAATTCAATCAAGGAAGCCATGGCTCTGAGTCTGCAAGACCTGAGCAAGGCTATTGATGACCCAGGTTCTTTGACATTTCTCATTCATAGGGTCACCATAATTTGAAGTCAAGTCAATGGCATTTGCAACTTTCTGCATGCAAGGCATATACTCTGCACAGGGCTACAGGCCCCCCTGTATAGTGACTCTTCTAAAAAAAAAATACTGCAAAGGTAACTTACTGTTTTGCAGTGTATTGATACTGTTGCTGTAGCTAATTACTTTTAAGAGTAACTGTCTAAGCTCAGGGTAAGTGTAGTAGTTGGGGAAATAATCATTGTAATGTAAAAGCAATCTTGTGTATCTCATTCACACCCTAAGATAAGTCTAGGGTTTTTCCCTGCATGCTTTTGTTCTCCCAAAATTCCCTTTCTCTTATTTCACTGGGCACTTCCAGCCAACTGGAGTGCTGGGTCATTCAACACATGACCTAATTTAAATTTTATTGCTCTGTGTAAGTTCTCTTTTAAGATGAGCCATCTTCATCTTTAGCCATCTTAAGACATCCTTAAGCTTTCTTTCCTGTAACCATGCAATGATGTTTTACCATGCAGCCTTCTACCATTGTAGGCTGGGTGAGTTTGTTTTTCCTACCGTAAATACCATTAGTTAGTTAGGAACCTCTTTTTAAAGTTTGTTTTAGTATGTAGATTGAGATTGATATACCTTCAGTAAACTTTGATTTGCATTTTAAACTGACTCCTTTGTTTTGTAATGAGTCTAATTTAACTGGGTGATCCCAGACCTCTGAACACACTTTTCTTTTAAATGTTAATTGAGCTTTCAGTCTTAGCATTCTTAAATGTACTCTGCATGAAGTTAAAAGTAAATGAATGATTTTTAAATCTCTTTTATAAAGGAGATAATTCTTGTTGCTTTTTAAAAGGACTAGATCCTGGAATTTTTAATACAATTTTATTTTTTTAGACCCATTACTCCTACAGTAAGACTATTTGTCCATCTAGCCCAGTATTGCCTATTGTGAAAGCAGGATTTCTGGCAGAGGTTTTCCTCCATTACCTGCTAAGTAACTCTATACAGGACCTCCCTGTTAAGGCAGTCTGGACCCACAACCATCCTCTTACTACAGTATCACTAAGAGAGATTGTATTTTTTTCTGGTTTTTTTCTTTTGTCTCTCCCCCCCCCCCCCCCGAAAAAACTAAGCCTACCATGTTTCACTTATCTTGTAATTCCTGGACAACAGCATGTGTCCTGTGGTCATTTTGGGAGAAGAAGTCCTTGAGCGTGGCAACACTGGCCAAATAAAATGGCCTCACCTCATTTTCACTGCAAGTTGTCCAGGTGATGTATGTCTTGAATCCAGGTCTTTTCAGTGCCTTGGGGCTTTAATTTGCACCAAAAGGAAGGAAGGAAGGAAGGAAGGGAAGGAAAAAGAAAAGAAAAGGAAGTGGAAATTTTATCCAGATTTGAGTGGAAAATCTTGATAGCCTTGTGTGTGTGTGGACTGTGCTCCATATTGGTGTTGGTGTGGGGCCTGGGGGGGAGGTATTTGGTGGGTGGGTGGGAGAAAGAGATCGGGAGGAGGCTTCCTGGGCCATGTGATCAGCTACCTTTCCCACCAGGAAATGTTTCTTTCCCTATTTCAATTTCACTTTTTAGTTGTTCTTTCTCCCCTTTTTTTCATACTATATGTGGCACTTATTTGGAGAAGTTCCTACCAGCATTCCATTTCATTATTAGCTGGGCATACCTCCACTTAATAGGAAGACCAAAGCCCCTCTGAGCCTTTGGAAAAGACACACATACATTTGCATGCATGGGGGTGGGATCCAGAACAGCCCTGGCTGTGTGGCTGCACATACTGCAAATTATCAGACTGGGCTGAGTTAGAAAGGGAGAATTGTGTGTGGACAGTGCTCCCAAACTTGCCTCATTGTGTGTGGTGATTATGTAGACAAGCCCATGGTTGCTGTAGACAAGGATACCCTGATTTTCAAGTTGGTGTAGATGAGCCCCTTGTCATTTCTGGCTGCAGAAACATCTGCCTAGAATGTCTCCACTACAGAAGATTCATTGTACAACTATATACTGGAAACAATGCTAATGATAATACTGATTTTACTCTACTGTTGTCCAGAAATAGCAATTGCTGCCCAGGGGGGTGATCAGTTCGAAAGTGCTTCAGCCATGTTTTGTTGCTGACTGTTTTGAATAACTGACTGACCAGAGATAATAACTCCTGCTGTTGTGCATATGATGGCGTATCCCAACATAAAAGACAGATGTGTTAAGAGCAAGAAGTTTGTTGTCTTGCTTTCAACTCATTTCAACCTCTTGATTATCTCTTCATCATGGAGACAAGCCAACAGGCTAAGGTCCTAGGAGTCTGGACCCAAGAAGGTTAAAGTAAAAACAGCAGAGTGGTAATAAAGCATTTCCATTGTGGATAGGGAGGCACAGGTGCTGATAGTTTTAGAATTCCCCTAAAGCTAAGCATAACATAAATTGCAGTGGAAAATATGCAGGAAACATCTTTGCTAGATCAAAAGCACAGGGCAACACCCATCAATCAGGTGAGAAAAATTACAGACCTTATTTTTCATATCACATATTTATCTATGTTAATGTATTCATAGATCTAATAGATCCCTCTTGTCAGATCCATCTTTCACAATCACTGGATGCACCATCTTCCTTGGAGTGGAAGGGGGCACATGGAAATTTCTCCACCATTGTTGAATGAAGGTGTATAATTTTTTTTTGCAGCCCCCCCCCCCTTAGAAAGGAGCATAATGGTTTAACAACAAAGTGGTTTGAGGTAGCACACAGTTGCCTTAGGATGTGAACAATAGGGTTTATTACTGAAGCAACATAAATCATATTTTGCCTTGCTCACTGCTTAGAGGGTAATTACAAAGCAATTTAAATGAAAAATAAAGTATGCTGGAAACAGAAATTGAATTTCTCTACTACATAATGGCATGAAAATAAAATTGTATATGAATGGGAAACTCATAGCTGCTTTTCAAGTTTCTTTTAGAAAATGTCCCCAAACATGAAATAACCATATTTTCGATGCCAAGAAAGAAAAACCTTTTCTTTTTGTTAAAACGGCCCAGCCCACCTCATCTGTTTTTAAGAGTAGGTCAAGATGAAGGATTACTACTATGTATCAGTCTCCCCAGTTACAGACTTCAAGGTGAATAGGTATGTGTGCACACATGCACACCTTCAAGCTAGCTGTTGGTTTATTGTGGCCCCATTGATTTCATAGGCTTTTTAGGCAAGGAATATTCAGAGGTGATTTTGTCAGTTCCTTCCTCTGAAATATCGCCTACAGCACCTGGTACTCATTGGCAGACTCCCATCAAAGCACTAAACAGGGCTGACCCTGCTTAGCTTCCAAGATCATATGGGATCTAGTGTCTTTAGGGTATTTAGGACCAACATATTTGGGTTTGCTCACACAGAACTGTGCTGATGACATCTTGTCTCTCTCCCCAATTGAGATTGGTTAGAGTCAGACATGCTCACTTACCTAAACAATATAGATAGTGTGCTTCAAGAAAAACTGGCTTTTCCCTCAAGCCAGGCTGCACCCTTTTGGAAATTCATTATTTGATCCAGCCGACTTTTTGTTTCGGCATGCTACAGAGTACAGCATCTTGATTCCCCCAGCAAGCCAGTCGTCCTACTTCCTAAAGGTGCCAGGCATGGTTGCAACACAGCATGTTCTAAAAGTTAAAGAAGCAGAGAAGAAAGAAAAGAAGGGGGGAAGTGGGAGAGGAGAGAGATAAAAGAGCTCTTGGAGGAAGTAAGAGGAGTGCTGGGGGGTCTGTGTGAAAGAGAGAGCAAGTGTGGAGGAGAGGGGAGAGACTGCATTGAGGTCTTTTCTGGACTGAGACCTGAGACATTTTGTGGGGGGTCCAACTGTAATAGCAACCTTGCACTTACTTGTATGTGGTATGAGATCAGTGGAACTAATTTTTCAATAAATCTACATAGGATTGCACTCAACACATTCAAGAGAAGCTGTGTTGGCCATGCAGCAAAACAAAATTCAAAATTGACCCCCCAAAAAGTGATACCTTTATTGACCAACCAAAATGCAAAACACATTATGCAAGCTTTCCACGCTCTAGTGGCTTCTTCATCCAGCAAAAGATGTAAAAAGTAAAGAAAGAAAGAAAAGTAACAATGTTGGAGTCATAGGCCTGCATGATGTTTCAGATGTTACTTGTGTTGTAGTTCAGGTGAGGGAACTCATGCAGGCAGAGGCCACTCCTATTGCCTGGCCATGTGGAGTTGAGACAAAGAAAAGCAAAATTTAAATCCTTTTGCAGCAGTGAGGCAACTTCTCTGGTATTCAGGATGTCTCTGTTCCTTTGTGAGACCATGGGCGCCTTTGTTATGCAGAAATCAGTGGATTTTTAAAGAAATCTCTGTACTGCTGCACCTGGAAACAACTTTTAGGTGCTGTGTAGGTAAAACTTGCCAATTATAGTCCAAAAAGAGAAGTTTTACCTTTTTTTGGAGGTAAAAACCTCAGAGAATTTAGTCCTAGTCCATATTTCCCTCTTCTTTAGGATTCCCCTTGTTGTGGTAAAATGAAGTACAGTTGTCCCTTCACATTTGCTGGGGTTTGGTTCCAGGACCCCCCCGTGAATACCCAAATCCGTGAATACTCAAGTTCCATTATATGCAATGGCATAGCAAAATAGTGTCCCTTATATAAGATGGCAAAATCAAGGTTTGCTTTTTGGTTTATTATTTTTTAAAGAATATTTTCAAGCCATTAATACTTAAAACTGTGAATTCCAAAAGTGAATGTGGAGGGACAACTGTATCTTCAAATCCAGGAAACACATTCAAGAGTAGCTGTGTTTGGTTGCACTGTTACTCTGATGTCAGGGCCGTGGTTAAAGTAGCTCCAAACAAAATATGGACTAATCATGGCTTTGGTTTGATTTCCTTGGTATAACAGCACTGCACAACTGAACATTGGCTTGATCCAGTCCCACACAAGCCAATATGAATATGTCCATATTTATAGTCAGAAATCTCTGCACTCATTTTTTGAACTTCTGTTACTGTTCCTAGAAGAAGGATTGCATAACACCCAAATATAAAGAGGTTTTGACTTATTTTTGGATCCACAGTGAAGCAGACAAAAGTCATTTAATGAAACAGCTATGTTTTACTTCCCTGCTGCTCAGAATATTTTTATCATCCTTTGGGTAGACAACCCTGTAATTATCTATTCCTTTGTGTAGATGCCATACTCATGTAAGGCATTTCTTGAAACAAATATGCAATATATTTTTTTCCAAGGCAGTTTTATACAGTGCCTTGCAAAAGTATTCAACCCTCTCCCTTTCCACATGTTATTGTGTTAAAATCTGAAACTGAAATGGATTTAACTGGGATTGATCTACTTGATATACACAAGATACTAAACATTGTGAAGACAAATTGGCACTAGTTGGTATTCACCCCCCCCCCTTTTGCTCTGATATGCCTAAATAAGCTCTGGTGTGACCTACTCCCTCCATAAGTCACAAAAAATATTTGAATGGAGTACATATATGTGCTCTCCTAGCACCACATGATCTCACATTGAATCAATCTCTCTCTGGCTTTTCTTCGCAAACGAAGATTCAGGAAGGACTCATCCCGCGCTTTCTGCAAGCGCGCTGATGACTAAAAAGGCCAATCCGAGATTGTCAAGGGCTCAAACCTGGGTTCACTTCTCAGGAGCCCCAGGTTAGCCCTCCCTATAGGGTTAGTCCTGAGTATCCTCACTCCAGGATGCTCCCTACAGACCCCAAAATCATCCAGTAGCCGCCACTACCCACTGAGTTAACTGGGGGGGTTCTTTCCCTTTAGGACCCCCCTTTCTCATGCACAACACAGTGGGAAGTTGTGTGTAGTCTATAATAATCAGTGGCACTCCTTGCCACTATAGAATCAACTAACTCCCCCCTCCTAACCCCAGAGGAGGCTCACAGTAGCATAGTCGAGAGCAAGGCACTGGTAAGCATCAGTATAGGAAGATTAATAAGTTTACTTTATTCAAGAGAAGTAGTCATGCAATTTCACATGAGGCAGGATTCTCCCCTACCTCAGGCAGGCAGGCTTAAAGTGATAGCAATACAGAGTATCAAGATCAAATCACGATCAAAGCATCCCCGACAGATGGCCATCCAGCCTCTGTTTAAAGACCTCCAAGGAAGGAGACCCCACCACGCTCTGAGGGAGTGTGTTCCACTGCCGAACAGCTCTTACTGTCAAAAAGTTCCTCCTCATGTTGAGGTGGAATCTCTGTTCCTGGAGCTTGCACCCATTGCTCCGTGTTCCAGTCTCTGGAGCAGCAGAAAACAAGCCTGCTCCATCCTCAGCGTGACATCCCTTCAAATACTTAAACAGGGCTATCATATCGCCTCTTAACCGTCTTTTTTCCAGGCTAAACATACCCAGCTCCGTAAGTCTTTCCTCATAAGGCATCGTTTCCAGACCTTTCACCATTTTAGTTGCCCTTCTCTGGACACGCTCCAATTTGTCAATATCCTTTCTGAATTGTGGTGCCCAGAACTGGACACAGTATTCTAGGTGAGGTCTGACCAAGGCAGAATAGAGTGGCACTATTACTTCCCTTGATCTGGACACTATACTTCTGTTGATACAGCCCAAAATCGCATTGGCCTTTTTAGCTGCCGCATCACACTGTTGGCTCATGTTCAACTTGTGGTCTACTAGGACTCCTAGATCCCTTTCGCATGTAGTCTCATTCAGCCAGGTCTCTCCGATCCTATATTTATGCATTTCATTTTTCCGCCCTAAATGCAGTACTTTACATTTCTCCATATTGAATTTCATTTTGTTAGCTTTGGCCCAGCTCTCCAGTCTATCCAGGTCATTCTGAATTTTGATCCTGTCCTCTAGGGTATTAGCTACTCCTCCCAATTTGGTGTCATCTGCAAATTTGATAAGTATGCCCCTAATTCCCTCATCTAAGTCATTGATAAAGATGTTGAATAGCACTGGGCCCAGGACAGAACCCTGTGGCACCCCACTGGTCACATCTTTCCAAGACGAAGAGGAGCCACTGCTGAGCACCCTTTGGGTTCAGCCGGTCAACCAATTACAAATCCATTGAACAGTTAACTTGTCTAACCCACATTTTACAAGCTTGTTTGCAAGAATGTCATGGGGAACCTTGTCAAAGGCCTTACTGAAATCAAGGTATGCAATGTCCACAGCATTCCCTTCATCTACCAAGCTGGTAACTTTATCAAAAAAAGAGATCAGATTAGTCTGGCATGACTTGTTTCTCTGAAACCCATGTTGACTTTTTGTGATAATGGCATTGCCTTCTAAATGTTCACAGACTCTCTGTTTAATGATCTGCTCTAGTATCTTCCCTGGTATTGATGTCAGACTAACTGGACGATAATTGTTGGGATCCTCTTTTTTCCCCTTTTTGAAGATGGGAACAACGTTTGCCCTCCTCCAGTCTGCTGGGACTTCTCCTGTTCTCCAGGAATTCTCAAATATTATTGCCAATGGCTCTGAGATTATATTTGCCAGCTCTTTTAATACTCTTGGATGTAGTTCATCTGGTCCTGGAGATTTAAATTCATTTAGATTAAGAAGGTATTCCTGTACTACCTCTTTACTTATTTTGAGCTGGATTTCCCCTATTGTGTCCTCTGTTCCATTGTCCTCAGGTTGGTCCGCCTTTTCCTTTTCTGAAAACACTGAGGCAAAGAAGGTGTTGAGTAATTCTGCCTTTTCTCTGTCCCCTGTTAGCATTTTGCCATCTTCTCCACGTAGCGGCCCTATCTTTTCCTTCTTCCTCCTTTTGCTGCGGACATACCCCCCCAAAAAACAAACCCTTTTTATTGTTCTTAACCTCCCTAGCAAGCCTGAGCTCATTCTGCGCTTTAGCTTTTCTGACTTTACTCCTACACGTGTTCGCTATCTGTTTGAATTCTTCTTTGGTGATTTCCCCCCTTTTCCATTTCCTATACATGTTCCGTTTAAAACTTAGCTCCATTGAAAGTTCTTTAGTCATCCATCCTGGTTCCTTGAGACACCTCCCATTTTTCTTCCTCAATGGTACTGTTTGAAATTGTGCCTTCAGTATCTCCCTTTTGAGAAAGTCCCATCCGTCTTGAGGTCTCTTCTCTTTTAGTATTCCTGACCATGGGCTCACCCCCAGTATTTCCCTGAGTTTATTGAAATCAGCTCTCCTAAAGTCAAGAATGCGTGTCTGACTATGCCTGGCTTCTCCCTTCCATTGTATAACAAACTCCAGGAGAACATGATCACTCTCACCTAAGGATCCCACCACTTGCACCCCATTAACCAGGTCGTCTCTGTTGGTTAGGATCAGATCTAAAATAGCTGACCCGCTTGTTGCCTCTTCCACCTTTTGGACCATGAAATTGTCTTCCAGGCATGTAAGGAATTTGCTAGACCTTGTAGTTTTGGCTGAGTTAGATTGCCAGCAAATATCAGGATAGTTGAAGTCACCCATCACTATTACATCTCTCCTTTCTGCATGTGTGTTCATCTGTTCTAGAAAGGCAACATCCAATTCCTCCATCTGATTTGGGGGTCTGTAGTAGAGCCCCACAATAACATCCCTGTTGTTTCCCTCCCCTTTAATTTTTATCCAGATGCTCTCCACCTGGCTTCCAGTATTGATGTCGTGGATCACTTCACTGGTGTAAATATCCCTGACATATAATGCTATTCCTCCTCCTTTCCTGTTTGGCCTGTTTCTCCTATAAAGCTTATACCCCTCTATTCCTACATTCCAATCATGAGACTCGTCCCACCAGGTTTCAGTAATGCCTATTATATCATATTTGTTTTGTAGTGCAAGGAGTTCAAGTTCATCTTGCTTATTTCCCATGCTCTGTGCATTAGTGTAGAGACATCTGAGACCATGTGTTCCCTTTACTTGCTCCCTGTGCAAGTTTTTTTGCCTCCCACTGTTGGGTCCTTGCGCTGTTTGCCTTGTTCCCTCTATGACAGTTTGACTATTTTCTCCAGCCCTTTTGCCTTCCAGAATACTGTCTCCCTCCCCCTTCCTGGTTCCTGAGATTTTGGGGAGTGGCCCTTCTTTAAGAGAAGCCCTTTTTTAGTTTTACCATCCACATAAACATGTTTGTTGAGGACATGAGCATGTTTGGTGAGGCCTTCTTGTTAGCTGCTCCCATGTTCTGGAACTTTCTTCCTAGAGAAGCTTGAATGCCCACCATTCTGCTGTATTTTTTCAGCAGACTTTTGGGAATTACAGTAGTACCCCTGTATCCACAGGGGATTGGTTCCAGGCCCCACCACACATAGTGAAATCTATGGATAATAGCGAATGCCCTTGCTGCTCTCACCAAACCCACAACCCATGGAGAAAGGAGAAAGGAGGCATGTTCCTGTCCTCCTTTCCTCCCACCCCCCTCCAGCTCTGCACACCGCAAGACCCTGTGCTGCCAGAACTGTCCCAGGGAAGGGAGGGGGGAGGCAAGCTTGCTTCCTCCCGTCCTTCCCTTCCCACACTCCCCCAGTGTTGCCATCCGCGGATAATTGAATCAGTGGACGGAAAATCAGCCGATGCGTGGGTGCTACTGTATTTGGTTGCTTCAAAATAAAAGGCTTTCAGAAAGTGCTGTATTGTTTTTAACTGCTTTTATTGTAATGTACTTTTACATTGTTTGCTGTAAATGATACTTTGATCACATTTTAATGTAAGTCTTTTGTATATTTTTATTTATATTGCATTTGTTTTTATTTGTAAGCTGCCTGGAGTCTCGATTCTGGGGAAGAGGCAGGATATAAATAACGGGAATAATAAAAATAATTCACAGTGTTTCTCTCTCCTCTCCCTCCCTCCCTCCCTCCCTCCCTCCCTCCCTCCCTCCTTCTCTCTCTTCTTCCTACCCTATCACCTCTGATCTTCACCTTGAATTCACCAACACACCTAAAGACTCTTCCCAGACTTGACCTTATGCTTATGAAAATCCTCTCCTGCTTCCAGTAACATGCATGCTTTTGAATGACACCGTTCTTTGTGATAATGTTATGTTCTTTGTTATGCCTTGTACTTATACGAAGCATGAATTGGTGGGGGGGAACTCGGTCCCCATCTAGACGAAGAAGAAAAGGAGAAGAAAGAGGAGGCACTGAACCTGCCTTGCTGATTCCTTCTCTAAAAGCAGTACCGTAGATACAATTCAAAAGCAAGTCCCTTTTGTTCTTGTGATGCTAGGGGTCAGACAGCTGCCTGGTTTCTTTTTCAGTGAAAGAGTAGGAGGAAGAAAGAAAGCATCAAGATGAATGATATAGAATAAGAATGTGTGTGTGTGTGTATCTCCTCTATCACAAATCAGGTATAAAACTGTACTATAGGGAAAGTCTCTTTATAGCGCATTTGGAAGACTTTACAAAAGAGTCTGGAGTAACAAACACCTGAGGCGAAGCACAAAAATCAGTGTGTATAGAGCCATTGTACTGTCTATTCTCCTTTATGGGTCTGAAACATGGCTCACCTATTGCCAACACTTACGACTCCTCGAATGCTTTCATCAGCACTGTATACGCCCAATCCTAAATATACACTGGACTATGTGATGAATGTTGCTGTCCTTGAGCAACAATATCAATATCTTCAACAATATCAATGGTGGATATATCTAAAGTGATACATGATCTGAAAATGAATAAGGCTCCAGGCTTGGATGGATTTACAGCTTTATTCTATAAAAAGTTTGAGAATGAACTAGCCACACCACTCTACAAAATATTTAATGAAATAGAGATAAATGGGGTACCCGAATCATGGGAAAACACAAATATATCGATTATATTAAAAGAGGGAAAAGATGGGAGAGAAGTCAGCAATTACCGGCCTATATCACTCCTAAATTCAGACTACAAAATATATACGATGATACTGGCAAACAGATTAAAAGAGATCATTTCAGAGGTAGTTAATGAAGATCAAAATGGATTTATACCTGGAGGGAGAATATGCGATAATATAAGAATAGTACTAGATATACTTCGTTTGCAAAGAAAAGCCAGAGAGAGAGAGAGAGAGAGAGAGAGAGAGAGAAAGCTCATAGTGAGAAGAAAATGGGATTGATGATGGTTGATGCAGAAAAAGCCTTTGACAGAATATGCTGGGATTTTATGTTGGAAGTGTTAAGAAGAACGGGATTGGGCGAGAAGTTTTATACGAGAATAGAAAAAATATATACAGAACAAACTGCTCAGCTTATCATCAATAGGGAAAGATCAGATACAATCAAAATTTTAAAAAAGGAACAAGACAGGGATGCCCTATATTGCCCCTTTTATTCATTCTAGTGCTAGAAGTTTTGAATAGAATATTAAGAACAAATGAAAAATTCCCAGGTATAAAAATAGGAGGATGCAACTATAAATTAAGAGTGTTCGCTGACGGTATGATTATATTTATGGAAGATCCAAAAGCACAAATTGAAGAATGCTTAAATATGATGAAAGAATTTGGAGAGTTCACGGGCTTTAGAATTAATAAAGAAAAAGCAATTATATTAACTAAAAACATGAGAGAACAAGAAGAGAAAGAGCTTATGGAAATATCAGGATGTAGAGTGGGTAAAAAAGCATGCTATTTAGGAGTGTGGTTGACAAAACGGAATGCTGACCTTCTAGAAAATAATTATTAAAAAATTTGGACAGAAATTTAAAAAGACATGGCGAGATGGAGTAAATTAGGTATATCCCTATTGGGAAAGATAGCAGCAATAACAATGGTTATACTTCCCAAAGTACTATGTCTTTTTCAGAATATACAGTACTGATTCTGAATAATGACAAAGTATTTGAAATGTGGGGAAAAGATTTACGAATGTTCCTATGGGGAAAAAAGAAGGCTAGATTTAAATGGAAGTATCTGATTGACACAAGAACTAGGGGAGGTTGTGACCTTCCAGATCTTAGAGTATATTACCAAGCATCGGTGTCAGTATGGATTAAGGAATGGGTAAACTTAAATAATAGAAAAATGCTAAATGTGGAGGGCCATGATGCTAGATTTGGCTGGCACGCCTACTTATTTTATGGAAAAGAAAAAGCTAATAGAGAATTCATAAATCATTGTGTGTGAAGAGCTTTGTTGAGAGTATGGGAGAAAGTCAGAGATGTATTCTATTGGAAAAGGTATTGATAATCAAATAATGTTAGAAACAAAGGAAAAAACTACAAGAAAAATATAATCCAAATTGGTTTACCTATTTGCAATTTAAAGAAAAAATTATAGAGGATAAGAAAAAAGGGGGAATCGAAATAGAATATGATGACTTAGATAAAATTCTACAGGAAGAAAAAAGGTCTAACAATATTACTAAATTCTATAAATTATTACTAAAGAGATATACAGAACAGGATTGTGTCAAAGAATACATGTTAAAGTGGGCAAAAGACTTAGGTAGCCCCATAAATATAAATGATAGGCAAAAAGCAAGGGAAAGATCATCTAAAGGAAAATTATATAAAAGTTGCCTTAAGGTGGTATTACACACCAATGAGATTAAGCAAGATGAATAAAATGATTTAAAATGGATGTTGGAAATGTGGGGAAAACCAAGGTACTTTTATACATATGTGGTGGCGATGTTAGAAGATAAAGAGATTTTGGATACATGAGACAATTAAAGAGATATCACAAATAAACCTTGAATTTACCCCAGAATTCTATTTGTTAAATATAATTAAAGACTCAGAAATCAAAAAAGGAAATAGATATGGAGAATTTTACTTTACATGATAACTGTGGCCAGATTGGTCATAGCAAAAAAGTGGAAGATGAAAGAGTGTCCTACAAAAAATGAATGGAAAATTAAACTGATAGATACATTGGAATTAGACATACTTACAAATAAATTATGTAACAGGAAAGATACAAAATGGAGAGAGGTATGGAAACAAGTACTGTACTATTGGAAAGATAAGGGTGAAATGCAATATAGCATAACGACATAGAAAGAAAAAGGACCCAGAGGGAAAAGGAATAAAGAAAATACACAAAATGAAAAAGGGAGTCGAGGTCGGTAATATAAAAAATTAAATAAACAGAAGTAATTTAGTTTGGGAATATAGCTTTTGTCTCATTATATCAAAATGACAAATAAGGAAGTTATAGATAAATGATGTTTTATTTCTTTTTTATGTATCATTAATATAAGGGTGAAAAAGGAATGTTAATGTTAAAAGAAATATACATAATGAAGAATATAATTGTTGTGAATAAGATGTAAGATCATAGAATCATAGAATTGCAGAGTTGGAAGAGACCATGAGGGCCATCCAGTCCAACCCCCTGCCATGCAGGAAATCATGATCAAAGCATCCCCGACAGATGGCCATCCAGCCTCTGTTTAAAGACCTCCAAGGAAGGAGACCCCACCACGCTCCGAGGGACTGTGTTCCACTGCTGAACAGCTCTTACTGTCAAAACGTTCCTCCTAATGTTGAGGTGGAATCTCTGTTCCTGGAGCTTGCATCTATTGCTCCGTGTTCCAATCTCTGGAGCAGCAGAAAACAAGCTTGCTCCATCCTCAATGTGACACCCCTTCAAATACTTAAACAGGGCTATCATATCACCTCTTAACCGTCTATTTTCCAGGCTAAACATACCCAGCTCCCTAAGTCTCTCCTCATAATTCATGGTTTCCAGACCTTTCACCATTTTAGTCGCCCTCCTCTGGAAACGCTCCAATTTGTCAATATCCTTTTTGAATTGTGGTGTCCTAGAGCGGCACTATTATTTCCCTTGATCTGGAGACTATACTTCTATTGATGCAGCCCAAAATCGCATTGGCCTTTTTAGCTGCCGCATCACACTGTTGACTCATGTTCAATTTGTGGTCTACTAGGACTCCTAGATCCCTTTCGCACGTAGTCTCATTCAGCCAGGTCTCCCCCATCCTATATCTATGCATTTCATTTTTTCGCCCTAAGTGCAGTACCTTACATTTCTCCGTATTGAATTTCATTTTGTTAGCTTTGGCCCAGCTCTCCAGTTTATCCAGGTCATCTTGAATTTTGATCCTGTCCTCCAGGGTATTAGCTACTCCTCCTAATTTGGTGTCATCTGCAAATTTGGTAAGTATGCCCCTAATTCCATCATCCAAGTCATTGATAAAGATGTTGAATAGCACTGGGCCCAGGACAGAACCCTGTGGCACCCCACTGGTCACATCTTTCCAAGATGAAGAGGAGCCATTGCTGAGCACCCTTTGGGTTCGGCCGGTCAACCAATTACAAATCCATTGAACTGTTAACTTGTCTAGCCCACATTTTACAAGCTTGTTTGCAAGAATGTCATGGGGAACCTTGTCAAAGGCCTTACTGAATTCAAGGTATGCGATGTCCACAGAGTTCCCTTCATCTACCAAGCTGGTAATTGTATCAAAAAAAGAGATCAGATTAGTCTGGCATGACTTGTTACTCTGAAACCCATGTTGACTTTTTGTGATTATGGCATTGTCTTCTAAATGTTCACATACTCTCTGTTTAATGATCTGCTCTAGTATCTTCCCTGGTATTGATGTCAGACTAACTGGACGATAATTGTTGGGATCCTCTTTTTTCCCCTTTTTGAATGTAATTGTGAAAATGATAAAAAATAAAGTAAAAAAAAGAAAAGTTATATTATTTCCTTTAGCAGCTTTTTGATGTATATACTGGGCAATGATGTGTTTGTATGTGTTGTACTTCCAAAGGCTTAGCACAGCACTAGTTTTGCAGGCGTGATAATTCTCTGGATCAATTGTTCTTTGGTAAGCTCTGCTTCCCATTGTGGAGGTTCAAATTTGGTTAGTAGCCATCAATTTGATTGCCTTCTGAAGGCAAGCATGGGTGGCAAGTTTCCAGTTACTGTGTGCTCGATACCACAGAAACCAAAAGTGGTGATCATTTAAATGGGTTGCTTCATAAATCAGAAGCAACCAATGTATAGTAATTCTAATGGAACAAATAAAGCTTCTTTAAAAGTGAAATAAGTCATTTAGAAAGGAACCAGGAACCAGAGAAGTCTGTTGCCCATCTGGAATTTTTGAAGAATGTCCTTTTCCAGCTCAATCCAAGGAAACAAGTTGAAACTTAACCCAGATATGATCAGTTGAAAGGCAGATCAGGGAATACAGATTCAGCTTGTGCTGGATGGCGTTACACTCCCTCTAAAGATGCAAGTCCACAGCTTGGGTGTGCTCTTGGATTCAGCTCTGAACCTGGAAGCTGAGGTTTCGGTGGTAGCCAAGAGTGCGTTTCCACAGTTAAGACTTATGCATCAGCTTGCCCATTCCCTGAAATGTCATACCTGGCCATGGTGACACATGACTTTGTTACATCCCATTTGGATTACAGAAGCACCCCCACATCCATTGATTTGCCATCTGCTGATTCAATTATCCATGGTTGGCAACAGTGGGGAGGTGGATGGGTGTGGGAGGGGAGGAGGAGAGTTCTTGCCTCCCTTCTCCCTTCACCCCCAGGATGGCTCTCAGTGACTGCAATGGTGACAAGGGTGTCAGGAGTTGGTGACTGAAACCTAAGTTTTAGAATGGCCAAATAACCGCAGAACCATGCTGCATGAACTACCTAGTCATGCCTAGTGAGGCCACAAAACAGAACACAGCTTCATTTCCTTCTTCCTGTGAATGCTGAGGCCTGGTGAAGCAGTTTCTCCTTGGATTGTAAATCTTTGTATATATTGCAACTGTTTGAGTTTGAAGATAAAGGTGTCTCCTGCTTATTTGGACGTCAAACACTCTGTGTGTGAGTATTCTTGGGGAAAAAACTGAGTCTACTGAGACAGTTTTTTTGGCTTCTGCTGGGGATTGTGTGTCTTATCATTCCCTGATGGGGGGGGCGAAGGGAGAGGAGAATGATTTCCCCCTCCCTTCTTGCCCCTGGGATGGTTCTCAGTGACTGCAATAGTGATGAGGGGGGCAAGGGAGGGGGAAGGAGTTCTCCCTCTCTTTTCCCTTTGGCCCTGACAATGGCAATGGGGATGTTTGCTATTATCTGCAGATTTCATTATCTGTGGCCCACCTGGAACGAATCCCCCACAGATACAGGGGTCCTACTGTACTGTCACATGCTCTACATGAGGCTTCCTTTGAAACTCACTGGCCATTCATTTCCAGACAGAATTCAAAGTGCTGGTGATGACCTATAAAGCCCTACACAGTCCAGATCCAGCTTATTTGAAGAACCATATTCCTCTGTACAAACCTGTCCATGAGTAATTTTAGCAATTTTCCTGCTGGTGCAGGAAAGTCTTCAAAAACTGCAGTTTCACAGCATATTTGCAATTTGGGACTCATTCTGTGCAAATTTGTGCATATTGTTTTGTGCAGAAAACAGCATTTTCTGTACATAATATATTTGTGCAGAAAAACGTGTTCATGCAGTTTTCTGTGCAAATCAACCATGTATGAATTTTGTGCAGGGTAAATCTCCAATTACAGCATTTTCTGTTTAGGAGCTGCACAAAACAACCACGTCCAAATTTTGTGCAGAATAGGTCTTGAATTTGAAGAGATTCTTGTCAGTCCAGAATTCTCCTTGTTTTCTTACCAATTTTTAAATATTTTTGAATATTCTTTCCATCCCTATGAGCCAGTCACTCTTTGACAACCTGACTCACCTCACACAGTTGTTATTATAGAGTGAAGAGGAGGAGAACCATGTAGCCTGCCTTCAACAAAAGGGAGAAAAGAAGGGGTTATCAATGCAACTGATACAACATATGAAATAGCAGCTGTGTAAGCTACTGCATAAGTCTTCTCTTCTGTGTGCTCTGAGTGCTCTTCATGCCTTTTCAGTGTAAGGAGCAGAACTGGGGAAAGGTGCCTTACAGGCCCCTTCTGACATAAAGCCTGAATGTCTGATATGGAGCATTTGTACACACATATGTACCCTCTTTCAGAATTTCAGATTCCACAGTACACACCTGTTTCTCACCATCTCCATGTGTACATTGTATCAATCCAGGAAATGAGCAAAGGGAGCAGAATTTCAACCTGGTCCCTCACCCTTCATGAAAATGCTGTTATTTTTTGGATTACCATTCCCAGAATGCCCCAGCAAACATGGCCACTTTTGTGTCCCTCTTAAGAGACAACTCTCCCTCATCTCACTTATGCTGGCTCTCACACAGGAAGAGGAATTTGCTTCTCCCTGCCCAGAGGAGTGAGAAGAGTGAAATATGGCACAACACATTTCATATATTTTTGCTGTCAGACAAAAAAAATATGGCAAAATTCTCATAAACTGAATCACGGCTGGATTATTTGCAGTCCTAAGTAAATACTTTCAAACTGTACAACATATCAGTCCTACCTCTGTCATACCTCTCTTGTTCTAACACAGGCCAGACTTTTCTGTTATTTCCTGCTTGCCTTTAGGTGTCTGTGAATAATATAATTCTCAAGAATTCTGACTGGGGAGTGGGGTAGTGGAGAACAACAAAAAGAGAACTGTGTGTTTAGTAAGAGCAGCTTTGCAAGAGCTGGATATCTCTCCTGAGGTTCTGTTCATTATCAACTGCCTCCCAACCCCGCTGCTGTCTTCAGGAGAAAAAAAAAATCTGGAATGCATAGTCATTTCAAAAGAGGAAAGGGTTGGGAAAGGGGAAAAGATGTTTTCATGATCCTGAAAAAGCAGACCACTTCCTGGAAATTAATATCATGCAGGAGTTGTTTAACTTAGCTTTTCTGGGGAAGTAATCCCCAAAGTTCTTAAAACACTGGAGAAAAATAGCCCTTCTGTGTTCAGCTAGATCAAAGGCAGATTTTGGACCCTGCTCTTTTTCTTTTAGTGTTTGACTTTCCTCATTAAAAACTTTATGTGTGTAACATGTAAACAGCATTCTACAATATTGTAGATAGAAGAAATTAATTCTCAGTTAGTTCCTGACACAGGAATAAAATTCTAAGCAACATTGGATTTACCGTAGGCCCGCCATATCCAAAGGCTCAGGATCCACAGATTCAACCCACAGTGTATTCAAACTACTGTGCTATATACAACCTACATAACTACTGTGTACTTTACACAGTACATTTGTGAAGCTAGAAAGATGTAAGCATGAGGCTGCAAATATGTAAGGTGGATGGGGTTTTTAAAGATATTAACTTATGTGGGACACTCCTCTGACCAAGGCAGCCAGGATTCATTGCCATAGAGGCCATGAGAAGTGTGAAGAAGGAGCCCACTGCCGTGTCCTCAGCAGCCACCCCTCCTGTGCTTGGTGGTACCATTCCCCAGTCCTTCCTGGTGAAGGACAAGAAGGCTCACAGCTAGCTAATACCACCCCCAAGCCCCCAACGGTGAGTACAACCTCATCCTTGAAAGTGTGCTGGCTCAGGTTTACACAGGTAAGATCCCAAAGCTGCCCACACTCACACACCCCAAGGTGTTCTTTTGCTCTAGCCAGCAGTGCAGATGAGGTTGCAGTAAGATGCGAAGATCTGTGAAGTAGTAGGAATCAAAGCCTAGTGCTTGGCATGAATACACATCTCCCTCCATTTTAGTGTCTCTCTGAAGCCTCATCCACGTTGCTAGCTAGAATGAGAGAAGAACATCATGAGATGTGTGATCGTGGGCAGCTTTGGGCTCTTACCTGTTCAAATCTGAGCCAGGATGCTCTCCATTTCTATCAGGATTTTTTTTTGGGGGGGGGGACCAATATTGGCTGGGAGATCAAGCATCCACGTTCACAAACATCACACACTAGGATAGAGGAAAGTATTTTTCATGATTGCTGAGAAAAGGGGAGGCAACCCCCCCCCATCCCTGGAACCCTGACCAGCATGGCTGTTTTTGCATTGCCAATGGCAGCATGGAAGCAGATATGCAAGCTGCTGCAATGGGCACTGCAGTTTCTGAGGTGTCATGAGGACAGAGGAGCAGAGGCTAATATCGGCAGCAGTGGAGGGATTCAACATTGGGGGGAGGAGCATGGAGACTGGACAACACAGGTCTGGAGCTGCATATAGCCCGGCTAGGGATCATATACTGCTCTTTAACAGCTGCTTTTGTTCACCTAAGTTAGTGCACCTATTTTTTGCCGACCCAACCTGTATCATCTTTCTGCAACATCCCATTCTGTTCTAGAAGATCTGACTTAAGAAGCAACTTTTTAAGGGAGAGGGAGCACAGAGGTCTTATGAGTGTCCGGGGGGGGGTAGCCCCCAATAAGAGTTAGCTTTCCAAATGAAATTTCTCCCCAGCCCCCAATAGAATTTAAGATAGAACTGAAATAGAACTGAAGCATCCAAAGAAAAAGGGTGGCCAGTTTCCATTGGAATGTGAACACTGCAGATGTAAGAGTTCTAGGTGTGAATGATTTTCAATGTCTCACTCTCTACAATGTTAGAAATTTTGGGACAGAAGGCAAATTGCATTGGGGGAATTCTTATTTGGGAGGGGAAATGCCCTCACCTCCACCCCATCTCCCCCCCACAGCTACACCCTTGCAGGTATCAGCAAGAGGTGAGCTCTCCAATTTGTTCAAGCAGAAACACTTTCTGCCAACACAAAGTTAACTTTGGCCAGAAAGTTCAGTGCAAAGAGATAAATCATCACAAGGATTCAAATGGCTTAGTGTTACAAGGCTGATATATATAGCAAAATATATAAACGCTTGCTCCGTGCCCATGTAAGGAGAAAGTGGGAAAGCAGGAGAAACAAAAGTAGCCTCGCCAAAAGATAATAGGATTCATAAGATCAAGGATCATTTTGAATGAGATAAAATTCAAAATATATAAAATATATTTTGAAAAATATATTTTAAAATATAGATAGATAGATAGATAGATAGATAGATATAATATTTTTAAAATCATTTTTGCACGTTTTAGTATTTGAATTTTTGACCAGAAATAGGTATATCCAACCTGCAATGTTTTTTTTTTAAATATATTTCTCAGCAATAAAACTGCTGCTGAAAAAACATCCTTAAACCATTTTTACTAGCTAAGGATATTAGTAAATTAATTTATGTAGGGTTTTCTTTAAACTGCAGTTTACTAGTTGCACTAAATATCTATCTATCTATCTATCTATCTATCTATCTATCTATCTTGTTATTGTTAACAAATATACCTATCAAGTCAAAACATTACAATGGAATTGAACTATGCTGCACTAAAAACAATACAATTTAAAAAGTACAGCACCCTCTTAAAAAGCTGGAAAGGAGGGACGGACTAATTGTGAAGTGCTGCTTTTACCACGCAATTACAAGGACCATAAGTTCAGTGATAAGTTCTGCATTTATTATGAAGTGACCTTCTAAGGTACTGTAGGACCCCCATATCCATTGATTCATTATCCACTGATTCAGTTATCCACAGTTCCAGTTTCAGCACAGCTACCATAGAGTCTTCCTTAAAAATGTGTCCTCTCTAGCTACTTTCTAGGTCCTCCAAGGCAACTCTATGGTATTTTAAACTGGAAGTCCCACTATTTTCAATGGTGTTTGCTATTATCTGTGGATTCCATTATCCACGGTACGGCTCAGAACCAATCCCCCGCAGATATGGGGGTCCTACTCTAATCTTGCTAGGTCATTGTTTTACAAATAACATAGAATGGGTCAGGTGTTTTGAATGTTCTGTGAATGTGAAGTGCCTTTCTTTCCCATTTTGTATTAGAATTTATTTTCTTTTTTTGTCCTTCAGAAAACCCATCCTGAAAAATTAAAGAAATTGTGCATATAATTGGAGGAAATACATGATATGAATACAGGTGTGTGTGTGTGTGTGTATAACTTGCCTGTTGATTTATGGTGACCCCATGAATGTCATAGGGTTTTCTTAGGCAAGGAACACTCAGAGGCAGTTTGCCATTGCCTTCCTCTGAAAACAAAGGCATCCCTTCCAGCTGCACATAGGTTTGTGTGTGTGTGTGTGTGTGTGTGTCTGCACTACATCACCCTGTTCAATGGATTTCTACACTGCAAACCCTTCAGCTGTACCTCCCCTGCATGCTGGGTTTAAATTTTAAAGAGAGGGTAAATTATAGAGATGGTGGGTGGAGGATCGCTTATTTATTCCCTGCCTGCATCCCCCTCCATGGGTTTAAAAGCACAGTAAAAAATGCCAGCATCTGGGCACCAAGGTTTGTCTGTTTAAATGCCTTGTGTGTCCTCCCCTTATGATCCCCTGCACTGGCTTGAAACCTTCACTCCACAGCTGCCTCTGCTTAAAGGGTTAACATTTTAAAGAGACAGGACAACTGCATGCCTCTGGGCCCCTGCATTCGGCTTTCTGACTGAAAGCATACTGCCTTGGGCTTGTGTGTGTGCGCTTGTGCCAGGGCTCCAGTCCACTCTGCTTTTGACCTCTCTCATACTCCCCAGCACCAACTGATCGCTCCTTCCTCCCCAGTTTAGCTTGCTTTAAATGGTGTTCTTTCAATTCGAAAGGAAAGCATAGGGTTTAGCCACTGATCGCTCCTTCCTCCCCAAGTTAGGTCATGGATTGCTCATTCCTCCCCTCATCCCCTCAGCACCTCATCCCCAATGCAACACTCATTCATTCCCTCATCCCCAACGCAGAAGCTTGAACAAACATTTGAGCCACCCAATAGCATCGCTCATGGCGCGGAACTCTAAAGGAAGTACGTCACTGAGGTTGTGAAAAAATGAGTAATCGCATCCTAGATTGACAGCTAAAAAATATCCCGGGACCGTAAACTTGTGTAAACAAACAGCAACAACAACAACAACAACAACAACAACAAACTCGGGGTAGTATATAGTGGGAGAAGATACATATCACAGAACGGGATGGCATGTAAACAATGATCCCGGGATCTCCTGGGATATCCAGTTCAGAGACAAAAATCGTGTAAACAGGGAGGGACGAATACGGGATCAAGAAGTCCCGGGATGCCCCATGACAAAAACTACCGTCTAACTGGCACCTTGGTTTTTGTTGGTGGTCTCCCATTCCAAGTATTGACCAGGGCCAACTCTGCTTAGCTTCCAAGATCAGACAAGGATCTGATGTCTTTAGGGTATTTAGGCCACCATGATACCTCAGTTGTAAAAGTCTATGACATAGGAACACTTTTTATAAACTCTTTTTATGCCTGCCTAGCCTGCTCCCTGAAACCCTCTGATGAGACAGCCTTTGCAACAGTGTGAACACTATTTGTTTTTAACCTCACTCATTCTCTTTCACTGGGTGGTGGCGGTGGTGGAGGAAGGTTTTTGGTTTGTTTGTTTGTTTTTTAATCTTATACCTACTTCCTTCTCTCCCAAGAGCTAACACCATTCACTAGGCACACTGTGAAATTGCTTTATGTCGAATGAATATTTTGAAGTGTCAAATAGCATTGCCAAACACACACAAACACATTGGCATTTTCAATAATAACATAGTTGAGATATTCTAAAAACAACCCACAAAATACTCAAATTAGTACATAAAGCTGCATGAAATAATAGCTAATGTTCCAATTATTTGTTTACTAAAAAGAAGCCTATGGTGCCTCTTTAAATATCAACATATTTACATGTAGTTACATTATTACATTCTGCTATGTCCTTGTAGAGCATTTCATGAGAGTCTCATAGTGTTTTGTATCTTTGCCTCAGACTTCAGATACAGACAAACTTTGTGTCCAATTTACATCCTATTGCATTTGATTGGAAAGCTTGATTTGAATGTAATGGTTTTGGATGATTTATTGCCTATAAGTTTAAGCCTCTAACAGAAGCATTTTAAATATATATATATATATATATATATATATATATATGAACTACATTTTCTTCTCTTGAGTGAGAAAATATCATGATTACACAAAAATTAATCCATTTCCAATTATTAATTTTCCCCCCATGTCCATTTAGACAGCCTTGCAAACTCCAATAAAATTAATCTTTTTACAAATTATATAGTCACATTGAGAAACTATTTTATAAAACACAGGGATCTGAATGTTACTTTGCAAAATGTCTGTTACATGCCCTTACACCCTCTCCAATAAAATAATTTATTAATTGGTAATAATTCATAAGACTGGAATTATTGCCAGTTCATGTAGATTCGGTAGACCAGACCATCCACAGGTCATGAGACACCTTAACGAAGTTGTTTTAGAAATTCTCCAAAAACAGACACACCCAGGGATTAAGCAAAGCCCCCTTAGATGAGTCATTAGGGAGGAATGTGCTAATCCACCCTGGATGCGCTTGGCAATGAGTCATACTCCAAAACTAACAAGAGATTGAAACACCCATTATTCTGCAAAGGTCTTCCTTCACACTTCTCATATCCAACAATAAAAGGTCACCTCAGTCCCATCAGTCTTAATGCTCCAACCATTAACAGTAATTAACGAAGCTGGAGCTCCTGTTGTTTCACTCTGGAAAACTCAAGCATTATTCTCCACTCAAAGCACCCCTTAAGAGTACAATATAGGATATAAATATCACCCCAAAACACAGCCAAAGTGTGTGCAGTCTTCCAGATGCCATTACTCTGTTGGTTTCCTGTGTAACCTGGTGCACATTGCTGTACTTCTTTGCTGCATGGACCTCTGCTCTTCAAACAGGTAAAGTATAGCCCATCATTCCCAAAATCTATTCCTCTATCCCAGCCTTATGTGTTTGCTTGAAGCGTGAGTGCACATGTGAGTGGTTCCATGATTACTTTCCAATAAAAATAATTTTTATTTTACTTTGCGGCTTGGAGTCTCGTCAGTGAGTACTAGTATACACAGGTATGAAGATCCCATAGTTACTTGGCCTCTCACAGGCTAATTTGAGCTAATTAAAATTCTCCATATTAATATCTTAATTTGAGTAACACAAGTGGGTCCCCACAGACTCCACACAATTTGGGTAAGTCTTTTTATGTCCACCTTGCTTTCAGATGGGCTTGTCTTATTGGAAGTGAACCAGTTTTCTGCAAAGATTGTAAAAGTTTCTTTTTGGACCACAATTCCCAGAATCCCCCAACCAGCAGTTTTTATAACTACTTCCTTCTCTCCCAAGCACCAGCACCATTCACTAGGCTATAATTCTGGCAGTTATAATCCAAATAAGTAACTTTTCCAAGCTCTCGTTTCTTCTGTAGCATGCGGTTTGCCCTTGTGACCTTTTTTTACAGAGATCTAGCAGCAGGGTCTTTGCAAATACACACATGCACAAACCCCATGCCACTGTGCAGAATTTGGCCTTGATACTCTGTTCTCATATAGTGACTTAATGTAGTTGTTTGGGCACAGAAGAGCCCTGAGGTATTTCAGAAGCCAAGAGCCATCAGGTGGAACAAAAGTCCCTCAGCTCTGATCACAGGAAGAATTTGAACCACTGTAAACTATGCTCCCTAGGCCCGTATAGGCCAGATGTTCTAGAAGGTTACCCTGGTTCATGATACTAGAAGCAAATGAGGGAGTCAGGACAAGAAAATAATTAAGCCTGAACTCTCCTCCTACCCCAGGAATCCACAGAGTGGATGGTGGCAATTCCCTGCCCCCACAGTCTGCACCATTATGTTTTGGTGATCGTGTCACTTTCATATACAGTTGTCCCTCCATATCCACGGGTTTGGTATCCACTGATTTAAGTATTCACAGCTTGAAAATATTCTTTAAAAAATAATAATCCAAAAAGCAAACCTTGATTTTGCCATCTTATATAAGGGACACCATTTTGCTATGCCATTGTATATAATGGGACTTGAGTATTCACGGATTTTGGTATCCACACGGGGTCCTGGAACCAAACCCCAGCGAATATGAAGGGACAACTGTATTCGTATAAATCAGCCACAAGGGCAACCAATAGTATTTCTGTCCCCATACCAAATGAATTTTAATTTACTCTTTTAATATTCATTTTCCTAGTTTGGAGAGATCCTTTCAGAACTTGTTATATATCTGGGGGGGGGGTTTAACCACTCTAATTACTCTAAACAACTAATCGTCATCTTCAAACATGGTCACTTCACTAGACACCCCTAACTCCAGGTTTTACATTAGAAAATTCTCTAGGCCGTAAGTCTGGTAAATAGACATGTTTTGCATTATCTTTTGGGACTGTTTTGTCTTCAGTCTTTTATCTACTAATTTATCCCCACAGCCTTTACATTTAAAGTAGTGTGTTGGAGAGTTAGGTGTTGTTAGGATAGCTTACAGGCACCTTTGCATTTACGCAGTAGGGTGTCACATATTTTTCCCTCACGTGATATATCAGTCTTATTTATTCATGTGCTCACTTCTGTAATGCTTTCATGGGAGTCATATTGTTACCTGCTTCCATGGAATGATGGTGGTAGTAGTGGTGGTGATGATTTTAATGAAATGCTGTGAACTTTAATTATTTTGTAAAAACATCCTTGCAAGGAGGAGGCTAACCAATAATAACCTGCCAGCCAATGTTGAGTCTGCCATTCACCTTGAAAAGAGTTTGGGGGTCTCTGTATATAAACTTATGAAAAGAATGAATGAACATACTTACATACATAGCCATCAGCAGCCACAGATTGGTTTCACTTTGAGCAAAACATGCCTGGCTGAAATGGAAAAACAAAAAGCTTTCCTGTACCCTGCAGCATATATACCTGGTAGGATGTGCCATCTTTCCCTTTTTCTTGAACTAAATTCCAAGCACTTTACCAAGCATAGCAGAGCTGGGAGTGGGAGGCTGTGGTTCACAAGACCCTTCAACCCAATCCAATATTTTATTGTATCAAAAGGTAGAAAAGCTGCAGTTTCCTACAGATTATGCAGTCACAAGGCTGAGGGACAGGTGATCATTCTTCTAGCATGATTCCTTCATTTGAAGTATTTGTTCTATGCTACTCCATTTATATCCAAAGATGATAAATACTATTTTTACAGCACTGTGGCTCTTAACCTTTTATTTTCCTGGGACCCCCTTTCAATATCTTTTGTGAATGCAGACCACCAAGACTTAACTCAAGATTTAAAACAACACAAATTATCCATTAAATAACAATACAATTATCCATTAAAATGTCCCTCAGAGGCACTGAAGGAGGAGAGAAGATTTTTCCCTGCTTTCTCTTGCAAGTTTGTGGCTAGAGGGGTTTGAATGGCAATGAGCAGGCCAAGCCAGCCAGCCTGGCTCTGCCTTTGCTCCAGCCTGGGGAGGGGGTGGGGAGGGGGTGGACCGAGCAGCCTTCAAGCCTTTGCTGACCCCCCTGTGAAGACATTGTGGCCCCCTGGGGGTCCCCGGATCACAGGTTAAGAGCCACTGTTACAGCACATTTTAATGACAAAAACAACAATCACCAAACATTGTAATCTGGGTTGCTTACAATGTGCATGGAAATATTGTGTGCCACAATATCAGCCTCCTTAAGAATATTCTGTCATCCATCTATTCATTTGTCTACCCCATACTCTCCAACATTTCACAGATGAAAACCAGGATACATTTGGCCAAGCAACTTCCAAGTATGGTCTGGTCAAGATGCCAAAAGTTATAAATGTGGAAGAACACACAAGCTAGGAGAGGCTGCAGCAGTTTGCTTTTGTCTGAGCCTACTGGGAATGGCAAGATTTCTCTCTCTCTCTCTCTCTCTCTCTCTCTCTCTCTCTCTCTCTCTCTCTCTCTCTCTCTCTCACACACACACACACACACACACACACACACACACACCACATCTTTCCCCTTTTCCCTGATGAATTAATTCACTGCAAACTACTTTTTGTACTTTGAACTCAGTTTCTAGCAATTGAAGTAAACTGGGGCCAAAGTGGGAAAGCAGTAGAAAGAGATAGAAACTGGGAGATTTTGAAGCAGCTGGAAAAGTGTGATGACAGAGGATTTATTGGGACTATCCCTGCCAAACTGGGATGGTTGAGAGCCATGTTATCCATCTATATTGTTTTGTACAGCCATTGATCTTTAAAAGCAGAATGACTTTTCTGATTGGTTTAGGAATGTGTATTTCTCAAAACTATTTTTTTTAAAAAAACTTTTTTTCCTTTTTTTAAAAAAGATGGAAGAGTTTTTAAAATAGAGTTTTTACTTGTTTTATTTCTTTTCATTTGCTATACATTGCATTTGCTCTACATTGCCTCAGCAGCCCTAGTAGGTGGAAAGGCAATAAATAAAGACATTTAAAAAATTAAAAGAACAGTCTCTCCAGACACTTGTATCTGTTGCTTCCTGTTCCTACTGCTCCAGTTGTACAGTAATCTAAGAGGCTAAGGCTACTTCAGTACTAAATAGTATCAGGGCCTTTGCCACACTAAATGGACATTGGATTTCATTATAATCCTGTTTTATAATAAGACTTGTGTTTGAAAATAAGGTTTGCTGTTCTAGATTCCCAGTTTTTCAAGGTAGTAGAGATTATTGCCATGGCAACTACTGGTGGCAAAGGTAGAGAGAGCGGACACACTTCCTTATACTCTCCTGGGAGATAAGTTTAAAAGAATGCACTCCTCCAATCAAGTATAAATGTTTGCATATGCAAAAAACGGAAGAGTGTTTCATTTCCTTCCACTTTTGTCCCTGCCACGAGCTAGAAAAAACTGGTGGTGTCAGACAGTGTGAGTGTGTGTGTGTGTGGTGGGAAGGTAAAGTAGATGAGGGGAGGTGATTTTAAAATTAATGGTTTACTGATCAGGACAACATACTGACAAAGTCTGAGTAAGAAGTCAAATAACTCACAGCAGCAAAACAAGGTACCTTAAAAAAAAGTAATGCATTACTGAAAAGAAACATACAGCCTCCTTATGAAGAACTATAAATGCTCTTGGTACCTGTCTTTCAATGCATGCATAGAACTGTAATATGCAATTCACTAGCCTCTCTTTTTGACAAAATAATCAATTGTTCTTAACAGAGTCAGGATCCCCTCTCCTTATTTCTTTGCCATCATCATTATAAAATCAGAAACAGGTTTGTGAATGACTAACAACAGTACAGTTGTATTAGAAAACAATGACAATGGCACGAGTTCTTTATAATAATCTCCCTTCCCCCATTTGTGAGCCCCATTTTCATGCGAACCAGATGCTGAAGGCTATTATTATCTATGTACAGCCGGCAAAAGGGAAACTATGAAATGAAAGTTGCAAGTCTTTCCCCTGGTGTAAGCCACATTCCTTTCAGCAGAGCTTGCAGTCATGAAATCCCATGAACCATGTTCCTATCTATTAAGTGCCTATCTGTCGCTCTCTCTCTCTCTAGTTTACAGATGAAAAATATACACCAGGAAGAAGAGGGATTCCTGTTCTAGTGCCACCCTATTACAACAGCCTTCTGTCAATGTGTTCTCTTACTTTTTGTCATTGCCATTACTATTTAATTGGGGCAAATTAGGATCCTCTTGACATCAGGTACATTCACAAGACAAGAGGGGGGACTGCATGCTGAGCTCCCAGTCCACATCAGTGTAGCATCAGCCTGAACCCAGCTACAGAAAGGTAAAGTACATGCAGAAAGGAGTTAAAATTATATTAGAATAAGGGCTTTTTAAAAATAAAAAGAGTTTGCTTCTTTTTTAGTTGCTACTATCCTGGTAACAGGTTCAGCATTCTGGAAAAAAATGAATACTGCAGGTGGCATTCATTAATTAATACATGTTTGATGGTTCATCGAATCATCGAATCATCGAATTGCAGAGTTGGAAGAGACCACGAGGGCCATCCAGTCCAACCCCCCTGCCACGCAGGAAATCTTGATCAAAGCATCCCCGACAGATGGCCACCCAGCCTCTGTTTAAAGACCTCCAAGGAAGGAGACCCCACCACGCTCCGAGGGAGTGTGTTCCACTGCCGAACAGCTCTTACTGTCAAAAAGTTCCTCCTCATGTTGAGGTGGAATCTCTGTTCCTGGAGCTTGCACCCATTGCTCCGTGTTCCAGTCTCTGGAGCAGCAGAAAACAAGCCTGCTCCATCCTCAGCGTGACATCCCTTCAAATACTTAAACAGGGCTATCATATCGTCTCTTAACCGTCTTTTTTCCAGGCTAAACATACCTAGCTCCCTAAGTCTCTCCTCATAAGGCATCGTTTCCAGACCTTTCATCATTTTAGTTGCCCTTCTCTGGACACGCTCCAATTTGTCAATATCCTTTCTGAATTGTGGTGCCCAGAACTGGACACAGTATTCTAAGCGAGGTCTGACCAAGGCAGAATAGAGTGGCACTATTACTTCCCTTGATCTAGACACTATACTTCTATTGATACAGCCCAAAATCGCATTGGCCTTTTTAGCTGCTGCATCACACTGTTGGCTCCTGTTCAACTTGTGGTCTACTAGGACTCCTAGATCCCTTTCGCATGTAGTCTCATTCAGCCAGGTCTCTCCCATCCTATATTTATGCATTTCATTTTTCCGCCCTAAATGCAGTACTTTACATTTCTCCGTATTGAATTTCATTTTGTTAGCTTTGGCCCAGCTCTCCAGTCTATCCAGGTCATTCTGAATTTTGATCCTGTCCTCTAGGGTATTAGCTACTCCTCCCAATTTGGTGTCATCTGCAAATTTGATAAGTATGCCCCTAATTCCCTCATCTAAGTCATTGATAAAGATGTTGAATAGCACTGGGCCCAGGACAGAACCCTGTGGCACCCCACTGGTCACATCTTTCCAAGACGAAGAGGAGCCACTGCTGAGCACCCTTTGGGTTCGGCCGGTCAACCAATTACAAATCCATTGAACAGTTAACTTGTCTAGCCCACATTTTACAAGCTTGTTTGCAAGAATGTCATGGGGAACCTTGTCAAAGGCCTTACTGAAATCAAGGTATGCGATGTCCACAGCATTCCCTTCATCTACCAAGCTGGTAACTTTATCAAAAAAAGAGATCAGATTAGTCTGGCATGACTTGTTTCTCTGAAACCCATGTTGACTTTTTGTGATAATGGCATTGCCTTCTAAATGTTCACAGACTCTCTGTTTAATGATCTGCTCTAGTATCTTCCCTGGTATTGATGTCAGACTAACTGGACGATAATTGTTGGGATCCTCTTTTTTCCCCTTTTTGAAGATGGGAACAACGTTTGCCCTCCTCCAGTCTGCTGGGACTTCTCCTGTTCTCCAGGAATTCTCAAATATTATTGCCAATGGCTCTGAGATTATATTTGCCAGCTCTTTTAATACTCTTGGATGTAGTTCATCTGGTCCTGGAGATTTAAATTCATTTAGATTAAGAAGGTATTCCTGTACTACCTCTTTACTTATTTTGAGCTGGATTTCCCCTATTGTGTCCTCTGTTCCATTGTCCTCAGGTTGGTCCGCCTTTTCCTTTTCTGAAAACACTGAGGCAAAGAAGGTGTTGAGTAATTCTGCCTTTTCTCTGTCCCCTGTTAGCATTTTGCCATCTTCTCCACGTAGCGGCCCTATCTTTTCCTTCTTCCTCCTTTTGCTGCGGACATACCCCCCCAAAAAACAAACCCTTTTTATTGTTCTTAACCTCCCTAGCAAGCCTGAGCTCATTCTGCGCTTTAGCTTTTCTGACTTTACTCCTACACGTGTTCGCTATCTGTTTGAATTCTTCTTTGGTGATTTCCCCCCTTTTCCATTTCCTATACATGTTCCGTTTAAAACTTAGCTCCATTGAAAGTTCTTTAGTCATCCATCCTGGTTTCTTGAGACACCTCCCATTTTTCTTCCTCAATGGTACTGTTTGAAATTGTGCCTTCAGTATCTCCCTTTTGAGAAAGTCCCATCCGTCTTGAGGTCTCTTCTCTTTTAGTATTCCTGACCATGGGATCATCCCCAGTATTTCCCTGAGTTTATTGAAATCAGCTCTCCTAAAGTCAAGAATGCGTGTCTGACTATGCCTGGCTTCTCCTTTCCATTGTATAACAAACTCCAGGAGAACATGATCACTCTCACCTAAGGATCCCACCACTTGCACCCCATTAACCAGGTCATCCCTGTTGGTTAGGATCAGATCTAAAATAGCTGACCCCCTTGTTGCCTCTTCCACCTTTTGGACCATGAAATTGTCTTCCAGGCATGTAAGGAATTTGCTAGACCTTGTAGTTTTGGCTGAGTTAGATTGCCAGCAAATATCAGGATAGTTGAAGTCACCCATCACTACTACATCTCTCCTTTCTGCATGTATGTTCATCTGTTCTAGAAAGGCAACATCCAATTCCTCCGTCTGATTTGGGGGTCTGTAGTAGAGTCCCACAATAACATCCCTGTTGTTTCCCTCCCCTTTAATTTTTATCCAGATGCTCTCCACCTGGCTTCCAGTATTGATGTCGTGGATCACTTCACTGGTGTAAATATCCCTGATATATAATGCTATTCCTCCTCCTTTCCTGTTTGGCCTGTTTCTCCTATAAAGGTTATACCCCTCTATTCCTACATTCCAATCATGAGACTCGTCCCACCAGGTTTCAGTAATGCCTATTATATCATATTTGTTTTGTAGTGCGAGGAGTTCAAGTTCATCTTGCTTATTTCCCATGCTCTGTGCATTAGTGTAGAGACATCTGAGACCATGTGTTCCTTTTACTTGCTCCCTGTGCAAGTTTTTTTGCCTCCCACTGTTGGGTCCTTGCGCTGTTTGCCTTGTTCCCTCTATGACAGTTTGACTATTTTCTCCAGCCCTTTTGCCTTCCAGAATACTGTCTCCCTCCCCCATTTGACTCAGTTTAAAGCCCTCCTGATCAAATTCATGTTTTATGTGGCTTAGTGGTAGAGTAATAATAGGCAAGATTCTACCAGCTTTCTTCATTCTCTACCACAGTCTCTATAAGCTGAAAAATTCATTTCATTTTCCACTACTGTCAAAGAGCTATGTGACTAGCAAGTCTCAAAACAACATGAGTCAGAAAAGAAATTACTCAGTCATTTCCTAACAATGGAAGGCATCCATTTTGTCCTTTGAAGAAATTGCAATCAGGGTCAAAATGACTTCCATCTACCTAACGGGAAGTTGTATAATGATGACTTTCTGCCAACCTTGCCCTTGCATACCCACCAGTCAGTCTCCCATTTAAGATCTACTTGCGCTGCCTGAAGTCAAGCTATAATATAAAGTTCAGTATTTCCTATTTTTCCCTGAACATATGAATATATTAACAAGTTTTCTCAGAATTATTAACTTACCTCTGTAAAGGGGCATAGTCTTGTTTAATATTAGAATACAGTTAATAAGATGAATTTGTCTGCATATTGTTTTGCTTTGGGTTACTTCTAAAAAATATATGGGACAGAGCTTTTTAATCTAGGAAAGCTATTGAAAACAGCAGAAACATACTAAGGGGTGGATTTATAGGAACTACTGCACAGATTGTATTTTAACTGTGTAAGCATTAAGCATGTTCTACACTTATTACTATCTGAATACTTAACAGAATGGGCTTGTCTTTAGCAGATTGGTTCTGGGGGAGTTTAGGGTTGCATAACAGGTTTCAAGAAATACATTCTGTGCTTTTCGTAAGGAAGCTCGGGCAGTGTGGAAAGAATTGAAAATGTGACTGTCTGTGATATCATCCAACAAGAACTACACAGATCCATCCAGTTATGTATACACATATACATCAACACCAGCACAGTTAGGTGATACACTATTTTCCATCAACAAGGTACAGTGGCAGCACTAGGGGGGTGCGGTAAGGCCGAACCGCACCAGGTGACACCAGCCTTAGTGATGCCACAGGCAAGGTGCCTTTGGGTGTAACATTTGCCACTGGCTTTGGCAGAAGTGTTTATGAACAAGTTTAGGGCCTAAGAAAACCCTATGAAATTCATGGGGCCACTATATGTCGACAGGTGACTTGAAGGCACATACACATAAACACTTGCTGGGAAGCACTATAGTGGTCAGTGGGAGAACACTGGGGAACAGAAAGTGAAAAGGAAAAAGATAGTTATTGTATCTTCAAATACTTCCAAGGCTGTCAGGCAGAAAATGAAGCAGACTTGTCTTTTGTTGTTTGCAAGGGTAAGACTCAAAACTATGGTTGGAAAATGCACAAGAGTAGATTTTGGCTAAGCATTAAGAGCAACCTGCTAATGGTAAAGCCTTTTCAACAATGCTTTGGAAGGGGTGGTCTCTCTTTCAGTGGTGATGGTTTCATCCTTCACTGAATATGGCTGAATCCACATGAGGGCTATATCCCAGCTCCAGTGTGCAGTATCCTGCCCCAGCTTGACCCCTGTTAAGTCACATACATCAGTTTTTAATCCAAACTCTATTTTGGTATTGACAGTCATACAGTTCTCCCTCCCTGAAGTCACCTTGATACAAAAGAGCATTTCTGGCATGTCCACATGTTCATGTAATCATTGTTTTCCTGTCAATTTCACTACCCACCTTCACTCCCATTGGATGGTTTCCACACCCGACTTCCTTTCCCTCTGTAACCCCACATGGGCATCTCTGTCCAGTGTGTGTGTATAAACGTGTCTGTCCGTCATTCAGTTTAAGCCACAACAACACAACAACATTTAAAGTTCCCTTGCTCATTCACCTGGGTGTGTGTTGGGGGGGAGGGAATGGGACAAGAGGTGCAGAAGGAAGGAGGGTGGGTGGGTTGTGCGTGGGTCTCTGAGGTGGACAGGGGAACAGAATGGGGAGGGACAGGATGAAGAGAGAGTTGGGGTGGACAGGGAGGATGGAAGCAGTGGTGGATGGAGGAGGGGAATTCTTCTCCTTCATTTGTCTCCCCCATTGATCCACTTTGGCACCGCCAAACTACTGCCACTGCCTCCCCTTAGCCTCAGAAGGCAGAAAAAGATGGGGTCTCCCCTCAAAGCCACTTTGCTTTCCCAGAGCCTCTTTCTCTCTCTACAAAACCCCAAGAAAGAAAAAGGAGAAGGAGGAAGAGGAGGAGGCAGGCGATCTGGATTCTGTAGCAGAATCCCTTTGTGCTAAACAAAGGTGCTGGGAGTCAGGCAGGAGTCACCACAGCTCCTGTGAAAGAAGATCCCCATGTGATGTAAGTGAAGAAAAGGCAACCAGGCAGCCATGGAAGGCATGCAGGGCTGAGGCAAGAAGCTCCTGTTGCAGCTGGGGAGCCATGGCGGGAGTCCCACTCATTCTCTGTGGCAGCCTGGCCTCACTCGCCTCTGCTGCAGTCCCGCCGCCCTCACACACCCACACTCTGCCATTACCTCACAGCCTGAATGCTCCCTTCCTCACTTCTCCTTTTGCTGGGGCATAGTTGGGAAGCCTAAGAAAGAGGCAGGAGAGTTCCTTTTGTCATTCTCATTCTCTCTCTCTGTCTCTCTGTCTCTCTCTCTCTCTCTTACATACACACACACATACAGAAGGCCCTCTGGAGTGCTCGAGGGAAGTGGGAAGGGGCACAGGCAGCTGCTGCTATGGCGGTGGCTCTCCCTTCTCCCTGTCCTGCTTCCTCCATCCACCCCGGAGACCTGCTTACCATCCTAATTTCCCTCAGAGATTGGATTTAAAAAAAAAAGATAAAACCTACAATTTACAAAATCCGTCAGCTAGCGCAGTCACTTGTCTATGGGACTTGCAATCCAGAAAAGTAATTTTTCCAGGCTCTGATTTCCATCGGCCACATGTTGATGAGCATATGTATGTTTCTGCATCAAAGTTGGAATCCTTGTAGCCAAAATATCCCCAGCCTGTGGTGCTACATTAAGTTGGGCTGTTTGGGGGAGCTTCAGTAAATGCAGTGGAATACACAGGCCCACACATACAAGTAACTGGGAGCAGGTGTGCATCTGTAACAGATTATTCTCTGTGTCTTAGGAGAATGCCGCATGCATTCATGCAAGATTGCCACAAGCAGAGAGAAACAGCGAGGGACCAAAGGCCTATAAATCAAAGAGTTTGTTCATTGTGATTTAAGAAGTAACTTACACACTGTGTAGTCAACCAGGCTGTTAGATCTACCCCTTGGAACCTGGCTGTGCAAAGTATGATATGACTCTAAGTAGGGTTGGGCCAAGCTCAGGTAGAGGACTTACTCTTGGAATAGACCATGGCAAAGGAAATCAATTGAGACAAGAACTGATTCAAAACAAGTGCCATAGTGACTCAATTTGTGAAAACAGAATCGTTTTAAAAACTGGAAATTTAAATTTAAACCTGGTCATGAAATACCAATGCCCCTCCTCCCATTTTAGTTTAGGAAGCTCTCTGAGGAAGTGAATCTGTGGGGTACATGTGCTGACTTTGAATGTTGCAGTTAGCAGCTTGAAGGATTTAAAAGAGTACTCTGGTTTTTGAGAAGTTGTGTTGCATTTTCTGCCTTAGGGTTCTTCTTTTTGATCCATCAGAGACCACCAAAATAGCTAAGGGGGCTGAAGAAAATATAATTCTATTCTGGTCTTCTGCAGAGTGAGCTTTGTGGCTTCAGCTGGAAGCATCATGTTCAACAATGCAGTTGGGACGATGAGGATGATTCCAGTATTTACTTGAGCTTTTGCTGTGGAAAAAGTGGCCAGTCCTTGACAAAGCTCAGACATTACACAGGCAGACTGATGTTCCCATTGCTAGGTATGGATGATATAGTAGTAGATGTGGTGGAGTGTCAGGGTCAAGCTAAGGCAGGGAGCAAGACCCAGAGTCAGGAGATGTGGTCATGGACAGATCCGGGTGATGTTTTATGGCTTCTTTGGTGCAACAAGGTGCTCATATTTAGGACCAAGAATCGAACAAAAGTTATGGGGAACAGTGGTTCTTTAACTGTGGCCTTTGGGGAGTTTTGGACTTTGGCATCCAGAATATCTAACCATAGTTCAAGCTGGCTGGGGTTTCTGAACTTTATATTCCAAAAGCCTGGGGGACCAAGAAATTTAAGAACTACTGATGTAGAGTCAGTCATGCCACCAGTGCATCCTTAGGTCATGTGATCTGGCCAGGATGATAAGCCACAGCACCTACGATTCTATGATTCTATGATTCTATCTTTACCCAGAGAAAAGGGTGGCAGAAGAAAGCTTAGGCTGGTAACTGCTTTCAGCCTGCAAACTGTTTTGATGGAGTGAGAGGTTAGATGTTCATGACCTGCTTCCTGCATTTGAATTCCCTAGCACCCTACAAAGGCTGCTTAAACTCCAATACTTTCAGGCAGTTGAGGGAGAAGAGTGGCCCTTCAGATGGTCTAGTTATACAGTTAAGGGTGGTAATTTTTACTCTCACTGGAATCAGAGGGAAGGAGAAAATGTAAAAGGACAAGATTGCCAGGAAGGAGCAGCAGCAGCACACACACACACACACACACACCTTTCTACCTTGTGCCCTGGGTGGCATAAGATTGTCCTGCAAGTGTATTTTATTTGTTCTTCGCCTTCACTAGTCTCATCCCTAATTTAATTTTGAATTTCAATCCCCCCCTCTCTCACATACACACACACACACACAGAGAGAAAAAGAGAGACAGAGAGAGAGAGAGAGAGAGAGATCATATATATGTTTGGCCAGTACTCCTTCATATTTGTTTTCAGTCTGAATCATTGGAGAAATTCAAGAATGCAAGCAAGGTCAAAGAGTGAAGAATCATCAAAAGGCAGCCATGAAAATGTATAGTGGAACAACATACAAAGGATAATTAATGTCACTAACACCACCAAGCCATGAATGTATTGACTCCTACCTGTGGCTGAGAGATTCTGAGGGGTCTGTTACACTGCAAAATAAATCTGCAAAGACTTCAGAAAGAGTCCTAATAGTTCCCATGTCTTTCAGATCAAAGTCGCTGTATTCAGAAGGAGGGGGGCAAAAAACCCAATAATGATGATGATGATGTTTATATATATCCCACCTCTCCCATGAGGATCCTGCCCATAAGCTGTGCGGTATTAGCTTTCGCCATTTCCTCTGACTTTTTTAATAAAGTTTGCAAAAATGCGCACAATCAGTTGCGTGAACTACCAATGCGCAAAAGGCTGTGGGAACTATCAGCAATCTTCCTGAAACAGCCACAGCAGAGCTGAGCTGTGATTGGTTGGACCAACTACAGAGGGGGCGGACTTGCAAGAAATGAGAGGATCCTCAAACTAAAAGATCCAGCCAATAGTTGGGGTGACCCTGCTGTTCCCTTCCTCCCTCTCCACCAAAAAGCTTAGGATTGTGGGAGAAGGAAGAAGCAGCAGCAGCCAGTCATGCCTCCTTTCTGGGGGGTCACCAATGGTTCGGAGCTGCGCTTGGATGGAGGGATGGCTGGATGGAAGGAAGGAGGGAGGGAGGAATGGTTGGCTGGCTGGCTCTGGTAGTGGGTCTACCCCCTCTCTCTCCCTTGAGCTTCGTCTTCCTCTCCTCCACCTTCTTCCTCCACTCTGATGTTCTCTGGCTGGAGCTCAGGAGAATGGTAATGGAGCCCTCCCCCCCCCTGCAGCCAGCGATCAGGGACTGGGCAAGTACAGGACAGCAGAGAGATGGCCTTTAATAACAGTCAGACAGCCCTGTGCTTAGGAGGCCACGCCCCCACCTTTTCTGTGTGAACTACAAAGCCAAAAACTCACCAGATCAACCAATTTCACACTAAATCATGTAAACTATGCAGCACTGGTGCGAAAGGATGGTTAGCTGGAATTTTGTGTGCTTTATTCTGCTGTGTAAATGACCCCTGGGAGTCATAAGCCCCCAAAATAAGTGAAAAGAGTAGGTACTGTATACCTGAAAATGTAGCCCTTACACAAAAGCCCTTATACAGCATGATGGAAATAAACTGCCTATCCATGGAAGTCATTTTGAGCTGGACACAGAATTGTCCAAGTGAAACTCAATTACAATGCTATATACAAGTATCTACAATCACCTCTTCAGATAATGTCAACCTCTATAAGTCTCCTTTTTGGACATTGTTTGCTGTGGTTGTTTCTTTGATAGGTCAGGTCAGAGGTGAAAGAACTTGGAGAAACAATATTCCAATGAAAAAGACCAAAACAACGGGGAGGGGGGCTCTTCAGGCTCCCATCCTTCCAGACAGGAAATTCCTCATTTGCTAAAGCAAAGAAACTGTAGGGTAGGTACATTTTTCACCCATTTCTGTAAATTAACCAAAGCATGTGTTAATGTAAACATCACATGGGCAATTTGACTTTTCTTTCCCTTTAAATTGCTACAAGCACAGGAAATAGTCCAATATTACGTAGAAATAATCCCAGGGGATGCTGGAGACAGCTTGTGAATCAGATTTGCAGGAAATGGTAAAAAGCTTTGTCAAACAGTCTGTCTAAAAAGGTAGCCTTTTCTGTGTTAGCATAGCATTGCTAGGCTTGGCCACATGGCCAACTGGGCCCATATCTATATCTTAAGGTCCCAAACAGAGACCCTAGAACTGTTTTAAAGGTGGGAGTGTGAAGACTGACAGGCAGGTCTTATTGAATTTGCATCTTTGCATGTATGCTCTTAAAAACAGTAAAAACAGCTCTATATCCTTGCCTCCTCCTCACTTAAAGGTCCCACTGATAAGATATACAGATGGCTCCTTGACAGTTTATATGGAGACAGTCAACAGTCCAGAAGGGAGTTTGGGAATGGACTTAAGTGTCACTATCACAGATCCTATGTGGCAACAGATATGGGACAGGCAACCCTTCAGATCAACATTGGCTTTGATCAGGGAATGTTCATTTAAAGTGATTCATCATTGGTACCTTACTCCATGCAGACTGGCCCAGATTACAAAAATTCATCCCATTGTGCTGGAGAGGTTGTAAATCTTCTGAGTCATACTTGCACATGTGGTGCAACTGTCCTGTAGTTCATATGTTTTGGGAAAAGATACTCAAAATTATCTCCAATATGACCAACCAGATCATAACCCCCTGTCCAGCCTTATTTCTCCTACTGCTCTTTCTTAATCCTAATAATGATCTCCAACATAAAGCCCTAATCAGATTTGTCTTGGCCATCTTGAGGCAGGAGATAGCCAGGACTTGGAAGACAGGTCACCCATTGATGGAAAATTGGTGGGGTAAGATATGGGATGGCTTATTAATGGAAAAATTGTCTAAAATATACAAAAAAGAAAAGGAGAAGAGTTTTGTGGAGAAATTGTTTCCACTTTTTTCCTATGTTAATTGCTATGGCAGAATGAGTAAACGTCCACCCCAGTATCTCTCCTTTTGGGCCAATGTGGTTGACCCCGAATGTTGACCTTGCCCTAGGTTTATGGCACACTATAGTACTGTATTTGATCACCATGTTTTAATGCCTTTTGGAAGCAATGAGGTGATATACCAGTTAATTATTAGGTATCTTTTTATTTTCATTTTTTATATTACATTGTAAGATAAAGTTACTATTCTCCTGTTTATGCCTTTAGAAGTGTAGACATGCTTAAGATTCTTCTGTACTTTTATTGTCCAGGATATAATGTCTGTACTTTGTAAATTTAATAAAAGTTAATAAAAAATTATAAAAAACAACAACAGTAAAAACAGAAAATACAGTGAATGATAATGGTAACAGAAGCAGTTAATAATGTGGCTACCATTAAGACAGTGACAAAACAATTATTTAAAGCTTAAAATTAATATATCAAAGAAAAGGGGAAATATATAAAACCCCATTAAGTGAATGCAAAGATGACTATAAACTTGGACACTTCTGATTGGTATTGTCTTAGGGGGCTCAACTACACAGGAGTCTTGATGGTCCTGATCCTTGGTGCTTGATCATCATCACCATCATCATCATTATTGCAGGGGGGCTTTAGCCCTCTCCCAACTTAGCTGGGGCAGGGGGACTCATGCACTCCTGTTCCAGAGGCCATGGTCTCAGGCCTATTTCCCAGTCTGCTTTGTATCCACTGGTGTCAGAGGAGAGTTTGTTTAACAGCTTCATTGCCATGCATGGGGTGATTTTCAAGACCAATTGCAGCTGGACAACGAAGGGTTAACATTTCCTTCCACGGAGATGTATTGCAATAACCCCTCACATCATCTTTGATGTGCTGCAACACACACACACATACACATATTCCCCCTGCATTGAAACTAAACTGAGGAGAAATACCTTTCTATGGGGACAAATATATTTTCTAAGCTTATTTGCTATGTGTGGGAATTTCCAGGGGATCACCAATAGAAGGGAAGAGATTATCCTCCTCTCTCTATATGATACTTTCCCCCAGTCCCCTCCCCTGGCTTGGCAAGTTTAGGGGGAAAAAAACAACTATCCACTGGTTTAAACTTGGGGCCAGTCTAGACCACATACTGAGAGTGGGTACACATTTTCACCCATTCACAGTGATGATGTTTTGTGTCCACCATTTTTTTTGCCAATTCGCATGTGTGCGCATCTATTCAAATGGAGCGTTCACATGCTCTGATAAAGAGCAATAGAGCAAAAATACGCATCACTGCACATTTTGATATCCACACATGCAAAAATGGGAATCTATGCACATTTTCCAGAAAACTTCAGGGAAAACCATAAATCCTTTTACTGTGTGGTTTGTGGAGTTTTTAGTCCCCCTCCTTCTGAATACTGAGAATCTTATTCACAGCATGTTGGGACAGATATTATTCTACTCACATTCTGTGAGGAGTATTTTCACCATCCCCTGAAAAACTGTTCGGGAGGGAGTTAATTTTTCTGAGGTAGGGAGTAGGAGAGAAAGAAATGAATGAGGAGTAAAAGAATATTTTCATACTTCCCTTGAAAGTTTGAACAATTTGGGCAGGAAGTTGTTTCTATGGTACCCGACATATGGGCTTGAGCCTGACCAAGTGGGTGGGAGGTGTTGGGCTTCTCTTGATCTTTGTGTGTCTTATGGTACAAAGGTACACTTAGGCCAAAGTAGCCTGTCTGTGAACAATTGACTGCCAGTCCACAGAAATTTTCAGGAAGGAAAGAAACATTGTTCCCATTGTGCCAGTGGGCACAAGTATAGTACTGCTCCCTAACAAATTAAGGGAGAAATGTTGGTCTCCCAGATCAGTAGAGGCTTCTCACTCTGAGATTTCAAAAGACATTTCTGTGTGGTTGACATCTTTAAAGTTTCTTGCTCATCAGAAAGGGAACAAAAACTGCATTTTAAAAGAGGAAGTAGCATGTAAAGTGCCTTTCAGATAAATAAAACATCCTGGATTTTGCCTTCAGTGTTAGCCTCAGAATCATAGAGTTGGAAGTGACCACAAGGGCCATCCAGTCCAACCCCCTGCCATTCAGGAATACACAATCAAAGCACCCCCAACCGATGGCCATCCAGCCTCTGTTTAAAAACCTCCAAAGGAGGAAACTCCACCACACTTCAAGGCAGTGCATTCCACTGTCAAACAGCTCTTACTGTCAGGAAGTTTTTCCTAATGCTTAGGTGGAATCTCTTTTCCTGTAGTTTGAATACATTGCTCCATTTCCTACTCTCTGGAGCAGCAGAAAACAAGCTTGCCCCCTCTTCAATATGACATCCTTTCAAGTACAGCTTGACCCCCACATCCATGGGTTTGGTATCTACAGTTTCACTTAATCACATACAAAAAATTATGTTCTCTCTAGGCATTTCTAGGTCCTCTAATTTGATTCTATGGTCAACCTTTGGTGTTTGTTTAATTGAAAATAATAGGGTTCCCTATTATCCATGGTTTCATATATCCACCGGGGAGGGGGGGTCTTAGAACGTATCCCCCATGGATATGGGGGTCAACCTGTATTTAAATGTGCCTATCATGTTGCCTCTTAGCCTTTTCTTCTCCAGGCTAAATATACCCAATTCCATAAGCCAATCCTCATAGGGCATGGCTTCCAGACCTTTCACCATTTTGGTTGCCCTCTTCTGGACATGTTCCAGCTTGTCAATACCCTTCTTGAACTGTGGTGCCCAGAACTGGACACAGTATTCCACATGAGGTCTGACCAAAGCAGAATAAAGTGGTACTATTACATCCCTCGATCTAGACACTATACTCCCATGATTCAGCCTAGAATCACATTAGCTTTTTAAGCTGCCACATTACACTGTGGACTCATGTTCAGCTTGTAGTCTACTAAGACTCCTAGATCCCTTTCACATGTATTTAATTTTTTCTGCCTAAACGAAGTAGCTTTCTCCCTGTTGAAATTAATTTTGCTAGTTTTGGCCCAGTTCTCCAACCTGTTAAGGTCATTTTGAATTCTGACCCTGTCATCTGGGGTATTCACTATCCCTCCTAATTTGGTGTCATCTGAAAATTTGGTAAGTATGCCCCTAATTCCATCATCCAAGTCATTGATAAAGATGTTGAACAGCACTGAGCCCAGGACAGAACCCTGTGGTATTCCACTAGTAACGTCTCTACAGCATGAAGAGAAACCATTGGTGAGCACCTTTTGGTTCAGTTCATGTTGACACTCATTTCAATCTAGTAACGATGTAATTTAGGGAAAGCATACTCCTCAGCCTTGCTGTAAAAAGGACAATTTTACTCTATGTGCATTTTAAAAAACACATCAGTGGTTGGTTATATGTTCCTGCAACAGCAAAGAGAAGCAGGGAACCATCATATAATGCTGTTTGCTTTCTTTAATGCAAAAGATTTGTTAAATACTGGAGTTTTTCTGCAGAGGTAATGCTTTTAAAGTGCTTGAGTCCTCCTATCTTGTTTTGTGAGTTAATAATACACATCCTCTTAAGAACATTTTAAAATTACAGTTTGTAACTCTCTCTGTATGTGTTTGTTTGTTTGGGGGTGTCTCACGTAGTGGTGATATCATAGGCATTAATTCAGTGGCACCCATCAGACCTTTCACACAGCTCCATTTCATATGGTACTGATATTTCCAGTTGATGCACCAGATTGGGGAATGGGGTGATAAGGTTATTTTCCTGGTGACAAACTATTTGAGTGCTGGGAAAATATCATATCTTTTCCAAGAAAGCACCAGCTTCAGGGAAGATCTCTGGATTTCTTGAAACAAGTGAGTTGCAACTGCCACACATTTATGGTTCAATAAACTCTTAGGGTTTATGGCAGAATATGGCAGTTATATGGCAGAATAAAGTGTGCAAAATTCCAGATTGCCGTCCTTTTGCACCAGCGCTGCATAGTCCACATAATTTATTGCTAAATTGGAAGATCCGGTGAGCTTTCGGACTTTCTTGTTCACACAAACAAAGGTGGGGGGCATGGCCTCCAGATCACTGTCATTAAAGCCAGGCAGGAGGCAGGGAGGAAGCGAAGAGGGGGGCAATGCGAGGGGGGAAAGCGTAGCTTCGTAGTTTCGTCTGAGCCAGAGAAAACCAGATAAATCAACCAACAAAGGAGGGAGACCACAGTGGGGCGGGGGGAGAGGAATAATGACAAAGAAGGGAAGGAAAGCAGCCAATTCCCTTCTCTGCATCCCTGCCAGCTGAGCAGACGGCTTCTCTCTCTCTCCCTCTCTCTGTCTTGCGCACGCGCGCGCACACACACACACACACACACAAAAGAACATGATTGCAGCAGGGCAAGCTAGTGATCAGCTGGTGGAGCAGATCACTCTTTCTCTTTCTCTTTCTCTTTCTCTTTCTCATTCACACACACGAGCGCACACACACACACACACACACACACAGAGAGAGAGAGAGAGAGAGAGAGAGAGAGAGGAACAGTAATTATGTTAGAAAACAAGCCGGCTGGCTGGATCTTTTCCTTTGAGACTCATCTCTTGCAAGTCCACCCCCACTCCTTGGTCAATCCAACCAATCAAGTCTCAGCTCTGCTCTGGCTGTTTCGGAAAGACTGCTCGTAGTTCCCACTGCCGTAAGCGAAATGGTAGTTCACACAATCAAAAGTGTGCTAACTTGCGCTACTTTTCAAAAAAGATGGGGAAAATAGTGAAAGCTGATACTGCATGACTTATGGGTTTTTTGCCCCCCTCCTTCTGAATATGGCAACTTTGATCCAAAAGATGTGGGAACTATTGTGAATTCTTAGAGGATTTATTTTGCCGTGTAAACACTCCCCAAATGAGGAAACGCCTTAAGTGCTTTGAGTATGGAAGAAGTAACTCATTTCATTCTAGCCTAGATTTAATTGTTACCAGATATCTGTGACAAAACTAGAAATGACATAATAAATTGATTTTCGGGGGGGGGGGAACCTATCATGTGATATATTGTCATGTCTCATATTTTTTATTTTCCTTGCTATATTCTGTGTGCCATTGTATTCTGTGTACCACTGTGCAACAGAAGAACAAAGAAGAAATTCAGTGTTCTCTGCCTAAGAAAAGGGCAGTTAGTCTCATACGGGACAGAGTATGCCTGGATCCGAATGAAAGTTACTTCTTGTTGTGTGCCTTCAAGTTGTTTCTGACTTATGTCAAGCTGAAGGCAAACCTATCACGCAATTTTCTGAAGCTGAGAGTATGTGACTTGCCCAAGGTCACCCAGTGGGTTTCAATGGCAGAGCAGGGATTTGAACCCTGTTCTCCAGAGTCCTAGTCCAATGCTCAAACTACTGTACCATGCTGGATCATGTAAGTCACTGAGCTGCTGCTAATGGATTTAAATTTTTATTGCTTGTGTTTTACTGCCCTTTGTCCCCAGTTTTCACATAGCCAAGAAGGGGAGTGTCCTCTGCCTGCATTGAGATTCCTGCAGACCATCTTAACCAACAACAGAAGTAACAACTGAGACAAAATGTAGGCCTGTGACTCTCCCATCATCAGTTTTCTTCTCCGGTATTATTTTTTAACATCTTTGCTGATGAAGAAGCCAGTGAAAGTTTGAAAGCTTGCACCATGTATTTTATGCATTTTAGTTAGCTCAATAAAGGTATCACTATTTGGTGGATTTTGGATTTTGTTGTATTTTGCTGCCTGGCCGGAATATGTTTCCAAGGGTCAGTTGTATGGACATACCCCTCACCACAGTTCCCTCCTTGCCTGGTCAAATCAATGTATATTTTATACTGAAAATATGTTTATCCTGAGCCTCTCTCAAGTGTACACACAACAACTTACAAAACCACTTTTAAAAATAAAAATGCAAATGAAAGAAAAGCCTTAAGCAAACATTACAAATTGTATGTGTGCCTTCAAACCTCCAGTTTTAGAAAGTGAAATGGAAGCTGCACTCAGAGCACTTGGAAGAAATAAATCACCAGGAACAGATGGTATACCAATAGAGCTGCTTCAGTCTACAGAGACAGGATCTACTCTAGTTCTAACTAAATCCATCGTATGTATTGATATATTTATGTATTGACTGAGATGTGTGCCACCATTTTTTCAAGGTTGTTTGGCTAAGTACCCAAAATTCAAGACACTAGACAAAATTTCAGTAGAAATTAAGCATATTAGAGTAGGAAACTGTTTATATGTTAAATTCACAATCAAGAAGGCATACAGATAAATTCAGGTTCTTATGTTAGCTATGTTTTCTTTGGTTTCCTTAACATCCTTTTGAATATAATGTTAAATTTAAGGGGACAGTCCTAAACATACTTACTTGGGTGTCAGTCTCATGATCAACAATAAAACTAATTTCTGGTTAAAAACTGGCCAGAATTGTACAGTAATTCATGTATGAGTTTTATTTTTTAAATACATACAAATATAATACCACACAATACAATGCAACTATATAAATATAGCAGTTTCCTCTACTCTCTTATTATCATATTCCACATTGCTTTGTGGTTGGCTAGTGTTTGAGCCTAGGTCATTTTCTGTGAAAAATGAGAAAGCATTTTCCAAATATTGCAGTTTTACTGATTAAAATTCCCACCAGACAAAGTATGTGCTCCTCAAATTTTTGACAGCTACATTTATGTAGGCATTAGTTGTAGTGCCCAGCATTGCTTAGGAGAATCATTAACCACTGTTAATGCATTCTTTAACCAATGCAGAGGGTGAGCACCTATTTCCCTTATGTGCTCAAACATTCCTCAGATTGCACATCAGTCTCAGTTGCCGTTTTCATTGGCTACCATATGTACTACTCTGAGGGGGGGGGGAATAGTTGGGCTGCCCACCAGTCTCCCCAAATGAATTTTGTGTAGAGCTTATATTTTTAAGTCAAGCCATCCCAAGTGTATTCTTCCAACCAGGTAAAAATCTATCAGCTGTTTTAGCATAATATGGTAATGAACAAACAAAAACTTAATTTTATTTATACAGATGAAAAATATAGACAACTTGATATGCAAAAGAGATACCTCGGATGGATGCCTTCTGTATCTTCATCAACTATGCTTTGGTCCATCATATTTTTATATGAATTGATACAAGTAGAATCCAACATGGTTACTGGCAATGCAAGAATTAGCATTTTTGCATGGTAACTGGCTAGAGCTATTTAGAATTGTTCTTTTTCTCTCTTCCTAGACTACAGATTATTTGATCACTGAACCATTTGCTCTGTGTGATAAGAAACATTGGCCAAGATTCTAGATCTTAGCTATGTAATTGCCTTAGTTATATAACTAAGTAGCATCTTGTGCCCTGATTCTCCTCCCCAATCCTGACTTACTGGGCAGAAGCGACTGTGAATGATAGGGGTCTGCACTCCTGTAGATCAGGACAGAGAAGACTGATGTTTCCACCATTCTCCCATGAGTGATATCTGGGGCAACAATCAGAAGCAGGATTCCTCCTTGCACCAGAGATCACTCGCAGGAGGTGTGGGTGGGAATGTTAGTCAGCTGCTTCCCCATTGACAAGGGAACAAACTGCCATTAGTCACAGTGGCTGCTGCCTGGTAAGTCAGGACTGGGGGACTTTTATGATCCCTGCATATTCCCTACTCTATTGAATATGTGGAGATCATGAATACAAATCAGTTATGAATGTATAACTCTAGGTTACGCATTCATAGCTGCAATTGTGAATTCCAGCCATTGTGGTTATCAAGAAATTAAAAAAGGCATGTCTTACCAGAAGTATCTTTGCAATAGAAAGAGGTTTGGACTTGTATTGTGGAGACCTGGATTCTGTCAGCAGAGTGAGAAGAAGCTTTCGTTGAGCAGTTTCGCTCTTTGAAACAGCACAAGGCTTGGAAGAGAACACTGTCCCACTGGAATGCACATTTAGGCTGTTCTACAGTGAAATCTTTATTTTGAAGTTTATTATAGAAAATTCATTGTGATAAGAAGTTTAAAGAAATCCTAGTTAAGACTAACTAAGGTAGAAATGCAGGTAGCCAGGCTTGCTTCCAGTTTCCTAAGAAGGAAAGCAAGATATCTTCTCCAAGAACTGAGAAAGTGTCTGAGAGAAGAAACAGGAAGTGACATCAGCAGCCCTAAGATTTATCAGTCTAGAGTTGAAGGAAGTTCAGTGTAGGGTCAGAGCAAAGGACAATCTAGGAGCACACAAATCTCTTCTCCGCCCCCATTCAAATGCATCTTCATTATACACTTGGAGCCTTACTACACTCTAAAGAAAAGTGGCAAGGGAGCAGGGATGTTCTGTTTTCCACACTGTCTTACCGCATGATGTCGTCATCCTTCAAGTGTCCTTTCATTCCAGTCCTATGGGGGACTGAAGTAAAACTGTGTCTTTTTACTAACAGGTTTTTCTGGACTAGAATGAAAAAATGACAATGTCATGCGGTAAGGCAGTGAGGAAGACGGAACATTCCTGCTCCCTTGTTGCTTCTCTTTGGAGTGCAGTTGCACAAAGTCTGAGTTGCACAAAGTCACTTCCAACAGTTTCAACCTTTGCTGAACCATCAGTCTTGTTGGATGGTAGTGAGCAAATCTCTTTACTTCTTGACTTGGCAATAGCACATATAGAATGGAATAACAATGCCATAAGTCAGCCTCATAAGTTCCAAAGGCACCTGGTGATCTCCTAATGGAATGGCACCCTCCTCGGCCACTGGATGGAGGCAGTCAAGAAGAGTTGTGGAAAGAATGGACACAGAGCTATACATAGAGTTCAGGTGAGTGGCAGCACTAGGAGAGGCCAAACCACACAAGGTGACAAGGGAGGGTTGACACCGGCCTTAGTAATGCCACAGGATCAGGCATTTCCTAAGCCTATTCCACATGACAAAACAGGGTCAGGTATCATCAACATTTACACAGCCTCCATTTCAAGATGGAAGGAAAGGCCCTTTCCCCATATGCTTTTGTACAAGTTAAAAGCCTATGAGGATGTGTTTAATGTGATATCCATCATTATGGAGGCGACCATGACTCATGTTTTTTTGGTTAACGTAGATGATTTTCAGTAAGCTGTAAATATTCCATATAAAAACAAATTAGGGAGCCATGTAATGCAGAACACATTCATGGAAACAGGATGGTGGTAACATCCTCATCACCATGTGAACACATAATGTACATGGCCAGTTCTCCCATGGCTGCCTGTTGTAATGTTACTCTCCATGGACATCTGCATCCAGCCACTGCTGTCAAAATTGTGAGCAAGAACAAAAATCCACAGAATTCCCTTAATTCACATTATTTCCTCCACATAAATAAAAGCCTGTTACAAAAATGATGTGAGTGAAGGAACTGACTGGGGTGAGAAGAAAAGGAGACACCATTTCCCACACATGTTCATTGGGGTATAATAAATGGCTTGCCTAAGATAGGAAAGATGAGGTCACTCTCTCCTTTTTTAGCCTATTGCTCCAGCTGTTAAAACAATAGCATAGGGAGAAATCAGCAACTGGAAACTAGATCCCCAGTACCTCCTAATTTGCTAGACTATCCCCTTTGCTCATATCAGCTAGGTCCCTGTAAATCTCTCTAATTTATCATTTTGTATTTTCTTGAACTGAGAGGGTTTTATTATTGATTTGTCTTCAGATAAGGACCTTTTTGACTTTGTGTGTGTGGGGGGACACATTTTAAGAGGATTTGGCACTAATACAACCACCATCCAGGCCATACTTGTTAGGGATGGTCTTTAGTGAAATGACTCTAAAGCAAGTATTCTTTAGCCTTTGACCTTTCCTAATATTCTTTCTAAGTGTATAGGGAATGGGGGGTTAAGAGAGCTATCTAGGTCAAGATGGTTTTGCAGAGCCAATTCAACACTCTCCACCTGTCCCAATCTGGCAGGGACAATCCTGATTAATCATCTGTCATCCTACTTTTTCAACCACTTTTCAAATGTCCCAATTTTGGTCTCCTTCTCCTCCCCTCTCCCTCTTTATCTTCAGCTTATTTCAATTGCTGCAAACTCAAGTTCAAGTATCAAAATAGTTTGCACTCAATGAACTCAGGGTGGGGGGAGATGAAGAATCTTACCCTTGCCAATAGGCTCAGGCAAAGCCAGCTGCTATAGTTTCTCCTCGCTTGTGTACTCTTCCTCACTGATAACTTCTGCCATCTTGACCACCCTCTGATATTGCTTGGCCACACATCCCATTTTTCATCTGTGAAATGTTTTGAGAGTATGGTGTTCTGTCATTACTTCTCATCAATTATTGAAGGAGATTATCAGATGCAGCAAAAAGCCCAAGAGGAGCATGCAAGGATGATGTTATTGTACCGTGAACGGGTCCCATTTTCAGAGACTGTCATCATCCTCGTGTGCTCAGTCTGTGCTGCAGCCATGAGTAAGGTGTCGCTTTTCATTGATGGGATCTCCCCATAAATTGAAAGTGATGCCTTATTTGCAGCTGCAGCACAGAAGCAGCACACAACGATGATGACGATGTCCTGAAATTGGGACCCATTTGCGGTACAGTAACATTGTCCTCGCATGTTCCTCTTGGGCTTTTTGACAGCGTCTGATAATCTCCTAAGAAGTCATTTCTCTAAAAGGTGAAGGGGGGGGAAGCACACAAAATCTTTGAAATGCTGCAACAATCAGAAGCAAGTTTGACAAACAGAACTAGCACGGGTTATGTTCTATGTTGCAGCTATATTTATCAAGCATCTGACTCATATCAGAAAGCTTTAGGGGAAAGGTGAGGTATAAATAAAGGAACAGAATAGAACAAATGGAAGGTTTCTTATCACCAAAGGCACAAATGTTCATAAAATATTCCCTCCTGAAGTCTTCTATAAGAGGGTTATCTATAGTATCATATTAACAGATGAGTGGCTGTACTTTTTCTTTTTCTTTTTTCTCTTCTTCTTTTTTTTTTTTTGTACAATGTTTTGAAAGTAAAGAAAATAAAATTGTGAAGGCCGGTTTTTTTTTAAAGAAGAAAACAAACATGTAAGTGAGATGTGATCTGATGTACACAGAAAGGGTTACTTATGTATTTATTTATTCGTTCATTCATATTCAGCACCCTTCACCAATAATGGGACCAAAGGCAACTAACAACACATTTAAAAACAACATACATTAAAAACTATACAAAAGTGTTAATAAAAGAATAAATATAAACGTTATTTAAAAACAAGCAATCTGTAAAGTTAAAATATTAAACATTAAAAACATTAGAATTCATTTTTAAAAACTAGATGCAAACCTTAAAACCAGTACCACACAGCATTAAAAGCCATTTCAGACAGTTTTGATAAGCCTGATGGCACAAGAATATTTTAACTTGCCAGCGAAAGGAGAAGGATGGGGCCATCCTGGCTTCTTTGGGGAAGGAGTCCCAAAGTCTGGGAGCAGCCGCCAAGAAGGCCCTCTCCCTTGTTCTCACCAAAGGAGCCCAAGAAGGTGGTGAGACAGAGAGAAGGGCCTCTCCAGAAAATCTTAGCGCTCTAATGGGTTCATAGAGGGATATATACTCCTTCAAATAGCCTGGATTCAAGCCATATGTGAAAAATTCATTAGGAAAAAGAGGTAATGTCCATGTGAAATCATGAGTGTTGGTTGGGAAGGAGATAATTTCTCTTCATAGTAGCCCACATTTGTGAAACCACTAGGCTGCTTTGAATGGTTGCTGGGGGGGGGGATATCTGTTGGTGATTCCCCTCCTCCATGCACTACTTTAGGAAAGACAGCTGCTCAGTTTCATCCTTTATTGTTGCTGCTGAGTGTCTTCAAGTCATTTCTGACTTATGGCGATCCTAAGGTGAACCTATCACAGGGTTTTCTGAGGCTGAGAGTATGTGACTTGTCCAAGGGATTTGAACCCTGGTCTCCAGAGTCATAGACCAACACTCAAATCATTATGCCACACTGGATCCTAGTACCATCCTTCCTTTCATTTTTTCTCCCCTGCCCCTTTAGCACTGAACACAATAGCCTAGAGAGGCCTTTTAAAGAGATGCATTGGGAGAAATAACATCAGAACCTGCTCTCTTATGATCCTAGAAAGAAAACTAAACCAGGCGTTGTTTGGTGCCAAGCATGTTCCTGCTCTTCTGGATGTGGCTGCTGCAACTGTGGCTGCCAGCTGTCAGGGATCAATTCCACACAGGACTTTTTTGGATGCGAAGAAAGTAACGCAAGCAGCCTTGTCAGCTTGCGAGGCTGCTGCGCTGCAAAGCATCAGTTTTGTATGACGCTCGCCCCTGCCGGTACTGTTGCGTTACTGCGGGGAGAGCTGAGCGTCATATTTCGTTGATTTTTACTCACGATCAACTTTCATGAGTAAAAATCAAGCAAATATGACGCTCAACTCTCCCCACGGTAACACAACAGTACCGGCAGGGGCGAGCATCATACGAAACTGACGCTTTGCAGCACAGCAGCCTCGCAAGCTGACGAGGCTGCTTGCGTTACTTTCTTCGCGTCCGAAAAAGTCCACAGCCAAGGAATCTTTGCTTCACTGCTTTCTCCACTCAGACACAACAAGTACCCTCTCCTTGTAAAACCCTCCCCACCTATGCTGTATACACTGCCCACACCTCTCTGTAAAAAAGAAATCATTTCATGGCTGCTTTTGTATAAAATGGCCTTTGCTTCAAGGTGTTCTGCCTTATTTTGCTCCTGGTTTTGGACTCTTGGAAACAAGGGGTGTCAGGGTGGGGGATTTTCTTTGAGGTACAGAGGGTGAGATTTTGATTCTGTGTTTGTTTTTTGGTTGTTGTTTTTTTCCATGCAAGGGATCAGTTCAGCCTAGCCTGTTTGACTGCCTGCTCGCTTGCAGACTCTCTTAACCAAGGGACTCTGAAAACCACAGCTGACTCATTTCAGCACAGCCTTTCTGAAGGCTACTTCTTGATGCAACAGCAACAGGAAGTTCCCAGAAAGGCTGCCAGTTTCCTCCAGATCAACCAATTAATAGCACACTTCACCCTATGCAAGTGCTTCTCACTTTCACCTTCAATGATAATTAGGCACCCAGGACCAAGCTCTAGAAATATCAAGCCCTCTCGGTTGTTTCAAGAGGAAACCAATTAAGGGTAAAGTAGGCATGTGGCTCAGAATTATGCTGTCAAGAAGGCTTAAAAACGTGGGTAATACGCTCCCCGTTGCTTATGAATTATGCCCCCTTACCTTTTCTTTAGTCCTCCTGTGATATGACCTGGGCTGCTACCTTTTTCACGGATCCTGTTGACATACCTTTTAACAGAACTTACGAGAGCAGAAAAAAGAGGCAAGAAAAGCATATCTTGATGGGACCCAATAAAATTCACAATGTAGCATGTAAACCTTTGAGCTTGCAAGGAGTGCTGGATGTTCAAAAATGAATGTGAAAGCGGAAACAATATACAGTATACATGGCCTGCCGAGGTCTGTTTAGCCCACACTGCAGCCCAGGCTCAATCCTTAGAACTTTTAAATATATACATATTCAAGATTAATTGTGCAAAGTGCAGAAATAGTTTACACTCAGTTAGCTCAGCAGGGGTGAGGAGAGGAAAGGAGGGGGCAGGATCTTTCCAGTAGGCTCCATCAAAAGCAAACTGTTGCAGCCTCTCCTGGCTTGTGTGCTTTTCCTCATTAATAACTTTTGCATCTTGACCACCTTCTTATGTTGCTTGGCCACATGTGTGCTGGTTTTCATCTATGAAATGCTGGAGGATATGTAATCAGTGTAAAACAGATACTGGGTAGTGGCAGTAGTGCGCGTGACACGGGCAGATGATCTTTCAGAGACAACAGCAGTGGCACTATGGCTAACACTTGTTAGGACTGCACAGAAGGAGGTATGGTAACCCCCTCTTTTGAACATTTTTTACCATGAAAGCCCTATGATGAGACAATCCAAAATGAAACAAGAGGTAGTGCCAGAAGATGACACTCCTAGGTCTGATGACACTCAACAAGGTAATAGAGTACAGCAGAGGACAAGTGTATGAGTAGCACTGTGACTAACAATGGAACTGGACTCAAGCCAAAAAGATTTTCAGCTGTTGTTGTGCTCAGAGGTGAAAGGGAAGTCCAAAGCTCCACAAGACATATTATAGGAACATGGAACATGAGAAGCATGAATCAGGGGAAGTTAAACATTGCAAAACAAGAAATAGAATCCAAGTTTATGCTCCAGCTACAGAGACAGCAAAAGAAGAAATTGAAAGATTTTATGCTGGAGTCCAAGAGGAAATTGATCATACACCAAAACAGGACTTGTTGTTAATCCTAAGAGATTAGAATCCAAAGTAGGAAACAGAGCAGAATCAAAGAATGTAGTTAATTTTGGCCTAGGATCAAGAAATGAAGCAGGAAAGTGACAAACAACAGTTTTTCATCACAAACACATTCATTAATCAACCAAAGAAGTGACTGTTTCCATGGACATCACCTGATGGCCAACAGAGAAATCAAATGGACTACATGATTGGGAACAGAAGATGGAGAACAAGACCAGGAGCAGATTGTGACACAAACCATGAACTGCTGATATCAAAAATTAGAATAAAACTAAAGAAGAACACTAAACCAACCATTGTTCCAAATACAACCTGAAGAACATCCCCATAGAATTTAAAGACAATGTAAAAAAAAAAAAATAGATTTGTACTATTAAATCTAATTAACCAGGTGCCAGAAGAACTCTGTACTGAAGCAAAGGGCATTATTCAGGGAGGCATACAAAATGACACTATCCGCAGCCAAAAAGAAATGGAAGCCTCAATGGATGACAGATGAAACTCTTCAAGTAGTTAGGGACAGAAAAGAAGAAAAAGTAAAAAAAGGGACAGAAATAGGGTCAGAACACTAAATGCAAGTGTTCAGTGACTTGTGCAAAGTGACAAAGAGAACTACTATGAAAATCAATGCAGAGATTTTGAAGATGATAAGAAAAAAGGAAGAAAAGACCTCTCCCACAAGATCCAAGAAATCAAAGGGAAATTTAAACCAAGAGTAGAGATGCTATACAATCAACAACACATTTCATGACCAAGTACAAACAAAAAGCCAGTCAAAGCAATACACTGAAGAACTATATAAATGAGAGGGAAGGATGACAGAGTTATTCAAGAAAGAACGATTTGAAGATGACACTCCAATTTTAGAAAGTGAAGTGGAAGCTGCACTCAGGGCACTTTGGAAAAATAAATCACCATGAACAGATGACCTATGAATAAAGCTGTTTCTAGCCACAGAGACAGAATATGTTATACTTCTAATTAAAGACTTTATCGGACGTGACAAAAATAGTGGGATAATGACATCATGGTAGCACGAATGATCTCCACTACCTCATGATATTGTGGTTATCTTGTTCCCCAGCCATGAAAAATCTGTCGCTTTTAATTGACAGGTTAACCCATCAATAGATCATCAACAGCACTGTTTTTGTGGTATTGAAAGCATGTGAAAGCACGTCCCATTGTAATCGAGAGATTACAGCGTGAATGGGCAGTCATCAACGAGACAACTTCCAGGTGAGAATGCAAAAACGAAGCACAGGGTACTTTTTTATGTGCTGCCCTGTTTTGCTGGAAAGTTCTTAGGTTTGTTTCAGTGCTTGTGTGTTCATTTACTTTTTAAATTGAGGGTGATTTTTTGTTTTGTTTTGTTTTTACTTTCAAGCATCCTCACGTCTTCTTGCAAGAACTGCCAAAATCTCACCCATGCCAAATCATGGAAGTAAACTCCCATTCTTAAAGCATTTGTGGTAGTTGTGCAATGATTCTGTGGTGGTTCTTTCGTATGATTATAGCAACGTGCAAAGGTAAGTGTTATAATGCCACGATGTTTCCACTATCCACATTTGCAGAATTACAGCATTTTTGGATGCTCATCTGATAAAGTCCTAAATCTGAAGAATAAATCAATAACCCACAGATTGGATACACTCAATATACATTCCAATCCCCAAGAAAGGGGACACCAGGGATTGCAGTAACCACAGGACCATTGTTTTAATCTCCCATGCAAGCAAAGTGATGCTCAAAATTCTACCAAAAATACTTTTACCATATATAGAGTGAGAAACGCCAGCTGTCTAAGCTGGGTTCAGGAAGGGAATAGGCATTAGGTATCATATTGCAAACATACGTTGGATAATAGAGCACACCAAAGAATTTCAGAAGAAAATCAGCCTGTGCTTTATAAATTAGAGCAAAGTCTTTGATTGTGTAGATCACGGTGCCAGTTAGATGGTTATTTTTGTCGCAGGGCGTCCTGGGATTTCTTGATCCCGTATTCGTCCCTCCCTGTTTACATAATTTTTGTCTCTGAACTGGATATCCCGGGAGATCCCGGGATCATTGTTTACATGGCATCCCATCCTGTAATATGTACCTTCTCCCACTATATACTACCCCAGGGTTTTTTTTTTTTTTTTACACGAGTTTATGGTCCCGGGATTTTTTTTTTTAGCTGTCAATCAAGGATATGATTACTCATTTTTTCACAACCTCAGTGACGTACTTCCTTTAGAGTTCTGCGCCACGAGCGATTCTATTGGCTGGCTCAAATGTTTGTTAAAGCTTCTGCATTGGGGATGAGGGAATGAATGAGTGTTGCATTGGGAATGAGGCGCTGAGGGGATGGGGGGAGGAATTCGGGGGTGGTGGTGGAAGGAGTGATCAGTGGACAAACCCTGTGCTTTCTTTTAGAAATGAAAGATCACCATTTAAAGCCACCTAAACTGGGGAGGAATGAGCGATCAGTTGGTGCTGGGGAGTGTGAGAGAGACCAAAAGCAGAGCGGACTGGAGCCCATGCACGCACACACACAAGCCCAAGCCAGTACAAGCCAAGTGCAGGGGGCCAGAGGCTTGCAGTTCTCCTGTCTCTTTAAAATGTTAACCCTTTAAGCAGAGGCAAGTTTCAAGCGAGTGCAGGGATCATAAGGGGAGGACACACAAGGCATTTCAAAATACCCAGACGCTGGCATTTTTTACTGTGCCTTGTGGGGGGGATGAATGAATATGTGATCATCCGCTCAGACGCTGGCATTTTTTACTGTGCCTTGGGGGGGTGGATGAATGTTCGGGTGCATCTATACGATCATAAAAAAATCCGTTTGGGGGGTTAAAAATATGAATAGGCTGTCGTTTGTATGCATACGAACCGCCCACACGATTTTTTACCCCCCTAAACTCCATATGACTCCCTCTTCCCCAAGCTGGCTGGAGCGAACAAGCCAAGTGGTGGTTTTAAATCTCCCGCCGCTTTTTTTTTAAAGGTTCCTGGTTTGCGGACAGTCGGTTTTCCCTATTTACAATATAAAATAAAAATAAATACATGTATAATTCACGGACTTACCAGACTCTCGCTAGCTGGGAATCCAACATGGCAGCCGCTCCCAATTCCCCTCCGTGCTAGCCCCGCCTCCTCTACTCGGCCAGCCAATAAGATTACACAGCCTGTTCGTATGTGTGCTAACGGACCGTACAGACCCATCAGCCATCTGAACGGCGTACGGATTTCTCATCGCAATCCACTTTGCCTCCCGAACACCGCATGTGCGTATTTCAGGGTGGAAAACCGGGGCCCCCCTCTTTTGCATGCGTGTGAATCCGAACAGCCACGTGTACTGAAGCGCGAACTTCCGCACACCGTACGTATTATTTAAATCGTGTAGATGGGATCTTCCATTATCCATTCAGACCAAGGGAGGGGAACCAGGCAGGGGATGAATGGGCCACGATCTCTTTATAATTTACTCTCTCTTTAAAATTTAAACCCAGCATGCAGGAGAGGAAAAGGTTAAAGCTGAAGGGTTTGCAGTGTAGAAATCCATTGAACAGGGTGAGTTAGTACACGTGCACACACACAAACCTTTGCGCAGCTGGAAGGGATGCCTTTGTTTTCAGCTCGTGAGGCTGAATCTGTTGAACGGGTGACTGACCCCTCCTTTTCTGGTCGCTGATTTCTGAGCCCGTCCCTGGTCACCATTTCCAGTCATCACCTAGTACCAAGATAGCTTGTTCCGGGCTGTTTACATTTCCGATTTTCTGAATCCTCCCATGACTTTTTTAAAAACCGCCACAAACCGCGGGACTGGAAGTCCCACAGGTTGTGGGATAAAAGGTGCCCCCCCTTCCGAAAATCACGTGCCCAACCCGATGTACGTGTAAACAACCAGGGTTCGACACGAATTCTTCCCACTACATTTTCATTGTGTAAACGGCACCCATGAAGAACTTTAGATCACTCTTAAAGAACATTTGTGCCACAACATTTGATTATTCTGATGTGTAACCTGTACTCAGGACAAGAGGATACCACCAGGAGGACAGAATATGGAGAAACAGAATGGTTTCCAGTTGTCAAGGGGGTAGCAAGCAATATGAACACTGAACACGTCATATGTAAAGTAGAATTAGACTCAAGGAAGGAGGCATGAATATTGGAGGAAGGAACACCAGCAACTTAAGATATGCAGATGACACCATACTAGTAGCAGAAAATGGGCAAGACTTGGAATGATTACTGAAGAAAGTCAAGGAAGAAAATGCAAAGGCAGGTCTACAGTTGAACATTAAGAAAACAAAAATAATGACCATAGGTGATTTAGATAACGTTAAAGCAGACAATGAATTCATTGGAATAATTCAGGATTTTCCATACCTTGGCTCAGTCATTAATTAGAATGCAGACTACAGTCAAGAAATCAGAAGACTAGGACTTGGAAGGGCAGCCATGAAAGAACTAGACAAAATTCTGAAGTGTAAAGATACTGTATAAATACTGTATATCATTGAATACTAAAATTAGGATTTTCCATGCCACTGTATTTCCAGTTTTAAGGATGTTTGTAAAAACTGGACAGTGAAGAAAGCTGATAGGAAGAAAATCAATTCATTTGAAATGTGGTCCTGGACAGATGTTCTACAGATAACATAGACTGCTGAAAAGAAGAATAAACAGGTACTAGAACATATCAATCCTGAACTCTCCCTAGAAACCAAGATGACTAAATTGAGACTGTTGTACTTTGGCCATATCATGAGAAGACATGACTCAGAAAAGACAATAATACTTGGTAAGGTAGAAGGCAGTAGGAAAAGAGGAAGACCGTGATACAGATGGATAGACTCAATCAAGGAAGTCACAGCCCTGATCCTGGAAGACCTGAGCAGGGTATTGACTTGGAGGTCTCTCAAATTCATAGGGTCACACGATAAGTTTAAAGTGGACCTGAAGGCAGTTAACAACAACAATGTATATCAGTGTAGACAATACATTAGAAGGACCAGTGGAGTACATTGCTATAAGGCAGTCTCCAGATTATGTTCCAAATCTACCTCTGCCAAATGTATGGGCAGAATTTATAAAACATATTATGGAGGAAGAAGGTCACATTTCACAAGAATCCCCCAGTCAATGTGGCTCTGCTGACTGGGAGATTCTAGGAATTGTGGCCCAATAAAATAACTTTCCCAAGCTCTTTTATGGGTGATGGACAGCTGAGCAAACCTGGCCAGTATCAATTTTGGCAAGCCAAGTAATAGAACTGAGTTTGGAAAAGTTTGTGTTTTGTACAACAGCTTCCAGAATCAGTGACTATAGAGGCTGGGAGATTTGGGGGAAAGTAACTTTTCCAACCTCTGGATAGAATTATATAGTTTGGGCAGGGCTTAGGTGGTTTGGGAGGAGAAGGCTTTTTCTACACAGTAATGAATTAATTGTTCATTGTAGTATTTGCTATTTAGCAAACTATATGTGTATTACAGCTTGCCTCTTCCAGAGGATATTCCTCTCTTTTAATGCAAAAGGGCTGCAGAAAAGGTGCAAAGCCACCTCCCATAACCATTCCAAACTAATTTGGTGAGTTGTTAACTGCACTACAGTTTTATCTCAGCTCTGCCACTTAAGTGCTTAGAGGCTGTCGTACTTTCATTTTCAAATAACTTTTTCACCTCCAACAGACTGCCCCCAGGATGCCAGTAAGATGAGATCCGGAAATGAAATTTCTTTTGGAATTCTAAGCTCTGACTTGGAAGTCAGCCAGAGTCTACTCAAGAATATGAGATCTAAAATGAGGGGGCAAGGGCTTCTTTTTGAAATGCGGATCATGGCACAGCCATGGAAAGGTTGCTCCTTCTAACAATCAATTAGCAACACTGCCAAGCTCTTGAAAAGCCAGGGGAAAACAGAACAGTCCCTCCACACACACACTCCCACACTGTAATTATACTCATGCATAAGCAACTGCTTTCCCTTTGCTTTAACTCCACATATGACATGTTCAGCATGAGAAGGAAACCGCTAACCATTTGTTCTCTATACAAAGCAAACATCTGAAACTGTCAAACAAGAACACAAGAGTACATTTGGTACTCACAATTTCAGAAGCAAAAATCCAGATGGAATCATTTTGAGATTACTGTGCTATTGTTAAATACAAGCTACATTGCATGAATTAATGTATGTCGTGTAAGTGAAGAGCTGCCTGGGTACCTTTCCTTTCATAATCGTTCAAATAGCTTCAGAAGCAAAGGAGAGAATGGCCCTTACTCTCCTTCCTCAGTGATCTTCCTGTCATCCTACATGTTTTCCATGTTGCTCAGAGCAACATACAAGTTGCTCACACATGCAGTTGATCCCGCACAACTACCTTGTGAGATAGGTTGGGTTGTATTAACAAAAAGGCTTAAGCCTCTGACTCTTTTATATCGTCACTTCAGGGTGGGGGATGCTGAAAAGGTACAGAAAAGAAGGCAATGCAAATTATGAAGGGGCTGGACCAACTGTCCTAAGAGGAACAGTTAACAAGGTTTAAGCATTTTGATTTAGAAAAGAGCAAGTAACAGAGGGAGAGAGAATAGATAAGGTGGCTAGTAAGATCTTTTTTCTCCTGCTTAGAGTTTCTGGGTCAGCAGCACCCCATTCCCTGAGATTTCAGGGCCAAAATCTGCAACTAAGGAGACAAGCCCATGTGATGTAATGGATACCAGTCAAACAAGGGGAGAGGGATCATAACTGCTTCTGGGCCAGTTGATTGGGAAAACAGAGAAGGGAACATGCAGGTAAATGGTCCAAGATTCTAGTAAAATTACTAACTGCGGGTCCTTTCACACTACCTGGTTTTAGCAGTATGATGCCATTTTAATTGCCATCATTCTGTCCTACTGAATCCTGTGCTTGATAGCTTAGTGAAGCACTAGAGTTGTCTGACTGAGGAGATTTTCACACCACCTATTTGTTCTGTTGCATGCACGGAACAGGGTCACTGAAAGATTTTTCTTTCAGACGACGTTCACCCCCTTCCGTGCCCTCAATGTTACCATTCTGTTTTCTCCCCGTGATATTTCAATCACAGGGAGAAGTTGTTAATGACCACCCATTCCGTTTCTATCACGGAATCGGGGTGGTCTGAAAGGTGTCCCGTTCCTCTCCCACGATGAGGGGAGGTCCGTTCTGGACACTTCCGGGCAGGAACTGGACACCCAGGTAAGTGGCACCCTTCTCCTCTCCTTCCCCAGGTTACTTATATTTTTTAATTTTTTTTAATTTATTTTTTTCCTGTTACAAGTCTACAATCTTACATAAATCTCCGTAACATTTTAACATAAACATCAATAGCGTTTTTCCAGCTTTTATCATATCCATTCTTTGTACCTTTTTACCTTCCTCTTACTTATGTAACTTCTTTTCTATATATTTCAAACTAATCTTGATTTCCAAAACCAAATACCATTTCTTGTAGTCTCTTGTGTCTATCCTCCCCTCCCCCCTCCTTTCTTCTTTTCTTCCTCTCTTCCTTCCTCTATTTTCTATTGCTTTGGCATTCTTTTTATTACCGGGTTACTTATATTTTTTAAAATTTATTTTTGTATGTTGTTTCTTGGTTTGACATTTGGGGGGATATTTTTGAATTTGGAGAGATTTGAGTTCCCAGTTTGAGTTCCCGGTTGTAAATTGCAGCCTTACGACGACTGTATTTACAGCCGGCAAACTTGGGGATGGGGAGGACGTTCCTGTCACAGAATGGAGGTAAGTGTGTGAACATTTTTCTCCATTCCGTGGCAGGAATGGGAGAGGAGGTGGCGAGGCAGTAACGGGGCATTTTGGCCCCATTTGAAAATCTCCTGAAATTCTAAATTGCTGCTGCTGCTGCTGTTGTTATTATTGTTGTTAGCCTTCAAGTCATTTCTGACTTATTGCGACCTCAGGTGAACCTATCACAGTGTTTTTGGCAGAATTTGTTCAGAGGGGGTTTCTTCTTATCTTCCTCTGACTGGGTTTCCATTGCTCTGTCAGGAGTTAGAGACTGAACTCCATTATAAAATGGCCGAACAACTGCAGAATCATGCTGAGTCATAATGGCTGACTCCATGAACTACCAAGTCATGCCTAGTCAGGCCACTAGAGGGCAATGTCGTGTGTGTGTGTGTGTGTGTGTGTGTATACATGTGTGTGTGTGTGTATATGAGAGCTCAGAACAGAGCTCACTTCCTTCTCTCCTTCTTGTGAATGCTGATGCTTGGTGAAGCAGTTTGTCTTTCAATTGTAAATATTTGTACATATTGCAACTATTTGACTTTGAAGATAAAAGTGCCTCCTGCTTATTTGGATGTTGAACACTCTGTGTGTGAGTATTCTTGGGAAAGGGTTGCTACTAAAGTCTGCTGAGATAGTTTTTTGGCTTCTGCCGGGGATTGAGTGTCCTATCATCCCCTGAAAGGCTCAATGGGGATTCAAATCCTGGTCTCCCAGTGTCCTAATCCAACACTCAAATCACTACACCACACTGGTGCTCAAAATTCGCAATACCCCTTCCAATTTGAGAACAGTATTAAAAGGCCCTGGGTAAATAGCAATCCAAAGCTGGCAGGACTCCCCCCCCCTTTTTTTTTTTTTTAACAGCCAGGAAAGTGGCAGAATTAAGGGCAGCTGCAGCAACTGTCACCATTATTTCTTGGGTTTGTATCCCATGCTGCCTTACCTACAGCACACAAGACATGTGGGAAGTTTTTCTAGGCCCTATACTGTTGCTGGTGCATATGGAAGGCCTTCCCATGGGGAGATTTTGGCCTTACAGAAGGCTAGTCCCTGAGATTATTTTGTTTCCCATGCTCTACACCACTGATACCAAGGCTTATGCTACAAAAAGGGCCATGAACCATGGCACCCTCCACACCCCTGCCTTGCTCCAATTAGCAGGATGGTTCCAGATGTATGAGCCCACAAGAGCTCCCTCCAGTTTCCTCCCCTTGCTTCTGGGTTTTTTAATGCATCAATGTGTGTGTAACCATAATACGCATAATACGAGCACCTTTGTGCTGAGGCTGTGAGCCCTGAAAACAGCTGGAATTGAGTGAAGTTGAATGCCCAGGCTTCAAAGCCACTTCTGTTGCATACAGACTCCTCCAGTGCCACTCACCTTCAGATTTGTCTCTGTACCTGCAGACGTAGGAAATAACAACAATCCCTGAGATTTTAGCCAACAGTTTGAGAACTGGCGACCTTACTCATAATACTATAACCTGCAGTCAGCCACTGAATCTAAATGGTGGAAAATTCAAGAAAGATAAAAGGAAGCTCTTCTTCACTCACTAGTAGTTCAGTAATGGAATTCACTTCCACAGCATTTGGAGATGGCTGTTAACTTGGATTAAAGAAATACATGGAAGATACGGCTACCAATGGCTACTAGCCATGCTATTTATGTACTGTATTACCGTAATTCCAGTACCCAGCAGTGTACCTCTCATACCAAGAGCTGATTGGTGTTATTGTACCCATCACCCTGGGCTTCTCATAGGCCAGAGGTCCTCAACCTTTTCAGATTTTTAGACATGAGGTGTCATAAATGACATCACAAAATGCTTATGGGAGTGGGGTGGGTGCCCAGTCTTTAAATGACTGCCATTGTAAGGATAAAAGGCCCAAGAGCATGTGTATAAGGCAGGAGTGGGGTTTAAGCCCTAGGACACACACCAAGATGAGCCTAAGACTGCAATCCTAAACATACTTTGTTATTGTTGTTGTCATTGTGTGCCTTCAAGTCATTTTCCAACTTATGGTGACCTTATCACAGGGGTTTCTTGGCAAGAGTTGTTCAGAGGAGGAGTGTTTAGAGCCTTCCTCTAAAGCTGAGAGAGCGTGACTTGCCCAAAGTCACCCAGTGGGTTTTAATGTCCACGCAGGGATTCGAACCTTGGTCTCCATAGTCGTAGTCCAACACTCAAACCACTATACCATGCTGCTAAACATACTTACCATGGAATAAATTCAGTTAAGCTCAATGGCCTAAATCTACTTGAACATTATTGGGTTGAGATGCAGATGCTGTACTGCAGAGCATGGCATAAAGTTCTGCTGTAGATATTATGCTACATTTCTTCTTTCATTCCCCTGAGTTTAGCCACTGGAGCCCCCCTCTCCAGAAATTCAGTGATTGGAAGAGAGTGGGGGAGATTGGACAAGTGTCTGGCTATGTCCCAATAGCCAGATGCAGATGATGACATCATTTGACAATCCACTGGAGGTGCTCTGGAGCTCTCAGTGGATGCTATAAACATCAGCAGACACAGGACTTTTTCGGACATTAAAAATACAACGCAAGCAGCCTCGCCACGTTGTGAGGCTGCAGTGCCGCAGGGCGTCCCTTTCGCATGACGCCCGTCTCTGCTGGTACTGTTGCAGTACCGCAGGGACATTTGAGCGTTATATTTAGGCGATTTTTACTCACGATCAAAAATCGGCTAAATATACTGTAATGCTCAAATGCCCCTGCGGTACTGCAACAGTACCAGCAGGGACGGGCGTCATGCAAAAGGGACGCCCTGCAGTGCTGCAGCCTCACAAAGTGGCGAGGCTGCTTGCGTTGTATATTTAATGTCCGAAAAAGTCCACAGAATGGCCATGGAAGAGGGAGGCTATCACAATGAAATGGCAAGTCCTGGTCACTGAGGAAGAAGGAAGAGAATATCAACCTCTGTAGCAACCAAAAGAAAAGGGCATATGCAGATATGCATTGGGCTTAAACTTGTTTATATCATATCACTAACAGAATGCTGGCCCTAGAGTGAAAGCTGCTAGGGCAGTTGAGCTGGATTACACCCTTGTGCAAGCAGTTGTGCAAACATGGACAACTGTTTTATGCAACCAATTGTGCAGTCAATTCCCCATCCAGTTTGCCCACACTTTGCATAACACCTGCCCCTGCAATAAAAAATTATTGTGTACTACTTTTTGCTGTCTTAGAAAATGTACAACCACTACTGCTTTGCACTAGTGCAAGAACATAATTGGTTAGAGGCACAGAAATCTACAACTGAGTCAGCATGTGTAGGCTATAATTTTGTGCATAAGCACACTGGACCCAATGGAGCTTACTTTGGAGTCAAGATACTATCTAGCATTTCTGTTACTATCTAGCATTTCTGTTGCGAATTATGCTAGGAGATCCATAGGCCCATGGCTCTGACAACACAGCGCAATCATTCAACATTTGACAGGTTTATATTTTCCCTTCACCTATTTCTAATTGGCCTTCCCAGCGCTCTGCTCACAGAGGCTTCATGAATCATGTTGTCAGTAAAGCAGTGTGTCTATCACTTGCAGTCCCCTCACATTTTATTGTCTTAGAGACTTGCTTGCAATGAGTGACATTAATGGAAGTGCATGCAACTAAGTGGTTTCACAGTTGCAATCTCATCCATTACTGAGGCTGCATATAGCAGACAAAAGAGCAGTCGCAGCCACTTCTAACAGAGGTTAAAGCAAGCTGTTAAAGAAAGAAAGGGAAGGAGGGAGACCCTCCTAGTATCTCCTCACCTCCCCAACAATCAATTGCATTAGTCAGTGCTTGTCCTTGAGATGGCTGCTGTAGAAATGGATGGTGGGGGAAGGGTGGAACATGATCCACACCGATTAGATATGAATGATTCCATCTGAGAAATGATACACTTCAGTAATACTTTTAAAGCAACCAAACTGAGCTGTGTGTGTGTGTGTGCCTTCAAGTCGATTTTGCTGTCTTGGAAAATGTACAACTACTATTGCTTTGCACTAGTGCAAGGACATAATTGGTTAGAGGCACAGAAATCAAGTCAATTGTCAATTTATGCCGACTCCATGAATTTCATAGGGTTTTCTTAGGCAAGAGGTGGTTTTGCCAGTTTCTTCCTCTGAAATATAGCCTTGTTGTTAACTGGAACCAAACCCTAGCAGCTACCAAGGGCCCACTCTATATGTTGTTGTTAACTGCCTTCAAGTCAACTGTGACTCATGGCCACCCCATGAATGAGACACCTCCAAGACCCCCTGTCCTCAACAACTCTGCTCAGGTCCTGCAGGCTCAGTGGGGTGGCCTCCTTGATTGAGTCTGTCCATCTGGTGTGCTGTCTTCTTCTCTTTCTACTGCCTTCCACCTTTCCTAACATTATTGTCTTTTTTAGTGAGTCATGCCTTCTCATGATGTGGTCAAAGTACGATAGTCTCAGGTCCCATCTACACAGCAAAATACATATGAACGGCGTGTGAAAGATCAGTGAACTGTTCACACAGCCGTTCATATTTATATGTGTTATTCAGGGGGGGGGCGGGCAGCCAAATTCACCTTAAAATCTGTGAGTGGCTCGTCCACCTCCTTTTGATGGATAAATCCATGCATGTTCAAATTGTGCGACTGTGCGTACAGCCATGGTCACACAGATTCAAACAGGCAGCCTTTTGATTGGATGATCCAGCACGGGGGAGAGTGTTGCAGAGGGGGGAATCATTGGCAGCCACCATTTTTTAAAAAGATCCATGCTACCACCGCCACTGTCCTCCTCCTCTGTCCTCCATCTCCTCCATCCAGTCCCCTCCCCAGCCCCACCACCGCTGTCCTCCTCTGTTCTCCATCTCCTCCATCCAGCCCTCTTCCCAATCCCACCACCGCTACCGCTGTCCTTCATCCTCTGTCTCCTCCATCCAGCCCCCTTCCCAGCCCCACGGCCACTGTCCTCCTCCCAGGGGAGGCAGAGGGAATGGGAACAGCCAGCTCGGCACAGTCGAAGGAGGACCGCAGCACAGCCCCACCACCAACCCCAACAGCAGCAGCTCCTGGAGGAAGAAGGAAGGAAGGACAAGGAAGGATGAAGAGGAGGGGGAAGAGGCCCATGTGTGAGGCAGAATCTCCGGCCGGCATGGTGGCACACTAGCCAGCAGGGCTGGGGTCATGCTGAGTTTAGGGGGGACTGAAAAAACTGTGTAGGCAGTTTGCATCTGTGTGACTGCCTGCTGTTCGTGGATGTCTGTATTTTTCCCCTCATGTAGACAAGGCCTCAGTTTAGTCATCTTGGCTTCCAGGGAGAGTTCAGGCTTGATTTGTTCTAGGACCAATTTATTGGTCTTTTTGGCTATCCATGGTAACCGTAGAACTCTTCTCCAGCACCGCATCTCAAATGAGTTTATTTTCTTTCTATCAGCTTTCTTCACTCTCCATCTCTCACTTCCATACATGGTGATGGGAAATATCATGGCTTGATGATCCTAACTTTACTGTCCAGTTTTACATCTGTGCACTTTAGGATCTTATCTAGCTCTTTCACAGCTGCCCTTCCCAGTCCTAGTCTTCTGATTTCTTGCCTACAATCCCTGTTCTGATCAATGATTGATCCAAGGAATGGGAAATCTTTCACTCCTCTTTCCTGCTCTGTGTATGATATTTTCTGCATTCAAGTTGAACAAACAGGGTGACAGAAGGCAGCCGTGTCTGACCCCCTTTCCAATTGAGAACCATTCTGTTTCTCCATATTCTGTATAGCCTTCAGCATAGGTATTTGTTGGTGGTCTCCCATCCAAGTGCTAACCAGGGCTGATCTAACTTCCAAGATCAGAAAGGATCTGGTGCCTTTAGATATCTCTGTATCTATTTATCTGAATCTATATTTGTCTTTATCTATCTGTATCTGTATCTATATCTATATCTAGAAGACTGGAAAACTCTGCTCACACTCAACTCTCTTTGTTCATAACACACACACACACACACACACACACAGAGAGAGAGAGAGAGAGAGAGAGAGAGAGATGATAGATAGGTCTTGTCTATATGAGGTGGGGGGAGATACAAACACATCCAAAAAAGCAAGCATTTGCAATGATGTAACCTGTTTTCACAGTGAAAAGAGCCCCCCTAAACTCCACATTACCCCCTAGCCAAGGACTGCAAGTGATTTACTCATGATTTTAAATCTGCCACCATTAAAAAAAACCCAAACAAATATGAAGTGATAATTCATATTTACCAAAAGAGAGAGAGAGAGAGAGAGAGAATATAAGATTGTTGTGTTATCAACTTACCAGACCATCACTTAGCCGAAAATGTAACATGGCAGCTACAGGCACTTTCCCTGTTTGCTAGCCCCACCCTCCATGCTCGTCCAGCCAATCAGATTATGCTGCCTGTTCATATCTGTGTAAATGCAAGTGTTCAAACAATTGCACGTTCGCATGTCATACGGAGCTTTTTTAAACATTTGGATGAAGCCCCGGATGCAACGCACATGGACTTTGTGGTGGATTTGGCTGCCCCCCTTCGGAATGACACGTATTTATCCGCATGTCCATATGAACGGATCACCATACATTCACATCCCATTCATATTATCTTGACCGCATACACAAGACCATAGATAGATAGATAGATAGATAGATAGATAGATAGATAGCAGCAAGCAACATATGATGTATTTTGAAGGTTACCTTTCAAGGAAGAAGAAGCCTTCCAGTAAGACAGTTTGGAAAGCTAAGCTACTTTGGAAAGCTAAGCTGCCCGTAAGAAAAAAATATCTCACCAGTACTTAAACAGCTACAGTGGGTACAATTCAGGCATAATTCAGAGTGTAATTGGTTACTTATGTCCTTAAATGGCATGGAGCCTAACCCCCCCAAAGAATAACCTTCTACCACACCATCTTCATCATCTCAGGCTGACCTAATCTGTCTTCCCAGCTATCTAAAATTAAGCAGATGGAAATGGACACGGGTGTCCACTCGCACATGGCCAAAAAAGAGTAAAGGGATAAGCAAACAGTAAGGGGGGGAAATGACACGTTTGTATTAAATGTGCACATGCTAATTAATATGTGTAGATACGAAGGCAGAAATAAATCACAGGTATTATTATAATTCTAATTATTATGTTTATTTATATTCTGCCTTTCTCCCAATATAGGGACTCAAGGCAGCTAACAGTGAGTTTAAAACAATACACCAACAGTAAAAATATAAATATGTATATGAAATTTAAAAAAACAGATTAAACAATTTACAGTATTAAAATATTTTAAAATGTTAAAAATATTACAGTACTATAAAACTATAAACATCTTAAAAACCAAACTGGAGAGCACATACAAGCCCAGCCAACATCAGATTAAAAATGCGTGATGGCACAAGAATGTTTTTATTTGTTGCTGAAAGGAGAGCAGAGATGGGGCCCTCCTGGCCTCTCTAGGGAGGGAGTTCAAAAGTCTAGGAGCAGCCACCGAGAAGGCCCTCTCTCTTGTGGTAGGACAGAAAGAAGGGCCTCTCCAGGTGATCTAAGAGCTCTAATGCGCTCATAAAGAGAGATATGGTCCTTCCATTAACCTGGACCCAGGCCATATAGTATAGTAGGAATCATACTATATACCCAGGCCATATAGTATAGCAGCCCTCTAGATGCTGGACTATAATTCCCAGCATTCCTTACCAGTGCCACTGTTGCTCAGAGCTGTTGGGAGTTGTAATTCAATGGAATCTGGAGGGCTGTGTCCAGTTTAAAGAGAAATAACGATACATTTTGCAATAGTGGATCTCCAAATATTATCAGGTAAACTGTGTGCCTGCTTGATTCCTCCCTCAGGTGCTGTTTATGGGCAACTTCCCATTTCCTATGGGCCTTTGTTCTAATTTCTTATGGTGCATTGTATTTAAACCACACTCAGGCTAGACAGCCCTTCAGACAAAGAACCTCCTTCAGAGAGAGGACTGTTAATCTGTAAAGTAGGATGCATGGCTGTCCTACTAGAGAGAAAGCCTTCTTCATTCTGGTACCTTCTTTACAAAATATGGTTCACAGTTGGCTTGCCTAGTGCCAACTGTGATACCAGCTCCAAGGATATATTCTTACTCACCATGGCACGTAGTATAAACTAGCTGTAATAACAGCTGAATATGAATGCTGAGGTGTTTGTGCTGTAGATCAGTTTAGCACCCTGTCTCAGTTGTGGTATGATTTTAACGTTCTTTTACTTTTGTTTGTATACCAGCCATATAAATAGTCTTAATGAAGGCAGACCTAACGGCCAGTTTAATGAAGGGTGCCCTAATTATTAATTTTATTTTAAAAAATAGAGATAGATAAATACTGTAGACAGAAAGATAGAATTTAGAACCTTGCTGTTGTTGTGTGCCTTTGAGTCATTCCCAACTCATGGCGACCCTAAGGTGAACCTATCACAGGGGGGTCGTTTACACGGGCAAATATTCCCCTAAATATACCGCTAAGATAGCTCATAGTTCCCACGGATCGCAGCACAGCATCACCTCATTCAGAAGGGGGGAAGGTAAAACACCCAAATATAGCGTGGCAGGGCATGTCGCTATTTTTGCAGGAATATTTGCAATGTAGTGCTTTATTGGCAGTGTAAACTAGCATTCCGCTAAGGGTTAAAGCACAGCTGCATTGTGATTGGTTGATGATGCAGGGGTGGGCTTAAAAGAGGGGCAGGGAGGAGGCAAAGACAGTAGCCATTAGAGAAGAAACTTCTGCTATTTTGTGAGCCAGTTTGCCAAAAAACAAACAAACAAAAAGGATTCCCAACAACTTCAAAAAAGGATTCCCAACAACTTTCAGGGAGCATTCCTTCTCATCCTCTCTGCTGTTTTGAAAGTATGTAAAAGCTCGTTCGTCACTTTTATCCTGTGCACGGGGAGGGAGAAAAACCATTTCACAAAGGGCTGTAGCAAGCTGAACTGCTATTTTCCCTCTCTCTCTCTCTGCTTGGGGGAGGGAGGGAGGGGGAAATAGAGAGACAGAGAGAGAGAGAGAGAGCAGCTGGAAAAACTTGCGATCCACGAGCAAGGTCTTTTAGCAGAGAGATTACTCTCCCTCTGCTTTATGGAGTGAGTTCATTTACAGGCAGATTGACAGAGACACACAGAGCCACACCCCCCACACTTATTCAAGTCTGAACTTCAAAGCGACATAATTAGAAAAAAAAAAAAACCTGACTGGCACAGCTGCGGAAAATAATTAAACCACAAGTTGCCGCAATAAATCTGCTGTGTAAACCGGCCCAGGGTTTTTTTTGGCAATATTTATTCAGAGGGATTTTTGCCATTGCCTTCCTCTGAGGCTGAGAGAATAATAATAAATAATAAAATTTTATTTCTATCCCGCCCCTCTGCAACACAATCGGGGCGGCTTACAATATAAAAACTCCATAGTCACAGTACCCTAGCCCACCCACCCCTTAAAATAATATTAAATTATAAAATATTAAAAACATACAATAATTAAAAATATATAAATTAGAAAGAAAGAAATTAAAACATACAATAGTTAAAAAAAATCTGATTGCAGCTCAGAAAGGACAGCCGAGTCTTGGGCTGGGATAATTATTCAGAAAAGGCCTGCCGGAAAAGATCCGTCTTGACAGCTTTTTTAAAGCTGTCTAAGGTGCTAATAAGACGGATCTCGTCCGGTGGGCCATTCCATAATCTGGGAGCAGCAGCAGAGAAGGCCCTCTGGGAGGTCACCGACAGTCTTGTTTTCATAGGCTGTAACAGATTCCTCCCAGATGACCGAAGTGCGCGAGGAGGGTCGTACGGAAGGAGGCGGTCACGGAGATAAGTTGGACCCAAGCCATGTAGGGCTTTAAAGGTCATAACCAACACCTTGTACTGTGCCCGGAAACTAATAGGCAGCCAGTTGAGAGCTTTTAGCACAGGTGTTATATGCTCTCTTCTGGAAACACCAGAAATCAACCTGGCTGCCATGTTCTGAACTAGTTGAAGTTTCCGAGTCAAGCACAAGGGTAGCCCCATGTAGAGCGCATTACAGAAATCCAGATGGGAGGTTACCAGTGCATGTACCACAGTTTTGAGGTCCCTTGTATCCAGGTAAGGGCGCAGCTGGCATATCAGCCGAAGTTGATAACAGGCACTCCTGACCGTCGCATTTACCTGATTAGACATCTGGAGCGCCAGGTCCAGGAGCACCCCCAGACTGCAAACACAGTCCTTGGAGGAGAGTGTAGTTCCATCCAGGATTGGAAGGTTTATTCCCAGACCTGGTTTCGGGCCTGTAACTGTTAGTACCTCCGTTTTGTATGGATTCAGTCTCAATTTGTTTTTCCTCATCCAGTCCATTTCTGCTTTAAGACAACAATTGAGAGGAGAGACACCATCTGAAGTCGAAGCTGATGACCAAGACATGGAGAGGTATATCTGGGTGTCATCAGCATACTGATGACACCGCACTCCATGCCTCCGAATGATCTCTCCCAGTGGCTTCATATAGATGTTAAATAGCATCGGGAACAGGATGGCACCCTGAGGAACACCACAGTTAAGCTTGCCCAAGGTCACCCAGTGTGTTTCCATGGCTGATCAGATATTCTAACCCTGGTCTCCAGAGCTGTAGTCCAACATTCAAATCATTACACCACACTGGCTCTCTAGATTGAACAATAAAATTTGGGCCATGTTTATGTATACAGTTGGACCCCTGTATCCATGGAAGCAATATCCGTGGGACACAAAACAAGGAACACATACCATAGAGTCTTCCTAGAAAATACCTAGAGAGACATCCTGTCTAGACATTTTCTAAATCCTCCAAGGCAACTCTATGGTATTTTAGACTGGAAGTCCCATTATTTTCCATAACGTTCACTGTTATCCATGGTTTCCAGTATCTGTAGTAAGTCTGGGAACTGAACCCACACAGATAAGGGAAGTCCGACTGTACTTCTTTCTTTCTCCTGAGGCTAAATCCCTTCATAGCATACAGCAGTGATGGGCAACCTTTTGAGCTTGGTGTGTCAAACTTCACCAAAAAACTGAGCATAACTCGGGTGGTGTTTCACTTAGAGGAAAAAACATAATTTCACAATATTTACTGTTTAAATAACATAAATTTATACAGTTGCCCCTCCACATTCGTGACTTCGATATTCGCAGAAAGCCTCCAACCCTCATGTTTCCCCCCTCCCTTCCAAAGGCACCAACGGGCTTCTCATGAAGCCTGTCGCTGCCTTGGGAAGGAGGGGTGGAAAGCCTCCCACCCCCCACGCTCTCTCCCTCTCCTTCTCAAGGCACCAACGGGCTTCTCACAAAGCCTATCACTGCCTTGGCAAGGGGAGGGTGGAAAATCTCCCACCCGCACGCTTACCCCTCTCCCTTCCCAAGGCACCGATGGGCTTCTCATGAAGCCTGATGGTGCCTTGGCAAGGGGAGGGTAGAAAACCTCCCACCCGCATGCTTTCCCCCTCCCTTTTCAAGGCACCGACGGACTTCCAAGGCTCCCGCCCGCCACCTTCCCCTGGTTTCTGAGGCAGCTCCGGGGCTTCAAAGCCCTGGAGCTCCTTGGGAAAGCCGGTGAAAGGCAGGACAGAGTCTCTCCCTCCCGCCACCTTCCCCGGCTTTTCCAAGATGACTCCGGAGCTTCGAAGCCCTGGAGCCCCTCGGGAAGGCTGGTGAGAGGCTGGGCAGAGTCCCTCCCTCCTACTGCCTTCCCCGGCCTTTCTGAGGGGGCTCCGGGGCTTCAAAGCCCTGGAGCCCCTCGGGAAGGCCAGTGAGAGGCTGGGCAGAGTCCCTCCCTCCACCTTCCCCGGCCTTTCCAAGGCATCTCCGGCTCTTTGAAGCCCTGGAGCTCCTCGGAAAGGCCGGTGAGAGGCCGGGCAGAGTCCCTCCCTCCTGCCACCTTCCCCAGCCTTTCCAAGGCAGCTCCAGGGCTTCAAAGACCCGGAGCTCTCTCAGGAAGGCCGGGGAGAGGCCAGGCAGACTCCCACCCATCCTCCCGCCAGCCCGTCGCCTTCCCCAGCCTTTCTAATGCAGCTCGAGGGCTTCAAAGCCCCAGAGCCCTCTCGGGAAGGTGGGGAGACGCCAGGCAGAGTCCCGCTGACCTGCCTGCCACCTTACCCGTCCTTTCCGAGGCAGCACCGGGGAAGCAGGCAGGCCTCAGGGATGGTGGTGGCAATTGGGGCTTCTTAGCCCCGCCCGCCACTTTCCTCCCCCCTCCCACCCTCCCTAAAGTGGTGATCGGGGCTTCGAAGCCCTGCCCGCCACTTTAGGGAGTGTGGTGAGGTTGCGGGGGGGGGAAGGGGGAGGAGGCCTAGCCACATGTCACCACAGATGGCTACGCGTGTCAGTGGTGACACGCGTGTCATAGGTTCGCCATCACCGGCATACAGTGATGATGTCTATTCTGAAACAGCCTAGATGATTGTCATTTAAAAAACAATGTAGGCTCTTAGGAAGGGATCCTCCAGTCATGCCCCTGGCATGCTGTCTGCTTCTGTAGACCAAATGAGATCACAGCAACAATGTAATGCTGCACAATAAACCAATAGACTGCCACTGGCTGCTTTAACTTCATTAAGACTTTTCACGAGATATGGTTATCTGAAACATAGAAGTAAACAAATCCAACTGTCAGATCAGCAATCTGTCAAATGGTGTGCTTTTCGGTTTTGTAGCAACATGAAAAAGATAAACCAATCACAGGAATGTGTTCAATCAAGAGTTGTGAAGCCTCTTGTTCCCAAGAGCCATGAAGCCTCTTGTTCTCATCGCTGATGTGTTTCACAGAAACACACATGGGTCAAAGGATCATGATGATCTTCTTTAGTGACTAAAAATAAAAAGGAATTGAGCAGACGTTTGCCTTCTGAAATAACAGATTGTGCTGATCTGTAGCTAATTCATTAAAATGAGGGAATGAAATGTGGTGAGAAGATCAGAGTACTTTCAGATCATAAATATGGGAAACCTCCATGAAGCTATTTGTCTTTCCGGGCTAATTCACACATGCACTTACCTAGAACTTGGGAAATATTATTTTGTTGGGACTACAACTCCTAGAATGGCCAGCCAGCGTGGCCAAATAAATCGCCTCAAGTTCTGCAAAATACCCATTTATGGGTGGCTGCCCAAAATGGAATAGTGTGGATTCTCATTTATGTGGGAATTAATGTGTGTTTGAAGTGCCTTCTCACTGCAGCAGTTTAACAACACCATACCATTACCAGCATTCCTTTTGAGGGTTTCCCCACCATCACCAGTGTCACAGCACACATCATGTCAACCATGTGTTTCACAGGAATGGCTTCCATGTTGCTCCATAGAGTAGCTATCAAGCACTTGATTAGTGGTCACACATGTGCACACACAGAAAGCCTGAACTTCCATGAACCTTTTGACCTTTGCGTATGCATGCGCACACACACAAAAACAGTATAACGTATATGACTGTGAGGGTAGAGTTAAAGCCAATGCTTAAATTCTATAAATGACACTTAACTGCAGTATCATCCTTCCTGATAGCTTCTGACCCAGAAGCAGAGCTTGAAGACATTACTTTTCCAAGTTCTGCCTGGAAAGTCTTCCTGCTTATTCTGAACATATAAAACAATGAAGCAAAAGTACTTTGTGGAACATATGCAGAAGTATTCTCCTTTCCACATTTTATGGTATTGGAGAAGAGCCAGTGTGGTGTTGTGGTCTGAGTGTTGGACTGTGACTCTGGAGACCAGGGTTCGAATCCCTGTTTGGCCATGGAAGCCCACTGGGTGACCTTAAATCACACATGCTCAGCCTTCGAGGAAGGCAATGGCAAACCCCCTCTGAACAAATCTTGCCAAGAAAAGCCCATAAGTTTGCCATAGGTCCCCATAAGACAGAAACAACTTGAAGGCACACAATAACAAAGTGAAAACAGGCTGTGGCCATGGCATTGCACCAGTACAGGAGATCTTCTCCTGCTTCCTCTGTGCAGGACTTGTCTTGTGCTACTACGATCAAAGGGCAAGGCTGCTAGTTTTGAAACTGTTATCATTCATGCAGTTATCTTTTAAAGATGTCTTACCTCCCAAACCACTAACAGTATATCAGTATTAGAGGTATTACACACTAAGCCACAAACATTCAATATGGTCTGGGCTTTGCGGCCTTTCAAACAGACGTGTTTACAATGCATATTTGCTTATCCCTATCAGTAGTTTTATTGCCGTTCTTTAACTGCCATTCCAGAATGTGCTTTATTACTCAGTTGACATCATCTTTGCAATGTGTGGGTGTGTCTCTGACACTTCATCCACTTGGGTTTACATTGTAAACACTCCTGATACTTTCAGTTTAAATGAACTGAGATAATGAATGAACAGAGATGGTGGTTTCTTGCTGCACTACATACATTAATAAATGGATCCTTACAACTGCACATATAACTAAATAATTAAGCACAGAAAAAAAAAACTTACTCCTAGAGAACCTTTCTTAAGCAGAACGTGCTGCTTTGATACCTCAACAGAGAAGCTGCTTGCAAGAGCTGTATCATCTGGCAAAACTCTTCAAAGTTTTATTGCCAGAGTCACAGTTTGCATTTTTCAGTATCCTATGACACTCCCAGCTATGTAACTCCTAAAATACCTGTGGCTTTAATATCAAGTCTGTCGATGCATAGGAAGAAGTGGATTGAAATCCATGAAAGCACATGCTGAAATAAATCGGTTAGTTTTAATGGTGCTCCTGGATTCCTTTCTCCTAGACATTAATATGGCTATCTCTTTAAAAAATGCTGATTAGATGTTCAAATATAGTTGCTGATTATTGTTAACTGCTGTCAAGTCAACCTTGACTTATGGTGACCCTATGAATGCTGTCAAATACATGAAGAATCTGCATTGAATTTACAATTGCTATTTTTTAATTTTTTATTTTTTTTACTAGTATAGTTGTGCCTGGCATAACATATGCTGTTATGTGCCCTGCTGGGATTTCAAGCGGTGGTTCTGGCATGCAGCTAGGAATGGCAGTGTTCCTTTCACATGCAACATGGTATTATTTTAGGAAAAAATATTGCATTATTTTACATGTGAGTAGCTGAGAGAGTGAGAGGAGGGAGGGGCCCTTGTGATATTGGGGGTATAGATGCAGACTGAGAGGCAGGAGTGGATTGTGAGGTGGAGAGGGATTTTGCATGTGGGTGGTGATTAGCTGTGGGAGTGAGAGGAGCAAGGGGATTAGTGGGGTATGTTTCCTAAGCAGCCAATCAGCACACTGGGATAGGAAACATACCCAAGCGTTTTATATATAGAGATTTTTTTAATTATAAAAAGGAAGTGAGATAGGCTTTTATTTGCGACTATAGACCTAACTCTTTTTGTTAGTCCCAACTAGATGGGATCCACTGAATCAATTGATACTTGGGCCAGCATTCTGTTGGTTAGGCCAACTAGAGTAGACCCACTCAATCAATTGTTGAATGGAGAATAAATGTGTAGGTAAATGATTCGGTAGGTCTACTCTCTTCAGGGTAAACCACAGGGTTTAAGCCTTGGTATTTTAACTAGTATGTAAGTTCCATTGATTCAATGAGTTTACCCTGGTTGGAACTGATGATAGGATCCAGGCTGTGGACTTGGAAATGTTCATTTAATTTACCAAGTTTTATCTGTCCATGAACTTCTTAAGGAGTGATCATTGATTTAATTCTTTGTTTTGATACTTGAATAACAGTCCAAAGCACAGTGTTTTATGCTGTGCAAACCCAAATAATTTTAGGTGAGCAGATTATGCAGAGAAATAAACTTTTGTTTACTATGTGTTTTATGGCCAGGCTTTTCCAAAAGCCATCAGCTATATTTAGTCTCTTCTGAATGGCCATTCTGAATTGTCATAGAGGAACTCTGCTTACTCATCTTACTGATGCTTCTCTAGTTATGAATCAAATGAGCTGCAACTGCAGCTGGAACTCACACTCCACCCAAGGGAGGAGTCTTTCTCACTGCAACCCATGTGGTATCCTGAAACAGCCTTGCTTACTCCGACCAAAGCAGCATTAGGAAACAGTCCCCAGGCCACAGTGTTGAGCAAGAGAGTTGTAAAATCTGATAGTGGGCTTTTGGCCTGGTGGGACTACAGTCATTTCCTGCAACACATCAGCTTGCTTTCACAAACATCCTAAGAAAACCAAGCCCAACCAGGTTGTTTCACAAAATGAAATAGATTGCACAGGGCTTTGCAGCTGGCCTCATCCATTTCCTCCAGTATGACCTCCCCAACCTGGTGCATACCATATGTGTTGGTATCCCAACTCCCATTATCCCCAGCACTGGTTTAAGGAATATTGGGGGCCCTTGCAATACTTTATTTTAAGGGGCCCATATGTTTATCTCAGGTCAATGTAACCTAACCTATTCACAGTACAGTATATTCAGATTATTACTAATAATGTTTTTGCAGGAGGAGGATTGCGATGCCCTCCCCAATGACAGGGGGCCCTGCAGCTGCAGGTACTGCAGGGCCCTTAAACCAGTCCTGATTATCCCCCAAGCACAGCCATACCCCACAGTTGATCTGTTCATTTACTCTTGGGGAAGTTAACTTTTGGACTACCATGCACTGCCTGGGGGATTTCAAGAGTGATAGTCCAAAAAAGTAACTTTTCCAAGCTCTGCAGTAGCTGCTCTGGTTTCTTTCTAGATCAGACTGGGGAAAGCTGACCTGAACAAGGGCTGCAGGAGGAATATGTAAGGAATTGAGACATTCAAAAGAAGGAAAAGTCTGACTGCACAGTGTCCTCTATATATTTTCCTCTCTTCAAATGCTAGTCAAAATGCTGTCCCAACATTCATTCAGTGGCCCATTCCATTTGTTCACATTCTGAATACCTTAAAAATAATGGCTGGAATCCTATAGGGTTATGCACTCAGTCCCTGTGTAGCTGTAATTTAGGGGCTATGTAGGGACCATGAAAGCTCCCCAATCTCCACCTACTGTGAAGCAGCCACTGTGATTGATGGGGGTCGGATCTCCTGTTGGGTTTACTCTGGGAAGCAGCTGGCTGACTGTCCCACCCTCGCTTGTGTGAGTAATCTGGTGAGAGGGGGGATTGTGCCTATCAGGGGTGAGAAGCTGCTTCCTGAGTGACAGGGAACAGACTCCTACCAATGTCTGCAACTGCTTCCAGGTACATGGAGATTGGGATGAGATTCAGTGCATAGCACTGTAACTATGGTGGTTATGCATACATAAATCCGCAAGAGGATTCTGGTCAACTTTTTACAAAAATGTAGCTCTGTTAATTTGCTACAGTAAACTGTGATGGATGAAGTGAACTTTAATCCACAAAAACTCATGCTGTAGCAAATCTATTCATTATTAAGGACTCTTTTTGTTTTGAAGTGTTTTTCTTTATTATTGAAAATTGTTATTTTTTAAAAAAATGTATCTCATTTTGCAAATTGGCTGCATGATATGCATGCATGGTTTATTACTGCAGATCTGTAAATCTGTGTGCTACCTGGACTGTTTGTCTGATTTGTTACAGCTTTGGAGTGGATAGTTGAATAGACAACTCACAATAGCCACCTCCAAATCCATCTCTGGAAGCTACTTCTTCTGTTTTGTGTTTGTTTGGTGAATGCAGATGTTTTCCTGTTTTGCTTCACTGACTGTAGTATCTACTTTCTTTCCCCCTTCTTCATTAAGAGAGCAGTTGATGGAGTTAAATGCATTCCTGTTTTACTGTTCATGCACTATGATATCCATCACTGTGGAGGTTAGAGAAACAAGATTACACCACATAATTTCCTTGCTTTCCTGAGGAAACCATGGGGTCAAGTTTGCAGGGCACACCTACAGTTAGATAGCATCAGTAATTAGTAAAAGGAATGGTCTTGTCAGATTATTATACTGCAACTATCTCTCATACTCAGTTAAAATTCACCAGAGCAATGCCTGGAGAAGTAATTTCTTAAGACAATAGTTCCCAGAATCCAGCTGTCCGTATGGCCTGTGGAATACCAATTAGGGGACTCAAACTCTCCATCATAATCATCCCATTTTCTAAATTTGGAAGTAACTTGGTGCAAGCAATGAGTTAATGGTAATTAAATCATTTTCCAAATAACTGAGGTATAACCACAGGTATAGATACAGGGAAGAACAAAAAGAGGGTGTTGTCCCAACCCTATGAATTCTGTACCTCCCAATGAAATATCTTTCAACCCCCACATTGCTAACATTATGCACTGTGGTAACTTAACACTTCAATTGAGCATTTAGAAATACAGTTTTGGCATTCAAAGAAAAAGAGCAGGCAAAGCTATAAAAATGTAAATATAAGAAATGTACAAGTTCCAGGTGTAAATGATATTCAGTGTCTTAGGGGCTTACCACACTCCAAAGAAAAGTGGCAATTTAGCAGGAAGGTTCTGTCTTCCGTGTTGTCTTACTTCATGACGTTGTCATTCTTTAGTTCTGGTCCCATGGGTACCAAGGTAAAACTGCATCTTTTTCCTAATCAAAAAGGCCCATTAGCAAAAAGGCATGGTTTTAACTTATCCCCCCACCCACAGGACCAGAATGAAACAACGCTGGAAGAATGACGACGTCATGCAGTAAGACAGCACGAAAGACGGAACCTTCCTGCTACGTTGCTGCTTTTCTTTGGAGTATGGTAAGCCCCTCACTCTCTAGAAATTTGGGGAGTGAAGGGAAATTTAATGTGGAGGCACGCATCTTATTTGGGGGACAATGCCCCCCCTACACCTCTCTCTGGCTTTTCTTCGCAAATGAAGATTCAGGAAGGACTCATCCCGTGCTTTCTGCAAGTGCGCTGATGACTAAAAAGGCCAATCCAAGATAAACAAGTCGGGTTGCAGAAAGCACAGCAGAAGGTCTCCTTGGGTGATGTTTTTGGGTTGTGATTCTTTCTGCGTTGTCGTTTCTCTTCGAGACTTGTTCGGCATGAGTTCTCAAATAAGGCTGCAGCATTGTGGATAGTGCGTCTCCATGCCTCCCGATGTGAGGCCAGGGCGGACCACAGTTGGTGATCAATTTGGCCGAGTCTGAGATGTTGTTTCAGGGAGTCTTTGTATCGTTCACCGTAGAGTAGTATTTTTGGGAGGCGATGGTCCTCCATCCTAGAAACGTGCCCTGCCCACCGCAGCTGTGTTCTCAATATCATGGCCTCAATACTGGTGATCCCTGCTTGCTCAAGGACAGCAACATTCGTCACATAGTCTGTCCAGTGTATATTTAGGATTGTGCGTAGACAGCGCTGATGAAAGCGCTCGAGGAGTCATAGGTGGTGGCGATAGGTGACCCATGTTTCAGATCCATAAAGGAGGATAGACACTACAATGGCTCTTGACACACTGATTTTTGTGCTTTGCCTCAGGTGTTTATTGCTCCAGACTCTTTTGTGAAGTCTTCCAAATGCAGTATATGCCTTTGCTAATCTGTGATCAATCTCTTTGTCAATCTTGGCATCTGAGGAGATGATGCTTCCCAGGTAGGTGAACTGCTGAACGGACTTAAGCACAGATTTGCCGACGGCAATCTTCGTTTGCGAACAAAAGCCAACACCTCTACAGTTGTAACATAATAAGGAGTAACTTTACTGTTTTTGCTGTGCAATTTTAACTGTTTTAGTTGCTTTTATAGTTACAGGCATGTGTGGTCTCACTACTATGATGTGTTTTTTTACCATAGGCCAGTGGCATGCTGCATTTTGATGTTTAAAAGTTTTTCATTTGTTTTGGGTACTGTGAATATGTAGTGATAAGTTATATCTTATGTTTTGTATGTTACTTATGTGATTTTTTTGTATGTTGTAAAATTGTTTCTGTAGATATTGTTTTGTCTTTATATAAATAGTAATAAAAAAAGAAAGTAGTTTAAAAGATTGCCATTTTAGTACAGAATGGCTTTTTTAAAATGTAATTATGTTAATAGCTACCTATCTGGGGGCACTTGGATTACAACTGTAACTATTTATTCTCCCTTGTCTCCTTTGGAGAAGCATAACTGCTGTTTGGAGCCTCTCAAAGTGCCAAGTAGCCTTTTGGTAGCAAGCATAAGATCTGGCTTTATTCCCCAGCAGGCTTATCACAAGGCAGCTTCTATTGTCTGTAAACAGCCACCACCTGAAATACACTCCTCAAGCTTTTGAGTAGTTTTCTAGGTTAGCCTTTTCACATTTCTTGAAATGTGCATTGAGGTGGCAGGGCAGGGTGTGTGTGTGTGTGTGTGTGTGTGAACAGAGGAATTAGTCAAGTAGCTCTTAACTGTCTCTAAAGTGGAAGCAACTCTACAGGCAGTGCTAGTTGCTTTCCCCCCTGTTGTTTCTTGCGTAGGATGCAGTTAGCAGCATACAGTCTAAATGTGCCTTGTTCCTCATTACAGCGCAGGATTCTACAGTCCCTGGGAGGTTGTGAAACACTATAGAGAGGCCACAACAGGAAGTGCAATCAGCAGTGAGTAAAGAGAGACTTTCCTTCCTTCTCTGGAGTTTTCAAAACTTCCTTCTTCAGTTCCAAATCCTCTTGAGGATCCTATAAATGACAAATTAACATGAGTTTTTAAAAACTTTTTAGCAGGCTCTATCTGCAAACTGTTCCTCCTTTCTTCTATCTTCACTTTTCATTTCTGTAAACCATCTACCTCCTCTTTCCTCAAATAGGTCTAGCTTCATTAAAGTATTTGTTTTTATCTGTTTGCCTGCATTTTTTTACAGCAACAACAATTGGCTAACTGCCTTCTTTTTAAGACCTTGGAAATGACTAGGACCTGAGCACTGTAGGAAAAAAGGTGTGTGTGCACGTGTGCACATGTATTGCACAAACAGAATGAAAAGTGTGAATGTGGGGGGAGAGATGGTTGCTGCTTACAATGTAATCAATTGCATGATGCAGTATGTCTGAGATGCTGGTTAGCTATAAAATCTAATCTACCCACCTACCTCATTTTTCACACACAAAAAATCCCAAGCTGTCAGAAAAGAAATGTCATAACTTCATCTCTCTCTGGAGACAGCCACCAAAGCACTGGACAAAGGTCACATAACCAAATCATGCATTTCCCATCTTCAGCTCTGTGTGAACTCACGCTGAAGCTCTTCAGTTTCCCATATATAATAGGCATAAGGGGAATCATTTCCTCTGTCAAAGTTATCTTCCTAACATTTTAAAGCTGCTGCATCAGCTTGTAAGGGAGAATAACCCCACAGTTATGACCTGAATAGACTAGAAAGCTGGGCCAAAGCTAACAAAATGAAATTCAATACGGAGAAATGTAAGGTACTGCACTTAGGGTGGAAAAACGAAATGCATAGATATAGGATGGGGGAGACCTGGCTGAACGAGGCTACATGGGAAAGGGATCTAGGAGTCCCAGTAGACCACAAGTTGAACATGAGTCAACAGTGTGATACGGCAGCTAAAAAGGTCAATGCGATTTTGGGCTGCATCAATATAAGTATAGTGCCTAGATCAAGGGAAGTAATAGTGCCACTCTATTCTGCCTTGGTCAGGCCTCACCTAGAATACTGTGTCCAGCTCTGGGCGTCACAATTCAAAAGGATATTGGAGTGTGTCCAGAGGAGGGCGACTAAAATGGTGAAAGGTCTGGAAACCATGCCTTATGAGGAAAGACTTAGGGAGCTGGGTATGTTTAGCCTGGAAAAAAGATGGTTAAGGGGCAATAGGATAGCCCTGTTTAAGTATTTGAAGGGGTGTTACATTGAGGATGGAGCAAGCTTGTTTTCTGCTGCTCTAGAGACTAGAACACAGGATGTAAGGTCCAGGAACAGAGATTCCACCTCAACATTAGGAGGAACTTTCTGACAGTAAGAGCTGTTCGGCAGTGGAACACACTCCCTCGGAGCGTGGTGGGGTCTTCTTCCTTGGAGGTCTTTAAACAGAGGCTGGGTGGCCATCTGTCAGGGATGCTTTGATCGTGATTTCCTGAGTGGCAGGGGGTTGGACTGGATGGTCCTTGTGGTCTCTTCCAACTCTACAATTCTATGATTCTATGAGTTCATTTTATCTTTGTATTGGTTCACTGTATCTTTACTGCCTCCAACACTGTAGTGTAGCAGTGTATTTATAGGATTTACAATCAATCTGTTTGACCCTAAAGAAAAGATGTCCTCCTCAGAAGGCATGCTGATAGTTTCTTCCCAGGCTCCTCACCCAGAGTTCTAAAAGGGGGGGGGGCTCTGGCACTTTTGACTGTTACCAAGAATCAAGTACCGTAGTTGCTTTCCAAAGAATGGCTCAGATAAGATTTTTTCATTATTACTACTGTATTACTACAGGGAGCACAATCCAACCTGGAATGACAAGAGGGAGGATATCTTCCATCCAGTCTGCTCAGTGAAGATCTAAGGCAGACCACTTTATTTATTTATTCATTTAATTGATCACCAACAGTGGTCTGCCCTGGCCTCACATCGGGAGGCATGGAGATGCACAATCCACAATGCTGCAGCCTTATTTGAGAACTCACGCCAAACAAGTCTTGAAGAGAAACAACAACGCAGAAAGAATCACAACCCAAAAACATCACCCAAAGAGACCTTCTGCTGTGCTTTCTGCAACCGGATTTATTTATCTCGGATTGGCCTTTTTAGTCATCAGCGCGCTTGCAGAAAGCATGGGATGAGTCCTTCCTGAATCTTCATTTGCGAAGAAAAGCCAGAGAGAAGGAGAGTAATTTCATTTGTGTCCTGCCTTTTCTCCAATGAATTCAAGACAACATGCATGACTTTATCCTCCAAGGAGCTATGTTAGTTAGTGACAGCTCATGACCAAGCTGGTTAGTGAAGAAAGGTACTTGCCAGTTCAGTTGATAAGCTGCTCATGAGAAGGCTGAAAGGTGGGATAAACCAGGAGGAGGACTAGGTACATCACCGTGAGCTAAACTGGAGGCAAGGCAGAATGTAAATGTAGGCAATAAAAAAATATATAGTTATGGCCTGTTTTCTAGCCAAGGCCTATGTCATGTGCATACTTTTCTCTCTTTCCATTAAAGACTTATGGGACTCATGTACATGACCAAAAAAAAAAAAAAAATCCAGCAAGAATGCAGGCAGAATACCTTTAGTTTAGATGAGCTCCTGTTGGGATTTGCCATATTCAGAAGGAGGGTGGCTGAAAACTCTAAATAAAGTTGTCTCTCGGTATCCACAGATTTGGTATCCATATTCTTTAAAAAATAATCCAAAAAGCAAACCTTGATTTTGCCATCTTATATAAAGGACACCATTTTGTTATGCCATTGCATATAATGAGACTTGAGTATTCACAGATTTTGGTATCCACTGGGGGTCCTGGAGGGACAACTGTAGACCGCAATAACGGCTTGCGCTGTTTCTCGCGATCCTTTTAAAAAATTGTGCAAAAATGCACATAACAGGTCATCTGTACAACCAATTTGAAAAGGGGGCACAGCAGAGCTGAAAGCTGATTGGTCAGACCTCAGAGGGGGCAGGCTTGCAAGGGAGAGCTTTCAATGCCAGTGCCACTATTGTTTTTGTTTTTGCCCACACGATCATTCAGCCAGCAAAGTGGCAGAGCAAAAGTATGAAGTTTTTTTAAAGTGGAAAACAGCTCTTCCACATCTGTCACTTTAAGGTGAAAAAAAAGGGGGGGGGGTGAATGGAGGGAGATTTTTCCAGACTCAACTGACTCGCGGCCACCTTTTTTTTTCCCCCATGGATGTAAACTGTAAAACATACCCTTCCAAGCTTGCGAATGTCCCATGGGCACAAATGGGCACTGCAGCAAAAGGAAGGTAAGCCACTATTTTTCGCTACCAATTCTCCCATGTAGCTGTGCCCATGGAAAGGGTTTATGCTTTTCTTCCTACTATTTTTTCATTGTTTTCCTCATGAAGAAAGCAGATTAGAAGCACCCACTTCTGTTCAGTATACAAGCCATAGTTTGCAGCTACAAGAATTATCCCAAACTACAGTTTAATAGAAGAAGGGTTAGAAATCAAGACAAATTAGTTTGTGTAAAACAGGGGTTAAGCTCAGATAGCCTTCTATAGGTTGTTAGAGTGCAAGTCCCGGCAACTTTGGCTAGAACAGCCAATGGTGAGGGATTTTGTGAGGTGCAGTTGATCAATACCTGCAGGGCCTTGTGATTCCCAGCCCTGGGGTAACCCATTGTTTTCCCTTAGAACAGAGGAACCATACTAAGTAGGTGTGGAGAGGTTCATTGCCTCCTGGGAGTCCCCTGTAGGGGACAGCTGAAATTTCTAAAGAAAAACAAGATGTAAATATACATGTAAGCAACTATATGTTGTTATTGTGTACCTTCAAGTCATTTCCCACTTATGGCAACCCTAAGGCGAGCCTATCATGAGCTTTTCTTGGGGAAAAATTGTTCAGAGGGAGTTTGCCATCGCCTTCTTCTTGGGTTGAGAGAATGCAACTTGCTCAAGGTCACCCAGCATTTTTCCATGGCCAAATAGGGATTCAAACACTGGTCTCCAGAGTTCTAGTCCAATGCTTAAACCACTACACCATGCTGGTTGTCTAAACAACTACTGTATATACAACTATAAATAAATGATCTGCAAGTGTGCATTAACACCACTATAGAAACATATCCTTAGACTAGCAATTGTGAGCAAACAACATTTCTTTTAAAACCCATCCAGTTTTAACTCCACTCTTATAATGGATGGTCGTATGGGCATCATTTCTCCCCAGTCACTACTTGGTACTGGTGACCTACTAAACAAATTTGCTGGCCAGGAAGGTCATTGTGGGATGTTGATTGTAAGGAAATGTTTACTTTGGAATCATATGCATTTAGATTATGCCTATTACAATTACAGTGTGATTTGGAGTTTAGAGTTCACATGTCTTGTCTTTTTTGCATGAAATCATCAAAATTAGAGCTGACATTTGTAGAATATTGTGACTCTAGCTGTTGGCTCCTGCATGTGAGCCAGTAGAGGAGTTCTGGTTTTAAATATCTCTAATCCTCACATTGCATTATCTGAAGCAAGAGTGATAGAGAAATCATTCTGCTTGTGTTCCAAATAAAAATGAGGAAGAGAAAGTTGCTCTCTCAACTGTTGGGGAGCATAGCAAAATGCATTAAAATTATGAGGATTAATTGTACTGAATCCCATGTTCTTTGCGTCCACTTATGTGATCTGTACTCATACATACTAATCACTGAGACGTGTCCAGTGTGTACTTTACATTAAAATATGTCTTCCAAATGTACTTATTTAGCTGCATTTCCTCTTTTCTGGTTTGATGCTTTATTTAATAACATAAGATAGCAAGCATACAGATTGGACAATCTGAAACTTACATTAAAATCTTATTTGTGTGGACCTATTGAGCTCACTGGGATTTGCTCCCAGGATGTTCATGAGTGGTTGGGGTCTTCAGAGTAGAATAAGACATGGAATTATACATAGATTTGCAGTATTGGGGGGCACATTCAAAGTGGATGATACACAATTGGATATTAACGTTTCCAAAATTATTTAAACATTTCAAAATTAAATGTCGTTTTATAGTCCCTATGCAAAGGTTTGCTGAAGATGGTTGCTCCCTGCATGACCAGGGATGGGTTTACATAATGTAAAACATTTGTACATGGTCCTGGAAGAGGAAGGAGAGGTGGGTACACTGCATATTATTTTGTAACTTAACCACTTGCCACCAGAGAGAAGTTATTTGGGACACAGCAGAGATTGCCAAACATTCATCATATTACTGATCTGGCAAGTAACCAGAAGAACAGTAAAAGTTTGAACTACAGCTCCCAAAGTCTTGTAATCAGCGTGGCCAGTGCCTGTTGTCTTGGCTCCTCTCATTTTTTTGTGGGGAGGGAAGTACTTTTATATGACAAGTTGGCAGCTCTAGACATATCCAGATGAGCAGGTCCCATTGCAAACCTTCTAGAGCAGCCTTCCCCAACCACAGTGCCCTTAAGATTTGCCAGTCCACAACTTCAATTGTCTCCAGCTAACACAGTCAGTGAAATTGTAGCCCAGCATATCTGGAAGATAACAAGTAGAGGAAAAGTACTTTAAAGATAGCAAGCCTGTAAAAGCAACAGCAGATGTGATGGGATCCACTTGGTACTGGATAAATGTTATGGTTCTTGGTGTAAAACTAAGGGGTTGTCCAAATGGTGAAAATAATCCTAATGGAATTCAGTTGGATGGTGATCTGTCTAAATGGACATGCACACTAATAAGTTTTATTCAGAAGGGGGCATCCAAATTCACTGTAAACTCCATTGGGGAAGACTTTGTGGCTTTTCCCGGAGTTTTTAAAAAGCTCTGTAGGGGATGTGAATGTCTGCTCATTAAGACAGTCGCATTCACATTGCTGCACCAAGGCAGCACAAGCTGATTATCTGGAGGAGCATGGGGGGAGCTGTCGCCATGTTGGATTTTTGGCTAAGCAATAGATTGTTAAGGTGATAAAATGGTGATCTTTCTCTTTCTTTTGTTCTTTTCTTTCATAAATGTGAAATATCGTTTGTGCACACCATGGGAAAGTGTGTTTTTTTTAAAAAAAAAATCAGTGGTGGCAGATTTAAAAGTGCGAATAATTCACTTGCAGCTGCCATCTTGGCTAGGGAGCATGCAGAGTTTATGGGGCCCTTAACCATTAAGATAGCTTGAAGTTGCTGTGAATTGCTACTACTACAGAGCAATCCTTCCCCCCCCCCCCCATGGAGGTGAATGGCTGGCAGGCTGCACATGACAGGACTGGTGATTCTGCATTGGTTCTTCTTGCAAATGCAGATGTACCTCAACTCTGAGGCATTGCCCAACAGTTTCTCATTAGAATTAAAGTTCACAGGAGCTCTTATGGAAAAGCTATGGCTCTTTGACTGGCGCAACAGTATTTCATAGTTGAGTTATAAATGTAAATTCCAAAGAGAAGAAATAAAAATGCAACAGCAAACAAAATGTCAACAAAACCATCACACAACTCAGGGTTGTTGGTTTTTTGTTTTTTGTTTTTTGTTTTTTTTTTGCATTTACAAAGCCTACAGCTTATGATCATGACAGCTGGGGCACATGACGGTGATTCTTCAAAACACACACTGCAGAAGCAAGGCTAAATAATCAATCACCCTCTTTCTTCCCTCATATAAACAGATGGTGTATTCCACACATTCTCTCTGAGAGTCCCACACTCATCCTTTATACCACAGGGATGGTATACATCAAGATGAAAAAGCCTCCAGGGCCTTAAGCCTCAAAAGACTTGGATTAGAATCTGCTCCTGCTGAAAGTCAGTTGATAACCACAGTTATATGTGCGGCACATCTAAATCCAACAGGTGTTAAGAATGCCTGACTGTAATGTTTACGTGCCATGTATATCCAAGCAATTATTAGTAGGAGTGCATTGGTGTGTGTGGGGAGGCTCATTGTACACAATATGGAAAGATCTGTAATATGAGTAATATGGAAAGGACCTAGTCAAGGAAAAAAGTACAAAGCAGTTGTTCCTTCCCCCATCTTTTGTGTTTTTAGAAAGCTGCCAATGTGGTACTCTTCATATACAAAGCAGAGAGAGGGAACATACTCCTAGCCATAATAATTCTCAGCACAAGCTATTTGGAAACACTCCTCCCCATGTAACAGGCCTATTGCCACTCTATCAGTTTGATGTCCTTTCAGCCCACTGTCCAGAAACTTATTAACATTTCTACGCCCATGCTTATTTAGGATATTAGTTCATGTATCTGACAGACTGAGACAGACTTAATTCTCAAGAGTTTATTGCAAGGTTAATGTGTTTGTGGTTAAGGTGTCACAGGTGTCCTGCCTTGTTATAACACTCGAATGGTGCTAACCTTCAGCAATTTACTTCAGTTGTAGCCAATTTTTAAAATGTTTGTTGTTTTGGAGGCACTTTTACAGGTATTTCAACCACTGTTTGAGTGTCAATCTAGTTTGTTGATGAGCCACATTTTTGTGTACTAATTCGCACTGGTGGTAGGATTTGTGTGTATCAGTGCACACTGCAAGACATTTTTTTCAGCTGAAGTGGAACTCAAATGGTGTTCCTCATTTGGCAAACACCTTAAGAAGTCTTCAGACACAGATTCCTGCACACAATGTACCCATATAAGAAGATGCAAGAATGTTACTCCTAAAGCAACCCAAAGCTCTAATGTATGTTCTGTAGAGTTGACATTCCATTCATGAATATGGTCTTCAAAAACCATCTGAGGACTTTGAAGTATCTTCTTCATGGTGCATCTTTCAGAGGCTAGTTAGTACACCTAGTACATACATGGGTGAAGGTATAGCACTCCTAAAACAACCCAGAATCCTAATGTAGCTTCAGAACTATTGATATTCCATTAATTACTGCTATTTTACTGCTTAGCCTACTGATAATTTAGGCTGCTGCCAAACTGTAGAAATAATGCAGTTTGATTGAGACTGCTTTAACTGCCATGGCTCATCCTATGGAATTCTGGCATTTGTAGTTATGTAAGATATTTAGCCTTCTCTGCCAGAGAGCTCTGGTGCCACAACAAACTACAAATCCCAGGATTCCATAGGATGGAGCCATGAAAGTTGAAGTGGTGTCAAACTGCATTACTTCTGTAGTGTGGCAGCAACCTTAGTCACATCTATATACAGTATATAAAATGCTTGGGTATGTTTCCTTTCCCAGTGTACTGATTGGAGGCTTAGGAAACATACCCAACCAATCCTCTCCCTCCCCTCACTCCCTCAGCCAATCACCACTCATATGTAAATTCCCTCTCCACCTCACAATCCACGCCTGCCACTTAATCTGCATCTACACCCCCAGCCTCACAAGGGCCCCTCCCTTCTCTCACTCCCTCAGTCACTCACTACCCTCATGTAAAACAATGTAATATTTTTTCCTAGAATAATACCATGTAGTTGATCCGTGTGAACCTTTCAAATCTACTATAATGGTGTATGTTATGCTGGGTACAGCTAGTTTCTAGTACAGTTGCCCCTCCACATTCATGAATTTAGCATTCGCAGTTTTGAGTATTTGCAGTTTTGGGAGGGCCTCCCCCCTGCCCTCCCAAAAGCAGTGACTGAGCTTTAGAAGCCCTGTGGCCGCTTCTGGGGGGGAGAGAAGTAGGCCAGAGGGGTGGGAGAGGGGGGGCTTGGGAGGGAGTGGGGAGGGCTGGGGAGGCAACCACGGGGCCTCCGGAGGGTCTCCAGAGGCCCCATCAAGGCCTTGGGAGGGAGAGGGAGGGCTGGGGAGGCAACCACAGAGCCCCCAGAGGGTCTCCGGAGGCCCTGTGGTGACCTGGGGAAGGAGGGGTGAGGCAGGTGGAAGTGACTATGGGGCCTCCGGAGGCCCCATGGTCGCTTTGGCGGGGGAGGGGGAGGGCAGTTGTTATTTGCGCAATGTTCACATTCGTGGGGGTCTGTGGAACCTAACCCCCACGAATGTGAAGGGACGACTGTATCATGGCAAAAATAATCAGCAAAAGTAATTTAAAATGTAAAATTACTTTTTATAAACTTTTTCATTCCTTTGAGTGTTTCATTGTGAAAAAGTAAAGGACATGCATATGTTCTTTCGGTAGAAATATTGCCATGGTGTTAAGAAAAATGAAAGGATGCTGTTCCTTGCTAAGTCCTTGTGTCAAGAGTAGAGCATTTTTAAAAGCATGAGGGCTTCAAAGTAACAGCCACATGGAGTACACTTTTTTCAATGTATTGTCATACTGACAACTTGAGATTGTAGACAGCAATCAGCAAAATGAACAATTGTTATTCTAACCCAGGTGAAGCCAATTTAGATGAGCCCAAACTGGGCCATTTATTATCCATTGCTATTGTAGAGGGGATTGTGAAAACTCATGTAAACTCTTGACACTGTGCTAAAAATAATCTGTTTTTAGTTCATTTGACTCACTAGTCTCTTTCTAGCAGTCTTAGTGGACCACAAGCTAAACATGAGTCAGCTGTGTGATGCAGCAGCTAAAAAAGCCAAAGTGGTTCTAGGCTGCATCAACAGATCCTCTTTGTCTATATCAAGGGAAGTAATAGTGCCACTCTATTCTGCTTTGGTCAGACATCACCTGGAATACTGTGTCCAGTTCTGGGCACCATAATTCAAGAAGGATGTTGACAAGCTGGAGTGTGTCTAGAAGAGGGTGACCAAAATGGTTGGAGGTCTGGAAGCCATGCCCTATGAGGAGCGGCTTAGGGAACTGTGTATGTTTAGCCTAGAGAAGAGAAGGTTAAGAGGTGCAGGGCCGGTTTAACCTGTCTGCCAAATCAGCATTGGCAGGGGGCCCCGAGGTCAAGAGGGGGCCCCGAGGTCAAGAGAGGGCCCCGTGTTGGCCTCCTTAATCTGACGAAGGAGACAGCCAGGAGACAGCCGGGAGGAGCCCCCTCTTACCCTCCTCCTCCTCCAAAAACTTCCTGCTGGCTTTTTTAAAAAAACAAACAGAAAAGGCTCTCCAAAACTAAAGAGAAAGAGAAAGAAACAGCAGCCCTCTGTGGCAGAAGCTGGAGGGAGAGGCACGTCAGAGAGGGTGAGTGTGTGTGTGAGAGAGAGACAGGGAATTTGAGGGCTGTCTCCCTCAGAAAGGGCTTCTTCCTTTCCTTTCCTTTCCTTTCCTTTCCTTTCCTTTCCTTTCCTTTCCTTTCCTTCCTTGCACATAGATCCCCTCCAGCCCATCTTTCCAGCTGCTTTTAACATGTCTTGGTTCCTCTCCCCTCCCTTTCCCCCTTGGTCTTCTTCAGCCATCCAACCTATGTTTAAAAAAAACCCAAAGAAGAAGACTCCACCACACTCCAAGGCAGTGTATTCCACTTCCAAACAGCTCTTACTGTCAGGAAGTTCTTCCTACTGTTTAGGTGGAATCTCTGTTCCTGTAGTTTGAACCCATTGCTCCATGTCCTAGTCTCTGGAGCAGCAGAAAACAAGCTTGCTCCTTCCTCAGTATGACATCCCTGCAAATATTTAAACATGGCTATCAGGTCACCTCTCAACCTTCTCTTCTCCAGGCTAAGCATACCCAGCTCCCTAAGCCGCTCCTCATAGGGCGTAATGGCGTCCAGAACTCCCACCATCCTTCTCAGTATCTTTCTTATGCCCAGAATTGGAAACGGTATTCCAGGTGAGGTCTGACCAAAGCAGAATGGAGTGATACTATTACTTCCCTTGATCTAGACACTACTCCTATTAATGCAGCCTAGAATCACATTGGCATTTTTTGCTGCTGCATCACACTGCTAACTCATGTTCAGCTTGTAGTCCACTCTTTCTTTTCTTTGAGGAAATCTACACCATTATGTTATTTCTAATAAAAAAATATTATGTTAGTTCCTATAATATAGTTTTTAAACTAAATTATTGGTGGCAAATTATGTAATATAGTAGGCCCCTCTTATCCACTGGGGATTGGTTCGGGGGGGGGGTGGATTCTGAAAACCATGAATAATAGTGAACACCATTGAAAATAATGGGACTTCTGGTTTAAAATACTATAGAGTTGCCTTGGAGGGCCTAGAAAACAGCTAGGGAGGACACATTTTCTAGGAAGACTCTATGGTAGATGTGCTGTTTTGTGTCCCATGGATAATGAATTCATGGATACAGAGGTCCTACTGTAATCTGAATATCCTGTACGGTGAATAGGTTAGGTTACATTGACCTGAGATAAACATATGGGGGCCCCAAAATAAAGCATTGCAGGGGCCCCAAAAATTCCTTAAACCGGCCCAGGCTCCATGAATGTATTATCATTGTATGCTTACTGCTAGGGAGACAGAGAGAAGTGCTTATGGGTTTATTCTGCCTCAGGTATCATGGACTTTATCAGATGATCCATTTAAAACATTCTTTTGCTGGCATAAAAAAACCAATTTTTATGCCGGCAAAAGAATGCCCCTCCACACTCTTGCCTTCCTCTCCCAGCAAAGGCAGCTCTGGCAATAAAGAGGAAGTGAATGGAGCCCCGTTCAATTCCTTGTTTGAAATCCCGTGAGACTTCGCTGCATGGGAAATTTAAAAATAAAAACGAACAAAAAAAAAGCATTAAAATTTTTAAAAAGCACACACTCACTTTAAAAGTCCCAAGTAACCCAGGGAGGGTCATAAAAAGAGAGAATCTTGCCTGGATGTCCCACTCTTACCCAGACGTGTTCCTGCCGGACCGGCCATTCCCACTGCAGTCATTAGAATTAAATAGCCCGAAGTTTTGCATGCTGGCAATGCAGGCACAAAAGCGGCAGAGGGGATCAATTGATGGCTTAAGATGTCATTTAAAAACTATGGGTTTGGGGCTAATTTTAACTGTGAAAGGGTGACGTTGTCTGATCTGCGCACCCATTCATGGTTATGTGGCATTGTTATTGGGCCTTTTCCCGAGTGTCTGATAAAGTCCCATGACTTTACAGGAAGGGACATCATTTGCAGGTCCACCTTAGGGAGAAAAATGTTTTGTGACTTAATCTTGCATGCCCCCATTGATAATGACCCCACACACACACACTAAATGATTGTTCTCAACTGTATAGCTTCAGATACTTCTGGTCTTTTTTAAATGAGAGCTTTATTTTTTCAATTTGCTATTAATTTCCAAAGTTGCTTCTGTGAGCAAATGGAGGGTTACCTCTCTTCCCTCAACTTTGGAGCAATAACTTAATAAACAGCAGCATGCAATGATCTCACAAACACTGATTCATCATGTTCCATATCTTGATAGTCAGCATCAGCCTACTTGGTTCCCTTCCCCTTCTTTTTGAAATGGGCAAAACAGAAAGTAAAGTGTAACCACCCAATTGCAATGCAAACATATCCTTTTTAAAATCCCTTCAAAGGTGGAAATAATAGTGATGTACTATACCTATCCTGTCTCATGTGCTTTGTCTGATACTCTGCCTGTCACTTTCAGATAACCATGTTCATTTCTACCTGTTATAGTCTTTCATTTCACCATAATACTGTATGTGTGGATATGTCATATGTGTGTACATTACCAGCGCGAAGAGCAGCTCACGGACTAGGTAGTTTAGAGTCTTAGTGTGAGCCCTCAGATGGCTTAAGTTAAACAAGCTACCATCAGTATGGTAACCTATATAGATGCCGTCATCTTCTTCAAGCTCTGCCGTAGCCCTTTGGAGCATCATGCTGAAGAAGATTGTAAATAAAGTTGGAGCAAGAACACAACCTTGCTTCACTCCATTAGTTATTAGAAAGGGCTCTGAAAGAGCATCGCCATATCTGACTTGACCGCACTGGCCCTCGTGTAGCAAGATAATCATTTTAAGGAATTTGGGAGGACATCCTAGTCTTTCCAGGATCTGCCACAGACCTTTTCTACTCACAGTGTCAAAGGCTTTGGTGAGGTCGACAAATGTTACATAGAGACCCTTGTTCTGCTCCCTACATTTTTCTTACAATTGTCTAAGGGCAAATACCATATCTGTAATACTCCTGTTGGCTCTGAAGCCACATTGGCTTTCAGGAAGAAGTTCTTCTGCAACAGCAGGAACTAGGTAATCTGTTCAGGAGTATCCTTGCAAGGATTTTTCCAGCAATAGAGAGCAGTGTTATGCCTCGATAGTTTGAGCAATCGTGGTTCTTAACTTGGGGTCCGCAATGTCCTCACAGGGGGTCCACAAAGGCTTGAAGGCTGCTTGGCCCACGTCCTCCCTGTAGCGGAGCAGCTACGTGACAGGAATCAAGGCAAAGGCTGGGCTTGGCCTGCACATTGCCATTCAATCCACTCCAGCCACAAACTTGCAGGCAAGAAGCAAGAGTGCCTCTGAGGGAAAGTTTAATGGATGGTGTAATTGTGTTGTTGTTGTTGTTAGTTATTATTATTAGCTATTATTATTAGGGTTTTAAATCTTGAGTTAAGTCTTGGGGCAACAAAAGTTATTTAAAGGGAGTCCCTGGTAAAGGAATGGTTAAGAACCACTGCTCTAGGCCAATGCCTCTCACATAACACTAATGGGATACTTGTCTTTTAGTGACAACAATAAAATTATTGTTCCCAGTAATATTACTCCAAATTTTAATGTATATTCCTTATATTCTTCTGTTAAAAGAGCTAGAGTGTTGTAGAAGTTTCAGCATTGCACTATGACTATGGAGACCAGGGTTTGAATCCTTACTCAGCCATGAATACCCACTGGGTGACCTTGGATAAGTCACACTCTCTCAGCCTCAAAGGAAGGCAAAGGCATACCCTCTTTGAACAAACCTTGCCTAGAAAACCCCATTGTAGGTTTGCCTTAGTCCGAAATGACTTGAAGGTACATAGGCAAACACACACAAATTTGTTTTGCAGGCTGAACTCAGTTGGCAGCAAGGGGAAGAAGCTGAAGAAGACGAAGGGGGAAAGGGAGGGAGGGGAGAGACCCTAGGAAACCATGTTAAGAGCAGCTGGAAAGATGGACTTTAGGGGATCTATGTGGAAGGAAGGAAAGGAAGGAAGGAAGGAAGGAAAGAAGCCCTTTCTGAGGGAGAGACCACCCTCAAATCCCCCCTCTCACACACACACACACTCACCCCTCTCCAACATGCCTGGTTGGCTTGCCTTTTGCAGCAGCAAACTCCCTCCAGCTTCTGCCATGGAGGGCTGCTGCTTCTTTCTCTTTCTTTTTCTAGTTTGGGAGACACTGGTTCGCCCTGCCTGAGGAGGGAGTGGGAGGGGGCTGCAAAGCAGCAGCTCCTTCCGGCTGTCTCCTGGCTGTCTCCTTCATCAGATGAGGTTAGCGGGGGGGGGCGGGCTTAACCTTGCTCCCCCCCCCCGGCAATGCTGATTTGGCAGACTGGTTAAACCGGCCCTGCATGGAGCCAGCATGGTGGAGTGGTTTGAATGTTGGACTATGACTGGAGAACTGGATTTGAATCCCTGCTTGGCCATGAAAACCCATTGAATGACCTTGACCACATCACAGACTCTCAGCCTCAGAAAACCCCATGATAGGGTCGCCATGAGTCAGAAATGACTTGAAGGCATACAACAACAAACAATAATAAATTCATAACTAAAAAGCTGCTGCTTTTTCATGATGTCCCAAATTTCCTTATGCCTGAGGTGACTGCTTCACTTTGTCTAATGGTAGGAGAAGCTCTGCACAAACAGCATTGGTCCCCAAACTTTTATATGCGTAGACACTCCCGTTATGGGTTAGATAAGGAATCAAACTGACACATCATTTCCATCAAAGAAAGCTGTGATGTTTATGGGCAAGAAGGGCAAAATACAAAGTTGTCGTGTCACATATCACTAACTGATCATTTGATGCCTCTCTTAATATTAGTAAATGGAAATGTTTGAAGCAACTTGACTGATCAGCACTTTCCAGTTGTTTTTGTAAATCAGCCTGCTTGGCCTACATGCAGAACATCGTCTAATGTCAGGGTGAATGCCACTTGAATAAAACTGAAATACTACTATCCCTGAGAAGAAAATGTTATGAAAGTTTTCAAAAGACAGTGGAGGTTGGGAGAAATGTTTATCCCACAAAAGAGCATAAAATGAATAGTGGTGGTGAGAAATGTAATGCACAGACCTATTAAATGTGCAGCCTTGGACTAAAGAAAGTTTCTGTCATCATCAAGAAAGGTAGAAACTTAATATCATCATCAATGACAACAACCTGTTCTGTTGTTGACAATGTTCCTTAACTGATGCTAGAAAACTGTGCCAGGAAAGTACAAATTAGCCTGTTTCCTTATAGAACAAATTGAAATCAGGCCTGTGATCACCACTGAGTCAGTCCTGGGTAAGGGTCAAGCTAATGGCTGCCTGAATTAGTTTCTGTTATCAGTAATATTGCAGACATGAAAGTTTTTTTTTTTTTTGATGACCAAGTTCAGGGTTTAACACACACACATTTCAACAGAAGATTCAAGTGTTCAAGGACTAGTCCAGGACTAGTCAGTGTCCAATAATCCTAGTAAAGTTTTGGGTCCTGATGCAGCATTAGTTTTCATTAGATGTAGTTAAATTTCATTAAATGTAGTTAAATTGTCTTCAGGTAGCTTTATGTAGTTATTTGAGTATCTTAGAGCCATGTTCATAACACTTGGGTGTTTACTGAGATTGTAATTAACCACATCCTGGTACAACTAAATTCTGACAGAGTTTCTAGGCCATGATGAGCTGTGATCACATAGTGTGGCAGAACATCCAGAAGATCGATTACACTACAGCAGTGCAAACAAAGAAGCCAGACTGTGATGTGCTTGGACTTCAGGGATGTTTTTTAAAAAAGTCTATGCTCTCTGGTTCATGCTGTCATCCATTATAGCATGACTATAGATGCCTACTTACAGTAGACCAAAACAGTATTTTCCCATAGAAAGCAATGGCTACAACTATGGTTGCACCAGTCCCTGCACTTTAAAAATGGGACACCTCCACCACCATACTATCACTGAATAATAGAACTGTCAGACTGGAGGGGACCTTGAAGTCCATTTAGGCAAGATCTCACCAGACTGGCACTATCCAAATATTGTAAAGGACAACACCTGTCAATATGTTGACCGTATTGGCTCTGGCTGATGGGAGCTGACATCCAAAGCCTGGGGGGAGAGGTACCAGCTTAGAGCAAGTTGATCCAGGGGAGCCTCCTGGTCAAAGCAGAAAGGTTGTAGCTGTAACATTCCTGACAGGTTGCCAATAACATTCCTGACAGGTTTCTCCACAAAAAGCTCCAGCAAAAGGGAGCCCTTCACTTGCCAAATATAGCCTATTGCATTATCAGCTATGATAATGCCTGTCTAGGAATGTGTGAGCAATCTGCTACTGGACTTTTTGTTTGTTTGTTTTTGCATGCTTCACTTGGTCGGCACTTTCTAGACTGTGTATTGACCAGACCCAACTTGTGCTCTGAAAGTTACACAAGAATGGACAGCTGCAGACGTGTCTGGGGGGAAAATATACACTTTTCAAGTGCTTGCAAAACATTGCTTAAGCACAAGTTAGTCAATGGAGGAATCTGTCCAAGCAGTGCATATAAGAAAAATGTGCACTTTAATACATCCCTCCAAAGTATGGATTCCCCCCTATTTAAAAACAACAACAATAAAACCAAATCAAACCATAGCCCCATGAAACTGGGCATAGACTATAGGCAGGCCTACCCAGTTGATTTTCATCTATGAATTTTAAATTGGTATTTTAAGTCTTTGAATGATTTTAATGTTTGTTTTAATCCTATGTGTTTTTATTGGTGTTTTTAAATGATTTTATATCATATATTATATTTTAATTTATGTTGTACCCTGCCTCGAGCCTTGGGGAGAGGCGGGTAAGAAATAAAATTATGATGATGATTATGATGATGATGAAGGGAGGAGGGAGGAGGAGGGGCTCTTAAAGTCCATGGAGGTACTTTAAAAAGCTACAGAACTGCAGTGGTCTCCAAGATTCCTTGTGTAGACTCATGCAAAGGTCAATTCTTACAAGTGCAGCACAAAGTATATTTCTGGCCTTTGTAGCTATGGAGAAAACTTTTGAAATGTACATGTTTTTGGCACACTCCTAAAGTCACAACAATTAACTGATGGGAATATCAAAGGAGGCCATGATCATTCCTTCATTAATTGTTGTTGTTGCATCCCTTCAAGTCATTGTAGACTTATAGCAACCCTAAAGTGAACTGAGTTTTCTCAGCAAGATTCTTTCGGGGGGGGGGGTTGCCATTGCCTTCCTCGGAGGTTGAGCGAGTGTAACTTGCCCAAGGCCACCCAGTGGGTTTCCATGGCCAAGCAGGAATTCAAACCCTGGCCTCCCAGTGTTGTACTGTTATAGTGCTATTATTCTACTTTAACTGCTATGGCTGCCTCCTGTGGAATCCTGGGATTTGCAGTTTAGGGAGGGGCATTTAGAACTCTCAGCCAGAGAGCTCTTAGGCCTCACTAAACTACAAACCCCAGAATTCCACAGGAGGAAGCCTGAGCAGTTAAAGTGGAATAATAGCACTATAACAATGTAGCGTGATATGGGTGCTAGACCAACACTCAAACTAACTACACCACACAGGCTCTCATTCTCATTCTTCTTTAACAGCCCAGATCAAATACCCTTTCTACCATATTAGGTAGTAAGTCTCTACCACCATTTTCATTTCTTTATTACAATCAACAGATCAGATAAAACTCTACCACCAATTACATGCTAGATTCAAAGACAGAAGGACTGATCCGATAATCTTGTCAAGTACAGTAACTGCCAGCCCTATATTCAAGCTTGCCATTAATATATTTATTTATTTATTCATTCATTTGATTTATATTCTGCCTTTCTCCCAGTATGGGACCCAAGGAGGCATACACACCTTAAAAACACAATACAGTTTTAAAACTCTCAATACAAAAGTTAAAATACAATTAAACTAACTTTGATTTTAAAGACAAGTTAAATAGCATTAAAAGGTTTTTAAAATACTAAAATATAAACTCTATATTGCCTCCACATTAAAAACTCCATCTGCCATCACCAAATGCCTCCTTAAATAAAAATGTTTTCACCAGCTGGCAGAAAGAGAGCAAGGAGGGCACCAACTGGATCTGCCATGGAAGGGCACTCCATAGCTTGGGAGCAGCCACAGAGAAGGCTCTCTTCTGAGTCCTCACCAACTGTACTTGTGAAGGTACTGGAACTGAGGGAAAACCTTCCCCTGCAGACCCTACACCATGTGTTGGCTTATATAAGGAGATACAGTCTTTCAGGTACTCTGGACCCAAGCCACATCAGGCTTTAAATGTCAAAACCAGCACTTTGAATTCAGCCTGGAAATGGACCACTAGCCAATGGGGCTGTTTCAACAGGGGTAGGGGTGTCACATGATCACTGTACCCAGCCCCAGTCAACAACCCATTTTGGGCCTGCTGAAGTTTTCAAACAGTTTCCAAAGGCAGTCCCACATAGAGCGTGTAATCCAAATGGGATGTGTCACTGTAGCCAGATCCGACTTCTCAAGGAATGGGTGCAGCTTGTGCAAATAGGTTTAACTATGCAAATACACTTCTAGCCACCACTGAAACCTGGGCATCCAGGCTCTGATCTGAGTCCAGAAGCACACTCAAGCCACAAACCTGAGATTTCAGGGGGAATGTGACCCCATCTAGCACAGGCTGAATCTCTATCCCCTGATCTGTCTTTCGACTGACCAGGAACACCTCTGTTTTGTCTGGATTAAGTTTCAATTTGTTCACCCTCATCCAGTCCATTACTGACAGCAGACACTGGTTTAGTACAGAAACAGCTTCCTTAGAGTTGGGTGGAAAGGAGAGATAGAGTTGTCTGTCATCAGCATACTGATGACACTGGACTCCAAAATTCCAGATAAATTCTCCCAGCAGTTTCATGCAGATATTAAACATCATGGGGGACAGAAACAAGCCATGAAGGACACCACAGGATAATGGCCAGGGTGTCAAACAGGCATCCCCAAGCACCACCCTCTGATTTTACTCCTCCAAGAAAACCCAGAGCCACTGTATAACAGTGCCCCTGAGCCCCATCTCAGAGAGGTGACACAGAACAATACCATGGTCAATGGTATCAAAAGCCACTGAGAGGTCCAGCAGAACCAAAAGGGACACACTCCCCTTGTCTAGTTACCTTGCATAGGCCAAAAGTATTTTAACTTTTGGCCAAGGTGGCCAAAGCTGTTTTTGTCCCATAGCCAGGCCTGAAACCAGATTGAAATGGGATCTAGATAATCTTCCATTACTGATGATAATAAATAATTCTTCTGAACAAATAATTCTTCTGAAAATTCTGAAGAATGAAAAGAGCTTTAAGGTAGCATTCCTACTTCTGTCAGGGATCTTTCTTTGGTGGCATATGAAACCTCAACCATTGTTGCAATTATTTTATGATGTTGGTTTTTGGTTTGGTTTATATGTTCTGTACACCAATTGATCATTACTCTACTTTCATCTGACTATAACCTCTGGGAGGAAGTAGGACAGATGAGACAACACTAGGCCCATGCTAATAAGTGCTATGTTATTTCAGTTGGGCTGGATTATATTTAGCTATGAAGTAACTCTTGTGGTTTCCCTACATTAGGAGTTCAGTAACAGAGCCATTTTTCTCTTGAGGACAATAGCACATATGTTTGGTGTGTTTTTTTTAACAAGAAGAATTTTTCAGATTTCTATGTGCTGCATTAGTCACTTTTCAGCCATAGACCAAACATATGTTGTCCCATATAACATGTTGCATCCTGTATTTTACCCATACCTGAGTGTATTTCCCCCTTGCTCACTAGGCATTTCCCCCTCGCTCACTGTTTTATCAGCAACAGAATCTTTAAAAGGCAGGATGTCTGGATAAGAATTTTTAGCCACCCCTACAACCTTCTGGTCTAGCAGGAAAAATCCACAATTTTTAATTTTATAGCAGATGGGTTGCTTCTGCATCTTCTGCATTTTCCTTTTCATAACACATAGGAGATTTTAAAACTGTTTCCATTAAAGAAAATGAACTTTCCCCTCCAAATTAGAAAATCTGAGATGAGCACTTTAGATTCTGTTCCTTGAATTTCCATTTTATAATTCATAGCACAGGGAAATGTCTAAACGTTCCATTAACTGATTTCCCTCACTTACAGCCTACACTCTACATTAGCACTGATTAAAGTTAGTAATTGTCTAATAAAGTGAGTAATTATCTTTGGAACCTCATGCTTTTTAAATGAAACCATTTCAGTTATCCTAAAGATGCAACTGGACTTTTAGTTTTTAAACAAGTGTTGTAAAAATGAAGACTGACATGATGAAACCTGGTATGGAAAGACTCAAGAAGTCCCTAGTGCCATAGAAAGGAAGGAAGAGACCAATGGTTGTGTCATTGTTTTCAGGCAGAAATGTAATACATAGGAAATGTAATAGGCGATATGGCACAGCATCTTCTTCATCAAGTGAGAATATGCAGGGTAAACTTTCATTTATCTGTGTTCACAGTTTTATTTGAGCAACACCACCCAAAGAGTCAGCAGAAGTGATCTTTAAACCACAGAAAGTGATCAAGATGTTCTTAATTAGAAACAAACTGTTCATTCAGGTCTTGTTATCGAGGGCCATGACTCTTACAGCCATTTTTCTGAATGAGGATCCCCACTGTTGGAGAACTATACACCAAAAGGGAAGTGGGAGAAGCTAAGTAGAATTTGTCGGAGAGGATAAAAATAAATATATATCAGGCAAATTAAATATAAATTAAGTAAAACTATATGTAAAGGAGTAAATATGTTTGTCCTAAATTGTAAATATACAAAATATATTTATTTTATCATAATGAAAGACAGTATTAACAAATATCTCCCTAACCCACTCTTGCACTTCCCTGTAGATGCAGGCAAAAGCAAACTGTTGCAGCCTCTCCTACCTGTATGTTCTTCCTCATTAAATTTTGCCATCTTGACTACTCTCTGATATTTCTTGGCCACACATGTCCCGGTTTTCATCTGTGAATCCAGATATAGGATGGGTGACACCTGGCTTGATGGCAGTACACGCGAAAGGGATCTAGAAGTCTTAGTGGACCACAAGCTGAATATGAGTCAGCAGTGTGATGCAGCAGCTAAAAGGTCAATGTGATTCTAGGCTGCATCAATAGGAGCATAGTGTCTAGATCAAGGGATGTAATGGTGTCACTCTATTCTGCTTTGGTCAGACCTCACCTGGAATACTGTATCCAGTTCTGGGAACCACAATTCAGGAAGGATATAGAGAAGCTGGAACATGTCCAGAGGAGGGTGACCAGGATGGTGGGAGGTCTGAAAGCCATGCCCTATGAGGAATGGCTTAGGGAGCTGGGTATGTTTAATCTGGAGAAGAGAAGGTTGAGAAGGGACAACATAGCCATGTTTAAATATTTGAAGGGATGTCATACTGAGGATGGAGCAAGCTTGTTTTCTGCTGCTCCAGAGACTAGGACACAATGGGTTCAAAATACAGGAAAAGAGATTCCACCTAAATATTAGGAAGAACTTCCTGACAGGTGGGGCTGTTCTGAAGTGGAATGCACTGCCTCATAGTGTGGTGGAGTATACTTCTTTGGAGGTTTTTAAACAGAGGCAGGATGGCCATCTGTCAGGAATGATTTGATTGTATGTTCCTGCATGGCAGGGGGTTGGAATGGATGGCCCTTTTGGTTTCTTCTAACTCTGTGATTCTATGATTTTATGTGAAATATTGGAGGATATGCATGTACTACTGGAGTGAATGGAATTTATTTAAAGCGTTTATATACAGATGTGAAACTTTCCAATACTTTTAAAGTGTTTTTATACAGTACTATAGCTATAGGACACATTTCAAAACAAGTTTGTGGTTGTGCTTATCGTTTAGTATAGCTAGGTTGCAAATCACAAGTACTGTACACAATTCATCAAAACAACTTGGTGTATTGTTGCTGTCCTCGGGAAAACATTGCTATGGTGCACATTTTTTCTAGTCTCTCCACTGTTTTTAACCTTCACAAAGTAAGAAAAACAATCTGATTAATAAACACGTCATTTCTTCAGGTGGGTCTCAGAAGATAAAGTTCTAAGGAGTCATATCGCTACTACAATTGAGTCATTTTATTATCAGACTTCGTCTCAGACAGTTGAGCAAATATTGTGCTTATGTAAATACTGCACACACACCTCTTAAGCCAGAAGTAGTGAGAAACAATGTGTTCCATAAGAGACAGCCCAAACCATATTGGCCAGTCCTGCAACATATAGATTAGGAATGTAAATAAAACTCATAATTTTTTCTCATCATTGATGAAAAATGGGGATCATTAGTATTGAGAGAAGTCACTGTGAAAATGGAGAACAGTCACAAGATTCTTTGAGACATTTTCCAAGAAAATTCATTTCCACTGAAACACATGCTTTTTTGCAAAAGCAACTTTTCCATGCAGGAAATAGTGTATCCAGTGTTTGATTTCTGTGCTGGGAGGTGGGGGGAAGGGAAAGCAGGAGAGCCATGTTTTCAGTGCAAAAAAGCATGTATTTTTTTTGCACAGAAAGTCCTCGAGTGCAAATTGTTATCAAAAACTGCACAGAAACCACAATATTCTTGTGTAACAGGAAGAAATCTATTGAAATTGTTTGTTCTTGTATTCAAGAATGAAATAAGTGAAGATTTGCATCCCTAGTTTATATTCATTAGACATCACAGCACAAAAAGAGGTAAATTAAATACACTCAGGAGCAGCTCCAAAGAGTGGCAAGTTGGGCATTTGTCAGAGCCCCAAGACCAGCATAAGTCTCACTGCCCTAACAGTGCTAATATTTGCACAGTGTTCAAAAAAATCAAGTGCATACCAAGTGAAATCTTAGTTTGTGTATTCTGCTTTTCCAGGTAACCCCCCCCCCAAACACACACACACTTGTGTACCATGCCAAAGGACACTCCCCCACCATGCTGGATCAAGCATCAAGTGCATATAAAATAAGAGTACAGTATAAGCCAACCGTGTGATTATTCCCAGCCTTTGTTACATTACTACAAGGAAATGGGAGGGTACAGCAACCAGCTTCAAGCAGCTTTGTAAGGGAAATGAATTCTTACTATCTCATGCAAATTCAAGTCCCCTTGGATTTCATTTTACTCCCACATGCTGCGGGGTTCAAGCGTTTCTCTTGATATTTATAAAAATGCACATGCCTTCCCCTCCCCCCTCATAATTCTACAGAAATAAATGTATGGAGCACATCTAGCTGTAAAGGAATGTCTTTGGTCCCCAATGTCACATTCATGATGACTTCTGTTTTCTGCTGAACGGATAAGTTGAATTGTTATGTAGTTTAATGGGAGATATACAGCCAAATTACATTCTGGTTTTTTCCCCCCCATCTGCAGTGTGGGGGTATTGGTGGATTGGTGATAGACCACCATCTGCTTAGGTGCAGAGGACATTGTTAATGATAGTCACACATATACAGTATTGGGATATATGGATAGTGAAAAGTCCATGAATTAGATCTGTAGCATAATCAGATGTATTATGGGCCTTGTGCCACTTGAGGTGTAGAAGCAAGGGAAAAGGTTCTGAGAAGCAGTTCTCACAATTGCCCATTAATGAAGTATTGTCCACATCCACAAATCCTCAGAATTACTGTGCTTTTAGCAATTTCCTTTATGTCTTAATCCTGTACAACTGCAAAATATTTCAAAATAAAATAGTTTCTTTAAATCTTTGGGATTGCTTTACTAATCTCTTCCCCTCCAGAAATATCCAATTACCTCTAGCCATCCTTTGATGAATTAATAGTCTAACTGTGATGACAACCATCTCATTTCCTCATATGGCCAGGCCATCTGAATCCAGCTCAGTGCAAAACAATGAATTTAGTGTATGACCTTTCATATTCATAGGATCTATCATAATCTCAAACATTCCAAGTTTGCTGTTGAACTGTGAAATACTGAAGTAAACCTGACAAAGAAGACATGCCATTAAGTGTTAATATTCCCTGGCACCCAAACCCTGAGGGTCTCCAGTACCTGGAACCACTTCCACCAGCTCAACCTAAGAATTATGTGGGCAATTTGGTAGGCAGTACATTTGTACTGCCATAAGGGTGACTTTCATAGGGTCACCATAAGCTGAAGTCAACCTGACAACAGTTAACAATAACATCACCAGTACAATCCCTAGTTTGTCCCTGGATCCAATTCAAGGTACACAGAATCAAGGCTGGACATTGATTACACTGTGTACCTGCATAATGAAAAGCAAATGTAAGGTATGGTGGCAATTCCACCTTCCTGTCCTCCTTTCCCAGGTGGCTGTTAGATTACATTTCTGGCTAGAATAAGTGAGTATAATATAGGTCCAGCATGGTGTAGTGGTTTGAGCATGGGACTACGACTATGGTTTGAGCATGGGACTGGAGACCAAATCCCTGCTCAGCCATGGAAACCCACTGGGTAACCTTGGACAAGTCACACTCCCTCAGACTCAGAGGATGGCAAAGACAAACCCATCCTGAACAAATCTTGACTAGAAAACCCCATGATAGATTCACTTTAGGATCACAGTAAGTCAGAAATAACTTGAAGGCATACAACAACAGCAAAATATATGCCCACTTGTATCATCCATCCATCTTCAGTTTTGCACATTAGACTTCCTCCTCTATAATTAAAGCTGTTTGATTTGTTTATTTCTGACTGGACATTTCCCAACAGCAAGTCTATAATAGAGAACTAGGAGATGAAACCACATTGTCTAAGCTGTGAGCAACCATCTGGATAACTCTTATGGAAAGGCTGCACAAAGGCAACACAATTTCTACAACAGAAACAACACTTTTCCTAACTTTATAAATACAGAATTGTTGGTCTGGTATGCATGTGGGTTACCTTAATGTTTCCCTATGTGGGGAACCTTAATGTGTGTTACCCCAAAGCTTTCCCATCATAGAGTGCATGTAAAGCAAATAAAACTTTCATTAGGACAGTCTGTCATTCTTTCTAGCTAAAGAGATGCCCTGCCCTCAGCGTTATTGTATAGTACCCAAGTATCTTGGAGGCCGTTTACACGGCAAAATAAATCCTCTAAGAATTCGCAAAGAGTCCTAATAGTTCCCACATCTTTCGGATCAAAGTTGCCATATTCAGAAGGAGGGGAGCAAAACAAAAAACAAAAAAAAACCCAACAACCATAAGTCACGCAGTATCAGCTTTCGCTATTTTCCCTGTCTTTTTTGAAAAGTAGCGCAGGTTAGCACACTGTTGACTGTGTGAACGACCATTTTGCTTACGGCAGTGAAAACAGTCAACAGTCTTTTTGAAATTGCCACAGCAGAGCTTAGTCCTGATTGGTTGAATTGACCAAGGAGGGAGGGGGTCAACTTGCAAGAGATGGAGGAGCCTGAAATAAAAAGATCGAGCCAGCCAGCTTGCTTTCTAACATAATTACTCTTCCTCCCTCCCTCCCTCTGTATATGAGAGAGAGAGAGTGATCTTCTCCAATCGGCTGATCGCTTGATCGTTTGTGTGGGGGGGGGCGCGTGCTGGGAGAGAGGGAGAGGGAGGGAGAGAGAAGGAGTCTGCTCAGCTGGATTGCAGAGAAAAGGAATCTCAGCTGCTTCGATCGTTCTTTTGTGTGTGTGCGCGCGCGCTGGCAGGGATCTCAGCTGCTTTCCTTCCCTCCTTTGTCATTATTTATGGTCTCTTTCCCTCTCGTACTGCCCCCTCCTTGCTTCCTACCCGCTTCCTGCCTGGCTTTAATGATAGTGATCTGGAGGCCATGCCCCCCCTCACACTTTTGTCTGTGTGAATGTAGGAAGGCGAAACTCACCGGATTTTCCAATTTAGAAATAAATCATATGAACTATGCACCACTGGTGTGAAAGGACAGAAATCCAGAATGTCGTGCACTTTAATCTTCCGTGTAACTGGCCCCTTGAATTTGTGAATAGGGCTTTCAGATGGAACTACCTGCTAATACCTCTCACATTGCCAATTAACTATAATGCATAATATATGCCTTAGAGCATAAAATGAGCTAGAGATCGTTGTAGTTCGTTTACATCTTCTTAATTGTAAGATTTATAACATAGTCAGAAAGTGACACAGAATAACCAATGAACACAAACAATATATATTTGCTACATATTATCTTGCCTCTGTACAGTCACACAATCAATAACCTGCTTTCCCCAACATGTTCCTGTTGACGGTAATAAGATCCATCTGGAGTCAACTAGTTATAATTGCAGCCTTAAAAAATTGATCCAATGTTCCTAGAAGCTCACTGAGAATTTTACTATTGATTGAAACAGAGAAAGCCTTTTAAGAGCATACTCAAGACCATGAGATGCAAATTAGTTACCTCTTAACACCCTTAATAGGAACAAAGACCAAAGTGATAAATGAAGACCAGAATTTTCATTTTCTTTTTATTCATATTTTGAAGCAGAGAGTGACCATAATGATAATCTGGTGTTAGCAGCTATGAGAACAGAGCATAGGGAATGGTAAGCCCTCAGATCTGATTAACCAGAGCAAAATGGGATGTTACTGTACCTTTAAACTGAATACTAATAATCCCCAGCACAGTACAGTATTATCAGCTACACTGGGGCCTTTCCTATCTGGAAAGGCTTGATCAAAGAATGCTGTACACTGGAAACCTTTACCAGAAGAAATACTACATATGCAAAAAGAACTGGCATCTGCATTACCCTGCTTGTCCGTATCTGATAAAATATGTATTGAGCATACTAAATGGGGAAAAGATGGCCTACTTTCCTTGGAAGAAACATAGTGCGCTGCAGGAGACTGGTCTGTCCCTAGGTTAAGAATATCTTGTATTCCACCCATAAGGCACAAGCAATCTATAAGAAACAAAATTAACATGCAGACATGTCATACGTGTATGGTAATTTCTAGGGATTTGATTAAATTTAGTGATGCTCTCAGCTTATAAAAAGCAAAGCACAGCAGTGGATGATAAATAATTCAGCTTTCTGGAGAACAAAGAAAATACATGCTAACACAAGGAAGAATCAAAGCTAAACTTGTATGAGAAATCGTGCATGTAATCTCAATTGCTTCATTCCATTGAAAACCCTTACTGCATGATTTCTGTTAGCATGCCCTACTACCCGCTCCCCACAATATCTCATGGTTGGAAATATCGGACACTTTTGGGGGTCAGGTTGGCCAGGGGGAACCAAAAAGAGGTCAGGTGGAGATCAGAACAATCTGGGATATGTATTAGAAATATTTAGGCAAATAAGCACATTTAGGATTATATGGAAGCCCCTTAGTAAACAAAGTTGTTAAGGAGGTATGTGCTAATTCCTTCCTGGGCATCTCAGCCATGAATCATTGAATGGTCAATTAAGTGACCATTCCCAAATATACTCCTAAGGAAATCTCACCTCAGACCCCCCTCCTGTCCAGTATTGCAAAGTTGTCATAAACTCATCAATTCCTATCTCCCAGCCATTAACACAATCAGGTTTTGGTTTCCTTTGTTTACCTGATAGGGAAAACGTCCAGGCTTTGTTCTAGCCAGAATACCCCTTCAGGATATGAAACACAGTATAAACATTAGTCCCCCAGCAACAGAAAGTTGTGCCATGGTGGCCACTCTCTTTCTTGGTGCACCTCCAGATCAGAACCTGCTATGCCACCCTCAAATGCCTGTCTGAGTACCTTTGCCCTATTTTCTTGAATCTCTCCCTCTATCCAATCTTTCTTTATACATCGATAGGCTTGTCTGGTTCTCAGGAACATGTGTTGCATGTGTGAATGTATTTGTGTTTTTTCCAATAAAAATACTTTATTTCGCTTTAAGCTGGAGTGTCCTCTGCAGTTAATATTCGTGTATATAGGTGAAAAGATCCCTGCAATTACCCTCCTCTTGCAGTCTTCCCCCAGATGATAATAATAGAGATTTTGATATCATGGGTGGGTCTTAAAAGCACCCCACCTCTTAGGATAACATCTCTACTGAAATAAATATGGTACCCGCAAAAGACTATACATGGGCAATGGTGGCAATCCCATTTATTTTAAGATAAAAGAGAGGGTTCTGATCAATTACACGCATTTCTTCAGGAACTCTCCCTCACATTGGGCTCATCTACATGAGCCAGGATATGCTGGCTCCCTGCCGACATATCTTGGCTGCGGATCAGGCCTATTCCTGCCCTGTTACCTTTATGAAATGGACCAGAGTCCAGACAGGCATGCTGGTCCATCACTGCTCCACTTCCGCCATCTCCCTGGCTCTCCCGGAAGTGAGGAAGGTGGCCTGCAACATGTGACCAAAGCCCCCTGCATGTGACTAGCCTGGGTTACACACTGAGGGACCCCTTCCTGCACCTGGTAGAGCAAAGCAAACAAGCAGCTACAGTGATGGGCCTGTATGCTGGGATGGCATCCTGGGGACATGTGGGGCCCAATCCATTCCTTCCCAGCAGGAACAGATTAAACCAGTTATTTTTTAAAAAAAAATGCAGTAAAGGGCCTACCTATCTTTGCCCCATCTCTTCCCTGGGGATGGTGAGGACTGCCCAGGGGCAGAACAGGGCAAAATCAGGACTGCTCTAAGGCTCTAAGACAGGGGCAAGATAGGGTATATTGCCTATGTAGACAAGCCCTAAGCCTAGTATAAAACTGATTAGGCCACCTATGTAAGGGCGACATAAAACACTGGGCTTTAAAGGCATCACTGAAGATATGACTATCCCTCCAATGTCAAAAGCCCCCAAATTTTATCCATGTAAACATCGTTGTCCCATTCCACATGGACAGCCCCTTAGGTACACTGGCAGTAAGTGGCCTTATGCTAGATGAATTCTCTACTGGAATGGTACCCATCTGAAATGATGGGAAGCCTCAAGAATTTCAGTTCACTCTCTTCCTTTCATACCCCTGTATCTGTAATGGAGGCAAAACTTTTGTCTCAGGGCCCCAAATATCTTTGACTAGTCTTATTTTTCCCTGCAGAACTTTGGGAAATGATAACTGCATAACAGTAGTTGAAATGACTTGTAAGAGTTAAAGTATTCTTGCTTGGATAGGTTGGCCACCTATCTGTCTTTACGGAACAAGGTCCCTTATTTGAAGGGCTGGCAGAAGACACTCCTCTCTTTGAAGGCAGCCTCTGTTTCAAGAGCTGCCCTTTCTAAGTCCAATTTAAAGATGAAGCATCATAAAAAGTCAGAGGAGGTGCCTTGAAGTTGCCATCAACATCTATTTTAATATATTTTTATTAATTTTATAATCATACATTGTATTATCCAATCAATACTTAGTTAGTATAACAAATAAAATTACTATAAACATCGCAATTTTTCTATTAACTAATTTCAAAAGTTAACATAGATTCTCTACTATAATTCTATTCAAAAATATTAATTCCCCTACCGCCCCCCACTTCAGTGCTCCCCTTCACTGGAGCCATTATCCCTTACCTAATCTTTCCAGAATCTCATTTCTTCTTGTGGAGGTAACCTCCCATCTTTTGTCTGTAATACTTTTTTAACATATACTTTCAAATTTTATCAAAATAACTTTATTTCCAACTTCCTCTTCTTACTTTAATTCTACATGTTAACTTATCATTTATTGCCATTTTCCAAACTTCTTTATACCACTCTTCCACTTGTACATTTATTTGCATTTGCCAATGTCTTGCTATAATTAATCTTGCTGCCGTTAATAAATTTGTTATTAAATCCTTTTCTGCTTGGTGCCCATTCTCTCCATTATAAATTGACATCAATGCTATGCTTGGTTTCCTTTCTATATTTCTATTCAGAATATTCTCTATTTCTATAAAAACCATTTCCCAAAACTGCTGTACAAATTTACAATTCCACCACATATGCATATATGTACCTATTTCTTGACAACCTCTCCAACAATATTTAGAGTTATTCTTATCTATATTATGCAATCTTGCTTGTGTCAAATACCATCTCCATATTATTTTATAATAATTTTCTTTTATCCGTATTGACATATTTTTTAGATGTCTTTGTTTCTATATCTTATCCCATTCATGATCTCCAATTTTTTGTTTCAAATCTTACTCCCATATTCTCCTTAAATATTCCCCTTTGTCTTTTTTATCCTTATTTTTTAATCAATATTTTATATAATTCACTTGTAATACCTTTCAAACTTTCATTATCATCCCTCTTTTCACCTTTTTTCACCAGATTTTCAAATTTTGTAAATTCCCTTGTTTCTTTATGATTCTTTTCCCAATTTTTAATCCATTGTTCTAACTGTATGCAACTAAACCATGAAATTTTCATTCCACATAATTTCTCTCTTCTACTCCCTTTCTCATTCATCCATTCTATCCATCCCTCTATTTTGTCTAGTCCTCTTTTCTTTAATTCCTTTCCCATTTTTTCCTTCAAATTATTTGGGATTTCCCCCCCATTATAACCGGTGTTAATACTGAATCAATAGGCAAAAATTCTATCTTATATTTATACCATATTTCCCATATATTTTGTGGAAATGGGTTCTCAATTCCTTTAATTTCCTTTTTTGTAAAATTATCAAACAATATGTTCCATATTCTCTTTTCTATTCTCCCTGTTTCAGTCTCTAACCTTTCTAAATGCCCCTGTCCTACAATTCCTTCTATAACATATCTCAATTGATTAGCTTCATAATATCCTTTTATTTTGGGAAGACCAAGTCCTCCCTCCTTCTGTGATATATACCAAAATAATTTATTTAATCTTGTCCTTTTCCCTCCATTACAATATTTATTCAACATATTTTGCCATTTTTTCAGTTCTACTTCTGATATTTTTATTGGTAACATTCTGAACAAAAAATTTAATTTAGGTAATATTTTCATTTTAACTAAAGCTACTCTTCCAAACCACGATAATTGAATATTTTTATATTCTTCCAACTTCTTTTCCATTTCTTTCCTTAGTACCGTAATATTTTTCTCTTCTAGTTCTTTTAAATCTTTTGTAATATTTATTCCTAAATAGTTAATATTACTTTTTAATCTTACTTCTAATTTTTTCTCTTTTACAAATATATTTTCTTCTTCCTTAGTATAGTTAAACAACATCATATCTGATTTGTTCCAATTAACCTGTAAGCCTGTCCTCTCCCCAAATACTTTTAAATGTTCTTTAATTTTTTTCTATTCCATTAATCAATTCCTTAATTGTTAGCAATGTATCATCAGCAAACAAGCTTATCTTATGTTTTGTTTCTATTCCAATTCCTTCTATACTATTATCATTTCTTATCACATTTGCTAGAATTTCTATTACCATTGCAAACAATATTGGAGAAAGTGGGTGCCATCAACATCTAGACAACAGACTGAGCAGACTCACAGATCACTTGGACACAGTCTTTCCCACTATGGAGGGATGTATTCTAATGTATTAACTGTTAACTGATTATATCTAAATTTACATCTACAGAGAGAAATTAGGATAAGCACATTTCTGCAACCTGTGTCCTCTTCTGTAATTATGCATTTCAATCTCTCTCTCTCTCTCTCTCTCTCTGTCTGTGTGTGTGTGTAACTGGACTATTCCTGGAATTAGATGAATAAAGCTTTCCATCCAATTTGCAAGATGTGTCAGCTTTCAGCAATCATGGTGCTATTGCTTTAGTCCCAACTGTCATTTGCTTTAGTAAAAGCTCAGATTAATTTCCTACTGTGTTGAGCAATGAGGATTAATTAAAAATTACTATATTCTGTTGGACTCACTTTCCCTCTAGAAATGATGCACTGGTTTCTACTGTTGCTGCTAGGATGATAGATGACAATCAGATAGGTTTTTTGCTCAAATATAGGGTTTTGGGTTTTTTTTTGTAATGATTACCTTGTCTAGATCCTAACCTGTTAAACACCTTCTTTATCTTTTCACAGCACTTCTATAAAGTGATATGGCATTTGTGATTAATTACTGATTAACTACTTAATTGATCGGAGATCATTTAAAAAGTAATTTGCATTTCTGATGTCTGTAATTTAAATGGCATAAACTATACTGATTAGAAAATATATTCCATTTTTAGCTGTTGTGGTCTGGTTTCTACCAGTCAGATTTGCATAGGAGACTTCTTAGTAGCTTTTGCTGAAATGCCTGGCTTGCCAAAATGTTGCTGATAGGACTTTGGAGCTTTGGTTTAGCTTGTGTACTTTCAGCAGCAATTTCCAATGTATCTCCAAGAACTTTCCCTAGGGAAGAACTAAAGGACCCACTCCATGTGCCTAAGAGATTATATATGCTGAGACCTTGGAAAAGTTAGGGTTTTCTAGACTCTCTCTCTCTCTCTCTGTGTGTGTGTGTGTGTGTGCCTTCAAGTCTCCAAAGCTAACTTCTGAGTGCTCTGACACAACTAAAGGAGCTATCTGTGTCTTGACCATGGTCTGCAACTCCAGCCTCAATAATTTGTCAGGGAATAAGGAATATAGTCTCTACAGATAGTGTGGGAAAGAAAAAGAAGTGGGAAATGGTCATTCAGTTCTCATTAAATAAATTTTCTTACCTCCAGATCCCATCTATTTTTGAAGTGCTCTCACTAGTCTTAACAACTATTTTTTTTAAAAAAATGTGATAAGCAATGTCACTTATTTGGAGCCACTTATAAAAGAAGTACAAGAGCCTCTTAAAGGAATTTAAAGCATCAGAGATGGCAAAGTGCAGCCCAAAGGCCCTGAAAGCTTCTAAGAGCAGTAGTTTACCTTTGTCAACTGCCACCATCCCGACACATATAGGAGATTTTCAGATGGAGCCAAGATGCCCCGTTGCTGCCCCACCACCTCCTCTCCCATTCCTGCAATGGAATGGAGGTAATTTTTTTGATAAAATTACCAGCTTGGTAGATGAAGGGAATGCTGTGGACATCGCATACCTTGATTTCAGTAAGGCCTTTGACAAGGTTCTCCATGACATTCTTGCAAACAAGCTTGTAAAATGTGGGCTAGACGAGTTAACTGTTCAATGGATTTGTAATTGGTTGACAGGCCGAACCCAAAGGATGCTCAGCAGTGGCTCCTCTTCGTCTTGGAAAGATGTGACCAGTGGGGTGCCACAGGGTTCTGTCCTGGGCCCAGTGCTATTCAACATCTTTATCAATGACTTGGATGACGGAAGTAGGGGCATACTTACCAAATTAGCAGATGACACCAAATTAGGAGGAGTAGCTAATACCCTAGAGGACAGGATCAAAATTCAGAATGACCTGGATAGACTGGAGAGTTGGGCCAAAGCTAACAAAATGAAATTCAATACGGAGAAATGTAAGGTACTGCACTTGGGGCGAACAAATGAAATGCATAGATATAGGATGGGAGAGACCTGGCTGAATGAGACTACGTGTGAAAGGGATCTAGGAGTCCTAGTAGACCACAAGTTGAACATGAGTCAACAGTGTGATGCGGCAGCTAAAAAGGCCAATGCAATTTTGGGCTGCATCATTAGAAGCATAGTGTCTAGATCAAGGGAAGTAATAGTGCCGCTCTATTCTGCCTTGGTCAGACCTCACCTGGAATACTGTTTCCGGTTCTGGGCACCACAATTCAAAAAGGATATTGACAAATTGGAGCGTGTCCAGAGAAGGGCGACTAAAATGGTGAAAGGTCTGGAAACCATGCCTTATGAGGAGAGACTTAGGGAGTTGGGTATGTTTAGCCTGGAAAAAAGACAGTTAAGAGGTGATATGATAGCCCTGTTTAAGTATTTTAAGGGGTGTCACATTGAGGATGGAGCAAGCTTGTTTTCTGCTGCTCCAGAGATTGGAACACGGAGCAATGGATGCAAGCTCCAGGAACAGAGATTCCACCTCAACATGAGGAGGAACTTTTTGACAGTAAGAGCTGGTCGGCAGTGGAACACGCTCCCTCGGAGCGTGGTGGGGTCTCCTTCCTTGGAGGTCTTCAAACAGAGGCTGGATGGCCATCTGTCGGGGATGCTTTGATCGTGATTTCCTGCATGGCAGGGGGTTGGACTGGATGGCCCTCGTGGTCTCTTCCAACTCTGCAATTGTATGATTCTATGAAATGTTCATACACTTACCTCCATTCTGCTCCAGGAACTGGCATCCTCCCTCCTTGCCCGGCCGGCCATAAATGCAGCCATCGTAATGCTGCCTTTACAACCGGCCAGGGGAAATCCCATGAGAGAACAAGTGGGGGGGGGGGGGAATTCAAATTTAAACCCCCCCCCAGCTGTCAAAGACAGAAATAAAATGAAAAAATAAATTTAAAATAGAAAAGGAACCTGGGGAGTGGGGGGAGAAGGGTGGCACTTACCTGGCTGTCCCATTGGTGGCTAGGAGTGCTTGCCATGGAGCTCCTCCCCTGTGCCTGTCATCGCAGAACAGGGACGGGGCTCCATTTCCCACATCCCTGATTACGTGACAGGCACAGAAGGGGTGTTCTATTCAAGATTTTTCCTCGTGAATAGAATATCCCGGGAGCAGGACGGAAGGGGTTGAAGTCGTCTGAATGACAGCCCCTTTCCCGACCCTGTTCCATGCTTGCCCCACAGTATAAGCCCCATCTGAAAATCTCCATTTTCACACTGTGTAACATTTTTTAAAAAAATCCAGTTTTCAAAACTAGGAAGTGACTTCCAGACAAGAGTTCCAGACAATGTATTTATCAATTTGTATCACTTTTGTGTTTTCTTACTTCTACTCCTTCTGTATTTGTCTTTTTACTGGATAGAAAAAAGATAGAAAGAAGAAACAGCTGCACAATGCCTTTTGACCACCAAAACAAAACAAAACAAACCCCCAAAACCCTAGGACTTCTCTGTGTCGGAACACCCCAAGTTCCATCGAACACCAGGATGGTATAATGTCATTATACTGTATCCAATACTGCAGATATGCCGGGATCAGAAATACATAAACACTGCATATCCAAGACATGCTCAGCAGCCTAGGACAGGAGAGGAAAACACAGCAGAGAAAAAATGGAAGAAGAGTATCAGTGATGCCTCCAACTATCTAAGCAATATCACCGCACTGCCTACAAATCCCAGGATGTGGGATTCTGCCTAGCAACCATGTGGATTAATCAGAGTTCATGCAAGCATCCCAATACATGCATCATACACAGAGAGACTACCTCATACTGTCTGGCAGCATATCTGTTCTCTTCAAGCAACCTGAAAGGCCCACCTCCAAAGACAGCAGGGAGAAAATAGAGGAACCCTTTGCTTTCCCTAAAGCCCAGTCTGAGGCCAGCTGAAGCCAGTCTGCCTTACTATGGGAGTGGGGAAACAGGAGACCTATCCACTAACCTCCATAAAACCAGAAACCTCATATATAGCACATTGATAAATCTTTGTTGAACAGTAGCAGAAACTGAGTGGATATTTCAGAGATAAAGGAATATGTACATGGTTGCAGCAAGTCACCTTAGCATGGTCCCCGATTGTGCAAGGTTGGTAACCCAATAGCGGAGCAGCTACAAGTATCCTTGTCACAGTAACTGTTCATGGGTGGGTCTCTCTCTAGGTCTGTCTTGGTTGTATAATCAATCCTCTGTCTTTGCGACAGTGGGCAGCAGAAAGCAAAGGCAGACACAAAGAGAGCAAAGAGCAAAAAACAGATGGTTCCTCATTATGCACAATAGATGTCTCTGAAAGAGTAAGAGAGGCAGGGCCAACCCAAGTCATCTTACTGCCTGAAGCAAAAAACAAGATAGCAGCCTTCAATACTATACACAGAAACCCACCAGACTACTACTCTGAATTTTAAAAGAACTATCCAAGATTTAGGGTACTTATTTAGGGCATAGGGTTCAACAGTTAGAGAACAGTTAGTTCCTTTAAAATTCCAAATAAAATCTGGAGTGGCTTCCTCACTCCACTGCCATGTAAGCCACCAGTGGTCACTGGATTTGGTGACAGGGCATCATTCTTCACTCTACTTGAGGGCCACTGGCTACCATGGAGGCAACAAGGCAGGCCATGGAGCTTGTGCAATTCCAACCTCCACCCCCACTGCCTTCCTCTGCCACTCCATATCTCCCTCTCCCCCATGGTGCCCCTAGCTACAGTAAACCAACTAAATCTCTAAAGTGCCAGGAAGCTCATGCTGTACACACATCCATTCTGTGTGCTAGAGGAAAAATTTTGAAATGATTCAGTACTCTGTGTTGATGTGAAGATAATGGAGGTGGGAGTTATAACATGAGCACGTTGCCCATGGTTACAGCTCGCACTGGAAAGAGTCTCACTGCAGGGCCTTTGCTCCTTGAAAGAAGAAAATGGATTTGTGTGAAGAGGCAAATTCTTAATCCAAGAATCTACTATTCTTAATTCAAGGATAAACAATAACCTAAGAGCATCCCATTCCCTAAATTTCAGGGACAGAATTGAAGGGAAGAACCTTGTGATGTTGCAAAGATGGGGCAAGCAAGGATTGGGAGAAGGGCAGAAACCACTTCTGGGTCCAAAATTTGGGTCAAACCTGGCTAATCCTAGCCATTCAAAAGGCAGATCATTGATTAGAGATTCAGCATGTGCTGGATGGCACATCCAAAGTTTGCAGCTTGGGTGTACTCCAGGACTCAGATCTGAGCCTGGATGCCCAGGTTTTGGCTGTGGCTAGGAGTGCATTTGCACACTTAAAACTGATGTACCAGCTTTGCCCATTCCTGGAGATGTTAGATGTGGCTACGATGATACATGCCTTGATTACATCCCACATGCCAGCAAAGAACACCCCCCACCACACTTATCTTCTGTCCCAGCAGAAGGCTTCCCAGCATTGAAGAGGAAGTGAATGAAGTCCCGTTCACTTCCTTGTCTGAAATCTCACGAGACTTCATCACACAGGAAATTCAAAAATAAAACATTAAAAGTGACACAAAGTACAAAAACACACTTAAAAACTTCCAAGTAAACCAGGGAATGTTTTAAAAGTGTGCCACCTACCTGGATGTCACGATCTCACCCAGAAGTGTTCTGGCCGGTTTGGCCATTGATGGAGTAAGTACAGTACAAGAAAAAACCCGCAAGGTTACACATGCCGGCTATGCTGGCAAAACATGTCATAGCTGATCTATTGAGGGCTTGTCCCGACAATTAAATAGATTGGCTTATTGACAGGATATAAATGTGAAAGGGTGATTTCATCTGATATGCACACCCTTTTGCGTTTATGTGATCCTTATGATGCCATTTTCTGTGCGTTTGATAAAGTCCTAGGTTCAAATTATGAGGTTTTAAAAAACATTGTTTTAAAAATGGGGGGGGGGGTTACAGTGCAGTCCTGCTAGTGTTCGCTCAGACATAAAGTCCAATGCAATGGGCTTTTTCTCAGGTATGTACAAGACATCAGCCTTAGGAAGAAAGGAGTAAAAGGTACCCAATTTGGCTTCTATTGCTTTTATTTTTAACCTAGTCCATCAGCTAAAATTATTTCCAGCTTTGTTCATGTAAGGGTTGCCTAGTTTCCTTCTGTTTTTCACCAATAAAAGAGCCTGTGTGCTTTGCCCAGGAGGAATACAATTCTGAGTAACAGCTGGATTTTTTTTTAACTTTCAAGACAGTGGGATCAAGCTTGTCTGATTTTCCTGCTCCCAGCCATCATAAGAGCAGCTCCAGGTGCAAGCTAGAGTCAGCTTGTTTGCTAGAGTCTGGTTTCAGTGTCTGTAGAACCTGCCTCCCCCATTCTATCTTGAGACCAGGATCAGGAAGACAGAATGACTTCAGTAAGGGAGCCTTTCTCCTTCCTCTCTCCACCTCCGTTTTTTTTTTTTAATGTCCTGATGAAAAGAGCTGGAGATTAGCTCCAGCTAAGTTACAATGTTTTTTGTAACTTTTTAGTTGACCTAAAGAAACAATTTACACTACTGCTGTGGACTTCATAATGTTTTTATAGACCGTCTTTGCTTTATCTGTAGAAGTGGACTCCACTGTAGCAACTATTGTGAGAAAATAATTTAAAGCAGCATTAAAGACCAGTCTCTTCTGGCAGGCCTTTCCAGGTTACTTTAAATTGTGAATATTAAACTGTGTATTAATTGTTTTAAAATGTCTTGGTCATCATCATCATTATCATTATTATTATTTTGCCAGTCCTGATCTTGAACATATACATAGTCTCACATAGCCACATTGGACTTTTTCAGACAGCACTTACCGTGCTAGAAGTTTGCGAGGCAGGTACAGCACTGTCATGCGGCAGGGGGTCCGTTTCGGATGACGCCGTCCCTCTCGCAAAATCGTTGGTGTCACTTCTGTGTACGATTGGAGGCAGCCGTGCCATATTTTACTCACAGAAGTTGCCTGTGAGTAAAATATGATGCGGCTGCCTACAATCACACACGGAAGTGACACCGACAATTTCGCAAGAGGGACAGCATCGTCCAAACGGACCCCCTGCCGCGCTACAGCACCATACCTATCTTGCAAGCTTCTAGCATGGTAAGTGCTGTCTAAAAAAGTCCATAGTCACCATTTTTCATTACACCTCTGCTCTCTTTCATCACTCTCCTGATTTAAAATTTTGTGTGTCCTTGATTCAGACTGTTGAAAAACAACTAAACTGGACTAGCTTTTTTTTTCCCAGTTGGATCAGCTTCTACCTTCTTATCTTGTTTATCTAGAGAGAAGTTGGTGTGGGAGGAATGAAGTATTTAACTGAGGAGACAGCACATGCAATGCCACCTGATAAAGAACTCCCTCTTTTTAAGGAACCTCATGCTAAATTTTTATCAACACAGTACTAAGGAATAATACTGAGGCCCTGGAATGTACATTATCCTGGCACATACAGCCCAACTCTTCATTGTCTGAAATCAGGATTTCTGCCACTTTGGGATATCTTTATTTACTGCATGCCTTTTATCATCCCCTACCAGCCTTAGTATACAAACAGGCCTAGAATGAAACTGTTAACAATTAGTTTCAAGAGAATAAACAAATAAAACCTGCATGCCCAAGCTTAGTCACCAAGCTATCCACTGCAAGGAAAAGTAGCCTTTTAAAGGTGTTTCCAAACTTCCCATCTCTTAAGGAAGTGAGTCCAGAACACAGGATTATCTCATACCCTCCAACATTTTACAGATCAAAACATGTAGGACATGTGGCCAAGCATCATCAGAGTGTTGTCAAGATGGCAAAAGTCATTAATGAGGAAGAACAGACAAGCGAGGAGAGGCTGTAGCAGTTTGATTTTGCCTGAGCCTACTGGGGAGGGCAAAATACTACCCCTCTGTTACCCAAAGAGGTGTGGCTGCTTTAGAGCCCCACTTATGATCTAATATTAGCTGGGGGAATTATTAGTTCAAATGGAATGCTGTAACAGGTGGGTAACTTCGGGACCTTTTCACCTATGTATAATACCAGTACTAACTGCAGAGAACTCCAGTTTAAAGCAAAATAAATTGTTTTTATTGGAAAATAACACAGAAAGCAATCACACATGCAACAAATGCTTACAAGAACCAGACAAGGCTATCAAAGAGTTAAAGCAGAAAGGCTGGACAGAGGAATGGATTCAGGAAATAGGGCTAGAGTTACCAGTCTGAAGAGTAGTGAAGTACTCAGACAGAAGTCTGAGGGTGGTGCTGGAAGTCTGATCCAGGGGCGCACCAACAGAGAGAGTGGACAGGTATTGTAGTAGCCAAAACTCTCCTTCAAGACACAAAATGGGTTGTAAACATCCTAGCCTGAACAATAGTGAAGTATACTTCACTATTCACATACTTCACTATTGTTCAGGCTAGGATGTTTACAACCCATTTTGTGCCTTGAAGGAGCATTTTGGCTACTACAATGGATAAATGATTCTCTCACAGGAGGAACAAAGGAGCTGATTGGGTGATAGGAATTGATGGGTTTATGACAACCTTGCATTGTAGGACAGGAGGGAGGTGTCTGAGAGATACTTCCTAGGGATTTGGGTTGTGTAGGTCACTTGGTTGTTTAGGATGTGTGACTCATTGCCAAGGGAGCCCAAGAAGGGATTAGCATATACTTCCATAATAGTGTTGTTTACTAGGGGATCCACTTAATCCTAGCTTGGGTCTGTTTGCTAAAATATTCCATGTCACCTTCCCAGGTCATGGTGACCTCTGTTTGACCTCACTTTGGCTCATCCAAGTCAATTAGACCCCCTTGAAGTGTCCAGTATTGCCAATTATGAGATATTATGGTGGGGGGATGTAGGGCATGGTAACACCTCTCTCTTCTGCTGAGTTAATTGAGGCAAACTACTTTTGCATTTCAAATTCAATTTGCAGCAGTTGAAAGAAGCTGAGATAAAGAGGGAGAGTGGGAGGAGTAGAGAAAAACTGGGGCATTTTTAAAGCAGCTGAAAAACTAGGACAGCAGAGGATTAATCGGGTCTGGCCCTGCCAAATCCAGACTGTGAGGTTATGCTCTCTTTTTTTTTAAGTCCCCTCTTTAACTTGCTAATAGATCACTTGCAGTGCAAAGTAAACAGCAAACCTATCCCTGGATAGGAATTAAAACATTAATTGGGGGGAAAGTCCATTTGTCTGCTCAAGGGGGTCAAGTTCTTCTTGTACCTCTGCCAATATCAGCTTCTTTTGTCAGTCATGAGTCTGAGCACCGACCTTCATTTGTGCCAAAATGAGGATTAATGATTCAAAGTTTCATATGAGGATTGACTTTTTCTTTCTTGCAGATTCTGTCTGCACCCATCCTCCAGTCAAGTCTGTTCTTTAGTCACCCAAAGTTCTAAGGCGCAAGGGCAACACTGCCATGAAAGGAAATGTCCCCTGGCTATTTGTCCTGAGCCCCCCTGGGTGCCTAAGAAAACCCTTTGAAATTCAAGTCGACAGGTGAGTTGAAGGCGCATGCACACATGATCCAAGGAGTGGTGGTGACAGGATTGTGGCAGTAAAAAGGCAAGGTTTAGCTATTTAGCAGCAGTGCTCTTCTTTTCACCCAACTCTAGGTGCATAGTACTCAAAGCCAAAAATCTATATATACCGGTATATATAATTTTATTGGGTATGTTGCCATTTTCAGTGTGCTTAGGTGTCATGATCTGCTTCTCCTTGCAGGACTAGGCCCCTGGCTGCAGCAGTTGGCACAGCCTCTTTGCAGACACAGGCCCTGGCTTGGGTGTCTTGGAAGAACCAGGACCATGCTATCAGATGCAGCTGGCTGCAATCATGCAGCACACCTGAAGCAGCCAGGGGGAACTGCTGTTTAGGAGCAGCATTTGGCCCTCAGTCTTGGCTACCACGACATGGTCTTTTGTGCTGTTTGTTGCATGTGGTGTTTATGTCCAGTTGCATGGTGGTGGTGGAGGGGCTCTTGAGTCCTGGCATGTGTGGTGTAGTGTATGTGCGGTTCCATGGCAGCGGAGGTGATCTTGCATCCTGGCAGGTATGGTGTGTGTATCTAGCATTATGTGTGTGTATGTGTTTGTGTATACATGTGGTTGCATGGTGGCAAAGGGGTTCTCTGTATGAAACTAGCCATTATAGTTTATTTGAAAGTTTATATATTAATGTGTCAAATGATCATACTCTTGACATGTTTCCTAAGTGGTAAATCAGCAGACTAGGAATAGCTAGTGTTATATTAATGCCTGTTTCAAGATCCCAGGGCTCTGGTTGAAATCCTTGGGAACTGCTGTGCTTCAGGTCACCAGGAGGAATGCCAGGCCTTAGTGGCTCAGCATGAAGATATAAGCATATGTATTGTACTTGCATATACATCAGTACACCAAATATCTAAGAACTAGAAGAGGGAACTGGGGAGGGAGGTGGTGGGTGTATGAATTTGGACCCATTGTACCTTTTTCAGCAAGGCAGGGAATGGATCACAATGCTGGCAGCAGTGTTGCAGGTCTTGGGGGAAAATATTTCCTGTGAACTGGTGCTAAAATTTCCCAAAACCCCAGCAACAGTATAGGGGATAGAAAAACTCTCCATGTGCCATGTAAGCTATAAGTGAGGCCATGTGGGATGCAAGCCCTAGTAGGGTTGGCAACAACTGCTTCTGCAGCTATTGGGCATAACTCTCAGCCACTGAAAAAAAATAGGGTGGGTTTTGGGGGATTTATTTATTTATTTAGTTTTCCTGGCTTTACTCAAATTCTGGTCCCATTTACCCAGATTGCCCTCACACGTTTTCACAATCAGCTGGCCTAATAGCAGTTCAACACTGCAAAATAGTCATCTGTTTTGCTTCTGTGACATCGTAAAGGCCCACATGCACCTTAGGTTTTGGCCCAGAAGGTGAAATCTGAAGGAATGGAGTGCTGCTGACATAGGGACTCTACACATGAAACAAAACACAAATCTCACAAATACCTCTCCCTATTCCTGATAGTAAAAATATAACAATGAAGTAAATGATTGACATACCACTTCAGATTGCTCTTACAATCACATTATTCAGTGTAAACATAAAATGAATCAGAGTAGGAGCATAAAAACTGAATGTTTAAGGCATGGAATCCAGCCAGCTTCATTACCTTGGTCAAGATGTGGTGTGAAACTGTGAAGCAGGCCAATCACGTGAAGGGTGGAGAGGTTGTCATGTTACTCACGAGTTAATAGAGGTGCCTCAAGCAAAAGGAGGTGGTGAAGAGAATGCTTGTGAATACTTTCCTCACTATTTGTAAATGTTTCTAACCATATAACCCTTATTATTAAAAGATTGGTGAGTGGGGAAGTTTTGTGTCTAGTTAGTTCAATTAATGGTTACACACAAATGTAAAGCTTGAAGAAATTACCTTTGGGATCAGAATTCCCAAGCCATCATAGCACACTTACTCCCCAAAAGTAACTTTTTCAAACTCCCATAGATACATATAGTGGCAGTGAACTCTGTAGGCTGGCCAATGCTTCAGAGTCTTTAATCTGCTACATATAAATAACTTTGTATGCCACACAACTTTAACATTTTCCAAATTGTTTTTCCATCCTAAAGCCCTATAAAAAAAGTCTTTCAGGCTCAATGCCATGATTTTCATTGAGATACATAGTGTTTCACAGTTTCTTCTCCAATTTCCTGTCACAATAAAATAGCAATAATTGCAGGGAGGAAAGTTAATCAAAGGACAATTTAATGGGAAGCAACCATCAAATATATTTTTCTGTTCTTGATGTTGTATGTCTTCAAGTCCTTTTTCACTTGTGGCAACACTAAGGTGAACCTATCACAGGGTTTTCTTGGCAAGATATGTTCAGAGGGGGTTTGCCTTCACCTTCCTCTGAGGCTGAGAGAGTATCACCCAGTGGGTTTCCATGGCTGAGTGGGGATTCGAACCCTGGTCTCTAGAGTGCTAAAGGCTCAAAACACTCCACCATGCTAGCTCTCATTCTACTGCACTTGCCTTTAATTCATCACTTGCTACTTGCAACTTATGAACTCGCCATGACTACATGTTTATAGCACTATGATTCTACCTTAGCTGCCATGGCAGCATCCTGTGGAACCGTGAGTTTTCTAGTCTGGTGGGTCACTAGAAGAGCTCTCTGGCTGGGAATTCTAAATGCACAACCCCAAACAGCCAATTCCAATATTCCATAGGATGGAACCACAGCAGTGAAAGTGGAATCATAGTGTTAGGATTGTGTGATGTGAAAGGGCTCAAAGTCCCATGGAAAACAATAGAATAGGAACCTTGCTGTGACAGATGGTGTATCTATACCACGCTTATAGCAGTTTGATACCACTGTAACTGCCATGGTACTATCTTATGGAATCCTGGGGTTTGTGGTCTGGGAAGAGTAAGAGCTGTTCGGCAGTGGAATGCACTGCCTTGGAGTGTGGTAGAGTCTCCTCCTTTGGGGGTTTTTAAACAGAGGCTGGATAGCCATCTATTGGGAATGCTTTGATTGTGTATCCTACAGGGCATGGGGATGGACTAGATGACCCTTGTGGTCTCTTCCAACTCCACGATTCTATGATTCTAAGGGTCTTGCAGTTCTCTGCTAGAGAGCTTTAGTGCACTCCTCTGAACTACAATACCTCATGAAACTACAAATTTGAGGATACCACAAGACAGAGTCATGACTGTAGTGGTATCAAACTGTTACAACTGTGCAGTATCTAACTGTAGTCTCTGTTGATTCCAATAAGATTCAGTTCTACTGGATGGCATATTCAGCCCTACCATTGGGCATAACAAGACAGTGCAAGAGGTGGAGAATAGAGCTATGTCAGCCACAAGGCCTGCTTTGCACTTCTTTAAAGAGCTGCCCTCAGATTCCTCAGAGGATTAAATTTTGTCATCAGTTTTGAAGTAAAGTTCAGCTGCCAGTCCAGCTGGCTTCTGTATGTTGAATTAAAGAAGGAGAAGCCATTTTGTTTTTCTCCTTAGGCAGCAAAATTACTTCATCTTTCTGGATGGTGTCCAATGCAGTTTATAGTGATATGCAAGATGGTGTGAATACGCAACTGGTTTGCTAAAGCAAGACACTATGGGCAGCATTGTTAAAGGCATTTTCAAGAATCACCTTCTACCCAACTGAAGGGTCCCTTTGCATGACGACAACTCGTAAACAGAGTGTGTTAGTTGTGTTGCAGGTAGGAGAGTAATGTGATTGGTCTTCACCACATGTACATGGTACACCTAGTGTCTTTTTCAATGGCTTGATAATTCTTCTAAATATGCATTCAGCAATGGTGCATGTAGGCTGAGTTGTGGACTAAATACCTGGGGGGGGAAGGAAAAAGGAAATGAAAACACAAACACAGATATTCTCCTTGTGCTAATTTGGTCATAAAAATTGACTGTAAGAATCAGAAGGCTGCGGGTCTCTTCAATTCATTGTACTGAATTTTCTTTTAAATGTGTTTGCAGTCTTGCAAAGAAACAGTCACAGATGTACAACAGCAATATGTGCCAGAAGAAATTTCAATAAGCACATCTGTCCCCCACCTGCAATGGTCTTACATTCATTTAAAAAGAGAACAGAACTGTACATGCAGAGAACTGCATACTTGGTTCATGTCCTTACAATTTTGGTTAACAGAGGTGCCTAACAATATAATTCTGTGATAGAAGCTGAGATGACCACCATGAATACGGAGCCAGTACTGGGAAGAGCAGTTTCCCATCCATGGTTTAGATGTGTTCATATAACAGGTCAGGAATGAGTCATACCACCTTAAGACATGTGAATGATACTGGAAGTAACTACACACAAAGTTGTTGTTGTTGCTGTTGTTGTGTGCCTTCAAGTTGTTTCTGATTTATGGCAACCCTAAGGCAAAGAGATTCCACCTAAACATTAAGAAGAACTTCCTGACTCTAAGAGCTATTCAGAAGTGGAATACACTGCCTCAGAGTGTGGTGGAATCTCCTTCTTCAGAGGCTTTTAAACAGAGGCTGGATGGCCATCTGTCGGGAGTGCTTTGATTGTGTATTCCTGCATGGCAGGGGGTTGGACTGGATGGCCCTTGTGGTCTCTTCCAACTCTATGATTCTATAACAGGGTTTTCATGGTAAGATATGTTCAGCGCGGGTACTACACCAGCATGTTGTAGTGGTTTGAGCATTAGACTAGGACCCTGGATACCAGGATTCGGATCCCTGCTCAGTCCATAGAAACCCATTGGGTGACCTTGGACAAGTCACATTCTCTCAGCCTCAGAGGAAGACAAAGGCAAACCACCTCTCAACAAATCCCAAGAAAACCCCATGATAGGTTTGCCTTAGGGCTGCCATAAGTTAGAAATGACATGAAGGCACAAAACAACTTTGTGTGTGCAGTTATTGCTAATAAATCTTACGTGTCTGAACATTGTGTAGCTCATTCCTAACCTGAATACCTCTAACACTCAGATTAGAAACTATAGTCTTCCAAGTGTTGTTGGAGGTGAAACTCCATCAGCCCTAGTAAGCTTAGCTAGTGGTGAATGATTGTCAAAGTCTCTGTGTAACCATGTCTGGAAAGCATAGTTGCTCACCCCAACCGAAAGAATCAAGTATAACAGACATTGATATAACAGTAAAACAACTTCACCACATTTTAACCACATAATGGTAGTTATAAAATAGGCTTCACATAACAAATCTGGCTTCTCTGTTCTTTAAAAAATATGCTCCTAGGTTGGAGAACTGTACCCTTTTCAACAGTGGAATAAGCACAATTCATTTTTGAAATATTTTGCAGCAGTTCTTATAAAAGCTTTGGCAACTGCTGCTGATTCCTCAAGAACCATTTATAATATGACCTGTTCCCACAAAGAGCACCAATAGCATGCTGCTTTTAGCTAGAAAAATATTTACATTTCATTTTTGTGTTATTTAGCCAACCCCACAAGCATCTGATTTTGGGACGGAAATAAAAGTAAACATTTCTCCAAAGTCAACAAAGATCCCTATGCTTGAGGATGTTCAGATGCTGAGCAAGAATTCACTGTGTGAGTGAGGCATGGGTCATTTATTTGGCAATAGTCACTGATGAAAATTTTATTTATAGCAGGTCTGTTGACAAAATGTGATTCCTTCCTTCACTCAAAAAGGAAAAGGAACTGAGTTCTCTGTTTTGCTTGTCACGCACTTCTAGAGGTTAAAGAAAAGGATACATAATCCACATTGGGAAATAGTTTTCACCTTACAGGGAGCATGTTTTTCTCCCGATACATAGTCTCTGATCCTGTCGTCTTCTGTGGGCTCACTGTACAATAGCCTAGGAAGGTTATAGAATAATAGAATTGGAAGAGACCCCAAGGGCCATCTAGTCCAACACCATGCTCTGCAGGAATACATAATCAAAGCATTCCTGACAGATGGCCATCTAGCCTCTGTTGAAAAGCAAAAATGTTGTTTTCAACAATTCCTAGAATCATCTAGCCAACCTAGCCTATGGCAAGAGGTTTCTGTGAGTTGTTGAAAAAAGTAACTTTTGTAACTCTGCAGTGTACACATGGAAACAGATGCACCACTCTAGCAATGTTCTACATGGTAACACACTGTGTGGTAAACAAGAAGAGATCCACTGCTCTACTTTCTGCATGCAGTAACAGTCTGGATCCAATTATGAACAGACAACAAAAGCAGTAATGTTTCTAGTCTGATCCTGTGCATGCTTCCTCAGGGGTAAGCCCTAACAGACCCAATGAGATTTTCTCCCAGCTGAGAATGCACACAATTGTAACTTCAATTTCTCCAGTGACTAATACTAGGTAAAGTTCTAGTTTTTGCCTTCTAGTTTTCTGTCTACACTGACAAAATGCCTCGATACATGGTTTCCTTTTGTGCAATGCCTAGCATGCTATAGGTGTAGAAGAAATGTTTTTACTGTTGTCATCAAAGGCAAAGGCACGTTAGCAGAAATGGTGTTGATGTACAAGCAGCAGTGACTTCAGGACACAACTTTTGGACAGATGTCCAGGCCCCTGCTCAGCAGAATGAGCAGGAGGGCTGAGCTGCCACATGATGAAGTGAATTAATACACATTGGCCAGCATCCTGTAGTAACATACTCAATCCTAATTCCACCTTGTGTTTGTGTATGTACTTTTTTGGTCATTGTGGAGGTTGATAATCCCTCCCTCCCTCTGCAACAAGCAAAGCCCCACATCTGGACTCGCCATCACTCTGCTAGCCCCCCCCCCATCCAACAGACATTCTATTGCTGGTGGAGAGTAGAGGGTATCAACTAAGCATCTGCAGACTAATGATGTCATCTGCTGAGACGTCCGGAGGACCTTGGCAGAAGATGTCTTTGGTCTGTGCCTGACTGTGGGAACATGGCAAATGCTTCCCCAACTCCCCACTCTCCAGCCAAGGACTTGCCATTGAGAGGGGGCTCTTGAAGCAACAAGGTGAGTTGTAGGGTTGATGGTTGGACAGCCACAGCAGAGGTCCTCATGTGGAACTCTTACACAACCTGCAGCCAGGCAGAATCTCAGCTATTGTCTCTCAAGTGCACAGCCAGCCAGTTTACCTTCCTAGTATATCTACCCACATTTTGATGCAGGAATCAATGTGAGCATACATACATTTGTTGGTTATCTCTTAGGGCTGATACAGGTGCATATATCTGAAATACCACATTATCCCTCTGTAAGGATCTTAACAATTTCTTATTCTTAGACATGAGTCAGGCAATTGCAGTAGGTCTAGGGACCCATTTTCTGATCCTCGGATCCCAGGGGAGTGGCACAGAATGCCAAGAAATGGAGAAACAAAATAAACCCAAAAGTGGACAGAAGTCTACTTCAGGTTTTGAATATGTTAAACAGTGCATGGGGGTGGGGGGATTTCAACTAGTTAAAAAGGCAAATTGCTGCTCCAGGGGGCCATAAAAAGAGGAATTGAGAGTCAGCAGGGCCAGGAAAACAGTTTTTTGGGCCCATATGTGACCTTACTTCTTATTCTTCATTATTTCTGTAACAGAAACTTTGGTACCAGAGGCAGAAATAACCTGGAAAGAATAGGCTCCTACACTACAAAAAAGAAAAGCAGTTCAACATGTTTCAACCAACTTTTCATTCAAAAATAACAATCTGCCCATGTGAACTGAAACAACCAGTTCAAGTAAGCATCTTGAAGGCTTCTTCCAAAATGCATCCACTTTTGCTTTCACCAGCCTCCATTTTTTATTATTATTTCTATTTTGGTGGCCAAAACTTATAGGTCTATGCTTTTTTAACATGCTAGGGAATACCCTGAGAGGCAGGCAGGTCTCCCCCTTTCTTTCTGTTTTGCTGTTCACACATGCTTTGTAAGGGATTCTAGGGGAAGCTGCTTTTTACCTTGCCTGTTATAGGCACACACACAGAGCTACGGTAGGATTGGATAGAGCAAAATCCTATTCTTTCTCAGCTCAAGCTATATTATACTGATTACTGCAGACACACTGCGGGAACCTGACACAGAAGGGCTGCTTGTCAAGCCTTCCTCCCAATGCCAATGCTGCAAAAACAAAACACACACACACAAATCTTCCAACTATGAAGAAGGCAAGAAAAGCGGGTGGGTGGATGGGCTCATTTTTGTAAAAGGAATTTCGTTATCAGAGGCTTTGTTAACAGAGTTATACCTGTATGCATTTGTTATAGCTAATTACTTGAACTAGCATATTCTTTTCTGGCTCTCCCAGTTCTGTTTGAGATAACTTTGTACTGTATCTGTTGACCAAAGGAGAAGAAAATTCTGCTTTGCTTGTGATATCTTTGTTGTTGCTAGAGGGCTTAGATGTTTCTAAGGAAATTTTTACTACAGAACAATATTCCCAAAGAATAATTTTGAGCTGTGCACACAGATTAATTTTGAAGTCAAAATTTATATGAATAAAAGAAATCCATGCAAATCGTTTGGCAAGAAAATTCATGATGTTTAAAGCTGCAGCTTCTTGTTTAATAAAAAGGGCAACTGAGCATAAGCAGAAAGCAACTGTGCTTCAACCATTTGAAAACTGTTGTCAAATATTTCACAACACAGGAAGTGAAAGCTGAGAACCGCTTTGCCTAGGATACAGGAAGATGTACATGAGGCATAATAAAAAGTAATGAACATTTCCTGTGTTGAAGAGCTTGAGAGACAATTGTATGCTCTATTAAAAATATCCTCTATTTATAGCTACCTATGGATAGAGAGTCTGTAGTTTCTACATACAGAGTAACCTGTTGAATACATTTCATCCTATGCTGTGTAACAGGTAGACACCAATCCCATGACACAAATGTAGATACAGCACACCCATTCCAAAAGCATATTTGAAACCACATCCAAAAGGGCTGGCCCATTTCCAAATGACCACCAAAAATCTGTTCATACCAGCACTGGGCAAAACATGGACTGCAGATCCCATTAGCTCCACTGTAGCTATGGGGGGGGATGAGTGTAGCCCCCCCCCCATGAATTCTGCCCCTCCCCAAGAAATTTTCCTTTAGTCCCAAATTTCCAGCATTGCAGTAACTTAAAACTTCAGTTGAATATTTGGAAAAACAAATTAGGCATTCAAAGAAAAAGGGCTGGTGAAGTTACCAAGAGAATGGGAACACAGCAAAAAGAAGAGCTCTAGGTATGAATAATTTTCAGTGTATCACTCTCTGCATCGCTAGAAATTTGAGGGTTGAAGGAAAATGTTATTTAAGGAGAATTCTTATTTGGTGGGGCAATAACTTCATCCCCCCCCCCCCGCCGCATCCAGTTACATCCCTGTCCCTAACTAGCAACCAGAAATGAAGTGTGGGACCTAAGGTATAACAACATTTGGAGGGCCATACTGTTTCCATCAGTAAAAGTTTAGAAATATTTTAACCTAGTCCAGACCAATAAATAAATCACTCAAAACTATGTTCCGTATTCACAAACCTGTTCTTGCTTCTTTCAACATATCATCTGAATGTGACAAATGACACTGTTTGACACTTCAGTTTTTTAAAAAAGTATTTACTTGTGCATGATGTGCATGTAGACCTAATGGAAATGCAATCACAGCTGCTGCCCATTGATGTGGTAGGGCAAATGACAGGAAATCTAATATAATTAGCTGAAGTTTGGAGTGAGCTGTTCCACCCAACACCAACAGAAAATCAGTCTTCCAGACTCACATTTCTCTACTCCAGTGAAAGAATCCCTGAGACACAGAGCTTGTGTCTTGTTGTACCAGAGCTTTCTGACAGAGGCTAAATAGCTAACAAAACTACAAATCCCAGAATTCCATAGCATTGAACCATGGCAGTTAAAGCAATGTCAAACTGCATTATTTCTGCAGTGTGGCAGCAGCCTGAATCACACCACAAGGACAATTTTAAAAAAATATATAATGTACTTTATACTTGTATAGGTATATGAGGACCAGGTTCATAATATAACAACCTGAAGTGCCAGTAAGACCTTAACAAAACAAAACCCCTCCTCCATTTAAAAGAAAAACTCCTCCTCCTCCTCCAGCTGAAGAGCTATACCTCTACAACATGGGTGGGAATTGGGTGGCTCTCCCTATGTTCTTGAACTGAAAAGTATTCCTCACCACTGGCTATATAGGCCAAGACTGCTGGGTTGCAGCCCAGCAACATCTGGATGGCTGCATAGTTCCCATCCTTTCCCTACCCATTGCAATCCTCAGCATATAACCTTCCTCAACCTGGTAGACACCAGTTGTTTTGGACTTTGATTTCCACCTGTCCCTATCAGCAGTTGAGTCAGGAATGCTGGCAATTGGAAGCCTCAAATCATCTGGAAGGTACTAGGTTGTCTTTGTTAGGGCATGTTCTCTCTTGTAGCAGCACACCATTGCAGCCTCACACACTCACATTCTCTCTGCATGGTCTTAACCTCATCATAGCCAGTATCTGCTGCACACTTTGGATTTTAGTCATCACACCCTACATCCTGTGCTTTCTGATAAAGATCGCTATCAGAGAGATGCCTCTTAAGTCTCAGCAGAGCAATTTCCTGTATTCAGCAGTGTATAAAGAAGCAAACACAATCATCTAGTGCAGTGGTTCCCAAACTTTGATCCTCCATGTGTTGTGTTGGGACTTCAGCTCCCAGAATCCCTGATCATTAGCCAAGATGGAGGACTAGAGTTTGAGAATCACTGATCTAGTGGCACAAGTAGTCAGATTTTTCAAATACCTTACACGTTTTATAATCAAATTGTTCTATCTTCTTTTTAAAGTTATTCCTCCCAAGTTAAATGGATAAAAACATGTGTACACGCCAATCCTATGCATTTACTGAGGACTAGGAATGACAGGCACTGCAGTCCAACATTATCTAGAGGGCTGCTTATTCCCCATCCTGTGCATTAATGCTTTCTCCAGAGCAAACCAACCATAAGAGGGAAAAGAGAAAACTTAGGATATACAGTATAAGCAAACGCAAGGCATGCAGCTCAAATAAAACCAACCACACTCTTCATATTGTCTGGCATTTGATGATACTGAATTATACAGATACTGAAATAATTAAGAACTAGGAGTAGCCAATTGCTTTAAAGAAACCATCTTTTGGGAGTGGGAAATATAATTAACAGCCAATTACTTTTAAAACCCAATTTTGAAAGGAAAGGGTAAATAACAAGATTTTTAAATGTGCTGAATTGTCAGTGAAAAACTTACCTTTTGGTTGGACAGTATGCAGGTAAGTTACAAGTCAACTAATCAGTGACTCTAAGCTGCAGAACAGTATACAACAGAGCTCACAACACATCAAAAATAAAGCTAGTTATGCCTGGCTTTATTTATATGCAATATTCATTAAGCTTCAATATAAAATTAATACTACAATCCTACACCCACTTGCCTAGCCATTAAACTGAAAGTGACTTGCCACTGAGCAGGCCTGTGTAGGATTCCATTCTTTCTGTGTGCATGTGTGAAGAGACAAAGAAACTTGCCATCCCAAATTGTTATATGCTGTTCATATTCCAGTACAGCTGAAAACCATATTTACAACTGCCCCAAATACTTTGGAAGAGTGGAATAGAACCATATATTAATCAAATAAGCAACAACTTCCATTTAAGGTCTGGAATACTAACTAGCCCAATATACTAAGCAGAGTTTCCTGGACAACAGCGAAACTTGGATGTTTAGGTGTTTGTTTAGGCTGTTCCTATGGTAGTCTTTCATGCCATATTCAGGAAAACTCTAGGGAATCTTCCAAGCTCACAGGGTGGTCTTCAAGCACATTACCAATGGCCTCTCTATGAAAAAAAATGTCCATCCATCATTTAGAAGGAAACAATACATGCATTCCAGGACACAAGACCATGAGGCCCAGCGGAGCCATACCACCAACCCACCACGTGAACTGAATATAGACTATACCTCCCAGAAACATCTGTGCTACCTCAGTAGACAATGAAGATTTCAGGGCTTCCTCAGCAGATAAGCTGGCACAGAAATTGCTCCTCAAAAGCAATTCTGAAAACTCCTGTCAGAACTGTATTTTAAAGATATTCATAAAACACAAGAGTCTGGAATAACTTGCAGTTCAGGGAAGCAGCATGACACAGTGAAAAAGTGTTATCCAGTTGTCAGATGGGAGTCTACCACCATGCAATACACTTAAGAGTGCCCTCTATGTAATGGTTCGTGCACAGCCACCAGAAAAAAAAGGGAAGAAAAAAAAGCTACAAATGGCCACGTTTGGCTCAACTGGGAGAAATTAAAAATTCATGTTGAAGAGGATAAATTGCTCTAAAGATAGACTCAGTATGTGCGTGCACAAATTAGATAGTCCTATGCTATGAAAAGCAAATAAAAAAATTGTTTTAAGAGCCCCAACAACTGGATAGATCTCCTGCACAGACTTCTTAGAAATGAATACAATTTGGCATTTTAAAGGTACTTTTGCAGGAAATTTTCTAAGAGGTGAACCCCTAATGTGTCTTGTCTTACAGACACACACAGAGAGGAAAATGGGATTTTATGCAGGCTTCTATTGACTCCTATGATCCCAAATTAGTATAGGCGCTTGAGAGGGTACTTCCTCCTTTGGTAATATTCTCCAAAGAAAAAGATTAGCAGTATAATCCAGGTTTTAAAACATTTTATTTGCATATTAAAAAAATTGTGCATTCCAATAATTAAAATCATTTGAACAAAAAAAAATGGCACTCGATTAACTGCATTTTATACAGCTCGCAGGACCTCGGTACAGCTTTGCGTATTATTCAGGTGTTACTAGATTACTGTAGTCCCTTCCCAGAATCTTCTTTCAAGAAACATGCAAGCTCTTTTGTGCCACCAAGACCAAAGCTGGACAGGCAGATGGAAAGACAGCGCCCTTCGTTTCAGCGTCAGTAGTTCTCTCTATTCTTTTTTTTGGATGTGAAAGGGGCAGTACAGTCATTTAAACTTTATCCAACCTCTTTGCATCTTACAAAGTTAAAACAGCTAAAAGAAGTAAAATAAGAAGGCAATGCTTGTGGAATGTACAGTGCATAATTTGGAAGGGCTGATTTCATTACGATTCACCCGCTTGCTTCTCCTGTTCGATCGCTACAAAATGGAAAAGAAGAAGGGGTGGGGTGGAAGAGAAAAAATAAGAGCAAGGGGAAAAAAAACCACATTTAAGCATTTGAAACAAGTTCAGCATGAAATGTCAAACAAACATTATTATATAAAGTTGAAAATCCATCAATAGTTTTATCATTTCAAATGTTGATGAATAATCTCTTAAATTTTCAGAAAATGTTATTTATTTTGATAATCTGCATTGGCTTTTAATGCACATATTTGTACACAAATGCCTGTTGGCCTGTAACAGACTGAAAACCCCTCTAGGTAGCCTCCATCTAAGATGATGAAAGAGCAAAGCCATCTGAATCTGGTTGCCTTTCTCTTTGTCTCCTCTGGCCCACGCCCTCTTCCAATGTGCCAAAGCCAGCTTACTTTCTTTTGAAGGCAGTGGGTTTTTCTCTTGCGTTTCTGTCTTCTTCAACTTCGACTTGTCAAATTTCTCAATTTCAGCCATATCTGGTTTGTCAGACATATCTGCTGTTTAATCTGCATACATACAAAAAGTATAGGGGAGGGAGAAAAAAAAGACTGGTTATATTATACCACTCCTTCCCCCTCTCCTCCTGAAAATCCAAAAGCTCACTTGAATCCCTACCAGCCATCTCAGCCCCTCCCTCCTTCTTTTGTGAAAAGCACCAACATAACCCTCCCTTTAAAACCCGACGTTCTGTATCTATTGCACATTTGTTAAGAACCGATTATCCATTAGCCATAAAAGCTGCAACCCACATGGTCGAATCTCTCTGGGCCAAACCAGAGGAGAGGGGATGTTGGAAAGGCTTTTTTAAAAATAATGCAAAGCCCAATTTGGAAAATACAAGTTGCCCCTTCACATTTGCTGGGGTTTGGTTCCAGGATTCCCCCCCCCACCGTGAATACCCAAATCCGTGAATACTCAAGTCCCATGATATGCAATGGCATAGCAAAATGGTGTCCCTGATATAAGATGGCAAAATCAAGGTTTGCTTTTAGCATTATTATTCCATAAAAGCTGCAACCCATATGGTTGAACTTCTCTGGGTGAAACCAGAGGAGAGGGGATGTTGGAAAGGCTTTTTTTTTTTAAATGCAAAGCCCATTTTGGAAAATAATTTAATATGGTTCAAGCAAAACAAAAGGCTCCTTGTACAGAGAGGGGACCAGCCTGAAAAAGCAAGGCTCTCTCCCTAACAATAGTAGCAAGTGGTCTTTCTAGAAGAAGAGTGCCCCGGGGCCCCCTAACTGTGCTCGGATTAAAAGGGAAGAAAGAGATGGCTATGGTCCATATCTTGAGGCGCCTTGCAGTATGCAGCAACGCCCGGGCAATGCAGCCAGAGGCTGCTGCTTGATCCCATTCTTCTCCATCTTGAGAGCAGATCTGGAGGCAGCCCTGCATTCCTGCCTCTTCACAAAGAGCTGCAGCGCCACCAGCCCCAACCACCGCCCTTCCGCCTTCGCCTCCTCCAGCCAGACTCCGGCTCAGGCTGGCAACCAGACAAAGGCGCCCTTCCTTCCTTTGTTGCGGGGCATGCGGGCAAGGAAAAAAAAAGGGGGGGGGCATTGTTCGCCATCGCCGCCCCTCCCTCCCATTACAAACTAGGAGCCTTCTCTTCTCCTTTCCTAAATCCACACTACGCAAATAACCCAGTTTCAAACTGGATTATTTGCCATGCTTCCTTCCCTTATGGAATCCGGTGGGAGGCCCCCAGGACTCTTTTGGGCAGAGAAGGGCGAACGACCTTGTCCAACGGCACATCCCAAGATTCCGCAGGAAGGTGCCATGGCAAATAATCCAGTTTGAAACTGGATTATTTGTGCAGTGTGGATTCAGCCATCTTCTTCTTAACGGAGCGCACACGCCCCCCAAAATAGTAGTAAGTAATAGTAACTTCTGCGTTCTTTGGGAGACAAAAGCTCCGATTTCTTTCCCGCCAAGGAAAAAGTAGACAAAAAACCAAAAACCTCCCCAACCAGGAGGGTGTATGCATTGCTAGGGAATAGGAAAATCGAGCCAGTAATTCTTTTTCCTCCCCACCCCCAGCAAACTCCTCCCCAGGAAAACCTCGGAGGCTTCTGCTACGGTGGAAATCGTGATCCTTTCCCCATACACCCCGTCGCCACATTTGTTGGGCGTGATAGCTATCGATTTGCAGCGCCCCAAATCCCAAAAGGGCTCCTTCACGCCCTGCAGCCTCCAACTAATAATGGTTAAAAAACGCCCTTCCTGCAAACGGTCTGCTCCAGCGCAAAGAGATCAAAAGATCCGAGTCCTTCCAAGTTGGTGAAGGCAGGGATCACCTTTTTCTCCAAAGACCCGCTAACCATTAAATGTTAAAAAATGTACTCAAGGACGATTGCTAAAATAACCCAAACCAAAAGGTCCGAGTCCCTCCGAAAAGCCAAGCCGTTCAAAAAGATATAAATAAATAAAATAAAATAAAAGGGGAGGGGAAACAGGAGTGGGAGGGAAAGTATGCTACACTTTAGAAATGCAGAAAGAAAAACCTGAGAGTAAAAGGAGAAGGAAGCGCAGCCTCACCAGTAAGTCACGCTGGGCTTGCAACCGGTTGGGATCTTTGCAGCAGCTGCTCCAGACGGGAGTATAAAACGGCGCCCTCCCCGCAGGGCCAGTTATAGACCCACTTTTATGCAAATGAGGCCGTGACGTCACCGCGGAGGGGATTAACCCTTTCGCCCCCTTGCCTTCTCCCCCTTTTAAGGAAGGCCGGGGGAAGGGGCCAGGAGAAGACAATGGCCGGGAGCCCCCCCCCCAGGAAAAGCCATCTCCCCTCTCCCCCTCCAGCTCCCGCATTCACACCCTCGATGCAAGGCATGGCTGGGTTTGTATAGATGCCTCTGGGTGCCCCCCTCCTACCATGTTCTACCCAGGCTCGACCCCCACCCCGGGAAGGGCTTGCCCTTCTTCGCGCCATGCAAGCAACGCGGCCGAGGCCTAGCCCTTCTTGTTACAATATATTTAATATATATATATATATATATATATATATATGGTGCATCCTTCGGCTCCGATTGAGCAGGAGGGGGTTGCGATCGACCCCTTTTGTCTCCCAAGATTTGCAAAATAAAATTAAATTAAAATCCTTGCAGAAACACGTCCGGGGATTCCAGGAATGGGAGCAGACAATGACTCAGTGGAAGGAAGAAAGCATAGGCGCAATGGAAAGGATCTTTTTAAAAACTAGCCTAGTGGTGGTGGGGAGGGATGGAATAAGTTCAATGTTATAGGGAAGCAGAAGAGAAAGGACCATGTTGCAGTCTTCTTCTGGAGTGGCTTTTCTTAATGGAGTGGCATTTCTAAATATGAAGGAATCTTTCCTTCATCATCACTTGTTAAATCCCAGCCCAGGACAAATAATGCCAGGATTCTGGGCCACTCTCTGCACTTTGCCTGTGAAATAAAAAATGCAAAGGAAGGTGCAATTTGGAAGGGCGTCTTTCTTTCCAAAGAAGGAAGTGATGACACAAGAGAGAGTTCCAATACAGAAAGCAATATGGTAAAATTATTAGTACTGTGCTGTAGTTTTTCTCCCAGTTCCCTTTTGGCTTCCAGTTTTGTGGGTGGGGCTTTGCTGGCTGTTTCCAGTAAGACATAAATTAGCCAAATAATTGAATAGGTTTTGCCGTTTAGTGCGTTGTTTTTTTAAATCTGGTTTGATCAAATTATTTATTTGCAACCTGCTTCCTCCTCCTCCTTGCCTCTCCTTCAGAGTAAAAATTCTGGTATGATGTTTAACTCCCCCCCCCTCCTTTTAAACTGCCTCCTTTTGGCTTCACTATTTCTGCTGCATACGCCATGCTTTCTTCCAGGGTTCACCAGACAATAGCTGTAGTGTAATCAGATGGTGGTCTCCTCCCCACCCCACCCGTCTGCCATCCTATTCACTCTCAACTGGTTATTGTGAACTGTGCTGCCTTCTTGCATGCTTCTGTCTGAGGCATTGTGGTTAGAGAATAAACTACGAAAGAAGCATTTCAAAATAGGCAGGCCCTCAGGGAGTAAAAAGCTGAGTATGCCAAGGACTTTATGCTTACACAAGAACAATACAAAGGTGTCCCTGATGAGAATCAGGAAGGCTGGATGTCATGGGGACAAATCTTCTCCAGGAAGATGCACAGGAACTTTCTATAAAGGAGAAAGATATAGCATCACAAAATTACCTTTTTACATGGACACCTGATCCATGTGTGTAGGAAAAAAGGAATCAGAAATAAAATGATCGTTTTTAAAAGGGAGTTTTTGATTCATTTTCTTTCACTTAGCCTCAGCATCCTTTCCTCCAAACGGTCTGTTATTTGCATTTGAGCAATGAGCAATATGACATTGCCCATTGACTGGCAAGAGGATTTATATTTTGAAGCAAAAGAGCATTTAAAAACAGGGATGGTTGGTTTAGAACCCTAATTGGTAGCAAGCCAAAAAATTGAGGGTCACATTTTTAACCAGAAAAGTGCATGTAATGGAAATGTAACCCATAAGAACAACACGTACTCATCCTGCCATATACAAAACGTGCATGCTATGGAGAGGCAGAGTTTACTGAAGATTTCTGCATGAGCACATCAAAGGATCATAAATACATATCTGGCCGTTTTGCCCAGTGTTATCTATTGTTAAAAATGAGAGATGTGTGTCACTCAGTAGCAGAACACAAAGATTCCTCATTCAGTTCCAAACATTTCTGGAGGGACTAGGAAGGGAAACTGCCTGAAAATCCCAGAGAGCTTTTACAGTCAGTGTAGACTTGGGACATTTTCAGATGCGGCAAAAATCTTGAGATTACAACGTCGGGTAGCGCGGATGAACCCCACTATCACATGATGTTATTACTCCATGCTCCAGCCGTGAAAAAGGCATTCTTTCTCATTCACAGGACAAGTTGTCAATAGATCATCAATACCCTCTTTTCGTGCTATTGACTATGTGCAAAACCTTGTCCAGTTGTAATTGCAAGAATTACATGAATGGGTTGTCCTCTGAGTGAAAACCTCCAGGTGAGAATGTGAAAATGAAGCAGGGAGGATGCTCTTTTTATGAACTGTCCCCTTTAATTTGCATGTTTTTAGGTTTGTTTCAGTGGTTGTGTGTTCCTTTACTCTGTTAATTAAGGGGTTTGCGGAGTTTTAAGTACGTTCACGTCTTCTTGTTCTTGAAGCACTAGTGATCTTTGTGCAATAATTCCATGGCATTTCTATCACGTGAATACAACTACATGCAATAAGTGTTATAATGCCATGATGTTCTCGCTATCTAAGGCCTTTTCAAGGCCCAATTTTTAAAACAACAACAACATTATAATTTTTTTTAACTAAAAGGGGGCAATTTCACCATACCCCACTTCTTTATAGCCAGAACATGACTTTTTACAAGACTTTTTAATTTTAAAAAGTTGTATGATTTTGTTTTTAATGGAGAGTGAAGTGCTGAGACTGTAGCCCTTTGAAGTCCCGGGGGTGGCATTCACAGGGAGTTGCCCACACCTAGTGTAGCCAGTACTGAGCTAGATAAACCAATGGTCTAATTCAATATAGTTGTCCCTTCACATTCACTGGCGTTTGGTTCCAGGACCCCCCGTGAATACCCAAATCTGTGAATACTCGAGTCCCATTATATGCAGTGGCATAGCAAAATGGTGTCCCCTATATAAGATGGCAAAATCAAGGTTTGCTTTTTGGATTATTATTTTTTAAAGAATATTTTCAAGCTGTGAATACTTAAATCCTTGACTGCCAAATCCGTGAATATGGAGGAACAATTGTATAAAGCAGCCTCCTATACTCTTCCAACTAGCAGTAGCATGCCAGGGTTTCAGCTTGAGTTGGACCATACCTATCCCTTCCTTCCTTTCTTTATTTTCAGTTGGCAGAATGTCCACTATCAATAACTCCACCATACCTGTTCCACGGTGTTCACACCAGAAATATCTGCAGACTGGGGTCATTTGACTCTAAATTCAGCAGTAAAACTCTTACTTCTGTAATGTTTGTATACTAATCTGAAGAAAGACTAAAAACATGCTGGCTACTTACTTTGAAGAGATAAACACTGCCCAATGCTATTGTCCCTTGTATTTACTGTATTTACTGATGGTGTGTGGTGAATTCTCCTTCTGAAGATGGTGTCCTCAGGTATTTTGCCCAGAAGAACCAAAGGAGAAGAAACATTCCTGTTATGGATACTTTCTCCTGTTGAGCATCTTCTTTACAAAGGTCTCCCCTCTGCCACTCATAACAGTGTTTTCTTTTTTTAAAGTTTTTTTTAAGGTATATTGCATACCATGCAGCTGTGGACAGGTTTACATAGGGGCTACTAAACGCAGTGTGCAAACATAAATCAAGGAACATGAGAGACACTGCAGACTGGGCAAGCCAGAAAAATCAGCAGTAGCAGAACATGTTATAAACCAACCTGGACACAAAATGTTATTTAAAAACACCGACATTCTGGACCAGGCCACCAACTATCATGTCAGAATGCACAGAGAAGCTATTGAAATCCACAAATTTCAACAAGACAACTTCAACAGGAAAGAAGAAACCCTTAATGTAAATAAATTTGGCTACCAGTCCTGAAAAACACCAAAATCAAAACTCAACACATGTAAATGAACTTCACCCAGGGACGGGGATTTCCAGGAGGCAATGGACCATTAGCCAAACAGACACTAATCCTCCTTGCTATCCTCCCACCCTAGGAACTAGCCATTCAAATACACAAAGTTACATATCCTCTCCAACAGGGGCTCACAGTATATAAACCCCACACACCCCTACATCACCATTCTCTGAAGATGCCAGCCACAGATGCAGGCACAATGTCAGGAATAAACTCTTCCAGAACACAGCCTCACAGCCCAGAAAAAAACCACGGAAAACCTATGGATGCCGGCTGTGAAACCTTCGACTTTATTGGTCCTATGTTTTGGATTGGGATGGGGCTAATAGACTCCCTACTTTTCTTTCAATAATTAGAGCCTTATGTAGAAATATAGTTATTCTAATTTAGTCACTAAATCAGTTCTCTAAACATCATAGAAGTGATTTAAAAATCATTATTGGGAATGTTATAACTTGTTAGCAGTAGAGAGAGAACTGAGATATCAGCCCCATTAACCAGACCCAGAGTCTATGGGCAAAATAGCAGTTCTTGGATCCTGAATCCCTGTATAAAGGCATCTGCTATCTTTGGCCAAAGAGGTTCCTTATGGCCTTGGTGAAATTGTAAATAATGTTACAATGGTGTTTGACATTTTTCAAGTACTATGACAATGAAATGATGTTAGATGACAGCTTGCTTCTGTGTTTAAAGGTGACTTGCAGCCTGCTAGGAAACTTTTGAAATGGACCACTCTACCCTCCAGATGATGTTGGACTGCTAGACTCAGCAGATCTGGCCACCTAGCCCATGGAGAAGAATTCTGGGAGTTGCAGTCCAACAACATCTGGAGGGCTGCATGATTCCCAACCCTGTTCTAAAACTACATAGCTCACACTTTTTCACAAGAGTTGACAGCTCTTGTTTTTTTGCAGGAGTTCTTTTCTAGTTTTTCTAGTATCACCATTGATACTTTGAGGTTCTAATTGAGGAGATTGCCCTATAACAGCCCTGTGTTATTTGGTTGTACAGTATCTTGTATTGTTCTGCTATTTAATTACCACCATTTATACTTTCATATCTGCACCTCTTTGCTTCTATCCAATAGCAATAACTGCTTAATAACCAAAATCAAACTATTCTCAGTATGCCCTCCATAGCATACATTCAGCAGGACAGTACCATGTTATAACCATGATCAAATCACAACCGTCTGTGTATATAGTGCCTGAGTTACATTAATTACATACCCTCCAACTGTTGCATTATGGCAGGGACATTCCTGATTAATTCTCTGCCATCCCAATTTTTCAGCTGCTTTGAATATATCCCAGTTTCTCTCTACTTCTCCCAATTTTCCCCTTCGTAATTGGCTTACTTAAATTGCTACAAACTGAGTTCAAAGGGCAAAAGTGGGCCAGAATCCTATTGGAGTGTTGCATGCTCATAAATTGACTTATATGTGCAGGGAATAGAATTGTGAAGATGCACAACATCCGTATTCAGTAAAGGGCTGCTGTTTCATAACTATGTAGCAGAGCTGGTAAAAGGACCAAGGCACAATGAGATACCAATGAGGGGGTTCTGGTGAACATCAGACACTCCAGATGCACATTGGTTACACACCTTCACAATTCAGGTAGCTGGGTTTCTTAGCACCTCTGCTACTTAATTAATTGCTTGCAAATTTATGTTGTGTGAAAGGACATACAGGATTCTTGACGTAGTTTACCCTCAATTAACTCAGTAGAGAGAGGATGGAAGAGGCAGAGTCAGGCAAAAACATACTGCTGTAGCCTCTCCTAGCTTTTCTGTTTTTCTTCATTATTAACTTTTGCCATCTTGACCAGACTCTGATGTTGCTTGGCCACTAGGATCCTGGTTTTCATCTGTGAAATGTTGCAGAGTATATAATTACTTTGGAGTTGCTTACACCCCAAATTCTGTCACACTCTTGTTCTGGATGCTGTTGATGATACGGTGCTGTTGCTTCTTTCTGAGCTAGCCCTCAGCTTGTAATTTTTTAATTACCGTTGTAAAAGGGAAATTGTCTCTTAATTAAAACAAAATAAAGTTATTATGTTTGGCCATAAACCAAGTTTAGTTTTTCCCTCATTGCTTAGGAATGTTTTCTCATGGTGTGCCTCAAGACAATGATTTGTTGTTATTTGCTGTTACGTCAACTTTGACATATGGCGACCTTATGAATGGGAGACCTCCAAGATCCCTGGTCATCTACTGCCCTGCTCAGGTCTTGCAAACACAAGGTCATGACTTTCTTGATTGATTCAATCCACCTGTAGCATGAGCTCCTTCTTTTCCTACTGCCTTCCAGGTTGTTGCCATTGCATGCATTCAAATCCTTTCCAATTTATGGCAGGCCTAAGGCAAACCTATCATGGAATTTTCTTGGCAAGATTTATCCAGAGAGGCTGTGACTTGTCCAAGGTCACTCAGCGGGTTTCCATGGCTGAGCAGAGATTTGAAACCTGGTCTCCAAAGTCCTAGCCCAACACGGGTTCTGCCTTCCACTTTACTAAGCATTATTGTTTTTTTTCCAATGAGTCACATCATCTCAGTGAGCCCAAATACCCTAAAAGACACCAGATTCCATCTAATCTGGAAGCTAAGCAGGGGCAGCTCTGGTTAGTACTTGGATGGGAGGCCACCAGCAAATGTCAGGTGCTGTAGGCTACTTTTAGATGAAGGAACTGGCAAGGAACTGAGTATTCCTTGCCTAAGAAAAACTTATGAAATTGATGGGGCCATCCACCATAGGTCGACAGGCGACTTGAAGGTGCGCACACACACACACCATTTCATGATATGTCCAAAGTACAACAGCCTCATTTATACATTTTCACTTCTAGGGAGAATCCAGGCTTGATTTGCTCTAAGGTCCATCCATTGTTTTTTTAGCCATCCATGGTATCCATAGAACTCTTCTCTAGCACCACATTTCAAATGACAAGACTACAGTACAATGTAAAGTTGAAAATACTTTTTTTTTATATACAAGAGGAGATCATTCTTGAAGTTGGGTTGGGGGAGTCCACCTTCATGAGTTTGCAGCTTGGACAACAAGGCTTTCCACTGCTGTCACCTCACTCCTATCATGCTCTTTTCCACCAATCTTGCAGAACAGATTTAGTACATGTGCTGGGGCCTGCAGTGTAAGAGGGAGAGGATAGGTTATCTCCAGAAAACTATCAGCCTTCATTTGTCAGCCTCCTCTATCTGCCTTCAGAATTCAGTTGGAGGCCTTAGCTGGAAATCACCAATAGCAATGGCATTTATATTCCTATACCACTTATCAGTGCAAAGCACTCCCTAAGTGGTTTACAGTGTGTTAGCTAATTGCCCTCAACAAGCTGGGTACTCATTTTACTGACCTACAGAAGGATGGAAGGCTGAGTCAACCTTGGAGCCCTGTAGGAGCAAACTCACAACGTTGTGGCTGCAGTCCTGGCATTTAACCACTGCACCACCAAGGCAGTTATGAATGTGTATCCTAGAGTTATGCATTTGTGACTGGTTTGCATTCATGATCCATACCTATTCCTTAGTTTAGGGGATACATAGGAACCGTCAAATCCCTGTTGTGCAGACGATCTCTGGTGTAGGGGGGAGTTGTCACAGGAGCCATGCATTTGGCAGTTGCAACTGAGATCTCTCATCAGAACATCACTCAGCTGTTTCTGAACATGTCCCCATAGATTGCAGTGTCTACTGCCCAGTAAGTGCAGGTTGGGCCAGAAGTCACTATGTAGCTAGGTAACTATGGTGGTTATGCATTCCTAACTGCCTTAGTAAATTCTGGCCTTTAGTAGTAATTTGCTGAAAGCTGAGGCTGCCCTTTGGCTTTATTAACAGACCATTTAACAAAAACAGATTTGCTTTTTCATCTATGCAGATGACTTTTATTGAAAACAGCAATGAACGCTTCCAATATGTGCCAGGTGGCTTTGCCAAAGGAAAACGAGAAAGGGTAGAGGTGGGAGTAATAGTATTTTTGAATTAGAATTCCCAGAATCCTCTGCTGGCCACTGCAGAAATGACATAGACTCTGCTGGTTGGTGGATTCTGGCAAGTGTAATACAAAATGGTGACACAATCCTGCGTGTCACTTACATATTATGTAGCACCATAACTACACTGCTTTGTAACAAAACCAGCCCAACCCCACCAAACCCCACTTACCAGACAGCAGCTTCTGCGATCAAAGGAGATCTGTTTCCCTGTCGCTCAGGAAGCGTCTTGCTGATGGTCCCACCACCTCCTGTGAATTATCTCAGATGCAACAGGCAGAAACAGGACCCCTGTCACAATTCCCCCTCACAGTGGAAATTGCTTGCATGACAGGGGTGGGTGAAACCATCAGCCAGCCATTTTCTGAACCACATGAGAAGGGACCACCATTGATCCCAGCAGCTGCTGTCTGGTAAATGGGGATCAGGGGACTTTCACAGCCCCTACGTAGCCTCTAAACTAGGGACTCACTCTGGAGACTGCTCCCCCTTGTGAATATGTAGCAGTCATGAGTGTGTAACTCCAGGTTACATATTCGTATGCCATACAGAATCTTAGATCGTAACTTTTCCAAGCTCTTGAAGAAGGACCATAACATTAAATAACAGCATTAAAGATGAATGTGCTTTTTCTTAAGGTAGCATCTCCCATTCTCTTTAGCTACAACTAAATATGGGATGTTTTCTCTGAGAATAATAACAAAGAAAAGTAATATAATAAAGTGACCATTAACATTTCTATACATAGAAGCATACTGCTATGTTGCTATACATAGAAGCATACTGATACTGTTTAAAAAGCCATGCAACCTTAGACATATATACTCAGAAATAAGTCCTACTTAGTTCAGTTGCTACTCCTTACTCCTAGGTAAGTGAGCACAGGATTATAGCCAAGTCAAAGATAGGAGTGTCCTGCAAAGAGAACCACTTTGACCTGAGCAACACTGAAAGAATGTTTTCTGCATTCTCCGCCTCTCCAGTCATGGAACTTTCATTCTTAAGGAATTTTCTGTTTCAAATGTTGAATAAAGGTGGTTGTTAATTACAGAATGTTGTTAAAGCTCAGTCAGCAGCAGCTGGATAGGAAACTACTAGAAGCACCATGTACAAATATTTGTTTACTTTATGTCATGGATGTTCCACCCCTCCTACAAGTAGCTTAGGACATGTGGATGCTCTTCCCCATTTTATCTTGTGAGGCAGATTAGTCTGAGGAGATAGCGAAAGATACCCACTGACCATTGCAGAATTGATCTTTAAATTCAGGTTTTCCCAATTCTAGCCTGACACCCTAACTACTATACTTGAAAAGAACAGGATAATTACAATAGTGAAAAACATGTACTCTTAAAGGGGACAGGACACCTTTCAAGGCCTGGACACAGCAATTCTGGAAACAAGAATGTGTCTTGTACTACAACAGTGGTGAGATTCACGGGTCCCTACATATGTTGTTGGATTGCTATTCCCAGCATTCCTCACCATTGGCTATATTAACTGGGACTTGAAGTCCAACCTCAGTTGGATTCCCAACCCTGTAGTACACATTTGAACTACAGCTAGTATTTTCATTGTTCCTGAAGCCAATATTGAAGCAAACATGCATGTCAGCTACTAAATCAGAAGACAGAGCCATGTACAAATCCTCCGTCATAGTATCTAGTTCAACAGTGGTGAAATGAACTGAAGGCAGTTAGGAAGTGGCCTGTTGTGCAAGGCTAGCACATTACAAAACATGCTGGAGATTTTTAATTTTTTTTAAAGGAGAACCTGTGGTGCATTTTAAAGCTGAACTTCTATCATTGCTGCACTTACTAGACTTTGTAAATTAAATATTGGCTTAAATTCCGGATATTAATGACCTGCAAAATCTTTCATTACTTGTGTCAGCACATCCTTATGTTGAATTTAAGCTTGTTTGAAATGAAGCAAATTTAATTCAATAATATAGTGGAGTAACAGTGGTATGTCCATAAAATGTCCTGCTAACTTAATAATGTAGGGGCAGATGCTTCTTGGCTGGCTAGAAGCTCAATTTCTAAGAAGAGAATGATTGAAAAGACAGAATTTTGAGGGAAATACTGTACAAGTATTTTGTTTATGTTGCAAATTTGCAGGAACCCTGTAGGTCAGGTGTTCTATGTATTTGCTATACTTTTTGGAAGCTTGTTATGATTTCCTCATGGGGAAGCTCAGGTGTGAAACATTTCCCTCAAAAGAAACTTGTTTACCATATCTGCCAATGGTTCCCAACAAAATCTTTAGCTATGGGGCATGTTGGACATATTCTAGGGTGCATGCCTGGTTCTCATGGAATAAATGTGAGACCAGGAGACCTGGCTTGCTCTGAGTGTGGTTCCCCTTCCCAGAATCCTCAGCTGCACCTTCAAGGGTTTTGTGGTAGACGTATACCACAAGTAATGCTTTGGAAGTAAAGAGGATGTGGAAAGAATTTTAGGAACAAGGGCTGGCTCAAGATATTTTGCTGCCAGCGGTAAAGCAGCAAATGACCACGCCTGTTATCACACTACACGTATACCCTTATAATTCCACTTTAACTGCTATAGCTGCCTCCTGTAGAATCCTGGGGTTTGTAGTTTAGTGAGGCCTAAGAGCTTTCTAGTTGAGAGTTCTAACTTACCTTCCCTAAAATGCAAATCCCAGCATTCCACAGGAGGCAGCCATAGCAGTTAAAGTAGAATAATAGGGATATAACAGTATATAGTACCACCCCCACATCCTCAGGGGATTGGTTCCAGGGCACCGGTGGATGGCAAATTCTGTGGATAATAGTGAACGCCATCCCGAGGGGGGCATCCCAGGGGAAAGGGGGGCGAGTTTGCTCCTCCGCCCCTGCCATAGTTCCGCCGTGTTGGTGATCGCGGGGGCAAAGGGGGAAGGAGACGCCAGTTTGCTTCTCCCCTCCCTTCACCCCCGTGATTGCCATGGCGGTGACAGGAACCTTCCCAGGGGAAGGGACGGGGGAGGTAAGATCTTTCCTCCCCCCTCCCTTCCACCCCACCATCGCCAACTGCAGATAATTGAACCCGCGGTTGGCAAATCAGCGGATACGGGCATGCTATAGTAGTGCTATAAGGCCCTCAAGTCCCACAAGTCAAGGAACAGAGTAACCAAGACCATTCAAGTTATTTTGTCATCTGATGAGAAAATCCAAGTATGTATTGCTCTCTATCTCTGGCAGTAAAAACAGAGTGATATAGTAAAGAACAATTACTGCTCCCTTTTTGCAGTATTCAAAATGAGCTGTATGAAGTGATCTGACTCTCTCTGAGTAATGCTTAGGACTGACCCCATGACAGGACAATAGCAAGTCTGAAAACATTTGCAACAAATATTAAACAGCAATAATTGGCCATGATGCTTCCAGCATTGTGATCAAGTGCTCTAGTTAGGGAAATGGGCTCACAATCAAAAGTACTGAAACTTTTGTATAAATAGGGTTCCACGTGTTACTAGTCAGCCCTCCTCAAGCTTCTGTGTTCCCTCTTGAGTTGAGCTGTAAACGTCCCAGTAATTGGTGTGAGGTGTAATTGATTTTCCCAGCAATAATAATGTAAACTGTCCCTATCTTAAATGCAAATTGTTTGGTAGGGCAGACTTGATTTTGAGAGGCAATTAAGATCTATTAACTATATAAAAGACCTGGTCCTAGTGTGAAATGGCTAGAGCTATTTTGTTGACTTCAAGATAATACCTATGCTGCTGGGGAACAAATGCTTGGGAAATCTTGAGCTTCTAGTATTATGCTATTTGAAAGGATGTTTTCTCAGTTTTCTTCCTCTTTCAAAGCAAAAGGGGGAATAATTCTTTAACTGTCTCTACATATTTGTTCTTGTCTGTTTCTCTTACGTCTCTTTCATGCCACACAATTTTGGCACTAATGATTCCAGTTTAACTGCCATGCCTGCATCCTGTGAAATCCTATGGTTTGTAGTTTGGTGAGGCATTAGAGCTCTCTGGAAGAGAATTATAAATATCCCTCCTGAACTGCAGACCCCAAGATTCCACAGGACAGAACCATGGCAGTTAAAGTGGAATCATAGTGCTATAAATGGGTAATGTAAAAAAGTACTGTGTGTCTTTCTGCCATTGTGTGGGAACCTGTAACAGTTTCTCTGTGCATCTGTCTGTTTCCTGTATCTCTGTACTGTCTGCTACTGTTAAAGAAGATATTCTCTGGATTGTCCAGAATGGTATATTCATTCATTTACTTGTTGTTTCCATGTCTGTTAGGACATGAAGGTGTCTATTCTTTTCATTAAAGCTATGTAGGAAAATAACAGGTATGTAGGAAAATAACATAATCTGTCACATCTGTTATAAATGGTGAAACCAAGGCTAACCAGTGACATAAATGGCAGGCTGGGTTCTGCATAGCTGTTTAACATTCATCACATTTTTATTCAGGGCCAAGTAAAGATTTTTTTTTTTATGACAACACCCAAAATGTTGGCCACTGGCTATGTTGGCATGGGAATTTCTAGGAGATATGGCCCAAAAAAGCACTTTTTCTAAGCTCTATCTGTATCCCAGGACACCCCTGCGTGGGGTGGCATAAATGGGTTATCTTTTGGCAAGCATCCAGATGTTGTTGGACTGTACCTCCAAGCATTCCTCACCATTGGTTATGCTAGTTAAGTAGTTGACAGGAAGTGCAGTATAACTATAAATGAATGAAGGACTTTATCTTCCTACCTATGACTTTAGGGTGGGCAGATGCAAAAGAAGGCAAGGCTTTCTATCCTTTAATAATTGCATAGAGGAAAGAATTTTAGCAAGTGACCTGCAGTCTATATCTGCTGAATTTGCCTCTTCTTTGAAATGGTTAACAGTACAACAACCTTGACATATGTGAAGTTGAAGACTTTCATGGCTGGCATCCATAGGTTTTCTGTGGTTTTTTTTTTTTTTCCGGGCTGTGAGGCTGTGTTCTGGAAGAGTTTATTCCTGATGTTTCGCCTGCATCTGTGGCTGGCATCTTCAGAGAATGGTGGTGTAGGGGTGTGGGGGGGTTATATACTGTGAGTCCCTGTTGGAGAGGATAAGTAAATTTGTGTATTTGAATGGCTAGTTCCTAAGATGTGAGGATATGCAAGGAGGATTAGTGTCTGTTTGGCTGATGGCCCGTGGTCTGCTGGAAATCCCCCTGTCCCTGGGTGAAGTTCATTTGCATGTTTTGATTTTTGATTTTGGTGTTTTTCAGGACTGGTAGCCAAACTTTGTTTACTTTAAGCGTTTCTTCTTTCCTGTTGAAGTTGTCCAGGTGTTTGTGGATTTCAATAGCTTCTCTGTGCTTTCTGACATGATAGTTGTTGGCCTGGTCCAGAATGTCGGTGTTTTTAAATAACATTTTGTGTCCAGGTTGGTTTATAACATGTTCTGCTACTAGTGATTTTTCTGGCTTGCCCAGTATGCAGTGTCTCTCATGTTCCTTGATTCATATTTGCACAACTGCGTTTAGTGGTCTCTTTGTAAACTTGTCCACAGATGCATGGTGTGTGGTAAACTCCTGTAGCTGTGAGAGGGTCTCTTTCGTCCTTCGCTAAGCGTAGCATTTCTTAGATTTTCTTGGTCCTTGTCTGTAGATCATTTGGAGGTTATGTTTCCTCATCAGTTTCCCTATTCTGTCTGTGACTCCTTTGATGTATGGTAAAAAATACCCTCCCTTTGGGTGGCTGTTTTTCTTCATTCCTGTAGTTTTTTCTGGGTCTGACTGCTCTTGTCTTGTGATATCTGGTCTGGAGTAACCACTAGCCTGTAGAACCCAGTTTAGGTGCTTCAGTTCGTCCTCCAGGTACTGGGGTTCACATATCTTTTTTGCATGGTCTACACTGTTTTTATTGTGCTTCTTTTTTGTCCTGGGTGATGAATGGAGTTCTTGTGCAGGTATCTGTCTGTGTGTGTGGGTTTTCTATATAACTTGTGGCCCAACTGTTGGTTTGGTTTGCGGATGACTAGGACATCCAAGAACGGCAATATTCCTTCCTTTTCTTTTTCCGCCGTGAATTGGATGTTCAGGTGGATGCTGTTCAGGTGGTTCAGAAATGCAGTCAAATCTTCTTCTTTGTGGCTCCAGTGGTGAAATTGTCATCCAGTTGTTGAATGGTGAGTAAACTGGTTATATAGGTCTACTGCAATTGGGAAAGAAGACCTCAATTGTGACACCCTATATTTGGAATGCGTCTCTAAAGGAAACCTTACCTTCTTTTTTGCCTTTGTTGTGTCAGGCAATTTTTTTTTCCAATCCCACATACCTTTAAACCGCTGGTGGTATTGGTTTTATGCTGCCATATTTCTGTAGTTTTAGTCCTGTCTTATTTTTGGTCTCTAGTTTTAAGCTTTTGCTGTTTTATTGATTTTTAAATGGGTTTCATTAGCTTGCATCAGATGTGCTTCTGTTGAAGGAAGAGATGATAATGTGAGGGAGAAGGTGTTATTTTCTTGTTAATGCTTTTATGCTTTCCATAAACCTCTCTGGTACAATAACTATAGGGGAGTACAAAATACTTGTAATAAATAAATGAATGTATGCACACACTTCTAGAGAAATAATGTCAGTTACTGTGTTTTGTACAATGATAATGACTAGGGCAGGACACTTGTCTCTTTTCTTATAGAGTTCCTTTGTTGTTCAACTCCCTTAAGAAAGCCAGAAAGGCATCATATGAAGAAAATGTGCAAATGAATCACACAGAGTAAGGCTCCATTTCAGCTTTTGCACTAGGCACTGTAACTGTGCCTTTAATGGCAACCTGACTCACTGCAATTAGCAAGAGAAAAAATTTAGTAGCGGGCACTGCATTAACTCCCTGCCCTGCTTCACTCAGCTTCAGTCCCAGCTTACCCAGCAGATGTAGTGATGAAAAAGGACCTCACCTGTTGACCTACTGCCATTCATACAGTTGATTAAAACACAGACACACACATGCCCGGGAAAATGCTGACATGTCTAGACAAAGGCTGTAAAAAGTATAGCAGTAATGACATCTCTGTGAACTAAGTGATTCTAAAATTAGATAATGTTTGATAAATGATCAGGCTTGAGGAAAGTAGTAAAGGAGAGGTACTTTCACAGCTTGCAAGAAACGGGGGGAGGCGGGGGGGGGAAGAAGGAGAAATAAAGCACAAATATGCTTTTCCTGTTCTTTAAACCATCCTGTCCATGTCTGGTTTTGTTTCAACTTTTTTTTCTCCTTTTGGCCAGTGTAGGAAAAGGAACAACACGACATTCTTTTTAAAGTACCAGCTAATAAGTACTTCCCCCTGCACTTGTATTTTCCACCACAAAATGAGGAAAATTGGGGTTTTCCCATGATTTCTTTGGGGGAGGGGTTTGGTTGTTGTTATTCCTAGACCTTCAAATCTCTAAGTAGCATAACTCTAAATGGTTAATTGTATCCATACTTTGTTCTTTGGGGATTGTAAAAGCTTCAAATCTCGACATACTTGCTTGAAGTAAGACCCTTTGAACACAGTGGGCGGTACTTCTGAGTATATATACTGTACATAAGATTACTAAATGCATCTGGCCTTTTCTCCAATATCTGCTAGAAAAATTGCATTACTGTGGAGAATTATTGGAAGTGTTATTTGAAAGATTGACACAAAATGGACTTACATTGCTGCATTGTTACATGTTATGTGAACCCATTCTGCTTCTGTGATCTACTGTTGTCTGCAGAGCTTATAGAGGTTGTGGAAGACCCCATATGAAGAAACAAACAAGCAAACTCTTCTCTTGTACCTGCAGCTGGTACCATGTCCGCACAAGACTGGAGTCATAGCATTATAAAAATGTAGTGTGAAAGGGCCCATTTTTTGTTAAACATGCACAGAGGGATCCGCAGATTAGGGATGGCCCTTTCATTAGTGTTCAAGACTGTGACAGATACTGGGAAGACCTCCACTGCTGCCAAGCAGAGTTGAGAATACTGGGCTAGATGTTACAAATAGTTGGTATTTGCTGTCAGGTTGGCTTTGATTTATGGCAACCCAATGATCTAGTAGTATACCGCAATTTTCCTTGTCCCCCTGAGCATGTTTGGATAGGGTTCACACAAATGTTGCTGAATGGTTTGGAGAAAGAGCCATATTCCAGTGGTTGAGCACATGCTTCATATGCAAAATGTCCTGGATTCAATCTGTATCATCACCAGATTGCGTTGGGAAAGACTTCTGTCTAAAGCCCTGGAAAACAAAACAGACAGTGTTGGACCAATGATTGGAGTTAATTGAGGAAGCTCCCTATGTTCTGAAGCATAAGCAATGCCCATTAAAATCACAGACCCCCCCCCCCACAAAACCCGTTCTTTTGCAGGCATAACTTTTCCATTTTTATGCCAGCAAAAGAATCCATCCTGCCACACTTACCTTTCTTCCTGTCCAAAGGCTTCCCGGCAATGAACGAGGAGTGAAGGGAGCTCCATTCCCTTCCTCGTTCAAAATTCCGCAGGTTTTTGTGAGAAGGTGCTTGCTTTGGAAAAAATTTTTTTTAAAAAAAAACCAAACAAAATAAACACATAAAAAGTTACAAAAAGCACATACACACACTTAAAAATGTACAAGTAAACCTGGGAGGGTGATTAAAAAGTGTGTCACCCACCTGGATGTCGCAATCTCACCCAGAAGTGTTCTGGCTGCACTGACGCAAGGTTTCATATGCCGGCAATGCTGGCACAAAAGCACCACTGCCAATCTATTGTTGGCTTAAGTCATCAATAAAATACTTTGGGGTTTTTTTTTTTACTTGACAGAAACGTGAAAGGACGATGTCATCTGGTATGCGCGCCCTTTCATGTTTATGTGGCATCATTATGACGCCACATTTAGTACGTCTGACAAAGTCCTTAGTGTTGCTTCTGAATAATGGCCAAGAACCAAAGGGCCAGAAAGATATATGCACAATGCCTACAAAATGTTGACATGTACCCCAAAATTTTCCTGTCCAAATAAAATATGTTGTAAGTAAGCAGTTCATAATTTCTTTGAAAGTGATGCTGGGGCGCTTGTTCATAATTTCTTTGAAAGTGATGCTGGGGCGCTTGTTTTGGATTGTTCCTATAACCCTGGCAAAACCATGATTTAGTGTTGGTCTAAACACAGCCAACGTATGAATGACACATAGCAAGGTATGTATTGAGTCTGGTAACATATTTGGAAAATGTAGGGCAAAAAGCAACACATGGGGGCTGATTGACAATGGAGCATCAATAAATGCTTCTGCATTGCAAGAGCAAGCTAGTACCAGAACAAACTGATCTAAAAGTCTACTTTCTTGGTATGGTGTATGTGTGTGTGTGTGTGTGTGTGTGTGTTGGAATCCTATCTAGGCTGTTACTGTTAGAAGGGTCTTTTCCGGAGGCCCTGGACTTGATGATCGTTTGGATCAGTCATCCCTAACCTAGTGCTCTCCAGGTCAATTGGACTACAACTTCCAGCATCCCCAAACATTTCTTTCTATATGGAAAGCACAGTACACTGTGTATTTTCTTTTTCTTCCTTCCATTGGTTTATATATCTGTTAACCCTTTTACTGGGGGAAAAAACCAAACAAGAAATAACCAAACAAGAAATAAACAAAGAGGGGAGTTGTCAACCTTGTCCTGTGGTCACAGGGATGACTGGTTTGTTGATGCCCTCCTATGAATAAAAATGATCACCTTAGAAGCAGGGTACACACACACACACACACACATCCTTCCTGTTTCTGCTGGAAATACAGATAGTGAATTCATTGTCACAAATGTCTTGTGACAATGCACACAAGGGCCTGACTTTCCATATGAGAACTGAACAAGAACACCTCCTCCCTGCACCCTAGAGTATAAACAGAGCTAATTAGTTTTTTAAAGGCAAATCCAGTGTAAATAGTCAGTGTTTATAGGGCAAAGACAATCAAGGAGAAGAATAGACCATTGTCATCACTGTGTTTTCTTTGCAAAGATAACATGGACTCTGCCTCAGTTTCAGTATATAGCCTTCCTGGACAAGTCATAGGAAGGAGAGTGTTGTTCAACGTGTTGAGGAAAAACCCTTTTGGAAAAAAGGGCTGGAGAATAGAGTAGAGTAGCCTTGCTCTGTCTTTGCTGTGCAGGGGTGTTGTTTCAGAAGCTCCCCATTAAAAGAGTGGGGAAGAGCTTCAGGAAGCAAAATTCGCCAAGAGGCTGAAGGCCTCACATACATCCACCTACTCTGAAACAGCAAGTTCTTCAGAGATACGCAGGCGGTTGCAAGCTACAGAGGAACTGTCACGCAGCAATGCTGACAAAGCAATGCAGCACATTTTGTTACAAGGCTACCCCTTGCCTGACCTCACAGCGATGGCATTTGCTTCTCATGAAGGCATCCCACGCTAGGCATTCTTCTTCCCTTAACTGCTTTGGAAATAGGCTGCCTACATTTGCTTTCAGAGATATCCCCATGAGATTTGTTTTCTTCATGCAGTGTGACACAGGCACTGTGCTACCCCAAGTTAGATCTAAAAATTCACAGTTAGGTTGAAGGTGAAAGCTGGTATAATTGTGTTGGCTAAGAATGTGAGCTGTGAGGGAGCTTGGCTCAAAATCTTAACAGCAGCCACCAATTTTTCTAGAAAGCTTTAAGTGAGTTACTATTTCCCCGTGACACTCAGTGACAGTAACAGTGACCCACCTTATCATGTAAGGCTAAGAATTATTATTAGAAATTAATGTATAAGAATGAAGGAAAGAAATTATGGTCTCTTCCCTACACAGTGAGGATTTGTAACCAGACATTACAGTCCCCACATTTTTAATAATTCATACATTGGTTGCATTCTATAATTTGGCTTGATGTGGCCTTCCACAAGGTCACCATACCATGGTTAGAGTGTTAATGGCTGGTCTTCTCTGGGTGTCTCTGGAGGTGAGACATTCACAGATCACATCAAAGGTAGTTGGAAGTTTCATTGTCATGCCAGATGCTGGTTTTACCTTTCCAGATCTTCATATCAAAAGAGAGTTGCCTGTCATTCATCAATCCTAAAACATTCCTTTCATCACAACCATTGGCATATCTGGGGAATCCATTGTTTAACTTTAGGAATCTCTGGCAAAAAAAAAAAATGTCTTTCCCTCAAAATTACCTCTTCAAGGAGAAATCAACTATAAATACCACCCCAAAACTTCCTCTTGGTGTGCACAGATCCCTTTTCTCCTGTTTTCACAACAGTCTGTGTTTCCAACCTTCCCTCTTCCTAACCCCCTTCTCTCTCTCTCTCTCTCTCTCTCTAACAGGTCCCATTTACCTGTTAGCCTGTGGTACCAAATTCACTTTGTTTTCCTTCTTCCTTTTGGCCTGTTGATGCCTGGATATCTCTGGTCTTCGGATCGGTACAGTATAGCCTAGCATCCGTTCAGTCTATTCCTCTATCCAAATATCTCCTACTATCTTCAGTAGCCTTGTGTGATTGCTTGAAGCCTGGATGCTGCTTAAACTATTTTCAGTAGAAACCATTTTAGTTTATCTTTGCTTCCTGGTCCTAGTCTGTTCGGTAAATGCTGGTATACACAGGTAAAAGACCCCACAGTTACTTGGCCTCTCACATGCCAATTTGAACTAATTAAAATTCCTCAAAATTAGATTCACACACACGGGGAAATTCCACAGACCTTTGCAATTTGGGTAACAAAATTCCCTCCCACCACACACATTCTCTCTTGACAGTTTATGTATGTCTACCATCCCTAGAGATTTGTTTACTCCCTTGTCCTCCCATCTATTATTTATACTATGTATTCAATTTGGCACAGAGCATGGATTAAGTTGACAGGTATCGGGACATATGCTGTGAAATCGAATGGAATTTGTCATAAGTATGCTACCTACTAGTTAGTTTTTTTTAAGAAAAGAACAAAAGGTCTCCATTGTTCCCATTGTATCTGTAGGGAACTAAGCTGAGTCATTTGGTGATTTGCACAAGGCCACAAATTAAGGGCAGCTTTGGCTGTTGATGATCTGCCTGAACATAGTATGAGGGTGTTGTGTTCCCTTTATTGATGAATGGCCTTAACATCCAAAAGAGGAAGCTGCCCATTTCTCCTGCAGGAAAATCTGTCTTCCCACAATGGAGTTAGTGGAGTCTATACTTTCAGTGTTAATAATATGTCTGACTATAAAAAATGCCAGTAAGCTTTATTTGAACACAACAGGGTCAGCCCTATCATTGAGCAGACAGAAGCAGCAAACTTTGGGCATCAGGAAAGGACTGCTAATATTTATTTTTATATCCTAATATTCTTGTGATTTTATATTAAGGGGAGACATGCTTGTGGGAATTTCTGCCTCATGTGTCAAAATAGCTTGGCTGGATGTGGCTACAATTCAGCTAGACTTATAGGGTATGGCGGCATGTCACTCTTGGCTGCTCCACCAAGTTACCCTGGGAAGTGTTTCCTGAATTACCATCAAATACTATATTTCAAACTGGCATTCAACCAGAATCTTGACTAGCAGCATCTTTTAATTTCCCTTCCTTTTTCCTTGTTTGTTTTAATGCTCAGCTGGAGTTAAAGATTTTTATGGGGTTTTGTTAGTCCCAATAATAGCACTGGCCCAGATCCAACTGTTATTTCCAACTGGAGTAGTCAAGTTGAATCAATTGATTCTACTTACATTAAATGTTGACTTTCCAAGATTCTATTGATTCTATGACTTTAAGTGGAACTAGCAAATGGATCTAGACTACAGTTGTCCCTTCATATTCACTGGGGTTTGGTTCCAGGACCCCCTGTGGATACCAAAATCCGTGAATACTCAAGTCATTATATGCAATGGCACTTCCCTGGGAAGCATCATCTCCTCAGATGCCAAGATTGACAAAGAGATCGATCACAGATTAGCAAAGGCATATAGTGCATTTGGAAGACTCCACAAAAGAGTCTGGAGCAATAAACACCTGAGGCAAAGCACAAAAATCAGTGTGTATAGAGCCATCGTACTGTCTATTCTTCTTTATGGATCTGAAACATGGGTCACCTATCGCCACCACGTACGACTCCTCGAACACTTTCATCAGTGCTGTCTACGCACAATTCTAAATATACATTGGACTGACTATGTGACGAATGTTGCTGTCCTTGAGCAAGCAGGGATCACCAGCATTGAGGCCATGATATTGAGAACACAGCTGCTCTGGGCAGGGCACGTTTCTAGGATGGAGGACCATCGCCTCCCAAAAATACTACTCTACGGTGAACTCGCCACGGGTCAGCATAAGAGGGGCGCTCCAAAAAAGTGATACAAAGACTCCCTGAAACAACATCTCAGGCTCGGCCAAATTGATCACCAACAGTGGTCCGCCCTGGCCTCACATCGGGAGGCATGGAGACGCACTATCCACAATGCTGCAGCCTTATTTGAGAACTCACGACGAACAAGTCTTGAAGAGAAACGACAACGCAGAAAGAATCACAACCCAAAAACATCACCCAAGGAGACCTTCTGCTGTGCTTTTTGCAACCGGACTTGTTTATCTCGGATTGGCCTTTTTAGTCATCAGCGCGCTTGAGAAAGCGCGGGATGAGTCCTTCCTGAATCTTCGTTTGCGAAGAAAAGCCAGAGATATGCAATGGCATAGCAAAATGGTGTCCCTTATATAAGATGGCAAAATCAAGGTTTGCTTTTTTGATTATTATTTTTTAAAGAATATTTTCAAGCCGTGAATATTTAGATCCATGGATACAGAGGGACAACTGTAGTGTGTTTTCATTTTTGTCTGGATTTTAACCCCAATGGCTTTGTATGAACAGTGCTTTATGTATTTTTTTTAGACTGGGAATAAATGGTAATATATATTTAGTGTACAATTATCTGGTCTCTAGGAGGCGCTGTAGTTTTGTGTGCAGTCATTACTGATCACACTTTGATGAAGATGAGAAGAGAGGAATGCCTGGCCTTTCCCTCCTCCATTGTCACTTTCCTTATGGGTTTCTGTTTTCATGAAACTTCTCTTGAAAAACATTGCTTTCCACAAGAGGAAAGCAATGACAAGGACTCTTGGTGCCTTCCTCCTTCATTCTAATAACCAAGGGCAAGTGTTGGCAGCTCTTAACACCTCTTCATCCCACCCCCACTGATTGCATGGTATTGATATTGGAAGGCGGGGGGGGGGGGAGGAGAGGAAAAGACAAGCTAACAGTAAGTGTTTCCCTGTGTTTTTGACCTCAAACTTTATTCCCACTGGGGGTGGTGGTGGATGGTTTTGTCATTGTAAGAAAAAGGCAGGGCTTGATCATTTTCCATTGCTGAACTGATTAGATTTTATTTTTGAAATGACCAAGTGCACAAAGACACTCATTTGAAAGAGTTTCACTTTATGTTTCAAGAAAGGTCCTCTCCTTTCTTTCTCAAATGCTTCAATATCGTTTAATATTCCAGTCCAGCTGAACACACAAAAACAGCATTTACAAAAAGAGAGGACAAACCAATACTGAATGTTACATTTATGGAAGTCTAAGTGAGAACTCTCATTTCAGGAGCAATGATCTGCTGCCCCCTACAGAGCAAAGTATGATCAACCCACGTACGGTATTATATTTAAATAATCCTGATCACTGCAAAGCTTTAAAAGTTTGGGTACTATGAACCTCTTTACATTTAACCCCCAAATAGTCATCTTAGGCAAACCTTTCACTCTTTAGATGACCTGCTCAGAGTCTTCTATCATCTGTTCTGGATTTACCAAGTTGGCTGGTAGTTTGGCCAGCTTTAAAGAAAAGTGTCTTGATTTTATTTTTTCCAAGGAAGTGTAACAGTGTTGTGGGATGAAGACAGCAAGAATCAAAATGAAGGCATTTTGATGTCAGACATTTTCACTACATTAAAATAGGAAGGGGGATGAAGTACTTCAAATTAAGTGATTATATAATGGAGAAAAGTGATCTAAATATTAGCTCTCTCTCTGACTATTCTTCGCAAACGAAGATTCAGGAAGAACTCATCCCGCACTTTCTGCAAAACGCACTGATGACTAAAAAGGCCAATCTGAGATAAACAGGTCTGGTAGCAGAAAGCACAGCAGAAGGTCTCCTTGGGTGATGTTTCCGGGTTGTGATTCTTTCTGAGTTGTTGTTTCTCTTCAAGACTTGTTCGGCGTGAGTTCTCAAATATGGCTGCAACATTGTGGATAGTGCGTCTCCATTAAAGAGCTAAATATGCATCTCTATTTGAAATGTGCTTTCAAGGACATATATAGCCCAACATGATATATGTACAGATGTCTTTTACGTTGCACAAAATTGCAGAAAAAGTTCCCAAGCAGCAAAAGGCTGGCTTGGAAACAGTGTCCAAGTGTTATTTTTAAACCATTTATAACCTAATCATTTTGATTAATCAATTAAAATTGTAGGGTTTTATAGAAAACAGAGAATTTTCCACTTTAAGCAACACAGTTGATCAGTTAAACATAGTACTTCCTGATTGCAATAAAGAGTTCTGTAGCGCCTTACAGGCTTACAAGTTTTATTTGGCATTAAGTGAGCTCTTGTGGGTGGGAGCCCACTTCATCAGATGCATGAATTGGCGTGTCAAACGGCAGATTATGCACATGCTTCAAACGGGTGGTTGTTTGGGGAATGCAATCAGCAGGCTGATGCAATAGAAGTGCAAAGAGTACTAACACTGATCATTTTCTGACCAGTAATCTTTAACATAGTAGCAGAGACATCCTGCCATAGTTAAACAGATGAGTACATAGAGCCATTGGCCTATTCAGGGCACAATAACTGGATCGCCTAGGAAACTCTTGTGGGTGGGAGAATATAACCAGTGTGGTCAGAGGGAACAGAAATGCAAACAGAGTAAATTATCTAAGTGGCTATAAATGAACCCCAGCACTGCAGTGGGGATACTGATATCCTTGTATTTATGAGCTGATTAGAATATGTAATGAGATAAAAGCCTTTGTTTCTTTTCAATCCTCAGGAGATAGAACTGAGCCTCTTAAAGAATCCTTGTTCAGCTGCTTCTCTTTGCAGTACCCTACAGTATGTCAACATGTTCATGGCTGACAGAGAGAGGAAGGACCTACGAAATCTAAACTGAATGTGGTGACTGATGTCCTAACAGCTGGTGTCACAATGCCCATGCTTTCACTAAAGTTCAGAAAGCAACCAACCCTTTTATTTTGAGAAAAAGTCACTACCAAGTGTGAGGTTGCAGGTTCCCAAGATGTCTTTTGGGAAGATGTCTTTTGGGAAGTGAGCTCTTGTGGGTGGGAGTCCACTTCATCAGATGCATGAATTGGTGTGTCAAATGGCAGATTCCCCCCTCTCTCAATATTAACTCCCACCTGTGGGTTCAATGTGGTTAAGGAGGACGAAACAGTGAGCAAACTGAAAGATGTAAAATGTTGTGGGACATTGTCTACAGATTGACACCTGTATCCACAGGGGATTCATTCCAAGACCCCCACCCCACCCTGTGGGTACCTGAACCCATGGATAATAGGGAACCCTACTATTTTCAATGAGAAGAACACAGGAAGATGACTATAGATTCACATTGGATGACCTAGAAATGCCTAGAGAGAACATATGTTTTCTGACATGGATAAGTGAATCCGTGGATACCAAATCCGTGGATATGGGGGTCGACCTGTATTGTCTATCTCTATTGTCCTGCTCTTTCCCTCATTCACTTCCTCTCTGCTCTTGCAACATTTATATCTGTTTCCACTCCCATTGCAAAATCCCCCCTCCAGTCTCTCTTTATTTCTTTTCCTCTGCAATCCCTTTCTCTCTCCTCCTGTTTTGTTCCCTCCCTCTCCTCTTCTATCTCCCATTTGCCTTCTCTTTCTCCAGCTCCCTTTCTCCTTTCCACTCTCTTTCCCCCTCTCACCTCTCACTCTCACCTATTTTTTCTCTTTTCATCCTTCCTGCTTCTCTCTCCCCCATCTTCTTTCCCCACTTCTTTCTTTCATTTCCCCTTCATATTGGAGATTATCAGACAGGACCAAAAAAAGTGTTCCTATCCCACAATCTCCACTCCCAGCCCTGTCTCATCCCAGTCCCATCACAATCACCCTCCCCATCACATTTACCTTCTCTTCCGACAACAGGGCAGCTCAGGAGTGAATGGAGCTCTAATGGAGCTCTGTTTGCTTCCCGGAGTGAAATCCCGTGGATTCTGGACAGAAGACATGAGTGTGGGAAATTCAAAAATAAAATCCAAAATATGTTTTTAAAAGTTACAAAAAGCACATACATACACTTTAAAACTTCCAAGTAAACCAGGGAAGTTTTTAAAAAGTGTGCCACTTACCTGGATGTCCCAATCTGACCCAGAAATGGCAGGGACCTCCCATTGACGCTGGGATCTCGCCAGTATAACGGGGCACCTTGTTGCATGCGGGAACTTCTGTGACAGGAACAGAATGGGGGATCTATTGACAGCTTCTCCCATCAAGCAGTGCCGGTGGAACGGCAGCAGAATGGGTGCATTACGAGGGGGAGGAACGATGTCATCTGAAAAGGGAACCCTTTTGTGATCTCCTGGCGTTTGTGTAACACAACTTTTAACACATCTGATAATCTCCATTATCTCTCCTTCTGTTTTCCTTGACCCTCCTCCTTCCCTTTTACTCCTGCCCTTTCCTTGCCCTTCTCTCTACCATACTACCCTCTCTTGCCCCTTCCCCTTCGTTCTTTCTCACAAAAATTTCCCTTTCTCAGTCTCTCTTTTCTCCTCCTTCTGCCCCCTTCTCTATTCCCTCCACTCTCCTAGCCTTCTCTCTCCCTTTCCTCTTCTAGCTCTCCCCCTTCACACTTCTTAATTTTGCCACCTCTATGCATTCAGCAGAAATGGATAGCAGGGTTATTTATTCTCTCCTGTGGTGTGGCCATGTCCTAGGCCCTTGCTCTCCTTGAAGTGATTCTGCCCAAACTGGAAGCTTACCAGCTTCTGCTGGATTTTCCCCAGAGTCCAGTTAAGTTGCTCTGCCATGTTTTAAATTTAGGGGAGCAGCCAAAAAGGGTACTTGCCTCATTTTCAATCCCCCTAGACCTCTTCAGTCTGCACATTCCCATTTTCACCCCACATGTCCCTGCAGCAGCCTTAAAATAGAGGATTGTGCCTCTGGTGGCTTCTGGAAGCACAATTCTCCATATTGGGTATGATTCTTTTTTTTTTGTTACATCATCAAAAGTGGTGTGTAGGATAGTCTGAGGTGAGGCTGAGTCAGAACTGAACAACTCATGCTCCTTGAGATGTTATTGGATGGCAATTCCTGTTGCACAAAGTTGGCATGATTCATCTGCTCTCCTGTTCGGGTGCCATGGAAGATGGTGGTAAAGGCAAATCTTTTTGCTAATAGAATTTTTTTTCTAGTTAGCAAAAAGACTCACATTTGCCACCATCTCCCATAGGACCAGAATGAGAGAACAGCTGAACCATGCAGATGTCATGTGATAATGCAAGGAGGGGCACACTATTCTTGGGCTTTACTGCCACTTCCCTTTCCTCATATGATAAGGCTCTAATTAGAGGAGGTGGGGGGGTTGGTTGAAAGCAGATTTGACCCTGAAATTTTTTCCTATGGAGATTTTCAGATGGGGAAAAAAAAGTGTCCCCGTCTCGCAATCTCCTTTCCCACCATGAGAACTAAAAATGTCTGACCTACCTTGTTCGCCCAAGAGAAACTGCGTCTTCTCCCCCTGGCAGCCCAGGGGGCCATTTACATGACAAAAATGTTGTGAGATGAACTCATGATGAACCCTGGTTGTTCACACGTTCGTGATGATCTTGAGCTTTTCAGAAGGGGGGACACCATATATCCTCCAAGGAGCATGGATTTTTGTCTGTCAGTTTGTCCTGTGTTTTTAAAAAAGTATCGGAAGGTTGTGGAAAATTGGATATGTGAACAGGTCAGGACAAAATATCTCAGGAGTATTGGTGGCTGGAAATTGAGGTGGGTAGGGGCAGGCTCAGCATTCAGAGAAGGAGGGGTCAGTCACCCTGTTCAATAGATTCAGCCTCACCAGCTGAAAGCAAAAGCTTCCCTCCCGGCTATACAAAGGTTTGTGTGTGTCTGTGCCATAAGTCACCCTGTTCAATGGATTTTTAAATTGCAAACCCCTCAGCTCCCAGATCGGCTCTCCCTTCTTTTTCCCTCCGCTCTCCTCTGCACAGAGGGTTGTGTGATTTAAATGGGAGTTTCACATTGCAAACCTCAGGGCTCCAGATCGGCTCTCCCTTCTTCTTCCCTCCACCTTCCCCTGCATGGAGGGTTGTGTGTTTTAAACAGGAGTTTTACACTGCAAACCTCGGGGCTTCAGATCGGCTCTTCCTTCTTCTTCCCTCTGCCCTCCCCTGCATGGAGAGTTGTGTTTTTAAAGGCTTCTGTATGACTGTGACATCAATCACCCTTTAAATGGATTTTTGCATTTATTTGGCATTAACCTCTGTGGCAAGCCCATCAGGGGATTTTTTTTTTAAAGGAATTGTGCAGAGGGGGTTGCCTTCTCCTTCCTTCTCTGACCAATGCAGAAGCTTGAACAAACATTTGTGGCAGCCAATAACATCACTTGTGGTGGGAAACTCCCCAAGAAATACGTCACCAAGATTGTGAAAAAACAAGTAATTGCATCCTTGACTGACAGCTAAAAAAACAATAATCCCAGAACCTTTTCCCATGTAAACAAAAAACAAACAAACACTGGATACTATGTCTCAGAATCTTGCTTTTGTCATGGAAAAGGTTGTCATGTAAACAACGATCCCGGGATATTGTTCATCCCATGACAAATCATGTAAACAAGGGAAGAACTCGGGATCAAGAAATCCTGTTTCTCCCCATGATAAAAACTGTTGTGTAACTGACACCCAGGAGTGAATGGAGCTCGAATGGAGCCTTGTTCACTTCCTGGTTTGAAATCGAGGGCCATTTTTGCGAGAGGATAAGCGCTGGGAAAATTCAAAAATAAAAGCAAAAAATACATCCAAAAGTGACAGCAAGCACAAAAACACACCAAGAAAAAAAAAGTAACACAGGGAGAGTACAAAAAAGTGTGTCACTTACCTCAATCTCCCAATTGCACCTGGAAGTGTTCTGGCACGGACCTCCCACTGACGCTGGCATCGCACCAGCATAATGGGGCACCTTTTCACAAGCCTGACATTCTGTCATAGAAACGGAATGGGGGATCTATTCACGGCTTAGCCCATGAATTAAAAAGGAGCAGTGGTGAAACGGAACTAGCTTGGGAGCATAATGACTACAGAATGGCGTCATCTGAAATTCAAGCCCTTTAGCGATCTCCTAGCATCATTGTCACACATTTACAGCATCTGATAATCTCCTATGTCACCTCCCCCACCTTGCTTCTTAAAACGCTTAAAGGTCAAATTGAAAGGGATACCTAGATAGATATAAAAAGGATGGTCTTATTCAGACAAACCGTATAATTCAGTGGTGGCGAACCTATGACACGCGTGTCAGCACTGACATGCGTAGCCATTTTGACACGCGGCCGCTGAGGTGGCTGCATGCCAAGAAGGATGTTTCATCCTCGGCTCCTGCACGGCCAAGTGAAACATTTGCTGCTCCTGAGGATGAAACATTTGCAACTAGAGTCTTGGAGTTAGACATTTTCATACACAAAAAAGTCATCCTGAAGGATCGGGAGAGGTACGCGGCTGTTCTGTGGCAGGGGGCCAGTTTCTGAGGCCACCGTCCCTCTCACGTTACCCTCCGTGTTACTTCCATTTCGCATGGAAGGAAAAGGCACCACTATTTATTCATGAAGAACTTCTGTGAGTAAAAAGTGGTGCCTTTTCCTTGCATGCGACATGGAAGGAACACGGAGGGTAACGTGAGAGGGACGTCGTCGTCAGAAACTGGCCCCCTGATGCGAAACAGGTGCGTACCTCTCCCGAGCCCTCAGGATGACTTTTTTGTATCTGAAAATGCCCTAAGACTCTAGTCATAAATGTTTCATCTTCCCCTATTAGACACTCTGTGCAAGAGGTCTGTAGGCCAAAACAGCAGAAGTCCGGCATAGAGCATCTAGTTCTGGGACTTCTGGTTAAGTCGGGAACAAAGAAGTCACTAAGCAGGTAAGTTAAATAATTAGTTCTTGATTTATTAAATACAATTATATATAACAATTATACATTTATGTTATTTAAACTATAAATATTGCGAAATTATGTTTTTTTCCTCAAAGTGACACACCACCCGAGTTATGCTCAGTTTTTTGGCAAAGTTTGACACACCAAGCTCAAAAGGTTGCCCATCACTGGTATAAGTAATAATGGGTTTTAAGTTAACTCATTTATGTTACATCTGCATGATAGTTTGCTTCCCTTATTTTTTATTATTTATTCAATGTTGATCATGCACAAATCCTGCTTCTTTACTTCAGAAATCCATCCCCTAGCTGATTTTTAAAAAAACATTGTTTTTTACAAAACAAAACAAGTCAACATATAACAATGTAACAGTTCATCAGAAATTCATGAGTAGCTGTAGTACCACTTGGAACAATGTACAGTGCTAATTAAGTGGAAGCATGAAAAAGCATTCTTTTTCTATTTAAACACGAATGAGCCAGTGTGGGGCACCTCTCTCTCTCTCTCTGGCTTTTCTTCGCAAACGAAGATTAAGGAAGGACTCATCCCACACTTTCTGCAAGCACGCTGATGACTAAAAAGGCCAATCTGAGATAAACAAGTCCGGTTGCAGAAAGCACAGCAGAAGGTCTCCTTGGGTGATGTTTCCGGGTTGCGATTCTTTCTGCGTTGCCGTTTCTCTTCAAGACTTGTTCGGCATGAGTTCTCAAATAAGGCTGCAGCATTGTGGATGGTGCATCTCCATGCCTCCAGATGTGAGGCCAGCGTGGGACAACCCCATACTCAAAAACATCTGACAAGCTACAGAATAGACTTATTGCATTACTAACCAAACACAGTGAAAATAAATATCTGGACTGTGTGTGGGGCAGCACAGATTGTGGACCATTGCTATGTACATGATAATTTATAACTCATTCAGATTCAATTTTCCTCTGAAATACCTAATGGTCAGGTATGAATACAGCAGCAGATACAAACAAGGAACAAGAGATATCTGATAAAACAGTAAAAAAACTAAAATATGAAATCAAAAAACTGTTTTTAAAAGGAAGGAGAACAAGAAAGTTTAACCTGGATACCAGATAACATAATATGAAAATATTAGCATTTAGCAGACAAATGCCAAAATGTCTTCACCAAACAGTCATGGTGGCTTTCGCCCCTTCAGAAGTTTGCTTCAGAGCTTTTTAAAGTGATGGTTTCCCCCCAAATACTTTCCTGTTTCTGGCCTTTGTCTGTTGTACTTGCACAAAACAACAGTTCCTGTACCTGCACTAGATGGGCTTTGGATGTTTGATAGTACTGTATAGCACTGGTGAAATATAGCAATTTTCTAATTCTCATCAGCATGTGCTGCACTTGTGGTTAACTTCATCAGCATGGCCCGTACAATCCCCCACTCATTGGAAGAAGTGTGGTTCATGTCACTTCTCTCTCTCAGTTATTTCCCTCTTATCAAGTTTTACACATTTTTTTTCAATAAAATAAACTGTTGACATGTCAGAGACTCAGTATTTAACAGAGACCCATATTTCACCCACACCGACAAAGATTGAATTGCCTCAGAAGACATCAATGTGTGCACCAGGAGCCAATGGACTCATTTCTAGCCAACACATCTTTAAGGGAGAAAGTCTGCATATGTCTCTATAAAATGTATGGAAAATGTACTTTTTCCACAGTGCCTAGGCTAGTGTTTTTGAGGATGTGTAGTAAGAGATAAGGAAGAAACAATGGATAATACTGTCTATTTGTGAGATGCATTTCTTTCTTCCTAACAATTTGTTCTGTCTGCAGCCTCATGCACATTCTTCATACTTTCTCCCTGAATAACATTTACAAGAAACTCATTCACTGACCGCCATAATGTCATACAGCTTTAATATTCCCTCAGTGTGCATAAATGGGGTAAGTTTTAACAAGCATATAAATGGGGTGTAATATATAATTTGCTGTGCAAAGGCCTATTTAAAGGTCATCTTGAGAAGTTCTGTGCTTTCAAGAGGTATGTGAACATTCAAATAACTTTATAGATGGTCTGAAGTGAAAACTTATTAAAATCCAGGATTTTCAAAGTGGCAGAGAAATCCTAGGCATAGTCCCAGCTGACGCTAAGGAGCTCACTTATAAAATTGCCTTGGGAATCAGTGCCTCAGAGTATAATATTACTCCTGCTTCCCATCATGAAACAGAGTAAAATGACAATCTCAAATAGGAAATGCGTGTGTGTGTGTGTGTGTATTACTGCAAAGTGGTTGTGGTTGAAAATTCTGTTTCACATAATAAAAGCTGTCTGCCTGATCTGGGCTGAGACTTTTAAAAAGCAGGACAACTGGGAAAAGTTCAGGAGAGCATGTAAGGCAAAATTCTGGAGGAGACAGAGACCTTATAGTTTAGTAAAGAGAGGAAAGAATCATACTGGAGATCCAACCATATTTTGTTTATCCCAGAATATTTTCTGCCAGCTCATAGTATGATCAGAGACTTTTTATACCAGTTTCCCAGGTCAGTTTAGTTTAACCCCGTACAAAACTGGAAAGGAGTTTTCGACAGGAGGTAAGAAACAGATAAATATAATAATAGGGACAGAGGTACGATTATGTAAAGAAAACTATACAGTAAAAGTTTAAATTTAGGGGAAACGGGCTTGAACAGGAATGAAGGATATGTAGCAAAACACATTTTAAAAGCGTCCCATTCAGTAATTGCTTTAGGGTGGAAAAAGAAATCAAATTGGAAAAAGTTTTATTTGTTAAAGTATATAAAAGAATATATATAGTATTCAATTTCCTTATGGAAAGAAGGATAAAGTATTGTGGACAAAGTAATAAAGAATCATTCCACCTCAACATTAGGAGGAACTTTCTGACAGTAAGAGCTGTTCGTCAGTGGAACACAGTCCCTCAGAGTGTGGTAGGGTCTCCTTCGTTGGAGGTCTTTAAACAGAGGCTGGATGGCCATCTGTCAGGGATGCTTTGATCGTGATTTCCTGCATGGCAGGGGGGTGGACTGGATGGCCCTTGTGGTCTCTTCCAACTCTACAGTTCTATGATTCTATGATTCTATGCTGAGATAAATGGAGAATTGTGACTGAGAAAGTAAAAGAAAAAATAGGGTATGAAGATGTGAAGAATGTGATCAATAATATATTCCATATCTCTGAAAATGATTGTTGATATAAATGGGGTTTTAATCCTCTGTTTGCGATTTTTGGGAGGGGGGTGAATAGAAATGTGTGTATAACATGTACTATGTATAAAGAAATAAAATTCTAAAAGATAAAAAAAGTACAAAATCGGATAGAACAGGAGCAAAATCTGTGACTTTCCCATCAGTGTGGATGTACCCTAAGAGAAATCAAGAGGCAGCTATTTCTCCCATCCCATATTCCCATGAGTGGTTTGAAACAATGAAAAAATTATTCTGCCACCAGGAAGATTAAGGTCCAGAGCTGATAAAAAGTTTATTTTAAAAACAATACCATAATATTCACAACACAAATAAGTAAGACATTAGTAATAGTGTTAAATAAAATTTCCTGCCATATAACAAGCTTATATTCCCACTCCCCAAAATAAGACATTCTGGGGGCACCGAACTCCCATGTGAAACAGAGAAAAAACTGTATGCACAATTTCTGGTCTTTAGTAGAGCCCTCTAGAAAATCATCATAAATGAAAGATAGAGTTTATGTTCTGGATCCTGATCTTCCAGCTGCTGGTATAGCTTTTCCAAGGTCCAACTGCTCTAAATTAGGATGGGCAACAGTGGGAGGCTAGGGGGCTGCATTAGTCCTACAAGAGACTTCAGAGGGTTGCACCCCCAGCAAGAATTTCCCCCCCACTCCCACTCTTCTTTGGGGGTCCCAGATCATTTTAAGAGCGGGAGAGACTCTTTTTTTCTTGCAACAAGAAGTGTTCCAGGGGTCATTTTAAGCCCAGGAGGGGCTTTTTAAACAACATTAAGTGACCTGAAGTCATTTCCTGTTTTTTTCTTAAAGGCTTCTACCAGTCCTAAAATAGCCCATGCGGGGGGGGGGGGAAGCATGGTGATAATTCTCCCACCCTCTAGAGGGCCTTTGGGGGATATTCTGGGTGCACTTTGTACCCTAGGTGCCACATGCACCACGCTTTGCCCTCTTCTCCTATAAATCAGTAACAAACTGAATTGATTTCTGTTTTAGATATTTTTGACAACACGTTATGATTATTCCAACACAATACTACTTTAATGTAGTAAATAATGCTACTTATATAGAAGCACTTCATTTAAATGATCTGAACAACTCTGTAAGATAGGACAATGCTATAAAGCAGAAAGTGCTGGGTGCGGGAATAGAGCTGAGATGTATTGATTTGACAATGCTGAGTGTCACCAACTGAATGTATAGATAAGATTTGAACCAATGGATGCCAGGGTACTGTACAATGGAGATCCCCTACCAAGTGTTGGAAGGGCCATCCAGTCCAACCCCCTGCCATGCAGGAAGACAATCAAAGCACTCCTGTTGGATGGCCATCCAGCATCTGTTTAAAAATTTCCAAAGGAGGAGACTCCACCACACTCCAAGGCAGTGTGTTCCACTGTCAAACAGCTCTTACTGTCAGGAAGTTCTTCCTAATGTTTAGGTGGAATCTCTTTTCCTGTAATTTGAATCCATTGCTCCATGTCCTAGTCTCTGGAGTAGCAGAACACAAGCTTGCTCCCTCTTCAATATGACATCCTTAAAATAAGCTACTCTTCATAGGGCATGGCTTCCAGACATTTCATCATTTTGGTCGCCATCCTCTGGATATGTTCCAGTTTGTCAACATCCTTCTTGAATTGTGGTGCCCAGAACTAGACACAATATTCAAGGTGAGGTCTGACCAAAGCAGAATAAAGTGGCACTATTACTTCCCGTGATTTAGGCACTATACTGTTGATGCAGCCTAGAGCCACATTGACATTTCTGGTTGCCACATTACATTGCTGACTCATGTTCAGCTTGTGCTCCGCTCAAACTCCTAGATCCCTTTTGCATGCACTGTTATCAAGCCAGGTGTCACCCATCTTATATCTGTGCTTTTCATTTTTACTGCCCAAGTGTAATATCCTACATTTCTTCCTGTTGAAATTCATTTTGTTAGTTTTGGCCCAGCTTTCTAATCTGTTAAGGTCATCTTGAATTCTGCACCTTTCCTCTGGGATATTAGCTACTGCTCCTAATTTGGTGTTATCTGCATATTTAATAATCATGTTCTCTATCAATGACTTGTCTGATGGAATAAAGATGTTGAATAGCACTGGGCCCAGGACAGAACCCTGTGGCACCCCAGTAGTCACTTCTCTCAAGGATGAAGAGGAGCCATTGGGGAGCACCCTTTGGGTTCAGTTGGTCAACAAGTTACAAATCTACCTACCAGTAGACATGCTTTCCCAGCAGCAGAACTGAGAGGGGAACAGCCCACCTCCCCCTGTACTCTTGTTTATCCCAAACCTGGCTTCTAGAGGGTTGAGTCCCTCCTGTCCCAGGTTTCCAAGTGGCGTGGAGACTGCAGGATGGAGGAGATTCCATCCACTAGCATGCCATTAAATTAGACCAGTGACTACTCAACTCCTGCTCCCTAATCACTCCATGACTATGTTTTAATGAAGCATCCAAAGGTGTGTCAGGCTTTGGGGGTAGGTTTGGTTTTGATGTTATATTCAGCCTCTGTAGATTATACTCAGCATCTACAGAACATCTCATTTCTCAGGGATGGTGCTGGCAAAGGCCCAGCCCACAACTATATTGTTTATTTATTTATTTATTTAGCAACAGGGAAGCTGGATCTCCCTTGGATTATTTAACTGGATCTCCCTTGCAGAATTTTCTTCAGATAAGCAAAGCCTGGAGTGTTCCAAATGCAGGGCAGCCACTCACACATCACAAAACTCCCCAAACCCAAACCAGCACAAACACAATCAGAAAAGAAATGCATCACACACACAAAAAGGACAAAGGAAGGTGCAGGTTTGCATAATTTTATGCATATATGAAAATTTAGAGGTGAAGGGGACTTTCAGAGTTTACAGCTCCCAAGATCAGCCAACATGAGAGTTGCAATCCAAACTCCTCTCCCTCAAAGCCCTGGAAAACATGAGTGTGATATAAAAAGAAATGCATTACATGTCATTACATCAGGTAAGATTGTGATGTAGACCATGTTTACACTAGTGAAAAACCCTGAATCTCTCCCCCTCCCCCCGAATCATGCAGCCTTATCCCTGAATCTGGCATGCTAATACCACATGACATACAGCCCTACCTGCACCAGACTCAGGGTATACCACCTAAATCCAGGTTTTACAAAACTCGCAGTTTTCTCTGGAGTTTGCTGAAAACTCCAGAGAAAACTGTACTGTGAACAAAGGATCTACACTGGATTCAAGGAACATGGTGTTGGGGAGGATGGTCAATCGCTGCCTGACAGGTGCTGCCATTCCCCCCCTCTTTGGTGCTGCCACCACCAGCTCTGCCTTCCTAGCATGCAGCCATTCTTTCTGGCCTCAGGATGCTGGGAAGGCAAAGCCCCGCAAATGGCTGCTCATTCTAAGGTCAGAGCAAGCAGCTGTACCAGGGGTAAAAATCTGGATGAATCAGAATCGAACTTTGGCCAATGTGTGGTACTTAAATCTGGGCCAAAGTAGCCCAAATTTCAAATGGATTTTTACCTCCAGTGTAGACAGGCCCCCAATGACCTTTGCACCTGCTGTTGATGGGCAACTTCAATGACTATTCTGCTCTCCCGTCTTAAGGTGCTTTATCTTTAAACTTAGACCAGTCAGCCCTTAAAGTAGAGAATAGCTTTCCATGGTTTACGAATTGGTATAAGCCGTTTCTACAGTTCCACCCATGCCTTCAAACTAGTTCAGCACAGAAAGTGAGATTCGGCCTCATTTTGTTTCCTCAGTATGGCTCAGCTATACCATTTCTTTAAAAAGTTTGCTATAGCTCATGTTATGGCTTGCTGTTAGTGAATTTCTCAGACAATGCCAGAAATAACACTGAGACTGAGGATTGGTTGGCCATTCAAGGACGGATCGACTACACAGAATCTTCCGGAGGCGAAGACACTTTGACATGTGCAAAACCTTCTCAAGAAATATCAAAATGATGACATCAACCTTTTCATCCATGAGGCGCTGGTGTGCCATGTAAAAGGCTATCCGGAAGTTGCCACTTGCAATGTACTTGTTCGTTAGTACAAATATGGTTTTTCTGCTCACTTGTATACTCTCAGAAAGGTTTACCAGAACTGGCTCCCCTGGTAGCCAGTCCCTTTCTTCCAAGCATAAATTGAATTGTTTCTCTCTCTGATCTTCCAGTTTTTCAACTAGTTCTTTTAGAACCCATTCAGACACAGCTGCATCTTTCTTATCATAAGCAACAAAGGCGTCATACACAATATCAGATGAAAACAGACGTTTATATCCTTTTAAACTGGCAACAAAGAAATGGTAGAAATACCACATATCCCAGAAGTATAGATGGCTTATCGTGGTGATTATCATCAGAAACATGATGGTTGAGACAGACACTAAATACAAGATCTGGGAGAAGTCTAGTTCACAAGTCTGCAGATCTAAGTAAACCACACTTCTACCTTTCCATGCACCTGGGCCTGCACAAGTCACATCTGTTGCCAGGAAAGGAATATTTACATTTGTCTGGTTGATCCACCAGACAAACCACACAAGATCACAATTACATTTGAATGGGTTACCATGTAGAACTAGTGTTTCCAGATTATTAATAACATTCTTTGGGAAGCTGGAATTTCTCAGTGTATTGATCTTGTTAAAACTGAGATCTAAATATTTCAGGCAGGTTGCATTTCGAAGAAAGTTATCAGTCAATTTTTTGATCTTGTTGTTTTGCAGTATGAATTTTCGAAGAGTCTTTGAGCAGTTGGACAGTTCACGAGGGACAGAAGTCAGTAGGTTGTTGCTAAGATCCAAGACTTCCAGGTTTCCCAAAACCTGAAGTTTCCCCCATTTAAAAGTCTTCATGTTGTTATTGGCCAGTCTCAGCACCCTGAGCTCTGGAGGCAGACCATCAAATACACCAGCAGATAGAAAACTCAGAGAATTCTCAGAAATGTCAAGATTCTCCAGCTTGGTCAGGTTCTTAAAGAATGAATAGTAATCAGGTGTCCCATCCTTCCATAAAATATCTAAACGATTCTTTTTAAATTCCAGAGTTTTGAGTGAAGTACTTGCCATTCCTTTGTCAGTTGACGTAGAAATCTCATTCCCATTCATGATCAATGTTGTCAAGTTCACCAAGTTTTTGGTAAAACCTAGCATATGAGTGATACCTTCTGCCTTAAAATAATGGCTGTTATCACTAAGGTTTAGAACCTCCAGTTCCCTCAATCCTTGAAAAGCCTCTGGATATAGCAAATCAACCCGGTTGTTAGAAAAATCCAGGTATTTCAAACTTGATAGATATTTGAATTCACTTCCATTCAAAGCTTGGCTCATAGCATTACTGGACAAGTTGAGGCACTTAAGGTAACTGAGTTGCTGGAAATCAGAGGCAGTGATATAAAATATGTTGTTTCTACTTAAATCCAGTGTTTCTCCGTATTTTCTGCAAGAAGCTTCAGTTGCAAAAGGCAAAGAAAAAGTAGCCTCTTTGTTTTTAGATTTACAACTTCGACTATATTCATCATACATGAAATACTGCATATCTTGAAGCAAAGAGCCATCATATTGATCTACTGAAGGTTCAGGAATGGAACAAAACCTACCATTGGAATCATTTGAAAAGAGTGATATTTTATTGAAGGAAAGATTTACAACTTTAAGAGCTGGGAGCTTTTGAAAAAGAGAAAGGTCAACATTCCTGATAAAATTAGTTCCAAAATCCAATACACTCAGATTTTTAAGAGAAGCCAAATTCTGTATTGTGTATTGATCTAGTTCCTTGAAAACAAACCCCCTGAGTCTTAAGGTTTGCAGGTTATAAAGTTTAGAAAATGTCTTCGGTAGATTCAAATGTGGACGGTACAATCCCAATTGAAAATTAAAAGACAGATCCAGGTCCACAAGGTTGGGAAGAAAGTTCAGAAAGTGGGCACGTTCAATTTCATTAGCCAAGTAATTTTGGGAAAGATCTAGCACCTCCATTTTCTCAGTAGATTTAAACCAGTTACTGTCCACCGTCCTAAGGGAGGTGCTGTGTAGCCGTAGGACTTTTAATTGCTTCAAGGAGTGAAAGGCTCTGGGATGGATTACAATACTCGTCTTGTTGGGACATTCTGTGCAATGATATGGAGCATTGTGACAGCGAGGGCAATTGCCACTTAAGTCAAGCTTTTCCAGGTTGTGAAGGCCACTTAGATCATGCTCTCCAATATTGCGAATGTCATTATTATAAAGGTATAATTCTCTTAAAGAGGATGGCAGATTCTTTGGGACCGTTGATATGTTGTTAGCTTTCAAGGACAGCAATTTTAATGCTCCAAGGGTGTGAAAGGCTGTTTCGTTAATGAAAAAGGAAGTATTGCAAGGATTGCGGTAGTAACAGTTCTTCCCCAGGAAGAGACTTTCCAGGTTCCTAAGTTCTGCCAAGTCTTCTTTGTGAATGGAAAAAATGGTGTTGACTTCAAGACTCAGAAGAAGTAAATTAGGAGGTAGACCCCGGGGGATTGCTGAGAGCCTATTTCCATCCAAGTACAGTGATTTCAAGTAAATGAGGTTAGCAAAACTTTGAGTTTCAATGTGCAGCTTCTTGTTGCACACATGATCCTTAGGCCCCAACATTGGAGGCAAACAGTTGCACCTGAAATCTATCTCCAGAAGGTTGATAAGTTTCTTAAAGTTACTTGGGGTAATGCTTTGGATGTGATTAATGGTAAGTGACAGGTTGGTGACTTCAGGAGGAATGTCGTCTGGAAATTCTTGGAGGCGCTGGTCACTACAGTCCACTATCACATAACCTTCGGTGGTATTAGTCACAACGCAGGGCAAAGTTTTAGGATACCATATAGCTGGAATTGCCTTTGGCAACAGTGAGATCATGAAGAAAACCAAACTGATCATGAAGAGAATGAATCTGCTTGTGGTGTGCCAAGGATAAATTGCCTAGAGGGAAAGAAAAATGTAGAGTCTGAACAAGCTAAGTTTTAAAAGATTTCAGTGTCACAAATGCTTAGTTATATATTGTGAGTATGGCTGTGTTTCTGAAGAACTTCTAAAGAACTGACCATAGTTGTATCCTAGTATCATACCTGTAACAGAGGACCAAAACAGAGGACATGGCAACAATGTGAATGTCATGGAATCCATTGACCAATCAGGAATGCAGAACGGCAATAGAAGCCATCACATGGGTTAGGGCAGGTGGTGAAAGTGCTGCCCTGGAGGGCCAAGCATGCTTTTGCAGTCCTGAGTCCCTCTAGGTTCCCTGGGTTGCTATTTGCTGCTCCATCCCAAAGGGTTAATTGCTGCTCCTAGAAATCTCCCGGAGCATTATAAATAGATTGCAGGGTGCTCTAACCCTGTTTATCATTTAAAAGACTGTCATTTAAAAAAAACCAGATGTGGACTCACAGACAATTCCTCTTCTTTTTTAGAAATGCATGTGCCACCCTCCCTGCCCCCAGAGGTCTCCAGTGGCAAAAAATTGACACACACACCACAGATCCATTGCAGTCACCAACTACTGGTTTAGTGTATCTGGTTGCTGTTCCAGATTTATTTTCATTTGACTCTTTCAAGGAGGAGCCTGGAAGAGTTCTGTTGTTACTCATCTGGTCCCCCATCCCATCCTGTTAGCCAGCAGAAAACTTAGAAAAAGGTCTGAGAATATTTTCTAGCAAGAGAACATTAACCAGTTTCTAGGCTAGGGGAGCCTGTAGCACCTTTGAGACTAACTGAGAGAAAGAAGTTGTAGCATTAGCTTTTGCAGACTTGGTCTACTTTCTCAGGTACATGGAGTCTCCGTGCATCTGAGGAAGTAGACCAGGAACTCAGCTAGACGGGAGAATTAATTGTAGAAAATAGCACATTAACTCACTATCGCAGCAGTGTTCATTTGTCCCCATGATCCATTCAGAAGATCACTGGCATGGAAAGCAGTCTGAGTTTGAAGTTCACATAGAGCATGCCCGCAAGAAAAGATGGTAGCTCCCTCCATTTCTCCCCCCTCCTTTTTTTGCCTTGTTAAATGAGAGGCGAGGAAGAGTGATCTTATGCTAAAAAATTTTTTTTTTTTTTTTTGCTCTGCTGCTCAAAAATAGTACATGATCACTTCTGTGAAAGACAACAATGGTGGCTTTGGTCACTTCGCCACCAGCAAGTCCGCCCCCACACATGTTCAACCAATCACGTTTTGACTTCCTGGATGTTTCCCTATTCGAATTGGTTGTTCAAATGGGCTGTAATGCACACTTTCATGTATTTTTTTAAAAAAAAGCTTGCAAGAAACAGTGAAAGCTGTAATTGCAAACTACTTGGAGTTTTCAGCCCCCCTCCTTCTGATATAGCGAATCCCTGGGGGGAGCTCATCTAGACAAAAGGTATTCCACCCGCATTCCTTGAGGATTTTTTTCACCATCTAGACAACACCCAAGTCTACAAAAGCTTATGCTACAACTTCTTTCTCTCAGTCTCAAAGGTGCTACAAGATTCCCTTGCTTACTGATATTCTAGACTAATACAGCTATGTCTTTGTATTCTACCCCTATGGAAAGCACTGGTTTCTAGGCTGAAAATCCAGGGGGTCATTTACACGGGCAAATATTCCTCTAAATATGCCACTAAGATAGCTCATAGTTCCCACGGATCGCAGCACAGCATCGCCTCATTCAGAAGGGGGGAAGGTAAAACACCCAAATATAGCGTGCCAAGGGATGTCGCTACTTTTGCTGGTATATTTGCAATGTAGCGCTTTATTGGCAGTGTAAACTACCATTCTGTTAAGGGTTACAGCAGAGCTGCATTGTGATTGGTTGATGATGCAGGGGTGGGCTTAAAAGAGGGGCAGGGAGGGAGAGAAAGACAGTAGCGATTAGAGGAAACTGCAAAAACCCTCTCTGCTATTTTGCAAGCCAGTTTGCAAACAAAAAGGTTTCCTAACAATTTTCATTTAGGGAGCATACCTTCTCATCCTCTCTGCTGTTTTGAAAGTATGTAAAAGCTCAGTTCGTCAGTGTGATCCTGTGCATGGGGGAGGGAGAGAAACCATTTCACGGAGGGCTGTAGCAGAGCTGCACTGCTATTCCCCCCCCCTCTCGGCTTTCCTCTATTTGGCAGAAAATGCTGTTTTAAGCAAGGAGGAAAACCTTCCGTTTGAATTGTGGAAAGGGAGTGGGGGGGGGACTGCCTCTAAGCTGTTAAGGACACGGAGTCGGGGCCAGGGCAGACATTCCTATGGCATTCCTTTCCCTCTCCAATGCTTGGCCATGCCCCCAGCACTTTTGGCTGTGTGAACCTCAAGCAGAAAAAAATCAAAGAGCCACAAAATATAGCTGTGTAAACATATACCGTGTAAACTACCTACCGCTGATGCGGGAAAGCGCTAAAGAGCAACTTAACGCAATAAAACCTGCCATGTAAACCAGCCCCAGGGGTTATTTCACTTTTCACCCCTTTAGTGTTATAATTCCACTTGAACTTCCATGGCAATATCTGATGGAATCTAGGGGTTTGGAGTTTGGTGAAGTACAAGTATTCTTTAGCTGAGGATTCTAAATGCCCCTCCATAAACTGCAATAGCCAGGATTCTATTGGATATTGCCATGGTAGTTGAGGTGGAATCAAAGAGCTAAAATTGTGTAGTATGAAAGGGCTGCAGGCTGAGAATTTATTCTAGTAGGTGGTTGAACTTGAAATGGCAGCTTTTTTGGGGGGGAGGGGTGATTGTGGTGGGGAACCTGACTTCTTCCCTTCTTGCTGAGCAGAGCTAAGAGGAAGACTAGCATATGCATGAGGAAGTTAGCAGTACCTGTTAAGCCTAACAAGGAAGAGATGAAACCGTCATTGACAAGCCTGGGTAAAGAATATGAGACATCAGCCATTTAGTGGTCACTTGTAGGATGCCCATGGGCCATACAGCTGTATGATTTTTAACACATGCCCATGCATACTCTCCACTATTTCACAGATGAGAGCTAGGACACATATGGCCAAGTAACATCACAGCATGGTCAAGATGGCAAGCATTATTAATGAGAACACACAAGCTAGGAGAGGATGCAGCAGTTTGCTTTTGCTTGAGACAACTGAGGGGGAATGATTCTGCCCTATCCCCCCCACCCCGCTGCTGAGTCAATGGGATGCAAACTACTTTTGCACTTTGAACTCAGCATGCACCAATGCTGAGCAAGCCAAGGAGAAAGAGAGAAAGTGGGATGAAAAGAGAGATTTTTTTTTTTAAAAAAAAACAAACCTGGGTCTGAAAAATGACCCTGGACTGTCATGAAAAATCAGGACAGCTGGAAAGTATGCCCGTGGCACTGTTTTATCCCTCAGCCGGCTCTTTCTCACCCTAGAATGGAGGACTAATTGGCAGATAAAGGTGGTGGAGGCCACATTTCCACCCACCAAGTATCACAGCGCTCAGACCAATTGAACTAAATTAAGAGGCTTTTCTTAGTACTGTGTAGATGTTAAAGCAGGGGTGGGAACCACGTGAATTCCTTACCACGCAACTGTCCATGGGTCTGATGTCAGGAGTGGAGGCCATGGCCTCTAGTCAAAGGATAGAGGGAGGTCTCTTCCACTCACTACTTCAACAGAGAAGATGAGTTAGACATTCTCTACCACCACCACCTCCCCATCTACACAGTCAAAAAAGGGAAGTAGCTCTGCGTTCTTATCTGGAGTTTGCAACATCGTCTGAAAGTGGCTGACTTTGCTCCTCCTCCCCTCCTTTGAATAGAGAAGAAGCAGGTGAAATAAAGCATTTGCAGTTGATGCTAAGGTAGGAGTGGTCACCTCTGTGCAGTGTGGCATGCTGGGGAAGTTTCTGCATTCATCTCCAATTATTGGTTACTGATAACAATGGGAATTCCTATTCCTGAATCCCTACTTTCTCAGGTGTATGGAGTCTCCGTGCATCTGAGGAAGTAGACCTGAGGCTCAGCTAGATGGGAGAATTAATTGTGGAAAATAGCACATTAACTCAGCCTACAGGGCATGGGGGTTAGAGGACCAATCTAGTAGTTTGGAAAGGGTGAAACGGGCTTCTTTAGTTTAGACACTGAGTGAGTTCTTTATTCCAGGAGTAGGAATTGTGTGGCCCTCCAAATGTAGTTCAACTGATGGCCTACCCATCATAGTCAATGGTGAAGAATCTGGGAGCCACAATACAACAACATCTCAAGGGCTACAAGATGCTCACAGCTCTGGTTTACTCCCATGAGTAAGATAGCAAACATTAAGGTGCTGCTGCATCAACATGAAGACTATTCACATTGGGGTCATGCAGCAGTCTTGGGGCCATTCATGCTACACAATTATAGTGATACGATTCCAGTTTAATCCCATAGAATCCTGGGATTGGCAGTCCATGGAGGGACATTTAGAAGGCTTAGCCACTCTTTGAACTCTTGTGCCTCCCTAAAATACAAACCCCAGGATTCCACAGGATGTAGTCATAGCAGTTAAACTAGAATTATAGCACTATAATTCTGTGGTTTGAAAGGGCCCCTTATTTACACAGCAATGTGTAGACACAGTCACTGAGTCACATAAATAAAGATTTTTTCATCTGGCATAGCATCCACAGACTTCAAAAACATATCTCATGGGTTGGTGATGTATTTGCTTCCAAAATTCCTAAGTTTACTTACAAGATTGCTCACAAAAAAAGGGTTACACACATACAGAAAATGGATGAATAAAATTTTTAAAGTCTATAAAAACAACTTCTCGTCTTCACCTCCCCAATACATGAGCCATCATGTTTTCTTCTGTTCCCCCAGAGTTGTACTCCTCAAGTTCACAAGAATATCTGTGTATAACCATGATAATCCCTCTAGCTGGGGTTAGTACTCATAGTCTCTCTTGCCCTTCCTTCTCTCAGGCACCTGCCTCTTCCATAATCTTTCTTCTCCAGAAAAGGCAAGGAATTAAGGGTAAAGCAAACGAACTAAGAGCAAAGGGTGGCTGGGCAAAACCACAAACAGTTTTCAAGGGAGAGAGGAACTATTCTGAAAAGATGGGTGCCTCCAGATGAATGGCTCTTCCTCATCTAAGGGTATGGCCAAGTATTCTGTCTTTCTCACCATCAGATGTGGGGGATTGTCTAAATGGTGAAAATACTCCTCGCAGAATGTGAGGAAAATGCTATCAGTTTAAATGGCATCCCACATTGTTTCGATGTATTGGGAATGAGTGGGGCCAAGTCCACCATACACTGTACGGGAAAAGCCTTTGTGCTAAGATGATAAGATTTTTAAAAACAGTGGGAGGAATGCACATTCTTGCTCATTGGGACAAGCAATTCAATTTAATTTCTTTTCCTATACAAGAAGTTGAAAGCTGATAGGTCAGACATGCACAGTGGGCAGAGCTTGCTAACAAAACAAGCATCTGGAGTCACCATGTTGGCTTTTTGCCTTGGCAAGCGAGCGCTAAGGTGATAAATGGCTTTTTTGATAAAGTGAAAGATTGTGCTTTCGCACCTTGGATATGGTTTAAAGAAAAAAAATACTGTCCGGCGGCGGCAAATTGAGGTAAATAAAAATGCAAGTAATTCATTCATGGCCACCATCTTGGTTCACAGGCATGCCCATTTGCACAGCAAACGAGATAGCTGTGCATGTCTGCAATCTGCCAAAAAAACCACTAAGACAAATAGCAGCTGCTGTGAATTGCCTTTACGGCAGAACAATTCATATATATATATTGCCTCAAATAGACAAGCCCTTTCTGTAGTAAGAAAGAAGATGGGAGTAATGAAAGACATGGGAACATTACAAATGGAAGCCAGTGATGTCTAGACACCTTATTGTTGTTCTGTGTCCTCAAGTTAACTGCCTTATAGCAACTCTATCATAGAGTGTTCTTGGCAAGATTTTTTCAGAGGGAATTTGCCATTGCCTTCTTCTGAGGCTGAGAAAGTGTGACTTGCCCAAGGTCACCCAGTGAGTTTCCATGGCTGATCAGGGAGTTGAACCTTGGTGTCAGGATGATGATGATGATGATTTATATCCCGCCTTTCTCCCTATGGCAGGACCCAAGGCAGCTGAGAAGATCCTGCCATGGCCATGCTTGTTACTGTGCTTCATGTGCATTGTATATGCTGGATGATGGGTGTTGCAATACAGCAGATATTGCTTGGTACTAAGAATTGTTTATCTTATAATGCTTGGGGTCATGAATAGATGTTTGGCAGAGTATAACTGACTGTAAAACAACCTGCCTCCCTGGGCAGAGCAAAGGTCGTTCCTGTGGGAAAGCCTGGTATGGGAGGAAGGGAAGGCTCTGCCCAGGGAGGCAGGTTGTATTGATTATATGGCGGCGAATGAGAGGTAAGCCCATGAAAACTTTCTGTATTGCTTTGTGTTTTTAATATGCTGTATAGTTAGAAACTCTTTAGTCCTGCCAACAAATGATGTACCATGATCTGCTCAGCTTGCTGAATAAAACTTTTCTGAACTACCAAAGGCTTGTTTTTCTTGCACATGACACTTGGTCTCCTAGAGTCCTAGTTGAACACCCAAACCACTACCACCATGCTGGCTCTCTTGATGCCTACCCACTCCAAATTGAGGCAAGGTGATTATACAATAAAAGCTTCATCCAGAAGTACCCAAGATGTTTGGGAATCCAGGAAAGTTGAGTGCTAGGAATTTGAGCAGAGAGAAGGTCGCAGGTGGTAGAGTTGATACAAAGGGAATAGACTAGGGAAATGGGTTATGTAGTAGATGAGAAAGTGCCAGTCTAAACAATTGTCTTTAATAGTAGCCTAGTACATAGCTGTTAACAGAAAATATCGACCCATTTTAATGGAATATTTCAGAAGCTAAAACAAAACAAGGCTGGTATCAGCTAAACCCCCAAAATGATTACTCAAGGAAGACATAAATAACCCCATCCCAATTTAAAAAATGCGACTTCAGATTAAAAACCTAGTCTGAAGGGTCCCCATCTCTATTGCACAGAAAAGTGTCCCTTCCTATTTTTGCAAAGCTACGTTGTTAAAAGCACATGAGCAGGTTTCTCTTCTCTCTCCCATAAACCAATCTCTGGGTAGAGATTTGAAAAGATTTGCAAGAAAAAGCAGAAGGTTCAGGAAACCAGGGCTGGAGGACGTGGAGTTTCAGGAATGAGGGCCAAAAGAAGCAGAAAGAGCTGCAGAAAATTTCTTGGGGTCCTGGGATAGGGCAAAGAGACAAGAGAAGAGGACTGTCACATATCTAACCAAAGAGCCTAATCATTAGGCTGCTAATCTGTATGTTTGATGAGACAAGAGCAAGCCCTGGTTTTTATGGAGGCTGTGAGCTTCCATAAATAAAAGCAGCTAAAGTAACTATTTATTTTACCAATGAAGTTGCAAACCTCCATAAAATCAGCTAAAATTCCTGTTTACATTTCCAGTAAAGTTGCAAAAAACCATAAAAGCACATAAATAAAACATCTGTGTTAATATCTGCATTGTTGCAAGGTCACCTTTCTTTCTTTTTAGTATGCAACCAGCCATCTCAGAAAGATACAAGCTCTCCCAGTGATTCGTATTCATAGGAAATCAAACCAGTAAAATCTTGGGTTCGGAAACCTTCCCTTCAAGCCCAGTCCCTTGCAATGCTTACATCTGTTACCATACTCCTTTGGTGTCTATATTCGACAAAGCCTCCAATCCTAAACACACTGCAAAGTTTCATGGGACTTCTCTCCAGAGATGGGACTATGAGATTTTGTGGGCCCATGTGACTATATGAACAAAAAACCAATTTTCTAGGCTAGGAAACTTATTTCTCAACCTCGTATTGTTCAGATAACATATTGATTACTAATTTAAGGAAAAGGTCTTCACAGAATGGAGCACATGGGAATGGACTTGAACGAGAAAATGATGAATTCTGGCAAATCTATCTTGCATCTTCCATCAGTACCAAAAAGAAAGGCTTTCAAAATATAATTAAAAGTTGAACCTACCATTTCAGGCATTTCTTTGAAACAGAAACGTGGCTTGTCCTTTGGAAACACTGCCTCAGATGCAGATAGCAATGAAGAGACAACTTACAACTTCAGGTCAAGCACATGAGGAAACATACAACACAGGATAGATCTTGTGTGCTCTGGTCAAATGTTGCATATGCTTTGTTTTCTACCAAAAATATGAGCTATGGAATAAATAGCATGGCAGCTGTCATCAGTACTCACTTCCTCAAACGGCTGTCTTATTCTTCCCCAGTTAAAAATAGTTTAGAGACAGTAGGTTTTAAAAAGGGAGCAAAAACTCTCGTGTCCTCAAAGCCATGAACTGTCAGCCAAGCACAGCTACAACAGCTACCTTTCATCCAGTATTAGGACTGTACCACTACAGAAGACAGAATGAATGATTCTTCCTCACACCCTTGCAGTGCAAGGCAATGGATCATGAGATGCCTAGAACTCTTTTAACTATTTTGTGTAGAGGAACATGCTATTATGTGAGATACCCATGTGCACTTTCAAGTAGTAGAGTTTTAGACAGATCTGGTTCTCTTAAAGCACCTGTGAAACTCTAACATAGCTCAATGTTCAGTCATGACTGCCAAATACTTAAAACAGCACCAGCATCTTAGGCCAGCAAGGGAACCTGTATGCTTAGCTTGAGGAAAAGTAGCTTATTTCAAGGGATTAAAGGAAGATTTATAGCAAAGGTGGGAATCATGCAGCCCTCCAGATGTTGTTGGACTGCAGTTCTCTACCTTCCTCATCATTGCCTATGATAGTTAGAGCTGTTGGGACTTGCAGTCTAAAAACACCTGAAGGGCCATGTGATTCCAACCTCTTCATGGCTGTTGGGATTAGAAAGCAAAATTTAGTATTGAAGAAGTTAAAAGACATTTTCTGTTTTTGTGCAGAACATTTTAATGTTTTTTTTCTTTAAACCAAGCAGTGAGGATCAAGTAACTTGACTTTTGTTTTTGCTAGAGGAGTAAAAACACATGCCTGAACATCATTTCCCCCTTCAAAATATCCTATTAACTTAAGATGTTTCTGTGCCATCCTGCAATTGAATATTTGCAATCATTAATAAAAGCACATCACAACCAATTATTAAGGATAAGGGGTTTTGAAGTTCAAAGTAACTGGAAAGGCAGTGATAGAGAACCCCTGGCCTGATGGAAGAGCTCTGGAGAATTAAAATCCTTGCAGATTTGTGGCATTTGGTGTGGTCAAGTAAAGGTAATGGCCGATGGTGGACAGTGGAGAAATACAGATTAAGATGGTTCTCCCTCTCTTTGATAACAATCATCATCTTTATTTCTATCCTGTTTCTTCCGATTTGGGAGCCGCTTTAATATGGTTATACAAACCTTTGAGTCTGACCTTGTACCCTTTGGTTAATCTGATTAATTTTGGTAGCCTAGGAATACTTTGTAAGTCTTGTCCACACTTTTTTTGATTCTGCCCCTGAATTGTGAATCAAAGCAACATTTGACACTTGGGGTATGGAAAGCTTGGTTCTCTAATTCCATCTTATGGCCAGTCTAACATTATTGAAACCCAAACAATTCCCACTTAAAGCCAGAGAGACCTTAAAGCCAGAGAGACCTTGAAGCATGCAGCATTTGTTGTTCTAGAACTGTGCTTAGTAAGATCTTATTCCCTTCCTCCCACCCACATTTGACAGTGGGGATCGTCAGCTATTCAGAAGCACTTGAGTTTCAATTTACAGAGAAATGAAACTTTATTGTACAGAAGTTCACAAGTGAGGTCAACATCCTTGCCATGCAGTAGCCATGCAGGTGTGACACCTTGTACATCAATCTCTAAAGTGTTTGCTAAATAAAAATGATAGTTCAGTTTCAGAAGTATTACTGTAGTCTAGGGAACCCAATGAATGTCACATAAGATGACTGTCTTATGATTTTGAAAATGCATTCCCTACTGAAGGCAAAAATTGCCACATGGATGGGCACAGTTAATTGAATTAAATGGCAAGGATGGCAAATGAAGCTAAGAAATGGTGGGGAAAGGGCAGGAAAATGGGCCAGCAGCCCTATTAGATTGTAAGCCTGAGGGCAGGGAACTGTTAAATTGACCATTTGTAAACCGCTCTGATACCCTTGTGGCTGAAGAGCAGGGAATAAATAAATAAATAATATTGAAAAAATGTGAATGTGTTTGCAACAAATGCTAAAATTCTCTAATGGAAAAGCATCTTTGACCCCACAAACACGAAGATGATACACTCCACACTAAAGACTCTGCAGTATCTGATTTACAAAAGGTAAGCCCATTCTGTTTCAGGGTAGAGATTAAACATACCTGTTCTCTTTAATAGAGCTGTTTCATTTTTAAGTCTAGCCTATATAGCAGCAGGATACATTTTCTCCCATAAGCTGTTGTTGTCACATTTGCAGTTCGTACATTCCTTTCAGTGCTTTCTGCCCCACAGGGGATGTCCGATGTTCCTGCTCATTTCAGGTGCCAGAGGATGTACATCTGACACATATTATGTGGAATAAGCTGTATCTTATAGTAGTGTCACACATTATTTGACCCCACATGTGAACACACAGTACTGGCGCCCACCCCCCATTCATGGTGGATACGTTCCTGGACTTACCACGTACAAGTGAAACCACGGATAATAGCAAACCCTCTTAAAATAAAGGACAAATGTACCACAGAGCTGCATTGGAGGACATAGAAGATGCCTAGAGAGGATACTGTTCTAAGCATTTTCCAGCACAAGTTTATGGCATGTGTCCCCTATTTTGTGTCCCTTGGATAACTAAAACTCCAGGTATTGGTTCTCTGGATACAGGGGGTGGGGGCAACCTTTATAGGAAAAAGGCTTTTACTGAGTAAACAGAAACTATAATGATCTCAAGGCTGGGCAATGAACCCTCACTGATGCTTCTGCAAGCACTTGATCAGGGTAGACATGCTTAGCACGTGCATGTCAATCCCTTGTGGATGGGCAGGATAATTCACAAGCATCGACCGGCTGCTAGACATGAAGCTGACAAATACCAAGGGACATAAAAGAATGCCAACTGATTCCTGATTTTTATTTTTTAAAAGTGTAATGTCTGATTTAATACACAATTTCACAGATGGAGGCTGTTTTGTAATGCAAACTAAACAAAACAGTTTGAGTCCCAGTAATTTTCCAAACTCCATGCTTATTTTTTTTTTTTGGGAAGTGAAGGAAACTTATTCCTTGGGGAAAGCCTTATAATAGGCCTAAGTTATGCATACTCTGAAGATCTTTGTCTACTGAAAAGCCAAAGTATTGGCACACACATACAGTGGTATAGGATAGCAAGTGAAGAAATGCATGTTGATTCTTGTCTGAAGGCAATGCAATAACAAGTTCTCATAATGCACAGATGACAGCATATAGTTAAAATCTAGGAATACTGTATGAGTTTAGGAGTAGGATTGTATATGTACCCTACCACATTTATCGTGTAGCATGTAATATGGGTGTTCACCCACATCATACATACAAACTCCAAATCACATGCAAAATTATAAGTGTGCTGACATGTGCAAGCTAATAGATTACTTGATCACCATACGTATAAGGACTTCTAGAATTCAGATGTATACATCTGTCATCAGGCAAGACAGCCTGAAAATTTAACTTTCAAAACAAGTTCAATCTCAATTAAATCTCAAAATGAAAATAGGAAACACCTCCTCCCACAAAACCCCCTTCTTTGTTAGGGAATGAAAATTTCCCAGCAGTCATCTGATACACAACTGACTTTCAGGTGCCCAAAGAGAGGATTTTGAAATTTCAGACTGCTTTAGTGTGTGTAAACAGATTGTGTAGGATCCTGGCATGATCTGGGCAGACCCCTGAACTCAGACTTGTTAGTTACGATTAACTTAAATGCCACTAATTTTAATGGGTCCATTCTAAGTATGACAAAATCTTGGTTCAGGCCATACAAAGATGGGGGAAATGTGTGTTCTCTGCATAATCCACCACTTGAGTGGCAACTTATGATGGTATCTGGGCTACACTAAGATTTCACAGGTTCCCAATGTGAAGTTGCCCAAATTTCGAAATGTTCTGGTACCAAATGGCTTCTGTGACTGAAACAATGTGCAAAGATATCCATTTATATCCCATTCAAGGCTTTTATGAACACACAGATGTGGCATAAACATGTTTTCTATGCTGGCACAAAATAGAATCATACCATCACAGAATTCTTAGATTTGAAAGGGACCACAAGGACCATATAGTCCAACCCTCTGCCATGTAAGACTAAAGCACTCCTGCAAATATAAAACCTAGACACCACAAACAGCCTGTAGAATAATGCAAAGTTTATTGAGAAACTTAAAACACAATAATGAACAAATCTTTCCTGATGTCTTTTGGAACAAAGAAGTGATCTAGAATTTTTCACATGATAACAAAATTGGGCCAGCTTTGGGCAAGATAGTGGCTAAGGACTTTATCAGATGCTCTGAAAAAAAAACAAAAAACAAACAACAACATGGAGGTCAGGAGGACACCGCTGTCCCACTTCCAGCGGTCAATACCGCATACCCCATCCTCCTCCCGTGCTTCCCCCGTGGTGGATGGACAAAAAAGGCACCACTTTTCATTGACAAACGTTTCCATCAATAAAGTGGCCCTTTTCCGTCGCTCCAGCATGGAGGGAGAACGAATGAAGGACGGGAAAAGCACGGGGTGTACTGTATCGACTGCCGGAAGTGGGATAATGGCGTCCTTCTCCTGACCTCCACGGGTTTGTTTTTTTTTAAGAGTGTCTGATAAAGTCTTAAGAAGATGACAGAAACAACATTGGGGACTGCTACATCATTTTTTTTTTTTGTGTGTGTGTGGGCAGATAAGTAAGACTTTGAATTAAAGGACAACAATTTCATTAAGCGGGCAATCTAGACTGAAAAGCTTTTTGGTTTAAACATTGTGTACTTTTCAAGTTTCCTGTCCTTTTATTACTAAAAACAGTAGAGATAAAGAAATATATCTGAATGCTTAAGTGGAAGTCAGATTTTAATGACTGCAAGTTACTGTGGCTATTGAAAAGCATACCAATTTTTTTTTTTAAATAAAGGTACTCTTTTGCAGTGGCACAACTCCAGGGACATTACTCACATTTGCTAAAAGCAACTTTTTGCAACCAACTTGATTTGTAACCAACTTGATTTACGTGGATTCACTCTTACTTGTGAAATGCACCAGTTAAGACAGCTAGATTATCAAACACTAAGCAACTGGTCTCAGAAACAGTTAACTGTTCAAAAATTTATACAATGAAAATTATTTATAGGATTGTTTCAGTTCCCCTACAGATGGGAGATTTTGAGAATACACGTGGTCTTGTGGGAATTTTGGTTTTGAAAAAAAAAAGCAAAATCATGCTGATATTTTACACAAGGAAAACATGGTACTGAAGATACTTTAGACATACAAAAAAATCCCAACTCACTAATAGAAGAGAAGGTAGCCTATGGTGATACCTTTTAATAATCAAACTTCCCTAACACATAGGCACATTTATGTGTGCATGATTATGAAAGCTTATGATTGGTCCCTTTTATTGATTAAAACCAAGAATGAAGTATTAGACTAAAAATAAATTAGAGTCTCCATGCCCTCTTCTTCCGGTATTTGCACATTACACTAAACAGGTAATGGCAAAAGCCCCAAACTACTTAGGATGTCTTTGCCGAAGTCTCTCCTCCAGAATCCAAGAGGGACATAGTGCTCTCCTCCAACAAGAGCTCAGGCTTCTAAGATTAACCCTTGCTGTGATGAAAGGCGATGTGTTACAATGGCTCCTCTGGCATAAACCTAATGTGAAAGGAAGCCCTCAGACTCAGCAATGGGGAAAAGAGTATTCCAGTCTGATGAGAATAAAACGGGGACTTGCAAATATTGTTTTAGAAATATCTTACAAGAATGAATTGCTATGAGGAATTTACTTAAGGACTCTATAAAGCAGAGATGGGTGGCAATGGTGGTGGTGGGGAATTTCACCCCCACTCCACCTCAGTGGGCTGCACCACTGCATTTTCAGATGAAATTCCATCCAAACTATGACTTGCAAGTTACAGGAAGCTGCTTCTAGGTATAACGTCTGGATCTATGGCAAAATCCAGCTGTTTGGGGGTGGGGTATTACTATTACTGTGAGGAATTTATTTACGGACTGTGTAAAACAGAGATGGGTGTTCTGGGCACTTTTCAGGTAACCTTTCACACACACTCACTTACTTTTAAATTTTGGAGGCTGGAAGATTTGAGGTACTACAAAAATAAAAATGCTATTCTGTGCTTTTCCAACCTTCACTACAACATGTAATGCACCAAATACTATTGGTGTCAATTGTTTACATGTATATTACAGGTTATTTATTTATTTGTATTCTGAAAGAACTCCATACACTTTAATGTAGTTGCAATAGCAAGATATGCAATTATAGCCATAATTCAGCAATCCTTGAAGCACTGTTCTATGGATCATGGTCCCAGCTATTTAAAAGAAACATTTGAAACAAAGATTCTTCAGAGAGAAGACAGGGCAGTTAATCATTGTTCTGGGACCACTTTTAAGAAGGGTTTTTAAAAAATTACCACAGAACATCTGCTAGCTTACCACAGAGATGGATTTCTTCAAAAGGGAACATACACAAGTCATTTCAATCTTTAAAGTCTGCAAATCAGCATAAGGTTATGTTTTAAGTGAGGTTCAATAACTTTCAGCAAGCAAACTCCTGAGCTAACTTTGGCCTTCAAAAAATAGTATTCTCTTGCTCGTTTTAGTAATAGAAGAAGTCTGTAATAGAAAAAGGAATGTGCATATAGTCAACCTGAAGCTGTCATAGACATTCATTATCTTTAAAATGAGCTGTGATATTTGGTATAGTGGTGCTGAATGCATTGTGCTACTTTTTTGGAGTTATAGTGGGACATGACTGAAAAGGTAGGACACAGATTCACCATTGTGTGTTCTTCGGATCGCCTCAGCAAGAATCATAGAAATATCAATAACCTAGAAAATAAGAAAAGGTAAATGCTTACTTTATCCACACATACCTCAGTCAGATTTGTTAAAATAAAAAGCCTCAACAACATATTAAATAAATAAAATTAAAATTAAGTCTCACATGAGAAGGGATTAAATGTCTGGCAGGAGCAAAACAGCCACAAGTAGGAAGAAAGTGGCCAAGCATAGGTCTCATGCATAAAACTTAAGTATTTGTAATATGCAAAAACCTCTTGATTAAATTTCTAGCATGGAGTTGTAAAACAGCCATTCTGTGAGCAGAAGACAACTTTTGATCCAATCCATTTTTTAAAAAAGGGTACCAACTGTATTTATTGTTGCTGGGTACCTCCAATTAGCATAGAACAAGGGTGGCCAAACCACAGTTCTTGAGCCACATGCAGCTCTTTGACATATAACATGCAGCTCATGGAAGTGTGTTGGCTGAGCTCCTTTTTTGCATTACAATTCATATAGAAAGTAAACACATTCTTTTAATTATTTACTGGGTATAAACTAAGAGTCCGCTGCATTAAAACCTAAGTTTAATGTTCATGGTGAGTAAATATATTTAAGAATTTAAATTCTAATTTTAATGCTAGATTTAAATCAGTGATTAAAGAAATTTTGGATTAGCAAGGATTACTATTGGTTTACATATTTTTTCTCCAATATTTGACTGGATATTTACTAAGACAAATGAATAGCATCAAAAATATCTGGTTTTACCCTTTTTATTTTTAGGCAATCTCACTTAATGTTAATGAAATGCAAATTTGCATATTTTTCTTAGGAGATTATCAGGCGTGGCTAAAGTGGTGCCAGCATAACGCAAAATGACGCCAATATCAGGCGACAACATCCGTTTGTGTTCTGCTGATGCTACGCTGTCATTTCTTCTTATTGACAGCTGAAGCCATCAATAGATCCCCCAGTTCCATTTTGGTGCCAGCATTGTCAACGTGTGAAACCTCAGGCCATTTAAATCCTGTCACTGCAGAGGGAATGGCCGGTCTGGCGTGAACACTTCTGGGTGAGATCCAGGTAATTTTTGCTCTTTTTATGACACTCCCTGGGTTACTTGGGACTTTTTAAGTGTGTCTAGGTGCTTAGTGTCACTTTTTAGACTTTATTTTTGTTTTTATTTTTGAATGAAGTTTTATGGGATTTTGAATGAGGAAGTGAATGTGGCTCTGTTCATTTCCTCTTTATTGCCGGGGCTGCCTTTGCTGGGAAAGAAAGGTAAGTGTGGCGGGGAGTGTTCTTTTGCCGGCATGAAAATGGCTTTTTTTATGCTAGCAAAACAACGTTTTAAAGGGATTGTCTGATAATCTCCTTCGATGTTTTCATAGTTCATTACTTAATTAAATATGCTCAATATAGTTAAAACACTAATCAAACAGAATTTTGAAAATATTTGGTATACTTTGTGATTATTGAAACTAATACAAATTACCAGTTTAAGAACTACATATATGAATAAATATTATGTACGTGCATTTCTTAATATTTAATGAGCCATTTCTAGCCACTAGGGGGCAGTGAGAATTCATTTCCCAATACTTTGAATAGCAAATGACCCATTACTTCACTGAAGGCAGCCCTTTATTTACCATATATATGTGTATAAGTTGAGAAATTTTAGTAAAAAAAATATAAGTTGACCCGATAAATCTGGGTCAACTTATTCATGGGTCTATGTATGTACAGTACCTTAACTTTTATCAAAAAAGGAACCATCCCCTTCTCTGAATAGGGTGGCAAAAGGCCTTTTTGAATGCCTGGGCAAGAAAATGGCAGACAGGGGTGGACTTACACCTTCCCCTCTCCATAGAATGACCCTCAACCTATCCATAGATCATATCAAAATCTGTAATTTAGGCCCACAAATCTGCTTTGACGTATACATGAGGTCAACTTATACACAAGTATATATAGTTGATCTCTGGCATATTTACTCCTTTCTCTCACTTTTGATTTTCTAAAAATATGTGTAAAAAGCAAGTTCCTATATCTAAAGATTGTAGAGCAATAGCTGAGAACATAATGGAATTTATGTACCCAAGCAGTGATTCCCAAATGTAATAATTGTAGTGGCTTTTCGTTTTAATTGAGGCTGGGTCAGCCATAAACCATTTCCAGATTCTGGAAATATGAAGTGGAAAATTGTACAGAAACATTTTGGGAATATGTTCCAAATGCCTGGTATCAATTTTGAGCTTCTGTTTATGTTTGGAAAAGTCGTGTTAATTTTATATGTTAATTTTATATGTTATCTCAGATTTTTTTTCAAATAATGATTTTTAAGTTTGCTTAATATAGGACTAAAGTAATTTTTTTCAAATAAGTTCACAATTTTACTGGAAAATAATGTTCATTAAAATATTTGTAAGTATTTAAAATATGATAACTCAACAGCACATACTTCCTTTTGTTTTCTAATTTTTACAAAACTCTGTGAAAGAAACAGATGGTATTACAATAAATGTTTTAGCATGCCTGAAGATTGAGGCATTTATATTTATGTTAGAAAATAATATCCTGCCGCATCAACAGTAGCTTGTTCCTGCAGCCTGTGAAGCTCAAATAAATACAGTAGGATCCCTGTATCTGCTAGGGATTGGTTCTGCTCTCCCTGCCTCCATGGATACCGAAAACCATGGATAATAGAGAGTTTAAAATACCATAGAGTTGCCTTGGAGGATCTAGAAAATGGCTAGAAAAGACACATTTTCTAGGTAGGTGTGCTGTTTTGTGTCCCGTGGATAATTGAATCAGTGGTTAATGAATCAGTGGATATGGGGGTCCTACTGTATATACAGTATATCACAAGAAGAATAGCTACCACCGTAAAACAGCATAGTACCTGAATCTTGGGACAATGCTTCATTTTTTCTTCCTGTGGGATTGTGTTAGTTACAACTACTGCTTCAAACGCGGCATTATTGATCCGAGAAATAGCAGGGCCAGAGAAGATGCCATGAGTAAGAATAGCATATACTTTAGTTGCTCCTGCAGACACTAGCCTATAAAACAGAAGACAAGGAAAACACTTGTCAACATCAGCACGACAACCCTGAAATTCTATTAGATCCGGGTGGCGAGGAGAGGGAAATCACCTTTGTGAGGGTAATAAAAAATGCATACAGTAGCATTTATCCATAATGAACAAGCCAGTTTTATGAACACTTCATATCCCCATGAACTTTAGGTGTAGTGGTTTGAGTGTTGGGCTAAGAGACCAGCATTTGAACTCAGCCACGGAAACTCACTCGGTGACCTTGGGGAAGTCACGCTCTCTGTAAGAGGAAGGCAGCTGGAAACCTCTTCCTCTGAATAAGTCTTGTCAAGAAAATGCTAGAATTACTGTAAGTTGAAGTTCACTTGAAGGCAGATATCAATAATAAAGGCAGCTTACATAAAGCTACAGCTTATAAAAGGTACTTTTGGACTACAATCCCCACAAACTCCTAGCTAGCACAGACTTTGGTCATCTTATATTGGAGATTCTAAGAGCCATAGTCAAAAAACCTTTTGCAAAGCTCTGAATAGAACTTCCTAAGTTGCTCATGACAAGCATGCGCAAGCAAGCATCAATAAAGGAATTGGGAAAAGAAGATTTACCCCCCTCAAAACTCTTAACATATATTTCCCCTCTACACTTTATTTCCAGAACATGGCAGCACCTGAGAAACAACCTGAACAGCTGTTTAACACAGGGAAGGACTCTCGTAACCTCCGGATCTTATCAAAACAGTGACATGGCATTTCAAGACTCCAGTGTATGGGTCACAATGTGTGGTAACATTTCACAGTTGTAGGACTTGTCCATACGAGGCAAACCCCAACCCCCGTATACCTTGCAGTAATGGCATTTTGCAGCAGCTGTGACTTGTCTTATTGAGGTGTTTGCCCCCATAAGCTTCACATGCAAGATGGCAGCCATGAGTGATTTACTCACGTTTGTACTTACCTTAGTTTGCTACTGGCAAACTTTTTTTTAAAAGACCCAATGCCTATGGTGCAATAGAGTGATTTTTCAATTTAATAGAAAAGCAAAAAACACTCCACCACCTCATTTTCTCACCTTAGTGCTTGCTTGCTAAGGAGAACATCCAACATGGCAGCAGTGGGCACCTGCCTTAGTAAGCCCCATGCTCACCTGGCCAATCAGCTTTGTGCTTCCTCTCCTATGGGAAAGCGATTCATATTGAATCACTTGTCCCAATGAGTAGGAATGAGCCTTCCCCTTGCTGTTTTTAAAAAAAACTCTGGGAAATGCTGCGAAGGCTTTTCCTGTGGAGTTTTGGACGTTTTGGGTCCCCCTCCTTCCCAATATGGCAAAACAATGCAGAATGCCATTAAGACAGGTAGGATTGTCCTCACATTCCGTGAGGAGTATTTTCACTGTTTAGACAACCAGGGGCAAGTAAAATGGTGACTTGGCAAAGCAAAATGGATTTTACAAAGGTTCCATAGTCATTTTTTTTAAAATGGTAATGCAGAAATGCTGCGAAAGCCACATCTGAAGGGAAGGTTTTGTGCATGCAAATTTCCTTTCCCTAAATCAAGGATGGACATGGTCTGCAAGTGATCCGCCAATCTCTGGACCCTCCCTGCAAAGTGGAGAGACACCCAGTTCTTTAAATAGTGAATACTGCTTGCTGCGCCTTGGAACAGAGAAGCCTCCACTTGCTGTGGCAAACAAATGTGCAAACACTCCCACCCCTTCTTGCATCCTCGCTCACTCACTCCAGTCTCAGCTTAAAATTAATTATGGCCAGATTTTTTTAAATTACATTTTTTAAAAGGTGCAGTCCCCAAGTAGTTCCAGATGCCTGAATGTGCCCCCCCTGCTATAGTTGCCCAGCCCTGCCTTAAACCAAAACATCACCCTTAAGTGGAAAATCTCCCTGCTACCCAATTTGCCTCGTCTTCTTTTTTCATTTCCCACAGAAATCTAACTTGAGTATTTACTTACTTGTCTGCCGCATGGCATACTGTGCCACAAGTGTCCGCCATATCGTCCACAAGAATTGCCACACGATCCGTCACATCCCCAACCAAGACCATTCGATCTACCTCATTGGCTTTCTTCCTTTCTTTGTGAATCAGGGCAAACTCAACATTAAGTCTATCAGCAATTGAAGTAACCCTGCAATGTGTGGGAGTAAAAAGTAGTTTAAAAAAATAGAAAGAAGTAACACTCATCAGACCCAATTTCTGTCTAACATGTAACAGCTAGATAGCACTAGACAAGTTGCTGTTGTTGTTGTATGCCTTCAAGTCATTTCTGATTTATAGCACCCTATCACGGGTTTTTCTGAGGCTGAGTGTGTGTGACTTGCCCAAGGTCACCCAGTGGGTTTTATGGATGAGTGGGGATTCAAAGCCTGGTCTCCAGAGTTGTAGTCCAACACTCAAACCACTACACCATGCTGGTTCCATAGATAAATCAAACTGCAGGCTTAAAAAAAGAAACCCCCTTGTGTGTCAAGCATATAGATCAATTTGTCTTTGAAATAGTTTGCAGGATCTTATGTTATTGTAACATCTTTTAAAAACCATACATTGTTCCAAATGAGGATTTGATTCCCAGCTGCCACTACCATGTCTATGTTGTGTGTGTGTGTTTTTGTTGTTGTTTTCCTGCTTTTGTGACAGTCTGCAAGGCTCTGGATCCACTAAAGTTGCTCACCCCTAACTTAAACAATGATTATATTAAGTCTCTCATCTTGTACATGGTTTGACTTAAAAGCCATTTTTACTTACTAAATCACAGCCTTTCGTGAAACTTATGTCCCCTAGCATTCCAGGAACGCGCACCATATGGTGAGTAGCTCACACCTGTCAGAACTCTATAGAACTGCTGCTGTGTGGAAACATTGCCACAAGTTTTCTCTCACAGCTCTTAACACTCAAGTTATTCCTAAAAATGAAGACCCAATCCATCTATCATCTTGATACTGTAGCAGCTCAAAGTCAGGTTCTGTGTCACAGTGGCACCACAGACAAGACCTAATCATGCAACTTGGGCATGATTTCCATTGTGTGATATTGATCCTGGCAACATGGTAGTTAAAGAGCAATCATGGTGCTATAATTGTGCAATGTGAACCCTGATTATACAGAAGATGCTTACAAGAAATTACCAAATCATCCAGGCTATATACAAAATAGACAAAAGACAAGCCAGATCATCAGCGATTGTCTCAATCCTAGAATGTTCTGTGAAATGCCAAATTGCAGTGGTAGAGATTTAAGAGAGCCAGTATGGTGTAGTGGTTTGAATGTTGGACTAAGATTTTGGGAGACCAGGATTTGAATTCCCAGTCAATCATGGAAATCTACTGGTTGACCTCATCTCAGCCACAGATGAGGGCAACTGCAAACCCCTCTGAACACATCTGGCTATGAAAATCCCATGATAGGGTCACTTTAGGGTTGTTATAAGTCAGAAATGACTGGAAGGCAAACAACAAGACACACAACAAAATTTAAATAAAAATATAAACAATATTGGAGTGGCACGCCAGAGCTGTATCAGATTTTTTATCTTGACTATCTAACATGTACATAAGATGCTCACATTCTATCTGTTGATTCCTCTCCAACTTGTAAAAATGTTGAATACATGCCTTACTTTTGAATGTTTTACATGAAGATGAGTTAATAGTTTAGTTTATTCAATAACTACAAGACCCTTAATTAAAATGAATGGACAGTGATTTTAATTGGTGTTTTCCCCTTTGTTTAATTTATGATCCATTTAGTGAATTTATTTTTGTATTTATTTTAAAAAAGAAAGAGTGACCTCTTGTGGCTTATCTGAGCAAACATGAGCCACTTAACAAAAGGAACTGCTAAATGTTTTAAATCCTGGGCAAGCACAGTAGATTATTACTGCTTCTTGTTAAAAGCTGAATTTCGCCTTATATCGATCGGGAGAGAGAGCAAAACACTTAAAGTTAAGTGATCTGGCGGAATATACAGCAGCCAGCATCAGTCTGCATCTTTAGAAGTGGGTAGTTTCATCCTGCACAATTGTTCATAAGGTGTTATATCTGAGTCCATGACTCCTATCTTTCCTGTAGTATCCTGATTCTTTTTGGTAGAAAAGAAAAATGCAACAATTCTCAAAAATCAGCCAAATAAGCTCCCACCTAAACTCCAGCACATGCACTGAGGCAATTTTCATATTTTAATAGGAAAGGAAAATGTAACTCCAGAGAGACTAGGAAAAAGACGGAGACAATGAATCACGAAAAACACTAGCACCTGAAATGTGAGGGGGGAGGGAATCTCTCCTTCTGCGTAGGTGCTCAACTAATTCCAAAACAAAGGGAAGAGAGAAAATAATTTTATTGAAGAGCACAGAGCTTTCTAAGATGGCCAGTGTATTCCTTGAGGTTGAATACTTTTTAAAATACAAGACATCAATAGTATTGCCCATGTGTAAATTATGTTTCCTGTCATCTAGGCAAATGTCGAGTACCCAATTGCTGCTATGCTAGCTGAAAACCATGTGTCTATTTTATTTACTGGATTTCTATCCTGCCTTTCTCCCAAGATGGGATTCACCTCTTCGCTCCACCTGCATCAGGTGAGACAATGACACAGTTCCTCCAGTCAGGAATATTTTCTTTGATCCACTGCAACACAGCTGGCTCTGCATATAGGTTGTCCACTGGGATATCAAAGAAACCCTGGAGATAGGAAGAATACATTCAAAGGCATCACATGGCTTGTCATATGACTGAGTTGTTTGAGCACAGACCACTGTCTGTCACAGGGGTTAGGCAGAAGAGAAAGGTTATGTCATGGTCTTTGCTTAAATCAGGGCTCGGGTACTTTCCTTTTTCTCTTGAATCTGGTGGTCCACCAATCAGACAAAAATGAAAATGAGTGGCTTTGGAAGGCAGATATAAAATGAAGGACTTCATTTTCAGTACCAGCTCCAGAATGCACACACAACTACAGTAGGACCCCAGTATGTGTCGAACCAATATCTGCAGCTGAACAAAAAGTAGGGACACATACCGTAGAGTTGTGCTGGAAATGCCCAGAGAGGTGTCCTGTCTAGCATCTTCTAGGTCTCCAACACAACTCTATGATATGTTTGTTCTGGAAGTTCTTAATTTTAATACAGTTCGCTGTTATCCCTGGTTTCCAATATCCGCGGTAAGTCCAGGAATCAAACTCCTGCAGATACGGGGGTCCGACTATTTGCAAACACAGGTCTATTGTGGCTCCCTCCCCCTCCCGTTTCAGCTTTCTTGATTTCTGCAGTCTAATTTAAGACTGTTCCCATTATTGTTACACCACTGCAATTTGGAAGTCCTTGGTAAAGACCTGCAAATCACATGGATACCTACCTGCCAATCTCAAGCTAACAGCATGCAGAAAACAGATGTATGGCAAACCTAGCAAAGTACCAGCTCACCATATACGAAACCACTGTTCCAGTTATAAAGTGAAATGTCAACTTGTTGCACACAAGATTATCCTGATTGTGATGGCATTCAAGTAGTTCATTTTAATAAACTATTTCTTAATGCCAATTAGGCTCCTCTGCTCCCTTTCTTTTTGCTACGTACCTGTACTACCCTTTTTCACAATGAAAACAGCTTGAAATAGCTATCTTAGATCTTTTTTCACAATTTGATCCCGACCACATACGTGATGCTCTCCCAAGACCATGGAGCTCATGGAAGCAAAAAAGCTTGTTGTCTTACTTGGCCTTGAAAAAAAATCCCCAGGACTGCATGCTGTCTCTGATTCAAAGCCAACAAATCTTTTGAGAGTTTGGGAGATGGAAAAATTGCTTATTACATATTTAAAATGTCTTAATCTGGAATTTAAAGAGAAATAGAGTAACTACTGCAGTAAGAAAATCACTGCACCTGTCTCCAGCATTACAAATCTTGTCTAGTGGAGCTAGACAAGATTTGTAATGCAGTCTTATTCTGGCAGGCCACTGAAGAGCATCCTTAAACTTCAGACAGTCAACCATGTTGCTGCCAGACTTCTGTCACGGGCTGACAGGAAATGTCATACTTCCTGCATTGATGATTTGCTTCTGGGTTCAATTTTGATCGCTGGCTTAAGCTTTTAAGACCTTAAAACAATGTGGGACCAATACCCACTAGCCTGCTCAAGAATCTCATTCAGATTTGGTTTCTTGTCTCAAGCATCCACCTGATGACAAGATGCTTGGTTGTGTGAAAAGATAAAAAAGTCCCATTCCTATTACAGAGCTCAGCTTACAGAAGAAATAGACCATATGGTCTGTTTCTATATGGGTTCTGAGAGGGAGTTTTATAATGGCAGGCACATACACACACATACACGCATATGCATGTGTATGCACATACACATATGCAGCCTGAATGATGTGTTGGTGATTTGTTATCTTATTGTGTTTAATAATCTTTTCTTACAATCTTTTCCATTTATTGAAGCTACCTTGATTTGGCTTTCTGCTTAGAAAGCAGGGTATAAATTTTAGTAAAAATACAACAGTAGTGGCAATATTGCAAACACATAAAGTGAGCACAAAACAGAATGGGAGCTGAAAAGCACTCCTAATTACCTGTATCTGGGACGCATGCAAATCCATGGTGATAATGTGGTCTGCTCCAGCCACGGACAACATATTGGCAACTAGCTTTGCAGAAATGGGAGCACGGCTCTGAGGAAATAAAACACCAGTTTTATGAACTTAGAAAAGTAGCATTAAGACCTCTCCATTCAAGTGAGATTGACAGCAATCAACTCCTCTTACTATAGTACCTATACATTAGAAATGCTCACATTTCATGTAGCACTTGCCAACAGAATGTTGTCCTGAATCATTCCCCCATTAACCAGAGTGCTCCATTTCAGGCTTACACACCATCAGTGAATCATTCTCGAGGGTACTCTTTTGGTGTTAGGAGCTCTAGCAAGCCAGTTCATTCCTTCAATTTCCCATGTTTTTTCTTTGCTATTTAGGATAGAATGACTCCCAGTGTCCAACAGCCCCATTTTTGTTGCCACGGAATACTGAGTCTGCTAGTAGGGGGACAGAGTTCTAAGATCTGTTCTATTTAATAGCAAACTCATTCTCTGAATGCGGGCCCAAAACAGCCATCATCTAAGCACAAGAGAAAAGTAGCAAAAGGCTCAGGAGAACCCTGAGGTTTTCCAGACACACAAAAGATGTTAAGGGAAAACTCTAAGGAGGTTCCTTTAGAATTGATGTCCTGTGATGTTAAGAGAGGCCAGTGACATCTGATTATGCTCTATGGACATAGAATATCAACTGTTTTTAGGATAGGGTATGGTTAATGGAGTACCTTGAACATGGCTTGGCTGGTTTGAAACCTGAAGAGGAAGACTCAGTGCTGCAACATTTTGCTGCATGCCACAGGTATAAAAGAGGGCAGAAGGTAGTGCCCTCCCAGACTCTGAATATATTTTTGAATATATATTTTCTTCTGGTACAAAAAAGCATGAAAGACATTTTCTCAAAGCTGCAGCTAAAACTCCTATTCTGTGGAAAGGAGAAAGTATGCTGCAGCACTTTAGTGAGGCAAAAGATTCAAGGGGGAAGACAGTTATAACATTCAAAGTATGGCAGAAATGGTATGAGCACACATTCTCTACCCCCTCATGCCCTAGGGTGTTTTTTTCCAAGTTTATTTAAAATATTTTTTATCCTATCTTTCAATAACATATTCTCAAGGCACCTTACAGCATGCAATTAAAATCAATAAAAACAGATTAATAATTAGCTTAGCCTCTTTATAGCAGCAGAATTAAGCTGGGAAAAGCCAAAATGTTTTAACATGATGCTTTATAATGTAAACTTGTACATGGCTACTCAGAAAGGATAAGAACAGAGCCCTAGTACTTCAGAACAAAGGCCTATCTATTGCATGGTTCTGTTCTCACTGTGGCCCATCAGCTTCTTATAAGCACAATATCACCTTCCCACTCCAGCTCCTCAGCAATTGGTATTCAAAGGCACACTGACACCAGAGGTAATATACTATATAGGCCATCAGAATTAGTAGCCACTGAGAGGTATAACCTCCATGGATTTGTCTAATCCAAATCCAAAGACCATAGTCTAAAGTGTCAAAACTGACAACAGGTAAGCCAATAAAAGTACAATATAGAGAAGTTCCTTATCAAAAGGATATCACTAAAAGAGGCACATTCCATTTCTGCATACTAGTGCAACATTGCTGAAATCCTGTATAGTACAGGAGGCCTGCACACAGATCTAATACTAGGCTGAGCCATACAGTACCACCCACCCAGCCGCCACTTAGTGAACAGCCTATGAAGCCTGCCACACAGCCACTTTGTGTTTCACGAGGATCAGGCAAGATCAAAGAAGTGTCTGGCTACATTCCTATAGCCAGTCGTGAAATAATTACCGTAGTGCTGATATGTCCAGAGGACACCAGTGGATCTCAGTGCTGATGCCATCATTTCATGTCTGCTTATGGAAACACAGCCAGATGTTTCTTTCAACCTGCCTGCTCCCCATAAGGCACAGAATGGCCATGTATGGGGCCTGAGATACTGTTCAGTAAGCCTGGCTTTGGGCCCTAGAGATTATCAACCTCCACAGTACCCAAAAGACAACATATACACTACATGCATAAGAAAAACCTACACATGTGTGTCCCTAACAGGATGCCATAACCCTGTGTGCTCATTGCCCTCTCAGAATGCCATATCTGCCTTCACTCTCCATTCGTCTCCAGTCTAGGACTTCATGCTAAAGAGCTTGGCTTTTAGGAAAGTACAGACTTCTATTTCAGACTGAATATTACATGTCAATTCTTTCCCAGCCATGTACTGTCCTTATTCTAGCCTTCCAAACTAGGATTAAGTACTTGGGAGACAAACTAGATTTTATTTTTTATACACACACACACACGTAGCAAAAGGCCACACACCTTCTTATAAAGAAACATAGCTTAAGCAGAGGAAATTTAGAGCAGAGAAGTAACAAAGAGTAACCTGTTTCCTCTGCCTGCTGCAAATTCCCTTCTCCTATGTTCACCACTGCAGGGTTCAAACTCTATTTGCCTTGCAAGGATAATTGTGGGAGGCTGAATTTTGATGGTCGCCACCCTCATGTGTTGAAGTTTAGCTTATGAGGAACAGGGTTTTACTGAAAAGTGGGCCTTTCAGAATGATATTAAGCAGCTCTGAAAGAGTCAGAAAAATCAAATGCATTCCAGATCATACAAATGAGTTACTATTTGATGTAAAATTTAGGGCCAATGGTAAGGGTGGATTTCTCCATAAGCATAAATGTTTTCTCTTGAACCCAACATTAACTTGAAATTAGCAAAAAGGTTCCAATTTCTTCACATTCAGGTCAATGTATGTTTTGGCAGGATGATACACAACACTTCTACAGTAATTATCCCTGGAGCTGGAATGTTTGCTAAAAGACACACTTAAAATTCCTTGAAAATTTAAGTGCTGCAGTCAGGATCAAATTTTCAAATTCCTCTTCTTGTTGTTGATGCATGTATTTGAATTTGATTTAATCCTGCGGTCTTAACAAGTGAGTTCAGATATAAAACCCAGAAACACTTGGAAAACCTAATCCTATGAAGTAATAAAAAGTTCTGATAGACCAGAACCATAAATTTGAGATAACTAGAAGGGGAAGAGTAGCTGTAGATAAGAGGCAGAAGAGAAACTGTGTGAGGAAAGAAAGTAACAGAAAAGAAGGCAGACAGACATCAGAAAGAATTAGGAAAGTGCTGCTGAACAAGACTGAAAAGAAATCACTATTCAACTAGCAATTGATACCACTGACATGCTACCAATGGTTTGGGGTTCAGTTCATTTAAATACATTCTCTTGTTCTTGTTTTTTTATTCATTAGCATTGTTAACAAATGAATTTTGTACTGTTTTTAATATATACAATAAAGAATTATTGTTCATACTCAGATTTGGAAGCAAAAGGCAACCTGCCTCACCTGAACTATGATTACAAATTGTCATTTGCTGCTATAAAATTCTCATTCATTTTACTATACGAAAAGGTTTTTCACTTCTGATAGTGGCCAAATAGTACAGGTAAAGCACTAAGACTGTGACTATATACATAGCACAACTGCATAATCTTTCAAGTTCGATTTGCATAGCTGAAGAGCCACAAAGTTCATTGCCAAAATTACTGTTGAGTAAAAAAATTAATTAATTAAATGTGACAAATTTCATTCAGGCATATCAACGTGACAGTCAAAGACCAGGCATACTGATCACTAGCTATGTTGTTACATCAGCAGCCATGAGGCAAAGTTCAGCATACAGCTTACACTATTGATTGCAGCAATAGCAGAAAACAGAACCAGCAGTTACCCCATGCAAAGATTCCATCTTGTTTATTAGACATTGGTGTAGGGCTTCACACTCCCATGCTGGTCAGGAGCTCTACAACAGCAGGTTAACCTCAAGGAGGATTTTTCTGGGAACTGGAATGGTTAAAGAAGCTACTTTTGGCTCATGAGATGCTCTGTCCCCTCACAGCCCAAATAATGGGAAGGCTGGCTAGAATACAATTCCACGTTTCTTAGCTGGACATCATTTACATTTCTTAGCTGAATGCCCACAAGGAAGAAAAAATAGCTTTCTCCAAATCGAAGAGCTTGCCATTCAATGATATTAGTATGTTGACATTTAAATGTAAAGATTTTTTTAAAAAAAACTACCTTGCCCCAGTACAGATTCATTCTGAAGAATAAGTTGTTTATACAATAGGACCCCTGCATCCGCTGGGGACTAGTTCTGGGGGGGCACGGATACCAAAAACTGTGGATAATAGTGAATGTCATTGAAAATAATGGGACTTGTGGTTTAAAATACCATAGAATTGCCTTGGATGACCTAGAAAATGGCTAGAGAGGACACATTTTCTAGGAAGACTCCATGGTAGATGGGTTGTTTTCTGTTCCGTGGATAATTGAATCAGTGGATAAGGGGGTCCTAGAATCATAGAGTTGGAAGAGACCACAAGGGCCATCCAGTCCAACCCCCTGCCATACAGGAATACACAATCAAATCATTCCCGACAGATGACCATCCAGCCTCTCTTTAAAAATCTCCAAAGAAGGAGGCTCCACCACACCCCGAGGCAGTGTATTCCATTTCTGAACAGCTTTTACTGTCAGGAAGTTCTTCCTAATGTTTAGGTTGAATCTCCTGTACAGTAGTTTGAACCCATTGTTCTGTGTCCTAGTCTCTGGAGCAGCAGAAAACAAGCTTGCCCCATCCTCAGTATGACATCCCTTCAAATATTTAAACAAGGCAATCATGTCACCTCTCAACCTTCTCTTCTCCAGACTAAACATGCCCAGCTGCCTAAGCCGCTCCTCATAGGGCATGGCTTCCACATCTCCCACCATCCTGGTTGCCCTCCTCTGGACACGTTCCAGCTTCTCAATATCCTTCCTGAATTGTGGTGCCCAGAACTGGACACAGTCTTAATGTAACGGCAGTACATTAAGTTACATTAAGTCATATGCACTTATAGCAGTTATTTTACAATCAATGGTGAGAAAAACATTTATCCAACCTCAAACATGACCCTCATGATAATTAGCCCTACAAATATTCCATATCTTCCAGATTATACAGTAGTTTATCTCAGAGAACTGGCATATACCATATGAAAAGGGTCTCTGTAGGAGTCAGTTAGGTTTTAGGTAAGAAAGGTAGGCAGATTAATTTTCAAATGGAATCCTTCTGACATAATGAGCGAACAGATTGACTACCCTAGAATATTTTTCCTACATTTAATAAAACGTTAGAGGCAATAAGTTATCTAACTCAAAAAGCACTAAAATCACACCCTGATGCCTTTGAACAAGTACAAATTGTTTACAATAGTCAAAATTTTAGTTAGACACAATTTTCTTTTCTTGTAAATTATACTTTAGAGTTAAAGTTAATACTCAAAGTGACAAATATCTAAAGAGCAAGTCATTAAGCTATTAAGCATAACTCTGTTTTTATATAACACGAACAATAAATCTTTTCGAATGATCTTAACATTAAGAATATGAAAAATTTCAAATTATTTCCCAAGAATCTCAACAACATCACTCAGCGTTAGGACTTGGCCAGGTGAATTTGTTTACCACATTTTTTGGCTTATACTTCTCTACCATGCTGTGAGGATGAAGTGGTATCACTTCTTATACCAGCAGAACCCAACTATTCAGTTTGTAACCCTCAGAACCTGTAGTGACTTCAACTACAGATAGTGCTCTAATAACAGTAGCACACACTCTGAATATATGGTAAATACATAAATACTCAAGAGATATTAATAACAACTTATATTTAAAGCTTTCCTGTTTTAGTGGAGTTGCAGTTATTAAAGAAAACTCCAACCTAAATTTTTGTTTACACTGGAAAAGGTCTGATATCAATATAAAAATTGTCACACTGGCAAAAATACTAATTTATGTGTGATGGCAAAAATCCCAGGCTTTCTTTTACAGAAGACTTGGATAAAGGAGATATAGTTTGCCCAACTGTAATTAAATATCATGCAGTGAGACTGAAGCCGAGATCAAAATGTGTTTGCCCAAAAGCTAGTAAGCCATGGTACATTTGAGATCAAGATAACTTCAAGGTACCACTTACCCATCTACCTTGGTCCTATATAGGAAAATACAACAAAAATAAATTAATAAAATGTTCAAATCCTTCTCTCATCTGCAATAACAAGTAAGTTTAAAAATCATTTTCAATTAATCCAAATTCCCACTGACTGCTCTCAGGTGTATTGGAAAATTTAGTACTGCAAACAGAACATGGATATGGGTTAGATATTAATTAGTAAGATTTATTGACATATTAAAAGATGGATGTTGCATAGGATTTGAAGAACTAAGGAGATGATTGTATTCAGAACATCCCCAGAGCCTCCCAATTAAGAAGCTATGTAAATTAAAAATGAGAGTTTAATAATTTTATTTATTTAGCACTACGAATGTGCACGGCACTTCACAGACTATAATATATAAATTTAAAAAATACTATTAAGAGGAAAAAAGGCATATCGTCAAAACATTGTCATCTTATATTTTAAGTGGAAATAATTTTTAATTTTTCCTGGGGGAAAAAGATTGGCTCTCCAGTATTAAGAGTGTATCTACACTATACTGTGATAGCAATCTGATACCATTTGTTACTTTGTTCTACAGAATCCTGGGATTTTTAGTTTGTTGATGTACTTAGCATTCTCTGCTTCAGAGCTCTAGTGCTGTAACTCAAGAGAGTAGTGTCTTGCAGAGAATTATGAGTACCTCACCAAATCACAAATCCCAGGATTCCTTAGGATGGAACCACAGTAGTTAAACTGATCTCAAACTGCTATAACTGTACAGTGTAGATACAACTAAAGATTTGAAGGTAATAAAATATTCCTACATGGAACTGTGAAGTCTAATGATATAATTTAAAAGAAAAATCACAAGTTATTATAATGTAACTAGTGGTCTCCAGACCACTAAGATTTATAATATAAAAATTGTGAGGGATGCAATTTGCCAAGATATGTAAATTTGTTACATAGGCAGTGGGCTTCCCCACTTTCCAAAGTGTTTGGTTTAAAAAAGATTGACAAATTATTCTACAGCACTAAGTCAGAAGACTAACTTCTCTGGATACCTTCTGAGAGAGTATTAGGCCTTAACTTTTTTGCCACAGATGCAAAAACTGTGGTAGCCAAATAATGATGCCTAAGCACGCCCACAACTAAAGAACATATTAGTACAGTATATCACTCAGCACAATTAAGGGAACTGAATCAAATAATCAAACTGAGATATAGCAGAGAAAGCTTTGCTAGAAGTTGGCATGTTTTTATTATTGTTTTGAAACAAAACAATCATTGACTTGAATGTATACAATTGCTTTTCAATACTGTGACCATATATATATATATATGTGTGTGTGTGTGTATATTTTATAGGTAGAAATATGCTTTTTTTCTTGCATTCTAGACTACATTATTTTTATACCAGTCTCTCACATATGCATTTACATTTGTATTTTTCTCATTGCATTTGCAATATATAGTCACTCAGCTTGTCCCTTGTCGTATTTACTGCCATGCCAAATAGTAAGCCATGCAATGTTGGACCCAAGGGGCATGTTGGCAGCGGGGGGGGGGGGACAGAAAGAATCTTGCTCACATTTCAAATCACAGCTGACTATTTGTCAGGGACACTTATTGACCTGGCTAGGTCATAAGCATTATGCAGCAAGGGTTACTTTTACAGGGAAAAATGCATGAGGGAGAGTACTAGGAATATATTTCCCAAGATAAAAATTCCTTTACTTGTGTTAATAGCATTGCTTAGAGTTAATATTTTATTTCATGTATCTGTAAACATTTAAGGTTCAAACACCTCCTCTTCCAACACATGGTGGCTTTGGAGGGGACTAAACCTTCCTCCACAGCCAAAACAACTGTTGGAGGGGGAACTGTGGTTCAGAGAGCATACCACACAGAGCATTGCCTCTGAACCAGTTACCTTTTCCCTTTCTGCAGTTGCTTTGGAGACTAAGGGAACACTCTGTACAGCTTCACCCCATTGGGCAGATCTGCCACTCCTTCTGTTGCCTGAAGAAACCAACCTGTGCTCACACTTGTTAGCCAAAAATTAACCTCATTGTCCTTAGGGCTAGAATCTGCATGCTTTTCTCTAAAGGCAGAAAATTTCTAGCGCCAGGAGAATGTGTTCAGCTGTCCCATGGTCAAGCCAGGTGTTGGGTTTTTGGGGACGGGGGAGAGGGAAGATGTTAAGAATTATTTTGATACTTCAGTTTTGTTCAAAATTATGGTGCAGCTCATAGCTACATGTTTGCCATTAAGGAGACAACTAGTTGGTAAACAAATCCTGGTTTTGCAGACATGGTTAAGATCACGCAAACCTGCTTGCTTCATGGGAGATGATGTGAAACATCAGCAGTAGCCATGTTGCACAGGTAACACTAAAACTTTAAGCATTTCTTAGCATAGCATCCTTTAGCTTATAGAATAAAAATAAAGCAAACATTTGTGGCCACAAAACTGAAACAAGCAGCCAATTTCCCTTAATACTTCTTAATCAGAAAAACGTTTTGCTTAGCACAACTTCTTTGGAATCAAGGTCCACCATCCTGCAAATAAAAAACAAAAACAAAACCCTTGTGGATGTTTTAAAACCTGGAGATGCTTGAATCCTATTACTCAAAGATTCCAGGTAAGGTAGGGTAGCAGAGTTAGGGATACAGTGATGTTAATGAACTGTTGCACCAAAAAGGGTCAACTATTTATAGGGGGGGAAATATATGAAAGCCAATTCTATCTGTTTCAGGGAAATTGTGCTTCTGACTAAGAATTCTCAGAAGTGCAGCTTTAACTTAACTTGAGTTTTTTACAGTCTAGTCATTTCATAACTTGGCAAAATGCAAGAGAAAAATTATTCTGTTGTGATGATGAAGACCTTCATAAAGTAACCACCATTCACCTACCTTATCTTTCTTATCTTGCCTAGCATAGGGAAAACATGGGATTACTGCAGTAACACGGGAGGACGATGCAATCTTGCAAGCATTGATCATGATGAGAAGCTCCATCAAGTTGTCATTTATTTCGCCACAACCACTTTGGATAATGTACACATCTTCCCCTCTTACACTTTCACCAATCTCTACACTGAAAGAAAGAGGAAGACATAACAGTGACATTCTTAGACATGTCAAGCTTTTAGAGGAGATGGTGAGCACTTGGCTAATAATGTGCCTTAATAACAGACTACTTCAAATGTTCAGTAACACTCTTTTCAAGGACATCACAAGAACACTCATTCTAGAAGTCAAGCATATATTGGCTGCACATCTATTAAAGACTAACTTTTTCTTCTCTGTTTTGACGTTGTGCCCATTTCCTAGTAAACAGAAACATGTAATTTGAGATCATTTGATTATCTGGTATACCATAAACTTTGCTAACTCCACTTAAATATAGCAGACAATCACAGTTCTTCACCTTAAAGAAGACTCCCCACCCCCTGCCTTTAGTCTTCTACACAATTCTACCATCTCCACATCCCGTTCCTGCTTCTCTGCCACAGAGCTGAATCACTGTGTTATGAGCAAAGAAACATATATACTGTAGTAGTTTTTAGTGCAGAGCTCCTAAAATTTCTGAAAGTTGAAGTCCTTCTTCAGCCTCTGTCATCCCACGAATGCAAATAATGTTGAATCTTGAAGGTGTGAGGCAAAGAGATGGTAATGAATTACATGCACTTCTGATTTATGAGTAGAGGTCTTTAAGAACAAAGGCTAAATTAACTCCTATGCATTATATAACACAAGTTATATAATGCATAGGAATTCATTTAGTCTTTGTTCTTCCTTAAAGATCTCTAATAATCAAACCAGAAGTGCATGCAATTCATTACTATTTGGCTATCTTCCACATACCATTGGAAGAGAATGTAAATCATGACACTGAGGCTGTAGTACAAGACTATAGAATAACATCATGCATTACCACACAATGGATAGCTTATCTGAATTTTGCACCTGAGGAACATGATGACACATCTATATAGTTCTCTGTTTCTGGTTATGGTCAAATGAGGGCTCAACATTTGTTATCTTTCTGCACTAGACAGCAAACTAATTAATCCAATTCTTGAGTATCCACACATTACTGCACAACAAAGTTACGGTTGCCACAAAGTGCACATTCCACAGGGAGTTGTGGGCTGACCACTGAGCCAGTATGCTAAACTTGGTTGTCACATTCATAATCGTTACATTTTCTTTAGGGGTATAAACGTAACATATATATAGTGGGCCTGGCAGAATAGACAAGCCACAATTCAGCCAGTTACTGGTCCCATTTTAGAGTCTCATACACAGACATTACATTACATATCAATGGATTTTAAAAGCTTAAACTATTTCCTGATTAATCCAAGAGTTTGCATCAGTCATATTGCTCCAACAATTTACTTTATTCCAGTTGCACATCAAGGGCAAAATTACTAATTAACCATTAAAGCTCCCCCCCCATCCCCCAAGTTTAAACAACGTGATGAGACAGATACAAGGGCAATCAAGATAGATCTTCTCCCAGTAGGACATCTGTGTTTGTTTTATGCAATTTATCAGAACTTCTAGTTCACCTCCAATTCTGATAAAGTGCGAAAACCGTAGATAGCAAATGAAGTGACGTACAACACAATTACTTCTCAAAATGCAGCCTCCAATGTTATTTAGCTTTAAATTTGAACCATTTAAAAAAATTGAGAAAAGTGATGATTTGACTTTCAAAGCACTCCCCATTATTTCCCACCCCAATTATTCACACGTGTAGTATGCTGGGTTTAGTTAGCGTTGCCAACATGGTGTTGCCATCTAGATCCTGAGTCTCCAGAAGATGGTAGAGCATGGGGGAAGAGCTCTGTCCCTGCCCCCCACCCCCCGTGTAAGTGCCCAATGGTCTGGTGATGCTGGTGGGGGGTGCCCTTGAAGGGTCTTCCCTGCTTACTCTATGCACAGGGCGGGATGGTGGTGGAACAGCACCGTGGCCTCTTGGGACACGAGGTCCCTCAGCCAAGCCATAAACTCCAGTGGGGGCTAGTTCCTGAACTCATACTCTTTTTGCCTGTAGTTTGCTCTCCCATCTTTAACCCTGGCCCATTTTGGGTTGGGGGCTTATGGCTAGAGATGTAAAATTTGCAGAAATTTTGAAGCCATGGAAAAAACCTATTTTTTTCCAGAAAAAATGGGTTTTTTTTTTGGAAAAATGAAAAAAAACCCACAATATTAGCGCTAGATTAGCATTAGATTGAAAGTCACTCTGTTACTTTAGGAACATAAAATATGACCATGTACAATTTGATTTGGCACAAAAATTATCATAATTGGTATATTCAAGATTTTAGTGTCTTAAAGATTTTATTCATAATGCTAAAATAAAACATTCCATAATTGATTTTCTTCCATTTTTCAACTTTTCGATTTTTCTGAAAAAAACAAAAAAGGCTTCAGGAAAAGTTTTTTTCTGAATTTTTCTGGTTTTTTTCCCAGGTCTTCACATCTCTACTTATGGCATGCCTGAACTGCAGAACAAAGGCTCTCTTTTGTCTTGCTCACCCTCCAAAAGGCCCTCCTGCTCAGCAGAGCCAAGGCAGAGGGGTCTCTAAAGGCCCACCACATCTCTGGTGTGGCTAGAGCTTTCATCATCAGCTTGTGTCATTTGATAAGATTCCCTTCACCCACGTGGTCATTCCAAAGCTGGGAAGAATAGGAGGGAGAGTAGACAGAGACAAGAAAAAATACCAGCACAGCCTTAAGGACTACCATATCTAGATAGAAAATTTAACTCAGCATTGAAAATACTGAATTATTTTCTCCGTCCTTTTTTGTCTTTGTTTATGTTTTTTGTAAGGGGGTGAGTGGGTAAGGACATATTTTCTTTTAAACATAGGAGATGAAATATTTTGAGGGGTAGGAGGGAAGGGGTAGACGTTGGGTGAGGGAAGGTAATCCTCTACAGTTCCGTTTTGTTCCGTCTACTGTTTTCTTTTTCCTATTGCTTTTTTCTTGCGTTAAGTGTGAATTTTCTTTTACATTTCAGTAAGAATTAAAAAAAGAGAAAATACTACTTGGGAGTTCTCATCTACATTCTCCAGTGACTCCATTTTCAACTGGATATCTTTTGCCATAACTCCCCACCTTTTTTTTTTTTTTTTTTTTTGCATACCTTCATATCTTTATATTGTTATGGTCCAGATTTGCTTACTGATCAAATCCTTGTCTTCAAATGCACTTTTCATATTTTACTAGTTAAGCGGGCTGAAGGTAGATCAGAATCTACCAGTATATTTTTGTGTGATTTGCAGTTGACTAATGTAGATTTCTGATACCCACCGGCTGCAACAAACTACCTCCAGTTAAAAAAAAAAGTTTCATTTATCTCTAATCTTTCCTGCAATATGCTGAAGGTGATTCACAACCACCCTGTGAGGTAGGCCAGACTGAAACAGAGTGACTGGCCAAAGATCACACAGTGAATTTCATGGCACAGTGTGGGTTAGAACCTTTTCTCTCACGTCCCAGTATTCTAACTACTCTGTACTATAGTGGCTCCTTAATCCTACAGGTGGAGAATCCCTAATCCAGAATTCCCCCCCCCAAAAATACCACCCCAAAACTGAAAGTTTTTGCTGCCAGTGATCACTTCCACCTTCAAGGTGGTGGCTGACGGCAAAAAGTTTTTACTGAATAGGTTGAATTTAATAAAATACTTTATTTCACCCCATTTCATGTGTGTGGTCTCGTTATTCCCGCAATCGGCCGGCAATCCAGCTCCCCCCACATCAGCAGAGCTGTTTTGGGAGGACGCCTTTGCCACCGAGGAGGGTCAGAGACCCCTCAGAATGTTGCAGGCAGTGTTGCCTGCGACAGGAGAGGCGCAGGGCCAGAGGCCATATAAGGCCCTGCCACCTCTCAACTCCTCCTATTCAGCCAGCAATCACTGACCCACCCTCCCGCTGCTCGAATAGTGTGACAATTGGTTGCTTCGGAGCCGGGTAGGAATCCCCCCCCCCATTTTCTAGGGTTTTTTTTCATCTACCCTATACTAGGATAGCGGCATTTGGGAAATTGGCCAGGGTGGTGTCTAAATAGGTTAATTCCCTCTTATTATGGTGGGGAAGGGGAAGGCGTAGTTTCAGTGGGCACCTCGGCACCAATTTCGGTGAAGGTAGAGTCTCTGGAAGGGCCACTTCAAGTCGTACACAACACAAATAGCAAGTGAAGGAGACAGGAAGCTGGGGAGAGATGTGAGGCTCTGTGAAATAGCAGGTGGTGTATATGTATATGTAAATACAAGTATTCTAAAATTCAAAAATCCAAACAAACCCATGATACAAAACACTTCTGATCCCAAGCATTTTGGATAAGGGGTACACAACCTTTATTAGTAAAATTAAGCAAATGGGGAGAGATAGCGAAAAGTGGATTTATGTGTGAAAGGACTCAGTTCGCTTCATGTTTGGTTCACTTCTATTACACAAAACTACTTCCAGGAGTCTAAATTCTTTAGCTGTATGTCTTTTGCACCAGACTCTGGCTGATATGTCTTGAGGTTCTAATTTTAAAAAAAAAGCTAGAAGCAGCTCCTCAAAACCCTGAAATTGGCCCATTCCCAGTGCTAGCATATCTCAGAGGCATGTAATAAGTGCTCCTATTTTGGGGCAGTTCAGCTAGGCTAATAAGTACAGTTGTCCCTTCATATTCACTGGGGTTTGAATACTCAAGTCCCATTATATGCAATGGCACAGCACAATGGCCCCTTATATAAGATGACAAAATCAAGGTTTGCTTTTTGGATTATTATTTTTTTAAGAATATTTTCAAGCCATGAATACTTAAATCCGTGGATATGGAGGGACAACTGTATTCATTTTGGCTTGGGAAGAGGAAAAGCAGATGCACTCAGACACTTCTTGAGTTGCAAAGCTCAACTGCAGAGTTGCAGGAGGAAGGAACTGAAGGAGGGCAGGTGTCTTCTCCAGTGTTATGGGAATATCCAGCTTTCATATTTAACACTGCATTATAATTTAAGGATTAATGTAATTGCCACTTAGTCTTAGTAAATCCAGCCAGCCATGACTTATGTGTGGCCTTGAACATGTTGCCTTGCTCTCTGTTAGACTGATCAGTTACTAAGGAAGAAATTTGCTGGCTTTGCCCTTTAACTCCATTATGTGGTTTTAAATTATGAACTCAACACAATAGACAGCTTGCCCAGCAGCTGTAAGAGCAGACCTCACCTCAGCTTATCTTCCTTACAGATTTATTCATTCCAGTCCCTGAATGCAACCAGATCAAGTACAAGAGAAACATAAACGGTTCATATTAAACTAGTGTTGTTACTAGAACAGGTATTGGAGTGGGAGGGGAGAAGAAAGAAAAGAAGACAAAATTACTGGACAATGGACAGATTCAGGGCAGGTGGAATTAATAAAGAACATGTACAAATTATTCATGCATAACTGAAATGGTAACATGGAGAAATTAGGAGTAATTCACAGAATTCTCATGTTTATAACTCACCTGCCCAAAATAAATCAGTAAAGACAAACTTATGCCCTTGATGCTTACCTAACTTAACCATTGATACTTTGTTTACCAGATTGGTTTATATTGAAATCAAAGGACTGTAATTGTTATTAACACACATCCAGCAGAATGTTTAAAGTTAAAGCAGCTGTGTTCAAAGAGAGTAACAACATTCAAAGAACATTTTAACAATAATTAAATTAATCAAAAACGCCAAAGACAGGACAGCATGATGAATAGATCAAAGTTATCTGAAAATACCAGGGTTAATAACAAAGTATCTTAAAATGATTAACTTTATAAGTATCCAGGGCATGATTGCATAATAACTTGAAGAAAGTTACCTCCTCTCACACTACAAAGAGAGTCACATGAACCAACTGTGGGACAGAGTTCACCCACTGGGGTGCTAACACACAAAAGACCCCACAGACTTTAACATCCACCCATAAAGAAGGCAAAAAGGGCCTCTCCACCACATGCTTGGATCGAGACACAGTATCAGAGGAGGTGGCTTTCTGAACCCAAACCATGTACGAGTAACAAAAAATCTACAGATAACAACCACCACTATCACCACTTTGGATTATGCTTGGTGGCACAAGCACTACATAGTTTCTACAAAGGACATCACATTTCTACACAGCCATGTTACTATACACTGCCTTACTGCTACATTCTGAACCAGCTCTTGAACTCTTTGAAAACAGCCACACAAACAGCGCACTACAGTCCGGTCTTAATGTAACCAAAAGATGTCTCATTTTGGCTAAGTCTAGACTTCCCAAAAATAGGTGCACCTGGTATTCTAGCCTAAACTAGGAAATGCCCTCACTAGCCCACAGCTGTTATCTGGGCACCCAACAGCAAGTCTAGGTCCAGGGCTCCTCTCAAACTGATAAATTTCTCTTATAAGAAGACCACTGCTCCATTAAAAGCAAATAGAAACCCCGTCATCAGGAGATTTCACTTCCATTTGTTAGAACTCATTCAGGCCATTACTGCATTCAGGTCTCTGCTGAAGACATCAACACCTTTCTTGCAATCAGATGAAAGCAGAGAAGATCTCTGTCGCCCACATACTGATAACAACGAGCCCCCAATCCCCAGATGATCTCTTCTATTTATGCAGATATTAAAAAGAGGAACAAGATGGAACATGTAGCACATCAGGTGAAATGTCAAGATGAATCCTCTGACACTATCTTATGAAACTGACTGCCAAGACTTAAACCATTATAAAATGATGGCCCCAAGACCCATGCCTCTCAGGTGATCCAGAAGGACAGCACAGCACATTCGTGACTTGCACATTCGGGGTTTCGATTATTCGCGGAAAGCCGCCTGCCCCCCCCACCCTCCACCTCTCTCTTCCCAAGGCAGTGAACGGTTTCTCACAAAGTCCGTCGCTGCCTTGGGAAGTGGGGGTGGAAATGCTCCCTCCCGCTCTCCACCCCAGTCCCTTCCCAAGGCAGCAAGGGGCTTCCCAAGGCAGCGAGGGAAGTGAGTGGCGATGGGGGCTTCTGAAGCCCCCATCGCCACTTTGGAAAGGGTGGGGGGTGGGAGTGAGAGGCAACGGGGTGGGCTGTTGCAGGCGGGTGGGGGAAGGACTATTATTATTCGCATTTTTTCACATTCGCGGGGGTCTTCCACCTCTAACCCCCGCAAATGTGAAGGGACAACTGTATTGCTTTTTCTGGTTTCTTTATGACCAAAATAGTCTTTACTCCAAAACAGGGTCTAAAGCCAGAATGAAATGGGTTTAAACACAGGGCGGGCATACTTCAGAACGCTGGCAGGCCACACCACCACAGTAGCCATTTTGGTGACCAGAATTATGCCCCACCTGGTAACATGCTGAGTGATCTGAGGTGGCTGACCCCTAAAACAGCATTTCAAACCCATTTAAAACTTTTAGGAAAGGGTTTTGGGGGGGGGGTATTTGTTTTCACTGCAAAAATGTGCCAAGGCCTTTTGGGAGGTTTGTGGGAATGTCAAGAACTACAATGGACCCCCAAAATGGCCACAAGTGGTCCATGGACTGCATGATACCCATCTCTTGTCCAGAAAATCTATTTCCACCTATGAAGTTATGAATGTCTATATTACATATAGGAGAAGTATCCCAGCTATTTGGCAAAAACAAATTCAAAACAATTGACAAATATAAAACAATTTTTAAAAATTAAACTGAAAAAGCACTATGTGGCAACACAGTTATGTGAAAACATAATCTGGATTTCACAAAAGCAGGGTGTAGTAGATTGCTTATTGGTTTATTATGAGTACCGGTACTTTACTCCTCAACCTGCAACAGAATTCTCAGTGGAGATAAGACTGCCACCTATATAAATACAGAAAATATGAGTACTGTAATTTAAAATCTTGTCATATGGATAACACTGATTAAAAAGAAAGAAAGAAACCTGATCAATAAGACTGATGGACACTGCAGTTCTGTGCATGCTTACGCAGAAGCACTGACTTCAGGGGAACTTACTCCCAGACACATGTGTACAGTATAAGAGGCCCAAGGGAACATAAAGAATATTGACCACAACACCAGACAACACTCTTTCTTTCTAGAAAACTCAATTTTCATAACCCAACTTTTCCTCCTTTAAAAACTCTTTGGTTCTTTTAACATCCTGAACCTGTTAAAAAAAAGGCAAAGTTCACAGCTCTCCTACGATTAAAGAGACACTAAATTAATCACTATAAACCCTAAATCCACAAAAATAGAAACCCATTATTAAGGTCAATCAAACAGCTGGTTAAGATGTAACCAAACAATGGGTTGGATCCAGATTCAGTAATACTTACAATAGATGCACCAAAATTAATGGAACTTGACACTGACCTGTTTACTCTACTGCAGAAACACAGCAGTTTGACACCACTTTATCCACCATAACTCTATCCTATTGAATCCTGGTATTTGTAGTTTGGTGAGGCACTGAAGTTCTATGATAAAAAAAGGCTAAATACTTCACAAAACTACAGATACCACAAATGGGGGATAAGGTGGTGTCAAACTGCTATATTTCTGAAGGGCAGGCAGGCCCTAGATTTTACTAAATCTTGATCAAACCCAGTGAAAACAGAAAGAGTCCAAAGAAATTGCTAAAGCAACCAACCTTTCCTTACTTCCCTGGTTTATAAGATAAGAGAAAAGCCTGGATCACAGCTGATGTTGTGGCTCTAAGAACCAATTAATGCTCCAAAACTATGGAACTTTCTACACAGGGCACTACCTCTTTACCAAGCTTTCAGTAAAGTCTTTAGCTCAAGCATGGGGATCATAAGGTTCCCCAAATGTTACTGGATTGCCAACTCCCAGGAGCCCTAGCCTATACAGCCAAAGACTGCTGGAAGTTGTAATCCAACCATACTTCAAGGGCTGTAAGATTGCCACTGTGCATATTTTAAAAATGTTGTGCTACTGTCATAAGAAATCAAGTAAGCTTTTTCACTGAAATGATACAGGCTTCCCCAACACTCCTGCCCTTTTAAAACTTTATAGACATCACACCAGTTGATTTGCTAAGGCTGTATTAGCATGCCTGCATATAAAGGTGTGCATGCAATAATGTGGTCTGGGAAGATAATAGTTTAAAAGGGCTGGACACACTGGCAGGCTATTGACTCTGGAACCCGCCCCCTAAGCTGGTCCAACAGAACAAGGGTTTGTTGACCCTCAGAGCAAGGCTTATCAATGTACACAGGCATTTGCCTTCAAGCTTGTGTGGAAGGGGTTTGAATTTTCCTGGGAGAAGATTACCAGCATTTTAATACTGAGCCAAATAGTTAATTGTTCACTTCTATTAATGCGTAATATTAAACGCACACTGCAAACCCTATGAACAGTGTTGCAATAAGATTGGAACAAATACAGCCAGGAAGGCCTCTCTAGTGACATTAATCCAGATGGCAAAATTCCTAGTTTGCTTACCATAGGAAAGAACTTAATTTCCTTTAAACAACACAAATATTCATTTTTTCCACCTATAACTTATAACTGAAATACAAAACATACTTAAGAGACAATATGAATTTCAAGCTCTCTCTCTTTCACTCACTCACTCACACACACACACTACAATGAGCTCAGACATGACATTTAAAGGCAGTATGGAAACGTGTATCCACCATCCAGGTTTATGTGTTAACTAGGAAAGAACTAAAAAGTTGCAAATCCTGCCATGTATACATATGGTAATAAATGTTTGCAATCTCTAAGACAATCTAAGATAAAATAACACCATCATAATAATCTACCAAGCAGCATTTCAGTTCTTATTCATCAGACAAGTATTTCCTTTGGACTGTTAAAATAAATGACATTAAATCTGTGAGGCTGATAATGTACTTGGATACAGAAACTACTGTATATCACGTACAGGATGCCCCCCCCCCCAAAAAATCCGTGAAACCAATACCCATGGTTTCAGTTATCCGTGGCTGAAAAAAATAGGGAGATATACCATAGAGTCATGCTGGAAAATGCCTAGAGAGGTGTCTTCTCTAGGAATGACCAGGTACTCCAACACAACTGTATGGTATGTTTGTACTGGAAGGCCTTTATTTCAATAGGGTTTGCTATTATCCATTATTTCATTTATAAACAGTAAGTCTGGGACCATATCTCCCACTGATATGGATGGCCACCAGTACTCAATAAGCTACTATCTCTCAGCTTAATCTGCCTCACAGAATTGTTGTTAGGACAAAAAAAAAAATCATTCTGAGCATACTCAGGGAAGGGCTGGATACCAAAAGAGATTATACCATTCTATAAAGTACCTATTTGACTACTGTAGTAAATCTTAATTAGTACAATATATGATTACTAAATGAACAGACCAAGGAACTAAAACAGCATATAAAATATGGATCTACAACAAAAAACAAGCTCAGAACAAAGAAGAATTCAATATAAAATGCTGTTGTGGAGTTAGACTACAGCAATTTAAGACAGATGTTTCTTGAGGTGATGGAAATCTCTTCATAACTTGGAATGCTGAAAGGTTTTGGTGGCAGAGAAGAAGTAAGAACTGGCAAGCAGAGACTGAAAGAAGAATCGCGGGGCCAAGGAATCCAAGATCATGGGTGACTCCAAAGTACTCTTCTGCCAGTGGCAAAATGAATACCCTTATAGCTCTCCCAGTATGTTCCATAGGGTTGGGGAACTCATCACAAAAGATTTGGGATGTTGCAAGTGGAGGGATGTAGAGGAGGAAAAAAACTCCTGTGACCTAATGCTTGCTCCCATAACTAAGGAGCTAGCCTGTTCAAAATAAAAGAAACTAGCAAGAATAAGATGCTGGTTTAGCGGATCTAGGTTAACCAACCAGGTACATTAGCATCTATTCATTTGTATGGCATGTGCCATCACCAGCCCATAAACTTAATTAAATGAGGCTCAGTAAATACATCTGTTACAGCCTATCAGAAAAAAGAAGTCATCAGTGACAAACAAAATCAAGCTTTTGAGAACAAGAAATAGTTGCATGAGTAGAATTTAGTGAGAACAGAGAAACTGTCCTTACAAATTTTAAATTAAAAAAACAAACCACCAATCCGTTAAAGTATGCTTTAGGTCAATTATTGCAACTCTGCACTGTATATCCTGTTCTTGGTTGGTTTTTACACCTACCATCATACCAATTGGAGTCACTTCCACTGGTGATTTTTATGTTTCAGGAAACATAAGCAATAAGCTTCTTTTGATTACACACGTGAAGCCTAGGCAATTAATACGCACAGAGTGCATGTTCTAAGCCCCAGGGCAAGTCACATGCTGGAAAATTAGAAGAGGCAGATACAAATAATAGTGCTATTGCCCTCCAAGTCAATTTAGGACACTGAAAGCTGAAATGTTAAGCACTTATACTTGATATCAACAGGCCTTACTTCCAAACAAGTCTGCCTAAATTTGGGAATGCAGGAGTCTCCAACACCTCTGTTATAAATGTAACAAATCCAGAACTATTAATTCTAGATCATTTCCCTGTACATTAACCACTACATTTGTTCTCAGCCTTAGAAAGCAAGTGAGACCTGGGAAGGATATGTACCTATGTAGAACTTCTCCACTGATTTCACTTCTTTCAGCAGACACTCATTTCTCTTTGTACCTGAGTGTTTGTGTGAATACATTTGCTTTAATGCATGGGTGGACAACTCTGGGCCCACAGACATCAATGAATGGCAACTCCCATCAATCCCTTCCAGCATAGTTAAGTGAAGGGTGGTAGGTGTTGCACTCCAACCACACGTAGAAAGTCACAAGTTGTACTCCTAGTTTAATACACAGGTAGCCCAAGAGCACCACACCGATCCCCATATTATTAAACCTCATTAAAGAGTCTATTCTGTTGTGAAAAAGATATTCAGTTTCCAATTGTCTTGGACTTCAGCTTCCATAATCCCTCACAGAGTGGAGTGATGGGAGCTGAAAACCAAAACATATGGGTGGTTAAAGGTACCTTTAGCTTTAAAGATATTATGGAAGAGCTGAACATCTGAAAACTGTCCCTCTTCTTCAACAATATTTGAAAAGCTTCCTGCTTCTGAAATTTAAAAACAGAAAACGTAGCTAGATTAAAAAAAAAAAAACGCTTCCAAAGCCTTTACAGTTGGCCCTCCATATCCACAGATTCAATCCATAGATTCAATCACCCACAGTTTGAAAACATTTTTGTTTAAATTAAAAATCCAAAAGGCAAACCTTGATTTTATCATTGTGTATAAGGGACACAATTTTACTATAACATTGTATATAATGGGACTTGAGCATGCATGGATTTTGGTATCCATAGGGGGTCCTGGAACTAAACTCCAGCAGATACTAAGGGCTCACTGTATTTTTTTTTTAAATCATGTAAATATGTGAAAAGAGCTATATTGCCTCTCAGCTATATTGCCTCTACAGGCATAATTAATTGGGTGTCTGTGACATTCTCTTAGCACAGGAGTGGGCAAAATACAGGCCATGCACTGCAGCCAGCCCTTAGGATCCCTAAGTGTGAACCATGAAGCCCCCACCTAAGTCCCCCAACACCACCGGTTTAATCTGGGGGGACTGATTTTATTTTTCCCCAAACTGTCCAAGGCCACCAAAACTGCCTGAAAATATAGTGGTTTGCTTCATTGCTTCATGTAACACACAGAGCTTCCTCAAACTTCCCAAATAATTCCCCTAAGAAAAAAAATAGCCTAAAATTGGCCAAAATGGCAGCCCAAAGTGATGTTCTCTTACATGTCATTTTTAGTAGCCTTCCCATGTATGGCACTGGAAACAATCCTGCATGAATGATCTAGGGTGGTTCACGTGCAACACTCTGCGGTTTGTGATTTCACAAATATGCAGGAATCTGTCCTTTCCCCCTTAGTTCTTGGAGGTGAATTATAAAACCAGAACCATCAAGCAAGAGGTATTCAGAAAGATCAGACTGTGAAGCTCTGTAGTCACATCAAGCCTAATTTAACATCCTATTCCCTTTCCCCTTCTGTTTCCCATAATCCTACTCTGAAATGGAACAGAGTCTGTTTATAGGCTGCATCTGCTAAGGCATAACTAGATCTTTCTAACATCTGTGGTCCCCAGTGAAGGGGATACTCTGAATTAAATTAGTGATTGTCAGTACACTACTGTGGCACCATGACAGTTACCGGTACTCAAAATTTGTTAGCACAGCATCTCTCTGGTTTTTCTTCGCAAATGAAGATTCAGGAAGGACTCATCCCGCGCTTTCTGCAAGCGCGCTGATGACTAAAAAGGCCAATCCGAGATAAACAAGTCCGGTTGCAGAAAGCACAGCAGAAGGTCTCCTTGGATTATGTTTCCGGATTGTGGTTCTTTCTGCATTTTCGTTTCTCTTCAAGGCTTGTTCGGCGTGAGTTCTCAAATAAGGCTGCAGCATTGTGGGTAGTGCTTCTCCATGCCTCCCGATGTGAGGCCAGGGCAGACCATTGTTGGTGATCAATTTGGCCAAGCCTGAGATGTTGTTTCAGGAAGTCCTTGTATCGCTTTTTTGGCGCGCCCCTCTTACGCACAGCATACAGTTAAGTATAATCTTGGGGATCCTACCTGTTCTGAGGTAATGGCCAGGAACCAGTCATTGGGTCAATTATTCTAGCTGACTGAGTATGTTTTAGTATCTAATGTACTGTATATGCAAAATAGTTTATGCTTTGACCAATGGTTCTTAACCTGTGGTCCGGGGACCCCCAGGTGTCCGTGATGTCCTCACAGGGGGTCCAAGAAGGTTTGAAACCTGCTTGGCCCACCTCCTCCCTGCACTGGAGGGGCCATGTGACAAGAGCCAAGGCAAAGGCTGGCTGGCTGACTTGGCCTGCACATTGCCATTCAATTGACTCCAGCCACAAACCTGTAGAAAAGTCTTTTCTCCCCCTCCAGTGCCTCTGAGGGAAGGTTTAATGGATGTTGTAATTGAATTATTATTATCATTATCAGGTATTGTTGTTGTTGTGAGGGTTTTAAATCTTGAGTTAAGTCTTGGGGGTCTGTGGCAACAAAGGGTATTTAAAGGGGGTCCCTGGTAAAGAAAAGGTTAAGAGCCACTGACAGATAAGATAAAAGATAAGAGTGGGCAAAACTCTTCTCTCTCTCTCTCTCACACACACACACACACACAAACACACACACTACTTCTCAGGAAATGGGATTGATCACAGTTGTCTGGTGAAGTCTACAATCCATGGGAAACGCAGGCTCCTTCCTACCTCCATAACGTACAGACCAATCTTCAGGCTGAAGACCTAGGACAGAATAATGGGTCTATACGTGGGGGCGAGGGGACAACCCAAATGAAGTACTGTACTGCTTCTTACATGTACAAAAGTAGCCTGCGCTATTATTCTAAGAGTGGCCTGGGCTCATTGAACATCCAGGCAAGATCCCCTTATAGCAGATAAGTGACTCTTTGGCGCATGGCCCCCACATCCTGAAACGGACCCCCAGGCCAGGATCTTTGGCGGGCCCCCTACCTACTGCTAAGGTTAAGGGCAGTGAGACTGCAGGATTTAGGGTAAAAATTAAAATAAGGCAGTTTAAATAATGATGAAGTAATAGCTGTATTATTTTTTTTAAAAAAAATATTTAAATGGATGTACATAATTAAAACTTACAATAATATCACTCCACCCCCCTCCTAGAGCCCTGTCAGCCCAGCCTCCCCTGGGGGGGGGATGCTTTGGTGTTTCAACCACTCCATCTGTCACACAAACTGAAGGCTCTCCTTGCAACAGTGACCCTGCCACACCAAGGGGTTGCCTTCCTTGCTCCTCACGCCCTCTTTGCAGGCATGCTTTCAAGGGGGGATGGCGTCTGCACCAGTGAGTACAGAGAAAGTAGCACTGGAGTTGCTGCCCCTGACTTGACTGAGAGAAAGTGCGCATTAATTCATACCCAGCTAAAGCCACCCCCGCCACAGGTACTTCTCCTAAGGGCTTTCATCCCACTCCTCCCAAGATGGGCACCCTGCCATCCCCACAGAAGAGCCCTTGGGAGTGAGAGTTGGAAATACCAAAGAGGGCATCCACACTAGAGAAATAAACCAGGTCGAAACTGGGTTATTTGCAGAAGTCCTTCTTAGGGAATCCTGGGATTTGTAGTTTGGTGAGGGGGGACTAAAGACCTTGAAAAACTACAACTCCCAGGATTCCATAGGAAGGACCTCTGCAAATAACCCAGTTTCAAACTGGATTATTTGTGCCGTGTGGATCCCCCCCTTCTATAACAGTCTGCTGGCTGATTTACCTGCCTACCCTTTCCTCCAACTCACCTGGTCTCCTGGTTGCTGAATTTCTTCGTCACCACTTTGCCCAGATCCAGCCCCAGCCGGTCAGCCACGCGCTGGGAGAGGTCCTGGTGGGAGCTGCCGCTGAAAAGCACGATGTTGGGCATGACGAGGAGGGAGGGAGGCGAGCGGGCGGGCGCCGGAGGTCCGAGTCGGCCGGAGCTGGGGAGGAGGAGAGGAGGGGGCGAGGTGGAAGCACGAGACGGACCGGGCGCGAGAGAGGAGAGAGCGCGCGCGGGAGGCAGGTCAAATAACCGAGGCCACGCCCCCTCCGCCGAGACCACGCCCCTTCCCTCCATCGGAGCGCGCCAGGGGAGGCCCTTGTGTTCCAAGGACCGGGCGGGGAGAGGAGAAGGAGGAGGAGCCAGGGACGAGGCTAGGAAGGGATGATGACGTAACGAAGGGGGGCGGGACTCGGTTTCCCCCAGAGCGAGGCTGAGGGAAATACATAGAGGCAAGAAGGGGGGGAAAAGAAAAGAGTGACACAACTTCTCTTTTCGCCGGGAGACGAAGACTTCTTTTTTTTAATGGAAGCAAGCTTTGAGTATGTAGTTCGGCTTGGGAAAGCTTTTATTGGGGTGTATCTTTTGTTTTTGCTTTTATCTTGTTTATTTTTTTAACCTTTTAACAAAAACAGTATATGAGAGAGAGAGATGTTAACATATAATATGTGTGTGTGTGTGTATATATATATATATATATATATATATATATAAAACACACACATCACACACACACATATATATGTTATTTTAGATTTTCTAGACTGTGATTTTTTCCCCAATGGTATTTAAACGGTACTTTATACGATGTTTTGTAAGCCGCCTTGGGTCCCTTCTGGGAGAAAGGCGGCATATACATTAATTAATTAAATAAATAAACCTAAATTTCTCTTTTTTTAAAAAAAAAACAACTGGAAAGCCACTGGGCCCACTCTCTCATAATGCAGTCCTAAGCGCGGAGTGATGGCGCGCTTTCTGTCCCTTGTGGAGCTGAGTGTGAGTTCTCTGAAGGTTTCACTGAGGAAGGCTTGTTGAATGTTTAGTTTGCAGGTCCATCTCTTAATGGGTAGCAGGGCTGCTGGGGGAAGAGCCAATGAAGTAAGGATGGAGAGAGTGGGAAAGAAAAGTTATTAGGGGTTGCTAGTGGGAGCGATGCAGGTCTAGTTACAGTAGGACCCCCGTATCCGCTGGGGATTGGTTCTGGGGGACGTGGATACTGAAAACCGTGGATAGTAGTGAACACCATTGAAAATAATGGGACTTCAGGTTTAAAATACCATAGAGGTGCCTTGGAGGACCTAGAAAGTGGCTAGAGAGGACACATTTTCTAGGAAGACTCTATGGTAGGTGTGCTGTTTGGTGTTCCGTGGATAATTGAACCAGTGGATCATGAATCAGTGGATAGAGGGGTCCTACTATATGTTGGGAAATATGGGAATTTGCTTCCCTGTGTAGGTTTAGAACTGCCCTCTTATGAATCATGAAAAGGAGGGGGGAAAGGAAAGTAACAGCATCTTTAATGTAGCCTCTTCTTTGAAAACCGTCTCATGAAACTGTGGTTGGTAGCTTCTAGTGTTCCAGATGTTGTTCGACTTCAGTTCCCAGAAGCCACAGCCAGCATGGTTGGGTAGGGTTTCTGGGAGTTGAAGTCCAAAACATCTGAAGGATCAGAGGCTGCTAGTGCTGCTGATGATATTTTTTTTTATTTCTTACCCACTTCTCCCCAAGGCTCGAAGCAGGGTACAATATGAATTAAAATACAATGTATAACATAAAAGCATTAAAACACACAAGTAAAAACACATAAGATTAAAATAAGCATTACATTAAAATCATCCATATAATTTAAAAATTCATAGGATTAAAATGAACTGGGTAGACCTGCTGGAAGAGATAGGTCTTTAGTGCTGTTTTTAATTCCAACAGCGTGTTTAGCTGTCAAGTCTCTTCCGGCAGATCATTCTGTATTCTGAGGGTGGCTGAAGAAAATGTCTTTGGGTGACTGTTGCCAGTCTAGCCCTGGCTGGGTGAAGTAACTGTCCTCCAGAGGACCTGAGTGTATGGGGCAGATTGTATGGGAGAAGGCAGTCCTGAAGGTAACCTGAAGCCAAACCATGTAGGGCTTTAAAGGTAATAACTAACAGTTTGTACTTTGGTCAGAAACTAACTGGCAGCCAGTGGAGTGACTTTAATATTGGTGTAATATGCTCACTCCTGGATGTACTTTTAACCAATCTGGCTGCCATATTTTGACCTAACTGGAGTTTCCTAACTTGGTACAGAGGTAGCCCAATGTACAGCACATTGCAGAAGTCCAATCTGGAGGTTACCAGCACGTGCACTACTGTCTTTAGGTCTTCCAATTCTAGGAAGGGGTGCAGCTGGCATATCAGCTGAAGCTGATAATAGGTACTCCTGTCCATTGCATCTATCTGAGCTGATATTTGGAGAGACGGATCCAGGAGCACTCCCAAGATGCAAACACAGTCTTTCAGGGGGAGTGTAACCCCATCCAGAACTGGTTGACACACCTCCACCCTCAGATTAGGACCCTTAATAGTAAGCACTTCTGTCTTGTCTGGATTCAGTTTCAGTTTGTTTTTCTTCATCCAGACCATTATCTCCCCCAAGCATTCATTCAGAGGAGAGACACTATCCAGCTATCCAGGAGCATTTCCAGGTGTGGATTCGGAGAGGTCCAATTTTAAAAAGTAGCTTTTTCCATCCCTGTCTGAGGGGTGGTGCCTATTATCGTATGTAGGAAGTCTATTACTGTATAAGGAGTACCTAAACTGGTGCTAAGCAGTGGCACAGGGGCTGGGGAAGGAAGCAGTTGGTACCACTTCAGTGGCCCATGGCCACGATTTGCCACCGTACCTCGGAGGTTGCAGCATTGGGAGGACAATGCACACAGATTCAATGCACACACTTGATGCCAAGTCATGAGGCCACTTTCTGAACCTAGCTGGCAGAACCCAGCAGGCAGAGATGGCAAAACAAATGTGGTACAAATCCCATCCTCACCTTTCCCCACATTCTTAATGGGTCGGAGAACCTTTACACACAGAGGAAACTCTTCTCTTCAGAGGGTGTCATCCTCCATGGAGGAGACAGAGGAGGAGGCACAACTCCAGTGCTTCCCTCCTTACTCATTTAGCCTCCCCAGCTCTTGAATGTCCAAACTAGACTAGTAGCAGCCCTGGGAGGGAGTGTGGGTAGATCCTGGATGAATTAGCTCCTGGAAGAGAGGAAAATTGCTAGAGCCAGTTTGTTGGAAGGGATCAATGCATTTTTGGATTCCTTGGAGAAAATTGAAAATTTGCAGTTACAAAAATGGGAGGGAAATTGGACACATCGGGGTTATTACATGTTTATTAAGCCCTCAAATTACCGAGACAGTATACTCACAATTTGGCACACACCTTGAAAACAAACTATCCAAAACATATCAAAACACCTTCCTGGCCTCCTCCTTTTCACTTTCACTGCTGATTGGAGCAGCCTTTCTCAACTTTTTTGCCCTGGTGGGATCCGTGAAGTAACTTTCAGATCTCAGAGAACCTCAGGGAATTATATTCACAGCTAAACAAAAAAAAAAAAAAAAAAACCTTATCCCCATCCTGCTCACAGAACCTCTGCTAACCTCTCATGGAACTCTAGGGTTCCAGGGAACACTGAGTGAGAAACCCTAGGCCAAATCCACACTACACAAACAATCCAGTTGGAAACTGGATTATTTGCCATAGCTCCTTCCTATCAAATCCTGGGATTTGTAGTTTTACAAGGTCTTTAGCCTTCTTGCCAAAGAGTGCTCATGCCTCACCAAACTACAAATCCCAGGATTCCATAGGAAGGAGCCATGGCGAATAATCCAGTTTCAAACCGGATTATTTGTGTAGTGTGGATTTGGCCCAAGTTGTGTGCCTTCAAGTTCTTTCCAACTTATGGCGACTCTATCACAGGGTTTTCTTGATGGGATTTGGTCAGATGAGATTTGCCATTGCCTTCCTCTGAGGTTGAGAGAGTTTGACTTGCCCAAGAGTTTGACTTGCCCAGTGGGTTCCTATGGTCAGGCAGAGATTTGAACCTGGTCTCCAGAGTCATAGTTCAATGCTCAAACCACAACACCATGCTGGCTCTCTGAGAAACCCTTGACTGGAGAGTAAACAGGACTAGTTTTAAGCTGTCAGTTGAATTGTTCTTGGTGAAAATGGGAGAAGCCCACTTTTGGGAGATATAAATTTTATAAGTGGGGCACCTCAGATTTGATGAGGCAGCAGGAATGGCTCTTGCCCTGGTGTGTCTCTGAGTTGGGATTTTCATCGGTACGGTGTAGTGGCTGAGCCATTATATTCATTGATGAATTATTGCTGTATATAAAAATTACAGACTCCTCTAAGTAGCAACTGTCCCTGACACAGGGTGTATGAAAGAAGGAACACACACATATGGTTTTTTTTTTAAAAGACACCCTGGAGGTTGTCATGATGAGTGCCTCTAAAACTGCTCAGTAGCCACAGAATGTAGAGTATAGTTGGAACAGAAAAATGGGTTGCAGAGCCCCTCACTGTTTTAGAGAATGCCACAGCCAGCTGGCGCCCTGAACAGGAATATTCCTGCTAGGATGGATCGGAATGGTATGGGCCCTCCAAATGTTGTACTGCAACTCACACCAACCCTAGCCAGTGTAGCCAATAGTGAAGAATGCTGGGAATTGCAGTACAATACCATCTGGAGCTGAATGATTACCACCCCTTTGGTAGGAGATGAAGATAAATTAGAACAGTTTGTTGCAGATCCTACTTACATTCTGATTGTAGATATGTAACTAATGACATATGCAGAACCTGGTACTCTGATATAGGGTCTCAACAAGCCTAATGAGGTTCAGTATACCAAGAGTAATACAGGCATTGTGAGAGTTCAGCTTCATGTACGTTTACTTCATAGTATGACCATTGACATTTAGGAAACATATAAATCTGGGCTGCTGAAATCTTTTTACTGGGAACAAGTTTTATATAACATACTGAAAAACATAAATATTTGCTTCTTAGGTAGTGGGAAACAGCTTGTATAAGCCATTTTTAAAAGTACAACTCTCAGAATCCTGTCAGATATTACTCGCCTGCATTTCCATACTCTTTTGTCATTGGCTATGTTGACTAGAGCTGTTGGGAGTTGCAGTCCAACAACAGCTGGCAGGCCACATGTTGCCCACAGCTATTTATACATAGCATAAAGTGTGCCAGCAATCACAACCCTCAACTATTATGGTTGGCCTTGAATCTGCCAGAAATGAATCTGATCATTGATAAGAATTCAGCCTTCTCTGGTCATTAGACTTGTTACTTTTTACTTGGAATCACTATGGTTCTTTATATTTAGTGCTTTTATCAGCTGCTTAAGTACATTCATTTTAATTTTGTGACTTAAAGCATGTCCAGCTTTTCTTCTGCTTTAAGAATGTTTCTGTTGATTGTTCACTGATTCATAATGATTTGTTCCAATTCATTTTCCAAAGCTTTGTGAAACAGAGACTTCAAGTGCCTTTTGAAAAATTCAGTATGGATGAATTTTCTCAAATGAATTTGAATCATCATATAATTTCACAAAAAACATATATATTTCTTAGTCATTATTTGAATACATTCATGTATTCCTTATAAACAAGGTGGAATGAGGGTAATATTGAAAAAAACCCTCTAAGTTTGATAGATCAGAATTAATTTTATTTATTCATTCCTCTTCCACTGTATCCAAACAATGCACAACCAGGTTATCTTTTATGTGGAAAGCCTTAAACAAGTTATGTGCAAGTCTGGAACTGCTAGATATTATTGTAAAGCATGCGCAAAAATACCTAGTTATAGGTAGCCTAAACATGGAGTTCCTTTGTTGCTGTTAACTGCTTTCAAGTTGACTTTGACTTATGGTGACCTCGTGAATGAGAGGCCTCCAAGTCACCCTATCTACAGCCCTGCTCAGGTCTTGCAGACTCAGGGCCATGGCTTCCCTGATTGAGTCTATCCATCTGAAATGCAGTCTTCCTCTATTCCTACTGCTCTCCACTTTTCAAGCATTATCATCTTTAGTAGTGAGTTATGTCTTCTCATGTTATGGCCAAAGTATGACAGCCTCAGTTTAGCCATCTTGGCATCTGGTAAGAGTTCAGGCTTGATTTGCTGTAGGATCCATTAATTTGTCTTTTTAGCAGTCCACTGTATCTGCAGAACTCAACTCCAGCACCACAACTTAAATGAATGGATTTTCTTCCTCTCTGCTTTTTTCATTGTCCAGATTTCACAACCATACATAGAAATAGGGAATACGATGACATGAACAATCCTAACTTTAGTATCCAATTATGTATTTTTACGCTTCAGGATCTTGTCTAGTTCCTTCATAGTTGCCCTTCCAAGTCCTATTCCTGTGATTTTTTGGCTACAGTCTCCTTTCTGATTTATGATTGAACCAAGGTATGGAAAATCTTGAACTACTTCAATGTCTTCATTGTCTACTTAAAAGTTATGTAATTCATCTGTGGGGGTTTTCTTTCTTATTTTTGTTTTCTTTTTCTTTTTTCTTAATGTTCAGTTGTAAACCTGCCTTTGCACTTTCTGCCTTGAATTCCTTCAGTAATCATTCCAAGTCTTTCCTGTTTTTTGCTAGCAGTATGGTATCATCTGAATATCTTAGTCAGTTGATGTTCCTTCATCCAATTATCACACTTCCTTTCTCTGAATCTAATCCTACTTTACATATGATATGTTCAGCATACAAATTAAAAAGATTAGGTGATAAAATGCAGTCTGGCCTGACCCCCTTGCCAATTGAAAACCATTCCATTTCTCCATATTCTGTTCTGATGGGAGCCTCTTGTCCTGAGTACAGGCTATGCAGCCAATCAAATGGTGTGGCACACCCATTTCTTTGAGAGCTAGCCATAGCTTTTCATTATTTATATAATCAAAGCCTTTGATATACAGATAGACCCCCCGCATCCACATATTAACTTACCTGCATCTGAAAAAATATGGTCTTTCTAGGCATCTTCATCTGTCATTCTTTTTGGTGAAATAGTGTCTTTTTGCATCCCTTCCTCCAATCAATTAGGCTTAATAGTGCTAATCTGTTTTTCACATTAACTTTAACTTCTACAGGAATGTTCTTCAGGTTGTATTTTGGGATGATGGTTGGTTTAGTGTTCTTCTTTAGCTTTAATCAAATCTTTGATAGTTGGAGTTCATGATCTGTGCCACAATCTGCTCCTGGTCTTGTTTTTGCAGAGAGAATGGAGCTCTCCATATTCTGCTTCCAATTATGTAGTCTATTTGATTTCTTTGTGGCCATCAGGTGATATCCATGTATACAGTTGCTTCTTGGTTTGTTTGAAGAATGTGTTTTCCATGAACAAATTGTTGGCTTCACAAAATTCAATCAGTCTGTCTCCTGCCTAATGTCTTGAGCCTAGGCCAAATTTTCCTACAATCTTTGATTCTATGCTGTTTCCCATTTTGTATTCTAGTCACCTATGATTAACAAGAAGTCCTGTTTTGGTGTGCAATCAATTTCTTCTTGAACTCCCACACAGAATCTTTCAATTTATTCTTCTTTTGCCTAGTGGTTGGAGCATACCCTTGGAATATGGTTATATTAAAGGGTTAATGGGTTCCTTTTACTGGATCAACCATTTGCCCATAGTCTCGCGCTCTCTACTCTGACTAGCAGTAGGTCTCCAGATTTGGAAAGAGTTTTTATGTTGTTGTTGTTGTATGCCTTCAAGTCGTTTCCGATATATGGTGACCTTAAAGAGAACCTATTGGGAGTTTTCTTGGCAAGATTTGTGAGGAGGAGTTTGCCTTCCTCTGAGGCTGAGTGTGACTTGCCAAACATCACCCAGTGGGTTTCCATGGGCAAATGGGGATTTGAACTCTCATTTCCCAGAGTCCCAGGCCAACACTCATGCTGCCATTTTACTATCACCTGTCATTTGACTCTTTTTAATTGGAAGTGCTGTGAATCCTTTTACATGCAAATCATAGACTCTGCTACTGAGCAGAGCCTATGAGTTGCAGAAATCTGCCCTCCTTACTTCTACATTATGAAAAATTAGGGAACAAACTAGGGAGAGCTTGAACCAAAGCTGGATGGGCCATAAAACAATACATCTTCCATTTGAGCCCTGCTGCAAACAGCTTTCTCAGTCCTATGCATCCTTTCCTGAAAGTAAGGGCTTGTCTACACAATGGAACCCCCCACCCCACCCCAAATCTGGTGTGATAAGGACACATAGCATAAACAGCCCTATCCACACCAAACTCAGGGTATACTGCCTTTAACCTGGGTTTAAAAAACTTGGTTTTCTCTGGAGTTTGCTGAAAATTCTGGAGAAAGTTGTAGTGCGAACAATGGATCTGCTGTGGATTCAGAGGTGGGTGGGGAGGCAGGACAGATTGCTGACTGGCAGGTGCCACCATTTGCCACAATATCAAGCCAGTTCCCAGCCTGGAATGGTTAAAGAAAGGTTTTTTCCCTCCTTGCTGCTGCCGGTGCCCCTGTCACCATTGATCACATGGCTTGGTGCCTTGTTCTGACCTCACTGTGCTTGTCTGGGAAGGCACAGCTCTGGCGTGCAGTCCCTTGCTCTAAGGCCAGAACAATGTGCACAGCCATGCAATCAGTAGTGAGGGGGTAGCCCAATAGACCTCCTCACCATTGATCGCGTGGCTGGGTGACTCATTATGACCGCAAAGTGAGCAACTGTGCATCAGTGGGGCTCTGCCATAGAGGTGGCTTGGGGAAAGGCAGCATAGCAGACCTGCAGCAGCAATGGGTGTGCAGATTTGGGCTTTTGGCCAGGTGAGATGTGCTTAACTCCAGGTCAGAATAGTCTGAATTTCATCCACATTTCTACCCTAAGTGTAGACAAGCCCCAAGAAAGACAGCAGGGGTTTCCTTCCTTCCCAAAAAAAAGTGGACAGGATTGTTGCTTTACGGAAGATAGTGTTCACATTCCTCGTGGTTGGAAACATTGTTATGAAAAACTTTAACTTGAAAGAAACAAATATATAACATATAGAAGGAGGTTAGGAGTGTCATGATGATGATTTCAGTTATATGTGTTAAATAGTAATGTTCACCAGGTAGGTACTAACTGAATGAGATCACAACACAGTAACATTACTTCTTAATTTCCTACTCCAGACATTTTTCTCTTTAATAAGTGTCTTGGCATTTGTTCCTCTATATTGTATTTTGCAAGTTTCTGAAAACTTTAATGAATAAAGCATTAATTTCAAGCTACATTTTTTGTTCAGTCTCAAACCAGGATTGACCTTCATTCTTAGTGCTCTGAAAAAAGTTTATAGTCATTAGTGAAGTATCACTGCATGCTTTGTGCAATTTTGCAGAACAAATGACTAGATGCACATTGATGCTTAGAGCCTGATATAAAAGGGAACAAAATAAACAATTAGATTCATGCATATATTGGGAATTGGATGTTTAGTGCTTATCTTTTCTACTGCTTGGTGAATGCCAGCTTGGTGTCTTATGCTCCTCATGTGAATTCAGTTCTACACAGTTTCAAAACATTTATTGTTAAAGAGATGCTTGTGCTTCTAAACTAATTCTTGGATGAATTCACTTAACATTTCAATTACTGGGTTTCCAATTTGTATCATGGAAAAGCAGGAAAGGGTTAAGTCTCACATGGTGAGGTTTCTCCTTTTCTCCCAGCAAAGAGCAGTTGTGGTAATTCACCAAGACCTTTCCCAGAAAAATTCTGAAATACCTCCATTTCTCTTAATTCATCAAAACTGTGTTCATTGTGGGTCATGCGAGTCTGCTTTGCAACAGAATATGACAAAACTGATATCATCTCTTCCCCATCCTGCCCTTGGGGTCACCAGGTTGAAATTGCTCCATAGAAGCATACAACACACCAGCTATAAAGGTAGCAGGATTTTAAAGGAGAATTTTTATCATGGGAAAAGAACAGTAACTTGCCAATGCATCTCTCTTGTCATGTTCTCTCAGGAGGGACCACACACAGCTGTGCACAAATAATTAGGTTGTGGAGCTGGTCTTATACATAAACTGCACAGGTGAAGTAGGGGCACAGAGGGATGGCATGATGGTACAAGTGATGCTGCATTCTAGGCATCCAGGGGAATCTGTTTAGATCAACTATTTCCATAGCATAACCAGTTAGTTTAGTGGGCATTTCAACACTGAGAAAAAGGTTCCACTGAGTTCTGAGTACCATGACTGAGGGCTTGTCTGTATGGCAAAAATACTCCTCTGTCTCTTTCTAGCTCTCTCCCTATAGCTGCAGCTTCAGTCTCTGGAGCTTGGTGAACAGGAGAGAGGACAACAGGGGTGCTTGGCGTGGGTGTGGTGGAAGAGACAGCATAAAGTAAGCATGTGGCTGTTGAATTAAGCTTCTTCAGCCCAAGAGAGTTCCCAGAGAGTTTGTTGGGCTAACGCTAGTGTGCTTGCTTGAGTCAAGGCTGTTTCTTTGTGTGGGCTGAGTGTAGGCTTGCCTGGGGAGGGACTCATTAGCATTTCTTTGGTGAGCTGCTTCTCTTGAGAGCAAGAGAGTCATAGAGACTGCTGAAAGGAAGTATGTAAGTAGGTCAGAGGCAGAGGGAGGAGTTAGCAGCCAGTAGCTCTCTTCTCTCTCTAGCTGCAGCTTCAGTCTCTGGAGCTCGGTGTATAGGAGTGAGGTGAACAGGAGAGAGGACAACAGGGGTGTTTAGCGGGGGAGTTTGAGGGGGAGGCACAGATCTTTTCTGAGATGGAAGGGCATCTGCAGAGCTGCTGACCTGCCTGGGGGCAGAGTTAGCAGCCACTAGCTCTAGATAACTGCTGCTGCAATCTTTCCAGGTTAATCTTAGAAAATCAGCGGCAAGTGCCTTGCGGCGTGCACAGTTCTAACATAACAGGGGCATAGGAGCTCTTCTGAGAAACAAGGCCTGCAGGCATTGGTGGAGGAGGGGATACTAGAAGAGTTTGGACAGGGAAGCCTAAAGTTCTCTTTCAGTGACTACTTAAGAAGACTGATTATGGCCAGTGAGGGAGCTGCTGCAGTCACCTGCAACACCTGTGGGATGTTAGTCTTCTTCCCAGAGGAGGTGGGGAGCTATATCTGCAGCAAGTACAAGTTGGTAGCCCTGCTGGAAGAGAAAGTCGAGCTTCTTGAGGACAGGGTATCTTCTGAATATTAGGGAGCAAGAAGTTTTCATGGAAAGAGCGGAGAAGACCATCCTGGAAGCGGAACGCATCAGGGAGATGTTTACGGAGGAGACCATTACCCATACACAGGAAATGAACACTTGGAGGAATGTGACACAGAGAAATAGAAGGGCCAGGGCTCATTCAGCCAGCTTGAAGCTACAGAATCGATTTGATTCTCTCTCTCTTTCCAGAGAAGAGGAGCAGCAGCAGTGCCAGGCTTTAGGGAACACACAGGAAACCTTAGTAGATCCAGCACATGAATTGGCCTTTACCAATACTCGAAGAAGGAGGGTGGTGGTGGTAGGGGATTCCCTGCTGCGAGGAACAGAGGCAGTAGTTTGCAGGCCTGACAAAATTTCTTGGGAGGTATGCTGTCTCCCTGGGGCAAAATTTCAAGATGTAACAGAGAGGCTGACAAGACTCATCAAGCCTTCTGACTGTTATCCCTTCCTTTTGGTCCACTTGTGAACCAACGATACTGCAAGGCATAGCCTTCAGAAGAGCACAAGGGATTATGAGGCTTTGGGTAGGAAGCTGAAGAACCTGGATGCACAGATAGTCATTTCATTTGTCCTTCCAATGGAAGGGAATGGAAGGCCCAGGAAGGGAAAGAAGAATAGTGGAAGTGAACAATTGGCTATGCAGATGGTGCTGCCGGGAACAATTTGGCTTCCTGGACCTTTGGATGTGGTTCTAGGGAGGTGGACTTCTGGCAAGGGATGGGTTGCAGCTCACAGCAGTTGGCAAGAATGTTTTTGCTAAGACACTGCAAGATCTTATAAGGAGGGCTTTAAACTGAGTTGTGTGGGGGAGGGAGACAGTATTCATGAGGACAGGAGTTCATCAAATGCTGGAGAAAATGGCCCAAATTTTATACAGACAACAAGGCAAATAGTACAAGAACCCAACAGTGGGAAGAATAAAACCTTTAAAAGACAGATAGGGGAAATGGCCCATGGTCTTAGATGTCTCTATACTAATGCACAGAACATGGTAAATAAATAGGATGAACCTGAACTCTTAGCACAGCAGAACAAATATGATATCATAGGCATCACTGAAACTTGGTGGGATGAGTCTCATGATTGGAATGTACTAATAGAGGGGTATAGCCTATTTCAGAAAAATTGACCAAACAGGAAGGGTGGTGGAGTAGCATTGTATGTTAAGGATGGGTAAACCTGTGAACAGATCCATGACTTAAATCCTGGGAGTCAGGCTGAGAGCACCTGGGTAAAAATCAAAGGGGAGAGAAACAGCAGGGATATCATTCTGGGGGTCTACTACAGACCTCCAAGCCAAATCGAGGACTTGGATGATGCCTTCCTGGAACAGATGACCGCACATTCAGAAAGGAGAGATGTAGTAGTAATGGGGTATTCCAACTATCCTGATATTTGTTGGAAGTTCACCTCTGCCAAGAATATAAGGTCCAAAAAATTCCTCACTAGCCTTGCAGAGAATTTCATTGTCCAGAAGGTGGAAGAGGCAACAAGGAGATCAGCTATTTTAGATCTCATTCTAACCAATAGGGATGACCTGGTTAATGGTGTGGAAGTGGAGGGATCCTTAGGGGGGAGTGACCATGTTCTCCTGGAGTTTGTTACACAGAGAAAAGAGGAAGCCAAGCATAGTCAAGCATGCATTCTAGACTCTAAGAAAGCTGAATTCAGAAAATTTAGGGAATTACTGGGGTCAATCCCACGGTCAGAAATACTAAAAGATAAAGGAGTTAATGAAGGATGGGACTTTCTTAAAAGTGAGATATTGAAGACACAACTTCAAACAGTACCAATGAGGAAGAAAAAGGGGAGGTGTCTAAAGAAACCAGGATGGATGCCAAAATAACTTTCAACTGAGCTAAAACTTAGAATCATAGAATCATAGAATTGCAGAGTTGGAAGAGACCACGAGGGCCATCCAGTCCAACCCCCTGCCACGCAGGAAACTTAAAAAGGAAATGTACAAGAAATGGAAAAAAGGGGAAATCACCAAAGAAGAATTCAAACAAATAGCCAACTCATGTAGGGGGAAAGTCAAAAAAATAAAAAAAGCCAAAGCTCAGATGGAGCTGTTAAAGCTGTCAGATGGAGAGATTAAAAACAATAAAAAGGGCTTTTTTTAGTTATGTCTGTATCAAAAGGAAGAAGAAGGAAATGGTAGGGCCGCTGCATGGAGAAGATGGCAAAAATGCTAACATGGGACAGAGGAAAGGCAGAACTACTTAACACCTTCTTTGCTTCAGTCTTCTCCCAAAGGGGGAACAGTGCTCAACCTGGGGGAAATGGAGCAGATGATGCAGTAGGGGAAATACAGCACAGAATAGGTAAAGAGGTAGTTCAGGAATACCTGGCCAATATAAATGAGTTCAAGTCTCTAGGGCCAGACGAACTTCATCCAAGGGTATTGAAAGAACTGGCAGAAGTAATGACAGAACCACTCTCAACAATCTTTGAGAATTAATGGAGAACAGGAGAGGTCCCAGAAGACTGGAAAAGGACAAATATTTTCCTCATCTTTAAAAAAGTGGGGGGGGGAGAAGACCCACCCTAATTACCGCCTAGTCAGCCTGACATCAATACTAGGAAAAGTTCTAGGGCAGATAATTAAATAGACAGCCTGTAACACTTAGAAAGGAATACTGTGATCACAAAAAGTCAACATGGATTTCTCAAAAACAAGTAATGCCAGACTAATCTTATCTCTTATTCTGATAATGTTACAAACTTGATAGATGAAGGGAATGCAGTGGATGTAGCGTATCTTGATTTCAGTAAGGCTTTTGACAAGGTCCACCATGATATTCGTGAACAAAAGTTAGGGGTAGCTAATGCCCCAGAGGACAGGATCAGAATGCAAAATGACCTCAACAGATTAGAAAGCTGGGCCAATACTAACAAAATGAACTTCAACAGGGAGAAATGTAGGATACTACACTTGGGCAATAAAAATGAAATACATAGATATAGGATGGGTGACAAAAGGCTTTGATGACAATACATGCGAAAGGGATCTAGGAGTCTTAGTGGACCACAAGCTGAACACGAGTCAGCAGTGTGATGCAGCAGCTAAAAAAGCCAATGCGATTCTAGGCTGCATAAATAGGAGTATAGTGTCTAGATCAAGGGAAGCAATATTGCCACTGTATTCTGCTTTGGTCAGACCTCACCTGGAATATTGTGTCCAGTTCTGGGCACCACAATTCAGTAAGGATATTGAGAAGCTGGAACGTGTCCTGAAGAGGGTGACCAGGATGGTGGGAGGTCTGGAGGCCATGTCCTACGAGGAGCGGCTTAGGAAACTGGGCATGTTTAGTCTGGAGAAGAGAAGATTGAGAGGGGACATGATAGCCGTGTTTAAATATCTGAAGGGATGTCATACTGAGGATGGGGCAAGCTTGTTTTCTGCTGCTCTGGAGACTAGGACACGGAGCAATGGGTTCAAACTACAGGAAAAGAGATTCCACCTAAACATTAGGAAGAACTTCCTGACAGTAAGAGCTGTTTGGAAGTGGAATACACTGCCTTGTAGGGTGGTGGAGTCTCCTTCTTTGGAGGTTTTTAAACAGAGGCTGGATGGCCATCTGTCAGGAATGATTTGATTGTATATTCCTGCATGGCTGGGGGTTGGACTGGGTGGCCCTTGAGGTCTCTTCCAACTCATGATTCCTCATAAAATACAAAGAGAATATGTTTTGTCTAAATGGGATCCAACATCATTTTGCTGTATTCGGAAGGATGCGGGGGACTACAAATACTCTGCGGGAAAAGCCTTTGCGCCTTTTTTGACTTTAAAAAAATCATCCAAATGAAATGCACATTCCTGCTTATTGGGATAACCAATTTGCTTTAATGTGCTTTCTTCTGTAAGACCAGAAGAGAAAAGCTGATTGGTTGGACGTGTACAGTGGGTAGAGCTTGCTGGCAAGCAGGGCCGGTTTAACCAGTCTGCCAAATCCGCATTGGCGGGGGGGGGGCAAGGTCAATGGGCCAAAGGGGGGGGCTAACCTCCTGCTGTCTCCTATCTCCTTGTCTGACCAAAGAGACAGCCAGGAGGAGACGCTGCTTTGCAAGCCCCCCAACTCCCTCCTCAGGCGGGGCCTGGCAGTAGCACTGAGCTGGAGACTGCTGTTGGAGACGGAGAGGGAGTTGCTCTTCCTACTGACTAAGTTGGAATTTGGAGATGGCCCCTGCATTGCTGTGAGGATGGGGGTATCTTGCGGGAGGGGGGGCTGCCATGCATGGCAGAGTGGTTATTTAACTTGTTGCTGGAGTCAGAGACTGAGTGGCTGCTGGACTCCTCTCCCTGCAGTGTTGCTTGCAGAGAGAAGCTTGGTACTGACTAAGTTGGGGGAGCACTGAGAAGGTGCCTGGCTAATACTGATGCTGTAGTTGGGAGACGGTCCCTGCATGAGCTGGGAGGAGGAAAAGAGAGAGGGAGAGAGAGAGCACGCACTTTCTCTGAGACACAGGTGCCAGTTACACGACAGAAATTGTCGCATTGCCTACCGTGACATAGTGATCACGAGTCCGCCCCTCGCTGTTTATACGATTTATGTCTCTGATCTGGATATCCCGTGTGGTCCCATGACTGATATTTACACGTCCATAATTCCAGTTTTGTTTAGGTTTAAAAAAAATTTTTTTTTTGGCTGTCAATCAAAGATGCGATTACTCGTGTTTTCACAACCTCGGTGACGCACTTCCTTTAGAGTTCCGCGCCACGAGCGATGCTATTGGCTGGCTGGGGGGGTGGAGAGAGGGGGGGAAGAGGTTTGTTATTCCCCCTTGCTTCTTGAACATTTTTACCCTTTCAAAAGAGGCAGAAAGCATTTTGAAAGATCCTGATAGATCTTTCGCTCAGTCGCAGGGCTTTCCTTTTGAAATCAAGCTGAGTGCTTTGAAAACAAGCAGAGTGCTTTCCTTTTGAAATCAAGCACTTGGTTTTCCTCTTGCCTTTTTAAAATATTAACCCCTACAGCTGGCTGCAGAGATGGCTATAGGCAGGCATTTTGAAAGACACAAACACAGAGAGGGGGAATTAAAGGGTGCTAATTCGCCCAGAGGCTTGAATATTTTAATGTGCCAGGGAGGTGACCAAGCTACTACGATCTCTCTGTAACATGCAGTTGAGGAAAAGTTAAAGCTGAAGGGTTTGCAGTGTACAAATCCATTTAAAAAGGTAATTGAGTACACACGTGCGCACACACACACACACATCAACCTTCGTGCAGCTGGAAGGGATGCCTTTGTTTTCGGCTGGTGAGGCTGGATCTGTTGAACGGGTGACTGACCCCTCCTTTTCTGGTCCCTGAGCTCTAAGCCCGCCCCCAGTCACCATTTCCGGTCATCCCAGTACCGAGACTTTTGTCCCACGCTGTTTACATTTCCGATTTTCCGAATCCTCCAGTGACTTTTTTAAAAACCGGCACAACCTGCGGGACTGGAAGTCCCGCAGGTTGAGGGATAAAAGGTGGCCCCCCTTCCGAAAATCACGTACCCGACCCAATGTACGTGTAAACTGCCAGGGATCGACACGAATTCTTCCCAGGACATTTTCATCGTGTAAACGGCCCCACAGAGAATGAGAGATGGGAGATAAAACTCACTGGGATTTGTGTGTGTGTGCACATGTGCTTTCAAGTTGCCTTTTGACTTATGGCAACCCCATGTACTCCAAAAATAAAAATGAGTTGTATTTATTCAGGACACTAAATTCATTGAGAAGTAGTGGTGATATAATTCCTCCATAAGTGGTATGTTCCTCTGCTTAATTAGCCAGTGGCTAGTTTGCTTCATGAGCTACCTTATGTATTGTTACTTGCACATAAACCTAAAGCAAAATCAGCTGCACTAACTAGCATTGTAGCACGAAGTGGACATGTTCTAAACTGTTTTGCAAAGTTGAAAAAATGAACACAGAACTCACACACATCAGTTTTTAGGTAAAGGCTGTAAATGTTTCAGTTTCTCTTACCATGTCAGCACGTTTTCATTGCATCAGACTCAGTTAGTGCATTTTGATTATATTTCTCATTTAATATATGTTCAGATAATCAGAAACACATGGAGATGTAATTATTACAGTGGCAAAACACTCTCATGTTGTGGTTACTTAATTTTTGTCCTCCTCTGAAGTACTGTACTGTACTTCTTACCTCTTGAAAATAATTTAGCAGCAATTTGTTTTTTTTACAAAATGCAGAGTGGCTGATGGGGAGGGGGTCTGGTATATAGCTTTCTCAGACACTGGGATAAACATGGGGGGGGGGCAAAACAAACCATTGCAGGGGGCCCCCCAATTCCTTAAACCGGCCCTGCTGGCAAAACAAGCACCCGGAACTGCCATGTTGAATTTCGCTGTAGCGATTGTGCACTGAGGTGATGAAAGAGCTCCCCCCACTTTTTTTTAAGTGGAAGATCACACTTCTGCACCTTGGATTTGCTTTTAAAATTGTGTTCAGAAGTGGCAACTAGTGACAATAAAAACAATAGTGATTCACTTGCACCCATCAGCTTGATTTGCAGGCATGCCTGTTTGAAGAACAAACGCGTATGGCTTCGCATGCCTGCGATCTTGGGAAAAAACACCATGGAGACAAATGAAAGGTGTTGTGAATTGGCGTTACTGCACACCAATCCACATTTTATTGCTCATAGACGAGCCCTTACCTCATGGCAAGCATGTTTAGGCTTAGACACTTTGAGCACATTCCTCTTTGTATTTATTTGGGAATAAGTCCTGCTCAATCCAGTGAAATTTACAGCTGAGCAAACATAACATCCCTCCACATTCGCGGCTTTCACATTCGCGGTTTTGATTATTCGCGGAAAGCCGCCTGCCCCACCCTCTCCACTCCGTCCCTTCCCAAGGCAGCGAAGGTGTTCTCAGGAATCCCTTCACTGCCTTGGGAAAGGGGGGTGGAAAGCCTCCCTCATTCCACCCCAGTCCCTTCCAAGGCAGCGAGGGACCCCCTACGCCACTCTGGGAAGGGCGGGGGGTGGCGGAGAGTGAGCGCGGGGGCTTCAGAAGCCCCGGCGGCCACTGTGGGAAGGGCGGGGGGGTGGAGGAGAGTGACTGCGGGGGCTACGAAAGCCCCTGCGGCCACTGTGGGAAGGGCGGGGGGGTGGCGGAGAGTGACTGCAGGGGCTTCAGGAGCCCCCGTGGCCACTCTGGGAAGGGCGGGGGGTGGCGGAGAGTGACTGCGGGGGCTTCAGGAGCCCCCACGGCCACTCTGGGAAGGGTGGGGGGGTGGCGGAGAGTGACTGCGGGGGCTTCAGGAGCCCCCGTGGCCACTCTGGGAAGGGCGGGGGGTGGCGGAGAGTGAGCGTGTGGGCTTCAGAAGCCCCCGCGGCCACTCTGGGAAGGGCGGGGGGTGGCGGAGAGTGACTGCGGGGGTTTCAGGAGCCCCCGTGGCCACTATGGGAAGGGCGGGGGGTGGCGGAGAGTGACTACGGGGCCTTCAAGGAGCCCCCGCGGCCACTCTGTGAAGGGCGGGGGGGTGGCAGAGAGTGACTGCGGGGACTTCAGGAGCCCCCGCGGCCACTCTGGGAAGGGCGGGGGGGTTGCGGAGAGTGACTGCGGGGGCTTCAGAAACCCCCGTGGCCACTCTGGGAAGGGCGTGGGGGGTGAGAAAGGCCGGGGAGAGGCAGCGCAGCCTCCTCCCCACCCACACCTGCCTCCCCCGGCCTTTGTCAGCGGGGTCCGGGGCTTTGGAGCCCCGGAGCCCACTGAGAAAAGCCGGGGAGAGGCAGGGCAGCCTCCTTCCCACCCACACGCTGCCTTCCCCGGCCTTCCTCAGCGGCCTCCGGGGCTTCTAAAGCCTGGAGTCCCCTCAGAAAGGGTGCGGAGAGGCCAGCCAGGCTGGCCAGACACCCTCCTGCTGCCTCCCTCCCGCGGGGGGTGGGACTGCGGGAGCAGCATCTGTTATTCGCGGTTTTTCCACATTCGCGGGGGTCTCAAGAACCTAACCGCCGCGAATGTGGAGGGAAAACTGTACTTCATTCTTCAGGCAGTGGCCAGCTAGAAAAGGATATTTCTTTCAGTGTTTTGGCCCTAGAGCCTGTAATGGGATAGTTGATTCACTTGCCACTCCCACCAAATTGCTCAAGCTAATCAGTTTCAAAACCCAATGGCTATTTATTAGGATTGTGCATCAGATATGGATTGTTTTGGACACCTCCTGAGGTGGCCAGCTTCCCCCTGAAGCTGCTAGAACAGAGCCTGGACCTAGCCAGAACTTTGTGCAGGCACAAACATTAGAAAGGCAAACAGTCTAGCACTAAACCTGTCTCCCATAGAAGCCATCTAGGGCAGAACAGAAGAAGGATGTGGGGGACAAGCAACTGATAGATACACCTAATTATAAGGCATGTTTCATTCTAATCAATGTGCTTTGGAAGGCTGTCAAGACGGTTCTCTTCAGGCAGGCTTTTCCGGAATAGCTAACCCTGGCCTCAGGAACCCACTCTGGAGGTTGCTTCTGGAGCTCCAAACTGATGCTGCTCACTCGGAAGGGTTTTTAATAAATTGTATTATATGCTGATTTTAATTTGTATTAATTTAATAATGTTTTAAAGGGGAGAAGGGATTTTGAGTTGTTTTATACTGTGTACTATTTTATTGTTGTAAGCCGCCCTGATTGTTCGCAGAGGGGTGGGATATAAATAAATTTTATTATTATTTATTATTATTAAGACCAATTCTGACTTTCAAAGTTAGTTCCTCCTTTCTAATGCCAACTCAGTTCACTATTATTAAAGCCTCTTTTTGGTTTTAAGGCATCATAACTCCTTAGTCCCTACACCTGTTCTTGTGAAACTCTGCAGTTTCTAGGTTGAGGATAGCTCTATGATATGTATCACATTTTAAAAATTGCTTCCTAAAAACATGGACGGATCCAGAAAGGGTTCCCACTATTAGGACTATGGTTTCCACATAAAGCACTGCACCACTTATTTGAGCCCTGGGCTGTGTTTTCAGCTCCTCTTTTTGGGACTCAAAGAAATATGCTACAAGTAATGTTATGCAGTAACATAGCTGTGGGTATTTATTGGCTTGAGAGGGAGAGAGGCAACCAGACAGAGCCCTGCTACATTTCTTAAGCCAGAGGAAGAGAAATAAGGTTGCTTCATAATCTCCAGCAATTTACTGCTGATCTGGAAGAATGGCCTATTTCTCTTCCCTCCCTCTGCAGAAGTGCAGCTGGGATGGATGCTGCCTTGTCAACTCCCCCTCTTGGCCAGGAAATAGTGATAGTGCTCCCAGACTTGACAAATGCCTTCAACAGAAGTGTTTGGACACTGCATAAGGAAATAGTGAATACCTCCTTGCCTAAATAAATAAATAAATAAGAGAGATTTACATGTGCAGAAATCATCAGTAGGATTCTATCCATTCTGTTTTGGTGTAACAACTAATGTTTACTAATGTCAGTTGAAAGTTGACTGTTGAAAGACTGTTGAAAGAGTCAGTTGGAAGAGTCAGTTGTGACCGTCAGTGAGGACTAAATGCATACTAGGTGTATGAATTGAGTGAAGGCATGACCTGACTCCATTTGGTTGAATTATTATTACAGTATATAGTTTATACAGCCTCGTGTGCTTTAGTACTGGACATTGTTAAAGCTTGGTTATAACAAATAATCTGAACTGCTTTGTTAAGTTGTTAACATAGACTGACTTTACGCATGCTGGGCTAAGGGGTGGCCACACTCATCTTCACAGAAACCACTTTTCTCCAGACTTGTCCTCAATAAGGTCACCTAGAGACCCAGGACTCAAATTCAAGAAAGCAATTTTAAAGGAGGACCATAGGACAAAGTGAGAGACAGGCAGCCAAAGATAGGAACTGCGGGGCCAGCCTGGTGAAACCAACATCACAGCTCTAATAATTATTGTTGCCCTTTTCTGCATTTTTGTTAGCTCCACAATACCCTTTTCAACATGAGGTGACCAGAACTAAACGAAGTATTCCAATCATAATCAAGCCATAGATCTGTATAAGAGCATTGCAGTACTGGATTCTTTACTGTCTATGCTTCCCCGTCACCAATGAGTAATCACAACATTCCTGTTTTATCTGAAATAATATAACCTCCCCCTCAAAATGTAAAATGTGCAAGCAAATATAAACTTCAGCATTTTAAAAGAAATTTAATAATGTTTACTATATTAGAACTGTGTATATAATCCATGGTGGGGGGAAAGTCACAGCCTGGGCACCCTTCCAGTTCATTTTAAAAAATACAACCTCTATGTACAAATACATTCACAAAATGGCTATGCACTATCCTGATAGAAGATTTCAGCAGGATCAGTCAATGTAGACCTCCAGGTAATTGAATTCTTATGTTTTTCATTTCATGCTTTGTGTTATGTGTCATTACTTTTAAATCCTTTGCTATAAGCACATTAAATTCTTCTCCTGTTTTGAAATAATAGCAAGATAACAACAAGAAAAATGTCAATCAATATCTACATTTCATAGCAACCATAAATTTACAGAAGAGTTTTTATTACACTCAGCAGATCTGAGGAGGTATTGATCTAGCTTTTGTCTAAATGTTTATCTAGACATTATAAATGACTAGAAAAATAAGCCCTTGTGTACATGCCTACATCTGACAGTAGCCACATTTGTACAAATGAAAACTTGGGAGGAATATAATTATCCTTTGTAGAAGAACTGAAGCTTGAATATGATAATAAGGCTAAAACATGAACTTCAAGTGATTTTAGTTTAATGAATTCTGGGTAGTGACTTAACAAACCCATGTAGTATGAATTGACTTTTTGGCTATTTTAATTGTAAAGGAGATAAAATTTCTAAAGATAAAAGGAGAGCTTGTACATATCTGTCCAAAACTACCTTTATTAAAATCTACCAGGCTTATTTCTAGGAACACATCTGCAGGGCTATGGACTCACATATTCTGTTTCAAAGATTGAATGGATTCTGAAACACATGGTGATGATCACCACAAATGGAGGCTAAACCAGTGTTGAAAAGCACTCTGTATCCTTCTTGGAAACAGTCCACCCATGTGGTACAGAAAAGGGAAAATATCAGGGGTGGCATCAGGCTTTCTTATACAGAAATTGAAGCAAAATCCACCAGAAAGTTCACCTGTGCAAGTACTTTTGAAGATTCTGGAAGCAGAACATTCCGACCAATAAGTGTGCTTTCCCAGGTCAATGTAGCGATTAAAATATTACGTTGTTTTGTGGCTGGCCAAGGGCTCTTTCACTTGGTCTTTTCCTATGGCCACTTAGTCTGGATCTGACAGTGGCTAAGGCCTCAGCTGCCATCATCATCATCATCATCATCTCACCTTTTCCCCAATACTGAGTGAGACTGGAGGTATCTTTTTTTTTTTTAACCCAAATACAATTAAAAGCATTTAGAAACATGTAAGTAAAAATGTGTATAAAGTTAGTGTTAAAACACAATTAGACTATCCATAGAATTGTAACCCTTCAAAACAAAGCAATTTAAAGACAAAAGATAAAAATCAGGAAACTGGCTCACTGCTTTTTTATTATTTCCCAGTTACCCAATTGTAACAAAATACTGTACAGTATTTTTTTTAAAAAACCCTCTCTGTTTGTCCTCTTCCTCCCTACCAATCCCTTTTCCTTTTGTGTCATGTCTTTCAGACAGAAAGCCTGTGGGCTGGGATTGCCTATTTTCAGTTTCTGTAAGCTGCTTTAGGGTGCGGAGTGTGATAAAAATGTAACTGAATTAACAACACCGCAGCAACAATGACAACGCTGAAGCAGGTGTCCACCACCTTGTTTTTGCTAAGGGTTATCACTGCTTGGAAGAGATTATTTCCCTGTTCCTCACCTACTTTTTTCTCCTGGTTCCTGTGTCTACACAATGCTGACTACTGTTGTTACTAGTTTTCCATGGGTGCTTCCTAAGGAGTATCATTTAACATTGCCCCTTGATAGTTGCCTTGTACTGGACTACTGAAGGAAATAGGGCCATATCCTTTGCTGATCAGGTTATGTAGATAGCCCAAGTCCAGTTTTGACTTCAGCCCACTGAAATGTTGTGTCTACCTGCAACTTCCTTCTACTTTCATCATAATGCAAGGTAACTTGGATGTATCTGCAGTACACAGCTGTATCAGTTTCATACCACAGTAGCTGTTATGGCTCTGTTCTACAGAATCCTAGATTTGTACTTTGGTAATATACTTAAATTCTCTGTTGGAGAATTCTAATACCTGTCTACAGAATGCAGAATTCTTCACCAAATTACAAACCCCAGGATTTGATAGGATGGGGCCAAGACAGTTAAAGTGGTAGCAAACTGCACTTACCCTACATCTGCATTGGTTCCATTATCAAACTGTATAGATGACTGACATTTAGGGAATGAAGGTAAGTTAGGAATAGATCAACAGCATTCTCAAGGGTAACTTGATTCTCTATAGTTTATGGCTACTCCCTCATCATAAGGGAGCATTAAAGAAAGCATTAAAAACCCTCACTTTTATATCAAAGCTTCTAGCTGCTGAGAAACACTCAGAAACTGCCTCCTGTACAACCTAAAGGTATAGGTAGTTTTCAGATTAAAAATCTATGTCTAGTTTGATTCTCAAACAACTTTTGTTGACACAGTTTCTGCTGACTGAATCTGTTGGCTGTTTACAAGTTCAGGTAGGTCAAATGAAATGGCTCCAGCTGTTTCTATGCAGCAGTGGGTCCTCTTCTACTGTATTCATGAATGTTTCTCTACACAGCAGTAAACTAGCATTACAGAGACAGAACAGTGGCCACAGTGGAAGAATTAAAGTATAGAAGGCACATTTCTTAATTCAAGTAATGATCAAGGTTTGCTCCACTGTGGTAAAACATGTAAGGTAAACACAGAATGCAAGTATTCCATGACTGACTATTGCTTTAATAATGTACAGTTGTCCCTCGGTATCCATGGATTTGGAATCCACAGATTTAAGTATTCACAGCTTGAAAATATTCTTTAAAAAATAATAACCTAAAAAAGCAAACCTTGATTTTGCCATCTTATATAAGGAACACCATTTTGCTATGCCATTGCATATAATGGGACTTGAGTATTCATGGATTTTGGTATCCATGGGGAGCCCTGGAACCAAACCCTAGCAAATATGAAGGGACAACTATACTTCAAAACATAGAACTAGAATGTTGTTCAAAAATTATTTAGTTCATCTGTCTGCCAATGTACCAAATTCACTGCTCCAGCATTGCTGACCTTATTGAGCCAGGATTTTTTTTTTGACCAGTCCTATTGTTTTGTGCATAGTTCAGATACACTACAATCATCTTCTTAAACTTACTGGTAATCTGGAATCACTGATTACTACCACCACCTACAGATTCATAGGAAAGCTGACTTGCACAGATGTTTTGTTACGTGACTGCCTGTTCTGTGTTGCCCATTTTGGAAGATAATACACCAGAAACATGAAACACAAATTAAGCATAAAATAACAGATTTTTATGTAGAAGATGTCAAGAGTTAGAGACTTAACTCCATTATAAAATGGCCAAACAAACTGCAGAGTCATGCTGAGTCAAAATGGCTGACTCCATGAACTGCCTAGTCTTCCTTAGCTACAGAAGGAGGGTTCTTATTGGTGTGTAATGTGATTGAGTAAGCCAATGCCTTGTAACTGTGTATATGGGAGGGCTCAGAGCAGAGCTCACTCTTCTTCCTCTACGGTGAACTCGCCACGGGTCACTGTAAGAGGGGCGCTCCAAAAAAGCGATACAAGGATTCCCTGAAACAACATCTCAGGCTTGGCCAAACTGATCACCAACAATGGTCCGCCCTGACCTCACATTGGGAGGCATAGAGACACACTATCCACAATGCTGCAGCCCTATTTGAGAACTCACGCCAAACAAGTCTTGAAGAGAAACGACAATGCAGAAAGAATCACAACCCGGAAACATCACCCAAGGAGACCTTCTGCTATGCTTTCTGCAACTGGACTTGTTTATCTCGGATTGGCCTTTTTAATCATCAGTGAGCTTGCAGAAAGCGTGGAATGAGTCCTTCCTGAATCTTCGTTTGCAAAGAGAAGCCAGAGAGAGAGAGAGATAGTGCCTCATTCAGGGCAGGGAGAATCCTTAGTAGGATTACATCGGATACACCAGATACATTGCTACTGCACTATTGTACCACTCACCCTTTTAACACCCACACCCACACACATACTCTTATGTATATGAAGATTCCCCAGGGATCTCCAGCAGGAAAACCCTTGACTAACAGATCTCATGGGAACTCTTGGGAATCCTGGTGTCCTTTCAGCCCAACCACCCAAAGTAGTCTATGGTTTTCCTGCTAAAGATCCCCCAGGGAATCCTCAAGGGTGGAGCAAGGAAACCACACCCGCAGCACATTCACTACGATCCCAATATCACAATGAAGCACAAGGAGACATTTCCATCCAAAGTGGTTATTTCAAGAGAGAAAGCACTGGGTAAGTCATGTTGTACAATAAACTCCAAGCAAAGACACGACTGACTATTGCAGTGCAATTGTGGTGCAACAGTGTCATGTGCTACACTCCTCTGACTGAGACCCATAAAAAAGTGACTTCACTTGGAGGAAGGCTGCTGCTTTCAGGTGCGTTTTTAAAAAGCAGGCACCTGGTGTGGGGGCTGTTTCCTCTTCTTTTTTTCTGACATATTAGGTTTTGTTTGATTTTCCTTTTCCTTTTCCTTTTCCTTTTCCTTTTCCTTCCTTCCTTCCTTCCTTCCTTCCTTCCTTCCTTTCTTTCTTTCTTTTTGCTAAAGGAAGTTTTTTTTTATTTGAGTACCTTTTAATCTTATTGCTGTATTTTTATTTTTGTTTATATTTTACTGTTAGAAATTTGTATTTGTGTTACCCTTTGTGAGCTGCCTTGGAGAGGGTTTTTTTTTTTTTTTTGCAAAAAGACAGGAAAGAAATAGACTAGCAGAACAGATAAATTAGGCAAGTGATATGAACAAAAGATTTATTGTGTGTGTGTGTGTATATATATATATATATATATTTATATTTATATATATAATCTCTAATAAGTTATAATAGCCTCTGGGGTTTAAAATGTATTTTTGCTATTAAAAATTATAATTCAAACATTAAATATTATTATATACATCATTATTCCATATCTCAGTTCTTCTAACCATGAATTATATGGTTTCCAAGTATGAACCTGGAGAAAGATGTAATTCCTGTAGCACTGCAGTCTTTAGAAGTTAAAATCATACCCCTATAGATTTGACCATGAAAAAGCAAAATGTCCAAATACTCTTGTACAGTACCTTTCTGTGTATATAAGAGAGCTCTCTCTCTTTCTCAAATAAAGAAAACAGAGGATAGAACCAGCCAGACATCTGTTAGTTGTATAGATTTTTTTAAAAGTCTCATTCCTATTTTGTACAAAATAACAAAATATACACAGAGAGAGAGTTGTATTTGTTAACATTAGTTCATAACACATACAAGTAAATAAAAGGTTTTCTTTTTTAAATGTATGGCTTTGCAAAGGTAAATTATGAAGTGATTTCTGTTTATTTATTTAAAAGTGTTTTAAGAGAACGTGTTAGTGTGCTTACAATAGTGGCCATGGTAGTCGAATGACGAGCCAAGAGTTTAATGCTAGAGTCACTGGAGGACTTGCCAGACACTGCTTCTGCAGCCTTTAGAAGACAAATGTAGTTTATTAAAACCTCATCTATTTTAGCTACAATTTCCTCCTGCTGTGTTTCAGAGTTCATTATTTTAACTAAACGCATGCAGGCTTCTGTTAAGCAACAGAGTACTTGAAAGCTAGAAGTCATAGCGAGAAGCATTTCCTCAGGGCTTGTTTCAGCCATGGCCATTTTCCTGCAGGCACTTCCCAGCTGTCTTGATTCTACAGACAACAGTTGTTTGTACTGAGAAAGTTTAAGGTCATATGTTTCTGGATGATCCTCCCTCTTTTCCACACTCGATCGGACCAAACGGAGGAGCTCATCGGCATCCTTTTGTGCTGCAAGAAATCCATCAGGCACTGTATAATTCTTCTCCTTCATTACACTGAGTCTTGCAATTCGTGCATCAAAGGACATGTCGCTGAGATTCACATCATTTTTATCATCCTCTTCAAAACTGCTCTTTTTGTGTGGATTCATTTCTCTACTTCCAAGGACCTCTATGCCTTCTGTTTCATATTTAGCGGATGAGGATCGAGTAGAAAGTTCTGCTACGGTGCGCTGTGTTTCAGGGCGATAGAGGCATGAGAGCTGGGTGTTGTCTCTATGTTCAACTTCATCATCATCTTCTTCAGCATCTCCTCTCTTTAGAAAACAATAGCTAAAGGGACCGTGGCATTTCCAGTTGCTGGCATCTAGTTTTCTCAAGGGCAGCGTTCTGTACTGCTTGGGCTCTTTCTGGATGGTATTCAAGATGGAAGATCTTTTACTGCTCACACTGACATTCATAGAGCTTTGGGAATAACTTTTTGAGATCACTTTGCCCAGAGGAAGTGCACCTTTCTTTTCAGATTTTGAGTCATCTGCTTCAGTTCTGTCTGTACATATCATACTGACTGTGGCTTTCTCCTTCTCAAGAAACATCTCAGTTCCTGTAGTGGCTGCAATGATACTGCTGCTTCGTCGTAAAACCTTTCTATTGTGTGGCATTCTGAGGCTTCCTCCCATCATATCATATGGCCATAAACTAACTGCTACCCCACCTGACTGGTTGACTTTGGGAACATCAAAAGAGTCTTGTTTTTGACTTGGCACCTTTGATTCAGAGTGAATGTGGGATGATAGCATGATGGACTCAGCACTGGGCTGTTTAGGAAAAGCTGAAGGCATGCCTCCTTGTCTTCCAGTCACAGGCTCTGTAAAAGCTACACTAGGGGTAGTAGAAGAACAGAAAGAGAAATTAAACATCTCAGAAAGTCTTGTAGTGACTAATCATTTCAGTCCTACAGCATTATTTTTTTAAAGCCCCCACCATTATAAATACTTATTTTAAGACCATCAGGCCCAGTTAATATAGCATCCACATATAGTCTTGGTGATATTCAGATCATTAAACCAAACACTTGAAATCAGTCATGTATGGTTTTTATCAGTTCCATTTTCTTCTATATTCTATTTTTTTTAATCTCAAAAATGCTCTGTATCCAAGATATGAACAAATGTGCAAATTTGAAAGCTGAAATTAAGCATTTTACATGAAGTCAAATTCAAAAAATACAACTATTCCCAACATGGAAAGGAGCATAGCTGTTAACGACCAGAAAAAAGAAGGGGCAATAGTAATTCAAGACAAACAAGGGCTGCTTCAAAGCCAGAGATTTAAGAGTTAGGCATTTGAAAGACCAGGGCCTGGATTTACTATTTAACTACTTTGGTTTCTCCTACATCTGACTTGATTTTAAATTTCAAGTTTTTTCCAAGTGGAATATGGATTTGGGAATAAAAGTGTCACCTCATCATTGTGCTGCAAAATGGGGAGTGGACAAGTATTTACTGTTCTCACTAGCTTGAGAAGGCCAATTATTGATTTGTGCCCTTAGCAGTAATTACAAGTTAGCAGGAGTGGTAGGTAAAAACACAGACTCTCTCCCTCCTACTTCACCAGTGTTTTGTGGCAGTAGCAGGGAAAAAAAGTGACCCTAGTGACCAGCCTTCCCCAATTCAGTGTCCTCCAGATGTCCTGAACTTTCGTTTCTATTACTCACAGTCAACAAGGCATTGGTTGTGGGGAGGATGGGAGGGCATTGGGTTTAGGGAAGGCCCCCCTCAATAGTTTCTGCTTTATGGCTGATTACACCACAAATGTTTTCTCTGTTTCAGTCAATTAACTGTACTATGAGAAAAATTAATGCATTATTTAATTTCTACATGTAGTAGAAAAGATATGAGCACATGATTAGCATGCTTAACTCTCCTATTTAAGGTCCAAAATGTTAGGCTAGATTGTTTTCTTTAGGAATTTCAGAAATAGGAAGATTGATAATATTTTCCTTCTGAATGCCATCACTAGTTTGTTGTTTTTCTGTGTACTGAAAGACAAACTACAAAGCATTTCCCCATTCCTTTTGCCTGCTCCTGGAAATATGTTGAAAAATCACAGCTTGCCCTTAAAGCAGGCAAATTGCATATTGCAGCCTTGAAGAACATACTGCAAAACTGCAGCAAGTCTGAAGGAGAGAAATGCTTTCTAGCATAAGTAAGGAATGATATTGTTTTCAGATTGTTCCAGAATATGTTAGCCACATGCCCAAGCAGTTAAATTTTGTGGATGAGGCTATAGCTCCTCGTTTAGAGACAGCCAGCACCTGCATGTGAGAGAGGGCAAAATATGCTTTCTTTGTCAAGCATAGATAGAGAAACAAAGAGGAGGGCTCAAAAGACAACACACCCACACATTGGATAATTTTATATTTGGTGGGGGAAGAATGGGAATCTTATAGATTGCCCACATGCCTCCATATTAATGTACACACTGGCATCCCCAACCCCATGGAATTCTGTGTTTGGTATCACAGAGCCTACACGGGGTCATCTAAATGGCCAGAATAATCCAAATGGAATTTGCTGGCAATGCGATCTGTCTTAATGGGAACCTGCATCAATGCATTGTATTTGGAAGGGGGTCAGCAAAAAAAAAAAAAAAAAAAAAAAAAAAAAAAACTCCAAAAACTACACCTGGAGAGCCTTCATGACTTTTTCCAGAGTTTTCAAAAAGCTCCATAGGAAATGTGCATTCCTACTTGTTAAGACAACTGCATTTGCATCACTGTGCTTTCCCATATGAGAGGAAGTGCAAGTTGATTGGCTGGACGAGCGTGGGGGGTACGGGGCTTACTAACAGGGCAAGTGCCTGCTGCCAACATGTTGGATTTTTGCCTTAGGGAGCGATCGCTAAGGCGATAAAACAATTTGTATTATCTTTTTCTCTCTTTTTTGTAGACATGAAATATTGCTCGTGCATACCATGGGAAAAGTTTTTTTAAGAAAATAATAAAAAAAATTCTGCAACAGCAGATTTAAAAATTTGAATAATTTACTTGTGGCCGCCATCATGGCTAGAGGGCATGCAAAGTTTATGGGAGCTGTAAAACCATTAAGACAAGTCGCAGCTGCCTCAAATTGCTATTACTGCAAAGTAATCCATTTTTTTAGGTTTGTACAGATGAGACCCATATCTATAGTCATCACAATACTTAGGTATTTCAGTTCATTTGAATAGTTTTAGATGACACCCATTTCCTTTCTACATATTCAGATGAATGCTTTGGTGCTGCCATACCTGTAGTTTCTTTAATCTTGGGAATCCTGTGACATCCATCTCTCAAAGTGCCAAATAAGGGATCAGCAGAATTAACTGCAGAATGCATAACAGGCACATTCATTCTGTGGCACACAGTTTCAGACTGCTGATGCAGATCTTTGTATGTTGCTCCATGGTTGGGAAGCATGGCGGCTCTTTCATCTGCAGAGATATAATTGATACTTTTCCCTGTGGAGTCAGGCATCATGTGCTTAGCATCAGAGGTACAAAGAGGAGATTCGACTGGGGTCCCACATGTGCTGCTACTGCCTGTGCTACATCCCGCATCCACTGAGGAGCACTGGGAGCTTTGCAGGGAGAAATGGCCTTCGCTCTGCAAGGATGACATGCGTTTAGCTAAGTGATACTCACATAATCTAGTCACAGTCTGTTCTGCTTCTGGAAGCTTTGAGAGATGACGATCATCCACAGACAAATCAGCATCTTCAGAGTCATTCTGCTCTTTGGGTAAAGAGCGTGTGGTCACATCAGACATAAAATGTTCATCTGGTCCATGCCCCAAAATACTGCTGTGGTCAATCTCAGGATGTGCTTCATCTTTACAGTCTATTTCTGTTTTCTCAAGATTAGAAACTCTGGGAACTGTCTTTCCACTCATCACTTCCGAATTTGGTTTCTCTACTGCTCCTTCATCTGAAGCAGCATACCATCTTTGGTCATCCCTGCGAAAAGCAGTTTTCTCCACATTAAAAGTGCTTATGCGTTGACTCTCCTTTGAAGAGAAAGTACTGGCTTTAACCTTTTGCTCACCAGTTTCTGTTTTTTTAACCCCCTGTTGTTTTTTTACAACAGTAGTGCTTTCAGGGGTTACTTTTCCTTCCCCATCATTCACCTTATTTTTCCGCTTAGTAGTGCAAGAATATACTGCAGACCCCATGTGCAGCTTGCTAAAATACTCAGTAACAGATTTGGTTTCCATGGTTTCTGGTTCCATCTCCATGTTATCTGAATGGAGAATCTGCTTTGAAGGCACAACTTTTGACTGGAGCTCCGCAACTTGCTGATTAGCTGATGATTGTAAGGATTTCATTAGCAACCCCCCAGCCTGACTCTTGGAGATGGAGAATTCAGACTGTGGTTCCAGAGGGGGCTGGTAACTGTCATTAGTGGGCAAAAACATACGCGTGGCATTTTCAGTCAGTTTCTGGGCTGCAGCCAGTTCAGAACTTTCAGTCATTTCAGAAGAGTTAGTCTCATTACCAGAATCTGACGATGATTCAGGGCTATATGCTCTCATGATGGCTACACCTGTATGCCACAAAAATAAGATCCAGTTAATGAAAGCTTGTCAGGCACTGCAATAAACTGATAAGAAAATGGGCTTTGTAAGCTTAAAAATGGTTCTAGAATACTGATTCACATATTGCATAGTTTCCAAGAAAGGCAACTTAACATAATGGTAGTTCTATCATATGATATGTCTGAGGATGGCAAAAATGATAATGATAACAATAATCATAACAAAATGATTGCAAAAAAAAAGGCTAATGGTGCAAAGGCTAATGATGAAAATGGATGAAATGGTATGATGTATTTCAATGAATAAATGTAACAGTAGTGAAAGAACCTGAATTGTCATTTGTCTGTTGCTCCTCAGAAGCGGCCAAGGCCTCCAGTGCTTGGAGAGTAGAGACCACAGCATCATCCAGCCCCTTTCCACCTTTTCCTTCAGTATTAGTAGGGACAGCATCTATAAGCGACACTGGAATGTCCCCACTCCCTAGATTATTAGTTTCTTCCTTGTCTTCTCTGTACTGTAACGTGTGATTCTGAGAATCTTCCTCATCAGAGCTATCTCTGAACCCAGGTGGAGGAGCAGCAATGGCCATGTTGAGAGAGTGCAAGAGGAAGTCATCTTCATTATCATCGCCTTCTGGTGGTGGGAGGGATGTCAAATCTATGATGTCATCACTAGAACCTGAAAGGCTTAGAAGAGCAGGTCTATTGATTTCTCCCACCATGATGTCCTCCTCACAGCTTACTTCATCTTCATCCTCGGCATCATCTGTGTTCTCTGCATAACAAATATCATGTAGCAAAGGCTCTTCAATTCCTTCGGCAGCTCCAAATATTTTGCCATCATTTAGGCCTGCATAAACAGAGTTAGCAGCAAACTGAATGCTTTCAGCTTCTGGGGACAACTCCAAGCCTTTAATGTCATTGGCATGGCTTATATAAAGAGCTCTTTGCTTATCTAATCCTTCTGGACTTTCATCTAATAGTCTTTCATAGCCAAGAGTTTGGGGGTTAATACCATCCAAACTGTGATCTCCAAATATAAAGGATACTTTTGCAGCTCTTGGAGACCCTTCTGTTTTCTTATTCGATTCCAGTCCTGAGTATGACAGTACAGATTGCTCATTCACATTTTGTTTGTCTCCTGCCTCCATGGAGTCAATTTGTTTGGCCAGCTGCTGATCAAGCCCACTAGAACCATAAACATTCTCTATGTACATGTGCCTGTGTTCTTTTGGACATAAGATACTATCAGAGGTATCTACAGTTTTCTGTTTTGAGTCTACAAACATGTGGGTTTCCTGTTCTCCCTCTGCCAGGAAGGTAGTCGTTTTTGCCACGCAGTTCCACTCAGAGCCATGGAGATTATGCTTCCCCTTCGTTTCAGTCCCTGAAAGTTAGTACATGGGGAGGAGGGAAGGTGAATCATTAATTCATTTTATGTCATTTGGTATACTTCAGAATAAACAATATGTTATTCCTAAACACCCATATAACTTATTCTCTAACCTTGAAATAGATTTCTAATAGCTGTCTTTTCTTAGCTGCTCCTTCTTAGTCCCTTTATACCTCGTGGAGAATTCACATGAAGAATTCCAATAATAACATAGTTGGACTAACTCAGAAATCCAAACCATGTTGACCTGTACTTCTGGATCAATAAATTGGGTTGACCCAGAGATAAATAAAGGAATTGATGTTAATCTGAAGGTATTTTCAAATGCAGCATTTTGCCTTTTAAACCATGATTTTGCAAATCAGATGGGTACAAATATATTCTTTTAATTTGATGTCCACCAACTCTCTCTCTCTCTATGTTTGTAATATTCTCGATTTTTCTCAATAATGGGACTCAAGGTAGCTTATAACATGTTAAAACAACGTGGAATAAAGTTTATCAACAAAGTAAATTAGTATATTATTTTGCATTTTTGAATGTACACTGCTGTCAGGCCTCTGCTGTAGGAGTTCTCCAGCAAAGCTGAGTTTGGATCTCCTAGGTCTTAAGACACCATGGAAGTGGCTGCCCCCATGGACCCTGGACCATCAGAGATGGGTAGAGAATGCCAAACCCACAGAATAGAGAGGTTTGGACTCAGAGAATGAAGTAGGAGATGACAGGAATCTGTTACACTGATTTGTCTTCTGGTTCCACTTCTAGATTTCCCTTGCCTGATTTGTCTATTTGTGGTGTGCAATCTTGCTGATATTGACCCCAGATTTACTTAGACCTTGCTGTTGGGACCCACCTGCTTAGAAGCAGGACAATTGCATTTATACATCCTGTTACCTGTTTCACGGCCATTTCCACTATTTTTCTTGCTGGCCATGTTAAATATTGAGCGCCTGGAATCAACTAAAAGTCTATAGTATCCAGCTGTTAAACAGGCAAGATTCATGGCATCTGATGATTCCATCAGCAAAGTGATTGGCTAAGCAAAAAAAGAAAGAAAAAAGAAATAAAAAGAAAAAGTCATTACACCAGGAAATCTTTGAGAAACTAAAATATACCAGATCTAAAGCTTAAAATATTTTAGAAAAATAAACTTGCAGCAAGCAAATCTTCTAAATGTAATTAAACTGACAGTATGATCTTAAGCATATTTATTCAGAAGCAAGTCACATTAGGTTCAATGGGATTTTCATGAATTTGAGAGACATAAATAGGGTAAAAATATAGTTTTTTACATTCTCTGACTAACTTTCTAATGTATGGAAAATCACAGACATTGAGACTACTGGTGTCGAACATGGAGACTATAGCTTTTACTTGACAGGTTTTAAAATTTTATACTGCACACTGTGCAGTTTTCCTCCAGTAAATTAAATTTCAAATATCAGGGATGTTAGAAAAGTGTAGCACTGTTACTAGAGGGGTGGAAGGTACAACATTGCTGCTCTGGCAAGCGGCTGATATCAATTTCAGGCTCTGTGGTTTCAATATTATTTCTTGGAATTTATCTGGAAGACAAGAACCACCACCACTCTTCGAATATTCATTTTGGACAGTCTCTCTCACAAAGATCTGAATGTGTTCAGGGGTAGTAAGACAACAGAAGCCCAAGTGAGTATCTCATGCCATCTATTCCCAAGTAGTCACCATTAGCCTCAAAGATGCCAGAAAATAGAACCACTCCTTTACCTTCTGGGAAGAGTGTTTCATTGTGCTTTTTTGGGACCCCTACTTGTCCCACATTACCAACACCACTTATGGGGACCCTACTTACTACCATCAAACATGGTGCTCTTCCAAATGCCTCATGGTCTCTGTGTGGGAGACTTCATCAAATTAATCCCACCACTGGAAACTACCGGTGAGGTACACTGGACTTTATCAGACACAGTCTTTAAAATGTTCTTTTGCTGGAACAACGCCCCCCAATTTTTTATGGCAAAAGAACATCCCCTCCTCCCACATTCACTGCCTTTCCTGGCAAAGGCTCCTCCGTGAATTAAGAGGAAGTGAATGGACCCCTGTTCACTTCCTCACTCGAAATCTTGCGCAATTTCATCACGTGGGAAATTTAAAAAGAAAAAGAAAAAGAAAAAGAAACCTTAAAAAGTGAAGCAAAGCACATACACACAATTTAAAAGTCACAAGTAATCCAGGGAGGGTCATAAAAAGAGCGAAACTTACCTGGCTGTCCTGATCTCACCCAGAAGCATTCACTCCTGAGCAGCCATTGTTGGGGTAAGCACATGATTTAAATGGCCTGAGGTATCACATGCCGGCAATGCCAGCAAAAAAGCAGCAGAGGAATTTATTGACAGCTTAAGCTGTCAATTAAAAAGTACAAGATTTTGCCTTTTTAAAACCGCGAAAGGGCAACATCATCTGATCTGCATGCCCTTTCACAGTTATGTGGCGTCCTTCCAATGCCACATTATGCATGTCTGATAAAGTCCACTGTCGTTTAATCAGGCGGCTGCCACAATTTGTGACATTTACCTTTATGAGTCTTTGTGTGGATTCCTTTATCCTAACATACTACCAGTCACCAAAGATATCAACCACAATTAAACATCCATTGCCATCACAGATACTGTGTCTGACTTATTACCACACCTATACTGCTAAAGTAACATTCCAAGAGGCATGTGTGTATAGTATAAAATATTTATTAAACATAAAGTAAACACACAAATCAAGATTATTTAGTGGGCTGAAACATGTGGTTACAAGGTTCAGTGCCCTAGCTGTTACCGTTACTTATTTAACTATTCATCTTTATCAACCACACATTACATCACTCTCCTTTCTGATTAAAATTAGGCTGACTAAAAACCATACAGCAAACCCTGCCCCACTCTCTCAGCCACTGACTTTACTTTTCCTTATCTTCAGCCCTGTCTATACCATTGAAAAAACCTAATCCTACACCTGCCAGAATCTGACCCAATAATAAGGCAATATTAAGTGCAGTGTTATTCCTGAATCTGGTGTGATAAGGCCACACGCCACACAGCCCTATCTGCACCAAAGTAGGAGTATACCACCTTAATCTGGGATTTAAAAACTTGCTGTTTTCTCCAGAGTTTGCTTGAAACTCTGGAGAAAACTATAGTGTGAACAATGCATTTGTTTTATTTTATATATATATATAAAACAAAAAACAATGCATTTGTCCTAGATTCGAGGTGGGTGGGGAGGCAGGGCAAGTGCTGCCTGACAGGTGCTACAATTTCCCCCTCCACGGTGCCACTTCCTCATTCTAATATTGACCAGGAAGGCAGAGCCTTGGTGCATAGTCGGTTTCTCTGAGGTTAGAACAAGATGCCAGCTTTGCGATTACATGGCTAGCCACTCCTTCTGACCTTGGAGAGGCTGATTGTGTCCTGGCATTAGTCACTCTCTCTGAGGTCAGAAAGAGCAGCCAGCCTCATGGTCAAGTGTCTGGCTGTTCCTTCTGACCTCAGAGACATAAATTATGTGCTGGGAAGGCAGAGCCCTGGCACATAGTAACTCTCTCACTGTCTTCTAGGTTTATTGGCTACCACTGCATTTCATCAGAATGTATGAGGGGCAAGTAGGTATACAATACTTACACAGGCCATGCACAAAATCCTTTAACTGTGAAGGTTACACCTGAAGACCCAATCCAAGTACAGCATAGCAATTTTAAAATCTCCCAAGGTTAGATATGAAAATAATTTAATGTGAACAGCATTCACTTGCTTCTTGATTCTATGTCATTCGCACAACAGTGAGGCATGTACAGTATTAGATCAAGTGGGGAAAAATACTTTTTCTTTTCACTTTTGGTTGAAGTCATTTGCTTCAAAGCAGTTGCTCACTTTATATAAAATAATAAGAGTGTTTGGTATCCTGCCACCCAATTCCTTCAAAGCAGTCATGGGGGGAAATTGCAGGAGTGAGAAAATGTGATGAATCAATCTTAGGGCCCATCTAGATGGACTGGAAAAAACAGAAAGCCCTTTATTTTCCCCTCCTGTTCTTGCCTATTTATTTATTTATTTGAGATCCACATGCTGTTTTCCCCATTCTCAAGTATTCCCAGGAAACTTTCAACATTTACAAGGACTTTTTATTCTCCCTTCCCAGGATACTTTACATTAACCCAGTATTTCCCAAAATGAAATATACCTCTCCATGGCAGTCTGTCTTATCCTGGAACTAGCTAAGATGGCTACCACCAAGAAACATAGGACTTTATCAGACAAGCCTCTAAAGACATTCTTTTACTACCATATTTTACACGTTTGTGTGCTGGCAAAAGAACCCTTTATATTAAATGTAGCTGTGATCGTGTGAAAAAGCAGGTTCATACTTCCGTGTTAACGGGTGAGCGTGATCTTGGCAGTTCTTGCAAGGAGACTCAAGTGTGCTTAAAAGTAAAAAAAACCCAACTAATTTAAAAAACAAAACAAATACACAAGCATTGAAACACACTTAAAAACTTGCCTACAACACAGAGACGTTCATAAAAAGAGCGTCCCATGGCTAGTTTTTGCATTCCCACCTGCAAGTGTTCTGATGGGGACCACCCATTGACACTGGAACCACACCAGCAGAACAGAGTGCGGTTTCACATGCTCACAATCACAGCAAAAAAGCCCACCACAGCCAATCTATTGATGGCTCGGCCCATCAATAAAAAAAGAGTGCCTTATTGACCACACAAAATCACAAAAGCATGACGTCGTGTGGTATTGGCACCCCTTCGCATTCATTAAGCATCGTTATAATGCCTTATTTGCTGCATCTGATAAAGTCCATAGTGATTGTTCCCAGGACAGCAGATTCAAAAGAGGAATGCTAGCAATAAAAGAAAATGGCACTAATAATTAACTAGTATACTGTTACTAAATCACTTTAACACTTTGACTATGGCTGCCGACACACTATGGAAATAATGCAGTTTGAGATCACTTTAACTATGATGGCTCCATCCTATGGAATCCTGGGAATTGTGCCACCAGACCTCCCTGACAAGAGAAGGCTAAATAGCTTACAAAACTAAAAATCCCAGAATTCCATAGCATTGAGCTATGTCAGTTAAAATGGTGTCAAACATTTCATTATTTCTGCAGTGTGTCAGCAGCCTATAACTCCTGGGTAATAATTAAAAAATGGCTCAGTGGAAATTGATGAGAGTCAATTTCTGCAATGTTGCTTGAGTCTAGATGTGATGTGTGATCAGTGGGATAGGGAGGAGGAGGAACAGAAGGGAGGGGGAGTGAGTGAATCCAAGGATAGTTCAAGAATGAGTTTTCATGCAAAACCATGAATATGCAGGTAAAATAAAAACAAAACAAAAAGCCCTGGAGAGTCTCAATACTTCCAGGGGCCTTTTTTCCCTTCCTGGATAAGTCTTTAGTTAGTGTGACAGTTCCAAAACGGTACTGGTGTTTCGTTTTGAAATCTTTGGGGTTGTTTACACGGCAAAATAAATCCTCTAAGAATTTGCAAAGAGTCCTAATAGTTCCCACATCTTTCAGATCAAAGTTACATATTCAGAAGGATGGGGGCAAAAAACCCCATAAGTCACACAGTATCAGTTTTTGCTATTTTCCCCAACTTTTCTGATAAAGTTCACGAAAATGCACACATTTGTGTGAACTACCATTTCACAAAAGGCTGTGGGAACTACCAGCAATCTTCCCAAAACAGCCACAGCAGAGCTGAGCCATGATTGGTTGGACCAAATGCGAAGGAGGAAGACTTGCAAGACATGCAAGGAGCCTCAAATGAAAAGATCCAGCCAGCCGTCTGCTTCCTGGCTTGCTTGGCTGCTGGGGCTGAGGGATCCCTGCTTAGCCATAATTATTGTTCCTGTGTGTGTGTGTGTGTGTGAGAGAGAGAGAGAGAGAGAGAGAGAGAGGGAGAGGGAGAGGGAGAGAAGCAGTCTGCTCCACTGGCCAAGTGGGTGAGGGGAAGGGGGGCTTGAGGAAAGCAGGGTGAAGGAGCCTGCGACTCCATTGCTTCTGCCGGCTGGGTGATCATCCCCCCAAGACCTGTCTTCCTTCCTGCCAGCTCTCCAGCAATGGGGGACGGCTCCTTGGTGCCTGAAAGGCTCCCTCCTTCCTCCCAACCTTCTTGCTTTGGGAAGAAGAGGGAGGGAAAGGTGCCAGCTCTCTCTCTCTCTCTTTTTCCCTCCCTCCCTCTCAGTTTCCCAGCATCTTCCCCCAGATGTGCTTGGGAGACCACACCCCTACCTTTGTCTGTGTGAACTACAAAGCCAAAAACTAACCAGATCAACCAATTTTGCAGTAAATCATGTAAACTATGAGGCACTTGTGCAAAAATGTGCTAATGCACAAACTATCACAATAAAAACTGCTGTGTAACTGCCCCCCTAGAAATATTGGAAATTTGGAAATATTGGGCTAAATCCAATTGCTGACCCCAACTAGCGTAGACCCATCAAATAAATGGAACCTTATGTAAATCTCATTGTTCCAATGAGACAACTCTAGTTGGGACTAACAACTGAATTTAATCAACTTAATATTTTGAGAATAGCAACAGCAATAGCATTGATATTTATATACTGCTTATCAGGGCCAAAGCTCTCCCTAAGAGGTTTACAATTTTTTTAGCTAATTGCTCCCAACAAGCTGGGTACTCATTTACTGACCTATGGAAGTATGGAAGGCTGAGTCAACCTTGGAGCCCTCTGGGATTGAATTCATAATGTTGTGGCTTGCAGTACTGACATTCAACCACTGCACCACCAGGGCTCCCGAGAAGACGTGCAGAAATAAATGTTTACAAAATATTTTCAAAATCTCAAGACTATTGCCATAGATTCCACTTGAAGTCTAACTTGTGTTGGTCACTTCTATCACAGAATATATATTAGAATACTGAAAATTAAGACAAACATTAAGAAGTAAGGGGAAAACATATATTCTTCTAAATAGTGAGATTATCATCAGAGGATAAGATGCAGATTAGTCTATTTAGGATTTTACAGTGACCTTTTCAGTCTCTTAGCTTTCAGTTAGTCACATACTACACCAATGAACAAACTGAGAAAATAAAAAAAAGTCCTAAGTAAATGAGACCTGTTGCTTAACTTGATGGACAACCAAAAAATAAAAACACTATTTAACTCCTTTTTTATTCTTACAATCTAAAAATGAGAATCTTACTGAAGCACTTAACATTCAATCAACATTCAACTTACTTTTACATCTAGTACATGAAGCTCAACTCTAACAATAGTTTCATCTTCTGTAAACATCTCGATTCTGTTCACATGGCTGAAATCTGCCAGAAGGGCCACCAGATTAGTTTTGGTGTTTATTACATGACTGATGCCATATCGTGGTCCCACTAACAATGTCACTTCAGAACGCTTTTCTCCCTGCTACAACAAGGAACAAGGAAAGCAGAGAGAGAGAGAGAGAGAGAGAGAGATATCTTCACATAACAAGGAAATGTATATAGTTTTAAAAATCTATATTAGCCATTTTAATCTGGTTGTGGTTAACAGTTGTTGTCACTGTTGTTATGTGTCTTCAACTTGACTACAACCTACGCAACCTAATACCCTAAAGCCACCAGATCCCACTGATCTTAGAAGCTAAGCAGGCCCGGCCCTGGTTAGTACTTGGATTGGAGACTGCCAAAGGTGTTGTAGGCTATATTCCAGAGGATGGAACTAGCAAAACCACCTCTGAGCATTCCTTGACTAAGAAAACCCCATGAAATTCATAGGGTCACCATAGGTCTGTCAGGATATTGGAACATACAGTAGATTTATCTTGTAAAGAGCTGGAATGTAACAAACGGTCTGCAGTTTGCAGAAGCAAGCTAGTAGGGTAAATGTATCAATATTGACTGAGTCCAGGAGCTTGAGCTGGTGCAGGACTGGGCTGAGAGCTAAGCAGTTCTGATTTGGATTTCACAATGTGAAGAAGTTCTGTGTTGGATTTCACAGAGTGAAGATGTTTTTCTTATGAATGCTGTATATATCTGTAAATACTCTTCATTATGCTCAAGTAAATAGAATTTTATTTTAGACACAAGCCTGTGCCTGTGTCTTTATTCTGATGTCTGAAGGAACAATATTCTGCTGTTTATTTTTTGCTGCTTGGACCTGTTTAGGTTCCTAGTGCTAACACCTGACAAGGTTGACAGGCAACTTGAAGGCACATAAATATCCTGGGTTTTCTTGGCAAGATTTATTTGGAGAAGTTTTCCCATTGCCTTCCTCTTGGGCTGAGAGGGTGTTGCTTGCTCAAGGTCACTCAGTGGCTTTCCATGGTTGAGCAGGAATTCGAATCCTGGTTTCCCAGAGTCCTAGACTGAAACTCAAATCATTTCATCACATTGAATCTGGGGGTAACATACTACGTTTATTGCAGAAAGTATTTTCCCCATGCTTTTCATAAACTTAGAGCCTTATCACACCAGGGAATGGAAGTGGCTTTAAAGCTGAAGAATAATGTGTCCTGTCTTGCCTTATCGCATGATGTCTGCGTGCATCAGCTATTCTTCCATTCCAGTCCCATGGAAGATGGTGGTAAATACAAGTTGTTTTGCTAACTAGAAAAATCAGTTAGCAAAAGACTCATCTTTACTCACGGGACTGGAACAGGAGAACATCTGGAGCACACCAACATGGTGCAATAAGTAGCAGGATGTGCTACTCTCGGGCTTTACTTCTACTTTTGCTTTCTTCGTGCGATAAGCCCCTTATATATTTGATACTAAGATATAAACAGACAACTTGTAGTTGTTCAATTGTTGGTCTGCAACTGCTCACAAACTGGACAATACAGCTGGTGGTGACAGATAAGATTTACAGTCCAACAACATCTGGAGGACAAGAAGTATTAAAGGATGGTAATTATAACAAAAAAGTGATCAAAATTGAGACTCCTTCAGGCAGTGTTAGAACTATTATAAGTTTTGGCTCAATATTAGTTGTGCTGGATTTAATTAATTATCCCATTAATTAGCCACATGAAAACTCTTTGGCAAAAATAAGAATGATATACATAAAGCATACCAATAGTGTTGCTTTAAATACACGGCCTCCGTATAGTCGTAGATCACTGAGAAACTTGAGATAGTGAACCTTGGCCTGCAGAGCAGAGAGCTGAAAATAAGACAAAAACAAATAAATTTATTATAAAGGTAAGATGCAGTGATTAGCATCTTCATCTAGATGAATTACGTAGAATTGGACTACACAGGCTATGGAGAATAGCAACAAGAGCTTATCAAAGTCCATAAGCAGGTCATTCCTCAGAGAACCCCATGAAGGCAGCAATTATTTTTAGCTCTTGGAATTAAAACCACATTTGCTTTATTCAGATGCAGTCCACACTCCGCAGCAGCACTCCAGCACTAAAGCTGTACTAGTGGAAAACAATTTGGATTAACCATCTGTTAACTGAATGGAAAAGGAACTGGGACTGACTATTGTGACCAGTTTATCTGGTACTTATTTTCTTTGCCCAAGGCTGAGCATGGCTACATCTCCTCATCAACTGCTTGCTCACCAACTGCCTGCTCCATAAATGCCTTGTGCTATAATCAGCAAGTGATCCAAGAGTCAGGTGATTATAAGGCAAAGAGCTATAGGCTAGTCAACCCAGTTCAAGTCAGTCACAGGAAATACACCAAGATTAAGGGAGAAAAAGGAGCAAGGTCATTAGCCAGTCCAGGAATCATTACACCAAGCCACTAATCAAGATAAAGGAAGCCAACAAGGGGTAAGATGCAGAGTTGACAATTGTAGCCAATCCAATAGAACACAAATGCAGAGAGAACTGCCATTCTCTGAGACAGAAAAGTTGCAAGCAACAAAGACTCCAGGGAGCTGCTGGGAGATTTATAGGCAACAGTTTCTGGCTGCCAGGTGCTTAATGATTCAGGGTTTCTTATTGAACAGATGCTGGTACCTATGAAACCTCTCCTTATCTCTTCTGCAAAGTTTATAGGAAGGGGGCATCAGTGTCTGCTATATACTTCTTATGGGAGGCCCCCTCAACTGTTTCAACCCCCAGTATTGCTATCTGGAGCCATTAACTCCTGGCAATGCTATAGATGGAAATGGGTGAGTAGTACAAGAACCCAACACAGGGAGGAAAAAAACTTAAATGAGCAGCTAGGAGAATGAGCCATGGTCCTGGATGTCTCTACACTAATGCACAGAGCATGGGATATAAACAAGATGAACCTGAACTCTTAACACAGCAAAGCAAACATATTACAATAGGCATCACTGCAACCTGGTGAGATGAGTCTCATGATTATAATGTAGTTTGGAATGTAGTAATGGAGGGGTATAACCGATTCCAGACAAACAGACTAAACAGGAAAGGAGGAAGAGTAGCATTATATGTCAAGGAGGTTTACACCTGGGAAGAGATCCATGACTTAAATCTTGGAAGCCAGGTTGAGACTATCTGGGTAAAAATTATGGGGGGGGGCAGAGAAACAACACTGATGTTATAGAGGGAGTCTGCCAAGCCAGGTTGAGGAGTTGGATGATGCCTTCATTTAGGAGATTTTCATACGGGGAAAATAACCCCTGGGGAGATCGGGAGAGAAATGGGGCTGTTCCGGTTGAAGCACTACATTTGCACGCTCCCTTCCTTCTCCTGATCTCCCATTGTCCTCCCTCTGTCCTGTTTCCATTTCCTTCCTGCTATGTTCCACAATTTTTTACTAATGAAGAACTTTCATTAGTAAAAAATAGCAGGAGGGAAATGGAAGCAGAAGGGAGGGAGGACGACAGGAGAGGTCCCAGCAGACTGGAGGAGGGCAAATGTTGTCCCCATCTTCAAAAAGGGGGTGGGAGAGGACCCAAAGAATTGCTGCCCAGTCAGCCTGACATCAATCCCAGGAAAGATTGTGGAGCAGATCATTAAATAGACTGTAAGCACTTACAAAGGAATGCCATGATCACTAAAAGTCAACATGGGTTTCTCAAAAACAAGTCATGCCAGACTAATCTTATCTCTTTTTTGAGTTACATACTTGGTAGATGAAGGGAAATGCTGTGGGTGTAGCATATCTTGGTTTCAGTGAAGCGTTTGACAAGATCCCCCATGATATTCTTGCAAACAAGCTAGTAAAATGTGGGCTAGACAATGCTATTGTTAGGTGTATTTGTAGTTGGTTGATTGACCAAACCCCAAAAGTGCTCATCAACAGGTCTTCATCCTGGAGAGAAGTGACTAGTGGGGTGCCACAGGTTCTGTCCTGGACCCAGTGCTATTCAACATCTTGATAAATGTCTTGGATGATGGAATAGACAGCATGCTTATCAAATTTGCAGATGACACCAAATTAGGAGGGGTAACCAATACCCCAGAGGACAAGATCAGAATTTAAAGTTAACAGGTTTGAGAGCTAGGCCAAAACTAACAAAATGAATTTCAACAGGGAGAAAGATAAGATACTCCACTTAGGCAGAAAAAAAATGAAATGCGCAGATCTAGGATAGGTGACACCTGGCTTGAAGGCAGTACATGTGAAAAGGATCTCAGAGTCTTAGTGGACTCCTAGTAGCTGAACATGAGTCAACAGTGTGGTGCAGCAGCTAAACAAGCCAATGTGATTCTAGGCTGCATAAATAGGAGCACAGTGTCTAGACTGAGGGAAGTAACAGTACCACTTTATTCTGCTTTGATCAGACTTCACCTGGAATACTGTGTCCAGTTAGTTGGAACATGTCCAGAGGAGGGCAACCAAATGGTGAAAGGTCTGGAAGCCATGCCCTATATATATGAGGAGTGTTTTAGGGAGCTGGGTATGTTTAGCCCAAAGAAGAGAAAGTTAGGAGGTGGCATGATAGCCATTTTTAAATATTTGAAAGAATGTCATATTGAAGATGGAGCAAGCTTGCTTTCTGCTGTTCTAGAGACTATTCCAGAACATGAAGCAATGGATTTAAACTACAGGAAAAGAGATTCCATGTAAGCATTAGGAAGAACTTCCTGAGGGTAAGAGCTATTCGACCATGAAATGCACTACCTTGGAGTGTGGTGGAGTCTCCTTCTTTGGAGGTTTTTAAACAGAGGCTGGAGTGCTTTGATTGTGTATTCCTACAGGGCAAGGGGCTGAACTTGATGGCCCTTGTGGTTTCTTTCATCTCTATGATTCTATAAGGCATCAGGTATATTAAGCACAACAGAGTTCCAGAATTTGCTGAACAATACCAGGTGCTAATACTGGAGTGGCTTATGTAAATAATTAACTTTTTTATTTTCTTCTAATTTTTAATCCAATTTTTTTGACAGGCTGGATCTTCAAAACAGCACAAAATGTGACCAAATTAATATCTTTTAAATCCCCAACAATTTAAGCAGGAGAGAACCAAGTTTGTGCTTATCTCTTGAATTAGTGGAACTTAAAAATTCTTTGACTTCTGCACTAGGCCAGAACATCAAACATATCCCATTTGATACAAATCTCAAGAACCCAGGGCATACGTCTGTTCATGACAAAGGCAAATTATTTATCAGGATACTTCACTTAACAGTGTGACAGAAATCAATGGACTTGCATGATGAGAAAGATGTTCAGCTGCAGCAGGCTCTGAAGTTAAATGCAAGTCAAAGCAAAAGAAGCAATTTTTAAGGTATTTTCCTATGAAATGCAGAAGCAAAATGAATGCAGGTAGAGAGAAATAGTTATGCCCTTGTGGTTTACTAGAAACCACCATCCTCAAGATAAAAGAATGATTTGGCTAAACTAATTCTCTTTAATTGTTTTTGAAACATGACAACAAGCACACTGCACCATACAGTCTTGCAAATATTTGAAAATACATTGGCTACTTACTTGTCTGAAGGACTTGTTTAAAATTCTTCCCTTCAGATGCAGCTCTCCTGATTATGAAAATATATTTCTATTAAGATGCAAATGCATTACCTTTTTACCTGGAGGAACTAGGTTTTGATTTGCTTTGACAAGGTGCGAAAGTGCTTTCTTTATGTTCTTTTCTTTCATGCTCTGCAGTACAGCAGATGGAAGAAAAGTCTCCAGTCCCCATTCTTTTCTGCAATATAAGACATACCTTTAATTTCGCATTTTCAGACAATTACATAGACTAATCAGTGTCCACAAGATTGAGGAAACACAGTTACATGGTGAAGCCCATCTTGCATTCCTTCAGATGTTGCTGAATTGCACCTCAAAGCATTCCTCCTTACTGTCTGTGCTAACTCAGGGTGCTGGGAGTTGCACTTCATCATCACCCCTGCCCTTGAAATTCTTCTCTTTTTGAGGCTTTAAGGATTACGTACTTTATTAGGAACTGCTCTGCAATGGGAGTTCATTGTAAAATTTCAGTTTGTACATCAGCAGTACACATACAGTATCTACTGCTATGTTGTGGATGCTTGTCTGACAGAGAGCAGAGCCCTTTAACTCTACATGTTCTGACTTTTTTTTTCTTGGTGGATTTACTGTTTTGATTTGTGACTGACCTTGGAAGCAGAGTGGAGGACAAGCAATGGTGTAATTTTAATAGCAAAGGTAAATAGGAAGCCATAGTGGAACAGCAGTTACAGTGCTATGGTAAGGTTACTTTCTCTGAGACTGCTCTTCCCCTCTCTCCTCTGCCCCCCCTCCAAAAAACCCTATGAGGGAACTGTAAGTCACAGAGCTAGTTGTGGTTAAGTGTATATATGTTGGGTTAATCAGGAAGGTGGGAGAGGACAGTTTTCAGGATGTGTAGGTGAGTCAGTGCTGCTGATTAAAAGTCTTAAGAGACTTTCTTGAATAAGTCATTAGAGGTATCGAGTCTTACTGGTCATTTACAGTTCAGTCCATTTCCGACATAATTTTGGTTTACATATCAGTAGAGTTACAGCATTGTAACAACCCCAGATGTTATGAAATTTGCATTCCATACTTACTCAATGTATTTGAGAGATATTTTCTGCGTATGCTTCGTGGTCACAGTTGCAATGTACATTTGTAATGCAGCCAGCCTCAGTGCAATATCATATTTGAGCTCAGGTCCAAACCTTTCCTGAACCACATCATTACAGCTCTGTCAAGGAACCAGCAGAGGGAGTATTAGGCTCAAGAATCTCTGATTTTAGACATAAACTGCATTATGACTAATTCTTCTCTAAAAGGCATGCTTATAATTAACAAGAAGTATGATTGCCAGAGAAGCCATCCTTAAATCCCTAAAGATCACAAAGTGAGAAATACCTATAACAGCCACATTGCATTGGTTTAACATCTAAGGTTGTTAAATTGAAGATATTAGAATGCAGTCTCATTTCCCCCATGTACAGATAGCTGGGGGTGCTTTACCTGGAGTGTCAGACACAACAGGTAAGAACCCCCATCGTACTCCAGGGGCCCTTTTAGACTACTACTAAAAGCAAGTAGGCTAAATTAAATGTTCCTTATCCCATCTCAACAAGTAAGTAAGAATGAACAATTTCTTCATTTCACCTTGATCTTGGAACAGCCCTTTTAGCTAAGATTTCTCTCTTAATTTCCAAAGAGGAAATTCTCCCCCACCCTCCTCTCTCTGTCCTTGAATTACCAACTCTAAGCAACTGTTCTGGTACTTAATGCATAATACTTAATGACATCACCACAGACCACCCCTAGGCCTCAGTTTTTTGTATGGAAATCTCAGGGCCTGGGATGATCCTGAACATGCAACCCTGGCTGTTGTACTTCGGATATATCATGAAAATGGAAAATGTTTATTGCTTAGTCCAAAGACCATTGCAAAGAGACATACCAAGAGATGAGATGACCCATTGGAAAAGACAATAATTCACAGTAGAATTGAAAGCAGTAGGAAATGAGGAAGACCACATTATAGGTGGATCGATTCAATCAAGGAAGCCATGGCTCTGAGTAAGCAGTATTATTGTTGACTGGAGCTCTCATTCATAGGATCACCATAAGTCAAAGCCAACTTAATGGCAAATAACAACAACAAATTACCTGTACGTATAGATATTCAAAGGCAACTGCATCCCTTCGTAAAAGGTCAATGGGATCCTTTGGGACAAAACTGATTCTGAAGAGACATCTCATCTTATGGGAGCTTGGCCTCTGGGTCACCTGGAATAATGGAATATTTGTGTTACAACACAGAATGACTGATAATGCACCCTTTCTGACACAGCACATAAACCATGGGCAAACTGGCCATATGAATTCCTTTGCAGTTTGATTAGCACTTCAGTGCTACTGGTTTTAGACCCAAGTCTAGAGAGTCTTCATGGCTATGACAGTGAAAGTCTGCAATACAGAGAAGGTGTTGAAAGAACAAAAATATAAGTGCAGGCTTCTGTTAACTCAGAAAGGAGGGAAACCAAAATTGCCTCAGTGCCTAGGAATATTAGATATACTTCTACACAGAGCGTAGGAAAGCTATTTTTTTGGAGTGCAGCTTCCAGAATCCTCTAGCCAACAGGAGTCTAAAGTAATTTTTAAAAGCTCTGCTTCTATGACTTATTCTTGGTTTTGAATTCTTGGTTTTGAGCACTCTCCCAAATACTCAAACATACAGATATCCCAATTCAGTGTTTTCAAGGTGGAACAAACTGTCCTATGCCTACAGGCAGCAAGTGTCCTGAGTGAGATTATTGTAAGTCAAGCAGCTACAGGTTAGTCAATCCAGTCCAGGTCATGCACAGAGAATCCAGAAAGATGAAGGGAGGCATGGGGCAAAATTCCAGCCAGTCAAGAAATCATTACATAAAGCTAGTACCCAAAGCAGTACGATGCAGCCAGTCCAGAGGTCAAGAATCCCCCCCACCCCAAATATAAACACTGAGAGCACTGCTAATCAAAGAGATTCAATGGATGTGCGCAAAGAGGACTCCAACCAGATGCTGGGAGATTTATAGATGGTTGCCTCTGGATGCAAGGTGCTTGATAAATCAGCATTTCCTATTTAACAGATGTTCATTCTGATGAAGCTGTTTCTTCTCTCTTTGCAGGATGGCGGTATCTCTATCCAGTTCTCCTGAGGAGGGAGTCCCTTAGTTGCTTCAGCCACCAGCTGCTCAGATTCTGCTGGATCTCTCAGAAATACCAGCAGGACTGGAGTGTTTCAAGAAGAGTCTTGTCATACCTGCATCTCAGTTAGTGTGGCCCCAGCTGTTTGCACTAAACAAGTTAGGTAGCAGATGCTCTATTGCCACTGGAAACAATGTTGATCATCCACTCTATGGACTTTATCAGATGGACAAAATAAAGTGTCATAATGATGCCACATATCTGCAAAAGGGTGTGCAGATCTGACTACGTCACCCTTTTGCGGTTATGTCCTGACCAAAACTCATACCTCTTAATTGATGGCTTAAGCCATCAATAGATTCCCCCATTCCATTTTGGTGCTGGCATTGCCAGCGTGCAAAACCTCAGGCCATTTAAATCTCGTCACTGCAGTGAGAATGGCCAGCCTGGAATGAACACTTCTGGGTGAGATCAGGACATCCAGGTAAATTTCACTCTTTTTAAGACCCTCCCCAGATTACTTGGGACTTTTAAAGTGTGTGTGGGTGCTTTGTGTAACTTTTTATGTCTTATTTTTGAATTTACCGCACAACAAAGTCTTGCAGGATTTCAAACTAGGAAGTTAACGGGGCTATGTTCACTTCCTCTTTATTGCTGGAACTGCCTTTGCTGGGAGAGGAAAGTAAGTGCAGGGGTGGGATTTTTTTGCCAGCATAGAAATATTGTTGTTGGGTTTTTTTTTGGTTTTTTTTGTTTTGGTAATGCTGGAAAAAGACCATTTTAAGGGCAGCATCTGATAAAGTCCTATGACTGACATCCAAGCCAGCTCAGAGATTCTGCCTTGTTCTTGAATCCAGACTACTTTTCTGTATGCCCCCTGTCAGCTTCTGACTGATACCCTGGCACTCAACCTCTGGACTACTAATCAAACACATGGCTTCTCAGTATGCAAAGGGGTCTTGTAGCACCTTTGAGACTAACTGAGAGAAAGAAGTTGGTAGCATAGGTTTTGTAGACTTAAGCCTAACTAGAGAGCAGGTTGAAAAATATAACTTAAGGTCAGGTAGCCCGAGCCTACCTCTTTTTTAATCTTCTTATAACAGTTTGAACTTAATTTGTGGTTCCTTTCCCTACCAAATTATTTTTGAGAGATCCTTCTGCAAATGTTTGAATGGTGTGCCATTACAGATAATGGCAATAGTTTGAAAAAAGGAACATTTTGGGTAGGATATTAATTTTTATCACCGAGATCTTCCCTAACAGAGAGCTCACTCCCTCTTTGCAAGTCCTGTTTTCATTTCCTTCCAACTCTTCTCATAGTTGTCTTGAAACAGGGTTGAACTTTTATTCATTAGTACTATTTCTAAATAGTTTAACTTATTCACAATTTGAAAGGCCATTTTTCCTACTAATTTTAATTTGTCTCCATTAGTCATATTCTTCATCAACATTTTCATTTTGTTGATTAATTTTAAATTCTGCCACCTTGTGAAGTTGTTACACTGTATCTAAGAAGAGGCTCAAACTTTCCAAAAGACCTCCATCACCAACATCACATGATCAGCGTAAGTTCTTAGTTTAATTATATCCTTCCTCATCTTCAGACCTTTAATTTTTATCATTCAACACTAAGATGAATAGCAATGGGGAAAGAAGGCAGCCCTGTCTAGTACCCTTATGAATTTCACATACTTTAGTTAATATACCATAGCTGATTGTCAATTTTATATATAACTAGCTATACCCGGTATAACATACACCATTATCTACATATAAAAATACACTTTGGTATGTTCCCATTCCCACTCTGCTGATTGGCCACTTTGGAAACATGTCAGGAGTATGATCAATCAACGCATTAATATATAACCTTTCAGATCAACTATAATGGCTAGCTTTATACTGACAGCCCCTCCACCACCGCCATGCAACTGCACGTGCATACATACACACACCATACACGCCATGACACAAGGGCCCCTCCTCTGCCGCCATGCAACTGCATGCACACACACACACCATGCTACACACACACACCATGCATGCCTCTTCACTGCCACCATGCAGTTGCACAAACACCCCATCCTACACACACACATCCTATGCTACACACACACACACCATGCATGCCAGGATGTGAGATCCCCTCCACCGCCGCCATGCAGAAACGCAGGCCCCAGGCCCAGCTACACACAGCACAGAAGGCCCCAGGGCCCCAACCCAACTACAGACAGCACAAAAGGCCCAAGGTCCCTGTCCAGCTACAGACAGCACAGAAAGCTCCCACACCACCAGGCATAGCTACAGACAGCATAGATGGCCCCAGGCCCAGCTACAGACAGCACAGAAGGCCCCTGGCCCAGATACCCCAGGCCAAGCTACAGACATCACAGAAGGCCTCCAGACCCCTGGCCCAGCTATAAGCAGCAGAGAAGGCTCCAGGCCCAGCTACAGACAACACAGAAGTCCCCAGGCCCCCAGCCACAGCTACAGATGGCACAGAAGACCCAGCTACAGACAGTGCAAAAGACCATATTGTGGTGGCCAAGACTGAGGGCCAAATGCCGCTTTTAAATAGCAGTTCCCCTGGCTGTGTCAGGTGTGCTGTCTGATTGCAGCTGGCTGCGTTTGCTAGCTTGACCCTGGTTCTCCCAAGACTTCCACAGGCAGGGTCTGAGTCTGCAAAGTGGCTGTGCTGGCTGCTGCAGCCAGGGGCCGAGTCCTGCGAGGAGAGGCAGACCCTGACTCCTAAGCAGCCAATCAGCACACTGAAAATGGCAACATAACCAACAGAATGATATATATATGTATATATATATATTTTCATCCATTAATTAAAATTATTTCCAAAACCCATCTTCCCTAACACCACAAAGAGGAAGTCCCAATTTAAATTATCAAATGCTTTTTCAGCAACCGAAAAGATTAGCAGAGCTTGTTTCTCATAATACTTATCTAAGAGTTCTATAATGGCTAATACACATTTCAAATTATTTCTAAGTTGTCTTTTGGGAAGAAAACCACTTTGGTCTTGTGAATCACTTCCTGTAATACCATTTTTATTTTCTCAACTAAGATCGAGGCAAAAAATGTATCATCACTGTTTAGTAGTGAAATGAGTTTATAATTACTGTTCTTGAAGGCATCTTAACCTTCATTCAAAATTAAAGATATTGTCACCCTCCCCAGGTTTCCTGAATTCTCTTGCTACTTAAAATTGAATTAAAAGTTTTCTGTAAGAAGAGACAAAGGTCTTCTTTGAGTTTCTTATAAAAGCCTGCCTGTACTGTTCTGCTTTGAGAGATCAAAAAGTTCCGGGGCATGGAGTCAGCCAAGCTCACGAAAACGAAGTGCAGAGGCAATCCAGTCAGGTCCAAAGTCATGCACTAGTAAGACAAGCAGTCCAGGCAAACAGTCCAAAGGGAAATGCAGAAGCAAAGTCAAGAGATGAAGGTTGGTTCCAAAGCAACAGGCAAACTATCACAGCACCAGCATACCTTCTACCAAGAAGGATGGTTGTCAGCCACACTCTTACAGGTTATTTAATCATGGGACAGCTGAGTCTCCAAGGTGCTCCCTAATTGTAGCATGTTTTCTATATAAATGTTCCAACCACATGCAAGCTTCCTTTCCTGATGATGTTCGGCTAGTGTGAGGATAGGTAAGTCTGTACTTTCCTCAGAGGGTTATGGTTGCTGGGCGCGATTGCTCCAGCCTTGGCATGTTCTCTGGGCTTTCAGGCTATAATAATAATAATAATAATAATAATAATAATACTCAGGACATTATGGGTCCTGATCTCCCAATTGAATTACATCACATGGTTTGGCCCCAGGACAGGAACAGAAGCATCAGAGAGCAGAGATCAAAACCAGGGATCTGCCCTTTTAAAATCCTTTCAGCTCACAGCTGGGTGAGGGGAATGCAATCTGAGGGCCCAGTGAAACTCATCATTGGACTCTCATCAGAGTGCCATTTGTGTACTCAATGGGGTTTGATTTATTCATCGAAATGGTTGCACCCACCTGTCATTTTGTAGATCTATACAGTTGTTAACAGGAATAATGAAAGAACACTGCTTAATACCTACAATGCAGGGTAAGAAACACTTATCCAGGCACTTCTGTTTCTTTCCTTTGATTCCTTGCTACCTGCCACCTGTCACTAGGTGCCATTTGTGGTCTCTTTGATATACCTAATCTGTCACACCAGGATCTTACCTCAAATTTCCCTGAAGCTGAATCAGATTTATAGAGAACACACACCACTTCCCATCAGGGCCGGTTTAACCTGTCTGCCAAATCAGCATTGGCAGGGGGCCCCGAGGTCAAGAGGGCCCCCCAAGGTCAAGAGAGGGCCCCGTGTTGGCCTCCTTAATCTGATGAAGGAGACAGCCAGGAGACAGCCGGGAGGAGCCCCCTCTTACCCTCCTCTTCCAAAAACCTCCTGCTGGCTTTTTTTAAAAAACAAGCAAAACAGCCTCTCCAAAACTAAAGAGAAAGAGAAAGAAACAGCAGCCCTCTGTGGCAGAAGCTGGAGGGAGAGGCACATCGGAGAGGGTGAGTGTGTGTGTGTTAGAGAGAGACAGGGAATTTGAGGGTTGTCTCCCTCAGAAAGGGCTTCTTTCTTTCTTTCTTTCTTTCTTTCTTTCTTCTTGCCCATGTGCCTTCAAGTCATATGGGGGCCCCAAAGTAAAGCATTGCAGGGGGCCCCAAAATTCCTTAAACCGGCCCTGCTTCCCATGATTTACAAATTAAATGTTTTAAACACACACACACACACACACACACACAGAGGGATTGCTAGAATAATTTCAGGAAATAATCTCACACAGAAAAGCAAAAGCCATCCATTATATAACAGAAACTTAAGATTCTTTCACTGCAGTGTAAACACTGCTTTGCTTTACGGAACTGAAATATTCTGTCATAGCTCATTCCCTCCATCTAGGAAACTGTAAAAAAAGTTGCACCTTTTTGATCAAGGCATTTTGTGGAATGTGCTTTTGTAATGACATAATGGGGGAAACTTGCTTGTAAATATCAACAGCACTTTAAAGAAAAAGCCTGTGATTCAATCAGTTTTTGGCTAAGCCCTCTTATCTCCAATCAAGAGATTACTTTAAGTGCAAGTGTCAGTTAGAAAGGGTACAAGTAATCCACTGATCCAAATAATTAAACAGCTTTTCCATTTGCCAATAAACACCCAGGGAGAATGAAAAAATGTGCATATTAAAAGTTACCACTACAAGGAATAGCACTAAATGCAGGAAAACAAAAATATTAAGATGTGACATGCATCTTTACCAATAAATAATTTATCAAATAAATTTAGTATATATGGAAACATCAGAAGCATATATAACTAATGTGAAATTGAAGGCTTTCACGGCCGGCATCCATAGATTTTCCTTGGTTTTTTTCTGGGCTGTGAGGCCATGTTCTGGAATAGTTTCTTTCTGATGTTTTGCCTGCATCTGTGCATTCTCTGAAGATGCCAGCCACAGATGCAGGCGAAACATCAGAAAGAAACTATTCCAGAACACGGCCTCACAGCCTGGAAAAAAACCAAGGAAAATCCATATATAACTAAATTTATGCTTCAACTCAGATGTGTACCTATACTTTTAAGAGCAGGGACACTGCCATGCAATTGTACTTTGTGATATTCATTCCTTGACCCTAATATCGCTCTTTTTTCTGCTAGTTCTAAGGGGCAACTTTAAAATCCTCTTTGCTTCGGAGAATATGGAGAGGAGGGTGAGCAATGTGAAAAAGGGGAAGGAATAGAACAGGAGACACTATGCAAGCAAACTCTCCTGTTGTGCTGGCATTGTTGAAGACTGCACCAAGTTGGCTCAGTGGCAAGGAGATACTCAAAAGCCAAAGTACGTGCTTGAATCTGTCCTACTGAATCCAGTGTGATATAATTATACCCAACTTGGTATGCTCTAGTTAACAAAAATTATCAGCACTGTTGTCCAGCTTCTTCGAATACAGTTGTCCCTTCATATTTGCTGGGGTCTGGTTCCAGGACCCCCTGTAGATACCAAAATCCATGAATACTCAAGTCCCATTATATGCAATGGCATAGCAAAATGGTGTCCCTTATATAAGATGGCAAAATCAAGGTTTGCTTTTTGGATTAGTATTTTTTAAATAATATTTTCAAGCCGTGAATACTTAAATCCATGGATACCAAATCTGTGGATACAGAGGAACAACTGTAACAGTCTTGCTATTTCTGGCCAGTGTTCATTATATAGTTTCCTAGTTCATAATACAGGTCTTTACCTTACTCTAATAAGCTTTTTTTAATTGTCAAAAGGTAGGAGATCACAGTAAATGAGAAGCATGAATGAGAAGCATGAAAGAGATTGCTACTGCCCCCCCAAATAAAGAAAATAACAATTGATTCAAGTATGACAGAAGAATAAGTCCAGAACAGAGTGCTTCTAAGAATCCCACAGTGCTGCTTCTAGAATAAGCTAAATCTTCCTTAATGATCTAATAAATGAAGTCACCTAGCAGTGTTTTCTGCATCACCATTTATCACAGTAGAAGTGGATGGATTGTGGTATTAATTAAACACTCAGGCAAAAGGTTTTCTTTGAATGAGTTGAAGAAAACTTGTTCAGTACTACTAGGAATGCAAAAACAATGAGGAAGCCAGGAAGGCTGGCTCACCCATCACTTGCAATAGTAATCTTGAACATAAGAGAATAGCTTTAACCAGAATTACACATCACAGAAGATTCATGCATACTCTGCACCTCTCCCAGCTGCTCAAAATATGGAGCGAAAATGAATGCCTAACATTCTGCCCAGCACGATGATTGGTTTGCTTTGTGCCAGCCTTCTGTATAAGATAAATGCCTTGCTCCAAGTTGTGACTATTAGGCAAATGTTTTCCATTTTCAGCCTTTTAAAAATAAACCGAGTTCCCTAAACATGGACATCACGTGTTCTGCCAAACACTGAACCTAAGATTTATCAGGGTTGCATCCCTGTATGTGTCAATTCTATTCATGCAGGTAACCACTATGTGCCATAGCAATTTGGGACACAACTCTTAGATGTACACGTTTCTTCCTTTCTTATTGATCGCATCTCATCAGTATCCCTTGGGTTAGGAAGGCACCAAAATCCAGTTTTCTGGCTAATGAAACAGTACCTTATCCACTTTGGGTATATACCCAATTCTGACTGAGAGAGATGCACCTGCCTGTTGTTTTGTATTTGTCCATTCTTTCACACAAACTTGATGTCTTCTGGAATATATGTAAACCAAATTTCAGCCTTTTGATTTTCCTGAGAATAGCTTTAGCATTCACAAGTGGCCATCTGTCGGGCATGATTTGATTGTGTATTCCTGCATGGCAGGGGGTTGGACTGGAGGGCCCTTCAGGTCTCTTCCAACTCTATGATTCTATGATTCTAAGTACACCTTGATGCCTTGTTTTGGGAATAGCATATCTAAAATGTTCCCATTTTCAGATTTTTCTAATTAAATTCAGTGTCTTCCACTATCTGTGTTACAAATGTAAGGATTCTAGTTCACAGGAAATACCTTCGCAATTTTGACACTTCAGTGGGCAAGGTCCAGGTAGAAAGCATATCCTATTGAATTTCTGTAGCATCATGACACCAGAAGCAGGAAGCACCTTAATTAAATGTTTATTAAGGGATAGTTGATTATTATTATTTTTTATTCATGGCATGGTGTTTTGGAATTTATATAGATATGAAAATATTTCATCTGTCTTTGAGCAAGTTGTGTGAACACTTTGTTCAAATCTATTTATCACTTCCTAGTAAGGGAGAAAGATCCCATACCTCTCCATGAAACAGCTTTTGAATTACTTTTGGTCCCTTAAAAAAGAGGGAGCTACATATTAAAGAGCTGTAATTCCTAAAGCCTTCTGGCAATTTGGATGTGACTGGAGGAAATCTTTAAAGGAAGATTGCTACTAGTGGCTTATGGTCTAAAGAGGAGGGTACCTTCCCTTACCATTTCAAGATGAGTTGTCTGTTGTTCAGACTACAGGGGTCACCCTATCACACTCAAAAGGTTCTAGTATCTCTTGGGGCAGCAGCTCTTTGTCTGTTCCACAACTGTCTGCCACTGAGCATACAAGGGTACTTGGCCACTTTCTTTTGGGGTATGTTAAGAATTCCACAGAGGAACTGTGGGAGCATCCTTTTAACTATTACTGGTCAAGGGCTGGGTCTTAAATTATTTAACCCAGAACAGGAGCAGGATTGATCCTCTATCTCAGTGGTTCTTAACCTGCAGTCCAGGGACCCCCAGGGGACCACAATGTCCTCACAGGGGGTCCTCAAAGGTTTGAAGGCTGCTCAGCCCACCTCTTCCCTGCATGGAGCAGTCACATTGATAGGAGCCAAAGCAAAGGCTTGGATGGTGTAATTGTGTTGTTGTTGTTATTGTTTTAAATCTTGATTTAAGCCTTGAGGTCCACAGTGACAAAACGTATTTAAAGGGGGTCACTGGTAAAGAAAAGGTTAAGAGCCACTGCTCTATCTGTTGGAAAGTTACCTGTGTGTAAAGCCAGATTTGTGGAATTTGGACCCAAAATGTAAGCATTCAAAGCTCTGATCTGGCATTTTGCCAGCATAGTAGCTTTTCTGTTGAATCTTACAGTCCTTCAGCTTGTGAATATTGAGTACAGTTGTCCCCCCACATTCACGGATTTGGTATCCACGGATTTAAGTATTCACGGCTTGAAAATATTCTTTAAAAAATAATAATCCAATAAGCAAACCTTGATTTTGCCATTTGAGATAAGGGACACCATTTTGCTATGCCATTGCACATAATGGGACTTGAGTATTCACAGATTTGGGTATTCACGGGGGGTCCTGGAACCAAACCCCAGCAAATGTGAAGGGACAACTGTATAGGATTGCATCTAGTCTGTGAGTTTCTGCTCACAGGAATGCTTTAATGAGCAGGTCAGTTTGAGGACACTGTGACTAAACATACTCATATGCTTGATTCTACTTACGTATAACGGTTGCGGGACTTACCTGGTCCCGACGGCCATCGTTTGCAGCTGGGGGAGCCCCTTCTCGGGACACCCCACCACATGGCGGGCCATGGGCGCCGCCATCTTGCTGAGCTCCCTCTCTCTGGACAGCTCTGGCCGGCCGGAGAGAGGATCGAAAGACAGCCAATGGGGAAGAAGCTTCTCTTCCCTGATTGGCCGTCTAGCTGGTACCTTGGCCAATCAGAGACTCAGGGTAGTCTGAGCCTCTGATTGGTCGAGGGGGGCGGAGACTGCTACCGGCAGACTTCACTCAGGTCCAGCAGCTAGGAATATAGTCCCGGCCCCTCGCCGGACCTGGACAGTTGGCTCCCGAGAACCGATCCACAGGTATTGGAAAATAAAATTCAGTTCATTGTTACCGATATAAGATTGCATTATTACACCAACCTGAGTTAGAGTCTCCTGTTCATGTAGCAAGAGAAGTTTGGTTCCAGACCCTTCAGTTTTCTGCTCCAGCATCAGGGAAAAGTGTTCAATACACTTAATTGACAGCTTTTCTTGAAGTGTTAAGATGACATCCTTGAAAACAGAAGATTTAAAAGTAAATAAAGAGATAGAAATCTGCAATTGGGTCTAAGTCTTCCATGCTAACTCTGCTTACATTGAAAGAAAGTTTTCTTAAGAATATATTCCTAAAGGGCTTGCTCCCTGGAATCTTTAATAAATTTTTAATTTTATACTCATACACCCCAACACATAGGGCTTGTCAACACTGAAAAAAATCCAGCCTTGCCTCTCATTTCCCTGGTCTGCAGTGACCCCATTAATGCCACACACAGAGACATATCGAGGTGACATTGGCATTACCAACCACACATATCCCCTTGGTGAACTTATACAGTGGTGTTTGCTCTGCTTTACCCCCCTTCCCTGTATACATGTATCAACCTATCAACCAATAGTCATTGTTTGCCTTTCAGTCTATTGGATCCACTCTGATTGGATGCCTCCTCCATCCAATCTCAATCCCCTTTCCCCCTTGAGTAATCATCAGTAAGGGAGGGAACTTTAAATGTATACACACATACACACACAACAGAAAAAATATTTTATTTATATTTTATTTATGAAATGTTCAACAAACTTATTTTCAATGAAAATATCAACAGTAAGGGAGTAGTGAGCTTCCTTCCCCCCTCTCTGATCCCCCGCATTGGGCGATTGAGTAAATGAACCAGGGAGCATGAGAAGGGCACAGGATGGGGAATGAAGGAGGTTGCGTGCACACACTGGCTCATTCACTCACTTGCTTTCATGTTGAGACTGGCATGCATACATTCACTGCAGTTTAAAAAATGTAGATACAAGGCTAATGGAGGGGAAGGAAGGAAGGAAGGAAGGAAGGAAGGAAGGAAGGAAGGAAGGGGGATGGTGCACACTCATTGGCTTAGTCACTCCTCACTTGCTCACTAGTGCAGAGATCTGCATACATACATACATACATGTATGTAAAAATAAAAGGTGTTTGTTGGAACTAACCAACCCTGTACACCAAAACTCCTCTCCCCCCCCCCCGCTCCACACCGAAGCTGCCTCAGAGTGTTGGTCACATACAGGATTATCCAGATTTTTACAGGAAAGTTCAGGGTAAAAGGTAAGATTTTAAAAAATGTATTAAAGCTCTCAGAAACTCATTCCCTGTGCATTCCCTGCAAATTGTTAAGAACATTGTGTGTCCTGACTGCAGGAACTATGAGGTGGGCACAGGTTCCCCTCTCCCCTGTGTAGACAAGCCTTAGTCAAAATTAATTCTTGCTGGATTAGTGCCAGTATTTACAATGACATTTCACTTTTAACTTTCAAGTGTCTATTGTCAAAATATAAGTTTTTCATTTAGCTTCCATGGCACATTTTTGCTCCTAAGTTAGGGCTTTTCTCACACACTCTGAACAGAACAGAAAATTCTCCAGGACATGAAAGCAACACCACTCTGTGTCTCCTGGCTCCCTCATCCTTATAATGTCTGATTTACCACAATACCACAACATGATATCATTCGCTACTCAGTCCCTGCCGCTAAATTAAATGGCATTATATGGGGGTGGGGCAGATACATACATTCAGAATGATGGGGATGATGTCATATTGTGAATTGTGTTACACTAAATAGTATAAAGCAGAGAGGGAACTGTGCCTTAAGTTTATCTTTACAATCATATTTCTATAAACATTGTCCCTGCTCCACTTCACAAAAAATCATGGTCGCTAATCATTATAGTCATCATTACTTGTTAAAAACACCTTATTTTTAAATAATAATGTCCTTGTTATTTTCGTACAGTTGTCCCGACACATTTGTGGCTTTCACTTTCATGGATTTGATTATTTGCGGTTTATAGCTACTGCTGGAATACATTTATAGTACTTTTGTGGCAAGACCTTACCCTCCTTCTCCTCCCCCTCCTCCTGTCTGGAAAAAACACAGTCTCTGCACCACCATGATTCTGCAAGCTTTGCAAAGTACCTCCACCTCCTGGGAATACTGGCTCCACCCCACACCCACCCTACCCCACCCTCGTCCTCTCCCTTCTCTTCCTCCACTCCAGCCAACAATATTGCCTGTTTCTCCCTTTCCTGTGTTTGAATGACAGTGTACTTTTACGGTAGCATAGCAATGTTTAGCTCCAGATCATGGTGCACAATTAATACCAGTTTGGCTTCTAGGTGAGCAGGAGACATGGGGTGTTGGGTAGAAAGTTTTGGAATAATCTTTCATATCAACCTCTAACTTGGATTAGAGCTACTCTTTACAAAAATGACCAACTTGCCTAAATGCATTTCCAGTTTCATTCAGAATTGACTATCTATCCGTAAAGACTGTTTCTGAAGGATGTTAGGTCATTACCAACACTTGGCCGTTATTTCTGTTTCAGGAAATTTACTGCTAGAGATGGATGCATCATTAACTGAATATAAGAATGTCAGTTCACAAACTAATTTTTACTCTGAGAAGATTAAAGCATTAAACATTTACAGTACAATCTCATACCAGAGGGATGTTCACTCAGAAATAAGCCCCAATGAATTCAGTATGACTTACTAGTAGGTATGACCGTACAGGTTTCAGCTTAAAGTATTTTTTCTTTAAACACATACACACCACAGTATGTGTGTCTCCCATACTTATTTACTTATGTAAAAAGAAACTGGACAGAAATACATAGATAGAATATAAGATGAATGAAAAATGGAGTACAAAGCAAACAAATTATAATGAATATGAAATCTGAGAGGTGAGAGAAGACATACATGGGGAGTACAAGAGGAATAGCCCCATGTTAGGAAATATCAGCCAGTCTGTTGACTTAATTGTATTTTATAACTTATATATATATAATTTATATAATTTTATATATTACTAAATGCCCTAAAGGCACTAGAACCTGTCTGATATTGGAAGCTAAGCAGGATCAACCCTGGTTAGTACTTGGATGGGAGACCACCAATGAATATCAGGTGCTGTAGGCTATATTTCAGAGGAAGGAACTGGCAAAAACACCCCTGAGTATTCCTTGCCTAAGAAAACCCTAAGAAATTCATGGTGGTCACCATAAGTTGACAGGCAACTTGAAGGTACATACATACATGCCCAATTAGCTCTAATCTGTGTTAGGAACACAACAATAAAAGAATAAAAATGTTTGCTAAGCAGAAGCCAGGCTCTATGTTGTGAGGCACAAGGGCTGCCAAGCACAAGAACCTGCACAAAACTTTCAGTCCTAGCCCAGCACACTAAAAGCTTCCTCTGCCTTCTGCATCAAAGTCTATATCATAAGAGGGAAGCTATTTGGAATGAGAGGAAAGACTAGTTCAGGCTTTTTGTATCCCCTCCTAAAATCCATGCTCCTGATTGTGTTGCAGAGTCATGGAGGTCTGGGACTACAGCTTGGTTTTTGATTTAGTGGTAAAAGGAGTGTAGCTATCCACCTCTGTCCTACTTATCTTGCACAGGAGCATAGCATTGCAATAAGGCACAAGTTTCTTTTAGATAAAATGCAGGAATGGTATATTGCATTGTGATAGTGTACCGCTGTGTGGATTACACAAACTTCTTGTGCAATAACAGGTAGTAGCTCATGCAGGAAATTGCTGCCTGGATATGTCCAAACAGCTGTTCTCTCTCTACTGTCTTCTCACATTAGCAAACACACTTTAAAGGCTCACCTTTTTAATCAGCCTGTGCAATATTTTACAAAACTGAAGGAAGCAATGAACAATTAAAATCTAAAGTGATATAACCCCAACATACATATTGCTTATATTATTGAACAGATTTCATGTTATTACACTAGCAACCAATACCTTGAGTTCGGCTTTGTATTCCGCTGGCAAACCATGCTGACTTTTTGGCAGCATATCATACCTTCTTAGGTCCATTTAATTTTAATTAAGCTATGGTCATTAAAATGATAACCCTGATTTTCGGAATCACTAATACCACATTAGATTTTATGAGACTAAAAACAGGTCAAATCTTATTAGGTCTTTAATTCACCTGCCACAAAACTGGCCATGAGAGAACCTTGCAGGGTAGGTTAGGGTCCTGTACATGAGAGTTTTATTATGAAAAAGTTAAATGGCTTTTCCAATAAAGTAGCTTTATGTGAAGAGTTCAAGTGGTTTATAATATTATTTTTAAGCCATATCAGGTAGTAACACATATTAACAGTTCTGAGCGGTGAACTTACCTTTATTGATGTACTGCAATCAAAGCGAAAAGATTTGGTTTGCCCATTTTCAAGATATACCTTCAGAACGTTTGGCATGAAAAGAAGTGAATTATCTTTTACTGTTTCCTGTTAAAAGAATAATAATTTGGGATTAGAGTTCTCATATCACAAAGCTTAAATATTAGTCTAAACCTCTGATTCACTTGAATAGAGCTACAGTAGCATACTGACATCTGAAATCAAGTATATTTCATCCCACAAAGCAAAACCATTTCTTATATTTTAATTCCAATACTAAGCTTTTTTAAGTGCCCTTCCTATGGCAAAATGATGTTTGAACTTTCTTTCAGCCTCAGTTGTTAAAAACCTAATACTCATTACTCACTTGGCTAACAAAAAGCTAATGGAAGATCCAGCTTCAGATTTCACAGAGCTTTTTTTTTTTTTTTTGTATCTTCTATGCAATATGATGATGTAAATTTTTTGTTTGTTTGTTTTTGTGTGTAAACATGTGTTCATCAAATAAAGCGATATCCAAGAAGGATGAGGTAACTCTTTTTGCAGCTTTCACACTCTTATCCTTCCCCACCTCTGTGCATCTCTAGTTTGCCACTGCCAAGGGACAGAATGCTAAGCTAAATGGACCACTAGTGTGACACAGCATGGGAATTATGGTATCACTCTTCTTTCAGAAAACTATAAATACACACCAATCACTAAGTGTTAATGTTGCAAGGAATTAGATTATAGAAAGGACAAAGAATGGGGGTAAATAAATAATAGAGAACTAGCAAATTATTGTTATTCTGTTCTTCACAGGAATGAAGCAAGGGCATGATTTGGAAACGGAAATCCAAAGAAACCAGACAAAACTCCAAAGCTGAACTCTTCAGAACATTCACTGCTCCTATATTAGTAGAAGATGCCTATGAAATATTTATCCTGAGATGTTGTTTATTTTGCCAAGAACCAAACATTTCATTGTGTCCTTGGTTTCATAACAGGTTTCTTTAAATTATTAAAGCATCTCAGAGAACAAGAATGTTACTGTTTTTGTTTGTTTGTTTTGCAACTACCTCCTTACTTATGGGAGCCCACTGTATGGCCTATGTGTGCATACAACATGTTCCTGTCCCTCAGTGGCTGTTTGAAAAAGCTCATAAACATTGCTTAGGGCTGGTCCAACCATTCTCCTTCACATTGACTTGTCTGAAAAATATTCTTTTCAAAATCAAGATTCCTGTGAAAAATATATAGAAAAGACAGAGCTTACAAAAGTTTATTTTCTGCATCATGACTCCCAGAATCCACTGGTGATTCTGTTGGGGATTTATATGTCAAGAAAACAAAACTTTTCAAGCTCTGAGAAGACAGAGTGTTTTTAAAATCATGTTATATGAATAATTTACATAATACACAGGGGCACTCTTCAAATAATTGAAATGATTGTACCACATCACAAATTGTATTTTAAACAAACCCTTAGAATCCTTGTTAACTATGCATTTTAAAAAAGGCATTTGCGTCTTTCATGGGTTCACCTGTTACTTTCTTTTTAAATGAATATTTCTCATGCATAATCTAAATAATACAATTATACCATTTTGTCCATTTGAAGCCCTACACAGAAATTAAGAAAGAATTTAATTTTGCTACTGGTAAGAAAATATTTTTCTTTATACTCACTGAAACCTGGCCATTAATAATGACCTCTTCTGAAAACCGCACTTTGACAGGATTGGACTTCAACCTGGCCTTTTTTGCAGCACTGATAAATGCCGACTTAGGAGACTAAAAAGAAAGTAAAGAAGAGGATCAGGTTGTGTGATTGGTGTTTTAACTCTCAATCTCTGCTATAATTCTCCTGATCAATACTAATTGGTTCTCATTAACAGTAAAACTAACAGTTCCTGATAATGAATACAGAGAGACTGATTCATAATTTGCCAAAATCAGTGAAAGCTATGTATTTCAGAATGAATAGCAGAATGTATAATTAGCACCATGTCTTACACTTTTGTCTTATTTAGAAAACTGTAGTCCACACATGTTAGAAAGCAACCTGTTGTTCTTTAATGGGCAGGGTTTTTTGGCCCTTTAAGGAGGGAGAGCGAGACATTAAAATAACAGTAAGAAATTCCAAGTTGCAACCTCCATCTGATTGGTTGGCGAAAAGGTCATCATATTATGTCCACTATTTTGCTAACAAATGCAATATGGCTGTTGTCAAAGTATCACAATGATTTCTCTTTATTAAATACATTTTTAATACCAGAAATGTTGTAAAGTTATTGGAACAGAAATAATTCCATTACATGGCCAAGTACATCAAAAGTTTTTGTTCTTTTGTTGTGAATACTATAATTGCATTCCTTGGGTCACCAATTCTGATATTAGCATCCATGAGTTTTAATTAAAATCAGGGCAACTACTTGTCAGACAGTTTCATATGATACTCTCTCTCTCTCTCTGGCTTTTCTTCGCAAACGAAGATTCAGGAAGGACTCATCCCGCGCCTTCTGCAAGCGCGCTGATGACTAAAAAGGCCAATCCGAGATAAACAAGTCCGGTTGCAAAAAGTGCAGCAGAAGGTCTCCTTGGGTGATGTTTTTGGGTTGTGATTCTTTCTGCGTTGTCGTTTCTCTTCAAGACTTGTTCGTCGTGAGTTCTCAAATAAGGCTGCAGCATTGTGGATAGTGCGTCTCCATGCCTCCCGATGTGAGGCCAGGGCGGACCACCGTTGTTAAAATGTAAAGGATAATTGCAGGTCTATGTTTTAAAGCATGTATTTGATACAGGTTCAGATCACAATCCCAGTTTTACTTTGCTCTTTGTGACATGTTCCTGCACTGCACTTTGTGAGGTGTTCCTGTATCATTTTACAACAACTATTTCATGGACTAAATATCTTGTACCAGATAAAAGTAAGATACAGCCTGTTAACCAGATTTCTTTTTGATGTTACTATAATCCTAATATCTCAATTGAAATAGGGATTGACACTTTTTCTGCTTTCTGATGTGCTGAATTAATGCATCTGTAATGGTGTAGCTATGGAGGGCAGATAGATGGAATTGTCCCCCTCATAAGAATTCTGCTTCTCAAATGAAATCTTCATTCAGTTTGTCAAATGCTAGGATTGCAGATGGTGAGATACTGAAAATTGTACACACCTCAAACTCTTATTTTTTTCTAAGTCCACAATCCTTTGGTAACTTCCCCTGCCCCTTTTCTTTGAATGCCTAAACTATAGAAACCTGGAGAATGAAGGAAAACTTCATTGGAGGAGTAGAACCCCTTGGACTCTGGATTCCAGTATGCTTTAATGTTTTTAAATTTAAGGATATGAATTTTCTTTTATGAAAGCCACATTTTAAAATAATTGTTACAGCTCAGATATCTAAACAAAACAAGGCTAGTCATAAAACCCAAACAGATTAGTGAAAACCATTTCCATTTTAATGCCTTATATTTGTAATATGAACATAAGAGTGATTAATGGCTCATGGACTGGCCAGTTCATTTGTTACAAAAGCGTTTATTTTTAGCCAGATAGAAGACATTATTTTCAGTTAATGACCTTAAGCAGGAGGTACAGTATTTATGTTTCTGCAATGCATTTGTCAGGAAATGCAGAGTATTTATGTAGTATGTAAGATAAGAGCCTGTAATAAAATCAGCCTAATTACTACTCTATTATTGTAAAACAGAAAGAATGAAAAGCATTAACAACCCACCATAACCAAAGCTAGTAAAAAATATTTTTGTGTTGACCAGTGATGACTGCAAGCTGGAGGTGAATTGCATATGATAGCATGAATGTGGAAAGTCAAATGAAACACCACGAAAGACTGAAGAATCACTATTCCAAACTATAAAATACATCAAAAGCATTAATCTTGCCTTCCTGCCTATAAATCTCTCAGGATCATAAACAAACAGCCTACTATTAATTTGTATAACTGATGCAACAGGGAAGAGAGGAGGGGAGGGGCAGAATCTTGCCCATCCCAGTAGGCTCCAGCAAAAACAAACTGCTGCATCCTCTTTTAGCTTGTCTATTCTTTGTTATTAATAACATTTGCTGCCTTGACCACACTCTGATGTTGCTTCACCACATGGTCCCAGTTTTCATCTGCGAAACTTTGGAGGGTGTGCAAGTCAAGAATGCAAAAATAAAATAAAATAAATAAATCACTGCTTTAATACTATCAACAGAAACTTTGACAGAATAGGTCTGAAAAAACCTTCCCTGGACCCCCTGGATATGAAAAATTGTAGGCCAGTCTCTTTATTACCATTTTTGAGCAAGGTGATAGAGAGGGCAGTTGCTCTTCAACTCCAAGCTGTCTTGGATGAAACCGATTATCTAGACCCATTTCAAACTGGCTTCAGGACAGGCTTTGGGGTTGAGACTGCCATGGTTGTCTTGACTGACGAACTGCGTCTGAGCATCGACAGGGGTAGTGTGACCCTGTTGGTGCTCCTAGAACTCTCAGCGGCTTTTGATACGATAGATCACAGCATTCTTCTGGATCGCCTGAGGGAGTTAGGCATCGGAGGCACTGCTTTGCAGTGGTTCCGGTCCTTCCTCTCGGGCAGGTCCCAGAGAGTGCTGCTCGGGGACAGTAGCTCCAGTAAAAGGGAGCTCACTTGTGGAGTACCACAGGGTGCTATTCTGGCCCCGATGTTATTTAACATCTATATGAAGTCGCTAGGTGAGATCATTCGGAGTTACGGAGCTGGGTGTTATCAGTATGCTGATGACACTCAGATCTATTTCTCTGTATCTCGTTCGTCGGCCTCGAATTCTGATGGCATCTCTTCTCTCAATGAATGTCTTCAGGCAGTAATGGGCTGGATGAGGAAAAACTGATTGAGACTGAATCCAGACAAGATGGAGGTGCTCACGGTAGTGGCCCTGAAACCAAGAATTGAGTTGCAACCTCCAGTCCTGGACGGGGTCACACTCTCCTCCAGTGACTGTGTTCGCAGTCTGGGGGTGCTCCTTGACTCATCGCTCCTAATGACAAATCAGGTAAATGCGACAGTTAGGAGCGCTTGTTATCAGCTTTGGCTGATACGCCAGCTGCGCCCTTTTCTGGAAGTAAGGGATCTTGAGACCGTTGTGCACGTGCTGGTAATCTCACGTCTTGATTTCTGTAATGCACTCTACATGGGGCTACCCTTGTGCTTAATTCGGAAATTACAGCTGGTACAAAATATGGCAGCCAGGCTAGTTTCTGGAAGATCTAGGAGGGATCACATTACTCCGGTTCTGAGGTCCCTCCACTGGCTGCCTATCCACTTCCCGGCCCAGTACAAGGTGTTGGTTATCACCTTTAAAGCCCTAAATGGCTTGGGCCCAAGCTATCTCAGGGACTGCCTTCTCCCTTATAATCCTGCCCGTGCTCTCCGGTCCTCTGGGAGGAATTTGTTGCAGCCACAAAGACCTAGGATGGCGACCAACTCCCAGAGGGCTTTCTCGGCTGTCGCCCCCAAATTGTGGAACAGACTGCCAGATGAGATCCGCCTATTGACATCGTTAGACAGCTTTAAAAAGGCTGGCAAGACGGATCTCTTCAGGCAGGCTTTTCCGGAATAGCTAACCCCAGCCTCAGGAACCCCCTCTGGAGGTTGCTTCTGGAGCTCCAAACTGATGCTGCTTGCTCGGAAGGGTTTTTAATAAATTGTATTATATGCTGATTTTAATTTGTATTAATTTAATAATGTTTTAAGGGGGGGAAGGGATTTTGAGTTGTTTTATACTGTGTACTATTTTATTGTTGTAAGCCGCCCCGATTGTTCGCAGAGGGGCGGGATATAAATAAATTTTATTATTATTATTATTATTATTATTATTAGGTAGCTATACCCCTAATGTTCTGAAGCAGACAACTGGACCATCAATCTACTATCTATACAACTATTCACCATGTATACAAATTCAAAATTCATCATGTCATGTTGGTACAGTCTGTGGCTAATACTGTCACTATACAGTTGCCCCTCCACATTCGCGACTTTCACATTCACGGTTTTGATTATTCGCGGAAGGCTGCTCCCCCCCGCTGCTCAACACACCCTCCCTTGCCAAGGCAGCAAAGGGCTTAAACCATTGCTGCCTTCAGAAGGAGGGGTGGGGAGCAGCTGGCACACTGCTTCTGCGCCCCACTCCCTTCCCGAGGCAGCGAAGGGCTTCTGAAGAAGCCCTTCGGTGCCTTGGGAAGGAGGGGTGGGAAGCAGCTGGGGCGCTGGTTCTGCACCCCACTCCCTTCCCGAGGCAGTGAAGGGCTTCTGAAGAAGCCCTTTGGTGCCTTGGGAAGGAGGGGTGGGGAGTAGCTGGTGCACTGCCTCTTGGGAAGGGGGGTGGGAAGCAGCTGGCCCGCAGGCTCATATCTTATTTGCGGTTTTTTCACATTTGCGGGGATTGTCTGCCCCTAACCCCCGCGAATGTGAAGGGATGACTGTATATTATTTGCCACTACAGTTATTAGTGAAGTTAACAGTATGCATCCATATTTACATATAGCAAACAGAATTCATTTTCCATTTCATAAAAAAAAGTGTCAGAGAAAAATGTTCTACAAAATTCAGTATTATGGAGGGTCCTACTTATTGAGTATGAATTCATTGAGAATGAGGCTGCTGTAATAAAATATGACTGTGGAAATAAAACACATACTGTACATAGATATTTACATCTCACATGCCACTAAATAAATTACTTCATATTCATTACTAATTAATAGCCACAAGGTACAAATCAGCTAATTTACAAAAATCAATACAATATACTGGAAAACAAAATTAAACCAATAAGAATTAAGAAGACAAATGTTTGAAACCTCTATGAGAGGATTCATTAAAAAAAAAACTTGGACAGATTTGTATAACTATTATTTATCCTTAGGTGGAATGAAATTAAATCCTTCAGCTGATGGAAGTGCTTTCCTCAGTGGAAGAGGAAGGAGGAGTGATTCAGTCGCTTCCTTCAGCACCCTCTGTACTCTCATGCTGGAGGGACCCTGTGGAGATCTGGGGATAGAAGAGGGCTGCAGCAGAGAAAGTCCTCTCATGCAAGCAAACTTCCACTTACCTAATGTTGGATTTTACCCCCAGAATTTATTCTCATTTCCTTTCAGAGTGCTGCCTATCAGAACTTACTTTTCTAGACTGTTACATTGCAAGTGTCTAAACATGGCACCAAGGTTGCCACAACTGCCAGTATTTGTTTTGACAAGAGCATTTTGGAAAGGCAGCTAACCATCTCTTAGTGAACAATAAAATGCCTGGGTCCCTGCTAACTAAGGCCCCACATTGATGCTATTGCATTGGATGTGAAAACGAGAGAGCAGGATCATCTGCTTCAAATTTTCCGGTTAGCCCAAATGGTAGTGTGGCAACACTCCCAGTTTGGGAACACAACCCAAGACCATCAGCAATACTGATAAGTTTCTGGGGCAGGGCCTGGGAGGTAAACCTGGCAAAGGAAGTACTGTACCTTGTCTTTCGAGGCATATATTGGTGTTTTCTACATCCATTTTTCATCCTACCTAGTACCAAATATCTTCCACCCTAGACACACACCAATTATTTTTGAAGTTTTCAAGAAGCTTCCAGGAGTGGAAATTTCCATTTAAGCAAGGCAAAGGCATGTGCTTTGGGTTCCCCCACCCCAAAACTGACAATGTTCACTTCCACTCTTGAAAGAAATGCAGCAAAAACACATTTTTGGTGAGAATACAACCTGGTCAGGACCTGGCAGTAGAGAGTGGGGGAGAACTGGTCCCTGGACAAGCTGAAGTTAATCACCCCAATACGAAGGAATACAATCAGAAAAACAAAAAGAAGAAATATATAAGAGGAGAGGCAAAAACACAGGTGGAGCCAGCAGTGAAACAGAAGCCAGCCAGTGTGATTGAGAAAGACACAGAGCAAGTCACTGATTTGGACACATCTTAATTCTTTGACCTGCTACCCTTAACAAAACCTCATCTTCTTACTGTGATGTTGGCTGATGCTTCTTCATTTTCTGTTTTATAGCAGTAAGTTAGAGCTAATGTAGGCTGCTGTGTCCACACCAGCCAGGCTAATGAGGACAGTGCTTGTTTTCCTAGGAAACATTTTTGGATATCTTGGGGCTTGGAGTCAGAAGGCCAGGCCTGTATTCCTGAAAGTGTGCATAAAGACATGTTTCCCACAAATAACAGCAAAACACAAAACAATCATAAAGGCATCGAGCAGGAATGCTAAATTATTTACTTGCTCTGAATTTTTAAGTAAACCAACCTAATTTGTCAGATCAAAATGCAACCACCCTTCAGTTTTCGCAGTTCTCCACATTTTGCAATATAGTCTAAGTTTTAAAAAAGATGTGTACATATGTGTGTATGTTGGTATATGCATAGACAGCTATAGCTTTTTAGGTAAATTCTATAAAGAAATGTGTATTCCATGAAATGACATATACAAAAAAAAAAAAAAGAATTTTGAGGTACATTTTTTTAAAAATAATAATGTTATACCCAATGCAGCTTATGAAATATTAAAACAAATAAAGATTAAAATACAAAGACATAAGTAAAAATTATCTTAATAAGAAAAGTTATCTTAAAATGTAATAAAGCAATCTATAAAATTAAACCCATTTAAAATTTTATTATCAGATAATTACATTTAGGATGGAGCAAATGTATGAATGAATACATTAAAAGGATATAGTGTAGTAGTGTCATGGTATGGTGGTTTGAGCACTGAACCAGGACTCTGGAGAGCAGGATTCGAATCCCCGATTAACCCATGAAAACCCATTGGGCAAGTCATATTGTTTTAGCCTCAGAGGAAGGTAGAGGCAAATCTCCTCTGAGCACAACTGAACACATCTTGCAAAAAAAGCAAAACAACAACAACAACAACAATCAAACAAACAAAACACACACACACCTGTGATAGGTTTGTCTTAGGGTTGCCATAAATTGTAAACAAGCTGAAGGCATACAACAACATAAAAAACTGAGCCAGACTGGAAACAGGCTGGGTTTATTTCAGTTAAGCAACCTGCAACCTGAAAACATATTGTATAATTGTGTATTGTATCTGGTACTAGTGGCCAAAACTGGATTGGCCCCCATGTGTCTGTTGGAGCCTGTCCAGGCAGGCGGCCCTCGCAATCACCTTACTCTTCTGGGTCCAGGCAGCAGTCCCACAGCATGTGACCAAGGCCGGTCACATGCAGAGGGCTTGTCACATGGTGCAGTTGGCTTCCCCTAGACCCGGCAGATCACACAAAATGGTGCCCGCGGTGCTGGCTGCAGCAACAGGCCAACATTCCTGTGTGGACTCCAGCCCATTTCCTCTAGGTAACGAGGGCAGAACAGACAGGGCTGGTGTAAGGGATTTTGGAGCTCCCTGCAATGCTTTCTTTTGGGGAGCCCATGTGTTTATATCAGATCAGTGTAACCTAACCTATTCACAGTACAGGATATTCAGATTATGACATAATTTGTCACAAATAATATGTGGCAAGGGTCAGAAGCCTTCCTACTAATAATGTTTTTGCAGGAGGAGGGTTACGATGCCCCCCCCCCGTGACAGGGCCCCCTGTGGCTGCAGGGCCCTTAAACCGGCCCTGAGAACAGGCCACTTGCACAATCAGGATATGGGAAGCAGTTGGGAAGCAGTTCACGTATCTTTGTCTGCAGTTCACGTATCTATGTCTGCAATCCACATATCTTTATAAATGTTGAGTTTTTCAGTAAAAGGCATTCCTGTAAATGACTGAAAGAGATCTATTGCCAGGCACTTAAAAGGGAAGAAAAACCTGCTTATTCTGCTCCCTCATAGCAAGATACCTTTGCAAATGTAACAGTAATCAAGAACAACAACTTATTAAGTCAGCAGTTGAAATTTATCCATGAAACTCGAATCCACAGCACAATAGATACCTGATTTAATTGGAAATATGCTTAGACTTATGAAAAGATTCCATTGCAATGGTTACCCATTCATGAAACAAACTGTTTTCAATGGATAATCAAATAAACTTCCAGGAAAAAGTGAAATTTGAGGGGGCTTGAAGTGATTAAGCTCTTAAATCCTTTTTTTATCAGAACAGATGACATTCAAATTAACCTGGGAAAGATTCATTAGATTGACAGGAAATACAAAAGAAGAGTGTTTGGCTTTGGTTGCAATTAAACTTAAATTGAATGTGCGTGAGCAAAACTAATCTGGAAGACACCAAGTGAATTATGTTCGCCAGACAACTAAAGTACTGTAATTCATTAATAGCATTAGTTTCACCCAGTTGATGCAATGATGCTTTGGTAGAAATTGTACATGCACTACAGTACTAGTTAAAGCAGTGTATATCTTCCCTTCACCAGGGGAAAATATTTCCATGATATAATACCATGGTGATGGTGATGCCATCCTAACTGAGCAATGGGAGGATTATGCTCTGGAACTATTGTTATTGATGGTTTCAGTGTATCATTCTTATAACTTTCCAATCTCTGGAAATCCTAGTTCTTACATGCCTAGTAAATTGAACCACACTTCTTTAGGAGATCATTTGACAACCCCCACCTTATGAGAGAGATCATATTTTAATTATAAAAGCCTGTACTTTGAAAAATGGAGGGGAAATAGGAGAAGAAAATAGTTCTGGGAAACTGATTTTTTAAAAACCCCCAAAGAAAATGACCTCTGATTCTTCTGTATTAGAGGTGGGAATCATGTGGCCTTCTAGATTTTGTTGGACTACAACTCCTAGTACTTCTCACCATGGGCTGTGCTGGCAAGGACTGCTGGGAGCTGTAGTTCAAAACCATCTGAAGGGCTGTACAAATCCCTCTCCTGCCATATGTCACCCACATTGGACCAAATTACAAAGGTACCTGACACATCCAGCTAGCTGAGGTAGCATAATCCACCCAACAATATTTCATCCCAAGAAAAGTCTGCACTCCATTTGGCAATTATTTCTTAGCCATTTTGAGTGCCACTCTTCTTATTACAAGTTGCCAGAAAGTCCTGCACATCCATAGTGGATTTCCCATCTTACTTGGCTACCAAGATATTGAAGACAAGACACTGAAAGAATGGGAGAATGTTTTATTGTTTGTACCAAGTGGTCCTATTTGTTGGAGCCAATAGGAAAACTCAGTACAAATAATAAGAAGGTTTTAAAAATAGATACACCCCACAGATAGCTGGTAATGTCTACTCTTTCAGCAGGGTTGAATGTTACAGATTAAATGTAAATACTTAGAGTAAATGTAAATACTTAGAGGATGAATGCGAAAGCTCAAGTAGCTAGCTCAGTTTGCTTATACTTGCAGTTCTTTATGTAATTCTGCTTTTTAAATCAAATAACAGTTTATTTTAGGTACACATCCAGTTATTGCTTCAGCATTCTACCTCTTAGGAGACCGAATGTGTATGGGAAAGAAATACCATCTAATTAGAAGTAGCCTGGGCTTAGAACAAGAATAAAATTTATAACATTCACCTCTCTGATTGAATCCAGTTATTCTTCAAGAGGCACGCAGCTTCACTGCTGGTTGTATATATTTGTATCTTACACAGTTATATCCAACAATGGAACAATCACCCTAATTTCTAAGTAATAAAATCTGGGATGAACTTCTTGAAACTAAATTATCAAGCATTCAGTTTATTTAAGTCTCATATATTAACCTGCCCATTTTCAGCAGATCTCCCCTTTTAATCTTAGTGATTAATCCAATTATTTAGGTTAAAGGGAAAGAAAGGGAACAAGGTATATCCAAAGATGCAGACTTCAGGCCTCAATTAGATCTATACTAGCAAAATAATTTGGTGATTTATTTCCTGATGGTGGAGCTAGCTACATGGAGAAGGTACAGGAGAAAGACAGAAGAATATGTCATTAACATTTAAATAGGGAGCTGTCCAAGCACGAAGGACAATTCCTGCTTAGGAGAATTTAATAATTCCTGAGATCTGAGCCAGATTTCTTTTCTTCATTTCCTTATAGCAATGAAAGTTAAAATTTTGTCACAGAGTGTAGATAATATTCGATTTAAATAAATACAATATGACCCCTGTATCTGTGGGGGATATGTTCCCAAACTTAACATGGATACCGGAAACTGCAGCTAATAGTGAATGCTATTTAAATGAATGACTCATGGCCCAAGCATACTATAGAGTCGCACTGGAGGACCTAGAAGATGCCTAGAGAGAACAACTCTCTAGGCATCTTCTAGGTTATCTAGAGCAACTCTATGGTCAGCTTCTGGCAAATCATGCCATGAGTTGTGCAGGAGGACCTAAAAGATGCCTAGAGACACCATATATTTTCAGACATAGGTAAGTGAATCTGCGGATATGGGTTCCATGGATATGGGGGTTGTATTGTACTGATATAGATAATCTGCTAGAAGAATGGAATGTGTAAATAAAGCGAAAGGAAACGAGAGGACAAATCTAATGTCTAACTCCAGTAGTAAGCAGCAATTGAGCATCTTAGGGTATGCCTGTATCTCAGGCTATCAACCACTTTTTTGGTCAGAATGTAATTGTTCACTTTCAATGTTCAATGTTTCAGCAAGCCACTCTCATCTTATACTCTCAAGTTATTTTTTAAAATGGAGATGATATGTATCCACACACACAGGGATGAATCTTTCAGACTTCTTTAGATAGGCCTATACTTTATACTCTGAATGGAGGACTGTTTTAAGAGTCTGCCACATGAATATGGATCACCTGATTATACAAAAATTGACATCTATTCAGGGGTGACCCAAGGTTGCCTGTTCCATAAGCTGGAAAATAAAGCAAGCGTGCATGTGTGTGCATGCACACACACATTACCTGCCCTGATACCCCCCTTTCAATAATTCATCATTAGGTATATTTCATAAATTGGCTTATTTATTGGCATTCCACATGGTTGGTAGTAGCCAGGGCTTCACAAATGCAAGGACTCAAGGTATGCTCAGAAAACCTAAGGAAGAGACCATCACAAATTTCTAAAAGACACACTTGGGGGCAGTAATTACGTAGACCTTCCTAGGACTTGTAGAAATGGGCTAATTCTTCTGAATGTACATGGAAGTAAGTCATTCACTAATTCAATCAAAGTGGCCAGATACTGTTTGCCTTACAAAACTGGTTTTCCTTCACACCCCTCCTAGAACAATAGGTTGCCAGACACCCATCAGTCTTAATGTTTCAACCATTAGCAATCATTAGCACAACAGGAGCTTCCATTGTCTAACTATGGTAAACTCCAGCAAACATTGTATTCCATTCATAACACCCCTCCAGGGAGATTGCTGAATATAAATATCACCCCAAAATACAGCCAAAGTGTTCACAGCTTCCATCATCTAATCACTCTGTCAGTCTGTGTAACCATGTTCACAGCTTCTTGCATCCTGTTACTCTGTCCATCTGATGTGTGATCCTCAGAGCTCTGTTTGGCTATCTTCTGCTACACAAATTTCTGCTTGTTGGACAGGTATAGTATAGCTAATCATCCTGAACTCTGTTCCTCTATCCCAATACTTCCTACTTTCTTCAATAGCCTTGTGTAAGTACTTGAAGCTTGAGTGTTGGTGTGAATGCATCCGAGATCATTTTTCAATAAAAACCATAATTATTTTATTTCCTGGCTGTGAGTTTCATCAGTTAGTACTGGTATACATAGATCAAAAGGTCCCACAGTTAGCCAGCTTCTCGCCGCCATATGGAGCTAATTAAAATTCCCCATACTAATATCTGGAAATGAGTGGGTTCTTCACAGACCCCCCCCCAGCAATTTGGGTAACATATGCACATTCCAAATATACACTGCTGTCATGATGGAGTGACTGCAACTCCCATCATGCAGCCAGAACTACATCTATCAGAACTACATTTCCCATCATCTGTAAATTTCCATTCACTTCTTTCCAGACAAAAGGTAATACAGGGGGTGGGACCCTCATTTGCTAAACATGACATCACATCACCTGACTGGAGAGCCAATCAGAGTTGGCAATGCAGAGCCAATCAGATTTGGCTAATGGAGTTCTGAGTCCTGCAGTCTTTTGTCTGCAATTGACAAAACAGCCTGGAGAAGCAGACCAGAAACACATGGCTTAAGGGACATCAGAGATCCACATGATACCATGAAGTCTGAGGGAGAAGACTTCTCATATGACTCTGACTTCCAGCATCAGAGATTAAGCTAGGCCAGCTTCTGATAAGCATGAGGCCTAGCCCATCACAATTGGGATGCAGACTGATACCATGTACCTCATAAATGTAAGTTAGCATCTTCTTAGCTTAGGAGAATGTGTTTAGATAGACTGGCATTAGTTTTTGTGATTTATTTTAAGCCTCTGATTGAATGTTATGCTATGTAACTCTAAGTTGGACCTGGAGAGAAATACCTTTTCTCCATGATACTATTTCTGCTAAATGTTTAATTGCTTGAACTAGAAATAAAGCTTTCACTCTTTTCCTACAAGTCTGCATCCACGTGCCTTGTACAGTCATAGCTATCTTGTCTCTTCTCTGGGGATGGAGAAGGGAGTTTGGGAATCCTTAACACAGTGAGTAGTTCAGTGTTTAACCAGAGAACTGTCCCAGTTTCCCACTGAACTGGGTTTTAAGTGAAGATAAGTGGGTGGTGGTGCCTACCAAAGAGAGACATAGTTTTAAGGGATTTCTAGGCTAGAGGAACCCCTGAGAGTATGTCTCAGATTGTACAAACACACAAGCATTTCTTCCCAACTCTGTGATGGTGTGAATACACAGAGAGGAGGGAGGGCCCGCGTGACGACTGCACAATTGCAGGAGCCTATCCAAATGCCTTCATCCCCACACATTGCCTGTGTGTTCCTTCATGCTGGCAACATAGAGCCAACTTGCCAGCCCCTCCATTTTGTCATTCTGGTGAAGCCCTCCCAAGCCACTGATGGTTACAGTGGTGGTACCTCTACCCCTGCCATTGACTGATGAGGTGGCCAGGGAGGGGAGTGCTGGCATTCCCAGCAATTGACAAAACAGCCCAGAAACAGACAGAAAAAGAGAGAGGCAGTTGCAGACAGATACTTCTCAGCTGCTTACAGAATTTGACTCACAAATAACCTCTAGCTCTAGGGGTTGTCAAAGCCAAGGCTATAGGAGAGGTGACCAAAAATATTGCCCAGGTTAAGGCACATGTGATTTTCCAGCTCACCCTTTTCATGCTGCTTTGGGTCTAATGACCCCTCAGGGCCAGGGATTAGAAATAATGCTTTCGTACATAGCTAAGATATGTGGCTTCCTCCGCTCCCCTAATTTTTGGCTGCTCTAGTGGTGGGTGTGGTTGCCAGCCCCAGATTTTTCCTTGTTTTCCTCATCAGAATAGCAAACTCTCTAGATGGCAGCTCTCCAGAACAGTATAGGTGGCAGCAGAAGGGAATGGTGCACTCTATTTGTCAGCACTCCAGTACCTGAGGCAACTGCCTTATTCATCCTCATAGCAGAGCTGGCCTTTAAAAGATTAGATTAAATTAAACTAAATCTTGTGTGGCACCTTTAAGGGAGGACCAAAAAACCCACCCAGTTTTTACTCTATTACTTATTTAAACTCAAGCCAGTCTCTAATCGTTAGGACACTACTTTGATAGAGGTGGAACTAGCAGCATCTTGCTATGAAAATCTAAGAATTTAAAAACAGTGTAGGAAAAGGAACATAATGGACGTATTCCTACACAAGATATAGTAATGTAAGAAGTGACACTAACAACAACAAGAAGACAAAACAAAGATTGCTTAACAATGTGAAGTCAAAGGCTTTCACAGCCAGCATCCATAGATTTTCCTTGGTTTTTTTCCAGGCTGTGAGGCCGTGTTCTGGAATAGTTTCTTTCCAACGTTTCGCCTGCATCTGTGGCTGGCATCTTCAGAGAATAGATGGGTAAGAGTGTATGTAGAGTTTATATGCTGTGAACCCCTGTTGGGGTATATATGTAAATTTGTGTAATTGAATGGTTAGTTTCTGGGTATAGAAATGCAAGGCTCGTTAGTGTCTGTTTGGCTCATGGTTGGTTGATGGGCCATTATCTGCTGGGAATCCCCCTGCCCTGGGTGGAATTCTTTTGAGTTTTGATTCTATTGTGTTTCAAAACTGGGAGCCAGATTTTGTTTACTTTTGAGGTTTCTTCTTTCCTGTTGAAGTTGTCCAAGTGTTTGTGGATTTCAAACTTGCTTAACAAACTTGCTTAACAAGTTTGTGAAATGTTTTGGAACAGAGCTCAGTCAGTTTGTCCTGTGCCCAAGAAATACTGTTCATACAGAATGGAAAATGTCCATATTTACTTAAATTGCACATTCACTGTACCATTTCTGTCTAGAGTAGCATATAATCATCACATTTATTCTCAAAGACACAGTGTGTGCTTCACTTTTGCTATTGGCTATGCAGATAAGGAAGAGACATATTGAGGCAATAGGCAGACAAAGGCAGTAAATGTTGCTAGGATACTAATTCCAAAAAACATAATAACTACTTACGGGGTAAGGCTGAATAACAGTAAGGAGGATTGATTCTTTGCAGCTCCTGTAATGAAAGGACATGAGAGTGACGATTCATATTTTTATGTTCTAGAGTTAACAATATTTTCTGTCTAGTGGACAGAATTAGGAACTTATACCAGTATTTTTATTACAACAATGCAGTATTGGGGGGGGGGAATGAATGAAAAAGAGGCCCCTTTCTTACCATTTCTGGCCAAAGAGAGACGTATACAGCATCTCCTCTTTCAGTGGTTTTTCAGGGATTGCTCTGAAATGGGGTGGTAGCTTGCCCATGCAGAGTGAGGGAAATGCTGCTACTAGAATGATTTACCCCGAATTGGCTTTCCTTATTCTCATATATGTTTTTGCATAGCCAAATAATGCTGTGTCACCATTAAATGTTGGCTGCCACTCCCACCAATCAGTTAATAACACCAGGCAGGAGACAGATGAGAGAGAGAAAAATGTATCAATGCATGAGCACCAGAGATGAAAATATAGCAACAAAAAACGATGAAGTTAAGGTGATGGAATATATAATCACTGGAAATTTATACTGTCAAGAGTTGGTATGGTATAATATGCTACATCCTGCAGGGGCCAGCAATGAAATTGCTACAGCCTGCAGGGACCAGCAATGCTGGCTCAATGCAGCTGGCAAACATATCTAGATTATGTCTGGGAGACAGGCATGGGAAGGACATGGGAAGGACAAAGCCTTATCTATATGGGAAAATATATGTGAGAACCACTAACTGTATAACCCATGACTGTATAACCCATGACTGTACTTTATAATTGGATCAACCCACTCACTGTCTTTGCACTTGTCTTGACTTGGATTTTGCTCTCATACTGTGTGCACACAGTCTGGGACAGACAGTATAGCACAGGACTGTGCTGTGTATTGTGCTGCGTCATGTAGTCTGTATTCTAGGAGTCTCAGAGTCATTGTAAATATTACTACAATATGCTTTAGTAAAAAGAAATAGTTTAGACACACGTCTGTGTCCTCATTTCTTCACCTGATGATTGCAATTCTGCTACAACAACTTTTGCTGCCTCATCCTCTTGATAAGCTCAGAAGTACCAGTGTGCTACCATGAAATTCTGATTATAGGATTTTTTCACATATCATTTCAACTCCTGTCTGTAAATCTTTCAGCCTATGTAGTAAAATGGACAGCAATATGTTATAATCCTGGTTTTGGCTTTGAATATCAAAATAAATATCAAATTGAATATCAAAATAAAGATCCTTTTTGACGCTATTAAGGCTAATGGATTTGAGACCTCTATTATGTGCAGCTTCTATTAGGAACTGATAGCTTTACATTTATGGTACTCAGAGTTTCTAAAGTCAACATAGAAACTGTATGCCTATGCACAGTTTTCTGGAACAACTGTGGGTCAACATACATATGAACACACGGTTAAAGCATAGAAGACACAGAGGTAGACTAGTTAGAATTCTCAGAAGTTTAAATGTGTATCCAGATGTTTAAAGGTACATGAATATGTACTGTATTTCCTGTGTTTGCTCTGAGAAATATAGACAAAACATATGTTGTCACAACCAATTTGGAACTACCCTAAAATATATATTTAATATGTCAAATTAGTTTCCCCCCAATGTAACAGGGATTTGCTTTGTAATCTTGTGGTAAAACAGAGTGATGGGGTACCATGTTTTGGCCTGGTGGTTTGAGCTTGTCTGTCCAAGAAACCCATGGAGCCTGTTCAAGTATCAGAAAGACCAGGGACCATCAGCCATGTGGGTGCCAAGCCTATTAGCAGCTGTAAATAATAAAAGTTGTAGCCTGTTTCTTCCAACAAAATTGGCTGTGTGTTCTTTATAAGAAGAATGGGATTTGCCACTAAGCATGCAATTATCTTTCCAGTGTTGGGGTCACACAAGGATAGACTTAACCCTTCAAGCTCTTTAAAATTTTCCTCAGTATAAGAAGAAAGTTTTTGGTTTATTATCATCTAATTAAATTAACTAATTAAACATTAGTTTTCTGAAATTTAGAACCAGAAACAGTGCACCAGGACACAGAGATCATAAAAATCCTGTGTTGTATTAATCAAGGCTTTCGCCAAGAAACTGTTCAGAAGTGTTTTATATTATCAAGTGTCTCAGTAACATATTGATAAATGCACATTTATATGCCAGTTAACCCCTCTCAAAGCCAATATTTGTTTTATTACACTGATAGGCTGATTTTCTTTTATCAGCTGAGGAGAGGTTAGTTGCCACTTGATTGTGATGAACTTGGTTTTCTGTTAGCTCCCCTAATTTTCAAGGCAATTAATTGTCTGCTTCTGAGATTCATTGCCTGGTTGAGTGAAGTGTGACTAATCTGCATGCTGGTCTTGTTCATAGGCAAAACAAAATAAATCACCACTACAGCATTAGCCTGAATGAACAGAAAACCCTGAAGTATTTATTTATGAATAGTCCAAGTAAAGCAAGCAGGGATTTTTGGGACTTTATCAGCCACGGAAAATATGGCAGCATAAGGGTGCCACATAACTGCGAAAGGGCACGCAGATCAGACAATGTTGCCCTTTTGCAGTTATAAAGAGCCCAAAAGCCATGTTTTTTAATTGATGACTTAAGCCATCAATAGATCTCCCTGCTGCCTTTTTGCTGGCATTGCCAGCATGGGATACCTCTGTCCCTTTAAATCTGGGTCAGACGAGAACACTTCCGGGTGAGATCTGGACATCCAGGCAAGTTTTGCTCTTTTTATGACCCTCCCTGGGTTACTTGGAAGTTTGTGTGTGAGTGTGTGTGTGTGTCTGCTCAGTGTGACTTTTTATGCTTTATTTTTGTTTTAAAGTTTGAATTTCCCACGCGATAAAATTGTGCAAGATTTCAAATGATCTTCGTTTCATTCATGGAGGAGCCTTTGCCAGGAGAGGAGGTGAGTGCGAGGGAGATGACATGTTCATTTGCTGGCACAAAAATGTTTTTTTATATACCAGCAAAAGAACATTTAAAACAATGTGTCTAATAAAGTCCTCTGTGAATAGTTCCAGATATGAAACCTACGGTACTGCTCTTAAAACACTATTAATCTCTGTATCCCATTCAGCCTGTGTAACAACTCTATGAAAGTCTATAGCATGTTAGGAAACTATTCTTCCTTTCTCCATTCCCACCCCCAAGAGACTTTAGATAGGATAACTTCTGTCTCTCACATGCCTTTCCAACCATACTGGAAGGTGCAGATATACTGTAGAAAGAATCAATGAGAAATAAACTAGGGAAACATATTTATGAATAATGTTCTGCAAAGAGTAGGTTATGGTGGTAGTAAAATGAAGACTCTTTGTGCACAAGTGGTCACAATAATTCTGTTGTTGTGTGTGAAGGTACATTTGAACACACAACTTGAAGGCACATACACACACTCTCAAGTATCAACACGATTGCAAGAGTTAACCATGAGCTGTAAAGATATGTCATTGACCACCAAATCTGGATCATACATATCATGATAGTTCCAATTTCTGTATACCAATGTGAAAGCTGGACAATGAAGAAAGCTGACATGAAAAAAAAAACACATTCAAAACCTGGCACTAGAGTTTTATGGATACCATGGACCACCAAAAAGATATATAAATAGTTCCTAAAACAAATCATTTCAGAATTCTCACTGAAGCCAAAATTACTAAATTGAAGCTAACATACTTTGGGAACAGTATAAGAAAATATGTCTCAGAGTAAAAGACATTAATGCTATAAAAAGAGGAAGACCTCATTATAGGTGGATTGATTCTATAATAGAAGCCATGGCCCAGAGTTTGCAAGATTTTAGCAGAGCAGTTAATAACAGGATCTCATGGAAACATCTCATTCATTTATTCAGCACAAGTCAAAGTCAACTTGATGGCACATAACAACCACCACTACCAGCTGTTTTTGATTCAATGAATAGACAGTGGATCTTAAATCAGATTGCTGCAAGGTTGAGTGGCAGAAACTCATATACCTGCTCAGGAGACCCCACTAAAGTTCATGGTTAGGCAACCATGCAGTACTCCATATTTTTCAAACCCATGAAGAACTGTCACATGATTAATTGCAGCTGGATTTTCCTCTTTTTCAAACTATTACAGATCTTTTGCTGACTGAAGGTTGATAAACAGATATCCCTCAGTCAGTCAAAGTGGCAAACCTTTCAACAAATGGCAATAACCAATAACATTATTTATTTTAGCAGCATAGCCCAAGAAGCCAAATGTTATTTAGGAGGCTCCTTCCTATGTACAAATATGCTATCAACTTTGTATATTCCTGGGGAGAGGGGACTTGTTCCTGGAGGACCCCTCCCATTTTAGTCTGAACAAAAGAAACAATGTTCAACACACAGGATAACTGTGCTCTTTGTCTAGCTAATGAAGGATTAATAATTTTTGAATAATTAACAAAGTACTAATAACCAGTTTTTCCTTCAAGAATTCAGGCTAGCTTAAAGAGAAACTGGATGAGAATTTTGTAAAGAGGATGGGAATTTCACTGTTACCTACTTGATATTTCCAGTGCAACCCATTGTGACTGAATTTGGCAGTCCTATTCACTTCATATAGGTACTTAACATGCAAGAAATGTGGAATAAGAAGATGAACAGAAGGATCAAATTACAGAACATTGCAAAGGTCGAAGCAGCATTACTAAGCAATCACCATTTCAGACTACACGAAGCATGGACATTTTAATAAGGAATTTCTCATTGACTTTGTCTGTGAACTTGTAGACAGAGGTCTCCCTACTTTTTGTTTATTTAGTGCAAGAAGTCTTAGAAGGAATGTTCTTGAAGGGAGGTGAACCATGAAATAGCCAGGCATTGAGGGGATATGATCAGTTCCAATGAGTAAGGCAAGAATTAAACATGTAAAGGGTAAAAAAGTGGGGGTGGATAAATAGAAAAAAGATCAGAGGTGAGATAACCAACCTCAGAGACTATTTGATAATACAAATATAGTAGGATACATTGTGCCAGAGACAACTTTTTTCCCTGACATTCTTACCATCTGTGACCAAACTTAATCAAACAGAAAACAAAGAGAAAGCTTATAGTATTTTCATGGAAGAATTGTCAGTTCTTGTATAAGCTGTTTGCTGAAGCTCACTCATAACATATATAAGTCCCTTCAGTCGCATAAAGCAAATCTGACCTTCTAGGCATTAGATGAAAAGTTAAGGGCAAGGCAAGAAATGAAATTATGTATCTAGAGATTATAGTAAAAGCCTGGAATGAAGCTCATTCTGTTTCTTGCTATTCATTCAGTAACCTAGTTACCCTGAACTCCGTGCTCCTCAGCAATCTCTGTGCAAAGAAGAAATTGGCTAAAAGTGAAAAATGTCTTTGAAAAATGCAGAGGATAAGAAATACTCGTGGTGATTCTTTGAAGAAAGAAACTAATTTTGACATGTTAAAATTTCACCCTCTATAATGCCAAATAAACCATTTCCCAGAGAACCAAAATAATATTTATTAATATAATAAAAGCTCACTTCTTTTGAGTTCATTTAGCATTTTCCCATCATTAATAACCTGATAATATAAAGCTGCTTTAGTTACTGTTGGACAAACACAGGCTTAAGCTGAGGGTACAAGGAAAAAGAACGAGGAAGGAGGGAAAGGGCACCCTGTGCTTGGCAAATGAGACACGGTGGTTGAGCTCTGAATCCTTAATATATATGAAAATATCAAAACCACAATATAGAAATACAAAACACACACTAAAATCCCAAAGACTTCAGTCTTAAACTGGAGCTTCTGATCCCAAACTGTAAACTCATATCTATATTGCCAACGTAAATAGCATTGTGATATCATCTAAAATAATAAAAAGAATGCATGTGTCTATCTGTGAAAGTCGTAGCAGTTTTTACTACTAGAGTTACTGTAGTTCTAGTTGCTCTGAACCTTGGTGTGCATATTAAGAGGATCCTAGGGGTATGCACCTCAGGGTTGTTTTTTTTAAAAAAACACACATATGAATTAATTTTATTTAATGTTAGTGTATATGCGTGTTAAAAGCCAGCAATACCACCTTCATCAGTAAGTGGCAGATTTCTCTAACTGGCACACAATTTTGTTGTCAATACAGACTGAAGGAAGGGAAAGTAATCCAAGGGAGAGTACAGGTCTGCCCCTTCATGTTGTTGTAGGGCAGGCCTCTCTCATGAGTGGGCAGGGCCTCTCTCAGGAGGCAGCAGGGGTACACCATGGCAAATAATAATAATAATAATAATAATAATAATAATATTTTTATCCCACCCCTCTGTTAAAAACAATCGGGGGGGGGGCTTACAAAAATTAAAATACCAATACAGATTAAAATCCCCAAACGCCACCCACCCCACCCTCCCCCATAAAAAGACATTAAACCAAAATACATTAAAACAACTGATCTAAAATCACATTAAAATAATAAATAATAAATAAGCAGCAAAAAGGGCCAGGAGCTCCTGAGGCCAGGAACTAATTAGGAAAGGCCTGCCGAAAGACATGCTTAGGGTTTCCAGAAGCCATGGTTTCACCCAGACAGGGCAGACACAAGGAGTACAGTCCTGACAGCTGTGTAAGTTTGCTTGACATCTTCAGTGTGCTAAACTTTCAGGCCTGCTGATAGCAACCTTGTACTAGATCAAGCCCTACTGTAATACCAGGAAAGCTAATTTTTCTGTTGCATCTTTTTTCACTGTTAGTGTTTTGGTGAATTACCAAATTAGACTGTATGCCATATCTCTGATACAAAGTGACTCCTGACTTTGATTCCTGATAAGGTGTAGCAACACTGGAAAACACACTATATGTGTGTTTTCAAGGAAGTAGCCATGTTAGTTTCTTGTAGCATAAAAAGGGGGAATCATATGATTGGGGCACCCATTTACACAGGCTTCCTAAATTCTCAAAGCCCTCCTTGCAGATAGGGCTTCCTTTTCAAATTTCCACATTTTCACATTCAACATGTAATGGAGGGGGAAGGGCAGGAAAGAGGTTGGAAAGTTACCTTTAAAGGAATTTGTTCCAGTTATAGGACTTTATCACACTATACTGTTATGTTATGTTATTCTACTTTAACTTCTATGGCTGCCTCCTATACAATCCTGGGATTTGCAGTTTAGGAAGGGGCATTTAGAATTCTCAGGCAGAAAGCTCTTAGGCCTCACTAAACTACAAATCGCAGAATTGCACAGGAAGCAGCCATAGCAGGTATAGTGCTATTATTGCACAGGAAGCAGCCATAGCAGGTATAGTGCTATTATTCCACTTTAACACAATAGGGAGCCCTGGTGGCACCGTGGTTAAAGGCCAGTACTGCAAGCCACCACGTTGCAAGTTCGATCCCAAAGGGCTCCAGGGTTCACTCAGCCTTCCATCCTTTCGTAGGTCAGTAAAATGAGTACCTGGCTTGTGGGGGCAATTAGCTAACATACACTGGAAACTGTTTAATGCAGTGTAGATGTGTAAATTGCTATTGCTTAAACAATTTGTAAGCCGCTCTGGGAGCCTTTGTGGCTGAAGAACAGGGTATAAATACCTAAATAAATAAATAAACAGTGTAGTGTGATAAAGTCCATAGTATCTAAGCCTGAGAAGTAGCTAGTATTATAGGGACAATTTGTTGACTAATGGTTTGCTTTTCCAATTCTTAAAACTAAGTAAAACAGTTACTTGGGGTTGCTCTGGAAAATATATATCTGAATGCTAAAAGTTGTTGGCCTGTGGGACAAAACAAATCCTTCCCCACAGCCCATTTACATCACCGTTACCTAGAAATCCACAATAGAGCACAAGGCAACACCATGAGGCAGCACTTGTGTCATTGTTCCAGGTCAGACATTATTCAGTTGCAACTTTTCAGCCTATTCATACAACTTTAAAGGACAGAATTCAATCTAATATCATCTATAGAGTGTAAGATATAGCAAAAGATTTAATTCAGGCTGCTATATCTGTGTGTTAGAGAGAGAGTGTGTGTGTGTCAGTGAAAGACTGGCATCATACCACATGCAGTACATCAGAGACAACATCTGATACAAGATGTAGGCCTGCAACTCCAACACATCACTTTTTTACTTTTTTCTTCATGATGGTTGTTTTGCACAGAAAACACCGTTTTCTGCATAAGAAACAGCATTTTATACATGCAAAATAATATTTCTGCTGTTTTCTGCAAAAAACAACAGTGTATGAATTTGGTGCAGAGTAAGTCCCAAAATGCAAAGATTATCATCAGCCCAGAACTCTTCTCAGGAGGGCTTCTCAGTACTCAGTGTAGGCACATATTTTTTGAATATGTGCAAATATTCTTTCCAACCCTAGCCTTTGCTGGATGTGCTTATTATCTGCCTGAAATCTCAGCTTCATAGCTTGGGTGTACTCCTGGACTCAGCTCTGAGCCTGAATGCTCAGGTTCCTGACATGGTGAGGGGTGCTCTGGACAGTTACAATTAGTGCACCAGCTGCACCTAGTCCTGGAAATGTCAGCTCTTGCTATAGTAACAAATGCTTTGATTACATTCAATTACTCTATGGGCTGCATTTAGACATTGTTCAGAAAATTGGGTCCAAAATATGGTGATGAAAGTCCTGACCGCAATAATAGGAAGCAAATAACTCCCTTACTGAAACAGCTTCATTGGCTACTGTTCATTTATGGGAACAATTCAAAGTGCCGGTTATGATCTACTGGGCCCTGTATGGTTTAGGTCCAGCTTATTCCTATATAAGCCTGCCTGAAGATCTTAAGATCTTTGAGAGGGAAGCTTCTCATGGTCTTATCATTGTCACAGGCCTGCCTGATGAAGACACAAGAGAGAGCTTTCTTAGTAGCTGCTCTCAGTAGAATATTCTCCGATAGGAAGCTAGGCTGGTTCATTCTCTACTCTCATTTTGTCAGCTGATAAGAACATTAAAAAAGAGAGATTAAACAGGCATTTGGAAATTAATTGGTTATGCAGACAGGGTTTTGTTCACTGCATTTTTATCTTTATAGCTATGCTTTTATGCTTTAAAAAAATTATATATGTTTTAACATGAAAGCTATTTTAATTGTTTGTTTTTAAACTTTTATATCATCAGGTATTTAGTTGTGTATTGTTTGAATCTTGTTGTAAGCTTGCTGGATCCCATTTTGGAAGAAAGGTGTTAAACTGAATGAATGAATAAAATGGCTTGGAAAAGGTGGCTGAAGGCCAGATGCAAACTTCTAGCACTTGAAAGAGACTGAACACAAAGGGGCATAATAGGTTTTATATGCCAGTTTCAGAGAACAAAGTGGGATATCAAAGGTCCCAAGGTTCAGAGAGAATGTCACATCCCACCTTGTGCAGACAGTAAAGATTCCCAGGTGAATCAATGTAGGCATCTTGATTTTCTATACTTTCATGTTACTGTTTGGTACAATAGTCCTCCCTCTCCTCCCTGGGCCATTTAAGGAGGGAGTTATAATTTAGCACTGGGGGTGGAAGTGTCAAAACAGTCCCAGTCATATAAGTAAAAAGCTATGGATCAGTGTGCTGCATCCTTTACGTATATATTTATATAATCTTTTCTTCTGCCATCCCAGAATCCTTGTCAACTCAAGATCCTTTCATGCCTTGACAAATATCTGCCCTGAAGTCAGATCTTATTGTGTAAGTTTCCATTTTATAGGTTGACAGGATCTGAATCATTACAGAAAGGGAAAGAAAACTGCACAGTTAGGAGAGAAGGAGCACCTTTTTAAAAGTATCAAATTGAAGATATGGTTTGCTAGAAAAAAATCAAAGTTTTATATTTCGCTGAAGCTCCTTTAAAGAATGTGGGCCTGGATAAGGGAAGGTAAGATCAGTTCCCAAATGATCAAAAGGTCAACTGAAAGGATGAAGGAGAATTCTAAAGAATGCAACATCTCTGCTTTGTACAGGGCTACAGAGAAAGCTCTACTAAAAGCAGAAAGCATTTTGGTTCCTCACTTTATTTTGAAAACACAACCAACCAAATTTCAAGCCATCGAGACAGAGTACTTAGGTTGTAAGTAATGTCACAGGAACAAGTGTCTGCTACTGTTCCCACATTTCCACTGCCTAGTGATCACCCAGTAATATTGAGAAAAATTAATAGATGGCACATCGTCATTGAGGCCAGCATTTTCTTGCCCCAACCCATTCCTTAGTGAAGGGGAGAGCTGTTTTAGAGTTGGGAGGATGTTGAATGTGGATAATATTGTGTTATATACTTCATTTTCTAAAAGTGAGTGAGTGAGCTATGGGGGACATAATGTATGGGAGGAAATCATACTTACCATATGAGGCATAATTAAATATAATTTAGGGCCTTTGGTTAGGTAATCTATCTCTATATATAATTCTCTTGGGTATGTTGCCATTTTCAGTGTGCTGATTGGCTGCTTAGGTGTCAGGATCTGCCTATCCTCACAGGACTAGTCTCCTGGCTGCAGCAGCCAGCACAGCCTCTTTGCAGACTCAGGCCCTGGCTGTGGGAGTTTGGGAAGAACCAGGGCCAAGCTATCAGATGCAGTTGGCAACAATCATGCAGTGCACCTGAAGCAGCCAGCAGTACTGCTATTTAAGAGTGGCATTCATCCCTCAGTCTTGGCTACCACAACATGGTCTTCTGTGCTGTCTGTAGCTGCTCCTTAGATGTTGGGGTGGAAACATGTGGAAAGCTTCAAGTCCTTTATGAATATGGAGGTGGAGGGGTTATCACATTGGTGGGATGTGTGTAGCTTGGTGTCTATGTATGTAGCATGGGGGTGTACGTGTATAGTATGGGTTGTGTCTGTAGTGTGGGGGTGTTGCAATGTGGTGTGTGTGTTTTTGCATGGTGGCAGCAGAGGGGCTCTCATGTTCTGGTATGCATGGTGTGGGGGTGTAGCATGCAGTGTTTTGTGCGATTGCATGGCTGCAGCGGAGGAGCTCTTGTGTCCTGGAGTGCATGGTGTGCGTGTATGGTTGCATGCCAGCAGCAGAGGGGCTCTCGCATCCTGCTGTGTGTGTGTAGTGTGTGTGTGTGTAGTGTGTGTGTGTGTAGTGTGGTGATTGTGTGTGTATGTATGTGTGCTTTCATAGCAGTGGCGGCGGGGCTCACATGTTCTGGTGTGCATGGTGTGCGTGTGTGTATGCATGGTTGCATGGTGGCGGTGGAGGGGCTCTTGTGTCCTGGCATGCGACGTGTGTACCATGGTGTGTATGCATGGTTCCATGGTGGCAGAGGGGCTCCTGGCATGAAACTAGCCATTATAGTTTATTTGAAAGGTTATATATTAACGTGTCAAATGATTATACTCTTGACATGTTTCCGAAGTGGCCAATCAGTGAGTGGGAACGGAAACATGCCCAAGTGTTTTATATATGTAGGTAATGGTGTATGCCCTTTCCATTGACGCCCCCTTGTCATGGGAGAGAGGCTTGCGTACCCTAATGATGTTTTGAGCTATGCTGGCAGTGGCACAATAGCCACCGGTAGGGTCTCCCATGCCAGACAGGTCTAAGCTGAAGGGTTTGACAAAGAGCGTCAAAGGGCAGGATGGGCTCTCTAGCCTTATGGCAACCATCCTAGGAGAAGGAAAACTCTAATCCCAAACCCGGGCAGATGGTGCTCATCCAACCCTGTAAGGTCAACCATCTAAGAGAAGGAAACTCTAATCAAACCTACAGCCTGAGGACCTCACTGCTACAGTCCATACTTGCAAGGCCAGCAGATGAACCTTTGGTTTAAAGGGTGAGGCCAGTTCTGTGTATGATGTGCTCCACCAGACAAATCCATTGCACAAGCTTGAAGGACAAATCCTATTCCAAAAAAAAAAAGAAAAGAAAAGAAAAGAAAAGCCCTGTAGCGATAGGCAAAGGATGCACTTCCAAAGATGCACTGGAAGCTAGACCCAACCGTGCATGCAGGCGGTTCAGGACTTTTGTCGCTCGAGGCTGACTCGGGAGATGACAGTCTTGTTCGGCAGCATCCTGAATGACCAAGCAACCTTTTTAAAGGAGAGCACTGCTTGCTCCATATGGAGAGGGGCCTAGAAAAGGTGGTCTAACGAAAGCTCATCCCCAACTACCTGGTTGGCTAGCCGCGGCCAACGGGCATCTTCTGATGCGGTCAAACCAAGGCAAAGAAACAAAGGTGCACACCGGCCTCCAAAGGTGTAAATAAACTGACGCTTGCATGCTGGAACATCAGAACCATGCGAGACTCTGAAGATAGTGGACGGCCTGAGCATCATTCTGCTCTAATAGCCCATGAACTATCACGACTTAATATTGACATCGCTGCTCTTAGTGAAGTTCGTCTCCATGAGGAAGGCAGCTTTAAAGAACACGGCACCGGCTACACACTTTCCTGGTCTGGCAAACACAAAACTGAAAAACATCTTTCAGGAGTAGGCTTCATGATTAAAAACTCCATTGCCTCCAAACTCGAAACCCTGCCAACAGGACACTCTGATCGCATTATTTCCTTATGCCTTGCACATGTTGTTCTCTTTAGTATATATGCCCCAACTATGCAAGCCGACCCTGTAGAGAAAGACAAATTCTACACAGACCTATGCCACCTCATACAAAAAGTCCCTGTAGAAGATAAAATTATTATACTTGGTGACTTCAATGCCAGAGTAGGAAAGAACTCTGAAGCCTGGAAAGGTGTCTTAGGCAAGCATGATGTTGGAAATTACAATGATAACGGATGCTTCTTGCTAGAGTTCTGTGCAGAACAACAGCTGACTATTACAAACACTATCTTTCAGCAGAAAGACAGCTTGAAGATAACCTGGATGCATCCCCGATCCAAACATTGGCACCTCATTGACTATGTTCTAGTCTGCCAGAGAAACATTCGCGATGTCTGTCATACTCGAGTGATGCCCAGTGCAGAATGCCAGGCAGATCATCACCTCGTCAGATGTAAACTAAATCTTCATCTTAAGTTCAAACCTAAGAGGGGTGGCATCTTAAAGAAGAGACTCCAAGTCAACAATCGTCAACAAGCTACCATGAGAGACAACTTCCAGGCAAACCTGCAAACAAAACTTGAAGACCATCCTATAGATTCTTCTCCTACAGTGCTTTGGCAACATATCAAAAACAGTATCCTCCAGTCTGCGGAAGAATCCCTCGGGTTCTCCCACAAGAAAAATCAAGACTGATTTGATGAAAACAACCAAGAGATCCAGGAGCTGTTGGCAAAGAAGAGAACTGCTCACCAGGCATACCTCGCCCAGCTAACTTGCCATGTAAGAAAAGCAGCTTTCAGTCTCACATGTAGTAAACTTCAACAAAAACTCCGAGACATGCAGAAGAAGTGATGGATCAATATAGCAGAAAAGACACAACGCTGTGCAGATCTGGGAATCATAGAGGATTTTATGATGCTCTTAAGGCAGTGTTTGGACCTACTTATCAGGTCCAAAGCTCCTTATACAGTACGGATGGTCAAACATTAATTACTGATAAAGACTCCAGCCTGAATTGAGGGGCTGAACACTTTCAAAGTCTCTTTAGTGCCAACCGAGTAGTCCAAGGCTCAGTTATCCGACATATGATACAAAAACCAATGAAAAATGAATTGGACATAGCTCCCACTTTGGAAGAGACTCTTAAGGCCATATAGCAGTTGAAAAACGGCAAGGCAGCTGGGATTGATGGAATCCCACCTGAAGTTTGGAAACACGGAGGTCATGCACTCCATGTTAAATTCCACAAACTCCTTGTGAATTGCTGGGAAAAGGGGGAACTGCCATCAGATCTCCGAGATGCAGTCATCATAACACTGTACAAGAAAAAAGGAGCAAAATCTGATTGCTCAAACTATCGAGGCATAACACTGCTCTCTATTGCTGGAAAAATCCTTGCAAGGATACTCCTGAACAGATTAGTTCCTGCCATTGCAGAAGAACTTCTTCCTGAAAGCCAATGTGGCTTCAGTGCCAATACGAGTACTACAGATATGGTATTTGCCCTTAGACAACTGCAAGAGAAATGTAGAGAGCAGAACAAGGGTCTCTATGTAGCATTTGTTGACCTCACCAAAGCCTTCGACACCGTGAGTAGGAAAGGTCTGTGGCAGATCCTGGAAAGACTAGGATGCCCCCCCCAAATTCCTAAAATGATTGTCTTGGTACACGAGGGCCAGCGCGGTCAAGTCAGATATGGCGATGCTCTTTCAGAGGCCTTTCTAATAACTAATGGAGTGAAGCAAGGTTGTGTTCTTGCGCCAACTTTATTTACAATCTTCTTCAGCATGATGCTCCAAAGGGCTACGGCAGAACTCAAAGAAGAAGATGGCATCTATATACGTTACCATACTGATGGTAGCTTGTTCAACTTAAGCCGTCTGAGGGCTCGCACTAAGACTCTAAACTATCTAGTCCATGAGCTGCTCTTCACTGATGATTCTGCCCTTGTTGCCCACACAGAAGCAACTCTGCAGCACCTAACATCCTGCTTCGCAACAGCTGCATAGCTGTTTGGGCTGGAAGTCAACATAAAGAAAACGCAAGTTCTTTACCAGCCTGCACCACAGGATGAACACCACCATCCCCACATTGCCGTTGGCAACTCTGTGCCCAAGTCCGTTCAGCAGTTCACCTACCTGGGAAGCATCATCTCCTCAGATGCCAAGATTGACAAAGAGATGATCACAGATTAGCAAAGGCACACAGCGCATTTGGAAGACTTCACAAAAGAGTCTGGAGTAATAAACACCTGAGGTGAAGCACAAAAATCAGTGTGTATAGAGCCATTGTACTGTCTATTCTCCTTTATGGGTCTGAAACATGGGTCACCTATCGCCACCACTTACGACTCCTCGAACGCTTCCATCAGCGCTGTTTACGCACAATCCTAAATATACACTGGACTGACTATGTGACAAATGTTGGTGTCCTTGAGCAAGCAGGGATCACCAGCATTGAGGCCATGATATTGAGAACACAGCTGCGCTGGGCAGTGCATGTTTCTAGGATGGAGGACCATCACCTGCCAAAAACAGTATTCTACGGTGAGCTCGCCACGGGTCAGTGTTAAGAGGGGTGCTCCAAAAAAGCAATACAAGGACTCCCTGAAACAACACCTCAGGCTCGACCAAATTGATCACCAAAATGGTCCACCCTGGCTTCACATCAGGAAGCATGGAGACGCACTATCCACAATGCTGCAGCCTTATGTGAGAACTCACACTGAACAAATCTTGAAGAGAAACGACAATGCAGAAAAAAATCACAACCCGGAAGCATCACCCAAGGAAACCTTCTGCTGTGCTTTCTGCAACCGGACTTGTCTATCTCGGATTGGCCTTTTTAGTCATCAGCGCACTTGCAGAAAGCGTGGGATAAGTCCTTCCTGAATCTTCATTTGCGAAGAGGAGCCAGAGAGAGAATGGTGTATGGTACACCTGTTTGTGACAGCTGCATTCACTCCTAGCCAGCTGAGGGGAGGGGGAGCAGTTCTCATGCCGGGATAAAGGTAAGTGTCTGAAAATTTTTGTTTTAAACTGTAACAGGGATGGGAGTGGGGCGGGTGGGGGGTACCAGGGTAGGGACGGGTTTTAAGGGCCCATCTAATAATCTCCAAGGTGCAAACCATGTATCTTTTCCTTTGCACTGAACTGCTCCACTCCACTATTGTCTTTCCCTGGAACCTGACCACCAGTCTGTCTGGACTATGTTGTTTTCTTCTGACCCTGTAATTATCCCTTTCGTGGTTAAATTTGGCTGTTCCTTTTAGCATCTCACAGATGTAGGAGACACATGCTTCTTGCCTTGAGCCAAATGGCACACAGCTCTTTCCTTTCCTCTCTCTTCTTTACTAATTAAACCATTTCCTTTTCCTTTTTTCTCTATTAATTAAAAAGTGGTTCTTTTTGAAAACTATTCTAACCTTAGGATACTGTATTTCTTCTTTTAAAAAATAATCATACCTTTATTTTGCAATAAAAAATGGCCCCTTTTCACATTTGATAATAATTTATGAACTCTAAGCTTAGTTACCATTTCAGGGGGAGCTGTGAAGGACATTAAGTTATAACAAAATACAAAATCCATCATGTGGGGATATTTTTATTGGGCCAATGAAACCACACAAAATATATCATGCTAGCTTTCAAAACTTCACAGGCTTCCTCATCAGGCAAAGGCAGTAAAATAGCATTAAGTGAAAGAGAGTGACAGTACTGTGCTCAGGGTACCTACATTTTGGACATTACACACAGTGTTAATAGTTGAAAATGACATTCCCTTCTCTGCTGTAAAATGAGGGGGAACAATAGCAGTAAAACAAAACAAAAACAAAAGTAGTTTGGCTTATCCCTTTGCAGTTACAAAGCACCACTCTCTGAGAACTGTTTTTGCCTCTATCCACTATGAAACCTCAGGTTCCTATGATGGCAGAATGTGTTTAGTCTCTTGGGGTAGTCTTGCTGTCCTCAGGATATAGATTACTTTAGATGCAGAAGCAGGCAAAGTCTATTTGAGAGCAAATCATGTTGCTTTCCCTGGTGGGGGAGGGATTGAACCCTTGGAAAAACAGTTCCCAGTGTATAATGACACAGATTGCACTCCCTCAAGTATAGGACCCCCTTGTTTGCAGCTGAAATTAAGAGATTGTTAACAGAGCCCACCCAAGGCCTCCCAGATCTCACTACCTGCATGGTAAGATTTGGTTTCAGGGAAGCAGAGGTAATGTTTGAAAGCATGCTCTTATAGCGCCTCATTCAGGGATACTAAATGAGCATAAGTATGCAAGGAGGTGGGAGCACATTAGTCTTGTCCCCTCCATGTCATTCTCCACACGAGGAGAGCAACATTCTGAAGAGGAGAGCAGTCCCTGCATGTGCAGTCAGTTCTAACATTGTACAGAGAGCCTCCATGCACAGTAGGTGTCCCCACCTCTTTCAGCCTGTTGATTTCTAAGAAAGATGACAGAAGGAGAAAACTAGTCTGCTTCCTCCCTTCATATGTTCTAGAATAATCCTATTACGAATACTTGAACAGGGCTTATATTTCCACCTAAAATTCACAGTAGAAAATAAGGGATCATATTCTCCAATATGTATACATGGGTTACACACATGCGCCGTATCCATGGGGGATGCATTCCTGGACATACTGTTTATAAGTGAAACCATGGATAATAGCAAACCCAATTAAAATAAAGGACTTCCTGTACAAACATACCATAGAGTTATATTGGAGGACCTAGCAATTCCTAGAGAGGACAACTCTCTAGGCATTTTCCAGTGTGACTCTATGGCATGTGTCCCTTTTTTCCAACTGTGGATAACTGAAACCATGGATATTAGTTCTATGGATATGGGGGAGGGTGTGTGGACAAGAATGCTACATAGAGGTATATGAATCATTCCTACTGAAGGCTAATAGTTCAATCTGCTTAATAAAGGCCCAGTTTAGACATAGTATTAAACCATCATTTGATGTTTGGGGAATGAGCTCAGGGGTGCCTCTCTCCTGATGCAACTGCAAAGATATCTTTCATAAATACAGTTGTCCCTTTATATTCGCTAGAGTTTGGTTCCAGCCCCCCTCCTGGATACCAACATCCGTGAATACTCAAGTCCCATTATATGCAATGGCATAGCAAAATGGTGTCCCTTATATAAGATGGCAAAATTAAGGTTTGCTTTTTGGATTATTATTTTTTAAAGAATATTTTCAAGCTGTGAATACTTAAATCTGTGGCGACGGAGGGGCAACAATATTCATTTCTGGTTTTAGCTCAACTTCAGTTTAATGTTACATCTCAACCTGTCTCAATTATTATTAGGCTTAATTATGTATACTGATGGCGCTATATAATGAAAAAGAACAAATTGTGGTTTATGTTGTTTTAATAAACTTTAGACAAACATTTGGGGTTTAGATGCAGCACTAAATTGTGATCTAAAACAGGAAGTGAATGCTTTCAAACACCATACAGCCATGATGGCAAAGGAAGAAAAGTGAGGCAGTATATGAACCTGAGGCTTTCTGTAGCTAGTTCACATGGCAACAAACCATTACATCTGATCTGGGCCAAAGCATGTTTTAGGGATATCAGGAAGTTAGTAAACAATGGGCCCCGAATGCCATGAAGAGCAGGGGAAAATATTGCTTACTTGCTGGTACTTTGCTGATAGTTTGTGGCCTGGTGGCTCCACTGCTCACAAATAGCTACCAACATATGTTCATATATTTGTCAATGGAAGTGCTGCAAATTAGGACTGACAACTGGACTTAGGCTAATAATTACAAGGAACCTTATAAGGAGAATAAAAATTGTTTGGGATTTTGTTTTTAAATCCCATCCATATGTGCATTTTTGTCTAATGAGTTAATAATGAAATTTTTCTTCTGAAGATAAACATTTAACATGATTCAATTCAGGCCACATCGCCACACATTTTTGTGCACAGGGATCAAGTCCAGTGGGATTAGTTTTCTAGGATGTATGCTTGGTTTTGATAAAGGATATGAATTCTTTCAGTGCTAGCGAAGTTGTTTTTTCCCCCAAACTGTTGTTGTTCACATTTTTGTTTGATCAGACAGTTGCATGCAATAAACTAGCCAATTAGCAAAAGCTGTATATGATAACATAAACGCAGCCCAAAACCCAAATGTCATACTGGTGCCTGAACAATAGCAAGGCAGGACTGTTGTCCTCTGGCCTGCTCCGCCCCATTAGAAACCTGGTCTGGAGGGTTTCCCAGTTCATCAGAACATGGGGGCCTGCAAGGGGAATAGGGTTCCCAGCGTGGTCGTGACTGCGCAGGATGGAGGCCTGCAACTTTGCCTCAGCCCCTGTGCTGTTGCCAGGAGAGCAGAGGGAGGTGCTAGAAGGGATTTAAGCTCACCCCCCATCTCCTTTTCGTAGCTTTGATTGGAGAAGTGACAGAAGAGTCTATGGCAGGTAGAGGGGGGGATTCTATTACCTAGTAGTTCTATTACCTTTCAGTACTTTAAAGTTTTCAAACAACTTTATGCAGTCAAAAGAAATACCAGCCTTTCAACACCATTTGAAGTCTTATGTGTTGAGCAACAAACACAATTAGTGTCAAATGAATTCATGGTAGTGATTAAAACGCAGACTCCAGACTGTGTGAGAAAACAAAGGAAAGAACCATTGGGATATATGTTAAATAATATGGCAATTTCTTTTAGAGGACTTTAACTCACTTTTTTGTGTATGGAATAAACTTGCCAGCATAGAGCTTCAAATGAGAAATTGAAATGTTCTCAGTTGCGCCATATTAGCAATTACAATATTTTGTGGAATGCGGTTGAACGGGAAAGTGGCTTAGAACAGTAAATTAGTCTCAGAGAGACCATTTCATTTTTTTAAAAAAATTCTCAACTAAACTGCACTTCCAGTGTTCAAACAGCAAGAGCTATAATCCAAGGAATCAGGGGACATGAACCAGGGGGCATGGCAGGAGAAGTGAAGTGTCTTATGTTCTGTGTCACTGTGGTAGCTCTGACATAGGAGGGACCCTTACTCTGTATCACTGCTGCATTTACAAACCACCCAACTAGAGGCCAGAAAGGTGCATTGCAGCTTATCATTCCACACCAGTTGATCTGGGATGCAATGGGGCCTTAGAAGATTATTAGATGCAGCTAATGTGGTGCCATAATGACATCTGGAGAATGCAAAAGGATGCTAATATCAGATAACAACATCTTTTTGCATTCCGCTAGAATCATTATGCCATTTCTTTTTATTGACAGGCCAAGCCGTCAATAGATTCCCCCATTGTGATTTGGTGCCAGCATTGCCGGCATCTGAAACCTTGGGCCATTTAACTCTCGTGAATGCAGCATCAATGGGCGGTCCTGCCAGAACACTTCTGGGTGAGATCGTGACAGCCAGGTAAGTGACACACTTTTTATGACCCTCCTTGGGTTACTTGTAAGTTTTAAAGTATGTTTTTGTGCTTGGTGTAACTTTTTGTGTGTAATTTTTGAATTGTTAGAGCTCTGTTCATTGCTGGGCTGCCTGTTGACGTGAGACAAGGTAAGTGTGATGGGGAGGGTTATTGTGCCAGGACTGGGGCAGGATTGGAGATTGTGGGACAGGAATGCTTTTTGCATTCTTGTCTGATAATCTCCATAGGCAACTGTTGTCTCCCCAGGGTTGAGCAACTTGCCAGTAAGAGCAGCAGCTTCTGCACCAGCCTTGGTCTCCCTTCTACAGGGTTGCTGCCTTTTTAAAAACCTGACTTGCCTGACTGTATTGCAAGGGTACAGATTGGAATTCTCACTTTTTTGGCTATAACTCTTCTATCATCCCATCAGCCAGTATAGCTACTGGTTGTACTGGAGGGTTCCTGGAACTGTAATCCCAAACAGTAACTTTTGTAACCTCTGTGGTGTAGTGGGCAGAGGTTAACCTAGCCTATACTAGTAGACTGTTGGATTATTTGGTTATATCTGCAATGATTCCTGATGACTTGTTGTTGTGGTTGTTGCTGTTATGTGCCTTCAAGTTGATTCTGCCTTATGAGGATTCTATCACAGTTTTCTTGGCAAAATTTATTCAGAGGAGGTTTGCCACAGCCTTCCACCGAAGCTGAGAGAGTGTGACTTCCTCAAGGTCACTCAGTGGGTTTCCATAGCTGAGTAGGGATTTGCACCTTTGTATCCCAGAGTGCTCATCTAACAATCTAACCACGACGTTATGTTGGCAAATGCTTACCAACAACAAAAAGCTTCTCTTCTGCTAAATAAGGGTATAAGAATTCCTAAGCTATAGTAATATTTATTTGTAATATGCAGGGCACCCCAATCTGTGGCTTGTGGCGTGGAACACAGATCAACTTGACTTCTGAGCCATTGTTTTGCATCGGAGTCATAAGCCACTATTACGTACCTGGCTCTGGTGGTGAAAGTTCCAAATCCTGGAATCCTGAAGTCTGCCCACACCTGCTCATTACACCATCTCAAGCTTTATTTTTCTCTGCCTTTTGTCCTTACTGCTGTCCTTGGAATGAATGTGTGCCTCTTCTCACCCAGCCTCTAGCCTCTCTCACTGTATATGAATTGTGATTGCTTGCAACTTTAGCCCTACTAAAGCCATGACAAAATCCCTGGTAAATTATATAACTGGAAATAAATTTGCATTCTTGGAAAAGTTTCCAGGGAAGAATAAAAAGCACTTAAGGGAAAACATTCATGGCCTGCTATGCTACGATATTACACTCTCGACCTAGTATTAGTGTTGGGCAATTGCAAACGATGGGCTCTTGCTGACAGCAGAAAGTAATGAGTCAACAGACTGGTACTGCATTTGCTTCTTTTTCTCCATAGCCTGATAATGTCTCTGAACTTGTTTTTACCTAGATACTGCTTGTTTTGATTTCTGCTGAACTGATTATTGTGGGTCAATGAACACCCAAGAGGGGCATGTTCACCTTTCAAAACTTTCAAAACTTAACCTTTCAAAACTTCAACTTTTTGTGGGCCCTAAGAAGGGCATGCTCACCTTTCAAAACTTTACCTTTCAAAACTCACATTTCAAAACTTAACTTTTCAAATAAGAAGACTGATGCACATGTACATTTTTTAAAAGCATAAATTGAGGCTGGCACTGGAGACAATGCAGAAGTGATGCTAGTGAGACAATATATTTTTAGAGTATTGGCGGGGGTGTTGTATTACTTATTTATTGGATTTGTAGCCTGGCTTTTAAACACATACACAGACACACACACACATGGACAATTTTGAAATATGATGTATTGGCATTATGTGCATATATACTGTATGTGCTAATAGCAGTACATCATCTTTTACAATAACATTTTCCATGCAGCTAAAGCAGGGTGGGAATATTGCAGTTCTCCAGATGTTGGACCGCAATTCCTAGCATTCATCACCATCAGCTATGTTGGCTAGGACTGCTGGGAACTGCAGTTCATCAACATCTGGAGGACCTCATGATCCCCATCTAGGAGCTAAAGGCCAGACTGAAAACTCGATAAAGAGGTAGCTCTCTGTGTAGAAGGTCCCACAGTTTTAGAGCCATAAAACATAGGAAGACCTCTTGGCTCCTAGTCACTACTGTCCAAAGCTATTACAAAGACAACACAACTTGTTTAACTGGCAAGTGGGCTCATACAGAGGCCGGCCGCCAGACTTACCTGGCTGGCCGCGTTTGCGGCCGGCGTCTCCCCCCGCTCCGGAGCTGGCACATGGCAGCATGGGCGCCGCCATGTTGGCCCTCCTCTTCCCAGCCTGCTTCTGCAGGCAGGGAAGAGGATAGTAGACCAACCAATCAGGTGGGGGGCGCCCCCACCTGATTGGCCGAATTTGCCTCTCCTGGGCCAATCAGAGACCGCGCTCAGCGCGGCCGCTGATTGGCCGGGAGGCGGGGCTAGTCCCCTCTTGGGTCCGCCGGCCGGGTATTTATTCCCGGCCGGCTCCCGGCTCCCTCAGTTGGCTCTTGCGAGCCGAAGAGGAAGGAGCTCTCCGGGGAGCTCCTGAAGAAAGAAGAACCGCCGCGAAGAGGAGCCAGGAGCCGAGGCCACCGGGTAGAGCTGACCGGCTGGCCTCGGCGAGAAGAGGAAGAGCGCGGGGGCCGAAGAAGCGGCGGCGGCGGCGGCTGACGACGGAGCAGAAGAACGGCGGCCGAGCCAAGGAGGCGGCGGCGGCCACCAGCGACCGGAGCGGCCGGGCCAGAGGCCCAACATCGGGCTGCCACCGGTTCGGGGCAGCAGGCCCAAGGGGGGGCGACACCCCCAGTGCCAGGGCGCCCAGTGGGTGGCACTAGGGCCTCTCGGCAGCCCAGCGGGGGGCTGGCCGGCGGGAGCGACTGGGGTGCCCGCGGAGGCGGAGCCCCGGCGACCTAGGCAGGCCCCCGACGCCAAACATCGGGCTGCCACCGGTTTGGGGCAGCAGGCCCAAGGGGGGGAGGCACCCCCAGTGCCAGGGCGCCCAGTGGGTGGCACTAGGGCCTCTCGGCAGCCCAGCGGGGGGCTGGCCGGCGGGAGCGACCGGGGTGCCCGCGGAGGCGGAGCCCCGGCGACCTAGGCAGGCCCCCGACGCCGTGGGTGCCCGCGGGGGCGGACCCATCAGGCGGGAGGTCGGGCTTCGGGCATTCGCCCGGTGGGACCCAGGGCACGGTTGCCACTGGGGGGAGGGACTCGGAGTCCTCAGCAGGGGGGCTATAGGGGCCGGCAGGGGGCAGCCCCTATAGCAAACCCAGGGGGAGGCTCGTGGGCTCTCAGGCCCGAGCCTTTTTTCGGGTGAGGGCCGCGGGACCCTACCCAGGGCAGGCCAGCGGGTGGCCTGCAGGGGGCGGACAAGCCGGGAATAAGGCTACCCCCCCCCACTCTGATAGAACTGAGCGGACAAGCCAGAGAGATCAGCAGGTTCATATAAGGGGCGGACAAGCCAGGAACAAACCGGCCCACCGAGGGCATTAAGGGGGAGCACCCCTAAAGCAGGGCGGACAAGCCAGAAACCAAGTGGGGCGGACAAGCCAGGAAGAAGGCTACAAGCCCGGGCAGGGCAGTAGCAAACAGCAGGGCGGACAAGCCGAGAGAGATTCCTATACCAAAACACTCAGAGCTGAAATCACTCAACACACATTCTTTGAGAATGCCTCCAAAAAAGAAGCCTGCACCCAGTAGGCCCACGACTCGGGCGCAGTCCGGCCGTACGCCCAAATCCTGGGCATCCCTGGCACCTCGTGCCCGGAAGGCCAACCCCCCTAAGGGGTCGACTGCTGGCCCTGAGGCCGTGGAGCACCTCCTCAGAGGCACTGCAACTCCCAACCTCCAGGAGCTGACTCGTGCAGTCACGCTCCTCGCTGAGCAGGTGGGGGAGTTGAGGTCCGGCAGGGGATCGGAGGTGGGTGCAGTAGCGCCAACCCCGGAGCCTGCTGGAAACCTCGACACTGCAGCTTCTTCTTCCGCCACGGATCAGACCACACAACAGTCAGCAAGAACGGCGGGACGGCGGGGAAAACGCAGGACACCTTCGCCCGATGAGATCAGCGTGGTATCCTCGGCCGACCCTTCCCCAGCACGGGAGAGTAGAGCCCCAGGAGGAAAGGACCGAGGGAAGGAGAAGGAAGGCGGAAAAAAGCGGGCAAAACGTAAGAGGAGGGACTCAGACAGCGAGGGATCATCAGGTGAGTCCTCCGATGAAGATTGGGACCGGGCGGGGTATTGGTCTACGGCTGCGCTGGTCCCGGGGTTGCCTTCTTGGGCCATTAAGGCCAGGGCTAATATGGGGACGGGCTCCGCCAGACCATCCAGGGCATGGCGGGGTGGGACAGCCTCTGCTAGGCCCCCCACGCCCAGCCTTTTTCTGGATCACGAGGATCCCCCTGGGATCCACCTGGACAGAAAAACCCGCAACAACATTCTGAGGGGATATTATGTGGATGTTTTTTCACTTTTAAAACCAGAGGGAGAGGTGGGCTGCACCCCAAAATCTGAGAAATCCTCCGACAAGGAGAAACCAGAACCAGTGGAACGATCTTTCCCCAACTGGTTGGCAGGATTCACAGTTTACATGGGAGTGGTGGGCATGGCCTACCCTGACAGAGGGTGGCACTTGGCCAACCACTTGAGCAATGTGCTCAAGGCCAAGTCACTGGCGGGGGAGGCGGCAGCCATCCAATATGACTCCGCCTTCCGCAAGAGGGCTTCCCGGAACCCCAGGGCCAGGTGGGATCTCATCAATGACAAGCTTTGGCTTGTCATTGTAGGTTCTCACATAAAAGGGAAGCCCGAAGCAGGCAAGCCTCGCAAGAGGGATGCCCGCCGATTGGTTTGCTGGGAGTTTAATGCGGGAAAATGCCAGCGATCCCGTTGCAAGTTCGAGCATTACTGCGAGAACTGCTATGGGTCGCATCCCAGGACCACCTGTCCTCGACCCGGTGCGTCTGCTCAGCCCTTTCGCTCAGGACGCCCTGGCTCCTCCGGCGCCAAGAAGGATCCAGGGTCGGGCAGCAGCGCCGGGCAAGGAAGCGGAAAGTAATAGCAGCATGCCAGGTCAGGGCCGTATGGCCTTCACTCCTGTCAAGCTCCAGGCACTCCTGCCACTTCTGGCCTTATATCCCGATAGGCAAGCTGCCTCATACCTTAGGGACGGGTTCGCCAAGGGGTTCAGAATCCCGGCCGTTGGCCCTAGGGTAGCATCGGATTCAGGCAACCTAAAGTCTGCATCCGAGCTACCTGAGGTTGTGGCGGCCAAGATCGCCAAGGAGTGTGCTGCGGGGAGGGTGGCTGGCCCCTTCCCCGCACCACCTTTCAGGAACCTCAGGGTGTCCCCCTTGGGTGTCGTTCCCAAAAAAACCCCAGGGGAATTTCGGCTTATTCACCACCTTTCATACCCAAAGGGGGCATCCGTAAATGACGCCATACCGCCCGAACTCTGCTCAGTACGGTATGCGTCATTTGATCAGGCGGTAAAGCTAGTCAGGTCCTGCGGCCCGGGCGCCCTTATGGCAAAATGCGACATCCAGTCTGCATTCCGGCTGCTTCCAGTACACCCCGAGGACCACTGCTTGCTGGGGTTCAAGTTCCAGGGCCAATGGTACTATGATATGGCCTTGCCTATGGGGTGCTCTATTAGCTGCTTTGCCTTCGAAGCCTTCAGTACCTTCCTTGAGTGGGCCCTCAAGCGCAGGACCGGCTCGGCACTGGTCACGCACTACCTCGATGATTTTCTCATGATTGGGGCGGCCGGGGGGCCGGAATGCGGGTTTTTGCTTGAGTCTTTTCAGGAGTTGGCACGGGAGCTTGGCGTCCCCTTGGCCCCGGACAAGACCGTTGGCCCAGCTAGCAGCATCACCTACTTGGGGATTTCTTTAGACTCGGTAGCAGAGGTTTCGCGACTACCCGAAGATAAGCTGGAGGGGTTAAAACGGCTTCTGCGTTCCCTTCTGGAGCAGAGGAAAGCATCCTTGAAGGAAGTTCAATCCTTGCTAGGCCACCTCAATTTTGCCTGTAGGGTGGTGGCGCCGGGCAGGGCTTTCTGCAACAGATTGGCCCGCATCACCGCCGGCGTGAAGTCCCCTCACCACCGCATCCGGCTCACTAAGGGGGTGAAGGAGGATCTCAGGGTGTGGCTTAGATTCCTGGAATCCTACAACGGGGTGACGTTTTGGCAGGGGGAGGCGGCCCTTGGGGAGGGGTTGCAGGTTCACTCTGATGCGGCAGGGGGCGCCGGGTTTGGGATTTTCTTTAATGGCCACTGGTGCGCTCAGCCTTGGCCCTCCGCCTGGAGGGAGTCCGAGGTCATTCGGGATTTAACATTTCTTGAGCTTTTTCCCATTCTAGTGGCTGTCTATCTGTGGAGGGACGAGTTCCGCAACAAGCGAGTTTGTTTCTGGTGTGACAACCAGGCGGTGGTCCGCATCATTAACTCCCAATCTTCCAAGTCTGACCGGGTCATGCGACTCGTCAGAGAGTTCGTCCTGGTCTGCCTCTCAGCCAATATTTCCTTCTCTGCGCGCCACGTCCCGGGGGTAAATAACGAAATAGCAGATGCTTTATCTCGATTCCAGGATGGCAGATTTCGGGAGCTGGCCCCAGACGCAGATCATTCTCCGGTCACCTTCCCGGTCGAACTCTGGCACCTTGGGAAGGAACGGTGCTCCGGGGAGTCCTCAACTCTCTGGCACCTTCCACCCGGGCCAGTTATTCCCGGGCGACCCGGCAGTTTGACAGCTTCAGGAAACGTCATGGATACGGGTGCTCCTGGCCTCCCTCGGAACGAGAAGTCCTCCACTTCATCGGGACCCTCAGGGACGATGGCCTCGCCTCCAAGACCATTTCCCTTCATTTAGCGGCCATCTCCTTCTTCAGCAAGGCCGCCGGGCAGGCGGATCCATGCGGCTCTTTCCTGATCCGCAAAGCCGTGGAGGGATGGCGTCGCCTGGATGGGAGCAAACAAGACACACGCAGACCAGTCTCATTTGAACTCTTGTGCAACCTTATTGCAGCTCTTTCGACCATCTGCCATTCCAGGTATGAAACCCTTTTGTTTCGTTCTGCCTTCTCGGTCGCTTTCTTCGCAGCCCTGCGAATCGGGGAGGTGGTCTGCGGAGCCAAGGCGTCTGGGACTGGGCACGCTATCCTGCGTTCAGATGTCAGCCTGGGAGACGGGACCCTCCACCTGCGGCTTCGGAAAGCCAAGAACGACCAGCGTGGCCGGGGGACCGTCATATGTCTTCAAGCCCTCAATGGGTCACCGGCTTGCCCCGTTCAGTTGGTTCGGCGTTACCTCGAGCAGCGGGCAGACGTCACCGGCCCTCTCTTCATTCACAAGGACCTATCTTATTTGACGCGCTTCCAGTTTGTAAGCATTCTTCGGGCCGCTTTGAAGCACCTCGGACTTCCGCCTGGCGACTTCAGCGGTCATTCCTTTCGGATTGGCGCAGCCACCACCGCAGCAGCAGAGGGCATGCCATCGGCGGACATCCAGCACCTGGGAAGATGGAGGTCCAAGGTCTTCTCCGCCTACATCCGCCCGGAACTCGTCCTCCACAGTTAGGGCCGGCAGCGGATCTCGCCAGGCGGTGGGTCTTTTTCTCTTTGGTGATAGCTGTCAGGGTTGGCGGAAGCCAAGCGGACCTCGCTTGGCTTTGTTGGCGGTGGGCATGAGTTTGGTCACCCATCTGGGGTGTGTGGGTTTTGCAGGATGGTGGGCCAGGTCTTGGGCCTGGTCCTCCATCGGGCAACCACCTCCCCCAGGGGGGTTAGGTACGGGCACGTGGGGCTCATCACGTGACCTATCACGTGGTTTCACCTCTCCCAGACACGTGACCCAACACGTGGCATGGTCTTGCGGCCAGGCACGTGTTTGATCACGTGATCCCCCACGTGAGTCCGAAGTCCGCCTTGTCGGGCGGACTAGGGTGCTCAGGCAGGTTGAGGGCTCTCTTCCTGCGGAGGTTGACTCATGCCCAGTCCAACCGCTAACACCTATCACCAAGCTGAAAGTTGTGGCCTTTCCGCCAATTACCTTTTCTTTGTACAATAAACTTTTTGTGCATGTTACTTGTGTGTGGATATCCTTGCGGGTAAGCGATGGGGCGGGGGGCTCCTTGACACTCGGTCGCAAATACAGATACTGAAGCTGGGTTGGTCATAATGTGGCCCACGGGGGGGGGGGACTTCCAGTCAGGATCATGAGCAAAGGACACAGTTCTTCAGCATGCTCCATCAAAGACCGCCTCACTGCAAGGTTTGATCCACACTTCAGGGAAGGTGACAGCTTGAAGTTGGATGGGTGTGTTTTGGTTGAGATGGTTCCCTTCCGAGACAGCAAGGAGAGATGTTGGAGTGGCCACACTGCCATTACTGCTACTCCCTTTCAGTAGCATGGGGAAGCAGAGCGTTTTAGCCTGCTTCCAATTACTCTGCCGCCTGATTTCTTCAAGCCCAAAAGATATGTATATGGAATTCTTTGTTTGTTTGTGAAGAAAATGAAGATGTAAATTGAGGACAGTGAATAATTTAAACCTTTTTTTAAAAGAGCCATTGTTGTGTTAAGTGTGGAACGACATCTTGAATATTGAATACTGACAGTAAAGGATTGTGAAACTTGAAACAAAGATACAGAGTTTGTAACAGAGCCGAAAGTTTTTTTTTCCTCTTCCCTTATACTGTTTTGAAAGGATGGCATGGTACAAGAAGAAAATAGAATATATAGAAGGAAGGAAAGAAAAGAGTCAACTTGTTTCTTTTAAATATTTTTTATATCCCCCCCCCTTTAAAAAAAACAATAATGAAACATACTCTCTCGTTTTTTGGAACTGTTGGAAGTCCTGGGATTGGACATTAGTTATTCCTTCTTTTTTGATAAACATTTTTGATTTTCTAGATAATATATATGAATAAAAGGAAGTGAATTGGAACTTCAGAGAAAATAAAGGAGAGATATTTGTGGGATAGCTGATTGCAAACTAGAGCTGATATAGGAGTGGAACAGAGATTGGAGAGAAGAAAGAGTGGGGAGTCAAGAAAGTTGACTCAGTTGATAAGATTTATGTTTGAAGTTGTCTATGGAAGGAAAAAATGTATTGATGAATAGAAGCCTAAGAATTCAATTGATGGAATAAAAGAATTGAGAAACAGATGAAGAGGAGATAAATAAGAAGACAACAATAAGAGGAGATCTAAAGGGAACAGAAGAGGAGGAGGAGAAAGAACATAGTTGGGATAAAGGACTATAGAGAAGGAATTAAGAAGAGAGAATCAAGAACTTGGATTAAAGGGAAAGGAGGAGGGAGGAGAATTAAGGATGGTTATTGTTATTATTATTAATACTATCATGTTCTCTCTAAAAATCCCCCTATAGTTACATATAGATAGATAGATATGACTTTTGAGATATCTGATTTGTTATTTGATTATTAGAATCAAAGTGTTGCACAATGAAATAATATTGGAATACTGGGAAATTAAAACTGGAACAATTGGAGAAGTAAGATAATAGAAGTGACTAAATAGTAACTAATTAGTAATTTAGAAAGTAATTAAATAAAAGTAATTTGTATTTTTGCTTATTTATCTGTCATTTCTTCCCCTTTTCTGTTTTTCTCCTTCCACCTTTCTTTGTTCTCTTCCCCTCTCTTTCTCTCTCTTCTTGCTTTATTTTTCCATATCATTTAATGAATTGAGTTCTAGAAATATTTACTGAATTGTTGTACTGATTGATTAGTATAGTCATAATAATAACAACAATAGCTAATTAAATTAATTGTATAATTAACTGTATACAGTTGCCCCTCGAAATTCACGGCTTTCACACTCGCGGTTTTGATTATTCGCGGTTTAGCCCCAGCCCCTTAGGGAAGGCTGCCGAGAGGTGGGGCAACCTCCTGCCTGCACCTTCTCCAGCCTTCCAGAGGTGGCTCCAGGGCTTCAAAGCCCCGAAGCCTGCTCAGGAAGGCCGGGGGGTGGGCCAGGCAGTCTCCCTCCCTCTGCCTTTCCCGGCCTTCCTAAAGGGACTCCGAGGCTTCTAAGACCCAGAGTCCCCTCAGGAAGGCCGGGGAGAGGCCGGGCAGCTTCCCTCCTGCCCACCTGCTGCCTCCCCCAGCATTCCTAAGCTCGCTCTGGGGCTTCTAAGCCCCGGAGTCCACTCAGGAAGGCCGAGGAGAGGAAGACAGCTGCCTGACCGCTGCCTTCCCCGGCCTTTTTAAGCGGGCTCCGGGGCTCCAAAGCCCTGGCACCCACTTCGGAAGGCCGGGGAGAGGCAGCGCAGCCTCCTCCCCACCCGCCCACTGCCTTCCCTGGCCTTTTTAAGCGGGCTCCGGGGCTCCAAAGAAAAGAACTTTTAAATGAGGGATTTAATATTCAGTGGTATCCCTATGTGAAGATAACAGAAAGATTTAAAACAGATAGGAAAGCAGGAAGTTTCGACTTTCAAAAAAGAGAACTTGAGAGCTATTTCCAAAAAGGGGAAACTATCTAATTGGGAATATATACAGGATGTTATTAAATTTTAATTTAGAAGAGGAAATCATTAAAGAAAGTATGTTAATGGGCCAAAGATTTTGCTCAGAATATAGCTTTGGAGGAGTGGGAAAAACTGTGCTGAAAAAATAAGATTAATACAAGATGCAATAATCTGAAAGAAAAATTCTTAAAGCTGATGCATAGATGGTATCTGTCTCCTGTCAGACTTTGCCAACATTTATAAAAACATCAATAATGTATGTTGGAAATGTGGGAAGGCAATAGGAATTTTTTTTCATACGCGATGGGAATGTCTTGTAGTGAAAAAATTCTGTCTTGAAGGCAGACATCCTAGAACGGGCACTTCCCCAAGGTAACCCAGAGACTCTAATTGGCTGGATGTGGTTGGTGGGGGAAGTGGAAGTGGTCCGCCAAACATGAAAATTGCCAAGCAGAGCCAAGAGGGGAAGCAAGGCCAGGATGAGTACAGTGAAAAAGCCGGCGTGCCCAGGAACTTCCCCAGTGAAAACTGAGTGAGAGTGGAGGATGCATTTGGGCCTATGTCTGCAGTGTGGGAAGAATGGCCATTGCATCATGGAATGCCTGGAGTGAGCTGTGGCTGGAGAGGCACGGGATGAGAGGACCAAGAAGAGTGTCGGAAAGATACCTGCGAAAATACCCCCGGGACTTGGAAGAGGGAAGGCTCAGATGCTTGCGGAGAGCACAACCAGTGAATCTCCATGGGAGTCAGATGGGACATTGTCATCTGGAGAAGGAGCACTTTCGGGAAACAGACGGAGCCTGCCCTAGTTCGTGCTGGAGGGTGGGCTAACCCTGAAGGGTGCCCAGAGTTGGTGGCGAGTGGAGTGAAATCCCCTTTCTTTATCAAATTCAAGTTGTGGACTGGCAGGGGGGATCCTGTGAAAGTAATGGCCATGATTGACTGTGGATGTACCCAGGTCCTGATACACCCAACTCTAGTAGCAGGACTCTGGTAGCAAATCCATAAAATTCACCCAGACGGATGGAGATCACAAGAAGGGAGGCCAGCTAGGTTGTATACAGGCCCTGTATGGATGCAAATGGGTGATCACCGGAAGTCCATTTGGTTTGTGGTGGCTCCAGCAGCAGTTCAAGCTGTGGAGTTGGGACTGAATTGGTTAAAGCATCATAACCCAGATACTGACTGGATAAAGGAGATTGTAACATTCTCCTATCTGGCTTGCCATCAGGAGCATTGCCCATAGGGTAGAGCAGAGCAAAACCTGGGTGAGAAGACGGAGGGTGCAATGGAGCCGAGGGGAAAGTGCACTACCCAAGGGGCTCCAATTAAAGTGTGTTCTGTGGCCATGGTGCTGGGGGAAGTAAAATACTTACCTATAGAGTATTGGAAATGGAGGGAGGTATTCGAGAAGGAGTCCAATGTGTTGCCTCCTCACTGAGCCTCAGACTGCGCTATTGAATTGGTGCTAGGGTCTAAGCTGCCTGAATCAAAGCTATATTCCATGACTCCCACTCAGATGGAGGCATTGAGGAGTTCTATTGACAAGAATGTGGCATGAGAGTTTGTCAGGCCAACTGCTTTCAGCATTGGTGGGGCGTTCACGTCCACACAAAGAAGGATGGGACTTTAAGATTGTGTACAGACTACTGAGGCCTCAATGCAGTATGTGTCTAATTGGTATCCACTACTGTTTATGAAGGACATGTTGGCCCATCTCATGAAGGGAAAGATATTTGCCAAACTGGACTTGAGGGAGGCATATTACTGAGTGCGAATCAAGGAGGGGGATGATTGAAAAACTGCCTTCGATTGCCAGCTGGGGTCTTCTGAATTTCTAGTTATGCCATTTGGACTATCTGGTGCCCCAGGAATTTTTATGCACCTGATTAATGAAGTGTTAAAGGAGTTTCTTCACAAGGGAGTATTAGTGTACCTGGACAATGTGATAATCTATTCAGAGGACTACAACTACCATGTAAAGCTAGCAAAAAAGGTGCTCACAAAGCTGGCAGAAAACCAATTGTATGTTAAGTTATCCAAATGTGAATTTCACAAAAGTAAATTGGACTATTTGGGCTATCAAATTTCTAGTGAGGGGATTGAGATGGAACCCGCCAAAATAAAGGATGTCCTGGGTTGGGAGGTCCCTCAAACCCGGGGACACCAACAGAGTTTTCTCAGTTTTGCTAATATCTATAGATTGTTTATCAGCTGTTTCATGCAGATAGCCTTACCCCTCAAAGATTTGTTAAAAACAAAAATAAAGTGTCAGGGGAGGGGAAAAGAAGAAGTCCTCCCAGCGCATAAAGTGGACTGTAGAGTGTCAACAATCTTTTGATCAGTTAAATGTGCTGTTCACCTCAGAGCCTATACTCAAGCACCCAGACCCCATGGCCCCTTTTGTAGTGCAAGTGGATGCATCGGATATGGTGATGGGGGCTGTTGTATTGCAGAAGGCCTCTGAGGAAAAACTGAGACCCTGTCCTGAACTTTAAGGCATCAAACTGAACTTTAAGGCTTCAGAAGACAGCTACTGCTACACAGCAATGCAGCTGTTTCTTTAAATATACCTTCTTTGTTTGGCCAGCATATTACCCCTTTCATTCTGGATTTTAATGATACAGTAAAGATTACACTGGCTTTGTTTTAAAATACACAACCTCTTCTCAGGTCCAGTATTGATAAAGAAAGATTTCTCTCTCCCCACAAGCACAAAGCCAGTTTTACAAATACTGATAGAACCAGGCTCTTCTTTTAAAAATGATTTCAGGGTCATTTTCTTTGCCAAAAAACAAACAAACAAACAAACAAACAAAAACCCTCATCTGAGAAGAACACAGGAGGAAAGGTTTTAAAATATGCTAGATATAATGAATGCATATGCACTGCTGCCTCAAGCTGCACTGTATAACACTCCCTGAGCAACTGGCCTTCAGAAAGTGATCAGCACTCTAATTAAGGATGGTCAGTATAGCAGGAACCCAGTAAAATGAGAGATGTGAATAAACTACAGTTCATTATTTTATAATGAATGTAACATGATAAGCAGTGGTAGAATTCCAATAAGAACCATGATTCTGCCTCTTTCAAAGTTCTTGTCCAAATCAGAAGTCAAACTGCCTATTCAAAAACTCTTAACACAGTGCAGCCATTATGTTCTTATGTTTATAGAGTAGACATATTGGGACTATAGCCAAAGGGTGACACATTTCAAACTTTTTGAGGCAAAATACCTGAGACAAACTCTTCACTTTAAGATAGAAGAGAGATCTAGACTAACTCTGTCCATGGCATAGCAGCAGTGTTCTATATGCAGAGTGTTACCAAGTAACCCATAAGTGACAAAGACTGTAATCATGCAAAACCAAGTAAGCAAATGTCCAGAAGTATTGTTCTTCCCTCTGCCCCTCTTTTTTGTCTTTTGGATTTCTTTTTCCAGAATCCCTCAGCCAGCACTGGCCACTGTGCTCAAGTTCAAAAGTTGAACTTTTTTTTTTAATTCTCCCATGCCAATACAAATTTCACATATCAACTTAAAATATAACAACGTTTTCATGCCATTTTTTCACCATTAAGCTACAATTCATTCCATTACATTAATTTCTTATCAGTCTTTACAATATTAAAATAAAATTCATTCTCTTTCTCTCGAACTTCTCACTAAATCTTCCATCCTTTCTCACTAACTTTCATACAACGTTCATTACTTCCCATTAAGTATTCGCTTTCTATTTTCTATCATTGTATTGTGTCCTTTCTAAATATACGTTTATTACAACAGTTAACTTTGTAGTTTAATTAGAACAGATATATTCCTTATTTAATGTTACAGTTTAAATAAAGAACCCCTCTTCTATCCACTTACCCCATATCTCACTGAAGTATTCCTTAATCCCTTTCCATTCTTCCTCCAATGTTTCTATACTATTATTTCTTAGAACATGAATTAATTTATCCAAATAGATTAATTCAATTACTTTAGAAAACCACTCTTCCTTTGTTGGTATATACTCTAATTTCCAACATTTTGCATATACTATTCTTGCTGCCAGCATTAAGTTAAATAGCATTTTTTTCCTGAGTTTTCCCCATATCTTCTTCAAACATACATAACCAATATGTTTTTGGTTTCATTTGGAATTTTATTTTCATTTTTTTTTCTATTTCTTTATGTATCATTGACTAGTATCTATGGGCCTGTTTACAAGACCACCAACTATGACAGAAAGTGCTGACTTCTGACGCACATTTCCAACATTTGTTGTTGGAATTTTTATACATTAGGGATAATTTCTTTGGTGTCAGGTACCACCTATAGACCATTTTCAGACCATTTTCTTTTAGATCTTGGCATACTGTAAGCTTTATGGTTTTCTTCTAAAGTTTCTCCCATCTGTCAAGCATAATTGGGTGTTTAGCATTTTGTGACCATTTAATCATTGGTTCTTTAATTAATTCATCTTCACAATCCCATTCTAACTGTAGCTTATAGATCTTAGAGAGATGGGTAGATTTTGTTGAAATTAATATTTCTTCTAATTTTGATTTATTTTGTTTTATGCTATTTAATTTGATGTCTAATTTTAATTTTTCCCATACTTGTCTAAAGAGCCATGAGTGACAATTAATACTGTCTATCTTTAATTGATCTTGTGTTTTTATTATTGGTTGGGTGTTATCCATGTTATTAAATGTTTGTATCTTATCCACTTTACACCTGGTACTTGTTCTCTTCTATAGAATGCTTCGTGTGGTGAAATCCATGTTGGTGTCTTAGATAAACATCTTAATTTGTATTTTTTCCAAATCTGCAGTAATGGTCATCTGATAAAATGATCATTAAAGTCTTTGTTCACATTTTCTTTTTTATACCACATGTATGCGTACCAGTCATATCTTAATCCTTCACCCTCTTTTGCCAATATTTTTTCATTTTTCAGATCTATCCATGATTTTATCCATTCTAGACAGCTAGCATGAAAGTATAGCCTCAAGTTTAGTAGCCCCATGCCTCCTTTGTTCTTTGCATCCTGTAGATATTTTGATTTAATTTTTGGCTTTCTTCTGGACCATATAAATTTGCCAATTTCTTTCTGCCAGCTATAGATTATGCCACCATTATTTATAACTGGTATCACTTGAAAAAGATATAGTATTTTAGGTAAAACATTCATATTTATTATTGAAATTCTTCCTCACAGGGCTGCTTCAAATTGGTGTCAGTGCACATCAATCCACATTACCCCCTCCTTGTATAGACAGGCCCCTGGAATTGTTAGATACTACTTATATGTAGGGCTTTTCCCACTTGGCACCAAAAAAACAGGCTATATTTCCCTAGAACTCCAAATAACGCTACAATTTACACATGCTTACCTGAACAGTGCAACTTGCTTCCGAATAAGTTCTATCTGCTTCTTATACACAACCATTCTCAATTCGCCAACTTTATTTTAAATTTGTGTTTATCCTGCTGTTGGTACATTTACTTATGTATAAGGGCCAATTAGGCAGAAAAGGTAGTGTAAGTGAGAGACAGTGCAAGCAGTACAAGTATTAGATATTATTGAAGGAAGTACACAAGAAAGAAGTATTTTGATGTTTTATGATTACTGTGATTATTTTAATGACATTGATTTTTGTGATTACTGTAATTTAGTATTATTTCTCTGTGTTTTTTTTAGTTTCTAAAATTTGTTTCTAATTATATTTTGAATACTTATTTGGCTGCATCTGCAATGCAGAAATAAGGCAGTTTGACACCGCTTTAACTGCCATGGCTCAATGCTATGGAATTTTGGAATTTATAGTTTTGTGAGATATTTAGCCTTCTCTGTCAGAGAGCTCTGGTGCCACAACATACAACAAATCCCAGATTTCCATAGGATGAGAGCCATGAGAGTTAATGTGGTATCAAAACTGCATTATTTCTGCAGTGTGTCAGCAGTGTGTGAGCACTACTTATTTTAGTACCAAAGTAGGATAAAGGTGTGATAAATACCTCTTAATACAATACCATAAAATATAAGGTAGGAATACACAGGAATTGCTTTTCAAAGATTCTGAAATCAATGGCTATCTAGGGTAGTTGCTAAGATTATGAGATGACAAATTTCATCCTAGCCACTTGCAACCTTAAGACAGATTTAATATAAATGGTGGTAGATCTGATAAGGTAGGGCATGTGGTTCAGCTTTTAACACCCCACAGGGTCATACAAATAAGAGAAGGTGAATGCTCTACTTCCCCACCTTATCTTTCTTTAGCCTATTGTCTAAACTTTCAACTCAGATGGGTCTACTTCATGTGCTGTACCCTTCCTATGGAGTGAAGTCCATTTACTCCCCTCCTTTGCAACCATCTGTAAACTGCAGTGTCACAGATGAACATCTGTGTCTGTGCCTGCCTCAATGCTATACTTTTTAAAAGGGGTTACAGATTATATGTGGAATGAATGGTATTATGTTATGGTTTCATTTTGGAAATGCTGTGAGTTGGTATAGGAAAATCAGACCTGTAGATTAATGAACCATTAAAAATGAATAATATTAGAAGAGAACAGTAGGAAGGGTATAATTTTTACTGAATGCAAGCAGTTGGAGGCATGTTTCTGAATGCATGAAAACACCTGAAGCAGATACAATCCTGGGTTGAGTTGCTGTACAGAAGAGCTGCCTTAGTACTTTGGCACAGTGAGTTGCCTTTTTTCTATAATACAGTGATTGTACAGTACTTTTCCTAATCATTCCAGATGTCCCTATTGAGATGATAGTAAGCTGTTTATGTGGAATGAAGTATTATGTAACTTTAATATAGCTCACTGAAACTCATTAAAGAAAAGACAACTGCTGTCAAAGTCCCAGCAGCAGACATCCATGGAAAAGAAAAGGGAGGATTCCACAGTAAGTATATCACAGTCAGAGTATTCCCCCAAGAATTCAGCACTGCTTACAGATCTGTTTACAATTGCCTGACTAGACTGATACCAAAGGAGGAAACACAGAATAAGTCCTGAAAATGCATGGCTTATTCATGAGTCTAGGAAGAAAGTGCTTGGAAGAACTATAAGCCATTTTTTATTTACCCTACAGGACATCATGATGGTATGAACAAGTGGGAGATTGTTTTGCTTTTTTATTTATTAGATTTATATCCTACCTTTCTCCCAAAATGGGAGCCAATGCAGCTTACAATAATTTAAAAAAGATATGACTAAAACATTAATTACAAAAGTTAAAAAGGAATTAAAGATTACCATTGTGATATTAAATATTAATATTAAATATTACCATTATAATTTTTCCATTGTTTTACAACTTGCAAAATAAATACAGTAAACAAACAAGCTTCTAGAAGAGAATTTAGATTCTTGAGAATCTCTGCCTTCATTCAAAAAAGAAAAGAAATAATCCCCACACTTCCTATGGATGCAGAAGGATAAAACATAGCAGTCCTGATAGGACAAAGATATTTCAACTGGGAACTCCATGCATTGCAAAGTTCCTGTTTCTTCCATTATAGTTTCATACTTGCTGAAGCTTTTTTTTATGTTCCCAATTGCCATAAGCTTCTCCTTATTACACTCCTGTCTGTAATAAGACAGTTCTGATCTGTGTGCTTATTAATTCCATACTTGTCACCTGTCATTTTTTTCAGCAGTAATTTGTTCTGAATGGCAGTTTTCAGGTCTGCCACAGTCAGCCTGTTAACCTATATTTTCTGCTTTTTCACAATGGCTATACGGGAAGGGAAGAAATAAATCTTTAAAGGCCATGAAATGACCATAATTCTTGCTTTCCTCTGGACTGAAAATTTTGTGATGCCATTTTTACAAGGCACATGTATTGTTGTCTTTTAGAAATGAAGCATATAGCTTTACATTCAATAACAGCAACAAAATGTAAACTTTGGCAGCCTATGTGTTGCAATACACATAGATCAGAAACAAGGATAAATGAATACTATAAGAGGCCTGTCTATTACATAAGGAGACTGTTTCTACCTTTCAGACAAATCAGGGAGAACTGATTGTGAGTGGTGACCTTGAAAATGTCTGAACCTGCATGACAAACATCAACACTCTCTGCTGCTCAGTTAATTGTCAGTCATCGTTTAAAGCAGTGGAGTTGTCTGTTGTGTGCCAGAAAAATGCTAAGTTTAAAAATAGAGTAATAGCATTCTGCAGCAACTTGAGGTGGACCCAAACCTTTTCCAAAAAAATCATCACTTGTGATGAAACCTGGATCTTCCAGTATAACCCTGAGACAATATGACAGTCAGTGCACTGGAAAACACCATCATCACCAGGAATGAAAAAAGCACATCAATGCAAGTCCACATTCAAAGCCATGCTCATTGTGGTGTTTTGTTTTGTTTTTACGTGAAGGGCATAATTTTGGCAGGATGGGTTTCAGAAGGCAGAACAGTGAACCGACATTATTTTAAGGATGTTTTGAGAAAGCTGAGAGAGTCAGGAAAAAAAGGCCAGAACTATGGGGAAATGGTTTCATTCTTCATCAAGACAATGCACCTGCTCATGCAGCACTTTCTGTGAAGCAGAGTTTGGCTGATAAATGTATTACTACACCTGAACATCCTCCATATTTACCAGATTTGGCACCATGCAACTTTTTTCTTTTCCTTAAAGTGAAATTGGTGTTTAAAGGAGCACATTTTGAGTCAATTGATGCAGTAAAGAAGAAACAGCAGATGCGTTGAAATAGCTGACAAAAACTGATATGCTCCATGCCTTTGACTAGTGGAAAACAAGACTGCATCCATGGAGATTTTCTGACGGGGGGGAAAAACCACGGAGGTCGGGAGAGAAATGGGCTGTTCTGCTTCCAGTGCTCCATTTCACACACACCCGTCCCCTTCCCGACCTCCCTTCATTCTCCCTCTGTCCTCCTTTCATTTTCCTTCTGCTGTTCTTTACTAACGGAAACTTGTGAAACGGAGTACTAGAAGTGGAACAGCCCGGTTTCTCTCCTGACCTCCATGGGGTTTCCCCCCCAGTCTGAAAATCTCCCATGTGTAAGTGTGAATGGGGAGTATATTGAAGGGGACAAGCATTAGAATGGTAATACATAAGATGGGCTATTGTATCAGTCCCGTTATTTAGTAGACAGACCTTGCAATGCTGAATGCCATGGGTAAATGGTTTTCATTAAATCACAGCTTTGACTATGGGATAGGATAAGAGGGTAGAGCCTTGATTTTTAGTACCCACCTGAGTAAACCCATTCCAATGAATGGAACATATGGAAGTGTTGACTTACTACATTCTCATCGATTAAAGGGGTCTATTTGAGCTGGGACAAACAACTGAATCTAGGACTAACTAAAAAGCAAAACAAATAGCAACTACCTGACAAGGTCAATGACTCTCTCCCTTGGAGCAGTGTTGACTGGCTCATCATTAATCATTATGATCTGATCTCCTGGTATAAGTTTTCCTTCAGAAGGACCCCCTGTAAACACACAACATTTGAACACAGGTTATAGATACATTATTACATAGTGATCTCTTTTATGCAGATAGGATATTCAGAACATATTATCCTGGGGCATTGGGATACAATTTTATCATTTAACAAGAGCAGGGGCCCAGTGACAGCAATATATCCCCCACCCTTAATGAAGTATATAGGTATGATAATTAAATCTTGCTGTAGAGGAAAGCACCACTATTGGTTTCAAGAGTGGTTTCAGCTTCCTATTTCAGACTCCTGTAATTGCCTAGTGGCACATAATTGGAGTCCAGCTATGGAAAAGCTTCACTCAACTGTAAATTCCCATCTAGCCCTGTTTCTTCCCAGAAGCTGGACTTGTCTCTTTCAGTCTTTCAAACAGAGTTCAAAAGAGTTGTATTTCTGAGGTTATAGGTTCCAGAATCGATCAGGCAGCGTGGTCATGTTCACTTAGAAAAAAAAATTATATATTCTAAATGTAAAAATAATAAAATAAGCATCTGTAACAGTGTACACACCTGGCTATAAAATAATTATAAAAATAGGAAGGAAGAAAAGAGCTATGGTAACTAGCCTTAGCTCCAGTGGGCCAGAGAGTCAATGTATTGTTACTGAGTCCATTTGCCCCCACTACCCATTACTTTTTGGTGATCGTTTTAGCCTTCCTAGTCTGCAGAGCTCTGAGTTTGTACCCAAAAGTCCAATCTTATCTGTACCATTGAGTAAGCTAGAGAGACACAGTTGATGAGAACCTGCTCTGTCCCATTGCCATGTGACAAACCTAAGGGATAACAGTCTATGGAAACCTATCACATGTCATTTAGTAAAGAGGTATTGCCAGTCTGTGATGAAGATAAGACTAAGTACTGTACCAATCAGTACAGTTGTCATACTATTAGTGCAAATGTGCATGCTTGGAGGGAGGTCACTGGCAACCCTAGCAACCCACTGTTCTCCTCTGTGCCACCCTCCATGGCCGTGTAGTGACCAGTGGAGAGTGGAAGACAGCTGAGAAGCATCTGGATATGTGACTATGCCACAGAACGATGAAGGCACCTTTTGGGACCTTCAGAGGCTCCTGCAGCAATCCTGTAAGATGACATCATTGCTGTGCAGTTAGCTATAGCCACATAGCCAGATACATCTCTCCTGTCCACTGCTCTCATTCTGTAGTAACATGAATGAGCTGTTAAAAATGAATAATATTAGAAGAGAATAGTAGGAAGGGTATTTTTACTGAATGCAAGCAGTTGGGGACATGTTTCTGAATACATGAAAACATGTATGGAGAGGGGATGCAGGGGAAAGATGAGTCCTATAGGAAGAGGAGACATTTTGTAATCCCACCACTGTGGATTGTTATAATATGTTTCCCACTGCAGGATCTCAGCCATACTTTTTTTATATTTGTCATCAATTGACTATTGATTCTTACAGTATCAGTCATTTGCGACCGAGTGTCGAGGCACCCCCCACCCTCTGAGCCCTGCCCCAAGGACACACACACAGTTGTAACATGCACAAAATATGTTTATTACAGGTGAGGTAGAAGGAAAGTTGGCAGGAAAGGCTACAACTTTCTGTTTGGTGATAGATGTTAGAGGTTGGTCTGGGCATGGGTTGCCAATGGGGTAAGATGAGAGCCCTCAACTTGCCCTGACACCAACCCGGGTCCACCCCCTGTAGGCGGGCCCAGTGCCTAGGTCACGTGTTAATCACGTGACCGATCACGTGCCTGGTCGTGTGACCATGTCATGTGACCGGTCACATGACCGGAAATGGAGATCTCATGTGACAAGATCACGTGGCCGATCCACGTGACCTGATTGCCTCCCCGGGGGGGGGAGGGAGTTGAACAGGAAAGATCCTGGCCCAGGACCCGGCAAGCCCAAGTCAGGCCAGCTGGGAACTCCCAACTCCCCTCCCAGACGAGAACAAAACCCATGCCCACTGCCAACAAAGCCGAGTGAGACCACTCTGCTTCCGCCAACCCTACAGCTATCACCAGAGACAAATACCACCTGCCTGAAGGGATCCGCTGCTTGTCCCTAGCTGTGGAGAAGATCGAGTTCCAGACGGATGTACGCAGAGAAAGCCCTGGGCCACCATCTGCCCAGGCGCTGGATGTCCTCAGTTGACATGCCTTCTGCTGCCACGGTAGTAGCAGCACCGATCCGGAAGGAGTGCCCGCTGAAGTAATCTGGCGGGCATCCAATGTGCCTTAAAGTGGCTCGAAGAATGCTGATGAACTGGAAGCGGGTCAAAAATGACAAGTCTTTGTGGATGAAGAGGGGGCCAGGGACATCTGCACGCTGCTTGAGGTATTGTTGTAAGAGGCGTCCCGGGCAAGCTGGAGATCCCTTCAGAGCCGGAAGCTGGATGACAGCCCCCCGTTCGCGCTGGCCATTTTTGGACCTCCGAAGCCACAAGTGAAGAACCCTGTCTGCCAGAACAACGTCTGACCGCCGAAGAGCATGCCCAGTCCCGAATGCCTTGGCTCTGCAGACCAGCTCCCCGATGCGCAGTGCTGCAAAGAAAGCAACCGAAAAGGCAGAGCGGAATAGCAGAGTTTCATACCTGGACCGACATATAGCTGCCAGGGCTGTGATGAGGTTGCATAGGAGTCCATACGAGACTGGTCAGCGAGTGTCCTGCTTGCTTCCTTCCAAGCAGCGCCATCCTTCAACTGCTTTGCGGATCAGGAACGAGCCACACGGATCCCCGTGTCCAGCTGCCTTACTGAAGAAGGAGATGGCTGCCTGGTGAAGGGATATAGTCCTCGGGGTGAGGCCATCTTCCTTCAACGTCCTGATGTAGTGGAGAACTTCTCGTTCCAAGGTTGGTCAGGAGCTCCCATATCCATGACGCATTCTGAAGTCACCAAACTGCCGGACCACCCAGGAATAACTGGCCCGGGGGGAAGATGCCAAGGAGTTAAAGACCGCCCCCCCGAGCACCGTTCCTTCCCAAGATGCCAGAGCTCGTCCGGGAAGGTGGTCGGAGTGGGATCTGATTCCAGAGCCAATTCCCGAAATCTGCCATCCTGGAATCGAGATAAAGCATCTGCTATTTCATTGTTTACACTTGGGACGTGGCGCGCGGTGAAGGAGATGTTGGCTGCCAAGCAGACCAGGACGAATTCCCTGACGAGTCGCATGACCCTGTCAGATTTTGAAGACTGAGTGTTAATAATGTGGACCACCGCCTGGTTGTCTCACCAAAAGCACACCCGCTTGTCACAGAACTCGTCCCTCCACAGATATACTGCTACTAATATGGGAAAAGAATCAAGAAAAGTTAGATCCCGAATAACATCAGATTCCCTTCAGGCAGGAGGCCAAGGCTGAGTGCACCAGTGCCCGTTAAAGAATATCCCAAACCCAAAACCCCCAGCTGCATCCGAGTGTACTTGCAACCCGGCCCGAAGTGCCGCCTCCCCCTGCCAGAATGTTACCCCATTGTAACCCTCCAAGAATCTGAGCCACACCCTCAGATCCTCCTTGACCCCCCTTGTGAGCCAAATGCGGTGGTGGGGGGACTTGAGGCCCGCGGTGACCCTGGCCAGCCTGCCACAGAAAGCCCTGCCCGGGGCCACAACCCTGCAAGCAAAGTTGAGGTGGCCTAGCAAGGACTGGACTTCCTTCAGGGAGGCTTTCTTCTGCTCTAGGAGGAGTAGCAGCTTCTCCTTGATCCCGGCCAGCTTGTCTTCAGGCAGCCGGGAGGCTTCTGCTACAGAATCCAGTGTGATCCCCAAGTAGGTAATGCTGCTGGCCGGGCCCACCGTTTTGTCCGGGGCCAAGGGGACGCCTAGCTCCTGAGCCACATCTTGAAAAGACTTAAGCAGAAACCCGCAATCCGGCCCCCCAGCTGCCCTGATCATGAGAAAATCATCAAGGTAATGAGTGACCAGGGCCGAGCCAGTCCTGTGTCGCAGGGCCCATTCTAGGAAAGTGCTGAAAGCCTCGAAGGCATAACAGTTAATAGAGCACCCCATGGGCAAAGCCATGTCATAGTACCACTTGCCCTGGAACTTGAATCCCAACAGGCAGTGGTCCTCGGGGTGGACTGGTAGCAGCCTGAATGCAGCCTGAATGTTGCATTTTGCCATAAGGGCACCAGGGCTGCAGGACCTGACCAGCTTAACCGCGTGATTGAATGATGCATAACGCACTGAGCAGAGCTCGGGTGGTATGGTGTTGTTCACTGATGCTCCCTTGGGGTAGGAAAGGTGATGGATAAGGCAGAATTCGCCCGGCGTTTTCTTGGGAACTACACCCAACGGAGAGATTCTGAGATTGCTGAATGGAGGGGCAGGGAAGGGGCTAGCAACCCTCCCCACGGTGCACTCCTTCGCAATCTTAGCAGCCACTATCTCGGGAATCTCTGAAGCGGACTTAAGGTTGCCGGATTCAGAGGCTAGCCTAGGTCCCACAGCAGGGATCCTGAAGCCAGAGGAAAACCCTTCCCTGAGGTACGAGGCTGCCTGTTTATTGGGATATAGTGCCAGGAGAGGGAGAAGCGCCTGAAGCCTCACAGGTGTGAAGGCCAAGCAGCCCCCTACTGGACTGACACTATTGTTTCCCGCTTCCCTGCCTGGCGTTGCTGCCCGACCCTGATTCCCTCTTGACACCGGAGGAAGCAGGGCGTCCTGAGTGAAAGGGCTGGTTGGAGGCGCCGGGTCGAGGGCAGCTGGTCCTAGGGTGGGATCCATAGCAGTTCTCGCAGTAATGCTCGAACTTGCAGCGGGATCGCTGGCATTTACCTGCATTATACTCCCAGCAAACCAACCGTCGGACATCCCTCTTGCGAGGCTGCTTGCCTGCTTCAGGCTTGCCCTTAATGTGTGATCCCACAATGACAAGCCAAAGTTTGTCATTAATGAGATCCCACTTAGCCCTAGGGTTCCTAGAAGCCCTCTTGCGGAAGGCGGTGTCGTACTCGATGGTTGCCGCCTCCCCGGCCAGGGTCTTGGCCTTGAGCATGTTGCTCAGATGGTTGGCCAGGTGCCATCCCCTGTCCGGATAAGCCATGCCCACTACCCCCATGAAGACTGTATACCCAGCTAGCGAATTGGGGAACGAGCATTCCACCGGGTCAGGCTTGCTCTTGTCTGAAGATTTCTCTGACTTTGGGGTGATACCCAACTCCCTCTCAGGCTTAAGAAGAGAAAAGATGTCCACATAATATCCCTTAAGGATATTGTCGCAGGTCTTTCTATCCAGGTGGATCCCAGGAGGGTCCTCATGATCCTGGAAAAGGCTGGGAGTGAGTCCCCCCGCAGTGGCTGCCCCATCCCACCATGCCCTGGATGGCCTGGCAGAGCCTGGCTCTGAGGTTGCGCTGGCCTTGATGGTTGCCCTGGCCCGACCAATACCCCGCCCGGTCTATATCCTCATCCGAGGACTCACCTGAAGATCCTCGCTGTCTGAGTCCCTCTTCCTTTGCTTAGCCTGTCTTTTCTTGTTCTCATTGTCCTTCCCGCGGTCCTTTCCTCCTGAGGCTCTGCCCCCCCGCGCTGGGGAAGAGTCATCTGAGGACACAATGCTGACCTCACTTGGTGAAGGTGACCTGTGTTTTCCGTGCCATCTCGCCATCCTTGCTGACTGCTGTGTGGCCTGGTCCGTTGCCGAGTGGGGAGCCCCAGCCTCGAGGTCATTAGTGAGCCCGGAAGTTGGTGCAGCGGCACCAACCTCCTGCCCCCTGCCGGACCTGTTTCCCGACCTGCTCGGCGAGGAGAGTGACAGCACGGGTCAGCTCCTGGAGGTTGGGAGCCGAGGTGCCACCCAAGATGTGCTCAATGGCCCCGGAGCCACCTGCTTCCCCCTGGCGGGGTTGGCCTTCCGTGCACGAGGTGCCAGGGCTGACCAAGACTTGGGCATCCGGCCCGTCTGTGCCCGTGTTGTAGGCCTGCTGGGTGCGGCTTTCTTTTTGGGCGGCATACCCACAGATAGTAGTGATTTCAGCTCTTGTACAGTTTGGCCTGGAATTGGCCCAAAAAGTGAGTTCAGCGAAATGGCACGGGTAAACTGCCCTGCTGCTCCCTGGTCGGGAGGGTCTCTCTAGGCTTGTCTGCCCTGCCGGCTAGGGTGCCCTGTTTAAGGCAGCTCTTGGCCAAGCTAGCCTCACTCTTGGCTTGTCCGCCCTTCTCCTGGCTTGTCCGCCCAGATATCCACTCCTGGCTTGTCTGCCCTGCCACTCGGGGTGCTCCCCCTTGACTCCTCCCAGCTGGGAGAGCCTTAGTCCTGGCTTGCCTGCCCTCCTGTAGGCCACCTGCTAACCTATAATGCGGTGGGTCCCAGCTGACCCTCCCTGCAAGGCTCGGGCCCTGGAGCCTACGAGCCTCCCGCTGGGCATACCGAATGAGCTGCCCCCTGCTGGCCCGTTCGGCTGCCCCTTGGACCCAGGTGGGTCCTCCCCCCAGTGGCTGTCCCCCCACTGGGTCCGGCCGGGCTAGCTGCCCACTAGCCCGACCTCCAGTACGGGCGCCAATGGCTGCTCGACCCCGGCTGCTGGGCTCCACCCCTGCGGGCACCCAGGCCACCTGTTCTGGCCTGCGAGGCCTTGCTGCCCCACTGCCACCACCTCTTGGGCCTACTGGCCCTGCCCTTGTGGCTGCAGCCGCCTGTTGGGCCCTGTGGCCCCCATAGCCGCTGCCTCTTCTTCCCCTTGCCTGGCCCTGCCTGGCCGCCGAAGCTCCGGCCTTGACGCCGCCGCCGTGTCTCCTGGCCTCGCCGCTGCCGCCTCTTCGGCCTCCCCGCCGCTGCTTCGCTTCTTGCTCTTCTCGCCAAGAAGGCCGAGGCCAACTGGTCAGCTCTCCCCGGCGGCCTCGGCTCCCCGGCTCCTCAGCTCCTCGGCGACTTCTTTCTTCTGGAGCTCCCCGGAGAGCTCCTTCCTCTTCGGCTCGCAAGAGCCAACTAGCTGGGACTGCGGGCTGGTCGGGAAGATATACCTGGCTGGCGGACCGCACTGAAGACTGGCCCCACCTCCCAGCCAATCAGCGGCCGTGCAAAGTGTCGGTCCTGGTTGGCTGTGGGCGAGGTGAGCCAGCCAATCGTGTGGGAGCTGCCTCCCACCAATTGGTTACCCTATGATCCTCTTTCTAGCCTGCCGGAGCAGGCCAGAAAGAGGAGGATGGCTGGCATAGCAGCGCGCATGCTGGCCATGCGGGCAGGCCCGGGCGCGGGGTGACACCGGCCACAAATGCGGCCGCCGGTAAGTCCTGGGCAGCCGTCTTACCTCAATAAATGAGGCAGTGCCTGAGCACTAGCAGAAAAGTACACCCCCCCATCTCCCCACAGCCCTGTGCATCAATTGAAAATGGGATTTGAAAGGTTTCCCATTCCCCTGAGCAGGTTCTGGGGGGCTCACAGGGGTTGCAGGGGAGAGGAGGCTTGCCCCCTCCCAGTTTTGCAGATGGAAACGATTGTGCTAAAGAAATCTAATTTATAGGTCTTTGAATAGCAAGAAGTTTTACACACACACACACACACACACAAATCAAATTGTTCTCCCATTGGGCCATAAATCTGGAGTTCAAACATAAAGAGGAATCATACCTGGAGTTACTGAGCGCACCACCACAGGTTTTTCACTGCCAGCGACAAAACCAAATCCCAGCACTGGGTCTCTCCGCATTTCTACTTTCCGAGGGGCTGGAGGTGTGATTTGGCAGCTGTCTATTCGTGGGTCATCAAAAGGGGCAGACTGTGTCATGTGACTGAATGGGGAAAAGAAACATTAAAGATATGAGTTTGTTTCATCTGTTAAGGGTAATACACATAGGTTATAGAGTGACACAACAATAAACTGATGACATATTTTCTTTGTTTTGTTTTATAATTTTATACCAGTAGCCTATTTTAAATAGTACATACTGCTTTGATAAGCAGCTTATCTAGATCTTCCCTTCTTATCTCACTGGGAAATCTGCAGCATGAGTGTCACATGCATCCGTCAACCTGATTTCATGTTCATAATTTCAAAAACCCTCCACACATGGTCAATTCACTTGTCCCTTCCAATGAATCCCACAAGGTGGAAAGCAAGGAACACAGAGAAAATGGGAGTGGCATCAGGACTGGCCTGCCTCTTAGGCACAGTGAGGCAAATATCTATCTATCTATCTATCTATCTATCTATCTATCTATCGTATTTATGCCCTGCTCTTCAGTCAGGAAGGTTCTCAGAGCGGCTTACAAATTGTTAATTTAACAGTTCCCTGCACTCAGGCTTACAACCTAGTAAGACATGACACACAAGGAAAAGAAAATGGCAGTGTAGGGTAGGGATTAAATCCAGCAGATACTGCTGGTTCTTCTCTCCTTCCAAGGCCAGAGCAGTGGCAGTTGGATTGGAGGGAGGGCCTTTCCTCTGCTCCTGGGCCCAGGCCTGATTGAGTTCTGCCTGCCTCTTCATCTCCATCACTAGAAGCAGTCCATCATATTCTCTCTCGCACACACACCCCTCTCTGAGGGGGGTGCCCACCACTTTGGAGAGTTTCTGCTTCTTCTGTGTCTTCTGCTGCTGCTTTGCCTAGTTCTCCTGAGCTGGCTATTTTTCCAGATGGTGGGCACTGAGGACCACTCAGAGTCAAGAAGCATGGTTACAGTTATCTGGAACACTGCACATGCTGCTCTGATTGGCTTAGCTTTTTGAAAACAGCCAGCTCTATGGAGAGCAGCATGGCTGGTGCTGACACTCTCCACTGAACGTTCCTGCCATCTGCCTCACTCTCTGAAGTGAGAAAACAGCAATAGCAGTAGCAGCAAGGCAGAGTAGGTAAGGAGGTGTAGCTGATGGTAGCAGCAACACAATGGGAATCTTTGTTGTGACATTTGTGTCAGGATAGTGGAAAGTGTTTCATTGTCTCACCTTGGCTACAGACTACAGTCTACATAAATGGTCAAATATTATTTTATTTTGTTTCACACATTAACAAAGCACTACTTCATCTACTTATCAGTCAAAGTGATAGATAAAATTCAGACATACACAAAAATACATAAAAAATAAAGTGACTTTTAAAGCTATGCACACAGAAGTCATTCCAGTTGTAACAAACGTTTGCCAACTAATCTGGAAAACAAAACAATAGTCCACAGATTGAAAACACTCAGTATACATTCTAGTGCCCCCAAAAGGGGACATCAGGTAACCATTGGACTATTGCACTCATATCACTTGTAAGCAAAGTGATGCTCAAGATTTTAGAGGAAAAAGACTTTTGCTGTATATGAAGTGAGAAATTCCAAACACCCAAGCTGAATTCATGAAAGGAAGAGGCAGGCACTAATGATCATATTGAAATATGCATTGAATAATAAAGAGCACCAAACAATCTGAGAAGAAAATCAGCCTGTGTGTTATAGATTACACCATAGCTTTTGGTTGTGTAGATCATGATAAATTATGGTTCACTCTAAGAGAAATGGTTGTGCCACAACATCTGACAGGCATGAAAATTGAGAGAAGGAACACAGTCAATTAAAATATGCAGATGACAAATATTATTTGCAGAAAATAGAAAAGACCTGGAATGAGTATTGATAAAAGTTAAGTAAAAAGTACAAAAGCTGGGTTATAGTTGAATACAGTGGGCCCGCCCTATCCACGGGCTAGACATCTGCAGATTAGAGCTTCTGTGGATTGCCTGACTCTGTATTATTCAATGGTGGAGTGTGCATGTGGCTGCTGCCATTGATTAATATGGAACTTGAACATTCACATTTTTTCCCTATCTGCAGGCGTTGGGCTGGAATTGAACCTCCTTGGATATGGAGGGCCCAGTGTATTAAAAAATAAAATAAAAACAGTGACCACAGATGTTTTACATAACTTTAAATGAAGATATCAAAATAGTTAAAAGATTTTCTATATCTTGGCTCAGTCAAGAATCCATATGGAGACTGTAGTCAAGAAATAAGAAGACTGAGGAGATTTTCACATGGGGCCAAAATGCCCCATTACTGCTCTGCCACATCCTATCCTGTTCCTGCCATGAAATAATGTAAATCTTTCACACACTTACCTTAATTCCGTGGCAGGAATGGGCCCCTCCCCTCGCTGGCCGGCCATAAATGCAGCCGTCATAAGGCTGCTTTTATGACCGGCCGTCTGAAACGTTATCACATTATCGCATGGTAACAGCCGGGCGGTAAAATTAAAAAATAAAACTCTCCCAAACATAAAACCAGCTCACCAAGCACAAAAACACTTTAAATCACACAATCAAAACAGGGAGGGTAAAATAAAGGGTGCCACTTACCTGGATGTCCAGATTGTACCAGGAAGTGCTCAGAATGGACCTCCCCTCCACAGCTGTCATTTCGGAACAGGAATGGGCTCCTGTTCGCACACCCATGATTGCGTGATAGCGACGGAATGGGAGGTCTATTCACGATGAAAAATCATGATTACATTGTTCCAGAACAGTCACGGGAGCAGGATGGATGCAGGACAGAACACGGTCAACGTCATCTGAAAGGGAAAACCTTTCCCGACCCTGTTCTGTTCCTGCCATGGGATACATAGCCCGTGTGAAAATCTCCTGAGACTCAGAATGGCAGTTATGAAAGAACTACACAAAATCCTTAAGTGTAAAGATCTGTTATTAAACCGCAAAGTCAGAATCATTCATGCCATAGTATTTTCGATTTCAATGTATAGGTGTGAAAGTTGGACACTCAAGAAAGTTGATAGGAAAAATATCAACCTGTTTGAAATGTAGTGCTGGGGGAGAATTCTATGGATATCATGGATTGCTAAAAAGATTAATGAATGGTTCCTAAAGTAAATCAAACCTGAACTCTCCCTTGAAGCCAAGATAACTAAGCTGAGGCTGTCATGTGACTCACTGGAAAAGAAAATAATGCCTGGTAAAGGGGAAAGCAGCAGGAAAAGAGAAAAACTACATTATAGATGGATTGAGTCAATCAATAAAGCCACGGCCCTGAATTTGTACGACCTGAGCAGGACAGCTGTTGATGGGGGCTCTTAGAGGTGTCTCATGCACAGGCTCATCATAAGTCAAAGGAGACTTGATGGCAAATAACAACAAATACAGTGAATACAGTTGTCCCTTCATATTCGCTGGGGTTTGGTTCCAGGACCCCTCCATGGATACCAAAATCCATGAATACTCAAGTCCCATTATATGCAGTGGCAAAGCAAAATGGTGTCCCTTATATGAGATGGCAAAATCAAGGTTTGCTTTTTGGATTATTATTTTTTTAAGAATATTTTAAAGAATATTTTAATAATATTTTTAAGAATATTTTTAAAGAATATTCAAGCCATGAATACTTAAATGTGTGGATATCAAACCTATGGATATGGTGTACATGATGTGCATGCAACTGTACATCATGATAAAATGCCCTCAGAACCTGGGGCATTCAGGACTATAAACTATGAAAATGATATGAATAACCATTAAATTTGGATGATACAAAAGTTTTTTTAATCTTTGTATTTAGAGTAATGAAGACAGCCTACCCTAATCTCCTTGGGAAGGGATTTTCATAATTCAGAGGCTGCCACAGAAAAAGTCCCCATTGTCTATCAACCTAACTTCTTTAGGTGGTGGACACATAACAGGTAAATTACAATGATGATTATAGTCTGGTTCATATGAAAGAGGTTGAGTTTTGGACATCTTGGTCCAAATCCATTTAGGCCTTTATAGGAGAAAAACAAGTGCTTTGAATTGGCTTGGAAATTATTGATATCACTGAATCATATAGTTGAAAGAGGCCACAAGGTCCATCTAGCCTAACCCCCTGTCCTGCAGGAATACACAAAGCACTCCCGACAGATGGCCATCCAGCCTCATTTAAAAATCTCCAAAGGAGACTCCACCACACTCCAAGGTAGCACATCCCACTGTTGAACAGCTCTTACTACCAGGAAGTTCTTTCTAATGTTTAGGTGGAATCTCTTTGGAACCCTGGTGAGGTATTAGAATTTCAAAGATTCCTTCCTATGCAAATCCATGTTACCACAGCAGTTAAAGTGGAATCATAGTGCTATAAATGTATAGTGTGAAAGGGCCCCTATTTTATGGGCAGAATGTAGGAAAATCTCAGATCATGGCAAACCAGTCCTGTGCACAGTATGGTGCTATTATGCAGAGGGTTAAACTTTTCAGCACACAATGGGCTGTATCAACATTTTGTGCTCCTACTCTGTGATAACAGCTGATTTTTTAGTAACAGTTGGGCCACAGCTAAAAAAATATATAGAGGCATTGAGTTAAACCATGGCCATTACATGCATGATAACAGGGACTGTGTTTTTTGTTTGTTTGTTTGAAAAGCAAAGAAATCCCCCAATCCAAAGGGGGATCCAATTAGACTGAAAGTAAAGTGTGTCTTTCTCTAGTTACCTAATACACAATGGATACTGCAATATTTATAAATAGTTCAGGAGATTACTAAATTCAAGAAAATCCATGATTTGATATGACTTAATATAAATGCGTTGAAGCTAAAATTACATACAATGCAACCAACACTGAATGTAACATTCATTTAAAAAAAAAACAAAATAGCAAAGTACTTATAAATATAGTCATACCCCATTGGAAGCACCATTCCCTTTCATAGCAAGCCAAATATTAATTTATTAAAAGGATTCTATAATTTTAGAAAACTTTTTGAAAGTTCTTCTGAACCAGTTCCAGTGGAACTAACTAAAGGCAGCTGGAATCCCATTGATAGTCCCAACTAGAGTAGACCCATTCAATAAATTATTGAATGGTAAGTCAAAATGTAGGTAAATCCCATTGATTCCATGGGTCTTCTCTAGTAAGGAATACTAATAGGATTTAAGCTGTTGTGCATTTTCTTTTTACTTACTGATCTCAAACAGCACAACAATAACAAAATGACAGTAAAATAAATACTGTACATTTAACAATTTCTGCCCATTTAGGATGAAAAGCACCAGTTCTGCATTTTTAGTTGCTATAGTCTGTCTTTTCTCAAAATATTGAATCCTCAGACATATTCCTTTCCAATGAATAGACAAAGATACATTTCCAGTTACCAGGATTGCAGCATCCCAGTTACAAGGGTTGCCTGTGCCTTGGATTTTCATAATGAATATATCTGTAAACAGGATGTGAACTGCTATGCTGTACAATCACACAAGTAACTGGAAAACCTCTCTCAGGGGAGCTACCTATTTCGTTCCCTGACAAAGTGTCAATTCTATTTGTTTGTCAGCTTCTTCAGTGATTAAATCTTCTAAAATAAGGTCATTTTATAGCATCCTATAAGGCAAAGCCATCTGGATGAGCATATGGTAGAAATGTAATTAGAAAGGAGAAAAAAAGTTCTGCTGGTTTTTAATAAAATCGGCTTTTTCATTTCACAAATGATTTCTTTGAAATCAGTTACACTCTAAACATTCCAGAGGATACTAGTCTTCTCCACATGACATGAATAAGCATCCAATCCCAGATAAAGGAAAACAATCCTAGAATTGAATGTGCCCTAGAGCAAATCAGGCCTGAAATCTCACTAGAAGCCAAGATTACTAAACTGAGGCTGTCATACTTTGGACATATGAGACAATCTGACTCACTGGAAAAGAGATAATGCTCTGTAAAGTGGAAGGCAGTATGAGAAGAAGACAAACACACATTACAGGTGGATTGATTCAGTCAAGGAAGCCATGACCCTGGAGATATACAGATGGGGCCAAAATGTCCTGTTACTGCTCTGCCACCTCCTCTCCCTTTCCTGCAACGGAATGGAGGTAAATGACCAGAGGCTGGTCAAATGTCAATAGGGGCCCATATATGGCAACACAAATTCAACCTCTGGCTCAAAATGTTGTTTATGCCAGTAGGATTGGCTCCTCTAATACTGATTCCTTCCAATCAAAATGGGAAAAGTTACTAAATATGAAACTTTTAACCTTAGGTTTCTTTTCAATGGCTATTCTAACCTTAGGATATGCCAAAGCAAAGAAAGCTATTTTACAACGCATTAAAGACATTGAATTTCAAAATAATTTAAACCAAGCTGCTTTGCAACCTGATTTTAGGGATAATGGAGGATCATTTGCACCTGCCAACTATCTTATAAAATTGACTATTCCTAAATTCAGAAGAGCATTTACATTAGCTAAACTAAACGTCCTGCCTTCTGCTTTGTTGGAAGGTAGATTTAGGAGATTTTCAGATGGGGCTTATACTGCGGGGCAGGCATGGAGCAGGGTCGATAAAGGGGCTGTCGTTCAGATGACTTTGACCCTTCTGTCCTGCTCCTGTCCTGCTCCCGGGATATTCTATTCATGATGAAACATCGTGAATGGAACACCCCTTCTATGCCTGTCACGGAATCAGGGACGTGGGAAATGGAGCCCCGTCCCTGTTCCGAAATGACAGGCATGGGAGAGGAGCTCCCTGGCAGGTACTCCCTGCCATGATTGGGACAGGCAGGTAAGTGCCACCCTTCTCCCCCCCCTCCCTGCATTCCTTGTTATATTTTAAAGTTATTTTTTTTCTGTCTTTGACAGCTGGAGGGGTTTACTTTGAATTTCCCTCTCACTCGTTCAGGGGGTCCTAAAAGTAGCCTTACAACAGCTGCATTTATGGCTGCTGGAAAGAAGGGAAGACGCCCGTTCCTGGAGCGGAATGGAGGTAAGTGTTTGAACATTTACCTCCATTCTGTTGCAGGAACAGGAGAGGAGGTGGCGGGTCAGCAACAGGGCATTTTGGTCCCATCTTAAAATCTCCTTAAAAAGGTACTATATGCTAAGCGGATTTGCCCATGTGGACTAGGAGAAGTAGAGACAGTGGGTCATGTGTTACTTTACTGTACCTGTTATCGAGATCTCAGAGCCTCTCTTATAGCACCACTTATACAGGTAGACAGGACAAGTTTTATTTAGACTACCTCCTGTCAGACCTAAATGCTCAGGTTACAGCTAAAGTGGCTAGTTTTTGTGCAGCAGCCATAAATTGTTGCAGATGTGTAGAAAAGTAATATTGTTATGCATTTAGCGAATGGTTTCTCCATATTTTGTCTTCCATTGTTATTGACATGGTTTTAATTATATGTAATGTATGTATGTATATGTAAATGTAATTGCAATGTTTCTGTTTTTATTTTTTATTTTATTCTGCTGGCTACTTACCGTAATAATAAAGTCTCCCTTCCTATTGACAAGGTTGCCCAGAGATGATGGAATCTGTATTCAAACATATAGAAAGTCACAGGTTCTCCTTTCCCAAGGTAGAAGATGAGACGAAAGGCCTCTGCCTGAAATGCCAGACAGCCTCCACCAGTAAGAGCAGATGATACTCCAACAGAAAAATAGCCTGACCCTGATCTAGTGTATTTTTCTCAGCTGATGAGAATACAAAACCTCTGTTTCATCAGTGGAGCTTTTCTTTTTCTTATAACTTAATCTCTGTGACAGACACCTCATTTAGCATTGGTCATTAAAAAAAAAACACACACACATTGAAATATCCAATAATTTCTGGATACCATACAGACAGAACCTCCCTCCATTCCACACACACACACACCACTCAAACAAAGTTATCAGAAGTTGCCTATGTCTGCGAGAAGATAGAAACAGCTCTCTCACTCTATTACATCTCTTCATAATTAAGAGGGTAGAATTCAAAGTTTATTTGCTGCTGCAAAGAGGTATCAGGGGTCTAGCAACCACCAAGCTGACACACCAGGAAGGAACAAGCATTCTTCACCTTTTACTATATGTAAGCTAGCCTGGAGAAGGGCAGGATAAACATTTATTAAATATGAAACTCCAGATCACAGGAAGAAACCTGTGGATGCAATCAATTAAATTTTGGTTGGATAGCAACTAATAGCTACCGCTTACCAGTCTGAATTGACCCATACTATGTGTTCTATTGCTACAATCATATATCCCCCCCCCCACAACCTACCTTAATGGCCAGCATGAACACTGAACAATGGAGGTCTGTTCTGCTGCTGATTTGATTGGGAATGTTTTAGGGGTTAGGAATTTTTTATTGGAATAAGACCATTCTACTGAAAAATACACCCGACCACAAAAGGCCATAACAATAACACAAAAATAATATTAATTGTTTTCCTCTTTTCTTACTAATACAAAAATAAAACTATCTATCCTAACACTAATACATTTTTCCTCTTAATCTAAACGCACTATAATCACATTATATTTACACAATATAATTATACTTATTTGGAAAAGAAAAAAATAATAATAAAAGATTAATTAAAAGACTAATTAAAAATAATACAAAATTATAAAAAAATACAATAATAATAATAATAAAATATTTATTTATTTGAAATATCCTTTTAAGTTATTGCTGGGGTTGTCTCACTAAACCACGGCCAAAACTTTTTCCAACAATGGTTTGGCAATTTCTCTTTTTCACTCAGAGCTAAATTTTCAATTACGTTCTTCACATAATAAGCAGTGCCTTTTACATCCTGCAGATTTTGACTTTTCAGCTCCCTTTGTCTTTGGAAAATAACCCTAACATCACATAGAGGTTGATCAAGCGCACCATGGACCAGGGCACTTTCCAAAAACTCTCAGCCATGGAACCAGGCTCCTTCCTCTTCCTCTTTTGGACCACTGACTTTCTGGGTCCCCTGACACCCTCTAGAGGTTCAGTCCCCGAAAGTATTGTCTCCCAAGCTTGTTGTGCCAAATCTGGTCAATCCAGGACATGGGCCACCTCCTCCCATGTTTCCCGGGCACTAGGGCAGTCCTGGACAAAATGTCTGATAGTCTCCTCTTGTGCCACGCCACTCAAAATCCCAGCCTTTTTACATTTCAGACGAGGACAAGTCTGCTCATCCTCTGCGGTCCACGGTCTCCTTTCCCTCAGATTAAGAACCTGATGGTAGAGCCTCCACCTCAAGTCCCTTTGGGGACCCTTTTGTCCATGAAATCCTCAGTCGTGCTAGTCTGGTGTTTTAGGTAGTCTGACAAATCTTGTTTGGCCTGACATTTTTGCAAACTCGGGTTAACATAGATCTCCTCCACTATTTTTCTGTACAAACCTCTCTTGATGCTCTGACCTGGCCTGTCTTCACCCTTCAACTCCTCAGCATGGATTCTATATTTCTTTAGGTAAAAAACAAAGTCTCTCAAAAAACTGGTGCTTTCAATTTTTCAGGCAAAGAAAACCTAAAACTTAATGAGCCTTCCTCCCACCAAGTCTTTCCCCATCTAGTCCCCATCCAGCACTCACAAAACGAAACTAGCCAAACCTGAGGTTGAATCTGACCCTTTTGCAACAGACTTTCCCAAAATTTTGGGCAGAGAAGATGGTGATGAACTTAGGTCCCAGGGCTGGGAAGTCCAGGCCCCTTCGTCCTACCTGCCCATAAGCCACTGCTCTTGCCAGGGGGAACGTGGCCATTCCCCAAAGGAACTTGAAGAGAACCCGATCGGCTTCTTTAATCACTGAATCTGGAGGCAGGAAAACAGCTGCCAAGTTGGCTGCCACCGGAAGCAGGTAGGTATTTACAAAAGCAGCTCTCTGGTAAATGGTCAGCTTCCATCTCTGCCAGAGGGCCACCCTCTCCTTCACTTTTTCCAACCAGCGATACCAATTTTCTTTCCATCCCTCAGGAGCCACTGCAAAATTCAGCCCCAGGATCTTCACCCTATCCATCTTTGCCTCTTGCTCTGCTTGCCACCCTTCCTTTCCTTCAACTATGTCCTTTAGAGGAATAGCTGCCAGCTTGTCCTCTGCAGCAAAAATCCTGATCAAAAAACTCGTTTCCATGTTAAGTCGAGCACCAGAAACTTGACCGTAGGCCTCATAAGCATCTTTAATCTTTCTAACTTCCATCTTGTCCTTAACCAAGAGGGACACATCATCAGCATGGGCAACAAATTTAACAGATCCACACCGAACCAACCACGAACTGTCCAACGGCTCACCAGGACAAGATTTCCAGCTCCCTCCTGCCAGCGTGCAAGGCTGTGATGAGGAATTGAAACAGGGTGCCACTTCTGATTGTTGCAGCCTCACTCACTGGCAAGAGGGAGCAGGAAACATCATCCTGCTTTGCCTGGATCAGCAGCAGAAGAGAACTTTGTTGCTTAGTTTGGCTGCTGGCTGTTTAGGTAGGTTGGGGGGGGGGTCAGGTCAGGAGGCGTTACTTAGTTATGCATTTGTAATCATTTTAAAGAAGAACAATAAATGTAAACAACATATCACATCAGAGACCCTTTCCCCCTGAGCAGGCAGCCCTTGAAAGCCTGCTGGGCATGCCCAGATTACATCTTCCATTACTCAGGTAGTGTGAATACACTGCCATACCTCATGTACAGTACTTCTAGATTTGAGATTGTGTAAAATGGCCTGAAATCTAACATTATCAGCCTTTTGATATCTGCTCTATTCACATTCCTATTTGTATATGTTCATATTGTCCAAACTATTGGTCAGCAACTTTGTTTTTAAGAAAGAAACCAAACCAAGAGAGGTTTTTATCTCATAAAAATGCATTGGTGAATCCTGTAGCTGAGTATAGTAAAATGCAGCTTGCAAGATAAAACAAGATAAAGTGGGCCAACAGACTGAAAACAGACTGGTAAATTAATTGAGGTTGAAAGGGCCTGTACTAAACCAGAATGAACAATTCTTGTTAGTTGCGTCACTGACAGGTTTCATTCTAAGGGGGATGACCGTGATCCATCTGCTTATATCCAGTCTAGGTCAGCATGTACAAGTCCAATATGCCCTCATCTGAAGCCTTTAAACATCTTTCCTTTTCAATAACAAAGGTAGCAATGTGCTCCATCCATAACAAAACCAAGGAAGCTGAACAGTAGAATAAAAACCAACATTTCAAAAGCCTAAGAGGTGTGTGTGTGTGGGGGGGGGGGCTTTGAGACCCACTCATGATATCAAAATCTAGATGGGGGCATTATTATTAGCTCAAATGGAAGGCTGCAAGAGGCAGGTAACATCAGGATCTTTTAACCTACCAGTACTAACTGCAGAGAACTCCAGAACTCTCCAGAACTGCAGAGGTTAAAGTGAAATAAAATGTTTTTATTGGAACTAGTACAAAAAGCATTCACACACACAGCACATGCTCACAAGGATCACACAAGGCTACCAGAGAGTAAGGCATAAAGGTTGGCTAGTGGGATAGATTTCGGAACTAGGGTGATAGTTACCAGTCTTGAAGAGCGGAGTTTCAAAGTACTCAGACAGAAGTCTGAGAGTGGCACTGGAAATTCCGATATGGGGGTGCAGCGAGAAAGAGAGTGGCCGGTCTCGTCCACGGTGGCATACCTTTCTATTCTTGGAGGACTAATATTTATACCCTGCTTCATATCCTAAAGGGGGTACTTTGGCTAGGACAAAGCTTAGATGGGTTTTCCAACTGGTAAACAAAGGAAACCAAAACTTAGCTGATTGCTGATTATGGCTGGGAGATTGGAATTGATGGGATTATGACAACCTCACACTGCAGGATAGGAAGGGATTCTGAGGGGCTATTTCCCAGGGATTGGGTTGGAGAGGTCACTTGATTGTTTAGGTTGTGTGTCTCACCACTGAGGGGTCCAAGAAGGAATTAGCACATGCCTCCTTAATGACTTTGTTTACTGGGGGATTCCGCACAGTCCTAGTTTGGGCTTCCTTGCTAAAATATTTCTAAGACACCTTCCCAGCTCCTTGTGACCTCCATCTGACCTCTCTTTGGTTCACTCCAGTCTACTTGACCCCTTCAAAGGGTCCAATATTTCCAATTATGAGGTATTACAGAGAGAGATAGCAGAGCATACTAAACATACTGTATTAGTAGACTTGTGAAAGCACTGCCTAATACAAAGACATCTGCAGTCCAACTTTGAGTTAAATGGAAGTTCCTAAATCAGAAACATAGAATCCAAGTACTCTTACACTGTGGTGGGAATCCCAGCCATATTTACACACTGATCAATTCAGCATTAATGTTTAAATTAGGGAGCTCAGTGAGAAGAGAAAGGAAGATTCTAAGGAGATTATCAGATGCCCTAAATATGGTGTTACAGAAACACCAGGAGATCGCTAAAGGGCTTATCTTTCACATGATGTCATTCACAGGTTGTCATGCTCCCGTCCTGATTCCATTCCCCCAGTGCTCCTTTAAATTTCCTGCGTGCTTGTCTTCTCGCGAGAACAGCCTGGGATTTCAAACTAGGAAGTGAATGCAGCTCCAAGAGAGCTGGGGACGGGGGCAGGGGAGGAGAGGAATAGCAAGACAAGGATGCTATTTTTGTCCCCGTCTGAAAACTTCCTGAATTTCCCCCCTCAATTGGGGGGGGGGACTTGTAAATGAAAGGTTATTAGTAAAAAAAGTTCTTTTGTGTGCATCTCCTTAATTTCCATTCAGCTGTACATTAATCACAAAGATACATGCAAATTATTAGTACTCTTTAGATAAATATTATTTATATATCATTGTACTCAATGAGCTTGACACACATTCTCCCAGCAAGGTAACCTTGTAAGGCCACTGTCCTATCTTCTTGGGAAAGGGGGAGAATGGCTTAAATAAGACAATATAGTGAGTTCACTGACAAGGTAAGACCTGGACTTGGGTGTGTGTTTGTGTGCACATGTGCAACTGCAGCTCTAACTCTCTCTATCATAAGTGGGTAAAAGGTAGATCAGGTTCTACTGGTGAATCTCTAGTTGATTTGTAGTAGATTTGCAAAAATCTCTGACTCACACTTGTTTAAATTTAGCAATAATCCTTCCATATAATCGTCCCTGTGTACTCAGGTCCTGTGGGAGGAATCTGTTGCAACCTTTAACAACTAGGCTCTCATCGACCTTCCAGAGGACCTTTTTGGCGATTGCTCCCACATTATGGAATGGCCTGCTGGATGAGATCCGTCACATTACCACCTTAAATAGCTTTTAAAAAGCTCTTAAGACGGATCTGTTCCAGCAGGCCTTTCCTGAATAGATACCTGGCCATCTTAATTAGTCCGATCCCATCCAGCTTTTCATTGTGTTGTTTTTAGTTTTTTAGCATTTATCATGTTTTAAATGTTTAATTATTTAATTGTATTTTAAGGGCGGGTGGGATGGAGGGGTTGTATGTAGATTTTAATGTTGTAAGCCGCCCCAATTGCATTTTGTAGAGGGGTGGGATATAAATAAATTTTATTTATTACTACTACTACTATAACAATATTACTTCCTTGCCCTAATCAGACTACAGGGGCTTATCCAGACAAGAAGATATAATGTGGATTTTTGCACATTAACACAATTTCACAGAAGTGTTCAGTTGTCTCCATGATCCTTTGGCAAAATCACTGGTACACAAAGCTATCCGTGTTTGATGTTCACACGCAGCCTTGCCTGTGAATCAAAATGGTGGCCGAGAGTGAATTACTTGCTTTATGATTCTCCAAAACTTTTTAATTTTTTTAATTAATTTTAAATTACATAATACAATAAATTACATAAATTATAACATAAAATGAAAACGTTACAAATTTAATCTCAAGCATCTTCTAGGGTACAACAAGTTTTTTTTCTCTTTTCTAGTTAGATGTCTTGAAGGCAAGATACAGGACAATGCACACTTTTCTCTTTTCTTTTCTTTTTACAGGTTGTGCAAAGCAGTCCTCATGAGTCAGGGAGAGCCAGTACGTCTGCCCACATATTCAAATGTGCGGAAGGGGGTCCCTGGGTCATGGTCTGTGTGTTTATACAGCCAGGAGAAACCACTTTTCAATAAAGGAGCTTTTTTTCTGCTCATCTTGTTGTGAATTCAATTTATCTGTCATTTTTTCACACAACCAGTGGTCCCAGACTCTCCTCCACCAACCCTCTATTGTAACTTGTCCTGTCTTCCATACTGTGGCTATTGCCATCCTGGCTGCAGCAAGAAGAAATGTTATAAGGTATCTGGTTTTTAGATTTTTTATTGCTGTGCTTAAATATGAAGATTAATAGTAGTACTGGGGAAAAATAGATCGTTTGTTTTGTGCTGGCCAAAATTTGGCACACTACTTCCTGCCAGGAGGGTTGAATTTTGGGGCAGTCTAGCCACATATCTTTATATGTATCCTGATTGTGACATCCCCTCCAGCACATTGGTGACATATTCTGTATTCTTTGGGACAGCTGAACTGGGGTCAGGTACCATGTATGTACTGTTTTCAGAAAAGATTCTCTAATGAGAGCAGATCTAGATTTTAGTGGTGGCGCAGTTCAAATCTTTTCCCATTCATCATCAGAAATTTTTGTCCTAAGATCCATTTCCCATATCATCTTGAGGGCTGTTGCCTTCTGGTGTGTAGCATTGTTTAATAGTGCATACAGTATTGACGCTAAACCTTTGATATTACAATTGGGGGTCACACATTTAGAATAAAAAAAGGTTAGGGGTCATGGTCCCTCCCCTTTCCTGAGTAAATATTTGGTAAATGAGGTGATTTGGCCAATGTGAAACCAGGACAACTGTATGGGTGATAGAGCTGTCAATAGTTGTTGTCAAGTTATTGGCTTCCCATCAGGAAACAGGTCCCATCCTGTATATGCCCCTCTCTTCCCATCCTTTATATTGTTCGAATTTATCTAGACATACAAGGGAGGGGTGTAGAAGAAAGGGGCAAACAGGAGAGGGAGCAGGTGAAACAATGGGTTTCCATTTGTGCCAAATCTTTAATGAGGTACGGGTCCAAGGATTCTCTACCCCTTTAATAATTGTTTCTCACAGTGATTTCTTGAAAAAGAGACTGTACCTAGTTCCCTATTTTCATTTAGCTCCATACGGACCCAATGGATTGCATACTTTCCCAAGAGGAGTTGGGCTATTTGGCAAAGTTGGAAAGTGGCAAAATATAGTGAAAGGTCTGGTATAGCTAGCCCTCTTGCCTTAGACGGGAGATGTCGTACTGACATTCTGAATCTGGGCTGCTTTTGTTCAAAGATGAATTTATTGAGGAGGGACTGCCACTTTTTGAACCTCGTGGGAGATGGATTCTAGGGTATAGCCTGAAAAAGGAAGAATAGCTTTGGTTCAATGACAAGGAGAAATGTAATAGCTTCCAGTGAGAGAACTTCTGGACCATCCACTGTGTAACCTTATTATAATTCCTGTGCACAAGTTGGTTGGTATCATTTGTGAGATATATCTCCAGGTATACAAGGCCTGAAGGGAATGCTTGCAACTTTATCTGTTGTTGTATTTGAATCTGGTATTTAAACACATTAATTTGAATTTAGCAAAGTTAATCCTTGACCCTGTGTAAAAGTCAAATTTTCCCAATGTCTTTTGTAGTACAGAAAGAGACTTAAGGGGGCTATTCAAAAAAAGTAAAACATCATCTGCGAATAAATTCAATTTTTCTGTTCTTCCTCCAATAGTGGGGCCTCGGATATTAGGATCATCTCTAATTAGGTTTGCCAGTGGTTCTATGGCAATAGCAAATAGGATTGGGGATAAGGGACAGCCTTTTGTACCTCGTTGGAGTGGAATTGTTTCTGATACCATCCTATTGACCAAAATCTGCGCCTTTGAGCCTTGGTATAGGTTCCTCAAAATTTTGAGGAATCGGTGATCAAAACCTATTTCTTCTAAAATTCCAAATACATATGGCCAGTTTAGGTGGTCAAAAGCTTTTAGCTCATCTAGGGATATTAGTGTCAATGGCAGTTTTGTATTGTTAGAGTATGAAATGATGTTTAGGGCTCATCTAATTGCATCTGACAGGTGCCTGCCAGGCATAAATCCTGTCTGGTCCATATTTATATTCTGTAAAAAATGAGTTTATTCTTTGAGCCATGATGGCTGTCAGTAGTTTGGCATGCTGGTTTATCAAGGATATAGGACTGAATGCTGGATGGGTGGTGTGGGATCTTTGGTCTTGGGAATGGGAACAATGTGGGACTCTAGCCATGTTTTGGGGCACTGGCCCAGTTGTATGAAATTATTAAATACTTCCAAAAGGTGGGGGGCTAGGTCATTGTACATTATTTTATAAAAATCAGCCAAAAAGCCATCTGGGCCTGGAGCCTTCATTTTTTTTTAGTGATCGAACTGCCGTTTTAAGCTCTAGTTCTGTAATTGGTGCCATCAATAGTCCCTATGCACTCCAGTCATTTTTTTTTTTAATTAAGGCTCTGGATAAATATAGGAAATTTATCTGAAGGGATTGAATCTGCAGCATAGAGTGGGGACTAGAAATTATGGAATTCTTTCAGAACCTCTTTGTAAGAGGACTTTAGACTACCTACAGGTGTTTTAATTGTCATGATGAGTTTCTTTTCTGCTTTGTGCTGTGCAAGCCTAGCTAGGAGAGTAGTGTTTAATGGCCTGTTGGAGTTCAATTTTGAAAGCCTCATTCTTCAAGAGCGTGGGGCTAAATTTCCACAATTTATGTGGGCACATATCTTCTTTTAATTTCCAATCTAACACTATGGGGGAATGATTGGAGTAAAGGATATTATCTATTGCTACGTGTGCTATGTTTCCCTTCAATGCTCTGGAGAAAACAAAATGATCTATCCTAGAATATGACTTGCGGACTACTGAATAATATGTGTAGTCTTTAGTGGTGGGGTTTAGTAATCTCCATGGGTCTACCAAGCCTGCTCTAGCAATTGAGTTTGCTAGTGTACTACACGAGTGTTGAGATGATTGTGGTATGCTGGACCGGTCTAGGAAGGGATCCAAAACCAGATTTGAGTCTCCCTCGATTATCACCTCCCCCACCAAAATAGTTTGCAGCATTTGAAGAAACGAGTCCATAAACTTTTGCTGGTCTACATTGGGTGAGTAGTATGTGGCTAACGTATACGTGATCCCAGGATGGTCCCCGTCAGTATCAAAAACCTTCCTGCAGGGTGGGTATGTTCTGAGTCCAATACGAAGGGGCACATTTTATTGAATAATATAGCCACCCCTCTTGCCTTACCCGATCCTCCCATGACATGTTGAGTCAGGAACGATCAGAGATGGAAGAGTGGAGCGGAGCCTTTTCTATGAGTCTCTTGTAAGAATAATATCTCCGGGTTCAAAGGCTTAATTTGCTTGGGAATCTTGTTACATTTGGCATGACAACCCAACCCCCTGACATTAAATGATACTGCCCGTATTGTGCTCATAATTTCAACAGGACGTTATCACTGCTTGGTGTCATGTTGCCCTCTAAAGGAGACTCCAGTCCCCTGTCTTTAGCAGCAAGCAGCCTGGTTGTTTCCCTGTCCTTGTAATTGCCTTTCTGGAGAAAAAGTGTCAAAGTGTACCCTAGATTAAGCCCAGATGTAACATTATAACTAACAACAATTAAGAACAAATGAAACAGTAATTTCATCCTACCAAGAGGAAGATGGATCAGAAATGGAGCAGCATCTGACCACCGGCTAGAAGATTCTACTCCAGCCTCCTCTGGAGAATGCAGGGGGCATTTGATGGACATAAAAATGTCAAATGTGCCTCAGGTCTGTGTGCCTGATGATTGTAATCAATATCTTTTGCTACAGCAAGAACGAAAGTAGAAAGAAGGATGGGGGGGTTAAAGGATCCTCATACTGACAGTAGTTAAGATATAGTGTCCTGATGGCTTCTTCTGCTTTGTCTAGCAGGATTCAAGTTAATTTTATTGCCAGCAATCTTCGTGCTACTTTAGCACATCATTTTGTTAACAGCGGGAGGTGTTGTTTTCTATTTGAGAGCTTGAAATAACAGCTGCTGAAGTGATGGCCAGCAGGAAGGTATTGTAGAGGAGAATCCAGCAGACAAATCTGGCTACCGGATAGCTGGGTCTAGAGGCAGCTGACCTTTTTTGGTTGTCACTTCCCATTGTCCATCTAGCAGGGGCTGGCACCCTGGTCAGTCAGTTGGTGGGCAGGGGGAGTATGGAGTAGACGTAAGCCCCTCTACAATCACATCAATAGCCTCTTTTGTAGCTCCCCCTGCACTCACCCTCCCTCTCTCTGTCAAAGTTGCTCTGCCTCCCCAAGGCAGGGGGTTGCTGGCTGACATTTGCCAGCAATTGAGTATGTCTGTCAGAGGGTGAGAGTGCAGAACTGTAGATTCCTGCTCCAAAGTATCTTTCTACAGTGACAGTTGCTAACTAGAGCTTGACGAAGGATGATATGGCGTCAAAAAGACATAACTGGGACAGAAAGACAACAGTTTCAAGATGTCCACCAACCTTTTCTAACAGTTCCCTGAACATGGGTCTTGTGAAGATCAGGGCAGTTGCTTCAATTTACAGTTCTTTGGCAGGAGAGGATCGCAAATTCTTTCCCTTTTTTCCTTTCTTTTTCTGGACTACCTCCCATGCCGTTTTGATGAGTTTCCATGAGTTGTGAGTTGTCTTCCATTCCGTTTTTTAAGCTGTTCTTCCAATTCCCTTGGCAAGGTGATGTCTAGCACATCAAATATAGCTGGTAGTTGTTCGGTTGATGCAGCTGTCAAAGTCCCAGACTTGTGCAGGACAATCAATCGGAAGGAGTATCCCCATTTATATTTGACATTATTCTCTCAAAGTAAGGAACTGAAAGGCTTAAAGGTTTGTCTTCTTTTTAGTGTTTCTATGGACAGATTTTTATAAACTTGGATTCGCTGATCATCAAAGCACAAGTTCTGCATTGAGGCATGTTTATTCAGTGCTTCTGTCTTTTTTGTGAATTGGGTGAATCAGATTAAAATGTCTCTGGAAGGTTTATCCCCAGATCTCCGTGGCCCCAGTAATCTATGAATCCACTCGATGTCTGACTCTGATAATTCTAAGTTTGGGCAGACTTTGGCTGTCCACTCGAGGATTGAATGCAATAGGTTTTTGTTGGTAATATATTCAGGGACCCCTTTAATTCAGATGTTCTGACATCTTTCTCTATCATGGAGGTCCTCGAGTTTAAGTTGCATTTGGAAGTTTGCATCTTCCAGTTTTTTAATGCAGGACTCTTGCCCTACCCCTGCTGAAACATTTCATTGGTTGTCGTTTCTAAGTCCTTGATTTTGTCAGTGATAACTGACAGTTTCGTATGGAGGGTTCCAGGGCTAGAGTCCGGTCACAGATTAGGTTTTCCCTCAACTTTTCCAGCTGTTCAGGAACAAAGAGGTTGGTGGCTGGAAGAGATCCTGTCTTGTTCCCCTCTGATGGTCTGGGTGTTCTTACCATGCTGTCAAGGGTGTAGACTCGTCTGCTTCCAAATCAAATTTGATCTCTTTTGTTGATGGGTAGAAGTCTGTGATCAGTTGGTCTGCTGCCCTATTTGTTTGTAGACATTTAAGCTATGTTTTAAATAAAGTATCTGTCACTTTTCTTGCCTTTATTCATGAGAAAATCATCAGGGGTAATGCAACATGAAAACTATGCTTCTGCTATGTTCTGTGGTTGGCCATGCCCCCATTCTTCACAACTTGATGGGAAACAAGAATGGGTTTGTTTATGGAAGGGCTATTTTGGCACTCAAAACAAACTCCTGTGCTCAGCAGTTGCTCAGCAACACCATCTTCTTTCATACTAAGGCAGGGTGGGAATAGTGAGGCCCACAGGCTGCATGTGGACCCCACTTTTGCGGACCCTGAAGCCCCTACCAGTCTCCCAATCCTCCCATCTTTAAAGAACATTTCAGTGCCATTTTCACATAATGCCCAAGTCATAGAAACCCTTTCAAATGCATGAAAATACTCCATCCCACACAAATTCTCCAAAACCCTGTACTACCACAAATACTTCTGTTTTCCTCTGCAGTCCCTCTTCAAAATGGAGACAGGAAGTTATGTGGTATCACTTCCTACTGGGATTTTGAGAAGGGCTGCAGAGGAAAACAGGGGCATCTGTGGTGGAAGTGTGATCTGTGGGTGTGGGTTTTTTTTTGTGGGGGAGGGAGGAACTGGCCCACGGTCCCATGCACTTGCCCACCCCTGTTATTTTGCACCTGGCTCCAGCTAGTGGATCATCTGGTTCTAGTAAGACATAAAATTGATCTCCCAAATCTGAGGCTTCTTTGTACAACTGCTGTTCTCCTGTTATGATATGATAGAGTATGGGGAAGCCACTGCGTTAGGAGGGGAATTCCAATGCTAAGCCTATATGTGAGGATGGAGAAGGCTGGTTTGATTTGTCTACCATGTGAATTAGCAGGATATTCATATTGCCAGCTGTTGCTCATATACAGCTTATTACACAAATTACATCTATCCCCCACCCAACAGAAGTTACTTCAAACCTGAGCTTGAAAACCTTTTTTTATTAATCCCAGGATCCCACAGGTGGCACAGCAAGTGGCCATATAGTCAAAATAGGGTACACAGTGCTGCGAGCTGTGATGAATGAACCCCCTTTTGCGGATGAGCAAGAAGAGACCATTAAGGCAGCTGCGGCACCCACACCATTACTGGGAGACAGGAGAGTGGAGCTAGAGGCTACTTAAGCCTAACCACCCTGCCTCCACCTTTGAAAGGGGGGAATCTGGAACTGCCCCTTCAGCTCCTGCGATCTGAGGGATAAGGAAAGTGATCTCCTTTGGGGCTGGCCTGAGGGATAAACCCTGTCTTTAATTCCTGCAAATTGGGGGAGAAAATTTCCCTTCTGAGGAATGCTTGCAATTAAAGACCTTTCAGAGGAAACATCCCCCCACATCAAGCCCTGTTTTCAGTGAGTGGCTTTAAGAGACAGGCATTTAAGAGGCAGGCAGGCACGCCCCCGCACCTTTGCCGTTTAGTCTAAACTATCCTTCACTGATGCAAAAGAGCGCTAAAGCGCAAATTGCCGCATTAAAAACTGCCGTGTAACTGACCCCCAGGACATTTTAAAACAATCAATACACAATTTAAAATTCACAATTTAAAATCATCTGGATAGGTCTGCTGGAAGAGGCTGGTCTTTAATGTTGCTTTAAATTCTGACAGTGTATTCAGTTGTCATATCTCTTCCAGCAGGCCATTCCAGAGTCTAGGAGCAGCTGAAGAAAAAGTCCTCTGGGTGACAGTTGCAAACCTAGTTCTAGCTGGCTGGAGAAAATGATCCCCAGAGGACCTAAGTGTATTGGCCGGATTTACAGGAGAAGGCAATCCCATAGGTAACCTGGACCCAAACCATGTAGGGTTTTAAAGGTAATCATCAACACTTTGTAACTTGCCCTGAAACTAATTGGCAGCCAGTGGAATGGTTTTAATATTGGTATGATATGATCAGTCTTGGATGTGAGTAATTTGGCTGCCATGTTTTGAACCAATTTAAGTTTCCAAGTTGCAAAAGTCCAGACTTGAGGTCACCAGCATGTGAACTACCATATTTAGGCCCTCAAAATCTAGGAAGGAGCGCAGCTGGTGTAACAGCCAAAACTGGTAGTAAGCACTCCTGGCCATCACATCTATATGAGCTGTCATCTGGAGTGATAGATCCAGCAGCACTCTTAGGCTGTAATCACAGTCTTTCAGGGGGAGTGTAACCCTATCAAGGGCTGGTTGACACAAGCTTTGTGTGCCAACTCAGCATACATTAAAATCAAAGGTGGCTTCTATAGCTCAGACACAGGTGAATATGCATTTTACTCCTAGTCATATGTGTTCTTTAGAGTGAACAGATGTGTCATGCATATAAAACTGGTGCTCCCAGGTTACTTCTGTGCCTTTTGCTCTTCCCTCTCTAATCCTTCAGGCCATTTCAACAATGCTAATGTAAATCTCAAGTGAAAAGATGTATTAGCCATGCTGGAAGCTCTACCTAAATCATAATGCAAACGCTTCTTCTTCTCTCACCCCGCCTGTGGGTTGCAGGAGCAGGGCAAAGTGAACAAGAGGAAGAACAATGCATCCTTTCTGTCAGTATAAGATTGTGCTGCAACATTTTGATCATACCCTTAGAGCCAGAAAGTAAAGAAGTATTTGTGATTCATAGCAGGCAAATTCTCTGCAGCAAAATTAGCTATTCATCTCTGTTCCTCTGTACATAAAGGAACAAACAGGTTATATCTGGACTGTGTGCCACTGCCTCTACAGTCTGTTAAATTAAATCATTCTGAATCCTGGACTGCACTGAGACTAGGCACCCAGAACTAAAACAGCTTCCACCCCAATTGTTGGCAATCACTACCACTGAGTGTGCAAAGAAATAAAGAATCCTATTATAAATGCTGGATGAAAGAACCATTCCAACAACAGATGCAAAGATCTGTGATTATTTTTATGATTGCATTTTGAAGAGTTACTTGTTTATAGAATAAATCATGAAGCTCAGAAGCATCTTCAAAGCCAATTTTAAGATGGTATTTGCAGTGCTTGTGAATTCTTAATACACTTCTGTTCAGGTTTTCATAACACTACAGCCTACATAATGAAGAAATTGGCCTTCAGTACAGTATTGCCCACCTTCCTTTTTGGTTTCTTGGTATGTAGCTTGTATTTTATTACAGTACTGTGAAGAATCACAGCACAACCTCCAGATACAAGTGTTAGCACTGCCACTATTACTTGAAGGGGGCTTGGCCGTTCACCGGTGGGCCTTTTTGTGGCCCGACCGGCGCCCCTGGATGCCCCCTTTGCACCCCCCACCACCAAGGAGCAGGGGGGAGGAGAAGAGGACCGCAAGGGGTGGTGGGAGGGCAGCCAGCCAATCGGAGTGGGCCTGCTCACCTCCGATTGGCTGGAGCCCTCCCAGGTAGGCGGGTCATCTGGCCAGCTTTGGCGCGGCTGGATGATGTCAGAGGGGAGGCGACGGAGCTGATAAATAGCAGCTCCGTTGGCATGCTGCCTCTTTTGGCTCCGAGGGGCAGCGGTGTAGGAGGACAGCGGTGCAGGAGGACAGCGGGGGGCAGCGGTGCAGGAGGACAGGTAGGCAGTGAGCTCCGCTGCCCTCCTCTTCTTGGCGCCTCCAGCAACCATCCCCCCACCCTGGGCACCACATGGGGGGCGGGCAGTAGTCGGTGGCATGGCTCGGCGGGGCCAGCTGGGTGGGCCACGGGAACGGAGCCCGCCTGACATACTGCCGCGCACCAGGTCCCCCTCCCACTGACACCACAGCCTGCTTCAGTGGGCTACGGAGTGGGTGTCGCAGGCTGGGAATGGGGCCCGAGTGGCCGTGGCTGAGCTGCGGGCTGGGTGCTGCCCCACGCCACCTCCCCCTGGCGCCAGCTCTTTGTTGGGGTGGCTGAGCAGGGGGGTTCCGCTGCCGCCGCGAGGCCTGCAAGTGGTGGCGATGTGGTGCGGTGCGAGTGTGGGGCCAGGAGCCCTCCCGCCAATGTGCACCCACCGCCCCCACTCACCACCCAGGCTTGCTCTCAGGGAACTGCTGGGTGGGGGTCACGGGCCAGGACTGCGCCTGTGCGATGGCGGCCAGGCTGCGGGCTGGGCGCTGCCCCGGGCCACCTCCTCCCCCGGTTGGGGTGGAAGGAAGAGGTGGCAGGTGCTGCCATGGCTATTGGGGGGGAAGGAGGGGTGGTGGCGATGGCGCGGGCCTCAGCTTGGTGTTGCCTCCCCCTCCCCCCTTGGGACGGACACCCCCCCGCCCCTCCCTCTTGGGTTGGTGGGGGCGAGCGAGGCATGGAGGCAGTAGGGAGTGCGGTGCACCTCCCATTCAGCATGCAGAGGAGGAGGTGGGAGGGGGGCTCTAGGGAGGCACAGGGTATGGTCCCCCCACACATCACCAGCAAGGGTTTTCTCTCCCCCCGTGCCCTCCCTGGTGGGCTGAGCAGCTGGGGAGGGGAAAGGGGGGGAACAACTGTGGAGCCTGTGGCTGGTAGCCACAACCCCCTGTCCCACAGGGATCAGCGTGGTGATACAGGGCATGCTCTTGGGGGCCTGGGGGGCATGGAAGCTTGGCCTGGGCTGGGGCCCAGCAATGATAGTGTATGGCACACCCTCCACGCATTGCAGGCAGTGATTTTCTTTTGCAGGGTTCGGGCCGCAGGGCGGCGGTTGTCCTAATTACTTTTGCATGAGGGCTAGTGGCACCCAACCATGAGTCACAACATGGTCACATCAACTGGCTGGGTTGGGAGATGGGGCCAAAACACACAGCAAAACAATGCCACCTGCAGGACCCGCCACCTCCTGCTGAGGAGCAACCCCTGGCGGGGGGGGGTGCAACCGGGGGAGGGGGGATGGCCCCCTGGCGTGTGAGCCTGGGCCAAGCCGGGTGATACCCGGGACACTGCCCCAACCGATGCCAGGGGAGGCCCACCGCTCCCCAGTGGAGGCTTTTGGAGCCCCGGCACCTACTTTAGGGGACATTATGAGGATATTGAATGTCCTGGTCCAGAAGGTGGACAGGGATAGGGTACCCCCTCCCACGGTGTGAGAGGAGGTACGGATGCTACCAGTGGCCCTGAGCACAGAACCTAGCATGTCATCCAGTGGCAGTGGGAGGTCAAGGTGATCCAGGTCCAGAGGTCGGAGTGGTTCAAGAGACTCTGGTCGCTCTGAGTCACGGGGATCAGCATCGCGTTGGCGCAGTGGATCAGGTTGTGGGCACAGTCCGCAGAAGAAACGTAGGAGGTCACGTTTCAGATCTTCATCGGGTGAGTCTTCCAACGAGGACAAGTACAGGTATTGGGAAAAGGGGTCTTTCAAGCCAGGCCTGCCAGGATGGGCCCTCAAGCTCTGGAAGGCCAGGCAAAAGGCCATCGAGGAGCGAAAGGCTGGCGGGGGGGGGCACAGCCAAGGGTGAAGAGCTGAGGGAAGCAAAATCAAAGGAGGACCCCTGGGGGGCCACCTGGATCACAAAGTGAGTTCCAAGATCCTGCAGGGCTACTACGTTGATGTTTTCTCGCTGGCACCGCCCCCAGGCGAGGAAGCCAGGGTTCACAGGAGTGACAAGAAGGAGAACGAGAAAACCAGCTCGGAGACCGTGGAACGCACTTTTGCCTACTGGCTCAGTGGCTATGCGGTCTTCATGGGGGTCGTGGCTCTGGTTTTTCCAGAGCGGGCCTGGCACCTGATCAACCATCTCCGTCAGGTGATCAAGGTCAGGTCTCAGGCGGGGGATGCCAATGCCATCATGTATGACATTGAGTGCAGAAAGAAAGCTTCCAGATCCCCCATGCACAGATGAGAAACCATCAACTACCCCACTTGACTCCAGGCCACTGGACCAGGCTGGCAGGAGAAGGGTGATCCACCCAAGGCCAACCACAAAAAGGAGGGGAAGAAGCCTGTGTGCTGGGAGTACAACGGGGCAAGTGCTCCCGGTACAAGTGCCGGTTTGACCACTCCTGTGACAGCTGTGGGGGTGGGCATCTGAAGGTCAACTGTTCCCGCCAAGGGAGCGTGAGCCAGTCCTTTTGGAACAGCTGCCCTGCCTCAGGTGGTGCCAGAAAAGAGGCAGGGTCTGGCAGCAGCACCAATGCCAGCTCAGCCAAGTGAAGGTCCCCCCAGGATCGGGGGGTTGGGTCGCATGGCGGCAACTCCAATCAAGCTGGAGGCTATGCGACCCCTTCTAGCTGCCTACCCCAAAAAAGAGTCAGCGGCTTACCTGTCCGTGGGTTTCGAATTTGGCTTTCGCATACCTTTCCAGAGTCCAAGGGAGGTGTCCACCTCTGGCAACCTAAAATCAGTGGCGCAGCTACCAGAGGTGTTGGCCCAGAAGATTGGGAAAGAGCTGGATGCGGGTCGCATAGCAGGCCCATTTGAACAACCTCCCATGCCCAATCTGCAGGTCTCATTGCTGGGGGTGGTTCCCTGGGGAATTCCGTCTCATACACCACTTATCTTACTCAAAAGGGGCTTCAGTCAATGACACCATTCCTCTGGAACTATGCACAGTTCGGTACGCGTCATTGGACCATGCGATCCGGTTCTTGCAAAACTGTGGTCATGGAGCCCTCATGGCCAAGTGTGACATCCAGTCGGCATTCCAGCTGTTACCAGTGCATCCGGATGATCATTGCCTGTTGGGTTTCAAATTTTGCGATAAGCGGTATTATGACACGGCATTAGCGATGGGCTGCTCCATCAGCTGCACAGCCTTTGAGGCTTTCAGCACATTTCTTGAGTGGGCCCTGCAGCACAGGGCGGGATCACCTTTTCTCACCCATTACCTAGATGACTTCCTCATGATGGGCCCCGCTGGGGGGGGGAGGAATGTGAGTTCTTGCTCTCTTCCTTTCAGGCATTGGCTGATGAGCTCAGAGTCCCCCTGGCTCTGGATAAGATGGTGGGCCCTTCCACATCCCTAGTGTACCTGCGAATACAGCTGGATTCTGTGGCGGGAGTCTCCAGGCTGCCTGATGACAAGATTGAGGGACTGAGGGGGATGCTGGACAATCTCGAGCGGAGGGAGAAGGTCACACTGAAGGAAGCCCAATCGCTGCTGGGGCATCTGAATTTTGCATGCAGGGTAGTTTCTCCGGGGAGGGCCTTTTGCGCCTGCATCGCACGCCTCACGGGGGGAGTGAGAGCACAATATCACCGCATCCGACTGATGAGAGGGGTCAAGGATGACATGGGAGTGTGGCTGGATTTCCTAAAAAACTACAATAGTGTCTCTGCATGGCAGGGGCGGCTGGACCTTGAAGCCGGCCTACAGGTGCACTCCGATACGGTGGGCAGCTTGGGTTTTGGGGTATATTACAATGGCCATTGGTGTGCACAGCCATGGCCTCAGGCATGGTCAACATCCGGCCTGGCAAGGGATCTCACATTCCTGGAATTCTTCCCCATCCTGGTGGCCCTCACAATCTGGGGGGAGGAGTTCAGGGACAAGAAGGTGTGTTTCTGGTGTGACAATCAGGCAGTGGTGAATATCATCAACAGGCAGTCCTCCAGGTCCGACAGGGCCATGCGACTGGTACGTCGGTTCGTACTGGTATGCCTTGAGTCCAACATCACGTTCCACGCCCGCCACATCCCGGGCGTGGATAACGAGATTGCGGATGCATTATCTCAATTTCAGGAGGAGCGTTTCCACCTGCTGGTCCCTGAAGCCAACGAGATGGCAGCCCCCTTTCCAGCAGACCTTTGGAACCTTGGGAACGAATAGTACTGCAAGAAGTAGCTGATTCTTTGGCGCCATCAACACAAGCCAGCTATAAGAGGGCGGCCACCCAATTCATGGCGTTCCGAAAGCAGCATGGCTATGGGGCATTGTGGCCGGCGTCTGAACGAGAGGTATTACATTACCTGGCCGCACTGAAGGAAAAGGGCCTGGCGTCCAGGACCATTGCGGGACACGTGGCAGGCATCTCCTTCTTCAGTAAGGCGGCAGGTCACAGGGACCCCTGCGATACCTTCTTGGTAAGGAAGGCACTGGAGGGCTGGAGAAGAGCAATGCCAAGGGCAGTGGACGGGAGGCGCCCGTTGTCCTTTGAGATGCTTGCCCAGCTGGCAGGCTTGCTGCCTTCCATTTGCCACTCCACCTACGAGGCGCTGCTGTTTAGAACGGCGTACACTATAGCATTCTTTGGGGCCCTGAGAGTCGGGGAGGTGGTGTGTTCCTCCAAACGGCACGATAGGGCACTGCAGCGGCACGATATGACAATCTCCGGCAAGGACATGACTCTGCGCATATGCCGGTCAAAGGCTGACCAGCACGGCCATGGGGCCACTCTTCACCTGCAGAAGATTGCAGACTTATTCCCATGCCCGGTTGCCTGTATGCAGGAATTTTTGCACATGCGGGGGGTATTGAGGAGCCCCCTCTTCCAGCATCAGGATGGGATACCACTTACGAGGTATCAGTTCGTGGGTGTGCTGAAGAAGGCCTTAGTACAGATGGGGCTGCCAGCAGAAGAATTTGGTAGCCATTCTTTCCATATAGGGGGCGCTATGGCAGCAGAAGGGGGCCTGTAAGCGGAAGCCATCATGAAGTTGGACCGATGGAGGTCCAGGGCTTATGCCACATACATACGGCCTGAGCGAGTGGCCCCACCCGAGCAGAGGCCTTTCGCGGGCCTCTAGGGCTGCCTGTTGATGAAGGGATGGTTGGCGGAAGGCGTTTCCAGGTGGGAAAGCCTTGTTGGTGGATGTCATGGGTCATGATAGGGCGCGAGGTCAGGGGTCTTTGTCAAGTGCAAGTTCAAGCACTAGTTCAAGTTAAAATTCAAATTCAAGTTCAAGGGAGACCCCGCCTCTAGTGATTAACCGTTTGTTTTCAGGGGAGGAGAGGGAGTCGAGCGGACGGCTCGGCCAGCAGCCCTCTCCTCCAGGGTGTCGGTATGGACCAATGGGTTGTCTTGGCCCACATGGGTGGGCTCAAGAAGGGATCATGACCCATACACTGCCGCCAAGCATCTAGCTAAACTTGCAGCCATTTTTATTGCCAAACCATGTATTTACTAACCTGTATCTAACCTATGTTTTCTTAAGATGTAACCAAATATATCAACATTATGTAACCAAGTGTGTAAGTGTTTTATTCAGAAGGGCGGAGGGGTCGTACGGTCTGGGTCCGCAAGGGGGCTTGGCCGTTCACCGGCGGGCCTTTTTGCGGCATCACCGGCGCCCCTGGATACTCCTTTGCACACCCCCCCACCACCAAGGAGCGGAAGGAGGAGCGGAGGACCGCATGGTCCTCCATGGTGGCCGCCATGCCACCTTCCTCTTCCCAGCCGCTTTGCGGCCGGAAGGGGTGGTGGGAGGACAGCCAGCCAATCAGAGTGGGCCTGCTTGCCTCCGATTGGCTGGAGCCCTCCCAGGTAGGCGGGTCATCCGGCCAGCTCTGGCACAGCCAGATGATGTCAGAGGGGAGGCGACGGAGCTGAAAAATAGCAGCTCCATCAGCACTCTGCCTCTTTTGGCTCCGAGGAGCTGAAGACCCACCCACCCTCCCTCAGGGGACTTCTTTCCTTGTCGCAGTTTGTAGGGTGGCAGATGTCATGGGTCGTGATAGGGCGTGAGGTCAGGGGTCTCCGTCAAGTGCAAGTTCAAGCACTAGTTCAAGTTCAAGGGAGACTCCGCCTCTAGTGATTAACCGTTTGTTTTCAGGAGAGGAGAGGGAGTTGAGCGGACAGCTTGGACAGCAGCCCTCTCCTCCAGGGTGTCGGTATGGACCGACGGGTGGTCTTGGCCCACATGGATGGGCTCAAGAAGGGATCACGATGTGCCGCCAACCATCTAGCTAAAATTGCGGCCATTTTTATTGCCAAACCATGTATTTACTAACCTGTATCTAACCTATGTTTTCTGAAGATGTAACCAAATATATCAACATTATGTAACCAAGTGTTTAAGTGTTTTATTCAGAAGGGCGGAGGGGTCATACAGTCTGGGTCCACAAATGATATTGCACAAAGCACTGGGTTTCTTCTGGAGCAGGCACATGTTGCAACTCTCACTAGGTTGCCCCTTTCCAGACCAAAGTTGGGAGGTTGTATTTTGAACTCCCCTCCATCATATAAAATGAATCTGTTGCTAGGACTTTCCAAAGAAATGTTATGGAACTTGTGTTGTTTAGAGGAGAAGAAAACCAGAGTTCAGGGAAGTTACACTTTCGATTACAGGATCCAGAAACCCCCAATCAACATGACCACTGGCTATGCTACCTGGGGATTCTGGGGATGTAGTCCAAAAAGTCCTCAACCCCCAAGTTGTGGGAATAACACAAACCAAAGTCTCCCTTGGGCTTGTAGGTGTAACAACAGTTGTCCATCAGACCTCGGCCAGTGAATATACAAAACAAGTAGGAAAGGATTCTAACATAGCCTTCTGCAGCCTGAAATGGTATAGACCAGCAGTAGCTGCACCACCCATCTGTCCTGATCACTTGCTTCAGAATCAGCTCCCAGAATTGGCTGTGTGTGAGAAGATCTCTCATTGGACCAGCCTTTTCAAAGTTTGTGCTGCATAATGTGAAGTTCCTGAGCTAAGTCTATACATCTCATTTCTTTCTTTCTTCAGAATAAATTCTTGGTTGCTTGACCTTTTTATACCAAAACCAAAGATTCAGAATGGAATGTCCTCCATATCAAAACAAAACAAACTACCCAATCTGCTGCAAGACTTTCCCCTGCTTTCATTCTATATGTTTTTTTCATAGAAACATCAGCTGCAACTACCATCTGTCCCCAGTAACAGGGGCACCTGCCTCAGCTGACTCCACCAGGACAAAAACACACAGCAGATTTCCAAAACAGCAAGTATATATTCACATATTAACACAGCACTTAATTATCTAGGCCAGGATCAATGTGTCAGCAATTATTTTATGTGGACAGGCAGAAGATAGTGCCATGCAAACCTGAATAAGATGACTTGTTATTTCCACTCTTATTTGTACAATTGTGTAAACTTCCAAAATGCCAATAAAATATCACTGATGCACTGAACTTCTTGTCCATACATTTATAGCCCATTTTAGTGCTTTTACTTTAACAAGATTGCAGGTGTACTTTTTTCTTGAAAGAGAATTGTTAGGGTTTTTCTTCTTCTTCTTCTTCTTGACCATTTCTTCCCATTAATAAATGAGAAACTACATTTATGCACCTGTGTTCGGATGGTGGCAAAATGGCTTTTTGGCAGAGTTGTCATCCATCATATTGTAACACACTTTGTTTAGCAACTACTATTTATAGTGTATCTGATGCCAAATCAATTTTTCAGAGCATTCACTGACGAGAGCACTATTATTGCACAAATCCGTTGAGCCAAATGTATAGTACATTGGCACTTATCTTATGTAAAATAAATACCTCCCTTCATAGGGGTGCTTAATATACATTTTCTAAGATACCTAGTGGCAGATCAGTAAAATTCCAGAATAACAAAAGGGAATGAATTTAAAACTGTGACAAGGATGTTATATAACACCTGTTCATTAATCCCCTCTTTTTTTGCACAGGAGATTCCTGTGAAAATGAAACAGCATTAGTACACACACAGCATCCTTAGGAATGAATAATACTGATAAAATGTTATTGAATTTCAGGACAGATGAGTCAAGGTCCTCCTATCTGTATCAGCACAGGACACTCCAACCACAAAAAGGGAAAGGAAAAGCAAAAAAGAGAGGAGAGCAGGATCTTTTAAGGACAGGGTTTATCTGTTTCACCCCCAAGCTTTCTACCTCCAGGCTTAGCTGGCTATTGCTGTGCCATCCATACTGCATCATACCAAGCTGTTTACCCACCCATGCAGCACAATACAGCAGCTAGCAAAGGATTCCTCCCCCAGGCTCCCAATGCCCAGCTGCTCTCAACAGATGAGAATGCTTTATCTTTTGATCAAGGCCCACCCAGAAATTCAGAGTAACAGCCCCTGTAACAGCTGCTGCTGTATACTTCTTGCCTTCTGTCAGCCATTGCCACACTTTCATCACCAACACACCAATGGTGGTAGTGAATCCCTTGGGGGTCTTAGCCCAACCTTTAAAAGAGATACCCTAGGTACTGAAAGGTGTACACACACACACACACACACACACACACACACACACTGTACCTCTTTCAAATTAAAATACAGAGTGGATTCACCACCCCACCACTGCCACAGCAACACAAAATGTTAGCAATGATTTGTACCCTGGTAATTTATTTTTGGCTTCCATTTTGTTTATGTCTCTGCACAAAAGGGATGTACGTCTTCATAAATTTCATTTTGTGTGTGTGGCAAAAATGAATCATTTAACTATTTTCCTCCCTGCGGTGAGAAAGTCCTTGGAAACTACATAGTATTTGCACTTTGGGATTTATTTTGTGAAAAATCCACATATGGGTGGGGGAGTTGGTGCAAAAACCAGATATAAAACCAGCTATGTTTTTGTTCAGAAAATGCCATTTTCTGTACCCCCCCCCCAAAAAAACCCCCACCTTCCATGCATTTTTCATTCAGAATAAATCACACATTGCAAAGATTCTAATCTATCCAGGATTCTTCTTGTCTGGCTTTACAACACTAAAGAAACTCCTTTTTTCATCTAGGATTTCAATATTTATGAATATTCTTTCCATCTCAAGTACACATGCACACCTACATTGGTGCTAGCTTACGAGAAGCAGTGGTGGCATCAAGGGGAAAGGAAGCAGGTAGAAAGAGGAATATGCAACAGAGAAAAAGGCCTGCTTCCAAAAGCTCTGACCTCAAAGTCATAAATGTCTGAATTTTAAGGCCACGCTGAGTTGCTTGTGTAACTTCAGCAATCTCTTAGCCTATGTACTACCCTTAGAGTGTGCACATTTATAAAGGAGTAAGATATGGCCAATGCAAAGAAAAGTAACATTTCTGGACAACAACTTTCAGAATCCCCCTGCCATGGCACTGGGTAGGTCCAAGGGACATCAGTGTTGTGCTGGCATACAGAAGTTAATGTATGCATGTGAAGGAAGAGCTACTTAAATGTTATGCCACATACATGGATTGGTTAGACAGCTGAAACCATTTAGCAGACTGCAGGCAGATTGTCTCTCATTTCAGTTTGTTTTCAGTGACCTGAATGGAAACATCCAGCCGTAAGGTAACATATAAGAAAACAATATATAATATATTTGTGATACATTTAAGACTTTATGTGCACATATTTCATTGTTCTGACAAACAAGACTGAGGAGTAAATACAGTCACCTCTTCCTATTCCCGTATTTCCCTTTCACGGTTTTGTGTATTCCTGGATCCCTTTGCAGCACCAAGGAGGGAGGGAAGGGCATCCAAAGCCAGGCTTTAGGGGGCGGCAGCAGCACCACCACCAGCCAAAAAATACCTTGGCCCACTTAGGAGGCGTCAGCAGAGGCAAGAAAAGCCCAGCCCCTCTCCACTGGGGCTTCCCCTCTACTGTCTTTGAGTGCAGCATCTTCACCTTCTCCCCAACTGGCTCTGGAGCCTGAACAGACTTGGTGGGGCATAGAGTGGCTGTGCCTGTCAGGATCTAGCAACCGCCTTGCTCGTCTCTCCAGGAACAAAGTTGCTGGAAAGAAGGAGGAAGGGAACCCTAATGTAGGGCATTTCTGAACTCCTTGTGGGAGGCAGTCTGTGCTGGCACTGGTTTAAACAATAACCTGGCTGAGAAGCAATTGCTTTAAGCGAGTATCTTTGTAATGTGACTTCAGCTGCAAACTTGTGCCAGCCAGAACCTTCGGTGTGGCTGTGCTTTCAACAGGCCATTTGTTCACCTATCTGAGGCTCATTGCCATGCAGAGGGGCTGACATCAGAGCCTCTTTTGTTGCTCCAAGCTTTCTCTGGTGAGACAGAAAGACAGAGCAGTCATGTGGAGCTGGGAGAGCCCACTGAGGGGAGGAAAAGAGGGAAGAAGGGAGCGAGAGAGGTGCCAAAAACTTGAAAAGGAAGTGCGAGCCAGCTCCTGCATTTGAAGTGCAGGCACCTCAGGGAAGTGGCGGCACATTTGGCAGGACTCGGTTTGTACTTGTCTGAAGGGGTGCTTTGAGAGCTCTTTCTCTGAAGAAGCAACGGGAGCCCCTACGAGCACCCCCATGGGAGGGCAAGTGTGGTTGCACCCTGCCTGGCTTGGCCAGCCTGTTGCTTGCTGCAGTGAGGAGGGGAGATAAAGTTTGTCTGGGGCTCTCAGATGTGCTCAGGCTAAGCCTGGAGCGAGGAGGCTTGAAACTGTGGGGACACCATTGGCCAAAGAGACTTGGTCCTGTGGGGGAGCTCTGGTTGCTGAGGCCACCATGAAGTAGGAGGAGGAGGATCAAGCTGCCATCACCACCGGGTCTCGTCTCGGCAGCAGGTCCAGAGAGGCAAGCGAGCAAGGCAGCAGCTAGATCTCAGCAGGCCCGGGATCACAGCCACCACTCACCAGTATCCCCGTGACATCCATCCACAGCCTGGAGAAACTCTCGGACATGTTGCTGCTGTCTTTCTCCACCTCAAGTTCCGAACTGCACACCGGTGGCGGCAGCAGCTCGAGCCTCCTCCTCCTCCTCTGTCAGGCTGCAGAGTCCATCGCAGGCCCATAAATCCATACTATAGACAGAAGGCCTGTTTAACTTGAAGGTCAGCCAGCAAGTTCTGGAGGTCAGCTAATGTAAACAAATTAGCTCACAGTGGCTCACAGCTGCATCTCTTATCTTCGTGAGAAAGGAGAAAGGAAGTATGCCAGCCTGTACTATTCTCACCGTAGTTACTACTGAAGGGAGCTACTGTACCTGTATCTGTATGTTACAGCCTTTTTTTCTGTGCTGCGCTCTCTGAAGAGACACAGACGCTGTCTTTGCTCTCTAGCTGGAAGCTGTGTTTGCTCTATGCTCTATGCTAGGAGGCATGTAGTCTGTATGTAGTGATTCTAATTGCTTAAATAAACAGTAGATAGTTTATTTTACTTTTCTCTAACCCTCTAATTACCTGGATTATGCCTAGCAGTGACTGGACCAATTTTCTGCTACTCTGCTACTAATTTCAGCCTGCTTAGTTCTCTGAGCATGTACAGAGTTCTAAGAAGGCTGTACACCATGTCCTCCTCCTCCATGACAGCCTCAGCAACTAGAGCTCCCCCACAGGACCAAGTCTCTCTGGCCAAGGGCGACCTTGAAGCCTCAAGCCTCCTCACCCTGTCAGCACCTCAGCCCATCTCCTGAGCCCATTCATATCGTCAGCCACTCCACCATGCCACCTCACCCTCTCGCTCTCTGCCCGTCTCCCTCCCTGCTCTCTGGCAATGGCACTCCCATGGAAGGGGGGAGCTTGGTTTGTTTCTTTGCTTCCTCCTGTCAAGCCTTTCCTGATTTAGCTTGCCCAAGTGCATCTGAGAGCCCCAAACAAACTTTGCCTCCCTCCCTCACTACAGCAAGCAACAGCCTGGCCAAGCCAGGCAGGGCGCAACCACACTTGCCCTCCCGTGGGGGTGCTCATAGGGGCCCCCGTTGCTTCTTTGATGAAAGCGCTCTCAAAGCACCCCTTTGGACAAGTACAAACTAAGTCCTGCCAACAGCGCCACCCCTTCCCTGAGATGCCTGCGCTTCAAACGCACTTCCTTTTCAAGTTTTCGGCACCTCTCTCGCTTCCTTCTTCCCTCTTTTCCTCACCTCAGTGGGCTCTCCCAGCTCAACATGACTGCTTTATTTTTCTGTCTCACCAGAGAAAGCTCAGAGCAACAAAAGAGGCTCTGATGTCAGGCCCTCTCCATGGCCACGAGCCTCAAACAAATTGCCTGTGGAAAGCAGAGCCACGCCGGAGGTTCTAGCTGGCAAAAATTTGCAGCCGCAGTCACATTACAAAGATACTCGCTTAAAACGATCACTTCTCAGCCGGGTAAATGTTTAAGCTAGGGCCAGCACAGGCTGCCTCCCACAAGGAGTTCAGGAATGTCCCACCTTAGGGTGCCCCTCCTCCTTCTTTTCAGGAACTTTGCTCCCGGAGAGGCGAGTGAGTGAGGTGGGAAGGGCGGTGCTTGCCGGGGCATCCTTTTTGCTCCCACCACCAAGGAGGAAGGAAGGGGGGCTTGAGGTTTCCACCAGCTTCCATCCCTTCTTTTTCTCTCCCCACCCTGGGAAGTATGTCTTTAGTGACTGCACCGGACAGCCCCAGGCCCGACAGGCAGGCAAGAAGGCAAGGCGAGCCAAGCCATGCCGGACCTGGGGTGGACGGAGGGAAGGAGGCCCGGCTGTGCTGGGGGCCTGGGTGCTTAAGTCCAGGCAAACCCCCACGCTCACCGATCATTCCGGGGTGGGGGGGTAGCCGAAGTTTATTCACTTTTTTTTTCAGTTCATGGTGGTGCTCCCCCCAACCCCTGCGAATAGGAAGGGACAGCTGTATTTTTAAAGTGCAATCAAATTTTATGCTAAAACATAACACAAACTTGGCTTTTAATTATAGGAAACAGTGTGTCTCCTGAGGAAACACTTACTCTTGACACCTATCTCCCCTGCTCCTATATGCATTCCCAGCTAATTACCTCCTCTGTCAGTCTTTGAAGTCCAGGATAAAACACTCCAGTCCTTCTGATTTTGTATATAACTGCTCAATTCAAGCTTCTGCTAAAGACATAAGCATTCTGAAATACTCTTTTCACAGTCAGCTGGTATCTTACCCTGCATGCCTAATTTCTGTTGCTATGGTAAAACTAAATTGAGAAGCCATACACTGCAATCTTAATAACCAGTATAAAGTACCTTCTAATAAGGTCCTTAAATGAGCAAAGAACTTACTTCACTGGCAGACACTACTAATAATAATCAGATCTGCTCATCTTTATCTGTATGTTGTACAGAGCTTGTAAATGTTACTTTTGGATTATAGCCCTCACAAATCCCCAGTCAGCATGGTTACTCATCATATTTTAAAAGTTCCACAATTGGCAATATAGCAGTTTTGTGTCATATGAATGACTGTATCAAGATTTTAATAGTGTACAGTATATGCTCACGTGTACCAAAAAGCACTGGTGGTTTCCAGGTTTGTAGTGTGGTGAATCCACTCTAGGTTTTCATGTGAACTTTAAAGGAGCTATCCAAAATGCCAGGCTCTATCCCTAAAATAAACTCAGCATCTTGGGTACCTCCTTTAACATTCAGACTAAAACACAGAGCAGATTCATCATCACACTAGGATGGTAACCACCAGCTGTCATTGCCCACACAGGAAAGGCTTGATAAAAATATAAAGCTCTGAAAATTGCAACAGCATAGAGAAATTATTTTGTTTGTGTTATATCAGGACAAGATATTTATGTAGGTTTATTGCAGACTACTGTAGGTAGTACTCTGAGCTTAATACAGGGTAGCAGAGACAATCCCAGGTTGTCGTCTCAGTTTTTTTTAGGATATATGGCAAGGACAATTGGTTGTCACCATTCTTTCAAGCTGGGATTTGCAGACACAGAGAATCCACCTGATTACTTTTAAGGCACTTAGCAACAGGGTAAAAAGTGAGTTGTGCAACATCAGTACATGTTGGAGGTAACGCAAATAACAAATGGATCGCAAGGCTATAAAACATATCAGTAACAGACCTGAGATTAGAGTTCTAGTGGACACTTAAAAAAAAAAAAAAAAGTAAATCTGAACCATATTTTTAGCTGAGCTGGCTAAAAATGGCTACACCTAAATGTCCTTTCTTCAAAAAGAAAAGGAATTGAAAAATTATTTCCAAAACCTTTCAAACGCACAATGACTTCGTAGCATCTAACTGGTTTTTAAAGGCACCCTCTAAAGGCACCAAATCCTATCTGATCTTGCAAGCTAAGCAGGGGCAGCCCTGGTTAGTATTTAGATGGGAGACTTCCAATGAATACCAGGTGCTGAAGGCTATACAGTCAGCCCTCCAAATTCATGGGAGATCAGTTCTGGGACCCCACATGGATAAGAAAAACTGGATGATCACATCCCATATTATTAAATGGAAGCAACATGCACATGGACATTTCAACGTGTGTGTGTGTGTGTGTGTGTGCGTGTGCAGGCCACCGATATTTTGGGTATGGAACATGATGATCCACAGTTGGTCAAATCCATGGATCTGAAGCGCACAGGTAAGGAGGGCCCACTGTATTTCAGAGGAAGGAATTGGAAAAACTACCACTTAGTATTCCTTGCCTAATAAAATTCTGTGAAATTCATGGGGTTGCCATAAGGTGACTTGAAGGCGCTCACACACACACACACACACACACACACTCTTAAGTGAGTCATTAGATTGTAAGCTTGAGGGCAGTAAACTGTTTTGTTGTTCTTTTTCTTGTAAAGCACCATGTACTACTACTACTACTTCTTCTTATTATTATTATTATTATTCAACATAACTTGCCCATACTACAGTCAGAGTGTAAACTGCTTTTTGCTCAATCTGACTCTGCAAGTAATTCGATCATAATTTGATGAAGAAGTGCAGCACTGGTCTACAGAGGCTCAGCATGGGCAATATTTTGTTCAGCTGGATACCTTAACATGGTATCCAGTCTAAATTCTACATAAACATACATCCATTTAAAAATCACTAAGATAACTGGGACTCTGTTCAGCACAAGCCAATAGGATGCTTCTATCTGAAATTTCCTATAAGCATTTCTCTTTCTAGGATCTTGTATGGCCATGTACAATATCTTACAAAGTCCTATTACTTTAATATCTACTAACTGTTGTAATTTTCCATGTTGACTTTGAAGTTACATTCTTCTATCAACAGTTTCATTTTTGAACTGACTCCACTAAAAATATTGCCCTCAAGTGATGTCAGGAACCCCTATAAGATAACCACTTGGGACAGAAACCTTCTAGGTCTCCCCCTTCCCTAAGCCTGCCAAGGCTGAGACACATCCAAAAGGATCCATGCAGCATTTGTTTAATTTGGGTAGTTCGTACATTTTTTTAAACTGGTACCTTTGTTCTTTTTTGTCATTTAAAGTTGGCTTCTCCTAAGCTGGTATTTTCCCATGGATGAAGTACAAAGCCCATAATATAATTGTTGCCTGAGGATGGTGTGACCTCAACATATCTGGAAACTCTCAGGATGAGAAAGGCTAAAGTATGGATTTTCATCTTACAAAAGTCCTAAACTATGGATTTTCATCTTACAACCTCTTCGAATTAAGTTTTGTCATTGATAAGTAAGTCATTGATAAGATAGTCATTGATAGCTATCTTTTTTTCCTGCTTTATCCTACCCTTGCCAACATGTGTACTGTTGAAATGCCTTGTTTATTAAAGGTTAAGAAATAATGAAATTTAAAGTAGTAATAAAAGATTTCAGCTAGAAGACACTGACCCACTGCAAATATAGCAATACGTCATTGGCTACAATGATGAGTCAGTGAATGAAAGTGGAGAATTCTTTAGCAGAAATTAATTAAGCACCTCTGAGAATATGTACAAAAATTTTCTGCACCACTGAAACATAGTCTGCTCCTTATTCCCTATTCTGAGAGATGGATATAAGACAGGCATGAATTTATCTCACTGTGTCAGTTGCCTCCAAGTTCCAATCCTTACCACATTTTGTGACCCACTGAGGTGGAGGCTGAGTGAAAAGCAGAATGGGAAGGATGGGGAAGGGAGAAGGAGAGAGTGGAGGGGCAGCAGATCATGAGAGAAGGAAATGGGTGAGAAAATCCTTCCGCTTAATTATCCAAATGCCCATAACTGTATAAACAATAATAAACACACCAAAGGACTATAAAGGGGTTCAATGAGATTCAGTTCTGAGTAACCATGGGAAGGACACAGGTTCTTTTGTCTCATAACTACTAGCTCCAACCTCACCAAACCTCTCAAAGAGTGTGACTCACTGAATCAAGGGAGGTGTAGAGAGCAGAATGGGGAAAAGATGGGTGGAAAAGCAACACAGAACGAAATGGGAGGGGGAGCTGAATATTTTTTTCACTTAAATATCTATTTAATTTATCCACCTTAAGTTATCACTTAATTAATGCCTAGTACTAGACAATAAATATATAAAAGTATTACTTTCATTGCAGCTCATTCGAAATAATAGCATATCACAAAAAACAGAATAAAAAAATAAAGACAGAGAATTGAAGAGAGTAACAATGCACCCCCCTTCCAAAAGACACATAGGAAATGCAAAAGACACTAGACTTTCAGGCCTAAACAATCTGACTGACATTCTGTAAAAATCAAGGCTGCTTAAAATCAATCCCCATCCAACCCCACCCCACTCCATCACACTACCTCAATCCCAGCTCTTCAACTGCTTTGCAGCTATTCTGCTGGGTACTACTCCATAGCAACACATCCATATGATGTCCTCCAGTCCTAACACTTTTTCTCCTTTGGCCTTTCTGTCCTACTGAATATGTAAGAAGAAGAGTCACCCACTCGAATGAAGTCTAACATTCTAACATCAATTTATTGATTAAAGCATAATATTAGCTTCTGTGTTAATCAGGCACTCTACAAGCCAGGTCAGAGCAGTAGAAAAATCTACTGAATCAAAAACTAAAGTTAATTCTATAGTGATTTCCAAGCTCTACAGTCTTTAAATTGTGCAATGAATATAAAGTTCATGTCTTACTGACCATGCATCCTTTTACAATCCAAAATGTACACTGTATCTGCAGACATTTTAAATATCATGCAAGTCAACATTCTGTCTTTAAAAAATGGCTCATCCAAAATACAGTGAATGAAAAACTTGAGCATGCCCTGCCTTGTTGGATTACAGTCATTAATCAGCACCTGTGAGAACCTCTGACTGTGTGAACAAGTCAAAAAGTAAGTAAAACTCTGCATTAAAACAAAATTTGGGCCCAGTTCTAGAAAAAGGAGGAAGCTTATAAACCCACAGAATATATGACAGAATAAGTATGCACATTGCTGGAAACAATAAGTAAATGAGAGTCAACAATCTTGTCCTTCTTGTTTGTTTATTATTGATTTTGAAGCATAAACTGATGAATACGTTTATGAGCTTTAGCACTGAATACTATTTGTGTTTTTAGCTGTTAGGGAGCAGAATCTACCAGTGAAATGTCATTAATTATATAAATGATAGGGTTTGGTTGTCTAGAGCTGAAAGAAAGCAGCTATGAGAGTAGCATTTGAAATAACAAAACAAAGCTCATTCACATGAAGCTTGTATTATTGCATGGGTTCCTTCAATGTGCTTAAGGGAACCAAGCAGAAGCAACTGAAGAATGAAAGGAAGTATTATAACAAATGCACTACTTTATTGCAAACCAGTCCTTTGGGCCATATTGCAAAATTTCTTGGAGAACCAGTGCAGAAAACTGAGGGAGCAATGCAACATTGATGTGTCTTAGGAGATTATCAGACGGTAAAAATATCCCAAGACAGGGACGACAGGATATTGCTAAAAGGCTTACCTTTTAGACGACGTCGTCCCTGTCCTGAGATGATCCTGTTCTGCTCCTGTTCCTCCCCATTCCTCTTATTCACAGAAAAATCTGTGAATAAGAGGCCTGTTCTGTTATTATAACGGAATGACAGGCGAGTGAACAGGAGCCCCGTTGTGCTCCTGGGATGACAACTGGCTGTGACGTCACTTGGAGGTCCGTGCCGGACATTTCTGGGTGCGATCTGGACAACAACTTAAGTTAAACCCTTTTTTTGCCCTCCCCGGGTCGCCTTTTTAAAAAAAATGTGTTTTCCTGGCTGGTTCACTGTTTTGACAGCTGGGGGGTATTTTTAAATTTGCCACCTGGCCGTTCTCTCACGGGAACGGCTGGTATTTCAGTTCCCAGTTGTAAAAGCAGCCTTATGACGGCTGCATTTATGGCCAGGCAGCAAAGGGAATTAAGGTAGATGTGTGAAACCTTTCTCTTTATTCCGTGGCAGGAATGGGATTGGAGTGGGTGAGGGTAGCAGGACAGAAACGGACCCTAAGGGTCCATCTGATAATCTCCTTAAAGTCACAACACCAAACACAGAAGCTTTTAACATATACTTTGGCATGCAGGTGACAATGCTAAGGATTTAATTAAGGAGCCCTGGTGCCATGGTGGTTACGTGCCAGTACTGCAGCCACAATGTTGTGAGTTTGATCCTGCAGGGCTCCAAGGTTGACTCAGCTTCCAATCCTTCTGGTAAAATGAGTACTCCGCTTGTGGGGACAATTAGCTAACACACTGTAAACTCCCTAGCACTATAAAGTGGTGTAGAAGTGTAAGTGCTATCACTAACAGTTTGTAAGCCACTCTGAAAGCCTTTGTGTGGCTGAAGAGCGGGGTATAAATACTCTAAAATAAAATAAAATAAAATAAAATTCCAAATTTCACAATTGTATCAATTAGCAGTCTTGGTCACAAGCCACTATGTACATTCGTTTGGAGATCCACCAGTATCTTTCCAAGTATCTTTCCCTGAATACAAATACTGTTGAGCCACCAGAGGCTCCCACTGAGGCTCCCTCTCTAATGCGATCCTGGAACACTGCCAGCTCCCTGGAACAGAATTATGGGGAATGAAAGGAAGTGGTGGAAATCTGTAGAAAGGCCTGTCCTCCCACTCACGTGCACGCACTGGGAACACATTTTGCATATACAGGTCTCAGCTCATGGGGCTGGTGAATCCATCCAATCCTCCTCCTTCTCCTCACCCTCCCCCCCACCACCATTGCTAGTGCCACCAATTTGAGTTATCTGTATCTATGGTACACTTCACTTTCCACTATTAATCCTAAAGGTAGGTAAAATGTCTCCCTTATCAATACAGCAAAACCTATTACCTTTACTTTTGGGTTTCTTTTAAGACGTCTGGAACCATATTTTTTTTAAACGATGCTTTGTTTAAAAATGCTTGGAAATATAAACAGGTCTTCACCTGAAGTGAAAAATCATAGTATCACTGACTCATAGAGTTTGAAGGTACTACAAGAGCTATCTAGTCTAACCTCCTGCCATGCAAGAATATACAACTAAAGTATTCCCAAGAGATGGTCATCAAGCCTCTCTTTAGAAACCTTCAAAGGAGGAGAACTCATCACTCTCTAAGGACATTATCAGACACACTAAATACAACATCATAATGATGCCACATAAACCCAAAAAAGCATGCCTACCAAACAACATCACCCTTTCGCATTTATTCAAGTCAAGTTTTAGGAGTGGGACCACTGAAATTCTAGGATTCAGCCATAACACACTTAGTTTTAGATAAACTTGAGAGGGTAGAAGAAGAGCAAGGGAGCATATGTAGGGCCCAAAGCTGACAGGAACAGGAGCCTTGAGAAAGAGATTGATGCAACAACATTTCTCACTTTATTCTACATCATTCTGTTCTATCCTTTTCTTCCCCCTTGTTTTGACTAGAGATCTTTTTTTACATTCTGAAAGTGTTGAATAAAATGGCCTTGGGCAATTCATTGTATTTCAGCCAATACTTACAGACCTTCAAAACAGAAACACTCTGTTGAAAACAAGGAGCATTCAAGCACAGAATAAGGAACAACAAAATTGAAATTTAACATATTGCTTTCTGAATTATTTTATTTATACAGCAAAGAATTCACCAAGCCCATAAATTGTTTGACTCCATTCCTGAATGTTCAGGAACAATCCAGCAGCACACAGGAGATAGGAAGAAACTGGCTGCATAATACTGGTGAGAATGCATACAAACAGGCAAGGAGAGATGAATTTCTGAGCACCTTCATGCCTCAGATGTATATGTCCCTATTCCTAATGTCAGGTATCACTGTGGGTGGGGTGGGAACATTGTGTCCTAGAGAGGGCCTATATAGCCATACACAGATAGAAAGAAGTTGGCAGGGGGGAGGTTCAAATACAATGTACCTTTTAAAAAACATTTTGTGTGCTTCTCTTGGTAACATATAAATGGATATTTTCTACAGTAACATTAATTGTAGAGAGTCAACACCACATGATTAGTTTTATATGTTTATTGCAAAACAATTCCAAACAGGCAATGGCTTTAAAACTTTACACAAGAGCACTCACTGCTAGTAAATTGTTTTGTTTAGATAATTCTTTTAAGTTAAGGTATTATGTCAGGCTGTAAACAGGACACTTTCACTAGACAACTAAAACATTCAGAGACCTTGATTTAATTGCCACTAGGTACCACGAAGCCAAAGTTAAGCCAGTAATTGCCATTGCTGCTCAACCGTCTAACAAGCAGAGGAAGGCAGCCACCTTGGGCAGCATGTGATGGACGAGGCAGGAGGAGGCAGAAGCAGCAGCCAACTCAATTGCTTCCTTTTGCAGTATAACATAGTTGTGTGTTTCATGCAGCTGGCTTCAAGGAAGCTTCCTGCCTTCAGGTGTGGTAGAGTATGTCATCCTGTCACCCACATTGACATGTATATAGTGAAGCCCATTACTGTATGTACAATGGGAAGAGCTCTATTTTGTCATTAGCCTTATGCAACAAAATGTCTTCGACCGATTTTGATGCTTAACTATCCCATGATAATGGTATGTAATCTCTAGTGATTTCAACTATACTCACATAGTATAGGGGTGTAAATATTCACTTATTTTGTTTTTACATGCAAGAATGCAAATTTTCAAAAGTTTTCTCCTTGCTGGGAAGATTACAAGACTTTTTGTATGGAGAGAGTGACTTTTGTGAGTTTTGGTACTTTTTGTGAGAAGTTTACAAAGTTGTTTTAAAAAACACACAGGCATACAATGTTTTGTGCAAAAGCAGAACTATTCACTAAGAAAGTCCAAAAATACAAAAAAAACCCTAATGTTTATTTAAATTCATTATTACTGTTGTGTCAGTGAGAGAAGTTATATGCAAGCTGCACTTGTTAAATAGATTACAAGGGAAGAAAACCAGAAGAGTGGAAGCCTATAGTACTGAAATTTTGGGGATTTAACTGGTTAATTTTTATTTTTTTTCAGCATAGAGAGTCAACAAACATTAAGAATGACCTTTGGTTCTGATTGGCTAAGCGTCTGAATTCATTACATATTCCAGCTTGAGCCTGACATCTACTCTGCAGTCTATATACAACTCATCAAATAGTCAGGTAACATACTTGATGAAGTAGTCTCTCCCATCTCTGTTTGCCGTCATCTCCCATCCATAGGAAGAGCCCTGGTTCAATGTCCAGGATCCAGAAGGAGGAGGCCAGCCTGAAGACTTGGTCCTGTGACTAAAAAGAAAATAAATAAATAAATGTAAAATGTAAAATAAGCATGATCAGTTTAATCTTATAACAGGCTTCATGAACCAACTCAGCACTGCTAAACAAAGCAACAGTAACTTGGGGGGGGGGTACTTTATGTTTAAAGCTAATACACAGAACAAAAATGCTCACCAGCCCATAACTTCAACTGACAAGATAAACAGCAAATAACACATTACAAAACCCATGAGAATCAGTACCAAAACAACAGGGATGGAAGTAAGTCAGCATATATTAGCTGCTATATCAAATCACTGTTCTCTCTATATATTATATTATATATAAGAAGCATCAAAAGTATTTCATGAGATGCACAAGTAACCATTCTACATAAAAACAAATATTGCACAAAGGATTAGAAAATGAATATGATGAAATTCTGGTAATTAACTTGTTTTTTAAATCGTCTTCAGATGTTAAATTACTTCTTTTGTCATTGAAAGCTGATGAACACTTTAAATATTAGACTACAGTAATTTTAAAAAATTCCTTTAATTATACCCTATCCCTGCTTTGGTATAATTACAGAATATAATACAGACTGCTTTAGGATATAAACTTGAAAGTGTACTTTTTCCCATTGGACACTTTGGAGATTATCAGATGTGGCAAATATGGCATGACAACAACTCCAAAAGAACGCAAAGGGGCACCCATATCACACGATATCGTGCTATGGTGTTATGCAGTTTTTAATAAGGCATTCTTTTTCATTGATGGTCCAAAGCTGTCAACTGGTCTGCCGTGGGGTTTTTGTTGCAAAACTGCAAGCATCTAAAATCACAAACCGTTCTACCAGCATGAATACAGTGTCAATGGGTGGTCCCTACCAGAACACTTTTGGGTGAGAACATGAAAACTAGGTATGGGACACCCTTTTTATGAACCTCCCCATTTTGTGGCCAAGTTTTTCAGTGTGTTTCAGTGCTTGTGTGTTGGTTTTGTTTTATTAATTTAGCTGTTTTTAGACTTTTAAGCATGCTTGTGTCTTCTCATGAGAACCGCTGAGATCACATGCCTCAGTAAATGTGGAAGTATACAGTGCTGGTGAGCATGCTCCAATAATGCTGGGGCCAGTCTTTCTCATTATTACAGTGATGTGTGATAAAAAGGGTTGTTGTGCTGGGACACTTACGCTTTAAAATAGTGGGGACAGGAACATTTTTAGAGGCTTATCTGATAATCTCCTTTGATTTTTTTGAAATGCACACAAATGTAAATGCACTGGGCTCCTCCGTATCAGGAGATATTCTGCTGGGATTAGGACCAACCTCCCCTACCCCACATGACAGGATAGTAGAAGACCTCTTCATAGGGTTTCTAAATGCATGTCTGGTCCCAGTATTGTCACACTGAAAGCAGAAGTGACAGGCATAACCCTACAACCTCTATACTTTCAATATTTGAGGGTTAAAGCATTCTTATGTTTTAGTCCAATCATGAGAAATACTCCTAACTTTGGTTTGCAGAATTACAGAATGCAAACAAGTAAAGGGCCATCCAACTTCTTTTCTAGGCGATGTCTCACTCAGTGTCTTTATGCTTGCCAAGTATTAGTCATCTTTGACCACTTCCCAAAGAATAAGGATGAATAATTAATGAATAGATTCATCATATTAGATCAACATGTACACACCATATGAACAGAATTTCACAAAGGAATAGTTCTTTTTTTTAAAAGGGAGTGAAGAGACATGTCACTGCTGCTGACCCATTTCCAGGGAGCTACTAAAATATATTTGGTAAAATTTAAACTGCACTGTCATTTTAAAGAGGAAGTAATCAATGTAGAAAAAAGAAAGTAAAAGAGATTTTGAAGATTATCAGATGGGGACCAAAAAACCCGTCCCCGTCTCACTATGTCCCCTCCCACCCCACTCCCATTCCCATAACTGAATAAATAAAAAATTATCACACACCTACCTTGCCGTGCTATTGAAAGTCCTCCCCTCCCCTCCGGAATACCAGGAGTTAATGGAGCTCTCACTGAACCCCATTCACTTCCTGGAAACAAAATCCTGGCCATTCTTGTGAAAGAACGGTTGCGTGGAAAATTTAAAAATAAAACGGAAAGTAAAAAACGAAGCACCTAAACACACTTTAAAAATACTAAGTAATTCGGGGGGGGGGGAAGGGTGTCACTTAACTAGATGTTCTGATCTCAACTGAAAGTGCATGGCAGGGTTCGGCAGGACCCCCTCACTGTGGCTGGCATCACGCCAGCACAGCGGGACACAGGTTCAGATGCCCATGATTTTGCTTCAGAAATGGAATGGACAATCTATTGATGGCTTAAACCATCAATAAAAAGGAATGCTGAGGGAATGGAGGGGGCATGGGAGCAGGACAAGACAGGGACATTGTCGTCTGATAAGTGAGTCCTCCTGCCATCCCTGTCCTGAATTTTTTGGATCATCTGATAATATCCATGATCTACTAGGCTGAACTAGACCATTTTCCCATCACAGATAACCAAACGTAAAAAACAAAACAAAACAAAACCCTGACACAGATGACTGAAACACAAATAATTGAATCACTAACATTATTTGTCTCCATTCTTCACACACCTAATTGTTAATTACTTCACAAGCTTTTACTTAGGTCCTCCAGGTGGCTTTTCCCTTGTTAGATGTGAACAGTAGCAGGATTATGTTATAATCTCCTTTATAAGCAATCATTTAAACACCACAGTATGCTTACTAGAGATGCTGCAAAAAGTGTAAAACAAAGCTCTGTGTTATATGTCAATGTTTGCAATGCTCTTATAAACTTTAAATTAAACAAATTAGTAACATTATTCATGTAATACCACAGAAGGCTCAATGCTTTTGAATGACCTACCTACATTAAATCCATAGGGCCTAATTCAATCCACCCTGGGCCTGAATTTTACTACACACAAAAGGCACCCCTTTTCATCTTCTCACCTACACCTATCCACAGGTATACAATCATAATCATAGTACATATATCTTCCCTATGCACTTTTACAGCATTACCACCAGTTTAAGGCACTATTCACATACACAGAGGACACACATCTAATAGGTAAAACATTGCACTGTAACAGTGGTTCTCAAATGTAGGTCCTCCAGGTGTTTTGGACTTTATATCCCAGAAGCCTCAGCCAGCTTTGCCAACAGTCAGGAATTCTAGGAGCTGAAGTCCTAAACAGCTGGAGGAACAACATTTGGGAAACACTGCTCTACAGCTTGATTTACAGAGCTCAGCGTTGTCTGCCTTCCTTTTTTTGTGCATGGACTCTTTCCAGAAGCGATTTTGCATTTAGCTCGCTCTATACATAATTCAATATAATTTCAAAACTCACTTATTTTATTTAGATTGTACTTCATAATTTTGTCACAAAATTTGGGGGCTCCTCATCATATTTATCTTATTCTTTTTGTTTTCTTCAATCTGTTTAATGTCATTCTTAAACTGTAAGACTGTTGGATAGACCTTGTGATTTTATCTTTCACACACACATAATTACTTTATCACCAGCTCTGTGGGAGTTTTCTTCATCTGCTCTAGGTTTAGCTCAGGCAAGGAAAGGTAAGATGTGAGGCAGCTAATGGAAGCGGCCTCAATGAATAGTAGAATCATAACCATAGCCAAGACATTGGGTAACAGCCAGAGACTTTGGATTACATTTCAGCACCATGGGGGGGAGGGGAATCCTGCAGTACAAATTATCCTGTCACAATACTGGAGTAAATGAAAGGGTTTTCATAGAATCATAGAGTTGGAAGAGACCTCAAGGGCGATCCAGTCCAACCCCCTGCCACGCAGGAATACACAACCAAATCATTCCCAACAGAATTAAACAGCCTCTGTTTAAAAAACTTCAAAGAAGGAGACTCCATCACACTCTGAGGCATGTACTGTATTCCACTTACAAACAGCTCTTATTGTCAGGATGTCCTAATGTTTAAGTGGAATCTCTTTTCCTGTAATTTGAACCCATTGTTCATTGTCCTAGTCTCTGAAGCAGCAGAAAACAAGTTTGCTCCATCCTCAGTATGACATCCCTTCAAATATTTAAACATGGCTATCATGTCCCCTCTCAACTTTCTCTTCTGCAGACTAAACATGCCCAGCTCCCTAAGCTGCTCCTCGTAGGGCATGGCTTCCAGACCTCCCACCATCTTGGTTGTCCTCCTCTGGACACGTTCCAGCTTCTCAATATCCTTCCTGAACTGTGGTGCCCAGAACTGGACACAGTGTTGCTGGTGAGGTGTGACCAAAGCAGAATACATTGGCACTATTACTTCTCTTGATTAGACACTATATTCCTATTAATGCAGCCTAGAATCACATTGGCTTTTTTAGCTTCTGCATCAGACTGCTGACTCTCATGCTCAGGTTGTGGTCCACTAAGACTTCTAGGTCCTTTACATGTGTACTGCCCTCAAGCCATGTGCCTTCAAGCAGAAAAAATGAAAATGAATGTGCCTTTCATTTTTTCTGCCCAAGTTTAGTATCCTACATTTCTCCCTGTTGAAATTCATTTTGTTGGTATTGGTCCAGCTTTCTAATCTGTTGAGGTCATTTTGGATTCTGATCCTGTCCTCTGGGATATTAGCTACCCCTCCCAATTTGGTGTCATCTGCAAACTTGATAAGCAAACCCTCTGTTCCCTCATCCAAGTCATTGATAAAGATGTTGAATAGCACTGGGCCCAGGACAGAATCCTGTGGCACCCCACTGTTCACTTCTCTCCAGGATGAAGAGGAGCCATTGGTGACTCTCCTTTGGGTTTGGTCCATCAACCAATTACAAATCCACCTAACAGTTGCATTTTCTAGCCCACAGGTTACTAACTTGTTTGCAAGAATATCATGGGGAATCTTCTCAAAAGCCTTACTGAAATCAAGATACACTGCATCCACAGCATTCCCTTCACCTATCAAGTTTGTAACTCTATAAAAAAAAAAGAGAGATAAGATTAGTCTGGCATGACTTGTTTTTGAGAAATCCATGTTGACTTTTTGTGATCATGGCATTCTTTTCTAAGTGGTTACAGACTGTCTGTTTAATTATCTGCTCGAGAATCTTTCCCAGTATTGATTAATTTACTGCTGACTAGGCAGTCATTATAAATTTGGGTCTTCTCTCCTCACGCCTTTTAAAGATGGGAACAACATTTGCCATCTTCCAGTCTGCTGGGACCTCCCCTGTTCTCTAGGAATTCTCAAAGATTAGTGACAGTGGTTCTGAGATTACTTCTGCCAGTTCTTTTAATATCCTTGGATGAAGTTCATCTGGCCCTGGAGACCTGAACTCATTTATACTGGCCAGATATTCCTGAACTACCTCTTTACCAATTCTGTGCTGTATTTCTCCTACTGTATCATTTGCTCCATCTTCTCCAGGTTGAGCACTGTTCCCCCTTTGGGAGAAGACTGAAGTAAAAAAGGTGTTAAGTAGTTCTGCCTTTTCTCTGTCCCCTGTTAGCCTTTTGCCATCTTCTCCATGCATTGGCTCTAACATTACCTTGTTCTTCATTTTGCTACAGACATAACCAAAAAGCCCTTTTTATTGGGATCACCCCTAGTAATTCCCCAAGTCTTCTGAAATCAGCTTTCTTAAAGTCTAGAAAGCATGTCTGACTATGCTTGGCTTCCCCTTTCTTCTGTATAACAAACTCCAGGAGAATATGATCACTCCCCACAAAGGATCCTGCTACTTTCACTCCATTAACCAGGTCATCCCCATTGGATAGGATGAGATCTAAAATAGCTGATCTCCTTGTTCCCTCTTCCACATTCTGGACAGGGAACAGTTTCTAGACAATGAAATTGTCTGCACGGCAAGTGAGGAATTTGTTGAACCTTAAATTCTTGGCAGAATTGGACTTCCAACAAATATCAGGATAGTTGAAATCCCCCAGCACTACTACATCACTCCTGTCTGAATGTGTGGTCATCTGTTCCAGGAAGGCATCATCCAAGTCCTCAATTTGGCCTGGAGGTCTGTAGTAGGCCCCCACAATGACATCCTTGCTGTTTCTCTCTCCCTTAATTTTTACCCAGATGCTCTCAATCTGGCTCCCAGGATTTAAGTCATGGATCTGTTTACAGGTGTTCACATCCTTAGCATATAATGCTACTCCACCACCCTTCCTGTTTGGTCAATTTTTCTGAAATAGGCTATACCCCTCTATTAGTACATTCCAATCATGAGACTCATCCCACCAGGTTTCAGTGATGCCTATGATATCATATTTGTTTTGCTGTGCTAAGAGTTCAGGTTCATCCTGTTTATTTCCCATGCTCTGTGCATTAGTATAGAAACATCTAAGACCATGAGCCATTCCCCCTATCCATCTTTTAAAAGTTTTACTCCTCCACTGTTGGGTTCTTGTACTATTTGCCTTTTTGTCTGTATAATGTTTGGGCCGTTTTCTTTAGCATGTGATGAACTCCTGTTCTCATGACTACTGTCTCCCTCCTCCACACAACTCAGTTTAAAGCCCTCCTGATAAGATCTTTCAGTGTCTTAGCAAAAACATTCCTGCCAACTGCTGTGAGCTGCAACCCATCCCTTGGCAGTAGTCCACTTCCCTGAAACCACACCCCATGGTCCAGGAAGCCAAATCATTCCTAGCAGCACCATCTGTGTAGCTAGCTGTTCACCTCCACTATTCTTCTTTCCCTTCCTGGGGCCTTGCCCTTCCAGTGAAAGGACAGACAAAATGACTATCTGTGCATCCAGGTTCTTCAGCTTCCTACCCAAAGCCTCATAATCCCCTATAATCTTCTAGAAGCTATGTCTTGTAGTAACGTTGGTTCCCACGTGGACCAAAAGGAAGGGATAATGCTCAGAAGGTTTGATGAGGCTTGCTAGCCTTTCTGTTACATCTTGAATTTTTGCCCCAGGGAGATGGTATAACTCCCAAGACATTTTGTCAGGCCTGAAAACTACTGCTTCTGTTCCTCGCAGCAGGGAATCCCCTACCACCACCACCCTTCTCCTTCGAGTCTTGGCAGAGGCCACTTCATGTGCTGGATCTACTAAGGTTTCCTGTGTTTTCTCTAAGGCCTGGCACTGTTGCTCTTCCTCTTCTCTGGAAAGAGAAATCGATTCTTTAGCTTCCAGCTGGCTGAATGAGCCCTGGCCCTTCTACTTCTCTGTATCACATTCCTCCAAGTGTTCATTTCCTGTGTAGGTGAGATGGCCTCCTCTGCAGACACCTACCCAGTGTGTTCCGCATTCAGGATAGTTTTTCATGGGTTTTTTTCTGGTCTATGAGGCCGTGTTCTGGAAGAGTTTACTTCTGACATTTCGCCTGCATCTGTGGCTGGCATCTGGTCCAACCTCTCCAACAGGGGCTCACAATATAACCCCCCCACTCCTACCCAACCATTCTCTGAAGAGACTGAACCTGCAGCTATAGAGAGAGAGAGAGAGAGAGAGAGAGAGCTACTGGCAGTTAGCTCCTCCCTCTGCCTCTGACCCACTTCCTTTCAGCACACTTTGATTCACTTCCTCTCAACACAAGCAGCTCATCAAAGAAATGGTAATGAGCCCCTCCCCCAGACAAGCCTACACTCAGCCCACACAAACAAACAGCCCAGATCCAAGCAAGCACACTAGCATTAGCCCAACAAACTCTCTGGGGCTGAAGAAGTTTAATCCAACAGCCACAAGCTTACGTTATGCTGTCTCTTCCACCACACCCATGCCAAACACCACTGTTATCCTTCCTCCTGTTCGCCTTGCTCCTGTACACCGAGTTCCAGAGACTGAAGCTGCAGCTATATGTGTGTATATATATATATATATATATATATATAGAGAGAGAGAGAGAGAGAGAGAGAGAGAGAGAGCTACTGGCTGCTGTTTTAGAGCCCAGCAAGGAAGTTCCATCACACCAACTCCTACATCTGGCTGTTAAAAGGTCAGTGCCCTATTCTGCGGGAACTGGCTTCCTCGGGAGGAAGAAGTCTGGATGAAAGAAGAGCATGCCATAGAGTCTCTTTGGTCACTTGAGGAACCCACTCCCCAGTGAGCAGAAGCACTTGCTGGGAGTCATGTGAACAGGATGTGGGAAGGGTCCATTTCAGAAGGACCAGGGATGGCCACTGTCACTGAAGATTTCAATCCCTCGAGGGCTCTCTGTCCTGATTTGTGATGGGATATTCACTCAGACTGTAATGAGTCCTCCTGTGTGCACTGTGCATTGTGCTCCTTTGTTTCCTGGACATGAATCCCCACTATGTCATTACCATTTCAGTCAACCAAAAAATAATAATCAAACAATCTTTATTTCCTTAAAAGCAAAGGTCATTGCAAAACCAAAGAAGAAAAAGCAATTTAAAACTTTTAATGGAATATAATGGTAATGTAGCAAATGTAACAACTGATAATTTTTGATAGATTGTAATTTTAAATGCAGTCCTTTACCCACATGAACATGACTACAGCAGCAAGAATGTTATACACCCAGAACTGGAAACAAAGTATCGCCCCAACAGTAGAAGGTTGGCTGAGCTGTATGATATGGCTGAAATTGACAAATTAACTACCTTGCTACATGACAAAAACATATCAAATTTCTAAAAGGATCGGAACCCAATTTAATTTTTTATACAATGTACTGTAATGGTAATTTAGCAAACATAACATCTGATAATCTTTGAAAGACTATATTAGCAGGTGTAAGTGAATGTTAAGTATCTAGATGTAATGTTTTATACGTTAGTGGTAATCACTGCAGATGTCATGATAATATATCCTACTACTTCAATTTGACCATGATGGTAAAGCAGAGTAGCTATGCAGGTCCACTCATGAACCTTCTTGGTGGCTGCTCTCAGGCTGTCAAATTTCTTCCTGTGGCACAATAGGTTGTGCCCTATTTTCCACAGGAAGGTAAAGACCTCCTCTGTTTATCCAAGTCTTTGAGTATTATCTGTCTGTTGCAAAAGACCTTTTAATTGAGGTATTTTGTATTGTATTTTTATCATCATTATAATATTTGAATGGCATTTAAAAACAATGTTTTTAATATGTTTGTTTATTTTTTTTAAAAAAACCTTCTATTATCCGTTGTTTTAACTGTACTTTGATTTAACTCATATTGTGACCTACCTTGGGTCATATATTGGGGAAAAGGTGGCATATAAAACAAACAAACTAAACTATCCACATAAATTGTTTTGAACTGTTTAAAAGGTTTTAATCTAGTTTCTTTTAACTTGTGAAATTATTTAATATGTTTTTAGCCTTTTAAAATATTTTTGTTGTTTACATTGTTTTAACTTGGTCAGGTCAGTTTTATTGTACACTGCTCTGAGATCTTAACATAGAAAGTGCAATGTTTCAATAAAAGAATAATTAAATAAAGCTAGCTAGCATTGACAGCATGCAGTAACCAGATAAACTAAGACCACAAGTCTATTCAGAAGGAGTAGTTTCATTATGTCCAGGGAGACTATTCACATACTAGATGGACCCAGGCTACCATACGCCATTAAAAAACTGTCCCCCAAATGCCCAGGAGACCTCATGAGAACCCTTTGAGGAAGGCTGGTGGGTTTAACTTGCCCCCTGCCGCTTGTTCTGCCCCCACTGCTGCTTGTTCTGCTCCCTTGCCACTTGTTCTGCCCCCTGCCTCCCCCTCTGCTCTTTCTGCCCCTCTCTGCTTGTTCTGCCCCCTGCCTCCCCCTCTGCTCTTTCTGCCCCTCTCTGCTTGTTCTGCCCCCCTGCCGCCACCCCTCCGCTTGTTCTGCCCCTGCCACCCCCTCCACTTGTTCTGCCCCCTGCCACCCCCTCCGCTTGTTATGTCCCCTGCCACCTCCTGTTTGTTCTACCCACCTGCCACCCCCTCCACTTGTTCTGCCCCTGCCACCCCTGTCCACTTGTTCTGCTCACCTGACACCCCCTCCACTTGTTCTGCCCCCTTGCCCCCCATGCTTGTTTTGCTCCCCTGATATCCCCCTCCACTTGTTCTGCCACCCTGCCACCCCCTTCCACTCATTTTGTCCCTTGGCCCCCCCACCCCCTGCACTCCAGCACACACAATATCCACCCCCACACTACTCACTTTCCCTCTCTGGTAGCCATGTTTAGAATCTACATGGTCCTGCCGCCAGTGTGCTGATTGGCTGCCCACCAGACTTGTGATTGGTTGGTCAGGTCCCTAAGCAGCCAACCAGCACACTGGAAATGGCAGCATATCCAAAAGAATTATATATATATATATATAATTGTAGTCTAAGTAACTATACCTTATGCTGAAGGAGCTTATGATAGCATCTGAAAGAAAAATACTCCAATTCTCTGCTCAAAAAGCAAGGTGAAAATTAAGGCTACTTTATAACATAAATTACTAATGTTAACAGCAAAAGGAGAATATGAAACAGTCCTATGGGATGACATGCACAGAAACAAGGCAGAGAAAGAGGCAGAATAGAAAATTATGAATACATCATTGTGCCTGTGTAGAACAAGCAGCTGTTACTCAGATATGTTATATTCTCTAAATATAACCTTCAGGTTTGGTACTAATTTTATTCAGCCATTCAAGCCTATAACAGAAATCAAAGTATTTGTAGTTACTGCATATGTAAGTGTTGGCATTGTGATGATTGATGGTGGTGTGCCTTCAAGTTGTTTCTGATATATGGTGCCCCCATGGGGTTTTCTTGGCAAGATTTCTTCAGAGAGGGTTTGACATTGCCTTACTCTAAGGCTGAGAGAGAGTGACTTGCCCAAGGTCACCCAGTGAGTTGTTGTGGCTGAGTGGAGAGTTGATCCCTGGTCTCCAGAGTCATATGAGATTTTCACACTACACTATTATAGTGTTACTATTCCACTTTAACTGCTCTGGCTTCCTCCCGTGGAATTCTGGGGTTTGTAGTTTAGTGAGGCCTAAGAGAACTCTGGCTGAGAGTTGTAAATGCCCCTCCCTAAACTCCAAATCCCAGCATTCCACAGGAGGCAGCCAGAGCAGTTAAAGTGGAATAGTAACACTATAACAGTGTAGTGTGAAAATCTCCATAGTCCAATGCTCAAACCACTACACCACGCTGGCTCTACTACTGTTTATGCATGAAAGAAGAAATAAAAGATGAAAACTGCACTGCAGAGGAACAAACATTCAAGCGCACTTAAAATGTGTCTTATAAATGTTTGTCTTGCTAGCATCAAGTACCAGAAGACCATTTCAAATATAGCTGGGTTTAACATGGACACACAGCTGTCAGCTCATTTTGTTAAGAAAGAACAACAAACAGCATGACAATACTTGCAATGCTGAGTCCAGCATCATACCCATCAGGGTAAAAAGTGCTGGATTTCAGAGTTCCTCACATTTTAGTAGATTTAGTTTTCCCCTCAGAGTTTAGAGATCTCCCCTGAGGAATGAAATATTGATTTCCACTGAAAATGTATATTGCAAAGCTTCAGGGGGGAAAATCCATAAGGAATTCATATGGTAGAAAGCTAGTCATGACAGTCATGCAATGGGATCTATTAATTCTATCCACTTTGTAGAAAATGTATGACTTGAACACTTTTAGTTAAATCTGAGTGTTTTCAGTTTCACGGCTAAAGGAAAAAAACTTCCGGAATCCCAGACAATTGACCATGCTGGCCAGGGCTTCTGGGACATGATATCTAAAATACCTGAAGGACCAATGGCTGAGAACTACTGCAATATTCAACCCTCAGTACCCCCATAAAATCAACAGTTCCCAAGATTTCATCATTCATTGATCCCCAGACTATTTCCCAGATCTACTGTTCTTAGGGCTCCACAGAGAAAGAGAATGGATGAAATATGGTAGTTAATCCCACAGAAGCCAAAGCATTTTAAACCTTTATTCAAAAGTCCCTTTAAGGAAAGTTGGCGTTATTAAATTGCCATGATAAACCCAAGAAGAAACCACACTAATCTTTACTAAATATTCACCTCTGAACCAATCTATTGGCACACATTTTTGATGAATTATAGAGTGTTATCTTAAGAACGTAGAAAAATTAAAGAGATGAGGTGGGAGATTCAGTATGCGACATATGAGCTCTGCAGCAAATGCCCCATTTCCAGGCTGAAAGAAAAAGCTTTGAATAATAAACCTGAACATGTATTAATTCAAAGCAGGACAGTCTCTCTTCTGTTCAAGGAATAGTTAGACATCTGTCACCTTTGAAAGAAGAATGGCAGACTAAAATATTCCTTCAGCCACGACACTAGTTACTTCATTTTACCTCACACAGAGATATACTGTACAAAACTGTGGACAAGTTAGTTCTGATCACTTCTGCAGCACTGAATGAATGCAGGAGTAGGATGCAGGAAATAGAAGTTCTCAACTGAATATATATATTTTCAGAAGCCCCTGATAATCAGCTGAGGTGGAGAATGCACAAGGTAGGACAGAAGAAAAAGAAAGAGACAGAACAAATAAAAGGGACTTTTCAGGGGGGATAAAATGTGAAGGGCTTCAGAATTGGTTGCCCTCTCAGATAAGCTCTCCTGTAGTGATTTTGATTTAAACAAAATAATTGTGCTTATTAAGTGAATCAGTGCTGTGGAGTTAGGAACTTTTACTGATTGCTTCTGTTCCCCTGCTGTGAACCTGCACTGTTTGTTTACTTGCTAATTTACTGAAATAAATGTTCATGGTACTCTTCAAACACTGAAAAAAATCATTATATAAATGCTAAGCATTATTAATCCATTTAGCATGTTTTTTGCATCCATTTTTGAGTGTTCAAAACTATTTTTGTGCATTATCACAGTCATTCTTAATATTTCCTGTCATGTAGGCTTGTAGTATTATTGCCAGAACATAACTGAAAACAAACCGTGCTATGGACTATATAATTTTTCTCATACCATATGGGGAAAGCTGAAAGTGATTTGAACAGGAGTTTTCTCAGCCCACAATTTTTGACACCATTCTATAGTAGCATTTCTCTTAAGCTAATTCCAGAGCTCAGCTTATGCAGGGGATGGGGGTTAGTTTCATTTAGTTTAAAGCAGAGAGCCTTCCACAAGTGGCCAGCAGTTCCTACTAGTGAACCACCTTTAACCACCTCCACTAACCATCACTTACAGAAAAGATGGACCGACACAGTTTTCTTGGGATGCACTTTATTGTTGTTTTTTTTAATGGAAATCCTTAGATGCATCAATTTCTTTAATTCTAAGAATTCTGATCCCAGTAATTCATTTCTGATGAAGATACAGGAAAACAACATATAAATATCAACATACGGATGTAAAATCTACCAGTTCAGCAATGCAAGTTACAATAAGCACATTAAAAGACTAGCAAAATAAGAAAATGACTGGCAGCATACCAATTTAACTCCATCATACCCTGTAAACATATGTCCTTCTTGTTACATATCTGAATGCTTAACAAATGCTTTGCAGGTGCATTTCAGTATACCAGCGACTATAATTTTGCTTATCGTAGACTATTTGTAGGCTACTGGGCACTACAACTGGGTATTGCAAAGGGCTTTTATAAGTCTGAAGTTTTGCTCATGGATTCTGGATATTCTTTCATAGGTTGTGGCAGCAGACATATTTCCACACCTGTCTTGACCAAAATGTGTGCTGTGGTACAGCTTACAAATTGCAATATAAGTTGCAATAAGCCTGAATATAAAATGTGGAAACCAAAGTCATCTTCCCTAGTATTATTCAGTGAAACATTTGGGTAGAATCATTTAACAGATCATGCACTCTTACTCGTCAAGGTTAAACATGATGATAATAGACCTGTATTTTTAAATCCATGTCTTTCTCAATCCTGGATCAAGCAAGAGATTAAAAATAGGCATATGGTAGAGAGTGGGAAGGGCAAAATCATTCCTTTTGTTATATCTATTCACCAGAACATACACCATCCCAGATATACCTATCTGGTCTTTCATGCCAAAAGTAAGCCTGGCTAAGGAAAAGTGATTCTGAAGATTTGCTTGGCATATGTGTGTTCATACTCATGAAGAAAATTCAGCAGTCCTCTCTGCTCTCTCCTCTTGTGTCACTAATTGTCTTCACAATTCAAACATGATCGAGAAAGATCTGCATTTGATGTCAGGAATCTCTGGTCTTCATTAAGTGGTTTGGCCTTCACTTCTACCCTGATATTTACATTTTTGCTTTATAAACTGTGATTTTCATTTGTAACTAAGGGCTTTTATAAATCTGAAGTTTTGCTCATGGATTTTGGATATTCTTTCATAGGTTGTGGCACTACCTTCCACTACCCCTACCAACCCACAAAATACAAAAGCCTTCAGTGGTGCATATCAATAATACTTGCCACAAACAAATCAGATGACAGCTCTAATGTTTCCTGCATATAAAAGTCATACTGACCCAGCCTTCTAGGCTGTAACATCAAGGTAGAATCAATATGAAGAGTCTCAGTGAGTGCACATAGCAAGCAAGAAATAATATAATACAACTGCTGGGAATACCATTAGTTTCACCATTCCATTTGCTTAGCCATATAATAGGCCACAAACACACACAGAGCCAATTCTAAAGGCAACAATAAAACATGGAAAACAGCACTTATTCACACTGCAATAGAGAAAAACAGCAACAGCAAGCCAAGAGCTGCAGGACAGCAGTATACAGGGGAGCATTAGATACCAAAAGCAATGAGTGTACAAATCTTAGCACAAAAGTGGAGTGCAGAGTTGCTATTCAATATAATGCTACTGGCAAAAATAAGAGAATAGGTATTATTCTGCTAATGGTTGAATGCTCTGCTAACATGTACACAAGTGTTAGTAGAGCAATTAGTACAAGCCACACTGTACTAATTCTTGCAAACAAGCTTGTAAAATGTGGGCTAGACAAGTTAACAGTTCAATGGATTTGTAATTGGTTGACTGGCCGAACCCAAAGGGTGCTCACCAATGGCTCCTCTTCATCTTGGAAAGATGTGACCAGTGGGGTGCCACAGGGTTCTGTCCTGGGGCCAGTGCTATTCAACATCTTTATCAATGACTTGGATGAGGGAATTAGGGGCATACTTACCAAATTTGCAGATGACACCAAATTAGGAGGAGTAGCTAATACCCTGGAGGACAGGATCAAAATTCAAGATAACCTGGATAAACTGGAGATCTGGGCCAAAGCTAACAAAATGAAATTCAATACGGAGAAATGTAAGGTACTGCACTTAGGGCGAAAAAATGAAATGCATAGATATAGGATGGGGGAGACCTGGCTGAATGAGACTACGTGCGAAAGGGATCTAGGAGTCCTAGTAGACCACAAGTTGAACATGAGTCAACAGTGTGATGCGGCAGCTAAAAAGGCCAATGCGATTTTGGGCTGCATCAACAGAAGTATAGTGTCCAGATCAAGGGAAGTAATAGTGCCGTTCTATTCTGCCTTGGTCAGACCTCACCTAGAATACTGTGTCCAGTTCTGGGCACCACAATTCAAAAAGGATATTGACAAATTGGAGCGTGTCCAGAGAAGGGCGACTAAAATGGTGAACGGTCTGGAAACCATGTCTTATGAGGAGAGACTTAGGGAGCTGGGTATGTTTAGCCTGGAAAAAAGACGGTTAAGAGGCGATATGATAGCCCTGTTTATGTATTTGAAGGGGTGTAACATTGAGGATGGAGCAAGCTTGTTTTCTGCTGATCCAGAAATTGGAACACGGAGCAATGGATGCAAGCTCCAGGAACAGAGATTCCACCTCAACATTAGGAGGAACTTTTTGACAGTAAGAGCTGTTCGGCAGTGGAACGCACTCCCTCGGAGCGTAGTGGGGTCTCCTTCCTTGGAGGTCTTTAAACAAAGGATGGATGGCCATCTGTCGGGGATGCTTTGATCGTGATTTCCTGCATGGGGTCTCCTTCCTTGGAGGTCTTTAAACAAAGGCTGGATGGCCATCTGTCGGGGATGCTTTGATCGTGATTTCCTGCATGGCAGGGGGTTGGACTGGATGGCCCTTGTGGTCTCTTCCAACTCTGCAATTTTATGATTCTATGATTCTATGAAGTAATAAAGTAGCAAAACCTAGCATAATGAAGTTACCATGGACTGTGAAAGTGTTTGTACAATAATTTGTGCCATGGCTTGCAAGTGGAAGAGGGGAGAGAGACTGCAAACAGCTAATCAAAGAAATGTTAATAAGACAGTAACATACTGTGAAAAACATAAGGGATACAGAACAACAGAAGCCTATAGGCAATACAGTATAATTGAATATTATAAACTATAAGGCCATACACAAGCAAATGACAACTTTGTTTACATGTAAACAATGTAGGATACTTGTAATGTATATAGCTAGATAACAATTATAATGAAGAGCACCTTCACCATTAATAGTAATAAAACCAGATATGGAATCCCATAAAGAAAGCTGGAGTTGTATAAATACCCAAGTCCATTCAAACATCCATATGAATAGGAAAAACAACTAAAATATAATCCAAAGGCAGTGTACCACTGAATAGCTAATATATGACTACTTCTAGGATTGTAGAGCCATTTCAATGAGTCTTCATCACTTAGTAGATGAAAACTAAGTTTTCCAAAGTAGTCCCAATGGTCACAAACAGAATATCCTAGATACACTTAATAAATGAAGTAATGAATGTCAACACTTGAAAACCTGCATAGAAGTACTGAATCTGCTCTTGCTTTATAATTGTTATCTATATACATTCTTACAAGTGTCATACATTTTTTATATACTCTAGTTGTCATTTGCTTGTATACAGCCTTATAAGTTACGATATTCAGCTATATTGTATTGCCTAAGAGTTCTGTTGTTCTGTATCCCTTTTGTTTTTCACAGTATTATTTACTGCCTTATTAACACTTTTTCAATTATCTGTTGAAAACCCTTCTGGTTCTCACTTGGGATTTTGCATTTAGAGAACCTCCTTTGTTTCCTGTAGCAAGTGGAATCAACATTCTGGACTTTACTTTTGCAGAAAGGTGAGGAGGGTTGAGGGAGTGTAGAAGCAGAAGCTTTGTACTAGTGAAATCACACCAGTGGACAGAACCCTGTATATACAGGCTGATGCCATGTTCCACAGGAACACTTGAAAGAAAATAAGAATATGTGCATGAAGAAAATATTGATCAAAGTTGTAAGAGAAAAGTGGTCCTTTATTCTCCAGAGCTATCCAAGAATATGTAGGGGACTGGGGAGGTGGATTGTCTCTCTGCTCCCAAGGCTGTACTATGCAGCTTGAAAGAAATGAGATCAAAGATAATACACAACAGCAGCAGCAGCAGCAACACCTTACAAGGTATTGCATGAATCTTTCACGGTGCAATGCTAATTTGCAACACAATACAAAAATCCCAAAACAGTATTTAATATAAAAGACAATCATCCATACTTATTGTTGATATAACTTATATACTGACACAAATAAAAGCTAATTTTTGGCAAACCTTTATTCATTCTCCTTTACTAAATTAACAGAAATCCAATTATTTCTTTAAATTACCTCTTCACTTTCAGCCAGATTTCCCTTTCCTGGATTCTGTGCGAGAAACATTTTCACAGTCCAGAGAAAGCTGTCTTATTTTCCCTTCCCTACTGAACTCACCTTCAGAATCTTAGATTGTGGAGGCAGAAGCCAGCATTAATAATACATTACTATAACTAAATGAAAAATTAATAGCCAGTCTAGAATTCCAGGGCATCTGCTTAAAGGCCTGGAACTACACCATAGTATCATCACAATCCCCAAAGCACACAGTGTAGTTATTTGTGAAACAAGTAATGCTAACAGGATTTATTGCCAGGCAATGTTTCAATACATACAATGTCAGGAAACTGGTCCTTGCATGGACCATTAACACATGAATACCCTCTTGGCAACAGAGGGTTGTCTAGGTAATAGAGAAACTGACACTTTGCTGCCTGAAGTAAAGAAAAAGATGGCACCACATTCCACCTAGAGAAGCTGACTGGACTGTCAGTTGAATATTTTCCCTGCATCTTCCACCACTAGCCTGAGAACAGCAGCTAGTTTTAGGGGACCAGGACAAGCCATGTGGACACTGCTCAGTTCCTCCAACATAGTGGAGTGGCCAGGGGACTGGGGAGGAATAGTCAAGACTCTAAAAAATAGCACATTTCAATTACAACCACAAATTAGAATCTTCTGAAAATGTTAATTGGACAAACATCCCTTCCCACCCCAAGAATCAGCTGATGATTAAGCATCCTGAATGAAATCATTGAACTGTTCTTTTAAAAGATGAGAAAATAGGAAATATATCTTATCACTGAGAAAGGTTTTTCACATTTTAATGAGGTCTACAAATGGAACAAGATTAGCCTGTGAAGTTCAACATTTTTGGCAAATGTGTATCACTTTCTACTTTCTATGCTCACACTTGTAGTCAGAACAGAGCAGTGGATTCTGATGTAAAAATATAAAAATAAAATATGAAAGAGATGCTGTTAAAATAATACTTAAGTAACATGTCTTCAGAAGTTCTCTTCAGAAAACTATTTTTCAACCCTTACCATGTACGGCTTTGATTTTTGTCTTACAGATTTCTAATACAAATAAATACCTGGCACAATTTATAAAAGCATAAAGGTTGTACTTTGTTTAAGAAATAGTAATAGCATTCTCTAGAACTGTACTGTATGAAGCAATGGAAACAGTGTTGGATTAATGAGTTGCAGAAATCAAATCTCTTCTCATTGGGTGGTCTCTGGGTATCCAGTTTCTCTGAGTATGGTCTTGTTGTTGGGTTGTACTTTCAAGTAGTTTCCAACTTATGGTGATGTTAATGTTAACCTATCATTATCATGGGGTTTTCTTGACAAAATTGTTCAGAGGGGATTTTGCCTGTGAGGCAAAATCCTCTGAGGCTGAGAAAGTATGACTTGCCCAACGTCACCCTGTGAGTTTCCATGGCTAAGCAGGGATTTGAACCCTAGTCTCCAGAGTTATAGTCCAATGCCACACTTGTGAAACTTAAATGGGATAACCCCATGGGATACATTCAGCAGTGATGTAGATTTTACTCTTAAGTCTCAAGTCAAGTCTCAACTCTACCTTCAAGTCTCAAGTTGATTCTGAAGTCCTTGCAAGATACTTTCAATAAGCTGACTCTTGAGTAGAGTTTCAAGTCCGAGAGCCAACTTTAACAGAAAAAAAAGGAGGTGATGGTGGGATGTGTAGGGGCTGCTGAGGGGAGCAATGTGTCAGTACAAAAAGCTACAGTATTTGTATCTTGATGGCCAGCCCGCCACCAGGAGCAAAGTCCCCATCCCTGTGCCCCATAATCACTGATCAAGGAGAGAATGTGGAATTGATTGTGTAGCTCCCAGCTCCCAACATTGTTCCTCATTGTTTGCTTCTGTGTGTCACATTATACCAAATGTCCGCCTCCTGTGTTTTGGAATTGTCCTTCTTCCTAGAGGCATCCCTTGTGTATTGCCATTCCAGAAAAGTCTAAAAAAATATAATTTTCATCCTCCTGATAATTTTCAACATCAATATACAGGCTTCAAGCCATTACACCTTCTCCTCTAGCAAGGCAATAAGTTTGTACTTGTTGCAGCTATACCTCCCTACAGCCTCTGGCCAGAAAACCTAGCTGGACATTGCAGTTCACTGCAGTAGCTTCTTCATAATCCCTGTCCAGTCAAGCTGTATGGCAGTGTCACAACACTCTAGGCCTTCCTCCTCAAACACTGCCATGAAATTCCTCTCATCCTTGTCCTGTTAGCCAAGCTCTTGCAGACCACATAGCCTAAAACTCACAAAAACACACAAGCAAGTACTTGGAATGAGAAGAAGCCAGTACATTCCAACCAAATCTTAGAAGTCCAAGAGGCCCTCAAGATCAACAACTTCCATATGCATTTCAGCAAATTTACAGGAGTTTAGGCCCCCAGATTATTTTGGGGAATGGGGCACGGCCCCGGTTTTTGAAAGATGAGCATTCTGTTTACCACAGAGCTGGCCATGATAAGAAACATATCACTCTGAGAACTGGTGTCTGATTTTTCTTGTTTTTCTTTCCTCGCCCTATCTTTTTCCTAACACCTGAGAATGTGGTCTTGTTTTCATTAATCTGTTGAACTAGGACTCTGGAGACCAGAGTTCAAATCCCTGCTCAGCCATGAAAACACACTGAGTGACCTTGGGCAAGTCACACTCTCTTAGACTTAGAGGAAGTCAATGGTAAACCCATTCTGAACAAATTTTGCCATGAAAACCCCACGATAGGGTCACGTCAGAGTCTCCATGAGCTGGAAATGACTTGAATGTACACAACAACAAAAACCACTCTGGGAGTTCCTCAGTTGAAAGGAGGAATAAATGTTTTAAATAAATTAATACACACCAACCTTAATCTCCTTATTGGAAGTGTGGGACATTGATGTGAGATATATATATATATATATATATATATATATTTATACTTGCTCCACTCTTTTAATACAGCTTGTATTTTAATATCATTTTAATTTTAACATGTGTCCTGTTGAGTTGTAAATTGGTTTGAAAACTTAAAAACTGAAAGATGAAGTAGACTACTTTAAAGTAATATGTGTAAATTAATATGAGGGAGTATATGCATAGGCAACTTTTTAAATCTGTTCACTTCATCCTATGCATTTTTTTCTCCTTTCTAAACAGCCCCAGACATTTCCATACAAATTTCTCTTAGCCAAAGCATGCAAGGCATCTCCCTCTCTCAGCCATGGAGACCTTGCCAGTTGGAAGATTTTAAGAGGAGGATTTTTTATATTTGCTTATATATTCTGAAATTGTGGGCTTATGATCAGCATGTCTCATTTATATGCTGCCTAATTTCTATTTACTAATTCCTATTTATCAAATTCTCAGTAGTTCATCTATTTCCAAATTCAGGAAAAATAATTTGCTTTCCATTAATGTTTGCAAAAGTTTGCTTTATAATTAATAACACTATCAGATTCTTGAACAGCATATATCCCTCTATCTAGAATATCATAATATGGGCTATTTGCCTTGATACATAGATATCTGAAATGTGTCCACATTTCCACTGAGAATACATTATGATTATATGTTCTACTGGTGATCAAGCAGCACATAGTTTTAATATATATGGCTGCCTCTTCCTCACACAGCTAGTTTGCATTTTAAAAGGAAATCTATAACTTGCTTTCCTCTGTGAGTGCAAGATTTCTGGCTCTTCATGATTGACATATCTCTTGATTGGCATATTTTCAGATTGAATGCTTATTCTTGCCTATGCTTTCTCTCCATCTGAAATTAAGGAGGGGAAGCAGAGGTAAAGATTATCCTTAATATGTCACCAGATTCCATTTTTGTTATGCTTTAATGCTTTGGAAAAGGATGAACTGGAAAATAGGCTGTGAAAGCAGTCATTTCATCAAGATTTTTCTGCTTTACTTTTAACATGAATGTAGGTCATTGCATCAAATGCAAACGATTGGAAAAGAATAAAGAAAAAGGGAGCATTTGTAACGATATCTCCATCTGTAATGCCATCTATGAAAGTAATAAACATTCTGCACATGTTTGAGGGGAAAGACTCAAGACTTAATCCAGAAAAGTACAGATGCTGGAAAAGGCTGCTAATCTCCTGTTCTGCTCACACTGACCAAAGAGGTACAGGCTGAATCTTCCTTATCCAGAATTCCGAAATCCAAAAAATTCTAAAACCCAAAATAGTACACAAGGGTTGCTGAGATAGTGACACATTTGATTTCTGATGGTTCAGTGTATAGAAACTGTATTTCATGCACAAAATTATTCGAAATATTGTGTATAAAATTACCTTCAGGCTATGTGTATAATGTGTATATGAAACATAAACATAAATGAATTTCGTGTTTAGACTTGGGTCCCTTCTCCAAAATACCTCATCATTTATAAGCAAGTATTCCAAAATCCAAAATATTCCAAAATCCCAAAACCTAAGAATTTCAGATAAGGAAGACACCACCTATATTGAGCTCTCATGGAGCCATGTCTGAAGGACATGGCTGGTAAGGAGTTTGAGAGTTTTTAGTCATCTCTGGGTTTTTAACAGTTTGGCCTGTCCTGGTAGATCAGATTCTTCAATATTGTGTTTCCCTTCATGATAAGAGGTTGGCACCTCAATCCATTTGCACCAGACTGACTGCATTAGCTTTTGCAGCCAAAGCATGGGGAGTGGCAGATAATACAGGGGATTTTAGGGTGCATAAGGCCTTGGAGGAGTGATCCCAGGAATGGGTCCGTGCAGTGGATCAGCACAGGCTACCTTTATCCCCTGAAATCTTAAGGGTTTTTGTGATATTTGAGTATACTTATGTGTTTCTCCCTATGAAATTTGTCTTTTCCATGCTGTAGAGCTTTAACAGCATTTTGGGAGGCTTTTTGCATCAGTGAGCTGGTAGCATCATCCAAGCATGATGTCCGGCAGGGCTTTATTGTTTAGTGATTTATGCCTCACTGATTCACATGCGCAGTTGCTCTTTCAGTCTTCTAAGATGAATCAGACAGGTAAGAGAGTCAGGATTTCCTTTCACACATGTATTAATTCTATACTCTGTCCAGTGTGTGCCATACAGTGTTATGTTCAGGTGAGGGGAGATCGGCCAGGATTCCTTTTTTGTCATGCCGACCTTTCCCCTCTCACCAAATATCAATTCTGCTCTGTGACTGCTAAGGCTTTGCAGCATTTAAGGCTGTAGGGTTTTAAGTTTGGCACACACCCCTTTCAGATTGGGGCAGTGTTGACAGCCTCTGCTATGGGGTTGGATCCCAAGGCTATTCAACAGATTGCACAATAGAAACCCACAGCATTCAGAAGTATGTGCACCCTTTGCCCTGATGCCTGTCTGACTAATGTTGTTGTTTTTGTTAAGTTTCCAGGGGCACTCAGAGAGACAACAGGGTCCTGATTTGCAGCCATAGTAGGATTTACTGGGCAGCCTGACAGGCCCGACGTTACCATTTTGGAGCTCACATGGGTTTCGCCACTGCGGAAAAAGAGGCCTCTGAGGAGCACACGGGGCCTCCTCCTGATGTGTTGGTTGCACATTTTCAGGGAGGGTAAGGATTTGGTTTGTTAAAAGGAAAGGCCCTTATACTGCAGGCTTTGTATGACCTGCATTTCATACAGAGCTGGTGGCCTGGGATTTTAATAGTTTGGTCGCCATACTGCCTCACCAAGTGTAGCATGGAGATGGTGATCCCCTTTGGCTGGACAAGGCCCACTGTAGGGTCAATAGGGAGATTAGGAAGGCTCTCAGCAGAGGCTTGGGGCAATTTCTCCCTCATCCCACCATAGTTTTCAGGTGGCCAGAGCTCTATTGGGCTGATGGCATACTCCTGTCTGAAGAGGGGAACAGTTTGTTCCTGTGAGATTTGCAGGGCAGGGGAGAGCCCCATTGCCTGGCTTGTTGGGGGAAGGGACTAAGTGTACACTTGTCCCTTGCTAGTGGCCAATATCAAGGGGCTAGATATCAGTCGGTGTATACCTTGGCACCCCCTTGTGCTGAATGGCTGGTCTCTGGAGTTGCTTCTTTGGGTCCTGGGACTTGGGGGTTGTGAAGGAGCCTGCCCTTGGGGTTAACCTGGGGAATTTGCTCTCTCTTATAGAGTCCTGGGACTTGGGAGGGAGTGCCCCCAGTTACTCTGCAGTTAAGACTAGCCAGGGTGAACAAACCAGTAGTGTTGGATTGCCGTCAGGGTCAGGTGTGATGCCCTTGGATGGCTGAGGAGGTGGTCACAAGTTGACACCTGGCCTCAACCAGACCCACATCAAGTTGCTCCCTCTCCTAAGTTTTCTCCCAGGTTCAATTCATTAATTAAGCTGTAGATCAAATAAAGTGGCCCTATTTAAACCCACCTCTGTGTCTGGCTCATTATTTCTGGGTTGGTCATCAATGGGTCCAGAAAGCAGAGTCCATGTTAAATCTGTTCTTAGGCATTCTGGCAGTTAGAGGAAAAGGTGCCTGATTTCAAGTATACCCTTTTCTTCCTTAAACTCCCCTATCACAAAAGCAGCCCCCACAGTCACAGTAAGAGATGTCCACTTTCTTTTATTCCTACGAAGTTTATGGTTGAGCAAGACAAATCCCCAAGAACCTTCACTGCCAAATTAATCTGAGTAATCAAAGTAATAATGTGGAGAATAGAAAATGATGACCCTATTGCACTGCATGGGCTTGTGCAGTGCACAATATCCAGGAATGAACTTCTCTCCTTATCCCTGTTTCCTTACTTCCAACTTTCCTGATTTATCTGGGACAGTCCTGATTAATTCTTTGCTATCCCACCTTTTCAGCTTCTTTTAAATTGTCCTCTCTCCTTCTTCCACTTTCCCCCTTTTCCACAGCTTGCTTCAATTCTTTCAAACTGATTTCAAAATGCAAAAATAGTTTGCATTCTCTGGCTTTTCTTCGTAAACAAAGATTCAGGAAGGACTCATCCTGCGTTTTCTGCAAGCGTGCTGATGACTAAAAAGGCCAATCCGAGATAAACAAGTCCGGTTGCAGAAAGCACAGCAGAAGGTCTCCTTGGGTGATATTTCCGGGTTGTGATTCTTTCTGCATTGTCGTTTCTCTTCAAGACTTGTTCGGCGTGAGTTCTCAAATAAGGCTGCAGCATTGTGGATAGTGCATCTCCAAGCCTCCCGATGTGAGGCCAGGGCAGACCATTGTTGGTGATCAATTTGGCTGAGCCTGAGATGTTTCAGGGAGTCCTTGTATTGCTTTTTTGGAGCGCCCCTCTTATGCTGACCCGTAGCAAGTTCACCGTAGAGTACTATTTTTGGGGGGTGATGGTCCTCCATCCTAGAAACGTGCCCTGCCCACCGCAGCTGTGTTCTCAATATCATGGCCTCAATGCTGGTGATCCCTGCTTGCTCAAGGACAGCAACAGTCGTCACATAGTCAGTCCAGTGTATATTTAGGATTGTGCGTAGACAGCGCTGATGAAAGCGCTCGAGGAGTCGTAGGTGGTGGCGATAGGTGACCCATGTTTCAGATCCATAAAGGAGGATAGACAGTACGATGGCTCTATACACACTGATTTTTGTGCTTTGCCTCAGGTGTTTATTGCTCCAGACTCTTTTGTGAAGTCTTCCAAATGCACTATATGCCTTTGCTAATCTGTGATCGATCTCTTTGTCAATCTTGGCATCTGAGGAGATGATGCTTCCCAGGTAGGTGAACTGCTGAACGGACTTGAGCACAGATTTGCCAACGGCAATGTGGGGATGGTGGTGTTCATCCTGTGGTGCAGGTTGGTAAAGAACTTCTGTTTTCTTCAGGTTGACTTCCAACCCAAACAGCTCTGCATTCAATTTTGCATTCGATTATAATGCAATGGGAGGAGAGGAAAGGGTGGAATCTTGCCCTTCCCTGTAGGCTCAGGCAAAAGCAAACTGCTGCTGTTTCATAGGCAAGATGGAAAATTTGAGAGGAAAAGACAAGGCCTTCTATTTTTCTATTACATCTTTTCCTTTCTCCCCTGCAGCTCCTCATTTCTTTTTGCAGTACAGAGTACAGTAGGACTTCCATATCCGCTGAGTCATTATCCACTGATTCAGTTGTCAACGGGACACAAAACAGCACACCTATCATACAGTCTTCCTAGAAAATGCATCCTCTATAGCCATTTTCTAGGTCCTCCAAGACAACTCTGTGGTATTTTAAACCAGAAGTCCCATTATTTTCAATGGCGTTCGCCATTAGCCATGGTTTTCGGTATCCAGGAACCAATCTCCTGCAGATACAGGGGTCCTACTGTACTTCATTTAATTTAAGAAACTGACACCGAAGGCTTGCATACTGGAGATGATGGTATGAATAATAGTGTCTCAGACATAGGAAGGATCTGTCCCTTGGGAGGGGGGGTCAGGAATCTCAGCCCTAGGGCTGAATCTGCCTCACCTGCTGTCCTAGTCCAGCCTTCTGAAATTCCTAGATGGCTGTGCCCCCTTACTCATGGTACCATCATTAGATGGTTTCCCAGATTTTGAACAGTTTCCCCACTTCACTGCAATAAGAGCTTTAAGCTAAAATATGTAAGTGTCTGTGATGCTCCCCTTTTGTCCTAGCCACCACTGGAATGAAGCCCCTGAGCAATTCCCTGAAACTCGTTCATCCATTTGCTGTAGACTAGCAGTGGACAGCTACAAAGGAAGCAGGGACTACTCCCTCTCACACCCACACCCTGTGGACTTTGCACAGTTACCTCTGGTGCAAGCAGAAGTGATGTTGCATTATTTCTAGTTCCAGTATTTGGCTGAAAAATAGCTGACATTAAAACTTTTTTGGATTTTCTTCTGAGGTTTGAGGGATTGTGAGATTAGTGGTTTGGTAAGAGGACCCAAAGAGAGTAGATGTGATATAGTGATTTGAGTATTAGACTAGGATTGTGAGAGACCAAGGTTCAAATCCCTGGTCAACCATGGAAACCTACTGCGTGACCATGGGCAATTCATAATATCTTTTTTCAGAGGAAGGCAATGGCAAACCCTCAAGAACAATTCTATTATAGGTTCACTTTAGGGTCACCATAAGTCAGAAATGCATTGAAGGCACACAACTAAAACCCTGCTATAAGTTCAAGTTAGGGTCAAGTCAGAAACATCTTGATGGCACACAACTGCAACAACAAGGGGAATCCAAGCTGTCAGATTTTTTGTGGTGATTTGTGGGTAGGATTTTGAAAAAAATGGGCTGAAATCATGGGGGGGGGGTCTGGGAGCTTTGGAGAGGTCACCTTTAGGCTTCTGGGGACACAAAACATGTGGGTTGAAATTTCCCCATCCTTGCATTAGACTTTGGAGCCCTAAAATTATTCAGTAGATAGAATAATTTGAAGCCCTAAAATTATTCAGTAGATAGAATAACAGTGGATACATTAGGTGACAGCTGAGGAGGCATTTTTACATGTTCAGAGTCAGATTTACTTTACTCTTTATGAAGCCAAAGGCTACAGTCTGTCCTTTCTGTACAATGATTTTGATGCTTTGTTTTTAAAATAAATAATTCATTTTTTGATACTTTGTTTTTAAATAAATAGTTTGGAGTGTTCTTTCCCCCTATTTTCTATTTGCTGACAAGCATTCTGCAAGTAGAGTTCTTTTCCTAAGGGGAAATGCAATTTTACTTCACACATTACATTACATTTTTTAACTGTTCCCCTCAGGTATATTAAATGTTCCCCAAAACATAATGTGTCAGTCCATGCAGGTACAATTGAAGGGCGGACTACTGGATGAGCATGAAGGTTCCCTTAGCAATTACTTATGTTGACTCCCATAGACTTTATTATAAGAAGGAAAGAATGTATGATTTGATTCAATTTCATGTTATAGGGCTGAACGCCATCTGTGTGCTGATTTTAAACAGCTTTATTTGCTTATTGAATAGTGTTTCTATGATAATATAATGTTCACTTGACAGAATTTTGAAATTACTCTGGTTATTAAGCTAAATCACATACAGCCCCTCTTTTTATCTCTCTTGAAAACTGTTAGTGATTTTCACCCTCAGGACAGAAGTTGTGAGGAGAGTTTATATTATAGCAATCAGTATCTTGTTAATGACTTCACTCTGACCTTTTACAAACATTTAAAAGAGCAGCCTATTTTTATTATGAACATTATTAATTTTGTGGTGTGCAATTGTCATAACTTTTATGACTGCTCATAAAATGTGGTGGGAGGTGAGTGGGGCAGCAGCAGCAGCAGCAAAATGGCATATAAACCTCTGGTAAGTAGCCAAAAGAGCTAGTTTCTAGAACAGGACACTGTGAAAGCTTTCAGCTCTGCCGTAAATAACAAAACTCAAGTGGCACAGATCTGTCTGGTCAGCTGACAGTCAGTGATGTGTACTGATCTCTGTAGTCAAAGCCAGTGAATATTTAAGGACAAAGCAAGCGTTTGTGCCGACTTCTGAAAATTCCCAAGATGTTTTATATGAATCTTTATCTCCCTGAATGGGAGTCTATGAATGGGGGAAAGTTTTCTAGAGTGGAGAAAGAGGCTGCATAGTGTGTGTGTGTCTGTTTGTCTGTGTGCCTGTCTGTGTGTAAGGAGGCCTCTCTGCACACACCCCACCCTAGTGCCACCACTGCCGCATTTTTCTCTGCTGTGTCTTTTTCTCTAATGTTGGCATGAAATTTGGCCTCATTTCTGGATAAGGTGTGACTGAGTCATTTACTCTTTCCCAGTGTAAAGATGCAGCATGCTTTTACTTCTGGATGAGTCAGGGCTCTAGGCTTGCCTTCTTGCAATCAAACATTCTCAAAACAGTGACTTATCCAGAACAATTAGCTGTGGGACAGGGAATAGAAGAAAAAACAGATTCAACACTGAGGATAGTAATTAGGGTTGATTGTGTCCCTCAACTCTGCAACAAGTGTATTGCACCTGGATTTTGTGGGTCCATATTTCTGACATGGTTTCCATATCAAAACCTACTGAGTTGGAGTCCAGTTTAGAGGCAGATTCCAGAGTAATTTTTCTAGAAATAACTGATCTACTATAAATTTTAAAAGAAATGTAAAATCTCCCCATTCCCTGTCACTCTTTAAAAAATCCATACTTGTATGTTTAAAAGAGGTTAATGATGATATGACTCATTGGGGGCAGCTGAAATATGAAGACCCAGAAATGCTTGGTGACAGATAAAATATAGTCCATCTCTAAAGACATTTTTGCCACAATGGTTAAGAATTAATCAGAGACATATTTTTGGCCCTCAACTAGGAGCTTCTGGCTTCAGACTTTTTCAAGTCCCTATTGATCTCAATTGTAACAATTGCACAATTACACCACCTATGTTCTGAGAACCTGATTTCCTATTGGGCCAGAAGCAGCAGGATTCTAAAACAATTATGGAACACAGTTCTGTTTCATTCCTCCCTGGATCTACATCCTACACATACTCACAACCCATATCTTTTAGATTACAAGTGTGTGTGTGTATGTGTGTGTGTGTATGAGAGAGAGGGGGGGAAACTTTAAAACATTTGCATTAGATTCAAACAAAGCAATAGTTTTCATAAATAATATTTTAGTTGTAAATGATATTTTGTTTTTTCATTTTTATCATAGAAGAAAATTGTGCCACTTCTACAAGAAGTTCACCAATGTTCTTCAAGAGCAAGGTTTTAAAAAATGAACACAAACACACTCATATGCAACATTCTTGCTTTCATAATTACAGTATTCCTCAGAAAAATCTTTACTACATGGCAGAAGGGGGAAAACATGACACACAATCTAGTCACATGAAAAAGAACAAATGCTTAATTGTGAGGAATTAGTAAGTGAAATAGTATATGATAAGAGAACTAACATGAAAGCAAACCTCATAAGCTTCTTTGTAGCATCTATATAGAACATATACTTGAAAATCCCCACACTTAAACCATTTTGTATTGGATTCATAACATTTTGACATTGTGGTAATCAGCAGAGTACGAGAACTAGCCAATATTAAGCACTTTTAATACATTTCATTTATTTCAAGTGAAGAGTTTAAAGCACCCACTTTACATCTCCTGTTGCAATCAATGAGACTTAAACTGCTCAACTTTGATGAGTTTCTATCCATAAGTAACCCACTGCCTGAGGATCACAAGAAACAAAGATACTTCCACAGTTCCCAAAGGCACAGAGTTATCAAAAGACAACACACTTCTATTGCTACATATTCTACTATATCCAAATAACAACCTATTTGAGTAAATAAGTAGCAAGCATAATTTTTTCATGGTCTTATAGAGCTCATTTGGAATAATCACTCATCTAAAACCATTGTATTGTCTCATTTGTGGAGATTTTCAATTCTTAAATAATATACTTGGTTGGAGTTCAAGCAGAGTTCAAGTAACTGCCAAATACCTATAAAAGACTCCATGATATGAGCACTGTAGTTTGATGTCAGCCCTTACAAGGTTCCCTTAACAGATCACTTGAGTGGCTTCACAAGTTATTTTGCATCACATGAATGATCCATGAACCTAGTCAGCTCTAATTTTGCAAAGAAAAATTTTAGTAAAGAAAAATATATCTGATATTTTAAATAAATAGAGAATGAGAAAATACAGTACTATCAAGTAAGTGTATTGTATATTCTTAGGCTTCTAACAGATGTTTCAACTCTTTAAATCTATGAGGCAATGGAATTTCAAAATTGTAGGGTAGCCACTGGATATCTCACTATATGTGCTAATTACTGTTAGCAGTATGTTAATTACTCTGCAAATTCACATATGATGAGCTGAGTGTCCTCAACTGATCTAAGAGATCATGCTGGACATAAATGAGGGGGTAATCTCTTTGGGAAGGACAAGATATTCAATAAAGGTCCAAGTCTGGAAATCTAAATTTTCAACAAGCAGAGGTATCATTTGAAGTAGGAGGGAAGGGTGCTTCACTCTTTCTGTAACTTGGTACTAACTGACTAGGCAGATTCTATTACCTACTTTTCTGTTCCTTGTTACACATTGTGGAGGCCACACTGAAGAACTGAGCGCTCTGGACACTAATTCAAATGACCTGCTACCTATCTACCTCATTCTTAACAGTAGTTACCATCAAATGGTAACTACTGTTCTTCCAGCTGTATTCTGTATGAAAATTGTGCAAATAATGGCTTGTATGAAAATCGTGCAAATAATGTTGTACATACATATTGAACAGTAGGTTCCCACAGAGGAGGTCTCATAAAGATGAGCGAACAGATATTCTATGAAAAATATCAGAGAATAAATAGGAATAGAGCTATAGCATAGACTGACATTGCTGGGGGACATTCAAGTTTGAACTGGATACAGTTAGAGTCATTCTTTTTATGATATGAATGGTTCTGAATTGCTCAAATACACGTCTAATAATGCCACTGGGTTGTCAGTTTGTAAAGCTTTAACTACATTTTTTGTTGAATGTATGCAAAACATTACATTTGGAGTTCTAATAATTGGACTGAACAGCTTTCATACAATTTTGTGATGGGAAACACTGGGGGATTCTGCATCTGTAGAGCTGTAAACTCACTATGGCACTACTTTTCCATCATGGTGGTATTCCATGCTACTTTGAGGGAAGAAGCTATATTGATGGTAGCAGTGCTGTTAGTGGGGTCTCCCATGTCAGACAGGCTTTGGTTGAGGAGCCAGATTAAAGTATCAAGCATCTATTGGGCAGCAGAAGTAGTGTGGGGTGACACTGGCAGTAAATCTCTTGTTATTGATGTGCAGAAGGCAGCACCAGTAATCCCCCTTTGAATGCCTTTTCCCATGACAACCGTATGATAAGACAATCCAGAATGAAACAAGGATAGTGCCAGAAGATGACACACTCAGGTCAGTAGCACTCAATAAGCTACTAGGGAAGAGCAGAGGACAAGTATGATTAATGCTGTGCTAATGATGCGACTTGACTCAAGCTGAAACAAAACTCAGCTGCTGATATGCTCAGAGGTAAAGGAAAGTTTGTAGCTGCACAACACATATTATAGGAACATGGAATATAAGAAGCATGAATCAGGGGAAGCTAAACATTGCAAAAAAAAAAGGAATGTATAAAAATGGAATGCATAAAAAATGGAAAATGTATAAACATTGCAATACTTGGGTGAGCAAGGTAAAGTGGATAGGAATGGAGCATTTTGAGTCAGATAATTACACAGTGTTTTGTTCAGAAAATGAAAATCTAAGAAGAAATGGGGTGGGATTAACAGTTACAAGAGATGTAGCAAAAGCAGTCACTGGATATCATGCAAAGTCTGACCAAATAATATCAATAAGATTTCAGGAAAAAACCATCAATATAACCATAATCCAAGTTTATGTTTCAATTACAGAGGCAGAAAAAGAAGAAACTGAAAGAGTCCAGGAAGAAATTGATCACACACCAAAACAAGACATGTTGATAATCATAGGCAATTGGAATGCAAAAGTAGGAAACAGAGCAGAACCAAAGATTGTAGGAAAATTTGGTATAGGATCAAGAAATGAAGCAGGAGAGTGTCTGAATTTTGTGAAGCTAACGGTTGTTCATCATATTCTTCAGGCAACCCAAGAGGTGACTGTACATATGGATATCACTTGATGGCCAATAAAGAAATCAAATAGACTATATAACTAGAAGCAGAAGATGGGGAAATGTCATTATCTCTGCAAAAACAAGACCAGGAACAGATTGTGACACAGACAATTAATTGCTAATATCAAACACTGGAGAAAAACTAAAGAAAAACACTAAACCAACCATTGTGTCAAAATACAGCTGGAAGAACATCAACTTAGAATTCAAAAATAATGGGGGGGGGGGAAGATAGATCCGCACAATTGACAGGGAGCCAGAAGAACTCTGCTGAAGCCAAAGACATTGTCAGGGGGGAATGCAAAAAGACACTATCTGCAGCCAAAAAGAAAGAGAAGCTTCACTGGGTGACCGATGAAACTCTTCAAGCAGTTAAGGACAGATGAGAAACAAAAGTAAAAGTTGTCAAAAATAGGGTTAGAACCCTGAGTGCAACTGTTCAGCAAGTTGTGAATAGGGACAAAAAAATCTACTATAGTAATGAATGCATAGAAATACAGTTGTCCCTTCACATTTGCTGGGTTTGGTTCCAGGACCCCCCGTGAATACCCAAATCCGCAAATACTCAAGTCCCATTATATGCAATGGCATAGCAAAATGGTGTCCCTTATATAAGATGGCAAAATCAAGGTTTACTATTAGGATTATTATTTTTTTAAGAATATTTTCAAGCCGTGAATACTCAAATCCGTGAATGTCAAATCCGTGAATGTGGAGGGACAACTGTATATGATATGTGACCAACAGGAGAACACATTACACGGCCAAGTATAAATAAAAAGATGGTGGAAACAATACACTAAAGAGCTATAAAAAAGAGATGAAAGGATGACAGATTCATTCAAGGAAGAACCATTTGAAGATGAATCTACAATTTTAGAAAGTAAAGTGGAAGCCGCACTGAAAGCACTTGGGAGAAAAAAAAATCACCAGGAACAGATAACATACCAATAGAGCTGTTCAAGCTACAGGCACAGAATCCGTTCAAGTTCTAATTACGGTAAAATCTGTCAACAAATCTGGAAAATAAAACAATGGCTCACAGATTGGAAACACTCAATATATATTCCAGTCCACAAGAAAGGGGACACTAGGGAGTTCAGTAACCACGGACCATTGCTTTAATCTTCCACAGAAGGAAAATGATACCCAAAATGCTACAGCAACAACTTTTGCCTTATATGGAGTGAGAACTACTGGATGTCCAAGCTGGGGTCAGGAAAGAAAGAGACACTAGGGATCATATTGCAAACGCACACTGGATAATGGAGTGCACCAAAGATTTTCAGAAGAAAATTAGCCTGTGATTTATACATTGTAACAAAGTCTTTGTATAAATCATGAAAAACTATGGATCATTCTTAAAGAAATGAGTGTACCACAACATTTGATTATTCTGACGTGTAATCTGTACTCAGGATTACACTAAGTAATGACTTAAGAGAAAACTATTACAAAATGTACTATAGGTGGTATAAAACACTGGAAAAATAGCAAAAAATGACGAAAAACAAAGAGGACAAGTGCTGGAAATGCAAGACGCAAAAAGGGACATTATACCACATCCGGTGGAAATGTGAAAAGACAAAAAAAAATAAATCTGGACAGATACAAAAAATCGTAGAAATAAAGTTTGAACTAAAACTTGAATTATATTTATTTAACATAGCAGATAACAAGATGGAAGGCGGATGTAAAAGAAACATATTATACATGATTACAGTTGTGAGGATGGTTTTCACAAGAAATTGGAAGTTGCACACAATGCCATTAATGGAAGATTGGCTCTTAAAAGTTAACCAATTTATGTCAATGGACAAATTAACGATATTATTAAAAGGCCAAACATTAGACAAATTTGACAAACAATGGACGAAGGTAATAGAGTTTTTCAGAAATTGGAGATAACAATAAGATGAACGATGGAATTGTGTGTTGAAAAGAAAATAGTTCAGGAGAAAGTGGAAAAAATTACAGTCCATATATATATATATATATATATATATATATAGAAAAGAAAAAAAGGGGGAATTCGGGCTAAAGGATGAGAAAATTGGAAACAATATAGAGGAATATCAAATAATTTTAATAAATATACAAAAATAGTTAATATAAAATTAAAAGAATGGGTTTCCTATGTGATGTATATATAAAAAAGCAAACTATGTTATCTAAGATAAAGCGTGAGAGACAAGTAAAAGAAAGAGGTATGCTAAAGGATAAGGGGTTATGTAATACTCGGGAGCTAATTGAAGAAGAAAAGGGAAAGTGGGAAATTAAGATTTTAGAAGGATTAAAAAATAGAATATGAATATGAGTCTAAATGATTATTTCATATGTATATTTGTTGTCTGTGAACTTTGAAATTTTGAAATAAAAATAAATTTTTTTAAAAAAATCTGTACTCAGGATGAGAGGCTATCATCAGGGCAGAATATGGAGAAACTGAATGGTTTCCAATTGGTAAGGGGTTCAGGCAAGGGTGCATTTTCTCACCCTATTTGATTGAACATACTATATTATATGTAAAGCAGGGTTAGACTTGGAGGAAGGAGTCAAGAAAACTTGAGGAAGGAACATCAACAATTTAAAATATGCAGATGATACCATACTACTAGCAGAAAATAGCAAACTCTTAGAATGATTACTGAATCATAGAATCATAGAATCATAGAATTGTAGAGTTGGAAGAGACCACGAGGGTCATCCAGTCCAACCCCCTGCCACACAGGAAATCTTGATCAAAGCATCCCCGACAGATGGCAATCGAGCCTCTGTTTAAAGACCTCCAAGGAAGGAGACCCCACCATGCTCCGAGGGAGTGTGTTCCACTGCCAAACAGAAGAAAGTGGAAAGGCAGGTTTATAGTTGATCACTCAGAAAACAAAAATAATGACCATAGATGATTTATGTAACTTTAGAGCAGATGATGAGCACATTGAAATAGTTCAAGATTTTCCATACCTTGGCTCAGTCAATTAAACAGAAAAGAGACTGTACAGAAGGACAGTTATGAAGGAACTAGACAAGATCCTGAAGTGTAAAGTTATATCATTTAATACTAAAGTTAGGATTGTTCATACCATTGTATTTCTAATTTCTAGGTATGGTTCTCAAAGCTGGACAGTAAAGAAAGCTGATAGGAAGAGAATCAGCTCATTTGAAATGTGGTGCTGGAGAAGAGCTCTACAGATAGATACCATGGGCTCCTAAAAAGACAAATAAATGGGTCCTAGAGCAAATCAAGCCTGAACTCTCCCTAGAAGTCAAGATGACTAAACTGAGACTGTTGTACTTTGGCCATATCATGAGAATACATGATTCACTAGAAAGGACAATACCTGTAATGCTTGGTAAAGTAGGAGGCAGTAGAAAAAGAGGAAGACCACATTAGAGATGTCTCTCATTCATATGGTCACCATAAGTCAAGGTTGATTTGATGGCAGTTTACAACAACAAAGAGCTATGAAGCCAAATATACAGAATGGAGCATAAGAGAAACACAGGAAGCTGCTTTGTTAAGTCAACCCATAAGCCTATCTACCTCAACAATATCTCCCCAGATTGACAGTGGTTTTCCAGGGTTTCAAATAGGCTAATAGTGGGAGAAATATGTATCTTCCTGATGTTTAGGACTTCAGTTCCAGGAAGTCTAGCCAACTTGGAATAAGGAACTATAGAAATTGCCTGCAGTCCAAAACAGTTTTGATACCTAAAGATCACCAAGGTTCTTATAAAGGGGCAAACATCTCATTAGCTACCAGACACCGGAGCAAGCATCAGAAGTGGTGATCCACTAGTTTGTCTTCATTCCATCAGCTGTTGCTAGATGTCATGTGTTACCTGCCAGGGACTCATGAAATTGACTTGACTCCTGACAGTAAATGCTGTTCGGAAGTGGAATACACTGCCTCATAGTGTGGTGGAGAATCCTTCTTTGGACGTTTTTAAATAGAGGCTGGATGACCATCTGTCAGGAATGATTTGATTGTGTATACCTGCATGGCAGAAGGTGGGACTGGATGGCCCTTGAAGTCTCTTCCAACTCTATAATTCTATTATTGTAAGTTTGCATTCTCTACCTTGTAAGTTAGTTTAATTGCAAACCCTGTGGCTTATAGACATATTTTGGGGCTCCACACTTCTTCCCTCCTCCTATTTTTTTTTAACCACTTGGCCTAATGAAAAATTACATACTTCTACCCACCCAACATCTAGCCTAATAAAAATATACAAAAATATGTTGTAGAATAAAGGTATTGCCCACGTGTGCATTTTGATTTTTAAAAAATGTTTAAAATTCTCTTATTAAGTGACTCTTGTTAAAATTCCATTTATTAAGTACGGATTTGGTATCTACAGTTTCACTTATCCACATCATCCCCCCCCCAAAAAATGTTATCTCTAGACATTTCTAGGTTCTCCAATGTGACTATATGCTCAATTTCTGGTGTTCATCTAATTGAAAATAATAGCATTCCCTATTATCCATGGTTTCAGGTATCCACAGGGTGTCTTGGAACATATCTCCTGCATTACGGAGGTCAACCTCTAGTATATAAATTTTGTTATTATTATTTTTTTAAAAAAACTGTAAGCTTCTGTGTAATGTATCTTGTGTAGGTTCTATCAGGAGCAAAGTTTTTATATAGGTGAATCAAATGGAGCCTTTAGGATTTCCAGCCCCCATATGCCATACTAAGCTCAACAGCAATGTGAGGATATTCATCTATAAAATGATCACTCACTGTTATACAGCATTGCTTCTGTATGTCTAAGAAGTTCTCATATTTCAAATTCATGCAGAAGAACCCTGCCTATGGAAAATGTAATTTAGCTTGTGAAATCAAGATAAACTATGATGTTCCCTTCATTCTGAATATAAATGGCTCAGCTAGAAACTTAATGCCATGAAGCTATTAGCCTCAAACTAACATCAATCAAGCACTCAATGGGAGGTTTTCTTTCTGTAAATACTAACAGTCTTCATTCAAATTGAACCAAGACTATTTCTCCAAGTCCTTACCCGAAGAGCACTATAGGTCTTATTCATTAACAGAAGCATCTTACACCTTTAAGTGAAATTGCCAAGAGACTTTCCTAATAGCACCACACTATTGATGGCTGCAGTACTGGATGCCTAAAGCCTTGGCCAGAGACTGTGAATGTCTTGTTTTACTAGACTGGACTGGATGGCCTTCGTGGTCTCTTCCAACTCTGCAATTCTATGATTCTATGATTATACTACACCCTATGGTCAGTAATTTAAAACTGACCTGTATATTTGGCCAAGGGAATACCAGTAAGAACCACGTTTACACTTCATCTGACTCCATACACACTTTGTCAGCATGTAGGTTACGGCTGTCAAGCATTTTAGCCTAGGATTCATTCATTTGATAGATCTGAGTCACTGAACCTTCAGTCTTAAAAACCCACCCTCTCTCCTTTTTGTGTTCTCTCTATTTTTCTCTTCTTTGGTACCATCTCCTGATGTAGTTGTGTAGATTGATGTCATGAAGGGGCAGTATTACTCTTGCTAGTGGATCAACTGCCTGCTTACCTCCACACCAGCACAGCCTTGCCAGGTTCTCTAGGGCAGTGCTTCTTAAGCAATCTGACACAGGGACCAGCAGGGTCTCCCCCCTACCTTGTATCAGGTACCGGCCCCATATTTGTGCCCACTGATTATCACTGCTTCTTTCTTTCCTAGAAATGTACTGTAGAACGGCCACCAATAGCACTTGGACAAGCAGGACTCCACGGAAAACTCGTTTGAATGGTATTTATCTGGGACATCAAAACATAGTGTTGGCTCAGTAGCTCTGATGTTAAAAATGGCTTTGGGGGAAATTTAACACTGACCTTGAGTATTACCTGCCCCAAAAGTAAATTCCAGAGTTTTCCCAAAGTGAAAAGTTGATTAGCATTATATTGTAGAGAGGTTTTGAATGGTCTAAATGACTTTTCCAAGATTATTTCCATCAGCCTTCATCAAGTGGGTGTTCCCCAGATGTATTGGACTACAACTCCTATCGGGTGGGAAGGGGTGACAGGAATTAGACTAAGATCCTCCAGATGTATTAATCTGAAAGATTTCTCACGGTAAAAGATTCAAGATTAGTGGGAAGCCAACACTGGAATGGTCTGGCACATCTTTTGTTTTAGTCCAATGACTCTTAATGGCAAGCGAATATCTGAAGAGATGCCTTTTTAACCACCTTCTCCTCCTCCCCAAAGGGATGTGCTGAATGTTATATAAAATGCAAGCATTTTGAGCAAGTTCCAGTTAAGAAACACACAGACAAGATCAAAGAGGGAATCAAAGATCAGAGCTGAAGCTCTGGAGACATGATTAGGATGCTAAGATTCCACTTGAAACCTTGTGGAGGAACAATATCTCTTGGAACCTGCCATGAATCGCCACTTTGCTCAACCTTCATTTGGGTGTAAATAAATCATATGTCACAAAACTACCATAAGCCCTCCAGTCACCTCATTTCCAGGAAACCAAAACACCCTGGGTAGTGCTTGCAAACCCTGGAGCTCTTATTGCTCGGAGATATGGGATACCAAGGCATAAAATGATGTGAAATACATCAACAACTGAATAATCAACATCAGAGCTGAACATGATTATTTATCTATTACATTTATGGCTTGCTGTCTCTCCAGGAAGTTCAGAGCATCACCCCACTCTAAAGAGACTATTTAAACTCTGCAGAATGGCGATTTGCCCCAAGCTACCCAGTGAGCTTCATAAGCAACCAGTGACCTCTGTGGCATTACTAAGGCCAGTGTCACCCCTCCCTCTGACGCTGTCACCTGGTGTAGTTTGGCCTCTCTGCACCCCCACAGTGCCACCACTGAGTGATCTGAAGCAGATTATGCCACCTGTGTCTGACACTTCACCCCCTATATCACACATGGAGCACAACCTATCTTATAAAGACTATCAGGTTCCCTTTTGATCTGTCTAGCTTTTCAAAACGGAAATGGAAGGCATTTCTAAAGGAGCTGTTCTTGGGCTATGGATACTTATAACTAAAACAATGTTTTTATATGACTTAAGAAGCTAACATTTCCAAGCCTAATAATTTTGCAGAGTAATGGAAAAAACAGAGTACTATTTATGGACACCATACTTTTTAAAAGTTGCAAGTTCTGGGAAAGAGAAATGTAATTAGTTAAACTAAAAATAATGCTAAAATACTATCAGGTTAAAAACAGAATCCCATTCGAGCACATGTCCTACTGAGAAGAAAATGCCACTGAGTTCAGTGGAACTGATTCCCAGGTGTGAAGGAAGAAGCTGGGCAAAGCTGGTTGATGTCAGCCAATCACAACTCAGGGAATGCAGTGAAGGGGGGGAAAGGATACAAAACTGAGGCTTGCCTCTGACAGGAAGGCCGATAGGGGAAAACTGGCATAGAGTTAGAGAAAAGCTGTAACAGAGCTAGGACAGTTGGCCAGGAGGAAGAGCTGATTAGGGTTTTAGGAAGCTGAGAACGATTAAATAGTTCAGGAGTTAATGTTTGAGCTAAGTGCGTATTAATAAACTGCTACTTGTTTATTATTTTTTACAAGTGTGGCTGTTCCTGCTACGTTTTGATAGAGTCTGGTCATGCTTACCACAAGGAACCCACAGAACAACAAATCTACTGGTCCATGTAGGGATCTCCTTGAGGCCCAAGTATACAATGCAGGGAGGGATCTTGAGGGGAAAAGGGGGCAAGGTGAGTGACAGGAGCCCAAGGGTTTGGAATTGTGGGGCCCACCTGGAGAGAAGATCTATTACACTAGGTAAGTGTGAAATGAAGTGTGCACATATGCAGCCTAAACACCAAGTTGATATATTAGTATTGGTTATGGACAATGGCTCCCATAATGTATATTAATCACCCATTTCAAGCATTTTTGAAAATTTATTCTGGACCACCTGCATTCCATTTGTATACATATATATACATGCACTTTACTGCACAAAAATAAAAATTCAGCACAACAAAAAGGGAGTGATTACAGATACTATATAATCTGCACCAAATGCACAGTGGGTGAGGGTTCCAGACAAACCTTCTTTGGAAAGATAAACAAATCTAAAGTAGAGTATATACATATTACACTTTTAAAAAATTAACAAATATAATTACTGTCATCTGTTACTAATTAGTTACCCAAAAGCAAAAATAAGATTGCTATGCAAGGCAGCCAAATTTGAGGTTATATCTCCTCTTATCAGTGTATAGTGTCTAGATCAAGGGAAGTAATAGTGCCACTCTATTCTGCCTTGGTCAGGCCTCACCTGGAATACTGTGTCCAGTTCTGGGCAACACAATTCAAAAAGGATATCGACAAATTGGAGCATGTCCAGAGGAGGGCGACTAAAAAGGTGAAAGGGTCTGGAAACCATGCCTTATGAAGAAAGACTTAGGGAGCTGGGTATGTTTAGCCTGGAAAGAAGACGGTTAAGGGGCGATATGATAGCCCTGTTTAAGTATTTGAAGGGGTGTCACATTAAGGATGGAGCAAGCTTGTTTTCTTCTGCTCCAGAAACTGGAACACAGAACAATGGATGCAAGCTCCAGGAACAGAGATTCCACCTCAACATTAGGAGGAACTTTCTGACAGTAAGAGCTGTTCGGCAGTGGAACACACTCCCTCGAAGTGTGGTGGGGTCTCCTTCCTTGGAGGTCTTTAAACAGAGGCTGGATGGCCATCTGTCAGGGATGCTTTGATCATGATTTCCTGCATGGCAGGGGGTTGGACTGGATGGCCTTCATGGTCTCTTCCAACTCTAAAATTCTATGATTTTATGATTCTATGAAATAAATTAGAAAAGTATTCTGCAAGCACACAGAAACAAATACTGGGGGGGGGGAGTGAGGTGATATAAACAACTCCAGCAAATTGTGGGAGCTTCATTCATTTTTATGTAAAGTTGATTTGCAAGTGTGCAGTATTGGTTAAGGTACTAAAGGAAAGTTGGGGGGGGGCATTTCCAAGCAAAATTAATCCAGGGGTCCACCCCAAATAACTGTCCTGCCACTCAGATGAAATACAGAATGAGAATGAATGCGTATTGTGACTGTTGTGGCATTTCTCTCTCTCCAATAATGATAAAACATTTCCTCATGACTCCTATGATGATGGCAAAAAATTCCAACACATCTTGTTGTTGCCTTCAAGTCATTTCCAAAGTAATGGTGACCCTATCATGGGGTTTTCTTGGCAAGATTTGTTCAGAGGGGGTTTGCCTTTGCCTTCACCCAGTGGGTTTTTCCCATGGCCCAGTGGGGATTCAAACCCTGGTCTCCAGAGTCCTAGCCTAACACTCCATCCACTACACCATGCTGGCTCTCAGTGCCATTACAACTAAATTACTACTAAGCATTTGTTGACATTCACCCAGTTCCTTTACTGTTGGAACAAACATTGTTGAGCAGCATGCATACTTGGACTCATACTGCACCTATTGTTTGTTATCTCTACTATATGTTATTGGCTTCGACTTTTAAATGGCTTTAGGGACTAAGTACTTATTGATCAGCCCTTTTTATATGTACCATCTCAGACCCTGAGACCTTTGGAGTGGGCCCTGCTAGTGTTTTTGCCTATGGCTGATGTCCACTACAAAAGTGGTAACCTGAGAGCTTTCTTCTCTGTAGCACCATCATTATGGATCTCCCTATCTTTGAAGGTATGTCAGGCATCATCAGCTTCTCTAGTTACCCAAGGTCGTGGATTGTTTTGACATTGCTTTAGGACACCCTCAATTGGCTTGGACTTACATATCACTTTTGCCAGTGCTGCTCCATCTCATTGGGAAATAAAAATAGTAACAACGTTCTTTGAAAACCCCACCATTTTTCTTAATCTCTATTCATTTTCTCCCACTGCTTTTCCTAGTTGCTCCCATCAATTCCAACCCAATTCCCACCCCACAATCTTGCAATCCCCTATTTTCTCTCCCTCTTCCTTCCCTCTGCTTTTGTTTGCCTTCACCCCATCCTTCAAGGATTCTGGAAATGGAGATTCTCATCCTTCAAGAATTCTAGAAATGGAGATTGAAGATATTTGCATTTTCTTAGATAATTCTGCAGAACCATATTCACCTATGCAGTTATCTTTTTTGGTCCTTCACTACAGTACTTCATTCTTGCATATGTGAAACAAACAAAAAAAATGAAGCTAATTTATACTATGGTTCTGTTATTTGTATTTATGCATGTAGCTGTCTGAAATACTACCTCTTATGCCACAAACCAAAAACTTGACATTCTGAAATATATTTGCTTTTAGTGGTTCATAGCTGAAAGAGAAGGGGATTTGAAAAGCAGTATATATCAACCTGGGTTGGCTACGTTCAATATGCAGCTTTCAAGCCACACATTTTGTCCTTGCTTTTAAAATAGCTCTGAGCCATTCAGTTAGAAAATAACACAGGGATGCAACCATAACAGCAGGTGAAACAAACAGCAGCTTTGCATAAAATTGGCTTTGGATTTTCACATTAGGGGAAACATTTTTCCATTAGCAAAAATGAATGATGGTCAACTCAATAAAATCTATGCTGTAGAAGCTGAGCAGTGTAGTCACTGGAAGTATATTAGGTTGAAAAATGCATATGATTATTTTTCATTTTGAATGAAATTAAGGTTTGAGATGAATAACCTATTTGCTTAAATAATTAGACTAATATGGAATATGAAGCCCATTTGTAGAAACAACACAGAAGGAGAGAGACACACAGAGAGAAATACAAACACCATACATCTTTGCTCAACTCCATCCAGGGAAAGACAACAAAAAAGATCAACTATTCTGTCTGCAACAGAGGTCACAGCAGTCAATAGCAATTAGCAGCATAGTTTTGTGCCCTGCACATAAATTAGAGTTTTCAGGGTACTGGCTTTGCAGTAATTATCTATTGGCTATAGTGTTTAAATATGGTGAAATGAAATGTCCTCTCCCTTCCCAGGCCAGCTTTCCCTTTGGGCAGCCATCTTTTACTCTAGTGATTTATAAATAGATAAACAAACAAAACAAAACCACTACATAAAGTCAATTATACTGTGTAAGAACGCAATTCTCTTCATCCCCTGATTTGTTCACACATTTCAGTCAGAAGCCTTACTGAACTGAAAACACAGAAAATCAGGGTACAACTGTTATCCCAGGATAAATAAAAATGTAGCAGCCGTTGTTATTATCTATAGACTGCAGATGGGTGGAAAGCCTGGAGACCTGTGGGAATGGCTCATGAGAAACACTGATAAAGAAAAAGGCTGAAAAAACACTATTCAACAGTTGGGGCGGGAGGGGGGAGTTATCAGTTAAAGACTAGAGAAAAACCATCTCATCTCAACTCATACCTCAAAGAGCTAGAAAACTGGATTTTAAGGCTGATTCCTTAATTGGTCTGAGCCACGATGAGAAATTATGGCATGCAACATGACAAATTATACTCATTTGCACATTTGATTTGGTGTCTGAAGCCTATATCCAGATAATATGTATGTAGTGCCTGGGACCCCAGCAAAGATGTCTCACCTTGTTGGGTTGCATATTGCCTTTTGAAGCATCTGAGCCTTACTATATTGCTAAAGTAACTCTCCTGTGAAACTGACCACAAGAATCTGATGAAATAGATACAACAAAGATCCACAAAATTATTTTTTGGGTGGCCAAGGGCACTTAAAGTGAAACAATTGCTTCTACTTGCTTGTCTTCTTTATTCCACCTGCCCAGAATGTAGGCTCAAAGACATTCTTGGGAGACGAAGTGCTTCTTGTAGAAGCTCTCTCAGCTACTTGTGAGAAAAGTAATGGAAAAGAAGGAAGCTGCTAGTCACTTGTCAGGGAATAGAGGAGATCAGGGCCCTTTCACACTACACAATTATAGTGCTATGATTCCACTTTAATTGCCATGGCAACATTGTATGGAATCTTGCGATTTGTAGTATTCTCAGCCAGAGAGCTCTAGTGCCTCACCAAACTACAAAGCCCAGCATTACATAGGATTAAAGTGAAATCATAGTGCTATAATTCTATAGTGTTAAAGGGTACTGGCAAGAAGCAAAATGTGGGAAGGCTAGGGGGTAATTGCTTAATGAAGAAGGAGACGGAAGCAGGAAAACTGGAGAAAGGTTGGGAGACCCAAAGGAAGAGAAGAAGAATTGTTCTGACTGGGTGAAGAGAAGAGCAGAGAGAAATGGGTTAAGTTAGGGAGGCTTATTGGGCAACTCTGTAAGGGGATAAAGTAGGCAAGGGTTTGGGGTGTATATGTGTTTATGAGAGAAAGAAAGAAGGAATGAGTTTGCATGTATGACAGAGAGGAAGGAAAGGGGAGGGAACTGAATTCAAAGGAGTGCATCTGGAGCCTGAGGTTCAACCCCCTCTCTTGCCTTGTTTGCAGGTTACTTGGCTCTTAGGGTTGGTTCATAGACCTACCAGAATAGACACATGACGAAGATTTTATTTTAAATTACTTAGAGCATTCACGGTACTGGCTTTGCTTTGGTACCCTGTTTTCATCACAAGGGAAAGGCCCTACAAAAGGTAACTACAACTTTAGTTACAAAATGTAACTAAATACACATTTAATTTTTTTAAAAATACAACCAGTTTTTTAAAAATACTTCTAAATATATCAATGGTTTAACCCCAACTCACAACACTTCCAATACAAATGCAAATTAAATAAAAAAGTGAAGTCAAAGGCTTTCACGGCCAGCATCCATAGATTTTCCTTGGGTTTTTTCCCAGCTGTGAGGCCGTGTTCTGGAATAGTTTCTTTCTGACATTTCACCTGCATCTGTGGCTGGCATCTTCAGAGAATGGCTGGTTACAATTGTATGTGGAGTTTATATGCTGTGAACCCCTATTGGGGAGTATATATATCTCTCTCTCTCTCTCTGGCTTTTCTTCGCAAACGAAGATTCAGGAAGGACTCATCCCGCACTTTCTGCAAGCGCGCTGATGACTAAAAAGGGTATAGAAATGCAAGGCTCGTTAGTGTCTGTTTGGCTAATGGTTAGTTGATGGGCCATTATCTGCTGGAACTCCCCCTGTCCCTGGGTGGAATTCCTTTGTAAGTGTTGAGTTTTGATTCTATTGTTCTTTTTTTTTAAAAAAAAAAATTAAAAACACAGAAATTCTGGACCAGGCCAACAACTATCATATCAGAATGCACAGAGAAGCTATTGAAATCCACAAACACCTGGACAACTTCAACAGGAAAGAAGAAACCCTAAAAGTAAACAAAATCTGGCTCCCAGTTTTGAAAAACAATAGAATCAAAACTCAGTACTTACAATGGAACTCCACCCAGGGACAGGGGGATTTCCAGTATATAATGGCCCATCAACCAACCGTTAGCCAAACAGATACTAACGAGCCTTGAGTTTCTATACCCAGAAACTAACCGTTCAATTACACAATTTACATATCTTCCCCAACAGGGGTTCACAGCATATAAACTCCACATACACTCCTACCCAACCATTCTCTGAAGATGCCAGCCACAAATGCAGGTGAAATGTCAGAAAGAAACTATTCCAGAACATGGCCTCACAGCCTGGAAAAAACCCCAAGAAAAATCTAGAAATAAATAAGTATTTAGACTTTATATTTTCTTAACTGTAGTGATTTCAGGTGATAATCACAACAGTCAATTTTGTATTATATAAATGACTCTAATGTGCACTTCTATCTCTTAACCAATATGTCTTAAATCTCCAGTTACATGAGGACAGAAGATATTCAGTGGGGACTTGAGAGAATAGGGAAAGAGGCAATTCTCACCAAGATTTTTATTCTCTCTAGTAAGTACAGCAATTTAGCATTTTAAGAACTTTGAGAAACTTCTACTGAATTAATAAAATTAAACAAAGAAGACCATCAGGATAGATGAAATAGTTTCTGAATAATCTTGTTTAAATTATGGAAAACACTAACCAATGAAATAATATTATGCCAGATTTACTTGTGTTAATACATACTGGTTGAATTTTAGCAGAATTGTAATTCCAAACTGAGCTACTAGAATGCATATTAAGGTGCCATTTTACAGACAAAAACATGAATCCTATTGATAATCCTAACTAGAGTAAACTTATTGAATTAATCAGATTTACATAAATGCTGACTCACCTCTCAACAACTGATTCAATGGGTCTACTCTGTTTGGAACTACAAACTGGATTCTAGCTAAATTACATAGGCCACAGAGATTAAAGATATATTCCAAATCCCTATATGGGCAGATAGAGTAGATCTGGGCAATCTGCCATTGCTCAGAATCTGTACTTTTCCAATGATGCCTTCAGCAGCATAATGGCTTCAGGACTAACTAGGGAGTTCAAGGCAATCATTCTGTACTAGCAAAGCAGAGTAAGGCAAGGCCAAACTCCTGCTTCAAATGAAGTGAAAGTTCATGATTAAAAAAACACCCTGGACAGCTCATTGTGTCAACCCAGAGAATTAGGTACAGTAGGACCCCCCTGGTATCCACTGATCCATTATCCACTGATTCAGTTATCCGCAGGGACACAAAACAGCACACCTACCATAGTCTTCCTAGAAAATGCTTAGAGGCATCCTCTCTAGACTTTTCTAGGTCCTCCAAGGCAACTCTATGGCATTTTAAACCCAAAGTCCCATTATTTTCAATGGCGTTTGCTGTTATCTGTGATTTTTGGTATCCACGCCCCCTCCCCAGAACCAATCCCCCATGGATATGGGGGTCCTACTGTATAAAGTATAAAGCATAACATTAGTTGGTTGATAACATATGTAAGCTGAGGATAACATAACATAAGATAACATATGTAAACTGAGCACTGGCATGGTGGGATAATAGGACTGCTTTACCCAAACTGTAGTTTATATTTCTTACTCTGACAACCAAGTTCTATAAATAATCAATTACTACTTACAAGAGGAGAAGGAAACAAGAAGGTAACATATGGCAATATATTTTGAAATGTTTTAACTCCATGATACCCACTAAAAATGGGCAAAAGATGCAACTGGGTAAATTAACTATGATTCATACATGGCATCCTGGAGTTTGTCTTGATAGATGGCTAGTATAGTATTAAGATATATGATGGTGCAAACTGGAATTGCCTTTACCATAAAATGTGACTTGAAACAGAAATCCTGAACAACAGGAAATTACATAATTGCTATGCAGGTGCTGCGTTTTAATTAAAGATGTGAATTTGCTAGGAAGAATGATTAACTCATTTTTGCAAAAGAAGAAGAAAAATGATTCCCATTTCAGAACTCTATAATATATTTAAACCGTTTTAGGCCATATAAAATGCAGTTACAATTCAGTATCTACCTCTCTAGAGCAATAAAACATTTAATAACCAGTGCATCAAAAAGAGTGTTCAGTCATTTTAGAAAATATGGCATGCTGAAGGAAATGCTGAAGGCAAAAGCTAAGGGGTTTTGTTTGAATAGAAAATATGTTCCAAATATTGCAGAAGTGGAAGAATCACAGAAATGGTAAGTTTACAGAGACACAGAATGGTAAGGCTGGTAAGGCTGTGACATTCTAGCTCTTTTGTTGAAGTCGAGTATCCTCAACATAATAATACTTGCTTGTTACATGCCCTGTTTTTCTCAAATAAGGAGGGTGCATATGGCAGCCAATAAATGAACTTTGCAGTTACCCTAAGTTTATTGATTATCATATTAATCATACTTTGCCTTCATCTATATAATTTTCCTTAATAATTTGGTGCTTAAGTAGATTTAGAGATGAGTAGGCAACCTCAGTCTCATTCTCTAATTTAAGGGATAGGTGAAGTGTGGCTTTTTTTCATAGCCCTCCAAGGGGAGGGGTGGGAATCATTTAAAAACTACATAGCAGAAAACCAGCAGCACACTTCTAAATGAAGCTCACTCCCAATTTAATTACATTTAAATGCATTGTTACATACTTTAATTTAAATGGAGAAAAGGTTTTGTTTCCCAGGGACCATTTTAACTGCACATCATTTTGCAACTTCTGGGAGACAGGTTTGATCCTTGCCACACAACCCACTACACTTTCCCGGATGGGGCTCTCTGTGTTTCTTCTATCACTTCTTCCATCTCTGCCAAAATGACTTTCATCACTCATTCCACCATCCTGAGCCTGGGGGCCTCTCCTTTCTCAGTCCCCATTCTGCACAAAAAATTCAAAATTGTTGTGAAGTTGAAGGCTTTCATGACCGGCATCCATAGATTTTCCTTGTTTTTTTTTTTTTTTTCCCAGACAGTGAGGCTGTGTTCTGGAATGGTTTCTTTCTGACGTTTCACCTGCATCTGTGGCTGGCACCTTCAGAGAATTCTCAGAAGAAAGAAAGAAACCATTCCAGAACACGGCCCCACAGCCCAGAAAAAAAACCCAAGGAAAATCTATCAAAACTGGTGCTTATTTTCTCCTCTTCACTCTCTGCTCCTGTCTCCTCCATTCCTTCCCTTGATGGCACTGAACTTGCACAGCAGCTTTATTCAGCCAAAGTAGATTTGGTCAGAGCCACCTCTCCATCCAACACTGGTGGGGGTGGGGGTGGGGATGGGGAAGGCTGAGGGGGTTTGGCCTTAACTGGCCCAGTGCAGCTCTAGACTAGCCACTTAAGTAGAGAGGAGAAATGTGATGTAACTTTCTTTATGTTACCCACTCCAGGGAAGAAGATGGGGGAGTAGTGGATGTGCATGAAAGTGAATGGAGCAGGAAGAAGGAACAGTGGGAAGGATGACAGGAGATTAACTAAATAGACCCTTGCTACAATTCAGAGATCATTTGAAAGTTTGCAGAAGCAAGGAAGTAGGGATGCTCTAAGCTGGAAATTTAGTTGTTGCTGTTGTTCTCTATTTCTATTCCTCTTTTTTTTCCCCAATTAGGGACCCAAAGCAGCATACAATTAAAAAAAAATGTAAAAATTATCAAAATACAAATTACACAATTAAAAAACCCAAAAATGAAAAACAGCTAAAATTTTAAAAGCACCTACATATATACATACAAAACACACAAATATACCCCAGCATAACCATTAACAGAGATCAGCAAAGACCTGCTAAAACAAGAAAGTTTTTAATTGGCTCCAGAAGAAAGACAGGGAGGGTGCCAATCTGATTTCTTTGGGCAGAGTTCCAGAGCTGGGGGTGGGGGTGGAGAGCCACTGAGAAGGACTTCTCTCAAGTTCCCACCCGATGTACCTGGGAGCATGGTAGGATAGAGAGAAGTTGGATTTAATAATATCTAGTCTAATGTCAAAGGGATCTAGGAGTCCTAGTAGACCACAAGTTGAACATGAGTCAACAGTGTGATGCGAAAGCTAAAAAGGCCAATGCGATTCTGGGCTGCATCAATAGAAGTATAGCGTCTAGATCAAGGGAAGTAATAGTGCTGCTCTTCTATTCTGCCTTAGTCAGGCCTCACCTGGAATACTGTGTCCAGTTCTGGGCACCACAATTCAAAAAGGATATTGACAAATTGGAGCATGTCCAGAGAAGGGTGACTAAAATGGTGAAAGGTCTGGAAACCATGCCTTATGAGGAGAGACTTAGGGAGCTGGGTATGTTTAGCCTGGAAAAAAGATGGCTAAGGGGCGATATGATAGCCCTGTTTAAGTATTTGAAGGGGTGTCATGTTGAGGATGGAGCAGGCTTGTTTTCTGCTGCTCCAGAGACTGGAACACAGAACAATGGATGCAAGCTCCAGGAACAGAGATTCCACCTCAACATTAGGAGGAACTTTTTGACAGTAAGAGCTGTTCGGCAGTGGAACGCACTCCCTCGGAGCGTGGTGGGGTCTCCTTCCTTGGAGGTCTTTAAACAGAAGCTGGATGCCATCTGTCAGGGATGCTTTCATCATGATTTCCTGTGTAGCAGGGGGTTGGACTGGATGGCCCTCATGGTCTCTTCCAACTCTACAATTCTATGATTCTAACTGAACATATATTTAACTATTTTAAACTGTTTTTTAAACATGTTCAGCAAATAAAGCAAAACAAAAATAAAGAGGGCAGCCCTTAAGGACTTTGTCAATCTGAAAAGGAGCCCCACAGTCATTCTGCACTTCCCCATCTTTGCTGTAATTGTTCAGACATCCATTTTGCATCCACTTACTTCTATTTTGCTTAAATTCTCACAGGACATCTGGGTTTTGTGATATCAGAATGGATTTTGAGCATCTGGCCGTAAACAAATGAATAATGAATGAATGCCTTAATAAATGAAAAAATAGAAATGAAAATATAGGTACTACAATAATGTTTTAAAATGCAAAAAGCAATACAATACAAAAAACAATAGACAATACAATTCTTGGTTTTAAAACTACAAATATAATTATTGTTATTTTTAAAGATAACCGCACAATTGCATAATTACATTTTTAAATGGGTCCCTTGGGGATAGGACTTCATTTATTATTTGGTTTAATTTTAATCTTTTTCAAAAATACTGCAAAAAGATAATAAGGGGAGTAGGCATTTCTTCTCATTTAGCTTGCAAATTCCAGAAATTTATCTGTGTAATGATAATGAATTTTAGCATTTTGCCTTCTATTCTGATAAATGTGTCTGCTATGCTGAACCTGGATTGGTATTTGGGCTGAGAAATCTGGCCTGCAGTCTGGCAGAGACAGAAGTCCTATATAGATGTTTAAAATCTGGGTATAAAGATGCACACAAGGAAAGAAGAGCTCTACTCACTCTTCATGCATTTCTGTCATTGTCCTCATGTGAGACGTGGCTCTCTGAGATGGAGAACCTGCATGGAGGCTCTCCGTGTAATTCAGGACACTGATATTTTTAGCACTCAAGACCATGTTGGATCCATGCTCAGAAGACTTCCTCTTCTTCAAAATGCCACCCTCCAAATGTAGAGACCAATGGAAATGCAAAAGGAGGGGTGGGACTAGTATGCTCCCCCACCTTCCATGTTTTCACCTGAATAGGGGTAGACTCCAAAAGCACTCCTAATTAGGTCCTATTCATATGAACACTTTCTAAATATAGTACTTTATAGGTTTACTGAAATTCTTTATCAGCCAAGAGGTTGATCCTCCAGTATTTCAAGATTCTATTTTTCTGGTATTGAGCAATGGGTACAACAGTTGCTGGGACTGGCTGTGAAATGAGTGTCTTATTGTAGTAGAAAAACTGAATGCATTTTTATATGCCAGAAGTATGATGATTTGTTTCCGTACTAAAACTTTGGTACTTTCCGCTTTCAACCTTTCCTTTATTTCTCCTCTTCCTTCCATACCCTCACCTTTCGTAGTCTTTCTTTTCTTTATCTACTGATACTAACTTGCTTTTTCCTATTCATTTTCACTTTCCTTGGTATTTATTTCTCACTTGCTTTTGAAGAAAGCTATAGCATTGTCTCGGTGCTGTTGTAATATCATGTTATTTACATTGTGCATTTTCATAGTTCATTTTTTAACATTTGCTGTGGTTATAGGGCTGCCAATCAATCAGTGTTCTCTGTGTGGCCTACTTTTAATGTAAGTCTGTGGCAGTACCCCTTTGTAAATTAAAAACACCAAGGTGCTAAAAAAAATATTATCTTCAGGCTTTCCAAGTAGTGCATTCAAGTCCTTCAATTTTGCAATTGAGAGTTAGCTTGGAAAGTATTAGTGTTCAAGTGCTTTTTTTTAAAAAAATATCATGGTAAATACCATTATTTTCAACATAGCCTGCGCTGTGATTTTATTTTTAAAAAAGATTCTCCTCTTCCCCAGGCATTCATATATTAATCTGATAATTGAATTATTACTATCAGTTATCATAAATCAAATAATCCCACAGTTTTATTTCACAGGATAGCCTGGGCAGTAGTACAGCAAAATATAACCTAAATTCAACTTTCTTTCATACAAGCATACATTTTTTTCAGAATGCCCTATTACAAATTATTTTAACAATATGTTTGTAAATGTTTCAACAACTGTATATGTTATATATTACAGTAGCAAATGGATAATGGAAGTAAACTTTGAAAAAAATATGTGTGAGCTTTGACTGCAATCTATAATAACCTATATCTGTCCAGCTTCACTGGTCAATTCAGTCGTAATAAATGGTAGATTTTATGTCTCTGTAGTTGACTGTTGAAACCATGTAGATTAATCATGTATAGCACTTTGCCTCCACATAGGGCTGAAAACATAAACTGTAAAGCATCAACTTCAATTGCACTTTAGTTCTTCTCTAGACAGTAATAAGTTATAGCAAATCAATATAACAAACTGAGCATAGGATTTTCAACCACTATTAAACATTCCAGTCATATTCCATATAAGATGTCCTTGGAAAGTATGTATAGCAGAAAGCAGAACTGGTATCACAGATAGCAATAATGAGGGCCATACTACGAAGACATACTTGGATCTCCAAGGGGAATCTGTCTGGTACTATACACCTAACAGCCTCCAATAATGAATGGGGAAATCCATCTTAGGCTCAGAAGAACGGCAGTCACACAATTACCTCTCTAGGACTCACAAGTTGAGATACAGGTAAACTTTTCCATATCTACTCCACCGAAGGGCTCACAACTCCCAAGTAGTGGGTTAGGCTGGTCCCAATGGTGATCTCTGCCCTACCTGTGGGGCCCCAGGAACCATGCAGAAAAATTTGGGAATCAGTGCAAAGTGGCCTCATGGTATCCAGTCATTCTATAGTACCCTTGACTTAGCCACACTTATCTGAGTCTGTCAACCAAACATGACATAGCTGACCTAAAAATACTTCTAACCTTCATACTTCATTGCCAAGTAGCCATAAACAAAAGTAATACCAAGAGCAATCAGCAAAGTCTACACTGAAAGATATGGAGGGCAGATAGGAGCCAAAACTAAAAAGAGTCAGGCAAATTGATTTGGCCAGCACTCATAGTGCACACTCACCTCCACACATGATGTGTGTATCTGTACAGTGAAGTTGGTCACCCCAGTCTTCTTATCTCTCTCATCCTGACTCACAATCTTTTTTCGGTGTCAACAATTATGATACAAGAGAGTGCTTTCATTCCTATCCGGAGGGTTTTATTCATATTATGTAGAGAAATTAACAGAACTTCAGAAATACAAATGGTCCAGAATCATTAGAATATCCACAAGGACAGACTTTCTGCTTCTGTTTTGTGGAAGGCAGACTTTTCAGTCTGAAGAAACAATTATAGGTTTGTCCTCTGTTCAATTTTTTTTTATAACTGTACTAAAAGCAGGAGGTTCTTGGAGGAGTAAACAGCAACCACAGCTGTTCTTTAACAGCATTATTAAGGGTAGATTATTTGGTAGAAATATAATGTACAGTATACAAGCTTTTCAGCCTCTTTCTTCTAAGTTCACATGTAAATGTTAACTATATTACTTTTCTGAAAAATTAAAATTGTTATGTTATTCACTAAGTTATTAGTTACCAGTTATTCACTGGTGGTGCAGTGGTTAAATGCCAGTACTGTAAACCACAACGTTGCAAGTCCAATCCCAAGCATTCTAAGGTTCACTCAGCATTTCCATCCTTTCGTAGGTTGGTAAAATGAGTACAGTACCTGGCTTGTGGGGGCAATTAGCTAACACACATTGGAAACCACTTTGAGAGTGCCTAGTGCACTATAAAAGTGTAGATGTGTGGGTGCTATTGCTTAACAATTTGTAAGACGCTCTTAGAGCCCTCATGACTGAAGTGCGGAGTATAATACCTAAGAATAAAATAATAAATAAATAAATAGGAACAATGTGACTATACAGACTGTTGTAACCTTGGTTGCAATAAGCCCTTGGATGTCCTATTTTATCAGAGATAAACTATCTACAGTGCACCATGTTAAGATGGCAGGTTTTGAGAGAATGTCGCAAATGTAGAGAGTATCTCTGTGTTGGCAAAACTAACTTCCCAGAGCCAACTTTCTACCCTGGAAAGAAATGCCTCCTAAAGTTAATTGGTCCATGACATTTTATACCTATTTGCTGTCACTTTCTCAGCTTTGGCAAAGTAATAATTGCCTACTCTTGTTACTATGACCCATTATTATAATTTTATGAAATTTGATCTGTCATTGAGTCCTTGGAAAATAGAACAGAACACAGTGATTAATTGTTTGTTTTTATAGCAATATCATCTCATCCTTATTCTGTCCATTGGATGAGGCATAGGTAGTTGTCTATGCAAGAGCTGAGAGCTTCAAGGACAGTTTTGAACACAAAGTACTGCCAGTTCCATTTGCCTTCATAACAAATTATTCCAACCTATTTCTCAATAAGGTGCTTTCATTATGTTAACCGTTACGCATCCTACAATGGTTATTTTAATAGTACAAATCCCATTTCCAAAATAGGTAAATATCATTTTAAATTAATTCAAAAGCACCAACTAGATAATTTCCCCATGGAAAATAAAGTAACATATTGTATGTTCATTACTTTTCCCCTACACCTTTTCATTCACTCACATAAACACACATTTATTTTTCATGGGCCCTGTGTTTCTTTAGTTATTAAGGAGACGCATACCTTTTGAAACTAAGAGTCTTACCACATTATACTGTTATAGTGCTATTATTTCACTTTATTATTCACTTTATTATTAGAACTATTATTTCACAGCAATTGGCTAAATGGGTCTATTCTACTTGGGAACTAGCATCTGAATTTACATTGACCATTCCTCTACTTTGTGGACTGCTTCACTATCAGCAGAAGATTATGCTTCAAGTGGGCTTTACCTTCATATGAATTCACAATTTAACTCACTACATAACCCCTAGAAATATTTCTGTTGTCCTAGTCAATGAAACCAGTTTAAGGTATAAATGTGACACAGCCTAGTCTACCCCTGGTTTGCCTACTATGGCTAAGTGGGTGGCTGAAAATAAGTCTCCCTGGAAAGTTAAAAGTAAACAGGCTGTATGGTTTTTATTTTCATAGATAGTAATTTTTTTTCATAGCAGTAATTTATTGTACTCCTGGTCCCTTTAAAAAAAATTCTTTCCTATTTTTCCACAATAAGAACAGCAGGTGCCATAGTTTTTAAAGCTAATCCCCAAGATGTGTCCCAGTGTATGGACAAATTTTTCCAAAACCCACTTCCTCGCTTCCTTTCAGAATACTTAGTTCTGATATTCCTTGCCAACCCTTCTTTCACTTGACTTTAAATGTTTTGGAATTACTCTTTCTAAGACCATAATGCCTATAGCTTTCTGGGAAATATAGTCCAAGAAGTAACATTTCCAAGTCTCTGATAAATATTAATACTCACTTTTACACACTGCACACACACACACACACACACACACACACTAAGTTATTACCTGTGTGTGCCTGTGCATGTATGTATGTGGAGCTGTGCTGAAGCATTCTGACAACAGTATGACAAACAAATCCTGTGCTTTCTCTGGGTGCCTAGCCCTGAGCCTAACCTATTCTCCCAATTCCTGTGCACATAAAAACAAAAACTTTGTAGCAAAGAGACACAGATATGAATATGTGGCTATCTGTATTAGCTTAAACTTCAAAATTTAACTGACTACAACTGTTGAAGCAAGGTGACAAGATGCTAGAATGTTTTCCCTTGAAAATATTTCCATGATATCTCCCTGTGCTGTCTTTCTAAAATTAAGCCAATCCCATGAGTCTGGAACTTGATATTTCCTCTCCTGAGCAGAGACCTCAGGGGTCAGAAATAACTGGGTTCCTAAAGCTGCCTAAGGTGGGATTTTCAGAAGAATGACCTCTCTAGAAATTTATTCAGAGAAGGAGCTCAATGGAGAGTGGGGCAACTATCACTTGTCCTGAAGGAGGTATCCTGCTCTCTTCTTTTCCCCTGAACTACCGACAACCCACAGTGGCCCTCCACTGCTCTCTTGCAATGTGCCAGAACAAAACATATTATGTCACCACAATGTACAACCACATAATAGCACACAGCTCTTTGGACTCCCAAGGAGGTTAAAAGGAGAAAGAGCTTCATTTAGGCTCACTGTGCCACACTGGGATGGACAACTGTGGTCCTCTTGGAGATTATTGGCCTCCTAGTCTCACCAGCCTTAGTCAGTATATTCAAGGATTATGGGAGTTGCAGTCCAAAAGCATCTAGAGGGCCACAGTTTCCACCCCTGATACGGGCCATCAGTCAGCACCAGACAACTCTGGAGCAACACTTTTAGCTTCATAAGAGTGTCTAGTCTAATCCCGAAGTTTCCTCCACATGGAGCTCTCCATGGTCCCGACTTTCAGGTGTGTCTAACCTCTGTGTTACGATGCCCAGTATATGAAAATCTTTCCCAAGAAATATTTGAATTGATAGGTTGATTAATTATGCATTTTATTTTTATCTATCTCAATTGTTCTCAAGAATTTTAAACTTTTTACCTTTATATACTACTTAACAAAGTTTTTAATGAATAATTATGTGCTTTATTTTTATCTGCCTCAATTGTTCTCAAGAATTTTAAACTATTTACCTTTATACACTGTTTAACAAACTTTTTTTTTTTAATGAAAACAGTAGGCATTTTTAAAAGACATGAATGAATACCATTAGTGACTCTAAGGTTTTGCCAATATGGTCCCCCAATAAAATAAAATACCAGCAGTATAATCCTCACTGAGAAAATTACTCCTAGGTAAATGTTTATAGGAGCCAGTGTGGTGTAATAGTTTGAGTATTAGACTACAACTCTGGAGACCAGGGTTCGAATCCCCACTCAGCCATGAAAACCCACTCGGTGGCCTTGGACAAGTCACATACTCTCAGCCTCAGAAAATCCTGTGATAGGGTCACCATAAGTTGTAAACAACTTGTAGGCACACAACAACAACAGCAACAAGTGTTTACACGATTGCTGCCTATCAGTCTCCTATTTCATCTTCTCTTAGCTAAGATTTATTAATTTAAAAAATCTCAGCTTCCTAACCAAAAGAAAGCACTTGCATTTATTATAAATATTTTCTTATCTTTCTGCCTCAAATTATAAAACAGACTTTTAAAAACCCTGAATCAACTTTTATAATGTAGAAAGTATGCAAACATTTCAATTAGCAAGGGGAAAACCTATGTGGTTTAGAACTGTGCCCAGCTCAAATGCTACAGACTCAAGAGAAGATGATTAAACTATGAAACAGAAGATAGCACCAAAAATATCACACTTCTGTTATTCTATTAATTGATTATATACCAAATAACATCAGCCATGCCATACATAGTAGACAGTCCAATTCTATTCAAGTGTGAGTCACAATGACTAAGGTGGTGTGCCAGTTGAGCAATCCTATGGTTCAATTATATTGATTGCCACTGAGCCAAGACTTTTCCACCAGTCCTATGCTGAGTCAGTAAAACAAATACAGCAGTAAGGTAGGGAGTGGAGAGCTAAGCACATCATTTTCAGATGCTGCCATTACATCCCTTGGAACCTACACCACCACCAACAATCTCCCTCCCTCCCTCCCTCTCACACACACACACAACTTCTCATGCATGGGTGTACATGGTGCTGCAGCTTGACAATATCTACCTGGCCAACACACACATACTGTCCCCACGTGTAAGGCTTGTGCAAAAGGTTTTAAATGGCAAAAGGTTTCACATCATAGGCATCCCATAGTGTCCTCCACCCTTCAGAGGATATAAGCTTCCCAAAAGCGAGGTCCAAGTCCCACTGTCATGTCTGAGATTCCCCAGAGATAATAGCATCATGCACAACACTGGTCCTGGTGTCTATATGAACTTTTCTTTTCAAAGGACAGAAGAAGGAACCTTTCGGGTATGGAAGAGGCCACGGAGAGCCAGTGTTGTGTGGCAGTTAGACTCCTGAACAGGAACGTGGGAAATCCAGACTGCCAAGTTTACAGAAGAATAGTCTAGCTACTGAATCACAGGAACAGAAAAGAGACTTACAATAGGACTTTGATAGTCTTCCTAGGGGCCAAAACCATAGGGCAACCACTCCTGTCATTTATAACATATAATAGGGGATTCAACTATACAGCTAGGGGCAGCTGGTGGCTTCCATGTCACTGGGGTGTAGGCTCTCCTCTGATTTTACTCAGAACTTTAAAGGAGTTATCCAAGTGCTGAACCTATTTTGAAGATAGGCTTATCAGCTTGAGTAGCTGCTTCAAAGTTTAGGTTTAAATCCAGAGTGCATTCACCATTTCACTGACATGGAAACCACCAGCTGCCACAGCATACAGCTCACTACTGAACAGATCCAGTGTGAATTTTTATCTCATATGAAATCCATATTAAACTCCATTAAAAGAGAGGTGCTGATGTTAAATGCTACTTCAGTCACAGAAGCGGTGTTACACCCATGTGCCTCTATTCTCAGAATAGTTAGGAGTCATCCCATTCCTGCTTATCACTCATACACTGTGGATAGGAGCACACTGTAAACTAAGGAGCAAACAAGACTATTCCCTTTACTTCCATCATCTGACCAGGGCAAAGTAAAAGCTGCCCACAGTACCCACAGATTACTGTGAAAAAAAGTCTGCTCCTGCCCTGAGTCCTATACAGTATGTAACACATAACAAAGGCTACCCAAGATTATGAGTCTGAATATATAGTGCAGCGCTTGCTACAAAATTCCTTTTAACAGAACATTTATTTCTAGCCCCAACAACAGGTCTTGTTGAATATACATCATGTTTTATGTGAAAGATTTTGAGAAGTCATTATAAGAGCATGCTCTGTTCTGTCAGGTTGCGACAGAGAGAGATGGGAAATGGCACTATTCCATCAGTTCTAGCGTAAGACCATCTCTACCAGGCTTCTTCCTCAACCAGCACCTGGCAAGAGCCATTTGATCAAGCAGAAGCCAGAGAACCTGAATCATGGTCATCTTGTCACCACTGCTGAAAAAACAGCAGGTTCCTCTATTCTACAAACTATTTCCATTCTAAGTTATAATTATAAAAATGACTTATAGTAACTTTAATATTTTGTGCCAGGATTTTCACTTTTTCTCTTTTCCCCGTTTCCTCTGTTGCTGTCATTGTTATTGCAGTGGGCCCTTCAGATCCATGGGGTTTGGTTCCCAGGCCCCATGCGGATACCAAAACCCACAGATGATCACACCCCATATTATTAAATAGTGGTGATGTGAACATGAAGGCTCCAGAGTGTCCATGTTCACATCACTGTCATTTAATGATGATCCACAGTTGGTTGAATTCACAGATATGGAGCCTGAAGATCCAGAGGGCCCACTGTATTATCACTATGACCACTACTATCATTGTCAATATCTTTGTGTATATCCCAACTTTACCCCACAACTGGGACTAAGTTGGCTTGCAAATTAAAACATAATATAGTTAAAACATAATATAGTTAAAATGTAATTTTACCACCAGAAACACTTAAAAACAATTTGAAACAGAGAGGTAAAAATGATCAAAAACCTACAGACAAGGACTGTCATGTTTCACTGACAATATCAGTAAACTGATCTTGGAGTGTTTTCAGCTGAAGAGCTGGATAAAACTGATCCATATCTTTATATGGAACATCAATGCAAATGGGAAAAAAATATTTCACTTCTCTTGAGGGAGAAACAGCATCATTTATAGTAGAAAAATATGTTTACTGAAACAGGACAGATTTCAGATAGTTTATTTTTCATTTTAAAAAAATCACAATTCTCAGATTATATAATGTTTAAGCAGCATTAATGAAGCCGAATACAGAAAACAGGTAACCACCACAGCACAGAGAGTGGAGCAGGGGGACAGAACAGTACTTTGAAGTTAGAATGGCATTAAGAAGCAGATATAGGAAAAGCCAGCAGTTTCACTCCCATTACATTTGTTCAGGACATATGCTGGGCCCTCAGTATCCATGGGTGTTCAAGTCCCACTATATACAATGGCCTAGTAAAATAGCACCCCTTATGTAAAACAGCAAAATCAAGGTTTGCTTTTTGGATTTTTAAAATTATTATTATTATTTATTTTTTTGGAATATTTTCACACCATGGTTGTTTGAGTCCATGGATGTAGAATCTGTAGATACAGAGGGCTGACTGTACTAACAATACTGTCATTGCCATCTACATATTTTGCAAAATGACAAAGGGCATGATCCAAGCAACTATAAACATGTTTTAACTATATATGTTTCATGGGAAGAAAATTAGGTTGAGCATTTATTTCCATTGAAATAACTGAGAATGTTTTACTGAATTTATCATATACATTCTAAAATGATAAAAATGAAATATAATTTATAAAAGAAACCCGAGAACAGTATCTGTTAGTTTAAGCTACCTACTTTTCAACACTTCAACTTGACCATACGTACTTTTGTGTGTGTGCATGGATGTGCGTGCACACACACACACACCACATACCTACCTACCTTAACCAGATACAGGAAAAGAAGATTGCCCTTCATCCCAGAAGAATTTTCACTCTCTCCTATTCCTTTCCCACACACAACCAGAAGATGTTTAAAGAGCTTTTTGCTTCTCTCCACCATACCAGAAGAAATGAAAAAGCATAAACTAGAACATTTGACAAATGGGGGGAACCAAAGCAATCCTTCACACTAATGTATTGCTCAACAGGTTGTCACTCTCTCTCTCTTTTCTTATTGGACCTTCTTGGAATATGAGCCAGTTCATTCACAACAAACTAAAGCCCTGAAATAGCAGCCCAGCTTCAAAAGTCTTTTCTTTAAAAAATGATTCTATATGACAATAGCTCATATAATCCTTTGTCCTCCAGAAACATAGCTCACTCTCTAAATATACTTGAGCAGGGCTCACTATTCCAGTGTGCCTTGCTAGATTAGGATTTCTGACTGTAATGTAACTGCAATAACCTAGTACCATAGACATAATACAGTTTAAAATACATTCTTACATTTAACATTGAAATAGCACTTCTTTAAAGGAACATAAGGATTCTATGGGCTGCTTGTGAGGAAGTGGGAGCTACAAACATTTTTTTTTAATGAGGAAAATTATTTCATAATTGTAACCCCATCCAAGACTCCATTCCCAGTGTGCATGAAACATATTGCTGTCTATAGTCAGATTGTGACATTTTATCCCAGAGATTTATTGTGTAAGCAAATGCAACACATGCCTAGGCTGAACTCAGATCCAAGGAATGTATAAAAAGACTTGCTCAAATAGCAATGGCATGAAGTTGGCTACTATACAGTTATGTATCTGTCTTGTTAGATAAACCAAGCTAGGGGTTCTCAGTGTTCTCACTGCAAGGCATGCTACTCATTAAGAAAATTCATCAGCAACCACATGTGTATGTGTTGTCACATTCAGCCACACATACCCTGTTAACCTGAAATACTCTGTTCCCTTCAGAAAGTCAGTTTTTACCAGCAAGTGCTGAAGTTTCAGAAACAGTCAACTAGATGAGACTCAGAAACAAGGAATTAATTTCTCTGCCTAAAGCCCACATTTCTTCCTTTGCATCAGACAAACAGTACCCCACAATACAGTGCTGTGAAATATTGTGTTCCTTTCCAGAAACTTAATGCTTCTTTAGTCATTTTTACTGGCTAGATTTTAAGAAGGGAAAAATAAAGAGCAAAGCATTACTGTCATCTCATATATCCTGAATGTGCAGTCCCTTCCAAAGGGATAGAACACTTTTCTCTTAATTCAGCTACATTTAAAGCTAGGTTTGCAACACAGATGTGCCTGAAAGTTACATGGAGCATTAAGTTAAAGCTTTCCATTTCTCTCTAGCATTCTGTTTTATTTACTGTCAGTTAATGCTCTTCCTAAAATATCCACTAAACATCCAAGATGATATCCCTTCCCCTTCCCAATAAATAAATCTCTGATTTCATTTCAGCAAAGCATTCTGTGCAATATGGAGAAAATGGGAAGTCCAGGGCTCTGTACACTGAAGTCTCATGGTTATGGAAGCTTAACCACAGCAAATTGTGACTCTAAAGTAGACTTTTGTTCATAAATCTTGCTTTGTGTTAGGCAAGGCAAGCTTCATTTACAGTCCCATTTCATTTCAGCACTAAATGGGGAGGAAGGCAGAAACAGAGAGAGACAGAGAGAGATGAGAGCTGCAACACTATTACATTATTAAGTAGCAATTTCAGAAAATAAAAACCTTGAAATACATTTGTATCCTTTATGCCTTCTGAAATAATATATTCCACAGAAAGCTACAACAGGTGACATTATGATTAATGCAACTTTGCAAAACAACCATGGTTTAATTTTGTCCAGACCTGTACTATGCAGCAATCTGTAATCTTGCCAATGATTCCTTGAAGAATGCCTTCACTTCAGCAGGCGCACAAAAGATCAGCATATAAACATCCAATAAAATGGTCAGGTCAGTCTGTGACAGCTTAACCTTTCTTTTTTAATATATATATATATATATATGCATTAGAAAGACAGATATAACCAGGCTGTTCCCTGCTTGCTCAAGATGTTCCTCTTCCCAACATTCAAATTGAATGAGCCAGTGCAAATGCACTGCTTTTCCTCTCATGAGGCTAGGATGCATTTATGTGAAACATGAGGAGAATGCCTAATGCTGAAACATACTCTGCATCTTCAATGAGATTTCATTACAAGGCTCTCTTTCCCTTCCCTAGCGTATACTATGGTGCCTGGCAAAGAGTCCATATCTCTCTCAAATCAGTCACTATAAAGGCAGGAATATTTAACTTTTCATACACACACACACACACACACACACACATTACAATGTAAATAGGTACTCTGTAAACAACACAACACTATTTTTAAGGATGCTTAAAAATAAGGTTCAAAAGCAAAACTTAGTTTATTGAGGCAGAGAATACATCTGAGATAGGAAAATAGATGGGTAGAAGAGTTATCTAACTTGGGTACAAGAGTCCCCAAAAGATGCAAGGCATCTTGAGACTGAGCTGTCTCATGGCAGCTGGCCAGCTTCTGAGACAAAGCGTTTGTAAAGCACCAAAACATCTTAGAGGAAAAGGAGGGAGTGACCTCTACATGCAAGTAAGAAATAAAGCCTTGAGAACACAGCTCAAAGAGACACAGGACTGAATCAAAAGGGTAAGCATGCAACTCCAGAGTTTCCCTCTGTCTCCCAACTACCCTAAACAAATGTTGATGCTTCTTCACTTCAACAGAGTCAGTGGGCACAGCTAGATGGGAGAATTTGTTTAGAAAAATAGTGACTTGCCTCCCTATCACTGCAGAGTCCACTATCTCCCTATCACTGCAGAGGTAAATCAATAAATACACAAATAAAAACATTTTAAAACAGACTAAACAACTTCTTTAAAATTAATTTTGAAACCACAGACTGTGAAAACAGCCAGAGTATCTACTGTTGCTTTGAATGACCAAAGGCCATGCAAAACAATATAGCTGCTTGCCAGAAACAAAAAAGGACGGATTCAATCTGATTTCCTTGAGAGGGTGTTCCACAGTCAGAGTGCTGCTACAAAGAAAGCCCTGTGATGTGTACCTAGCAATCTAGCCTTATTGGGTGGTTGGCATGCAACATGGACTCTACCAAGGATCTCAAATTTTAAGCAGACACATATGGGAACAGGTGATATTTCTAATATCCTGGATCCAAACTGTTTAACACAGAGAGAGGGGGGAGGGGATTTTAAATGCCCTGTACTGATAGAGCCCCATCTGTTTAGTACTATAGGGATTAACCACAATAGTGAGTATACATTGTAAGTTTCTCCATTATGCATCTACTAGATATATACCCTCTAACTGTCCCAGTTTTTCAGGGACAGTCTCAATCCTGTCATCCCATTTTTCAGTTGCTTTTAAAAGGCCTCAGTTTCAATCTCCTCTTTCCACTTTTCCCCTTTCTCCTCAGCTTATTTCAGTTGCTGCAAAATAAGTTTAAAGTGCAAAAGTATTTTGCACTCAAATAACACAGCAGGGAAGGAGAGAAGAATAATACAATCTTGCCCTTCCCTGAAGACTCAGGCAAAAGAAAACAGCAGCAGCCTTTCCTAGCTTATGTGTTCTTCAACTTTAAACCACACTTGTATTCTGTCCAGATAATAATAAACAACACACACTCAAGGTAAATACAGTTTCCAACCCTGTTCATTGCCAGCAGTAACTGGAGAGTGAGAGTATTCAGTAACAAAGGACAATTATTTCTGCTAAAATTTCCATTTAATGTAGGAACTTTGATCAGGCAGCTTTACCAATTTAGATGACCATGGCATTACTCCACTATAGTTGCAGTTGCTTGCAAGTGTTCCAAGTACATAAAGCTCTTTAATTCTGGTTTGTGTGACAATGGACTCTCCCATTATCTGGGCAACATAGCCATGGGGTATCAGAACCAAGTCTCTTGGGAGCAGGCCAAACAAAAACAACAGCGGAAGAATGAATGAATGTTCATATTTGTCCAAGATCAGAGAGAAACTCAAGACAGAAGCTAAGTTGCTTGCATCAATGTGTACACATCATATAACCCTAAAGACATCCATGGGCCACTTATAAGAACAATGCAGTACTGCCACACCTGTTCCAAAGGTTGCTTTGTTTTGTGCAAGTGAGTAGCTTCAGCCAATCAGGTGGTAAATCAGAAACCTGGGCTGCATTTGCAATGAAGAAATAATCCAGTTTGACACCACTTTTTAACTGCCATGGCTCAATGCTATAGTGCCTTTGTTGTGGCACCTGTGGCATCACTAAGGCTGGTGTCACCCCTTCCCCAAATGGTGCAGTTTGGTGCAGTTTGGCTTCTCCACACACCCCTAGTGCCACCACTGTGTGGCCACAGAGCTCTCTGACAGAGAAGGCTAAATATCTAACAAAACTACAAATCCCAGAATTCCATAGCATTGAGCCATGACAGTTAAAGCAGTGTCAAACTGGATTATTTCTACAGTGTAGATGCAGCCCTGGGCACTTTTAGCTCTAAATAGCTGGCCAGTCAATTTGATTTCAGCCACCAGTTAAGAAGCTCTCATTTCCCTTTAAACAACCAACAAATTCCTCTTTGTACCCAACTTTGGTGTACTGTACTTAGAAGGAAGTTGACAAATCCTTCTGCAAGAAACCAAGATACACTCTGAATTCTCCAAAGACATTTTTGAAGAGCAGAGATGAAATTTAATTCTTCCACAGATATCTTACTGCACCTTAAATTCCAAGGATTGTTGTTTTTTCTGTATTCCCTCCAGGTTATTAGATCTTGGAGCCTGGCCCTATGTTTCCAGTTTACATTGGCCTTATCCAGGTAGGAGATGAGTGTGCAAATTCTCTTGTTTTGGTGGGATCATATCTGGGCAGGAGGAATAGGCTAGACATTCCAGGGAGTCTATGTGGTTAGTTGGCTTCCTTTTCCCCTCCCAGTCCTTGTGGTGTCAGGGTTCACTCTCAACTCAGGCCCACATTCACCTTCTGGGTAGAAGTAAATGTTCCTTATCCCCACTCCTTAAATAAGTAAGAAGGAATAATCCCTTCATTTCTACAGCCCTTTTAGTTAAGATTTCAATCTTAATTTCCAAAGAGGAAAATCAATCTGTGTGTGTGTGTGTGTGTGTTTGAATGACATGCTGTGAGCAACTGTTGTTGGTACTTTATTCATAGCACTTAATGACATCACCAGGGGCTGTCCCTAGGTCTTGGGTGTTGGGCCAGAAACCCCAGGGCCTGAAACAATCCTGAACGGGCAAACTTAATTCCCTCCCAGCATGCAAATGTAACTTTGCCTCAGTTGGGTTGCCTATTATACAGATAGCCTATTAAGCAGTTGTATTATATGATACTGTTTCTGCATGGCTACAAATTCTTCCTTCAAATTCTTATAAATTCACAGAATGAATAGAATACAGATTCTTACTTCTAAACTATCCATGACAATAACCAATGTATCATTTACTCAGCAAAACAGTAATGCTCATACATATCCCGATTTTAATGAACAAGAAATCTATATTAGGATTTACAGTTGTCCCTCCACATTCATGGATTTAAGTATTCACAGCTTGAAAATATTCTTTAAAAAATCATAATCCAAAAAGCAAACCTTGATTTTGCCATCTTATATAAGGGACACCATTTTGCTATGCCATTTCATATAATGGGACTTAAGTGTTCACAGATTTGGGTATTCATGGGGTGTCCAGGAACCAAACCCCAGCGAATGTGAAGGGACAACTGTATTTTTAAAGGCAATTTCATTACAAGTGGGTTTTTAAGCTTCTTGGCTTGGTACAAATGTTAACTCTGATTATTTTGAAAACCATAGGTTGGAAAACGTCCTTTTTTGGACTACAATCAACACTGGGAATTCTAGTTGGAGATTCTGAAAGTTGTAGTCCAAAAGGTAACACTTCAAATGCCTGCTACAAACCATAACTTTTTAACGGAAAGGTGGACTCACAAAAAGCATACTTTGTCTTCCTCTTTATAGAGCAAGAGCGGGCTAATATGCCCTGTCAGATGTTATCCTACACCATTAGCTATGTTGGTTAGGACTGATGGTAATAAAAGTCCAACAATATCTGTCAAGCCACCCCACTCTAGAACAATCTACCCTCCATTCCCTTCCTTACTTGATACTAATAATCTTAGGACTTTATCAGACCAACCCTCATAAAAGTTATTTTGCCAGCATAAATTGTGGTGTTTTTATGCTGGCAAAAGAACTCGCTCCACCAGACCTTACCTTGTTCCCATTAAAGAGGCTTCCCAAGCACTAAGGGGGAGTGAACGGAGCTCCGTTCACTTCCTGGTTTCAAATCTCACCTAATGTTGCGAGAAGACACTCATGTGGGAAATTAAGAAAAACAAAAACAAAATAAACACACAAAAAGTTCAGGAAAGCACCAAAACGCACTTTAATGGTTCCAAGTAAACTGGGGGGGGAGGGGTTGTCATAAAAAGAGTGTCCCCTACCTGAGTGTCCTGATCGCACCTGGAAGTGTTTGTCCATTGATGCTGTATTCACGCGAGTACAATGGCACATGGATTCAAATGCTGACAATGCCGGCAGAAACTCACTATGGGGGATCAATTGATGACTTAAGCCATCAATAAAAAACTATGGTTTTTAAACAATATATGGTCACAAAAGGGAGACATCATCTGGTACATGCACCCTTTCGCAATCATTAGGTGTCTTTATGACACCTTATTTTACTGGTCCGATAAAAGTCCTTAATCATTACATGTGTCATGTTAACTATGGTCATTACTGATCCACAGGTTCAACGCTGTTGTAGTTTCCATCCCTGTTTTATGAGGCAATTCTGATTTGTGTATAAGTTCACATGATGGAAGCCTAAGCCACAACAAAGGCAAAGATTGTTTGGCTTTCTTCTAAAAACAGAATGGTTTCACAGAAGTCTCAGACAAAGGAGGAAACTGCCACACACCCCTAAGCTGGACAAAAGAGTTAACAGAGTTGTATCTGTCTGTATACTTTTCAATTTTTTTTTAAATAAACTAATAAGTAGTAAAATAACAAAATGAACAAATAACATTTTACTGCATGCACTTCTATGAGGCTCATATTCAAAATTAATCAGTATCTGGGCATTTTCCTTGTGAAGTACACTTTATGCAATCCCACTCACAGAACCATACTGGGCTCAGTCTAATTCATAATCTGATTCACTGGGGACTTCTAATGAGTTCCGGGTCATAGCAAGGACATGGCCTCTGTAATAAGCCAACAACCTGCTAGTTGTTCTTGATCACATAGCTCTGCTGGATTTGATTTCTGCTTTGCTGTTCCCATCCCTCAAGCCACTTTTACATTTCTCAAATGGCTGCACTGCCTTTCATGAAATTACTGGTCTATTAATCCATTTCATTTATTTTCCTTTCTATCCTCTGCTCAAAATCTGGAATGGCGCAGTGAAAATATTCATGGATTTTGTTTTTGCCATTATCTATTTACATTCTTGCACTATTTTTTCTGAAATGCTAATAAAGTTAAGCAAATCAATGTCCATTCATCAGCATGCCTTTGGGTAACCACATATTCAACATCATGGAAAAAGTCAGGAGGCTAGCATTCATCCACCCAATCAATGAGTATATAGCTCAGAGCAAAATTGTTGTAGACTCCTTTTTTTTTTTTTTTTTAAAGTAGGTCCAACACAGGCATTATACAACTGGATGTATTTTTAATGTTACTTGAAAGCTACTAGCAATTCTGAAGTTGAAGGCTTTCACGGCCGGCATCCATAGATTTTCCTTGGTTTTTTTCTGGGCTGTGAAACCGTGTTCTGGAAGAGTTTCTTTCTGACACTTCGCCTGCATCTGAGGCTGGCATCTTCATCTTCTCTGAAGATACCAGCCAGAGATGCAAGCGAAACATCAGAAAGAAACTTCCAGAACACGGCCTCACAGCCCTGAAAAAAACCAAGGAAAATCTACCAGCAATTATATTTCAGGTAATCTTTCTGCTTTGCTTTCACAAGCAAGGAAGCAGGCATTTTCAGATTAAAATTTGACACAAAACTTCACATCTGCTCACAGCAGATGGCTTGTTCTTCTATTTCTTTTTTGCAAATGTTAAATTGCTTCCAAATGTAACTATTGGATAGACAAATGCTTCTTAGTTACTTTCAAAATGTACGTTGGCATGGGATTTTTTAGGACGACCATTTGCATCTGTGGCTTTTTGGTTTTTTTAAGAGAGGCTTTCATATCTACATGGTACTCTAGATGTCATATAACAAATCAAGAGCTCCATAGCTTGTCTGCTAAGCCTACTAAGAAATGACACTTTTTTTAACAATACTCACATGCATCCAAAACAGTTAGAGATATGTACAAGCCTCCAGTGACACATCTCCATCTTCTGTTCCTCCATGCTCCCTACAAGCTAGCCCAAATTTGGAAGATTTGGGGCTAAGTGCATAGGAAGGTGCATGTTTGTAAAATGAGGGAAGTTGATGTAGTGGGGAAATTTTGAAATGACAAAACCTCACTGGTGTTCCCCAGAGAGCCCACAGTATTATATGAAGCAAAGTACCTCTCTAGCAGCATCCCACATGACTGGTTCTGAGAATTCTCACATCCACTCTACTATAGGTGGGGTCTGCTTGAGAATCAACAGGGAGTGTGAGACAATATGTCCAGGTTTCTATATAATGACTTCTAGAAGGAGGTGAAGGTTGGTAACACAGAAGCAAGAAAGCTATAGAACTTTGACAGATTAACTGCCAAAGCCTTGTCTGAATTTTTTTTAAAATGGTTTTGGTTGCTGGTGGTAGGACAACAGAGAGGGAGCTAGGTTAGCCTTTTTGAGGGGGAAAAACCCACAATGAGTTCCAGAGCTAGGAGAAATCACCAAGAAGACCTTTCTTATGCTTCTATCAAACATATTATGCAGTGGGACAAAGAGAATAGTATTCCTTGATGCTTTTTAGACCTCAGGAGGCTCATATGGGAGAGTATAATTTCTCAGCCTTGATTTATAGGTCATAGCCAGCCTTTGGATTGTGACCAAAAGCAGATCAGTAGCCAACAAAGCTGTTTTAACAAGGAAGTCACAAATTTCTTGTGCCCTGTTCCAGCCCTGTTCTACCACCCCATATTACTACCAGATGTGTTTTCCTCATTCACCCCAGTTGCTATCACTGGTAAAGACAGACACATGCAGTTCTGAATAACATCAGGGCACAAGGTCCTTTGAACTAGACCCAGTACTACAAAGGTTCACATTCTAAGTAATCCTGCCCTCAAAAAAGAATGATCTCAGTAAGGAGTTACTTCTACTTGTTGCTTGTGCTCTTTTGTTAAGAATAGCACCCTTCAACAGAGTGTGCACTATATGTTAAAGACAAGTATTCCCCCCCTCATTCTATAAAGTTTTGCTGTATTTGTTGTGTACCTTCAAATAACTGCTGACTTATGATGGCTCTAAGGTGAATCTATCATGGCATTTTCTCAGCAAGATTAGTTCAGAGGGGGTTTGCCATTGCTGTTGTCTGAAGCTGAGAGACTTGCCCAAGGTTTCCATGACCGATCAGCAATTTAGAATCAGCAATATCCTGAAGCCCTAGTCCAACACTCAAACCACTACACCACATTGGCTCTCTTGCAGTATATCAGTATTTTAAAAAACAAAGCAAAAAGAACCAAATCCAAATATGCATTCAGAACTTTCTAAAGGAAAAATTATAGCCTAAATTCAATTGTTCACCCCAACTAAAGTAGAGCCACTGAACCAATGGGATTCATATAAATATTGACTTCCCATTCTGCAGTTGAGTCAATGGGTCTATTCTTAGAGTAATTGGGCTAGTAATTAGATTTGTCCTTATAAAACTATCTGATTTTTATATTCTCATTATAAACTATGTGAACACAATTTCAGGACATTATTTGACTTGTGGAGCCTTTACTCAGAAAAGAAAGTAACATACACATAGAATGATAGAATCTTCGAATCTTAGGGATTGTCTATACGAGGCAATAAAATGTGGATTGGTGCACAGTAATGTCAATTCGCAGTTGCGTCCATTTCTCTCCACAGTTTTTTTGGCAACACTGCACGTATGTGAAGCTATCCATGTTTGATGTTCACACTGGCATGTCTGCAAATCAAGATGGCAGGCATGAGTGAATTACTCATGTTTTTATTCTCCTTAGGTTGCTGCCAATGAACAGTATTTTTTTTAAGTAAATCCAAGGTATGAAAGTGCAACTTTCCATTTAAACAAGCTTTAAAAAAAACTGGTTCATCACCTCAGCGCATGATCGCTACTGAGAACATTCAACATGGCAGTTCTGGACACTTCACTGCTGGCAAGCTCTGCCCCCACGTACATCTGACCAATCAGCAATCCACTTTTGTCCTCACCAAGAATGTGCTGCAATCTGAATTGGTTGTCCCAACAACAGGAATGCACATTTCCCTTGCAGTTTCTAAAAAACTTCGGGAAAAGCTGAGAAGGCTTTTCCAGCACAATATATAACTCGTGTGGCATTTTTGTGGCCCCTGCTTCTGAACACGATGAATCCCCATATGATAGATCCCATTTAGACAAAAGGTATTCTCCTCAAATTCTATGACTAGTATTTTCACCATTTAGACAAGCCCTAGAGTTGCAAGGAAAGACAAGGAGCAGCTAATCCAACTCCTTCTGTCATAATTAACCCCCCTGGATGACTTAGACAAAGAGAAGGAGGAGGAGGCAGATTACCAGGAGGCTGCAGTTCTTCACAGTGGAGCTCTCTCTGAGTCTGAGGAGTTGGGGGCTTAGGCAATGGGGGAACCTCAGCAGGAGATGGAAGATGCTGAAGACAATACCCTCCCCCATCCTTTGCTGAATGGCGAAGAGAGAATCTCCAGAATCACAAGTGGTTAATTCTAAGATTCTAATTAATTGGGCCCCAGATGTTAATGAGGTAGCTGGCCATAAATCTCCCAGCAGCTCCCTCCTGTCTTTGTTGTTGGCAGCTGCCTTATCTGACAAAACTCAGGCCCTCCTGTTTCTTTGACCCTGGACTGGCTCTGCTTTGAGGACTTTGTTCATTCCTTGCTGGCTCTTACATCTGACAGCTCTGACACACCAACCACCTGCTGCCTGGGGTGCTTGCTGACCTGTGTTCAGGACACCCCACCATGCAGGAATGCACAGCTAAAGTACTCCTGAGAGATGCCCATCCAACCTCTGTTTAAAGACCTGCAAAGATAGAGAACGCAGCATTCTCCAAGGCAATCTATTCCACTGTAAAGAAGTTCTCCTTAAGGCTTGGTGGAATATCTTTCCTGTAATTTGAATCCATTGATTTATGTTACAGTCTCTGGAGCAGAAGAAAACAAGTGAAATGACATCCCTTCAGATATTTGATGATAGCTATCATTTCACCACCCAGTCTTATCTTTTCCAGTCTAAACATATCCAGCTCCCTAAGCCATAACTCATAAGACTTGGTTTCCAGGCCTTTGATCATCTTGGTTGCCCTTCTCTGGGCATGTTCCTGCTTGTCAATATCCTTCTTGAATTGTGGTACTCAGAATTGGACATGATATTCCAGGTGAGGTCTCACCAAAGCAGATTAGAGTAGGACTACTACTTCCTTTGATCAGGACACCATAATCCTGTTGATGCAGCCCAAAATTACATTGCTATTTTGGCTGCTGCATCACACTGTTGACTCATGTTTAGTTTGTGGTTTACTAAGCCCACTAGATCCTTTTAACATGTACTGCTTTCAAGTTAGGTGTCACCCATCCTATTGTACATTTTAATTTTTCTTGACTAGATGTAGTGCCTTACATTTATCCCTGCTGAAATTCATTTTAGTCTTGGCCCATCTCTCCAATTTTTCAAGGTCATTTTATAACAACAACAACAACAACAATAATATTTTTTTTATTTTTAACCTGCCCCTCTGCTTAGCAACCGGGGCGGCATACAACAAGATTAAAACACAGCAAGTTAAAACAATTCTTCCCAATCCTAACCCTCCCACCGCTTAAAATTAAATTAAACTAATATAGAATTAAAACAATGATAAAATACAATAAATAAATGGCAATAGCAGCAGGGGAGCGGGTAAACAATCAGCTCCACTTGAGCCGGGAAATTATTCCGGGAAGGCCTGTCGGAAGAGATCCGTCTTTAGCACTTTCTTGAAGCTATCAAGAGTAGTGATAAGATGGATCTTGTCTGGCAGGCCATTCCAAAGTCTGGGAGCCGTAGAAGAGAAGGCCCTCTGGGAGGTTGCAGACAGCCTAGTTTTCATAGGCTGCAGCAGGTTCCTCCCAGAGGACCAAAGTGCGCGGGGGGGGGATTGTATGCGATGAGGCAGTCCTGAAGATAAGATGGACCCAAGCCATGTAGGGCTTTAAAGGTTAAAACCAACACCTTGTACTGTGCCCGGAAACTGATCGGCAGCCAGTGGAGAGATTTAAGCACAGGTGTTATATGTTCTCTCCTAGATGTACCCGTAATTAACCTGGCTGTCATATTTTGTACCAGTTTAAATTTCTGGGTTAGGCACAAGGGTAGCCTCAAGTTGAGTGCGTTACAATAATCCAAATGTGAGGTTACCAAAGCATGTACCACAGTTTCCAGATCCCTTGTATCCAGGTAAGGGTGCAGCTGGCGTATCAGCCGAAGCTGATAACAGGCACTCCTGACCGTCGCACTCACCTGACTAGTCATGTGAAGTGACGAATCTAGGAGTACCCCCAGACTGCGAACACAGTCCTTAAGAGGAGAGTGTGACTCCATCCAGGACTGGAAGTTGTATTTCCAGACCTGGTTTCGGGCCTGTGACTGTCAGTACCTCCATTTTGTCTGGATTTAGTCTCAATCTGTTTTTCCTCATCCAATCCATTACCTCTCTAAGACAGTCATTGAGAGGAGAAACGCCATCTGAAATCTGAGCTGACGATCTGGTCATGGAGAAATATATCTGAGTGTCATCAGCATACTGATGACACCAAGCTCCATGCCTCCGGATGATCTCTCCCAGCGGCTTTATATAAATGTTAAATAGCATCGGGGACAGGATGGCACCCTGAGGGACACCACTATTAAGCTCAATTCTGGAAGAGCAACTGTCCCCGAGCCTCACCCTCTGGGATCTGCCCGAGAGAAAGGAACGGAACCACAGCAGAGCAGTGCCTCCAATTCCTAACTCTCTCAGGCGATCTAAGAGGATGGAATGATCTATAGTGTCAAAAGCTGCTGAGAGGTCCAAGAGCATCAGCAGGGTCACACTACCCCTGTCGATGCTCAGGTGGAGGTCGTCAGTTAGAGCAACCTGGCAGTCTCAACTCCATAACCTGTCCTGAAGCCGGTTTGAAATGGATCAAGATAATCGGTTTAATCCAAGGCGGCTTGGAGTTGGGAAGCAACTGCCCTCTCGATCACCTTGCTTAAAAAAGGTAGCAAGGACACTGGTCTGTAATTGTTCCTGTCCAGGGGGTCCAGGGAAGGTTTTTTCAGGAGTGGCTTAACCGCCGCCTCCTTTAAACAATTTGAATTCATATTGAATTCAGATCCCATCCTCTGGGCATTACCTACTCCTTCCATTTGGTTTCATCTTCAAATTTGATAATACAGTCATCCCTTCACATTCGTGGGGGTTAGGGGCAGACAACCCCCGCAAATGTGAAAAAAACGCGAATAAGAAATGAGCTGTGGGCCAGCGGTTTTCCACCCCTCCTTTCCAAAGCAGCGAAGGGCTTTCTCTGAAGCCGTTTGCTGCCTTGGGAAGGGAGTGGGGTGCAGAGCAAGCGCGCCAGCTGCTTCCCACCCCTCCTTTCCAAAGCAGCGAAGGGCTTCCTCAGAAGCCGTTTGCTGCCTTGGGAAGGGAGTGGGGCGCAGAGCGAGCGCGCCAGCTGCTTCCCACCCCTCCTTTCCAAAGCAGCGAAGGGCTTCCTCAGAAGCCGTTTGCTGCCTTGGGAAGGGAGTGGGGCGCAGAGCGAGCGCGCCAGCTGCTTCCCACCCCTCCTTTCCAAAGCAGCGAAGGGCTTCCTCAGAAGCCGTTTGCTGCCTTGGGAAGGGAGTGGGGCGCAGAGCGAGCGCGTCAGCTGCTTCCCACCCCTCCTTTCCAAAGCAGCGACAAGCTTCTGAGGAAGCCGCTCACTGCCTTGGGAAGGGAGTGGGGTGCAGAGCGAGCGTGCTGGCTGGCTCCCACCCCTCCTTCCCAAGACAGCGGGGTGGAGAGCGAGAGCACCAGCTGTTTCCCACCCCTCCTTTCCAAAGCAGTGAAGGGCTTCCTCAGAAGCCCTTCACTGCCTTGGGAAGGGAGGGGGTGTTGAGCAGCGGGGGGGGGGGAAGCAGCCTTCCGCGAATAATCAAAACCGCGAATGTGAAAGTTGCGAATATGGAGGGGCAACTGTATATGTATGCATACTATAAGTACATTGTTATTGGTGTGTGCCTTCAAGTCATTTATGATTTATGGTGACCCTATCACAGGTTTTTCTTGTTCAGAAGAGGTTTGCTCTTTCCTTCCTCTGAGGCTGTGTGAGTATGACATGCCCAAGGTTACGCAGTGCATTTCCATGGCTGATCAGGAATGAACCCTGGTCTCCAGAGACATAATCCAACACTCAAACCACTACACCATGGTCTCACTATTCCTTGCCAGGATTCTCCGAACTCACTCCAAATGAAAGTTCAGATTTTCCAATACATGGATGTCATCGTAGTGGCATTCCTGAGAGAGGTACATCTGATGAGCCATTTTTTATGCTGGTGTTTATTTTCCTGTATACAGATTACAGGAAAATAAACACTAGCATTAAAAAAAAGGCTCCTCAAGTGTACCTCTATCAAGAATGCCACTACAATGATATCCATGTATTGGAAAACTTAAGCTTTCATTTGGGATTAGTTGGGAGTATCCTGGCAAGGCAACATAGCTGAGCTGTTCATGCAGCCATGAAGGATCAGTACAGTTATGGATGCCACATTTTAAAAGGGTTTTACTACATCTTTATTTTATTGTCAACATCTCACTGTCTTTTTACCTTAACCTATTTCAAAGAGCTTTGGAGGGAAGGAATGGGGCAGCTTCATTAGAAACCCAGAATGTTTTGCCAGACAGTTCAAGAGATTTCAGTATTCTTAACCCCATTCCCCTCCCCCACCAACTATCTGAAAGGTCTGATTGTGTTTCAGCAGCTTTTAACACTGGGCTCAATTACTGACTGATTGATGATCTATACCTCCTCCACTCTTTGCTCCCAATAAATCTTCTCTGCAGATTTTCATAGGCTTCACCTTACAATTTTCAATAATGTGTTTTCAAACCTTTAGTTATATAAAATTCTTTATTCAGCAAAATGATTGTCCCCTTGTTTCATGTAAATTTAATATTTGCGAAAATGAAACTCTTCTTGAACATTTGGCATATTTCTCATCTAGTTCATTCAGATGGCAATGATTTTTTGCTATTATATATAATCATGTAAAAATATTGCTATTCATTTTAAAATGATATAAATCTTACACTGCATTTTTGCAAGGAAGACGGAATGCTCAGTATGATCCATGGAAGCATAGTACATTTTCAATAGCTGTAATATTTTGCTACTTGGAGCTGTTTTAGCTCATTAGTTCATGGGGAAATTCTGAACTAACTCCTCCACTTGAGTTGAACAATATCAGATTCTCACTAACACCATGAAAATACTGTACATAGGGCTGTTAGCCAGTTCAAAATGAAGGTGATATTTGCCTGCCCGTTATCTAATTAATCAATTAATTTAGGATACATAACAAATACATCAGTAAACCCCCCTTTTTAAGACCCTGAAGTACTCTTTAATAAGCAATATGTACCATTAGTTGTTCTAAATCTAACACCTCTAGCACATCACCAAAATAATGTAACGTCCTCTCTTCACTTATCTGCTGCAGCCTTCCAAGATGTCCAAAAACTAGCTCCAGGAGGTTTCTGGCCATCTAGAACATGTTTTGGTGTGCAGAAGAGGCTGAGTAGTGAAAAGGGGAACTTGCTTTGCTTCTTCAGCACAAGTTCAGTTTTGGATCAGGTCTCTTGTTAGAAGACAAGTATATCTTTAATGTGTTTTTCCAATTCATTTTCATGGTATGACAACACAATCAGAATCAGCATAACCTCAGAATAAATCTTTATATCTAAGCTCCTGGTGCATGAAATTTGCTCCCATTGTAATCACCATTTTTTCATTAATCTAGTTCTAGTCATCTTCTGATAAAACCAATTATATCTTGCATCCTTAATACACATGAATAAATGTATGCAGAATTACAGCCTTATAATATGAATGAAAGTAACAACTATCACTTTTAAAAGCTAGGCATTTGTCATAACACAAGATACAATAATCTATTTACTTTTTTCTTAATATTTTATCTTAGATGCTCTCTGTTCTATGCATTGCCCCTTGTATTAATATTCAGTAGAGATCTTTCATGCTATTAAAATTCATTTTCTGTGTCCCATTTTCTCCCTTTTAAAAGGCAGCACTGACATTAAACAAAACAAATACTGAAAAAAATATGTTTTCTATCTCATAGGCTTACATTTTGTTGCAGATAGAGCAGTGAGTAGGAAAAGAGGTTATTTGAAATGGGAAAATTTCAGCTGTTCACAGGGTATTTGGGAAACATGAATCCCATATATTACTAATGCAGGGAACCCCCACTGTTTTCAAAGATCTGCCCTATACAGTAGGATGACATAACTAGTTGTGTTTCCTTACAGATCTCAATAGACACTACAACAACAAACCACTTGGATGCAACATAACAATTTTTTAACTACTTTCAAACTAAAGATGACTGCAAAGTACCATAAAAGCAATTAGAAAAGTTATGGGCCAATTATGGGCGAGAATAGTATTTTAATTGTTTTCAGCTATTGCATGCTGAAGAATGCAAAACTCTTGGAGCTGATATGTGAATGTTGATGTCATAAATCTTAATGTGGTTTTATATTAAAACTTTGTAAAGAATATATATTTCCCAGGTTATGATGTAAATTAAATATTGTGACACTTATAAATCACTCTTAGTAAGTGTGTATATTATACCTAGGCCTAAATCCAATGTACTGCTGTAAGAGGAAAATGGAACACCTGGCAGAGTTCCACTAGATTTTCTAGTTGAAGAACTGGAATGTGTATGCATGCACTAGTGGACCACTCTGTGTTTCTGGACAAGATGGTCTGCATCAGCTGTTTACATAACCCTCGTTGACCCTACCTGTAAGAAATTTCCAGTATATATTCATGTCATTCCCTCCAACTGTTCTGATCTAGCAGCAACAGTCCCAGTTAATCCTCTGTTGCCTCCCAATTTCAGCTACTTTTAAAATGTTCCACTTTTTCTCTCCTCTTTCCAGTTTCTACCTTTGTCATCTGTTTACTTCAACTTCTGATAATTGGGTTCAAAGTGAAAATGTAGCATGCACTCAGTTAACTCAGCAAGGGGGTAATAATAATAATAATAATAATAATAATAATATAAAATTTCTTTCTACCGCACCCCTCTGTTAAAAACAATCGGGGCGGCTTACAAAAATTAAAATACAAATACAGATTAAAAACCCTAAACACCACCCACCCCACCCTCCCCATAAAAAGATATTAAACCAATGTAAATTAAAAACAACTTATCTAAAATCACATTAAAAAAATAATAAATAGCCAGCAAATTAAAAGAGTCCAGGAGCTCCTGAGGCCGGGATCTAATTAGGAAAGGCCTGCTGAAAGAGATCCGTCTTTAGTGCTTTTTTAAAGCTACTCAGGCTCGTCATCTGATAGATCTTGTTCGGCAGGCCATTCCATAATTTGGGGGCGATTACTGAAAAGGCCTTCTGGGAGATTGCAGACAGCCTAGATTTTTGTGGATGAAGCAAATTCCTCCCAGAGGACCGGAGTGCGCAGGGGGGATTGTATGGGAGGAGGCAGTTTCGAAGATAAGTTGGACCCAAGCCATTTAGGGCTTTAAAGGTAATAACCAACACCTTATACTGGGCCCGGAAACTGATAGGCAGCCAGTGGAGAGATTTTAATACTGGAGTTATATGGTCTCTCTGAGATGTTCCCGAGACCACTCTGGCTGCCATATTTTGTACCAACTAAAGTTTCTGGACCAAGCATGAGGGCAGCCCCATGTAGAGCGCATTGCAAAAATCTAGACGAGAGGTTACCAGTGCGTGGACCACAATCTCGAGGTCCCTTACTCCCAGGAAAGAGAGCAGCTGGCATATCAACCGAAGCTGATAACAGGCACTCCTGACCGTTGCATTCACCTGACTAGTCATCTGGAGTGATGAATCAAGGAGCACCCCCAGACTGCGAATGCAGTCCTTAACGGAGAGTGTGACCCAATCCAGGACTGGAGGTTGCAACTTAACTCCTGGTTTTGGGGCTGCTACCGTGAGCACCTCCGTTTTGTCCGGATTTAATCTCAATCTGTTTTTCCTCATCCAGCCCATTACTGCTTTAAGACAATCATTAAGAGGAGAGGCCTGATTGGAATTTGAGGCCGACGACTGGGACAAGGAGAAATAGATCTGGGTGTCATCAGCGTACTGATAACACCCAGCCCCATAACTCCGAATAATCTCACCCAGCAGCTTCATATAGATGTTAAACAGCATCGGGGACAGGATGGCACCTTGTGGAATGCCAGAATTAAGCTCCTTTCTGCTGGAGCAGCTGTCTCTGAGCAGCACCCTCTGGGACCTGTCTGAGAGGAAGGACCTGAACCACTGGAGTGCAGTGCCTCCGATTCCTAACCCACTCAGGCGATCCAAGAGGATGCTATGATCTATCGTATCGAAAGCTGCTGAGAAGTCTAAAAGCACGAACAAGAAGAGGAGGGTGGGATCTTGCCCTTCCCAGTAGGCACAGGAAAAACAAACTTCTGCAGTCTCTCCTAACTTGTCTCTTTTTCCTTGTGAATAACTTTTTGCCATCTTGACCACATTCTGTTCTTGCTTGGCCACATGTCTCCTGGTTTTCATCTGTGAAATATTGGAGGGTATGTCATGTATATGCTAGGAAAACAAAGACACTGCCTTAAGTCTGCAGAAGAGAAGCATCCACTCATGTTACAGCACTTGTGGTGGTTTGATGATGATGATGATGATGATAATAATAATAATAATAATAACATTTTATTTATATCCCGCCCCTCTGCAACGCAATCGGGGCGGCTTACAGTATAAAAACTCCATAATCACAATACCCTAGCCCACCCACCCCTTAAAATAATATTAAATTATGATGGATTAAAAACAGACAATAATTAAAAATATATATAAATTAGAAGAAAAAAAATTACAACATACAATCACAGCCTAGAAAGGACAGCTGAGTCTTGAATGATACTCTTCAATATTAGCCCTATTGTAAACTCACCCCTAAACTTGTCTTTTATAGATGCACATATTGTTTTAAATTCTGGTGTTGTCACATGAATTTAAATGATGGCCAATGTCATTATGCTTTTACTGTTACCAGAAGACTTGTATTCCAAGGTTGGAAAGATAATTTGCCATCTACCATTCAATGGTTAGGAGATCTTACTGTTTTAGCTATGCATAAATGCATGAATCTATATCTTTTAGAGATGTCAACTTCAAGAAAACATATTTTTGGAAATATAGTCAGTTTACATTAATGTATATGCTGAGACCATGTTCATATCCTAGGTATTTCTCACCTTTCACCTTTTCTATTATTCTCTTTCCATTCTCCTTTGCTTATAATGACACTTTCAAAGACTATTCTCCCCATCCCCCATAAATTCCCTAGCTAATACAAAGAGAATATAAGTTTGATTTAGTTTGTGCCAGTAACACACTTATTTCTACCCAAGGCCCAAACTGCAGAGAGTCATTAATCAAGAGGACTGTCTGCTATTGACTGGATAGTTGGTAAGGGTTTTCAAAGTTTTTGAGCATATGACACAATGTTGCATTGCAGATTAGCTAACAAATTGTATTCTGTGATCCAAGACAGGAAGGTCATAGATTTAATCATGTGGAAGATCTGTAACAGAACAGTTGATGTTTAAGTACTTTGTTGGCTCAAATCAAGCACAGCATTTTCTTAGTCCACTCTTCACCTCTTTAAAAGCAGTAGAGCAAACTTAATGTCCACTTAGATGATAATGGAAAAGAAATCACAGCGAGGGTTTGCTTATTAGCTAGCAATGTTGCCTAGTATATTTTTGAAATCTCATGGTTTACTGATCCTTCAGTCTTGCATTTTGTTAATTGAGGAGTCAAACAAATTTATATGGTTGCCAGGCCACTGCCCCACAAGTTATATAGTCTGATACACAAATACATAGGAATCTTGTAGCACCTTTGAGACTGACAGAAAACTGTAGCATAAGCTTTTGTAGACTTAGTCTACTTCCTCAGATGTAGACTAAGTCTACAAAAGCTTATGCTACAATTTTTTCTGTCTCAGTTAGTCTCAAAGGTGCTACAAGATCCCTTTGCTTACTGATATTCCAGATTAACACAGCTATATTTTGAATTCTACACAAATTCATGCAAATGTTGATTTCACAGGTTGATAAAGGTTTTATATTTGCTATTGTGTTGAAAGATCAACTTGAGATTTGTTCTTTGATAAATATAAAATGACATGATTTAGTACACTTCACAGGACCTTTGGCCATTTAAGTGAAAACATTTGTTGTAGCTGGATAAAGTATATGATGATGAGCCTGCATAATGTTTACTGGCAGAACAGTATTAATGCCAGAATGGAAAACCTAGAAACACATTTTTAAAACAAGTATTGGAATAATTTATTAGTAATTACAACTAATGGTTATTGGATTATTTTCATTTTAAATGCTTGGCTGGTGAGTTTCTTTTGGCTAAAATTTGACTCAACCTGTTCCAATTAAGGGCTGGGTTTCAAAACTTAATCCCAAACCTGCTATTGGTACCTAAAGAGCACAGCTGTTGAAGGTACTTTGGGATGGGATTTTTGGCTCTCTCGTTTAAGTAATTGATATGATTTTGCTAAAAGAAGAGTGATTGGAATATGTAACCTATAGATTGTGTTGACACTGTATTAAATGCTATGCTGCCTGCCATATGCATTAAAGAAAGGGTGGTCAACTTCAAGTCAGTTTTCTAGCCTTGAGACCCTGTGAGGGCTGGATAGACTGCCAAAAATGACCCCTAGAGTGAAAATAATGGAAGCAGATGGAACTCGACTTCTGCTTTTGAAAAAAAAATGGGAGGGGAGCTTGATGTTCATCAGAGTCCTGAGATGTATTTCAAAGGCTTGCAGAAAACTTTCAGAGGAGGCAATTCACTTTTTTTTTTGACAGAAAAAGGGGTGAACCAGAGGGATTTGGGGGTTGCATGCAAGCCCAGGGCCACCACCTTGCCCACCCCAGTTTTAAGGCTTACCTATAGCAGTGCACAGAAGAGTATCTTTGTCCTGGAAGGACCATAGTATATAAGCTGAGCAGTAGCTGCAGCATTGGCATACCCATGTGAAAGTTGCTTTGTTAACATACTACTGAAGGATGTGAATGGCTTCTATTTTTCCTCTTAAATATCTCATTAGGAGGTCACTGAGTTTTTTCTTTCTTTTTATTTGAACTGAATGTAATCTTTGATTTCCAGTAACTGCTGAATTGTCTCAGTACAAAACAGTACATTTTGTACTGAGTTAACTGTAAAGTTTTAAAGAAGCAATAACGATTAATTTAGAGGGAGGGAGAGGTGAAATACAATTTCTGTAAGACTGTTAAAAGAATGCTGTGAGCATAATTTAACTCCAACATGTATTTGAGGTTTTAATAGCAATTACCATAGTTTATAAATTGCATCAGATAATGCTGCTAATTTCATTTTTAATAAAGAGACTTTCCTTGAAAAAAACAGGTCTGAATTAAATATCTTCTTTTATATTAATGCAGGTCTGACTCAGAGGCATTTCTATATTGCAATGAAATATTCACTTAATATTTTCAACTTTCAAGATCTAATTCTCTTTGTTAACAGCTGGATGAATTCTTCTTATGCTGTGGTGCAAATAGTTAACAAATATACTAGAAGACACTTTCAACGCTACATGTACCAATGTATGACTTGAACAGTAACTGGAACAAAACCACAAATGCACAGCTGCAGAATTCCCTGTTTCTGTAAAGGAATGCTCATGACTTTTCTCAGCTGATGCCCACTGACAGTCACCCTGGTTGTCATGGCCATGCACCAAGTCGCAATGATGCTGCAACTGATTAGGGCAGTTTCAACAAGTACAGCTTACAAACTTGCAATTCACTGTTTTTCCAGAACTTGGCCACAGTCCTAAGCAAAAATTGATCCTGCTGCTCCAATCAGCTGCAATAACTTTGGGGGTTGCTGAGCATCAGCTAGGCTGTGTAGCATCCCAGATGCCTAAGGTTTTTTTGGAGTTTATCTGTCTCTACTGGCACTGGAGTTGGCAACTGTGTCAATATACTGTTATAATACTCTGGGTTATACCCTTGTCTTTTGCTGGAGCCAGCTGTATGATTAGTTTCAGTTTTGAGTTTTCCATAAACTCTGTTGCAATTAAATCACCAGTCTACCACACATAGAGTTCATGCTGCCTCCTCGAAGCTTTTCCTGTGCAGCATTGCTTAGAATGTGAAGGCAACTATGGACAATTACTTTTTGTGGTTTTAATCACAGTGTTGAGACTCAAACTATATGTATCATTTCAGGAGATTGTGTAGTACACAGAGAAGGTGGTATACAGTTAGCCCTTTGTATCCATGGATTAAATATTCCCCCCAAAAATCCAAAAAGCAAACCTTGCTGTTTGTGATTTTATATAAGGGACACCATTTTACTACACCATTGTATATAATGGGATGTGAGCATCCATGGATTTTGGTATCCATGGGTTGTTCTGGAAACCCCAGTGGATACTGAGGGCCCATTGTACATTTTATGAGTTTCAATAAAATATGTTGCAGGAGTTATGATTTTATTATCATAACTATTTTATGGCTGGTTTTCATATTTCAATTAATTGTCATATCAGAGAAAACGGAACAAACCTTGGCAGTGTTTTATATTTTAAGCCACTTCCTTTTGGGAGCAAGAGCTTGTTTGGCTCTTAAGCAGCCATTTTATTTGCCAAATTGAAACTTCCTTCCTTGGCTCAATTAGAATAAAACCCAGAGGATAAAAATCATGTTAAGTCCTTCATAGTACCATGTCGCTGATGCATGCTAAATGTAAAATGTCTGTTTTGACCATTTTTTACCACCACCAAAATGACCAAGTAGGGGTTCATTTAGATTGAAAAGAAATGTATTATTCATCATGCAAGGTACAACTTCAGAAAATGAGGAGGTACATGAATATTTATGATATGCTAAAATAAAAGTCTTTTGTGCTGTGGGAAAAGCATGCCTGACTAGTTATTATCTAGTTTCAGTACTTGCACTGTAGCTGACTTTATCCTTTTTTTTAAAAAAAGGGTTGTCAAGCCTTCTGTCTCAAGAATTTTCAGTCAAATATATTTTTTTCCTGAACTTCAGTATTTATAGGTCCACCAAGGTGAAGTAGACACTAATAGATTAATGGTATTTGATTGGGGGCATCTCATTTTTAGGCAATATTTTTGGGGCTTTTTATTTCTCCCCTTTTCTGTAACTTGTCTTATCATAGTAGTTTATCAGGAAATTGTCTTGGAGGTTCAAACTGTTCTAGCCTCATTTTCTATACCTGAAAAGCCTGTAATTTGCATTCTGTGAGCCAGATCAGTTTAAACTGCACACAGAGATCAATAAATAGCTCTAAGAGTATGTTCATCCATAGTGTATTCATCTGGTCATAGACAAACAAATAGGAGTACATGCATGAGTACTGGGACTGGAAAATAGGCTTCCTGAACTGATTCTGTACCTTTATACCCTGAATCCTAGGCAATATACAGTAGTCCCCTGAGCAGATTTATGGAGTTTTTGAAGCAGTGTGAATATGCTCTTGAGGTTAAAGTTTGAAACCTACTGATCTAGGATAAACACACTGGGGGGGGGGCAGGGGAAATATACCAGCACATATTCTGCTTTATTTTATTGACATCACCACAACTTACTTGGAGAGTTCCACTTGCAAGGAAATGTGCTTTGAATTACAGCATAAGAAGACATATGTGTTCTTATCGGAGTTATAAGGGATAGTTTAGAAAACTAAAACTGAGTCCATCAGAAAGGACAGTTGTTGAAAGACTGGCAGTGTCCCATCTTATGCTAAAGCATGATGATTATGTTATTTGCCATCAAGTCAACTTTGAGTTACAGCGACTGTATGAATGAGAGACCTCCAAGATCCCTAGTCATCAACTGCATTACTCAAGTGTTGCACACTCAGGGCCATGGCTTCCTTGATTGAATCAATCCACCTGTATGGCCTAGAGTTAAATTATATGATATGTTTAGCAAGTATTTAGAAGAGGTCATCCCTGAAGTGATGAAAAGCATATGTTTGTCATAGCATGTGCTTTATTCACAGGCATTTAACTTGCTTTGTTTTGTGTTTGGTCATTGGAAGGTAACCACAGCTTTAAGTTGCATTTCTGATTTGATTCTGACTCTGAGACAACAACACAGAAAAAATGCATTCCCCTTTACCTCTTAGGCATAATCCCTACATGTTTAGGTTTAAGTCCTAACATGGCAATCTAGCACATCTACACTGTAAACATTGTGTTCTACATCAGACTGAAAATAATTTCCCCCACATACTGATAAATATCCATAGCCCACTGCAGGGGTTTCAGATAAAGACGGAGAAAGAGAACAAACAAAACATTTGGTCAGGTTCCAAACTAAGGATTTCCACTGGTTCAATGAAAGGCAAAGAAATTCTAGAAATATGGCCTATACTCATCATAACTGACAAGCATTTGGTTTTTAGAAGATGCCTTCTGAAGACATCAAAAAGAGCCCGAGTTATGTGGGCAAGATGAGAGAACAGGAGAACATTCTACACACACACACACACACACACACAAATCACAACAGCTCTTTTTGTCCCTTAGGTTTTTTAATTTTAAAATCTCTTTCCCTATGTCATGCCTGGGGAAGATTCTGCTATAAACTCCCCATTTGTTCCACAGAGTAGGTAATAACCAGAACTTTGAGAAAAAAATTATAAACTCTTTATTTTGGAAACACTCATGCCCAAAGCCAATGCAGTATTAAGTGAATTGCAATCATCATAACACATATATCATAACCAGTGGCAGTGAGCTACTTCTATTTCAGTAAAGGCAGTGAATCTATACTGACTGGGTTTTAGAAGACTGGGGTTTGAAGAGCTATCCAAGGTGCTGAACACTAACCCCAAAATGGGTTCAAATTTTAATAGCTCAAATTTTAATTTTAAGTTGAGATGAAAACCCAAACTGGATTCACTATTCTTCTGACATGTGAGTCACTAGCTGCTAGAGGTTATACCATATCCCTGCAAGTTAAAATAAAGCCCTGATATAACAAGACAAATTCTTTAAAACTGGCCAATGTACCTTCACCTAAGATACTAATTTAAACTCAAAAGAAAAAAAGTCACCTTCTTCTTAGGCAAGTTGCTCCATGAAAAATAAGAAAAGGTAAAAATACAACTCCACTGGGTCTGCTGCTTATTGAAAAAGTACTGTTTGGGGTAATATTATGTTAGTAATATTAGGGGGGGGGGTTCAATTCAGGTAGGAGAGCTACTCCAAATATGCTATGACTACCAAGCAGCTTTTCTCATCTATTTCACATATGCATTCTTTTGATGATCATTTTAAATGTAGTCATTTCAACAAGCCATTATAATGGGAACTGTCTGAAGGCTCTCACTGCTAGGTATTAATTTCAGTGGTCTAAAATATTTTTCTATGCATACTAAAAACCTGTTTCAGAGGTGTGCTTACCAAGAAGGTCTTAATGAAGATTATGCTGTTTCTCATTCTGAATTAAAGGAAGCCCTGCACAAATGCACAACGATGGGTGGCCCCTAGTGAGTAGGTATTAAACTATGTTAGAAGTCATTAAAATACTTCTAACATAGTTGGAATGCTCTTTCAGCTCTACAGTACAGAGGGAAGGTCATCAGAAGCCAGTCATTATGAGCTGTATAACAACAAAACCATCTAACACAAATGATACATTGCATGCATTTTGTACTCCATTAGAGTGCTTTATCAACAACTGGAGCACTATGCTTCACTAAAGCACAAAGGAGTTCTACTTTGGCCATGCATCACTGAACATATTACCCTACTTTCCTGTGTTTCCTCTACTACATATCTCCTATTTATTTCCATGGCTTCTTTTTCATCTTTCTTTGCAATAATCTACTTAAATGTTCTAGGTTTCTATGATCCATACCATTATGATTAAACCAGGAAATTGGGTACATCTAAATGCATTTTATGGAAGGTGGGAGGCTTGGGGATTTCAGTCTTCAAAACAATTTAAGCTTTTAATTTATTTTCTGTACATAGATGGTGCTATATAAATAAAAGACAACGATGATGATGACAGATATAAACAGACAGATTGTTTGTAAATAACCAGAAATTCTGTTTGAATACTAAAAGGCCAATACAAAAATAATGGCATGTTTCACACAGAACATTTGTCCTTAGCTTTCTGCTTGCAGGAAGTTTCTGCTAGATACTGTTGGACCCCCATATCCATGGGGATTCAGTTCCCAGACTTACCGTGCATACAGGAAACTGCAGTAGCAGTGAGCCCTATTGAAATAAAGGACTTCCTTTATGGTAAAACATACCATAGAGTTGCATTGGAGGACCTAGAAGATTTTCCAGCACAAATCTATGGTATGTGTCCCTATTTTGTATCCCACAGATAACTAAAAACCATGAATATTGGTTCCACTGATACAGGGGTCTGACTTTGTAATTATGTAAATAAAGAAAGTTCAAACTGATACAAATTTTCATTTGGAGGTAACATGAGATAATTTCCCCTGAAATAGCCAACTGTGTACATTAGTGGCCATCACTGTTATCCCATGGATAGTCAGAGAGGCTTAAAGAGAGCAGACAAAGAAGAGTAGTTTCTGGTCTCTATTGTCAGAAGAGACACCACGCTCTTTCTCAAAATGATATTAGGAAAGAAAAAGCCAAAGGGAAAGAGACAGAGAGAAAATAATTGATCTAGCTGTGGCCTACAATTAATGTGAGAGAAAAAGCCAATTGTACTAAATGCAGTCCATCACAACTGTTAAAAAGGGAGGTGTTTTTTTAGTTTCGCACTTAACTGTCCCTCTCATTCTAGCCCCTGAGAGCAATTTGGTGGTAAACAGCAATAATAATAGCGAGGGATGGTGGGATTGATAAGTGGTATGAGGAAATTTAAAACTTTTGCCAGTATAACCCTTTGTGCCTGCCTTGCTTGAACCTGATAGGTCCCCCATGCCTTCTGGCTGCAGTTTGTAAACTTTTTGTCTATTGCAATTGTTGGATGGTTTTTGCTTCCATTAGAGTATCTGAAAATTACAAGAGGTGCCAAAAATCAGAACAGGTATGCCACTTTAGATGTAACTGTTTGATTATGAGTAGGTAACTTTTGTAATAGAAATGGCAATAGTAGCCTCTAAGCTCTTTTTTAGCAGCATTTAGTAATCACCCAAGCCTAAACAACAGAAACACTCAACAGTAAACATCAGAGTCAAACTGAATGGATGCATCATGAAATACCCCTGAATTGCATCTAGGTCACTTTGACCTGGAATCTTCCAGCCTGGCCTGAGTGCAAGGCTAACTGTTACAGCCGGACTCTAATAAGCCATATGGCAGATACAGCCTTATTTAGTGTTTAAGAAATTAATTATGCATCTGTAATAACAAGTAGACCATGCAATTAGTTCAATAAACATTAACAAGCATTATATTGCATAAAAGTAAATACATTGCATTTCAGATAATGAATTGGTTAACAGCAAAGATTGAACATCCCAGTTACGGTACATCATGTGGCCAACTCTGAATTTGGCACAGAAGAAAACAGTTCTTTCACCTTCCAAAATATCAAGAGCGTCTACTGTTAAGGCCTTGTGTGAAAGCTACAAAACACCAAAACAGCTCTTGTATGCCCAGGCTATCCCATTTCCTATGATGAACTGAGGAGATGTGCACACTCAAAAGGAAGGGATATAGATTTTCTTTCTCCCTCCAAGTAAATGAACTAGGGAAAACAAAGGATTCCCTTGTATATATTTGTGCCCCTATAGCTGCAATACAATAGAATGCATATTTTAGGTTAAATATTCTGGGATCCTTTGTGTATGGATTGTGAAATATTCTCCATTGTTTTTCTAATAAAAATAAGAAATGATTGGATCTTATTACACATTGTATTGCATGATATTGGGTTTAATAGCCAATGATTCAAGAGTACTTTGTCAGTAATGAACCTCTACAGTCATGCAGTAAGAGATGATCACACACAGACCGCACCAAATATAGAAGGGATTCTGGGCTGTTTAACATCACTGTTCCATAAAGGCTTTATAGAGATTTGGTTTTTTCTCTATCATAACTAATATACTGTGGTTCCATGGATGTAATCAATGCTTTTTTATTTTCCATATACAAATAGGAGCAAGCCCCTGTTTTGGTATCCTGAAGGTTTATATAAAAAGACATTTGCAAAATGAAAAAAAAAAAAGTCACATGCACCCAAAAGTATGCAAAATTTTTATGAAATGTGTAGTTTGCCATTAAAAAACAACCACCACCAAATACCTGAATCTAAAATTCTTATATACCAAACCTAGTAATTTTTTTTAAATCCATATCTATTTTCATCCAACTGAAACAGATGCATGTCTCTGTGTGTATCATGTACATGCTGCTGACACTGATTCCCATGGCTATAACTTTGTATATATTCACACTTAAAGCATCAATGTGATGCTAATAGTTGTGTCACAGGTCAAGTATTTTGCTCTTTCCTGTCATGCACATATCTTGGAATATTGTTCTTGCTGCACTCAGAATGACAGTTCTCTTCTCTAGAGACTAGATGTATTGCACACAATAGCGTCAACAGTGACACATCTGCTAAATGATAGATTTCTCTCTGTGTGTGTATATCTGTCTCTCTGTGTATCTTCCTACATTACTGCCACAGAGGCACATCTTAAGGTGTGCAGTTTCTTTCTGAACAAATATTTTAGCCGTGTTCGATATGTTAAAGTAGTAGTGTGAGCACTTGTATGACCGTAAGGATATTGAGTATTTAAAAGCTCTTACTAGCCATTAAACTAACTTCTGGGGAAGCTCCTGGATCAGGGGAACACATTTCATCTTAGAAATTCTCTATGACATCAAAAGGAAGATAGAGGTTGACAATAAGCATGTAGGAAACCAGAGGTCAGAAAAGTACCTTTATGGACTACAACTTCCAGACCACCACCACTACTGAAGCTATCAAGGCCACTTTTCTTGAGGCATCTGAAACAGCTGTAGTAGGCAATAAATTCTGGACATGAGGGAAGATATTTAAGATGGGAAGTGTAAGTAGAGGAATATACTGTGTGTGTTTATGTACACACACACACACAAACAAACAAAACATGAAAGGCAAGACTCTCAGATTGATTGATGATACATATTGATAGCACACTAGGAACAAGCTGAAAAGTGGAAAATCAGGGAAACAAAGTTTTACTCCTGCATATTAGAACTGTATAGAAAGGCTCAACATACTTAAGAAGGTATTATGTTGTATGCAAAATAAAGACATGCCTTTATATATACTGGAAGATAAAAACATAGAGGTTGGACAGAATAAACTGTGAATAGAAATTCCAAGCCCAAATAACCAGGATTGTGGTATCTGGGTGAGTTCCAAGGTTCAGCATGTCTGTGTACCGACCACTGGTCCCAGCGGCAACAGTCCCCTCACAATTTGCTCCACTGCAGAATGTTCACAGAAATAGGAGCAGCTGGTAACAGAGGCACTGTGAGGAATCCCCACTGAGGGTGTCTTGCCATAGACCCCACAAGACTACCTTATACTACTCACAAGACCTCAGCCAAGCCAACATTGAGTATTTGGGATATAATGGAGGACAGTGAGAGGACAGGGTATGAGAGGGTCCATTTTCCAGTCACATTATTACCCAGCCCTTTTAGCACCAAGCGGCTTCCCATCACACACGTCATGATAATCATGGATAATTATCTATATAAATAGATTTACCAGTAACACTGGCAGACAAAAATATGACCTTCCAAGGGAAGCTACAAGTCATCCTGAAGTACATGTAAGCCTTGAGTATATTGATTGCAGATCACACTGTGTGAATCTGCGTGTGCTTTATTTGTGTGGGACAACCTTACAAAATATAAAACCATAGCATTGCTATTTTTATTTCTTGTTAGCTAGGTATGTATGTTCTGAGGGCCTAAATACTTTAAGGGTTCCAGATCCTGCCTGATCCTGGAAGCTAAGTGGTTAGTATTGGATGGGAGACCACCAATGACGACCCCGTGCTGTAGGCTATATTTCAGAAGAATGGAACTGGGAAAAACCAACTCTGAGTGTTCCTTGCCTAAGAAAACACTGGGGTCGTTTACACGGCAAAATAAATCCTCTAAGAATTCACAAAGAGTCCTAATAGTTCCCACATCTTTCGGATCAAGGTCGCCATATTCAGAAGGAAGAGGGCAAAAAAAACCCCATAAGTTGCACAGTATGAGCTTTCACTATTTTCCCCAACTTTTTTGATAAAGTTCATGAAAATGCACACAATCGGATGTGTGAACTACCATTTCACAAAAGGCTGTGGGAACTACCAGCAATCTTCCCAAAACAGTCACAGCAGAGCTGAGCCGTGATTGGTTGGACCGATCCAACCAATCTGAAGTCTCAGAGGGGGCAGACTTGCAAGAGATGCCTGTCATGGGAACCATCATTTTTGCCATGTAAGGAGCCTCAAAGTGAAAAGATCCAGCCAGCTGCCAGGGTGGCCCAGCAGTTCAGCACTCTACTAGAGGCTCTGGTGGCTGGAAGTCCGAGTTGCATGTCTGGTTAAGTGGCTAGGAGGCACGCATCCTTGATATCAGGGAAAATACCTATCTTCCTTCCTGCCAGCTCTCCAGCAATGGGGGATGGAAGCTCTGGAGGTCTCCCACTGCCCACCCCCTCCCTCCTTCCTCCCAGGCTCCTTGGTGTCTGAAAGGCTCCTTCCCCCCTCCCAGGCTCGGTGTTTGAAAGGCTCCCTCCTTCCTCCTGGGCTCCTCGGTGGCTGAAAGACTCCCTCATTCCTCTAACCCTTCTTGCTTTGGAAAGAAGAGGGGGGAAAGGTGCCAGCACGCTCTCTCTCTCTCTTTCCCTCCATCCCTCTCAGCTTCCCAGCATTTTCCCCCAGATGTACTTGGGAGGCCACGCTCCCACCTTTGTCTGTGTGAACTACAAAGCCAAAAACAAACCAGATCAACCAATTTTGCACTAAATCATGTAAACTATGCGGCACTAGTGCAAAAATGTGCTAATATGCAAACTATCCCAATAAAAACTGTCATGTAACTGACCCCCACTATGAAATTTATGAGGTTGCCATAAGTCAACAAGTGACTTGAAGGCACGTAAGCGTGCGCATGCACACATATACATGTATTTTCTAAAATTTGTTGAAGTCTCTTACTGTTTCTAAATAGATAAACAATGTAAAATTGTTACATTGGTTTTAGATTACAGCTCCCAGAATTCCCCAGCTATCATGGCTGGGGGATTCTGGGAGCTGTAGTCCCAAAAGATCACATTTACAAGCTCTTGGAAATTCAATGACAACTTGTGAAGAAAAGGTTTAATTTAAATATCCTTTCTAAGCAGCAACCAGAATCTTACCTACCTACTAAAGCAGTAATGCATTACTAAATATGATTTGGAGTGACAATCTTAACATCACTTTTTAAATAGTAACCTCTCATTAAATCATTGGTACTGATCACAAACATATTTTACCAGTTTGGAAGTTACATCAGAAACATGTGGGTTCCTGTGCAATTATGCCCTTGTCTGGATGGGCTATTTACTCCATTTTGCCTCTGTCTTGGAGTCATGCAATCCTAACAACATCTGGCTTTTGCCCTGTTTTGCCCCTGGGCAGTCTTCACGACTCCTGGAGGCAAAGACGGATGAAGCCTAATAAAGCCTAATAAAATGTTTTAGCAGAATACCCAATACAAGCTGTTTCATTCCAGAAAAAATAGATTGGGACTCATGTGGCCACTGAAGCCCATACCAGCACATCGGCCGACTGCTGCAGCCACTGCAGCTGCCATCCGTATCACTTTCTCTGAAGCCAGGAAGGAGTCCCATAGCATGTGACCAAGGCTGGTCACATGCAGGGGGCCTCAATAACGAGCTTGTGGGTCAGCTTCCTGGATTTGGAGAGAGTGATGCAGATGGCAGCAGTGGCAGCTGCAGAGATCAGCTGGCATGGTGTTCTGGACTCCATCCCATTTAATTCAAGTGGCCACTGTAGACAAGGCCTTATTTACTCACTTGGAGACATAGGCCTACATCTAACTATTAGTCCCAATTTTAGTAGATTGATTGAATCTGTGGAACCTATATAAGTGTTGACTTAACAAACTCTCATTAATTCAGTGGATCTACTCTGGTTATGACCAACAAGTAAATTAGGCAATAGCCCAGAGAAATTCATGTTAGCCCCAAAGAAGTCAATGAACAAAGTTAATTTCATCTGATTTTCCTAAAGCACAAGAGTTTTGTAGCACTTTATACATATGAGCAAGTTTTATTTGCCTTAAGCTTTTGTTGACCGCAGCCCATTTCAGCCATCCATGAAAATTTATATTAAATAAAACTGGTTAGTCTTTAGAGTGCCACAGGACTTTCTGTTGTTTTGCTACAAGGAAGTAATATGGCTATTCCCTTGGGAACCGTTACAATCATTTTCCTAAGCATTCTCTGGACTGCACACAAGGTTGGTTGTATTTAAAAATTAAGCAGCGCTCTTGAAGGAGTTAACCATGGTAAAATGTTTGATTCGGGTTTCTTCTAGGTCATACATGTTGTTTCCATTTTTTCCCCCAGCCACATATTTCATTATGAACAGAGTAGCTCCCCAAGATATTATGATGTTTGGTGTGATGTTATGCGGAAATCTCCCGAAGGAAGTGAACTGAATTTCAGGGTAGACAACACTTAAAATTATGATTTATAATTAACATAGGAAATAGCGACTCTGGGAAATGTGAAAAAGTCACTAAAGAGTACAATGCATATTTAATAAATATGGAATTCTATGAAAGGCAATCAAACCTTTTTCTTCCCATAAAATTGTCTAAGGAAACTGCCTTTGTATGTCATTTTTACATCACAGCAAAGCCTTTTCTCAACATCATTTGGTTTTCAGATGCATACAGCAAGCTAAATAGCACAATTAATCTCCATTTTCCCCCCAGCACCAGCAGATAATTAAATCCATGGCTAATTCTAGATGTATGTATATTTGCTACATTTGATTTACTATACAATAATTATCATTGTACAGTATTTAAATTGTAATCAGCACAATATTTATTCCTACATGCTGAAACTCAGTTCCATCTTTTGATTACATTTCTCTTGTCCTTAATTTTTTTTCTATGGTTAGTCACTCTTATACTAGTTTTCAAAACATTGTGGACATATTCCAGCCAATATTAAACATGCTGAAGTCCTATACAATATGACAAAATTACACACTGTGGAGATTTTCACATGGGGAAATTATTCCCCAGGGAGATCGGGAGAGAAACAGGGCTGTTCCAGGTCCAGAGCCCTGTTTCGTACATCCCCTTCCTTCTCCCAATCTCCTGTCGTCTTCCCTCCATGCAGCTTCCATTTCCCTCCCGGTATGTTCTGTGATTTTATACTAATGAACGTTAGTTAGTAAAAAATCACGGAACATACCGGGAGGGAAATGGAAGCTGCACGGAGGGAAGATGGCAGGAGATTGGGAGAAGGAAGGGGCCGTGCGAAATGGGGCGCTGGACCTGGAACAGCCCCGTTTCTCTCCCGATCTCCCCGGGGAATAATTTCCCCATGTGAAAATCTCCTGTGACACAAGTAGCAGAACAAACCTGGATATCGCCAGCCAATCGCTGGTCATGAAGTGCTGGGGAGGGCAGGGGGAGTTATGAGGAAAAGATATAACCTAGAGATAGACAGGCCCAGACAGAAACAAAATAAGTGCCAGTTCAGCAAAGAGGAACTGATAAGATTGGAATAGGATTTTGGGGACTGAGGATGTAGAGTGAGTTTAGGGAGGCATTCAAAGACATAGCCATGTTAGTCTGGAATAGAAGTAAGCAAGGGGATGACTAAGCAAGGCAATCCTCAGATGCATCTGAGGAAGTAGACCAAGTCTAAGAAGGTTTATGCTTTAAATTCTTTCTCTCAGTTATTCTCAAAGGTGCTACAAGATCCCCTTGCGTTCAGGGAGATATGTTACTTTGTCAGAAACTGAGAGGTTACTGTGCACTGCATGTGGAACCAGCATAAGGCTAAAGTTGGTTTTAATCATTATACAATAGATCTTTACTATTTTTATTTTCTACATCTCTGTCTGAATTTTTTTGATTTAACAGTTAACAAGGAAGACCAGTCACACTTTACCACACTGAACCCAAATACCAACATATCCACTTGTCCAGTATAGTAGTCACCTGGAGGCATACAGTATATTTAAATCTAGGGTTCATATTCAGAAACAGTTATATTTAAACCTAGGGCTTATATACACTTAGGGTAAAAATCCAGATGAAATTCAGACTACTCTGGCCTGGAGTTAAGAGCCACACCTTACCTGGCCAAAAGCCCAAATCTCCACCACTCATTGCTGCTGTGGTTCTGCTGCCACTGCCTTCCCAATCAGGCACCTCCATTGCAGAGTCTAACTGGCACACAGTCACTCACTCTGAGGTCAGATCGAGGTTCCCAGCCATACAATTAATGATGAGGGTATAGCCAATCAACCTCCTCACTGTTGGTAGCATGGCTGGGTGCTCCATTTTGACCTCAGAGTGCGTGACTGCATGTTAGCAGTGATGGTGCTGAGAAGGGAAAAAACTTTCTTTATTCATTCCGGGCCAGAAACTGGCCTGGACATTGAGGTAAATAGTGGTGCCTGCCAGGCAGCAATCTGTCCTGTCTCCCCACCCACCCCCAAATCCATGGTGGATTCATTGTTTGCACTACAGTTTTTTTCCAGACTTTCCTGCAAACTCTGGAGAAAAATGTGAGTTTTTTAAAACCAGGTTTAAGGTGGTATACTCTGAGTTTGGTGCAAATAGGGCTGTATGTTGTGTGTCCTTATCACACCAGACTTGGGGATAAGGCTGCGAGTCATGTGGCTTTATCACACCAGATGTGGGGGGCAGGTTTTTCCCATTGTGTAGACAAGCCCCTAGTGTAAATTTTGTAGTCATTGGGGTAAAGAAAGATGAGAAATATGCCCAAATCATATACATTATGTAAATGTAATCTAATTTCAGCAGATTATCTTCATCTAAGGAAACAAATTAAAAGAGGCATTTATAGCATTACAAATTATGAACTGCTTTTGGATCCAAAGACAATTACTTTTAAATGTAATTATTTACATATTCCTAAAAGCTGAGAAATGGTTTAAGATTTATTAATAGGAGTCAAACTGGTATGGAAGATTGACTATAACATCAAAATGAATTATATAAGCACTATCAACTGGATTTAAGACCAATGGATTGGATCTAAAGGAGAGCTCAACAGAATTCTGCTTATGCTGTGGGAAGTGGCAAGGAGCTGCTAATTGTGATTCCTTTCTTCCTGAAGCCACCACTCCCAGTCTCCTACAAAACCACTGTGGAAGGCTTGGATAATCTCTGGAGCAGCATAAAGGTGATCTGGAACTGTAGGGTAGAAGTGGGAACCAGCAAGAATTGCCATCCCACTCATCTCCTCCAGTGGGCAACCCCCTTTGAATCATCATGCCTTCCAAGAAAAGATAAGGCCCTTCTGTTCACCTAGAACAAACCTATAATGCATTTTTATGGTGGCACACTCTGGACTTTAAATGCAGGGTTTTTCTTTTTTAAAAAAACATATCTTAGTACATATTCATGTGTATTTATATCCAGAATGTATTAATATATGTATATATTTTGAGAATACAGTACTTATTCATACAGAATTCAGACTTAAATACATAATCACTGTTGCTAATGACAAAGTTGTGTCACACATATAAAATGCCAAGGAATGGTAACAAGTAATGAATTATGGAAGAAAGACCAAAAATCATCCAGTGAAAAGGAAGTAGGAATTGATTCAGTTCCCAAGATCCTGCCCTCATTTCCTACTAATAATACAAGGGGGTAAAAAGTTTTCCAACTCTGCATCCTCCTGCTGAAATAGGATGTCCAATAAAGCACTCCGAAATTTTTCTTGTCTTACTTTTATTTGCTTTGCTGCTAGGCAAAGCTCAGTAGAAAAGGAATTTATATTCAAGGGTGAAAAACTTTTAAGGACATGACTTTGAAGCAAATCACCAAAGATTAATAGTGGCATCTTATTTTAGAACACTGATAAAGTAAGATGCAGAATCACAGATACTGTGATATTTCCCAGCACGTAAGCTGTACATTACCGCTAGGCAATTATGTAGTTCATAGGCTAAAATAAACGTCTTCCAACAAGGTTAGGCATTGGAAACACTATGTTTACTTGCCAAATGTAACAGTTTCAGTGGAAGAATGAACAGTGACACATGAGTGTAACTCTCACTTATCCTGAGGCCAGGAGTGGTATAGGAGATCAAAATCGTTATTCTGTTCTTATAGCGGCTTCTTTTCCTTTCCTCTTCACTGCTGCGATTTTCCCATCACAGCTATCCCCTCTGTGTCCTTGCAACAGCAATTAGAATATTGTGTTGGATCCACTGCCTATGCCAGGGTGAGGAGCAAAGTGAATCTTCTAAATCCTTGTTTAAATGTAAGGTATGTGCACATCTAGGTGCATTGGAAAGTATTTTACACTTTGGTTCATCTAGGCATTACTATCTATAGTGAGAGCAATTCTCTAGGAGTTTTTCTAGGCTCAGTACGAGATGTCAGGAATTAGACATGTGACTATCTGCATGCAAAATATGTACTCTTTTACTGACTTATGGCTCTTCCCCTGCAAAATGAATGAACTTTCTTTCAGTCCATTCTCCCTCTGTCAAGGCAAAGAAATCTGGGATAAATCTACTTGAAATACAGATTTCCTTCAGCAAAAGGCAGTATATGAATCATATTTAGTTCTTGGTTGCTATTAATAGCATCCCCATTCCTTTCTGGTATTACTCACATCCAACCAAACACCAGAGAAGGTAAGTTTTTATAACCACTAAATCTACTTGAATGTACTTTAATAACAAAACAAGATAAAAATGAATGCTTCCTATCTTACTGGACTTCTTTGTGTGCATTTCAACTATAAGCAGCAGCTCTTTTCAGTAAGATTTCAGTCTGATCCCAAATGCTTAACAGGTGCTTATAAATCATGGCCTTCCTTGAATATACCTGTGAAGTTCTGCTTTCTTTTCATTTCTCTTCTTCCTTCCTTTCTTTCTTTGTGGGGGTTATATTGAAATGTCAGAGATCCCACCAACAATTTTGCATTCAAACCACAGGTTCCAATCCACCCAGAAGGCAATGATAAATGTCACATGTCTCTACCCATTCCTGATTCTCTTGAACATGTTCATCAGCATGGCCCAGAGACATATTATCCACAAGCCAAGAGGGATGGGAAGTGACCTACTACATTTATTTTCATCTTCCATTGGAGAAATTGAGGGAGGGAGAGAGGGAGAGACAGATACAGAGACAGACATAGAGAACCTTCTAATGCCCCATTCCCCAAAGGAAACCAGGAAAGTAAAGTAAAACTCAGATCTAAAGACCACTGTAACATCAGCCAGTAGACCAAGGGTGAGAATGGAACAGGTGTCAAGAATTGAATGGAAAGAAAGCACGACATGATGTATGGATCCAAATGAAGCACAAGATAGCTGAGGCTCCTAAGGGCAAAAAAAAAAAGGAGTCAAGGGGAGGAAAGATAGGGCATAGCCAGCAAATAAAACATGGAGACATAGCTATAACCAATTTTGAAAAGCACATTTCACTACATTTGCCCTTTATTAGGAGAACAACTCCCTAGTAATATCACAATCTCATCAGCATTTTCAGAAATCACATCAGCATTTTCAGAAATCAGTTCACAATCCATCTTATCAAGCAACTATAGTAAGATTCTAAATGAATAACATTTATTGCTTTTCATATTACATGAGTCCAGAGATAACCAACTTCTTGGAGAGACTACTAAATATATGTGGTGCTGAAAGTGATTTTGGAATCACATCTGAATCAGTTTTCTCTTTGATTTTATGAGATGAATTCTGTAAACAAGCAAACTAAAAAAAAAACCCTATTCATTACTGTGTTCCAAAATTACTACCAAAATTACAGTGGACACATATAAAAAATCTGAAGCAAGAATCCAGCAATGGAATGCAATTGCCCTTATTTAAGAAATTAATATTTTCAGTTTCTAGTTTGTTTCAATTTTTTCAACAACACTTTCATGAAGTGTGTTTTCCTTTGTATAAGTTATACAAGGTTTTTATAGGATAGCATTATTGCAGTTGGTTGGATGTGTTTGTTTGTACTTGCAGAAAATATCAGGTTTAAATTTGTAAAAAGTTCTTCCTGGAAGTGGAAAGTCCCACTATACACATACAAACATTCCAACATTTCACAGATGAAAACCAGGACACGGTGTGGCCAAGCAACATTTGAGTGTGGTCAAAGAGACAGCAAAAGGTGTTGCTGAAAGGCTGCAGCAGTTTGCTTTTGCCCAAGCCTCTTAACTGTCTCCCCCACTGAGTTAATTGAATGCAAACTACTTTTACACTTTGAACTCAGCTTGCAGCAAATGAAGTAAGCAATGGGGAAAAGTGGGAGGAGAAGAGAGAAACTCGGACATTTTTAAAGCAGTGGGAAAAGTGGGATGACAGGCGATTAATTAGAACTGTTCCCACCAAATTGAGACAGTTGGAGGGTATGCACATAAGCACACATGTCACTGCCGCCATTACCACCACACATTATGAAGACAGATAGTTGCAGTCACAGAGTCATAGAACTGGAGAACTGGAAGGGATACCATCATCTAGTCCAATTTCCTGCTAGTAATCTGCAGTAGGGGTGCAGTGAGACAATTTTCATAAAAGAGGCAGAGACCAAAATTGGAGAGGTAACAGAAGAGTTTGTGTATCTGTCATTATAAAAGAGGTTTCTGGGGGAGGGTGGTTGTAGTCCTACCCCTGCATCCGTGGTACTTTGGTTCCCAGACTTACCATGGATAACAGCAAACCTATTAAAATAAAGGACTTTTGGTAAAAACATACCACAGAGTTGCACTGAAGGACCTACAGAGAGGATGTCTCTCTAGACATTTAGCAGCACAACTCTATGATATGTGTTCCTTATTGTGTGTCCTGCATATAACTGAAACCACAGATACTGGTTCTGTAGATATGGGGGTCTGGCTGGAATTACAAAAATTACCCCCAATTAATGCATTTTATCAGAAAGCAAATCATTAAAAAACAGTATTTTCCACATGCAAAATAGTTGTGTAAACTAAATAATGGTGACAAATACAACTACTTCAAGTCATCCTACTATAATGATATGTGAACTGTTAGCCAAATCTAACGCACCGTGATTTCTCTGCAAATGTGGAGAATCTGTCCATTTGAAATCCCTTCAAATAGGTTACTTTTAAGATTATTGAATTTGCTTTTTACTGATGAAACACTGAACACCTCTATGATGTCAGCAAATGTGTTGAAGACTGCTCAGTTGCAATGCTACAAATGTGGGGAAATTGAAGGAAAATTTCATAGGAAGAATTCTTATGTGGAGGGGAAATGCCCTCATTCGTCCCCTTGCTACATTCTCAATGCACAGCTAAAGCAACCTCACAGATAACTAACCAACCTTTGTTTAAAAACCTCCAATAAAAGCAAAGTGTGGTGCTTTCTCAGGTAGACTGCTCCTGTCAAGCAGCTCTTACTGTCTGGAAGTTATTCCTAATATTTAGTCAAAAAAGTCATGCGGTATGAGGTACTCCAGATATAGTCAGAGATATATTCTGGCATTAATTCACATGGCCAAAATTGGATTATGGTACTAAAAGAATACTTGAAGTCTGGCTCAAAATGAAACATTGACAAAACTGATTATCTTCTCTCTCCCCCTCTTTTTAAATGTAACTTTTAAGTTATTCCATGGAACAAGCAAAGAATTTCAGGTGATTCATAGCATGGAGAAACATGGAACTTACAACCACTACATTCTCAGTTACACATAAAAGCATTGCATCACATTCAATTGCCACTGGATAATCAGTGTGCCTTGTGTAGTTCATAAATTTTACCTAAGATTCCACTTAAACATATTTGGCAAAATAACTCCAAAGTGCACACAGGTGACCACAATATGCAAAACAACAACAAGAAGAAACCTCAAACAATTTTTAATGCATGATTTAAATTAAATTTGTAATTAGATTTAGAAACAAATTACTTAAAGAGATCAACTACTGGTGTGTATTGATGCTGTATATATGTTAAACAACAGTATAGCAATACATTATCTTTAATGCCTATCTTTCCTCCAAGGAGTTTAAAGCAACCTTTTAGCCTCACAACAACTGCATGACAGTGTAGGAAGTAGGGGAAGTGATAACACCTTTCCATGAAACATAAATAGGAAAGTTAGTAGAAAAGTCTTTATGAATTTAGCTAATTGTTATTAAGCTTAAAACAGCTAATTTATGCTAGACAGAAAAATTAAACTATTAATTTTGTATTAAATTGTCATTTATATTTAAATTACATGCCTGCACTAAAGCCTTCCAGAATGAAGCTGAATAATACATCCATGACTTTACTCTTCACTCCCTTGTGATCTTTGGAAGGAAGGAAACAAATTTTCTTAATATTTTTGAAAATTCCATTTCTCATTCACCTCTCCAAAACACTTCTCTTGCTTTCCCTTTCTCCCTCCCTTATAATTTCATCTCCATACTCCCTTTCTTTAGGTCACTGATTTCCACAATGAACTAAGCAAAAGTCCTTCAGTTAAGACCTTCAAAATTTGTTTCCTGGGACCAGGGCCGGTTTAAGGAATTTTCGGGGCCCCTGTAATGCTTTATTTTGGGGCCCCCATATGTTTATTTCAGGTCAATGTAACCTAACCTATTCACCATACAGGATATTCAGATTATAGTAGGACCCCCTTATCCATGGATCCATTATCCATGGGACACAAAACAGCACACCTATCATAGAGTCTTCCTAAAAAATGTGTCTTCCCTAGCCCTTTTCTAGGCCCTCCAAGGCAACTCTATGGTATTTTAAACCAGAAGTCCCATTATTTTCAATGGTGTTCACTATTATTCATAGTTTTCAGAATCCACGCCCCCCCAACCAATCCCCAGTGGATAAGAGGGGCCTACTATATTACATAATTTGCCACCAATAATTTAGTTTAAAAACTATATTATAGGCACTAACATAATATTTTTTTGTTTATTAGCAATTAATGTAATGGTGTAGATTTCCTCAAAGAAAATAAAGAGTATATTACAAGCTAAACATGAGTTAGCAGTGTGATGCAGCAGCAAAAAATGCCAGTGTGTTCTAGGCTGCATTAATAGGAGTAGTGTATAGATCAAGGGAAGTAATAGTATCACTCCATTCTGCTTTGGTCAGACCTCACCTGGAATACTGTTTCCAGTTCTGAGAAGGATGATACTGAGAAGATACTGAGAAGCTTGTTTTCTGCTGCTCCAGAGACTAGGACATGGAGCCATGGAAATATTAGGAAGAACCTCCTGACAGTAAGAGCTGTTTGGAAGTGGAATACACTGCCTTGGAGTGTGGTAGAGTCTCCTTCTGTGGGTTTTTTAAAACATAGGTTGGATGACCATCTGTCAGGAATGCTTGGATTGTGTGTTCCTGCAGGGCAGAAGCCGATCGGATGGGATCGCTGTTGGGGTCCCTTCCAGCCCTATGATTCTAGGCTGCATTCAGAGCCTGGGAAAGTTACTCTTGGATTACACCTCCCAGAAACCTCTTGCCAGCACCCTTCTCAAGGTCTGGTTGCATTGTTCCTTTTCCAGCATTCTCTAGCCCAGTGGTTCTTAACTTGGGGTCCACAATGTCCTCACAGGGGGTCCTCAAAGGCTTGAAGACTGCTTGGCCCACCTCCTCCCTGTAGTGGAGCAGCCACATTACAGGAACCAAGGCAAAGGCTGGCTGGCTTGGCCTGCACATTGCCATTCAATCCACTCCAGCCACAAACTTGCAAGAAGAAGCAAGAGTGCCTCTGAGGGAAAGTTTAATGAATGGTGTAATTGTGTTGTTGTTGTTGTTGTTGTTAGCTATTATTATTAGCTATTATTATTAGGGTTTTAAATCTTGAGTTAAGTCTTGGGGCAACAAAAGATATTTAAAGGGGGTCCCTGGTAAAGAAAAGGTTAAGAACCACTGCTCTAGGCCAATGCCTCTCACATAACACTAATGAGATACTGGTGTTTTAGTGACAACAATAAAACCATTGTTCCCAGTAATATTACTCCAAATTTTAATTTATATTCTTTATATTCTTCTGTTAAAAGAGCTAGAGTGTTGTAGAAGTTTCAGCATTGCCCTATGACTGTGGAGACCAGGGTTTGAATCCTTACTCAGCCATGAATACCCACTGGCTGACCTTGGGTAAGTCTCACTCTCTCAGCCTCAAAGGAAGGCAAAGGCAGAACCCCTTTGAACAAACCTTTCCTAGAAAACCCCATGGTAGGTTCACTTTAGTCAGAAATGACTTGAAGGCACATGGGCAAACACACAAATTCCTTTTGCAGGCTGAACTCAGTTGGCAGCAAGGGGAGGAAGCTGAAGAAGACCAAGGGGGAAAGGGAGGGGAGAGGAACCAAGACATGTTAAAAGCAGCTGGAAAGATGGGCTGAGGGGATCTATGTGCAAGGAAGGAAAGGGAAGAAAGAAAGAAAGAAAGAAAGAAAGAAAGAGGCCCTTTCTGAGGGAGACAACCCTCAAATTCCCTGTCTCTCTCTCTCTCACACACACACACACTCACCCTCTCCGAGTGCCTCTCCCTCCAACTTCTGCCACGGAGGCCTGCTGTTTCTTTTTCTCTTTCACTTTAGTTTTGGAGAGGCTGGGTTTTTTTGTTTGTTTGTTTGTTTGTTTTAAAGCCAGCAGGTTTTTGGAGGAGGGTAAGAAGGGGCTCCTCCCAGCTGTCTCCTTTGTCAGATTAAGGAGGCCAACACGGGGCCCTGTCTTGACCTCGGGGGGCCCTCTTGACCTCGGGGGCCCCTGCCAATGCTGATTTGGCAGACAGGTTAAACCGGCCCTGCTAACAATGAACCAAAGTAAACTGTTTGGAATGTATGAAATAAACATTGTAATTCCTCAACCTGAAACACTAACAAACAGGTAAAAGTAGTTTTGCAAAAAGCAAAGAGAACTAAGGTTTGGGCAAAGAACCAGATAGGAAAGAACCAGATAGCTCTTTAGCACCATGTCTCATTTCATTAATTAATAACTTAATTCTGGAATTACATTAATGCTAAAATTCCTGTTGGTGTCAATAACTTTAGCTAAAAAATAATTTCATTATGTTGCTCGTTTACATTTGAAAATGTCCAACTTGATAACTTTATTGATTTTAACTAATTATTTCCCATCTTTGTGAAGATCATATAATAAGCACCACAGTTTGAATTTGCATTTTTTTCAAACTTTCTAATCACTTCACCATGTAATGACTACAGTATTTGTAAAACATTAACATTTTCTTTCAAAATTGAAATTTTCTTTAAAAAATATCAAAATTGCCTGCATCATTGAAGGACAACTTGGAGGCGCTTCAGATTAGAATGTTAACACTGGAATAGCTAAAAGTAAGTATGAAACTGTGAGCAATTTCAAAAGAAGCTGCCAGTATTCTATTCTTTACATGAAAAATTCATTGAAATGTTATGCTAAGACAAACAAGCTGAAGTACAAAACAAAACCTTCTATATTAAATTAGTAAGTTTACATGAATTTTCAAAATACGCTCACACGAATTATCAAATTAGTAATATCAGCATACAAGTATACTGCCAAATAACAGCTGTTATAGCAGTATTGACATGTCATAGCAAGGATAATCAAAAGTCCATTAAAAAACTATAAGAGCAATCCAACATCATTTTTCATCTTGTTGAAAAGAAGTGGTAGTGCAGAAATCCCTAAAAAGCCCTCCCTGAACCCCCATTGATTTTACTAACTATAGACGAGTCTCAAACCTTCTTTTTCTGGGCAAGGTGATTGAGAGGGCAGTTGCCTTCCAACTCCAGGCAGTTTGAATGATATACACCTCCTAGACCCATTTCAGACCAACTTCAGAGCAGGATGCAGAGCTGAGACTGCTATGGTGCTTTGGAACCTCTCCATGGCATTCAATACCATTGACTATGGTATCCCTTTGGAATGCCTGAGGTGTTTGGGAATTGTGCGTCAATGGTTCTGAGCCTAACTTTTGGACAGGTTCCAGATGGTGGAACTTGGGGATAGCTGTTCCTCAATAAAGGAGCTGCTATATGGCATACCACAAGGTGACATTCTATCCCTAATGCTGTTTAGAATCTACGTGAAACCACTGGAAGAGATCATCTGGAGGCATGGAGCAGAGTGCTATCAGTATGCTGATGACACCCGAATATTCTTTATGCCTTCAATAATAGTGTGCCTCCTCTGAATGAATGCCTGGAGGAGGTAATGGGTTGGATGAGGGGGAAAAAGCTGAAACTGACTCTAGATAAGACAGAGGTGCTTACTGTCAAGGGTCCTAATCTGAGGTTGGAGGTGTGTCAACCAGTCCTGAATGTGGTTTCACTCCCTGTGAAAGACTTGGGGGTGCTCCTGGATCCATCACTCCAAATGACAGCCCAGATAGATATGAAGGTCAGGAGTGCTTATTATCAGCTTCAGCTGTTACACCAGCTGCATCCCTTCCTAGAATTGGAGGATCTTAAGATATGCAGTGGTTAAATGCCAGTACTGCAAGTCACCATGTTGCAAGTTCAATTCCAGCAGGCTCCAAGCTTCACTCAGCCTTCCATCCTTTCGTAGGTTGGTAAATTGAGTACCCAGCTTGTGGGGGCAATTAGCTAACACACATTGGAAACTGTTTAATGCAGTGTAGATGTGTAAATAGCTATTGCTTAAAACAATTTGTAAGCCGCTCTGATAGCCTTGCGGCTGAAGAGTGGGGTATAAATAACTAAATAAAAAAATAAAATAAAAGTAGTGCATGCACTAGTCACCTTAAGGCTGTAATGTGCTGTACATTGGGATACCTCTATACCAAGTTCAGATACTTCAGTTAATTCAAAACATGGCAGCCAGATTGGTTATTGGTACATCTAGGAGTGAAGATCGTTGTTAACTACCTTCATTTGATTTTGACTTATGGTGACCCCATGAATGAGAGACCTCCAAGTCACTCTAACCTCAACAGCCCTGCTCAGGTCTTACAGACTAAGGGCCATGGCTTCTCTGATTGACTCTATTCATCTGGAATGCAGTTTTCATCTTTTCCTACTACCCTCCACTTTACCAAGCATTATCATATTTTCTAGTGATTCATGTTACACCAATATTAAAATCACTCCACTGACTGCCTATTAGTTTAAGTATTTATTGATGGATTTAATATGTTTTATATGCTCTTTTAACTGATATGTGTTGTGCTATTTGTTGTTATTCCCTACCCCAATCCATAGGGAGATGTGTGAGTAAGAAATTAACAAGGAGGAGGAGGAAGAAGAAGAAGGAGAAGAAGAAGAAAGATATATAATAGTAGAAGAAGGATATATAGTTTTAATCTCTTCTGTGACCTGCCTTGGGTCCTATTTTGGCAGAAAGGTGGGATATAAATAAATAAATGCATACCTAAATAATTTGTATGGTTTATATGCAAGAATCAAGCAGATCACATCTTGAAAGCTCTTGCCAAAAAGAATATGAGGCCTTCTAAATCAGGTGAAAGATGCATCCACCATTCCTTCATCACAGTGGCCAACCAGGTGTTTCTCTGATGCCCACAGGGGGGATGAACTCAAAAGTCCATCCCTTCAACAATTAATCCCAGAAAGCTCAATTCAGATGCCTATTGGTCTAAATCCAGCTGTTAGTCCCTACTAGAGGAAACACATGAATCACACTGAAAACTGCTTAATGCAGTGTAGATGTGTAAATTGCTATTGCTTAAAACAATTTGTAAGCCACTCTGATAGCCTTGTGACTGAAAAGTGGGGCATAAATAAATAAATAAATAAATATAAATAAATAAAAAAGAGAGAGTAAGAAAAGAAATGTTTTTAATTTGGTTTGTAACCCAAATATACATTTACCCAATGGATGTGAAGTTTGTTGAAGTCACTCATTATTACCACAGTTTCTTCTTTGGCTACTTAGAATCATAGAATTGTAGAGTTGGAAGAGACCACAAAGGCCATCCAGTCCAACCCCCTGCCATGCAGGAAATCACAATCAAAGCATCCCTGACAGATGGCCATCCAGTCTCTGTTTAAAGACCTCCAAGAGATAACATAAATTCTTACCCTGAATCCTCGAAGCAATCTGTCTTTCATAATGCCACTAAATTCTTTGTAGCTCAGCTGATCATCTTTGTCAACGTCAAAGATCTTAAAGACTGCGTTCACTAAATGTGGTGAAAGCCTCAAACCTGTAGCTACATACACTGCACACTTGAACTCATCTTGTCCTATTGAAATTGATGAGGAAGAACTATTTACAAAAAAATCAAGAGGTTTTAAATGAGAAGAACAAAGGGCAAACCTCCACTAGGCATAAATATACACACCTGAATGAAGGGGGGGGGATTTGGCATCCCATGTTTTAAACTTTCTAACCCTCGTGTTGGATAGATGAATAAAATTTAAAGTATTGTATAGGGAAAACTTGACAAAAGTGGAGAGCTTTTGGTCCTCCAGATGTTTTGTACTGGAGTTCTCATAATCCCTTCCTATTGACCATGTTAGTTGGGAATGATCATCCACTGAAAAAATGGAGGGCTACAAGTTCCCCATTCCTGATATAAAGTATCTCCTCATGCAATACAGTTGCCCTCAGAGACAAGAAGGCATTCTTTTCCACCTCAAGCTCCTCCTCAATATTTTGGTTAGGAAATGCAGAAACACACACACAGAGAGACACAGTATTATAATACTTATCAGGCCTTGTATTTCTTTTAAATCCACCTAAAATTATATAACAGTTCACAAGTCTGTCTTAAAAAATGTTTGGGTGCACTTACAGCAGCTAGTTTCATGTGAGATGTCTTGAACCAGTCTGTCTGCTGCATTTTACTCTTTAAAGTCGCCTATTACATCAATAAATCATAATATGCATTCTGTCATTTCTCCTGCACACTGTATGCTATAAAGAGCAGGTAGCTTTGAAATCTCCTTCTGTAATAATCAATTTTTAAGTGTTGTTCAGACCAGAAGCCCTATTTACATAAAACACTATGCTTTCTTTGTTACTCCGAGTAGGACATATAATTCTGATGCAAGGAAAAGCTTTAATTAGTCTACCAGTAAGGGATCAGTAACTATAGTTAAAACAGTATAAACAAAGGATCTATATGTGACATGAATCCCTGAGAGAGAGCTGCACTTCTGTATATGGAAAATACACTGGATATATATCTCAATGGATTCCTTATGAGTGGACCACTATCAGGAATGATGGGGTGGGGTTGTCTTCCAGTATATGATTTTCTCCAAATACAGAGCTTTTGGGGGTGGGGGCTGTATATAATTGAACAGACCAAAAAAGAAATGCAATGTAGAGTTTGGAAAGATGTTAAGCCTGTTGGGATGACTCCACCATGGTAATCACACAGCAAACCACCACCTGCAGTAATCCCACCTCACCTCCCCACTCTTCTGATGATATTGATGCCACTAGGATCCCGACTAGATCCACTTACACTGTGTATTTAAGACTGTTACTTTAGTTCTTAGGTTCCAACACTAGATCCAATGAGCAGGCAGTAGGTGTGGTTGGTTATGTTAAGCAATAAATAAAATTTTAATTAAATAAAACTTAAGATGTTATATGGACTCTTTTTTTCATTCTTCATTCTCCAGCACATGAACCCCTGATCTTTCTGTTTTCCCTTATTTGTAAAATAATATCAGCAAAGCATATCTTAACTATTTGACATGATCTACCCTTCCCAACCCTAATATTATCTAACACCTCCATCCTCACTTTTACCATACCAATCTAACAGCATCTCCCCTTTTCACTCTCAACTAATCACCATCCATAAGCAAACATACTCTGCCCCGACTTCTATACTTGTCACTCAGTCTTAACACATACACCTAACCACACTTACCACCTAGTGTTGCAATACATAAAGATAAAGCAGTATTTACATATTATGTAAAATCATGTTTTCCTCAAGATCAACGCTTAACCAGCTTCTACTGTGTTTCAGACTAAAGTCCATGTATTTTCACCTATAGAACTCGATTCAGACCCTGAAAGCTGAAGTATTCTGAGCCTTATAGTCTCACACTATCACCAACTTCTGTCTAGGTTCAATGTTTCAGTATGTCACTAGAGTATGAGGAGACATGTTTATAATGGATAGCAGGGGAAAACAATGTGTGATATTCCAAGAGCTGATGGATTGCAACCTCTATCATCATCAGCAAATCCAACATCTGTAGGGCGACAAGCTGCCCACCCCAGTATATTGGCTGTCAGTAAATTACTACATACTGCTTAACTATAGCGAATGCCACTAGTACAGATGCTGTGCTACTTTTGATAGCATATATCCATCCAGTTGAATAGACCCTATAATCTGCAATTGCTTTTAAACAGGTCTTCCTACTTCAAAGGCATTATTCTTGCTGACTTTTCCAATCCCACATTTTCCTCAGCCATTCAGTTTCTTTGCTGGCTCATCAGGATTTATTTAAAAAGCTGATGTCAAGGCTACTGCTGTCACTGTTCTCAGGAGAGAATGCTGCTCCATGCAAACAGCAAATAGTTCTAAATAGAATTCATTCCCAAATAATAATTTTTCCTCTCAGTGGATTAAGAGAACATGAAGGATTTCATTACTAATCAATGCAAACATTCAATCCAACCTGTCATCTACACACCCTAACATAAGATTTTCTGACTAATAATCCTGGAATACCTATTCAGTAATTTTTCAGGAAATTCGATAGAATTTTATTGATACTAAACATGAATTTACACTGCAATCCTATACATATTCACTTAGAATGGGGTGGGTGGCTCTGTGGACTGCAACTGGCACACCCTGCCATCATTGGCTATTGTGGGTAAGGAGTTTTATATCAAAATAGGGGCCTAAAATACCCTAAAGGCACTAGATCCTGTCTGATCTCAGATGCTAAGCAGGGTCATCCCTGGTTAATACGTGGGTGCAAGACCACCAATGAATACCAGAGGCTGTAGGCTATATTTCAGAGGAAGGAAATGACAAACCTACCTCTGATTATTTCCTGCCTAAGAAAACTCTATGAAATTCATCAGTTGTCAAGCAACTTGAAGGCACATGCATACAGAGAGACCAAAAAACATCTGGAGAGGTACAGTTGCCTACCCTGATGTAGAAGCAAGATACATTGCATTCAGTGTAGAGGTGTATAGGACTGCAAAGTGTCTATAATATATGCATACCACATGATTTTATAGAATCATATAAAAATTCCGTATCTTCGTTATACTATGCTAAATCCATTTGGAGTCTTGCCAAGCAAAATTTCAACTGATGAAAAATTACCTACCAATATAACTTCCAGATAATAATGGACACTCCAGCATATTTCTGATCTATTTCAGTTTCATACATATGCCATTCCATCCAATTGCCATATCAGTCTCTATTTAGAACATACGGAAGTCAACCTGAAGAAAACAGAAGTTCTTTACCAGCCTGCACCACAGGACGAACACCACCATCCCCACATTACCATCGGCAAATCTTTGCTCAAGTCCGTTCAGCAGTTCACCTACCTGGCAAGCATAATCTCCTCAGATGCCAAGATTGACAAAGAGATCAGTCACAGATTAGCAAAGGCATATAGTGCATTTGGAAGACTTCACAAAAGAAGGGTGACTAAAATGGTGAAAGGTCTGGAAACCATGCCTTATGAGGAGAGACTTAGGGAGCTGGCTATGTTTAGCCTGGAAAAAAGACGGTTAAGAGGCGATATGATAGCCCTGTTTAAGTATTTGAAGGAGTGTCACGTTGAGGATGGAGCAAGCTTGTTTTCTGCTGCTCCAGAGATTGGAACACAGAGCAATGGATGCAAGCTCCAGGAACAGAGATTCCACCTCAACATTAGGAGAAACTTTTTGACAGTAAGAGCTGTTCAGCAGTGGAACGCACTCCCTTGGAGCGTGGTGGAATCTCCTTCCTTGGAGGTCTTTAAACAGAGGCTGGATGGCCATCTGTCGGGGATGCTTTGATCAAGATTTCCTGCATGGCAGGGGGTTGGACTGGATGGCCCTCGTGGTCTCTTCCAACTCTGCAATTCTATGATTCTATGATCAGTGTGTATACAGCCATTGTACTGTCTATTCTCCTTTATGGATCTGAAACATGGGTCACCTATTGCCACCACCTACAACTCCTCAAATGCTTTCATCAGCACTGTATACGCACAATCCTAAATATACACTGGACTGACTAAGTGACAAAAGTTGCTGTCCTTGAGCAAGCAGGGATCACCAGCATTGAGACCATGATGTTGAGAACACAGCTGCGCTGGGCAGGGTACATTTCTAGGATGGAGGTCCTCCATCCTAGAAATGTACCCTACTCCCAAAAATAGTACTCTATGGTGAACTCGCCATGGGTCAGCGTAAGAGGGGTGCTTCAAAAAAAGATACAAGGACTCCCTGAAACAACATCTCAGGCTCGGCCAAACTGACCTCCAACAATGGTCCGCCCTGGCCTCACATCTGGAGGCATGGGGATGGACTATCCACAATGCTGCAGCCTTATCTGAGAACTCACGCTGAACGAGTCTTGAAGAGAAACGACAATGCAGAAAGAATCACAACCCGGAAACATCACCCAAGGAGACCTTCTGCTGTGCTTTCTGCAATCGGACTTGTTTATCTCGGATTGGCCTTTTTAGTCATCAGCATGCTTGCAGAAAGCGCAGGATGAGTCCTTCCTGAATCTTCGTTTGCGAAGAAAAGCCAGAGAGAGACAGAGAGAAAATATTTATTTTTGCACTTTGCCTCAGTATATGCATTTTTGTATGCAACTTCCTCTAATATACATATTTTTGTGCCCAATTTTTGAGCTGCAAACTAAATTACATTTTTACTTCAGCTTTCTCCAATATACACATTTCTGTGCCAGCTTTTGAGTTGAAAATTAAACTGCAAAATTTTGAGAAGTGCCTCGCCAGAAGGGTGTGTTCTGAGCTCCTTTTTATTCCACATTTGAAATTTATATTGGTTTGTTGCAGGCCAAATGAAATTATTCTCCATCCCTTCATGCTAATGACCATGGCCCCTCCTGAATTTCTTCCTGTATAGCTGTTAGAAAGAGTAGGCAGAAAATAAGTGGCAGTCTTATCTTTATGATTTATATCCAGCCTTCAAAAGCAATTAACCAGTACACCTCCTAGTGAATTAAATGGGACATTTCAGCAACATGTCCTGTATTGAAGAATGGAGCTATATTGTCCAGTTTGAAATATAAAACAATCTAAGAAAAACACTAGTGCAGAGATGGGGTGCGATTGAACTAGAAATTAAATGTGAACTGCAGATAATTTCTTTTCACCAATCTAAGTAGTGATACATTGTTTTTGAAATGCACCCATCTTTATGTGATCACGTTTCACCTGGGAGAACCTTAGAGGTTATCTAAATGGAGAAATACTCCTCATAGAATGCAAGGAGAATCCTACCTGTCTTAATGGCATCCTTCATTGTATTGTCATATTCAGAAAGGTGGGGGCAAAAACTCCAAAAACTCCAAAGGAAAAGCCTTCAAGGGAAATGCACATTCCTACTCATTTGGACAAGCAATTTAATTTGCTTTGCTTTCCCAAAGAAGCAGAAACTGAAGGCTGATTGGATGAGCACAGAGGAAGGGGCTTGGAAATAAGGCAAGCGCCTGGAACCACCATGGTTTTTTTCACCTTAGCAAGCAAATGCAAATGTAATAAAACAAGGATTTGTTTGTTTGTTTTTCTGTTAAGGCAAAATATGGCACTTTCACACTTTAGATATGCTTTCTTTTTTTAAAAAAAATACTGTTTGGCAGAAGCAACTAGTGTGAATAAAAGCGCAAGTAAATTCACTAGTGGCCACCATCTTGATTCACAGGCATGCCCATTTGCACTGCAAATGTGGTTAGCTTCGCATACCTGCAATCTACCTAAAAAACACAAAAAAACCATTAAGACAAATTGTAGCTGCTGCAAATTGCCTTTACTAGGGAGCAATCCGCTTCTTTTTGCCTTGTATAGACAAGCCCTAAGACCAGGCATTTCCACAGCTAGTTGAAGCAATCAACATGCAATGGGGAAATGGCAACAGAACATTAACTTCAATGAGTGACTAAGGGTACTATGTCTGAGTGGAAAGCATACAGTTCTCACTCTGGTCCTCCCCCTACACTTGCAGTTTGCTTTTCTTGCCAGCTTAGGAATTAAGAGTCTATGCATGTTAGAACTCTTGTCTGTCTACTAAGAAATGGAAACCAACACAACTACTCACTGTAAATGAAGAATGCTAAAATTTAACTTGCTTTTGATCATTAAATACCACAGACCTTAGAGTAATGCTTGTCAGTACTTTAATTCACAATGGAATATCTTTTTTTAAAAAATGATATATTTAATTTAATTAGTTGATGAATTAATTGATAGAACAATTCATTCATTTTCTTAAATGGTTTAACTAATATTTTAACACTGATCAAGTTTCCTCATTAATGCATGAACACTAACCCTGACATTTCAAAGCTTGTGCTGATATGGGCCCTACCCTGCAGAACTCTGTTCAGACATTCAGATGCAGTCTGATCAGTAACTTCGATTTCACAGTATGCACCAAAACAAACTTATAGCTCCAGATAAAAATGATACATAGGCCAAGAACATGAAGAACAGGGAAATGATTTCAACAGTTTGGAGGCATGCTTTGGGGGAAGGTGGCTTTAAAAAAATAGGGAAATGTGTAGACACAACAAATTTTACGCAGGACACACAAAGCTTAGTGCTCTGGGCAGAGGGCTATCTTCTAGTCTTTAAATTAGACCTAGTGCTTAAAGCATGACACCTGTCATTATTCATAGCAGACAATTATTCCAGAAGAAATCCTAGGGTACATTCAGTTCATTGTGTTCCATGATAAATTACTACCTCATAACAGGAAGCAGCCAGTGCAGTTTGGATGAAGAATTTAAAAGTCATAGCAAACAGGAGAACTGCAGAATAGTAAGGACGTACCCCCTCTCTCTGGCTTTTCTTCACAAACGAAGGTTCAGGAAGGACGCATCCCACGCTTTCTACAAGTGAGCTGATGACTAAAAAGGCCAATCCGAGATAAACAAGTCCGGTTGCAGAAAGCACAGCAGAAGGTATCCTTGGGTGATGTTTCCGGGTTGTGATACTTTCTGCATTGTCATTTCTCTTCATGACTTGTTCGGCGTGAGTTCTCAAATAAGGCTGCAGCATTGTGGATTGTGCGTCTCCATGCCTCACGATGTGAGGCGAGGGAGGATCATTGTTGGTGATCAATTTGGCCTAACCTGAGATGTTGTTTCAGGGAGTCCTTGTATCGCTTTTTTTGAGCACCCCTCTTATGCTGACTCGTGGTGAGTTCACTGTAGAGTACTATTTTTGGGAAATGATGGTCCTCCATCCTAGAAATGTGCCCTGTCCAGTGCAGCTGTGTCCTTAATATCATGGCCTCGATGCTGGTGATCCCTGCTTGCTCAAGGACAGCAACATTCATCACATAGTCAGTCCAGTGTATATTTAGGATTATGCATATACAGCACTGATGAAAGCGTTTGAGGAGTCATAAGTGGTGGCGATAGGTGACCCATGTTTCAGACGGCCTGGACGGCCAGCCACGAAGGGCAAGGGTCAAGAGGGCAGGTAGTCTTCCTCACTCTACCAAGGAGCTTGTCCATGTCATCAGTACTTACAGATTGAAATTGATCCAGTATAACCTCATCAACGGAGTTACTGGACACCTCGTCAATTGAATCGCTGTCCAAGTTGGCTCTTATCTGAGAGATTTTATCTGCAAAGAAGTTGTTAAATGTGTCACAGCAGGCCGTTGTCGGGTTTAGTAATGAGTTCTGCACAGGTGGAACCTGTGTCAATTCCCTCACCATGCTAAACAGCTCTGCCAGGCGAGACTCTGCAGACATAATACGTGCAAGAAGAGAAGGATTTCCTTGCTGCACGTATTGCCTCTCTATAGGAATGAAGAAATTTCCTATGATGAGTCCTGTCAGACAAGTGCTGAGTCCTGCCAGACGCACTCTAGTTGTTGTCCAACCCGCTTCATCTTCCTAAGTTCTTCAGTATACCATAGATTAGAAGTGGGTTGGAAAGGACACTTGGGAGCAATCGCATTGATAAACTTGGTAAGATCGGTGTTCCAAGTATTGACCAAGGCTTCAACAGAACCACCGGTGTTACCAACCAATAAACCCTCTAAGGCTTTCTGGAATCCAATTGATTCCATTAGCCTTTGAGAGCGGACCATTATAGTAGGTCCTCCACCCCCAATGGGATGGACAGTGGTTCTGAGTTCAACCTTGATCAGGAAATGATCTGTCCATGACAATGCGATGGTTTTTGTCACTTCCACCCACGGATATTCCTGTTCCGTACTAAAGACTGCATTGAGGGTATGACCCACACAATGAGTGGGCCCATTGACCAATTTGGATAGGCCCATGTTTGTCATGGACTCCATGAACTCCCAAGCTGCACCTGATAAATTTGACAAACTGGTCTCAAGTGGGATGTTGAAATTGCCCAGAACTAGCAGTCTAGGCAACTCCAACAACAACTCTGAGACCAGTTGTGTCAGCTCAGTTAGGGAATATGTTAGACAATGGGGTGGACAGTATACTAACAGAATCCCTAGACTCTCCCTGGTCTTCAGGCTCAAGTACATACACTCAAAGTGAACTGATTTCTGGACAGGTATCCTGGTCAAGGTAAGGTTATTTTTATGAACCAGAGCCACTCCACCCCCTCACCCACTTCCCTTTACCTGCTCAGAGTACCCGGCTGAGAGGGCCTGCGCCCAAGTTATGGTGCTGTCCTCTCCCAGCCAGGTCCCAGTGAAGCAAGCCAGGTCGGGATCCTCTTCCAAGAGAAGATCATAGATAATGTGGGTCTTGTTTTTTACCAACCTGGCTTGCAAAGGAGCAAGGTAAGGTTCTGTGGTATGGTTGGTATGCTCTCCAATCCATTCCGGAGAATAGAGTGAACTGAAGGTGGAATAGCTATTACACATCTATCCCTCCTTCCTTTGTAACAAACTTTCACTCTGTTCCTGTCATACCTTCCATTCCCCTGCACCACCTCAATCCTCGCTCCCAGATCATGCCTGGCCACATATGCTTGTCCCTTATTCCAATGATCTTCCAGTTGATGAAAGAAGAGGGGTGTGGAGCCCAGTTGGAGTCTCACCCTCCACAGCCAAGGTCCAGACACTCAGCAGCAGTAGTTCTTAAGCTTCTGGGTGGAGGAAGGGGGGCATGGTTCCCAGCTGTAAAACTCACCCTCCACAGCCAAGGACCAGACACTCAGCAGCAGCAATTAATTAAGTACCCCAAAAAAAAAAAAAAGGGCTATGTCCTGCCATTCTGGCACATATACACCACCCAGGTTTGCAAAAAACAATTGAAACCAAACATAAAATGGTGTTTGAACATAGGTCTCCTTGGACCTATTTCATCACTCTCATCTTATTGGTTTTAAGCCATATGGATAAGTGAAGCCTAATCCAGTGAAGGTAGTTGTGCTAAATAATTGATGAAGCTGCTCAGACAGCATATTTTGGTCAAAGTCAGTGCAGGAAGGAACAATGAGCAACCCACCTACAATAGAGGCTGCCTGTGGCTTTACTAAGACCAGTGTCACCGCTTCCTTTGATGGTGTCACCTGGTGTGGTTTGGCCTCTCTACTCCCCCCCACCCAGTGCCACCACTGGAAGCTGCAGCTCAGGGACTTGATTGACATACTGGCAATCAATTTCTTGGATTAGCAACTCCAATTCTTTGGAGTTGTCATCCAAAGAAGCAACTTTTCTAAGCCCTGACACTACCTTTATCCTATCAGTCCAAGTACATTTACATATACTACCTTAACCACATGTGATACACAAACATACTTACTCATTCAAACATATTAAAACTGACATTCGTTCAGTTGGAATTAATGCAGTAATTCTGCAATTTTATATTGTCCAAAGAGACTCCCTCCATCAGTGAGAACTGCTGGGAAAGAAAATATTTCAAGTGAATGCAGAAGCATGTGCTGCTATTCAACAAATGCATCAACAGCAAGTACTACATATGACAGAGAATAAATTAAGGCAGAGCAACTCATTCCCCCCCCCCCCAAAACAGAGCAATCTGTATGTATTTTCCCTCTTTACAATGCTGACACTTTTTAGTTTCAAACATGCTGCCTCCTTCAGGAAGTATCTCACATAATTAATGAAATGCTAGTTAAAACAAACTGGTTTTACTTGAGATCACATTTTTATTTAAACCTGTCGCTTCAATGAAATTAGAATTTATGGGTGACATTTTAAAATTAGCAAGTGTGATAAAACCTATTCTAGATTATTTTACTAGTTAGGTAAGCTTAAAAATATTTTTTAATCTGGTCACACAGAATGTATATGCCACATTTTTTGGAAGAATGATGACAACTCATTTTAGAGCAATGGTTCTCAACCAGTGGGTCCCCAGATGTTGGACCACAGTTCCTAGGAGCCCTCTGAGGTCTCACCTTGACAGCCAGGTGGTCTTCCCAGTCATTAGTGAGGCTGTAGGATTGAACTCACAGCCTCACTAATGACTGGGAGGACCACTTGGCTGTCAAGGTGAGACCTGAGAAGGCTCCTGGGAACTGTAGTCCAACAACATCTCGGGACCCACAGCTTGAGAACCACTGTTTTAGAGCATCACTGTCAAATCACCATGCACCTCCTGGAAAAATCACAGGTAATTTGACAAACTTACTGAGCAGGTTCAGGGCCAGCCTACCATTAGGCAGAATGTGGCGGTCATCTCAGGTAACATGTGATAGGAGACAACAGCAGGCGTGTTAGCAGAGAGAGATGTGTGCCAGATGACTTGCTTTGCAACCCCTAAACTAGCTGCTACAATCAAGTACAGTGGAAGATGCTGTCCAGAGATTCACCTGCAGATTCAGTCAGGTTTTGTATACAGAATTGCCATCTTGCACTTCACACCAGGAACAGCAAAATGTCTTTGCTCAACTGTGAAGAGGTTGTGAATTTTCCCCAACGGCACTCTACCCCATTCACACCCACTTCAAGGCACACACATTGCTTCTCAGTATTCAAACAGAAGTAGCCTGGGAGCCAAGAATGACTCTTTGTTTCTTGATTCCTATATTATACTATATTACACATGGACTCCTCCCACTTCAGCTACTGTACTTATGCCCTCATTGCTAACAAGCTATTGTATTTCCAGCAATTCAACAAGATGCCTTGTCAAATTTCAGGTCCTTTAAATTTCTATTATTTATATCCTTTCTGAGTTTTGGAATCCATAGCAACTGCTTCCTATTTTGATGCAAAGACAGCTATGACTCACACTATAACCAGCAAGTCGTTTACTCCACAGCAGTCCTACTGATCTGACTCTGGTTTAATTATTGTGGCCTATTTCTATATGTATCTCTACACAGCTAAGGAATCCAGCTGCCTTAGACATGTCTATTTCTTTTCATCAAAATATTTTCATTTCAAAATATTTCTTAATTACTTAAGGAGTGTAATGATTCAGTGTCACATTGAGTTTTATATTACACCTTTAATTGCTTTTTAAAGTCACCATGGAATCTTGCTGGCAAAAACACTAGTCATTTATGATTCTATGATTTTTATTTTTATTTTGTAAATTTATCCCAATGTTGCAAGAATTATTCCAGTTTGACAGAACATTCAGTCTCACTGAAACTAAATGTGGTTTTTGCTCCATGAGTTCCAACTGCACATTATTCATCCTCATCACAATTCTTGAAAGAGACATACTCATGAGAAAAGCCTGCTTACAACATAGGGCCAGGTTACCATGGAACAGATTACCTGTTAAAGGAAGCCCTAAGGGGGGTGGGAAATGAAGTCTCAGGGTGCATTCCAACTGACCAAAAGCCCCAGTAAATGCCAGCCTACTCTTTTCCTGGAGGGCATGACTTGGTTCAGTTGTTCCTGCCCCTGCATCTAGTTGTGCTTAAACACACTAGGGCTTGAGGTTTTGCTTGACATGTGGTGTGTGGATGCGGTTTCTCCCCTCCTCTGCTATGTCTTGAGGGAAATCAGGAAAGGGCAACCCCCCACCCATGTTGCCATCAATAAAGACTGCCCAGAAGGAACAAGCACAAGGAAGCTAGATGGGGAATTTACCCTGGCTATTGTGGAAGCTCTATCTTCCTGTCCTGGATGCAAAACGTCACTGTTGGGCCTGGAAAATCACCCTCAGATAACCAGGACAGAACATTATCTGAATCTTTTTTTTTAAAATGACACAATCAGTATTGTGGAGTCAGGCCAAATTCCAGAGCTTTCCCCAAGTTTGGATGAGCCCTCATTTACATTTTTTCAGGGCTCAGCCAAACAAAATTATTCTTTTATAGTATGCACATTTTTTTTATTTTTATTTTATTTAGTTATTTATACCCTGCTCTTCAGCCATAAGGCTATCAGAGCGGCTTACAAATTGTTTTAAGCAATAGCTATTTACACATCTACACTGCATTAAACAGTTTCCAATGTGTGTTAGCTAATTGCCCCCACAAGCTGGGTACTAAATTTACTGACCTACGAAAGGATGGAAGGCTGAGTGAACCTTGGAGCCCGCTGGAATCGAACTTGTAACGTGGTGGCTTGCAGGACTGGTATTCAGTTACATGCCTACCAATCTTAAGCTTTCAAATAGAAGACAACAGGATTTAATAAAAGTTAAAAATAAGTTCCCAAGATAATTGATAGAAGAATCTTTTCATAGATTTTGTTCTGTTTATGTGATATCTTAAGAGTTTTCTGCAGTCTATGAAGTAGAGCTGTACAATAGCATTCACAGATTGTCACAGTATATCTAAAATGGCACTGCCCATACCTAAAATGTTGCAGCTGAATACCTAAAATGGAAGCGCCCATACTTAAAATGGCCACTCCCAATGATTAATATGGGACCTACTATCCCCAGTTTTTGCTATCCATGGGGGGGTTTCAATACCAAACTGCCATAGATATGGAGGGCCCACTGTATAAAATCTCAGTATAATGCATATTTCATAATATTATAGAATCATAGAATCATAGAATTGCAGAGTTGGAAGAGACCACGAGGGCCATCCAGTCCAACCCCCTGCCATGCAGGAAATCACAATCAAAGCATCCCTGACAGATGGCCATCCAGCCTCTGTTTAAAGACTTCCAAGGAAGGAGACCCCACCACACTCCGAGGGAGTGCGTTCCACTGCCGAACAGCTCTTACTGTCAAAAAGTTCCTCCTAATGTTGAGGTGGAATCTCTGTTCCTGGAGCTTGCATCCATTGCTCCGTGTTCCAATCTCTGGAGCAGTAGAAAACAAGCCCGCTCCATCCTCACCGTGACATCCCTTCAAATACTTAAACAGGGCTATCATATCGCCTCTTAACCGTCTTTTTTCCAGGCTAAACATACTTATCATGAATAGACATTTTAAATATCACTGGGTTTTGTCCCAAGCTCTCCCACATGATAGCATATACCTATCCATTAGGCATCATATACAGTACTGGCAGATGCCAGATGCATTTTCAATTCAGTATAGGTAGATCAATAGAATGTGTGTTAATTAATTGCTATCATAGTAGACTTATATGTCAACATATTTTTAGATACCCAGATTTCTTCAAATAGGTTAGATTTGTATATGTGCTAGTGAGTCAAATCTCTGTCTTACATTTGGTATATCTACTGATGACAATGGCGATGCATCATTACATATTATTCCCAGGAAAGATGCCAGCATCTGCTAAAAGGTCATTTAGACTAATAAAAAAACCCTGGCTTTGTAGGGATATGAAACCCTGGGTTTGAAGTCGGGTGATGAATCCTTACTTGTTTAGCAGCCATTAACCACATATCTGAACCAGGAATTAATAAGGTTTAATGGCCAGCAAATAACTTTCTGCCTGTTCCCTTACTTGTTAATGTAAAGGGATGGGTAGGGAATGACACAGGAGCAAAATGGCTGCACACTAGTGTATAAAGCTCATGTGTATTCTGAGTCCTCAATATATGATCATCTGAATGCAGAAAATGTTTAAACAGGTCTCTGCTTTCCAGCTTAATTGGAACAAACACAATTTATCCTGATGAACATGAGGAACATTTAATCATAATAGCAGTCATCTAGCATCTTCAATTAAAATGCCCACAGTTAGTCTATATAACTTCATTTAAATTCCTTTGAATGTTAGGAGTAGCTAATTTCCTGCTAAGCAACACAAGATAAGCATACCTCAAAAAGATATGTACTACAGTAGTTTAGACATTATGCATCACTTATTTGTTAAATACCCCCAAAGTATATCTTTACCCTTTAATTCAGATCTGCTTTTAATCAGCCACCCAAGGGGCATAGCAATTCCTTCTTGTTAGGCCAGGTACATTTTAATAAAAAATATACTTAAGGGCAGGTTTGGTGCTGAAGAAATTAGAATTTTATTTGGGGTAGGGTTTTTGTTGTTGTTGCTTTTGTTGTTGGTGACCTAGCAAATAACATTTGTACTCATCTGAAAGATTGTCCTGATGGAGCCACTAAGAGCAACTTGGAGAGAAAAGAGTTATTATTTGAGAGAAAATGGCCAGTATTGTCTGCAGAGAAGTTCTATCACATAACAGATGCAGAACAGTTCTCTGTGTATCTTTATAATGTCTGAATCTGACCATCCCAAAGGTCAAATGAGCAAGCTGTGCTTGTGTCAGCATCTGATGCATCTGAATATGGTAGTAGATGGGTATGCTGAGACATATCAGGGTTCCTAATTCATTAAAGGCTCTGGTAATTTTGGAGTTTATTACTAGAGCTAGCTGCACCCAAATCCATATGTATGATCCATCTGTATTCAGAGTGCAGAGGCTTTCAATATGCAGAAAGTTTGTTGCCTTGCCTGAGCAATTATATCTTGTTCCCTGAACCACCAAGGAACATCAATTAATTATAAGGATGGGGGGACTAGTCCAGTGTATCAGTATTTGGAAAGGGAGTATTCACCCCCCTCTGTGTGTGCGCGCGTGCATGCGTGCATGTGGAGCTGAACAGGATTCTGGTGGATGAAATACATCTGCAAATTTAATAGTTTTCTCAGGGTGACTTAAAACTCTATAATGAGCACACAAGGTATCTGTAAATAGTATGTCTAGTTACATATTCATAAAATAGATTCTGTTTTTTTATTATTTTTGTCATTGCACAAGAGATTGATTTAAATATCTCTGTACATTTGTAGCGACACATGTGGTTATTTGTTTTTCCTTTAACCTATGGACATAGATGTTTGTGGCACAAGATGCATCTGTTCCATTTTAGATGTCACAAAGAGGTGCTGAGAACATGATGAATCACTTCCATTTCCCCTCCCTGCTATATTCCATGATATTCACAACTGCTCCTTAGCTGCAACAAGAACAAGGCACAGAGTGGGAGAACTATCCAGAACCCAGTCATTAATTTGGAGATGGACCAGAAAATATTGTTCTGAGTGATCAACACCTCCACATGGATTAAAGTTATTAATTAGACCTTCACAGCATTTCAGAAGCCAGATGGCCAAATTTAGGAAGCCTCACCAAGATTCAGGAAGATTTTGATGCATGTCTCCCATACACATTTTCAGCTAATACTGGTCTAAAAAAACAAAGCTTTGATGCATTCATAGCTGCAATATATTTTTCTCTCTCAAATATAGGACAGAAGCTCCCTAAGTATCTTTTAGTTATTGTATTTTTTTTTTAAAAAAAACCCTATATAAATAGTTTGAATTCCCTATGGGTATAACAAAATAAACACAAAAGGCAGATCACATGGATGACAGTACTCTCTTTCTCTCATAATTGCCTTAAGAAGAAAGGAACAGGAGAAACCAATTGTGCTTGCAGCATTTTTATGTTCCCAAGGGGAGACTACAGGAATGCAAAGAGACAGAAGGGAGGAAAAATCCCATAACTATCCAATCTCCTAGAGTGGGTTATAGCAGTGGTTCCGAACCTGTGAGTTTTCAGCTGTTGCCTGGATAAAGACTCCCAGAATGTCTTATCATTTATTTATTTATTGAATTTCTTTCCCACCTTATTCAAGGCAGCTCCCAGGATGGGATTCATCCTTGGCCATGCTGGCTAGATCTTTTATAAGCTAAACACCCCAACACATGAAGATGCAGAGGTGGAAACCACTGGACTATCGTACATCTTTTGAAAAGTAAACTCGGGAAGTATATGCTTCCTGGAAAGAAAATGGAGCAACTGGGAAATAAGGGAAAGGAGCCAGCATGCTTGACGTTTGCGGTAGTGGAAATGAAAATACAACTTATGGGGCCAACCCTATCCCAAAAAGTCTAATGAGAATTGAATGTGCTCTGTAGCCATGGGCTGTTGACTATCAGTTTGAAAAGACAAACAGGTAATGGGATGGAAGTAGCTGGAGTAGGGCATAGCTGGCTATCAGGCACCCTGAACAGAAGTACTCCTATTAGGAGGTAAGGAATAAAGCTTAGAAAAGTTACTTTTGTTGAATTATAACTCCCATATTCTCCCTGCCAGTATGACCAATGACCATATTGGCTGAGGGACTCTAGGAATTGTAATCCCAAAGGAAAGTTTGCCAAGCTGTGGTAAAGATATGCTGCAACATATTGTTATAGGTTCCACTCATTATGTATCATAGGAAGGCATGGAACTGCTGGCATTTCCTTAAATGAGGTTTGTCCCACATTTTGATATGCATAGATCTAGGAGAGCAGGAGTAATTTTGCTTAACCAGAAAAGATATCAAAAAAGTTGACCCTTAAATAACAGTAAGTCTTATGTGCTAGGAAAGTGCTAGGAAAGTGGTTGAGAATACAATCTTTCAATCACTAAAACTCCTTATCAATAAATACAAAAACCTGAGATCTTCCAGGATCTAGTCTGATACTCTTTCAGGTGCTTATCATTTACATATTGAAGAGCAAACCATCAGCCACAAGATAAATGGAAATGTCTCTTTCAAAACCACAAAATCTATTTTCTTCTAAAGCTCCTACTACTTGCAAAAGTTTATATACACAGATTTTCCTTGGGGTTTTTCCAGGCTGTGAGGCCGTGTTCTGGAATAGTTTCTTTCTGACATTTCACCTGCATCTGTGGCTTGCATCTTCAGAGAATGGTTGGGTAGGAGTGTATGTGGAGTTTATATGCTGTGAACCCCTGTTGGGGAGTATATGTAAATTCTATTGTTCTTCAAAACTGGGAGCCAGATTTTGTTTACTTTTAAGGTTTCATCTTTCCTGTTGTTGGCCTGGTCCAGAATTTCTGTGTTTTTAAATAGCATTTTGTGTCCAGATTGGTTTATAACATGTTCTGCTACTGCTGATTTTCCTGGCTAGCCCAGTATGAGGGATTAGAATCAAACTCAACACTTACAAAGGAATTCCACCCAGGGACAGGGGGAGTTCCAGCAGATAATGGCCCATCAGCCAACCATTAGCCAAACAGACACTAACAAGCCTTGCATTTCTATACCCAGAAACTAACCATTCAATTACACAAATTTACATATACTCCCCAACAGGGGTTCACAGTATATAAACTCCACATACACTCCTGCCCAACAATTCTCTGAGGATGCCAGCCACAGATGCAGGCGAAACGTCAGAAAGAAACTCTTCCAGAACATGGCCTCACAGCCCGGAAAAAATCCAAGGAAAATCTATGGATGCTGGCCGTGAAAGCTTTTGGCTTCACATTTATATAACGTACATAGATTTCTATTTTACATAAGTTGTATGCTATCATGAGATGTGGCTGAAACCACTCATTGGCAGAACCACATTGTTTTCAAATGCTCATTTCAGAATGTAAACAGCATGTAACAGCAGTAATATAAAATAAGCTTACAAAGACTGGGTACATAAATATTTTTAAATAATGGGGGTATCCATTGAAACAGGTTAAGAGAAAATGAAACATAACTAAGTATTTGAATGTGATTTCAAAGTTCAATATCCTGAGCCACTGATGTGTCCTAATTTAAAATTCTATTTCGGAATTACACTAAGAAAATTGTGGCACTTAAAAGCAATTTACTAACAGACTGAGAAGTGCCATAAATGATCAATAGAACTCAGCTATACACTGGGAAAAGAGGCAGCACCTAAACATGCACACCCATGTCCTCTGTTATGAAGGTTGTGCCACAGATATTTACTTTTGTTGTGAGCATTGCTTTGAGACTCTGCTGGACTTTTAGTGTTTATTAATAATAGGAACAGAGGAGGAGGAGGAGGAGGAGGAGGAGGAGGACTTTCATTGTTTTTCATTTTATTATTTGCATTTGCACTTATGTTAAGTAAAAACTGACCACCAGTTATACCACTATCTCAAAGATAGGTTTGGCATTTTCAGCAAAGATACTAATTGCTGTACAGTTGGCCCTCAACTTTTGTGGGGCTTTGGTGCGCAAGACCTCCACAAAAGTGGGGAAACCATGAATATCTCTGGACCCCTCATGCTCCCTTGCTCACTCACCCACTTGGGTGGGAGGGGGATGGAGCAGGGGGAACAGGAGGAGGGAGGGAAACCTAGGGAACTGAAGGAGTGGCAGAGGAGAGGAGGCTCTTCTCCATTGATTGTTCTACAGATTGCTCCAGATTTCCAGTGCCAACGTTGCAGTCATGAGGGGGGCTTTTCCCGTTTTCTTCCTCTCTCCACTCCTGCCACCTCACAAGTGCATATGCTGAAGAAAAAGAAGGCCACCTACATGCATGCACACAGCCAGACACAGCTCTCCCCCCACCAGTTTGATTTCCTCCCAGCAACCAAGATTTGACCATTGACTAAGCCTGACTTAAACTGAACACAACTAAGTCCCTATTACAAATGGTGTAGGGCAGCAGCAAAGGTAGGGAAAATAATTTGCAAATAATCAAATCCACAAAGGCTAAACTCTCACGACCCATGACAGCTGTAAGTCATGCAATTAATGTGAACTGCTGCATAGATGCTACTGTTCAAAAACACCATTCAGTGCTGAAAATGTATTATCAATCTCAATTTCAGTTTAAAAGTAACACATTCACAAAGGGTATATTAAAGTGAAATTTTTGATGTGGCACTTCCATTGGTTTCATTTAACAATCATCCAGGCTAAAGACTTTATCAGACAGATAAATACAGTGTCATAACAATGCCACATAACTGTAAAAGGGCGCACAGATCAGACAACATCACCTTTCGCGGTTATGTCCTGTCAAAATCCCATACCCTTTAATTGATGGCTTAAGCCGTCAATAGATCTCATGTGCTGCTTTTCTGCCAGCACTGCCAGCATGCAAAACCTTGGGTCATTTAACTCTCATCACTGCAGCGAGAGTGGCCGTTCTGGCTCAAACACTTCCAGGTGACATCCAGGTACGTGATGCTCTTCTAATGACCATCTCCAGGTTACTTGGGACTTTTAAAGTGTGCCTAGGTGCTTGGTGTCATTTTTAAGGCTTTATATTTGTTTTTATGTCTAAATTTCCTGCACAAAAAAGTCTTGTGGGATTTTGAATGAGGAAATGAATGGGGCTCCATTCACTTCCTCTTTATAGCCAGGGAGCCTTTGCCAGGAGTTGTATGCTATCATGAGATGTGGCTGAAACCACTCATTGGCATGCTGGCATAGAAATGTGTGTGTTGTTGTTTTTAATGCTGGCAAAATAATGTTTTAAAAGAGGTCATCTGATAGTCCTTAATCTGAACCTCTTCTACAAACTGAAAAATGCATAAACAATTTTAGGACTTTCCGCCTAATCTTTTTTCAAATAACTAGTGAAGGAGAGTTCACCAGACTGACTATTCAGTTCTGTGGCTGGTCCACTCCACCCCACACCCTCAAGATCACATCATGCCAGTGACAAATACATGCATCTCATGTTTTTACCCCAAGCACAGATTTTCCTAGTTGCTGTTCTAAACAAACAATTTTTGAATACCACATCTCAACTTATATTGAAAAAAGTTATAATATTACACAAAACTGCTACACTACTGTTAAAAAATCATTTTATTACTAGCGCACTCAGGAAGGTATCTATCAATCTTGAATGACATGGTAATTTTTTCCAAATGTGGGCTGAGATACAGCAGAGCAATTAGTCACAGGAACAATGCAGCCTGTAAATGCAATTTAGTAAGCTGATACATAGCAAACCTAATGGGCATGGCATTAAGCAAAACTCTAGCAGTGTGCCATTGGAAAGGGATATTTTAAACCAGCTCTGTCTGGGAATCTCATTCTGTTGGGTAGACTAAATCATTCTAAATCACTTATAATATCAGTATGCAAGTCACCTTCACTTAAAAGAGAACAAGATCCACAAGTACCAGATTGAAAGAATCATTGAAAAAGTATCAGCTTCCTGCCCCTGCTCTGACACATGCCAACCCATTCTTGTGACTATGCCTCTGCTTTAAATTCAAAACCTAAGAAGATGAAAATGTATCTTATTAAATATTTAATCTTGGCTGTTTGGATTCTACTTTCAGTATGCTTATCTCTCCCATTTCATTTATGGGACAATGAAAGTGACATGGTCTACTCTTTATAGATTCAAACACCCTACATAAATCTGGGTTATGCTTCTATTATTAAGAATAAATCATCCAGCACAAATTTCCTCATATCAATAGTTATTGCATTGCCCTTCATAAAATGCACAGGAAAGCACCTTACTGATCCCACAATGACTTGGTAATGTCACCTTTTTCATCATTGATGCATCCAAATCTCCATTGTGTTCTAACTGCGCATTTTTTTAAAAAAAAAAATCAATCACAAATCCTGTATGATTCTCTTAAAGAGTGTGTTAACTACTAGCTCACTTGATAGAATACAATGAAATTTATGGTCTTGATTGACAAGCAGAATTTTAATCTGTTATGAGAGTTCTCAAGCTTAATGGTATATTGGAAGTATTTTGGAAATGTTAATGCTATTTATTAAAAATGAACTTGAAAATGACCCATGAAGACTTGGCTACTAAAGTTATACCACCTGTGGTGGAATATATAGGATGGGAACCTGAACAACTGGATATACAGGTGGACAAACTCTTTCAAATTGATTCATGGATAGTGAAGACAAGACATAGTAATACAGTTGTCCCTCCACATTCACGGATTTGGCATTCATGGTTTTAAGTATTCACGGCTTGAAAATATTCTTTAAAAAATAATAATCAAAAGCAAACCTTGATTTTGCCATCTTATATAGGGACACCATTTTGCTATGCCATTGCATATAATAGGACTTGAGTATTCATGGACTGGGTATTCACGGGGGTCCTGGAACCAAACCCCAGCGAATGTGAAGGGACAACTGTATATTTCTTGAGAGAGGGGGTTAAGGACATTGTGATACAACAAAGTATACAGGAAGATCTGATTATAGAAGGCCAAGAACTTAAGATCTTCAAGGATATATCAGCCCAAGTATTAAAACGTAGGAAAGAATATAACTTCCTAACTCAAATAATAAGGAAGAAACAGATACAATATAAATGGAATAAGTTAGAAGGGATCCTGGTTTCATATCAATATAACACATATATGATTAATACAACAGAAAAGGCAAAAGGCTTTCTGAGAAGAATACAAGGAAATTTGCAAGCATACGATAAAGAATTAGAGAATAGAGGAAGAAATAAAAAAGGAACAGAGGAGGAGGAAATAGAACAGGAACTTAGACAGGAAGGAGGAGTGAGAAGTAAACGTACAGAGATATTAAGTGATAAAGCTTATAAAAAGAAAGAGAAGAGGGTAGTATGTGAGAGAGAATAAGAGTGGAAAGAGAAAAGAGCCAAGAAGTAAGAAGATCAGAAAAGGCAGAAGGTGAAGAAATAGGAGAGGAAGAATTAGGAGAGACAGAAACAGAGGAGGAGGAGGAAGAAGGAGGAGGAGGAGGAGGAGGAGGAGGAGAAGCTGAATTGCATTTACAAGAAGAAGAGGAGTTAGGAGCAGTGGGAGGAGTAGCAAATAGATATATAGGGAAAATTGTTAAATTTAACATATTGGATAAAATAATAACATGGAATATGAGTGGACTGAACAGTATACATGAAAGACATATGGTATATCATTACTTATCAAAACAAAAACCAGATATAGTATGTCTTCAAGAAAAGCATACAAGAGAACAGGACAAAAAGTACTTAAAAATCCCAGGCTAGGTGAACTTTATGTAACAAAATACAACAACAAGAAAAGAGGAGTTGCCATATATGTCAATCTAAGATATGATTCTAAAGAGATCTTCAATGATACAATTGTTTATATTGGGGTTGGGGTTATATTGGGGTTATTATATTGGGGTTGAAGTAAGCTTACAAGGGAAAGCAGTTTTGGTGATTGGCGTTTATGCCTCCCAAAATAATAAAATCAATTTCTTTCAAGAATTACACAAAAGATTATGGAATATGACTATGAAAATTTAATAGTAGCAGGGGGTTAGAATGGTGTTTTTGATGTAGGGTTAGACAGGACAACGAAAGCAAAAGATAAGAAAAAGCCAGGGAAGTTACCAAGTAATGCTGATGAAATGATGAATCAAATGTCTTTATAGGATATTTGGAGATTTATGCACAAAAAGAAAGGGACTATACGTATTCCTCAGTGTTTTAAGACTTGGTAACGACTAGATTTCTTTTTAATTTCAAAAACACTGCAAAAGGAAACAAAAAAGTAGAGATCCTATGAAGGGTAATATCAGATCACAATCCAGTTGTATTAGAATTGGGTAATAGAAGAAAACAATTTAATGGGAAATGAAAGATATACTATTTAAAATGACAGCTTGACTGATAAGGCAAAATAGCTTTGAATAATTTTTTGAAGGAAAACTTAGACAAAGAAACTCCTATAGCGATGGTTTGGGATGCAGGGAAGGCCGTAATGAGTGGACACTGGATTCAGGAAGAAATCATATACAGGAAAGAGAAGAAAAAGAAGGAAACTAAAATTATGGAGGAAATAATGATAAAAGAAAAGGAATTGAAAATGAGACCGACAGATGAGAAACTGAGTAAAGAACTGTTAATACTCAAAAGCAATTGGAAAATGATATGGCCATGGAAATAGTGGGTAAATTGAAATATACACAACAGAAATATTTTGAACACTCCAACAAACCCGGGAAATGGTTGGCATATAAATTATTGAAGCAGAGAGAGAAAAAGATGATAATGGAACTCAGAGAAAATCAAATTAGCTATATAAAACAGAAAGATATAGCAAGAATATTTCATGGATATTATTCTAAACTCTATGAGAAATACGAAACGACAAAAGAAATAAAGGGAAAAAATGGATAAATATTTAGGGAATGAGAGACTACCATAATTTACAGATGAGAATAGACGACAGTTAAACAAGCAAATATCAAAAACAGAACGTAGAGAGGTAATAAGGAAGATGAAGATTGGGAAGGCCCCTGGCCCAGATGGTTTTTCCATGTTGTATTATAAAGTCTTCGTGGAAAAGCTAGTTGATCCATTTTTTTAACTATTTAATGAAATTAATAATGGAAACTGCCCAGATTCTTAGAAGAAGATGGATATAGTAATATTGTTAAAAGAAGGCAAAGATCCGACTCAGACAACAGACTACAGACCTATATCTTTATTAAATATTGACTACAAGATATTTGCCATGATTCTTGAAGAAAGATTGGGAAAAAAAACCCTTAAGGAGTATATCTATGAAAATCAACATGGATTCCTACCTGGCAGACAAACTAAGGATAATTTAAAAACAATTATTGACTTGATAGAATTCTGTGATAAGCACAATAAAAAGAAATTACTGATGATTTTTTGCAGATGCCAAGAAGGCATTCAATAATGTCAGATGGGAATTCATGTTTGAAGTTCTGGCAAGAATGAATATTGGTGACAAATATTTTGATTGGATCAGGAAAATATATTGCAATCAAGAAGCTCAGATAGTTATAAATGGGGAGAAGACAAAATCTTGTAAAATAGAAAGAGGAACACCACAAGGGTGCCCCCTTTCTCCTCTACTGTTTATAACAGTGTTAGAAGCATTAAATAGGAAACTGAGATTAAACCAGAGAATAAGAGGATTAAAGTGGCAATCTCAAGAATATAAGTATAAGGCATTCATGGATTACCTAGTTTTTATATTAGATGATCCAAAAGAAGGGGTCGAAGAATTGATGAAAGTAATTGAAGAATTTGGGACACTAACAGGAGTGAAGATAAATAAGGATAAAACAGTTATGATATCCAAAAAACCTCAAGAGACAAGAGGAACAAGAGATAGAAAAGACAGTGAATTTTAAAACAGAAAAACAGATAAAATACTTAGGTATGACATTAACTAAGAAAAACTCAAAGCTATTTGAGAACAGTTATATTAAACCTGGAATAAGGTAAGAGAATATCTGAAAAAAATGGGATAAAATGGATCTTTCATTATTAGGGAGAATCACAATTAAGATGAACGTTTTGCCTAAGATGTTATAACTCTTCCAAAATATCCTGATTATGACAAATGATAAAACATTTGAAAAATGAAGCGGTAGGGTTTGTGTTTAAAGGCCAGGAGGAATTGACTAAGGAAAACATAACCTGCTACTGGTTCCTGTATAGACAACTGCCTGAGAAATTTAAAATAGATTATAAAACGGAGGGAATAGAGGACCAACAAACTGGGCTGGCTGGAATAATCTATGGAGAAAGGAAGAAAATTATCTCCAAAATATATAAGCTTTTACTAAAAATAAATTTCGAGCAAGAAGTGATCAAAAGCTATATGATAAAGTGGGCTCAATATTTGGGCCAGGAAATATTGGTTGAACAATGGAAAAAATTATGGAATCATACAATGTCATTTATAAGAAGTAGTACTATAAAGGAGAACGTATATAAGACAATGTTGAGATGGCACTTGACGGCAGAAAAAAATGGCAAAGATATACAGTCCTCCTCCACATTCATGGCCTCCACACTGCATATTCTGCATATTCACGGTTCTGCATATTCACGGTTTGCCAATCTGGTGAGGGTGTGGGGGGGAAGTGGCGACAGGGCTTCTGAAGCCCCGTCGCCACTTTCGGGAGGGCGGGGGGGCTGTTATTATTCACGGATTTTTCACATTCACGGGGGTCTTCTGAACCTAACCCCCACAAATGTGAAGGGACAACTCTATAAAAACTTATCAGATCAGAGCTGGAAATGCCTCAAGCAACAGGTTCATACTTTCATGTATGGTGGAAATGTCTGAAAGCGAAGAGATATTGGGACAAAATACATAAAGTGATACTAAAGGTATTAAACACAAATTACTTGTGTGATCCAGAAATATATCTTTTGAATATGTTCCATAATATTGATAAAAAGATTCAAGGGAAATATTGGAGAATTTTATGTTATATGGTAGATGCTGCACGTATAACATTTGTGAGGTATTGGAAATCTAGAGTTCCCCACAGTAGAAGAATGGTTAATGAAACTTTACTATATGTTTGTGATAGATAGATTAACAATACAATAGTCCAGACGAAAGGAAAACAACTAAAGAAGTACAGGTGTGGCAGGTATTAAATTTGCTGTGGAAATTTGCTGTGGAAGGATAAAAGGGGTGAACATGCTGAAGTAAAAACAGATTGAGTATTATTGAGAGAATGAGGTATAAGAAAAGCAGAGTATTAAGATATATATACAAAGGTACAAAGGAAGGAAAGTGGGATAAGGTGTATATAAGAAATCACATAGGACACACAGAGAGAAGGGAAGTTAAATGTACAGTAAGGCGTGAGAGTGTGCATTTTAGTAGTAGATAGTAGATAGTTGTTTTTGAAAATATGTTGTATGTGTATTGTATAAGGTGTTTCATGTTGGGGTGTAACTGTATGTGATAAATGGCACTACGATATGTGTGATGTGTGTTATGTTGTGTATTGTGCTGTAGACTGGATGAGATGTTTGATGGCTTATGCAGAAATTAAAATTTTATGTATGGAAAATTGTGAATATTTTTTTTAAAAAAAGAAAAGAAAATGACCCATGAAGCCAATTACAAGTTTATAGATGTGAGTTCCACAGCTAAGACACAACATAATTGAAGCATTAATCTACACACACAAAAGTTAAAACTATGTAAGGTTGGGGACATGCAAGCAAAAGCTATGATCCCAATGTTCTCAGGCTTGCAAGTTCCTCAAAAGACCTTTGGATATTTTGTGTTGGAAACTGCTTTTTAAAAGTATAGGTCACCCCTGTATCCACGAGGGATACGTTTCAAGACTCCCCGTGGATATCTGAAACCATGGATAATAGGGAACCCCATTACTTTCAATGAGATGAATGCTGGAAGCTGACCACAGAATCACACTGGAGAACCTAGAAATGCCTAGAGAGAACATTTTTTTCAGGCATAAATAAGTGAAACCATGGATATGAGAATCGGCCTGTACTTTGTTCCTACCTCTTACTTGTAACAGTGTTTGAAAAGTAACACATTGATGTTACTTATTATGATGTTGGGGGGGAAGTACGTCCAAAATCATAACTTTCCCAAGCTCTACTAAAATGTATTTAGAAAAGCCAGATGCGCAGAAATGTTAGGTCAGGCTTGAAGTTTTAACCCGTTTATATGTGGGCTAAATGTGCACATGGGACTATGGGTTAGTGTCTTTGCACTGCATGCATATAAGGCAACTTTCCACATTCTGTACTGTATGGCTGTGTTTCAAAACTACTGTGCTGAGCTGTATCATGTATATATTTTAAATAATTATGCAATTAAAATACATGTGTTTCCAGAAATATGCATTACCTTATTTCCACATATAAGCAATTTTGTTCCAGTCTGCCAATGCCAGATAGTTGCTTAAAAATAAATTAGCCAAAATATCTCTACCATTCTTATTACATCTATTAGTGACTGTATATTCTTGATGTAAAGATTTTGTCTAAGAATCTTGCTGTACCATTTTAAACTTGTGTTCCCCCACATTAAAAAACAAACCAACAAACCTCTCTATAGTTACCTAAATAAGCATTTCATGGAAAGGGGTGCCAGGTAATCTCTATGTGCCATGGTAATTTGGTATGTGATAAGCATTTTTTTTTTATTTGAGAAACCCGAAAAGTAAGGTTTTAAAAAAAATAATAATAATTTTATCCCAGCCTCCTGTCAGTTGGATCACACACTCCTTTCAAACAGAACAAGGGAATTGGCTTAGCCCCCACACCCACTTCCATCTTTCTCTATTTGTCCTCCTGCTACTACTTTGCCTGACCCCAAAAGCTTAACCTTTGTGATGCAGATAGCAGGAAGCACTTGACTTTCACCAGCACAGAGGATTCTCCCTTAGCAGCAAATGACTTGCACACTATCTTTTCATATTAAGGATCATGTGACTTCCATGCTTCCAGGTAGGAAAAATATCTTGTCTATCATTTGCTGCTGAAAACAAGATCTGCACGGCCTCCCTGTGCTGCTGGAAACCCTGTGCTACCTGCTGTCCCATTTCTTCTGATAAACCTTTTACCAGATTTTAAGTTGGGAAGGGAGGTGGGGAAACAATGAACAGGGGTGGGGGGTAGTTAAATTGAGGCTTTCAAGTATTTGTATTGAACAATAAGAATTCTGTTCTCCTTTTTGGACACAGAAGAATAATAAACATGCCTTGATTACATCCCATTTGGATTACTGCAACAGCATTCTACATGGAGCTACCTTTAGAAACTGTTCAGAAATGTCAGTTGGTCCAAAATGCTGCATCCAGGCTTCTGAGTACAAATGGTTATAGGGAATAAAAGCCTCCCTTGTGGAAACAGATTCACTGTCTATCAATCTGCTTTTGGGCAGAATTCCAAGTGTTACTCAAGTCCATGCCTGAGCAGAATCAGAGCCCTTTACAATTTGGTTCCACTGTATCTAAAAGCCCATATCCACCTGTGGAGCATGCCTGTACTTTAAGATCCCCAGGGGAGGAATTTTTCTTGGTCCCACCACCATCACAGATGGGGTTAATGAGGACATGTGGGACAGCCTTCGCAGTGGCTACTCCCAGACTATGAAATTCTCTTCCCTGGGAGGCTCAGCCACCCCCCTCTGTGTTCTCTTTTCACAGTCAGGCAAAGACCTTTTTATTTTGACAAGACTTTGACTTTTATTTGATTGTGTAGAAGGATATTTTTAATGGGATGCGCTGGACTTTGATACTAAAGTATTTTAAACACTTTAAAATTAAGTCTTAATTTAGTTGCAGTATTGTCCATTTCATATTATACGTTGCTTTAGATGTATTTTGTCCTTAACCTATACTGTAAGTCACTTTTGAGTCTCATGCTGGGGGAAAAGCAGAATATAAATTAAACAAACATACATTATCAGCTCACAACAGTGAATTAAAAACCTCTACACTTATACTCTGGAACACTCCTGGAAGAATTATACAGGTTAATAGGGACTAGGGGATTAAGTCTGTCTGGAAAGTGTTAGAGGTGAAATGTAATTATAAGTCTCACCTTCATTCATTTGCATTCCTGAAATTAAACATGGGATCCAGTGCAAGCAAAAACCAAAATACAACTTGGGAACATGCAATGATGCTTCCTCAGCTGCCAGCATAGACACTGCCCCCACTCATGAGTGCAATGCAAAGGGGCCAAGGGGGGGCAGTCTAGCTAATTATTTTAAGGGATAGGTCCAACCTACTTAGTAATTGTCATTTTGGAGTCTCCATATTTAATCTTTTACTTGGGTTAACTGAATACAACTAATAGCCTGTATTCTAAGGAGATATCACCAATTTACTCACTGGCTGAAATCCTGTTGGGTCCCTATCCCTATCTCCACCAGGTAGTGGTGGTACAGCAGAAGCAAGGAGTGGGAAGATCCCAGGGTCAGTAGCTGCAAAGGAAATAATGGAAAGCTGTCATCTTTGTTATTGAACAAAGAAGGTTGCCAGCTCTTAGAAATCTATTTCTGCAGTGCCTGGCTTCCTGTGTATGGGAAGTGTCTTCAGAAGCAAGAGGTTTCAGATGGCTGGCCTGGTTAATCACTTCTTCCATGGCACAGACAATTGTCCACCCCAGCATTCTCAAGCACCTTCTCTTCAAGGATCCATCTGTAAGTTGGCGAAACAGGCTATGGAGAGCTTACATCTTCTGATGACAAAGACATTTTTGCTCTACCTCCTTCATGCTTATAGCATGACCTAGGCAAAAGTGCAACCCTCAGTGTAATGGGCAGTTACACTAGCATAACACACCAAAAGGTTCCAACTTTTAATAATATGCTACGTGTATGCATGTGATATGATTTTGTGATTAGATGCATTATCTGTAGATAAGCATGTATCAGATCACAAAAATTGTAGATGAGCACCTAAATACTCTGAAGGCACCAGATTCCATGTGGTCTTGGGAGCTAAGAAGGGTCATGCCTGGTTAATACTTGGATGGAAGCCTGATAAGGAATACCAGGTAATGTATTTCAGAGGAAGGCAATGGAAAACCTTGCCTTAAAAAATCTTATAAAAGTTATAGAACCACCTTAAGTCAGTGAGCAACTTGAAAGCACATACACAGAACAATGTAAATGCATTTGAGTTACTGGTTCTACCCACACATCTATCCTTGTGTGTATAAGTGTGAATATAACATACAGTGGGCCATTGGTATTTGCTGTACCAGGGCTCCCCATGGATACCAAAATCTGTGGATGCTCAAGTCCTATTTCGAACGCTTTCATCAACACTGTATACGCACAATCCTAAATATACACTGGACTGACTATGTGACGAATGTTGCTGCCCTTGAGCAAGCAAGGATCACCAGCATTGAGGCCATGATATTGAGAACACAGCTGCGCTTGGCAGGGCACATTTCTAGGATGGAGGACCATCGCCTCCCAAAAATAGTACTCTACAGTGAACTCGCCACAGGTCAGCGTAAGAGGGGTGCTCCAAAAAAGCAATACAAGGACTCCCTGAAACAACATCTCAGGCTTGGCCAAATTGATCACCAACAATGGCCTGCCCTGGCCTCACATCGGGAGGCATGATGACACACTATCCACAATGCGGCAGCCTTATTTGAGAACTCACAGCAAACAAGTCTTGAAGAGAAACTACAACACAGAAAGAATCACAACCCAGAAACATCACCCAAGGAGACCTTCTGCTGTGCTTTCTGCAACCGGACTTGTTTATCTCGGATTGGCCTTTTTAGTCATCAGTGCGCTTGCAGAAAGCGCGGGATGAGTCCTTCCTGAATCTTCGTTTGCGAAGAAAAGCCAGAGAGTGAGAGAGAGAGGATGCTCAAGTCCTATTACATACAATGGCATAGTAAAATGGAGTCCCTTATATAAAATGGTGAACAGCAAGGTTTGCTTTATGAAGATTTTTTAAGACTATTTTAAAGCCATAGTTGGTTGAATCTGGGTATAAAGAATCTGTGGATATGTAGGGCTGACTGTATTGTATTAGTCCAGATTATGGTACACTGGTACTAGTGGTTTCATATCATCTGTGGGGGTCTGTCTGCTTCTTGAGTTAGCATTTTATACCTGTTCTTACATAAGCATTGGCATTCAAGTTCATCTCTGGAAATTTCAGCTCATTCCAGGAGGTGATGAACAGTAGTAGTAAGTGAAGCAAACCAGGCACTGTTGGGAAACAATGAATCAGTTGATGCTGCTGAACAACCTGCATTTACTTCAAGGGTGCAGTAGTGACATTAGGGGGGGTGCAGAGAGGCCAAACTGCACCAGGTAACACCATTGGAGGGGTGTGTGACAGAGGCCTTAGTAACACCATAGCCCCACATTATGAGATTCCCTTCTAATGCTGGTGAGTTGAGAGCAAGCAACATTCAGAAACACTTTTAAGACATTCCTTCTTGGGGCAGGAGAATATCTTGTGATTGAAGATTTCTTTTAATGCAATATGCAATGAGTTATTTTTTCAAAGTTAGTTTCAGTTTTTACAATGTTGTCACCTGTCATGTTCATTCTGAAGAAAGTGGGGTAAAAATCTAAATAATTAAGAGTCTGTAACTCTTTTATCATTTCATTCAACTTTGGAAACAGGGAACAGCTTCCTTTGGATCCAGAGGAATAACAGGTAGGTCTCTTTTCCAGGACACTATTCACTGCAAGGAAGAAAGATGAGGAATCACATTCAGAGCTGAGTGAAAAACAGGACATAATTACATTAAATTAAATACATCTAGAAATTTGGGATTGACAGAGCAGCTCCAGGTGTGATAACAACCAACTTCTGGGTAAAATTACCATGCCACCGCATATTTACAACTGGCATATTTCTTTGAAGCTCCTCTTCACATGTAGCCTGGAGTTAAAATAGAAAGGAAGACTGCAATGCAGCCATATCTAGCCCTAATGCCAATCATACACCATGCAATTGGCTGGTGAGATTATGGTGAGAGTGAGGGCTTGTCTAGATGGGCCAAATGAAACAGCCTTCCCTCTGTTCCTGTGCCCAGCAATCCAGACAACACAGGGGGGTTGCCACATTTCTAGTCTGAACTGACTGGATGAGTGTTTAATAAACTTCCCATTTGCTCTGTTTTTTTCAGAGAAAACAGTGAGTTCTGTTACTGCAATGGTGGGGAGTGTCCACATGTGCTTCCCAGACAATGCTCAGTACAGCCATTTCCCAGCTGGGTTGTGCACATTGAATCTGCTGAGGTCACCACAAGGTGTCCAGCCATGTGACCATGGCCAGGCACTTTGTTCCTGGCCTCAGAAGATGCAACCAATATGGGGAAAGAGAAGCACCAGTTTGCACATAGGCTGTGGGTGAGGACACTCCTCTATTGCCACAACGGAAGGGCAGGTATACTGCAGCCAGAATGTGGAACATTGTGGCCAATGTAGACCAGCCCTGAGGAAAATGGGCTCTGTATATAGTATATAGTTGTGGCAATCTACACCACTCTTAGCTCCATTTTCCATTTCCCAAATGTCAAGCACATGAGACAACTACTCAATAGTGGGAAGCTAAAGAGCAACTGTAGACCTTCACAAAAACACATTGCCTCTGGATTATATACATTTTTCTTCTAGGAGAAAATGTATTTTGAAATTTCCATTCTGTCTGTCAAATTAAAGTTCATAAATCTATCCATTTTTGTTTCATATCACTTTAAACTAGAGAACTGAGACTCTGCGGGAATGATATATGGTGTGGACCACCACCAAGTCTCTAGGGAAGTCTCATTATTACCACTTACTACAGTATGGGGAAAGTAGGCTACTCCTAGAAGCATTCATGACACTATGTGTCATGGGCTATGTTTCCAAATGAATCATTATTGTAATTTGCCTCATTGTGTGAAATTATATCTGTGTGCCTATTAAACTGTTTTATAAAGCTAAGTCACATCCAATAAAAGCCAAGTTAAATTCAAGTATAAACTCAGTGCAGTGCTTTGAAACTATTACAGACACAATAATTCAAATTCATGCAAGTATCTTAAACTGCTAGACAGGTTCCATAAAGCAAGAATCAAATAACCGGAGCTGAAATAAAAGCTAGTGATGAATACATTGTTAGCATTTCTACAGTGCAGCATACCTGTCCATTTGAAAATAATACATGAATACCCTTGATGCAATACAGTACATAACTTTAAACTGAAACATATTCATAAAACTAACAATACTTTATACCTAATGGGACAGGTTTATGTTTTCTTTTTTGAATAGTTTACAGCAGTGAGGGTGAGACTTTGGTACGAGTAAAAATACTTTTCTTGTTACAAAAGAGGTAGTTTTGTGTCGTGTTTTAAAGAGGCCCTAGAAAAGATAAACTTTTTTTTTAAGGAATAAGAAGTGGGGGAAAGAAAGCAATGTATATGTGAAAATGATATCACATACAAAGATATTTAACAGAAATTATTTATTAGTATTGCATGGGACACACAACAGCATGTGACTTAAAAATATACAACTTAACTGAAAACAGACCTAGGACTGTCCTGGCTTTTAAAGATGGAATGCAGACCCCCTAGCTTCTGCCACAACACTATATACAGCTCCTTATATTTTCACTCCAGAAGTCTTCCTAGCATTGAGGTTTTCTAGCACTGCCACTGAAAGAGGCACATGAACCAATCAATTTGCCACATAACAAACTGCTCTCTTAACTGAAAAATTAGGTCCAAAATCCTGTTGGGCAGTTATGAATATGTAACCTACAGTTATGCCTTCATAACTGCTATGTATTCACAATCCCTACATAGCTCCGAGTTTAGGGAGTATATAAGGACCATGACAGTTTGCCAAACCCTACTTACTGGTAAGCAATTGTTGGGGTCAAGGGGGGTATTGTTTGCATGTCCTACTACCCCCTACCTATAAAATCTCATAATTGGATGTATTGGACACTTAGAAGGGGTCAAGTAGGCCAGGGCGATCCAAACTGAGGTGAGATGGAGGTCACAAGGACCTGGGAAGGTGTCTTAGAAATATTTTAGTGGGTACATCCAAGCTAGGATTGAGAGGAAGCCCCTTAGTAAACAAAACCATTAAAGAAGCATGTGCTAATTCCTTCTTGGGCTCCTCAATGGTGAATCACACATCCTAAACAATCAAGGGACCTACACAACCCAAATCCCCAGGAAATATCCCTCGGAACCACCTCCTATCCTACAATATGAGGTTGTCATAAACCAATCAATTCCTATTTCCCAGCCATTAACAGCAATCAGCTGAGTTACGGTTTCCTTTGTTTATTTGGTGGGGAACCTGTCTAAGCTTCGTTCGTACCCCTTCAAGATATTAAGCAGGATATAAATATTAGTCCCAAACAATAGCAAGGTGTGCCACTATGGACTAGACTTTGTCTTCCTCCCTGTCAGCATGCCACAGTATCGGAACTTCCAGTGCCACCTTCAGGCTTCAGTCTGAGTACTTTAATATTTTTCAAGACTGGTAACTATTACTGTATTTTCCTAATCTATTCCTCTATCCAATCTTTCTGCCTTAACTCTTTGATAGCCTTGTGTGGTTCTTGTGAGCGTGTGTTGCATGTGTGAATGGTTTTGTGTTGTTTTCCAATAAAAACATTTTATTTCACTTTAACCTGGAGTTCTCTGCAGTTAGTACTGATATACATAGGTGAAAAGATCCCAAAGCTACCTGCTTCTTGCAGCATTCCATTTGAGCTAATACTAATTCCCCAAATATTAATATAGTAATTGGCATCACATGTGGAGATCTAAAGCACCCCTACCACTTCAGATAACATTCCCTTCAATCAAGAAAAAGCTCCCCCACCTCCACAACCAATCTCTGTCACATTTTCCTGCCTGTCACACCAGAGATCACTCACAGGAGAGGGTGGGGATGTCAAGCAACTGCTTCTCAACCCGTAGGGGCATGGACACTCATTGATCCAAAAAGCTGCTTACTGGTAAGTGGGGTGGGGAGGGGTTTGGCTGTAATCCACTATGTAGCACTGTAGTTATAGTGCTATGTAGTACAGAATGGTCATACAGGACTCCAGCTAAAGTTGATGATCTGCTTCACTAGAAGATGTTTACTGTTGAGACACACAGCACAGTAACTTTTCTAGAAACTATTTGATGTGTTACATAGAATAGAATAGAATAGAATCTTTATTACGGTCATAGACCAGCACAGGTAAAAAGGGGATACAGAATAAAGGTAAGATCACAGAATAAAAACAGGCTAAAAGCAGTATTTAAAATGTTAGCTCCAGTATAACAAGTATAACAAGATAACAAGACTAGGTTGACACTATTCTACTGCTGAGGACATTGTCTGACGAATTTTAACCGCAGCTGCGCAGAATCTGGCAACATTATAAGTTGTTCCAGGGTTGGTGTCTGAAAGCAACAAGTTTATGTAGAATTGTCCAGTGTGCCCTTGATATTTATGCAACAGGGGTGAAATAAGTCTGAGACGTATGTCCCTGTAGTATGAGCACTGGAGTAATACATGCTCTGTTGTTTCTATTTGGCCTGAGTTGCAGGGGCACAGTCTGTCTGAGAAGGGGATCTTCTTGTATCGGCCTTCAAGGACAGCTGAAGGGAGGGCATGACACCGTGCAAGAGTAAAGGCCCTTCGATGTTTAGGTATTTCAAGTGTTGCTAAGTATGCCAAAGGTGAGGCCAGATATCTATTGGAGTCACTAGCAATGAAGGTTGGAGTACTGGCTATGTCCAGTTGTCGCTCTATATCTGCTACCCGTTGTTTGATAGTAGCTTTTGCCCTATCATATCCCAGGCTTAGCAGAAGAACTGGGGAAAGGCCCAGCATTGAGATTTTAGTCATCACTGTCTGTTTCCAGCTGGATTGGAAATCATCACTTAAGGTTAGTGGAGCAAGGCCAGTGGGAAAGAGGGATAGTCTGAGCCAGTAGTTGAGTATGGTCACCCACACTCTGGCCTCCATTTTCATAAATCCTGACTCCAGTCTCAGAGCTGCGTTAGAGACACATTTTGGAGTTTGGAAAGCTGATCTTAAGAATTTGGATTGGACAAATTCTAATGGAGCAGGGTTGGGGAAGGGTCCCAATTGGGATCCATAAAGCAGTTGTGCTACTGGTTTGGCTTCAAAAAGTTTGAGCGCTGCAGGTAAATAGTGGCCTCCTCTTGTCTTAAGAAATTTGAGAATGGTTGTTGTGCTCCTCTGTGCATTGCAAGCAGCATACTCTCCATGCGCTTTCCTACTACCAGTGGCTTGAAAAATTACCCCCAGGTATTTGAAGCAAGAGACCTGTTCAATCTTGTGGCCATCTATATTCCAGTTGTAGTTCTTAGGCCTTTTAGCGAATGCCATGATTTTAGTTTTTTGATAGTTGAGTTCTAGCTGTTCCACTCTGCAATAATATGTTAGTGCTCTTAGGGCTCTTTTTAGTCCAATGGGAGTTCTTGAAATTACTGCTGCATCATCCGCATAAAGCAGCGTTGAAATATGCCTTCCCTTTAATTTTGGGGGGTGGAAGTTAGTGTTGTTGAGGTGATCCACCAGATCATTAATGTAGAAGTTAAACAGGAGTGGAGCTAGAATGCAACCTTGCTTGACACCCTTCTCAGTGACAATGTCATTGGTGAGATGTCCCTGGGGGTTACATCTTACTTTTAATGAGGTCCCTTCATGCAGCATACGAATTAGATGGAGTAAACGTCGGTCGATCGAAGAAGCCTCCAGTTTTTTCCACAGTTTGATTCGGGATATAGAGTCAAAAGCTGCTTTAAAGTCTATGAAGGCAGCATAGAGAGAAACTGTGCTGCAGGTGGAGTATTTTTCAATAAGGTGGTGGAGTACAAGGCACTGATCTATGGTGGAGCGGCCTTCCCTAAAGCCAGCTTGTTCTTCTGCAAGTATGTTTTCTTGTTCCAACCAGGTCTGAAATTTCCACTGTAAGTGTCTTGCATAGAGTTTGCTGATTGTACTGAGGAGACTAATTGGTCTGTAGTTGACAGGATCATCCTTGGTTCCTTTTTTATATATGGGGACGATGATTGCAAGACCCCAATCCTTGGGTGCTCGACCATATTTGTCGATACAGGTGAAAAGTGAGGCCAGGATAGGGGCCCAAAACTCAAGGTTGTTTTTAATGGCTTCTGCAGGTATTAAGTCTTCTCCTGGAGCCTTCCCCATTCTCAGCTGGGCTACAAGGTTCTTGATCTCTGTCGCTGTCACTGGTGGCCACTCTTGGATATTTTCTATATTTTGGCTAGTGCATCCACTTTCAATGTAGTTGTCCTTATAAAGTGCTTGAAAGTGATCCTCCCTTATCCCTGGAGGGATGTGACAATCCACTGTAGCTGGCCCATTTCTCTGGGAATTTGATGTAATATGCCAGAATAGAGCTGTGTTGTTGGATCTGACTGCCTGGATAAGTTGTGTCCAGTCATTCTTCATGGCTTCTTTTTTCTTGTTCCTCAGCAACTTTTTGTAGTCTCTTTTCTGCTGAAGCAGCATTGGTGCAGCATCTGGAATGTTATTAGACAGGTAACCTTGATAAATATCAATGAGGGCTTTTTTAGCATTAACACATTCCTTGTCAAACCATGGTTTGGAGTGGTGCTGTTGTTGTTTCCGCTGATGTGCGCTATTTTGACAGATTAGATATTGGTGTAGAGCTTGGGTAAGTGTATTGTAATTTTCCAAGATTTCATCAGGGGACTCAGCTGATATCAGGGCAGTCCTAAGATGCTGAAGTTGGTCTGAAGCCAATACCTCACTTATTGTTTGGTTTAGTTGGGGGGTCCATTTAGCTTGGCGGTAAGTCCTTCCTGATGGTGTCACAGAGAGATGATAGCGCTCCCTGGTGTGTGTCTCCTGAGTGAAGTCGCTAAGCTGTAGCCGAATTGGTAAATGATCACTTTCAAATCTGGGCATAACTTCTAATTCCTTGGCATAGGGAAGAAGGTCCCTGGAAATGATTATGTAATCAATGGCACTCATTCTGGACCCAGAGAGATAAGTGAATTCAGCTGGGCACATGAAATTACCACATTCAAGTAGTTCAGAAATCAGATCCACATCAGCACTGATACATACACTTTTTCCTGCAATTCTATAGTTTATGTATCAGTAAATCCAAACACTACAAACTACTTAGCATGGCTTCATAGTCCAGAACCTGGAAAATATATATATATATATATATATATATATGGACTACAACACAATACCCTCCCACCATCCCACTTTGGCAGGGGCAGTCCAGATTAATCCTCTGTCATCTCTTTTTTTTCCCCCAGCTGCTTTTAAAATGTCCCAGGTTCTCTCTCCTCTTCCCATTCCCCCCTTTGTCCTCAGTTTACTTCAATAGCTGTAAAATGAGTTCAAAGTGCAAAATGGTTTGCATTCCATTAACTCAGCATGAAGAAGAAGAGAGGGTAGAATCCTTCCCTTTCCTGCAGGCTCAAGCAAAAGCAAACAGTTACAATCTCTTCTAGCTCTCCCTCATTAATAACTTGTGCCATCTTGACTATACTCCAATGTCTCAGTTTTCATCTGTGAAATGTTGGAGGGCATGTGATACTCAGAATCTTCAAGCTAGCATGTCTACTGTAGTCTGAGGCCTACATTCAATGTTAGCCGGTAAGTTATTATTCTTGTAAATTCCATTAATACAATGGCTCTATCCTGGTTCGGTCCTGCAATTGGATTTAGATCAAAGAAAGTAACTTTTCCAAACTCTGGAACAGATCCACCTCATACTCTACAGTCAGTATTGCAAATATTTTTGCTGTCAAAAAAAGGAGAACTTATTATAATGATTTGTCATCCTTTTTCTTTTAGGCATCAGTTTTCTCCTCAGTCATTCTGAGTATGTCACACTTTTTGCCTCCATTACAAATCTTGAATCATACTTGGTCATATTTAGTGTATGGTTTCATGCAATATGTTAACGCTGATGTTTCATGACCCCCTAAAATCAAGGCAAGTGTCTGTGGACATTAAGGAGGAAGATGTTGAGGCATGATAATCATCACCAAAACAAAATCTGGAAGATTCCATTCTGCCCAGAAGCTCCATAAAAGGAGACCCCCAGAAATCAGTGTTGTCTCCACTTACTAAGACTGAAGGGAAGCTCTGCCCACCATACTTGGATTTCAACTCCAAACTTTTGACATATCAGGAACTCTCCCACTGCACGCCATAGGAACCATTGGCCCTTAAGTACTCAGAGCATCCTCAGAGGGGAGAGGAGCTAACAAGGGCAGCTGCTGGCTTCCATGTCAGTGAGGCAATTAATCTATTCTGGAGTTAGTCCTGTCAGGGGATGATAGGACAAGCAATCCCCAGCAGAAGCCCAAAAATTATCTCAGCAGACTCAGTAGCAACCCTTTCCAAGAATACTCACTCAGAGTGTTTGATGTCCAAATAAGCAGGAGGTACTTTTATCTTCAAACTCAAACAGTTGCAATATATACAAATATTTACAATCCAAGGAGAAAGTGCTTCACCAGGCCTCGACATTCACAGGAAGAAGAGAGGTGAGCTCTGCTCTGAGCCCTCCCATATACACAGTTACAGGGCATTGGCTTCCTCAATCACATGATCTTACACATCAATAAGCACCCTCCTTCTGTAGCTAAGGAAGACTAGGCAGTTCACAGAGTCAGCCATTTTAACTCAGCATGACTCTGCAGTTTGTTTGGCCATTTTAAAATAGACTTCAGTCTCACCTTCCAAAATGGTCAAACTACTGCACAGGACATGTTATCATCACAACATAGCATCATTAACATACCTTGTTGGACATCAATTGTCTGTTGGTTGACTTCCCCTTTGACACCTTTCACTTTACACACTAGTAACAAGGCCTAGCCTCTTTGCCAACTCCTCATGGCTTCCTGCTAGAAGGGCTTTTGTGAGCAAGTCTGCAACATTGTCCTCAGATGGACAGTACTTCAGACACAAGACACCTTCTTGTATTAACTGCCTCACATTTTGGTAGCGTACCACAATATATTTTGTCCTACATTTCAGGTTTTCTGCTTCTGCCATAGCTATGCAGGCTTGTGAGTCCTCATGCACCTCAACAGGCATTTGGCACTGCTCCCCAAAGTCTGCAAGTATCTGCCTTTCCCATTGTACCTCACTTGCCATCTCAGACAAGGCAGCGAATTCAGCTTCAGTGGTACTAATGGCTACATAGTTCTGCTTTCTTGATCTCCACACTATGGGGCTCTCTGCATACCTGGCCACCATCCCGGTCACTGACTTCCTGTCTGAAGTCTCAGCAGCAAAAGAGCTGTCTACATAGCTCTCCAGGGTCACCTGACTTCCTGTCAGCTTCAAGCTCATGTCCCTGGTTCCCTTGAGAAATCTAACTATCCTCTTCAGGGCTTCCCAATCCACTCTCTTTGGCTTGGAGACTCTTCTGCTGAACACCTCAACTGCAAAACTGATGTCAGACCTTGTGTTTGCAAAAACAACAGACTGCCTACCACTGAGTAGTACAGATCTGGCCTCTCAAACTCCTGTTCTGCCTCTAAGTTCACAAAATCAGTGGTCATTAGTGTCCTGACCACTTTAGCCTAACTAAGCCCACACTTGGCCACAAGACTGACAATCCTCTTCTTCTGGCTTAAGAAAAATTCTCCAAGACCGGTTCTTTCTACCTCTACTCCTAGATAACATTTCAGGCTGCCTAAGGGCTTTAACTTGAACTGACCTTCTAACTCCACCTGCACTTTCTTGACATCACTGACACTCTTTGCCACCACACAAAGGTCATCCACATAGATAACTAGCATGACAGCACTTATCACCTGCCCCCTTGGTGTACACACAGGCATCTGTGACGCTCCTTGTGTAACCTAGTGACACCAAAACTTGGTGTATGCACTTGTTCCAGCAACGTGCACTTTGTTTCAAGGCATAGAGGGCTTTGCGCAGCAAGTACACCTTGCTCTCACCTGCACTGTCATACCCTGGGACCTGTTCCATGAACAATGTCTCTTCAAGATCAGCATTCAGGTATGCTGTTTCAAAGACAAAGTGTTGCACAACCATCTGTCTGCTACAGCTAACACTAATCTAAGACTTTCTGGCTTTGCTGTGGGTGAAAAGGTTTTGTCAAAATTTGTGTAGCGCTCCTGCAAAAAGGCTTTCGCAACCAAGCATGCCTTACCCTTCTGTGTCCCATCAGGCATGTCCTTAAGCTTGTATACTCACCTGCAACCAACAGCCTTTTGGTCTTTGGGCCTCTCAACTATCTGGAACACTTTCCTCTCAACTAGTGACTCGAACTCTGAGTCCATGGCTGAGTTCCACTTCTCCTTCTCTTCCTGGGGAAGTTTTAGGAGATCCTGAAAACTTGCAGGCTCCTTTGCCATGACACTGCATAGTCTGGCTTCCTGAACAACAAATCTGTCAGGAAACTTTCTGACCCTCATTGAGCACCCTAGTTCTGCCTGACTCATCCTCACTTGCACTGCTTCTGCTATCTCTCCCTGTGTCAGGCTCAATGCTTGTTTGTTGTGGTGTGTGTGTTGGAGTTTCATGGGAAGTATCAGGCTTTTCTACCTGTGCCTCCCTTTCATCATCAGGCATTACTACCACTCCATTTGTGGGACTTCTGGGAGCTGTTGACACATCGTCCCCAAGGGAACAAACACCTCCTGATTACAATGCAATCAGTCCCACCCTGAGTGCATTTCAAAGTTTGCACTCCTGGAAAACACTAACTTTCCAGGATAGAGAGAAAACACGTACTCATTACCCTCATAGCCTAGGAAACACAGCCTCCTGGTTTTAGGCTGCCTAGGCTTCCTTAGGCTTGGGTGTATCAGCACATTTGCATATTGTCCAAAAACCCACAGGTGTTTGAGGTTTGGTGCTCTACCGTACAATAGACAATATGGGATCCAGTTGACGCTAGATGTCCACAGCCTATTTAAATGGTAAGCAGCAGTCTTCACTGCCTCCCCCCACAGCCCAGCTGGGGCTTGTGTATCTTCCATCAGGAACTCCATAATGCACTTCAACACCCCAATTTTCCTTTCTGCAAGCCCATTCTCCCCTGGAGATGCTGGGTTTGTGGTCTTGTGTCTAATGCCCCTCCTACGCATCCAAGTCTGCAGACTGTTGGATAAGAATATCCCTCCCCTATCCATCACCAGACTGGAAACCTTATGAGAAAGAAATTCACGATCCACCATATTCACCCACTCACAGAACCTGTCTGCGCCTGATTTTTCTCCTTCAGTAAGTATACGTAGGTGTACCTAGTGTGTCTGTCCACTATCACAAATAAATAGTGGTTACCCCCTTCAGTGGGCTTATAGGGGCCTGCTAAATCAGCATGGACAACTTCAAAGGGTCTGTTCGGGACACATTGGGTCTTTTTGGCAATAGGGAAAGCCTTCACCTGCACACTGCACTTTCTAAGAACCTTGGGCAGTGTTTCATGCTTAAACCAGGGTACACTTTCATTAGCTCCTTTAACCCTTTGTAACTATCATGGCCCATTAGCCTGTGATAGTAATGAACACACTTATCATGTAGGGGCACACTGCAGGTTTCACATTTGCCACCTTCCCTTTAGGCAACATGTAATACAACCCATGTTTCTTTATCCCTTTTGCACAGACATTATTCATGTTATGCTTTTCTGTTACTGTACAGTGTTGCCCCTCAAATATCATTTTATAACCATCAGTAGTAATTTGGGACACACTTAATATACAATTCTCTAGGGTGCTGTTCACATGATGAAAATGTCCTGGGAAGAATTTGTGTCGATCCCTGGCAGTTTACACGTACATCAGGTCGGGTACGTGATTTTCGGAAGGGGGGCACCTTTTATCCGTTTTAAAAACAGTTGTGCCGGTTTTTTAAAAAGTCACTGGAGGATTCGGAAAATCGGAAATGTAAACAGCCTGGGACAAAATATATCGGTACTAAGGGATGACCGGAAATGGTGACTGGGGGTGGGCTTAGAGATCAGCGATCAGAAAAGGAGGGGTCAGTCACCCGTGCAACAGATTCAGCCTCACCAGCTGAAAACAAAGGCACCCCTTCCAGCTGCACGAAGGTTGATGTGTGTGTGTGCATGCACATGTACTCAATCACCTTTTTAAATGGATTTCTACACTGCAAACCCTTCAGCTTTAACCTCTTCCTCAACTGCATGTTACAAAGAGATCGTGGTGGGCAGAAGGTCACCCATTCATCCCCTGCCTTGATCACCTCCCTGGGTCTGAAAGGGCACAGTAAAATATTCCAGCGTCTGAGCGAATGAACACACTTTTATTCCCCCCCCCACAATGCACAGTAAAAAAAATGCCAGCATCTGTGTCATTCAAAATGTGTGTCTGTCGATGGCTTGAAATCTTCACTCTGCAGCTAAAACTCTGCTTTAAGGGTTAACATTTTAAAGAGACAAGGGGAATACCAAGCCTCCCCCCCCATCTCACTCGGCTTGATTTCAAAACGAAAGCACTCATACCTGCGTCTGAGCGAAAGCTCACATTCTGGGTCTTTCAAAATGCCTTCTGCTTAAAGGGTTAACATTTTAAAGAGGCAAGGGGAATCCCAAACCTCTGCCCCCTCTCTCCCCCCCCAGCCAGCCAATAGCATCGCTCATGGCGCAGAACTCTAAAGGAAGGGTGTCACCGAGGTTCTGAAAACACGACTAATCGCATCCTTGATTGACAGCCAAAAAAAAAAAAAAAAATCCCGGTAAGCTAAACATGTGTAAACAGCAAAAGCACAGGATATAAGAGTGCGGGACCAATTTTGTCGTGTAAATATCAATCACGGGATCTTCCAGGATTTCCTAAAGAGTGACAAAAATCGTATAAACAGCAAGGGACGGATATGGGATCAGGAAGTCGCGGTAAGCCCCGCGACAAAACTTGTCGTGTAACTGGCACCTAGTTTGTTAACACATAACATATTTTCAAAACCTTTAGCAAAAGAGGGCACATATGCAATGCCCATTTCTGCACCTTGCTGGGAGCATCATCTGCAAGTGTAATATTGGTTATTGAAGAATTTTTAACATTGCTTAATAACTGTAAATCATTAACCATATTGTGTGTGGCCCCACTATCAAGTAACCAAATTCTTTCCTCAGTACCATCATGATGGTGCTTTGCTACCAAGGCATGGTTTGCAGCCGGAGAGGATGCACCCCTCCTATCCAGTGCAGGCATCTTACAGTCCTTCTTAAATGTCCAGGCCTTTTGCATCTGAAACAGCGTTTCATGTAGCTGCAGGCTCCCTCCTTCACAGGTGTCTCTGTTTCAGTGCTCTCCTGAGTGTGTCTGGTAATTTGTGGCTGTTTATTCCCCTTCATCCAGCAATCAAATTGCTTGTGTTGGACCTCTTCCAAAATATGCCCAGCTACCAGGTATACAGACAAATCGCTCTCCCTGGTGGTCTGCAGACTGTGCATTAGGAAATCCCATTCCTTTGGCAAACTGCTCAATAAAACAAAACACTTATTGGCTTCTGGAATGTCCACCCCTCTATTGGCCAACTCTTGATTCATAGGAAGAATAGAAGTGAGCTCTGTTCTGAGCTGTCTTATATACACAGTTACAGGGCATTGGCTTACTCAATCACATGATCTTACACACCAATAAGAACCCTCCTTCTGTAGCTAAGGAAGACTAGGCAGTTCATGGAGTCAGCCATTTTGACTCAGCATGACTCTGCAGTTTGTTTGGTCATTTTATAATGGAGTTCAGTCTCTCACTCCAGACAAGTCCAACTTAAAAAAAAACCTATCAAACAGTATCAGCCAAATAGGTTCAACACTTGGAAGAGCCCCTTGAAATTTTGGATTAATGTTCAGATTTAATTTGCCTCCCCACTTACATTGAAGCTATAAAACAGGCTCCTAATTTTCCTCTGAACAACATTCTAGCCAAGTAATAGGAAGTTGCCTTAAACTGACTCAGACCACTGTTTTATCTAGTCCAATATTGCTTACTCTGATTATCAGCAGTTCTCCAGAGTTTCATGTAGGCTTTTTTCCTAGTCCTACGTGGAGAGTCCTGATCTTCCCAGATGGCCCCCCATCCAACTAATAACCTGGCCAAACACTGGTTAGCTTCCAAAATAAAATGAGATTACAGTTGCCCCTCCACATTCGCGAACTTGACATTCGCGGTTTTGATTATTCGCGGTTTTGGGAGGGCCCTCCCGCCCTCCCAAAACCGCGACACGGGGCCTCCAGAGAAGGCCCTGGGGGGAAGACCCTGGGGGGAGGGGGGAGGGCCGGGGAGGGCTCCACGGGGCCTTCAGAGACCCTCCGGAGGCCCCGCGAAGGCCTTGGGAGGGAGGGGGAGGACCGGGGAGGCCTCCACGGGGCCTTGTGAGGCCCCGCAAAGGCCTTGGGAGGGGGGTGGCTGGGGAGGCCTCCGCGGGGCCCTGCTAGGTCCCGCAAAGGCCTTGGGAGGGAGGGGGAGGACCGGGAAGGCCTCCATGGGGCCCTGCTAAGCCCCGCAAAGGCCTTCAGCAGGAGGGGGGAGGGCTGGGGAGGCATCCACGGGGCCTCGGGAGGGTCTCCAGAGGCCCCAGGAAGGCCTAGGTAGGGAGTGGGGAGGCAGGGGAAAGCGACTATGGGGCCTCCGGTGGCCCCATGGTCGCTTTGGCGGGGGAGGGGGGAAATCAATATTCGCAGATTTTCACATTTGTGGGGGTCCATGGAACCTAACTCCGTGAATGTTAAGGGACGACTATAGTTGTATTCAGGGTAGTGTGCTTCACTAATTTCTCTCAACTTCACTTAGAACTTACTATGGTTCTGCTTTCCTGACTGAGTTCTTGTTCCACAATCCTGGTCATTTTTTGATCTCCCCTTATGAAACAACAGTTTTGAAAAATGTTAATGGCACTAAGTATGAGGTAATGTAGCCTAATTGCATGTAAAATAATAGGTTTGCTTTGGCATACTAACAAGAGCTTTGTTGTTTGAGAATTAAGATGTATCTTGGCTTTTGCTGCATTTACTGATTATTTATCACATATATGCCATTTTATCTACACAACCAATTTTCCACTATTTGTGTCTCTGTACTAGTCAATGGGCTGCTAGTAGGTATTCAAGTTCCAGATATAATGAATACTTTATTTAGGAGCTTCAGATGAGAAAGTAACTAACTTCTTTCTTAATGAACAATCTGCCTCTGAAAAAGAGAGACCAGGTCCAAAGAACCATAAAGCAAGGGGAACATTAGGTTATTTTCCCCCCTAACAGCTGCCCCCTATAATATAGAGGACACAGCTTTTGAATCCAGGTCCTAGTGTGATTGCCAGCACTTTGTCCCCTCTTGGCAAAAAACTACTAAAAATCAAGGCACCAAGACAATTTGTTCATGTCACACACAAATTAGTGATTCAGGAATCAAAAGGGGCTAGGGAAACATTTCAGTCTAAGGAGATTTTCAGATGGGGCCAATATTCTGTGGCAGGCACAGAACAGGGTCGAGAAAGGGTCTCCCTTTCGGACAATGTCGACCCATTCTGTTCTGCTCCCGCCCCGCCCCTGTACTGCTCCCAGAGTATTCTATCCATGATGAAACATCGTGAATAGAACACCCCTTCTGTGTCTGTCATGGAATTGGGGTGTGTGAATAGGAGCCCTGTTCCTGTTCTGAGAAGACAGTCGCAGGGGAGGAGGTCCATTCTGAGCACTTCCAGGCACGATCAGGACATCCAAGTGTACCCTTCCCCCCCCCCATGGGTTACTTGTAATTTTTTCCTGTGTTTTGGTGCTTTGTTTTTAATTTTGATAGTTGGGGAGTTTTAAATTTTTTAATTTGCTGTGCGCCCGTTCTCTCATGAGAACGGGTGCAATTTCATTTGCTGGTTGTAAATGCAGCCTTATGACAGCTGCATTTACTACTGGCCAGCAAGGGGAGGGGGAGAACGTTCCTGCTGCAGAATGAAGGTAATGAACATTTTTCTTCTATCCTGTGGTAGGAACGGAAATGGAGGGGGCAGGGCAGGAACAGGGTATTTGGCCCCATCTGAAAATATCCTAAAAGGGAGACAAGGCACACACAAATAACCAAAGTTAATATGTGCTATCTGGACTTAAATCCCAAAATCTCAGTTCTCTTTCTGTTTTATTAAATGCTTATAGTTTCATATTTTCCCAGAACTGTTTGAATTTAGTGTAAGTAAGGAACCTGTTACTCTGACTTTCATTGTGACTTTTAGCAACTGAGTCATAATTTTCACATTTGAGTAGACTATGTAGAATGGAAATGAATGCAAGGGGATGGCAGAACGTCAGCAGAACCTTAGCATCTGTCATGTGCACTAAGGAAATAAATGCTATACATAGTTGGGAGTAAAAATAGGAAAAATAAAAGAGAGAAGGTCTGAAAGTGCATAGAAATGCTTTATTAGACCAATATATTTCTACTTTTTCTCAGGGGCCATCCCTTCAAATCTATTTTGAAGTCATTCAACTGATAAGCAAAACTAACTGTCACATTGTCTTCATGTATCTTTGAAGTCTTCCCTCTCTTCTTTTTACATCTCCTTTTCTTTTTACACCTGCTCTGAAGATGGTGGCTCAAATTTATTATAGCTTGTTTGTGCACCCTACAAATGGGTATACTATGCACTGCTGAACTATCACATATAATCATGAGTCATCCTTATCAACCTAACAAGAGTTACCAAAATGTTGTTAAAAGCAGAGGAAAATTCTAAAGCCCTATACATCTCAGGTCCAGGTGATCTGAAAAACTGTATTTTCCCTTACAAGCCAATCTGTGCTTTGAGATCTACTGGGAAGGCCTTTCTCTCTCTCCCGCCACCTTCACAGGTAGATCTGGCGGGCCTTCTCAGTGATGTCCCACAGGCTCTGGAACTCCCTTCCCAGCCAATTTAGATTGACACCCTCCCTACTTTATTTTCACGAACAAGTAAAGACCGTTCTGTTTAGACAGTGATGATTGACCATATAAGGTCCATTCCTACCAAATAATGTGCTGGATCTTGCTAACTGGTGTGTGTGTGTGTGTGTGTGTGCATTTTAATGACATATGTTTTCATCTGGTTTTAATTTTTTAATTGTTTAACTTTTGTATCTTGTGGATTTTTAACAACATATTTTTGTAAACTACTTTGAGTACCAAACTGGGAAAAGGTGGGATAGAAATAATAAGAATGATGATGATGATGATGAGGCTCATGGGTGACCTCTTGACTGAACAGGGGGGTTATCCCTCTCCCTCCATTTCAGGGAGAAGTGTGTGCACGCACACAGGTCACCAGTGCTAAAGCTCTGCAGCTCAGTTCAAGATATAATCACCTGCCCCAAAATTCTGAGAACCATATGTTGTAGTCTCAAGAGACAAACAAATCCCTTTGATAAAAACAAAATTAGTTCTTCTTCGAAGATTAAAAAAAATGTCCTAACTGCTCTCTGCCCTAATAATCTACGGGAGATTAGCAACATCACACAGCTTTGTAGAACTGCTCAGTAATTGCACTGATATGCAGAGTCAGAACGGTGTTATATAATAAGACATTAGGTCAGCAGAACATTTGCACTCAGTTTTCAATTCATTCTATAAGTTTATTCTCAATGCTTTCTTTCTTGACAGTCTTATTTAGGTAATCACTGATATTTAATGCCACCTATCAGAATCAAGCACAACAAATTCTTCTTGACATATTCACTTTAGACAGGTACTAAGATGACTAAAATACTGAATGTTGAATCCAAATATTCATGATCAGAAAAACACTGGAAACAATATGAATTGAAAATGATTATGTAAGGCTTTAATCCTGTAGTGAAAGCTTAAACACACATACACACACACATACCCTTTTCTGTTGGGCTTCAGGCTTTATCTTTGTTTTAAAACCACTCCATTAAAATTTACAAAATATTTTTTTTAATTGGAACTAGTTGCTGCAAATACTTACAAAGCTTTTTCATGTGCATATATACATACATACATATAGATATGTATGTGTGTATATATATATATATATATATATATACACACACATATTTCCATTCCAATATTTCCAATGCCTTACATTCATCATTCTTTCCATACATTCTAATACACTCTAATACAATCCATCACTTTCAATCTTTCATACATCTCCTATCCCTTTACCCTCCTTCTATTAATACCTCCTACATTATATACCTTCCTACACTTACTCTCACCTTCTCACATACTTTTTCTTTCTTTTCTTTCTTCTATTTTCTCTTTCAACCCTTAAACTTCCCTCGTTTCTCATCCATTTGTTTTGCTATTTTTATGAACAGATCTTGTTGCATCTCCCTTTTTTCTCTTTCATTATAAGTCTTTATCTATATCTCCCTTTACATTTCATGTCTTTCTTCTTTACTCATTCTCAAGATCGTTTATCTAACTGTATCTTTCTTTTTTTCAGACTGTCCAAACTTCAAAGTTCATTTAAGATTCTTTAGTCGCATTCATTTTCTCAGCTCAGTGTTCTCTCAGCGTTCAGATTTAATTTCTTCCATTTCTTTCCAATATCAAGTTCTACTGGCTCTGCTCTCCCTTTCATGTTCTTTTATATATTTCATATATTATTTCTAATATTCCATCTCTTTTTCCAGTATTCACGAATTGGGAGCCACTCGTTTTCCATCTTCATCAGTTAAAATTTACAAAATATTTAAGGAGAATACACCCTGTCTGAAACAAGAAGAAAATCCATAAGTAATCAGCTTCTTTCTGCAAAATAAAGTTTGAGTCCACTTGCTCACCTGATGAGTATCAGAAAACTAGAACCAAACTAACACATTCTTTTCTGCCACTATGGTTATCAGTAAATTTCAGTTTGAAGGTTGACCAAATGTAAACAATAATTACAGCTACTTCATACATCCAGCAAGTCAGTATTTTTCCTTGTAGAGGCCAAGTTAAGCAATACAAATATGAGTATGGGCCTACCCCCCCCCCCGCAGCATTTATGTACAATGCCATAAATTATCAATGCAAAGTGTCATAAAAACGAATCTTTCCATAGATTTTTCTAAGAGGTAGTGAAGGAACTGAACCAAAATACACAAGACCATGGTGACCACCAGTGGTGGGAAGAGGAACGATAGGGACAGGCTTACTCCTTTGTAGCTATCTACTTATTGTACAGCAACTACCCATTTAAAATCATTTAACTATGGTGACTGACCATAGGGCCTTTTGTGGACTGAGATGGAGGGTAGGCGGGGATACCTTTAGGCAGATGGGATTTAGGGAAGCTGAGGTTAAAGAGGCATGGATGACAGGGTGGGAGTTCTGACATCTCAAGTTTTGGCAGGCAACAGACACTAAAGGAAGCCAATTTTCACCCCATGCCTTCAGATACAAGAATAATTTGTGACAGTTATCCAGTGCCTACAAAATAAAATTCAATTTTCACATATATCATAGTAGCAAACATTATGTAATAGCTGCCATAAATCAACAATATCAACGTTGCCAATGTGGCCTTGTGTCCCAGTTCAGTATATCCAGATAATGACTGGCAAATTAGAAATTGTAAAAACAGCCTTGCAGACATACCATGCCCAAGCTGTGGAAAAGCACATTCCACAAGATAAAAGGTTATGCTGGAGCCATGGACAAAGTGCTATAGCACTTCCCCATAAAAGTCTCAGAGAAGTCTCCTAATGACCAAGGATTCATGCATCTCTCATTTAAAATTCAAAAGTTATGCATGATAAAGCAATATGCATTCTACCACCAGAGAAAAAGAAATATCTTTGTTGGAGTAGTATTTGCTAATACATCTTTCTTCTTCCCTCTCTTTCTTTCTGTTTGGGACATTGTGTGCATAGGTTTAAAGAACAACAACATCGCACACACATATGCACAAACACACACTCTGGACCTTCCATAACATGGGTTCTGTATGTGGAAAGATGAAAGTTTATTTTAAAACTTCACAATTAATTTTAAAACAACACAGAAAAAAGGTAAACAAACAGTCTTATATTTTACTTTAACCACTATCAAAGAAGCAATCCTACAATATCAGAGAATTAAATAAAAGTAAATTGCATCTGAGTGCCTAGCTTATCATTTTTTTAAAAAAAAAAACCTGCATCTTAAAATAGGTACAAATGCAAACATATGCCATATTCAGATCTATGTTTTCACTGGAACAAAAAACTAACAAATCTTAAAATCAATTGTAATAAGAAAGCCAAACTCTCAATTATAAGGATCAAATATTATTTCAGTACAGTAGATTTTACAAGATGGTTTATTTACATTACAATATTTTTTGATAACTCATACCTCACTGAAATAGAAAGATTTTAGCAATGTTAGGAAGCCTGTTGACCTACCAAGCCTTTGGACTGAAGTGAATACTTCATGTATCACTGTGGTATTAATATTGTTTTATTATTGATTTTGAGTTAATAGTTACTGATTTTAATTTGATTCCTTTGAATGTAAGGTGCCCAGATACCTACTAGGAGCACCCCAGCCATCCAGAGGACTGGGAAAGCCTCTCCATCAGATTTTTGGTGTTACAGATATTTGTGGAAGAAATGGGGGAGATATCCAATGCTGAACTGGATTAGACCTGGGTTTCCTCTTCCTATTAGTGAGTGAGCTCTTACAGATGTTTACTAGGTTTACTAGGTTTACTAGGTTCTTTTACTTTTCAAAATGTACCTATACTGAAAACAGAGTTGCTTAATATGAAAACACTTTTGAGAACCCTCAGTTTGTACTAAAATAAACTGTATTCTTGTTCACAAGCATTGCCCTTTCATGCTTCAGTTTATGATAAAGAAGCAAAAGAGCCATGAAGCTCAAATAAGAACATTATGTTATCAATCATAATCACTCACTTGATTTCCATAGTGAGATCTAGTAGGAAAAGATCTTTGGCAAAATTACATTTGCTACTTGGCCATAGAATGGCCATATTTAAGTCCTTCAAATCAAAGCATCTATTTTGCATATTATGCAAATTATTCTGATCATGTATATTATTTTATTTGCATTGTAATCATTCATATTGAACACATTAATTGTTCTATTTTTCTATCACTATGTTTCAGCCTTCATAACATTTTATAGTAACCACTGATTTTAGAAAACAGTGAAGAGCAATGTTTAGTGTTGGACTTGGAACAGAAAGACCTATGTTCAGTTTTCTGATTGGTCTTGGAATTCACTATGTGACTTTGGGCCATCACTAACTTTCAGGACACCTGCATTATGGGGTGCTGTGGGAATCAATAAGGATAGGGAAACCATTTAAGTGACCATGTACATTACAACTCTCTCTCTCTCTATCTATCTATCTATGTATCTATCTATCTCTCTGGCTTTTCTTTGCAAACAAAGATTCTGGAAGGACTCATCCCACGCTTTCTGCAAGCGCACTGATGACTAAAAAGGCCAATTCAAGATAAACAAGTCTGGTTGCAGAAAGCACAGCAGAGGGTCTCCTTGGGTGATGTTTCCAGGTTGTGATTCTTTCTGCATTGTTGTTTCTCTTCAAGACTTGTTCGGCGTGAGTTCTCAAATAAGGCTGCAGCATTGTGGATAGTACATCTACAAGCCTCCCAATGTGAGGCCAGGGCAAACCATTGTTGGTGATCAATTTGGCCGAGCCTGAGAAATGTTGTTTCAGGGAATCCTTGTATCACTTTTTGGAGTGCCCCTCTTACGCTGACCTGTGGCGAGTTCACTGTAGAGTACTATTTTTGGGAGGCGATGGTCCTCCATCCTAGAAACGTGCCCTGCCCAGCGCAGCTGTGTTCTCAATATCATGGCCTCAGTGCTGGTGATCCCTGCTTGCTCAAGGGCAGCAACATTAGTCACATAGTCATTCCACTGTATATTTAGGATTGTGCGTATACAGCGCTGATGAAAAAGTTCAAGGAGTCGTAAGTGGTGGCGATAGGTGACCCATGTTCAGACCCATAAAGGAGAATAGACAGTACAAAGAAATAGACAGTACATTACAACTAAACAAATAACAAAGGAATTTGTCATGCAAGGCCCTCACTGGTATCCTTCTGTAGGAGCTTTTACCATTAGTCATCATTGCTGTTTTGCAAAAAAGTTACAAATCCATGAAAATACCATAGGAATCTCCAGAGAGCGACTGCTGTCTGATGCACTGTGTGAAACTGAGACAAAAGTTTACAAAGAAAGAAAGAAAAGAAACAGCACTAACTTCAGGAAATAAAGCAAGTTTTGATTTCTTTCATAAACATATAGAGGAAATATGTTATTCTAACTAAAAATTAGTCTAGTTTTATATTCCTTATCCTGTTCAATTTTGCATCGCAATGCACATGCTAATCACCTTAGCTGTATACTGTGCTATACTAGGATAGCACAACAAAATCCAAAATACACAAAAAAGCGGTACCTTTATTGACCAACCAAATGCAAAACACATGATGCAAGCTTTTGAAGTTCTACTGGCTTCTTCGTCGGGCAAAAGATGATAATAAATTAATTAATAAATAAATAAAAGTGACAATGTTGGCATCACAGGCCTACATGCTGTTTTGTGAATTATTATCCAACTATTGCTGTTAATGACCAATTAAAGGATAAACATTTTTATTTTTTACATTTCCATTCCTCTTTACCTCACCATGAATATAATAACCTGCCAATAAGGGACAGCTCTGGTTAGTATTTGGATGGGAGACCGCCAGTGAATACCAAGTGCTGTAGGCTATATTTCAGAGGAAGGAACTCAGAGGCAAAATCACCTCTGAGTATTCCTTGCCTAAGAAAACCCTATGAATTTTATGAGGTTGCTGTAAGTCAATAGGTGATTTCAAGGCACATAATAACACACAATAAAGTGGGCTGAAATCCACAAAAACATATGCAATATAAAACTTTTTAGCCTTTAAGGGGTTGTTGGTGTTTTTATCTTTTGTTATATTCTGCCATTCCCCCAAGACTGGGACTCGAGGTGGCTTACGAATTAAAATGACTATACTATAATTGAAAACATAGGCCTTTGCTGCACAGGCAGGAATACCATGGTGCAGCCTGCAGTATTCCAGCCTGGGCCTGTGGCATTTCCTCCCCATTACCTGCCCTTCCATTGTGACAATGGAGGGATGGCCTTGCACCTATAGCCTGCAAGCGAGCCAGCACTTCTCTTCTTTGCAGTGGTCATGTCTTCTGAGGCTAGGAACAAGGGGGGAGCCTCAGAGTTATCTCAGCAGATGCAACCCACATCAGGAAATAGTTGCACCGGAAACCACACGGGCCATGTATGCAGACACACACACACACACACGTACCCAGTTGCAGCAACAGAACTCTCCATTTTCTCTGAAAGATCTGCAGCAAACGGTGAGGTTTTTAAAACATATTTCTGCTCCGTTTTAAGTGTTATCTGCCCATGATTCTCATTGGAACTGACTGGACATTGCCCAGGCAATTCAAACTAGAAACAGGGCCCAAACCCTGCAACATCTGGACAGCCAGGCACAGGAACGGGAGGAGGCCATTTTATTTGGATCATGCAGGCACAAGGCCATAGAATGTCAACATTAAAATAGAATTAAACTATTAACCATATCGAAATTTAAAACATACTATAACAAAATATAAAAGCAGTAAAAACAGTACAACTCAAAACAACACAGTATCCTGTAACAGCTCTTTCCTTTTAAAAGCCTGTATGAATAAAAATAGTCTTCATCTGCTGGCAGAAGGACAGCAAAAAGGGGGGATCTCGAGTCTCCCCAGGGAAGAAGTGTCAACATCTAGGGGCAGCCACCAAGGTGGCCCTATCTGACGTTCCTATCAACCATACTTGTGAAGGTGATGGGACTGAAAGAAGAGACTCTCCAGCAGATCTGGGTCTGAGCAGGCTCATGAGGGAAATACAATCTGTCAGATAGCCTTAACCTAAACCTAAGCTTTATGGGTTATAACCAGCAATTCAAATTGGGCCCAGAAACAAATCATGGTGCCCAAAAAACAGATCATCAGCCAATGGAGCTGTTGGAGCAGAGGAGCTGTATGATCCCTGTAACCAGCCCGTTAACACTCTGTCAATCAGTTGAAGTTTCCAAACACTCTCCAAAGACAGGCCCACAAAAAACACATTACAGTAATCCAATTGAATACAGTCCTTTTTGCAACAGCCGACTAACACAGGTATTCTTTTGTGTAAGGTGGGTGGGGTCATCCAAAGCAAATACAGGTCAACCCCCGTATCTGTGGGTATACATTCCAAGACACCCCATTCCCATGGATACTTGAAACAGTTGTTAATAGGGAATCATATTATTTTCAATGAGACAAACTCCAGAAGTTGACCATAGAATTGCATTAGAGGACCTAGAAATGCCTAGAGAGAAGTTATTTTTTCATACGTGGATAAGTGAAACTGTGGATACCAAATCTGTGAATATGGGGGTCAGCCTGTATCAATCCAATGTGGCAGACCTCTTTCCCCCTTAACACACCCTCCCACATTCTACTTTCATTTCTCCTAATATAAATCCTTTCTACAAGCCTCCAGGGGGAATATCAAGTATAAATATCACCATAAAACACCACCAAAATGTTTGCAGTTTCTCCTACCTTGTCACTCTGTCAGTCTGCTGTGTGACCCTCAGAGCTGCACTCTGAGTATCTTCTGCTACATGGATCTCTGCTCCTTAGACAGATACAGTATAATCCACCATTCTGAACTTTATTCCAATGTCCCAACCAATATTTCCTAATTTCTTCAATAGCCTTGTGCTTGAATCCTAAGTGTATGTATGTTTGCTTTCCCCTGCTTATTTCTCAATTTTAAAAAATTAATTTTTAGTTTAACCCCTGGGTTGGAGTGTCACCAGTTATTACCAGTATACATAGGTCAAAAGATTCCATTGTTACCTGGACTCTCGCTGCCACATTTGAGCCAATTAAAATTCCCCATAGAAATACTGGTTTTTGGTAGACTCGTGTGGAATTTCTATTAACCTCAGTAATTCAGGTAACACTGTTATAAGTCTATCTCTTCCTTTCCTCTGCAACTTGCTACACTTAGGAAAGAAGCCAGGAGTGAAGAAACTGACAGGAGGGCTGACAGTGAGGGATGAGTAGATTTTCCCCATCCCATTGTTCTACTTCTTCTATACTTGATTTATTTATTTAAAGGGATGTTTGCTCTGCAGCTGACAGGTCTCCCAGAGTAGCTTATATAAGATCATTAAGAATAAACATGTCATATTGCGGACTCACTCAGACACTCCCCTCTCCTCCCATGATAAGAAATACATGGACACAAGGTACCTTCACAAAATGTATTGGGTACATAATGAGTAACAAAAGATTTGGATATAGTTGGTGATATATTAGCAATAAAAGGCCACAACTTTGGTAACAGCTCTAAATGTTTGGCACAAACCTATGTTGGTCAATGGACCGCTGTCGGTAGCCACCGACACCTCATTGCATGGAGGGGAAGAGCCCCAGCCAAGCTCTCCCCACTTAACAACTCTCCCCTCCTCTGTGAAACAAGGTTATAATGAGGCGAGGGGTCTCTGCAGACATGAACTTGACAGAGACCCCCCTGGTTGTTTACCCCGGATCAGGACCCATGCTATCTGCTGATAAAGTTGTGACATGATAGCAAATACCTGCAAAAAAACACTACCTCTACAAATGCATGCACTAGCATTGAATGGAGGGAGGGATGGTCTTTGGCTCACAATGAGCCACTGAGGCCTCTGACACCGAGGCCAGCTTTTTATCCGGCCCCGGCGCAGAATAATTTATCATCCAGCTGCACCAGAAGTGGCGGCTGGAAGACCTTCCTCCTAGGCCATATCTGCCAATCAGAGCAGGGGAGGCCCGCTCTGATTGGTCAACCTTTCACACCCCTCTCACAGCCCATGGGGCAGTCCGGGAGAGGGACAACTGAGATGGTGGCCCCCATGCTGGCTACTACGTGGCTGCGGGAGCCACTGAGACTGAGGGGGCTCTGGACGGGCTGCAAAAGGGGCCGCCAGCCAAGCCCGGTAGCCCGCTTCTTACAACTAAAACAATAAAACATGGCATTTTAAAAGATGGTCATGGTGAAAGTCCAGTTTTCTTTCTCACTCACTCAGAGGGCAATGGGTCCATGTGGCTTCTGCAAAGAAGCCTCTCACTCTCAGCTAGAGAATGTAATAATGATAGCCACCCCGATTGTTTTAACAGAGGGGCGGGGTATAAATAAATGTTATTATTAGTAGTAGTAGTAGTAGTAGTAGTGTTGTTCACGCTTTCCAAATCCTCCAAATGTTCAGTTTATCTAGTAGAATTTCCCAAAAGTTATTCCAGAATTGAGAAATGACCTGCTTGCAAATTTACCATTTACATTTCCTTCCTCAGTCTTGTTACAACTGTATTCAAGGTATAAACATAATATTGTGCAAAGAAACTATTTTAATGTGATTGTATCAAGATCATTTTAATTCAGTGTTTCAGCTGTTCAGCTGTACACAAGCACAAACAATATTGATACAAACTTCCTATACAATCAAGTCAAATGTGTTTATTTATGGTGTTAGTGCGCACATGTGCACCAGTAAAAACACAATTCAAAAAGGATCTTAAGGCAATGATGCACACCAATCACATCAAGACTGATAAAATGCTGCAAAGAGCCAACAACCCTACAATGTGTGCATGAACCACAGTAATGTGCAGTGTGCATTTAGGGAGGCATAAATGAACTGAAAGGTACAAAAACCTGCATATGCACAGTGTTCAATAAAACATTCAGAATTAAGAGATGAAAAATGAAGAAAGGCTAATGGACAACTTCTGCTTTAAAAATATATCAGATAGCACAGAATCCAAGGAGACATTCAGATGAGAAGTCTAAAAACCACCCTCTTAGCAATGGATGGAGAGTTTCTTGGCTAGGTTCTTACAGAAAGATGCTTATCAGCTTGGATCCTTCAGTCGGTAGACTGTGCCCAGAGAGGAAAGATGTGTAACATACCCATGTTGTCATACTGCATTGGCTGGGCCCTGGGGGATGGAACCAGTACAGTACAGGTCGCTCCCTCCCCATATCAGCAGAACCAATATCTACAGTTTCAGTTATCCATGGCTGAAAAAAATAAGGACACCTACCATAGAGTCATGCTGTGCCTACAGAGGTGTCCTCTCTATGATTTGTTAGGTCCTCCAATGCAATTCTATGGTATGTTTGTACCAGAAGTTCTTTATTTTAATAGAGTTTGCTATTATCTGCAGTTTCACTTATAAACAGTAAGTCCAGGAATGTATCGCCTGTGGATACAGGAGCGGGGCAACCTGTATAGGCTTAGCCAGTCACTCCAGAGTAGAGTTAAGAATTCTGAGCTCTCATCCAAGGGTGTGTGTGTGTTTGCCTACTCACTATTGTATGTAGTGGGATGTGCTAGTTAAAGGTGAGTGTGAATTCTTAATAATATTAATTGTTCATGAAACTGACTTGGTCACATTTGATTTCATGTGTAGGAATTTAGACAGCACAGGGCTGCTGAATACCCACAGGGATCTTTTAGAGGATAGGTGATTTCCTGATTGTGCAGCCCATACTCCTGTGAGCAGGATAGGAAATCTCCTTTGGGATGACATTTCCTCACTCATTTGAAGTTCCAGTGCACCGGGTGTGGGGTCTACACCTATATCAATTTGGGCCTGGTGAGATGAGCTGCCTCCTCTTTTAGGCCTAGGAGGACTGTTCAGGATTACTGCCTGCCTTAGGCTCCTGTTTCTTGGGAGATTATTGTATGCATGCATGCACACCTTCAAGTTGCCTATCAATTCATGGCTGTTGGGGGCGGGAATGGATTGTGAAAGATTATTATTGGAATGAAAACCCTGTTACAGCCTTTACTCCATTCACAGTGCCCATCTTAGGATGGTGAGTTTGAAAGAACCAAAATACAGACAGAAAAAATAAGTTAAAATCCTCAACAGGAGGAACATTCATTAAGAAAATGCATTCTTGGATAGCAATAGCCTGATCCTTTCTAAACTAATCTAAAACAGAAAAGGATGTGAGGGAGACATGTGGCAGCATGTCCTTCCTCATCAAAGATCAGATGGGAAGAGAGCAGAGGGGTTCCACCTGGGCTGGATCTTTTTCTTTTACAACAGAGGGGCGTCAATTAATTAACCTTGACTGAACTAGACAACATTATCTGCCCAAAACACCTTCGGGATAGCTAACTGACAGAGGAAGGAAAAGCAAGCAGGAAAGGAAGACAACAGATCCTAATGCCTCTCTGTCTAAACCATCTCATCCCTAGTGGACAAGAGAGCAGGAAGAATAGCAATAGCATTGATATTTATATACTGCTTATCAGTGTCGAAGCACTCCCTAAGCGGTTTACAACGTTTTTTTAACTTATTGCCCCCAACAAGCTGGGTACTTATTTTACTGATTTTTGGTAAGATAGAAGGCTGAGTCAACCTTGGAGCTCTCTGGAACAGAACTCATAACCTTGTGGCTTGCAGTACTGGCATTTAACCACTGTGCCACCAGGGCTCTCTAGGAACAAGTGCAGAAGCTGCTGTTACTTCTAACAATGGTGTCCCCATGAATTTCATGGAGTTTTCTTAGGCAAGGAATACTCAGAGGTGGTTTTGTACATTTCTTCCTCTGAAATATAGCCTACAGCACCTGTATCCATTGGCAGTCTCCCATCCAAGTATTACTGACAGTTAATAAAAACTAGCCTTAGTTAACTCCATTTTTGTGTCATACCTCTTTATTTATTCCTCTGGGTGCAACTCTCAGATAAATTCTCATTCCCTCCCTGAAGTACTCTCCTAAAAGACCCAGCTCACTCTGAACTGAAACACCAGATTTCTTCCATTAACATCTTACTGTAATTACAAATTTAATTGTAAGTACTGTATAGTGGAACACATATGGCATATGAAAATTCAGTATAAATCTAGTTCTGTCACTGGAGGAATCTTGGTTAAAAAAATTAACAAATAACACATTACTCCAATTTTTAAAGTTAATGACATTTTAATAAGTAATTTCTAAATCAGCTAATGTGTCTGCATGAATGGGGGGGGAGTTCTTAATCTCATATTAGAAAATGTCCCTTCACCATTTTCATTTCTTGGTTTCCTAATTATAAAAATGGGGAAAACCTGAATAAACAGATTAAGTTAATCTGAAACAGTGTGTCAACACTTCATGTACTTGGATTTAAAACTTTAGATTAGCAAACCAAACTTTCCTGAACAACTTTGCCAATGGAGATTTTCAGATGCAATTTTCAGCAGGATATATCGCAAAACAGCGCTGTTGCTGCCGCGCAGCAGGGGAGCTGTTTCGGACGACGCCGTCCCTCTGCCGAAACCCTCTGTGTCACTTCCGTGACAGAATGGAGGAAACCGCATCGTATTTCATTTACGATTGTTGCCTGTGAGTGAAATACGATGCGGTTTCCTCCATTCTGTCATGGAAGTGACACGGAGGGTTTCGGCAGAGGCCCCCTGCCGTGCAGCAGCAACGGAGCTGTTTTGCAATATATCCTGCTGAAAATCGCGTCTGAAAATCTCCAATGTCTCTGTAACCATATCATTTAAACAAACAACACAAGCATGTTGTTTTTCATTCACAAAATCCAGATTATGTATAGTGGCTATTGATAAAGGTTGATTTTGTATGAAACAAAATGCCAATACAGATGACTAAGATTTCTCCCTCTTTCCCTAACAATCCTTCTGAGTTGTCCCCAGAAAAAGAAGATAGCCTGGCACAGAAAAGAAGAGGCAATTTGGCAGAGTCTAAGCAAATGCAGATTAAAGCATGCAAGCTACTGCAGACAAGTACCAAGATAAATAACTCATTACTGTTCAGAGAAAAGACTATTATTTAAAGGCACAACACATAAACCTTATGTAAGAAAATCACATCCCCACCCGCATCAGCTTTAAATATTCTTTACTGCACAATTCTCTTTGTGTGCTAACAAATACAAAAAAAGGAAACAAGTTTTACTTTTACTAAATTTTATACATTAATTCAGCTGTAGTTAATTTTAGCTTTATAGTACAGACCAATTTGGAACATATGAGAATTGTTTTTGTTTTTTTTAATTACATTTTTATTTTTTTAGCAAATCCACACAATTGTCTATATAGAAGAAAATCATTTAACTTTTTTCCACGCTAGTGCCACAACCAGCAAAGGGCCCATGACCCCAATTCTGCGGCCATTTCCATGCTGTATATACCATACAAGAAACTTTGAAATTGTAAAAGAATTCTTTCATGTCCTTCTTCTACAACGAAATGCACATTTGGCCCCCAGAGGTCCAAGTAGAGTCCACCAGCACACCGTATGCCCACCCTGCCCACCCCAGTTTTTGCAATCATTTTACTGAAATGACCCCATGCCCTCTATGAGCTGTAGGGGACCATTTTGCTAGGTATATTGGTTCTAGAGATGTTTTAGGCTGGGGTGGTGGTGGTTTCAAACCCAGAAAGATGAAGAGGCATGGAAGTGTCACCTTACTCCCCTAAAAGGTAACAACTCATAGCTTAGAACAGGTAGGTAATACAGACCCCAGCTTTCTTAGTCTAGGAGTTTTATTACAAAAATAGAAAAATAAGCCATTTACAGAATAAACAAAGAATCTCATTACAAAGATAGACAAAAAGGCAATTGCAAAATAGTCAAAGTAGCCAATTACAAATTTGATAAAGCCAAGTATAAAATAGACTTAAGTCTGAAGGCTAAGTACAAGCATGCTTGGGTTTTAGAATAGAGAGATACAGATCTCTCTATTCTAGGTGTCCTCCATGATAGAAGCAGAGCTTTAGTGCCCTCCATGGAAGAGACAACTTACTGGTCCAAGAGCTTGATCTTTTATAGCCTGATTTTTGGCTAGCATACAAGATGTGTCTCTCAACGTACATCAAAGAAATACATAGGAATCATGGAGCATAATGGCTAAGCTATGCTAGAGTAGGTACAAGTATGTCTTTCAACATCCATCGAAGGAATACATGTGAATCCTGGAGCATAACAACCAGACTACATGCAACAGGAGGTCACAAACATGTCTGTCAATATACTTCAAAGGAAATACTTTCAAGTTACCTAGTGAAACAACCAGCCATGCAAGAGTGACTCTGAGACATGACTTCTTAGTGGGGCATAGTGACCTACTTATTTCAAAGCAACTTATTGAATGGCTTGTTGAGAGATGTTTCCCTCTTGACCTTGCAGCTGTGTGCCTACAAGGGTGGAACTTATTTTCAGTGAGGGCTTCTTTTCAGTAAGAATCTTATGATACAAAATGGATGCTGGAAGCCATTTTAGATAGGCAGACAGGTCCATCCTTTATAGGCCCAATGCTTGCTTTCAGAAGGAGGTATATTTCTCCCAAGAGAAGCAGATGTTGCCTACTCCTGCTCTGTGTTAATACACTGGTGTGTTACTCAATGGCCCTCACAAATTCAAAGTGGTCAGTAAGCGAAAACTTTCACAAGAAGCGAGGCTGGACCTCTTGCTGCTCTCCTTGCACTATTTTATTTTATTTTTTTTTTAATTTTATTAGTTATTTATACCCCTCTCTTCAGCCACAAGGCTGAGAGGCTTACAAATTGTTTTAAGCAATAGCAATTGACACATCTACTCTGCATTAAGCAGTTTCCAATGTGTGTTAGCTTCACTAGCAAGAAAATAGTTTTTTATTCAAACAAGCATTTAATTATTAAATTGTTGCAGGGAGTGTTTCAGGGGGGGTTGCTAATTTTTGAACACCATTGTTATGTTTTTAAATTATTTTACACATTATGAAAATTTATTGGTGTTTTAATACAATAACCTGTTTACTTGTATTTAACTATTATCACATTTTTAACTGTATCTTGTTTTAGCCTTTGTGTAAGCTGCCTCAGGTTCCATATGTGAGAAAAGTGGCATATAAATTAATTTAATAAATAAGTATATTTTAACTTAGATCTTTAAGTAAGCCTTTGGTTAGATGGCCACAATTTGAAGTATTCTGCAAGCATGTATTTATGAGTCAAATTTATATCCTGACTTTCTTCTAAAAGAACCACTTAAGAGAGCTAACAATAAAATAAGACAAATTTAAAACAAAATACCAAATTATAAAAGCATGCCAGTTAAAATTACAGCAGTAAAATACAGAAATAAAAATTATTTGATAACTTATATGCCTACATCCATCTGTTTCTTTAACATTTTGCCCCTTTAATTAATTAATTTATTTCATTTATATACCATCTTTTTCCCAAAGTGGGACCCAAGACTGTAACACTTTAGCAACATTATCATGCTGTTAACTGTATTCTCTAGGGTTGCCAATGTCCCTTATTATAAGGCATGTGCCTTATTTGAGAGCCAGAAAGCTTATCCTTTATAGGACTGACAGGTGTCACTTATTATAAAGGATATCTTCTGTTTCAAGGATGAAATGCTTTTCCTTTTGTATAGACTGAACAATTTGCCAAAATAAAAAACACACCTGTATTTTTGGATGTAGGCCCTTCTTAAAGACAGAAATGTGTGTGTCATGTAATTTATGAATATAGACAATGAGTTAATTTTAGAGAGAAATGCATGCTAATTTAATTAAAATGAATACTTTCCTTTGGTATTAAAGTAGAACACAACCTTGTCAATTGCTACTTCCTGGACTTCCAACTCTGCATGTCATGAATGTCAACTATCCCTTATTGTTATTTTGAAAACCTGGCAACATTGATTCTGGCTTGAATTCTATGGGTACACCCAATCTAGAGCAGATATACTTAACCAAATGTTAAAATGCAAGTCAATACTTATGGAAATTCTAATTATCAATGGATCTAATTTAGTTGAGACTCCTGAAAGGATCTAGGCCAATGTTTCCTATTATCATTGTAGAAGGGAATCTCACTAATGTGCAGTTTTGAATACACGAGAGCACAAAATCATATTACTGAATTTTCAATAGTTAATAGAATATTACAATTAAGATAATAAGTATCTAGTTGAATTTCTTGCCCATTTTTGAAATGTGCCTTAAAATAGTATGTCAGACATAATATGATAATCAAAAGACCAATACCTTGGATTATAGTATAAATAAATCTCTCAGTTTATTTGTATATATATATATCCCAGCATGTTTCGTGTGCCATGTTGACCAACTGTCATCTTTTTCTTTTTCTTTTAGGGGTTTGGTACCTTTGGGGCAAGGTTAGGGAGAACAAATCACCACATTGGGGGCAGTTTTGGTGGCTTTTGGACAGTTAGGGGGAGGAATACTTGAAAATCAGCACAATGTTTCATTTAAAAAAATGGGACTTGGGGAAATTTCTGGGTGATTTTAGGGGCTCTATCTCAGAGTCACAAGAACCACAATTGACTCACTGTCCACACTTTGACCAGCACTGATCTAGTACAAGGGCTTTCATTGTTTCTCTATGGACTTTATCAGACACTCAAAAAATGGCATCATAATGACACCACATAACCACAAAAGGGCGCGCAGATCAGATGACGTTGCCCTTTGGCAGTTAAAATCAGCCCCAAACCTGTAGTTTTTAACTGACGGCTTAAGCCATCAATTTATCCCCCTGCTGCTTTTGTACCAGCATTGCCGGCGTGTGAAACCTTGGACCATTTAACTCTCATGACTGCAGCAAGAATGGCCAGTCTGGTGCAAACACTTGCAGGTGAGATCAGGACATCCAGGTAAGTTTCGTTCTTTTTATGACCCTCCATGGGTTACTTGGGGCTTCTAAGTTTGTGTGTGTGTGCTTTTAAAAACTTTTATTGCTTAATTTTTTTGGTTGTTTTTAAATTTTCCATGCGACGAAGTTTCGCGGGATTTCAAACGAGGAAGTAAATGGGGCTCTGTTCAGTTCCTCTTCGTTGCCGGAGCTGCCTTTGCCAGGAGAGGAAGGTAAGTGTGGGGGGAGCGTTCTTTTCCCAGCATAAAAATGGGGGGTTTTATGCCAGTAAAATAATGTTTTCAGGGGCTAGTCTGATAAAGTCCTACATCTACTTCCCATAAGAGGTGCATCATTTTGGAAATGTTAAACATGGTGGTGGATCAGAATTAGTACATTTCAGCACATGTTGACCAGAAAATATTTGTTTTAGTAACAGAGAAAGATAGAAATAGTAAACCTTCAAAAGCAAAGACAGCTCATAAAGAAAGCAATTGGCAACAGTACTTGTAACTTTTCTGGTAGCACTTCATTGGTGTTACCATGTGAGAGAAATACAGTTGTCCCTGTCAAGGAAAATGGGCATTGCAGTCATACTATGTCCATGATGATTTTTCAGCTAGGCAAAAGACTACTGTCTCATTAGGCCTGTAATTTTCCAGACCAAGCCTCGTTTGTGTTTTGCTAGAGGTTAAACAACAGTGAGGTCATTTCCATGTTGTCTGGGAAAATGTCTAGGTGTTGTAACTTTATCTCTCTCATTCCCACACTGTAGGCTGAGAAAGCCTGAGATTGTTATTGTTTTGAGTTTACACTGAATCTGCTATGTTTTGCAGTCTGTCAAACACAGAGAGAGTCTGTGAGACAGAGAGGGAGAGAGTCAAGATGATTTTCTTAAGCTCTGTAGCTTGGCCTGCAAAATACCCATGATGTACTCTGTTTCACTTTAGATATTTCAAATAAAGCCTGCAAAGGACTAATTTTGTCTGTCTCCATGTTTTACACCAAGTATGCAAATTGGGGCCCACTATCCTCATTTTCTGCTGCAACTCTAATTGTCCTTTCTATTCGAGCATGATTAGAAGGGCTACATACCACGACAGTCCCTCCATATCCACGGATTTGGTATCCATGGATTTAAGTATTTGTGGCTTGAAAATATTCTTTAAAAAACAATAACCCAAAAAGCAAACCTTGATTTTGCCATCTTATATAAGGGACACCATTTTGCTATGCCATTGCATTTAATGGGGTTTGAGTATTCACGGATGTTGGTATCCACGGGAGGGCCTGGAACCAAACCCCAGCAAATATGAAGGGACAATTGTACATGGGTAAAACTGGAAGACTTATCATGATCATGTGCTAAGACAAATGCTCCCTAAGAATGAGCAAAAGCCTAAAGATTGTAAAAAGGCATACCACCTCTCTGTTCAAAGGGATTCTCAAAAAAAAAGGGGGGGGTCATTTGCTGGTAAAATAAGTTCCTAGGACCAACCAGTGTCAAGAAAGCTCCTAGAATCATGAAAAAAATCTATATACAGAATGGCAGTATTCCCTTTGATATTAAAATTCCCTTATTTTTTTTAATTAGTGCCCATGGAATGTATCTCCAGTTCAGGTTCTTTACAAAATACCATGAGTGCACCAGTTCGGTATTAAGACAAGGAAAGTGGCAAGGAATCTGGCAAGAGATATTCAGATACATTTGACAAGTATTGCTTATGAGTCAACAGGCCTACATATTATAATTTATTTTGAATGCTTACCCCTGGAACTGTCTGAGTATTTCCATATTTACAGTATGTACATTATTTTATCCTGGATACAGGCTGGACACATAAATAAATGAATATGGAAAAAACTATTCAAAAAGTACTGTAATCTTATCTACACTGTGAAAATATTATGTGGGGCAGAGCATTTGCTGCTGCTGCTGTTGTTGTTTAGAATCTTAAGTTAACATTTCATATTTGTAAATAAACTCAAGTACTATAGAAACGTAATGGACATCTATATCGACCAAAAAAACAAGCTTACCTTTGGGTTTCCCTGGTCCGCAGCAACCACAGGCTTGTCTACACAATCACCACACACACCAGGGCAAGTTCAGGGGCACTGTCCACACAATTCCCCTTTCCAAACTCACCCCAGTCTAATAAATCACACTATGTGAGCACATGGCCGTGACCACATGGCCTTGGCCACTCAGGTTTTTTCCCCTGTCCCCACACATGTGCATGTACATATATCTTTTCCCATGGCTCAGAGGGGCTTCAGACATCTTATTAAGTGGAGGTACACACAGCTAATGATATAGGTATGTGGCTGTGCACTTCTCCAAAAAACTACCACATAGGCCAAAAAAAAAAAAAAAAGGAACTGCTAAAAAGCGAAATAGAAATAGAGACAGAGGCATTTCCTGGAGGGAAAGGTCGGCTGATCACCTAGTCCAGGGTGCCTTTTCCTGACCTCTTCTACCTTCCCAACAAAAACCCTAGGCCCACACAAATGTTGCCACATGTGCAGTCCACATGCACACATGCAAATATCCAGATTTTCCATTCAAATCTGGAGTAAATTCCCACTTTTTTCATGCAGGTTAAAGCCCTGAAATGCTGAAAAGCCCTGGATTCAAGCCATATGTCATATGGACAGCTCATGAATAAAATGAGGTTAAGTCATTTTATTTGGCTAGTGTAGACAAGCAATCTCTCCTTTAGATAAGAGATCACTGTCCAAGTAACTTCTCCCCACATAGAGAAGAGATCACTGTCCAAGGAACTTCTCCCCACAGAGTTGAAGTTGTCCAGGTGTTTGTGGATTTCAATAGCTTCTCTTTGCATTCTGACATGATAGTTGGTGGCCTGGTCCAGAATTTCAGTGTTTTTAAATAACATTTCGTGTCCAGTTTAGTTTATAACATGTTCTGCTACTGCTGATTTTTCTGGCCGGCCCAGTCTGCAGTGTCTCTCTCATGTTCCTTGATTCATGTTTGCACACTGCATTTAGTGGTCCCTATGTAAATTTGTCCACAGCTGCATGGTATGCGGTAAACTCCTGCAGTTGTGAGAAGGTCTCTTTTGAGGGTCATTTTGAAAAGCAAGCCCTGGAAACAGCACCAAAAAAGCCCACAACATGGTTCCAATATGTGGATGACACTTTCACCATTTGGAGCCATGGAGAAGAAGATTTGGTCTCATTCCTGAATCACCTGAACAGCATCCACCCAAATATCCAATTCACAATGGAAAAGGAAAAGGAAGGAACACTGCCATTCTTAGATGTCCTAGTCATCCACAAACCAAACCAACGGTTAGGCCACGAGATATACAGAAAACCCACATACAAGCACAAATACCTACACAAAAACTCCAATCATCACCCAGGACAAAAAAAGAAGCACAATAAGAACATTGGCAGACCACACAAAAAGGATCTGCGAACCCCACTACCTGGAGGACGAACTGAAAGCACCTAAACTGGGCCCTACAGGCTAATGGTTACTCCAGATCAGACATCACAAGAGCACCCAGACCAAGCAAAAACCACAGGAATGAAGAAGAAAAACAGCCACCCAAAGGGAAGGTATTTTTACCATACATCAAAGGAGTCACAGACAGAATAGGGAAACTGATGAGGAAACACAACCTCCAAACAATCTACAGACCAACCAAGAAAATTCAAGAAATGCTACGCTCAGCAAATGACAAAAGAGACATTCTCACAGCTGCAGGAGTTTACCGCATACCATGCAGCTGTGGACAAGTTTACATAGGAACCACTAAACACAGTGTGCAAACACGAATCAAGGAACATGAGAGACACTGCAGACTGGGCCAGCCAGAAAAATCAGCAGTAGCAGAACATGTGATAAACCAACCTGGACACAAAATGCTATTTAAAAACACTGAAATTCTGGACCAGGCCAACAATTATCATGTCAGAATGCACAGAGAAGCTATTGAAATCCACAAACGCCTGGACAACTTCAACAGGAAAGAAGAAACCCGAAAAGTAAACAAAATCTGGCTTCCAGTTTTGAAATACAATAGAATCAAAACTCAACACTTTCAAATGAATTACACCCTGGGACAGGGGGCTTTCCAGCAGATAATGGGGCCATCACCCAACCATTAGCCAAACAGTCACTAATCCTCCTTGCATATCTAAACCCAGAAACTAACCATTCGAATACACACATTTACATATATTCCCCAACAGACCACAGTATATAAACTCCACATACACTCCTACCCAACCATTCTCTGAAGATGCCAGCCACAGATGCAGGCAAAACGTCAGAAATAAACTCTTCCAGAACACAGCCTCACAGCCCGGAAAAAAACCCCAAGGAAAATCTATGGATGCCAGCCATGAAAGCCTTCGACTTCACAAACTACTGAAACCTTTTGTTTATGTTTGTTTTTCTTTAACCTGTTCATCATTTCACTTCTCACAATACCAAAATACATGACAGTTTCAAGAAAATGCTGTATTTGATAGTTTACATGGACCAAAGGTCATTATGGTGAGCGTTCTGTAATTTCTAGTTCTATAGTTTGAAAGTTGTTTAAACATCTCTAGGCATTTGGAATGTCCCTTCCTCAGCATGTACAAAGGAAAGACCCTAAAGTAGTAATTTAAAAGTCTGGTTAGTATGACGCTCTCAACAACATCTTGCTGTCTTAAGCTACTTTCAATTTTTCTTGTTCCAAAACAAAAGCAAATGTCATTGTAATGACTAGATATCCAGAAGTAAGGCCATAATTATTTCTTCTATGAAGTGACATTTTTAAAAGTCACTAATTTAAAGATACAACATTATTTAAACTGCTTCCAGGACAAAACCAAAGCATAGAAATGTGCATCTAGACATAAATAATTGATATACTTTAATACTATGTTTAAAAAACCCTACTTATATAATTCCTTCCCCAGTCACGGTACTGAACAGTGGCATCAAAACCCAGCTCAAATTGTGAACATCTGTGAACATAAATTGACAGGTACTATTCTTTGTCCAAAATCTTCTAGAGCTACTAGAGTCTATCTCTAAACACAAGAGCCATGTAAAATCTAAATTAAGACTATGTACCAATGGTAAACATGATTTATTTGCCAGTTACATCTCTATCCTGTGGCTGCTATGGATACAAAATGTCCTGTCAGATGTTTAATACTAAGCAGAATACTACCACCCAAACCAGAAAGGATATACTGTACATATAAAAGTTTGAACAGTTTGAACAGTACTGTTTGAACAGTAAGGTAAGAAATCCTACAGATAGACTAAATAAACTAACTAAATAAATAAAGCAAATGGAAAGGAGACTCTGCTCCACAATAATGTTCAAGAGCCTTTTTGAGATTTTTGACCAAAAATTATTTTTTGCAGCTGTCCAAAATCTATGAAACTAGGGACTTATTTTTTCCCCTTCTGCCCTAAAATAATTTAATCACATTTTATACCTGAAGTAATAGGTACTAAAAATGCTAGCCTCAAGACAGGAGGCAGTCCATCATTCCTTCTAATCTTACAGGGCTTGACTGCGATAAATCTTCATAAGAACTAAATGTATTTGCTGACCTTATTATGCCTAACTGCAAATTAGTGTAGCAAAAGTATCAGGATATCTGGTAAAATCACATAAAGCTAGGTCTTATTTGTTCCAAGACAAATGGTGGTGAAATGAGGCAATGTCCTGTAATACCATAGTAAAGTTTCATGCTTAGTAACATTCTGCATTAATGCCAAAGGATATGAAATTAATCCATATACTTCCATTGATCCCTGATGGCAATTTTTTAAAACTTGTAAAACTCATATAGTGTAAGGACTTAAAACAGTAAAAGACAATTTTAAAACACTCCCATAAAACAAAATGGTAGTGCCCACGCAGTTAAAAGGCCTTCCCATAGCAAGCAGTCTGTACCAAAATCTTTACCTGCTGGTGGAAAGGTGACAATAAAGGAGTCAATATCTAGTACTAGATATTCTCATGCAAGTTTTAGGGAGCCAGCTCCAGAGACATCTGCATAATAACAGAGTTATTAGACTAGCTAGGATCTGGGCTACTGTGTGGGATTAAAATCAGTCATAGCTGCCCTTGTAGTTAATCACTATTCTGCAATCTGAGATACAGTCCATGAAAACTTATGCCATAACACACTTTGTTAGTCTTTTAATGTGCCACTGAATTCTTTGTTATTTTTACAATGGGAAGAGCAGGACCCTCTTAATTCTCTTACACCACCTGGTGTTCAGTGCTATCAAACATAAATTATTTCTAAGCCATCTGGAACCAGCAGGAACATTGAGTGTTATGTCTACTTACAGCAAACTGAATTTTCTGAAAGCAACATTCATGTACAGGAAGGAGGTATCAGCAGATGTGAGGAACCAAAAACTTAGCACAGTTTAAAAAAAACAAAAAAAAACCCCTTCTATGTAGTTGTGGGGGTAGCCAAACATAGCTGAGTGAGGTTTAAGTAGGCATGGAGGTATGATTGACCATTGCAGGGAGGGAACAGAAAACAGGGTGGAGGGGGAAATGGAATAGAGTTCATTTATTGATTGATATTTCATTATGCATGTCTTATTCACTGGAACCCTCAAAAAGGGACGTCTACACTGCTACATTTTCCTACACGCCCTACTTGTCAAAATTTAGTTCTCATAGCATCTCTGTTTGACTTAATTCTTGCACTATCACTCAGTCATATATTAGAACTTACAGGACAGAAGATATGGAAAAGGGGGAAGAAGGAGTCAGCAGGGCTGATGATCTACTGGCAGTTAAATGTCTGACACTTGACTTAAGGTTCTGTAGCAGTGTATCTTTTCAAATATAACATTCGTTCCAACAGTGGATTCACTGGATTAAACATTACTATAACTTCCTAAGAACAACATCTTCCCAAAAAAAATCCACATTTTTGTTGGTCACCTGTACAGTGTGGTGCACAGCTCAAGTTGAAAAGCTGAAAATGTGTCTCTGTCTCAAACTCCCAATGATATTCAGCTTCTTAAAGGCTTAGAAACTGATTCAGGTAATTATATTAAGGGGGTTTGCCACTGGCCGGCAGGCCGCTTTGCAGCCCAACTGGCCACCCCCTCTACCTACCCCTCCTGGCCCCTCCCCCCCAAGCCTTTGTTCATTGGAGGCCGGGGGGGTGCCGCATGGCAAGCGATATGGGGGCTGCCATCTTCCTGTCTCCTTCCTGGCATGCTCTGCAGATGGGGAGGAGGGGAAAGGGCATGGGCCAATCGGGGGCAGCATGCATGGCCCTGACTGGTCATAATTTTGGGCACAAAAGGGGGGTTAAAAGGCCGTGGCTCAGTATGGCTGGCCCAGAAGAGAGGTGGCGAAGGAGGCATTGGCAGGTGGCTCTGTCGCAGCCTCCTAGACTGCTGGCTCTCAGGAGCCGAAGACCCACCCGCCCACCCTCCCTACAATTGGATTTATATGTCGCAATTTGCAGGGCAGATGTCATGGGTCGTGATAAGGTATGGAGGTTCAGGGGTCTCCGGCAAGACCAAGTTCAAGTTCAAGGGGGACCTCGCCTCTGTTGCTAACAGATTATTGCTTGTAGGGGAGGAGAGAGAGTTGAGCAGATAGCCCGGCCATTGGCTCTCTCCTCCAGGGGAGTCGGGATTGACCGACTGATAGCCATTGCCCACAAGGGAGGGGCAATGAGGAGATCACGACCCATACATTGCTGCCAACCATTTAGCTTGCAAGTTGCGGCCAATTTATTGCCAACAGTGTATTCATACCAACAATGTATTCATACAATGTCTTTACTAACCTGTATTTAACCATGTTTTCTGATTATGTAACCAATACTGTATCAAAAGAATTGTGTGTACGAGTGTTATTCAGGAGGGCAGAGAGGCTGTACGGTCTGGGTCTGCAAACAAGACACTTTGAAATTTTTAAGACTAGGATCTTTAAAATCATTGTAGAAGGGACTTTTGATTTTCAGTACTGAGGAAATGTTGGGTGAGTGTTGCAGAGAGGAAGAGTAAGTTTTGGTATTTTCTACTGCTGCTATCTTAATAGTCTGTATCTCTGGAGGAATTTTCCTAAGCAGCATTCCTGAATTCATTCAGTCTTTTTTGCATGTGCATATACCAGATATTTTTTCCCCAAAGAATATCCCAGGAGAACATAACTGGGAGTAGTTGATATAATTTGCTATTGAGAACCCCAGCTAAGATTCTCACTGGGGATTCTGAACTGGGAAAAGTCTTTATCTGAACCCACTATGAGGGACACTATCCTTCTAAGTAGACTTCAGGCTGTAGCCCATATCCATGAATTCCTTTACTCATCTCTGTGCGTTTCCAGTGCAAACATATGATGAGAAGCATAGGAGCAAAGAACAGAAACACTGTGACAATAAGGGTCAAATGAAAAATAATTGAAAGGAAATGAAAGAAACACTCTGCCTCCATGCTCTTAAATAATCCATAGCTGCAGCAATAGTCTTAACACTCCAGAAAACTTTTACATATTTTTTTAACGTGGAAAACTCCCAACAGGTATTTTATTGGTCCAGCCCAGTATGAAAAACAACACACCACGAGCTTCACGTATATGTACGCATAGCATGAGTAGAGATGTACAGCATCTACACTAGAACTCTTACCCTTGCAGCAGCTCTGGCTGAATCCCCTCATCTGTGCTTCCTCTATTGGTTTAGCAAGATTACAGCAACCACTGGGGAAACTATTGATTTATGTTACTGTCATTAAGTATTCTATCATAGTGAGATAATAATGATTTTATAAACCGAGGAACACTTTCTACAGGATCTCTCTCTCTCTCTGGCTTTTCTTCGCAAACGAAGATTCAGGAAGGACACATCCCGCACTTTCTGCAAGCGCGCTGATGACTAAAAAGGCCAATCCGAGATAAAAAAAAGTCCGGTTGCAAAAACCACAGCAGAAGGTCTCCTTGGGTGATGTTTCCGGGTTGTGATTCTTTCTGCGTTGTCGTTTCTCTTCAAGACTTGTTCGGCGTGAGTTCTCAAATAAGGCTGCAGCATTGTGGATAGTGTGTCTCCATGCCTCCCGATGTGATAACAGCAAATTATAAAGACAAAAGAAAGGTAGAAACCTTAAATAAAGCACTTGACAAATAGTTTGAAATACCTCTTCCTAGTAAGTGTACAGTGAGCCAGTATGATGTAATGGGTTGAATGCTAGACTATGATTCTGGAGATCAAGGTTCAAATCCTTACTCAGCCACGAAAACCCACTGAGTGACCTTGAGCCAGTCACACATTCTCAGTCTCAGAAGAAGGCAAATGCAACCATCCTCTTGGCAACAAATCTTGTCACCATAAGTTGGAAACAACTTTAAGGCCAACAATAACAATGTACATGTACAGGCAAGGTGTTCTAATGAAAGATTAAGAGCTCCATTGTTTCACTTGTGAAAGCAACATGGTTGGTGCACAACATGGTTGGTGAAGACACCTCAATGATAAGAAAAGGGCAGTTGTACCATCTTGACCAGCTTTTGTAAGAGGAAATCTCACCTGTAGCAGTTACCACTTCAGATGACAGAATACAGGTCTGAGATCTCTACCTTGTTCAGTCCTAAGACTGGAGAAAGAGGGATTCCAGTCACAGCTAGAAGTATATCTCTATTTACAGAATGCAAACAGCCATATTCCTAGAGTAGTGGCTAGGCAAATGTCTAGGAACCTCACAGCAAGGAATGGTGTCTGTCCTTGAGCCTTGTACTAACAATAACTACTACCACCACCACAATAGCAATATAAACACATCTTCTGAAACAAGGTTCTATTAAGCCATAAACCACCCGATCCCAAATTTCTGTGAGGCATCAGATTGTATAAATGCTGATCTATATTTCTAGCAGCCAGGCTACAGTGCCTTGCCTCCTGAGCCACTAGAACCATGTTTCTAGCACAGCATTTATGATCCTCAGGTGAAACAGGCTGCAAAATAGTTTGCCACCTGACTGACAGTTCATTGAAACTTTGCATTTTTCAACTCAGTTTCTGTTTTCTATTACTTAACCCAGTAAGAGTGCAATTCTGTACTTACCCACCTCTAAAGTCTGTGGCAGATCTATTCTTTCATCCAGAATATCCTGGATTAAGTATAGGAAGTCCATCCCAGGTTTGCTAGCCAGTGTCTGGGAAGGGTAGAATGATTGGCCTTCTATAACAATAAAAGCCTGTAGCATGGCTTTTGAACCAATGTGGTACAGTAGTTTAAGTACTGGACTAGGATTCTGGGAGACTAGGCTTGGAATCCTCACTTAGCCATGGAAACCTACTGGGTAACCTTGGACAAGACATAGCCTTAAGGGAATACAATGGCAACCCCCTTCCGAATAATCTTTGGAAGAAAACCCTAGGATAGGATCACCGTAAGTAAGAGTTGACCAGTAAGCATGTAACAACAAGAAAGGCCTGCATCCTCTCAGTATCTGGTGAATCTACACTCTTGCTTTCAAAACCCTCAGGCCTCGATGCACAACATTTCCCAAAAGTAACTCCCAGGTAAATGGATACACGATTGCTGCCTAATAGTAAAAATCAACTATGAAATTCAAAGATACACTGTGGTGATCATAAACATAATTACAGTACTGCACTAAACATTGTATTAAAATGGACTGTGCTAACAGAACTGTATGGACTCATCTGCATGGAGCAGAATATGCCAGCTCCCGCTGGTGTATTCTGTCCACGGATCTGGCCTGTTTCTTCCTAATTACTGCACAGAACAGGATAGTCCAGGCTGCCACACCAGCCAGTCTCTGCAGCCACTGCCACCGCTGTCCACGTCACTGTCTCTGTAGTTAGGAAGCTGGCCCATAGCACATGGGCAAAGTCACATGCTGTGGGAGTCCTTCCTGGATACAGAAGAGTGAAGCAGACAGCAGGTACAACAATGGGCTGGCGTACCAGAATGGGCTCCTGTGGTCATGTGGGGCCCAATCCATTTTTTGCTGGCTGAAGGTATTTTTTTAAAACTGTGTAATGGGCCTTACCCCACTCACCCCCCCCCATTTTGGCCCCAGGCGTGTGATGACTGCCCAAGGGGAAAATGGGGCAAATGCCCTGCATTGTATGGACTGCAGGGCTCCAAGACAGGGACAAGATGGGATGTATAGCTGATCTAGACAAGGCCTATGCCTCCTCCAACCCTAGCTTGAGGACCACCATCCATTAGCTCTTCTGGTGGTTGTCACCCAGAACCTGCTGTAACACTTGCATATGCCTAAAATCCATTGGTGACTCCCTTTTTTTGTTCTCTTTATTAAAATGTTGGTACAATAGAGGACTTTCCCATCAGTAACTACATGAAAGCCCACAAAGCTGAAATAGATTTCATGTACAGTATTATCTATTATAAATTTAAGTGATTAGTTTACTGTCATATTTTAAACGTGACTTCAATAAGCTCTGGGCCCAGATTCATTATCTGCATTGACTCCAACATCAAAAAGCTAGAGGGCAGGAGTTGTTCAGCTTCTTACTTTTCAATTAGGATGATATGATTCACTAGAAGTCTATTTTCAGAAAGCTATGTTTTCCAGTCCTACAGTCTTTTCAAGTCCTTTGGTAAAAACTGTCACATATTTTGACAGCTATGTTCTTTACAGTACAGTACATCAAATGGGAGAATCAGAGGTGTTTTCCTGGCCTTGTCCTGTTATAAATGTGGAAGTTTCTTATCTCTTCAAGTCTATCAGGAAAAATGTTTCTGTGGCTACTGGATTTGTGTGGCAGGCAAAGGAAGAGGAAGATTGACATAATGTTCTGTGAAAATGCTAAATAAGTTTTAGAGAAGGAAAGCATATTCAGTAAATACCAGGTAAGAAATTGGATGAGAAGAAAATGTACATGCTGAAATAGATTCCCTTTGTGAAAATGCACATTCTCAAGACAATCTTCCTACATAACAAAATACACAAAAGTGTCCACATAAAAACTATGTTTTACCTGCTATAGTATTAAACCTTTGCCACAGCAAGCATGACTATGCTAACAGAGACAGTCCTACCATTGGGTAGAATACAGCAGCTGACCGAGGTGGATGGCAGCAGCCTTCCTGACCATTCTTCCTGACCTCTCCAGGAGGTTGGAGGACAGAGCTGTGTGCACCATGCAACCTGCCTTGAACCTTCAAGTTAACCTCCTATCCTCGGGCAGGTTAAGTCAGCATAAACTATCAGTCTTATCCACTTCTATATGTGGAAACATACAGCAAAATATCTTTGGCAAACCCTATATAGAGGCTTCTCTCAAAAGCCCCTCTGAAGTAATCTCCTATAGAAGGAAAGGAAATCAATTAGTGGAGTTATTCTAGGAATCTTTTCTCTCTAAACATTCTTCAAACAAATCATCTTAATTAGTCACATATACTGTATAAGTCATTGTTCAATTGTCAGAGACAGGCTCCATATTTTGAAAGCAGATAACATCTTTTGCCAAAGATATGCAAGTGTTAATATATATGGTCCTCTTATTCAATAGTACGTATTTCACAAACACAAGAAGAAAAAATGTTATGGAAGTTGCATGTACATCTTGCTGGTGACACGTCTTTAAAGAAGCTGTGTTACTCTTACGTGGCTTTGTTAATTCAAGATATCTGACGGCTGTTACTAAAAGAATTTATTGGCTATATTATATTAGCAGCCTGCTCCAACCAGGCGGACTAAATAGTCGTTGGATCTTTCTGTTTAGAGGAGCTTCTGGAGCTGCTACAAAGAACAGTAAAATATTCCAATGTCTTGTTATACAGCAGGAATAAATGTACAGCAGCCAGGGAGTAAAGAATAAATTGCACATGGGTCTAGATCCAATGTGATGCTTACAAAGTAAAAAAAAAAATCCACTATGTTAATTGCTGTGGGTTTAATCATTACATAAGTGGTAGAGAATCAGACAGGGTACCCATACATTGCATTGTGCAACAGAATGCATAATGGAGAACTGTTAGATCTCTTCCTTTGTATTATCAGTAGATATTCATTTCTATTAGAGCTTTCATTAGTGCAATGTCATGTTAGATTCAGGACCTCATACTCAATTGCATACGGTTTTCTTGTTCCTTCTGTTTACCTGATGCTTCTGAATTTGGACAAAATGGAATCAATTGTTTTGACAAATAGATCTGCAAAATCTGGAAACAGCAGGAAAAAGAGGTTCTGGACCCTTTCCTGTTATCTTTTTTTGTTCCTATCATGAAAATCATGCTTTTAGTTGCTTTTTGAACTTGTGCAGGACAAAGCAGATGAGAGGCACATTTTCAGTGAAAAATAATCATCAAGAGAAAGGGTTAAGGCCTACCCACACACTTCCATCATGTCAGTTTTTCTGCTCCTTTTAGGTGCAGCTTCTACAACTGGATTATACCAAAGAGAAATATGTTGGGAGCAAATTATACTCCATGGAGTAGTATATGGAGTCCATCCCTATGAAAATATGCAAACAAGCCTTTAGCTAAGAATACTTTTGCTAAGAGACCTCATTCCAAAGAAGTTTCTACAGCAGAAATCATTTTTTTTTCACCTGGACTCTCTTACAACCAGAACAAGAACACTTTGAATTGATACCAGAATTATTCTCATGAAATCATTGTCTACCAGTTTATGTTCTAGAACACTCTCCTGATTTACAGGAAATGGATTATTCAGGCTAGTCAAGATAGCAAATTCCAGCTTTGACTAATATGCCAGACACTATCAACTAACAAGCTATCCTGATTACACAATGTGGTTAAAATGAGGATTTGATAGAAAGCTGCTTGAGTAGGTTAAAAAAATGAACAAAGGACAAAGAAAGTAGGGCACTGTAAAATAAAAGCAAACAGATAAGTGTACTAGAAGACAGATAGCAAAGAGATAAAAGCAGTGTGCACTTGTACCATGATAAGAACCCTGAAAATTAAGTTACAAGGTCTTTCTAAATTATTGTTCCTGCATGCAACAGATGGGCAATTGTTTCTGATTTATTCTGCAGGTTCAAGGTGCTTCCCTTCAAAAGTAATCCTCCTGTTTAAGTGATACCACATTTTCCAGACAATCAAAATGTAATATTTTATGTTCTAGAAAATGCAGTTTACCCCTGTTACCATAACCACTGATAACTATGAGTACCTTATGGAATGTTATTGCTTTAGAATCACAGGTGCATATAGGCTACTGCCTAACTCCCATGCCTGTGCCTTTCTCCAATTATTTTGTTGTATCATTGGCAATGCAATCCAACAAATATGTACACTGCTCGAAAATAAGTCACACTGAGTTCAGTGGGATATACTTGCAAAATAACTGTGCAAATGATTGCAAACTTAGCATTATTGTGTCACAAGTGCATTCATACACTCTATCACCATTAAAAAAAAAGAGTAGGTAGACACAGCATCAGGATCTGCAGGAATAAGCCATCAGCTAAGCAGGCAACATTTCTAGTTCGCTATCTGTGTGTAGCTGTCCACCACATGGAACTCAAATTACAAATAGTAAATTCCCTGCTAGAATATCCACATAATGGCTGGTGTTATATACATCAAGATATTGGTGATGACAGTCAAAGTCCTAAAGGAAATGTGTGAGAGGGCCTTCTCAGCTGTGGTACCTAGCTGTATGGAATATCTTCCCCTGGGAGGCCAGACTGGTGCTGATTTTGGACTCATTTCAGGGCCATAACTTAGCTATTTAGTCTAAATTTTGGGGTTCACCAATCACAGCCTGATTTTCCATTCATTGGATTGTGTGTTGTGTATTGATACTGTCAGGATTTTCCTAACTACTTGAATTAAAATATGTTTTAAAGTAACTGAACTCCCCTGCCCCAATTTTTGGATATAGGCAGAATAGCAATATTTTAATTAATAAATAATACATTCACATCACTGTATTGCCAGCTTACCAACTAAATGCATCTCACCAGAGGCTTTTCTGGAACTGTAAGATCTGGGGCATTATTTAAACATTTGGCCACCAGAATATATGGATGGTAGGATATGCTCTTCTGGTAGAATCTAAGAAGGGCTGCTATAATGTGGGACAGAAGGCAAGATCCTTTAAAATCTCTACCACAGTACAGTATATACCTCCCATATACCCCCCCAACTTGCTATCATAGGCACAAGACACATAAATAACAGCTTTTTTCATGGAAATACTGGAAGGCAGAGGCAGAGAGAACTGAATCATTGAGATAAATAGGTACTGAATTTAAATATCAAGCCCTTATTAGTAAACAAAAAACACATTTTAAAACTTCCAAATTTTACATTCATCCCTACAATGACAGAGATCCATTCATCCCCTGCTCATCTTGACAGCTTTTAAAATCAGCCGGTATCCTTATGTTGACAGCTACAATCACATCATAGTAATGCCCTTCAATAGTTGAGAAACTGATAGCATTTGAAACAAACATATTTCCTGATGGTTAAATGGATCCTTATACCTGCAAACAATAATCAAGACAAGAGATTAAAAATATGCTTCTTGAAGAATTATTTAAAATTAATGGCAGAACAGAAATATTTTGAAGCAGAAAGATTTAATGTACTCCATTTTGAGCAAGGGATTTTTAGCTTGCCTAAGTATGATTTAGCTTTATGTAGTTGATACCTGCAAGTAATCTAGAGTCAAAGTGATAAAAAGAATGAGGATTTGACAATTATAATCCTTATTTCAGTGGGGGGAGTTATATTACACAACAGCGGGTTTTCTTCATGATTACAACAGCCAACAGAGAGGAATGTCAACATCAAAAAGCCAATAGAAAAGAATGTTTGATGCCACATTCAAAAGTGATATTAACTATGCATTTATCACCAGAGATTACAGCCATTTAGTAATGTCTGAACTTCTAAAAATATTCATAACAGAAGCTAGTAACAGGAAAAGGAAGATAATCATACACACAAGGAGCCAGTATGCTGTCATATTGGGTATGCTGGGCCAGGGCTTGGGTAATACAGTTGTAGGGCCCCCTGACCCATGAAACTCACTGGGTGACCTTGGTGCATTCACACAGATTCAGTCTTACCTACTCTACAAGTTTGTTGCAAGGATCAAATGGAAAGGAAGAGATGAGTCATGTATACTACTTTGATCTCACTGGACAGAAATCCAGTTAATAAATATAAATCCACATCGAACTGAAGTAGAAGCAATGGCTAATTAAACTTTTTAAAATAGCACACCTGACATGTACTTCAAGTTATTTACCACAAATTCATTTTCCTTGCATACAGAGGCCATAGATCTCAGTTTGTCAGCAAAGAGTGACAAAGGTAATGCTAGTGGCTAAGCTTCCAACAGCAAGTTCAATGGTCATTCTTCCAAAATATTCAGCACCCGATTACAACATTCCCAGCCATCCTGGTTACAGATTTTAAAAACATATTAGAACAATTTCTGATACTTCCATGTTCACAACAATAGATGTATTCTGCTATGATTTTAATAACTCCAGCTTCCTAAACATTTTCCATGACTAAGCTTCAACTCACACACACCAATTTTTCTGAGTCTCATTCCAGAAATCTGTTATATGAGTTAAAGCACAATTTCCCACATGAACCACAATCATGACTCTGGACATCATTTTCACCTTGCAATTCTGTGTTTCATTTTAACAAGAAATTAGCTTAGTGCTAAAAGAAATGATGGAGGAGGAGGGTTGATCACACATAGGAGATTCATAAGAACAGCTGCTGAGTCATATAACTATTTGACTGGAAAATGTTGAACATGAGGAATCTCTCAAAAATTGGACTATATTGTTTAATGCTTATGTTACTTTATTTTAAAAGGTTCACTTTTTGTTATTCACGTTATGCAGAGAATATATCAATATTGCTATTACCCTATATCCAGCCAAGTTGGACAGTTGCTATATAAAAAGCAGAAAGTATATTTTAATATACTGTACTATCTTTTTGAAGTCAGAGTTGCCTTTGAAGTGGGAATTGCCTTTCTAGCCAACCCTACTCAAAAGTTTTAATATGTGATATGGTTGTTGCTCTCAAATTTCTGTAGAAAAACTGGGATACTTTATAATGCACCTTGCATATTCATGAAGACAGAACCAAAATTAAAACTAGTCAGGTTTTGAACATATTTCCAGAAACAGACAACCCAAAGTGTCATTTGCTTTAAAAAGCATAAAATAAGCCTACAAATATCATTACAAAATAGAGTAATGCTGACTGTCTGGATCGACACACATGCATGATGGGGGACAGTGGGAAGGAGAGCTATTTGTGGTGCATAATACGTAGAAGAAAAAGGTGATGCCTCATCAACCATAGCCTCTAGATATGGAACATTTTTTTAAAAAAATTACCTTTTGAAAAGCCTTTCAATAGACGCAAAGCCACATAACATCTGAGAAGGAATACAAATCTTTTGAAAGTTGTACAATTGTTCTGAATGTGATAACTTCACTTTCAAGCTATCGTCATGTTTACCTACTTAGCTATTCACATAGGGCAGTTAGGACCAACTTTAAGAACTGCCGATTAGCTTAATGTACCATATGTAAGGATCTGCACACAGTTTAGCTTTTGACTCCACTTAGTATTGGCAGTGATGGTGAAGGGCAGGCCACATCCCACCTGTAAGCAGAATACATACTACTGTGGAAGAGCTTGAGAAACAGCAACAGCAAAATAACAACTTACAAAGCTGCGTCATACTAAGCCAGACCACTGGTCCATTCAGCACAGACATTGACCGACAGAGGCAAGATTATTTTATATCATGAGTTGAACATGGGAACCTATGCATGCCAAGCATATACTCTACCAAACTGCCCCTTCATTCCTCCTCCAGTCTAGCAACAGGTTTCATCTTCCAAGAATCAATCGCTCAGTGAAATAGAAGAGCAATAGCACAAGCAATATGGAACCTTTTTTTGAACAGAAGATTTTCCTGGAAAAGCAGTTTAGCGATCTATGGAATATATTTTAGGTATATGAGATATTTCAGAGAAAACAGATGGGTCCCACAGAAATATTAACAAGTAATTGAATCTTCTCCAGAATTCTTACACTTCTCTGCATAACCATTGTTAAATATATATTTATATCCATTAATATGTTTGTGTCTACTTGCTAAAAGAGGATGCACAATGGATAGATCTTATTTGTGAGTTAATGATTGCTACAGGTTAAAGGTTGCTACAGATGATATGACAAAAGCAATAGGAAATCTTTTAACAAGCATTTATGAAAAAAGTTTCACACAAAATTCAAAGCCAAACCAGAAATAACTTTTCCATTTACTGGTGATTCATACCTTCTTAGTCCTACTCTGATTTGTTCATAAAAAGTGCAATTAAAGTTTCATACCATATATCTGATGCTGAATTTTTTATCTACAGTTTCCTTGAAAAATGGGCCTAATATATTCACAGCAATCTCTGGAGTCTCATTTGCAGAGAATTCCAAATAAACTCTACCAAGACTAAAAAGAATATTTCCTTAAAGAAAAGTAGGAATTAATGGAATTCATATTCCTACTTCACAGCCTTTCAAACATACAACCCTCCTCTTTAACAACTTCCCTGTTCTTTCTTGCTCCACCTTTAAACTGAATTTACCAAAATATTTTATCCTCCCACTCTTCTATTGCACACATTTTTGAAGCTTATTACTTGCAGGAAGAACTGGAGGAACTTTACCCTATCGGACAGGTTATTACTATAAGGAAACAATTTACACTCACAATGTTTGAATCATAATAATTTCTTACTTGAAAGACATTCTTCCTTTCTTCATTGCTTTCTTGAGCCTGTTGCTGAAACACCAGAACTCTCCTCTAGCAATTCCCTTTGCAGTCAACAGCATAATGATTCCCCCTAGCTCTTTCAGAAAGAGAAACTCATAAATCCCTACCGCTTAAAAAGAAAAGCTCCTGCTTATAGAGCATCCAACTATACCCCTCCTAAATCATTAGATAATGAAGGAACATTTACTGTGTAGACTAGTCATGTCAATATCACCAGATTCCTCTCTACAGAATAAGCATTCAGTGCACCATTTTTCCTTCACTATTTGCATTTCCAACAGCATTTTGAATGAAAACAGCCACTCCTGTCAACATATATTACACAGACACAAAGAAGTATTTTCTTGTAACATTTTGAAAAAGGCATCTCAAAGATCCAAGATGGCATACCCAAAGTAATCAGATTTTTTTTTTTCATACCAGGAGATAAAGGGACAGAAAAATGAAGAACACAGTTCTGAAGATTAATCACAGATGAGGAAAGAATTGGTGCGGTGTTAAGATTCTCATTTTCATGTGCTACATGTCTTGTGACCTACATGAAGTTAATGAAACATTAAAAGGAACTTGGTGCTCCAAACAAGCGATTATTCAATAGAAAAATCCCACCGTCTATCAAAGACAGGAGAACCCAGAATGCACCAGAATATAGAAGGAAACCTGGAAAGTTAACCACAGCATTAAAACTATGATTTCGGGAAAGGGTAACCTCAACTGTTACAGCTGTATAGGGCTGAAAGCTATTAATGAGGAGGACTGAAACAAATCAATGCTTCATATTCTATTGTGCTGTGTAAATTTACTAAATATTCCAGAATACGTGTTTAATAGGCTAAACACAACAGACTTGTAGTTCTAGTTTAAAGAGCCCACACAGAGTCATATTGCTCTGCTGTTGTGTAGATATAGTTTGGAGTGTGATCACAAAAGTACAAATTCCAAATACTTTTGAAGAAAATGGCCCTTAACCATTTAGAGCTTTATAGGTGACCACTAGCAGCTTCAGGTATCCCTAGAGACTAGCCAGAATCTATTGTAGCTTGTATTAGCCACAGTAAGCTTCAGACTCACATAGCCCCCTTCCCAACTCCTTTCAGGAGGCCAATAAGAGGCATTCAGAAGCTTTAAGCTGTTTTGTTAATCACAGCTTCCATGTCATTCACACCAGTAATTATGTTTATGATTAACTATAGTTAGTTTAAACAAGCCCAGCTACAGAAAACGTATTCTGAAGCTGATCTGTTTCAAACCAGAACATGGAAAGTTACTTTCTTAGGCTACAAACTTTCATAATCCCTTAACTGACCATACTGGATGGGGTATTCTCAGAGTTTTACAGTAAAAAAAGAAATTAACACTCCTATGATCTGTTTTAAACTATAAATTAATATGAACCAGAGTTGCTGACAGAGAAAACTGTAGGAGGTATGAGTCTAAAAATAAAAATGTATTTAAAAAATCCAGGAATCTAGCCCTTTTAAAAAGAAATAAAAAATATCTTCTTTAAAAAATAAAAAGACTTTTACTTTCAAAGTTATGCAGAGTGTTACCTTAAGAATGCAGACAAGCTCAATTAACATTTAAAAGTGTATTCTGAGATCTGTAGTCTGATCACCCAGTGAATTAGACTCATTAGAAAAACAAAGGAGTCGGTTTAAAAATGCATATCAAAAGTTTACTGAAGGTATATCAATCGTAATCTACATACTAAAAACAAACTTTAAAAGAGTTCCAAACTAACTAGGAGGATTTAGGGTAGAATGACTCACCCAGCCTTTAGTGGTAGAGGCTGCATGGTGAACATCATGGCATAGCATCATAGCAAGGCTTCACAGCAGCATGGTTTCAAAGCATGGCTACATAAGGTGGCTACAGCTGCATGGAGACTCTAACTTAAAAGAGAGTCACACAAAGAGCAATAAAATTTAAATTAGGTCATGTGTTGAATGACCCATCACTCCAGTTGGCTGGAAGTGCCTAGTGAAATAAGAGAAAGGGAGTTTGGGAGAACAGAAGCATGCAGGGAAAAATTCCTAGACTTATCTTGGGATGTGAATGGGGTACACAAAATTGTTTTACATTACAATAATTATTTCCCCACATACTACAAAAACATGTTCTGCTTTTAAGGACAAGCAGTAGCAAGAGTCAGTCCCCAAATGTCTTCTTCTAGACAGAATGGAGAGGGAAAAGAGGAACAGGACAATACTTGAGCCTAAGACTCATCACAAATTGTTGCTGCTCATTCATGTTATATTAAACCAAGAGGGAGTAATCTGTGATCCTTTAGATGTTGCTGTACTCGAATTCTCAGCAGCTCTGACCTTTGTCCATGTAGTTAGGCTGATGGGAGATGGAATTTAACAACATCTAAGGGGTCTGAAGTACTCCCCTCTTGTACTAAACCATACTTGATCATGATGTGGGAATGAAGGCATACTGTGCAACTCACATTTCATGTTTTGCTGCCACCCTTGACTGCTTTTTCCTTTATAACCATGTGAAATTACTATGCATACCACACACACACCAAGGGATAAGAGATGCATCCTTTGTAGTTCTAGTTTGTACCACAATAAATTTGCTAAGGACCTACAGTATGTTCTAGGTGTGGTCAACTAGGAGAATAAAAAAGTATCCTTACTAAAAGAGATGCTAGCTAATACATATATCCAATCTGTTATTTCTTTTTTAACACTAAGATGCTAAATTGTGATATACTATAATTCCTTTTTGAGAAAATTGTTCTAAATGAAATAGAACATCAATTCTTTCCTCCTGACCTGAACCTGAGAATATCTGCAATCCACTTATAATTTCAGGCTAAGCCTTCAATTACAATTGGCCAGGTTACCACAATAACTTAAAATAGCATAAAAGAAGAAAGTCTACCTTCAAAAGCCCCTTCATGATACAGGCAATGAAAAGGATCCTTAGTGCTAAAATCTTCTTGGTCAATTTAACAATGATTAGGGCAGAATAGACTACTCCAAAATAAAGCCAAACCCATTCTTGCTATATATCAAACACTGAATAAAATCCAACTAAGTCCATGCAACAGTTTTTTTTTCTCTTTATCAAATAAGTCATAATATCTAGATTACATTTAAATAGCACTGAGCTGAGTGCTTTGCAAAGTTAGCAGAAATGTTCTCAATTCAACATCACTGGCTAAGAATATATATTTCCTCTTTCAGCATTAGACCAGAACTGGGGGGGCGGTCAGTTAATGCATGCCAGTGATAAATGGAAATTAAAGACTGTTCACCATTGTTTCTCTTACAGGATACATTTTAATACTGTGCAATCTCCACTGCCACATTTACAACAGATTTGGTTACTCAGTCCTTCTAGAAATCCTGTGGGCTAAATACAACAGCGGGATTACATCAGTGCAAGTTCCATTGTGTCTAAACTTAGTGCAAGGGAAGAATCGAGTGCCGTTCACATTGTTCAGTTTTGTCATACAGTGCTGATTACATGTGAATGCTATCATAGGATATCACTTGCAGTGAGGTTAAAATCAGCAGAAGTACACTAACAGAGTTTTTCATTCCACTAGCACCATGTTAAATCTGGCCCTATATCTTCACTTTCCTTCAAAGGCAAAGACAAGCAGGCACATCAACAAAGTGACACATAGAATTCATTGCTACATATACAAGGCTGATCATATGGAAATGGTGTGTTAATAAAATGGAGTTCAGATAAACTATTTCTAACTATAACACAATTACAGCAGGCCCTCCGTATCAGCAGGCTCCCAATCCGCAGATTGGACTATCCGCAGATCACCACACCACGAATTATTCAATGGTGTGACATGAACGCAGACACGCTGCATTCATGGTGCCACTATTGAATAATATGGGGTTTGACTGTCCCCATTTATTGCCATCTACCTGGGTTCCTGGAACCAAATCCCCACAGTTCTGGAGGGCTCATTGTAGTCACTTTCTGAACACCTCTAAAAATGAAGGGGCCATGTTTCTCCAGAAAAATAAAATAAAGTCCAATATCTAATGGTGAGCAATACCTTTATCAGGCTCAATCATTGTCTCTGAAGGCACAGAAGTGTTTCTAGAGCAGTGCTATTAAGAAAAAAAGTGTTTTAAAATGCCCTTTTTTTGTATCACTCAAAAAGGATCTCCCTCCACCCAAAAAAATCCTCCCCTTTTCTATTATCTATTGCTAATATTACAGATGGGGGGGAGGGAATAAAAGTTATAGTGGATGGGGGGACTTTGAAATGAACTCTGTGTATTATGGTCTTCCAGGAAAAGTCATATAGCTCATGTCTGCATATAGATGACAGTTCTACTGCTACTGTTATAAATAGCCCTTTTTCTAGTCTTCACCATATTTATCATAAAAACTGCATTCAGGTCATCAGAGTATGGGAATTTTATAAACTGGAAAAGTTTTTTCCCCGTTTTCTTTCCTTTCAGCCACTGCTATGCCATGAATGACAACTGTATAAAGACAACGAAGCAACTACAAATTGGTACGGGATAATAAATTTGTGACACTATTTGTGTGGTTGTGCATGCCCAGTGTGAGCCTCTGTATGTATGTATGTATGTATGCATGGATGTATGTATTTTAAAGATCACCCTGTCCCAAAATCACAGTTTTAAGGTTGTGGTTAACATTCCATGATTCATTCTATGTTCTGCTGTTCTGGATTCTGCTATCTGGTGATACACAATGGAATTTTGTTCTAGAGTAATTGCTTGTTTGAAGAACCTAGTACCTTTTAATGTTTCATCCACTTCATAAGACAAGTCATAAGATAAGCAGCCAGTGGAAATGAGAATCCAACACCTTACCAATTCTTTCCTCATCTGTCATAGCATAATCCCATAGCATTTAGCTGTTTAAAGTGAAGTAGATAGCAACCCCAGTCACTCAAATCTGGGTGTACAGTACCCAAAGCCAGCAAGTTATTCATGCCACAAAAAGACCCAATCACCATTCTTGCTTCCTTGTAGCAGAAAAAAAAATTACAAAGTAAATAACTAACTATTTGCAGCCTATTCATGATGGTGCCTATGGCAGTGGTCTCACTCTGCCTAATGGTAGTGCTGGCTCAGAGCCCGTATCTGAATGAAGGCTTTTAAGACAATAAAATGAGTGAAATGGTTCAGCCAGAGCCAATCCTGTCTTTTGATCCTGACTTTACCCCCTGTATCAATATTGCACACCTACTCATTTGTGAATTCAGGTCATAAACACTCAGATGGATACCTATATGGGTTTCCTTTAAAATCAAAAAATCAAAAATCCAAGCACATTAAAAAAAATATTTATTTCACTGAAGAACATGTCATGTTCTCTCAAAGCATCAGCGAAGTGTCATGTTCATATTCCTCACTGAAGAAAATGTCACATTCCTTCAAAAGGAAACATTTAGCTCATTCCACAGCAGAGAAAAATAAAACATATACCATTGTAATGTTTTCTCTATGGAAAAAGCTATTAATTTTATGCATTTATATAAAAAAGTATCTTATTTATACACACACTCCACATATATCCCCATAAATACATATTATTGTAGAGCAACGCTAAAACACATGCTCTGCATGCAAAAAGTTACAGGTTCAATTCCTGGAATCTCTCAGTTGAGCTAGGAACAAACCCTGCCTGAAACCCTGGAGAATGTTACCAGTCAGTGCAGGCAGCTCTGAACCAGATGGAGCAGTATTCTGGCTTGGTCAAAGGCAGCTTAAGGTGATCCAAGCTAGCAAATATTACTTTTTTGGGACTAAAACTGTCAGGATCCCACAGCTAGGATGGGCTCTGGCTTGAAGCTGTCCCAAGCTCTGCCTATGATCAAAAGCACTATGGATGTAACACATAAAGGTTGCTGAATTCACATCCATCACTACAACTGACTAGAGAATAGCCTTCTTTTATGGTTATAAAATGTTTTTTGAAGCTAGCATTGAGCAAAGTTTCAGATTAGATTTTGATCGTGAGCACTATAGATACAGGAACTAACAATGGAATTCTAAACAAACTTGCTTGGAAATAGGTCCTACTGAAATCAACTGATCTGATTCTAAGCAACTGGCATTGGGATATATGCCAGAAGCAGTACTTCTCTAGATTACTAAATTAAATTGTACAGTATTTCCAGGCTTTAAAAAAAATGGCCTTAAAAAAAGGGTGGGTCAATCTGTATTTCTAGCTATATATAGAGGCACACAAATTGCTCATGCAAAAGTTCACACCTCATTGATAGATATAGTTTGCACATCTGAAGCAGACTCTGTCCATGGTAACTGAGACATACAAGATCCTTTAACTGCCACAACCATAAGGAGGACAGCTAAGCAAGCAAGCTGAAGAAGATCCAATGCAAAATAGTCGGCCCTTCTACAAACATATGTGAAAATCTGCATCACATATTATCATGTTTTACAAAGAGCAAAACAATTCCAAACTGAATTTATTGACAATGCTTTCCCATTTATGTTTACCAACATAACTAAATCCCATTTAATTCAATCTGTCTTACTTCCACCTTAATTGTGCATTGGATGAATCTCACATCTGAATTCTGTGAATAAACCTGAAGACAAACTAAGGCTGCTATCACATGCACACTTACATGTATACTTCCCATAGACTGCAATATGATTTATTTCCAAGTAAAACTGTTTGGAATTGTGATGCTTGAATAATAAAGGATGATTGATGAAGTGGTAGAAATATATACTGTATAGCAATTTCCCTAAAGTGAATAGGATATTATCAGCACTTTAATCCAGTGTATCTGGAGGGAACCTGGCTGTGGAAGGCTGGTACTGTATATGGAAACATGCCCCCCCAAATGGATTATTTCTCACTTGATTAGCAGGTGCCAGCCTCCATCCACATTTCCTGTTCCTACTGGCTCTATCCATATTTTCTCTTGGTCACTGCTGCTTCATGTCCTCCTTTCATAAACCATCTGCCTCCTTCATTCTCTATTACCCCACTCCAATCCCTATCCTCAGGCCTCTGCCACTTCTACCATTGGTCCCACAATGGTGTTGGACCACTGTTCTGTTTTTCTCCTACTTCTTTAGATTTCTGTATGGTTTTTTTCTCAGTCTCTTTTGTTCATCAACTCTCCATTAATTTAAATTTAGCTTAATGTAATATTGGCCACTGTCATCCAACTGATGGTCCAAAATATTCCACATATTGAATAAATAAAAAATGCATTTGAGAACCATAATTATACCAACAGTTCTCCTAATGTTTTCCTAAGCTCTTATCAGTGGTATACTTTACAGCAGACATATATTTGGGGTTTCAAAACCTGCTGGCATCACATTGCACAAACAATAGTCGCAATAATCATAACTAAAAGCACAAAACAAACATCGTCCACTACCAAAAGATCAACCATTATAATGTCAGGCAACTTTGTAACGCAAGGTGGAAAGAGATAAGATGGCTGTTACTCATCACATGAAAGATATCTTTTAAATCTGATGTATTCACTCATCCTCTCTCTCTCTCTCTAGATATATATATAGATATATATATATGGAATAAAAGTAGCTTCTGAGGTAAGCCAGTTAACCTCACAGCTAGCTAGCAATCTTTATACATTATCATTGCCTTCTATGGAGGTGTATTCAATGAGGGTGTAAATAGTGATATCCTTGGGAAGAAATATTTGAAGATAGAAAAAAATACAATTATGCTTTTTGCTGGTTTTGTATTTTTCCTGGGGAAAGCTACTAGAGACAGACCTTGGCAATACCTGATTTCACACCTGTGGCATCTTCCAACTTTAGCACACACTGTGCTATAAAAGGGATCATTTGTCAATATGACAGGTACACAACCTGTAAGACCCTGAAATAATGTATCTGCTTCACTTCCGCAACAAGAATTCTCTTTTTGGACTATATTCCATTTCAGTCAGTAACACTGCTTAAAGGCCAGTGGTAAATATGGCACATTAACCAATGCATTCTGACAATACAACCTACTTCTGTGTACAATCTAAGGCAGCTAATTTAGGAAAACAATTCTAAACAAAAATCCTGCAACTGGAACCTCTTTATACCACATTATTGAGAATGTATCTGGTTTTCTATACTTTCCTCCAAGAACTGTTGTTATTGTACACTGAAATGTCTTTCAGTACTTTCAGCCTGGATGTGCCTTCGCATATCTGCATACCCTTAGGCCTAACTTCTCTAATTGAATTTCCTTTCTGCCACAAATTGAAAAAAAAATGCATTCAGATGGTCCTGAGAGAAAATGAAGAGAAAAGCTTTTCACAAAAACTACCTTTGTCAGAACCACAAGTTCTCATACACTGGCAAGATGCATTTTGCACATGCCATGCTATACTGAGATCAAGACAACTAACTCCCCAGCTGGGGGCAATGCCAGGCAGAACAGAAAGTCTGACAATTACTTCACATCTTGTCTAAAAATACTCCTGACGGTGTGCAACGTGATCTACTTCCAACACAGCATCAGGAAGAGTAAGTAACTGGGGGGGGGCAACTTAATAAAATTAGAAATGCTATCCTAGTTGAACACCCCAAAGCTGGGGTATCTGTGGAAGGGTCTGAGCTGAGCAAGCTGGATTACCAAAAGCTATGTAAGACTTTCTGCTACATGTAGCTCCTCTCTTCCAGTCCAGCTCAGCAGCAGTTAGGTGTGCATCTGAATCAATGCTCCAAGGGTGGCCCTGGCCAGGAAGGCTTCCTCCACCTCATTTCACCCGGCCAGCTCTCTCCAGATCAGCTAAAGGAGCATAACCCCTAGGGCGGGTGTGTTTTTCAGTAGAATGGTCTTATTCCACTAAAAAATTCCTAACCCCTTAGATTCCTAGGGCTCCAGCAAGATCATCTGAGCCTCCTCCATCCTCCCCACCCCTCAAGAGTTCTTCCAGTTATTCTCCCACCCAAGGCAGCCCATGCCCACATTGTACCACGACGCCCCCCTCCTCCTCCTCCCGTGGTGAAAGACATCACTTGGCGTGGAAAGATGCCCACGGGGCAAGGCTGCAGGTGCCAAGGGGGAGGGAGGGGTGGCGAGGAGAGGACTCGAGCTGGAGGGCGGCGAGGAAGTTGAAGCGGCTGCCCGGGCTCCCCTCGCCTTCCCTGCCGGTTCTCCAGCACCATCGCCAGCAGAAGGGACAAGATACCAAGGAGGCAGCAGCAGCAGCAAATCCAGAAAACCTTTAAATGAAACACACACACGGTGAAGAGGGAGAAGGAGGCGACAAACCTACCCGGAAAGCTTGGCAATCTTGACAAAGCTAAACACATCCATCCATGCAGCCGCCTGAGCTCTGCCTGCCTGCCTGGCTCGCGGGCTCTCTCCCTCCCTCACTCCATCAGCTCCATGCTAGGAAGGAGGCTTTGCATGGCTGTTCTCCCTCTTTTTCTTCTTCGTCTTCTTCTCTTCCTCCTCCTCCTCCTCCTCCTTCAGCAGCCGGAGGAAAAAGCTGGCGACGGGAGCTGCTACCCCCCACCGGCGAAGAGCCGGGCGTGCAGCATCTCTCCCAGCGCCACCGAGAGCTCGCTGGGCCAGGAAGCGGCCAACTCCTCTCTTCTCGGTGGTGGCGGTGTTGCTGCTGCTGCTGCTGCGGCCGCCGCTGTCTCTGTGGCACGCGCGCGCGCTCCCGCTCTCCTTGGCCAATTCGGGGCTACCAAAAAGAGTCAGAAGCGGGCGAAGAAGGGAGGAAGCCGCTCCGCGTCTGCGCAAAACTAGAGGAGGAGGAGGAGGAGGAGGAGGAGGAGGAGGAAGGCGCGAGGGGCTGGCTTGCTCTGATAGGCCAAAACTAGAAAGGGAGGGGAAGGCGCGAGACTCGAGGGCCACGAGCCCTGAGAGCTGGGAACGTGGCAGGTGCTGAGCAGGTGCTGAGCAGATGCTGAGCCTGCACCTGTCCACGTGCGCCCACCACCTGCCTCCCAGCTCCTCAGAAGAGGCCTGGAGCTGAGACCAGAACTGGGTCTTTTTGAGGGGGCGTGGGGGGGGGAGGAATCAACATTGCCAGGCAACTTGTTATTAATTTTGCGCTCCAAAAAAGCGATACAAGGACTCGCTGAAACAACATCTCAGGCTTGGCCAAATTGATCACCAACAATGGTCCGCCCTGGCCTCACATCAGGAGGCATGGAGATGCCCTATCCACAATGCTGCAGCCTTATTTGAGAACTCACACCGAACAAATCTTGACGAGAAACGACAATGCAGAAAGAATCGCAACACGGAAACATCTGCAACCGGACTTGTTTATCTCGGATTGGCCTTTTTAGTCATCAGCGCGCTTGCAGAAAGCGCGGGATGAGTCCTTCCTGAATCTTCATTTGGGAAGCCAGAGAGAGATTGGAAGCAGGAGGACAACTTACTTTCTCCATCCATTATCACTGGAACATCCTTAAATAGGAAGGCTCTGGCATGCAGAATCTGTGTGTACAAGAATTCTCTATGTCAGGGGTTCTTAACCTGTGGTCTTGAAGGCTTGAAGGCTGCTCTGTCCACCTACTCCCTGCAGTGGAGTGGCCATGTGACAGAAGCCAAGGCAAAAGCTGGCTGGGCCTGCGCATTGCCATCCAATCCTCTGCAGTCACAAACTTGCAGGAAGAAGCTGGAGAAAAGTCGTCCTTCCCCCTCCAGTGCATCTGAGGGAAGGTTTAATGGATGGTGTAATTGTATTATTGTTATTATCTGTTGTTGTTGTTAGGGTTTTAAATCCTGAGTTAAGTCCTGGGGATCCACTGGGACAAAGATATTTAAAGGGAGTCCTTGGTAAAGAAAAGGTTAAGAGCCACTGCTCTATGTGGATAGGATAGACGGCAGGCAACCCATATTACTCTAGGGGGTGGGGGTTCAACAACAGTAGCTATCTTATTATTTCTTAGTGTTTGATTGTTTAGTACACTTCTGACTGATCAATCCTGAGGTGGCTAAGCCCTATATGGATCTTGGGGGGGTCCTAATTTTGCCACATAATTTCAAGAGGGGGATTACCCCCACCCACCCAAACCTAGTCATATGGGCTCCAGTCACCCTCAATTCCTGTTCCGTGGAGGAGGCCAATATTCAGGCCTACTCCTTATCTTAGTGGCAGAGCTTGGGAAGTTCCTTTTAAGACAAATGACTATAAATGACTTGCTGAAGCTACCATGACCTGTGGAAGAATGATGCTCTGGATCCCAGTCACAGATGGCTCTGGCATGTTATTCTACTCAATCTTCTTGAATGTCAACTGCTGATTAGTACTCATTCTTGCTTCTAAGCCCAGCTGGCTGCAGTTTTTCCCTGGTTATAGAAAGACATCCTGCCTATACTCAGAAACGTTCTGTCCTTTAAGACAGCATCATATTTTCCTGCTCCTGCAAAGATAAGTACCACTTATTGTTAACTTTTAAGGTGTGCTTTTGGAGCCCAAAGAACTGTGGTGAAAAACTCTGTTTTTTAAACAGAGAGAGAGAGAGAGAGAGAGAGAGAGAGAGAGAGATCATGCTTTCCTCTTTGGAAAGGAAAGGAGCTGATCAGCAGCTGTTGCTGGTGAGAAGAGAGAGAGAGAGAGAAGATCAGATGGTATACTGTATAATATTCTTAAAGACCACAAAGTGTTAACTTGGCCCTGATGGACAGGTGCAGGATGCTTCACTGGAGACAATACTTTGCTTGTGGTCTTCCCAGAATTGTCTGATCTCCTTCTAAAATTCTTATGTGCAAGGCTAGGCGCACCTTCAGTCCATATTATTCTTCCTAATATTAAATACAATAGGAAAGGTCATTTGCAGGGAGAATGGTTTGGCGTCAATGACACAATGACATGTAAGTCAGAAGCAATAACTATTAACTTCAGACTTTGCACTCTTGGCCTCCCACTTCTTAATGCCTGTAGGATGAAAAATGGTGATTGTCAAGAACTAAAACATAAACCCATTTTAAGAAAGTAATGAAGCCAAAACAAGTTGCTGTTTAAGGTCCTGAAAATCTTGTGAATTTTCCCATATGCTGAAATTTACAAATCAACAAGTCTTAGAAAATATCTAAACTATGTTTTGCGTTATATCATTGGTTGGCAGCAGTCTTGCTGCATGAAAATGTCTTCTGTGCCCTTGCCTCCAAAGTCAATGTCGTTTATAAATTTTGATAACATTTTTCAAGAAACAATATGTTTCATAGTTTTTTAGTGCCTTGTCCTTAACACCCTTTGATGTAAATTTGGTGATGCTCATGATAACAGAACATACATCTGAACCAGTTACACACTATACTCCTGATTCATCATTCTGGTTTCCAGTGGTAACTTGAGTTGGCTTGAAAACTGAATGATATTTTATGGGTTAAATCTGGAGTGGTAATCATGCCTTCTGGATGCTGTTGGACTGAAATTCCCAGCATTCCTCACTAGAGCTAGGGCTACTGGGTCTTGCAGTCCAGCAACACCTGAAGGTTACATGATTCCCACCCTTGGGCTAAATCCAAGTTTAATCCTACCCAGACTAGACCAATTGAAATGCATTGGATTTAAGTTATTTGTGATAAATGGACCTCATTCATTTCGGTGGTCTCACTCTAGACAGGATTAGGGTTGAAATTAGCCCTGTGTCTTTAACTGTTATATGGCACGGAAAAAATGTAACAGATGCAGGATGTCCTGTCTCTACAGTACTGTATGTGGTGAAACTCATATGAGTGGCCTTATACTGTTTTGGCCTATTGATCCAACGTGTATTATATTTTCCATGTGACTCTGGGAAGTTTTAGGTAGTCATTGTTCCGACTTTCTGGTATTCTCTTAACTGGATATAGACCCTAGGTCAGGATCTTCTGCATGGTCCTATGGTATGTGCACTGCCATACTGAGCTATTGTCTCTCACTGGCATATGTGTAAACATCTAGACGGTCCAAAGGTCCCCTACCACACGTCTGGTTTTTGAATTGAAACCAGCATGTTCATAAACAGCTCTCAACTGTATATAACTGCGCCTCTGCCTATATATTCCTGCTCAAGGATTGAAATCTGCAGGAGGAGTCCTTTTCTGTGTTCCACCAGCAGTGGGAAATGCTGTAGGGTAGGACATGGGAGAGGGTAATCTTGGTTGTGTCACATCACTTCTGGAATGCCCTCCCTTTGGAGGACCGACTGGCGCCAATGCTGATCTCTTTCCAGCAACAAGCTAAAACATTACTTTTTATTACAGCCTTTGGGGATGAGTGTACAGTATTTCAACTCTATATGTACATAGTTTTAAATTACCATTAAATGGAAATTTTTAAAGTGGTTTTAACTATTACAATGTTTAATGTGTTTTTGCCATGCCCAAATTATTTGTTTTTAATCTGAAAATATTTTTAAATTGTTCATATTGTATGCTGTCCTGAGATCCTGTGATAACAGGCAGGATAGAAGTACTTAAATAAATGACTATCAAAGATGTGGAATTTGACAATAAAACAAAATAAGCATCCACTCACTACCATCCAACCCCAAATCCTGAAGACAACATGGAAACAAATGCATAAAACTCATGCAATGTCATATAGGAGGGAGAGAGAAGAATGTAACAAGAAATGCCATGAATGATTAGGATAGGGTTACTGCTATAAACTCAGAACCCCTGATCATTTTGAAATGGCCTATATAAAATGCATAACTATAGGACATTATTTTCATGAGGCAGCCTTCTCTCAGAGACAACAGCAGTGGCACCATAGCTAATGCTTGTTACTACTCTGCAAAAGAAGTGAAATACTCCTGAAGTCTTTTACCTTGAAAACCTTATGATGAAACAGTCCAAAATGAAACAAGAGATACTGTCAGAAGATGACAACCCCAGGTCAGAAGGCGTTCAATGAGCTACCGGGGAAGAATAGATGACAAGTATGATTAGTGCTGTGGCTAATGACACAACTGGACTCAAGCAGAAAGAACATTCAGCTGTTGACTTGCTCAGAGGTGAAAGGAAAGTCTGAAGCTGCATAGTATAGTATCATGGAATAGTATAGTATCATGGAATGTGAGAAGCATGAATCGGGAAGCTTAGACATAGTAAAACAAGAAATGGAATGTATAAGCATTGCAATATTTAGGGTGAGTTAGCTAAAGTGGAGAGGAATGGGACATTTTCAGTCAGATTTTTTCACAGTGTTTTTTTACTCAGGAAATTAAAATCTGTAAGAAATGAGGTGGCATTAATAGTGGTGAGAGATGTAACGGTTAAGAGGTTAAGAGGCAATATGATAGCCCTGTTTGTTTAAGTATTTGAAGGGATGTCACGCTGAGGATGGAGCAGGCTTGTTTTCTGCTGCTCCAGAGACTGGAACACGGAGCAATGGATGCAAGCTCCAGGAACAGAGATTCCACCTCAACATTAGGAGGAACTTTTTGACAGTAAGAGCTGTTTGGCAGTGGAACACACTTCCTTGGAGCATGGTGGGGTCTCCTTCCTTGGAGGTCTTTAAACAGAGGCTGGATTGCCATCTGTCGGGGATGCTTTGATCAAGATTTCCTGCATGGCAGGGGGTTGGACTGGATGGCCCTCGTGGTCTCTTCCAACTCTAGAATTCTATGATTCTATGATTCTATGATTTTAAATGCAATCAAGAGATCCTGTATAGTGCAAAGTCTGATTGAAAAAGAATTCAGAGAAAACCCATTAATATAACCACAATCCAAGTTATGCTCTAACCACAGAGGCAGAAAAGGAAGAAATTGGAAGATTTTGTACTGGAGGAAATATATCATACACCAAAACAGGACATGTTGTCAATCTTAGGCAATAGGATTGCAAAAGCAGGAAACAAAACACAGCCAAAGATTGTAGAAGAATTTGACCTAGGATCAAGAAATGAAGCAGAAGAGTGACCGACTGATTCTTTTTTTAAGCCATCCATTTGTTCATCACAAACATATTCTTCAGGCAACCAAAGAGGCCATCAGGTGATGTCCATGTATACAATCAATACATGGACATCACCTGATGGCCAATATGGAAATTAGATAAATGACTTAATTGGAAGGCGAAGTGAAGAAGCTCCATCCTCTCTACGAAAACAAGGCCAGGAGTAGATTGTGGCGCAGACCATGAACTGCTAATATTAAAAAATAGAATAAAGCTAAAGAAGAACACTAAATCAACCATTGTGCCAAACTGCAACCTGAAGAACATCTCTGTAGAATTTAAAGATAATGTAAAAAAATAGATTTGCACTATTTTGCTTAATTGACCAGAAGCCAGAAGAACTCTAGACTGAAGCCAGGGATATTGTGAGGGAGGAATGCAAAAAGACACTATCTGCGGCCAAAAAGAAAGAAAAGCCTCACTGGGTGACAGATGAAACCTTTCAAGCAGTTAAGAACAGAAGAGAAGCAAAAGTAAAAGGGAACAGAAATAGGATCAGAACCCTAACTCAGCTGATCAAGGACATGTGCACAGGATCAAAGACATAACTTTAACAATCAATCCAGATAAATAGAAGATAACAACAAAAAAAGATAGAACAAGAAACCTCTTCCACAAGATCTAAAAAATTAAAGGGAAATTTAAACCAAGAATGGGGCTGCTATACAACCAGCAGGGGAACACACTGCATAATCAAGAAGAAATAAAAAGCCCAATGGAAACAATACACTGAAGAACTATATAAAACATATGAAAGGATTTATTTATTTAATTAATTATTTAATTTATATGCTGCCTTTCTCCCAGGATGACAGATTCCATTAAGGAAGAAGCATTTGAAGATGAACCCACAATTTTAGAAAGTAAAGTGGAAGCTGCACTCAAAGCACTTAGGAGAAATAAATCACCAGGAACAGATGGCATGCCAATAGAGCTGCTTCAGGCTATAGAGAAAGAATCCATTCAAATTCTAACAAAAATCTGTCAATAACTCTGGAAAACAAAACAATGGCCAGCAGATTAGAAACACTCAATATGCATTCCAATCCCAGGAAAGGGGACACCAGGGATTGCAGTAACTACAAGACCTTTGCAATAATCTCCCATGCAAGCAAAGTGATGCTCAAAATTATACAACAAAAACTTTTACCACAGATGGAGCAAGAAATGTCAGATGCCCAAGCTGGGTTCAGAAGAGAAAGAAGCACTAGGGATCATATTGCATACATACATTGGATAATGGAGTGCACCAAAGAATTTCAAAAGAAAATCAGCCTGTGCTTTATAGATTGTAGCCTTTGTTTGTGTAGCTCATGAAAAACTATGGATCATCAATACACTGTATTTGGAAAGGGGGGGGGGCAAAATGGCAAAAACAATGCAGGAAAAGCATTCACGCCTTTTCCTGTAGCTTTTAAAAACAACAGGGGTGCACATTCCTGCTCGTTGGGACAAGTAATTTGCTTTGAATCTCTTTTCCATAGGAGAGGAAGTGTGAAGCTGATTGAACAGGTAAGCACAGGGGCAGGGCTTGCTAACAGGGCTAGCACTCTAGTGCGTCTTGGACATCGTTGTTTTTTTTTAAGTTCAGTAGCAGCAAAGTACAAATGTGAGTAAATCACTTGTGGCTGCCATCTAGCATGCAAAGCTTATAGGGGCTTATGGGGGCAAAAACACCATTAAGACAAGTCATTGCTGTTGCATATTGCCATTACTGTGAGGTACTCTGGGGTTTTTTGCCTCATATAGAGGGGGCCTAAGAAAACAAAAATAATGACCATAGATGATTTACATAACTTGAAAGTAGACAATGAAGATATTGAAATAGTTCAAGATTTACCATACCTTGACTCAGTCATGAATCAGAATGGAGACTGCAGTCAAGAAATCTGAAGAGCACTAAGGCTTAGGAGGGCAGCTATGAAGGAACTAAAGTTCCTTAAAAGTAAAGATATATAATTGAATACCAAAGTCAGGGTTTTCCATGCCATTGTATTTCCAATTTGTAAATATGATTGTGAAAGCTGAATAGTGAAGAAAGCTGATAGGAACAAAATCACCTCTTCAAAATGATACTGGAAAAATGTTCTGCAGATATCCTGGACTGTCAAAAAGACAAATAAATGGGTCCCAGAGCAAATCAAGCCTTAACTCTTGCTAGAATCCAAGATGACTAAACATAGACTGTTGTACTTTGGACATAATGTGAGAAGACATGACTTTCTAGAAAAGACAATAATGCTTGGTAAGGTAGAAGGCAGTAGATAAAGAGGAATACCACATTACAGATGGATAGACTCAACCAAGGAAGCCACAGCCCTGAGTTTGCAAAACCTGAACAGGGCTGTTGATAAAGGGTACCTTGGAGGTCTCTCATTCACCTTCAATCAAGATCTACTTATTGACAGTTAATAACAACAACCACTTCTGTTTGCCACAGTTCTACCCCAATGAGGCTTTTTGTTATATGTTCTATTACCCCAGAGGCTGGTCCTCTAATTATTATTATTATTATTATTTCTTCTTCTTCTTCTTCTTCACTTTATCCTGCTACCTGTCTTCTACTTGTCTCATCTCTTTTCTGTCTCCCTGTTTTACTTGGTGTGAGTTCTACAATAATGTTGAGACTAGATTTGTTTGGATAGACATATAGCAGAAGGCAATATATGTTGAGGGCCGAACAAGCACAAATGATTGCCCTTACTGCTTTTCAATCAGACCTGCATCTCGCCAATGTCTTCTTTCTCTGAATCATCTATGTGCTCTGCTTTTTTCCTCCCCAAAACTTCCTTTCAATTAAAAAAAAAATCTCCTAGTTTATCTGTCTCTCCAGACTACTCTCTGTCACCTGATGTCAAATCTACTAGCAATCTTCTCATGTTCTTCCTCCTTTATCAAGGAGTACCCTAAATAAGCATCTTCAGAACACAAATATGTTAACTTGAATGAATGGACGGTTTTCTTCAAAGTAGAAAAATAGTGTCATTGAAAAGAGTATGAGCTGTCCCTTCTGAATTGCAGAAAGTCATTTTGTGCACCACATGGGATATTTTGCCCCAAATTTGATTTGTGTTATCTGCATATTTGTTAAACTATTTTTATGCAATCTACAAGCTGTGCAATTTCATTTAAATTCTAAAGCAAGGCTGTGCAACCTCAAATAAGAATCTGAACATAGTGTCCTCACAGGATCTGGCAGGTCCTCATTATATAGCAAGGTAACAATACGAAGAAGAACAGTTTGTACACACACTCAGTATGCTGTTGGTTTCATACTATTCTTTATTTAAATCAATAAAAAGAATGATTGACTGCCTATTTACCTTGTGAGAACACTGAACAGCTCATAGAAGAAACAACAATTTATCTCATAGCATTTAATTTCAGGTTTGGGCTAAGGATTTAAAAACTTCTAATTTAGTTCTCTCCATATCAAATTTATAATCAAAATGATACCAAATTTGATTAGAACCGCAGAATCTGAACATGTTATTTACTCTAGGATTGATGCACAAACATATGCCAGAGAAAATTCAGTTCTAACCCCTTAAATACAGATGGTTTTTCTATCAAATGACGACAGTATCATGGTTAGTATGTCTGTGTATAGATGCACACGTGTCTACATTTTGCAAACAAATAAATAGTCTGGCAGCCACAAACAGTCTTCTTTCCTCCCACATAATTTGTTAAAATTTGTAGTAGGGAATTCCTACATGTCTCCATCTTGCATAAACAGCTTATCCTGTTTTCATACACATATTCCCACCCTCTGATATAAATTTCCTTCCTTCTGGGGCCAATCCAGTTCAGTGGTGGAGGATGGATCCTTCTACTTCCCCCCCTCACCTTGGCTTGTTTTTACCTTCTCCTGGAGCACCTGATAATTTTATGAGGGAGATTCTCAAGGGGGTAAGCATTAATGGGATGGAGACCTGCACAATTGGTCCTTTTTTGCTCTCAGCCATTCACACACACACCCACAATGTTTTATGAGTTGCTCAATTCACACTCATGCCACAAAGGTAAGTGATTTAACCAAAGGGAAGTAGCTCCCACAGGGCTGTGTATGAAAGGAGAATCACGCTACTATACAATGCATTTTCCAATGCTTATTCATTATTTATTAAGACATTGCAATACCATTTTTCATTCCAAAAGTCCCAAAGCAGTTTACAGTATTGCAAAGTTCAAGCCCATGATATATAGTAAGAGCAAATAATGAAACCAACAGCAATACAACAATAAAATATTTCATTACAATGCTGAAGATGTCTTCCATTTCGTGTGTTAAAACCCACTTTCTTGATGGTGGTTTCCTGTGTATTAGCTAAGAACTTTCATACTTAGTGGATCAACAGGATGAAATACTAACTCATGTGCAGGACTGATTCATAAATAGCTCCTTTTGCAAATTCAAGGCCCAAATAAAAAGGGGGGAAATCAAGGAAAGCAGAAATCATACAAACTCGATGAGGAGCAAATATTTGAACAATTTGGATGATGCAGTGTAGTTTTACATAACTATAGTGTTTCACAGAAATGTGCTTTTATATAACAGGTGAGCTGTTATAAAATTTATCTATAGAAGATTAGTTTTCATTCTGATTAAAAACTGAGTTACTTCTACATCACTAGATGTCACACAGTTTAAATTTGGTATCAGGTATAGAAACCAACAAGTAACATTTATGTGTGCACAATTTAAGTTCAGTGTAAGACTATAGTATATGCTTACACTAGATTTAAATTGTATATACACACACACACATTATATGGAGAGCCAGTGTGGTGTAGTGGTTTGAATGCTGGAGTATGGTGCTGGATAACACTTGACAAATTCCTGCTCAGGCAGGGAAACTCACTGGGTGACCACGGACAAGTCACACACTTTCAGTCTCAGAGGAAGGCATTGGCAAACCCCCTCTGAATAAATCTTGATAAGGAAGCTCCATAATAGGGTTGCCTTAGGGGCAGCATAAGCCCGAAATGACTTGAAGGCACACAGTAACAAGTACTATATATATGAGTATCATGGGCAATAATGTTTGTTCAGTATTTGATCATTTTACATACATTTTAATTTTTTCATCATCTTCCAAGTGGACTAGAAAAGAAAAGAATTCCAGAGGGCATTTGATGAAAATGTGCCAGTCATTCAAGAGTGCCAGACACAGCACACTACAGAATATAATATGCCATAAAAGATATTTAGACCATGCATTTTAAAATGGGAAGAAACTCCGCATTCCATTCTAATTGAACAAACTGTTTTTATTGTTGTTCAGCATCCATCTAGAAAGCTAGGGAAAGTATTTGATAATTTTCATTGCACTTTTGACTCCACAGCAGATGAAAACTAATTAACTCACTTTGAACATGAATACTTTTCATAGCATCCAAATTGCTTTAGTCCCACTGAAGCAATTAAAAGCTCATTTTCATAAACAAGCTTTTTATTTTGTTACTATTAAGTACACCTTTGTGTGTATTTCTTCTTTTTTGTGTGACAGAGGTGTTAATTGAAAAATGTTGAATAGCAGGACATAATTTAGGTTGGAAAAGGGACCAAACAGCAAAGTTAAAGTCCATGTGGCTTTAGATCACTTGGTAATCCCTTTGGATAGAAATGATTATTTAATACACTACTCCTTTGACTATCAGATGACTCAATGAACTTTTATAATATTATAATGGAATCAGATTTTATATGATTAAAAAGATGAACTTCTATGTTTCATTTCCAAAATCAGCTTTGCCTCAGGCAGCAGAATATCATGGGCCAGCCTAGGTTGGTAGGAAAATAAAATACTTGGGAAGTAAAAGCAGGAATATGGCTTCTTGTAAGGACAATGGAAAGTATAGAAATAGTACTCAATTTATCCTGAGCCAGTGACAGGTTACTGAGAATGACATGCTAATAGGACCTGTGAAGTCATTGTAAAGAAGCAGATCTCATCTCAGGCTTGGCTGCTGGACAGCTCCCTTGAAAAGGCTGCAGGTTTCAAGGTTGCTACATATTTGTTCTCTGCCCCCCCCCGCCACACACACACTTGAACAATTATATTGTAAAGCTCTGGAATCACCACATTTAAAAGAAACCAAATGTCTTTACCTTCTTATTGTCTATATCAGTGGTCCTTAACCTGTGGTCTGGGGACCCCCAGGGGGCCACAGTGTCCTCACAGAGAGCCCGCAAAGGCTTGAAGACTGCTCGGCCCACCTCCTCCTCTCAGTGGAGTGGCCATGTAACAGGAAACAAGGCAAAGTCTGGCCAGGCCTGTGCATTACTATACAAGCCTCTCCAGTGACAAACTTGCAGGAAGAAGCAAAAGAATTTTTTTCCTCTGCTTCCAGTGCCTCTGAGGGAAGGTTTAATGGATGGTGTAATTGTATTAGTTTTATTATTGTCAGGTATTATTATTATTATCATCATCATCATCATCATCATCATGGTTTTAAATCTTGAGTTAAGTCTTGGGGGGCCATGACAACAAAATATTCCTGGTAAAGAAAAGGTTAAGAGCCATTGGTCTATAGATTTTGATGAGTAACTGTTATGATATGTAGAGCTTGCTAATACACTGTAGTGCAAAGAACTTCCTGAATTTGCATTATGCATAATCTCTAGGTATATCACACTGGAGAAAAGTTCTTTTAGTAAAGAGATTTGACCTTTGATCAGCACAGACCATTAAGAATTGACATTAAAAGTGTTTTAGCTGGGATATAAAATATGAGATACTCCAAATAAGGTTATAATGACATGTCATACGAAACCAGGAGCACATGCAAAAAGATTTTCAGACTTTTGCTACGGAACATTTCTTCCTTAACAATTGTATATGCAAGAATGCCAAAAGCGGCTATGGAATGCCAAAACAGGCTAATGATTAATGAAGCAATGGCTGCTCCAAACAAAGGATCACAGCCACTGGTGTCTCAATTTGGAGTGGGGGCAGGAGGGGCTAATCACAGTTTCATTGACTAAGAAGTGAAAGGAAGAAAGGGCCAAAAGTAAGGAAGGACTACTGTAAACAGAGATGTTGCAAACCATACCTTCCAACTGTGCATGAACATCTAAATAGTGCCATATTCTTCTCTACAGATATGTAACCTTCAAGTAGGAATGGAAAGTATGGACTTCTCTGAGATGGCCGCTTCTTGATCAACCAAGTTGGTTGCCAAATGCATAGGGTAGAATCTGGTCCAGTTGCACTTCATTGTCCAAACAGGCCAGAAGACCAACATTGCATCTGCCTGCTGGCCCATCCCCTTGTCCCCAAAGCTGCTGCCATGTCACCAGCCTAGCAGCTTTCTGCGAGAGCCTGACTGGAGTTGTCACTTCTGCTAAGGCCAGAAAAGGGTGCCCAGACATGTGATCAAAAATAAAGGGGCTGCTCTATCCCCTCCTCATTGAACACAAGGGCATTCCATTCTTTCCTCAGCAGAAGTGACCACACAGGGCAGGCTTTCCACAGATGCTTGGTTGGTGAGGCAGTGAGGGCAGGAACACAAGGAAGGGTATGGATCTCATCAGAGCTGCTGCCTCTTCACAAGCAGGAACCCTGTGGAAAGCCTGTCTGACGCACTACTGCTTCTACTGAAGGTAGAACGGAGCACCCATGTGATCAGCAAGGAGGCGGTAGAGCAAACCCTTCCTTGTTGATCACATGTCTGGGTGCCTGTTTCTAACCACAGCAGAAGTGGTGGCATTGTGGGCAGGCTCTCCATGGAGCTCCTGCTTATGAGGAGGAAGCATTCTGAAGACAGGCCATCCCCCTTTCCCTGCACTGCTCAGTGTGGGAAGGAGGGATGGAACAGCTTTTGGTATGTTGACAACTGGATCCACCGAATCAGACCCAATCCAGCTGTCCAGACACCAACAGAATCTGAATCTACTCCCGGGTTTCTGGAAAATATCAGACTTTTCCCTGACTTTGCTTGGTATGGGGCAAAGTCAGATTAAAGGCTAAAAACCACATTACCTTCCTGGAAGTAGCAATCCATTGTGAGGACTGCCGGGATGAGTATGACATTTTTAGCTGGTGTGGACACTGCCCATGTAGACTTCCACAGGCCGTTGGACTCCGTCTCCCCAAATCCTTCACTGTTTGCTATGTTGGCTGGGACTGATGTTTATAGCCTTTTCCTTATGTCCTTTGCCTTTTAATAAAGTATAGAAGGAGACCATCCACTCACACAAACACATATCTCCTGTTTTATACAACTGAATTTAGTTCAAGTAAGTATTTTACATTATTTTGAATGACTGGAACATGTGCTTATGTTACTGGCTAGTCTATGTCAGAGGCTTCCAAGTGCCAGCCTGTATTCTAATGGGGCACCACTCGGGTTTGCAGGAGTAGGCTGCAATTAACTGAAATTAAAAGGCCTAAAGAATAATTACAGCATAACCAAGAGAGAAGGTTAGCTGCCCCAATTTATCACATATTTGCTAGGAAGATTACCACACAAAGCAAAAAGTCTTAATTTTCATATCCCTGATGTGAGAGGACTTATAAACTCCCTAAACATAAGAGTCCAAAGTAAACTAATGGATTGTAACTAATACAAAGGCTGTAACAGCTCATTTTCCCCAGTGACTGCTGGTGGCTTCAAAGTCAGTAGGCATGGTGTGGGTGCTCAGGGTTTTAGACTGAATTTTACAGGAACTATCCAAGTTGCTGAATCTATTTGGGGGATAAGGTACAGCACCTTTGACAGGTCCTTTAAATTTCTAACTAAAATCCAGAGTGGATTCACCACCCCATTGACCTGGGGCCCATTCACACTACACAATTAGAGTGCTGTTATTTCACATGAATTGCCATGGTTCCATACTATGGAATACTGGGGTTTGTAGTTTGGTGAGGCATTGGAGCTCTCTGGCTAAGAATTCTAAATGCCCTTCCCTACACTGCAAATCCCAGGATTCGTTGGATGGAACCATGGCTGTTAAAGAACTATCATTGTGCTATAATTCTGCTGTATGGTATACACTAGGAACTGCTGTCTCAGGCCTAATTTATAAGAAATATGAAGTCGAAGGCTTTCACGGCCAGCATTCATAGGTTTTCTGTGGTTTTTTTCTGGACTGTGAGGCTGTATTCTGGAAGAGTTTATTTCTGACATTTCACCTGCATCTATGGCTGGCATCTTCAGAGAAAGATGCAGGCGAAACGTCAGAAATAAACTCCTCAAGAACACAAGCTCACAGCCCAGAAAAAAAAATAATGTGGAAAACCTATGATAAGAAACAGCTCCTGTCTGCAGCAGCCTTAACACATATCTGTAATTCATGTAACTAGCTGTTGTAAGTACAGGTATCTTTATATTTAAATGCTTTCAGGAGAACTCTCATATGGCAATAGTTTAAATGCAGTATGACATCCTTTTTTGTTTTCTGATAAAATGCATGTTTTGGATTTTAGAAGGCATGGGCTTTCAGGTCAGGCCTTTGTTGTGCAGACTGAGATGAAGCCAAGTGATCTGTGCATTTTATTCTTCTCAAGTGCTTTTGATTGCTATGTATTTGCTTTCCCAAATCTCTTTGTGTTCTGGCCTTTCTGTTTTGAAGTGGTTCACTGCTTTCTTGTGTGACTAGAAGAATGTCTATGTAACAGCTCTGCAGATGTGCCACTCTGTGTTTTGTTTTAGGTTAGCCAGGCTGAAGGGAGCCATGAAGCAAGCTAATCCTTGGCCTGAAACAATCAAATACATCCCCTCAGGTTTCTTGGGCATCTGCTTACAAAAACACAGTTCTGGTAGTGGCAGCAGTATCCTCATCCAGCCTCCAAGCAGATCACCTGCGAGGACTAATGCTAGTCACGATGTGGAGCAGTGATGCCTACATTAATTTATTGCTGAGGGACTCAGCATACAAATGGCAATATTTGGAAGGTAAAACAATGGCAGGAGAGTTCACAGCCTGTCAAACCAAAGAAAGCAAAGTGTAGCTGAAAGCCAACACAAAGGAAGGAGCAAAATGTTCTACCATTATCCCCCCCTCCATTTAGTAAGAGCAAACTTGCTTGACATTCTCACTGTATGTTAATACATGTGCCTACTTTTGCTTTGACAGATGGCTTGATTTCTCTTTTGTTTGAGGGACGAACTGGATATGACATGAAGCTGCATGTAACATTCCTACTGTGCCATTTTTAACCAAAAGCAGCTTCAGGAGGGGGCAAACAAGAACAGGGGAACAGTATGGAGGGCAGATGCTTAACTCCTTCCATGGCAACAATTTTGCTTCCCCCCCCCATTGCTACCCACCACTTTCTCTCTCACCAGAGTTCTAAATGTGGGCAAACACAGTAAAAACATAAAGAAGCTGTTGCTTTGCTGAGAAAGAAAGAGCAAAAGAAAAAGATCCCAATCATCCAAGAGAAAGAAGATGAAGGAGGAATGCATAGATATAGGATGGGGGAGACCTGGCTGAATGAGACTACATGCGAAAGGGATCTAGGAGTCCTAGTAGACCACAAGTTGAACATGACTCAACAGTGTGATGCGGCAGCTAAAAAGGCCAATGCGATTTTGGGCTGCATCAATAGAAGTATAGTGTCCAGATCAAGGAAAGTCATAGTGCCGCTCTATTCTGCCTTGGTCAGACCTCAGCTAGAATACTGTGTCCAGTTCTGGGCACCATAATTCAAAAAGGATATGGACAAATTGGAGCGTGTCCAAAGAAGGGCGACTAAAATAGGAGGAACTTTCTGACAGTAAGAGCTGTTCGGCAGTGGAACACACTCCCTCGGAGCATGGTGGGGTCTCCTTCCTTAGAGGTCTTTAAACAGAGGCTGGATGGCCATCTGTCGGGGATGCTTTGATCGAGATTTCCTGCATGGCAGGGGGTTTGACTGGATGGCCCTCGTGGTCTCTTCCAACTCTGCAATTCTATGATTCTATGATTCTATAAGGTAGAGGAGGAGGAGGAGGAGGAGGAGGAGGAGGAGGAGCTGCCACCTAGATCTTAAGACAGTTTAGCACACTGTCTTTCAAGAGCCTAGACACATTGCCATGGAGCTGCTGAGTCCTCAAATAGGAATCGCTTAAAGCAACAGCCACTAATCTTTTTTATCTGTACCAGGGCTGGACAACTGTGGTGTTGCTCCCAGAATCCTTCTGAATAGGCTGGCTAGCACAGATTTAGTCCAAAGACTATTTGGAAGGCCACTGTTGCCTATCCCTACCTATACGGTAGGTAGGGAGAGCACTGCAAACATAATTTCCCAGCACCCCAATCTGCAGTGCCTCAGAAATCCCTTCAGTTGGGGTGCTGCCTAACTGAAAAGTTGGGGGGGGTAGAGGGGTGGTATTGTATTATTTATTTGTGCCACTAGGTATGATGATGGAGCTCTGTCATCCCAGTTAGGTTTGATGATGCAGGACTTCAGCCATGATATTTAGCTAAGAGCTTTCCCACTGATACCTAGGTTATGGGCATTTGATGGTAAAAGTGCCCCCCCCCCAGAAAATGGGAAGAGACAGGTCCAATATTGATGTTCTGAGTGGTTTTCTTAGACAGTGCCATAACCCAACCACCCATTCTGTTCATTCCTCTTTTAGATCAGTTTAACTTTCTGCACAATCACTTTTCTAAATGCATGGGCATTAGTCCTGCATACCTTTCCTTCCCTAGACTCAAAGTTCAGACAGAGTGAGAAAGCTAGCAGCCATAAAACTGGTCAGTTATTTCGGCTCAATAGTCAGATATGCTTGAAGAATCCTACCAAAATCAGCAAGATTATTCTGGAGTAATTTGTTTAGTGATTGCAACCTCAGTATCTGGGGAACTGCATCCTTTAATCAAAGAACCTTGAGCTCTCAGCATCAAAGGAGGTATGCAAAACTTTGAAAGCCAAATCCAGTAGCAAAAGAGCATCCCAGTTTATTCATTGATCATAAAGAATATTGGAGAGAGATGAAAGCCTGAATCTGAGTGTATTTGAAGTGTATTTGGCCCAGAGTTTGGGGGATAGGAGTAAATTACTAAGTTTTACTGAACATTTTATAGAATCGCCTAAAATTTACTCTATATAACATGCATTAAATTGTGAGTCACCCATACCTTAGGTACCACAATTGTTTTGTGATATGATATGAAAAGGCTTGCACTTAAATAATAACACTTATTATTAATAATAATGCTTATTAATACTTATTATTAATAATAGTGCATATTAGATGTACCGGTAGTAGTGGGAGTATTAGAATATCCATAGCTGATGTTTTTATCTTTTTTAAGTTGAAACTCGTGTCATCAACAAAGAAAAGAAATAGACGTGTACTGAACAGTAGCAAATAGATTCAGTGCTTCAGTTTCAAAGGCAAGTGTTTCACAGTGGAGAAGAGTAAATATTAGAAAATAGTCCTGCAAGTTTTATTTGTAAATTTTATTTTTGTGACAGCTTGTTATTTTATCATTTTCTTCTGTGGCAGCTTGTTAGGAAAGCAACCGAAACCACGGGGAGTTTATTATTTTGCCCCATCTCTGAAACTGTACAAATATGGCAAGACAGATGTTTAGCTGCAGAATTGTTTCAGGCCAGAGCAATTTAAACTTGCCATTAAAAAGGGAGAGGGGGCATTCCTAGCATGTGTCAATTAAGAATTGTAATAATGAAAGAATACTGGCTACACTACAGACATGTAAAGAGTATATTAAAATAAATAAACTGAGTAACTGAGAAACCCACCATATTACTGGACAGGAGGACAATCCAAAGAAGTACAGTGGGCCCTTGGGATCTCCTGGGTTATGAATCACAGAATCATAGAGTTTGAAGAGACCAACCCTCTGCCCTGCAGGAACACCCAATGAAAGCATTCCTGACAGTTAGCCATCAGCCTCTGTTTAAAAACCTCCAAAGGAGACCACCACACTCTGAGGCAGTGCATTCCACTGCTGAACAGCTCTTACCATCAGGACGTTCTTCCTAATGTTTAGGTGGAATCTTTTCCTGTAGTTTGAGAACATTGCTCCATGTCCTAGTCTATGGAGCAGCAGAAAACAAGCTTGCCCCATCCTCAGTATGACACCCCTTCAAATATTTAAACATGGCTATCATGTCCCCTCTTAACCTTCTCTTCCCCAGGCTAAACATACCCAGCTCCCTAAGCTGCTCCTCATGGGGCATGGCTTCCAGACCTCCTGCCACTTTAGTCACCCTCCTCTGGACACGCTTCAGCTTCTCAATATCCGTCTTGAATTGTGGTGCCCAGAACTGGACACAGTATTCCAGGTGAGGTCTGTCCAAAGCAGAACAGAGTGGCACTATTACTTCCCTTGATCTAGACACTATACTCCTATTGATGCAGCCTAGACTCAGATTGTCTTTTTTAGCTGCCACATAACACTGCTGACTCATATTCAGCTTATGGTCAACTAAAACTTCTAGATCCTTTCCTCATGTACTGCCATCAAGCCAGGTGTCACCCATCCTATATCTGTGCATTTCATTTTTAATGCTCAAGTGTAGTATCCTACATTTCTCCCTGTGGAACTTCACTTTGTTAGCTTTGGCTCAACATTCTAATCTGTTGAGGTCATTTTGTATTCTGATACTATCCTCTGAGGGTATTGGCTACCCCTCCTAATTTGGTATCTAATTTGGTATCTTGATAAGAATGATACGGTTTCTGGCACCATCCATGGATACCAAAATCCATGGATGCCCAAGTCCCATTATATACAATGGCATAGTAAAATGGTGTCCCATATATAAAATAGCAAAATCAAGGTTTGCTTTTTGGATTTTCAAGCCGTGGATGGTGGAACCTGTGAATGCAGAATCCATAGATAAGGATGTCCGACTGTATGTGTTACGAGAGCCAATACATTCCAAAGTTGGTAACAAATTACTTTTGGGACTACAACTCTCAGAATCTTCCCATGCCAACTGTGCAAGTCAGGGAGCTGTATTCTAAAAAAAGAAAAAAAAAGGAGTCTGATAAAATTGTGCAATTCAGGGAGCTGTACTCCAAAAAAGTGGGTTTTCCCAGGTGTGATAACATCTCCTGTTCTTCCATTCACATAGGTAAAGCCCTATGTGGATATCTCAGGATATCTCAGGTGGGGCACATGCTATTACTTTTTTCCAATATGCCAAGTACCTGCACCATATTTGTGACCATTGTCTACAATTCTTTTCTTTCTGTCCTGGAAACTTGCCAAAGACCAGCAGCCAATGGTTCAGGGAATGGGACTGGTCCAGGGACCATGACTTTGAGTGCCACTGTTATAGATGAATGAATTTTGACCTTGGATCAGAGGGCCATAATATTGAACCAGCATTAAGCTTTGAAGCTCAGTGAAATAATCATAGGCCACCATTATCTTACATTACAGGTCTGTTTTAAGGATGAAATGAGATAACCCCACACACACTGCCTCAAGAACAGTGAGACAAGGGACAGGAAGGAAGTATGTACATTCTGTTTTTCACATGGCTGGTACAGTGATAGAAATGGAATTTGTATGTGGAAGATAATTAAACCCAGAGCTCCTGTTCAAATTCATTTTCTCGCATTAGCTTTGCTTTGTATGAGTGGAAATTACTATTCTTTTAGCTTTTCCTCTGCACAATATACCAACCTCTTTCAATAGATACAGAATTGGCATAGTATTAAAACAGTGTGTTAATGACAATGCCATCATTTCAGCCTCACTGAATTGTATTCCCTCCACTTATGGAAGGCTCTTTAAACTAACAGGGTTTTTTATAAGCAGAAGAGGAGGGGTGATGTGATATTTGTAGAATCCCCCTTCTTCCCACAGACACTGCCTTCCATCTCCAACAATGTTCTGTGGCCCTCCCAATGCTTTGTAGAAAATCATTCTATAACCTTCTATCAGTGGAAAAGCCCTAACCATTTTAATTTGGCTTTGCCCACCTTTTCCATCAATGATTCTTACAGTGGCAAAAGTTAAAATAATCAATTGATTAAAAGTGGCCAGTATTGATAGAAAAATGAGAGAGAGAGAGAAGCTGAGACCTTTACAGCAGATAATTAATTCAGAGCAAAGGCTTTCTTTAAAGATAGGTTGTTGCTACTGACTGAAGAGCAAGAATAAATGACACATGCTAACATCTTCAGGAAGATGTTGGCATTAAAAAACAAAAAACAAACCAACACCGAACTTCTGGACCAGGCAACAACTATCTTGTCAGAATGCACAGAGAAGCTATTGAAATCCACAAGCACCTGGACAACTTCAACAGGAAAGAAGAAATCCTAAAAGTAAACAGAATCGGGCTGCCAGTCCTGAAAACCACTAAAATCAAAACCCTACATTTGCAAATGAACTCCACCCAGGGACAGGGGGATTTTAAGCAGATAATGGACCATTAACCAACCATTAGCCAAACAGACACTAATCCTCCTTGCATTAGTATCTCCACCCAGAAACTAGTCATTCAATTACACAATTATACATATCCTTCCCAACAGGGGTTCACAGTATATAAACCCCACATACACTCCTACCCTACTATTCTCTGAAGATGCCAGCCACAGATGCAGGTGAAACATCAGAAATAAACTCTTCCAGAACACAGCCTCACAGCCCAGAAAGAACCCAAGGAAAACCAAAAACATTTCATGTTCACACCCACTGTATTTAGATGAGAGCTTTGAAACGTGTCACCCACCCCCTCAAACTACAGCTCCAAGAACTCACCCAGCCAACATGGCCACTGGCTGGTTCATAGGAAAGAAGTTACCTGAGGAAACTACACAGCCACTAAAAATGGTACCCCACAGCCCCAACCCCAAACAGTGTTCAAGATGGCATTGGATGCTTCTGATAGATACAGGATATTATTTCCCCTATTTGTCTTCTGACAAAGGCAAGAAATAGCAGTTTCTTTTAAGTTTGCTATTCAGTACAGGTGTGTTTACATCTTCCTTCCTTGTAATCTTTCATCATTATAGGACAGGGACAATATCAATGTCACCTCTCCAAAGATTCTGGCCACACCTCAGTTTGTATGTATAACAGGACAGGAAGGAGTCATGGGCCTGTTCAGCAATGCAACTCTAATTGAGGTGTCCTCATAGGAATATATGAGTGATTTTATCCATGGAGTGCATTACAACCTGATCACAGCAGGTTCCCAAGTGCCTGCTACCAAGTGCTAGATGGAGCTGAATAAAACAGGCTATACACACACACACACACACCACATACATGTATTAAATTTCCACTCAATAAGAATACACGAGATGAAGGTTGGATTATCATTGGTGGCACTGGAGGAAATGCTCCAGGGCCTTCAATTGATGGGAGCCTCATGCTACTAATGGCACCGTGCAGCCCACTCTCTACTGAGAATGCTTGCAAGAAGAGAGAAAGTATGTAGATATCTCTTTTTTCACCCTCCACAAAGGTTGGTGGCCCTACCTGCCATCTGAAAAGTGACTGAAGAGAGGGGTCTCATTGTATCTGGGTCTCCAGCCTCAGTTTAGGCCAGCTGTGAAACAAACAGACTGAGGTGCAGAGCCATCCCATGGGTTGGGCCCAGAAGGGGGCTGACATTGATCCCCAGGCTCCTCTTGGGCCAGCAGTACTGCTAAGCCTGGGCTGCCATAGCATGAAGCAGGTGTTCTAATGACAGCATTCACACCCCTGCACAAAAGAGGTGCTGTTTTTAGAATTGCTCCAGCCACCTTAATCTGGCTGGGGAAATAATCTCTTTATCATTACCACTGCACAAGAGTAATATCTAAAATTAATTCTACTTGTTGCAAAGATTGGGAATGCTACTTCTTGCAGTATTTGGGATGCCTGTGGGGTTTGGGCTATGGTAGTCCAACAAAGTAACTTTACCAAGCATTGAGCCTGTGTTTGGTCAGCAGGGCTGGTTTAAGGGATTTTGGGGCTGCCTGCAATGCTTTATTTTGGACACCCCATATGTTTATCTCAGGTCAATGTAACCTAACCTATTCTCAGTACAGGATGTTCAGATTACAGTAGGACCCGCATACCCATAGATTCATTATCCATGGGACACAAAACAGCACACCTACCATAGAGTCTTCCTAGAAAATGTATCCTCTCTAGCCATTTTCTAGGTCCTCCAAGGCAACTCTATGGTATTTTAAACCAGAAGTCCCATCTTTTCAATGGTGTTCATTATGATCCACAGTTTTCAGTATCCACGCCTCCCCGAACCAATCCCCAGCAGATAAGGGGGGCCTACTTTATTACATAATTTGCCACCAATGATTTAGTTTAAAAACTATATTATAAACACTAACATAATATTTTTTGTTTATTAGCTATTAATGCACTGTAATGTAATTAATGTAATGCAATGTAATTTCCTCAAAGAAAAGAAAGAGTGGCAATCTGAAATGAGTTAGCAGTGTGATGCAGCAGCAAAAAAAAAAGAAAAGCCAATGTGATTCTAGGCTGCATTAATAGGAGCATGGTGTCTAGATCAAGGGAAGTAATAGTACCACCCCATTCTGCTTTGGTTAGACTTCACCTGGAATACTGTGTCCAGTTCTGGGTACCACAATTCAAGAAGGATACTGAGAAGGATGGTGGGAGGTCTGGAAACCATGCCCTATGAGGAGTGGCTTAGGGAGCTGGTCATGTTTAGCCTGCAGAAGAGAAGGCTGAGAGGTGACATGATAGCCATGTTTAAACATTTGAAGGGATGTCATACTGAAGATGGGGCAAGCTTGTTTTCTGCTGCTCCAGAGACTAGGACACTGGGCAATGGGTTCAAACTACAGGGGGGGGGAATCCACCTAAATGTTAGGAAGAACTTCATGACAGTAAGAGCTGCTCGGAAGTGGAATACACTGCCTCAAAGTGTGGTGGGATTTCCTTCTTTGGAGCTTTTTAAACATTAAACATTAAATGAGAAATATAATCCAAACTCACTAACTGATGCAATGAAAAGGTGCTGACATGGTAAGAGAAACTGAAACATTTACAGCCTTTTCCTAAAGACTATGATGTGTGTGAGTTCTGTGTTCATTTTTCCACTTTGCAAAACAGTCTAGAAGATGTCCACTTCATGCTACAATGCTAGTTAGTGCAGCTGATTTTGCTTTAGGTTTATGCTGCAAGTAAAAATACATAAGGTAGCTCATGAAGCACATGCATGAACTAGCCATTGTCTGATTAAGCAGAGGAACATACCACTTATGGAGGAATTATATCACCACTACTTCTCAATGAATTTAGTGTCCTGAATACACAGCCACATCTCATTTTTTTATTTTTGGAGTACATGGGGTTGCCATAAATCAAAAGGCAACTTGAAGGCACATGTGCACCCACACAAAAATCCCAGTGAGTTATATCTCCCATCTCTCCTTCTCTGTGCCTCAGACAAGTGCTCTCTCTCTCTCTCTCTCTCCCTTCCTTCTCCTCACAGCCTGTGCAGGGACCCTCTCCAAACTCCAGTATCAGGCTCCTTCCTACTCAGTGCTCCCTCCAACTTAGTCAGTACCAAGCCTCTCTGCAAGCAACAACTGCAAGGAGAAGTCCATAGCAGCCACTCAGTCTCCAACTCCAGCAACTTAAATAACCACCCCACCCCACCATGCATGGCAGGGCCCCTCCAAAATCCCCCCTGTGGGCTCCTGAGGAGCCCTACTCACAGTCACTCACTGACAGGACCAGCTTCTCTCTCTCAATCTCTCTCTCTCCCCCCTTCCTTCTCCTCACAGCTTGTGTAGGGACTGTCTCCAAACTCCAGTATTCCTGTAAAATCTCTCCCCTCCTTCCGGCTTGACCATACAGGCAATGACAAGCAGCTCTCCATCTCCACCAGCAGCCTCCAACTCAGTGCTACTGTCCTGCCCCTGCCTGAGGAGGGAGGGGGGGCCCTGCAAAGCAGCATCCCTGGTTGTCTCATCCATCAGACAAGGAGATAGTAGACACTGATTTTTAAATTCCAGCAGGAGGTTAGGAGGCCTCCAAACTGGCCCTATTGGTCAGCCTAATTGTGAGATCTCAGCCACATTCACTCTTGCCAGATTAAGGGCGGGCAGGCAGTCACACAAACACTGCAAGCTCAAGATACCATCTGTTAGTGATTTCTGAAAGGGTTTCTCAAACCTTGTAATTGAACTGATGTGTTGTGTTTTATTGTGTTGCATTCATTTATATAGACCACACCTGTTTCCCAGAACTAAGACTCAAGGCTAGGATTCTGTCACAAGAACTGGGATGTTTATTATAAGAGATTTAGAGAGTTCTTGCTAAAACTGCATACATTCAAAAAGGAGCTTGCTCTTTCTTTGTTCAAGAAAAGTCTTAAATCATCAACACTGCCACCAGCATCCCTGATTTTTTTTCCCTAGCAGTGATTTGTAATGTAAATTAGTAATTCTATTTTTATAATTAGCTCTCATTATTTTTGGTTACTATTCTTGGTTTCTAAGAGCTATGTTGAAAATAAAGTTTTGGCATAGGAATAGGTTGCTTCATGTACTGAAAGAAATGATAATCTACTGCTTAAAGCACAAAGATGGCCCCTCTGGTGACTGACCCTCCAAATGCAGAAGGCCTAGCTATGCTTTATTTGTGTAGCTGCGGCTGTCAATAAACAAAGTGCAGAGTCTCAAGCAGATGTTTGCTGCTGGCTCCAAACATTGATGGTGATGAGTAAAAAGGTCTGGAAGAACTGTGCTGTCAAACAAGATAATAACTCTTCAGCCGGTTGCCTTCTGCTTCTGTATGACACAAATACTAACAGTACAGCATACAATGGAACGACTCCACTTCATATCGTATCTGTAAAAGAGCTCTCTCAAACTGATGTCTCTTCTTTGAAAGTATCAAGATATAATTGGGCACCTAAGCTAGAGCCTACAGCTTCGGTCAGAATCAGCAACTGTCTCCCTCCAGGGAACCTCACATGTTCACCCACAAAGCTTGCTGTGAGGATGATATTTTTAGGGTGCATGGGGATACTACAAGAGGCAGAGGGTTGGTGATTCTGGTAGAAGCAGTGGGATCCTGCTTAAATAGCCAATAGGGTAGTTATATAGTCATTTTAAGGGTGAGGATACATAATTTGTACAACAATGTTATTAAAAACTCCTTATAACTGCATGCAGCTTTATTTTTAAGTTGTTGAAAAATCTGACCTATTTTCTCTCCTCCTTCTCTTCCAAAAGAAATGAACCTAGGAAAGGATTGTGATGAAAAGCAGAAGTGAAGCATATTACATAACAAGGGGAAGTGACTTTTTAGAAGACAAAAAGTCCTTATAGGAAATGGTGGGTTGAAACTGGAAGGAAAAGTAATATCTACTTAGTGGGGAATCAGTGATGTTGTCATTGACCCGAGTTTAGAAAGGTTATTTGGTGAGTATAACTCGCCAAATCACCCAGCCAGTACAGCCAGTGGCCATTCTGGCTAGGGATTCTAGAAGAAGTAGTCCAGAAAAGCAATTTTTCCAAGTTCTGTTGCTGACAAGATACCGATAGATTTTCACACAGGCTATATATCCCGTGGCAGGAACAGAACAGGGTCAGGAAAGGTTTTCCCTTTGGGACAATGTGGACCCCATTCTGTCCTGCATCCATCCTGCTCCCATGACTGTTCTGGAACAATGTAATCACAATTTTTCATCGTGAATAAACCCACCATTCGATCGCTATCATGCAATCATGGGTGTGTGAACAGGAGCCCCGTTCCTGTTCCGAAATGACAGCTGTGGAGGGGAGGTCCATTCCGAGCACTTCCTGGTACAATCTGGACATCCAGGTAAGTGGCACCCTTTATTTTACCCTCCCTGTTTTGATTGTGTGATTTAAAGTGTGTTTTTGTGCTTGGTGAACTGGTTTTATGTTTGGGGGAGTTTTATTTTTTTAAAATTTACCGCCCGGCCGTTATCACGCGATAATGTGATAATGTTTCAGACGGCCGGTCGTAAAACCAGCCTTACGACAGCTGCATTTATGGCCGGCCAGCGAGGGGAGGGGGAGCCTGTTCCTGCTGTGGAATTAAGTTAAGTGTGTGAAAGATTTACGTTATTCCATGGCAGGAATGGGAGAGGAGGTGGTGGGGCAGTAATGGGGCATTTTGGCCCTGTGTGAAAATCTCCGTAATCAGCATACAGACAAAGAAAGATATATAGAATTAACCATTTTAGTTACAATAATTTCATTAGGATAAAGGACAGCACATGCTTAACTGTTCCCAGTGAATCAATGGGAATCTAATTCTGGACAGATCATGTCCCATCTGTATATAATTAGCTCTTGGAACCAGATTCCCTGAGAATTAATATCATACCTAGGGGGGTGGAGTCACGCACCACCGGATGTGGCCGTAGAATCCAGCTCTCTCTGATGTGATATCTTTGAAACAAAGAAAATACCTTGTTGAAGCAATTAATTAAAGTAAAGAAACCGTTCCCCTGTGTGGGAATGCTGTGAGTAAATTCTGCCTTATCTAAAAACTGATAGCTCGGAGTTTGGAGATTTATGAGGGAAGCTGATGTCGAAAGGAGGAAGGGGAGATAGAGAAAAGAAAAAAATCTTACAAACTCCCTTATGGACAAGATCTAAAAATAAACCCTCTGATAAAACAATCTCAAGACTTGAAAGAGTTGTTTCAGCTGACAGTTTAACAGCAACTGAAAAGATTAAAAGCTCAAAAGAGGTGAAGGGAGAAGCACAGACGAAACATTAAAAAAATGGCAACTAGAGCAGGGGGAGGAAAGAATGGGCAGAAAGCTCCAAAGGATGTTACAAAAAGTAAAGAAAACCTGTCAGGGCAAGAGGATTTACAATCTTTGCTGGCACAGAATAATGAAAAATTACTTCAAAGTTTTAAAGCTCATACACTTGAGCTACAAAATGAAATTCAGACTTTGAAACAAGAAACAATATAGGAAGTTTCTAAACAACTACAAAGTGCCATGCGGCAAATTAATCAGGAAATGGCAGGAATGTGTAAAGAAATTTTAAAAGTGGAAAAGATTGCAAATGATAACAAAGATGGGCTTCAGAGGCATGAAGCTGCGATTTCTGAGATGCAAACACAGATTATTGCCCAGGAGGACAGGGATAGAAGAACAAATATAAGAATTTGAAATGTTCCACACTTTGAAAGAGAAACTGCATCCCAGCTGAGAATTAAAATAATAAACTGGTTCCAGCAACTTACACCCCAGTTACAGTGGGTGCAAGAAGATTTTGAGAGAATTCATAGAAGTGGATTCAGGAAAACAACTCCCAGCCATATATTGGTGAAAGTGGCCAATTACTACAAAAAAGAGACATTTATGAAAGAAATCAGGAAACTGGGTGACCAAATACTCTTTGAATCAACACCAGTGGTGCTCTTCAATGATTTGTGTGCAAAAACATTGGAATGGAGGAGAGGTATCAAACCCATTATAGCTATACTGAAAAAAACCCAATATTAACTACAATTGGGAATACCCAATATTTTTGAAATTCAAGTATGCTGGGAAATTCTACAAAATAAAAACACTGGAAGAAGGATTACAACTGCTGATAATGCTGGGATTGAGAGAGGAAGAGCAAGAAGCAGCAAAAGATCAAGCAGAGCTGAAAGGAGCAACAGGAGGAAAGGAGAACTGAAGATATAAAGACAAGGGACTGAAAAAAAACTGTGAGAGATGAGATCAAAGGTGGCATTGGTGATGGGTGACACCCCCTACCCCCCTCAAAATTTTGTAGCTATGGCAGGGATAGTAATCCCTGGGATTAGGAGGGGTGTGAGGAAATGTGTATGTGGGAGGGGTAGGGAGGAGGGGGAAGGTGGAGGGGGGTGCAGGGGGGAATTGTTGTTTATTTAAGAATTGTAATATTTGTGCACTATGGGGGACTAATAGAAGTAGAAATTTATTATACATAATATGGAAGGCAGATTGAGAATATTGACCTTAAATGTAAAAGGGTTAGGAAATGTAATCAAAAGAAAAAGAATAGAATCGTTATTAAATAAATCTAAGGCAGATATAATATTCCTTCAAGAAACACACCAAAATAAAGATGGAGTGAATGAACTGAAGTTGAAATGGGCAACTACATATGAAAAAGCTTTTGGAATGTCAAAATCCAGAGGAGTAGCAACTATTTTGTCAAAAGGATGTGGTTTTATTGTTAAGAAAATTAAAAAAGATTTAAAAGGAAGATATATAATTATACAAGGAATTAGGAGTAAGGAACAATTCACTTTGGTTAATCTGTATGCCCCAAATGAAGGTCAAATAGAATTTTATGAAGAAGTTATTAAAGCAACAAATGAAATAAGTGAAGGATCTATAATAATGGTGGAAGATTTTAAATGGTAATGGATAAGCAGAAAGATAAATCTAATCCTACTAAAGAGGACAAGAAAATGTATGAAACTGGTTTGAACAAAAATATAAATAGAAATGGATTGCAAGATGTGTGGAGAGAGTGGAAAGGAGAAGAAAACAGATACACTTATTATTCACCAACACACAAAACCTATTCTAGAATAGATTACATTTTTATATCAAAAAATCTGGTCCCACAAATTGTAAATACTGATATAGGAATTATAAAAATTACAGATCATGCAACAGTTACAGCAGATATAAAGATTACAAAAGATTATAAACGAGAAAAAAGAGGGAGATTGGATACAAAAATATTAGGTTATAAAAACATAGTAGAAAAAATACAGGTAGAATTAAAAGAAATATGGGAAATAAATAGAGTAGGACAAAGTAGTCAAGCATTATTGTGGGATTCAATGAAAGCTGTAGCAAGGGGAATATTTTTTAGAGAAGTGCATACATTATGGAAAAAACAGGAAAAAAGTAAGAGGAAACTAGAAAAGGTAATTAAAGGTTTAGAAAAAGAATATTTTAGAAACAGAGATAAACAGATCCACGCATTAATACAAGCAAAGAGAAACAAGTTAGAAAAGGAAGATATAGAAATAGTAAAAAGAAATCTGCTATTTATGAAAAGAGATTTTTTTGAATATAGTAATAAAAATTCTAGAATGCTAGCAAGGGCCACACAAGCAAAGAAATCTAAAAGTTTGATGGGAATTATTAAAAATGAAAAAGGGGGGGGAAGTAATTTGATGAAAGATAAAGTAAAGATATTTCAAGAATATTATCAAAAATTATATTCAGCAGGTGATCCACCGAATGATTTAGAGAAATATATACAGGAAAATTGTAAGGATATAATTAGTGAGGAGGAGAAGGAATTAATGGAACAACCTATAACAGAAGAGGAAATAGAAGATATTATAAACAAATTGAAACTGGGGAAGGTCCCAGGAGAAGATGGTTTGGAAGCTGAATATTACAAAGCATTTAAAAGTATATTAATATCTAGAATGAGGGAATTATATAACAGCATTTTAAAAGGAGATGAGATACCACCATCGTGGAAACAATCTTTGATTATATTAATTCCAAAACCAGATAAAGATCTGATGGATCCAGAATCTTATAGACCAATATCATTAATAAATCAAGATGCAATATTGGCGAAAAGGATGAATAAATTTATGCACAAATATATACAAAAAGACCAATGCAGATTTATAACAGGAAGACAGATAGCTAATTTAACTGGAAGAGTAATAAATATAATAGATATAATTAGAAGAGGGAATATTAAAGCAGGGCTTATAGGCATAGATATATTCAAAGCCTTTGATTGTGTGGAATGGCCGGCATTAAAAAATATAATGAAAACATTTGGATTTGGAGAAAAATGTAGGGGCATGATTGACCAACTGTATAAAAAAATAAAGCTACAGTAAATGATGGTAAGACAGAACAAATAAATTTAACTAGGGGAACAAGACAAGGTTGCCCACTTTCCCCAATAATATTTGCTATGGTAACAGAAATATTAGCTAATGTAATTAGAAAAGATGAAGGTATTCAAGGGATAGGAAATATTGAAGAGATTATGCTGAATATGTTCGCAGATGATATTTTAATAACAATACAAGATCCATTGGAAAAAATGCAAGAGATAGGGAAACATTTGGAAATGTTTGGGAAAATGACAGGTTTACAAGTAAATTGGAATAAATCAGAAATGATTATCTTTAATTATACAGAGGCAGAGCAAAAAATATAAAGAGTAAAAAGAAATATATTAAAATAAAGGAGCAAATAAAATATTTAGGAATAAATATTGTGGCAGAATTGGAAAAACTAGAGGAATTTTTTTTACTATATTAAGGAAAGATATAGAGGAAAAAAATAGAGAAATATGGGAAAATTAAATTTTCATGGTTTGGAAGAATAACGCTTATTAAAATGAAAATTTTACCAAAAATACTTTTTTTTTTAAATTTTAGAATGCTGCCTATTAAAGTATCAGAGATGGAATTTAAAAAGTGGCAAAATATGATGAACAATTATTATAATGGAGGCAAAAGATCAAGAATTAATAAAAATAGATGGTATAAATCCCAAAAAAAGGAGGTCTGGGCCTACCCAATTTGAAGCTATATTATGTAGCGAATCAATTGAGATATATTATTGATAGTGTTGCGGAAGTAAAAGAAATGGAATGGATGGAAATAAATAAACAAGAGATAGAGTTTAAATTAAGAAATATCTTTTTTTGTAAACCAAAAAAGAAATTTAGGGAAATAATACAGTCTGTCTCCATAAAAAATATACTAGATATATGGATTAAATACAAAAAAGTATTAGTTCCAGGAATATCTCCATTAACACCAGTAATATTGTTGGAGGGTTTCCCAGGAAATTTAAGAAATGAAGTAGAAGCAAAATTAGGAGGACAAGAAATAATAAGGTTGAAGGAATGGATGGGGTAAATGAAAAATAAGAATTATATGGAAAAAATATTAAAAGAGCAAGGATTCACATGGTTTAAATTGATACAGTTAGAACAATGGACAAAAAAAATGATTAAAGGAGGGAAGTTGTAGAAAAAATACAAAATTTGAGGAATTGATTATAAAAGCTATTCAAGAGAAAATTACTATAAAAGGTATTACATAGGTAATTACAAAGGTAAAATATATAAAATGTTAATAGATAATGAAGAAGTGCAAGATTATCTTAAAGATGTTTGGGAAACAGATGTAGCAACTGTAATAGACAAATCCAAGTGGGAAAAAATATGGAATATGCAACATTTGAAAACATTATCAGTAAGAACAAAAGAAAATTACTATAAGATTATATGGAGATGGTATTTAACCCCAGTAAGATTGAATCAAATAGATAAAAAGTACTCAGCACAGTGTTGGAGGGGATGCCAAGAACTGGGAACGTATATTCATATGTGGTGGAATTGCAAATATGTGCAGAAATTTTGGAAAATAGTAATGAAGGAAATAAGTGAGATACTGGAGATAAATATACCTTTATGCCCTGAAATAGCATTATTATCATATTGTGAAAAAATACAAGAATCTCAAATTGTTAAGGATTTATTAACAAAGCTGCTGACAGCAGCAAGGTTAATAATAGCAAAGAAAAGGAAAATACAAGGTGAATACCAAATAGAAGAATGGTATAATGAAGTATGGAATATAGCTATAAATGAGAAATTAACAAATATGGTTAGAGAGGAAAAAAGGAGGGCTAAATAAGAATATTTTTGGTGGAAAATGGAGTAAATTCTTAGAATTTGTATTAATAAAGGGCAGAGGAAGCAAACCTGAGTGGGAAACAATGGTATTTTGGAAAGAGGGATGAATGTAAAGGGAAGTCCTTCAGTGGAGGGAATCACTGTTATATGTGCTTGTTAAGTTGTATGTATAAATTGTATGTTGTTTAATTTTAAAATTAATAAATAAATTTTTAAAAAAGAATTAATATCATACCTAAACTAAATTAAAATATTGTCATATCAACACAAATCCAGAAAGGCTAGGTTTGTGGGTTAGGTACACTACTTTAAATCCCTCACATGTCCACAACAGAGATTTGCGGGATGTTCCACTCCACGCTGATCACCCCTCAGTCCACATGGCTGACTGGGGACATATATAGTATCAGAGCAAAATATAAAGAGATCATAGAGCTGACTTCCTTTGTTCAGCACAGGGTTAAAATGTAAGCATTCTGCAGTAATGCCCACTTCAGACTGGGAAACATCTGTGGCCTCTACATGCTCTTAATAGACAATCCTAACGTAGACATCATTACAGAAATAGCAGTGAAACAAATGACTGCCTGATTAATTTATTTTCTGTCCAAATAATGAAATACAAAATGTTTGAAATAATAACAGTTGACATTGCAGCAGGAGTCAGATCACATTAGTCTATTGATTCCTGGAACTAGCATCCTCTCTAACCTTTCTTTGTGCCTGAATCACAAGAAGAGCAACTGTTATGTAACTAGGCTGAAAGGAACACATGCCAAGGGAACCGAGTTCTAGCACTAGACTTGGCTGGCCAAACACAAAATGGAGACCTTATTGACTGGGAACCACTTAATTGTACATTACTTTGCAAGGTAAATGGCTCACAGTGAGGAAATAATAAAGAAAAGGCCAAGGAGTCAGAGACCACTTTTTATACTTTTTGCATACAATATGCATGAAAAAATATGTATAAGATAACACAAGTGTGGTCTTCTCAGTATGTTTTTTTAATGTGACACATACACCAAGAAGCTGAACAAAAAGATTGGTGTGTGTGTGTGTGTGTGTGTGTAAAATTACACCCTTGTTTCTTGCACAGCTTTTAGTTCACAGCTTATTGTTCCACAGAGAATACTAGTTTGTATCAAAACATAATACGGTACATATCAGAACTGATCCTTTAATATGATACCAACCTGTGGCATAATTTGAACAAACATGAAAATGTGTGACTTAGACAGCTTCTCTCTTTTTATGGTATTTTGTGAAAACAGACTATATTTTATCATTCACTCGACACAAATCATAACTAAGTGGAATTCAATTCTCCCCTTCTGACACGTCACCTCTCAGGACCTCTTAAGTAGTGCACTATCACATCCTTCAAGTCTTAGCACTTTACAGCAAGATAATTGGACATTCACATTTTCCTTTTACACAGCAATGATTGACATTGCTATTAACAGTGACAGATGACCTTCAAAGACTTAGCTTGAAGTTCATTTTCAGTAGGCCTGCAAGCAATGTTTGGAGGATTCTCAGGCGTAAATATGAGGCATTTGAGCACAATTTAGTATCTCGTTGCACACTTTCCAAAACTAAGTCACAAGTGGTGAACCACATCTGTTTGTATGGTAAAACAAACACATAACTGTTTCAATAGGTCTGAACTGCAATGGTGAACTGAGTTGATCCTTGTCTTCCACGGCACTACCACCATCAAAACGTCCTTTGATGTGTCCAAACACACCAAGCATTTAAAGTTCAGCTGTGAGGGAATGCATGTAACTGGCGAAAAATTTAACTATCTAGATAGACAGTTACTAGACTGAAGGAGTCATTGGGAATATTGAGAAGTGACTGACTCAACTGTCTCTAACCAATTGAAACACTTATTTTCAATTGATTAAACGTACTCATTCAATTGCCCCAGTTTTGAACTGTTGCTATTGAATTAACATGTTGCTAATGATATGAATAATATAAGGCATTCAATATTGTACTTTGGTGGCATGGGAAGAGAATGGAGCAATCTATGAAAGTTAAGATTGCTGTCCTATAGTCCTACAGTCCCCATGAGTTTTGGATTTATGTCAGGACAGGCAGACAAAGTATGACCCTGGAACTGTGGGCACCCTGAATCTGCTTTTGTGGCCCTAACTCCATGACTTGCCAAGGCTGCCCTTTTTTCTTCTGCAAAAAGGTTGAATTGCCTTTCATCTTACCTAATTATAGCACAATGATTCCATTTTTCCTGCCATAGCTGCATCCTATGAAATCCCAGAGTTTGTAGTCAGAGGAAGCATCAGAACTGGCTGGCTGGCAATTCTAAATACTCCTCCCTAGACTGCCAATCTATACGATGTATGGAGCAAAAAATGCCAGATGTCCAAGATGGGTTTAGGAAAGAAAGAAGCACCAGGGATCATATTGTAAATATACATTGAATAATGGAGTGCGCCAAAGAATCTCAAAAGAAAATCAGCCTGTACTTTATAGATTATAGGAAAGCCTTTTATTGTGTAGATCATGAAAAACTAGGGATCACTCTTAAAGAAATGGGTGTGCCACAACATTTGATAATCATGATACATAACTTATACTCAGGACAGAATATAGAATTTAGAACAGAATATAGAGAAACAGAATGGTTTCCAATTGGCAAGGGATTGAGGCAAGGCTGCATTTTATCACCATATATGTTTGACTTGTATGCTGAACATATCATATATAAAACAGGATTAGATTCAGAGGAAGGAGGTGTGAAAATTTGATGAAGGGACATAAGCATTCTAAGATAGGCAGATGACACCATGATACTAGCAGAAAACAGCAAAGACTTGGAATAATTACTGAAGAAAGTCAAGGCAGAAAGTGCAAAGGCAGATTTACTGTTGAATACCTAGAAAACAAAAATAATGACCACAGATGATTTACATAACTGGAAAGCAGATAATGAAGAATTTGAACTAGTTCGAGATTTTCTGTACCTTGGCTCAGTCATTAATCAGAATGGACACTACAGTCAATAAATCAGATATATTTGGAAGGAGTTGTAAAGGAGCTAGGCAAGATCCGTAAGTGCAAATATATATCATTGAATATTAATGTTAAGATTATCCATGCCATCGTATTTCAAATTTCTATGTATGTTTGTGAAAGCTGGACAGTGAAGAAAGCTGATAGGAAGAAAATCAACTCATTTGAAATGTGGGCTGGAGAAGATTTCTACAGATAACGTGGACTGCTTAAAAGATAAATAAGTGGGTCCTACAGCAAATCAAGCCTCAACTCTCCCTACAAACCACGATGACTAAACTGACATTGCCATGTTTTGGACATATCACGAGAAGACATGACTTGCTAGAAAAGACAATAATGCTTGCTAAAGTATAAGACAGTAGGAAAAGAGGAAGACCATAGTCCATATGGATAGACTCCCTGAGTCTGCAAGATCTGAGCAGGGCTGTTGGAGGTCTCTCATTCATGGGGTTGCCATGAGTTGAAGTTGACTTGACAGCAGTTAACAACAGACTGCCAATCCCATGATTCCATAGGACAAAACCATGGCAGTTAAAGTGGAATCACAACGCTATAATTGTGTAGTGTGAAAAAGCCCCTCCAGGAACAGCAATTCACTTTTCAAATTCAATCAAAGCTGACCTGCATTGTTCAACATCAAAAACATCCATCTTTCAAAAATGGATGTTTATTTTTGGCCACTTCCAGTTTGTTGTTATTGTTGTCTTGGCATTTTTGGCAGTCCATGTCCCTGCCCCCCCCCGGGGGGGACTAAATGCAGAAAGGGGGCCCCAGACGTGGCAAAATTTCCTAGCCTGATTTATGTTTCAATCAAGAAGCCCATGTATGATGTGTCCACTGAGCTCCATGCATAAAATAGGAAGCTTTATAGAATGTAATGAGGGTCTTCAACCAATTCAGAGGAAAAGATACAAATAAGAGAAGTCTAGATGCCACTGTTATTTCAGTTTCCATTAAGTTACAATTATCAAAATATAAATAAGAGAATCTGAAGGAAACCATGAAGAAAATAATGTTCTAAACCTAATCTGGCAATTAGTTTTCATCTCTTCAGTCTGAATAAAATTATGTATACTTTTGCTTTGCTGTTTAGACTTAGAAAAATGCTTTATATGTAGTTTTCTGTTTAATTAAAAAAAAAATTAAAGGAGTTTACTAGCCCTATGGCTGCTTCCACTTCCTTCAATGTTATATCACAACAACTAATGAGTATTCTTTGCCTAAGAAAACCCTATGAAATTCATGGGGTTACCATAAGTCAATAAACAACTTGAAAGCATTTACACATACATATTCTGTACACACACACACAAACAGAGAGAGAGAGAGAGAGAGCAGAAGTAGTCTTGCTCTCAGAACCCTCCCTTGTTAATAGCAAATGAATGATAAATTATGTTTTTGTGCCCATGACTATTTTAAAATCATTTTGACCAGTACTTGAACTTCACCATAATTTATTCTAGTATCCTACTCATCTACAGAGTTTCCCTCAAAAGATATGTTTTAAAAAGATTTAGGAGTAGAATTTCAGATATTATTTGCTCTTTCTCTCCATGTCATACTGACCTAGCTCTGGGAATGGACTATATACATTTCTATAGTAGTGATATGATAGGTTTATGGTTTTATTCTGCAACCCATCAGGGACGGGAATGAAAGTTTTACTGCAGTATAAATGGCCAAGTTCCAGTTTTCCAATAGAAAAAAATCCACCACTGTGATTGATTCCAAACTGCTGAACCACTCCAAAAATAAAATAAATGATGCACTATAGAGCTAACTTCCAACATTTTAAACAATAAAATCTTCCAAATCTTATATAGTCTATCTAATAACATTATTACAGCTTTGTGCAGAAAACTAACTCAAAATTTTCACTGAGACTATTCTTGGGAGATTACCAGATGCAGCAAAAACTGTGTCAGAAGATTACAAGAACAGGAAGGGGTGAGAATATCAGATGACATCATCCTCCACCATCCCTGGGGTGTAGCTTGTTCCTGTCAATACGAAAGGAAAGCCTCATCCGCGGCAGTGCTATGACCCAGGCGTGGCTGAAGGTTGTGGGCTTCTGATAATGCCATCTTTCTGTTCCTGCCATGTTCTTCTGATACAGTTTGGAACACAGTCTTTTTGCTGTGTTCCACCATCTGATAATCTCCTTGGTCTGATGACAGCTATACTGAAAGCTTTGTCCAGAAGGCCATCCCTACCATTTGGCAGAGTGAGGCAACCACTACTGTTGGCAGATACTAGTGGACAGCAGTGATAGTCCCTCAGCCCATCTTGCAACCCCAGAACTAGACTGCTGCCCTCAGGTATGCCAGAGGACCATATCTCATTGGCAGTATTGAAGTAAGATTAAACTGACAATCCAGTTGGCTTATATATGTGGCAGAAGACTGTTTCTCCGTTGCTGTACACATCAGGATATTTGGGGCTGGCCATGATATCAGATACTTCACTCTGATGTTGCTTGGCCATATTTGTCTTGTTTTTCATCTGTGAAATGTTGGAGGGTATGGTATACCTGGAGCAGAAGATTTAATGCAGATTTGCTGAATTGGTAGTAGAGGAGGCACTCTTTTATGCCAATCATACTTTATCACATCAAAGACAATGGCCACCAGAAGTCTTTATCATGCTCAGAGAGAATATGAGGTACCTTTGAATCTGGGAATCATAGAATCATAGAGTTTGAAGAGACCACAAGGGCCATTCAGTTCAACCCCCTGCCATGCAGGAATACACAATCAAATCATTCCTGACAGATAGCCATCCAGACTCTGTTTAAAACCTCCAAAGAAGGAGACCCCACCACAGTATGAGGCAGTGTATTCCACTTTAGAGCAGCTCTTACTGTCAGGAGGTTCTTCCTAATGCTTAGGTGGAATCTCTTTTCCTGTAGTTTGAACCCATTGCTCCGTGTCCTAGTCTCTGGAGCAGTAGAAAACAAGCTTGCCCCATCCTCAGTATGACATCCCTTCAAATGTTTAAACATGGCTATCATGTCACCTCTCAACCTTCTCTTCTCCAGGCTAAACATGCCCAGTCAGAAGAGAAGGGGGAACTGGAAGCCTGGCCTACCCATGTGGACGCGATTCCAATGGCCGCAGCTAGGATGGAATGGTACGGTACGGTGGATGGTGATCCAAATGGCCGCAGACACGACCGCAGACACAGGCCGACCCACAGGCCTGGCAGGAATCGCAGAGAGGAAGGTATAGGATGGTATGGGGGAGGGGGCACACCCTCAAATTGAGATCGCTCGGCCAGGGCAATGGGGCAGCTCGGCTGCAGGGCCAAAGCCAGAGGGGGCCAAGCAAGCGAAGTGCTCGCTCCAGCAAACAATTCAATAAATTCAAGCACACACTCACCAAATCCAGTCACACCACACTACCAAGACCAATCCCCCCTCCAAGCCCAGCTGGGCAGCAGCTATCTCACACACACATGCTCACAACACATACACTACAAGCACGCCACCCAGCAACCACTTAGTCTTCTAGTGATGCAGTATTCAGAAGAGTCAGCTAGTGACGCAGTAGCTAGGAAGATTTAGCATGGCAGTCCAAGTCTCCCAATTGTCGTGAGAAAAGAGGAGGAGTCCAGGGATGGCAAGAGGCTGCAACCATTCATGCTGCTCCGGGGTGGTGGTGGTTGTTCCTTGCATCTTTAATTTCCCCCTCCTTTTGTGTTATTGTTACATCCTTACGACACAGTTTTTGCCACATCTGATAAAGTCCTTAGTCTTTTAACTTCTTATCTATTAAATTTATTCCAGTTTTTTAAAATACTCATATGCTGCTACGGGAGCATATATACTGAAAGTTCAGAACATAAATGTACAAATATATAAAATAAATACTTGGAGGTTTCCAATATGTTATGTGATAAATAGGACTTTATTGTATTATCCATGGGGGGTGGGGACACACAGACGTTTTGTATTACTTTTCCTTGCATCTTTAAGTTTCCCCTCCTGTAATGTAAGGTATATCTTTGAAGAAGATATCTTTTTTTAAAAATCTTTGAATAAATAGATAAATAAATAAATAAATAAAATTCTTGGAAATCTATATGTCAAGAAACAATGAATTAGCTGATTAATTTTTGCCACATTCTAATTGATTTTGGTGTGGGCTTTTCAAACTTTTGCTTTTCTCCTACATATTTTTGGTCACAAGACAAAGCACTTATTTTCAACAGACTGCCCTTCCTTTCTCTTTCCCTTTAGTAATTTTCAAGTTACTGTATCACAAACTTAATCTTCCTCCCACACTTCCCTTTCCTTACTTATCCATCTTCTCCTACTCAGTAAGCTTTATACACTTGTGTCTTTCAAGAAAGGGAGGTGGGAAAGGGAAAAATCCACAACAGTAAAGTCTGTTTCAGATATGTTTATGGCTAGGAGGTGATTATGAATTTGTAAGGTCTAGTACGTTTTCCTTTTTTTATTCTTAAAGGGTTGTTGTTGTTTGCCTTCCAGTTGATTGCAACTTACAGATAGGTTTTTCTTGGCAAGATTTATTCAGAGAAGGTTTGTCATTGCCTTCTTCTAAGGATGAGAAACCCATCCTGTGAGTTTCTATGACTGAGCAAGAACCTGATCTCTCAAAATCCTTGTCCAACTCTCAAATCACTACTCTCTGCTAGCTGCTAAATAATACACTTAATTAATCAGCACTTCAAACCGTGCATTAGACAAATATTAAGAGTTTTCAGCAGATGAATTCCAACTGAGTCCTGATCAGTTCTCCTCCCCTGTCTAAGAGCTCATGGTCTGCAAATGGGTGGTGAGGGGATTCACCCTGCCAATGTAGGGTAAGAAACCTTTCCCCTCATTCAGACCACAGGCCAAAAATGCTGGATCTTCATATTGAATTTTAGAGTTGATGTACCATGTAACACTGTTGTAAATTGCCATGTTCAGTTCACCTGCCTAGTGTATTTCCCAATTCCTTAAAATTAACACCAATAAAGATGATAGTTCCTACCCCAATTTGTGTCCAGCTCGCTGACCATATAACTTTTGGTCCAAGGAAGTGTGTAAAAGTCAGTGTTGAGGTCAAATGTTGGCCAGGTAAATAGCCAAGCTTGGTAAAAGGTAGAAAAATCAAATACATGCATAGATAAGCAAAGATAGGAACGGCAAGCAGTTTTGTTACCTGGGAACCCTCATGGTGATGCTGGCAGTAAGGTCCCTCTGTCAAATCCCCTGGGAACCTTGTACTTTTGCTAGTTGGCAGCTAGAGGGCAGCTAGAGGGCAATTGACAGCAATGCTAAATTCTGCTAATTAGAATTGGCCCTGACGATAACATTATTTGGGGATTTTGTTTTACAATATTGTTTTACAGTATTACCACTAGCAAGCTTGACAATGGGGTAGGGCTATACATTGAGGCATAAATAGAGTATGGACATCTATATTAACAAATATAGGGGCTCCAAGATTTTATATTGGTAGTCCCCACAACAGTAGAACTATGAGGGAGAAGAGCATGAATAAACAATGGCAAAAAAGTATCATTTGGTAGAAATATATACATTTAATATTGATAGCAAAGCTTTGCTTTCTCATGGATTGTTATTCCAGTAATTCAATTCTTGTGGATAGGGGATGGTAGAATGAAGTACACTCCATCCATCACAAAGGATACAGAGCATAAGATGAAACTGATAAGAACAGCTAAAAAACCAGACAATAATTCTCTCCCCGCCCCCTGCCACCCGCTTCTGTTTGAGTTATAGGAGAAAAACAACCTCAAGGTCAGACATTTCCAGTTAGTGAGTGGCGAGGTCAATGGTAAGCTGACCATTTACTGCCAAGAAATACCAGCATCATGGGCCACTGTTAGATTAAATTCCAGGAACATAATATGTTATATTTTTCAGCTTATTGAATTTTTAGTCAGTCTTGTATCTCAGTAGTATTCATTTTAGCTGATGTCTCCCATTACTCAGTATGCCCTTCATCCTTTTTGAAAGACCTGAACATGGAAGGCCATGGGGAAATGAAGAAAGAAAATTATTTATCCATATACATTTTATACGACCAATGTATGATCTCAGCTGAAGTCCCAACTGTAGTGCCCTGAGCAATGTAACAGACTATGTGAAATCAGGAGTCTTGACCCTTATGCCAGATAAATTCTGTTCCAGACAAACTGATGTAGCCATCGGTGCTGATATTATGTCAACCATTACTGCATTTTAAAGATGCATTATTATCCCATTTTAAGGCACTTATGCTATACTCCAAAGCTGGAAAGGGAAGCAGTAGCCTTCAACAATCTGGTGTCCTTTCAGTGTTCTGAACTGTCTTTCCCCTTGGCTCAAGCCAGAGTGGCCAGAAATCATAGGAACTGAAGTCCAAAATATCTTGAGGTCTTGAAGAGGGCATCAGGTTGGGAAAATCTGTTACAGGGAGTAGGTGGGATTCTTGGTGGCCTACATATGCCAGTGCCAAACCCTGTAGTTGTTATCCCCTGTCCTTTTTTAACAAATAGTTGGAATGAAGGAAAACATTGAACCAACAGAGACTGAATTCTGTTAACTCTGCCCATTCCTTCCCTGCTTTGAGCATTGTGACAGTGGTGGAAGTGTGTGCTTGTGTGTGTGTTTAGTGTTTATAACTAAAATAACAAGTGGGTTACTGATCCGCCTATCTAGTTTTTTAATAAGTGGTATGTGTCAGTGCATGAGCCATTGCCTGACAGAATTCCACAGGACAGAATGTGGCTACCATGAGTACTGAAAAGCTGTATGATGGAACATGAGGCAAAGATTGGACTGTCATCACTATACCACACAGGACATGCCCAGGATGACACAGCATGCCTGATGCAATAGGATGACACAGCATGGATGATGCAACCGTACATGGACAATGTATATAAGTGGGCGTTGCCTATGTCCTTTGTGGGAAGTTATTGTTGGAGTTGTGGCCAGAGGTTCTGTCAGATTGTTCCATGGATAGATAGCTATTAGTTTGTATACTCTGTAAGTAAAGTTCTGTAAATAGAGCTTTGAGAGGGACCTTGGGAGAGCATGCGTTGACAGTATACATACACACCTGCTATTAAGCAGCCATGTTAGAGCATGCAGCAAGGGAGAGATGAACAGTCATCAAGATGGAGACTTTTGTTGCCTGAGAGAGAACATTGAATGGCACTGTTTTCTGAAGTCACAAAATAGAGTACTTACAGTCTTGCCACCTGTTTGACTCTGAAACATCCTTTGGATGGTGCTTATCCACTTTCTAAGGGAGGCTTCAGGTTCCTGTGCCCCTCCAGATCACTTTGGACTACAGCTCCCAGAATATCTGAAAAACGACCATGTTGTCTGGGGCTTCTGGAAATTGAAGTCTGGGGCTTCTGGGAAATGGAACCCAGCAACGTTTGGAAGGCCGCACACTTTCCATCCTGTTCTAAATGCTCCAATTTTATGCTGTAGAAGTTGCTGGTGTCTTGTTGCATGGAGTGTAGCCTGCTCAGGGAGCCTAGCAAGTGGTGCTGGGATCACTAAGCAGCCAATTGCATGCTCTTACTATCTTGCACAGCCAATGCCACGCAATCTTAAGTATATTTACTTGGAAGGAAACACTATTGAGTCCAATGGGACTAGATTCCAATTTACCAATACATTGGATTGAAAGTTCAGATTGCTAGTTTATATCTGCAGCTAAGGAAAAAGTCTCCTATATTTTAAAATAAAGCTTTTAGAAATACAAGTGTGCCTCTTAAAAGTAGAGAAACTGGTATTTATTTTAACAATCAAGGATTAGGGAGACCTTTTTTTACTGAGCAAAGACACCTGGATGGAATGGTGCCTAGAACTGGATTACCTTTAAAAGGTTGGCTGTTAGTGAGTGAAACTGGTTTTTGCTGTAGCTTTCCAAATTGGAGAGCTGCCTAGGAACAGCAGAAATTATAAAAGGCTTCACTACTCTTTGGATACTCAAAGATGGCCCTCCTGGGGTGGGTATGTACTTCTATAAAGCATTTCACCAACAAAGCAAATGAATCCAAGATTTGTGTCCTTCACCAAGATGGGGGATGGCAAATCTCTTTCATAAAACTGATTTTTTAGTTACAGGAGTTTGAAATAATGAAACATAGGGTTGTCGTGAAATTAAATGTGGGGGTTAGGTAAATAGTATTTGCTATTTCTTTTGCATACTTGCAAGAAATTGCAAGTCCGCATTTCTTTTGATCACATACAGAAAACACTTCTTAGTAGTCTCCAAATTCGCCCTTAATGGAACACCCCTCTATGGTAATAGGGAGAGAATTTGTGGCAGAAAAAGTACAGTGCAGAAGTAGATTACTATGGGCCATTTCCCCCTTTCTTTTAACCCCATTGGCCTTAACCCATATGCTAGTCTAAAATAAGCCCACTGAATCAAAGGGATTGAAATAAGAGTTGAATTCAGCAACTGAATCAATGAGTCATCTAGCTGAAACCATCAACTGGATTCAGGGCATTGATTCCAATAGCAGGAAAATAAACCACAACATTCCCGGGTGAATAGGAGGTAAGCCAGACAGTCAGCTCCTGCTGGGCTCAGACATCACACCACAGGCTGCACTTTGCCTACCCCTGCACTAAACAACTTTTGAACGTCCTCCTGTTTAAAGGGCAAATGACGAGGAAGAAAACCTACTGCTAGCTCATCCCTAACAATCTGAATTAAGTAGAATTCTCACTTATTGTGATGTCCAAACATTTGATTGGGCCACTAACTTAATGTTCCAGTCATCTTGAAGCAATATATAATCCCATGGAGGCTGGTCATTTGAGCAATCAGGATTCTGCCTCACTGTGCCTACCTGGGGACTAGAATAGGTGGTAGAGCACAAACACCCCATCCCACTGCAGAAAAAAATCAAATGCAAGAGTATAGAAACTTATTGAAGAGACTTTGGGCTCATCTACATGGGCCAGGGATACACTGCCTCCACACTGGTGTATCCTGCCCACAGATCAAGCCCATTCCTCCCCTGTTCCCTCCACAAAATGGGAGGAAGTCCAGATGGGCACACTGGCTTGTTGCTGCCACCACTGCTGCCACAGTCTCCCTTGCTGTCCCAGAAGCTAGGAAGCCAGCCCACAAGATGTGACCAAGACCCCCCTGCATGTGACCATCCTTGCTGAGAAATTCCTTCCTGCTGCAGAAGAGTGATGGCAGACTGGCAGCTTCAGTGACAGTCTCACATGCCAGAACAAGCACCTCCAGTCATGTGAGGTCCGATCAGTTTTTTTCCTGGCAGGAATGGATTAAAGAAAGTATTATTTTAAAAAGCTGTAATGGGCCCTACCCCATCTTCCCCCATCTTAGTCCTGTCTTCTCTCCAGGGGTCATGAGGACTGTCCAGGGGCAGAATAGGGCAAAAGCCCTGCATCAGCAAGACTTCAGGGCTCTAAAGAGATTTTCAGATGGGGACCATATATAGCACCCCTGTCTCCCTACGTCTCTCCTGTCCTACTCCCATCCCTGCTGCACTTAATTTTTTTTTTCCAGACCTACCTTTCTAGCACAACAGAAACTGCTCCCCTCCCCTCCGGCAGTCCAGGAAGTGAATGGAGCTCTTGCTGAGCCCCATTTACTTCCTTATTTGAAAACCCAGGCCATTCTTGTGAGAGAATAAGCTCGTGGGAAATTTAAAACAAGGAGAAAGAAAGGTTTAAAACTGACAGCAAGCACAAAAACAGACCAAAAAAAAAAAATCCCAGGTAACCCAGGGAGGGGGGAAAGGGTGTCACTTACCTGGATGTCCTGATCACATCAGGAAGTATTCAACAGGGACCTCCCACAATGGCTGGCATAGCGCCAGCATAACAGAGCACAGGTTCAGACACCTGTGATTCTGCAACAGAAACGAAACGGGTGATCTATTGATGACTTAAGCCATCAATAAAAAGGAATGCAGACAGAACAGAGGGGGCATGGGGGCAGGATAAGGCAGGGATGGCGTCGTTTGATAAATGAGCCCTTTGGTGATCTCCTGTCGTCCCTGTCCTGGATGTTTTGGGTTGTCTGAAAATCTCCTAAGACAGGGGCAAGATGGGATATATTACCTGTGTAGATAAGCCCCCCTATTCAGTTCAGTTAGGGGTTGCGTAACAGTGCTGTTACAATGGGGTTGCGTGACAGTAAGGGGACAAAACCATATTTAGATGACTCCACCCACTATTGACTCGCATTTCCCATTCACTGTCCACCTTGCTCTCCCAGTTCCTATGAAAACCAACTGCCTTCATATAATCCTCTTCGAACCTGCCTGTTAACTATTGGCCTGTTAACTGAACCCAGTGAGTCATGATTTTCTTTCTTGCCTTTATCCTGATTCCCTAGGACTTTGGATATTATCACTCTTTGTTTAGCTTCTTTGCCTCACTTTAGGGGGGAAACAGTGTTATAAAAGGTATCATTTTCTTACATGATTACAAAAACTATTCCATCCCTATAATTAATGTGTAAATAGAATGGTGTGGCCAAATTCAAACTAAAGGCAGAGGTGCACAACAATTTTTCTTTGTATCTTTTGCCCAGGCTTCAAATTCTACTAGTATCACCCTTTACAGATTACCTTAGTGGCCCTCAAGGAGAAAGCATGAATGCCCCAAAGGTAATGGATATATGTATTCAGAAAATCTATCAATGGTTGCTTTCTTAGTTTGCAAAGCTGCCTTCCCTCCAGTGCTCAAAGAAGCAGCACAGGATCCTGCTCTAAGTTCACAGACCCATAAATCAGTTAGTCAGCTGGCACAAACTGGCAAAGATTAATTCTGTCCCAAACAGTGAACCATACATTTATGTCATAGAAATCTCCTTTTCTCTACAGTAGTATTTAACCTCATCTGTCATTGCACAAGTGCTAGTTAATTCAGCCTCATGGGGATTTGAGATATCTATGGGTACATTAATGCAGACCCAGAGGATTTTTCATCCTCTTGTGGTATATATCTGTTTGATGGCTGAATATTTGAATACTATGAGATAATTCTTTACCTGAAGCAGGTTTTCTTATCTTACAAGGGCTTCTTCCATGAACAATACAAACTTACTATCTTAGCTTCAGATGGTTTCAAAAGAAAATTAGACATCAATGGTCCAGATTAGGACTGATATATGCCTATTTTTTTTCTCCCATGATGTGTGTGGGGTGGTGGTATTTGAACATTAAAAAAATCAATAGTTCAGCAAACTCTGTTGTTGCTCTAAGTAAGCGAGCAGCTCTGGTGCATAGGTGCTTAGAAACAATGACACTGTCTGTGATGGAACCCCTATCCAGGTTGACCTCACAGTTCCAAGCCTTGCCCTTTTACCCCTAAGATCTCTCCCTGGATCTGTTATTTAGCTGGCAAGGTGACCACAATAATACTAATACTAATACTAATACTAATAATAATAATTTATTTCTATCCCGCCCCTCTGCAACTCAATCGGGGCGGCTTACAATATAAAAACTCCATAGTCACAGTACCCTAGCCCACCCACCCCTTAAAATAATATTAAATTATAAAACAACATTAGAGAAACTGATACCTTGATCAGCGACTTCAGTCAGTGTAGTACTATATAACCAAATTTTCCTCACTAAATATAAATTAAATCATTCAAGCATGTAGAAAATGATAACAGTGAAGATTTATTATAAACTTTATATTGGTTCCACACAACTCAGTTTCAAAGAACACTTATTCCTGAATTCTTCCCATATTCTCAGCTCCCCAACACCTTATTCAAATCTCCTCCATTCCCCTCTTCCTAACTGGTCCTATTTCTATTTCTACTTGGCCCTATCTCTGTTTCTTACTGTCCTTATCTAATCATTTAACAGACAAGCCCCTGTTTTTCAAAAAATTGTTCCTCATAGGTTCCCCCCCCCACTTCATAGTATAGTTGGCTCTCCGTAGCCACGGATTTGGCATTCACTGGAAAATGGGATCCTGCATCAATGTGCAGTATTTGGAACGAAGGGGGCCCAAAATGGCAAAAACAATGCTGGAAAAGCCTTAGCAACTTTTGCAGTATTTTTTTTAAACAGCAAGGGGGTGCGCATTCCTGCTTGTTAGGACAAGTGATTCGCTTTGAATCACTTTCTCATATTTATTATTTATTTATTTTCTAAATTTCTATACCACTTATCAGTGCCAAAGCACTCCCTAAGTGGTTTACAATGTAAAAACAACAACAACAACAACAACAACAACAATAATAATATGTATTTATACCCCGCTCCTCTGTTAAAACAATCGGGGTGGCTTACAAAAATTAAAATACAATACAGATAAAAATCCCAAAACACCACCCACCCCCACCCTCCCCCATAAAAATATATTAAACAAATATAAATTAAAAGCAAGTAAAAATAATACAATTAAAAAGAATAAAAAAGTAACAATTAAAATTATTTTTAATTTAATCCATACAAGTGGATGCGCAAAGCTGATTGGCTTGACGAGCACAAGCGCCTGCTGCCGCCATGTTGAATTTTCTCCTTAGCAATCACTCACTAAGGCGATAAAACAGGATGTTTGTGGTTTTTTCACTGTCCTTTTAACTCATAAAATCACTTTTTAAAACAAGTTCTGGGGGCTTCTGGGGCCAAAACCATTGTTAAGACAAGTCGCTGCGAAATGCCATAAGGATGAGGTACTCTGTTTCCACCCCCGCTCATACAGATTGACCCTAAGTAAGTGTTTATTTAGCATTGTCTGTGCTGAGTAGCAAGACTTTTCACAATCTCATATATCACATCACCTGCTACCACCCTCTTTTAGGTAATTTTAGACTTTGGATATAACAGATTTCTTGAATCTCCATTTTTGTTTTGTTTGTTCTTTAGATTCAAGTTATATTACTTCATTTCCTTCAAAGTCCTGTTGCATTTGGGCACCCTCCTGCTCATTCTGTGGTGTGGGGCCCTGGTCTTTTGCCTTAGAGGTCTGCTATAATGCCACCGCTACCTGATGCTTCAACTGGACATGCCCTGGTTTGAACCTGGCCAAATGTAACCTTGCTGATATCTTTGGACTGAAACTCCAATAATGCTCCATCAATGGATTTGCTGATTAAGGCTAACGGGAACGGTAGGCCAAAAACATCTGAAGGGTGGGGTTCTCATATTCAAAGTCCAGTGAAACCTTCCTCAGCTGGATCACATCAGCAATTGGTGCAATGCTATCATGTGATTATCCTTCTGGATGGATACCTCTCTACAACTCACCTTCAAGAATCCCATCATGGCCCATTCTTGCCAATGGCCATCAGAGCTTAGTTTGATTAGGGGTATACTACATATGCTCAGTGCCTAGGAGAAGACTAGCTGTTGAGCATCCTATGGTGCCCCTTGAAGAATGGGCTAGCTGAAATGTTATTCACTTGTCATGACAATGATACAGCAATAGAACAGTTGAGTGGTGGGGAAGGAGTTTCTTACAAGAAGTACCATCCTGATTAGTCTGGCAGGATGCAGGATTTCAGCCTTTTGTTTAAAAATGGCAAAAGATTTTCAAGATGGCAATATTTTCCATGCAGAAAAAAAAAGCTTGCATTTTTTTATTTTTATTTTCTGCAGCTTGGTCAAACTTTAAGCAATGAATAACTTCCAAGGTGCAAAAATAATTACTAAAATATTTTGAAATGAGGGGATAGGTTCTTCCAATGCTTGTTTAAGTAGAAATTAAAATTGGAGGGGTTTCTTTAATAAAATGGATTTGTTAGCATTCTGTGTAGCAGAAACAAGGAACACCATATGCTGTCATTGTCTAAAGTGGTTACACCAAGTTATAAAATGTATAATAATTTCATTCAATGGAATGTTGCTGTTGTTTTTACAGGACAGGACTACATCTCTGCCCCCATCTCTATTCAAAATGAGGGCAATGAGATGGCTTCATTTGCCCTTAATAATGTTATCAAAGTAAAATAATCTGATTTGTTACAATATTAATGACACTGTGGTCTCAGTTACATGGCAGTTTTTATTGCGGTTTTTTTTTTGCACCAGTGCCGGGTAGTTTAGATGATTTATTGGGAAATTGGTTGCTCTGTTTATTTTTTCACTTTCTGGTTCAGACAGGCAAAGGTGGGGGGCGTGGCCCCCCAAGCACATCTGGGGGGAGATGAGATGGAGGGAGGGAGAGAGAGAGAGAGAGAGAGAGAGAGAGAGAGAGAGTTTGGATCTTTCCCTCCTCTGAGGAATGCCTGCTAGTTTTCATGTCATTGCAAAGGCTAAGGAATGCCTTAGGAATGCCTGCTAGTTTTCATGCCTCTTCTTCCAAAAGCCCTTTCAGCCACGGAGGAGCTATCCCCCCCCATCAAACCCCTGTCTTTCTCTCTCTCACACACACACAAATGCGATCAGAGGAATGCGAGCAAGCGAACAGATGGATGAGCCTATCACTACTCAGTCTTCCTCCCTCCCTCTCTCTCTCACACACACAGCCAAGCAAGCTGCTGGATTTTTAACGTGACTGAAAACAACAGGGGGTGGATCTTTTCATTTCAGGCTCCTCCATCTCTTGCAAGCCAACTCCTTCCTTGGACAGCCCAACCAATCACAGTGCAGCTCTGCTGTGACTGTATCAGAAAGATTGCTAGTAGTTCACACAGACTTTTCTGAAATGGTAATTCACATAGTCAATAATGTGCTAAGTTGCGCTACTTTTCAAAAAAGTTGGGAAAAGTAGCGAAATCCCCCATCACACTACTTTTGAGTTTTTGAGCTCCCCCCCCCTTCTGAATGAGGCAATACTATGGTGCAATGTGTGGGCACAATTAGGAATCTTAGTGATTCATTTAAGGGAATATTTTGCCATGTAAATGGGGCCTGTATGATCCTTGGCTCAGATCAGGGTGTGAACAAAAAAAAATGAAGATGTTATTGAAGCAACAGAAGAATAATTAAACAGGTGTGGAAAATGTACAACAGAGTAGACAAAGGGGTTCTGCCTTCTGTCTTTGATGCAGCAAACTCTACCTCAGAAAAGTGATCTTACAAAATAAAATTGCAGGTTTGTTCCAGCCAGCTAGAAGGTAACTGAAGCCATATTGAACAGCAGGCTTTCATTTCTCCTGCCCTCCCTCAACAATGAGCACACAGGGATCTGAGGGGAAGTATGGAGTTCTGGGCAGTTGATGTGTGGATACCTCTAAAGTTCAAGTCATAAATTCACTGGGTTTGTATGACTGAGATAAATACCATGATTCAAGTGTGAGTATTCTTCCACTTGTGAGTCAATGATCCTGTCCCCTTCTGAGAGAGCTGCTCTCTTTGCTGGGATACATGATATTTCTTCGGTTCCCCCTAGGGTCTGTATTTGATCCACAGTTTTAGTCCAGGGATGTAATAGATTCAGTTTTTGTCATAGGAGATTATCAGATGCACTAAATATGGCATTATCATGATGACAGGTGATTGCTAAAGGCTTCCTTTTCAGATGATGTTGTTCCCATCTCATTATGCACCTGTGCTGCTGCAGTTCCACCAACGCTGCTTTACATTGATGGGCTAAGCCATCAATAGATCCCCTGTTCCATTTCTGTAATCAAATGTCCTGCATCTGAAAAGGTGCCCCATTGTGCTGGCACGATGCCAGCATCAATGGGAGGTCTGTGCCAGAACACTTTTGGGTGAGATTGGGATATCAAGGTAAGTGACACACTTTTTTGTACCCTCCCCGGGTTACTTGTTATGTTTTAAGTATGTTTAGGTGCTTGGTGTAATTTTTTGTCTTTTATTTTACTTTTTATGTTTGAATTTCCCACACTCTTGTCTTCTTGCGAGAACTGCTGGGATTTGAAACCAGGAAGTGAAAGGAGCTCTGTTCGAGCTCCATTCACTCCTGGGCTGCCCTGCCGAGGGAACAACGTATGATTAAGGTAGGTCTGAAAACTTTTTTTTTTCCTGTTACAGGCATGGGAGAGGGGCAGGAGAGGAGATTGCAAGATGGGATTTTTAAATTTTTTTTTGTTCCCATCTGATAATCTCGATAGACACTAGCAGTATAACAGCTGGAGCTGGAGCTTTTGAATGAGGATAAGGAGAAGTACTGACTAGAGCTAATATCTACAACAAATTTGGTTGGCCTACCACATTTCAGCGTAGCCATATATTTCTGATATGGTTGTGTAAATCTGGCCATTGTTACAAATACCTAAGAAAATTTAACAGTACTTTGGTTATAAATCATATTATTGCTTTAAGTCAGATAATTCTGAATAAAGAGAAACTTTGGCATTGTTTAGACAACAACAACAACAACAAAATCCACAAAGAATGCAGGCAGAATACCTTTTGTTTAGATGAGCTCCTGCTGGGATTTGCCATATTGGAAAGGAGAGGGGCTGAAAACTCCAAATAGATTGCAATAACAACATTCGCTATTTCTTGTGATCTTTTTAAAAAAATTGCATGAAAATGTGCATAACAGGCCATCTGAACAATCATTTCAAATAGGAGCACATAGAAGAACCCAAACATGATTGGTCAGACCTCAGCAGGGAAGGATTGAAAGGGCCGAAGTGGCCAGAGCCACCATTGTTTTTATTGTTTGTTTGTTTTAGCCAGGTGGACAGTCATATGCACAATCATTCAAGCGACAGAGCAAAAAAAAGTTTTTTAAAGCGGAAAATAGCTTTTCCACATCTGTCATTTAATGGAAAAAAGTGGGGAGGATGGCAGGAGATTTTTGGCAGGCAAATCACTCGCGACCACCATCTTTTTTCGGGGGCATGCTCTGTGTAAACTGCAAACTCGGCCAAGTTTCCAGTGATCTTGCGAATGAGTCATGGTTACAAATGAACACTGCTGTGATAGGGAGGTAAGTTGCTATTTTTCGCAATTAATTCTCCAGTCTAGCTGTGCCCTTTGTAGCTGACTCACAAAGAGTTGTGCAAAGGCACTCCTTGCCAGCAACACCACCTAGGAGCACAAAGTCAACAAAATGAAGCATAAGATCAATAAGACTCCTAGGGCACTTTCACACTACACTATTAGAGCACTACAATTCCACTTTAACTGCCATGGTAACAGCTTACGGAATCCTAAGGTTTGCAATATAGGGAGGGGGGTGTAGAATTATCAGCCAGAGAACTCCAATTATTCACCAAACTACAAAACTCAGGATTCCATAGAAGCCATGACAGTTAAAGTGGAATCATCGTTTTATAAGTGTACTGTGTGAAAGGCTTCTAGACTACCAAATGGATCTTTCAGAAGGAATGCTACCTCTTCTAATACAGTTTTAATTCCAAACCTTGAGACAGAGTTTATACTGCCCAGCTACATCTTCATCCTATCAATATCAGGATTTAATTTTGGCTTGTTCAGTCTCATCCAGCCCATCAATGAACCCAGGTAGTGTTCAAGGTCCATTGGTGTTAGGTGACAAGGAAAAATAGCTTCATCAGCATATTAGGAACACCTCACTACAAAGCTCCAAATGATCTGCTTCAGTGGTTTGATATTGATATTGAATAAGTTCAGTGGCAGAATTGAACCAAGTTGGAACACCAGTCCAAAAGCTATGGTGTTAACCAGCAGTCTCACAGCTTGATCTTCTGAATATGAGGTCAGAGTTAAAACTGAAAACCCTGGAATGCTGTGCCTCCACTTCCCAGTACAGCCAGGCCACCCAGAGGTTTGATGGTATCCAAAGCTGACAAGACTTACTAGGGCTCCATTTCCCACATCTGGTCCCTGGCATGTGCCACCCACCAAAGCAACCAAAAAGTCAGATTTTTTTTTCTATGTTTGCACTTCCCAGAGCCACAGGGCATTCATGTTTGTTCCCAATTTACTTCGCATTCTAAATATCTCGCCCCAGATAGTTGGTTCTATGGTATTACCATCCCAATATACAAGAAAGGAAATAAGCACGATCCCCCAAACTATCAGCCAATAAGTCTTGCATCAGTAGTGGGAAAAGTTTACATACAATATCTAAATAAGCGACTCTAGGATTATATGAATCAGAAAAAAAATAGGGGAGGAACAGACAAGATTTAGAAGCAGGAAGTCAAAGATAGATAACTGTATAATCTTAAATCACCTAGTGGGAAAATATTTAAGAACATGTCCTAATTGCCTTTATGGCACATTTATGTATTTGAAAACTGCATTTGATTCCATACTCAGAGGCAGGCTATGGGCAAAACTAACTGCTTCTTCAGTTGATAAAAGAGTGCTCTGTATAATCAGGAGACTATATTCTAACAACACTACATAGGTTATATGTGGCCCCCAAGGCAATCTTACCAATTATATTCCTCTCAAAAGGAGGGTTTGTCAAGGATTCATACTAGCTCCTACATTGGTTAATTTGTAAATGATCTAGGTGCAGCTGTTAAGTCCCAGGATGGTCATCCTCCAAAATTGGCCACAGTGAATATACCGTTACTCCTCTATGTAGATGGCTCTCCTATTGTCTCAAACAAAAGTTGGCATGAAACAAATATTGAGAGTATTTCTGGCTTATTGTGATTACAGCCACCTCAATATTACCTATAATAAATCCCAAATTATAGTGTTTTCAAAAAAAAAAATCAATGGGCAATTGCTGCATTGCAGGACATAAAACTGAACAAGTTAACTGCTTTAATTACTTAGGGATTACCTTCTACTCCTCAGGCTCTTGGGCTCTCCACCATAAACTAGCCATTAAGCATGCCTCAAATACTGGGAAAGCCATAACTCATTTCTTCAAAGGAGGACAGATAATTCCAGCAGCTGTTAAGATATTTAAGGCCAAGTTCCTCCCATAATTATTGTATGCAATTCCAGTTTGGATTTTTGGATTTTCACCCTTATTGGAACAAGGACTGTCATTTTTTTAAAGGAAACTATTTGCAGTCCCAAAGTGTGTGCCTTTGGTAGTGTTAAGGCTTGAGTTTGGAATAACATCAATTGAATGCTTTGCCTAGGAATGGGTATTGGGGTATTGGTTGAGGTGTGCTTTTGGGGGGCAAGAAATGTGGTATATTTATCTGTTGCATAAAGATACACATACCTCCAGTCTGACATATATGATAAAAGAAAAACTGCTCAGATTGGGAGTATCAGAAAAATTTCTCATACCAATGAGTTTGAATAGGGCAAAACAGATCTTCAATCAATGAGTAAAAGTTGATATAGGACTTCAGACAAGTGTCTTCCAACGTTCTTTTGCCGGCATATTTTGTACCATTTTTATGCTGGCAAAAGAACCCCCCATCAGACCTACCCTTTTACTCCTTGAATAGGCAGCACCAGCTATGACACCACTCCCTATGACAGAGAGTGAATGGAGCTCCATTCACTTCTGCGCTCATGATCTTGCAGATTCTCACAAGAAGATGCAAGCATGGTAAATTCATAAAATTAAGAAAAAGAAACACACAAAACGTAGACACAAGAACAGAAACACACTTTAAAAATTACAGGTAAACCATGGAGGTTCATAAAAAGTGTCTCCCTGCCTGGCTGTCATGATCTCACACAGAAGTGTTCTGTCACTGATGCCATATTCACATGAGCACAATGGTGCGAGGATTCAAATGCCGGAAATGCCAGCAATAAAGCACCATGGGAGATCTATTAATGGCTTGGCCCATCAATAAAACAGAATGGCTCATTTCTATTACATGATCACAAAAGGATGACGTCATCTGATATGTGCACCCTTTCGCATTCATTAGGTGTCGTTATGATGCCATATTTGCTGCATCTGACAAAGTCCATAGGCAAACAATATTCAACAGCTGCAGCACACTCTTCTTGCTCATCCATTACTTTAGGCCTGACATTTACCATAAAGGAAGAAGTAAGATATCTTAAAAATTTAAATATTCCTAAATATTGCCAGGTCTTTAGCAGAGCTAGATTTAATGTCATTCTATCAGCTGTTTTAGAGAGTCAAAGAAATGTATATAATGAGTGTGTATGCCCCTGTGGAGAGGTAAAAGTAGAAACTACACAACATGTCCTTTTTGAATGTTCCTTTTATAAAGATGACAGATTGAGACTGATAAGTCCCCTTTTAATAAAATACCCAGGAAGATCCTGGAATTGATTTTTATAATATTTACTGAATGACTCTGATAAGAGGATAACTGAGGAAATAGCAAAATTCTTTGTATTGGCTGCTAACACCTGTAAAGCCATCTTACAAACTTTTTAATAAACCAGGCTACCTTTGGCATGAAGCGGTGGAAATTTAACTTAAGAAGGAAGAGTATGATAATAAATGACTGATGAATCAGTTGTTACACGATTTTAATGGTTACAAATGAACTGGGGTCCTTTTGGATCTTATGAACATTTTAGTTTGTAATAGAATGCATTAATGAAATTCATGTAAGTTATTAAGTAAAACAATTTTGTTTTTATAATGTATTTTAACAATCCTGATTTGTCTTATGGTTTGTTAACTGCAATAAAGGCAGCTTATGATGATGACTTGGCATTCTAGGCATGTGTCTGAGTTTGCTCCTCACTTGTGTAGCGGAATAGATAACAGGTTTTTTAAAGTCTTCTTAATGCTACCATCTTGAACACACAAACTAGGAAGTAAAATACCTTTGAACTAAATTGAACAAGCATCTGCACAGAGGTGAATACAATTGTGCTCTATCTCATGCATGCTTATGTGAAAATCAGTATGGTGTTCCTTGACACATCTAAAAATGAAAGATATGAGATATAAACAGTAGGATAAACTTATTGCTAGCACTGGAAACAGGAAAACCATGTTTAAAATTATGGCAATAAGCCACTCCAGAAAATAGAATCCTTCGTACTCTGCTGTGACTGCTATGCACAGTAATTGCAAGTTACTTGAAATTGTGACAGAATAAAAGCATAAATAGTAGAAGTATCATAGCAATTCAGTGAATCAAATAAAATTGACAATTGAGTTGGAAGGGATTTTAATGGAATAGAATATCATATACTGGTAATTTCTAATGTAAAATGTCAAACAATGTCAGTTCATGAGAACAAATATTTATTTTATGTCTTCTAAGCAATTAATGTCATATATTCATGTCAATAATTTATGTCAATGATATCATATTTTTTCTTTCTCTGCAACTAAACTGAGAAGTAAACCGAGAAGTTAGAATTTCCCTCTCCTACTTTCTCATACCTTTGCAAATGTGCATGTGTTTTGTGGTGCTTTGTATGTCACAACGTAAGAGATAATGAAGACTTAAACAGTAGAAAAGGTCATAAATGACTTGACTTGAATGGGACTAAATTGATTTTCTGAATAAATTAGCAGTAATGTGATTTCTTGCAGAAAGGAAAAAAAATGTAATGAAAGCCCAGTGTCAGGACCAATAACCACCAGGATCCCTTTCGGTTAATAAAGCCTATCAAATCCCTTATATGTGGCTTTTTTCAAATATAGTCTAAAGTGAACAATTTAAGTAACTCTGGTGAACTGAAAAACATCAGAATGTCTGCCCTGTTGGTTGTTTTTGACTGATGTCAAGTCAGGTTTGACTTACGGCAACCCAATGTATGAGAGACTCAACAGCTAATTATCAACAGCCCTGCTGTTGAGCAACAACAATGATCAACAGCCCTGCTAAGGTCTTGCAAACATATGGGTGTTGGCCTCCTTGACTGAGTCCTTCTACAGGTTTGTCTCATGGGCTAAATACTCCATCTTGTCCCCCATCTCAGAGCTCTGCAGTCCATACGACACAGGGCACTTGACCTGTTCTGTCCCTGGGCAGTCTTCACCACCCCCAGGGCAGATATGGAGCTGAGATGGGGGAGGTGGAGGAGGGCTTGATAGACTGTTTTGTTTTGTTTAAATACCCAGTTGACTCCATTACCAGATCAGGCCCCAAATGTCCGTAGGAGCCCATCTGGCATGCTGGCCCCTGCTGCCGAGGCCATCTCCCTGGCTTTCCTGGAAGCCAGGAAGGAGTCCCACAGCATGTGAAGAAGGCTGGTCACATGTGGAGGGGGCTTCCATCACATGTCACAGGCCCCCTTCCTGCCTTCTGAGTCAGCAAAGAAAATGGTGGCAGCGGCTGCATGGATGGGACAGCGTGCCTGTTAATGGGCTCTGGCCCATTCCATACAGGCAACCAGGGAAGAACAGGCCAGCTCCACAGCCAGGATATCACAGCGGGGAGCCAGCGTTTCCTGGCTCATGGAGATGAGCCCTACCAGTTCCTTTTTTCCTACTGCCTCCCACATTAACAAGCATTATCATCTTTACTAATGAGTCATGTCCAAAGTATGATAGCCTCAGTTTATTCATTTTGACTTCTAGACTTGATCTCTCCTATAGTCTGATGAAAAAAAGAAGACTGTTAGTATGTATTTGCCAACCAGCAGAGTTCTCCTACACTATTTTATTTCATAGTTACATTTCTACCCCCAACTTTCCTCCAAGGATCTCAAGACAGTGTACATGGCACTCTTCCATCCCTACTTTTTCATCACAAGCCAGAACTTTAAAAGTTTTTTTAGACTGTAACTCCAGAATCCATCATTTTGACTGGAAGATTATGGGAACTGTGGTCCCCTCCCCTGCTCAAAAATGAAAGATTCCCAACAACCCTATAAGAGTGGGTCAGCCTGAGAGAAAATCGTGTGCTCAATATCATTCCTGCCTGCACGGATTTGTGATCGAGCTTAATTGCAGTGACTAGAGAATTGGACTCCTTGGCATACCCATAAGGCAGGTGAAAAGGTTTTTGAGAATGTTATAAATGTGCCAAGAGTTGTATTCAATAACTTTCTGTGCATCACGCGTACAGGCACCCAATCCAGAAAAACCACAATGCAAAGGACAACGAATTCAGGACATTTGTTTCTGGCCTGACTAGTTCACGTAGGTTACAATCCAAGGTGAACTTTCAAAGAAGGAACCTCATCTGTGGAATTTCTGAATAAATATGCATGAGACAGAATGGTAGAATGGGTAGAACGGCAGTGGCAGGGGAGGGGAACAAGATGATTTGGATGAGGTTTAACCTTCATGGAAAAGTTGATAAACAAGAATGGGATGGGAAAGAATAGAGAAAAAAAAAACATAGTGGGGACAACTCCACATGTTATACAGTATCCACACCTATTGCACATATATTGGTGATATACCTGTATTTTCTATTACAAATCCACCAGGTGTTAATGGAACATGCATACTTGGGCTGCTGCCACACTGCAGAAACACTGTAGGTTGACACCACTTTAACAATCATGGCTCCATCGTATGGAATCCTAGTATTTGTAGTTTGTTGTGGTGCCAGAGCTCTCTGGCAGAAAAGGTTAAATATCTCACAAAACTAAAAATCCCAGAATTCCATAGCATTGAACCATAGCATTGAACCATGAACCAAGTTAAAGTGGTGCCAAACTGGATTGTTTCTACAGTGCAGATGCAGCCTTGTCAATGAAGTTGCCCAGGCATAAGTACCCAAGTGCTTAAAAATTTGTGCATGTTGTCCACCATTTAGAGGTTCTGCCTGGGAAATCAGGATAGTCATGTGAACATAATCTGGATATTTGTATGAATAACCTTATATCTCAGGGAAAAAACCTCTAAACAAAGGATGGACAATCATATTTCATGTGATACTTTATGTAATGGAGCTGCCTTGGATGTGTATACAAAGAAAAGGGCTCACACTTGGAACCTGTTTATATGCTGTAACTTCAACTGGACATACAGTGGATTTTTTAAAAAAAAAAAAAACAAACAGCACCACTGTCTGAACATGTTACTAAATTCTGTGTGAAAGAATATTGGGATATTTCATACAGAAAATCATATAAATTTTTCACTCTAATTGTAACCATTTAATCAAGGTCAGTCTTAAACTGAAATTGGGTTTGGCTTTAATTTTGCTTTGTTTTCTTCAGGTTGTTAAACTCATATCTGATTGTTGTACAATGTGATAATACTCCATTTTGATTGTTGTTGTTGTTGTTGTTAGCATAAGTAGATTGTTTGCTAGTACTACTATCTAATTTTGTTAATTTTTTACAGGATTTATGTATCAATTGCTACAAATACTCAAATAATCTTAACATGAACTAACACTATATCAGACTGGCATGTCAGACTGTGTGCATCATGCATCATAAAATGAGGTTTTCTAGCAGTGAGATGTGTTTTTGTTATATTATCAGAAGAATTGGATACTTTCATTTTGACAATCTTATTTTTCCCTCTGACCTTTTAGAAATATAGTTGAGTCATACAAATTTATATTTAAGTTCACCATTCAGCCCTGCCATTTTAGCAATCATAGTACAGCACACTTAATGGAGCTATTCATGTGACGTATGTGAGACTATCTTGTATACAAGGCATCTAGCGGAACTCAGTTTATGTTTTTTTGAAAAAAATAGTGGAGGATAGCTTCAGTAAAAATCTGATTATACATTCACAAGTAATTTCCATTCCTCTGATCATGCTGAAAATCAAAGAAGGACTGTACAGATGACTTCAAAAAGAATTCAGTGAGGCTGGCACTGAATGGTTTTGAATAGCCCATCTACTACATTTCTATTTTTCTTCTAAAGTGAGGGATCAGAGATAGTGCTGAATGCTGTAATTCATGGCCTAGAATACCAGTTCAGGTGAGACAGTGCATATCAGAAACAAATAATTTTTTTCTCATATCCCTTAAACTGCCCAGAAATGTTCCCCACACATTCTGGCCAGTACAGCATGCTTAAACATATTTATAAAAACACTACATACTTTTGTACCTATATAGCATAGTTAATGATTATTGTATTACTTTCCTGTTTTTTCCTGTTAGTGTCAAAGAGTGGAGCAGAATACAACCAATTACTCTTTTTCAAAGTACATAATTAAATAGCATACCAAATAAGCAAAGTTAAAAAAACAACCTTCTTATTCACACATTTGTTGATCCAGGAGAGTGCTATTGCTCTCAATGACAACTTTTTATTAGGAGGGATTTCGATACAAATCACTCTGATGCAATCCAACAATTTATGTTAATTAATGTGGAAAATGACATTAGTTTTAAAGCAATAATATAGATAAAATAACTCTTAGTGTCTAACAGATCCCTTGCATGTTTTTTTACAAGTGCTCGCAAGAGTGGGTATCTTGAATCAATGCGTTGAAACTATGCAGATATTTAAATATTAATATTGTTTAAATGCGAAAGGCAAAAGCCTTATCGTACTCACTGAATCACAGTAAATATTCCCAAAGGCTTCTCATTATCCATGGTATTTAAAGGAGATGGTAGCTGTCTTCAGAAAAGTCTTCGTATTGAAAATATCTCTCACATTTGAGATCAGCTTGTTTTATCCAGTTCAATTCTCCAAATGAAGTCAACCACAACACTGTTACTATTGTATTTGTGGCTTAAAAGTAAAAATAACTGATGCCTACTAGGCATAGGACAGCTATTGTGTCACACTCACATTGCATCCCTCTGTCAATATAGCAGACATAGGGGATCGATGCAAAAAACAAAAAAGCAAAATCGTTCAGTGCTCTGTGCTATAGAGCAATTTAAAAAACATTTAAGCTTAACCTTGCAACTTGCCTTGAGATTAACCCAAATACATCCAGTACACTTTGCAGCTTTGACTATATAACACAGAAAGAATGTTAAGTGTGTGTCTCTTACATAAAATCAAAGGGCTTTTATTAATTACTGTTCCACTTGCTGCTCTTGGTAGTAGAATTTATTCATGCTCTTGTATTGTTAAACTGCATATTGACCGGGTTGTGCCTTGAATAAAGCACACTGAAAATTGTTCTAGAAACTTACATCTGATGCTAGCCATGTTTTGATAGAAATAATTCCACTGACTTCAATTGAGTTTACTATTTGTTCTTAGAAAAATTAGTAAGATGGAAGGCTATGAAACACCAAAAGATTAGCCTTCCTAATGAATCCATAGATCACAGGCAGGTAGGTAATGGTTGTTTTCCAACTTCCAGATGTTTTTGGCCCAGGACTTGCATCAGCCCCAGATAGCATAGCCAATGGTGAAGGATTATCAAAGTTGGAGTCTCAAAATATATGGACGATGACAGTTGATCACCTCTGCCACTGATAAATGCACACTGTTATAGTGCAATTATTCCACTTTAAATGCTATGGCTGCCTCCTGGGGAATTCTGGGTTTTGTAGTTTAGTGAGCCCTAAGAGCTCTCAGGCTGAGAATGCTAAATGCCCCTCCCCAAACTGCAAATCCCAGGATACCACAGGAGGCAACCATAGCAGTTAAAGTGGAATAATATCACTATAAAAGTGTAGTGTGATAATCTCCCTAGATGAGGAAATAGCAGTTTTCTTTGAAATATTGTTTTATTGGGAAATTTTGCTCAATGTGTAAGAAAGGAAAGTGCGAGAATGTTTTTTTTTCAATCATTTTTATAGGTTCCACAAATTCAAAGATGTCTTTGTATTTTGAATGAAAATAACCTGAATAGTTTTAAAACAAAATGAAATGTTGGAAAAACCAGGCTGCCGGGTTTATTCATGCAGGCTAAGCGCTTAACTTTTAAATGCCTGGGCTTGAACTGCTGCATATTCAAGCATGTCATTGCTGAAATAGGGTTGCCTCTTCTTTCTTCTACTGAAAGGATCTTCATCTTTAACAACGACACAGCAGGCAGTTGCAACATGCTGAGAATAGCTTTCCTCTTGAATTAGGCCAGTGCCAGTGGTAAAGAATTTTGTTTGGTTCATTTTTCTATAACGAAGACATCAAAATTCATGAATTTCTTTATAGTTGGAATGGAAAGAGCTTGAGGTTTAAAAGTTTTAATACTAGAGAAAGCAAAGCTGACAGATTTCTCTATTCCTAGTATAAAATGTCAATCGCAGATAGCCCAAGGAAGATACACTAAAGGTCACTAGATGATGCAATTAGCCCATTTTTAGAAGTGCTTAAGAGGTAAACAATGTCTATCCTAGCATGTGATTTTCCTCACCCTGCTTATCCTGCATTTAGCATGTTTTGTTGTGTGATTTGTCACTGGGAGGCAGACACAGGCTTAATCTGTAATGTTTCTGATTTCTGAAACATGAACGTCTGAGGAAATCTTGTTGTGTGGGAGGGCAAATCAAGTTAACTGCAGAGAATGTACATCCCCACTCATATCTGGTTTGACCCTTAAAAAAAATATCTCCAACCAAATCTCCTTTCTGGGCACACAGTGATAATAGCTTAGATGTAAAAGCTGCCTACATGATTGGAGTATTTGGGAAAGCAGTGGTACATTGGGCCTTGAATGAGAAAAATCTCCTTTGTTTTTTTCTGGACCAGGAACAATTATATCATCTGCTGAGGCACAAGGGGTTGTTTGCCAGGCCAATGAGTTCCTGAATTCTCAGCATCTTCCATCAGCAACATCAAACATGCCATCTCTTCCTCTGCCAGCATTTCCCAAAGGAAGGGCCAGGAAAAGGAGTGGATGCTTAGGTGACACTGCTGTAAAAAAGTTCCAAGCACATTCTGGGGTAGTATCCAATATGTCAGACCTTTTTTTAGGTGAAGGCCAACTAGGATAGAGGGTAGATGGATGTTGCCCAACCCACCTTCCAGCTAGCCTTTCTCAAGGGCCACGGAAAAGACCAATGAGGAGAGTAGCTGGTTAGGCCACTGTCCTGTTACTTTATACAACTTCCAAAATTCCCCAGCCATCCAGGGTAGAACAGAAGCAAGCCAGCACTTGCTGCACACACTGTTCAGCAGTAGCAGCAGTTGCCATCTCTCTCGCCTATTCTTTTTTCCTTCAAACCTACTAAGTGATTATATTTCTCTCCCACTTACTTACACTCTCTCTTGCTCTTTCTTTTTTCCTCTCATTTCTTGGCCAAGGCTTTCCAGATTACTGAGAAATCCACCTACTTTGGTTGATCTAGGCCTAAATCCAATTACTAGGGCCAACTGGAATAGACTCATTCAGTTTAGGGCTGGATGATAAATTAACACTTATATAAATGCAAGTGATCAAATGGGTCTTGCTGTATAACCTCCACCATATCATAAGTGAATGCTGGGATGTGTGGCTGAGCAACATCTGAGAGTGGTCAAGATGACAACTGTTTTTCATGAGGAAGAACATGCAAACTAGGACAGGCTGCAGCAGTTTGCTTTTGCTTGAGTCAACTGGAAAGGGCAACATTCTCCCCTCTCCTCTCCTTTCACCCTTCCCTGCTGAGCTGAATGTTAAGTACTTGTGCACTTTGAAGTCAGTTTGCAGAAACTGAAAAAAGCTGAGGACAAAGGGGGGGTGGAGTGTGAAGAGGAGAGAGAAACTGGGACATTTGCAAAGCAGCTGAAAAAGTGGGCAATAGCCAGCCCCCCCCAAAAAAATAACCTGCTAGTCTCCACAGAGGAGATTATCAGACAAGTGTCTAAAAATGTTTTTGTCCCACTATATTTAAAAGCGTAAGTGTCCTGGCATAATAACACTTTTTTTCACATATTGCTGTAATAATGAGAAAGCTGCCCCAGAATTATTGCAGCATGATCACCAGCACTGTTTAATTCTGAGTTAGTCGGGGTGCATGATCTTGGCAGTTCTCGCAAGAAGACTCAAGTGGTCTTAAAAGTCTAAAAACAGCAAAATTAACAAAGAAGATAAACACACAAGCACTGAAACACACGTAAAAAATTTGCCATCAAAAGAGGGAGGTTCAGAAAAAGAACATCCTGTATCTAGTTTTCGCATTCTTATCCAAAAGTATTCAGTCAGGGACCGCCCATTAATGAAAGCAGAATGGGACACAGTTTCACATGCAGGCAATACCATCAAAAAACATTATTGGTGATCAATTGATGGCTTGGCCCATTAATACAAAATAATATTTATGGGCAGTGGAATGTGAGGAGGAGGACGACATCGTGTGATAGGGTATCCTGTCTTTGTATCACGCCATATTTGCCATGTCTGATAATCTCCAGAGTATTCACCAATATTTCCAACACCATGGAAATCATTCTAGAACATGAGAAGCCTTTTCCCAACAAATCATGAGAAACTATCAATGTTAGGATAAGAGTAGTAATGCCAGGAAAAGCCCAATACATTCTTAAGTCCTATGTTTATTCATACAGATTTTTACCCTTCTTCTTTGATATTTATTTTAATGTTCCCAGCTGTGCATAAAATATTGTCGGAATTAATTATGCTTCTTGTGTCCAGAACTAGTGCTGTCAAATACAGGATTCTGATGACTTTCTTTCTGATGACGGTATGTAGGCTTCTAATACTATCAAATGTGATGCTAATGACCAAAGTATGTTTGTGAGCATGTGCACATGCACACACACATGGAAACACACAGGTATGTTGTACTAATATGTCATATATGCACAAATTATATGTTCATATACCTACATTAATCCCATTCTACCACCACCCTGCCCATGGCTCACACAGGCAAGGGTTGTATCATGAGAATCAGGCATAAATTGAAGTTAGAATCTGGTATAGATCAATGGGCTTTGTATGCTTCTTGCATTTCTCTCATAACCTGACAGCAGTGGCTTATTTGGTGACCCATCACCACCAGTATTTCCATACTCTCAGCAAAGGTCTTTACAATTCTTATCACAGCCATCTTCATCAGATCTCTATTACTTCAACTAGCTTGAAAGGTATTATATGGCTTTTGGCAAAAGTATTTCACTATATACACTGAGGCTCTGGTCTCATCTATACAAGGCAAAAGAATATGGATTGCTCCACAGTAATGGCAATTCACAGCAGCTGCTATGTGTCTTAATGTTTTTGGGGGCAGATAGCAGACATGTAAAGCTATCTGCTTTGCTGTGCAAATGGGCATGCCTGCAAATCAAGATCTCAGCTGCAACAGAATTACTCACATTTTTACCCACTTCAACTTGTAACCACTGGACAGTTTTTTTTTTTAAAAAAAAAATCCCTATCCAAGGTGCAAAAGAGCAACTTTTCAGTTTAACAAAGAAGCAATCCCCCATTTTATTGCTTTAGTGCTCTCCTGCTAATGTGAAAATCCAATATGGCAGTTCCGGGCACTTGCCTTGTTAGCAAGCCCTGCCCCCCCCCACAGAACATCCAACCAATCAACTTTCAACTTCTGCTCATATGGAGAAAGTGAATCAATTTGGTCACTTGTCCCAACAAGTAGGAATGCACATTCCCTCCGCTGTTTTTTTTTTTAAAAAAAAACTTCAGGAAAAGCCACAAAGACTTTTCCAGTGTACTTTTGTCAGGGAAAATAGATATTGTAATTAGAAGTTTGTCTCCCCCCTTTGGGTAATTTTATTCACCAAGGCACTGAAGACGCCAGCTTGTCTATTAGAACTCATAAATCTGTCTCTTGTTGTTATGTTTTTCTGTCCTTCAGGGTTTGAGAGTGAGAAACGAAACTAAGAGTCCAGTTTCTTGTTTCACTTCTCAGAAGGATTGAATGTTTTGGAAAGGTATTTAACTGGGAGGGGATTTTAGAGTTTGTGTGTGCCCTCTGCATTTTGGGGGCTCTTTTCTTTTTTCTTAGCTCCTGAGGAACCTTGGAGCATACAGAAGCATGGATGAATGTCTTCTGCAGTCTATTTTATTTTCATTTACTTTTAATAAAGCCATAAAAGAGAATTAATATGGTCTTTTCTTTTGCACCAGAGGTGTGCATGGCTTTGCTCAAAAGCCCACGCTACTTCGCTGCATGCATCTCTGCTCGGATGGGCAGAGAGTGAACGCACTCTGAAGCTTTTTATGACAACTTTTCATGTTTTTGCCCCCCCTTCCCAATATGGCGGAGTGATGCAGAATCCCATTAAAACAGATGGTATTCTTCTCGCATTCTGTGAGGAGTATTTTTGCCATTTAGACAACTTCTCTGAATATCTAAATCCAATACTTCACTTGATTCCAATATAATTATTACAGATCTAAAAATGGTTTCAGTATCTTTGAAAGGTGTAATTGTTTCTTTCTTTCTTTCTTTCTTTTTTCTTTTTGCCTAGACAGTCTTTTTTTTTACAAACATAAATTGACGAGATAAATCACAGATGGTGGAATCTTGCCTGCTACACGAAGCTTTAAGGTATTCTAGATGTGTGTCCAGCAAACCTATTTGGCCTAAGCCTTCCAGCTATGAAAGTAACATGAGAGATTTTCCCAGAAGGTGTGTTTTAAAGCACTAATTAATACGAGAAAAAAATAATCAATGTCCACTGGATCCAGACTATATGAAGTATGAAGCCATTTCCACCACTTTCCATGAATAAAAATACAAGTGGCAGTCTAAGTAATTGTAAAATTGCAGGGGGAATTCTGCATGTGCTATTTTTCTTAGCATGAGCCCAGGAATCCCTCTGAGAGCACTGAGTTCACACCATTAAAGTGAGGCTCCATTTCATTTTAACTCAAACATGGGCAAGTGTATTCTCCCAGATGTATTTGGCCTATAATTCCCAAAGCCAGGGTAGGCAAAGCCAGGGCAACCCAAAGGCTTTATACAGCCTGGGGCAGATGTGATGTAACCCCTACAAGGAACCATGCATAGGGGAGTTTTGATGAATAATATGGCAGAGCAAGGGGGTCAAGAATATAGATGGGGACCTAAGGGCCAAATTATACCAGTTGCTCCCTGGGTAGCTCTCTGAACATAGGCCAATTAAGAGGGCTGATGGAGGTTGCAGTCCAAAAACATCTGGAGTGGCACAGCTACCTTCCCCCTCCAGGTCTAAGAACTGATAAATCCCTATAGATATCAAATTTAAGAAAATGTGTTTTAAGACATATTGTTCAGCTTATACTGATCTATATGTCTAGCAGGCATGCTTATCCTCTGTACTTTCCCCTTATTTTTTCCTTTCCTTTCCTTCCCCCATCATTTCCAATCTTTGCATTTATACTGTAAAGATCCAATAAAAAATAAGAACTGGTAAATCCCAGATTTTGATTCTCCTACCCCCAAATTTTAGACTTTAAATACAGTCTGGGTGATGAACAGATTTTTAATGGATGGCAATTTCCTAAATGGCTGAATTAGTACTGAAATGTTTTCTTCAGTGCACACGTGTAATTGCTCAGTCACCACCTCTAATGAATGGGCTTGTTTGAAAAGCAGGCTCTTAAGAAATGACCATGGTAGATGGAAAACTCTGGCACTGAAATTGCTACCAAGCTGTTTTATATGGTACTTTTATTCATATTGGTAAGTGGCCGAACTACAAGGCTGAATGTCAAACACTTTATCTCAATGACTGTACATGTTTATTGCAAGACTGAATGGTGCACAGCAGTGTCATAATAGCAATTATTACAGCACAAGAGTTAAGAACAGGCACTAACAAAGCTTGCTTCGGACAAAAGAGTAACTGGATAAAATTGGAGTTCTGGGGCTCCCTCAAAAAGTAACAAGTGATATGCTTAGGAGAGCACACTTTTAAGCTATGTGTAGTCACAATTCTGTTAATTGTCTTCAGAAGTATATAGAATCCAATTTTGTTGAGTGTCAGGGACTGACTTTGCATGTGCATGTGTAATTAAAGCTTTCCAATTTCTCTATTTCCACCACTCAGAAAGAGAGTTCTCCAATTGTGGTAATAAGTCTGCTTTGCACATGGCGAGACAGGGAGAATGCACTATTCCTACTTACAGCTTGCAAGTATTACTTTTGCAAACTACAGCTCCCACAATCTCCTAGCTAGCATGACCACTGGCCAAATGTAAGGAGATTATCAGATGGGGACAAATATAGCGTCCCTGTCTCACTATCTCCTCTCTTGCCCCACTCCCGTTCCTGTATTGGTTTAATTTTTTTTCCAGACCTACCTTAATTGTGGAATAAGAAATGCTCCCCCGCCCCTCCAGCAGGCCAGGAGTGAATGCAGCTCTCACAGAGCTGAATTCACTTCCTGGAAAGGAAATCCTGGCTATTCTCACAAGAGGACAATCACACGGGAAATTCAAAAAGAAAAAGAAAAGGTAAGAAGTTACACCAAGCACAAAAACACACTAAAAAAACAAAAACAAGTAACCCGGGGAGGGTAAAAAAAGTGTGTCACTTACCTCCTTGTCCTGATCACACCCGAAAGTGTGCAGCACGGACCTCCCAGTGACACAGGCACTGCACCAGCGTAACAGGGCACCTTTTCTCTCAACCATCTTTCTGTTACAGAAATGGAATGATGGGTCAATTCATGGCTTAGCCTGTGAATAAAAAGGAACACCACGGAAGGGGCACTGGAGCATAATGACACAGGGATGACATCATCTGAAAGGGAAGCCCTTTCGTGATCTCCTGTCATCCCTGTGATGGATTAATTTGGTCATCTGATAATCTCCTAAGATTGGCTCTTAATGATGAAGCTGACTGTATTCGGGGAAATGTATTGTGCTCTCCAGAAAAGGACAATAGGACCTGATAGAATTTGTCAGGACATTTCTAGGTCAGAATTTGGCAGTATTACTCAGGAGCAAGGGCACATAAATGGTGGACTTTATCAGACGCCCCCACAAAACCCCATTCTTTTGCTGGCTTAACTTTGCCATTTTTATGCTAGCAAAATAACTCCCCATGCTACACTTACCTTCTATCCTGTGAAAAGGCTTCCCTGGTAACGATGGAGGAGTGAACAGAGTTCTGTTTACTTCCTCTATTGAAATCCTACATATTCTTACAAGAATACATAGAGAGGGAAATTCAAAAATAAAAACAAAAATAAGACAGTAAAAGTTTTTAAAAGCACATAAATACACTAAAAATGTCCCAAGTAAACTGGGGAAGGTCAAAAAAAGTACACCACCTACCTGGATATCACAATCTCACCTGGACATGTTCTGACCTGACCAGCCATTGACCCTGCATTCACGTGAATACAATGGTGCATGGATTCAAATGCCGACAATGCTGGCACAAAAGCGCTAGTGGAGATCTATTGATAGCTTAAGCCGTCAATAAAATAGGACAGGGTTTTAACAAGACATAAACACAAAAGGGTGACATCATCTGATATGCACGCCATTTTGCATTTATGTGGCGTCATTATGATGCCGTGTTTGATGTGTCTGATAATGTCTCTTGTCAAAATAATCTTTAAAATGTCCATTAAAAGCTACACTTGAAAGTAATTACCTTTTTTCAATACGTGGAGATCCTCCACAGAATTTGGAATTTAGTTTAGAAAGTGGTTGAAATGTGTGAGAAGGAGTGGAGCAAATATGCTTTCCCTCATCACATGTTTGATAAATTCACATTGCTAATGCCTGAACAGAGCTTAAGTCCAGTATTGTTCAAGACTGGTTGTTTGTTGCTGAATACAATTGAAAGTACTGCTTATTATCTGGAAAATATTAAAATATTTGGAACCATTACATTTGAAGGATTTATATTTGTCAGTTCACGTACCCTTTCCTACCCTCTGTCATTGTCTTCAAAGGTACTGCATTGCATCCTGTTGCCACTAGAGCTTTGGTTGACTGGAATACACAGCAAAGCATTTGGATGTGTGTTGCCGAGCTTGTGGAACCCCATGGCAGAAGAATCACCAATGCTTCAATTTTGCCTGATTTATAGTATTTCAGACTATTTGTTTTGTTCACTTATTTTGGAATTAACCATATATTGTTTTAACAGAGAATATGGGGTAGTCCATATGGTGAAATAAATCCTCATGGAATCTGCGTAGAATCCCATGTGTCCAAATGGGATCCTGCAGCATTCCATCCTTTTCGGAGGGAGGGGGAGCAAAATTTGGGGAAACTATGCTAGGGAAGCCTTCGGGGCTTCTCCCTGAGTTTTTTTTAACTGAGGGGAAAATGGGCACTCCTGCTTGTTAGGACAACCAAATCGCATCGCAGTGCATTGCTGAAGAGGATAGCTGATTGGTCAGATGTTTGTGGAGACAGAACAGTGCCCAGAACCACTATGTTGGATTGTCGCCATAGCGATCGTGCACTGAAGTGATAAAACAGCCTTTTTCTTCTTCTTCTTTTCATTATTTCAGCAAAAGATCACTCTTCTGCACCTTGGATTTAGTTTTTATAAAATACTGTTTGGCCGGGGCAATTTGGGGAGTATAGAACTGGGAGTAGTTCACTTGCACCACCATCTTGATTTGCTGGCATGTCTCTGTGTGAACAGCAAACACGGAGATCTTCACACACCAGCGACCTTGCAAAAAAAATCATGGAGACAGATGAAAGCTGCTGTGAATTGGCGTAGGTTCACACCAATCCACATTGTATTCTCTTGTCTAGACCAGCCCTATGAGCCACCTTAAGTTTGTTTCTTATGCCAAGAAAGGTGGTGTAGACATTTTAAAGTAAATTAATATTAAATTGATCTATAATTCCAACATAGCTACTGTGTGAGACTGTTTCAAAGGGTGGGGGTGGGGGTAAAAGAAATATTCACAACCCTTCCCACCCTTTAAGGATGATGATTATTGAATGCAATTAATTATCCTGGGAGAAAGGCAGGGTTTAAATCCAATCAATCAAGTAAGTAAGTAGATAAATAGGTATTGCAAAAGCCATTCTCTAGATCAGTATATATTGAGCTGTTTGCTGTGGGAGACAAGTAATTTCCCCCTCCAGTGTGCCTGGAACTGGTACCATATTTGTGCCCATTGGTTACAACAGTGTTTGTTTGTTTGTTTGTTTTTTAATGTCTGGAAACTCTCCAGGGGCCAGCAGCTGATGGCTCCTGGACCAGCACTGGTCCACAGAGCAGCACTTTTGAGTAGCATTGCTCTAAGGAGATTTTCACACAGGGCCAAAATGCCCCATTACTGCTCCGCCATCTCCTCTCCCGTTCCTGCCATGGAATAAAGTAAATCTTTCACACACTTACCTTAATTCCGCAGCAGGAACGGGCTCCCCCTCCCCTTGCTGGCTGGCCATAAGTGCAGCTGTCGTAAGGCTGCTTTTACGACCGACCGTCTGAAACGTTATCACGTTATCACGTGATAACGGCCAGGCGGTAAATGTAAAAAATAAAATTCCCCCAAACATAAAATCAGTTCACCAAGCAGAAAAACACACTTTAAATCACACAATCAAAACAGGGAGGGTAAAATAAAGGGTGCCACTTACCTGGATGTCCAGATCGTACCAGGAAGTGCTTGGAACAGACCTCCCTTCCGCGGCTTTCATTTCGGAACAGGAACGGGGCTCCTGTTCGCACACCCGTGATTGCATGATAGCAACGGAATGGGAGGTCTATTCATGATGAAAAATTGTGATTACATTGTTCCGGAACAGTCATGGGAGCAGGATGGATGCAGGACAGAACGGGGTCAATGTCGTCCGAAAGGGAAAACTTTCCCGACCCTGTTCTGTTCCTGCCATGGGATATATAGCCCGTGTGAAAATCTCCTAAGTAACCAATAGGAGTATTTCAAACAGAAATAATTTTGCCAGCAGAACTAATTAACTTTTACCAGTTATAGCTGTGTTATTCTGAGTGTGTCCCAGTCCAAGCAGGCAAGGAAATCAGGCTAATTGCTAATTGCCTTCATTCTACTTTATGCTGTAATTAGGTTCTGATTCTCATATGGGAATGAAGTTTGACTGTATTTACATTTCTGATGCAACAAGGAGATGTTTAAGGTTTGCTCCAACTACCGCATTTCCCAAAAATCCTTGTTTAACTCTTCCAGTTACAACACTATAAATATCTGTCTATGAATCAGCATTAAGCTTTCCCCACTCTAATGATCGAGGAAGTGCTTCTCTCACTTGCTGTTTAGAAACCTATTGATTTTAAGCCTCCTCCAGTTCTGGTTCAAACTAGTTTAAACAAAGCTTTCGTCCTATTATATATACCCTGTTGGCAGGAAGGGCAACAAAAACAGTGAAATTAAATAATACAGAATCTGGTTATACTAATTCTCCACCAGCTCCTCCCAAGAGAAGTTACCAGATAAATATGCATTACTACAACTCTGGTCTCTTTGCCTGATCCTATTTTAATGTTGTGCTAGCTAGCTTTTCAGTCCTCCAGTTCCATGAGCATCAGACACAATTATAAAGCAAATCAGAGTGTAAATTGTTTTAAAAATGCAATTTGTAAGCATTCAGTGTTCTGTAAATGAAAAGATAAAAATAGTAGCATGTTGGCTATTATCTTTGATTACTGTTACATATAAATGATATGCAAATCAATGCAAGTCAGCTAAAGCGTTGTCTTTGATGACTTAATTACTGTGTGTGTCTCATTTACTCTATAAGAAGTACAACAATAAAACTTGAGCTTGGTTGGCCCACGTGAGACTCCTACAGACAACAGTAAACATGAGTAATAGCATGATCACATACAGTTCGCAGAAATCACTGAGCAATAGGATTGGTAGTTTGGTATAGAAATTGTATGCTACCACACAAGTTAACTCACGTGAGAACAAAAAAAAAGTGAACTATATAAAGATGAAATACATAAAGAACTATATAAAGATGAAATACAAAATACACTAATACATTGCAGCTTTGCATCTTCCTGTGTTTGGCTTCAGGCCAAGTTAAAAAAATCTCCTCTTCAAAGTAAGTGTGTTGATGCCACTGCTCAATAAGCTACAGTGCATCTCCAAAGATGGACCCTATGCCTGTACTCTTTCATAATTAGCCTGATTATTTGAGTAGGTCAAGCATCCAACTGCTCCCACCAAGAACAAGGGCAATTAGTGGCTGAGTACTTTTGAAAATTGGTTGTCTCTCTTGTTTACCCTCCATGTTTCCAAAGAGAACATTTTATGTTAATATCTATATAGGTGGACCATTGCCTGAACAGCTTTCACTCAATGTTCTTGCAGCACATTTGTGTTAATAGATACTGTACAAAAGAAAAAGGTCTGTGTTATGATCCCAGTAGGCAGGCCCTAAACCCATTGTTTAGACCTTGGGCCAAATCTTATAGAATCATAGAAGTTGGAAGAGACCACAGGAATACACAATCAAAGCACTTCCAAATAGATGGCCATCCAGCCTCTGTTTAAAATCCTCCAAAGAAGGAGACTCCACCACATTCCAAGGCAGTGCATTCCACTTTCAAACAGATCTTACTGTCAGGAAGTTCTTCCTAATGTTTAGGTGGAATCTTTTTTCCTGTAGTTTGAGAACTTTGCTCCATGTCATCATCATCATCATCATCATCATCATTATTATTATCCCCCCCTGTTAAAAACAATCGGTAGGGGGTCCGTTTCGGATCCCGCCGTCCCTCTCTCGGCATCGTCCTTGATTGTTCCGGGTAGGATTGAAGGCAGCTGCACCATTTTTTACTCACAGAAGTTGTCCGTGAATAAAAAATGATGCAACTGCCTTCAACCCTACCTGGAACAGTCATGGATGACACTGAGAGAGGGATGGCGTCGTTTGAAATGGACCCCCTGCTGCGCAGCAGCTTCGTTACTGTTACAGAGGCTTCTTGCATGGTAAGGGGTGTCTGAAAAAGTCCATAGATAGATAGATAGATAGATAGATAGATATTTGGACCCACTTTGGCCTTGACCCTTGCATCAGAAAGTGCTTTGTGATTGTGTTCTCTAAGCCCATTTAAAAGAAAATAAATAAAAGAAATAAAAGAAAAGAAAGGAAAGGTACCACCTGGGTGCCACCTGGGAAAGATTAAGTGAGATGATACCTCTTAAGGCAAACATGACATGATTGTGATGTAGAGACCTCAGCCACTGCTGAGCCACATGGGAAAAAGATCAACATTGTGTATATCTTCCGCATCCCATATAAGAGCTGAGGACAGCTACAAGGGTGGGGGTGGGGGTGGTAGGGGGATAATCCAATTTAACCTCACAACAGGACATTTCCAAGCCCTTCACCAGTCTTTACTTGATTGCTCTTCAGGCCATTTATTTTATTTTATTTATTTTTATTTATTTTATTTATTTATTTTTTTGCATGCAAAGGAGGTCGAAAACAAATCAGAATGACAGAAGTGGCAAATCAATAAACTACAATAATATGCTATACTTACGAGGTCTGTCTATTAAATAATGAGACTAATACAATAACCCATCTTTATTTATATGTATTACAATTCTAATGCTTGTCCCCTTCAATAAACTTCTCGTTCATACTCACAGACCAATGCAATCTTGTTTTCCACTGGTTGAAGGCATGGAGCAGATCAGTTTCTGTCAGCTGTTTCAACACATCTGCCGTTTTTTTCTTTACTACATCAATTGATGCAAAACGTGTTCCTTTAAACACTGGTTTCTCTTTAGGGAAAAGAAAAAAGTCCATGGTGCCAAATCTGGCAAATATGGAGGATGTTCAAGTGTAGTAATGCTTTTATCAGCCAAAAACTGCTTCACAGAAAGTGCTGTGTGAGTAGGCGCATTGTCTTGATGAAGAATGAAACCATTGTTCCACAGTTGACCTTTTTTTTTTCTGACTCTTTCACTCAGCTTTGTCAAAACTTCCTTATAATAATGCTAGTTCACTGTTCTGCTTTCTGGAACCCATTCTGCCAAAATTACACCCTTGATGTAAAAAAGGTTTCATCAGAAGTGATGATTTTTTGAAAAAGATTTGGGTCCACCTTGAGTTTCTGCGTAAAGTCAATGCAAATTTCCTTGCAGCACTCTTTTTGCTCTGGAGAACCTTACGGACCATCTTGGCACAAACTTTTCTCATGTTGAGATCCTCATGCAAAATTTTCTGCACAGTGTCTTTGTCAATGTTCATGGTTTCAGCTATCATTCGAACACTGAATCTCAGTCTCCTCAAAAAATCTGGATGATTTTTTCCACAATTTCTTCAGTTCTTGAAATGGAAGGTTGTCTAGGGCATTCATCATGTTCCACATTCTTACATCCTTCCCAGAATCTTTTGTGCCACTCAAATACACACACACGAGACATGCAGTCTTCCCCTTAGGCCTCAGTAATCATTTGAAAAGATTCCATTGGTGTTTTGTTCAATTTTACTAAAAGTTTCAAATTGACACATTGCTCGACTCTTAAACTTAGCATTTTTTCTGGCGCACAACAGACAACACAGCTGTTTTAAACAACGACCGACAATTAACAGAACATCCGAGAGTGTTGATGTTTGTCATGCCAGTTCAGACATGTTCAAGCATTCACAATCAGTTCTCCCTGATTTGTCTGAAAGGTAGAAACACAGGAGATTATCATATGTGGCTAATGTGGTGCCAGCAGAATGCAAAAGGACACCAATATCGGAGTCCTTTTGCTTTCTGCTGGCTTAAGCTGTCACTAGATCCCCCAGTCCCATTTTGGTGCCAGCATTGCCAGCGTGTGAAAACTTGGGCCATTTAACTCTCATGAATGCAGCGAGAATGGCTGGTCCAGCGCAAACACTTCCAGGTGAGAGCAGGACATCCAGGTAAGTTTAGCTCTTTTTATGACCCTCCCCAGGTTACTTGAGACTTTTAAATTGTGTTTTTGTGCTTGGTGTGATTTTTTAATGATGATGATGATGATGATGATGATGATGATTGAATTTCCCATGCTCACATCTTCTCATGAGAATGGGTAGGATTTCAGTCCAGGAGGTGAATAGAGCTCTATCCTGGGCTGTGTTTTCCACGAGAGAGGAGGTAAGTGAGGTGGGGAGGGTTATTGTGCTGGGACAGGGGTGGGATTGGAGATTATGAGGCAGGAACACTTTTTGCATTCCTGTCTGATAATCTCTACAGTCTTGTTATTTAATAGACAGACCTCATAAGTGAAAGGGTGGATAAGAAGAAGCCCTACACTGTGCTCGACTAACAGTAGATTTTTGACTTGGCAATTATCAAGATTCAAAATGTTTTTGAAAAGGAAGGGTGGGAACAAATCATGCCTCCTCTGTTAAGAAGATCAAACGTATGCTTGTACTGGTATATATGCACTCCTATCTATCCCTTCTATCCTGACCATAAAAAAACACTAAGCTTCCATTAGAAGGAGTTTTTGGAGCACGTCTGTGGAAATCATGCATGTGGATCTTATCCACTAGAATGCCAACTCAAACACTTTGTTTTGGTTTGGGGGTTTTCAGGTGAGGGGATGAGGTCACTTAATTTGTGAGAACAAAGTACACATTTTCAGGCTATTGGAAGATAATAGAAGGGCTCAGACTATAAAGAATCATTTTCAGTATCTTCAGATTTTTCAGTCAGGATTTCTTTGATCCTGAAATATCTAATTCTTCCTTGCCAAACCTGGCACCCTTAAAACATGTTGAACTACAATCCTAAATCATCCCCAACCAGCCTGGCCAATTACCAATCTGGCCAAGGACAATGCTCCACACTCCTAGTAATCAGTGTCCTCTAGAGCAGTGGTGTCCAACCTTTGGCCCTCCAGGTATTTTGGACTAGAGCTCCCAGAATTCCTGACCATTGGACCAGCTGGCTCAGGCTTCTGGGAGTTGGAATCCAAAACACCTAGAGGGCCAAAGGTTGGACACCATTGCTCTAGAGTCTCAGACAGAAGCCTTTCCATACCCTGCTTATAGACAACACCTGGAGGCTTCTACATACAAAACATATACCCTGCATGAACTGCCACTCCTTCCCTTCTCTGTTTGTTTCGTTACATCAGGAGTGATGGGTAGAACAATGGCCTCAGTAACACTACATGTATTTCGCATGCAAAAGGGCACTGGCTCAATCCCTCATATCTTCAAGTAGGTTTGAGTAAGTCTCTTGTGAGAAACTCTGAGCCACTGACCATCTCTGTAGACCAGGGGTGGTAAACATCTGGACCACCAGAGGTTTGGGACTACAACTTCCTAATCTTTCACCCCAGGCTATGGTGGTAGAGGCTTCTGGGAACTCCCTGTCCATCAAATGGTGCTCAAGGTGTCTAACAGCGATAAAGCTTGGAAAACATACTTCTTTGGACTATAGTTTTCAGTCACCTCATCCTAATCAGCAGCAGAGGTCACTCTTGGGTGTTTGTAGCTGTCAGGGGTGGGGGAAGAACACAGACCTGCATGGGTAGAAAGCTGTCTTCCACCAGCTTGATACAGGTCTATTGTAGGATCTCAGCCCCAGTTCCTGTCTCTCAGCCTAATGTACTTACAGTGTTACTAAGGGCTTTATCAGAACATCCTGCATAAATGTTCTTTTGCTGGCAAATTTTGAACTGTTTCTATGCCAGCAAAAGACTCCCCCACCAGACCTACCTTGAGTAGTGTTAAAGAGGTAGCTCCAGCATAAACGGAGCACAAATGGAGCTCTGTTTACTTCAGGGTTCCAAATCTTGGTGACTCTCATGAGAAGATGCAAGCGTGTTAAATTCGAAAAGAAAAAGAAAAACAAATTCACAAAATGTACAGCAAAGCACAAAAACACACATTAAAAGATCCAAGTGAACTGCGGGTTCACAAAAAGAGCGTCCCCTACCTGGCTGTCATGATCTTACCCAGAAGTGTTCTGTCATTGATGCTATATTCCCATGCACACAATGGCACGAAGTTTCAAACACCAGCAATGCCGGCAAAAAAGCACCACGGCAGATCTATTGACAGCTTGTGTTGTCAATAAAAAGGAACATTCTTTTGGCAGGACAAGATCATGAAAGGATGTTGTCATATGATATGTGTACCCTTTCGCGTTAATTGGGCATCATTACCTTGCCATATTTGCCTGGTCTGATGAAGTCCTTAGAAGATCAGTGATGGTTCCTGACCAACTTGAAACAAGAGCAGGATAAACAATAACATTTAAAAAATCCATCCAGATCATACAGAGCTGACTGAGGGTATCACTTGTTTTCCTATTACCAGGAATTCTATCTTTTACCTGACATGGTTTGGAAATAGTGACAAGAGAAAAACTGATTGAGTTGGATCTGGTGGTATAGAGGCAGACCCTCAATCAGAACTATAGGTTGTTTTATTTTTAATATTTACTCTGCCTTCAGTCAATATGCTGTATCTACCATTCACAAGTGACTACTCAAATGTAGACAACATGCTATGTTTAAATGCATAATGAGTGGCTGAAGGCTATTTTCTTTTTCTTTGTTTGTTTCTTTTTTACTTATAAGTAAATATGCAGGGGGTGAATTTGACTGTACACAGGTACGGGAGTATTAAACAGCCCAAGCCATTCCTTAATTGGTCATTCAGGTTTCCAGATCCCAGGAACCTGGCTCTGAGTCTTGAGTTTTCATGGATCGTTTCCAGGAAACAGACAAGCGTATATATTCTCCAGTTTTGGGGGGAAGGGGCCATAGCCCCTGGCAAGAGGAAAGGGCTGTGTATAAATCTCCAGCTCACTTAGGAGAACAGCACTTTGGTACAGTTTGCGAGGCTTAATTGATTTGCTGCTGCAACTAGCAAAGACTCTCTGGGGGCGGGGGAGCTATAGATTTATTTAGTTAGCTTCCTCCTTCCTTCGCAGTTGTTGTGGTGCCAGGGTTCACCCTCCACTCTGCTCTGCATCTACTTCCTGCTATAAGCAAGTAGGCTAGATTAAATGTTCTTTTTCCTGTCTCCCTCATGTAGGTGACATGGAATAATTTCTTCTCATTTCACCTTCACATGTTAACAGCTCCTTTAGCTGAGATTTTTTTCTTAATTTCCAGACAAGAAATTGTGTGTGTATTTGTGTGTGTTTATGTTTATGTTTGAATGACAAGCTGTGAGCAATTGGGATTATTACTTAATGTATAATGCTTAGTGATTTCACCAATGATATCCCTAGATCTCACACTTTGGCCCAGAAATCTCAGGGCTTGGGGAGATTATCAGATGTGGCAAATATGATGTGATAATGACACCAAAAGAACGTGAAAGGGAGCCCATATCACATGCTATGGCGTTATGCAGTTGTTAATAAGGTATTCTTTTTTATTGATGGTCCAAAGCCATCAATTGATCTGCTGTGGCATTTTTGTTGAAGAATTGCAAGCATCTGAAACTGTACACCATTCTGCTCTCGTGAATACAGCGTCAATGGGCGGTCCCCACCAGAACACTTCCAGGTGAGAACATGAAAACTAGGTATGGGATGCTCTTTTTATGAACCTCCCCATTTTGCAGGCAAGTATTTAAGTGTGTTTCAGTGCTTGTGTGTTCGTTTTGTTTTTTAATTCTGTTTTTTTAAAATTTAGCTGTTTTTAGACTTTTAAGCGCACTTGCATCTTCTCATGAGAACCACCAAGATCATGCATCCCAGCGAATGCAAAAGTAAACAGCACTAGCATCCATGCTTTGATACTGCTTGGGCTGCTCTTTCTCATTATTATAGTGGTGTGTGATAAAAAGGGTTATTGTGCCAGGACCCTTATGCTTTAAAATATAGTGGGACAGGAATGTTTTTAGAGGCTCATCTGACAACGTCCTGGGACAGTCCAGAACTGGCAACCAACATGATCATCAATGGATTTTTTTTAATGATCCCACATGAATGAAAGAATGCATGAATTTAAATTTAAAAAACTGGTGGAGGAGTGTTTAAGCCTTCCTTACCGCATACAGATCAGATCTAGTGGCCAGTTCAGTGCAACCAGTTCAGTGCGGCATGATTCTGCTTGCATATCAATTTATAATTGATAATTTTGTCAAGAAAGTAAAAAAAGATTTCAGTTTTGTTGGGATTGTCTTACAAAACCATTTTGGTGATTGTTAGGGGTATTATCAATTATCAATAATATCAATTGATAATCGATAATAACCCTAACCCTTATCTAAACTCTGAAATGGCTGCACTGAACTTGCTGCGCTGAAATGTACCATACAAATTAGGCCTCCACACATTTATTTGTACATAAACAAGTAAATTTCTTCCAGTTGCATGATAAGCATTTAATGTATCATGCAGTCTAACCCTTATTTATTTGGCATGCCTCACTGGCCACTGCTGGCCATACCATTCCAATGATGTTTACCTCCAAAAGAGATTTACAAATGCAGAAACATTTGTTTTCAAAGTATAGGCAGGAGGAAACTGACATTTAAAATAGTTTATTTCTACTTCCTGTTCAGTCATCCAGAAATAAACACCCTCCACCCAACTGATTGATTTTAAACAATCTAGATTTTGCTAGCCTAGCTCACTTAGATATATAGCACACCATGCAGACTTGCTTTAGTGAGATGTTTCATATTTTGCCCCAAGAGTTCATAAAACCCTTTTGGAGGTTGTTTCATGCAGCACTTTAGAAAGAACATTTTCCCCATTAATCCTCATGTGAAACTATATAATGACATTACATCAGCCTCGTGAAGCTTTGATTGAAATCCCTTTGAATTATACCTGAAGTTGATTACTCTTCTTATTTTCTGTATGATCAGCAGTTTAAATAAATCAGGACCAAATCCACATGGATGTGTTGACAGTATGAAGGATTTTCATTGAATACATCAACTTAGTGTGAGGCAGCTTCACATTCTGGATTCTGTCAGTTAGGGTACTCATTCTTAATTTGTGTCAACACCCTCTCGCCTAGTATTTAATGTGTGTGAAGCTGCCATGCTTTGGCTTCATCTGGTCAGCCTTGGCAGTAGGCAACATTACATGGAGCCTCATTTAAAAGTTTCTCATGAAGAAAACTTTGTTTCATAACCCCCAAATTGCACCAATGTTTAGCTCAGGAAGAGCTGCATCTCTGTCACGGCTGAGCTCTTAACACTGACCATTTTGGATTCAGAATTGTTCTCATGCCTCAACCTCACCTGTGGATTGAGACCAGTTGTGGCCTGACTGCTAACTGGTACTGTTTTAACAAGCTTCCTGGAAAATCAAGGTAAACTAAGGATCAGGCAGCAGAACAGAGCAATGCAGCCTAGAGGATTCTGAGAGTTTTAAAAAAAAATCTTATCTAAGTTCCAAGTGATCCTACGCTGAATAAGAGTGAGCTCCATGATTAGGGTTGCAAGGACAGAGCAATCAGCTAGCAATGAGTAGTTCTCGTGCTATACATGGCAGGCTGGGAACAGAATGGGCCAGGCTGGTGGATGGATCATAAAACACAAGTACATAGGGCAAGGACTGGGGGGGCTGATGGAAGATTTCATTGGAAATCTTAGGGTTACTCAATGGTACACCTCTTGGGCCAACAATTTCATCAGCAACACACAATCAAAAGTGTAAACACCATAAGAAGGTGCAGATCTTGCGCCTGCCACCTTCAATGGTGATATAGGGCTTGTCTACACTAGTGAAAAACTTTGAATCCCCCCCCCAACCTGGCCTGATAATGTCACATGACTAGGGTTGCCGTAATTCTCTGCCATAAAATTGGGACAAAAGTGTACAGGACTGGATTGGGCAAATTATTGACAAAAAACAAGACAAAAACCCCTACATTTTGACAGCAAAGGTACACAGGCAATAAATCCCATGGCCTCCCGCAACCCCCTGCTGTGGAAGCCTTCCTGCCACTGCTGCTGCTGCTGCTGCTGCTGCTGGGACCAGGGAGGGGACAAATGGCCCTCTCCTCCTCCCCGCCCCAAGGCTTCACACCACTGCTGCTGGGACCGGGGAGGGGGAGTATGGCTCTCTCCTCCTCTTCCCCCTCCCTGCAGGTGCCCTCCCTGCCACCCAAAGTTTATGGGGGGGGACAAAAAAAGTTAAGAATAAACAGGTAGTCTAGGAGGCTAGGATCACTACACAACTCTCTGCTGCTGGCCTTCTTTCCTTTCTTGCCTTTGCTCTCTTGCACTCTCTGCACTCTCCCACCTTCTGGGCTCTGTGTCTAGCACGCCTGTGCAATACAATGCCATGTGGCCCAGAACCTGCAGCATCAGTCTTCTCATGTGGTTTTGCTGATGGCTGCTGCCTTCGGCAGAGGAAGCTGGAAGAATCCGTGATCTGCTGCTTCAAGCAGCCCAGACAGACAGAACTATTTCCAATCCCTTCAATCTGGGATTTTCCAGGTTTTCTGGGACTAAACGGCAAGCCTACACATGGCATATGACCCTATCCACACCAGATTTGGGGAAGACCATCTTAATCCAGGTTTTAGAAAACGTGCAGTTTTCACCAGAGTTTGCTTGAAACTCCATAGAAAACTGTAGTGTGAAAATCCATATGCACTGCATTTGGGGCGGGAGGGGGGAGAGGAAGGACAAGCACTATCTAAGGTGCCACCATTTTCCTCCTGCTTGACACCCCTTCCTCATTCCAAAGGCAGAACCCTGGCACTAGATGCTCTCTCTAAGGTCAGAATGATGGGCCAGCCTTACCCTTGCGAGGCTGGCCGTTCCTTCTGACCTCAGAGAGAGTGACTAGCACCAGGGCTCTGCTTTCACGTAGCTCAGAGAGAATGATTGTGCTCTGTGAAAGCAGAGCCCTGTTCCTAGTCACTCTCTTTGAAGTCAGAATGGGTGATAGTGTGCCATAGTCTTCATTTAATGCACCACAGCTCTGGGCCAAAGTAATCCAAATTTCATCCAGATTTTTATCTCCAGTGTAGACAAGCCCATAGTATTGTCTAGTCCCTGAATACCTGGCTCTCTGGAGTTTTCCAGATTGGTCTAAAGATGTGCAACTTCTTTCACATACATAGCTTCTTGGGATTTCTGGTTGTTCTCACTTCTATGTCTACTTATTCCATTCTTTTGGGAGTTGTTTGTAGTGATTTTCTGGATCTTCACTAAAGTTTTTCCAAAGTTGTTTTTTTTTTTTAAATCATGATGTAGTTTGATGAGGTGATCCTACAGTTTGAAGGGGAAATTTTCTTCTGTTTGATTTTTATTTTATCAAACCTAGAGTGCCAAAGTGCCATTTCACCAATGCACTGATTCACTGTAACTCTAAAGTTACTGTATTTAAAAAGAGAGAAAGGAGAGAAGGATACCCTTTTGCTCCAATAGGGGTCAGCATTAAAAAGAAATCCACTCAAGGGTGGAAATACAACGTTGCAGCTGCTGCTGGGAACTGGCCAAAAATAGTCTGGAAGAACAGAAACATAATTTGGGTATTTTTAAAAACCCTGAAAACTGCAGCAACAAATACTCCCAGCACATTTGACCTGTCTGGAGGATGCCTATGTGGGAAGTGTGGAGCGACTTGTAAAACTGTCTATGTGACAAATTGATCTGACTATAATGCAATTTCTGTCAGTGCAGAGCCCAGCTGATCTGAGCCAGCACTAAAATGCATAGAGACAAAGCTGTGTTCTAAGACCAGATCAGTAAGAAGAGCCAGGTAGTCAATGGCAGATGATCCAAGGGATTCAGCTACAAACTTTGTCCTAAATTGGGTTTGGGCTCATAAATGAGAGTCAGAGATCAGAGACCAGGTCCTTAGAGCCAGGAACAGGGTTATTGCCAGCACTGGTCAGACGGGAACTGCCCTGCTTATAAAACTGCAGCTTCCCCATCCCACCAAACTTCACAGCCATTTCCACAGGAATGCAAACACAGCAATGTAAGAGTTCCAGTTGGGACTGATTTTCAGGACTTTATCAGATGCGCCCCTGAAAACGTTCTTTTGCTGGCATTTTTTTTAAAAGTTTTTATGCTGACAAAAGAACACACACACCCTGCACTTACCGTACTCTCCCGGCAAAGGTAGCCCCCACAATAAAGAGGAAGTGAACCTCATTTGAAATCCCACAAGACTTTGCATGTGAAATTCAAAAAGAAAAAGAAAAATGAAGCATAAAAAGTGACACAAAGCACAAAAACATACTTTAGAAGTCCCAAGTAACCCAGGGAGGGTCATAAAAAGAGTGAAACTTATCTGGATGTCCCAAAACTTATCTGGATGTCACCTGGAAGTGTTTGTGCCAGATTGGCCATTCTCACTGCAGTGATGAGATTTAAATGGCCCAAGGTTTCGCACACCAGCAATGCTGGCACCAAAATGGCAGGGGGGGGGTGTCTATTGACAGCTTAAGTTATCAATTAAAAACTATGGGTTTTGGCCAGGACATAACCACAAACGGGCAACATTGTCTAATATGCATGCCCTTTCGTGGTTATGTGGTGTCATCATGACACCGTATTTGATGTATCTGATAATATCCTGAGTGTCTCACTCTCTGTAATGCTAGAAATTTGGGGATTGTATGGGAAATTTTATTGGAAGGGGGGAATTCCTATTTGGAGGAGCAATGCCCTCATTTTGTCATGCCTCTCCATAGGTATGTCCCTGGCCTTATATAAGGTAGCCTTCTCTGTTCCCTAGGAAGAGTTCCAGATTGCTGACCATGGACTTCTTCAGATGGGGGACCCCCCCCAATGAGGTCAGGAGAAGAACAGGGCTGCCACATGTACACAGCACTGTTTCAGACAGCCCCATCCTACTCCATCCTCCTTCCAACCTTCCTTCGTGCTTCGTGCTGTTTTTATTGATGGAAAATCTTCATCAATAAAAAGCAGTGCCTGCAGCTTGGGGGAAGGTCGGAAGGAGGTTGGAAGGAGGATGGGGCTGTGTAAGTGCAACAGTCCTGTTCTTCTCCCGACCTCCTCAGGTTTTTTTCCCCTCTTCTGAAAAAGTCCAAAGGCTGCATCTTCACTGCAGAAATAATCCACTTTGATGCTGCTTTAACTGTCATTGCTTAATGCTATGGAATTCTGGTATTTGTAGTTTTGTGAGATATTTAGCCTTCTCGTCAAAGAGCTCTGGTGCCACAACATGTCAGGCAGATGCAGCCTGACTGATTTCCAGATGATTCAATGGTATTTCATCTGACCATAGAAAGATTCAGACTTTGCCCTGGCCCCTTGAGATTGGCATCTTATCTTGAGAGGAAAAACTAAGCTGCTGTGAGAGTCCTTTCCCCTGCTGAGTGTTTGGCCTACTTCACTTCCCTGCCCCCAAGCCCATATATTCAGTGACAACTGGGTTTTAAGCACCTGGGAAATATCATATAACCAGAAGTTGGAGAGAACTGCAAAAAAAAAAAAAAAAAAAAAAAAAAGGAGGGAAAGAGTGAAAAGAGAAAGAAAGAAAGAAAGAAAGAAAGAAAGAAAGAAAGAAAGAACCCATTTCAACTGACAGCATGTTCTGTCAGCAGAACCTAACCTCTCATTTAGCTGCTTTATACTTCACGGCTATCTCAGCAGGAAACCTGTGCCTATAATGCATACCTGTTACCATGGGACCTGACACTTAAACAAACAGACAAATTGTACAGGTGTTTAAAAGCAAAGAAACACAAAACCTAGCAGTAAGGTTGTGTTTAGCAGTCAGAACACAAGCCCTATCAATGCTATATGATGTAAGATAGTAGAAAGAAATTGGATCACTAGAAACCTGAATAGGTCTGGCTCAAAATACTTTGGTGTCTGTGGCAAATGGGTTCCCTTCCACACATCCTTCAAAGTGTATACAGCTAAAAACAATAATACAGGTCGACCCCCGTAGCCACAGGACCAGTATCCGTGGTTTCACTTATTCACATCTGAAAAAATATGTCCTCTCTATTGTCTAGGTCCTCCAGCATAATTCTATGGTAAGCTTCAGCTGAAAGTCATTCATTTCAATAGGGTTTGCTATCCATGGTTTCACATATCCATGGTAAGTCTGGGAACATAGCCCCTGTGGATACAGGGGGTGACCTGTAGTCCCAACTGGGAAAGGCTTACTGAAACCCACTGGACTTACAGTGCATGAGGGGTGACTAACAAATTCCACTTATACCAGCATATCTGCTCCAGTTGGGACTAATGTTAAATTAGTACCCATAGTACCCAAAGCTAACCAGGCTGAAGTAGAAAATCTGGTAAGCACCTCTTCTTAACCCTAGCAATAAAAAGACAACAATACTAAAGTAAAAGATTAACCATTTGCTGCACTTTATGACTATCACAGTGTATTGCCTGAGGCAGTTACTTTATTCTCTGAAATAGTAGTCCTGGCCCTGAGGCTTAAGTGTCCTCGCTTACTTACATCTTAACTCTTCAGTTGAGTGTTTTGTCACTGAATATCCTAGGTCAGCCCAATGTACAGTATATGAACAGTACTACCTGTTCTGGCACCTAGAATGATCAGGGCAATGTACTAGAGCTCTCCAGGAGAGAATGTAATGTACCTCACAAAACTACAAATCCCAGGATTCCATAGGATGGAGCAAGGACAGAGAAAGTGGTATCAAACTGCTACAGCTGTGTAGTGCAGATATACTCAATGGTTTTGCTGTCATTATCACCAGTTGAAGTACTTTCTACTTAAGCTGTTTGATGGTCTCTTTTCTCCGATTTTGGAACTTCCTAGTCTGCTTCAAGTATTTCACATTAAATTGGACTATGTTAAAGAGGTCCTACAAGTGATTCTTAAATATTGATTCTTTCTAACAAGCTGTGCATAAATCACAGACTTTTCCATTAAAATCTAGTTTTGGAGTTCACTCTGTGAAAGGGGCTAATTCAGCATGAACGGCTCTGACATCAAAGTTCATTGTCTGCAAGTTTCCAAGAAGAGATATATCATATCACTCCATTACACTTTCCTTCAGAGCTGCCGGCAGTTCCTTGTACCTCTGGGATAATATTTTATGATGCATTACCTCTCCTACATACTTACCTCCACAGTACATTGCCATCGATATTTTTATGTCCCTTAATTGAAAACAAAATAGAGAAACAAACCAAGAAAGAGCATGCCTCTAACAGCCCCAACAAAATCTATGTCAATACACAACAAAATATTTTGTCAATGCAGCAGTGAATTGTGGGAATGTTTTCTACATTTATTTGCTCTTAATATATGAGCTACTATGTTCTATTTTTTCATATTGTCCTGTATTATAAAAGTTTATACAACAGTGTGGGATCCAGATTTTTTTTCCTGCTACACCCGCCCCCTGCCCCCAAACTCAGCCTACATTCCGTTACAATTCAAGATATCCAGTAAATTGGTAAAGAAATGAATGAGAGATAGAAATTTTAATTAGAAACAACAATCAAGATGGGCATTTTTAAAATTCAACAGTTGGTGTAACTACAAGCAAGCCTGTGAGCCATGCAATTTAATCAAGATGAAGATTGCAGAAGCATCCAAAGCAGCAGATTTTACACTCCCAGTAGTTTGATTACAGTATTTATTTTAGTTTACTTTGGCAAGACTGTATACCTCATGGAAGAAGTGCAATGTGCACAGGACATGGTGTTAAGAAAAGTCAAGCATACAGAAAAGGAATTGCAAATTAATTTCCTGGCATCACAGCTGCAGATCCCAGTGGGATGTTAATGTATATGCCATTCCCTTCGGCACATAATGTGAGCCTGTTTAATCTTTTATCATTAATCTTTATTTTAAAAAATGAGTTAGGAGGAGAAAGGCGAGGAGGAAAAATGGTCACCACATCTTGCTATATATTATAATACTATGCAGCTTCCTTCAAACAAAGAAAAATATTATCAATTTGCTCACATTTATTCTTTCCTCAATTGCCAGGTTTAAGTAACAAATTTTTGTTATATATCATAACAGCAATGTGGTGGCTTTCCAAATTAATCTCTGCACGGTCATAAAAACAGCATTTTCAGGGACATACTGTTTGAGTCATTTACTTCTGTATATACAGACGGAGGTTCTTAAACATCTCTTTCTGCCTGAGAATATTTGCTATGAATTTTTAATGCCTCTTTCTTGATGGGAATATATGATTCAACAAGTGGCAACATGCAACATGTACCGATGTGAGCTTTTGATATCCTCTCAAGTCTTCAACTCTCAATGGGTGTTACATATATTTTTTACTTCAGAGCTTGGAAAAAATTACTTTTCAGGATTATAACTCCCAGAATTCCCCAGCCAGTATAGCTATTTGCTATGCTGCCTGAGGAATTCTGGTATGTCGCGCTACAACTTTCTGGAGTCTGTCTATGCTCAGGAGTCCAGCCAGCAATCACGTTAGCAGAGTAGCAAAAGCTTGGTCCAGATGCTTCCAGCATGTTCAGTGTTCAATGAGTATATGGACACACCTAGGAGATTTTCAGATGGGGAAATTATTTCCTGGGAGATCGGGACAGAATTGTTTCTGTCCCAGAAGCAGCGCCATGTTTCACATGCCCACTTCCCTCTCCCAATCTCCCGTCTTCCTGATGCTGTGCTTGTTCTATTTCCCTGCCAGTACCTTCTGCAATATTTTATTAACGAGAGTTCATCATTAATAAAAAGAAATAGAATGAGCACAGTGTCAGGATGATGGAAGATCGGGAGAGGGAAGGGGGCGTGCGAAACGTGGCTCTGCTTCCGGGACAGAAACAATTCTGTCCTGATCTCCCTGGGGAATAATTTCCCTGTGTGAAAATCTCCTTAGTGTCTAAAAACTAACAGTCTTTATTGTTTACAGCCTAAACTACAAAAAAATCATTGCTCTAATAGCTAAGCTTACAGTTAGCAGTCAGTCAAAGAAGTCAGTTGAAGAAGTGAAGTGGGCTGCCTTGCACCATGACTTATATAGGGTTTCCTAGCTGCTCTAGCAACTTCTAGCAACTCCCCTTCATTCAGTTGGTGACTGGAGACATCATCTGACATCATCCCTAGCATGCTATCTCCCTTTTATTAGTCATACTGAGATAAGTGGGCAGAAAAACATCAGCTGACTACTGTACTAGGTACCCGTTTAACCTTCAGCTTTGTCCTCTACAGATAAATGGAATATATGGTATCTCTTTATGATATAAATTTCCAAGAGTTACACATTCAAAACCCTAACATGGTAGTCGTTATTTTAAAAAATCCAGGCTCTGCTTTACTCAGTGTCAGACCCAGTCTCACCCTTGATTCAGTTTTTGTCCTCTAACAACCCAGTTTTGAAATAAAATATGATCTCTGTACCCTTTGTTTCACTTAGCCACATCTGCAAAAAATATGTTCTTTCTAGGCATTTTCTAGGTCCTCCAGCATAATTCTATGGTATGTTTCTGCCAGAAGTCGGCCATAGAGTTGCTCTGGAGGACCTAGAAAATACCTGGACAAGTGTTCTTTCTAAGAATCTCTAGGTCCTCCAGTGTGACTGTATGGTATGGTTGGGCTCAACATTCATTTCAATAGGGTTTACTATTATCCACTGTTTCACATTTCCATAGATATGGAGGTCATACCCATCTTACTTGTGGCAGCAGGAAAGGAATGGAGGTGGAATTGGTGCAAGGCACTTTACTGCCTGAAACAGAGAAGCAAGGGAACACCTACTTCCCTAAATAATGGAAAGGCTGTCTTTGTAAGTTAAGTCTGTGTTCCAATGGGTTGCAACTGCTGAATAGAAACACCCATGTTCAGAAGCAGTATACTTTTCATTGTTAAAACACTGGAGACAAATAACGAGGAGTAATCTGCTACATTTACATTGGCTTTAATCAAAGGCTTTTTGAAAGTCTTAAGTACAACACATTTGCACAATTGAGAGCCAGTGTTGTGTAGTGGTTTAAGCATTGGACTGGGACTCTGAAGAACAGGGTTCAAATCCCTGCTTGGCCATGAAAACCCACTGGGTGACCTTGGGCACATCATGCTCTCTCAGCCTCAGAGAAAGGCAAAGGCAATCCCCCTCTGAACAAATCTTGCCAACAAAACCCTGTGATACTTTCACCTTAGGGTCACCAAAAGTCAGAAACAACTTAAAGGCAGACAATGAATCTATTTGTAAAATCCCCAGTGGCATCTGCCTGGTCATTGTTGAGGACTGAACAGTAGACTAGGTGGACTCAGGATCTGTGTGTTCTACAAACAGTGAGCATTCTGCAATGCAGAAAGTCTCACACAAAAAAGCCAAACTGTAGTGCAGGCCAGGGGTGTGCAGACTTCGGCTTGTAGAGGGTTGTATATTGCTAAAATTCTGAAACCCAGCAACCAGGACAAGTATAGAAGAGGGATATCAACTTACATCTGCTAAGAATTTAAAAAAAAAAGTGTGCTTCCGAGTGAAGTTGGGAATTTGTAATCAGCGTAAGAATCAAACTCACAAAGGTCCATATTTGGTCTTTCAGCAAGTATTGTTTTTCATCAACCTACTAATAGAATCATAGAGTTGGAAGAGACCACAAGGGCTATCCAGTCCAACCCCCTGCCATGCAGGAATACACAATCTAATCATTCCCAACAGATGGCCATCCAGCCTCTGTTTAAAAAACCCCAAAGAAGGAGACTCTACCACACTATGAGGCAGTGTACTCCACTTCCAAACAGCTCTTACTGTCAGGATGTTCTTCCTAATGTTTAGTTGGAATCTCTTTTCCTGTAGTTTGAACCCGTTGCTCCTTGTCCTAGTCTCAGGAGCAGCAGAAAACAAGCTTGCTCCATCCTCAGTATGACATCCCTTCAAATATTTAAACATGGCTATCATGTCACCTCTCAACCTTCTCTTCTACAGAGTAAACATCCCCAGCTCCCTAAGCCGTTCCTCATAGGGCATGGCTTCCAGACCTTCCACCATCCTGGTCACCCTCCTCTGGACATGTTCCAGCTTGTCAATATATTGCCTGAATTGTGGTGCCCAGAACTGGATACAGTACTCCAGGTGAGGTCTGACCAAAGCAGAATACAGTGGCACTATTACTTCCCTTGATCTAGACACTATACTCCTATTAATGCAGCCTAGAATCACATTGGCTTTTTTAGCTGCTGCATCACACTGCTGACTCATGTTCAGCTTGTGGTCCACTAAGACTCCTTGGTCCCTTTCGCATGTCCTGCCATCAAACCAGATGTCACCCATCCTATATCTGTGCATTTCATTTTTCCTGCCCAAGTGTAGTATCCTACATTTCTCCTTGTTGAAATTCATTTTGTTAGTTTTGGCCCAGCTTTCTAATCTGTTCAGGTCATTTTGGATTCTGGTCCTCTCCTCTGGGGTATTAGCTACCCCTCCTAATTTGGTGTCATCTGCAAAATTGATAAGCATACCCTCTATTCCCTCATCCAAGTCATTGATTAAGACAATACATGGTAGAATAACTTTTTAGTTGTTAATATGTTTGCAACAAGTCACCCAGAAATCACACGGCTCATGCAATGGCTCATTTTGTTGCCTAAGACAAAGTTGCACACACAAACCCATTCCAAGTAGAGGAGCTGACTAGAGAGGCAACTAAACCTTATGCTGGCACCAGGAAAGGTTGAAGTAAACTAGCACACTAAGTTAGGGGTGTAGAACAGGTTGTATTGCCGGCACAGCTCTGCCATCCATGACAGAGGAACAGCTGAAGAATGGGGTTGGTGGTGTGTTGTCACTGCTGCCACATGAGTCAGTTGCTTCTCTCTGATGGATCCATACAACCCTCTGATGGATCTCATCCAACCCTGAGTAGATTCCACCAGACTACGCGATGTAGCATGCAGAGAAAGCTACATTACTAACATTCAATATTTATTCAAAGACATGATTGTGTTGGAATATCAGTGTGCAAAGGGATCTTGTAGGCACTTTGAGACTAAGTGAAAGAAAGAAGTTGGTAGCATAAGCTTTCATAGACTTAAGTCTACTTCCTGAGACACAGATATGTAAGCAGCTCAGTTAGAAACAGTCCATCCCAATATATATTTCAGAGTCTCCTTCCAACAATGTCTTCTATTTTCATCTCATGTAGCCTATTATTTCTGTCACTTGAACTTTCTGTAAGGCAGCCCTTTGTGTCATAATGGGTAAAGCTTTTCAGAATGATTGTGCCCTAAACTGCAAAGGATGTGTCAGTCATGAGTTTTTATCTCTCTCTGTACAAGAGGCTGACTTGGTTAACAAGGCATGTCTTCTATTGTTATGGAAACAGAATTTTACCAGCACATCCTCTAATGTTAAAATTGTTCAGTTTTTACATTACAGGATAAAGTATGGCTAAAAGTTTTTATCACAAGATGGCAAATCTTACATTATGAGGGTGATGTTTAATTGTTTTGTAACAATGGGAGGGCCTAAGAGAGAGGGGCTGCCAAGAAAATCTGAGTGTCTCCATTCCATTTTACTTGTAGAACAGGAATGGGGATCTTGTGGCCCATGGGCTGCATATGGCCTAGGGGAACACCTTTGTGGGTCTTGCCCCCCACCCATCTAGTCCCCTTCAACCCTTCTCCAGGTTTTTTTAAAAAATGGTGGGGAAAAAAACATTTTTGGCTTCAAAGAGGCCTCTAGGGCAGAGATGGGAATCTTGCAATCCTCCAGGCATTGTTGCAGTTCCCACTGTTCAATTCCCAACAGCCTTAGACAGTTAATTGGACAGGGATACTGGGTGATACAATAGAAGAACATTTGGTGGACAACATGATTCCCACCCATGTTCTTGGCTCCGCTAAACCACAACTTCAAGCCATCCTGAAATAAACCTAAAACATCAAAAATACTGTAATATGAAATATCCCTATATCCCTACAGTATAGTAACTGTAGCCATGGTCACCAGATAGGAAAGGCTGGTAAAGAGATCAAAGAAATATAGGGGATGAAGACTGACAGAGTTAGAATCTGCTTATTTGTAACTTAGAAAGATAGGAAATAGTGTTTTAGAATACAGACTGGGACCTTCTGAACTTAAAGATAAGTTCTTTTGTTCTTGATTACCTGTTTGTTTATCATTCCAAAATGACTAAGGGGATTAAAAGTGTGTGTTAGTGGACTTTTTCAAAGGGGGGAAAACCCACGAGGAGGTTGGGAGAAGAGCGGCACTGTCGTGCTTACAATGCTTCCCTTTCCCCGTGCTTCCTCCATGCTGCAGGCACTGCTTTTTATTGACAGGGTTTTTCCATCAATAAAAATGGTGTGCTTCTCATACCCACAGCAGAGCGGAAGCACGGGGGAAGGTCGGGAGGAGGATGGCAGTATCTGAAACAGAGTGCTGTAAGCATGACAGCCCCTTTCTTTTCCTGACCTCCTGGGGAGGGGGGTTCCCCCCATTTGAAAAAGTCCAATGTGTTGTGTGTATATATGTAAAAGAGAAAGAAAATGATAGGAGGCAGCAAACCCTCCTAATTTTTATACTTATGTTGTTCTTATGTTGAAAAATTCTTATGTTGAATTTTTAGTGGAATGGAGTAAAAATGCTAGGTGTCCTAATGTAAATATATGCCTATATATATAGTTCAATAAAGAGATACAAAACAGATATGCATAAGAGCTTGTGGAAAAAGTATGATTCCACACCTAAATTAGGATAGGATTCCTTATTGCAAGGTATCCTTTTCCAAACCAAGAAGCCAAACTTTTCCAAACCAAACAAAGAAACAGCTAGAGTTCATGTTAGATTCTGGGATTCTAGGATTTTTCATAGTTTCTTCTAAATTCTGGGGACTGACAAACTCTTTGTGGAGACATAAATATTCACAACATAGCCTTGTGTCCCGAAGTTCCATTTAGTGGCTATAATACCAAGATCTCTAGGCTTTATGAGGTGGGTCTTCTGCCTTCCAGGGTTTTGCTACTATCTCATTACATCCATCATGAAAAAAAAGCCCTCTGGATATGGCCACCCTGCCAGAAAAGATGGGCCTGCTGTTCTTCTTGCTCACTTGGGCAGTTGAGCCTAATAGTCTCTGTGGGGAGAGATAGGGCCCAGATGAGCAGAAACTAGTAGTGAGTGGCGGTGGCAAAGTTGGTAGTCTGGCATGTTGTTAAGGTCCTTCTCATGATTCTCTTCTTGTTAATAGTGTGAGGGACTATGAAAAATTGTCAGCCTGTCATTTTTTTTTTGATTCACCAGGACAGTGACAGGATAAAATCCAAACAAGGTTCCATTTAATATGATCTTGCTAGATCAATTAGAAAAAACTGAGTCACTTCACAATCCAGTGTCTTTTAGAGTGAAGAGTTACAGAGGGAGATGAGTACTAAAGAGAAGTTGTAAGGGGGAGATGGATGTAAAGAAAGTAAAAGGAAGATAGAAGATATGTAAAGAGCTTAAGTGATGATGAAGGAAATCCGAAGTGTGGAATATAAAACTAATTTAATAATCCCGGAGGGAGGAGCATAACAGGGGAGGTCTATAAGGGGGGATGGGGGGAAGGAATGGAGGGAAGCTGTATGAATAGATAATAGACAGATGCAACATTGACACAAATGATTAGAATATAAGAGAAGAATCCTTTATCTTTTTATTTTTTGTGGAAATGTAGCAATGTTGGAATTTATGTTTTGTGTGAAAACGTTAAAATAAATATATACTGTATATTTTTAAAAAATCCAGTGTCTTTGTTACAAAATGTAATAAACTTTCATTCTTACAAATCAAGCACAATGCTTGTACTGACCTCCATTACATATGGGGATATAAAAACATGAAGGAACAAAGGAAGTGCCACATCAAATCAGGGTTTGGGGAATGCTTCATAAAGTGCGATGAATGAACATTTTAGAGACTCAAGACATCTAGAAATGGAATCGTTCATTCGCAGATGAAATCTCCTTCCTTCTTCAATCAGTTTTTAACTTGCCTGGAAGAAAAGTATGCTGTGTGTGTGTGTGTGTGTGTGTGTGCACGCACATGCCTTCAAGTCTCCTGTTGACTTATGGTGACCCCATGAATTGCATAGGATTTTCTTAGGCAAAGATTACTCAGAAGTGGTTTTGCCAGTTTCTTCCTTTGAAATATAGCATACAGTGCCTGGTATTCATTGGTAGTCTCTCATCCAAGTACTAAGCAGGGCTGACCCTGCTTAGCTTCCAGGATCAGATGGGATCTGCTGCCTTTAGGGTATTTAGGCATAATTTGGACTAGAATTGTTCACAAACTGTTATAAAAATGCTGTTTTGCACTACAGATGGGAACAATCCACGTTGCTTAGAAGCAGACTCATTTCTGAGAATGTTCTAGCGTCTCTAATATTTTTATGACAATACTTTCAACAGGGTGATTACCTCTTCAGTTTGGAAACACTTGTAACTTAGGAATTCTGTGGCATGTTTTCAACTTTTGTCCTCCATTTATCATGATATATATAAAGACAACAGTCTGATGCCATGATGTCTTTTGCATCCAGTTTCAAGATCTTTTCCCATAGACCTGCTTGTTAAAGTGTTTTATTAATAATTTCATTCCTCTAAAACAAATTAGTTTTTCTTTCATCTCCTTAAAACAACTGTGGGGCACATTTTTGTTCTACTTAGCCTGTTTCTACTTAAGCAGATACCCTCTTGTTCTGCTGAAATGCCTTTCCCCTTTCATTAGCCTGGGACAAGAGCCTCTCTTAAAGTACCTATTCCCACCACCCAATTTTAGTTATCAACCCAACAGAGCTTTTTTGTGACTTGTTGCTTTTGTAAGCTATTATTACTTAGCTGTGGGCTTTATTACGTTGCAGGGAAAGTTACAACTACAACTGATAATTCTGTTCGATTGTTTTAACAGAGGGGTGGGGTATAAATAAATTTTATTATTATTTATTATTATTATTCAACAAACCCAGTTGCTACAGCTGTGATTTGGAGCCATAGGGGGCAAATACCATTTCTAATGGACAACTGGAATGCTAAAGTATTGTACTAACTAAGCAAGGTAATTGCCATCAGGCAACCTTACCTACTGAGACCCTTGCAAGGCAGGCCAGCCCACTCCTTCATTTCCCAAAAGGCTTTTCCAGCCTTCTGCCCAAAATTCTGCTTAGCATCAAGCTACATTATCTTTTCCATAGCTTGGTTTCCATGGCTTTCTGCTGTTTTCTTAATCCTCACCCCCACCCTCTCAGCTTAATCACATAAATACAGTGTTTACTCTGACAGCTGCCCTACTTTTATGGCAACCAAACACGGGTCAAGATTGTTAACCTATGCCCCGAGCCTACTGATGTGAAGCAGCACTTGTTTTGAGTCATGCAATGGGAAATTTTTGTTGAGGTGAAGTACTATTAGCTGAAGAAATAGTTACAAATGACACCAGGCTGTTCCTGAGAGGTTAACATCAAGATGCATCTTCTCTTTTAGATCTTGTTGATATTTGAGAGAAGCCTGATATAAACATTCACAACCACATCCAGTTGTTCTGCTTCATCTCAGTTAGCCTATTCATTCAGATATCTTTAGGCTGATGGTGCTTCACATCAATATGCTTGATTCGGGAGTTATTCTCCTCAGTCTCTGTGTTGGAAATGCAACAACATTCAGCACTTAATGAGTTAAAAGTGTCATAGAGAGAGCAGCAGCATAGAGTTAGTTTTAGTTCAGTGATCCAAAGTCTCCTCACCTACCTTAATCTCTCTGAGGTTTATTGCACAAGGGAAGGGGAGCTTCAGTAAAACCCAAGAGCAGCATGTTCCACCTTGCCTTATCGCACAATGTCAGCATGTTCCAGCTGTTCTCCCGTTCCTGTCCCTCAGGAGACATTGGTAAATGTGAGTCTTTTTTTTAACTGGAAAAATCCATTAGAAAAAAAGACTTGCTTTTACTACTAGCTCCCATGGGACCAGAAAGGAAATAGCTGAAGCACTCCAACATCATGTGATAAGGCAAGGTGGGACATGCTACTCTTGGGCTTTACTGCCACCTCCCTTCCCTCATGCAATAAGCTCTTCTGAGATGTAAACTGATACTCTCTGGGATGTTACCACCTCTTTTCTTCCTGGTCCCCTTATTCTCTCACTTCTGCCAAAAGTGTAACTAGCTTAATTCATAGTTAGTTTAGCAGTCTTAGGACTTTATCAGACATCCCCCTTATAACGTCCTTTTGACATCATAAAAAGTCAATTTTTATGGCAGCAAAAGAACAGCCACACCCATACACACTTACCTCCTTTCCCGGCAAAGGGTCCTCCATGAATAAAAAGGAAGTGAATGAAACTCTGTTTTGAAATCTCACGCAATTTCATTCTGTGAGATATTAAAAAATAAAAGAAAAAATACATGTCAAAAAGTAACACTAAGCACGCACGCACGCACACACACAAAAACCTCAAAGTAACCCAGGGAGATTTAAAAAAAGTTTATCACTTACCTGGATGTCCCGATCTGACCAGGAAGTGTTTGTGCTGGTCCAGCCATTGTCGGGGTAAGTCTGAGATTTAAAGGGACAGTGGCTTCTCATGCTGGCAATCCCAGCAAAAAAAAGCAGCAAGGAGATCTATTGACAGCTTAAACCATTAATTAAAAGGTACAGGTTTTGGGCTCTTCATAACCACAAAAGGGCAACGTTGTCTCATCCGTGTGCCCTTTCGTGGTTATGTGGCATCATGATGATGCCATATTTTCCATGTCTGATAAAGTCCTTAGAGACGTTTCCTATTTTTAATTGATTTCTTACAATAAAGCCTTACTTTGTTTCTTTAGCCACTGGTGTCTTTACTCCCTAATCAAAATTGTTATCCTCTGCATACACACACTCCATCATGGTAAAGGTCTGAAACATTCTTGATTGCCTCAAAGAATTCTATACATTCTGCCACATTTATCCCAAAGCTCAACACAACCACATTAATTCTTCACTTGCTTGGGAGGCTAACACATACTCTGTGTCCGTGGAAGAAACTGCAAGTGGAAGAAACTGCTTCTGGGTACTCCAGCTGATTATCCCAACTCTGTAGAAGAATAGGAGCCCAGCAGCAGACTTCAGCTGGCATCCTGTTAGTGACTTACTCAGGCATAAGTTCAATCTACACCTGCATAAGACTCCCACCCCCCAAAAATAGCCTTCACTAGATGACCCTCGGCAACTTCATCTGTCTTTTGATTCAGATAACCTATGATCTCATTGATCTCTTCTTTGTGTTTGTAGCACAGGATCAAATCATATATCAGGATATAGGTTCACTTGTTGGCTGTATCCCTTTGTGTGTGTGTGAATCCATCCTTGATGAGTATCTGGTTTAGTTTCTTAATCCATACATTTTCAGTTTGTTTCACTCCATCAATGATTTTTGAAGCTTGGGCACCAGGTGTTTCTTTCCTGAATCTTCAACTCCTGGAAGTTGGTCCATATAAATATTTTCTGTTACTTTTCCACTAGCTTTGCTTGGATTCAAACATCAGGATCCCACCTCCAGTTCAGTCCTCTTTCTCTTCTCTCCCTCACTTTTTTTTTATTTGTTCTTGCTGGTCTTTTAGTCCATCCCAGAGCTTACTCGGCCTATATCAGCTTCCAAAGGGTTAGAAAAATCTTAATGCTCTCCTTCCTTCTGTTTCCTTCTGCTCCTTCCCTCTCTCCACACAGATTCTCGCCTGCTCAGTCTTTCTGTCCCTCCACCCTAGTGTTCACTCAATTTTACCTTATCCTAATTTTCTTCCCACCCATCAGGCACCAAAGCTCTTTTCCCACCACCCCTCTTCAGGGTTGCCATATTCTGCTTCCCCATATTCTAGTTTTGTGTGCAGACTGTACAGATTGTACACACACTTCTTCCTGAGAGGGTATGGGGGTGAATCCAGTGAATATATATTCTACAGTTGTCCCTCCACATTCATGGATTTGGCATTCATGGTTTTAAGTATTCACGGCTTGAAAATATTCTTTAAAAAATAATAATCCAAAAAGCAAACTTTGATTTTGCCATCTTATATAAGGGACACCATTTTGCTATGCCATTCCATATAATGGGACTTGAGCATTGATGGATTTGGGTATTCACGGGGGGGGGGGTCCTGGAACCAAACCCCAGCAAATGTGAAGGGACAATTGTATTCCTAAAATTGTGCAAACAGCCTACTTCCTGTAATTGTTAGGATAAATACAGTCAGCCCTTCATATCCATGGATTCTGCATCCATGGATTCAACCAATCATGGTTTGAAAGTATTTTTAAAAAAATTAATTCCAAAGAGGAAACCTTGATTTTGCAATTTTATATATCCAATGTCATTTTACCACACCATTATATATCATGGGATTTGAGCATTCACAAATTTTGGTATCCATGGGGGTCCTGGAACCAAACCCCAGTGGATACCAAAGGCCCCCGGTATTAAAACTATTTCAATAAGTATTATATACAATTTGGGCAGCAGACAACAAGGTTTACTAATATTTAAATCTTTGGGTTTCTTCCAACTACAGCTCTTTAATTCCATCTTTCGCTCTTTTCTTGCAGCCATTCCCCTTCTCACTTCCTTCAGCCAGTTCTGACAAAGCTAAAAATCAAGATGGATTGTTTTCCTAGCAAATACAGATTATTTCCAAATGTAGGTAGTAGAGTGCAAGTGAACCATGCTGAATTTGAGGAATGTGTGTCTAATATGGTTAGCCTACTAATGCAGACAGTCTGTTGACTAGATCCCTGTCTCCTCCTAGTGTTTGCAGCCAAATGCCATAAGTGGCTGCAAATAATGGGCTCTGAACATGTGGCAATAAAACCTAAGGACAAAATGGACCAGGGTGTTTATGTAAATAAAATGTGTATGCAGCTGAAATGCTTTTGTGCCTTTCTGACTCATTTCAACAAGGCTTTATAGGTTCACTCGCTATACCCAGCATAACATACACCGTTATCTACATATATAAAATGCTTTGGTATGTTCCCATTCCCACTCTGCTGATTGGCCACTTAGAAAACATGTCAAGAATATGATCATTTGACACATTAATATGTAACCTTTCAAATCAACTATAATGACTAGTTTAATGCCAAGAGCCCCTCTGCCACCATGCAACCATGCATACACACAGACACAATGCTAGATACACACACTACGCGTGCCAGGATGTGAGAACCCCCCTGCCACCACCGCTATGCAACTGCATACACACACACACACACACCATGCTACACATAGAGACACACACCACACACGCCAGAACATGAGAGCCCCTCCACCGCTGCCATGCAATCACACATACACACACAAACACCATGCTATGCATAACATACTACACACATATCACACACAGAAGGATGTGAGAACCCCTCTGCTGCTGACATGCAACCACACGTACACACACACAATGCTACACACACACCATGCTACACACACACACACCATGCTACACACACACCATGCTACACACACACACCTCATGCACCAGGATGTGAGAACCCCTCCACTGCCACCATGCACAAACATACACACCCCATGCAACACACACCCAATGCTACACATATACACCCCAAACATGCACCAGGATGCAAGAGACCCTCCACCACCCTGTTTAGAAAGGACTTGAAGCTTTCCACATGTTCCCAGGGCCCAAAGCCCAAGGAGCAGCTACAGATAGCACAGAAGGCCCAAGGCCAAGGAGTAGCTACACACAACATGGAAGGCCCAAGGCGTTGCTACAGACAGCACAGAAGGCCCAAGGCCAAGGAGCAGCTACAGAAAGCACAGAAGGCCCAAGGCGCTGCTACACACAGCACAGAAGGCACAAGGCACTACTACAGATAGCACTGAAGGCACAAGGAGCAGCTACAGATAGCACAGAAGGCCTAAGGCCAAGGAGCAGCTACAGAATGTTCAGAAGGCCCAAGGTCAAGGAGCAGCTGTAGACAGCACAGAAAGCCCAATGCCCAGCTACAGATAGCACAGAAGGCCAAAGGGCCCAAGGCCAAGGAGCAGCTACAGGCAGCACAGAAGGCACAAGGCACTGCTACAGACAGCACAAGGAGCATCTACAGACAGCACAGAATGCCCAAGGCCCAAGAGCAGCTACAGACAGCACAGAAGGCCCAAGGCCCAGAAGCAGCTACAGATACCACAGAAGGCCCAAGGCCAAGGAGCAGCTATAGATAGCACAGAAGGCCCAAGGCCAAGGAGCAGCTATAGATAGCACAGAAGGCCCAAGGTGCAGGAGCAGCTACAGACAGCACAGAAGGCCCAAGGCCCAGGAGCAGCTACAGATAGCACAGAAGGCCCAAGGCCCAGGAGCAGCTACAGATAGCACAGAAGGCCCAAGGCCCAGGAGCAGCTACAGACAGCACAGAAGGCCCAAGAGCAGCTACAGACAGCTCAGAAAGGCCCAAGGCCCAGAAGCAGCTACAGATACCACAGAAGGCCCAAGGCCAAGCACCAGCTACAGACAGCACAGAAGGCACAAGGTGCTGCTACAGACAGCTCAGAAGGCCCAAGGCCAAGGAGCAGCTACAGACAGCTCAGAAGGCCCAAGGCCAAGGAGCAGCTACAGATAGCACAGAAGGCCCAAGGTGCAGGAGCAGCTACAGGCAGCACAGAAGGCCCAAGGTGCAGGAGCAGCTACAGACAGCACAGAAGGCCCAAGGCCCAGGAGCAGCTACAGACAGCACAGAAGGCCCAAGGCCCAGGAGCAGCTACAGACAGCACAGAAGGCCCAAGGCCCAGGAGCAGCTACAGACAGCACAGAAGGCCCAAGAGCAGCTACAGACAGCTCAGAAAGGCCCAAGGCCCAGAAGCAGCTACAGATACCACAGAAGGCCCAAGGCCAAGCACCAGCTACAGACAGCACAGAAGGCACAAGGTGCTGCTACAGACAGCTCAGAAGGCCCAAGGCCAAGGAGCAGCTACAGACAGCTCAGAAGGCCCAAGGCCAAGGAGCAGCTACAGATAGCACAGAAGGCCCAAGGTGCAGGAGCAGCTACAGGCAGCACAGAAGGCCCAAGGTGCAGGAGCAGCTACAGACAGCACAGAAGGCCCAAGGCCCAGGAGCAGCTACAGATAGCACAGAAGGCCCAAGGCCCAGGAGCAGCTACAGACAGCACAGAAGGCCCAAGGCCCAGGAGCAGCTACAGACAGCACAGAAGGCCCAAGGCCCAGGAGCAGCTACAGACAGCACAGAAGGCCCAAGGTGCAGGAGCAGCTACAGGCAGCACTGAAGGTCCAAGGCCCAGGAACAGCTACAGACAGCACAGAAGGCCCAAGGCCCAGAAGCAGTTACAGACAGCACAGAAGGCCCAAGGCCCAGGAGCAGCTACAGACAGCACAGAAGGCCCAAGGCCCAGGAGCAGCTACAGACAGCACAGAAGGCCCAAGGCCTAGGAGCAGCTACAGACAGCACAGAAGGCCCAAGGCCTAGGAGCAGCTACAGACAGCACAGAAGGCTAAAGGCCCAGGAGCATCTACAGAAAGCACAGAAAGTCCAAGGCCAAGGAGCCGCTACAGAGATCACAGAAGGCTCAAGGCCCAGGAGCAGCTACAGACAGCACAGAAGGCCCAAGGCCCAGGAGCAGCTACAGACAGCACAGAAGGCCCAAGACACTGCTACAGACAGCACAGAAGGCACTGGTATAGACAGCATAGAAGGCACAAGCAGCAGCGATGGACAGCAAAGAAGGCCCAAGGCCCAGGAGCAGCTACACACAGCACAGAAGGCCCAAGGCCAAGTAACAGCTACACAGAGCACAGAAGACCATGTTGTGGTAGCCAAGACTGAGGGCTGAATGCCGCTCTTAAATAGCAGTTCCCCTGCATGCTTCAGATGTGGCTGCATCTGATAGCTCGGCCCTGGTTTTTCCAAGACTCCCACAGCCAGGGCCTGAGTCTGTGAAGAGGCTGTGCTGGCTGCTGCAGCCAGGGGCCGAGTCCTGCAAGGAGAGGCAGATCCTGACACCTAAGCAGCCAATCAGCACACTGAAAATGGCAACATACCCAACCCTAGCCAGATGTGTCACAGATGGGCCCTGCCATTCTCTTCTCAGTACCGGATTCCCCTGTGCCACCTTCAGATGCTGTCTGAGTCCCTCCGCTGTGTGGACCTCTTTCTCTGAGACTGGTAACTATCACACTCCACCCCTGATTTCTCTCTATCCAACCCTTCCCGCCTTTACTCTTCAGTAGCCTTCTATGGTTCTTAAGAGTGTATGTTCTTATATGTTACCTTATCCCCTGTGTTGATTCAAATAAAATAGTTCGTTTAACTTTAATTGGGGTGCTCTCTACAGTTAGTACTGGTATACATAGGTGAAAAGCTCCCTCCTCTCACAGGCCTTCTTTTGAGCTATACTGTAATTCCTCCAAATTTCAAGGAGACTCCAACATCCTCCCACCACCACCTCTTAGGGTAACACTAACAGGAGACAGCCTATGTGAAAAACAATGGCAAAGTTCTTCAAAATGAATCTTGCCAAGAAAACACTATGATAGGGTTGCCAAAAGTTGACGTTGACTGGAAGGCACATAACCACATTAATACTAACGGCAAACTCATTATTCCTATGTAGCCAAATCAGCATCTATACACACAGGGAAACTGGTTTGTTTATTTATTTATTAATTTGGAACATTTTTATTTTGCTCTTCAGCCAAAAAGGCTTCCAAGTCTATAACATACGATCAATAAAAGACAGTTCTTGCCCCTGGGCTGACAATCTAAAAAGACATGCTATGAAAGGGAAAAAAAGGATGGAGAAGAAGAAAAAAATAACTAATACTTTGTTAAAGATGACAGAATAGCCCTACTTCCCACTTAGTCTGCCTTTGCTGCAGTCTGTTTGGGGGAAATTTTCAAGGTTTTCTCCAAACACGTAAGCATGCATTTTTAAATAAATAAATAAATAAATAAATAAATAAATAAATAAATAAGGCTTTAGTGGAAAAACAGTCAACATCAGCCCAAGGAGGGCTGAGCATGCTCATCAGCCTAGAACACAGACTGACTATTCAAAAGTAGAAGAAATTCAGAAAATTAGAAGCAGTGGTGGGGGAGACATAATAGGGTGTCCCCTGCAACATTTTGTTATTGTTACTATTGTGTACAGTTGGATCCCCATATATGTAGAACCAATATCCATCGTTTCAGTTATCCATGGCTGAAAAAATTGGGACACATACTATAGAGTCATGCTGGAAAATGCCTAGAGAAGTATCGGAGATTTTCAGACGGGGACAAAAATAGTGTCCCCTTCTCACTATTTCCTCTCCTGACCCCCTCCTGACCCCCTCCTGACCCCGTCCCAGCACAATAACAAACAGTTTCACTCCTACCTTGTTCGTGCGTCTTCCCTCCCCCTCAGCAGCCCAGAAGTGAATGTAGCTCCCCGGAGCTGCATTCACTTCCTGGTTTCAAATCCCAGGCCATTATCATGAGAGGCTGAGCGTGCAGGAAATTAAAAAATAAAAAGTGAAATACAAGTTAAAAAATGACAGCAAGCACAAAAACACACTTAAAAAATACCAAGTAACCTGGGGAGGATACAAAAAAGAGTGTCACTTACCTGGATGTCCCAATCGCATCCGGAAGTGTTCTGGAACAGACCTCCCACTGATGCTGGCATCGCGCCAGCATAACGGGGCATCTTTTAACTCGCCTGTCATTCCATTACAGAAATGGAATGGGCAATCTATTGATGGCTTAGCCCATCAATAAAATGAAACTATGGCAGAACAGGACGGATACAGGAGCAAGATGACTCAGAGATGTCGTTGTCTGAAAGAAAAGCCCTTTTGCGATCTCCTGGCATCATTGTCATGCCATATTTACAGCGTCTGATAATCTCCATCTTCTCTTGGCATCTTCTAGGTCCTCCAGTGCACTTCTATGGTATGTTTGTACCATAAGTCCTTTATTTTAATAGGGGTTGCTGTTATCTGTGGTTTCCAAAATCCACAGTAAGTCTTGCAACCTAACCACCATGGATACGGGGGTCCAACTGTATTTTGCTTGGTGCTAAATATTTATTCTATTTAAGTAAGCCATATTCTAGGATAGAGCTTTCCAAATTGCTTTCCAATTTGGAAACTTATCAGGTGCATTGCAATGTGAAGACCAATAGTGGTAAACAATGACCTTGGTGTTCCCAGCCTGTAGCTCCCAATATGAGCCTTCCAAAATCTTAATATCCTATCCCACCGCCATCACAGATATTGTTAGTGAGGAAACAGAAGAGATACTTCTCAGCGGCTGCCTCCAAACAATGGAATTCCCTGCCATGGGAGACTAGATTCTTCCCCTCTGTGTTCTCTTTCTGCCAGCAGGAAGACCTCCTCATGTACCTCATGGCTTAGACTGTTTGTCCATTGCAGTAGGTCTTCTAATTGGGGCATTCTGTATTTTTATCATTATCATTCTATGTATTTGAGCTGCCTTTAACTGACTTAAATCAAAGCTTTTAATATGGGTGTTTATTTAATTGTTTTTTTAACTTTTATATTATCCATTGTTTTAACTGTTTTGGGGTTTAACTTAACTTTTGATCCCATACTGGAAGTAAAGTGGGATAATAGATAGATAGACAGATAGGCTGATACTTTCCCATCACAGTGTTGTTCAGAAATGTAAAGCAGCAGGTATGTATTGGTTTGCTTGAGCCCAAACCCTCAAGTCAAACAGAACAAGAGTGAATCCTAGCAAATTTGACCACTGCACTAACTGAATTTGTTCTTGATATATATTCAGAATCCTCTGCAGCAAGAATGGGGAACTTCAAGACTTTGGGGATGAATATGGCTTTCTGGTTTCCCCAGATAGCCATACCTCTTCCCACAATGATACTATATGATTGTTTCCCTGCTTTTGCCTGAGTTTTCCTCCATTTTAAAGGATGAAATGCTTCTCCTGTGCTATCATTCTACTTTAACTGACATTGCAACATCCTATGAAATGCTGGGGCTTGCAGTTTAGGGAAGGGTGTTTCGAATGCTCAACCACAGAGCTCTAGTGCCTCACCAAACTACAAACCCTAGACTTCCCATAGGATGTAGCCATGGCAATCATAATGCTATCATTGTGTAGTGTGGAAGGGCCCTCATACCCTCTAACATTTAACAGATGAAAATGTACACGTGAGACCAAGCAACATCAGAGTATGGTCAAGATTGCAAAAGTTATTCATGTGGAAGAACACACTTATCTCCACAGGCCAAATATGTTGGCTTGCCCCCATTCTGGAGCCCTGAAGTCCATACGACGCAGGGCTTTTGCTCTGATTGGCTGCCCCCCCCCCCGGGGCAGATACAGGGCTAGAACAGGGGCCAGCTGAGATAGGGCCCTCTACCACTTAAAAAAAATACACAGTTTATTGTGTTCCTGCCAGGATGGGACAGATCAGGCCCCATGTATCTGTGGGAGCCTGTCCCAGCAGGCTGGCCCTCACTGCTGCTGCTGAGTGCCCTTGCTCTGCAGAGTCCGGGCAGCAGACCTGCAGCATGTAACCAAGGCTGGTCACATGTAGGGGGCTTGTCACTTGGCGCAGCTGGCTGCCCAGACCTGGCTGAGCAGGGGAAATGGCAATGGCAGGAGCTCCAGCAACAGGCCAGTGTTCCTGTGTGGGCTCCAGTCCATATTCTTCAGGTAACAGGGACCAGCTCCACAGCCAGGAAACTGGGAGAGGGCATAGCCTGCTTGTGTAGATAAACCCTAGGACAGCCTGCAGCAGATTGCTTTTCTCTGAGCTTCAGCCCTCCTCTCCCTTCTCCCCTTGCTCAGTTGAGTGCAAACTACCTTTGTACTTTGAACTCAGTTTACAGCATTGAAGTAAGCTGAGGACAAAAGGGAGAACTGGGAGGAGGAAAGAGAAACTGGGGGGGGGGTGTCTAAATGGTGAAAATATCCCTCATGGAATGTGCTGGGAATATGACTTGTCTTAATGGGATCCCACATCAATCCACTGTATTCGGAAGGAGGGGGGTCCCTCCTTCCAAATGGCAAAAACAGCACAGGAAAAGCCTTTGTGGCTTTTCCCAGAGTTTTTTAAAAACAGTGAGGGGGAGCTCATTACTTCTCATTAGGACTAGCGATTCAAAACTACAGTAATTGCTTCCCCATTTGAGAGGAAGTGTAAAGCTGATTGGCCAGGCAAGCATGGGGGGGGGCAGGATTTGCTAACAGGGCAAGCACCCACTGCTGCCATGTTGGATTTTTGCCTTAGTGAGTGATCGGTAATGTGAGAAAATGGGGTGGTGGTTTTTGTTGTTGTTGTTTGTTTGTTTTTGCTTTGCTGTCCTTTTTACTCAAAAATTTGCTCTATCACTCCAGCTTACCTTAGGCAAAAAAAATTTTTAAAAAAAGTTTGGCAGTAGCGAAGTACTAACATGAGTAAATCACTCGCAGATGCCATCTGCCATGCAAAGCTGATGGGGGCAAAAACGCTGTTAAGACAAGTCGCTGCAGCTGTGAAATGCCATTACTGCAAGGTATTCTGTTTCCCTCCCCCCTCCCTTATGTAGATGGTACCTAGGACATTTTAAAAGCTGTTTAAAAACTGGGATGATAGAGGCTTAATCAGGACTATCCCTGCCAAAATGGAACAGTTGTAGGCTATGGACTTTTCATCACAGTTAGTAAGAGCTTCAAGTAAAAAATATGCTGGTGTTTCTGGTCTCATCCCTTTGCCTTGGGCCCACAGCCTAACAATGGAATTTGAACCCCCAAGAGCTTCTCCAAAATTGAATTGGTGTGAAAAATGTTCTCTACTCCCTCCCTCTACTTTATGGACTTTATCAGACACTCAAAAAAGGTGTCATAACAACACCACATAATAGTGAAAGGGCAGGCAGATCAGATGACATCACCCTTTCGCAATTAAAATCAGCCCAAACCCTGAACCTTTTAATTGACATCAATTGATCCCCCTGCTACTTTTGTACCAGCATTACTGGCATGCAAAACCTTGGGCTATTTAACTCTCTTGACTGCAGGGTCAATGGCCAGTCTGGCACAAACACTTCCAGGTGAGATTCAGACAGCCAAGTAAGTTTTGCTCTTTTTTTATTTTTTATTCTTTTATTCACATAACACAATCATTTGTTACAATACTTATTTAATGATCTTAACTCATATTCTTATCCTCAAATCATTCTATTTACATTTTACTACAGTTGTCCCTCCACATTCACGGATTTGGCATTCACGGATTTAAGTATTCACGGTTTGAAAATATTCTTTAAAAAATAATAATCCAAAAAGCAAACCTTGATTTTGCCATCTTATATAAGGGACACCATTTTGCTATGCCATTGCATATAATGGGACTTGAGTATTCACAGATTTGGGTATTCACGGAGGGTCCTGGATCCAAACCCCAGCGAATGTGAAGGGACAACTGTACTTTACATTTAATCAAATAAAACTCATCCTTGCTCCTCCAAACCTCTAAATGTATGTTCCATCCTTCTCATCTTCTCATCTTCCTTCCTACAACATTCTCAACTTCATTCATACAACATTCACTACTTCTCATTAAGTTTCACATCTTCTTTTATACAAATGTTTTGTGTCCTTTCTAAACAATTAACTCACATTGTAACAACAACTAATTGTATTTTTTCTATTTGAGACAGGTATAATCGTTGTTTCATATTGATCTCTAACTAAGAAACCCCACTTTAATCCAATTACCCCATATCTCACTGAGGTAATATTTGATCTCATTCCACTCTTCAAATTTCTCTATACTATTTTCCTTTATCACTTGAGTTAATTTGTCTAAATATATCAATTCAATTATTTTAGAAGACCACTCTTCTTTTGTAGGCATGCTCTCTAATTTCCAATGCCTTGCATACACCATTCTCTTTTGCTCTTTTTATGACCCTCCTTGGGTTACTTGGGACCTTTAAAGTGTGTGTGTGCTTTTTTAAACTTTTAATGCTTTACTTGAATTTTTATTTTTCAATTTTCCATGCAACAAAGTCTCACAGAATTTCAAATGAGGAAGTGAATGGGGCACCATTCACTTCCTCCTTATTGCCAGGGCTGCCTTTGCCAGGAGAGGAAGATAAGTGCGGAGGAGGGGTGTTCTTTGCCGGCATAAAATTGGGGGGATTTTATGCTGGCAAAATAACATTTTCAGGGGTTAGTCTGATAAAGTCCCATGTTTAGTGATTCTTCCTCTCCTCTTATAGCTTTAGGTAATTCAAACAGTGGTTGTTATTTACTATTTTTGAAAGATGGGTCTTTGTGGAGTTCTGCCATTTCATGGCCCATTGACTTGAGAACATTGCCATCAGACTCTGAGATGACATATGGTAGTCCACTGTAGCGGGGGGGGCAGCATAACAGATGTACATTTCACAGGGCAGCCATAGCAGCAGGAATTATACTTAACTAACAGTAAATAATATTATACTGGCATGAAGGTGCATATGAAATAACACTCCACTGTAAAACTTTCCAATAGGACCCTGCCCTCCTGTGCCCAGTGGAATAATGAATTTACTTTTTTATTAAATCTATTACTGAGCTGCTTTCAAAAGCTGCATATTAATTTTGTATAACTAGAAAGTTTAAGAGTGCAGATTAATTCAGCCAGTTTCAACAAAATTATGAGAAACCATGGGAAACTTAAACTAACTTTTATAATCCCCCCTTTTAAAAAATAAGACCTATTATTCAACAAATAACCTCATGCTGCTAAGAACCCAATAGTGGGAGTGCAAATATACTTTAAAGACTATTAGATTAATACTTCAATGAGTAAGATTTTTCTCCTTTCAGTGATCATTCTGCAAGGTAACTGACATCACTTCTGTTTTAATTAAGAAATAATTAGAGTCCTATTATAGATGAAATACAAAGTCACATCCAGTTACTGAGGTTAAAAAAGACCACACCTACTAGAACCAGAGATTAAAATCTTTTCTAAGATATTGTCTATGGGCTTTGTCTTCCCTCCCTCCTCTCTGCTTCTCTTTGTGATGGACATATTTTGGATGAGTCAAAATTAACTTTCTGTTTTCATAGGGCAAGGATGGGGAAAGAATGCAGCCCCCTCCTCACTCTTTTTGCAGGCCCCACAAATCCACTGTACCTCCAGGACAAATATCATAAAAATCTCAGTTATAGCTCTTGGGAGGAATAGTAGATGTGAGAGAGTGGAAATTGGTTCTCATCCCCACCTCAGCTGATCACCCTTGTCATAGGCTGAACTCTGAAGAACTGACGGAGGCTGCTTTTATTTGATTTTATGTCCATATTATTTGTATTAATTTACACTTTTATAGTATTGTTTTAATCCTGTTATAATAATATTTTAGTAATTTTATAATCTTGTTTGTGGTTTTAATTGTGCGCCATAGACAGGTTTTTGTGCTTATTTTGGATTGTCATTTTTCTCTTCTGTAAAATGCTATGTAAAGCCTATGGCACTATATAAATAAACGCAATAATAATAATAATAATAATAATAATTGTTCTTTGAATAGTCAGTGTGCACCATCCAAATACAGTCAAGCATGTTTTCATCCCACTCATTTCAATGGAAGAAACTTAAGCATGTGTGTGACCATCCCATTGGAATAAATGGCCTATTGCACAAAAGGAGTGTCATGTATAGAAGACAGTTTGCTCGTCAGAGATGGAGAGGGAAAACTTTATGGCTCATGTACTGCCCTGCTACAATATGATAACTATGTGGAAACACTGCACCCCTCTTATCCAATTGGGACAAAAGCCAAGCCAGAGAATGGCAGAATACTGGATCAGATGTTTCCTTCTCACTAATCGAAAATACATCAGCAGGGAGGCAGCCATTAGTGAAATGAGAAACATTATAGATGTTGATTATGCTATGTGCCAGATTAGTGCTCAATCAATCTGGCTTATGAAACAATGTGTTTTTTCATCATAAATACTGAACTATTAGTAAAAAAAAATTAGTATCCATATTTACGAAAGATATCAGATTTTAATTATAACTGCTGATAAGCATATATTCTGCCATAGAATACATTTTATTCTCAAAAGTACCTGGTTGTTTTTGTTTTTGTTTTTGTTTTGTTTTGTTTTTGGAGGGGCTAAAATTTAGGAAGATGTAGCCACCTCTTTGGTCTTTTAGAAAATGCATGGTTGACTATGGACTTTATCAGACCAGGGGAAAATGGCATCATAAGGATGTCTAATGATTGCGAAAGGGCGAGCATACTAAACAATGCCATCCTTTTCAGCACTGGAGTGGGGTGGGTGGTGGGCCAGGCACCTCCCCCTGGCCCTCACGCAGTTGCCCATCCCTGCTTTATGGGACATTCCATTGTGCTAGGGCCACAATTAAGATGGCTATGCTGCACCTCCAGCAGTTTGCAGGTTCAGCAGTGATTGAGACTCTGGGCTTGTCTAGACAAGAGGACATAATGCTGATCACTGCACATTGATGCAAAATCGCAGCAGCATTCCTTTGTCTCCACAGTCCTTTGGCAAAATTGCTGGTATGTGAAGCTATCTGTATTTGAAGTTGACACGCAGCCATGCCTGTGAATCAAGATGGTGGCCAGGAGTGAATCACTCATGTTATTTGATAGTAGACGCAGGAATAAGGAGACCAGACACAAATAAAGAGACCACACATATAGCTGGGATATAAAGGGCCACTTTTATTTAGCTATACCCTTTTTAACCCCATTCTGAGAGATCTGCAATGGGGCAGCAACCTAGTGTGGGAATTGCTGGGGCAGGAGGTCAATTCCAAGACCCCCTCCCCAAATAACCTTGGGCGAAAACACCTGAACCCCAGGGAGAACCCATAAGCTGTGTTGCTCCCCAGTCAGTCCGCATCTGGAAGGCCAACCCAAAAGTCCCTCCCTCAGTTTGCATAAATTAAAGGGAGGTGTTTATCCCTCAGGGCAGCCCCAAAGGAGGTCACTTTCCCCACCCCTCAGTTCACAGGAACTAAAGAGGCAGTTCCAGCTCCCCCGTTTCAACTCCAAAAGGGGGAGGTGCCAAAGGTGCTCACCGAACTACCAAAATCAAAGCAACAAAAAGGAGGAGGCAGAGGGGGGGGGTTAAGCTTAAATTCCTTCTAGCCCCACCCTCTGCTCTCCTGGCAACAGCCCAGGAACTGAGGCAAAGTTACAGGCCTCCATCCTACACTCCCTCAAAAGGGGTTCCTACAGTGCAATTACGACCATGCTGGGAACTCTATATTCTTCAGAAGTTGTCACCGCTGAACAGTTGTTTTTTAAGCGGTAAATCTAAGGTGCATGTGTGACCTTCCATTTTAAAAAGCTGTTTGGTCACCTTAGCGCAGTGAAAAAGTGCACAATTGGCAACATGAAACTCTAAAATGGGGTGGTTCTGACCACTTCATTGCCAGCAAGGCCACACCCCATGCATGTCCGACCAATCAGCTTTCCACTTCCGCCCTGTGCAGCGATGTAAATTGGTTATCCAAACAAGTGATAATGCACTTTTTTAAAAAACAGATAAGGTCAGATATGGAAAAAATAGATAGTAAACTTGATAACTTAACAAGGGAAATGGCAAACTTAAAAACAAAGGTAAATGAGATTGAAGGAAGGTCAGATGAACTGGGGAAACAAATGCAACTGACAATGGAAGAACAAGAGAAAGAAAGGAAGATGATATTGGTACAGGAAATGAGATATAGAGATAAATGTATAAGATTGAGAGGTATTGCTGAAAGTGCAAGAGAAGATTTATGGGAGAAAATCATACCTAATCTAGCTAATTTCATAGACATAAGGCAGGATGACATGCAACAAGCAATAGATAAATTGTTCCGCGTAAGCTCAGCAGTGGCTAGAGAGAAGAAAATCCCAAGAGACGTGATTATATTATTTAATCGGATGAGAATAAAAGAGAAAATAATTCAGACTAGCTATACAGAAAAATTGAAAATAGATGAGAAAGATATACAGATTTTCAAGGATATACCAGCAGAAATATTAAAGAAGAGACAAATATATCGACCTTTAACCCAGAAATTAAAGAGACTTGGTATTACATATAGATGGGAAAGGATAGAAGGGATTACATTTATGTATCATCAGAAAAGGCAAAGAATAAACACGGCAGAGAAATTGTCAGACTTTATTGAAGTTCTGGAAGCAGAGGAAAGAAAGAGAGCAGAAGCCAGATTTAAAAAGAAGGGGAAAAAAATGGAAAATCAACTGAATGATCAAAGGAAAGAAAGACAAATGGAAGAAGAAAAAAAGGATGATGAGGAAGAAGGTAAATCAGATTCTGCCAAAGAGGGATCCGGGCAAGGAGAGACAAGACAAGACGACAGCTCTGAAGGAGAAGAACTGGAGGAAGAATTCGAGGAGGAGGAAAAAATTTAGAGATGGTGATAACAATAAGGTCCTGGAATGTGAAGGGCATGAATGCCCCCAAAAAGAGGAACCAAATTTTTCATCTACTAGAAAAGAGCAAGGCTGAAATTATTTGCTTACAAGAAACTAAAATTAGGGAAAAAGATAACAAGTTCTTGATAAGACCAAAACTTGGACAGTGTTTTTTCTCAAATGCAAAAAAAAGGAAAAAAGGAGTTGCAGTTTATATCAAAAACAACTATGAAGCTACAGAGATATTAAACGATAAAGAAGGCCACTACATTGGGATAGAAATAAACATGATTAACCTGAAAGTAATATTAATTGCCATCTATGCCCCGATAGAACAAAAAGTTCAATTTTACAAAAAATTATACAAAGAAATAGAAAAATTGAATAAACAAAATATTATAATAGTTGGAGATTTTAATGGAGTTCTAGATGCAAAACAAGACAGAACGACAAATTCAAATAAGAAACCTCATGGAAAACTTCCAAAAATTTGTAGAAAGATGCTAGAAGATTTTGGATTGGTAGATGTATGGACAAAAAAATATAATGGAAAAGCAGGATATACCTTCTTTTCAGAAACGTATAAATCTATGTCAAGGATTGACATGTATTGGATATCAACTGAATTATTAACAAAAATTGAAGAGATGGAAATAATGGAAAGAATACTATCTGACCATAATCCTATAGAGTTAAAATTGCTGAATCCAAAAAGAAACTACATATGGAGATTAAAAGATGAACTGTTAAAAGATGAACAGTTTGTAAAAAAAGTTAAACAGGAAATACAAGAATTTTTTAAAATAAACAAGGAAGAAGTATCTCAAAAAACAACTTGGGATGCTTTTAAAGCAACTATCAGAGGTATATTCCTTCAAAAAGGAGCTGAAATGAAAAAGCATAAGCAGGAGGAGAATCAAAAATTGATAAACAACCTGAAAGAAAAAGAAAGAAAACTGAGGGAAAATCCAAAGAACACAAAATTACAGATGGAAATAAAATTAATTCAAGAAACTCTTAAAGCTGACATAACTGAATCAATTGGGAAAAAATTAAAAAGAATGAGACAAAGGTACTTTGAAAGAGCAAATAAAGCGGGCCGCTGGCTGGGATATAGACTGAAAAAAGATACAGAGAAAAAACTAATTACAGAAGTCAAGGTTGGAGAAACAAGGTACAATACACAAAAAGATATTAAGAAAAGTTTTGTGGAATATTACAAACTTTTATATGCAAAAATGGAGGAAACAGAGGCAAAACTAGAAGCGATGGATAAATACTTGGCAGAAAATCTGAAAACGAAACTAAAGGAACACATGAAAGAAAAGCTAGACCAATCTATCGATGTTGAGGAAATACTGCAAGCAATTAAACAGCTAAAGTTGGGAAAAGCACCAGGTCAAGACGGTTTTACATCAGAATTTTATAAGACTTTTCATGAAGAATTGATTATGCCACTTCAACAGGTTTTCAACAAGATATCAAAAGAAGGCATACCAGAATCTTGGCAAATGGCAAATATTGCTCTTATACCAAAAGAGGGAAAAGATAAATCCAATACTGCTAATTACCGTCCTATATCATTGTTAAATGTGGACTATAAAATCTTTACAATGATATTGGCGAACAGAATGAACAGTGTAATTAAGAACATAATTCACGAGGACCAGACCGGCTTTATAAAAGGTAGACAAATGTCAAGTAATATAAGAACAATGATAAATGCCATAGAATATTATGAAAAAGCTAACAATAAGAAAGCTGCCTTTATTTTCATTGATGCGGAGAAGGCTTTCGATAATGTAAACTGGACATTTATAATGAAAACACTGATGGAATTGAATTTTGGAGAGACATTTATTAAAAATATACAAATGATATATACAGTCCAAAGAGCTTCATTAATAATAAATGGAGAAAATACAGAAACATTTGACATTTTTAAAGGAACGCGGCAGGGCTGCCCACTGTCGCCAATGCTTTTTATTCTGGCCCTAGAAAGTCTAAATAATCAAATAAGAAACAATCAACAGATACCTGGTCTTAAAATTAAAAATCAAGAATATAAAATAAAAGCATTTGCGGATGATATTGCCATAATTTTGGAAGATCCACTAGAAAATATAGAGAAGTTGCTTGATATAATTAAAAACTATGGGGATTTAGCCGGATTTAAACTCAATAAAGAAAAAACTGCTATAATAACTAAAAACTTGTCTTTGAAAGAAGAAAAACAGTTGAAGGAGATATCAGGATGTAAAATTGAAAGGAGGGTCAAATACCTGGGAGTATGGATCAATAAGAAGAATATCGAACTTTACGATAGCAACTACAATAAGTTATGGAAAGGAATAAAAGCAGACTTAGAGAGATGGAATAAACTTGATTTATCTTTACTCGGGAGAATAAATGCTATAAAGATGAATGTTCTACCGAAATGTTTATTCCTTTTTCAAAACTTACCCATCTTGACAAATGAAAAAACATTGCAACAGTGGACATCTGACCTAAGCAAATTTATATGGAAAGGAAGAAGAGCGAGGATAAAAGGATCGATTTTGACAGCAAACAAGGAAGCAGGAGGCGCCTCTCTACCAAATTTAAAATTATATTACATTGCGTCTGGAATAAATTGGTTATCAGATTGGATAAAATTGGAAAATTCCAGAATATTAACCTTAGAAGGACACTTGCTTAGATTTGGATGGCATGCATATTTAGGATATGACAAACAACAAATAAATAAAGAATTTGAAAATCATATAATAAGAAAATCCCTTCAAAGAATCTGGCAAAATATCAGAAAGCAATTTTATACCAAGCTACCTATATGGATCTCTCCACAAGAGGCTTTTTTAGGAAGGTGGGAGAAGGAGGATCAATGGCTAAGATATGAGGATTTGATTAATCAAGAGAAATGGAAAAAAGAAGAAGAAACTACAATGTATTCAAGAGAAGAATTAGAGGCAAAAGGCATATATATGAACTGGTTCAAATTCCTGCAAATTAAAGAGAGATTTCGAGAAGATAACTGTAAATATGGGTTTGAAATAACTAAAACAGAGATTGATAAGCTGATTTGGGGAGAGAAAGAACACAAAATATCCCAATATTACAAATTATTATTAGAAAGAAATTTGGAGAGTGAAATTATATCAGACGCAATGATTAAATGGGCGCAGGATCTTAAAGAAACTATAAACCTGGAAGAGTGGGAGAAAGCTTGGAAAGAAACTAACAAATTTACGGCATGCTTAGCCTTAAAAGAAAACCATCTTAAGATAGTAAACAGATGGTATTTAACACCGGCGAGACTTAGTAAAATTTATAAAACACAAAACAAGTGTTGGCACTGTGAAAAAGACATAGGGACGATGTACCATATGTGGTGGGGGTGTCCAGTAATACAAAAATTCTGGATGAAAGTCCATAAAATAATTCAAAAAATCTTCAATGTTCAATTTGTTATGGATCCTAAATTATATCTATTGAATATAACACTGAATTTAGAAAAGGACTTTACTCGGCAATACTGGAGAATAATGCTATATTTAATAACTGCAGCGAGATTAATAATAGGAGCTAACTGGAAGAAAAAAGACAACCTTTCGGTTGAAGATTGGCTGCTGAAACTTTGGGAGATGAAGGAAAATGACAGACTTACTTATATTATAAATAAGGGAAAGAAGACTAAGCTTGAAGAAGAATGGTCTCCAGTTCGTGAATATTGGAAGAAAAGATGGAATATGAAAGAGCACGTGTAAATCAGGGGAAAATATATAAATATACAAGAAATATATTAACATAAGGATGGGCCTAAATGATGTAAAAATAAAAATAACATAACACTCAAAACGACACTGAAACGGGAAGCTAATATATTAGAAGGAAAGCAAGATATAAAGTGAAAGAAAGTTTTAAGCAAATGATTAAAAGATAGGTAAAGGAAGATAATGAGATTTAAATTTCTAGAGATGGGAGGAAAAAGGGAGATAAAGGGGAAAAAGTCAAAAAGGATATCTTGATCGGATGGAACTAAAGGAAGTAAAAAGGATGGATGAAAAGAAAGAAGGTATTGCAAGTGAGATGGTGAGAGTAAGTTTTGGGAAAGTATGGATGGGATGGGTGGGATAGAAGAAAAAGAGAATGGATGGAGAGGTAGGAGAAGGGAAGAGTTAAGAGAGTTAAGAGAAGGTAATGAAGAGTTAAGATGGAGGTAAAGAGGAGGTAATGAAAGATAAGGATGATTGAAAGACTAGGATGGTTGTAAAGTGATGATTGTAAAGTGTAAATTAACTTGAATGAATGTGTATACATGTAAATGCAATGTAACGTAAATGTAATGCAGTTTAAGACTGTCTACCTTTTGAAGCACAAATAAAACATATATATACAAAAAAAAAAAAAAACAAGTGATAATGCACATTTCAACACAATATTTTAAAAACTTCAGGAAAAACTGTGAAGGCTTCCCCACCACCACCACAGTTTTTGGAGTTTTTGGCTCCCCTCCTTCTGAATACAATGAATCACCACAGGATCTTATTGGGACAAAAGGTATTCTCTTCGAATTTTATGAGGAGTTTTTTCACTGTCTAGACAATCCCTCTGCAAGCTGCATTTGTTAGGATAATACAGGGCACAACTTTCATTTGTTGTATCTGTACAGACTTGGTCCAACATGTGTCCAGATCCAGGCATTGGTCAAACCATCTCCTGACCAATGGGAACCAATCACCCAACTTGCCTACTGGGTATACTTGGGATTCTACATGAGTAGAAGCCAGTGCATGGTTCCCCTGCCACGTGGGAGTGGGGCAGACCCACCTGGTTGTGCACAGCCCCAAGGTCCCATAATGGGACTAATGAGGTGAGCCCAAGAGACTGGTTTCTAGCCAAGGTACAGATCAGTGTTAAGCCTTTACTTTAGCTCATTCATTCCCATCCAGCAGCCAAGGGATTGACAAGATTCCCTCCCTTTTTAAGACCCTGGAAAACGGCACAGGTTTCTGGGAAGAGGAAGATTCATCACTCTGTCTCCCTTTGCCTTGTCACAACTCACAAATGGCTCTCCCTGGTAAATCAGGGAAGACTCTTTACATAGCACCTCGTTTATCATGACTACATAATCCAACAAATAGGCATTCTAGTGTTCCGCCTCACATTTAGTTTGAGTTTTATGACATCTGCATGGTAGGTAATATTCTTCTCACTCCATGAGACCTCAATTCCTTGGGTTGTCAAAAGACAAATTCCATAGGGTGGAGCCATGATAGTTTCACAGAAGCTTCTGAGTCAACACCCAAAGTTATTCTATTTTGAATTCAGTCAAGTAATTCTCAGCGCATCAGATCCATAAGCGGATAAATCTCAGAACATTCCAGAAATCAGTGAGGTTCTAGCAACACGATTTTATAACTGGGCCACCTTCCAAGCTGAAACATTTAGTCATAGCCATGCATACTTATATGTTAAAACATTATTGGATAAAGTTATGAACTCCAGCATCCTACAGTCTTGCTTTTAAAAGAGTGTAAAAACATGAAAGTAAAAGTAGCTCCACAGAAATTAAGGCAGGGGTGGGGAAGATGTGACCCTCCAGCTGTTGCTGAAATTCTCATCATTTCCGGCCTCACCAAAATTCCTGTTTTGATTTTTCATGCTTTTCAGCATGGTCACAAATGTACAAAGTTTTCAAAGAAGTAACTGTGTTAGTCTCTTGGAGCACAAAAAGGAGGAAGAGAGGGGGGAGAAAAAATGGAATGGGAAAACACTTTTAAGGCTGCTAACACTGCAGAAATAATGCAGTTTGACACCACTTTAACTGCTGTGGGATTTGTAGTTTTGCATAATATTTAGCCCTCTCTGTCAGAGAGCTCTGGTGCCACAAGAAACAAATCCTAGGATTCCATAGGAATCAAACCATGATAGTTAAAGTGGTGTCAAACTGCATTATTTCTGCAGTGTGTGTCAGCAGCCTCAGACTAGCTGGTTTTTATTGTACTATGAGCTTTCATGGATATAAACCCACTTCTTCAGATGTAATACAGAGTGATATTAAGGCCTCAGGTATAAGGCATATTTATACAGTAATGGGAGTGGGGAAGAATGTAATAGGATCCAGAAAGATGCAAATCATTTCCCTTGCCCTAAATTTTCAAAGAGCTAGGCAAAGTCTTTCAGCTCTTTACAGTGGCCAATTAATGCTGATTTATGAAAGCAATAAATCTGCTTATCAAAAATCAGTTTCCCTGGGTTCAGATCTCTGTCTGAGAAGATTCCATAGAGCAAGCCACTGTACACCAGTGGCAGCAGCACCAAAAAGGAGGGAAATTGTGCCATTGAGATGCCTGGGGGTAAAAATCTGAATGAATTACTTGGGTAATTCATTGTGGGGTGCAGCCACAAGTGGTGGAGATTTGGGCTTTGGCCAGGTAAGGTGTGGCACTTAACTCTGGGCCAGAGTAGTCCAAATTTCAATCAGATTTTTTGCCCCAGGACATGGAAGGGCAGCTATGAAAGAACTAGACAAGGTCCAGAAGTGTAAAGATATGTCATTGAAAACTAAAGTTACAATTGTCTATGTCATTATATTTTCCATTTCTATGTATGTTCATGAGAGCTATGCAGTGAAGAAAGCAGAAAGGAAGAAAATCACCGCATTTGAAATGCTGTGTTGGAGAAGAGTTCTACAGATACCATGAATTGCTAAAAAATAAAATAAATGGGTGCTACAGCAAATCAAGCCTGAGCTCTCCCTAGAAGCCAAGTGATTAAACTGAGACAGGATGGTATTCCTGATGCTTGTAATCCATCCTGCTGTGGGATGTTGGTGTATAGGGATTCCACATCAATTGTGCCTAGGACTGTGTTCTCTGGGAGGCTGTGGATAGACTGTATTTTCCTCAAGAAATCAGCTGTATTCTTCACATGTTGATGTCCTATGGTCTGAGAACTGAGTCCATATATTCAGATATATCAATAGCGAGGGTTCTAATGTTTCAGACAACAGGTCTTCCTGAATTGCCTTGTTTGTGTATTTGGGGTAGTAGATAGAAGATGTCCAGTATGGGCTCCTGGGATGTACCATTTGAATTTGGTTCTGTACATTGGTGTAGTTCCTTCAGATATTAATCAGTGGAACCTTTAGAGAAGATTTTTAAAAATGTGGTGTTGGCCAGTTGTCTCTCAGCTTCCTGTTTGTAGTCTGACTTGTTCATAATGACCCAAACTCCCCCTTTATCAGACTATGGATAGCATTTTGTTCCACATGGCTGAGATTATGTGGTAAATTGTGTCGCTTGTTGATTAACTCAGTTTGGACATAATGGTCTGTTACCCTAAGAGATAGCAGTGCTTTAGAGCCGCACCTGTAATGCCAAAATCTCTATTCTTATCTGGGGAAATTATCAGCTCACATGGAAGTCTGCAAGAGGAAGGTAACTTTGGGGATCTTTTCACCTCGTATACCAGCTAAATAGTGAGCACTCCAGCTTAAAGTGAGATAAAGTATTTTTATTGGAAACAACACAAAGTGAACTCACACATGCAACACACATCCCTAAGAACCATACAAGGCTATCTAGGAGTAAGGCAGAAAGATTGGATAGAGGGAGAGATTCAGGAAAATAGGGCAATAGTTACCAGTCTTGAAAGTAGAGTTCTGTGCTGTAAAGATACTCAGACAGGCATCTGAGTGTGGCACAGGAAGTTCCAATCCAAGGTGCACCAAGAGAGTGGCTGGGTTCATCCACCATGTTATACTTTACTATTGTTGGGAACTAATATTTATACCCTATTGATGGGGTACTCTGGTTATGACAAAGCCTGGATGGCTTTCCCATGGGATAGACAAAGGAAACTGAAATTCAACTGTTTGCATTTATGGCTGGGAGATAGATATTGATTGGTTTGTGACAATGGCACAAGGTTTGACAGGAGGGGGTATAGGTTTGGGAATGCTCACTTAATTGTTTGATTGGATTATTGCCGAGGTGCCCAGGGCTGGAAGAAAGGATTAGCACATACTTCCTTAACAACTATGTTTACTAAGGGACTTCTGCGCAATCCTAATTTGAGTTTTCTTGCCATTATATTTCTAAGACACACCCCAGGTCATTGTGACTTCCAACTGAACTTTGGTTTGCCCCAGCCAACTTGACTCTGAAAAGTGTCCACCATTTCTAATTATGAGATATCGTGGGGAGCACGTAGTAGGGCATACTAACAGGTGAAAGCATTCTACGTAGACATCCAGTTCTATGTTCCAGCCTTCTGAGGGGTCCATGCAGAGTTCTTCTTTTTGTAGTGCTTGGAATGTACTAAGGACTCATCATAAAGCTGTTTCAGGCTAGGTTATTTCTAGTGGCTACATACAAAGTTTGGATTGCTGTCCAGAGAAATTTGGTCTGTGTAGAATTTGTCTTTCTCTACAGGGTTGGCTTGCATAGTTGGGGCATATATACTAAAGAGAACAACTTGTGGGAGGCGTAAGGAAATAATGCGATCAGAGTGTCCTGTTGGCAAGGTTTCGAGTTTGGAGGTAATGGAGTTTTTAATCATGAAGCCTACTCCTGAAAGATGTTTTTCGGTTTTGGGTTTGCCAGACCAGTAAAGTGTGTAGCCGGTGCCGTGTTCTTTAAGGCTGCCTTCCTCATGGAGACGAACTTCACTAAGAGCAGTGATGTCAATATTAAGTCGTGATAGTTCATGGGCTATTAGAGCAGAACGACACTCAGGCCGTCCACTATCTGCAGAGTCTCACATGGTTCTGATGTTCCAGCATGAAAGCATCAGTTTATTTACACCTTTGGAGGCCGGTGTGCGCCATTGTTTCTTTGCCTTGGTTTGACCGCATCAGAAGATTCCCGTTGGCTGTGGCTAGCCAACCAGGTAGTTGGGGATGAGCTTTCATTAGGCCACCTTTTGTAGGCCCCTCTCCATATGGAGCAAGCAGTGCTCTCCTTAAAAAAGGCTGCTTGGTCGTTCAGGATGCTGCTGATCAAGACTGTCATCTCCCGGGTCAGCCTCGAGCAACCAAAGTCCTGCACCTCCTGCATGCAGGGTTGGGTCTGCGGCTTCCAGTGCATCTTTACACCTGCCGTTTCGTCCCTCGCCTATCGCTACAGGGCTTTTTTGGAATTGGATTTTTCCTTCGAGCCTGTGCAATGGATTTGTCTGGTGGAGTGCAGCGTGCACAGAACTGGCCTCACCCTTTAAACCAAAGGTTCATCTGCTGGCCTTTCAAGCATGGATGGTAGCAGTGAGGTCCTCAGGCTGTAGGTTTGGTTAGAGTTTCCTTCTCTTAGATGGTTGACCTTACAGGGTTGGACGAGCACCATCTGCCTGGGTTTGGGATTAGAGTTTTCCTTCTCCTAGGACGGTTGCCATAAGGCTAGAGAGCCCATCCTGCCCTTTGACGCTCTTTGTCAGACCCTTCGGTTTTGACCTGTCTGGCATGGGAGACCCTACCGGTGGCTATTGTGCCACCGCCAGCATAGCTCAAAACATCATTAGGGTACACAAGCCTCTCTCCCACAACAAGGGGGCATCAATGGAGAGGTTTGCCTGATTCAGAATGGCAGTATTTCTCTTGACCTTGAATCTAACAAGAATGAAAAGAATGAATGCTGATTTAAATTAAGCCATTTGTCTTAAATGTCCAAAGGATTCTGACAAATGTCCAGTCATCTGCCTGGTCTCTTGCTGTGATAAACAGGATTTATCCATTACTAATGCTGCTCATTATTAAGCTGAGTCAATTTTGCTACCAAGGGCTATGAGCTTTACATCTCAGTAATTTCAAAGATGATTCCATTGGTTTCAATGGAATATATTTCCAAGTGAAAGATGGACAGATATACAACCTCTATGAATGACTGATGCCTCTGAAGACTAGAAAGGATGAAATCATATAAAGCAGAGTTAAAACTCATCACAAATAAAATATATTACACTCCGAAAAACAAATGAAAAGTAAAATAAAGAACGAACCCAGGAATATTACTGTTTCCAGAAAAAGCCATCATCATCATCATTTGTATTAAGCTTGCCAGTCTTCAAGGTGCTGAAAGGTCAATATATTTAATATAGTCAGGGAGATTTCTCAGTTTTGGAGACTATTTAAAGGGAATTTGTTTGCTTTAGGATTCTTTATGTCTTTGACCTGCTGAATCCAGGTCTATCTGTACCTACGCTTTAGCACTAATATTAAAATCAAGGGTTGCAGCCAAGACGGCTAACATAGTCTGCATAAAGAGCATGAGGCTTTTAAAAAATATTTTAAATCCAAGATAAAATGGAAAAAACTTTCAGCCACTTTGTAAGGGAAAAGAGAAATTCACCTGCCCCAAAAAACTCTGTCAAAATCCTCCTCCCTTAAAAAAAAAAAATCAATAGAGAGAAGAAAAAAAAAACACTCTCCATTTTAGGATTATCCTTCCTGCACATGGGGAGACAGGACAGAGAATGACTTATGTTGAGTTTATTGGAGATGTAAGAACAATTTCAAATGTAATGCACTGGCATGCATGCTAGAATCTAAATTGAGCATGGCCGTCCAGTCACATAGAAAGATAGAGTTTACCCTACTCAAAAGGTATACAGTACACACTTCTATGGGAAATTTGTGTTTGTGGGGGGGTCTGTTGAGGCAAAAAGGGATATTTTTTGAGGCCTCAGCTTTGTGAGTTAGTGTGCACACCCGCGCACGTGCACATGCACACATGAGAGAGAGAGAGATTTAGAATCTAGTCTTTTCACAAATCCAGCATAGTTTATGGCATCTTAAAGACCAATGAGTACCACCATCCTGCTCTGCCTTGTGCAGTTCTTCCCAGCTACTAATTTGCTGGGTGGGTGAGCCTTCTTGGAAAGACAAGTGCATGCTCCTTCTACCATATCCTAGCCAGGAGAGAGTACAGGGTAATTAGGAAACACCCAGTTGCTTTTCTACAAATATGCTGAAGATCTGGGAGAGAGACAACTGCTCTTTCTTTCTTGGCTATAGCTGGATTGTTTCTGGATGTCCTGCACCTACCCCAACCACTAAACAGCTGAAGGAGACTGCACCTAGCCTTTTCAAAAGGGTTGTGGGGCAGAGAGATGGGCGGCATTTACAATGAACTCAGTAATAGCTCCTTATGCAATTATAAAAAGGACATGCATATTTATAAGGCACCTGTCTGCCACCAACACGTTTCAACCCCAATCTTATCTGAATTCAGAAGTTAAGCCAGGTGGGTATCTGGATAGGATGCCACCAGAAAATACCAGGATCTTCAGGTAGGGCTAGGAAATCATCCCACCTGAAGAGTCACTGATGATCAGAATTGGACTTCATTTATCATTGGCCTGCTTGGGTAGCTTTCTAACAAAATTATTATACCACAATTATGGAAGAAAGCATTTTCGTACTGCATGAAAATGCTTTCATTTTCTTCAATTACACACACACACACACACACACACACACACACAATTGTCACTACAGTGTGTCATCGGAGGCATTTCTGGTTCTATTTCTAGCATAAAAATCACAATCGCAGTGGAAGGGAGGCAGGAAGATGCAAGATGAAGTTGGTACCTATAGCCTGGTGTAGGTGAAATACAGTGCCATCTGGAAATCCTCCAAAGCCGCACCTGATCCTGATGCTTCCCAGGTTCCCCTGCCATTAACTCTGCAAAAATATTACATTAGGCCTGCACAATTTGTGACTCACTAAGCTGAAAGCAGCCCACCAGCTATGCACTGAAACTGTCACGTGCTTGACTGCTATCTTGCTTTTCACATTCCTTGGCAGACATTAGGTGTAATGATTGCTGATGTATTTATATGTAGGCTGCTATTTTTGTCTTGTTTTCAGTTAGCCATAATATAGAAAACAGGGTTAGGAAAACTTTGGCTCCCCATATGTTTTGAATTACATCTCCCACAACTCTCAGGTCTCTGAGAGGAATCCTCATTAGATGAGAACCCAAAGCTGCCAGAAAACAGACCTAAGGGCTTAGCAGGGTCCAGAAATACCCTGGACCCTGCTAACACAATAGAGGATTATTCTCTCCAGAGAAGGGGGTTCTGTGTCAGAATAATAATCAAAGCATTCCTAACTCCCCAAGAATGGGTATTCTTGGGAGTTCAAGGCTGCAGCAAAACAGAAATAGAACAGGAATATTGTATCAATAAATGATGTTTATTGCATCTCCTGTATGCCATCAAATATACTGGGATGCATTAGCCTGGGTAGGTCATTTCTTGAGCAGACCAATAAATAATTTTATTCTGTTTATACAGTCTACAAACAAATTATCTATTAGAATAACATAGGTATTTCAGATTCTTGGTCTAGGGGTAAATTCCTGGCATGTTAGCTCCTTTTCTGGAATAGATTAAAACTGGTTCAATTAAGATTCAGGACATTTTCAGACAGGCAAAAATCGCTCTTTGCCGCGCGAGCAGCCTCCCGAAACTGCTGCGCGGCAAGGGTCTTCTTCGGACGACGCTGTGCCTCTGGCGAAACCGTCCGTGTCACTTCCGTGAAGCTTGGGACGGCTCCGCGTCATATTTCAATCACGGGCAGCCTCCGTGATTGAAATATGACGCGGAGCCGTCCCAAGCTTCACGGAAGTGACACGGACGGTTTCGCCAGAGGCACAGCGTCGTCCGAAGAAGACCCTTGCCGCGCAGCAGTTTCGGGAGGCTGCTCGCACGGCAAAGAGCGATTTTTGCCTGTCTGAAAATGTCCTCAGTCTCCTTTAGCAGGGTTTGCAAGTGAGCACATGGAATCTCTTGTGTCTCTCTAAGACTAGCTTTGGCAAAATAAAGTAGACAGGCAGTATGCAAATTATTTAACTGAAGAAAACTTCACAGTGAAAATTACATGCAAAACAGAAATACACCATGTATGTTGTCTAGGCCCTGGCTATCTAGAGGAGAGTTTCAAGCAAAGGGGCAGCTTAGCAGCTCCTGTACTCGGCTCATCATCTGGATAGGAGGAGGGGGGAGAGATGGTGGAGTCTTTCATGTGGTTGTAGACACACCTGGAAGGTTCTCTGGTCACGTGGCATGCTGCTGCTGTGAATTTGCTATAATGCACAGGTACAAGCATTATTTCTTCTCATCTAGACAAGCCCAGAGAATGCGCCAAAATAACCATTAGGGAAGAACAAAATGGCACCAGACAGGATTCTACCCACTCACCCGCCCCCAGTTAATATTTTCACAATATAAGTGCTCTTGTGTGGAAAAATCTGTTCTGCTGACGCTTCTAGTTTATACCCCAAACAGAAAGTGAAGATTATTTTAATGCATCTTCTCTATGTGACCCAGTGGTACAAGGGACTGGGACTTCAACTTCTCAGGAGAATCATGCTCAGAAAGATGCCCTGAAATATAGGTTTATTATTTTTGTTGTTTTATATTTATATTTATATTGTTTTCTATTTGGGAGTTATGGGACTTTTTAATACTAATTTCCAGCATAAGGAATGAGTCAGAACTTTGTTTAATGTGGAGAAAAAGGAAGTGTTTAATGGTTTCCAATGGGAAGCTTGCACTTTGTGGTGGAGGAATTATTAAATATCCCAGTGCTGCAGGACATTTCTGCGTTTCTGATCCTTCTTACTTTAGCATATCTTTCTCCAGGGACTGAATGACTGGCTGACTATCTAATCCAAGCTATGAATGGTCTTTCATACTCAAAACAGCAAGGGAAATCAAATCTTACAACTCTCTACAGTAAGTTGAAATGTTTTTTTGAAGAATAACTGCCACCTCCAAATTTCTACATGACAAATAATGTATACATTATGCTATCAAGAACATTTCTTCTACTAGAGAAACTTTCTATTATATCCAATAATCCTAGATTCTAGGAAGAAAACTCACTTTATGCCATGCAACAACAATATGACATTGGGTTATAGCGTATATTATTTTATTGTATTGCTTGGAATTTGTTCCTGTTTATTTGTTGTTGTGGAGTGGTGTTTTTCATGTTGTGGTTTGCTTGTTTTTTTTACTGGATACTTGGACATTTTATTGTTTTAATTTTTGCTCTGTTCCATGTTGGCTTATTGCTTTAAGAGACAAGTGAAAAGGGAAGTAGTAATCCTAAACTGCAGGTACCATGGACCACCAAAAAGACAAATGAATGGATCTGAGAGCAAATCAAGCCTGAACTCTCTCTAGAAGCTAAACTGAGACTAAACTGAGGCTTTTGTACTTTGGCCATGTCATGAGATGACATGACTCATTGGAAAAGACAATAACATTTAGTAAAGTGGAAGGCAGTAGGAAATTAGGGTGACCACATTACAGGTGGATTGATTCAGTCAAGGAAGCTGCAGCCTTTAGTTTGCAAGACCTAATGTTCATAACTTTAAGTTGGCATGACAGCAAATATCACTCCCAACAACAACAACCTCCTAAACTGCATAGGAGAGAAGGTGACGGAACTTTACAAGTGCAACTGAGCGGCTGAAAAGCACCCATGTCACCTTCCAGAGAGCCTCCCCTTTTTATGTTGAACAGAGTCACCCTGCCTCCTTAGTTTTTTTGGCCAGCTCCAGAGCCCAACACACAGCTTTTGACCACAATTACTGCCTCTCACCCTTAGGATCTGCCTGTCTGCTCTGGCAACCCATCTGTAGCCTGCACGTGAACTTGGCTGAAGCCTGCCAGGGACTTATTTATATATGTGGCAAATATATTTCCATTTCCAAATTGGTATAAACAATCTCTCAATATGCACCTGCATTTACAAGAAAGAATGTGCAAATATATGTAAGTTTTCAAATACCTGAATTCTGCATTAAGACTGTCCTCTTCATACTCAAATAAGCACAATCAAATCCTGGCGTATATTTACCAAACTTCTAGTTCCAATACCTAGGCAACTGATAATACAAAAATGCTAAGCTGATATTCTATCCAAAGTTCTTGCACTTTTTTTATATATGGGAGAAATACAATAATGTAGCAAATAAATTGTCTTTAAAAACGATTCTCATTGAGTGAGTATTCATCTCTTAATAGTAACCAGATTCTCTCTTTCCCCCCTCCCCAGTATATAATTTTCTGCATTTCACCTGCAATTTTATGCATCACAAAGCAATGAAAGAGATGCAGGCAAGATGTGCATTTCAGATAGATCCATGTGTCAGTGGGAGACTGGTTTATAGACTCAGAAATGAGACTTCAAACATTTTCTCTGGTTAGTTACAATGGAATACAATAGGCTATAATTATCCTAGTTGTGTATTTATTGAAATGGCACTTGGCAAGTCACACCATCAGCTCAAGTGCAAAGAGAACTGAATGCATATACTGTAATTTGATGACACTAGGAAGAGGCTGAAACTCAGTTTTCCAAAGAAGATAAGGTGTGGTGTATCCTTGCAGAATTCTTTTCAGGACTCTCAAATTAAGGTGAAGTTAGCTATGGAGAGAACTAATAGAGAGATTCCCCTTAACATAATATTGAGTAGTTCCCAAATTTTTATAACAATGGTTGTTGGTGACTTCCATATCAGTGGGACAGTGAATCTGCTTTGTGCTATAGTCCAAACATTAAAGGAGCTATCCATATTGTTGAGCCCATTTGTGGGACAGAGTTCAGCACTTTGAGTAGTTCCTTCAAAACCAGCACGCTTTAACACCCCACCGACATGGAAGCCACCGCATGCCACTGTTTGAAATGTGTTGCATGTGCCAATGAATTAATTTGGAATAATGACCATAGTACTGTCAAAGTTATAAGGGCCTAAATACCCTAAAGGCACTGGGTTTCACCTGATCCTGTGAGCCCTGCTTAGTATTTGGATGGGAGTCCACCAACAAATAACCGGTGCTGTAGGCTATATTTTAGAGGAAGGAAGCCAAATCCAAAAGTATTTGAGAAGTGTATCAGCACAAATATTAAAAAATGTAATCCTTACTCCCTTATCTGGGAGTAAGGCCCATTGAATTTACTTCCTTTCTTCCTTAGTTCCCATACTCCTTTATCTGGTAATACGTTCGATCCTGCGTAGGATTGTACTGCTGAATGTGTAGTTTTCTTCTGAAAGATAGTTTAGTTCTATCTGAAACAGGAAACCATTTTTTAATGGAATCTGTTATCTATTTATTTTTTTCCAAATAATTTATATTACTTTTACCGTTAATACATACACACTATACAAATTACAAATACCAATAAACACCCTACATTCAAACAAACAAGACATATCACACTACTATTACCCTATCCTTCTTTTTTCTACACATACACTTCATTTTTACTTCCCGCTCATCAAATTGATACCTTCAATATAAATATATAAACCATTTTTTCCTAATTAATACCTAATATCAGTTAGTCTTCCAGCTATTTTACTTAACTCAAATTCTTTATTATTTGAAACCCAGGAGCATAGCTATTCCTTCCTTCTTTTTAATATTGTTTTAAAATGGTACCCAGTCCTTTTTCTACAGACTTCTCTTTAATCAATACAGTCAATTTATCCATTTCAGACTATTTGAATGCTTTTATAATCCAATCTCTTATTATAGTCTCTGTTATTTTCCAGTTTTGTGCATAGATTATTCTGGCTGCTAGGATCATGTAATGCAGTATTCTATCGTTTGTGATCTTGGCATCTACATCTGGTGTTCCTAAAAAGACTCACTGAAAATTTCACACTAAAATTTATTGTAGCAACCCCCAGATCTATCCCCAAAACTTCTTTGCCTTCTCACACATCTACCACATGTGGTAGAATGTTCCCTCATGAGCGTCACATTTCCAACAAATATTTTTGTATCCTTTATACATTTGGCTAATTGTTCTGGGTACCACCAGTACATCATTTTGAAAACATTTTCTTCGAGATCTTAGCACAGAAATTCCTTTAAACCTCTCCACATTCTCTCCCACTTTTCCATCTTGATATTGTGACCTATCTTTTGTGCCCATCTGATCATACACTCCTTTACTTGCTCAGTTTCTAACTCCAATTTTAGTAATATTTTATATATTTTCTTCATTAGATATTCCTCACCACCACAGAGTTTAATTTCAAATTCCAATTTTTCTGTCTCAAAGCCATATATTTTCTTATCAGTTAAGAATCTTTCTTTTAATTGCCTATAACAATATTGTTGAATTGTAAAGCCAGCCATCATTAATTCTTCCTGTGTTCTCAGTCTGTATTGGTTTTCTTCCTTGATCAGTAAGTCTCAGTATGTAATCCATTGCTCTTTCTTCTTTTTCCCCATTCTATAAAAAACTTCTTGAGTGGATATTCACAAAGGCATTTTGGACAAAGTTTTGTTTTATATTTATTCCATATTTTAAGTATGGCATGCCTTATAAGATGGTTGTTAAACATCGCATGTACTTTATACTTTTCCTTCCACATACAGTTGTCCCTCCATATTCATGGATTTGGCATTCACGGATTTAAGTATTCACGGCTTGAAAATATTCTTTAAAAAATAATAATCCAAAAAAGAAACCTTGATTTTGCCATCTTATATAAGGGACACAATTTTGCTATGCCAGTCCTTCCTGAATCTTTGTTTGCGAAGAAAAGCCAGAGAGAGGGCATATAATGGGACTTGAGTATTCACGGATTTAGGTATTCACGGGGGGTCCTGGAACCAAACCCCAGTGAATGTGAAGGGACAACTGTATAACCATGTCATCCAAAATTTAAGTCATGTCCTTCCAGTTGTAGCAGTCTTTTATGTTTTAGTGTCAGCAATTCCTTCAACAAAACTAATGCACAAGAAGGAAAGTATAACTTGAGGTCTGGGAAGCCTAGGCTTCCTCTTTGTTTTTAATCCTGGACAATTTTGAACCTGATTCTGTTTGTTTTTTTATTCTGCCAAATAAATTTGGAAATCTTTGCAAATTTTTGAGTGGGATATCATTCACAATAATAGGAATCATTTGGAAGAGGAATAGCATTTTAGGGAAGATATTCATCTTTATCTTTGAAATTCTTCCTAAAGCATAGATAAATTAAGTTTACTGCAGCTCTCAAGATCTAATTTCACCTCCTTTCATATCTTTTCATAGCTATATTTGAACAGTGTTGAATTTTTGTTTGGAAGTATTACACCTAAGTACTGTTTGCCACCTTTATACCAGATAAAGTATGAAGTTTAGTTTTGTTTTCCTCTCTCATATTCTCAGTCAAAATCCTTGTTTTTTGTTTATTGATTTTGAGACTGACCACATTTCTGAACTCTTCTAAAATATATACCGTATATTTCTGCATACAAGACTACTTTTTAACACTTGAAAATCTCCTCAAAAGTGGGGGGGGGGTCTTATACCCCCAATAGACCTTTTCCCCTGCTGTGAGAATGATTGAAGTGTAAAATGGCCTGGGCAGTTTTCCCAGCAGATCCTTCCTCCTGCTGTGAGAATGACTGCTTTGCATTTAAAGAGTTAAATGGCCCTCTATTTAGCTCAGGAGAGTCAAAATGATGTTTCTTTTCAGGATAAGTTAGCCTAAAATTAGAATTTCTGGATTCAACTTCTCATTTTGCATCAAGTTTTGTCTATGGTGAAATTCTCTTGTCTGCCAATGTGGCTCTAAAACCATTAATGTGCTCATTCATTAATGTGCTCATTCAAAAATTTGGGATTTGATAGCTTCATATTAACCAACTTATAGTATTAATGCAACCTTACTTTCCAAAGATTGAACACCACAGAGATTTTTCAGAGTATCCCATGCTTTTTTAGCTGTTCTTAGTCCTTTAATTTCACAGACTATTCCATCATCTACAGCCACTGAGCTGGCTGGCTGGTGGGGAACAGGCTTTCCAGCCAGCTGGCTGGCTGGCTGGGGGGGGGGCAAACTCTATATTTTAACTTAAAAATTGGGGGGGTCGTCTTATGCGCCCAGTCGTCTTATACGCCGGAATATACGGTAACACTTCTGTGCAATGTAAACGGTCCACCATCATCACCAACAGATCATCAGTATATTCCCTAAATTTGCTTCCTTCCTTCCTTCCTTCCTTCCTTCCTTCCTTCCTTTCTTTCTTTCTTTCTTTCTTCAGGCATTTTATTTTCTCTTCATTTTGTATCTTTCTCATCAACACTTCAAATGTTAAAATGAGCCATAAGGGGGATAATGCCCATTCTCTCCCATAATCTGTTATCTATTTAAATATTAGAAAACTACCACCCTGAAATCCTGAAAAGATGAATGGCTGTATATAAATGATTTAAATAATAAATAAATAATGCACCAAGCAAATGTTAATGCAGAATTTGAAGCATACACATAGATGTGCAACGCAGTACAATGCAATCAAGTAACTAATATTGTAACTAGGGATCTACTAGAACTCTAAAACCCTTAAATAATCAGGCTCCCTACAAAGGAACAGTTGGATTTCCCAAAGAAAGATATATGCTGGCTATTAAAATTTTAAAACAATTCACACCCTGTGTGCACAGCTGGGCACACATAATGCTGGATGTTGTATACCAGTGAACTACATCCTGAATTGCCATTCAATTCTCAGAAGTGCTTGTGATCCAATGGAACCCTCTGCTAATGGAAGAATGGCAATTTTGCTGATTCTCCCTACCCTTTGTGCTCCCTTAAAATCTGATCTGGAAGGTTTAAGCAAACACACAGTTGAGAAGCTCAGCATGTGGTACAAATTACTACAAGATCAGGAAAAGAAGTCAAAATCACCTCCTTCTGTTAGCAGAAACCAGCTACAAACTGGACACAACCTAATGAGTTCAGAAGTTGGTTACCAGAATTTGTATTTATTCATATAAATATAAATTAATAATAATCCATTTTGTGGACTTTCGATAACTTCTCTCTGTGTGTGCATAGGTATTACATGTGTGCATGTGTGCATCTGCTCACACATACATGCATCTCAAATTTTAAAAATACATAATGGTATAGATGGTCCAAGTTCATGGCTGAGGAGCAGTCTGTGGGCCTTCAGATATTGTTGAACTCTATTTCCCCTCCTTACTAGGCAGTAGTAATTCATCAATATCTGGAAGATCTATGGTCACCCTTCAAGCAAAGTCATGTGAATGCCAGTTATCCCCAGAAAAATATAATGGTGGTAATGAAATGCCTAATCTTATGGCTAAAAGTCAAAAGGTGAGCTAAAGCTATACAGCATAATGGTGCTATGGAGAAGATACTATAAAGCAAAGTTGGGGATCTATGGCTCTCCATATTTTGCTGGACTATATCCCCCATTAAATTCAGTCACAATGGCCAATGGCTGGGGATGATAGGAGCTTGATGTTCACCTCATACAGTAACATATAATCCATAAAACATTTTAAATCTAAAGAGCCTTCCCCCCTCCCCAGACTTTCTTGCTTGGTGTACACAACATTATGATGCAAACATCAGGCCGGAATTTACAGATTATATAAACAGCTAATGATAAATAATGGTAAAGGGGAAAACAGAGGATTTTTTACAAGAACAATGCTCAAGTAAAATTAACTATAACTTTCTTTGTGGATATAGAGTTCTTTAATATTTAAAATGCATACTTAAAAGCATTCAAAAGTTCCAGTTAGAATTGGAGGAAAAACATTTTAAAATATTGTCTCCTTTAACAACAGCAGTTGCTTTTTGAATGTATCTTGACCATTTTGTTAAAGAGGCATATATATTTTTAAAAAGGACATGTTTTGTAAATTCAGCATGGAAATAAGACTTATATAACATCACCAATGAAACTAAACCTCAGCTTTCAAAAACTGTGGGGGTGTACTGCTGAAGCATTTCATTTCAACACTGAGCCAGTTTCTTTCACAAGCACAGCCACAATACAGTGTGCTTTGAAGAATATGTTGGAAGAAAATATGCCAAGAAATAAATCAGAGAACGTTGAAAGAAAAGAAACAGGAGCCTCTTGAGAGTGACCTTAGGTGACACGAGAAGCACTTGCTGATGTGTGTATGTCTGTGTGCATGTGTGTATCACATTTCTGCTTTCGCACTTCCACTGTAATGCCCACAGGAAAACTCATGCATGGATGTGCATAATTGAATCCCCCACACAAGTAGAACAGAAGTTCAAAATCTGGAATCATTTGACACATGATCAGTGCATCTCAATGATGGGTGTAACTGTGCAGTCCTCCAGGTGCTCTTGGACTGTAACTCCTAGCAGCCCTCAGCAACATAGCCATTGCTGAGGACTGCTGGGAGTTGCAGTCCAACAATATCTGAAAGGGCCATATTATATAGGTCATGAGGAGCTTCAAACAACACTGGTCTCCTCCCACCAGCCAACAAAGGCTGGTATGGCTAGAGTACCCAGCTTGTGGGGGCAATTAGCTAACACACATTGGAAACTGCTTAATGCAGTGTAGATGTGTAAATAGCTATTGCTTAAAACAATTTGGAAGCCGCTCTGATAGCCTTGTGGCTGAAGAGCGGGGTATAAATAAATAAATAAATAAATAATAAAGATAGTTGGGCAGATAGAAGGGGCACATAGAAAAGCAATCTGCCTTTTATGGCATGGTTAGATTTTGCACTGTATTGCTAAGCAAAGCCTTGAACCAAAAGAGATATTGGCATAGTTTTCCAGTGACCCAAGATGTAGTTTAAAATCTTGGGTTTAAAAACCCTATAAAATAATGAATACATTGAAATATGCTGAGCACAACAGTTTTATATATATGTAGCATTTATGCACAATCCTAAATATACACTGGACTGACTATGTGACAAATGTTGCTGTCCTTGAGCAAGCAGGGATCGCCAGCATCAAGGCCATGATATTGAGAACACAGCTGCACTGGGCAGGGCATGTTTCTAGGATGGAGGACCATTGCCTCCCAAAAATAGTACTCTACGGTGAACTCGCCACGGGTCAGCATAAGAGGGTATTCCAAAAAAGCAATACAAGGACTCCCTGAAACAACATCTCAGGCTCGGTCAAATTGATCACCAAAAATGGTCCGCCCTGGCCTCACATCGGGAGGCATGGAGACACACTATCCACAATGCTGCAACCTTCTTTGAGAACTCACACCGAACAAGTCTTGAAGAGAAACAACAATGTAGAAAGAATCACAACCCGGAAACATCACCCAAGGAGACCTTCTGCTGTGCTTTCTGCAACCGGACTTGTTTATCTCAGATTGGCCTTTTTAGTCATCAGCACACTTGCAGGAAGCGTGGGATGAGTCCTTCCTGAATTTTCTTTTGCGAAGAAAAGCCAGAGAGAGAGAGAGAGAGAGAGAGAGAGAGAGAGAGAATTAAAAGATATCAACAAAAGCTAAATAGCTAAAGTGTGAGAAAATAAACAAGCTTGGCCCAATGCTGAGAAAACAACAGAATAGCCACTAGACAAGCCTTTCTGGGAGAATATTCCAAAGTCATGGTACAATTACTAAAAAAGCCATCTCCCCAATAGCCATCCACCACTCCCCAAAGGTATGAAAAGGGCTTCTGAGGAGGATTTCAGAATAGAAACAGTCACATATGAAATTTGCCTTTAACTGTATGAAGGAGTGTCAGCCACTGATATCTTTGAACCTGCACCTTTTATCCTGAATCGTTCCCTCTTTGACTGTTGCTAAGACTACAAGATTATCTCCTCTTTATGAAAATCAGACCTTAGTATTATTCTGCCTATAGCTGTCTTTAATAAGCCTTCTCCTCCCTGCATAGAGGAACATGGGAAGATGTGTGACATAGAATCAGACTACTTGCTCATCTTGCTCGTTATTATCTATTCTATTCTCCAAGGTTTCAGACAGATGTTTTTCACAGCCCTACCTGAAGTTATCAGGCATGGAACCTTTGGTATGCAAAGCAGGAGCTCTGTCATTGAGCTAAGGCATTTTCACCATTCTGTTCTCCATGGTTGATGTTCATTGTTAGACTAGAGCAGGAATAGGAATCAGGTGGCCCTTCAGGGGTTTTTTGGACTGTCATTCCCAGCATTCCTCACCATTGGCAAATCTGGGTAAGGCTACTGGGACTTATAGTCCCACAGAATCTGGAGGGCTGCATGATCCCCATTTCTGCATTGGACCAACTCTTCTTTTATGCATTATTGTAGAAGATTGTCCTCTTGATGTAGCCTTGCATCTTAATGCAATAAGTCCATATGGAATCTATTTTCCAGTGAATTCATTTAGAGGAGGGGTAAGCAAAATGCAGCCTGTGGGCATTCATGGGGCATTATTTATTTATTTTGCTTTGTAATGCCCCAAAATGACCTCTGTGGCATTTCCACTACATTTGGAGGCCCCTGAGGTCAAAACATATTTTTGCAACATATCATCATCATCATCATCTGCTCCAAAATGCCAATTTAGGCCCAAGAGAGGCCATTTTTTGAACAGGAAGTGACTTCTGATCACTTCCTCGTGTTAAAAAGGCCTTTCTTGGACCTAAAATGGCCGAAGAAGGCCACAAAACAAGATGAAAATCCCCCCATGTCCCCTAGAGGGAATTGGAGGACAAAGCGTTTTTATTTTGGGAGGAGTGAGTGTGATGGGGCTGCAGCCCTCCACGGTTTCTGGAGAGGGGGCTAATGTGGCCCCCTGGCATTACACAGTCTTCTGATCTAGAGAAACATTGGCTAGGTCTAATCCTAATTCTGAATTTCACACAGACAGTCTTATTATATACAGTACATCGCTGTGTCTGAATGGGGATTATCAGATGCAGCTAATGTGGTACCATAATGATGCCAATATCATATGATGATGTCCTTTTGCATTCTGCTGGCATCATTATGGCATTTGTTTTTATTGACGGGGCAAGACATCAATAATTATTAATAATAATAATAATAATAATAATAATAAAATTTATTTGTATACTGCCCTTTGGTAATCCAGTCAGGGTGGTTCACAACATTAAAAAACCATACAAGTAAAACAATATAATCCCTTCCCCCCCTTACAAAGTTGTACAGTATACTATAGGTGAAGAGACAGTAATCCTTAAACATACTGGACATGTGATTAATATATGAGAAAGGAGGGAAGGGGAAGCATGTATGATATAACCACTCCATGTGGTAGCTGGTGTGATGAAGCCATTACAGATTGACTTTCTTGTATGGAGAACAATTGTGCCAGGTCAAATTACTATCACTCAAAATGATTCAGGTGGTGAGTCTCCATATCCATATGAAACATGAATTCTGTTATTCAATCTGTCAACTACTTCAGGCTCTCTCAAAATAGGCATACAAATTCAATCATGATACAACCATGGAAGAATCAGATACCATCTGCCATATGCAAGGAAAACTTGGTACAAATTTAAGGAAACCTGCCACTAAAGGAGAGACCATACGTAAACTTTACCTCTGATTCAGTGAGAATAGTTTTGAGCAATAAGAATCAACAACTTTGCTAGCAAGAACTTCACAGTTGTCCCAAAAGTAACAATTTACTATTTTGCTGTGTGCTGTTTAAACATTCTTCAGTGCTATCATAGACAAATACTATCAAGAAATGTCAGGGTCTTTGCAGGTTAACAATAGATTCCCTCATTCCATTTTGGTGCCGGCATTGCCAGCGTGTGAATCCTCAGGCCATTTAACTCATATGAATGCAGCGTCAATGGACAGTACTGCCAAAATGCTTCCAGGTGAGCTTGCAACATCCAAGTAAGTGACACACTTTTTATGACCCTCCCTGGGTTACTTATAAGTTTTAAAGTGTGTTTCTGTGCTTGGTGTAATTTTTTTTTTTTTTTTTTTTGTATTTTACTTTTTATTTTTGAATTTCCTATGCTCGCATTTCTCATAAGATTGGGTGGATTTCAGTCCAGGAAAGGAACGGCGCTCCATTAAAGCTCCATTCATTCCTGGGCTTCCTGTCAATGGGAAAGAAGGTAAGTGTGATGGGGAGGGTTATTGTGCCGGGACAGGGGCAGGATTGGAGATTGGTGGGACAGGAGTGGTTTTTGTGTTCCTGTCTGATAAGCTCCTTTGAAACAAAGAACTGTGGAGTCTGGCTACCCCGTATGAACTCCTCTTCCATAACAGCCAGCCGATCTGTTGCAATCTGACCTCTATTGCAAGGGGGTTGTGCAAAGATATCTGGAAACAGAAGTCCCCCTAACAAAGATCCACAAAGGAAGCTAAAGGAACAATCCTTTAGAGGAGTTTTAAATCTCAGCCTCTAAAAAGCACACAGTGTTTTATGTACCCAGGAAAGGGATGGTGAGGGAGATTCAGAACTATTTACGTACACATTTTTACACTTCAGGGCTGTTGCGTATGCATTTCTTTGTGAAGGAAATCAGTTCTGGCTTGATAAGTTTTCTGAATACAAAGCAGAAGCCCAACAGCACCTTTGTTCTGCATTCAGCTGTCACTGAACAGCAGATTCAGATAAATTATTTAAAATATTTATGGGGAAAGATGCCTGCTGATGAAAAGAGGGACATAAAAAGCCCCAAATCATTTTTAAAAAATCAAATTAGTATTTTAAAAATCAGGAGAGAGAGAGAGAGAGAGAGAGAGAATTAGTACAGGTTTGACACCAGGTAGGCAACTGTGGCACGTCCAGGGGCCCCTACTTTGGTCTGAAAATGCAGGGTTGTGACTTATTTAAAAGCTGAGCTAATTCACTCCCTTCCTGGGACAGAAAAGGGTAATTTGGAGATTGTAAAAGGGTCAAGCAATGCAAAAAATAGTTTTGGAGCCCAAATGCAGTCCCAGAGCCACATTTTCCCTCCCCCATTACTCTTCACATCATACAGCATGTTGATTCTGTAACTTGTTACTTGTGTAAATATGTAACTTGTAACTTGTGTTACTTGTGTAAATACCGTATGTGTAACTAGCCTTGCATGAAGTAATATGCAGGTTAACTCTAAATTAAACCAGTAAGAGATGTCTGTTCTAGCCGATGTTCAAATGTTCCAGTGTGTCTCTCCTCCACCCACTTTCTTCCTTTGCACTCCACTTACTTCAGTTGCAGCAAACTGAGTCCATAGTGCAAAAGCAGCTTGCACTCAACTGACTGACCAGGGGTGAGAGAATAGGAGGGGGAGCCAATTTTGCTCTTCTAAGTAGGCTCAGGCAAAAAGCAAATTGCTGCTGTCTCTCTCCCACAGCTTGTATGATCTTCCTCATTAATAACTTTTGCAATCTTGACCACACTCTGATGTTGCTTGGCCACATGTGTCCCTGTTTTCATCTATGAAATGATAGAGGTTATATTATTAACTTCTATCACTACAACAGGATGTCGTAGTCCTGCAGTCACATTTTGTTACATAATGCACACAGAACTACACCTGCAACATAGGCATTCTGCAGCTTTGAAACAGGCAGAGATGTAAACAATGGAGATTTTCAGATGGGAGACACAGAACAGGGTTGGGGGAAAAGTCTTCTTTTCAGAAGACGTTGACCCTTTTCTGTGTCTCACCCATCCTCATTCCGCATTTCCCCATGATATTCTCATCACGGGAAAACATTGTTTTTGGGCTACCTGTTCCATTGTAGTAACAGAATCATGGGTGGTCTGAAAGGTGTCCCGTTCCTCTCCCACGATGACAGCTGTGGGAAGGAGGTCTGTTCTGGACACTTCTGGGCACGAACGGGACACCCAGGTAAGTGGCATCCTTTTTCCTCCCCTCCCTGAGTTACTTGGTTTTTTTAATGTGTTTTCTTGCTTTGTGTAGTATTTTGATGTTGGGGGGGGGAGGTTTAAAATTCCCACACAAGAATGAGCAGGATTTCAGTTGCCGGTCATAAAAGCAGCCTTAGGACAGCTGCATTTACAACCAGCCAGGTTGGGGAGAGGGAGGACATTCCTACCGCAGGATGAAGGGAAGTGTTTGAACATTTTCCCTTCATTCCGCAGCAAGAACGGGATTGGGGCTTGCAGGGCAGGAAGGGGGCATTTGGCCCCCTCTGAAAAAGTCCATTGTCTCCATGCTTCAGCAACTGGGATGCAGAGCTGCCATGCACTAGTTGTCAATAGATTCACCCCATTCAGGGTAAATTAAAATTTCTTCTATGATAGTAGTGGGAAGGATATTGGAATTCACAGCAGGTCAGAAAATAATCCACAATTCAAAAAATGTAAGTGTTCCTACTCTAGTGGGAAAGGGTTAACTGCCAACAGGATTACTATCTTTCAGAGAAGTTGGTGAAAAATGAGTATGAAGCAATAGATGGAGCCGGTAGGTAGGAAATGGCAAAGAGCTTTTGGATGGGGAGAGGGCTCAAGTTACCACCACTGCCTTCCTAGTCAAGATAAATGATCTATTAAATTGCAGCCATCCCTAGCTCTTCAATTCCTTCTCTCTGGGAGGATTGCCTTAAATTCAGTCAGCAATTATCTGTAATGTGAGATAAAAATCTTTACCCTGTGAGCAAGCTCTAAAAGGTCAAAATGTAATCACTGTCTTTAAAGGGACTTTTTAGTGTATGTTTGGACAAATGAAGAAAGCAATATAAGTGCATTGCAACTTCCAGGCTGGCTGCTTTGGACAAAATCAAATCCTTGGTCTTGACAGAGTTATGGGAAATGCCACAATAGAACTCTTTTAGTACCAATGGGCTTTGGATTAGTATTTTACCACTATCTTTTCTCCAAAAAAACCTACAGGTTTTGTTGTTGTGCTATCTGTAACGTTTATATCGAATAACAAGAATGGTGAAGTTGTTGCCTGAATTGCATGGGGTCCATGGGGATCCCACTAGTATCCTTATTATAATATGGGGAATTTTAATTAGCTCAAGATGGCAGAGAAGGGCCCGGTAACTGCAGGACCTTTTAACCTATGTAAACCAGTACTCACTAAAGAGATTCCAAGCCAGGGGATGAAATAAAAATGTTTTTTTATTGCAAACTAATCAAGGGAACATGCACATGTATACACCCAGGCTTTAAGCAGTCACATAAGGCTAACAAAGAAAGTAGGAAGTATTTGGATACAGGTGTTCGTGCCACTAATGAGCCCCCACCTCCAGAAACCCCAAAAATTGGCTTATTGATAATTTAGCTTATTAATGTGATCTTACACTAGAAAGTCAGGGACTCTCTGTATGGATCACAATAGACACGTGTTGAAAGCCATGCGTTACCCAAAGGAAGAACGACTGACAAATTCCAAAGTATGAGGAAATAGAAGGTCAAAAGGACATTGCCTCCACCACACACCCAAGGAACAGACAATTGATTCTATTAAGCAGATGGAGTATTTCTTTGTTTGAAGGTTTCAAGCTTCCCGTCCCCGATCACCTAACCATCGAACTTTGTTGATCCAGTTTTCAGATATTTAAGGCAGTTACAACACATTGGCATCTTCAAACACCTATTGTCAAGACCAGGAGTTTTGCTGGAACTCATTGTGCTATCTTTAGAATCTATTGTTTCAACCCATGAAACTTCCTTGCCTCAGGGCATATTTTGGGTATAAATATTGGCCAAAAATCATGCTTCATTGTGCACAGAACCTCTGATTGGGGGCAGTCTGTCACTCTGTGTTAGCTACTTCAGATTCATCAATCCACGCTGCATGTTTGCTCAACAATTTTGGACTACAAGACAGGTGTTGTATCATCCCATGTCCGAAAAGCAACTAGGTACCAGCAAAGTATAAACAACACTAGTCTGGGAAGGGAGCCAACTGTTAATTAGCTTACAGGAATGCAAACACAATCAAAGATTTAGTCCAGTAACACAGTCCAAATGTCAGAGGCTTATGACAATCAGGCAGCATGGTCCAAAGCAGTCCATGGGTCAACAGGAGCAGGCAGCAGAGTAGTCAGGGACAGTCCAAGCACGAGTCAGAGCAACAGAAGTCAAGATAACTGGAATCCAGACACCGAAGTCAGCAGGAAGCTTTCACCAGGAAGATCAGTTGATCTCTGACAAAGCCTCCATCACCTCTCCCAGCATATATAAAACAATTAAGGTTTTGTCAGGTATTTCTTAACGAGCAGGTTTTTCTCATAAAGTCTCAGAGACTTCCTTTGAGCTTCCTTTTGAGCTCACTGCTGGGTATGCGATGGTGGAGGTAAGTCCCTCTCTTCTTCTTCAGACTTTTTCGAATGGGGTAAACCCTGAGGAGGTCGGAAGAAGAATGGGGCTGTTGCGCTTATAGCACCCCGTTTCAGATGCCGCTGTCCTCCTTCATCCTCCTCCTGACCTCCTCCCAACCTTCCGCCATGCTGCAGGTTTTTTATTGACGGAGGTTTTCCATCAATAAAAAGCGGTGCCCGCAGCACAGAGGACGAACGGGGGAAGGTTGGGAGGAGGACGGAGGAGGACTATTTCATCTGAAACAGGGCTTTGTAAGCACAACAGCCCTGTTCTTCTCCTGACCTTCTTGAGGTTTTTTTACCCTGTTTGAAAAAGTCCTTCGTCCTTATCTGAATGGGCAGGACTCTCTGCTGGGACTGATGCCAATCCACTCAGACCAGGCTCTTCCCCTGCTTGATCCTCTAGGTTGGCAGGGTTGCCTGCTGGCACAGGTGTAGATAAACCTGTGCCAGGCTCTGTAGGGCCATTCCATGCCACTTCCTCCTCCTCCTCTGACTCTATACCCTCATCAGGCTCACGGGGCATGATATCTATCCCTCTGGCAACCTCTCTCTCTTCTTTCATTCCTAGTGGTCTTGTGTGAATGTTTCTTATATGAATGTGTGTGTGCTCGGTGTTCTTATTTTTATGTCTTTAATAAATATCATTGTTAGTTTTTCATTTTGCAATTGTGTGTGTCTGTTCAGAATTAGTAGGGGTATACAATTGGCATAAAGGTCCCCTTATTTCCCCCTTCACATTGCTAAGGTTGAGTTGCTCCTAATTTCCCCAATATATTAGAAACTCAATATTTTCTTGGCATTTCCAAGAGCTCTTTAGGTAACACAGGAATGCAGTTTGGAATGATGAGCTATACTATACCAAAGAGGAGAGGTTTATTGTAGAAGCTGCAGCCCTGGTGACACAGACTGACAGAGTGACAGGAGGAAGAGGGTCTGCGCACCTGGTGTGACAAGATGACAGAAGCTGTGCACACTTTGGCTCTGTTTTGGGGTGATATTTATATTTGTTTTCCCCCTGAAGGGGTGAGTTTGAGTGAAATACAACATCTGCCAGAGTTTCCCAAGGTTAAACAACGGATTTTCTGGATATGTTAACAATTGATAATGGTTGAAACATTAAAACTGATGGATCTCAGGCAAACCTCTACTGTTTTAGGAAAAGGTGCAAGGAAAAACCAGTTTTGCAAGCAAAGAGTGTCCAGCTACATTGGTGGAATTATTGAGTGACTCATTTCCAGAGATGCCCAAGAAGAATTAGCCCATTATCTCCCTAACTTATCAGTTCCATAGGCTTTCATGTAATTCTTACCTGGGTGTGTCTTTTAGGAATTTTAGCAGGCTTCTCTCTTAGGTTTTCTGAGGAAACCCTGATTTTTTCTATTTGGGAGTCCCTGATCTACTACATGGAGTGCCAATAATAAAACAATTTATGAATTATTGCCAATTATTTAAGTATCAAAGGAGTGGGAGGTGTCAAGGCAGGTAACAAAGTATACAGGGGGAAAAAATAAAAGCTCATACACACAAGTCAGCTGAAAATTAAAATGTATGTTACATATGTTTCCTTTTAGGGCTACGCTAGACATGACCACAGATACGCACAAATCAATCACTCTCCTGTTTTGTTTTGTTTTGTTTTGTTTTGTTCTGTTTTGTTTTAAGAAACTTGTGCAACTTGCTGTTATACAGACCCAGGACATTTTCCTCCGGTTGCCCTATGAGGCCTATGAGCAAACTAGAGCTTGTGAAAAGTTATTTTTTGAACTATTGTCAGGATCAGTCCCTAAAAGTGACCTCCCTGCCAATAATTCTGTCTGTATCAAGTCTTGGGTGCTTTCATATTTGATGTTTTGCATTCTTTTACACTGTAACAATTTGGTGTGCTGAGAAGAGACAAGGGAGGATGGTGTCTGGCAAACAGGCTGGATGGGAAGCAGCCCAGGCTGGATGAGAATGCGGAGTGTGCATGATGAGTGACCAATGAGGAAATTGCCCACCAGAATTGGCTGACTGTAAATACTTTTTATTTTACTGTTTGTCTTATGTGCTTCATTTGAAGCAATAAAGTTGTATAGTTTGCTCTTTAGATTACTGTAGCAATAAAGCTTTCTGTTGAACTCTGAAGCTGCTAGTTACTGAATCTGAAGAAGCTACACCGTATATTCCAGCGTATAAGACAGCTGGACGTATAAGACGACCCCCCCATTTTTTGAGTTAAAATATAGAGTTTGGGATATACTCGCCGTATAAGACTACCCCCACTTCCCCACCACCACCTGTCCTCCCTGAACCCGCAATCAGGGAGGGTGGGTGGTGGCTGGAAAGCCTCCCCCATCCAGCCACCCACCCTTCCACCCTCCCTGAAGCCGCAATCGGGAGCCGGCATGCTGGTTGGAGAATTGCGGATGATGGCTGGCTGGGGAGATTCCCCAGTCCTGTGATTCCCCACTCTCTCAGCCACCTCCCGCACCTCCCCATCCCGTGATGGCTCGGGAAGGATGGGAGCTGGCTAGGAAGCTTCCCCCCAGACAACCACCCCTCCAAAGTGGCTAGGAAGCTTCCTAGCCAGCTCCCGTCCTTCCCGAGTCTGAGATGGGGCTGCCAAAGGGGGCGGAGGAGAGGGGCGAATGTACATGCTTTGCCTCACGCCCGCCCGATCTCCTGCGTCTTCACTCCCTTCACTCCTCCCCAAAGGAAGCGAAGATGCAGGAGATTGGGCAGCGGGTGAGGCAAACCACTACATTCGCCCCTCTCCTCCACTTTTGCTTCCTCCCCAAAGGGGGTGAAGGCAGAGGAGAGGGGCGAATGTACACGCCTTGCCTCACCCCCCCCAATCTCCTGCGTCTTCACTCCCTTCACTCCTCCCCAAAGGGGGCAAAGGTGGAGTAGAGGGTTTGGGAAAGGTGGAGGGGTGGTGGCGGGGGGGGGGGGAAGCTTGCTAGCCACCTCCTGTCCTTCCCGAGTCTGAGATGGGGCTGGCAACCCCATTGCGGCTCCATATAACCGACGTATAAGATGACCCCCCCCCTAATTTTGAGGAGATTTTCCTGGGTTAAAAAGTTGTCTTATACACCGGAATATATGGTAGTATATGACAACTATAGATGCCAGGTGGTTGGTGGAGTCTAGAAACTATATTCCCAAAAGTAACTTTTATAAACCCTGGATGAAACATAATTCATACACAATAGTTTTGTTTTTTTTAACTAATACAGGTAAAGCAATGGGATTTTAATCAGAAAAATAATACCAAAAATATGGGTTCATTATCCTCTCTCCCATTCAGTCCTCAGGTCAATTATCTTCCCACTGCTGAAATTTCCAATAATTTGAAGAGATGGGAGAATTAGTCAACCATGCCAAGTCTGAGCCCATGATGCAAGCCAACTTTATTTTCAGCTTGTCTAATGGTCCAACCAAGGATACAATTATTTCCCTTTAGTATAAATGCTTTGTTCTTGCTCTGGAGTGATGAACACTCCCATTTTGAGAGAAAGGCAGTGAACAAATCAAATATATAAAGAACACACACCCAACCTCAGGCAATGGATTTTGGAATTCAACATCCTCTAGCTGAGGCATACAACCATGAATACGCTGAAAATGAATTCAGAAAAGGTGACAGTTGTCAACACATGGCTGGGGAACAAAGGAAATTGAGTCGATTTATTCTCACTGTAAATTTAAGATTCTTCTCATATATATATATATATATATATATATAATTAATATCCCACCTGTATCCCTGCACAGGATTCAAGTTTTTAAAACAAAGTACAACTAAAAGCTATTAATACAAAAGTTTAAAGATCAGTAAACCATAAAAGCAAAAGCTAAGAATAATTTTTAAAAACACATTTGAAACATAATAAAATACAAACTCTGCACTTCCACTAAAGACTCCACCTGGTACAAAGAGTGAAAAACCAAACACCTGCCTAAATAAAAAGGTTTTTGCTTGCTGGTGGAAAGACAAAAGGGAGGGAAAGACAACAGGAAAGACAACCTCCTGTTGAAGGAAGTTCCACAACTTGGGTATTATTGCCATATTTAGAATTACTTGGCACACAGATGTGGAATATGAAGTCTTCCAGATGTTATTGGACTACAACTTATGTGAACCCTCACTATTGGCTATGCTGGCCATGGCTGGTATGAATCGTAGATCAACAGGGATGACAGAGTTGAAGGACAAGGTGGCAGGAGCTGCCTGTTGCATTTGCAGAGAAATCTGAGAGGCCAGAGTTTCCAAAGTCTCCCAACCTTTGCAGGTATATAGCTGGACTGATATGGAACAAAAGGCATTAGCCTTTGACACAAGCCCCAGAGTGAAAGCTTCTGCAACCTTAGTTGTAACAGAGACCTACATCTTTGATGAATTCCATCAGTGTCCAACAGCAGAGAAATGAGGGTAGGGAACCTACTAAACTGGTGCATCCTCAGAGACTAATGGTTCTGGGGGATTTTCCAGCTTCTAGAGATGATGATCCCAACAGCACTTGATCCATGGAATGGGGGAGATTTCCCAATTGACTGACACAATCACTTTTAAGAGTGACACAGTGACTCATCACAGTGACTCCTTTTAATTTATATTTCTGTGTGTGGAGTTTCTGTGTGTGTGTGTGCGTGCATGCACATGTGCGCGCACAAGAACACACCAAACTAGACACAAACTGGGCAGAACTGGGTGGGCAATGCCAAATCCTGCATGTGATAAAAGTATTAGCATGAACAAAGGCTGCAACGCCAGAAAGATTACGAAGGTGTGATAAAGAGAGTAGTCCCGATTGCATACACTTTTGATTTTAGCAGAAGAAGAGGCTGGTGTGAGAAAGACCTCGAAAAGGAAAGAAACAAAAAAAAAGAAAAGGGGTGGTGAGACAGATGACTAAAACACGGTTGGGCTCTGACCCCCCAATCCTAAATGTAATGAGAAGGGGAAAAAATTAAAAAGAGAGAGAAAAAAATATTATTAATCTGTTACAAATCCAACTAAATAGTCTTACTAAGAACCATAACAGCAGATTATTGTATTGTTAGATTTCTTATTGCTCCAAAAGTCCATAAATAGTTTCCAATCTTTCAAAAAGTCTTCAGTTGGCTTATCCTTTAAAATCCAAGACAAGCACTTCTCAAGTTTTGATGGATGGACTTCAATTTGGTCAACATGATGGTGTGGGTATGTTTCTGTAGAGAAGTGATGTCAACCACTAGTTTCAAACCCATACCTATCCTGGCTGATAAGAACTGTCAAAGGAGGCCTGGCTAATTAAGTGGTGAAGATTGTGAATGTTTTGGGTTTGTTTGTTTGTTGGGGAGGGTGTTTTTTGTTTTGTTTTTGTTTTTTGAAAGAGGGTTCTGTTCCAATCCCTCTAAAAGAAGCAGTTATAAAACTTTCTATTGAGAAAAAGAACCACTGCTGGATCACACCACTCTAGATAATTTTCAGCTAGTTTCCATTCTTCCTTTCTTAAGTAAAGGGGGCCAGTTACACAGCAGAATAAAGTACGCGAAATTCCGGTTTACTGTCCTTTCGCACCAGTGCTGCATAGTTCACATGATTTATTGTTAAATCGGTTGGTCCAGTGTGTTTTTGCTTTTCCAGTTTACACAGACAAAGGAGGGGGAGCATGGCCTCCAGATCACTGTCATTAAAGCCAGGCAGGAGGCAGGGAGGAAGCGAGGAGAGGGCAGTCTGAGGGGGAAAGACCATAGCTTCATCTGAGCAAGAAAACCAGATAAAGCAACCAAAAAAAGAAGGGAGACTGCAATGGGTGAGAGGAATAATGAGAAAGGAGGCAAGGAAAGCAGGCTAATTCCCTTCACCCTGCCAGCTGAACAGACTGCTTCTCTCTCTCTCTCTCTCTCTCACACACACACACACACACGCACAAGAACTCGATCAAGCGAACGGCCGGTGGAGCAGATCGCTACACACACAGTCTCTCTCTCTCTCTCTCTCTCTCTCTCTCTCACACACACACACACACACGAACTGTAATTATTGCTAAGTGGAAAACAAGCCGGCTGGCTGGATCTTTTCATTTGAGGCTCATCTCTTGCAAGTCCACTCGCTCCTTGTCCAACCAATCATGGCTCAGCTCTGCTGTGGCTATTTCGGGAAGACTGCTGGTAGTTTCCACTGCCATATGTGAAATGGTAGTTCACACAATTAACAGTGCACTAACTTGCACTACTTTTCAAAAAAGACAGGGAAAATACCAAAAGCTGATACTGCAGGACTTATGGGGTTTTTTTGCCCCCCTCCTTCTGAATATGGTGACTTTGATCCAAAAGATGTGGGAACTAATAGGTCTCTTTGTGAATTCTTAGAGGATTTATTTTGCTGTGTAAATGGCCCCCCAGAATGAATCTTGGATAAATATAATAATAATAATAATAATAATAATAATAATAATAATAAAATTTTATTTATATCCCGCCCCTCTGCAATGCAATCGGGGCGGCTTACAATATAAAAACCCCATAGTCACCATACCCTAGCCCACCCACCCCTTAAAATAATATTAAATTACAAAGAATTAAAAACATGGATTAATTAAAATATATATAAATTAGAAGAAAAAAAAATTTAAAACATACAATCATAGCCTAGAAAGGGCAGCTGAGTCTTGGGCCGGGATAATTATTCAGGAAAGGCCTGCCGGAAAAGATCCGTCTTGACAGCTTTTTTAAAGCTGTCTAAGGTGGTAGTAAGACGGATCTCGTCCGGCAGGCCATTCCATAATCTGGGAGCAGCAGCAGAGAAGGCCCTCTGGGAGGTCACCGACAGCCTTGTTTTCATAGGCTGTAACAGATTCCTCCCAGAGGACCGAAGTGCGCGGGGAGGGTCGTACAGGAGGAGGCGGTCCCGGAGGTAAGTTGGATTATAGCTGGAGTTGGGTAAGTTGGAGGTAAGCTGATTATAGAGATGATTATAGCCCAAGGAATATATTCAAGGGTAGCTGGTCGGTGCTTTTGTGTCAGTGGGATGGGGAATCTGCTCCAGGTTTTAACCAAAACTTCAAAGGAGCTCTCCTAAGGGCTAAATCCAGCCCACAAAATAGATTTAGCATCTTGGAACACCAAGGAATGAACTCAGGATAGATCTCTGGAAGACTGGCAAGAAATTCTGACTCCTGGTTATCTAGGAAAAGCAGTAACAAAATGTCATTTTCCATTCTAAATTATACAACTAACATATGGGGAAACTGGTGGCTCCTGTGTCAGTGGAGCAGTAAATCTGCTTTGGTGGTGGTGATGATGTTTATTTAAATGCCCTTTCCACTGAAGGACAGAACACCAAACATATGCAATCAAAGACAAAGACAACGAAACACAACACTATAAATATGCATAAAATTCCCAACATCCCACCAGCCACTACCCATCTCAGCAACCTCAAACACAATTCAGCAGCTTAATCTGGTGAATCAAATAGAAAGGTCTTCAACCCCTTATGGAAATGGGTGGGATCCTCCTCCAGCCAGAGGACCATAGGAAGCCTGTTCTACAAATGCAGAGTGAGATCTTGAAAAGATTGCAGCCTTGACAGTGCTGTGTTCATCAGTGGATATCCTATCTTTTATCCAAGGTGGTGAACCTACGGGGTGGTGGTGATCAGATTCAGTACCTTAAACAGCGCCTGTGAAGTTCACATGAAAACCGAGAGTGCATTCACTGCTCCACTGTTGTAGAAACTACCAGATGAAATGGAGGACTGATCCTTGTGCAGGGATCATTAAACAGTTTCTTCAGACTGCATCTGAAGACTGAAACACTGCACTGGAATAGGAAAGCTCCCAATGGAGAGGCACCCTTGGCGACCACAGAATCGCTGTCTTAGCAAAGCTTGGGAAAGTTCCTTTTCTGGGCAAATGAGCTAGGGAATCTTGAGAGTTGTAACTTTTTTAGGCTTGGTGCCTTAGTACATTATTTTCCTTTAGCAAGGTTGGTACCACTGAACAAGTGGCAAAGCAGCTCTTAAAAAAATCTGTTTTTTATTCCCTCTATGCATCTGCTACCTAACAAGAACAGCACGCAAAAGGCAGTGTTAACTTAGATGGCTTTGCAGAAAGGCTGACTTCTGAAGAGGTTTGTGGAAAAATTCCTGACCAGTGTGTGGGGTGGAAGGTTAAGGATGAAGTCCTGGTTGTGGCATTCATTTAAAAACCAATTCTAGAAGAACATATAAGAGAAAGCAATGCAGCAGAAGTTCTTAAATGGAAGGGTGAAAAACCTGAGTGTTACACTATCTCAGCAGAAGACGGTGTTGTGGACAGAATGGCTGGCTTGGGAGAGAATGGCCCAGGTTTAGCTCTATGCACAGTGACAAAGATCCCAGAATGGATGGCTTTGGCCCAGTCACTTTTTCTTAAGCTACCCTAAAAGAATTTGTTGGGAGGACACAGCTGTGGGAAGCCATATATGTTGCCTTTTTCAAAACTTGGAAATGTTTCTTCTTTTTGGAGTAAAAAAAAATGATGAGACCTGTAGTTGGGGGAAAAAAGAAGGGAATTTTGCAATCTTTAGCCCTGAACTCCTTGGAAGAAGCATGGGGATTTAAAAATTAAGAAATAATAAGCAGCAGCTGGCAGTGGCTTCCAAGTCAGTAGAGCATTGATTCCAGGTTTTAAAGGAGACTTTAAAGGAGCTATCTGAGGTGCTCGCTATCCCCAAAATAAGTTTAGCACCTGAATAAGTCTGCACTTTAAAGAGAATTCATTGCCCCACTGAAATGGAAGCCACCAGCCACCAATGATGATAACAATACTATACAATAAATAATTAAATGAATAAATAAATAAGATGGGTTAGATATTATTTTATTTTATTTTGTTCAGTCTAATGCTATCTTTTAGCCATTTAATTAGTCCTTCTACATTATGTCTCTGCACTTCTGCTGGCAACAAAGAGAAGATACCACAGTGATTGTGAACAGCACTGTTAGCAAAATGGGAGGGAGCAAATCTGTCACAACCCCTCTATTAAAATTGCTCTTTTTTTATTTAAAACGCTTCCATTCATGTCTGATGCTTTGACTTAAAAAAACAAATAAACATCAGGCTGTGTTTGTTTGTAGAACAAATACATACAGTGCCATATTCAGTATTTAACCAATTTGAAAGTCAGATCAGCAATTCCTATATTCCTATTGATTGTTTTTTTAAAAAATCTAGTAGCATTGCACCTTGTAAAAAACAAAATTAAAATATAAGCAAAAATTGACATTCATACATTACTGCTCTGTCAACTTGCTGACTTTTCAGCTTCAGCTTTGCATTACATGACATTCATTTGTCTTGGATATTAAAAAAAAAAGAACTACGGAGAGTATCCCTTACATGTGAATATAAAACAAATTTATATTGCCCTCAGGTTCCCTGTGGACTAGTAAATAATGAAGGTATATATATTTTATGGCTGATAGATTGAGGCGGGGAAATTAAGAGTGAGAAACAAATCACACTGCTATACAAGTGTTGCTACTGCACCAATTAGAATTACCCAACTTTAGTTTTATTTCCACTTAATGCTACACACACACACACACACACACACGCATACATATATGCACACATACAGTTTGCATCCTGCATAGAAACTGAAGCACCCGCTGAGTAGGAGCACAAGAACATTATCTCTAGTTGTACTTATCAGCAGTTACATAAAATGTCAAAGGGCCAGATGTCATTTTCTGTACTTCCATATAGCTCAAACTGATTATACCATGAAGGATAATGTCAAAATTCTGAAGGGACTTTGCAAAATTATATATTATTACTCACTGACAAAACTGCTTGTCTTCATCATCTGTGACCTTGGCGGTGTCCCAGGGAAGACAGAGGGTCTGCTGAATTTCTTCTTCAAGGAACTCTCTCTCCATGCTCTTTAGAGGTACAGAAATGTAGCCAATGCTTCTATATTCTTCATTAAAGTCTGGCAGAAGCAGCCTTGCTATTGGTATTTTTCAGAAGGACAACAGCTGGGAAAGGAGACAGACACAAAAATAGCTAAGGAAAGTGTGCAAGCATGACGGTGGCATAGACACTGGGAAAAAGACAGGAAATAAGTGCTTGGAGACCAATCATATTTCATTATTCTGCTCTGTAGAAACAAGATATGTTTAAGAGGTCATGTGCTTTTAGAGAGCTTTGCAAAAGCAATGGCTCTGACAGAAACCACAAGAACCCACTCCATCTCCTTTGCAGAAATATTGCTTTCCATGAAGGTTCAGATCTGACATTCAGGCTTGTGGACAGCATCAAAATGCTGAGCTTCTTAAAATGAATGTTGATAAACCATAAAGTTTGCTTTTCCTCTAAATCACTTAGCAATGCTTAGGATTTCTGCCCTTCCTGTAGCATCCTTGAAGTGTCTAAAGCTGTAAGTGGAAGAAGCCTGGGACCAGCATCTAATACCTCTACCAGATAAGGAAAACTCTTGAGCAATAGCAATTTGCCATAGGGATTTTAAAAAAAAAAGTGTGTGTATATATTACATTTGGAGAGTGTCCTTTCCAGGAAGGCATCAGCAGAGTTCAGCTCGACTGAGAATTAAGCTGTACTTTAAACATGTGCATGTGTGCATGCGTGCGCATGCCTGCCCACTTATGGCAACCCCAATATGCCAGCCTATTAAAAGCATGTACAGACTTACCACCCTGATGACTCAGAATAATAATATTGTCAGCCCTCCACATTTGTGGGGGTTAGGGGCGCCAGACCACTGTGAAAGTGAAAAAACTGCAAATAAGTTCAGCCCCATCAAAAACATGCTGTGCACTTCTCTCCCACCAACAACACTGCTGGAACTTCCATTTCCTGCATTTGCACGATGCCTCAGCTGATTTGAAAAGTCCCTCCGCCTCCCTCCACTCCAAATTGAATGTTAGTAGCAGCTGCTGCTGCTGCTGCTGCAACCACCAAGGAGACTACAGGCTCTGCCTGCTCTCCCATCCCATCCTCATCCTACCCCTTCTCTTCCTTCACTCCTGCCAACAGCATTGCCTGTTCTTCCTTTTCTCACAATTGGACAATGATGCCTCCACCAGATTTGCAAAGTTCCTAGGCCTCCCACCTCTCTCAAGCCTCCTATCCTGGCAACAAAACCACAACTCCTCTCTTTCTCACCTTCAACCAACACAGCTTTTCCACTTTAAAGCACTCAGTAAACTCCGTCTTCCCTAAAGCTGAAGCAAAAAGCCCAGCCACAGCAGCAGCAATAGCAGCAGTTCCCAGGCACACAAACCTCGCCCTCTTGCCCACCCACACTTCCCTGCTCCCACTGCCTGACCAGCACCCACCACTCCATTTCTCGTTCTCACCTGGCGTCCAAACAGAGCTTTGCCACTTTAAAACATTCAGTAAACTCTGTCTTCTCTCAAGCCAAAACAAAAGCTCAGCTGCCACAGCAGCAATAGCAGCAGTTCCCAGTCAGAGGGGGAGGATGCGAGGGTGGGTGAGGAGGTGAGGTTTCCATGCCTGGGGACTGCTGTGGCAGGGCTTTTCACTTCAGCTTGAGAGAAGACAGAGTTTACTGAGCATTTTAAAGTGGCAAAGCTCTGTTTGGGTTCCAGGTGAGAATGAGAGGTGGAGTGGTGGTGCTAGCCTAGGAACTTAGCAAACGCCATTCAAACATGGGGAAGGGAGAAACAGCTATAGCAGTCTTCCCACCAGAGTGGAGGGAGGCGGAGGGACTTTGCAAACTTGCAGACTCACGGTAGTGTGAAGATTGTGGTTTTCCCAGGACAGGAGGAGGTGGGGAGAAGGACGACATGGTCTTGGAATTACAGGACTGTAGAGGTATTTCAGCAGCAGCTACAAACCATGAATAATCAAAACCACAAATGTGAAACCCATGAATGTGAAACCCATGAATGTGGAGGACCAACTGTACTAGTAAATCGCTATAGAATAGGAACTGAATAGAATAATTCTATTTATTATTTATTACATGCCTACGGAAATGGAATACCATTGAAATGAACAATAAAGCTTAAAATTAAATATTAGAATGTTGCCTATAGGCTTACATTCTAAGAGTCTTACTGCACTCCAAAGAAAAATGGCAAGGGAGCAGGAACGTTCCATTTTCAGAGCTACCTTACCACATGATGTCATCGTTCTTCCAGTGTTTTTTCATTCTGGTCCTGGGGGGACCGAGGTAAAACCTGTGTTTTTGCTAACAGGTTTTTCTGGTTAGCAAATATACACAGTTTTACCTCGGTTCCCCATGGGTGATGATGCCATGTGGTAAGGCAGCAGGAAAGACAGAACGTTTCTGCTCCCTCGCCACTTTAGAGTGCAGCAAGGCCCTAAATGAAGAGAAGATAGAAGAAGGAGGAAGCAGAAACATGTATGTGTATATGTTTGACTAGCATGCATGTCCATATTACAAATGTGCACATGACATTGAAATTACATGTGTGATACAGTTTGCCTGTAATTTAATGACATGATCACCTCACTCTTTCTCTATGATAAGGAGTTTTAAAGAAGGTGTCCATGCATTCTTTTTGCTGTATGCAAAAATATGCAATGGCTCCATATACTCATGATGGGAAACACTTCAGATTTTTGTTACATGTATGGAATACTCCCCTTCTCATAAAAGAGCATAGTTACACCTCTGCATGAAAGGAACTCTGTTGGGACATGACAGCAATTGAATTATGAATAACCAGGATCCAGCAAGGCCCAGATAAACACGCAAAGGGTATCCATGCATGAACAAAGCATTGATCTTTTCCCCCCAGCAAGAGTCTTTCACACCTCATTGGGTGGTGATTTGGAGTTCACCAAACATCCAATAGACTTATTGCCAGAAGGTGAAATCTCTACTCTCCCCAATATGTATGCAAAACATTGAGTGATGCATATACAGTCATCCCTCCATATCCATGGGTTCTGCATCCATAGATTCAACCAACCACAGCTCTTTTTTTAAACTCTTTAACTTTAAAAACTTTTTTAAAAAAAGAGTTAAAAAACCCAAACCTTGCTGTTCACCATTTGATATACAGGATGCCATTTTACTACGCCATTGTATATAATGGGATTTGAGCATCCACAGATTTTGGTATCCACGGAGAGTCCTGGAATCAAACCCCAGTAAATATCATGGACTCACTGTAGTTATCAAACTATACCTCGCTAGAAGCATCAGTCAAGATACTGAAAAAAGGCAACCTTCAGAGTGAACAATGCTATACAGAGTGAACAATGACTATCCGGCTTGTGGGGGAAATTAGCTAACACACATTGGAAACTGCTTAATGCAGTGTAGATGTGTAAACTGCTATTGCTTAAAACAATTTGTAAGCCGCTCTGATACCTTTGTGGCTGAAGAGTGGGGTATAAATAACGAATAATAAAAATAAAATAAATACTCTAAGCCAGTGTTTCTCTACCAGGGTTCTCTGGAAGCTTATATATAAATATTTTTTTTTTTAGAACTGTAGATATAATAATTTTTAGGCAGGGGTTCCCTAATATGATACCTGAAAAGCATTTCAAGGGTTCCACAAGGGTAAAGGGGTTAACAAAGGCTGCTTTAAGCTATCTTTCTAAACAGAATTACAAATACAGATAAATGCTGTAACTATTAATTAATTAACGTATGTTTCACATTGTTGTTGTGTGCCTTCATTTCCAATTTAGGCCAACCCTAAAGTGAACCTGTCACAGCATTTTCTTGGCAAGGTTTCTTCAGGGGGGGCTGCCATTGTCTTTCTCTGCAGCTGAGACGATATGACATGCCCAAGGTTACCCAGTGGGTTTCCACAAGCAAGTGGGGATTTGAACCCTGATCTCCAACTCTCAATGCACTACACTGTGCTCGCTTTGCATGGCAGTACATATTACTCTCATGTAAATGTAAAAAATAAAATGTCAAGACAATTCAAGTTGGGTTTTTGCAGTCTTTTAAAGATAAGGTTATACAGTTGTCCCTCCGTATCCACGGATTTGGTATCCATGGATTTAAGTAGTCACGGCTTGAAAATATTCTTAAAAAAATAATAATCCAAACTTGTGGAACGATATCATACCAGAGCCCTCCTCCCCAACGCAAACCCCAGCCTCAACCTATGATACCTAGCTATAATGTATTTCTTTTATTTTGTAACTTTCCCCTTATGTAACCAAGCCCTCCCCGGCTTGTTCAGCGCCTGCACTGTTTTCTTTTGATTTATGTATGTATTTCTTCTCATACTGTTTAATTGTATTAAATCTGTTATCTCCTTTGAACTGGACAAACAGTCATGAGACTATGTTTTTCAATTTTAATAAAAATTTATTATTAAAAAAATAATCCAAAAAGCAAACCTTGATTTTGCCATCTTATATAAGGGACACCATTTTGCTATGCCATTGTATATAATGGGACTTGAGTATTCATGGATTTTGGTATCCACGGGGGTGGGGGGGAGTGTTCCTGGAACCAAACCCCAGCAAATATGAAGGGACAACTGTGTGTTCAAAATTCTTCTTTCATCCATTATTTCTATTTCCTGAAAGAAAATAAAAATGCACTTATGAAGCAAAAAGGATATGAATGTATTACACATTTGAAATGAACAAGAAACCAAGAAATGCCCCAATTTTTCATACAATGATACAGGATAAAAAATAAAAATGAAGCATACTGGTTGCCACCCATACCCACAGGGAATATGTTCCTGGACTTACTGTTTATAAATGAAATCACAGATAATAGCAAATCCTATTAAAATAAAGATCTTCAAGTACAAACATACCATAGAGGATACCTCTCTAGGCATTTTCCAGCATGACTCTATGGTATGTGTCCCTATTTTTTCAGCTGTGGATAACTGAAACTGCCAATATTGGGAGGGGGGAGTTCACCTGTATATTATTTCCTTTGGGAAAGTTATTAAAACAGATCAGAAATGTTTTTTAAAATCCTATCTGGTTTTGAAGGAAAATGTCATAAAGAATGTTTTCTCATAATTAAGCCAAGGCATTAACATTAGATATGATTAAACTAAAGTTAAGCATTTTAAGGACTTCATCAGACAGACAAAATATGGTGTCATAACAATGCTACATAAGTGTGAAAGGGCACGCAGATAAGACGACATCGCCCTTTCGTGGTTTTGCTCTGTCAAAATCCCATCATTTGTAATGGATGGCTTAAGTCGTCAATAGATTCCCCTGCCACTTTTTAAGTCTCAGGTCATTTAACTCTCGTCAATGCAGAGTCAATGGTCCGACTGTGCAGAACACTTCCAAGTGAGATTGCAACATCTAGGCAAGTGATGAAATTTTTTGACCCTCCCCGGGTTACTTGGAGGTTTTTTAGTGTGTGTATGTGCTTGGTGTGACTTTTTATGTCTTAGTTTTAGTTTTAGTTTTGAATTTCCTGTGTGATAAAATCATGCAGGATTTCAAAAGAGGAAGTGAATAGAGCTGCCTTTGCCAGAAGAGGAGCTAAGTTTGGGGGGAATGTTCTCTTGCAGGCATAAAAATTTATATTTTTTATGCTGGCAAAAGAACATTTTAAAGGGAATGTCTGATAAAGCCTTCTGTCTCACTGAACTCAGTGAAAGAGTTAAGCAAAGCCTTAATTTTTTTTCTAGTAAAGACAATTAAATTGTTTAATTTAGTTTAATTTGATTTAATTTAATGTTAAGTGTTTAACTCTGGCTAACTGATGTCCATTAGTTTTATATAGCTTCTTTAAAAATGGAATGGTGCATATTTCACAAATTGTCTAACATAGAGAAAATTAATAGATTTTGTTCAAGATTCATCGGTCACAAGTGAATTTGTTAGGGTTTTTTCCCCACTATTCATAAGTGACTTTCAAAAGCTTTTAAAAAAGCATTTCTTTCTAAATTGATTGTGCAATGAAATTGGATTTCTGAATGATGGAAACCATGTTGCCTTATTTATTTATATAAATAACAATAGTGTGAATGCACTCTGTCTCTCCTTTTTCAAAGAAAAGTAATGTTCCAGAAACCACATTCATATATCCTGGATATGCTGGCAATATCTATGAAGAAGTAAAAGCACATAGGGTAGGATGGAAGGGATTATAAAAATATAGGGCAGAAAATGTCTTTCTGGGGAACTTTAAAATGTCAGCATCCCTAAAGAAGAGTGATTTTTAATACTGGCCATGACCTTTCCAGGAGCCTGAGAGAATTGGACAAATGTGCTAGAGAACCCTCATTAATACCTTCTAACAAAATCTTTCCTCTGCAGCCTTGAAGGACAGCAGATAGGAACACATTCCATGAAATAGGAAAAATTGGCCCAGGAATGCTTATTGTCCCTTTGATTCCTATACACTTCGTTACACAACAGATTGAGAAACAGTAGCAGTAAAATAGTTAGCAGCACAACAAAAAGCAAAGGTAAACATGCTGATCATTAAAATAATCTGAAATCCATATTAATGTTGTGTCTTGGATTTTGCAATCATTAACAATAGCCTGATTTTATCTCCTGATCTTATCTGCCTTCAACAATTTATGTCCTGTCTTTCCCCTCCTATGGGATCCAGGGTGGCTAGTTGAGCATGGAGTGAAGGAAGCAGCATAGGCTTCAAGGGATTAAGTGTCTACTATGCATCATGCAGGTTTTAAATTACCCCTGGGACTGCTGGGAGAAAGCGAGTGTGGTGTAGGAAAACAGGGTTCGAATTCCCACTGATCCATGAAAACCCAGTGGGTGCCCAGTGGGCAAGTCACACTCTCAGCCTCAGAGGCAAGCAATCTTGTCAAGAAAACCCCTTAGTGTTGCCATAAGTTGAAAACAACTTGAAGGCACATAACAAGGACTGCAGGGACAAACAAATGAATTATGGCTGATTCTATTATTTTTGAAACTGTAAAATCCACTAATGGCTGGGTTTTGTCTCCAACCTTCTAGCCTTTGGAGAAATAGACATGCTATAACCCAGTGCTTTATAGATTATAGGAAAGACTTTAACTATGTAGATCATGAAAAACTATGGTTCACTGTGAAATGAGAGTGGCACAACATTTGATTGTCCTGATGCATAACTGTCATGTACTTGCATTCCCTGATGCAGTGACCAGCAGTTTCAGAGTTGATCAGAAAACTTTATTGGCACAGAAATCCATAAAACATACCATACACAGTTGTTGCTCAGAATTAAAACTGAGATGGTAGACAGTATAATAATAGCATATTGCAATCTATGAAATCTGGTGGGCTTCAATATTATTGGTTATCCATCATCCCCTGGCCTCCTCTTCCCATACAATGTCCATCCCTTTTTTTCCAAAGCCAATTTTGTAGCTACAGGCTTATGTTCCTATTACCATTAGCAACCATTATACTCCCTTCCACAGTTGCCACAGAACATTCGTTTAACAAACACAAAGAAATGAAAACACAATTGACAGCAAGGTTACAAGAAAACACTGAAATGGCAGGAACAGGTCACGGCAGCAACCAGTCCTGACAATAACCTATACTTTGGACGAAAGGCCATTGTTAGGACTAGATATAGAGAATCAGAACAGTTTCCCATTGACAAGTGGGTCAGAAAAGGCTGCATTTTACCACCCAATCCATTTAATTTATATGCAGAACACATCATACAGAAAAGAGGATCAGTTTCAGAGGAAGCAGGCCTGAAAACTGGGGGAGGAACATGAACAACGTAAGATATGCAGATGACACCATATTACTAGCAGAAAACTGCAACAAGTTGAAAAACTATTGATGAAAATTAAGGAAGAAAGTGCAAAAGCTATTAAGTTGGCAAAGATATAATAGCTCCAAAATAACTTTGGATGGTTAGTGCTATAACAGTTAGTCCAAAACCATCCAAAGAGTTTTGAAGTGTTATTTCAACCAGATGCTACTCTGGACAGACTTTCATGTCAGGAACCTTTCCAGTGGGAAAGGAGGAAGTAAAAAGGGCTACAGATCCACCCCCTGTATACACGGGGGTTCAGTTCCTGGACTTACCACAGATACTGGAAACTGTGGGTAATAGTGAACCCTATTAAAACAAAGGCTTTTGGGTATAAACATATCATAGAGTTGTGTTGGAGGACATAGTGATTCCTAGAGAGGTCACCTCTCAGGCATTTTCCAGTATGACTCTATGGTATGTATCCCTACTTTTTCAGCTGCAGATTACTGAAACCACAGATTCCATGGATACAGAAAGAAAACTATGTTGTTGTTTTCTAATGAACAACTGCTAGATATCAATAGGAATTTCCCCCCCGGTATGATGCTGCTGCTAAAAAGGATATGTCAACTGAGGATTAGGTAGCACTTTAAAACACAGGGTCTCCTTCTGTCCATTAAAAAATTTATGGCAAATCTAGACTGACCACAGTGAAAAATGTATTTCTGATCATCCCCAAAGAATATAACCCCCATGTAACTTTAAATAGTAAATGCTCATGAAATTCACAACACTGTGAAATCTAGACAATTTCTCCCATGCCCACCATCCAAAACAAAAACAAAAACAAAAACAAAAAAACCCTGTGTTCCCTATGGTAAATAAAATCTCAAGTAACAGGATTTTGAGATTATTTGCATCATCAGTTTGGACTGACAGTCTAATCTCATGTTGAAACTCTGAGAGCAAACAGTATGCTGTTTTATTTATGGGGTTCATGTTTCATTCAAAATAATCCATTTATGAAAAAGCTAGCACCAATAACTGGAATGAGATACATCTTTTACTTAGCTCAATATTGGCTTCTGTTACATTGAGGGTGCAAATGAAACGAATGGATCAAGCAACAAAGGTGCTATTTTATCCAGGTTGACACCCAAACTACAAGCAAAATTAAGTGATTTTTTTCCTTGGCCCTCCAGATGAACGTAACTTTGCATTTGTGGAATGGTGTACAAGGGGGAAAGCTTGTGACCCATCCTGTGCCCTGTGCTAACATAGGAGATTATCAGATGGGAACAAAAAAAGTGTTCCCATCCCACAATCACCTTTCCCGCCCCTGTCCCACCCCTGTCCTGGCACAAGAACAAGAAGTTTCAGACTTACCTTCATCACACATGCATCCCAGGAGTGAAAGGAGCTCTAGAGCTCCTTTCACTTCCTGGTTTGTAATTCCAGCTGCTCTCACGAGAAGAATTTTTTAAAGGTACAGTATTCTAGGCTGGGGGTGATCCAGGGGGCAATGGGGGGATGATGGGGGGGGAGAGCGAGGGGTGATTGGGGAGAGCAATGGAGTGGCAATTGGGGTGGCGATTGTGCAGCAATTGGGGGGCCATCGTGAGGCAATGGCAAGGTGATCGGGTGGCGATTGGGGTGGTGATTGAGCAGCCATTGGGGGCCATCAAGGTGTGGTGGCAGAGCGATCGGGTGGCGATCGGAGTGGCAACAGAGCAGCAATAGGGGGCCATCAAGGGGCAATGGGGGAAATCGGGTGGAGATGAGGGGTGATTGGGTGGCAGCGGTAGCCTGTTAAGGGAGGAATCTAGAAGTTCTTTTGACACATGGACCTCCCACTAATGCTAGCATCACACCAGCATAACAGGCACCTTTTTACACGCCCATCATTCCGTTACATGCCCATCTATTAACGGCTTAAGCCATCAATAAAAAAACCAGGGACAGAACGGAGGCACCACTGGAGAAGAATGGGACAGGGACAACATTGTCTGAAAGGGAAATCCTTTCACAATACTGTGGTGTCGCTGTCCCAGTTTATAGGCTAGTCTGATAATCTCCTAAGTAAACACATAGACCTCCTGGAGGACCTTTGCAAGCTGCAGCAACAAATCAATGAAGCCTTGAAAATTGTAGCAACCTGGTACTCTACTATAACTGAGCTGTAGATTTTCACACAGCTCTTTTCTCTTGCCTGGAGCTGAGTCCACCAAAACTGGGTAATTTGCAAATTCATCTCCTGCCTAGAGATGGCCCATGAAAACTGGAGACTGGGGGTTCATTTGGTTGTGATAAATGATAAATGATACTAGATGATTGAATGTATGCGTGTCAACTGTTAATTTTGAGGTATATTGTGGTAAAGTTGTAAACATTACTTAAAGAGTGGTGATGGTTGTGGTATATTAGAGGACAAATAAGCTCAATTAGTGAATAATTACTAATAACCAAAACACATATTTAACAAATTGAACTCTTAAATACAAAAGAAAGAAAAGATGACAACAACACAAAGAAAGGCAGCAATGCAGGCCCAGGCTCAATTAACTTCGCAAAGAAGACCTTCATTTGAAGGACCTACAAAGACTACAGATTTGAGTACGTTGATACTAGAAGAAATGAGGAAAGAGATGAAAAAGATGAGACAGGAGATAAGAGAAGAATTGAAAAAGATCCGTACAGAAATTAAGACAGATTTAAAGAAGGACTTGAATGTTTTCGGGAAAAACTCGATAAATTAACAGAGGAAATTAACATGATGAAACAAGATATAGAGGACATAAAAGAAAAATCTAAGAAGATGGAAAGTAATACACAATCTTTAACTACAGAACAAGATCAGATGAGGAAAAATATATTAATAAATGAGTCCAGATATAGAGAAAGATGTCTAAAATTAAGAGGTTTGCCAGAAAAACTAAATGAGAAGCTAGAAGAAAAAGTAATACCAGCTCTGGCTAAATTTGTTGATCTCCCTGAAGAATATCTGGACATGGATGTGGATAAATTGTTCAGAGCAAATTCAGCTATAGCAAAAGAAAGAAATATACCAAAGGATGTGGCCATATGCTTTACAAGGAATAGGATGAGATCAAATTATACAACAAAGCTATGCAAATAAATTAAAGATAGAAGAGAAAGAAGTAACAATTTTCAAAGACGTACCACCAGAAGTGTTAAAAAAGAGACAAGAATATAAGGATACTTGCAGAGAAGATGCAGAATAAATTCTCTAGAAAAAGTGAAAGACTTCTGTAAAAAGTTGGACAAAAGAAATAAAACTGAGAAAGAACGAAAAGGACAAAAGGATAGGACAGAGACATTAGAAGAAGAGGTGCTAGACAAAGAATCACGGACAAAGGACACAGAAGAGGAAGAAGAAGCAGAAATTGAAGTATAAGAAACAGAAGAAGAAGAGAATCTAGATAGAAAAGAGGTGCAAGAAGAAGTAGAGGAGGATCAAGAAGGAGAAGAAGAAGCTTAAGGATATTATATAAACATTATATAAATTGAAAAATGGAATGTAAAGTTGTCTCATGGAACATAAAAGGAATAAATTCTAACATTAAAAGGTGACAGATTTTTCATTATCTTGAGAAGTTGAAAGTAGGAATTATTCGTTTGCAAGAAACACGTATTAAAGAGAGAGACACAAAATATCTAAAGAATCCTAAATTAGAACAAAATATCATTGCGGCGGGAGATAAGGAGAAAACTGGAGTAGTCATGTACATAAATAGAAAATATCCAGCAAGAGAAATCTTTAAAGATCCAAACAGAGGTTATGGAGGAGCAGAGGTAAAACTGGAGAACTTAATGTTATTAGCAGTAAGTGTATATGTGCCCTTACAAAATAAAGAAGCATTTTTAAGGAAGTTGAAGATGGAAATTGAAAAAACAGAAATAGATAAGATTATAATGATGGGAGACTGGAATGGACTGGTCGGTCCCTAATTAGATAGATCATCTAGAAAACAAATAAGAAAAAATCAGGGGAAACTGCCAAGGTCCTTATTCAAAATGATGATGGATCTCTGTTTAGGGGATATCTGGAGAGGAAAATATGGGAAAGCACAGAGTTTTACTTTTTTTCTTGGATGTGCATCACACCTCATCAAGAATAGACATGTTCTGGGCAACAAAAGATGTTATAATTAAAGTCAAAAAGATGGATGTATTAATGAAGTGGATCTCAGATCACAATCTGAGTCAAATAAAACTGCAAAATAAACACAAAGAATACAAATGGCGACTTAATGAAATATTACTAAAAGACATGGAAGATTTAATGAAAGCAAAAGAAGCTTTGAAGCGATACTTCACAAAAAAAACTACAATGGATGTAAAGATGAAGATGGTATGAGAAGCAAGCAAAGCTGTCATGAGGGGCTTCTTCATAAAATATAAAACAGATGAGAAAGGAAAAGGTGAAAAAGTTACAACTTCTGTCTAAAGAGATAGAATTAAGAGAGAAAAGGCTAATAGATCATCCAAATGATAGACAACTTGCAGAAGAAATCAAAATGGTAAAAAAAAAAAACAATCCCAAATGATAGATGAAATGGCTGAGAAGTTAAAGATGGTGAAACAATATTATTTTGAGTCAGCCAATAAATCAGGGAGGCGGCTGGCACAGAAACTCAAAAGAAACAAAGAAAGAAAGGTAATTACTGAATTAAAATACAGGGGGGAAATTGTGTGAGATCATAATCTAATTAAAAAGAGTTTTTGTGAGTTTTATGGAAAACTCTACGATGAGAAAAACCCAACTCAAATAGACATTGGAAAAATTAATCAATATTTAGAGAAATAAAACATGTTAAAATTATTGGAAGAACAAAGACAAACTCTGAATAATAAGATCACTGCTGTGGAGGTAGTAGAAGCAACCAGAAGAATGAAGATAGGGGAAGCACCTGGGCCCAATGGGTTTAAGGCACTCTGCTATAAAAAATTAGAGTATGAATTATTAATCCCATTACAAGCAACCTTAAATAAAATGAGTGAAGATGGTATCCCAGAATCCTAGAAGGAGGCATACATATCATTGATACATAAGGAAGGAAGACAGCCTGAGGACCCAAAGAATTATAGGCCCATTTCTTTATTAAACTGTGACTATAAATTGTTTATGTCAATCATAGCACAAAGGTTAAAAAATATCCTTTCAAATATAATACCTGAAGATCAAAATGGCTTCCTTAGCAATAGACAAGCAATAGACAATAATATTAGGACTATTCTTGATATAATGGAATACTATGACACCCATATTGGTAGAAAAATGGCAATGCTTTTTCTGGATGCAGAAAAAGCTTTCGACAAAGTAAACTGGACATTTATGAAGTTGATATTGTACAAAATGAATACAGGGGAAAGATTCCTAAACTGGATTAATTTAATTTACAATGAACAAAGTGCCAGACTAATAGTGAATGGTGACATGACAGAGAAGATAAAAATTAGAAAGGGCACAAGACAGGGGTGCCCACTTTCCCCCCTCCTCTTTGTAATGGTTGCAGAAATATTGATAAGTAGCATAAGATCTAATAAGAATATAAAAGGTACCAGAATCAAAGGCTTTGAGTATAAGATAAGAGCATATGTGGACAACCTGGTAATAATATTAGAGGAACCGAAAGAACAACTGGAAGAGTTGGGGAAGACACTAGAAGAATTCGCAAATATGTCCGGTTTTAGAATAAATAAAGATAAGACAATAATATTAACAAAAACATGACTAAGGGAGAAGAAGAGCAAATACAAAAAACAAGCTACAGGGTAAAGAAAAAGGTTAAATATTTAGGTATATGGATAGCGAAGAGAAATCTGGATCTATATGATAACAACTACGGAAAGCTATGGAAAGAAATAAAAGAAGATTTAGGTAAATGGTCCAGATTAAATCTCTCGTTTCTCGGCATAATTGCTGTAATCAAAATGAATATCTTGCCTAGATTCATGTACCTATTTCAAAACATACCTATCATTCACAGTAATAAATGTTTTAAACTCTGGGAAAAAGAGATATTGAAATTCTTGTGGCAAGGAAAGAAACCGAGAATCTCAATAAAATTATTAAAAGACAAAAAGGAAAGAGGAGGCTGTGCGTTACCAGATTTACAGTTATATTATCAGCATGCATGCTTACTTGGATTGAAGACTGGATATTGTTGAAAAATAGAAGGCTTTTAGCTTTGGAAGGAATAGCGTTGAGGTATGGATGGCACGCATACCTATGCCATAATAAAAGAAAAGACAACAAAGAATTTGATTTACATTGTATAAGGAAAGCACTGTTGAATACATGGGTAAATATAAAGAATTTTTTTTTAATAAAAACATTCCGATGTGGGTCTCAACGGAAGAAGCCTTCTTTGGAAGAGCTAAAGAAGTGGGAGAGGATTGGCTTAAATATAAAGAAATTATAAAGAGAGATGAACAGGGGCAAGCACAAATAAAATCTAGAGAACAAATAGAAGGAAAGGGCTTCAAGCTAAATTGGTTCTAGTGTAAGCAGATCTATGAAAAGTTTAAGATGGATCAAAAAATCAAAAATTTCAATTTTGAAGAAAGAGAAAATAGATGGGATAATTTTTGGCCAAAGCAGGAGACATATATCAAAATACTATAATATACTACTGGAGAGGGAATTAGAAGACAAAATAATTAAAGACCAAATGATAAGGTGGGCACAAGATATTGGACAAAGTATAGACTTAGAAAAGTGGGAAAGATCCTGGTTAAACACTCAAAAATTTACATCATCCCAAAGTTTAAAAGAAAACTATTTAAAAATATTTGGAAGATGGTACCTGACACCGGTAAAGCTGAATAAAATTTACAAGACAGGATTACAATCATGATGGAAATGCGAACAAGTGAAGGGCACCTTATACATACATTGTGGGCATGTCAAATAGCACAAGAATACTGGAGAAAAATCCATGTAATGATAAACGAAATTTTAGGAATCAGATTTCCAATGGTGCCTCAGATATATCTGCTGACTATGATAGATACAATAGATCAAAAGTCAATGAACAAACATTGGAGAGTAATGCTATACCTGACCTCAGCTGCAAGAATCCTTTACACAGCAAAGTGGAAAAGAAAGGAAATCCCAACAGTAGTTGAATGGTTACTCAAGATGAGAGACATGATGGATATGGATTGGCCCACTGCCCAGCTTAAAGATATTCCAATAGATAAGACAGAGAAGGAATGGTTCCCGATGAAGAGATATTGGAAAAAGAAATGGAAAAATCTGGCCAACTTGGACCTTTGAAAAGATCTGTAAAGCAACGTAAATCCAGAAATAGGTAGGCCGAAGTTGTCATCAAGGATAAAGTTAGATTAGCAGAATTCAGATCAATTTAAGTAAATGGCATTCAAGTAACACAAGTTAGAACAAAGTTGGGAAGACCAGGGGAAAGTACAGGAAAAGTTGGAATAAAGATTAAAGGATTCTAAAATAATTAGTAAAGATAAGATAATAGATAAAAGAAATTATTGAAAATCAAGAAACTGTACTTTATTTTGTGATAATTTTAATGCAATAAGCCAATGATTAACATTTCTACTTATGTTTTATGATCCTGTAAAAAGTTATATTGTTTATGTAATCTCTTGAAAGGTAGTCTTGTATTAATGCACACATAATTGGATGTAACATCATAAAAATTACAATTAAAAAAAAGAAAAAAAGATAACTGTAGACTCAGGGCCAGACCCTGAGAGCTAGTAACCCTGGATACAACCCTTCAAATATATGAAGAGTTATCACATAAAGCATGACAAAGATTATACTGCTCCAGAGGACAAGACTAGGTCCAATTAGCTTATGTTAAAGGATGATTGATTTTGTCAGAATATCAATAAATGTATTAGCATTAAGCATTGTTTTGCAATTACTTAATGAGGTGGTGGGCCCTCTCTCATTGCAGGTGGTCAAGCAGAGTCTGTATTGCCAGCTGTTTGGAATGCTCTGATTTTGGACTTCCTGCTTTGAATATGAGCTTATAGTAGATAGCCTACAAAGCCTCAACAGTTCTGTTTCATGGCAGCTTTTGAAGAGATCGAATAGCTAAAGTTCCATGCCTGAATAAGAAATTGGTTGCAAGCAAGCAGCCCTGCTTTGTATAAAGCAATATCTTTCCTTAGAAGGTTTCCCATTTGATTCTATCCCTAACTGCTCTACTGTTGCTTCCATTAAAAGTACAAATCTACATCCACAAGAAGTCTCTCTGGCAGCAGAAATTAATCTTACTGCCAGAGAATTCAAATTATGTAGGCAAGGCTTAGCTTCAAGGGGAGGGTGAAGAAAGAAAGTGGCAGACTGGGAAACTGATTAGGAATAGGGGAGGAAGTACTACACTAAGGACTTTATCAGACTTGCCCCTTTAAATGTTCTTTTGCCAGCATCCATTTTTTTTGCCGCATAAAAAAATCCATTTTTATGCGGCAAAAGAATGCCCCCCCACTGCACTTACCTTCTCTCCTAGCAGAAGGCTTCCCCAGCAATGAAGAGGAAGTGAACAAAGCCCTGTTCACTTCCTCGTTCAAAATCCCATGAGACTTCATCATGTGGAAAATTTAAAAATAAAACAAAAACTAAAGCATTAAAAGTTACACCAAGTACCTACACACACTTTAAAACTCCCAAGTAACCCAGGCAGGGTCATAAAAAGAGTGAAACTTACCTGGATGTCCTGATCTCACCAGGCAGTGTTCACGCTAGACCAGCCATTGACTCTGTATTCACATGAATTAAACGGCCCAAGGTTTCACATGCCAGCAATGCTGGCACAAAAGCACCACGTGGGATCAATTGATGGTTTAAGCTGTCAATTAAAAAGTACTGGTTTGGGGCAGAATATAATTGTGAAAAAGCAATGTCATCTGATCTGTGTGCCCTTTCACAGTTATGTGGCATCTTTATCATGCCATATTTTATGCATCTGAGAAAGTCCTAAGTCTTCGCAAAGTGTGGAAGACTTGCCTTTTGGACTACAACTCCCAGAATCCTCAAGATAGTATGGCCAAAAAGCCATTTTTAAAAACATCTACACGATAGGAAATGAGGCTCATTCCTGCTCATTATTGACAATTTGCAGCTGCATTCTTTTGTCTCCATGATGTTTTGCAAAAACAATATGTTGAGAAGCTATCTGTGGTTTGAAGTTCAGATGCCTGTGAATCAAGATGGCAGTCATAAATTAGAGTGATAAACACTGCCACCGCTGCACAATATTTCTTTTTCAATATTAAAGCAGAGGCATCATGCCCTGTGAGCCTGATGAGACTATAGACTCAGAGCAGGAGAAGGACATGGCAGGGAATTGCCCTAGGGACCCTGGCACAGGTTTATCTATACCTGTGCCAGCAGGGAACCCTGCCAACCTAGAGGCTCAAGCAGAGGAAGAGACTGGTCCTTAGCAGGTTGGCATCAGTCCCAGCAGAGAGTCCTGCCCACTCGGATAAGGATGACAAAGAAGAGAGAGACTTACCTCCACTATCGTATACCCAGCAGCCAGGTCAAAAAGAAGTATCTGAGACTTTATGAGAAACCTGCTCATTAAGAAACACCTGACAAAGCCTTAATTGCTTTGTGTATGCTGGGAGAGGCAATGGAGGCTTTGTCAGAGATCAACTGATCTCCCTGGAGAAAGCTTCCTGCTGATGTTGTTGCTTTAATCCTTGCTGTCTTGATTTGTGCCTTAACTTCGGACTGTTCTTGACTACACTTTTGCCTGATTCTGCTGACCCACAGACCTACTTCTTGACTACGCTGCCTTCTGTAAGCCTTGACCTTTGGATTGTATTCTGGACTCTTCTCTGTGTGCCTTCTTGCCTGTATTGCTGCTTCTTCAAGAAACTGAACCTTGCTTGTTCTGAACCTTATCTGGCTCTCCCTAATTAACTTTGCTATCACTGGGGCTTGGCTGCTTTCCCAGATCTTGTTTTTATCCTGCTGGTATTTTGGGCTGCTTTCCTGGACAGGTGGGCAAGTGAGACCTTCTGCTAAAAACATTATTTGGGCAATTGACAAAGCAAAAAAAACCACACAATTGCTAATTCAAAAAAATCTAACAGTATGCCTCTGGGTGCTGCCTTGCTGGCAAGCTCGCCCCTCATGCACATCCAACCAATCAGATCTCTCTAGTTCTGCCCTCTCTGAGACTGCACAGAAAATCAAATCAGTTGTCTTAATGGGCGCTAATGCACACTTGTATTATTTTAAAAATATGGGGAAAGCTGCAAAGGCACGCGGTGAATGAACTTTTTTGCCCCCTGCTTCTGAATAAGGCCAATTGCCATGGGATCTCATTGGAACAAAAGGTATTCTTAGTGAATTCTGTGAGGAGTATTTTCACCATCTATACAACACCTCTGAGTCAAGAATAACAGTGAAAAACAAAGCACCTCCAGATCTGAGAATCAGACTTGATGGATGGCAGTTGAACAAGAAAAGAAAAGAAGATGGCGAGTGCCTAAAATCCAAAGGCTCCTTTGAAGAGTTCAGAGTTATAGGGAATGTATTTCTTCATCTTCTCTGTTTTACAAGGCTAATTTGTCAATCATAATTGACTTTATTTCATGATGAAATTGATCTAAGTGATTAGAAAAGCAAATTGAGCAGTGTGATCTACATTAAAAGGAAAATAATTAACACATTTCAACTTTTAATTAATCTATCAAAAGCTTAGCATGCTTTGGGGGCTAAAATAAGAAGATAAATGAGCTTTTTCTGAAATAAAGATGATTATAGCTACTTTTCTTTCTTTTTGTGGCATTGATTTTCACCAGTCTTTTCATATAGATCTATTGATTTTTAAAGCTTCATCTAAAGACCATTTATTAAGCTGTTTTTTTCCTCTGCTAATGCTCACTTGTTGAAAACTTAATTTATATAATCTGTTTTATTCACTCTGGAGACTATAAAACTTACTCTGCTCTAGTGATGAAGGAAATAACTGATAAGAGACCAATCGCTCACTTAATAGACTCACTCCTGGACTAAAGTTTAAAGTTTGTTAGTGTCTTCTTTGACCATCACCCCAATCCCTTAAAACCTACAGTATGTACAGTGTCTTGGAGGTGTTGCTCTTCAGTGATCTATTAGAACATAAACATGGTTTTCAATCAGTACTGGACTGAATCGCACACAGTCCTCATAAAGGTCCAAATTAAAGTTTGTGTGTGCTTTTCAATCTACTGTTGATAGTGGATGGTGACCTACAGACTTGTTTGCTGTGCTGCTGAATATATTGCGTTGATGTTAAAACATTGTTTGGAAACTTCTGTTAACCCAGCATATGGTAAGTAGTATAGAACCTATTTCCCCAATTCTCAAAGAACTAGGTGTCAAAGGTGACAAGTGACCAAGTTCTAAAACTGCATTTACATAAAATGGAGGTCTTAATTGACACAAAGTTTAACATGAGGGTTGCCTAAATGGTGAAAATAACTCTCATGGAATTCGCTGAGAATATGACCTGTCTAAATGGGATCCTGCATCAACCCACAGTATTCAGAAGGAGGGGGGTCAAAACGGCAAAAGCAGTGCTAGAAAAGCCTTTGTGGCTTTTCCCATAGTTTTTTTTAAATGGCGAGGAGGTGTGCATTCCTGCTCGTTAGGGCAAGCAATTCACTTTGAATTGCTTTCCCATATGAGAGGGACTGCAAAGCTGATTTGCTGGGTGAGCATGCGGGTGGGGCTTGCTAATAGGACAAGCACCCACTGCCACCATATTGGATTTTTGTCTTAGTGAGCAGTCACTAAGGTGATAAAATGAGGTGAGTGTGTTTTTCTTTGCTGTCCTTTTAACTTGAAAAATTGCTCTATCACTCCAGCTCACCTTAGACAACTTTTTTTAAGGGTCCCGTCTACACGATTTAAATAATACGTACGGTGTGCGGAAGTTCGCGCTTCAGTACACATGGCCCTTCAGATTCACACGCATCCAAAAGAGGGGGGCCCAGTTTTCCACCCTGAAATATGCACACGTGGTGTTCAGGAGAGAAAGCGGATCGTGAAGAGAAATCCGTACACCATTCGGATGGCTGATGGGTCTGTACGGTCTGTTCGCACACATACGAACAGGCTGTGTAATCTGATTGGCTGGCCGAGTAGAGGGGGCGGGCTAGCACGGAGGGGAATTGGGAGCGGCTGCCATGTTAGATTCCCGGCTAGCGAGAGTCCGGTAAGTCCATGAATTATACATTTATTTATTTTTATTTTATATTGTAAATAGGGAAAACCGACTGTCCGCAAAGCAGGAACCTTTTAAAAAAAAAAGCGGTGGGAGATTTTAAACTGCCGCTTGGCTTGCTCGCTCTAGCCAGCTTGGGGAAGAGGGAGTCATACGGAGTTTAGGGGGGTAAAAAATCGTGTGGGCGGTTCGTATGCATACGAACGACAGCCTATTCGTATTTTTTGCCCCCCAAATGGATTTTTTTATGATCGTATACACGCACCCTAAGTGTGGTGGTGAGGTACTAACGTGGGTAAATAAGATGAAGCTGCCATCTGGCATGCAAACCTTCTGGGGGCTTCTGGGACCAAAAACACTGTTAAGTCAGTGCTGCTGCGAACTGCCATTACTGCAACTTACTTTGTCCTCACCCCCACCATATAGACAGGGCCCTAGACTCCTAAGGTCACATTAAATACCCTAGTCTGGACAGTTATATTTAATGCAAGCCTGATCCTTGCATTAGATATTTTGTTAATAGGATTCTTAGATTATTGGGATACAGAATTCCTTGCATTTCATTCAATGCAAGGAATCTACCAGTAGATCCCAATCTACTTTGTATTCAGCCCCTGGTATAATAAGTGTACCCAGGATTGGGTCACATTTATTTATTATGGACAAAGCAATGCTCACACAACCACAAACATGAACCATGTGTTTTAGTTTTCTAAGTATACAGACCACACACCTATTTTGAGGTCTAGATTTTCACATAGGATCTATACTCATGCATCTTTATGATGAATGTGAACTACATTAATCTGGAAGTATGCCTTGTCAACAGCATTTATACAATGATATCTGCTAAAATGGTGGCCTTGTGACATCTGTTGTTTATTAATTATTTATGTTGGCCTGGCCTACTTCACAGGGCTTTTGAAAGGATAAAGCAGAAAAAAGGAGAGCCATGGATGCTGCCTTGAGGAGCACCTCAAGGCAGCACTGGAGGAAAGACAGGATGTAAATGTAACAAATATATAATATGTTAAAAGAAGGAGACGTAGTGTGATCTATATTGCAGTGTTTGGCTGTAGGCAGACCATCTTTAAGGAAGCTACCTATTATGGTTCATGTGTCTGGGAATGACAAAATGAAGTTGGAACTTGTTCTTTAGTCCTATTAAATGCAAGGGGGCAAAAACTGAACAGTGGTGGCTATCCTTTCCTGTTTCCTGTTTTCAATTCTGTTCCCAGCAGCATTCAAATACACCTCTCTCACATACTTGTTTTGGTAGACACAGTTCAATTGACCCAGGTTGTGTTTAATTTAACAGTCCAGCAGCCGAACTGAAAGGGAAAGAAGCAAAAGAAATGTATTCATTTTGCATTTGTCATAAACTGGCAATGGCCACTGTACTTCTGAATATTTTCAACCACTTGCTAAATGAACTCTCTCATAAATATACAGATATTCTTTGGGTTTATATCTCCCTCTTTTGTTCTGTAAAAATGCACCACATTTGTTTTTAACTCAGCTGAAAATACTTAGGACAGGAAAAGACTGCAGCACTTGCTATGGGGGGCATTATATATATGGTGTATCAGAGTTTGCAACATCAAACAGAAAGGGCTATTTTGATTAGTAGAGATTATACTGCAGGTGAGAATCATGCAGCTCTCCAGTTGCTGAACTGCAACTCCCATTGGCTTTAGCCAGCATAGCCAATGGTGAGGAATGCTAGGAGTTGTCACCCAACTATAGTTCAACATCTGGAGAGCTGCATAATTGCTACTTTTGGATTATTTCATTCAGTACTAGTCGTCAGACTTCCCTGTTCCCTCTGAATTCATCTACAAACCTCATAGGTAAGAGAAAGGACAGAATAGATTTTCCAAGAAACATACTGATTGTCAGTTACCTCTGCTGTAATGTAAAGTATTAGGTGATGGATTGCTCTTCAATTAAGATTCATTAGCTTTATTAAACACACATAAGCACACAAGGATATGCAAACTGTCCATTCCTTATGGAGATAAAAACTGGTAAGTTAACTGATTTGTTGTCTCTGAGATAAATAAAATGAAAGTATTTTCCCCTTCTGCTGGGAAATGAAAGTAGTGGTCATATACTGTTTGGGAGCATCTCATGACTCACTTGTTCCCTTTTCTAATGCCATCTCAGTTCCCTTTAGCTAAAATTCAACATGCACTCTGCTGCACTCTCCTTTCTCACCGCTCAATTACTGTCAGTGCATCCTAATAAACTGAGTATTATGCTATGAACTGCTGCTCTATGGGGTGTGTTTGTGACACACATGCATATAATAAAAACTATCCACTAGGGATGGAAAGAATATTTTCCAGATTTTGTTTTCTGGCAGAATTATGGGCTTTCTGACATTCAGGAAATCCCTACAGAGAACAGACCAACAACAAGATTCTTCACACTTTGTGAAGTCTCATGGGGAATTGGGGGGTTTGGGTGTATGTTTTGATGTTGTAAGCTGCCCCAATTGCATTTTGTAGAGGGGCAGGATATAAATAAATGTATTATTATTATTATTATTATGTGCAAAAATACATAAGGTTTTTCTGCATAAGACATGCTGCCTGCACAGGAAACAATTTTGTGCAGGACATGTTTTCTGTGCACAAAAAATCTGGGGCCAAAAAAAAAAACAACAACAAACAAAAAAACACCCACACAGGCATTTCTGCACAGTATAAATCTCCAAGAGATTTCTCTATGGACTTTTTCAAATGGTTGAAAAGAAAACTCCAAAGAGGTCGGGAGGAGGATGGAGGATGGGGGTGTCTGAAACGGGGCTGTGTAAGCACGACAGCCCTGTTCTTCTTCCAGCCTCCTTGGGGTTTTTCCCCCCCAACCATTTGAAAAAGTCCTAAGCATGAATGCCTAAGCGTGAATGCCTCTTAAGAGCTGTGCAGAAATCTTTCTTTTCTCACACAGAGTCGAGGAAACTAAGCCATCCATTCCTCCTTGCGTGCAGGGGCAAAGATTGCAAAGAGATCACTTTGTACTATCCACACAGATGGTGATCACCAATGGAGTGGGGGAGAGTTCAAACCCTACATGGTTTGGGTCCAGGTTACCTATGAGATTGCTTTCTCCTGTATAATCAGCCCCATACACTTAGGTCATCTGGGGGACATTTGCTGCAGTCACCCAGGACTAGGTTGGCTACTGTCTTCCAGAGGACTTTCTCTGCAGCTGCCCCTAGACTCTGTAACAGTCTGCTAGAAGAAATATGACAGCTGAATACACTGGAGATTATCACACGCTGAAAACATCCCAGGACAGGGACGACAGGAGATCACTAAAAGGCTTGCCTTTTAGACGACATTGTCCCTGTCCTGGAATGCAGTGAACAGAGGAGCCCTTATGATGGAGAGATGAGATTGTGACGTGACATCAGTGGGAGGTTCCTACCGAAGACTTCCTGCTTTGATCAGGACAGTCAGGTAAGTGACACCCTTGCTGCCCCCCTCCGCAGGTTATTTGGGGTTTTCTTTTTCTGTTTTGGGGTTTTGTTTTATTTTTTGATGTTTGGTTGGGGTTTTATTTTTGAACTTCCCGTACAATCGTTCTCTCGCGAAAATGAGCAGGATTTGGCTTCACTGTGGTAAAAACAGTTTTACGACAGCTGCATTTACTGCAGTAAAGCCAAGGGGAGGGGGAGCTATTTCGCTTCTGATAAAAGGTAGGTGTTTGAAAAGTTTTTTGTTTTAGTGTTACAGGGATGGGAGTGGGGTGGGACTGGGGCGGGAGGGGGTAGTGGGACAGACAGAGTTTCCAGGGACCCAGGTGATAATCTCCACTGTCAGAATTTAAAGCAGCATTAAAGACTAGTCTCTTCTGGCAGGTTTATCCAGATCATTTTAAATTGTGAATTTTAAACTGTGTATTGATTGTTTTAAAATGTCTTAGGACTTTTTCGGACAAGTAAAATGCAGCGCAAGCAGCCTCGCCACGTTGTGAGGCTGCAGCGCTGCAGGACGTCCCTTTCGGATGACGCCCGTCCCTGCCGGTACTGTTGCGGTACCGCAGGGACATTTGAGTGGAATATTTTGGCGATCGTGAGTAAAAATCAGCAAAATATTCCACTCAAATGTCCCTGCGGTACTGCAACAGTACCGGCAGGGACGGGCGTCATCCGAAAGGGATGCCCTGCAGCGCTGCAGCCTCGCAACGTGGCGAGGCTGCTTGCGCTGCATTTTACTTGTCCAAAAAAGTCCTTAGTCTCATCTGTTCTTTTAAACTGATATATGTTTTAACTGATACATGTTTTTTTAATATTATGTTTATATGTTAATTTGTTGTTTCCTGCCTCAATCCATAAGGAGAGGTTGGTAAGAAATTATTGTTATTGTTATTGTTGTTATTGTTATTGTTATTGGGGCTGAACCCCCCTGCCCCAATGATCAGGCAAAATTGGACCATCAAGATTCTGTGTAGTTGAGCCACCTCAGATATTATCAGTCAAAACCATACTAAATTATATTTAAAAACCCACACAATTAAGAGAGTAATTGTAGTGAGCCCTCCCAAGAATAACAAAGAAAGCTGCATGTATCCTATGCACACTGTTTGGGAGAAAGCTACATGGACTACATGAAGGGCTATTTCTAAGTATACATTGTGCTTGTAAGAGTTTCACAGTCAAGGATGATTGAACTGCAATGGATGGGAGACGGAATTTGCCTTCTGTCTGATTGTGCCCTCAGGCACTATGATAGCTGTTGTGATGGCCTGACTGGAAATGCCAAATCTGACCAGGAGGTTGATTGTCCTGCTCTCAGTGGCCCTAGAAAACATCTATGTTCTTTCTTTGTTTTATTGATATAAAGATGGGTTTACCTCCTGGAATAAGAGAATGCAGCAAGGGAGGTTGCAACAGCCATTTTCACTTTGCGTGCTTGAGGGAAAAGAATCTTAAAAAGAAAGACCTACTATACCATAATTTCCAACTGTCCCAGTTTGGCAGGCACAGCCTCAGTTAATCCTCTGCTGTCCTAGTTTCCTGGCAGCTTTTAAAATGTCCCAGATTATTCCTCTTCCTCTGACGTTCACTTCATCTTTGGCTGACTTCAATGGCTTCAAACTGAATTCAAGAGCCCTGGTGGCGCAGTGGTTAAATGCCAGTACTGCAAGTCACCACGTTGCAAGTTTGATTCCAGTGGGCTCCAAGGTTCACTCAGTCTTCCATCCTTTCGTCAGTCAGTAAAATGAGTACCCAACTTGTGGGGGCAATTAGCTAACACACATTGGAAGCTGCTTCTTGCAGTGTAGATGTGTAAATTGCTATTGCTTAAAACAATGTGTAAGCCACTCTGATAGCCTTGTGGCTGAAGAGCGGGGTATAACTAACTAACTAACTAAATAAATAAAAGTATTTTGCATAGAATTTATTCAGCAGGAAGGAGAGGAAAGGAAATGTCAGCCTTGCCCTCCCCAGTTGGCTCATGTCATGTGTGTGTTTTTCTTTTATCAGGCTTTCCTAGGGGTTGTCTAGACAAGAAGATATAATGTGGATTGCTGCGCATTAGCACAATTTTGCAGCAGCATTCACATGTCTCCACAAAACTATGGCAAAATCGCTGATATGCAAAACTATCCGTGTTTTAAGTGCACACACACCCATGCCTGCAAATCAAGATGATGGTCTAGAGTGAATTACTCACATTAATATTCTCCACAAGTTGTCGCCACTGCACAGTATTTTTTTTTACCTGTAAGTAAATCTAAGGTGCACAAGTGTGACTTCCTGCTTGAAAAAACTGTTTGGTTGCCTCAGCACAGCAAAAATGTGCACAATCGATAATACAATACTCCAAAATGGTGCTTCTGGTCACTTCATTGCTGGCAATGAAGTGGCCACCCTCTCTCACATGTCTGACCAATTAGCTTTCCACTTCCTCCCTCTCCGAGAATGCCCTGTGATGCGAATTGGATGTCCAAACAAGTGGGAATATGCATTTCCACTGATTATTTTAAAAACCTCAGGAAAAGCCACAAAGGTTCCCCCCCCACACACACAATTTTTGGTGGTTTTTGCCCCCCACCTTCTGAATACAGTGAATCTTTTGTTGGATCTCATTGGAATAAAAGGTATTCTCTGTGAATTCTATTAGGACTATTTTCACCATCTAGACAACCCCCTAAATCCACTACACAATTTCCAGCATTTCTCTGCTTAAATTAGTAGTTCTATGTATTGATTCTCATTCATAACTTTTGATCTTTTTGTTATTGGGCCCTTTTGACCACACTCTGATGTTGCTCATCTGTGAAATCCTGCATGGGTATGCTACACCATTGTAATGCAGTCATTTTTGAGTAAGTAGCATAGGAGATTATCAGACATGCTAAATATGGCATTATCACGATGCTAGAAGATTGCTAAATAGCTTTCTTTTCAGACAATGCCATTCCCATCTCATCATGCACTAGTACTGCTGCCGTTCTGCTGTGCTGCTTTTTATTGATGGGCTAAGCCATCAATACATCCCCCATTCTGGTCCTGTCTACACGATTTAAATAATACGTACGGCATGCGAAAGTTCGCACTTCGGTACAAACGGCCGTTCAGATGCACACGAATGCAAAAGAGGGGGGAGGTTTTCCACCCTGAAATACACACACATGGCGTTCGGGAGGGAAAGCGAATAGTGAAGAGAAATCCGTACGCCGTTCGGATGGCCGACGGGTCTGTACGGTCTGTTCGCACACATACAAACAGGCTGTGTTATCTGATTGGCTGGCTGAGTAGAGGGGGCGGGGCTAGCACGGAGGGAAATTGGGAGCGGCCGCCATGTTGGATTCCCGGCTAGCGAGAGTCCGGTAAGTCCATGAATTATACATTTATTTATTTTTATTTTATATTGTAAATACGGAAAACCGAATGTCCGCAAACCAGGAACCTTTTTTTTAAAAAAAAGCAGCGGGAGATTTAAAACTGCCGCTTGGCTTGCTCGCTCCAGCCAGCTTCGGGAAGAGGGAGTCATACGGAGTTTAGGGGGTTTAAAAAATCGTATAGCCGGTTCGTATGCATACGAATGCCAGGCTGTTCATATTTTTTGCCCCCCATACTGATTTTTTAATGATCGTATAGCCGCAGCCTCTGTTTCTGTAATGGAATGTCCTGCATCTGAAAAGGTGCCTCGTTATGCTGGCACAATGCCAGTGTCAAAGGGAGGTCCGTGCCAGAACATTTCTGGGTGAGATTGGGACATCAAGGTAAGTGACACACTTTTTTGTACCCTCCCCAGGTTACTTGTTATGTTTTAACTATGTGTAGGTGCTTGGTGTAACTTTTTGTCTTTTATTTTACTTTTTATTTTTGAATTTCCCGCACTCTTGTCTTCTTGCAAGAACTGCCGGAATTTGAAACCAGGAAGTGAAAGGAGCTCCATTGGAGCTCCATTTACTCATTGGCTGCCCTGCAGAGGAAATGATGTGCAATTAAGGTAGGTCTGAAAACTTTTTTTCCCCATTACAGGGACAGGAGAGGGGCAAGAGAGGAGATTGTGACATAGGAACACTTCTTTTGTTCCCATCTGATAATCTCCATAATACATGTTTTCTGTTGAGAGTATTTTATTTCCAATCAGTATTTTCTAACATACAGTATCTCCACAGCTTTTGCTATTAAAATAATGCAGTAGAAGAGAAGGTGTGTAGTATGTATTTATTTGATTTATATGCCACCTTTCTCCCAGAATGGGACCCAAGTAGAACTTATGGCAGAACTTATAGGCACCTATGCATTCACTTAATGAGATCTTACATATTCTTTCCTTCATTTGATATATCGATTATACTTTTTTATTTAATCAGTTTTTAAATATTTTGTTCATTATTTTGCCATTGCTTTCATGGTAGTCAGTGGGTTCTATTCCTACTCCCACTGATACTGCAAAGTATTTTGTGCTTTCATTGTTCTCTATATATGTTACCATATTGATGGTAGCTTGTTTAACTTAAGCCATCTGAGGGCTCGCACTAAGATTCTAAACTATCTAGTCTGTGAGCTGCTCTTTGCTGATGATGATGCCCTTGTTGCCCACACAGAAGCAGCTCTGCAGCATCTAACATCCTGCTTCGCAACAGCTTCAGAGCTGTTTGGGCTGGAAGTCAACCTGAAAAAAACAGAAGTTCTCGACCAGCCTGCACCACAGGATGAACACCACCATCCCCACAATGCTGTAGGCAAATCTGTACTTAAGTCCGTTCAGCAGCTCACCTATCTGGGAAGCATCATCTCCTCAGATGCCAAGATTGACAAAGAGATCGATCACCGATTAGCAAAGGCATATAGTGCATTTGGAAGAGTCTACAAAAGAGTCTGGAGTAATAAACACCTGAGGCGAAGCACAAAAATCAGTGTGTATAGAGCCATTGTAGTGTCTATTCTTCTTTACAGGTCTGAAACATGGGTCACCTATCGCCACCACTTCCGACTCCTCGAACGCTTTCATCAGCGCTGTATACACACAATCCTAAATATACACTGGACTGACTATGTGACGAATGTTGCTGTCCTTGAGCAAGCAGGGATCACCAGCATTGAGGCCATGATATTGAGAACACAGCTACGATGGGCAGGGCATGTTTCTAGGATGGAGGACCATCCTAGTACTTTACGGTGAACTCGCCACGGGTCAGCGTAAGAGGGGCGCTCCAAAAAAGTGATACAAGGACTCCCTGAAACAACATCTCAGGCTTGGCCAAATTGATCACCAACAACGATCCACCATGGCCTCACATCGGGAGGCATGGAGATGCACAATCCACAATCCTGCAGCCTTATTTGAGAGCTCACACTGAACAAGTCTTGAAGAGAAATGACAACACAGAAAGTATCACAATTCAGAATCATCACCCAAGGAGACCTTCTGCTGTGCTTTCTGCAATGGGACATGTTTATCTCAGATTGGTCTTTTCAGTCATCAGCACACTTTCAGAAAGCGTGGGATGAGTCCTTCCTGAATCTTCATTTGCGCAGAAAAGCCAGAGAGAGAGAGAGAGAGAGAGAGAGAGAGAGAGAGAGAGAAATGTCATGCTAGTACATAGTCGAAATTAATAATGACCTGCCTGTCAGTGTTGAGCATTCCCACCTTTTGAAGAATTTATCACTACCACTGTGATCATATGCAAACAGTCAGAAAAACAAGACAGATATTTCTAAAGAGTTTTAGTGTAAACTAAGGATACAGTTGACTATGAAAACCAAAACAAACTTTGGTTGGTTTCTAACATTTCGATTAATGTACTTAAGTGAACACCAAAAAATAGTACACTCAACTCAGATTATGGTCATGGGACTAATGCCGGTGAATTCATCTTCCCTCCTCCGGATAATTTTATCATTCATATTCTAAGTGCTGCTGTGTTTCTTAAAAGTAGTGGTTTAGAGCCATACTTAGAGAAAGTGGGGTGGTGGAATGGGTAATGTGATATGTCTGATTGAGGTGAAGGTGAATGCACCTTTGGTTACTAATTTTTGCCTAATTGGTTAGTTTTATTTGTCATCGTTGCTCCAGCTCAAGCTACACATTGGACATTTGCTTCAGGAATTTATCCTTGTACATTTACTGTAACACCCAGTTAATGGAGCCATCCAAGGCATCAGGTGGGATCATTTTTTAATTAATAATGGCAAAGGTGTGAGAATTTGAGACAATTTAATATCACCTCCCACAATTTTTAATATCACCCCTCTCCTTGCTATGAAAGTAACTACAGACTACCAGTCTTATCTACTTCAAAGGGTTGTTGTAAGGATAAACTGCAGGAGAAAAATGCATAAGTACATATTCCTCCACACTTGGGGAAAGTGCATATAAAACTTTATACAGTGGTAGTAGTGGTGGGGGGTGTTAATCAAAAGAAGTACCTGCTTCAGAGATAAGCACATGAAGAAGTCTGGTTCTTACCTAACTAAAATATGCTGCAACATTTCAGAGGGAAAAAATTTAACATGAACCAGTAAAAATTACATCCCTCAGAAGTACATAAAAGCACCATTGTCCACAGTGATTAAGAAGCCAAAAGCAAGTAGATATTAAGTATCCATTCTCCATCCAATGTGGTATGCATTACTCATCCTTTACTTCTCTTTTATTGACCATCTCATGCTACTCCTGTTTACAATCAATTTCTTTCCTGTCACATCACTAAAATGTGTCTTTGTATTGTCTAATTGGGCTCTTAGCTTGTTACTTTACTTCTGTATTTACTGGAAGGAAGAACTCTACAATCATACACTCATATAGCATGAGGGATACTTCAAGAGCTGCCTGTTGACCCATTGAGTTCTCATCCTTACTGTTCCACTGCCAGTAAAACTTTGCTGACACACCTATTTGGGCATCTTCCTCCCCTAATGTGCAGCACACATAGGCCTGTACAAACTACATGGTGTACACAAATCCATACATGATGCTTATTTGTGTACATTATTTCATCTGTCGGACTTGCTTAGTATTAGAAGCGCAACGACACTTAGCACTGAAGAGTCAAGAATGCCTCAGAGCGGGCAGTAATAATAGGGTTAGAGAGTTTGAGTGACCCAAAGTGTCCTCCCTTCTTGTCTACTTATCCTGACCCCTCTGTGATGTAAACTGATAGTCTCAGGGATGTTTTCCCACCTCTTCTTTTCCCACCAGTCCTCTCTCAGCTCTTCCCTAGAATTAAGCTAGATCAGATCAGCACCCTAAGTAAACTTCCTGAGAAGGTTCCTATAATAAAGACTTCAGTTTGTTTCTCCAAGACAGTGGTGGCTTTGCTCCTTCATCAGGATCTCGAACCACTGAACCCACTCTGTATTGTTACCTGCCCTGACACCCCCCTCACTCTTTTAATAATTGGACAATTGCCAATATTTCATAAATTAGCTTATTATTGGCACTGCACATGGTTGACAGTAGACCAGGGACTCCCAAGCAAAGGGAATCAAGGTTTGCTCAGAAAACCTAAGGAAATAGACTGCTAAAATTCCTAAAAGACTTATCTGGGAAAGTATTATGTGAACCCCCCCTGGAACTAGTAAGTCAGGGAGGAAATGGGCTAATTCTCCTGGACAGACACAGAAATGAGTCATGCAATAATCCCATCAAGGTAGCTGGACAGTCTTTGCTTGTAAAACTTTTTTTTCTTCACATATTTCCTAAAACAATAAAGGTGCCTGAGACCCATCAGTTTTAATGTTTCAACTATTAGCAATAGTTAACACATCCAGAGAATCCATTGTTTAACCTTGGGAAACTCCAACAGACATTCCACTCAAACTCACCTCTTCAGAGGGAATATGGAATATAAATATTACCCTGAAACACCACCAAAGTGTTCACAGCTTCCTGTATCCTGTCACTCTGTCTATCTGCTGTGTGAGCCTCAGAACTCCAGCTGAGTATCTTCTGTGCATGAATCCCTGCTCTTTGGATAAGTACAGTATAGTCCATCATCCTAAACTCTATTCCTCTATCCCAATACTTGCTACTTTCTTCGACAGCCTTGTATAAGTGCTTGAAGCATGGGTGTATATATGTGTGTGTTCTCCTGATTATTTTTCAATAAAAATAATTATTTTATCCCCTGGCTAGGAGTCTCAGTACTTGGAGTGAGTACTAGTATACATAAGTTAAAAGAGGCCATTACCCAGCCTTTCTCTCCTATCTTGAGCTAATTAGAATTCCCCATATTAAAATTTGGACACTAGTGGGCTCCTCATGGACCCCATGCAATTCAGGTAACATGATCACTTAGCACATTTACAAACCAAAACATTCTTAAAACCCAAAACATTCTATTTTATTAAATAGAATAAAAGACACATGCACAGTATTAAAAAAAAAAAAACTTTACCATAAAAATGTACCTAACAACTAAGACCTTGTTAGGCCCTATGTGCATGGCCTAGCAAAAGACTGGTTCAGGCTGTATTTGACATGCTAGACCCTGTTTTTCTATAGTAGAATGGGTCAAGGAGAGGGTGTTTTCCACGCCTGGAGGGAGCAGGAGGCGATGAAAATGTCATAAAGATGGTTCAATACATCCTGGCACCTGGTATGATAATTGGCATGAGAAAATTTCTTCTTTTTAATTGGCTTGGGAAAGTTTTCCTTTCTCTTCACCAGGTTTTTGAAGTTTCAGTAAGAGGAACACATATAAGATGAAGGTATGATAAAGGGCTTCACTTCGCAGCAGTGTGCAATTCTGCATAGCTGGTTTGTGTATGTAGCTTCTTGCTTTTTATGTTTGTTTAATTGATGAGAGTATGCCTATTTGCTTTTGTATCTGCTGTCACTAATAAAATAGCCTTCTTTTTCAAGCCCAGAACTGGTGTGTGGGCATTTCGCTTGCTTCATATCCTGAACCAGCAGAGCCTCCAAGCCAGGGCGGTGCTGCCAGTGTAACAGACCATATTAGCTTGAGAGATTTTGCTTATAGTATTCAGCCAATTACCTCCCTCTCCACAGCTCTCCATTTTCTTTGCCAAGTGACATGTAACAGCCTATGGCTTCTAGAAGCTACTAAGCATGCTCAGTCTTTTTTGAGACTTTAAGAGGGAACACACCCCCTTAAAAAAAAATAAGCATTTTGTACTTTCACCTGCATCACAGTTCATCTCAGTGTGCTGACACCTTGTCATTGTTACTTAGTGGTTCCATTTCTGCTCCAAACCTATTGACACTGAATCACCAGAATTCACCATTAAAGGGATTTTTTTTTAATTGACTGTCAAGTTGCCACCTTTTAATAGCAATGGAAATATCCTATCTGAGGGCCCTTTCAAACTAAACAATTATAGCACTATGATCACACTTTAACTGCCATGGCTATATCCTATGGAATCCTGGGATTTGCAGTTTAGTGAGGCCCAAGAGCTCTCTAGCTGATAATTATAAATACAGTTGTCCCTCTGTATCCACAGATTTGGTATCCATTGATTTGAGTATTCACGGTTTGAAAATACTCTTTAAAAAAATAATAATCCAAAAAGCAAACCTTGATTTTGCCATCTTATATAAGGGACATCATTTTGCTATGCCACTGCATATAATGGGACTTGCGTATTCACAGATTTTGGTATCCACGGCGGGATCCTGGAACCAAACCCCAGTGAATATGAAGGGACAGTTGTACTCTTCCCTATGTCCTAGCCATGGCAGTTAAACTGGTAGCACATCATAAGTGTGTACATATATGAAAGGTCCCAGAGGTGATTTTGTCATGGTGACTTCTGTTAACCAGTACTATTTTACTCCATGAATTAATTTCACTTGCAGCATCTTTCCAGACTTATATTTCACAGCAACAGCTTACTGTATATCATATATACACATGCACTGTTACCTGCCCTGATACACCCCCCCAACAATAACTCATCAATTGGTTATATTTCAAAAATTGGCTTATTTATTGGCATTCCACATATTTGGTTTCTTAAGGTTGACTTCCAGCCTGCACCACAGACTATACCAGCCTGCACCACAGGATGAACATCATCCCCACATTCTCGTCGGCAAATCTGTGCTTAAATCCGTTCAGCCGTTTACCTACCTGGGAAGCATCATCTCCTCAGATGCCAAGATTGACAAATAGATTGATCACAGATTAGAAAAGGCATATAGCGCATTTGGAAGACTTTACAAAAGAGTCTGAAGTAACAAACACCTGAGGCGAAGCACAAAAATCAGTGTTTATAGAGCCATTGTACTGTCTATTCTCCTTTATGGGTCTGAAACATGGGTCACCTATCGCCAACACTTACAAATCCTTGAACACTTTCATTAACACTGTACAGTCATCCCTTCACATTCACGGGGGTTAGGGGCAGACAACCCCTGCAAATGTGAAAAAAACGCGAATAAGAAATGAGCCTGTGTGCGAGCGGCTTTCCACCCCAGTCCCTTCTCAAGGCAGCGAGGGGCTTCGTGAGACTGGGGTGCAGAGTGGGCGGGAAAGAGGCTTCATGAGAAGCCCCTCTCTGCCTTGGGAAGGGAGTGGGCTGAAGCAGAAGGGCACCAGCTGCTTCCCACCCTCCCTTCCCAGAGCAGTGACGGGGTGCGTGAGAAGCCCCTTACCGCCTTGGGAAGGGAGTCGGCTGAAGCGGGAGGGTGCCAGCTGCTTCCCACCCTGCCTTCCCAGGGCATCAACAGGCTTCGTGAGAAGTCCCTCGCTGCCTTGGGAAGGGAGTGGGTGGAGTGCGAGCACGTCAGTGGCTTGCCACCCTGCCTTCTCAGGGCAGTGATGGGCTAAGTCCTTCACTGCCTTGGGAAGGGACGGGGTGTTGAGCGGTGCACATGCTTGGGACCCATCCTTGGGCCTCATGCAGGAGCCATCTGGCTTGGGCCAGATGGAGAGACACATACCTTTGTAGAGAGATCGTAGACTGTGATAACAGAGGTTGGGGGGAAGTGAACCTCTCTCCTGGGCTGATAACATCAAAGGGGCCCTAAATGATATCTGAAGTCTAAGGGGAAACTTCCATCCAAAAGGACACTGGATTCCATCTCCAGAGGCTACACCAGGCTGGCTATGAGAGCCTGGCTAGCCATCCCAATTGGGAAATGGACTGATTGCATGGATATCATAAATTGTAAGTTACCATTGTCTTAGCTTAGGGAACAAGTCTAACTAGTTGCGTTAGCTTTTATGATTTAATTTTAGTACTCTGACTGTATTTCTTTGTAATCCTAAACTGAAATCCTGGAAACGTGGTTTTCCTCCATGCTAGCCTTAAGCATCTGGAACTAAAATAAAGCTTTTTCTGTTATTCCTAATCTCCATGGTCATGCGCCTTTCTTGGTCAGCTATCTGAACTTCTCTGGGATAGAGAAAAAGGTCTTTGTTGATATTTTAACACAACCTGTCTGGCTTCTTGCTGTGCTAGACAAAGGAAAGGGTTAACTCAGTGAGTGGTGGCAGCTTTACCTTAGAAAGGGATATCTAGACTAGACAAACCCTTAAGAGTGTGTTTTCAGATTGTGCAAATAGGCTGGGAGCCTTCCCTTCTTCATGGAAGAGAAGGGCCAGTTTATCACAGTGGGGTTTAACATTTTATTTCTCCATTTAACATACTGTACATACAGGTGTCCTTTCACATTTACGGGGGTTAGAAGCCAAAGACCCCCACAAATATGAAAAAAACATGAATAAAATATGCCTCCTCCCCTCCCACCCACAACACCCCACCCTTCCCAAAGCCACAACAGGGCTTACCCACCACCACCACCATCCACCTCAAAGTGGTGATGGGGCTTCTAAAACCCTGTTGCCACTTTCCTCCTTTAGAAGCCCCATTGCCACTTTCCTCCAACCCCACCCCACTCTCCTCAAAGTGGTGACGAGCCGTCTAAAGCCCTGGTGCTACTTTCCTCCACCCCCCCCCACCCTCCTAAAAGTGGCGACAGGGCTTCTAAAGGCCCGGTGCCAATTTTCTCCACACTCCCCACCCCACCCATAGGGCCGACGGGGCTTCTGAAGCCCCCTCGCCACTTTCCTTCACACTCCCCACACTCCCCAAAGTGGCGATGGGGCTTCTGAAGCCCCCTCGCCGCTTTCCTCCATACTCCCCACACTTCCCACAGTGGCAACAGGGCTTCTGAAGCCCCCTCGCCACTTTCCTCCATATTCTCCACACTCCCCAAAGTGTTGAAGGGGCTTCTGAAGCCCCCTTGCTGCTTTCCTCCACACTCCCCACACTCCCCCAAGTGGCAACGAGGCTTCTGAAGCCCCCTCGCCACTTTCCTCCACACTCCCCACACTCCCCCAAGTGGCAATGGGGCTTCTGAAGCCCCCTCGCCACCTTCCTCCAAATTCCCTCCCCTCCCCCAAGTGGCAACGAGGCTTCTGAAGCCCCCTAGCCACTTTCCTCCACACTCCCCGCCTCCTCACAGTGGCAACAGGGCTTCTAAAGCCCCGTCCACACCCACCCTCCCCAAAGTGGCAATCCGTGAATATGTGGAACCGTGAATGTTAAAGCCGCGAATGTGGAGGGACAACTGTAATTGAAAGCAGCATGAGAGCAAATGTATTTTCAGAGCAATATGCAAGCTATTTACCACCACCACCCCAAAAATTCCCGTATAGTGGCCAAATGGACAGGATATGACTTTAGCAACATTAGCCACAGCTGAGGAAGCTTAACAGGAGATGTTGCCAATGCCTTTGGGCCTGGTCTCATCCCTAGTAAAATATATTACACAACCATTCCCTACCTTTAAAAAAATGCCTACATGATTGCTGCAGATTTAAAATAGTTCAAGGGCTTCTTGTTTCCTTATTATAGCAGAAGGTTGCATGCAGAGTGAACACAACTACTGCTTTCCTCTATTGCTGTTATATAGTTTAATATAACATTATTGACTAGTGCCACATTGTATCTTTTTCTTACAGTTCTCATAAGGATATCTTCCTTTCCTTTTATTTTTTTTCTCTTTGAAATTGACCATATGGAAAGATTAATGGCTGTAATATAGAATGATATCTCAAAAGACTAACTATTTCTGGTTCTTTAAAGGAATGTGGAATCACAGCTATTAAGCCTGTATTGAATGGACCCTGCCAGGCTAACCATCTAGCCTTGCCCGTACTTATTTTAAGTATTTTAACTTACTTTTGGGGGCTATGTCCTCCTAAAGCTATGGGTAGAAGAAATAAGAAACAAAGTACAGATTAAATGCAGCTGTCACGTTAGAGGAGACGCCAAAAAATTACTTACAAAGGTGTGCTGCCAATAGACAGAATCAATCAAAGGCAAGCTTGAAGAAAAAAGTCTCCTAGGTCTGTCTAAAATTGAAGGTCATAGGTCAGTTAGGAGAGAATTCCAAGGATTTGGGGCCATAACTGAAAAAGTCTTGTCTCTAGTACATCTAACCTTATTGTTTTTAACGGCAAGCACTTGAGGAGGACCCCTGTCCTAGATTTTAGCATATGGGCAGAATTATATGGGTGAAGGCATAATTCTGCATGTGCAATGGGGACTTAGAAAAAAAACCCCACAGAGAGCCATGATTAGACAGAATAGGAAATGGAAAAATCCTTCATTATTCACAAGATCAAAACTTATACAGTGGGCCTTTGGTATCTGCTGGGGTTTGGTTCCAGGAGCCCCACCCCCATAGATACCAAAATCTGTGGATGCTCAAGTATCTATAGGGGTACCAGGCAAACATTTGCTTTCAACATGGTGTTATCTTGAAAGGATAGTTCTGGAGCTTTGATTCTATGAATTTGTGTGCAGGACCCCCAGGGCCGGTTTAGAGCATCCGCAAGATCCACAAGCACAGGGGGAGGGGAGCCCGTCGTGCAGGCCCCCCACTCCCTCCTCGGGCAGGGATGGGGCAGTAATGTAGCACTGATTTTCCTTGGGTTTTTTCCAGGCTGTGAGGCCGTGTTCTGGAATAGTTTCTTTCTGACGTTTTGCCGTGAAAGCCTTCAACATCACAATGTAGCACTGAGTTGGAGACTGCTGGTTGAGACAGAGGGACTTGTTTGCCTGTACAAGCTGGGAGGACGGGAGAGATTCTACAGGAATACTGGGCTGGAGTTTGGAGATGGTGCCTCATGAGCTAGGAGGAGGAGAGAGAGAGGGAGAGATAGAAGCTGGTCATGGGTGAGTGACTGTGACTAGAGCTCCTCAGGGGCCCACAGGGGTCATGTGGGGGGGCCTGCCATGCACGGTGGGGTGGGGTTGTTAAATAAGTTGCTGGAGATGGAGTGGCTGCTGGACTCCTTGCAGTTGCTTGCAGAGGCTTGGTACTGAATTGGAGGGAGCTGGAGCCTAATACTGGAGTTTGGAGATGGTGCTTCACGAGCTGGGAGGAGGAGGGGAGAGGGAGAGAGATACCACTTTGTCTGAGGCACAGAGAATGAGAGATGGTGTCATGGTCAGCCAGGACTCTGAGGACTCAGAAGGCAAGGAGGCTGAGACAGTTGCAGATGAGCTGGCTGAGTCATCTGCAACTGAGTCATCTGCAACTGAGCTGCCCAGGGCTCAGCAGCCTAGCCCTCCCCCAACACAGGGTCCAAGCCTGTGAGACATAGTGGAGCAACAGCAAGAGCTAGAAGAGCAGGTACCTACCTTTAGCCAAAGAAGAGCAGAGAGGGTGTGGCTTTGTCGTTCTCAGAGATTAAGAAACAGAAGCTCATCAATCATCCAGCAGCTGGGAGTGGGAGCTGGGCCAACATAAGCAGCTGGGGGACGCTGAATTCCTTGTCTCAGGCTGTCTGTGTTTCCTGGAGGATGCCTCTGCCTTTGACTCTCCCTGGCTCTTGGAACCTTGCTCTCTTGAAACCTCAGATATCTTGACTTTGGACTGTCTTCGTTGACCCACCTGCCGGAATCCTTTTGACCTTGGACTGCCTCTTCATTCTTCACTCTCTCTGGACTCCTGACCCTTCTAGGACTGCTACTGACAAACCCAGGTACTGTGCTTGCAACTGAGTTGTTAGGGCTGTCTTATCAGCTGTTTGACTTGGCGTCCCGACAGATGGGAGGTATAACTCACTAGTATTTTTGTGTGGGTGCACATGTGCCTTCAAGTTGCCTTTTGACTTATGACAACCCCATGTACTCCAAAAATAAAAATTGAGATGTGGCTGTGTATTCAGGACACTAAATTCATTGAGAAGTAGTGGTGATATAATTCCTCCATAAGTGGTATGTTCCTCTGCTTAATCAGACAATGGCTAGTTCATGCATGTGCTTCATGAGCTACCTTATGTATTGTTACTTGCAGCATAAACCTAAAGCAAAATCAGCTGCACTAACTAGCATTGTAGCATGAAGTGGACATCTTCTAGACTGTTTTGCAAAGTTGAAAAATGAACACAGAACTCACACATATCATAGTCTTTAGGTAAAGGCTATAAATGTTTCAGTTTCTCTTACCATGTCAGCACCTTTTCATTGCATCAGTTAGTGATTATATTTCTCATTTACAGTAATGTATGGTCAGATAATCAGAAACCTTTTTCCTCTGCACACACGGAGATGTATCATTCCCGACAAATGGCCATCCAGCCTCTGTTTAAAAGCCTCCAAAGGAGGAGACTCCACCACACTACGAGGCAGTGTATTCTACTGCCAAACAGCTCTTACTGTCAGGAAGTTCTTCCTAATGTTTAGGTGGAATCTTTTTTCATGTAGTTTGAGTCCATTGCTTCATTTCCTAGTCTCTGGAGCAGCAGAAAACAAGCTTGCTCCATGCTCAATATGACATCCCTTCAAATATTTAAACATGGCTATCATGTCCCCTCTTACCCTCCTCTTCCCCAGGCTAAACATACCCAGCTCCCTAAGCCGCTCCTCATAGGGCATGGCTTCCAGACCTCCCACCATCCTTCTCAATATCCTTCTTGAATTGTGATGCCCAGAACTGGAAACAATATTCCAGGTGAGGTCTGACCAAAGCAGAATGGAGTGGTACTATTACTTACCTTGATCTAGACACTATACTCCTAAAAATGCAGCCTAGAATTGCATTGACTTTTCTTGCTACTGTATCACACTGCTCATGTTTAGCTTGCAGTCCACTCTTTCTTTTCTTTGAGGAAATCTACACCATTACGTGTAAACAAAAAAAAAATTATGTTCGCGTCTATACTATTGTTTTTAAACTAAATTATTGGGGGCAAATTATGTAATAAAGTAGGCCTCCTTATCTGCTGGGGATTGGTTCGGGGGGCGTGGATACTGAAAAATGTGGATAATAGTGAATGCCATTGAAAATGATGGAACTTCTGGTTCAAAATACCATAGAGTTGCCTTGGAGGACATATACAATGGCTTGATAGGACACATTTTCTAGGAAGACTCTATGGTAGGTGTGCTGTTTTGTGTCCCATGGACAATGAATCCATGGATATGGTGGTCCTACTATAATCTGGACATCCTGTACTGTGAATAGGTTAGGTTACATTGACCTGAGATAAACATATGGGGCCCCCAAAACAAAGCATTGCAGGGGGTTCCAAAATTCCTTAAACCGACCCTGAGGACCCCTCAGGTTCTAAAGTGGACAGCTCTGGCATTTGATTCCTTTTTTTCAACCTAAATTGTTTTTTGTTTACGTTTAAACAGTGCAGTCTGATCTGGAAGAGTGACAATGTACATAGAATCATAGACTCATAGAGTTGGAAGAGGCCACAAGGGCCATCTAGTCCAATGTCTTCCATGCAGGAATACCCAGTCAAAGCATTCCCAACAGATCACCATCCAGCCTCAGCTTAAAAACCTCCAAAGAAGGAGACTCCACCACACTCTGAGGTAGTGTATTCCACTTCCGAACGGCTCTTACTGTCAGGAAGTTCTACCTAATGTTTAGACGGAATCTCTTTTCCTGTAGTTTGAGTCCATTGCTCTGTGTCCTAGTCTCTGGAGCAGCAGAAAATAAGCTTGCTTCATTCTCAGTATGACATCCCTTCAAATATTTAAAAACGGCCATCATGTCACCTCTCAACCTTCTCTTCTCCAGGCCAAAGATATCCAGCTCCCTAAGCTGCTCCTCATAGGGCATGGCTTCCAGACTTTCTACCATGTTGGTCATCCTCTTCTGGATATGTTCCAACTTGTCCATATCCTTCTGGCATTGTGGCGCCCAGAACTGTACACAATATTCCAGGTGAGGTCTGACCAAGGACTTTTTCAAATGGGGGGAAAAAACCCAAGGAGGCTGGGAGAAGAATGAGGCTGTTGCGCTTACAGAGCCCCATTTCAGATGATACAGTCCTCCTCTGTCCTCCTCCCAACCTTCCCCTGTGCTGTGGGTGCCGCTTTTTATTGACAGAGGTTTTCCATCAATAAAAAGCATGCCTGCAGCACGGGGAAAGGTCGGGAGGAGGTTGGGAGGAGGACAGGAGAAGGACAGAGGAGGACTGTGTTGTCTGAAATGGGGCTCTGTAAGCGCAACAGCCCCATTCTTCTCCCAACCTTCTTGGGTTTTTTTACCCCCATTTGAAAAAGTCCCAAATCAGAATAGAGTGGCACTATTACTTCCCTTGATCTAGACACTATATTCCTATTGATGCACTCTACACTTGACACATTCTCTGTAGAGCTAGTTTCAATGTTACTTTCCTAAACTTTGGTTCCGCATTTGGGATTTGGTTGGTTATTAATACATAAATATTTTATAGCATATCAGTCCTCCAAAGTGGCAATGTCAGTGATGACCCCAACAAAACTTTCTATATCAAATTCACATCATGCTTCTTTTGTTCTTTGAAGAGATTTGCCTTGGACATGTTCCATTATCTATTATTCTAAAGCAGAAATAATTTTAGACTAGACAAACGTTGAAAGTGGATGGCAAAAACTCACATAACATTTTCCTCTTTGTCTCTATCACTTCACCTTGGATTTATTTTGATGTAGAAATGGTTTTGATTAATTGTTGATAATGGCACAAAGAAAATATCTAATAGCATGGGGATTCTGGGAAAGAACCAGTTTTGCTTTAGCCAATTTTTTTTTATTAAGTTTGCTTTGATGTCTGAAAAAGAAACTGGAAGAGATGTAAATTGAAATGGAACACCTACCCTTTAGATTGTGTAATAGGGATCAGACATGACTTCTACAGTTGGCCCACCACATTTGCTGGGGTTAGGGGCACAGGATCCCCACAAACGTGGAAAACCCATAACTATCTCTACCCCACACACACACACACATAAGACCAAAAAAAGTATGATCCACAGATTCAACCCACTGCAGATGCCTTTGAGGCAGTGGGGTTCCTTTGCAATGAAGAAGCAGGAAACTGGAAGGCTTGCCAACACCTCCACTGCTACCCTACACCATTTTTAATAGGGGCTTACCAGCCTTGCCATGCATTCACAGTCTATCTCAGTCTCACAAGGGTTGCAGTCCTGATTAAAAATGGCAGAAGGCAGCAGCAAATAATATGCAAATACAGTTGTCCCTCTATATTCACGGATTTGACATTCACGGATTTAAGTATTCACGGCTTGAAAATATTCTTAAAAAAATAATAATCCAAAAAGCAAACCTTGATTTTGCCATCTTATATAAGGGACACCATTTTGCTATGCCATTGCATATAATAGGACTTGAGTATTCACGGATTTGGGTATTCACGGGGGGGTCCTGGTACCAAACCCCAGCGAATGTGAAGGGACAACTGTAAACAAATCCACAAAAGTTAAACTCAGAAATGTGGAAGCCCAACTGTACTTATTGTTCCTTCCAACATGTGCCATAGTCATATTTAACACCACAAACTATTTTATTATTGCAATAAACAAAATTAAGCTGTGTTGATCCTTAAGGGGAGTAAATCAAATCCTGAGGCTACATTTTAATTAGGAACCACAAAAATGAACAAAACTGTGAGTAAACTTTTGAGCAAGCTTTTGAGATCTCCCAATCTCTTCATAAGGCAAAATTTGAAAGCAAAATAGGTGTTTGGAGGAGGCAGGAAAGACTGATTATTTGGCTCTAGCAGGTGTCATACAGGTCGCTTGGTCACCCCAAGGGCTGTTGAGATATAGCAATAACAGATTCCTTCACTTTTAAGAACATGAAATCCATTTGTTATTCTGGTTTGTGTCCAACCTTAGGCAAAACATACAGGTACCTCAGTGAGCAGAGACTAAACATAAAAAGAACATTGAAACAGACTTGGTTTCCCACCTGTATTTCTTTTATCTGAGAGATGGAAGTGGTTACTTCTGGAGTTCCTTCTAGTTTACTAGACGTTACAAGCAACCGCATTGTCCATCAGGCTTTATGTTACATTTAGTCATGTATTACGGCAAACATTTTAAATATACATTTATCCACTCTCACTTGGGGAGGATTGTCATATTACATAGGCATCTCCCTTTTGTCTATACACATGGCTTAACTTAAACTTTACATTGGTAAGGAATCAAACATCTTACACCATACTGATACATCACATTCATTAATAAGAAACCTATTAATCTCAAACAGGCATCTATGGAGGAAACTATACCTCATGCAGGGACTTACACACATATTGTGTTAGCGTTGTCATGCAGAGACAGGCACACCCAAAATTTCTCAGGGCCGGTTTAAGGAATTTTTGGGGCCCCTGCAATGCTTTATTTTATCTAGCCATTGGTAGCCATTGCTAGCCATTGGTATAGAGAGTAAAATGTTTATCTGTTCAGAGAATGTTTTAACCCTAAAGTATTGTATTGGATTCTAATCCATAGCATAATTTCATCCATCCTGGAGAGTGTATACAGCCAGCAGTTTCTTCTAGCTCTTCAGCTCAGTATGTTCAGTGTGGTCACACCGAACAGACCAGTTCTGACTTGCATCTCTTCTCTCTATTTATAGAGTTCAAAAGGCTTTTGTTGACATTATCTTATCCAATTATTTTATTGTGCCTAGAGAGGACAAAGAATCAGTGGTCCCTGACTTTCTGGCTCTCTTCCTCGGCTTCATTATTTGGTAACTCTTTATTTGTTGCCCAGCTGTACTTTTCCAGCTGTGCCCAGTCTGTCCAAATTGTCTTATTTTATTTTTGTTTCTCTTTTAGCTAGCTGGCAGTACTTCAGTCTGCACATGTGAATCTTTTACTGTCACTTTTCCCAAACATATATCTTATTAAACTACATTATTTTTCAACCAATGTACAATACATTCATTGTAACGTTTTAAAACCATTAACGTCCTATTTCAGGGCATGATGAATAGCAACCAACCTGTAAAAACACATATTTTTTTAAATTGGCAAAGCTAACGTTAATTTACTTGTACTATGTAAAAAGTGAGCAGAAACCCAACTTGAGTAGTGTTACCTAGCAGTTTGAGGGAAGATAATCATCTTTTGTTCTTAAAGTGGTAGATAACAAATTTCTTCCAATTACACAGTCCGATCCTGAAAGGCTAAGCTGAATCACAGAATCATAGAATTGGAAGAGACCACAAGGACCATCTAGTCCAACCCCTGTCATGTAGGAATACACAATCAAAGCCCTCCCAACAGATGGCCATCCAGCCTCTGTTTAAAAACCTCCAAGAAGGAGACTCCACCACCCTCCGAGGCAGTACATTCCACTGCCGAACAGCTCTTACCATCAGGAAGTTCTTCCTAATGTTTAGGTGGAATCTTTTTTCATGTAGTTTGAGTCCATTGCTCCGTTTCCTAGTCTCTGGAACAGCAGAAAACAAGCTTGCTCCATGCTCAATATGACATCCCTTCAAATATTTAAACATGGCTATCATGTCCCCTCTTACCCTTCTCTTCCCCAGGCTAAACATACCCAGCTCCCTAAGCTGCTCCTTATAGGACATGGCCTCCAGACCTCCCACAATTTTGACCACCCTCCTCTGGACACATTCCAGCTTGTCAATATCCTTCCTGAATTGTGGTGCCCAGAACTGGACACAGTATTCCAGGTGAGGTCTGACCAAAGCAGAATAGAGTGGTAATATTACTTCCCTTGATCTAGACACTATACTCCTATTCATGCAGCCTAGAATCACATTGGCTTTTTTAGCTGCTGCATCACACTGCTGACTCATATTCAGCTTGTGGTCCACTAAGACTCCTAGATCCCTTTCACATGTATTGCCATCAATTCAGGTGTCACCCATCCTATATCTGTGCATTTCATTTTGACTGCCCAAGTGTACCATCCTATATTTCTCCCTGTTGAAATTTATTTTGTAGTTTTGAGTATTTTCCCAGTTCATATAAAACAAAGTCCTATTCGTTCATAAATGATTGGCTGGAAGTTTAAAAGCTGATATGTGACAGTCAAGAGTTACTTTGGAGTTGGAGTTGCAATGTGGTTGTGGCAGGTTGTGGAAAAACACTCATATCCTGGCTCAACTAGGACACACTCACAGATCAAGCAAGGGTGGAAGCAATTAACTCAGAGTTCTGAGACAGTACAAGCAAGGGCAGTATCTCAACAGAGTCCAGAAAGCATCCTTGCCTGCAGGAATCTATTTGCCAAAAACATAGTCAAGGCTCATTTGGTTCAGGAAACAAACAGTGTGGTCAGACAGTCCAGGGTTGAAGAATCTAGCAAGAATTGTCAGACAGTCCAGGGCTCAGAGTCACAGAGGTCACGAAACAAGACCACCAACCAAAAAACAAACAAGTTGATTTCAGGAACCTGCCCTAGCCAGAATCAGCTCTTAAATGGGCTAGTGCCAGCTGGCTCTCATCAGGAACCCTGCCCTTCCTACTCATTGAGTGTCACTGCTCTGCTCTCTGCTCCACATGCCAGTCCATGGACTTGGGGGCCTGCTGTTTCCCCAGCTGTATCCTCTGCCAAGTCAGCTGCAGGTGAGTCCTGGCTTTGTTCCTCTTCAGGCTGAAGCTGCTCTTCAGCCGGGGGAGCCCGAATCCTGGTCCATGGCAACTAAATAATCTTCTCTCCCAAAAGAAGGAGAGGATATAAATAAAATAAAATAACATAAAATAACATAAAATAACATAAAATAAAATTACTGTTTATTATAAAGTGATTGTTCATCCACCCACTGACATGCTTCTTAACTGGCACTGGATATGTTAGTGGTAGTATAGATTCAGATACAATTTTGTCTGTGGTGGCAGTGAAGCAAATGAAGCATACAGTTATACGATAGGAACCCAGTGAATAGGACTTTTCTTCTTGCATAACTCTAGGAGAAATTAGAAGACCAAGCCTGGTGAACTGAGTATCTACCTTTATTTAGGAAAAGAAATGTATTTCTATCTCTGACCCTGACAGAACAAAATCTGGATAGAATGGGAGCCCTGAGCCACAAGCTTGTACGCTCTAATATAGTTTGTCCAAGTTGCTAAGTCACTATTGTAAAGTAAGTGCACTGGGAAAATTTCATCAAGCTAATACATTCAATTGGAGTTTTGACTGTAGGCATCAGTTGGCTATGCATAGCTTCCTTAAGGAAAAAAAATTCCCCAGTCTTTGCTATATAACCCATTCCCTTAATCCTCTTGGGCAACAAGATATACAGTATGTTCTTCTGAAGGAAGACAATATACAGTACAGTTGTCCCTTCATATTCGCTGGGGTTTGGTTCCAGTACCCCCCGTGGATACCAAAATCTGTGAATACTGAAGTCCCATTATATGCAATGGCATAGCAAAATGATGTCCCTTATATAAGATGGCAAAATCAAGGTTTGCTTTTTGGATTATTATTATTATTACTGTATTATTATTATTGGATTATTATTATTATTACTATTATTATTATTGGTATTTCACATATTGTATTATAGGTTATTATATGAAAACACAACCTGAGTAAAACAACAGAATTAAAGCAATTAAAACACACACACACACACACACACAAATCCTTCCTCACTAGTCAGTCAGTTGATGAAAGGCTGCCTAATAAAAATATTTTTGCCTGCTGGCAGAAGGATAACAATCTCTCTCTCTGGCTTTTCTTCACAAATGAAGATTCAGGAAGGACTCATCCCGCGCTTTCTGCAAGCACGCTGATGACTGAAAAGGCCAATCTGAGATAAAAAAAGTCTGGTTGCAGAAAGCACAGCAGAGAGTCTCCTTGGGTGACGTTTCCAGGTTGTGATTCTTTTTTAATTTTTTTAATTAATTTTATAATCATACATTATAATATCCAATCAATACTTATTTAGTAAAACACATAATATTACCATAAATGTCACAATTTTCCATTATCCCTTACCTAATCTTTCCAGAATCTCATTTCTTCTCGTGGAGGTAACCTCCCATCTTTTGTCTGTAATACTTTTTTTAACAAATACTTTCCAAATTTTATCAAAATTGCTTTCTTTCCAACTTCCTCTTCTTACTTTTATTCTACATGTTAACTTATCATTTATTGCCATTTTCCAGACTTCTTTATACCACTCCTCCACTTGTACATTTATTTGCATTTTCCAATGTCTTGCTATAATTAATCTTGCTGCCGTTAATAAATTTGTTATTAAATCCTTTTCTGCTTGGTTCCTATTCTCTCCATTATAAATTGACATCAATGCTATACTCGGTTTCCTTTCTATATTTCTATTCAAAATATTTTCTATTTCTATAAAAACCGTTTCCCAAAACTGCTGTACAAATTTGTAATTCCATCACATATGCATATATGTACCTATTTCTTGACAACCTCTCCAACAATATTTAGAGTTATTCTCATCTATATTATGCAATTTTCCTGGTGTCAAATACCGTCTCCATATTATTTTATAGTAATTTTCTTTTATCTGTATTAACCTATTTTTTAGTTGTCTTTGTTTCCAAATCTTATCCCATTTATGATCTCCGATTTTTTGTTTCAAATCCTCCTGTCATATTCTCCCTAAATATTCTCCTTTGTCTTTTTTATCCTTATTTTGTATCAATATTTTATATAATTCACTTGTAATACCTTTCAAACTTTCATTATTATCCATCTGTTCACCTCTTTTTCACCAATTTTTCAAATTTTGTGAACTCCCTTGTTTCTTTATGATTCTTTTTCCAATTTTTAATCCATTGTTCTAACTGTATGCAATTAAACCATGAAATTTCATTCCATATAGTTTCTCTCTTATACTCCCTTTCTCACTCATCCATCCTATCCATCCTTCTATTTTGTCTAGTCCTCTTTTCTTTAATTCCTTTCCCATTTTTCCTTCAAACTATTTGTGATCTTTTCCCCATTATAACCGGTGTTAAAACTGAATCAATAGGCAAAAATTCTTTCTTATATTTATACCATATTTCCCATATATTTTGCAGAAATGGGTTCTCAATTCCTTTAATTTCCTTTTTTGTAAAATTACCAAAAAATATATTCCATATTCTCTTATCTATTCTCCCTATATCTATCTCTAACCATTCTAAATCTCCCTGATCTACAATTCCTTCTATAACATATCTCAATTGATTAGCTTCATAATATCTTTTTATATTGTGAAGGCCAAGTCCTCCCTCCTTCTGTGATATGTACCAAAATAATTTATTCAATCTTGTCCTTTTCCCTCCATTACAATATTTATTCAACATATTTTGCCATTTTTTTCAGTTTTACTTCTGATATTTTTATTGGTAACATTATTTTAGGTAATATTCTCATTTTAACTAAAGCTACTCTTCCAAACCATGATAGTTGAATATTTTTATATTCTTCCAATTTCTTTTCCATTTCTTTCCTTAATACCATAATATTTTTCTCTTCTAATTCTTTTAAATCTTTTGTATTATTTATTCCTAAATACTTAATATTACTTTTTAATCTTATTTTTAATTTTTTTCTCTTTTACAAATATATTTTCTTCTTCCTTAATATAGTTAAACAACATCATGTCTCATTTATTCAAATTAACCTGCAAACCTGTCATCTCCCCAAATATTTTTAAATGTTCTTTAATTTTTCCTATTCCATTAATCAACTCTTTAATTGTTAACAATGTATCATCAGCAAACAAACTTATGTTTTGTTTCTAATCCAATTCCTTCTATACTATTATCATTTCTTATCACATTTGCTAGAATTTCTATTACCATTGCAAACAATATTGGAGAAAGTGGACAACCTTGTCTTGTTCCTCTCGTTATTTTTATCTCTCTTGTTATTTGGAATATTATTTTTTAAAGAATATTTTCAAGCCGTGAATACTTAAATCTGTGGATGCCAAATCTGTGGATATGGAGGGACAACTGTAAAAGCATTTTGCTAGGTTAACTGATGCAAAGCCATGTTAATTTCCCCTCCACCTACTTATAGCTGTACGCTTCTGACAGAAGATGTTACAGGGGAGCTGAAATAGTCCTGAGGTAGAAGCAATAGAACCACATAACCTATATATTGTATATATATATATATATATATATATGGCTTTTCTTCACAAACGAAGATTCAGGAAGGACTCATCCCGCACTTTCTGCAAGCGCGCTGATGACTAAAAAGGCCAATTCGAGATAAACAAGTCCGGTTGCAGAAAGCACAGCAGAAGGTCTCCTTGGGTGATGTTTTTGGGTTGTGATTCTTTCTGCGTTGTATATATATCATATATATACAATATATATATATATATATATATATATGTATGTATATATATATATATATATATATATATATATATAATTCCAGAGCAGTGGTGGCATATTGGCTGGGACAACTAGTGAAAGTAAAGTAAAAAGTAAGAAAAGGTAAAATCCCAAATTAAAAACAACCAGTGGTGGCCTGCCAGTCTGGCACATAATGCACCTTTATTGACAGGCATAGGTCAGTTGGTAAGGGCTAAGGTAGCATAACCTCAGGATTTTAAAAGTGATAGGATTTTGAAAGAAAAAGTACCTGTTTGCCCATTAGGAGGCTAAGGGTAAGCCTGAGAGGAACACCCTAAAGCTAAGGAATGCAGCATACCTTTTCACTGCAAAGGCCTGCATTTCATCTTTCTGCTAATATTATTGGATCAAATTCAACCTATTGTCACACAAGTCAAACTTGTGTGAAAATGTAAAATCCATGTATTCCTCCTCAAGCAGACACACATTGCATTACTGTGCTATGTACTGAAATTTATGTGTATGTTGTAAAAACCCTGGGGTTCTACAAGAGTCAAAGCACTGAAGAGCTAGATTTAAAGCAGATGTTAGGGTTTGATGCAACCATCACAGAAAGACCACCAACAACAAAAAGATGAAGATGCAGCAAAATTGCATCATTGGTGAATTATTATTTATCATATTGGTGATCTTGAAGTCCGTTGACATTTAAAGGCTTCTTAAAAATAGAAATTACTCAAACTGACAGTCTTAGAGGAATTCTGTATCTCTAGAAGTAAATCTGCAGTCCCAGAAAGACATTAACAGTTGTAATTAAAAGAAGTGTGGTTGCCTATTATCTGCAAGATTCTGAGCTAGTTTCCAATTCTAATTCCCCTTAGTCATAGTTCAAATTTCATAGCAGTCCCTCATCATCTTAAGGGTCACAGGTTTTCTAGCTTTGCAGTAGACATTACAACTGGTTGTCTAACTGGACTGTTAGAATGGACAATGGAATAATCTAATATATCAATGCCTTTAATTTCATTTGTATAGTCTGTATTGGCATCATTTCTCCACATAAGTTCACTCCACAGGGGTGTCATGATGGAGTTCCATCCTCCTAACTGCAGGATGGTGCAACTCCCATCATGTGCAAGAACTACATTTCCCATTATCTGCAAGCAGCAATTCTCTGATCATCATGAATAGGTAAACAAGGGGTTAAGAGAAGTGGGAGGTGGAGCTCATCTCCTGGGATAGCATCATCATGACATCACATCACCACATGGGACTGGCCAATCAGATTTTGGCAATGGCAATTTGAACAGGTTTTTATGCTTTTGTTCTAAGCAAATGTTGGCAGACAAACAAGCTCTCTGAGAGGGTACGGATCTCAGGGAATCATGGTTTGAGAGAAATCTAGGCTTGGCCTGACTTATCATGAGCATGTGGCCTAGCAACCCTTGGACACCAGATTTAATCTTCATAGACTTCCATAATGTAAATAGTTTTTCTTTTGTGTAGGGACAGTTTAGTTAGATTGCGTCAGGGACTTTTCATTTGTTTTTTCTTGACTGAATGCAGTTCCATACTTTTACTATCACTGTAACCTTAAGCTTTGACCTGGAGCAAAAGGCGTTTTCTTCATGAAATGATTACCTCTTTAAAATGTGTTTTTAAACTTGCTTGAATAAATATAAGCCTTCATTTTTTCCTGTCTAAGCCAAGCTCCACGTGCCTGTTTTTTGGGTAATGCTACATTGTTATTCTCCTCTGTTTCTGGATAGAAGGGAGGAGGGTTGGTAAAACCTCAGTCAGTGGTTGGAAGGTCATAGGTACCCTCACTATCTCCTCTTGGATCGTAATATAAAGGGGGTTATTCAAATCAAGAGGTGGTGCCGGTGAGAGAGACATAGTTCTGCAATTTCCAGGCTAGAGGAATCCCTTGGAGTGTGTCTAGAATGCTCCAACTTGAGAGTTCTCAGGCAGGAGGAATCCTGAGCTGGATCACAAAAGGTAGCCTTGCTGCTCAGCTGTGCATGCATGCATGCACAGAAAACAGAGCTACTTCACATGGTGGCATCGGTGGAAGAGGGTACTTCTAAAAATAACCCAATTTCCTTTCCAGTACTTACTGGTAATCTAGTGCCATCATCTCCTAACGTATTTCTTCCTTTGATGCTTTGGCAAAGCCCTTGTTTCCTAGATCAAATAACAAGGCATGGTTAACAACTTTCCATGCCTATACTCACTAATTGATAGTTTGCATGCTACTGTCTAGGGATGTTATCAGACAAGACAAAAAAAAAAGCGTCATAAGGACGCCTAATGATCGTGAAAGGTGCATGTACCACACAATGTCACCCTTTTGTGATTGTGTCCTGTTTAAAAAAACATACTTTTTATTGACAGCTCAAGCCATCAATTGATCCCCGTGGTGCTTTTGTGCCGGCATTGCCAGCATTTAAAACTTCATGCCATTGTAGTCATGGGAATGCAGCATCAATGGCCAGTCCAGTGAGAACACTTGCAGATGAGAGCACAACATCCAGGTAGGTGACACACTTTTTATGACCCTCTCCAATTTACTTGGGACTTTTTTAGTGTGTTTAGGTGCTTTTTGTAACTTTTACTGTCTTATTTTTGCTTTATTTTTGAATTTTCCACACTATGTATTCCCGTGAGAATACACGGAATTTCAAATGAGGACGTGAACGGAGCTCCATTCACTCCTTGTTTGTTGCCAGGGAAGCCTTTTCATGGATAGGAGGTAAGTGTGGCATGGGGAGTTCTTTTCCTGGGATAAAAACAGAAAAGTTATGCTGGCAAAAGAACAGGTTTTTGGGGTGGTGGTCTAATAAAGTCCTAGGAGTTTAGGCACAGCATACATTTATGGTAACTTCATGTTTAATAGGGTTGCTTCAATGACATCCACTCTCTTCCTGCATCGCTCTAACCTATAGCCATTTTCTTCTTCTTTCTGTCCTCCATTAGATCCTGTTTGACTACACACAAGTAATTTGTTAGCAAAGCTACTTTTATATGTTTTACAAAGAAGATGACACATATTTCTTTCTTTGCTAGACCCTGTACGTGTAGGTGGCTGTGGTACTGATTGCTGTTCAGCTTCTGACCTTGCAGTTTGGTTACTTTGTTAGAGAGAGCTAACAATATCTTTCACATTTCCCAACAGGAGCAAATGCTATTAAAAATATGTAAAATGAACAAGTTGACTAAAAGCATGTACAGTTTCTTATGGTAGAACAATAGCAATAACATTTATTATTCTTTTTATAGCAATAGCAACAGCATTTATATTTCTAAATTGTTTACAGTGCAAAAGCACTCCCTAAGTGGTTTACAATGTGTGTTAGCTAACCGCCTCTAACAAGCTGGGTACTCATTTTACTGACCTACGGAAAGACAGAAGGCTGAGTCAACCTTGGAGCCCTGTAGCTCAAACTCACAATGTTGTGGCTACAGGCCCTGGTGGCGCAGTGATTAAATGCCAGTACTGTAAGTCACCACGTTGCAAGTTCAATTCCAGCAGGCTCCAAGGTTTACTCAGCCTTCCATCCTTTCGTAGGTTGGTAAAATGAGTACCCAGCTTGTGGGGGGCAATTAGCTAACACACATTGGAAACTGTTTAATGCAGTGTAGATGTGTAAATAGCTACTGCTTAAAACAATTTGCAGGCCGCTCTTACAGCCTTGTGGCTGAAGAGCGGGGTATAAATAACTAACTAAATAAAAAATAAAAAATAAAATAAATAATCACCAGGGCTCCTTGTTCTTTATGCTTCAACCAATCATGTCAGAGATACTCCCAATTTCAATCCCTACCTGCTCTACCCTCAACTCCTATCCATCAGAAACACCTTCAAATCCAAATCCACATTCTCCAACTATTGTTTTGCATGCTTCCTTTCCAGCTTGCAAGTTTTCACTCTCCAGTCAACCAGCATTCAGCACAACCCAACATTCTACCTCACTTGCTTACCCTTTCTTACTCTCACACCTTACCTTATGTATTCTTGTTCTAGCAACAGCAATAGCATTTGTATTTCTATACCGCTTACAGTGCCAAAGCACTCCCTAAGTGGTTCACAATGTGTGTTAGCTAACCACCTCCAACAAGCTGGGTATTCATTTTTATGATTGGTGGGACAGATGGGATATGGGATTGTTTTTTAACTTTGAGCTTTTATTGTTATAATATCTTATTGTTATAATGATGTTGTACTCTGCCTTGATTCCCTAGGAAAAAGGTGGAGTATAAATAATAATAATAATAATAATAATTATTATTATTATTATACTCAAACACATGCTTATAATACATTATACCATCATCATTTTATAACACAAACCCACATAAGCACATAAAACCATCAAATATTTCCAGGGCCCTCCATTTTAATGCCTGTGTTTAATTTAGGGGTACTGTGGGATTTGTTTGTTTCTTTTTATATAGAGAGGGGGTGTGATGAGCATGTGCATCAGCCAAATTTACATCACTGTTTAGCCTGGCTGCCTCGTCACTTACACTGCCACCAAATAAATATCTGTGGAGACCGCAGTTCCATAGTTGCCACCTTTATGTCAAACTCCCCCCCACCTTCCCTTCCTTCAACTGGGGTTTGACTTAATCTGGATGGTGCTTTTATCAGTATGTGTTTATTTGCAGAGTTAGTGTGCCAAATAAATACCAGTAAGGGAAATAATTCAGGAGGAGTCTGGATTGGATAAATAAAACATAAATATTGGTTTATTGTGTAAACAGTATAACAGAAATGCTTTGAACTTTGTTTCCAACTTGGTTAACTTCAAACCGGTTGCTAGTCCCACTCTGTGGTGACCATATAATTTGAGAAACTGCCAGACTCAATAACAAGTGGTTTAGGTTCTTTCCTTCCTCTCTGTACTCCAATCATCCTCTGTTTCTCTCAACAATATTTCCATTGCACATACAGTCCCTCAGCTTCAGTCACAATCATACACAAATTCCAGCCCTGTCCTCATCACATCACATCTTCAGCTATCTCTTTCAACTTTCATCTCATATCTTTCACTCTAGGAGACCCCTCCCATACCAGTTTCCTGCCACAGGATTGGTTCCTTCATGCTCTCTTCCCATTCGCTCATCAATATTCCATCAGATGGGTTCATGACATGCTATCTACAGGGGGTAGGAAGGTGAGTGGTTTTCTGTTTTACTTTTTACTTAAATTTCTTTTATTCTAGCCTATTGCAAAACTACGTCCCTGAAAACTATGGGACAGGATTTAAATATCATAAATAGGGCCCATCTATATGGTAAAAACAAAAACAAAAAACGTACGGCATTTGAAAGATTGATCATCCGTACACACGGCCGTTCAGATGCATACGTGTCATTCGGAAGGGGAGCTAGTGAATCCCCCATAAACTATGTGGATTCGGCGTTCGGGAGGATTAGTGGATCTCGAGCTAAAATCCGTACAGCCATTCGAATGGTTGATTGTCTGTATCCCCCATTCGCACACACATGAATAGGCAGTGCACAGGGAGCGGGGCTGACAAAGAGGGGAATTCGGAGCAGCTGCCATGTTGGATTGCCGACTAAGTGAGAGTCCTGTAAGTCCGTGAATTCGTATTTTTTACCCCCCAAATGGGTTTTTTTTAATTGTATAGACGGGGCCATAGACTAAATTGTGCCCAATGAGCAGCAAAGCCTGCTTTTCTGGTAGAACAATAATTTACTTTATGATATCAACTTCGTGTTCCATGGCTTTACTAACCAATGTAAAAATATTAAATGTTCAAATTTCATAACAGTTGGTATACTTGGGGTCCTGTGCTTATGGTGTCTTAGTGAGCTGAGTGACTAACTATTTTGGCTGCACTTTTCACTGGCTGCATTTCTAATGGGATATGAAGAAGTGGCTTTCTTGCAGACTTTCCTAGTACTTTGTTATAAGTGAGTGATGGCAAATCTATGACACGCGTGTCAGCACTGACACGCGTAGCCATTTGGTTTGACACACGGCTGTAGGCCACCCCCTTCCCACAACCTCACCACCCTCCCTAAAGTGGTGATTGGTCGCCACTTTAGGGAGGGTGGAAGGGTGGAGGAAGTGGTGGGTGGGGCTACAAAACCCCAATTGCCACTTTGGGGATGTGGGGGTGGAGCCTCCCCCACACCTGGCCACCCCCACCCCCCGAGGCCTGCTGTGCTTCCCCAGAGCCGCCTTGGAAAGGCCAGGGAAGGTGGCGGGCAGGCAGGAGGGACTCTGCCCGGCTTCTCCCTGGCCTTCCTGAGGGTGCTTCAAGGCTTTGAACCCCCGGAGCCACCTCGGAAAGTCTGGGGAAGGCAGTGGGAGGGAGTCTGCCCAGCCTCTCCCCAGCCTTTCCGAGGGGGCTCCAGTGCTTTGAAACCCTGGAGCCACCTCGGGAAGGCCGGAGAAGGCGATGGGAGGGCGGGAGGGAGTCTGGCCAGCCTCTCCCCGGGCTTCCCAAAGGGGCTCTGGGGATTGAGAACTCCATATAGCCTCTTCGGGAAGGTTGGGAGGGGTGGAAGGAGCATGGCGTAGAGGCTTTTCAGCCACCCCCACCCTCCCAAAGCCGCAACAAGGCTTAGAAAGCACAATATAGCAGCTTTGGGAAGGGTGGGGGGGGGCTAAAAAGCCCAAATGGAGCCAAGCCCCGGGAGAATGGGGAGTTGAGTGCCTGGCTTGCTCAGCAAGCACACCGTTTAAATCAGCTCCTCTCCCTTGAGTGGGAGGGAGGGAAGCTGATTTAAATGGGATGTTTGCTGAGCAAACCGTGAATAATCAAAACCGTGAGAGTGGAGGGGAAACTGTACACATTTATGTTATTTAAACAATAAATATCGTGAAATAATGTTTTTTCCTGAAAGTGACACACCACCCGAGTTATGCTCAGTTTTTTGGTGAAGTTTGACACACCAAGCTCAAAAGATTGCCCATCACTGTTCTAAGTACTTTGTGTAGTTCTAGAGACTTGCTGGTGTTCTTTGGCTTCCGTTAAGAAAGGACACAGGCTCCTAGGAAGCAATGTAATGGTTTATTGTATGAAACAATGGGACCTCTACTTAGAAGCCGCAGTCTTAACAGTAGAAACTAACAATTGAGAATTCTTCTTCCAATGTTACCGCTGGAAAGATGGCCCCTTTTACAACATTTAATATACTGTTGCATGCACTTTATCACAACTTATACAGTCATCCGTCCCACTATTCGCAGGGGTTAGGGACGGAGCACCACTGCAAAATTGAAAAAAACTCGCACACAAAAACCAGAAATTGAAAAATGTAAAAAAGTATGTAAAATCTTAAGGAGGCCTTTGGCTCCCCCCCCCCCGGGGAACGAGAGGCTTGGTGGCAGGTGCAGGGGGTTTGCTCAGCCCCAGTACTCCCTTCTCCATGTGACTGTTCCAAGTTGCTGCTCCAAGTTGACAAGCAGGCTGCTCAAAACCCAGAAATCAGGCCAATCAAAACAAAAACAAAAACAACCCCCCCCCGGCGCTCTCCCCAAAACCTCTTGTCCCTGGTAACTGCCATGGAGATTGCCACGTGGCCTCACCAGCGGAAGGAGGGTGGACGCAGTTGCCCGATGGCCCGAATCAGCCCCAGGAACCAAACAGCCTCATGGAGAGTTGGGGAGAAGGCAGCTGAAAGCCCAATGCGCTCAGCAAAACAGCTCCACCAGGCCCTGGCTACAACCCAGGCACCCCCAGTGGAGTGCCACCCATGCTGTGCACAGGAGGCAATTTGCTGGGAGTGCAGGGCTTTTAGTCTGGGCTGCGCTGCACTTTGGGACTTGGCTGCAGGTTCCACTATCGTGTGTGTGTGTGCGTGTGTGTTGTCTTTGCCAAGAAAAAACAGGCACACACAGACAGACAGACAGACAGACAGACAGACAGAGGTTAGTGGAGCCAAACGGCCACAGCGGGAGCTGCACACCCTGGCTCTCATTCTCTCATCTTCCCCTCCTTGCCTTTAACCCTCCCTCCAATCTCTTCCCACAGCCCCTTTAAAGCACTTTACTCTGTCACTCAATTCGAACCCTTTGACACTCTCCCTTCCACCTCCTTCCTATCCCTCCCCAAATCCCCCTTTGATCCCTTAGCTCCATCACCCAGTCTAAACTCCTTAATTCTCTCCACCGGATCTCTCACCAATCCCACTCCAAAACCCTCTTAATTCCTGTTGCTCAATCTCTCTCAGACCAGACCATTTAGATCTCTCTGTGAAATCCCTCTCCAATCCCTCCCCACAACCTCCTAAAATCCCGTTGATCAAAACTACTTTCAAATCCCTTAATTTTCACTATCACCCTCCAATCCCTCCCCAACACCCCCAAATCCTATCGTTCTTTCACTCAATGTCTTTTCTTCTGCCTTTACTCCGTTGCGGTCATTTCTTCTCTCAATGTCTCCCTAAGCTTCCTCCATCAATCTGCCTCACTGTCTTGTGATCACTGTTCCTGTTAAGGTTCTCTGTCCCCTCTCTATTCATCCTCTTGTGTCAACTTTCTATTTTGCTAGCTCCTCAGCTCTTTTGCCTCCTCCTACCCACTGACGAAGGGGACATCTGGCCAAGAAAAAAACGGGCACACACACACATGGAGGCTAGTGGAGCCAAACGGCCATGGCAGGAGCTGTAAACTCTGGCCCTCACGCTCTCACCTCCCTCTCCCCACAGATGAGGCTGGGGATGGCCACTGTCAGAGCAGCTGGCATGGTAAAGACAACACACACATGGTAGTGGAGCCCATGGCCGAATCCCAAAACACAGTGCAGCCCCAGCTAAAAGCCCTGCACTCCTGGTGAATTGCCTCCTGTGCACAGTGTGAGTGCATGGGAGGTGCTCCACCGGGGGTGCCTGGGTTGTAGCCAGGGCCTGGAGGAGCTGTTTTGCCGAGCATGTTGGGCCTTCAGCTGCCTCTCTCCCCAAGCCTCCGCAAGGCTGTTTGGTCCTTGGGGCCAATTCAGACCATCCGGGCAACCATGTCCACCCTCCTCCCACCGGCGAGGCTGCATGGTGATCTGCCCGGCCAATCCCGGGGACGAGCGGCTTTGCTGCGAGCACCAGGGGGGGGGTTGGTGTTTTTTTTGTTTTTTGTTTTTTGTTTTTTTTGTTTTGATTGGCCAAATTGCTGTTTTTGAGCAGCCTGGTTGCCAGCTTGGAGCAGCAACTTGGAACAGTCATGTGGAGAGGGGAGTACCAGGGGCCGAGGGCGGGGGCTTGGGGCTCCAGCAGTGTTCACAGGAGGTAATTTGCCGGGAGTGCAGGGCTTTTAGTCAGGGCTGTGCTGTATTTTGGGACTCGGGTTTAAATGTTATATTCTGTGCAGAAAAATCTGTTTTCTTCCCAGAAAATGCTGTAATTGGGAGCTTATTCTATGCAAAATTCATACATGGGTGATTTGCTTAGAAAACAGTATTTTCTGAGCAGAAAACAGATTTTTCTGGACATAAAATAATATTTCTGTGTATAAATATAATTTCTTGCATAGAAAATGCTGTTTTCTATACAGAATATGCTTTTTTCTGTGCAAAACAACCACATGCAAATGTCATGCTGAATAAGTACCAGTTCACATCAGTTCTTGACTTCTTCTTTTCAGTTTCTCAGCACCTGAAAAACATGTTGAAAAGCAAGCTCTGGAAACAGCACCAAAAAAAGCCCAAAACATGGTTCTGATGTGTGGATGACACTTTCACCATTTGGAACCACAAAGAAGAAGATTTGGTCTCATTCCTGAATCACATGAACAGCATCCACCCAAATATCCAATTCAAGATGGAAAAAGAACAGGAAGGAACACTGCCACTCTTAGATGTCCTAGTCATCTGCAAACCAAACAACGGTTAGGCAACAAGGTATACAGAAAACCCACACACACGGACAGATACCTACACAAGAACTCCAATCATCACCCAGGACAAAAAAAGAAGCACAATAAAAAAAATTGGTAGACCGTGCAAAAAAGATCTGCGAACCCCACTACCTGGAGGACGAACTGAGGCACCTAAACTGGGCCGCACAGGCTAATGGTTACTCCAGATCAGACATCACAAGAGCAACCAGACCCAGAAAAAACACACACACACAGGGAATGAAGAAGAAAAACAGCCACCCAAAGGGAAGGTATTTTTACCATACATCAAAGGAGTCACAGACAGAATAGAGAAACTGATGAGGAAACACAACCTCCAAACAATCTATTATAGACCAACCCAAAAAATCCAAGAAATGCTATGCTCAGCGAAGGACAAAAGAGACCCTCTCATAGATGCTTATTGCATGCCATGCAGCTGTGGACAAGTTTACTAAACGCAGTGTACAAACACGAATCAAGGAACATGACAGACACTGCAGACTGGGTCAGCCAGAAAAATCAGCAATAACAGAACATGTTATAAACCAACCTGGACACAAAATGCTATTTGAAAACACAGAAATTCTAGATCAGGCCAACAACTATCATATCAGAATGCACAGAGAAGCTATTGAAATCCACAAACACTTTGACAACTTCAACAGGAAAGAAGAAACCTTAAAAGTAAACAAAATCTGTCTCCCAGTTTTGAAATACATTAGAATCAAAACTCAACACTTACAAAAGAATTCCACCCAGGGACATGGGGATTCCAAACAGATAATGGCCCATCAACCAACCATTAGCCAAACAGACACTAACGAGCCTTGCATTTCTATACCCAGAAACTAACCATTCAATTACACAAATTTCTCCCCAATAGGGGTTCACAGCATATAAACTCCACACACCTACCCAACCATTCTCTGAAGATGCCAGCCACAGATGCAGGCAAAATGTCAGAAAGAAACTATTCCAGAACATGGCCTCACAGCCCGGAAAAAAACCAAGGAAAATCTATGATGCCGGCTGAGAAAGCCTTCGACTTCACAATGTTTTTCAACAATTTTTTTTCGTATTTTCAAATATTCTTTTCATCCCTAACACAGACAAGGCTGAGCTAGATGCACTAATGATCTAAGTTAGGAGAAGGCAGTGTCTTATATGGAGAATAAAGGAGAAAGTGATCACTCCCTAGGTTCCCACCAAACCTGCATCAATGTCAGAGCTCAACTCATTGGAAAGTACCTTGAGGACTGTATGTGTCAGTAAAGCCTACAAAAATGCTAACATGCATCTAAGTATGGTGAAGGGATACTATTTATAGAAATTGTAATTGTTCAACATGCATGATGAAAAAAACTGGCATAAGCTGCCTGTTTTACCTTGCTTTCAGTCAGTCAGTCAGTCAAGATGGTTTCTCCATCTTTCCTAGTGCGGCAGAAGTATGTCAGTTGTTTTCTTGTTTCGAAGAGCAAGTGACTTGCCTGTTTTGGTGTCTTCAATTATCTAGTCTCCAAAATGTTTGAAATGAATCGTTAATTCCTATCCCCGAATTGTATTTATTTATTAGTTGAATTTATACCCTGCCTTGCTCCTAGGATGGGAACCAAGAAGAGAATACCTTGCAGAGATGTATATTGTAGTATTAACCTTGACTTTCCCCTTTTCTTCAAAGTTTCCTTCTACACTTCTTTCTCTGAATATCTGACATGGAGGATGAGTTTTTGTTTTCAAGAGCAGGAATAAGCAACCTGATGCCCTATGGATATTTTTTACTGTCGCTCCCATGTGTCCATACCAACATCCACAATGGTCAGGAATGAATGGATTTGTAGTCTGCCACACCTGGAGGGCACCAAATTGCTTTCTTCTGTTTTAGAACTATACTGATTGCTAGCTAGATGCAAGCCAGAAATGAAATAGACAATTATTTCCAGCACTGTATCTCTCATGCAGCTTTCAAAAATAAAACCTTTGCATCGGCACAAGATCCACTTCAGGACAGATTTTGCACTGTCTACGATTATTCTTAATGCAGCAACAAGACTTGCAGTTTTGGCACAATGTAGTCCCCACAAATATGTCAAAAAGATAGATTTTATTTAAACTGAATTTTATTTAAATCTGATATCCTGAACACACATATTTGGAACTATATCTTCTTGAAATCTGATTTTGCTATTTATTTTGATGCCTGCTGCTCACAAAGTAAAATCACATAATATAGTATTCAGGTTTTATTTTATCATTAAAACACTTACTATGTAATTGCCAGAAAAGGGTTAAAAAAAGTTTTTCACACAAAGTCTTCCCAGGTCTTCACCTCACTGCATTTCTAGCTAGCAAACTACCAGCGGGACTCCTGTCCTGCCTTAAGACCAGGTGACTCCTGCTGGTGGTTTGCTTTCCTGGCACTCTTATGTGGGGGTTATTGTGGGAGCTTTGTTTTTTCTGGAGCTTGGAGGGGCAATTGTAAGCAAAGCACCAGTGGTAGTAGCATCTCTGAAGCCATACTGGGCAGCTACCACTGGTGCTTTGCTTTTCCTGGAGCCTAGAGGGGGCAGAACCCCCTCTGAAGCCAGAAAAGTTGGTTAGCTGCATGATGGTGGGACTCGCCATGAGTTCTCACCTCAGAGAGAGGAACTACTGCTGGAGCTTTGCCTTAAGAATAAGAAGTTGTTCCAAGGATGGGGGGGTGGTGGTGGTGGTACCTCAGGCATCACTTGTCCTTCCTCTCCTCCCCATCCATCCAATCACTCAACCACCCTAAATCCAGTGCTCTTGAGTTTTCTAAACCCCAAATTAAGGGGGTATTTCCCCAAGTCTGGTGCGAATAGGGCCCTACCTTTGCACACAATTTTATCACATTCAAGCCTCTCTCCTACAGCACACACAGAGAACCCTCTGCTCCATATAACTGTCATCAATTGACCTCTGTTCTTAACTTCACTAGAACTGTCATGCAAACTTCAAACACACAGGAGGCCCACTGCCCTTGATATTCCAACATATCTCCTTTAGTAGGTTGGGGAAACCAGATATGTGGCAGCAAATTAATCTCAATGTTTAATGTTATTTAACATTTAGCTCTGAACTCTTAATACAAATAACCAAGTTGTCAGATAGTTTATTGTAAGCTACAGTGCATAATCCTGTGCCTTTTGAACCACAATTAAAAACAACAAAGTAAATTATTCACATTCAAACTTGCTCCATTAATTAATTCTAAATCATTTAAAGTTATTGTAAACAAATCCAGACTATAGAACAGTAACCTTATGTACATTCATGCACAGATGCAGGATTCCTTCTCCTTTCTCTGGCTGATTTGGGGCTTATTCTAATTATTTCCTCAGTTTTGCGCATCTCTCACTGCATCCATCCAACTTGTTGTCCTTGACCCAGATATAGCATGCCACCAACTTATGCCATTTTGCTTAACCAAAGTGAAAGAATACAAAGTACTAGTTCCTTCAGCCTTGTTTGGCCTTACCCAGGTATGGTGTGTCTCCAATCTACACCATTCTGTGTAACCAAAATGACAGTACACAAAGGCCTAGATCTAACTGTTAACCCCGAAGCGCAGTAAAACCAATGGAATTTATGTATGTGTTGACTTGGCAAGCTACTATTAGCTCAGTTTATCAACTCTAGTTGGGATAAAGAATTGGAAATCAGATCAGCTTGTCATTGCTCCATCATGTCTACGTTTTAGTAGCTTGCAGAAGAGGACCATAGCTGAGAGAACTGAGACTACATAGAGGCTAATTTGTTGGTGAATAAAATATGAGACTGTGGTGTGATCAAAGCAGGAACTAAACTTCTGAAATTTCATGATTTCAAAATTTCAAAAACACATCTCATGAACCAAAAGTTTTTTAATCATAGAATTTCTACCAAATTATGCAAGCCCTATTAGTGGGGATAGGAGCAATAATTAATTTCACTATGGTTGTATAATTACATGCTTTAATGTATTGTAAATGTTTTAATATTTTCCCAATGTTTCCATCAGCTATGCAAGTTAAACCATAGTTTTATATTATAACCTCCTTATTTTTTTCATTATCTACTCATAATACACTGATTCAAAGAGTGTACTAATCACCCAAGTCAACAGTCAAGTCAGTGCCCAAGTCAATGCCCCTTATTGAGCTGAAAGGTGTTATTGCAAATATTCTGAACAGGTTTTCTCTTTTCATAGCTGAAATACTTATAGACCACCTTTGCTGGGTTCTACATGAACACAATGAAAGACAAATAAAAGCCGGGCGAATATCTGCAAGGAGGAAAAAAAGTTTTGCGATAGAGCTCTGTTTCACCACTATGAATTTCAGGAGTCAGTGTCAGGAAACATTTTCTTCTAACAGAAAAGCTTGCTGACTCCTAGCACTTCGTAGTTAATAATTGGTGCCCTGCTGTCTGCTCACATTTTCCTCAGCACCTGTGGAAGCCATTCTGCACTCCAAAAACATCATGCTGACAGTACATATCAGAAGGAAGAAGTAATTTCTAAATGGGAGAATTAAATAATGACAGAAGCATTAACAATCTATGTATCTCATACAAGAACCCTCCCCCCATACAAGCTTAATTCAAAAAGTTACTGGTATTCTGGAAACCTTCCAGAAAGTTGTTCTTTCTAGAAATAGCACAAGTACTTTAAACACATGACTTAGGACTTTATCAGACACACTAAATATGGCATCATAACAATGCCACATAAATGCGAAAGGGTGCACAGATCAAACAATCTTGCCCTCTCGCATTTATGCGTAGTCAAAATCCCTTACTTTTTAATTGACTGCTTAAGCCGTCAATAGATCCCCCTGCTGCTTTTTTGCTGGCATTGCGAAACCTCAGCCATTTAACTCTCATCAATGCAGTCAATGGCCCAACTGGGCAGAACACTTCCGGGTGAGATCGTGACATCTAGGTAAGTGACGTTTTTATTACCCTCCCTGGGTTACTTAGAAGTATTTTTAGTGTGTGGATGTGCTTCATGTGACTTTTACATTTTAATTTTAATTTTTGAATTTCCTGCACAATGAATTGCACAGCATAAGGGGAAGTGAAAGGATCTCCTTCATTGCCAGAGAGGAGGTAAGTGCAGGAGGAAACCTTCTTTTGCTGGCATAAAAATGGATTTTTTAATGCTGGCAAAATAATGTTTTCAGGGGATCATCTGATAAAGCCCTTAGTAACACGTACCACATCCATGTTTATAAAAATAATGGCTCTTTTACACTAAGACAGCTTTTCCATTTTTATATTTTATATTTGAATGTACTTTCCAAAATATGATATAAAATAAATGAACGTGGAAAAGGAAAGCACACTAAGCAGTGCTTATTTTCCACATCAGAACGTACTTGGGCAAACAAAAAACCTGGGTGTTTACTGGCTGCCCAATTAAGACTGAAGGAGCCATTTCTGTCAACTTTTTAAAAGTGTCACCTATAGTAATAGAAATGGCTTGGGTTATTTCCCAGTTTAATGCCTATGTGGTATTGTGTCTTGCCTTATGATCTCATGGGGCAGTAAGGAAATGGAGACATTCAATTTTTATGAAACATTTAAATGTGTAAAAACAGTGGCTGCATAAAAGTTTTCATGGCTCATAGTTCAGAAAAGCCATATCATAAAGTAATATGTTAAATCATTTGCTGTAACAGGCATGGCTTCTCTCCTGGAATTTAACTACCGCAAGTAGAAATCTATGAAATGGTAAATGTTATTTCAGTAAATCTGTGAAGTTTCCCTAAAAGTAGACTTCAGTTTCCTTTGTGGTCATGACCACACACATTCTGAGTTGAGCACATGTGAGAGAGTACATGAATAATATTAATTCTGTATGGACTAGCCTGTTATGGACGTACCCAGTCTATGGCTTGGGCCTACAGTCTTGGTAAGTAACATGCTACAGTGGTAAAGCACAAACCCATACAGAAAATACTTTGTGTTCTAAACATGCCAGTTTTATTTACAATTCATTCATACAAAACGATGTCAGTCCAACGTCCAGCCCTTATTTCTATGTGTTGTTTGGATGGAACAAAACAGTACTTGGCACAAAATGTGTTGAAATATGACAGAATAATTTAAGGATTAGGATTAATCACGTTGTACTATAATAAATAACTCATTAATATTTAATCATTTTGCACAAACAATATTTTATACCAATGCTAACACAAACCTGCCTCATTTTAAAGCAGGGGTGTCCAATCCGTGGCCCAAAGCCCAGGACAGCTACTAGTGCGGTCCCATCTATGCGTACAGCCAAGAAATAAAGATCCCAGTGTACATGCATAAGTGGGTAGAATCTCTTAGCAAAAAGCTCTTTTCGTGCCATAACATGGATTGCTGCATGCACATTGATAAACAGTGGCCCTCCTCATACTTCCCGCCCTGCCTTTGCTCACTCACTGCTTATGCTCCCACCCTCTCTTCTTCGTGAGGATAGCATGGAGTTTGGGGGTGTGGAGGATTTGGCCACTTAGGCTTGGCACGAAGGAGCTGCATCTGGGCTGAAGCAGCGGCAGTTTGTGCTAGCAGTCGTGGTGGCTTTCAGGTGTCCTCCAGCCTGTCTCCTGGCCTAGGATGAGTAATGACATGGACCTCCATCACTTTCTCTATTCCTCTTCCACCTATAGACTGTCCATCTAGCAGAAAGCCAGGTTTTAAGGCTGAAAACCTGGCTTTCTGCTGGAAGGAGAGCCAATCCAAATGGGCTTATTTTCCTTCCAGAGGGAAAGAAGTGGGGTGAGGATTCATAACTCCATTTGTTAAAAGTAATGACTGTCGGTTACTTCACCAACATAGAAAGCTTAAATAAAAAGAAAGTGCAGACTTCCCAAAAATATTCTTATGCAATTTGCCATTATTCACTGGAATGGTCCTGAGGCAAGTATTTTAGACTAGAACTAGGGGAGTGTAAGTGGTCACGTGAAAAAGATGAGGTAACTGGTGGCCTAGGTTGAGCCTGGAGGCTTGCCAATTGTGCATTTATAGTTTTCTCTCTGAAGGGCTGGTGAGAGGAAAATAGGAACACCTGAAGTTTTCAGATTCCCCTTTCCTCCTCTTATTATTTTATCTTATTGTTAGATGATAAATGCCTGCCTGTGTTTCATTACATTCATTGTCTAAGTTTGGTCAGAGATCTGAAGAAACTGCTTCTTATTGATCAGTAGGACTGAAATTAAAAGAATGAAGAAGGAAATGTGTCTGTTATGGTCCCAGACAGAGAAAAGGAGAAATACGCAACACATTTAAAGACTGCTAGAACAGCAGTAGGGTAAATATCTCAAACAGCTTGTTTTCCATTGTCAATACTAGCTTTTTTCCACAGCTAGCTGATGAAGGGAGGAGTGAGCAGCTGAAGGAGTCATGAGAAAAGGCATGAAAGTATGTGTGTGGATTTTGGGTAAAGAGGTGTGTTGGGGAGACTGGCAGATGAGGGGGACACACAACGTAATTTTTGTTTAGAGCTTTAATTTTTGCAGACTCACCTGTGTTAATGCAGGTTATGTGTACATCTTGTTCATGACATTGCTAATACTAGAAATGTGTACATCTAGTTTGCTAATACTAGTTACGTGTACATCTTGTTCATGACATTGCTAATACGAGAAAAATAATTGCTTATTTATTATTTTTTTAATTCCAGCATAGCTTCAACATCTCAAAAAGCAAAACAAACAAAACCAGAACCCCCCCACAAAAGAAAAATCACAGATGAAGGAAGAGTGTTCAATGAAAAATGGACAGATTACTACTTTTTTGTTGAGAAAAATAAAAAGACACTGGGAAATCGTGTCAGTTTTCAAATATTACAATTTGAAAAGACATTATATGCAAAAACATGCTGCCAAATTTGATGCATATCAAGGAATGTTGCGTAAAAAAATAGTGGAACTTGAAAAAAAGTCTGTCATCTCAAAAAATTTAAAAAGTTACAACTCAAACAAACTCTTATAAAAGCTAGCCACGTGGTAGCAAATCTGTAAAAAAATCAAAACCATTTTCTGATGGTGAGTTTATTAAGCAAAGTATGGAAAGTTTGGCAGATATAGTTTGTCCTGATAAAAAGACAGATTTTTCTAAAATCAGTTTCTCTCACCAGACTACAGTTATCTCTCCATATCCACAGATTTAAATATTCACAGCTTGAAAATATTCTTTAAAAAATAGTAATCCAAAAAGCAAACCTTGGTTTTGCCATCTTATATAAGGGACACTATTTTGCTATGCCATTGCATATAATGGGACTTGAGTAGTCATAGATTTTAATTAGTCCTGGAACCAAACCCCAGCGAATATGAAGGGACAACTGTATAGCCAGGCAAACTGAAGAAATGGGAAAATCTATCAAAAGAGATTTGGAGAGTAAACCTGCTTTGGTGATAGATGAATGTGATGCTACAGATACGGCTCTTTTATTAAAGGTATTGTGATAACGAATATAATGCCATTGAAGAAATGGCTTATTTAGTGCCATTAAAAGACACAACTAAATCTCATTTTATATGATGCAGTAAAAATTACATTAAAGCAATGTTCTTTAACCTTTGTCAACATATCTGGTACAGATGTGCCCCGGCAATGATTGGTAAAAAACCAGGGACTTATAAAATTAATAGAAGAGGATGCAATTGCCGCTGGTAACTAATGTTTGATGAACTATCACTGCATCATACATCAAGAAAATGTATGCACAAAAGCTTTAAAAATGGATAATGTCATGCAAATTGTCACCAAAGCTGTGGATTTTATAAGGTGCAAGGGACTGAACCATTGCCAATTCCATGAGTTCCTTAAAAGTATGGATGCTGATTATGGGGACCATCATTTACTTTTCTGAAATAAGGTGGCTAAGTTGGGGTAACATGCTGAAAATATTTATGATTTGCAAATGAAATCAAGTCATTTATGGAATCAAAAGGAAAATTTGTGCCAGAACTTGAAGATGAAAAATGGCTCACAGATTTAGCATTTTTGGTGGATTTGACCACTCTTTAAATGAGCTAAACAACTTATCTCGATCCTAATGAAGGGGAATGCACACTCCCCTCACTGTTTTTCAAAAACTCCAGGAGTTTTTAGCTATGTTTCAAACCATGACAGCATTCGAAAGAAAACTTAAATTATGGCAAGCTCAAGTTATGGCAAATAATTGTATGCATTTTGATATGTTGGCTAAACACACCTCTGTAAACAGTGAAAAAATATACAACTTTGCTTTCCATTCTGATACAGGAATTTGAGAATATGTTTCAAGATTTCCGAAAACTTCATCCATTTTTTGGTATATTTTCAACTCTGTTTTCAGTCAACATAAATACATTACTTGCAAATTTTCATATGGAATGTAAAGAGTTGCAATCAGACATTCAACTCAAATAAAAATTTGATCGTGTCTCTTTGCTAAACTTTTGTAAGACCTACCTTCCCAGAGAAAAATATCCCTTGCTTCACAATCATGCTTTATTCATATCACTTTTTGGCAGTACGTACATTTGTGAAAAATTGTTTTCAAGAATGAGGCACACAAAGAGTAAAGTTAGATCAAAAATTTCTGACAAGCACCTTGAGAACTAAGAATTACAACCATTTCCATTGAACCAGTTTCAAAAAAACATGTTCATGAAACATGTATGTTTTACTGTTATAATAAAAAATATTTAAAAATAAAAAAAGTTTTGTTACTTATTTACTTAACTATATTATATGTATACAAGCCCTTTTGGATTTGCTCTCCTTCTAGCAGAAAGAAGTGGGGTCAGGATTCGGAAGGAAAATAAGCCCTCTTGGATTAGCTCTCCTTCCAGCGGAAAGCCAGGGAGCTGTATAAATGGTGAAAATACTCCTTGTTGAGTTTGAGAAGCCTACCTTTCTTAATAGGAATCCACCTCATCATGCCATATTCAGAAGGAGAGGGGCCCAAAATGGCAAAAACTCAGAGGGAAAAACTTTTGCTGCTTTTCCTGCAGTTTTTGAAAAACAGTGAGGGGAGTGTGCACTCCCCTTTATTAGGATAGCGATTTGATAGGAACTGTTGCCTGAGAGAACAGGAAGCATGACCCTGATTGGCTGGATAAGCATAGAGGGTGGAGCTTCCTAACAGGACAAGCTCCTGCAGCCACCATTCCCCCCCCCCTTAGGAAGCTGTCAGGGATTGAGGAAGGGTGGCTGCCATCCTCTCTCCTTCCCCACCCCCCCACCCCCCGGGATCGAGGAAGAGATGAAGGCAGCTGCCGTCCTCTCCCCTTCCCCAGTTCCTTGCCTCCTGTTGCTGAGGGGATCAAGGAAGAGAGGAGGGCGGCTGTCATCTTTGGATGTGAAGCTTATGGGGGCTGCTGGGAGCATAAACACCATTAAGACAAGTCGTGGCTGCTGAGACTTGCTATTACTGTGGGGCACTACTGTTTTTTTGGGCTCATGTAGACAGGCCCCCAGTTTTCAGCCTTAAAAGCTAATTTTCTGCTGGATGGAGTCCATAGGTGAAAGAGGAACAGGGATGCTCAGAAGGCGAACGAGGTCCATGACATTACTCACCCCAGCCCGGGAGACAGAGGCTGGAGGACACCCCAAAGCCACCACCACTGCTAGCACAAACCACTGCCACTTCAGCCCAGATATAGCTCCTTCCCACCAAGCCTGACTATGGCCAAATACTCTGCACATGTGCAAAGCCAGGGCAGGAAGCGTGAGGAGGGTCACTGTTTATCAATGCACATGCACCAATCCATATTATGGCATGAAAAGAGCTTTTTACTAGGCAATTCTCATCACTTAGACATGTACACTGGGATCTTTTAATTCCTGGTGATACTCATAGTTGGGGCCACACTAGTAGCTGACCTGGGTCGCATGCAGCCCCCGGGTTGGACACCCCTGCTATAGATCATGGTTACCATAGTAAAACCAAACCAGCAGGCACAAGTATGTCTAGATTTCTACACACGCAGTAGCCTATATATTTCCAAAGTAGTCCAAACAAAAGATAATCTGCTTCTCACCAGTTCAGTTAGCACTCATTGTTTGTGTTAAGAACTCTTGCTAAAGTTTGGCAAAGAATGTCATTTTGGCATTCTTCATTCCCCCAGCCAGCAAGTACATCCTGTTCTAAATAACTGTTTTAAAAACCCTCAAAAGCAATTCAAATGATGTAAGAGAGAAATTAGGGTCAAACTCTATTCAGGCACTGCCAAATATACCTACCGTGGGAAAAGGCAAATAAACACTGGGTTATCCCACCCACAAGAAATCTTGAAGCAGAAACCATACTACACCAGTTGCTTACTCTTCTGTGAAAATCATTTTGTCATAATATCTTTATATATAATGAAACATGAATTCCAAATAACAACTTGTACAATGCCTCTCCTGCCTTAGATGCAGGTGATGTTCTGAGAGTTCAAGTTGAAGCAACTTTATGCTAAAGTGGAATACTGGATGGTTAGTTTTCATAAAGTCTGTTTCTAATGCATCTAATTCCTTTTACTTTATTTGAATGCATTTCTATGCATTAGAAGTCAGTGCAGAGCTTCATTTGTTTAACAGTGAAGCTATCTAGACTAGAATGCAATGTCAGCATACTCTGAAATGAAATGTGATTCTCTTTTGTCAAAAGAATGACAATGCCGGTGAAACTCCCTTCCTGATATTAAAATGATACATTTCAGCTTGTCTCCTGATGGTGAAGCAGAGCAGTAAAGCAGTAATCACAGAATATGTACAACTGATCGTATCCACATTAACAGCTTCAATAGATGGCGTGTGGATTCTTTGTGCTGTAGTAGGCCTCACAGGCAGCAACATAAGCTGATTCTGGGAAGAAGTCATCATGGTATTCTGCTAAGAACCTGGAATAGAAAAGTACATATGCTGTCTGTCATTTCTAATATTCTCAAGCCCCTAGACAGACCAAATTTAAAACATCCAATATAGGATGTTACAAAGATATTTATATGTATAGGAATTATACCAGTAAGATTTTGTGAGCCTAATTGCCTAATTGCATATTTCAACAAGCCATTAAAATTGAGATATTTAAAACGCTAAAAGCAGGAAAATTTAATATTTGATTTAATTAGTAGAATTTATTTAACTGTATTAAATAATTTTTATCACTGGTTCAAATGATCAAATGATCAATATCTTTTGTGACTTATTAAATGGTATGATCTATTAAGAGTCCTCACTAGAGACCAAAGGTGCAAGAAAAAGCCATAAAAATGCTAATGTTCAAATTTCATTTCAGCTGCAATCTTAAACATACACAGAACTAATTCCTACTTAATTCAATAGGGCTTACTTCTGAGTAGACATTCTGAGGGCTACATTACTAGAGCGCTGATCCTGTCTACGAAAGTATCTCTAGACTTATACTCCTTAAAGACAGGAATACAAATAGGTTCCTTTTTGGAAAAGATTTTGCCAACTCTCATTTGAATTATGTTGAAACTACTTTGATTTTCAAATTCACAATGAAGTATGTTTTTCCTTACATAAATCCATTAAATATTTATTCTTCAAAAATCCTTAACTGAAAGTGCATATAGCCTCTCTGATTTACTAGCATACCATTAACTGATCACTAGTGCAGACTAATGGTCATAGATCATTACTGCAAGCTCACTTTCTACTCACAGCCTTGTAAACTCCAACCGAAGACTAATCAAAATCATTATTTTTATGTTTATATGACTTTCCATAGAAGGACTATTTCAAAACAGCACATAATGAATATTAATTTTGCATGCCAACTATGAGCATGCTGCAATAAATGGGAAATGGTTTACTGAATGCTAAGCCCTAATGTTTAGATTTGGGCTCTAAGGACAGTTTTAGACATTGTACAGTACTGATGAGAGCCAGAGTGATATAGTGGTTTGAACGTTGGACTATGATACTGGAGACTAGGATTCAAATCCTCACTCAGCCACAGAAACCCATTGGGTGAGCTTGGGCAAGTCACACCCACTCAGCCTCAGAGGAAGGCAAGGGTAAACCCTCTCTGAATAAATTTCACCAAGAAAACCTGTGATAGGTTCACCTCACAATAAATCAGCAATAACTTGAAAGCACACAACAACAACACAGTACTGAGAGAAGAGAAATATTACACTGAATGTATATATATCATCAGTTCTATGTCATGTGCAAAGAGATGGCATCTTTACGCGCATCTGTTCATGGAAGAAAGGCACAAACTCTTTCTTCATACTGTAATTTATGCCAGCTATTTTTAAGATCTGTATAATGTTAAAGGAAGTTATTTACTAAAACTAAAACTTCTTTAGTGGAATTGTGTGCTTTTCTCCTACAGAGTATTAACTAGATACATAGCAAAGCACTCTCCCATTAATAAAATGATGCTTGTAGAAGTTATCAGGTGCCTTGGAGTATATAGGCGTATAGGTTTTCAATTACTCTTACCTTAGGAACAATTCAAAATGTTTTACTAATGCTTTTAGGTTTTTGTCAGAAAAGCTCATCTTCCCAAGTATTTCTGGGAGCTTTACTGTAAAAGAAAAAAATATGCATTTTTATTCTTCTTTCCCTGCTATTAAATGTAATAGTCCATAATAACACAGAATACTCAGAATTTCTTCCAACTTTGGAAGAAAAGTATCAGAAAAGCAGGTTGCATACCAGCAACCGTGGTTCTTTGAGTGATCACCTGTGAACCCATACATATGGGATTCTCCATGCCTGTGCAGACTATCTTCAGAAACTTCTAGAGCTAGATCTTTTCAGCTGAAGGCCCTCCCTCCCTTCCATACCACACATGCTCAGTATGGTTCCTGCTCAAACCCACTCCGTTCAATGTCCACCAGAACAGCATAGTAAGGTGGGAGTTGTGAAAGTTCACAGAAGATCACTGGAAAAACCACCGTTATAGGTAAGCAACCTGCTTTTCTTATTCACTGTATCTGTGACTCACACATATGGGAAATTGGCAAGAAAGACACGCATGGATGGAGGGTGATTATGCTTGCAATGACTGAAGCACAAACAAAGAAAGGAAGTAGAGTCTCTGGCCCAAACATCAAGTCTGCAGTGCTTAACATAGTGAACAAATGGGCATATGTAGCTGCTTGACAAATATTCTGAATGGGCACATCAGCCAAGAATGCAGATGAAGTGGAGGCAGCTCTTGTGGAATGAGAACAGATAGAGGAAGGCTTCCTGGCAGTCTGATACGCTAACAAGATGGTAGAAGTGCCCTTCTGGAAATGGGCTATGAGGAAGCTTGACAACCTTGCTTATGAGTCCTGTAGCAGACACAGAGTCTAGGAGATTTCCTGAAGTGTTTTGTTTGATGAACCCAGAAGGCAAGGGCACACCTGACATGTAGTGTGTGCCAAGCCCACTAGTCATCAGTTGATGAGTATGGGAAGAATGTTGGAAGTGAAAAATGCTGAGACAAATGGAAAGATGAAAACATTTTTGGGAGGAAAGTTACATCCGGAAACAGGACCACCTTGCCTTTGTCGAACTGGAGGCACGGTGAGTCTACCTGCAAAGTGGGTAGTTCACTGGTCCTCCTGGCATAGGTGATGGCCACAAGGAACACAATCTTCCATGTGAGAAGGCATCAGTCACAAGAGTCCAGGGGTTCAAAAGGACATATCATCAACTGGGAGAGAACGAAGCTTAGATCTCAAGCTGGAGTGATGGGTGGTTGAGATGGAAAGGTGTTCATGAAACCTTTGAAGAAAAGTTTAATTAAAGGGTGAACAACCCAAGAAGAAAAACTAGAGTTGAATGAAGGTTGTGAGAGCCACCACGTAGCCACCTATATCGAGCATTTGAGAGGCCCTCTAATGCTAAGAAGAACAGAAATTAAAGAATCGAAACCTGGCACCAGTCTACATGAATGATACTGAGAAGAGGGGGAGTCTACGTGCAGAACAAGAAAGAGGTAACTGATCATATGGACGTGATGGAGGTGGGTGCAAGAGGAATGCCAATGGAGGGGTGGACCTCTGAATTCAGCAGATCTATAATCACAGGAAGACCCTGGTGATAGAGGATACAGATAGTATGATCTATGCCAGTCTTTGTCACTGTACAGGCGGTAACTTTTGCAGCCTGGTGAAAGGTGCATCATAGTAGTGCCCCACTGGTGGAAGAGGATGACAACAAGGCAGCTCTTTGGGATTATAACAATCTTGCAGTCTACAGAGGGAAGCTTGATGTGCTGGATACCTGAATCTATGTGAAGTGATAGAAAGGCAGCTTGGAGTGGTGGATTGGCTTCTTGCCAAGGTGTGGATGGAACTGACTGAGCACCTCACCCTCAGTGTCAACCAAGGCACTGGACATCCTTCAGGTTTGACTCTGGGAGAAGTAGCTCTTCTTCCAAATGTTCTAGCATCAGAGCAGGTGACCTATGCATTGACAAAGCTAAGCATGCATCATCAGTACTGACCCTTACCCGAACAGACAGTATAATCAAGTTGACAGTACAAGGTGCCATTAGCACATCCGACCTCTTCGGACGAGCTGAAGGTACTTCAGGTGGCTTGAATTTCTTCTGACAAGATGAAGGATCCTCACAAGAAATTATCAGCAAATTTAGATTTCTTCTTATGAGATGAAGGACTATCTGAAGGTTTCTTTCTCTTCTTACTTCAGATGGAGTCTCACGAGGAGCCTGGTTGAATCTGAAGTTGACAGTACTGAAGCTCCCTGATGAGAGGAGGGAGTCTTATCAGTACCAGTGCGATCCATCACTGTGTCGGAAGATGGAGCTAACAGTACTGAAGCGTGTGAAGCAAGGCCCATAGAGGCTGTGAAAAGAGGCATGTTTGGGTAGTGAGGTCAGCAGTATTGATAGCCAATTCCCAAAGAAAGGTTTTGAGACATTAAGCCCTGGTCTGACAGCCATTGTAGGAAAAGGCTCCACAATAAGAACACTTATCCACAACATGGGCCTCCCCCAAGCAAAGGAGGCACTCAGAATGGCCATCCGTCTGGGGGATCTTCTTAATGTAGGAGACATTCTTCTGGAAGAAGGCTGTAGATGCCATAAACCAGGAGGAAAATAGAAAAAAGATGGCAAAGAAGAGTAGCTAACACAGCAAAGTTCCCCACAATGATGGGCAAAAGAAAACTGGGGATTTGAGCGCAAACTGTACTGAGCATGTGCTGTATGGAGGGGGCGGGGCTTTAGCCAAAGAGATCTAACTCTAGACATTTCCAAAGATGTTCTGTGCAGGTGCAGAGAATCCCATATGTGTGAGTCACAGAGGCCATGAAGAAACATAGTTCCAGCTTAACTATGGTGTACACAGAATGGCTTGTGGATCAATGTCAGACTTTGCTCAAAACAAAGTAAATTCACAGTCTGCAACTAGATGTCCATGAACACAATTTCACTTGTGCTAGTGGAATGACTACTGAATATTGACCCATATTTATAGAACTTGGATGGTTAATGATGTAGTACAATCAGTAAGAATGTACTACAGGTATACCTCCTTTAACAAAGCAGTTGTGTTCCTGGGAATACTAAACTTTGGTAACAGAGGCAGAAATAACATGGAAGGAACAGGGGTAGGTTCCTACACCACAAAAAAGAAGAGCAGCTCATCATGTTTCAGCAAAGGTTGTATTTTTAAAAAATTAACAATGTGCACATGTTAAACAGAACAACCAGGTCAGCTATACTTTGCATAAGTAAACCAAAAAAATATTTTGAACCTTCTAGAAACCATTGAAAGGCTTCTTCCAAAATGCATCTAAGGACTGCTTTTTGCCTTTTCACCAGCTTCTGCCTTCCTTATGATTTCCATTTTGGTGGCATAGATCTATGTTTTTGGAGTTTGTTTAGTCATGCTGGGAATAGCTGGTAAGGCAGATTTATCTGTTCTCCCCCTTCTCTTTCTGTTTTTTCATACTCAGTACGGGACTCTGGAGGCAGCTCCTGTTTATCTTGTCTGTTGTAGACAGGCAGACACAGCTACAATAGGATTATTTTTCAGCTCAAGTTTTATTACTCTGTTTGCTGTGAACACACTGCTGAAACCTGACACTGAATGTCTGTGCTTCTCCAGCCCTCCTCCACCATTTTGTCATTGCTGATGCTGTTTTAAAAAACCTTCTAGCTATACAGAAGACAAGGGGGAAGGAAATCTGGTTGTGCATAGAAAGACTTCGTAAAAAGGAGCTTTACTGTTAGAAGCTTTGTTAACTGAGGTATGATTGTAGACACATCAGGAGTAGAGGGTGGACAACAAGGCCACATGGTGCAAAATAGGATTTACTTCCAAGTAAGCACATATCAAATGTTATATGTGATTTAAAACAATAAAAGCCATTTTAAGTGTTAAAAAACAAAATTGTATCTTACCAAACATCCGTAGTAAATGCTGAGATCCATAAATATAAGAAGGTGGTGGTGGCTGATCCCCTGGGGGATAGTTCTCTGGCATGAGTTTCCATGACAACACCTACAGATAAAAGATTCTATCAACAATTATTTCCTTAATAGTTTAAGAGCATATTATAAATTTGTTGGAAATTGTCTAGGTAACCTGATTAGTCTTGCACAAATTTATTTCATCTTTCAACCAGAGTCATTTACAGAACTATAAAGTGGTTACACGATCTATGTGCATTCAGAATTCAAAACAGCTTTGTAAATGAAACAGAATTCTTCAAAACCATGATGACAATGTTGATTGTAGAACTGAAAACTAGCTCCATTGCAATGATCTCATTAAAATGATACCATAATGGTTATTATAAAGGCTTACAGCATAATAAAAACAAAACCAGTCACAAATTAGTTTTCACTCCTCACTCATCATCAAGAAAAAACTACAAAGAAACAACTTTATCACATTAAAATGGGGACAACATTGTTACCTAATGTTCTAGAAAAGATGCCATACAATTGTTACACATTTCTCTTAGAAATCTTATTGAACATTTCCAGCTATCTTCTAGTTACCTCCTCAATGTTTCTAAACAGCTTTTGAAGTTCACTCTAGGGACATAGGCAAGTCCAGTGGATTTCCCCCCACCAAATCCTAACTATTCCACCCCATTTCAAAAGGCTTGATATTCTCCCCACAGTGTACAGCAGCAGTGCTATCATGCAACATTAGATTTTTTTCAGAAGCTAAAGACATCTTTTGTTCTCAAAACTAAACTTCACAGCTCTTTGGATCCAATTTCTTGGACTACATGAGTTTACCTCATTTAATTCATTGTTTCGTCTTCCTTCAAAACCAGCAAACACTGCACTGCCCTCTCTGCTAGGAGTCAATGTAATAGGCGATGATGACCCACTGTGAACAGGGGTTTCTACAAAAGAAAACATAGGAATTAATTTTATTAACAGATATACTGTGTTCAGCATGCTATTATTTAGCTATGAGAAGTTTCCTCCAGTGTAACTAACCAGCAAGCTCATCAGGACATTTGCAGTTACCCTCCAAGGAGAGCTCCCTTCCTGGCAGGAAACTGAATTTGACTGTGGTAATTCCCATGTCACACAATGGAACATCTCAGTTCTTTCCAAAAACCTACCAGGTGACCAGGAAGAAAGTATTTTCAAAATGACCTTGATACATCCCAGCACATGTAATACCTTCTACTCACAGTGAGGTCAAGTGAAATGTATACACCAGAGAGTCATATCAGGGATATAACTACCAAACAACAAGTCTACTGATGAAATAGTCAACCATGGAAAAGTCTTTCACACTTAAAATAGGAAGTAAGTCCATAAGAAAAGTATTCTAGAAACATAATTTAGGATGGTAGACTGTATGACAACATAGTGCAATGTCACAAACAGTAAGTGTTTCAACAATGTCATATTTAAATAGTATCATTTGATAAAATTAGTGATGAACAATGGGGAAATCATGGCTTTTGGTTTCTTTAACCAATATTTAGCATGGATTTTATGTGATCTCTTTCCTCACCATTTAGTGTCCATGGACTGAAAAAATCTTTATAAGCATATGTTGTCTCAGTACAATACAGCCTGTTCAACTTATTGCTGACAGCTAGCAGTTCTGTTACACCTTCCAAAGTACTTCTACAAAACAATCAAACTGGAAATAGCTATAACCAAGGATGTCCGGCTGCTGCAAAAAAGGCAGCCGTGTATCTCCTGATATCCAATTTAAAAAATGCATGCTATAACATCACTATGCTGTCTCCTTGCAATAGTACACAATCTCTATTGTGGATTGAACAGAGAGCCCTGTGAGACTGGCTATGAGGAGGAGGTAACAGCCATACTACTTTCATCCCGTAGCCAATCCACTGCAGGGATATACAAAGCCACATGGCAAGCCTTCAGGTGTTGGTGTGAGGCCAACTCCATCGCACAAGACGGAGTGGCAGTGAAGCATGTGTTGGCATTCATGCAGAAGGGTCTGGACCTGGGGCTTAGGCCCAAAACACTAAAAAGGCAAGCAGCAGCCCTATCCTCAGTCTTGCCACTACCACAGGGAGGAAAGCTCGCCTCTCACCCGCACGTAAGCGTCCTTCTTTTCCCCCAGAGCCATGCGCACAAGTGGGAAGGTTGTCAAGGGGGGAAGTGACACATGCGGGGTTGGGCAGGCTTTTACAACGGGAAAGTGAAATATTGGGGGTTTTGTTTGTTTTTTAAATTAGGAGGCAGACGGAGCAAGATTAATGAAGATAGTGAGGGGAAAGAGGAAAGGCAAGAGGTGGGTCTAGGGAAATTAAAGAAGGTGGAGGAGAGGCTCTGGAGCTCTGCTTTGGGCAAGGTAGGAAGGAGAACTGGCCTCATGGAGAGATGAAGGGGATGAGCCAAGGACAAATCTTCAGTTATCGCTAGACCAAGACTCTACTTCCTGCCTCTCTCTGGGGACTTTTTAAGACAAGGGGAACCCCCCCCCCCCGAGGAGGTCAAGAGAAGAATGCGGCTATTTCGCTTACACAGCCCCTTTTCAGACAGCCCCATCCTCCTCCGTCCTCCTCCTGACCTTCCCCCATGCTGTTCATGCCGCTTTTTATTGATGGAGGTTCTCCGTCAATAAAAAGCAATGCCAGCAGCACAGGGGAAGGTGACGAGAAGAACAGGGCTGTCTGAAAAGGGGCTCAGTAAGTGAAACAGCCCCGTTTTTCTCCCAACCTCCTTGGAGTTTTTTTCCCCTGTGTGAAAAAGTCCTGGGTGGTAAGAGGAACTAACCCAAAAGTCATGGATTCCTCCTCTCACCAACCCAGAGAATATTTTAGCAGTTGTGGCTGGTTTTCATTTCTTAAAAGACAACAAAAATCTATGAGAAGCAATCCACATTGGGATAGATCCAGGCTTAGTTATATTTAACAACATAATTAAATCCATGAGAAGACACAGATATCAGCTGAAGTGCCCCACACATAATTCAAGTTCACATCCAACCCGATTTCTCTTCCAAGTCTTGATTAAAACAAATCTGTTTGGGCAAGGAATGCTGATGAAGGCAGGTTAAACTGCACGCATACAGGCTTAAAATAGCTGTTATCTACATGGGAAAAAACATTAAGACACCAGTAGAACCTACCATTCTTCCACCAGTAGTATACAAACTCAACTTAGACAATCAAATGCCTTTGCATACTTCTTAGAAAGCAACCAGTGACAAATAGGGAAATGCTCACAAAAATACTCAGCCCCTTCCCACAAACAGATTTTCTTCTTTCCATCACCACCTACTCTTTTCAAGATGCAAAAACAATTTTGGCATTGAAGAAGGAGCCTCAATATTCCGTCGTTTTGGTTGTGGAGAAGCACTACTTTCTGACAATCTGTCACAGTTGGATGTGTGACGGGTAGAACGCCTTAGAGAATGCAGTATTTCAGGTTCAGTCTTTCGGCGTTTAGGAGTTACAGATTCTACTGTCATAGGCTGACTATCTGTGGACTGTGGAGTTGATGGATTCAGAAGAGGTGGACTTGGGGAAAGCTCTTCTTGATTTCTAAAGGAAGAAAAACAGAAGTGTATGAGAAGAATACAGATATACCTCAGCTAATGAAGTACAGTTGTTCCTCTGTATTCACGGATTTGGTATCCACAGATTTAAGTATTCACAGCTTGAAAATATTCTTAAAAAATAATAATCCAAAAAGCAAACCTTGATTTTGCCATCTTATATAAGGAAGACCATTTTGCTATGCCACTGCATACAATGGGACTTGAGAATTCACGGATTTTGGTGTCCACGGGGGGTCCTGGAACCAAATCCCAGTGAATATGAAGGGACAACTGTACATGTGTTCCTGAGCATTACTTCTTAAACAGCAAATGTGGTACCAAAGTGTTAGCATGCCCTACTATCCCCTCCCCGCACTAATCCATAACTGGACATATTGGATACTTTTCAGGGACACATTGGCTTAGATAGACTAGAGGTCAGTTTGAGGTCACAATGACCTGAGACATATCTAGAACTATAATGGCAGGAAACCCAAGTTAGGATTAAGCAGAAAGCCCCCATGATGGGTCTATGATAACAACCAAGTCATTAAACGGGTATGTGCTAATCCTTTCTTCCAGCCCTGGGCGCTTTAAGCAATAATTCGATCAAGGAATAAAGTGACCATTCTTCATTCCATACCCTACAGAAATCTCCCTTCACACCCTTCTGTCCAACCTTAAAAGGTTGTCATAAGCCCATCAATGTTCTATCTCACCACAATTAAAGAAATCAGCTAAGTTTCGGTTCCCTTTGTCTATTCCGTGGGAGAGCAATCCAAGCTTTGTTATTACTAACTTATCTCTCCAAGGCACAGAATAGAGTATAAATAATAGAGCCCTAACAATAGTAAGGTGTGCCACAGTGGACAGACCCAGACACTCTCTTAGCACGCCCCGGATCGGAACCTCCTGTGCCACCCTCAGATGCCTGAGTATCTTTGTTGCTCTTCGAGACGTAACTATCACCCTATCTTCCCAGACCTCCCTCCCTCCCTCTCTCTCACTGCCCAACCTTTCTGCCTTACTCTGCTATAGCCTTGTATGGTTCGTAAGAACATGTGTTGTGTATGTTAGTTTACCTTCTGTATTATTCCAATAAAATACATTGTTCAACTGCAGCCTCCTCTACACTACTGGTATACATAGGTGAAAAGATCCCCAAAATACACTCCTCTTGCAAGACTCCTGTTTGAGCTAATAATTACCCTAACTAGATTTTGGCATCACCCACTTCTTAGGGTAACAAAAGGAAGAAATAACATGCAAAGAATAGGTATAGGTCCTACATCACACACACACAAAAAAAAGAACAGTTCAAAATGTTTCAGCAAACTTCGAAACCAACAATATGCACATGTGAAGTGGAACAACCAGATCAGGTGAGCCTTGCATAAGCAAACTAAAACATTCTGAACTTTCTAGAGACCACCTGAAAGTTTCTTCCAAAATACATCTATAGATGATTTTTTTCCTTTCCACTCTCAATTTTTGTTATGATTTCTATTTTGATGGCCAAAATTACAGATCTAGATTTTTAAATATATCTGTGTATGCATGTGCGTACTTGGGTAGATCCTGAGGCAGGCTTATCTTTCCACTATTCTCTGTTCTGCTTCGTAAGTGATTCTAGTTTACTTTGCCTGTTGTAGGCAAACACATACAGATACATAGGATTGGCTAGTATGGAATATTATTCTTCCCATCTGAAGCTTAACTGCATTTTCTGCTTAACTGCATTTTCTGCTGACAAGCTGCTGCAATGCAACACCAAAAATCTATGTTTCCATAGCTTTCTTCATTATCCTTCCCACGCTGATGTCCAGCTAGACCAAGCAGGTGGAGGAAAAGTGGGGCTGCATGGGCACACAAAGATTGTATAAAAACGAGCTTCTTTATCAGAGGTTTTGTTAATTGAACTATGCCTGTATAAGTTACTTAGGCAATATTGTGCTATGCAAACAAAGAAAAATCGTAACTATGAAACTTTATTTTATCAAAACCCTTTACCTTCTAAATTTTCTTAGTCTGAAAACTTGACATCAAATCATTAATCAAACACCAGTTTAGGTCTAAGGATTAAAAACCTTTCACATGATACCAATTTTAAAACATGCTCAAGAAAAGTTATTTTTAAAAAAGTGAAAACACCAAACCCACCTGTTAGAATTTGCTACATTCTCTTTGATGGGAAGAAAAAATTTGGAAGAAGTAACTTTCTTAAACTGAGCTTGTTCATAAGGATACAACAGAATCAATGGAAGTGTGAAGTCAAAAGTTATTCTTAGTCCATCCACCATTTCTTTACATAATTCAACACTAGAAAAATAGGGATGTAAAATAAATGGTTAAATATTTTCCATAATTAACGGATAGGTTTATGTGAATACACAAGGCAGATAAGGGTTTTCTTTTTAGAGCTAAACAGACTATGCTATTTTAGTAGCACTGTACAGTCAGTGTACACTTTCAACACAAAAGTATAAAATGTAATGGAATTTGCTTGTTCAAATGTAAAAGTTGTAATCACCAAAACATTCAATCAGGGGAGGGCCTTTTGCCATGCCTGTTTGAGCTTTGGAACACATACCCCTCTGCATACAGAGAAAGCTAATAAACATAACAGACAAAACCCAGTAATATCACATGATAATAGATATAATTGGGGTCAAGGAGAAGTACACTAAAGTGATACAGATGTACACAAAAGCGAGGAGAAAGATAGCATACTGTAACTGAACAATACACTATTGAGGGGAAAAAAAGATTCTTCATAGAACAAAGTATCTCGGGAAGGCTAAAGACCAAGAATTATGAAAACGAAGTTCTAAGAATTGTTAAAACTATTTTTCTAACAGTTGCTGAAGGAACAGGTGGAATAGATCATGTACTAAAAATAAGGAGATTTGATGGGGAGAAACAAAGGAAGATAAAGGTAGGGTTATAGGAAGGAATTAAAAAAAATCTTAGGGTCAGGATGATGGGCTATGTACTGATAGTTAAAAGCCAGGCAAGGGGGGTGGGGGAACTAGTTAGATGATGATGCAAAACACAACTTAAAAGCACTAAGAATTTGGGGTAACTGCATTTAAAGCAACCTGCATCTTTACAGAAACATGCACATAGACTTTAGTCAGCTGCACTAAGAACTATGATTGTATATTACATAAGGGAGCATGTCAGAATATTAAGTACTGTACATTCCGGCGTATAAGACGACTAGGCGTATAAGACCCCCCCCAATTTTTAAGTTAAAATATAGAGTTTGAGATATATTTACTGTATAAGACGACCCCCCCCTTCTCTTACATGGCAAGTATATGCCAAACTCCCCCACACCAGTGGTTCTTAACCTGTGATTAGTGGGGGTCTGTGAAGGCTTGAAGGCTGCTTGGCCCACCTCCTCCCTGCAGTGACAGGAGCTAAGGCAAAGGTTGGCTGGTTGACTTGGCCTGCACATTGCCATTCAATCTAAAACTTGCAGGAGAAAAGTCTTCTCTCTTCCTCCACTGCCTCTGAGGGAAGGTTGAATGGATGGTGTAATGGTATATTATTATTATTATTATTATTATTATTATTAGGGCTTTAAATCTTGAATTAAGTCTTGAGGGACCCCAGAGGTGTGGGAGCGTTTGCACGGCTACAGAGGCAGTGGGGGAAGCCGCGCGGGGTGGGGGGTGATTTTCTCCATGGCTGCCAGTCACGGAGAAGCCCCCCCACCCCGCACGCTGAAGGAGAAGGGGGGAAGCTGTGTGGGGAGGGGAGGGCTTCTCCATGGCTGCCAGCCACGGAGAAGCCCCCCCCACCCCGCACAGCTGAAGGAGAAGACGGGACGCTGTGCGGGGAGGGGAGGGCTTCTCCGTGGCTGGCAGTCATGGAGAAACATCTCCCACCCCGCGCGGCTCCAGAGGCAGTGGGGGAAGCTGTGCGGGGTGGGGGGATCTTTTCCGGGGCTAGCAGCCATGGAGAAGACCCCCCACCCCGCACAGCTGAAGGAGAAGGGAGGAAGCCGTGCGGGGAAGGATCTGGCTGGGTCGGGGGCGCCACCGCTTCACCTGAGGAATCGGCCAGCGGGCGCTCTCTTTGACCCAGCGCAGGAGCAGGCAGGCGGGGAGACGGAGCAGCTCTACATTCGCACCTCTCCTCTGTTTTTGATTGCTCCCCAAAGGGGGAGAACGCGGAGAAGAGGGATGAATGTACCAGTACACGCTTTGCCTCACCCCCCCACTCAATCTCCTGCATCTTCGCTCCATTTGCAAGGGAGCGAAGAGGCAGGAGATTGGGTGGCCGGTGAGGCAAAGCGTGTACCCGGCGTATAAGACGACCCCTGACTTTGGAGTCTATTTTCCAGGCTTCAAAAGTCGTCTTATACGCCGGAATATAAGGTATTCCCATGCTATCCATAGAGATGTATCAGACGACAGAAGGCACCTTATAGAAGTTCATACAATTTGAAATTACTGCTACACTTAAAAAAAACATAGCTTGATACAAATCTAGAATATTGCCACGTTTCACAATAACACATGCCTTCAAATCAAAAAATGAAGTGCGGGTTTAAGTCCTCTGCAATTCCCAAATTCTTGGAAGTAAACATTCTCCTTGTACACAAGTTTCCTCAAGGTGAAGAAGACAATATTTAGAACTTGTGCTTAGGTACATAAAATGAGAAATGAATCCTTAACCAGTCTGTGATACAGCTCAAGGGTTCTTCTGGCTCCTGAGAACCCCTAAGCTGCCCTTTTTATTCTACCTGCCACCACCCTTTGATCTTTTGAACCCTTTATCCACAGCCCAAAGGGAGATTGTGAAGTTTCGACAGTTGTGTCCCTAACTCTGCAGGGATGCCACCCCCACTCCTTTCTAAGCCTAGAGGGAAGAACGGAACTTTGGACTTACTGTGAAGGTTCCTTCTCAGCAATAGTGGGGAGGAAATCCTTTAGCCTGGATTGGCTCCTCACACAATAGCTAACAGACAGGGCCATCAACCAATAGAAAGAGTTGCAGAATAGAACTAGAGGAGCAGAGCCAGCCCCCATTCCCCAGTTATAGACAAATGAACTCCAGTGAACATCCGAATTTAACCTCACAGACAAAAAAGGACTACCACAATAAAAAATCAGACACTAGAAGGGTAAGAAAAGATTTCCTCCCCACTACTGCTGAGAAGGAACCTCCATGGTAAGTCCAAAGTTCCATTCTCCAGCAGAGTGGGGAGCCAATCCTTTAGCCTGGGACCTACCCAAGTGGTCCTCAGAAGGGATGGGACTAGCTTGTTTAGCAACTGCTGATTGACCCTACGACCAAAGGCCACTTCTGCAGATACAAACATTAATTTTTTAATGATGAAGGAATGTAGGCTCCGAAGACCAAGTTGCTGCTCAACAGATCTCCGCCAAGGAAACCGATGTGCAAAAGGCTGCTGAAATGGCTGCGCTCCTGGTGGAATGAGGCAGGATTCCTTTCAGAACCAGCAGGGAACTATGCGTGTACGCCAATGGAATGTATAACCGAAGCCAACGTGACAAGGTGCTAGCAGAAACCTTCTTCCCCTTGGATCTGTCCGCAAAGGACACAAATAAGCTGTCAGACTTCCTGAATGCCCTAGTACTCTTCAAATAACACTTTAACATCCGTCTCACGCCCAGTTTGTGCCACTCCTTTTCCAACTGGGTAGATGGGCGAGGATAAAAGGATGGTAGTAAGATTTCCTGCGTTCTATGAAAAACTAAACTGACCTTCAGAAGAAAGGATGGATCTAAACGCAGGGGGAAAAATCCTTATGGAAAACATACAACTCTTCTCTAACTGACAAGGTACACAGCTCAGACACCCGTCGAGCAGAGGTAATAGCGATTAGAAATACTACCTTGAATGTTAAAAATTTTAGGTCTACCGTTCTCAGCAGTTCGAAAGGGGCCTTAACAACTGCATTTAGAACTATATTCAGGTCCCAGGTGAGAAACCTATGAACCACTGGAGGACTCAGCTGAAATACCCCTTTGAGAAAACTCTTGACGTGCAGGTGAGAACCCAGTGAGACTTTAATCTCGCCCTTCAGGATGGATCCTAAGGCCGCCCTATATTTCCTTAAGGTGTTAGCCAAAATACCCTTCTGTAGACCTGCTTGAAAGAAGGCCAGAACTGACCCTACCAAAGCCTTTTGAGGCTGGATACCCTTCCGCTTATACCACCTGCAAAATGCCCTCCATGTTGTTTCATACAACTGAATAGTGGAAGGTGTATGAGCTACAAGGATAGTCTCAATGACTTCCTTGTCAAACCCCTTAGCTAACAACCTCCTCAAACGTGGAGTTGCAACCAGTCTGGATGCGGCTGAAGAAGTCCATTTTAATACAGCAGATCTTCCCATTGAGGAAGAGGCCAAGGCTTCCCCACATGGAGGTGGACTAAGTTAGGAAACCAGGGCCTTCATGGTCAAAATGGAGCCACCAGAATGAGCTCTGTCTTCTCTATCCTCATCTTGCGTAGAACCCTGGACAGAAGTGCCATGGGTGGAAATGCGTAGCATAACACTTTTGGCCACTTGATCATAAGAGCATCAAAGGCCAATGCTTCTAGAGTCTAGAACCTGGATACAAATAGGTCTATCCAGGGGTGACCGAACCATTGAACTACCATTTGGAAGGCCATGAAGTTCAGACTCCACTTGCCCGGATCTACATACTGCCTGCAGAACCAGTCGGCCTGTAGGTTCAGAGAACCCCTCAGGTACTCCACATGATTGAAAGTAGGTGTGTCTTTGTCCATTCAAATAACAGAATTGTCTCCTCCATCAGAGGAAGGGACCATGTCCCCCATTTGTTGATATGGGCCTTTGAGGACATGTTGTCTGTGCGCACTAAGACATGCTGCCCCGAACCAAGTGCTTGAACTGAACTATGCTCTTATCTCAGACACACACCCTCCTTCTGAGCTGCCTCCACAGCATCAGTCTGGAAACCGAGAGCCTTCTCAGCCTTCCTGAGCATTACTTTAAACAACTGTCCCTCAAAGAGCCTGGGAGAGGGCTGTTGAGCTTGTTCAGCTTGTGGTCCACTAAGACTCCTACATCCCTTTCACATGTACTGCCCTCAAGCCAGGTGTCACCCATCCAATATCTGTGCATTTCATTTTTACTGCATTGTAAGGAGCTCCGGACGGAGCGGCAGGTGGAGGTATCGATGTCAACCCAGATGCAGGAGTGGGCCAAACCATGGCTGTCGAGGCCACCATGGTGCAATCAGGATCTCATTGGAGTTGTCTCGACGCAACTTGGAAACCACTCTCGTGAACAGGGGGAATGGTGGGAATAGATACAGGAGAGGAACTGGTACAGGAACACATCCCCTAAGGATCCCTTCACACGGGACCGTGCACAGAACAGTCGGCACTGGTTGTTGGTCGGTGAAGTGAACAGGTCTATCTTCGGGTATCCCCCAATGCCGAAACAAGGCCCTGGCTTCAGTACATTGCAACATCCATTCATGCATGGTCAAATTTGAACGGTTGATTCCGTCGGCAAGAACATTCTCCTCCCCAGGAAGATGGATGGATTGAAGGAGAACATTCCTCTGTACGCACCAGTTCCAAATGTTGATCGTGATCTAAAGTAATGTGGAGGATCTTTTCCTCCCCTGCTTGTTCAGTTAGTACAAGACCAACATGTTGTCAGTAACGAGCAGGATGGTCTTCCCAGTTACCATGGATTCGAAGGACCTCAGTGCTTTCTGAAACACAATGAGTTCCAGAATGTTGATGTGAAGTTGATACTCCCTCATAGACCAGTTGCCTTGGACTGCAAAATGGTCGAGAATCGATGCTTAGATTAGTCCTTAGTGTATTGTTTTGGCATGGACCTGTAATGTGAAGTGATGTCTGGGTCCTCACCAAGGAGGCGGATGATTGGGAAGGAAATCTCTGTCGGCGAGACGATTGAGAGAAGTAGCCCTTCTGGTACTGAAAAGGATGTTGAGGACCCTGCCACCCAACCAACCTCTATAATGGGAAGAGGACGAAGGCATACCATATCTATGGGCCATGTTGCACATCTTTTGTATAAACTAACTTTTCGTCTGTGGACTGATTGAAGAGTCCAGTGTGGTCAAACAGCATGTCCTCAATAGTTGAACAAGCTTGGGAGAGGTTAGTCCAGAAGATCTTATCCATGCATGTCGACGGAGGGATACGGACCCAGTAATCGACTTAGTTGCACAGTCTGTGACGTCGAGCAGAATTCATCTGTTGGCCCGCTAAGGTTTGGCCTTCTGCTTGAATAGCAAGGGCCACCCTCTTCTGTTCCGCTGGAAGGTCCTGGAGAAATAGGGACATCCGCTCCCATAGGACCTACTGGTATGCTCCCATACAGGCTGCATAATTGAAAATTCTAAAGTTGACAAATATAACTTCTTTCCTAGGATATCCAGCTTTCGACCTTCTAGGTCGGCAGGAATGGATTGGGATTGACATTGTCACCTGTGCTGCAAAGCCTCAACAACTACAGAATTTGGTTTAGGGTGTCCATTAAGCCGCACAATGTCCTTTCCAGCAATCTGGTACAGGCAGTCAATTCACTTTTAAGTGGTCAGTGAAGATGGGTTTTCCCAGGAGCCCTGGGTGATTTTAAGCAGAGATGGTAATACAGGAATGTTTGCCACCGGTGGTGCCTTCGCTTTTATCTGGTGATAGATAGTGTCCACTGGATCCAACTGTTTCTCCTCAACCTTGATATCGAGAGCATGAACCATCTGTACCATTTGTTCCAAAAAGGATTGGATGTCATCAGTCGGCGAGGAATAATCGTCATCAAGCAAGTCAGATGCAGGAGATGGTACCATGGACACATAGGGTGAATATGAGTAATCAGAAAATGAAGATCCAGAATGGCTACGGGACTGACGGTGCAGCGAGGTGATACAGTGTGGAGATGGAGGAGGCAGGTCAACTGGTACCCTAAGCAATGGGCGAGACACAGGCCAAACATCCTCTGCAAGCCCTGGGTCTTGTCGAAGACGATCCGTAAGATGGTAGGAAAGCAAGGAGGTGAGTGATAATAATGCCTTTCCTACGTATCTGGAAAAACAAATGATCTTCTCTGCTCAAAGGTAGTGGCATTCACCCGGAACGGGAAGGCTGGAAAGTCCATCAGAGTGGATCGAGCAACATCAAAAGCTCCATATGCACAGACAATATCCATACCATGCAGTGAAGGAGGTGGTCTTGCAGTAGACGGGGATCCTGACTGTGACTGTGAATACTCCACTAGCGGTTGATCCGGTGAACCTTCCCAAGCAGTGCAGCCTGTAAGAAGCTCCTCTCTGGTAACTATAAGAGAAGGAGAATGTGCCCGCCCTCCCTTGCTGGGATGAGACTACCTCGCTTTCAGACAGTCAAGCAGTTTCAACATTAACCAATTCAACTGACTGAGTTGGTGATGGCTCCCTATCCGGGGAGACTTGTTTTTCTGAGCTCGGGGTAGGTGCCGGGGCTGAAGCCTTAGCCATTGAGGCGTCCCTCAAAGTTGATGGTCTTGGAGAAGAATGTCTCATCGTTTTCTTTTTCTTTTGCTTTTCTACTCAAGGATGCAGAAAAATCTCGGTCCTTCCTGAAACCTGCTGGCTTCGAGGAAGATCGGCCCTGATCAGAGCTCCAGTTGAATGTGAGGTATGTACCCTCAACTTGGAGGCGCCTTGGGTCCGTTCCAATGCTGTCGAAACCGTAGCCTCATTAACAGCGGCTATTTCCTCATCCAAGTCATTGACAAAGATGTTGAAAAGCACCGGGCCCAGGACAGAACCCTGTGGCACCCCACTAGTCACTTCTCTCCAGGATGAAGAGGAGCCATTGGTGACTACCCATTGGGTTCGGTTGGTTAACGAATTCCAAATCCACCTAACAGTTGCATTGTCTAGCCTACATGTTACTAACTTTTTTGCAAAAGTATCATAGGGGACCTTCTCAAAAGCCTTACTGAAATCAAGATACACTATATCCACAGCATTCCCTTCATCTATCAAGTTTGTAATTTTATCAAAAAAAGAGAGATGATTAGTCTGGCTTGACTTGTTTTTGAGAAATCCATGTTGACTTTTAGTGATCACAGCATTCCTTTCTAGGGGCTTACAGACTGTCTGTTTAATGATCTGCTCTAGAATCTTTCCTAGTATTGATGTCAGGCTGACTGGGTGGTAATTATTTGGGTTTTCTTTCCCTGCCCCCCCTTTTAAAGATGGGGACAACATCACGGAGCCCTGGTGGTTCAGTGGTTAAATGCCAGTACTGCAAGCCACCACGCTGCAAGTTCGATTCCAGCGGGCTCCAAGGTTCACTCAGCCTTCCATCCTTTCGTAGGTCGGTAAATTGAGTTACCCAGCTTGTGGGGGCAATTAGCTAACACACATTGGAAACTGTTTAATGCAGTGTAGATGTGTAAATAGCTATTGCTTAAAACAATTTGTAAGCCGCTCTGATAGCCTTGTGGCTGAAGAGCAGGGTATAACTAACTAACTAACTAACTAAATTTGCCCTCTTCCAGTCTGCTGGGATCTCTCCTGTTCTCCAGGAATTCTCAAAGATTATTGACAATGGTTCTGAGATTATTTTGTTGACTCTCTACCTGAGATGAGGCCCCCTCCGCGCATCTCAGGACTCCTTTTCTTCTGCCTGCCTCATGGCCCCGAGGCAGTATTTTTTAACTTGTCTTAGAAGTTTCCAGAAGATCGCCACTCTGTAAGGCTTGATTGGTCACTTGGTCCCTGCTGACCTGTGACATCTGTGACAATGCTGTACCTAAAGGTGTTACATTTCTCTCACTTCTAATTAACCCTTTGTTTACCTGATGCTGTGCTGGAAGATAATGGGAAATGGGGTCTTTCCCATTATCACACAGTCACTGTAAACCAGCCATACATTGAAAAAAAAAATGGCTTTACTCCCCAAACAAACTCTGTCAATAAACAAAGTCATTAGCACTCATTCAAAAGTTTATAATCCAATTGAAGAATGTAATTTTAATAGCTGTTTTCCCTGTTCGCAAACTAGATAAGGTAGTTTTAACAGCTTCCTCTAATAGCTAAAAGCTATCATCTCTATACTCAAGAAATTTGCTACAGTAAGTTAGTTGACCTTTGTATTTATCATCACAGGCAATATGTCTAATTATAAGTTCATTAACAATAAGTGAACATGTGCTGCTTTGAAAACATGGCCATTCATTTGAAATAGTCACTTTAGATGCACAAAATTGAAATAGTACTTGCTTACTTCTTTTCTGGTGGGACATAGTGCACATTCAGGTTGGTGTGTGAAGTCATTTGGTGGTGCCGTGATCTTTCATTGGCTGAAAAAGCTGCATTAATGGCAAAATGCTTCACATAGGATTCCAAAATGGTTATTATGTTTGTTTGACATGGCAGTTTCACCAGCTGGATAAGAGAATCAATCAAGTATCAATATTTTTAATAATTTTGTGCAAGAATCAAAGTTTGTATACATTGAGCCATGAGAAAACAAAGGTCACTATCTCAGACACCCATGTGGACTATTTTGGATTTTGAAATACAGTCAGCCCTCTGTATCCATGGATTTGGCATCCATGGATTCCACCATCCATGGCTTGTAAATATTCCCAAAAAAATGAATTCCAAGAAGCAAGCCTTGATTTTGCCATTTTATATAAGGGACACCATTTTACTATGCTATTATATATAATGGGACTTGAGCATCCACAGATTTTGGTATCCACGGGAGGGGGGGGGATCATGGAACCAAACCCCAGCTGATACCAAGGGCCCACTGTATTTCACCTTTTGGAATTCTGGATAAGGGAGACTCAATGTGCAGCAATATTTTCTCAAACACACATTTTGAGCTTATGCAGACAATTACATAAAAAATAGTCTGGGTATGAGAAATCCTGATTCCACTGGTTGGAGGTGCACAATCACAGGAGGTAGACGGCAGCTACCTAGCACGCACCAATAAACCTCACTAATCTTAAACTCAAACTGAAGGGCTGCATGTCACAAATAGAGTCTGGCAGACATTCAGTATCACAACATTTATTTCACCTACGTATCCCCTTGTATCTACATACTTGCTGCACTGAATATTATGACTGGTATAGAAAGATACATATATTGACCAACCAACACACAATATTATGCATATCCTAGGAGACAGGGTACAAAATGCATCCTATTGGAAATAAGTACAAAGCACTCTAGGATGCAGTCCATGCAGACAATACGGCAAACATGAAGTCACATTTCCCAGTTCACAATTGCTCACTGCATTCAGTTTGCTGAACAAGTACATCACACTTAAGTGCTGCCACTTTCAGGGGGCCAAGTCTAGCATGTTCACCAACCCCTAGCTAAGGCATTCATTATTTAATGTTCACTTCACAGGGGCTCTGACTATACACTGAAAAATCAATGCAGCCTGGTCATTTCTGATTTAGGCTACTGCTAGCTTAAAAATGACTACTCTAAGAATAATGCAGCTTAGCAAAACAAGCCTACTTGCAAGAACCACAAAACTATGCAGTAATCTACTTCTTCACATCATACTTTCTTCTATGCTGACCAAGAGGAAAGTGCTTAAGGATTACTCAAAATGTATTGTTTTTATTATGAAAAACAAATATTATGAATAGTTATTATTATTATTGTCTTCTCTGAACACCAGAAGAAACAAGCTATGAATATTTAGTCTAGAACATAGAATCCTCTTTCACTAGTTTCCATTCTGCTTATAGTGAAAACTAAGGCTGCAATCCTATAGAAAACTTACTTGGGAGCAAGACCCATGAATTCACTTGTTCTTACTTCTGAGTAGACATGCTTAGGATTGTACTATAAAATGCTGTTCTCTTCTGCATACATAAATTTAGCATAGATATTTCTATTTTCATTAACGTAAGTCATTCATACCCGCTTTCTTCGGTTAATATAGTAACAATCTTCTTCAAGCTTCTTTTTCAGTATTTCAGGAATTTCAATGTTTATTGCTCTCTCTTCCATGTCCCTTTTCGTATGAGTCTCTTGCTCGTCTTTCTATAAAAATATGTTTTAAAAAATCAAGTATTTCTCATATATTTTAGCAGATGTACCTTTTACTGCACATAATTTTTTTTTAAAAAAATTCTATAATTATCAACAGATTCAAGCATTGGTAATAACAGCATGTTAATACCGCTTTACTCAAAGTATCTATATCTTTTACAATGGGCTGGATGCAGACTAAGTAGTGTTTATGTTAGACGACTGAAATGGACAGGTTGCTTACCTGTAACCATAGATCGTCGAGTGGTCTTCTGTGAATTCACACAGTTGGGTTATTCCTGCGCCTGCGCAGTGCATACGGAACCTTCTAGTATCGCTAGGCAGAATGTGCTTAGATACATTTTTGGCGGTAGCTCCGCCCACAATAACGGTCCCTTAAAAGGCTCTCCCACCTAAATCCCCTCAGTTCCTTGAATGACGCCGCAAAAAGCAGCATCAGGAACATTAAGCATATATTCAACAGTAGGACATAGAGGGGAGGATGGGCGGGTCTGTGTGAATTCACAGAAGACCACTCGAAGATCTATGGTTACATGTAAGCAACCTGTCCATCTTCTTCGTGGTCTCTGTGAATCACACAGTTGGGTAGACTAGCAAGCTTCCCCATTGAAGGAGGGTATGTCCTGCATTGTAGACGAGGACCCTTTACACCAGCCTTGAAAGGGATTTCTCTGACTCATCATTTCATTTTTTTTTTTGGCACATTCCGCAATTAGTAAACCATTGTCATCATAGCAATATACCTATCTCAACATAGAAGCAAATCACCAGTGAAATAAATCAACAGTGGAAAGTTCAACATGAATACACTCACTTAATGAATGGAGGACAGAAGCACTGCCCTCCCAAAAGCAGCCTCGCTCCTAGAGCGAGAGTCCAGTCTGTAATGTGAGATGAAAGTCAATGGTGAGGACCAAGTTACAGCACGGCAGACATCCTCTAGGGGCACCCCAGAGAGGAAAGCAGTTGAGGTGGAGACAGCTCTCGTAGAATGTCCACGAATTCGTGGAGGCAACAGTTTCTTGGCCAGTTCATAGCAGAGAGCAATGGTCGATGTCACCCACTTCGAAAGCCGCTGCGACGAGATCGGAGCACCCCGTTTGGAATCAGCATAGGAGACAAAGAGCTGGGGTGATTGTCGGAATGGAGCAGTCTGTTGTATGTAGAAGGCAAGCGCCCTTCTCACATCCATGGAGTGGAGGGTACGCTCGAATTCGTCCTTCGAGTCCTGCATCAACGCCGGTAGGACAACAGATTGGTTGAGGTGGAAGCTGGAGACCACTTTAGGGAGAAAGGAAATGTCTGGTCTCAGTACCACCTTGTGCTTGTGGAAACAAAGATATGGGGGGGTCCAATCATAGAGCACATAGCTCTCCGGCCCAACGGGCGAAGGTGATGGCAACCAGAAAGGCAGTCTTCCAAGACAGCAGCCGGAGGTCGGTTGATGCCAGAGGCTCAAACGGTCGTCTCACCAACTGAGAGAGGGAGAGTTTGAGGCTCCAGGCCAGCACGGGATTGAGCACCGGAGGATGGAGGTTAACATATCCCTTCAAGAACCTCTTCACCGTCGGATCCTGGAAGGGGGACAGTCGATTCCGAGACTGGAATTCGACAGAGATAGCAACCAGATAGCCCCGAAAAGACGAAAACGAGAGCCCCGCTCTTGATAGATCCAGGAGAAATTGAAGGACCGTCGATACTGAGCAGGATTCGACAGTCAGTCCCTTATCTGTCAAGAAATTCTCAAATCAGTTCCATTTACAGTTGTCCCTCCACATTCGCGAACTTGACATTCGCGGTTACGAGTATTCGGGGTTTTGGGAGGCCCCCCCAAAACCGCGACACAGGGCCACCGGAGGCCCCGTGAAAGCCCTGGGAGGGCTGGAAAGGCCTCCGTGGGGCCTCCGGAGGGCCTCCGGAGGCCCCGTGAAGGCCCTGGGGGTGGATTGGGGAGGGCCGGGAAGGCCTCCGCGGGGCCTACGGAGACCCTCCGGAGGCCCCGCGAAGCCCCTGGGAGTGGATTGGGGAGGGCCGGGAAGGCCTCCGCGGGGCCTCCGGAGGGTCTCCGGAGGCCCCGCGAAGGCCCTGGGGGGAGTGGGGAGGGCCGGGAAGGCCTCCACGGGGCCGCCGGAGTATCTCCGGAGGCCCCGCGAAGGCCCTGGGAGTGGATTGGGGAGGGCCGGGAAGGCCTCCGCGGGGCCTCCGGAGGGTCTCCGGAGGCCCCGCGAAGGCCCTGGGGGGAGTGGGGAGGCCCCATGGTCGCTATGGCAGGGGATGGGGGGGGCAAACAGTATTTGCGGATTTTTCACATTCGCGGGGGTCTGTGGAACGTAACCCCCGCGAATGTGAAGGGATGACTGTATATGCGTAGGCTTTCCGCGTCGAGGGTTTCCTGGCAGCGTCAATAATGGCCTGAACCTCTCAAGGCACGGGAGGAGGAGGGAAAAGTTGAGGTGGACACAGGTTCACGGGTGGATTCTCCAGGCTGTCAGCAGCGGAATCGGAGGGAAGAGGTACAGGAACGGTCCATTCCGCTGGTACAGGAACACATCTCCCCTTGAGTCCTTGTGCCGTACCCTGGAGCAAAATTGGTTGCACTGAGCGTTCTGGGCAGTCACGAAGAGATCCAGCAGAGGAGTCCCCCAACGACGGAAAAGGTTGGACACTACGTGTCGATGCAGCATCCACTCGTGGACGTTGGAATTGGAACGGCTCAGTCCGTCAGCAAGAATATTGTCCTCCCCGGGGAGATGGATGGACTGCAGGAAGACATTCCTTTCCACCCACCAATCCCCGATCTGTAGAGTGAGTTGAAGAAGCTGAGGAGACCTGGTACCACCTTGTTTGTTCAGGTAGTACATCACGGAGGTGTTGTCCGTGATGAGGATGGGCGGTGTTGTTCCGGACCAGCACCTCGAACGCTCGGAGAGCTTTCTGGACCGCCAGGAGCTCCAGAACGTTGCTGTGAAAGGTCTCGTCACCGTTCCATAGGCTCTGAATTTTGTGACAGCCTAGATGAGCCCCCCATCCGAGTAGGGAAGCATCCGTCGTGAGACGCTCGGCTGCGGGGGGTCGAAGGTAAGGCTGGAAAGGACATTCCGAGGCATGAGCCACCAGTCGAGGGTACGTTGAACAGCACGGGGCATCCTCAGGAGCTTTCTGGGAGAGTCCTGTAGATGGTTGAAGACCGTCAGAAACCACTGCCGAAGCGGCCGGAATCGAAGTCTAGAGAGACGAGTGACGGACGTAGTCGCTGCCATGTGGCCTAGTAAGACCTGGATGTCGTGTGCTCGGACCCATTGTGAACGTCGGCAACTGTGAATCAGGGACCGTAAGGTGTCGAATCAGTCTTCTGGAAGGTAGGCTGCCGCTGAGACTGAATCCAGTCGGGCACCGATGAACTGAATCTCCTGTGTGGGATTCAGATGGGATTTGTCCATGTTGACAACAAGTCCCAGGGTATGCAGCACATCTAGGGTGAAGCTGAAGTCCCTTTCGAGCTGGGCCTTCGAATTCGCAACAAGGAGCCAGTCGTCGATATACAGGAAGACTATGACTCCATGTTGTCGAAGATAAGCCACCACTGGTGCCATGCACTTCGTGAAGACTCTCGGCGCTGTGGAAAGTCCAAAGGGTAGGACACGAAACTGGTAGGGTTCGTCCCCGATTTGAAACACCAGAAAACTCCCATGGGCCGGATGGATCCCAACATGGAAGTAAGCGTCCTTGAGGTCTATGGACGCAAACCAATCCCCGTGTTGAAGGAGAGGAAGGATGAGAGCAAGCGTAGTCATCCTGCATTTCTTGGGGACGATGTATGAGTTCACCCCTCTGAGATCAAGGATGGGACGGAGGCCACCATCTTTCTTCGGTACCAGGAAGTATTTGGAGAAAAAACAGAGGTAGCGATGATTGGGATCCACAGGCTCGACAGCTCCTTTTTGAAGTAGGGCTTGAACTTCGAGGAGAGGAGGGGAGGGTGGTGTCACACGGATCCGACCTGTTGGAGGTTGCTCGTCGAATTTGATCCAGTAGCCCTGTTGCACAATCTTCAGCACCCAGCGGTCCGATGTTATCAGGCACCAGGCGGCCTGGAACAACGAAAGGCGATCTCCAAACAGGGGGGTCTAAAAGAAAAGGGAAACATCATCAAGAACGGGGAGGTAATCAAAATCTCCGTCTGCCCTGGTCCTTCGGCCGTTGTTTCGAGGGCAGCCAGTATCGAGCATTGGACCCCTGGCTCCTCACCGAAGAGGTGGAGGACACCGGTTGTTGGAACCGGGGGCGCCTGGAGGACTGAGGCGTGCCACTTCGCCTGAACGGCTGGGCATAGGAAGAGGTATGCCAAGCCAAACAATGTCTGGGTCGGTACTCAGAAGATGAGGTCAAAGGCATACTGTACTTCCGTGCGGTGGACCTCATCTTCTGCATAAATTCTAGCTTTTCATCAGTAGAGGCGTTAAAGAGGCCGGAACTATCAAAGGGCATGTCCTCTATCATTGCCGATGCTTGAGTGGACAAACCCGATGACCGCAGCCAAGCATGTCTCCGCAGGGCAATAGAGCCCGCCACCATCTTCGCTGCACAGTCAGCAACGTGGCGTGCAGAGTTCATCTGCTGTCCTGCTAACAGCTGTGCCTCTCCTTGAATAGCCTCTGCAAGCCGACGACACTCATCAGGTAGGTCATGTATAAGTGGCAGCATCCTCTCCCATAGGACCTGCTGATAGGCGCCCATACACGCCGAATTTGCGATCCGAAAGCTGAGGCCAGCCGCAGAATACAATTTCTTCCCCACGATGTCTAATTTCCTTCCTTCGGGATCGGAAGGAGTGGACTGGGCCCGCCTTTGCCTTCTAGGCTGAGCAGCTTCGACGACCACTGAATTTGGCTTAGGGTGCTCTTGAAGCCAATCGATACCATCCCCAGACACTCTATACAATCTGTCTATCCTCTTAGAAGTCGAGGGTATGGAGGAGGGATTCTCCCAAGAACCCTAGGTCAATTTGAGGAGAGATGGCAACACCGGTAGACACGCCACAGGGGGAGTTCTGGACTTGAGCCTCTGAGAGATAGGATCTAGGGGCTCAGAGTCCTTCTCCGTGATCTTGAGTTCGAGAGCGTGTGCCATCCGAACCACTTGCTTGGCAAAGGAGCGGACATCATCCGTTGGCGAGGACGTGTCGTCTTCCAAGAGATAAGGTTGCGGAGATGGCAAAAATGGCAGCTACTCCTCAGAGGACTCAGAGGAAGATGAGGAATCAGAGGAGGGAGACGGTGATCGACGCTTATCAGCGAGGGATGTGGACCGTGGTGGTGGTGTAGGCGGACGCAGCATAGAAGGCAACGGAAGTAAGGGTCGGATTGGTGACGCCTGACAGGATGCATCCCTCAGAGTCGGTTTCGAAGGATCCCTCGGAAGGGCGAATTCTTTGTCCATTCCGTGGAAGGAGATCCGGGGTGGCAACAGAGTCACGGCATGAAGCGTCGCAGCCTCAGAGGTAAGTTGGAAGACCCATTCTGAGACAGCCCCAGTCGTCGACCGCTCTGCCAGTGGGGCTGCGAGGACTGACCTAGCCAGGTCGTATGTGCTGTAAGCCATTTCGTCCTCCTGAAACCTGGACGTTGAAGGCATAGGCTCATCAAGTGTCTCCTGCGGTGCAGCCGTAGATTGTTGGAGAAGCTCAGACCTGGAGACAAGTAAAGCAGGCGAAGGTCCACGAACCCGTAAAGGATGCTCAGGTTTATCCGGAGAGCCCACCTCTACCTCCACAATCTCCAGCGATGGAGTAGGGGTTGGAGATCTGGAGCGTGGATGCTCGGCCTCGACTCCTCGATCCCGAGAAGGATCAGGTCGAACCGCAGGGGTCTCCGATGTCGAAGAAGCTGGTGGAAGCTGCTGAGGCTGATGAGGAGCTGGTGGCCTCTCCTCCATGCGTGGGCGCTTGGCCTCCTTTTTATGGGCCTTGCCTTTCGACGAAGTCAATGACTCCCGGTCCCTGCTCGAGTTATTGGGGTCTGTTCAGTCCCATGACTGGGCCTTAGGATCGGTAGTCGAGCCCGAGGGAGTCTGGCTTGTGGTCGAGGTCAGCTTAGAGGCATGTTTATGTGAATGCATCACCGCCTCGGGATCAGATGCCACAGATTTTCTCCGGGATGGACTTGGACAACGGCGTCGTTTCGCGGGTGGAGACTTCGACGAAGGGGATCGCCCACGGTGTTGAGGGGAGACCCCTTCTCCCACAGCTGGAGTAGACGCGGCAGATGGTATGAGGGCCTTCTCGTACAGAAAGGACTTTAGACGAGAGGAGCGGTATTTTCTCGCCTGAGGGGTGAAAGCCCGGCAATGTGTGCACGCGTCCACATTATGGGTCTCACCCAGACATATCAGACACCGAGAATGGCCATCCGAACTAGGGAGCTTAGCTTGGCACACAACACATCTTTTAAAGCCGGTTTTTGAAGCCATACTCAAGGCGAGGTAATGAAGTCAAGCCGTAAATCAGAGCGAGTTACCAAAGCCAGATGGGTAGGAGGGTCGCCGAAGTCAAACAGTCTGAGTCAAGCGAGAGGTCAGAGATCGTAACCAGAGCAGAAGGAGCGCGAAAAAAACCGTTGTCCAAAAGCCAAGCCAATCATAGAGCCAAAGTAGCCGGGGAAACAGAGAAATCGTAGTCAAGAAAAACAGTCCGAGTCAGAATCCAAAAAAGAAAGTCAACAGCGAACGAAGGTTCCTTTCGAGCTGCTAGCGCGGCGGAAAAAAAGGAACTGAGGGGATTTAGGTGGGAGAGCCTTTTAAGGGACCGTTATTGTGGGTGGAGCTACCGCCAAAAATGTATCTAAGCACATTCTGCCTAGCGATACTAGAAGGTTCCGTATGCACTGCGCAGGCGCAGGAATAACCCAACTCTGTGATTCACAGAGACCACAAAGAAGATCAATGGGATTTCAAAGTTAAATTGATTAAATTAAGCCTCACTGATTTCATTTAGTCTAATTTAGACATGATTGTATCTTTTTAAATATATTTTTATTAATTTTATAATCATACATTACATTATCCAATCAATACTTAGTTAGTATAACACATAAAATTACTATAAACATCACAATTTTTCTATGAACTAATTTCAAAAGTTAACATAGATTCTTTACTATAATTCTATTCAAAAATATTAATTCCCCTACCCCCCCACCTCAGTGCTCCCCTTCACCAGAGCCCTTATCCCTTACCTAATCTTTCCAGAATCTCATTTCTTCTCGTGGAGGTAACCTCCCATCTTTTGTCTGTAATACTTTTTTAACAAATACTTTCCAAATTTTATCAAAGTCACTTTCTTTCCAACTTCCTCTTCTTACTTTTATTCTACATGTTAACTTATCATTTATTGCCATCTTCCACACTTCTTTATACCACTCCTCCACTTGTACATTTATTTGCATTTTCCAATGTCTTGCTATAAAAATCTTGCTGCCATTAATAAATTTGTTATTAAATCGTTTTCTGCTTGGTTCCCATTCTCTCCATTATAAATTGACATCAATGCTATGCTCGGTTTCCTTTCTATATTTCTATTCAGAATATTCTCTATTTCTATGAAAACCATTTCCCAAAACTGCTGTACATATTTACAATTCCACCACATATGCATATATGTACCTATTTCTTGACAACCTCTTCAACAATATTTAGAGTTATTCTTATCTATATTATGCAATCTTGCTGGTGTCAAATGCCATCTCCGTATTATTTTATAATAATTTTCTTTCATCCGTATCAACATATTTTTTAGATGTCTTTGTTTCCATATCTTATCCCATTCATGATCTCCAATTTTTTGTTTCAAGTCTTCCTCCCATATTCTCCTTAAATATTCCCCTTTGTCTTTTTTTCCATTATTTTTATCAATATTTTATATAATTCACTTGTAATACCTTTCATACTTTCATTATCATCCCTCTTTTCACCTTTTTTCACCAAATTTTCAAATTTTGTAAATTCCCTTGTTTCTTTGTGATTCTTTTTCCAATTTTTAATCCATTGTTCTAACTGTATGCAATTAAACCATGAAGTTTTCATTCCACATAATTTATCTCTTATACTCCCTTTCTCATTCATCCATCCTATCCATCCCTCTATTTTATCTAGTCCTCTTTTCTTTAATTCCTTTCCTATTTTTTCCTTCAAATTATTTGGGAATATTCTCCCCATTATAACCGGTGTTAATATTGAATCAATAGGCAAAAATTCTCTCTTATATTTATACCATATTTCCCATATATTTTGCAGAAATGGGTTCTCAATTCCTTTAATTTCCTTTTTTGTAAAATTATCAAAAAATACATTCCATATTCTCTTTTCTATTCTCCCTGTTTCCATCTCTAACCATTCTAAATCCCCCTGTCCTACAATTCCTTCTATAACATATCTCAATTGATTAGCTTCATAATATCCTTTTATTTTGGGAAGACCAAGTCCTCCCTTCTTCTGTGATATATACCAAAATAATTTATTTAATCTTGTCCTTTTCCCTCCATTACAATATTTATTCAGCATATTTTGCCATTTTTTCAATTCTACTTCTGATACTTTTATTGGTAACATTCTAAACAAAAAATTTAGTTTAGGTAATATTTTCATTTTAACTAAAGCTACTCTTCCAAACCATGATAGTTGAATATTTTTATATTCTTCCAACTTCTTTTCTGTTTCTTTCCTTAGTACCATAATATTTTTCTCTTCTAGTTCTTTTAAATCTTTTGTAATATTTATTCCTAAATACTTAATATTACTTTTTAATCTTACTTCTATTTTTTTCTCTTTTACAAATATATTTTCTTCTTCCTTAGTATAGTTAAACAACATCATATCTGATTTATTCCAATTAACCTGTAAGCCTGTCATCTCCCCAAATACTTTTAAATGTTCTTTAATTTTTTCTATTCCGTTAGTCAGTTCCTTAATTGTTAATAATGTATCGTCAGCAAACAAGCTTATCTCATGGTTTGTTTCTACCCCAATTCCTTCTATACTATTATCATTTCTTATCACATTTGCTAGAATTTCTATTACCATTGCAAACAATATTGGATAAAGTGGGCAACCTTGTCTTGTTCCTCTCGTTATTTTTATTTCTCTTGCTATTCCATCATTAACCATCACTATAGCTGTATTATGGGAATACAATTGATCTATCAATCCTCTAAGCCTCTTCCCCATTCCAAATTCTTTCAATATTATTTTTAGTGTTGGCCATTCCACACAGTCAAATGCTTTAAATATATCTAATGCTAATATCTCTGCTTTTACTTTTCTTTTGCCAATTATATGTATTTTATTTAACACCCTTCCTATTAAATTTGACATCTGTCTTCCTTTCACAAATCCACACTAGTCCTTTAATATATATTTATACATACAACTATTCATTCTCTTTGCCATTATTGCTGATAATAACTTTGCATCTTGATTTATCAATGATATAGGCCTGTATGATCCAAGGTCCAACAAATCCTTATCTGGCTTTGGTATCAATATTATCAACGATTGTTGCCATGATGGAGGGACTTTGTCTCCCATTATTATATTATTATATAATTCTAATAATTTAGGTATCAACTTCTTTTTAAATACTTTATAATAATCTGGTCCTAACCCATCCATTCCTGGAGCTTTCCCGCTTTTTAAATTGTTTATTGCTTCCTCTACTTCCATTTTCGTAATTGGTTTTTCTAATAAATCCCTATCTTCCTCTTCTATTTTAATCTTCCAATTTTCCCCTACATATTTTTCTATTTGTTCCACTGATTTATTCCCTGACTGGTACAGGTCTTTATAAAACTCCTCAAAAATTGTTAGTTTTTCTTTCATTGTTCTACACATTTTACCTGTTTTATCTCTAATCCCATTTATCATATTTTCCATTTTCTTCTTCTGTGTGGATCTAGTCAACATTTTTGAATTTTTATTACTAAATTCAAAATACTCCCTTCTTAAATAAATTAAATTTTCCTGTACTTCATCTACTTCCATTTTATCGAATTCCTCCCTCTTTGCTCGTAACTTAATATAAGTTTGTTTTTCCTTGTTTAATATATATTTATTTTCCAATAATTCTATTTCCCTTTTAATTTCCCTTTTCTTTCTTCTTGCCTTTTTTTTAAGTTAAAGGTTTATTTTATGCATATCCCCCTTGTCATAGCTTTCATAGTATCCCAGAAAATTCCTTTTGCTACTTCTTTATCATTTAATTCCCATAATTCTTGCCATTCATGCTCAATTTTTTCTACTATTTCTCTGTAATTTAAAATCTTTGTATTCAACCTCCACCTTTTCACCTGTTCATTATAATCTCCACATTGACCAAGGCATGGTCTGATACTTTTATATTTTCTATCTCTGAATTTATGATTTTATCAATCAAATTTTTTTGATACAAAAATATAATCACTTCTTGAATAACTCTTATGTACCATTGAAAAGTATGTATATTTCCTTTCATCTTCCTTTACCAATCTCCACACATCTTTCAACCCCTTTCTTTTTATTATTTTATTTAAATTTGTAATATCATATTTATCCCTTAATGAATAATTTGATTTGTGTTTTATTCTTTCCATTTCCATATTAAAATCTCCTGCTACAGCAATATTTTGTTCTTGCATATTCTCCATTTCTTTAAATACTTTCTCATAAAATTCCTCTTGTTTTTCATTTGGAGTATATACATTCATTAGTACATATTTATCTTCTCCCATTTCACCTTGCATTATAATATATCTACCATTTTCATCTTTTTTCACCTTTTTAATGACAAAATTACATTTTTTGCTATTAATATTGTTACCCCTCTAGCTTTTGAATTCCCACATGCTTTTTCATAAACTCTTACCTAATTCAATTTCAATTCATTTACTCCTTCCCTTTTTTGATGTGTCTCTTGCAAAAATATTATATCCGCTTGATCCTTCTTCAATAATGCTTCAATCCTTTTTCGTTTTATTACCGTGCCAAGGCCATGAACATTTAAGGTTGATATCTTTAATTTATTAACCATTAGATTCCTTATTACATTTTCTATAAGATCTTTTGGCTCCAAAAAGTGGTCTCTCTTCCCCATACCCACCTCTTCCCAATTCTTCCCCATTCTCTTCCCCTCTCCGCCCTTTCCCTTCTTTACCTCCCCACCTTGTCTTCCCAAGGCAAACTGCCTTGCTCATGACCCCCCAGGTCTTCCAGGTGAGGAGTGGCAAAGAGATCATCCAATGGCCCAGAACAACTCCCTCCTCCCGAGTGCTCATAAAAATAAAAAAAAATCCCCTCTTTTTTCCCCCGTAATTTTTTTCTTCTTCCTTCTGCTTTCTTCATCTGTCTAAACTTTTCCTCCTCTGCTGTCCGCTCCTCCATCAGCTCCATACTCCTTATATACTCCCAACTCCTCTAACAATCGCAGTCCATCTTCTGGCGTTTCCATTCTATATCTTTTTCCTGCCCATTCAAATTTCAAAAACACTGGGTATCCCCAAGCATATTTTATACCAGCTTTCAAAACAGTAGCAATACAAGGCTTCATCGATTTTCTCCAAATTACTGTTTGTGGACAATAGTCATTATATAATTCCACCCTTACATCTCCATACTTCAGTCTCTCTGGATGTTTCTTGACTGTTCTCATCAATTCCTCCTTGTTATTGTAATTAATAACTCTAACAATAACATCTCTTGGCAACATACTTCTTCTTGTCAATTCTCTATGGATCCGCTCAATGTCTTCATCCCTCCTTTTCACATTTGGGGTCACTTGCTATAGCCATTTCAACACTTCAGATTTCAGAACAAATGCCACTCTTAAATAGCAGTTCCTCTGGCTGCTTCAGGTGTGCTGCATGATTGCAGCTGGCTGTGTCTGATGGCTTGGCCCTGGTTCTTCCAAGACTCCCACAGCCTGAGTCTTGGAAGAGGGCCTGAGTCTGTAAAGAGGCTGTGCTGGCTGCTGCAGCCAGGGGCCAAGTCCTGTGAGGAGAGGCAGATTCTGACACCTAAGCAGCCAATCAGCACGCTGAAAACGGCAGCATACCCAAGATAATTATATATCTAGATCTAAATTTTGTACTCAGAAATTACTGATAACAGTTTATAGAAAGTTCTGGTTTTTTGTAAATAGGGTCAAGATAGCTTGAATTAACATACCATTTCTATCTTCACATCAGTATCACTTTCTTCACTCCTTATTTCTTCATCTGTACCTTCATCACTGTCATCAGAAGAAGAACTACTTATAGCTGTATAAGAAAAAATGAGTTACCCTTTCTGACTTCATTTGACCAAAAATATGTAATCCTTAAAACTAGATTTATCTACACATTAAAATGACAGTCTGCATTTTGAATTAACTGAAGCAAATGTATTTACTTTGGAATAAGCTAAAACCGTTATCATTTAAACACACAATATAGTGCTTGTTAATAACAATGATAAATAATAAAAATTGGGATGTTCTACCTGTTCTGACTCTGCAGTAGTTAGATTTCTAGAATTCAAATTAGTTTCTCACTAATACTGTGTTGCATATTTCCTGGTTGAGATTCTGGTGAGTTTTAATTACTAAAACATCAAAACATACAGAACAAGTTATGGTAGAGCCTTTCATTTACCTGAAGCTTTTATAAATATACAGATAATTTTAAGGCTACCACTCTGTTACCATGCCAAAAACATTCATTTCCAGAACCTGAATTCAGAAATACTGCAGAACACCTTTCAGGACAGGGCATGTCAACATATATCATCATCGTAATTGCCATAAAAGACAAAAACATACAATCCAGATCAATAGCTTGATTGGGATATCACAACAGAACAAAGCCTACTATAATTCTGCCTTGTCAAGCATGCCAACCTCCACTTGCATCTTCAGCGCCTGGTTTGTTTCTCATGATTTCCAAATGAGACAGTAGCTGGCATTCTGGTTTATTTTCCTTCCAACAAGCCCAAGAAATAATTCAAAGTGTGTTTAAAGTTTGTTTCTGTGACTTGCAGGGAGAAGGGATAGGAAAGAAACAATCCAGGCTTGTTGGGGGAGAAACAATAATGATGGAACCCTGGCTTACTGTGATACCCAAACATGGAATAAGGGTCAACTTACATTTTACACTGGTCTTCTCATTTTCTTCAGCAGGAAGGATCTTCAATACAGTATCAACACCAGGCAATCTGCGACGCCCTTTCTTTCCCTTTCTTCTCCTAAAAGAAATTTTTAAAAGCTCAATATTCACCCTAATATATTTTTAAAATACCTTTTGATCTTTCCCTAAATCATCTAAAATACCGTATATTCCGGCATATAAGACGACTGGGCGTGTAAGACCCCCCCCAATTTCCAGCCAAAAATCTAGGCTTAGGCATATATTCGCCAGATAAGACCCTCCCCCCCAATTTGGCTGGCTGGGGGAGCCTTGCCAGCTGATCCTCTTTGTTTCCCAACTCATGAGGATCTCCTCGTGAGTTGGGAAAGCGAACAGGATCAGCTGGCAGGGCAACATTCGCCACTCTCTTCAACCTTCCAGTCAAACTGGACTCGAAGGTGGAGGAAAGGGGCGAAAATGCCCAGTTTGCCTCAGCAGCCCCCTTCCCTCCGTCTTGGCTCTTCCGAAGAGGACCAAGGCGGGGGAAGCGGGGGCAGCCGCGGCAAACCCCTAGATTCTCCCCCTCTCCCCACCTTCAAGGAAGGTGGGCAGAAGGGGCGAACATGCCCCATTTGGCTCCATAGGGAGGACGCGGGGCCGTGGAGCCAAACCCCGGGATTCGCCCCCTCTCCCCACCGTCAAGGGAGAGGGAGCGAATCTAGGGATTTAACTCCACAGCCCCGATCCCTCCTTCTGGGCTCCCTCCTCCTGCGATTCCCCAACCCACAGGAGGCTGCCCAGTCTCCTGGTGGGTTGGGGAATGCGAGATGGCCAGCTGGCTGGGGAGTGGAGGGAGGGGGCTTCGCAGTGACCCCCCTCTCCCAACCGCGGCTTTGGGGAAGGGGGATGGCTGGGCGGAGGGTGGATGGGTGGATGGGCGGAGGGGGCTTTGCACCCCCCCTCTCCAAAGCGCAGCTTTGGGGAAGGGGGTGACTGGGCGGAGGGTGGATTGGTGGCTGGGGGGAGGGGGCTTCGCAGCCACACACCCCCACTTCAAAGCGAGGATTTGGGGAAGCGGGGTGGCTGGGCGGAGGGTGGCTGGGGCTTTGCAGCCACCCCCCCTCCCCAAAGCCACAATTCCATGCCTTTGGGGAAGGGGGGTGGGTGGGAGGAGGGTGGGCAGGTGGCAGGGAGGAGAGGGCTTCCCAGCCACCCCCCCTCCCCAAAGCTGCGATTCCGCGCCTTTGGTGAAGGGGGGTGGATGGACGGAGGGTGGGCGGGTGGCAGGGAGGAGGGGGCTTCCCAGCCACCCCCCCTCCCCAAAGGTGGATGGATGGAGGGTGGGCGGGTGGCAGGGAGGAGGGGGCTTCCCAGCCACCCCCCTCCCCAAAGGTGCGATTCCACGCCTTTGGGGAAGGGGGGTGGATGGGCGGAGGATGGGCGGGTGGCTGGGAGGAGGGGGCGAATCCCGGGGTTTGGCTCCATGGCCCTGCGTCCTCCTCCTGGGCATCCTTCGGAAGGGAGCCCAGAAGGAGGGATGGGGTCGCGGAGCAAAATGGGGCATTTTTGCCCTTTTCCTCCAACTTCAAGGAAGGTGGGGGGAAAGGGCGAATCTAGCGGTTTGCCTCGGAAGCTGCAGAGGCGATCATGTGGCGGCCGCGGCAAACCGCAACGTTCACCCCCCTCCTCTGCCTCCATTGCTCCCCAAAGGGGGAGAAGGCAGAGGAGGGGGGCGAATGAACTTCAAAATACTTTGCTTCACCCCCCTGCCCCATCTCCTGCCTCTTCGCTCAGTTTGCGAAGAGGCAGGAGACAGGCAAGCAGGCGAAGCAAAGTATATCCAGCGTATAAGACGACTGTCAATTTTGGAGGGCACTTTTGAGTGCTCAAAAGTCGTTTTATATGCCGGAATATATGGTACTGTATGAGAAGGAATACTCAAGACTACATTGCAGCATGCTTGTACTTTGGCCCTTCTTTGAACATAAAGTGACAACTTGGTTGAGGGACACTGCATGTGGTTCATGCAAAATGTAGATTATGTTCTGGGACTACATGAATAAGCCAAACCAGTGAACCACAGTTTCCTTCTTTATTATATATTTAAAGCTATTTCAGTATCCCTTAGGGAGGGTCACTTTCCATCTTGCTTGAAGGAAGCGGCAGTTAGACCGCTCCTAAAAAGACCTTCCCTTGACCCTCTGGATATGAAGAACTACAGGCCAGTCTCTTTATTACCTTTTTTGAGCAAGGTGATTGACGGACCGGTTGCTCTTCAACTCCAAACTGTCTTGGAAGAAACTGATTATCTAGATCAATTTCAAACTGGCTTTAGGACAGGATTTGGAGTTGGGACGGCCATGGTTGCCTTGGCTGATGACCTTCGCCTGAACATCGACAGAGGTAATGTGACCCTGTTGGTGTTACTGGATCTCTCAGCGGCTTTTGATACAATAGATCATGACATCCTCTTGGATCGCCTGAGAAGGCTAGGAATCGGAGGCACTGTGTTGCAGTGGTTCCGCTCCTTCCTCTCAGGTAGATTCCAGAGGGTGATGCTTAGGGACAGTTGCTCTGAAAGGAAAGAACTTAACTGTGGCGTCCCACAGGGCGCCATCCTGTCCCTGATGCTATTTAACATATATATGAAGCTGCTGGGAGGGATCATCCAGAGGCATGGGACGGGGTATTATCAGTATGCTGATGACACCCAGATATATTTCTCCATGTCTCAGTCTTTGGCTCTTTTTTTAATTATTATTTAGTTATTTATACCCCGCTCTTAAGCCACAAGGCTATCAGAGCACCTTACAAATTGTTTTGAGCAATAGCTATTTACACATCTAACTGCATTAAACAGCTTCCAATGTGTGTTAGCTAATTGCCCCCACAAGCTGGGTACTCATTTTACCGACCTATAAAAGGATGGAAGGCTGAGTGAACCTTGGAGCCCGCTGGAATCGAACTTGCAACTTGCAAGGTGGTGACTTGCAGTACTGGCATTTAACCACTGCGCCACCAGGCTCCTTCAGGCTGACTTCAGATGGTGTCTCATCTCTCAATGATTGTCTTAGGGCAGCAATGGACTGGATGAGGGAAAACAAATTGAAGCTGAATCCAGACAAAACGGAGGTTCTCACGGTAGCAGCCCTGAACCCAGGTATTAGGATACAACCTCCAGTCCTGGATGGGGTCACACTCTCCTCCAGGGACTGTATTTGCAGTTTGGGGGTACTCCTGGACTCATCGCTCCAGATGACAAATCAAGTAAACGCGACGGTCAGGAGTGCCTGTTATCAGCTTCGGCTGATCTGCCAGCTGCACCCTTTCCTGGAAGCCAGGATCATGAGACCATGGTACATGCTCTGGTAATCTCCCGTCTTGATTTCTGTAATGCACTCTACATGGGGCTACCCTCGTGCTTCATCCGGAAACTTCAACTAGTACAAAAATGTCAGCCAGACTAGTCTTGGGTACATCTAGAAGAGACCATATAACACCAATCTTAAGATCACTTCACTGGCTGCCCATCAGTTTCCGGGCCCAGTACAAGGTGTTGGTTATCACCTTTAAAGTCCTAAATGGCTTGGGTCCTACCTATCTTCAGGACTGCCTCCTTCCATATAATCCTCCCCATGCACTCAGGTCCTCTGTGAGGAATCTGTTGCAACCTTTAAAAACTAGGCTCTCCTCGGCCTCCCAGAGGACCTTTTCAGCTGTTGCTCCCAGATTATGGAACAGCTTGCCTGGACAAGATCCATCACATTACCACTTTAAATAGCTTTTAAAAAGCTCTTAAAATGGATCTCTTCCGACAAGCCTTTCCTGAATAGATACCCAGTCATCAGAAGAAGAAAAAATCTTATTGGTCCAATCCCTATTCAAGTTATTTTATTTTATTGTGTGTAGGTGTGGGTGTGTTTTAGTATTTATTAGGTATTTTTAAATGTTTAATTATTTAATTGTATTTTAAGGGGAGGTGGAATGGAGGGTTTTATATGTATCTATTTTAAATGTTGTAAGCTGCCTTGATTGCATTTTGTAGAGGGGCAGGATATAAATAAATTTAGTAGTAGTAGTAGTAGTATCAGTCTTTAGCCAAAAAGTCTCCTGGAGCAGCTCACAAATAGTTAACTTGACAGTCCCTGCCCTCACACTTACAAGCTAAAAAAGACATACCAGACAAAACAAAAGGTTAGCAGACAGAGGGGAATTAAGATCCAAAGTTGACATCTGGAGAAAGGGGTTCTGACCAGCTGCTGGTGCCCAGACATTATGTAGGTGTGCCCGGCTGTTCTTCTCCCACTTGTGGACAAAGCAATGCAACTGGAATCTTAAGGGAGGAGCACCCAGCTGCTGCTGGAGTTTAGGCATGATCGAGATGACCCCACTTTACCTCTTTGTGATAGTTTTGTACATCAAATTTGGAAACCACAACTTCAATCTGATTTGAATGGTTCAAGCAAATCACAATTTCCCCTATGTCTTAGAAACTGGGTTACTGTTGGCTTGCCTCATCATCAAGGACTGCAACCTATCCTACTTAACAGCGATCTTAAAAAAAACAAAAACAAAAAACTATTCAGGCCAGATCAAACAAAATCCCATCTTGGACCACGTATAACTTGGCCAAGTTTCCGGCCACACAATTACAAACCCACATAAGACAAACCTCCCACTACATCAAAGACTCAGCTCACTTCATAGAAAAAATCAACAATATCGAACTGAAACCTGGAGACAGACTGATCAGTTTTGATGTTCTCTCCTTGTTCATCAAAGTCCCCATAATGGACACCATGGCACTCATCCAACAAATATTTACAGAGGACATCACAGCCTTGTTCAAACACTGCCTCACCACAAGCTACTTCCAGTGGGATAACAAATTTTATGAACAGATAGATGGGGTAGCCATGGGCAGCCCTCTGCGTCCCGTGATAGCAAACTTTTACATGGAACAGTTTGGAAAGCAAGCCCTGGAAACAGCACCAAAAAAGCCCACAACATGGTTCCAATATGTGGGTGACACTTTCACCATTTGGAGCCACAAAGAAGAATATTTGGTCTCATTCCTGAATCACCTGAACACCATCCACCCAAATATCCAATTCACGATGTTAAAAGAAAAGGAAGGAACACTGCCGTTCTTGGATATCCTAGTCATCCGCAAACAAAACCAACAGTTAGGCCAAAAGGTATACAGAAACCCCACACACATGGATAGATACCTGCACAAGAACTCCAATCATCACCCAGGACAAAAAAGAAGCACAATAAAAACATTGGTAGACCGCGCAAAAAGGATCTGCGAACCCCACTACCTGGAAGATGAACTGAAGCACCTAAACTGGGCCCAACAGCCTAATGGTTACTCCAGATCAGACATCACAAGAGCAGCCAGACCCAGAAAAAACCACAGGAATGAAGAAAAACAGCCACTCAAAGGGAAGGTATTTTACCATACATCAAAGGAGGCACAGACAGAATAGGGAAACTGAAAAGGAAACACAACCTCAAAACAATCTATAGACCAACCAAGAAAATCCAAGAAATGCTATGCTCAATGAAAGACAAAAGAGACCCTCTCACAGCTGCAGGAGTTTACCGCATACCATGCAGCTGTGGACATGTTTACATAGGGACCACTAAACGCAGTGTGCAAATATGAATCAAGGAACATGTTATAAATCAACCTGGACACAAAATGTTATTTAAAAAGACAGAAATTCTGGACCAGGCCAACAACTATCATGTCAGAATGCATAGAGAAGCTATTGAAATCCATAAACACCTGGACAACTTCAACAAGAAAGAAGAAACCCTAAAAGTAAACAAAATCTGGCTCCCAGTCCTGAAAAACTCTAAAATCAAAACTCAACACCTGCAAATGAACTCCACCCAGGGAAAGGGGGATTTCCAGCAGATAACCAACCATTAGCCAAACAGACTCTAATCCTCCTAGCATATCTCTACCCAGAAAGTAGCAATTCAAATACACAAATTTACATATCCTCCCCAACAGGGGTTCACAGTATATAACACCACCACCCCAGACTCCTACCCAACCATTCTCTGAAGATGCCAGCCACAGATGCAGGCAAAACGTCAGAAATAAACTCTTCCAGAACATGGCCTCACAGCCCGGAAAAACACCAAGAAAAATCTAAAAATCCCATCTAATTAGACAAAGATGGCTGCTTTCAAGCATACAAAATGTGCTTTTTTAAAAAAAAGTAGGTGTAGCTAAAGAAATAAGAAAGGATTAGAGAGAGATAGTGGCTTCTTCTTTCGTTTGCAAGAGGAAGGGACAAACCATTATCTCTGACTCACCACAACTGTTTTAATTGCTAGTATCCCTCTCCTATTTCTAGAAATCCAGACAAGAAATGGACTCTCATCCATTTCCCTCTTCATTAGAAGGGCAACATATGGGCTGAGCTACTTTATGATGAAAGGGACACTAGATTCTAAAAGCTCAGCAAACCAGGGAAAATTTCATAGTATGTAGGATAACTTTCCCTTGACAGAGAAGACACAATTTTAATTAAAAGTAATAACCAACCTGAATTCAGTTACTAGTCCCAACTACAGATTAGTGTTGACTTACTATTCAGCAATTTATTTAATGGATCTATTTTAACTGGGGCTGATAATTTAATTGGATCATACCTTTGTGTTTCATTTATTACATCTAATAAATTTATTTGATCCTTACATGCGAGCCACAGCTTTCCTTGCCAATTTGCGCTGTAATCTGCGGTTCTCATCAGTGTCACGAAGAACATGATCTTCAGCTGCCCATCTGTCCCAGCTGAGTATTTTAAAAAAGAGTAAAAAGATAAAGCAAGATAAGGTAAGCCTGAAGCAACTCCTCTTAGATGACACATTACATTGTTTCGGACGGTTCAGTTTAGAGAAAAAAGCATTAGAAGACAGACATGGTAGAAGGGGATAAAATTATGCATGGTGCAGATAAAGTATATAGGAAGCTTCTCTCCCTGTCTCAGAATATTAGAACATGGGCCCATCTTCTTAAATTGAAAGATAGGAGATTTGGGCAGATAAATGGAAGTATTTCTTTAGCATGGTAGATACTTACGCTATGGAGTTCATTATCACAAGATGTATCAATGATGGGTGACAACTTGAGAAAGCTTTAAAGGGAGATCAGATAAATTCATGGGGGGAGGGAGCAATTAGCATCACCAGTAGTCGCCAGTCCTGAGAGCTATATATCATCTCTATATAAGAGGTGATATATAGTTCTCAGGACTAGTAACTCATGCTGGTATATCAGCTTCTGGGGAATACAAAATGGAGGCTTCACAGAGGCATTTGATCAGCCACGGTGCAAAGAGAATGTGGGAGCAGAGAGGCCCTTGATCTGATTCTGCATGACTCTTCTTTTCTGTTAAAACAGAAGTTGTATAGAACATAAGTAGGACTAAAAAAGATCTAAAAGCCCCATTGCAATCCATAATAAAACATCTAACACATACAATGAAAGATAGTGTAGGCCTGGTGTCCTGGGAGGAGTTAGTATCTTCCAGCTATGTCTACCAACACTTTTGGTGCAGCACCAACACAGGTCTGGGTGAGTGTTGCTGTGATCTATAGCCTTCAAGGCTTCCCATCCATGTGGGTGCTGCTTTCAAATGTTCATACCTTGTGTTCTGCAGGTTAGACAGATTAATGTTTGTCCTACTGTATCATCAATCCTGCTACCTAACACTCATCTGAGCTAGCCATCAAAGCTATTAAGCCCATGAAGAACTGTCCAGATTAATTCCAAAAAACAGATTAGTGCATGTACAAAACTATGCTTGAAATACAGTCGTCTCTCCACGTTCGCGGGGGTTAGCGGCTCAAGACCCACAAATGTGAAAAATCCACGAATAATATCAGGCCTCCACCGCCTGCCCGCAAACTCCTCCCCGCCCTTCCAAAGTGGTGACGGGGCTTTTGGAGACCCATCGCCACTTGGGGAAGTGCAGGGGGTGGCTAAAAAGCCTCCCGCTGCCTGGCCGCCACACCCCTGCCGCCTGCCTTGCTTCCCGAAATGGCTAAGGGGCTCTTGAGCCCTATACCCGCTTCAGGAAGGTTGGTGTGGCCAGGAGGTTGGCCAGCCTCACCCCGGCCTTCCCAAAGGGGCTCGAAGTCCAGGAGCCGCTTCGGGAAGGCCGGGGAGGTAAGCAGGTGGGAGGGTGGGAGGTTGGCTGGCCTTGCCCCGGCCTTCCCGAAGGGGCTCTGGGGATTTGATGCCCCGGAGCCACTTTGGCAAGGACAGGGAGGTTGGGGGGTGGGCAGATGGAATGTTGGCCAGCCTTGCCACGGGCTTCCGAAGGGGCTCTGGGACTTTGAAGCCCCGGAGCTGCTTCGGAAAGGCCAGTGATGTCGACGGGTGGGAGGCCAGGAGAGTGGCCGACCTCGCCCTGGCCTTCCCAAAGGGGCTCTGGGGCTTTGAAGCCCCAGAGCAGCTTCAGGAAAGCCGGGGAGGTCGGCAAGTAAGCGGGCAGGAGGTTGGCCGGCCTCACCACGGCCTTCCCAAAGGGGCTCTGAGGCTTTGAAACCCGGGAGCCACTTCGGGAAGGCCGGGGAGGTCAGCAGGTGGGTGGGCGGGAGGTTGGTCAGCCTCGCCCCGGCCTTCCTGAAGGGGCTCTGGGGGTTTGAAGCCCCAGAGCTGCTTTAGCAAGGACGGGGAGGTCAGCGGGTAGCAGGCAGGAGAGTGGCCGGCCTCACCCTGGCCTTCCCAAAGGGGCTCTTGGGCTTTGAAGCCCCAGAGCCACTTCGGAAAGGCTGGGGAGGTCGGTGGGTGGGAGGCTGGCCAGCCTCACCCAGGCCTTCCCGAAAGGGCTCTGGGGCTTTGAAGCCACAGAACCACTTCAGGAAGCCTGGGGAGGTTGGTGGGTAGGGGGGCAGGAGGTTGGCCAGCCTTGCCCCGGCCTTCCGGAACGGGATCTGAGGCTTTGAAGCCTCGGACCTGCTTTGGCAAGGCCGGGGAGGTTGGCGGGTGCACAGGCAGGAAGGTGGCCGGCCTCACCCCAGCATTCCAGAAGAGGCTCTGGGAATTGAGAGCCCCATAGCCACTTTGGGAAGGTTGGGAGGGGTGGAGGAAGCATGGTGGAGAGGCTTTTCAGGCACCCCCCACCCTCCCAAAGCCACAACAAGGCTTGGAAAGCTGCATCGTGGCTTTGGGAAGGGTGGGGAGAAGCTGAAAAGCACCTTTCCCGTAAACTTCCCACTTTCCCAGGGCTTGGCTCTCCACCCCAAATGGAGCCAAGTCCCAGGAGAGCGGGGAGTTGGGTGCACAGTTCACTCAGCAACCACTCCGTTTAAATCTGCTCCTCTCCCTTGTGTGCAAGGGAGAGAAGCTGATTTAAATGTGGTGCTTGCTGAGCAAACCGCGAATAATCCAAACCGTGAGAGTAAAAGCCGTGAATGTGGAAGGGCAAATGTAGTTAATTCATATTCCTGTTACTCCAGTAAAGATATCTTCCTACACAATCTAGTGCTAGATATGGTTATTCAAGCTGAGTATGCATAAAACTGCTGCCTTGTTATGAAACAGATATTACAGGTACATACACCCCATACTCTGAATGTTACACATTTTATTTTGGCAGTATTTTCACCAATTAAAAGAATTACTATGCAGTACAGTACATCTTTATTGACTAAGTCTCCATATGGTTTCAAATAAAAATAAAATAAATGTGTGTGTGTGTGTGTGTGTGTATATATATATATATATATACACACACACCATGATAAAAAGTATACACACACACACACACACAATTATTTAAAACTTACATAAAACTCTAAAATTTACATAAAAAAGAAAAAAATACGTATAAAATTTATATTCTGGCGTATAAGACGACTTTTAAAATCTTTTCAAAGTCTCAAAATCTTTTCAAAAGTAGGGGGTCATCTTATACGCCAGAATAGGGCTCCCCCCATCGCGGCTTCGGAAGGATGGGTGGTGGCTGGCTGGATGGGGGGAGGCTTGCCAGCACCCGCCCTTCCCGAAGCCACGATGGAGCGCCCTATTCACCCCTCTGTACCCCCCCCCCGAAGCCACAATCGGGACCCTTCAGGAAGGGCGTGTGGTGCCTGGAAAGCCACCCCCTCCAGCCACCAGCCACCCACACGGGGGAGGGAGGGAGCCTCGCTGGGCGGGAGGGGGGGTCTTCTCCGTGACTCTAAGTAATGGAGAAGATCCCCCCCCCCGCCCACCGAGGCTGCATGGAGGCAAGGAGAGCCTCGCTGGGTGGGGAGGCGGTCTTCTCCGTGACTCTACGTCTCGAAGAAAATCCCCCCCCCGCCCAGCGCGGCTGCACAGGGGGGAAGCCTCACTGGGCGGGAGGGGCTGAGCCTCTCCCCAGGCAGGCAGCCATCCCCCGCGATTCCCCAACTCGCAAGGAGGCTGGCCAGCCTCCTCACAGGTTAGGGAATCGCGGGAGGTGGCTGCCTGGCTGGGGAGATTCCCCAGTCAGCCAGCTTCAGGGAGGCTTTGGGAAGGCTGGCTGGCTGGAGGAGGGAAGCTTTCCAGCCACCACCCACTCTCCCCAAAACTGCAATCAGGGGTCCGATTGCAGCTTCGGGGAAGACGGGTGATGGGCAAGTATATCCCAAACTCTATATTTTAACTTAAAATGGGGGGGGGGTCATCTTATACACCCAGTCGTCTGTATGCCAGAATATACAATAAAATATTTGGATCTGGTTACACTCCTCTTGTAATTTGCACAACAGTCTATTTTAGGCCCTTTTCTACTTCTTGATTCCGTAAAATAGCTGCTTTTACTGCAAACATGGCAACCCTAAGAGTTATAAAAGGCTCTCCTCCTTGCAATAGCAGAGACAGCTTGCTTTCTTCATCCCTTTCCCTCAAATTTCTGAGGATGAGAGCTAGATATTGCTCTCTAATGCCATTATATAATTGACAATGCAGCAGATAATGAATTACTATGCACAATATAATAATATGCACATGTGTTCTCACCTTCTGTTCCAACCATTAAAATGGATCAGATATTCTGGAATCTTCCGTCCTTTATCATCTTTTCCAATAACAATGTCAACAATCTGAAATCAGAAACATTTATACATGACTAGGTGGACACAGCGTATCATACGCCGTTAAAAAATTCCTCCCCAAAACACCCGGTAGAGCTCATGACAACCCTGTAAAGTAGGCTGGTGGATTTAAATCTCTCCTCCCCCTTTTTCAGTATTCCACACTTTTCCCAAAATTTCTAAGGGTGACTTGCTCTGTTGCCCTGTCACCAGCAGTTGACTGCCTGGGTGTGGTCACCGCTACCAGTTGACTGTTTGGGTCCTGTTGCGGTGGCGGTGTCAACGTGCCGCTACCAATTGACTGACTAGGTCCTATTGCTGCCCGTGACTGGCAAGTGGCTGAGGGAGTGAAAGGAGGGGGGCCCTTGTGAGGCTGGGGGTGTAGATGCAGATTGAGTGGCAGGAGTGGAATGTGAGGTGGAGAGGGAATTTGCATGTGGGTGGTGATTGGTTGGGTGTGTTTCCTGGGCAACCAATCAGCACACTGAGAGAAGAAACATACCCAAGAGGTGGAAAAGTACCCAGGCCTACTGTACATACCCAAGCGTTATATTTTTTTTTTAAATGTAAACATTTCCTCCTGCAGACAAATACTCAAATTATCAGCAGTTAACATTTTTACCATATAGAGTAGTCCATCCACATTCGTGGGGGTTAGGTTCTTGAGACACCCGCGAATGTGGAAAAACCGCGAATAACAGATGCTGCTCCCGTCCCCGCCCCCCCGAGGGAGGGAGGCAGCGGGAGGGTTCTGGCCAGCCTGGCTGGCCTCTCCGCGGCCTTTCTGAGGGGACTCCAGGCCTTAGAAGCCCCGGAGCCCGCTGAGGAAGGCCAGGGAAGGCAGCGTGTGGGTGGGGAGGAGGCTGCGCTGCCTCTCTCCGGCCTTCCGAAGCGGGCGGCGGGGCTCCAAAGCCCCGCACCCCACTGAGAAAGGCCAGGGAGGGCAGCGTGTGGGTGGGGAGGAGGCTGCGCTGCCTCTCCCCAGCCTTTCTCAGTGGACTCCGGGGCTCCAAAGCCCCAGACCCCGCTGAGGAAGGCCGGGGAAGGCAGCGTGTGGGCGGAGAGGAGGCTGCGCTGCCTCTCCCCGGTCTTTCTCAGCGGACTCCGGGGCTCCAAAGCCCCAGACCCCGCTGAGAAAGGCCGGGGAAGGCAGCGTGTGGGTGGGGAGGAGGCTGCGCTGCCTTTCCCCGGCCTTTCTCAGCAGGCTCTGGGGCTACAAAGCCCCGGACCCCGCTGAGAAAGGCCGGGGACAGCAGCGGGTGGGCGGGCAAGCGGGGAGGAGGCTGCGCTGCCTCTCTCCGGCCTTTCTCATCCCCCCGCCCTTCCCAAAGTGGCTGCGGGGGCTTCAGAAGCCACTGCCGCCACTCCCCCTCAACCCCCGCCCTTCCCAGAGTGGCGATGGGGGCTTCTGAAGCCCCGCCGCCACTCTCCTTCACCCCCTGCCCTTCCCAGAGTGGCGTAGGGGGCTTCTGAAGCCCCCGCTGCCACTCTCCCTCACCCCCCCCACCCTTCCCAGAGTGGCGATGGGGGCTTCTGAAGCCCCCGCCGCCACTGTCCCTCACCCCCCGCCCTTCCAAGAGTGGTGATGGGGGCTTCTGAAGCCCCCGCTGCCACTCTCCCTCACCCCCCCACCCTTCCCAGAGTGGCGTAGGGGGTCCCTTGCTGCCTTGGGAAGGGACTGGGGTGGAATGAGGGAGGCTTTCCACCCCCCCTTTCCCAAGGCAGCGAAGGGATTCCTGAGACACCTTCGCTGCCTTGGGAAGGGACGGAGTGGAGGGGGGGCTGGCGGCTCTCCGCGAATAATCAAAACCGCGAATGTGAAAGTCACGAATGTGGAGGGGCAACTGTACTGTTTGCCACATATTGTTCTGCAGCCCAAGGCCCTAAGCACTGTGAAACAGAAGTAGATTGCACACATTCTAATTTTAAACTACAGAAATAATTTTGTTTCATAATCAATGTGTTTAGTTTGGATTGTACTATATTTGGAAGCTGTGTTATTCATGTTTCAGGAAGGAAATGGGACAGTACCCAGGTGGTACTGCACTTTTAAAACAAGAGAATTGTCACATCACTAAGATATATCATTGAGTAGAGCCATACAATTCACTGCCTCTGAAGTCCATCAAGAGGCAAAACACTTAATAGTTGAAAACATGTAAGAATGTGTAGCAGGTTGTACTGTGGCTGTTTTTAAAGTACACATTCTGTTTGAGGATGGATCTCTACTTGTGACTTGTTACAAGCTTTTAGAAAGTGCATTTCCAGCCAATCCACCTTAGGAAACTGGTCTTGCATTCCACAACTGGAATTAGAAACTCTACCAATTTCCTTAGATGTATACTACTGATTTAAGGAATAACACATATTGGTATTAATTGCTATGATACTTATTTACAGGTTCTGTGGCAATGAATATAAATCAACATAAGAAGATGCAACTATATAGTCACGTGTTACTGTCCAGATGTCTAGGTTTTTCTAAGGGCACTTTTCACATGGAAGTAAATTTTACTACAATAGAATTTTGTCTATTATCACCATCAGATACAATTTCACTTAGTAGGCCACAATAAATGGAGAAGAATAGAGTGATCCTACAGAGTTGGATGAAAAGTGCATTAATTTCAAGGATCTCTCACAGGGCCAGATTTTAGAGCATAAAAGCAGTACAGGTTGACTGTCCCTTATCCAAAATGCTTGGGACCAGAGGTATTTTGGAATATTTTGGATTTTGGAATACTTGCAATATACATAATGAGTCATCTTGGAGATGGGACCCAAGTCTAAACACAAAATTCATTTATGTTTCATATAACCTTATACACATAGCTTGAACATAATTTTATACACAATATTTTTAATAATTTTTATGTATGAAACAAAGTTTATGTCCATTGAACCATCATACAGCAAAGGTATCACTATCTCAGCCACTCATGTGGACAATTTTGGCTTTCAGAATTCTGGATAAAGGAGATTCAACCTGTAGCCCAGTTTTGTCCCACTTATTTACTTATGAGGCTGCAATGTGAAACACTCACTTTAAAACAAGTTTCACACAGATTTAATCCAAATAAATATACATAGAATTCGGCTGCAGATATCTATACCAAGGGCCCACTGTATATTTATAGAAAGATGAATAAGCATTCAAGGAAAGACCTTCACACAATACAGATAACTTGCCAAAATCACTAGTACTATATTCTTATGCTAATTTATTTTCAGTGAGGCAAGAAGAGTGCACCAAATGACTATATTTAAGTTTATATCCTTTCAGACTAAAATGCAGATGGCTTGTATACCTATGCAATCTTTTAACACTTTGCACGTTTAACATTGCTCTTATCTTTGTAACTTGCATTTTGCTGCATGTACATCCAGGTTAATATGATAGAAAGCTGTACTTCATACTTTCCAGCGTTTCTCCACCCAATGAACAATACATGCAGTGGGTTCTTGGTATCCACTGGGGTTTGGTTCCAGGAACTCCCACGGATACCAAAATCCATGGATGCCCAAGTGCCATTATATACCCCTCTCTCTCTCTCTCTCTCTCTCTCTCTGCTTTTCTTCACAAACGAAGATTCAGGAAGGACTCATCCTGCACTTTCTGCAAGCATGCTGATGACTAAAAAGGCCAATCTGAGATAAACAAGTTCAGTTGCAGAAAGCACAGCAATGGTGTAGTAAAACTGTGTCCCTTGTATAATGGCAAAATCATGGTATGCTTTATGGAATTTATATGTGCATGTGTGCGTATGTGTGCATGTATATATATTTCCCCCAAGCCATGGATAGTTGAATCTGTGGATGCCGAATCCATGGATATGGAGGGCTGACTGTATATTTTGGCTGGAGTCCTGTCGGTTCACTATTCTAGTTGTTGCACTTGTTCCAGGCTGGCACAGTAGTGGCAAAAGAAGGCAGACAAAATTTGTCAGCTCTATGCAGCCTATTTATGCACTCTCTTTCTTAGCCACTGTACCTGTAGTCTTTTTTCCTCTTGCCACCACTGCCAATACCACCATAGTTACACCAGAATATTGTCACAGTCTAAACACAGGACATATGCAAACAGTAACACTGAAAGCATGAATATACCCTGCATTGATACAGAATACACTCTGTATGGACACAAATGTCAAGAATTATTTATGGTGTAGCCAAGGTAAACTAATTTTACTACAGGTTGAGTATTCCTTATCCAGAATGCTCCAAAATCTGAAATTATTAAAATACAAAAATTAATTTTAAAAAGTAACAACATTTTTTTTAGGTATGTATATCCCACTCTTCAGCCACAAAAGCTATCAGAGCAGCTTATTTTAAGCAATTGCTATTTTAAGCAATAGCAATTTACATTGTGGATGTGTAAATTGCTATTGCTTAAAATAATTTGTAAGCTGCTCTGATAGCTTTTGTGGCTATCAGAGTGTGTTAGCGAATTGCCCCCACAGCCTGGTACTCATTTTGCCGACTTACGAGAGGATGGAAGGATGAGTGAATTTTGGAGCCCTCTGGAATCAAACTTGCAACATGGTGTTGCAATAGTGGAATTTAACCACTGTGCCACCAGTCTGATCAGATTAAACTGTCTAAATAGATGCCAACTGACAGCCAATTTACTACATGATGTTGTACCTTAGCTGTAACATTATTTTATGAAGTAGAGAAGTCTTAACACACTTGTCCTCCTAATCAAGAAATCCAAAGACACTATTAAGATTCCCCTCAGCACTTGAAAAAGGCAAATAAAGACCACCTGCTTACACGTACCCCATGCATGTCAAGTCTTTACTAACCCAGAGTGGGCGAGGTATGTGCCCAGGGCCACATGTGGCCCTCAAGGCTGTTTACCCAGTCCTTGGCCCGCCCAGGTTCCCCTAGACCAGTACCACTCAAAGTGGTGGAACACAAGCTTCCAGGAAAAAGATAGTTGTAGTAAGGGATGCAAATATGGTGCTGCTTTCTGGCACATCGTGAAAAACAGCCTGCCGGTCCTCCACATCAGGTACAGTGCACTGTGGTTTGATTCCAGGACCCTCCCCATAGGTACCAAAATCTGTGGATACTCAAGTCCCATTATATAAATAGCATAGTAAAATAGCATCCCTCATATAAAATGGCAAACACCAAGGTTTACTTTTGGAAACACCCCCCCCCGCCAAATATTTTCAAGCTGTGGTTGGCTGAATCCATGGATACAGAACCCGTGGATATGGAGGGCCAACTGTAGTTTAAGAAGCACTGTGCCAGAAGGTGTAGTGGTTTAAATGCTGAAGACCAGGTTTGAATCCCCATTCAGCCATGAAAACCCACTGATTGATCTTGGGCAAGTTACACACTTTCAGCCACAGAAAATCCCATGACAAGTTCACTTTAGGGTCACCATAAGTCAGAAATTACTAGAAGGCACACAACAAACCCTTTAGTTCTACCTTTTCTCTGCAAAAAAGGTGCAGTGCTTCATTTCTATAAGAGGCAATTCATCTTTTAAACAGGTTAGGGGAGACTTTGCATAGGTTTGTTGGCGGGATTCAAACCAAATATGGACATCCAACCACTTCTGGCTTTGTGTTTTATTTGCAGGCATTTGTGCAGCCCCTCCATGGACAAAAAAAATTGACCCCTGATCCTTAGGAGGAAGAGGAAGCGCAGTGCCTGTTTGGCTCACATTCTTTCCTCACTTTTTCTATCCCGCCTTTCTCCCGCCAATGGGACTCAAGATGGCTATTAACACTGTTAGGAGGGGAAGAGGAGGCGATGGGTGTATCTACACTGTAGAAATAATGCAGTTTGACACTACTTTAACTACAATGGATCCATCTGTAGTTTCATGAGGCACCGGCACTCTTTGGCAGAGAAGGCTGAAGACCTTCTAAAACTACAGGTCCCAGGATTCCATAGGACAGGAGCTACAGCACTTTAAAAGTGGTGTCAAACTGCATTATTTCTATTGTGTAGATGCACCCATCGCCTCCTCTTCCCCTCCTAACAGTGTTAATAGCCATCTTGAGTCCCATTGGCGGGAGAAAGGCAGGATAGAAATGAACAAAAGAAAAATAAATACCGTAAGACCCTCGTATCTGCTGGGGATTGGTTCAGGGAGGGGTATGGATACTGAAAACCGTGGATAATAGCAAACACCACTGAAAATAATGGGACTTCCGGTTTAAAATACCATGGAATTGCTTGGAGGACCTAGAAAATGTCTAGAGAGGACAAATTTTCTAGGAAGACTTTATGGTGGGTGTGCTGTTTTGTGTCCCATGGCTAACTGAATTAATGGATAATGAATCAGAGGATACGGGGGTCCTACTCATATTTGCTGGGGCTTGGTTCCAGGACCCCTGTGGACACCAAAATCCGTGAATATTCTAATCCCATTATATGCAATGGCATAGCAAAATGGTGTCCCTTATATAAGATGGCTAAATCAAGGCTTGCTTTTTAGATTATTTTTGAAAGAATATTTTCCAACCGTAAATACTTAAATCCGCGGATACCAAAACGTGGATATGGAGGAACAACTATAATAGCAGCAGCAACGACGCACTCAATATGTTCCTGTTATATATTAAATCTTCAAGACCCCCCTACTAGTGGTTGTGAGGGGGAGGGATGAAAAGGGAATGAAACCGGCCCCGCTCCCCGCTCAAGTGGCTTCTAAAGGCGGGAAGGCCACAAAACATCCGCCTCCCAGCTCAAAGCGACAGAAACCACACCCGGAAGTGGCCGCGAGAAGGAGGCCGCGTCCGTTAACGAGGGTTGGAGGCGCCGAGGGGAGGGGGGAGAGAGCGCGCGCGAGGGAGGGAGGGAGCGAGCGAGACAACGGACGAACCAACGAACAAGCGAGAGAGATCGCGCGCGCCCCTTCCCTCCCTCCCTCAGGCGCCCGCTGATTGGGCGGAGGGATTTCCCCACCTTGGCATCATAAAGCACCTTCGCCTTGGTCGGGTCGGGCTCGAAGCACAGCACTCGCTCGTCCTTGTGGAATTTAAATTTCATTCCCCGCGAGGTCATTTGTTCATCATGGCGAAAGGGAAAGAGACAGCCACGCCCCGGAGGCACGGAGGCGGGGAAGAGGGCTTGAGAGCCGGGAGGAGGAGGAGGGGGAGGGCTCGGCTCCGCCTCTCCCGTCTGCTGCTCTCCGTGCCTGAGGGGAGAAGGAGGGACTCACGTTCACACGTACAGCTCCACGCGTCCATCTCTCACCACGCAACACGCGAAAGAGTGCAGAAACGGGCTTTAGCCTGTCAGGGTTGTTGAGGTGGTCCGCCTTAGAAATGAGCTGGAGACACACTATGCTGTTATAGCGCTATGGTTCCACTTTAACTGCTATGGCTGCCCCCCCCGTGGATTCCTGGGATTTGCAGTTTAGGGAGGGTCATTTAGCATTCTCAGCCAGAGAGGCCTGGCTAAACTGCAAATCCCAGGATTCCACAGGAGACAGCCATAACACTTAAAGCGGAATAATAGCGCTATAACAGTACAGTTGTTCTTCCGTATCCACAGATTTAAGTATTTAGGGCTTGAAAATATTATTTCAAAAAATTAATAATCCAAAGTGAAACCTTGATTTTGCCATCTTGTATAAGGGACACCATTTTGCTATGCCACTGCATATCATGGGACTTGAGTATTCACGGATTTTGGTATCCACCGGGCGTCCTGGAACCAAACCCCAGCAAATATGAAGGGACAACTGTACAGTGTGATTCGTGGTTCTCCCTCCCATGATAATCTCACAACAACCCTGTGAGAAAGGTTAAATAATACCAGACCACCTTGATGGCTGATATAATGGACTGGAAGGTCTTTAGCTTCTGTATTTTGTCTGCACCCAGCCTGGTTTTGCTCTGAATGAAGCTGCACTGATTTTCAGTAGGGCATAATTTCTTCTAAGCCTGCATCCAACTGCTGCCTTAATTCTTATCTTTGAGAACAACAAACAAAACAAGACCACTTCCAAAAGCTGCAGTCAGCCGTCAAGATGTTATTATTTGACCTTTATCATGGGCTTGTTGCATGAAAAAAATGGGGGAGAACCATGAACCCATTTCTTCATCTTGTTGGAAGAAAGGGGTATGAATGTGAATAATGCATAGGAAGAAATACAAATGCAGCTTTGCATTGAGGGTTAAGTTAAACCAAGATGAATGCCACACAACTCTGCCCTCAGGTACCACAACAGAATCAAATGCCCCTTCTTCATTAAAAATGTATTGTAATGACCAGGTAGGCCATGCTTGTGAGGTATTGTGTACAGGTGCCTCCTTTCCAATGCAGTGCTGTTCCACTGAACTCTTAGTTTTGAGTAGGAATGCATAGGATTATTAATTTGACCATTTCATGCGCATAAAGCAGTTTGTTCTAGGCTTATTAAAATGAATGCCACAATAAAGCTTCAGGCCTTGTTCCCTGATTAAAGGGTACACCCTGTTAAACTCAGAGGGCACTCCTTGACCAGCAAGGATACTGTGCAGCTATTCCATCTTTTTCTCCTTCACAGGTTTTTATTTATGTATTTGGTGAAAACAAACAAACAAAAATAGATGGAAGCACAGTAGTGGGGCAACATAGGAGATAGCATTATCTAAACCAGTGCTATTCAAAGTGGTGTGCCCTTGACCACTGGCTGTCAGTTCCTGATGAGTTCCCAGGAACAAAACAATTGTAGCCAATGGACATATATGGGGCCTATTCCTGGCATATTGGAAAAAATAATTAGTGGCCCCATGCATCAGCCTGAGAAGAGCTAGTCTAGGCCCTCTTCCCCCACAAAGTCTGTGACAAGGTGATTGAGTGTGTGGGGGGTGTGACTTTTCTAAAACCAGTGTCAGCCCTCTGTCCAATGGTGTCTCCTGGTGTGGTTCGGCCTTTCCACATCCCCCCACCCGTGCCACCACTGGGAAAAGGACTGACCTGAAAGTGCTTTCCATAATTGCTCATTGTGGCTTACTCCTAAGTAACTGTGCATAGGATTACACCCTCTGTCTAGGTCTGTTTAGGTGATTGGTACTGGAATCATGAAATCTGAAATGTCATGACTAGTTTGATCCCTGGGCACTGATGTGTACACTGGGCATGCCACCACCCCTCTTCATGGAACATTTTGTACACACATTCATTCTGTACACTTCAGACTTACACCTAGACTAGAGAAGGGAGGCATTCCAGGTAGGTGCTTTTGCATTTAAGGGGTTAGTTATGCTACGTGCTAAATAACCCTTCACATGTTTGATATTTAATAGGTTAACAAACCAGTGATTTCTAAACGTACACAATTAGGACTACACTGCATAGTTCTCTTTGCCTTCATCATGCCACAAGGCTTTCCTGTTTTTAATTCTCTGTCTTTATAATAAGTATATGTCAAGATACAGGCCATTTTCACAAATGGTGCTAAGGTTGTTCACCCCCCTGTATCCTTTGAGGATACGTTCCTGGGCTTAGTGTTTATAGGTGAAACCATGGATAATAGCAAACCCTATTAAAATAAAGGACTTCCAGTACAAATATACCACAGAGTTGTGTAAGAGGACCTAGCGATTTCTGGAAAGGATACCGCTCTAGGCATTTTCCAGCATGACTCTATGGTATGTGTCCTTATTTTTCAGCCATGGATAACTGAAACCACTGATATTTGTTCCACAGATATGGGGACCTGTATAAAAATAGCATTGGCCCTTATTTTATTTTAGAAGCTGTTGTATTCTCTGTTTTCATTGGAGACATTTACATCTTGTGAAACTTTAAACTGTGAAGTCTACAAACTAAAAAGCTATTCTATCCTTATGAAAATGTCAGTAGACTTCAGTAGATTTATGCAAACATTTAAAAACTTATAAGCTGTCTTTTTCACTAAAAAAAATCTTGAATCCAATTAATCATCAACAGGACTGGCAGCAGAAAGCTGTAGCATGTCATTCATTATGCTAGCCAGCCATTACCCTTTCTGTGCTACTCCATTCCAGATTCCCCCACCCATGTTATTCTCATTCTACCAGTAGTCACTCAGCGTTCTGTATCTCCTACGCATGCTCAGTCCTCATGGAGCTGCTATTACCCATTCCTCTCCTAAATAAACTTTTGTACTTCTGCAAAATATTTCTATCAAGCCTGCTGAGATCTCCTTCTTGTGTATTTCATCCAAGTATCCATGCTGAGAAGTGAATTCATCATTAGTACAATAAATAAAGATTACAATAACAGAGAGGAGAAGGTATCAATGGGTACTTGAATTTAACTCTGCAAAAATCAACTTCTGCTGCATTATGGAAAAACTGACTTAACTTGTCTACACTGACAAAAACAAATACGAAATCTCCCCGAATCTGGTGCTGGCAGTCCAGGGGGCCGTTTACACGATGAAAATGTCCTGGGAAGAACTCGTGTCGATCCCTGGCAGTTTACACGTACATCAGGTCGGGTACGTGATTTTCGGAAGGGGGGCCACCTTTTATCCCTCAACCTGCGGGACTTCCAGTCCCGCAGGTTGTGCCGGTTTTTAAAAAAGTCACTGGAGGATTCGGAAAATCGGAAATGTAAACAGCGTGGGACAAAAAGTCTCGGTACTGGGATGACCGGAAATGGTGACTGGGGGCGGGCTTAGAGCTCAGGGACCAGAAAAGGAGGGGTCAGTCACCCGTTCAACAGATCCAGCCTCACCAGCCGAAAACAAAGGCATCCCTTCCAGCTGCACGAAGGTTGATGTGTGTGTGTGTGTGTGTGCGCGCGCACGTGTACTCAATCACCGTTTTAAATGGATTTCTACACTGCAAACCCTTCAGCTTTACCTTTTCCTCAACTGCCTGTTACAGAGAGATCGTAGCAGCTTGGTTACCTCCCTGGCACATTAAATATTCAAGCCTCTGAGCGAATTAGCACCCTTTAATTTCCCCTCTCTGTGTTTGCGTCTTTCAAAACGCCTGCCTATAGCCATCTCTGCAGCCAGCTGTAGGGGTTAATATTTTAAAAAGGCAAGCACTCTGCTTGTTTTCAAAGCACTCAGCTTGATTTCAAAAGGAAAGCTCTGCGTCTGAGGGAAAGATCTATCAGGATCTTTCAAAATGCTTTCTGCCTCTTCTGAAGGGGTTAAAATGTTCAAGAAGCAAGGGGGAATAACAAACCTCTGCCCCCCTCTCTCCCCCCCCAGCCAGCCAATAGCATTGCTCGTGGCACAGAACTCTAAGGGAAATGCGTCACCGAGGTTGTAAAAACTCGAGTAATCGCATCTTTGATTGACAGCCAAAAAAAAAAAATTTAAACCTAAACAAAACCGGAACTATGGACGTGTAAATATCAGTCACGGGACCACACGGGATATCCATATCAGAGACATAAATCGTATAAACAGCGAGGGGCGGATTCGTGATCACTTTGTCCCGGTAGGCAACGCGACAATTTCTGTCGTGTAACTGGCACCCTGGTGACATGTGACTACCTCCAGGGAGGAACCACATTTTTTTCCCTTAATGTGATTTTGCTCTGAACTAAGCAAAGTCAGGGGAATCTCTGATGGTTCTTTTGCTGCTTGGACAGCTGAATTTGGCCCGATCCAAATCAGAGCTGTTGCTGCTGTCTTGCCAGCCAAACAACTCCCTGCTAGCGTTGCTTCTGATGTGGTCAGAACAGGGCACCCATGAGATCTATGAGGATAGGGTAAAGCGACTTCCTTCTTGTTGATCACATGTCTGGGTGCCCTGTTCTGACATCAGCAGAAGTGACACTGCTGGCCAGGCTCTAACAGGGAGCTACTTGGATGGCAAGACAGTGGTGGCTCCAAAAATGGGACCAGCAATTGCGAATTTTGTGGAGGAAGCCGAAGAAACAATAGAGAAGGAGATTGATAAGATGTTCAGAGCGAGCTCGATTATAGCGAAAGAGCGGAAACTGCCAAGAGATATTGTAATCTCTTTCACAAGATCGAAAATTAGAGACAAACTAATCCAAACTAACTACACACGAAAACTAACTATTGAGGGGCAGGAAATTCAAATTTATAAGGATATCCCAAATGAGATCCTTAGAAAAAGGCAGGAGTATAAACAACTTACACAAAGGCTAACAAGTAGGGGAATCAACTTCAGATGGGATCGGATAGAAGGTATCTCCTTTATGTTTAAACAGAAAAGACATAAGATAAACTCGCCGGATGGAATAAAAGAGATGCTGAGGAAATTGGATGAGGAAGAGAGAGAAAGGAGGGGGAAGAAGTCCAAACGAGAAGAAAATAAAATGACAAAAAATGGGGGAAGGCAAGAAAAGGAGGAAGAGGCTAAAGGAAGGTCTGACAATTTGGAAGAACAAGATGTCCGTAGTGAAGGTTCAGAGAAAGAAAAGGAGGATAGCGAAGAGGAAGAGGAGCTGGAAGGAGCAGTGGCAGGAGCGGAAGAGGAGGAGGAAGAAGATATGTAAATTATGACATTGAATTTGACATCATGGAATGTGAAGGGCCTAAATACTGTAATTAAAAGAAGGAAGGTATATCATTTTCTGGAAAAGGATAAAGCGGATATAAATTGCCTTCAGGAGATTAGAATACGCCAAAACGAGGAAAAATATTTAAAAACTCACAAACTAGGACAAGAGTTTGCTTCCTTATCATCAAAAAAGAAAAAAGGAGTGGTGATATATGTAAATAAAAAGTATGAAGCTAAACAAGTAATGAATGATAACGAAGGCCATTTGGTTGGAGTGGAATTAAATATACCAAATCAAAAGATCTACATAATAGCAATATATGGTCCTCTGGCAAATAAAGAAAGATTCTATAAGGAACTGCGTACGGAGTTGATAAAATTGGAAAAAGGTTTAATAATACTAACAGGTGACTTTAACGGTGTGATAGATGGTAAAAGAGACAGATCCGGAGGGAGCAGAGAAAATCAAGGCCGATTGCCGCAGGTGTGCTTCGACTTGATGGAAGAATTTCATTTGACTGATCTTTGGACAGCTAAACATCATAAGGAAAAAGGCTACACGTTCTATTCAGAAACACATAGGACAATGTCAAGAATCGACATGTTTTGGGTAACAAAAGCATTACTACCAAGGATAAGTGAAATGGATATAGTTCCCAAAATTATATCTGATCACAACCCTATAAATTTGAAAATGAACTTATTAAAAAACGAATATACCTGGAGGCTTAAGGAAGACTTATTGAAGGAAGATAACTTTATATTCAAAATCAAAAGGGAAATAAATCAATTTTTTAAAGAGAACAAAGAGGGTATGAAAATGAAGGTAGTGTGGGACGCCTTCAAAGCGACTATTAGAGGTTCATTTTTACAACGAGGAGCTGAGGAGGTGAAGTTGAGAAGAAACAGAAATCAAGAAACTCAACAATTATTAAAAGAAAAAGAGAAAAAGTTAAGAGAAAAACCACATGATAAAATAATAATTAGAGAAATTGAATTGTTGAAAAAGTCAATAAATAAAACAATGGTTGAGGAGATTGGACTGAAACTCAAAAAAATAAAACAAAGGACCTTCGAACAGGCCAATAAGACGGGAAGATGGCTGTCTTATAAGCTAAAGAAGGAAAAAGAGAAGAAGATGATAACAGAAATAAACAGCAATGGGAAATCCTGGACCCTTCAAGAGGACATTAAAAAAGCCTTCGTGGAATATTACTCTCTTCTATATAAGGAAAAACTGCATGAAGAAGAGTGGTTTGATAAGATGGATAAATTTATAGAAGAGAATAGATTTGCAATGATCTCGGAGGAGCAAAGAACAATATTATCAGAACCCTTTACCCTGGAAGAACTTTCCAAGGTTATCCGAGAATTGAAAAATGGGAAAGCACCTGGTCCAGATGGGTATACGGCGAGCTTTTATAAAGCACTGGAAAAAGAAATTTCAAGTCACCTGTTGGAGGTTATTAACCAGATTCAAAAAGAAGGAATGCCGGATACGTGGAAAATGGCAATTATTGCAATGATCTGGAAGGAGGGCAAGGAGAAATCTGATGTTAAGAACTACCGTCCAATCTCCCTTCTTAACGTGGATTACAAAATTTTTGCAAGTATGATAGCCAACAGAATAAAGGGCGTGTTAAAAGAAGTGATACATCCTGACCAATGCGGCTTCCTCCCAGGAAGATTATTATCGTTAAATATTAGGTATATTATTGACATTTTTGAGTTCCTTGAGAAAAATAATGAGCGTAAGGCAGCAATATTGTTTGCGGATGCCGAAAAAGCATTCGACAACGTTAACTGGCGCTGCTTAATAAAAACTGTTGAAGAGTTGGGATTTGGACAGTTTTTAGTAGCTAATATAGGTAAAATATATTCAGAACAAAAGGCCGCGATCATAATAAATGGAGAGAAATCACAAGAAATCCAAATTAATAAAGGAACCAGACAAGGCTGTCCGTTGTCGCCGCTACTATTCATAACGCTATTGGAAGTACTGTTGAATAAGGTCAGAAAAGAGAAAGGAATACAAGGATTAAAAATTAAAACTCAGGAATATAAGATTAGAGCATACGCGGATGATATAGCATTTATTTTGGAAGACCCCGCTAATAGTGTGAACTGTTTACTAAGAACTATTGAAGAATTTGGGGATTACGCAGGATTTAAAATGAATAAAGAGAAAACCATAGTTCTAACAAAAAACTTATCAAAAAAGGAACAGGAGTTATTGAGAGAGAGATCCAAATGTAAAATGGAGTCGAAGGTTAAATACCTTGGAGTCTGGATAACGAATAGAAATCTGGATCTCTATGTTAATAACTACGAAAAAACATGGAAAACAATTAAAGCAAATCTAAAAATCTGGTCCAAACTGAACCTCTCACTATTGGGGAGAATAGCTGCGATTAAAATGTCAGTCCTCCCGAAGATGATGTTTCTATTTCAGACGTTACCAATAGTAATCAATGAAAAACCAAATAAACTATGGAAGAAAGATTTAAGCGAATTTATTTGGAGCGGAAGAAAAGCGAGAATAAAATGGTCAACGCTAATAGAAAGATCGGAAAGAGGGGGGTTAGACTTGCCGGATTTGCAAACGTATCATAAAGCCTGTACTTTGGTATGGCTAAGCGAATGGATTAAACTGGAAGATCGAAGGCTGCTGAATCTAGAAGGAGCCGGGTTAAGGTTGGGTTGGCATGCCTACATAGGATACAATAAAGCGACAATACACAAAGACTTTAATAATCATATAATAAGGAGAGTATTGTTGGGAAGTTGGAATAAAATTTACAAACAATATTATGGAAAGATACCACAGTGGATATCCCCAGCCGAAGCATTCTGTGGAAGATGGGGGCAATCAGGTAACACAGACAGGTGGATTTTATACAAAGAGCTGCTTAAAAGAGGGAAAGAAGGGCAGACAGAATTAAAAACAAGAGAAGAGCTCCAGCAGGAGGGGTGGAACTACAATTGGTTCTCGTATCAACAAACATATAGTAGATTTAAGAAGGATGAAAAGGAGTCGGGCTTTCAAGAAAAAGACACGGAAGTGGTAAAGATTATGTGGGACAACAAGAAAAAGAAAGTTGCAAGACTGTATAGTTTACTTATTTCGGAACTCCTCGAAGCAGAAACAGTAAGAGAGTCAATGACGAAATGGGCCAGAGACATCGGCGAAGAAATTCAGATGAAAGAATGGGAAAACGCATGGAAAAAAACGAAAGTATTTACGGCGAGTCAAGACCTGAAAGAGAATAGTTTTAAAATAAACAACAGGTGGTACTTAACTCCGGAGAGATTAAGTAAAGTATATGGCCTAAAGGAGAAAGTTTGCTGGAAATGTCTGAAAGAAACAGGAACGCTTAAACACATGTGGTGGACATGCCCTGTCACCCAAAAATTTTGGTTAAAAGTACACAAGATCATACAGAAGATATTTAATATAGAATTTGAGTTAAACCCAAAGTTATATCTTCTTAATATCACCTCTATTTTACCACAAAAAGTAGAGAGAGAACACTGGAGAATATTACTGTATCTATGCGCGGCAGCCCGTATGATCATTGCTGCATTATGGAAAAGTAAAGAAGAACCATCAATAGAAAAATGGCTAAATAAAATATTAATAATGAGAGACAATGATAAATTAACGCGAATGTTAAATCAAGACAAGGCAGAAAAGACAGATATAGAATGGCTGCCGGTAACAACATACTGTAAATTGAGGTGGTGTATAGATAAGGATATTGAGATATGAAATAGGGCACAACAAGGCGGGAATGCTTGTTGGAGAGGTGAACCAAGATTAAGAGATAACTGAGATGGAAGAGGAAGAAATAGGAGGAGAAAAGAAAGAATGATGAAGGAGGGAACATAAGAGAAAAGAAAAGGAAGAGAGATGAGAGGAAATGGGCAGTTTTTACGATATAAGAGATAAGGAGGAAGAGGAAGATTTTTAGGAAATGGGTTGGAGACAAAGGAAGAGTACATAAGTATAATAAAAACTTTAGATTGTTTTTAACAAAGGAAGTCAGATATATGAAGAATATTTAAGCATAATGGGTATAGATATATACGTGTACATATATAGAGCATTCAGAAATTGATGGATTTGTACTGTAACTTTGATGAGCGAGAAAAATAAAAGATATTTGATAAAAAAATGGGACAGGCAAGAGGGGCTGATGCAGTGTCAGCCTGGCTGGCCCATGTGGACAATGACATGCCATTGCACCAGATTCGGCCTGATGTATGTGGCCGCTCTTGTGGTCGATCCAGGAACAGTCCGGAGCCACGGGCTCATCTACACTGGTGGCATAACCCAGGGCCAATCCAGAGCATTATGTACATTGTATATAATGTACAAATTTCTAGAACTGCAGTAACTTAAAACTTCAATTGAGCATTTAGCCATACATTCTAGGCATCCAAAGAAAGGGGGGAGGCATAGCTACCATGGGAATATGAATACAGAAAATAGGTGTGAACAATTTTCAGTGTTTCCCTCTTTGCAATGGTAGAAATTTGGGGACTGGGGACTGATGGAAAATGTCATGGGGGTAGGGGCAGAATTATTGTTTGGAGGGCAATGATCCTGCCTCCCCCCCCCATAGCTACACCTATGCATATTCCCCACTCCATCAAGACAGCTATCTTTCTAAACTGGGACAATTGGGCGGTAAAATATTAATATAAATGCTTTTCTGTAGTTGAAGGGGAGACATAGCTTTCTTGAATTAGTTAACAATGTACAAGTTCTCCTTGTAATGATCTTAGCTGTGTATTCCCACCATATATGTTTAATGGATGGAAGAATATTAAAAAGTTGTTAAATGGCCATTTGAGGATTGATAGTTCTTTCCTAAGTGTATTTAACTGAACACAAAAGACAATTGTCTAAATCAACCACACTTATTTGTACCATGTAGAAGCTGAGAAATCTGTTGGAAAAACTATTTCCAAGTTAAGCGAGGGAGGGGGGGCAGGATTAGTTCCCTTCTGTGTAGCTGCTTAAATGGTTAATAGTGTAAACACTGATTCATTCAAATACATAAATCACACCTTTCTTCACAGTTCAAGATAGTTTAGGGAAACTGTAAAATATTGTTTAATAATACAATATCAAGGAGAAACAAGGATAAAGACCAATATTTTTTTAAAAAAGCAATTGGATTATCTTGTGCAGCTACCTCTGAAGTGTGACCCTTATGGAACAACTCTAAACATGTTCAGTCAGAAAACCAGCTCTCTTTTCCGGACTTACTCTTGGGAAAGTGTGCATAGCATTGCAATCTGGGTCATCTAACTCAATATTGACCAAGTCTCCATTTCTGTGGCTCTCTGTTATCACCTTTGAATCTATTCCAAGAAATTTGCATTTACAACCAGTTAGGTCACCTCTGAATACCACTTTCAGCTGTTTAGTACACATAATCTCTAACTTTTCACAGATGAAAACCGGAACATATGTGTCAAAGCACTATCTGAGTGTGGTCAAGATGGCAACAGTTATTAAGCAGGAAGAACACAAAATTAATGAGTGCAACCTACTGAGTGCACTTTGAATTCAGTTTGCAGAAACTGAATTAGTGGGGAAGTGGAGGGAGGAGAGAAAAACGGGGACATTTTTAAAGCATCTGAACAAATCAGATTACTTCCCTGCCAAACTGGAACAGTTGTGAGATTATTACACAAGGCTTTATTCTAGAATTACACAAAGGCATTAGCGAATTTGGCCAGTACTTATCACACAGCGTTGTCTCTATCCCATTGCTGGTTGGCATTCCAGGCATTTCTGTAGCTTTACCTATTGATTGACAGGGAAAACCTGCCAATGGCTATCTACACTGCTGCCATGCCGGTATTCCCCTTTGTGTCATAAATCCCTTCCATGGCAGTAGCGGTATGACAGAAGGCATGTGGATCTTCCTTCTCTCCTCCTCTCTCTGGCCCCCTTCACTATTACTAAACTGATGAAGTTTTTTTTTTACTAATTACATTTAATTACAGAAAAAATAAAAACATAGTTTAAACTATAAAGAGTTATGGGTTGTTGTTTTTTTGTTTTTGTAACATAGGATCATAGAATCATAGAGTTGGAAGAGACCACAAGGGCCATCCAGTCCAGCCCCCTGCCATGCAGGAATACACAGTCAAAGCACGCCCAACAGATGACCAGACTCCGTTTAAAAACCTCCAGAGGAGACTCCACCACACTCCAAGGCACGTATTCCACTTCCAAACAGCTCTTACTGTCAGGAAGTTCTTCCTAATGTTTAGGTGGAATCTCTTTTCCTGTAGTTTGAACCCATTGCTCCGTGTCATAACAGCAGAAAACAAGCTTGCCCCATCCACAGTATGACATCCCTTCAAATATTTAAAAATGGCTATCATGTCACCCCTCAACCTTCTCTTCTCCAGACTAAACATGCGCAGTTCCCTAAGCCACTCCGCATACGGCATGGCTTCCAGACCTCCCACCATTTTGGTCGCCCTCCTCTGGACACGTTCCAGCTTGTCCATATCCTTCTGGAATTGTGCCCAGAACTGAACACAGTATTCCAGGTGAGGTCTAACCAAAGCAGAATACAGTGGCACTATTACTTCCCTTGATCTAGACACTACACTCCTATTAATACAGCCTAGAATTGCATTGGCTTTTTTTACCTGCTGCATCAGACTGCTGACTCTCATGTTCAGCTTGTGGTCGACTAAGACTTCTAGGTTCTTTACGCGTGTACTGCCATCAAGCCAAGTGTCACCCATCCTATATCAGTGTATTTCATTTTTACTGCCTAAGTGTAGTATCCTACATTTCTCCCTGTTGAAATTCATTTTGTTAGTTTTGGCCCAGATCTACAATCTGTTCAGGTCACTTTGGATTCTGATCCTGTCCTCTGGGGCATTATCTACCCCTCCTAATTTGGTATCATCTGCAAACTTGATAAGCATACCCTCTATAGCCTCATCCAAGTCATTGATAAATATGTTGAATAGCACTGGGCCCAGGACAGAACCCTGTGGCACCCCACTAGTAATTTCTCTCCAGGATGAAGAGGAGCCATTGGTGACTATCCTTTGGGTCCGGCCCATCAGTCAATTACAAATCCACCTAACAGTTGCATTGTCGTTCTACTAATTTTTTTTTACAAGAATATTGTAGGGGACATTTTCAAAAGCCTTACTGAAATCAAGATACACTACATCCACAGCATTCCCTTCATCTATCAAGTTTATAACTCTATCCAAAAAAGAGATAAGATTAGTCTGGCATGACTTGTTTTTGAGAAATCCATGTTAATTTTTTGTGATCACGGCATTCCTGTCTAAGTGCTTACAGACTGTCTGTTTAACGATCTGCTCTACAATCTTTCCTAGTATTGATGTCAGGCTGACTAGGCAGTAGTTATTTGGGTCTTCTCTTTTCCCCTTTTTAAAGATGGGGACAACTTTTGCCCTCCTCCAGCTCATAGGACCTCTCCTGTACTCCAGGAATTCTCAAAGTGACAGTGGTTCTGAGATTACTTCTGCCAGTTCTTTTAATACCCTTGGATGAAGTTCATCTGACCCTGGAGACTTGAACTCATTAAAATTGGCCTGGTATTCCTGAACTACCTCTTTACCAATCCTGTGCTGTATTTCTCGTACTGTATAATCTGTTCCATTTCCCTCAAGTTGAGCACTGTTCCCCCTTTGGGAGAACACTGAAGCAAAGAAGGTGTTAAGTAGTTCTGCCTTTTCTCTGTCCCATTAGCCTTTTGCCATCTTCTCCACGAAGTGGCCCTACCATTTCCTTGTTCTTCCTTTTGCTACGGACATAACCAAAAAAGCCCTTTTTATTTTTTTTAACCTCTCTAGCACACCTGAGCTCCATCTATGCTTTCGCTTTTCTGACTTTCCCCCTACATGATCTGGCTATTTGTTTGAATTCTTCTTTAGTGATTTCTCCCTTTTTCCATTTCTTGTACATGTCCTTTTTAAGTTTTAGCTCAGTTGAGAGTTCTTTCGACATCCATCCTGGTTTCTTTAGACACCTGCCATGTTTCCTCTTCATTCAAACTGTTTGAAGTTGCACCTTCAGTATCTCCCTTTTAAGAAACTCCCATCCCTCCTGAACTCCCTTCTCTTTTAGTATTCCTGACCATGGGATCACCCCCAGCAATTCCCTAATTCTGAAATCAGCTTTCTTAAAGTCTAGAAGGCATGTCTGACTATGCTTGGCTTCCCTTTTCTTCTGTATAACAAACTCCAGGAGAACATGGTCACTCCCCTCTAGGGATCCTGTCACTTCCACACCATTAACCAGGCCATCCCCATGGGTTAGGATGAGATCTAAAATAGCCGATCTCCTTGTTGCCTCTTCCACCTGAAATTGGAATGAAATTGTCTGCAAGGCAAGTGAGGAATTTGTTGGACCTTAAATTCTTGGCAGAAATGTACTTCCAGCAAATATGATGATAGTTGAAATCCCCCAGTACTACTACATCTCTCCTGTCTGAATATGTGGTCATCTGTTCCAGGAAAGCATCATCCAAGTCCTCGGTTTGGCTTGGAAGTCTGTAGTAGACGCCCACAATGACATCCCTGCTGTTTCTCTCCCCCTTAATTTTTACCTAGATGCTCTCAACCTGGTTCCCAGGATTTAAATGTATACACATCCTTAACATATAATGCTACTCCACCACCCTTCCTGTTTGGTCTATTTTTCTGAAATAGGTTATACACCTCTATTAGTACATTCCAATCGTGAGACTCATCCTGCCAGGTTTCAGTGATGCCTATTATATCATATTTGTTTTGCTGTGCTAAGAGTTCAAGTTCATCCTGTTTATTTCCCAGGCTCAGTGCATTCATATAGAGACATTTAAGACCATGGGTCATTTCCCCTATTTGCCTTTTTTCTCTCAATATTTTTTATTATAGTATAAACAAACACATCCAGTATTAACATCTTCATCTTATCGCATAGTATATCACTTGCTTTTCTACCCAACACCAGATAAAACCTGACTTCCTTTGTGTGCCTACTCAATGATCCCTGGTGGCGCAGTGGTTAAATGCCAGTACTGCAAGTCACCACCTTGCAAGTTGCAAGTTCGATTCCAGCGGGCTCCAAGGTTCACTCAGCCTTCCATCCTTTCATAGGTCGGTAAAATGAGTACCCAGCTTGTGGGGGCAATTAGCTAACACACATTGGAAGCTGTTTAATGCAGTTAGATGTGCAAATAGCTATTGCTTAAAACAATTTGTTAGCCGCTCTGATAGCCTTGTGGCTGAAGAGCGGGATATAAATAACTAAATAAAAAAAATAAAAATAAAAAATGAGTTTTTTATTCCCTTTGAGCGTATTTCGTCTTCATATTTCCTAGTATTATTTACTCTTTCTTGTATTTTGTTACTAGTATGTTTCTCTAACTGTTAACCATCTATATACTAAGATGCTCTCTCTTGGCTCACTCTCCTTTCCTGCTTTTCTGATCCTTATCTTATTATATCTCAATTGTTGTGTTCCATATTTTTTTTACAGCATTGAGTTATCCTCAATTTCATCTTCTGTCGATTTTTTGTTTATTATGTGTGTTAAAATATCGTTATCTTTCATCTCCAGTATTTTAAAGATCCAATCTTCTACCTGTAGTTGTTCTTTTGTTTTCCACTTTGCCGCTAGGGTAATTCTCGCTGCAGTGCACAAGTATAATATTAATCTCCAGTATTTTTTTTCATCATGTTCTTCCAAAATTGATGTAATATTTAACAAATATATTTTTGGGTTGAAAGAAAATTAAATGTTGAATATTCTTTGTATTATGTTATGGATTTTTAACCAGTATTTTTTGATGATCGGGCAATACCACCACATGTGCATTTGGGAACCGACCTCTTTCTCACATTTCCAACAGTCTTTATTTTTAGTTCTATAGATTTTATTCAACTTTAATGGTGTCAAATACCATCTATTGCTGATCTTTAAATGATTTTCTTTTAATACCTGACATGCTGAAAACGACTTTGTCTTTTTCCAAGCGTTTTCCCATTCCTCCATTGTTATTGTTTCCCCAATGTCTCTAGCCCATCTAACCATTACATCTCTGACCACTTCAGTTTCCAGTTCTCTGGTTATGAATGTTTTATAAAATTTAGCTATTTTCTTCTCATTGTTATCATTCCAAATTATTTTATCTAGTTCCGTTTCATCATGGGAGAAACCCATCTCTTTGTTGTCCTGTTTAAATCTGTTTTTAAGTTGTTAATATGAAAACCAGTTCAACCCCCATCCCTCATTGTTCAACATTTCTTGGGATTTAATAGTGTAGGTACCTGATGGGTCTCTTGTGCCCAAATCCTTGTATGTAATCCACTTTCCTATTCTTTTCCATCTTCCAAAAAAAAGCTTCCTGGGGGGAAATCCAGCTCGGTAGTTTTAAGTAATATTGTTCTTTGATTTTATTCCAATTTTTCATTAGTGGTTTCCTAATACTATGGTCATTGAAGCCTTTATGTATTGTCCCCTTATTATACCCTATGTACGTTTGCCAACCCCATCTTAAATCAGCTCCTTCCAGGGTTAGTAATCTTGTATCTTTTAGTTTAATCCATTCGCTAACCCACAAGAGGAAGCAGACTTTATAGTAAGTTTTTAAGTCTGGGAGAGCAGCTCCACTTCTTTCCGTTTGTTCAACTAGTGTCAGCCATTTTATTCTTGGTCTTCTGTTGTTCCAAATAAAATCAGTTAAGTCCTTTTTCCAAATTTTAAAGGGTTTTTCGTTTATCAAGATTGGAAGATTTTGAAAAAGAAAAAGAAGTTTAGGTAATACTGACATTTTAATTGTTGTTATTCTTCCAAGTAGCGATAAATTTAGGTTTTTTTCTACTGTTCCAGATCCTGTTTTATTAAAACCCACAATTTTTTTGTAATTATTGTCATACAGATCCAGATTTCTGTTTGAAAGCCATATTCCCAAGTATTTTACCTTTTTTTCAATTTTGCATTCCGATCTTCTTCTTAGTTCTTCTACCTCCTTCTTTGTAATGTTTTTCATCAGGATTATCGTTTTTTCTTTGTTAATTTTGAACCCTGAAAATTTCCTGAACTCTACTATGTTATCCATTAGAGTTCTTATATTTTTTACCGGGTCTTCCAGAATAATTGCTAAATCGTCTGCAAAAGCTTTTACTTTGTATCCTTGATTTTTAATTTTCAGGCCTTCTATTGCTTTATTTTTCCTGATTGAATTCAACAAGATTTCCATGACTACAAGGAATAGCAATGGTGATAAAGGGCAACCTTGACGCATGCCCTTTTGAATTGTTATCGGTAATGTGTTTTTTGCCATTGATTATGACATGCGCTATCTGGACATCGTAATCTTTCTTAGTGTTTTTTACTATAAAGTTCCCGAATCCCATCTCAGTCAATACTCCTAACAGAAAAGCCCAATTCATGTTATCAAAGGCCTTCGCTGCATCAGCATAAATTATTGCAACCTTTTTATCATAGTTTTTTTTTCATATTTGCTTTGCTGTGTTAAGATTTGAAGTTCATCCTGTTTATTTCCCATGCTCTGTGCCTTAGCAAAGAGACATCTAAGACCCTGAGCCATTCCCCCTATCTGCCTTTTAAAGGGTTTATTCCTCCCATTGTTGGGTTGTTGTGTTATTTGCCTTGTTCTCTGTATAACATTTGGGCTATTATCTCTAACACTTGAACTCCTCCCTTCAAGAGTACTGTCTCCACCCCCCATACAACTCAGTTTAAAGCCCTCCTGATAAGATCTTTCAGTGTCTTGGCAAAAACATTCTTGCCAACTGCTGTGAGGTGCAACCCATCCCTTGCGTGTAGCCCACCTCCCTGAAACTGCATCCCATGGTCCAGGAAGCCAAATTGTTCTCAGCCTCACCATCTGTGTAGCCAGTTGTTTTTTTCCCCCTCCATGCCTGTCTTTATTTTATTTTTTATTTTAATTTTTTTGCTGAGATTGTGCAATTACATGAATATGATAAATAAAAATAATTGTGGAACAAAATAAAATAAAATAAAAAAGAAAGGCACACATGTGCTGAAGGTGGGGTTCCAGATCCAGTGCTAAAGGCCAGATGATTGGCAAAGCACCATAGTTGCAGTGTACTTGTGCAACTGAAGAGACAGTCTGCTAATGAATGATTTCTAACAGGTATGTTCTTGTTTGCTTCACTAACACCATTGTTGTGAGAAAGAGGCTGGTGTGATAAAGCCCCATTGGAGGGCATGGATATGTCTGACAGACAATTGCTTTTGCTAAACTTAGCCTCCTAAGCCAAAACTTCAGCACCCTCAGGGTCATTTTGGCAAAATTCTCCTAGGTTAGGCTGGAAGAATAGCAGGCTGGAAATAGCAGATATGGAAACTGACTTCACTGACACCTAATTGGCAGTTTCCCATGGTGCCCGCTGTGCTGTAAATAAATCTATAGTTCTGAAACATTTCTTTCATAATGTGAAATCTTCCTATGTAAAGTATTTGTCTTCTTAAACAATGCAGTCAGTTTTGTCTATCCATTGCCATGACAATATAATCTATAACATAGATAAATCATTGCTACAACAGTGCAAAGATACATCAGTCATCTACATAACTGAATCCAAATTTGTCGTTTCTAGCATAGAATGCAGTTTTCCTAATTCTCCACCAGATGTCCTGGATGCCCTACTTGTTTTTCAAGAATACCAAGTAAAAGTATTTATTTCGTAAAGCTGAAGGTCAGACTAACCTAATGAATTATTGGAGCAATGAAACTGTTGAAAATGAATAACAGCTGTCTCTTCAGGTTTTCTGTTTAAAAAGAAAAAAAGCCCCGACTTCTCAGAAGCAGCATTTTTGTTTTTCTGTGAATATTACTTTGCCTTTATGAAAGCAAGATGACTGTTTTGGTAAGCTACAACTACTTGAAAAAACAATGCAAAATTAAGCTTTTATATCTTTATGGAAATGAGAGTAGGCAGATAGTATTGTGCAAATCTGAAATACTGTTTGCCTTTTCCCAAGAGCTTAAAACCCATCCTGGGGCCAATTGTGTACCATGCAAAATCTATAACCATGTGAACAGAGGATTATTAAAAGCCATTATTCAACAAAATTAGCACCTAATCTAGACTGTTGTTCAAATGAGCTTCCATAAGGTGCAAAGGAGTCAGTGGCAGTAGATCGCACTCTCCAATGTGAGTATTGCTTCTAGTGCATTCTTCATTTCCAATTTTCTGCTTTATCTAACTGCTCTGACCTGTCTGAAAAACAGTAATAATGAAATTGTGTGTCCAAGGGTGTTGCTGCTTTGCCAATAGCACTCACGATTAAAATGGGGGGGAAATTTGCCACAAGTTTATTGATTACAGCTTAAAGTGGATTGGCGTACACATGAGTCTGTATCCAGGCATTGACTAATCTGCCTGTTGATTGATGAGCCTGACATGCTAGCTCACTACTGGAACCAAAGGAAGCAAGGGAGGGATTCCCATGGACAATAGCACAGTGACATCCCCTTCCTCCACCAGGAGTACCGGAAAGGCACGTGCCTGCGAGAGTGTAACAGCCTTTCTGGCCCGCACCCCCAGGTCCCATAAGGGGACCCATGTCAAATACCAATGCTGAGAGGCAACTGATACCAATACCAATCCAGGACCCATGCCAACCACCCCCAAATGTTGTGACAATAGAAATTACAACAAACACTGAATTATATACAGTCAACAACAACAACAACAACAACAACATCCTGGTCTCCCAAACAAAGTGAGAGGGTGGGACAATGCTTCAAAAAGACTGAAGAGCTCCAGAGGGAGCAGCTAGTATTGTACACCACAAGCCAACTGGAGTGAAGACTATAAGTAGCTCACTCTGGTCAGGTACCTCAGCCAATGAGTTTGAACCAAGCTTTAAACTCATTGGCTGAGCCTCCCGCTTTCCTCCCAAGGTGGGGCTGCACTGTGTGGCCCCCTAGGAAGAAGAAGCCCTGACAATGCCATGATGGAAGATGCTGCAGCCATGTGACCTGCTCTGGACCACAACCCAGCTGCAGGGTGAGTCCTAATACCCCAATAGAAAGCACTCTCACACAGGTAATTTATTGTTGCTGCCACTGTTTTCCTTGCATCTGACTAAAAAGAGAAGAGATGAGTGAAATTTTAAGCTACATCTGGTTATCTAGGCTATCAAAATTTTATTCTATTGAAAGTAAGAATCTGGAACAAGTTTCCTAGAGCTGAAATCCCCATTTTCTGTTTTGGTTATAGAGCTCATCTACCAAGGAAGCAAAATTATGCACTTGCCCAAGACAGTAAAAATTCCAGGAGAGAATCAAAATATGCAATAACAACTATGTCAAAGTAGAGAGTGGATAAATGATAAGATCCAGATGCAGTACTAGGGTACTGGCTAACTTAGAAATAGCCTGTAATACTCCGAGAGAGGTGTGAAACTAATATATCCATTTGCAAGATGATAGCTGCATTGATCTGCTTCAGCATTAAAAGGAAAGTTGGATAGTGGGGAGGCATCTAACAGCAGCTTTGACGGTAATCAAGTTATTTTATCATGATCTTTTATGGATTCCGGTCCACTTCTTCACATCCACTGCTACATCAAAACACTTTGTGCTCAAAATTCAGTATGCATGGACGGTTGTGGTAGAATAAGACGGAGAACACAAATGTCTAATCATTCATATGCTTTTCTCCTTTCAATAATTTCTTCTATACAGTTGACATACACTGGTAATAGTCTTCTTTTTCAAGGTCTCCCCAAGGGTTGGGCAGCTGTGCATTTTGCCAGTATTGAAAAGCATGTCTGTTCCTGCTTGTGATTGCAAATGTTGTTCCAAAAGTTTATGACCTGCTGTGACTAAATCATTGCTGAATGTTTTCCATGCTTGTTATCAATAGAACACACACACACACACACACAGAGAGTAAATAGCATATTAAATACTACTTGGACCACTTTGCAAATGGCATACCATTTGTAAAGCCTTTCCCCAAACACTTGTTCACCCACGTTCATATACTGTGTTGCCTCTGACAAAATGTATCATTTCCCCCAACTGGAAAGTATCTTTTTGTACCAATTACTGGCATTTATTTTGAGCTACACATAGCTTTTGTACTGATGCAGGAGTTATGCATAAATTTCAGTTAGTGTTACACAGGATTTCTCATATGTGATTTTCAGACAGGAACAAAAAAAGTGTTCCTGTCCCAGAATATCCACTCCTGTCCCTGTCCCAGCAAAATAACAATAATTTTCAGACCTACCTTAGTAGCATTGACAGGGCGGCCCAGGAGTGAATAGGAGCTCTAACAGAGCTTTGTTCACTTCCTGGAATCAAATCCCGTGGATTGTCATGAGAAGACGCGAGCGCGGGAAATTCAAATATAAAAACACACAAGAAAAAGTGGCAGCAAGCACACAAACACACTTTAAAACTTCCAAGTAAACCAATGATTTTTTTTTTTAAGTGTGTCACTTACCTGGATGTCCTGATCTCACCAGGAAGTGCTCTGGCAGGGACCTCTTATTGAGGCTGGGATCTCGCCAGCATAACGAGGCACCTTTTCATTTGCAGGAACATCCGTGACAGAAATGGAATGGGAGAAATATTGACGGCTTCTCCCATCAATAAAAAGCAGTGCCAGCAGAACGGGTGCATGGGGGGGGGGAACAACATCATCTGAAAAGGGAGTCCTTTAGCGATCTCCTGGTGTTCATGTAACACCCCTTTTAATGCATCTGACAATCTCCCTATTGTAACCTGGCATGGGTTTTTCCTTTTATTTAGACCACTGATTGTTGGTGTCATATTCTAATATATATCTAATGCATATGTTATTTACAAGTATCTTTAATCTCATTGTTTGCTGCTAAGAAAGTGCACAGAAAAGTGCTGATTCACACAGCTATGCTCTGGGGATTTTTTCAAATTGGGCTGTCTTTTATTGAATCAATCTGGTTTGAATTAGTACGCAGAGCCTGTTCATATGTGCAGGTTCACCATCTGCCTAGCCAATAATGCTTGCATTATTTTTCATAGAGTCCTGTGGGTATTCAGATGATCTTGTCATATGGTGAACTTCTTCAGATTGTAACTGGCCACCTGTTAATTGTAAAGTAACTTGAGCTTGACTCTCATTCAGTGTGAAAATATATTTCAAAATATCTCCTCTATTAAAGAGGAGTCAGTAACTTTTCCTATCTGTCTCTGGATATATTTGCCCTTACAGTTTATTGCCAGAATTTGTGTAGGATTTAAACCACATACTATAATATCTGCACTTGATTAGAAGTCTCTCTGGCTTTTCTTCACAAACAAAGATTCAAGAAGGACTCATCCCGCGCTTTCTGCAAGTGCGCTGATGACTAAAAAGGCCAATCCGAGATAAACAAGTCCAGTTGCAGAAAGCACAGCAGAAGGTCTCCTTGGGTGATGTTTTTGGGTTGTAATCCTTTCTGCGTTGTCGTTTCTCTTCAAGACTTGTTCGGCGTGAGTTCTCAAATAAGGCTGCAGCATTGTGGACAGTGTGTCTCCATGCCTCCCGATGTGAGGCCAGGGCGGACCACTGTTGGTGATCAATTTGGCCGAGCCTGAGATGTTGTTTCACGGAGTCTTTGTATCGCTTTTTTGGAGCACCCCTCTTACACTGACCTGTGGTGAGTTCACCATAGAGTACTATTTTGGGGAGGCAATGGTCCTCCATCCTAGAAATGTGCCCTGCCTAGCGCAGCTGTGTTCTCAATATCATGGACTCAATGCTGGTAATCCCTGCTTGCTCAAGGACAGCAACATTCGTCACATAGTCAGTCCAGTGTATATTTAGGATTGTGCGTATACAGCGCTGATGAAAGCGTTTGAGGAGTCGTAGGTGGTGGCGATAGGTGACCCATGTTTCAGATCCATAAAGGAGAATAGACAGTACAATGGCTCTATACACACTGATTTTTCTGCTTTGCCTCAGGTGTTTATTGCTCCAGACTCTTTTGGGAAGTCTTCCAAATGCAGTATATGCCTTTGCTAATCTGTGATCGATCTCTTTGTCAATCTTGGCATCTGAGGAGATTATGCTTCCCAGGTAGGTGAACTGCTGAATGGACTTAAGCACAGATTTGCCGACAGCAATGCGGGGATGGTGGTGTTCGTCCTGTGGTGCAGGCTGCTAAAGAACTTCTGTTTTCTTCAGGTTGACTTCCAGCCCAAACAGCTCTGTAGCTGTTGCAAAGCAGGACGTTAGGCACTGCAGAGCTGCTTCTGTGTGGGTAACAAGGGCAGCGTCATCAGCGAAGAGCAGCTCACGGACTAGATAGTTTAGAGTCTTAGCATGAGCCCTCAGACGGCTTAAGTTAAACAAGCTACCATCAGTACGGTAACGTATATAGATGCCGTCGTCTTCTTCAAGCTCTGCCATAGCCCTTTGGAGCATCATGCTGAAGAAGATTAGAAGTAGTTCAGAATTAAAATAGTTTTAGAATTTCGAGGAATAGTTTGATGCTTTTGCTATATGAAATAATGTGTTTGCATTACAGGCAGTAATTTCACCTTCTTAAGCAGATGTCTGGTGCAATCCTACACATGCAGAAAAAAATCTCATTGTGTTTAGGAACCTACTTTCCAGTAAGTGTATGCATAAGATTGCAGCCACAATCATACCAGCTGCAGTACCCTGCCCAAGCATGATCGATTCCAAATACTGTTATTCATTGTGTGGAGATGTGGTATCATCACTAACTTTCTTGTAAACCTAGGAGCAAATCAAAGAGCACCAATTTAATATCTACTGAAATAAGGAAGTGCAGAAATTAAGTATTTTCCTACCAACATATCTGGAAATAAACTACTGTTTGTTGAAAAGGTTAGTAAAAACATACCCATAGATCCACACATCAGTTTGAATCTGTGTTCTGTTTTTATTAACACCTGACAAGTTACTGATGGTTTATTTAAAACAGAAATTTTCTAGGGCAAAGAACTGTACGACTTCTTTCCTGCCTGGCTTCACTGATGTTGCAATTGGTGGTTCAGCATATGGCTCCCATATATAAACTCTTGGTTCCACTCTACTCACTTCGGGAAGTATCCAGTTTTTCACAGCAAAGAGACTACCAGGTGCCAGTTAGATGCTAGTTATTGTCGCGGGGCGTCCCGGGACTTCTTGATCCTGTATTCGTTCCTCGCTGTTTACACAATTTTTGTCTTTTAACTGGATATCCTGGGAGATTCTGGGGTCATTGTTTACATGGCATCACATCCCATGATATGTATCTTCTCTCACTATATATTACCCCGGTTTGTTTGTTTTTTGTTTACACGAGTTTATGGTCCTGGGATTTTTTTTAGCTGTCAATCAAGGATGCGATTACTCATTTTTTTCACAACCTCAGTGACATACTTCCTTTAGAGTTTCCCGCCATGAGTGATGCTATTGGCTGGCACAAATGTTTGTTCAAGCTTCTGCATTGGGGATGAGGGGATGAATGAGCATTGCATTGGGGATGAGGGGAGGAATGAGTGATCTGTGCCCAGACCCTTGCTGTGCTGTCCCTTAAAATTTAAACCCACCATTGAAAGCAAGTTAACATGGGGAGGAAGGAGTGATCTGTGCCCAGACCCCTGCTGTCCCTTTAAAATGTAAACCCACCATGTAGGGGAGGGCAGGTTGAAGCTGAAGGGTTTGCAGCATAAAAATCCATCGAACAGGGTGATTTAGTGCACAGACACACACATAAACCTACGTGCAGCTGGAAGGGAAGCCTTTGTTCTCAGCTGGTGAGGCTGAATCTTTTGAATCTATTGAATGGGTGACTGAGCCCTCCTTCTCTGGTCTCTGATCTCTGAGCCGCCGCCCCCCTGCCAACGTCAATTTCCGTTTATCACCTAGTGCCGAGATATCTTGTCCCGGGCTGTTTAAATGTCCGATTTTACGAATCCTCCCGTGTCTTTTTTAAAACCCGCCACAAACTGAGGGATGGAAAGTCCTGTGGGTTGTGGGATAAAAGGTGCCCCCCTTCCTAAAAACTCAGAACCGACCTGATGTACATGTAAACTACCAGGGTTGGACACGTATTCTTTCTACTACATTTTCATCGTGTAAACAGCACCCCAGTCTGATGGATTGTCTCAAGCTTGGCAGAGGGAAGAATGGTTGGAGGAAAATGTGAGGGAGATTTATTTATTAGCTTTGGCTGCATCTGCACTGCAAATATAATCCAGTTTGACACTATTTTATCTGCCGTGGCTCAATGCTATGGAATCCTGAGATTTGTAGTTTGTTGTGTCACCAGAGCTCTCTGACAGAGAAAGCTAAATATCTCACAAAACTACAAATCTCAGAATTTTACAGCATTGAACCATGGCAGATAAAGCGGTGTCAAACTGGATTATGACTTCAGTGCAGATGCAGCCTAAGAGCCTTACTGCACTCCAAGGAAAAGTGTCAAAGCAGCAGGAATGTTCTGTCTTTCTTGCTGCCTTTCCGCGTGGCATCGTCATTCTGGTCCCGTAAGGGACTGAGGTAAAAACATGTCTTTTTGCTAACCAGAAAAACCCGTTTGCGGTTTTAGCTCAGTCCCCCACAGGACCGGAACAAAAGGACACCAGAAAGCCTCAGAGAGCAGTAAGACTCTAAGTAATTGTTCAAGATACCTTCCATCCAGTCAACTAGCTATCCCTTATTCTGCTTACTCTTCTGCTGCTTCAGCACTAAGGGGGAGGATGTTCAGATACCCATTTGTAGATATTTAAACTTATGAGTTTAGGAGCCCATCTACATGACGGGGGGGGGATCTGAAATACCTCATAGTGTTGGCATCTCGCACCAGCAGCAACATGTCCAAATGGTTTTTCTGGTCTCGGGAGTCCCCATAAGCCTCGCATTTCTGATGGCGGCTATGAGTGATTTCCTTGCATTAGTTCTTCACTGCCACCAGTTTGTCTTTTTTTAAAAAAAAAAGTCATCCCAAGGTGCACTGCTGCAATAGAATGATTCTCCAATTTTATATGAAAGTGAAACAGAAAATATTGTTCCTTTTTATTCTCCCTAGCAAGCAATTGCTAAGGTGAAAATCCAATATGGCGGCAGTGGACGCTTGACCTCTTAGCAAGCCCTGTCCCTGCTTTCACCCAGCCAATCAGCTTTGTGCTCCTCTTCAAGGTTTTTATTGTTCTATAGTCCAAATGAGAAAAAATGTGCACACACCTCGTGGTTTGTGAAAAAGTACGGGGAAATCTGTGAAGGCTTCTACCCTTTTGTTTTTGCTGTTTTAGGCCCCACTCCTTCCGAATAGTGTGGATTGGCACTAGATTCTGTTTAGACAGGTAGGATTCTCAACAAATTCTATGAGGGGTATTTTCACCATTTAGATGGGCCCTAAGACTATAACCAGAATAAAAATTAAATGAGGAAACAACATGTATATTTATACCTATTTATTATTTAAACACCTTTAATTCTACTTTTTCTCCATTCAAGATGCCAAAGTGGCAAACAATTTCTTATTGCTTATTGTGATTATTTTAAAGGCTTTATTGTTTAGTCTATTTTTGGTGCTGTTTGTTAGCTACCTTGGGGGCTTTTTTCTTTTTGTGAAAGGTGTGGGTGGATGGGTGCAATAATAAATAAAAGCAGGCAACCATCCATAACTCATTACAACAAAAAGACAGCAGCTCGTATATTAAGATGTAACCACAGCAGTTGACTTCCTAGTATAAAAAACCTGACAACTCTCTCTTTACTGGATTGGTTTATTTTATAATAGAGATAGCTGTAAACTGAAATATGAGCAGTTGATGTGAATATCAGATGGAACACAGATACTCACTGATCAGACTTGAGATTTCTAATTCTGGCATATGCATTTTCTCCTCATAACATCTGCATATCTACAAGCTGAGGTCAGTTACTACATCTCAGTTTCCACTATTGGCATCAGCAAATTCACCATTTCAGACCTCTCTTGTCTGTTTTGTTTCCATCTTCCTGTCTTTTTCCCAGGGGATATGGTTATTCCAAAACTGAGATCTCATGCTTATAATGTGTGTGAACCATAGCATACAGTTAATTACTGTATGTTTTAAAATGATAATCTATTTCAGCATGTTTTCATAGCACATAAAACTGTCTGCCTTTTTAAAAGAGTAAAACAAAAGTTTTGTTGGACTGCATCCTGTACTAGGAAACATCATAAGGGTAAATGAAAGAAAGTATTGTTTATTCAACAGAATTCCTGGTTTAAAATCAGGTTAAGTACATTTTGTTGTAGCAATATGAAAGTAACTGATACCAAGCCTCAGATATCAGTGGAAATATGTTTCCTGTTGTGAGAGGCAATAGATGTGTTTTTTTGCAATGAGGATACATTCTAGGCAGCTATATTGAGTATTGCAGGGAAAGAACTGAAAGATTCCAGCTCTTAAGAACTGACAGTAATCCTTTTTGTCCTGTTATCATTCATATTTTAAATGCCATTTGGAACACAAGCAGCAGCATCAGGTTGTAGGCATTGAACTTCACTTTGTCAGGCAGTGACTCTAAGGTTGCCATACATCCCAGAAAACTGGGGAAAATCCCAGATTAAACGGACAGAAAGTTGTCCTGTCTGGCTGGACTGCTTGAAGCAGCAGATCCTCGATTCTGACCCAAGGCTCACTGTCTGCAGGCTCTGGGGTCATGTGGCGGGAGAGTGCAGTCTAGGTAGGAGAGTGCAGAAGGCGGCAGGTGGGAGAGTGCAGAGCAGGCAGAAAAGGTGGAGGAAAGTCAGAGGAAAGAAGGCCAGCAGTGGAGTCAGACTCAGAGGTCCTGTCTACACGATTTAAATAATACGTTTGGCGTGCGAAAGTTCGCACTTCCGTACAAACGGCCGTTCGGATGCACACGAATGCAAAAGAGGGGGGGCCCGGTTTTCCACCCTGAAATACGCACATGCGGCATTCGGGAAGGAAAGTGGATCGCGAAGAGAAATCCGTACACCGTTCGGATGGCTGACGGGTCTGTACGGTCCGTTCGCACACATATGAACAGGCAGGGTAATCTGATTGGCTGGCCGAGTAGAGGGGGCAGGGCTAGCACAGAGGGGAATTGGGAGCGGCCGCCATGTTGGTTTCCCTGCTAGCGAGCGTCCGGTAAGTCCGTGAATTTATATGTTTATTTATTTTTATTTTATATTGTAAATACGGAAAACCGAATGTCCGCAAACCAGGAACCTTAAAAAAAAAAAAGCGGCGGGAGATTTAAAACTGCCGCTTGGCTTGCTCGCTCCAGCCAGCTTCGGGAAGAGGGAGTCATATGGAGCTTAGGGGGCTTAAAAATCATATAGCCGGTTTGTATGCATACGAACGACAGGCTGTTCGTATTTTTTGCACCCCATACGGATTTTTTATGATCGTATAGCCGCACCCAGAGTAACTTTACTTGCATGTGTGGTGAGTATCTGGCCATCTAGGCCACCCCCCCTAGGATGACGGGCCAGTGACCGAATGGATAGAAGCTTCAGAGGGGGAGGGGGAATCTCCCTTCATTTTCCAAACCCCACAGTGGAGCTGGAAAGAGGCTTGAGACTGTAACATCCATAATTCCCCCAGCCAGCACAGCCAGTAGCTGGGGGATTGTAACAAAAAGTAATTTTTCTAAGCTCTGGGGATGAGCAGCAAGTCTTTAATTCAAATGCCTCTGGTTGCTAACTGGCACCTTTGAAAAAAAAAAGAATGATGGCATTTTACTGTTTCTACATGCATACTTGGTTGAATCTATCCACCTGTAATGAGATCTTCTCTTTACTACTGTCTTCCACTTTGCCAAGTATTATCGTCTTTTCTAATGAGTCACATCACTTCATGATACAGCCAAAGTACAGTAGTCTCAGTTGAATGACATTTTAGCTTGTAGAGAGACTTCAGGCTTGACATGACCCATTTGATTTACTATAGGGCCAATTTCTTTTGAACAGTCCATGTATCTGTAGGCCTCTCTTCCAGCACCATATTTCTAATGAGTTGGTTTTCTTCCTGTCAGCTTTCTTCACTATCCAGCTTTCACAACCATACATAGTAATCGGAAATAGTATGGTATGGATGATCCTGATTTTGCTGTACAATGATAATGGCCTGCTGGATGAGATCCGCCTATTGACATTGTTAGACAGCTTTAAAAAGGTTGTCAAGACAGATCTCTTCAGGCAGGCTTTTCCAGAATAGCTTATCCCAGCCTCAGGAACCCCCTTTGGAAGTTGATTCTGGAGCTCCTAACTGTTGCTGCTCGCTAGGAAGGGTTTTTAATAACAACTGTATTATATGTTGATTTTAATTTGTATTGATTTAATAATGTTTTAAGGGGGGGGAAGGAATTTTGAGTTGTTTTATATTATGTATTATTTTACTGTTGTAAGCCGCCCCGATTGTTCGCAGAGGGGCGGGATATAAATAAATTTTATTATTTATTATTATTATATTATAACCAATCTGAGAGCCAATGTAGTATAGTGCCTTGAGTGTAGTTGACATTGAGTACAACATGGTTGATGTAAGTTGCACTGAATTTTACAAATTGATGAGTAGTGGCGGGAAAAATTATAATATCTTGACCAAGTGCAGAGTTCTGAAAAGTACAATTGGTACAAGACACCTTAAACTTCTGAAATATGCAATAAAACAATGTTAAATATAAAAATGTGGGTTTTTTTCTTGTTTTTTGTCGATAGTCCACCCAATCCAGTCCTGTATATTTTTGTCCTGGTTTTGTGGCAGAGAATTATGGCAACCCTAAGTGACTCCCATGTCAAAAAATGTTGTAATCAATAACCAACTAGCTGGATCCAGCGTACCATATGCCATTAAAAAACTCCCCCCCCCCAAATGGCCAGGAGACCTCATGAGAACCCTTTGAGGTAGGCTGGTGGGTTTAAATCTGCCCCCACACAGGTTCTGTCCCCCGCCGCCCATTCCGTCCCCTTGCCACCATTTCTGCCGCCGCCATTTCTGCCCCCTGCCACCATTTCTACCCCCTGTCACTCATTCTACCCCTGCTGCCATTTCTACCACCCCTGCCACCATTTCTGCCCCCCTTGCCACCCGTTCTACTCCCTGCTGCCACTTCTGCCCCCCTGCTGCCATTTCTACCCCTCCACCACCATTTCTACCCCCTGCCACTCATTCTATCCCTCTGCTGCCATTTCTACCCCCTGCCGCCATTTCATTTCTACCCCCCTGCCACTTGTTATACAGCCTGCTGCCATTTCTACCCCCTGCTGCTATTTCTACCTCCCTGCTGCCATTTCTACCCCCCCCCCGGCACCATTTCTACCCCCTGGCACCATTTCTAACCCCCTGGTACCATTTCTACCCCCCTGCCACTTGTTCTACCCCCTGCCACTTGTTCTACCCCCTGCCATTTGTTCTACCCCCTGCTGCCATTTCTACCCCCTGCCACTCGTTCTACCCCCTGCCACCATTTCTACCTTCCCTGCTGCCATTTCTACCCCCCGCTACCATTTCTGCCCCCCTGCCACTCATTCTACCCCCCATCCCCTGCACTCCAGCACACACACACCTCATTCACCCCATGTTACTCACTGTCCTTCTCCAGCGGACATGTTTGAGTTCTACCTGGTCCTGCCCCCAATGTGCTGATTGGCTGCCCAACAGACCTGTGATTGGTTGGTCAGTTCCCTAAGCAGCCAATCAGCACACTGGAAACAGCAACATACCCAAGAGAATTATATATATAGACTGAGGTTGAAGCCAAGATGGTAAGACCCACCTAGGGTTGCTAGCTTCCATTCCAGTCTCTGTAGCAACTTAATAAAATGGCAGATGTTACAAGTGGAGGGATATTTTATTTCCATGTTGTAAGTGGTAAATAAACTTGCTATTTACATATTATGCTCCTATTTGAAGGTTAAAATAGTAGTCCATGGTTTTATCCACACTGCACAATTATAGCAATTTGATACCTCTTTAACTGCCATGGCTCAATCCTATGAAATCCTGGGATTTGTTATTTGCTGGATGCTCTGTTTAGAGCGCTCTATTGGACTGCCCTAACCTATAGCAGAGAACTCTTAAATACCTCATCAAATTACATATCCCATGATTCTACAGCACAGAGCCACAACAGCTACAGTGGCATCAAAGTGCTGTAACTATGCAGTGTGGATACAGTGTAACTTCTTAATACAGTAATTTATAGAATGGTAATAGTAACTGTTATCATTAATGGACATGGTACTTCACAGCATTATTCTTTTTTTGATTTAAGATACTTCCTTGATCCAAGGGAATTTGCGATGTAGAATGGACTGTGCAGAAGGGAGGGGAGGAAGAGATGAGGGAAAAATGTGAACAAATGCAGCCTCATGTATTTGAACCTGGTCATGGGTAAGGGTGGAGAGGAATTCAAAGGTTAAGCTAAAGGCTCTGTAGGTGGATTTTGATGGGGGATAGAAAACTTGCATATATGCAGCTAAGTGGTAAGGGGGCCTTAAGTGAGAATGGTTTAGGGAGCAAAGGACACTGCTTTTATATTCCGGGTTTAGGACAAAGAACTTTAGGGAGGTTCAGAATGGTAGAGATGGAGAAATGAAGGGTACAGATCTGAGATATAGTGGAAAAATAAGGCAGGCACAAGGACAGGGGACTAGGTCTAAGGACAGTCTTAAAGGTAATTATGGGAAATATGCTAGATATGGTCTGAGCAGTAGGGTAATATGCATCTTTTTTTTTTTTAAAAAAAATCAATTTATTTGACACCCCCTCCCAGGTTTTTAACAAATTTAATTACAGGTTTCCATTTTTCTTCATCCTCCTCCAATGTCATGTTTTACAAGTTATATTTTTACTTAATGTAAATGCTTATTATAATTCTTCCTTTTTTAGAGAAAGGGGGCGGGAAATGGGGGAAGGGGAAGTGAAGAATGAACAGTAAATGAAGAAGGAAGAAAGAGTGATAAGATTAATTGACTTGTTTGGTGTGATATACATACATACATACAATCATAGTTATATGTTCTAGTTGCTATCAATACAATTGTTTTGCTCCACCTATAGTTCCAGAGAGCTACACCAAATTGTTTTAAATGTAACTGCTACAGTACTTGTAATTTATTGTAGAAATTAAATGGACTGTCTGTGTTAATGTTATAGAATCCAAGTGTTGACGCTTGGAACAGTCTTGGATTTCTTATTTTTCAGAAGTACAGTGGTCCCTTGGTATCCACTAGGGTTTGATTCCAGGACACCCCCTCCCCCGTGGATACCAAAATCTGTGGATGATAAAGTCCCACTATATATAATGATGTAGTAAAATGGTGACTATATAAAATGTTGAACAACACAAAGGTTTGCTTTTGAGGGGAGGGAAACAATTGGGGAATATTTTCAAGCTGTGGATGGTTGAATCCATGGAAACAGAATCCATGGATACGGAGGGTGACTTTTGGCCATCAGTGAGGCAAAACATTACCCCCCCCACCCCTTTATCACAGAGACAGGTAAACACACTCTCCTGATGTGGCTGAATTACATTCTAGTCCTTGGCAAACTAGCAAATGATGACAAATGCTACAAGCTGCAGTTCAATGATATCAGGAGGGCACGCTCCACCCACCACTGGTTTATCTGGACCCAGTGATTGGGTGTATGTCCCACCAAGGCATGTGCACCGTCCGGTACAAGTGATTTTGGATAGAGGTAAGGAAGATGGAAGTATGATAAGAAAAAACAAAACAATGAGAAGTTTGCTTTTAGAACAGCAAGGGTTAAGAACAACATGCAAACAACTGAATACTTCATAACCTACAACTTAATAATTTGTAATCAAAACAGCTTACAAATATGTCTCTAAAAGTAGATAAGATTACTAGTAAGTCTTTAAACTAAAAAATTTACTCCACAAAGTTTATTTATTTAGCTAGCCAGTGTGGTTTGAACATTGATTGGACTATGACTCTGGAGACCAGGATTCAAATCCCCGCTTGGCCATGGAAATCCACTGGGTGATCCTGGGCAAGTCGCATTGTTTCAGCCTCAGAGGAAGGCAAAGGAAAAAAACCCATTTGAACAAATCTTGCCAAGAAAACCCCTGTGATAGGGTCATCTTAGAGGGGCCATAAGTCAGAAATGACTTGAAGGCACACAAAAACAACAACATCCATCTAATAGTAGTGTTGAGTATAGATTGCCAGCTGTGCAAGAGAGGACTGACACATAATGGTGTAAACCCCATGATATCTGAGCTGCAGCTCTTTCCCTATATCCCCACCACACCATTCCCCCAGTTTCTAGACATCATGATGTTGATCTGAACTGGGAAGAAATGGGAACTGAACATGGGGCTCATCTACACCTGTTACATGGAGAAAATGGGCCGTTGTCCAAACAGAATGTCATCCTGCCATCACCACTACTGCCACCATTTTCTCTGATGACAGGGAAACCAGGAAGGGAGCCCACAACATGTGACTGAAGGCCCCCTGCATGTGACCAGCCTTGGTGGCATGCTGAGGGACCCCTGTCTGGCTTCTGGGAAAGCCAGAGAGTTGGCAGTGGTAGTGAGAGATATCATGCTGGGATGGGCTCCTGCAGACACAAGAGGCCAGATCCTGTGAGACTGGATTAAACTGGGTATTTTCATATAATGGTTTCTCAGGCCCTACCTTGGCCTGCTCCTGTTCTAGTCCCATATCTGTCCAGGAAGTCATGAAGACTGCCTGGGGGCAGATCAGTCTAAATGTCCTGCATCATTTGGACTGCAGAGATCTGGAATGGGGGCAAACCAGGGTATTTAGCCCATGTGTATAATCCCATGGGCTCTTACTACACAATAGCACTGCAACATTGGCAAGAAATATATTACAGTAGCTCTCTAGCCATGAATTTAACATGGGTAGAGGACCAGAAATGAGACAAAGATGGTTGTGGGTTCTACCACTTTGGTTTTAGACTACTGTAGGGGATCATACTTTTTAAAATGTTCCCTGTGTAAATAATCTCTGCATGCAGTAAACTATTCCATGTATGTAGCCATCTAACATGTCACACAGGTTTCATGTCCTTGATGTTTTGGCTCACTTATATTGCTAGGTGAGCATTCACAAATAGTACATCTTTCAGATACAGTCAATAAATTCTACCACCTTGTTCTGAGTGATATAATTACAATTGCTCTGAGCCCTTCTATGTGGATGCACATATGCATATATGACTTATGCCTTTATCCCCATTTCCCAGTCATCATGTACTTTTACTACATTGCAAGCTGCTTTTAAAAACTGGCAAGCTTTGCAATAGGAGCCAAACTGTGGTGGGGGTTTTAAGCCCCACCAAATACACAAATACTTATCTGAGTTTTTCTGCTTCCATGCACTTAGACCATATTCCAGGATTTATTGCAGCTTTCCAAAGATTGTGCTCTGCAGATGCTTTAGACTACAGCTCATAACATTCTTGACCACTGACCATGCTGTCTGGGGATGATGGGTGTTGAAGTCCAAAACACCCAGAGATCATCAGATTAAGGCAGGATGTTTTACAGTATTTTAATTCTAGCTGTTGGACAGGCTGCACTATTATTTAATTAGTAACTGTGTCGTTAATGAAAAATGATTCTTTATATCCCCAGGACAAAAGTAGCTGTGCCACAAGGTTTGGAGTTCTCTGAACTCTTTCACCAGGGAAGATGGCAAAAAGCAACAAGGAGATGGGATGGAGGATAAGGAAAGGAAAGGAAAGGGAGAAGTGCCTGATGTACAAGCCCTGGGATTTGTATTTATTTTTGGTCCAAAGATGGCAGAAGGCTGCATACTGTCAAACTAGGTCAGTGATGGGCAACCTTTTGAGCTTAGTGTGTCAAACGTTGCCAAAAAACTGAGCATAACTCGGGTGGTGTGTCACTTTGAGGAAAAAACATTATTTCGTGATATTTATTGCTTAATCAACAATATTATTAATTGTTTATTAATAATTAATGAGTTGTCACAACTCATGTGACAACTGAGAAATCAAACTGTACAGTCATCCCTTCACATTCATGGGGGTTAGGTTCCGAAGACCCCTGCGAATCAGTAAAATCCGCAAATAATAAGAGCCCCCCCTTGGCCTCCCGAAAGTGGCGATGGGGCCTCTGGAGGCCCAGACACTACTTCCCCCCCACCCCATGGGGTTTTTTGGGGGGGATACCTCACCCACGAGTGAAGCAGGGAAATATATAAAAGAGGTGGACTTACCTGCTGGAGGTAGAGGAACGCTGTGAGGCATGGTAGCGAGTGTGGGAGCAAGGCAGAGTTGGAGACGAGGCAGCCTGAGTTAGCCGTGGAGCAGAGCATGTGTTGCCGGCTAGCCTAGGAGCGATTATGCAGGCAGCTCCTTGGCTCCCAGACCCTCAGCTTCTTCCCTTCATAGCACTTACTCCCCCTCCCCATGCCACGCACGTGCGCGTGCACACACACACGCATTCTCCCCCTCCCTCTTTTGTCAGCTCCCCTGTGCGGAGCTATTTAGGAGTGCTCCATTGGAGAAGCTGCATGCAGTGCCCTGGGCTCAAACAAGAGGCCCACCTGCCCGCCGCCTTCCCCAGCCTTTCCAAGGCAGCTCCGAGGCTTCAAAGACATGGAGCCCCCTCGGGAAGGCCAGGAAGAGGCTGGGCGGCCACCCTTCCACTTGCTTGCCATCTTCCCCGGCCTTTCTGAGGCAGCTCCAAGGCTTCGGAGCCACGTCGGGGAGGCCGGGAGGCCACCCTCCCGCTCACCTGCCACCTTCTCTGGCCTCCCCGAGGCGGCTCCGTGGCTTCAAAGCCACGAAGCCCCCTCAAGAAGGCCGGGGAGAGGCCAGGTGGCCACCCTCCCACTCGCCCGCCATCTTCTCCGGCTTTTCCGAGGTGCTCCAAGGCCTCGGGAAGGCCAGGGAGAGGCCGGGCGGCCACATTTCTGCTCGCCTGCCATCTTCCCCAGCAGAGTCCCGCCTGCCGGCCACCTTACCCAGCCTTTCCAAGGCAGCTCTGGCAAAGCACGGCAGGCTTCAGGGGTGGTGGTGGCCAGGTGGGGGTAAAAGCTCCACCCCCTGGCTCCCTAAAGTGGTGATCGGGGCTTCATAGCCCCACCAAGCACTTTCCTCCACCCTCCCACCCTCCCTAAAGTGGTGATCGGGGCTTTGTAGCCCCAGCTGCCACTTTCCTCCCCCCTTCCTAAAGTGAGGCTTTGAAGCCTGGATCACCACTTTAGGGAGGGTGGTGAGGTTGCAGGTGGGGTCAGGTGGAGGAGGCCTACTGCTGCATGTCAGCACAAATGGCTATGCCTGTCAGTGCTGACACACGTCATAGGTTCGCCATCACCGAACTAGGTCCTCTCAGGTTCTGGGAGAGTTTCAGGGTGCGCTATGACTCCCACAAGGGCTGCTGCGATAAATAAGCAAAGAGGGGGGGAAGGTTGGCTCCCATTTTTGAAAATATAAAATCCATCTGTTATTATAATCCATTTCCATTCTTAGGACTTTATCAGACCAGCCTCTGAAAACATTTCTTTTGCACTATATTTTGAAGCGTTTGTGTCCAGGCACAATAACACTTTTTATCATAATACATTCCTGTAACACCGTGAAAAAGCATCCCCAGCATTATTGGGGCATGAACACTCACACCATCTCCTTCTGCATTCACCGGGGTGCATGATCTTGGCAGTTCTCGCGAGAAGATGTGAGCTCCCTTAAAAGTAAAAAAAAAAAAAAAAAAGAAGAAGCTAAATTACAACACAAAATGTACACATAAGCACTAAAACACACATAAAAACTTCTAAGTACACTGGGAGTGTTCATAAAAAGAGCATCCCATACCTGGTTTTCACCTTCTGACCCAGAAGTTTTCTGGCGGGACCGCCATTGTCGCTGGAATCACGAGAACACAATGGTGCACAGTTTCAGACACTGGCAAAACTGCAAAAAAAAAAAAAAAGCCACGGCAGATCTATTGATGGCTTGGGCCATCAATAAAAAGGAACACCTGATTTACAACTTAAAATCACCATAGAACAATGTTGTGCAGTATAGGCTCCATTTCACATTCATTAGGTGTCACTATGATGCTCTATTTGCCACATCCGACAAAGTCCTTAGACAAAACACATTAGAAAAATGGAAAGTGGAGAGTTTTGAGCTAACAAAACTGGAGATAATTTTAGATAGTGTACTAGATTTTTAAAAGGTGAATAGAAGCTAATAGTAGCTTTACCCAGTAGCCAGAAGACATGTACACTTGAGAATTACCAGCTTCTGGTAGTATAAAATCCTCTTCCTCCAGCACAGGGCATTGTTAGTGAATATCTTCATATACGGTATTTCCCAGATCACACAAAAAGCAAAGGTAGCCAGGTTGGCTGTAAGCCTATTCCAAAATATAACTCTGATTAAGCCCAGGCCATCTTAATCTGAATGAATCTAAGACTGGAGAACTCCAGTTTGTTTGATGACAGATAAAATTAAGAGCTTCACACAAAACACACAGAATTTGCCTATACATTGTGGTGGAAGTATTTTGCACCCTGGAAGACTTCTGACAGGAGAGTCCAGATACTGTTTAAAAGTGTATGATGATCCAAATAAGAATAAGTATTAAAAGGATAGATACTTTACCCAAACCTTTATCTGACCGTAATCCAGTGATGATGATAATGAAAGATAGAAAAAGTACATTTAATTGGAAATTAAATGAATTGTTACTGCTTAAACAAGAAGTTGTTGAAGATTGTAAGAAAAAATTGAGATAATATTTTGATTTGAAACTAAACAAAGAGGTAGAAAATAATGTAGTTTGGGACGTGGGGAAAGCCGTGATGAGGGGAACATTTAAAAAATTGTAGTGTAATATTAAACAGAAAAAACAAGAAAGAAGTAAAGTAGTATTGGAAGAAATAAAGCAAAAAGAACAAGAATTAATAAAAAACCTCCAAAAAATAAAAAAATAAAAACCCAAATTAAAATATTACAAGAACAATTAATGATGATAATGACAGATGAAATGAAGAAAAAAATAGATTTTATAAAACAAAAAGATTTTGAATATGGCAACATACCAGGGTAGATGGTTGGCCTATAGGTTAAGGAAGGAAAGAACAAAACGATTGATAATGAAAATAAAATCAGGTGACAAGGAAGTGACAGATGAAATTCAGATTCAAAACATATTTCATAACTATTTTAAATCAATATACCAAAAGAAGGAAATTTATTTGAGTCAAATGAATAACTATATTTAAAAATGTGGTATTCCCATACTTACAGACACTCAAAGAAATGAACTAAATAAGGAAATAACAGTTGATGAAATTATAAGTACAATAGAAAAAATGGAAACAAAGAAAACTCCAGGCCCAGATGGCTTACCTGCAGAGTATTATAAAAAAAATCATGCTGAACTAGTAGGACCTTTTTTAAGGGTTATAAAAGATATTTTTGAAAAGAGCCATATCCTCAATAGTTGGAAAGAAGCCAATATCGTACTAATCCTGAAAGAAGGCAAAGATTAATTAGAAATTTTTTTAAAAAAACTATTGAATGTGGACTACAAAATTTTTGCAACAATTTTGGCTAATAAACCTACAAGAATTAGTACATAGTGTTTACAAGAATTAGTACATAGTGATCAAAGTTTCCTACCTAAGAGACAAATAAAAGACAATATTAGGGCAATAATTAATGTACTGGAATATCTGCATTATCATAATGAGATCCAAGGCACTCTGATCTTTTTAGATGCTGAGAAAGTGTTCAGCAATATAAATTGGTGTATTATGTTAAAAAAAACTTGGAGGAATTAGAATTTGGTGATAAATTTTGTAATTGGATCCAAGCAGTATATTGGGAACAAAAAGCAAAACTAATTATGAATGGGAAATTGACGGATTCATTAAAAATTGAAAAAGGCACTAGAGAGGGATGCCCCCTATCTCCATTATTGTTCACATTAGTATTAGAAATTTTGAATAATAAAATAAGAAAAGATAAAGAAATTAGAGGACTTAAAGTTTAAAAAGAATATAAACTAAAGGCATTTACCAATGATTTGGTAATTATTTTAGAAGACCCAATAAGAAAATCGGATAGACTAATGCAAAAAATAGATGAATTTGGGAAATTTGCCAGATTTAAGATAAATAAAAAAAAGACTAAAATACTAACACAAATTTTAGATAAAAAAGATAAGGTTGAATTAGCAAAGATGTCAAATTGTGAGATTGTTTAAAAAGTGAGGTATTTAGGCATACATTTATCAACAAATAATCAACACTTATTCCAAAACAATTATAATAAAGTATGGAGAGATATTAAATTGGATTTGAATAGATGGCAGGATTTAAACTTATCTTTACTAGATAGGATATCTTCCATTAAAATGAATATTTTGCCCAAATTAATGTTTCTTTATCAAACTATTCCAATAATCACTTCGAACAAAGTGTTTAGAACCTGGTAGACAGATTTGATAAAATTCTTATGCGAGGGAAGAAAACCAAGAATTAAATGGAAATTATTAACTGATGACAGGGACAGAGGCGGGCTAGGATTACCAGATATAAAATAAAATTGTTTAATCTTGGATTAAACAATGGATTTTACTACAGAAAAGAAGAGAACTAGAATTAGAGGGGTTTAAATTAAAGTCAGGGTAGCATGGATACCTAGGATATAACAAAGTCAAAATAAAGATTTTAAAAACCATGTACAAAGAAATGTGTTGATTAAGATTTAGGAAAAATATAAAAAGAGGTTATGCCCTAAAATTCCAGGATGGTTATCGCCGCAGGAAGCATTTTGTAAAAATGAGTTAAGAGAGTATAATTGGCTAATATAGAGAGATTTGATGGTGAAGAGAGGAGAAAAATGGAAAATTAAAGATTGGCAAGAATTAACATTGGAGGGAATACAGATACAATGGTTGATATATTACCAAATAAGAGCCAGAATTAAAGAGGATTTAAAGGAAAGACAAAATGAGGGGGAAATTTCTGAATTTGAAAAATTAATGAGATCAGATAGTAGACATTTAATTAGTGATTTATATAAATTATTATTAAAGTTTAACACAGAGGATGAGCAAATTAAACAATGTTTGATCAAGTGGGCTAGAGACATAGGGTATAATATACAGTTAGATCAATGGGAGGATATATGGAAAAATGGATTAAAATTCACAAGTTGTTATAATTTGAAAGAAAACTTTTATACAGATGTACAAATGGTATATGACCCCATTTAAATTATCCAAAATGAAAAAAGAGAACTCACCACAATGTTGGAGATGTAAAGATCGCATAGTTCATTCTATCATATGTGGTGGGAATGTAGCAAAATAAAGAAATTTTGGATTAAAATAAATGAATAAATAAAGAAAATTATGGGCTTTGAAATAGGTTTAAGACCAGAATTATATCTGTTAAATATATTAACATTAGAAAATACAAAAGAACAGGAACATAGATCCCTACTATATTATTTGGTTACGGTGGCATGTTTGGTGTTGGCAAAAAGGTGGAGAACTGTGGAATCACCAATGAAACTCGAATGGATAGAAAAAGTTATAGAATTGGCTCAATTAGATAAATTAACAAACTGGTAAAGAATGAAAACAACAAAACATTGCATAAAGACATGGGAATTATTTATAGAATATATGAAGCAAAAGGAAGGGGAGACGTCTATAATTGGGTTTTACAGTTAGGCAAATGAAAATAGTAATGTAACTTTTTTATAAGAATGTTATTCATTGCAAAGTTTATAAGTTGAGTGAATGTTAATATATGATTCATAATTAAGGGTACAATTAGTGGATGATTTGGTTATGAAAAACGTTAGATAAAGGTGTCTGAATAGGAGATATACGCAATGAATAGAAGGAAGGGAAAAGTGAAAGCAATGCAGTGTTTTTTGAGTTTTGTTAAAACGGATGAAAACAAGATGATAAATTAGCATATAATTGTCAAAATATAGTTTATAAATTATAAATTAGCATATAATTGTCAAAATATAGTTCAGAGCAAGAAGAAATCAGGTGGGAAGTTCTTTTTAGATTAGTTAGTCTTGTCTTTGTTTTTAACGCATATAATTTAGTAAATAGTAAGTGGCTATATTTAATGTTTGATGGTATTGTTTTTGTTTTTCTATTTGTTTTTGCACTTTTGTGGGTTTTTTTTGCATATTATTTGTTGTTATTTTGTGTTTTTGGATGTTTGTGGACATTGTTGTTTAATAAAGTATTTTAAAAAATTAAAAATTAAAAAAAAGTGTATGATGATCCAAATAAGAATCTGAACAAACATATGTAGTGATCCAGGTTCCTGTCTATATTATATTCTCTGCTTTTCCTCTATGAACAACCTTTTCTTCACTTCAGCAGAGAACAGTGTTGGCTTACGGGTTCCTTTACACACATAGGTCTACATGCTCTGTGAAAATAACTGTGAAAGATGTGAGCTGAATATTACAAAAGAGTTCTCTGCATGGTAAAGAGTATGTAAAGCACACTGCCCAAAGGTTCTAGAGAAACAGAAGGAAAATAATAGCAGCCTTTCCAGCATGCATTGCAAGCTGTCTTTTAAAGTAGAAAGTTTTATACGATGTGTCAGGGTTTGCTTTGTGTATGTATGTGGTGGGGTGTGTGTGGTATGTACATAAATGGACTTGCTGGATTTCAAGCTTTTAAGAAGATGTGTGGGCAAGCCAATCCACACACAGCTGAGCAAAGTAAAAAACAAGGCCTGGCCACAAACCTGCATCCCATGTGACCTGAACTAAAATTGCTTCCCAGTTCCAAGTATAGTGACTAGTGTGCATGGCCTTGAAGAGTAAGCACAAACAACAAGAGCTTGTGGCGAGTTACTTTTAAGATTACAACACCCAGAACCCTCCAGACAGCATGTTTTCATAACACCCATCAAGCTCCAAGCCCATATAATAATTGCTCACATACAGTGGCTTACCCACAAATCAAATTGCCCTTTCCCAAATCCTAGCTGTCTGACGCGAACAGACAGTGAGGGGAAGGCATGCATTATATGATCACTGTTCTTATGAAGGACAACCCAATCATGAGTAAGGATAAATAAGATGTTTTTCTGTGCCAATGGGTTGTTTATTTATTGTTATAGCAGGAAACAAAGAATGTTGGGACTAATTCTATGAGCCCAAGGAGGCTTTAGACCAGAAGAACAGAACCTCTTTGCCCCATCCTAACAGGGTCTGTTATCCTGTCTGGCTTACAGAAAGTTTGGGGCCTCCCCACTTGCCTTAGGTCCCACCTGAATATGCTGAGGAAATCTTGCACTGCTAGCCTTGCTGGCAGCATGCAGGGGAACCCTGCTGTTATTTCCAGTCACTGAACTAGAAATAACTAGGAGTTACCCCATTGTGTCCCTTGCCCTCCCATTTGGGAAGGACACTGCCTATGCAGGAATTCCTGCTATCATCTTTAGAGATAACTTTGGGATTCTCTCCCCCATTCCACTGGCACTCCCAGCCGAGAAAGCCAGCAATATGAAGGGGAAACCCTACTGTTATCTCCAATACCTGGGTCAGAGGTAAGGACAGGGAATGCTCTTGGCTTGCTTTTGCCCACCCAGTAAGCAAACGGGAAGGACAAGCAAAGCTGCTTGACCGAGGTGCTGGCTTCAGGCAGGCAGTGCCTCAGACAGGTCTCCCACCTATACACAGACTTTCCCCAGCTAGAAAAAGCTTGCAGCCAACAAAGCTACTTCTTCAGCCAGAGAGCTGGCTGCAGAAGTACTCCTATAGCTAGCACCTCAGTTGGCTGGGTAACGACCATGCACAGTGCAACAGCCACCTCTCTGCATGAAGTAGGGATCTTGATGAGGGCAAGGCTGTGGCCACTCTCCCTGGGATTAAATAATCCACTGAGGGTCAGTGGGGGAATGATCTGGCCTCTCACCCAATCCATGTTCCTGTATCCCAATCTGGTGTTCTAATATTCTTGTGTGTTTCATATTATAACTAGCTGTGTTTTTGTTTGTGATTGTTTTGAATGATGTTGTGAGCCATATATACATCAAATAAATAAACAAGGGGGTTGTGGTCCCCCCCCCAGATAGAAGCCTTCTATGCAATAAAGCAAATCATATTGTTTTATGAACAAAGCATTTCTAAAGCCATTTTGATATGGCCCTTGAAATCTGCTGTTCAGACCAGAAGGAGGACTGGAGAAGAGAAGCCAACATCTCCACTGGGGTAGCACAATCCCCATTGCCTGGGTATAAACCACTTTTTCAGACTTTGGCCTGCTGATTTATTTAGAATAGAATAGAATAGAATAGAATAGAATAGAAGGCATATAGAATTGAATCATAGAGTTGGAAGAGACCACAAGGACCATCCAGTCCAACCCCCTGCCATGCAGGAATACACAATCAAATCATTCCAGACAGATGACCATCCAGCCTCTGTTTAAAAACCTCCAAAGAAGGAGACTCCACCACACTACAAGGCAGCTCTTACTGTCAGGAAGTTCTTCCTAATGTTTAGCTGGAATCCCCAGTTTGAACCCATTGCTCTGTGTCCTAATCTCTGGAGCAGAAGAAAACAAGCTTGCTCCATCCTCAGTATGACATCCCTTCAAATATTTAGACATGGCTATCTCTTCATACTAAACATACCCAGCTACCTAAGGGCTCCTCATAGGGCATGGCTTCCAGACCTCCCACCATCATGGTAGCCCTCTTCTGGACACGTTCCAGCTTCTCAATATCCTCCCTGAATTGTGGTGCCCAGAACTGGATACAGTATTCCAGGTGAGGTCTGACCAAAGCAGAATAGAATGGTACAATTACTTACCTTAATCTAGACACTATGCACCTATTGATGCAGCCTAGAATTGCATTGGCTTTTTGAGCTGTTGCATCACACTGCTGACTCATGTTCAGCTTGTGGTCCATCAAGACTCCTAGATTCCTTTCACACGTACTGCCATAAACCCAGGTGTCACCCATCCTATATCTGTGCATTTCATTTTTACTGCCCAAGTGTAGTATCCTACATTTCTCCCTGCTGAAATTCATTTTGTTGGTTTTGGCCCAGCTTTCTAACTTGTTAAGGTCATTTTGAATTCTGATACTTCTCCCTGGGGTATTAGCTACCCCTCCTAATTTGGTGTCATGTGCAAAATTGATAAGCATGCCCTCTATTCCCTCATCAAAGTCATTGATAAATATGTTGAATAGCAGTGGGCCCAGGTCAGAAACCTTTGGGACCTGGCTGTTCACTTCTCTCCAGGATGAAGAGAAGCCATTAGTGACTACCCTTTGGATTCGGCCAATCAACCAATTACAAATACACCTAAAAGTCGCATTGTCTAGCCTGCATGTTACTAACTTTTTTGCAATAATATCATGGGGGACTTTGTCAAAGGCCTTACTGAAATCAAGATATACTACATCCACAGCATTCCCTTCATCTACCAAGTTTGTAATTCTATCAAAAAAAGAGATAAGATTAGTCTGGCATGACTTGTTTTTGAGAAATCCACATTGAATTTTAGTGATGCAAAACAAATCCATTTTTGTATGTTCTATACATTTATTTTATATATTTTATGTCCCGTATATGGAACAGAGCATAAAACCTTTTAATCCTCTCCTTCTTGTATTCCTACCACTACACTGCAAGGTAGGTTAGATTGAGAGACAGACATGCCCAAATGTGCCCAGGGAGGGTTATTGCTGTGTGAGGATTTCAGCCCAGATCTCCTGGTTCCTAGCCCAATATTCTAACCACTTTACAACTTTGTTGTTCTTAAAGTATCACTTAGAGCAGAATTTGGATCTTAATAAATAATAATAATAAAAAAATTATTTATATCCCGTCCCTCTACAAAATGCAATCAGGGCAGCTTAAAACATTTAATATACATATATATATATATATATATATATATATATAACCCTTCATCCCACCCCCCCTTAAATACAATTAAATAATTAAACATTTAAAAATACTTAATAAATACTAGAACTCTCTCTCTCTCTCTCTCTCTCTCTCTCTCTCTCTCTCTCTCTCTCTCTCTCTCTGGCTTTTCTTTGCAAACAAAGATTCAGGAATGACTCATCCTGTGCTTTCTGCAAGTGCACTGATGACTAAAAAGGCCAATCCAAGATAAACAAGTCCGGTTGCAGAAAGCACAGCAGAAGGTCTCCTTGGGTGATGTTTCTGGGTTGTGATTCTTTCTGCGTTGTCGTTTCTCTTGAAGACTTGTTCGTCGTGAGTTCTCAAATAAGGCTGCAGCATTGTGGATAGTGCATCTCCATGCCTCCCGATGTGAGGCCAGGGCGGACCATTGTTGGTGATCAATTTGGCCGAGCCTGAGATGTTGTTTCAGGGAGTCCTTGTATCGCTTTTTTGGAGCACCCCTCTTATGCTGACCCATGGCAAGTTCACCGTAGAGTACTATTTTTGGGAGGTGATGGTCCTCCATCCTAGAAACGTGCCCTGCCCAGTGCAGGTGTGTTCCCAATATCATGGTCTCAATGCTGGTGATCCCTGCTTGCTCAAGGACAGCAACAGTCATCACATAGTCAGTCCAGTGTATATGTAGGATTGTGAGTATACAGCACTGATGAAAGCGTTTGAGGAGTCGTAAGTGTTGGTGATAGGTGACCCATGTTTCAGACCCATAAAGGAGAATAGACAGTACAATGGCTCTGTACACACTGATTTTTGTGCTTCGCCTTAGCTGTTTATTACTCCAGACACTTCTGTAAAGTCTTCCAAATGCGCAATATGCCTTTGCTAATCTGTGATCGATTTCTTTGCCAATCTTGGCATCTGAGGAGATGATGCTTCCCAGGTAGGTGAACTGCTGAATGGACTTAAGCACAGATTTGCCGACGGCAATGTGGGGATGGTGGTGTTCATCCTGTGGTGCAGGCTGGTAAAGAACTTCCGTTTTCTTCAGGTTGACTTCCAGCCCAAACAGCTTTGCAGCTGTTGTGAAGCAGGATGTTAGGTGCTGCAGAGCTGCTTCTGTGTGGGCAACAAGGGCAGCATCATCGGCAAAGAGCAGCTCACGGACTAGATAGTTTAGAGTCTTAGTGCGTGGCCTCAGATGGCTTAAGTTAAACAAGCTACCATCAATACGGTAATGTATATAGATGCCATTGTTTTCTTCGAGCTCTGCTGTAGCCCTTTGGAGCATCATGCTGAAGAAGATTGTAAATAAAGTTGGAGCAAGAACACAACCTTCCTTCACTCCATTAGTTACTAGAAAGGGCTCTGAAAGAGCATCACCATATCTGACTTGACCATGCTGGCCCTCGTGTAGCAAGATAATGATTTTAAGGAATTTGGGGGACATCCTAGTCTTTCCAGGATCTGCCACAGACCTTTTCTACTCACAGTGTCGAAGGCTTTGGTGAGGTCGACAAATGTTACATAGAGACCCTTGTTCTACTCTCCACAATTCTCTTGCAGTTGTCTAAGGGCAAATACCATATCTGTAGTACTCCTGTTGGCTCTGAAGCCACATTGGCTTTCAGGAAGAAGTTCTTCTGCAATAGCAGGAACTAATCTGTTCAGGAGTATCCTTGCAAGGGTTTTTCTAGCAATAGACAGCAGTGTTATGCCTCGATAGTTTGAGCAACCGGATTTTGCTCCTTTTTTCTTGTACAGGGTGATGATGACTGCATCTCGGGGATATGATGGCAGTTCCCCTTTTTCCCAGCAATTCATAAGGAGTTCATGGAATTTATTGTGGAGTACATGACCTCCGTGTTTCCAAACTTCAGGTGGGTTTACATCGATCCCAGCTGCCTTGCTGTTTTTCCTCTGCTGTATGGCCTTAAGGGTCTCTTCCAAAGTGGGAGCTATGTCCAATTCATTTTTCATCGGTTTTTGTATCATATGTTGGATAGCTGAGCCTTGGACTACTCCTTCTCCTAGGATGGTTGCCAGAAGCCTTCTCCTAGAAGTTTTCCTTCTCCTAGGATGGTTGCCAGAAGCCTAGAAAGCCCATCCTGCCCTTTGACGCTCTTTGTCAGACCCTTCGGTTTTGACCTGTCTGGCATGGGAGACCCTACCAGTGGCTATTATGCCACTGCCAGCATAGCTCAAAACATCATTAGGGTACGCAAGCCTGTCTCCCATGACAAGGGGGCATCAATGGGGAGGACACACACACACAATAAAATAACTGGAATAAGGTGCCTTCTGCTCCAGGCACCAAACTATCTGCGGGGATCTCTGGTTCTCATGAATATGCCACCTATACTACAGTGGAGCCATTCCAAGGTTTTCATGTCTGAAAAGGAAATGGGAAGGTCTTTTAATTTGTATTTGCAAGGAAAATGCATAGTATGAGAATTATAATGCACTACATTTACGCTACATGTGCAGTGTAAGAGGTTTCCTGTGTTATGATTACATTGTTTTTCTAGTTGTTTTGCAAAGCATTTTGGCAAGAAAGCCCTGCACGTGCAATGGTTAAGTTATAAATGTATGGCCCTAGTGTCGCTTTGAAAATACGTGCCGAATAACAGCTATTTTGTACTGAGCCAAAACAGCTTGGAAACACAAAAACTGGTTCCAAGTTGGACCACCAAACGAGATACTGAAGATAGTGCTATAAATAGAGCAAAATTAGTTTCTATTCTTAGACTTACTCTCACAACATAGAAGGAGATGAAGAAGCAAAAAGGAAAGAGGGTGAATTTTAATTTTAAGGTACATTCATGCTGCAGTCCTATACTAAGGATGTAGAGAATATTCACAAGTTGCCTTGTCCTTGACGAGAAAGTGTCTTGAGAAATGGACATACCTGTGAAAAGAATTGCCAATCAATAAAAGATTTTTTCATTCCTGGGCCAGGGCAAAAAGGCTTGTGCATTTTTTCATCAGCAGTAGTAATATCATTTTGTGCAAAACAACATACTTTTCACAAATATTTCTTGTACAAAATGCAGTATTTTTGTGCAAAATACTTATTTATTTATTTCATTTGTATGCCGCATTTCCCCAAGATGGGACCCAATGCGGCTTCCATAAAACAACAGATTAAAAATACCATATATACAATTAAAATATTATAAAATCAAATTAAAATATATAAAACATTCCTGCATGACAGGTGGTTGGACTGGATGATTCTTGTGGTCTCATCCAACTCTATGATTCTATTTTTTACATGCTTAAAAATGACTGAAAATGTAAAAACCTTCATCAAATGTTCAAATTATGCTGTTATGTACAAAGCCAAGATTGACAAAGAGATCGATCACAGATTAGCAAAGGCATATAGTGCATTTGGAAGACTTCCCAAAGGAGTCTGGAGTAATAAACACCTGAGGCGAAGCACAAAAATCAGTGTGTATAGAGCCATTGTACTGTCTATTCTCCTTTACAGATCTGAAACATGGGTCACCTATCACCACCACCTACAACTCCTCGAACACTTTCATCAACGCTGTATACGCACAATCCTAAATATACACTGGACTGACTATGTGATGACTGTTGCTGTCCTTGAGCAAGAAGGGATCACCAGCATTGAGACCATGATATTGGGAACACACCTGCGCTGGGCAGGGCACGTTTCTAGGATGGAGGACCATTGCCTCCCAAAAATAGTACTCTATGGTGAACTCACCACGGGTCAGCGTAAGAGGGGTGCTCCAAAAAAGTGATACAAGGACTCATAGAATCATAGAATTGTAGAGTTGGAAGAGACCACGAGGGCCATCCAGTCCAACCCCCTGCCATGCAGGAAATCACGATCAAAGCATCCCTGACAGATGGCCATCCATTCCTCTGTTTAAAGACCTCCAAGGAAGGAGACCCCACCACGCTCCGAGGGAGTGTGTTCCACTGCTGAACAGTTCTTACTGTCAAAAAGTTCCTCCTAATGTTGAGGTGGAATCTCTGTTCCTGGAGCTTGCATCGATTGTTCCATGTTCCAGTCTCTGGAGCAGCAGAAAACAAGTTTGCTCCATCATCAACGTGACTCCTGAAACAACATCTCAAGCTCGGCCAAATTGATCACCAACAATGGTCCGCCCTGGCCTCACATCGGGAGGCATGGAGACGCACTATCCACAATGCTGCAGCCTTATTTGAGAACTCACGCTGAACAAGTCTTGAAGAGAAATGACAACGTAGAAAGAATCACAACCCAGAAACATCACCCAAGGAGACCTTCTGCTGTGCTTTCTGCAACCGGACTTGTTTATCTTGGATTGGCCTTTTTAGTCATCAGCGCACTTGCAGAAAGCACGGGATGAGTCCTTCCTGAATCTTCGTTTGCAAAGAAAAGCCAGAGAGAGAGTATAAAGCTGTATGAGAATGAAAGAAGGCTTACCTAGGAAGTAAAGATTATTGTATTGTAATTATATCCCACCTTTATCCCAGTATGGGAACCAAAGTGGCTTGCAATGTAGAATTAAAACAAAATACAATTAAAACAATATATGGTACAATTAAAACACACACATGCAATTAGATAGACTATTGTATGAAAGTATTTAAAATAGTTTAAACATATATAAAATGTAAGATAAAGGCACAACCTATTAAAGTTACCCCTTTAAAAACTGAAGGCCTGCTTAAATAAAAAGATATTTGCCTGTTAATGAGAAGAAAGCAAAGAGAGGGTCAATCAAAACTTCCATGGGAGGAAGCTCCACAGTGTGGGAGCAGCAGGGCAGAAGGCGCTTTCCCATAACCTCACCAACTGTACCTCTGATGGTGATGGGACAGAGAGAGCCCTCCTCCAAAGATCTTTAGCTCAGTGGAGCTTACTTAAGAGTAAGCATTCATAGGATTGCACTGCAAGTATGAAATCTTGTTATATTACTTATCACCTCATAACTTTATGCAAACTGTTTTTTCTAGTCATACCACACTGACAAGTAATTTATTGGGTTGTAGGATTAAAAATAACATTCATCATGCTATGTCCAGAAACAGCAAATAATTATCAGACTTTTTTTGGCAGAAGAAAGTTATTTGTGCACTGAACAGCAAAAATAAAAATAAAAATAAAAAAAGTCTGGTGTTCAGTAAAAAAGCAATTGGGTATCGAGGTTGTTTTTTTAAAAAAAATTGATATTTTTAAAATTGTGTTTGAAATTGTGCTTAATGTTTAAATGGGCTTACAATATATAATTTAATATACTCTACACTGCAAAGTTGACCAAGTAAGCCAAAATTAATTCACTAGTCCTGACCAGAGCAGGGTTATTTAAGCAATGAAATTTATACAAATCTTGACTTACCATTTGGCAATTGGTTTAGTGGGTCAACTTCAGCTGAAACTAGCAACTGGATTCAGGCCTTAATATTTTAATGATATTTGTTCGTATTTGAATTTTACTTCTGTACTTCTGTTGACTGCCTGAGTACTGTTTTTGGCAGGAGAGAGGATTATAAATTAGAAATGTTAATATTTTGCTGCTGGATGGAACTGCACATTTTGGGCAGTATTCTCTTGTGTTTTGCCGGCCAAATGGCAGGATCAAGCAAAACTGCCACCAGGAAATCCTGCCTCCTTACTGAAGCCCCCTGTGCATCCCAAAACAGGATATGATGTTTGTTTCTGGAGTTTCTGAGATGCACAACAAGAGGATGGTTTTTTTGTGAGGACTAGCAAAATACAGGATTGTACCTATTAGTACTCAACCTAAGACACAGAACATTAATACCAATGCAAAGGACTGTTAACTGCATAGCAACTCTAGGAAGAACCTCTAATTTAATTTAGTTCATTTGTTTTCTGAGTACCTTGCAGACTCATGTAAATACATCATTGCCATCTAGGATAATCTTTACTCAGAAGCCTTTTTCAAACATCCCATAAGTGATAAAGGATCAAAACTATAATTGGCATTACAGTCGTCCCTTCACATTCGTGGGGGTTCTGTTCCGCGGACCCCCGCGAATGTGAAAAAACCGCGAATAACGACTCCCCTCCCCCCTCCCTCCCCAGGCCTTCGCGGGGCCTAGCAAGGCCCCACGGAGGCCTCCCCGGCCCTTCCTCCCTCCCTCCCCAGGCCTTCGGGGGGCCTCCGGAGGGCCTCCGGGGGTCCCGCGAAGGCCTCTCCACCCCTCCCCAGACCTTCGCGGGGCCTCCGGAGAGCCTCCGGGGGTCCTGCGAAGGCCTCCCCACTCCTCCCCAGGCCTTCGCGGGGCCTCCGGGGGTCCCGCGAAGGCCTCTCCACCCCTCCCCAGGCCTTCGCGGGGCCTCCGGAGGGCCTCCGGGGTCCCGCGAAGGCCTCTCCACCCCTCCCCAGGCCTTCGCGGGGCCTCCGGAGGGCCTCCGGGGGTCCCGCGAAGGCCTCACCACCCCTCCCCAGGCCTTCGCGGGGCCTCCGGAGGGCCCGTGAAGGCCTCGCCACCCCCTCCCCAGGCCTTCAGGGGGCCTCCGGAGGGCCTCCGGGGGCCCCGTGGAGGCCTCGCCACCCCTCCCCAGGCCTTCGTGGGGCCTCCGGGGGTCCCGTGAAGGCCTCCCCACCCCCTCCCCAGGCCTTCATGGGGCCTCCGGAGCGCCTCCGGGGGCCCCGTGGAGGCCTCCCCTCTCCCTCCAGGTCTTTCACGGGGCCTCTGGAGGCCCCGTGTTGCGGTTTTGGGGGGGCCGGGGGGGCCCTCCCAAAACCACGAATAACCAAAACCGCGAATGTCAAGTTCGCGAATGTGGAGGGACAACTGTACTTTTATATGCAGTTGTGTTTTAATTGGACATGATTATTCATGAGTGATTTAATTTGACGATGGTAAGATATGTGAGGCCAGGGCGGAGATATGTGAGGCATGGAGACGCACTATCCACAATGCTGCAGCCTTATTTGAGAATTCACACCGAACAAGTCTTGAAGAGAAACGGCAATGCAGAAAGAACCACAACCCTGAAACATCACCCAAGGAGACCTTCTGCTGTGCTTTCTGCAACTGGACTTGTTTATCTTGGATTGAGGTAAAATATGAAGACAATTACAGATAGAAAGCAGGCCACTATTCTGAATTTTCTTTCTCCTTCCCCCAGGTTTTAATTAAACATGAGAATTGAGCTCAATTAACACTGAGATTTTATTTATTTATTTATCTATTTATTTATTAAGCGAGCACAGTGTTTAGTCTCATCAGCTGCAACAGTCATTTGAAGAGGCACATAGCTCAAATATTAAACTATCTGATCCTCTGCATATAGCCTTTATCAAGAATATGAATAGCAAGTTTTCATCAACCTTATGACTGTACTTTCCTATTATGGATCCATTCTGCACCTATCTAAAACTTCAGAAAATAGATATAACTCAATTCTGCAATATCTTATCTCCTTCTCTCCCACCCCTCTTGATACACATGGGTAATGTCTGTGTGTATGTTTGGGTAGATATAGATGGGTAGTAGAAAGTCATATAGATGTCATTAAAAGGTGATTAACTATTCCTGGATGCCTTACGGATCGTAGAATTATCTGTTCAGTATCCATAGAGCCAGCCCAGATCCAGATATTTCAGTGGGCTTTGTGTCAGAATGTATGTCCTCACTGATTTGAAGTACAGTGGCGATGTTGCCACTTGTTGAATCTCTAAAATCCAAAGACCTCCACAGCCAGAATGGTGTCACTAAAACAGTTCTGCAGGCTCTTGTTCTATCTTTCTTGTGACTGAATGCTTTCCAGTTTGCTTCACATATTTGTGGCCTGCAACTCAGTTAATTAGGTGTGGGCAAAAGGGTAAAATTTCACATTTCTACAAACTTCATTAGATATGACTTTTAGGACTTTTTCGGATGGAAGAAAAGTAACGCAAGCAGCGTCGCCAGTAAAATATGACGCTGGGAAGGAAAAATATCACGCTCAAATGTCCCAGCGGTACTGCAACAGTACCGCTGAGAAGAGCGTCGTTCGAAACTGGCGCCCTCTTGCGCAGCAGCGTCGCAACCTGGCGACGCTGCTTGCGTTACTTTTCTTCCATCCGAAAAAGTCCTAAGTCCCAACGCTCTTTTAATACAGATGGACAACTGTGGAAGAGCCATCATGGTGTAGTGGTTGAGTGTTGGACTACAGGTGGGGTTTGAATCCCCATTCAGCCATGGAAACCCACTGGGTCAGCTTGGACAAGTCATACTCTATCAGCCTTAGAGGAAGGCAAAGGCAAAACTTCTCTGAACAAATCTTGCCAAGAAACCCACATGATAGGTTTGCTTTAGGGTTACCATAAGTCAGAAATGACTTGAAGGCACACAACAAGAACAAAGACATCTATGAGAAACAGAATGTTGGTCTTTGGTTTGATCAACCTGGGCATTTATGTTCTGCTTCTTTAGTGGTATGGATGTCATGGCAATACCACTCTTTTGATACTGCCAGATAACATAGGAAGGACCACATGGATGAACCATATCACGTATTCTTTCACAAAAGTTTTAATTTGGTTTGCGGAGGACTGATAATGGGGGGTGGGGTACACTGTAGATTCATCTCATCAGTCTGGGATATCCTGTGGCACAAGAAGGAGAGCTACAGCAGTGGCTCCTACAGAAGAAGTCACAAAGATAACCAATAACCATATTAACCACCTCACCCATTCTTAAGTTGTTAGAAGCCATGCTAGACACCAGTTTTTCTGGAACCTTGGTAGAGATTTTAGGGCTCATCTACACAGGCATGATATGTTGGCTCCCCACCGGTGTATCCCAGATGCGAATCTGGCCTGTTATTCTCTGTTCCCTCCATGGAAGGGGAGGAAGTCCTGACAGGTATGCCAGACTGTCACTGTAGATGTCGCCATTTTCCTTGCTGACTTGGAAGGCAGGAAGGTGGCCTGCAACATGTGACCAAGCCCCCATGCATGTGACCAGCTTTGATCACATGCTGTGGGACTCCTTCCTGCCTTCTGGAAGAGCCAGGGAGACCACAGCAGTAGTGAGGGCTGACCTGCAGGGATAGGCTCCTGTGGGCATGTGGAGTCCGATCTGTTTTTTGCTGCTGGTAATGGAGTAAACCAGGTATTTTTTTTAAAAAAACACACGTTCTATTGGGCCATACCCTGCCTTCCCCCTATCCCATCCCCGTATCTGCTCTGGGGGTGGTGAGGACTGCCTGAGGGCAGAACGGGGCAAATGCCCTGCATCATCAGGACTGCAGGGCTCTGAGATGGGGACAAGATGAGGTATTTTGCCCATCTAGACAAGCCCCTATTCACATAAATTGTAATATGGTAGTCATTTAAAGTGGGACTAGTGTATGGACACTAGATGACAGGCTAGGTCATTCATCTGCAGCTGTAATAATCTGATCTAGTACTTTTTACCATGTTGCTGTGCATAATCAAGGCAAAGTGAAACTTTTTAAAGCACCTACTGAGCTCAATGGGAAAAATAAAGCATATGCTTAAACTCCTTCCCCTGAAATTGGTGTGATAAGCTTTATTAATAATGCCTAGTTCATGAACTTTTCTTTCTCCTTTCTCCCAGGCCACTTTCACTGGAATAGTGAAATTCTGTATTTGCATGCCATGTCACATGTGAAAGGGTTGCCAATGGAATAACCTATGTGTAGTTCATTTAAAGGAAACAGTGTGCCACATTGTTTGTGTCAACTGAACTTTTGTCCACTTTCTTCAGTAAATAGACTTTAATTAACCAGCTGATTAAGAACCTAACTAACTAAACTAAATTAACTAACTAAGGGCCCTAATACCACAGCTCACAATCACACCAGGGGGCCGTTTACACGATGAAAATGTCCTGGGAAGAATTCGTGTCGATCCCTGGCAGTTTACATGTACATCGGGTCGGGTACGTGATTTTCGGAAGGGGGGCCACCTTTTATCCCTCAACCTGCGGGACTTCCAGTCCCGCAGTTTGTGCCGGTTTTTAAAAAAGTCACTGGAGGATTCGGAAAATCGGAAATGTAAACAGCGTGGGACAAAAAGTCTCGGTACTGGGATGACCGGAAATGGTGACTGGGGGCGGGCTTAGAACTCAGGGACCAGAAAAGGAGGGGTCAGTCACCCGTTCAACAGATCCAGCCTCACCAGCCGAAAACAAAGGCATCCCTTCCAGCTGCACGAAGGTTGATGTGTGTGTGCGCTCGCGCGAATGTACTCAATCACCTTTTTAAATGGATTTCTACACTGCATGCTACAGAGAGATCGTGGTGGGCAGATCCTCCCTGGTTCTGAACAGAGAGATCGTGGTGGGCAGATCCTCCCTGGTTCTGAACAGAGAGATCGTGGTGGACGGGCACAGTAAAATATTCCAGCCTCTGAGCGAATGAACATCCCTTAAATTCCCCCTCTCTGTGTCTGTGTGTTTCAAAACAGCCTGTTTGTAGCTGGTTTGAAGCATGAACTCTGCAGCTAATCTGTGTTGTAAGGGTTAACATTTTACAGAGGCAAGGGGAATACGATGCCTCCCCTCCCCTCCCATCCCCCTCACTCGGCTTGATTTCAAATGGAAAGCACTCTTTTGTTCCTGCGTCTGAGCGAAAGATCTCAGTCTGGATCTTTAAAAATGCTTTCTGCCTCTTCATAAAGGGTTAACATTTTAAAGAAGTGAGGGGAATACCAAACCTCTGCCCCCCTGTCTCCCCCTCCCAGCCAGCCAATAGCAGTGCTCCTGGCACGGAACTTTGAAGGAAGTGAGTCACCGAGGTTGTGAAAACACGAGTAATTGCATACTTGATTGACAGCCCCCCCCCAAAATAGAACCTAAAAAAACCCCGGAACTTTGGACGTGTAAATATCAGTCACGGGATCACCTGGGATATCCAGATCAGTGACATAAATCGTATAAACAGCGAGGGTTGGATTTGTGATCAGAAAATCGCGGTAAGCACCGTGACAATTTCTGTCGTGTAACTGGCACCCAGGTTGTCCTTCTTCTTTTTAATGTGTTCTGGGGCAAGTCCCACTGGGACCACAGTACCTAGTAAGAAGAGGTTTAACCCTGCACTCCTCAGCAGTAATCCTGATCAGTCTCTCCCATGCACTATAGTTAGGGAGAGTAAGCAGTTTTTCTCCTATCTTAGGCTTGTCTACATGAGCCCCCCGAAAAAAACAAATGCAGTGCCCCACAGAAAAAAGCAAGTTGCAGCAACTGCGACTTGTCTTAATGGTGGTTTTATCCCCAGCAGCTGTCATGCCCCATGAACCTGATGAGGGTATAGAGTCAGAGGAGGAGGAGGACATGGCAGGGAACAGCCCTAGGGACTCTGGCACAGGTTTAGCTACACCTGTGCCAGCAGGGAACCCTGCCAACCTAGAGACTCGAGCAGAGGAAGAGCCTGGTCTGAGTGGGTTGGCATCAGTTCCAGCAGAGAGTCCTGCCCACACAGATAAAGATGATGAAGAAGAGAGGTACTTACCTCCACCATCATATATCCAGCAGCAAGCTCAAAAGAAAGCTCAAAGGAAATCTCTGAGACTTTATGAGAAAAAACCTGCTCATTAAAAAACATCTGATAAAGCCTTAATTGCTTTATATATGCTGGGAGAGGTGATGGAGGCTTTGTCAGAGATTAGCTGATCTTCCTGGTGAAAGCTTCCTGCTAACTTCAGTGCCTGGATTCCGGTTATCTTGACTTCTGTTACCTTGACTCGTGCTTAGACCTTGGACTGTCCCTGACTCATCTGCTACCTACTCCTATTGACTCACAGACTGTCTTGGACCCACACTGACTGATTCCTGTAAGCCTCTGGCCTTTGGACTGTGTTACTGGACTAAATCTTTGACTGTGTTTGCATTCCTGTGAGCTAATGAACAGTTGGTTCCCTTCCCAGATTAGTGTTGTTTATACTCTGCTGGTACCTAGTTGCTTTCTGGATAGCAGCCCCCATAAGGTTTGTGTCCCAGAAGACAGTTGAGGAAGGGAAAAGAGGGTGAATGAGCCCTCTTCCCCCTTCCTCAACCCCACAGGAATGAGTGGGTGGGCAGCGGAGAACCAGAGTGGGGGAAGAGGGCTCTTTCACCCTTGTCCCCCTTCCTTGGCCCCATGGGCAGTTGGGCAGTGGAGAAACTGAGGGAGGGGGGAAGAGGGCTCTTTCACCCTCTTCCCCCTTTCTCTGTCCCATGAGCGGGCCGCAGCAGCAGTGGTGGTGGTGGCAGGATGGGGAGGGAGGGAAATGGGGAAGGAAGAAGAAAAGGAGAGAACCCTCCTACCCTCTCCCCCCCTGGCGGTGGTGGCGGCGACAGGGGTGGGGGTGGGAATGATAGCCATGCTCCCCACTTCCCCATCCCCAACCGCTCCCCACCCCCTGTACTTGTCTGGCCAATCAGTGGTGCACTTCCTCTCATTTGAGCAAGCAAATCAGATCAATTTGCTTGTCCTAATGAGCAGGAATGTGCCCCACCTCATTAAAAAATATGAGAAAAGCTATGAAGCTATTTGGCCTTTTTTGCCCCCCTCCTTCGTAATAGGGCAAAATCACATGGAATGCCATTAGGACAGGTAGGATTCTCCTCACATTCTGTGAGTTTTTCCACTGTTTGGACAACCCCCTTGACTTGTGTGCAAATGGCTTCCTCCAGGATTGCAGCTGGAAAGAGAATAGTTAAACCTCTACCTGTAAGATGTAATCCTAATGGAAGTATGCTGGAGTTTAAACACATGGGGTGGGAATGGACATAGAGCCCAGCTGCAAGTCCAGCTATTCATGTGACATGTAGTTAGGACCTAACTTTGTATAAATCCTGAGCCTTACTGGAATATCTGACCCTCACTTAAGGTCTCGTTTCATTCCTTCTTTCCCCATCATTCATTTGTTTTTAAGCAGAGGATAAGAGTGAGAACTTCCAGATGACAGTCTGCTTTAGTTTCACTAGGAGAGGCCCAAGCCCCTGCTTTTCTTGCTTTCTAAGAGCTATTAATGCTGGGGAAAGTTACTATTTTGGACTCTAGTCAACTTCTAGTCAATGCTAGCTTGGGGATACTGGGAACTGTAGTCTGAAAAGTACCATTTTCAAGTTCTGAAGATCTACACACTAAACTATCAATACATCGTTGTTGTTTTTTTAAAAAAACATGCCCATTTATACTTCCGACTATTAGCATGGGCTGTAGATTCATTTCTGATGGGAATTTGGGGTTCTTTTCTTCACAGTCCTACTCATGTTTCAAGCATTGTTTTCTTATGAGAGGGGGAAGAAGTGAGAAAGAGAAATACTTTTAGCAGAATGGGAGGAAAAACTGAAAGGTCAAAATGTCTCATCCCCTTTTTGTTGGCCATCAGGGGGAAAAAAGAAGAAACTATCACCATTACAAAGGGCACAGAGTTACAATAATTTGCTTTGTTGTTGTTGACTTTGACTTATAGCAACCATATGAATGAGAGACCTCCACCTCACCCTATCATCATCAGCCCTGCTCAGGCCTTGCAGACTCAGGGATGTGGCTTCCTTGATTGAGTCTATCCATCTGGAATGTGGTCTTCCTCTTTTTCTACTGCCTTCTGCTTTCCCAAGCATTACTGTCTTGTTGAGTGAGTCATGTGTTCTCATGATAAGTCCAAAGTACAACAGTCTCAGTTTAGTCATCTTGGCTTCTATGGAGAGTTCAGGCTTGATTTGTTCTAGGACCCATAGATTTGTCTTCGTAGTAGTCCACGGTATCCATAGAACTCTTCTTCAGCACCACATTTCAAAAGAGTTGATTTTCTTCCAAAGGAGTTGAGCTTTCTTCACTGTCCAGCTTTCACAACCATACACAGAAATTGGAAATATGACAGCATGGGCAATCCTAACTGTAGCATTCAATGATATATCTTTACACTTCAGGATCTTATCTAGTTCCTTCATAGCTGCCCTTCCAAGTCCTCGTCTTCTTCTGATTTCTTGACTGCAGTCTCCATTCTCATTGATGACTGTGCCAAGGCATCAATGCCGCCCCGATTGTTTTTACAGAGGGGCGGGGTATAAATAAATTTTATTATTATTTATTATTAGAAAATCTTTTAACTATTGCAATGTCTTAAGTGTCTGCTTTAGAGTTGTGTAAATCACCAGTGGCCATTATTTTTGTTTTCTTACTGTTCAACTGTAAACCTGCCTTTGCATTTTCTTCCTTAACTTGCTTCAGTAATCGTTCCAAGTCATTAATATTTTCTAGTAGTAGTATGGTGTTATCTGCATATCTTAAATTGTTGATGTTCCTTCCTCCAGTTTTCACTGTGCCTTCCTCCGAGTCTAATCCTGTTTTATGTATGATGTGTTCAGCATACAAGTTAGACAGATAGTGATAAAATGCAGCTCTATTGGTATGCCATCTGTTCCTGGTGATTTATTTTTCCCAAGTACTCTGAATACAGTTTCCACTTCACTTTCTAAAATTGTACATTCATCTTCAAATGGCTCTTCTTTGAATGAATCCTCTCATCTCTTTTGTATAGTTGTTCAGTGTATTATTTTCATCTTTTTTTTTTTTTAATTTGTACTTGGTCATGTAATGTGTTTCCCCTGCTGGTCATAGAGTATCCTCATTTCTGGTTTAAATTTTCCTTTGATTGCTCAGCTTTTGTGGAAGAGGTGTCTTGTTCTTCCTTTTTTGTTGTCTTTGTCTCTCTCTGCATTGATTCTTATAGTACTTCTCCTTGTCCCTGAGTATAGCTCATTGAACAGTGGCATTCAGGGTTCTGGTTTTATTTCTAACACTTTTTACTTTTGCTTCTCATCTGTTCTTAACTACTTGAAGAGCTTCATTTGTCATCCATTGAGGTTTCTCTTTCTTTCTGGCTGCAGGTAGTGTCTTTTTGCATTCCCCTCTGACAATGTCCCTGGCTTCAGTCCAGAGTTCTTCTGGTTCCCAGTCAATTAGACCAAATAATGAGTTTCTCTATTTTTTGCTTCCAGTTATGTAGTCTATTTGATTTCTATATTGGCCATCAGGTGATATACGTATATACAGTCACCTATGGCCACTTGAAGATTGTGTTTGTGATGAACAAACTATTGACCTCACAAAATTTAATCAGTCGCTCTCCTGCTTAATTTCTTTATCCTAGGCCAAATTTTCCTACAATCTTTGTTTCTGCTCTGTTTCCTACTTTTGTATTCCAATCACCTATGAAGCCCTGTTTTTGTTTGTGACCAATTTCCTCCTGGACTCCAGCATACAATCTTTTCATTTCTTCTTTTTCTGCCTCTGTAGTTGTAGCGTAAACTTGGATTATCATTATATTGATGAGTTTTTGATGAAGTCATATTGATAGTAGACTTTGCATTATAGCCTTTGGTTGCTTTTGCTACATCTCTCCTCATGATTAATGTCACCCCTTTTCTTCTTAGATTTTCATTTCCCGAGTAATTATCTGATTCAAAATGTCCCATTCCTCTCCACTTTAGCTCACTCACCCAAGTATTGCAATGTTTATATGTTCCATTTCTTGTTTAACTATGTCTAGCTTCCCCTGGTTCATGCTTCTCACATTCCTTGTTCCTATAATATATGTTGTGCAGCTTCAGACTTTCCTTTCACCTCTGAGCATGTCAACTGCTGAAAGTCCTTTTGGCTTGTATCCAGTTGCATAATTAACCACAGCATTACTCATAGTTGTCCTCTGCTGTACCCAGTAGCTTGTTGAGTTCCATCCAACCTGGGAGTGTCTTCTTCCAGCACTATCTCTTGATTCATTTTGGATTTTTTCATTACAGGGTTTTCATGGTAGAAGATATTCAAAAGGAAACCTGTGCCTCCTTCTGTGCAGTACTAACAAGTGTTAGTTATGGCCACTGATGTTGTCTCTGAGAGATCCTGTGCCAGTGTCTCCCACCCCTCACTACTGCTGTTTGGCACATTTAGGACATTTTCAGACAGTGCTTAACAGTGCTTACCGTGGGGTTAGGTCCCGGGAGAGGAACGGCGCTCTTGCGCTGCAGAGGGTCATTTTCGGATGCCGCCGTCCCTCTTCCGGGATCCTTCGTGGCATGTCCATGAAGCTTTGGAAGCGGCCGCGCCATATTTTAAGCACGGAAGTTGCCTGTCCTTAGTCTGGCTTCTCAGCGAAAGCCTGTCTTACATGGGTGACCCTACCAGCAGCGCAGCTGCCAGAAGCATGCCTCACAGTGACATGCTCTTGCCTCACAGGAGCATGCAATCCTACCACCATGGAATTGTGCCATTGCTTATGTTAATTTAAATGTATAGAGCAGAGGTTCTTAACCTGGGGTCTGGGGACCCCCAGAAGTCCATGGTGTCCTCACAGGGGGTCTGCAAAGGCTTGAAAGTTGCTTGGCCCACCTCCTCCCTCAGTGGAGCAGCCATGTGACAGGAGCCAAGGCAAAGGCTGGCTGGCTGGGCCTTCACATTGCCATTCAATCCAGCCACAAACTTGCAGGAAGAAGCAAGAGAAAAGTCTTCCCTCCTCCTCCAGTGCCTCTGAGGGAAGTTTTAATGGATGCTGTAATTGTGTTGTTGTTGTTGTTAGTATAATCTTGAATTAAGTCTTGAGGGTCCACAGCAACAAAATATATTTAAAGGGGGTCCCTGGTAAATAAAAAGTTAAGAACCACTGGTATAGAGCAATGTTGGAAAGAATTGTTACGATATGAATAAAAATTCATCTCAGTTCAGAAGGTGAGACCCCTGGGCCCAGCCAGCTTCCTATCCAGGCTTAGTTACTTGTTTCATTTCTCTTTAAATTGGACTTGGACAGTTTACCTTCTACCTTTGTTGTTTCAGGCTGAGGCTTCCCTTGAAATTAAAAGCGCAATAGGCCTAAATGCCCTAAAGGCACTAGAGCTCATCTATCTTGGAAGCTAAGCAGGGTCACCCTGGTTAATACTTGAATAGGAGAGTGCCACCAAATACCAGGTGCTGTAGGCTATATTTCAGAGGAAGGAACTGGCAAAACCACCTTTGAGTATTCCTTGCCTCTGAAAACCCTATGAAATTCATGGGGTTAACATAAGTCAACAGGCGAGTTGAAGGTACACACAGGGAGAGATATTGGAACTGAGGGACATCACATAGTCCTGAGAAATTTGAATGCAACCTTGGCCTTACCATTAGGCAGTTTGAGGCAACCACCACATGTAGCAGATGCACTGCTAGGCAGCAACAGTGGCCTTGTGCTGGCTGCTTCTCTTGAATTTCCTGTCCATCCCAACAAAGCATATCCTCCCCTACACATGCACCCAAATTAACCTGCTGCCTCTAGTGCTAACTTGTCACCAGTGCTGAAGTAAGGTTCAGCTGCCAGACTACTGGCTGTGGAATGGGAAGAGTATATCGCCTTGTCTTTTGCCAAAAGCACCCAAATGCCTTGGGCTGGCCCTTCAGTAATTAACCTCACACAGAGCTAGAAAATAATTTTCGAATGAGTTCCTTTGATACTAGTTACTTTCTGTAGAAAAACTAGAACTGCAGTAGCTATAATTCACTACTTTTCAGAAGAATGGAAAAGGGTTGTCTGCCTTTTACTCTTTGTTGGGTGTGTGCCGATTCATTCTGAGCAATGGGAGGAGATATGAAAGGGTTACATGGGTAGCTGCCTTGTGATGCAATTAGGAAGGGTTTTTTGTTATATTTTTCATATTTTTCTCAGAATTTCTAACTAAGGTATAACGTCTGAATTGGCCAACTGGGAGCAACAGAGAATATTTTCCTGTATCTTGCAATGGCAACATGTAATGTCTTGGGTGATCAGAAAAATAAGTAAACGTTCCTTTTAAAAGTAACATTCCAAGCTCTGACCTCACATTTAGTTTGACTCTTAGGAATTCAAGAAGCCACTTTCTGTTAGGCTGCTTGTTGTCCACATAGTTCAAAGTCATAATCTCTGAATGGCAACAGCTCTTTAGGGTCTCAGCTAAAAGTCTCCACCATTACCTGCCACTTGATTAATTTAACTGGAAATGTCAGACATCATCTGCTTCTGCTGGCAGTCTCACAATTGAATTTGATCAATGGGGGAAATTCTGGAGAAAAATAACTTTGTAAGAAGTGTGGAGGTCATTGGCCTACATCAAAGTACCAACACTTAGATATATTCTGGATTTACTGGTAGCTAAACTCTATACACACTGCAGTAGGATGACTATGGACACATCTTTGTGGTGTTTTACCTTTTCCGGAAAAAACAAGGTTGTCCCCCCCCCCCCGCCAAAAAAAAAAAAATTTCCAACCCCAGAAACAAATGAGTACAGATTTCATACACACACAGAGAGGGGGGGGGGGTTGTACTGTTCTTCTTCCTGTCCTCAATATCCCTCAAGAAAATAACACCTTAAGAATTCTAGAGAACTTAAGGAATACCCATTTCTATACTGAAATTTACCAGTAGTAGTAATACAGTACTTATTTACAGAACAAATGTAAAAAAATAATCCAGATTTCCCTAGTCAGAGGTTGAGTTGGGGTCGTTGTGTCCCACTGGGGTAGCTTCATTTTTTAGAAACAAATTTCAGTGTCAGCTAGCTCTAAATACCCCCCCCACACACACACACATACATACACACACAAACACACTAAAGTAAAAAATCTCTTTAACTAGCCACGGCCTCATCAGCTACATGCTGCCAAAGAGGTCCAATACAGGGGTTGCCATTCTTGAAGTCATGTTAACATCTGGCACTTTTTCTATTTTCAGTGTTTTTAATTTTCTCTTTCCAACAACAACGAAATGTCAAACTGGGATGCTGAAAAGTACATCTGTGAAAACAAATCTTTATCTTGCTAGAAGATCAGTAATAATAGATCTATCTGGAATTCTCCCAAGTAGTATGTAGCCCTTGGGTCTTGTCAGTTATTTTGGAATTCCATTATTCCAGCACAGTTCTGATTCCCACAAGTTGAACAGAAACCTTTGGAAAGATTAATTTCAGAGGTACATTCTGTGGAGTTTGACGGAACTTGTAAACAAAAGATGCCAAACCTTTGGAGACAAATAATCAACTTTGTTGCAGGGAAAATGAGATAATGCTATCTTCTTACATTAGATCTGGAGGTACCTAGGGCAATCTGAGAAGCTTGTCACACAAGAATCCTATCCTGCAAAAATTCTGTTGTCCGTAAAAATGCAATGGCTCTCCTACCTTGTGCACCTTCAGAAGCATTGCAGGATTAAAGTGTCCGTTCACGCTAAAATGTTATGACACACAATGACTGCCCACCACCTCCTGCAAACATTATCCCCACTCCTTTTCATTGTTTGACACCTACACTGTGTTTATGAAGTGTAACTTTGAGAAAGTCCCCAGACTCCTCTCCCCTCTTGTCCCTTGGTTCCTTTTGTTTTGTTTTTTCTTTTTTTAAAATATATTTTTATTAATTTTATAATCATACATTACATTATCCAATCAATACTTAGTTAGTATAACACATAAAATTACTATAAACATAGCAATTTTTCTATTAACTAATTTCAAAGGTTAACATAGATTCTTTACTATAATTCTATTCAAAAATATTAATTCCCCTACCCCCCCCCCCCACCTCAGTGCTCCCCTTCACCGGAGCCATTATCCCTTACATAATCTTTCCAGAATCTCATTTCTTCTCGTGGAGGTAACCTCCCATCTTTTGTCTGTAATACTTTTTTAACAAATACTTTCCAAATTTTATCAAAATTGCTTTCTTTCCAACTTCCTCTTCTTACTTTAATTCTACATGTTAACTTATCATTTATTGCCATTTTCCAAACTTCTTTATACCACTCCTCCACTTGTACATTTATTTGCATCTTCCAATGTCTTGCTATAATTAATCTTGCTGCTGTTAATAAATTTGTTATTAAATCCTTTTCTGCTTGGTTCCCATTCTCTCCATTATAAATTGACATCAATGCTATGCGTCCCTTGGTTCCAAGAGGAGTCGGAGTGGGAGAGGGATGGTGGGCGGCTGCATGGGTTTTGAGGAGATTTGTTTCTGCAGATGCCGGGTGGCTCCAGGGGTCCACTGCAAGGGCCTTCCAGGGGGACACAAACTGGAGGGAGGGAGGGAGCCACCCGCAAACTTTCCCTTTGTCTTGAATTGGTTCTTCTAGCCTGGAACTCCACTCAGGGTTCAACCACCCACAGGCACATCATCCTTGCTCACCTTCCCCTGCCCTTCTCTCTCCCTCTCTCTCTTTTCCTCCCCCTCCCTCCCTCCTTCTCCCCAACTCAATTGTACATCACCTGAGCACAAGCCACACAGATGTAAAGCCTGAGTAGTGAGGTTAGTCTCAGGGAGTCGCGGGATTCTCGTGTGTGTGTGTGTGTGTGTGTGTATGAGAGGGAGATAGAGAGAGAGAGGAAATAAGGCATTAGCACACCATGCCATTGTAGCATAGTAGCAACAAAGGTTCTGGAAAGGCGCTGAATCTCCCCTGATCATCACATTTCTTCACACAAAGCACACTCATTGACAATCCCCTGACCACACAAAATCAGCATAGAAGTGCAGTTGCACTTTCACAGAGGAAATCATAGCATGACAGAAACGGCAAAGGAGGATATTACCGGATTTTTCTGTTAGTTAAAAAAAACCACAACTTTTAAAATGGTCTCTCACAGTACAACATAATAAACTAATATACCTATTCTGACACCCCCAGACTCATATCTATGTTAATAATTGGCAATATTTCATCATTAGGTCAACTCGTGGTCTTCCATGCAGTGCAGCCATTAAAATAAACCTGGGAGGTTCCCCTACTAGGAAACCCAAAGATAAACATTGCTCAGACAAGAGTGCACTTAAGAAGAGGCCACCTAAATTCTAAAGAAATGCTAATTCACAAGGCAACTGAAAGCATGTACATCTGGCTAATTCCATCTGCCAAGGCTGGCAAACTCAAACCTGTAAACGACCCTCATTAGTTTACCCTTACAGAAACAAAGGAAGTTGCTTCCTCCCTTTCATTCGCAAAGTATTCAACCTTTAAAACACTGTTAGCATGTCTGGAGTGCCTTTGTCTCACATTGTCTTCTACTCTAAATCCCATCCCCAGAAGGCAAATAGTGACTATAAAAACCCCTCCAAAATTCCACTCAAGGGTGCACAGATCCCCTTCCCGTGGACACTCTGTCTATATAACTCAGCATACAGTTCATCTTCCTCTCAACTCCATGTCAAACTCTGTAGCCATTCCAGATCAGGACCCCCACCCTGCTGGTTTCTTCCATGACCTCATCTCTACAAGACAGGTGTTGTATCACCCACTGGAAACTCCCTTCACTGTTCCTCTATCTCAATACCTTCCCACTTTGTTCACTAGTCTTGTATGAATGCTTGGTGCCTGAATGTGTGTGAATGTTGTTATTATTGTTTTCCAAATAAAGATAATTTGTTATACTGTCTAGCTTATGTCTCCTCCTTAGTACTGGTATAGTTGATCACAAGGTCCTGCCATTACCCACCTCTCATATTGCCAAGTTGAGTATATTAAATTCCCCAATTTAATATCAATTTAATATCTCCACGACCCCCAAGCATTTAGGGTAACAGTCATGGGGTACACCAGATGCAATTGTGATTCAGCTGCCTTTTGTAATAAGGTTCATGATCAGTTATTTAAAAAGCATGCACAATCCAGTGTAATTGGCTAGCCAATATTTCCCAGATATTATAGATGAGATTAAGGATGCAGTTCAACACTGGGGGAAAAAATCCTGTTTATTCAATGGCTCCTTCTAATTTGCTGAAGATTTTTACTTGTGGGTGGGTGTGAGGGAGGGAGGGAGGGAAGGAGGGAGGAGAGGGCATGATGGCAAGTCACAGAGTGAGCAAAATTAGTCCCTGTACTCACTAAAGGTGCTCATTCCACAGGACTGTTTGTGAAACACCTTTATACCAACCATTCTCAGGATGTGAGATATGCTATCCCCATGACAAACAGACTAAACAGTCCCATTACATAGGTGGAACACTCTGCCAACTTGAATGGCTAAAATGGTGTGGTGTTGGTGATAAGAACAGGGGAAAAAGCACAAGCAATGAACTTCAATGGGAAGTGCTTGGTTTCTTAAACCAACCTTCCCCATGAAGTACCATGCTACCAATGTTCCCACAAAGCATTAGATATAGTTTAACTCACCATCCCATACCTCACACTCACTAGGGGTGCCAGGATAGATCTCCCTACACAGGTAAGCAAGGGGGAGACCATACTATAAAGAAGGGCTGGCAACTGCAGCAGGTCCTGGAGCCAAATTTCTGATCTGAAACCCTAAGGTGATCCCCTTCCCTAAAAGCCAAAAATTCACTTCTTCTTTTGAAAAATGAGTATCATTTGGCATTGTACTAGGGGCCTGCAAGCTATTTACAAGGTGAATTGGTACTCCCAGAAAGACAATTTGCTCATTTATTTATTTTTTTTAAAAAAGAGTAAAAGGGCAATCCAGGGAGACTAGAGTGTTCAAGGGCCGCAAAAACAGACTCAGAAGGTCCTGCTTTGCCCACCTCTTGGGTATAAAATATAACTGCTGTTACTGTTTCCCATATCCTTTGTCCATTGCCATATGCCAACCAATACTGTTTCTTGTCTGAACTGTATATACCTTTAATTTTCTTTTTCCACTGACTTTTATGATTGCAGAGAGCAGTGTCTCTCACATGTATCCTCCCTGTTGGCAAAGGCCAGGCAATGCAGTCTATGCCAAGCATGGCCACTGCTGGCCAAACTCTGTTTTGTATGGCTTCTTGTTTCTTCCCTTTATATCTGTCAAGGCTAAGGTACACAACAGCTCCCCACAGCCTAATGGCATTCCTAATTTGGGACAGAATGTCCCATATGAATGATGCTACACCATGAGGCAGCAGTGTTCCTAGGGGCATATTTGGGAAAGATGGCTTCTCCATTAGACAATTATGCAACCCCAAAATGTCTTAGATTCCCACCCATCCCCCATTAATATACATTTTAAACAGAAAGGAGGTTCCTCCTGCCAAATGCCAAAAAAAACTCTTGTGTTCTGGAACAGTGATTGCATGAGCAGTATAAATGGGTTGGGATCCTTGCCTATAGAAATGCTTGAGAATAGGCATTAGCAAGGTTGGGTGTGCCAGTGAGGCTAATGGACTGGGGGCACTGTGACATCTTCTTACACATTACCTGCTGGAGTACACTTGGGAAATATTTCCTAATTGCGTGTTCACTGGTTCTCTCTTCATATGTGTTTCATGTGGTTGTCATAGAAAGCACAGTCCCTGGCTGATGGGCATGAGGGGAGTTTCCAGGGACACTAGGAAGTAGGGTGGTTATGGTTTTCACCATTTTTGCATTTTAGTGATGTTATTACCCTCTACGGTCCTAGGCTAAGCATTCATAAGATATGTTGGATGCTCTGTAAGGGGGAAAATCAAACCCTTCACAAAAAACAGGAAATATCCAATAGAACATGATGTAAACCCTGAAGGCACTAGATCAAGCTAAGCAGGGTCAGCCCTTGTTAGTACCTGGATGGGAGAACACCAAAGAATACTAGGTGATGTGTGCTATATTTTAGAAGAGGGCAATGGCAAACCACCTCTGAGTATTCCTTATATAAGACATCCAAATGAAATTCATGAGGTCCCCATAATATGACAGGCAACTTGAAGGCACACACCCACAAAGGGTGTATCTACACTGTAGAAATAATGTAGTTTGACACCACTATAAGTGCTGTAGCTCCAGCTTATCAGGGCCTTTTCTTTCAGTTAGATTTAGTTTCAGGTAAATGTGTATATGAGTACTGATGTGTATAACACAATCATATGCAGAATTAAGCACGCAACACAGAGATTGATAAAATGGGTGGGTGGATGGATGGGACACAAAGACAGACAGAGTAACAGATTGCAAAGAGTTTATGCCTTGCCTGCCTAACTGTGCATTAGACTGAAATTTAAAGCACTTCACAAACAAGTTGCATGAGAAGTACTGTGAAAGCTATACAGGGATAAACTTCAACAGAATGGGAGTCAATTGCATAGCCCTAGTTTCACTGCTGATAGGGTGTTTTTCCCCACTCAATGGAGCAGTTTTGATATGGTTCAAAAGATATGTACCAGTAAGAAACGGAATGCTTGCTAGCCCTCGGGAAAACTGTCTTGTCTCCAAATCCTACCACACTGTTTCAAACATTTAACCACTGTTCTGTGCCAGTAATTGCTGGAAGAGAAGGTACTCAGTATAAGAGGGCTGTCTGCAAATGCCAAAACCTCAAGTACATGCATTATAGACATGGCCAGCCAAAAGTAAGTGGATCTGGATGCACATTTACTGAATAAACTAGTCAAGGGAAATCATTTTTATATCTATACAAATTTCCTAGGACCTTGGAATCCGTTTTATGAAAACCTAGACTGATGTATGTGCCACTGAAATTAATCTACCTTAAAATGTAGTTAGCATTGGCACTAGTAATATTCTACAGGAGTTGAACAGCAACTCCCAGTATTCATCACCATTGGCTATGCTAGCTATTGCTGCTGGAAATTGCAGTTCAACACCTGGAGGGCTATATACCGTACCTCTCAGCCATATTCTAAAGATGTTGGGCATAAAACCTCTTTCACAGCCCCTTCTGAATCATCACTGAGGAGCTGACCTCATGCCACTTATCTTTATTACTTTATTGACACCCACCTAGCAATCTGAAGCTACACCAGACCTACCCCTAGATAACAAGCAACCCTATTCTTGAGCTAGGAAAGGTCTACGAGCTCTCAAAGGACACGTAGTTTATTAGGACCTGCCATTATGTGGTTGTTTTACTTATTTATTTTTCTCTAATAGATCAACATCGCTATCTATAGTGCATTTGTGCTGCTGGCTTTTGTGTCAGGGCAGAATGCATTTACAAGGAAAACAGCCTAAAGGTCACTTCTGTGAGCTGCTTCTCGTAGCAAACAACTGTCCAGCATGATGTGGTGGAAGGACAATCCCAGTAGTACAATACTATGACCCTCAATGTTGTCCTGCTAGAACAGCACTGCAGTGTGGATCAAGGGTTGCTACTGAAGAAAGAGCCACCACTGGCAGGCTTGCATTGCTCAGTTTGATTATAAAACAAACAGAACTGGATAAAGATGAAAACACTGGATTGCAGCAGGTACAGGTCCTGCAACTTTAAAAAGCCCAACTCTTGAGCTGCTGCAGGCAAGAAAATTAGTCATGATAAATTTGTTCTGCGACAGAGGTGGAAAGGAAGTCCTGTTCAACTAAACAGTATCAGATCCTAGAGGCGATCATGGCTGTGTGTCCCATAATACTGAGAAAAGCAGCCACCTGTTATCTTCACAGTGTTAAGTCACTCCAGAGGAAGTTAAGTGTCTAAAGCTGCTTTACCTGAAATGCACACCACCAGAATTTCTGAGCAAAACACAGGAAGCTATGATGAAGGGAACATGCAGGCATATCTCTAGCACAAGGTTGGGATGCTTATTCAGGATGAGGGAGGCCACATACCGGTGCTGGGCAGGGCAAAGGGTAGGACCAACAGTAGCAACATATTTTAGCCTCAAGTTCTTAATACCAGTACTTCAGACACAGAACTTTATCAGACACAGCAAAAACCATGTCATATCTATGATTCTATGATGATAAAACAAAAGGGCAAAATTATCAGACGACGTCATTGCTCAGGGGGCGTAGCATGGGCGTGAATAAAGCATCACTTTTTATTGGTGGCTTCACCCATCAATAAAAAAATTATGATGCTTGCCTGCACCAGCACTATGCCCCTGGGAATGGCTGAATGATGAGGATGTCTGATAATTTCACCCTTTGTGTTATCATCATGTACTAAATGATGTGGGTTTTTAGCGGTATGTACCTCGTCTCATAGAAGAGGCATTTTAACCTTGAATGGTGAAAAATCTGGGAAACCAATAACCATCTAAGGATAGCATCAGGGGATCGCAAGGACTGGATTGAGATTCTAGGAGGGGTTAATTCAGTCTTAGTGCCTAAAATTTCCAACCCCAGAACATCTTTGAGGTCACCAGGTATTTGCTGATGAAGTTCAAATCTATTAATACTTTCTAGTCTATTTACTTGGGCAACTTCTAAATGAATTTAAATCTCCAGGACCAGATGAACTACATCCAAGGGTATTAAAAGATCTGGCAAATGTAATCTCAGAGCCATTGGCAATAATCTTTGAGAACTCCTGGAGAACAGGAGAAGTCCCAGCAAACTGGAGGAGGGCAAACGTTGTCCCCCATCTTCAAAAAGGGGAAAAAAGAGGATCCCAACAATTATCGTCCAGTTAGACTGACATCAATACCAGGGAAGATTCTAGAGCAGATCATTAAACAGAGAGTCTGTGAACATTTAGAAGGCAATGCCATAATCACAAAAAGTCAACATGGGTTTCAGAGAAACAAGTCATGCCAGACAAATCTGATCTCTTTTTTTGATAAAATTACCAGCTTGGTAGATGAAGGGAATGCTGTGGATATCGCATACCTTGATTTCAGTAAGGCCCTTGACAACGTTCCCCATGACATTCTTGCAAACAAGCTTGTAAAATGTGGGCTAGACAAGTTAACTGTTAAGTGGATTTGTAATAGGTTGACCGGCCAAACCCAAAGGGTGCTCAGCAGCGGCTCCTCTTCGTCTTGGAAAGATATGACCAGTGGGGTGCCACAGGGTTCTGTCCTGGGCCCAGTGCTATTCAACATCTTTATCAATGACTTGGATGAGGGAATTAGGGGCATACTTATCAAATATGCAGATGACACCAAATTAGGAGGAGCTATTATACCCTAAGAGGACAGTATCAAAATTCAAAATGTCCTTGATAGACTGGAGAGCTGGGCCAAAGCTAACAAAATGAAATTTAATACAGAGAAATGTAAGGTACTGCACTGAGGGCGGAAAAATGAAATGCATAGATACAGGATGGGGGAGACCTGGCTGAACGAGACTACGTGCAAAAGGGATCTAGGAGTCCTAGTAGACCACAAGTTGAACATGAGTCAACAGTGTGATGCGGCAGCTAAAAAGGCCAATGCGATTTTGGGCTGCATCAATAGAAGTATAGTGTCTAGATCAAGGGAAGTAATAGCACCAGTCTATTCTGCCTTGCTCAGGCCTCAACTAGAATACTGTGTCCAATTCTGGGCATCACAATTCAAAAAGGATATTGACAAATTGGAGTGTGTCCAGAGAAGGGTGACTAAAATGGTGAAGGGCCTGGAAACCATGCCTTATGAAGAAAGACTTAGGGAGCTGGGTATGTTTAGCCTGGAAAAAAAAGACGGATAAGAGGCGATATGATAGCCCTGTTTAAGTATTTGAAGGGGTGTCACATTGAGGATGGAGCAAGCTTGTTTTCTGCTGGTCCAGAGACTGGAACACGGAGCAATGGATGCAAGCTCCAGGAACAGAGATTCCACCACAACATTAGGAGGAACTTTCTGACAGTAAGACCTGTTTGGCAGTGGAACACACTCCCTCGGAGTATGGTGGGATCTCCTTCCTTGGAGGTCTTTAAACAGAGGCTGGATGGCCATCTGTCAGGGATGCTTTGATTGTGATTTCCTGCATGGCAGGGGGTTGGACTGGATGGCCCTTGTGTTCTCTTCCAACTCTACAATTCTATGATTCTATGAGGTCTTTAAACAGAGGCTGGATGGCCATCTGTCAGGGATGCTTTGATCGTGATTCCTGCGTGGCAGAGGGTTGGACTGGATGGCCCTTGTGGTCTCTTCCAACTCTACAATTCTATGATTCTATGATAGAAAAACAGAGGGGATGCTGGAAAGCCTTGATGACTCTGCAACTGCAACTTCCAGCCCCATAGCTTATATGCTTAGTGTGTCAATAAGCCACTGCCCTGTCTCTCTGAGACTTCCCCTTGCTGTTGTCTACCCCCCTCTCACCAAAGAGCCCCTGCTCCATGCCAGCAGCAACCTCAGTGGCCTGCTTGTCTGGCAGAGACAGTGAAACTGCTTGAAAACTTAGATATTTTTGTGTGATTTTGATTTTAAGAGGGGAGGCATTATCTATCTGCCTTGAGGAATTTAATCTTTCCCGAATACTCCCATCAAACTAAATAATCATTCCTTACACATTATCTCTGAATATCTGCGTGAAATGTTTTTGTTTGTCCAACCTCCACAATCAGGATTCTTGCATTTCCAGAGAAGTGTTACCCAGCACATGGGGTATGTACAGTCGTCCCTCCACATTTGCGGGTTAAGCCTTCACTGCTGCCCTATATGTGACTGAAAACATATGTTCTCTCTAGGCAATTCAAGGTCCTCCCATGTGGTTCTGTGGTCAACTTCTGCTGTGAGTTGACCATATAATCAACCTGAAAGACCTTGAAATGCCTAAAAAGAACACTTCTCTAGGCATTTCTAGGTCCTCCAGGGCAATTCTATAGTCAACTCAGAAGCTGAGCACAGAATCTTACTGGAAGGCCTAGAAATGCCTAGAGAAGTGTTCTCTCAGGTTTTTTTAAGTGTCCTATATTCGTGGTTTTTCCACTTTTGTGGGGATCCTGTGCCTCTACCACACATGAAAGTTGAGGACCAATTGTATTCCACTTCTGTGCCAAAACCAGTAATTTTATAAGAGATTGTGCCTCAGTTTTTAAATCTACCTGCTTTTTGTAGCAAACTACCTTAAGACAATTTCTCCAGATGTTTTTGACATCAACTTTGGTCTTCTAGATCAGCGCTATTCAAAGTGGGGTGGATCAGTGCTGGTCCTTGAGCTGTCTGCTGCTGGTCCCCAGAGGGCTTCCAGGAGGTAGTTAATAGGCACAAATATAGTGCCTGTCCATAGCACACTGGGCGGTGGGAGGGGGGAGTTCCCAGTCCTCTACATCAGAGAGCTTAAGAAACACTGCTATAGACCAATGCTATTCTAAGCGGTATAGGCAGAAGTATAGTGCCATTCCCTGGCACAATGGGGGAAAAGCCTGCAAACCCTACCCCCCCCCCGATAGCGTAACCAGCACCGCTATGGATGTTTTGGACTTCAGCTTCTGGAATCCCTGACCATTGGCTGTGCTGGCTGGGGCTTCTGTGAGTTGAAGTAAAAAAGCATCTAGAGGAATAAATATTAAGAATCACTGCTTTAAGGTGTACATTAGTTATTTCTGTCCCTCTTTTCCAGCATGTGCAAATCGCTTTGCCCTTATCTAGGTACGTCTCCTTCCCTAGCATTTGTCCTCCTCCCACTTAGGGATCTGGGTTGTTATATCTCCCAGTTATCACCCTCGTACTCCTTTCTCTTGGAGGGGAATCTGGAAGGAATCACTACATTTCTACGGTCACTGAGTATCATTGTTTTAAGTGCTTCCCCTTGAGAGCCCTTCTCATTCCCCAAATAACTACTCCCAATCTGAGCCTTGCATTCCTGCTGAAAATCCTGTTTATTTTCTGCAGCAGATTTTCCACCCACACACCCTACACCCCAAATTTTACCCCCCTTAAGATACTGTTTACTGCAAGCAGCACACTGGGGGCCAACAGCAATCAGAAGGAGCCATTTTCAGCAGCAAACTGGCCTGAGAGCCCAAACTGGCCTGAGAGCCCAATCTGACCTGGAAGCTTATTCTGGACTGGGGCCTCAAGATGCCTCCCACATAAAAAGAGGCAGTTTACTTAAGCATGCCTTTTTATAAACTGTGTTTATCTTAACATGTATTCTTGCTTAAAATGCTTTGCAACCCCCCCCCTCCAAACTAAACACTGGGGATGGGAGAGCCTTATGTGTCCTTTACACTCTTCCTGGGGCTGGGAAAAGCAGAGCAGCGTGACTATTCCCGTGCCTTTTCAGCCTGCCTGGAGGAAAAGGGAGGCTGGCAGGAAGATGAAGAGTATTTGGGGAAATACTCTTCACCCTTTATCCCTTGATCCACCCCCAGCACCTGGCTTTGGGCCTCCTCTTGCAGTGGTGAAGAATGTGGACACTATACCCCAAAAGAGAAGTTTGTGGTGCATCAATGTTCTTGAGACTATGGTTCCTACCAGCTGTAACCAGTGCAGCTTGTGGTGAGGGATGATGACAGGTGTAGTTCAACATCATCCCTGCCCTGCACCATTGCCAAACATTGTCCTGTGTTGAATGGGCTTCATCCTCCATGGCTCTGTGTTAGGTGGGCATTATCCCAGTTTGTGGCCTATAAAATCACTAAGGACTTTATCACATGAGGCAGTAAATTGCAGTAACAGCAGGATAATAGCATCTTTGGCTGGGCCTTATCGCACAACATCATGTCTCTCTCCTATTGTTGCATTGCATTTCCATTACTGGATCATCTTTTCATTATGGGAAAAACCCATTAATGGCTCCAATATCACTGCTGTTCAGCTATTGTTTCTGGTGCAATCATTTCCTTCTGCTTCAGTTTTGATATTCTGGCAGTTATGTAGTCTGGTAGCTGCTGGCAGGGTGAAGTGACTCCACATCTGATGTCTGGACAAAGAGGGTATCACATCTCAGGAACATTACTTTCAGTTCATTCCCGGATTTTTATTTTTAAATTTGTTTTACCATAATTGCACAATTGCGCTGCTATGGCAGATAGCTAGGATGCTGCAATTATGGCAGCGCCCTAATCACATACATAAAATACAAAACAAAGCAAAACAAAACTTCAGTTTTCCAGTGTCTTTATTCCTGTCCTAAATTAATAAGTGCACTGTTGTGGCAGGTCACCAGCATGCCCTCCATTTGCATGAAGTGCTGAAACTGTACAATTGCAGCATTTTAAAAAGGGGAGAGAATTAAACAACACACATGCACTATGTGGGATGGACACAGGTAGGGAGGCAGGGTCAAGTGAGACAATGCAAAAGACTGTTGAAGGCTTTCACAGCTAGCATCCATAGGTTTTTCGTGGTTTTTTTTCCAGGCTGTGAGGCGGTGTTTTGGAAGAATTTATTCCTGACATTTCACCTGCATCTGTGGCTGGCATCTGAATGCAGGTGAAATGTCAGGAATAAACTCTTCTAGAACATGGCCTCACAGCTTGGAAAACCCCATAGAAAACCAATGCAAAAGACTGATTGTGGAAATTTGCATCACCAAAGCAGCACCATATTGCTATTGCATAGTGCTATGGCAGAGGAGGTGTGAGGATGATAGTTTCCATACCAGTGTGTTTCCATTTGCTTAAGGCCTCTTCAAAGGCCTTTACAACCAGAAGCCCTCATGGAAGGACTCACTTCCTGCTCCCTCAAATCCAGACAACTCAGGCAGAGCTGAATGTTCTCCAGCCCTTTTCCAAGGCATAATTATTTGCTATGTTTGTATGCTGTTCCAAAACTAAAATTCTCTGGGTGGCAGTTATTGCAAACAAACATGGAAAACAAATTAAATGGAAAAATTAAACACGAGGCTGTTCTGAGCAAACAGAAAAGCAATGGCACTAAACAAGTCTCACTGGTGCAAAGGCCTTCTCCTTCTGTAGAGTTGCCCACCTTACTTTATTGGGTGGGGGCACTCTCAGCAATACTTCTTGTGATGAGATTTTAAGCCCTACCATCTGACACAGGAATGGGTTATATTCTGTTCTCCCTATTGTTTTACTCCACTGGAGTTTCTACATTCCTTTCCAATGGCAACCAAAGATGAAGCAGAGAGGGATATTTAGAATTCTCTGCCAGAGCTCTAGTGCCTCACCAAACTACAAATCTTGGGATTCAATACGATGTGCCATGACTGTTAAAGTGGAATCATAGCGCTATAACTGTGTACCCCAAATTTTAACAGAAAATGTTGATCCTAATTTTATACCAGCATAGAGGTATCTAGCAGCCTGTAAAATTGCAGTTATTAATGTTGTTATTCCTCTGCAATCCACTACATGGGAGTATGCAGTACAGTACTGTATCATCAAGGGTGGCCGAAGAGGTTTGTTACAGTGCCTGAGACAAAGAACAAGATGGCACATCTTGCATTCAGTCTGAACTGGTAGCTGACTCTTCCTTCAACACTGGCTACAGGGCAGCACACAGGGCAAACTAGGTAGCACACAGCTCCCTCTTTCAGCCCCTTGCTTCTGCCTGCCAGCATCACAGTCTGAGGCAACTGTATCACCCTGCTTAACAGTGTGTGTATATACAATATATATATGTATACACACACACACTGGGTTATGTTAGTAACTTGTGGGCTTGCTGTGTTGTTGTGTGCCTTCAAATTGTTTCTGACTTATGGCGACCCTATCATGGAGTTTTCTTGGTAAGATTTGTTCGGGGGGGGGGGTGCCTTTAACTTCTTTTGAGGCTGAGAGAGTGGGACTTACCCCAGGCCACCAAGTGGGTTTCCATGGGTGTACAGGGAGTCAAACCCTGGTCTCCAGAGTTGTAGTCCAACACACAAACCAGTACACCACACAGGCTTGTGGGTTGTTTACAAGCCTGAAATACCTCGATGCAAGTGCAGGGTTCAGATGGGATGGGCATCTTTGTCTCCCCAGCTGGACTCCATCACCAAGAATGTTTAGAAAAGTTACTTTTTGACTACAGCTCCAAGAATCTCTTAGCCACCTGGACAATCTTCCCAGGCTACGCTTATCACTCAACAGCGATGGGAGAGATGAACGCTTAAATGCCTCAGCACATCAACCAGCCAAAACCGTTGTTCAGAAGTAGTACTTGAAGATACTTTACTATGCCATATGGGATTATCTTTGGAATGAGGAATCCTTGACAAGCACTTTGGACTAGTTTCAGAAGAAAAACTGCTACTGTGAAGATGTTTACATTAATAGATTTTTCATCTCCAATTAGCCCCTTTTTTAGAATAGGCAGAGACATGTATTACCCATTGATTTCAGCTGGATGAGGAAGGAGGCAGAGTAGTTCTGGACTCTGTTCAGAAGCTCTTCATGTTGTTTAACTGCATATACAGTAGTTGTAAGTAAGGGAATGAAAGTATCCAACACAGCCTACACAGAAGAATGCTTGCCACAGGATTTATAAGCAGCCCATAATAGGAAGGGAATGTGTCAAGGGATTTGATATATATCATATGTTGGAGTGAATATAACCAACCATGAAACAGTTGTGTTCAAGCCTTGAAAAGAAGTTTCGCAACAAAATATTAGACGTATGGAGAAAATGCATTTTCTTTTAAAGTACTGTAAACTCATGGCCACTTACAAAAGCCAAAAAAACTGGTTAAATTTCACATATGTAATATTGCAATAGATGGCAAAACAATATAGATTTTTGACCAGCATCTTGGGGGGGGGGGGAAAGAGAGAGATTTGCTTCGAACTGTAGCTTAGGTGCAACACAGCTAAGCCAGGATGACCACTTTTGAGTACCAGAAGCTTCTTTTAATAATCTGAAGTAGAAAAGAAAGAGAGAAAGAAAAACAGGTGGTTTTTAAGCAGGGGGAAAAGTGCCCTTCACACACACACACTCCTGGGTTGGGAGTGGGGGCTTATTTCTAGGCGAACATGTGTCCTCCTGGCATCCTTCACTTTCAAAATTAGGTATTACTGAAAAACCAGTAAAATGCAATCAATGGCTACCCCTCCTCCCATTTAGCAACCTGTTAAATCCCAAACTAAGGAAATGAAGCCGGAGATTGCTGCACACCACCACCTCCTCCTCCTCCTCCTCCTCCTCCTCGTGTATGAGCAGCAGGGGCAGCTGTCAATTATCAGTGATAACCCTCAGGAAAAACTATTAGCCCGGCTTCCTTGGGGAAAAAAAAAAAAAACAGCTGAAGGCTTTCACAGCCAGCATCCATAGATTTCTCTGAGGATGCCAGCCACAGATGCAGGCGAAATGTCAGAAAGAAACTATTCCAGAACACGGCCTCACAGCCTGGAAAAAACCCAAGGAAAATCTATGGATCCCAGCCATGAAAGTCTTCCACTTCACATCCATAGATTTTCCTTGGGGTTTTTTCCAGGCTGTGTTCTGGAAGAGTTTCTTTCTGACGTTTCGCCTGCATCTGTGGCTGGCATCTTCAAAGAATGGTTGGGTAGGAGTGTGTCTGGGTTTATATGCTGTGAACCCCTGTTGGGGAGTATATGTAAATTTGTGTATTTGAATGATTAGTTTCTGGGTTTAGATATACAAGGAGGATTGATGTCTGTTTGGCTAATGGTTGGTTAATGGCCCATTCAAATACACAAATTTACATATCCTCTACAACCGGGGCTTATAGTATTATAACCCCCCCACACACACACTTCTACCCAACCAGTCTCTGAAGATGCCAGCCACAGATGCAGGCGAAACGTCAGAAAGAAATTATTCCAGAACATGGCCTCATAGCCGGGGAAAAAAACCCAAGGAAAATCTATGGATGCCAGACGTGAAAGCCTTCAACTTCACATCCATAGATTTTCCTTGTTTTTTTTTTTCCGGGCTGTGTTCTGGAAGAGTTCCTTTCTGACGTTTCGCCTGCATCTGTGGCTGGCATCTTCAGAGAATGGTTGGGTAGGAGTGTGTCTGGGGTTTATATGCTGTGAACCCCTGTTGGGGAGTACAGTATATGTAAATTTGTGTATTTGAATTATTAGTTTCTAGGTTTAGATATGCAAGGAGGATTGGTGTCTGTTTGGCTAATGGCCCATTCAAATACACAAATTTACATATCCTCTCCAACCGGGGTTCACAGTATATAAACCTCCCACACACTTCTACCCAACCATTCTCTGAGGATGCCAGCCACAGATGCAGGGGGAAAAAACAGCCCGGGGGGGGGGACAGCCCGGGGAAAAAAACCAAGGACAATCTATTTTTAAAAATACAGTTGAAAAACTCCTGAAGGGGCGCACAACCCGCAAGGCGACCCTTCTCTGGATCCTCTTGCGAACGACACAAGCAGCGCGCAGTGAAATCCAATCGCTGGGGATACCAACCTGACACGCAAAAGGGCACCCATTGCGCAACTGACCGAGGCCAGGAGGGGCGGGAGGGGGGCGCGTGGCCAGCCCCCGCAGGGACATTTCTCCTGGCTCTGAGAGCCAGCGAGCGAGCGAGCGGGCGAGAGCGCTGAAGGCTCCGCTTCCCCAGGTGGGGGAGAATGTGCGCCAGAGCGGAGAGGGAGGCGACCCAAGAGTGGCCATCAACCTCCAGAGGAGGGGAGGAAGGAAGCGCCTGGGCCCTCCCGCCAAATTAGGCTTTCGTCCTGAGGCAAAGTTTCAGCCGGAGGAAGGGTCCGGGCCGGCGGGAGGACCCCCCCTCCCCATGCGCGCGCGCGCCAAAGGGAGACCACCGGCGCGAGGGGCGCGCGAGCGAGCGAGCTCTCCTGACGGAAGCCGAAACTTGTGGCTGGCTAGTCTTGTGCCGCCGCTGCCCAGCCCGAAGAGCCAAGGCGAGGGAGGGAGGGAGGGAAGCGGCGGGGGCCGGGCTCTTGACACGGGCAGCGCCTTGGGCGGCGAAGCCAAGCGCGGCGGCCGCCTTCCTTCGCTCCCCCCGGACCCCGTCGCCTCCCCCCTGCCTGGGCGGGAACATGCCTGGCAGCCCTCAGGAGCGAGCGTCGGAGGCAGCCACGGCCGCCGCCTGAGGGGACGGGAAGGCAGCCGAGGCGGAGCGGGGTTGCGCCCCACGCCCCGCACCCAGAGCCCGCGATGTCCGCGCACAGCCTGCTCAACAGCGTCTTCTCCTGCTCCTCCGCCCCGGCCGCCGCCAGCAGCGCCTCGCCCGCCTCCAAGAGCCTCTCCAAGCGGAGGCTCCGCCAGACCCGCAGCCTGGACCCGGCCGTCATCGGCCGCTCCAGCGGGGAAGAAGGGGCGGCGGAGAGCCCGGGGCGCTCTTCCCGGGGGTCGAGGGCGGTGGGCAGCCCGTCGGCGGAATGCTTGGCGGCCTTTGCCTCGCGCGCCCTGTTGCGCCCGGCGCCGCTGCAGGGCGCCCCCTCCTGCTCGCTCTCCACGCCCAGCACGCCGCTGGAGAAGTCGCCCTCGGGGAGCTTCCACTTCGACTACTACGAGAGCCCCCCGCGCGGAGGCAAGAGGCACACCGCCTGGGAGCTGCCCTTCCTGGCCCGCGCGCCTTCCGCCTCGGCGCTCAGCAGCGCCCCTGGTGGCGGCGGCGGCGGCGCAAACAGCATCTTCTTTTCCCCCAGAAAGTGGCTCCAGCAAAGGAAAGGTCCCCAGCTGCCCAGCAACCACGCCTGCAGCTACGTCGTGTGGAAATCCGAGGTAGGGAGGAAAAAGACCTCGGCTTTCAGCCCTGGTTTCTCAGCCTTTCTCCAGCTGTTTTGGATTTCCTTTCTCGGAATCCTTCACCGTTGGCCCCTCCAGAACATCTGGAGGACCAAAGGTTGAGAACCACTAGCCTTGCTTGCTGGATTTGTTACAGGAGAGCCAAAGCTTAATTAGTTGGCCTGTTTTCAGTGTTGGAACTGTTACACACTCTCTAACCAAATGCACAAGATGGTTCTGATCATACATTTTGTTACCTTTCCACTGAATTAATTCCCCAGGTGCCCTGGTCACAGGACATGGTTTCTCTGTAGATTTGAACCTCAGGATTTCTGTGTTTATTCCTCAACAGTGATCACAGGCAGAAATCCTCAGTTCAAATGTCCTCTCTTTCTCAAACTCATTAGGTGGCCTTAGGCAAATCGCTGACTCTTAGCCTCTACTGCTCATCCGCTGAGACTGTTACAGGGATGTTGTAAAAATTATAAGAATTATTATTATTATTATTATATTTATTTTTATCCCGCTTTCCACACAATTTGGGACTCAAAGCAGTACATGGAGTGCCCTGAGCCGTTAATATTGTTGAGGAGTATTCACACTGTCCAGTGGTCCAGTAGTATCATTTTCACTGTTGGCTGGACACTTACAGCAGGACTCTTTTGCTTCTTCACCACTGTGCTTGGGAGGCCCAGAAATGTTCCCATATATTTTATGTATACTGGATGTTCCTCATTGGATGTCAGCAGTGGCTAGTGGCTTCCCTATCAGTGAACACAGAGCTTATTGACAAGCATGGATTTGCTTGGGTTATAGTTTGCATTTTGAATGAGTTATTCAGGGTTCTGAAAGCTATCCCCCCCAAATAGGTTCAGAACTTCGGAGAGCTCCTTTAAAATTTGAATTAAAACCCAGAGCAGGTTCATGACTCCACTGACACAGAAGCCATCAGCCACTGTTGGGGTGTGCCCAAAGTGTAAGCCAGAATTGGAGAATCTGTACATTTCTAGATGTTTTTGCACTCCAGGTTCCATCAGTCCAAACTGTCCTAGCCAGCCATGGGGCATGGTGGGAACTGTAGAGAACTGGAGAACCATGGTTTTTCCACTGTTGTAGACACTTTCTCTTTCTTCCTTCTTTTACTGCATTACCTAAGCCTTCTGTACTTTTTTAAAAAGCCATAGGTACTGGGCTCTTGCATAGATCTTGTCTCATTGACCTGCAAGTTTAGCATCTTAGTCCTTGCTACATGTGGCTGTAGTGACATGGAGAAAGATGCTATGAATTTGCTTTAATATATTGCAGAGTTCCCAAGGCCAAACTCCAGTAGTAGGGAAGTTAGTTTTAAGCTGATGGACATAATCAGACCAAGCACAACCAAATGTAGTCAAATAGAAATTTCAGTATCTCTCAAGAACAGACCATGCTAAGGATTGCTGTGGATGTTTGGGGCTAATGCTTATTTAACCTGCACCCTAGTTTGGCTCTTCTGTTGTCTTGAGGCTGCAGAAAAAGTGCTCAGTGATATGACTAGCAGCTACTTATATTTAAACATGAAAAATACAAACTTGAGCAGTTTCAAAAATCTGCAGTGCATCCCATCCCCAAAGCAGAGAGCTAGTGCATATGAGCAGTGGTGGCACTAAGGGGTTGCAGAGGCCGAACCACACCAGGTGACACTATTGGAGGGAGGGGGTGACACCAGCCATAGTAATGCCAGAGCATATGAGAAAGGTGTTGTCATGATGTAGTTGTCTGGTTCTCTAGAACACTCATTCAAAGAGCTGTGACTAGCTGCAAACTTTTGTTTGAACATTTGATAATCTAACTGGCACATGGAGGGGAAAAGTAGTTGGGCAGTTTTTAATAATGGTCTACCTCTTCCCCAACAGTGCTGGGAGAAAGCCAGGATAAATAATAAATGTGAGGCTAGTACGTTCTCCAAATGTGAGAACGATTTGGATTCTTGGATCATGGGCTGCGCTTCCATGAGGGGGGACATCTGGCAAGCGATGGGGTGCATCTCACAACAGTTAGCAGAAACATTTTTTTTTTGCCAACAGTCTCAAGAATTTGATTAGGAGGGCTTTAAACTGAGTCATATGGGGGAGGGAGACAATATTCTGGAAGGCAAAAGGGCTGGAGAAAATAGTCAAACTGTCATAGAGGGAACAAGGCAAACAGCGCAAGGACCCAACAGTGGAAGGCAAAAAAACTTGCACAGGCAGCAAGTAAAGGGAACACATGGTCTTAGATGTCTCTACACTAATGCACAGAGCATGAGAAATGAGCAAGATGAACTTAAACTCCTAGCACTACAAAGCAAATATGATGTAATAGACATTACTGAAACCTGGTGCGACGAGTCGCATGATTGGAATGTAGGATTAGAGGGGTATAACCTTTTAAAGGCAAACAGGCCAAACAGGAACGGAGGAGGAGTAGCATTATATATCAGGGATATTTATACCATTGAAGAGATCCATGACATCAATACTGGAAGTCAGGTGGAGAGCATCTGGACAAAAATTAAAGGGGAGGGAAACAACAGGGATGTTATTGTGGGACTCTACTACAGACCCCCAAATCAGACAGAGGAATTGGATGATGCCTTTCTAGAACAGATGAACACACACGCAGAAAGGAGAGATGTAGTAGTGATGGGTGACTTCAACTATCCTGATATTTGCTGGCAATCTAACTCAACGAAAACTTCAAGGTCTAGCAAATTCCTTACTTGCCTGGAAGACAATTTCATGGTCCAAAAGGTGGAAGAGGCAACAAGGGGGTCAGCTATTTTAGATCTGATCCTAACCAACAGGGGTGACCTGGTTAATGGGGAGCAAGTGGTGGGATCCTTTGGTGAGAGTGATCATGTTCTCCTGGCATAGTCAGACATGCATTCTTGATTTTAGGAGAGCTGATTTCAATAAACTCAGGGAAATACTGGGGGTGATTCCATGGTCAAGAATACTAAAAGTGAAGAGACTTCAAAATGAATGGGACTTTCTCAAAAGGGAGATACTGAAGGTACAATTTCAAACAATACCACTGAGGAAGAAAAATGGGAGGTATCTCAAGAAACCAGGATGGATGACTAAAGAACTTTCAATGGGGCTAAGTTTTAAATGGAACATGTCTCTGGCTTTTCTTCGCAAACGAAGATTCAGGAAGGACTCATCCCGCGCTTTCTGCAAGCGCGCTGATGACTAAAAAGGCCAATCCGAGATAAACAAGTCTGGTTGCAGAAAGCACAGCAGAAGGTCTCCTTGGGTGATGTTTCCAGGTTGTGATTCTTTCTGTGTTGTCGTTTCTCTTCAAGACTTGTTCGGCATGAGTACTCAAATAAGGCTGCAGCATTGTGGATAGTGCATCTCCATGCCTCCCCATGTAAGGCCAGGGCAGACCACTGTTGGTTATCATTTTGGCTGAGCCTGAGATGTTGTTTCAGGGAGTCCTTGTATTGCTTTTTTGGAGCGCCCCTCTTATGCTGATCTGTGGCGAGTTCACCGTAGAGTACTATTTTGGGGAGGTGATGGTCCTCCATCCTAGAAACATGCCCTGCCCAGTGCAGCTGTGTTCTCAATATCATGGCCTCAATGTTGATGATCCCTGCTTGCTCAAGGACAGCAACATTCATCACATAGTCAGTCTGCTATTAGGGCAGAATGACGCTCAGGCCGTCTACTATCTGCAGATTCTCCCATGGTTCTGATGTTCCAGCATGCAAGCATCAGTTTATTTACACCTTTGGAGGCCAGTGCATGCCTTTGTTTCTTTGCCTTGGTTTGACCGCCTCAGAAGATGCCCGTTGGCCGTGGTTAGCCAACCAGGTAGATGGGGATGAGCTTTCATTAGGCCACCTTTTCTAGGCCCCTCTCCATATGGAGCAAGCAGTGCTCTCCTTAAAAAAGGCTGCTTGGTCGTTCAGGATGCTGCTGAACAAGACTGTCATCCCCTGGGTCAGCCTCAAGCGACCAAAGTCCTGAACCGCCTGCATGCACGGTTGGGTCTGTGGCTTCTAGTGCATCTTTACACCTGGGGTCGTTTATATGGGCAAATATTCCCCTAAATATACCGCTAAGATAGCTCATAGTTCCCACGGATCGCAGCACAGCATCGCCTCATTCAGAAGGGGGGAAGGTAAAACACCCAAATATAGCGTGGCAGGGCATGTCGCTATTTATGCAGGAATATTTGCAATGTAGTGCTTTATTGGCAGTGTAAACTAGCATTCCGCTAAGGGTTAAAGCACATCTGCATTGTGATTGGTTGATGATGCAGGGGTGGGCTTAAAAGAGGGGCAGGGAGGAGGCAGACAGTAGCCATTAGAGAAGAAACTTGCAAAAATCCTGTCTGCTATTTTGCGAGACAGTTTGGGAAAAAAAAAAAAAAGGATTCCCAACTTCTTTCATTCCTGGAGCATTCCTTCTAATCCTCTGCTGTTTTGAAAGTATGTAAAGCTGTTCGTCACTTTTATCCTGTGCACGGGGGAGGGAGAGAAACCATTTCACAAAGGGCTGTAGCAAGACGAACTGCTATTTTCCCTCTCTCTCTCTGCTTGGGGGAAGGAGGGAGGGGGAAATAGAGAGATAGAGAGAGCAGCTGGAAAAACTTGCGATCCGCGATCCACGGCATGGTCTTTTAGCAGAGAGATTACTCTCCCTCTGCTTTATGGAGTGAGTGCATTTACAGGCAGGTTTACAGAGACACACAGAGCCACACCCCCCACACTTATTCAAGTCTGAACTGCAAAGTGACATAATTAGAAAAAAAACCTGACTGGCACAGCTGCGGAAAATAATTAAACCGCAAGTTGCTGCAATAAATCTGCTGTGTAAACCGGCCCCTGCTGTTTCATTCCTTGCCTATCGCTACAGGGCTTTTTCGGAATTGGATTTGCCTTTGCAATGGATTTTTCTGGTGGAGCGCAGCATGCACAGAACTGGCCTCACCCTTTAAACCAAAGGTTCATCTGCTGTGGCCTTGCAAGCATGGATGGTAGCAGCGAGGTCCTCGGGCCGTAGGTTTGATTAGAGTTTCCTTCTCTTAGAAGGTTGATCTTACAGGGTTGGACGAGCACCATCTACCCGGGTTTGGGATTAGAGTTTTCCTTCTCCTAGGATGGTTGCCATAAGGCTAGAGAGCCCATCCTGCCCTTTGACGCTCTTTGTCAGACCCTTTGGTTTAGACCTTTCTGGCATGGGAGACCCTACTGGTGGCTATTATGCCACCGCCAGCATAGCTCAAAACATCATTAGGGTACACAAGCCTCTCTCCAATGACAAGGGGGCATCAATGGAGAGGGGTACGGAACATGTAAAGGAAATGGAAAAAGGGAGAAATCACCAAAGAAGAATTCACAGATAGCGAACACGTGTAGGAGTAAAGTCAGAAAAGCTAAAGCGCAGAATGAGCTCAGGCTTGCTAGGGAGGTTAAGAACAATAAAAAGGTTTTTTTTGGTTATGTCTGTAGCAAAAGGAGGAAGAAGGAAATGGTAGGGCCACTACGCAGAGAAGATGGCAAAATGCTAACAGGGGACAGAGAAAAGGCAGAATTACTCAACACCTTCTTTGCCTCAATGTTTTCAGAAAAGGAAAAGGGTGACCAACCTGAGGATAATGGTACAGAGGACACAACAGGGGAGATCCAGCACAGAATAAGCAAAGAGGCAGTACAGGAATACCTTCTTAATCTAAATGAATTTAAATTTCCAGGACCAGATGAACTACATCCAAGAGTATTAAAAGAGCTGGCAAATATAATCTCAGAGCCATTGGCAATAATCTTTGAGAACTCCTGGAGAACAGGAGAAGTCCCAGCAGACTGGAGAAGGGCAAGCGTTGTCCCCATCTTCAAAAAGAGGAAAAAAGAGGATCCCAACAATTATTGTCCAGTTAGTCTGACATCAATACCAGGGAAGATTCTAGAGCAGATCATTAAAGAGTCTGTGAATATTTAGAAGGCAATGCCATAATCACAAAAAGTCAACATGGGTTTCAGAGAAACAAATCATGCCAGACAAATCTGATCTCTTTTTTTTTTTGATAAAATTACCAGCTTGGTAGATGAAGGGAACGCTGTTGATATCGCATACCTTGATTTCAGTAAGGCCTTTGACAAGGTTCCCCATGACATTCAAAACAAAATGAAATTCAATACAGAGAAATGTAAGGTACCGCACTTAGGGCGGAAAAATGAAATGCATAGATATAGGATGGGGGAGACCTGGCTAACGAGGCTACATGCGAAAGGGATCTAGGAGTCCTAGGAGACCACAAGTTGAACATGAGTCAACAGTGTGATGCAGCAGCTAAAAAGGCCAATGCGATTTTGGGCTGCATCTATAGAAGTATAGTCTCTAGATCAAGGGAAGTAATAGTACCACTCTATTCTGCCTTGGTCAGGCCTCACCTGGAATACTGTGTGCAGTTCTGGGCATCACAATTCAAAAAGTATATTGACAAATTTGAGCATGTCCAGAGAAGGGCGACTAAAATGGTGAAAGGTCTGGAAATGATGCCTTATGAGGAGAGGCTTAGGGAGCTGGATATGTTTAGCCTGGAAAAAAATGGTTAAGGGGCGATATGATAGCCCTGTTTAAATATTTGAAGGGGTGTCACGTTGAGGATGGAGCAAGCTTGTTTTCTGCTGGTCCAGAGACTGGAACACAGAGGAATGGAAGCAAGCTCCAGGAACAGAGATTCCACCTCAACATTAGGAGGAACTTTCTGACAGTAAGAGCTGTTCAGCAGTGGAACACACTCCCTCGGAAGCATGGTGGGGTCTCCTTCTTTGGAGATCTTTAAATAGAGGCTGGATGGCCATCTGTCAGGGATGCTTTGATCGTGATTTCCTGTTGGCAGTGGATTGGACTGGATGACCCTTGTGGTCTCTTCCAACTCTACACTTCTATGATTCTATGATAGTATTTGTTATTGTTTTTGAAGCTAGCATTTGTTTCCCTCATTCACATTGTTGCCATATTAAGTTAGTTTATACTATTCCTATTACAATATTCTACAGGTAGAGAACAGAATTGTATGATGCACTCTATGTTAAGTGTGATTGTGGGACCTTGAATAGGTGGCTTATTTAACACTACTTTGAAAAACCATTATATATGTTAGATGGGGTCTCCTTCCTTGGAGGTCTTTAAACAGAGGCTGGATGGCCATCTGTCGAGGATGCTTCATGATTTCCTGCGTGGCAGGGGGTTGGACTGGATGGCCCTCATGGTCTCTTCCAACTATGCAATTCTATGATTCTATGATTCTAGGTGGGTATAGAAATTGATTAACTGACTACCTAAATATAATACGGTAATAAAAATCCTATGTACTGTCCTTGTTGAAGGTGAAGAGCAGTATGGGTAACTTGTCTGAAAAGGAAAAGACAGAATTTGGAGATGCATTTCAGTGAATCTTTTCCTCCTCCTTGTGAGGGAAAAGTGGACACTGTGGTTCTGGGCATGTTTTAAACAGTTCCCTACAGAGTTAGCCAGTACTGTTTGTTTTTGTTTATGAAAGCACCACAATTCAGATGGTGGAACCGTTGAGACGAATGATCCCTTGTGTTGTTGTTGTTATTGAGAGACACTGAAATTTCTATTTGACTACATTCAAATGGTTGTGCATTGTATTCATCTGTGCTGTGAGCCTTGGATTCCAGGTTGGGAAAAAGCTTTAGATCCCATGTTGGGGAAAGGACAAGATATAAAATAAATAAATATACTACATCGTAGAATCATAGAGTCAGAAGATCCCACAAGAGCCATCTAGTCCAATCCAATGTCATGCAGGAATGCACAATCAAAGCATTCCCAACAGATGGCCATCCAGACTCTGTTTAAAAACCTCCAAAGAAGGAGACTCCATCACACTTCGAGGCAGTGCAGTCCACTGCCAAACAGCTCTTACCGTCAGGAAGTTCTTCCTAATGTTTAGGTGGAATCTCTTTTTCTGTAGTTTGAGTCCATTGCTCCATGTCCTTTTCTCTGGAGCAGTAGAAAGCAAGCCTACACCATCCTATGTATGACATCCCTTCAAATATTTAAACATGGCTATCATGTCACCTCTCAGCCTTCTCTTCTCCAAGTTGTTGCAAAATTCTGTTAATGAGAATGCATTGGCATTTGACATAAATGGCCAAAGATTTGGAGAAAGAGAAAAGTGTTGGGAAGAAAGAGGCAGAGGAGTCTGTAAGATGTTCGTAGCTCTTAAGACTATGGCTACGTTTCAGGTTTCATGCACTTAGGCTATGGTTGTTGGCTGAAGACAATACTAATCACCAGCTGCATTTATATGATCAAATCCTGGATCAGTAAACCAGGATATGCTTGAGTTTTGTGCAGCTGTCATATTCATTCCTGTATATGAGCAACAAAGCAAGCTCTGAAGCTGGCATTTTAATCATGATTTTGTTTGGAAACCATAAGCCATAGTTGCTAGTTTAGACATAATTTGTTCAGAGTAGCTTCCTAGTTTGCGTGGCCCTTTGTGCAAAACAGTGGCAGTAAATGGACAGCATGCACTTGCACGAAGCTCATGCACATCCTGGTTTCCTAAGCCAGAATTTGCTAGTCCAAACTGGACTGAGGTTTGTCAGGAACTGAAACATATTTAATCACTTGTAGCGAGGGAACTACTCTTGTTCTTATGGAATATCTTTCTGCAAAATAAGACATTTTAATATGAGGCATCTTACCCTAAAGCCCTCCCCTTTTCCTTTTTTTTCTTTTTTCTTTTTGCAGTATCAGTTTAGATGGTAAAATCAGCTTAAATGGGGCTTGACCGAAATAAACAGAAATAAACTTGAAAAAAATGTGTGTGTTAGATCTTAGATCACGATGCATGGACTCTGTAACAGGTTTTGGTTTTGTGTGACTCCCCCTCCCTCATTTTTGTGGCTGGTGTGGCCTGCTCTGGGGTGGGAAAATTGGCCCTCAAGACCTCCCAAAGTACCAATCCCTTTTCTAGCAGATGCTGTGATGTTTTCCAACTGCACCTTGGAGTGTTCTTAAGACTGCTGGGAAGAAGAAAGAACAATAATTGATCCTCCATGTTTGAAAAATATAAAATCCAGATCTGTCTGCATCCTGAGGCAAAACAGAAAGATTCCTTAGTAGGCAGAAAACACAAATAGAGAAAGAGGTTTTATATCAACAAAGTAGTAATTAATTTTAGCTGGTATACCAGGTTAAAAAAAATATAAAGTCACATTGAACAACTTTACCAATTATGTGTTATGGGACTGTTACTTTTCCCTTTTAAACTACATTTCTGCTTGGTGGGAGAATGTTTAAAAGGTCACTTCATTTTTATAAAGTCCTAAAATGTGTTCCCTCATCAAACAGGCTGGTTTTATTGTTTGATTACATAACTTCTCAAAAAAGCATGTGAGAGTAAATTATTCTGAGTTCTCCATTCCTATGTTTATGCTGATATTTTCTAGTAGCAGAAGAGAATAGTTAAAACACCAATTGAAGTGTATGCTTTTTGTTTGTAGGGTCAACTTCTACTCACTCAGTTTATTCCATATATAGCCATAATGTGCATATAAAACTTCCCCCAGCAATTGCAAATGTTCAACTGTACACATGCATGATCCTGGTAGACTAGTTATATATCTGTTGTTTTCACTCAGGGTGTTTTTGAAAACTTTGTTGGTTGTACAATAAGATGATCATGTGACATTGAAACTGTAGTATTATACCTGGGGAATATATACATCTTCCAAGCCCCTGCAGATGGATATGTTTTAATTTGTTGGACAAAAAAAGAGGATAAACGATCTCACCAAACATAAGTGAACCCGGTGAAGAAAAACTGGTACTTGTAATGATAAGAGTGGCTGCTAACAGGATTGTTGGCATATCATTGCATTTTATTCACAAATGGAAGCTATTGGGCACACGTTTTGATGCAATGCTTACAAATACTAGCTGGACCCGGCATACCATATATCCTTAGAAAACTCTCCCCAAAATGCCTGGTAGACCTCACACCTGCTTGCCTGGATCCTGTTGCAGTAGCATCAGCGGTGTCCTGCTGCCGCCGCCAGTTAACTGCCTAGGTCCTGTTGCAGTGACATCAGCGATTTCCCACCGCCACCACTGCCAGTTGACTGCCTGAGTCCCATTGCAGTGGCAAATCATAAGTGGGAATTGTGCAGCTCTGAGACATTGGTGAACTGGAAAGGCCTGCAGCCTTAGTAACTATAGCCAACACCATAGCACATTGTTTAGTTGTTCCCAATATGCAGATATGGCCATGAGGGGCAGGAGTGGATTGTGAGGTGGAGAGGGAATTTGCATGTGGGTGGTGATTGACTGAGGGAGTGACAGGGGTGGCCAGTCAGCACAACATACCTACATACCTTATGGCATTGTGCATACCCAAGAATTTTATATAGATAGATAGATAGGTAGTGCTACAGACCTAGCATTACTATGAAAAATGGCTGGCTTTGCATGGCAACCAGTATTACTTGGATTCAAACTCTGTTTAAATTTGGGACAGCTTAGGATGTGTTCACACTAGCTCCTAGGCCTGTGGCAGCTGCAATCTTTAATTGTCCCTTGCTAATTCCAGCCACATTATGATGGTGGTGACATAGTTGTGTGCATATTCCAGGCGTAGGCAGCTTAACTCACTCTAAACTTGGTTTTGGTGCTCCCGTTGTGAGTGTAGCATTCTCAAGTAAAATATCACTGTAATGTAGCACTGGGTGGTAACTGATAAATCTTTGCAAAATATAAAAATGTCACAACTATCTAGTCTTATTTCATAGCCAAAACTTAACAGGCAATCAGGTGCCCCATTTTTTGTGTGCAAATAATTGCTGATATGAACAGCCAGTCTGGGCGAGTTATAATGCTGGGTCTATATGTGCTGTTAATTAATTAATTAAAAATATTTTTACACTGCTCTTCAGTCATATTCACATCAGCCCCTGCCTGCATTCATACAATCTGAAAGACACAACACAAAAAGTAAAACAAGGATGAGAAAGGTACATTGTTTTACTTCAAATAGTATTTTCTCCCTAATAAAGACTGAGAATGCTTTCGGCTTTATTTAAATGAACGACTAGTGCCAGTGATATACATTGCTCAATTTCCAGCATAATTTCTTTAAATTTTTTTTGTGTGTGTGTGTGTGCATGCAAGAGCTGGTTGATTGTTGGAAATGACTCTGAGGATGAGATTTAGACCAAATTGGGTAATATTAGAGGTATGCAGGCAGTATAAAAGGGTGTTGAAATTTTTGTGTTGAAATGCAGTTCAAAAGGTAGAAAAGCTGATGGATGTTTGTCTTCTCTAATCCACATGTTTGTATTTTTATTAGGCAGCCATCAAATAATTTATAGGAGGAGCTGTTTCAGTAGCAAGAACACACAATGAAATTTTGGCAAAGGAGAATGGATCTGAATATGAGATTACTGTTTGCTTTTCTGTCTTGACCTAAAATAACTGCAGAGGTCTTGATCCAGCATGCCTTTATATGCTGCAGTTTTCAGTTCCGAGCATTCAAGAGGCCTTATGTAGTAGATTATCCTAAATCTAGTCAGAGGGAGTGTTTGAATGCTTCTTTATGCATTGAGTGTGAACTAGTTTATGGCTTTTAAGCAGGAATAGCGTAACACAGTAACAGCTGGTTATACAGCTGTGTACATTATAAAACAAAGCCATACATTTTTTATTTTTTTTTTACTGCAGATGCATTATAAGTGTACCATGCATTGCTACCAGACTGGTTCAAAGAGACAGCTAGATCACTCAGTGCAAAGCAATTTGGGTTAACTATAGTTGTATGTGTTTTTTGGATATGTCTAGAGAGTGAATTTTTGCAGAATTATGATCCAAATATTCGAAGTTTGGCCACCATGCTGTACAAGCTGTGGAGCAATGGAAATGCACACACACACATACGTATGTATGTGTGTGTGTGTGTGTGTGTAGGGACCCTAGCACTCACTGTTTATTAAATCCGTTTAAATGCTCAATACTGTTTTTGCTGTAGTATATATATGTTCATACATTTATTCATAGTACCAAGCACATGGCTGCTTTAAATGGGTCTTCTGGACACTGGGCCTAGTGGACTCAGTTTTAATTAATAACCAACTGATATGAAGGATCTGTAGAAATGAACTAACTGTACCTGTAGAATTGGTGACATGAGCCAACATAACAGTTTGGTTCAGATGATCACAAAATAACAGTTGAAGTGACCAGGAATTAGTATTTTCATTAGCAAGCCTTGGGCTTGTGTGTATCTCCTTTTCTTGCCAGAGGAAGGTCAAGATTTTTGTTTTTACACAATTCTGAAGCCCCAATTCTGAATATGGTCAGATCTGAGGGAACTATATTTTATGTTCAATAAAATTAGCTGTTAGTAGTACAGAATCAACTCATGGTTTCAGCGCTTGGTTTGTTCGCTAGCTTTGGTAAGACCAAAACCATAGTCCCCTGGGTTTAACATAATATGAAACTTTCATAGAATCATAGAATTGCAGAGTTGGAACAGACCACGAGGGCCATCCAGTCCAACCCCCCTGACACGCAGGAAATCTTGATCAAAGCATCCCCGACAGATGGCCATCCAGCCTCTGTTTAAAGACCTCCAAGGAAGGAGACCCCACCACGCTCCAAGGGAGTGTGTTCCACTGCCGAACAGCTCTTACTGTCAAAAAGTTCCTCCTCATGTTGAGGTGGAATCTCTGTTCCTGGAGCTTGCACCCATTGCTCCGTGTTCCAGTCTCTGGAGCAGCAGAAAACAAGCTTGCTCCATCCTCAATTTGACACCCCTTCAACTACTTAAACAGGGCTAGCTTTAGTAAAGTAAAACAAAAGCAGAAGCTTTTGCCATCTCTTATGCACGAAGTAGGAAAAGCACTCAGACCCAAAGCTCACTGTGGTTTATTTGGGATCATTGAAGGCCTTAGCAGTATGAAGTAGATGACTATGGTTATTTGTGTATTTATTTAATTAATCATTTATTTAATTTTTATCCCATGTTTCTCTTGTAGTTGAGATTCAAGGTAAAGATAATTAATCTTGTGACCAGGGCAGAACTTTCCAGGCTTCAAAGTAACAGACAATCTTGCTAACTATATTCAAGATTAGCCAGTTGAGACCGTGGCTGTGATTGGATGACACGATAAATCAGGAAAGTTCAGGAACCCTGGTTTATCTTTAATGAACAGCATGCAGGTACATGCGGCAGAATGGCTCCTACTTGACAAGGAACAGCTAAACAAATGAAAGAACTTTGCTCTGTGGTGCTTACCACAAGGGTGGGAACTGTCCAGTTGTCCAGATGTAGTTGGACGATAACTCCGGCATAAGCATGTGAGAAATGCTGGGAGCTGCAATTCAACAAATACTGGAGTGCCACAAAATTCCCATTCCAAGTTTAGTGTCATCAAAATGGGTGCAGCGTCTTGTCTGACTTGTTTCTCTCCCAACAAATCAGGTTTTTAAAGGTTTCTTTTTCTGGTTTATTGGGAAAGAAGCAAATCAGAAAAGTACAGTACCCATCACTGATAAGTCAAACTCCCATGGTGTTGTCCAAATCCATATTTGTCTCTATCAGAATATTTCTGTCAAGAGTCTATGAATATAACAAATAAATACATATAACCTGCATGTAGTTTTCTCTCATCAGTTCCGTATTTATGTGTCTGCAAATATATGCAGAATGTGCGCTCTCTTCTGCTCTTTTGCAATCTACCAGTTTGCAGAACAAGCTTTTATCTGTGTCATCATCATTTCAGCTAGACTGATGTTGGATGCATGGGAAATTCTGAGTGACTGGTTTTGAGTCTTGCTGTTGTCTGCTGCACAAGGTAGTTTGAGATTATCAGTGAGGAAACATAGAATTGTATATCAGACCAGATTTAAAACTAAGATGCTATGACATGGTTTGTGAATGGGTCTTGGAAGCTGGAGCCTACTCAGATTTTAATATCTTAGGAATTTTTTTCAGGAAAAGATAGGCATTTTGGAATTGATCAGCAGCTTAAGGCAACCCTTAAGATCTTTACAAGCAGCATTTAATTTTTTTAGATGTTTCCAAGTAGAACTTGATCTGTCTGACTTTTGGGGTGTTTACTATAACTATACCTCCTCACCAGCGATATGGACATAACACAGACCAAGTAGAAATCCTTCAAAATAAATTAAAACACTTTTTGGTAGGTGTGCCATTAGGAACCCTTGCTTCTTCTATAGAATATAAGTTTGTATTATGTTTCTCAAAATGTGTACAGTATGACCCCTGTATCCACAGACCTGTGTCTGCAAATTTTTTTACTAGCATCTGAACAAATATGGTCTCACTAGGCATCTTCTAGGTCCTCCAGGACTCTAGGATTTTATGGTATATCATTTTAATAGGGTTTTCTTTTATTTGCAGTTTCTGTTATCCACAGGAAGTCTGGGGAACACATATCCCATGGATATAGGGGTTGTACTGTACTCTTAGTTTGGTTAATTTGCATTAAGTAGATGAAAGTAGGAGGTTAAGGAAGAAATACATGATTTGGATATGGAGACAATTCAGGCCTCATTGTTTTTCCCTTACCTGCATTGTTTTAAGATTGCAATGGAGAGATATTTTTATGACTGCATTTATAGCTGTGCAAAAGGTTTTCTTGGTCTTATATTTCAGAATTGTCCCTTCACAGTATTTTACAAGTGTGATACTTCAGAGCATTGAGTCTGTCTCTGTGGAGTCCAGACTGTTGTAATATTAGCCATCATGTGTTGCATTCTAACATTTATGAGGAACCCACAGGAAATTACTGTGAATCTGCTACTTTATATAAAGGTATTTGTTGGCCACCCAGGTCAAATTAGATATAGCTGCTCTGAGAACTCTTTCACAGAATGGCCTGTAAATACTGATATATATGGAGTGAGGGAGGGAATGTGTATAGTGTTCATCTGTCTGTTGTGCTATATAAAAACACATGATTCATCATGGAGTCACCAAGCTTGGTGGGCTATCTCAGAAGATTAAATGAAGACCACAGATTAGTTACATTGAACAAAGACATTGAAGACTGTGTTTAAAGATATCCTATACCTTCGCTCAATCATTAATCAAAATGTAGACTATACTCAAGAAATCAGAAGAAGGCTAAGATTTGGAAAGGTAGCCATGATGGAACTAGATAAAATTCTGAAGTGTAAAGACATATCATTAAATATTAAAGTCAGAATCATCCAGGCACTAGTATTTCCAATTTCTATCTATGGTTGTGAAAGCTAGGTAGTGAAGAAAGCTGCCAGGAGGAAAATCAACTCATTTGAACTGTGGTACTGGAGAACAGTTGAATGGATACCATGGCCTTCTAAAAAGACAATTGAATGGGTTGTCTTTTTAGATGACTAAACTGAGGCTGTTGTACTTTGGATATATCATGAGATGATGTGACTCATTAGAAAATACTATACTGCTTGGTTATGTGGAAAGCAGTAGGAAAAGATGAAGACCACATTACAGGTGGATTGATTCAATTGAGGAAGCCAAAGCCCTGAGTTTGCAAGACCTGACTAGGTCAGTTGATGACTGGGGCACTTGGAGGTCTCTCATTCCTAGGGTTGCTGTAGGTTGAAGTTGACTTGATAACAGATAACATGTACGATAGACTTAGGTTGACCATATATGATAGACTTAGGTTGACCATATACGATAGACTTGGGTTGACAGTCTGAACATTTTCATGGAAAAGTAATAATGAGCAGGAAACTTCAACTTTTTGTTTTGGGTTCCATTTTGCATGGAATGTGGCGTGAAACAAGTTTTACAGATTGTATATGCCACCAGTCAGACTTTTCTGTCATTCAAGTCATAAGTGAAACACTCAACACTAACCTGGAAAACACTAGATCAATTACCTAGGGCCTGTCTAAATGGTGAAAATACTTCTCATGGAATTTGCTGGGAATCCTACCAATCTAAACAGGATCCAGCGCCAATCGACACTATTCAGAAGGAGGGGGGGCCCAAAACGGCAAAAACAAGGGAGTAAAAGCCTTCACAGATTTTTCCATACTTTTTCACAAACTGCGAGGCAGGTGCACATTTTTGCTTGTTTGGACTATAGAACAATAAAAAACTTGAAAGGAAGCACAAAGCTGATTGGCCGGGTGAGAGCTGGGGTGGGACTTGCTAAGAGGGCAAGTGGCTGCTGCCACCATGTTGGATTTTTGCCTTAGCGATCACTCGCTAAGGCAATAAAAAGGATCAATATTTTCTGTTTTGCTTTCTTGTAAAGTTAGAAAATCATTCTATTGCACCAGTGCACCTTGGGATGCCTTTTTTAAAAAAGGAACTAATGCGAGTAAATCACTTGCTGCTACCATCAGGAATGTGAGGCTTATGGGGGCTTCTGAGACCAGAAACACTATTTGGACATGTCGTTGTTGCTGTGAGATGCCACTACTATGAGGTATTTGGGATTTTCCTCCCTTGTATAGATGGGCCCCTAGTATTTATGTAAAATATTTTAGAGTTGGCGAATTTGCCATACCTGTGGCCAACATAACATAAAACATACATTATCTCATTTAAAAGAATACATGATTATTAAATTAAATACATAGTTCTTCCTTTAGATTTACAGTAGGAACCCATATCTGCTGGGGATTGGTTCTGGGCAGGCCATGGATACCGAAAACCATGGATAATAGTGAACGTCATTGAAAATAATGGGACTTCAGGTTTAAAACATCATAGAGTTGCCTTGGAGGACCTAGAAAATGGCTAGAGAGGACACATTTTCTAGGAAGACTCTATGGTAGGTGTGCTGTTTTGTGTCCTGTGGATAATTGAATCAGTGGATACAGGGCTCCTACTGTATTAAGTTTGATAATTTGTTTGGATTGTTTGTTTTTCACAAACTCTTAAAATAGTTAAAAGGAGTGAGAAATTATTTTCTTAAAGAGTTACATGTTAATAATGGTTGTTAACATGGTGGAAACGTGTGTGTTTTTAAAAAAGAAATCTGCTCTAGATTTTTATTCAACATTACAGTATATCATCTTGGTTGCACATTAATGACCTCTTTGTGTTTTATGTGATCCAGGCATAAATGAAATGAAATTAAATGGTTAAATGGAATAGATTCAGTATCTGAATATATATTTTTGGCCACTGAGGTCCAACTACAGTGGGTCTTTAGAATCCACTGGGATTTGGTTCCTGGACACACAAACATATATATACCCTGTGGATACCAACATCAGTGGATGCTCAAGTTCCATTATATACAATGGTACAGCAAAATGGCATCCCTTATTTAAAAATGGAGAACACCAAGGTTTACTTTTTGGATTCTCCCACCCCCCAAAATATTTTTGAGCCATGGTTGGTTGAATCCATGGATGCAGAACCCATGGATATGGAGGGTTGACTGTAGATCTAATTTGTATAATCCTTATAAAACTAAGATAAGCTATGGTCCTGTGAGAAATCATGTGTGCATAGGTGGATGAGTAAGGACTTTTCAGACAGCGCTTACTGCACCACAAGCTTCCGTGAGTGGTATGGCGCTGTTGTGAGGCAGGAGGTCTGTTTTAGACAACGCCATCCCTCTCGTGAAATCATACGTGTCACTTCCGTGTATGATTGAAGGCAGCCACGCCATATTTTACTCACGGGCAACTTCCGTGAGTAAAATATGGTGCAGCTGCCTTCAATCATACACGGAAGTGACATGGACAATTTTGCAAGAGGGACGGTGGCGTCCGAAACATGCGATAGCGCCGTACCTCTTGCGGAAGCTTGTGGTGCGGTAGGTGCTGTCTGAAAAAGTCCTAAGAGAGAAACAATTCCCAGCTTCATTTTCTGTAACCTGAACCTGATGAGCTGGAGCCCAGAACCTTAGATATACACTGTAAGGAAAGGAGTATTTGTTTTATACTTTTGTCCCTCAGATTATGTTAGGGGGAGAGGAACTGAATCTGTAGGATAAACTTCTCATTGTATACATCCTGGATACTTTAAGCAGTTAGATGCTCTGCAACTAAAATAGGTTTGGGGAATTAATTAGGACCAGAGAGAGTGCTCCCCCCCACCATAAAGACATCTAAAAATGTTTTTGTTGTGGACTCAACTTGAAAAGGGTCAGAGCTCTTCAACTGATTGCTTTCTATATGGGGGTGGGTGGGTATTCAGCATATCATTCATTTTTACCCAACCCTAACTCCTGCTGCATGGTTTTATAAACTACTAGAAACCCAAACAAACCAATTTACCACCTTCCCCCCCCCTGAGCTTTCACTCAACTTGAGTTTACTGTTTTGTGGCTTCTAAAGGACAAGGAGTGTGCTCAGTCCTCACATGTATATTGCTTTTGTTCTTTTGCTCCTTTTCATTGCACAAACTAGTATTTTTCTGCATACCTTGGGAATCTGCCAAGTATGCAGAAACACCTCTCAAAGACGCATCGAGTCACCTATTGTCAAGCATTCCAAAACTCATAGCGCACAAGCTTCAGGGTTCATCAGAAAGCTTTAATGCCAGAAATCCAAGAAGCATACAATACAAAGTTGTTGCTGAGAATGAGAACCAAATGAATGCACTCTTAAGTTAAAAGCATTTTACAACCAACAAAATCTGGCAGGCTGCATAACTATTGGTTTTCCATTATCCACTGACACAGACATTCCTTAAACTGAAAGTTACCATCTTCCCAGCATCTTTAACCTTGAAACTAAAACTGTTAATTGCAGATGCCTTGTTATCTCCTTTCCCAAGCACAGCCCAGACAGTTACACATACATCATTTCACCCCTTGATTCACAAACTGCATCAAAGCCACAGGGAAACTAATAAATATGGCAGGAGCAGGAGCAACAAGGGACCAATCCTGACACCCATGCAGTAAGGCTATGTCCTTCCTTTACATGTGGTCTGGCTGTTAGTCCTCTTTAGGCATTATGTCATGTAACTGCTTCTTCAGAGTCATTGAACAGCAACTTCAGGGTTAAACAGTAACCTTTATTGTCACAGGAAACTAAAGAGCAAAGTATATAAAATTGTTTCTTTGAATGAAGTCCATTGGCAAAACAGTAAAATAAGAAGCGTTCCCAATCAGTTAAAATCTGGTGGGCCACTGAGCCATTGGCTACCCGTCATCCACCTGCCCCATTCTCACCCATCCAGGGCTCAACCTATTGACTCTCACAACATCCGCAGGTGCAAGACCATCCCAGCTGTTACCTGACAGACTCTATCCTCCCATGTCTATTCCCAGCACACCGAACTTGTTACATTGGTAAAGAATGCAAAAACATCAAACTGTCTAACATGAAAGCACACAGTGACTGGACACAACCAGAATCCAAAATTGTTGGCAAGGAGATCACTTTGGGACTGATCCTGACACATTCATTGACACATTCAGTGCACTGTTTGCACTGCTCACCTCGTCTCATGCTTCTATTCCCCTCTGTGTACAAATTTGACTTTCTGATTCAGAACTCAAAATTTAGAACAGAGCTTGGAAAAATTACTTTTTTGAAACTACAGTTCCTAGAATCTCTCAGCCAGCAATGACTGGGAGACTCTGGGAGTTGTCGTGCAAACAAATACATTTTCCAAGCTCTCATTCAAAATGCTGGAGTGGTTTCTGAGTTGTATGGCAAGCTTCCATGAACAGAGGAGGTTCTCATCTTCAGAAAGTAATCTACACAGAAGTGACTCCCTTGCATATTTAATCAGAAAAAGCCTTAACATGGCTTTTGTCCTCGTACAGAGACATGAGCTATTATCTGCCTTCATTATTACTTTCTTGGTATATTGTTTTGTTAATTGTTTTTTTAAAAAAGAAGCAAAAATAAGATGTATTCTGTTTTCAAGTAGATCATGCTTGTCTTGTAGACAAGCTCATATTTCACACATCCCAAAGAGAATTAGAATATTAACCAACAATATGATTTAATATTCAAATAAAGATAGCAATGTGTTGTTTAGTTCATTCTGTTTTAAAGCTGTTAGATAGGCCATCTGGCAAGCTACCTTGGATTTCTTAAGTGTACTAAATACTTCATCCAGGAACAGCTGAGAAACATTTTGTTAACCTTTATACAGTAGGTGATGCATTTAGTGTGTTCATTAGGTGACTGAAGCCTATTTTTGTCTTCACAACTAACTTGGAAGTAATATTTTAGGAAAGAAAACTATAACTCAGCAGGATAATTTGGAATCAAAACATGCATACCACTTCTCTTTGTTGAAAGGCAAAGTAACTCTATAGTATGACCCCCATATCCATGGGGCATATGTTCCCAAACTGACTGTGGTTACCAATAATCATGGAATAGCAAACCCTATGTTTCTGGCAGAAGCACACCATAGAATCGTGTTGGAGGATATTTGGGGGCAATTGTGTCAGTAGCCCTAGTCAACTCTTGATTCCATCTATTGACCAGGGCTTCAACAAGATCATCAGTGGTGCCAGCTATAAAACCTTCTTAAGGCTTTCCAGAATCCTGAAGGATCCATTAGCCTTCAAGGGCAGGCCATCTTAATAGGTTCACCACTCCTGCAGGAACAGATACTAGCCATGATGCTCTGACCAGAAGGTGATCTTTCAGTGACAACTCAGAGGTATTAATATCCTTTGCCCACAGATCCTTAGGCTCTGAGCTGAAAACAGCATCAAGGGTATGATTTGCTGGCTGTGTGGGCCCTGAAACCAGTTGGGAACATAGAATCTTAGAATCATAGAGTTAGAAGAGACCACAAGGGCTGTTCAAACTCCCTGCCATGCAGGAATACACAATCATATAATTCCCAACAGATGGCCATCCAGCATCTGTTTAAAAACCTCCAAAGATGGGGACTCCATCACACTCTAATGCAGCATGTTCCACTGTCAAACAGCTCTTACCATCAGGAAGTTCTTCCAAATGTTTAGGTGGAATCTCTTTTCTTGTAGTTTGACTCCATTGCTCCTCGTCCTAATCTCTGGAGCAGCAGAAAGCTTGTTCCATCCTCAATATGACATCAATATGACATCCCTTCATATATTTAAACATGGCTATCATATCACCTCTTAACTTTCTCTTCCCCAGGCTAAACATACCCAGCTCCCTAAGCTGCTCCTCATAGGGCATAGCTTCCAGGATGGGCAGTACACTAACAGAATCCCCACTCCATCCCTGGTCTTCAGGCTCAGGTATATACAGTCGTCCCTTCACATTCGCGGGGGTTAGGTTCTCCAGACCCCCGCAAATGTGAAAATTCCTCGAATAACAACTGCCCTCCCCCTCCCCCACCAAAGCGACCATGGGGCCTCCGGAGGCCCCATAGTCGCTTTCCCCCGCCTCCCCACTCCCTTCCAAGCCTTCACGGGGCCTCCGGAGACCCTCCCGAGACCCCATGGATGCCTCCCCGGCCCTCTCCCCTCCCGCCCAAGGCCTTCATGAGGCCTCTGGAGCGTCTCCGGAGGCCCCATGGATGCCTCCCCAGCCCTCCCCCCTCCTGCCCAAGGCCTTCATGGGGCCTCCGGAGCGTCTCTGGAGGCCCCATGGAGGCTTCCCCGGCCCTCCCTCTTCCCGCCCAAGGCCTTCATGGGGCCTCTGGAGCATCTCCAGGGACCCCACGAAGGCCTCCCCAGCCCTCCCCCCTCCCACCCAAGGCCTTCATTGGGGCCTTCGGAGCGTCTCCGGAGTGGAGGCCCTCCCAAAACCCGCGAATATTCGAAACCGCAAATGTTAAGTTTGTGAATGTGGAGGGGCAATTGTATACTCAATGTGGTTCAGATTCCTAATAGGATATCTAGTCAGGCTAAGATGGTCTTTGTAGACCACAGCTACTCTGCCCCCTCCCTATAGGAATATTGATCCCAGTAGGTATGATCTCAGAACACTTTCATTGTGCTCTTTCTTTTGTCTGAGCACTTGTGGAACAGTAAAAGCAGTGGGTTTGTTTTCCAGGTCCTTGGAGGAGGCTAATGAGGGCAGACCACCCTTTTTGCTCATGGAGTTGCCAAATCCAGTGACATCTGGGATGCTCTTCAGGAATCATAGGAAAAAGATCTTTTGTTAAGAAAAAAAAAACCATACAGCTCTCTTTAAACTTGCTAAACTCTCCATATATCCAACACAACATACTCACTATTCCTTTTGATGTTACAACCCTCTGTTCCATTTCTTCCTGGCTCCTTTGTTGGTGATTTCTTTAAAAAAAAACACACACAACACTTTCATCTTTAGCCTGAGATGCTTAAGTTGGTAGCAACTGTTTTCCTTCCAATAAAATTTTGACTCATATAGTAGAAAGCCTTAAGCCTTTTCAGTCTTCAATCTTCCTCTCTTGTTGATTTTCTATATCTACCTACCTACATATTTCAAAAGTACTAAGCCAGAGGAGGATAATGTGTTCCTCCAAATGTTTTTGGACTGCAAGTCCCAGCAGCCCTACCCAGCCATTGCTGAAAAATGGTGTTTTCCACTCCTGCAGTTTCCATAGATAAGATGCTCCTCTTGTTAGTGGTTCTTCATGCTGAGATTCTATTAATCTAATGGCATCTGTGTTCTTGCTATTTGCACTGAGAAGGAGCAGTGGTTAATACAGTATCTGAATCAAGAATATAGTAGTGTAGTGTAAGGATACATTTATGTGTAACTTGTAAGGAAACAGATATATCTGTTTTTGTTCGAACATATTAGTACAGTATAGTGTGGTATCAGTGACTGAGTGTCAAGCCGACCACTTGATACTTTAGTACTTGTTTTTTATTCACTGTGTCATTAATCACACTTTTTAAAAGCACACATATCATGCCTTTTGTTAGAACAAAACACCACACTTGGAATTATTCATTAGTTACAAACTACCAGGAGTAACTTCAGTAAGCAGTTACCCTGCTCATATTTCTCTTTGTTCTCCTGGCTCTCTGAACAATCTAAAAATATTCTACCAACAGGAAATGTTTCTCATTCTGCTATGTCATTCGCTTCCCATAGGAGGTATTATTTCTAATTTACTGAATAAACTTTTGGGCTGTGTTCCCATAGGAACCTAGGCATTATAGAATCATGGGTATACTGTGCAATATGTTCTCCTGTTTTCAGAAGAGATGTAATCAATGTTAAAGAGATTTGTAAGCATTAGAAGATTGGAGCCTACATGAAGTATGATAGGTTGAATGCTAAAAGGAAATGTAACCCATACATGGGTTGCCTGAAAATTAAAAAAAACACACCCAAATGACTTCTTGAATTTCACTTTGAAGGCATTTCTTTCTTAAACTATGAATCAAGTTTCTATCAAGTTTCTCTTGATTCTTTTTGAAAAGGTCTCTTGTTGCCAAACTTTCAACCTCATTCTCATGAGTAGAAATTCTTTTGGCTGTGTGTGTTTGTAGAAGTTTAATTTTTAATTAGAACATCTTGTTTGGAAGAAGGATATGTCTGCTAGTTTTTAATGTGGATGGCATTTGTCTAAACTAAAGAAGGATCTACTCCATGCCATGTAGCTATGCTGCAAATTCATAAATACATTTGAAAATGTACTTTGGGCTAAATCAGTGCTCGTCTTATTTAGTGTAGGCATTTTGAAATGTCTGGGCTAGTTAGTTAAAATTAATTTAAATCCTATTGATTTCAATTAGTCTGTTTTAGGTAGGACTAACTTAGGCTTTAGTCCAGAGGTGGGAATTGTGTTGCTCTTCATGAGTTTTTGGAGTACAATTTTTATTATTCCCTAGCCAGAATAGCCAGTATGAGGAATGCTTGGAGTTGCAGTCCAACAACATCTGGAGCACTTCATGATTCCTACTTCTGACTTAGCCTGTTCAGTTTTTAGTTCTGAATAGTAAACTTACAGTGAATCTTACCTGTTTACTTCTGAAATGCTCATAATAGCTGCATATTGAAACAAGAATGCCATGAGATGAAAAATGACTGGTAAATACTACATCCTTCGATGGTCCCTTGACACAGCAGGCTTCCCTTGCAAGTGTCACTGCATATGATTTCATATCACTTAAAACAACTTGCCATGCAGAGGCAGAACAGCACAAGCAGCATAATTAAATTCTTTGAGGTGAAAGCTATGTTCTGATTATGGAACAATTAATGCAAACTACAGAAATTGTCCTGGGAGGGTATCATGTGAATTTCTGTTGAGGATTGAAGAACATGGAATAGGTGCCAACTGCAACAGTTTTAAGGTTGGAGATTTAAGCAGATTTAATGAGAACAAAATCCTATTGGGTCTTGTTTTTGTATAAGCATGATTGCATTACAATACTTGTATGGGTATTTGTTGCAAATGTGCAACATGTAAGTCAGTCTGTTCTTATTAGGAATGAAACAAATAGTCAAAAGTGTTTTTGAAAGAAGTATGGAAAACATGTTTCTTGAGTGTCAGCAAACCTTGTTGTGCAGAAACCTAGAATAATAATGAAAATATTCACAGTTTGAGACCTATTCTGAAAAAAATTATCAGTTTTTTTTCAGAAGAAAACACCATTTTCCAACACAGAAAATGCTGTTTTCTTTTCTTTTCTTTTTTTTAAGTTCAGATTTTGTGCAGAATAGGTCCTGAACTACAAGCAGTTGGCAAAGCTGTGTCTTTTGAACATTATCTTACAATGGGAAGAAAATTGCAATAAATAAATAAATAAATAAATAAATTGATACTTCCTTTGAGAACAAAATTAGAGAAGGATTGCAGTTGTCCCTTCATATTCGCTGGGGTTTGGTTCCAGGACCCTCGTGGATACCAAAATCCATGAATACTCAAGTCCCATTATATGCAATGGCATAGCAAAATGGTGTCCCTTATATAAGATGGCAAAATCAAGGCTTTTTTGATTATGATTTTTTAAAGAATATTTTCAAGCCGTGAATACTTAAATCTGAGAATGTCAAATCCGTGGATATGGAGGGACAACTGCATATCCCTAGTTCTTATCAGATAAATTCCCAGGGATACATGTAGATTATAATGGCTTTCTGAATTGTCCGATCAGTCCTGAATTATGCCATCTTCCCTGTACAACTCTGTTTAATAATTAATTGTGAAGGGGGGTCATGGGGCAGGGAAACTTCATGCTCTGCACTTACAAGGTGTCATGTTGTCATCATTTATAAAGTACCTAAACATTTCTAATGCAAATGTTTTTAAAAAGAGATAGCCCTGCCCACAAATTAATAATCTAATAAGAAGATTTGAACTGCAAGGGGGAAGAAAGATAAGAAGCCTGTGGTTCTAACAGTTTTATAATAAATAGGTTCAGGGAAGGGAGAAGCCGTCAAAGCTGAGGTCTCAGCACAGTTGATGGAGTGGGCTTTGATGTCCCATCTTGTTCTCTGTTGCAGTTGGGGGAGATGGCCAGTAGCTACTGCTAATTCTTCACTTCTCTGCCTAAGGATTGTGGGGAAGCAAGCAAAGAGAAGACATTTGAAACTACAGTTGGTTGTGCTTGTAAAAACATTCCCTTGAACAAGGGTCTGTGGGCAAAGGTCTGTTGTCTTTATCACACTACACTGTTATAGTGCTATTATTCCATTTTAACTGCTCTGGCTGCCTCCTATGGAATCCTGGGATTTGCAGTTTAAGGAGGGGCATTTAGAACCCTCACCCAGAGAACTCTTAGGCATCACTAAACTACAAACCCCAGAATTCCACAGCAGGTAGCCATAGCAGTTAAAGTGGAATAATAGCATTCTAACAGTGTAGTGTGATAAAGGACTTTTTCAAATGGGGTAAAAAAACCCTGAGGAGGTCGAGAGAAGAACGGGGCTGTCATGCTTACAGAGCCCCATTTCAGACAACCCTGTCCTCCTCTTGACCTTCCCCCATCCTTCCTCCTTGCTGCGGGTGCCACTTTTTATTGACGGGGGTTCTCCTTGAATAAAAGTGGTGTGTTTCTCGTGCGGGCAGCATGGAGGAAGGATGGGTGGAGGTCAGGAGGAGGACAGGGCTGTCTGAAATGGGGCTCTGTAAGCATGACAGCCCTGTTCTTCTCCCGACCTCGTTTTTTTTTTTTACTCCATTTGAAAATGTCTAAAGTCCTGTATCCTTCTTCCTCTAGAAAACACCAGGTGTATGTAACACTGTTATACAGTTTCCAGTGGGGCTGGAATCATGCAGCTCTTCAGATATTGTTGGACTGCAACTCCCAAAATCCTTCACCATTCCAGTTTTCTTTCTAGGGAGGTCATAGGGAATTGGACTACGGAGGTCTAAAGGAATTTGCTTTAGTAGAGTCCCACAGTCATGGAGCTGAAAGCTTTGTTGGAATATTCATCCAGCTGGACATGTGCATGCAGTAACTGAAGTCAGCTGAACACTGCTGCTTACAGTTATGATCAGACTTTGTTTATTTAACCCTGGCTGTGTACTAAGCAGGTCTCAATGACAGCCATGTCATGAGTCATGTTTATTTATGCCAGTGCTTAATAAAATCTTAAAAATTCTATCTGGTTATTGCTTATTGCTAAGCAAAATGGATTAATCTTGTTTTTTTAGGACCCAGCTAGATGTGGTAGCAGAAGTCATGTTCATATGTCTGCCCCATAAAAATATAAAGCAGTGTGAGGTCGAATTTTTACCTCTAAAACTGTACATGTATAAGGGGAGTTGAAGCATCCCACTTGTTCTTTATTTCCAGCCTCAATTCCAGGAGGAGCTGGGAGGGGAAAATGTGTCCAGTGACATACTATAGGAAGTAAGATAAGAAAGGCGTCAGTTCTCTTCCCACATTGTGCATGAATGGGTTAGATAGGAGAACAAACAAGTAGGTGGCACTTGTCAGGAGTTAGAAACTGAACTCCATTATAAAATGGCCAAACAATTGTGTATATAAGAGAGCTCAGAACAGAGCTCACCCTTCTTCCTGTGAATACTGAGACCTGGTGAAGCAGTTTCTCCCTGAATTGTAAATATTTGTATATATTGCAACTGTTTGAGTTTGAAGATAAAAGTGCTTCATGCTTATTTGGATGTCAAACACGCTGTGTGTGGGTATTCTTGGGAACAGGTTGCTACTGAGTCTACTGAGAAAGTTATTTGGCTTCTGCTGGGGATTGCATGTCCTATCATTCCCTGACAGACAGACAAGTAGGTGGCACTTCCTCTCTGTGAGTGTTTTTTTAAAATCAGTAATGACTGGATGCAGTGTATGTTATATAATTCTGAATCTTTTCCAACATCTTTTAATTCATTCTTTCACTGAAATAATTTTTAAAAACTCACCATTAGTCTATTTCACTGTTACCATTTCAGTGTCCAGGATGGGACATCCAGCCTATCAGAATCACTCTCTTTGGTGTGATTAAGTTACACCATGTTTCTGAAGATGGTAGCGAAGCTTACTCTATTTCTCTCCTTGCCTTCAACCTGTCTCTTTCCATTGTCTCTGTCCCATCCATCTCCTCCTCACTTCCCACTCCCATAGAGCTAAGGGAGTAAGGTGAGAGTCAGAGCTGAAAGGAAACCGAAAGATGCCAGAACCAGAAAGACTATTGTTGCCTCAGTGAACCCCCAACCCAAACAAGTATCTTTATTATTGTTGTCCGAGGGCTTTAGTCCGAGTGGACAAAGGTAGCCCCAGTGCTTGAATATATTTGACTGCCCAGGAAGATTCTTTGAACTGTAGTTCTGGTGGCTCATCTCATGGGTTTGTTACACACAGAACCAGTGTTTCTGGTTCTGTCTCCAGTGGCTCTGATACTAGCCACCAAACACAGTGTTTTCACAGGGTTAGCCAAGAGTCCTGTGTTTCATATTTCATTGTATTGGGAGGGAAGCCCAATGGATTCTTGATTACTGCAATGTGAGATAGCTACTTTTCTGTTTGAGAATTTTTCTTGTCACCAGGGACGTTCTTGCATATAAGGATGCAAGTATTTGCATTAGATTACTGTATTTGGTCAATGGAAGGTCTCCTTAATCTGTCATGAAGCAGCATTACAATGACTCTCCTAAGCAGTTTTCTAGCTGGGCTTCTCACCTTAATGTGAGGTGAGGATAAAGGCTGATAAAACACTCTTCAAGAAGCAGAGACTATGTAATTGGCTGTAATACTTTGCTTTCATTTCATGGCTAAATCATTCAAAAGAGCCAGTGCTATCTAGCAGAACTTATAGGTGCTAGGGATATTGGGAGTGGACACTTTAATGAGAATCTCAACTCAAAGTGCAGCTAGTGTGAAAAATATATTGAAGATCATGAAAGGAATTGGAAATAAAACTGCCAGTATCATAACGCCTTTAAAGGAATCTATGATATGTCCAGAATTGAAATGTTATATACAGTTGTGGTCACTCCAGCTCAGTAGGTATGGTGCAGATCTGGGGAAGATGAAGGAAAAGACAGCCAAAATGATCAAGGGCTTATGAGAAAAATTTACTATGTTCGGAAGTTTTTAGTTTTTAAAAATGTGAATGAGGGAGACATGATAGAGAAGTATAAAATGAACAGGTGTCATTTAAAGAAGGTACATGGCAGGAGTTCAAGACAGACAAAAGGAAGTACTTCACCTTGGAATACATTGTTAACCCTGGTGCCACTGAGCCCTGGAGGTGGACTTCTGGCAAGGGATGGGTTGCACCTCAGAGCAGTTAGCAGGAATGCTTTTGCTAAGACTGAAATATCTGATCAGGAGGGCTTTAAACGGAGTTGTATGGGGGAGGGAGACAGTATTCTTGAGGGCAGGAGTTCTTCAAGTGCTGGAGACAATAGCCCAAATGTTATACAGAGAACAAGGCAAATAGTACAAGAACCCAACAGTCGGAGGAATAAAACTTTTAAAAGGCAGATGGGGGGAACGGCTCATGGTCTTAGATGTCTCTATGCTAAGCCACAAAGCATGGGAAATAAACAGGATGAACTTCAAATCTTAACACAGCAAAGCAAATATAATTTAGTAGGCATAACTGAAACCTGGTGGGATGAGTCTCATGATTGGAATGTAGTAACAGTGAGGTATAGCCTATTTCATAGAAATAGACCCAACAGGAAGGGTGGTGGAGTAGCATTATATGTTAATGATGTGTACACCTGTGAACAGATCCATGACTTAAATCCTGGGAGCCAGGTTGAGAACATCTGGGTAAAAATCAAGGGGGAGAGAAACAGTAGGGATGTTGTGGTAGGGGGGTCTACTACAGACCTCCAAGCCAAACTGAGGACTTAGATGATGCCTTGCTAGAAGAGATGACCACACATTCAGACAGGAGACATGTAGTAATCATGGGGGATTTCAACTATCCAGATATTTGTTGGAAATCCAACTCTGCCAAAAATCTAAGGTCCAACAAATTCCTCACTTGCCTTGCAGACAGTTTCATTGTCCAGAAGGTGGAAGAGGCAACAGGGGGATCAGCTATTTTAGATCTGATCCTAACCAACAAAGATGATCTGGTTAATGGGGTGGAAGTGGTGAGATCCTTAGCGAGGAGTGACCATGTTGTCCTGGAGTTTGTAATACAGAGGAAAGGGGAAGCCAAGCATAGTCAGACATGCCTTCTAGACTTTAAGAAAACTGATTTCAGAAAACATGGGAATTACTTGGGGTGATCCCATGGTGGCACAGTGGTTAAATGGCAGTACTGCAAGCCACAAGGTTATGGGTTCTGTCCCAGAGGGCTCAAAGGTTGACTCAAACTTCCAGCCTTCAGTAGGTTGATAAAATGAGTACCCAGCTTGTTGGGGGCAATTAGCTAAAAACATTGGAAATTGCTTAGGGAGTTGTGAAGTCGAAGGTTTTCACAGCTGGCATCCATAGATTTTCCTATGATTTTCCTATCAGAAGATTTCTCTGAAGATGCCAGCCACAGATGCAGGCGAAATGTCAGAAAGAAACTATTCCAGAACACGGCCTCACAGCCTGGAAAAAAACCCAAGGAAAATCTACACTTAGGGAGTGCTTTGGCACCAATAAGCGGTATATAAATATCAATGCTATTGCTATTGCTAACTATGGAATTTCTTGCAACAGAATACAGTGATGGCTGCCAGCTTGAATGGAGTAGATGATGATGATGATGATGATGATGTTTATTTATTTATTTATTTCCTGCCTCTCCCTATGGATCAATTCATGGCTGGTGAAGCCACCAGTCATGATGGCTATGTAACACGTCCAATATCAGAGATGGCATGCTTCTAATGTCAGTTGCTGGGTAATATGAGTAGGAGTCTCCTACTGTTTTCACATTAGTTTGGGGGCTTCCATAGGCATCTGGTTGGCCGGTCTAGGAACAGAATGCTGGACTAGATACATTAGGTCTTCAGTTTTATCAAGTGAGACACTTCTTATATTTTAACCTTAGGAAGGATTTGCCTGTCTTACATAACTTTAAAACTGGAATACTTGTCATGTGTTTCAGAAATCTATAAATTTTGTAGTTAAATTTAATTTATATCTTGCCTTTCTTCTTGCACAGGACTCAAGATGGCTTACATCCAGTTAAAACAAGGCACAGCTAAAAAAAACAACCTATTTGTATAAAAGTTTTTAAAAATGATTAAACAATACTATTTAAAAACAGAGTTAAAACAGTTTAAAACATAAAAGCACAACCCCATTAAAACTCCTTCTGCAACATGAATTATAAGCCAAATACCTGCCTAAATAAGGAGGTCTTTACCTGCCAGTGGAAAGAGAAAAGAGAGGGGGGCAACCAAATTTCCTGTAGGAGGGAAAGCCACAACCTGGGAGCAGCCGGCAAGAAGGCTGTTTCCTGTGTCCTCACTAAACATGCCTGTGATGGTGGCCAAAGATCATAAAACCCATGCAGGCTCATATAGGGAGAGGTGGTCTTTCAGACCCAAACTTTTAGGGCATTAAAGGTTGTACTGAGCACTTTGAATTCAACCCAGAAACATACAGGCAACCATTAAATCTATAAGGGGAGTTCTGTATTCCCTGTACAGTACGACCCCCATATCCATGGGGAATACTTTCCAAGACCTCCAGTGGATACCTCAAACCCTATATTTTGGTTATACTTGGGCCAAAAGCATACCATAGAACCACACAGGAGGACCTAGAAAGGCCCACAAACACTTTTGTTTGTGGGGCTCTCTAGGTCCTCCAGTGCTGTTCTGTGGTATGCTTGGTCTGGAAGCATACAATAAAGTTGCACTGGAGGACCTAGGAAGGCCCATAAGCTGTTCTGGGAGTAATTTTTTTGTGCAAATGGATATTGAATCCACAAATAAGGTGCTCATAGTGTAATTTGTCCCAGTTTGGAGCCTGGCCATAGCACCTTGGACCTGTTGGAAGTTTCCAAATAATTTCCACAAGCAGCCCTACATAGACAGCATTATAGTAATCCAGTTGGGATGTGCCCAGATCTGACATCTCAAGGAACAGGCACAGTTGGCACACTAGTTTTAACTGTGCAGAGGCACTCATGGCCACTGCCAAAACATGAGCACCTAGGGCCAAATATGAGTCCAGGAGTATGGCCAATTTGCAAACCTGAAACTTCAGGGGGGGTGGAACCCCATCAAGCACAGGCTGAATTACTGTTCCCTGATCTGCCTTTTGGCTAACCAGGAGTACCTCTGCCTTGTCTGGATTAAGCATCAATTTGTTTGGCCTCATCCAGTCCATTGCTGAAAACGGACATTGATTAGCACCAAGACAGCTTCTTGAAATTAGATGGAAAGGAAAGCTAGTATTGGGCGTCATCAGCATATTGGCGACACTGAACCACAAAACTCCAGAATACCCCGCCCAGCAATTTCATGTAGATATTAAGCAGCATTGGGGACAAAACTGAGCCCAGAGGAAATAATACAGATGTAGTAAATGTATTCTAATGGCGAAGAGTCAAGTGTAGTTCCAGTGGCTCCAGTGTTAGCCATCTAAACATAGGACATATGCAAGAGTAGCCAGAAGCATTTCAACTTTTTTCTTCTTTCCCCTCATCCCAGAAGAGAAGAATAATATTTCTTGGATAGCTCTCTTCTTTACAAAAGTCTAATATCAAAGGATTTCTTCTAAAAGAAAATGTTATATCGAAAGTTGGGTAAAGAATTTATTTTGGTCTTTGAACAGTGCTTCTTAGATAAATTTTAATGCATTTTGAACACAATCTTTCTGAAATAGCATTTGGATATTCCTTTATTTGATCATCTTCTGATATGTTTCTTTTTTTTTTTTGCACCCATCTTTTTCAATAATAATTACAGAAGCTATAGTGACTATTGTAAGGAAAGTTTTCATGAATTAATTGCTTTTTAAAGTTTAGTCAAAGATGTGCAAGCAAACAGTCAATGTTGCTTTTCCCATGTGTACAAGAGAGAGTTTAGAGAAGAATTTGAAAAGGAAATTATCATATGGCTACACGCATTTCTGTATTGAATCCATATGAATGGTGTAAAAAGGAATCAAGCTGAAGAAATTCCTCAGGAAAAAAGTGAAGTCCATAAAGCTTCAGCTAAGAGCTTTTCTATCTTGCTAAGCAGAGATTTGAAGAGTACAGTGAGCCCTTGGTATCTGCTGGATTCTGGTTCCAAGACCCCGCATGGATACCAAAGTCTGTGGATGCTCCCATGATATACAATGGTGTAGTAAAATGGTGTTCCTTATATAAAATGGCAAAATCAAGGTTTGCTTTTTGGATTAAAAAAAATATATTTTCAAGCTATGGATGGTTGAATCCGTGCATGCAGAATTCATGGATACAGAGGACTGACTGTATAGGAAATACAGAAGAAAGACTGCTGGGATAGGCAAAAGATTAAGAATAGTTGATAACTGTTGGGAAAATCTTCTGCCTCCATCTTTTTTTAAAAGATACTATCAAGTTTCTTGAATTATTTTCATATCAAAATAAAAAATCTGAAATTGTAGTGGAAGGTATATCTTATGTAGAAATTGAACACACACACACACACAGCACAGCACAGCGTTACATTGAGTGAGGGGAGGTGCTTTGATGGCCCCACATGATTAGAGGCCTTTAATTGTGTCACAGCATCTGACGCCGTGATGTAGGAGGTTTGGGATGGAACAGAGGCTATTTAGACAAGGACTGCCACTTCCCTTTTCTTCTGGTTGAATTTGACCCACCCTCCCACCTCTGTCATAGTGTGAGTCTACTGGTTGCTTATGAGCTGGGTAGGAATTTCCCCCGCTTTTCCACAGGTGTTTTTTTTTTTTTTTTTTTTTGCCTACCCCACACTGTTACAGGGGACTTGGAGAATTGGCCTTAGGGTGGTGTCATAAATATGAGGTCAACTGGCAGGTTGTGGGGGAGATGGAGATTAGTTTGGTGTATACCTATGGCACCCTTTTTAGGTGAAGGATGGCTCTATCAAACTACCTTTGCAGGTCACATGACTTGGGGGTGGGGAGTAGACTATCCTTGAGGCTAGCCCAAGGCTTGAGCCCTCGCCAGAAGTCATGTGACTTGAGGTGTTTCATCCTGGGGTTGTGCCTTCCAGTAGATGGTGCCCGGGGGGGGGCAGCCCAATTGATGGGAAGATCCCCGGGGTTTCGCCCAGGGGAGCTAGGAGGTCGGTCTGCGTGAGACCATTGGCTCCAGCTTTTCCCGCATTGGGTCTCCCCCCTAGTTTGCATATCTCAAGGAATAAAGATTAAATAGGTCATAGAATAAATAAAGGGACCCCTATTTTAACCCAGTCTTTGTGTCTGGCCTCATTATTTCATGTGTTGGTCATCAAATGTGATTGGTGCTTCTTGAATAATTTTTGAGCATTGTTATTTAATTACTCATCAACATAAAGCACCAATAAGGTACACTGTGTCTTTCCCCAACTGGTGTTCCGCCAGCTGGATTGGACTACAGTTTCCATAATGGCTGGCCAACACAGGTGGAGGACATGAGGATTTTGAAGGCTTGATGTAATGGTTTGAGTATTGAACTTTGCTCCTGAAACCTTGGTTCAAATTCCCACTCACAGAGCTCCCTGGGTAAGCTTGGCCAGTTATGGTCTTGAACTCTGCCTAACCTACTTATCCTCATCTGAAGTTCTTGTGACCAGATGCAAGGGAGGTACACTGTCCTGAGTTGCTTCAAGAAGGACAATTAAAAAAAAAGTAATGGGAAACTTTGTGTCTGGCAGATTGTGTGTGTTGCTATATTACAACAGTAATGATGCAATTCATCTCCTGTTGAAATTGGTGAGTAAGGAGATTATCAGACACCTTTAATATGACGTTACACAAATGCCAGGAGATCACCAAAGAGCTTACCTTTCCGACAATGCTGTCCTCCTCCCGTTATGCCCATGTGCTGGTTCCTTGCTGCCCTTGTTTCTTCTTATTCAATAGATTGCCTGTTCTGTTCCTGTCAAAGAATGATGGGGGAACAAAAAGGTGCCCGCTATGCTGGCGTGATGCCAGCTGCAGTGGGAGGCCTGTGCCAAACACTTCCGGGTGCGATCGGGACAAGGAGGTAAGTGACACACTTTTTTGTACCCTCCCTGGGTTACTTGTATTTTTTTTAACTGTGTTTTTGTGCTTGGTGTAACTTTTTGAAGTTTCTTTTGTATTTTATTTTTGAATTTCCCATGCCCTCGTTCTCTCATGAGAATGGCCAGGAACTCAACCAGGAAGTGAATGGGGTTCTGTTCGAGCTCTTTTCACTCCTGGGCTGCGGAGGGGTGAGAGCGGTCATGTGAAAAGGTAGGTCTGAAATGTGGGGTTATCGTGCCAGGACGGGGATGAGAGGGGGCGGGACAGAATATAATGAGATGGGGACATTTTTTTTGTCCCTGTCTGATCATGTCCTAATAACTTTCTGACAGTAAGAGCTGTTCGGCAGTGGAACACACTCCCTCGGAGTGTGGTGGGGTCTCCTTCCTTGGAAGTCTTTAAACAGAGGCTGGATGGCCATCTGTCAGGGATGCTTTGATCGTGATTTCCTGTGTGGCAGGGGGTTGGACCCTTGTGGTGTCTTGCTGTTATGATTCTTGATTCTTGACTCTTATGATTCTATGATTCTAGTCTTGGAGCTTGATCTATAGAGTTCTGCCAATGAAACCCTGTGCAGCTGGGCTATATAGAAAGTGTGGATGTCTTGTCAGAGGTAGTTTATTGTTTCCCTTTATGGAAACTAAGCTGTTGGCTGTCAATTAATCCATTTGTCTTGTTAAACAGTATTTGAAATTAGCAGTCTGATGACTCCTAGCCTCTCCCATTATCCTCAAACTGTCTTTAATTATTAAAGCATTCTTGAGTGTGCTGTTATAGTTGGTTTATAACAGCAATCAATAATTAAATTCTTCATTTAGTCTTTGAAAACTTGGCAAGGCTCCAAACATGGGAAAATACTGTAAGTTATACTCTAGCTATTTTTAGTTTTTGTTTTTAGTTAAAAAATGACATCATCATTGGCATGAGGTTAGAAGGATCTTGGAACTTATGGCTGGGATCTGTTTTATGTCAGTAGCTAAGGTCCCGTTTTTGTACCATCAATGTTGTGGTGGCTGTTCTAAAAGAAGTTGAATAGAGGTAATTAGATGCAAAAAAGAATGTATGTGCAGTGGCTTGCCAATCTGATTTTTCACTTTTCAGTCCAAACTGGTGTGAAAATAAGTCTGTGTCTGAAGTGTTATATTTAAAGCGTATACAGAGAGAGAAGTGGGGGAGGGAGGGAGGGAGATAGAGAGGGGGAAGAGAAAGGGGGGGAGGTTGATTGATCTGAGCTTCTTCCTGGAAAGATAAGCCTCTCTCTCTCTCTGGCTTTTCTTCGCAAACGAAGATTCAGGAAGGACTCATCCCGCGCTTTCTGTAAGCGTGCTGATGACTAAAAAGGCCAATCCGAGATAAACAAGTCCAGTTGCAGAAAGTACAGCAGAAGGTCTCCTTGGGTGATGTTTCCAGGTTGTGATTCTTTCTGAGTTGTCGTTTCTCTTCAAGACTTGTTCGCCGTGAGTTCTCAAATAAGGCTGCAGCATTGTGGATAGTGCGTCTCCATGCCTCCCGATGTGAGGCCAGGGCGGACCACTGTTGGTGATCAATTTGGCCGAGCCTGAGATGTTGTTTCAGGGACTCCTTGTATCGCTTTTTTTAGAGTGCCCCTCTTACGCTGACCCGTGGCGAGTTCACCATAAAGTACTATTTTGGGGAGATGATGGTCCTCCATCCTGGAAACGTGCCCTGCCCAGCACAGCTGTGTTCTCAATATCACGGCCTCAGTGCTGGTGATCCCTGCTTGCTCAAGGACAGCAACATTCATCACATAGTCAGTCCAGTGTAAATTTAGAATTGTGTGTAGACAGCGCTGATGAAAAGGAGAGAAGTGGGGGAGGGAGGGAGAGAGAAAAAGAGTGGGGAGAGAAAGGGAGTGATGTTGATTGATCTGAGTTTCTTCCTGGAAAGACAAGACACAAATTTGATTAATAAAAGACTTGCTATCTTTAGGAAGTAGCCTGAAACCCTGAAGAGCTGCTGCAGTCAGTGGAATTCAGCCTTTAGTCCTCTGGGTGTTTTCATCTGCAGCCTTTCCCACCATCTTGGGAGAAAGGCTGGATTTTAACCCCATAAATAAATAATAAGCTCTCAGAATCTCTGACCATTGACTATGGGCCCATTGACACTACACAATTAAAGTGCTATTATTCCTCTTTAACTGCATGCTTCCATTTATGGAATCCTAGGGTTTGTAGTTTGGTCAGTGGCACTGGAGTGCTCTGGCTAAGAATTCTAACTGCTCCTCCCAGATGACCCTCATGCACCTGAGGAAGTAGACTAGAAAGCTTATGCTCCAAGGTCTTTCTTTCAGTTAGTCTCAAAGGTGCTACAAGATCCCTTTGCATACTGTTATTCCAGACTAGCATGGCTATGTCTTTGAATTCTGCCCCCCCCACTGCAAATCTCAGGATTCCATAGGAGAAACACGACAATTAATGTGGTATAATAGCACTATAATTACATAGTAGCACTATACTGTAATGTGGTATAATAGCACTATAATTAATGGGATATAATAGCACCATTCTGGCTGGTTTTGGGGAGCTGGCAAATTCAACAACATTTCAGGATCTAGTGGTGTAGATTTTACTGAACCAACTGGATCAGTGGTCTGATTTGGTATAGTGAAGTTTATCCTGTAATTCATACAAGGCAGTTGTTGCTTAGGTTTCATGTTGGTGCTCTTTTCTTTTTGCCCTTATATATATATAAAAAAAAGTTTTCCTATCTGAAAGCTGTTAGTTGTTCATATTAAAAAAAAATGTGTCACAGAAAGATTAGTTGTTCATATCAAAAACATGTTTGTGCCACAGAATGACCAAGTTAGCTTTATTGTTGTAATTCTCATCTGTTTGCTACTTCTAAAAACATGTAATGGTCCCTAATTTCATTTTAGGCTCTGCCTAATTAGTTACATCCTGGTTTGTGGTGAATATTGTTTTGTTTTTGAGTCTGAACCAGTGAGCGGTGGTTTGTGCATGTAATTTATGAGTTTTTTTACACACACACACACACACACACACACACAGAATATGAATCTAAATAATATAGTCGTATACAGAAAGGGAAGAGTCAGAGACTTGAACTGTGGAGTTCTTCACAACACTCTCAAACATCTATTCATTATGCTTATCCTGTCCTGTTTCACTTTTTAAAGAAAAGTTTAACTGACCCCATTTTTATATCATATGTAAATCAGGATTTGATCCTGGTTTGCAGAAATGCATGCTTTTGTTTACCAGTTCTGAGCACTTGTCCACTTGGTATACCAAATCAGTGAAACACCTGGGTCTTCAGCAAGAGTAGAACTGTGGAAGTTAGACTGAGTTGGACTGAACACAAGTAAGAGAGCATCTTGGAGACTATTATACAACAGTGACAATGGAAGATAAGGTGGGGCCTAGGGGGCACCATTGAATCTCCACAGTGTCATTTAGTAGAGTTGTTGGAGCATCACTGTCTTTACTTAGGCCCCACAGTGAACTTGGGGAGCCAACTAGCTTCCAAGCTCTGTTTATCTGTGGTGCTACCTTTCTGAAGACCTGATGGAAGACCTTTAGTGTTCCAAAATAAGCAGCTAGATTACAAGGAGCCAGGTCAAATTTTGCTATGGCTTTTATTGACTCACAGTGTACATGTCCATGTTAGCATCTAAAAGCCCTATATGGCATTAATTGTTCCCAAATTAACCTGCCTGTTTTCTGAGGTCATCTTCTCCAGGTACTTATTTGTTGTTGTGTGCCTTCAAGTCATTTGCGACTTACGACAAAACCTAAGACAAACCTATCACAGGATTTTCTTGGGAAGATTTGTTCAGAAGGGGTTTGCCTTGCCTTCCCCTAAGGTTGAGAGAGTGTGACTTGCCCAATGGGTGTCCATGGCTGAGCAGGAATTCGAACCCTGGTCTCCAGAGTCACAGTCTCTCCCAGGAACTTCTGCTTTACAGGTTAAAGACAGTCTTCACCAGCCAGAGGGTGTTTTTTGTGGTATAAGTGAGCTCACTGAGTTTGTGTATTTGTCCAGGATTTCACTGAACTTCCAGTAAAGTCTGTTACAGTGCCACATGCTTTTTTTGTTGGCTATTTTTATTTGCTTATATATCAATGGCTTTATTTTCTTTTATGTCATGCAGTTCATTTACTGTATTTATCCTTCATCTCATTTTTAAGTCCTCTTGTAAATTCTAGTAGATTAAAATATTGTGACTGACAGCTAGATGAGCGAATGGGAGAAGCGTATTCTAGGAGCCAACCCTATGGCAAGGAAGCTGAAATGGCAGGGGCTTCTGGATGTTTAAAGGTTTCATGACAGTTGGAGAGAGTCAGTTAAGCTCTGAGTTTTGGGTGGAAGGGAGTTGACAGTTGGCTGGAGCAGAAGGCTCCATATGTGTGTGCTGTATGAGAGGCTTGGACGTGGTAAAATGGTGTGCGGAGGTTACTAATTTGGCATAGAGGACTGAGTGAACAAATAGCAAATGAAGCTGGGAAATTAGGAATGACATTATAAAGACAAAACAAATTCCACCCTGAGGTGTGTTTCTCCCTTTAATAAAGTTGTCCTTTGTTGTTAATACAAATATAGACTTTGGCTCATCCGTATAGAATAAAGATCATAGAATCATAGAATTGCAGAGTTGGAAGAGACCACGAGGGCCATCCAGTCCAACCCCCAGCCACGCAGGAAATCATGATCAAAGCATCCCCGACAGATGGCCATCCAGCCTCTGTTTAAAGACCTCCAAGGAAGGAGACCCCACCACGCTCCGAGGGTGTGTGTTTCACTGCCGAACAGCTCTTACTTTAAAAAAGTTCCTCCTAATGTTGAGGTGGAATCTCTGTTCCTGGAGCTTGCATCCATTGCTCCGTGTTCCAGTCTCTGGACCAGCAGAAAATAAGTCTGCTCCATCCTCAACGTGACAACCCTTCAAATACTTAAACAGGGCTATCATATCGCCTCTTAGCCGTCTTTTTTCCAGGCTAAACATACCCAGCTCCCTAAGTCTCTCCTCATAAGGCATTGTTTCCAGACCTTTCACCATTTTAGTTGCCCTTCTCTGGACACGCTCCAATTTGTCAATATCCTTTTTGAATTGTGCCCAGAACTGGACACAGTATTCTAAGCGAGGTCTGACCAAGGCAGAATAGAGTGGCACTATTACTTCCCTTGATCTAGACACTATACTTCTATTGATACAGCCCAAAATCGCATTGGCCTTTTTAGCTGCCGCATCACACTATTGACTCATGTTCAACTTGTGGTCTACTAGGACTCCTAGATCCCTTTCACATGTAGTCTCATTCAGCCAGGTCTCCCTCATCCTGTATCTATGCATTTCCTTTTTCCGCCCTAAGTGCACTACCTTACATTTCTTCGTGTTGAATTTCATTTTGTTAGCTTTGGCCCAGCTCTCCAGTCTATCCAGGTCATTCTGAATTTTGATCCTGTCCTCTAGGGTATTAGCTACTCCTCCTAATTTGGTGTCATCTGCAAATTTGATAAGTATGCCCCTAATTCCATCATCCAAGTCATTGATAAAGATGTTGAATAGCCCTGTTCCCAGGAGAGAACCCTGTGGCACCCCACTGGTCACATCTTTCCAAGATGAAGAGGAGCCACTGCTGAGCACCCTTTGGGTTCGGCCGGTCAACCAATTACAAATCCATCGAACAGTTAACTTGTCTAGCCCACATTTTACAAGCTTGTTGGCAAGAATGTCATGGGGAACCTTGTCAAAGGCCTTACTGAAATCAAGGTATGCAAAATCCACAGAGTTCCATTCATCTACCAAGCTGGTAATTTTATCAAAAAAAAGAGATCAGATTAGTCTGGCATGACTTGTTTCTCTGAAATCCATGTTGACTTTTTGTGATTATGGCATTACCTTCTAAATGTTCACAGACTCTCTGTTTAATGATCTGCTCTGGAATCTTCCCTTGTATTGATGTCAGACTAACTTGACGATAATTGTTGGGATCCTCCTTTTCCCCCTTTTTGAAAATGGGGACGTTTGCCCTCCTCCAGTCTGCTGGGACTTCTCCTGTTCTCCAAGAGTTCTCAAAGATTATTGCCAATGGCTCTGAGATTACATTTGCCAGCTCTTTTAATACTCTTGGATGTAGTTCATCTGGTCCTGGAGATTTAAATTCATTTAGATTAAGAAGGTATTCCTGTACAACCTCTTTGCTTATTCTGTGCTGGATTTCCCCTATTGTGTCCTCTGTTCCTTTATCCTCAGGTGGGCCATCCTTTTCCTTTTCTGAAAACACTGAGGCAAAGAAGGTGTTGAGTAATTCTGCCTTTTCTCTTTCCCCTGTTAGCATTTTGCCATCTTCTCTGCGTAGTGGCCCTATCATTTCCTTCTTCCTCCTTTTGCTGCAGATATACCCCCCAAAAACCCTTTTTATTGTTCTTAACCTCTCTAGCAAGCCTGAGCTCATTCTGCATTTTAGCTTTTCTGACTTTACTCCTACACGTGTTCGCTATCTGTTTGAGTTCTTCTTTGGTGATTTCCCCCTTTTTCCATTTCCTATACATGTTCCATTTACAATTTAGCTCTGTTGAAAGTTCTTTAGTTATCCATCCTGGTTTTTTGAGACACCTCCCATTTTTCTTCCTCAATGGGACTGTTTGAAATTGTGCTTTCAATATCTCCCTTTTGAGAAAGTCCCATCCATCTTGAGGTCTCTTCTCTTTTAATATTCCTTTTTTTTTAATTATTTTTTTTTAATTTTCATACATATAAAACATACATATTTACATGATTTAAACAGTACAGTCACATTTCTCTGCACATTTTACAATATCCATGTGGCTTTTTACAATGTAAATCAAGACCCTCTTTTTTCTTTTACAACGTATCTTTTATAATTAATAATCCATGCTTGTATCCTAAGCAATTTGTAATATTATCATTGTTCCTGTCTTATTTGTGCTGAGCTTATTAGTTTTATCTAGTTACTTCCTTCCTGTGGATCACCTAATGTTACTGATCTCAAAAATGAATTTCTGTATCGCGGAAAAATACTAATTTATTTATTTATGGTTTCTATTATTTCTCCCATAAATTACACCTTTTTTTAAACTTTCAAAATTACTTGCTTTCCATTGTTAAATTTGTTTTAGTTGAAGATCTCTTCTTTTTGTTTGCCTCTAACGTCACTATTTTAATGTTTGTTTGTTTGTTTGTTTATTTGTTTATTTTTCTCCCTTTTAAGGTTTTCCATGTTTGTATTCCTTTTCCTTTTCCCCATCTTGTCGTCAAATAGTCAGTTATTTTTTGCCAGTCTTCTGTATATTTTCTCATGTCTTTCCCTCTCAATAACATTGTTAATTTGTCCATATGTAATGTTTCTTGAAATTTCTCCAGCCATTGGTCTATTGTAGGAATATCCTTATTTTTCCATAATTTAGCAAAGGTAATACGCGCTGTAGTTATCATATAAAAAATTATTTTCCCATAGTCTTTTTCAATGTTTCTTTCTATCATGCCTAATAGAAATACCTCTGGCTTCATTTGAATTTTAATTTCTAAAATGCTTTCAATTGTTTGGTGAATTTGTTTCCAATAGCAAATAGCTTTTTTTGCAGCTCCACCATACATGGTAGAAAGTTCCTTTCTCTTCATTACATTTCCAACACAAATCTGATGTCCCTTTGTACATTAACGACAGTTTATGTGGTGATAGATACCAGCGGAAGTACATCTTGTACACATTCTCTCTTATACTTTGACTTAATGTATAATTTATTTGTTTAATCCACATATTTTCCCATTTTTCTAATTCTATTGTGTGTCCAAAGTTTTTTGCCCAGACGATCATATTGTCTTTAATTTGTTCCTCTTCTGTATTCCATTTTAAAAGAAGATTATAAATTCTCGATATCATATGTTTGTTGCCTTTTCCGATGATTTTGTCCCATTCTGTTGATTCGGCTGTAATGCCAGTCAGTTTAGTGTCTATCTTGTATCTTTCCTTCATCTGCATATACAGATACCAATGACAGTCTATATTATCTTTCTTTAGTTCTTCTTGGGATTTCATTTGCTGATGATTACCATTAATAATTAGTAGATCGTTGTATCTTATCCATTTTTTGGTGGGTATTCCTTCTTTGCTACAAAGAGCTTCATGTGGGGAAGTCCATATCGGAATTTGTGAGAACAATCTTGTTTTATATCTTTTCCAAGTTTGTATTAATGGATTTCTGATAACGTGTTTCAAAAATTCTTTATTCATCAGTTCCTTGTTATAAAAAAGGTAAGCGTGCCATCCGTACCAATTCCCTATTCCCTCTATTGCCAGCAATTTCTCATTTCTTAATGTAATCCATTCTTGGATCCAGACCAAGCAACAAGTGTCATGATATAATTTCAGATCAGGTAGATTTAGTCCTCCTCTTTGTCTGCTATCTTGTAAGATTTTCATCTTGACCCTTGGTTTCTTGCCCGACCAAATGAATTTAGCTAGATCTGCTTGCCATTCTCTGAATATTTTTGAAGATTGAATAATTGGAATTGTTTGAAACAAGAACATCATCCTTGGTAGAATATTCATCTTGATGACATTTATTTTACCTAGAAAGGATAGTTTGAGGTGTCGCCAGTTCTCTAAATCTTTCTTAATTTGCATCCAAATTTTCTGGTAATTGTTATGGAAGAGTTTAGCATTATTGTTTGTGATGTTAATGCCCAAATATTTCGTCATTTGAACCTCTTTAAATCCTGATTTTTCCACAATATCATTTTTTTCTTCTTTTGTAAGGTTTTTGAATAATAATACTGTTTTGTCTTTATTTGTTTTTAGTCCAGAGAAAATCTCAAATTCATTCAATATAATCATTAGTGGAGTAATCTCTTGTTGAGGATCTCCAAGAGATATAACTAGATCATCAGCATACATTTTCAATTTAAATTTATGTTTTTTTATCCTAACTCCTTCTATTTCTTCTTCTACATTGATTCTTTTACTTAGCATTTCCATTATTATTATAAATAACAGTGGTGATAAAGGGCATCCTTGGCGCGTGCCCTTCTGAATTTGAATGGGCTCTGTTTTTTTGCCATTTATTATTAATTTCGCCGATTGACTGTTATATATTCTCTTGATCCAATTTGTAAATTTTGGGCCTAAATTTATCCAGTGAAGAGTTTCAAACATTGTATTCCAATCCACATTATCAAAGGCCTTCTCAATATCTAGAAATATTAAGGCCAATTTTTTATCTTTACAATTTTCATGATACTCAATAAGGTCCAGAACATGTCTAACATTATCTTTAATATATCTATCTGGGAGAAAGCTCTTTGATCTTCCCCAATCCATTCTCGTAGTACTTTTTTCAATCTATCAGCTAATATTGACGCAAATATTTTGTAGTCAACATTCAATAATGAAATCGGACGATAGTTCTTTGGGTCTTGCGGGTCTCTATTTTCTTTATGTATAATGGTAATAAATGCTTCCTCCCATGTTTTAGGATATTTGCCTCTTGTAATAGCTTCTAGAGTATTTTTATACGGTAACCAAATTTCATCTTCCATCACTTTATAAAATTTAGCAGTAAATCCATCTGGGCCAGGCGCTTTCCCTTCTTTCAGCTTTTTGATAGCCTCTGTTATCTCCATTGTTGTTATTGGTTGATTTAAAATTTCTCTTTGCTGGTTTGTACATCTCTGAATCAATTTTCCATTTAAGAACTTTTGTGAATTGTTAAACATTATTTCACGCCTTCTTTCTTTTAATATTCCTGACCATGGGATCACCCCCAGTATTTCCCTGAGTTTATTGAAATCAGCTCTCCTAAAGTCAAGAATGCGTGCCTGACTATGCCTGGCTTCTCCTTTCCATTGTATAACAAACTCCAGGAGAACATGATCACTCTCACCTAAGGATCCCACCACTTGCACCCCATTAACCAGGTCATCCCTGTTGGTTAGGATCAGATCTAAAATAGCTGACCCCCTTGTTGCCTCTTCCACCTTTTGGACCATGAAATTGTCTTCCAGGCATGTAAGGAATTTGCTAGACCTTGAAGTTTTGGCTGAGTTAGATTGCCAGCAAATATCAGGATAGTTGAAGTCACCCATCACTACTACATCTCTCCTTTCTGCGTGTGTGTTCATCTGTTCTAGAAAGGCATCATCCAATTCCTCCGTCTGACTTGGGGGTCTATAGTAGAGTCCCACAATAACATCCCTGTTGTTTCCCTCCCCTTTAATTTTTATCCAGATGCTCACCACCTGGCTTCCAGTATTGATGTCATGGATCTCTTCAGTGGTATAAATATCCCTGACATATAATGCTACTCCTCCTCCTTTCCTGTTTGGCCTGTTTCTCTTACAAAGGTTATACCCCTCTATTCCTACATTCCAATCATGCGACTCATCCCACCAGGTTTCAGTAATGCCTATTATATCACATTTGTTTTGTAGTGCTAGGAGTTCAAGTTCATCTTGCTTATTTCCCATGCTCTGTGCATTAGTGTAGAGACATCTGAGACCATGTGTTCCCTTTACTTGCTGCCTGTGCAAGTTATTTTGCCTCCCACTGTTGGGCCCATGCACTGTTTGCCTTGTTCCCTCTATGACAGTTTGACTATTTTCTCCAGCCCTTTTGCCTTCCAGAATACTGTCTCCCTCCCCCATATGACTCAGTTTAAAGCCCTCCTGATCAAATTCTTAAGACTGTAGGCAAAAATGTTTCTGCCAACTGTTGTGAGATGCACCCCATCTCTTGCCAGATGTCCCCCCTCATGGAAGCGCAGCCCATGATCCAAGAATCCAAATCGTTCTCGGTGAAACCATCTATGGAGCCAGTTGTTTACGTCGGCTATTTTCCTCTCCCTTCCTGGACCATGCCCTTCAACTGGCAGAAAATGTGCATCCATTTCTTTCAGCTTCCTCCCCAGAGTGTCATAATCTCTTCTGTTTTTCGGAAAGCTGTGCCTTGCAGTATCATTGGTTCCCACATGGACCAAAAGGAAGGGGTAATGATCTGTAGGCTTGACGAGTCTTGTCAACCTCTCCTTCACATCACGGATCTTTGCCCCAGGGAGACAACACACCTCCTGAGACATCTTGTCAGGCCCACAAACCACTGCTTCTGTACCCCGCAGCAAGGAGTCCACCACCACCACCACACGCCTCCGCCGAGGCTTCGCAGCTGCTGTTCCTCGCGGTGGTACTCTCAAGGTCCCCTGCTCTGCCCCTGAAGTCTGTCCATGCTGTTCTTCCTCATTGTCCTTGATAAGGGAAAGGGCTTCAAATCGATTTTGTAGCTGCAATCTGCTCAAAGAATCCCTGGATTTTCTTGTTCTGTGTGTGACATTCCTCCAGCTGTCTACCTCCTGTGTCTGTGTAGTGACCCTCTCCTCCACAGCCACTTCCTCTGTGCAATCCCCGTCAAAGACTTTTTGTTCTGTTCTGTCCAGGAAAATCTCTTGCTCACGAATCTTTTGAAGTGTAGCTACCCATGTCTCCAGCTGCTGGACTTTCTCCTCCAAGAGGGCTACCAACTTGCACTTGGTGCATGTGAAGTTCCCCACGTCTGTAGACAAGAAGACAAACATCGCACAAGTGTTGCAGCTGACTGCAGCAGTCCCCTCAGTGTCCATAGTGAGAGCTTTTAGGTAATCGAAGAACTCTTAGGTAATGCTGAGAACTCTAAGCTGTACTTTTGTTTGGTCATTGAAATTCGCACACCGTTAGACGCGCACCTCAGCAACAAGCAGCCTCTCCCAACAGTTTTTAAAAAATCAAACTCACAGAAGCTCCACCCCACTTAGCAACAAGCAGCCTCTCCCAACAGTTTTTAAAAAATCAAACTCACAGAAGCTCCACCCCACTCAGCAACAAACAGCCTTTCCCAACAGTTTAAAAAAATTCAAACTCACAGAAGCTCCACCCCACTCAGCAACAAGCAGCCTCTCCCAACAGTTTAAAAAAATTCAAGATAATTAAAGGCAAGTGACCATAACACACTAGGCACACATTTAGGTAAAAGTGATAACCCTGGTTCGGAAGTGGAACTAAGGGAACTTCATAGGAATTTAGGTGGGAGGAACAAGGGGTAAAGAAGCGGCCAGGCTGAATGCTGAGGTAAATTTGGGCTGGCACTTTGAAGCTTGCCCTCAGCCATCTTGGTGTGACATGTGTTGGTGGCATCACACAGTCCATTTACTGTTTTTATTCTTCATCTCATTGTTAATGTTATCTTGTACATTCTGTTAGATTAAAATAATGGATAGCAATGTTTAAGTTAACTTTACATCCTTTGATATGGATAGTCACATGTAATTTCAATGATAAATTGGTTGTTTCATTTTATTTGGGGATGGGTGGGTAAATGTGTAAGTTAATTATTTGCTTGATATAACTGCATATAATTTTTGGCTGCTCTGAAGAAACTATATGATTATGCCAGAAAGGAAGACTAAGAGGGGAAATATGGTCATACTGATAATAGTAAGACAGTTTCAACTCTCCTTGTTCCTCACCTTGTACAGTGTATTTGAACTTTTGGCTTGAAGCCTGGCCATCCGCTAGAGGGAGTGCAGATATCCAATATTTGATATTCAACTTAACAAGAATGTCATGAGCAACAGAGAATAAAAACACCTCAAGCCATCACTTGCAGTCTTTCCAAAACCTCAGGGAATTTAAAATTAAGCAATAACAGAAGGCTGTTATGAGTCTAGAGTAAAGATTACTCCAGGTGGTACCAACAAATTCTTGATTCAGACTTGGGTTTTTGTTTTTTGTTTTTTGTTTAAGTAAATTAAGATAATATTACTGTTTGGGTTTACATTGCTCATTATCCCTCAGCCAGTATAGCAATATGGACATACTGGCTTGAAGATTCTGTAAATTGTACTCCAAGCAATCTGTGTTTTTGTCCCCACTTGTTTGTTTTTTTAAAAAAAAGTGATTTGCAAGACAGCTGCAATGTGGAAGATGCAGAAGTGGCTCAGTATTAGGAAATATATGGACCAAAGCACTTGCAACCTGAATCATTTGTGCAAATTAGGAACAGGAATGTCTCTGGAGGCATGTATGATTAATTCAAATGTCTTGGAATTTCTTAAATTAATACAGCTTTCATGATTGCATCAATTTTAACGCTAACAGCAAAAAAGACTGGGAATTGAGTTTACTTTATTCCCCCCCCCCCCGATCCACAGTAGCTTGGATCAGTTTACTTAAACAATTTTGATCATAGAAATCCAATTGGGTACACTTCAGAAAACTACAGTCGTCTCTCAACATTCACAGGGGTTAGGGGCGCAAGATCCCTGCGAATGTGAAAAAAACATGAATAAAAAATAGGCCTCCTACCGCCCGCCCGCCCGCCCGCAACACCCCCACCATTCTTCCAAAGTGGCAACTGGACTTTTCAAGCCCCATCACCACTTTGGGCACGCGGGAGGTTGTCTGAAAAGCCTCCTGCCCAGCCGCCACCCCCCACACTCTGGGAAGGTGGGGGGTGGCAGCCAGGTGGGAGGGGGATTTGCCAGCTACCACCCCCCACACTTCACAAAGCAACTGTGGGGCTCTCGAGCCCCATAGCTGCTTTGGGAAGGTCAGGGGGGTGGAGGTCAGGAGGGTGGCTGGACAGGAGGGGGTTTTGCCATCCACCCCCCCCCCCCCCGCATTTTCCAAAGTGGCTGTGGGACTCTTGAGCTCCATAGCTGCTTTGGGAAGGGTGGGAGGTGGAGGGAGGGCAGCCCCTCGCCCTTCCCAAAGCTGCAACAAGGCTTGAAGGGCGGGGGGTGGCTGGCTGAAAACCACCTTTGCCCTGAACTCCCCGCTCTCCCGGGGCTTGGCTCTCCACCCCAAATGGAACCAATCCCCAGGAGAGTGAGGAGTAGGTTGTGCGGTTTGTTCAGGGAGCACTCCATTTAAATTGGCTCCTCTCCTTTGTGTGTGATGGAGAGAAGCTGATTTAAATGGGGTGCTTGCAGAGCAAACTGCAAATAAGCGAAACCGCAAAAGTGAAAGTCATGAATGTGGAGGGGCAACTGTATCTTGACCTTTTCTCATAGCAACGAATGTTCATGTTATTCCACAGCCTCTAAGGTCTTGTCCTTGCCCAGTAGTAGTTATTGCGTCATAGCCATGGATTGGACAGGCTATTTGAAAAAATTAAATGACTTCAGAAATCAATTCTACTTGTTTATGGATAAGAAATACAAACTGACTGAGTTGCTACTAGTGTCTTGGTTTCTGGCTTATATATCTGTACTGTAGTCTTGACACACTCAAGCCATAAAAATATTTGCAGTGCCACTAACAGTATCAGTGCACTTTATTCACAACAGTTATTCTGGCACTGTTGTACATGCTAATTTTTCGTGTTGTCAGCTTACAGCTGGAAGCTCTTCTCCCTTTGAAGATCATATTTCCATGGATCACCTCAAGCTTTGAAATTACTGTGCTTCAAATTTCCTGGCAAAAAAGGACATGTCAAATTGAGTTGCATTATGATAGAAATGGTTGCATTTGTCAAAGCTGCCTCTGAAAACGAAGCAATAAAAAGTTATCATGGGTGGAACAATAATTTATTATTTATAACCTGCTCTTCCTTCTTGAAGGAAGCCCAAGGGCAACAGATAGGGGGGAAGACCTGAATACAAAGTATCAGGAGGATAATAAATAAAACAAACATGTTTGATGATAGCTGTCAATAATTAAAAATTAACATAATCTTGAAAAACAATAACAACAAATCACAGACTAAATTCCAATCTTTCAGACATTACAAATTCAGTTAATAAACATTACTAACACAATAGCAATTCAATAAAAGAAACATCAGCAAATAATGAATAAACAATAGCAAACAAACCAATGAACAAAGGAGGTATATAAATAATCATAGAATCATAGAATTGCAGAGTTGGAAGAGACCATGAGGGCCATCCAGTCCAACCCCCTGCCACACAGGAAATCTTGATCAAAGCATCCCCGAGAGATGGCAATCCAGCCTCGGTTTAAAGACCTCCAAAGAAGGAGACCCCACCACGCTCCAAGGGAGTGTGTTCCACTGCCGAACAGCTCTTACTGTCAAAAAGTTCCTCCTCATGTTGAGGTGGAATCTCTGTTCCTGGAGCTTGCATCCATTGCTCCATGTTCCAGTCTCTGGAGCAGCAGAAAACAAGCCTGCTCCATCCTCAGCGTGACATCCCTTCAAATACTTAAACAGGGCTATCATATCGCCTCTTAACAGTCTTTTTTCCAGGCTAAACATACCCAGCTCCCTAAGTCTCTCCTCATAAGGCATGGTTTCCAGACCTTTCACCATTTTAGTTGCCCTTCTCTGGACATGTTCCAATTTGTCAATATCCTTTTTGAATTGTGGTGCCCAGAACAGGACACAGTATTCTAAGTGAGGTCTGACCAAGGCAGAATAGAGTGGCTCTATTACTTCCCTTGATCTAGACACTATACTTCTGTTGATACAGCCCAAAATCGCATTGGCCTTTTTAGCAGCTGCATCACACTGTTGGCTCATGTTCAACTTGTGGTCTACTAGGACTCCTAGATCCCTTTCGCACGTAGTCTCATTCAGCCACGTCTCTCCCATCCTATATTTATGCATTTCATTTTTCCGCCTTAAATGCAGTACTTTACATTTCTCCGTATTGAATTTCATTTTGTTAGCTTTGGCCCAGCTCTCCAGTCTATCCAGGTCATTCTGAATTTTGATCCTGTCCTCTAGGGTATTAGCTACTCCTCCTAATTTGGTGTCATCTGCAAATTTGATAAGTATGCCCTTAATTCCCTTATCTAAGTCATTGATAAAGATGTTGAATAGCACTGGTCCCAGAACAGAACCCTGTGGCACCCCACTGGTCACATCTTTCCAAGACGAAGAGGAGCCACTGCTGAGCACCCTTTGGGTTCGGCCGGACAACAAAATACAAATCCATTGAACAGTTAACTTGTCTAGCCCACATTTTACAAGCTTGTTTGCAAGAATGTCATGGGGAACCTTGTCAAAGGCCTTACTGAAATTAAGGTATGCGATGTCCACAGCATTCCATTCATCTACCAAGCTGGTAATTTTATCAAAAAAAGAGATCAGATTAGTCTGGCATGACTTGTTTCTCTGAAGCCCATGTTGACTTTTTGTGATTATGGCATTGCCTTCTAAATGTTCACAGACTCTCTGTTTAATGATCTGCTCTAGAATCTTCCCTTGTATTGATGTCAGACTAACTGGACAATAATTGTTGGGATCCTCTTTTTTCCCCTTTTTGAAAATGGGGACAACGTTTGGCCTCCTTGAGTCTGGTGGGACTTCTGTTCTCCAGGAGTTCTCAAAAATTATTGCCAATGGCTCTGAGATTATATTTGCCAGCTCTTTTAATACTCTTGGATGTAGTTCATCTGGTCCTGGAGATTTAAATTCATTTAGATTAAGAAGGTATTCCTGTACTACCTCTTTACTTATTTTGAGCTGGATTTCCCCTATTGTGTCCTCTGTTCCATTATCCTCAGGTTGGTCCTCCTTTTCCTTTTCTGAAAACACTGAGGCAAAGAAGGTGTTGAGTAATTCTGCCTTTTCTTTGTCCCCTGTTAGCATTTTGCCATCCTCTCCACGTAGTGGCCCTATCATTTCCTTCTTCCTCCTTTTGCTGTGGATATACCCCCCCAAAACCCTTTTATTGTTCTTAACCTCCCTAGCAAGCCTGAGCTCATTCTGCGCTTTAGCTTTTCTGACTTTACTCCTACACGTGTTCGCTATCTGTTTGAATTCTTCTTTGGTGATTTCCCCCTTTTTCCATTTCCTATACATGTTCCGTTTAAAACTTAGCTCCATTGAAAGTTCTTCAGTCATCCATCCTAGTTTCTTGAGACACCTCCCATTTTTCTTCCTCAATGGTACTGTTTGAAATTGTGCCTTCAGTATCTCCCTTTTGAGAAAGTCCCATCCGTCTTGAGGTCTCTTCTCTTTTAGTATTCCTGACCATGGGATCACCCCCAGTATTTCCTTGAGTTTATTGAAATCAGCTCTCCTAAAGTCAAGAATGCGTGTCTGACTATGCCTGGCTTCTCCTTTCCATTGTATAACAAACTCCAGGAGAACATGATCACTCTCACCTAAGGATCCCACCACTTGCACCCCATTAACCAGGTCATCTCTGTTGGTTAGGATCAGATCTAAAATAGCTGACCCCCTTGTTGCCTCTTCCACCTTTTGGACCATGAAATTGTCTTCCAGGCATGTAAGGAATTTGCTAGACCTTGAAGTTTTGGCTGAGTTAGATTGCCAGCAAATATCAGGATAGTTGAAGTCACCCATCACTACTACATCTCCTTTCTGCATGTGTGTTCATCTGTTCTAGAAAGGCATCATCCAATTCCTCCGTCTGATTTCAGGGTCTGTAGTAGAGTCCCACAATAACATCCCTGTTGTTTCCCTCCCCTTTAATTTTTATCCAGATGCTCTCCACCTGGCTTCCAGTATTGATGTCATGGATCACTTCACTGGTGTAAATATCCCTGACATATAATGCTACTCCTCCTCCTTTCCTGTTTGGCCTGTTTCTCCTATAAAGGTTATACCCCTCTATTCCTACATTCCAATCATGAGACTCGTCCCACCAGGTTTCAGTAATGCCTATTATATCATATTTGTTTTGTAGTGCGAGGAGTTCAAGTTCATCTTGCTTATTTCCCATGCTCTGTGCATTAGTGTAGAGACATCTAAGACCATGTGTTCCCTTTACTTGCTCCCTGTGCAAGTTTTTTTGCCTCCCACTGTTGGGTCCTTGCGCTGTTTGCCTTGTTCCCTCTATGACAGTTTGACTATTTTCTCCAGCCCTTTTGCCTTCCAGAATACTGTCTCCCTCCCCCATTTGGCATAATATATGGCAAAGCACAAATAAGAGATGTAGCATGTCCCAAGCAAAAAGTCAAATATTACAGATCAGTAACAAGTATTTGTAGTTTTCTGAAGGGAGCTTGCAAACAAGAGTTCATACCCATCTGGTGATTTTGCTTCTCATCCAAAATCATCCTAGACCATCTTGGCACTGTCAGAAGGGCTTTCTGTCTAGCTAGCTCTGCTCCTCTGCCTGGATCTTGGTGCAGTCCCTGAAATGACAGCCACATGGAAGTTGACTCCAGTGTTGGAGAGTTACCCCCAGGGATGGGCTTGGAAAGAGCTGCCCTCTCTTATGCTGGCTGCATGGGCTTGAACTCACACAGCAAGATGTTGACCTGTTGGGCCACCAGTTCTTCTTTTCTGCTTGACTTCTGGCTTACCGTTATAGTAAAAGGGGCTAGATGTACCATCCAGAGTCCATCTGTATATATAAAAAAGAGTCCCCTGCGGCTTTCCTTTTCACTGTTGCTGACAAGTAATCGTAAGCACCATCTTCTTCAGCCTTTAGCTTTTCTATGGAGATGTTCCATCTTTTAAAATCAAGTACTTTCATATATCTCTTTCCCATTTTCCCTTCTCCCATCACATTTTTTTTTAAAAAAAAGAATATTAGACTTGTCTACACCAGCAAAAAAAATTTCGGATTCACCCTGAATCTGGTGCTGCTAATCCAGACAACATATGGCTAACTTCAGGGGAGGAACCACAAGTTTTTGCCCCTAACCCAATTTTGCCCTGGACTAAGCAAAGTAAGGGAAAGCTCTGGGGCTTCATGGAAACTGCAGAGTGACCTGGGGTTCTTTTGCTATCTGGATAGCTGGATTGGGTCTGATTCAGCATGATCCAGTTGTCCAGATGCAAATGCAGTGCCATCTCCCTTACCCTGCACTGAGCTGTGTAGGGAAGGGGATGGATCTCTGTCAGAGCCGCCACCACCACCTGCCTCACCAGCCAAATAGCTTCCTGTGAGAGCCTGCCTGGCATCGTTGCTTCCGCTGAGGTCAGAATGGGGCACCCGTGTGACCAACAAGGAGGGGGTAGAGCAACCCTCTCCTTCTTGATCACATGTCTGGACACCTGTTCTGACCTCAGCAGAAGTGACAACGCTGGCCAGGCTATTGCAGGAAGCTGCTTGGGTAGTGAGGTGGTGGCAGCTCTGAAAAGTGGATGGGCAAGTGGAGCAGATGTAGTGTCATGCTGGCTGGCCCATGTGGACAGAGATGGCCTTTTCACTGGATTCAGCCCCGTGTGTGTGCCACCATTGTGGTCAATCTGGGGCCACTCCAAAGGACAGTGCCCTAGACTGGTCCTGGATTTAAGCAGCCAGTGTAGACAAGCTCAGGGTCTTACTGTGGCATGATCTGGAAGGTTTATGAGTTCTTTCTGTATACAATAGATAGTCTAAAAAGAGATGTACCAGAATGCAAGGAACCTATCTTCCTTTTATGTTATTCTAAACCAGTTGCTCCTCTCGCACCATTTGAAAGGTAGACTAGAGAAAGTAATGACTTATTTTATGATGGATATTCCTGCAGGGTTACTAATATAAAATTGTTTTTAACTGGGGTCTCAGAGAACTAATCATTTTTAAAGTCAATCACTATCGATTAAATATGGGCTGGAATTGCCCCCAAATGCTTGGAGGATGGAGATAGCAGGAATGTTTTCATACAGTAGAAATGAATTCATATTGGGCAGGTTATCAACTTTACCAAAGCTTATCAGTTTACATATCAGAGGTGCCAAATGTATGCTTCCATTGAAATACTGATAGCCACTCTGGAGATAATGATAATCGATTCCCTTTTCCCACCCCCAGACTGGTTCCAAGTTTTCTGTGGCATCCCAGACCTGCTACTAAAATCTTCCAAAGCATATTAACAGCATTCATGCAATTAACATTTGTACTTTGCAGGCCTAGGATAATAACACCTGACTCAACTTGGAGTCAGCCTTGGTAAGTGGACAAGATTTTTCTTCAGGAGTAGCATTTTATTTCAATTAATCTTAAGGGAGAGTAATATATAGTTGGGACTTCTAGCTTTTTAGCCCTACGATTGAAAGTGTCTCTAAACTATACCATTCTATACACCTTTGTAACAGAAAAAGTGTGAAATAGGTATTTTATACTTGCTTTAGTAATTTAAAGACATTGTCCTCAAATTCCATGGTGAATTTGGTTAACCGAAGGTCTAATCCAACTGCTAATCATAGCTAGAGTAGATCCATTGTATTAATAGGAACTTGCAGGGTCAGCCTTGGTTAGTACTTGGATGGGAGGCAGCCAATGAATACCAGGTGCTGTAGAATATAGTTCAGATAAAAGAACTGGCACTCTGAGTATTCCTTGCGTAAGAAAACCCTATGAAATTCATAGTCTCCATAAATTGACAGGCAGCCTGAAGGCCACAAACACACACACAAATCAACAGTTAGGTAAATTCCTTTGATTTTATGGGTTTACTATGGTTGGGACAAGCAATTGAATTTTGGCTAAATGGAGCAATCGGCATTCAAATTATGTTAGATGCTTTTCAGAAAGCAGCCTGGGATGAAGTGGGGGATGCTGTGATAGACTACTTGACAGGTCAGTTGAAGGGCAGATGGCTTAGCATTTGTTAATGTGTATGGCATCAGCTGACTGTGTGACTAGAATCTATATCAACTAACTGGCTACTTAAGAACTGAAATGTCATTAAAGTCTGTTGTACCCATACATTTCTACTCCCATCTTCTATTAACTTATTACAACCTACTTACATTTTGAGGGAGAGTTTTTGCTCTTCTATATTTGTTCATCTTGATAGTTTTCATTGTGCGTGCTATAATAACTATTTATTTATTTATTTTGTGTAAATATTTATACTCTGCCCTACATTAAGAAATCTCAGGGTGGCTTTACAATAGCATGAAAACAGGATAACAGGCTAAAAACAATAAAATAGTTTAAATAAGTTAAAAAATTTATAGTTTTTTAAACTTTTTTATAGTTTTTTAAACAGATTTTTAAAATCTGTTTTTAATTCACTATATTGTTTAATAATGAATTAAAAACAGATTTAAAAAGTCAAAAGTTTAAAAAAACTATAAATAATAGTCTTTGGGTTGAATTAATGACATTAAAGCCAACGGCTTCGGTGAACAGCCAAGTTTTAACTTAGCACCTAAATGATAAGAGTATTGGTGTCAGTTAGGCCTCCGGGGGAGAGCATTCCACAGTTGGGGTGCCATGGCTGAGAAATCCCTCTCTCGTGTCTCAACACAGTCTGCTGACCACACTGGTGGGACATGGTGGAGCCCCCTCTCCAGCAGATCTTAATCCTCGAGCAAGTACATATTGGGAGAGATGCTCCCTCAAGTATTGAGGTCCCTGTCATGGTAGTGCACTGGTACCTCTGGGCATATCAAGAGGACCAGGCAGCAAAAGTTGTTGTAGCAGAGTTGCAATAATCAGGCAAAGACATGAGCACACAGACACAGATGTGTGTCTAAACTATTTCTCTTTAATAGAGCATATTGTAGTAATATTTACAATGAGTCTGAGACTCCTAGCATACAGACTATGTATCACAGCACAATACACAGCACAGTCTTGCACTATACATCCCAGACTGGATGCCCACAGTCTGATAGCTAAACCCAAGTCAACAAGTGAAGAGACAGAGAGTGGGGTGATATAGTTATTCAGTATAAATACAGTCATGGGTTATGCAGTTGTTGGTTCTCACACATATTTCCCCATACAGATAAGACAGCATCCTTCACATGTCCTTCCCACACCTGTCTCCCAGACATAATCTAGATCTGCTCACCAGCTGCATTGAGCCTGCTCATTGCTGGGCCCTTTTCATGTAGCATATTTTGCCATGCCAGCTCTTTATAGTATAAATTTCCAGTGATTGTATTTCCCATCACCTTAACAGTCCCAAGCAATGTAGGGCTTTAAATGTCATCACAAGCACCTTGAATTCAGACTGGAAAATAGTTGCAGCCAGTGCAATTCTTTTAAGATTGGCACTACATGCCGTCTATATGATATTCCAGTCAGCAGTCAATCTGCTGCATTTTGCAGTAGCTTCAGTTTCTGAGACTTTTTCAAGGGCAGCCCCATGTAGAGCTTATTACAGTAGTCTAGTTGGGTGGTTACCAGCTCATGGATTACTGTGGTTAGGTTATCTTTGTCTGGGAAAGGTCATAGTTTGCTACCGTGCTATAGCAGAATAGTAGAAGGGATTACGAGATTGTTAGATTTTCAAGATGTGTGTTGAATTTGCTTGGAACGGGGTTGTTTGCAAAATATTATGGAAACACTTCACATTGGAAAATTACAACTGAGAATGTTTATATTCCAAACAATTATATTCCAAACAATATGTGTTTGCAGTTTCATGTTGTATCTATGGCAACTGTATTGTGTAGAACATGTTCCATTTCATTTTATGTGCTCTAGTATAGAAGAGAAAAACATTATGATTATATATGGTATGGAGGCTTGGTCCTCTGAGGTGGACAATTTTACCTCTGGTTGAAAGGATTTCTACTGGCCTGTAGGTACACCTTTGCTGCCTTTTGATGTTCTTAGGCTCAGAGATGTAAGTGGACAGTTGCAGCCCAAAAAAACTACTATAGATTCCATCTGTGGTACTGTAGTGACTACATATACCCTTTCTTGGAAAAGAAAGATGTCACTTTTCATGCCTTAATTTCTTGGATTTCTGCGTACTTCCCTTGGATGTTTTGACTGTTGTGAAAAAGCTGTTGCTCATCTTCTGGAGATCTTGAGAAAATATGCTAAGATTTTAAATGTTGAAGGTCTACCTCAGTTACTGAACTAGATGTGTTCCTGTGCTTTACTTCTTTAACAGAAACTTTAGTACCAGAGGCAGAAATAACATGAAAAGAATAGGGATAGGTTTCTCCACCTTAAAAAAAAAAGGGGGGGGGAGAACAGTTCAACATGTTTCAACAAAGGTTTTATTCAAAACAAACAATATGCGAAAGGTCAGGTACGCTTGCATAAGTAAAAACAAAAACAAAAAACCTTCTAAACCTTCTAGAGACCACCTGAAAGTTTCTTCAAGAATGATTTTTTTCTTTCACCAATGAAAGAATTTCCAATTTCTTTATGATTTCCATGTTGGTGGCCAAACTTACAGATCTATGCTTTTAAAATATGCTGGGTATAACTGGTGAGGCAGGTTTATTTGCTCTCTTTTTCTCTCCAATTTGCTGTTCACACATGGTCAAGTAAGTGATTCTGGAGGCATCTGCTGGTGACCTTGACTTTTGTAGGGAGGCACACACAACTACCTAGGATGTAAAATCCCATTCTTTCCTAGCTCAAGCTTTATTGCATTATTTGCTGCAGACATGCTGCTGCATCCTGATACTGAACATCTGTGTTTCACCAGCCATCCTTCACCATCCCAGTGCTGATGCTGCTAAAAAATATCCAGCTATACAGAGGATGAGAAGCAAAGGGGGATGGAGAGATGGAAAAATAATTTGCAAAAAGGAACTTCTTTGTCAGCGGTTTTGTTAACAGAGGTATACTTGTATTTTAAATGTTTGAGTTCTGTTTGAAAAGAAGGTTCACTAAGCATTCTGAATTAAGTTTTACCAAACACTCTCATATAAGTTGCACTGAAACGAATATGTTCCAGATGCAAGTCAAAAGGAAGAGCACACAACCTATGGCCAGCCTACATAGTTTGGGACTTTGTGCTTGTCTATAACCGTAATAAAGATTCTATTCTATTCTATAGTTTGGGGTTGAAAGCATACAGGAGCCTGTTGTTTTAGCCATGTGTTGTGAAGGCAAGAGCGGCCCCCGCTCCATTTTTATACTTTCTGGCTTGTTCTTGCATGACTCAGGAGATTATCAGATGCTGTAAATATGGTGTGACAACGATGCCAGGAGATTGTTAAAGGGCTTGAATTTCAGATGATGTCGTTCTGCAGTCATTATGCTACTGTGCTGGGTCTGTTTTGCCAGCGCTCCTTTTAATTCACAGGCTAAGCCATGAATAGATCCCCCATTCCATTTCTATGATGGAATGTCAGGCTTGTGAAAAGGTGCCCTATTATGCTAGTGTAATTGGGAGATCGAGGCAAGTAACACACTTTTTTTGTACCCTCCCCAGGTTTCTTGTTTTGTTTTGTTTTTCTTTGTGTGTTTTTGTGCACACTAGGTCTGTTAATTTCTTTCCATGTGCATGTTTTAAATGCATTTTTATTGCATTCTTCACAGTGATTAATGTATATTTGTCAATGGACATGAAGATTATGGAGTATAAGTTGTGTCCACTTTATCTGAAAAGAGCAAACTAAAACAATCCTTTTAGACATAGGGCTGAAATTGGATTTCTTGTGCATCAGTGTTAAAATAATGCTCAGGAAGCACTAGTATCTATTCATGATAAGTATTAATTTAACTTCAGTAAATGAGTTTGATCCCTTATACGAATTTTCCACTCATCTTAACAATTGAGAAACATATTCTTAAAAGCCATAAAGCCAAATTTGTTGTTGTTGTTTTGTGCCTTCAAGTCATTTCTAACTTATGGCAGCCCTAAGGCAAACCTATCATGGAGTTTTCTTGGCAAGATTTGTTCAGAGGTGGGTTTGCCCTTGCCATCATCTGAGGCTGAGAGAGTGTGACTTGCCCAAGGTCACCCAGTGCATTTTCATGGCCAAGTGGGATTTTGAACCCTGGGGGTTGTCTAAATGGCAAAAATACTCCTCATGGAATGTGAGGAGAAGACGACCTGTCCTAATGGCAATCTGTGTTGTTTTGCCGTGTTGTGAAGGAGGAGGGCCAAAAATAGCAAAAACTCCTCATGAACGCCTTTGCGGCTTTTCCTGGATTTTTAAAAAAGCTCAGAGGGAAATGCACACCCTCAACCATTAAGACAACCACATGAATTGTTGTGTGGTCTGGAGGGAGAAGAATGGACCTTCTGATTGGTTGATGGGTGGACAGGTGTGATTCTGCACTTTACTCATTTTTTAGCAGGGCAGAAGGCAACCACAGGGAGGGCAAAGAGGAAGAACTGGGAAAGGGAGGATGGCTCTCTCCTCGTCTCTCCTCTATGGGCGCCCACCCTGCCGCCACTGCCACCGTGGGGTTTGGGGAAGGGAGGACAGCTCCCTCCTCCTCTTCCCCCTTCCCACAGGTGCCCTCAGTGTCATCCCTGTGGGGATCGAGGAAGAGAGGATGGCTCCCTCCTCCTATCCTCCCTCTGCGGGTGCCCTCTCTGCCACTGCCACAAAGCTTATGAGGGCCAAAAAAACAACAACCATTAAGACAAATTGCAGCTCCTGCAATTTGACATTATTGTGGAGCAATCCATTTTGGGGGGGTCTCATATGGATGGACCCCTGGTCTCCAGAGTCATAGTCCAACAGTCAAACCTCTATACCACCCTGGCTCCCAAAGGCAACTTTACTTCAACTGTTTTTAGTCTTGCTTGACTGCATCACATTTCATTATTATATTAGAATAGCTTGTGCACAAATGTCTGAACTTGGCATGGAAGGTCAGGGAGTTCTCAAGAGCAATACATTCACTGCAGCCAAAGACAATGTTGTGCATTTTATGCTTGATAAATACATCTGTAATTACTTGATACAAACTGTTCTTTTGAAATAATTCTTGGAAAACCAGAGAGAAGACGACATTTTGAAGTTGCATGATTGCATCTGAGCCATAATTCAGAGACTAAAAAATAAAATAAAATGAGGTGTTTTTCTATCTATCTGTTCTTTGCTGCAGGCTGCAATTCTAAAATGAGTAAGCCCTGACACTATCACATGCCAGGAAGCTGGGCTTTTGTTGGTAGGGCAAAAATGCAGGGAGATCCACCTTTTGGCTACCCACTTCCACCCCTTTTCATTGTTGTCTTTACTCTGAAACATGATTCCCTCCCACTGAAAGCAATGGAAGAAAATTCATTTAACTCACATGGGGCAGTGCTGATAGGGAGCTGGAGACTGTGGATTGTGCAGACCCATATCCTTTCCCTACATGACCACCACCACACCTCCAACACGCCTTTCATTTCCATCTCTGAAATTGGAATTCCAGGCTCAGGGAGAGGTGCACAAGGAGCAGGGATAGGAGACTGAATCTCTCACTTTTTGGTTTGGTCTTTTTTGAGGATCTTAGAGGGAGAGTTCTCTTCCAACCAATAGACCCTGGAATGATCTTCATGGATCAAAGGATTGCAGCTTTAGAATCAGTAATTTTCACACTTTATTTTATGTGAACTACAGTGATGCACTGTTGGCACTAAATCTTAATTCCCCAATCCATATATAATATGAAAGTGCTCTTTGCTTTCTGTTTGCATGATAGGTTGTACAGAGAATGAAGGCTTACATTTATTTTTTTTAATCATCCTTTCCTCTGTTAGAGAAGTAAGTAATTGATAACAGTGTTTCACTAGTAGTAAATTATACATAATATCAAAAGCTATCTTTTTGCAATCTTTTTATTTTACATAACTGGATTATGACATGTTGCTAGGTCTCAGATCAACTGAACATTAGGTGAGAACATTATGTAATAAATCATTCTGTATCCCAAATGATTCTGTTCTAAACAAGATAAGAGCATCTTAGGTAAGATTTTGAAGATTTTATTTTGTTGCTTGGAAAATAATTGCACTGAAACAAAGCCACCTCTGTGTTTTTATTTTAGTCCTTGATACAATTTTGTTAAAAAACTGCAGTGATCATATTGTCACCCACTCACATCCCACTATTTTTTTAATCTAACATTTTAACACAGAGAAAGAACTTTCCAAGAATTTACAAATCTAAAACCCAGTGACAGCTAATAAAGTTTAAATCTGTTAGAGAATATGTGTGTTTCAACCATAGTTCCAAGACTATGAACCTAAACATCTAAAATGTGGGCATGGATACTAAGGGGATTCTAGGATGATGATGATGATGATGATGATTTGGATTAGGAATTTTTTATTGGAATAAGACCATTCTACTGAAAAATACACCTGACCGCAAAAGGCCGGCACTTTGCAGTTATTTTGATTTTAAAATGGATTAATTGATTTTAGTTTATTAAACTTTTTCCTGTACCCTACAGTAGTATACTGAATCTGGACAGCAGATTTCCCTAGTCAGCGAAGAGGAAGCTTCAGTCACTCTGGTGCATTTGTTTCTTCAGGTGGCTTCTAGCCATCTCCCTTTAATGCTTCTTTCTATAGGGCCTCCAAACTCTACAGGTTGTTTAAAAAGAGAGAGAAGCAGACAGATAGAAAGAAGAAGAAAAAAAGATCTTGCTGCCTAGTGAATGAGATGGGGAGAGAAGGAGAGTGAGCAAAAGGAAGGGGTGAATTAGCACTAAAGTGAAGGGGAAGAATGATATGCAAGATTGATAAAGAGGGGAGGGCAGGGCAGGACTGGTTTAAGGAATTTTGCCCCCCTCTTGCAATGCTTTATTTGGGGGGCGCATATGTTTATCTCAGGTCAATGTAACCTAACTCAAGCTAAGCTATTCACAGTAGAGGATATTCAGATTATTACTAATAATGTTTTTGCAGGAGGAGGGTTACTATGCCCCCCCCCCAATGATGGGGCCAGTGCCTTAAACCGGCCCTGGGGGAGGGGGAAAGGAAGAAGAGGAGTGGAGGGAAAAAACAGAAGGGAGCCCTGGTGGCGCAGTGGTTAAATGTCAGTACTGCAAGTCACCACGTTGCAAGTTCGATTCCAGCAGGCTCCAAGGTTCACTCAGCCTTCCATCCTTTCGTATGTCGGTAAAATGCGTGCCTGGCTTGTGGGGGCAATTAGCTAACACACATTGGAAACTGCTTAATGCAGTGTAGGTGTGTAAATTGCTATTGCTTAAAAACAATTTGTAAGCCGCTCTGATAGCCTTGTGCTAGGGTGGGTGAGGTTGAGGGGAGGGAGGCAAGTTTCTAATCCTTGTGGAGCTGGGTAGATCAAGTGTAAAAAACTTTATCTCTAGCATCCCAAAATAAATTTGTGACAACACAGTTGTACATCAGGTTGAATTTAGATTATCCTTCAATGCCTTAGAGCAGTGGTTCTTACCTGTGGTCCGTGAAGGCTTGAAGATTGCTTGGTCCACCTCCTCCCTGCAGTGGAGTGGCTGCATGATAGGAGCGAAGGCAAAGGCTGGCTGGCTTGGCCTGCGCATTACCATTCAATCCTCACCAGCCACAAACTTGCAGGAAGAAGCAGGAGAAAAGCCTTAACTCCCCTTCCAGTGTATCTGAGGGAAGGTTTAAAGAAAAGGTTAAGAGCCACTGCCTTAGAACAAAGGTAGAAAACTGTGAAAGGTTGGTGGCCACATTGCCTCCAGCTGCAGGCCTTTGGACATCTCTGCTGCACTCACACCCTGATTTTAAAAAACAAACCCAAAATTATTTTTTAAAAAGTCCTAGTTAGTTTCTGTATTGGGGGGAAAAAACACCTCCTTTGGGCTTAAAATACCCCAGGGGAGCCAAAAACTCTCTCCCTAGGGGACATGGAGATCTTGCTTGTTTGTTTAGTCATTTTAAAGTAGATGCTTGAGAGCTTCAAAAACAACCTTGAAGAACCACACTTATTCTCCTCTGGCTTAGAGGATATGTTTGAGTGTTCTGTCTTCCAGCCGCTGGCCATTCCCTCTTGATCTCTTATGCTTCTTATCATGCCATAGCTTATGGGAAAATTCTGATCTGGATAGTTTGCTGGTTTGGACATAAGTTCAAACTATGTTTTGATCATAATAGAAAGGGCTTGTCTACATGAAGGGGGAAATAACCCAGACTGCTCAACAGTAATAGCAAGTCAAAGTCTTAATGGTTTTACAGCCCCCATAAACTTTGCATGCCTGTAGCTGAGATGGTGGCCATGAGTAGATTATTCATGTTTCAAAATCCGCTGAAACAAAAATACAAAACCTGCAGTAGTACCCTACCAGCTACTGATCTTGAGAGACATATTTTCTCCAATATTTCAGGTACTATATAGCCATGACTATTGATAACCCTATCCTCTGGGAATTGTTCTCCAAGTTCGACACTGTTCCAGTTCCCTCCTTCTGAGAAAGAAGAAAGCGTACTTTGTAAACATGTACCTGTGCCATCGTTGTTCTACTGCTCTGGGATTTAAAATTGCAATTTAAGATTGTAATTTAAAATAGGCACACTTATTTGGAAATAAGTCCCAACAAAGATAGTGAATTATTTCTGGGTAAGTGTGCATATGTTTGGCAGTATGTTCCCCACCCCCACTCCCACCATGAGGAATAGGTGGGTGACTGAAGCATATCTAAACTGTCACATTTGATAGCTTGGGTTTGCTCATGGTGGCATATGTTTTAAAGTCTGACACCCTCTCATAAGCAGGAGCAGACTCAAATCCACAGCTTCTTAACAGTCTGCTTTAGTGTCTCCTTCAAGGGCAGAGGTGAAAAGTTTTCTAAAAGCTTTACTGGGTGCAGAGAATGTGCAGTGATGACACCGTTACTGACTTGAGAGAGTGTTACTTTAACTAGCGTATCTGTTACAGGAAAATTGATATTTCTCAGTATTCAAATAGGAATCCATATGTTGTTATTCACCTTCTGTTTGTGCCACTGTTGTATTTTTTCCATATTAGCAATGCTGCAGATGTGTATAGCAGTGATGGGCAACCTTTTGAGCTTTGTGTGTAGCCAAGCTCAAAAAACTGAGCATAACTCGGGTGGTGTGTCACTTTCAGGAAAAAACATTATTTCATGATATTTATAGATTAAATAACATAAATGTATAATTGTTATATCTAATTGTATTTAATAAACCAAAAACTAATTATTTAACTTACCTGCTTTGTGACTTCTTTGTTCATCCATCAGTTGGTTTCTTTTGTTGGTCTTGATATTATTTAGCTTGCTATGGCTGCCGCTATTTCTAATTGAGGGAAACGGCACCCATAGCATGCCACAGGCCCTCGCCTCTTCCAGTCGCCCCCTCACTTATATCAGTAATGATGGATTAGAAATCCATGACACCCCAGAACAGTAGATAATGGTTGCTGTGGTTAACTGTTATTTGGTTACTGGTAACGGCAGGGCCCCCAGAGATGCGTTCCCTGCTGCGTTCCACTGCTCTGCCGGCCGAAGTGAGGGCAAAGATCTTGGCTTAACTGGAAGTTCCAGAACTAGCCGCTCTGTGCTGGACTTCTGTTGTTTTGATCTACAGACCTCCGACACAGAGTGTCTAATAGGGGAGGATAAAACATTTGCGACTAGAGTCTTAGGACATTTTCAGACACAAAAAAGTCATCCTGAGGGCTTGGGAGAGGTATGCGCCTGTTTTGTGGCAGGGGGCTAGTTTCTGACAATAACGTCCCTCTCGCGTTACCCTCAGTGTTTCTTCTGTGTCGCATGGAAGGAAAAGGCGCCACTTTTTACTCACTGAAGTTCTTCATGAATAAAAAGTGGTGCCTTTTCCTTCCATGCAACACGGAAGGAACACGGAGGGTAACACGAGAGGGATGGCGTCGTAAGAAACTGGCCCCCTACCGCAGAACAGCTGCATACCTCTCCCAGTCCCTCAGGATGACTTTTTTGTGTCTGAAAATTTCCTTAGAGTTAGACTCTAACTCCAAGACTCTTGTTGCAAATGTTTCATCCTCGGGAGAAGCAAATGTTTCATCCTTGGCTACTGCACTTGGCTGTGTAGGAGCCAAGGATGAAACATCCTTCTCAGCATGCGGCCGCCTCAGCGGCCACGTGCCATCTAAAATGGCTATGTGTGTCAGTGATGACAAGCGTGTCATAGGTTCGCCATCACTGGTGTGTAAAAGGTGGTGCCTGTTGCATTTCTCTTCCATTATCATCCTTGTTGGTATTTCTATAACCATCAGCAGTCTTGCAGCCTGACAGAGTAAGGAATATCCTGGTTTATACTATTCATTATACATAGACAGTAGGCTGAGTATATGCAGCCAGACTTGTTTATCTCGGATTGGCCTTTTTAGTCATCAACTCGCTTGCAGAAAGTGCGGGATGAGTCCTTCCTGGTGCCGTTTACACAATGAAAATGTAGTGGGAAGAATTTGTGTCGAACCCTGGTTGTTTACATGTACATTGGGTCGGGCACATGATTTTCGGAAGGGGGGCACCTTTTATCCCACAACCTGCGGGACTTCCAGTCCTGCGGTTTGTGGCAGTTTTTAAAAAAGTCACTGGAGGATTCGGAAAATCAGAAATGTAAACAGCCCGGGACAAGCTATCACGGTACTAGGTGATGACCAGAAATGGTGACCGGGGGCAGGCTCAGAAATCAGCGACCAGAAAAGGAGGGGTCAGTCACCCGTTCAACAGGTTCAGCCTCACCAGCTGAAAACAAAGGCATCCCTTCTAGCTGCACAAAGGTTTGTGTGTGTGTGTGCGTGTACTAAATCACCCTGTCCAATGGATTTCTACACTGCAAACCCTTCAGCATTAACCTGTTCTTCTACTGCATGCTGGGTTTAAATTTTAAAGAGAGAGTAAATTATAAAGAGATCGTGGGTGGAGGATCGGCCATTCATCCCCTGCCTGCATCCCCTCCCTGGGTCTGAACGGATAATCAAACATTCATCCACCCCCAAGGCACAGTAAAATATGCCAGCATCTGAGCAGATTATCACACATTCATTCATCTCCCCCACAAGGCACGGTAAAAAATGTCAGCGTCTGGGTCTTTCAAAATGCCTTGTGTGTCCTCCCATTATGATCCCTGCACTGGCTTGAAACATTCACTCCACAGCTGCCTCTGCTTAAAGGGTTAACATTTTAAAAAGACAGGACAACCGCAAGCCTCTGGCCCCCTGCGCTCGGCTTGTACTGGCTTGGGCTTGTGTGTGTGCATGCATGGGCTTCAGTCCGCTCTGCTTTTGATCTCTCTCACACTCCCCAGCGCCAACTGATCACTCATTCCTCCCCAGTTTAGCTGGCTTTAAATGTTAATCTTTCATTTCTAAAGGAAAGCACCGGGTTTAGACACTGATCGCTCCTTCCTCCCCCAGATTCCTCCCCTCATCCCCTCAGCACCTCATCCCCAATGCAACACTCATTCATCCCCTCATCCCCAGCACAGAAGCCTGAACAAACATTTGAGCCAGCCAATAGCATCACTCGTGGCGTGGAACTCTAAAGGAAATATGTTACTGAGGTTGTGAAAAAACGAGTAATCGCATCCTTGATTGACAGCTAAAAAAATCCCGGGACCGTAAATTCGTGTAAACAAAAAACCCCGGGATAGTATATAGTGGGAGAAGATACATATCACAGGAACGGGATGCCATGTAAACAATGATCCCGGGATCTCCCGGGATATCCAGTTCAAAGACAAAAATCGTGTAAACAGGGAGAGACAAATACAGGATCAAGAAGTCCCGGTACGCCCCGCGACAAAAACTGCCGTGTAACTGGCACCCCTGAATCTTCATTTGTGAAAAAAAGCCAGAGAGAGAGATACAGTAGGTTAAGTAACATAAGATGGTCTACAGTTTCTTAGGCAGAATACAGTAACTAGCACTTAGCTAGGTTGAGACCCATTGGCAGAATCAAATCCAATTAATGGTGTACCCCTGCTTAACTAGAAATATTTTCCATTAATATTCATGATACCAGTTGTTCTCTGACTGTAGTAATTAGAGGAGGAAGAGGATTAGTGAAGATAACTTATTGTACAATGTAGATCACTTGTGTCCTATTTGTACTACCGCTAGGATGCTGGCAGTTAACAACTAATTTATTTTGATTATAATGACCGATCATGGATACTATGAAGTTTCAAAGCACAGTGTTGTTACCACATTCTCCCCAGTTTTTAGTTAATATTTCCACTAAGTGGTGACTGCTAATACAGAACAAATGATTTATGTTTGCTGCCACTGGAATAAATTGCCCATGAGACTGCAAGCTGGTTACACATGTCTTTTGAAGGTAAGGCATCTAACACTAATTGACTATGACAGGATTGGATGGGCTGTGGAGCTATCCACAGATATATAACTACCAGTAGTTTTGTTCTAGAAACCATGCTGAGGAAAAATTTAAGGATGAAGAAAAAATGATTAAACATGTTGAAGAATGCTACGGATATGAACACTTTCCTTACTAGTACCATAACCTAAAAATAAATCTCATTTAACCTTGAAAGTACAGTCCCTATCTTAATTAACCAAATCTTTTAAAAATGGACAACAAAAAGGAAGCCATAAAACCAATAGAAACATGTGTACTGATCATTGCTTTTGATGGCCATCTCTGAAAAATAATTAAAGACCCAATTGTAGAATGCTGCAATGAAAGTTTAGCTATCAGGTTAGTTCTCATCTTTTGCCTGTAAAATCCTGGTCATTTAAACTTTGCTCAACAATACTATATGTTTCAATGGGTGGGGCAACATATAGTGTCCCCCCTTTTCCTCATGCAATGATCAGACCTTGGATTTTTTTTTAAAGTATAGAATTGTTTAGCCGAGCGTGGCCACTAGGTGTTGTAGTTCAAAATTCTCAGAGCTGTAGTCCCCAACAAGTGGTTTTTCCAAATTCTCACAGGGGTAGCAGCAGCAGCAGCAGCAGCAGCAGCAGCAGTAGTAGTGTGCCAGTTGGGATCCTCCAGTAGAGAAGAATGGGCTGACTTCAATCTTGTGTTAAAAGCAGTAGTGCATGCTCATAATCTCAACAGCTATGGTGCATTTTGCTTGTGCAAAATGTTTGCTTGCATTGCATAAAAATAGTAGATCAGGTTAAAGTCCACATAGATTATGTTTAGAATACACACATGAAATGCATATGTGTATTCAAATGCATATGAAAACCAGTGTTTCCCTTTTATGTGCTGAATGAGATGGGTATTTCTTTCTTCCATTAAGGTGACACTGTCCATTTAGCACAGCTATAAATAACTTTAAGAGTTTAGACCCTGTGATCTGGCACTTCTGCCCCTCAACATTGCAAATCAGACTTGAAGGATGCACATCTATGCATAATTTATGTTTTCACCTGCAGAAGTAGGGAAAATACTGCAACAGGATTGTAAAGTTGTTAATTTTATGCTCCTTTCTTACCTTACGTTGGTGGCACATACTATTGCTATAATCTCTTCTAAATATAGGGCAACATTGGTGTGGAGAGGAGCTGCAGCTTGGGCTCACATACTTATGTGTATGATCCATCAGATACATACCTCAAGAGATTCCCTGGTAGTGCAGGAGGAGCTGAATAGACTCTCTCTGAAGCCAATAACTCAGTATCAGAAGGGGATCTTGAAGCCAATCTGCAAATATGCTCAAGTTCTGTGCCATGCCACTTCAGACAGCCAATGGAGGACTGGATGTTTTTATACTTTTATGCATAGGAAACCTGTCTCCTCTTTTAAGAAATTAATATGTTGGGGGACAGATTTGCCTCAGCTCTCTTCCTTATGTGCTAGAGCACACTAACAAAGAAATTATCTATGTTATATAATAGAACTTTAAAAAATGATCCTGAAATTGTACAGCCCTGTATTCTGCTGCTACACCTTTTCTTAATTTTCCAGAGTGCATAGTTCAGTTCTGATGGTTTCTCTTTCTGCTGATCCCCCCTAAAGTTGTGGCCTTGTGAACATATGCATTGCCTTTTATATAATGTGTTCAAATAAACCTGATAAATTGGAGAAAGTTTCTTTAGAGGCAGCAAAGAGCTTGTTAGCTTCAGGGTATTTGCTTTTCAAAGTAGCTGTTTTACTGTAGCTTGTTATATCCACTTCCTGTGCTCTGACATTCCTAGTGAATTTGTTTTATTTGTGCAAGCTGTGCTTAATTGGCTTTTAAACAAGATGCAGCATCAGTTAATATATGTGTACAGGCAGTGCAGTGGTGGTGTGACTTGAGATATAAATTTATTCAGCTGCCTCCATGGAAATGTAAAACATGACCCTCAGGCATGTCGCCTACTGAGGTTCAAGCCTATGTATATTAACAGGTCACTTGGAATTCTTCAGTATTCATTTTATTGTGATGAAACTTAAACTAAATTTTGGAATACATATTTATTCATCAAAGATATTTTCCAGTAAGTAGTTTTAAGTGCATGATGAAATCATCCTTCTCAGAAATTACAGCTTCTTTTCCAACAGATAAGTTCAAGTAGATTTCATGAGCTATAAAAACATTGTTCTGCAAGAGAAGCCTCTTCTGTTAAATAAAATGATTGCTATACACGTAAATATGTTGTGCTTATACACACATTATATCCAATCTTTGCAGTAAAATAACTTGCCTGTTTTACAAGACATGACAATCTGTGTCCTAAATTTTGTGCTAAAGATATTGTTCATCTTGATTCCATTCATCCTTGATGATGTAATGCTATAACAATGTAAAATATGGCCATTTTAAAGTAGGGACTGCTTGATCTATGTCACCAATGGTGTCAATATATGGCTCTTCATAAAAGTCTATTTTCAATTATGTGCATGGGGGCTACATTTATTTATTTAATATATAAAGATTATATTCTGTCCACAATAGGATTATCCCAGTGCTAGCACAGCTATGGGTCAGTAACAAAAAACAGAAAGCATATATGTCCACCATTAATTATCTCATACTGTTATATAGACCCAACTGTCTAATCAAAGGATGACATAGAAGGGCACCAAAAACTAACCATGGTTGCCACAATTCTAAACTCTAGGGGAAAGTATTCTACAGTCAGGATGCTACCACAGAGAATGCTCTATTATGATTTCTGACATCTTGAACTTCTTTAGGTTGGTGATATAGGCTAGTGATGGAGGACCATTCCTCCCCAAAATAGTACTCTACGGTGAACTCGCCACGGGTCAGCGTAAGAGGGGCGCTCCAAAAAAAAGCAATACAAGGATTCCCTGAAACAACATCTCAGGCTTGGCCAAATTGATCACCAACAATGGTCCGCCCTGGCTTCACATCGGGAGGCATGGAGATGCAGTATCTACAATGCTGCTGCTTTATTTGAGAACTCACGCAGAAAAAGTCTTGAAGAGAAATGACAACGCAGAAAGAATCACAACCTAGAAACATCACCCAAGGAGACCTTCTGCTGTGCTTTTTGCAACCGGACTTGTTTATCTCGGATTGGCCTTTTCAGTCATCAGCGCACTTGCAGAAAGTGCGGGATGAGTCCTTCCTGTATCTTCGTTTGCGAAGAAAAGCCAGAGAGAGAGAGAGAGAGATCACCCTTCCCCAGTGAATCTTGAGTCATGTGTAGGCTGATATTGGCTCCTTTAAGTAACCAGGTTCTAAGGTGCAATAGGGCTTTATATAATAAACCATCACCTTGAATTGGACTCAGTAACAAATAGGCAGTTGGTAAAACTCTGTGTTGTGTTGTCTTTTAGAGCCTTATCACGTGAGGGAAGGAACGCAGCTTTAAAGCATCCTGGCTTGCTTTATTATCATCCTGCATGCTTCCGCTGTTTTTCCATTCCAGTCCCGTGGAAGATGGTGGTAAACATGAGTGTTTTTGCTAACTGGAAAAATCCATTAGTAAAAAGACTCACCTTTACCGCCATCTCCCATGTGACCAGAATAGGAGAACAGCTGAAGAACACTGCAAGTCATGTGACAAGTCTTGCTCTCAGGCTTTAAAGCCACTTCCCTTCCCTTGTGCGATAAGCCCCTTACAATCAAACCACTCAACAGTCATACATGGGTGTTCTGTACAAGCTGCAGGTTTTACACTATCTTCAAGGACAGCCACACAAAGAACACATTATAATACATTACAGTACATTTACAATTGGGAGTTTACCAAGGCATGAATTATTGAGGGCCAGACCATCTCTGTCCAGGAATGGCACAGCTGATGAACAAATCAACTTGGAAGAAGGCTCTATGTACCTGCTCCTTCATGGAAATGCAATCCCATTTATAGCATGCTTCTCCCCATATATTCAGAGCTGAGAACCACCTGTCCACAGTACTTCTTGAAGTGACCACTGAGAAGGGAAACAATGCAATTTTAAAGCAAGTTCAATAACTTGTAGTCTATAAGTTCAATTGGCAGACAATATTTGGGGAAATGACAGGATTGCTGTGCAAAATCTGACCTGCAAGGATTCTTAAAATGTCAGTGGAAGTGCCTCAGTGACTTACTAATATGTACAAGCATTTACTAGACAATGACTAATTCTTCTTTCCATGTATATGTCTTAGTTGGACGAGTCAATAGAATGATTTAAAATTTAAATTTTAAATAAGTTACTCCATGCTTCTCATCCCAGCCAGCTGGTAATATTGTGAATGATCTTGCCTTTATATGATGAGGGTGAATGAACTCTTTGTGAGCTATTTCCTACAGCATTTTCCTCCAGGCAGCTTTAAACCACCTACATATAGAGAGATGTTGGTATAAAATCAAAATGGACATCTTGCATATGCATATGTGAATCTCAAAGCTTCCTTTTTTGTTTGACATTTGTACCAATTTGATTCAAGAAAAGTTCTTGGCCACTATTTTCTTTTTTTTCATATGTCTGTACTAATCCTAAGGTTTTCTTGGCAGGATTTATTCAGAGAAGGTTTGCCATTGCCTTCCTCTGAGGCTGAGAGGATATGACTTCCTCAAAGTCACCCAGTGGAGTTTCCACAGTGGAGCAAGGATTTGAACCCTTGTCTCCCAGAGTCCCAGCCAAGTACTCAAACCACTATACCATGGTGGCTCTCAATTGTCCTTTTAACTATAATGCATTTAATTCCTTTACCTTTTGATTACAGTACATTTACAAATTTCTCACTGAATTTTAGTGGCAAACCACACTCTAGTTTTTCCAAAAAATAAAAATTCTGGAGACCAATATGACCTCATGTTGCATTGGATGCAATATATTGTTTTTAATAAGCTGCATCCAGTTTAAATCCAGACTAAAAGGGGACATAAAAGTGACCTTAAACTTTTAATTTGTTATTGTTTGAGAAAATAATCAGTTTAAAGTGTAACAACAGAACAGGATGAAATCAAGGCTGCCGTGTATATGAATGTTTTCTATTTCTGTAGGACTAGCAAATGCAATTTTTCAGTTCAAGCTGGGGTCTGACTAAAAATAATTAGTCAGAATTTATTACAGATCTCTGTAATAAGAAACAGTCTCATTTTGGATTGAACTGGAAGAGATCCATCCTACATTATCTACAACATTACAGGCTGTAAAGGGACAGACTCTAAAACAGACTTCTCTTGCAATGTGTGGAAATCAAGCAGGCTACTGTTTTAAAGTGGGAGACTTGGTCACCTCCCCAACCAATCTCATGTGACACAGATGACTGAGACAAATGTGTGAGCAGGTAGACAAATTAATGGGTTTGTAGGCTAGTCATTGTTGTGGATCATGTCCTCATTTTATTACCTTTTTATTTTTGTTATCTTTTTCTTCCTTTGCAAAACTATATTAGCAAAAAGTATCATGTGGTTCCTGTCTCCTTTACCCTCCCTCCCTGCAACTTTCATGAATGGGCAGCAGCCTGATAGAAGAGATGTGAGGCAAAATCTCACATTAGTCCTTTAGCTATGGCTACTATTTTAGTGATGCAAGCAGCAGGTGCTAGACTTAACTGCAAAAGCAAAAAGGAAAAGGTCTTTTTTGAATGCTAGACTTAGGGCTTGTCTACACCAGCAAAAATAATTCAGCTTCAATTCAGAGTATTCTGCCTGGAGCTGCCCTGAATTCACCTTGTTAGTACCACCTCTACTTGTAATATACCACACTGAAATGATGTCCACACATTTCCCTTGCTCAAATTTGAATCAGCACTATTGGTTTTTTTTTTTTTCCTTCTTGGGGCCACCGCCTTTCCAGCCAAGCACCTCCCCAGCAGAGCTCTGCTGGTGAAGTCACTTGCTTTGAGATCAGAATGAGGCACCCAGCCATGCTATCAGTGGTGAGGTGATAACCCAATCAACCCCCCTCCTCAATCATGATCTCATGGCTGGGTGCCTTGTCCTGACCTCAAAGCAAGTGACTTCACCAGTGGGGCTTTGCTGGGGAGGTGCTTGGCTGGGAAGGCAGTGGCTGTGGCCCCCAAGGAGAAATAAACTTTTTATTTTTAAACATGGTGGGCTCAGCTGGGGGAGAGAGTGGTGGCTTTTTTAAAAAAGTGATGCTTGCCACACACACATCTATCCGCTGCCACCCCGATGCAGACGGACATACGTAAAAAAGACCAGATTATCCTGGAAACTGGAGCAAGAAGTGAGTTTTTAAAAATTGCATTAAAGCCTTAAAGAAGCACTTTCACTGTTAAAATGAACCTATGTCAGCCTTATCTACACCATGGGCTTGTTTACACGATAGAAACCCCCCAAGAAAAATTTGTGTTGATCCCTAGTAGTTCACACACATCACGGGCTATTCAGAAGGAGGGGGTAGCAAAAAGCCCAGTTAACCCGTGACTTTCCACCCCTCTATTTTTCAGGACATTTTTAGGAAAGTCCGAGACAACCCATGCTATCGGTTGTCTGAACAATCAGGAACCATCCTGGGACATGGGCTGAATGTTGATTGGTCAGACTTTGGAGAGGGCAGGCTTGCAAGGGAAGCCTTCCAATTTGGCTGGCAGAAGCTGGAGCCAGCTGAGAGCCACCGGCCCCTCCCTCCCCCTTCCTCTGGGCTGTGGCTCAGCCATGTTTAAAGCATTGCTTTCTATTGGAAGGAAAAAAAGTGAGGGGAGGACAGACAGAACTTAAAGCTTTCTATTGGAAGGAAAAATAGTGGGGGTAGGGGATGGGAGACAGAACTTAAAGCATTGCTTTCTATTGGAAGGACAAAAAGTGGGGGCAGGGGATGGGGGACAAACAGAACTTAAACCATTGCTTTCTATTGGAAGGAAAAATAGTGGGGGGCAGGGGATGGAGGTTTCTCTTTAGAGATGAGTGTAGCTGTGCCTGCCAGGGGTGGGGGTGGTTCTCCCAGACTGACCATTCCAAAAATGGCGGATCCAGACTTGCCAGGCTTCCCTTGTAAGTCCGTCCCCTCCAAAGTCCGACCAAGCAAAATACATCTCTGCTGTGTGCCCCTATCCTGGGATGGAGGCAGTCAGAATAAGAAATAAAAAAAACCCAAGACTTTTGCTACTGTGACAAAATGTGTAAACAACGAGGGATGAACTTGGGATGAGGAAATCCAGTTTCTCCCTGTGATAAAAACTGTCGTGTAACTGAGCCCCATGAAAATCTGTACCCGTCATGAATCTGGTTCTATAGGAACACACAACATAGTATTCAGGCTAGAATTGAGGCAAAACCCTGTGTTGGTCCAAATGCCTGCCACCCCCGCCACCCAAGAAATGTGCAGGAAAAGGGAGTGTGAAACTAGAAGACAGAAAAAGGAGAATGAAGATACAGGAGAGGAGTGCAGATACTATGATGTGGGGGAAGATAGAGGATACAGTGGAACAAAGGAGGTTTTTTCCCCCGCACATACCTATAATAATCTCTCACAGGTCATTGTTTATATAAAATATTCCAAAAACTATGCAGCTGGCCTCCTGCAGTTTTGATAGCTGGAGGTATGTCTAACATATTACCCATAGAGACTGTTTTGTTTTGTGACCGTAAAACTGATCCTGGACAGTCCAGCAGTTCAAAATCAGTCAGTGAGTCTTCCAGACATCAATACCTGATAGAAATAGCAACTTGCATGTAAACAGTATTATAATGGACTTCAGTCTGTTTAGACTATGTGTCTTGTATAGGCAGATGCTTTTTTTGTGTTGGAACCAAGTATTCTGCACTTGAAAAGAGGGTGTATGGTATATGAATAATAGTAACATTTTGTCATGTTCTTTATTGAGGATTTACTTACTTGAAAATAAACCATTCTGCCTTCTGTAAACATGGCATCATAAAATGCATACAAAGCCAGCAGGGTAAATACATGTGGAGATTTGTATGTACTTATGGGAAAGTCTTGAATATTTTCATTGTCTGCATTTAAAAGAAATGTTTGAATGCATCTGTAAAGCCTGTCACCGTGTTTTTTTTTTTTTTAAAGAGCTATAATCTTGGCTGTTTTAACATGGGAGCCAGTCAGGATTCTGGCCGCAGCATTCTCAACACGCTGAAGTTTCCAAAGTTTCCAAAGGCAGCCCCATGTAGAATGCATTACAGCAGTCAAAATGGGATGTAATTGAGGCATGTGTCATTGTAGACACTGTAGATGGGCTTTTGGCAGTTGATTGGCTGCTTTGCATGGGGCTTTTAGTAGATGGCTACAACACTTAAAACAAATCCTTGTAAATCAGTTGGCTTAAGTCTATTAGTTAGTCCCAACTGGAATAAAGTGACTGAATCAATGGAACTTAGATGTTGATTTAACAAATTCCCTTTGATGCAAATCTAGTTGAGAACAATTGATTGGATGTATGCCACTCTGGTTTAATATTATCATTTATTTGTGTTTTAATATAATTTTTCTGTTTTATTTTTCATTTAAAAAATCTTTTTGTGAGCCATCTTGGGAGAAAAATCAAAATCAAATTATCTTGCTGTGAGCCATCATTGGGAGAGATGCAGGATATAAAACAAATGAATAAATAAGGTTCCTGTATCTGGCTGGGAGCCAGTATGGTGTAGTGGTTTGAATAGTAGTACAAGAACTCCAGCAGAGTCCTTACTTGGCCAGACTTTGAGCAAGTCACTCTCTCTCACCTTCAGAGGAAGGCAGTGGCAAACCCCCTCTGAAACAATCTTGACAAGAAAATCCCATGATGGTTCACTTCAAGGTTACCATGGTCTGGAAATGATTTGAAGGCACACAACAACAGTAGATAGCTAAGCTCTAAACTAGGTATTCAGAAAAACTGATGATTTCTTTTTTTAAGAAACAGAAAAACATTTTACTAAGAGCAAACTGGCATTTGAGGGAGGTGGGTTACTGTACAATCAAATTTCAATCTGTTAGTAGTGCCAACTGAAGTAGAGCCATTGAACTACTGGAATTTATATAAATAGTTGCTCATGTTTCAGCAGACTATTGATAGGTCTGCTCTAATTGGGACTACTGATAGTATGCAGGCACAAGTGTTTTTCACCTATTTGTATGTGACCACAAGCAGAATAAATTCTGGAAATTCTAACATGTATTTTAGAAATCTTTTGTCACCATACTCAAAGAGTAGATTAAACAGATTTTTGAAAAATTGAGTTTACACTGTTATCTATAGTCAATCCCTAGAACCTCTGTTACTATTTTCATCTTCTTGGAATAATCTTTAAACTATAAGAGGTTACATAGGCCAAGAATGTAATAGATACTGCTAACACTTCAACAAAACATATTCTAGGTGTTGCAGGATGTTTTTAGAAATATGAAAAACTAGTTCCCCTACAGGGATATGTATTTTTGGTGGTACAGTTGTCCCTTCACATTCGCGGGGGTTAGGTTCCATGGACCCCCGCGAATGTCAAAAAACCGCGAATATTGATTGTCCTCCCCTCCCCCGCTAAAGTGACCATGGGGCCACCGGAGGCCCCATACTCGCTTTTCCCGGGCTCCCCACTCCCTCCCAAGGCCCCATAGAGGCCTCTGCGGCCCTCCCCCCACCCTCCCCAGCGCCTCCCCCCACCCTCCCCGGGGATTCACGGAGCCTTCCAAGGCTCCGTGAAAGCCTCCGCGGCCCTCCCCCACCCTCCCCGGGGCCTATCCCACCCTCCCCAGCGCATCCCATCACCCTCCCTGGGGCCTTCACGGAGCCTTCCAAGGCTCCGTGAAGGCCTCCGCAGCCTCCCCCCACCCTCCCCAGCGCGTCCCCCCACCCTCGGGGCCTTCACGGAGCCTTCCAAGGCTCCGTGAAGGCCTCCGCGGCCTCCCCCCACTCTCCCCAGTGCCTCCCCCCACCCTCCCCAGCGCGTCCCCCCACCCTACCCGGGGCCTTCACGGAGCCTTCCAAGGCTCCGTGAAGGCCTCCGTGGCCTCCCCCCACCCTCCCCAGCGCCTCCCCCCACCCTCCCTGGGGCCTTCACGGAGCCTTCCAAGGCTCCATGAAGGTCTCCGCGGCCTCCCCCCACTCTCTCCAGCGCCTCCCCCCACCTTCCCCGGGGCCTTCACGGAGCCTTGGAAGGCTCCGTGCAGGCCTCTGCGGCCTCCCCCACCCTCTCCAGCGCATCCCCACCCTCCCCGGGGCCTTCACGGAGCCTTGGAGGGCTCCGTGAAGGCTTCCGCGGCCTCCCCCCACCCTCCCCAGCGCCTCCCCCCACCCTCCCCGGGGTCTTCACGGGGCCTTCGGAGGGTCTCCGAGGGCCCCGTGAAGGCCTCCCCGGCCCTCTCCGCTCCCTCCAAGGGCTTTTACGGGGCCTCCAGAGGCCCCGTCTCGCGGTGTTGGGGGGGCCCGGGGGGGCCCTCCCGAAACCGCGAATAACCGAAACCGCGAATGTGGAGGGGCAACTGTATTAAAGCCAATTTTCTTGAGTGACCCTGTTTATACAGCAGTAGGTTATCATTCTTCAAAGAAAAAGACAGCTTCAGGAGTTGTCAGAGTATATTTCTTGTGCTATGTAATTTTTCAGTTGCTTGCTTGCTACATGTATAGTCAGTGTTATTTTTCTTAGGAGATTTTCACATGGGCTATATATCCCGTGGCAGGAACAGAACAGGGTTGGGAAAGGTTTTCCCTTTCGGATGACGTTGACCCCATTCTGTCCTGCATCCATCCTGCTCCCGTGACAGTTCTGGAACAATGTAATCATGATTTTTCATTGTGAATAGACCTCCTGTTCCATCGCTATCACGCAATCACGGGTGTGCGAACAGGAGCCCCATTCCTGTTCCAAAATGACAGCCACGGAGGGGAGGCCCGTTCCAAGCACTTCCTGGTACGATCTGGACATCCAGGTAAGTGGCACCCTTTATTTTACCCTCCCTGTTTTGATTGTGTGATTTAAAGTGTGTTTTTGTGCTTAATGAACTGGTTTTATGTTTGGGGGAGTTTTATTTTTTAAATTTACTGCCTGGCTGTTATCACATGATAATGTGATAACGTTTCAGATGGCTGGTCATAAAAGCAGTCTTACGATGGCTGCATTTATGGCCAGCCAGCGAGGGGAGGGGGAGCCTGTTCCTGCCATGGGATTAAGGTAAGTGTGTGAAAGGTTTACGTTATTCTGTGGCAGGAATGGGAGAGGAGGTGGCGGAGCAGTAACGGGGCATTTTGGCCCCCATGTGAAAATCTCCTTAGGCATTTGTGTCAGTGAGAGAGTGAGGAGATTGTGGCTCTTTCCCGATATGGTATAAAATTTGTAACTGAGGAAGAACTTATACAATGTCTGGGAGATCATTAGTAACACATGCTGATAATATTGCTATCTGATTGCTATCTGTTATGGTTTAGTAATTTTGTCTTTGTATCTCAGCTTTCTGTTTTGAATGAAATATGATTTGATGCTTTCAGGTTTGGGAGTTTTCCACCATTAACGCAGCACATAGCAGTGGTCATGCTCACTCATAATTTGTAATTTACTTGTATATTGAAGCAAGTAGGGTCATTCTTCTGTGCTCTTCCGTGTCAGGTGTGAGTGTTTGTGTGTGTGTGTGTGTGTGTGTGTGTGAGAGAGAGAGAGAGAGAGAGAGAGAGACAGCTTCACTTTTTTTTTTTTTTTTTTTTTTTGCCTGTTTCACTGAATTCCATTCCTGTGGGCAGACTTCTGCTGGAAAACAACTGCAGTGTTATTTGGTTCCAGATATTGGTACCATCGGCTCTCTATATCCACAGATTCAACCATCCATAGCTTGAAAATATTCTCCGTCTTCCCAAACAATAATTAAAAAACACTTGATTTTACCATTTTATATAAGGAAACCATTTTACTACACCATTGTATATAATGGGACTTGAACATCCATAGATTTTGATATTCAGGGGTGGTCCTGGAATCAAACCCTACCGGATACCAAGGGGCCTCTGTATACCTCAGTTAACAAGGTAGCTGTGTTCCTGGGCATGACAACTTTAACAGAAAATTTAGTACCAGAGACAGAAATAACATGGAAAGATTAGGATAGGTTCCTGCTTCACAATATGTTTCAGCTAATCTTTTATTCAGAACTAACAATATGTGTGTGTGAAATGAAGCAACCAATTGAGGTTGACCTTGAGTAAGTAAATAAAAACATTTTGAAGAGATCACTTGAAAACATCTTCCAAATGCATCTAGGGATGTTTCTTTTTCTTTGACCAGCCTCCACATTTCTTATGATTTCCATTTTGGTGGCCAGACTTATAAAACCTATGCATCTTTGATATGTTGTTGAAGCAGGCATATCTGTTTTTTCCTTTTCTCTCTGTTTTGCTGTTCAAACATGCTCCGTAAGATTTTCTGAAGGGAGCTGCTGTTACCTTGACTATTGTAGGTGAGCACAGACAGCTACAGTAGAATCAGCTAGAGTTTATTGCTGCAATGTTTACTATAGAAACACTGCTGATATCTGACACTGAAAGTCTGATTCTCCAGCCTTCCTTCATCATCCTTCAAATATGCAAAGGGAACTTCTAGCACCTTTGAGACTCAGAGGCTTACCGTGTGCTGAAATAAAGCGGCAGTGCAGCCGGAAGTTTCCATCTTCCATGCTGCCTTACTGCACGGCGCTATTGTTCTTATGTTCCAGTTCCATGGGAGATTGAGGTAATCAGTTCCATGGGAGATTGAGGTAATCATGGGAGATCGAGGTAACTACACTTTTTACTAATCAGAAAAACCCGTTAGCAAAAGGATGCTGTTTTACCTCAGTCTCCCATGGGACCAGAATGGCGAACACTGGAAGAACAACAATGTCATGCGAGAAGGTAGCATGGAAGGTGGACCCTTCTGGCTGCCCTGCAACTGTACTTTGGTGTGCGGTAAGCCTCTAACTGAGAGGAAGAAGTAGATAGCATAAGCTTTCATAGACTTAAGTCTACTTCCAAAGAAGTATCTTTCTCAGCATCTGAGGAAGTAGACTTAAGTCTATGAAAACTTATGTTGCCAACTTGTCTCTGTTAGTCTCAAAGGTGCTACAAGATCCCTTTCCATACTAATATTCCAGACTAACACAGCTATGTCTTTGAATTTGTCCTTTGAATACTGATGCTGAAAGATTTCCAATTATGCAGAAGTCAAAAAGAATCAGTTGTATGGGCAGGCCTATCCAGACTTTTAAATTGTCAATTTTAAACTGTTTTAATATGGACTGGTATTGTGTGTTTCCAATAAATATATGTATTTATATATTTTTAATCAAAATGTATTTTAATTGTTATTAATTGTTTTGTGTGTGGATGTGTTGTTCCCCACCTCGATCCTTGGGGAGAGGCGGGTAAGAAATAAATATATTATTATATATTATTATTATAATAAAAAGACTTGTAAAAAGGAGTTCATTTGTCAGAGGCTTTGTTAAACTAGGTATGCCTGTAACTTTCAAACAGGTCAGGTTTTGAGGCTATACCATTTCACACTGATATCAGGCCAAGAAGTTTTTCTTGCTGAGGTACTAGTTTTCCATATGCAGTCAATGAGTAACTGGATCATAATCTCCTTTTAAAAGAACTGAGAACCTCACTGCAAACATTTTGAATAACTGATGTCGTGGGGTCTGTACCCTCCATGGGAACAGGTACATCAAATGCCCCCCAACTGCACAACCTCTCAAACACACCCAGAGCCTGTCAAGTAGGAAGAAATGAATTTATTGTTTACGTTCAGCAAGTCCTTTGTCAAGTAAAAGGACAGCAGCACAGGTCCCAGTAAGTGTCTTCCAGATACAGGCACTGGCAAGACCCCTGCAAAGTGGCTGTATGGTGAGGAGCCTGAGCTCCTCCTACTTAGGTCTTGATAAGAGTCTCAAGGAGGCAGCAAAAACATCAGTAATTCAGTGCTAAGAATGCATCTGCACAAAGGGTGCTTCACTTCAGCTACCCACAGTCAACTATTTACTTGGCTCCTTTGTATGTCCTTCTCATTGGTAGCAGGGCTTGTCCTACTACCAATGAGCATTTCTGTCAGCATTTCTGTCCCACAATCTCCAATCCCACTCCTGTACCAGCACAATAACCCTCCCCATCACACTTACATAATCTCTCATTGACAGGCAGCCCAGGAATGAATGGAACTCTAAGGGAGCTCTGTTCGCTTCCTGGACTGAAATCCTGCCTTTTTGTTCTTGTGAGAAGACGCGAGCTCAGGAAAATAAAATAAATAACATGAAAAAGTTAAACCAAGCACAAAAACACACTTTAAAACTTACAAGTAATCCAGCGGGGGGGGGGTGTTTGATAAAAAGTGTGTCATAGAATCATAGAATCATAGAATTGCAGAGTTGGAAGAGACCACGAGGGCCATCCAGTCCAACCCCCTGCCATGCAGGAAATCACGATCAAAGCATCCCTGACAGATGGCCATCCAGCGTTGCAATCTCACCTGGAAGTGTTCTGGCAGGACAACCCATTGACACTGCATTCACAAGAGTTAAATGGCCCGAGGTTTCACACACTGGCAGTGCCAGCACCAAAACAGGACAGGCAATCTATTGAGGCTCAGTCCATCAATAAAAAGAAACGCCATAATGACTCCAGCAGAATGCAAAAGGATGATGTCGTCTGATATTGGCATCCTTTTGCACCCCTCTAGCATCATTATGGTGCCACATTAGCCATATCTGATAATCTCCCCAGTCTCTCTCTGGATTCCCAAATTACTCTTGAAGGACCTCCCTACCAGGCAGCTAAGAAAAGCCTCCGTCCACTGGGTACTCATGTCTTTCCTTGAGGCTCTTCACAGTCCCTGTGCTCAGGTCTAAAGGAGCCTTTTGTAGGCCCTCTCTTCTTGTTTAGCTCCTGCTTGCCTTTTTTCTTCCAGTGGATGCTAGTGTTCTTTTATTGGCCTCTTAGCCACACACCCCTGAAGAAGCTTTAAGTGACATCAACTGGTTTTCCTTTCCTCCTGAGACAGGGGAGTTGGGAACAGCTGAGGCAGTGCTACTGGGACATCCTACCATAGAACCATAGAATCATAGAGTTGGAAGAGACCACAAGGGCCATCTAGTCCAACCGCCTTCGGCCACGCGGAAATACCCAGTCAAAGCACTCCCGACAGATGGCCATCCAGCCTCTGTTTTAAAATCCTTAATACACAACATACATGTAGTTACGGTACTTTTTACATGGTTTCATGCTTCTGAGCAAAATTTATTTTCCCCATATCTACCAATCAGAAGATTCCCATCTCTGCCTCTCTCACTTTAATCTATAAACCAAGTAACTGCATGCTCACTCCATTCCGACTTCCAAAATTCTATCAGTTTTCTCCATTCTTCTCTAAACTTGGTGGTGGACTGGTGTTTGATCCAATATGTAAACTGATCCATTTGTGCTATTTCTAATAGCTTAATCATCCATTCTTCTACCTTCGGTATATCATTCTGTTTCCAATATCTGGCATACGTGATTCTCACTGTGGTGGTCATGTATAGTATTAATGTTCTATCTTCTTTAGGAAAGTCTTTCTCTGTGATGTTTAGTAAATACACTTCAGGTTTTAATCTAAATTCTATTTTCAAGATTCTACTAATCCAATTGTGTATCTTTGTCCAAATTTTTTTTGCTACTTTAAATGACCACCATATGTGGTAAAATGATCCATTCATTTCATCACATTTCCAGCAATTTGTTCTTTTATCTTTATACAATTTTGTCAACTTTTGTGGTGACATATACCAATGAAAAAGCATCTTACAGCAATTTCCCCTCAGCTCCATACATGGGATAAATTTCATGTTTCTTTTCCACAACATCTCCCAATTGTCTAAATGAATATTATACCCAATGTTTTGTGACCACTTGATCATATAATCTTTCACCACTTCTGATTCGAATTCTAGTTTTTAATAACAATTTGTATGCCTTAGATATTGACAATTCTTTATTTTCTATTAATACTAAGTCAAGCTCTGTCGTCTGGTATTCTATTCCAACCAAATTCTTATCCATTTTATATCTTTCTAACAGCTGACGATATTGAAACCAATTGCACACTTTTTTTTCCTCCTTCAATTCCTCTCTAGTTTTAATTGAATACGACCCATCCTTAAATATTAACAACTCTTTGTATGTTAACCATTCATCCAGGTGCGCCATCTCAGTTCTTCTGAAGGCTTCCTGGGGTGATACCCACAACGGTAGTCTAATATACAAGGTTTTTTTACTTCTTTCCAGGTTTTTAACATTGCATTTCTGATAATATGATTTCTAAAGTTTTATCTATCTTTTCTTTTTCATACCACAGGTATGCATGTGATCCATACCTGGTATCTACTCCTTCTAATGTTATTATTCTATCATTTTTAAGTCTAAACCAATCATATAGCCATACCAAAATGCAAGAATGATAATATAACCTCAAGTTTGGTACAGCAAGACCTCCCCTATCTCTTTCCTCTTGCAGTACTTTCCATCTTATTTTTGGTTTTTTATTCTGCCAAATAAATTTGGACACATCTTTCTCCCATTGATTAAATAACTTGTTACGCAGTACAGGTAGATTTTGAAATAGGAAGAGCATTTTGGGCAAAATTGTCATTTGTATTGCTGATATTCTCCCTAGGAGTGATAGATTTAACTTTTCCCATTTTTCCATATCTTTTTTTTATCTCATTCCAATTCTTAGTATAATTATTGTTCACTAAATCCAGATTATTTTTTGTTAACATTATTCCCAAGTATCTAATCTTTTTTTCTATCTTAAATGTTGACAACTCTTCTAATTTCTCTTCCTCTTTTCTTGCCAAGTTCTTTGTTAATATTACCATTTTTTCTTTCTTTATTTTGATTCCTGATGCTTTTCCAAACTCTTCTAGTGTTTCTTGCAACCTTTTTATTGATCCTACAGGATCTTCTAAAGATAAGGTCAAATCATCAGCAAATGCACATATCTTGAAGATTTGCTTTTTTATCTTTACTCCCTGTATCTTCTTGTCCTCTCTAATATTCCTGCACAACATCTCCAAAACCATGATGAAGATCAATGGTGAAAGGGAGCATCCTTGTCTTACCCCCTTTTCCATTTTTATTTCTGATGTTTTCTGTCCATTTATTATTATTTGGGCTGTTTGGTGTTTATAAAATGCTTTAACCAATTTATAAAGTTCTTACCCAGATCCATTTTATTCATTACTTCTATGATATAAACCCATTTAACGCTATCAAACGCCTTTTCTGCGTCCAAAAATACTAAGGCTAGTTTTTTTTCCTCTGGATGTTTATCAAAATACTCTATAAGGTTTATTATCCTTCTAATATTATTTCTTAAATGCCTCTTAGGTAAAAATCCTGTTTGATCGTATGCATGTAGAATTCATTGAGAGTGAATCATTCTGCTCCCCATTTGTCTTTCAGTTGTGATGTAAAGAATTGGGTCCCCTTCATGTTATCATAAAAGTCTTATCCATTAAGGATATGCACATGAAACTGAAAAGCATTTATAGAAATGTGTGTGCATGCATGCACCTTCAGTTTGCCTGTTAACTTATGACAACCCCGTGAATTTCATAGAGTTTTCTTGGCAAGGAATACTCAGAGATGGTTTTGTCAGTTCCTTCCTCTGAAATATATCCTATAGCACCTGGTGATCATTGGTGGTCTCCCATCCAAGTACTAACCAGGACTGGCCTGCTTAGCTTCCACGATCAGACAGGATCTGGGGCCTTTAGGGTATTTAGGCCCTTGTAGAAATGTATAATATATTATATTAATTCAACATGTTTAGAATAATGAAATAAAATGTAATTAAGGGGCACTGAATCAAAGCTGGCTTTTTAATCATAATATTTGTTTTGCGTATGATTTGGAATTATGTAAATCTGGCCTTAAATTGTCTCCACTTATGCCATCTATAATCCTTCTTCAGTTATTAGGACAGAGGAATTCTTTGGCCACTGCATGTACATTGTGTTAATTACAGTCCAAAACAAGGCATTTGTGTTTGTGCAAGAGATGTTCCTGGGCAGAGATGGGCAAAGTGCAGCCCTTCAAATGTTGGACTGCAGTTCCCATCAGCCCTATCCAGTATACCCAATGAGAATGAATGCTGGGAATTCTAAGGGCCCATGTATTCTGTAGCCATGGTCAGACAGTGAAACCCTGCCATAATTACTTGTACCCACATAGACTTCTTTTTGCTCCGAGGATTTAGAAGTGGAGCAAAGTAAGAAAAAAAGGGCTACATTCTGGTAATTATTCTGACTTATTAAGTTACAATTTGGTTGTTTAGTGGCAGTGATGTCACTTTTTAAAAAACCGGCGTGCCGTTTACACAATGAAAATGTCCCGGGAAGAATTTGTGTCGATCCCTGGCAGTTTACACATACATCGGGTCAGGTACGTGATTTTCGGAAGGGGGGCCACCTTTTATCCCTCAACCTGCGGGATTTCCAGTCCCGCAGGTTGTGCCAGTTTTTTAAAAAGTCACTGGAGGATTTGGAAAATCGGAAATGTAAACAGCCTGGGACAAAATATCTCGGTACCAGGGGATGACCGGAAATGGTGACTGGGGATGGGCTTAGAGATCAGCAACCAGAAAAGGAGGGGTCAGTCACCCATTCAACAGATCCAGCCTCACCAGCTGAAAATAAAGGCATCCCTTCCAGCTGCACATAGGTTGGTGTGTGTGTGCGTGCGTGTACTCAATCACCTTTTAAAATGGATTTCTACACTGCAAACCCTTCAGCTTTAACCTCTTCCTCAACTGCATGTTACAAAGAGATTGTGGTGGGCAGAGGGTCGCCCATTCATCCCCTACCCTGATCACCTCCCTGGGTCTGAACGGGCACAGTAGAATCTTCCAGCGTCTGAGCGAATGAACACACTTTTATTTCCCCCCGTCGCAATGCACAGTAAAAAAAATGCCAGCATCTGTGTCTTTCAAAATGCGTGTCTGTCGCTGGCTTGAAATCTTCACTCTGCAGCTAAAACTCTGTTTTAAGGGTTAACATTTTAAAGAGGCAAGGGGAATACCAAGCCTCCCCCCCCACCTCACTCGGCTTGATTTCAAAAGGAAAGCACTCGTTCCTGCATCTGAACGAAAGATCACATTCTGGGTCTTTCAAAATGCCTTCTGCTTAAAAGGTTAACATTTTAAAGAGGCAAGGGGAATCCCAAGCCTCCCCTCCCCAGCCTTGATTTCAAAAGGAAAGCACTGGTTCCTGCGTCTGAGCGAAAGATCACATTCTGCATCTTTCAAAATGCCTTCTGTTTAAAAGGTTAACATTTTAAAGAGGCAAGGGGAATACCAAACCTCTGCCCCCTCTCTCCCCCCCAGCCCGCCAATAGCATCGCTTGTGGCGTGGAACTCTAAAGGAAGTGTGTCACCGAGGTTGTGAAAACACAACTAATCGCATCCTTGATTGACAGCAAAAAAAAAAAAAAAAAAAAAAATCCCGGTAAGCTAAACATGTGTAAACAGCAAAAGCACAGGATATAAGAGTGCGGGACCAATAAAAACTTTTGTCGTGTAAATATCAATCATGGGATCTTCCAGGATTTCCTAAAGAGTGACAAAAATCATACAAACAGCGAGGGACGGATACGGGATCAGGATGTCATGGTAAGCCCCGCGACAAAACTTGTCGTGTAACTGGCACCCGGCACAACCCGCGGGACTGGAAGTCCCGCAGGTTGAAGGTTAAAATGTGGCCCCCCTTCTGAAAATCACGTACCCGACCCGATGTACGTGTAAACTGCCAGGGATCGATACGAATTCTTCCTGGGACATTTTCATCGTGTAAACGGCACCCAGAAGTGTCGTGTTAGAAGACAAGGTAGAAAGTCAAGCAGTCTTTCTTAAACATGGAAGGCATGCAGTATATGAGTATATTTTACTACCTGCTGCAGTGCCAAAACCAGTACTGGCAGCAGTATTTGCAAATTTGTAATAAAAACTGTTTTGCATGAGAGTATCACTGATTCAATAATATTTTTAATAATTAAGCCTTAATAGGAAAAAATCAATCATTTAAGTATTAGAAATGTTTACATTTACTGTAGTTTCCCATATGTGGTGGGCCTGCTTAGTCATAAGAGATTTATAGTTAAAAGCAAGAAATGATAAATATAATGAAAGGAATGTTACATATTGTTATTTATGTGGTTCCTTAGTGATTTTGTTGAATTATCTTGGAAGTAGTTTTCTGCTCCTTTCTTTCTAAAAGAAGGAATGATAGAATCACAGAATGATAAAGTTGGAAGGGATGGCAAGAACTATCTATCCAGTTCTCTGACACGAAGGAATATCCTGGAAAATTGCCCCTGAGAGTTGCCCTCTAATCTCTGTCTAAAAGTCTCCACAGTCCACCACCTTCCAAAGTAGCACATTCCATTGCCTGACCATTCTTACTGTCAGAAAGTTCTTCTTAAAGTTTACCTGGAATCTCTTTTCTTAGAATTTGAATCCATTGGTTTGGGTTCCTTCCTCTGGAGCGGTAGATAATAAGCTTGCCCTTAAGGTGTTTAAAGGTGGCTATCATATCACCTGTTAGTCTTCTTTTCTCTGGGCTAAGTGTACCCAACTCCCTCAGAACTGGCAAAACCACCTCTTCAGTATTCATTGCCTAAGAAGATCCTATGAAATTCATGGGGTCTCCATAAGTTCACAGGCAACTTGAAGGCACACACACACACACGCCCTCAGCCATTCATCATAGGACTTGGTTTTCAGACATTTTTGGACCTTGGTTGCAGTCAGCACATATTCCAGCTAGTCAATCTCATTCTTAAACTATATTGCCCAGAACTGGACACAGTATTCCAGGCGAGGCAGAATAGAGTGGTGTGATTACTTCCCTTTATCTGGACACTATAGTTCTGTTAGACTTGAAAAACTTGTTACACTCATTCTAGTTGCTGTAAAAGATGGTCATAGAAAGACATTGGTGGAAGCTTTCATTTTTTGAGTTGAATGTTACAAGTTCTTCCTGTCTTTTTGGTCCAATTTCAAGCATGGTCTCAATTTATTTATTTTTTAAATTCTTAACACAAGTCTACTGATTTAATGTATTTGTCTCCAATTCTCTTTCCTATTTTTCTCAAATGTGTTTTATAGTATTGTAATGGGATAATTAACATAGATAGGGTATCTTAATTGATAATGGTTGTGGTCCTACATCACATGGGTAGAATGTAACATTCCACCTATGCAGTTCCACAGTATGGAATTACTGAGTATTAGAACCCCCCACACTAGTCAGTTAGTATGCTAGCATACACTGGAGATCCAGGACACCAATGTTCTCTTCTTCTAGCTGCATGATTGCAGCCAGATGTACTCCAGCACTGGAAAGCTACTTTTTATGTGGTGGGGAGGAATAGCATGAAGAGGAACTGAATACCACCTTCTACATATGGTTTGTCTTGAAGAGGATTCTGGTCAATGTAAAGGGGTGTGTGTATGTGGGTATGGGTGTGTGTTTATGAACAAAAAATAAAACTTGTATTTAGAAGAAACTGAAATACAAAAAAATTTAAAATACATTAACAACTAAAATAAATTAAAAATGATTTTAGAAGAATCAAGTATTCTTAAGTCTAATTCATAAGGAATCAATTTTGCAATGTCTCTTCTAATAATATATGTCATACTTTAGTGGAACAATACATGAAAACCTCAGACTAAATGATTACTACTTGACTGTACAATTGTAAATGATTACTACTTGACTGTACAAACTGTACTCTACGGTGAAGTCGCCATGGGTCAGCGTAAGAGGGGCGCTCCAAAAAAGCGATACAAGGACTCCCTGAAACAACATCTCAGGCTCAGCCAAATTGATCACCAACAATGGTCCACCCTGGCCTCACATCGGGAGGCATGAAGACGCACTATCCATTATCCACAGTGAGTTATTTGAGAACTCATGCCAAACAAGTCTTGAAGAGAAACGACAACGCAGAAAGAATCACAACCTGGAAACATCACCCAAGGAGACCTTCTGCTGTGCTTTCTGCAAGCGGACTTGTTTATCTTGGATTGGCCTTTTTAGTCATCAGCGTGCTTGCAGAAAGCACAGGATGAGTCCTTCCCAAATCTTCGTTTGTGAAGAAAAGCCAGAGAGAGAGAGTTTAGTGGAACAATCCATGAAAACCTCAGACTAAATGATTACTACTTGACTGTACAATTGGCCCTCAACTAACTTGCAGGAGTTATGGGTGCATAATCCCCACAAAAAAGGAAAAAAGGTGAATATTCCATGCTATAGACTCTTCTGCTACAAAAATCTCCACCTCACTTCGAGGCCACTTTTGCCACACCTCCGTCACCTCTGCCTCCTAGGATGATGAAACTGCTGCAAAAATCTCCTGCAGTGGAGGAACAGCCCAGGAAAGCCAAACTCCGGTGTGCACAGAGACAGCTGATGCTGAGCATTGAGCCAAAGAGCTGCGCTCCTCAGCTGCCTCATTTCTCTCCTGGATGGGTGGCAGGGGGAGGGGTGACCCAATAGTAGTCTGCTGCCGCCACCCCTAGGACTCCTCTCTGGTGTCCACACTCATGCATGCTCCCTTCCGTATCACTCCAGCCAGCCAGGCTAGTGAGTGAGTGAATGAGTGATGCCACCCATAGGAAAGAGTTGACAACACAACAGCTCTGTGCTCAGCTCCAAATCAGGGCAGAGGAAGAGATTTGGCTGAGAACTAGAAGCAGTGTCAGGGGGTGGTGGAAGCAGCCCAGGAGTGAGGCAGAGGCATTGTGGTGCCAAGGCAGGAAAGGGAGGTATGGGCAGAGAAAGGAAGTGGAGAGGAGCAAGGAGAACGGCGATGACACTGCAGGAAATGTTTACAGCAATGTCATCATTGGCAGAGGGGGAAGGCTTGTAGACCAGTAGTGGAGGCAACTACAAACTCGCAAATAATCAGATCCACAAAAGAAAAACATACAAAACGTGAGGGCCAACTGTATAAGGCCCATCTTATCTACACAATATGCTGTATCTTGCTAATTGTGTTGGTGTATGTGTGTGTTTAATGGTGTATGTTTTGATCTGTTTTTTTAAAAAAAAAATTTAATTGCTTAATCCCTTTCTTAACTTTTTGTGAATTTTTAACTATGTGGTTTTTTAATTTGTTGCAAGCTGCTTTGAGTCCTGAACTGGGGAAAAAGTGGGATAGAAATAAATAAATATTATAACAACAACCACAACAACACTGTGTTGCAAGTTCAATCTCAAGGGTTCCAGGGTTCACTCAGGGTAGTTTTAAGCATTTCCTCTCCCACCCTGACTTGCCTAATGTGGAAAGAGACTCCCCTTGTGAGCAGGGATGCTGACAGGGGAAAAAATCTGGGTTCTTGCTCAAGGGGAGACTCTCCATGCAAAAAAAAAAAGGAACTGCTCTTCAGGCATCTTGTTTTCTATGGAAAATTTACAATAGGGGGTGCATCGTGATTTCTTGAGTGGCAGGGGGTTGGACTGGATGGCCCTTGTGGTCTCTTCCAACTCTACAATTCTATGATTCTATGATTCCGTCCTTTCTTAGGTTGGTAAAATGAGTACCCAACTTGTGGGGGCAATTAGTTAACACACATTGGAAACGGTTTAATGTTGTGTAGATGTGTAAATTGCTATTGCTTAACAATTTGTAAGCCGCTCTGTGAGAGCCTTTGTGGCTGAAGAGCAGGGTATAAATACCTAAATAAACAAATAAAATACTTCTGTATCACTGTTAAGAGCACATTTGTTGGCAGGTATGCAAGTCAGATTAGCCCAAAGGTCCGGGTTTTGCTGTGAAGTTAGGATTCTAAAAGCTGCAAGATGAGTTTAATGATTATGGCATAACTTAGTAATCTTTGCCAGTTTGCATAAAAAAGAGCATTGTTTAGTGTAGTGGTATCTATTAATGAAGCTATTTGTGGGGCTACAAGAACACTACCCTGAGTTTTAATGGCTGAAATACAGTTCATTTCAAGACATTTCTTGCTTCTTTTTTTTCAAAGACTGGTTGGGTCAGGTGTGGTGTGAAGTTGTTTCTTAGGTTTCATGTTTGTATAACATTCTAGGTATGTGTGACATTATACAGATCAAATAAGTTTCCATTTTAAAGCAGTGTTTTATCAGAACTGTACTGTAAAAGGATACAAAAACAGTGGCACAGAACATTCAGAAGGTTGCACAGAATTTATGCAGTGTATATGTTACCCTTAGTATAACACATTTATAAAGAGAATGGACCTGGCACAGTTGTATTATGAATAACGTCACCATGGGTTTTGGAATGTGTGCTACTATTGTCATCACACTTAGGGAAAAAGTAGAAAAAGATAATCAGTTTCACTGAGTTTTATTGTTTAAGTACATGTGATTGCAATGCATCTTACATTTTATTTGAGGAAAATAGTAAGGGAGGTGACTATCTGCTATAAAGTTGGAAAATTGAGGAGTAATAGATATATTTTAATTAGTGTGTTGACTATTTTAAAATGTCTTGGTTTTACTTGTTCTTTTAAATTGATATATATTTTAATTGATATGTACTTTTAATCAGTGTTATGTCTATGTGTTAATGTGTTGTTCCCCACCTTGATACATAGGGAGAAACAGGTAAGAATTAAATGTTGTTGTTGTTGTTATGAGTAGGCCATAGTTCACAAAACGTAGGATATAAAATGATTTATGCAGTGGCAGGTGTCGATATTGTAGTCACACCTGGCTTTAGGCATTGCAATTGTTGTTAATTGCCCTTGAGTCGACCTTGACTCATGGCGACCCCATGAATGAGACATCTCCAAGAGCCCCTGTTATCAACCACTCTGCTCAGGTCTGGCTCAGAGCCATGGCCTCCTTGATTGAGCTTATCTATCTAGTATATGGCTTCCTCCTTTCCTACTGCCTTCTACCTTATCCAACATTATTTCTAGAGATCAGAATGTACTGCATATTGATTGTTTCCTGTCTGTGGACCATTGCTTTGTTTTCCATATTTGTTGGCAAATTGTGTTCAGAACTAAAGTTGATTCTCTCTGTGGATTGTAGCAGTTCTATTGATATGTCATCTGTTCCTGGTGACTTAAGGCATTGTGATCTCTCTCTCTCTCTCTGGCTTCCCTTCGCAAACGAAGATTCAGGAAGGACTCATCCCACACTTTCTGCAAGCGCGCTGATAACTAAAAAGGCCAATCCGAGATAGACAAGTCCGGTTGCAGAAAGCACGGGAGAAGGTTTCCTTGCGTGATGTTTCCGGATTGTGATTCTTTCTGCGTTGTCGTTTCTCTTCAAGACTTTTTCGGAATGAGTTCTCAAATAAGGCTGCAGCATTGTGGATAGTGTGTCTCCATGCCTCCCAATGTGAGGCCAGGGTGGACCATTGTTGGTGATCAATTTGGCCGAGCCTGGGATGTTGTTTCAGGGAGTCCTTGTATCGCTTTTTTGGAGTGCCCCTCTTATGCTGACCCATGGCGAGTTCACCATAGAGTACTATTTTGGGGAGGCGATGGTCCTCCATCCTAGAAACATGCCCTGTCCAGCGCAGCTGTGTTCTCAATATCATGGCCTCAATGCTGGTGATCCGTGCTTGCTCAAGGACAGCAACATTCGTCACATAGTCAGTCCAGTGTATATTTACGATTGTGTGTAAACAGCGCTGATGGAAGCGTTTGAGGAGTCGTAAGTGGTGGCGATAGGTGACCCATGTTTCAGACCCATAAAGGAAAATAGACAGTACAATGGCTCTATACACACTGATTTTTGTGTTTCACCTCAGGTGTTTATTACTCCAGACTCTTTTGTAAAGTCTTCCAAGTGCGCTATGTGCCTTTGCTAGTCTGTGATCGATCTCTTTGTCAATGTTGGCATCTGAGGAGATGATGCTTCCCAGGTAGGTGAACTGCTGAACGGACTTAAGCACAATGTGGGGATAGTGGTGTTCGTCCTGTGGTGCAGGTGGGTAAAGAACATCCGTTTTCTTCAGGTAGACTTCCAGCCCAAACAGCTCTGCAGCTGTTGCGAAGCAGGATGTTAGGCACTGCAGAGCTGCTTCTGTGTGGGCAACAAGGGCATCATCATCAGTGAAGAGCAGCTCACGGACTAGATAGTTTAGAGTCTTAGTGCGAGCCCTCAGACGGCTTAAGTTAAACAAGCTACCATCAGTGCGGTAACGTATATAGATGCTGTTGTTTTCTTCGAGCTCTGCCGTAGCCCTTTGGAGCATTATACTGAAGATTGTAAATAAAGTTGGTGCAAGAACACAACCTTTCTTCACTCCATTAGTTATTAGAAAGGGCTCTGAAAGAGCATCGCCATATCTGACTTGACTACGTTGGCCCTCGTGTAGCAAGATAATCATTTTAAGGAATTTGGGGGGACACCCTAGTCTTTCAAGGATCTGCCACAGACCTTTCCTACTCACGGTGTCGAAGGCTTTGGTGAGGTCAAGAAATGTTACATAGAGACTCTTGTTCTGCTCTCTACATTTCTCTTGCAGTTGTCTAAGGGCAAATACCATATCTATAGTACTCCTACTCCTCTCCATTGACGTCCCCTTGTTGTGGGAGAGAGGCTTGCGTACCCTAATGATGTTTTGACCTATGCTGACGGTGGCATAATAGCCACTGGTAGGGTCTCCCATGCCAGACAGGTCAAAACCGAAGGGTCTGACAAAGAGCGTCAAAGGGCAGGATGGGCTCTCTAGCCTTGTGGCAACCGTCCTAGGAGAAGGAAAACTCTAATCCCAAACCCGGGCAGATGGTGCTCGTCCAACCCTGTAAGGTCAACCATCTAAGAGAAGGAAACTCTAATCAAACCTACAGCCCGAGGACCTCGCTGCCACGTCCATGCTTGCAAGGCCACGGCAGACAAATCTCTCGTTTAAAGGGTGAGGCCAGTTCTGTGCACGCTGCGCTCCACCAGAAAAATCCATTGCACAGGCTCCAAGGACAAGTATTCCTACTGGCTCTGAAGCCACATTGGCTTTCAGGAAGAAGTTCTTCAGCAATGGCAGGAACTAATCTTTTCAGGAGTATCCTTGCAAGGATTTTTCCAGCAATAGAGAGCAGTGTTATGCCTCGATAGTTTGAGCAATCGGATTTTGCTCCTTTTTTCTTGTACAGGGTGATGATGACTGCATCTCGGAGATCTGGTGGCAGTTCCCCTTTTTCCCAGCAATTCACAAGGACTTTGTAGAATTTATCATGGAATACATGACCTCCGTGTTGCCAAACTTCAGGTGGGATTCCATCAATCCCAGCTGCCTTGCCGTTTTTCAACTGCTGTATGCCCTTAAGGGTCTCTTCCAAAGTGGGAGCTATGTCCAATTCATTTTTCATCAGTTTTTGTATCATATGTCGGATAACTGAGCCTTGGACTACTCGGTTGGCACTAAAGAGACTTTGAAAATGTTCAGCCCATCGATTCAGGATGGAGGCTTTATCAGTAATTAATGTTTGACCATCTGTACTGTATAAGGAGCTTTGGACCTGATAAGTAGGTCCAAACACTGCCTTAAGAGCTTCATAAAATCCTCTAGAATCCCCCAGATCTGCAGAGCATTGTGTCCTTTCTGCTATATTGATCCACCACTTGTTCTGCATGTCTCGGAGTTTTTGTTGAAGTTTACTACATGTGAGATGGAAAGCTGTTTTTCCTACATGGCAAGTTGGCTGGGCGAGGTATGCCTGGTGAGTAGTTTTCTCCTTTGCCAACAGCTCCTGGATCTCTTGGTTGTTTTCATCAAATCAGTCTTGATTTTTCTTGTGGGAGAACCCGAGGGATTCTTCTGCAGACTGGAGGATACTGTTTTTGATATGTTGCCAAAGCACTGTAGGAGAAGGATTTGTAGGATGGTCTTCAAGTTTTGTTTGCAGGTTTGCCTGGAAGTTGTCTCTCATGGTAGCTTCTTGAAGATTGTTGACTTGGAGTCTCTTCTTTAACATGCCACTCCTCTTAGGTTTGAACTTGAGATGAAGATTTAGTTTACATCTGACGAGGCGATGATCTGTCTGGTATTCTGCAATGGGCATCACTCAAGTATGACGGACATTGGGAATGTTTCTCTGGCGGACTAGAACATAGTCAATGAGGTGCCAATGTTTGGATTGGGGATGCATCCAGGTTGTCTTCAAGCTGTCTTTCTGCTGAAAGATAGTGTTTGTAATAGTAAGCTGTTATTCTGCACAGAACTCTAGCAGGAGGCATCCGTTATCATTGCAATTTCCAACACCATGCTTACCTAAGACACCTTTCCCGGCTTCGGTATTCTTTCCTACTCTGGCATTGAAGTCACCAAGGATAATAATTTTATCTTCTACAGGGACTTTTTGTATGAGGTGGCGTAGGTCTGTGTAGAATTTTTCTTTCTCTACAGGGTCGGCTTGCATAGTTGGGGCATATATACTAAAGAGAACAACATGAGGAAGGCATAAGGAAATAATGCGATCAGAGTGTCCTGTTGGGAAGGTTTCGAGTTTGGAGGCAATGCAATTTTTAGTCATGAAGCTAAAAGTTTTTAGTCATGAAGCTAAAAGTTTTTAGTCATGAAGCCTACTCCTGAAAGATATTTTTCGGTTTTGGGTTTGCCAGACCAGTAAAGTGTGTAGCCGGCACCGTGTTCTTTAAGGCTGCTTTCCTCATGGAGACGAACTTCACTAAGAGCAGCGATGTCAATATTTAGCCGTTATAGTTCATGGGCTATTAGAGCAGAACGATGCTCAGGCTATCCACTATCTGCAGAGTCTCGCATGGTTCTGATGTTCCAGCATGCAAGCGTCAGTTCATTTACACCTTTGGAGGCTGGTGCATGACTTTGTTTCTTTGTCTTGGTTTGACCGCCTCAGAAGATTCCCGTTGGCTGCGGCTAGCCAACCAGGTAGTTGGGGATGAGCTTTCGTTAGGCCACCTTTTCTAGGCCCCTCTCCATATGGAGCAAGCAGTGCTCTCCTTAAAAAAGGCTTGGTCGTTCAGGATGCTGCCGAACAAGACTGTCATGTCCCGGGTCATCCTCGAGTGACCAAAGTCCTGAACCGCCTGCATGCAGGGTTGGGTCTGCGGCTTCCAGTGCATCTTTACACCTGCTGTTTCGTCCCTCACCTATCACTACAGGGCTTTTTTTTTTAATTGGATTTGTCCTTCAAGCCTGTGCAATGGATTTTTCTGGTGGAGTACAGCGTACACAGAACTGGCTTCACCCTTTAAACCAAAGGTTCATCTGCTAGCCTTGCAAGCATGGACGGTAGCAGCGAGGTCCTTGGGCCGTAGGTTTGTTTAGAGATTCCTTCTCTTAGATGGTTGACCTTACAGGTTTGGACGAGCACCATCTGCCCGGGTTTGGGATTAGAGTTTTCTTTCTCCTAGGACGGTTGACATAAGGCTAGAGAGCCCATCCTGCCCTTTGACGCTCTTTGTCAGACCCTTCGGTTTTGACCTGTCTGGCATGGGAGACCCTACCAGTGGCTATTATGCCACCACCAGCATAGCTCAAAACATCATTAGGGTACGCAAGCCTCTCTCCCACGACAAGGGGGCGTCAATGGAGAGGGCACTGTGATACCTTAAGTTAATATAAGAAAAAAATAGTCTTCTTCCTGCCCCCATTTGTTCTTTTTCTCTTGAATTTCACCACAAGCAAGGTCTGGCTCAGATAATGAAGCTTCCTTTCAGGCCAATGGCTCGAATCCCCTTGGTTACTCACAATGAGAGCAGACCTTTTCAATGTGTTATTGAGTGGTGGGTCAGTCCATTGGTAAAGCTGACTGATCCATTTGGTGCTGGTCTAGTCAGGAGTAACAATAGGATTTAGGGCAATATATTTTTAAACTGTGCCCTGTGGGCCACATGAACCCCCAGGTGGTTTTTTTGCATCCTTGTATCCTTGCCAGGATGACCTGGAAACACCACCACCAAATTTTGGGGAAGTAAACATTTCCCCCAGTTGCTATATCACCCCATAGAAATCTAGGAGTGGATTTCTTCAGCTCCTCCAAATTAAAAAAAATAATAATGGCTGAACATATGTGGCAATAAAAATCAGAACTTACTTCCAGATTCATTTTTAGCTTATTTTGGGGGAGGGGATGTGGCCCATCATGAGGTACAAGGCTAAAATTATTTCCTGCACCTTTCACAGTTGCCTACACTTGGTTTAAACTAAGATGTCTACATGTAATTCAGAATACAAGAATTCAGTCCATTAAGAACACCAACACACATGCATGTGGCACTGCCTGGTTAGAAAAGTATTGCAACTCATGCTATACGTAGATGACTGCATATTTGAACGCTTCTCTACAAGCCCACCACCACCAAACGGTTTAGCCTCAAATTCTTCTTGAAGTGCTAGTTTTCTGTATAAAACAACCTTTTAGCATTATCACATGCAAACTGCATTTGTACTGTCAAACTAGAAATGATACTAAGCATATCAGCTAAAGTGCTCTGGTTTGTTGTTAAATTGTTAATACTTGCAAAGATGCCCTTTTTGCCATTGTAGGGGAACTAAGGTTCTCCCCGAAAGTGCTGAAAGCCTGACAAAAATCCCCACTGTGGCTATTAATAGTTTGAAAAGACCACACAGACAAAGCTATTTCAACTGATGTCTTCAATACCTTGTCTGGTTTGGCTGTCACATTCGTTTTATCAGTTATTTATCTTAAGACACAGCCACCAGATCCCACCTGATCTTGGAATCTAAGCAGCTTTGGTTAGTACTGGGTGAGAGGCTGCCAATGAATATCAGGTACTGTAGACTATATTTCAGGGGAAGGAACTGGCAAAACCACCTCTGAGTATTCCTTGCCTAAGAAAACCCTATGAAATTCATGGGGTCACCATAAATTGACAGGTGACTTGAAGACACATACACACACACTTAAGGTAACTGTCCTAATTTGAAGAGGACAGTCCAGTATTTAAAGGTGTTTTCTGTCTGTAGGACTTCAGTCCAAGAGAAAGAACCATATGATTCTATGATTCTATGAAAAGGAGCCTTCTCTATTTGTAGTACAGTACTTTAGTCTAATAGAAAGAGCCATATAAAGAAGTAGATCAGGGACCTTAAAGTTGTTCATCAATAGTTAGCACTTGGATCACAGACTGAGCAGACACATAGGTCTTCAGCAGCCTTGTGAGATGTGTTGAACTTCTGTAACACATTATAGAATAAATTATTTCCAAATTTGCACCTATGTGAACACATTAGCATCTACACATAGTATTATATTGAATCTGACCATTGGTCTATTTAGCTTGATATTTGTTGACACTGACTGGCAACAATGTCAGAGGTTTCAGACAGGTACTGTTCCTCAGCCATAGCCAGAGATGCCAGAGACAGGACCTGCAATCTTCTGCATAAAAACATGTGCTCTCTACCAATGGGTTGTGGCCCTCTACTACAGCACTGGGTGCATGTTGTATGCAAAATGATATCCTCTTTTGTCCTCTTTTTTGACAGTGTGTTAGTAGGCAACCTACTGGAAGTTAGAATTCCATAATGATGTGTACCTCTTAAAAAAAACACTAAAGATTATGGGCTCGTCTATATGAGCTCCAAAAACCACTATTAAGACAGCTGCAGCTTGTCTTAATAGTTTTACAGCCCCCATAAACTTCAAATGCCCTCTAGCCACATGGGGGGGGGAGAGCCTTCCTCCCTTACCTGGTCCCCATGGCAGCGACGATGACAACAGCAGCACAGGGAGGGGGACTGGGTAAGGGAGGAGGGCTCTCTCTCCCTCTTCCCCCTTCCTGGTTCTGGCAGTGGCGACAGCGGCATGGCGGGTGGAACTGGGTAAGGAAGAAGAGGACGAGACAGTCTTCCTCCCTTACCCCATCCCCAGTGGGGGGGGGGAAATGGCAGCTGCAGGCGCTTGTCCCATTAGCAAACCCCACCCCCAATGCTCATCTCACAAATCAGATTACACTGCCTCATTACAACAAGAATGCGACTGTCTAAACGATTGGACATTTGCATCACCTACGGAGCCTTTTAAAAACTCCAGCAAAATCTCTGAAGGCTTCCCTTCAGAGCTTTATGGTGGATTTGCCTGCCTCCCTTCTGAGTGAGATGCATGGATGTGAATGTCCGCTTAGAGAGATCGTCTTCCATGTGATTTCGCTGAGGGTTATTTTTACCGTTTAGACAGAGCATAAATTCTCTTTTCCATGGTGATTCCTGCATAGTTTATGACTGCTTGAAACTAACTGTGAGAAATATGCCATGCCAAATATGCCATGCCATGGACATCAGCGCTTTAGCTTTCAGAATACTTAGTCTGAAAAAGATACTCATACAAAATGTAAAATTGAACCCTGTAAGTTGAACAGATGTTGTGATCAAAAGAAATGAGAACTATGTGCACTTTTCCAAACGCTCCTGCTGATCTTCCAGGTTGTGAAGAATCCTGAAGTGTATGAGTAGTGTTCCAAGCATTTAAAAAAGAGGATAATATGTATATAAATGGGTCCTAGAACACATCAAGCCTGAACTCTCACTAGAAGCCAAGATAACTAAACTGAGACTGTCATACTTTGGCCATATCATGAGAAGACACGACTCACTAGAAACAATAATGGTTGATAAGGTAGAAGGCAGTAGGAAAAGAGGAAGACCACATTCCAGATGGATACATTCAATCAAGGAAGCCACAGCCCTGAGTCTGCAAAACCTGAGCAGAGCTATTTAGGATAGAGTGGCTTGGAGGTCTCTCATTCATGGGGTTGCTGTCAGTTGAAGTTGAGTTGACATCTTCTGGAGGATCTTCTCTTTGAAGGCCGGGTCATTATTGGCATTATTTCATTCCACTGCCAAACTAAAATGCGGCTTTTTAATTAAAGCTTTTGGGCCTAATTGATCTTTTCTAAATATACATGGTTATAAACTGTTTCAAACCTTTAATCTGTTTTAACTTGTGAAAATGTTTAATATGTTTTTAGTTTTATATTTTTTATTTAAAAAATGTAAATTGCTTGTATATGTGTGTACTCAGAAATCTCATGATAAAGAGTAGCTCATACATATTTATATAAACTCAGGGAAATACTGGGGATGATCCCATGGTCAAGAATACTAAAAGAGAAGGGACCTCAAGACGGATGGGACTTTCTCAAAAGGGAGATACTGAAGGCACAATTTCAAACAGTACCATTGAGGAAGGAAAATGGGAGGTGTCTCAAGAAACCAGGATGACTAAAGAACTTTCAATGGAGCTAAGTTTTAAACGGAACATGTATAGGAAATGGAAAAGGGGGGAAATCACCAAAGAAGAAGTCAAACAGATAGCGAACACGTGTAGGAGTAAAGTCAGAAAAGCTAAAGCGCAGAATGAGCTCAGGCTTGCTAGGGAGGTTAAGAACAATAAAAAGGGTTTTTTTGGGTATGTCCGCAGCAAAAGGAGGAAGAAGGAAATGATAGGGCCGCTACGTGGAGAAGATGGCAAAATGCTAACAGGGGACAGAGAAAAGGCAGAATTACTCAACACCTTCTTTGCCTCAGTGTTTTCAGAAAAGGAAAAGGAGGACCAACCTGAGGAGAATGGAACAGAGGACACAATAGGGGAAATCCAGCTCAAAATAAGTAAAGAGGTAGTACAGGAATACCTTCTTAATCTAAATGAATTTAAATCTCCAGGACCAGATGAACTACATCCAAGAGTATTAAAAGAGCTGGCAAATATAATCTCAGAGCCATTGGCAATAATATTTGAGAACTCCTGGAGAACAGGAGAAGTCCCAGCAGACTGGAGGAGGGCAAACGTTGTTCCCATCTTCAAAAAGGGGAAAAAAGAGGATCCCAACAACTATCGTCCAGTTAGTCTGACATCAATACCAGGGAAGATTCTAGAACAGATCATTAAACAGAGAGTCTGTGAACATTTAGAAGGCAATGCCATAATCACAAAAAGTCAGCATGGGTTTCAGAGAAACAAGTCATGCCAGACTAATCTGATCTCTTTTTTTGATAAAGTTACCAGCTTGGTAGATGAAGGGAATGCTGTGGACATTGCATATCTTGATTTCAGTAAGGCCTTTGACAAGGTTCCCCATGACATTCTTGCAAACAAGCTTGTAGAATGTGGGCTAGACAAGTTAACTGTTCAATGGATTTGTAATTGGTTGACCGGCCGAACCCAAAGGGTGCTCAGCAGTGGCTCCTCTTCGTCTTGGAAAGATGTGACCAGTGGGGTGCCACAGGGTTCTGTCCTGGGCCCAGTGCTATTCAACATCTTTATCAATGACTTAGATGAGGGAATTAGGGGCATACTTATCAAATTTGCAGATGACACCAAATTAGGAGGAGTAGCTAATACCCTAGAGGACAGGATCAAAATTCAGAATGACCTGGATAGACTGGAGAGCTGGGCCAAAGCTAACAAAATGAAATTCAATACGGAGAAATGTAAAGTACTGCATTTAGGGCGGAAAAATGAAATGCATAAATATAGGATGGGAGAGACCTGGCTGAATGAGACTACATGCGAAAGGGATCTAGGAGTCCTAGTAGACCACAAGTTGAACATGAGCCAACAGTGTGATGCGGCAGCTAAAAAGGCCAATGCAATTTTGGGCTGTATCAATAGAAGTATAGTGTCTAGATCAAGGGAAGTAATAGTGCCGCTCTATTCTGCCTTGGTCAGACCTCACTTAGAATACTGTGTCCAGTTCTGGGCACCACAATTCAGAAAGGATATTGACAAATTGGAGCGTGTCCAGAGAAGGGCAACTAAAATGGTGAAAGGTCTGGAAACAATGCCTTATGAGGAGAGACTTAGGGAGCTGGGTATGTTTAGCCTGGAAAAAAGACGGTTTAGAGGCGATATGATAGCCCTGTTTAAGTATTTGAAGGGATGTCACGCTGAGGATAGAGCAGGCTTGTTTTCTGCTGCTCCAGAGACTGGAACACGGAGCAATGGGTGCAAGCTCCAGGAACAGAGATTCCACCTCAACATGAGGAGGAACTTTTTGACAGTAAGAGCTGTTCGGCAGTGGAACACACTCCCTCAGAGCGTGGTGGGGTCTCCTTCCTTGGAGGTCTTTAAACAGAGGCTGGATCGCCATCTGTCGGGGATGCTTTGATTGTGATTTCCTGCGTGGCAGGGGGGTTGGACTGGATGGCCCTCGTGGTCTCTTCCAACTCTGCAATTCTATGATTCTATGATATGTGTATGCTTCAGCTTCTGAATCAAAACTTTGGGAAGTCACTAGTGCATTTCCAGCTACTGTAGACCCTTTCAATCAAGCAAAAGATGGACAGTCCCAGTATGAGTTTACTAGAAGAGTGAGAGAGTTGTATCAATCAGAAACTGTAACAGTTACTGAATCCCAAGCTGTCTATCTAGCCAGGGGCACTTTAAGGAATGGGGGGGGGGGCTGCCACACTTTATTTTTTGGGGGGCCCATATGTTTATCTCAGGTCAATGTAACCTAACCTAACCTAACCTAACCTATTCATAGTACAGGATATTCAGATTATTACTAATAATGTTTTTGCAGGAGGAGGGTTACAATGGGGCCCCCACAATGATGGGGCCCCCTGTGGCTGTAGGTGCTGCAGGGCCCTTAAACCGGCCCTGTATCTAGACTTGTATTCTCTGTTTGGCCTTTGTACCAAACAGGCCAAACTGAGGATGTTGGGAACTTGGATGACCATCATGGATAGTTTTTCTGGGTCTTGAATTCAGGAAGTCTGGAAAGGGTCTCTTCTGGATGCCCCAGCCTTTTTAAATTGAATGAAGTTGGTTGAGAGAGAGCAAAAATGATCCTTTTCAGCCTTAATATTTTTTTTATCCCATCAAAGTTCTACCCCTAAGCCCTAATCAGTTAACTTATTCTCATAGTGCTTTGAAGTGTTTTCTGCACAGCCAATCACTATCTTCTTAAGTAGAAAGCAGGTGGAACTCATAAGGATAGACTATTTCTTTCTGAGTGGCTGTGCCACCTGTAATTTAGATGAGTTTCGGAAATGTCAGCCTTAGACTCATGTCCGACTGTCTGACTCCAGGTGAAATAGAGCAGTGGCACAAGGGCTCTGAACTTTACAACAGCCAAGTTTTTAGTGGGTTGTCAGTATCAGTTTTATTATTAAGCATAATATTTATGATTTAGCACAGTAGTATATAAATATTTCAGTGTGAAGTAAAACTAATCATTCTGAGCTTTGGAAAGGCACTTTCTGTGCCAAGGCCCCAATAAGATGCCAGGCCCCTTTGGCTTTAACCATTTTCATGTGCATAGTTAGAGAATGGTAACAATAATCATGTGAAGGCAAGTAGAACAATTGTCCCTCCGTATCCACGGATTTGGTATCCACAGATTTAAGTATCCACGGCTTGAAAATATTCTTTAAAAAATAATAATCTGAAAAGCAAACCTTGATTTTGCCATCTTATATAAGGGACACCATTTTGCTATGCCACTGCATATCATGGGACTTGAGTATTCACGGATTTTGGTATCCACTGCGGGTTCTGGAACTAAACCCCAATGAATATGAAGGGACAATTGTAGTAGGTTGGCTTGGAAAGAATGAAAGGCTCCCTACTACTATGTGGTCCTGAAATTTGGGCAAGAGATCAGCCACTATCTGAACTGGTACAGAGTACATTCCTTTTTGACTTGAGGCAATTGCTTCAGCATCTACTGAAATGGCACTCTCTGAAATGGCACTTGCCCTATGTGAGAATTTTCAGATTGACTTCCTTGTTCCTATGGCAAACCTGAGAATGGATATCAAATGTCTTGAATTTATGGAAATCAAACTTTTCATGGGGCAGATTAACTTGGTGTTGAGCACTCCTTTTCAACACATCAATTAACGTTTCCTTGTAGTTCCTCCCTCTGGTATATAAAGTATACAAATAAGACCCCCCCCCCAAGACTCTCTAGTAAATAGAATGACAGTAGGGATGGATAAGAAATGCATTTCCATTCATTTTAAATCAGAATTTACTAAAATACTTGCACTCTGGATGGAAATAAATTAAGCATTTAAAAAAGGGACAGCAGGATGAAAATCAAAATGGTAGCTATGTCCATCCAGACCTGCAACTTTGAGGGCATAGTTCTTAAAAGTCTGGCTTTAGATCTCTATCTATTCAGCCATGTTGGTGCTGCATTATGATTGCCACCTCATTATTTTTCCTCTTGACAGGATCCTTTTTAAACAGATCTGTGATAGGTGTCACATAGTCTTCTACATGATGGGGAAAACTATTTGTAGCTGGATGAGACTTGGAGAAAGGAGGTATGGCAATTGGAGGAAGGAACAGCAACAATTCAAGATATGCAGTTGACACTATACTACTAGCAAAAACTGGCAGACTTGGAATGATTACGAAGAAAGCCAAGGAAGGAAATGCAAATGCAGGGTTACAACGGAATATTAAAAAAACAAAAATATTGATCACAGATGATTTACACAACTTTAAAGTGGAGGAGGAAAACATCAAAATAGTTAAAGACTTTCTATATCTTGGCTCAGTCATAAATCAAAATGGAGATCATAGTCATGAAATCAGAAGAAGACTAGGACTGGTCATCCAGCCTCTGTTTAAAAATTTACAAAGAAGGAGACCCCGCCACACTCTGAGGCAGCGCATTCCACTGTCCAACAACTTTTACAGTCAGGAAGTTCTTTCTAATGTTTAGGTGGAATCTCTTTTTCTGCAGTTTGAGTCCATTGCTCCATGTCCTAGTCTGTGGAGCCACAGATAACAAGCCTGCTCCATCCTGTATATGACATCCCTTAAAATATTTAAACATGGCTATCATGTCACATCTTAACCTCCTCTTCTGCAGGCTAAACATATCCAGCTCCCTAAGCTGCTCCTCATAAGGCATGGCTTCCAGACCTTTTACCATTTTGGTTGCCCTCCTCTGGACAATTCCAGCTTGTCCTTCTTGAATTGTGGTGCCCAGAACTGGACACAGTACTCCAGGTGAGGTCTGACCAAAGCTGAATAGAGTAGCACTATTGCTTCCCTTGATCTAGACACTATACTCCTTTGAGGAAACACAGCCTCCAAACAACCAACATCTACAGACCAAGAAATGCTACGCTCAGTGAAGGACAAAAGAGACCCTCTCACAGCTGCCATATACCATGCAGCTGTGGACAAGTTTACATAGGGACCACTAAACGCAGTGTGCAAACACGAATCAAGGAACATGAGAGACACTGCAGACTGGGCCAGCCAGAAAAATCAGCAGTAGCAGAACATGTTATAAACCAACCTGGACACAAAATGTCATTTAAAAACACAGAAATTCTGGACCAGGCCAATAACTATCATGTCAGAATGCACAGAGATGCTATTAAAATCCACAAACACCTGGACAACTTCAACAGGAAGGAAGAAACCCTAAAAGTAAACAAAATCTGACTCCCTGTTTTGAAATACAATAGAATCAAAACTCAACACTTACAAAGGAATTCCACCCAGAGACAGGAGGATTTCCAGCAAATAATGGCCCATCAACCGACCATTAGCCAAACAGACACTAATCATCCTTGCATTTCTATACCCAGAAACTAACCATTCAATTACACAAATTTACATATACTCCCCAACAGGGGTTCACAATATATAAATTCCACACACACTCCTACCTAACCATTCTCTGAAGATGCCAGCCACAGATGCAGGCAAATCATCAGAAAGAAACTATTCCAGAACACATCCTGGAAAAAAACCAAGGAAAAAGTCTGAACCCAAACTGTATAGGGCTTTAAAGGTCACGACCAGCACTTTGAATTGTGCTCAGAAATGTACTGGTAGCCAGTGAAGCTATTTTAACAGTATTTAAGATCAGCATAGACAAAATTAAGGATCCACATGGAAGGACAATCTGCTTTTCCCCAAGCAAAGAAACTATACTCTGGTTTATAGAAAAGACTTGCCATAGTGCAGGTGAGCATAATTAACTAATGAGGTTACTCCTGGCCACATAAGCCAGAACATTTTAGCATACAAATGGGAGATTTATCACCGCAGATGAATTCTTACTAAAAAGCAGGGACTTTTGATATCCTTGAACTACTCAAAAAAGAAAGAAAGAACTCAGGTACTGGAGTTATGCTACCCCAAAGTAATGTTTATAGTTATGTGCTAATTATATATAGCTACGATAGTTACAAATTGTAAACTGACATGAAGATATAGAAAGGCACAAAAGTGAAATGGGATTTCTGCACAGGAATAGGAAAGAAATTCAAAGGATATGTCTCATGTAAGATTTTACAAGTACTTTTGACTGACCATACTCTTATGTCAGTTGGCCACTAAGTTCTCTTTCTTCTATGATCTAAGTATACAGTATTTGTTTCTCCACCTCAATTTAGTTATCCTTGGAAAAAGCTAACATCCTTTCTTCTGTATATGAATTATCATTAGACATAGTATATTAGACCCCAAACTCTTGCACTGCAATACAATTTCTTTTCTTCTTACAACAAACCTGGTGGTGCAGTGGTAAAATGCCAGTACGGCAGCCACAACATTGTAAGTTTGATCCTACCAGGCTCCAAGGCTGATTCAGCCTTCCATTCTTCAATAGGTCAGTAAATGAGTACCCAGCTTGTTAGGGGCAATTAACTAATACATTGTAAACTGCTTAGGGAGTACTAATATAATATAAATATAGGACCATCGCCTCCCAAAAATAGTACTCTACAGTGAACTCACTACGGGTCAGCGTAAGAGGGGTGCTCCAAAAAAGCGATACAAGGACTCCCTGAAACAACATCTCAGGCTCAGCCAAATTGATCACCAACAATGGTCCACCCTAGCCTCACATCGGGAGGCATGGAGACGCACTATCCACAATGCTGCAGCCTTATTTGAGATTTGAGAGCCGAAAAAGTCTTGAAGAGAAACAACAACGCAGAAAGAATCACAACCTGGAAACATCACCCAAGGAGACCTTCTGCTGTGCTTTCTGCAACCGGACTTGTTTATCTCGGATTGGCCTTTTTAGTCATCAGCGTGCTTGCAGAAAGCACGGGATGAGTCCTTCCTGAATCTTCATTTGCGAAGAAAAGCCAGAGAGATATATATTATTTTATATTATATTATATTATATTATATTATAAATAATATGAATGATATTGCTATAAAATGCTATTCTAAAACATTTTTAGGAAACTAAATAATTTTTTTCATTCACTAGTCTTGATACCTATTATTTGAATTACATGCCCTGAGCAGCTTAATGCACCATACTTAAGGACATCAATTTGTGTGCATGTGGGGGGGGGTGTCCCTAAGCTCTTAGGATTTGGCCATGAGATTTCTATGGAATGCTCTTGACCTGGCAACTCTGATGTGGAGATAGGTGTCGATGAGCCCAATGGTCATATAAAAACACCAAAAAAGACAAAAGGTTCAGGTCAGTGAACTGTGTTCAGATATACCTTGATTTCAGTAAGGCCTTTGACAAGGTTCCCCATGACATTCTTGCAAACAAGCTTGTAAAATGTGGGCTAGACAAGTTAACTGTTCAATGGATTTGTAATTGGTTGACCGGCCGAACCCAAAGGGTGCTCAGCAGTGGCTCCTCTTCGTCTTGGAAAGATGTGACCAGTGGGGTGCCACAGGGTTCTGTCCTGGGCCCAGTGCTATTCAACATCTTTATCAATGACTTGGATGAGGGAATTAGGGGCATACTTATCAAATCTGCAGATGACACCAAATTAGGAGGAGTAGCTAATACCCTAGAGGACAGGATCAAAATTCAGAATGACCTGAATAGACTGGAGAGCTGGGCCAAAGCTAACAAAATGAAATTCAATATGGAGAAATGTAAAGTACTGCACTTAGGGCGGAAAAATGAAATGCATAGATATAGGATGGGAGAGACCTGGCTGAACGAGACTACGTGCGAAAGGGATCTAGCAGTCCTAGTAGACCACAAGTTGAACATGATTCAATAGTGTGATGCGGCAGCTTAAAGGCCAATGCGATTTTGGGCTGTATCAATAGAAGTATAGTGTCTAGATCAAGGGAAGTAATAGTGCCGCTCTATTCTGCCTTGGTCAGATCTCACCTAGAATACTGTGTCCAGTTCTGGGCACCACAATTCAAAAAGGATATTGACAAATTGGAACATGTCCAGAGAAGGGCAACTAAAATGGTGAAAGGTCTGGAAACAATGCCTTATGAGGAGAGACTTAGGGAGCTGGGTATGTTTAGCCTGGAAAAAAGATGGTTAAGAGGCGATATGATAGCCCTGTTTAAGTATTTGAAGGGATGTCACGCTGAGGATGGAGCAGGCTTGTTTTTTGCTGCTCCAGAGACTGGAACACAGAGCAATGGCTGCAAGCTCCAGGAACAGAGATTCCACCTCAACATTAGGAGGAACTTTTTGACAGTAAGAGCTGTTCGGCAGTGGAACACACTCCCTCGGAGCGTGGTGGGGTCTCCTTCCTTGGAGGTCTTTAAACAGAGGCTGGATTGCCATCTGTCGGGGATGCTTTGATCAAGATTTCCTGCGTGGCAGGGGGTTGGACTGGATGGCCCTCGTGGTCTCTTCCAACTCTACAATTCTATGATTCTATGATCTTTTGTCAATAATTTATTTATTTCTATAGCTCCTCTCTTCCTGTATCAATCCATTTTGAGAAGTAGGCAAATGTCTGGCTCAGTTCCTTTGCTTGTAGGAAAATGTCATCTACAAGCTATAAAGTGACTTTTTCCATTTTCATCACAGACACATCATTAAGCTTATTCATCCATATTACAGAATATTGGAAATGAAATTGAGGAGGGTAAATCAGAGTTGACATGAATCCCCCAGATAGCAGTTTCCAAAGTTGCATTGTCATGCATGATTTGTGATGATATTATTTAGATGAAAATCTAATTGATAAAAAAGGAGAGGGAATTTAATGGTGAGCAGTGTTTGCTAATATAAACTATGTTTTGAAAGAGTGACTATTGGACAAAAATTATTTACAGCCTGAGCCTACTTGTGTAGAGTTCAGATCTAGCCATGGTGGTACATGCCTTGGTTATATACCTTTTGGATTACTGTAATGCACTGTACGTGGGGCTGCCTTTGAAAAGAGCTCAGAAACTTCAGTTGGTCCAAAGAGCTGCAGCCAGGTGGTTAACTAAGGCTGGCTACAGGGAGCATACAACTCCTCCGTTGCAACAGCTCCATTGGCTGCCAAATCGTTGTTGCTCACAATTTGAGTGCTGGTTTTGACCCATAAAGCCCTATGTGGCATGGGTCCAAGTTATTTGAAGGACCGCATCTCCCAGTATGAGCCCAGTAGAGCCCCTTCTTTCAGTCCCACCACCTTCTCAGGCATGTTTGGTGGGATCAAAAGAGAGGGATTTCTTGGTGGCTGCTCCCAGACTATCGAACGCCCATCTTTGTTCTCCTTCCAATGGCAGTTTAAGACTTTTTATGCCACCAGGTTTTTATGAACCAACAAGAGCTGGGCTAGTGAGGCTGTGTGGTGTGGTTTAAAAATTTTTAAAGGGTCTTTTAAAAGGTGTTTTAATTTTTACTGTAATGTTTTTAACTTGTAAATTGTTTGATTTCTTTTTAAATTTCATATTTATAATGTGATTTTAACTTTGTACTGTTTTTAGCCTGTATTGTTTTTATAATGATATTATTAGCCACCGTGAGTCTCATTGGTGTGAGAAAGGCAGGATAGAAATGACAATACTACTACTACTACTAATACTACTAATACTACTAAAAATAATAATGAAGAGTAGTAGTTAGGAGAACAATTGTGAATATAAATATTTCTGTTTGACATGCTTTGCACGAGGAAAGACTTTTGAGCACTTGCTTGAAGAACGAGGGCCACACTAGATGTTGAACATGTTTTTGCATCACATGTGCAGAGTGAGTTTGATGTGAATTGGACCAGCTGATGAGTAAGAGATATTAACAGGCACAGGAATAGGAATAACCCCATTCCTTACCTGCTTTTGTCCTGTGTAAAGTGTTCCTTTAAAGCCAGCTAAGAAATCTCCTATTTTGTTTTTCATTCCGTCCAATATACTTACTTAAATCATTTATTTTTATCCAGGAATCAGAGATAGTATCAGGACATGTTTAGTCTACAAGAACCCTTGGAAATATTACTTTCTTAGAGTATAGATTCCAGAATTTCCCAGGCAGCATGGCCAGTACTAATACTGGTGAAGAATTCTGGGAGTTGTAGTGACATTTCCAAACTCTGCTTCATAGGAAAATGTCCTTTAGCATGCATTTACAATTAAACAGTTCAAGATGTTTGTTCTAAATACATTGTTCCATGGCACAGAGAAGGGATGTCTTGCCTGATCAGTAGAGATTTAAGATCTCCGTTTGTACATTTTCTCACAGAAGGAAAGCATGCAAGAGGAAAGTAAAATGGGTTGTATGAGGCCACCTGTACAAATTATTCCTAACAAGAAGAAAAAGGTTTTAATGAGTCTGTGTTATTACAAAAATGAATGGCTTACAATAGCACAATACCACTATAGTCTCAGTATTATAAGGACTGGCTCAGACTTCACATGATAGCAGCAGATGAGCTGATTTAAGCCAGGTCATCTTGAGTCAGTGTCAAAATAAATATGCATTAAAGCAATTGCATATTGCACAGGGGCAATGTGGTCACTGAGGTACATGTGGCCACTGGACCATTTTCCCAGCCTGCCAAGGGTACCTGTGCCCTCCCATTTTTGTCACCCATTTTATCCCTCTAAAAATGCCAGTAGCACCCCTGAAACAGGCAAAATGATTAGCCTTTTCACACTCACAGGCTGTCTGACTTCTTCTTTCAATGCAGGATTTCACTCTCTTTGAAAAAAAACACACATCTGTATAGGACTAAATCAGTTGAGGGGAAACAAAAAATGGGGAAAAGGAGTCAAACAGTCCCCTCCAGAGAACATGAATTTTGAGTGTGAAAATAGGGCAGGGCAGATATTAGAGTGCAGGAGATGAAGGGGGCCTGGAGCGTTTTGCAATCCTACAGTAAATGTTTCCCTCTCCCCAGTCCTCACCAGTTGCCCCCTAGCAGGTTCAGCATTCGCAGGGGGCCCCATCATTGTGGAGGCCCGTCGTAACCCTCCTCCTGCAAAAACATCATTAGTAATAATCTGAATACCCTGAACTCTGAATAGCTTAGGTTGAATTAGGTTACATTTACCTGAGATAAACATATGGGCCCCCCAAAATATAGCATTGCAGGGCCCCCCCAATTCCTTAAACCGGTCTGCCCCCTAGTTACCATATTTATAATTGGTACTTTTGCAAATGATGAAAGAGATCTGTTTGTCCTAATGGGTGTTTTCTCTCAGCAATATATCTTGCAAAGATGGGTGCCTTGTTTTGTGACTGGTCATTCAAAAGCTATTTGCAAGTCCTGTTGCTGAGGTACATACAGTGTTTGTAACAAAATCCCATTGTCAGAGGCAGAAGCTCAGATAATACAAACTTCATTTAATATCTAGCTTGATCCCTAAAGTATAAATTGGGATAGTCTTTTTCAGTGTTTGGAGCAAAAGAACCATGTGCAGGAGAGAGCTGAATCCTCTTTGCTCCCCCTTCCTGCAGCTTGTTTTCCTACAGCATCTGATATCTGAATGCAAGCTCCAGGAACAGAGATTCCACCTCAACATTAGGAGGAACTTTTTGACAGTAAGAGCTGTTCGGCAGTGAAACACACTCCCTCGGAGCGTGGTGGGGTCTCCTTCCTTGGAGGTCTTTAAACAGAGGCTGGATGACCATCTGTCGGGGATGCTTTGATCAAGATTTCCTGCTAGGCAGGGGGTTGGACTGGATGGCCCTCGTGGTCTCTTCCAACTCTACAATTCTATGGTTCTATGGTTCTTCACCTACTCACTTCCACTATCAGAGCCCTGGGATGGAAGGCAGAGAAAGAGTTTCATTAACATATTGTAATGAAGGAAGCCGTCTCCTGGAGAGAATTGAGACTACCCCCAAGGTTTTTATACTCTTTCAGGTCACAAAAGTGGCCTTTATTTGATATGTGATTGTATTTCAATATAGGGCTCTGCCAAAAAGGTAGATTATTTTAAGCTTGAATTTACAGTCTGAAACACCTTCAAGAATATTCTCAGAATGCATAGAAACAGAGAAAAAAAGAAAAATAAATACTTTATACTTCTACAGAGTTTATGTCTGGGCATATGGGGGAGCCAAATGCAATTAATGGAGCTAACTAGAAAGACGCTCCATTTTGTAAGAGAGAGTGCTGTTCAGAACTGCTTGTGTGTGTGTGTGGGGGGTCTTTAAAGACTGAAACTTGTAGGGGTTTCTCGAGAAAATGACAGCCTAAGAAAGCTGGGCAAATGGGCAGGACTGCAACTTCAGTAGATTCTGAAAAACAATCCCAAGTGGTTAACTTCCAAAAATAGTATTGCAGGCTCTAGAGGTCTCACTGGTGTCAGGAAAAGCCTTACAAGGAAAGAAGAAAGTGAATGTTTGCATTCATATTCCTGAAGTAACAGATTGCAGTAGAAGGTGTGTCCTCTAGTAAAAGTTATGCCTTGCTTGCTGATAACCAAAACTAGGACGCAACTGATATTTAATGTCAGATCCTGCAGATTTATCTCGAGCAAGTTCATTTGAGCATTGTACAATATTGCTGTCAGTGAAAGGAGGCAAGCGACACAGCTTCATTTCTACTACATGGGAATGAGTGGGTAAAGTGGTGCTAATGAGGTTTGCATTGATTTCAAACATGTAGGATTTCCATATCAAAGTGAGAAGCTTTAGCATGCCTAAATTATCCCAAGTCTTGTGGGTCAAACCTTATAAAAATGGTCTGTTGTATTGCTGGTGACTCTATGGCTCATGTTCTTAGTAGTAATTGCCTTTTACAAATTTGTCTCTGGAGCAAGCTGTACAAACCCATCCCAAATATCTTTTGTGTTCTGATGCAGAGCAGGTGGCTCTGCAGGAGTTACAATTGCTTTCAGTGCCCCCAAACTGCACTCATTGATTATAGTAGGGACAATTATTTAGCCTTAAGGTTAATTATTACACTTTTGTAGAAAAACAACATGAAATCTACAACATGTGCAATGTATGATTATACGTCAAAGAATTCAAACTCTTCTTGCAATAGATTAAGAAATCTGATAACACCAAGAGCCAATTTGACAACACTCTCATAACACTGAGAGCCAATTTGATAATACAATGGGCCTGCCTTATCTGTGGGCTAAGGATCAGCAGATTTAACCAACTGCAGAGTCAAATTATTTTTTAAAAATACAGGAGATCTAATAAAGTGGGTGCCCTTACATATGGAAGGAGAAAAAAGCCTGGCCAAGCTCCAGGTCAAGCCCACCATGTACATGCAGTGCAACCATGCCGAGATGCCCTGGTCACCAGGCGCACATTCTTCATGGTCCCCTACCTCTGAGGAGACTGCCAGCCACCAGCTTCTGACCTGTGAACAAATGAGCAGAAGAATCACCACTGCCTTGAAGGTGGAAGCAGGCAGCTGGTGTGCTCCCTAGAGGCAGGGGAGCCCAAAGAAGGTGTGCTGGGCAGCTGGAGCTTGCCACTGCCTCTGCTGCTGCCTATGCCATTTTATTAATAGGGACTTGAGCATTCACATTTTTTGCTATCCATGCAGAATCCTGGAACCAACCACCCTGAGATACCAAGGGGCCACTATACATGCTATACTGGAGTATAACAGAAGATAAATTTGGTACTAGTTACGTTTTGTATATCTACTTTATGAATTCTGATTGTTTTAAAAAATAAGTTCTTTGAACAAGAATAACAAACATATCTACAAATGAGATATTCCAGTTAAACCAGCCAAGCAGATAAGATATTTAAAAAAGAAGAAGAATCTTGTACATGACACAGGAAGTTGATATATTGATATAACTCAGTTTATACTTAAGAAGACATTCTCAGAACTCTTCAAGGGAAATAATTCTGAGAATGAAAGAAAGCTGCTTATAAAATCAATTTGAAACAGAGTGCACCAAGGGACATCAGCAGCAGCATTGGATTGAATTAATAGTTTTATGTGGCATCTTGTTCATTGGACTGCATTTTTTATTTGCACAGTTAACTGACCAATAGTTGTAAACACTTGTAATACAGTGTATCGGAAGAACCTGAATGTAGTGCTCACACTATAAATTATTCATACTCAAGTCCAAATTAGTGGTACTTTTGCTGGCCCACTAAAGTCAAAACTGCTAAAGTGTAAAAAAATAAAATACATTTGTCCCTCCGTATCCACAGATTTGATATCCATGGATTTAAGTATCCATGGCTTGAAAATATTTTTTAAAAAATAATAATCCAAAAAGCAAGCCTTGATTTTGCCATCTTGTATAAGGGACACCATTTTGCTATGCCATTGCATATAATGGGACTTGAGTATTTATGGATTTTGGTATCCATGGGGGGTCCTGGAACCAAACCCCAGCGAATATGAAGGGACAACTGTAGTTCTAATTAAGCCTGAGAATTATAAAGACAGAGATGCTTCAGATCATAAATATGTTGTCTGAATTAAATGTCTGATCTGGGGCTGGTCTGGGATGAAGAAGAAATGTACACCTACCACATTGCTAAATATATGACACAGCAGATAACAATGAGCACAGAACAACAGTTTGTGTGCCTTTCAGTTTACTTTTCCAAATGAGCTACTGCAGTTTTCAGATGCCACCAAGTGGAAATTAGAAGTATATTGCTTTGGACTGATTATGAAATGTTTCTCCAAACATTCTCACTATTGGATGAAATAGTGAGGTGTCCAATCATGTGCTTACTATCTGCCATAATTTATGTTTAGAAATGCTGTTGTGTATCCAGTCCTGCATTTCTTAGGAGCTGCTTTTCTTTAAAGGGATTTTGTATTGAGAATGTTTTGCTGCCTTTCCTTCTGGACTGAACTGATGCCGTAGATTTGAGGCATTTTAACTTCTATAACCATCTCCTCCTCCTCTTTGTTATATCCAATCATTTTCCCATGTTTCCATCATGACAGCTGCTTACAAATTGAAATGATTACAATATAGTTAAAAACATAAAAAAAGTTAACATTAGAAAAGAATTAAACTATTAACAGTATTAAAACAATTTAAAACATGCACTTAAAATGATTACACAGTACAGTTTAAAACAATACAACACCCTCTTACAAGCCTTTTCAGTAAAAGAATTCAGTTTTAAAAGCCTGTCTGGAGAAAAAAAAATCCTGTGTTGGCAGGACAAAAAAAAAAAGAGAAGATAATTCTAGGACCAGCCCTTTAAACTGGGGAGATTATCAGATGGTAAAAATATCCCAGGACAGGGATGGCAGGAGATTGCTAAAAGGCTTACCTTTTAGACGATGTCCCTGTCCTGGGATGCTCCCGTTCTGCTCCTGTTCCTCCACCGTTTCCTCTTATTCACGGAAAAATTTGTGAATAAGAGGCCCATTCAGTTATTATAACAGAACAATGGGCAAGTGAACAGGCGCTCCATTCTCCTCCCGAGATCACAACAGATTGTGACATCCCTGGGAGGTCTGTGCCGGACACTTCCGGGTGAGATCAAGAGAACAAGGTAAGTAAAACCTTTATTTTTCCCTCCCCGGGTAGCTTTTTATTTTTTAAATGGGGTTTTCTGCTTGGTGAACTGTTTTGACCGTGGGGGGGGGTTAAATTTGAATTTGCTGCCCAGCCATTCTTGTCAGAAGTTAGAGACTGAACTCCATTATAAAATGACTGAACAACTGCAGAATCATGCTGAGTCATAATGGCTGACTCCATGAACTACCAAGTCATGCCTAGCCAGGCCACTGACTAGGCATGTGGCAATGTCCTGTATATGTATATGTATATGTATATGTGTGTGTGTGTGTGTGTATGAGCACTGAGAACAGAGCTCACTTCCTCCTCTTCTTCTTGTGAATGCCGATGCCTGGTAAAGCAGTTGTATATAATGCTTCTGTTTGACTTTGAAATATTTGTACATAATGTAACTGTTTGCCTTTGAAGATAAAAGTACGTCCTGCTTATTTGGACATCAAACACTCTGTGAGTATTCTTAGGAATGGGTTGCTACTAAGTCTACTGAGATAGTTTTTGGCTTCTGCCAGGGATTGAGTGTCCTATCATCCTGTGACTGTTTTCTTGTGGGAATGGCCAAGATTTCAGTTCCCGGTCATAAAAGCAGCCTTACGACAGCTGCGTTTATGACCGAGCAATGAAGGGGGGTGCCCGTTCCTGTCGCGGAATGAAGGTAGGTGTCTGAAAACTTTTACCTTATTCTGCGGCAGGAATGGGAGTGGAGCGGGTGGGGGTGTAGCAGGACTGAAACAGGCTACAAAGGCCCGTCTGATAATCTCCTGAGTCTTAATTTCCATACTGCAAGATGCATTATCTCTGTGTGTTAATACCATCCCTTCCAGGACAAGCAGTTCATGCCATAAGTGCTGGCTTTGTTCACCTGTTTCCTGTGGCCTAGAAGGTGATGGTGATAGTACTGTAATGATGGGGAGTGACAGTGGAAGCTGTTCCCCTGGCTCTGTCTCCTTCCCCCTTCTCCTTCTCCTCCTCCTGCTGCTGCTCTTCCCCCACTTGCTTTATGGAACTCTTTCCAGCTGAGACCTCCAAGGTTTTACAAGTTGCAGGCCAAGGAAGCCGTTGGGGCAGTTCATGTTTGGCCCATCAGCAAACCAAAGAGGAGGAGCAGCTGCTGCCTCCAGAATGAGATCTGGTCCTAGAAAAGGTCCTAGATCAGGGAACCTTGGAAGGCTGAGCCAGGGGCGGCTCCTCCTCCTCTCCTCCAACAGCCCTGGCACTTTATTCCCTTTGGCACCATGGTGCCTCTGACTCATTCTGAGGCTGTCTCCACTAGACCTCTGTCACCTCCTCTGGTCTCCAAGCCTTCTCCCCTCTGCCTCCTTCCTACCACCCAGATGGCAGATAGGCAGGTGCTGTGGCTTATGCAAAAATATCCTTCAGTGTTGTCATCTTTGTCTTCCTTCTCCTTGAGAAGGAGGATGATACTGAAGGAGATTTTTGCAGTAGCAGCAGCAGCAGCAGCAGGAGGGAACTGTAGTCTGTAGCATGCATTGGGGGCAGAGGAAGATGTTTGCAGTTTTCCATGTTGATGAGGGTACTAAGCCCCAACCCCTGCTAATGTGGAATATATGTTATTACTACTGCTACTTTACAATACTTTCTGCCAGTACTTCAGCTTTAAATAAGTTGCAAAAATTTTAAAAAGTCAATCAGATACTGTTGATTCTCTCCTGATGTCTGAATTCAATGATTTGTATAGCAATAATGCACGGGAAAACATTGCCAAAGTCTGAACTAGATGAAATGCGTGTAGCTTAAGCCACTGGGCCTGGAGGAGACCTTTTCTATTTCCAGATCTTTGTTGTTTATGGAATTGGGTTAGTAGAGCTTTCTGTAATTTGTTATAATGCAGCTGTTTTTCTTAGTCTGGGAAGAGATTGTGTGTGTGTGTGTGTATTCAGTTCCAGAAGACTTAGATGTATAATCAGTGTCTGGAAATAAATTATCAGAGTGGATGGTAAATAGATTAACATGGAATGGTTTAAGAGTGTATGTCCATTTCTGATTTGGTAAATGTATGTGAATGCTTGAGTATATTGTTTTTACATATTTTTAAATCTTACATATAGGTGATCACAGAGATAACTCCTCACAATTAGTATATCCATCATACTGTTTTCTCATGATCCCAAGCAGAATTGAGGAAATTCAATGACTATCTTGTGAAGCTTCTTTTAATATACCTGGAAGACTAATGAAGCACTTTGACCAGTGGATTTATGAGGTCTTGAGTATATTCTGTCCCCCACCCCGACTTGTAGATGAGACTTAAGAATAACCACTGATTATTAAAAAAAACCATAATTAGGTGAGTGCAAGACAGGATTACATTTCTTCGTAAGAATGCTTTGGATTGATTTATCAGTGGGCATTAATCATTGCAGGATGTCTTATGGATCAACTCATTCTAAATTCTCAACTTTAAAATTAGAAGCAAAGCATAACTCAGAGACAGTTTCCTGTTTGACTTGGGCTAGGCCAGGAATGTCGGACATTTTGGGGCTGTTGCAACTGGAGTCAATTAAAAATATAGTGTGTGCAAACATGGGAAAATATGTTTTCTGACCTCAAAGAGCTGGCCCTTCTTTCATTCCTGCAACATTTTGAACAGCTTTCTGTATCCTATTGGATATAGCTATTTTTGTTAATCTCTGTGACCCCTGAACAATTTGGTCCTCTAAATAGTCAAATGCTAACAGGCTTACTGAGAATACTAGAATATTAGTATTACTTACTGGTGTTACTTATTGACTTGTAAACTGCCTAGATTTTTCTAGACATAATACAAAAGGGAAAGGGAATGGGGGAGTTTAGAAGGAAAGCAAACACTGGAGCTGCTAGTCCTTAATTGGCTGATGGTTGAGCCATAGTTGGCCTTTTCTTATAGTCCCACAATAAGCTATGGTCTTTTTCATGTAACATTTTGGGAATTTGTCTGCTAAAGTATGATTGCCAATTCATGAAACAAAATAATCCTGGTCCTTGGGTAGGGGTAGATCTTGGAGCAGTGACTGGGGCATGCCACTTACTAGCTCACTGGGAGATAGAATGGCTAAAATAGCGTGCCAGGATAGCAATTACTTACCATGAAAGAGTAAAAACTTGAGCTCCCAGTCAGTGACGTAGAGTTGGTTAAAACTACACCTGGCCTCCTCAACTAGTGGCCAACCCAGGTCCACAAGAAGGGAGGTAGTATACCCCAGGTCATACACAGTATTGGGAAGATGGGTAGAAGGGAGAACAACATGCACACTAGTCAGTGATGGACTGGATACAGTCTTATTTTCTCCCCAGATCTGAAGACTAACTGGGATTTATCCAGTGAACCCAGTTATCCAACTGCCACAGCCTCATAGTCTCAGAGGGAGAGAAGAAGAGGTAGGCACAGATCCGTCATGCCTAGGCCGAAAAGCAGATGAAAGGTCCTCCCTCCATCCCAACTGGCAGTGCTGTGGCCTCAGAGGGAGAGAAGAGGCAGTATATGCTGGACTTAATCCCCTTCCACATTATCATCCCATTTTCCTTTTGTGTCATGTCTTAAGCCTGAAGGCAGGGAATTGCTTTATTGTTCTTTCATTTGTGAAGTCCAGTGATGGTGATAGATAGATAGATAGATAGAATTATCAGATGCGATAAAAACCATGTCAAAAGATCACTAGAAGAACAGGAACAGGCAACCTTACCAGACAACATCGTTCTCCAGTGTTCCAAGGGTGTAGTGCAGCTATGAGTAAAGTGTCCTTTTTTATTAGCAGTCCCTGTCCCTGTCAATAGAAAAGGGAAGCCTCATCCACAGCAGCGCTATACCCTCAAAACGGCAGAAGGATGCAGGCATCTGGTAAGGACACCCTTTCTGTTCTTCTAGCAATCTGGCATGGTTGGGAACGTGATTTTTTTTTTTTTTTTTTTTGCACATTCCCCCACGTCTGATAATCCCCAGAGAGAGAGATTGAGAGAGAGACAAAACCCAGAAGACAATATAATTCTTTGCTTTTGGCATGGCTGAACTAAAGTCTGAAGCTGAACAGCTGCTTGTCCAACAACTGTTGTCCTCCCCCTTTGCCTTCCTGTGCCAAGCACAAAGGTGTGTTTTTGCTGAAGGGTGGGCAACTGGACTTAACAAACCAGTCTGTAAAAGTTTTTGGGATTTTTTCCACTGCAACATTTGAAATAGTATTTGCTCCAACTTGCAAAGGAACAAGCTTACTACTGAATTACAGTTTAAAGCACTTCCTTGTTTTAGTATTTGCTAATTGCATTTTTAAAATACTTTGATAAGATCAAACAGTAAATAGTATGGCACACAACAACAAGAACAAGAATTTATGAATACAGTGCCTTTTCAATAACCATCCAGCTACATTTTGCCCACTTTGAATTTAATGCTAAAGTCAAGTTGGGGAAATTGTAACTTTCAAGATAGTGAAGGTTCTTAATTCTCATGCAGTTCCTACTGCTGTGGCCAGTGATGAGGGAAGCTGTAGTGCATCAACATCTGAAAAGTCACAAGCTTCCCACTCTGTTCTAATCTCATATGTTGTTGTGTGTCTTCAAGTCATTTCCAACTTATGGTGATCCTAAGGTAACCCTATCATGGGTTTTTCTGAGGCTGAGAGTGTATGACTTGTGGCTTTTCATGGCTGTGTGGGGATTCAAACCCTGGTCTCCAGAGTCATAGTTCAACACTCAAACCACTATGCCATTCTGGCTCCTAATCTTCTTATTTAAGGTTTATAGGGAACGAGCCTGTTCATGTTTTGGGCTTGAGTACTACATCCTTGGCTCTCCTCTGTGCAGTCAATGAGAAGATTAATTATACCTGTTTCCATTTTTGAACTAAACATGGTTTATAGTTGCATCTAGCCTGGATCCTGCAGCTAGAATAGACATTCAGCCCATGTTAGATGGGGTTACACTCTCCCTGAAGATGGAGGTTTGCAAGTTGGCCCAGATTTCTGCAGTGGCCAGGAGTGCTTTTGCACATTTAAAGCTTATGTGCCAACTGTGCCTGTTCCTTGAGATGTGGGATCTGGCCACAGTGGTACATGACTTAGTTACATTCCATTTAGTTTCCTGCAATGTGCTTTATATAGGGCTGCCTTTGAAGAGTGTTTGAAAACTTCAGCTAGTTCAAAGAGCTGCAGCAGAGTGTTTAACTGGGGCAGGTTACAGGGACCATACTATTCCCCTGTTAAAACAGCTGCCAGTTTGTTTCTGGGCACAACTTCCAGTGCTGGCTATGACCTATAAAACCCTATATGGCTTGTCTAGATGGGCAATTTACCCCGGCTTCCCTCCCCCACCCCCCCACCCAGTCTAGGAGCCCTGCAGTCCAAACAACACAGGGCTCCTGCTCTGTTTCACCTCCAGTCAGTCCTGATGATGCCTGAGGCAAAGCCACAGAGAAGTCAGGGTAAACTTTTAAAAATGTTTTTAAAAATCCCAATAAAACCCACGCTATGTGGGAAAACCCAGAGGGATCTTGCATGGGAATGCAGGGTGTGAACCTGCATGCCAGTCTGCATCGCTGGCTGCCGCTGGAGTCTCTCTGCGGCCAGAAAGGAGGCCCCTAGAGCATGATCAAGGCCTTCTGCATGTGACCAGCCTGGATCACATGCTGAGGGCCTCCTTCCTGGCTTCGGATAGTGCGACAGTGGGGGAAAGCACTTGCCAGTACCCCCCTCTGTGTGTGTACAGTAGCTTGTGCATGTGTGTAGATTCCTGTCTGTTTCATCATAGTAATGGAGGGTGGGGGAAGGAGCCGGATTTGGGGCCAGAACATGCCGGCTGGGAGGTGACATATTCTGGCCAGTCTAGAGAAGCCCTGTATCTCCCTATATGAGGCTGCTCAAATGCTGAAGTCATCAGGGAGGCCCTTCTCTCAGTCCCACCACTTTCTCAGGTTCACAAGCACAGTTGCTGGAGACACAAGAGAGGGCCTTCTCAGTGGCCCCCTCCCTGCTGTCCTTCCATTAGCAGGCAAACCCCTTTTTATTCTGATAGGCTTTTCAAACACAAAGTTTTTAAAGAACAGGCTATGGGGTGCTGTATTGTTTTAAACTGAACTATTTATAATTGCTTTTACCTTTTAAGTTGCATTTTATTCTTTCAGCTGAAGGTTTCAACTGTTTTAATATTGTGAATAATATAATTCTGTTTTAATGTTCCCTTTTTTGTATGTTTTTAACTGTACAGCATTTATTCTTTTAAACTGTAAGCTGCTTTGTGTCCCACTTTTGGGAGAAAGGCAGGATGATGCTGCTGCTGCTGCTGCTGCTACTACTACTACTACTAGTAGTAATTTAAACTAGGATTTATTGAAATATATTATGATCAGAAATCTTTGTTTGACCTTGATTTATTTCAACAATCATTTCAACTAACCACAGTTCATTTATTTATATTAATAAATGTGCAATTCTATGCCACCTTTCGCCCAAAGTGGGACCCAAGGCAGCTCACAGAACAATTAAAATCACAATTAAAACCATTTTAAAACATACAAAGTTGCAATACAATACATACAGTAGTGAAGTTTGACACGATAGAATCCTGGGATTTGTAGTTTTGTGAGGCACCAACTGTCTTTGTTAGAGAAGGCTAAAGACCTTGTAGAACTACAAATCCCAGAATTCCATAGGATGGAACTATAGCACTTAGTGGTGTCAAATTGCATTATTTCTACAGTGTAGATGCACCCTAGATCACACATTATATTCTTAATGTAGATGTGGCCTTGGAACAGTAAGAATAGTAACTGTGGAGTGAGATTTTGACACTGCGTTTCCATCATCATTTGCCTGAAATGGTCTGAGAAGGTCTTGAGAATATATGCTTGTACACGCATTAATGTGTCTTTGTATGTGTATATGTGTGTATACAAGCATAAATAAAAAATATAAACTATATTTATTAAGGTACAGTAGGACCCCCGTATCTGTGGGGGATTAGTTCCGGGGGCCCACATGGATAGTGCTTCCATGGATAATAGTGAATGCCACCCACCACCACCTTGCCGCCACTGCAGGTGCTGTCCCGGGGGAAGGGGGGAGGCGAGATCCCTCTTCCTTCTCCCTTCCCCCCACCATTGTCATTGCCCCCACCACCACAAACAGAGCTCTCCCAGGGTAAGGAAGGGGGCAGGTGAGATCCCTCCTCCCCATCCCTTCACCCTGCCACTATCGCTCCCCTGCCACAAACAGAGCTCTCCCGGGGGAAGGAAGGGGGCAGGTGAGTTCCCTCCTCCCCCCTCCCTTCCCCCCACCATCACCATTGTGCTCTCCTGCCATGAATGAAGCTCTCCCAGGGAAGGGAGGAGGCAGGAGATCCCTTCTTCTCCCTCCCTTCCCCCTGCGATCACCAACCACGATAATAGAATCAGAGGTTGGCGAATCAGCAGATGTAGGGGTGCTACTGTACATCTAAGATTTTAGAAGGCTTTTCTAGAAGATTTGTATGCAGTTAATCTAAAATGTATTTTTGGGCATCTTGGACAGCATCTCTCTTCTGATAGTTCACTGATGCCAAGAATATTTGTGTACTTAGAAGGATCTGCTAGGAAACAGAATATGTTTTTGTTCCGTATTTAGAGTGTTTTATCATGAAGGCTTGAAAGTTTTAATTTTAGTTCCCTCAATATTTTTCAGAAGCCATGGGCATGTTATTTAAGGCAGGTGGTATTTGGGGTGAAGTAGGCTTAGTCAATGTGTGCTCCATACTCCTCCCTACAGGTAAAAACACCTTTTAAGAGTTAAAGAAAAACAACTTTCCTGGGCCAATACATGCTGCTTTGGGGTGGGAGGGGGACTCCCCACCGTGAACCCACCTCTGAGAGGTAGAATGGATGTGTAGTTGCTTCTGGTCACCCAAAATTGTGGCCATAGCCCCCACATCCTGAAACAGGCCCCCAGGCCAGGATCTTTGGCAGGCCCCCTGCCTACTGCTGAGGTTAAGGGCAGTGTGATGCTCTACAGGATTTAGAATAAAAATTAAAATAAGTCAGTTTAAATGATGACACGAAAGTAATATTTATATTTGTTTTTTTAAAAAAACCTAAATGGATTTACATAATAAAAATTTACAATAATGTCACATTGGGCCCCCTTCCTAATCCTCGGTGCCCAGGCCCCCAGGCTAGAACCCTTTCAGCCCCCCCCCCCCTTGTGGAGGCCATGATGGTGGCTGTGCTTGATACCCTGTAGCACTTCGGAGGAGTTGAAAAATATGGATAGCAATTCTGAGATAAAGAGCAAAAACTTGGTATATATGCTTCTTTGTAATCTCTCCACACAGTGCCATCAAACCAAGTTGCAGCATGCTTTTACTCTGTCACTGCAAAGGTTGTGGCTAACCAGCTTTGGTGTAGACTTTGGTGTTCATATTGTTAAGAGCTTAAGCTAAGAATTCCAAGATCAGTAAACTTTTAGTAACTTCTAAAGAAAAAAAAAATCCCTCAGGGTTTCAACCTCAGTAGGCCCCACACATTTCCCAGCAGGATTGATAGACAACTAAATGCAAAGGCTGAACAGTAAAAGTGAATCTGTTTCTTAATAGACTGTAGTAGTGCTTAGAATATATGCAAACTCTGTACACAAAAATTGTACTATGAACTGTATATACAAGATACTATACTGTAATTGGGAAGTTGTTCCTTCAAAAAATCAAAGTCATGAGATCATATGACAGTACTGTATATGTTTTCTGTATATCAAATCTTGCCAGTAGATGGCACAGAAGACTACTAAATTATTCTTGGTCTGTATTTGTAGTGGCATTGCAAAGAATTTTCTGATGCACAGTTTTATCATTGTATCATCCCTTTAAATATTTTGCAAAAAACGTTTGCACTAAGTTCTGTAGCTTTAACTTCTCCAGCTTTTCACTCCTTTTTCTCTACAACCCCCTTGCCCTATATTTTACACTTAGTTAATTTAACTCCAGAGAATGATCTGTGGATTGCAACTGTAGTACTTTCACAATAAACATTTCCAGATACTTTGTGTTCTTCAACAAAGCCTTCTGATCAGTACTTTGAGCCTTCTGAGATGGTTTCAGTGGCAGGAGGTGGGATAGCCGGCTTTGTTTGTTTTTACTTCTGTACATTTTCCAACAGAACTTGGTTGTCTGAAAATCTTCACTTGCCTTGCAAGTAATGGGAGGGAGATGTCCTAAGCCAGCTCAGAGCTGGTGTAGTAGAGGGTCCCTTCTGGCATGAGGGGCAGCATTTGGATCCAGTTATTCCAGGTCTGCCCCTGGAATAGTACTGTAAAGTATGGAATACATTTTGGAGCCTACTACTGTCAGAATTTCTCACAAATGTACTAGTGTTCTCAGTGGCACATAAGTTAGTTTGATAGCAGAGCTCCTCTCTGCTGGTGAAGTGGCTTCTTCTGTTCCTTCCTAACATCCAATGAGGCAGTCTTCTGCACAAATTAGAATCAAGAATATGAGAAGCATCCTGATGGATCAGGCCACAGGCAAATACAGTTCTGTGTTCTGTTTGCTTTGGGAAGCATGCAAGGAGAGCATGAGTACAGTACCACCTGTCCGAAAGCAACTCCAAATTGCCAGCAAGTTAAACAAGAGCTGAGAAAGCAGCCAAGCTCCAGTGGTAATTAATTAGGAAAAGCAAGCAAGTACTGTTTCCTGGAGAAGCAGCAATACAGGCAAAAGGCACACAGAGAAGAGCCCAGAATACAGTCCAAAGGTCAAGGCTTACAGAAGGCAGCATTGTCCAGGAGTTGGTCCGAAGGTCAGTAGGATCAGGCAACAGGGTCATCAGGAATAGTCCAAGGTCAAGGTACATGGCAAGGCAGCAAGGATTCAGGCACTGAAGGCAGCAGGAAGCTTTCTCCAGGGAGATTAGTTAATCTCTGACAAAGCATCCATTGACTCTCCCAGCCTATATAAAGCAATTAAGGCTATGCCAGATGTTTTTTATAAGCAAGTTCCTCTCATAAATTCTCAGAGATTTTCTTTGAGCCTCCTTTTGCACTTGGTGCTGTGTATACGACGGTGGAGGTAAGTCTCTCTTCTCTTCTTCATCCTTATCCAAGTGGGCAGGACTCTCTGCTGGGACTGATGCCAACCCACATGTACCAGGCTCTTCCTCTGCTTGAGCTTCTAGGTTGGCAGGGCTCCCTGCTGGCACAGGTGTAGATAAACCTGTGCCAGGGTCCCTAGGGCCGTTCCCTGCCATGTCTTCTGACTCTACAGCCTCATCAGGCTCCTGGGGCATGACACCACCATCCTTCCTCATGTTCTCCAACAACTGATTTTGTGAATTAAATTTTCTTTGATACTGTATGTAAAATATAGCAGCCATTGGTCATCCTCCAAGAATTTGTGTGACATGAAGCTATCTCTTCTACAAAATCCTTTAGAAAGGGTTCTGGCATCCAATACACGATCTTGAAAGCCATACACCTTTCCAAATGCTCCAAGACAGGAAGAATCTCATGTAAAAAGTTTCACTATCTCTCTTTTAACTAGCACTTTTCTAGCTGCATCTCTAATTTGAATTGTGAGAAGGATCTTTATGCATCCATGCCACAGTTAGGCTGTCAGTTCCACCTCTGCCTCCAGCATGGCAAAATATGAAGATATGGCATACCTTTGTTTAGTAGTTTTTCATTCTGGCCATTCTGATCACTTCTCCTGACTGTCCAGAGATGGTGTTCATGTTGTACTCCCTCATTATGGGTATTTTCCTCTATAAGTTTAGTGAAGCTTGGCAAGTTTATACTGTTTGTTTCTTTTGTTGAAGTACCAGATCTTTCTGTTTTGCTTAAGAGAATGTTGCATTTAATTTAAGCCAGATATTTCATTTTTTGTATTCTATCAATACTTAATTTCAATATGTAGAGCCCCTACAAATCACTCTCACTGCATGGCCATGCTAGATAACGTGTGTGTGTGTGTGTGTGTGTGTATTCTTTTTACATGATACTTAGATTCTAAAGCATAGGGAATATATGGATACTAGCTGTACCCGGAATAACATAAGCTGTTATCTTTTCATGCTCCTCCAACATACTTTGGGGGGTGGGGGTGGAGAGAGACTAGATTCTGTCACTTCCTGGAGAAAGGAAGCCCAGTCAGGCTTTACTCCTGAGTATATCCACCTGGAATTGTGGCGCGGGCCCCCAAGGCAGCTGTGGGAAACCAGGCTCTAGTGGCGTATGCGGGGTTTGGCTGAAGAAGGGGGGCTGTTTACTCATGAATAAACCTCCACGGACATGCCTGTGACATGCTTGGGGCCTAAAGCTATTGGAAGCATTTCTCACATTTCTGCTCCCAGTGTGCTGATTGGCTGGCCAACAAAGAGCTTTGATTGGTTGGGAAGTTTCCTAAGTGGCCAGTGAGCACACTGAGAATGGCTATATACCTACGAATTTTATATCGCTAGATATTGAACCACTATTTGAAAACAATGGAAGATAGGATGGTCAAAAGCTTGCCTATAGTAAATTGGAAGGCTCTTGTACAGAGTTGACAGGAACACAGAAATAAGCTATAAACTTTGAAACTTTGAACAGTGTAATGCATGAGGGCAGTGCATGCCCTCCAACCAGGGCCACCCTTCCCATGAGACAGGTTGAGATGCCTACTCCATCCAGTCCTCTTTCCCCCTTTGTAGTCCATTAAGGGACAGAGGGAAAATCAAATGTACACACACAAACACAGAGAGAAATAAAATATAAAATTTTATATTATTTATATTTTTTAACATGTTCAGCCATGAGATCATTGGTGAGAGGGTAGATCAGGCTACCCTCTCTTCTTCCTCCCCTCCCCTCCACCTCAGCGTGTCAGCTACACACAGGATTATCTGGATATTTTGAGAAAGTCTGGGGTAAAAGGTAAGTTTTTAAAAAGCAAATTAAAGCCCTTTGAAGTATATTCCCTGTGGAATCTCGGTGAATCATCCGGAATGCCATGTGAACTGATTGCAGTGATTGATTATGGCATGGGTACAGATTTTTTAGTAAGTATAGACAAGATCTGAGAGAGTGTGACTTGCCCAGGTCACCCAGTGGGTTTCCATGGCTGAGCAGGAATTCAAACCCTGGTCTCCAGAGCTGTAGTCCAATGCTCAAACTATTATACCATGTTGCCTCTCCAGCTAGTTTTCATTATATGAGACTTCCTAGTATATAAGAAGTCAATTCCCATTAATAAAACAGACCATTCACATCATTTTATTCAATGTATAGCTGAGTGGTTTTATTGTAAACCATAAAAAAGTAACAAAAGTATTCTTTTGTTCAGTACTACACAATATACAAATTGCTTTTCAGTCTTTTGTCTTTCAATAACTCATTAAACATGAGGTTATTCCCTTTGTAGGGCTAGTGATATAGAAGAAAAGTCAGTTGCACAAATGTGCCTATTAAATCATAGAATCATAGAATAGTAAAGTTGGAAGAGACCACGAGGGCCATCCAGTCCAACCCCCTGCCACGCAGGAAATCACGATCAAAGCATCCCCGATAGATGGCCATACAGCCTCTGTCATAAATTAAATTTATGGCTAAAGCTGAATTTGAATCCAGATCTAGGCTATTCTTTGCTCTTTAATCCTCCAGAGTGTGCATGAGGTAATGTTGTTACTAAATAAAATACAGTGTTTTTTTTTTATCTGACACAGAGAAGCATGGTAATAACAAAAAATCAAAGCTGCAAATATCTTTGAGTTCACATAAGAGTGAAGGCAACTCTGCTTTAACAGATATTATGTTGTTGCAGCTGTAGATTCCAACACTGATTTCTGTTGATTTAAGATGAGGCTGATATTCATGAAAGCTCTCCTGAAGTTCTTGGACGCCAGTGTACATTTATATTTGATCTGGCCTCTTTCATCAGCTGCTGGCTGTTGCAATATTGTTGCTCTCGCTCAAGAAAAAGCAGGCATGCGTGTGTTGATAAGTATGCCTGATAATTTTATAACAGGCTGTTCTATTATAAATTTTATTTATAATAAAGCTGCTTTCCCTACCATGACCTCAATCCACAGTATTGTTAATGGATGCAAATGGTGTGATAGTGGAGTTCCTTTGTTTTGTTTTGCAGTTGTGACAGTAGTAATGCACTTTTTTGTGTGTGGTTTTTTTGGTATGGTATTTCTTGTGGAAAGCCTTAGATTCTCTTTTTTTGTGCATAGTCTAGAACTAGGTGTCAATAAACACACTCCATCTGTGCTAGTGGAGTGACTATTGCATATTGGCCCATACTCTTAATGATGTAGTAGAGTCAGTAAGAATTATACTACAAGTATACTTCAGTTAACAAAGTACTGTAGATGTTTTCATTACTTCATTTACAGAAAATTTGGTACCTGAAGCAGAAATAACATGGAAAGAATAGAGATAGGTCCCTACACCACAAAAAAGAAGAGCAGTTCAACATGTTTCACCAGACATTTTGTTCAAGACTAACAATATGCATATGTGAAATGAAACAACCAGCTCAGGCAAACCTTGCATAAGTAAACAAAAAACATTTTTAATCTTGCAGAGAAGACTTTGCATGCAAGGATGACTTTCACCAGCCTTCAATTATGATTTCCATCTTGGTGGCCAAACTTATATATCTATACTTCTTTAACATGCTGGAGGAAGTTGGTGAGGCAGTCTTATCTGCTCTCCCCTTTTCTCTTTGTTATAACTGTCCATGCAAGCCCACTAAGATATTCTGGAGACCGCTTCCTTTTACCTTGCTTCTTGTAGGAAGGCACATACAGCTACAGTAGGATTGGCTAGAGCATAGTCCCATTCTTTCTTAGCTCAAGTTTATTGCATTGTTTACTGCAGATATGCTGCTGCAATCCAAAACTGAAATTCTGTGTTTCTTCAGCCCACCTCCACCATCTTAGAAGCATAGAATCTTAGGGGTAGTCCAGATGGTGAAAAAAAAATCTCTTAGAATCTGCAGGGAAGCACGTGTCCAAATGGGATCCAGCAGTATTCCATCCTTTTTGGAGGGAGGGAGAGCAAAAGTCTGCAACAGACGCCTCTGGGACTTTCCCCGAGATTTTTTAAAAAACCCTGACAGAAATGTGCACCCTTGCCTGTTAGGACAACTGAATCACATTGCATTGCATTGCTGAAGAGGCAGCTGATTGGTCGGATGTGGATAGGGGGCGGAGCTTGGTAAGATGGCAGATCACAGAACCACCGTGTTAGATTGTTGTCATAGAAATCATGCTCTGTGGCAATGAAACAGGCTTTCTTTCCTTTTTTAAAAAAAAATTATTTAAGCAAAAGATCACTCTTCTGCACCTTGGAGTTAGTATTTTTTTTTAATTATTTGGCGGGGGCAAGTTGGGGAGTACAAAACTGTGAGTAATTCACTCATGGCCACCATCTTGATTCGCTGGCCTGCCTCCATGTGAAGAGGAAACATGGATTGCTTAGCAGACAAGTGATCTTGCCAAAAATCATTGAGATGGATGACAGCTGGTGCAAATTGTTGTTTCTGCACCCCAATTCACATTTTATTCCCTTGTCTAAACTGGCCCTTAGAGTTGGAAAGGGCTGCAAGGTCCATCTACTCTGACTTTCTGCCATGCAGGAAGTAACAGCTAAAACGCACTCCTGAAAACGCACATCCAACCTCTGTTTATAGACACTCCCCCCAAAAGAGAGTCTACTCCATTGTTGAACAGTTCTTACTGTAAAGAAGAGTGAAGGCAACTCTGCTTTAACAGATATTATGTTGTTGCAGCTGTAGATTCCAACACTGATTTCTGTTGATTTAAGATGAGGCTGATATTCATGAAAGCTCTCCTGAAGTTCTTGGACGCCAGTGTACATTTATATTTGATCTGGCCTCTTTCATCAGCTGCTGGCTGTTGCAATATTGTTGCTCTCGCTCAAGAAAAAGCAGGCATGCGTGTGTTGATAAGTATGCCTGATAATTTTATAACAGGCTGTTCTATTATAAATTTTATTTATAATAAAGCTGCTTTCCCTACCATGACCTCAATCCACAGTATTGTTAATGGATGCAAATGGTGTGATAGTGGAGTTCCTTTGTTTTGTTTTGCAGTTGTGACAGTAGTAATGCACTTTTTTGTGTGTGGTTTTTTTGGTATGGTATTTCTTGTGGAAAGCCTTAGATTCTCTTTTTTTGTGCATAGTCTAGAACTAGGTGTCAATAAACACACTCCATCTGTGCTAGTGGAGTGACTATTGCATATTGGCCCATACTCTTAATGATGTAGTAGAGTCAGTAAGAATTATACTACAAGTATACTTCAGTTAACAAAGTACTGTAGATGTTTTCATTACTTCATTTACAGAAAATTTGGTACCTGAAGCAGAAATAACATGGAAAGAATAGAGATAGGTCCCTACACCACAAAAAAGAAGAGCAGTTCAACATGTTTCACCAGACATTTTGTTCAAGACTAACAATATGCATATGTGAAATGAAACAACCAGCTCAGGCAAACCTTGCATAAGTAAACAAAAAACATTTTTAATCTTGCAGAGAAGACTTTGCATGCAAGGATGACTTTCACCAGCCTTCAATTATGATTTCCATCTTGGTGGCCAAACTTATATATCTATACTTCTTTAACATGCTGGAGGAAGTTGGTGAGGCAGTCTTATCTGCTCTCCCCTTTTCTCTTTGTTATAACTGTCCATGCAAGCCCACTAAGATATTCTGGAGACCGCTTCCTTTTACCTTGCTTCTTGTAGGAAGGCACATACAGCTACAGTAGGATTGGCTAGAGCACTCCTGAAAACGCACATCCAACCTCTGTTTATAGACTCCCCCCAAAAGAGAGTCTACTCCATTGTTGAACAGTTCTTACTGTAAAGAAGTTCTAATGTTTCAGTGCAATCTCTTTTCTTGTAATTTAAATCCACAGATTCATGTCTCTGGAGCATCAAAAAACATGTTTGCTTTAACTTCCCTTCAGATATTTAAAGGTGGTACCATATCACTTCTCAGTCATCTCTTCTCTAAGCTAAGCATATCCAGCTCCCTAAATTGTTGTTCATAAGGCTTGGTTTTCTGACCTTTGATCATCTTGGTTACACTAAACTGGACATATGTCAGCTTGTCAATATCCTTCTTGAACTGTGGTGCCCAGCACTAGACACTGTATTCCAGGTGAGATCTGACCAAATCAGAAGAATGGCACTACTACTCCCCTTGATCTGGACACTATGCTCCTGTTAATGCAGCCTAAAATTGCATTGGCTTTTTGGCTGACCCATGACACTGTTGACCCATGTTTCCTTTTCACATGTACTGCTTTGAAGCCTGGTGTCATCCATCCTTTATTTGTGCATTTCATTTTTCCTATCGAGATGTAGTTACCTCCTGTTGAAATTCATTTTGTACATTTTGGCCCAGTTCTCCAATCTGTCAAGGCCATTTTGATTTCTGATCCTGCTTTCTGGAGTATACCCATCCACACCCCAGCTCCAATCTAGTGTCATATCCAAATTTGATAAGCATGCCTTCTATTCCATAATCTAAGGCTGCTGACACACTACAGGAATAATACACTGCTTTAACTGCCATGGCTCAATGCTATAGAATTCTGGGATTTGTAGTTTTGTGAGCTATTCAGCCTTCTCTGTCAGAAAACTCTGGTTTCACAACAAACTACAGATCCCAGGATTCTATAGGATGGAGCCATTATAGTTAAAGTGGTGTCAAACTGCATTATTTCTGCAGTGTGTCAGCAGCCTTAAAGCTTTATTACACATCAGAAGGGAAGCAGCTTTAACACTGAGAATAGCATGTCCTATCTTACTTTATGTCATGATGTCAGCATGTTTCAGCTATTCTCTCGTTCTGGTCCCGTGGGAGACCATGGTAAAGGTGGGTCTTTTTGCTAACTAATGTTTCCAGTTAGCAGAAAGACCAGCGTTTACCACCATCTGTCATGGGACCAGAACAGGAAAACAGCTGAAACATGCTGACGTTGTGCAATAAGGCAAAGTGGGCAGTGCTATTATTGGGGTGCACTGCTGCTTCCTTCCCTTGTGAGATACGCTCCTTAGTCATTTGTAAAGATGTTAAACAATGGCAATGCTGCTAAAAAATCCAGCTAGTCAGAGGCTGAGGAAGTAAAAGCATCAAAAGACTGTATCAAAATCAGCTTCTTTTTCAGAGGCTTTTTAAACTGAGGACACACACCCCAATCTGCATAACACTGGCCATGAAATGGTTAGCAAAGTCAACACTAATAGTACTTATGGAAAATGAGTAGCCACTAGAATATTTCTTTTTTTATTATTATTATTTTATTTAACACATAGAACTTAAGACATCTTAAGATCCCCCCACCAAACTAAAACCTGCTTAATTCCAGCATACATTCAAACACACATTCCCCTTACATTATCAAACAAATTACACAATAAATTACAATCCAATCCAATTACACATCATCACACATTACACAATACACATTTACAAATCTATCTAAATATCTAAAATACATACAACACATATTTAATCCAATGACTTCCATCACCTCCTTGTTTAATGTATAGTGCTTACTAATTATTTACCTTTGTTGCTACATGAGGGACAGCGTGGTCAAGTCAGATATGGCGATGCTCTTTCAGAGCCCTTTCTAATAACTAATGGAGTGAAGCAAGGTTGTGTTCTTGCACCAACTTTATTTACAATCTTCTTTAGCACGATGCTCCAAAGGGCTATGGCAGAGCTTGAAGAAGATGACGGCATCTATATACGCTACCGTACTGATGGTAGCTTGTTTAACTTAAGCCGTCTGAGGGCTCACACTAAGACTCTAAACTATCTAGTCCGTGAGCTGCTCTTCGCTGATGATGCTGCCCTTGTTGCCCACACAGAAGCAGCTCTGCAGTGCCTAACATCCTGCTTTGCAACAGCTGCAGAGCTGTTTGGGCTAGAAGTCAACCTGAAGAAAACAGAAGTTCTTTACCAGCCTGCACCACAGGACAAACACCACCATCCCCACATTTCCGTTGGCAAATCTGTGCTCAACTCCGTTCAGCAGTTTACCTACCTGGGAAGCATCATCTCCTCAGATGCCAAGATTGACAAAGAGATCTATCACAGATTAGCAAAGGCATATAGTGCATTTGGAAGACTTCACAGAAGAGTCTGGAGCAATAAACACCTGAGGCAAAGCACAAAAATCAGTGTGTATAGAGCCATCATACTGTCTATTCTCCTTTATGGATCTGAAACATGGGTCACCTATCGCCACCACCTACGACTCCTCGAGCGCTTTCATCAGCGCTGTCTACGCACAATCCTAAATATACACTGGACTGACTATGTGACGAATGTTGCTGTCCTTGAGCAAGCAGGGATCACCAGCATTGAGGCCATGATATTGAGAACACAGCTGCGCTGGGCAGGGCACGTTTCTAGGATGGAGGACCACCGCTTCCCAAAAATACTACTCTACAGTGAACTCGCCACGGGTCAGCGTAAGAGGGGCACTCCAAAAAAGCGATACAAAGACTCCCTGAAACAACATCTCAGGCTTGGCCAAATTGATCACCAACAGTGGTCCGCCCTGGCCTCACATCGGGAGGCATGGAGATGCACTATCCACAAATGCTGCAGCATTATTCGAGAACTCACGATGAACAAGTCTTGAAGAGAAACGACAACGCAGAAAGAATCACAACCCAAAAACATCACCCAAGGAGACCTTCTGCTGTGCTTTTTGCAACGGGACTTGTTTGTCTTGGATTGGCCTTTTTAGTCATCAGCGCGCTTGCAGAAAGCACGGGATGAGTCCTTCCTGAATCTTCGTTTGCGAAGAAAAGCCAGAGAGAGAGGCTACCCACTAAATTTCCTTAATTTTTCTGTTTCTGATGTCCTTAACTATCCTTACTTTATTTCCATTTCCTTATCCTTGTCTTCATTTATTCTACGGATATATTTGTTAAATCTCCCCAGATATCTTTCCATAAAAGAATTAATTCTTTCCAAGCTTTGATATTCCTTGGGTTTGCTTTTTCATCTAATAAATTCGATAATTTATCCATTTCAAACATATCTAGCATTTTAACAATCCACTCCTTAATGTGCGGTATTTTTTTTACTTTTCCCTTCTTTAGCAAACACTAACCTTGCAGCTAGCCGCAAGCAGTTGCCGCTTATAATATAATCCTACCATATATATATATATATATATATATATATATATATTTAATTCTGTCATCTATATTATGCATCATATTCGGTAGATTGATTTCCAGTTCACACCGGTAGTCAATTTTCAATGTCCTTGTCATTATATTATGCACCCTTTTCCAATATAATCTCGATTCCCTACAGCACCACCACATATGATAGTATGTTCCCTTGGTATTTTCACACTTCCAACAATTTTCCGACTTGTTTTTATATATCTTGGCCATTCTCACTGGCATTAAATGCCACATGTTAATCATCTTGTAAAAGTTTTCTTTCAGGTTGTAGCTTCTTGTAAACTTAATATTTTCTACCCATGCCTTTTCCCAATCTTCCATATTTATTTAGTGACCTAAGTTTTTTGCCCATTTTATCATATATGGCTTTACCACCTCTTTTTCTAAACTTAATTTTAATAATAATTGGTGTATTTTTGATATTCTTTTCTCGTCTTCTCCATATAATATCTTGGCAAATTCTGTTTTTTCCAGCATTATTCCTTCTATTTTTTTATCCATTTTGTATTTCTCTGTTAATTGTTTATATAGGAACCAGTGGCATCCAATTCTTTCCTTTTTTAATTCTTCCTGTGTTTTCATTGTGTATCCCATGCCATTTTTCTTCAGGGTCAAGTCATATGTTAGCCATTTGTTAAACTGCAACATTTCTCTTTTATAGAAAGCCTCATGGTTTGAGACCCACAACGGTATTCTAAAGTACAATTCCCTTTTATGCTTTATCCACACCCTCATCAATGCCCTTCTTATGTAGTGGTGATTGAACTCTTTATGTATAGCTGTTTTTCCGTGCCACATATAAGCATGCCAGCCGAATCTGAGGTTAAAGCCCTCCAATTGTAATAGTCTGTTATTTTCCAGCTTTACCCAATCTATGATCCAATCCAGATTGCTTGTGTCATAGTATACTCTCAGATCCGGCAGGCTCAGTCCACCTCTTTCTTTCACATCACACAAAACTTCTTTTTTGATCCGTGGCTTTTCCCCTTCCCATATACATTTTGATACGATTTTGTTCCATTCTTTAAAGGGCTTCTCATTAATTAAGATTGGGATATTTCTAAAGAGAGACATTATTCTTGGAAGAATATTCATCTTTACTACCGATATTCTACCTAGGAGGGATATTTTTTGGTTTGACCATCTTTTTTATCTTCTTTAATTTTGTTCCACAATTTCCCATAGTTATTTTCAAATTGATCTACATTTTTATTTGTTATCGTTATTCCCAAATATTTGGCTTTTCTCTCTATTTTGAATTCTGATATTTTCTCCAACTCTTTTTCCTCTGATGTAACCATATTTTTTGTCAAAATTATTGTCTTGTCCTTATTTATCCGCATACCGGCCAATAAACCAAATTCTTCAATTACCTCCTTTATTTTCATTATACTAGTCAGGGGATTATCCAGGAAGAAGATCAAATCGTTGGCAAATACCCTACACTTATATTCAAAACTCTTAATTTTGGGCCCCTTTATCCCCCCTTCCTTATTTATCTTTCTAATTGAGACTTCTATTATCATAATAAACAAAAGCGGGGACAAGGGGCATCCCTGTCTTGTTCCTCTATTTATTTTACAACTCCTTGACTTATCTCCATTTACCATTATTTGCGCCTCCTGGTCGTTGTATATCCCTTGCATCCATTTATTAAAGGTTTCACCTATATCTATCTTCCTTAACAATTTTAACATGAACTCCCACCTAACATTATCGAACGCTTTTTCTGTGTCCATCAGTAACATGGCTATTTTTTTTCATTTTGTTTATCATAAACTTCAATTATATCTAGTAAGGTTCTTATATTATTTTTAGCCTGTCTCCCCGGCAGAAATCCATTCTGATCTTCTTGGATCCACTCTGTTAGAACCTTTTTTAGTCTCTCTGCCAGAATACTAGCAAAAATCTTGTAATCAGTGTTCAGGAGAGATATAGGCCTATAATTCCCTGGAGACTATTGATCTTTCCCTTCTTTGGGGATCAAGACAATATCAGCCTTTTGCCAAGTGGGAGGACATTTCCCCTGTTTAATCTGGTTAAATAATTCGCACATTGGTGTTACTAATTGCTCTTGAAAAATCTTGTAGTAAAGTGCCATGAAGCCATCGGGTCCTGGTGCCTTCCCTGCTTTCATTCTATTTATAGCTTCCCTTACTTCCTTCTCTGTTATCTGTTTATTTAACTCCTGTCTTTGTTCTGCTGTTCTTTTTGGGATTTCTTCTTGTTCTAAGTATTCCTCTATCTTTATTGATATTTCTTCCTTCGATGGGAATTTTTCATACAACTTTGAATAGTATTTGTAGAAGATGTCCACTATATCTCTATGTCTCATGTATCTTTTGTTATTTACTACAAGTTCTGTTATCAATTTCTTCTCATTTTCTTTTTAATTTATAGGCAAGCCATTTACCCGGTTTGTTGGAGTTCTCAAAGGACCTCTGTCGGACATATTTTAATTTCCTTTCCTTTTCATTTATCATCTTGATGTCTAATTGTTTCTTCAGTAAATTTATTTGTACTTTGATCTCATCTTTTGGTTTTAGTTTTAATTCACCTTCTTTCTTTGCTATTTCTTCTACTACTTTTTTCTCCTTAACTTTTCTTGCCTTATTTATTTCATAGTCCTTTTGCATCAGATGCCCTTTGATTACTGACTTCCCCGCATCCCAAACTACTTCTAATGATGTACCTTTCCCCAGGTTCTCATTGAAATAATTTATTAGCTCCTTCTTAATTTTTCCCTTCACTTAATCTATTCTCAGTAATCCATTTTTTAATCTCCATCTCTATTTCTTCATTGTGTTTATCATTTCTAAGCTTACTGGTGCATGGTCTGATATTATTTTTGGTTGTATTTCTACCTTCTTTATGTCTTTTATTAGATTTTTCAAAATTATATACATGCCTAATCTAGACCAGGTCTGGTATCTATCTGAATAATATGTATAATCTCTTTCGTTGTTATGGTTATGTCTCCAAATATCTATTAATGCAAAGTGGTCCATAAATTCTTTCATTATGTTTGGAAGTTTCCCATGTTTAGGGCTCAAACCTGGTCTTGTAGATCTATCTATATTAGGATCGAAGACCCCATTCCAATCTCCCATCAACATATAAGAGTTATAATCATGTTTGCTCATAACCTGTATTAAGTCTTCTATGAACTCTTTTTTACCATTATGAGATCCATATATCCCTATCACTAATAGTTTCCTTTCTTGTAGTTTTGCTTCCACTCCTAGGTATTGGCCTCCATTATCTTTAAATACCTCCCTTGACTCGAATTTAGAGTTCACATAAATTGCTACCCCTCTCTTCTTCTCATATTCTGTAGCATAAAGTTTACCCAGTTTATTATTTCTTAGTAATTTTACATCTTTTCCTCTTATGTGTGTTTCTTGGCGGCAGATAAGATCAAGTTTCTGTTTCTCTAAATAATGGAAAACAGTTCTTCTCTCATGTGGGGTGTTAGCTCCCCTTATATTCCAAGATACTACTTTATTCAACATTTTAATACAACCAGTAATTATCCTTGGTCAAACAAACTCAATTATTCTTATTCAAACAAGCGAAATTCCAGCTTCCCCTTCCCTGTTTCTCCTCCTACTGCCTCCTCTAATTCTTCTAATTCTTTTTCTTCATGATCCTCAAATTCTGTTTCATCCTCTTATTCTATTTCTGTTCTAACTTCTTCTACCTCCTCTACCTCTTCTACTTCCTCAACCGACTTTTCCTCTGATCTTTCTTCCTCCAATTCTAACTTTTCTGCTGATTCTTTCTCCTTCCTCTTAAAATCCTTAATCTCCTTCTCCAATATTGCTTTTCTGATTACCTCTTCTAATTCTTGTTTTCCTCTCCTTTCGCTGTCTATATCGTCTCTCCTGCCCTTTACTTTATCATTATCTCTATTTTCTTCTCCTCCTCCTTCTTTCCTACCTTGAATTTTTACTAAAAATTCCTTCGCTTTCGGTATTGTATTTATCCAGTGTTTCCTGTAGTTATACAATACAGTTGCTTCCTCTATTTTATTCCATTTGTATTTTATGTTTTTCTCTCTTAGTATTTGTGTCAGAAAGCCATAATCTTTTCTCTTCTTAATAACTTGTACCGGTACATCCTTGAAAATCTTTACTTCATAACCCTCAATTTTTAATGTTTCTTTGTAGCTCTTCTGTATTATGATATCTTTTACTCTTTCTTTTACGAAGTAGATTACGATATCCCTTGGTAGTTTATTTTTTCTTCCTATCCAAGATTCTAATCTAAACAATTTGTCAACCTCTAAATCAAGTTGTTCCGGCTCCCAACCAACATACTCAGCTAAAGCAGGAATTATTCTGGTTGACAAATCTTCCCTGGGTTGTTCCCCCAAACATCTTAGTTTTAGGCATTTCGCCCTATATCTAATCTCTTGGACTGTATTCTGGTTAATTTCTTTTCCAACCTGTATTTCTAGGCTTTTTGTTCTCTTTTCCAGTTTAATTGTCTTATTTTGTAAATCTTGCAACTCTGAGGATATTTTCTTTATATCCTCTATTGCAACTTCCAAATGTGTTCCAAAATTATCCAATTGTTTTTGAAAGTCTGTCCTAATATCGCTGTTCAGTTCTACCATTTCCTTTTTCAATTCTGTTCTTAATTTCTTAAACTCTGCTATCAATATGTGATTGATATCTGCCACCTTTGTTGTCATCTCTAATGATGCTCTCCTTGTCATATGTATTTGCATTTAACTTTTAACTTTATTGAACTCAGTGCATGGTAAGTGTCACTGCGAGAAGTGTTTTCTGTTCATGTTACAGACTACTATGAAACTGGGGGTGGGGAATGGGGAGGAAGTCTCAGTCTTTTCCAATGTGGTCCCTTTAGACTTGTAGATGTGTTTGCTGGGATTAGGAAATTATATTCTAACACATTAGGAAGAACCAGGATGTATAAAACTGCTCTAAGTTCAGTACCCACCATTATGTAATGTACTTCATAGTCAGTGCTTCACCAGTCCTTTGAGATGATAGTAAAGTGTTTTCTAGCTAGGCACTAGAGGACTTACAATGTGTTTTAAAAAGGGTAGGAGTTGCATATTTTTTGATATAACAAGTTTTCATCTTGCAACCCAACCTTGTTAATTAGAAGCAAATCCCCAAAAGTTTATATAAATTTGCAAAGCTACAGCCTTAATAATAAACTAAGTGATACTTAAAAATTTCACTCTTGAATGGGCATCCTGAAAAGTAGAAGGTTAGGTAGTGGCTCCAAGGAAAAAGGTTTGAGTGCCATCATACTAGAGTACAGTACTACTCCTTGAGTCTTTCCTGTCTGGGGGGGTGACTGCAAGTCATCTTCCCATTGTTCTGGTGTATGTTTTGTATCAATGCATGGATGGGAATTTAAAATATGCTCACTGGCAGGAATGTTGCTAGGCTTGAGGTCACAAGGTTTAAACCTCTTTTTTTATTGTACCAACTGTCAGGTGCCATTCAGCCAACAACAGACTGGACCCTCCTCACCCCTTCTAGACAGCAAATTGGCAAGACGGATCCTGCACCCTCCCCCACCTCCTGCCATGCAACTCAAATCCCAGCAGTTTTTTCTCTTGACTTGAGATACAGTGGCTGCCATACCTCAGTCAAATGACAATGCTGCCAAGCCAGACACTCTGTGCCCAGCATCTAAAAGAGAGTGGCTCCTGACAGACTAAAGCCAGGCTATGTGGACAAAGGTCTTACAAAAACCTTCTAAAGTCTTATGTGACTTAGGGATATTCAGTGGGCCCTCTGTATCCACAAGGGTTTGATTCTGACCCCCCTGACACACACAGATACCAAAAAATGCAGATGGTTGAATCCTATACAAATGAATCGGTGCCACCATTTTTGCTATGGGCACTGCCATTTTAGGTGTGTGGTGGCACCATTTTTGTTATGGGCAGTGTCTTTTTAGGTATGCAGCAGTCCCATTTTTATGTATGAGTGCTGCCATTTTAAATATCCAACAAGATGATCCATGAATACTGGAATCCATGGATACTGAACCCGCAGATACAGAGGGACCACAGTATTTAAGGCCACTCCCCATGCTACCCATTCCCATTCTATGTACACCTAGTGGTCTGTCCAGCCAGGCAACGAGCATACTTTGCATGGCCTGATAGTGTACAGTGGCAGGGAAGGTAGAGACCAAGTCTTTTAAAATACAGCCGTAATTATTCAAAGGGAGAGATAGCATTGTGTAGTGGTTTGAGTGTTGGACTACAACTTTGGAGACCAGGGTTCGAATCCCTGCTCAGCCATGGAAACCCACTGGGTGACCTTAGGCAAGTAATAATCTCTCAACCTCAGAGGAAGGCAATAGCAAACCCCCTCTGAACAAATCTGCCAAGAAAACCCTGTGATAAACCAACTTAGGGTCAACATATGTAAATTTGAAATTATTTGAAAGCACACAACAACAATCATTCAAAGAGCTAACAGTTTGTTGCCCTTTCATAACACCTAAGATCTCTTGCCTGAGGTAGCTGTCTTATTCCTCCTGATGGCAGGATTGGTTCCTGTCACCATGGGAAGCAAAACAGAAAAGATTAAAGTGGTCACATTTGACAGCCTGACATACTTTATTTTTTCTTGTTTAATTGCCCAGGTATAATTATAGCTGTGTAGAGAAAATAGCACAACAATGTACAAAAGGTGTCAAGTATTGTAGTGAGTACTGTTGTTATTCATAGACCTCCTTGAAGATTTACCTGCATTGGTGCAAAGCAGGACAATTCTGATTTTACAAATGAGGAAGAGAGCAATTTTACAAATGAGGAAGAGAGCTAGCACGGTGAAGTGGTTTGAGCATTGGACTGTGACTATGGAGACCAGAGTTCGAATACGCACTCAGACATAGAAACCCACTGGGTGACCTTGGGCAAGCCACACTCTCTCAGCCTCAGAGGAAGGCAAAGACAAACCACTTCAGAAAAAATCTTGCCAAGAAAACCCTGTGATAGGTTTGCCTTAGGGTTACCATAAGTTGGAAATTACTTGAAGGCACACAAGTGGATGTTACTATACTGACTCGGAAGGTGACTGATACGTATGACAAGAGCAGGATGTTTTCTTAGCTATTGCCTAAACAGCTGTGTTTGACAACTTGCAGAATAGTATTAAAAACTTCCTTCTTAATAAGAATCCTGGTTGCTACCACCCTGTAAGGATATGAAGGACCCTACAATGGGGGTGAAAAATTGTAGAAAACATATGCATAATGTGGGGACTTCTCCCACTCCAGGCCAGATATAGTACAATTTGGAAAACTAAGGAAAATTAAGTATCTTTGTTCTTGTGCTGTATTGTATGTTTAATAGCATTGCATTATACTGTACATTTAACAATATAGAATAAAAAGATTTTTTTTAAAAAAAAGGTGTTCATTCCTAAAGAAATTCTTAAAGTATTTTTTTAAAAAATACAGTGATCTTTTGGTCTTGCCAAAACCTTCCCAGCAGTGCATAATATGAAATCAGTGTAGACAGGGTGCCAAATTTTTTTATAGGCAACCAATCCTTGGGGCCATTTACACAGCAAAATAAAATCCTCGAAGAATGTGACAAGAAGCCTGATAGTTCCCACACATTTCAAAGCCACAGCACCCTTTTCAGAAGGAGGGGGAGCAAAAAACCCATAAGTCGCACAGTATCAGCTTTCACTAGGGTGCCAGTTACACAACAGGATAACGTTTGCAAAATTCCGGATTATTATTCTTTTGCATCAGTAGCGCATAATTCTCACAAATTCTTGCTTATTTGGAAGATGTGGTCAGTTTCGGTTTTCATTAGTTTACACAGGCAAAGGTGGTGGTGGTGGGGCGAAAATAGACCATAAATAATGAGAGGGAAGAAAAGCACAAACAAACAAAAGAATGATGGAGCGATCTGTTGGTTGCAGCATGCACACACACCACCCAAGTTCCCAATCATCTTCCCTGCCCCCAAAACCTTCCTTTGAAACAAGCAGGAAGGGCTCAGAGCAGATTTCCCAAAGTGGGCTGCAAGTAGAAGGGGCAAATGACAGGCTTGGTGGATTTCTCTCTCCAACCCCTCTGTCTATTCGGAGAAGGCACAATGTTCACTCCAACCAATCAGGGTTCAGCTCTGCTCACACTAATTCGAAAAGGTTGCTGCAAGTTCACACAGACATTTGTGAATGGTAAGTTCACACAACCAATTGTGCGCATTTTCGTGAACTTTATCAAAAAAGTCGGGAAAACTAGCAAAAGCTGATACTGCGTGACTTATGCGTTTTTCACTCCCCCTCCTTCTGAAAAGGGCGCTGTGGCTTCGACATGTGTGGGAACTATCAGGCTTCTTGTCGCATTCTTTGAGGATTTAATTTGCTGTGTAACTGGCACCTAGTTTTCCCAACTTTTTTGTCTCTAAAGTCACAAACTGAGCTTGTGGTCCCTTAAGCATTGTAAAAGTTCAGTGTGAAATCAGGGATAGTCTTTTATCCCTCTCATTTAACTCCAATCTTGAGAATACGGTTTGGAGCTCACTAGTGTCCCACTGTATTTGCAAAGTATCCTGCATGTAACAATGAACCCAGTGTAACTTATCAGTTCCAGGCCAGTTGTAAAACTTGCTACTACAGATGAATAATGCAACAGTTCCCAATCACAGTTTTTAAACATGTTTACTGTATCATTTGCCTATGGAATTAAGTGGGTTTGGAATGTAAAAAAAGAAATCCTCCTTTGGAGACAGGATTGATTTGGATCCCTGTGCTGATAGAAGAAGCAAATCTTGGAGGATGTGGACTCCAGAGGGCAAGGGAAACCTTCCGGAGTAGAGATTCAAGTGGCATGGAAAGCTGGAGTGTGCATGAGGTGATTGATCGAGTAAAGAGCATCCTTTCTGGGTACACAGGAAATGCATAGGGAGGAAAATCATATCTGCTTAAATCCACTGATGGTATCTTCTATCAGTACACCTGGATCCTTGCCTGAAAGCCTACAGCACAGTCATGACTGCATTTGACCTTACCCACCTTTGAACTGACAGAACTCAGTTGTATTCATTTGAAGATATACATCAGGGGAGAACACACTGTGGCTTGCAGGGCTAATGTATTCCAAGGAACTTTTTGCATCCTTCCCAGTGCCTTCAAGTACTGGTCCCACATGTATTGAATGGATGAAGAATCTAGCTACTCAGAAATTGACTAATCCTTAAGTTACTGTTAAATCCTCTATAATTGTAGTTTTGCAAGCATACATTTTAAACAAAAATGGTTAACTTGACTCTCCAGGGCAGCTTTATTTTTTTGTAGTTTCTTTCTAAAACACTTGGAAGGGGAATAAAAGAAAATAATTATCATTGGGTTTGCAATTGCAAAAATCTGATCACCCACTTCTTCCGACTTGGTCTTCATTTTTACTGCCAGTGCTTTATGTTGCTTTATGGGACTTGGACTGATTAGCAGAGGATACTATCAGATTTTCCCTCCTACAGAGGCCCAAACCAAAGAAGTCAACACTTTGAAGCTTCATTGCTAGCAGGAAGCTTGCCCCTAAATGACATTTCTGCTTTTCAGTGTACTAATAACACAAAGCTCTCTCCTCTCTTCCTGTGTATGCACTGATATGTGCAACAAACTAGAAGCTTCCTAATGCATCCATGTTGACAAAAGCAAAGCCAGATGTCTTGCATTTAATGGAGTTTATTGTATATTAGTCACCATGATTTCTTCCTGTTTCATAGTTCTTAAAATTAGTTAGATTTTGTGGAATCTTAGCTATGTAAGACTAGCATAGATGGGAGTCAAGAACAGTTTGTGTAGAAGGATATGTATTATATCTTCTGTTATGTACTGAGCTCTGTGGAATTGTCCTGTTCACTTAGCCCACATTGGCATTTAAGCAGGGTTTCTGCTGAAATGTTTTTAACCAATGGAGAGCTGTTATTGCTGTTTTTAATGTTTAATTGTCTTTTTATGTTTTAATTGCCTGCATGTTTTAAATTTTGTTACTGTTCATTGAATTTCATTACCGCTAGTTACCTTTCATGGCAGAAAGCTGGGATATAAATTTAAATTAATTAAAAACATACAAGCAAAAGAATATCTGCACTGTGAAGAAATTGTCCTTCATCGTTAACTACAGACGTTTGGGTTAGGTGAGCAGAAAGCTGCTCATACAGAACAGAAACAGAATTATGGAGAATATAATAGGACTTTGCATTTATCTTCTCCACTCCGCAGAATATGGCTCAAAGTTGGTACGAGGGGAAAACAAGGACAGGGAAGGTGAACCTCACAGCATTAATTCTGATAATCTAATTTTTAATTCTACTTAAGGATACTTTTAACTTATTTGAAATTCTACCCTTGCAATTTAGAATTTTGACTGCTCTTGTATAGAATTTCTGAGTATGTACAACATGACACTTTCTGCCATGAATAACAGCAGCATCACCACAAAATCTGGAATTAGGAACATGAGTACATAGACTATAGTTGCTGCCACACTACAGACACAATCCAGTTTGATACCTCTTTAACTGCCATGCTATGGGATTCTGGGATTCGTGGTTTTGTGAGATATTTAGCCTTCTCTGTCAGAGATTTCTGGTGCTATAACAAATGACAAATCCCAGGATTCCGTAGGATGGAGCCATGACAGTTGAAGCAGTGTCAAACTGTGTTATTTCTTCAGTTTGGCAGCAGCCTAAGTGCTGAACAGCAAAACATGCAGACACAAAAACTTTTGTGGTTCTCCCTCACCCTACATTTTTTAAGGATGCAGCAATTGAAATATGACACAAAAACTAAGGAATTGTGGAACTAGACAGAATTGTCTATGGATTTTCTCTACTGTTGAAGACAGAAAAGGAAGTAGTAGTAGTAGAAGTATTGGGGGGCTTATTGCACATGTCTCACTAAATATGCACAGTAGCACCCAGGATGTGCTTAGATGAATTACACTGGTCACTTCCATATCTTACCAAGGGGAGAAGAAGAAAGGCTAACATAAGCACTACAGTCACCAGTGGTTATTTATATGGGCATTTAAATTGTAGTTGTTCATAAAACTGTTTAGCATCGAACATCTTTTTTGTATATTATAGTGCAGAGTAAGCCTGGGCAGCATAGTGAATAGTGAAAAGTAGGACTGGCTTTACTCATGGCCTTTTTACTTTCTAAACAAAACAAACAAATAAACAAACAAAAACCCAACAAGACAGACATAAAGACCACTAGAACATGCAGACAATCCTATGAACAGTAAGTGCTGCATTGTTTTCCTTGATCCATCTTCTTCTTTATCAAGGCGATGAGACAAAGTTATACATCACAGATGACTCTTCTGTATGCAGTGAAAGAGGGAAAGAACATGGCAATCACAGGTGTGTAAAAGGAATAAATCTAAGTATAATTTAATTAATACTAACAGAAAATAGAAAATAGGACATACTAGAATTTTAATGGCTCAAAACATGTTTGCTGATTAAAGCAACCACACAGCTTTGCAGCTACTGCTGCATTCACTTAATGGGTGTTCTTTGATTGTAATTACCAAGGTTTATATTTCATTTGCAAAAGCAGAAGCTACTAAGTTTTATAGATCTAGGTACGTTTCCAGCAGAGTGCAAACATGTGAAGTTCATTTTGGGTCAATACCCCATTTGCCAAGAGCTGGGTTCAGCTAACATGTGGAACCCCAATGACCTGCTGCTTATTTCAGTTAGCCTGTCATATAGGTAGTGCTATATTAAAAAAAAACCCAAGTGAACATGATTTAGCATATATGTTGAATGTTATGCTAGCTTTTCATGCTCTTGTGTATTTGAGCAGTTTAGGAAACATTTAATCACTTCTAGATTCTCCAATAACATCCTCTAGAAGTGTCTACTTTCACTAGAACCTCACACACAATTATGAATGACTTACACCCAAGGTTCTGTTCCTAGGGGATCTGAGGCTTTATTTTTGTTAGTGGTTATGACTATTCTTTGTCAGAACCACTCTAAACCACATCAGCACCCAAAGAGAAAGTTGCTTTCCTTTGTGGGCTTTTTAAAAAGAAGACACCTATTGTTTGATACAGGTCGCCCCCCCCATATCCATGGAGATATATTCCCGGACTTACCGTTTATAAATGGAACTGCAAATAATAGTGAACCCTATTAAAATAAATAACTTCTGATTCAAACATACCATAGAGTTATCTTGGAGGACCTAGCGATTCCTAGAGAGAACACCTCTCTAAAGTTTTCCCAGTGCTACTCTATGGTATCTGTCCCTATTTTTTTGGCCATGGATAACTGAAACAGTGGATATTGGTTCCGCAGATATATATTAAGAAGGCTGCCATTTGAATAATAATGACAAAATATTTTAAACACATGTTCTTAAAAAAAGACCGGAGAGAGTTTAGAGGAAAAGCGTGCTAAGCAGTGGCAGTAAGAAAACATGGATGTGTTCTCTGACAAATACAATATTTTTTTTTCCAATAGCAAAATGGGTTCACAAGAAAGAAGGATTTCCCCCCTACTACTAATGCTATTCAAGTCATGACTGTAAAAAAATGAAAATACAGAGCTAGATTTATTAATAACTTAAAATTGTTTTCATTCAAACTTCCAGAAATCTTAACAGATGACTTTTGCTCATTACCTAAGAGGAAATGGCATAACTCTGTGGAGCAGCACTAATCCTGATACATACTGTACATGGTTTTAGTTCAACTAGGCATAAGTGCTTTTGCATAAAGGATTTTTAGTCATGTCGTATGTGCTGGAGCCCTAAACACACTATGTTCAGTCAAAACATAATTTTCTATTCCATTTTTTAACCAACTAGGAGCTGTAGTTCTTTGAACTATAGATAAATTTTTAAAAATCATCAGTCCACCCAAATCCTGTGTTTTCTACACTATCATGCAAAAACTTGTATTGCCTGAACACATACAAAACCACACATACCTTCTCTCTTCAATGGTTCAGATGCCCTCAAGTGAGATACAAAATACTCTTCTAGTCATTCAGTCACTGTATATGCACTAAATAGTTCAAGCTGACCACTTTTGCTCTAGACCAGATGATTAAAAAAAAAACCCCACACAACCACTTGCATAGAGGATATTTTCTGAGTGAGACCATAGAAAAACAAGTGTATTTTAGGGATAAAAATGTTTCATGCCCACAGTCTTTATAATATAGAAGATGGATAGAAGATTATAATATAGAAGATGGATAGAGGTAAACAATGCAAGAGGATCAGACAAGGCTGCATTTTAGTATGCAGAACTAAACCTAAGCCCACATATGGAAAGTGGGCTTAGGTTTAGAGGAAGGAGGTGAAAACAAGTGTATTTTAGGGATAAAAATGTTTCATGTCCTCAGTCTTTATAATATAGAAGATTAATAGAAGATTATAATATAGAAGATGGATAGAGGTAAACAATGCAAGAGGATCAGACAAGGCTACATTTTAATATGCAGAACATATCATATGGAAAGTGGGCTTAGGTTTAGAGGAAGGAGGTGTAAAAATTGGAGGAACAAGATATGCATATGACACCATATTAGCAGCAGAAAACTGCAAAGACTTGGAATGACTATAAAAGTGCAAAAGCAGATCTACATGTGAATATTAAGGAAACAAAATAATGACTACATATGATTTACATAACTTTAAAGGGATGATGAAGATGCCAAAATAGTTAAAGATTTTATATACTTTGGCTCAATCATTAATAAAAATGGGAACTGTAGTCAAGAAAACAGAAGAGAGCTAAGACTTGGAAATGCAGCTGTGAAGAACTTAATAAAATCTTCAAGTGTAATGATGTATCATTAAATACCAAAATCAGGAACATAGTATTTCCAATTTGTATATTGTGTTGTGAAAGCTGGACAGTGAAAAAGATAGAAAGAACATCAACTTGTTTAAAATGTGGTACTGGAAGAGAGTTCTAGGGATACCATGGGTCTGGGAGAAATCAAGCCTAAACTCTCCCTAGAAACCAAAATTATTAAACTGAGACTAGTATATTTTGGACATGTCATGAGATGACATGGGAAAGACAATAACGCTGGGAAAAGTTGAACGCAGCAGGAAAAGAGGAATACCACATTACAGGTGGATTGATTCAGTCAAGGAAACCACAGCCCTGAGTCTGCAAGATCTGAGCTGGGCTGATGAAGACTGGGACTCAGGGAGTTTCTCTCATAGGGTTGTCAGAAGTCAAAGCAACCTGATGGCCAACAGCAACAACAACAAGAATACAGTCAAGGATTCAGTTAAGAAATTGTGAGTGTAGAATTAAACATGTTGGTATTATATTGGCAAATAATTTTAATTTATGCCAGTCTTTTTAGATTCACATTAATGTAAACAGATTACAGTAATTACAGATTATAGTAATGTTTAGCAAAATGTGTTAAGCCATTTCTAATCTTCCAGTTTCTAGACATCATCTATGCTGTGGCTGTAGTGAAAATGAAAATGAACTGAGGTGGTTGCCAAATGCTATGGGAAAGGCAGATAGCCTCTTGTATCACGCTGCTCATGAGGCATGAATTTGATTATTTTGCTTCATGGTAGTCTCCCACACTACCACTTACTTTAAGAAACAATTGCACTTATATGTGTTTATATAGTAAAATGACTTGGTAAGATTACAGTTATGACAGTAGCTAAGAAATAATATCAAATGACTAGATTAGACAATAGAAACGTGTAGGAAGATCTTAAATACTGAGCAAAGACTTTACATAGGCAGCATAAGTTCAACAGCTTGGGGGAAGTTATTGTTAGTTATTGTTATTCTCTACTGTAAAGCCAATATAAGTTGGTGTAAATTAAGTCCTTGTTAATAAATTGAGACAATGTGTGAGAGAAGTGGAACCAAGGAGATATAATAATGCTGCTTTTCTTACTACTCCCACACTTCAAATGGCAGTATTGTGTCACTGTATGAAATTGGATTTTTGGTGATAAATTTGTGCCTGCCACCTTGTCATTCCTTTGTTCCTGCCTTTGACAAAGAGGTTCATGATTGCAGAGTAAAAGTAAGTGAGGGTGACCGTAACCTTCACAGAGAAGAAGGCTGCTGTGAAGTACTGAATTTCTTTTCTGCTTTTCCAAAAAAAGATTCTTTTCAAATGGATCCCCCCCCCAAAGTACTTCTAGACAAGCTACATTGGTGGAAGTTTCTAGGTTCAGTTGCCAACAGTAATGAGGCATTTAAGGCGTGAAAACATTTTTAGGATGATTGTAGTATTTTGTTACAGCTGCCATCTTGGCATTAAATCCCCATTTTTCATTATTGTTTGATAGGCAGAAGAGGCTTTTCTGTTGTTTACAATAATACTGTAGCTCAGGCCTCTCCCTCAGAAGCAGAGGATCATTTGCCCTCTGCTGGGCTCAGTAGGTGGCCCTAGAGCTGTGTGTTCTAGGGTTCTCATTTGTTGTAGTGCACATGCATACACAAGAAGCTATCTGGAAGGTTGAGCCAGAGAACTCATAGCAGGGACATGTGCTGCCCAAATAACATTATCATTTACCTTTCCATGGTGCTTTGATGCCATTAGTAACACCACTCCTATAGGGTCCTCACGACTAACCTAACACCAACTGGGAGAACTGTATTAAATTGAACTATACTAAACTATACCCAAGGTTCTATACTATACCCAAGGCACTTGATCTATAGTGTAGCTCATTTGATATGTTACAGACAAAAACATTACCATATGTGATTGTGAATTAATCTATGTATGTGTGTACACGTGGTTATTGTTTTATAATTAGCACTTGATTTATAGTTCAATACTTGATGCCATTAGTGGCAGCTGGTGGCTCCCACATCAATGGGGCAGTGAATCTGTGCTGGCTTTGAGCGTAAACATTAAAGGAGATATCCAAGGTGCAGAGCCTGTTTGTGGGGTGGGATTCAGCATCTCAGATAGCTCAATTAAAGTTTTTACTAAAACCTTTGGAGTGAATGCACTGCCCCATGAAGTGGAAGCCATAAAAATGACTTCTGGAGCCAACACAAGGCCGAGAGAAGGTGGCCACATACCAATGGGTATTGACAACTTCTGTTTGTGTTGCAGCCTGTTCTGAGATCAGAGTGTGACTAAAGGACGATTATAGATGGCAAACTGTATATCCACGCTGGTAGAAAGACAAGAAACTCCCAGATTTTGTTTCTGTTCTTTCTGATTTTATTTTGGAGAGCCATACACATTTTGTTTATCCTAGAATATTTTTTTTGTCAGCTCCCAGTACATCAGAGACTTTTTATACCAACTCCGAGGTTAGCTTATTTTAAACCAATATAAAATGGTAGCTAGCAGAGTGTAGTGGTTTGAGTGTTGAACTAGGACATTGGGAGACCAAGGGTTTGAATTTCCACTCAGCCATGGAAACCCACTGGGTGGTGACCTTGGGCAGATCACATTCTCTCAGCCTCAGAGGAAGGAAAGAGCAACCCGCCCCTGAACAAATTCTGCCAAGAAAACCCCAAGATAGGTGGTTCGCTTTAGGGTCAACATAAGTCAGAAATTACTTGAAGATACACAACAAAACAGGAACAACAACAACAACAAAATAAAATTGGAAAGAACAGGATTAAAATCTGGGACTTTTCAATCAGTCTGGATGTGCAAACAGTGACACGGTAGCTGTGATAGTGAAGCAAAGGGCAGGGCAGGCAACACCTTGGGGAAGTAAAAACAGTAGATGGAGCCAGTGGCAAAAGCAGGCAAGCAGGCATTCACATTCACATTCATTCTCTCTCTCTCTCTCTCTCTCTCTCTCTCACACACACACACACACACACACACACACACATATAAAGAGAGAGGCATTTTTTCTGTCATTCTGCCCCACTCCAATTTAGGAATGCATGAGAAAGTTACAACAGGTTTTTTTAAAAGTTATTATTTTTGAATTTTTTTTAAAAAAAATCCTTGCCCGAGGAGCCCCCCCCCCCGCAACTTTTTAGCCATTCACTGAGGGAAACAATAGTTGATGGAAAGATGAGATTTAAATTATATTCTCTGTTCTCCCTCTCTCCACTCTTCATCTCACCCTCCCCCAGTTCCTTGGCTAAGTTCTAAAAAGCAGTCAAGGAATGCTGCCCCCACAGACAAACACACCAGTACTCAGATGTTTCCTTGCTACTTGCCTTCATGGAAATGGGTAACAGGAGAGCAGTAGCGAAGGGAGAGGGGCTTTGCTTTTTCCACTGGGTGAAGGCAAGAGATGCCTTTGGGAACTGTGCTTCAGGATATTCCAGGTACCTTAAAACGATATTTCCTGGTGAGGTTGACTCCCCTTTTCATGCACCTCAGGAAAGGTAAGGGAAACTTTCAGGTATTGCCACATTGAGGTGTTCCAATCCCTTCCCACTTTTCACAGGCCCTGTGGATGGCCTCTTTAATGACTCTCCCTGCCTGACTCCCAATACCATCTTCAGGCTTTCTCTGCTCTGGGGAAAGAGATGAGATTAGAATGACTCCCTCCCTGCTTTTCCTCAATACCTTTCTCTTTCCAAGAATCACTGTTCAACTCTCAAAGAGAGTGATGGAGTGGGTTGGAGACAGAACAAACAGGGGCCATCAGAAGTTTGAATAAACAGGATGATAATTGACTGGTGGTGGCAACACGGGAGTGGGGGGACCCATGGAAAAGAAACCTCTTTCACATCATGTCCCCTTAGAATCTATGAGGTTTTTATTATAAGTGAGATTTTTATTGGCAAGGCAAGGGCCACCAGAAAAAAAGCATGCAGTGGAAGGATAAAAAGGCATGTGCAACAGGCAGTAGAAAGGTTTTTAACAGTGGATTTTTTTGTTTCATGATGAACCTAGGCAAGAGGTGGAGAGTGGTGCAAATGACCTGCTTACAATTTGGGGGAAGGAGTTGAGGGGCTGCAAAGACATGAACTCAAAGACATCATGGACAATTGTGGTTGCTTGTGTAATAACATCGTAAATACTGTAGACAGAGATATTTCGGGTAGTGATCATAAATCTAGCTGTCTTCAGGGGAAGAGTCCTCTCTTACTTAATGGCTATCTCCCTCTACCATTCCTCCTCCTCTTCTTCTTCACCTTCTTTTTAGTTGATTAATTTTGTAATGTTATTTTTTTCCCCACCCAAGTACATGAATGACAGATGGGCTATCAGCTGTCTTTCCTGTTGGTCTTGCCCCTCAAATGGTTTGTCCTTTGGTTCCTGAATTCCTGCGTGATGTATTTGCCACCATCTGTAGTTCCATTTAATTCTGATGATTAATTTGTATGTACAATGTCACCTTGAGTCAGTTTGGAACTAGCCCAACTACTTAATGGAATGAAAAGTTCTGTCTACTGGCATCATTAAATGTGAGTTTATTTTAAACCTGCCATTTTATTTTATAATCAATATTAATATGAAATATTTTATTAGACTAATTTGGGGATCACAAAATATTGGGCAAGCTTTTGAGTATTCCATAATTCTTCATCAGTGAAGATGGTTAAAGAAAAGGCTTCCACAAAGGGAGGGAGGGTGATTGAGTGGTTATGTTGAAAGTAACTGATGTTCAAGCCATGGTGTCCATAGTCAGTTACAGCCGAAATATAAAAAGTGAGAGGACACTGTAGAAATTTGGGGCCCTTTGCAGCAGGTGCCAAAATGCTGCAGAAGCATCTACAATTACTTTTAGGTTTTTCAAAAATGGCTGATAAAATCTGAAATTATCACAGTACTTTGAAGGGTCTAATTTGAATGTCTGCAGCCTCTTCTAATAATTTTTCCATCTTAAGCTATCAATGTGCACAATTGGACAATGTTTTTTTTATTAAGATGAACCAAAATCCTACAAAACTGTGTACTACAAAACATTTCCTCATGGAAGGTGATATAGTTAGCAGAGTAACCTGAAAAATAGGTTCTCTTTGTTTTTGTTTTTGCATTGGGAAGAACTGTGACCAGATGCAGGGTTGTCCATGTCTGGGATCAGGGTGTGTAGAAAGCCATTATGGGTAGCACAGTACACCAAGTAACAGTGCTAGTGAAGTAGAGGCCAGGGCAGTCAAGGATGGAGCCATGCTATGTGCCATCACAATCTTTCTTTAATAGTTACTGGATAATTACTTTTGGATAATGTGAAAGCTTACACTGTATTTTATGACCTTTCATCTGGCCTAATTTGTAGACATTAAATTTTTCCTTTGGCTAGTACAGCTACCTTTGCATCTTATTTTATGCTTCTAGTTTCACCCGTTCCCCCCCCCCCTTTTTTTCCCCTTGGCTGGAAAAGTGCACTTTAATTTTCAATTTCTAAGTTGCAGTGGTTATAAACAGAATAGAAGCTTGCACAACTTACCATGCAGGGCATTGTGGTCTGGGACGAGTGGAGCTCCAGTGGTTGCTGCCTTTGTCCATACAGCTTCTTCTTTCTCCCAGGAGGCAGCACACACCCGCTCCATCTCCTGGGAGAGGCAGGAATTTCAGACAGTGGGTTCAAACTGCAGTTTGAACTCATTGGCTGAATGAATCCAGCCAGAGTGAAGAGCCACGGTCCTCACTCCAGTCAGATTCGGGACCATATATTGGGAACTCCTCCACCGGCTGGCCAGTTTTGCTCAGAGTATCATCATTCACCAGTGTCCTCTGGGCATTGGTAACGTAGGCAAGTCACCTTATGAGACTCGAGGGTGTGGGATGGATAGGGTGTAGCCCTGGCGGCGGTGCACACCTGTCTGGTACCCCCAGTGACTAGGGGGTTGGGCTGGGCTCCCACCCACTTGCTCCTCCTCCAGTCACCCCAGTAGTTCAGCTCCGACTGGAAGCTTGGGCTCATCAATCAAAAGGCAGATTGGTCGATACCCGTATCCAAACCCATGCCTAAGCGGACCCAGCTACAGCTGTAATCAATAATGTTGTGGTCTATTTCTTTCTACTCACAATCTGGTGTGTGTTTTGTATTTTTGTGCACAACTCGTTCTTCCTTGGATACACAATAATAATTGTAGAGTGAGGAAGACAACCTGCCCTCTTGATCCTTGCCCTTCATGGCTGGCCATCCGGGGTGTGTGTGTGCCTTGATGGTGTTCCTTAAGTACATCATCAATGCATCCCTCAGGGAAGGGTGTGTTCCATCCTGTTTAAAGGAAGTGGCGATTAGGCCGTTCCTGAAAAAACCTTCCCTGGACCCTCTGGACATGAACAACTATAGGTCGGTTTCTGCGTTATCATTCTTGAGCACAGTGATTGAGAGGGCGGTTGCTCTTCAACTCCGAGTGGTCTTGGATGAAACGGATTATCTAGACCCATTTCAAACTGGCTTTAGGACAGGATTTGGAGTTGAGGCCGCCATGGTTGCCTTGACCAACGACCTGCGTCTAAGCATCGACAGGGGTAGTGTGACCCTGTTGGTGCTTTTGGACATCTCAGCGGCTTTTGATACGATAGATCATAGCATCCTCTTGGATCACCTGAGAGGGTTAGGAATCGGAGGCACTGTGCTCCAGTGGTTCCGGTCCTTCCTCTCGGGCAGGTCCCAGAGGGTGTTTCTTGGGGACAGCTGCTCCAGTACAAAGGAGCTTACTTGTGGCGTTCTGCAGGGTGCCATCCTGTCCCCAATGCTGTTTAACATCTATATGAAGCCGCTGGGTGAGATTATTCAGAGTTATGGGGCTGGGTGTTATCAGTATGCTGATGACACCGAGATCTATTTCTCCTTGTCTTGCTCATCGGCCTCGAATTCCGATGGCGTCTCTCCTATTAATGACTGTCTTAAAGCAGTAATGGGCTGGATGAGGAAAAACAAATTGAGATTAAATCCGGACAAAATGGAGGTGCTCCCGGTAGCGGCCGTGAAACCAGGAGTTGGGTTGCAACTTCCAGTCCTGGATGGGGTCGCATTCTCTGTTAAGGACTGTGTTTGCAGTCTGGGGGTGCTCCTTGATTCATTGCTTCAGATGACTAGTCAGGTGAATGCGACAGTCAGGAGCACCTGTTATCAGCTTCGGCTGATATGCCAGCTGCACCCTTTCCTGGAAGTAAGGGGCCTTGAGACTATGGTGCACGCGCTGGTAACCTCTCATCTAGATTTCTGCAATGCGCTCTACATGGGGCTACCCTCGTGTTTGGTCCGGTTGGTACAAAATATGGCAGCCAGAGTGGTCTTGGGAACATCTTGGAAGACCATATAACTCCAGTATTAAAATCTCTCCACTGGCTGCCTATCAGTTTCCAGGCCCAGTATAAGGTGTTGGTTATTACCTTTAAAGCCCTAAATGGCTTGGGTCCAACTTATCTTTGGAACCACCTCCTCCCATACAATCCTCCCTGTGCACTCCGGTCCTCTGGGAGGCATTTGCTTCAACCACAAAAATCTAGGCTGTCTGCAACCTCCAAGAGGGCCTTTTCAGTAATCGCCCCCAATTTATGGAATGGCCTGCCGAACGAGATCCGTCAGATGATGAGCTTAAGTAGCTTTCAAAAAGCACTAAAGACATATCTCTTTTGGCAGGTCTTTCCTGATTAGATCCCGGCCTCAGGAGCTGCGTCTCCTGGCCTCTTTTAGTCCTTTTCCCTGACTTGCTGGCTGTTGACTTTTGTATTTGTTTATTTATCTGATTTCAGTTTAGGTGGGTTTTAATTTGATACTAGTTTAATATCTTTTTATGTGGGAGGGTGGGGTGGGTGAGGCTTAGGGATTTTAGTCTGTATTGTTGTATTTTACTGTTGTAAGTTGCCCCAATTGTTTTTTAACAGAGATTACTATTATTATTATTATTATTATTATTATCATCATCATCATCATCTTCACCTGCCAGTGGAAAGAGAGCAGGGCAGGGGCCAGCCGGATTTCCTGTGGATGGGAGTTCCACAGCCTGGAAGCAGGCACTCTCTCCTGATTCCTCACCAACCACACCTGTCAAAATGATGAAATGAAGAAAAAGCCCTCCCCTGCAGGTCTTAGTGCTCCCGCTGGCTTTTATAAGGAGTTGCAATCTTTCAAACACTCTGGATCCAAGCCATTCAAGCCTTGAAAGGTCAGAAACAGCACTTTGAATTCTGCTTGGAAATGGACTAGTAGCCAGTGCAGCTGGGAGGCAACCACATGCTCTATTACCTTACCCAAAAAGGGAATATTGGAGACTGGCCAATAGTAGAGCATGGTGGGATCCAGGAAGGATTTTTTCAATTTTTTCAATAATGTCCTCACCACGACCTCTGTTTTTACACTATTCAGAAGTACATTAGATTCTGAATAGTGTCAAAAGCATCTATTAGCCAAAAAGAGTGCAAAACGTTAAAAAAACACATTATCTTGACAATTATTTTTTAATATTTCCATCTTTTCTCAATTCAGTATAGCTGGCCTGGAAGACTTTTTTTCCCCTTTTCCTTAAAGAACCTTTTGGCCTTCGCCTTCCTTTCACCTCTTGTCTGCTTTTTGGCAGACACTGTAGTATCTTCTTGCCAGTAGGGTGTGTGACCGGTCTTTTTGAAGCCAACAGCAATATTGGTCTTAGGAGTATGTTTTCAGGACCTCTCCCAAAATCTGGGCACTTTTCTTTATGCAGTGCTTGGGAACTCCATGTTACTCATATCTGAGTGAAGCTGGAAAAAAACGAGTGTTTATATCTGTGTTAACTAATTCCCATTTTTAATGCTAAGTTTTTTCTTGCTTCTGTTCAACTGAGATATAAAGAACCAAGGAACAAAACAGGATGAACTCAAGTAAACAACATAAATGTCAATAAAGGTTTGCAGCTCTGAAACAGAATTCTCTTTTTCCCTCCCTCTCTCTCTCAAGAAAAATTAAACAACTAATTGAGAGCCAATTTGAGAAGAGCATATGCTACCATTTTAAAGGGACTGTATCAGCACAGCATACAGTCATGTGAAAAAAGAAGTACACATATCAGGACATAATAACAATCATCTGTTGCTGACCTTGGGGTGAATTTGCTGGGACATCCACTCCTGGGAAGATTGACAACTGTCTTAAATGTTTTCCACTTTTGAATAATCTTTCCCACTGAAGAATGATGGACTTAAATTGTTTGGAAACAACCTTATAATCCTTCCCAGATTGGTGGGCAACAACAATTGCTTCTCTAAGGTCATTGCTGATGTATTTCCTCTTTGGCATTGTGTTAACAGAAACCTGAATACTCCAGACCAGTAAACTGCTAAAACTTTGGCTTTTATAGTGGTGGTTCCACTTGCTGATGATCATGGGCATTTGATTAGCAGCACATAACTGCTGCTTAGCATCTTAATTCCTATGGAAGCACTAAGGGGGTACTTAGTTTTTCACACATGGCTTCTCCATTTTTGCTTTGTTTTTGCTGAACAAATCATGACACATTATAATATGTCATGTATTGTTGTTCATCTAAGGTTGTATTTACCTAATTTTAAGACCTGCTTAGGAACAGATTATTGTTATTATGTTCTGATATGTAAAACAATAGAATTCAAAGAGGGTGTACTTTCTTTTCCCCACTACTGTACACATAAATAATTCACTTTTTGAAATAGTATCTGTTCCCTCTTCTTTCCTTTTATAAATTGGCTTTCTCTGTGTAGGAAGCTATGCAGGGGTATTTCTAAAAAAGCAAGCCTAGTTATCCTGGTTTGTAGGGGGTTCTTGATGTAGTGGAGAACGTTGTTTTAAAAGGTAAACAAGAATGCTTACACTGAAGCAATTGCACAGTGGGTCTGGAGTGTGTGTGTGAGTGTGAATGTACGGTGAAGGTACTTGGCCACAGTATCATACATCATGATTAATAATTTGTGTTTAAACATATGTACTTCATTATTATTGTTCCACATTTGAATCAAGCCTAACTTAGGGTTACTATATGTCTTCCTTTTCCTGGACATTTCCTCTTTCTCAGAATTAAATTTTCTGTCTGGGCCAATTTTTAAAATGTCCACTTGCCATCTTGTTGGCTTTATCGAGAGCTCCACTAGGAGAAGGGATAGAGGCTGGCCAGGTAAAGCACAGAGGGAGAGACAGACAGAGACAGCAGCTCAGGGCTGGGTGGAGGGGAGAAGGGATACAGACTCAGAGGGGAAAGACAAACTAGTGGGTGGGTGTCTAAGGGAGCTTTTGCCATGTGGGGGTGATAGAACAGCGAAGCTTGGCAGAGCAGGTTAAAGTGGCTGTCAGAAGAGTCACGGAAGGAGAAAAGGAAGGCAAATTTGTTATTTGAATACAGTGAAGGTTAGGGATATTTCTAGTAGCAATTATCACAGCTTATAAAGTAGGGGTGTTTAAAGTGAGAGTTGTCATAACAATCAGTGGTATGTAGTAATCAGTCGGTAAATGTGTCCTCTCTTTTGCTTTTCAAAACATGGTGCCCCTAGCTAACTAGAATATAAGGCTATATATGTTTATTGGGCTAACAGTTTCTCTCTTAGAAGGTATATTGTAATATGTTGTTGTAATGTATGGGTTGAACACCAAAGTCAGACTCATCCATGCCATAGTATTTCCATTTTCTATGTATGGTTGTGAAAGATGAACAGTGAGGAAAGCTGACAGAGAATAAATTTATTTGAAATATGGTCCTGAAAGAAAGACAGAAATGGATCTGAGAGCAAATCAAACCTAAACTCTCCCTAGAAGCCAAAATGACCAAACTTAAGCTACCATACTTTGGAACATCATGAGACAACATGACACTCTGGAAAAGACAATAATGCTTGGTAAAGTGGAAGGTAGTAGGAAAAGAGGAAGACCTCATTACAGTTTCCTGTGATCCAGTCAACAATTGCCCCAGGAATCAGGTGGTTAGAATGCAAGAGATGTCAAGTAGTTAATTCAGTCCAGGTCAGTCACAAGTTTTTCAACAAGATGAAAGGTAGAACCAGAGGGTAGCCATCAGCCAATCCATGAGTTTATAACAGATCAGCAGTTCAGATACAAGAAGCCAGCAAGGAGTAAATGGAGTCATCAAAGCATAGCCAGCCCAAGGTCAAGGAAATATGAACACAAAGAATACTGTCAATCACCCAGATAAGACAGTTGGAGCAACAGAGATGCTGAGGAGTTAATGGGAAATTTATGGGAAGCTGTCTATGAAGCACCAGGTGCCCAATTAGGTCAGTGTCTTCTGCTTAATAAGCACTGCAAACGACACAATCTCTTTGTCTCTTCATCATTCCATGAATGATGGCAATTGGTCTTCAGCATCTGCAACCTCCTGCTGGGGAGTAGGGTCTCTCTCTGCCTCAATCCTGACTCCGCAGACTTAGAGAGATCCTCATTATCAGGAGTTCCAGATTCCTGGCAATCTGCCTCCTCTCCGTCTGAAACACTGGCCCCTCATTCATAGGATTGTCATAAGTTGTAGGTGATGTGATAGCAAATAACAACAAATGTGTGGGCATAGTCCCTGAACTTTGCCAACATTTGTTTTCAAAAACAGAGACATATTTTGAAACATGTTACTTATTTTGGTCAGAAAACCTTTGAGCTCTTAAGATAGGTGCTCAGCTCTTGGAGTGCATATCATCCTCCAGAGCTTGATGTACAGTCCTCGTGCCCCTCCTCATCACTGACTCCCCCTTTGTCACAGGGGCTTTGCTGTTTCACCATTAATGATGGTATGGTAGCAGCTATGCCAACTAAGTGAAGCATTGTCTTCCTCTATTTCCATCTACCCAAAGTAGCAGATCACAGTGATGGGGCAAAGTGAGAGCCTACACTCAGGAATCCTTAGCCCCTTCCACATTCCCCCTAGCCCCTACACTTAATTAGCTAACATACATTGGAAGCTGCTTATTGCAGTGTAGATGTGTAAACTGCTATTGCTTAAAAACAATTTAAGCTCTGATAGCCTTGTGGCTGAAGAGTGGGGTATAACTAACTAATAATAATAATAATAATAATAATAATATAGCCCTTGGAGTACAAAACATTACGAATCCCTTTCTTAAAATAGCAAAATTTAGTATAGTCCAGAATTTTTTTTTATTTTTTTTCTCTTAGAAAAAAGGAAGTTTAATGCATATAAGTCTTTTTACTACCCATAATTAGTCATTATTGGTTGGTTGGTTGGTTGGTTGGTTGGTTTATTTACTTAATCATAAAAGTGTTTGTTTATCATCTCTCAGCCTGTTATGGCTCCCAAAGTGGTGTATGACAGATTTATTAAAAAAAAAATTAAATAAACCAAAACCATTTTGAAACACACATACCTGTACCAAAGGCCAACCCTGGTTTTAACAGCCAAAGGTAATATTAAATCATGCAGTTTGGTCTGACAACTGGAAAAGTAGGGAGCCAGCCTAACTTCCATTGGGAGGGAATTTTACAACCAAGGTGCCCTTACAAAGAAAGCCCTGTTTTATGAAATCAGCAAACAATTCCATTTGTTTATAGGATAAAGATGCATTTAACCTTTTTTTTAAAGCTAATTATATATTTAAGTTTCATCAAGGTAATGCTTCAGATTTAAGGTACAGCATGAAAGAAAAAGTGGGAAAACACAGCAAAATTTATTTTGGTAAAGTTGAAACACTCAAGAGGAAAAACTAGGTTTCAAAAATCACTGTGCCACATGATTATTGTATCGGAGGAGGGAGAGGACTGGAGCAAGATGGCGTAAAAAGATATTAAATATATTTAACATATTTGTAAATAAGTCCACAAAAGCTTATCTCTTGCGGGGTGAGGGGAACATTTACAAGCCTATTGGGAACTGGTAGAGTACGGGCAATCTTATCCAGCCTTTCCATCAGTCAAAATCAAGGTGGGATACCTGGAGTTCTCAGGCAGTGTCCCATTCAGGCATTGATCACGCTCAGATCTTCTTAGCTTCAGCAATACTCCTTCAGACCATTCCCTGGCAACCTTTCTGTTACTGTATTCTATTTGCTATTTCTGCTTCCAATAGAAATTGGAATGTTTTAAATACACTTTTTGATATGGACACTATTATACACTGTTTTGTGGTGTTCATAATGCGTCTTGTAGCTGTGTGTCTTCTCATACCAGTCAGAAGCAGGTGATATACATACCTTTTCTTAATGTGATTTCTTAGAGCTTTTAGTTCATATGAAATTAAAAAATGGAAACATACTATAAGTAGTACTTTTAAAAGATGGTTAAAAGATTTAAATCAGTGGCTCTTTGTTAAATCTGGCAAAACAGTGTTTCAGAATGACATCACCCTTTTGTAATCACCATGTTCTTTTTTAGTAGATAGCTAAGCTTGTTTCAATCTCCTTTTTATCTTCTATTTGGTTTATCTTCACCACAGTTAGTTGTAATGTTGAGTAAGATTATTCTCTGAGCAAAATCTTATAAGAGTTGGGTGTATATGTATGTGTTCATCCATGTATCCAGAGGTCTGTCTTGAGCAATCAAGGGGAATCTCCACCCCTACCCCAACTATGGAGCGACTGGTGAAAATTTCAAATTTAAAAGTATAGGAATTATGATTATGGATTGGTTAACTTTTGATATAGGAACACATTGCATCCCTACTACAGAAACAACTTAATTTCTTCCTCATTCTTACATGTCACATGAGAGTAGCTCAGTAGTATAGCAACTAGTTACGGAGGAAGCTTTAGAACCAGGTGCAAATTGGTTCCCCCTAGAATAGGAGAATGAATACCAAAGTCCTCAAATAATGTGTGCTGCTTCCAGATCTTATGATTCCTGGGAAAACCCAGAGAGGAAAGTGAGGACTTAACATAATATAAAATCACAACTAGGATGACTTTACAAAGGGATGGGTGACAAATGAGGAGAAAGCAAAGGAATTATACAGATAAGTATTCCTTTTAAGGTTATTTTTACAAATTAAGAGGAGATACAGTCCGAGAAATCAGTTATCTGCAGGTGAGCAGCTAGTCTTTCTAACTACACACTGCTGTTTCTAACTGCACACTGCTAGGCTAGGATATAACAAGAGGCTCTCCCGGCTGTGGAGTTGCAGCTGGATGAATACTGTGTACTGCTTGAAGGCTGCTGTTCTTCATGGAGTGTTTGTTTTGTTTTTAAAAAATCCTTAGTTTCTTTTTTTCCTTCTTTAATGCTGGATGTCTTCAAGTTTCCTTTGAGGGAAAATATGAAAGCTCTAAAAATCTCCTCAGAAAGAACCCTTCATACTCCTATGGCAGTTCCTAAAGCCCTTAAAGGTCTGAGCTGCAAGTATTCCAAAAGGGATCACTTTGAATTGCTTGTTTTATCTATCTATCTATCTATCTATCTATCTATCTATCTATCTATCTATTTATTGTAAAACATCTCCAGCAACACAGTGAAATACTTCTGAGACTTTTATTTGGCTACAATACCTGACTCTCAGGGAAATGAAGGGTGCCTTAAGCAAAAGACCAGCTGATATACTCCTACCATTCCACAGACAGTGGTCTGGCAGCTGAACCTTACTTCAACACTGGCGACAGTTTAGCAGTGGCACCATAGCTAACACTTGTTATTACTGTGCATGGTAAACCTCCTTTTGAAGATCTTTTACTACAAAAAACTATAATGAGACAATCTAAAATGAAACAAGAGATAATGCCAGAAGATGAAACTCCCAGGTCAGATGGTACTCAATGAGTTATTGGAATACAGCAGAGGACAACTATGGGTAGTGCTGTGGCTAATGATGCAACTGGACTCAAGCGGAAAGGATTTCAGCTGTTCGTATGCTCAGAGGTGAAAGGAAAGTCCAGAGCTTCACGACACATATTATAGGAACATGGATTGTGAGACACATGAACCAGGGAGAGCTAGACATTGTAAAACAAGAAATGGAGCATATAAACATTGCAGTCTTGAGATGTGTGAACTAAAGTGGACAGGTATTTAACATTTGGGTCAGATAATTACACATTTTTCACTCAGAAACTAAAAATCTAAGAAGAAATGGGGTGGCATTTATAGTGAAAAGAGATGTAGCAAAAACAGTCAATGGATATAATGCAAAGTCTGACCCAATGATGTCAATAAGACTTCAGGGAAAACCCATCAATTAACCTTAATCCAAGTTTACGCTCCAACTACAGAGGTAGAAGAAGAAATTGAAAGATTATGTGCTGGAGTCCAGGAGGACTTCTTGTTAATCATCATGCAAAAATAGGAAACAGCGCAGATTTTCCTTGTTTTTTTTCCGGGCTGTGAGGCCGTGTTCTGGAAGAGTTTATTTCTGACATTTCACCTGCATCTGTGGATGACATCTTACAGCCCAGAAAAAAATCAAGGAAAATCTATGGATGCTGGCCGTGAAAGCCTTTGACTTCAAACAGAGCAGAATCAGAAACAGAAACATTTGGCCTAGGATCAAGAAATGAAGCAGGAGACTGACTGACTGAATTTTGTGAGGTCAACAGTTCTTTAATTACAAACACATACTTCAAGCAGCCAAAGAGGCAACTGTATAGATGGACATCACCTAATGGCCAATATAGCAATCAAATACACTACATATTTGGAAGCAGAACATGGAGAAGGTCTATTCTCTTGGCAAAAACAAGACCAGGAACAGGTCGTCATCCCCCATCCATGCTGCTCCCATGCTGCTCCGGTAATTTTTTATTCACAATGAAAAATCGTGAACAGACCACCTGTTCCATTTCTGTCACAGACTCACAGGTGGTCTGAAAGGTGTCCCATTCCTCTCCCATTATCCTCTTGTTCCAGTCATGGGGGGGGGGTAGGTCCATGCCAAACTTTTCTGGCAAAGATTGGGACGAGGAGGCAAGTGACACCCTTCCCCCCCCTCCCTGGGTTATTTGTAAAATTGTTAGAGTGTTTTCGGGCTTGGTTTTCTTTTTTGATTTTTCTTTTTAGTTTTAGTTTTAAATTTCCTGTGCCACTGTTCTCTCGTGAGAATGGGTGGGATTTCATTTACAGGACGTGAATGCAGCTTTATGACAGCAGCATTTACTCCTGGACAGCCAGGGGGATGGGGAGGACATTCCTGTCATGGAAACAGGTAGGTGTGTGAAAAAACTACCTGTATTCCATGGCAGGGATGGGAGAGTGCTTTGCGATACAGGAACGGGGTTAAAAAGTCCCATCATGCTGAAATACAACCTGAAGAACATCCCTGTAGAATTTAAAGTTAAAGAAAAATAGATTGCACTATTAAGCCTAATTTACCAGAAGCCAGGAGAACTCTAGACTGAAGCCAGGGACATTGTCAGGGACAGAAATAGGGTCAGAACCGTAAATCCATGTTCAATGACTTGCGCACAGGGACGAGGAGAACAACTATAATAATCAATGGAGAGAAATACAAAGTGACAACAAAAAGATAGAACAAGAGACCTCTTCCACAGGTTCTGAGCAACCAAGAGTGGGGATGTTCTACGACCAGCAAGGGAGCACATTACATGACAAAGTAGAAATAAAAAGAACACGAAACTAATACATGGAAGAACTATATAAAAGAGATGAAAGGGTGACAGCTTCAATCATTCAAGGAAGAACCAAATGAAGATAAATCCCCAATTTTAGAAAGTGGAGTGGAAGCTTCACTCAGAGCACTTGAGAAAAATAAATCACCAGGAACAGATGGCATACCAATAGAGCTGCTTCAAGCTACAGAGACAGAATCTACTCTAGTTCTAACTCAAATCTGTCAACAAATATGAAAAACAAAGCAAGAAAGGTGACACCAGGGATTGCAGTAACCACAGGACTATTGCATTAATTTGTCATGCAAACAAAATCATGCTCAAAATTCTACAACAAAGATTTTTACCATATAGAGAGCGAGAAATGCCAGATGACCAAGCTGAGTTCAGGAAAAGAAGAGGCACTAGGGATCATATTGCAAACACACATTGGATAATGGAGCACACCAAAGAATTTCAAACAAAAATTCAGCCTGAACTCTCCCTAGAAGCCAAGATGACTGAATGGAGACTGTCATACTTTGGACTTACCATGAGAAGACATGACTCACTTGAGAAGACAGTAATGCTTGGGAAGGCAGAAGGTAGTAGGAAAAGAGGAAGACTTCATTCCAAATGGATAGACTGAATCAAGGACACAGCCCTGACTGCAAGACCTGAGCAGCACTTTTGATGATAGCATGACTTGAAGGTCTCTAATTCATGGGGTTGCCATAGGTTGAAGTTGACTTGATGGCAGTTAATAACAAACAACAATAAATTAAGTTTCATGTTCCCTACCTGAGGTAGGAATCCTCCTGCAGAGCAGTCTTCTGAGAATTTTTCTGATGAGAAAATGTATGACCATAAAAGTGCAGCTCCTGAGGACCATATATGTGCACCCCAGGGGATCAAAAACATTGTTTGCAAAACAATTGGTTTGCTCCAGAATGCCCCAGACACACCAAATTTGCACAATTTTGCAAAAAACAAACAAACATAAAATCATTAGCCTTGAAATACTCTAACATGTCCAGTTAGGGGGAGGGGTGCATTTCCATCACATTTTGCAGGCTCCCTGGGCCAATTTACGCCCAGGAGATACCTCTTTTGAGACCCAACACGTGGTCAAAATGCCCTTAAACCCACAAGAGGCATTTGGAGGCAAAGCTTTTTATGTGTGTTGGGGGGAGTAAGTGTGGCTCTCCAAGGTCTCCTACTGCTAGTTTTCTACAAATTCCCTCCTCTGTTGTAAACATTCAGTTATGTTAACAAACCTTGTCAACTTCTCCATCAATTATATCTTTTTTAAATTTTGGTTTGAGCAATGTAATCTAGGCCTGAAAAAGTGGCAAAAATCACAGTAACATTGTGAGGAATCATCAATAATTTTTAACATTTTTTAAAATGTTGTGCTAATCTCTGAATAATCATATCTGAAAATAAACTGTTAAAATTATAACATTCATGTCAAGCACATTGGACATGTAAATCAGTTAAGAAAAAACCAAGTCAGTGCCCCCCCCAAACCCCCACCTCAGTAAAAGTCTCCTGTTCTAGAAATGGAAATATTTAAGGAAAGTGTGACATTATATTCCTCCTCATCCCAAGAATTCTAAATCAGCTGTTCCATAGGGGAGTGTTGGTTAATTTTTAACCATGGAAAAACTAGCAGATCATGAATTTTTAGGGAAGAGTACTACTGAGTGGGATGAGACCATTTACTTGAATGAAGGAAAAACAAACAGAAATGTGTTGAATGTATTGTAGATTTTAGTTTAAGACTGACTTAATATCCTCTTGAAAAGGAAAAGCACTTGCCTAAATGAAATAGATACTGTGTGTATTTACCTGAGTCTTGTGGAAATAACTTATATGACGAGTCTGGCTCCATAAACTCCAAGATGTCTGGATCAGCAAAGTTCAGTTTTTGAGAGGTCTGCAAGTGTGTGACAAACCAGCTTAATCTGTTCTGTGCTAGCTTATCCACCAAATTCACTCTGCAAAGAAGAGAGGCATTCTTTCCAGGATGGAAAGAAGTGGCACAGAAACTGATTTATTTTCTTAGCATTTAGAGTTAGCTCATTCATTTTAAAACTCATAAACACTGAAATCTACCCTAGTCCAAAATGGATTACATAAATAAGAAGCAAGATGAAATGTGTTCAGCTAAGCTGCAGCTTTAGGATGGCTGTTGTTTTTCCTAAAGCATTTGGGAGTTTTAAAAACTTTTTTAAAAAAATCTTACACAATGACAGAACCTATTCTGCACTTTCACAATGGTTGTTCAGGTAGTTTCTCTTTAAGCGCTTTGCTAATTGCATGGATAAGTGACCATGCATTTGGAGCAAGCTACAGTATATGTTGACACAGTGCATTACTTCATTTTGCCTTGTTGGCAACTTGAGATTTTAAGAAAACAATGCTGAGGTTACTCTCATTCTATGCTGCTATCCTTGGAATGCTACTTGGATTTTAATTTAACTCTGTCACTGCATGACTATCCCATAAAGGTTGCTTTTCAAGGCAGTGAAAATAAAATGTCCAGAACTGAAAAGTGTAACTCGCTTCACTAGCTTCACTATTTTTTCACCTCACCAAGAAGTTTTTAGTATTTTTTCTATATTATTATTTCATCACCTCTGAAGGATGAATTAGAGAGAGAATAATCTTCTTCCCTTCCCCTAAAATTGTAAAGCAATACTCTTAGAAAGCCTTAGTGAGTGAATGTAAACTTCATTTATAAAAAGCTTAGGTTTCAGGATGCAATCTGTATGCATTCTGGCTTTTCTCAAATACTCATTCCCACACACCCGAAACTATCCCTTGAGTTTATTACTCAGAGGGGTGTGATTAAAAATGAAAGACTCAAAGCCAGCGGGAGCTAGATTCCTGTCATATGTTTATCTCTGGCCAACATGTCAGTTTAAAAAAAGTTTTCCCGAGGAGTTTATATTTAGTTCTGTAAAACCCATTGCTAGTAGTGATTCCCCTCAAGTTGAATTTTCCCATTGTAGTCAATAAAGTGTTAATGGCTTTTAACATCCATTTTAAGAACAATAGTCTGCTTAGGTTTTCCTTGGTTTTTTTCTGGGCTGTGAGGTCGTGTTCTGGATAGTTTACTGCTGACAGTTTCGCCTGCATCTGTGGCTGGCATCTTCAGAGAATGATAGACTGGGAGTGTGTGTGGAGTTTATATACTGTGAACCCCTGTTGCGGAGTATATGTAAATGTATGTATTTGAATGGTTAGTTTCTGGGTACAGAAATGCAAGGCTTGTTAGTGTCTATTTGGCTAATGGTTGGTTGATGGCCCATTATCTGCTGGAAATCCCCCTGTCCCTGGGTGGAATTCTTTGGTAAGTGTTGAGTTTTGATTCTATTGTTTTTCAAAACTGGAAGCCAGATTTTGTTTACTTTTAGGGTTTCTTCTTTCCTGTTGAAGTTGTCCAGGTGTTTGTGGATTTCAATAGCTTCTCTGTGCAGTCTGACATGATAGTTATTGGCCTGGTCCAGAATTTCTGTATTTTTAAATAACATTTTGTGTCCAGGTTGGTGTTATAAACCAACCTGGACACAAAATGTTATTTAAAAACACAGAAACAACAATGGGCCATCAACCAACCATTAGTCAAACAGACACTAATCCTTCTTGCATTTCTATACCCAGAAACTAACCATTCAAATACACAAATTTATACTGTATATACTCCCCAACGGGGGTTCACAGTATATAAACTCCACACACACTCTTACCCAACCATTCTCTGAAGATACCAGCCACAGATCCAGGCGAAACATCAGAAGTAAACTCTTCCAGAACATAGCCTCACAGCCCGGAAAAAAACCAAGGAAAATCTATGGATGCCGGCCATGAAAGCCTTCGACTTCACAAAGTCTGCTTAAGTAATTTGCCTCTTTATACCATTAATCAATCCAACTACACATTCAGTTATTCTAATTCTGGGTTGTTTATAGGATCAGCTGGTATTCTATATGAGCAAAGATCTTTGGGTCATGTGATTGTCAGCACACACACACTGAGAGTTCTTTTAGTTATAAAACAATGAGATCATGTTTAAGAGTGAGACTACAAATAACACTTTCTTTGGCCCCTAGTTAAGTATGGGAGAGTGACATGTGAGGTTGATGCTTCCTGAACTCCAAAAGGGTTTGCTGTTGTTGTAGATTCTGTGTTATGGTTTACTTCAGTTAGAAAGGCATATTTTACACAACCTTTAAAAAAATAAATCCTTATGCCTTCCGGAATATCTTGTTACTTGCCCAAATACACATCTGTATCTCAATTGATTAGAATCTCGTGGCTTGGTGTATGTATCAGATCTCTGTTCTCTGAATGTGTTCATTTTATCTTTTAATCTCAGTTTGTGTAAGAGAATTCCTGACCTATGTGTAAACAGTGCATCCATCGTCACTATGTACTTTACGCATAGGTTTTCCCTGTGAAACTCCATGCTTGCCAGTAAATATGTTCATCTTTAAGGCACCAAAGGACTCCAGAACTCTTCTAAGTTGCCACAGGACTCTTACATTAGTGCAGAAACTATCAATATCATGGGACATCAGTCAGCAGTTGCTTAGTTCTACCACTTACTGGATGATTTTGCTGCTCAGGAAATTGTATTAAATCCAGCTGAATGTGGGTTTTATGACTTCTTCATTATTGAAAAGGCTTTTTTTTTTTTTTTTAGTTCTTACTTCTTAAAAGCAAACCCCATGGGTGATTTGCTGGCATTAGGGTGTCTTCTGTGTACAGTCTACAGTTTAGAAATATTACTACAGTATGTCATTCTCATTTGGGAATGTAGCTACAGGCTATATTTATACAATATTTTCTTCTTGGGAAATTGGTTTTGTTTATACATTCCTTTACTGGAAACAGCTTTTGTTATTTGACAAATATTAAGGTTCATGGGTGAGTGGGAAAATAGAAGAAGTTCATAAATTTTGAAACGGTTATTGTTGTAGAATGCACAAATGTCTGTAAATTCTTGTCAAAGGAATGTTGTGAGGTAGGTCACAATTATTCCCATTTAACAGATGGACAACTGAGGCAAGAATAGATATCAGCTTACTTGGGGCAACATAGTAAACCCCTGTCTCAAATTAAATTCCCCCAGATCTTCTTAAAGTTGTTTCCAATAGACAACATTTGTTGTCTAACCCTGACATATAGTTGGAACAATTGTAAAATAATATAGAAATGTTTTTAAAGAGAGAGACCTTATTACAATAGAATTCCCCATCCAAATAGCCTTCAGACTTGACCATTTTATGCTGATATTCTTTTATATTTTTTCTTTTTAATTCTCAACTAATTTGCCCAAGGCCTCTGTAATGGTTCTCTTTAGAAGGTATGTATTTACTGAAGTTTTTATTGTCTGCCTTCAACAGGTTCCAGGACAGCTTACAAAAAGTTACATTATGGTAAAAGAAATCAGGTTAGGATAAAATATTTTATATTCTAGCTAACTCTGTTGCAAAGAGTTTTGAAACCAACTATAATGAATTTCTAATATTGATCATAAGGTAGTAAGATAGTGTTTGATAAATGGATGAGAAAATCTGAGATCCCACTTTTATTCCAATCATCACATGTTTGTTTTTATTAATTGCATGTTTTTTATTATATCCCAGGCAATATCAGACACCTTTGATACATTATTCTGAGAATGTCCTTTAAATAATTGTTGCTTCTCTTATGGATCCACTAGATAATTTTATATGAAAAAAGAGGCCATTCAACCCTGTCAGAAGCTTTCCTACCTTTTAAAGATAAGTTTTTCCTTATGCAGATATGATCAAAGAAAACCTAGAACACTTTCTTTAAATTAACATTTTATATTAGGTATAATCTATTAAGATAGACTACCTTTTTTTTCAGAACAGAAGATGTATTGGCTGTTTTTACTATTTTAAAAAGCCATACAGGAGAGAAATACTGTATAAAATCCATTAACTGTCAACATTTTCAGTATTCTTGCAAAAATTATGATTTTATGCCAACAAAAATCCCTCAGATGGATTACACCCATTGTCAAAAAGCTTAAAAAAAATGAATAGTGAATGTCTAGATGTTAACCTGCAAAGACCCTGACATTTCTTTATAGTATTTGTCTATTATAGCACTGAAGAATGTTTAAACAGCACACAGCAAAATAGTAAATTGTTACTTTTGGGGACAACTGTGAAGTTCTTGCTAGCAAAGTTGTTAATTCTTATGGCTCAAAACTATTCTCACTGAATCAGAGGTAAAGTTTACGTACGGCCTGTCCTTTAGTGGCAGGTTTCCTTAAATTTGTACCAAGTTTTCCTTGCATATGGCAGATGGTATCTGATTCTTCCATGGTTGTATCATGATTGAATTTGTATGCCTATTTTGAGAGAGCCTGAAGTAGCTGACAGATTGAATAACAGAATTCATGTTTCATATGGATATGGAGACTCACCACCTGAATCATTTTGAGTGATAGTAATTTGACCTGGCACAATTGTTCTCCATACAAGAAAGTCAATCTGTAATGGCTTCATCACACCAGCTACCACATGGAGTGGTTATATCATACATGCTTCCCCTTCCCTCCTTTCTCATATATTAATCACATGTCCAGTATGTTTAAGGATTACTGTCTCTTCACCTATAGTATACTGTACAACTTTGTAAGGGGGGGAAGGGAGTAATGTATATTGTTTTACTTGTATGGTTTTTTAATGTTGTGAACCGCCCTGATTGGATTACCAAAGGGCGGTATATAAATAAATTATTATTATTATTATTATTATTACAATAGGTTGCAAATTTGCAAAGTAATGTAAATGTGGTATTAGCTAAGCACATTACTATTTTGAAGAAAGTATTAATGTCAACAAAAACCTTTCTGTTGGGGGTGCAGTGGGGAGACTAATCCTGTTTTTTTAAAAAGGTGTTGCTTTAGTAAGAGCTGAATTTTGTGTATTTCCATGTATGTTTTTACAAAATAGTAAAGATGAGAAAGTAATAATTAAAGCAGGTGACAATATGACACTAGGAAGAACTTCCTGATGACAATGATAGCCCTGTTTAAGTATCTGAAAGGGTGTCACGTTGAGGATGGAGCAGGCTTGTTTTCTGCTGCTCCAGAGATTGGAACACGGAGCAATGGATGCAAGCTCCAGGAACAGAGATTCCACCTCAACATTAGGAAGAACTTTTTGACAGTAAGAGCTGTTCGGCAGTGGAACACATTCCCTTGGAGCGTGGTGGGGTCTCCTTCCTTGGAGGTCTTTAAACAGAGGCTGGATGGCTATCTGTTGGGGATGCTTTGATCGTGATTTCCTGCATGGCAGGGGGTTGGACTGGATGGCCCTCGTGGTCTCTTCCAATTCTGCAATTCTATGATTCTAAGAGCTGTTCAGCAGTGGAATGCTCTGCCTGGGAGTGGTGAGGTCTCCTTCTTTGGAGGTTTTTAAGCAGAGGCTGGATAGCCATTTGTTGGGGATGCTTTGATTCGGTATTCCTGCATGACAAGGGGTTGGACTAGATGGCCCTTGTGGTCTCTTCCAACTCTATGATTCTATTCACTATATATGGGCAGTGGTAACCATTTTATTTCACAAAGGGGAAACACTGCTACTTATATATGTTTTGTTGATGGCTTTAAAAAAAACCCTAAATCATCATTCAGTGAGTGTGTTTTTCACTTGTAACCTATGCTTATAACTTTGGAGACTGCTACTTTTAAAGGGACTAGTAAACATGGACAAGATTGTACTGTTAAATTACTGTTGTATGTGCACATGTGCACAGTTCGTATGTTCTTTCTTGTAAAGGTAGGTTCTTAGATTGTGTTCTACAGTATTGTTAATCATTTTCTCTTTTTATGTCTCTGTTTTAGATAGCAAGTATCAGCTTCTCAGTCTTTCACTAGTTCAAATTGAATTTACTATAAAATATTTTTTAAATTTTACTATAAAATAATATATAGTATAATGAATGAAATATGGTGCTAGGTTGAACAAAAACAGGGAACACTTAACTACACAATCATATGCATGCTGGAAATAAATTAATTTTTGAAGGGATTTACTCTCAGTTAAGTGGGTGTAGGATTGCACCTTTAATGTGTAATTCTGAGCTTTGTTAATGAAGAAGGTCTTAAGGTTAATGATTTCCTTACAATAGCTCAGTAACATTTTACAGCCTAGCCCAGCTTTGGAAAGACCACTAACTGCTTTGGTAATTGCTCATTCATATTACCTCTGGGAACTAAAACCAGTAGATGAGTTTGACAACTTTCTCCTGCCAGATTTATGTTCCTTAACACAGCATGAACAGAACTGAGGCAGGAGTTCATGATACTCAAAGTGCTCAGTCTTTTTAAAATCTCTTAGCCTATGTAGATGACAACTGTGCAGAGAATTCACACACCCCTATATAAACAAAGCTCTATTTTCTAACCTTGAAATGGTTAGAAAATAATATGAATCTCCTTGAAAACATGATTGGTAGCTGGATTGCTTAATTCTTTCTCAAACTGGTTATCTTGAAACTATATATTTTTTTTTAAAAAAATACATTATTCTGTTTGCCAGCTTTACAATAATGGTGCAAAATGTTAGCATTATTCATTTATTTCTAGTTGGAAGAGATTGGTTTTGTTGATTTGAATGTGAGATTCCTCAGAAGCTAGAAATAATAATTATGAAATATTAAATGAAAATTAGACAAGCTAAAGCTCCAACTGAAAGGATAGTTTTTGAATAAAAATGAACATTTTTTAAAGATTGCTTTCATTGAACAAATCATTCATTGAACAAATATATACACAATCCTTAATTTTACTGCTTCAAAAGGTCAGAAGCCTTGTGTGTGTTTTTTTAAGAGAGGCTGTTTATATACATGTTTCCAGAGAAGAATGCATTGTCTTAGAAAAGATGAGTAAAGGCCCGTGAACACCTACATCTGAGTCTTCTAAAGGCAGCAAAATATACAGCCTAAAAAGCATGGGAAAAACTGAACTCTAAAGAACAGAATTGCCATAGATCAGTGGTTATTAACCTGTGGTCTACAGACACCTAGGGGGCCACAGCATCCTCACAGGGGGTCTGCAAAGGCTTGAAGACTGCTCAACTCAGACAGGAGCTAAGGCAAAGGCGGGCTTGACCTGCACATTGCTGTTCAATCTGCTCCAGCTACAAATTTGCAGGAAGAAGCAGGAGAAAAGTCTTCTCTCCCCTCCAGTGCCCCTGAGGAAAGGATTAATGGATGATGTCATATTATTATTATTATTATTATTATTTTAAATATTGAGTTAAGCCTTGGGGGTCCACAGAAACAAAAAATATTTAAAGGGGGTCCCTAGTAAAGTAAGGGTTAAGAGCCAGTGCCATAGATCATGAAAACCTACGTAATAATAAAAACAGAATGTATGGGAGGATTTTAAATTTAGTGCAAAATGTACCCTGAATCAAAAATATTTTTATTAATAGCATTTTATTGTACAAGGAACTTGACCAAGTTATTTTTTCCCATCTGAAGAATGTCAGTGTCAGTTTTCCCTAGCATAGAAATTCTGTTTCTAGTACAAATGTCTACCAAAAATTTATGATTGGTGAATATGTCCTCATTTTTGCATACTCTTACTAACATAAATAGAGCAAAGAGTATCTGTTTTCACCTCTCAGAAACTTTCTTTAGCTGTTCTTGTCTCCACCTTAAGTATTCTGATAATTTTAGTTTTATTAGGTGCTGGGAACTTTGTTGCTGGTTCTTAACCTCCTCCCTTTAAAAATAAAGGAGCATGGGATTTAAAAAAAAAAAACTATGGGGAAAAGAAACTGTGGGGGAAAACAGTGATGAGATATAGACCTGGCTACCCTAACAGCTATAGCACAATATTCTAATAGTGTGCATGCTTCCTTCCTTTATATAAACATTCCTGTATTGGGAAGAAACCAACAATATTTCCAATAGATAGTCTTCTCTGGACTAATTTGTCTTTCTGTTAGTTCTAGGCTTTTAACTATTAATATAATATTCCTTTGGAATGAGAGTACAGTTGTCCCTCTGTATCCATGGATTTAAGTATTCACAACTTGAAAATATTCTTTAAAAAATAATAATCCAAAAAGCAAACCTTGATTTTGCCATCTTATTTAAGGGACACCATTTTGCTATGCTACTGCATATCATGGGACTTGAGTATTCACAGATTTTGGTATGGGGGGGGGGGGTCCTGGAACCAAACCCCAGTGAATATGAAGGGACAACTGTACATCTCTTTCCCCCTTCCTTTCCAGAAAATTGCATTTCTGTCCCCAGCAATTTCTGTACAGTTTGCTACTAAAGAGAATTACAAATAAATAGAACTTTTATGTTCAGGAGCCGTATGCACATAACAATTGAAGGTGGAAGAATGTAGTCCAGGCCTTGTCCATGGACTTCCTAAAAACAAAGCGCCCAGATGATTAATTGCTCAGGAGATGCTGGGCCACTGACCTTCCTGGCTCCAGCAGGGATAGTCCTCTGTTCCTGTCATATTAGAAGCTTACTGCATGTCAAATTAAAGCAGGAGAACACTTAGAAGTTTCTGCCTTCTGTGCCACCTTACTGCACAACGTCATTCTTCCATTCCGGTCCTGTAGGAGACCAAGGTAAAACCACTTCTTTTTGCTAAGTGGAAAAACCCATTAGCAAAAAGACACAATTTTACCTCAGTCTGCCACAGGACTGAAACGGCTGAACGCCGGAAGAATGGCAACATCATGCAGTAAGGCAGCACAGAAAGCAGAATCTTCTGGCTGCCCTGCTGCTTTACTTTGTTCAGCATGCAGTAAGCCTCTTTTAGTCTTTATTAATACATGTAGCTGTTAATCGCCATCAAGTCAACTTTGATTTATGGTGATCCTATAAATGAATCCTACAAGACACCCTGTTATCAAAAGCCCTGCTAAGGTCTTGCAAACTCAGGGCTATGGCTTCCTTAATTGAGTCTATCCACCTGTGATGTGGCTTTCATCTTTTCCTACTGCCTCCCACATTACCAAGTAGTACTGTATAGTATTTTCTAATGAGTCATGTCATCTTATAATATGGCTAAAGTACATTAGCTCAGCTTGATCATTCTGGCTTCAGCTTGATTTGCACTAGGACCCAGACAAAACAGTTATTTTCCATCAGGAAATAATATTTGTTTTGAAGATGAAAAGCTGGCCACCAGCCTACTGGCTGTGACTAATACTGGTCCTTGCAAAAATGAGAGTGTCTGAGTCTCATCTTCATTCCTGGAAGATGGGCATTAGAGATTAATAGGTTGTTAAAGGAGAGATCTCTTCTGCTACATTTTCATCTGATTGCACTTGGAATTGCTTTTTCCTTAGCTATCACCTCATCTGATCTGATAGGGGCCCCTGTCTTTATGGAAACAAACTGTGTGCCTCAGGGATTCTGCACAGGCAGGCCAAGAGTGGGGTTTCAGTGGGTTTCACCTCTTCACTCCCATCTCCCCTCCTGAGGACAAGCTGCATTTTCACGAAATGTCTTTTCTTGTACAGTGGTTAAGAGCACTTCGGAGCAAACAATAACAAAAGGTGTAACCCTTCGTGGCACCTTAAAGGCTGGCAGCCATTATTGTAGGAGCAGCTTTATCATCTGTATTGTTAACCCTTATCAGGGGAGGGATGAGAGAAAGGCTTTAGTAGCCGATGTGAAGTCGAAGGCTTTCACAACCAGTATCCATAGATTTCCCTTGTTTTTTTCCTGGGCTGTGTGGCCGTGTTCTGGAAGAGTTTATTCTTGAGGTTTCGCCTGCATCTGTGGCTGGCATCTTCAGAGAATGGTTGGGTAGGTGTGTGTGTGTGTGTGGAGTTTATATACTGTGAACCCCTGGACACAAAATGTTATTTAAAAACACAGAAACACAGGGAGATTTCCAGCAGATAATGAGCTATCAACCAACCATTAGCCAAACAGACACTAATCCTCCTTGCATGTCTACACCCAGAAACTAAATACACAAATTTACATATACTCCCTAACAGGAGATTATATCGATTTCGTAGCCCTCTAGAACGGCACAAGCTTGATGGCACAAGCAGGAGTACAAGGCCACCAGCGGGAAGGCACGGCCATGTTAAACACAACACACACACACTCTTTTTCCAGACGGACACAACCAAGTCTCCCCCCCCCCCTTGAAGGGAACAAGCGGTGGGCGCCTCACGGCAGCGGAGGGAAGAGCGCGACGCTCAAACTCCCGCCTTCCTCAACTCTCGCCTTCCTAAAGGGGGCGGGCAGCCAAGCGCCGGCTGGCGGGAGGGCCACCCAAAAAGAAACCACCCGCCCCGCCCCCGGCTGTGGAGGGGCGGCCACAGAGGCTGCCTCCGCCGCCCCGCCTCAGTCCCCATCCCGGCTCCGCAAAGGGACGAGCCGGGCGGCGGCGGAGGATGCTTTCCCCCCGTTGCTCTCGGAGGGACTCCAGCCGTTCCTTGGCTGCTGGTATTGTCGCCGCCGCCGCCGCCGCCTTCGGGAGCGTTGAAGAGAGCGAGAGGCGCCCCGGGAACAGCCAGGGAGACCCCCTGCCAGACCATGCTGCAGCGCCGGGGGGATCTGGGCGGCTGCCCGCCCACCCTGGGAGACGTGGTCTTGTTGAATGCCAAGCATTCCCTCTATTACGCGGTGAGCACAGCCTCCTTCCTGGACGCTCCGTGTGCGTGTGTGTGTCTTTCGCAGGGGCTTGTGTGTGGGGGTATAGGGCGCCCAACTGGTCAACTTCGGGGGCATTTTTTCGGTCCCTCTCAAGTGACGCTAGTAGGAAGAGGGGGAATGAAGAACCCAGCAAGGAAAAACAGGAGAGTCATTTCATCCCCTCCAAAGGAGCATTTACAAGTACAGTTGTCCCTCCGTATCCACGGTTTTGGTATCCACTGATTTAAGTATTCACGGCTTGAAAATATTCTTTAAAAAATAAGCATCCCAAAAGGAAACCTTGATCTTGCCATCTTATATAAGGGACACCATTTTACTCTGCCATTGCATACAATGGGACTTGAGTATTCACGGATTTGGGTATTTACTGGGGTCCTGGAACCAAACCCCAGCCAATATGAAGGCACAACTGTAACTGAGTTGCTCCGGCTGTGGTGGGGTTGGGTGTGAGGGGAGCCCGTTCAGCCTGGCAGGGTTCCGGCGTTGAGTTTGAGGTCAACCTCCCGGCCTCAAACATATTTCCTTTTATTAAGAGATTCTTTATTTTAAAAATTCTCTAGTAACTTAAGGGCCGTGTCAGTTGAGACTCGTTCCTTTCGCCTCCCTTCAGGCTGGTTGGCGTGACTGCTTTTCCTGTTCTTTGCTTGCATTTCTGCTTAGAAGGGCGGGGGGAGGCTTGGTCATGCAGGGGAAAGGGTGGGTGGTCGATAGGCCAGCCATGGGTAGATGGCCCGTGGTACGTTTGGAGGAAAGGACCTTGCTCCCCTGAGTGCTTGAGAGGTCTTCTGTGTGTGCTTCTAACCCGAATTGTGCCACACCTACATTTACCCGGCACTGTAGGATGTGCGAATACCCCCAACGCCGCTTGCTCTGTGAAAAGCCCGTTTGTGGACTTTAAAAGAATACTCTCCCTCCCTTTGAAACTTCTTCCCACTTTATAGTGTGTGTGCTAGGTTTTAGTCCATCTCCCTCCACCCAAATTTGTCTTCTGTGAGAGCAGCGGTGGGAAGGATGATGGGGAGGGAGCTCTGGATTGTCTGAGCACATCAGAAGATGGTGACTGAAAGCAGAGTAGAGGAAAAACTTAATTCATGTTGTTGTTTTTTATTATTTATTTATTTATACACCACTCTTCAGCCACAAGGCTATCAGAGCGGCTTACAAATTGTTTTTAAGCAATAGCAGTTTACACATCTACACTGCAAGAAGCAGCTTCCAATGTATGAGCCAGGTACTCATTTTACTGACCTACAAAAGGATGGAAGGCTGAGTGAACCTTGGAGCCCTCTGGAATCAAACTTGCAACATGGTGACTTGCAGGACTGGCATTTAACCACTTTGCCACCAGGGCTCCAAGGTTGCTCATCTGAGGAAGTAGACTAAGTCTACGAAAGCCTATGCTACAATTTTATCTCTCTTGTTAAGTCTCAAAGGTGCTACAAGATCCCCTTGCTTGTTACTAAGTAAACAGGGAGTGTCCAGTTTGGATTGGGGCCCTCATATTGGAGTGTGAAGATCCCTGCACCCAGTTGCTTACTCAATGACACCCCCCTGCCATGCCCCCCCCATTGTTAAAAGTGTTCCCTCTTCCTTTCTGGAGGTTGGTGGGTTTGGAAAGCCACCCTTTGAAGGAGGGTGAGATCTAGGAATTTGCTTGGTGGGTAGGTTTACATCCACGCCAACACTTCCCCATACATTGGTCCAGATCTGGGGCTCTTTCTTCATAGGAGCTGTCCTGGACTGTCAGAGAGAAGCTGCAGACAATACTACAAATATAAATGAGGAATTGATTGAATGTATTTTATTGGAAGAGTGAGTGTCTGGAGCCCAGTTGAGACTGAGAGATACACTGAAAGATCTTTGTTCTGGGGAGGTGAAAGTGCTTCAGAGAGGGAAGAAACAAAGCCAAACTGATTATTTGTGGACCTTCTTTTCCATCTGTTTCTATTTCTGTGTTTTGGTTGATTTTGCTGCTGTTCTGCCCCCTACCCCACCCCACCCCACCCCACCACAACTTTGGCAAGGCTATCCTTTGTAGAACCCTCTCATACATTTCCCCTGGAATAGTTATGAATGATTTTGGGTGGTTTGTCACGAACAGAAACTTTGTATGATGTCACTGCAAATAGACCTAATACTGATCTTGTGAACTGATTATACATAGTCTTCCAGCCCCAGATGTGAAATATTTTCCCCATTCAGGGTAATTTTGGTCTGGAATATAAGGTCTGTCTATTAAATAATGAGACTGATACAATAATCCATCTTTATTTATATGTATTCCAATTCTAATCCTTGTCCCCTTCAATATACACCTTATTCACACTCACACACTGGTGAAATCTTATTTTCCACGGGTCGGAGGCATGGAGCAGGTAAGTTTCTGTCAGCTGTGTCGACACATCTGCTGTTTTCTTTGTAGTGCATCAAGTGACTCAAAATATGTTCCTTTACGCACCGATTTCACTTTAGGGAAAAGAAAAAAGTCACATGGTGCCAAATCTGGCAAATATGGAGGATGTTCAAATGTAGTAATGCGTTTCTTGGCCAAAAACGGTTTCACAGAAAATGCTGTGAGGCACATTGTCTTGATGAAGAATTAAACCATTTTTCCACAGTTCTGGACTTTTTTTCTTGGAATCTTTCTCTCAGCTTTTTCAAAACTTCCTTATAATAATGCTGGTTCACTGTTCTACCTTCTGGAACACATTCTGCCAGAATTACACCCTTGGTGTCAAAACCCCCCAGAGTGAGCATGGCTTTGAATGTGGACTTGCTTTGACATGCTTTTTTCATTCTTGGTGAAGATGGTGTTTTCCAATGCACTGACTATCGTTTTGCCTCAGGATCATACTAGAAGATCCAGGTTTCATCACAAGTGATGATTTTTTTAAAAAGGTTTGGGTCTGCCTTAGAATGTCACATTGCTTGACTTTTAAACTTAGCATTTTTCCAGCATACAACTAACAACACAGCTGCTTTAAACAACAGCTGACAATTAACTGAACGACCGAGAGTGCTGACATTTGTCATTCAGGTTCAGACATATCAAGGTCACCACTCAAGTGTTCACAATCAGTTTCTCCTGATTTTTCTGAAAAGTAGAAACACAGTCTCGTTATTTAATAGACAGACCTCATAGGTTGCCAGGAAGTTGGAATGAGTCAGTGGCTTGTTGCTGTACTTGCAAAAACTGCAGTGTCTGTATGTTTTGTACATACAGTATTGATGCTTTGTCAACTGCTACTGAAGAGGAGGGTAGATGGGATGGCAGGAGGATGGCTGCTACTGCTAGGCCTGTGCACAAAAACACCTTTACTTTCCACCAAGACTGAGGGCCAGTAGCCTAAATACCCTAAAGGCAGGGCCGGTTTAAGGAATTTTGGGACCGCCTGCAATGCTTTATTTTGGGGCCCCCATATGTTTATCTCAGGTCAATGTAACCTAACCTATTCACCGTACAGGATGTTCAGATTACAGTAGGACCCCCGTATCCATGGATTCATTATCCACGGGACACAAAACAGCACACCTACCATAGAGTCTTCCTAGAAAATGTGTCATCCCTAGCTGTTTTCTAGGCCCTCCAAGGCAACTCCATGGTATTTTAAACCAGAAGTCCCATTATTTTCAATGGCATTCGCTATTATTCATGGTTTTCAGAATCCATGCCCCCCCCCCCGAATCAATCCCCAGTGGATAAGAGGGGCCTACTGTATTACATAATTTGCCACCAATAATTTTGTTTAAAAACTATATTATAGGGACTAACATAATATTTTTTGTTTATTAGCAATTAACATAATGGTGTAGATTTCCTCAAAGAAAAGAAAGAGTGGACTACAAGCTGAACATGAATTAGCAGTGTGGTGCAGCAGCAAAAAATGCCAATGCGATTCTAGGCTGCATTAATAGGAGTAGTGTCGAGATCAAGGGAAGTAATAGTATCACTCCATTCTGTTTCAGTCAGACCTCACCTGAAATACTGTTTCCAGTTCTGGGCACAACAATTCAAGAAAGATGCTGAGAAGGGTGGTGGGAGGTCTGGAAGCCATTGCGCCCTATGAGGAATGGCTTAGGGAGCTGGGTATTCTTAGCCTGACGAAGAGAAGGTTGAGAGGTGACGTGATAGCCATGGTAAGTATTTGAAGGGATGTCATACTGAGGATGGGGCAAGCTTGTTTTCTGCTGCTCCAGAGACTAGGACATGAAGCCATGGTTTCAAACTACAGGAAAAGAGATTCCACCTAAATATTAGGAAGAACCTCCTGACAGTAAGAGCTGTTCGGAAGTGGAATACACTGCCTTGGAGTGTGCTGGAGTCTCCTTTGGGTTTTTAAAACATAGGTTGGATGGCCATCTGTCAGGAATGCTTGGATTGTGTGTTCCTTCAGGGCAGAAGCCGATTGGATGGGATGGCTGTTGGGGTCCCTTCCAATCCTATGATTCTAGGCTGCATTCAGAGCCTAGGAAAGTTACTCTTGGATTACACCTCCCAGAATCCCCCTGCCAGCACCCTTCTCAAGGTCTGGTGGCATTGTTCCTTTTCCAGCTTTCTCAAGCCCAGTGGTTCTTAACTTGGGGTCCGCAATGTCCTCACAGGGGGCCCACAAAGGCTTGAAGGCTGCTTGGCCCACCTCCTCCCTGTACTGGAGTAGCCACATGACAGGAACGAAGGCAAAGGCTGACTGGCTTGGCCTGCACATTGCCATTAATCCACTCTAGCCACAAACTTGCAGGAAGAAGCAAGAGTGCCTCTGAGGGAAAGTTTAATGGATAGTGTAATTGTATTGTTGTTGTTATTTATTATTATTAGCTATTATTATTAGGTTTTTAAATCTTAAGTTAAGTCTTGGGGCAACCAAGATATTTAAAGGGGGTCCCTGGTAAAGAAAAGGTTAAGAACCACTGCTCTAGGCCAATGCCTCTCACATAACACTAATGCGATACTGGTATGTTAGTGACAACAATAAAACCATTGTTCCCAGTAATATTACTCCAAATTTTAATTTGTATTCTTTATATTCTTCTGTTCAAAGAGCTAGAGGGTTGTAGAAGTTTCAGCATTGCACTATGACTGTGGAGGCCAGGGTTTGAATCCTTACTCAGCCATGAATACTCACTGGCTGACGTTGGGCAAGTCACATGCTCTCAGCCTCAAAGGAAGGCAAAGGCACACCACCTTTGAACAAACTAGAAAACCCCATGGTAGAGTTTACTCAAAAAGGACTTGAAGGCACATAGGCAAACACACACAAATTTCTTTTGCAGGCTGAACTCAGTTGGCAGCAAGGGGAGGAAGCTGAAGACCAAGGGGTGAAGGGAGGGGAGAGGAATCAAGACATGTTAAAAGCAGCTGGAAAGATGGGCTGGAGGGGATCTATATGGAAGGAAGGAAAAGGAAGGAAGGAAGGAAGGAAGAAGCAAGCCCTTTCTGAGGGAAAGAGACAACCCTCAAATTCCCCTTTCTCTCTCTCACACACACACTCACCCCTCTCCGACATGCCTGGCTGGCTTGCCTTTTGCAGCAGCACACTCCCTCCAGCTTCTGCCACAGAGGGCTGCTTCTTCTTTCTCTTTCTCTTTCTAGTTTGGGAGACACTTTTTTTTGTTTTTTGTTTTTAAAGCCAGCAGGAGGTTTTTGGAGGAGGAGGTTAGGAGGGGGCTGCAAAGCAGCGGCTCCTCCTGGCTGTCTCCATCATTTAAGGAGGTCAGCAGAGCCCCCCCCCTTGACCTTGCCCCCCCCCCGCCAATGCTGATTTGGCAGACTGGTTAAACCAGCCCTGCCTAAAGGCACCAGATCCCATCTGATCTTGAAAGCTAAGCAGGGCCAGCCTTGGTTAGTACTTGGATAGGAATGAATCCACTAATGGATAGGAGGTGCTATAGGTTATATTTCAGAGGAAGGAACTGGGAAAACCTCCTCTGAGTATTCCTTGCCTAAGAAAACCCTATGAAGTTCATGGGGTCACCATAAGTTGTCAGGTGATTTGTAGGTATGTACACACACAGCACAGGACAAGTGAGGCCTGCATGCCTAAGAATGTTATCAAAGGAGTGATGGTTCAAAATAATAGCTGCCACTTCTTCCAGTCACTTGCCTACGCTTTTCTTCTTGGGGTTCTGGGGATAGGGACTCCTGCTGTGTTGCCCAGAACAACTGTGCCTTCCTTTGTTTGCTCACCATCATTCTCTGGGCTTTCTAGAGCAGATATGCAACTGTTCACTGCAAGAGCTGTCACTTCTGCTGCTCATTCATCTCTTTCTCACTGGGTGAGTATTGGTCCCAGTGGCAATGGCCAAAGAAACAGGTCCATTTCCTTACCCCATTGTTCTTTGGGAGGCACAAGAGGAAGATTGGGTCCTCTGGTATCTTTCCCAAAGCTGTTTGCAGTACTTTGCAAAGAGAGGTTGGAAATTGCCAGAGTAGTGGTGTGTATACAGTATACAGTTGGGCTTGTCTTCCCTTTTCTGCCACCCCAGAAAGAGTGATATTGAGGGAGCTCTCTAAGAAGTGCATGGTTCCTAATCCTTTCCTCCACCCCCTTGCTCTTGCCACCCAGAAGACTGCATAATCCACCTCTGACTGCACTTCCTCCCATTTCTGTCCCACCATGACCTCCTCTTGGCAATTCATTGTAGAGGAATGAGGTGACTGAGTGGATTAGGAATTTTTTATTGGAATAAGACCATTCTACTGAAAAATACACCTGACCGCAAAAGGCCGTAACAATAACGGAAAAATAATAATAATTGTTTTCCTCTTTTCTTACTAATACAAAAATAAAACTATCTATCCTAACACTAATACACTAATACAAAAATAAAACTAATCTATCCTAACACTAACTCTTAATCTAAACACACTATAATCACTAGGCAAATGCAAAGCCCAAAGCATAACGTAGAATCTGCCTTTCAACTAATCATACTTTTGCTTGAACTGAAATGGAACCTTTTCATTTGTTTGTTGAGAACAAGAATTTAACTTTAATCTGAGAACCATTTTTTTTAGCTGTGAAGAGGAATAAACCCAATTAGCATAATGTTCATGATTAACAATTACAATGTTTAATCTGAAATGCATACAGTTCAATTTGGGATACTCATAGAAGACTACCAATATATTCTAAGGCCTAATATTTTGGGGCTGAGACAATGATGGGCTTGTCTACACAAGGGGCACAGATCCAGATGGAACTTGGACTATTATGGCCCAGAGCCACCCTGGATTTACCACATGAGTGCAATAGGTAGTGGCACAAAAGCAATGCAGTGCAGTCTTGCTGCCCAGATAGTAGTCTGGTCCACCAGTATATTGCCACCAGTGCCCTGCCCTCTCCTTGGGTCACTGCCAGAGCCTTGCTGGTGATGTTGCTTTGGCAAGATGAGAATGGGGCACCCTACCATGTGATCGAGGACGGGGTGCTCTTCCCTCTCTTCATTGATCTCATGGCTGGGCACCCCATTCTGACCTTACCAGAAGCGACAGCACCAGCAGGGCTCTGCCAGGGAGCTGCTTAGTGGTGAGGCAGCAATGACCCCAAGGTGATCAGTGAGAGTTTCAGGAAATGGCTACACCTTCCAGCACCAATCTGTCCCAGTGGGTGTGTTTAACGTGTTGACAACTGGATTATCTTGAATCCAATCCAGTCTAGCTATCCCCACTTCAAAAAAACCAAGGCCACACAGGAGTTTCCTGGAAGCTCTGGAGTAACCTGTTGGTTTTCTTAAGTCAAATTGAAGGCTAAAAGAAGTGGTTTTGCTGCAGAGCTAGCCATACTGTGTCAGAAATGATCACACCAGGTTTGAGGTGAGTGCAGGTTTTTCCCCTTGTGTAGATGAGCCCTGTGTCACCCTTGTAACCTTAATGAATGTCATGTCTTCTGTTCTGAAGTGTATCTAACAGTAGTGAAAGAAGTGCAAGGAAATACTACATAGGGCTTACACTGCATTCTTTTCATCTGCATATACAAGTTTGAGAGTCAATGTGATCGAGGGAATTCTATTTTTAATAGATGTGTCAAAATCCCAACATGGATTTATTGGGCAAATTTAAATCTTTAACCTAAGATTTTTTTTTGTGTTTTAAAAAAAGGAAATTGTTGTAGCTTTCTTCACTAAACAGGCTACAGAATACTACCGGATTGAAAGTTCTATGTAAAAGTAAAAACCAGAAATATAACATATAGCTGAAAAACCTAGAAATCACGATCAAGGCTCTGAGATATTTGTACCGGTAACTAAATCTTTACTGGAGTTAGGCTGTTATCACACAATGTGTTTTAAAGGTAACAATGATACTTGAATCAAAGTTGCATACTTATCTTTCTGAATTGAAAGATGAATCACTAGTACTTGAAAGTATTGTCAGTAAAGCACCTTGTTATTTCTTAAACTTTTTATACAATGAGATTATATTATATTATGTCTTAGGAAGCTGAACAGTTGAGAAACTACAGTTGTCCCTCCGTATCCACAGATTTAAGTATTCAAGGCTTGGAAATATTCTTTAATGATAATAATCTAAAAAGCAAAGCTTAATTTTGCCATCTTATATAAGGGACACTATTTTGCTATGCCATTGCATATAATGGGACCTGAGTATTCACAGATTTTGGTATCGGGGGTTGGTGGGTCCTGGAACCAAACCCCAGCGAATATGAAGGGACAACTGTACTTCCTTTTTATTAGCTTCTATAGCATTTGTCATGAAGTTTGTTTTTTAAGACCAGCCAACTTATCTCAGTGTAGTTTGCTCCCTGTAGCCATATGTAAATGTTAAAGCAATTTTAAAACACGTAAGACTTGCTACTGCTATCTCTGGTGGTATAGTTTGTGCAAAATGTATCTTGAAGAAAAACTAAGCAGTCCTACTTTGTTTAATCTGTACTGGAATTCAGTTATCAGGTTTGAGAGGTGGATATAGTTTGACCTCTAGTTGGTAGACACATGTTATAACTTCTTGAGCTGTTCCTGTACTATTTTATTCTGCACATTTAAGCAAATTAATGTAATGTTTTTTCTCAATGAAAGTAGAATATGGTAGAATAATAAATACAAGAAATCTGGTACATTCTGCATTCCAGTGGAATATTTTCCTTTTACCTATATTACTCAAGGCATTTTTTGTGGAGAGAGTTAAATTTGAATCTACTGTGTTAATTAGTCTATTAAAAGTTTAATAGATGAAGTAAAATATAACTTCAGTGACTGAAGGGAAGAATTCTTGCAATTCAGTGTATTGTTCATTCTTGGGAATATTTCCATATTTATGCAGCCTTGAATACTATCTATATTTAGGTCCTGTCTATACAGTAAAAAATAAAAATAAAAATACAGACGGCATGCAAAAGATCAGCAATCTGTTCACACACACATTTGAACAAATACGAGTCATTCAGAGAGGGGGCAGAAAAACTCACCCTAAAGTCCGTGAGCTTTGTCTGGGGGTTTGTCCAGATAAATCTGTACGGCTGTTCAAATGTTGAATGACACCCCAGTCGCACAGATTCAAACAGGCAGCCTTCTGATTGGCTGATCCAGGACAGGGAGCGGGGCTTACAAAGAGGGGAATCAGTGACAGCTGCCATTTTTAAAAAGGTATGTGAGATGATGCCACTTCCACTGTCCTCCTCCTCCGGATGACCCCGGCCCTGGCTCCAGCCCCCTCCCCCCACCACTGCTGTCCTCTTCCCTCCTCTGGACGAACCCAGGCCTGGCTCCAGCCCCCTCCCAACCCCACCGCCGCTGTCCTCCATCCTCCGCCCTCATCCGGATGACCCTGGCCCTAGCTCCAGCCTCTTCCCCACCCCACCGCCGCTCTCCTCCTCGGGATGACCCCGGCCCTGGCTCCAGCTCCCTCCCCGCCATAATGCCACTGTCCTCAGTCTGCCTCCCTCCTCTGTCCTCCTCCGTCCTCCTCTGGACACCTTGGCTCCAGTTCCCTACCCGCCCCACTGCCACTGTCCTCCATCCTCCTCCTTCAGCCACTGCCACTATCCTCCTCCTCCCTCCCAGGGGAGGTGGAAGGAGGTACCATAGCCGGCTCAGCCTGGCCAAAGGAGGAGGAAGGAGGACCATAGCAGAGTCCCATCACCACCCCAACAGCAGCAGCCCTGGCTGGCCGTGCTGCTCCCAGACAAGGAAGGAAGGAAGGATGATCAGGAAGAGGAGGAGGAAGAGGAGGAGGCCCATATGTAAGGTCAGACTTTGGACTTTTGTGGGAAGGATACCCCGCAGAATCCCCAGCCGGCACACTTGCCAGCTGGGCTAGGGGTCATGCAGAGTTTGTGGGGGAGGGAACTTAGAAACTGTGTAGGCAGTTCTCATCCGTGTGAATGCCTGCCTGTTCATGTCTGTGCATATTTCCCCCCCTCGTATAGACAAGACCTTAGTATAGCTTTTAAAAACTACATTTCTGTTGGTAACAATTGGAATGTATAAGTGGGAAAAGCTGCTAATACATGAAATTAGGTTTTAACAGCATTTTCTTTAATGTATAAAAAAGGTATGGGTGAAAACTGTCCATTTGATCATTGTTACCAATAAATAGCAATGATAAGATGGTTGGCATAATAATTGCTGTTCACCAGATTTCAGATATTTCATATGGCCATTTTTGGTTTCATATACACAGCAGGGATTAGAGTTTGAGCTGAAAGAAAACAATCCATAAAGCAAACATTTAAAAATAATAAGCAGCTTTGGTACTTGAGTATTCATATGCAGAGATTAAATTTATGGGATTTTTAGTGGGAATTATAACCTGAAATAACATATGTGGTTTTAAGATGTGGTAGATCTTAACAAGCAGAGATTTAACTCAGGAGTTGTTTTCAGATTCCTAGAAGTTTGGGAAGCTTGTTTGTTTTGTGTTTATGACCATATTCATATTTTGGGTCTCCAGTTATTTCCCCTCCCAACAGTAAAAAAATAAAAATAAAGAATAGTTTACAATATGTGGTGTCTGCTTCTTGTGTTGTAGTTGCAACACAATCCATAACATGTTATGCCACTCTTTGCCAGTACATCTCTCGGTACAGCTTCTAAGGAACATGAACATGAGGTTGCTGTTGTCCGCATGTTGTATTCATTGTTTCTTAGTTGGCCATTGATGTTAAATCTACATATGCTTAAAACCAGTTGAACTATAAAATGCTTTGCAGAATTTGTGTTTATAAGTTATATTTTATGACTCAAAAATTGTAAAACCTTTCCATTATAGGGCTGATGCTTGTCTGTTCCAGAAAAGCTTTTAACACCGAATGATTGAAAGCTGGTTTACTTATGTCTGTGTTTAGAAGCTTTCATTGAAGTGGGAGACAGGAAATCTTTACTCAGTGAAGTAGAAAAAAAATCTAACCTGTGGATAGAAGTTTTACTTCATTTGGAGTATGGGGGGAAATGGCTGTACAGTAGGACCCCATATCCACTGATTCATTATCCACTGATTCAGTTATCCATGGGACACAAAACAGCACACCTACCATAGAGTCTTCCTAGAAAATGTGTCCTCTCTAGCCATTTTCTAGGTCCTCCAGGGCAACTCTATGGTATTTTAAACAAGAAGTCTGATTATTTTCAGTGATGTTCGCTATTATCCACAGTTTTCAATATCCATGCCCCCCCCCTCCGCGAATCAATCCCCAGCGGATACGGGAGGCCTACTGTATTATCAAGCAATAAGGTAAATAGCATGTTTTAATTGCATTGAGTAGCTTTCTCCACCCTCCTCTCCTTCAGCTGTTTTGAAGGCCATTAGACTCAGCCACCATGGGCAGTGGTCAGGGATGATGGGACTTGAGTCTGCATTTGGGTAGCACCAGGTTGGGAAGAGCTGGCTTGGAGAATGGGAAACCTGAAATTATATAAAACCACTAAATGGTATATTACTGTAAAAAGATGAATCAATCTATTCGTATATCATAGAGAAAATATTAACTATAAGCCCAACTATGATCCTTATTGCAAAACACACATTGAGGAGGACCTTATTGTTCTGTCAATTGCAGTGTAACCATATTTTCTGATGCTAAGTTCTTAATTTATCTTCTTTCATTCTCAGTTTTTTTTTCTGCTAACTATACATAGCAGCTCCACTTCCCCAACACACATGAACACTGAGATCAGTTTACTCTTGCTGACTTTTACCTTTTAACTTTTATGTATTGGTAAAAATAACAGGCAGGATGAAATCATCCTGGTGCCTTTTTAAAAGAGTTTGAACAAATGGAAGATGTAGAACTTATTTGCCTGTCTTGTGGGAGATTGTTGAAGGAGCTGAAGTGTTCTAGATGATGGCACCTGTGTAGAAAATTTATTTAAAGCTATGGATGTGTATGCCATCCTTCAACGAAATATTCAGACCACTTTATTACGATAGAAATAATTAGGAATTCATATAGATGGTACAAGTGAATAAATAAATGATTAAGTCTATAGGGTATCTGATATACTCAAAAGAAGGCAGACATTCCAGCTGTGTGATGGGCCTAGGGATTGCTCTTTTGGTTTCCAGGACAAATTCTATTTTGACTACCAAAAGATGATTCTCACTTAATAAGTGATATAAAACAATTGGGAGCTAAGACTGGAGAGGCCTTGCTTACTAGAACTGTAACCTACCAGCAGCTATACTTATTCACAAGTTTATAACAGACTTTTTCTCTGTACAAACATTTCCTTTGAAGTTTTTTTTTGGGGGGGGGAGGGAAAACAGAACTACTTAACCTCTTGGTATTTTGTAACAGTGTTGCAATGCAGTCCTGAAAGAGTGAAATACTGTATCATGAAAGAACAGAGCACAACCCTTTTTGGTAGCCCTGTTTTCCAAGAACAGTTTGACACAATGGTAACAGTACCATATCAGAGTAGAAATACAAACTTTCAGTTCATTTAGATAAATTATTCTTTGTTCAGTCTGTGCAATTGAAAACATTATTTGAGAGCAAAGGTCCAGCTATGGTAAAAGAGTCTTCAGTGATCATGAAGTCAGTAGCTGTGGATATAAACAATGTTAATTTCAACATTTCACATTATTAAAAATATTTATTTGTGACACATTAGCCAACATGAAAACATTAATCACAATCCATTATAAACCATGATAGAGGGTGTTTCCAGTCACAATAAACTTTGGTTAATGTTAATCATTGTTTGTTGCCTTAGCCACAAATTGCATAACAGATAACATGGTATACACTGCCTTGGAGTGTGGTGGAGTTTCATTCTTTGGGGGATTTTTAAACAGAGACTGGATGGCCATCTGTCGGGAATGCTTTGATTGTGTATTCCTGCAGGGCAGGGGGTTGGACTAGATGGTCCTTGTGGTCTTTTCCAACTCTATGATTCTAAAATATCAACAATTGTCTTGTCTTCTTAATTTTTGGTGTGTTTCTTTTGCCCCTTCTCTCAGCTCCTGTTTCAGGGTAGGCTGCTGAAGAAACAAGCCAGGGACAAGCACAGTTGCAGGTTTGGTTGTTAAGGCAAGTAATCGTTTCAACAAAGCCAGAATTCATAGGCCAGCCACAAAACCATGGGTTCAAGCTGTGGTTTGTGGCTGGTTAAAAAGGGTGAATTTAAAAAAAAAACAGGACATGGAGTTGGAAGAGACCACAAGGGCCATCCAGTCCAACCCTTTGTCCTGCAGTAACACATAATTAAAGCACTCCTGGCAGATGGCCATCCAGCCTTTGTTTAAAAACCTCCAAAGATGGAGACTCCATCATACTCTGAACCAGCACATTCCACTGTTGAACAGCTCTTACTGGTAAGAAGTTCTTTCTAATGTGCTGATATGCTGATCTCTGTCTAATTTCTGTGTTATAATTAAGTATTAAGTGTAGATGTTCTAGTAAGAGCAATTTATTATATTAATTCTGTTTGTAAGCTTGACAATTACAGATCAAATATGTTAAAAGTGTAGTGAGAGTTCAGTGAACTAGATGTCAGTCTGTTGGACAGATTTGTGATGCTGAAAAATTGGACTTAACTGATATGTTCTGACAGAGTGTATTTTATATTCTGAATTCATTGATATGCATTTGCTGATCTTTCCCCCTGCCTTGTAAAGATGTACTTTGTTCTAACTGTTTTATCTGTACAAGTCGTCCTCGTATCCATTGAGGATACGTTCCTGGACATACTGTTTATATGTGAAACCGTGGATAATAGCAAACCCTATTAAAATAAAGGACTTCTTATACAATCTTGCCATACAGTTATTGTTATTGCTGCTGCTGTTATTGTTATTATTATTGTTATTGTTATATTTATATCCCTCCTTTCTCCTAGTATAGGGACTCAAGGCAACTAACAGTAAGTTTAAAAAGGTCAGTGAGTAGAGCTGTGTTGGAGGATCTAGTGATTTCTAGAGAGGACACCTCTCTAGGTATTTTCTAACATGACTTTGTGGTATGTGCCCTATTTTTTCAGCTGCAGATAACTGAAACTGCAGGTAATGGTTCTGCAGATAAGGGGACCAACATGTATAATGAAGCTTACTTATTTTTCTTAACTTACAACATTGTGTGTGTTCAGTAAATCAATATTTTATCTGTATATAAAAGACCAAACTATGTGTTGCATAGGAGATCCATGACTGATGTTCTGATATGGCAGTTTTCAATTAGAAGAAGAAGTGATAATTTGGGTATGAGCAGTGCTGCTGAGAAAGAAGGTATACCTAGTTTTGTTTTGATTGTTGCTCAGAGGCTAACAACAGCTGAGAGGGTACAAAAGTAGCACAGGGTAAAAGAGCTCATTACATCCTTTATAAGCACTACTGAGTTGATTCACATTTGTTTCTATGGCTGTTGTTAACAGAGTAAATGTTGGGAAGACCTATCACTGTTCCCCCAAATAGTATCTTGCTTTGGTGTTTTAAGAAAAAAAAAACTTATCACATTATGCCTGGAATGAACTCAATATATACTTAATATATTTAATTCTTCTGAGAAGTTTATAAGCATGCCCTCGGTTTCTACAAACTGTAGCTTTATCTATTCCTGTATTCCTCAATTTACCACCAGAGGAATGAACAGCAAGTTCCCACCCACACACACTTGCTATGGAAATGCCCTCCAAAGAACTTCCACCAAAATTCTTCCTTCATTTCTATCCTGTTTTCAAGTAAAATAAATAAATATTTTTTTTAAAAAAAATCCAGTTGAATAGGCATTCATATTTGATTATTGAAGTGGCTAGTTGTGTTCCATAATTGGATTGTAATCTATCCTAAGAAAAATTGTAACAAGTTACCCACTACATTTTTTGGTCTTCTTTTAATGAAAAAAGGAGAGACAGCAGTGGAGCAGGGAGACAGAGGAAAATAGATATGTGCAGCAAAAAAACTTAACTTTGGTTCCATATTGCAGGCCCCAGGTCTGAAGATCCTCATTAACAATATCATTTAGATGTATTATTCTTTCCTACTGCCACTCATTGTTGAATTGAATGGATTTGTATTTTGTAATTTTTGCTGTTTTATAGCTATGGTTGTATATCACCATATCACGATAGGTTCCTTCAGGCAATGTGCAGTCTTTTAAGTTTAAATAAACACAAAATTGTCTGCTTTGCTAATATAGCATATCAAAGGATCATGAAATATATTTATGTTTATAATACAAATTACATTGTGTAATACTTAAAATCAAAACAAAGTTTTAAACATTACTGTTAAGCCTGTTTACACATAGGTGGTGCCAAGAACATGTAAGCTTACCTTATTTTTCTTCAGTGACTAACCTGATTATATTTTCTGTATAGTGTAGCTATTGAACTGTATGTTTGTATGTTCATTCAAGAAAGTGTCTTATGGCAACCCCATGAATTTCATAGCGTTTTCTTAGCTAAGGTATGCTCAGAGGTGGTTTTGCCAGTACCTTCTTCTGAAATACAACCTACAGCATCTGGTATTTTTGGTGGTTTCCCATCCAAGTATTAACCAAGGTTAACCCTGCTTCATTTCCAAGATTGTGCCTTTCGGCTATCTAAACTCCAAGGCTTATTTCTATAGATATCCATTAAGAGAATTCTGAATTCATGAATTAATCCTGAAATACTTCTGATTTGCCTTACACAGAGGGCCCTTACTATCTGCCGGGGTTTGGTTCCAGGACCACCTGTGGATACCAAAATCCATGAAGGCTTAAGTCCCATTATATACAGTGGCATAGTAAAATGGTGCCCCTTATATAAAATGGCAAAATTGTTTTTATTGTTGAATAGTTTCAAGCTGTGGATAGTTGAATCCGTGAATGCAGAATCCTTGGATATGGAAGGCCAACTGTAATTGTTGTATATTAACCTGTGCCTTTGCAAAAATTCCTTTGCTGTTGTAAAGATAGGTGGCTGGTATCCAGTAGACCAAATGTAGCCACTTAAATTTGGGACCTAGAGCATCCTACCTTGCTCACCAGCTGCTAACATAGAGGTGCTAGTAGAGAGTAGATCAACTGCTGTTTATCTGTGGTACCTGGACTTGCCAGCACACTTACTTTGTTAAGTTGGGTTTTGTTAAGTTGGGTCTTCTTTCTCAGAGTGTTCTCTGACAAAAACAAAATGCTTTTATATGTATCTCACAAACATCTTAAATTTTCAAACAGGCTTGGATCCAATTGTTTACTTTGGCTGGATCCCACTGCTTACACCAGAAGTGGTAACATCTCCCTTCCTTTAGTCCATTTCTTCATGTACCCCAAAACTACTCTGCAAGGCTTAGAAACCCCCGGAGCATTTTTTAAAATGTACAAAAAAATGCAGGAAGGAGTGGGGGTTCACTAAGTCTGACAAGTGTCCATTTGTGTCCTGGCTATAATAAATTCTAGCTGGCTAACCAATACCAGGCAATATTTCAGAGGAAGGAACTGGAAAAACCACCTCTGAGTATTCCTTGCCTAAAAAACCCTATGAAATTGAGGGGGGGGGGGTCACCCTAAGTCACAGGCAAATTGAAGGCACATAAGCGCACACACAACACTGGCAGGTGTTCACCAGTTTTAAGGGAGCGTTGTTTCCAAAGATCCCTTCAGAAGTGGCTAAGTCTCACCTAGATTAATTTGTTCTGGTTTTTTTAAAAGAGTTTTATAGTTAGCTATATTCCTCTTCAGAATTTTTTATCAACAGTGTACAGCTGAACGGATTTCCTGTATTTATTGTGTTCTAAATCCAGTACAGCTAATCCAAGCATTTAGAACTTACACAGCCCCAAATTTCAAGAATGGGTTTTTATAAAAAGGAAAGTGCAAATGTTACATTTACAAGCTAATGGGCTGATGTCTGAAGCAGAAGTAGATGTTTTTAAAAAGTAAATTTAAAACAATAACTTGAGCAAGCAGCTACTGTTGAAAATGGGTGTAAAGCTTGCAATTTGTAATGTCTACTGGAACTTTTTTCAGATTCTACCGTCATTACACAGAGTTTTTTCCACTTAGTAGCAGAAAATATGGTGGCAGCAGGAGCCAAAACTTTTTCAGCAACATTTTTTGCCATCCTTTTGTTCTCCTGAAGCAACATAAATCTCAGGTTTTATACTGTAAAATGTGTTGATTGAAACTTTCTGTGGCTATAAGTAGGTTAACAGCACCCTGTTGTGATAATTCATTTTCCAGGCTAAATTTGAATGAACAAACAGAAAAATAAATGGAACTGTTGATGTCAGTAGGATTTCTGATCTTACTTATGCTTTAAAGTGCTCTATTCCTAAAATAGCACTAATCTGTACAAAAAGTACCTCACTTCCCACAAAAAGAGGCTCTGGTCAGGAACAGAAACAATTTCAAAGCAGCTGTTGGCATTATAGAGTCTGCTTGCAGCAAAATGGGGGTAAATGATGGTATGATTTTTAATAAAGACCATAGCTACCCTCTCTTAAGTGTTGGAGATAAAAACAGTCAAGCATGATTCATTATATATAAGCAGCCACCCAGTTTAATTATTAGTAAGGTAAATATTGCTTTAACTGGAGGAGAAACGATATTCATAATTCTCTGCTGCTACCCTGTATAAATGTGTATAAGTCAAGGTTTTTGGTTTTTTTGTAAAAAAATTGACCCCAAAAACCTGGGTTGACTTACACATGGGTCAGTGTGGTACCTCTCTCTGCTGCAGCACTGCTTCTGGTGCTTTGTAATGCTTACTTGAAAAAAATGGTGGTGGTAGCTTTTTGGGGGCTTCCCCAGTGTGGTGGAAAGAACAGAGGTTGGGTGCTTCTTTCAGGCTATCTTGGCACAGACTAAGCTTCAAGAGTCCAAGAGCTTAGTCCATGCTGGAGAGGCTAAAGGAAGCAATGGCCCCCTTTCCCCCCTCGCTGGTGGCTCTTTTGGCACTTCCCCACCACAGGAGTGAGAGTAGTGGTTTTTGATATGATATCGACTTATTCACGGGCCATATCAAAATCCATAGTTTTGGCCCCAGTCCTGCCCTCGATTTTTACATGAGATTGACTTATATATGAGGTAAACCTTTTTAAGTACAGTGGATTCCAGGCATTCAAGTGAGTCTGTCTTGCATAGTTGGTGTAGACTCTCAGTGCTTAAACAGTATATGAGAAAGATTTCGTGATGAATTGTGTTTCCATTTTCTAATGTAGCTAATGGCATAAAGCCAATTTCCTGAACAGATCCAATGAGTCAATTGCTAATGATAAGTCAACACTTAGGTAAATCCCATTGATTAAGTGGATCTACTCTTTGAGGTTAGGCTAATTGGTAATTTGCTTTAGGGCAATGAAATGCCAGACAGTTTCAAAAACTACAAAAGTGTAGAATTTAGCCAACTACAACAGTACTTATGTGTTATGTGTGAATGTGTTATATGTGAACCAGACCCACGTCTTTCTATTCAGTGCACTTTTGACTAGTGTGCTATTTGAGTAGGATCTCAGAATTGTCCTTCAGATTACTTGCTCTGGGAATATCTCCATTAACTCCAGTGAGACTGCTGGATGGTTTTCCAGCAAATTTAAGGAATGAAGTGGAAGCAAACCTGGGAGAACAAAAAATATTAAGATTAAAGGAATGGATGAAAGAAAATGAAAAATAAGAATCAATTGGAAAAAAACATTAAGAGAGCAAGAAATAACCTGGCTTAAGTTTACACAATTAGAGCAGTGGACAAAGAAATGGTTAAAAGGGGAAAGTTGTAGAAAATATACAAAATTTGAAGAATTAATTTTATAAGCTAACCAAGAGAATGCTGTTATAAAAGGCATTACAAGTAAAATTTATAAGATATTAATGGAAAATGAAGATCAGCAAGATTATCTTAAAGTCTTATGGGGAACGGATGTGATAACTGCAATAGATAACCATAGATGAGAGAAAATATGGAATATGTGCAACTTGAAAACTTGTCAGTAAGAATAAAAGAAAATTATTATAAGATAGTATGGAGGTGGTATCTAACACCAATAAGAATGAACCAAATAGATAAAAAGCATTCAGCACAGTGTTGGAGGGGATGCCAAGAACTGGGGACGTACATTCATATGTGGTGGCATTGTAAATATGTCCAGAGATTCTGACAAATGGTAATGAAGGAGATAAATGAGATAACAGAGTTAAATGTAAATAGTGTTGCTATCAATTTATTATAAAATACAAGAATCTCAAGGTATTAAGCACTTACTTACAATTTGTTGACAGCAGCAAGACTAATAATAGCAAGGAAGTGGAAAACACGAGGCAATTATCAGATAGAAGTATGGTATAGTGAAGTATGGGATTTAGCAATTAATGAGAAATTAACAAGCAGTATTAAAGAAAAAGGGAATGTTTATTAAGAAAGATTTTGGAGATATTTAGAGCAAGTTTTTAGAATTTGTATTAATAAAGGGGAGAGGGAACAAACAGCATTGGAGACAACGGAATTCTGGAAAGAAGAATGAATGCAAGGTGACAGTCCCAGGGTGGAGGCAATCACTTATATAAGAGTTTGTTATATTACTATGTTAAGAATGAATATTGTGATGTGTCTATTGTAGTGTATATATAATTTGAATGGTTTAATTTTGTTGGTTTCAATATTAAATTTTTTTTAAAAAGAATTGTCCTTCAGTTGGTTATGTTTGCAAGTAAGCTTTTATAATGACACTGGAAATATTTGCATGCCATCCTGGCTTCACTGTTCTTCCAGTTTCCATCATTATTTGAGCTCTATTTACTTTACGCTTTTGCCTTAATCTTGTGGTAGGTCCTGTTCACAGGAAAAGTAGTATGACTAATCACTTCCATGTATATCTTTCTCATAGATAGGTCTTCTTAGTATACTGTGTCTCTATAAAACAAAACAATTAATGCATGAACAAGCAATTCAAGTACTGCAGTCAGCATTAAGGAAATATACAATGAGCAAAGAAGTCTTAGTTATTTAGCATGCTGCCTCACTGGCATATTTTGACAGCCACAGCAGATATCAAAGTGTTGTTGGTAATTCTGTGTATCTGTATGTTGTTTTTCATTGGAAAATTCATTTACATGTAGCATGAGAAGATGTAGTCTATCCTTAAATATAAATCTTATATCGGTGCAAATTATTTGATTTTACCACTGCAGTGTAGTGGGATTTCTTTTTACTTGTCCCTGGAGAGGGATGGTATCTGCTTATTATTCCACATAAGCAAATATATTTAACTCTGCCTGTAATATGCTGTTGATCAATAAACTGAAATGCTTATGGTGTGTAGTTGTTGTTTAGGAAACTAGAGACTAGAAACTAGAAGGAAAGGTTTAGAAAAAACAACAACAAAAAACACCAAAGTCTAATGTATCTTGTGTCATCTTAATGGTACCTTCTTATTTTTAAGTGCAAAGTACTGTAGTTTGGGATGCTGAGATTTTCATCCTTGCTCTCCAAACTCACAAATAAGACATCCTTAGCACTATCTGTATTTCATTTATATTCTGAAGCTTCTAAAAAGCATTCTTATACTTCAAAAAAGATACATGACTGTAATTATCAGTACAAAACAGTACTGGAATAATAATTTCAGATACTTTCTTACAGCATTTTTTGTGTAGCCATCTGTGTCCCTACTAATGCTGAAAAAAGTGCTTACCCCTTTTACGAGAACTAGCCTGATGTAGTGGTTTGAGCATTGGACTACGACTCTGAAGAGCAGGGTTCAAATCCGTGCTCGTCCATGGAAATCCACTTGGGTGCCCTTGGGCAAGTCACATTCTCTAAGCCTCAGAGGAAGGCAAAAGCAAACCTCCTCTGAACAAATCTAACAAAGAAAGTCCCATTATAGGTTTGCTTTAGGGTTGCCAAAAGTCGGAAATATCTTGAAGTCACACAACAACACTAACCTCCTTTACTTTTTCCATACATTTGGCGGGGGTGAGTGGGAGGGGCTCTAACAAGCACATATGCAAGCATTAATTGCAATGGTGTAAAATGTCATGTGAAGTATTGTAGGAGGAATGAGTCTAAAAAATAAAAATGTATTAAAAATTACAGGATTACTCTTTCATAAGCCAAACCAATGTTAAATTTCTGTTTAGCATTAGCTTCTCTATCTCTATGGCCTTTTGCATTCTCTTGCTTCTGGCTGTCAGAATGACTGTCCCTTTCCCTTTGAAGCTTTGAATTGCACCCCATTTGGTTCAGAAGAGGAGGGTGGTTTGAAGTGGGTAGCATGCCTTTTAAAATGCTGCTTTTCTTTTTCAGCCAAATTAACTTGCTGGTTAAGGTTAGAATTTCTGGATTCAAACTTGTCATTTTGCAACAAATTTTGCCTATGTTGAAATTCTCTTATTTGAATATAGGCTTCTGGTAGAGTTAAATCATTCTTTAACTGCAAAGTGTTTATGATGGGATTGTAAAACTTTGGTAAGCTTGCAAAAATAATCCCAACTTGCATAGACTTTGGAATCTCTGCTCCAGGAGTTCGTAATTCTGCTAATGTAGCTCTGAAATTATTAATGTGTCAATCTAAAAATTTGGGATTCACTAGTTTCATGTTTACAAATTTCATCATCAATGCAATTTTATTTCCCATAGATGGAACATCACATAGATCTTTCAAAGTGTCCCAAGCAGCTTTTGCTGTTCTCTCATCTTTGATTTCAGAGGCTAATCCTTGATCAACTGTTAAAATTATGTAGGCTAAGACCTTTTGATCATCTCTATCAAAATCATTCCTTTCTCTTCCCTGATTTGGCCTCTGTTTATGTAAAACATCAATAAGTCCCATGGCCTTTAAATATGTTTCAAAAGAGAAAGCCCATCTTCTATAATTCGGACCATACAGTTTTTCCAAGCTTAAAAGAGAGCTGAGGCCAGGCGATTCAGCCATAATTGCTTTATTGCTTTATGACCTTTGTCTCAAGCTGAGCTGAGAGAGAGCAAAAAGCAGGAACTGAGGTGATCAGATAAAAAGAAAAAACAAAACTTTTGCAAAAAAACAAAAATTAAATTGAGCTTTTAAGTTTCAAACTGGGAACCATAACCCTTCAATGTAGGAGGAATGAGTCTAAAAAATAAAAATGTATTAAAAATTACTGGATCTAGTCCTTCTTTAAAAAAGGAGTTAAAAAAATCATTTACTTTCAAAGTGATGCAGAGTGATGCTTAGGAATGATGAGACAGACAAACTCAATTAACATTTAAAAGTGTATTCAGAGGTCTGTGGTCTGTGATCACCCAGTTAAATTAGACTCATTACAAAAACAAAGGAGTCAGTTTAAAAATGCAAAATTGAGGTATATCAATTTCAATCTACATACTAAAACAAACTTTAAAAAGGGTTTCTAACTAACTAGGAGGATTTAGGGTAGAATGACTCACCCAGCCTTTAGCGGTAGAGGCTGCATGGTGAACATCATGGCATAGCATCACAGCAAGGCTTCATAGCAGCATGGTTTCAAAGCATGGCTACATAAGGTGGCTACAGCTGCATGGAGACTCTAACTTAAAAGAGAGTCACACAAAGAGCAATAAAATTTAAATTAGGTCATGTGTTGAATGACCCAGCACTCCAGTTGGCTGGAAGTGCCCAGTGAAATAAGAGAAAGGGAGTTTGGGAGAACAGAAGCATGCAGGGAAAAATTCCTAGACTTATCTTAGGATGTGAATGGGGTACACAAGATTGCTTTTACATTATAATAATTATTTCCCCACATACTACAAGTATGCATAAAGCATACACTACATATAGTGTTGTGTAGGCTGATATTTGATGTAAGCCTACACAGCTACAGAACACATCTGAGAAGATGGCAACTATTCTGCCTTTTAAATCCTAAATAGGCCCTATCAAAGAGTTAGATGTTCAGTGAAGGAAAATATTTTGTTTTATATGTAGATAGCATTGATTTACATAACTACCACATATAAGGTCATTCTGAGGAAGGCGAATAGTGGAGAAATATGCATTCATAATTGCTGGATGGCATTCAGTTTTCTTGATGAAGACCATTTGCATAAGGTAGGATACTCTAGTTTTGCTGCAGTTGATTTCTAGTTGCAATAAATATTGCACAAGATTACACAGAGCACATTCTGGTTGTAATAAATATTGGACAAGATTATACAGAGCCACTCCTGTCACTTTATATCTATGAATCTATCTGTGCTGTTATTTAGAACTGGGTATTGCATACAAGCTAAGCTTGCCATGGCATTGCTTTGCACACCTTAGTCTCTCTAACTGAGTCCTTTCCTTAACTCACAGTGGAATAAATTTGAAGGTGATTCAGCAATTGAAGCACAATAGCAAAATCTGCATAATTTATTTTTTGTTCTGGGTCCATTTTCACACCCATATATAGCCAGTGGCAAATGCAACATTTCCAGATACAAATATTGGACTTGATTCACAGTCTGGTAAGGAGCACGATTACATTAACTTTATCTTAATTTGATTCATAAAGTTTGAACATCTAGCGATGAAACATGAATGAACAGATTTCTGGGATGCTGCAGTGGCCTATTGGCACCGAGAGTGTGAAGACGGCAGAGATCTTCCTTTCTGGGGAGCCAGTCCACCACAGCCTGGTTATTTGTTGGTGTCTTTGATTTGGATACAATAAAGTTTTGATCTAAGATGCTCAAACTATAAACTCGTGTGAGGAGGAGATGAGAAAGGACAGCAATCACAGTAACAGAATTCCAGGATAAGTCTTTTTATAGTGATAAAATTTGGTAGGATTTTTCATTAAACCTTTATCTCCTCTTCCTTGTACTCTACTTTTTGCAACTTAGAACTGTTTCATGATTTCATTTGATTTAATGACACAATCTTTTTCAGTGATGAACAGTCTTTTTCAGGCAGGAGCCATATTGGCTCTAAGCAAGCAGATCAAGCTACTGTACATATCAGCAGTGAGTGTGGCTTCCTCCATTGATATGTGGCCCTAGACATTATTTTCCAAGTACCACACACTAGCACACAGTCACCCCTTTTCTTTCATTTGTGTGCCTCCCACACACCTCTCACCTGGCATTAATGCTTTCCAAAAGCCTCAGAGCTTTTAAGAATCTTGATTGTAGTGAGAAGTATGAGGGTTTTTATTCCCTGATGGGGGTCACAGCATTTGGGAGGGCTAACCCTTTCTTCCTCAGCTGCTACCTATACAAACAATATTGACAGTGAAGCTTTTAAAAAGCCTCCATTACCACTAGTGGAAGCTTTTTAAAAGCCCGATTATGGTGTGTGAGAGGAATGAGAATCCCTTATCTGTGATCACTGTACAGTGATCTGGTGATCAAATAGGAACTTCTAACAGGAAGGTTCCCATCTGTGCTCTACTGGCTGTCTCTACCTACCTATCTTATTATTTCTGATTTTCACATATTGGGATTGGCCACTTGTCCCTGCCTTCAAGCATCTTTAAGTCTTCCTTGTTTTTCAAACCATTCCCTCTTCCTTTTTGCTGTTCTTTTGCTTCCATGTTTCCTAGCATTACTTCTGTACTTGTTTACTTCTCCTAGCTTTGCTTCTGTAATTTACACCTGTGTTTTACATGCAGACTTCGCTAATTTTATTTCTGTTCTATTTCATTTGCCTCATTCTGTTTTATAAAACCATTCTCACAAAGGACTGTAACTTTTCTAAAGTTCAAAAATATTCCTGCTCATACCTTTGCAGTAATCTTGAACTGTAAAACAATAATCTTGAACTGTAAGACAATTAGTTTTGCTACTAGTCATCTCCTGTTTAGGTTTTTCCAGTGCTTCAAGCAATAAATGTTCCCACCATTCAGTGCGACACAAACAAGGAAAACATTGTATCAGAATTAGAGACTTGTATGGATAATGAAAAGGTTAATGAAGAACAAGTAAGCTGTTGCCATTAAGAATCCCTAAAATCGTGTTGATTTTCCATTTCAATATAACTCTTTAACTAGAAATAACATCTGACCTAATAGTTTAGAGGAAAATGTTACAATGGAATAGGATTTCCCCCCTGCCTTCTGTTTTTGTGTCAGATTGGGAAAAATTAGTTGCCTACTTTGTGTCTGTCCTTCACTAGGCTATCAGAAAAAAAAAATTATACTCTCAACTCCTTTCCCAACTATTGCTTTGTGATCAGGCTTTTATCTCATGACAAGCTTTGTGTGGCCACACTTCAGTCTCTGTCTGAAGATGCTATTTATTACAACTATACAACTTAAAAAAAAAAAGTTTAACTGAAGATGAACAATTTTGACCTTCCAGACTATATCTTCCATCCTCCATCTGCACTGGCAGTGCTGGGTAGATCTGATGGAACTTGAAGCCCAGTAACACATGGAGGGCTTCAGATTGTTTGCCCCAATTCAGCTCTTCGTTTTTATCAAATTATGCCATCTCCCCTTTCCCAACAGCATCTCCTTCATTCTCATCTTGTTGATAGAATCTCTGCTTCTTAGGGCTCTGAGAGAATTCAGATCAAGGGAGTGATTCATACACTGGTATTTGCACTTTCTTATTTAGAATTCACATATCATACAGTGGGTCTTGATTGATCCAGTCTTCTTTCCCATCATAACCAACTTTTTTTTCCTTCTAGGATAATTCATGAAATTTAAACTATGATGGGTTGGCATGGTTTCTCTTCTCAGTAGGTTTTTAAAGCCTACTGGATTTGCCCCCATCCTGGATGTGTTGCTTTTGGATGTCGCTTTGATGTTGGCAGAAATGTTGATATATCTTCCTTCTTCCTCCTCTTGACATGGTAAGGGTGGCATGACATGGCATCTGAAAGGATAATGTAGCTGTTGAAGAGAGTGTGATGTTGCTGTATTATTTGGTATTATTATTCAGTATTATTTGGTTATAGCACTGAGCAATACATTACAGCAGCACTACTCAAAGTGGTGTTCTGTGGATGGGTGCCAGTCCATGAGCTGTCAACTGCTGGTTCCAGGAAAGAAGGAAACAATTGTAACCAATGGACACAAATATGATACCTGTTTCTCTCACACTGGGAAAATCTGTATTTACTGTCAAAGAAGAGCATATATTCATGCATTCATGTTTCACTGTGAATATAGCCCCCCTGCACACACTACAGAACAGCTGTACCAGCACTGCAGCACTAATCTCCAGACCTGCCTGACAATATAGTTGCTTTGTTTCCAAGGTGGGAAATAAAGAAGGAAGGAAGTGATAAGAGAGGGTGGGCTGAAGGATTGTCTGATCTGGCAGAGGGGTGAACAAGGAGGTAGGGTGGATTAAGACAGGATAGGTCTATCCCGCTTTTAAAAATAGACAGAGAATCAAAATCTGAATCAGTGGTGCAAATGACTCATAGCGTTTCACTGTTGCTTTGTTGTTGAGCACCCTGAGAACAATGACCATAGGTAGCCTGAAGAGCAGTGGTATGGATTTTCTGGAAAAAGAAGAACTTGAGCTCTAGAGTAGAGCAGTAAATAATGTTACCTGATTTAGTACATTTTAGTTTATATATTAAATATTACATTGAAATACAGTCAAAGCAGCACTTGGAAGCTATTTTATTGTAATATTTGTAATAACAAAAAGAAAATAGTATATATTTCCCTTATAATTAACCAAAAATTGACTATACTGGAATAACACTATTTTTCCAGTGGAGAGGGCTCCAGAGCATCCGTATGCTTGGGTTGTCCCTCCCACTTGCTCCCGGTAGGCAGGATACAGAGACTCTTATTTTGAAGACTCTGACCACCAGTGGTGTCATCCAGGAGGGACGACCCCTCTGCTGGCCAGTCTGTTTCCTGCCTACGCTCCTGGTAGGACGTGTCTCCTCCTTTGTCCTCTTTGTCCCTTCACACGTGGCGGGCGCCATTTTTAAAAATAAAAATAAAAAGTTAAATTCGACTTAATTGGAAACAGCCCTGGCCACGAAGGAGAGGAGAATGACCACAATGGAGGAGATTGATGTGGTGATCGCTGCCGTGATCGGCAGCTATCACCCATCATGAACTGAAGCCAGCTCAGCTGGCCCCAGAAAGCAAAGCAGCGAGCCACTGAGCTCCGCAGCCAAGAGCGGAGGCTCAAAAGGCTCTGCCAACAGCAGCAGTGGTAAGAAGAGGCCAAATAAGGGGGGTAAGACCCTCGCTTCGGCCACCGCCAGCTGCAACCGGCCCCTCTCTGCCAGATCGAGTGTGACTGTGGGTCGGGAAAGGAGTCTGCCATGCAGCCTCAGATGGAGGAGGAAGCGTGGAATGTTCCCTTAGCTGGGACGAGCTCCACGGTGGCAGCGCCCCTGGCAGACCCCCCCAGCAACGCAGGACATCAACCAAAGCGCAGTGAGTGGGGTGCAAGCCCCTGGGACCGGTCAACTGGGGGAGGGAGAGCCCACAGCCATCCCATCGTGGGTGGAGGGAGTGTTAGCCAGGATGGCAGCAAGGTGGATGGCTGCTAGCCTGCTGAAGTCTAACCTTGGGGGCAGCAGCGCGCAGCACCGGGTGTAAGTGGGCCCAGCCAGAACACCCGACCCAGGAGCCAGCTCCATCAATGCGGACACCAGCCAAACTGCACCGCCCTCCCCCCGCGTGGCCCCCCGACATGAATCACAACCCCCCGCATGCCCTGCAACCGCCAATCCTATCCCCATGATCCAGGCAGCTGAGACGGCCCAGAAGAGGCAGAAGGGTGGCAAAGGTGGTGGCATGAGTAAGGGGAAGGCTAAATGCTCATGCTCCCAGGCTCATAGGGTGGGGGGCAGAAATGACATGTAGGCCATACCTGGCACAAACAGTGCGATCACTTCAGGCACCGGGCACCCCAGGCCATTCAGCGAAGAGGAGGAGGAGGATGACTGGTCCTGGGATGAGGTTAGACATCACCTCCCCTAGCAAGCGGGTGAGAGATGACGAGGACATCATATTCCTTTACACATCAGGGGAGGATTCCAATAGTGACCAATCGGATTGTGAGGAAGGGGAACTGTCGGAGGAGGAGGAACTTAGCAACTCACACCTCCTCGACATGCCATTTTCCCCTTGAGGACTTCACAGTTCTCTTGAAGAAGGCTGTCAGGACCTTGGGCGTGATCTTGCCTACTGTCCAGCAAACACAAATGGACCCAGAATTACCAGAGATTTCTGGGGAATTTTTCCCAGATTCCCAACAAGTGGCTCTGGTGATGCCGGTACCAGTGACACTAATGCGACTAATTTGAAACGAATGGAAGACCCCGACAGTAGCCAAGCAACCGAGCCTTGCAAAGAAGCTGTATGCCCTACCAAAAAAGGTTATGGGGAAGCTACAGGTTCCCCTCATTGACGCTCTAGTTTCAGAACTGATTTCTTCCTCTTTTTGCCGAGACGGTGAAGAGACCTTGAAGATTCCAGAGGACAGGTAAATGGACTTGGCTCTCAGACGGGCGCACGAGGCAATTTCCTTAGCCATCAGGGCCTCAACAACAGCCACTATGATGGATAGAGCTGCTATCCAATGGTCAAAAGACGCCCTGCAGGATGTTCCAAGATCACAGACAAGGATTCACCAGGACTTTAATAAATTAACTAAGGTTTCAGCTTTCCTGGCAAACAGCACCTTGGATTCTGTTCAATTCTGTGCTAGAGCTCAAGCAGCGACAGTGGCGGCCAGACCCCAGGTATGGCTGAAGTCCTGGAACATGGACTTCAAATCCAAGCAGAACCTGGTTTCCTCACCATTCCTTGGAGAGAAGCTATTTGGGGAATCACTGGAGCCGGTTCTAGTGGAGGATAAGGATAAGAAAAAGAGAACTCTCACTTCCCGCAGGAAGGAGGAAAAGAAATATGCAAGACGCTATCGTCTTTTTCGTGTGACAGACAACCACTAGGCTGGTGGGAGCACTTCAAACCAGTCTGGCTCCAGGGACTCCAGATCCCAGAGGACACGCTGGGAAGAGAACAGATACCATTGCAGAAGTCAGCAAGTTGGAGCGGGAAAAACCACACAATCTCACTCCACCAAACAGAATCCCAAATCTCAGCAATGACAATCTCACCCAGGTGGGAGGAAGACTGCAGGCCTTTGTGGGGACTTGGGAGAGCTCTACCTTGGACAAGTGGGTCCTACAATCTATCTGCCAGGGGTACCGGATAGAGTTTTCTTGACTTCCCCCACAGTAGTTCCTTACGACACCTGCCCACAAGGATGAAGTAAAACAATCCCTGATAACAGAAGCTATCCAGTGTCTTTTACGAATGGGAGCCATGGAGGAGGTCCAAAGGTCTCAGCAGAGAAGGGGCTGTTATTCCATCCTGTTCTTAGTGCCAAAAAAGAACGGTAATTGGAGAGCGGTCCTGACTCTAAGGGGAGTGAACAAATTTGTCAAGAAAAGAATGTTCAGGATGAAAACCCTGAAGCACATCCTGGAGGCCATAAGACCAGGAGATTACCTATCTTCTCTGGACTTGCAGGATGCGTACCTTCACATCTCAATTCATCGGGATCACCACCAATTCCTGCGGTTTTGTTACAACAACAGACACTTTCAATACAAGGCTCTTCCCTTTGGCCTCTCTTTGGCTCCTAGGGTATTCATGAAGATCTTGGTGGCTTTAGTAGCTTCCTCGAGACGCTCAGCAATACATGTATATCCCTACTTGGACGATCTCCTGATTTTCTCTTAATCCAAACAGGGAGCAGAAAGGGACCTCACATACATCATGGGATCACTCTAGCATCATGGATTCCAGATAAATATGGAAAAGAGCTCCCTGATCCCATCCCAACAGATACAGCATCTAGGGGCTCTGGTGAGCTCAACGGAGGGTCTAATACGATTCCCCATAGAACGGATCAGGGCAATTCAGAGCGCAACACAGAAGACCCTGGATGCAGCAAGATCGGATGTCATGCACCTGGCACATCTAGAGGGCCTCATGATAGCAGCAATAGACTGTGTACTGTGGGCAAGATTTCACGCCAGGGTATTACAATGGTTTCTCCTACCATGCTAGGAGGAAATAGCCAACAGGAGGCATCAGTCAGTGAGACTCCCGAAGGAGGTCAGGACATCACTACAATTGTGGCTCTCACCAGCGATTTGCAGAGGTCGCCAGCTTTGGATCTGGGACAGGATCCAGATTACCACAGATGCCAGCCTCCGGGGATGGGGAGCACACTGCGGAACCCACCTGGCACAGGGCAGATGGACGGCAGAGGAAGCGACCCACAGCATCAATTGGCTGGAACTGAGGGCAGTCAGACTAGCCCTGAAGACCTTTGCATACCTGGTCAGGAACAGGTCGGTGCTCATCCGAACAGACAACGTTGCAATGAAAGCGCACATAAATCACCAGGGAGGATCCAGATCATGAACCCTCATGGAGGAGTCATCACGTCTGTTCGCCTGGACTGAGAGACATCTGGTGTCAATATCGGCAGAATACCTCCAGGGAGTCCTCAACCGGAAGGCGGACTGGCTCAGCCGGTCAGACATAGACCAAGGGGAATGGAGCCTACACCAGGAGATGTTCGACATAGTTCGTGTGCTGGGATGTCCAGAAATAGATCTGTTTGCCTCACCCGTGAACGTGAAGCTTCCCCGCTTTGTTTCCAGGTACTTGTTGGAGGGGACAATGGACATGGATGCCCTGACGTGCCCTTGGCCATGAACGCTACTCTACACTTTTCCTCTGGTCCAACTGATTCCCAGAGTGATCAGCAGGATCCGAGCAGAGGAGGCGGAGGTCATTCTAGTCGCCCCAGAATGGCCCGAAAGAGCATGGTTTCCAGATATTCTGGAGATGCAGGTGGATTCGATGCCTCTTCCGCTTCGGGTAGACCTACTATCTCAGGTCAGATCCACCATCCGGACCCGGGCTGGCTACAGCTCCGTGCGTGGAGATTGAACACCAGATGCTGATGACACGAGGATATTCTCAGCCGGTGGTAAGCACGATTCTGGCATCTAGACAGGAATCCACCCAGCGGATTTATGAGTACACCTTTAGGGTGTTTCGACGATGGTGCAGACGCAAAGGACAGGACTTCAGAGAGGTCACAATCCCAGGGTTATTGGACTTTCTTAAGGACGGAGTTAACTCTGGACTCCGCCTGAATAAAATCAAAAGACAGGTCGCAGTGATAATGTCACTCCTGTCTCCAGAAGAAGCAATAGTGGTAGCATCACACCTCCACATGCATCACTTCATCAAGGGCCTCACTAACCTAGCTGCACTGACGGTACACCGATTCCCTTCATGGGACCTTCATACAGTGTTAAAGGCCCTAACAGTACAACCATTCGAGCTGATTCGGGAGGTACAACTGAAGTTCCTGATTTGGAAGGTACTTTTCCTAGTGGCCATCACCTCAGCTTGCAGAGTGTCTGATCTAGCAACCCTGTCAGTCAGAAGAGACCGTCGCATCTTTAGACAGGACTCAGTAATCCTCCGGCCTTCCACAGAGCTCAGGAGGTGGTACTCCTTTCTGTCCAAAACCAGAAAGGGAACTGGAAAGGATATGGCACACTTTGGATGTTCGCAGAGCTCTCAGAGTATACATCAAAAGAATTGCACCTTTTTGGGTCTCTGAGGCCTTATTTGTCTCTCCTCATCCAAAATATTTGGGGAGGAATGTATCACCCTCTACACTGGCATGGTGGATAAAGTGCTGCATAGCGAAGTGTTACGAGTCCCAGAACAAACCAGTGCCGTAAGGCATCACGGCTCACTCTACAAGACGTGCGGCGACTTCGACGGCCTGGGAGACAGACACGCCTTTGGAAGAAATCTGCAGGGCGGCAACTTGGAAGACTCCCTCAACCTTCGTCAGACATTACAGGTTGGACAGAATGCAGCCAGCAGAGGCCGCTTTTGGCAGAAGGGTGCTTCAGTGAGTTCTTCAGCCCTAGGAGTCAGGCGGATCACCCTTGCCCAACCGGTTCAGGAAGCTTTAGTAAATCCCAAGCATACGGATGCTCTGGAGCCCTCTCGACTGGGAAAAGGAATGTTGGTCTTACCTGTGATATGTTCTTTTCCAGTGTAGAGGCGAAGGGCATCTGGCCCACCCAGGGCAAACATGATTGAGTCCCAAAAGGAGGATGAAAGAAGACTGGTCATGAGTCTATGGTTGAACAGAAGTAGATGAACACCTGGTGGGATCACGGCTGGATGAGTCAACTTACGGCATCATGAGGCTGTGATATCAACTGGCCAGCAGAGGGGTTGTCCCTCCTGGATGACACTACTGGTGGTCAGACTCTTCATAATAAGAGTTCACTGTATCCTGCCTACCGGGAGCAAGTGGGAGGGACAACCCAAGCATACGGATGCTCTTCGCCTCTACACTGGAAAAGAACATATCACCGGTAAGACCAACGTTCCTTTTTCTAAGTACACATACTTTAAGAGAGTTCTACATGATATATCTTATATCAACAGTTTCACTTTGTTTTGTTCTGGTATAACTTTCAACTTTATTCCACTCACTCTTTGTGCTACCTATCAGTACCATTTGTGTTAACTACTTGTGTTTGTGACTAATTGAGAAATAAGAGATTTTGTAAAATAGAAACATTAGCAGTGTGTTCATTTGTTAGTTGGTTCTTCTGAGCATTAGGGTTTGTTTAATGCTTATCTCCTTAGAAGAATAGCTAGAACTTAATATCCTATGTTTAGCATGTCTAACATGATTGATGTCAAGACAACTACAGATAGATGGATGGATGGATTATAGTATGGAAAAAAGTCCACTACACACCTCTGCTGGAGAGGCAACAGAGGATGAAATAGATTAAAGGACATGGAACAGTATGAGAGGCAATTAAATTGCCTTTTGGAACAATGTAGAAATCAGCATTTTAAAAGATATCCATCTGGTTTTCCCTAGATCTTTCTTTCTAGTAGACCCATTTTCATCTCAGTTCAGACTGCCTGGTCAAAATTAGCTTTACATGTTATAATTTTGATTGTTCATGTCTCAGTGTATCTGCATTGGGTGCAGATTAGGGTTAAGAAGATTAGGGAAATGAGGCAGCTGCCTTGGGTGGCAGGTATTGTAGTGTATGTGGAGGTGGCACTGGCAACCTCTGCCTCCCAACTGTTTCTTTAGAGTCTACCAAGCCCTTGCCATTGCTCTCTGTTTGAGCTGGATATAAGCATTGTTTCCTCTTTACCCTCTAAACTAGGCTGTTGCCTTAAGGTGCAGTTGACAATGCATTCCAATTGCCAAAGTTGAAATAACACCCAATTGACAGTGCACAGTTAATTTCTGTACATGTGGTGGGAGTGGGAATGGGGGTGGGCTGGCATCTTAATCTTCCACCTCAGGCAGCAGAATATGTGAGACTGCCCTGATCCTTGTGCTAGAAATGTAGGAACACATTAAGTTGCCTTTATATAAAGTGGGACTCCTCGTTTCTTTAAGTGTTGCCCACCGAGACTAGCAGTCCGTAGTTCTCCACAGTTTCAGTCTGGAGATGTGAAGGCTTTCAGGGAGGAAAAATCTTTGAAAAAAGTCTGGTAAGAAACCCTTTCTTTTTTTAGAATTATCGGAGGTTTTGCCAAATAAACTGAATTGGAAATGAAGATTTTAACAAAAGACAATCTATAGCATTAGAGAATTCCTGTGTATACTGCAGACATCTGTAACACTAGAATCCAAAATACATTTCTGTCGCTAAGGATGCTACTACTTCCAGTCATTATGAGAGCCACAGAGCATCTGTAATAAAGCTGGTTTTGCCCAGATAATGAATTGTCTTTTCAATATCTCCCTCATTGTTTCTATTTTCAGTTTCCATTGTTCCCTTCTTCCAAGCTGGCAATAGCTAAGGTAGCACAGGGTGTATGTAGACAGCTGGACTATTGAAGAGACAGAGAAGTGCTACAGGAACTAGCATCCCAGTTCAGGCACTTCATGAAGACAGAAGCTATGCAGCCTTAAAAGGACTTGTTTAAATTTTTATGTGTGTGTCTGTATGTGTGTGCAGAATATATTGAGTTTGTATAAAGCTAGCAAACTGGCTACTTTTACATCACTTAATATGATTCTCATGTTGCTTATGAGCAAATGTAAAAGTAAAAGTCTGTGTTAAATCTTCTTAAATCTGATTTGGAACAGAAAAGCTTTTGTTCTGTTTGATTCTTTTTGCTTGAAAAAAGGGTAGATCTATGAGCAGAGAGACAATTGTATCATTACAACCTTGGCATACCTCTCGCAGAAGCACAAATGCAAACAATGCCTTTAAAGGCTATATTAGAAGTTCACTAATTGTTGAAGCTATAAGAGCTTTATAAATTGTTGAATATAATAATGCATGAAAGACTGAAGCAAACTGAAAATTGGAGTAAAAGGAACTGAAAGTTGCTAGAAGGCTAAGATGTATTGTAACATTCTTCACAAAATGGATTGTCATGGTTAACACCCTGCTGTCTATTTCTGTGTATAAGAACAGAGACAGGAGCAATGGCTGGTTTCAACAGTTGATCGAACTATCATGTATATCAGTATGGTTCAATTGTACCATTAATTTTACATGACATGCACATGGAGTCACTGTGCACACATTCATGTGCACACACACACACATAAACATGTGTCAATGGAATGATTGAGCTTAAGCATGAGTACTCAGGTTTCAAATGCACCTAGTTAACTTTGGTTACTTTGAAGTAAGTGTATATGTTGTTGTACCTGGATATAAACAACTTGTTTTGTTTTATTTTTCTTATTTTCTACATTTTTATACTGCTTATCAGTGACAAAGCACTCCCTGGAGATTATTAGATGCGGTTAATGTGGTGCCAAAATGATCCCAGTGGAAGACAAAGGACGCCAGTATCACACAATGTCATCATTTTGTATTTTGTTGTTCTTTTGGCATTTCTTTTTATTGACGGGCCAGAGCTGTCAATGGATCACCTGTCCCATTTTGGTGCTGGCCTTGCTGTGCTCTGAAACCTCGCACCATTTTTAACTCGTGAATACAGTGTCAATGGGTGATCCTACCAGAACACTTCCGGGTGGGATCACAGGAACCAGGTAGGTTACCCTCTTTTTTGTACCCTCCCCGGGTTACTTGCTTTTTTTTTTTTAGTGTACGTATGTGCTTTTGTGAACTTTTTTGTGTGTATTTTTATTTTTATTTTTAAATTTCTTGCAAGAATGGGTGGGATTTCAGTCCAGGAAGTGAATGGAGCTCAGTTAGAGCTCCGTTCATTCCTGGGCTGCCTTTGGATGCAACAGATAGTAAGTCTGATGGGCAGGGTTATTGTGCCAGGGCAGGGACAGGTCTGGAGATTGTGGGACAGGAATGCTTTTTGCATTCCTGTCTGATCATCTTCCCTTTCTATAACCTGTTTTCCTAGGAGAGAAATACAGTGCAGAATTATCCTCCTATTCTTTCTCCATCATAGAGGTGGGGAACATATGCATCATTTTGACTCTAGTTTCCATCAGTCCTGCCAATATGACAATATGAGCAGTAGTTGGAGATAATGATGATGATAATAGTAGCAGTAATATTTATTTATTTATTTATTACTTGCCTCTCCCTGTGGATCAAGGCAGGGAACAACACATTAACACATCAACATAATATTAGTTTAATAACATATATCAATTAAAAGTATCAATTTATGTTCACCTACACATTGTGGGGGGGAGTTTTATAGGTGACTGACAGAGAAGGAACAAATTGTCCCTAAGCCAACAGAGGAAGTTGCTCAGAAGAAGAAGAAGATATCTCAAAGTAACTGAAAAAGCAGAAACGGATGGCTCGGGAATAAATATTCAGTTAACAAATAAAAATAAAAATGAGAACTGCAAAAAAAAGCCTTATAAATTTAAAACAACAAGACTAATACATTTTAAAGCAATCAGTACACAGTTTAAAATTCACGATTTAAAATCATCTGGATAGGCCTGTCGGAAGAGACTGTTTTTTAACATTACTTTAAGTTCCAACAGTGTTCAGCTGTTATATCTTCTCATAGGCCATTCCAGAGTCTAGGCGCAGCTGAAGAAAAAGTCCTCTGGGTGACAGTTGACAATCTAGTTCTAGCTGGCTGGAGCAAATGTCCCCTAGAGGACCTAAGAGTATGGGGTGGATTATACGGGAGAAGGCAACCTGGACCTTTGCTTCCCCACAACATTATTTCCTTCTGATGAGACAGTCCACATTTTCCAAGGATCTAAATAGAACTTATAGTCCAGTAACACCTGGAAGTCACAGGATCTTCTGCCTGGCCGAATCTGTGGTCTGTATGTCATTGTTTAGTTTGTTTTGATGAAAATATTCAGAAATATCTCATGTTAAATTTTGAAGAAAAATGCAAGGAGAAAACCATCTTTCAATATACACAGAACTTTATCAGATGCATGAAAAAATGCATCAGAAGAACACGATGAGAACACAAACGGGTGACATTATCGGCCCATCAATACAAAGGGACATCTTATTCACACCCACACTACACCTCTGGAATGGCTGAAGGATGTGGGCGTCTGATAATGTCACCCTTTGTGTTTTTGTTACATTCTTCTGATGCATTTTGGGATGTGCTTTTGTGCCGCATTCCCCCTTTTCTGATAAAGTCCATAGTCATTGCTGGGTTTGCACACATTTCAATTATTTTGCCTGGCTTCAAGGTGATACTAAGTTTTGTATCAAAATGATCTCTCAATGTGATGCCCTCCAAATGTTTTAAACATCCCACCATTCCTGACAATTGTCTATGCTGGATGATGGTAGTTGAAGTCTAAAAGGTCAAGTCTAAAACTTCTGAAAGGCACCAAGTTGGGTTTATTAAAAGAAGAAAGATGGGTTTATTGCCAATTTCTTCTTGCTTCATTGCTACTGTTTGGTTAGCTGCTTAAGGAACTAACTGGGAACATGATCATCCCAGTTCTGGAGACATACAAAGTAAATTATGTATAAATATTACCTTGAGTGGAAGGGACTGGAGTGCCCCCCCTACACACAATTCCAAATATATTAGTGATGTGGGCTCTTTACACATTTTCCACAGAGAACCCTTGAAGAATACCATTGCAGCAGTTCCATGGTCAGTAGTAAACCACTGTTTAGTTCTCAGAATACCTTCTTGTTCAGCAGTGATGTTCAGCCACCCCGATTGTTTTTAGCAGAGGGGCGGGGTATAAATAAATGTTATTATTATTATTATTATTATTATTATTACAACAAAATGATTAGCAAAATGTTCATGAAATCCATTAGCTGTAAATACTGCTAGTTTGGGTCACTTCCCTAAGGATTAGGTATTCTGCTTAGGAATTTCATATTATTCTCATAAGTGGCCCCAAGATTTAAAAAAAATACAAAGGAGAAAAGGCATCAGAACAAAGATTTACAGATAGTAAAGTGGAATGTTTTATTTATGTGATTAGGGTACTGATGTGTTTAAGAGAATTCTAAAGCTTTTAATTTTGTTGTTCTAATATTCTAATTTTGTTGTTCTAAAAAAGGAGCCCTGGTGGCGCAGTGGTTAAATGCCAGTACTGCAAGCCACCACGTCGCAAGTTCGATTCCAGCTGGCTCCAAGGTTCACTCAGCCTTCCATCCTTTCGTAGGTCAGTAAAATGAGTACCCAGCTTGTGGGGGCAATTAGCTAACACACATTGGAAACTGCTTAATGCAGTGTAGATGTGTAAATAGCTATTGCTTAAAACAATTTGTAAGCCGCTCTGATAGCCTTGTGGCTAAAGAGCGGGGTATAAATAAATAAATAAATAAATAAAATATAGAAATGGGAAATATAATAGTATGGACAATCCTAACTTTAGTATTCAATGATATATCTTGACACTTCAGGGTCTTATCTAGTTCTTTCATAGATTCCCTTCCAAGTCTTAATCTTCTTTGGATTTCTTGACTGCCATCTCCATTCTGATCAATGATTGATCCAAAGTATGGGAAAACTTTCATAGCAGCCCTACCCAGTCCTAGTCTTTTTCGGACTTCATGGCTGCAATCTCCTCTCTAGTCTATGATTGATCCTAGAAATGGGAAATCTTTAACTATTTAAATTTCCTCATTGTCTTCATTGAATATATGTAAATCCTCCGTGGTCATTATTTTTGTTTTCTTAATGTTCAATGGTAAGCCTGGGTTAGCACTTTCTTGTTTGACTTCCTTTGGTAGTTGTTCAGTTGTTATTTTTTGCTAGTATTATGGTGTCATTTGCATATCTTAGATTGTTGATATTCCTTCCTCCAATCTGCACTCCTCCTTCCTCTGAGTCTAAAACTGCCCTGCCTATGATATTTTCTGCATACAGGTTGAACAAGTAGGGTGATTATTTTTTGCTTATTGTCTTCCATTTTATTTTAAAAGGATTTAAGTTCTACATTATATTATTATCATCAGTGTTTCCGTAATTAAACTGTTTGATACATCCTGTACACAGAGCCAAATTGTTCAAAAATCCTGTACATGAATGCAGTATAAAGCTTATAAGTTGGCTTGATTTCAGCAGATATACTGTAGTGACTGAAGTATAATGCTTTTTAATTTGCTAGGAGCCAAACTTTGCTAGTTGCAACCTAGTAGCTCTACTTGGTTTCAATATAGTTTTCCTTTTAATCAAGACTAAAATTTGCTTTGTGCCATATTGATGCAGTACTCCTTTCATGTACTTTTTCTGTTATATGTGACTGGTGCACTTTTTCTGATAAATGTGACTGGTGGAAGCAGTGATCTATATAAACATGCACTGAAGATTTCTTGAAAGAGGGATTTGTTACCAAGAAACCAAAGATTCAAATAGTAAACCTTTTTTATAGTAAAAGCTTTTTATTATAATCTTCCTGAGCCTAGTGCCCTCTAGATATGTTGTTTTGCACCTTCCATTACTCCTTTCTTATAAGGATGGGGCAATCCAACACATCTGGAGATCACTAGGTTGGAAAAGCCAGTTGTTTTACAATGGCATTAGATATTATATGTAAGTCAGATAAATGGATTTTGTCTTTCATCAGTATCTTGGCTTGGAATTGAATCCATGAAGAGAATAAGGATGCCAAATTCCTGATTACTAATCTTAAATGAACATTCTATTTTTAATAAAACCTAAATCTCAGTATGAGGAAATCCATATTAATTTACTTTGTTTTCATCAGGACATATTTCCCAATAAGCCAATAGTCATTATACTGAATAAAACTGAGTGACACTCTCCTTTGAGCCTCATATCTGGCTTTAGAGGCAATTGTGTCTCCCTTTTAGATCCAGTTAAGAAAAGCTTTCTTTAGGCAGCATTGAGATGATGGTGGTGGTGGTGATGGTGATTATGATGATTTCCTTCCCGCTTCTCCTTATGGATGCAAGCAGGGAACATCATATTAAAAGACATCAACAGATTGCATACAAAACAGCAGTTAAAAACACATAACGCAAAAAAACTTATCAAAAGAACATATAAAGCTAATGTATATTAGAAACAATTCATACTTTTAAAACTTATAATTTAAAAAGTATCTGGGTAGGCCTGCTAGAAGAGACTGGTCCTTAGTGCTGTTTTAAATTAAGATAGCATAACCAGCTGTCAAATCTCTTCCAGCAGGTCATTCCACAATCTAGGGGCAGCTGAAGAAAAAGTCCTCTGGGTGACAGTTGCCAGCCTATTCCCAGCTGACTGAAGTAAATGTTCCCTAGAGAACCTGAATATACAGGGCGGATTATGTGGGAGTAGGCAATCCTGTAGGTAACCTGGACCCAAACCATGTAGGATTTAAAGGTAATAACCAATACTTTGTTCTGTGCCCAGAAACTAATTGGCAGTGGAGTGATTTTAGTGTTGGTGTAATATGATCATTCCTACATGTGCCAGTAACCAATCTGACTGACATGTTTTGAACTAACTGAATTTTCCAAAGTTGGTGCAGTGGTAGCCCACTGTATGGCCCATTTCAGAAAAACTGGATGCAGGGAAATGATTCTTCTAGCAAACCAACCAAACAAAAAACAATTTGATGCAAATTAAGTTGAAGGCTTTCATGGCCAGCATCCATAGATTTTCCTTGGTTTTTTTCCTGACTGAAGATGCCAGCCACAGATGCAGGTGAAACGTCAGAAATAAACTCTTCCAGAACACAACCTCACAGCCTGGAAAAAAACCAAGGAAATTCTATGATGCAAATGACTTTTCTTCTTCTTTTCTCTACAACTAGTTATTGTGGTCTACAATGTCACAGTGCCCTTACAACACTTCCCTCCATTTGAGGGTATCTAGAAGACCCCTAGCAACGCCTTCTAGAATACTGTGAAGTGTTCCAGTAGGGCCTTCCATTGCATTCTCTCCCCTGTTTTCTTCTGTTACTGACACTCAGTAATCTTTGACTGTAAGAGTGAACCAAGTATGATCAGTCTTCATCTGGTTGTTTTGGTCTAATTTTTTTTTTTTTTGCTTGCCCTACTTGCTATGTTTCTTTAAAAGAGAAAGAGAGAGAGAACATTTCATATTCAGAGTTACCCAAGCTTACTGATTCTTGTCTGTTGTTTTTCAGCTATCATATTTTTGCACAAGGACAGTGAACTATGTGTTCAAAGCTTTGTAGGAACGTGAGGGCCTTCTTGGTGTCTGCTTCCAGGTTAGGGAAACTGGTATGGCTCTCTCCTTATCACCTTGTGTCAGTAAAGTGAAAACATTTCTTTTTTTCACAGGGTTTTGTTTTAACTGGTTTCAATTCTTAACAATAACTTTTTATATATGTTTACTTACTTATGCTTTTGTGCTTTTGTTTTTATTAGTTTTAATTCATGTAAGTCTCCTTGAGCTCCAGTTTTTGGGAAAACGTGGGATGTAAGTGAGTATAATAAATAAGTAAGTGCTCTGATGCCATCTGCCCTGATTCTGCTGGGGCAGCATCAATAGTGTTTCATAAGAATACTGTTATCTACATTCCATGTAGAAATTTCATTGTGTAGATTTGAAGTGACATTTTTTTTCCTGAACGTACCCAAATCATTTGTTGTTTAATGCACACATCTTTCAGTGCTTTATATTCAGATTCAGCAAAGAAGACAGGGACCTTAGAGAAAATTCATGGGACTTAAATCTCCACACTGGCCATATTTACATGTCTCCTGATTATGTAGTTCTATCTCTCCCAGTCTGGATCTCTCCAAATGTGTTGGATTACAGCTCCCAATGTTCCCAGCCTACTTGACCATGGTGTTGTAGTTTTAATATATATCTCAAGGGCACCAATTTGTGGAAGCCCAAGCAGATCAGGGGTAATGGGAATTATAGTTCAACACAACTGGTAGGGGGATGTTTGGGGAAGATTGCTCCAGCTTTTCAGCCCTCTTCCTCTCAAGCTTCTCTTTTGAGAGGACTATACTGAGACAGAATGACCAGAAAGGGATTTACAATGATATTTTCCTGAACAGGCCCAGCTTTGGCCAGTGCTTGGGAGAGAGCACTGGGGAAATTCATTTATCCAGTTGTGTGCTTTTTTGGCAGAGGGGTGAAGCAAACGTGTTCAAAAAAATATTTTATATATGTTGCTTCCATTTTGTTCTTGCTTACCTGCAACAATCCTTAGTACTAATACTGTTTGTGTGTGTTTTTTTCTACATAAAGATATAGATAGATAGATATCTCCACTTTGTTGTGCCTATTACAATTATGAGTTTATTAAAAGCTTGGGTTTTAAGCTATTCCCCCCCCCCAAAAAACCCATTTGTTATTATGGGAGTGGTGTGGAGAGATAAAAAGGACAAATATATCTTTAAGAACACAGAAACTCTATAAACAGCTGGAGGTTGTCCTAAAGTAATCATGAAAATGATGCAGTTGTGCAACTATCCAGTACTTTTTGTCAGCCATTTCGGTGTGGGAAACATGACGTGCTTCTGATCAGATAGTGGGAATGTTTTCTTCTGCATCCCTGAGTCACGTCTGAGGAATGTTAAGATTAATATACCAGATGAATTCTGTCACTGCTGCAATAGTGGAAATCATTTTGCTTTTGAACTTACGTACTTCAAGTAAAAAGTCAGGTACTTAAAAGTTACATGTTGATTTCAGCAGACATTGGTTGCTCATTTTGGTGTTCAATGTTGCTTTGCTGTGGCTGATACAGGACTGCTTTACGTAGCCAGTATGGAGTTTGCTTGTTTCTGGGAAAACCTTCACATTTAGATGTTGCTTCATTTGGGAACAGTTATCCTAGTCTCAAGGCAGACACCATTCTAGGTTAGTACAGAAGAAATTGACTAAGATACAGTACTGAAGCCTGATTCATTTACTCTGAAGTAAGTTGAGTTATGTGAGGTTTATTGCCAAAATAAATATGCATAGGACTGTAGCCTTAAAATAGTAGCATACATAAACTTTCTTAACTGTTCTAGTTAATTGCTGACTATATGTGAATGTCGATATAAATCACAGGCTAACAGACAATTCAGAGAAGAAACTACATAGATAAGGAGCTGTGAAGCCTTAGAGATGGTTGGGCAGTGATTATAACCACTCTTATTTTAGCAGTAGTTTCTTTTCATGTGCCAACTGTGCCTTTATGTTTTTAAGAAATGGGCTACTTGATTTGATTGCCATGATTACTAACAGAAAATTTTCCTGCCATTCAAAACCATCTCAGTGTGGGTTGCACACTCTCTGCAAAAATCACAAGCTTGTTTGGTAGCAAATCAGATAGGCAATCAATTTTCCATACTCAGAAAATCCATATTAACGTGGAAAGGCCAATATTCTTATTCTACCTCCTATGTATTTTGGTGTTGACATGAAGTTTTGAGCACAGCAACAAGCTTCATAAAATATATGTAGGTGGACTGAGATTCCAGTACATACAGGTATGTGCATGCATGGACAGGAATCATAAGACAAATTGTCTTTACCTCAAATTTACCAGTCCTTAAATTCAAAGGTCATTTTTTTGTGTGTGAAATTGGAAGAGATAAGCAATGTGTGGGAGTGATCTTTTGTGCAGGAATAGCATATATGAGCCTATCTTCTGTTTTTGAGTTCTAGCATATATTAGGAAGCTCTTATCTTCTGCAAGCAAAGAGAGGTATCTACATAAGGGGCCTCTGATATTGGGAATGAATTGTACAATTTTAAGAACAAATTTTAATAATCTTAATATTCAGACTAATCTCTTCAAATCATGGTTTAACCAACTACCATGAAAGAGTAGTTCATCTGAAAGAAAACTTAAATGAGCAGAATCTTAAATTACGGGTGACAAAAGGTTTCTTTAGTCCCCAATAGTCCCCAAATATAGGGACTATATAGGAAATATAGGAACTCACAGGAAGAAAAGCAAACAGATCTACTCAAAATTTTGAATTCCTCAATACTTTCTTCTACCTCATTCTTGAATAGAATCATGCTTCTTCTTATAAGTTGAATTCATTCCTCTACTGTAAACTGTATAATTATGATCAAAAACATATAATGTTGTCATGGAGTGTGTATTATACAATGCATATATAATACTTTGAAGCCCCAGAATGTATATGCTAATTGCTTAATTGTGAGACAAACTTGCCTTAAAAATACATATGAAGAAGACTTTTTTCCCCCCACAAAAACTGTATTTGGCCTTTACGTATATATCAGACATTTAAAATAAAAACCAAAGTGATTCATGAATTGCTCAGCAATGGATAGATAATATTCTCTTTAGATGTGAAGCAATTTCCTTGAGATATGATAAGTGCTTCTCAATTATTAGGGTGGTATTTTTGCACTATTAGCACAGATGTGTCTCTAGTACATGCCATCCTGCATGAACACAGCAGGTTGAAATGCTACTGATCTCTCCATTGCCACATTGGTCATGCTACCAAGATGAGCAGGCCCTGACCCCAATACTAGTACAACATAGACAGAGATCCACATTACGTACGCAGATTGATTGGTTTCCTCATGAAGTGATGCCATTAAACCATATTCATGACTGAAGATATTTTATTAGAAAGAACACAGGAGATTATCAGACGGGTTAAATATGGCATGACAAGGATGCCAGGAAATCGCTAAAGGGCTTGAATATCAGACAATGACTTCCCTGTCTTATTATGCTCCCGTGCTGCTTCCATTTCTGTGGCGTTCCATTTTATTCGTGGCCTAAGCCATGAATAGATCACCTGTTCCACCTGTTCCATAACGTGAGTGGGAGATCTGTTCTAGAACACTTTTGGGTGCAATCAGGACTATGAGATAAGTGAGACCCTTTTCTGTACCCTCCCCGGGTTACTTGGTATTTTTTAAATGTGTTTGTGTGCTTGAGGTCATTTTTTAACTTGTATTTGACTTTTTATTTGTTAATTTCCCACGTGCTCATCCTCTCATGAGAACGGGCCTGGGATTTGAAACCAGGATACCTGTCCGAAACACAGTCCACCTTAGCCTGAGGACCAGGGATAGTTTGGGGATTCTGCTACTCTACCGACCACCCCGTTGTCTAGCAGGCTCCCTAACCAAGCTGACACAGCTGGTCTCAGAGTTTCTGTTGGAGTCGCCCATACTTTTAGTTCTGGGCGACTTTAACATTCGACTCGAGACCAGCTTGACAAATCTGACTGGTGCAGCTCAGGAGTTCATGGAAACCATGACAAACATGGGCCTATCCCAATTGGTCATTGGGCCCACACATTGTGCGGGTCATACTCTCGATGCGGTCTTTAGTACGGAACAGGAATATCTGTGGGCGGCGGTTATTAAAACCACCACATTGTCATGGATGGATCATTTCCTGGTCAAGACTGAACTAAGAGTCTCTTCCTGCCCCACCGGGGGTGGTGGACCCATTAGAATGGTCCGCCCCCGAAGGCTAATGGAACCAATAGGGTTCCAGAAATCCTTGGAGGGTTTAACGGTTGGTAACGCTGGTGACCCTGTCGAAGCTTTGGTTAACACTTGGAACACTGATCTTACCAAGGCTATTGACACAATCGCTCCCAAGTGTCCTTTCCAACCCGCTTCTAACTGTAAGCCATGGTATACTTCAGAGCTTAGGAAAATGAAGCGGGTTGGACAACGACTAGAGCTCAACTGGCGGAAAACTCGACTCTTATCCGATAGGACTCGACATAGGGATTTTCTTCGGTCCTGTCGAGAGGCAATACATGCAGCGCAGATATCATTCTCCTCTGCACGTATTGTGTCTGCAGAGTCCCGTCTAGCAGAGCTGTTTAGGGTGGTAAGGGAGATGACGCAGGTTATACCTGTGCAAAACCCATTGCTGAACCCAACAACGGCCTGCTGTGACGCATTTAACAACTTCTTTGCAGATAAAATCTCTCGGATAAGAGCCAACTTAGATGCCAGCATTTTGACAGAAACAATTGATGAGCTGTCCAGCAACTCCATTGATGTAAGTTTACTGAATCAATTTCAATCTGTGAGTACCGAGGACGTGGACAAGCTACTGGGTAGAGTGAGGAAGATGACCTGCCCTCTTGATCCTTGCCCTTCATGGCTGGCCATCCAGGGAGGGGGGTACCTTGATGGTGTTCCTTAAGGACATCATCAATGCATCCCTCAGGAAAGGGTGTGTTCCATCCTGTTTAAAGGAGGCGGCGGTTAGGCCGCTCCTGAAAAAAACCTTCCCTAGACCCCCTGGACATGAACAACTATAGGCCGGTTTCTATGTTACCATTCTTGAGCAAAGTGATCGAGAGGGCAGTTGCTCTTCAGCTCCAAGTGGTCTTGGATGAAACTGATTATCTAGACCCATTTCAAACTGGCTTCAGGACGGGATTTGGAGTTGAGACTGCCATGGTTGCCTTGACCGATGATTTGCGTCTAAGCATCGACAGGGGTAATGTGTCCCTGTTGGTGCTTCTGGACCTCTCAGTGGCTTTTGATACGATAGATCATGGCATTCTCCTGGATCACCTGAGTGGGTTAGGAATCAGAGGCACTGCGCTCCAGTGGTTCTGGTCCTTCCTCTTGGGCAGGTCCCAGAGGGTGTTGCTTGGGGACAGCTGCTCCAGCAGAAAGGAGCTTACTTGTGGTGTTCCACAGGGCGCCATCATGTCCCCGATGCTGTTTAACATCTATATGAAGCCGCTGGGTGAGATTATTTGGAGTTATGGGGCTGGGTGTTATCAGTACATGGGGCTACCCTCGTGCTTGGTCCAGAAACTTCAGTTGGTACAAAATATGGCAGCCAGAGTGGTCTCAAGAACATCTCGGAGAGATCATATAACTCCAGTATTAAAATCTCTCCACTGGCTGCCTATCAGTTTCCGGGCCCAGTATAAGGTGTGGGTTATTACCTTTAAAGCCCTAAATGGCTTGGGTCCAAGTTATCTCCGGAACTGCCTCCTCCCATACAATCCTCTCCGCGCACTCCGGTCCTCTGGGAGGAATCTGCTTCAGCCACAAAAATCTAGGCTGTCTGCAACCTCCCAGAGGGCCTTTTCAGTAATCGCCCCCAATTTATGTAATGGCCTGCCGAATGAGATCCGTCAGTTGACAAGCTTGACTAGCTTTAAAAAAGCACTAAAGACGGATCTCTTTCACCAGGCCTTTCCTGATTAGATCCCGGCCTCAGGAGCTCAGTCTCCTGGCTTTTTAAAAATTATGCATATATTTGTTTTTAATGTGTTTTTAGTTAGAAGGTTTTAATTTAATAGTGTTTAATGTCTTTTTATGGGGGAGGGTGGGGGTGGGTGGTGTTTTTAGTCATTATTATAATGTTTTAATTGTTGGAAGCCACCCCAATTGTTTTTAGCAGAGGGGCGGGGTATAAATAAATATTATTATTATTATTATTATTAGGAAGTTAATGCAGCTCCGGAGACCTGCATTCACTCCTGGGCTGCTAAGGGGGAGGGAGCGTCACATGATCAAGGTACGTGTAAAACTGTTTGTTATTCTGCCATGATGGGGTCGGTAGGGGGACGGGAGAGGAAATAGTGAGACGGGGACGCTATTTTTGTCTCTGTCTGAAAATCTCCATAGACACTGTAGTTTGAGGGAGGAAGTAGTTTTGAACAACATGCAAATATGCAAAGCAACAAATTAATAGGGGAAGCTGTAAAAATATTTTCCTTGAAAAAAATTCATTGGTGAAAATGGAATCTAATTCTTGTAAAATAGTTGCCTTCATTTATGCATGATTGTAATAGCAAGATTTTTTAGCCTTCCCACAGTGTCATTCTGTTTCATTGAGTTGGCTAAATAAGATATGTACAAGGTAGAAGGAAGAGGCAAAGTAAGCCCCCAGAAACCCCAGAGATCATGGAAAGGTTTACTGTGTTAGACAGTATGTCTGACAACTTCAGTGTCAGGAAAATATGGCTCTAAGGATGATTACCTCCCCCATCCTTTCTCTGTTTATTAAGGTGGTGGGAGATTTGTTGCAAGCTAGAGTTATGTGGGGGTCAGTGTTATAACCATTCATTAATTGTGTAGATAGATATATAGATAAAACGCCTTTAGTTTCCACTTAGCATGAAAAAGAAAGTTATTTCTGCTGCTTGTAGATCAAGGATTTGTTAAAAAACAAACAAACCCAAAACTTTCAAATAAACCTCATTGTACAAACAGTTCTCCGAAGAAAATTCTATAGATAGAAATTATATACACAAAGAAGAGTTCTGTATATACAAACTATACGCTAGTACTAGTTACAGTCAGACATTTTATCACGTTCCTCTTCTCTGGAATAGTCATAGCTTTCTTTGAAAAAAATCTAAACCATGCCATATAACATCTTGCAAATGCTGCATGTCTCAGTTCAAAGCAGCAATTAGAACTAAAATTACCTTGCAAAGAACTTTACTGTTTCAGATAAGTGGGAACTGTTTCAGATAATAGCTAATTTTAATGGGAAAAGACTAAGTTGCTTAAAACACTGATTAGAAATGTACAGTAGTTGAAGAGGTTTAATTTGGACAGATTAAAACTGTGGAGGGGTTGTCAACTATTTTGTGGCTCTGTCACCACAGATGGAGGCAGGCTATGGCATGGTTGGAATTGTGTGCCCCTCCTCAGATGTTGTTGAATTAGAGCGCCCAGCATTCCTCATCAGGCTGGTGGGAGTTCCCATCCAGCAATTGTACAGCTGCACAATTCTCTTTTTGTGTTAAATCAAAGTCTACAAGAGTAAGATGCAGTGGGCCACATGCTTTTATGATCCCCCCCTGCATGGTTGCAAGGAAGCTTTTGCTTGTTTTTGTTCAATTGCAATTTAGCATGCCATTAAACCAGCAAACTCTGGTTAATGTTAACTGTAGTTTGTTTCAGACAAACCGAATTCAAACTCTAGTTTGAATTTATGGTGTCAGACACCCCTGTGTTAACATTAATTACAGTTAGAAATTTAAAATTTTGCAAAAATGTAGGAGCCATTGGAAAATATTGGGGGGTTGATTATTTTTATTAGTTTGGTTTTGCTTTTCTTCTGTAAAAAAAAATTTTTTTTTGGTAAAAATTGAAAAAAAAATGCAATAGAGACTAAGTATTCCTTATCCGAAATACTTGGGACCAGAAGTGTTCCGTATTCTGGATTTTTTTGGATATTGGAATACTTGTGTATACATATTGAGATATCTTGGAGATGGAACCCAAGTCTAAACACAAAATTCATTGATATTTGATATATGTAGCCTGAAGGTATTTTTATACACAATATTTTTAATAATACTGTGTATGAAACAAAGTTGAACCATCAGAAAGCAAAGGTGTCACTATCTCAGCCAACTACGTAGATAATTTTGGATTTTGGAGTATTTCAGATTTCGGAATTCTGGATAAAGGATACTCAACCTGTATTTTCACCCTTTAAAGATTGAAAGTCACTTTGTTCCTTTAGGAACACAAAAGTCATAGTATATAACTTGTTTTGGCATAAAATTATAATGTTACCAATTTAATTTTTTTTTTAATGTTATGCTTTGTTAGAAAAAGAGGTATGATGTCTTGAGCTGTAAAGAACTTCTGAATTATAAGTAATCTCTTTAGCTTTGCAGGTTTATGAGGCGCAGGCAACAACAACAAAAAAAAACACAGTAAAAACAGCAGAATTCATCAAGATTAGTACAAAGAAAATTATTTTGGTATTTGTCATCCATATTGCCAAGCAGATATAAATTTCCCTTTCCCATAAAAATAACTGATAAAAGTAATGCAAGGCCAGGAACTGTAGTGATGCGAGATACTGTACATACTGTTATATAAAAGTCTACCTGCTACAGTGGGCCCTCAGTATCCACTGAGGGTTGGTTCCAGCATCCCCCGTGGATACCAAAATCTGGATGTTCAAGTCCCATTATATACAATGGCATAGTAAAATGGTGTCCCCTATATAAAATGGCAAATCAAGCTTTGCTTCTTGGAATTTATTTTTTGGGGAATATTTTTAAGCCATGGATGGTGGAATCCTTGGATGCCAAATCCATAGATACAGAGGACTGACTACATAGTGTTTAGAAAACCATGTATATGGGGCTAGGGGAAGAAATATAGGAACATCTTGTCTTAAATATTTATTCATAATTCTAAAACAAAATATTCCGTAATCCAATTTTTTTTTTAAAAAAAAAAACAAATTCTGGAAGTAAGGCTTAAGGGGAAAAAAACCAACAGTAAAATGTGGGGATTAAAAAAATCCCTAGGTTTTTTCCCCCCTGGTTCTTCATATCTCTAATCACTACCCTCTGGTTGGGATGACTTGACAAGCTATGATAACTAAATGGTGCAATGTTTTCCGTTCTAAATTTCTTTGTGCTTTTCTGTGAATATTTGTTTAAAGGATCTCTATGTCACCATTCAATTCAGACACCAAAATATCCCAATTATGCCACTAACAATTTTGAAAATAGCTGAAAATTAATAATGAATTTATCACACCACTGTTTACAAAGTGTAAGGAGAAGATTCTGAAGCCCTTATTACCCAGTCTAGAGAAATGGAGAGTGCAGAAGCCTATGGCTCAATATAAATTGTTCTTTTTGTGTTCAGTTAGATGTTAGTTCATATCTAGAAGAATTTGGATTTAAGAACCAGCTAAACAGCAAACTGATGCTCACATTCAATTTAAAGACATTTTAGGTACCCCAAAATCTGTTTACTCTTTGTACATTTTGCTGGATATTTCATACTGGTAGGTTATAGTCAATCATTCATCTCTTTCTAGCTTTAATTTATGTAACACATGGCATAAAATGAGGTTTATGAAGATATTCTTGTGAAATTGAAGTATTGAACATTAATCTTTGGAGATTCCTGTTACATTTTTGTTTAATGCTTTTAACCTACTTTCTCATCTCAATTTATTATATTGCTAGCCACTTTTGTTGCTGATCAACAATGTGTATGGTAGCATAGAAACTTGAAAGGATAAAAGAAACGTGGCAGCATTTTCAAGGATCCTGTTACTGTACATTCTATCCCACTCCCACAGTTGTATAAATACAGTTGCCCGCCACATTCGCGAACTTAGGATTCACAGTTTTGCATATTCACGGTTTTGGGAGGGCCCCCTCCCCTCCCCAAAGCAGTGACACAGGGCCTCTGGAGGCCCTGCGAAGGCCTGGGGGGGAGGGGGGAGTGGCGGGGAGGCCTCAACGGGGCCTTCGGAGACCCTCCAAAGGCCCCACGAAGGCCTTGGGGGGAAGGGGGAGGGCTGGGGAGGCCTCAACGGGGCCTTTGGAGAGCCTCTGAAGCCCCCGCGAAGGCCTTGGGGGGAGGGGAAGGGCTGGGGAGGCCTCTGCAGGGCCTTCAGATACCCTCTGAAGGCCCCACAAAAGCCTTGGGGGGAGGAGGGAGGGCCGGGGAGGCCTACACGGGGCCTCAGGAGGGTCTCCGGAGGCCCCGTGAAGGCCTTGGAAGGCAGGGGGAGGCGGGGGGAAGCAACTATGGGGCCTCCGGAGGCCCCATAGTCGCTTTGGCAGGGGAGGGGGAGGGCAGTCATTATTCACAGAATTTTCACATTCTTGGGAGTCTGTGGAACCTAACCCCCGCGAATGTGAAGGAACGACTGTATGCTTTATACCTAAGGACTTAATACCGTTCAATACTGCATCTGAAGAAGTGGGTTAATATCCACCAAAGCTCATTGTAAAATAAGAACCTGTTAAAGGTGATATTGCATGTCTTTACATTTTTCTTCCCCTTCCTTGTAAACAGGTTTCACAAGACAAGAATCAGAACATGAAGTATAAGTATTTGGTTACTGTTACTTTGAAGTGCTTACTCCTTCTCTGCTACATCCTCATTTCCTATCTAATGCAACAGTTATTGCTGAAAATTACTGTTGGAGAATTAGTCATAAGTTCTCCTACTCCTGTTTTTCTGTGTGAGTGTTTGAGTAACAAGGTATGTTCACACAATCATAAAAATGAATAAATTTCCTGCACCGCAAGGTAGGGGATTACATCTACTTCGTGCTTATCTGTACTAGACCTAGCATCCATTTATTTATTGCATCTAAATTGCATGCTTACCTGCTGCTTGCTGTAGATCTCCATATATTAAGAGTAAGAATTATGAATTTTCAGAAAGTGCACACATACAGATGTTCCTCAATGTATCACATCAAATGTATAGAAACAAGGTGCAAATAGTTTTGAGGAGAGTGATGCACTTGGAATAATTTGTTCTGTTTTCCTCTTGATTCATTCAGATAGATGAAAAAACTTACACTAAGTTAATTAGAGTGCATTTGTTGACCCTGTAGCGGTTCCAGTGTACTTATATAACCAAATACTTGTATATTACGGACTATATCTACAGGAATGTTTATGGTTATTTCACATCATCCGAACATCCAAAAATGCATTCACACGAGATGGAAAATTTGTTCTGAGGAAGTGCTAGGCCTCCTTTTCAGCTCCCCCCCCCAAGTAACCAGTACGATTTCTGTATTCTAAAAATATTGCCACTGTTATTCCTAACCTAACTGAAAACAAAATAAACCTTGTTGTTAACCCCCCAATTTAGGAAATTAATATAAAGCCTGAAGGAAAGCAGCTGTTTTTGATGTATTTCCAGGAAGATGTAGCATGAATGTTATTTCTGATCACTTCCTGTCCTAGTAACTGAGTCATCCCTGCTGAGGGAGACATCCCCCAAGAAGGGGCATTAGTTGTGCCAGTTATTCTGCAGGCAACCATATGTCCCTTGGATGGGGCAGTGGTCTTTGAAGACAATGTCCTGCATTTTCATCACTGCTGTCTGTCTGTCTGCTTGAATAAATAGTTTTATTAATCTTTCTATACACTGATGCTGCACGTGTCTATACCTCTTGGTTTTGCTAGAATTCTCTGGGGATAGGAGGGAGAGTTGGTTGGTTCACAGTGGTGGGTAGTTCCCCTGGAAATCCAGTCTCCCAAATGGGCTGGCTATAAAGATTGCATTTGGATGGTGGCAGCAATTTTGGCCTGTAGGGGTCGCCCTGGAATGAGGCTACTTGGGGTTACCTCTACAGGGGAGCTAATCTGGGGTTCCAAAGCCAGAGAGCCCCAGTTTTAGCTTATAACACATGGATACCTCATTCAGAGCTGAATCCTATTTCATAGATCATTTAGGCCCTTGGGCTATGGGATTTTTTCTCAAGCTGGATATGATCTCTTTTATTATGATTAATGTACATAGTCCACCTTGAAATTCTAAGTATTATTCTGAGAATATATGGGAATATTTAGAAGAATATTTATTTTCATTGGAGATTAAATATCCTGAGGCCCATTTTATTTTAGTGGGTGATTTTAACGCCTGGCTAGGCCCTACCTAGAATTCATTGGCACTATGAATTCATTTTCTACCACAAGATCCAATATTAATTAGATACAAATAATCTAAGGATCATGTAATTAGTGTTAAAGGGAAATTATCTATCCTCACATTTTTTCCCCAGGCTGGCCTGGTTCTCTTAAATGATACTATTTCAGAGGACCAGAAGGGAGAATATACTATTTTAAAAAATCATTTGGGAGCTAGAGTGGTGGATTTTATTGCAGCCACGCCAGCACTGCTGGAGCTGATAATACTTTTCAAAGTAGACTCTTATCCAACTTGTGACCATCAGCCAATAATGCTCCAGGTTGCCTGTTCAGAAAAGGTTTAGAGTAGTGAAGATCTTGTTCTTTCAGTCAAGATAATTTTTCAGCTAGTTTAGTTTGAATGGAATATGAAGAAATGGGCCCAGAACCATGGGCTACAAAAATTTGTCACCTTGTATAGAATTTAGGATTCTCTGTGAGCTATTTGGTTGCAAAAGGTTATAATGGTGCCCAACTGGAAGATGCAAGCAGTTTAGCTGCTATTGATCTCCAGGAAAACAATGCACTAGTGTTTAACTTCCATTCTGTTATATTATATAAGAGTGTTACTATTTACCCTAGAAAATTGCCCCCTTATTTAGCTCCCTTTACTTGCCCATATGACCTTAAGATCCTTTTAAATATGTGCAGACTGAATACATTGCATCTAATGGAAGTCAAAGGGCAACAGGATGGCACACCCAACACAGATAGACATAGATTGCCACCAATGGTGATGGGGGGCAAAGGGAGGAGAGGAGAGTCTCACCTCTGTTCTCTGGATGGCTTCCTTGGTGGCAATGGTGACGGAGGGGTGAAGGGAGAGGAAGAGAGGTCTCACTTCTCCCTTTGCCCAGCAGGGTGGCTCCGGTGGCGGCAATGGTGATGGGGGAGGGGTGAAGGGAAGGGAGGAGAGGTCTCACCTCTCATCTCCCTTCCTTCACCCCCTGGATGGCATCTATGGTGGCAATGGTGATGGAGGGGCGAAGGGAGGGGAGGAGAGATCTCGCTTCTTTTCTCCCTTCACCTAGCAGGATGACTTCCGTGGCAGCAATGGCGATGGGGGGCATTCGCTATTATATGTGGAATTCATTATCGGGGGGGGGGGTCCTGGAACCAGTCCCTGCAGATACAGGGGTTCTACTGTACTCAGTACCTTGACCTTCTTACTGTTCATATCAGAGATGCTCTCCTCTCAAAAAAACTGACATTTTTATTAGTAGGAACTGACTATTCTGTGTCCTATCAAATGGCCAAGTACGTCAAGTTAGCCCTGATAAAGACATAAACCTTTACCTGTCTGGTGACAAGATAAAATCTCAGACCTATTTTGTATGTTTTTATTACCAATTCAGCTATCTTATCTTAATTATGTTTGATATGCTATTGGTTTGTTTTTTATGGTTGCATGCAAAAGCCTGATTGGCTAATGCAGAATAAACTTAAACTTGTGACCTTGTGAGTTAGGGTTTTTTTAAATATTTCAACTCACTAAGACCTCTGTCAGCCAAGACCCTGCAGTTTATAGTATGCTGAGTGGTTTTGTTCAGATATAATGGGATACTAGAGTTTATTTATCATTGTGGGAAAAGCCACATGTTCTGAGTGAGTTATGTAATGTAACGATAACCTGTGGCTAATAAAAAATGGGAGCAACAACTTTCCTATAGGTCACAAGAGGAGGAGCAAGGAAAGGGCGAAAACTCAGGGTTTGCTGTAGCTTCTTCTTGTAACAATAAGCTATAGTATACAGTATAATTGCATCTGAACGCAGCCAGCCAGGGCCACAAAGAAGGCACAAGCATAGTAATTATTTCTGTTCTTTCACACCATATGTTCAGCGTAGATGCCAGTAGTGAAAACACAATTGGAAAAAGACTCCTGATTCGGATTTGTGACTCAGTCTTTTCTGTGCTATGTAAGTGCAGTTTGCAAAGATTCTATGGTGGCATGGAGAGAGGGCTTGTAGTTTCACAAAGGACAGAGACAACCTGGATCCCAAGAGAAGTTACTTTACTGCTGCTAAGTGAGTTTAAATTTTACTGTCCTCTGTCTCAGTCCCCACATGGCCAAGAAAGGGAGTGGCCTCTACCTGGATTGAATTCCCCCCAGAACAATTGGACTGCAATTGATAATGGAGAGAATGGGAACCAAGCAGAAAAGGATTTAATAACAAATTTATTAATGGCAGCAAGATTAATTATAGCAAGGCATTGGAAAATGCAAATAAATGTACAAGTGGAGGAGTGGTATAAAGAAGTTTGGAAGATGACAATAAATGATAAGTTAACATGTAAAATTAAAGTAAGAAGAGGAAGTTGGAAAGAAAATGACTTTGATAAAATTTGGAAAGTATTTGTTAAAAAAGTATTACAGACAAAAGATGGGAGGTTACCTCCATGAGAAGAAATGAGATTCTGGAAAGATTAGGTAAGGGATAATGGCTCCAGTGAAGGGGAGCACTGAGGTGGAGGGGGGGGTAGGGGAATTAATATTTTTGAATAGAATTATAGTAAAGAATCTATGTTAACTTTTGAAATTAGTTAATAGAAAAATTGCGATGTTTATAGTAATTTTATGTGTTATACTAACTAAGTATTGATTGGATAATATAATGGATGATTATAAAATTAATAAAAATATATAAAAATTAGAACAATTGGACTGCAACAGAAACATCTGATACAGAATGTCGGCCTGTGACTCTAACATTGTCACTTTTCTTATCCTGTATGATTTTTTAAACATCTTTTGCCTGATGAAGAAGCCAGTGGATCTTTGAAAGCTGCATGATGTACCGTATATTCCGGCGTATAAGACGATTTTGAGCACTCAAAAGTGCCCTCCAAAATTGACAGTCGTCTTCTACGCCGGATATACTTTGCTTCGCCTGCCTGCCTATCTCCTGCCTCTTCGCAATCTGAGCGAAGAGGCAGGAGATGGGGCAGGGGGTTAAGCAAGGTGTTTTGAAGTTCATTCGCCCCCCTCCTCTGCCTTCTCCCCCTTTGGGGAGCAACGGAGACAGAGGAGGGAGGCGAACGTTGCGGTTTGCCGCCGCCGCCGCGTGATCACTTCTGCAGCTGCCGAGGCAAACCGCTACATTCGCCCTTTCCCCCCACCTTCCTTGAAGGTGGAGGAAAAGGGCGAAAATGCCCCGTTTTGCTCCACGACCCCATCCCTCCTTCTGGGCTCCCTTCTGAAGGATGCCCAGGAGGAGGACGCAGGCTGTGGAGCCAAACCCCTGGATTCGCCCCCTCCTCCCAGCTACCCGCCCACCCTCTGTCCATCCACCCCCTTCCCCAAAGCCTCGCTTTGGAGAGGGGGGTGCCTGCGAATCCCCACCCACCCACCCACCCAGCCACCCTCTGCCCAGCCACCCCCCTTCCCCAAAGCCTTGCTTTGGAGAGGGGGGTGGCTGCGAAGCCCCCTCCCCCCAGCCACCCTCCGCCCAGCCACCCCCCTTCCCCAAAGCCTTGCTTTGGAGAGGGGGGGTGGCTGCGAAGCTCCCTCCTCCCACCCACCCAGCCACCCTCCGCCCAGTCATCCCCCTTCCCCAAATCCTCGCTCTGGAGAGGGGGGGTGGCTGCAAAGCCCCCTCCCCCACCCACCCATTCACCCTCCGCCCAGCCACCCCCTTCCCCAAAGCCGCGCTTTGGAGAGGGGGGTGGCTGCGAAGCCCCCTCCCTCCACCCCCCAGCCAGCTGGCCATCCCGCATTCCCCAACCCACCAGGAGACTGGGCAGTCTCCTGTGGGTTGGGGAATCGCGGGAGGAGGGAGCCCAGAAGGAGGGATCAGGGCTGTGGAGTTAAATCCCTAGATTCACTCCCTCTCCCTTGACGGTGGGGAGAGGGGGCGAATCCCAGGGTTTGGCTCCACGGCCCCGCATCCTCCCTATGGAGCCAAATGGGGCATGTTCGCTCCTTCTGCCCACCTTCCTTAAAGGTGGGGGGAGGGGGCGAATCTAGGGGTTTGCCACGGCTGCCCCCGCTTCCCCCGCATTGGTCCCCTTCAGAAGAGCCAAGACGGAGGGAAGCGGGCTGCTGAGGCAAACTGGGCATTTTCGCCCCTTTCCTCCATCTTCAAGTCCAGTTTGACTGGAAGGTTGAAGAGAGGGGTGAATGTTGCCCTGCCAAGCTGATCCTGTTTGCTTTCCCAACTCACGAGGAGATCCTCATGAGTTGGGAAACAAAAGAAGATCAGCTGGCAATGCTCCCCTAGCCAGCCAAATTGGGGGGGGGGTCTTATCTGGCGAATATATGCCTAAGCCTAGATTTTTGGCTGGAAATTGGGGGGGGTCATCTTGTACGCCCAGTCGTCTTATACACCGGAATATACGGTATTTTTGTGCATTTTGGGTGGCCAATAAAGTATCATCTCTTGTAGGTTTTCGATGTTGTTGTATTTTGGTTGCATAGGAGAGTCTAGTTCTAGACAGATGGGTTTATCTGCCTAATTTGCATATTAAGGAAGTGTTTCCATAAGGGCTCTAACTTGTTTAAAATCACCTTCCCTTTTGTCCCTTATTGCCATTTGAATTTGGTCAGTTACTATTTGTTACTTTTTTAAAAAATTGAAATTATACAGTTGGACACCCCCCCCCCATCCACTGGAGTTTGGCTCGTGGGCTTGATACCGATGACAGCAAACCCTAGTAAAATACAGGACTTCCAGTAGAAAAGTAGCATAGAGTTGCATTGGAGGGCCTATAAGATGCCTAGAGAAAATGCCTGTCTAGACATTTTCCAGTATTATTCTGGTATGTGTCCCTATTTTGTATCCTGTAGATAACTGAAATTGCATATATTGGTTTCATGGCTATGGGGGTCCAACTTTATTACTTAAACAGATCTCTGATTGGTCGATCATAATAAATATATATAATAATATAATATATATATATTACTTAAACAGGTAATTAAAACTAATGGATTTTTTCCCTAGAGAAAATGTGCTTTGGATGAAAATATTAATATGAAATGTATCACTCTCTTTCAGCAATCCCAGCTTATCCACCCAGAAATGCACATTGTCCCCGCCTTTGCCCACTGTCAATAGACCTCTGTACCCCATTGTCCATTCTCCTTCTTGCTATACTAAGATCTTAATGCATCCCTCCTGTACTTTCCCCTCTCTCTTTAACTTAAGTGTTCCCCTTCCCCTCCTTTATTTATATCTAGCCCTCTCTTCCATATCTGCTCAAAAGCAGTGATTCATGTAGAACATACAGAGTGGTTGGCTGATGCCAATCAGCTAGAAAAATGGACAGTAACTACTACCAGCTTTTGCAGCCATAAAAGAGTAGAAATAATGCTGATGCTGTAGTGATATAGGCATCACCCTTCACCATTGCAGTTGATCACTTTCATGGTTATTAAACATTCCCACAAAAGGTTAGAAAAGGTACATTTAACATTTCCCCAGACTAATGGCAAATAACATGGGAGAGGCTTCAATTAGCTAACCAAATATTCCATCAAGTTTAGTATTCCATGGAAGATCACAAATATCAAGAAAGATCAAGTCAGATAATACCTTGAGACAATTGTAAATATAATTTAGGTAGGATCATCTAAACTAGCAAAAAATGTGTTTCTGCTTTTTAAACTGGACATTATTTTCAATAGCTTGTTGCTAATGTAGCTAATGACTATGCTTAAAAAAATACTATTCTTTTTCCAGCATTTTGCTTGCTCAAACAAGTTCTAATTGCTTTGTGGGTGCTAAAATAATTTGCAGACAGAGTGATTTTTGGGCTGCTGCCTTGCTCAAATTGCATTATGATTTTTAGCTGATACTCATTGTTGATTTTTTTTAAAAGAGGCATTCAACTGATTCTGCACCACTAGCCCTATATAAGGAGGGTGGGGAAGAAAACTGTTAACATCTGTACTTCTGTTCCTGCCAGTTTCAATTGAGTCATCTAGAGTTGTGAAATGCATCCCATGAGCAGCTGTGTATAGGAATTTATAAATGGAAAGAGGAATCTGTGAAAGGCCATCCCCAGTAAAGCACAGAGAATAGAAATTCAGTCCTTTTTTAAATTACAGTTTTCTTCGGTTTTGTTTCATGCCACCTCTCTTCCTTGTATTAAAAATACTGGTTAACAATACATTTCCATTGAATCATCCTAGCTTTGTTAAAGCCTCTGCCATCAGGTCTCAGATTTTCCATAGATCTGACGTCTTTCTGACTTTATAAAAGTTCTTCACACTTTAGTACATTTTAATAATTTTATTTATATCCCACCTTTCTCCCAAAATGGCACTCAAATCAGCTTACAGTAACTCAAAGAGGCTTCTAGTAGAAAGAAAGTGGGAATTCAGCTTAAATCCATGTCCTACTTGTCATTGGTGGATTGGGAAGTAGATTTGTAGATAGATCCTTGTGGATAAACAACTTAGACAGGGCAAGAAGGAGTGACAGTTTTCATCTGTGATGGTCTAATTCATGAGTGACCAACTTTATTCTTTTTAATCAAGTGACAGTTTTCAAGTAAAAGTTCATTTGTATTTGTTCTACTGATCAGATATCTATATTAAGTCCTGTATTGAGGTATCTGTATTAAGATGTCTGTTATGCTATATAAATACACATGCTTGTAACCAAACTTCATGTTTTTTTTAAAATACTGTATATTTTGATTGGATTTAAAAAAAAATATGCATGCAAAAAGAGGAGGATAGGGGGAAACAAAGATGGGGAAAGAGAAAAAAGGAGAAAAACATAGGATACGAATATGGGTTTAACATACACTGTACATCAATATACGTAATATGACTATATGTCTGAAAAAAAATACTTCCAAGGAGTTTGTGTCTGTAGATGACATGTGTATGCAGAACTAAAGAAGTTAAGATCTTCTGACCATTGAAGATGGATAGTTAATATTTTTATTTCCAGCTTTAAAGTAGACTTTCAGCTACACAGGATCCAACCATGTCTACCATCAGAAGTTTCAAGTCACAGGAATATAGTACACACTGTGATGTCATGAACTTTCTGTAAAACATTGTTTTATGTATTTAGGTAATTTGGTTTTATGTGTATTGTGTAATAGCAGTAATCAGGCACAGAGCCTCACAGGTGGTGGTAGATGTGGGATATGAACCAAAAACAAACCGAAGTGTATGATACATACCAAAAATGAACTAAAGTGTGTACCGCAGTATAAAAGGTATTAAGAGGTAGTCTACAAACCAAAAGGTAGTAAATACAGAAGTGAGATTGAAGATGATGTGTGGGGAAAATGAGAGGCACTGGTTGAGAGATGCAAGGTACTAAATCTGACTTACAAAGGGAAAACTATAGAGGAATTAAAAGTAGTGTTGATTAAGCATCAAATTCCAGACCCTGATGAGGCAAGCATAAGTAAAACACTCAGCTGCTGTTCTACTTCAGTCAGAGATTTTGAGAGACCAGTGTTGGAACTGGAAGCTGACAGGTAATCTGAGAAAATGAAATTGGAATGGGAGGAAACGGAAAGGAAAACGAGATTTCAGGATAAAGAAAATGAGGGGAAAAGAAAATATGAAGCTATACAGAGAATCTGAAAGAATTAATTTGCAGGCGAAATAAAATAAGGAAAACAGGAAATTTGAGACGCAGGAAAGGGAAAAAGCAGAGATATGGAGATACAAATATCAAAGATTTTAAAATTCAGAATATGTTGCTATCACATGTACCCAGAGAAGAGTGACTATTGTACATTGCAACATTGTAGACCAGAAGGAAATATTATCTGTAATACATTACTAGCATTTAGATGGACTGGCCAATTTCTTTCTTTTTTTAAAAAAACCTAGTTCTGTCTACTATATATCAAGCATCAATTTTTGCTGAACCAAGCATTGTTTCAAATGTAAATAAATTTTAGATATTTCAATACAACTGCTACTGAAGTTTTGGACTGCACAGTCTAACTTTTTATTTCATTCAAGTCCAAATTCATTAACATCAAATTTATTGCTTTCTTCTAAACATTTGTAAACTACATTTGTTTTCAGCTTTTCTGTGGATGCATTAAGTTCTTCAAAGATAGGAGCAGGCACAAAGTGAACAAATACTTTGTTTTTGTAGGATGCACATATAGGAACCTATTTTGACCTATCTTGATATTTAAAATTACTGACATCCTTAATATTTTCATGCATTCAGGATTGATAAGCAGACTTCAACATTTATCTCTCACTTTGTTTGGAAATTGCTGTTTTGATTGGTTTTGTACTTGGAATCAATGAAACAAATTTTAAGGATTATAGATGCAGACATTCAAACATTTATTTCATTTAAATTATAATTTAATTTATCACCACTGATCTGGGCAACTTCAGGCAAATGTCCTAGTTCAGTATACAGTCAGCCCTCCAAATGTGCTGGTTTAACTTTTGTGGATTTGATTATTTGCAGATTATTGACTGCCACCTCTGCTGCTGTCCTATGCCATTTTTAATAGGGACTGCAAGCCTTGTGAGACTGAAACACTGCAAGCACATGGCAAGACTTGTAAGTCCCTAATAAAAATTATGTAGGGCAGCAGTAGAGGCAGCAGCAAGACCTGCCAGTCACCTGCTTCTGCCTTGCGAAGGAACCCCACTACTTCGAAGGCATCCGCAGCGGGTTGCATCCATAGATTGTACTTTCTCTCTATGTTAAATTTGTTTTGTGGGGCCTAGATGTATTCATCAAATGTTGGAGGGCCAACTGTACATCTTTTACACGCACACATCCATGTGGATGTAATAGGTAACAAGTAAAATTATGTTACCTTCATTTGTTGCTCTTGTCCTAATGCTGTCTCTTAAGAGGTTAGCTGCTAATTGTAGATTTATAGGAGAGTAAGAGGAGTCATTGGAGCCATATTATACTTCAGCCAGAAGATATTAGAGCCATATTACGCTTCAGCCACAAGAGAAAAAGACAGAAATTAGTCTTATATCGGATACTTGAATGAGGGAATAGAGGGCATGCTTACCAAGTTTGCAGATGACACCAAATTAGGAGAGGTAGCTAATACCCCAGAGGACAGGATCAGAATCCAAAATGACCTTAACAGATTAGAAAGCTGGGCCAAAACTAACAAAATGAATTTCAACAGGGAGAAATGTAGGACACTACACTTGGGCAGTAAAAATGAAATGCAGAGATATAGGATGGGTGACACCTGGCTTGATGGCAGTACATGCAAAAGGGATCTAGGAGTCTTAGTGGACCACAAGCTGAACATGAGTCAACAGTGTGATGCGGCACCTAAAAAAGCCAATGTGATTTTGGCTGCATTAATAGGAGTATAGTATCTAGATCAAGGGAAGTAATAGTGCCACTCTGTTCTGCTTTAGTCAGGCCTCACCTGGAATACTTTGTCCAGTTCTGGGCACCACAATTCAGGAAGGATATTGAGAAGTTGGAACGTGTTCATAGGAGGGTGACCAGGATGGTGGGAGGTCTGGAAGCCATACCCTATGATGAGTGGCTTAGGGAGCTGAGTATGTTTAGTCTGGAAAAGAGAAGGTTAAGAGGGGACATGATAACCATGTTTAAATATTTGAGGATGGAGCAAGCTTGTTTTCTGCTGCTCCAGAGACTAGGACATGGAGCAGTGTGTTCAAACTACAGGAAAAGAGATTCCACCTAAACACTAGGAAGAACTTCCTGACAATGTGGTGGAGTTTCCTTCTTTGGATGGTTTTTAAACAGAGGCTAGATGGCCATCTGTCAGGAATGATTTGATTGTTTATTCCTGCATGGCAGGGGGTTGGACTGCATGGCCCTTGGGGTCTCTTCCAACTCTATGATTCTATGATATGACATTGTTATGTTAAAGTTATTTCTTTATTACCTTCTAATGAGCGTTTCCTGCACATAGTATGAAGTAATTGCCCTCAGGTCATGTGATAAAGTACATATTTGAAGTCCCATTTCAAAAGTGTATCTCTGTATTGAATTGAAAAGTGTCATATCATTTCCTGCCATTATAACTTGTAACTTTTTTTTTTGTCTTAAACTGTATGTAAGTTTCAAACTTCATAGGAATTTTCTATGGAGTACTGAAAGTATGTGATACATTAGATACATTTAAATAACTTATAAACTTACTGAATATAAATACATTATTACAAAAGCAAGAGAATGATAATCTTTTGTCCCATATCTTCCACCACTTAGAATTCTTCAGAAAGCCTCTTAGGCTGTGGCCACTCAATTGTGACTTTTTATCTTCTATGTACTTTGAACCGATCATCTTGTGTACGGATTTCACATTCTAAAGTACTTTTGCCTGAATATCCCCACCATAATGATAATGTTTTGGCAGCTTTAGAAGAGGAATGGACAAATGTACTAAAATCAAAGGGTGATAGATGCAAATGTGGTGTATGCATCCTTTCAGTGACAGCCAGAGGGGTGAATTAGCTGCCCTTTTAATCTGTTCCAGTTCGCTGAGTGTGAGATCGTTTTCTACTTAAAGTAGAAGTAATGCTGGAAACATTGGATTTATTTTCCCATGATACATATTTTCTGGATCTTAAAATGTATGTTTAATTTCTCTCTACTCACAGACAGAAGAAACTGGATCTCATGAATCTGTTCCAATATACAGTATTTATTCTCTTCCAGCTACTCCTAGATAGATAGATAGATAGACAGACAGACTGTATAGTCTTTGTGTGGTTACGTATATCTGTTTTAGGCTCCAGTGGTCTCTTTAAATAGCAATCAAGTACACTTGAAGCATTTTTGTTTACGTTAATAGATTTATTTCAAACCATTATACTAGCGTTCCCCAGCCAGATTCCCTGGAACCCTAGGGGCTTTTGAGATGTCACTAGGGGTCACCCCAGAGCACTCAGAGCTGGAAAAATAATTGTCCAAAATGTATCATTATTCTTTTTTTATATAGCAGAACAATAAATACAGAATAATTTTCTTTAGATCTTATAGATGTTTCTATTTGGAACTCTTTAGACAAGCACAAGTTTATTAATTTGAAAAAGCTGATTATATAATAGCCTCAGTTGTTTTATTCAAGCTAAGAAATGTCTCTATAAAGTAGAAGAATATATAAAGCAAAGGACTGGTCCTGTATACCAATTAATTTTATAAAAAGTGAAGTAAAAAATTAGTCATGTGACATCTTTAATACTGACCAGTTTAGTTCAGTATCAGTTTTTGTGGGTATAGTCTGCTTGCATATGAATAAATGGGATTAAGCCCCTGAAAGCCTATGGTAAAACATATTGATAGGTGCCACTATAAAATCAGATTGTATAAAATGAAGGGTGGAATAAAAATATGATTTTCTTCATTCTAGCATTTTTTGATCATGACCCATACAGCCAAGGTGAGTTACATCAGTGATATCACTGTTCCTTTCTTCTGGAAGAAAGTTAAAAGTTCTATAAAAATAAATGGGACTTAGGATAATCGTGACTAAATTAAAAGTCCCGTTAATTTCAGTAGGTCTACTGTAAACATGACTAAAGTCTAGATCCAACTAAATAATCTTGGATATCTTTTCTTTGGATATCTTTCACAGTAAATGTGTGGCACTGATCACGCTATGTTCTGGAAACACTGTCATATTCAGACTTTCTGCAAGCTTTTTTACCCCATTAGCAAAAGGAAGATTCCTGGCTCAAAATCAACTGCTGCTTCCTGATATTTTCTCCTCCATTCCCCTTCCTGTTCTCAGATATAATGTGGCTTGGAGAGAATTCTTATCAAACGATAAAAAATGTTTCCCCCCCAATAATTTATGTTAACTACTTACATCTTTAAAAGTAATACATATTTAATTATGTCTAGTTGTTTAATTAAATTATTGCTCTTTTCTTCACTAATGGGTAGAAGCAATATTGTCTGATTTGTAATAAATGACTAGAGAGTTTGGATATGCATTTAAACCAACTATTCTTCTGTCCTAATATAATCTTAGATAACCAATGGTAGATATGAATATATAATATCTTTAGCTATAGGTTCTAAAGTTTATAAATGTGATATTCTTGCTTGTTTTTTTCCTGCAACTGTACAGCATGTAATAATAAGGTATGTATTATAATAAGGTAACTGTACAGCATGTAATAATAAGGCAGTCATGACTAACTTCTGTTTTTGAAGGAAAAGGTGGCCTGGTGGCACAGTGGTTAAATGCCAGTACTACAGCCACAATGTTGTGAGTTCCATCCTGCAGGGCTCCAGGGTTGACTCAACCTTCTATCCTTTTGTAGGTCAGTAAAATGAGTACCCAGCTTGTGGGGGCAATTAGCTAACATACTATTGTAAACTGCCTGCAGAGTGCCTAGCACTGTAGAGCAGTGTAGGAATGTAAGTACTATTGCTAACAATTTCTAAGGCGCTCTGAGAGCCTTTTTGGCTGAAAAGAGATGTATAAATACTCTAAAATAAAAAGGTAAAGTGCTACCAGGGAGTTAGTCTGTAGGCAGTGGCACAGTTTAACTCCTTGCCTAAAGCATAAGCAACCCTTTAGTGAGGGGACTCTCTAGATAATAGGTGCTTAACAGCAGGAATCCAAAGGTTTCTGTCTCTATCTAGAGCACTGCATTTGCAGGCTATTGTGTAAATCAGATAATCATTGGGTTTGTTGTTGCTTTTTTAATGGACACTTCATTGGCAAGTATAGATGAGCTGGCATCTTAAAATGTTTCTTGAACTCTGTCTTCTGTTGGATTTGAACACTGACAAATAGATTTTTCATATAGCTGTTTTTATGTTTTAGTGTGTGTGTATTCATGATTCTGTGTTGATTTAACAACATCCTGACCTGATACTTTTGCTTACATATTGAATCCTGTGGTTTTTATCTTGATCTTTTTTTCCTTCAGGGTTTTCTTTTGCTTGCAGTGTTTAAGCATACTAAATATTATTATTGTAATGATTTTATTGAATTATTGAAAAAATAATTATTTTTCAACCTTTAAAAATAATTTGTAGTTTATCTTTGTAAACTCAGGCAAATGTAGTAAAACAATCCTATGCACTATTTTAGATAAGCCTCGGTTATAGGACATTGAGTGCATATTTCAAATAAAATTATAGGTCTTTATTTTTTCCTTTTTGAGAAAGGAGACTACCTTGCTCTCAAGCCAGTGTTGTTATAGGACTTGATTTGTTCAAATACACTGTAAAAAAAACAACACATTTTATGTATTGATCAAAACATGTTTTATTATTTGCTGCTTCATATTAATTTGCCTTCAAGCTACAACAGTCACTAAGAATGATCATTAATGGAACCACATATCACTGACTGAAGTAAAATTATGGATTCTTGCAAGCCAGTGACAAGGCCTAAATTATTCTTTGCTGTTATCCTGGTTTCTTAGGTCCTTTAGTCCTGGAAGAGAGGGGGGGAAAGGTCAACATTAAAAACAGATTCTTACAAAATCCTTATCTTAATTATTGATACTGCTTATTTCATTCAGTGAAATAAAAATCACTCATTTCCCAATACATTTTCTGTAGTATATTTTACAGTTAAAGATGTAGGCCTGTTTGTAGGCAGGCATGAGCGGCTTGTTGTTAATTTTATCTGCTAGGCTGTGCTGTTTACGTGTTTATACAGAGGGAAGGCCTTGGGAAATTGATGTGGTCTTGTGCAATTTCAAAGATACAGGCAGAGTTATGATATGGAGGGCAAGGTTTTTTTTCCCATTTGAAATAAGATATGATTGCTAGGACAAACTGTCTGATCTGATATGGCAAATAGTTTGTCTTTTCACCTGAAATTGATAATTCTGCACTTTATTTGAAAGAAAATAGCCAGTAAGTTGTGCTCTGGATGAGTTCATGAAGATGCGTTAACTATTATGTGCCAAATTTTTGTGGCTGAAAGCATATGCAACCTTTAAGCTATCCTTGGAAGTCCTTGCCACAATAAGTTTGTTTACTGAGGCCATATCACTTCTATGTTCTGGAAACATGCTATTATAGTTACACTTCTGCTAATCTGTAAGTGGTATAACCTGACTACTTCATTTATATAGGGTAATACATGACAACTAATTTTTCAAAGCTGTTAGCTAAGAAAAAAGAGAAAGTGCTAAATATCTTTTTTGTTTTTTAATTAACATTTGGGATATCATAAACTTTGCACATCCTATCTAAGTAGGATACTGTTTTAATTTTATTATGGGGTGAAAATGTTACAGAAGACCCTGTGATAGGTTCACCTTAGGGTTGTTGTAAGTCAGAAATGACTTGAAGGCACACAGCAGCAACAACAACAAATGTTACAGAAATTCTTACCACTTCTTCTTGCTTGGTCTTGTCAGCTGGTGGCCATGGCTCAAGAGGTGTATCTGGGATCAGTGGTGGCACTGGGTGAATTGGGTACATTGGTGAATTTGGATTTGTTGGTTGCTGAGGGTACATTGGCTGGATTGGATTTCCTGGTTGCTGGGGGTGCATTTGCCCTGCATGTGGTTGAATTGGTTGTTGAACTGGTGTTCCATGAGCTGGTTGAAATGGGGGCATCAATGTATTTTGACCAGGCTGTGGCAAAAATTGGTTGGGCCCAGGTTGCTGCATTTGTGGGTTCTGATGTGGCTGCTGCGGCTGCATTTGATGGAGAGGTGAGTGCACTGGAGGAAAGCTTTGAAAATGAGCTTGGTGCATCATTGGTCCTGAAGCATGGTGCATCCATCCTCCCATTGGTTCATAACCATAACGTGGATACTTGTAAGAAGAAAGAATGAGAGTTGATTACTGCTTTTATATAATGTTGATTACCAAAGAACCATGAAAAATGTCAAAATGGAAGACAGTTTGAGATTTCGATACTTGGTGGAGTACACCTCCCTATATATGCCTGTCTCAGGACTGCAGTCTGCTGGATGGGAATAAGCTTGGAAGCCTAGTTGGTGCTAGCACTGGCTTTACTCTGGAACCAAATTAAAGCATGGCTTTTAGTTAAAGCCTTTGGGGCCTAACTGATTTCTTTCCAAAACACTTGTATATGGTTTTAAAGTGTTTTAGCCCTTTACCTTGTTTTAACTTGACAAATTATTTAATACTTTTTTAGTCTGCATCTTTTTTTTTTAATTTATGGTAAATCTAAATTGGTTTAAACTGTTTAAATTGATCTTACTTGTACACTATTCTGAGATAGTAATATAGGGAAGGATATGTTTGTGTATGTGTATACACACACACACATATATTAATAAAATAAATAGATATATAGATGATACATGCATATACTAATGTGTTCACACACACATACACACACACAGAGAGACAGAGAGAGACTTTTCCCTGTATGTATAGAAACACAAGACAAACATGGGACTGTAAGTCTTCAAGTATTAAGTCAGTCATTTGAAGAACAGTGGCTCTGGGCTATGGCATAATTTTTTACTAAATCACAGTACAGAGGGAGTTGATTTTGTAGTCCATGTTAATTGTACAAACACAAGTTTCACTTTTCTGTGTCACTGTCTTCTGTCATATTAATGAGCACTATAACCAATGCTTTAAGGGCAGTGGTGATGAAGGATACTTTCACATCACAGTCCAAATGTAGAGGAAGGTTTTTTAAAAAAACAGCTCCAAACTGGGCCAGTTCAGGCCTTGGATCTTTCAGTTTATTTGAACATCAAGCTTAAGTACTCGAAAGAGTCTTTAGTGTCAGCATCCATCAGATTACTACAGATCAGCTTTATACAGGCCTGTAACCAAAACTCATTGTGTCTGCTGGATTTTTGGGGAGCATAAGAATAGGTTTTGGTGATGGATTTGTTCCTAATCATTTTTGTGGTATGTATATTATATGCATTTTAATTTCTATACCGGATAGAAATCTGTTTGCCTTCTGCAATATACAAAACTTTTGTAACATGCATACTTCAGTCTTGTCTTCCATTCATTTTTGTTAAAGTATTTATGAAGCATTTTTATGTCCAAAGGATCCCATAGCATTGTGCAACTTTTAAAACTATTTCATATCAAGCAATCAAATTCAGAACAGAACAATCATTTTTAATAATAGATTAACTAGATCATAATGAAACTACATAAACTATCAAAAGCTAGCCTAAACAAAACAACAGCTACCTTTTGGTAGGCAAAATGGACCAATCTGACCTTCCTATGGAGACAATGCCCTAATTAAGTTAGTAATGCAGAAAAGCTCTTGTACCATGTTTCCAGAAACTTAGTTGCTCTTGATGGTGGAATATATAGCAGCCCTTTGGAGAGGAATCTAAACTATGACCAGGTTAATGGAAGAAGTATCTTTCAGAATTCCTTGCCACAAACCAGGATATTGCTTAAAGACATCATGTTTGCATGACATAGAACTTGTGGGAACTGCTGCTTATGCACTTCACCCCGCAAAATCCTAAACCTTGTTCAGAATAACTATATATGAAACTGAAACTACGAGTAGCAATATGATAAGAGGACATACCTGATGTCCACCCATTAGGCTCTGGTACCATTTTAAAGGTGTCATTACCTTTGGAGGATTAAAAACAACAACAACAGTTCTTATGTTCATAACAAACAGTTCAAATATATTACTTTGTGACAAATGTTGTGTTAGTTTTAAGGATGGCTCACGCTGATGAACATGCACTGGTCATTTTAAAGGTACAGTAGTTTGCCAGCATTCCAGTCCCCTTCTCTTCATGTCTTTAATAAATAATTGAACTGATATGACATAAATCACTCTGCACATTAAATTCCCAGTGAAGCATGCAAAACCAACATTCTGTCGTGTTTTTCTACATTGATCCTTTATAGTAAGTTCCAGTCTGGCTTGAATAGATTTTCAAGTAAGTAATAATAGATTTTCCAACTAAGTCGGATTTTAGTATTAATATATGACACTAACCTAATACTTATGGTTGAATACAGGCAAATTTTATACTGTATATGATTTGAATGACTGTTTTGTTTGGTAATATACTTGTCTGCAAACATTGCAGTACAACATAGTGGCACTAAAGGGGAAAACTCACTTATTTCTCCATCATATTGCTTCCTTCTTGATGTACATTATACCTTTCAAACACATTCTGTATTTATTCAGAGCACCTGATAGTATACGGTTTGTCTATACTATTAAAAACCCAAATTCCCCCAAATCTGTGGCAATCAGGCCACATGCACGTCCTTTCTCCCAAAACTGGGGTGATCAGGCTACATGATGCGTGGCTCAGATTTGGGGCATTTGGGGGTATTTTGCTTTGATGCAGAGTTTTTAAGATGCAGGGTTTTCTCCGGATGTTCGAAGGCAGCACTACTGAACCAGGGGAAGGGAGAAAACCTCTGCTGGCCAAAGGGAGAGATTTTCTCCCTTCCCCTGGTTCGGTAGTACTGCCTCCGCCTGCTCTTCACTTGCCCATTGCTTGCTTCAAGCACTTCTTCCTGCAGTAGGAGAGCAGGCAGCCAAGGGAAGGCCAAGAACTTCCCTCCTGAGATTTAAAATAGTCATGCCTGCCAGGATCTGACCAACTGCGGCAGTGGTGAACAGTGGATGAAACTCCACAAGGGCAGTAAAGACAAGTACCTGACATCCCTGTGGAGAAATCTCCACCACCACCCCCCACACGTTTAGACAAGCCCATAGGCTATCTAATTCACCCTGCCACTTCCAGTTAGCAGTGGTGATGTTTTACAAAAAGTGCCAGATTCAGTGATGAAATCTTTGAGTCATGATATGATCTATCATGCATTAATTTAATATAAATAACAAAAGTGAAACAGTATTTAAAAATTGGTACCGTACCTCATAACTGAAATTGATAAAACCAGGATGTTGTGGCAACTGCAGGGGAGGAAAAGTCACATATTTTCATTTGGAAAATGAACCAATTTAGGTTAATCACTCCCCACTCCAAGGTATATTAGCTGTGTGACATTTGGACATATCAATAGATTTTCATAGTTTAAAACAGTAAGGCAATTCAGATGTTAATTCTAGAAGTGCCTGTCTAACATACTTCAAATATATCATTTAAAATGTACATTTCTGAACAAGCAGATATACTTGTGTTTGTATTAGCATGTATCATACTAGAGAGTCAGTGTGGTGTATCACTATTACTATTAAACTTTATTTATACCCCCAATTTCCCCCCCCCATACCAGGACTCTGTAATCTAATGGACGTTATATAGGACTGGGACTTGAAGGATCCTGGTTATAGACCCCATGGATCCATGAAATTCACTGGGTGACCTTGGAACAATTGCTTTCTGTCAGCCTGTCTCACAGAGGTGTTGTGAGAATAAAGTACAGCAACAGATGTTACTTTGAGCTGACAGAAAGGAAAGTCAAGATATAAAACGAATAAATAAATAATCTTAACATATCTCTAATAGGAAGGCAGTATTAGAAAATGAAGAAATTCTGTAGCATATCTACCTATACCTTTTCCAGACTGTTCTCTTTCCTCACTACATTGCATAATTTCCAACCTTTCTAAAGATTCTGCTGTTTCTAATGCTAAGAATAGATTATTGATATATAGTAGCCAACAAGGTCTTAATTATAATATTAGAATTGAGAATTAAAATGGAAAAAATCATGGATTATCATAAGAGAGGTTGAACAGAAGTTGATTGTAGGTATGATTTAAGTATGGTGGCCCTTACACATCACCAAAAAAAAGAGGACAAAAACTGACACAAGGCTACCTAAATGTGCAATGATCGTGTATATTTACAGGAGCAAAGTTAGAAAAATTACTGTGATTTAAACAGAAATACAGCATGTCTCACCATAATGGAGATGACTGATGGGGTTACCTTTGTGCTCCTTAATCTGCTATCAAGAGGCTAACTGGGACAGCTTCAAAGCACCCACTTTCTCTTCTTATGACATGTTATCTTTAAGCCAGATCTGAACTGGCCAGCATTTCCAATAGAGGACTACCTCTGACAGCTCTTCAAATGGAGGGCTGTGCTCTATAAAATAAAACATGTAGCCATTCTAGCTGTAAGCTTTCACTGTCATTAGCTGCTCATTCTCCACTAATTGCTTTAATTCAGTTATTTGAAATTAGTAACTTGTACTTACTGGAATAGCAAATGAGGTACTTAAGAGGCACATAACCAAAGTCCAGCCCTCCATCTTCCTCATTGCAGGTACTATAACATAAAAGAGAAAGCTTTTCCCCTCTTGATGGGTCAAGTCAGAGTACACAAACATACATAATTGATATTGGTATGTCTCATCTGTTCTTTGTTAAACTAACTTTTAAAATGTAAGGAGAGCTGCTGTGTCTCAGCTGAATGTTAATGGGTTTGGATACAATCCAACCTAAGTCCCTTTTAGTTCAAAGAGAAAGTTTGGCACACTAGTGCTCACCACTGAGATGAACGGGCTTTAAAGTGCTTAATTTTGGTGGAGGTATGCACATTGATCTTGAAACCTCGTGAAGAGCCTCGATTTAATAACTGTCTTCATTGCCTTCTGAGTTGTGCAAGATTATCTGACTGCAGTTTTGTCTTTCTTTCCTTGGGTTGACATCATAGTTTGAGATTGGATTAGTATAACAGTTGGCATGCTTCATTTATTGGAGCATGCTCTCAGTGATTCAAAACTACAATACTTCCCCCCCATCCCAATTATACAATGAATTGGGGAAAAATACTGCTTTAGTTGGGTGAAAGCTTTCATCGAGTGATACTAATAACCTAGAAGTTTATGTGAAAGTTAAAGCTTCTCTTTTATTTAATCAGTGGAGATGGCAAAAACCAAACACTTGATCCTCTCTGCTCCAGCGCAGGTGAAAACCAACCTAAATATAACTGTTTCCTGTAGTTTGTTTTCAAAACTAGCAGACAGTTCTCTTTTCAAACAGGAAGTGTTATAGGACTCTAAAGCTGACAGGACTTCATTTAAATTGAAAATCTGTGCAACTATGTACAGGGTGATAGCAAGTAGACCATCTGTTAATCCAAAACCCTGTTGGGTTTGCACCAGCATGGTGGAAAGAAGAAAAGGGCCACATCTTCCCTTCCCTATTCCTGTTTTTCTCTTCTTATAATAATTTCCCTCCCACATAACCAAGGAATGGCATACATTTCCATCCATGTCAGATGAATGTGTGAAGACTGGGGGTACTCTGGATCCTGACAATCTAGTCCCTCTCCTAATCTACCCCTAGCACAGGACCAGTCATTCTGTTTTGCCTCTACTGACATCAGAGTTCAATATCATTGCTACAAAGGGCAGTGGAGATTTCTATTGGGGCTACGAGTGGGCTTTGAAGATTCATCTTTCCCCTCTGAGTGTAGACTTCATTTTCTATCCTTGGAAGAGGTATATCCAGACTACCAGATGACCCCTGGAATGTTCTCATAGGGTTGCTAGAACAACACTTTAAATTGTCAATTATCTTGTACTTGAGAAAGTTTCTCACTAATTCCCCAGAAAGGTATGCTTTATAAACTGTTTAACAAACCAGATAATTTATAAGTTAATAGCAAAAAGTTAATTTAAAAAAAAAAAGAATGAATGCTGATATGATAAGAGACCTAAAAACTATTAATTGACAGTTTTGGAAGATCTTGAAATCTGGGTGTTATTGAAAGCTAAGACTTTCAATAGTTGCATCTTTTTCTGTATTATAAATATTTCTGAAAAGAAAAATATAATGCACATGCAGCTAGTATACTCTCTATTGTGACTCGGACTTTTAGCTCGTATCCTCTGTATAACAGAGACTATCAGTAGATTATAAAAAAGATGAATATGCTAATGAAAGAAAGTATACATTTACCTTTTAGAAGCTTTCTTGGATTCTTGAGATCTGTTTTGACCTAGTAGCCTTGGTAGTTTAGGGACTTTTCTTAACTTTGTCTCATATTTAAACAGTTTCCACATATACAACAGCCAATCAGTGTTTTAAGATTTTTTTTAACCAACAAAACTGTGATGCCATGCATTTTCAGACATCAAATCACACCTGGGAATGAGAGTTGTTATTAGGGCATGCAGGCTTTCATTATGCAAGCGTTGTTTCAGAAGACATATTATTTTGCATTTTCAAGTTACCTGGAAGGTTGAGAGTTAGTGATAGACCCAAATTCAATTTGCCCTGCTTGAATTAAATGACAACTTGATCCTCCTCTTCAAATTGCCATATACTGATTTTAAATTTTGTGTGTGTTTGTTAATGCAAGAGACAGTGTGTTGATAGGTTTTCCGTGGGTGTTGATAGTTATTAATTAGTAACCCACCTTTCCCCCAGAACTGTGATTCAAGACGTGAATTTTAAAAAGATACAACTAAAAATATCAGAAGAATATCAAGGAAAAAAAGGGGGGATACAGCACGTTGTTCTTGTTGTTCTTGTTGTATGCCTTCAAGTCATTTTCGATTTATGGCAACCTTAAGTCCAACCTATTGCAGGGTTTTCTTGGCAAGAATTGTTCAGAGGAGGATTTTCTTTACCTTCCTCTGAGGCTGAGAGAGTGTGACCTACCCAAGGTCACCTGTGAGTTTCTGTGTCCGAGTGGTGATTTGAACTCTGTTCCCCAGAGTTGTAGTCTAACACAAACCACACTGGTTCAGCACATACACCCCTTTAAAAGCTTCTTCCTCAGCAGGCAGTTCGTTTCCAAAAAGCCTGAATAAAAACACCTTTGCCTGTTGGTAGAAGGTAGGATGACCAACTTTCGGCCATGAATTTAAGGGAGAATTAGTTGTGAAAAATTTTGCCCACTTTTAGTGGTGTGACACCCAGCAAATGTTCATTGGTGTAGGATTACAGCTTTAATGGCCAGGCCATATTGTTTAATATTTTGATTGGGTTTGTATGTTTGCGTATGTATGTACTACCCAGGGAACTTAAACAGCAACAATAAGAACAACAACAGACAGTATTCTAAAAAGATCCCAAGCACCACTACTACCCTTAAAGAAAACTGAAAGAACCATTACAGAAATCTTATCAAAACAGACACACAAAGACACATACTCACCCCCACACAAATCAAAAACCTTCTTTTTTATACAGAGATGCAAAAGCACACACATACCCCATCGCCCCCTCTTACAGGGACATGCAAACATACACTTCCATTTCTCACATGCACACAGATGAAAAATTAGTACCAGCTTGTGGGGGCAATTAGCTAACACACATTGGAAACCACTTAACATGGTGGAGATGTGTAAAGTGCTATCGCTTAACCATTTGTAAGCTGCTCTGAGCCTTTGTGGCTGAAGAGCAGGGTGTAAACACCTAAAATAAATAAATAAATAAATAATAAACACACACTACCCCTTTCTGACATACAGTAAATGCAAACACACACCTCAAGCAGGCAGAAGTTCCCTGACTTGCTTTTTGATAATCTCCCCCACCACCACCACACACACATGCATCCAGCCTTCACAGGTTCCTTCTGTGGCCAGTTTGCTTGCCCTTGAAATGCAAGGCTCGTTAGTGTCTATTTGGCTAATGGTTGGTTGATGGCCCATTATCTGCTGGAAATCCCCCTGTCCCTGGGTGGAATTCTTTGGTAAGTGCTGAGTTTTGATTCTATTGTATTTCAAAACAGGGAGACAGATTTTGTTTACTTTTAGGCTTTCTTCTGCATGGTATGTGGTAAACTTGTCCACAGCTGCAGGAATTTACCGCATACCATGCAGCTGTGGACAAGTTTACATAGGGACCACTAAATGCAGTGTGCAAACACGAATCAAGGAACATGAGAGACACTGCAGACTGGGCCAACCAGAAAAATCAGCAGTAGCAGAACATGTTATAAACCAACCTGGACACAAAATGCTATTTGAAAACACAGAAATTCTAGACCAGGCACACAACTATCATGTCAGAATGCACAGAGAAGCTATTGAAATCCACAAACACCTGGACAACTTCAACAGGAAAGAAGAAACCTTAAAAGTAAACGAAATCTGGCTCCCAGTTTTGAAATACAATAGAATAAAAACTCAACACTTACAAAAGAATTCCACCCAGGGACAGGGGGATTCCCAACAGATAATGTCCCATCAACCAACCATTAGCCAAACAGACACTAACGAGCCTTGCATTTCTATACCCAGAAACTAACCATTCAATTACACAAATTTACATATCCTCCCCAGCATGGGTTCACAGCATATAAACTCCACACACACACCTACACAACCATTCTCTGAGGATGCCAGCCACAGATGCAGGCGAAACGTCAGAAAGAAACTATTTCAGAACATGGCCTCACAGCCTGGAAAAAACTCAAGGAAAAGCTCCCTTTATTTAGCCAGTCTCCTCAGCCTCTATTATAAGCCTAGAGGGAAATGGCTATAACACAAAGATGTTCTCTGGCTCTTATCACGCCAAGGATCTTGTCCTTTGGTTATAGTAGTATGAAAGCATTTTTAACTTTGTGTTTTCAGTTGAAGCTCCTTGTGAGTTGAACATCTTGTGAGCATTGCACAGGGAGGGAAATCCCTCAATCTTTAGAGTTCTGAGAGGGCTTCTTCCATCAGATTAAGTGCCCAGTTGGATCCTAGCCCTCCCTCCTCTCTCTCTCTATATATAGGGAAGGCTGGGATAGTATACATGTATTTTTTAAAAAAATTGGAATCAAAACTGGTGGTCAACAAGGCACTGGGGATTGTAATGATGTTCAGAAAAATTCATCTTCCATCTTGAATTGCCTCAAAGATAATCTTAAGTAATATGTTAAAATGTCCAAGTTTCCGAAGTTTTTAAAGCCATACCCTTTTCATTTCATTCATTATGTGTAGAAATGTTAAAATCTGTTACCCAGTTTGGGGTCTGTAATTTACATGAAACTATGTAAATTTTCTGGATGTTTATACTGATGTAAATCAGATAAATATGTTTACATTGAAAACCAGAAATATACATTTTGGTTCCTTTTATGCAGACGTAATGTTGAAACTTTGTGCCAATGCTTGCTCTTTCCTCCTGTTTTAAAGGTACCAATAAAGCAAGAAACATGAGTCATATTACAGGTTAAGCTTATAATTTCAAGTACTTGAAAGAATTTAGTAATTAGATGTCGGGAAAACTTCCTTGACTAAGCTAGAATGATGTATATGGATAGCATTTAGGGTGGAAGGTGGTTAGTTATGGTAAAAACAGTGAAAATTGCTTGGCTGTATTACCTTGACTGAACAATCAGCCAAAAACAAAACACAAAACCCTTCTAGTAGAGGGTAAAAAACAATTCTGTAGCTTACCATACAAAATATAAATAGTAGGAACCCATTGGTTCTTTAGGGTAATGAAAGAACACAAGAAAGGGTAGACCAAGGCCTACCTAGTCCTGCATTCTGTTCATATAGTGACTAAGCAGATACCTATGGGAGGCCCACAACCACTACACAAGGATAACAATAGCCTCTCACTTGTGTTCTCCAGTAGCTGGTATTCAGAGGAACTTCAGCCTTCTCCTTCTTCTTAGCTGTTCATACTTGAATAATGGAAAGAGTATGTTCTACCAAAGTTCGGCAAGACAGACAGTTTAATTGCAAGACTACCTTAAAATAGTTGTCTGTTTTGTACCAAATCACAGCATAGAGCAGCCAATGCTATTATACTCCACAAAGAATTCTAGTCAATTTCCCCTACTTTGTGTTCACATTGGGGTCAGATATATTGTGTTTGTTTTCATTGGCTAAGATCCTAGTTTTCCTTTTCATGATCAAGGGGACTTTCAGTTCATAGAAAGAAAGTTACTAGTGGTCTTTGTTTGTGGTCTTTCTATGAGCTTAGCAGTTATTTTAGTGGTGTTTCTCTGAGTTTAGTTTTCCTTACGTGAACTGAGTGAAAAGTTGTGGTTCAAGACATTGATTCTTTTTTAAAAATGGGAAGAAAGTAATAGGAACTGGTATTTATCTGACACTGTCTCAGAGCTTTCTGTTTGTTAAATGTAGCTTCAAATTGATAGTCATGTTTTTAAAATCCTTTTTTCAGCTGCAAATCTAGTGCAGCTATTGCAGTATATTATGGGAAGGAAATGATTTATTTCAAAAAAATGTAAAAAGAAGATTACTGCAGTCCCATCTCCTTATCACCATGAATGCAAATAAAAAGAAGTACATATCTGAATGTGCAAAGCCAGGCTTAGTCCCACCTCCTTCCAAACAACTAGTAAAGCTTGCAGGTGGTAGCTGAGAAATCTAATTCCTGTTCACCTTTTCTTAACCTTATGTCTTACTGGAAGTGAAAGAGCTGAAAGGCGAAACTCCCCCTTCCCATTTCGCTGCATTCTGCTGTTTTCTTAACTCTTGTGGACTTGGTAGTCTCACTCTGTGCATTCAGGTTTAGAGCCAAGTTTCACTGAGTTCAAACCATTCTTACGTTTGCAAATGTATTCCATTTAAGGGAATATGTAGCCTTTTAGGCTATAGAATCATTGCATGAAGGAACTTAGTGCAACTTTTCACTCTCTCTGTATGTTTGGGCAAACTGAGGTGTAAAAAAAGGGGGAAAAGGTAGGAATTAGTAGTAACCAGAGTGGAATCATAAAGAAACACAGAGAAAAAGGTAGGAAAAAGTAGAGATTTGCAGTGATCAGGAGGCTTCAGGACTGGAAAGGAAAGAAGACCTCTTGAAGTGTGGAAGGAATTAGAAAAAGGGAACAAAATGATTGCATGGTGGCAGACTCAGCACTATGCAGTGGCTTAGGAGAATGAGAGACTGAAGAAAGAAAGAAAGAAAGAAAGAAAGAAAGAAAGAAAGAAAATAATTTTATAAAAGGCCAAGCAGAACACTGGCTCAGTGATCCTTGGGACTAATAACAATTTGGGGAAGAGAAGCAGTTCAAGGAGATTTGCAATAGTAGTTGAAAAGAAATCAACTTGTCCTGAGAATGCTGCTGAGATAAGAATTTCTATCACCTTATTTGTTAACAAAATGGGTACTTGCCTAAGGCGCTGAATTGTCCAGGAGACTGAAGAGAGAATCAGGCATGTTTGGCAAATCAGGTTCCCACAGAGTATAAACAGACTTCACTTACATTGACAATGAGCATATGCCATGACTCTTACGGTACTTTTCCCTACATGATGGAGTGTTAACACACTATTCCATGGACTTGATGGTGCAGAGTACTTGGGTGTGGAAAGGGAAATACTCATGGTTTATTAAGCCATGAATCCCCATCAATCACAACATTTACTGTATGGCAAACTCTATACATTCCCATTGGTTTGATAATTCAAAATGACAAAACAAATTTAACTTTATAAAACAGATTATGTGGACAGCCTATTTTATACACAGAAAATGCACATAAAATAGTAGTGCATTTCAATCTTTATTCTGAAATACAGGGCCTTTTTACTTTTTCCTCTTACTATATCTATTTGAGAGGGGCAGTGCAACTGCAGATCTGTTTTGGCTGCACAAGTAGAATACATTTATGAGCCAACATAGCATACAGGCACACACACATTACATTCCATTGAGCTGAGCTTACTGGCTTGAAACATAATCTTTTTTCAACCATTTGTGCACAATTGATTCTATAGAATGGAATTTTCCTAAATGGATGGTTTCACTTGATAAGGATTTACAATATATAGCCACACATAGCATCCAATTGCTAGGTTTAATTGAAGAGTAAATATAGTTTGAACCCACCAAATATTTGCTCATTAGATAGCAAAAATATTTAGCTGTTAGTGATTTTTACTTGTATGCTAGACTGGTGTATGAGTTTTTACATAAACCACAACCTCAAATAATTAGACCTACTGAAGGGTATGTAATATAAGTAACTTAAAATGTTGCTTAATTATGTATTAAATCATAGTTTTATATTCAGATACTTTCAGAATCTGTAAACTTTTTTTTTTTACATTATCAAGCCTTTTATTGCTTTTATTTAAATGGCTTTTGCCATTGTAGAACAAAGATCAGTTTCCAGTAATGGATCATTTTGTAATTTCTTGGCCACGAAACTATAAAGATAAGGAAATACACAGTGATTCTCAGGTAGGCTGAAGGAGGAATCCACTACATGTGGGTTCAACCCTTCACGCCAACCTGATCAAGGCAGAAACCATCAGAATTCTATTCTGTTACAGCTGTTGCCTCCAAGCACCTTCTTCCCTCAGTTTTTAAAATCCTGCCTTGCCACCCAGTTGAGTATTTCTTTCTCTCCCCCTTCTATCTTTAGTTAACTATAATTCTAATTAATTATAATGCTTGGAATAAGAGTCTACTTAATTAGGCATGGTTTTTGAATTAGTAAGAAAAGGAAGCAAACTGAAGTGGATGAAGTTAAGGAGGACACCTTGCCTTCAGAGAAGAGAAGGTAACAAATGGACAGCAATTTAATTTCTGTGAGTTCCCCCAAGACTGCGAGTCAGCAGATCACAGAGGGTGAACAGCGCGATGTGGCAAATGCTAAATTTCAATTGCCAATTGAGGGAGGGACATGTCTCCAAATCCAGAGCAGAATCGCTATTAAAGAACATTTTAATTATTTCAAGAGAGAGTGAAAATGAAAGCTGGTCTCTGCGGCAGTGGGCAGCAGTGGAGAAAACAAAAGAAACAGAGGAAGCACAGAACACTAAGGTGAAGAAATATAAGAACAAGTTGAAATGTAAGATGTAAAATACACCTTGCAAGTGCATTAAAAGTGTCTCTTACCCGAAGTGAAGTAGCTAGAAGTTGAAACTCCCCCTTCCTGTTTCCCTGTATTCTGCTATTTGCTCAGTTCCTGTGGACTTTGCAGTCTTACTCCATGCGTTCAGATTTAGAGCCAAGTTTCACTGAGTCCAAACCATTCTTAGGTTTGCAGATGTATTCCATTTAAGGGAAGAGGCTAGTCTTTCAGATTACAGAACCATTGCATGAAGGAAGTTTGTGCAACTTTTTATTCTCTTTGTAAGTTTGGACAAACTGAGGTGTAGCAAAAGATAGAAATTTGTAATTAGTAGAATCATAAAGAAACAGATAGGAAAAGTTAGGAAAAACTGGAGATGTGCAATGATCAGGAGGCTTCCGGAATGGAAAGAAAAGAAGACATTGTGAAGTGTGGAAGAAATTAAAAAGAAAAGGGGAATAAGATGATTGCATGGTGTCAGACTCAGCACTACACCGTCCATTATTATTATTATTAATAATAATAGTAATAAAATTTATTTTTATCCCACCCCTCTGTTAAAAACAATTGGGGCGGCTTCCAACAATTAAAATACAATAATGCTGGCTAAAATCCCTAAGCACCACCCACTCCACTCTCCCCCATAAAAAGATATTAAACTCGTATAAAATTAAAAACTGCCTAAACTAAAATCACATATAAAAATAAATTTAAAAATTAACAGCCAGCAAAACTAAAAGAGGCCAGGAGATGCAGCTCCTGAGTCTGGGATCTAATCAGGAAAGGCCTGCTGAAAGAGATCCATCTTTAGTGCTTTTTTGAAGCTACTCAAGCTCGTCATCTGACGGATCTCGTTTGGCAGGCCATTCCATAATTTGGGGGTGATTACCAAAAAGGCCCTCTGGGAGGTTGCAGACAGCCTAGATTTTTGTGGATGAAGCAAATTCCTCCCAGAGGACCCGAGTGTGCGGGGAGGATTGTATGGGAGGAGGTGGTTCCAAAAATAAGTTGGACCCAAGCCATTTAGGGCTTTAAAGGTCATAACCAACACCTTAGGGCCCGGAAACTGATAGGCAGCCAGTGGAGAGATTTTAATACTGGAGTTATATGGTCTCTCTGAGATGTTCCAGAGACCACTCTGGCTGCCATATTTTGTACCAACTGAAGTTTCTGGACCAAGCATGAGGGTAGCCCCATGTAGAGCACATTGCAAAAATCTAGACGGGAGGTTACCAGCGCATGCACCACAGTCTCGAGGTCCCTTACTTCCAGGAAAGGGTGCAGCTGGAGTATCAGCTGAAGCTGATAACAGGCGCTCCTGACCGTCGCATTCACCTGACTAGTCATCTGAAGCGAAGAATCAAGGAGCACCCCCAGACTGCGAACACAGTCCTTAATGGAGAGCGTGACCCCATCCAGGACTGGAGGTTGCAACCCAATTCCTGGTTTCAGGGCCGCTACTGTGAGCACCTCCATTTTGTCCAGATTTAATCTCAATCTCTTTTTCCTCATCCAGCCCATTACTGCTTTAAGACAGTCATTAAGAGGAGAGATGCCATCGGAATTCAAGGCCGACGATCGGGACAAGGAGAAATAGATCTGGGTGTCATCAGCATACTGATAACACCCAGCTCCATAACTCCAAATTATCTCACCCAGTGGCTTCATACAGATGTTAAACAGCATCGGCATAGTGGCATAGGGTCAAAAATACAAACGTGACTTCTGGTCACCATTTTGAAAACACAGATTCCATGCAGAGAGGCAGGGCAGATCTGGAAAAAACTGAACTTCCAATCAGGAGCACTAAGTGGACAGGTGTGCACTTTGATTGACTTGCCAGATGCATCATCAAGCAAAAGCTGCAGACAGGTGAAGAAAAAAAAGAGTCTCTTTAAAGACAAGTATACCTGTCCTTATATCTGGCATGTGACACTGAGCTGGATTCTGATAAGAGGACAGATAAGGAAAGTAGTAGAAGTAGATTATTTGAAGTTGAGCATTTCAAGGGATTATTAAGGGAAGTGGTCATTACTTTAGGTTTAAATACAAATTAAAACTGAAGTCAGGATGGTCTTCAAGGTTGGCTGTAGTACTGCAGCAGATTCCTGCTCAAGATGTTCAGATTCTATTACTGGAAAAGTTTAAAAGGTTACTGGAATTTGAATGGGAGAATCCAATAAACAATATGAGATTTACTAATTATGGCAAGAAGCTATATTTGTATGAGAAGGAACTGATGAAGCAATTAGCTATGCCATACTTTGATGTTCCTGTTTCAGCCTTGGTCTTGAACTCTAGAAGACATGGATGAGAAGAGGAGAAATACAGCGGTAAAGAAGGCCCATGAGGCATCAGCTCTGGCGATTAGGGTAACACTAGCAACATCAATATTTGAAGAGTGGGTATGCTGTGGGTTCAGGAAATCTTAGATACTGAAGACATCAATTTGCACTGTTACATACATTGGATGGACTTCTGCAGTATCTGGCAGATGTAAACTGTGATGCCACTGCCTTTGCAGCCAGGGCAATTTCTTCAGCAGCTGTAGGATGGCAGTCTTTAATGCTTAAGCACTGAGATGTGGACCAAAAGGCTAGAACAAATTTAGTAAACACATCATTTACAAGTAAATTACTATTTGGAGAAAAGGTTTTGAACAAGGTTTTAGGAGGAGGCAAAGATAAAAAGCAGTACTACCAACAACTCAAAAGAAAAAAAAAACTAGACAGGAAATTCTTTAGAAATTATTCTTAGTCCTTTCCAAAGAGAAGCTGTTTTCAAAGACAGAAGGATTTCAGATCTTTCCAGCTTCAGTGGAATAGATCCATGTTTCAATTTAAGCAGCAAGGTCAGCAACAAAATAGAAGAGCAGCTAACCACTCCAGCAGGGGTGGGCAAGCTCAGTATTGGCTTTCAGACAATACCGGTGGAGGGTGGAGACTTCTTCATTTTGATCATATATGTAATTTGATAACTTCAGACAAGTGGGAGTTGGAAGAATCTACCTCAGATTACAAGATACAATTTCAGAGAAGACCAAAAAATAGATTTCTTCCATCACTATCAAACAATATATTTAAAAGGTTGTTCAGCAGAAGATAAATAATCTATTAGTGATAGCAGCAATAGAGCAAGTGCGTTTAAACAAAAGGTTCAGAGAGGTTTAGTCCCTATTCTTCACAGTGCATAAGCTGTGGGTTTACAGATAGGGTTTACAGGCTTATCTTAACCTTGAAATTCTTCAATAGGTTTGCTCAATACAGAAGATTCAAAATAGAGACATTACAAACTGTTTTAGACAACCTAGAGTTAGGCAACTTTCTTGATGTCTATAGACTTGCAAGAAGCATACTCACATGTCCCCATGAATCCATTATGAAGGTAGTTTCTCCTGTGAAGTCGAAGGCTTTCACAGCCAGCATCCATACGTTTTCTGTGGATTTTTTTACAGGCTGTGTGGCTGTGTTCTGGAAGAGTTTATTTCTGACGTTTCACCTGCATCTGTGGCTGGCATCTTCAGAGAATGTTTGGGTAGGAGTGGGGGTGGTTATATACTATGAGCCCCTTTTGGAGATGATATGTAAATTTGTGTATTTGAATTGCTAGTTTCTGGGTGGAGAGATGCGCAAGGAGAGTTTGTGTCTGGTTGGCTAATGGTCCATTGTGTGCTGGAAATCCCCCTGTCCCTGGGTGTTAGGAATTGGGATGAATAATTTAAAGGTAATTGGAGGAAACATCCTAGTGGCATATGATAAATACAGGGATTTTTCTTTAGTTAGGGTACTCAAGTCACTGTGCTGATCATTTTTGTTTAACATAATATTGACAGAGAATGTGAGTATTGGAACACATGTGGGAAGAGTTGTGAAGAGTTTGGTCACACCCACATCTAACACCTCAATCCAGATTACAATCAAAATGCCTACAAATGAACCTAAATGTGCCACCATTCTGTTGAAGCTTTTAAGAAAATCAGGAAGTCATTTTGACAGGGACGTGATGAAAAACATTAAGAAGCCACATTAAATGGGGCAACGAAATTGGCATTAATCTCTAAAGTGGATGAGCCTGATACTAGTGCATGTTCACCAGTTGGAGAATATTATATTTAGCTTAAAATGAGCTTCACCGGTTGGCAGTCCTTTTTCAGGCAGTGGCCTTCAAACAACCAGGACCGTGTAACAGTAAAACTTTGAATAGTTTGGGATAGTTAATTAAAATTTTGCAATATATCAGAAAGGTGATGAACTAGAGGTGAACAACAGCTCCTACCACATATCTTTAGATTCCCAAAATGTTCCTTCCAACAGTTTTTCGTTGCCTGGATCCTGTTAGTAATCCCATCTAGAATAGGTTTATTGAATCAGTTTTTAAATGGGAATCAACACATACTTTGATCTCACTGATTCAGTGAGTCTAGTTGTCATATTTTACCCTGTGGAATCTGAGGAATCTGATTCAGAGGAGTCAGACTTGGAAAGGCCTCTGGCTTCAGATTACAGCTGCCTCCCTGCCCTGTGAGGAGCAGTTTAGGGAGCTGGGTATGTTTAGCCTGGGGAAGAGAAGGTTAAGAGGGGACACGATAGCCAAGTTTAAATAGTTGAAGGGATATCCTACTGAGGATGGAACAAGCTTGTTTTCTGTGGCTCCAGAGACTAGGACACATAGCAATGGACTCAAACTACAGGAAAAGAGATTCCATCTAAACATTAGGAAGAACTTTCTAATCATAAAAGCTGTTCGGCAGTGAAATGCACTGCCTAGATCCCTGGAATCTAAGCAGCTAGTGGCAGATGTAGCTGATGAGGACCTTCTGGAAGATGGGTCCCACCTCAACTGGTACAGGGGACACGGAGGAGACACTCCCATCATTTACAACATGTCAGCGGGACAGGGAGTTGTGTCAAAGGAGGCAATACCTCTTGCAGAGACTTAAATAGGCAATACTGAGCAATTAACCACCTGGAGTCTCAAGATTGTGCAGCTATAATTCTTCCAGAAACTGTGGGGAACACTTGTTGTTTGCAACTGTTCATTCTACCAGGCTTCCAGGACTCTTCCTGCTTGTGGATTTATTTTGAATTTTTGAGCTCTTGAACTGGCTTACATTTTATGTCTCTTTGTCAGTCCCTTTTGGTTTGATGGCTTCTCATTAAAGATTCTGGAACAGCTGGCACCTTGCTACTACATCTCCCTTCACCTGTGCCTACAAAACTCCCTTGTGTACCTGCATACAACTTGGACTAGTTTGACTCAGCTGTAACAGCTTCCTCTGTTGCAGTCTGCTTCCCTGGCACTTGCTGCCTTTGGGCACAGGATACTAATCAAGCTGGGACTACCAACAGGATTCAACCCATAATGACTGAGATGGTCAACATACCAAATTGATACTCTATAGAAAAATTGTGTGATCACTTGACTTGATGAACCATAATAGTACTGGAACACAGTAGCCTCTTTTCTTTTTCCTAATAAAAAGGGGAACTTCTCAGTACTTTACCCTGGCTGCCAAGTATTCCTTATGCATGGTCTATTTTCGGGAAGAACAGAAATGTAAGCACAAGTATTTATATGACCAAACACATTTGCTATTTATTCCCAAGGACTCCCTGAAACAACATCTCAGGCTTGGCCAAATTGATCACCAACAATGGTCTGCCCTGGCCTCGGGAGGCATGGAGACACACTATCTACCATGCTGCAGCCTTATTTGAGAACTCACGCCGAACAAGTCTTGAAGAGAAACGACAACGCAGAAAAAATCACAACCCGGAATCATCACCCAAGGAGACCTTCTGCTTTGCTTTCTGCAACCAGACTTGTTTATCTTGGATTGGTCTTTTTAGTCATCAGCACACTTGCAGAAAGTGCAGGATGAGTCCCTCCTGAATCTTCGTTTGCGAAGAAAAGCCAGAGAGAAAGTTATTTGTATTTAAATTTCTTCTGGGAAAAGATAATCACCTTGGTTTCCCCACAGCTGATAGTCAATCCATTAATTTTACCATAATCTGCAAATGTTTTCATATTAAACTTAGTTTTAAACAAGATAATAGATCCTCATCCTTTGTGTATAGGACACTGAGACTCAGTGTGGTATAGTTCTGGGCTAGGACTTGACAGATCCAGGTGCTAGTTCCCATATTTACTGGATGACCTTGGGCCAGCCACTCTCCCTGATCCTGACCAAACTGTAAAGATAAAGATGGAAAGATGAATGCTATGTATCCTTCCTTCCTTCCTTTCTTTCTTTCTTTCTTTCTTTCTTTCTCTAAGCCAATAGCCATAATTATCACTGGATTCCTTAAGTTGTTTCCATTGTGGAATTCCATGTGTTGTTTCCATTGTGGAAAATAGTTGTCAGTGTTTCTGTTTGCTTTTGCCCCTTTTTATCACTGTGAAAAGAAAGTAGGAAAAAGAGCCCATCCTAGCATGGCCTGCTCAGGCACTGCAGGAAATGTTGATCAGAAGGTGTAATTTTTTCGAAGTGGAAATTATTCTCAAGGGAATGTGTGGAGATCTGATCCAATGGCACTTTCTTTTTTGCAGTGGCAATCCAGATGGCTCTGCAAAGCTTATGCCTTTCCCTTCATATTTGAGGATTGTTGTAAAGCCAAACAGTTGTTTGCCCTTCATATCTGGTATGCAGAGATATATCTTTCAACACAGCCTTTGTGCTGCCATGGCTTTTAGAAGATGTATTCATGGGTGGAGCTGGAATGCAGCAGGCAATAAACAACTTTACTTGGACAAAGCCAGGAAAAAGTATAGTGGAAGAATATGAGGGGACTGCTGTGGCTCTAGCATTGTTTGGAGGCACCAGTTCCCCATAGGCCACCTTACATGTAAACACAAAAACAAATCCCCACACCTTATCATTTTTTTTCTTTTTTGCAATATTTGAAGAACAATCACATGCCTAAAAGCAGATGCTGCTGCTAGAAATTGTGAAGCAGTGATAGTCATTGTCTGTGTACTGGAGCTAGTCCATGAGCTATTGGTCCATGGCAAATTTCCAGGAAAGAAAGAAATGTAGTTGATGGGTACATACATGGTGCCCATCTCTGGCAAAGGGGGAGGGGGGAGACCCATGCTGGTTCCCCACACCAGATAGTTTAAGAAGCACTGTTTTGAAGTAGACTACACTGTCCAGAAATTACACAAAAGGAGCTATTGAACTGTGTGCAAATCTGGGGAGTACTATAATGTGAATAATCCAGTCCAGGTACAATATTTTTCAAAATATTTTTCTTTTTTTATCTTGTTCCTTAAACGACCGAGTGTTCTCTTCAGACAGTGCTGAAGAATATATTTTTTCTCATTTCGCATCATTTGCCTAGTAAATTGTTATGGCTACTGATCAAACCATTCTTTCTTATTGAAAAAATTGTGACTTGTTGCCTACATGGAGAACAGAAATATCCTTGCAGTACTCAAGGAAAAGTATTTGTGTAGAGACACTGGTTTTGACAGAGAGGCATAGCACCTGCCCTTGTAGAGTAGAAGTGAGCAATTCATGGCCCTTCAGACATTGTTAGACTCTCATAAACCCTAACCAGGAGTGATGCAGGAAATTGTAATCTAAGCATTTCTGAAGAATCGCAGGTTGCCCATCCCATCTGTTGAGGCAAAGGGAAGGAGCATGGCTTCTGGAAGCTGTTGACCCTACATGACTTGTGCTGTTGTCTATCAATGCCTGGTCCATTTTGTCTACTGATCTGAGGGTGGGAAGACACTGGTGTATGTTGTCTTTCTTTGAATTCACAGAAAGCACCTATTTATGAAAATACTGTTCATAGTATTATGAGCTGGGCTTCCAAAATGGTGTAAGATAAACTAACTTTTATATTTGTATAATGTCTATGGGCTGAAAACATCATTTGTATAATATTATAGGGTTTTTATACTGCTGTATTGTGTGTGTGTGTGTAGGTTGTGCTTTCACAAATAAGAATGAACTGCCAGTTTATAACAGATTTTTCCTGAACAGTTGGAGTCAGGGGATCTTAAGGCTTGCTTACTACTTACTTGTGTTGAATTAGTGCTTATACTTCACCACTAGCCAATGAACTTGTGGTATTAACATAGAAGCCATTTTCTTTACTGTCTGAAGATTTTGAAGCAATATATATTTTTGTAAGTGAGCCTGGGCATGCTTTCACAAAAGCAATTTATAAAGCTTTTCTTGAAAAAGACAAGCCTAGTTTTTACTTTAAATTTCTAACATAGTTACATTGTTTTCCTTTACAAAATATATCAAGTAATTACTTTGAAAGCATACAACCTTAAAACTAACTCATGTACAAGGAAAAAAACCCCCACAAGTAAATGGTATAATAAAGACCATCATCAACATTAACATACCCATCACTAAAATATCCATTGAGCCAACCTCATACTATTTGAACATATATAAATGTTAACTCTTGAATTTATTTATTCCACAGGAAGTAGTTAACACTATGTTAATCTTGAATTAACATCTTAAAACACCTTCCAAAATTAGTTGCCCATGAATTGGTTCAAGCTATCTTTCTCTCATCCTATATCCTGTTCCTTTGCAGGTAAATTGTTATGAACAAAGGAGATTTTCAAACAGTGTTCTAGTGTTACTATTCCACTTTATTTGCTATGGCTGCCTTCTCTTGAATCCTGGGATTTGCAGTTTAGGGAGGGGCATTTACAGCTCTCAGACTGAGAGCTCTTAGGCCTCACTAAACTACAAACCCCAGAATTCCACAGGAGGAAGCCAGAGCAGTTAAAGTGGAATAGTAACACTATAACAGTGTAGTCTGAAAATCTCCAAAGTCAGTTGATTTTTTTTAAAGTAGGCTTTGTTGTTTTTATGTGACATTTAGTTAACATCTGTGGGACTTTTGTTTTTAAGTATATTGCAGCTGGTGGTGTAACTTGTTAGGATCAGAGAAATTGCAGGAAAGTGTTAAAAATAAAGGACTGATAGTCTTGTATGAGAGTGGGAGAGGAAGGGGGAGAGAGAAAGAAAAAGAAACATCAGATACCTTTACCATACTCAAATAGATTTTACCAGATGTGTGCAGCATTCTTTTGAGTGTTCCTAATAAGGAAACTTTGCACAGTTACAGGGCAGTTCTGCATTTGTATAGCCATGTGGAAGAAGATTTTCTCTGGAAGGCAGGAGAGATCATCAGTCCTTGCACTGGTTCAAAACAATCTTCTGATAAGCAGCAAGTTAACAGATTGTATCTACTTTTTCCCTGTCGTGTGCATACTTAACATAGAAGTTGGCAATAATAAGTTTGTTGAGCTAACTTGGGAATCTAGTTAAAAGATTCATCTTAATTTCTTTTTGACTTTTATGATTTATGACGGTAAATAGCTTTGGCAACTAAAGGGATTGTAGGAGTTACCGCCTGTTTCTAAGATAGCTGGTGTTACATGGCTCCAGGAGAATGCATCTCTCTCTCTCTTACAAGAGTTCTAAACTGGATTAAACGTCTTCAGCCTTAGTTTTATCAAATCAACAAAGAACATCGGTGGAAAATCAGATTTCGTTAATGGGTAAGAAAATACATGTAGCTGTTTAAGTCTAGAGCACTGCTGTGATAATGCTTAAGAAGAATAAATTACTCTGTTTTAATTTTTCCTTGCTTCATCTAAGCAAACAACAGTGTCCCACCCAAATAAGGTTTCTCCATACAGAACTTATTTTGTGCTGAGTAGGAGAAAAAGTTCTACCTGCCACTTAGCAAACTAAAAGTCAACAAGCAGCAAGTTCTGAAAAATCTTTATTTTATCTGTTTCCATGATTTTGCATGTGCTGCTAACAAGCTGGAAAGGAGTAAAAGACCTTCACCAGCAGCAGTGATGTGTAATTAAGATCAATTATATGGCTAACCACATCATTTATCTGGAAGTCCTTTGAAGTTTTTGCTAAGGTTTTATCATCTTTGTAAGTGAATGTGTGATAGTCCTGAAATGGGGTATATTACATAGCTTGTTTGATGAAAGGTTAAATGAACCCATTGCAATGACAGTGTATATTCAGTCTCTCCACTTCTTAAAAATTAACAGCAGTCATCCTTTAATGACCTTCAAGTCAGAACTTATCCCTGAACTAATTTTCTGACACCACCTTTGCTGAATTTTAAGCAAAATATGTCTACAGGTTTGTCTGTAGTTGCATGCATAAAGAAAAAAATGTTATGTTCTAAAATGAAAATATATCACTATATAACTTTAATATATCTAAGGCTGTGTATATAATGGTCCTGACTGTGTGGGGGTGGGGTATCAGAGTTGTAAAGCCCTAGGTACTAGATGATAGTTAATTCCTAGATCGGTTTCCAAAGGTAGCCACCCCCACCCACCAAAGCTAAATCTACAAATTATGCAACTTGCTGAAAAGTGTAGCAGTCCCAAATAAAGACTGGTCATCTCCTGGCTCAGTCTCAAAAGTGTCTTGTAACTCTAGCAATTGTTTCTGTTTTTCATAACAGTGGGAAATTTTATGGGCTATTTTTTCCTTCTCTCTGTCCAAAATAAATGTGCTGCGTAAAACAAAGAATGAAACTAAAGGGCAACATTTGAACTGTTTGAATTTCAGAGTACCCAAGATTAAAGATGGCCTCTTGATTTGTACTAATCACTAACCTACCACTTCCTAAAGTGAGGGTCAAGGCACTGGCATGGGAAAGGAATGAAAGACAATCTTCCTGAGTAATGCATTGGTACTGCTTTAATGATGGTGTAACTGCAGCATGCACATTTTGGCAAGTAACTGATAAGTTTGAGACTTGATGTAAGTTTATAAGCGTATCTTATAAATGTTATAACCCTTACTAGTTTATAAGTAAATGTGTTAGAAGTTTTCTTCCAAAGATGACTACAGCCCTATTCTTGCCTTCCATTGTACACATTGATTGAATATAGGAACAAGAGTTAGAACCATGGTACCTGCTGCTGCTGATACAGTGCACTGCACTTTTTTAGAATGTGAGAAAGCAGTTTCAGTATATTGATCCTATAGTCAAAGTGTGAATTTTTTTTTATAGATGGGTTTATAAATATACAGCTCTACAGCTGTACAAAGCCCCATCCTTATATTTTTCTGAACTCAAAAAAGTTGAGAGGGGGCAGGTGGATGTGGGTATATGGTACATTCTCTTCTCATCCATTCCATCAGCAGAAGGTGAGAGTAAAGGTAAAGCAACTTTCCCTACCTTGATATCATGCAGGGGTGTGATATTCCTAGCAGAATTCCTAGCAGAATATCACCTAATATTATGCCTTCTGGCAGAAGTTGACCATAGAATTGTGTTGCAGGATCTACAAATGCCTAGAGAGAGAACATATTTTTTCAGTTGCATATAGGGCAGCAGTGGAGGCAGGAGCAAATAAAGTAATCTGTGAATAATCATATCTGCAATTGCTTAGCCCACAAACTATATACCATAGGTGGAGTTTGTTTCCTTGTGTGCCATTTCTCAACATAATGCAATCAACAAAATGAAAGGTGTGTGGATAAATAAGAAAAAAATGAATGCTTGAGGAATATTGACATAGTATTTAAAAGCTTTTAATAAATGGCCTCTTCCATGATTTCAGACATAAACTCTTCAGCGATCCATCTATTTCAGCATATCTGTGGGAAGTTCTCAGTTGAATTTAGGCAATTGTAATTGGTTGACTGACAGAACCCAAGGGGTAGTCACCAGTGGCTCCTCTTCATCCTGGAGAGAAGTGACTAGTGGAGTGACACAGGGTTCTGTCCTGGGCCCAGAGCTATTCAGGACTCTTCCAACTCTATGATTCTATGATTCTATGAACATCTTTATCAATGACTTGCATGAGGGAATAGAGGGTATGCTTATAAGGTTTGCAGATTATACCAAATTAGGAGGAGTAGCTAATACCCCAGAGGACAGGATCAGAATCCAAAATGACCTCAACAGATTAGAAAGCTGGGCCAGACCTAACAAAAGGAATTTTAACAGGAAGAAATGTAGGATACTACACTTGGGCAGTAAAAATGAAATGCACTGATACAGGATGGGTGACGCCTGGCTTGAGGGCAGTACGTGTGAAATGGATCTAGGAGTCTTAGTGGGCCACAAGCTGAACATGAGTCAGCAGTGTGACGCAGCAGCTAAAAAAAGTCAATACGATTCTAGGCTGCATTAATATGAGTATAGTGTCTAGATCAAGGGAAGTAATAGTGCCACTTTATTCTGCTTTAGTCAGACCTCACCTGGAATAATTTGTCCAGTTCTGGGCACCACAATTCAGGAAATATATTGAGAAGCTGGAATGTGTCCAGAGGAGGGTGACCAGGATGGTGGGAGGTCTGGAAGCCATTCCCTATAAGGAGCAGCTTAGGGAGATGGGTATGTTTAGTCTGGAGAAGAGAAGGTTGAGAGGTGACATGATAGCCATGTTTAAATATTCGAAGGGATGCTATATTGAGGATGGGGCAAGCTAGTTTTCTGCTGCTTCAGAGACTAGGACATGGAGCAACCAGTTCAAACTACAGGAAAAGAGATTCCACTTAAACATTAGGAAGAACTTCCTGACAGTAAGAGCTGTTCGGAAGTGGAATACACTGCCTCATCGTGTGGTGGAGTCTCCTTCTTTGGAGGTTTTTAAACAGAGGCTAGATGGCTATCTGTCAGGAATGATTTGATTATTTATTCCTGCATGGCAGGGGGTTGGACTGGATGGTCCTTATGGTCTCTTCCAACTGTATGATTCTATGATTGTATGAATGCAGTTTCCAGTGTCCAAAGGCTGCTGTTGGAGCTACTTTGAACTTAGGAGACTTGCTGTGGCTGAGTCAAATCTCAGAAGACGATGCTGTACGTTGATCTGATTTCTGTGTTGTTGTGTGCCTTCATGTCATTTCCAACTCACAGCAACCCTAACAGGGTCTTCTTGACAAGATTTGTTCAGAAGGGACTTGCCTTTGCCTTCATCTGAAGCTGAGAGAGTGTTACTTGTTCAAGATCACCCAGTGGGTTTCTCTGGCCAAGTGGGAATTTGAACCATGGTCTCCCGAGTTGTACTCCAGTGTTCAAATCACTACTCAACACTGGCTCTTCAATTTTCTGTGTTACCTAGACCCCTTGAATCAATCACTGACTATTAAGTCAACACCCATATAAATTTCCTTTACTTAGTGGGTGTACTGTAGTTGAGAGCCAGAGTGGTACCGTGCTTTAAGTGTTGGACTAGGACTTTGGGATTTGTTGTTGTATACCTTCAAGTCATTTCCAACATACTGTGATAGGTTCACTTCACCCTGAAGTGAACCTATCAGAGGTTTTCTTAGCAAGATTTGTTGAAAGGAGGTCCCTTTGCATTTTTATGAGGCTGAGAGAATATGACTTGCCCAAGGTCATTCAGTGGGTTCCCATGGCTGAGTGGAGATTCAACTCTGGTCTCCAGAGTCACAGTCCAATGCTCAAATAACTACACCACACTGACTCTCAGTACTTGGGAGACCAGGGTTCAAATCCCTGATCAGCCATGGAAAGCTGCTAAGTGAGCATGGGCAAGTCACACTTTTTGAGCCTCAGAGGGAGGCAATGGCAAATCCCTCTGAACAAATTTTGCTGAGAAAATCCTATGACAGGTTCACTTTACAGTTTCCATCAGTCAGAAACAACTTGAAGGCACACCACTGTAGTTGGGACTAAGAAGTGGATTTAGGGCATAATTTACATTATCACACTCAGCCACCAATGCACAGGTAAAATAAAATAAAAATTATAAATTGGAGTGCATACTCATTTAATGAAAAGTTCTAAAATTCAGAACTTAGGAGACTGTACAATATCTTGGGCTTTAAGTAATTAGAGGCTAGTTTTATATGAAGTAGTACAGTAGGACCCTCATATCTGTGGAGATTGCTTCCAGGGGGCCCCATAGAAACTGAAATCCGCAGAAAACAGTGAGTGCCATTGAAAATAATGGGACTTCTGGTTCAAAATACCATAGAGTTGCCTTGGAGGACCTAGAAAATATCTATAGAGAGGATGCATTTTCTATGAAGACTCTATGGTATGTGTTCTGTTTTGTGTCCTGCAGATAACTGAAACCATGGATATTGGTTCCGTGGATACTGAAGCCCATGGATATTGGTTTAGTGGATACATTGAATAAAACTATTACAGTGGGCCCTTGTATTGTACTAGGGTTTGACCCCTATGGATACCAAAATCTGTGGATGCTCGAGCCCCATTATATACCATGGCATGGTGAAAAGCTTGTCCCTTATATAAAATGGCAAAATCAAGGTTTGCTTTTTTGATTTTTTCCCCCTGTAATATTTTCAAACCATGGATAGTTGAAATCCATGAATATGAAGAGCCAATTGTCAATTGTTTAGCTAGCTACTGTTATTAACATCCTGCTTTCACAGTTCCTTCATGCTTTTGGAATGTGATTGGAGTTATGCATACCTGCCCTTGACTGTGATATAAGTCTATAGATGCATCTTATAACAGGACTCCTGTATCCACTGATATATTATCCACTGATTCAATTATCCATGGTACACAAAACAGCACACCTACCATAGAGTCTTCCTAGAAAATGGGTCATCTCTAGCCATTTTCTAGGTCTTCCAAGGCAACTCTATGGTATTTTAAACCAGAAGTCCCATTATTTTCAATGGTGTTTGCTATTATCCACAGTTTTCAGTATCCATGCCCCCCACCCCGAACCAATCCCCAGTGGATACGGGAGGCCTACTGTATTATCAAGCAATAGAGTAAAGGACATGTTTTAATTGCATTGAGTAGCTTTCTCCACCCTCCTCTCCTTCAGCTGTTTTGAAGGCCATCAGACTCAGCCACCATGGGCAGTGGTCAGGGATGATGGGACTTGAGCCTGCATTTGGGTAGCACCAGGTTGGGAAGAGCTGGCTTGGAGAATGGGAAACTTTAAATTATATAAAACCACTAAATGGTATATTACTGTAAAAAGATGAATCAATCTATTCGTATATCATAGAGAAATTACTATGTTATGTATTTTTCTGTAAATTCAGCCTTCACATGAACAGATGACAACATTCTAGTTACTTCTGCATGTAACACTCTTGAAGTATTAGACTAAGTGCTTGTATTCCTCCGACCATTAATGCAAACCCTGTATGGATTAAGTCGTGTTTGATATAAACAATAGCTATAATAGTTGTCATTTAGAACAAGCATTACTTCACATACAGAGATAACGGGGACCATTATGTCTTTTATATCTATAAATGAAACATTGCATAATTGGGGCTTCAGTTTTACTGAATAATTTAGTTGAGAACATTGCTTGTGTGTTGAGGTCACCACCAGTACCTACAGAACCAATATTCAGAGTTTCAGTTATCCACAGCTGAAAAAAATAGAAACACATACCATAGAGTCACAATGGAAAATGTCTAGAAAGGTAACCTCTCTAGGAGTTGCTTGGTCCTCCAGTACAACTCTGTAGTATGTTCGTCCAGGAATAAGTCCCGTATTTTAATAGGGTTTGCTATTATTTGTGGTTTCACTTATAAACAGTAAGTCCAGAAACATATCCCCAGCAGATACAGGGGGTAACCTGCATTGGAATTATGTTTTTAATACCATTATATAACACAAGGTGCAAGGCCTGTTTAAATATGGACTGTCTACCTGGTTTGTCTAGCCATTAAACCTTTGCATCGGGTCCATGGCCTTCGTGAGACCTGTGTAGAAAACCTGGTTTTTGACTAGCCTTAGGGGGAAAGAAAGTTCACATACAGGACTTCACTTTGAGGCTGATTGCTGCAAATAGGGAGGGGGGGAGGAAAGGAAAAGGGGAATGAAGGAGAGATGGAGACCATGAGAGAAAGAAGAGATATATAAGAGTAAGAGAGTGGGACAACATTGTTTTGATGCTGTATGTTTTAGTCACACCATCATCATGAACCCCAAGAAGTGTCTGCATGGGCCTACCTGGCTCTCAAGTCAAAAAGGTTTCCTGGCATACAGTGACTAACAATTGTTTTCCAAGATTTTAGACAGGTTATCTTGCATAACATTGCATTTTTCTTCTATCTAGAGATGCCAGGGACTAAACCTAAGGGGAGGGGGAGCAGTACAAAACAGATTTCATGCATCCAGGTTTTATCCATATTCCCATTCTCCTTGCTTTCATACTCTGGAGATAATAAACAGGCTAGAAGAGTAGGAGACCTCTACACTGGCTTACAAGTGCTACAATGACTGTGCTCACTGGCTTCTGGCCAGCATGACAGTTTTCCTTTTCTGTATTACATTTCCCTCTGATCCCATTCCTTCAGTGATATAACTGTATTATACCTGAGGCTTGAATATTGTACTATGTCAGTATATCTCAGGAAATAGTTTTTAATCTATGAAAGCTCTTGCCAAAATAAACAAATCTGTTAATAAAGGTGCTACAGGAGTCCTTTTGTTCTCTTCCCATTTCCAGTTTATTCTATGGGACTGTCAGCTTCCTGTGTATTCTCTTCTCTGATTTTTTTTTTCATCAGAGGAAAGGCTTGTGTTCCATGAAGGTGGCAAGATCTACAGTACAAATGACATTTTCCTTTGTTCCCCTTTCAAGAATCAAACAAATGGACATACAGAGTATGTGATGGCTACAATGCTTTTAACATATCTAATTCTACTAGGTTATGCTCCTTTCATGAAGAATCTGAAGTTTTAAGTTGCTTGGGACTGGTTTTTAAATATTTTAGTTTTTTTAAAATAAAGCAGACAGCTGAAAGTAAACATTTCTTGGTCATCTCAAGTAGATTAGGAGATTCCAGCATTCATAGCATAGCATTTTCCAAAAATATTTTGACAGATACAGTCTCCACTGACTTCATCACAATAATGTTAGAGTGACCTGAAAGAGACTCTAAGAACTAGAGCAAGGTTAACCCATGCCTGGTTGCTGTGTAGTACAGGTAGGGATGGCTGAACAATTGCACAACTTTCCCCCACTTTGTTTTCCTACATCTACAGCTAGGGATTTATGCCTATCCATGAGTTTGTCAGTGATAATAACCAATCCCTTGGTTTTCATGATTATTAGCATCTCTCAAGCAGTTTTATCTGGAAAAAGACCAGTAGTTAATCTTTCCCCAGGACTTAGCAATGCTAGCTTTAGCTGGTGGGAATTGGAGTCCTGCAGCATCTGGAGGGCCTTTCCTTAATTTAAAATATAATTGAACATCAGCAATAAGGTTTTTTCCTCTCATCCCTCTCTAAACTTTGTCATACCCTCACACAAGCAGTTGTGGTATATCCAGTGCCCAACATCCTGATCCTATAAGGACTGCAGCACTAGTTTTGTAGACAGGTACTTATATAACTATTTCACATCTGTGTGCCAGAGATTAATTGAAGTTTCCATGTTGTCATGTGATCTAAAACATGCATGTATATATTTCCCATGCTTATTTGTTTGTAGCACTTGCTTGAAGATAATTTTTGTTAAGCAACAATTGCTTAACATTACTCTATGAAGAACATATGTGTTGAATTTAACAGCATAAACACGTGATAGTTCTGCCTTTCATTCAAAAACACGTTGTGGTTAGAGTGCATGCCAGGTTTCTGGCTGACTGGTTTATTGCAATGGTATTTACTCTACGTTTTGTATTGCAAATATTCTGGTTAATGTTGAGGTGGAAGTTAAGCCAGTCCTGATGAAACTTTTATTCTAACATTCATTTGTGTCTTGAGTGGCTTGTCTACACAGGCAAAAAACAACAACATACTCACCCTGTATCATGGCACAGTTGACACACAACATTTTAGACGATGCACATTTTCTTCAGGGTTTCTGCAGGAAACCCTAGATCTGTAATATTCGCACTTTGCTCAGCATTTGAGGGGGAAACACAGTTTTTTGGCCATGTGACAGCCAAGGCTTGACTTCAGAGCAAGCCAGGGTTGGACTTCCTGTGGATAGGACTTCATTCTGGCACTTAATTTTTTTTTATTGCATGCCTATCTGGATAAGCGTATCTCTGCTTACCCAGTAACACAGTACTCTGGGACCATGTATATTTGTTTATTTGCATGCACAAGCGAACAGGGGGGAAACTGGAGCAGCCCTGGGCATGTGGCTTGAAATAGTACAATGTATAGGACACATGATCAGTGTAGGGGCTTCCTTTTACTCCAAAGTGGTCAGACAAGCTCTGGTACATGTGGCATTTATGGGGCCACTGCAGATCAAAGAAATCCACCGTGGTTATGAGCTAAGTGCAGGGTTTCTCACCAGTGTAGACAAGCCTGAAGTTTCAAATGGATGGATTAACTTTTTCAAAATTCACATTTTCTGTATTGGAATGAAATGTTTGCTTATGTATCTCTCTCTCTACTGTCTAGAGCATACTGTGCAATTCATCCTCTGTAACAAAACTTTGTGATCAACAATGCATATCAAACAAAATCAGAAAATATTTTTAAAGTGATTTTGCAACCCATGATTGCAATTCATTTTCTTTAGCTAAACTATGTGATTAATGCACCATTTCAAAGAGTCAGAGGTAACTTTTTAAGGTGGTTTCACAAACTATAAAGTAATTTTATGCAACTCATGTGCTATGTTTGATTTCACAGTCATTGCTGGACCACAAACCTCTGCCGCATGTGAACATTGGATTCTGAATTGATAAAAACTATTAAAGCAGGCATGCACATCTATACTATGCTTGTGTGTTTGTGTGTTTTTGAGAACTCAAACCATGCTTTCTTTGATGGAGTGTCTGAATGCACTCACGTGTTCTGTGTATAATCCCAAACCAGCATTTAGTGTTCTATCAGTGAACCTCATCCTTTTCTCTCACCCAACAAGGCCATGAAGAATAAAAGGCAACTGTTTCTGCTTCCAGTTGAATTTTGTTATTTTGTTCAAAATAGGGAAAATTTTGGTGAGTTTTAATCATGGTTTGTCCAAACAGGATGAGAAACTATGGTTCAGACCTAGCACAGTTTGGCCCATTTGGGAAGGGCTGTACTGGAAAGAGTGCATGAGTACAAGGTTCATTCTCATTCATGTAGAAAACATGGAAGCTGGCATACTGAATCGTATCTTTGGTCTATCTAGCCCAGTATTGTCACAATTGATTGACAGCGGCTTTCAGGGATTTCATGCAGGAATTTTCTTACCTATTCTGGAGATGCATTGAATCTGGGATCTTCTACATGTAAATTAGGTGCTTTATTTATATATGTATTAAATTTATATTCTGCTTTTCTCCTCAGATGGCATTCAAGGGGGCTGCTGGGCCCATATGATGAGATTTTTGTTTGTTTGTTTACCCTTTTTCTTGTCCATCAGATCCTCAAAGTGTTTTATAACACATATAAACTTATTCATATATCTGCAAATGTTTCCAAGCTATTAGTCTTCACTATGGGACATGTGCTGCTGTATGACGACTATCCATTCCCTACATTCTCCTCTTTGTGTGCATGCTGAATCACATGTTCCTTGGTTTTTCAAAAGTGACCACAGTAGGCCCCTGGTATCCACTGGGATTTGGTTCTACGGCCTCCTGTGGATACCAACATCCATGGATGCTCAAGTCCTATTATATACAGTGGTGTAGTAAAATGGTGTCCCTTATATAAAATAGCAAAATCAAGGTTTGCTTTGGGGTGGGGTGAGGGATTAGAATATTTTCAAGCCACACATATTGGAATCTGTGGGTACAGAATCTGTGGACATTGAGGGCCAACTATATATTGATAATGCTGATAGATTTGTTATGGTATATAAAGTAAATAATCCTGCTATTATAAAATGTCCTGACTTTTCCATTTTTAACCTTGGATGTACTCTAGGGCAGACTATTCTGGACTTTGCTGAATCTTGCTTTCACTGATGAAAATCGTCATTCAGACACTTCAGTCAGTTTATTCATCAGATGGCACAAATTCTTGCTTTTGTCTTATGGATATTGGGTCAATTTTACAGGATGCTTTGGTGCTATGTTGTGTGACTTTTGTATGATTATACCACAAAAGCCCACTCATATACAATGGATCCTTCCATAAAACACATTTCTTTACCACAGTCTTGCTGAGTAACAGGCACTGAGGAGTACCTGTTATCAGCTTCGGCTGATACGCCAGCTGCGCCCTTTCCTGGAAGTCAGAGACTGTGGTACATGCTCTGGTAACCTCCCGTCGTGATTTCTATAATGCACTCTACATGGGCCTACCCTCGTGCTTGGTCCAGAAACTTCAACTAGTATAGAATATGGCAGCCAGATTGGTCTCGGGTACATCTAGAAGAGGCCATATAACACCGATCTTAAGATCACTTCACTGGCTTCCCATTAGTTTCCAGGCCCAGTACAAGGTGTTGGTTATCACCTTTAAAGCTCTAAATGGCTTGGGTCCAACCTATCTTTGGGACCGCCTCCTTACATATAATCCTCCCCGTGCATTCTGGTCCTCTGGGAGGAATTTGTTACAACCTTTAAAAACTAGGCTCTCTTCGACCTCCCAGAGGACCTTTTCAACAATTGCTCCCAGATTAAGGAATGGCCTGCTGGATGATATCGGTCACATTACCACCTTAAATAGCTTTTAAAAAGCTCTTAAGATGCATCTCTTCCAGCAGGCCTTCCCTGAATAGATATCTGGCCATCAGAAAGAAAAATCTAATTTAGCCTGATCCCAAAACAGCCACTGTTTATTGTTTATTGTTTATTCTTATTTTTAGTATTTATTAAGTATGCTTTAATTTTTTTATTATTTAATTGTATTTTAAGAGGTGGGATGGAGGGTCTTAAATGTATATTTTTAAATGTTGCAAGCCACCCCGGTTGCGTTTTGTAGAGGGGCGGGATATAAATACATTTTATTGTTTATGATGATGATGATGAATAACTGTATGTTCCCCAAAATGTCAGTCTAATTCTACTCTGTAATACATTTCACATATTAAGACTGCATCTTCCTTGGGCCAAATAAACCAGAAGTACCTGAACAGTGTTCTAATACTTATTCCTCAGTTCAGCTATATTAAGATGCAGTGCTGCTGTGAGAAGAGATGCAGCTACTTGTTCATCCTATGTGGAATTAGACATGGAATAAGAACAAGATTTATGTAGAGGTTCTACAGTGTCCCTCTGAAGACTTTGTATGGGTAATTGCTTCACCCAGTAGAAAATGAAGGCCTTACTCATCTCTGACTTTGGAATCAACAAGAAAATTTTCCATTGGTTACATTAAAAGAAAATTAGAATGTTAACAACGACCAAATTCTGAAGAGTTACAATTTTAATTCTGAACTAATGAGGTAGCATTTTCACTGAACAGCTGAGGTTTATTTGATGCTTTATACTTTCCTGTTTAATTTCCTGCAGGGTGACTTCACTTGGAATAGCATGTCGGGGCGCAGTGTTCGGCTCAAATCTGTCCCTGTCCAAAGTCTTTCAGAATTGGAGCGTGCCCGGCTACAGGAAGTGGCTTTTTATCAGTTGCAGCAGGACTGTGACCTAGGATGTCAGATAACTATACCCAAAGGTAAGGATGAACCCCAGGTCTTCTGAGGAAAGTGACAAAAATGTTGAAATCTTAGAAGGTAAACCACAGCAGGTTCCTTTTTGGTAATTTCTATAGATATTTTAAAGTTATTTGTCAGTCACCATTTTTATTTCGCTACATGCTTTCCCAATTTATCTTGCCTTGGTGAGCCTGTTCCTTTAGATCTTATATTTTATGGAAATACTTACTGTGTGATAAGTGATCCAAAAGTTGCTCAGTGAAAACTAGTTGCTTGTTGATAGCATGTTCATGCTTGGGTCCTGGTTGAGGAAGGAGTAAATATTCAAAGACTCCATGGTAGTCCTGGACAGCCTTTAAAAGAGTTGTGGCAACGGGTGCATAAAAGATTACCATATAGCCCCTAGGCCCTGTCCTAAATTCCATTTCCCACAAAAAGATGAGTTGAAAAAAAGACTAGCCCCAAACTCTAAAACTTGCCTCTAGGAAGTGATGATTATGAATTCAGACCATGGGTTGTCTATATGGCAAAAATACTCATAGAATTCAAGGAGAATATGGTTTGTCTTAATGTGATCCCATATCAATCCACCATATTCGGAAGAAGGGAGACCAAAAATGCCAAATACTTTGTGGAAAAAGGCTTAGCGATTTTCCCCATTTTTTTTTAAAGAAAAACTCCAAAGGAAGTGCACATTTCTGCTCATTGGGACAACTGATTTGCTTGATGCACATTCCTGTTAAGAGCAGAAGTAGAAAACTGACTGGTTGGATTTGCACAGGGGGCAGAGCTTGCTGGCAAGGCAAGTACCCCGAATCACCATGTTAGATTTTTGCCGTAGCAATTATGTGCTGAGACGATGAAACAGCTGCTTCTCTCTCTTTTTCTATTTATTTAAGCAGAATATGGCACTCCCACACCTTGGATATACTTAAAAAAAACTGTTCAGTGGTGGCAACTACTGGGAATAAAAACATGAGTAGTTTGCTTGCACCTGCCATCTTGATTCACAGGCATGCCCATTTGAACAACAAACATGGATAGCTTTGCATGCCTTCAATCTTGCCAAAAAAATAATTGAGACAATGATTGCTGCACATTGGCATTAGCGCGCATCAATCCACATTTTATAGTCTCATATAGATGACTCCCATGTTTCAGGAGAGGTGGTGTCACCCAGAAAAAGCTGAAAAGTGACTGCAAACGACTGGAATGTTCAGGACAAAGAGCCACAGGTTCAGCAGGTGTGGTTGAGAATATGCTTCATGCATATTCACCTTATTTTATCTAGTTCTGGGTCTTATCTCTGACACTTGCCATTACACAGTTTTGCCCTTCCTTGCCTTTTTAACCTGGGTGTTGAAGATCCCAGAAATCCACAAATAAGATTTTACCAGAACACAGCGTGGCTGTGAAGTAACCTTCACTAGTTTTCTTGTGGTCTTCTAGGAGGCATCATGCTAACCACAGTAGGAGATGCTGGGCCTTCTGCCTGACCTGGCAGGATTCTGCTTATATACAATCCATGCAGTTTACTGCTTATCAATTAACCTGTGTCTGTGCTATGTGAACTGCAGTACTGTTGGAGCTTAAGGCTATTTAACTTGTGCAAAAGTGGGGGAAGCTAGAACAATCAAGATGCAAGCAAAAACAATAAAACTAAGCTTTATTTGGGAAAACACAGCATCTACTAATGTTGTTTTAGGGTTCTTCAAGAGGTCAGAAAATAGTCACATTATGAGTCAAACCCATTTATATGCCATAAAGATTTCAGTAGATTTTGTGATCCTATTTCCAAGATGTCATGCCTAAAATAAGTTTAGCCTCTGATAGTATCACCCACAACGCAGAAAGGATTTCACACTGAGTGAACTCCCCTTAAATAAACAAGACATCATTGTGATACTGCCCGCCCTTATGAAGATCGGCTGTAATCCCAATATAATCCTAGATATGTAGATCTCTACTCTCTTAATAGTAATAACAGTAATGTCAGTAATGTCTGCTTATGACAGAAATGGCTAGTTCATGTAGTTTCACTGGTGATAAATATTTATCAAAAATATTCATCTTCTTATTTTTCTTTTTCTCCTTTTCTTGCTCTTCCTTCTTAGATACATTGTTTTTAGTTTTTTAATTTTTTTTCTTAAATAGGGCGTCATACAGACAAAAAGCCATTTTAAAAAAATTAGAACAATAAAGAACAATGGAAAACAACCTAAAATATATAAAATCACTTAAGCAAGTTTTTAAAATATGAAACTATATACTTATACAGGGTCAAGCAAACATCCTTAGATGCTGAAGGTTTTGGTAAACAGCTACAGTTTTGCATTTCACAACCATGGTGCAACAGAGAAGGCCCTCACCTGTTTCCCTATGTTTCTCTCACTAGCGGGACACCGAGAGGGGCAGCAGATCTCAGTGCTTTGGCAAGTGTATATACAGGGAGAGCACTCCTTCAGATATCAAGGTCCCAGGCTATATAGAGCTTTAAATGTCACAATAATATCTTGAATTCAGGCAGAAAGTATACTGGCAGCCATACAGTCAGTCAGTTATCTAGCTGTTGCATATTACACTAGCTGCAGCTACTTTGTTGACTTCAACAGTAGTCTTGCTTAGAGTGCATTACAGTAATATAAACAAGAACTTAGTAGTGTATGAACCAGTGTGGTCAGGTTATCCTGGTTCAAGAAAGATTGTATCTGCTGGGCTAGCTGAAACCACTCTCGGGCACTCCAAGCAACAGAGTCCCCCTGAGTCAGGGATGGATCCAATTTCTCTCAAACTAATACAACTCCTCCATTAGAGGGAGCTCCTTCAGGTTGCTTATCTTTGGAACAATCGATCCACAGAGCTTTAATCTTGTTTGGATTAAGGTTCATTATGCCTCATCCAGCCCTTTATACAATCCAGGCACTACAGCACCTGCACAGCAGCAACTGACTAAAACAAGGAGGTGAGTGTTGTGAGCTTTTTGATGGTAGCCAACCCCAAAACCCATACAGAGGTTTCATATAGATGTCAAACAGTATGGGGTATCAGATGGAATACTGTGACATCCCACAGGAGGCTAACAGAAGTTCATAAGAACAGAATCATTGTAAAACAGTGCCTTCTCCCATTCCTGAAGCTGGTCCAATAGGACACCATGGCCAGGAGGATCATTAGATAACATCCCCTGGTCTTGCATCAAGAACAAGTCATTGGTTGGGCAACCAAGGCATTTCTGGTATTGAACTCCACCCTGCAATCAATTTGAGTCTACCTAATCTGTTTCCTCAAAACAAAACAAAACCCACCAAATCTTCCAAAGGTGCTTGTCTACCACATTCTTAAGTGCATTAAATACCTTGCCTCCAAAGAAGGTATATGTAATCAGACAATTGTTTTGACATGCTCTGGGTCCAAGGGAAGGTCCTCTTCATGGAAGAGTTTTCTACAGCCTCTTTCAAATGGCCTGGCACTTCTCTTAGATATTGTGAGGTGTTTACACAGGGCCAGTTTAAGGAATTTTGAGGGCCCCTGCAATGCTTTATTTTGGGGCCCCCATATGTTTATCTCAGGTCAATGTAACCTAACCTATTCACCGTACAGGATGTTCAGATTACAGTAGGACCCCATATCCACGAATTCATTATCCGCAGGACACAAAACAGCACACCTACCATAGAGTCTTCCTAGAAAATGTGTCCTCCCTAGCCGTTTTCTAATAATAATAATAATAATAAATAATAAAATTTTATTTATATCCCGCCCCTCTGCAACGCAATCGGGGCAGCTTACAATATAAAAACCCCATACTCACAATGCCCTAGCCCACCCACCCCTTAAAATAATATTAAATTACGAAGGATTAAAAACATGCATTAATTAACATATATATATATATATAAAACTTAGGAGAGAAAAAAAATAAATTAAATTCTAGGCCCTCCAAGGCAACTCTATGGTATTTTAAACCAGAAGTCCCATTATTTTCAATGGCATTCACTATTATTCATGGTTTTCAGAATCCACCCCTCCCCCGAACCAATCCTGAGTTGATAAGAGGTGCCTACTGTATTACATAATTTGCCACCAATAATTTAGTTTTTTTGTTTATTAGCAATTAACGTAATGGTGTAGATTTCCTCAAAGAAAAGAAAGAGTGGACTACAAGCTGAACATGAGTTAGCAGTGTGATGCAGCAGCAAAAAATGCCAATGCAATTCTAGGCTGCATTAATAGGAGTAGTGTCTAGATCAAGGGAAGTAATAGTATCACTCCATTCTGCTTTGGTCAGAGCTCACCTGGAATACTGTTTCCAGTTCTGGGCACAACAATTCAAGAAAGATATTGAGAAGGATGGTGGGAGGTCTGGAAGCCATTGTGCCCTATGAGGAACAGCTTAGGGAGCTGGGTATGCTTAGACTGGAGAAGAGAAGGTTGAGAGGTGATGTGATAGCCATGTTTAAATATTTGACGGGATATCATACTGAGGAAGGAGCAAGCTTGTTTTCTGCTGCTCTGGAGACTAGGACATGGAGCCATGGGTTCAAAGACTACAGGAAAAGAGATTCCACCTGAATATTAGGAAGAACCTCCTGACAGTAAGAGCTGTTCGGAAGTGGAATATGCTGCTGCCTTGGAGTGTGGTGGAGTCTCCTTCTTTGGGTTTTTTAAAATATAGGTTGGATGGCCATCTGTCGTTAAGTCTTGGGGCAACAAAAGATATTTAAAGGGGGTCCCTGGTAAAGAAAAAGTTAAGAACCACTGCTCTAGGCCAATGCCTCTCACATAACACTAATGGGATACTGGTGTTTTAGTGACAACAATAAAATCATTGTTCCCAGTAATATTACTCCAAATTTTAATGTATATTCTTTATATTCTTCTGTTAAAAGAGCTAGAGGGTTGTAGAAGTTTCAGCATTGCACTATGACTATGGAGACCAGGGTTTGAATCCTTACTCAACCATGAATACCCACTGGGTGACCTTGGGTAAGTCACACTCTCTCAGCCTCAAAGGAAGTCAAAGGCACACCCCCTTTGAACAAACCTTGCCTAGAAAACCCCATGGTAGGTTCACTTTAGTCAGAAATGACTTGAAGGCACATAGGCAAACACACACAAATTTCTTTTGCAGGCTGAACTCAGTTGTTAGCAAGGGGAGGAAGCTGAAGAAGACCAAGGGGAAAGGGAGGGGAGAGGAACCAAGACATGTTAAAAGCAGCTGGAAAGATGGACTGAAGGGGATCTATGTGGAAGGAAGGGAAGGGAAGGGAAGGGAAGGGAAGGGAAGGGAAGGGAAGGGAAGGGAGGAAGAAGCCCTTTCTAAGGGAAAGAGACAACCTTCAAATTCCGCCCCCCTCTCTCACACACACACACTCACCCCTCTCCGTGCCTGGCTGGTTTGCATTTTGCAGCAGCAAACTCCCTCCAGCTTCTGCCACGGAGGACAGCTGCTTCTTTCTCTTTTGGGACACGCTGTTGTTGTTTTTTTGTTTTTTTGTTTTAAAGCCAGCAGGAGGTTTTGGAGGAGGAGGGTAGGAGGGGGCTACAAAGCAGCTGCTCCTCGCGGGTCAACAGGGGGGGCCTCTTGACCTTGCCCCCCCCCAGCCAATGCTGATTTGGCAGACTGGTTAAACCAGCCCTGTGTTTACAACTTCCTGGATCCATCTGATCAGTCTACTTTTACTAGATTTTATTAGCCAAGGGAGTAAGGATCAAGATTCCTTGTGCCTGCCAAACAGATTCAAATGTCTTATCCAAATCATCAGCTTGCAGGAAGTGAAACTGATCCTAAGAAGCCTGAGTAGATGCATCATAGTCTTCATTAGTCTTCAATCATGCTAATTTCATGACTGTGCTACCTTTACTCTATCAGTTGTCCCATCTGTTTCTTCTCCCATAGATCTTCTGTAAGCCAAGGGAAATTCTGAGCACCTCCACAGCACCAGAGTGGGCTTGTGGAAGTGACTTTATCTAGAGTCTGAGGCCTGAACCAAGTACAAGCTTGCATATGAAAAGTCTGATGATTCTATTATATGCTATGTGTTATTTATGAAGTGGCAGATTTGCATGGATTGCTTTCCTTTACTGCTATCCCTAACCTGTGTGCTAGCTGAAAATATGTAAAGATCCTGATGGGAAGGGACATTATGTTTAATTCTCCTTTGTTTGTTCCTTCTTTTGAGTCATATTATAACATACTCAAGATGTGAGATGTTTTTCTTTACTGTATTTGACTTGCCTGTTGACTAATTTTGATTGACTGACCAATACTGAACCTCTAGTAGATAAAAAGGATAGTCTTGGAGTAAGCTGTGATTTAACTGAGCAGAAAGCAATTTAACATTCAGAACCTTTACTATTCTGTTTTTGGTTTTGTTCCCAGTATGTTTCTGTTCAGCTGGGAATGTGCTTTCTGCTTGTGTTTATTTTGGCAAAGAGTAGCTTTTTAGAACTTTGTTTACATTGCTCTTTGTTGTATTTAATTGCCCATTTGTCTTCTACATTGAGGGTGACCACTTTTTTATTTTTGTGCTTTTTCATATTTGCTTGTCTTCTGTATTTAATCACTAACTATGATGTTAAAGTATCTGCATTTTTCTTACAGGAGTAGAAAGTATCACTGTAAATGTCAGCAGATTATGCGCCCAGTTTTACCATCACCTAGCAAAATGGTGCCCCTGCTTTCAAAAATACAAATCAAATTAGATGCACATATTATATTCAGAGCTTGGAAATGTTTTTTGTGGGTTTTTTTTTTTTTTTTGGTAGATTACTATTCCCAGAAGCCCAGCCAAATAGTTGCCATCCTAGCTTCATGACTGAGGGCTTATTGTCCAAAAAGTAACTTTTCCAGGCTTTGATTATATTCATATCTGGCAGGTCTCACAGAGAGATTGGAACACAGCATTGGTCAGGAGGCTATAAAAAAACTGTTTCTCTCAGACTGGAACAGGTTAGCCACAGAGAAACCTTAACAACCTTGGCCACCTGGTGACTAAACCATATAGTGTCACTATCCAAATCACAATGTGTACATTTTACCTACATTAATATAATTCAGTTTAGAAAAGTAATATTCAAAATGGCCTTTAGAAAGAGTTCAGCAGCAATTTCATTCTTGTGGTGGCACAGAATAGATTCAGAAGCTCAGGTGACACTGTGTTGCTAGTTAATATGGCCTTCTTGAGATGTGTTGCACATGAAGCTTCTCAAGTCACAGACCTGTTATAGCAGACCTATAGGTGGCATGGTTTGTATTCATATAGTAAAGATTATGAGGAAGGTTAGTTTGCAAAGACATTGTTAGATCCCACATGCCATACATTGGTTTTACCAGTCTGTTCTTTCTTCTTTTTGGATTAGATTTGGTTGCTTGTTGTTAGAATCTATCCACAATCAAATGGAGAAATCTCATAAATGGCTTTTTTCTCTTACATACTGATAAACACTCCCTGTTTGCCATATTGGAGGGAAGTGGGATTTAAAAAATAAACCAAGTAGTTTCACTCCCTAGATCTTAATCCTCCGGGTTTTCTTTTGGTTTACAAAGTGATCAGGTATGATAGAAACAAAAATAGCTGAAGAAGAGTCCTAGGCATTTTTTTTACTGTTTGCTACTAGTTAATGGCCAAACACACTGTAATCAAGTAGATCTACATTGTTTAATCAGTTGAATAGATTAATAATTTAAAAAAAAAGATTAAATGGTGCCTATAATATATTGGGCAATAGGGAGGGTGTGTTCACATATGCACAGTCTGCCTTATTTATTTGTCTGTCTGTCTGTGTAATATAAATCCTTATAAAACAGTGCAAGCACCATTTTAGAAGAGTCATTTTCTTCCAAGTGTGAGAGAAACTGGGAGATGGCTATTTTAAGATAGTATCTGCTATGACCTACCTACATATATCATGTAAAAACAAGGCCAGTGTACTTACTGCTTTAGAAAAATTGTTTTCCCCCAGTTCAACTATACAGAAATGGAATTGATCATTTTTCCATGTGTCCTACTCAATTTTCTGCCTAAGATTTCTTTAATTAGACGGATATTGTGAATCTCCTTTGTAGAAATATAAAAACATAGAGTAAAGTTAAAGAACACTAAACCAACCATTGTGCCAAAATCCAACCTGAAGAACATCCCTGTAGAATTTAAAGATGATGTAAATAATAATAATAATAATAATAATAATAATAATAATTATTTTGCACTGTTAAGCCTAATTGACCAGGAGCCAAAAGAACTCTGAACTGAAGCCAGGGACATTGTCAGGGCGAGATGCGAAAAGACACTATCTGCAGCCAAAAAGAAAGAGAAGCCTCAATGGATGACAGATGAAACTCTTCAAGCAGTTAAGGACAAACAAGAAGCAAAAAGCAAAGATGACAGAAATAGTCAGAACCCTGAATACAACTGTTTGATGTCTTGTGCTCAGGGACAAGGAGAACTACTATAATAAGCAATGCAGAGAAATAGAGGATGGCAAGGAAAAGGAAGAAGAGATTTTCAAAGGATCCAAGAAATCAAAGGGAAATTTAAAACAAGAGTGGAGATACTCTGTGACTAGCAGCGGAACACATTACTTGACAAAATAGAAATAAAGAGGACAGAAACAATATACTGAAAAACTATATAAAAGATGACAGATCCATTCAAGGAACACCCATTTGAAGATCAACCTACAATTTTAGAAAGTGAAGTGGAAGCTGCAGTCAGAGCACTTGAGAGAAATAAATTACCAGGAACAGATGGCATACTAATAGAGCTTCTTCAAGCTACAGAGACAGAACCTACTCTAGTTCTGACTAAAATCTGTCAACAAATATGGAAAACAAAAACAATGGTGCACAGATTGGAAACGCTAAATATATACCAAGTATAAATATATACTTGGAGGTCTTTAAACAGAGGCTGGATAGCCATCTGTCGGGGATGCTTTGATCGTGATTTCCTGCATGGCAGGGGGTTGGACTGGATGGCCCTCGTGGTCTCTTCCAACTCTGCAATTCTATGATTCTATGATACTCCAATCCCCAAGAGGGGATATGCAGATAACACCACACTACTAGCAGAAAATAGCAAAGATTTGGAATAAGTACTGAAGAAAATCAAAGAAGAAAAGTGCAAAGGCAGATTTACAGTTGAACATTACGAAAACAAAAATATTGACCACAGGTCATTTACATAACTTTAAAGTAAATGATGAAGACGCTGTAGTACTTCAAGATTTTCCATACCTTGGCTCAGTCATTAATCAGAATGAAGACTGCAGTCAAGAAATCAGAAGAAGTTCCTGAAATGCAAAGCTATATCATGGAATACTAAAGTTAGGATTATCCATGCCATCGTATTTCCAATTTCTATGTATGATTCTGAATGCTGGACAGTGAAGAAAGCTGAGAGTGGGGGAAATGAACTCATATGAAATGTGGTGTTGGAGAAGAGTTCTATGGATATCGTGCACTGCTAAAAAGACCAATATGTGGGTTCTAGAGCAAATCAAGCCTGAAATTCCCCTAGAAGACAACATGACTAAACTGAGACTATCATACTTTTAGACATATCATGAGAAGACAATAATGCTTGGTAACATAGAAGGCAGTAGGAAAAGAGGAAGATTGCATTACAGATTAATAGACTCAGTCAAGGAAGCCATCGCCCTGATTTTTGCAAGGCCTAAAAAAGGCTGTTGGTAATAGGGTGATTTGCAGGTCTCATTCATAGGGACTCTATGAGTCAAAGTTGATTTACTGGCAGTTAACAACAGGAATGTTAGTGTTTCAATTTATACTGATAGTTGTGTATACCTCTCAGTAGATAGAGAAATATGAAATATATCCAATCTAAACATTATTTCTGCTATTAAGGGTTTATAATATCAATAGGTTACCTGGTTGAATAGGTAACCAGGTAACCAGGTGCATGTCCCCAATGTAACAGGCCCCTCCCTGTTCATTGCATTACAGTTAGCACCAAGTGCACACAGTAATGCAAAAAATAAAAATAAAATTCCACCAACTCATCTTAGAATCATAGATTTGGGAAGAGCTAGCAAGTTCTGAGACAGTCTTTCTCACAGTTGAAGAGCTCGTCATATTGGGAAGTTTCTCTTATTATCCTAATGTTTACTATTGTTGTTATCTTTATGGGCCATCAAGTTGCCCTTGTCTAATGGTGACCCAATGAATGAGATACCTCCAAGAGAACCTGTTCTTACCTGCCCTCTTCAGGCCTTGCAAACTAAGTGCTGTGGCTTCCTTTAGTCAATCCACTTATAATATGGCATTCTGCTTTTCATACTGCCTTCAGTTTTACTGAGCAATAATGTGTTTTACCCTGAGTCACGTCCCCCCCCCCCCGGTGATATGTCCAAAATACTATATTCAGTGTTTTCTTATGTTCTCATAATGTTTCGATAAATCTTCTTCTCTGCAATATCTGCCCACTGGGTATAACATGTACTTTGCTTTAGCTAATGATCCCCAGGTTTGCCATAAACCAGGGATCTGAAATAAATGCCAGTGGGGGATTTTTCCTAAAGCAAATATGGTACTAGCTTCAGAGGAGGAATCTCCTTTGCCTGCAGCAGAAGAAAGAACTTAATGTCCTCCACATGATCCCAATAATCATCAACCCACCCATCTATGATTCTATTTTCAGATTTTCAAACTTTCAGTTTAAATACAAAGGTATTTATTCTTAGTTCAGCTCAAAGAGTTTAGAAGAAGTAACACCTCTCCAACTGAGCTGAGAGTAGACAGTTGAAAAAAAAAAGAATATAGTTTTAATAAAAAGAGGATGAGAGTTTCTAGCTAGATAGCAGGGACTGCAACCTTGGGATGGGCAGAATCAGCTCCTGAGAATATATTATAATATTTTTCATTGCTTATAATACTGTTTTGTTTATACAGTAATATAAAATTGTTTCCACATATAGAAGAAAAAATTATTCTTCCTGGATGAAATATCAAATGGAAAACTTTGCCTATCCAGCTTTGGTGTTGCTTGGGCATGTACACAATTTCAAAATAGAAAAAGCTGTAATTAGCAGATGGTGGCATGGATTGGAGGAGCATCTCAGCCCTGGAGCAGCCTTGTTGCATTGTATCTTCAAGTCATCTCTGACTCATGGCAATCTTATCTTAAGGCTTTCTTGGCAAAGTTTATTCAAAGGAGGTTTGCCATTGACTTCTCTTATGCTGATGGAGTATGACTTGCCCAAGAAAGACCTGCCTGACCCATGGAAAGCAGGGCGTTTCCATGGCTGAACAGGATTCAGACCCTAGGCTTCCAGAGTCCTAGTCCAACACTCCATGCTGGCTCTTGTAAGAAACTTCTTGGGATGCTTAAATGTATTGTTTTTATTAAAAATTGAGATCTTTGCTAGATGGGATGGCCCTAAAGATGATTTTGGACTCCAACTACCATTGCCCTTCACTATTGGCCATGCCTGCTAGGGAGTCAAAATCATCTGGAGGTACACTTCCCCCCCCCCCATGTGCCTATTAGAACTAAACCAATGAAAGTATTGAGGGTTTTAAGCATAAAAGATGCTACGAAGAATGGGTAGTAGTAGTCTTAGGGGTGGATTTACTTCAGCTGTTTTTATTGTTACTTTTTCCTAAAGTGTAGTAAACACTCCTTATTTGATATGAAATACTTTAAGCTGGTTATAATTTGTAAGCAAAATAGTCTTCAGATCTGGCCAAATGCACTATTTAAATTTTTGTAACCTTTCTATGGAATGGATTTTTCCTCTCTGACATTTTTTGTTCATAGAATCATAGAATCATAGAGTTGGAAGAGACCTCAAGGGCCATCCAGTCCAACCCCCTGGCATGCAGGAATACACAATCAAATCCTGCATGGCAGGGGGTTGGACTGGATGGCCCTTGTGGTCTCTTCCAACTCTATGATTCTATGATTCATTCCCGACAGATGACCATCCAGCCTCTGTTTAAAAGAGTATGGATGGGGACTGTGTCTGAAAGCCAAATAAAATGGCTCATTTGTTATCCACCTGCCAGTATATAAGAAATAAAATTAGCTATAAAATAGTTGTTAATCCTTTGAAAAATGACTGGTTACATGGCCTCTGTTATGATGTGCTGCTCTAGAGACTAGAATACAAACCAGTGGATTCAAATTATAAGATGAGAGATTTCACATAAACATTAGGAAGAACATTAGGAAGCTTACATGGGGACCACTAAATGCAGTATACAAACACAAATCAAGGAACACGAGAGACACTGCAGACTGGGCCAGCCTGAAAAATCAGCAGTAACAGAACACATTATAAACCAACCTGGACATAAAATGTTATTAAAAAACACCAGAATTCTGGACCAGGTCAACAACTATCATGTCAGAATGGACAGTGAAGCTACTGAAGTCCACAAACACCTGGACAACTTCAACAGGAAAGAAAAAAATCCTTAAAATAAACAAAGTTTGGCTATCTGTCCTAAAAAACACCAAAATCAAAACTCAACACATGCAAATGAACTTCACCCAGGGACAGGGGGATTTCCAGCAGGCAATGGACCATTAGCCAAACAGACACTAATCCTTGCATATCTCTCCTCCAAAGGAACTAACCATTCAAATACATAAATTTACATATCCTCTCCAACAGGGACTCTCAGTATATAAACCCCACATACCTCTACACCATCATTCTCTGAAGATGCCAACAGGCGCAGGTGAAACATCAAGAATAAACTCTTCCAGAACATGGCCTCACAGCCCAGAAAAAAAAAAACCACGAAAAACTTATGGATGCCAGTCATGAAAGCCTTCGACTTCACATTAGGAAGAACGTCTTGACTGTAACAACTGTTTGATAGTGCAATAGGCTGCCCCTTGGATACAACCTGCCAGAGTGTTGCACTGTTTTCTCCCCCGGAAGAAAATAATTTCCTTTGAACATTTCACTCTTCCCACCAGATCACCACTGGTTTGGTTTTTCACCCAACTGTCCCTCTATGTGCTGTAGTGATAAAGCACACCCAGTTTCAATGAAGCTGTTTGGGGAATTCCCCCTTCCCCTATGCTTCTGAAAATTCTGGGGTTTCCTTGAATACTCTGATACTTCCCTCCTGCTTCACAATAGGCCTCTTTTGGCCATAGTTCTGTCAGAATTTACCACTAGAGTTTACTGTTTAGCACAGCTAACTTCTCCATGACCATGGTAGGCTTCAGTCTAACCATATGTTAAATTGTAAAATCAGTGGTGGTAATCACAGGCTAAGCTCTTTAAGTTTGGCAAGATACTTGAGAGTTGTTAAGCTTTTTATTTTTCTCATGTGAGACACGTTTTGAAATAATCAGCTATTTACTGTGTGTGTTAGATTTGGGAATAGATAACTACTATATTTGCAACCTACCATGGAAAAATTATTTGTAAACATTTTTAAAGGCGTTTATCTAGTAAAATGGTCATGTTTACACGTATACAAATTTATATATAAAGAAGGGCTTTTTCCAGTATTAGCACTTTTCCAGAATAAGATGTCTTATCTCCCATTTAGGAAAAGTAAAGGTTACCAGTGTAGGTTCTCACTGCCTGCTAAAAATTACAGCAGATCGTTTTCAAAGAGCCTATTTTGAAAGTGAAGCACTTTTCAAATGTGTTATGAAAAACAAACTGGAGTTTTGAGAGTCTATAAAGTTTTGCATATGCAGTTTACCCAAATTGGCCCAGCTCTATGTCAAGTTATACTTAGTTGTTAGCATTGCAGGCAGTTTTATCTTTCAGATACTCAGAAATATTTAGAACAAGACAGTAGAGTTGTGCAGAATATCATATACTCAGAAATAATGTATGGTTTTTAAATGAAATTGCTTTCTCAAGATAGCCATTGAAAGTATGGCTGACATTTCGATTTTTTAACTGTTTTGAAGAATGATTCACCTCTGATAAGAGTGCAGAAATACTGGAATTTAAAGAACACATTGCTTTAATTTTTCAGTGGCAGGAAAACTGTATGACTTACTTAAAACAGAGGAAAAGAGATTAGAATTGGGTAAATAAGTTACCTTTTGATTGAGGAGTAGTGAATTCATGAGCTTCTTGCATAGCCAATTTCCCAGTAGTTCATTTATAGATCTTTTAAAAAAATGGGAAAACTAAGTGGAATTTATTGGCCGAAACTATTGGCATTTCCTGTTGTCTTCTGTTTAGGCATTTGGGACTGATTCTGTCACTGTCACGTGGAGCAGTCAGCATACCATAGAACAGTCAGTGCCTCTCTACATGCTCATATTAAGCAGCCCATAATTCTGAGACTTCTCACTTTAATTCTTGAAACAATGATTTTGGATAGTGGTAAAAAACTCTTACAGCTTTTTCCTATGCTACAAACAAGTATGATTTCACATTGAACTTGTAGATCACATCCTAAACCTCTTAGGAATTGTTACTTCTAAAAGGTACCATGGAGAGAGTCTAAGCCCCTTTCTTGGATAAGATGGTGGAGTGAATGATAGCTCATGTGCTCCAAGAACTTTTGGATGAAACAGATTATCTAGATCCTTATCAGTGTGGGTTCCAGCCTTCATATTGAACTGAAACTACCCTGGTCACCTGGAACAGATGGCCAGAAATGAACATTAGCTAGGAAGAGATAAGTTTGTTGAGTTTAGTGGATCAGTCAAAAGTGGGCGGTATTACTAATCAAGATATTTTGGAAATTTGCTGTGAGCTAAGGATCAGAGAGCAACTTTTTCAGAGGCTTTACTCTGACCCGGAGAACCAGTTCTAGCAAGTGGTATTGAGAGTTTTAAGCCCATGGCATTTATCTGTATCAGGTGAGGCAAAAAAGGAGCTTCTTTAATATTGAGGAGTAATAATTGACTGGGTAAGTGCTGCTAAATTCTACCATTCTTCTGTTCTGTTGGTGGGAAGTTTGTCTGCTTGAGTGAGTGAGAAAATCTTCAACCAGCACTGGAGTGTACTGTACTTTTCCTAATGCAGGGGTGGGCCCGATGCACCTACTGCAGCTGAAATTGGGCACTGGATGGGCAAGTTGCAAATTGAAAGTTGCTTTTAAACCAGGGAGCATGGGAAGCATGTACTTTGTTACAAGATGTTTAGTGCTTCTGGGATTCCTTGACTATGGACAAATTTCTGCCTTTTATTACTGCCACATTGCCAGTATTAAGCAGCACAGCAGTAGTAGAACGTACAGCCTCTAGGTCATAGAAGTTGCCTATCTCTGTCCTAAAGAATCGGTTATACTCTGGGAGTTATCGTGCATCATAACCATTTGAAGCTTTGGCGGCATGAAAAATCTTCTGCCAGTTGCTGCTGAAACACCAACTGATATCCTCTTGAACAAAAAATAGTATGGCCAAAAGTTTACTATGTCCTAGTTATTTTGTGATTGGATTTCTCCAATGGGATGCCATGGAAGATGATTTGGAAATGGCAATTAATCCAGAACATTATGACTTGACCACAGATTTGTTGAAGATAGCAGTAGCAATAGCATTGATATTTATATACAGCTTGTCAGTGCCAAAGCACTCCACAAGCGGTTTTACAATGTGTTAGCCAATTACCCCCAACAAGCTGGGTATAACCTATGGAAGGATGGAAGGCTGAGTCAACCTTGGAGCCCTCTGGGATTGAACTCGAGTTGAAGAAAGGTTGTGTTCTTGCTCCAACTTTATTTACAATCTTCTTCAGCATGATGCTCCAAAGGGCTATGGCAGATCTTGAAGAAGATGACGGCATCTATATACGTTACCGTACTGATGATACCTTGTTTAACTTAAGCCGTCTGAGGGCTCACACTAGGACTCTAAATTATCTAGTCCATGAGCTGCTCTTCGCTGATGCTGCTGCCCTTGTTGCCCAGACAGAAGCAGCTCTGTAGTGCCTAACATCCTGCTTTGCAACAGCTGCAGAGCTGTTTGGGCTGGAAGTCAACCTGAAAAAAACGGAAGTTCTTTACCAGCCTGCACCACAGGACGAACACCACCATCCCCACATTGCCGTAGGCAAATCTGTGCTTAAGTCTGTTCAGCAGTTCACCAACCTGGGAAGCATCATCTCCTCAGATGCCAAGATTGACAAAGAGATCGATCTCAGATTAGCAAAGGCATACAGCACATTTGGAAGACTTCACAAAAGAGTCTGGAGTAATAAACACCTGAGGTGAAGCACAAAAATCAGTGTGTATAGAGCCATTGTACTATCTTATTCTCCTTTATGGGTCAGAAACATGGGTCACCTATCACCACCACCTACGACTCCTCAAATACTTTCATCAGCGCTGTCTCCGCACAATCCTAAATATACACTGGACTGACTATGTGACGAATGCCGCTGTCATTGAGCAAGCAGGGATCACCAGCATTGAGGCCATGGTATTGAGAACACAGCTGTGCTGGGCAGAGCACATTTCTAGGATGGAGGACCATCACCTCTCAAAAATAGTACTCTACGGTGAACTCGCCATGGGTCAGTGTAAGAGGGGTGCTCCAAAAAAAAGCGATACAAGGACTCCTTGAAACAACACCTCAGGCTCGGCCAAATTGATCACCAACATCGGGAGGCATGGAGACGCACTATCCACAACGCTGCAGCCTTATTTGAGAACTCATGCCAAACAAGTCTTGAAGAGAAACGACAACGCAGAAAGAATCACAACCCAGAAACATCACCCAAGGAGACCTTCTGCTGTGCTTTCTGCAACCAGACTTGTTTATCTCGGATTGGCCTTTTTAGTCATCAGCGCGCTTGCAGAAAGCGTGGGATGATTCCTTCCTGAATCTTCGTTTGCAAAGAAAAGCCAGAGAGAGAGAGAGAGAGAGAGAGAGAGAGGAAGGATGGAAGGCTGAGTCAACCTTGGAGCCCTCTGGGATCGAACTCATAACATTGTGGCTTGCAGTACTGGCATTTAACCATTGCACCACCAGGGCTCCCTTCTATATTCTATATTGCCAGTACAGAAAGAACTCTAGTGGCTCCAAGTAAGTTTGTAACTCAATTCAAAGTGCTTCTAAGTCATGCACAATCTCTCATCCATGGTTGAATGTCCTTCTGTATCAGTCTGCCCATCCACTGAGATTCAGATGCCATTTTCATTATTTCTACACTTGAATCCTCCTTAAATGGTTTTGTGGGAGAAAAATATGTCTTTGAAGACAAATACTATTATTCATTTATTAGTTATACATGTAACCCACCTTTCCGCACTTTTGGTTCTCCTCCTCCTCACTTTATCCTCACAACAGCCCACATACCCCAATGAGTTTCAAGTCTGTTGAGGTTGCTACTACCACTTTGGAAGAGCCAGGTCAAAGATCCCTCTGGAAAAGCCACGTGGGTTGTCTGTCTTTCCGCAGCCCTAAAAATTTTACTACACAAAAGATAAAAGTTCACACTGATTCTCAGTATAAATATCCATACAATAGGTGCTAGTTAATTTAAACAAGTAATCAATTATAGCTATAGTTCCAAGGCCCCTGAAAATGTGTTATATTTGCAGCCTTTTAAAAGTACCACTCCACATACATGTTTCTTGAAAGGAATTGAAATATCTACTTTTAGTTATTTTTTAAAAATCTAAATACTACAAACCTTCACCTGTGGTAAAAACCTACCCAACCTAACACTAGCCTAAATCCAGTAGCTAGTCCCAACTAGCATAGCTTAATTAAATCAATTGTTAAATGGTGTGTCAATACATAAATAAATCCTGTGATTGAATGGGCAAATCTATCTGGGACTAGCAGAAAAAATCATTCTATTTAAAATTAATGCATACAGAAGATTGAATGCAAAAAATTAAGATTAATAAAAGAATGGCAGAATAGTATGACTGACATAAGATGCATGTCAACAATGTATCCCTGAAGATCTTTGATGCAGGCAATACAGATTTACCACATTAACAGTTAGTTCCTATAATGTTGGGTGCTGCCTGAGTTAATATTTCAGGGACATTGAAATTAGTGGTGGGTCTATCAATTAGGAAGTGGTTAGATAGACCCTGTTGGACTTTTTTTTAGCAGAAAAATTAATCTCCCATGCTTTGCTGAACAGAGGGGAAATATCAAAGAACACATTTATGGAAGTCTGGTTCCCATTTATCAACTATACTATGGATCACCTTTTTACACAAGGTTTAAAGCTGTGCGATAACAGACTATGAATGCTAACAGGCTTCACTGGACTACATATAAACAGGGATAATGGGGTAACAACAATCAACATTCTGTTAAAATATAAAAATTAAAATTAAAAACACCCAGTACATTCCATAAACAATGTACTTGAAGTTCTGAGTGCAGAAGAAACAATGGAAAGGAACACAAGCCAAAATCAATTTATACATATCTACTACATATACATATACATAGAAAGTGGAGGAGTTGTTCCATCCAAGGAAAAAGATGAGACATAAATATTTTAATGGATCTTTCAGGAGTAAGCGCTGACAGCAAATTCTGTGAGTACAGGCCATGAATACTTGAAACCATGGAGACAGAAAACCCCTTAGAAAAAAAAAATTAACAAGCCAGAACTGCAACCAACCCCTGTTCCTTAACGCCAGATCCCCGGGGACAACGATGATGACAATGACAGTGGCACGGGTGGGGGGGGACGAGGAAGGAAGAAGAGGACAAGAGAGTCCTCCTCTCTTACCTGGTCCCTGGTGGGGAAAAATGGCAGTTGTGGGCACTTGCTCTGTTATCAAGCCCTGCCCCCCATGCTCATCCAGCCAATCAGCTTGCGCTGCCTCAGCACAGCAACACAAATGTGACTGTCTTAATGATCGGACATTCACATTCCCTATAGAGCTTTTTAAAGACTCCAGGAAAAGCTCCAGAGGCTTCCCTTTGGAGTTTTACAGTGGATTTGGCTGCCCCCCCCCTTCTGAATAAGATGCATGCATCAATACAAATGTCTGGTTAGACAGATCACCTTTCATGTGATTTTCATGAGGATTATTTATTAGACAGGACCTGAGAGACTTTGCAAGCCCTATGGATGTGGGAGGCCACAGGCAGTCCCAAGCGAGCCACTGTAATTCTGTCATGTTCCCTACATGGGTTCTGCTTTTCGACCAATTCTGGTTTCTGACACTGCTGCAGTCCCTAACTTGTTGGATAAGTAGGGGCCTCCTGTAGTAACTTCCACTGGAAGTTACCATAGAGTCATGCTGGAGCTAGGAAATGCCTAGGGAGACCATATTTTTTTAGACAACGGATAATTGAAAAAGTGCGTACCACCCCTTCACATACAGGGGGTGACCTGTATCCTAAATTCACCCCTTTGCCTGTAGTAGCTGCAGTAAGTATGATGATAATAATTTACAGAACAATACAGAAACTCCTTTGTAGGCACATACATGTTTTAGAGCTCACATTGACAAGCGGAAAGTAAATCAAATGTTGACAAACATGAGTGCCCCCCATATCTGTAGAAGTAACTATAAAACAATTAAAAATGTATTGTTTAAAAGGGGTTAAGTTGTGTAATATAATTTAATTCATTGTGCAGAAAGTAAACAACTACAAATAACTCATTGTTTATAACTAGTTACTTCCAAGCTCTGACTGAAATTGTGTCCCTAATTACCAAGGGTGGCCACACTTCTCTGCTGTTGGCTCCAGTAATCGCCGTTGGACTGACCCATAAGTAGCAGCCTGGAGCAGATCAGGAACTAAGAACCAGGGACCAGCAGGCAGACCTGAGGACAGATGTGGAGAATGAACAAGGAGTCAGGACTGAAGAAACACATGCTCAGATAGCCTTTGTTCTTTCATGGGTTGTCTAAATGGTGAAAATATTCCTCACATAATGTGAGGAGAATACGATCTGTCCCAATGGGATCCCACATCTATTCGCCATATTGTGAAGCCCCTCCCCCAAAAAATGTCATATACTCAGTGGGAAAAGTCTTCATGGATTTTTCCGTATTTTTAAAATATGGCAAGGTGGATGTGCATTCTTGCTCATAGTGACAAGCAACCAATTTGATTTCCTTTCCCAATATGAAAAGATGATTGTATCTTCTCAACATTACTTCAATTTTATCATAAAGAGTAGAGAGAAGATACTGGAGAATATTACTGTATTTATGCACTGCTGCACATATGATTATAGCAGCAAAATGGAAAAATAAAGAAGAACCGTTGATAGAAGATTGGTTAAACAAGATATTAATAATGAGGGAAAATGATAGATTATCTCAAATAATAAACCAAGAGGTGGTAACAAAGACTGAAGTAGAATGGACTCCAGTCATTCACTATTGTAGATTAAGATGGAACGTGGATAGAGATATTGAGATATAAGGTTATAATAATAATAATAAAGGGAAGAATTTGGTAATAAAAGTATGTTAAGAAGAGTAGAAGGATGAGACGAAAATAGTAAGAATCGTTTTAAGAAATACTATAAGGGAAAAATGGCAGTTTTTAAGGAATAGAGAAGACTGGGAAAGTCACAAGCAAACAAATGCTTCAGGTTATTTGTACAAAGGAAGTCAGGTTTTAATATTTGAAATATTTTGTAAATCGTCATGGGTAACACCACGTGACAACACTACGTGTAATACAAATGACAGTATAAGTGTACAGTTTTGTTCTGGTATAATAAAAAAGTAAACTTTAAAAAAAATGAAAAGATGATTGGTCAGACATGTGAGGGGGGTGGAGCTTGCTAACAAGACAAGCGCCTGGAACCACCATCTTGGATTTTTGCCATAGCAATTGTGCACTATGGTTAGAAAACAGCCTCTTTTTTTAATGTGTGTTTGCTAAAGCGGAAGATCGCTCTACCGCACCTTCCATTTTGTTTAAAAAAAATTGGCAGGGGCAATCTATTTTCTTGAGAAAATAGCATTGCGAGCGATTCACTTGCGCCCGCTGTTTTGATTGCCAGGTGTGCCCGTGAAAACACCAAATGTGGTTTGCTTCACATGCCTGCGAACTTGCAAAGAGACCATTAAGACAGATAAAAGCTGCCGCAAGTTGCCATTACCCCGCAGCAATTCAAATTTTTCCTCCGTATAGATAAGTCCATAGTATATTCTACTGAGACAGGAAGCTTTCTAATGTTTCTTCCTGCTAAGAAAAGTGTGGCCAGTCTTGGCAGAAAGTTACTAAAAAAAATAATGAATATAACATTGTGCAAAAGCCACCCATACTTGATCAGTAATGGGATAATGTTCTGCAATCATCCTGCCACTTCTCAGTGATGGATGACTTCAACATGTTATATTTATTTTTCTTAAGAGTAACTTTATAGACTGTTATCAGTTCTAGACACTCTGTGTCACTGTATTTACCTCTATGAAATATTTTCATGAAATTTAATTAATGTATATTGCCAGAATTGTCATTCTTCGGGCTTCAGTTCTCTCAAACGAAAGTGTTGATTCTAGGAGTTAAATTCCTGAGTGGGAAGAATGGATGCTTCTTTCTTTAATGCTCAGACATAAACATTATGTAGCACTCAACTTGCAATTTAACATGATAGCAAAGGTTGTGTTGAATTGTTAATAAATTGCATTATGTTTTTCCTTTTTTTAGCTTAAAAGAGCAAAGACCCTTTCAGCTTTCAAAGATAAGCTGCTGCATGGGTAAATGAATACAGTATTCAGCAGATGGTACATAGCTTTTCAACAATGTATAACTGGGGTGATAGTAATTCACAGCAATTCTCAATATAACTGTAAGAAGAGCATAATACAATATGCCCCTGTTTCCATCTTTGAGATGTTCTATTTATGTAGCAAAAAGCCTTGTGGCGTTATGAAAACAAACTAATTTATTGGGGCATAAACTTTTGTAGACTATCAGATGCATGAAATGATATTCCCACTTGAAAGATTAAAGATAATATATCTATATGCATACACATATAGCATTTCCACACACTTACAAATATACCTGTAGTGGTTTTGTTTTATAATCTCTGCACTCTTAAGATAAGTTGTATTGATCCATTGTCAGTTATACCACACCTTTAATCGAATTCCTTTTTTTTCTACATAAAGTTTTTTTTTAATTATTTCTAGATGGACAAAAGAGGAAGAAATCATTACGAAAGAAACTGGATTCCCTTGGAAAGGAAAAAAACAAAGATAAAGGTACAGTAAAACATATGTATGTATCTATATAAACTGAATATATCATGTATTACAAAATACAAATATAATTAAAATACACATACTATGCAATTTATTATTGTTGTGAAACCTATTTATTTACTAATACTAGTTTTCAGATGAAGAAGGTTTTTAAAATCAGTTTAAGAATATATTCTATCTTTTTACACAAACTGAACAAGTGAAGCAAGCTGAAATCACAATGAAACCAGGGGTGTTTTTGTTTTGTTTACTGGATGGCTAAAGTCCTCTAGTAGAATTGCATTGGCTGAGACCATTAGTATAGTTTAGTATTTAAAGTGGGTTGGAAAGTTTTTACATTGAAAGAATGGGGCATCAAAACAGGGAGTGTCCTTCAGCACTGGCCAAAGACTAAATAGTGCCCCAATTGAGAAGTATCTTCATATGCCCTCCATTTTTTTTCAGCCTTTGAATTCATTATTTTGACTGATATTTTTGCCCATGCCACAACTTTGATACATGATTTGAATTCATGATATTTCCTGTCACATGAGACAATCTGTTTGCTTGTCTGGATCTGATCACAGTCACTCATCTGTCCACCATCTATTGAATCGATACTGACGCTTTTAGTGAACTTTTTAAAAATATGAATATTAACAAAGCTCTGGCTATGTGGGCCAATATTGCCAGCTTTGCAAGTGAATATGAGTTGTTTGTAATTTATTTCAACCCAGAGAGAGAGAGAGAGAGATTTCCAGCTGTTGAATGGATATTTCCTTAAATCAATGTCTGAAGACTTTGGGCCTTTGAAAGCTTAGTTTAGGCAGGAGTGGAATTGTGTGCCCGTCCAGATGTTTTCAAACTGCAACTCTCAGTATTCTTCACCATTAGATATAATGGTGATGGTTGCTGAGCATTGCAATCCAACCACATTTGGAAGGCCACACCCCCGGGTTAGAAAGATTACTGACCCCTATTGGAGGGGGTTATGGTTTTACAGCAGAAAGTGAGATGCAATCACGGTAGACCTAGTAATGGCTTCCATCTTCTCAGGCTATAACAGGTTTTCTAAACAACCAATGCTGGAGAGAAATGGGTTTGTTGAGAAATGTTTAAAGTCTTTCTAAGCCCAACTTTCTGTCATCCAGAATATAGAATGTTAGCACCTTTTAAAGCAAGTTCATTAGATAAGGCTTGAATTTACTGTATATGCTCCATTATAAGTTGAGAAATTTTAGTCTAAAAATTTACCATGAAAACCTGTATCAACTTATCCCAAGAGTCAATTTCCATAGAACTCAAGTTAGCAGCAGTGTTTTAAGACAAGGAAGTGGCCTTGGAAACTGACAGTCACCCCTGTACCATCATGGTCAGCTACAGAGGTGATCAAAAAGATGTACAGTTGTCCATCCACATTCGCAGGGGTTAGGGCTGCAAGACCCCCACAAATGTGAAAAAAACACGAATAAATAATGGGTCACGCCACCACCCTCCCGCAACCCCTGGCCATCCCAGAAGAAGCGACGGGGGCTTCTAAAGCCCTGTCGCTGCTTCTCTCCTCCCCCCACCCTCCAAGAAGCAGTGACGGGGGCTTCTGAAGCCCTGTCGCTGCTTCTCTCCACCACCCACCACCCTCCCAGAAGCAGCGACGGGGACTGCTGAAGGCCTGTTGGCACTTTTGGGAGGGTGGGGGGAGCTCCCAAACACCACGAATAATCAAAACCGCAAATGTTAAAGCCTCGAATGTGGAGGGGCAGCTGTATTAATTATTGTGTAATACCTTTAGTTGCTGAATGTTTTTCTTCTTTTGCCATCTGAGGCACACTTAGCCAAATGCTCAAGCAAGTATGATATATGGATAGACATTTTGTCTGCATTCATTACTTCCATTATGTACTCGGCATTTTCTTTGTTAGTCCTCTACAGTAGAACCCCCCATATCCACTGATTCATTATCCACTGATTCAGTTATCCACGGGACACAAAACCACATCTACCATAGAGTCTTCCTAGAAAATGTGTCCTCTCTAGCCATTTTCTAGGTCCTCCAAGGCAATTCTATGGTATTTTAAACAAGAAGTCCAATTATTTTCAATGGTATTCGCTATTATCAATGGTTTTCAGTATCCACGGATCCCCCCAGAACCAATCCCCAGCGGAGACGGGGGTCCCACTGTACATCATTTGTTACATGTGCACAGAACATATCCCAAACTAATAGTGAAGGACATGTTCTTAGCCCTGCATCTGGTCACCTACCACACACATCGTACAGTCACAATTTAATTCCATCCTCATTTATCCAGCCTTTAGGGTAAACATAAACAGTTATGCCTGCCAGAATTTTGTAAGTTCTTTGGCATTGTTTTCCTTTGCTTTGTTCTTTACATCCTTTCTTATGTGCCCCAAAGCTTTACTCTCAACTTATCCATGGGCCACAGCAAATTCCATGATTTTGGTCCCAAAACCTGCCCTCAATCCACAAGATCAACTTATAGTCAAGTATGTATGCTATATGTTGCTTTTCTGTAAAGGAAATTTTGTGAGCCTGAATCTAGTTCTCTCTTGGTGGAACACTTTCCATCATTGGAATTGAAGGGGCAGTGATTCCTCTGACCCCCTCTACAAAGCTAACAAACACTCCAGAACAGGTTTTCAAGCAGTGAGAGGGGTGACAGTGGGAGGGGTTGGAAGAAAAGACCCATACTGGAGATGGAAGCCTGGTAATGTGACATTGGATTTAAGCAAAGAAAATAGCAGCAGCATTAGTGCATACAAAGAATCATTCTGATAGCAGTATATTTCAAAATGTATCAACCTTTCAATAATGTCTCAGTAACAATAAATTGAACAAAATTCAAAAACAAATGCTCAATATAGATATTGAAGTTTAATATCTATATTGAGTTCTATCAACCCCCAAAATAGAAAGTTTCAGAAACAACAACACTGTTTGGCAATGCTCTTCACATCCATATCTTACTTGATGTAATCTAGCGCATCAGGTCCCAGTCACACCAAGGACGTTCCAACAGTGTTCAGCTATCCCTCCCTTTCCAGACCCTAATGGGATCTCACCTTCATTGTCTTTTTATAGCAGCCAGACGTGTGTGTTTCCCTGAAGTTCTTTCCAACAGCTGACTCTTGGGGCAGAGGTTGCAGGCAAGGGAGGTAGAACTAGTTGGGCTCTTGACTGTTTACCTCTCTGGCCTGTTTCTCATGAGATCCACCAATATTCATAGGATATACAACAGAGTGCTTTTTCAGGGGTTATGAAAATTCATGCATACAAGCTTTGGTGAAAGAAATAATTTTGTATTTGCCACAGTCTATTTGATCATTATTTTCACTTGTATATTCCTATTTGGGCTTCCAAAGAGGTTTCAAGACAAATAACAAGTGCAACAACATTAAGGGTACACCAATATCACTTAAGTCAAAATTATAATATTCTGAAAACTGCTAGCACAGTCAGCAAAGTAATTCAGTTGGCCAGATAAGAGGACCACTAAAATGCCTATGTCCTTCTTCTCACCTGTCAAAATATACTAGCAGTTTATATTGTATTTAAAAGCTGCCTTGAAATTGAATACATGCAGTACACAGGCAAGAGGGCCAGCATGGCGTAGTGGTCTGAGTGGTGGTGTAGGACTCTGGAGAACAGGTTCAAATCCCTACGCTGCCATGGAAACCCACTGAGTGACCTTGGGTAAGTCACACTCTCTCCACCTCAGAGAGAATCATAGAAAAACTCCCCTATGAACAAATCTTACCAAGAAAGCACTGTGAGAGTTGCCTTAGCCCTGGTCACCTACCACACACATCGTACAGGTGGAATTGACTTGAAGGCAAACAGCAACAAAGTACGCAGGCAATTTGGCTCTGGTCAAAAATTGTCTCGCCTTATGTCCTTAAAATGCTCCACCAGCTTAAACATCTCTTGGAAAAGATCCTTTTGCCTTAGTAAACAATCCAAGAATAGCTGGTGGAGAAAACATGCTCTTGGTTCAACCTGGTGTATTTGCTTTGTGAGTGTGCTGTGTATGTAGGAGACTGAAAAACTTGATTGCCTTCTAAACAATATTATGCCCTTATTTTTCTTTGTGGGGCCTCTCCTTTGTGCATTATGCCCAGCCACTTAAATAAACCTCTCAGTATTGTTCCTCTCTGTGAGGATGTGAGTTCACAGTTGACTTGATTCATGGTCAACCCACTCTGTCTCAAAAAACATTCTTAGTCAACCCTCGACCCCCTACCCTTCCCCTTTATGCTTGACAGTGAGTTGAAAAATGTTCTCTTTGCTGCTTGCACAATTGTGTTTTTAACAAGCATTTCAGAAGTTTATTTTATAAAGTGAATGCTTTCCATTGCCAGGCAACTTGTCCAAAACAAATATTCTGCTCTGTACTGCACAGCACATGTAGGTGTCCTTGTACAGATGTGCCTTGAGCATTCTCATTCACAGCAGCTTTCTCCTAATTCTGCCTGCCTGCAAGCACTGCTTTGCAGCTGTCTTGTTTTATGTGCTAAATCTCTGGTTTAATTCTTGGGGAGTAGTAAGGATGCAATAACTGACAGAAGGAGGAGATTGTAAGATTTCTAAACTATGTCTTATGAGCCCTTCTATGATGTTATTTTTATGTAGATAAACAGCCACAAGAGCTCTTCTCCTTTGTTAAGCAATGTGTTTCTTTAAACAGCTAGTGTTGCTACCTTAGAGAAGTTATTTGTTTTACCACAGAATAGAATACCATGGTATTTGAAAGCAGGCCTGTGCTGCTGACCATATCAAACTGTTCACAAGTCTCAGTTTCTTTTGGGAATCTGAGACTTCACTCACTTTGCTCACCAGAGAGTTCACCTTACCACTGTTTATGGTCACTCTTACTTCAGGATAATTGAAGGGTGAGTCAAGAGCCCTATATTGTCCTAGGAGCTCTTGAATGATGCTCGTTCTGGTTCACTTGGGACATATGAAGAAGTTAAAGTAATAGATTTTCCTTGGGTTTTTCCCGGGCTGTGAGGCAGTGTTCTGGAATAATTTCTTTCTGACGTTTCGCCTGCATCTGTGACTGGCATCTTCAGAGAATGGTTGGGTAGGAGTGTATGTGGAGTTTATATGCTGTGAACCCTTGTTGGGGAATATATGTAAATTTGTGTAATTGAATGGTTAGTTTCTGGGTATAGAAGTGTAAGGCTCAATAGTGTCTGTTTGGCTAATGGTTGGTTGATGGGCCATTATCTGCTGGAACTCCCCCGTCCCTGGGTGGAATTCCTTTGTAAGTGTTGAGTTTTGATTCTATTGTTCTTCAAAACTGGGAGCCAGATCTTCTTCTCCGTGGTCTCATTCCTGAACCACCTGAACAGCATCCACCCAAACATCCAATTCACGATGGAAAAAGAGAAGGAAGGAACACTGCCATTCTTGGATGTCCTAGTCATCCGCAAACGAAACCAATGGTTAGGCCACAAGGTATACAGAAAACCCCCACACACAGACAGATACCTACACAAGAACTCCAGTCATCACCCAGGACAAAAAAGAAGCACAATAAAAACATTGGTAGACCGTGCAAAAAGGATTTGCAAACCCCACTACCTGGAGGATGAACTGAGGCACCTAAACTGGGCCCTACAGGCTAATGGTTACTCCAGATCAGACATCACAAGAGCAGCCAGACCCAGAAAAAAACACAGGGATGAAGAAGAAAAACAGCCACCCAAAGGGAAGGTATTTTTACCATACATCAAAGGAGTTACAGACAGAATAGGGAAACTGATAAGGAAACACAACCTCCAAACAATCTATAGACCAACCAAATAAATCCAAGAAATGCTACGCTCAGCAAAGGACAAAAGAGACTCTCTCACAGGAGTTTACCGCATACCACACAGCTGTGGACAAGTTTACATAGGGACCACTAAACCCAGTGTGCAAACACGAATCAAGGAACATGAGAGACACTGCAGACTGGGCCAACCAGAAAAATCAGCAATAGCAGAACATGTTATAAACCAACCTGGACACAAAATGCTATTTAAAAACACAGAAATTCTGGACCAGGCCAGCAACTATCATGTCAGAATGTACAGTGAAGCTATTGATATCCACAAAAACCTGGACAACTTCAACAGGAAAGAAGAAACCTTAAAAGTAAACAAAAACTGGCTCCCAGTTTTGAAGAACAAGAGAAACAAAACTCAACACTTAAGGAATTCCACCCAGGGAAAGGGGGATTTCCAGTAGATAATGTCCCATCAACCAACCATTAGCCAAACAGACACTAACGAACCTTGAATTTCTATACCCAGAAACTAACCATTCAAATACACAAATTTACATATACTCCCCAACAAGGTTTCACAGCATATAAACTCCACATACACTCCTATCCAACCATTCTCTGAGGATGCCAGCCACAGTTGCAGGTGAAACATCAGAAAGAAACTATTCCATAACACTGCCTCACAGCCCAGAAAAAAAGAAGGAAAATCTATGGATGCCGGCCGTGAAAGCCTTCACTTCACAAGTTAAAGTAAGCTCTATACTAACATAACTTATTGTGTGGGTAATTATCTTTCCAGTTAGATACTTATCAGTAAGTTGGCCTTTATAGAATGTAGTCCTTTGTAGAATGTAGTTAGAGTCCATCCTCTTCTAACAACATTACTACTTGTTTGTTTGCTGTAAGATGGTTTTCTATAACAACAACTTTCTATCATAGTGTCCCATGTCTGAAGAGCGTAGTGGGTATGTCATTTTCCTTTTCATTGTGTCAGTAGGAGAAAGTTGCTGTTAGAAAGCATTGGAGGAAGCACTATTGGGGTACATTTAGGTAATTTGTGAAAACCATCTTATCCTCACGTATAGTCCTCCCAGGACTATAGGAAAAAACAAAAACTTCAGTGCATCTTGAAAAGTGGCACATTCATGGACTTTGTGACAAGACCAGCCACCAGATTAATTTTCCGCTTTTTTTTCTTACTCTGTGACATTAAAATACTAAAGAAGGAAGACCTAGAAATAAACAGGAAAATAATTAAAACATCAGCTGAGGAAAAAGGCAATTGAGGAGGGTATTTCCTAAGGTTTTCCTATTCTACTTTAGTCCTTAGTATAATAAACTAGCCTGTTTAAGTCCATCTACATCCTCCAACGCACCATCTGGTTTGGGTCACTCCAGGACACTTAGGTGGCCAGCATACACTGAGACATCAGGAGAAAGGAGACCTGTCAGTGAATAGATTTACTTACAGGGTCCATGGGCAGAAAGTAATTATTACTGTATCACCTATGGGGAATAAGATCAGGAGAGGATTGAGTATGCAAAATGATCTAACTAAACTCGCATCATGGAGAATAAAATGAATGTGTCCCCCCTTATAGCAATAGCACCTGCATTTCTATACCACTTTATAGTGCCAAGCACTCTCTAAGGAGTTTACAATGTGTTAGCTAATTGCCCCCAACAAGCTGGGTACTCATCTTACTGACCTACAGAAGGATGGAAGGCTGAGTCAACCTGGAGCCCTGCAGGATTGAACTCACAACATTGTGGCTGCAGTACCAGCATTTAACCACTGTGCCACCAGGGCTCTGCACCCTTATCTCCCAACTCGTAAGCTATTTTTCAATACATTTTGCAACTACAGCATCCACAATTCAGGGCACTCTCACATGATTTGATGGTGTTATTGTTAATGCTCACTAGTGCTTTGAGACTGAACAGAAATTACAGTGCTTGCATTGCCTCAATGCCAAATCATATACAACTTTTTCAGTCATTGCCAACAATACAAAAGAGCTGCTGTTTTATGGTATTAATTTTAAACTTACTTTGACTTACTTTATTTCCCTAAGCAACCTTCAATTGAAGAGAGAATTTTAAAATCTAAATAACTTTTGAATTTATTACTTTGCATGACTCAATTCAAAAGGACAAACAAACCTCTTTAGCTGTGAATAATCCTAAAAATTCAGACTAAGAAAATGCCAGTTACTGCAACTTTTTGTATATTCTTCTCCCCTTCTCTACATTTGAGGCATACCTATGTGCCCTATTAGTCCTTTCCATTTTATAATCTGACAGAGGATTAAGTGTTTAGAGAAGAAACAATCCCAATTTTTTAATAAGTGATTCTTAGGGAGTCTGGCCAGTCAGCAGATAAATTCAAGTTCCTCTGAAATTAATTTGTAACCTGTTGTCAGTCTCACTGGAGGCTTCCCTTATGTCACTTATATCCTAAGATGGCTTGATTTTAAAATATACTATTCTCTCTTTGTATGTGCTTAAATCTGAGATAATAATTGCTCTTAGAAAATGTTGTTCCACACATACTTTATCCATGAAGTGGTTGGAACTAACACCCATTTTCCCTGTGAAAAAAATGGTACATAAAGTATTATCCTTGAACTCTGTCACTACATAATAAAATAGAGGAGTGCTTGTAAGTAGTGTGGTAAAAGTTAATTGAAGGCAGATGAGTGTTGTTGCATTATAATTATTTTTCTCTGCTTTGAATGGACAACACAAATGGTTCCCTTGATTGTCACTCCAGCAACCAGAAGCTATCCAATTTAGCTATGTATTTTCAATGCATCTTTGCAGAATTGCTATTTTACTGTACCTGGTGGAGTGCTAGAGTTCCTTGCTACATTCCATTGCTGGTTGTTTCCAAGAAAAGATGCACTGCTGTGAATAAATATTTGATTTTTCATTTATTATAGCCAGAAAATAGATGTTCCTCTTCCATGTTTACTTTCTACACATTCTATGTTAATATAAAGTATTTCTTACCGTTTATGTTTAACTTGTTCCAACAATAATTTCCACTGGTGATGTTCGCATGCATTTGCCTCTCCAGTAGAGAGAGAGAGAATAGAGTCTCACAGTGAATATAAAACAGTGTGTTCTTTAGTTCTTAGAAATGATATTGTTTTGAACATTATTTGTTCCATATTTGGATGCTTTTTAAATTGCATGTATCTTTTATGCTCAGTAAGACAACAGTCTTATTAGAGTAACATTGTGACTGTGTCACTCAGCATTAACCAAAGCTAAAGCATGGTCTAAAGATATGCACTCACAACTGCATTAAACAGAAGATAATTCCCCCCCCCCCCGAGCAAGGTGTTAGAATATACTGTATTGGAACATGTAGAGAAATAATTTGTGATCAAGCTGCTTGCTGAGAACTTGACAATGAAATTCTTGCCTTATTAACCATTGTGGCAGTTTTGCTATTGACTTTTATCTCTAATCTTATATGGCTTCCACTTATGCACACATAATATCTGAAATGTACAGTTGCCCCTCCACATTCGCGGCTTTCAGACTCGCGGTTTTGATTATTCACGGTTTAGCCCGAGCCTCTTCGGGAAGGCTAGTGAGAGGCGGGGTAACCTCCTGCCTGTGCCTTCCCCGGCCTTCCAGAGGCCGCTCCGGGGCTTCAAAGCCCTGGAGTCCACTCAGGAAGGCCAGGGAGAGGCAGGGCAGCCTCCATCCCACCCGCCCACTGCCTTCCCTGGCCTTCCTAAACTGGCTCCAGGGCTTCAAAGCCCCAGAGTCTGGTCAGGAAGCCTGGGGAGAGGCAAGGCAGCCTCCCGCCCACTGCCTTCCCCAGCCTTCCTAAATGGGCTCTGGGGCTTCTAAGCCCCGGAGTCAACTCAGGAAGGCTGTGGAGAGGCAGGGCAGCTTCCCTCCCACCCTCCCGCTGCCTTCCCCGGCCTTCCTAAGTGGGCTCTGGGGCTTCTAAGCCCCAAAGTCCATTCAGGAAGGCCGTGGATAGGCAGTGCAGCTTCCCTCCTGCTGCCTTCCCTGGCCTTCCTAAGCGGGCTCCAGGGCTTCTAAGGCCCGGAGTCCCCTCAGGAAGGCTGTGGAGAGGCCGGTCAGGCTGGCCACACACACACACCCTGCCGCCTCCCTCCCTCTGGGGGGGGGGCGATCGTGGGAACAGCATTTTTATTTGCGGTTTTTCCACATTCGTGGGGGTCTCAAGACCCTAACTCCCATGGATGTGGAGGGACGACTGTATATTTTAAGTTTTACATGTAATTTGTTGTTCACCAAATTGCATAGACTTTTGGATTCTGCATTCTTTTTCATTCAACATCTTTCTTTCTCTTCTACCTCCCCTCACCCCTCTTTTCTTCATTCATTATAGCATCTCCCAACATAGTTATTTCCAGTTGTGTGGGATGTTAACCCCTATCCAACTAGAGATGCTGGGAGTTGTTGTCCAGCACAATGGGGAACACTAGATTGGAAAAAGCTGGACTCTGGTGACACTTCCTCAAGATTTCAGGATAATAGAGAGGCTGACCAAGGAGATTTACAATGATAAGTGTACTTTCTACAGTGAAATTATTTACTTAGCATTCATCGAATCTACTTAAATGCTGTGTCTGTTCTTGACTAGGGAGTCATGGAAAAGTGAGAGGTGCCTTCAAATATTTAAAAAATCAATTTTTTGTTTTTCAGAGTTCGTACCCCAGGCTTTTGGTATGCCTTTATCACAAGTAATAGCTAATGATCGGGCTTACAAACTGAAGCAGGACACTCAGAAGGAAGAGCAGAAGGATGTTTCAGAATTTGTAGCCTCCCTTCTACCATTTGGTAGTAAAAGGCAGAACAAGGAACTCTCAAGCAGTAACTCATCTCTTAGCTCCACCTCAGAAACACCAAATGAATCAACTTCACCTAATACTCCAGAGCCAGCTCCACGGGCAAGAAGGAGGGTAAGTTACCTACTCATTTCTTTGTGTGTACTGTAGGCATTGAGGGACATTCCCAGGCCCTGCCTTGAATGCAGAAGTTGGGCTCCTGGTCTGTAATTAAATTAAAGTCAGCCCTGATTAAATGATAAAAAATTTCAATTTTAATGGTGATCTTTCTTTCCCAGCTGTTCGTGGGAGAGACTGAAATGGACATAAGTTTCTTGCCAACACCTCAGGGGACTCAAGGATTCTTTGGAAACTTTCCTTTTCCCCAGATTCTAGTTGAGCTTTTCAAATTACCAAGAAACAAAACTCATTTCACCCTTCTTTTTAAAAAACTTTCTGGTTTTTTAAAGCTGTTTCTTGTAGGTGGGTACACACTGATGAAACTGTTGAATGTTTCATGTTTGCCCAATGTTTACCCAATTATTTATTCCATATTCAAAATTTAATTTAAAAACCTTGTATAATTCATTTCTAGATAGTGTTCTATCTTTTTTAAAAAAGTATAGTCTGAATAAAGTTTACTTGTACTGTATAGACCAAACTTTTTTAAAAAAATCTCTAGAGTAAAATATTCAAAATACATAGCTGGACAGTGTCTTGCATTATGAATAACCAAAATAAGCAATACTGTTATTGAAAGTCACAAAATAGCAAAATAGAAAACAAATGTCCCCAAATAGCAAGCAAGCTTTCAAGATATCTTCAACTCTGGCTTGATGTTTAAGGCACAAAGTGTACATGCAGCTTTTTTTTTTCTTCTTGCTATTTCCTCCTCATATTCCAGCCTGTTGGAGAGTTGTAGTGAAGATCATTCACTGTTTTATGACATTCTGTTTGGTCCTCATGAAGGCATGTTTGCATATTATGCTTAGCTAAATTGTGTGTCAACAATGGTTTGTTGCTTAAGCCCTGAATTATCTTTCTAGCATCTAAACAAACCATGACTTGTCTTGTCAATTTCTAGTTTATGTTCCCCCCAGTATCTTGATTGCCTTCCCAGAACTGCAGCATAAAAAGGAGGAAAGGAGGGAGGGAGAGAGAAAAAAATGTAGCAGCACCTTTAAGACTGGTTTTAGTTTTAGCACAAGCTTTTGTGGATATAAACCCATGACTTCAGATGCAGTACCAAGTGGTATTAAGGCCCAGGTATAAAGAGTATTTACACAGTTGTGTGATAGAATGTAATAGGATCTAAAAATATGCAAAACCATTTTCCTTGTCCTAAACTTTCAAAGGGTTGGGCAAGGTGATACGGTCTTTCAGATCTTTACAGTGGTCAGTGCTGATGTGTGAAAGCAATACTTGTAAATCTGCTTACCAAAAGTCAGTTTCCCTGGGTTCAAATCTCTCTTTGAGAAGATTCCTTTTGTTACGTGTACAGCAGAGATTATTGTATTAATATATGTAGTGTGACAAGAATCCATTGTCTTTGTTCGTACCTCTGCTGATGTATTGGAATTTGTAAATATAATTCAGTTCAGCTGTTTCTCTTTCTAGTTTTCCTTTGTAATTTCCTTCTTGAAGGAATGCAGCATGTTAATCTCTTACTGTCTTTTCCAGAAGGGCTAATATATCCTGCAACTGGTTTTTGGATATTGCCATTTCTAATCTCAGACTTGTGTCCATTTATCCTCTTTCCTAGAGATAGTCCAGTTCATCCAAAATAGAGTGTAGAGGGGCACTGCTGGCATAGGATGGCCTATATCACGCTGGAGAAAGAAAAAGTAAATGTTTCTCTGATGTTGTGGGTGATGTTATTGGTCCCTGTAATATTGCTCCCAGAATAGATGTAGGGACAGAGTTGGCACCTGGGTTTGTGGTAGGGTCTTGTAGCTGTATTAACCATGTTATGCATCATCCTGTTGTAAGCAGTCATACACTCCTCTCCCAAGAAACAGCAATAGGAAACTTGCTTTCTGAAAACTTTAACCCATTTGCATTGTGGCATGACATACGAAGAATTTTTCTTTCCAGTTTGCCATGGTAATGAGCAACCTGCTCTGCAGGACCATTCTACCCAGCACTCTAGTATCTCTGCTTACTTTAATGAAACACCACTAAGTAGCTGATGCAGCATTTCTTTGCAGGCAGAACGTGGTCTGCAAAGTATTGCCACCTCATCTTCTAACTTTACCCAATGCAACATTACAAAACCAAAGTATATTCTGAAATATTTTGGAATGCCATTTGGTTCATATGGCATATACTAATTAAAGCAGCTAGGAAGTAGGACAGAAGAAATACGGAGAAATGTAAAGTACTGCACTTAGGGCGGAAAATGAAATGCATAAATATAGGATGGGAGAGACCTGGCTGAATGAGACCACGTGCGAAAGGGATCTAGGAGTCCTAGTAGACCACAAGTTGAACATGAGCCAGCAGTGTGATGCGGCAGCTAAAAAGGCCAATGCGATTTTGGGCTGTATCAATAGAAGTATAGTGTCTAGATCAAGGGAAATAATAGTGCCACTCTATTCTGCCTTGGTCAGACCTCACTTAGAATACTGTGTCCAGTTCTGGGCACCACAATTCAAAAAGGATATTGACAAATTGGAGCGTGTCCAGAGAAGGGCAACTAAAATGGTGAAAGGTCTGGAAACCATGCCTTATGAGGAGAGACTTAGGGAGCTGGGTATGTTTAGCCTGGAAAAAAGATGGTTAAGAGGCGATATGATAGCCCTGTTTAAGTATTTGAAGGGATGTCACGCTGAGGATGGAGCAGGCTTGTTTTCTGCTGCTCCAGAGACTGGAACACGGAGCAATGGGTGCAAGCTCCAGGAACAGAGATTCCACCTCAACATTAGGAGGAACTTTTTGACAGTAAGAGCTGTTCGGCAGTGGAACGCACTCCCTCGGAGTGTGGTGGGGTCTCCTTCCTTGGAGGTCTTTATAAACAGAGGCTGAATGGCCATCTGTCGGGGATGCTTTGATCGTGATTTCCTGCATGGCAGGGGGTTGGACTGGATGGCCCTCGTGGTCTCTTCCAACTCTGCAATTCTATGATTCTATGAAGAACAAGAGACAAAAAGTTATGCAAATTTGGCAAAGATTCAGAAGAAAAAGAAAGGGATTGTATGGGATAAGGAGTTGCATGAAGATACTAGTAGGTGAAGTTGAGACTGGAATGAGGCTGACATGAGTCAGAGATATGCTGGAACAGTTCTTCTGTAAGTAACCTTGAAGTAAGTGGGGTGCTGGTTTCATATGAACTAGGCAGTTGCTGAATTGATTGCTCTTGCCTTCTATTTTCTGAGCTTATATCCAAAGGCTATGGAGAGTTTTGTTGTTGCTCACCTTGCACCATTGCCATATACCAGGACTGGGTAGTTATGGATTGTCTTCCCAGAATGTATCCCCTTCCAATCTCACAATGTTGTAGAGAATGCAGTAAGCAATAACAGTGTTGGCAACCACAGCTTATTCCACAGTCTATAAGGGTGTAAAGTAACCTCCACCTTCAAATTCCCAACGTTCCTCTCCACCAATAGCTACTTCCTGCTGTGATCAGGAAAGTTTTCATCTCAGGCATCCTAGACTAGTGGAATTAGGAAGCCATGTCAAGATTGAACAGCCTGAACTCCCACAATTAGTGTAGGTGCAGTAGAAATTCATTGGCTAGTGCCATCATTCTACTAAAGAAAAGAGCATATTAAATTATGCTTCTTGGCATAATACTCAGAACACAGCGGTATTACAGCTTTTCCCATACACACCAGTGGATACATTCTTCCATGTCTTTCACAACCTAGAGTACCACTTGGAATTGTCTTACCCTGAGGAACAGGGTTTAGGAGTCAATATGTGGACATAGAATTAATCCAGAGTTGGAGCAGCTTGATGGAGTCCCATGCCCTAGCAAGACTCTTCTCTAATTATCTTGCAGGACTCTTTTCTTGTCCCCCACTTTTAAAGGGCATATTTAGGGCACATATTGTGTAATGGAAATTTTCACAAGTATTTGACTTCCCACTTCAGATGAACTGAACGGGATGTAGCCAAGATTAAAAGCCAGTTTTAAAAGTAGTATTTTTTTCACTGATCTAGCACACTGCATTGTTCTGTGTTTTCACATAGCTATATCATAGAATCTTAGAGTTGGACGTGATTACACTATCTAGTCTCTTTTTCTAAACATCATTAAAAAGAGGCTGGACAGCTATTTATTGAGGATGCTTTAGTTGGAGTTCCTGCATTGAGCAGGGGGTTGGACTTCATGGATCATGGGGCTTCTTCCAGGTCTATGATTCTATGTACTCATTATCAAAAGTTCCAGTGGCCACCCCATAAATTAGATTCATTCAATCATAGATTCATAGAGTTGGAAGGGGTCACAAGAGCCATCTAGTCCAACTCCACACCATGCAGAAATGCACAATTAGAACATTCCTGAAAAAGGCCCATCAAATCTCCAAAGATTGAGTGTCTACCACCCTCCAAGGCAATCTACAGTAAAAAAAAAAAAAAGAAAAAAGTTCTTCCTAATGTTCATGTGGAATATCTTTTTTTGTAATTTGAACCAATTGGTTCTTCTAGTCTCTAGAGAGAGAGAAAAGCTTGCTCCATTGACTGCATGGCATCGCTCCAGATATTGAAGACGACGATCATGTCACCTCTCATTCTCCAAGCTAAACATGACCAACTCTCTAAGTTGTTCCTTGGTTTCCTGATCTTAGATCATCTTGATTGTCCTTCTCTGGACATGATCCAGCTTGTCAATATCCTTCTTCCAATTCTGGCAGGCCTTCCCTGAATAGAACAGGCCATTTTAATGGATGCTTCTCCCTCTTTTTATGTTTTTATGTTTTGATTCTATAGTTTTAAAGTTTTAGGGTAGTTATTTTATGTCACTGGTGAATCTGCCAGTTATTTTAAATATATGCACTATTACATATAATTTTAAGTTATTACTATTGTTATGGATTTGTTTTTATATCCAATTGTTGTGAGCCACCTTGATTGCCTAATAGGCAAAAGGCGGGGTACAAAAATAAAGTTGTTGTTGTTGATTTTGTTGTTGTTATTGAACTGTGGTGCCCAAAACTGGCCACAATATTCCAGGTGAGGCCTGACCTGGTCATCATCTGTGTTGACTTAACTGTGTTGGTTCTGGACATCCTGAAGGTATTCTTAAAATTCAAATCCTCTGTCTCTAGAATTTGCAGCTACATTTCTTCCAAACATTTTCTCCACCTGCACAAAGACATGGACAATTCAACTATGGTAGTCAAGGGAAAACAAACAGTGTCCCATCTCCTCATTGATTGTAGTCCATTAAAGCATTGCATTGAAGCTGCAATGGTTTAGGATTTCATGTTACTGGTCTGTGCTCTGAGTGTATAGGGGAGCTGTGGATTTGTAAGCATGCACACAGGCTTTCCCATGCTATGGCAGCATACATAGGGTGGTCTTTGTGGCTTTTCTTTGTTGTCTACATATGCACTGCACAAATAATCCAGTTTGATGCCACTTTAACTGCCATGCTATGCTTTGTGTGAAGAAGCATAAGAGACCACTTGTCTTGTGGAATGTAGGATTGTAGGAATATTTGCCATATTAAAAACATACAAACTTCAAAGGCTCCATGCTATGGAATTCTGGGATCTGTAGTTTTGTGAAGTATTTAACCTTCTCTGTCAAAGAACTCTGGTACCACAACAAACCACAAGCTCCAGAATTCCTAGAATTGAGTCCTGGCAGTTAAAATAGTGTCAATCTGGATTATTTCTGCAGTGCAGATGCAGCCTGAATCTGTAAAACACAACTATGCTCTTTTTTGTGGCAAGGGATTATTTTACCTTGTGTTCCTTCTCCCTCCTCTGATGCCATAGGGAATTCTCCCAGCACTTCTCCTCCTGCAGGAAATCCTAATACTGTATTTTGGTATATGCCCCTGAGCACATATGAGTTCCTCTGACTTTTGGATCTCTGAGGGCTTGTCTGCACTACCAGAAAGAATCATACTCACTTCGTAGTTGCTGCAATCATGACACACAACATTCTTGACAATTGTTTGCAATGCAGTTCTTTTTGATGCCCAAGGGCTTTAATCTTATTTTAAAAAACTTGCCTTTCACCCCACACTTTCCTGAAAAATCCAGATAATCATATGTGTGGCTTCAGTGTGGAGCCTGGGGGTTGAGTTTTGGGTCACCTGATTATTCCTGCCAGGAACAGCTACTTCCTCTGTATTTATGTTTTTCTGGTGTGCAGTCATTATTATTATTTGAAGTTGTGTTTGTGCAGATACTTGTATATCATTATTAGCACACCTCTGCCTATTTGCATATTCACATGCATGACGGGGTGGGGGGGAAGCAGAGCATCCATGGCTGTCTGGCCAAAAATAATGCAAAGTATAGGGCACAATCATAGCAGAACTGCCCTTTTATACGCACTTCACTTTAACAAGATGTGTGCAACATTAACAAGATGTATTTGGGGTAAGTGCAGACCAGCAAAGTGCAATTTGAAGCAGAATTGTTTTGCCTGTGTAGATAAGCCCTGGGCCAACGTCAGCAGACTATTCTTCTTGTCTTCACAGTGTCTAGTAATCATGAGGATTGTATTTCTAAGGAGTTTATGTTTTCTATGCAGCACTCTTACCAGTTCACAGGCATATTGGCATATTGGGGCCAGTGGGAAGGAAGATGGGGGCAGTAAGGGGAACAACACAGGGAGACATGTTAGGACAACTGATTACCCAAAAAAGGTCAGACCCCTCTCGCAAGAAGGATATCCATCACCCACTTAACCAGCTCATCATCCTCTTCAAAAAGTACAATTGGGATGCACTGTGGTTGTGGCCTTCTACATGCATTAGTCACCACTGTGAAGAATCTAGAAGCACCATTCCCCCATGCCCATTTCCCTTAGACGTTTGTGTGTTTTTGATATGGTAGATATTCCTACAATCTTACATTCCACAAGACAAGTGGTCTCATATGCTTCTTCACACAAAGTATCTTATATGCCATGATTTAGAATCTTCACACCAATGAGTTATTCTGCTTTTTTCATGCTTGACACAATCTGAGGCATGCAGTTGGCAAATATGGCTGCAGTAATCACTAATCAGAATTATGACACATCTCAGGCAACTAAAGGAAGGTAGTGGTGCACACAGAAAATACCAGTCATCTTGAAATGGGGCTTAAGACATCGGTTTTCTTATTTTTGAGCAGGGCCTCTGATGACAGAAATGCCTGCTGCATTTCTTTCTGTCTTTCCACACAGCAAGCTTCCGTTCACTACAGATTCAGTAATAATAAGAGCAGACTGTGGAAACAAAGGTGCAATTAAGGAATTGCTTTTTTCCTGCAAAGTAACATTAATGTCCAGTCTGCATCACTAACTAGAAAAAGAGGGGGAAACAAGTGTATAGCAAACTTCATAAACATTACTTAACTGTTGCTTCCAACAGCATGTTGCTTAGAGCAATCCATGGCTTACAGCCTTCCCCTCTCCTTGGGGGTGCATTCCCTGGCCAAAGCAGAAAAACAAGACCTGTTTTGTCAGTACAGTTTGACTTGGGGGGGTTGGGGCTTTGATTGCCTTGGGTGCAATCATTAAGGCACCTACTGAAATTTACCCCCTATCACCCTGATCTTCTGGCACTCTCTGAGCCGTGTCTTCCATTTGCAATTGATGTACAATGAAGGCTTTGAAAGGAAAACTAGGTTCCGTGTCCTACTCTGGATACTGGACATTGCAGTGATCCAGACTAGGCCCCAACGTGAGTTTGGTTCTATCGAGATCTTTCCCAGGGCACCTTAACTCCTGGAACCAGCCCAGCCCACCTTAAGCTCTACAGACATCTCCTTCTGGCAGGCCAAGTCATCAACTGGGATATTCAGGCCCTTTGATTCTGGAATGCATCTTCCCTGTCCTCCCTACACCTCCCTTTCTCTGGTTCTCATGTAACTGAGGAGAAACGAAACTTAGTTTAACTTTATCAATTTCCCCTGGTTTTTGGTTCACCAGAACTGGCTTTGCTATGCTACCGAACAGATCCTGAACAATAAACTGCTTAAAGGATATTATTTTCAGCGTGTGTTACTGGTTCATCACAGTAAGCCAACTCTCTAAAATTCTATCCATGAATTTGATGCGAGATGTCTCAAGTCACGGAGGGAGAAACCCAGACAGAGGGAGATGTAGTTGTTATCTCCAGAGAGGGGGCTACGGCACAGGAGCTGAGTCAGGAGTGACGGAGGACCAGGAGATCAGGAGATCTGATGGAGTTGGAAGCCAGATCAGATCAGGGGGCAGGCAGCCATCCCTCCTCAGAGACACCCATGTGCGGGGCAAGCGTGGCCATGGGAGCCAGTTGGCTCTGGCTGTATGAACATGGTTGGGAGGAACGCAGATCACTGAGGTGGGACCTGCCACAGACCAGCAGAGTTCGTTACTACAGGGTGAGATGCCCGCACACAGAAATGGAGTAAAAGGTGCATCAGCTAAAGCAACAGATGCAGCTGATGCAAACCACCCTTGGGGAGATCCTGCATTGGCTATCCTAACAACCAGCAGCCCCAGTCATCCCTCCTCCTCCCCAGGGAGACAGAGGCCTCTGACACCCGGGCCAGTTCCAGTGCCAGTAGTGGCCCTGGCAGGAGGCCAGGCACTGCCTGGAGGAGCCCCAGCCCCACCGACTCCCGGTCCCCCAGCACCCCCAGCTGGTGCGGGACTGGAGGAACCTCAGCCGCACCCACGTGGCCTAAAGTATCAGGATCTGAAGGCAACATTTGATGGGGATGCTGTGAAGCTGCCATTCTTCCTCACCCAGGTGATGGGATTCATGTCTCACTGGGAGGAGGAATTCCAGATGGAGGCCAAGAAGGTCCAGTATTCCTCCAACCAGCTGGAAGGAGAGGCAGCACAATGGCTGGTGGGCCTCTACTACATGGGGGCCCCTGAGTTGGAAAGCTTGCACGACTTCATGATGGCACTCCAGGCCCAGTTCGAGGACCCATTGCAGAGGAGGCGGGTGTGCACAGAGCTACAGTGACTATGGCAGGGGCCACAATCTGTAGCTAAATACGCTATGGAGTTTTGCTGTCTTGCCAGTCAGATCCCTAACTGGACTGAAGCCACAAAGGTGCAATATTTCCAGGATGGCCTTATCGCTGATATCCTGGAGTGGGCACTAGTCCAAGGGAACCCTGAAACCCTACTGGGATAGGTCCATATAGCTGGGGAGGTGGAAACTCTGAGGCAAAGCGTGAAGCTGGCAAAGCAGTGCCAGGGGCTGACTAGCAAATCCAGCAGTGGGACAAACAAGAAGACCAAGGCAGCGCGACCAGCGGTATGGCGGCAGAGACGGAGAAAGAGCAGTGGATGCGAAAAAGCCTATGTCTTCATTGCAGGAAGAGCTATCACCGCATAGTGGAGTGCCTGGACAAGCAATCTAGGAGCAGCCCGCAAGAGGAGCTGGCCAAGAAACCAGAAAGAAAGCAGGTGGCCCTGAAGATACCCTCCAAGCCAAAAGCCAAAGCGACAGCACGCTCCCTGGTTCCCGGCCACCCAGCTGGAGAGTCTTCCTGGGAGTCAGGGGACAGTGGATCCTCCTCCAACATCGAGCCAGTGGGAAATGGATCCAGCCCGCTCTACTGAGTGCCCGAGGGTGGGCTGACCCCAAAGGGCGCCCAATCGCTATGGTGAGTGGAGTCAAAGCACCATTCTTTATTAAGGCCAAAATAGGAGTCAACAGGAAGGGGGGCCCTGTAAGGTCATGGTGATGGTGGATTGTGGGTGTACACAAGTACTAATCCACCCATCCTTAGTGAGGGAACTAGCTCTGGGCACTGTGAAACTGGACAAGCCCATATGGCTGTCCCAGATGGATGATGAGGGGGGCCTGCGAGGCAAATGATTGATCCCGTGGGGATGAGAATGGGGGATCACAAGGAAGAACTGCACTTCGTAATTGCCCTGGGTTTAGTGCCTGCTGCGGTGGTCAGCTTGAATTGGCTGAAGTTCCACAATCCCTCCATAGACTGGGTCAGAGAAATCGTGACTTTCACAGATCCCTCTTGCATCCAGGAACATTGCCTGGTCGAGGAGGAGAGGGGCCCTGTGACGGAGGGGGTTTGTTTATGCAAAAGCCCCAGAGAATCTTTAGTAGCCTTGGTGCAGGGGTAGGTGAAAGACCTACCTGTAGAATACAAGCAACGGCGCATTGTTTTTTAAGAGAAAGAGTGTGACATCTTACCCCCCCATAGACCTTTTGACTGTGCTATTGAACTTGTCCTAGGGGCCAAATTGCCTAAGCCCAAGATTTACTCCATGACTCCTGCAGAATTGGATGCTTTGAGGGAATATATAGACAAATACCTGGCACAGGGCTTCATTAGGCCCATGACCTCCCCCTTGGGGGTCCTGGCACAAATGGGATTCAGCTCTGAGGCTGTGCCTTGACTACCGTGGCCTCAACGCAGTTAGTGTCACAAACCAGTACCCTCTGCCTCTGATGAAGGACATGTTGGCTCATCTAGCCAAAGGCAAAATCTTCACCAAACTGAACTTGAGGGAAGCTTACTATTGGGTGCGGATCAAAGAGGGTGATGAGTGGAAAACTGCTTTCAATTGTCAACTGGGGACATTTGAGTTTCTTGTAATGCCATTTGGGTTGTCTGGGCCCCCAGGGGTGTTTATGAACTTGATTAACAATGTGTTCAGATAATTTTTGTACAAAGGGGTACTGGTCTATCTCAATGACGTGCTCATCTACTCTGAGGACTACATATCCCATGTTAAATTAGTGAAAAAGGTACTGAGCAAGCTTGCTGAAAACCATTTGTATGCTAAACTTTCTAAATGTGAGTTCCACCAGACCTGGTTGGACTATCTGGGGTATCGCCATCTCTAGCAAGGAGATTGAAATGGACCCAGAGAAGGTTAAGGGAGTTCTAGCATGGGAAACTCCCAAGAACAGAAAACTACTGTAGAGTTTTCTGACATTTGCTAATTTCTACAGGTCCTTCATCCCTGGCTTTGCTGAGGTTGCCCTTCCCCTCACAGAGTTACTTAAGACCAAAGGGTCTGGTGGACAGAAAAGGAGCAAAGATGGGAAGTGCAAAAAATCTTCCCAGAAAATTGTGTGGAAGGAACAATGCCAATGGACTTTTGAGAAACTGAAAAGGTTGTTCACTTCTGAACCCATTCTCAAACACCCCAACCCTGAGGAACCCTTTGTGGTACAGGTAGATGCCTCTGATGTGGCAATGGGGGTTGGTGCTACAACGGGATGAGGGGGGGACTCAGTCCCTGTGCATATCTGTCTAGGAAGTTCAGTGAAATGGAGTGCAGTTGGCCCGTTTGGGAGAAGGAGGCAGGGGCCATCAAGGTGGCACTGGAGACCTGGCGCCATTTGCTGGAAGGATCTTCCCAGCCTTTTGAGGTCTGGATGGACCACAAAAATCTAGAAGCACTAAAAGCCCCACATCGGGTGAGCCCCAAGCAGATTAGGTGGGCTGACTTCTTTTACCGGTTTAACTTCACACTGAAGTTTCTCCCGGGAAAAAGAAATTTCCTGGTGGACGCTTTGTCTAGGTTGCCGCAACATGAAAGCAAATGGAAAGAGGTCATTGACACTGTCTTTTCCCCTTTGCAGTTGGATCTCACAGTCCTGACACACAGCCAAGCAAAACAGCAAATCGCGGGCCCCGCTTCAGGCCATTCCCCAGAGGAGGAGCCAGGCCCTGCTCCACCGGGCTGCCCTTTGTCTCCCCACTTCCATCCCTCCTGCCATGTCCCTGGCCCAAAGGCCCCGGGCTCAAGCCTTGGCCAGTGCCATGTCCAAGGAGGGGGCTGTCATACCCAGATGGCAGACGCCCTCTCCCAAGACCCATGGTTTCTGGCTCACCGTACTGAGGTGGAACTGCAGGAGGGTTTAGCTTGGAAGGGGAAGCACATGTATGTTCCTGTGGCCATGAGGTCCTCAGTTCTCAAGCAATTCCATGATATGAAAAGTGCGGGCCATTTTGGCTATGCCAAAATGCTGCACCTTGCCAGAAGGCAGTTTTGGTGGCCTCTCATGTGTAAGGAGGTAGAGGAGTATGTTAAAGGATATCACATTTGTGCCATGGCCAAAAGGGGTGCCGGGGAGCCCAAAGGGTTGTTGGTCCTGTTACCCACCCTGGGCAAGCCCTGGGAAGTGATAAGCATGGATTTCATTGTGGATCTCCCCGAAAGCAAGAGGAAAACTGTCATTTGGGTTGTGGTTGACATGCTTTCGAAGCAAGCCCCTTTTGTTGCTTGTAAAATCATCCCCATGGCCCAGCAACTGGCCAAGCTGTTTATTCAACACATTTACAGGGTTCATGGGGCCCCTTCCAAAATTGTCTCCGACAGGGGGGTGCAGTTTACCTCCCAGTTTTGGAAAGCATTCACTAAGTTGTTGGGGACTGAACAGGGTCTAAGTAGCAGTCATCATCCCGAATGGTAACATGGAATGTGTGAACTCTACTTTGGAACAGTATTTAAGATGCTACATCAACTTCCAACAGTCTGACTGGGTGGACTTGTTACCATTTGTCGAGGTGGCGTACAACAATGCTGTGCATCAGAACACTGGACTCTCCCCCTTCAAGGTCATTTTCGGCCAGGAATTTGATCACTTGCCATAGGGGGAGGTGGATTCTAAAGACCCGGTCCCTTTGGTCCAATGAAGTAGTCAGATAAAGGATGCGTGGCCTAAGGTAGTGGCTGCCTTGGACTTTGCAAAGGTGCAATACAAATGGCAGGCGGACAAAAAGAGGGACCCTACTCCTCCCTATGCGGTGGTGGACCAGGTTTATCTACTAGATTTCTCAAGAGTCCTCAACCTTTGAAGAAATTGGGCCCCAAATATATTGGACCTTTTCCTATTGTGCATCAAATCAAACCTGATGCTTTTGAGTTGTCTCTGCCTAAATTGTATCATAATGTACACCCAGTTTTTCATTCTAGCCTGCTGAAGCCCATGGCTCCACTGGGACTGCTACATCTGGTGTCTGATACACCCAACCCAATCATGGTTGAAGATGACCAACACTTTGAAATGTCTGACATTCTGGACTCTCAGCATCGTTGGGGGGGTGCTCCAATACTTTGTTAAATGGAAGTACCTTCCATTGGGACATGCTGAATGGGTTAATGTTGAGCATCTCCATGCACCCCACTTGTTAGCGAAGTTCCATGCTCACTTCCCTGACAAGCCGGGGTGATCGTGGGTTTCCTTCTCTTCTGTTTCATGGGGGGGTTGTTTTGTCTGTTGGGGTGGGGCTTTTCATTGGAGAGGTGGTATATTGTGTCCTGCTCTGGACACTGGACATTGCAGTGATCCAGACTAGGCCCCAACATGAGTTTGGTTCTCTCGGGATCTTTCCCAGGGCACCTTAACTTCTGGAACCAGGCCAGCCCGCCTTAAGCTCTACAGACATCTCCTGGTGGCCCAAGGTCACCAGCTGGGATATTCAGGCCCTTTGATTCTGGAATGCATCTTCCCTGTCCTCCCTACACCTCCCTTTCTCTGGTTCTCATGTAACTGAGGAGAAACGAAACTTAGTTTAACTTTATCAATTTCCCCTGGTTTTTGGTTCACCAGAACTGGCTTTGCTATGCTACCAAACAGATCCTGAACAATAAACTGCTTAAAGGATATTGTTTTCAGCATGTGTTACTGGTTCATCACACGAGCAAAGAAATTTTGTTCTTGCAGTATTCACATCTCAAACATCCAACCCAAACCTGAACTCTAGCACTCCCCCAGAGACCCCATTGTCACCAGTGCTGGTTTCATTCTGACACCATGTTAAAACTTATTAAATCCTCTGGGACCTAATGATCTCACCCAAATCTGTATGTGTATGTGGCTTTAGAAGGTTTTACTTTTCAAATTAATAGAAACATTAAATGCCTGGAATTGTTACTGGTTATGAGCATTTACATGCTTCCTTTTCATCCTGACATAATGATATTTATGGGGTGTAATTACTTTAATTATTGGCTAGAAAGTTTTTTAATCTCTAAGTGTAGCTTATGAATTGTGTTGTCTTTAATAGCAATCCATGAGATTTTTTTTGTAGAAAATCCCATTCCTTTTAAATTTAGAGGGATGCTTTATGGAAACAAAGAGACACACATTACTCCACTTATCAATTCTGCATGTCTTTAAATTGCTTTAAGGGCCAAAGAGGAAAGCTGAGTAGCACTATGTGGTAGCACATATCCTTCACCACTTATGCATACTATTCTTACAGGATTGGTAATGTCCAATAATAGATAATGTTGCTCTACATATAGCCAAATAATATACTATGTATGATTTCAGTTCTGAAATGGACTACAGGTTGAGTCTCCCTTATCAAATGCTTGGGACCAGGGGGATTTTGGATTTTGGAATACCGTATATTGCTGCATACAAGACTACTTTTTAACACTTGAAAATCTCCTCAAAAGTGGGGGGGGTGGTCTTATACCCCAGTAATCATACTCCCCTGCTGTGAGAATGATTGAAGTGTAAAATGGCCTGGGCAGTTTTCCCAGCAGATCCTTCTTCCTGCTGTGAGAATGACTGCTTTGCCTTTGAAGAGTTAAATGGCCCCCCATTTAGCTCAGGAGAGTCAAAATAATGTTTCTTTTCAGGACAAGTTAGCCTAAAATTAGAATTTCTGGATTCAGATTTATCATTCTGCATCAAGTTTTGTCTATGGTGAAATTCTCTTGTCTACCACTGTGGCTCTAAAATCATTAATGTGCTCATTCATTAATGTGCTCACTCAAAAATTTGGGATTTGATAGCTTCATATTAACCAACTTACAGTATTAATGCAACCTTACTTTCCAAAGATTGAACACCACAGAGATTTTTCAAAGTATCCCATGCTTTTTTAGCTGTTCTCAGTCCTTTAATTTCACAGACTATTCCATCATCTATAGCCACTGAGCTGGCTGGCTGGTGGGGGACAGGCTTTCCAGCCAGGTGGCTGGCTGGACATGGGGGGGGGGCAAACTCTATATTTTAACTTAAAAATTGGGGGGGTCGTCTTTTGCGCCCAGTCGTCTTATACGCCAAAATATACGGTATTTTTTTGGATTTTGGAATAATTGCATACACATAATGAGACATCTTAGAGATGAGACCCAAGACTAAACACAAAATTCATTTATGTTTCATATATAACTTATACACATAGTCTCAAGGTAATTTTATACACAATATTTTTAATGTGTGCATGAAATAAAGTTGGGGAAATTGAATCATCCAAAAGAAAAGTTATCACTATCTCAGCACTCATGTGAGCAATTTGGGTTTTGGAATATTTTGGAATTCCAGGTAATGGACACTCAGCCTGTATTGCATTTTATAGGGGTAGAAATATAATCTTTTATACAATAGTTTGACCAGCTGAAGTACATATCTAAGTTGAACTAATTTGCTCTGAAAAAGATGTTCCACATTTGAAAGAATGTTTTGTTTTGTTAACTTCTGTGGGTGAGTTATTTGATAGTAAGCCTTAATAGTTCATATCTGAAAAATATGCCGTTGCCAATATCTGATAAGTGGCTTAAAATGAAGTGTAGTAATGTTTAAATTAATGATGTGTTGAATCCCTCAGTGGAATATAGTGTTAGATTTTGTCATCAGAATCTGGCTTGAACAGTTTGAAAATTGGTTTTGTTTAAGAATTCCATTTCATCTCTAGTACTTGGGCTTTTATGTAGAGTTTAATCTGCCTGATGGTGTACAGTTCCAGAGAAGATTGCATTTCCTTTGAAGGCTCAGGTATATAGCATGGCAGTGCTCCTGGATTCAGTGCTCTGCATGGACACACAGGTGTCCGAAGTAGCCAAGAGTGCTTCACCAGCTTTACTTAGAGATAGTGGGCTTCTCTTCTGTAACAGTGCATTCCTTGGTTACCTCGAAGTTCAGTCTGTAATCCTGATTGAGAAACTTTTAAATGGGGAAAGAGTGCAGCAATAAGAGGTGTTTTGATCATATTACAACCGTGCTGTTCCAGCTGCATTGTTAGCTGTAAATTGTATCAAGTCAGCTTAAATGAAGGACTAGCTGCATGCTCCTGTTAATCCACACATGCCATACAATCAGCTTTTGAGTCTCCAATCATGGGTCCTTTAGCTTTAGCAAGAATTATTGCCACTGAAGAGTAAGAGAGCCACAGTCTATCCTGCATTGGCCCCATCACTTTGGATCTCCTTTTACAGGGAGATATGTATGTCTTTTAGCTTTCAGAAGAACCCTGAAGGCACCAGATCCTGTATGATCTTGGAAGCTAAGCAGGGTCAGCTCTAGTTACTACCTGGATGAGAGACCACAAAAGAATACATATGCAGTAGGCTAAATTTCAGAGGAAGGCCATGATAAACTACTTCGGAGTATTCCTTACATGAGAAAACCCTATGAAATTCATGGGTTTGCCATAAGTCTACAGGTGATTTGAATGTACATACACACAGAGATATTGGATTATATAAGGGTTTGTTTTATGACTATTATTAATAATAATAAATAATAAAATTTTATTTATATCCCGCCCCTCTATGGAATGCAATCGGGGCGGCTTACAACAATTAAAATATACATCCAGACCCTCAATCCCACTCACCCCTTAAAATACAATTAAATAATTTAAGAATTAAAACAAACTTTAAAAATACAAAAATAAAAATAAAATAAATATAAATATAAATGAACATGTTTCATCTGTTCTGTTGTTTTAAATAACTCTATATGTTTTATATTTGATTATTTAAGTGTGTAATTGGTTATTATAACCCACCTTTTAGGGGTAGATATCCTAACTGTGGCATATTAAGTGTACTATATAAATAAATATGTTGCTTACCCAAAGTGTTCTGCCCTTGTCCCCTATGTAGTTTGTTGTTCATACTGGCAAAGCAAGTGGTTGCCATTACTGCACATTCTTCATTTTTCTCTGTCATTCTCACAATTTACTTCCATCCTTTCTTCCCTCTCTCCCTTTTGCTTGCTTCGTGGCTTTACCCAACAAAGTAAGCAGTTCCAGCAGCATGTGAGTTGATGGTTGTGAATTGCACAGATAGCAGGCTCAGGACCAGCTCACCTTTGACAGAGATTCCTAGGTGATTCTCACCCTGTCTGCCATTCTTATCTTTGGGTAATATGATGATGACCCTGTCTGGCAAGACATGTTGCTTTCTTCTAGCCCTGAATCAGGAGAGCTGCAGTGAGGAGGATGTGACCATGTAAAAGAAGTGTCCTATGGAAGAATTCTGTGGTCTAGATTTGGAACCTTGGTGGTCTGCCCTTAGACTACTGTCAAAGGCTGCTGACACATTGCAGAAATAATCCTGTTTGACACCGCTTTAACTGCCATGGCTCAATGCTAAGGCATTCTGCGATTTGTAGTTTTGTGAGATATTTAACCTTCTCTGTCAGATAGCTGTGGTGCCCCCCCCCAAAAAAATCCTACATATACCAGGATTCCATAGGGTGGAGCCATGATAGTTAAAGCGGTGTCAAACTGCATTATTTCTGCAGTGTGCCAGCAGCCAAAGATTGCCTGCCATGATCAGCCACTGTGCTCTTATAGATAATTTTTGTTTCTCTCTTGTGTGTAAGTCTGCCAAAGATTCTGAACCAGAATTGTTCTCAGGAGGAAACTTGTGCGCCTTCCAAGTATACCACTTTTATGTCTGTTTGTGTATGTTGCAGGGTGCAATGTCTGTGGACTCCATTACTGATCTTGATGACAGCCAGTCTCGACTGTTGGAAGCTCTACAGCTGTCACTGCCTGCTGAAGCTCAGAGCAAGAAAGAAAAGTCCCGAGACAAGAAGCTAAGTCTCAATCCTATTTACAGGCAAGTTCCTCGGTTGGTAGACAGCTGCTGCCAGCATTTAGAAAAACATGGTAAGTGTGCTTCAGTTTGATAGGCTTTAAGACTGGCAGATGTAACTTTTAGGAATTCACGCTCCTAGTATTTTCATTCACATTGTGGCTCTCCCCTTGCCCAAAATGCAGCCACAGGGCTGTGAACCTAATCAGAGCCCCAGGGCCCTGTCTCCTAAGACCATTCCATGTGGAAAAACAATCCCTACTAGATTGCTCACCCATCCTTGGGTGGAAAAGGTAAGCACTGTCTATCCTTCTATTTCCAGATGAGAAAGCAGATTTGGTGGCCGGGGAAGGGGGGCAGAGGATTTCATTACAAAAATAAGTGGAAAGTGTTAAGTACAACCAACATTCTGGTCAGATTCACAACCTCACACCATTGGGATGCAGGTGGATGGGATGGAAACACTATAAGGAGACTGATAAGACATTTGGAGCATCTTGGAATAAATAGGTACAGTAGGAGATTTTGAAGCCCTGTTCAAAATGTATGAGGAAAGGCTGAGGGAGTTGGGCATGTTCAGCCTGGTGAAGAGAAGACTGAGGGGTGGCATGATTGCACTCTTTAAATAGCTAAAGGATTGTCACAAAGAATAGGATGTTCTCTGCTACTCCAGAGGGTAGGACCAGGTCTAATGTTTTAAGTTGCAAGAGGGTAGGTTTTCATTGACCATCAGAAGGAACCTCTTGATGGTAAGAGCTGTTTGACAATGGAATTAATTACCTAGAGGTGGTGGGGGTATTTTTCTCTGACAGTGCTGAATTCTGGGATACATCTGTGTTCACACTTGACTTTTACCCTTTCCTCTTCCTCTCAGGGAACAAAATAACACATTAAATGTTAGAATACTGGGTTCATCTTCACTCAAGATCATTCTCTTCCTGTACAGGAGGCAACTTAACTATGTTAGTGACCACTTTAATGAGTTGAGGCTCAAGCAAATTTGTATAAATGAGATTGGTGAATGATCTTAGACTTCCCTCTAGTGTCACCCTTGAACAGCTACTACAGAATTACTCAAATTCTGTTATGGTTGAATAACAGTACACTATTTGGAGAGAAGTACTAATTGGCTTTAATTTTTTCTGAGTTGTAGATGAGTTTAAGTGTTATTCTATTGGCCTGAGGAGATTGTTGGAAGTCAGGAGTGGAATAGATGGTGAAAAGATATAATTACAAGGTTTGTCAGCAAAACAAATGCATGAAAGAACCAAAGTATCATAATAGTTTTAATACACATATATGCATTTTCCCTCAAAGTTTTAAATAATAAGTGGTCTGCTTTTTCCCCCCAGGACTCCAAACAGTAGGTATATTCCGAGTAGGGAGCTCAAAAAAGAGAGTAAGACAGGTGAGCCTTCATCTTATCTCATAAATGTCTTTTTTTAATATACCTCATCTGTTATAACCTTGGAATCACCATTGCTACAACTGTAGGGGTCCTTATTTTAAATAGCGTTTACAGTATTTGTTCATCTGATAAAAGATCTAGGACAGGGAAGAGCAAAGTGCAGCATCCCAGATGTTATTGGACCAGCTACCAGCAATTTTCAACACTGACTATGCTGGCTAGGGCTGATGGTACTTGTCGTCCAACATCTGGACTATATTTTGCCCATCCTTGAGCTAGATCTAGGAGAATAGTATGAATTACAAAGTTTTTTATTTATTTATTTATTTTACAGTGAAACATTTTTTTTAAAAAAATATGCATGCATTCTAAAAGTGTGGTCATCAGCTGTGCTCTTTTTTAATAATCCTTTTTCAGTTGTTTTTGTAGTTAAAAAGTAGTGTTGCTTTCTAGAGTTGGTTTCCGGTTTCCATCTGGGAATTGTTGGTTCCAGATACCATCAGTCTTGTAAGACATCTGCATGTCATGATATTCAGTGTTAGAAATACAACAAAATTACTTTTTCCCTTTCTTTCCAACACCAGCTTGTTTACATTTCATTTCAACTAAGCTTTATAAGAGCCAGCATGGTGTAGTAGTTTGATCTTGGACTGCAACACTAGAAACCAGGGTTCAAATCCGTGCTCAGCCATAAAACCCACTGGGTGACATTAGGCACGTCCCACACTCTTAGCCCTCAGAAAACTTGTTAGAATCACCATAAGTTGGAAACAACTTGAAGGCACACAAAAACAATAGCAAGCTTTACTGTGGTACTTCTGAATATCTCTTTCCACAAGACTAGATCTCTCTTTTTCCTATTTTCATGAAGTAGGTGATTAGATACATTTTAAATGATGAATTCCACAAAGAAGGATCACACACAGATGTGCATCAAAGAAATTGTGCATATTTTAGAAGAGGGAGAGAGAGAAAGAGAGAGAGAGAGAAGGATGAGACTCTGAAGAGGAACTTCTTTATTCAATTTCACAATGATAAAATACATGGGGCTCTTCAATTGGCATTTCACTGCTTTGTCCATGAATCTTGCAACAAGGAGGTTGGGGAGCTGTACTAAGCCTTCAGTTCATGTATTCCCCACCTCCTCTCTGCAAACAGAGGACAGTGGAAGCTTTCACTTCCAGTTTTAATAAGTCAAAGTTCTTAATTATGTAAAAACATGCAGTTTACTCTTAACTCTAGTTAAATGAACCCTGAATCTGAGAATAGTTTTGGTGATTTATTCTTAATATTAGGATTGCACCACTATATATCAGATGTGATATTACTAGTAATAATCTTTCACTATATCACATATGAAAAGCCTTTAATATTTTTTCATGCTACCAACGTACTTTTCAGTAGCTAACAAAAAATGTCAACTTTTCTTCTATTAATACAGAAGTAATATATCCATTTTGCAGACGATATCAGGCTTTTTTTTTTTTTGTATTTTTTTTTTTTTTTTTTTGTATTTTTATTTTAGCAGATGTCAGGCTTGGCAGACTGGCCAAACCTGGATTGTCATATGTCAACCTTTTTCTTTGTCATCTTTTTAATGTAGTATAATGTACATATTTTGATGTGAGCTTTTTTTCTCCCTCTTGCATTGATTTCCCTAGTTACGTGAAGAATTTGACCGTGGTGTAGATGTAATATTGGATGAAGAACATAGCATTCATGATGTGGCTGCTTTACTCAAGGAATTCCTTCGTGACATGCCTGACCCACTCCTGACTAGAGAACTTTATACTCCTTTTATCAACACTCTCTGTAAGCTGTGAAACTTTATATTTTACTGATTCTTTAAACACACACACACACACAACTTTGGTTAGCATCACAGTGCAGAAAATATATTAGGATCTACTGGTTAATTTGCTATAGATTAGCCAGTGTTTCTGTCCTCCAAATTGTTTAGTAATAGTAATAACAAAAAGTTTGTAGTCCTGTCAAAACTTGACCCATAGGCCAGTTGTATATCTAAGCATCAGTATCGGCCAGCTGAAAATATAGCTGTCCCTCCGTATCCACAGATTTAAGTATTCATGGCTTGAAAATACTCTTAAAAAACAATAATCCAAAAAGCAAACCTTGATTTTGCCATCTTATATAAGGGACACCATTTTGCTATATCATTGCATATAATGGGACTTGAGTATTAACGGATTTTGGTATCCATGGGGAGTCTTGGAACCAAACCCCAGCAAATATGAAAGGACAACTGTACATATATATATAGGGGGGTGTGCGTATGTGTGTAATGCTGAAAGAGTGCTGGCACAATGTGTTATCACCTTTTTTAAAAAATAAACATTATAAGAACATATGAGCTTTCTATGGTGGGATTGTGTGCTCCTGTGAGGCAAGAGGCTATGCCGATGGCAGCACTCCTGTTGGTAGGGTCTCCCATGTCAGACAGGCTTTTGCTGAAGAGACAGACTAAATGTACCAAACAACTACTGGGCAGCAACAGTTGGGGAGGAGTGACACTAGTGGAGGATCTCTTAGAGACAACAGCAGTGGCACCATAGCTAACACATGTTAGTAGTGTGCAGAAGGAGGCACAGTACACCCCTTTTACCATGAAAACTCTGTAATCAAACAGTCCAAAATGAAACAAGAGATAGTGCCAGAAGATAACACTCCCAGGTTGGATGGCACTCAACAAGCTGTTGGGGTACATCTGAGGACAACTACAAGTAGCACTGTGGCTAATGACGCAGCTGGACTCAAGCCAAAAGTACGTTCAGCTGTTGACGTGCTCAGAGGTTAAGGAAATGTCCAAGGCTGCACAATGCATATGCTGTATAGAGTGTGAGAAACATGAATTGGGGGAAATTAGACATAGCAAAACAATAAATGGAACATATAAACATTGCCATGCTTGGGTTGAACGGGCTAAAGTAGACAGAAATGAGGCATTTGGAGTCAGATCATTACACAGTGTTTTACTCAGGTAATTAAAATCTGGCATTAATAGTGAGGGAACATGTAGCAAAAGCAATCAAAGGATATAATTCAAACTCTGATGGAATAATATCAACAAGGCATCAGGGTAAGCCCACCAATATAACCATAATCTAAGTTTATGCTCCATCTACACAGACAGAAGAAGAAGAAATGGAAATATTCTGTGCTGCAATCCAGATGGAAACTGATCACATACCAAAACATGGCTTCTTATTAGTCATTGCTGATTGAAATGCAAATGTAGGAAACAGAGCAGAATCAAATTGAAGAAATGAAGCAGGAGACCAACCGATTGAATTCTGTGAACAGTTTGTTCACTGCAAACACATTTTTCAAGCAACCAAAGAGGCAACTGTATACATGGACACCACCTGATGGCTAATAAAGAAATCAAATAGACTACATAATTGGAAGCAGAAGATTAAAAAGTTCCATTCTCTGCAAAAACAAGGAGTAGATTGTGGCACAGACCATGAACTGCTAATATCAAAAATTAGAGTAAAGCTAAAGAACAACACTAAACTAACCATTGTGCCAAAATACAAACCTGAAGAACATCCCTGTAGAATTTAAAGATAATGTAAAAAATAATTTTGCACTGTTAAGCCTAATTGACTAGAAGCCAGAAGAACTCTCAGCTTAATGCAAGTACACTGTCAGGAGGGAATTCTGCCACCAAAAAGAGGGAGAAGCCTCAGTGGATAATAGATGAAACTCTTCAAGCATTTAAGGGCAGATGAGAAGCAAAAGTAAAAGGTGACAGAAATAGAATCAGAATCCTGAATGCAACTGTTCAAATGACTTGTGTGGAGGGACAAGGAGAACCATAATAATAATAATAATAATAATAATAATATGAGAAAAAAGGAAAACCAAGAGACCTCTTCCACAAGATCTGAGAAATCAAAGGGAATTTTAAACCAAGAGTCGGGATACTCTACAACCAGCAGGGGAACACATTACATGACCAAGTAGTAATAAAAAGACAATGGAAACAATACACTGAAAAACTCTATAAAAGAGATGAAAGGATGACAGATTCATTCAAAGCAGAACCATTTGAAGATGAACGTAGAATATTTATTTATTTATTTAGAGTATTTATCCCATGCTCTTCAACATCAAAGGCTCTCAGGGTGGCTTACAAATTGTTAATTTGACAGTTCCCTGGAAGCTGCACTCAGAGCACTTGTGAGAAATAAATCACCAGGAACAGATGGCATGCCAGTAGAGCTGCTTCAAGCTAGAGAGACAGAATCTACTCTGTCTAGCTAAAATCTGTCAACAAATATGAGAAACAAACAATGGAGCACAGAATGGGACATCAAAGATTACAGTACCATTGCATTAATTTCCCATGCAAGCTAAGTGGTGCTCAAAATTCTACCAACAAAGACTTTTACCATATGTGGAGCAAGAAATGCAAGATGTCCAAGCTAGGTTCAGAAAAAGAAGAAGCACTAAGGATCATCACCATCATTTTTATTTATGGTCATAGACCAAAACATAAAAAGTGCATAAGATACATAAAAACGAATAAAACACATAAAAATACATAAAGATATCAAATACAAAAGACTTACACAAAAGTCTGAATACTGACAATTTCTATCTAATGCCCAAAAGTTAAAAGGTGAGGAAAGTATAAAAGATAAAAAGTTAGAATGTTAAAATATTAGAATGTCACATCTGACACTTCTTCTTATAAATAGCATAAATAAGGGTTCTGATTTATAATTTCCCCTTAATATTTGCCTGCGAGTGGTCTTAGGCCCTGTCTACACGATGGATAAAAAAATCTGTACAGGGGGTTAAAAATCCAAAAAGGCAGATGTTCACAAGCATACAATCTGCCTACACAGTTTTTAGATCCCCGAAACTCCATACGATTGCTTAGCTGGCTGGCCAGTGCGAGCAATCTACCCAGCAGGTTTAAATCTCCCACCACCTTTTTTTTTTAATTTAAAAAGCTCCCTGTGATGCGATGCGGCCAGTCATTTTTCCGTCTTTACAACATGAAATAAAAATGAATAATTGTAAAAATGTCAATTTCATAGACTTACCAGACACTCATTTAGCCAGGAATCCAACATGGTGGGTGCTCCCAATTCCCCTCTTTGTTAGCCCCACCCCTTCTGCTCTGCCAGCCAATCAGATTACACTGCCTGTTCATATGTGTGCAAACGGGGTGTACAAATGATCACAAATTTGAACAGTTGTACGGATTTTGCCGAGATCCGCTATTCCTCTCGAACTCCGAATTCACGGACTTTACGGGGGGATTTGCTTGCCCCCCTGCCAAAAGACACGAATGTATCCAAACGGTCATATGTACACATTATCGATCTTTTGAATGCTGAATGGGTTTTTTTCATTGCGTAGATGGGGCCATAGTACATGAACAGAACCTAGCAATCTTCTCTGTAATTGAATAGTCCAAATCTCCAAGCAGGAGAGATAGATAAAATCTTTTTGTTCACCCTGGATTTTTGTAAAATTGGATTGATTAGTCTGGAACAAGTACATTGATAAAATGGACAATATAACAATATATGATCAAGTGATCATATAAGGTTGTAAGGTTATTTATGAATCAAACATATTATATAAAAAAAATCTACAGGCTATAGGAAGCAAAATCTTGCAAGACAAGAATTCATTGGCTAATTTGCATATCGTTAAATTGTGGTTTAGTTTATATGCTTATGTGCTCCTATCTTTATTCTCTTCTGGCAAGGCCATGAGGAGGAAATTGGAAATTAGCGTAAACTAACCAACTTCAAACATTCCTGATGTGTTGCTTTACCTGATAGTTAGAATGAACTAGAGTTCCTAGTTGAGGCAAGACAGAGGCCATTTGAAAATCGAAGCAGTGCTTGTGATGTATCTGTCAAGTTTATGGGCTAAATCCAGTTGTTAATCTAAACTGGAGAAGAACCATTGAATCAATAGAATTTAGTAAGTCGGCACTTATGTAAGTTCCATTCAGCCATTCTACTCTAGTGTAGACCAACTGTTGGACTGAGGCCTGTGTATCTGGTTTGTACATTATACTAACTATGTGCACATGCAGACTGACTGCGGTGTGTTTAGGAATAATCCATTACAAAGCTGTAAAACATAATACCAAACACATACATTGTCTTGGTCCAAAGTCATGAGGAAGGAGATGGGTGATTCTGTGAAACATCAAGAAATGATTTTGTTCCATTTGTCCAGTCATTAAACTGTCACACAGAAACTTGGCAAAACTTTATGGAACCCCACTGAATCAGGGTAGTTGTAAAGATGTCTTAGTAGTTTTTTTCCCCAAATAACTTTTAAAACTACTGCAAATGTTGATCTCGTGTTAACCAGGGATGAACCTATTAAGATATCTAATGCTTCTTCAGGTTCACAGGAGCTATCCTGCTCCAGACCAACTTAAACATTTGATCTGCACTTACATAATTGCAGAATGATGACATTGCATAGCAGTATTTGATCGATGACCAGGGCTCCTTGAGGTCTCTCATTGATGGGGTTGCCATAAGTCGAAGCTGACTTGACATCAGATAACAACTCCACAATTTGATCCTTGAAAATATTGAATATTAAAATATCCATTATCACTTTGTTAGTTGATATCAGTGGAAAATATATGCACTTGTCAACTTCATTGTAAACACTCACCTTAGAATAACTTTTTCTTCTTTTTTAGTATTAGAGCCACATGAACAACTAAGCACGCTGCAACTTCTTATTTTTCTTCTCCCTCCCTGTAACTGTGACACCTTGCATCGACTCTTGCAGTTTCTTGCTACTGTAGCTAGCCATGCAGAAGACCGAATAGACCAAGATAGCCAGGAAGTAAGTTCATTTTGTTTCCCTGCAAAATGAAAAATTCCAGCATGAATGTTTTGACTGAATGTCCTAACCCAATATGAAGCAGATTACTAATAGTTAGAAATAAATGATTTGATATATTTAATTCCTCTCTAAATAGGTTTTGTTGCAGTAGTAAAATAATTAGTGGTTGATTCTTGATTCATCTATTCAGTATTTTGGAAGCTTTGTAAAGTATAGTTTTAAATGGCAGGCAATGAAGAATACATTATTTCCTTGGGAGTATTTTTATAGTATTTTGTATATTCTTTTGAGGTGCTTCCAGTTTGCAAATTAAAATATGTTTTGTACTTCTCAAAGTTCACTTTCCAGTGCCTCATTGCATTTCAGTAGAAATATGGAATGGATAGGATGTTGATCCTAAAAAGAAAAAAAGAAAAGAAAATACATGATTGCCTCGAAATCAGCCATTGAATTTCATTGTGGCATTAGCTCAGTACAGTTCCCTCTGTTGTGTTACTGCTTTATGTAAAGTAAGTGTGTGTTAGGTATTTCGAGATATAGGGAGTATTCACACTTAGTGGTACCACCAGTGATCCTGGCTTAATCAGCTACAGTGAGAGCAAGCTGCACACAAGTACACACAGATTTGCCATTCTACTGCATTCATCCCTTCATGCAAACAGGTAAAAAACTAAGACAGGGACATCTTAACCCAGAATTATGTTAATATGTAGCTCAACAAGCCAGGAACTTAAACCAGCTGTAAACCAAAGATTGTTGCTGGCTTACAATTCTGGTTCATTTGGGTATGTGCTGGACCTTTGTTATTATTGTTGTTTTAAATGATTTCCCCTGTTTTAAAGTATTATGCTTTCATTTGTTTTGTTTTTTTACATGTGTGCACGTACACACACACACACACAAATTATTATTTGGTTTTAGATGTACCTTGTTTTATTCAATGTCAGAGAAAAGGTGGGATATTAAATAAATAAATAACTCTTACTCATAATCTAGGTTTAGAGCTCATGCAAGGCATTTGTTTATCTTTCACAATAATTATTTAAGCAGGATTCCTTCCTTATCATTATGTGTGAATTGACTACCTTGTGTAAAATTTTCTATTGTTTTAATCAACAGTCTTCTGATTAGGTTAGTCGCTAAATTAGTTGCTGGCAATCATTCTTGCTTCTTTCAGATTGCATAGTATTTCTTTTCTGATGCTGTTCATGCTGGAAAGTTTCCATTTCAACACTTTCCTGTTTCTAATAATCATTGGTATAGAAGTAAAAACTCACCACATGAAGTGGCATTTATACTGCATAACGTGCACACCGAAAAATAGCTATAAAGAGCATCTTTCCAGCACCTTTTGCATGATAAATGTAATGGGTGAATCAGCTCATAAGTTGCTTGATATTCTAAAATACCAGAGTTGGTTATGTTGATGATCATCAGACTTCCTTGTTTAATGGATATGACTACACTGATGACAAGCTTAGACTGAAAAATAAAGTTGTGTTGACAGACTGAGAACAAATTAGGAATGCTCACTTTTTATGGCAGACTCTTCAAGAGTCTCAGACAATGTAAGTTCCTAATCTGGTTAAGAAAAGAAATGTAGCCTAAACAAAGTACCAGGTAGCCACTTCAAAAGTAAAGAGCCTAAATTTCTGCTGTCCCCCCCCCCATAGATTCCTGGCAACAAAATGACATCACTCAACCTAGCCACTATATTTGGGCCTAATCTGTTGCATAAGCAGAAGACAACAGACAAAGAATTCACAGTTCAAAGTACAGCACGTGCTGAGGAAAGTACTGCAATCATTGCTGTGGTACAGAAGATGATTGAAAACTATGAAATGCTTTTCATGGTGAGTGAAGACTTTCTTAGTTTGCATTAATGCAGGCTGTAAATACAGGCATATATAAAGTAGCCCTGTAAGAATGAGAGCTTTCTCATCTAAAAAGAAAAATGGAATAAGTGTAAATTGGTGTGTTGATGCACATTCTTTCAAAATCATGATAGTACTAATGGTCAGTAGGAAACTGATGAGTATAGTTTGGAGCTATGAAACTACAGCTGATTTGTATATGAGTCACAGTATATAACACAAGAAAGTGGAATAACAACTTAAGCATTATTAAATGAGGTAAAACAACTGTTGGAGACTTCCCACACTGACAATTTTCTGTGCAGCAAATGTGACATATGAACAACACACATCTTTCATCAGAATTATGTTTCCACTGAGGCTTATCTCCCCAATATTTACTTTTCCCAGTATTTTATGCCTAGCAACAAACCTCCATGAGATAGCACAAGTCATGTTGTTGTGGTTGCTGCATGAATGTGTTTGCTTGTGTTTTATGGACATCTCTTAGATATTTTCTATGATAATAATCGCTTAGAAGGAATCCACACACCTACCATGAGCACACTAAAATATTAAAGAGTCAAGAAACCTATTCAATTAAGGCAAACCTTCCATTTTCTAATGTACATAAAGCTTAACATTAAGTTCAGAATCAGGAGGTATGGATCTTTAAGTTATTAACCTAATGACAGTCTGAACTGTAATATTTTAAATAATAGGGCAGAATATTAAATGTATGAAATAAGTAAGGTTATAATGGCATTGTGCAGCTCATGGCCCTCCAAATGCTATTGGAGCACAAATAATGAAATATGATGTGACTTTCAGCCTAGCAACATCTGGAGAGTCACATGTTGTCCACTTCTGGGCTTAAGGACTGAATAATCTGTCTGTGGATCATTTTGATTCAAATAGCTTTACTCTATAATCTGTTTTTTCATGTCATCTTGTATTGATTTTTAAAATAAGTAGTGTGGATTTATTTTATCTATTTCATGGAGCAGTTTTGCTGATAAATATCCTGCAGCACTGAAGGCCAAGCTAAGTGGCTTGTTGGATGCAAGGGAACAATATACCATTTCAAATGACGTGCTTATAATTAGAGAGCACTGTGGATGTGTGTCAGTTTGACATCAGATATGTACAATGGAAAAGCATCTCTGGAGAGAGACTTCCTGTTTGTGCCAATGTTTTGCTGGTTGGACTGCTTCAGTTGGAACCTCTGCCCCAAGTTACTTCTTATACTTGAGAGCATATTTATATCAAGCTGTTTGTTCCTGCTTCTTCGTTTACAAAAAGGACTCTGGAAGGTGGTGGTCTTTTTTCCGGTTCTAATCTTCTGCCTTAGAAAATTTATATACTGTGATTCTCCTAATTCTCATAGCATATTGCTGGGGTGATAGTTTAATAGAAATAGCCTTGTTGATTTTGTTGTAACAACTTCTTGATAGCTCCCCATAAAGCAGCAGCAAATTGTTTTTCAAGCCTTAAAGGAGTGAGAAGAGTCCAAGGCTGCTGTTTATAGTTAAGACTTTGACATATGCACTAGTTTCAAATACAGAAACATTTGGACAAGAGCATGCACCCTCAGTGTACAACTTAAATGTGGTGCTGCCAAGTTTTCTCTCACTCTTCCAGCTGTGAATGGCTTCAGCATTGAAACTGGAGCAAGATCTGCAAAATAAAACCCAGTAGAACAGAATGTGATATTTGGCCTACTGCATGGGTTTATTGTCAGGTCAAGATGATTCTGTTTGTCAGGAGTAATACATAATATTACGAGGGATTGTTTGCATTTCTTAAATGGATTAGCACCAACAATCTGCTAGTGATTTTAGCACAATAGTAAATAGTCAGATATCTGTTTCACTTTTTTAAAAAGCTGCAGCATAGCAATATGGAAAATAGGTATGCTCCATAAGTAGTTTCCAAGATTAAGATAGCTCAGGTTACATTAGACTTGTTTCACTAGATGTGCTAAAATTGTGGATAATCTGTCAAGATGATCTAGTTCTGGGTGAAGCAGATAATATTCTGTGGAATGATCTCAGTCCCATATAAATTCACTTTGTCTGTTTTATTGGGGAAGAAAATATACTGCCTTCTTTTAAAAAAAAAACTTGAGCATAATCTACACTGGAATATCTATGCCATTACATGTCTATATAAACCCTGGTGGCACAGTGGTTAAATGCCAGTACTGCAAGCCACAACGTTCTGAGTTCGATTCTGCCGGGCTCCAAGGTTCACTCAGCCTTCCATCCTTTCGTAGGTCTGTAAAATGAGTACCCGGCTTGTGGGGGCAATTAGCTAACACATATTGGAAAATACTTGGAGGGTGCCTAGCGTGCTATAAAAGTGGTGTAGATGTGTAAAGTGCTATTACTTACCCATTTGTAAGCCACTCTGAGAGCCTTCATGGCTGAAGATCAGGGTATAAATATCTATATAAATAAATATACACAGAAGTAAATCACTGGAACAAAAGAGGTACCATGCTGAAACAGGCTAGAGTCCTATAGTATCTAGTATCCCACAGCAGTCAGCAAGATGCCTCTCGGAAGCCAACAAGGAGGACATGAGCCTAGATGTATCTTCCTGCCATGTTGCCCAGCAGCTGCTGCTACTGAGTGGCATACTGTCTCCTGTGGAGTTTTTCACCAAGTAAACGTGACTGTACAAAATGTTACCTGATGCTTCAGATAAGCCTCTGTAAACTAGAAACATCTGATATGCCTGCCATAGTTACGATGGTATGGAGGCTTCTATTGTCTGGACTCTAGACCATGTCTCAGCAAGAAAAGTTTGGCTGTAAATGGCTCTGCAGATGTGCACTTGATAAACACAAGAGCTATGAAATCAATCTTACCATTTTTATTCGTTATTCAAATAATATTAAGTGTACCTAGCCCTATGTACACATACTACAAAGGTAATCAAAAGGATTCGTTACAACATGAAATAGCTTAAGCAGATGAGTGTATAAATTCCTGCAAATACAAGGAGTACATATCTTTTAGAAAATAGAGAGAGAAAAGGAACAATTATCTAAGTAATCGTAGTCAGGTGCTGTACATCAAAGAACATACAAGGCTGTGTTTTTAAAACCATTCACTCAAAATTGGATCACCATTCTGACATTAAGTTTCCTCATCTAACACCCCCTCAACACACACACATGCACATTTTTCTAGAACCAGCTCTGGAAATAAAAGGGCAAGAATGAGTAAATACCTCCCCCAAAAGCCACTCCCAGTACCAGATCTCTACCATATAGTGGGAGAAAAGAGGAAAAGAAAAGCAGAGTCAATGGCAAAGAAAGAACAGCTTGCTAAATAATACTACTGACAGCAAACTATAAGTGTAAATTCCATGCAAATAGCCATTTATAATGAGTGATCTGATGTTCTGAGGTGTTCTGTTCTGTTTTAATGACAATTAACCTTTGACTAAACAATACAGTGGTGCATGCTTTTGCACTTAGCTCTCTGATGTTTTCATTCATGTATAAGGTCCCTGCTGACCTTCAAAATGAAGTTCTCATTAGTCTGCTTGAGACTGACCCTGATGTTGTTGACTATTTGCTGAGAAGGAAAGCTTCCCAGTCATCGTGAGTAACTTGTTTTCCTTTTTCTCCTCCTTTCATTTCAAATTGGTATTTCATTTTCTGTTGGAATTATTCAAAGCTTCCAGTTTCAAAACCTTGTTAACACTGATTTAAAGGGAAAAGAGTATGCTGTGAACTATTGCCAACTCCCCTGTCCCTTTTATAAGGGATGTGACTAGTTGCAGCCTACGTGCCTTTATTATCACAGCAATTATTTGTGGTGGTTTGTTTTTTTTACAGAGTATAGCCCATATGATTAGAAAATAGAAGTGATATTGTAATAAATTAATTCTGTCAATTAAGAGCCATGGGTTGCTGAGCATATTTAATAGTATATGTTCGTGAAAAACAATGCAGCTGGGTCCCTGTGTGTTACTGTTAAGTGGAGTTCTGCTTTTATATATAGTACAGCCCCCATATCCTGTACATACCATGGAAACGTGAAATGCTGGATAATAGTGAACCCTATTGAAATGAACAACTTCCAGCCTAAGCATACCATAGAGTTGTGCTGGAGGGCCTAGAGATTCCTAGAGAAAACACCTCTATGCATTTTCTTTTTTTTATTAATTATTTTTTCTTTAAAATTTACAATAAAATACAATTCTCATTCAGAAAATATTATATAGCGTCATATGTGAATATGTTTTTTCCCATAATGCATTATAATAAATTTCTATTTTCATGAATCAGATAAAAATTCACAAATTATAGTATTCCCATTTTCCAATCCATATTTAACATATTTCCAAAATATTTAAATTATACACCTCTTCTTTTGACTTCCTATATGATTTCCAGCTTTTTAAGGTAAGATAATTGACATCACACTTGACTGTGAGTAAGTGAACAAAATGTAAACTCTATAATTCACAAGATTAATAGTAGAAAGATACATAAATTATTTGTTTGAACCCTTGTTTTTTATATATATTCAATCAGTTATTTTCAATAAAAAGGTTGATATTTCTTCACACACGCACACATATATTTGCTCTATTTTCCCCCTCTTATGTGTTAATTTATTAAAGACAGTTTTTCTATTACTGTTATTGTTGTTATTATTTTGTGTTATTTTTCATTCGATCTCCCATCTCTTTCTACAAAATTCCATTACTGGTTTCCATTCCATTTCTTGAAGTTGTGAAGGCTTTTGTCTTAATTTGAGAGTGAGCTTATCCATGCAGCCCACATCTATCACTTTTTCCAACCAGTCATCTATTGTGGCAATTTCTTTTAGTTTCCATCTTTGAGCAAATATCAGTCTAGCTGCTGTCACCAAATACAACAATATTCTCCATTTAATTCTTTCATCTTTTTTTTTTTAGAATATGTGTTATATTTAGTAAGAAGAACTCAGGTTTCATAGGGGAATGAATTTTGAACATTTCTTCAATTGTCCTGTATATCTTTGCCCAGACATTTTTAATGAGTTTGCACTTCCACGACATGTGAAATAGGGATCCTGAAGTTTCTTGGCATTTCCAACAGTTCCTATTCTCTGTTTTGAACATTTTCCCTAATTTGGTTGGAGAATAGTGTCATCTATGAACTGTCTTAAAGTACGGTAATTTTCTTTAAGAGTTTGGCAAGCAGAAAAATTGTGGTTTTTTTCCACTTTATTTTTTTCCAGACAACAAACAAACAAACAAACAATATTCTCTTATATTCACAATTTTGCTTTTTTACATCCATATTTCCAACATAATTTCTCTTCCTTTTTCTTCCATACATTCCTTCATTCAATTTCGATCCATTTTACTTTTTACTTACTTTATACTCTATATCTCAGCTATTCTTCTATACATTCTCATTCTTTGACTTCCTTACATACAATCCTAAGTAAGCAAGTTTTTTCCCTTTTACCTCTTATAGACTTCTTATATACCTCTGTCGTTACCTCTTCTTACACCTTTCTTATTCCCTCTCAGTTCAAATTATCACATATCCATCTTATTCTCTTTCATCTTAACTGTTCCTCTCTTATCTTCAAGACTCCATGCTTTTAATTGTAACTCTTTACGATCATTCCTATCAATTTCCAATTCCTGTCATCTCCTCTTTTTTTCCCCTATAATATTATGTTAAATTATAATAGCAACATATTTTTTACCCCTTCCGCTTCTCCATCGTCCTTCCAATATTTCATCATCGGTAACCATTTTTCCATTGATTTCTTTTTAGGTGTGTCCCTTAACCTATTTGTTAAGCTATCCAACTCTATCATATCTATCAATTTACTTAACCAATCTGTTATCTCTGGAGTATCTGACCTCTTCTATTTTTGTGTGATTAATAATCTAGCCGCCGTTATCATATATAACATCACTTTCCAAAACTGTCTTTCATCTTTTTTCTCTAAAACACTTGTCATATTTAACAAATATAACTCAGGTCTTAATTCATATTCAATTTGCAGTATCTTCTTCATTAGCTTATGTACTTTCTCCCAAAATTCTTTAATCAACCTGCATTCCCATCACATATGTATTAGTGTTCCCTTATTTTCTTGGCATTTCCAACAATTACTTATAGTTATTATACCCATTTTATTTAATCTAACTAGCGTGTAATACCACCTATTTGCCATCTTTATGTAATTTTCTTTAAGATTCTGAGCTGCCGTAAAGTTATTTGTCTTGTTTTGTTTTTTCTCTGGCTTTTTCCCAGGCTTCCAGTTTTAAAGTATAGCCAAAATCTGTTGACCACTTCAATATGGATTCCTTAATTGCATCATATTCTAGTTCTCTTGTCAATAAGATTTTATATAACTTAGTGATTTTATTTTTGTTTGGGCCCCATATGATTTTATCAAATTCATTTTCTTTTTCTTTGAATCCCTTCTCCTTCAAGTCATCCTTAAATCTTTGTTGGATTTGGACATATGTGAACCAGTGTATATCAGGTTCTTCTTTTGTTTTAAGTTTAAATTCTCTTCCACTTTCCTTTTTAAAAAGATTGTTGTATTTTAACCAGGTTTCTATATTTTTCCACCTATTCATGAAAGCTTCTTAAGGGGAGATCCAGAGGGGTAGTTTCATATAGAATTGTGGGGTTTTTTTTCAAATTTTCCCAAACTGTTAATAGTGGTCTTCTAATGTGGTGATGGTTAAAATCTTTGTTGATTTTTACCTTTCCATAGCCAATATAGGCATGCCTGCCTAGTCTAAGATTGTAGCCTTTAAGATTTAACAGTTTTATATTTTGTAGTTTTATCCAGTCTGATACCCATATTAATGAACTGGCTTGAAAATAAAGTTTGAGGTTTGGGAGGTGTGCGCCACCTCTGGCTCTCAAGTTGATTAAAGTTTTCCATTTTATCCTAGGCTTGTGGCCTCACCAAATAAATTTACTTAATTCTTTTTGCCATTCTGTAAATTATTTTTCATTTGTTATTATTGGAATATTTTGAAATAGAAAGATAAATTTTGGCAAGATATTCATTTTTACCATCACCATTTTTCTAAAGAGTGACAGATTAAGTTTGGATCATATCTCCAGGTCTTTTTTTTTTTTTATCGCTTTCCAAATTCTTTTGTAATTATTCTCATATAGATCAGTGTTCCATTTTGTAACCATATTCCTTAGATACTTTATTTGTGTTCCTATTTTACAACCTGAAGTGATTTCTAGATCTTCTTCCTCTTTTTAATCAATTTTTTGTGAGGATTTGAGTTTTATCTTTATTTAGTTTGAAGCCATATGTTTCTCCAAATTCTCTAAACGTTCTCATGATTTCTTCCATCTGTTCTCTTGGGTTCTCCAGGAACATAACAAGATCATCCGCAAACACTCTAAGTTTGTGCTCATCTCCTTTGATTTTTATACCTTGGATCTTCTCATTTAGTCTTATATTTTGATTCAGATTTTCCAGTATTGTTATGAATAACAACAGTGACAGCGGGCATCCCTGTCTTGCTCCCTTCTTTATCTCAATAGATTCCATCTTTTCTCTGTTTATAACAATTTGGGCTCTTTGATCTTTATAGATGTTTTCAATCCATTTTATGAATCTAGAACAGTATTCATTCTTCTTAGCACTTCAACCATGAATCCCCACCTTACATTGTCAAAAGCTTTTTTCTGTGTCAACAAATATTATGGCCATTTCCCCCCTTATTATGTTATGCATTTTCTAGGACCTCCAGCGCAACTCTGTGGTCAACTTCCAGAAGAAGCATACCATAGAATTGCACTGGAATACCTAGAAAATGCCTAGAAAGGACATATTTTTTCAGATGCAGGTAAATGAAACCGCAGGTACTGGTCCCATGATTATGGGGGTGATACTGTATTATATAGTCATGATCCAGGTTTTCTTTGAAAGCATGGAAATTCCAGTGCATAGATAGATCTTTCCTAATCAGTTCAGTAGAACAAAGAGAACTGTGAACAGGAGGACATGTAAGGCTTGGAAATTTACCTTTTGTGGTTATGGCTCACAGAATCTCCAAGCCAGCATGACCAGTGACCATGGCAGCCTTGCTGACTGCATGATCTAGCAAACTATGGCATCTCCATTCCATTGAAACTAACACATGCAAGAGCTGACTTGAGTGCAGGTATTGGGTACATATACAACTCTAAATCAAGTCCATATTGCTTGTTTGTAGTGAGTTCCAAGTTCCAATAATACTGTCAAGTACATTAAGTAAGTTTAAATGTTTGAGTTCATCTTTGAAGACATTCACACATGAAGGTCCCGTATAATCACATATAATTTTTCAATAACTTGGTAGCTGCAGCTGACTTCCATGAGAATTTATGCACTATTTTGAAAAATAAGCTGGTGCTTCTCTTAAACTTGCTTGTTTTTTAGCACTATTCATGCTCCAAGAAAGCAGCACATGTTTCTGAACTTTTCTTTAAAATAATATTGCTGTACATAGTAGTAGATGGCATCAGTGACCATGCTACCTATATCAATAATGATCAATTTTAAATGTGTTTCAAAACAATGAAGGAATTGTCACTTAACTTTTGTTTTATTACTAGTAAAAGTTCCTGCTTTATCTGTCGCTTAGTTAATAATAAGACACCAGAGGAATCACTTTTTAAAATGTTTTGCTAGCATGTTTTCAGCTGCAACCATGAAGCCATGGGAAGGAATTGAGCTAGAAGATTAAAGAGACAGTTGTTCAGCATGTAGGGAATGTTATTTTCTTAAGACATGGCCTGTTCCTATTCCAGTTTGGAGTGATGGCTACAAATCGGGCTGTGTTATTTCCCTGATGAGAAGTTGGAACCAGAAAATAAGTGAGATATACGCATAGTTATTATCAACAGAGCAAACCACCAACATGTATGCCCACACATCTCTTGGAATTATACTGACTGTACATGATTATGGACTTAAACTGTAGATCAATTCAATGGAAAATTTTGAAACTCTGTAGTGTAAACTGAGCACAATGCCCAGCAGTGGAAGTAATTAGTTCCATAGCAAAGTGTGTGAGAATTGCTTCAATACCTCTTCTCTTGATGATTGCCCTGAGATGGCTCCTTGTAAAATGTGGGTAGTGACCGCTGATTGCCCTTTCTCTTGAAACCATTATGAATGCAATCTTTTCCTCTGCTTTTAGCTAATAGCCTCAACATTCTTCTTTTTTGTCTTCATGGAAATACAAAAGAAACCTTGCCTGATTTAATACAGCTCTGTCAGGACGTGAGGGCGGGGAATCAGCAGTACTGGGCATTGCTGTAATACTGGGTGCTGCTATGGCTGCTTTGAAGACTGTTTATTTCTGGATTTTTCCAACCCTTTTCTAACACACCTGGATTTGCAAGGATGAAAAGTTGAATCTCCAGCAGTACAGTAACATAAAGCCAAGCTATCATTTAAACCTAAAATCAGAGTTCTTGCTGTGAAAGCTTTCTTGTTAAATCCTGTATAAAGCAGCAGTGTGCATTTTAAGTTCTTTTTGGGGATTCTCTTTTGAGAAGAACTAGAAGGTTACAAAGCTTATCAAGGTAAGGTACTTTATGAAATTCACAAGCTTGTTTGTAGAGTACTGCAATGAGTGTCTTCCATCCTGCCTTCAATATTTATTGTGTTATCTTGCTTCATTATTTATATATTTCTTTCATAGTAATTTACCAGACTACGTATCCATTACATGCACAAACCTAGATTATGCCCTTACATATCAGAAAACCTTTTTTTAAAAAACACATTAACAAAAATAATATCTTGGTAAAGAAAACAATCTATGTAACACAAGAAGTTATGTCTGGTTTCATTTATAATTTTCCCTTAACATTTTTTGAAAGCACTTTCATTGTAATATTTATTGATTTGTGGTTTTTGTCCTGGATATATTGTGGCATTGTGTTGTTATTGTTTTACTAATGTATTGTGGGAAACATTCACATCATTGTTATAAAAACACTTCCCTTCCAGCACCCATGATCTTATCCTGCCTAAATCTTGTTGACATGCACAGTTCTTTACAGGGCTAAACTTTATTAATTTATGCTTGTGTGTCACATTTTATCAGAAGCCCTGAAGCGCTCCAGTCAGAAAGTTCATTCTCAATGGAAGGCAGACATTCGTCCATAGATTCAAATAGAGCTTCGAGTGGTGACATCTCACCTTATGACAACAATTCTCCTGTGCTCTCTGAACGGTCTCTTTTGGCAATGCAAGAAGATACATCCCTCAGTTCTGAAAAGTTATTTAAAGTACCAGAACAGTGCACGTTGATTAGTAATTTTCAGCCAAAATCAAGAGAAAATTCCCTTGGATCATGGCTTGGGAAAGGTATGGTGAGCACATATGCTAATATGAAATTACCCTATTATTATTATTTTCACTGTGAACTTACCTACTGAATAGTGTTCTAGCTTTTCCATAGAAAATTTCCTATTTCTAAAGTGGTTCATTTTATTCCATTTTGTAAGAGAGGGATTTCTTAAGTATCCTGGCCTTTTTATTTATGAGAACTGACCCTGTTCTGACTAAATTATTGAATGCATTTCCTCCAGAGAATGGAGTCATAACTTTACTATTGGAGAAATGCAGTTTGGCAAATAAAACAGCACTTTCTAGCAGCAGAATTACCAAGCCAAGAAAAAAAACAATTTAGAGGCTATAAAATGCCTGGGAAAACAAAATTAGGAACCAGATTAAATCATGTTTAATCTGGTTCCTAATGGTCAAACTTGGTGTCAGATGAAGCAAGCAAAGGAGGAAGTTACATAGATAGAGTGCCGTTACTGGGAAGGCCTTTACCCTGGGAGCCACTCAGCTCAACAAGTGAGGGCAGTGGAAACTGGCTTTAAATAATGAAATCTAGAGAAGAGGCTTATAGAGGAATATGTGATCTTTTCAACACCGTCCTCTTATAAAATTATTTAGGGCTGTTTTACTCTTATTTGGATGGTTGGGTCACTTTTTTCCAGGGAGAGTCACAGCTGAGAAATGAGCCAAAGCTGGTTCAAGGAATTCTGTGCTGGGAAGGACACTTGCCTGTCCAGTGGTTGAGTTAGATTTAATAGCTACCCCATCCTCTGCCCAAGTTGCAGATGTGATTCTTCAAAGGGGGCATAACCTTATCCAGACCATGAGGAAGCACCTTTCCTGCCATTCTTGTTGATCCCTAGCCTAAGTATGAACTTCAGTTTATCAGTCTTCATAAAAAACATTTTATAAGTGTCATACATTCATATACCTTTTCTACACATCCAAGTGCATGACCATGATAGATTTCATTGAGTCAACCAGCTTGTTCACCTGAGCTTCCAAATACGTGGACAATGGAGAGAAAAACGTTCAGCTTTATAGTATTTCAGGCTGTTTGTTAATATAAATAAATCATTGTTCACACACACACACACACACACACACACCTTGGGGAGGAACATAGACTTCTCAGTCTAGATGCATTATTTTCATAAACTTTACATTACATGTAAGTGGTCAGACATTTTACATCATATTGAAACATCATATTCATCTTGAGGAGCATCACTAAGAGCAGCCACATAGACTTTGATTTGTAAGGAATTAGACATCTTATACAGCACCATAACATAATCATCTGTTGAGAAATTCTGTACATTTGTAACTTCTCAGGCTCCTCCTATCTCTACAGAGATGATCAGACCTGTAAAATATTCCAGGACAGGGACAACAGGAGATTGCTAAAAGGCTTACCTTTTAGACGATGTCATCCCTGTCCTGGGATGCTCCCGTTCTGCTCCTGTTCCTCCCCCATTGCCTGGGAAAGCAGCCAACTGAAGGGCTGATAAGAATGATACATGCAAAATGCAAGGCTTGGCAGCAACATGAAAATAATTCTGAAGCACCGTACCAGTTCAGTGTCCAAGTAGGAAAACCAGGGGGCAAACCAAAGGTCCAGGAGTCCAGAGAGCAAGTAAGCGAGTCCAGTCCAGGGTCAAGAGTTCCAGAAAGCAGGTCAGCGAGTCCAGTCCAGGGTCGAGAGTTCCAGATCAATCCGAGGTCTAGGAGGCAAGGTTTCAGGCAACAGGGAGTCCAAGTCAGATGCTTTCGCCAGGGAACGCAGATAGACTCTGACGAAGAAGCTCAGCATCTCACAGCTGTTTATATTGGCCCAGCTCCTAATCACAGCTGTTTGGTGATTGCTGAGTATTTCTCATATCATCTCCAGGATCACCAGAGGCATGCCCTTTCTGTCCTCCTCGTCCTGCTGCTCTGTCTCCCAGGCCTGGAACCTCTGCGGGGGGTGGGGGGGCTAGGCTACTGAGTCATGGGCTCTGCTGCAGTTGGCATAGTAGAGCTAGGTTCTGGCTCAGCCAGCTCTGCTGGAGCTGGCTCAGTCTCTGAGTCCTCCGAGTCCTCAGCCTGGCTGGCCATGACATCCGTTTCCTCTTATTCATGGAAAAAAATGTGAATAAGAGGCCTGTTCCGTTATTATAATGGAACAACGGGTGAGTGAACAGGAGCCCCATTGTGCTCCCGGGACGACAACTGGATGTGACATCACCAGGAGGTCCCTGCCAGACACTTCTGGGTGTGATCGGGAAAGGAAAGCAAGTTTTAAAAAAAATCCTTCACCAGGTAGCTTTTTCTTTTTTACATGTGGTTTAGTGCTTGCTTTTGTTTTTGACAGCTGGGGGGGTCTTTTTAAATTGACCTCCTGGCTGATTGGTTGGATGAGGGGGTATGGATTGGTAACACCTTGATAAAATTATGCTAAAGAGCTATTAGAGAGCCTTTGCATATAACGAGGTAGCAACTGAACATTCTAATTTGCATATAACGAGGTAGCAATTGAGCAGTCCTTGAGATGTTTGGGGGCTGCAACGTCCAGCATTCCTCATCATTGGTTGTATTGGCTAGAGCTGCTCAGAGTAGCTATCAGTGCCGTCTGGAAATCTGCACAATTCCCACCTCTGGCATATAGGTTCAGAAGGCTAGTTGCATAGTTTCATCTTGAGTCTTACTCTGATTTAGAAATCCAAAGACATACACACAGACGTGTGTGTGTGTGTGTGTGTGTGTGTGTGTGTTGAGGATGTTTGGAACAGAATTCCAAAAGTTGTAAGCTTGAGAGTTTCAAAAGCATGTTGTGATAAAGCATGGGAAGCTGCTGTTCAAAGGCAGGAAAAAATAAACTTTACGGTACTTGGCGAGCTTGAGCTCTTTGAAGATGAAGCTAAAAAGTGGTTGGGATCCTGGCCATTGCTTCTGTTCTGCATCTCTATTGGAGAATTCTTATAAAATAATCTACCTTGTATTCTTTCTCACCCTGCAGACGTTTCAGAAGACTATTTTGACATATGGGGAACCTGGCATTCAACGTTGAAAAGTGGTACCAAAGAAATTACAGGTATACATTTTGTTGCTCTGTAAGCATGCTTAGGTACAGTATGTTGCATGCTTGCCTATTCATATTAGAATGCTGCATTATAGTATTGGATGCTGTTGTATGGAACATTATTATAGTATTGGATGCTGTTGTATGGAACATTATTATAGTATTGGATGCTGTTGTATGGAACATTCATAATACTGAATGCCATTCACCAGACCACCAGTCTTGTTTTGCTATGGAATATGAGGTATCAGATGTGCCCTTTGCAGACTATCTAAGATTTCTTTATAATGGGTTAACCTAAATGATGCTGTGGTAGGAGGTTCCTTCTGAGCCCAGATCACTAGAAGGACAAGAGCATGGAACAGGAGCTTACCAGTTCTTATGAGAATGGGCAAACTTTATGGGGCTGTTTGGGCAACTGTATGGGATTCCTCCTCCCTGCCTTAGATGGATAGTGCCCATCTTTTTATGATGCAATCAAAAGGGGGAAAGCAAACAAGATTCCTGATTTTGTGGCAACAGCACTAGCAGAGTAAGTCCTATGCTGTCCAAAACAGAAAGAATTCTCCTTAGCTTTAAGAGGGCTTGAATATACTGCAGTTCTATCAATCTCCACTAGAGGGAAGGGAAGGAGAAGAAAAATAAAACAGGTCATGGTTTCAAGTCGTGGTATTTTTTACTGTAGTTGTTAGGCGATTTTAACCCTAAGAACAACAGTTCTCTAAACAACCCTCCAAAGAACATTTATGTTGTTTGGATATTTTCTGGCAATTCCTAGCACCAGCACCAAAATTTTATTCTTACCTTTGAGTGGCTTTCCTTTTTAAAACTTATTATTATTATTATTATTATTATTAATGGACTGGATGGCTGTTGTGGTCTCTTCCAACTCTACAATTCTATGATTCTATTATTATTATTATTACCCACCTCTCCCTATGGGTCAAGGCAGGGAACAACAAATTAACACATAAACATAACATTGGTTAAAAACACAGTTAAAAACATATATCAGTTTAAAAGAACAGGTAAAACCAAGAAACTTTAAAACAACCAATACATAATTTAAAATTCACAATTTAAAATCATCTGGATAGGCCTGCCAGAAGAGACTGGTCTTTAATGCTGTTTTTCTATTACTGTTATTGTTGTTATTATTTTGTGTTATTTTTCATTCGATCTCCCATCTCTTTCTACAAAATTCCATTACTGGTTTCCATTCCATTTCTTGAAGTTGTGAAGGCTTTTGTCTTAATTTGAGAGTGAGCTTATCCATGCAGCCCACATCTATCACTTTTTCCAACCAGTCATCTATTGTGGCAATTTCTTTTAGTTTCCATCTTTGAGCAAATATCAGTCTAGCTGCTGTCACCAAATACAACAATATTCTCCATTTAATTCTTTCATCTTTTTTTTTTTAGAATATGTGTTATATTTAGTAAGAAGAACTCAGGTTTCATAGGGGAATGAATTTTGAACATTTCTTCAATTGTCCTGTATATCTTTGCCCAGACATTTTTAATGAGTTTGCACTTCCACGACATGTGAAATAGGGATCCTGAAGTTTCTTGGCATTTCCAACAGTTCCTATTCTCTGTTTTGAACATTTTCCCTAATTTGGTTGGAGAATAGTGTCATCTATGAACTGTCTTAAAGTACGGTAATTTTCTTTAAGAGTTTGGCAAGCAGAAAAATTGTGGTTTTTTTCCACTTTATTTTTTTCCAGACAACAAACAAACAAACAAACAATATTCTCTTATATTCACAATTTTGCTTTTTTACATCCATATTTCCAACATAATTTCTCTTCCTTTTTCTTCCATACATTCCTTCATTCAATTTCGATCCATTTTACTTTTTACTTACTTTATACTCTATATCTCAGCTATTCTTCTATACATTCTCATTCTTTAAATTTAAATTTAGACAGCGTATTCAGTTGTCGCATCTATTCCAGCAGGCCATTCCACAGTCTTGGGGTGGCTGAAGAAAAAGCCCTCTGGGTTACAGTTGTCAACCTAGTCCTGAATGACTCGGGCAAATGCCCTCCCCTCAAGCATCTAAGTGTATGTGGTGGATTATACAGGAGAAGGAGATCCTGTAGGTAACCTGGACCTAAACCATGTAGGGTTTTAAAGGTAATAATGAACACTTTGTAACTTGCCCAGAAACTAATTGGCAGCCAGTAGATTGAATTTAATATTGGTGTGATATGATCACTCCTGGATGTACCAGTGACTACTCTGGCTGCCTTGTTTTGAACCAATTGAAGTTTCCGAACTTGGTACAGAGGTAGCCCAATGTACAGCATGTTGCAAACGTCCAGCCTTGAGGTTACCACTGCACACACTACCATCTTTTAATTCTAATTAATTAATTAATTAATTAATTTTAATTCTAAGACATATAGAGACAAAAAGTGTCATTCTCCCCTCCTCCTGTCTTTCTTTCTTTTCTTTTTTTTCTTCTTTTTTTGTTTTTGTTTAAATTTTATTACAGTTATTTGCTATAGTGCATCAGGTGAAATGGCAGTTACACACAATAATTGTTAAGAAAAAAAATTAAAACAAAGGAGAAGGAAATATGGCCTGCAAATCCCCCATTTTAAAAAAAAAGAAAAACCTTTGGAAGACCCCCTAGCACAAATCCAAGAAATCGCTACCAACAGCCCCTGCCCCCCACAAGAATGGAAAAAGTGGATTTGGATGTAACAGCTAGCAACACCCAAGCAGCTATATTGTGAGAACCCAACACTTCTGTAGACCAATCTGGAAGACCCCTCTTTCTCTTCCCTTCTATCCACCCCCCCAACACACAAAAAACTCCCCACCTCCATAAATGTGGTTTCTAGGCCTCTCTCCTTTTCTCCTTGCCACAATGGTGTCTAAAAGCTGCCTTTGCCATGAAGATAGCAGCACCCAGTAAGTGCAGAAATACAAGTTACATATGAGGGTTGTGTACATCTACAGTAGGCACAGGAAATACTATTCTCTTATTTTGTAGACTGTCTCAAATACAGATCTCCATACTATGCAGTTTCTGGCATTCTGAATGAGTAAAACTTTGTCTTTAAAAGCATCTGATGTATCCCAAAAGAAAATATTTTGGCATCATTTTCTTCTGGCACTCATAAAAGTTTCCAGTAATGCACCTGAAAAACAAAATATGTAGAGGGGCTCTAAATTTTCCTACTTTCTTTCCAGACCGTCATGTCTGCAGGAAAACTCAGAGCTGTTTCTACTATTAAGCAGTTTGATAGAGGTGACCTCTATCAACAGCAGGTTCAAGGTGTTCTGAAAGAAAATTGATAGTAATTTAATTTGTAGCTGCTGTTCTGTTTTTGTTGCTAAGGAGGAGGAAAGGTGCTTGTGGGATTTTCTGCTTCATGTACTAGGCTTTAGGCTCTCAACTTAGGTGAATGGGTTTAGTAAAAATGGCTTGGACAAGCCATGTAGTGTAGCTTGCAAACAAGAGCAATGTATGTTAACAGGCAGCAGACCTATCTTAATTTCATGACAGATTCATGATGTACTACCCTAGTGCCTATACTTTTACTGCTCTTGTTAAATGTGTCAAAACCCACACATGTGCCTCATTACTGCTTATCATTCTTTAGGGTCCTATGGAGACATCTATGAGAGCAGCTCACTGCGGCCAGGGCAGTGCTCTCTTTCTCAAGGGAACCTGTCGCTGCCCTCGGCTCAGTGGCAGGGGAGCAACACCGAATTAGATCATGGGAAGCAGACCATTCGAAGGAGCCAGACTACAGCTGCCCTTCCTGAATGTCGCCCTCATCCCCCCCTCTCTCGGGTTTGCAGCACCCCACAAATGGAAGTCAGCAGAACAAATTCCAGCCAATCGAATCCAGAGCATCAATTCTCTGTGGGAAACACAGAGCAACTTACAGAGCATGACTCAGACACAGCTTGTTTGCACAGCACAGGAAAACCATTGTACCTGAGGCAAGCTGAAGTAATTCGGAAAGATAGGCCACCACCACCTTATCCTGACAAAACAAAGCAGACTTGCACCTCATCCTTCCAGCCCCTTGCCTCTTCAATGGAAAATCCATTGTGGAGGCTTCGAAGGCCAGAATCCCGTTCAGGGACCATAGGAGCAAGAATAATGACTCAAGTGCCTGAGCAATCAGCCCTGTGTGAGGAGCAACAAGAGCAAATAGAGAGGACGGCCTCCACTCCAGAGAGTGAGCAGAACAATAAGCATTTGTCAGAGCCAAACTGGCATGACTGGCAAAGGGATCGATGGCAAATCTGGGAAATCTTATCACCTGATAATCCAGATGCTCTCCCTGAAACATTAGTATGAGTGGAGATCCCAGTGACAGTGCTAAGGAAAGAATGGGAATGGGGACTGACTTCCAGCTTTGTTTTATACCAAGCAGATGCCATTTTTAAAAAAATAAAACAAAAATAAAATAAAAACTATGTTCACTTTATAAAGAATTTTAATAGCACTGTAAAATTTATGAATTTGGTTCTGGTTTTTAATTGTCATAAGAAGGAAAAATCAGATAACAACTCCAGGCCTAACCACTCTGTAAAATATAAACTGTGTGTATGATAAAAAGTACAGCCTTAATGTTGCTAAGTTGTATTTATGTATCTGCAGTTCTCAGATGATTGTATATTCTGCAAAAGTGTTTTTTTTTTTGTACGATGGTATTTTCATATGCAAGAGAAAACAAGTTTGACTGCTTTTTTTTAGAAAAAGATTTTAATCACTGCACTTAGTAATATTACCACAAAATGCACTGAGGTTCTCTTCAAAGTGCACAAGCTGGTTTCTGTGCTTTTAAACTAATCTGTTTATGGGAGACATATATTTCACTATGAAGAAAATTAATGTGGAATGAAATATTAAAAGCCATATATTTTATAGTGAGCAAGTTAGAGGTGGAAGTGTCTACTATGTTATTTGCTTACAAATAAAATTTAAAATTTGATGTAATGTGGTAAAATATATATATATATATATATATATATATATATATATTTAGACTCCATTAGAAAGCAATTTCAGTTAATACTTCAGAAGCAAGGCCATGCCTATGTAAAAATATCAAGAAATCCCAAAGATCTTTTTGCCATTGCAGAACTAATGCAATTTTTATATACACAGTATATAATATATATATATATTTATAAATATATAATTTTAAAGCAAACTGGAATCCAAATCAATAACTAAAATAAGTCATTTCCTTTTTCTAAAACAACAAAGCACTCACAATTAAGGAGGGAAAACCTTATTATACATTGAACAAGTATTTAGGGCATCCCACATATAGATTCCAGAATAAATTGTACCAAAATTATAACATTATCTTTAAAAAAAAAAGTTGATGTTTCAGTGCAAGTCGTAGCTTAACTGCAAAAATATTTGGGGCCAGCAGATGGCAATATGTTGCCACTTTAAGGTTTTTTCCTTTCACCATCACAAGGAAAATATCAAACTATGATATTCTTATAAATACACTTGTCTTAATTTTAACACAGTTACTTATCCAGTGATGTCTTTAAGTTATATCTTGTGCCACAAGGATGGAATAAAAATCTAGAAGAAAAAAAGAGTACATGTTTTCATATTGACAAATTGGAGTGTGTCCAGAGGAGGGCAACTAAAATGGTGAAAGGTCTAGAAACCATGCCTTTTGAGGAAAGACTTAGGGAGCTGGGTATGTTTAGCCTGGAAAAAAGACAGTTAAGGGGTGATATGATAGCCCTGTTTAAGTATTTGAAGGGGTGTCACATTGAGGATGGAACAAGCTTGTTTTCTGCTGCTCCAGAGACACGGAGCAATGGATGCAAGCTCCAGGGACAGAGATTCCACCTCAACATTAGGAGGAACTTTTTGACAGTAAGAGCTGTTTGGCAGTAGAACACACTCCCTTGGAGCGTGGTGGCATCTCCTTCCTTGGAGGTCTTTAAACAGAGGCTAGATGGCCAACTGTCAGGGATGCTTTGATTGTGATTCCTACGTGGCAGGGGGTTGGACTGGATGACCCTTGTGGTCTCTTCCAACTCTACAATTCTATGATTGTGTTTGTGTGTGTGCGTATGACATTGTGGGGCAGAAATAGGCCATGAGCATACAGTTGACAGCCAGTCAGACTTGTGCCAGAGGGTAATGCACATGCTAGGGACATCTGGAGAGGGACACCATATGTACACGCTTGCATTCTAATGCTTGAAGGGTCCAAGACAAGATGAGATCATTGGTTTGTTTGTTTGAGTACATAACAGTGGTGATAACAACAGCCTAGAAGAGCAGAGAGAGAATTTTCTCATTTCTGGATACAAACTCAAGTGTACAGTAGAATGTCAAACTGGAAACTTTAAAAGAAACTGATTCCAGCACAGAATTACTTTAGATAGGAATTCAAAGATACAGCCATGTTTGTTTGGAATATCAGTATGCAAAGGGATCTTGTAGCACCTTTGAAACATAACTGTTGGGTAAGAATGTATGTGCCTTCAAAACACCTGTTGACTTATGGCAACCCCATGAATATTCAGGGAATACTCAGAGGTGGTTTTGCCAGTTACTTTCTGTGAAATATAGCCTATAGCAACTGGTATTCGTTGGCAGTCTCCCGTCCAAGTAACCAGGGCCAACCCTGCTTAGCTTCCAAGATCAGAAGGGATCTAGTGCCTTTAGAGCAGTGATATCCAACCTTTGGCCCTCCAGGTGTTTTGGACTAAAGCTCCCAGAATTCCTGACCATTGGACCAGCTGGTTCAGGCTTCTATAGTTGGAATCCAAAACACCTGGAGGGCTAAAGGTTGGACACCAATGCTTTAGAGTATTTAGAATACCTGGCTCTAAAAGTAATTTAGTATTGGGCACTGACTACATTATTATTATTATTATTATTATTACTGTTTGTTTGTTTGTTTGTTTGTTTGTTGTATTACCAACAGGGATGACAAAGTGGTACTTGTGGGACTTCCTCTGTCACTTGCCATACAGACTTGGGTGGGGTGTGGCATGGCATGTCCTGCTGTGTCTCAGGCCCAGAATGTATCAGGCCAGCCTTGGGAGTTTCTAAATATTTGGTGACTCAGGGAAACTGGGTGCCAGTTACACGACAAAAATTGTCGCGGGGCTTACCGTGATTTCCTGATCCCGTATCCGCCCCTCGCTGTTTATACGATTTTTGTCACTCTTTAGGAAATCCTGGAAGATCCGTGATTGATATTTACACAACAAAAGTCTTTATTGGTCCCACACTGTTATATCCTGTGCTTTTGCTGTTTACACATGTTTAGCTTGCCAGGAGATATTTATTTTTTATTTTTTGGCTGTCAATCAAGGATGCGATTACTCCTGTTTTCACAACCTTGGTGACACACTTCCTTTAGAATTCCACACCACGAGCAATGCTATTGGCTGGCTGGGGGGGGGAGAGGGGGCAGAGGCTTGTGTTTATCCTGTCTCTTAAAAATGTTAACCCTTTAAGCAGAGGAGAAGGCATTTTGAAAGACCAAGGCTGTGATCTTTCACTCAGACGGAGGAACAATAAAACCATGTCCGTGCCACGAGCGATGCTGTTGGCTGGCTGGGAGGGGGAGAAGGAGGGGGCAGACGCTTGTGTTTGTCCTGTCTCTTAAAAATGTTAACCCTTTAAGCAGAGGCAGAAGGCATTTTGAAAGACCAAGGCTGTGATCTTTTGCTCAGACGGAGGAACAATTAAACCATGTCCTTTCCTTTTGAAATCAAGCCGAGTCGGTGGGGGGGGAGAGGCTTTGGATTTCTTTTAAAATCTTGACACTTAATGCAGAGGGAGCTGCAGAGTGAAGATTTCAAGCCAGTGTCACACAAGGCATTTTGGCTGGCATTTTTTTACTGTGCCTTGTTGGGGGGAGGAATTAAAGTGTGTTCATTCACTCAGACGCTGGAATATTTTACTATGCCAGGGAGGGGATCCAGGCAGGGAATGAATGGATGACTCTGCCCACCACAATCTCTTTGTAACATGTAGTTGAGGAAGAGGTTAAAGCTGAAGGGTTTGCAGTGTAGAAATCCATTTTAAAAGGTGATTGAGTACATGTGCGCACACACAGACCAACCTATGTGCAGCTGGAAGGGATGCCTTTATTTTCAGCTGGTGAGGCTGGATCTGTTGAACGGGTGACTGACCCCTCCTTTTCTGGTCTCTGATCTCTAAGCCCGCCCCAGTCACCATTTCCGGTCATCCCCTAGTACCGAGATATTTTATCCCAGGCTGTTTACATTTCCGATTTTCTGAATCCTCCAGTGACTTTTTTAAAAAACGGCACAACCCGCGGGACTAGAAGTCCCGCGGGTTGAGGGATAAAAGGTGGCCCCCCTTCTGAAAATCACATACCCGACCCGATATATGTGTAAACTGCCAGGGATCGACACGAATTCTTCCCGGGACATTTTCATTGTGTAAACGGCACCCTGGTAAGAAGAAAAGACTCTTAAGAGCCTTATCACACTACACTGTTACAGCACTATTATTCCATTTTAACTGCTATGGCTGCCTCCTGTGGAATTCTGGGGATTTGTAGTTTAGTGAGGCCTAAGAGCTCTCTGGTTGAGAATGTGAAATGCCCCTCCTGAAACTACAAATCCCAGGATTCCACAGGAGGCAGCCTGGGAAGTTAAAGTGGAATATTAGCGCTATAACAGTGTAATGTGATAAGGCCGTAAGAACTATTATGGATGAGTGTTCAGAGGTTATAAAAGAACACAAGATCTTGGTTGGTAAACAACTGTCAAGAGTAATTGTTATTTTAGTAGCAGTAGGACTTAATATTATGTTTAAAAGTTACTAAAATAGGACTTGCCCTCAATTTTACAGTTTAATTTTTATTTCACAGAACACTGATCCTGTACATGCTGGTAAATCACTGCAGCCCATCAAGCTACTTCCATGTACAATGACATCTGGATTCTTTTGTCCTACTAGTATATGAGAGCATTGGTTAAGCACTACACAAAGGGGGGGAAAGCAAACACATTTTGTTTGACCAACTGTTCTACCAATCTGACAGAATAAATGTGTATGGTAGATTGATAAAAACAAGTGCAGAAAGAATGGAAACCATAAGTATGGCATGAAAATACATGGTGTATTATAGATGCACTACAGTACCACGGGGTGTGTGTATGCAAATGGATTGAAAGATGCAGCACATGAAGCATATCCCACTTCCACATTTAATTTTAATTTCTTAAAAATGAAAATTAGAATGTCTTTAAAATGACCTCCCAGTGGGCAGGGTCAAATGAACCAGAGAAGTGATGAAGGAATGAAAAGAGGGAAATCAGTCTGTCATGAGTAGATTTTCCTTGGGTTTTTTTCTGGGCCATGAGACCGAGTTCTGGAATAGTTTCTTTCTGATGTTTCGCCTGCATCTGTGGCTGGCACCTTCAGAGTATGGTTGGGTAGGAATGTATATGGAGTTTATATGCTTTGAACCCCTGTTGGGGAGTATATGTAAATTTGTGTAATTGAATGGTTAGTTTCTGGGTATAGAAATGATAGATGTGGTTAGATGTGAGACATATAAATAATCTTCAGAAGTAGATTCTCAATACCTCTGTGGACCTTCAGGTACATGAAGGTCTTGCCACTTCCTCTTTTCACCAAGCTAGTAAGGCATGTTCCTCTGTTGCCATCAAAAACCAAAACCAAACTGCTAAATGTAGGAATATTTGGTATTTATGGTCATGAGATTTCAATGAGGCAATCAATTGAGATGCTGCAATCAGGAGTAGTTACTCTGGTTAGATGGAAATAAAAATGACAGGTAGTGTGTCAGGAAATCAATGAAGGGATGGAAAGGAAATTAAAAAGAGAGAGCTATATGCCTATAGCTGGTTGTCATGTGTAGGAGTCTTTCTAGCACCAGACCAAAATAATGCAGCTGAGTACAATTTTCTAATTTGATAAACACTGAGATAAGTCCTTTTATTGTTCACATTTCAGAAATGTTTTTCCATGTTTTTCTTTTTTCTGTCTCTCTCTCTCTGTGTATTTTTAAAAAATATTACCTTTGCAAGCCGGACTTAAATCAAACCTTATCAAGATTCTGAAGTCCATTTTTATTGTATTAGAAATGGACAGGATCTGTTTTTGTCTCTCTGCTGTGCTTGCAAGCAGTGTTAAATCAACCCTGAGCTACAGATGCCCAAGACAGAAGCCAGCTGCTCAGGCCTCATGGTCCTCTGATCCAGAAGGAGAGGGCATGCCACAGAAACTTTGCAAAAGAAACCCTGAAGGTTTGTTCACATACACTTCAGCTCGCAGTGTAAAATGCTGTGCATCATTTAGTATTTAATGCATGAGAAATCAGTACATTTTTTTCATCCCTGATGAGAATTTTGGATGAAAGAATGAGGTTTGGTTGTATCATGAGTCACCATTTATATAAAGCAGCCTTCTCCAACATGGTGCCATACATTTCCCAACATTTGTGACCATTGGGTGACCGAATGGGTTAACGCAGATATGAAAAGCATGTGGCCCACCAAATGTTGACTGCAAATGATGGGATGCAATTCCATTCAGCCCTCATTCTTCATTGTGGTCTCTGTGCATCACACAACTGGGTTTGTGTGCCTGCACAGATACTCTGTCCGGAACATTCTAGAGCTCAGTAGCTTCATGGTAAGTCCCACCACTTCCCATCTACTGTGCATGTACAGCCCGCCAAGCTACCTTCCCATTAGTTTCTTTCCCTCTGCCGACAGAGTAACTTCATCTCGAGTGTTCTCCAGCTAGGTAGGCTCTCATTTTACCAATTCTCATCTGCTTTCATCTTTTCCCTTCTCCCTCTTTTGTCCATCTTTAAAAAAAACAACAACACCCTCTCTTCCTTGCTCCATACCCCTATCCTCCCAGCCCTACTCTTTCTGTGTCCTCTACTTCCCTTATCAAGTGTTGCTCTACTTGTGGCTCGAAAGGTTTCTATTTGGATGCACACTCTCAGTGCTTGTTTTGTCTAGAAGAAGGGTACATTGTGGAACACTGTGCCATTTGCCATGGATTCACCACACAAGCCCTAAAAAACAGGCTTACAGACTGAAGTCTATTGCTGGGAAAAGCCCCTCAAAGTAGCCAATGAAGCTGCATTGGACAGACCCTTTTTCTCAGCTTCCACCTCCCTGACAAGGAAGAGCATTCCAATTGAGAAACCTTTGATCCCACCGTAAGTACCGACATTGTGCCCAACAGCATCAGGATTGATATTGAAGCCAAAGACACACCTGATAAAAGCTCATTCTGCCCCAGCCTCGTCCATGGAGGCATCTACACTTCCACCTTTGTTACCAGCAAGAAGCCAGAGAAGAAGTCCAAGGCAAGAAAGAGGTATATTTCACAGCTTCCTGCCAATGAAGCTTCGGCCATTTCCATTAAAAAGAAGAAACATCCAAAGCTATCGAAGTGTCAGGCCATGGCTGAGCCTTCGGTCTCAGACACAACAAAACCAGCCATACCAACACCAACCTCCCAGGCTATGGAGCCATTTCTCCTGTGCCATCTCTCTGGATACCGACTTCTGTGCTACTTCTCACAGTGTTGGCACCAATCCTCTCCAAATCGACTACCCCTCCACCACCTCTAGTTCTCATCTTCGCTGATCTCCAAGCACTAGTCCCAGTACACTATATCTCACCATGTGTACAGGAGCCAGCACCATCACCCAGAAGAGAGAGATCCCCATTCATCTGTGAGTGATCTTACAGCCCACTGCTTCAGGACTATAGACACAGAGAAGACTCCCCCTACACCTTTGTATCTTACATCGAGTGCTACCACCATGAAGATCTTTGAAAAGAATGTCCCTCCTCATACCTATCATACTCTCCGTCCTACAGGGACCAGTACCACTTATGTGATCATGGTGACTTTGGTTCACCTTATCAGTACTGAAGCCACTCTTGGTCCCCAAACGTGAGACATGACCACCACTCTCCTCGCCATTGCTCACCTCAACAGCTCCATTACTGCCAATGCACTCTGCTGTCCCCCTTCCTGCAACCCTTTGTTCATCCACAGTGAACATCTCCACCTCCTAAGACCTCAGCCACAGTTCTGAGAACTCAGCTATCCCTGAAGGTCCTTCAGCTGATGCCAGTATCAACAATCCTCAGGCCAGCTTTGTTGGTTCCAATTACGAGCATTCTTCCACACCAGCCCCAGGTGATTCCCATACAGACCGGACTCCTCCTGGCAATGACTCGGGCCCAAGTGACCACCACATCAACTGGACCTATCCCAAAACCGATTCAACCCCAGGTCATTCCCACCATGACTGGACTCACCAGCATCAACAACCTCCTTCACCCCATTGTTGGTTCTACAAATATTTACCAATACTACTGCCACTATGCCACCTGCTACCCACAACACTCAACCACAACTCGGATGACTACAACTAGGGTTTGTCATAATCTGTGACATCTTCACCACTTTGTTCCTCTCCATCAGGCACAGTGAAGAACACAGGCTTCCATCGCAACCTGAGGATATAAAATTGTTTATAGATGGCAAAGGCAGTCAGTATTGAAGCCAGAGCCCACTCTGCACCAGTTCAAGACCCAATCCTCAAGACTGTGGATGCCCACACCTTGTCTCTGGCCCTTGTCCCTCTCCTTCAAGTCCTAGCAGATGTCATTAGACATTCCTGAGAGAAACCAGGATCTCACCCCGCTGCTTCGAAGAGACTGGAAAACTTGTATCAAATGCAACCAGAGGGTGTTTCCTTCTTGTTCAACCACCCAACCCCTAACTCCATTGTGGTGGAAGCTTCGCAAGCCAAGTCCAGTGGGAAGCTGCATTCTACCCCCACCAACAAGGAAGGACATAGACTGGACCTCTTTGTCCAATGTGTCTATTCCTCTGCATTCCTGGGTATCAAAGTGGGGAACACGCATGTCCACTTCTACCAAAGGGCACTGGACTAATTAACACAACAGATTTACTCCTCATGCCACACTGTTGACTGCACCTCTAAGATCAAGGCAGGAGCCATGGCTCTGTCGCTACATGTGGCTTCATTTGACCAACCTCTCCAATGATACCCTCAAGAGAGTGGAGGATCTCCCCTTCCATGGCGATGGCCTATTCAATGCGAAGATGGACAATTCTCTTGACCATATCTGTAAGGCTTTCCTGACATTATTCACTGACCCATGGTCAAGAAGTTCTTGAGAGGCCTCACAAATCTCTACCCACCGATTGCTCCACCTACTCCACCGTGGTCCTTATCTCTGGTCCTCACACAATTGACTTGGACCCTTGGCCACTACTGACAAGCAGCTCCTTACCTTTAAAGTGACATTCCTAATAGCCATCACTTCTCCAAGATGAGCAAATAAGCTTGCGGCTCTATGCTTGGATGAGCCTTTCCTTGTTTTTCATACAGATAACGTTGTCTTATGACCCAACCTCTCCTTATTGAAGGTGGTATCTGATTTCCATATTAATTAAGATATTGTCCTGCCATCCTTCTATCCTGATCCCTTTACTCTGGTAGAGAAGTCACTGCACTGCTTGGACATCTCCCACACTTTGGCCTTCTACATTCAACACATTGCTTCTTCTGTGCCTCCATCAATCTGTTTATCTGCTATGGTGCCCCCTGCAAAGGACAACCCATCTCCCCTCAGATGATCTCCAAGTGTGTGGTCCAGACCATTACCCTGGCATATGAGGTCACAAAGTGCTCTCCACGTCCAGACCTAAGAACACACTTTATTAGACCTGTGGTTTTCTTGGCGGTCTTATTGTGTGGCACCTTGCTTCTGGACTTATGTAAGGCTGCTACATGGTCTCAGCCCTTGACTTTTATCAGACACTACCGTCTAGACTGTTCCTCATTTCTCAGGAACACTCAACCATTCAACCATCCCAATATATGGAGTTCTGAAGTGCTGGTAAATGTGCTGCAGAATGATGTGACCAGCCCCCTCACACCAGCGAGCCATAGTGTGATGAAGAGTTGTGACAAGATCCTGCAGGAATCCCTGCTTCTGCTCCTCAAACTGTTGCTCACTGGTGGAGTGGCAGGGGGTCACATCATCCTACAGTGCCCTGCTCAACAGCACTGCAGATCTCCAGTGCTCAGGATGAATGACTGGCTTTTAAGGAGGCTTTCAGGGGCATTTACAATTGTGGCAATGGTATCACTATTGTAAATGTGAATAGGAAATAATTACATGGTTGTTAAGTCCAACTTACAACATCCTTACTGACAGGATGCCAGCTCTTGTGGGTGCTGCGACACAGGGAGTTTTTCAACTTGCCATTTTGGCTGCTCAGTGAATCTAGAACTTACAGCAGACTAAAGAAGGCCCCGCTTGCTATTTGTAAATGGGTGACCGAATTGTGAGGCAACCTGTTCAGTCTCTGTCTCCAGGGCCTTCTATGCCTGCATGAAGAAGAAAAAAACACTGGAAGATTATACACAGATCAGATATGTTCTGTGCCCCTTCCTTTATAATTGAGTTGTCTTGTATTTGCACCAAAAGTTGCATTTGCAATATAACCCAAATTTGAAGAAATCTACCATTTACACTTTCAAGCTGTTTTTGTTTGGCTCGTCATGGGGTCCATCTAGGATGGCAATGTCACAATTTCACTCTATGATGTTCCTCGGGTTTTTTGTCCCAAACCAGCCACAACACAAAATATTAACATTTCTAGGCAGTTGTTTTGCAGTCAGTGGGATGTGGAGAGTACCTCTGTTTTGTTCTGCCCTAAAATGCTGTAAGTGCATGGGAAACAGTTGAGTACACAGCATAGTTGTCATTTAGCCAACAGATCTCATCTATCAAATAGCTTGTGGTTGGCTGTAACAGGAAATAACATTTCTTGAAAGGAAGTGCCTTTGGAATGAAAGCACTCTATATGAAGTGTATGTCTCTCAGTGTGTAATTCCAGAAAGATCTGCCATGTGGCCACTAGGAGGCTGCCTATGCATATAAAATAATAAAAGCCAAATTCAAGCAAGTTTCTGGATTCTCAAAGCTTTAGATAAGTGCTTTGGTGCATTAGGATGAAATGAAATGCCACACCAAGAATATAGGCAAGAATTGTATCATTAGAAACTCATCAGATTGGGGAACAATCAGGGATATAATTATGGGGGGGAGGGAGTGAGGGCATTGCCCTGAAAAAAAGAATATGCCCCCCATGAAATTTTCCTTTAGTCCTTAGATTTTCTAGCTTTAGCTACTTTAAACTTCAGTCAAACATTTAGAAACCAGTTTAAGCATCCAAAGAAAAGGGGTTGGCAAAGTTATCAAGGAAATGCAAATACAGCGAATGTAAGTGTTCTAGATGTGAACAAAAGATCTAGGTATGAATATAAGATTTTTTTGGTGAAAATTTCCAAGCACTCTCTGGAATGCTAGAAATTTCATACTGAAGGAAAACTTCAAATGGGGGAGGGAACAAAGCTCTTCCCCTCCCCCCATCTACACCTGTGAAAACACTGTAAGTACTATTATGGGTGAGTATTCTTAGTTATGTGGAGGAATTGTCTATTTTTTTAAAAAGGTTTTGGAAGAGAAGTATTTTAGAGTATCTGTATTCATTAAATTAGTAGTGGTGATGTTTCATATTTCTGTAGTATACTTTAGTAAACCACAGGATCTCACCCTTAATGTTTTTAAAGACAAACAGGTATGAGAAGGGTAGACTAAGGAAAAACTAGATGTGGTAAATTGCTCTTGAACTGTCAAAGCAAAGTGGTGAATTTAAAGAGACATCAGTATCTCATTCAGACTAGGCTAGACTTCCCCTGTTGGTTATCTTGCTGGGATGGAGCTAATGGTGCAGCTTCTCAGTCCCCTTGGCTCTCTAGTACAGGAATGGACAGGATTCAAGCTTGTGGGATCTACTTTGTTTCTGATAGAGCCCAATGATCCACAAGCCAGAGTCAGGGGCAAAAGGAAGGAAAGAGCAGGATGCTTTTGATCACAAGATAAGCCTTGGAACTGGCTTTCAGATTACCCCAAAATTTCTTCATTTTCAGCAGTCACATTTAGGAGGAAATTGTCATTAGGTTGGTGCTATTATTAAAAATTGGGAATTGGAAACTCTTGCCAATCTGAAAGTTGAAAGCTTTCACGGCCGGCATCCATAGATTTTCCTTGGTTTTTTTTCCAGGCTGTGAGGCCATGTTCTGGAAGAGTTTACTTCTGACGTTTTACCTGCATCTGTGGTTGGCATCTTCAGAGAATATCAGAAGTAAACTCTTCCAGAACATGGCCTCACAGCCTGGGAAAAAACCAAGGAAAATCTTGCCAATCTTCTACAAATCCCCGAAAGACATATTGATAAAGCCCAATCTAACAACTTTTCCCTAATCCTAACCTTATGCCATGTCTAGACAACACATCCTTCCTCTTATGTCTGCTACACTTGCATGGAAACTGATGGAGCCACGTGAGGGCACCAAGTGTAGCTTTCGTTTCTTCAAAACTATTTTGCACCCATCCCCTGAACTTTGAATGCAATTCTACCCTGAAATGGGCATTTAAAGTATTATTTTAATATGTTACACCTGCTGCATATTTCCTTTACTAAACTGACCAGATAGATTTACAGAGCAATCCTAAACTGGGGAGATAAGAGCAAAGTGGTAGAGCATCCACCACCTCTGAGAGCTCTGCCAGTTTACTCATGGGCAGGGCAGCACATGGGGAAGTGAGTTGGGCTTCCCCTCTCCATTTTAGTCCCCCAGCATTATCTCACTCCTCCCCCACAGGTTTCAGTGAGAGGGAAATTAGTTAGTGTTAAAACTGGGTGTTGAAGGTGTGTCAGGTATAGCCTTGGATCTGCTGGGTCCAAAGCCCCTTCCTCCTCACAAAAGCCACACAATTTATGAGGAGGAAGGGGCTTTCGACCCAGCAGATCGAAGGCTATTCCCGACACACCTTCAACATGCCCTGTTTTGCAGCAATAGCTCCCAGGTGCCTCATACTAGTATGGCCACTGGACACACTGGTTTGGCAGGATTCAGGGAGTATAGTCCAAAAAAGTAACATTTCTAAGCTCTAGGTTCAGGGCCTCCATCTATTCCAGTCCCTGCCCCAGAGGAATACCTAACCAAAGCATACCTGACAGATGGCCATCCACCCTCTGTTTAAAAACCTCCAAAAAAAGGGAGATTCCACCACACTCCGAGATAGTGCATTCCATGCCGAACAGCTCTTACTGTAAGGAAGTTCTTCCTAATGTTTAGGTGGAATCTCTTTTCCTGTAGTTGCTCCATGTCCTAGCCTCTGGAGCAGCAGAAATAGAATAATGCTCTTGGAGGGAAAGTAGTTCAGTGGAGCAGTTACATCTAACATGTCAGGAAAATGGCTTCTGTTCTTTGTGTTTTGCAATTTATCTCACAAATTACAGCAGTGGTTCTTCACCTTTGGCCTTCTAGATGTTTTGGATTTCATAACCCAGAAGCCCCAGTCAGAATGCCCAATGCTGAGCGATTTCAGGAGCTGAAATCTATAACATCTGAAGAAGCAAAGGTTGAGAACCACAGGACACCACTAAAAATAAGTTTAATGTTTGCTAATATATGTTTAGGGTTGCATATGACAGCAGTTTTGCTTACAGTGACTTCTTTGATTTACAGTGTGCTTTGCTTTTGATTTCAAAAGCATTTTTGTTGGAAGGTAAAACCTCTGAAAATAAAATGTCTTGGGCTGGCTCTGGCAAAGAGATCATTTCAAGTTTCTGCAAAGATGGGAAAAGAGATTTGGGTGGTGTGGTGTTGGGACTAGAATTGTAGTATTATGAAAAATAGACAAATAGACAGACATTCCTCCTAATGGAAATCACAGATTTTTCAACCAAGTAACTCTCTTACCCTGTCAATTGGCTTGTGGCATCTTAGACTTTGCCCACAAGTCTCTTTTCATAGACAAATAAGTAGCTGAGGAATAGTATATGTCAGGGAATGATAGGACACACAATCCCCAGCTGAAGCCTAAAAACTATCTCAGTAGACTCAGTAGCAACCAGTTCCCAAGAATACTCACACACAGAGTGTTTGATGTCCAAATAAGCAGGAGACACTTTTATCTTCAAACTCAAACAGTTGCAATATATACAAATATTTACAATTCCAGAAGAAACTGCTTCACCAGGCCTCAGCACTCACAGGAAGAAGAGTGAGCTCTGTTCTGAGCTCTTTTATATACACAGTTACAGGGCATTGGCTTACTCAATCACATGATCTTACACACCAATAAGAAACCTCCTTCTGTAGCTAAGGGAGACTAGGCAGTTCATGGAGTCAGCCATTTTGACTCAGCATGACTCTGCAGTTTGTTTGGCCATTTTATAATGGAGTTCAGTTTCTAACTCCTGACAGTATATTCCTCAGTATGTGTGTCTGTGTTTATACAGTATATGTATATTGTATATCTACTGTGTCATATACGTGTGTGTGACATATTCAAAGGGAGACTGTGTTCCTTTCTTAGGTTTCCCGAAATGAAGAACAGAACTTACAGAAAGTGTCTACAGCAATCTAAAATAAATGTAGAGCTTCAGGAGATATTTTGTTGGTTAAGTAGCCTTATTCCTCTGGAAGGAAAGAAACCCCCAATTGTTGTGGTTGTTTTTAATCACATGGAAACAAGGCTTTTTGTTTACCTCCAAACCAGCATCCGGGATTTGATGCTGTGAACCAAGATAACTCGGTGAATCCTCAATTTAGCCATGCAGACAAATTGATTATGGAAATTGGAACAGAAATAGTAAACAGAATTTGGTGTGACAATAACACATTGTGATCCAATGTCTCCAGAATGCTTTCTCTGAGAGGAACAATTCTCTGGCCGCCTTGTCTGTCAGTCACCTTGCCACTCTAAAGCTATTCATGCCTAGAGGCAAAGACTCATGCCTACAGTGAAGAACTGTTCTCTTCAAATACTTTCAGCCAGAGGCTTATACAGAATGTTCAGTCAATAGAGCTTTAAAAACTATTGGTTTGGAGGTCCAGTGTAACCACAAAGGAATATTTGATTTTTGTGAGTTTATCATTTATAAAAGCACATCGTGTAGTTGCTTCAAATTGCCCTTCATGAGTTCCCCCCCTTGACACATACACATTCAGGAATAAGCTTAAAACAGAATGCACATGACCTTTAGAAAGAAAATCTATTTAATGTGACTGTTCCCTCTCCCATACAGACAGAGCTTGTTTGAGGCTTTTTTGGGGTCCATTATTCTTTCTCATTTTCTCTGAGAGTGCATTTGTATCAATTTTCTTCCAACCACAAGGTGATCCCCATCAGACAAGTACACTGTAGTTCCAGAAATATTGTCAGATAAAGTTGGAAGGAGAGAAGCACAACCATGTGTGTACAAACAGCTGTATGTCAGTGGGGGCAGTAGTGGTAGGGATGAAGGCTGAAACACAAATCTGTATGCATAATTCCATAATGCTGCATTGTTTTATTAGAAACTTGCATGGTTAGCCATAGCTGGGGTGGGATAGCTATAGAATGACAGAGCATCCTGATATATTGATCAATAACAAGTACTAGTTGGTAATGAAATGAACCAAAGTAAAGCCATCTTTGCTGAGAATGCTAAATCTGTGGTAGACCTTGACTGTGTATGTGAGAGATAGTAACAACTTAGAAACTGCTAGGAGCTGCAGTTCTCAGCAGAGGAATGTATCTTTTTCTGTAACATTAATTAAGCCTGCGTAAGCACATGAATGGTCCATTGTCTTACTAATATGTTATCTGAGGTTTGCTACTTAAACTGGATGAGCTCATGAGAACTTTTCTCTCTAACACGTGTACAAGACCCAGGAGCGGGGCCTATAAAATCTTAGCTTCCAGTAATAAAGTTGTTCTTCATTGCCTGCACCTGACACTGACTGCGTGGGTCTTTGTTTGAGGGTAAGAACTATCTTTGGCCAAAGTAAGCAGATGCCTTTATACAGGGATTCAGGATCCTAAGGACTGGTGTTTCGCCAATAGACTCCGGGTCTGGTGAATGGGGTGATATCTCAGTTCTCTCCCCACTGCTAACAGGGAGACAGTTATGGGTCCCTGGAGTTCTCCCTCTATATTTAGTCTGTTCTATTACTGCCTTGCCTAAAGACTGATATTTTCAGGTCTGGCTTCATTTCTTCTCAGTCTTCTTTTTTATCAGATTTTTTTTTAGTCATAGCAAGCAGATCCCATCCCCTTTTATCAGACCTGTAATTTCCTTAAGAACACTTTCTTTTCACTTCATATTTTTCCCCAATTGATAGTGGCTCCAAACAGCCAACTTCTACGCAAAGCCAACAGGCAATCTTATGTGAGGAAGGGATTTTGCTCATACTTTGCATGCCTAAATTCACTCCCTAAGCATAAAGCAAGGAAAGAGACATTTCTGAAACTCTGCTGAGCTGTTACCAGTCAGTAGAATACTTGGCTAGGTGTGCCAATAGAAGGCAGTTTTTTTGGTTTTAAACATTAATCTTGCTGAGCTTTGCATGTTGGTTAGATGACAGCCAAGGAAAATGTTATACATAGAGCCCGATGCATGTGTTTCTAAAATGTGACCTAGGAGGCCAGGGGCCCATTCACACTTATAGCACTATTATTCCCCTTTAACAGCCATACTTCCATCCTATGGAATGCTGGGATGGGTAGTCTTGTGAGCCACAAGACTGCTCTTGCTGGGAATTCTAAAGGCCCCTCCCTACAGTGCAAATACCAAGGTTCCATAGGACAGAAAATGACACTTAAAGTGGAATAAAAGTGCTATAATTATGTAGTGTGAACGGGCCCCTGTTCTTCTTACATATTATGAGATTCCATGTGAAAAGTTTGCAGTTTTAAATTATGTTCCCTTCTTATTAATTTTAGATTTTGAATGAAATCTAAATTTGTCAGAATGATGTGGACTTCAGTTACCCAGAACCTACTCTGTGTTTACAACATAGAGCATGAACTGCTGAGATGGTTTCCCTGGGTCCAGAGAGTAATTTGTATTTCAGCTCTCCTCCAGACTGGGAAGAGGATTTTTAAAAAGGTTCTTTTGATTTCCTTGAGGCAGACCTGGAATGTTCAGGATCTCTTCTACAAATGCATTTATAACCTGAAATGCTTTCAGCTTATTGCTGAATTTTATTACCACATATCTTCATGGACCTTCTAACTCTTCATCAAGAGAAATGAGGGCAGTTTGAATAGGTCTATACATGTGCAGTACAATACACATACCTATAGTACTGCAAACAAAAAATGATGACTCCCAAACAAATATATTCCTCCTAAATCTATTTTAAATAAAAATATAAAATTTATTCTATATATTTATCAAAATGACATACATGATATTTATTTTCTCTACATATCAGAATAGGCAACTGTGGAAGGCAACAGGATTATATAAGGCCCCCAGGAGACCTTTGAGGGCTGTACCTCTCCTCTGCATGTCCCCCACACATAACACAAATCAAATTTTGCCCCCCCCCAAATCCTCTAGGAGCTATGGGGCATTTTTACTATGTTTTGTGGGCTTCTTGGGACATTTTAGGCCCAGGTGAGGGCCTTGTTTTAAACAACAGGAAGTGAACTGAAGTTATTTCCTATTCATTCCTGTCTCAAAAAAAGGCCTTACCTGGTAGGCCTGGTAGAAATCCCACCCCCATGCCACCAGGAGGAAATTTTTGGGCATTATGGAGTATTAAAAAATGACTCCTGGGGGCCCAGGGGTCCTCCAAATGTGGTAGAAATACCCTCAACACTCTCTAGAGTGCATCTGGGGGAGTTTTGGAGCATTTTTACCCCTGAAGTGCCTTCAGAGCCACAAAAACAGCCCTGGGGGCGACATACAGCCAGCAGGCCACACTTTCCTCCATCTTGTTATATATGAAGCTTTTATATAAAATACAAGAAAAGGGACTGTTTAAACTATCGTAGTTTAAATAACACAGAAAGGTGTGCTCTACATTTATAGATTTCAGGAAAGAAAACAAATAATAATTGCCCCCCCCCGTGCTCATCTAATTACGGAGAGCGAGGTAACCATCTTAGGGGGATGTTGGAGAAGGAGACGTAGCAACCTCCAAGCTTTTCCTCATCACCCCTTCAGGTACGCCTCTTTGCGGAGGACTAAGCTGTGCATGCCACTCAAAGAGCCCCAGCCCCGCTTGTCTACCTGCTGCCCTTGGTGTGGTGGAGGAAACTATTCCCTCACCAGTGGCAAAGTATGGATTCAACTACTAATCCAATTGACTGAGGGTAGAATGGGAATAGTTGTGGGGTTGTCTGGTGAAATATGGGATAAGCCAAGGGTTGCCAGATTGAACACTGGAGAGGGTTCCTATATCTTTAATAGTTGTGTAGCAGAAGGAATTTCAATAGGTGTTGCTTGTCATGCAGGTAGGTAACAAGCCACACTTGCTGAAATTCCCTCTTCTACACAAACATTAAAGGTACTGGAGCCCTCTCCAGTTTTCCATTGGCAAACTTAGTCTGAGCTCCTGTCCCTTTTGTGGTTGTGTAGGTCATTTCAGCAACTGTTGCTTATCAAGCAAACAACACCTACTGAAAGTTCCCCCTTCTATGCAACCATGAAAGGGGAGAGTGCCTTGCCCTTTCTTCCACCTGGCAACCCTTGGGGTAGAATACCATCTTCTCCTTTACCTCAGGCTGCAGCATGCATGTAGGTTTCCCTGTTTTTGTGGGAAGACGAATATTTACTTTGCACTGTCAGTTTTGTTAGGTAAACCTTGTCCTGGTATTTCAAAAGAGGATAACAACTTGATACTGTTCACAATTTTATGAAACTTAATCATATACCCTCAGTTCCCCCCCCCCCATAACTCAGATTTGGGCAATAGCCCATTCAGCAGCCTTTGGAATGTTGATCCATCTTGGGATTTACAAGTTGTTGGGATTTTAAAGTGTTGTTCTTCTGACTCAAACACCCTCACTAGCAGCTGCACAGTGATGTGTACTTAACTATTACCCAGTGACAATGTGCAGAGGCCATCAGGCAAGTGTGACTTTCATGTATTGTCAAGCTTCTATACTCTAAGGACACTCATTCCTCCTAATGTGATGGAATTAGGAAAGAATTCTGTTGGGAAGCAGGCCAGTTCTTGTCAAATGTGTTGTATCAAGACAGATCATGTTGAGTCATATACTCCTATGAAACCAGATTCCAGTTTAAAACCCAGCCTTTCTTGCATAAAAGCAGTTTGCTTTAAAAAAAAAAGTAATTGTTTGGCTTGCGGGATAGGAGATGTATATGTGTATCAAAATAGCTGTAGAAAGTTGGATGTCAGCATGATGGCATACCATTCTCGAACAAGTAAGCAAGGGTTTAGTTTTTGTAACCAATGCTAAATTCTCCCTATGTAATTATTTACATATGCTGTAAGAAATACCTTGATTATAGGTCTAGAAGAAGAAAGTGTCACAACTCCAGAATGCATTGCCTGCAAGACAGTGCTGATAAAACCCTGCTTGGAAATAACAGGGCTGGTTTCCAAGTTGGAATCATTACTGAATAGTCACTAATTTGATTCCCACAGATGGGTGTGGAGGCCTTGGCTCTATTTGTCTTATTGTTTAAATCCAGATTCTAGAATGTCTCCTTTTAATCTGTTTTTAATTTTTCTAAGATTTTGTAATAGAGTTGTTTTGCATTGTTACAGTATGTATTCTAGGTTTTATGTTAACATTAGTTGCTGGTAAAAATTGCTAGATTACTAAGATTACAATCCCAGATGTGCAAGTATTGATTTTCTGAGGGATACACCAACAGCTGTTTCTTTAATGCCCTACTTTGTTTTATGGATTTACATAACATAATTCACACTCCACACCTTTGACATAAATTTGATAGAACAGAAATATTTAAGACATTTAATGCAGCAAACAAAAATAGTGGCCGTCTGTTCACATAACTAGTGGAAATCAAAATTGCTTGTAGTTAAAAAATGCTAAAATTAGCTGTTCTTAAAAGCCTGGGAAAATAGAAATGCATTTGCTTGGCATTTAACTGGTAGTAACAGAAGCACCAAGCTGGCCTCCTTGGGAACAAGCATTCCAAAGGCAAGGAACTGCTGCTAGACAAACAGCCTGCCAATTGTGTAAAGGGAACTGCAGCAAAAATAATAGTTTTCATTCTATTTTTCATCCATTTGTGTAAGGGAGGAGCAATTTTTACCCATCTCCTCTCCATCGCTAGCTGGTACTCTATCCCACACCATTCCCAAAGATCCCTCCACCTGGAAAAGCAAATTTTAGGTGGAGGGCAAAGGCACAGGAGGCTGCTGTGGGAGGGGACAAGGAAGGAAACCTCACTAGTGAACATGTACTATATTCCTTTCACAGAAGGAAAGTTAGAATTCAGGCCACTATCTACTGTGGTCCAGCTCACAATATCTACTGTGGTCCAGCTCACACAGTGAGCCTAAAAAGCATCCCTGTGATCAGAAGCCTTCAATTAATTGTAGCAGCTTTTGGTCTTTTCTTTCCACCCAGCTCAGATACCACACGGGGGGGGGGGAGATGTAAAACAGAAAGGTTTCACCCCTGTCTCTTCAGTGCTGCTCTTGGGGTTCATCTACACTGGCCAGAATACTCCACAACCTGGCTGGGAAATGGCTGTGCTGGGCACTGTATACACCACCACCCCGTTGCGGTAACAGAACTCAAAATTTTTCTCCAGAAAAAACACAGCATATGGTAAGTTTTTTTTACCATGTGCCTGCTCTGTTTTAAGGGGTATTTGCCCCAGGTTCTCATTGGAACTGTCCGGACATCATCTGGACAGTTCAGACTAGGATCAGGGCAAAGCTCCTGCATTGTCCAGATATCTGGACACAGGAATGGGGGAAGCCATTTCATTTGGCCCATGTAGACAAAGCCTTGGTGTTCAAAATTACCCTGCCCCCTGCCCTGTTTTGTAGCCCAGACCAGTATATTCATGCTGAATAAATACATGTGTCTGTCCTGAGGTAAAATAAATAGATATTGGAGAGGCAGGGACAGAAGTAAGGCAAAATAACAGGAAGTCAATGGAAAGTGTGGAAATGTATGAGAAGATAAAATGAAGAGGGAAAGTTGTAAGTGCAGAGGGTATGAGAAAGGGAAAGGAAGAATGAGAGGAAGAGTAAAGGGAAGAATGGATGGAGCAAAGAAAGGATGGCAAAGGAAATGAAAGAGATATAAAGTAAGGATGGGTGGTTAAATTATTTTATAAGACATGAAAATGCTATGAGATTAAGGCTAATAATGATACATAAATATATGATCATATTTGATAAAATTTCTGTTGCTGAAATCTCTTAAATAATTTTTTAAAGGCTAAAAACATATTAAACAATATGACACATTAAAGCACGGCAATTAAAACGATGTGCAGCTTGGGATGAAATCCATTAGGCCCCAAAGGCTTTAGTGAAAAGCCTCTGTTTTCCATGAGTATCAGAACGACACTTGGGCCTGCAAGAGGAGGGAATTCCACTGCTGGGGTGCCAGGACAGAGAAGGCCCTCTTGTTCTTACTCCGCCGGTGTATTACCCTCATTGGTGGGACATGGAGGAGGGCCCCTCCAACAGATCTCAGTCCTTGGGCAGGTTTATACAAGGGGAGATGCTTTTCCACTATTGAGGTCCCAAGACATTTAAGCTTATAACAGTTATCACCAGCAGCTTGAATTTGGATTGGAAGCTTTGGGTGGTGTTTTTCTTTTCTTTGGAGATTATCAGACACACTTATAATGGCGTAACATGGACACCAGGAGATCGGGAAAGGGCTCCCCTTTCAGATGATGTCATTCTGCAGTTGTTATGCTCCCATACTGCTCCCCTTCCACCATTGGTTCTTTCTATTCACGGACTAAGCCATGAATAGAACACCTGTTCCGTTTCTATGACAGAATGAGGGGTGAGTGAAAAGGTGCCCCGTTATTCTGGCTCGATGCCAGCGTCAGTGGGAGGTCCGTGCCAAACACTTCCAGGTGCGATCGGGAAATCCAGGTAAGTGACACACTTTTTTGTACCCTCCCCATGTTACTTGTAAACTTTTAAGTATGTTTAGGTGTTTGATTTTATTTTTTTAAAGTGTATTTTTTTTCTTTTACTTTTGAATTTCCCGTGTGCTTGTCCTCTCGTGAGAATGGCCCAGGATTTCAACAAGGAAGTGAATGTAGCTCCGTGAAAGCTGCATTCACTCTGGGGCTGCTGAGGAGAGGGGAGGACATGGCAAAAGCAGGTGTGTGAAACTGTTCATTACTATGCCAAGATGGGGACAGGAGGGTGGCGGTAGAGGAGACAGCAAGATGGGGAAGCTATTTTTGTCTCCGTCTGAAAATCTCCATCTCAATCTTATTTGATTGAGTTGGACAATGAATAATTAATTGTAAAGAAAAGCACGAGAATAAGTGGTAACAAAGAGAATACCTTTATTTGATATTGACAAGTTATCGTTGTATCCAGGAGGAGTTACTTCTTTGTTGTACAAATGTTGTTTATTCTATTTAAAATGGAATTTTTAAATAATATGGGGGTGGAAAGAATTTGGATTGGAGGCATATTGGCAACCAGTGCTGTTCCTAATGCTACAGCTGCAGCTTCTTTCTCTCAGTTAGTCTCAAAGGTGCTACGTGAACCTTTTGCATACTGATATTCCAGACTGGTTTTGTCTTTGAATTCTAGTGCAGTCCCTTTAAAACCCATGTTGTATGGTTTCTGTAATGTGTTCCTGTCAGCAGTCTGCAGCTTCTGTGTCATTTCAAGGGCAGCCCCATGTAGAGAGAGCTCCAGCAAATTACCACTTCTGGTACATTTTGCTGGCACGTATACTAACACAAAGCTACTTATACAAATTTGTATATGCAGAATGCATGTCTTCTTCCACATTTATTTCTGTCTCTCTCACCATTATACATCTATTTCAAAAGTAACACAATATTTTCTATGAGCATACAGTTATCCCTTCATATTCACTGTGGTTTAGTTCCAGGACCTCCTATGGATACCAAAATGCGTGAATACTCCAGTCCCATTATATGCAATGGCATAGCAAAATGGTGTCCCTTATATAAAATGGCAAAATCAAGGTTTGCTTTTTGGATTATGATTTTTTAAAGAATATTTTCAAGCCGTGAATACTCAAATCCGTGGATGCCAAATTCATGGATACGCAGGGACAACTGTATACAGAAAAGCCTGTACATTTTGACAGCAGCACTCTCTTCCCACCTGACCACAGATTCCACTGAGACAAGTCTGTCCTGCATCACAAGGATGCTGCCCCTTTGGGACAGGAAAAAATCCAGTACCAGAAGATCCCATGGAAGATCTTACCCACATGCCTACAATAAGCACTGTTTTTAATTCCTTTTGGTCCTTTTGGTTCAACCTCTTTATGAAATGAAGGTAAGGAGACAACCCTTATGTGCAAGATTTCATACAGCTTTTTGTGAATGACAAAACTCTTAGAGATGAGGAAGGCATTATTTAGAAAGAGAGAACATTGTAGATGCTGTCATCTGTCCCTGTCACTTTTCCTGGGAAAACTATCCCTCTCGTTATAACAAGAAATTACCATCTTGTGCTTGTTTGGCAGCAAAAGGGAACGGTCTACGTAACACATTTGCTGGCTCTTTAAATATCACCATTCTGATCTGTGTCTCTCTGTGTGTGGCTCAGTCCTGCCATCATCCAAATGAGAGGCATCAGTGAAACATCTCCCAACATTTGCATCTGCTGTTTCCTTCCCTCTTTTCAGCAGTGTATGTCTCTGGGCACCTGAATAAACATTTGCAAATATTTATCGTTTTCTACCTCTCCATAGAGTATGTGAGATCTTTCCCACAATTCCCCATTGTAAAATAGAAAGCTCTCTCCTTCTTTTTAATATAAACATATAACTAATGTGCCCCTTGTCACTGTGGACATCTGTTATATGTATAGTAGGCATTATGTTGCTCACAGATTAGTCATTTGCATCTGTACATGTTTGCATAGGGACCTTTGCAGCAGCTCTGTATAATAATAGGAAGTGGGGTCTGTCTAAGTGTTGCATACTTTAATATCAGCCCCTTAATTTTGTCTGAATGCTGTGGATTTGTTCCAGTCTCTAGACAGGACTTGTTCAAATGAAGCAAATGAAAATGAATCTAGAAAGGCCACAGAGGTTACTCATGCCTTAAGAAGTATTATGCATATACCTTTCTTTTCATCCTCTTCTAAGAGCCAGCTTTTAGAACAGGATATTATATATGTGTAGTAGTAGTAGTAGTAGTAGTATAAATTTATTCAGTCATTGACCAGCAGAATCGAAATTATAAGTACAGTACAATGCAATTACAATAAAAATTCAAGAATTTCTAAACACAATTATTAAACATTAAAATCATACAACTAAAAAAATAAAATCTTTTAGTACTTCAGAATAAAAGTTCGGACATGTCCAGGGCCATACGCCATTTCTCCTGAGATTCGTTACTTCCCCATCAGTCTTTACCAAATTGACTTTGTTATTTCCCAATGACCATGTAAAGAGGTTATATCAACAATATAGCAAAATTGGTACCTCATATAGAACCATATACGGCCAGCATAATCAAACTGAAACGGCAACCACAATAGAAAACAGCGATTTCCAGCCATATTCTGGGAATTTACAATCACTATCTTTGGCGTCGAGAGCTAGAAGCTCAGACGTGCCCAGGGCCAGACGTCATGACTTCCTTGGTTCCATTCTTAACTGCCTCAGTCTTACAGACACACAGCTTGCCTGCATTAATTCCCATTAACCATTTGAGGTCGCAGCTTACATACAATATAGCAAAACTTAGCTACCTTAAATACAACCTCAGGTACCTGATTATTTAGAAGATTGTGGATATAAAAGGCGTCAGGGTGACCAGGGTATTTCTCTAGAAGGGGGGTAATCAACTGGTGACGGATGTCTCTGTAAAATTGACAATACAAAAAGACATGCTCAGTGGTTTCAATTGCACCCGCATCGCAAGGACAAAGGCGGGATTCGTATATGTGTGTGTTTATATAATATCCTGGATATTAAAAAAATAAAAAATGCTTATTTTAAAAACTCACCAATAGCTGCTTCTGTGGCATATAATGATTCATCCTGGCTGAACCCTAGCTCTGAAGAGACTTCAGTGATTTGTGGAGAGCATGGCAGTAGTGCTGGAAGACCACAGAGGGAGTTGTTAGAAGACTCCCAAAGTGGAAATTTCACCTAAGACATTTTAGCAAAAGCTAATATTTGTGGACAAATGTGACTACACCCCAAGATATGGACTGACATCCTGTCCCACTTTCATCGATGTATATCTTTTTATGGTTGCTGTGGAGGGAAGATTTCACTACCTCCCTCATGCAATGTCCTGCTAACTACTGGACTCATCATTCTCCTGCTGGAGCCCCCCCCCCCGACATGGCCACAAGGTAGCTGGGGTAGAGCAGAGGGCAGCCAAGAAGCACCTTGCTATGTTTTGATAACTAGATGCCCACTTGTAACGTCATCCTCTGGTCAGCCCCCAGAAGATCCTGAAGGAAGCATTCATTGTCATGTGTCCAGCTAGTGAAAGATAGCTAGATGCTTCTCAGATGCCTCACTAGGTGGCCATGTTGGGAAAGGGGCCCGGGCAGGAGGATGGTGAATCCTACATTCATGGAGAAGGGAGACAGGAAGTAGTTCTGCCTGGGTAGAATTCCGCGCTATTTCTCTCCATGAAGGATCTCAGCCTTTTTTAAAAACTAACTTTACAATTACATGAGGAATGAGTTCTTTCCTCATCAACATGCCATATCCAAAGATACATGCATATCTTCCATGAAGGATATTAGCTCATTTATGCCAACACAACGGCAAAGGCCTTATATGGAAAGGTGGTAAATGTTAGAAACAGTTGAACCAATTCAAATGCATGCATTTCCAGCTACTTTTCTGGAACTTCTGTATTGTGTTGCATATCGAATAGGACTCATTTGTTTCCTGTATCATGAACTATGCTCAGTCTTTTTCTTTGAAAAGGAACTAAATGGTTGCTTTTTTTCAAACAAAGGGCAATTCTACACCTCCATATGATTCATATCACAATGGGTTACAGCAGATGCTCAAGTGCACAGCAAGAGGGGCTTAAAGATGAGAAGATGACTCATAGAAACCTGCATCAAGCATGTACAGAAGAGATTCTAGCTGAGGGTTATTCTATAGCCAAGGCAGAATTCAGACATTGGCCTTTCATGGCTAATGCTCTAGCTGCCATGGTAACAAATGTACTGCCAGAATTGCATTTTATGCAAAGTTTGTGACTTTGTGGTCACAAACACATTGACTGCCTGGAGCATTTGGTTTCTTCAGCAACCTAAAATGGATTTGAGCTGTCACCAGTTTCCAAAGTTTAACTGCCTAAAATGGAAATGCAGCACATGTATGGGAACAATCAGTGTTGTCACAGATGGGATGTGAAGACCTGTCCATGTAGAAGTGTGTTTTAGTAACAATTACTCTGAAAGAACATGCCACAAAGAGAAGTATTGTATATTCTATTCCTTTATGTCAGTACAGATTGGGATATTTTGTCAAAGAACACAGGAATGGAGAAATAATGTGGAGCTGCTTGTGTCTATTTTATCTAGGACAGGAATTACCATTTAAGCAATTGCTTAGAGGCATTATTATGTGGCTTCTCCATCTGTGACACGGATTACAGTTCATAGAATTGTTAGCTTTGAAGTCACTGACTCAATATATGGTGTTGTCATTCCACAAACCTTTTCTTTCTTTCTGTTCCATTCCCCACACCCCCAAAAGCTTAAAACAATAAATCCAGAAAATTGTATGGGGATTTAGTTAGTTATGTGGTCATAATTTTCCATAGGCCCATATGAACCACCAACTAAATTGAATGTCTTGACTTTTGAAAACATCCTGTCCTACCAATATGCAACTTCATCATGGGCAAAGCAAAGTGTCTAGAATTTTGGTTGTTGTACGCCTTCAAGTCATTTCCGACTTATGCCAAGCCTAAGGCAAACCTATCACAGGGTTTTCCTGGCAAGATTTGTTCAGTGGGGGTTGCCAGGGCCTTCCTCTGAAGCCAAGAGAATATGATTTGTCCAAGGTCACCCAGTGGGTTTTCATGGTTATGCTGGGATTTGTGCCTAATGGCTCCTCTATAATTTAGCAACATCCATATTTCTATTTTGCTTCCTGTACTAAAGCTTGCCTGTCCCCCTTTCCTGCCAACTAAAGTCATGCTTCTTGCTTTTGATGAATGCATTATATAGGCCGGTGTTCCTGTTTCTCAGTTCTGTGCAGAGCGCCCTCTGAAAATATTTGAAAATGAAGGTGAAATGTGTGATGTGTACCTGACTCAGCACTGTAGCTTCCACACTTCAGACTGGTTTGGGTGATGAATAAATATCATGGGATGCACCCAACAATGTATTTGGGAAATGGGAAAGATGAGAAAAGGGAGCTATCAAATAGGTCAAATGTAGAGGATGCTGTTTCTTCCAATTTTTCATGGTGTAGCTTTTGAAATGCTAAATTATTTTCTATATCGCCAGATAGACCTTCAAAAAGCTGCCAAAAGAAGCTTATGTGACCACACTATAAAAACTGCATTGAGTTATGAACTGGAGCCTGGTTTCAAAAGTCTGTACATTCCTGATTATGTGCCTGATTTTATTTTTATTTTTAGATGCAATTAGATGCAAGCACTCTTCAAGGCAGGGCGGGGCTAGCTGCTAGTATGCATGTACTATTTGCTGCTGATTTCTGTTCTGACCAGCTTCTTGTTACCAAAGTAGGTGTGCATAATTGTTTGTTGAAGGACAAAGAACAGGTTTCTGCATTTATCAGGATGATATGAATACTGTACCTGTTAGGTGCATGCGGGCAATTAGGATTGTAGTGTTAGAAGTGTGATAAAGCAACTGCCAGGATGCTTCATCAAGAGTCCAGCTCCACACAACACCTCATTTTGGTCTTGTGAAGTAGCCTTGACCCAGAACTAGCACATCTCAGTTTGGTCTTGTGAACTTAGATTGCTCTCCCCAAACACTTCTCTCTATATACACACCTTAAAGACATAAATGTTTGATTATTCTGCTTTTTTGAGCAAGAACAAATACTTTAAACAATTTTCCCCCCACTGCAACAGAGCACTAGAAAACGCAGTTTTCAAGGACTATTTGCAAGTTGAAATTTCACTTCGCACTGAAAAGCGAGCATTAGGACTCTGTGGAGGGATTTTTTTTTTCTTCCTTTAACTGAAAACCTGATTTTTCTGCTGAGGAAACAGGTTTCCTACACAAACATACCATTTTCTGTTCAAGAAACAGGTGCCTTGTCCAACAAATCATCATCATCATCATCATCATCTGTGCAACCTTCCCCCCCCCCCATATGTTTCTTGATAGGGAGATTTCATACAGAAAAAAGTCCCCAAAGGCAAAGAATTTTGCTACATTTAAATTTTCACAGTGGAAAAAGTGGTCCCCCTTTTGTAGAGGATTGGAAAATAGATACATTTTCTTTATGTCATTAATCTAGTTATAGATTTGTGTGTCCATCCACCCACACAAAATTTTATACCACACAGCAGCAAAAGCTCTGATCAATGTATGTAACTACTGCTTCTAATCCTAAACAATTTTCTTTAGTAGAATCATTAACGCCAAGTTTTATCACTGAGTATTGAAGTCTAAAATTAAGACTGTGAAACTGTCTTTGAAGAAGTTAGCTATGGCTGATGACTTCCAAAGAAAGAGTATGGGAGCCTATCCAGAGGTTTTCTTGGTTTTTTTCTGGGCTGTGAGGCTGTGTTCTGGAATATTCCACAACATGGCCTCACATCCCGGAAAAAAACCCAAGGAAAATCTATGGATGCCGGCCGTGAAAGCCTTCAACCTCACCTATCCAGAGGGTTGAGAGTGTTCCCTGCTCAAAAATAAACAAACTAAAATCTTCACCAGGGTAATCTAACTTCTGCAGTGAGAAAACCTGGATTCTATGACAGGTAGAATATGAGTATATTTCCATAATTAATTTTTCAGCTAGAGATTCTTCCAGTATTTCCTTTGGGAATATCTCTTGATAGTTATATAAATATTTATTTATGTAATTCTGGAGAATTTTTATGGATGTTGATTTAATAAAAATATATAGTTTTAAAAAATCAGAATAATGCTATAACTATTTTTTTAAAAAAATAAACAAACAGATATTTGGCATTGTGTTTTCTGATTTTGCAAGCTATGGGATGAACAAGTGGCTGTCCAGGGGGTCAGTTACACGACCACTTTTAATGCGGAAAATGCTGGCTTACTTCCATTTCGATTCCGAGCCGAGCAGTTTACATGATTTTGGCCATTCTGATTAATCCCGAGAAGTATGTGATTTAGCAGTTCACATGGGGGAGCTCCCCCACCATTCCCCCTTCACACGCTGTCTTCTGAGGCAAGTGGGGAGGGGGAGGCTCCAGCAGCAAAGAGGCAGGCAATGGGACTTTTGGTCCCATTGCTTGCTTGTCTCCCATTGAAGCCTCTTCTTCCTCTCCCCCTCATTCCCCCTTTGCTCGCTGGCTGCTGGGATGAAGCCAAGGGAGGAAGAGGCTGCAGCATCCCTCAAACTCTGCAAATCCCCCACACCAATAAAGCAAGGCGGTGATCCGCCAGTGAAGGAGCACAGATGGAGGTGAACACTCAAGCAGGGAGGAAGGCAGCCAGGTTGCCCAGTCTGTGTCAAAAAAGAAACAATGGTGAATCCTGCATTCCAAAGGCATCCCTTGCAAGCCCGCCCCCTCTGAGCTCCAACAAATCACAACTCAGCTCTGCTGTGAGCCTGTTTCGGAAAGAATGCTGGTAGATCACACAGCCTTTTGGGAATAGGTAGGTCATGCCATCTATTTTGCACATTTCCGCGAACTTTATCAAAAAAGTCTGGGAAAGTAGCGAAAGCTTTTACCTCGCAACTTAAGGGTTTTTTTGCCCCCCCTCCTTCTGAATAGGGCAACTTTGAATCAAAACATGTGGGAACTAATAGGAGTCTTGGCGAATTCTTAGAGGATTTATTTTGCTGTGCAAACAGCCCCCAGGTCAATGAGCCACTGAAAGCTTTATTCAGCCATCACTCTGATGCTGAGATATTTTTCAGCAGCCATTGTTCTCAAGCATGCTTTTTCAACCATACAAACTGGAAAGATCTTTCTAAAAAGACAAAAGCTGAGATTCTCAACAAGCTAAACTGTGTACCCAGAAGCCCATACGGTGTGTGTCTAGTATTGCAGAATTTATGCCATCTACACACAGCCCACACTATGTGTATGAATACTGACTTGGATATTTATCTTATTGAGTTGTACTTGTAATAGTTACCATACATTGGCTTCAATCCAGCATCCCCACAGTGTAGTGGAAATATCTGCATGTGGACCTATGCTATGCTGAGCCATATACTCCTTCTCCACACCCCCACCTACTGTAAATCCCTTGAAGCCACTCTGCATGGCCATTTTGTTCTTTGTTGCAAGCAAACGGAAGCAGAAGCGTCTGGCTATCTTCCTGTAACCAGATGCACAATTATGAGAAAAGTCTTGAGACCTCCAGGGGATCCCTGTGGATCTCAGTGCTGATGTCATCATTGTGCATCTGGCTATGGAAATCCAGCTCCCCCCTGAATCAGTGTAGTCATGCAGTGGAGAGCTGCCTTTGCTGGATGGGAGGGGAGAGGAGACATAAAGATCAGCACCTAGGCACATGCGCCAGCATGGAGAATGCAAGGGGCAGGGTCAGAGACTATATAGGGCCCTGCCGCACCTTGCCTCTTCCTCTTCACTTCCTCATGTGGCTGTTAAGGAGTGGCCTTTGGGGGCATGACAGGTGCCTTTGTTCTTTGGGGAGTGCCAGAGGCCTCCGTCAGACGTTTTTCATTCACCACCTCTGTGAGAATGATTTTTGGGGTTTTATGAAGGGGAAGGTATTGGTCCTTCAGGCAATCAATGATTGGGGAAGGTAGGTCTGGAAGGCCTGAGCTTACCATCATGGAGTCGACCATTTGGTCCAAACTGTTTGGTGTGGGGACGGTGATCCCAGGTGGAATAGATCACCCTCATAGAGAGATCAGGCATTATTTCCAAACCCTGATATCGTCCTTGAGAGGCCCAGACTCTACAGAGCTGACGGGGTTCACCTCTCAGAGGTGATAAATTATCGTTTCTCATGGGTCTTCAGCGGGGTTGAGGGACCTCTTGGTTCATCTAGTGGGGGATAGGGACTAAGCGGATGCTTGCCCCTATTTGTGGCAGAAAATGGGGGAGGTGTAGATTTCGGTGTGAACCTTGGTACCAATTTTGGTGAAGGCAGGGTCTCTGGAAAGGCCACTTAAGGTTGTGTGGCCTAAAGGGACAGAAGGACACCCACCTTGAGGTTGGCCTGAAGGATAATCCCTCACCTTAATCCATGTGGCTTGGGTGAGGAACTTTTGGGTTGACCTTCCAGATGCAGGCTGGCTGGGGAGCAACCCCATTCATTGGGGTTCCTCTCCAGGACCCAGTTGTTCACCTGGGGAAGCTGAAGTGTGTGGTCTCAGATAGACCTATTGCCTCAGCTGCTACCTCACTAGGTTGCCTCCCCCCACTGAAGATCTTTAGAGGGAAATAAATAGAGAGGGTTAAATAAAGACCCTTTTATTCCATCCCATCTCTGAATCCCTGAATCTGTCACCAATGTAGCCAGATGCTTCTCAGAGCCTGCCTGCTTGCTGCAAATCATGGAAGAGCTTTGCAGTGCAGCTTCAAGGGCTTTGCAGGGGGGGGGTTGGGCACTTCAGAGCAAGAAACATCAACCCCTGGAGCACCAAAAAAAAAAAAAAGATATCCACATGCATAAGGGACATTTACATGTACAGATGTTCATAAGAGAATTTTGGCCTATAATCGAATAGACTTGAAACTGTCATAATTACCATAATATTTTTTTCTCACAAGCACCACTCCACCTCCCCCAAATTAAGGCATAATCAGTGGAAACATAGCTGAAAACCCATCCCTACCCCAATCTGTCTCCTGGCAAAACCACGTCTGAGTATTCATTGCCCAAGAAAATCCTATAAAATTAATGGGGTTGCCATAAGTTAACAAGTGACTTGAAGGCACATACATGCATGCACGTCCACCCAGCCCAGTCTATAATAACTACTGATTTAACCCAGCATATATCACAGTGTTCATGATACAACTGAGAAGTCCAACTGATTTTAACCATGTGGTCTGTTTTCTGGGCTAAACGTTTCTCAGGAAAAATATAATTGGTTACATCTGAAGGCCTTTTCATGCTACATAGTTATACACTGTAATTACACTTTAATTACAGAATTTGTACTTTAAGGAGGGACTTGATAGCTCTCTGGCTGAGAATTCTAGTACCCCTCCCTGAACTCCAAATCCCAGAATTCCATAGGATGGCGTCAAGGCTGTTGAAGTGGAATCATAGTACCATACGCGTAATTGTTTAGTATGAAATGGACCCTAGTTACATTGGATCTTGAATGGCAGATCTAAGAGTGATAACTGATAAACACTTCAGAAGAGCAGATGTACAGAGCCAGCCTCAGAAAACTCCATGATAGTTTTTCCTTAGGGTCACCGTAAGTCGGAAAAAAACTTGAAGGCACACAACACCAACAAAGGATATTGTCTGAAGCTACAATTGTAGTTACTTCATTGTTGTTGTTGTTTAAATCATTCAAAATGAAGCAGGATTTGTTGCTTTCAAAAATAAAATTAAACTCAGCAGGAAGAAATAAGAGGTGCTCTCATTGATGTTACTGTTGAGTTGAGCACTACATTTTGGGGATGCTAACATGGCATCAAGCCAGCACAGAATGGAACTGAGTGTTGGCGTGGCTCCATTTCATTACATCCACCTGCCCATAAAATAGACCTAGTCCATCCACCTGCATGAGTGAGCCACTTGGCAGCAGCAATATCAGGACAGGGGTATGGGGATGGCAGTGAAGATGGGCAGTATCAAAATCTAATAGGGAAGGGGTAGCATGAGGTTTCCATGCTGAGTCTGACATTGACTCTGGGGAAAACAACAGAAAATGACTGGGCAGTGGTAAAATCACAATGGTACCACCCTAAGAACTACCAGTCTCATCAGTTTTTGGAAGCTACAAAGGGTTCAGGCTGGTTAGTTCTTGGATGAAAGACCAGAAGGAGATGCCAGAGACCTCCAGTTAGGGTTAGGAAAAAATCTAGCCTGAAACCCTGGAAAGCTGTTGCCAGTCAAAGTTGGCACTATTGGGGCTAGATAGGCCAAATGGTCTAACTCAGGATAAAGAAACTTCCTGTTCTCTACTGAGGACAGCTTTTCTAAGGACTGCCCTCCCCACACACCTGGAGCTAACTGGTGGGCTTTTTTCTTTTAAAGCAAAAGAGACCCCAGGTATGATAATGAACTTTGCTTTCCCTTAAGTTAGCTCCTTGCAATCTCTTTCCTGAGTTTATATTCTCCCCACTTCCTTGTGGCATCACATTCCAGCTATGAAGGAGAATCAACTGTTGGGTGGGGAATGACAGACTGGCTCATAAGTAAAAGAAAGAGAAGTGATGGGATGCTTCTGAGAAGGGGAATGGAGGCAGCTATCAGCAGGATTCAAATCTTTAGATATGGTACATCTTTGCCTTTAAATTTCATTTTAAGAAATTAGGCTTGCCAAGAAGCTGGGTTAGTGGCAACTTAATGGTGGTCTACATCAGAGGTGGAGATAATGTGGCCCTCCAGATGTGGTTGGATTGCAACTCCCAGCATTGTTGTTTAGATATCCTTACTAGGGCTGCTGGGTTTGCAGTTTTGCAACATCAGGAAGGCCGCAAGACCCTCCCTCTTGCTAGTCTCCACTAGGGGGCTCATATGCACAGGCCAGAATACACTGTCTCCCCCCCCCCCAGTATATTCTGGCTGTAGATCAGGCCCGTCCCTCCCATTACCAGGCACAAAACAGGATAGAGGCCAGATTGCCACGCTGGCCTGGCCCTGCAGCTGCTGCCACTGCCGCCTGCATCCCACTCTCTGAAGCCAGGAATCTGGCCTGCAGTACGTGAGCAAGGCTCCCCTGCATGTGACCAGCCTGGTCACATACTATGGGCCTGCTTCCTAGCTTTGGAAGAGTGGCAGCAGAGGGCAGCTGCAGCAATGGGGCAGTGTGGCTTCCTACAGTCATGCAGGGCCAAATCTGGGTTGGTGTTTGTTTGTTTGTTTGTTTGTTTGTTTGTTTGTTTGTTTGTTTTGCCGGCTGAAGTTATTTTCCCCAGGTATTTTTAAAAAGTGGTGTAACAGGCTTTATCCTGTCTTGGTCCCATCTTTCCCCTGAAGGCCATGCGGATGGCAAAATCAGGCAAATGCCCTGCATCGTCTAGACTGCAAGGACCCAAGATTAAGCCAAAACACAATAAATAGCCCATCTAGACAAGGCCTAACTAGACCTATTGGCTCAATGGGATTTATATAACTGGTGTCTCAGTTTTTCAACATTTGTCTCAATGTATCTATTCTAAGTGGGGCTCATGATTGGATTCAGGACTCTGACTGCAGGCCACTGTAAAGTTGGGAACTAAGCTTGGAATAGTTACCCTTTTTTATTATTCCAACTCTTAGATTCCCCTAGCAAGCATGTCAGTTGGCCATGCTGCCTGGCCGAAAGGGTCTGGGTGCTATAGTCCAAGAAATAACTTTCACAGGCTCTAGCCAGGAGCTGATTGGCAGGTGGTCATCTGGAGGGAAATCCCTACATTTCCTGTCCAGAAGAGAAATGGTGCTAATGCTCCGTGATGGCTTGGTGCTAGATTCAAATAGAGACTCAAACTGACCTGTTCAAAAACCACAACTTCAGATCTTGAAGTCTTTATTTGCCTTTGAACGTTATTCTCTGATTCAAGAAACACGTTTTTTATGCCATGGATTGTAGTTAACAGTTTCTGTCAATAAATCATACCACTGAAAATCCCATGGTTGCTGGGGCCATTGTTCCATGTAATGGGACCTGTTATCAAATAGTTTGATGTGATAGAATATTTCCTTGACACTTTCTTCTCTTTGAAGTACCTAATGTGCCATTTCATTTTCCCATAACAATATATTTACCTACCCTTTTCTTTCCATCAGAATGTCAGCAATTGAATAGATCCTTGAACATTAAGTAAGCTATTGTCCAGTAAAGAAATCCGTTCAAGATTGAGTTTTCTATTTCTCTACTCCTTTTTTTTCATATAAACCCATGACTTTGAAAAAGCTACTTTTGGACTACAACACCCAGCATCCCCCAGAAGGGAAATAGTGTGAGTTGTAGTCTTAAAATAATGTTTCTAAGCTATGGATGTATCCTGCACTACAGGCTGACTGTTTTGCCCATTGTTTAGGATTGGATATCATACCTCCCCAACTTTTGCCATGTAAAATTGAGATCGTTATGAGAATTCCACTCAGAACACAGAATATAAGGTTCCTCATTTCCAAAAAGCTCACTAATTTCCCATCAACATCAAAGGAATAATGATTGATTTGTTTCCCTTGTATGTAGGAATGGAAAGCATTAGCTTATTATTTTTTAAAGGCTGCCATTGTGAATCCCCATTAGACTATTCTTAAACAAAAACATTTACATTTGGTGAATATATTTGCATCTTTGAACTATATTAGATTTGCTCCAGTGCCTCTTCCAATAAATAATTTGGGCCATGGAAAAGTCGCTTTCAGAAATTAGCCATGGCTTGAAGGCTTCAGAATGAATACAAATAAAAATAAATTATATTTTGTGGGCTTTGAGGTTTACTTCATGTCCAAGCACATGACTTCAATAATATTAATCTCACAACATATAGTCTTTTCATTGTGAATGGGTTTCAACAGCGTTTTTCAGTGTACTGATAAAATACTACACAATGAAACTTCATCAGCTTTGTGTGGAGCCTTTCCAGCAGATGTTCAGAGGAGTCCAACCCCAAAAGGGATGTTCATTAGCTTCTACTCCAGAGGCAGCAGCATTATTTATTTATTTGGATTTATAACTTATACTTCCTCACAAAGAGGGCACCTTCTACTATGACTAGCTAACATGCTGCCAACATTAAAAATTAGTCAGTTTGAACATTAAACCTGGCATGGTCAGCGCTTGGAAAAGTTTCTTTCTGAACTACAGTGCCCAGAATCCTCCAGCCCCCATGGCAGGAGTAGAGGATGACAAATGAGGGCATTGCTCCCCCCCCCCATGATAATTCTGCCCACCACTATGGAATTTTCCTCTAGGCCCCACATTTTTAGCATTGCAATAACCTAAAATTTTGCTTAAGTTTGTAGAAACACATTATAAGTATCCAAAGGGAAGAAGCAAAGCAAAGTTACCAAGGCAATGTGAACACAACAAGGTAAGGGGATTATAGCACTCTGAAGGAAAATGACAGAGCAGCAGGAAGGTTCAATCTTCTGTGCTGCCTTACCGCATGATGTTGTCGTTCTTCTGGTGTTCTTTCATGCCAGTCCCATGGGAGACCAAGATAAAGCTGCATCATTTTGCTGATCAGAAAAACCCATCCACAAAAAGACGCGATTTTACCTCAGTCTCCCATGGGACCAGAACAAAAGAACAACGATGCCGTGCAGTAAGGCAGCATGGAAGATGGCTGCACTACCGCTTTTCTTAGGAGTGCGGTAAGCCCCTAAGAGTTAAAACTGTGAATGGTCTTCAGTGTCCCACTTTGCAAGTCAGAGGAATACTGATGTGAGGGGGAATACATAAGCTAGGAGAGGCTGCAGCAATGTGCTTTTGCCTGAACTTACTGGGGAAGACAAGATTATGCCCCTCCTTTCTGCCCCCCCCCCGATGAGTTAATTGAGTTGGGGGTTATTTTGTTAACTAGGTTTCAGAAATCCTTGGCAATTGCTTAGATACTAGCAGTAGATCTATATCTATTGTCTACTCACCTCTGAAACACACTATGAAAATCATACAAACAGTCATAGATCCATACTTACCTTTTGGGTAATTATGCAGTCATCCTTGCAGATGCAAGGTCAAGAGCCTCCAACACACCCTCTAACATTTCACAGATGAAAACCAGGATAGATGTGGCCAAGCAACATCAGTGTGCAATCAGGAAGACAAATTTATTAATGATGAAGAACACACAAGCTAAGAGCGGCTGAAGCAGTTTGCTTTTGCCTGAGCTGAAGGGCAAGATTCCACCTCCTCCTCTCCTCCCTCCATTCCTGAGTTAAATTGCATGCAAAGTACTTCTGGACTTTGAACTCCATTTGCAGCAACTGGAGGAAGCTGAAGACAAAGGGAGACAGGAGGAGAAGGAGACAACAACTGGGCATTTTGAAAGTGGCTGAAAAAGTGGGATGATGGGGAGTTAATTGGGACTGTCCCTGCCAAGTAAGGACAATTGCAGAGTCTGCTCTAGCAGCCACTATGCTGCAATCCAACTATGAGCAGCTGTAGGGCAGTAGAAATAGACCAAAGCCTCTAGTTCTGGCTCATCTGGCTTTTGTCATGTTTTTTTTCATTCTGATCCTGTAAAGGACTGAGGTAAAGCTGTGCCTTTTTGCTAACCAGAAAGACCTGTTTGCAAAAAGGGGCAGTTTTACCTCAGCACCCCTCCACGCAGGGCTGGAATGAAATTATAACTGAAAATATTACTACCTTATTCTAAGGGCCCAGTTACATGGCAGATTTTAACCCCAGGGAGAAACGAGATTTCCTCATCCCGAGTTCGTCACTTGTTGTTTACACGATATATCCTGGGATGAGCAATATCCCAGGATCATTGTTTACACAACAACTAATCCCGTGACAAAAACAAGATCACGAGACATACTATCCCATTTTTTGTTGTTTACACAGGAATAGATCCCGGGATTTTTTTACTTGTTTTTTCATAAACTTACTGACATACTTCCTGTGTACTTTCCCTCACAAATGCAGCGATTGGCTATCACAAACTTTTGCTCAAGTCTCTTCATTGCTCAGATAACATTTTACAGGTTGATAGAGGCAGTGATCCACCATAACTTTCATCATGGAGTGTTCCATAGCTGTATGTATAGCTATCGCTGTCCTCATCAGAGGTACTATTGCAATGCTTTCCAGGAGGAGATGTCTGCAGCAAAGCACTCTGCTTCGTCTCTTAATTTTCATTCAGCAGATGAATCTCAACTCCTCCAATGTATGCAGGAGGGAGATATTTGGAATTGACACCATCAATACACCTAAGTTGTTTCAGTGTTTCCACCCCTACCTTTGCTTACGTAGGTGGTGGGTTTACCCTACCACAGAGGAGTGTTGGGATAAATTTGCAATGTCTGTTTGGACAAATGAACATTGGATAATGTACTTCAAAATGCCTCGAAACATTTTCATGAAATTGGTGGACACTCTGTTCCAGAGATTGCAAGGGCAGATCTCTCTGGCTTTTCTTCGCAAACGAAGATTCAGGAAGGACTCACCCTGCGCTTTCTACAAGTGTGCTGATGACTGAAAAGGCCAATCCGAGATAAACAAGTCCAGTTGCAGAAAGCATAGCAGAGGGTCTCCTTGGGTGATGTTTCTGGGTTGTGATTCTTTCTGCATTGTCGTTTCTCTTCAAGACTTGTTCAGCGTGAGTTCTCAAATAAAGCTGCAGCATTGTGGATAGTGCATCTCCATGCCTCCCGATGTGAGGCCAGGGCGTACCATTGTTGGTGATCAATTTGGCCAAGCCTGAGATGTTGTTTCAGGAATACTTGTATCGCTTTTTTTGGAGTGCCCCTGTTACGCTGACCCATGGCGAATTCACCATAGAGTAATATTTTTGGGAGGCGATGGTCCTCCATTCTAGAAATGTGCCCTGCTCAGCGCAGCTGTGTTCTCAATATCATGGCCTCAATGCTGGTGATCCCTGCTTGCTCAAGGACAGCAACATTCGTCACAGTCAGTCCAGTGTATATTTAAGATTGTACGCATACAGCGCTGATGAAAACATTTGAGGAGTTATAAGTGTTGGCGATAGGTGACCCATGTTTCAGACCCATAAAGGAGAATAGACAGTACAGTGGCTCTATATACACTGATTTTTGTGCTTCGCCTCAGATGTTTGTTACTCCAGACCCTTTTGTAAAGTCTTCAAACTGTGCTATATGCCTTTGCTAATCTGTGATAGATCTCTTTGTCAATCTTGGCATCTGAAGAGATGATGCTTCCCAGGTAGGTGAACTGCTGAATGGACTTAAGCACAGAGTTGCCGACAGCAACGTGGGGATGGTGGTGTTCGTCCTGTGCTGCAGGCTGGTAAAGAACTTCCATTTTCTTCAGGTTGACTTCCAGCCCAAACATCTCTGTAGCTGTTGCGAAGCAGGATGTTAGGTGCTGCAGAGCTGCTTCTGTGTGGGCAACAAGGGCAGCAGCATCAGCAAAGAGCAGCTCATGGACTAGATAGTTTAGAGTCTTAGTGCAAGCCCTCTGACGGCTTAAGTTAAAGAAGCTATCATCAGTACGGTAACATATATAGATGTGGTCTTCTTCATCAAGCTCTGCCATAGCCCTTTGGAGCATCATGCTGAAGAAGACTGTAAATAACGTTGGAGCAAGAACACTAATTCTACTACTTAGTTAGTAGAAAGGGCTCTGAAAGAGCATTGCCATATCTGACTTGACTGTGCTGGCCATCATGTAGCAAGATAATCATTTTAAGGAATTTGAGGGGACATCCTAGTCTTTCCAGGATCTGCCACAGACCTTTTCTACTCACAGTGTCGAAGGCTTTGGTGAGGTCAACAAATGTTACATAGAGACCCTTGTTCTGCTCCCTACATTTTTCTTGCAGTTATCTAAGGGCAAATACCATATCTGTAGTACTCCTATTGGCTCTGAAGATACCAACATGAGAAAAGCTATATCTGTAGTGAAACATTTAGGAATAACTCTTTGTCTACTAGCCTTTCGATACTCATATGTGACCGCTTGCCATCTTTTCAGTTTGGGACACTCTACTGTGTGCAAGATCTTTATAGAAGTGGTGCTTGTGATGGAGAAGCTACTTCTGAAATGTACAGTGTACCTTGGCGTCCACAGACAGGTAATGTTCAGCCTTTTTTGTAAACTCAAATGTTTTTTAAAAATCAAAACCTTAGATGTACAAAATGTGATTACTCACATACTTTGTAATGCATTTATTTTGTTATTTGTGTGATTCTTTATACAAATATGCTGCCATTACCTAGTTTTTTCTGTCTTAACACCATATGTGATAGAACAAAATGGAAAATCTTATTAAATGATGCAGTGTGTGTGTGTGAAAACTCAAATACTCGATTCAACTGAATGCACATTCCTCTACATTAATGAACAGTGCAAGTAAATATTTTTTTGCATTTTTAAATATGTTTGTTTTGTTTTCTTAAACAGGTAATGGATGGATTTGCAGCCCTAGCATTCCCGCAAGTAATTGCATGCCTGGATGGATGTCATGTAAATATTATCCCACTAGTGTACCAGGGAAATGAATACACTAACAGGAAAAACAGCTACAGTGTTCTCCTTCAAGGGACTTGTGATCACAGAGGTGTTTTTATTGATGTGGAGATTGGATGGAGCAGCAAGGTTCACGACGCTAGAATGCTTAGAAATTTTGAAACAATGGAGGCAGGTATATTTGTTCCAGGGAACCCTACCATAACAATATTGGGAAAACAGGTAGGTCCACTTACCCTGGTGGATGGAGCATACCTGATTAGAAAGTGGCTACTTACACCATACAGGGGAATCACAAATGAGAAGCAGAGACTGTACAACAAATATAATAAAATTAGAAGTCCTATTGAGAGGAGTTTTGGCTGTTTGAAGAGGAGATGGCAAGCATTAACTTCTAGTCTTGAAGTGGCTGAAGAGAACATATGTTCTGTAATATGTGCCTGTGTAGTACTACATAACCTATGTGAAACAAAGGGAAAAATTCTTGAGGATAAAAATAGGAGGGTGCAACGGTTTGTCCTAGACATGCTAGGTGCTCCACTAGTCAATGATGATGACAGAAAGAAAAAAGAGGGGAAGCCATCTGTGACACCCTAAAGGAGTACTTATGGTGGCTACGTTATCAGAATTAATGTGATTCATGTATATACTAAAGCAATATCACTACTCTGTTATGTATGCATTTTGCCAAAAACCAGTGGATGTGTTGTCTTACAGTTTCTTTCAAATTACTTATTAAAGTACCAATACATTTTTAAAATGCTGTTTGTGACATTTGTACATTCTCTCCACATGGAAATAATCCACCAAAACATAAGCACAGGTTAAGATTAAAACCATACATATATTCCAAAGCATGTTTGGGACTTTTAGCATTAACCAGCTCATCTGCAGGAGCAACTTAGATCTGATACTTAATTAACAAACAGAAATGGATACATTGTTTCCGTGGTGTCTGGGTTGGAGAATAGGCACCTTTTGCAGGCACTATACTTTTAGGAAAGGGTCTGGGATGTGGCTAAGTGCAAAATAGAAGGTAACTCTGCTGCAAAGCTAATTGTTTAAAAGAAATGGCTTTTTGAATTTGAAGTGTAACTTTTCTTGAGCCATATAGGCTTGTTCATAATGTAATGGTCTATTCGTAAATATAAAAACTCGAGTTTTCGGATCCTGCCTTATGGCGTTATGATGGCCGAGGGGGGAAGAGAATGTGTTCGGGTGCTGCTTAGTGTATCGCCTGCTGGGGGACCCATGAGACAAATCTGCTCATGGAGTCCCTTTCCCAGCAGGCTGGTGTGCCGGACCGCCTGATCTGCTCCTGTAACCGGAGGAACCACAATTATTTCATTGAGGCGGCACGGTTCCTCCAGGAGCGGGGCTTCATCCAGATGGGTCTCCAGTGCTGGTCAAAATTCAGGAACCTGAAAGGAAGGTTCTACACTGCACTGGAGGCCAATAACAGGAGCCCCCCCCCCCCCGACAGTGGCCGCCTTTCTACTGGGTCATGCACGACCTCTGGGTCCATGCAGCCCGACCGAGTTGGAGAGACAGAATACCAAGAGGTAAGTCTCATTTTAAATAGGTTTATATTAGTAATGTATGTAACATTTTGTTTCAAGTAGAGCCTAATTCTTATGTTTTAATTCTGTTGTCATAGCTGTTTGCCGCCAGAGAAGATGGGGTGGACAGCCAGTTTCAGAACCCTCCTCTGAGAATGAAGAGGATGCTCCAGAGGCCAGAGAGGAGCAAGCCGGGCCAGCTGCTGTGCCACACCCCCCCCCCCCGGTAAGATGTATTTCTTTAAAATTATTAGAGATGAACGTACTGTGGGAGTCATGGTGTGCTATATGTAGTGTAATTTTTTGTGCATTTTTATATGTGAAGTTTTACTCCTGTTACAGCTCACGAGGAAGTAAGAGAGGCTGCTGCCCAGTTAGCTGGCTTGAACATAATTGCCAGATTCAAGGAGCTAGGTTAATTCATAATTGTATTAGTGGGGCTGAGGTGCCATCCTAATGCATTATAATCTTGACTAATATTTTTTCCAGCACACTGACAGCAAGCATGGTAAGGCTAGAGGGGAGGATAAGCAACATCAAGCAGCATCTTGGGATTTAATTTTTTATGATAATAATTTAAACTATATTTATTTTTATTTAAACTGTTTTTTTATATTTATTCTGTTAAAGTACTTTTTCAATGTTTCTGTATTTATTTATTGCATTGCTTGTATCTATATTAATGGTTTTCTCCCAAAAATATGCTTTACAGTATGCTATTTTGTTTAATGCCCTTTACAATTATTTATGTTTAATTGTATGTTTAATCTCTCTGCTGGGAGAGATCATCCGGAGGCATGGAGCTCGGTGTCATCAGTACGCTGATGACACTCAGATATATTTCTCCATGACCAGACCGTCGGCTCAGACTTCAGATGGTGTCTCTCCTCTCAATGACTGTCTTAGAGCGGTAATGGATTGGATGAGGAAAAACAGATTGAGACTAAATCCAGACAAAATGGAGGTACTGACAGTCACAGGCCCGAAACCAGGTCTGGGAATACAACTTCCAGTCCTGGATGGACTCACACTCTCCTCTAAGGACTGTGTTCACAGTTTGGGGGTACTCCTGGATTCGTCGCTTCACATGACTAGTCAGGTGAATGCGACGGCCAGAAGTGCCTGTTATCAGCTTCGGCTGAAAAGCCAACTGCGCCCTTACCTGGATACAAGGGATCTGGAAACTGTGGTACATGCTTTGGTAACCTCACGTTTGGATTACTGTAATGCACTCTACATGGGGCTACCCTTGTGCCTAACCCGGAAACTTCAACTGGTACAAAATATGGCAGCCAGGTTAATTACGGGTACATCTAGGAGAGAGCATATAACACCTGTGCTTAAATCTCTCCACTGGCTGCCAATTAGTTTCCGGGCACAGTACAAGGTGTTGGTTTTAACCTTTAAAGTCCTACATGGCTTGGGTCCATCTTATCTCCGGGACCGCCTCATCCCATATGATCCCCCCCGCACACTTCGGTCCTCTGGGAGGAACCTGCTGCAGCCTATGAAAACTAGGCTGTCTGCAACCTCCCAGAGGGCCTTCTCTTCTATGGCTCCCAGACTTTGGAATGGCCTGCTGGATGAGATCCGTCTTATCGCTACTGTTGATAGCTTCAAGAAAGCGCTAAAGACAGATCTCTTCCGGCAGGCCTTCCCGGAATAACTTCCCGGTTCAAGTGGACTGATTGCTACCCACCCCCTCGCCGTCGTTGCTTTTATTTATTTATTTATTGTATTTTATCTTTGTTTTAACTCTCCATTAGTTTAATTTAGTTTTAAGGGGTGGGAGGGTAGGATGGGGAAGGACTGTTTTAACTTGATGTTGTTTTAATCTTGCTGTAAGCCGCCCCGGTTGCCGAGCAGAGGGGCGGGTTAAAAATAAAAATTTATTATTATTATTATGTAACATTTCTTTTGTACTTGCCTTGATGTTGCTTATATAAATATGTATATTAAAAAATTACATAGCTGTACATAGTATTTTTTTAAACGTTCCAGTAAAACAATTTATTTTTGAAACAAAAAGCTGTAGTTGTTTTTATTAAACTTTTTAATATATAAAACTGTTAAGCATCTGTGATGGGTTATATGGTTATAGCTATTTCAAGGCATAGTAGTAATAGAAAGTAAACACTAATGGGTAAAAGAAGGTATGAATATAAGGTAGAACTAGCTATACTTGAAATTGCAGAAAGTCACAGGGATAATCATGGGTTGGGCTTCTAGTTTAGTTTTGTACATAATGAAAATACAGATTTGTTTCCTAATGACATGTTCAAGCACAGTGGTGTAGGTACAATTTGTCACATTAGTGTCCCCCTTAGGAAAAATAGCAATACAGTAATTAGCATTAGTTATTTAAATAAAAATAAATGTGGATGTAGTGAATGTGTATAAAAATAAATCTCCAGAGCAGCAACTGATGATTGCATTAATCCATCCTATCTACAGTGTCAGAGGTACTGGTTTTTAATTTTTTCTAAGTGGCCTGCTGATGCCAAGCCTACTAGGAATGGATGGATGGTTCTTGAATGTCTTGTGGCAAGGAGTTCTCCTGCCCTGAATCATTTAAAACATTCTTCTTTTTTACTCTCCTGACCACTACCCTTCTCTGACTATTTTCTACAGAAGTAATGTGGTCAGTCAGTTTTTCCAGCAAATTAGTTTGCCTATCAATTGCTTCACGCATTCCCCTGCTATCATCAAGCTCATGGGTATAGAATTTTTCTAAGTTTTCATTCATGGTTTGTGCTCTCTGATCCATTTTTTTCATTACCAGCATCGAGATGGTTTATTAGCTGCCCCATTAATCTATTTGAATTATTTATGATCTCTGAGGGTTTTTTTCTCTCTGGTGTATTTGAAGCCTTTCAGCAGGGGTTAGTGAAGCCATCGGATTGCTTAGTGTTGACACTAAAAATATATATAAACAAAGGAGAATGTTAATTTCCCTGTCAGTTATTGAGCATTCCTACACCTACATGACAGTAAGATATAAGATGTGGAAACAGTAACATAGAAAAAAAATGTACCGTTTTGTTGTGGGAGGGTGGTACACAGAATATCAAGTTCAGCTTCCACCACTTCAGTAATCTTGCTAATTTGGGTGCCAAATATTCTGTCATTTGGATCCTCTATGAGAGTAAGCGTTACTGTACTTTCATCTGTATTCAGCAATTCAGTACCTGCTGTAAAGAAGGGTAAAAAATTTACAAGGTGTCATTAGTAAGATATGTCAGGAGTTAGAGACTGAACTCCATTATAAAATGGCGAAACAACTGCAGAATCATGCTGAGTCATAATGGCTGACTCCATGAACACCAAATCATGCCTTGCCAGGCCACTAGAGGGCAATGTCCTGTGTATATATATATATATGTGTGTGTGTGTGTGTGTGTGTGTGTGTGAGCTAGACCAAAGCTCACTCTCTTCTTCTTGTGAATGCTAATGCCTGGTGAAGCAGTTTCTCCTTCAATTGTAAATATTTGTATATATATTGCAACTGCTTGACTTTGAAGATAAAAGTGCTTCCTGCTTATTTGGATGTCAAACACTCTGTGTGTGAGTATCCTTGGGAAACAGGTTGCTACTAAGTCTGCTGAGATAGTTTTTTGGCTTCTGCTGGGGATTGAGTCCTATCATCCCCTGACAAGATAATACACATGGAATAGGAATGCTAGCTAATTTTTTAAACACTCAAAACATTCCAAAACAGCATCTTATGCATGATAGGCTTTGCAAAGATTTACAAAAGGAAGCATCTTCCATTTCAAGGTACAAAAGCGCACGTAGTTGTTCGCCATGTGACACACTGAGCATCTTCCCCAAATTGCACATATTAGCATGATAAAGATCTGCAGCCAAATGACGGAAACAAGTATGTGATTTACAAGGCACAGGAATCTGTAAACAACTATCCCCTTACACGTAACTCTTTATAGAGGTTTCCTTTATTGAGACATTAAAGCTATGGAGAGAGATTTTAAAAAACTTACGTATGTGAATTTTCACATAATTTTACAAGAAGCAGGGCATGTTAGTTAAATACTTATAGCATCAATTCCCTTAAAATAGCATTGACTATGCAGTTAATTCATAAGATACAGGATCACAGCATTTAATAGGTGTACTATTAATATTATTCAAAATTAAAAGTATTCGAGTTTTCACAAACCGTAGTCCTTTTAAAAAAATACAAACAGTATTCATGCTCACCATCCATGCATCCAAACAGTTCCTCTGAGAATCCTTCCACATTTGCTCCAGAAGATGATGCCAGCTGCTGTTCCTCAGTGATGGGTTTGACATGGGGAGTCACTGACCTGCAGATGACCCACAGAACCCTGTGGATGTCAGTGGTCCTGGCCAGCCATTTGGGATGGTAGTTTGCATTGCCACCAAGAATCTCGTGGAGCTCTTCAAAAAAGGGCATCCTCACTGCATCATTCCCACTTTTAGTGTTGTGATCTATTATTTGCCTGTAATTTTTCCTCATAAGTTTTGCTTTTGTCCGGCATTGTGCAGCGGTGCGATCATGCCCCTTGCATCTCATCTCCAATGCTATTTTTTTCAAAAAGGTCTATATTTCTGTGGCATTCTCTCAGCTGTTCCTTCACCTTCTGTTCACCCCAAATAGCGAGCAAGTCAACAGTCTTTGTATAGGACCAGGAGATGGCGCATCTACCTTTCCTTGCCTGTGTACTTCTTTTGGCATCCATACTACTGACCTTTCAGGTGATGGTGCAGGAAAACAATGGCTGCTGAAGTCTCCAAATTTAAAAACAGTTTGAAATGGGTCACTGACCCCCCCTTCTCTGAACTCTGTGCCTGCCCATGTCCACCTAAATTTCTGGGCATCACCTACTCCTATGATATTTTGTCCCGACCTGTTCACATTTCTGATTTTCTGCAACCTCCCGAGACTTTTTGAAAAACACAGGACAAACAGTGGGATAGAAAGTCCCACTGTTCGAAGGATATATGGTGGGCCCCTTCCAAAAAGCTTGAGATCATCACAATGAATGTGTGAACAACCAGGGTTCATCATGAAATCATCCCAGGACATTTTTGCCATGTAACTACTCAGCCCTGGCAACTGCAGCTCCTCTCCTTCTAAATGCAATCGGAAAGTATAACCCATTCCTTAGGGCTTCCCTACACACTGAGCCAAACCAATACTCATAGGGGTTACATCAGCTCAGCTGGCCCTCAATTAAAACTGGTCATTTAAGATTGGGTTCCAGCTCTAGCTGTTTCCAGAATAAGAAAGTGGCTGTACAGGGTACTGACCAGCTGGTCCTTGTGACAGTAAGAAAGCCAGCCTTCTCTTCTTCCCCCTCTATAACAGTGTTTTCATTGGGAAATGTGAGAGATAGTAGTGTATCTCCGTTAAGGACTCTCCGTTAAGGATTGTGTTCGCAGTCTGGGGGGTGCTCCTTGATTCATAGCTTCAGATGACTAGTCAGGTGAATGTGATGGTCAGGAGCACCTGTTATCAGCTTCGGCTGATCCGCCAGCTGCGCCCTTTCCTGGAAGTAAGGGACCTCGAGACTGTGGTGCACACACTGGTAACCTCTCATCTAGATTTCTGCAATGTGCTCTATATGGGGCTACCCTCATGCTTGGTCCGGAAACTTCAGTTGGTACAAAATATGGCAGCCAGAGTGGTCTCAGGAACATATCAGAGAGACCATATAACTCCAGCATTAAAATATCTCCACTGGCTGCCTATCAGTTTCCGGGCCCAGTATAAGGTGTTGGTTATTACCTTTAAAGCCCTAAATGGCTTGGGTCCAACTTATCTTCAGAACCACCTCCTCCCATACAATCCTCTCTGTGTACTCCAGTCCTCTGGGAGAATTTGCTTCATCCACAAAAATCTAGGCTGCCTGCAACCTCCCAGAGGGCCTTTTCGGTAATTGCCCCCAAATTATGGAATGGCCTGCCAAACGAGATCCATCAGATGACAAGCTTGAGTAGCTTTTAAAAAGTACTAAAGACGGATCTCTTTTGGCAGGCCTTTCCTAATTAGATCCCGGCCTCAGGAGCTCCTGGCCTCTTTTTGTCTGCTGGCTATTTATTATTTTTGTTAATGTGATTTTAGATTAGTTGTTTTTAATTTATATTGGTTTAATATCTTTTTGTGGGGGTGGGTGTTGTTACAAATAATCTGTATTTGTATTTTAATTTTTGTAAGCTGCCCCGATTGTTTTAACAGAGGGGTGGGGTATAAATAATTCTTCTTATTATTATTATCTCACAAGCAATGAAATTAGGATTCACAAACAGAAAATGAGCAATTACCAGTCCTACACAATCGCCACCCCACACAAGATCTAGCAGAAAAATAAAGCCATCTTCTGAGATTTTCAGACGCCTCTTTCAGTGTCTTGCCGCACAAGCAGTCTCTGGAGCAGTAACGAGGCTGCTGCGCGGCAAGGGGTCCATTTTGGATAATGCTGTTTCGCTCTCGGCATCATCCGTGAGTGTTGCGGCTAGCATTGTAGGCGGCCGCGCTGTTTTTCACTCACGGAAGTTGTCCGTGAGTAAAAAACAGCGCGTCTGCCTCCAATGCTAGCCACAACACTCACGGACGACGCCGAGAGAGAAACGGTGGCGTCCAAAATGGACCCCTTACTGCTGCTCCAGAGGCTGCTTGTGCGGCAAGATGCTGAAAGAGGCGTCTGAAAATCTCCTTAGTCTTCTTTGTAAAAACATAGGAAACAGATTTACAAATACTAAAGATTTTGCAATATCTCCTAGAGAGAGGCTCTAATGTGTTCTTCAAACATAGAGAAAGAAAATGTCAGATTGCAAAATGGAGGGCAGACAAACTCAGACTAACTGCAGACCAATTGATACAGGAAGAAAAAGGGTGTGGCTAAGACCAATAAACAGGAAATGGCATGAAAACTTGCTATACCTAAACTCTTAGAGAGAGATACAAACCAGTAACTACTGAGTTTAAAATTGCTAATAAACACAGACACACAGTTTTTAAGTGCTGAATATTTAACCAAACAAGTGTGTTGGCTGTCTGAATCTTCTAAAGCAGAAAGTTCACCAGAAACATGAAGAGGAACCAGGTATGGTATCATTCAAGATGACACAACAGTTGACAGCAGAAGGAATAAGAATGCACCATTTAAACATCTGTCCTTTGGGTTTACCTGTCCCCTGTCATGAAGGACTCTAAAGGTCAACACCAGCACTTTAAATCGCATGAGCATGATAAGATGTTCATGTTAAGCTTACTACATTTGAAAGTGAATACTATACACAGATTTGTTTTTCAAAAAAACAAGCCATGTTTAGCTGCAAATATAATATTTAAAGTGTGCAAACAATGTTTCAAGAAACTACCCGTGTGACAGCCATGTGTTATATGTATGATAAACATGACTTCCCCTGGTAGGGAACAAGACTTGAGTTCCCCCTGCCTAACTCTTTGTCTTCTCCTTTGTATAGCAGCAGAGAAATACATTCCAAAGACACGAACTGTTAACTTGCATAAGTCTTGCACTTCATGAGATCTAGCTTTTGCAAGTGCCAAATCTGTTTTTCCCCACAGAATTTCTATCTAACACAAAGTATATAAAACCTTTTGTATGCCTTTGTTTGTGAAGAAAGCTTTGATCTAATATGACATGGCAGAACCTCTGCCTATGTTTAATGACCTTGTCACAACTTTATTGCTGTGTGCCTTCAAGTTGTTTCCAACTTATGGCAACCCTGAGGCAAATTTATCCTGGGTTTTTCTGAAGCTGAGATTGTGTGACAACTGCTACAAAAAAGGTGATTAAAAAGGCTTTCTAAAGCCTTCATATCACTTGAAAAAATGGCTAGTGTAGATGGAAAATTTCAAAATACGTAGCCCAACACCACCTATTTATTAACAGAAATAATGCTTTGAGGTTTTATATGAGTCTCTCTCTCTCCCTCTCTCTCTCACACACACACATACACATGCACACACAAATATACACATGCAAGATAGCAACTAGTGTGTGTGCAAAAGAATACCACACATACACTCTGCTAGACTACACTTTCTGGTCTCACTTGGCAGTAAAACAACTGAGTACAGTACTGTCTTTTAACAGTAAAAGCTTGTAGATCTATTAGCTGTGTGGCTTTAACTGTCTTAATTCTAGTATAGCTACTGAAACACTTGTAAAGATGCTCAATAAAAATTATTTTTAATTTTAAGGGGAATTATTATGAAATTAATTATCAGTATAATTAAGGGCTTGAGGTGAAACATTTTGGGAGTTAGACTGAACAATGGTAGGCAAGGCTTAATAATATCCCACCCCTCTATAAAATGCAATTGGGGCGGCTTACAACAATTAAAATATACACCCCAAGCCCTCAATCCCCACCCTTAAAATACAATTAAATAATACAGAAATTAAACATACTTTAAAAAATACAAAAAATAAAAATAAACAACAGACAGTGGCCGTAGCGAGGTCGGGACAAGCTAGATTTTCTTTTTCATTTTTTGATGGCTTGGTATCTATTCAGGAAAGGCCTGCCGGAAGAGATCTGTCTTAAGAGCTTTTTTAAAGCTATTTAAGGTGGTAATGTTATGGATCTCATCCGACAGGTTGTTCCATAATCTGGGATCAATAGCCGAAAAGGCCCTCTGGGAGGTCAAAGAAAGCCTAGTTTTTAAAGGTTGTAACAAATTCCTCCCAGTGGACCTGAGTATATGGGGAGGATTATATGGAGGAAGGTGGTCCCAAAGATAGGTTGGACCCAAGCCATTTAGGGCTTTAAAGGTGATAACCAACACCTTGTACTAGGCCCGGAAACTAATGGGCAACCAGTGGAGGGATCTTAATATCGGTGTTATATGGTCTCTTCTGGATAGACCTGAGACCAGTCTTGCTGCCATATTCTGTACTAGTTGATGTTTCCAGACCAAGCATGAGGCTAGCCCCATGTAGAATGCCTTATAGAAATCAAGACAGGAAGTTACCAGAGCATGTACCACAGTCTCAAGATCCCCTACTTCCAGGAAAGGGCGCAGCTGGCAGATCAGACGAAGCTGATAACAGGCACTTCTGACTGTCGCATTTACCTGATTCGTCATGTGGAGCGATGGGTCCAGGAGCACCCCCAGACTGCAAACATAGTCTTTGGAGGAGAGTGTGACCCCATCCAGGACTGGAAATTGTATCCCAATGCCTGGGCTGCTACCCTGAGTACCTCTGTTTTATCTGGGATTCAGCTTCAATTTGTTTTCCCTCATCCAGTCCATTACTGCCCTAAGACAAACATTAAGAGAAGAGATACCATCTGAAGTCAAAGCTGAAGACCAAGGCATGGAGAAATATATCTGGGTGTCATCATCGTACTGATAACAACCCGCCCCATGCCTCCAGATGATATCTGCCAGCGACTTTATATATATCTATATATCTATATCTATATCTATATATAGATATATATATAGAATAGCATCGGTGACAGGATGGTGTCTTGTGGGATGCCACACTTAAGCTCTTTCCTTGCAGAGCAACTGTCCCTGAGCATCACCCTCTGGAATCTGCCTGAGAGGAAGGAACGGAACCACTTCAGCTCAGTGCCTCCAATTCCTAGCCTTCTCAGGCGATCCAAGAGAATGTCATGATCTATTGTGTCAAAAGCCACTAAGAGATCCAGTAGCACCAACAGGGTCACACAGGGTTGATGCTCAGGCAAAGGTCATCAGCCAAGGCAACCATGGCCGTCTCAACTCCAAATCCCGTCCTAAAGCCAGTTTGAAATGGATCTAGATAATCCATTTCTTCCAAGACAGCTTGGAGCTGGAGAGCAACTGTAATCTCAATCACCTTGCTCAAAAAAGGTAGTAAGGAGACCGGCCTATAGTTCTTCATATCCAGAGGGTCAAGGGAAGGTCTTTTTAGGAGCGGTCTAACTGCTGCTTCCTTCAAGCAAGATGGAACATGCCCTTTCCTAAAGGATGCACTGATGATGTCCCTAAGAAACATCCTCAAGGCATCACCCCTTTGACAGTCAGCCATGAAGGGCCAGGGTCAAGAGGGCAGGTAGTCTTCCCCACTCTACCAAGGAGCTTGTCCATGTCATCAGTACTTATAGATTGAAATTGATCCAGTATAACCTCATCAATGGAGTTACTGGACACTTATCAATCGAATCGGTTACAACCCCAGCGTCGAAGTCGGCTCTTATTTGAGAGATTTTATCTGCAAAGAAGTTGTTAAATGCGTCAGAGCAGGCTGTTGTTGGGTTTAGTAATGAGTTCTGCACAGGTGGAACCTGTGTCAGTTCCCTCACCAACCTAAACAGCTCTGCCGGGTGAGACTCTGCAGATGCAATCTGTGCAGAAGAAAAAGATTTCCTTGCTGCACGTATTGCCTCTCTATAGGAACGAAGAAATTTCCTATGACGAGTCCTGTCAGAGAAGAGCTGAGTTTTTCACCAGACACACTGTAGTCATTGTCCAACCCGCTTCAACTTCCTAAGTTCTTCAGTATACCATGGATGGTGATTAGAAGCGGGTTGGATAGGACGCTTGGGAGTGATCGTGTCGATAGCCTTGGTAAGATCGGTGTTCCAAGTATTGACCAAGGCTTCAACAGAATCACCAGCATTAGCAACCAATGAACCCTCTTAGGCTTTCTGGAATCCAATTGGTTCCATTAGCCTTCAAGGGCGGACCATTCTAATAGGTCCTCCACCCCTGACAGGATGGACAGTGGCTCTGAGTTCAGCCTTGATCAAGAAATGATCCATCCATAACAATGCGGTTGTTTTAGTCACCTCCAAGCCATGGATATTCCTGTTCCATACTAAAGACTGCATCGAGGGTATGACCCACACAATGAGTGGGTCCATCGACCAATTGGGATAGGCAAATATTTGTCATGGACTCCATGAACTCCCGAACCTCACCTGATAAATTTCACAAACTGGTCTCAAGTGGGATGTTGAAATTGCCCAGAATTAACAGTCTGGGCGACTGTCTGGGCGACTCCAACAACAACTCCGAGGCCAGTTGTGCCAGCTCGGTTAGGAAGTCTGTTAGACAACGGGGTGGATGGCATACTAACAGAATCCCTAGACTCTCCGTGGTCTTCAGGCTCAGGTACATACACTCGAAGTGGACCGATTTCTGGACAGGTATCCTGGTCAAGGTAAGGTTATTTTTATGAACTGTATTCTGGTGTCCTTTATATAAGGATATATTCTCTAAGATGGTGTGGAATTATATGGTTGGACTGCAACTCTCAACATTTTTCACTACAGGCTCTGATAGCTAGGGCTTCTGGAAGGCTCTAGGTGTCTTTCTTAATAAACAAATGTACAAAAATACAGATTAATTATGGGAAACATGGGAAGTGGAAGATTAGACAACAAAACTGGTGTTACCATTGAGCACAGAGAGGTGGCCACATCAGTCAGCAGATTTTGGATGTCATGGAAGGAAAGCAAATTGTTAAGTATTTAATTTGTTATAATTGTAATATTACTGCTAGAGATGCAGAGATATTTTCTGAAATGGGGGCCAAAAATAAAGAGTCTGGCTTTGGCTACTATGCCAACTTAACTTGTGGGGGCTGCTGTTTGCCACTCTGCCTCAGGTAACAAAATGTCTTGGCCCTAAGAAGCAAATAATGCACTGAGAAGAAGTACTGATGTGGAACTTTAGTGGTGGGCATCACAACACTACAATCAAGTGAGCATTTCTAAGCCATAGCATGGTAAATAATGCCCCGCCCCAGATATAAAGAATTGGGTGTCAATGGGCAAAAGTTGTTGGGTTACTGACACAGAGATCCAAGAAACATCAACCCACAAAGCTGGAGTCTCACTAGGAATCATTCTCAGATGTATGGCACAGCGCTGCATCCAGGCACCAGTCCAAGTTCTACCCAGTTCTTTCTGTCTTCCGTGCAATAAAGAAATAAAAGAAAGAAAGTTGATCGTGAGTAAAAATCAACGAAATATGACGCTCAGCTCTCCCTGCGGTACCGCAACAGTACCGGCAGGGGCGAGCGTCATACGAAAGGGGCGCTTTGCAGCGCAGCAGCCTCGCAAGCTGGAGAGGCTGCTTACGTTATTTTTCTTCGTCCGAAAAAGTCCTAAGCCAAAGGCTTAATGGAAATAGATTTTAAGTAGCAGGTGAAATGTTGGAAGTGGAAAAATATGCAACTGCACCACCACAAGTGCCTCCAAGGGATCATGCTTCCCTGGTATGTTTCCCAGTTGTATTGTGTGCTGTGTCACTTTCTCATATACAGACTGATATTCTCATGCTAGATACTTTCTCTCCCACTTGACATTTTCTCACTCCCTCTGCTAGTCATGTAGTCAGTCAGTGGCAGTAGACCCCTTCTCCCTCCTCTCCCCATATGGTGATCTAATAAGCACCTTTCTCTTCGCTGAAAGCAAGGACAGTGATCCTGCATTGAACGGGCAGAATATAATGCTCTGCCTGTGTAGTTCTACCTTATTGGACATACAACCCTACTTGAAAAGTTAGGCTTGCCCTCCTTTGGCTCTTTAATATTGGGGGGGGGGGGTACTCAAGAACCATTTAGATACTTTTCTGTAACTTAGAGCTAATAGCATCTGTCCCACTCCCAAATCTCCAGTGAGTATACCAGGGATTTGTGAGAGAAATGGCAGTGCTTTTTCTCCCACCTGTAGCTGGATGGTTCTGACTGCTCCTCTAGCCACTAAATGACTGTGCCCCCCAGCTGCTAAATGAAGTCTATGTCAGCCCTTTTCAGCAGGCTTGGGGGGAGGTGACATTGTGCAAAGAGTACAGAATAGCTCCTTTCACAATGATCATAAAAGGTCAGATGTGGGTACACAAAGGATGTGTACGGTATCATCACGGAGGCAAGAAAGATATCTCTTCTTACAATGATGGCCTCACCGTTGCTTGAATAATTCTATATGAACTTATGCATGTGTTTTGGATAAGGGGTATTTATCAAATTCCCCAACAAAGATCAGTATGTTAGATTGTGGGAAATTTTACTGGGATTTGTGCTCAAGTTTGGTACAAACCCAAAAGCCATAATATTTGGCTACGTAATTGTAGTCTTTCCAGAGCGTTAAAGGAGGCATATTATCTGAATCAATCTTTCTTGATATTCCTTGGCACTTTGGGGATTTGCATAATAGGCTAACAGTGAAGTCAAATGATTAGCCTAACTTTTTCAGCATGTCTTGACATACATTGGATCCTTGCCCATCACCACTTAGATGGCAAACAGAAATATGGAGAAATGTACTCAGGGGAGCCATTTTAATGGAAAGGAGGGAGGATAAACTTTGGCTGTTTCCAAGGGCCTGTTCCTATCTATGTTCAAGGTTATTTTTTTAATACTAAACTTGCATACTTAAGGATACTGTAATAGCTATATCTAGTGTGTAGTTGATAGCATCAGCCTTATTCTTGAAGTGAACAAGATGAGTTTTGGCAAATATGTGGATGGCAATGGGGAGCCATTACCTGAATCACAGACAATAATAGGGGTAATTCTTTCATCATTAAACTACGCACACACACCTGAAGCTGTGGGTCATACCTAGTCCCTTCTTTGACTAGGTTATGTCTTTCACTGGCATTTAAAATGAATTCTCTCTTATATTTTCCATGTCACAGCTGTTTTGCTCCAAAGAAAATAAGCATTATATTAACTGCTATGAAGACATTTGGACAAGGGTTAACTTGCACACAGATTGTCTCTATTTTGGTTAACTATGCTTTCATTAGTACTTCAATGTGATATGTTTGGACACCTAAGAAGGGAAATCAGTGATATCAAAGCCACATTTACTTATCAAAACATTATGGGGAAATGCCACACCAGAAACTATGCAAAGACGTGATGTCAAGATCATGTTTCTGAAAGTGGAAATCTGAAAAGTGATATACCTTTGGAACAGCCAACACAAACAAGTCATATTCTAGCGTGTTCCTGAGATTACACATGGATTTTGTGGAAAGTGCTGCTTTAGGGAAAACAACTTGCTATTTTAAACTTGTAATAATGAATATATTTTTTTAATATCTCAGGAAGCCATCCTAAAGGCATTACTTAGGTGATTAAAAACAACAACAACCATTCTTATGGATAGATTTTGTTTGTTCTATAGCTAATTGTTTGTTCTATATCCAATTGTTGTGAGCCGCTTTGATTGCCTAATAGGCAAAAGGCGGGGTACAAAAATAAAGTAGTAGTAGTAGTAGTTGTTGTTATTTTCCTTGGGTTTTTCTGGGCTGTGAGACCGTGTTCTGGAATAGTTTCTTTCTGATGTTTCACCTGCATCTGTGGCAGATAATGCAGATAATGGCCCATCAACCAATCATTAGCCAAACAGACACTAATCAGCCTTGCATTTCTATACCCAGAAACTAACCATTCAATTGCACAAATTTACATATACTCCCCAACAGGGGTTCACAATATATAAACTCCACATACATTCCTACCCAACCATTCTCTGAAGATGCCAGCCACAGATGCAGGCGAAACATCAGAAAGAAACTCTTCCAGAACACGGCCTCACAGCCTGGAAAAAAACCAAAGAAAATCTATGGATGCCAGCCATGAAAGCCTTCAACTTCACATTCTTATGGATGCTGCGGATCTCTTTTGGCATTGATAAGGAATGGACAATCATATCTTAGAAATGTCAGCCAGAATCCTATATCAGCTCATACTTAACAAAGTACTTAACCAAGTAACTTCTCGTCACTCAGCCCCTCCAAACCTGACAGAACAGTTACAGTTAGGTAACTGTTTTGTATTCACAATCACTACTTAGTCATGATGTTGACACTACTACCAGAATCACAACTCACCCCCAACCTACTTTACTGAGCATCAGCTGCATGGGGAGAAGAAAGTCTATTCTGGCAATGGTCAGAGCAAGGCTGAACAATGTTTCCATCAGGTTTGGAAGGGTCAGGCCAGGAGACGTTAAGTACTTAGGTGTTGTCTTGATGTTGAAAAAAACTCCTCATGGAATGCGAGGAGAATATCTTTTGTCCTAAGGAGATCCTGTGGTGATTCACGGTATTTGGAAGGAAGGGGCCAAAACCTGCAAAAACTATGTGAGAAAAGCATTCACAGCTTTCCCCAAAGTTTTTTTTTAAAAAAAATATATGGAAATGTGCCTTCCCACCCATTTGGACAACCAATTTGCAGTGGAGCACAATCTGTAATAAAGGAGATTGGTCAGACGTGTGCGGGGGCAGGCTTGCCAGCAGCGAAGTAGCCAGAGCTGCCGTTTTTTAACTTCACAGTAGCGATCGTGCACATTTTGGAAGCAGTAGGGCAACAAACAGCTTCTTTAAACAGAAGATTGCACTTCCTCAACTTAGACTTAATGTAGCGGTGGTGGTGGGGACCCTGTGCTTCTGTGGCAATTTTTGGAGAACAATAACACAAGTAATTCACTCATGGCCACCATCTTTATTCGTGTACATGCCTCCATATGAACTTAAAACACAGATAATTTTGCATATCAGCCATCCTCCCAAAAAACAACAACGGCGTGGAGACAAATGAATGCTGCTGTGATTCTGCATTAATGTGCAGTAATACACATTATATCCTCTCATCTAGACAAGCCCTTTGTGAAGTAGAAGCTGATACAGGATTCTGGCTGTAATTTTTGGCACTCTTGAGTCAACATCCAGTTTGTGCAGTGACAGACAGGAGATTATTAGATGTGGGGAAACGTGGCAAAAAAAAGCATCCGCAACTGCGTCAGAAGATTGTGAGGAGAACAGAAAGGATGACATTATCAGACACCCACGTCCTCAACCATTCCCAGGGTGTAGTACTGCCGGGGACAAGGCTTTCCTTTTTCATTGATGGGGACAAGCTACCAGTAAAAAGGAACGCCTTACTCATGGCTGTACTACACCCCCAGGACGCTGAAGGATGACGTTGTCTGATAATATCCCTCATTCCTGTTCTCGTTGTGATCTTGTAATGTGGTTTTTGCCATGTCTGATAATCTCCACAGTTAAAGCAGGATCTGCTACATTCTCAAGTGGATCAGGATCCTGAATTTATAACATATCCAAGGAACAGTGTTGCTTCAGAATTTCCAGCTCCAAGGCCTACAAGTGTTAGAGTTAGAAGTTTTTGTATGCCTGTACTCAGTAACTGCTGGTTCGCACTATTATAACTCCCTGCTTGTTTGCTTTTCCACATCTACTCTCTTCCTGCCTCACTCTAATCTGCAGGCATTCCCTTTTCTCTATCTTTTTCCATTAGACTTGTGTGATTATGAACAAATAATTTGGAAGTAAAGTTGCGTACTATTTTAAGATAGAAAATTGCTTATTTCTTTTGTGTGCTATACCCTGTGAGTGGGCAGGCACTGAACTTTGTTGTGCAACTTCTCCCTTGCCAATTTGATTAGTCCACTTGACAGACCCAGTACTAACGGTCACATGTCCCAACAACAAGCAGGAAGCCATGACTATTGAGATTATCAGACAAGAACGAAAAAAAGTGTTCCTGTCCCACAATCTCCACTCCCTCCCTGTCATGCCACAATCACCCTCCCCACCGCACTTACCTCCTCTCCCGTTGTTCCAGCAGCCCAGGAGTGAACGGAGCTCTAACAGAGTTACATTCAATTCCTGAATCAAAATCCTGTGGATTCTCACGAGAAGATGCGAGCATGGGAAATTCAAAAATAAAAATAAAAAGAACAAGAAAAAATTACAGCAAGCACAAAAACACACTTTAAAAGGTAGAAGTGACCCGGGGAGGGTCATAAAAAGTGTGTCACTTACCTGCATGTCCTGATCTCACCCAGAAGTGTTCTGACAGGGACCGCCAATTGATGATGGGATCTCGCCAGCATAATGGGGCACCTTGTCACACGCAGGAACATCCATGACAGGAATGGAACGGGGGATCAATTAACGGCTTCTCCAATTAATAAAAAGCAGTGGCCATGAAACGGCAGCAGAACAGGTGCATAACGAGGGGGGAATGACATTGTCTGAAAAGGGAGCGTTTTGCGATCTCCTGGCATTCCTATAATGCCACTTTTAATGTGTCTGATAATCTCCTATGTCTCTTTGCCTATAGTTCATCCTGTTCTGTACAGAGACAGTAATAGAAATGTTAACCTGGCATAGCAGATACAAATCGACCACTGTGCTGTTTTAATTGGCACAGGCACAGAAATTTAGCATTTACTAAAGGCTTAGAAGCCTATTCCATTAAAGATGTCAAGCACATCTGGGAGGCTGAGCCAGTGGGATATTGCAACTATATTGGTATCAGTTGTGGAACTTATTTCTACATATATATATATATATATATATATATATATATATGGCAGCCCCAATTCCATCTTCATTTCCCCCTCCCACCTAAAAATGAAAAAAAAAGTCTCCTCTGTAAGAGCTGTTTGACAGTGGAATATAAGCTGCTATTGAGGGTAATGGACTCTCCTTCTTTGGAAGTTTTTACAGAGAGTTTGGATGCCCACCTGTGCCAGGGATGTACTTTGGCAGTAAATTTCTACATGGCAGTAGGCTGGATGAGATGGCCCTTGTAGTCCCTTCCAAATCAATGATTCTGTGACTCCTGCATCCCTCACCTCACCTCAGCCCTTCTTACACACACACACACACACACACACACACACACACACATTTTATTAGCAGTATTATTGTAAGGAGGAAGAGGAGGCTAAGGAGACAAAACTGCTGCTACCTTACTTTTCAGGGTTTTATTTAGACACTGGAGAAAATTGCATATGAACTTTAGAGTACAGACTTAACTACTGATGGGAGCTTTTGATGGACGGTTTTCTGGAAGGGATCTAAGACTCGATGCCTTCCAACAGGCAGAACTGGGAAGAGGCCTGCATAGCCAGGGGAAAGAGATAACATGCAAAGTTTTTATTCTAAAAAACCCCGCCTTCCTTATGGGATAATATCTCTCCAGAACACTTCCCTACCTGCATCTATGACTGTCAAATATAGGATTTATAGAGTCCACGTCTCCTTTATTGCACACAGTGTTTGTTTGTTTGTAACTCAAAGAAACCTGGTAACATTTATCAGGCTCATCAGTTTTCACTCCCAAATAGCTGAAAGGTCTATGATCAGAAGATCCTTGTCAATGTCATCAGGGATCAAAATAAAATATTACCATGCCCTCCAGTATTAATCTTCATTAGGAAATTAACTGATCATAAAGTTCAGCTGGACTCCAGTTCAGAAATTCAATAAATGGCCTGATTTGATTTAGATCAATTTGTAATCTGTGCACCTGATTTAACATCGTCTGAATCTCAGTTTGGAAATCCAGACCTTTGTGCTTCCCATCGACTATTATTTGAAATGAGCTAAATGCTAGGACTTCTGGGATGAAAATTTCAATCATAGTAGTCACATAGGAGCAGATTGTATCTTATATTTAAGGGGGGTGGGAACACAGGTACGTGGTGGTTTGTTCTGTGCAACTTTACAAGTTTTTTTAAAAAGGAAATTGCTAACAACAGTTCAGTAGTTAGGCAGGTAAGTACAAGTCACATATACCCTTCGTATACACGGAACCAATATCTGCAGTTTCAGTTATCCACTGCTGAAAAAAATAGGGACACATACCATAGTCTCTGGCTTTTCTTCACAAACGAAGATTCAGGAAGGACTTCATCCCGTGCTTTCTGCAAGCACGCTGATGACTGAAAAGGCCAATCAGAGATAAACAAGTCCGGTTGCAGAAAGCACAGCAGAAGGTCTCCTTGGGTGATGTTTCCAGGTTCTGATTCTTTCTGCATTGTCGTTTCTCTTCAAGACTTGTTCGGTGTGAGTTCTCAAATAAGGCTGCAGCATTGTGGATAGTTGCATCTCCATGCCTCCCAATGTGAGGTCAGGGCGGACCATTGTTGGTGATCAATTAGGCCAAGCCTGAGATGTTGTTTCAGGGAGTCCTTGTATTGCTTTTTTGGAGCGCACCTCTTACACTGACCTGTGGCAAGTTCACCGTAGAGTAGTACTATTTTTGGGAGGCGATGGTCCTTCTTCCTAGAAACGTGCCCTGCCCAGCGCAGCTGTGTTCTCAATATCATGGCCTCAATGCTGGTGATACCTGTTTGCTCAAGGACAGCAACATTCATCACATAGGCTGCATTTACACAGCAGGTTTTATTACGATAAATTGCGTTTAGCGCTTTTCCGCATCACTGGTGGGTAGTTTACACGGTCTATGGAGGAAACAGCTTTATTTTGTTGCACTTTGGTTTTTCTCGCTTTGAGATTCACACAGCCAAATGTGGTGGGGGCGTGGCCAAGCATTGGAATGCCATAGGAATGTCTGCCCTGCCCCCAACTCTGTGTGCTTAACAGCTTAGAGGCAAAGAATGTCACCCTTTGCCTCTTTCCCCCCAGCTCCCTACCCACAAATCAAACTCCAAACAGAAGGTTTTTTCTCCTTGCTTAACAGCTGATTGACAAAGGAGCCAGTTACACGACAGAATAAAGTGAGCGAAATTCCAGATTTCCCTCCTTTCGGAAGATAGGTGAATAGTTCTTAAGATTTATGGCTAATTTGAATGAGTTTTGGCAAATAAAGGTGTGGGGGGGATGGCCAGGCAGCTCTGTCATTATCATTAAAGCCAGCAGAAGACGGAGAGGAAGGTACCTTCATCTTCATATAAATCAACAAAAAAGAGGAGGGAGACCATGGAGGAGATGAATAATTAAGTGGGAAGGAAAGCAGCCACACACACACACACACACACACACACACACACATACACACACACACAAGGAGCTGGCTAGGATTCCTTTGCTCTGCAGTACTTTTCCCATGCTAAAAGCAAGCTGGTTGGCTGGATGTTTAAAGCAAGCAGTAGACACGAGTCTCCCTCCTGGCTCCACATCTAGCCAGCCCACCCCTTCATCATAAGAACCAATCACAGTGCAGCTCTGCTACAACTGTATCGGGAAGATTGCTGGTAATTCACATGGACTTTCTGTTCACACTACCAATAATGCGCTAAGTCGAGCTACTCTTCAAATAAACCAGCAAAAGTAGCAGCATCCCTTGTCACGCTACATTTGGGTATTTTGACTTCCCCCCTTCTGAATGAGGTGATACTGTGGCTCGATCCGTGGGAACAATGAGCAATCTAAGCAGTATATTTAGGGGAATATTTGCCCATATACATGCACCCATAGTCAGTCCAGTGTATATTTAGGATTGTGCGTATACAGTGCTGATTGATGAAAGCGTTGGAGGAGTCGTAAGTGTTGACGATAGGTGACCCATGTTTCAGACCCATAAAGGAGACTAGACAATACAATGGCTCTATACACATTGATTTTTGTGCTTCGCCTCAGGTGTTTATTACTCCAGACTCTTTTGTAAAGTCTTCCAAATGTGCTATATGCCTTTGCTAATCTGTGATCGATCTTTTTGTCAATTTTGGCATCTGAGGAGATGATGCTTCCCAGGTAGGTGAACTGCTGAACAGACTTGAGCACAGATTTGCAGGCGGCAATGTGGGGATGATGGTGTTCAGCCTGTGGTGCAGGCTGGTAAAGAACTTCCGTTTTCTTCAGGTTGACTTCTAGCCCAAACAGCTCTGCAGCTGTTGCGAAGGAGGATGTTAGGCACTGCAGAGCTGCTTCTGTGCGGGCAACAAGGGCAGCACACTGGAAAATGCCTAGAGAGGTGTCCTTGCTAGGAATCGCTAGGTCCTCCAATACAACTCTATGGTATGTTTGTATAGGAAATCCTTTATTTTAATTGGGTTTGCTGTTATCCATGGTTTCACTTATAAACATTAAGTCCAAGAATGTATCTCCCACAAATACGGGGGCAGGGGTGGCTTGTAAACTGCCCAATAATCAATGCTATCTAGATCAGCACTACTCAAAGTAGTGACCCTTAAACTGGTAATGGTCCCCATGCCCAAGTTCCTGATGAATTTTCAGGAAAAAAATTAACAATCACAGCCAATGGATACAAATATGGCATATTGGACAAAAATTTGCCAGTCCCCCCACATCACATAGCTTAAGAGGCACTGATTCAGACCATTCATAAGTACATTTTTAAAAGATATAAATCACAACAAAACAACTAAATAAATAAACAAATAAATAAATCACAAATAAAACTAGCAGCAAGAAGTTAAACATCTCAGTACACAATGAAACTACTAGTAGTAGTTATTATTGCTACTGAAAAAGAACCAAAATAGTGGAGAGGACAAAAAAAGTGCTAAAATAATTCTTGTTCTTTTTTTTTCTTCTTTTTTTTAAGGAAGGGGAGAATTTAAAAAAAAAATCTTCGATGGCACCCCATAACATAAGCACCAGATGAGCATTTCTGTGAAAGGCATTCCATGCATGGAATGCCACCAATGAGAAACCTTTCTTTCTTATTGTCATCCCATTTGGCAGGTACGCCTGGAAACAACCTCAAATATTGACCGTATAGTCTGGGTAGGTACATTTTCTTTCCAGCAGTGGATGAAATATTTAAGAGTACAATTAATAGTTGCCCTTTTCCTGCAGGCCTATGAGCAGGGAGTTTTGTACAAGAGTGACAATTAGTTAAGGGACTTTCAAAAAGGCATACTCGTTGCCCAATTTTTTATGTGTAACTGTTAAGAAAATGGCATATGTAACAAAGGTTTCCCTAGTTAATAACCCTGAATAATATTAGGGCAGGTACAATGATTTTTGTGAAACAGGAACCTTCAAATTATGTTGGTGGGAGGTTGGGGAAATGATTTGTATCATTTTTTATCCTCGAGGGGTGTGGGGTTTTGTTTTGTTTCATTTGATGCTGATGAATGAAAAGTAGGTGAACACTTTTGTTTTTCTCAACTGGCATCCAAGTCACAGAAAGGGCAATACAATGGAGGCGAATGATGGTTGTGGAGTACCCAATGGGAGAAGCAGGATGACTTGAAAAATCCAACATTTTACAACCAAGCAGCACACTACACCCTCTCAGGTCCTATCAAAGCCATTTAAATATTCCTAGTCTTCAAAGAAACAAGTAACAAGGAATCATAGAATCATAGAATTGTAGAGTTGGAAGAGAGCAAGAAATCACAATCAAAGCATCCCTGACAGATGGCCATCCAGCCTCTGTTTAAAGACCTCCAAGGGAGGAGACCCCACCACGCTCCAAGGGAGTGTGTTCCACTGCCATACAGCTCTTACTGTCAGAAAGTTCCTCCTAATGTTGAGGTGGAATCTCTGTTCCTGGAGCTTGCATCCATTGCTCCATGTTCTAGTCTCTGGAGCAGCAGAAAACAAGCTTGCTCCATCCTCAATGTGACACCCCTTCAAATACTTAAACAGGGCTATCATCTTGCCCCTTAACCATCTTTTTTCCAGGCTAAACATACCCAGCCCCCTAAGTCTTTCCTCATAAGGCATGGTTTCCAGACCTTTCACCATTTTAGTCACCCTCCTCTGGACACGCTCCAATTTGTCAATATCCTTTTTGCATTATGGTGCCCAGAACTGGACACAGTATTCGAGGTGGGGCCTGACCAAGGCAGAATAGAGTGGCACTATTACTTCCCTTGATCTAGACACTATATGTCTATTGATGCAGCCCAAAATTGCATTGGCCTTTTTAGCTGCCACATCACATTGTTGACTCATGTTCAACTTGTGGTCTCCTAGGACTCCTAGATCCCTTTTGCACGTAGTCTTGTTCAGCCAGGTCTCCCCCATCCTGTATCTATGCATTTCGTTCTTCCACCCTAAGTGAGTACCTTACATTTCTCCGTATTGAGTTTCATTTTGTTAGCTTTGGCCCAGCTCTCCAGTCTATCCAGGTTATTTTGAATTTTGATCCTGTCCTCTAGGGCAGTGATGGGCAACCTTTTGATCTCGGTGTGTCAAACATCGCCAAAAAACTGAGGATAACTCGGGTGGTGTGTCACTTTGAGGAAAAAACATTATTTCACAATAATATTTATTGTTTAATCAACAATATTATTAATTGTATATTAATAATTAATGAGTTGTCACAACTCATGTGACAACTGAGTAATCAAAATGTACAGTTGTCCCCGCCTGCCACTTTCCTCCATCCTCCCACCCTCCCTAAAGTGGTGATCGGAGCTTCATAGCCCCACCTGCCACTTTCCTCCCCCCTCCCTAAAGTGAGGCTTTGAAGCCCGGATCACCACTTTAGGGAGGGTGGTGAGGTTGCGGGTGGGGGCACTGGGGGGAGGAGGCCTATGGCCGCGTGTCAGCACAAATGGCTACGCGTGTCAGTGCTGACACGCATGTCATAGGTTCGCCATCACTGCTCTAGGGTATTAGCTACTCCTCCTAATCTGGTGTCATTTGGAACACTGAACACTTTTCAGTGTCTCACATCAACATGCCTTTTGCCAAAGAATGAGGGTTGTGGACCCCCAGTAAAACCATTTGATAAAAAAAAAATAGACATGGCTGTCACAAAGCTCTGCCCTATCCTCTCCTTTCTCCTTTTCTCCATTCTCATGTTTTCCTTTTATGGAAAGCTTGGAGATAAATTTACCAGTTTCTGAAAACAACAAATTCTTTCTGTTGTGTCGTTCCAAATTGAAATTGCTGATGAATTCAGGAGTGTTCAGACTGAGATTCAGCATGTTTCAAAGGAGCCCCTCTTCAATCCAGATATCTTTTGATCACTGATTGTAGACTCAAGTCAATTGATTCAGACTCAAGTTGCTTCAGTGACTTGACCTGGATTAGACTTGGCTCACGACTTGTATATATTTAGCAACCAACTTGCTGGTATTGGTTCAGTAATATAACACATTCATCCAGGAATGGAATGGAATGGAAAACAGTTTTCTTCCTTTGAACAACACTTCCACGATCACACTGCTTTTTGCCTACTAGTGACATGATGGAAGCGATAACAGCAAATGTGTTAAGCAGTGGGCTTGAGATGGAAAGATCATTTTAAAACTTTTCAAAGGCTTTGGAAGACTCCTCCAATGTTCATCAGTGACAGGGTGCCAAGCAGACCTCAAACCCTGCCTTAAGCCCATTATCTAATACAGAGTCTTGCCTGCTGCTCTTAGGAAAGCTTTTTCCTAAGAGTAGCAGGCAAAACTCACCCCCAGATCATGGGGTGTGTTTCTTAGAGGGGAACACAGCAAAAACACTTTAGGTAATGGGCATGAGGTAGGGCTTGAGGTCTGCTCAGCAGCCTGTCCCCACTGTACATCGAAGAAGTCTTCTAAAGCTTTTCTGAAAAGTTGGCTCCTAGACTTGAGACTTGACTTGAAAGTATCTAGCAGGGACTTGAGACTCGACTTGAGACTTGAGGTGGAGACATGAGACTTGACTTGAGACTTGGAGTAAAAGACTTTAATATCCACTGCGATTCTGATTGTCTTAATCAGCCTGATGAGGTCCAGGCTTTCTCCAAATCTGAAGCACAGATGGTCTGCCCATCCACTACATAAAAAAGAGAGCCTTTCACTTGGCAACCTCTTTGCGGACAACATTCTTGCATTGTCAGATTCCTCTTCCTGTTCTCTTGAGACTCTGAGATGCAAGGTGAGATATCACCTCTGAAATGAAGTGTTTCTCTGTAATGCGAAACATTCTCTGACTGGAAAAGTTATAAAGGAGGGGTGGGGGAATTAAACTACCCCCTTGCTTGCTTCTGAGAGTGTCAGATGGATGTGTGGGGTCTGCCAGCACAATGCCCTGGCTAGGCTAGACAAACATCCACCACAGTTTCTTTGATAGAGGTAAGAAGGTGATGTGGAGTGAATTTATTATAACATTGCAGATCCTCAGATCCACTTCATGATTTTAGTAGAGCAGAATGAATTCATTCCACTTTGTACTGGAAAATTAACTGGAGCAGAACCTGTGGTACTGGCCAAACCCAATTTTTCCCCTATCACACCCTCTTCAGAGCACTTACCAGCCAAGGAGTCTTAAGTTTAGTTTGGCATTCTAACTAAATCGGATGTCTGTCGGATATGAAACATTAAGGGTTGGTACAACCCATTATAGTCTACCTCCTGTGTCTCAGTTCCTCTGTGTAACTGTTTAATTCCTCATTGGGCAATACAGCCACAAAAATGGGTTTACTCTTTTTAGCATATTCTCTTTTTATTAGCAAAGCAAATCAGAGCCAATTATTTTTGTATTAGGTTACTTTATGGAAAGTATATCTCTCAACAGCAGGAAAGTCTGATGGCTTCTAAGACTCACAAGGGCATAATGAAAGCTGCCAACAAAAATGTAAAGTAATACAGATTCATATGAACCATGAAAATATTATATTGGAACTTAAACAGTAACCTTTAAACCTTAGCATGAGAACAGCAAAAACATCAACTGGGAATTTAAAATTTGTGCATATATATACATTTTTAAGGCATCTGTGGTTTCAGACCTTAATTTTTTTATTGGCTGGAAAAGAGCCTAGACATTAAATCAGAAATCTACAAACAAATGGAAACACTATAATTTTGTTGAAACATTTTATATAGAATATCTTCTGTTTGCTTCTTCATTAGCTCTGCTGTGATCAATGTGGTTGTGATCACATCAGCCAATATAATTTCTGCTTATGTTTGGGATGTCATTTGCAGCCCCCTTTCACCTTTTATAATTCCTTTCTTCTTTCCCAATCATCCCATGGAGACATTTTTTTACGGTGGGGGGACTTTGGGCCTCATTGTTGGGTATTAAATGGATGCTATGGGTTCACACAGTGATCCATCCATGAACTGAGACCTGCTGACACAATGGAATGCTCTCTGCAGTCATGATTAGAAGGGAGCGACCATTTCCATCCATTCCCCCCATTCTACATGTGTGCCACCCAAATCCAGAACTGTAGGGGAGAGGGCACAGGGATTTTGGGGCAAAGAGGAGAATTTGCAACTTTTACTTTTTCCACCAAATTTCCATCTGTAACAGTTCAAGTTTCTTCTACTAGCTTGAACTCCCCCCCCCTTCACTTATGGAAGATTATATTTGGTTTCACCTCTGTGATACTAAGAATTACAAATCCTATGAATCTGAGAGCAGGGCATTTACACATAACATGTTTATTGCTAGCTGCTCACTTGCTGTAGAGTTCTGATTCTTGTTGAAAAAGTACTGGCTTGTGCTGAGATAATGCAAGTTATTTCTGTGGTGATTCAGGAATGGGAAATTGCTTTGGGGACTTCCAGGTAGAGCTAATGGTGGGCTAAAGTCTCTGCTGTAAGTTCTATAGTCAGAGAAGGCTGAAACACTAAACAGCTATAACTGGCTAGGAGACAAGCTCCAGTCAGTTTCTTTCTCTCTCTGGACAAGACGAGAGTGTTGAGATTGCCCACACATGCTCCAGAAGCACATGCTCTTTGCTGGGTGACCACTGGATTGTAGCAGTCAGAACTAAGCAGCATGGAGCCTTGGAACTACTGGCTGGCTTGAGTTGTTTTAAATGAGCTTTTCAAAGGACATTTAGCCCACAAAGTCTCCACTTTCAGCGGTTAGTGGGAAAGTGCTATGAATTTGCATTCTTTCTCTGAACAAGAAAGGAGAAAGTAAAGCTTATCTTCAGGGTTTTGATATAAAAGAAAAAAGTGTAACTGGTAGGCTTCGATTTAAGAAATTTTTAAACAGACAAGGAGGCAGTGATTCTAAAAGAAGGTAGAAGTTTTATTTTACTTGAACATGCCTTGGGAGTTCCGAAGTGTGGCAAATAAAGGGTTAAAGAGTCTTCTGTGGGCATGTGAATTGCTGCTGAATTGCTTTTCCTCTTTCAAAGAGAAAAGACTAATCAATGGCTAGATGGTCTTCTTGGAATAAAGGCACCTGCATGGAGATCAAAACAAAGGAAGGGGGGAAGGTATAAGAAGTCTGATCTTGCTTTTAACCCTGTAGTTTTTGTACCTGCATTGTGGATTTATTGAAAGAATGGCAAAGGCCACAGAAGAACAAGACCTCTCTCTAGAAAGTTTATGGGAGTTTTTGGAAGAGATAAAATCTTTGGAAAGAGATGCAAAAGAAGTGATGGAAGATATTTAAAATGGAATGAGGTCAAAGGCAGAACTGAAAGATGATGTGAACGGGATTGATCCTGAAGCAGGAGCAATAGAAAATGAAACTGAATTATCAGAGAAAGAGGAAGGAAAAAATTGGATGTGTTGGTGGGATCTGCATTAACAGAAAAATATGAGAGTACAGATCAAGTAGAGCTGATGGAGAAAACTGATGTTCAATTTTCGAAGAATGTTGACTATTTGGACACTGCTAGGATGAAAATGATTTATATCATTTATATGTTGTTCCAAAATGAAGTTTTCCTCAATCAAAGAAAAAATGACTTGGTTACTGTTGGTTTTGATGATCAGTAAGTACTGAGAATGGAAAGAAGAGAATTTGTATAAATGTTAGAGAGTGGCATATGATTAATTAACGTATGTACCTATATCTGCTGATAAGAAGATTGGAAGTGATCTTTTTCTTCTTTTTCCTTTCTCTTTTTTTTTCTTTCTTTCTTTTCAAGATTCTTTTAATGTAGTGTAATTAAAAAAATTATTTTAAAAAGGAATGGGAAATAGCTTTTGGAGACCAGATGCACAGGGGTATAGAATAACAGCACAATCTCACCTGTTCCTTCTGCAGACTTAGGACTTTATCAGATGCCACCAATATGGCATCATAATAACACATAATGATCGCGAAAGGGTGCACATATGAGACGTCATCGTCCTTTTGTGATCATGTCAAGTCCAAAAGCTGTTCTATTTTATTGATGGCCCAAGCCGTCAATAGATCTGCCATAGCATTGCCGGCATTTGAATCTTCATGTCATTGTGCTCACCTAAATACAGCATCAGTGACAGAACACTTCTGGGCAAGATAGTAACAGCCAGGTAGGGGATGCTCTTTTTATGAAACCCCACTGCTCAGTCCACTTGGGACTTTTAAAGTGTGTTTCTGTGCTTGTGTCTATGTTTTGTGTGTTTATTTTGCTTTAATTTTTAAATTTGCTGTGCTCGTGTCTTCTCATGAGAATCGACAAGATCTCAACCCCGGAAGTAAATGGAGCTCCATTCATGCTACGTTACTGCCGGAGTTGCCTTTTCATGCTAGTAAAGGTAGGTCTGGTGGGGGGTTCTTTTGCTGGCATAAAAATGCTTCAAAATATGCCAGAAAAAGAACTTTTATGGAGGATGGTCTAATAAAGTCCTTATTCACAGGACTATTCACAGGAGTATAACCGAACATAGTTAACAGTGCACAGAACTGAGTTGTTAGTGTAAATGTACAGATCTTCAAGTACAGAGGATTTGGCTTTTCCTTCTGATTATCTACAATTGGACTTCTAAGCACACATGCAAAGTCCAGGGACCAAAGGTTACCCTCTGCACTCTTTAAGTATAGCCATGACCTCCTCTTCTTAGCCCCCACCACCTTTTTATGTAAGATGAATTGCCAAATGGGAAGTATTTCAGTGGGAAGGGAAGGGGGAAGAAAGGGAAAAGAGCAAGAGCAAGGGGGAGAAAGAGAAGAGGCAAGGGAATGAGAGGGCCCTACACACTCTTGGATTTATCCCCATCCACCCATGGCATGTGGCCTGCAAGAAATTATGCCAGAGGAATGTGGTCTTCAACATGAAAATGGTCACCCACCCCTCTAAATAAGTCATAAGGTTGAGTAAACATGGTGGGACTTTAATTAAAATAAACAAGGTTGCATTTACTCAGCTATTCATTCCCCTGTGCCCTGCTTATAAATGGTAGCATTGATAGTGTAGATATACTGAGGACTTTATCGCAGAAAGCCAAAATCACGGAAGTACGCTGGATAGTAGCAGCAATGGCTTCTTGTTATTGCACAATGACATCATTATATAGTGGTTGGTGAGCGCTCCAATCATTACCATGGTGTACCTTTGCATTCACATGTAAAACCTGTGAATAGCTGTCAATATCACTATTTTCCCGGTATTGATGAGTGTGCAATCATTCAATCCTGATGTAGTTCCAATATTATGGTGTGAATGGGCATTCGTACCTCTTTTCCCCTCCTCATTCCCAACGAGAACACATAATTCAACTTCCGGTGGAGAGCACGAAGAGGACCTCCATGCTGCCATTTTAATGAACCATCACCTTTTCTCACTACATTTTTTTTGTTTAATTGTTAATTTGTTAATTTCTTTGTTTGTTTAATTGAAGTGGTGTCTTCTCATCATAATGGCCAAAACTGTAGAAGGAGGAGAGAAAAAATTGCTGAAGGCGTATGTGCGGGCCATCTCGCAGCGGCAATACAGTGCTATTCCAACACAATGCAACGTGTGTTAATCCAGAGTAAGTTATTTGTCAAGGGTAGGTTTATTCTTTTGGGATAATTTGTTACCAAAAAAATGGCATTTAAACCTCAAATACAATTAAAATAAGAAGAGTATATTTATGTAGTGCTGTGATCAGGGACAGGCTGTGGGGGTAAATCTGCAGATCATGTAAAAGAATCTAACTTTTCTTACATCCCAAATATTCTAGTGCCATGTGCCAACTATTATATTTTGTGGGGGGGAGGGCAGGGTTCACTAATAAACAGAATATTTCTCTTTTGCAGGAATGAAGGACAAAAAAGTCAGGCACATTTTCCCCTCAGTTTATGTACCTTCACTTAAACTTGGCTGGAGACACCAACCCACCTCTCTAAACACAATTAGATCAAAGCAAGGGGCATTCTGAAAGGGTGACAGAAAATTGTTTCCTTATTTGAGTGTGAAATGAGAGAAGGGCTAGTCCAGTGAGAGCAGCAGGAGAGAAGGCTGAAGGGGCAAAGCAGCAGAAGACATGGGGGTGCTGCTCTTGGTGATTTTGAAACTGTCCATGCTATAATATAAATAAACTTTGCATGTAATTTAAAGCATTTCCTGGTGTTCTGGTGAAAGAAAGAAAGAAAGAAAGAAAGAAAGAAAGAAAGAAAGAAAGAAAGAACTAGCTCACCTTCAGTAGTATGTTTTCAGATTCTCTCAAAAGAATGTGAGCCATCCGTAAGACCAGAGTTTTGGTAACTGCATAAGTGGTGGCAAAATGCAGAAATGGAGCAAGCAGGATAAAGAGGTGTCAAGTGAAAGAAAAACAGAGAGGTGAGGAAAGCCCATCCACACCAACTCCAGGCCTTTCCATCCCTCCAAGAAATGGTTCCTGAGAGACTGCAGCCACCACATGGATACATACATAAAATGGCTCCTCACCTCTTTATGGTCCAGCTGAGCATGGTGGGGTTTACTGTTTTCTGTGTGTAGGATCACTCTGTTACTCAATTAACAATTTATTAATCTGTGCTTTGTTTATAATTTCTATTCTTGATAGTAGTTTGTTAATATTAGAATATTTTACAGAGTTGGTACTCTTTATATCTTTAGCTTGTTTTTGCCATTGTTAGAGGTAGTCAGGAATTAGAAGTCCCAACATTTCTGAGATAGATAGATGGACTGATAGCTCATAGAATCAGAGCTGAAAGGGACTGCAAGGGGTGTCTAGTCAAACATTTTTCTATGCAGGAAAACACATCTAAACACATCTAAAGTGCTCCTGAGAGATAGCCATCCATTTTAAAACCTCCAAAGAGAGACTACCATCTTTGAAGGCAGTGTATTCCACTGTAGAATAAGTTGTACACTAAAGAGGTGTTACCAACCCTGACACTTCCTGCTTCTTATTTGAAATAATTGGCAATATCTAATAATTTGGCCAACTGTGGCCTTCCTGGAGTGTGGCCAGTAAACTGGGGACTCCCAAGAACCAGGAATCCCAAAGACTATCTCTGAAACTCAGTCAGGTATGCACAGCACTAAGGAGGGGCCAGCCCAAATTCCAAAGAAAGGAATTTGCCTGAGCATCTGGCTAATCCCATCAGCCTAAGCTGAGATACCCAAACAAAGAGAGTTGCTTCCTCTATTCAATTCCAAAATGTCTACACATTAAGGATCGTTAGCATATCCAGAGTGTCCATTGTATTATTAACTTGTGAACCTCCAAGAAGCATTGTCTTTCACTCTAAAATCTCATCTACTTAAGGCAATTATTGGGTATAAAAACTGTCATGGATGTTGGGACATACAGTTAATAGATTTATGCTGTAAAGAGCAGAAGTATAATATAATTGCCTGCAGTGTGCAGGAGTGGGCACAAAAGCTTGATGGAACTTGGAGCCAGCTTGTAAATTGAGATTAATGACCTGACAAGCATGACGTTCAGAGCTCCGGGTTGGAGTCTAGTTGTCTGGAAAATGTTATCTCTCTGTTGGAGGGAATGTTTATGTTTTTCTATAAAGCTAAGGGATTGACTATCCGATGTTGCTATGGCTGTAACTGTGTTTTCAGTTCTGTTTGCAATTCTGGGTTGTGAAGATGTTATATGCAGTACTCTATTGTTGATAGTTTTATGCTCTAATAAAGAGAAGTAGGGGGGTTAGGCACAACCTGTGTCTGTCCTTTATTCTTCTGCCTGAAGAAGCAAGACTCTGCAGCAAACCTTTTGCTGCCTAAACGTCTATAATATGTTCAGAGGTTTAGTGTGCTACCCTGACAAAAACCCCTTCAAAACCCCACTCAAGTGTGCACAGATTCCCTTCCCGGTGACTCCACGCCAGTCTGTGTAGCCGGGCACACAGTCCATCTTCCTCTTGACTCCACATCAGACTATGTAGCTGTTCCTACTTCAGAACCACCACTGTGCTGGTTTCCTACATGACCTCAGCTGCTCTGACTGGTACAATATCACCTGAAAACAACCCTTTACTCTATTCCTCTATCCCAATCCTTCCTGCTTTATTCACTAGTCTTGCATGAATGCTTGAAGCCTGAGTATGAGTGTGGACATCATTATTATTGCTTCCTCAATAAAGATCAATAATTGTACTATCTAGCTTAATGTTTCCTCCTGCGTACCAGTATCCACTGGTTAAAAGGTCCTGATTTGTTGTCTCCTTTTGCATAGCCAAGGTGAATATATTTAATATTGATATCCTGAGGGTCCTTAAGACCCCCAAGCATTTAGGGTAACAGGTTTTTCCTAACTTTTATATGGAATCTCTTTGCTTCTAATTAGAATCCATTGGTTTCTGCTCTAGTTTGGAGCAGCAGAAAATTCCATTTTCTACATGAAATCCTGCCAGATATTTAAAGATTGCTATTGTGTCACCTCTCATTTTTCTCCAAGCTGAACCTATCCAGTTGCCAGAGCTGTTCCTCATACAGCTTTGTTTACAGACCTTTGAGCATCTGCCTTCCCGGCTCTGCCTTCTCGGTGCACAATCACTCTCTCTAAGGTCAGAAGGAGTGGGAAGAGAGAGCAACATCTGAGAGAGTGACCCGCACCTTCCTGGCCAATATTGGAATGAGGAAGCAGTGCTGAGGAGGTGGGGGGGGGGAATGGCAGCTCCTGTCAGGCCGATCTTGTCCTGCCTCTCCACCCCACAAATCCAGGGTGGATGACTTGTTCACACTACAATTTTCTCTGGAGTTTCAAGCAAACTCCAGAGTAAACTGTGAGTTTTTAAAACCTGGATGAAAATGGTATACCCCATTTTAGTAAAGATAGGGCTGTATGGCGTGTAGTCTTATTGCACCAGATTTGGGGTAATGCTGCATCTAAACCTGGCCAGGTTCAGGTTCAGGTTCTTTCTATATTGTAGACAGGCCAGACACACCCCACTAGTCAGTTCTCTCTGGGATGAAGAGAACCCATTGACAACTCTCTGGGTTCAGTCTGTCAACCAGTTACTCATACAAATCCACCTAATATTAGCATTGTGTATCCCACAATTCACTGGCTTGGGTGCAAGTATATCATGGGAGCCCTTGTCACAAACCATATTGAAATCAAGATATACAGTACTATACCCACAGCATTCCCCTGATGTATAAGGCTTGTAATGTTATCAGAAAGGAGATAAGATTAGTTTGGCATGACTTGTTTTTGAGAAACTCATGCTGGCTCTTAGTAATCACAGCATTCCTTTCTAAGTGTGCACAGACTTACCAATTAATGATCTGTTCTAGAACCTTTCCAAATATTGTTGTCAAGCTGGCTGGTTGATAGTGAAGATGGGGAAAATATTCACCTTCCTCCTGTCTTCTGGGACCTTTATTGTTCTCTAAGATTTCTCCAAATTATTGACAGTCACTCTTACATTGTGAAATCAAATTCTAATACATTTTTATTTGCCCAGATAAATGTTTCTAGGCCGTAATAAGCCATGAAACTTCCTTGATGACCTTGGGCCAGTTGCTGTCTCAGCCTAAGCTACCTCACAGGATTGTCCTGAGGATAAATGAAGAATGCAAAGGGGAGACTACCTTGAGTTCACTGGAGAAAAGGCAGGATATAAATGGAACTATTAAATAATGTACTGAACCCTATTGATTAGTTCCAATAAGAGTAGACCCACCAAATCAATTGTTAGATGGAAATTTAGGCAAGTGTTGATTTAGATAAATCCCACTGAGTTAACTGATCTACTCTAGTTGCAACTAAGAATTATAAATAATTCAGGCTGGAGAAATGTACCCATGAATCTCACTAAAACTTGCTTACTGATTACGGTAAGCTTCTTCTTAGCATGATTTACTCTAATTGTCACACCTCTTTACCTAGTAAAATCCATTGCACTATGGGAGCTGCTGAACATACCCTGCAACTTCTTTGTGATCTGGGGAGGGCCATTTCAGCAGGCACACCAAGCATGCCACCATGTTAGGCATCTTCTTCCCAGCAGGTGCTGTGGGCCTGCTTCACTGGAGGAAACCCCCATTCCAACAGCCAATTAACACAACGCTCATGCTTCAAATTGATTGGCTGGAGAAACCTTGCTATCCAACAAGGTTAGGCTTCCCTCTGGCCCAGCAGCCTTACTGTGCTTTCCAGTTGCTTTTGGTGAGCTGACCCACCCTCCTATCCTCAGGTCTAAGGTTGTTTGTTCATTTCACTTTGTTGTAAGTATTTCACTTGTCACAACTTTAGGAGAAGCTGGCATGGGTCTGGGATCCAGGATCATTGGTTTCCTGGGACTTGGACACTGGGAGGTGATGGAGAGTCCCCCCACCCCCTGCAGGACCTTGGAGTACCAGCTGGGAAGGGTATGCTATCTGGCGGGGCATGCACCTCCAGGGGTGCTCCTGGTGGGCTGGGGGGAAGCTCTATGGGCACCAGGCCCAGTGGGAACTCCCACCTCACCTCCATACTGCCAGCAGAGGGCTCATCAGAGAAAAGGTGGGTGGGTCGATGCCTGGATCCAGACCCATGTGTTTGTGCCAGCCTGTCTGCAGCTGTACTCAATAAAGCTGTAGCCTATTTTTTTCCAACTGCAATTTGTGTCTGTGGTTTATTTCTGGCGTGGCCTTGCCCTTGGACATGCAAGGATTTTAATACCAAATTAAAATGATTTTTAAAATTCATGTTGACGTGAATCCTCTCATGTGGGTCTTAACAGTCCTATTCAAACACAAAAATGTCTGTCTGAAAATTGCTTACAGCAGAGTCTCCTCTGTCTACTGAAAAGTAGGTCTTGTTGAGTTCAATAAAACTTCCAGTCTATCATCTAAATATTGTAGCCTTGATGAGCCTACCCCCAAGACAAGAACCACAAAATATTAAGTAGATTAATCTATATTATTCAATTGACACATCTGCAATATCTTTTATTTTCTGTGTGAGTGCTGGAAAATATTATACAACTAAGATGTTTATGTTGACAAATTCATGAATCATTCACTCCCTGTAGCATTACTAAGGCCAGTGTCACCCCTCCCTCCAATGGTGTCACATGATGCAGTTCGGCCTCTTTTCATCCCCCAGTGCCACCACTATTCAAGCCCAAACCCGCTCCCTCCTTTTTTGTCACAGTCATATCTCATATACAATATCACTGCCCATGCCCTTCTTCTCAAGCAACAGATGAAGCTGGCAGTGCTTGTCCCTCAATACATCCTTTATTATTTCATGGTAATGGCAAAAATAAATGCCTTCACACATCCTTATGCTCTAGGCAAAAACAATACAACTTGTTTAAGATGCCACTTAGAGCTGATACAAATCGGCCACTGATTATTGTTGTTCATTCCTTCCTTTGGATTCTGAGGATGTACTTTTGCATGATGCCAGTTATTTAAGATGACATTTAGGGCTGATCAAGTTGACCACTTTGGCATTCTCTCTCTCTCGTTGGATTCTGAGTATGCATTTTTGCATGATGCCTAGCTAAACCTAACTTCATTATTTTTCAAAGATATAGCTGTGCAGGTCTGTTGTAGCATAAAAAGGAGAAAGGGGAGGGGGGAAAGAGAAATCTAACGGCAGCTGTAAAACCAATTTATCTTATAGCATGTGCTTTTGTTGATATCAATCCACTTCCTCGGATGTTCTGACAGTGATATTAAAAAATCTTAAAAACATGTTGCCTTAAGACCAATCTATCAGCACAGCTGAGGAGCTGGACTGATATCCATGAAAGTTCATGTAAATCAGTTAGCCTTAAAGGTGCTACTACATTTTGACCCCTCCCCCAACATCACTATGTCACATTTCCTGGGTACTGGCCATATTTGTGGAGATATAACCTGTTCGCCATACATTGGACTAATATTCAATATACATCTTAATCCTTGCAAAACAGGGATAACCAATCAATCAATCAATTGCATAAAATAAATAAACTACAATGATGCCACTAATGTATAGTACAGTACTTATAACCCATCCTGAAACTGCACGTAGGCCTGTGACTCCAACATAGTAACTTTACTTTCTTTATTTTTTATTAACATCTTTTGCCTGATGAAGAAGCCAGTAGAGCTTTGACAGCTTGCATCATGTATTTTGCATTTGGCTAGCTAATAAATGTATTACTTCTTTGTGGATTTTGAATTTTGTTTGGCTGCATGGCCAACACAGCTACCCCTGAATGTGTTTCCATATAGTTGTACTCTTCTTGCTGTTTCATATAGTGTCATGGCACTTTACAGACCTAACAAATCCAAGCTCTCTCTCTTATTCTTTCTGGAGGCATATCTGAACAGCCAGACAGCTGGAGCTCCCAAATCACAATTCTATACATATTTTAGCCTGACTCAGCTTGACAGAAAACACCTGATGGGCTCCTGAAAAGTTCATCCAAGACTAGGGAGCTGTCCATCAGATCCCAGAGGAATCTCTTTGGTTATAAACAACATTTCCTTTGTCTTCACATTGATAGCAAAGAGGAAAGACCGGCCTAAAGCTATTTCAGGGAGACCCAGAGTCATCTTTTCCCTGAAAATGATGTGAACAGTTATTCCTAGTTTAGTTTATTAACAGTTTGTTTATTAGTTTTACTTTAAAAGCAACTTTTGTTTTGCCGATTATATGTATTTTATTTAACACCCTTCCTATTAAATTTGACATTTGTCTTCCTTTCACAAATCCACATTGGTCCTTTAATATATATTTATATATACAACTATTCATTCTCTTTGCCATTATTGCCGATAATAACTTTGCATCTTGATTTGTCAATGATATAGGCCTGTATGATCCAGGGTCCATCAAATCCTTATCTGGCTTTGGTATCAATATTATCAACGATTGTTGCCATGATGGAGGGACTATGTCTCCCGTTATTATATTATTATATAATTCTAATAATTTAGGTATTAACTCCTTTTTAAATACTTTATAATAATCTGGTCCTAACCCATCCATTCCTGGAGCTTTCCCACTTTTTAAATTATTTATTGCTTCCTCTACTTCCATTTTCGTAATTGGTTTTTCTAATAAATCCCTATCTTCCTCTTCTATTTTAATCTTCCAATTTCCCCCTACATATTTTTCTATTTGTTCCACTGATTTATTCCCTGACTGGTACAGGTCTTTATAAAACTCCTCAAAAATTGTTAGTTTTTCTTTCATTGTTCTACACATTTTACCTGTTTTATCTCTAATCCCATTTATCATATTTTCCATTTTCTTCTTCTGTGTGGATCTAGTCAACATTTTTGAATTTTTATTACTAAATTCAAAATACTCCCTTCTTAAATAAATTAAATTTTCCTGTACTTCATCTACTTCCATTTTATCGAATTCCTCCCTCTTTGCTCGTAACTTAATATAAGTTTGTTTTTCCTTGTTTAATATATATTTATTTTCCAATAATTCTATTTCCCTTTTAATTTCCCTTTTCTTTCTTCTTGCCTTTTTTTTAAGTTAAAGGTTTATTTTATGCATATCCCCCTTGTCATAGCTTTCATAGTATCCCAGAAAATTCCTTTTGCTACTTCTTTATCATTTAATTCCCATAATTCTTGCCATTCATGCTCATTTTTTTCTACTATTTCTCTGTAATTTAAAATCTTTGTATTCAACCTCCACCTTTTCACCTGTTCATTATAATCTCCACATTGACCAAGGCATGGTCTGTTACTCTTATATTTTCTATCTCTGAATTTATGATTTTGTCAATCAAATTTTTTGATACAAAAATATAATCAATTCTTGAATAACTCTTATGTACCATTTAAAAGTATGTATATTTCCTTTCATCTCCCTTTACCAATCTCCACACATCTTTCAACCCCTTTCTTTTTATTATTTTATTTAAATTTGTAATATTATCATATTTATCCCTTAATGAATAATTTGATTTATCTTTTATTCTTTCCATTTGCATATTAAAATCTCCTGCTACAACAATATTTTGTTCTTGCATATTCTCCATTTCTTTAAATACTTTCTCATAAAAGTCCTCTTGTTTTTCATTTGGAGCATATACATTCATTGGAACATATTTATCTTCTCCCATTTCACCTTGCATTATAATATATCTACCATTTTCATCTTTTTTCACTTTTTTAATGATAAAATTACATTTTTTGCTATTAATATTGCTACCCCTCTAGCTTTTGAATTCCCATATGCTTTTTCATAAACTCTTACCCAATTCAATTTCAGTTCATTTACTCCTTCCCTTTTTTGATGTGTCTCTTGCAAAAATATTATATCCGCTTGATCCTTCTTCAATAATGCTTCAATCCTTTTTCATTTTATTACCGTGCCAAGGCCATGAACATTTAAGGTTGATAGCTTTAATTTATTAACCATTAGATTCCTTATTACATTTTCTATAAGATCTTCTGGCTCCAAAAAGTGACCTCCCTTCCCCATTCCCACACTTTCCCAATTTTTCCCCATTCCCTTCCCCCCTCCCCCTTTCCCTTCTTTACCTCCCCACCTTGTCTTCCCAAGGCAAATTGCCTTGCTCATGACCCCCCAGGTCTTCCAGGTGAGGAGTGGTGAAGAGATCATCCAATGGCCCAGAACAACTCCCTCCTCCTGAGTGCTCATAAAAATAAAAAATAAAAACATTTCCCCTCTTTTTTCCCCCTGTAATTTTTTTCTTCTCCCTTCTGCTTTCTTCATCTGTCTAAACTTTTCCTCCTCCACTGTCCGCTCCTCCATCAGCTCCATACTCTTTCTTATGTATTCCCAACTCCTCCAACAGTCGCAGTCCTTCTTCTGGTGTTGCCATTCTATATCTTTTTCCTACCCATTCAAATTTCAAAAACACTGGGTATCCCCAAGCATATTTTATACCAGCTTTCAAAAGAGTAGCAATACAAGGCTTCATCGATTTTCTCCAAATTACTGTTTGTGGACAGTAGTCATTATATAATTCCACCCTTACATCTCCATACTTCAGTCTCTCTGGATGTTTCTTGAATGTTCTCATCAATTACTCCTTGTTATTGTAATTAATAACTCTAACAATAACATCTTTTGGCAAAATACTTCTCCTTCCTGTCAGTTCTCTATGGATCCGCTCAATGTCCTCATCCCTTCATTTCACAGCTGGGGTCACTTGCTGTAGCCATTTCAAAACTTCAGATTTCATATTAGATCCTTGATCTTTCCCCACAGATTCTGGCAGGAACCTTATTCTAAAGTTATTCCTGCATTGATAATCTTGCATGTATATCATTTTTTTTCCCCATATCTGTGATTTTCTTCATATTGTCCTGGATCTGACTGCTTTGAAGTGTTTGGGTTTTAATTATTTCTTTGTTCTCTTTTTACTATATTAAGAATATCTCCTTGTATTCCTTGTATTTTTGTACTCATTTCCACAAATCTTTTATCATATCTTTTCCTCTCCTTCTGCATTTCTTCTCTTATACTTGCAAACTCTGAAAACATTCTCTTTTTGTCTTCTCTAAATTCTGTCATCATTTTTTAAAAGAGAGAATCCATGAGTTTTAATATCCTCTGTGCTTTCTCCCCTTCTTTCCCTCCCCCTTGGGGGTAGAGGATCTAGGGCTGAGGTAGCTAAAGGAGGGCTAGTTTCTTTTTCCATCCTTAGTCCTTCTGGTTCACCCTTGTTATTCTGTACTTCCGGAGATATTATTTATAATCTCTTATGAGATCTATCCGATGGTTTATCTAATGTTTGTGGCCTCAACCAACTTTTTTCCTGCAATATTTCTTCTTTTTTTAGACATAAGAACATCAAAACACTCCAAACTTTCATTCCTCCCCTTCTGTGTATGGCCCCTCCTTCCTCCACCACTTATTATTTTTTAAAATCTTTCCACTTATTCTCCAGTTAGATCAATTATTCCTTCTCCTGTTAAATCAACATTTTCATTTGCCTAATTGTTCACTGCTTCCTCCAGCTTTAGTGACTTATTAGCAAAATGTTCTTTTTAGTTAGGCAGCTCCAATATCGGGCAAAACCGAAAGTAATTATTTGTTTACATTAAGCTTCTTTGAGCCTCAGTTTTCTCTTCCATTAACATTCCTTAGTGATTCAAAACCATAACTCTTCCCTCAAAAGCTTTCCTTGTGCCTTTTTGAGGGGAAATTATTCATTTGATTCCATTACCTTGAGCACCCGTCCTGGGAATTGCTTCCTACGGCATTGAAGCTTGGCTCCTCCCTCCTAAAAGCAGGGATATTAGCATTAGATATATTTAAAGCATTTGACTGTGTGGAATGGCCAACATTAAAAATAATATTGAAAGAATTTGGAATGGGGAAGAGGTTTAGAGGATTAATAGATCAATTGTATTCCCATAACACAGCTATAGTGATGGTTAATGATGGAATAACAAGAGAAATAAAAAATAACGAGAAGAACAAGACAAGGTTGCCTACTTTCTCCAATATTGTTTGCAAGGGTAATAGAAATTCTAGCAAATGTGATAAGAAATGATAATAGTATAGAAGGAATTGGAGTAGAAACAAAACATAAGATAAGCTTGTTTGCTGATGATACATTGCTAGCAATTAAGGAACTGATTAACGGAATAGAAAAAATTAAAGAACATTTAAAAGTATTTGGGGAGATGACAGGCTTACAGGTTAATTGGAACAAATCATATGATGTTGTTTAACTATACTAAGGAAGAAGAAAATATATTTGTAAAAGAGAAAAAATTAGAAGTAAATTAAAAAGTAATATTAAGTATTTAGGAATAAATATTACAAAAGATTTAAAAGAACTAGAAGAGAAAAATATTATGGTACTAAGGAAAGAAATGGAAAAGAAGTTGGAAGAATATAAAAATATTCAACTATCATGGTTTGGAAGAGTAGCTTTAGTTAAAATGAAAATATTACCTAAACTAAATTTTTTGTTTAGAATGTTACCAATAAAAATATCAGAAGTAGAACTGAAAAAATGGCAAAATATGTTGAATAAATATTGTAATGGAGGGGAAAGGACAAGATTAAATAAATTATTTTGGTATATATCACAGAAGGAGGGAGGACTTGGTCTTCCCAAAATAAAAGGATATTATGAAGCTAATCAATTGAGATATGTTATAGAAGGAATTGTAGGACAGGGGGATTTAGAATGGTTAGAGATAGAAACAGGGAGAATAGAAAAGAGAATATGGAACATATTTTTTGATAATTTTACAAAAAAAAGGAAATTAAAGGAATTGAGAACCCATTTCTGCAAAATATATGGGAAATATGGTATAAATATAAGAGAGAATTTTTGCCTATTGATTCAGTATTAACACCAGTTATAATGGGAAAAAATTCCCAAATAATTTGAAGGAAAAAAATGGGAAAGGAATGAAAGAAAAGAGGACTAGATAAAATAGAGGGATGGATAGGATGGATGAATGAAAAAGGGAGTATAAGAGAGAAATTATGTAGAATGAAAATTTCATGGTTTAATTGTATACAGTTAGAACAATGGATTAAAAATTGGGAAAAGAATCATAAAAAACAAGGGAATTTACAAAATTTGAAAATTTGGTGAAAAAAGGTGAAAAGAGGGATGATAATGAAAGTTTAAAAGGTATTACAAGTGAATTATATAAAATATTGATAAAAAATAAGGATAAAAAAGACAAAGGGAAATATTTAAGGAGAATATGGGAGGAAGATTTGAAACAAAAAATTGGAGATCATGAATGGGATAAGATATGGAAAAGACATCTAAAAATATGTTGATACGGATAAAAGAAATTATTATAAAATAATATGGAGATGGTATTTGACACCAGCAAGATTGCATAATATAGATAAGAATAACTCTAAATATTGTTGGAGAGGTTGTCAAGAAATAGGTACATATATGCATATGTGGTGGAAATGTAAATTTGTACAGCAGTTTTGGGAAATGGTTTTCATAGAAATAGAGAATATTCTGAATAGAAACATAGAAAGGAAACCGAGCATAGCATTGATGTCAATTTATAATGGAGAGAATGGGAACCAAGCAGAAAAGGATTTAATAACAAATTTATTAACGGCAGCAAGATTAATTATAGCAAGACATTGGAAAATGCAAATAAATGTACAAGTGGAGGAGTGGTATAAAGAAGTTTGGAAGCTGGCAATAAATGATAAGTTAACATGTAGAATTAAAGTAAGAAGAGGAAGTTGGAAAGAAAGTGATTTTGATAAAATTTGGAAAGTATTTGTTAAAAAAGTATTACAGACAAAAGATGGGAGGTTACCTCCACGAGAAGAAATGAGATTCTGGAAAGATTAGGTAAGGGATAATGGCTCCGGTGAAGGGGAGCACTGAGATGGGGGGGGTTGGGGGAATTAATATTTTTGAATAGAATTATAGTAGAGAATCTATGTTAACTTTTGAAATTAGTTAATAGAAAAATTAGGATGTTTATAATAATTTTATGTGTTATACTAAGTATTGATTGGATAATATAATGTATGATTATAAAATTAATAAAAATATTTTTTTTAAAAAAGCAACTGTCTATCTGTTCAGTTGATATGAAACTGGAACTGATTTGACTCTTTAACCTTGTGTGGGGGTTGCCATCATCCACAGGACAGCCAGGTTGACCCAGCTGGTAATGAGTTTGAAGGAAACTCTGTAAAGAATGTATATCCAGAACATGAGTTATTAAAAATGCAAATGAAGGTGGAACTACCTCTGCTTCTTAGAATTGGTATGATTGGTCTGTATCCCATGGGAGTTACAGTCTTTGTTGTTGTGTGTCTTCATGTCATTTCCAAGTTATGGTGACTCCAAGGAGTTCCTATCAGGGGGGTTTCTTGGCAAGATTCGTTCAGAGTGGGTTTGCCTTTGCCTTTCTCTGATGATGACAGAGTGTGGCTCACCCAAAGTCACCCAGTGGGTTTCCATTGCTAATCAGGGATTGAAACCCTGTAGCAAAAAAAAAAAAAAAAAGAAAAAAGAAAAGAAAAGAAAAAAGAAAAAAAAGATTCAGTATGTTGATAGTTCCTTTCAAATTTGGGTAAAATCAAGAGCAGTAGGGATTTCATGTAGAAGATGGAGCAATATTTCTGCTGCTCCAGAAACTAAACCACAAACCAGTGGATTCAAATAATAAGAAAAGAGATTTCATCTAAGGAGATTATTAGATGAGCCTCTAAAAACGTTCTTGTCCCACTATATGTTAAAGCATATGTGTCCCAGCACTATAATCCTTTTTATCACACATCACTGTAATAACATGAGCAGCCCCAGTATTATCAGAACATGATTGCCAGCACTGTTTACTTCCGCATTCATGGGGCATGTGATCTTGGTAGTTCTCACAAGAAGATGCGAGCATGCTTAAAAGTCTAAAAACAGCTAAATTAAAAAACAAAATGAACACAAAAGTACTGAAACACACTTAAAAACTTGACCGCAAAATGGGGAGGTTCATAAAAAGAATGTTCCGGACCCCTAAGATTTAACTCAAGATTTAAAACAACAACAATAAGGATAAGAATAAGAATAGCTGATGATAATAATACAATTGCACCATCCATTAAACCTTCCCTCAGAGGCACTGGAGGGGGAGGGAAGACTTTTCTCCTGCTTCTTCCTGCAAGTTTGTGGCTGGAGCGGATTGAATGGCAATGTGTAGGCCAAGCTAGCCAGCCAGCCTTTTCCTTGGTTCCTATCACACGGCCCCTCTACTGCAGGCAGGAGGTTGACTGAGCAAACTTCAAACCTTTGTGGACCCCTTGTGAGAACATTGCAACATTGTGGGGGGGGGCGGACCACAGATTAAGGACCACTGCTTTAGTTATTTATTCCTGCTTTAGTTGTGTATTTTAGGGAGTTGGACTAGATGGCTCTTGTGGTCCCTTCCAACTCTAAGATTATATGAATCATATGGTTCTATGATTCTATATCCCACAGACATGGAAGCCACTGATTAAATGAACCTTTCTTTAATGAAGCTGAGCAAAACAAAACAAAACCCCCACACTTTTGAACACATCTAGTATTTGCTAGTTAGCTCATAATTTCTTCCATTTGTATGCTTGCATTTGATAACAGTACCCTGTACTTACTTAGCTCTCAAGACAATTGAATTAAATCCCCACTAATTATGAACTATAGTGTGAGAATAAATGCTGTTGTTGCTGAAACGTGGACAAATTAAAAATTATTGGTACCCACAGTATGTTGTAAAAATATGGGTCATTTCAAGGCATGTGACTTTGTGGTGTAGACTTAACTAATATCTAGATACTGTAAGCTTTGTTTGAACTAGTAGGGAACTAGTTTCATGTGGCATTTATTTCCCCCTTGAAAAAAGATGCAATAAAACTGCAGACAGATAATGGAAAATCCCACTGTATCTTTTTCCAGCTATACATAGATTTAATTTACAATCTACTCTGCTTAGAGACATAAACATATTTTGCTTTATCTCCATTCTAGCCCATGTAATTTGTATAGCTGAAATGGACTGTGACTTGTAGGCTATAGTTACAAGAAGAAATGGAATGAACCCATGGGTATATCTCATTTTAAGTAAAGTTATGGGTTTTGAAACAAAGCACTATCATTGGTTAGCTCGTACACACTTGTTTTCCCCCCCCCCCATTGTATGGTATATTATAATATTATTAATATAGTATATTATGGTTTTATTCCTCTTAGTCCTGCATTTGCCATATGTTCTGGCACTAGCAACTGCAGAAAATTCACACTGAACCTGATGATGTTGTCAAAATGGATGCATTGATTTGTTTATTAACAAAAATTTAGGTGAATGAGATGAATGACATTTGCCTTGGGCAAGAGACCATGATCAATGGTGGCCTCTTGGCACCCTGTTCTGTCCTATATTTTGTTGCTTTTTGGCTTGTTGGTATATCCTAATGGTAGTATGTTATATTTTTTTGTAATGGAAGAACAAAATAGAGTATTATTTTCACAAGTAAGCCTACAGTAAAAAATGTCAATAAATCATCTCCCCAGTCACAGGCGCAAACAGTGATATTTTAATTTACTACTGTTTCTGTTCTATAAAATCATTTACCATACTGAAGCCCAAGCCTTGTAGGCTTTGTTTTTCAGCTCTTAGTTGGTTTATTAGTTACATATTTGTATATTTTGCATTTGTATAATTTACATTTGTATAATTTATATTTGTATAATTTATATAATTTACATTTGTATTTTCCTCCAGTGTGCTCAAGGTATGGTTCTCTTCTTCCACACCTAATTCTTCACAATTCTGTGTCATAGTTCAGACTGAGAGAGGCTGGCTGGCTGAAAACTAGCCAATGATTTGAAAGTCTCAGGACTCATCTACACAGGCCTGGATGCACTGGCTTCCTGCCTGCATATCCTGCCTGTGAATCAGACACATTCATCCCCTGTTACCTCCATGAAACAGAAGAAAGTCCAGATAGGAATGCCAGTCTGTCCCTGCAGCTGCTAGCACCACTCATGTCCCACTCTCCAGATCCAGGCAGGAGGCCCGCAGCATGTGAGCAAGGGCCCCTGCCTGAGACCAGTCTTGCCCATGTGCTTCAGCCCCCTTCCAGGCTATGGAAGAGCAGGGCAGAGGGCATCTGCAGCAATGGGCTGGTATGCTGGACCGGCTCCTGCAGTCATGTGGGGCCTGATCCATTTTATTTTGTCTGGAATGCATTTCAACAGGTATTTTTTAAAAGAAAGTTTAAAACCCCATTTCCCCCTCTTCTTAGCCCCGTCATTGCTCTAGGGGTTTTGACGATTGCCTCAGGCAAAATGGAGCAAAAGTCCTGTGTCATCAGGACTGCAGGGCTCTAAGACAGGAGCAAGATGGGGTAAATTGTCCCATCTAGACAAGTGCTCAGAGTGGACTAGACCCTTTTCACACTACACACTTATAGCATTATGATTCCACTTTAACTACTGTGGTTCCTGTGGAATCCTGGGACAGGCAGTTATTTATCTAAGTCAGATTTATCTCAGCCAGAGAGATGAGTCCTTACCAAACTAGACATCCATGATTCCAGAGATATAACCATAGCAGTTAAAGTGGGATCATAGTATTATGATCCTGTAGTATGAAAGGACCTCTGGATTTTCCAAGACCCAGTCCAGCATTCTAACTATCATGTCACACTGGCTTTCTACACCACACTGGATCATATTGTTCTCCTTCTTTCCGCCATCGTTGTCCTTTTTTCTAGCGTCTTTCTTTAGATAAATGAAATCTACTAAACTGTGATTTTTAAAAACAAAAAAACAAAAAACCACATCATCTGTGAGTTGTTATTAGGTTTTTTTTTGTTACAACTTTTACTGTATGTTGCTATTATAATAGCTATGTTCAAAATTATAACTGTTAAGTCTTCCTTGGACCAGTTTCATGACAGTTGAAAACTGCCCATAGTTACTTGATCTATTTCTTCCTTTGAAAAGGAAGCACATCAGATTGTGGTGAGTATAAGATGTTGTTGGGGGGGGGGATTGAAAAGAGCCGTGTCTATTTATTAAAAGGGAGAAGCAACGTTAAATTGCATTAACAAGTTGATTGTGTGTGCATGTGCCTTCAAGTCGCCTGTCAACTAATGGAGCCACATGAATTTCATAGGATTTTCTTAGGCAAGAAGCCTCAGAGGTTTACCACACACCAAAGCAACGTGGCAGGGCAGCCAGAAGGTTCCACTTTCCATGCTACCTTACCACATGATGTCATCATTCTTCCGGTGTTCTGCCATTCTGGTCACATAGGAGACCAAGGGTTCATTTACACGGCAGATTTATTGCGGCAACTTGCGCTTTAAATCTTTTCCGCATCTGTGCCAGTCAGTTTTTTTTGTTAATTATGCTGCGCTAATGTTCACACTAGCAAAGATGTGGGGGCATGGCCTCCCAAGCAGAGGAAAGCTTTATGGGGAAGAGGATAGATCCTCTGTGACTGAAAGGATAGGAAGCCTGCATTTTCTAGCTAAAGAAAGAATCACAGACTGCCAAAAATAGCAGGGGGGAAGATCAAAGAAAAGTCTCTCTCTCTCTCTCTCTCTCTCTCTCTCTCAATCTGCCATGTAAATGAACCCTCTCTCCCGCAAGCAGCAGAGACACAGCGAGATCTGAGATCGCAGCTGAGGAGAAAAAGGAATTCCTTTATGTGGGGAACAGATCTTCCCTGACTGAAAGGACTTGGCAATCCTTTTTCTTGGCAAACTGGGAGACTTGCAAAATAGCAGACAGGAGTTTTCAAAATTTCCTAATCGCTACTGAATCTCCCTCCCTCTCTCCCCCTCTTTTAAGCCCACCCCTTCATCATAACAACCAATCACAGTGCAGCTCTGCTGAAGCCCTTAGTGGAATGGTTGTTTACACTAGCAATAATGTGCTACTTTGCAAATAACTCGGCAAAAGTAGCGACATCCCTTGTCACACTATATTTGGGTGTTTTACCTTCCCCCCTTCTGAATGAGGTGATGCTGTGGTGCAATCCGTGGGAACAATGAGCTATCTTTGTGGTATATTTAGGGGAATATTTGCCCGTGTAAACGCACCCCAAGGTAAAACTGCATTTTTTGTTAATGGATTTTTCTGGTTAACAAAAAGACATGGTTTTACCTCAGTCTCCCATGGGACCAGAATGGAAGAATGACGATGTTGTGCAGAAAGTCAGCATGGCAGACAGAACCTTCCAGCTGCACTGCCACTTTACTTTGGCATGCAGTAAGCCTCTCAGAGGTGGTTTTGCCAGTTCCTTCCTCTGAATATAGCCTACAGCACCCGGTATTCATTGGCAGTCTCCCATCCAAGAACTGACCATTCTGCACTATTCTTCCTGTAAATAACACTCCTGCAAAGTAATTTATTGTTATAACTCCATTGCAGATTGGGCAGTTCAGCAGAGAGATCATAGCTTATGCCAACTCTACAGTGCAGTCAACTGTTAACATTCCAGATCAGAGTTGGACCTGAGATCGGTCTGGATTCCCCAGTAAAAATTCACCAGTGCCTTTCAGCCTCCAGCACAGATCAACCTGCTTAAATTGCCCCTTGAAACTTCTCTCCAGGCCAAATCCAGTACCCAAATGAATGCAGAAGCCTCATGCTTCATTTGCTTTCATGCAGACTGTTTACTTGCGCTTCCAAAAGTTCAAGAGCTAAATATATAAATAGATTTTGCACATGAAGTAGTGCCTAAGTTAGATCAGGAATAGTCTTTGATGTTAAATTTCATGTTCCAGCTCTTTCAGACACATACCAGGGATATAATGTAACATTTGTTCTAGGGTCTTGGCTGTGTGAATACTCTGTTAAGGACTTCCAGAGCTTTCTAATGCCATCAAGAAAAACATTTTTACATAAAAGGAAATGTCATCACAATTGATCTCCCTGCGTTAAATTCCTTGCTCTTGGTAGGCTTCTGTATTTTTAAAGGATTAGATAATGAGATGGAAGAAAGAGGGTGTTATTCACCAAACTGACCATCTAAATTTAAGACAAAACTGGATACTTGGAATTCCTTCCAATCATTACTGTTCTGCTGGAGAGGAAATGCTACATGAAATCACTTGTTTTCTTCAGGTTAACCTTTTTTTAGTTGGCAGGATGTCATTTACCTTTGCTATATCACGAAAATAAATGGGAATTTAAGGGACACATGCAATTGACAGTGATGTTCAGGTAATTGATACATATAATGTACACCTCCCATTCTTTCTCTGTCATTACTTTGACTGCACACAATAATTGACTATGGAATGCCATAAATGTAAGGAATTTCTGCTAGACCTGGTTTGGATTTTCCAAGGCATTTACTCTTTGACCTTTTTAAAGAGATGATTGAAAGGACTGGGGTGTTTCGTTATATTTTTAACTTCACAGTTTTTTTTTTTAAAAAATCTCATCACAGAGTTTAAAAAGCAGCTCATGTGTCTGCACAATGCACTGAATCTTGGGGCAGCATGGCAAGCCACAGGCCTGGTAAATAATTTAACTATTGCAGGAAATCAAAGGGGAGAAAATGACATTACATCTCAATGAAATATGGCAGACAGGGAACAACACTATGGCTGTTGCAGATATTCTTTTTTATTTTCAGACATTTGTTGCCGTAGGACAACTGTGCAGAACAATCCAGTATTTTCCTAGTTAGCAAAAAGACCAGCTGCTTGCAGTAACTGTTGTTGCTGAATGCCTTCAAGTCATTTCTGGCTCATAGTGACCCTAAGGTAAACCTGTCAGGGGGTTTTCTTGGCAAGATTTGTTGAGAGGGACTTCACCTTTGCCTTCCTTTGAGGGTGAGAGAGTGTGACTTGCCCAAGGTCACCCAGTGGGTTTCCATAGCTGAACAGAGATTCAAATCTTGTCTCCAGAGTCATAGTCTACTTTTTGCAGTAACTAGAACAATTCAAAACATAACAAAAGGAGTATAAATGATAAACAGCTAGATAGGCATAAATGAAATAAAGGTAATTGAAGAGTACTGATGTGGCTGAATCTGTGGATGCAGGAACCATGGATATGGAGGGCAAAATGTATCTTTCCCCCCCCCCCCAAAATCCTTTATCCTTTGAATACTATCCTTCCTGCATGTAAAACTTATTTCTATGATTCCATGCCATCCAAAGATAAACCTCAAGCTATATTACTATACACTGGCAAGTTCCATACAGTATACCATTCTGTCTGTCTAAGCATACCCTTCAACATTTCACAGGTGTAAACCAGCAAACAACATCAGAGTGTGATCAAGATGGTACAAATTATTAATGAGGAAAAACACACAAGGAAGAGAGCTGTGACAGTTTGTTTTTGCCTGAGACTACTGGGGAAGGGTAAGATTTCTCCTCTCTCTTCTCCTCTCCTCGACTCCTGAAGTAAGCTGAGGACAAAGGTGGAAAGTGGAATGAGGAGAGGAAACTGGGACATTTTAAAAATAGCTCAAAAATGGAGTAGCAGAGGATTAATTGGGACTGTCCCTGCAAAATTGGGCCTGCTGGAGAGGCTGCCACACTACCACACAGCTAATAGACTTTCCCTTTTTGTTTTAGTTTAAGATTGCCTTATGCACCGTCCTGCTGTGAGTCCAGTAACCCAGTGTAATTTATACTTGAACACCAATTTTAAATGGAAAATGAGAAAATAATAGGACTTTGGCTGGAATCCTGTTAGGGGTTTGCATATGTGTCAACACTGTAGTTACAGTGCTACACAGTGACTCCCATCCCAATCCTCACAATCCCCACTTACTGGGACATTTGGTACGGAGTGCCTTTAGCTGAGAATTGACATTTGGACCATTTAGGAACTTCTCTTCTCCGCATGCTGCCATTTTCTTACAACTTCTTCCTCAATCCAGCAGGGCCTTATTTGAAGATGGGCCAAAGATGTCTGTTTCTATGGAGTCTGTGGGATGGCTGGTTGGAGCCTCTGTTGCTTTTGGCTATATTTAAAGAAAAAATGGAAGCCCAACTGGCTGTCTTTGTAACATCATAGTCTGCTGTCTCCTGAATATGGACTTTATCAGACGCACTAAATATGGTATCATAACGACACCACATAAACGTGAAAGGGTACATAGATCAGATGATGTCCCCCTTTCGCGTTTATGTCCTGTCAAAATCCCATATAGTTTTATTGCCGGCTGAACCTGTCAATAGAGCCCCCGTGGCTCTTTAATGCCGGCATTGCTGGCATGCGAAACCTCAGGGCATTTAAATCTCGTCGCTGCAGTGAAAATGGCCGGTGTGGTGCAAACACTTCTGGGTGAGATTGGGACATCCAGGTAAGTTTCACTCTTCATATGACCCTCCCCAGGTTATGTGGGATTTCTAAATTGTGTTTAAGTGCTTTTTATAATCTTTTACGTTTTTGTGTTAATTTTCTTTTTATTTTTTAATTTCCCATGCAACAAAATCTTGCGGGATTTCAAATGAGGAAGTGAACAGGGCTCCATTCACTTCCTCTTTATTGCTGGGGCTACCTTTGCTGGGAGAGGAAGGCAAGTGTGGGGGGAGCGTTCTTTTATCAGCATAAAAATGTTTTTGGTTTTTTATGCCAGCAAAAGAACATTCTAAGGGGGATCGTCTGATAATCTCCTATGTTTTGTAGGCATACAGCAAGGCAAACTACGAAGTCCTCAAAAATATTCTTTAAGAATATGTCTTTTATTCATATTAATATGTAACACATGACGGTCACATTCATATTTTGAAGTCTATTTGCTCCCAAACTATGGAGGCTATAAATTCTTTTAAATTTTAAAAGAAGTGCTAATTACACTATGATAGATTAATGATAATAAAAGATGAAAACTGGAAACATTTTTTACACTTATGTTTACATGCATTTTTCCTTTTTAATGAGAAAATCCATGACAGTGTTGTTTCTTGATGACCATGGTGGTTTTGCAATGATATCTCTCCCACTGTATTCCCCAATAGAAAAATGTTATTAAACTGATGCAATATTACTAAATCTTAACTCCTTTTAACAAAGCTCTAGAAGGATTCCCAGGAGGATTCAACTCCCAGAAGCCTTAGCCAGTTTGGCCAACTATCAGGAATTCTGTGAGATGGAGTCCAAAACACCTGGAGGGCCAAAGTTTGGGAATCACTGATCTGTAGGGACAGAGTAATGTTTCTCTCCCTGAGTTTGATAACAGAGAAATTATATCCTTGGTGTGTACCTTCAAGTCTCCTTATGGCAACCTCATGAATTTCATAGGGGTTTCTTAGCCAAGGAATACTCAGAGGTGGTTTTGCCAGTACCTTCCTCTGAAACTCAGGTCATCCCCACCCCATATCAGCAGGGAATATGTTCTTGGACTTACCATGGATATGCAAAACTATGGATAATAGCGAACCCTATTGAAATGAATGGCTTCCAGCCCAACTTCTGGCAGAAGCATATCATACAGTCATGCTGGAGCACCTAGAAAATGCCTAGAGAGGACATATTTTTTCAGACATTGATAGATGAACCTGTGGATAGCAGTCTTGTGGATAAGGGGGTTGACCTGTATAGCTTATATAAGGGGGTTGACCTGTATAGCACCTGGTATTCATTGGCGATCTTCCATCCAAATACTAACCAGGGCTGACCCTGCTTAGCTTCTAAGATCAGGTGAGATCTGGTGTCTTTAGGACATTTAGGCCACTAGAAACATTATATACTGTGTTAAAACTGGCAACAATTGTCTTGATAACAAGCTAGGAAGCTGTCTTCAACTGAGTTCTGAGACTACTGGCTTGTGTAGCAGTGTGACTGTCCAGCATTTCAAAAGGACTCTTGCTCTGCCTTACACAGGGATGCCAGACAGAGTAACTGTAAGTAATTAAAATAACAGGTTGTTCACTGCCCAGGAGGCTTACATCAGTGTCACCAGTGCTTGACCCCAGCCCTGTTTATGAGAAAGTCCCTGATTTTGTATTCATCTAGTGTGTGCAGTGTCAGTATATGCAAATAATAAAGCAGAAATAATGTATGATGTCTCCTCCCTTGGGACAGAATTACATGTTCTAAAAAATTCAGGGATGCAGCCAAACTGATGAGTCTGTCTCATATAATGTGTAGCTCGGTTTATCTGGTGTCCTAAAGTCACGACACTGAGCATTTCCAAATCCCCCAACAGTAGCAATCAGAAGTGTCACTGCAACTGTTGTTTTCTTGGCTCCAACATGCAAGTGCTCAGGCAAGATGCTTCTAATTCTCACTTCAGGTAGGAAGACAGTGTTACTAACTCAAAATCTACTCTGTTAACTGGGGCGAGTTACAGAGATCATACCATGCCCCTGTTGAAACAGCTCCACTGGCTGCCAGTCTGTTTCCAGGCAGAATCCAAAGTGCTGGTTATGACTTATAAAGCCCTATATGGCTCAGGTCCAGGCTATCTGGCAGACTGTATCTCCCTCTATGAACCAGCCCGAGCCCCGAGATCACCGGATGAGGTCCTTCTCTCTGTCCCACCACCATCTCAAGTACAGTTGGTGGGGACACGAGAGAGGGCCTTTTCAACGGCTGCCCCTAAACTCTGAAACTCCCTCCCCAGGAAGGCCAGATTGCTCCCCTACCTGTTCTCCTTCTGGCCGCAGGCCAAAACTTTTTTATTCAGGCAGCCTTTTTAAAGAACAGGCTGGAGGGAGGGGGTGCTGTGTGGTTTTGTTGGGCTGTTTTTAAAAGCTTTTTATTTTTAAAAAAAGTTTTTTAATACTTTTAAGTATACTTTATTCTTTTAAATATTTCGATGTGGTTTCAGTGATGTAATCAATTTAATTCTGTTTTAATGTGCACTTTTTGTAGGTTTTAATTGTGTGCTTTTAAAACGGCAAGCCACTTTGGGTGTATTGCTTAGCGGCTCATAAACAATGGCTAGCACAATGACATGCATACGTAGGTATGTGGATGTGGGATTGTATGCACACAGCATACAATTTATATTAGAAAGATAGCTATACATAAGGTTAAATGAAGTGAGATTAACTTCCAGTATCCTTTATTGATTGGAACTAAATAGAATGACACTACATCCCAACGAAGTTCAAGGAAACTTTCAAAAAACGTTGTCCTCTTCTGTCCTGCATTGTACTCTGTTCAATCACTTGGCTTAATATCTGTATCTTGAATGCCAAAGGATATATTTTTTTAACAGTTCAGAGTTATTTTAGAGCTAGTTCTTATCTTACAAGATTTTTCTATTGTGGTACGAATATGCAGACAAACAGAAAGGTGGTGGACTCCCCTTCATTAGTAGTTCAATAGAAGAGGATGGATGGCCATCTGTCAGGGATGTTTTAACTATGCATTAATTTTGGAAAAGTTCAGAACCTGGTTTGTTTTGTTTTGAAACTTATTCATGTCTCTTAACAGCCTCAGTACTACTCCTCTTTCCAAACTATGATTTTAAAAAACAATATTCACACAGAGGGGCTAAGGGCAAGCTCATGCATGCAACAGTACAACCAAATTTCCTCATACAAATGTCTCTGAGCAATTTCTTGCTCGTTCATAAAGCTTACGGGCCAAATTCTGGTCCGCATTATATATTTTGTTTTGTTTTACTCAAGCCTTCAGATCCATGATAGTGCAGTAGATGCAGAATTAAAACATTCTCAATGAGAGTGTTGTTTCAAGTCTTGGAACTGAGTGATTCTTTTCACCTACAGGCCTTTTCACAGAAAAATCCACACTTGGCCATTCTGAACTTTCTTAATTTCAGCATAAATAGGAAAGTTAGTAGAAGAGGGTTAATGCATTTAATTATTCTTTAAGAAGCTAAAAAAAAATCAATTGCATTTGGTTTAGAAAGGAAGGAAGTTAACTGTTATATTTATTTTAAATTGCCAATTAAGTTAAAAGCTGGCACTAAAACCATTACAGAATGAAGCTGAAAAATGTCTTCTGTGATTTTACTCAGCACCTGCCCCTGCCACTTATCCCTTTCTTCAGCTTTTGAGAGAAAGACCCGCAGGTTTGGGGGGAAACTCATTTTCTCATACACCCCACCAAAATTATACCCTACAACTGTCCCAATTTGGCACAAACAGTCCCTACTAATCAGAGCATCCCTATTAATCCTCTGTTGTCCCATGTTTCCAGCTGCTTTTAAAGTGTCCTGCTTTGTCTCTCCTTGGGTATGTCTAGACTGGCCAGAATATGCTGCCTTCCAATCAGCGTATTCCGGCCCTGGAGCTGGCCTCTCCCCTGCCCCTCTCCCCTGGTTACTGTTCTGAAACGGGATAAAGTCCACATGCACACACTGACCAGCATTGGAGGTCCCCTCCCCTACTGTTGTGCATCACTCCCTCTGAAGCCAGGAAGGAGGTAATCAAGTCTGGTAACATGCAGGAGGTCTTGAGCATATGCTGGAGGCCTCCTTCCTGGCTTCAGAATCACACCAGCTGTGGCAGTGGTGGCGTCTGGCTATACAGGCCAGTCTACAGGTACAGACCACTGCATTCCTGTGCCAGCTCTATCTCAGTTTTCCTGCATAACATGGGTTTTCCCAGGTATTAATTTAAAACATTTTAAATAGATTTATCCTTGCTTTGCCCTGGCTTTGCTTCGGGATCTAGCAGGACTGCCCAGAAGCAAAACAGGGCAAATGCCCTGCATCATTTGGACTGCAGGGCTCCAAGATTGGGGGGGGGGGCTGGGGTAAATAGCCTATCTAAACAAGCCCCTCCTCCCATTTTTCCTCTGTCCTTGACTCATTGTCATTGATGCAAGCTGAGTTCAAAGTGCCAAAGTAGTTTACATTTAATTAACTCAGCAGGGGAAAGATGGGAGGAGGGAGAAAAAACTTACTCTTCCCATTGTCCTCTTCTAGTTTATCTGTTCTTTCCCATTAGTAACTTTTGCCATATTGACCATACTTTGGTGTTGCTTGGCCACATCATCTAGTTTTCATCCTTGAAATGTTGGAGGGTACACAAAATCCCTTTTCTTGCCTTCTGTTTCTCTGTATGCTATAATCACATCTTTTTTACTTTTGTTCCCCCTTTAGTTTTAGTGATTCCCACATGGAAGCCAGCAAGAGTCCCAGGGTTAACTTAGAGCTCGTCTACACTAGTGCCTTAAACTGGGGCCAGCCCAGAGCATTATGTTCCAGTGTGGCCTTGGATTCAACATGATGGTAGCCATACATACCCAGGACAAATCCATGTTGGAGTTCTGCCGAACCAGCTGGGCCGACATCACATTAGCCCTGCTGGTCCTTCCCTTCACTGCTCAGCACAGGCTAAGGAAAATGTTGTCATGTTTGCATGTGGACAACTGGATTGGGCCAAATTGCCAAATTGAACCTAATCCAGATGTTCAGACAGCAGAAGAACTGGAGGCATTCTGGAGTTTCCTGTGCTTTCTCTTAAACTGGATTAATGGCTTAATAAAGTGGATTCACTGCATGCATCATCTGGATGCATTGCACCAGATCTAGGGTAAGTTTGGTTTATTTCCTTAGTGTACACCAGCCCTTAGTCACAGAGTTAACCTGTTCATAGTTTCCACTTAGTGTTGCTTTTAAGAGTTTATAGTGCACTGTCTGGTGTACCTTCAGGGGCAATCTCAGCTCCTTACAGTCATGCAAATACATAGAGACAGAGTGAAGACTTCAAATAAAGGCAGTTTAAAATAGCAAACAAGATTCATACTGTCTCATTTAAAATTTTAGGTAGATTGCAATCTTACAGAAAACTCAGGAATGTAAAAAGGTGAAGACACTGTGAGGCCCACAGTATGCTACAGCTGCTTGGGGAAGTGGAAATTAATTCTGATTAGGATGGCCCTGCATTTTGAGCAGTCACCTCACCTCCCAACTATTCATCCCATCTCTAGTCTAAGCACCAACATAAATGTCTGGGATGTGAAATTTGACTCAAGTAAGTAAACTACAGGGTCTAAATACCCTAAAGGCACCAGCTCTTGTGTGATCTTGGAAGCTGCCAAGGAATACCGGGTGCTGTAGGCTATATTTCAGAGGAAGGAACTGGCAAAATCACATCTGAGCATTACTTGTCTAATGCATGAAATGCATGGGGTCACCATAAGTTAACAAGAGACTTGAAGGCACATACACACTGTCTCACACATACAAGTAAACCACACAGCTTGGACAGCATGGAGAATTATGGGAGTTGTAGTCCAAAAATGAACTTATCCAATGTCTGTCAGAGTAAGTGGTGACCCCTGCCTTGTTAGCCACAGAAACCCTAATATTTTCCAATTGTGCCATATATTGCAACCAATGCACTTGTACTGATGCTTCAATACTAGTGTTCGTGAGGGTGTGTGCATTAAAAAAAATTGTTCAAAATCTGATTTGTGCCTTCTCTCTTAGCGTTGCTCCTAGCTATTTCATCAGTGTTCCAAACCTGCCGTTATTACATTCCACTGTAAGGTTTGTCTCTATATTTGCTTTTGCTAATCCATCAGAAGAATGCTACTGGATTGGTGGGGGAGACTCTTCTAAATGAGACATGATGGCTATACAAGATTGTGTTTAAAAAAATAAAAATAAAGTAAGCCTTTTTTTGTTAGAGCTTGTAGTCATATTTAATTAAGAGCAGAATTTTTGTAGAAAAGAACCAGCATTCAAAATGAAACAAGATGCTATTACCTATTTTGTGTGTATATTCTTGCCATTGATGAGGTGTCATTATTACACTACATCCTAGGTCAATCAATATCTGAAAAGAGGTAGCAGCAATATCTAATGGTCCCAATTCAGCACAAATATGAGTGTAATTAATGTAATGAGCTTAAATGCATCTGGACTGGGAGCAAGCACAAAAACATAGCCCAATATCCTTTGTCATTGCTAAATGCTGAATGTGTCCATTGATACCTCTATGATGAATTAATATGTTTTAAATGTGTTGGAATCAAGAGGTAGTTATCTCTTTGTCATTTTTTAAATGATTGCAACTGTAACATTGAATAAATAGTACAAGAACATATTCTTCATACAGTTGGGTGTTTGGAAAAGTTACTTTTTGGACTACAATCCCACAAATTCCCCATAAAATGGAGGAAGAGAGAAGGGAAGGGGAAAACAGAAGGAATGTAGCAGCACCTTTAAAACCAATCGGTTTTGGTTTTTATTTTAGCATGATCCTTTTGCAGATGCAGTACTAAGTGATAACAAATACAAATTCTGCATGAACCACTGCCATGCTGGCTAGGAAATTATGGTAGCCGTAGGACAAAAAGTAACTTTTTCAAGATCTGGGGGAGAGGGAACAAGCACTAACACCAGTCTGCTGCTGTTTCTCAGATAGAAATTTTAGATTCTTTTACATAATTATAGTTCACACATTATTTTTACTGCAAAGTAGGAGTGCTCAGCCTGGCTGGACATTTATACATATTTTATATACATACCCACACTATAAAATTAAACACTTAGATTTGTGGAGTAATGCCACAAACTCATAAAAATAACTATATTTTTGCACCTTTTCAGAAAGGTTTGTACTGAATTTCCACATATTTTCTCAGGCCATATTTGTGTGGATTTAAGCAGATGGAATAGCATATTAACTTATTTCTTCAGAAGTCATTTGCATATACTGACACAAGTCCACACATAGCTTTCAACCAGAGATCCCAAAGTTTGGCTGTATTTCTGCTTTGTTTCCAGCAAGACACTCCTGCTTTTTTTCAGATTTGGAAAGAAAAAAATGAAAAGAAAAGCAAGGAAGTACATTTTTTTTATGCATCTGATAAAGTCCTATGTCTCAAGGACTGTATTATCCCATAGGCCCCTGCCTGGTTTTACAGATAATTGGAGGAGAAGGTCTTGGTGGACCATGAGAGTCACAATTGGTAAGGATGCAAAAGAGCTATCTTGGTGGTTGCTCTCAGGCTCTGGGACTTAGAATCATAGAATCCTAGTTGGAAGAGACCACAAGGGCCATCCAGTCCAACCCCCTGCCATGCAGGAATACACAATCAAATCATTCCTGACAGAGGGCCATCAGCCTCTGTTTAAAAACCTCCAAAAAAGGAGACTCCTCCCAACTCCGAGGCAGTGTATTCCACTTCCAAACAGCTCACTGTCAGGAAGTTCTTGGAATCTCTTGGAGTCCATTGTTCCATGTCCTCATCTCTGGAGCAGCAAAAAAACAAACAAACAAACTAACAAAACACTCTTGCTCCATCCTTAGTATGACATCCCTTTAACTATTTAAACATGGCTATCATGTCACCTCTTAACCTTCTCCTCCCCAGGCTAAACATACCGCTCTCCCTAAACCACTCCTCATGGTTTCCAGAGCTCCCACCATTTTGGTCACCCTCATCTGGACACGGTCCAGCTTGTCAATATCCTTCTGGAATCGTGGTGCCCATAACTGGACACAGTATTCCAAGTGAGTTCTGACCAAAGCAGAATAGAGTGGCACTATTACTTCCCTTGGTCTAGACACTATATTCTTATTGATATAGCCTTGAATTGCATTGGCTTTTTTAACAGCCACATCACACTGCTGACTCATGTGGTCCACTAAGACACCTAGATCCCTTTCACATGTACTGCCATCAAGCCAGGTGTCACCCATCCTATATCTGTGCATTTCATTTTTACTGTCCATGTGTAGTATCCTACATTTCTCCCTGTTGAAATTCATTTTGTTAGTTTTGGTCCAGTTCTCCAATCTGTTCAGGTCACTTTGGATTCTGATCCTATCCTCTGGGGCATTAGTTACCCCTCTGCAAACTTGATAAGCATACCCTCTTATCATCTTATCATCTGCAAACTTGATAAGCATACTCTGTTCCCTCATCCAAGTCATTGGTAAAGATGTTGAATAGCACTGGGACCAGGACAGAACCCTGTGGCACCCCACTAGTCACTTCTCTCCAGGATGAAGAGGAGCCATTGGTGACTACCTTTTGGGTTCAGTCGGTCAACCAATTACAAATCCGCCTAACCGTTGCATTGTCTAGCCCACAGGTTACTAATTTTTTTTTTTGCAAGAATATTATAAGAGACCTTGTCAAAGCCCTTACTGAAATCAAGATAAACTACATCCACACCATCCCCTTCATCTACCAAGTTTGTAAGTCTATAAAAAACACCGAGAGAGAGAGAGAGATAAGATTAGTCTGGCATTACTTGTTTTTGAGAAACCCATGTTTCTTTCGAAGTGCTTACAGACAGTCTGTTTAATGATCTGCTCTACAATCTTTCCTAATATTGGTGTCAGGCTGACTGGGTGGTAATTATTTGGGTCGGTTTTGTTTGTTTGTTTGTTTGTTTTTTAATGGGGACAATATTTGGCCTCTTCCAGTCTGCTGGGACCTCTCCTGTTCTCCAGGAATTCTCAAAGATTATTGCCAGTGGTTCTGAGATTACTTCTGCCAGTTCCTTTAATACCTTTGGATGTAGTTCATCTGGTCCTGGAGATTTGAATTCATTTATACTGGCAATTATGCATGAACTACCTCTTTAACTACTCTGTGCTGTAGGGGGAACTAAGGGCTTGTCTACTCCAGTGAAAAACCCTGAATTCTCCCCAAGAATTTGGCCCAATAATGGCACATGACATACAGTCTTTCCTCCAACTCTGTTGCAATAGTGACACACGATAATACAGCCTTATTTACACCAGACTTGGGGAATACCCCCTTAATCTAGGTTTTAGAAAACTTACATGAGCAATCTATTTGCAGTGGATTCGGGGTGGTGGGAGAAGAGGAAGGACAAACACTGCCTGAGGTGCCACCATTTCCCTCCTCCTCAACACCACTTATTCCAAAGGCAGAGCCCCAGGAGTAGTCACTCTCTCTGAGGTCAGAACTCCCAGTGAACCCTGCCATCATGAGGCTAGACTGCAGAATCCTGTTGCCACTGCTTGTCACAACATATACCACACCTGGCTGAATGCTACAATCACCACTTCCAAGCAACCCCATCTGCAACACCTTGGAAACCCTTTGGTTGGGACACTCTCTGGCTTTAAGAGCTAGTGTTATGGGGTTATGTTCGGTGATTGACAACTCTAAATGTGAATCCCCAAAGTGGCAAGAACGTAAGTCTGGCTTATGATTTTGTAAATATGGAACAGAAGGCCAGCCATTATTTTCTGCACAGAAATGCAATTTCCTTTGCAAAAAATGTTTTCCTATGCAAATAAATAAATAAACAAATAAAAATAAATTAAATTGCAACTTTTTCACAGAATAATTTCTGAACTGCTAATAGTCTTGGAAAATTTCTTGCATCAGGAGGAAACTTGCAAAAGTTATTCATTGCTTCCTTCAAGAACAAAATTAGCAAAGAATTACCCTGTTAGTATGAGCACATCCTCCTGAAATGTGTGTGAAACCAAAGCCCTTGAAACGTTTTATGTACTTATACTTGGGCTGTATGTCTTTTCTGAGGCAAAAAACTGCTAAAAAAGTTAACCTTTTATTATGAATGCAGAAAGATTTGTGGCCTTAACTAGATGTAGTCATTCAATTGCAATTCAATCTTATTATCTGTTTGTGGGAGTGTGGAAAAACACATTTAAAAATAAACAAACAAAAAGACCACAACAGACTAAAAGCAAAATTAGAGGTCTTGGCTTTTGTTCCAGACATAAATGACACATCCCCTCCCCAGCGTCTGCTATAAGTTCCCATTTGGAATGCGTAATTGGATACACTGTAAGGTAGATCAAGAGTGGCTATCATTTTTTTACCCTGTACATGTGTATAGGGCGTATGTTTGGTTTTACCATTCCCACCCTCTCTCTCTCTGGCTTTTCTTCGCAAATGAAGATTCAGGAAGGACACATCCAATGCTTTCTGCAAGCGCTCTGATGACTGAAAAGGCCAATCCGAGATAAACAAGTCCAATTGCAGAAAGCACAGCAGAAGGTTCCTTGGGTAATGTTTCCGAGTTGTGATTTTTTTTGCGTTGTCATTTCTCTTCAAGACTTGTTTGGCGTGAGTTCTCAAATTAGGCTACAGCATTGTGGATAGTGCGTCTCCAAGCCTCCCGATGTGAGGCCAGGGCGGACCATTGTTGGTGATCAATTTGGCCAAGCCTGCGATGTTGTTTCAGGGAATCCTTGTATCACTTTTTTGCAGCACCCCTCTTACGCTGACCCATGGCGAGTTCACCATAAAGTACTATTTTTGGGAGGCGATGGTCTTCCATTCTAGAAATGTGCCCTGCCCAGCGCAACTGTGTTCTCAATATCATGCCCTCAATGCTGGTGATCCCTGCTTGCTCAAGGACAGCAACATTCATCACATAGTCAGTCCAGTGTATGGACTTTTTCGGACAAGTAAAATGCAGCGCGAGCACGTTGCGAGGCTGCAGCGCTGCAGGGCGTCCCTTTCGGACGACGCCCGTCCCTGCCGGTACTGTTGCAGCACCGCAGGGACATTTGAGTGGAATATTTTGGAGATTTTTACTCACGATCAACTCGAGGAGTTGTAAATGTTGGCAATAGGTGACCCATGTTTCAGACCTGTAAAGGAGAATAGACAGTGCAATGGCTCTATACACCCTGATTTTTGTGTTTCGCCTCAGGTGTTTATTACTCCAGAGTCTTTTGTAAAGTCTTCCAAATGCATTATATACCTTTGCTAATCTGTGATCGATCTCTTTGTCAATCTTGGCATCTGAGGAGATGAGGCTTCCCAGATAGGTGAACTGCTGGACGGACTTAAGCACAGATTTGCCGACGGCAATGTGGGCATGGTGGTGTTCGACCTGTGGTGCAGGCTGGTAGAGAACTTCCATTTTCTTCCAGCCCAAACAGCTCTGCAGCTGTTGTGAAGCAGGACGTTAGGCGCTGCAGAGCTGCTTCTGTGTGGGCAACAAGGGCAGCAGCAGCAGCAAAGAGCAACTCAAAGATTAAATAGTTTATAGTCTTAGTGCGAGCCCTCAGACGGCTTAAGTTAAACAAGCTACCATCAATATGGTAACGTATATAGATGCCGTCTTCTTCTTTGAGCTCTGCCGTAGCCCTTTGGAGCATCATGCTGAAGAAGATTGTAAATAAAGTTGGAGCAAGAACACAACCTTGCTTCACTCCATTAGTTATTAGAAAGGGCTCTGAAAGAGCATCGCCATATCTGACTTGACTGTGCTGGCCGTCATGTAGCAAGATAATCATTTTAAGGAATTGGGGGGGGGGGACATCCTAGTCTTTCCAGGATCTGCCACAGACCTTTTCTACTCACAGTGTCGAAGGCTTTGGTGAGGTTGACAAATGTTACATAGAGTCCCTTGTTCTGCTCCCTACATTTTTCTTGCAGTTGCCTAAGATCTGCACAACATTGTGTCTTTTCTGCTATATTGGTCCACCACTTGTTCTGTATGTCTCGGAGTTTTTGTTGAAGTCTACTACATGTGAGACGGAAAGCTGCTTTTCTTACATGGCAAATTAGCTGGGCGAGATATGCCTGATGAGCAGTTTTCTTCTTTGCCAACAGCTCCTGGATCTCTTGGCTGTTTTCATCAAACCCATCTTGATTTTTCTTGTGGGAGAACCTGAGGGATTCTTCCGCAGACTGGAGGATACTGTTTTTGATATGTTGCCAAAACACTGTAGGAGAAGGATCTGCAGGGTGGTCTTCAAGTTTTGTTTGCAGATTTGCCTGGAAGTTGTCTCTCATGGTAGTTTGTTGAAGATGGTTGATTTGGAGTCTTCTCTTTAAGATGCCACCCTTCTTAGGTTTGAGCTTAAGATGAAGATTTAATTTACATCTTACAAGGCGATGATCTGTTTGGCATTCTGCACTGGGCATCACTCAAGTATGACGAACATCGTGAATGTTTCTCTGGCGGACTAGAACATAGTCAATGAGGTGCCAGTGTTTAGATCGGGGATGCATCCAGGTTGTCTTCAAGCTATCTTTCTGCTGAAAGATAGTGTTTGTAATAGTCATCTGTTGTTCTGCACAGAACTCTAGCAAGAGGTGTCCATTATCATTGCAATTTCCAACACCATGCTTGCCTAAAACAACTTTCCAGGCTTCGGAGTTATTTCTGACTCTGGCATTGAAGTCACCAAGGATAATAATTTTATCTTCTACAGGGACTTTTTGTATGAGTTGGCATAGGCCTGTGTAGAATTTGTCTTTCTCTACAAGGTTGGCTTGCATACCAGTCCTAGTAATTTTGAAATAGTAGCCACATAATTCTGAAAATTTACAGGGGTCTGTCTCTCCCGCCCAACATTTGTAACAAGAACAACCATAACACTACTCATTTTAAATATACAAGTTTGGGAAACATTTCCCTGGGGTTAAACCCATAGATAAAACCTGGATAGATAAAAACAGAACTTGGAAGTAACTAGTTACAAGTAACAAATTACTTTTAATGAACCCATTTTACATTAATTATTGCATAGTTAAATGACTTTACAATTGCAACATGATGGCAAGGATTATGTTGGCGACATACACATATGCACTTTGTGGATGTTGTGCAGGCCAAGCCCCATCCAGATACCAGGATCAGTCCAGGATATGACGTTTACCTGCCAAGTTCAGTTCTGCTGTGTAACGTTCTTTCTGTACTGTTAACAAGTATGTAGTCTGACTGTCTTGAGTGGTTTGATAACCCTCAGCAGCTGGATCCTACTCTTAGAAAAAGATGCTGAGCTCTGGTACAGTGAGAATTGGGATGATGGATAGCCAATGACTGTATAGCATGCCAGATTTGTAGATTAGAGAATGCTTTTAGTATACTGTGTGTTAGTTAGGTTTCATTCTGAGCAATGAACTTGTAGGTTAGCTCTTTGGATTACTGTGATAATAACATTTTCTGTTTTTTAAGTTTGAAACTGCTGGTCACTGAGTCTGGAGAAGCTAATGCATGACACCAGATGCAGCTCAACAGCTGGGAAAAGGCAGAACCATCACTGTCCCAGACCTCCAGTGTAACACATGGCTTGCCTATACGAAGGGGTGGTGGTGGAATGAACTGTTCCACAGTAATAGCAAGTCTCAGCAGCTGTGACCTGTATTAATGGTTTTACAGCCCCCATAAACTGTGCATACCTGAAGCCCATACAGCAGCCAGGTAAATTATTCGCATTTTTAAATCCACCACTGATGAACTTAAAAGAAACAACAAACTATTTCTATAGTGTGCACAAGTGATATTCCACCTTTCCTTAAAAAAAAGAGAGAGAGAGAGAGAGCACAAATCCCCATTTTATCACCTTAGTGATCACTTGCTACAGCAAAAATCCAACATGGTGGCAGCAGGTGCTTGAACCGTGAGCAAGTCCCACCTCCTGTGCTCATCCAGTCAATTAGTTTTGTACTTTGTCCTGTATGGGGAAATGATTAATGTCGAATTGCTTGTCTTAACGAGCGAAAATGAGCATATCACGGGAGGTTTTTTTAAGCCACGGATGCTTTTCTCATGTAGTTCTTCCTCTTTTTGGCCCCCTTCCTTCACAATACGACAAGACAATTAAGACAGCTCATATTCCCAGTGAATTCTGTGAGGGGTATATATACTGTATAGACAACGTGCAGTGTAATAGCAGAAGATGTATTTGATGTAATGGGGAGGGTGACAGCTCTTCCTTTCCCCCAGCTGCTGAACTGCAACTGGACAATGTCCAGGTGTCTCCCTGCCTCCTGGATCACTAATTGACCCTGCGGGTGTATTGTGGTGCTGCCACATTGCAATACACAGCTAAATAACATGGAAGCCCTGCATAGTAATACTGGCAGAGCTTTAGGTTCTGCCAGTGATGCTGTTGAATATTCTGTGTGTGTGTGTTTGTGTGTGTTTATATATATGCCTTCAAGTTGCATGTCAACTTATGACAATCCCATGAATTTCATAGGGTTTTTTAGGCAAGGAATACTTAGATGTGGTTTTGCTAGTTCCTTCCTCTGAAATATAGGATCAGAAAGGGTCTGGTGCCTTTAGGGTATTTAGGCCTCATTGGTTTTGTCTACTGGGGGATAATTTCACATCTTTTGTGTTATAGCTGTAATTGGTCTTTAGTTACTTTTATACTTCCATGGTGTATGTGCCCTCACTACAGTAGCGCCCCTGCATCTGCAGAGCATTGGTTCTGGAGGTGCCCACAGATGGTGAATTCCATGGATAATAGCGAATGACATTCGGGGGGGGGGCATCCCAAGGGTAAGGGGGAAAGTTCACTCTTCTGTCCCCTTCACCCTTCACCCATGGCCCTGCCATGATGTTGATCGTGAGGACTAAAGGGTAAGGGGACACGGCCAGTTTGCTCCTCTTCCCCCTTTGCCCCCACCATGGCCCCGCTGCAGCAGTGATCATGGGGGCAAAGGAGGAAGGAGAGGAGGCCAGTTCGCTTCCCCCCCTCCCTTCATCACCACGGTTACTGGAGCCCTTCCAGGGGAAGGGATAGGAGAGGTAAGATCCCTCCTCCCCCTCCCTTTTCCCCCGCCATCACCAACTGTGGATAATTGAATCTGCAGTTGGCGAATCAGTGGATACAGGGGTGCTACTGTACTTGGATGTGTTTTGTACAGGCCAATGGCTTGTATTGTTACGATGTTCAAAAACGACTAAACAGTAACTAGTTTACTGTATGTAGCTGAGGGTTACAGACTTTTCTTTGCATCAGTTAAAAAGTTACCAATTTCTTAACTAATATAAAAAAAAAACAGGTAATGGTATCAGTACAGAACTACTTGATAAAAGCAGGGGCTTAGAACAAAAAAGAACAGGATTGGGGCAATTATTAAATTGGAACATCTCTTTTGTATAGGCTGCAGTCCTGTTATTACTTAATTAAAACATAGGAACTTCTTGTACGTATTATTTGGAGCTTATGATTGGAGTATGGAGTCTAGTCTCACTCAGTCTGGTGGCCTTCCAGAGCTGATTTGATCATATTGGCTAGGATAATGGGAGTTGTGTAAAATACACCTGGAGAGTGCCACATTAAGGAAGGCTGGTGTAGTCTAGGAAATATTTGTGACATTTTATCACATAAGTCATATTATAGGTCAGTAAGATGTGACACTTTACTGCAAAGTCACCAAGATCAGATTGAAGGAGATACAGCAGGCAAAGATTTCAGCTACAAATATTTGTAAATGGAGTGCTCAACTCCTTGAAACTGGAGGGGTTAAAACTTTTCTAACTGCAGACATTCCGATTAAAGCAATTTGTGGAACACTGCCATAGTGTGAAAAATGTAAAATGCTCCTTTAAAATTTTGATACAATCTTTCTTTCTTTTTTTAGATAATATGCTGCACTGGCAGTGGATTACTAAAGTAACTGAACTATGACTTAATACCCGTAATCACAGGCTTATGCAGCACTTGCCATATGTAACTGATATCATGAAAATAATCAATTTTTAAGTTTTTCCTATATTACATAAATATGTAATGATTTTTAAAATGAAAATGGAAACCAATATTGAGTCTACACAGTCAGCCAAGTGACTTATGCTTATTATGAGGACTGAAATTACTGAAGGTCAAAAATTCTGTCCCATGTCGGTATAATGTATGATATAATGAAGTTTGTGCTCTTAAAATCCCTGTTTCTTCACTCAGGGTGAGTGTGAGCACTTACAGGTTTTATCATTTTGGCTGCTTTGTTTTGCTTGCTTTTAAGCCCTATGGACCTCATGGCTTGTACCACACCTTGTTTTCCATAATAGTGAAGCACAGGGTAAGATAATTTCTTTCATACAAACAGCTTAGATCATTAAAAAATGAAAGACAAATTAAAAATTAATCAGGCTTTCCTTCTTGTAATAACATGTTCAAGGCAATTAGCAACAGAGGCCATGAAAGAACTACTGTGATTCTTAGTCCAACAAAGTAGCAATGGCTAATAATTATTTTTGTTTATTTCATTCCTGTGGGCATGAACAAATAATTTCGGAAAGTAATTCTTATGTTTTCAGATTAAGTATGGATAGCTCTGTAGCTTGAGATTTACGTCTGGGTAGCATGGAACCACAAAAATAGGTTTCCCATTGCAGATAGAATAGAAGGATAAAAAGCATCTTAAAACAAAAAGAAGATACAGATTACTGACTATATGCCTTCAAAGATATATGAAAATTTGGTCATTTGTCCTCTGCTAATGCTAAATTATTCAAATTTAGCTTTTCTTTTCTTTCAGTATTAACACATCAATAGTCTGCCATTACCTTTAATTCATTGATGGATATCTTGCTTTTTACCATTTTCAATGATTGCTCATACATACTTCATGACTTCTACATTTTTTGGTTAAGATTGATTTGTGCAAAAGCCCTGCTTTATGCAACCCCATCCACATTTTGTGCACATCCCCCCCCCCCGCCAATGCAAAGAAATGCAAATAATCTTGCAGCAATTTATTGTTTTCTTGACAGCATGCATGAGTGGGTTGAGACATTCTTTTTTGTCCAGGATGGGAAAGTTTGAGAGAATCTACAGATCTCTAGTACTAACATTACAGTAGTTGTACCTTGTTTTTCTTTAACTAAAGAAATTCTATTGAAGTGTTCTGCTGCTCTAGCCTAGAGATACTTTGAAGAGAGGAATTATAATGCCTGGTGTGTATGTATGTATGTATGTATGTATATACACACACACACACACACATGCAGTTTTTAAAAAATATAGATGAAAATCACTGACAAAAGCATGGTCCCTTCACCTCTATATCTTGTACAAGATTGAATGTTCCTTGTCTTCTATCTGTCACTCAGTGTCAAGCCAGATTTCCTGGAATTTGCCATTTTGGTCACCTGGTCACCCAAAGTGGCCAAGACTAATCTTATCTGGTAGTCAGATCAACATCTACATCCCCGTTAATTATCTACTAAGCATTCGATTGTCAGGAAATTATTGGAAGATAATGACTTGTAACTTTATAACTAATATTTATTTTCATTGAACAAGTTTAACAAAGATTAAAGAGCTAAGTACAAAGATTAAAGTATAAGTACAAGTCACCCAACATATCCATGGGGGATACGTTCCTAGACTTACCATGAATATATGAAACCCTGGGTAATAGCAAACCCCATAGAATTGTGCTGGAGGACCTAGAAAAAACCTAGAGAGGCCACCTCTCTAGGCATCTCCAGGGTGACTGTATGATAACTTCCAGTGGAAGTTAACATAAAGTCAGGCTGAAGGGCTTAGAAAATGCCTGGAGAGGACACCTCTCCAGGCAGCTCCAACATGACTCTATGGTAAATTCCAGTGGATGTTGCCATAGAGTCATGCTGGAAGACATAAGAAATGCCTAGAGAGATCATATTTTTCAGATGGATAATTAAAACCACGGGTACTTGTCCCACACATACAGGGGTCAACCTGTACAGTTTACATAAACCTTATTGTGTTTAGGCACACCTCATATGTATATATAGCATCTATATATAATATGAAGAATAGTACAGTTGTCCCTTCATATTTGCTGGGGGTTGGTTCCAGGACTCCCCTCTCCCCCCCCCCATGGATACCAAAATCCATGAATACTCAAGTTCCATTATATGCAATGGCATAACAAAATGGTGTCCCTTATATAAGATGGCAAAATCAAGGTTTGCTTTTTAGAGTACTGTATTATTTTTTAAAAAAATATTTTCAAGCCGTGAATACTTAAATCCGTGGATACCAAATCCGTGGGTATGGAGGGACAACTGTATTGCAATATATAAGAACATCTTCACCTCTTTCAGAACTATTGCACAGAGCTATAACTCACCTCCTATAGTGTATATCGAAGTATTTCTACACTGGCTTTCATCTGAGTATCAGTTAATCAAAATGCCAGGAAATGAACACTGCTCACCACTTGTTCAGGTTGACAGTTATTGCCTGTTGCTGCAGCACCACCAAGAGGTTGGACCAGCTGTTCTAAGAGTAAACCAGGTACTTCTCTGCACAAAGGCTTCCACTTTTATATCTTTCCCATCACTTATCTATTCATCAATCAGGGATGAGTCTCACTAATCCCTATTAATGTCAACAAAAAATCTTCTCCACCAATGGGAGGTAAGATTTATCTGAGGCCATTTACAGGACCAATCCCATGAGAGTGTCACTATCCACTGTTTCTGGCTACCTGCCATCAGATGATTGCATCAAATAGTATTAATCCTATCGTACCAATGCACTATGCCTTTTGAGTTGCTTCATTATATTCTGGACATTTGTTTACTATTTTTTCTGTAAGACTATTTTCTTATCTCGTTTGCTTAGAGTTAGGTGTAAGTTTGCGTTCTTAATAATTTGCTGTCAGACACATAGGCATCCTATTTTCCACTATAATAAGACACATATTTCCATTTCATCTTCCAGTATAAAGGCTTCAGAGGCTGAAATCTTGAAAAATAATACATCAAAATATAGCTTCCAGCCTGTAACATCACTGTTTTGGTAAAGCAAGGCTGTGAGCCTAATTTAAGAGGAGAATCATCACTTATTGATGAGGGAGATGAAAGTCTAGACATGTTTCCATCCCTCAGCACTAAATAAGGTAAGGCTATCTATAAGATGTGGGGGAACCAGGAAAAAAAATGGCTGCAACATTGAAATTGCTTTGACATAACACACAGTTGTTTGCCATGTCTCTGCTTCTAACAGCAGGTTGAGCCATAGCATTGGTTTGAACAGTGTAATGTTTTCCCATCCTGCTGCTCTTCAGATGCATCAAACTGAAGCTATCAAAGGGCTCATCCACATGAGCCACGATACGCCAGCTCTCCTGCCAGCACATCCTGGCCATAGACCAGACCCATTCCTTCCCTGTTCTCTCCAGGTAACAGGAAGAAGCCACTGCCTCCCTCACCCTCCCAGAAGGGACGAAGCCAACCCACAACATGTGACCAAGGCCCTCTGCGTGTGACCAGCCATGGTCACATGTTGCAGGACTCCTTTCTGCTTCGGAGAGGGCAAGGCAAACCAGTAGCTGCAGCAACAAACACTGTGAACACATGGGGCCCAATCCGTTTCTTTCCAGCAGGAAGAGATTAAAGCAGTTTTTTAAAAAATGTGATAAAAGTCCTTACCATTTTAGCCCTGGTGGTGGTGTGTTCGACTTTCAATGAATTTGATCTTTCTCAGTCCTGAAAAGGAAATGTGTAAGTGAACAATAGTGGTGATATTTAAAAGGTAATGTTCTTCAAATAAATACATTTGAAAAATCTTTGAAGAAAGTAGATTTTTAAAAAATCAAAAATATAGACAGGTGTTGTATCTCAGGGGTGGATGACAGATGGGATTTGATAGGGTTTCTATAACTAAGTGGTGATTCCCCGTCTCCCAGTGTCCTAGTACAACGCTGAAACCTCTACAATAGGCTAGCTCTCAGTGAAGTCTACTATTCTAATGTATTGACAAATGATTTATGTTCATGTCAGCTGGCACATCTGGCACATTACTTTTTCCTCCATACACCCATTTTTGAGTCTTAATGCTTAGCAATAATATACAGTCCCATTTCCTAGGCAGACCTAGGATATAATATGATAATAATAATAATAATAAATAAAATTTATTTATACCCCGCCCTCTGCTACAAACAATCGGGGTGACTTTCAAAATTCAAACATTATAATAATGACTAAAAACACCATTCACACCCACCCTCCCCCATAAAAAGACATTAAACACTATAAAATTAAAACCTTCTAACTAAAAACACATTAAAAACAAATATATACATAATTTTAAAAAGCCAGGACACGCAGCTCCTGAGGCTGGGATCTAATCAGGAAAGGCCTGGCAATTTGCTTCATAATTTTCCCCATTGTTATCATTTCTCAGTCATTATCATTGAATTTGTTCTCATGATTCCCATGAATAATGGCTGAAATCATAGCCAAATATGTATATTAATTTCCACCCTTATCCCCAGTTACATCTGTTCAAAACTTTTCTTCTTTAAATATTATTTTTCATTCAAACATTTGGAGAGTGTAGTTAGAGTGTTAGAGTGGTTGTTTGAAAACTCTGTAATTCTGAAAAGATGGCTGAGATCCTACAAGAGGGGATGTACTTGTATTGTGTATCTATGGTCTCCAAAGGTCTCTCTCTCTCTCACACACACACACACACACACACTATCCTTGTAAACAGTGAAGTGTCCTCCAACACAGACATTTCTGTGTTGTTGGAGAGCAGGGGGATGAACAGGGATACATCCTATAGTTGGATTTGATGCAATAGACGTTTGCAGAGACCTCTGGGAGTCCTTGAAAGGTCTCTGACATGCATGTCCATACAGCATGTCCAGCTACCATAAAATAGCTGGATGCATCCATGTTTATACCCTTGCTGCCTTGGCAACATGCAAATGATAGGTGGGGGGGCAGCAGCTTTCCTGCTTACAAAGTGAGTTGGGGGGGATTGGTCATTGCAGGGTTAGAATTCCAAACTTTGGAACAACCAAAAAATGAGTTGCAATTGTGTAAGTCTGAATTATAACATTGTAATTCACTGACACAGGATGCCACGCTAATTATTACTTTTTTACAGAATGCATAAGTCATCCTAAGAGAGCTGTATAGAGTGCTATAGTGGTTTGAGTGTTGGACTATGACTCTGGAGAACAGGATTCAAATTCCTGCTCAGCCATGGAAACCCACTTGGTGACCTTGAGCAAATGACACTCACTTAGCCTCAGAAGAAATGACTTGAAGGCACACAACAACAGTAGGTCACCCTTCAACAGTGACACCAGGAAAGCATCCTTTGGGAGAGCAGTCTGTAAGCAAGATGTCACCTATCAAAAAAGCCACTTTCCTTATTACAGTCCAACTAATCTCAGACAAGCCTGCACTCCCAAAGATAAGCATTTGAAGATAACTTGGGTGTACAAGCAGAAAAAAGTGAACCTTCAGATATGCTGATTTGGGATGGTCATGCTGGTGGAGGAAGATGGAAATTGTAGTCCAACATATCTGAAGGGGAAGGGTGGTGTAAGGCTTTGACTGAACCTTCAAAATTTTCCTTTTTTGGACTACAGTTCCAAGATTCCCCCAGAAAGAAAGATTTGGGGAATTATGAGTTTTCCAAGCTCCGTCTTTGATAAAAGCCACAGTACTCTGAGATGTACCTAATGCAGTTTACCCACACTTGAGATGTGTTCCCACCATTGTTATATATAAAGTCATGATTATATCTTTAGAGTCTCCAATCCAAAATCTTTCAGGGGGAAAGTTTATGTGATGAAATTACAACTTTTTCATAGGTGAGGAATACATCCCTCTGCAAATGTGATCAGTACATTCATGATTTGTTTTAAGAAACACAGATGAATAATGTTTTCCTAAAAACTTCAATGAGACTACACTCTCCAAATGTTTGAATGAAAAAATAATATTTAAAGAAGAAAAGTTTTGAACAGATGTAACTGGGGATAAGGGTGGAAATTAATATACATATTTGGCTATGATTTCAGCCAGTTCTTCCTGCCTCTGCTACAGAAGTCTTCAAAAAGAAATAACCCTCTGGGAAAGACAGAGTTTAAAATAAATAAGTTTGCTAGAAGTTCTGCTATTAGTGCTACATAGAAATACATCCTGATCCTACAGCTACAAGATGTATTTTACAAACAGGCGATAGATTAATTATACACAAAGGACAAGATATTTGTTTTCTTTGTGCATAGTTCAATTGCTATTTATATCCATAACTAGTAAAATATATTTCTTGAATACATCCAAAGTGAAATTATTGAACCCAAAAGCTGATACGTAATCATGTGGCAGATGTACAAGAGACAAGTATGAATAAATAAAAACACTGGGAGTGGGGCAAATATTAAGGCGAAATATGAATTTTGACTCAGTTGTAGTTAGCTATTCCTTGTCACAGAGGAATTTAACTCAATGGTATTTCATTTCTTCTGGATTATTTCCCAGTTATCAATTATATATATATATATATATATAATTGATAAAGACATTCTAGAATGGGGAAGGTGGATCCATGTGTGTGAAAGAGGGAGGAGAGAAATGTACTTGTGTGGATAGATATGTATGTAAGGGGATGTGAGAAGAGGGAGTGAGAGAAGGACACAACAAGAGAAAGAAATAGGGTGCCCTGCCCATTTTGACCAGTGATAAAACCCTGAGGGAAGATGGGTGGGGGAGACTTCCCTTCCTGTACTTTTGGAATACATGTTACACAAAATACAATGTATCATTTGGATTCAGAAGGTGGAATGTATCCTAGTTAAAAGTTCTAGTATACCAAGGGATCAAATTCCATTCATAGCAAAGGGCTTCCATGTATTTGCTACCTGCTAATTTTGAACATCTTGGGACTTTCTTTACTGAGTGGCAACACCTTCATGGGATGACTCATGTTTCTTTGTTGTAGACCAAACTCTAGCTTGATGGATGACTGCATTGCTTTGGCATTTTGTGAGACAGAGGAAAATAAAGAGACCTCTATACAGCACCGATCTTAAAAATAAACTTTTCATGTTGCCAAATATGTGAAAATACAAAGGCATCCTGTGTTACAGTCTGGTGTTCATCATGCCTGCTTAATTATGAACCATCAAATTAAAAATGAACTGTGTACCCTGGATACAGGACCCTTGGGGCAACTAGATGCCCTACTTTGCAGCATTCCTTGGGGATCCATTAAAATAATGCCAGGTTACACTACATAAAACTAAACCCAAAATCCCAAGATTCGATGCTGAAATTGAGGGAACCTGACTAAATTAGTGTTAGTTCCCCAGCCTTCTCATTAATTTAGATATGCATTTTTAGAAATGTGTTTGTTTATTTGTTTCAGTTGTTCAGTTTTCAGCCATCTATTGTTACTTGGTTGACTTTATAAAAAGAAAGAAAGAAAGAAAATACAGTTTGTGATCTTAATTTATACGTCTTCCTACCAGTCTCCCTCCTTTTCCTAATCTTGAAAAATGTCTTATGATATGTCTGTTGGACAGAATTTCTGTTAATATTAAGATACGCAAGTAACAATATTTATTTAAACTTTTTTCTTGCCTTTTTAAAATAAGTAATTTAAAACTATTTGTCACATAAAGAAGGGAATGGTATGTATTGTCTCAAATCCATTTGAACACAACTAAGAAGTGTATGTTCTAGCACATCATTCTCAAGAAAATGCTTATGGAAGTTCTAACTAAAATTAAAGTTGGTAACTCAGCCCAAGTAGTTCTGAGTCTTTTATTTGCAGGAGGAGGAAAGTGGGACAATTTTGCCATCACCTAAGGGTTGGCCTGATAGTTATCTCACTTTATAGTGGTAAAGTAAGGATATGGATTTTAGTGCAAAATGTTACCTTGGGCAATGGTGGTAAGACAGGAAGTTGTGAGAAACAAGAGTCTAGTATCTACATAAGCAAAATTCATTTTATATACTTTTGCTTGTTGTTGTGATTTGTCAACAAGCCAACTTCAACTTACAGTAACCCTATGAATGAGAGACTTCCAAGACACTCTGTTATTAACAGCTGCACTCAGGTCCTGCAAACTCAAGGCTGTGGCTTTCTTAACTGAATCTCTCCACCTATAATACACTCTTCCTCTTTCCTATTGCCTTGTACTTTACCAAGCATTCTTGTCTTTTCTAATGAATCATGTTATCTCATGACAACTTTACTTTACCACATGAGATTAGATTTTACTGTAGGTGACCATGGAAGGATTGACGACTTTTTCAAATGGGGGACACCCCCCCCAGGAGGTCAGGAGAAGAACAGGGCTGTCACACTTATAGCACCCCGTATCAGACGCCATCCTCCTCCTCCATCCTCCTCCGTCCTCCTGCTGACCTTCCCCCATGCTTTCTCCATGCTCAGGGTGCTGCTTTTTATTGACTGAGGTTTTCTGTCAATAAAAAGCAGCACCCGCAGCACAGAGGAAGCACAAAGGAAGGTTGGGAGGAGGACGGTAGCATCTGAAATTGGGGCTTTGTAAGCACGACAGCCCCATTCTTCTCCTGAACTCCTGGGGGGTGTTCCCCCATTTGAAAAAGTCCTAAGAGAAATTTTCACTGAAGAGGAGAGTTTTAAGGAGGTATTTGACAGACAAGAAGGTGTTCTTTGAGGAAGTTTCAGGAATAAGGAATCTGGTTTTACAGGAGATGACTTACAATGCAGATGTTCTTTTGAAAGGAACAGAAGTTGCACTTAGTAACCTCTTGCAGCTATTGGAAATAAAATGCTAAAGGGAGTAAGAAGCCATACGGAAAGTATAACTGACAATTGGGGGGTATGGGAAGGGGAGAAAATAAGATGGCCACCCCCATCCCTGAGACAGGGCAAACACTTTCCTAATCATTTTGCCAAAGAAAGCCTGGTTTTGAACCTCCAGATGGCTATTTCCCTCATGACTATGAATCTATGGTGGGAGTAATTTGCCTGTATCAGAGTGCAATAGGTGGGGACTGTCTGACAGTGGGACTGGCCTTGTAAAAAGCATTAGGGGGAAATCAAGAAAGACAGGCCAACTTCCTGTTACCAGTGTGAAATAATTATCCGGGTATTGTTGATGGGCAAGTTTGAAAGTAAGCATTGGGAGGCATGGCTTCCCCCTGTAAGAGCCAGTGACTTGAAGAATTGCTTAATGATGTAGCTGCCAATTATAATAATACAGGGAAATGAGGGCTTCTTCAATTTTATGTTCTGCCTTCTTTTATGGAAGTTTTGGAGAAATTGTGCCATGTTATCTTTTAATCCCCTTCAGTCTTGAAAGGCAGGTAAGAAATAGTCTAAGTAAATGCATGCACACATTGGCCATCTTAGCACAGACTGCTTCCTGGATCTACATCCGGCTTACTTCCAGACCACAGTTCTGACAGAGAGGAAATGTAAGTGATGATTTCTATCAAACAGGGGTTGTGCTTTATGCTCTCTTCCTCAGCTGCTTTGTCCGGGGATCTGTTAATGACAGACAGCCTCACTGGGCCCAAAAGCAGCAAGCTCTTTGCCAACAATCTGCTCTGGCAGAGAATTAAACGTGCTTCAGTGGACATAGCTGCTCCAGTGTTGTGCTCCTGTCCCTTGGAGGAAAAATATTGGATCACAACTGTTCCTGACTTAGAATGTTATATGTAGAAATTGTGTATATGTGCATGCTCTCACACACATGCATGCACACACACTTTTTTTTTTTGTAGTATTCTATGCAAGTCATTTAAAATACCATCCTTTGGCCACAGCCTCAAGCAAATTCCCTACGAAAAATATCCTTTGAAGTAAAATGTTTAGGACTGAGGAAAAGGGATACAAAACAGGTTGGACCTCTTTCCTCACTGCTTTAATCAAAGACACAACCTCAACAAGACATTGGATAGATCACACTTCATCATGCGCTTGTAGGCCATGTGAGGAGAGCATTTTTAATATTATGTATTAGTTTATTTTGTTCTAAGAAAAGATGGCAGGTACAAGCCATTGAATTCCCAAGATTAGAGATAGTTGGACTTTTAAAAATAGGTTACTTGAACATGCTTTATAAAGATTGTTTAAATATAGCAGTTAGAAAATTCTAGTTTTCAGACTGTGAAAATTTAAGGTGGATCAAAAGAACTATGAGCTGATGAAAAATACATTGTAATGCTTTTTGCATCTGCTATGAAGGGATTTACACAAGAGTTCCGCAAGTGATATAGCAGTTGTTGTTCTCCTTGAAAAAGGGGAGGGGGATTATTTGTCACAAGTTTTTGCACTAGCAGAAAAAAATATACAAATTTATCTTTACATTTTTCACACCATGCAACACTGTTTTTGTCAATGAGAAAAACCATGCAGAAGGGAGTTTATCTGCTCACCTTTTCTCTCTATTTTGCTGTTCACACATACTCAGTGAGTGATTCTGGAGGCAGCTGCTATTTACCACTTTATTCTGCTTTGGTCAGACCTCACCTGGAATACTGTGTCCAGTTCTGGACACCACAGTTCAGGAAGGATATTGAGAAGCTGGAACATGTCTAGAGGAGGGTGACCAGGAGGGTGGGAAGTCTGGAAGCCATGGCCTATGAGGAGCGGCTTAGGGAGCTGGGTGTGTTTAGTCTGGAGAAGAGAAGGTTGAGAGGTGACATGATATCCATGTTTAAATATTTGAAGGGATGTCATACTGAGGATGGGGCAAGCTTATTTTCTGCTGCTCCAGAGACTAGGACACAGAGCAATGGGTTCAAACTACAAGAAAAGAGATTCCACCTAAACATTAGGAAGAACTTCCTGGCAGTAAGAACTGTTCAGAAGTGGAATACAATGCCTTGTAGTGTGGTGGAGTCTCCTTCTTTGGAGGTTTTTAAACAGAGGCTAGATGGCCATCTGTTGGGGCTGCTTTGAGTGTGTATTCCTGCAAGGCAGGGGGTTGGACTGGCCAGTTGCATGTAGATGACATCATTCTACAGAACTTCTGGTGGACCCCCAGGAAGGAAACACAGGTGGACACTTTTCCTTGGTTTTTTTTTCCAGGCTGTGAGGAATTCTGGAAGAGTTAATAAATTAATTTAATAAGTTTAATAAATTAGTTTAATAAGTTAATAATAGATTCTGGAAGAGTTTATTTCTGTCATTTTGCCTGCATCTGTGGCTGGCATCCTCAGAGAATGGTTGGGTAGGAGTGTGTGTGGGGTTTATATACTGTGAACCCCTGTTGGGGAGGATATGTAAATTTGTGTATTTGAATGGCTACTTTCTGGGCGGAGATATGCAAGGAAGATTAGAGTCTGTTTGGCTAATGGTTGGTTAATGGTCCATTATCTGCTGGAAATCCCCTTGTCCCTGGGTGGAATTCTTTTGTAAGTGTTGAGTTTTGATTCTATTGTGTTTCAAAACTGGGAGCCAGATTTTGTTAACTTTTAAGGTTTCTTCTTTCCTGTTGAAGTTGTCCAGGTGTTTGTGGATTTCAATAGCTTCGCTGTGCATTCTGACATGATAGCTATTGGCCTGATCTAGAATTTCTGTGTTTTCAAATAGCATTTTGTGTCCAGGTTGGTTTATAACATGTTCTGCTATTGCTGATTTTTCTGGCTGGCCCAGTCTGCAGTGTCTCTCATGTTCCTTGATTCGTGTTTGCACAATGTGTTTAGTGGTCCCTATGACAGTGATGGGCAACCTTTTGAACCTGGTGTGTCAAGCTTCACCAAAAAACTGAGCATAACTTGGGTGGTGTGTCACTTTGAGGAAAAAAAACATTATTTCACAATATTTATTGTTTAAATAACATAGATGTATAATTGCTATATATAATTGTATTTAATAAACCAAAAACTAATTATTTAACTTACCTGCTTAGTGACTTCTTTGTTCATCCGTCAGTCGGTTTCTTTTGTTGGTCTTGATATTATTTAGCTTGTGTGGGGTGCCGTGAACTGAGATAAGTGAGGGGGAGGGGGAATTCTTTAACTAACTTGCCTATTAGTGACTTCTTTGTTGCTGAATTTCATTGGCTAATTCTTCAGTTGAAGGTTGGTATTTTGTACACTTCAGGCTCAAGCAAGTGCTACTAACTTCATCTGTCAAACTGTTTCTTTTGTTGGTTTTGATATTATTTAACGCTGAGAATAAGGCCTCACAAAAGTATGTAGAGGGGAAAATTGTGAGTAAAGCCATTGGTATATTTTTCAGAGTGCTAAAAGTGTCTGGTAGTCGGTTCCAGGCACTCCAAATTTCCTGTTCGTAGTGGCACTCCTCTTGATTCTCCAAGGGCTGCATTTCCAGAATCTCAAGCTTTGACCTCAAGTCGACAAACACCTGAGCCCAGATACTGTCTTGAAATTCTGCAAGTTGCATGTCCAGATCATCAATTTGCATCCATTGGAAACCATTTAATTCCATACTGTAGACTACTACATCAGGATACTTAATTATTTTCATGGTCTGTTCTAGACTTCTAAATTGATTAAATCTATCACTAAACTGGTCAAGTAACAAGTCTAAAACATGCTGGTACTTCATATGCAAGAGTTCCATTTCATCTTGTACAGCTGCACTGGCCTTCTCAAAATGCTTTGCTACTCGAGGAAAATACTTATAAGCTTTAGTTTCTACATCTCGCTTGAAAATTTTAACTTTACTTTCAAAAGCTTTTATGTATCCAAACATAACGGCAATACTTTTGCCAAAACCTTGTAACTTTAAGTTCAGTTCATTAATATGAACAGAGAGATCTGTAAAAAACATCAGGGTGTTGACCCATTTATCATCAAGCTGAGGAAAGTTCCCCAGATCCTTATCATCAAGAAATACCTTAATTTCTTCAAAGCACTCCACAAAGAGCTCAAGAACTTTGCCTCGGCTCAGCCATCTTACATTATTGTACATCAGCAGTCCACTGTAGGTGGAATCAACCTCCTGGAAAAGTGTCAAAAATTATCGCTTGTGAAGGGGTGAACAGCTATTAAATTAACTATTTTTGTAACAACTGACATTAAGTCGTTTAACTCGGTGAATGCTGCCTTGGCACATAAAGCCTCCTGATGGATAATACAATGAAAAGGCACAATTGGATGTCCAATAGCTTCTGTAAACAATTTGACAAATCCGACATTTTTCCCCACCATATTTGGTGCCCCATCTGTTGTCACTGACACAACTTTAGAGATATCAATGCTTAGGTCACAAAATGTTTGTAGAACAACCTTACATATTTCACTTCCTGATGTACTTGTTGGCACTGATACTAACTTTATCAATTCTTCTCTCATTGTGAGACCATCAAAATATCGACCAATAATGGCCAACTGAGCATGTGATGTGACATCAGTAGTTTCATCAAGAGAGATCGAAAAATATTTACACTTCCTTAGGTCTCTCTCTAACTGATGTTGTACGTTTGTGTTCAGTCTCATTATTCAGTCTTTTATAATACTTCTACTAAGTGGTAACTCAGATATTCTCTTAATAATTGCATCTTTATTCTGCATATCATGAAATAGATCTGGTGCACATCTTAGGAGAGTTTCTTTAATAAATTCTCCCTCACTGAGCGCTTTTCCATGCTGAGCTATAGAGTGATCAATGCTCAAACTTGCAGATATTAAAATATGTAGAGCCTTTCATAAATTTTAGGATGGAATTAGATTGGCTCTTATAAAGTTGTAGCTGCCTGGAAATGTATGCCTTCTTTTCATCCTCCCTTTTTTCCAAGAGCTAAGAATGATTATTTCAAAATGTCTATTTATATTCCATGTTCTGCTTACTACCATTTCGTTACATAGAATGCAAAATGATCTGCCATTTTTTTTCTATAAAGCCATACATCTCGGTCCATGTCTCTTGAAAGGGTCGGCCACTGCTACTACCACTTCCTTTACTTAACCTTAGTTTTTTATTTTTGGGGTTCTCCATCAGGGGGGCAATGACAGAAGATAGAATTATATGCGCTTGTTAGGCCTACAGGTATTTAGGGATTAACTAGCCTTACTAGCCACAAAATAGTGTATGTAACTGTCTTTCAGGAAAGGGCAGGGTTAATAAACAGAAATAGGGTTAATAAGGATGCACAACAGTAATAGTGGTGAAATGGAGTCTGCACTATGGAGCAAGATATTGTTCCTTATGTGAATAACAATGGCTGCCACTAATGGCAGAAAACGGCACCCATACTATGCCATAAGCCCTCTCCTCTCCCAGCCTTCCCTCACTTATCTCAGCAATGATCTCACTTTTCGCACTTAGCTTAGCAATGTGCTGGCCGCAGGCCGCAGGGAGGGTGGGGGATGGTATCCGAAGCGCTGCTGGGGCCGAACTGGAGGCTTTGCGCCAGGGTCGGCCTATTTATACCGGCCCCGTCGCCAGCCTCCGCATCATCTGGCTGTGCCAGAAATGCAGCCGGATGTCCCTCCCCTCCGTTCCGGGCAGCCAATTGGGGCACGGTTGACCGGCCCTGATTGGCTCCCTTTTTCCTGCCTTCCCCCCAGCAGCCGAGGCTGCCGGGAAGGAGAAGGCTAACATGGCGGCCTCCTTGGAAGGGAGAGTGCTTTCTGGATAGCCTCCCCTCTCCAGCCCCTCCCATCCAGGCTATCCAGCAAGCACCCTCCAGCCCCTCCCCTCCAGCAACCAACCAGCCACCCTCCTTTCCAAAGCCACAATCAATTGCGGCTTTGGAAACAGAGGGGGCTGGCTGGAAAGGCTCCTTGCTCCAGCTCCTCGCCTCCACCCCCTCCCCTCCAGCATCCAGCCACCAGCCACCCTCCATGACTAAGTCATGGAGAATGCCCCTCTCTTACAGCGAGGCTGGATGGGAGGGAAGAACTTCACTGGCTGGGAGAGGTCTTCTCCATGACTTAGTCACATAGAAGAACCCTCCCATTCAGCGAGGCTGGACGAGGGAGAGAACCTCGCTGGCTGGGACAGGTCTTATCCATGACTGAGTCAAGGAGAAGACCCCTCCCATTCAGTGAGGCTGCATGGGAGGAGAACCTCTCTGGCTGGGACAGGTATTCTCATTCACTGAGTCACGGAGAAGACCCCTCCCATTCAGCAAGGCTGCATGGGGGCGGGAGAACCTCGCTGGCTGGGACAGGTCACGGAGAAGACCCCTCCCATTCAGCGAGGCTGCAAGGGGGGTATAACCTCGCTGTCTGGGACGGGTCTTCTCCGTGACTGAGTAATGGAGAAGACCCCTCCCATTCAGTGAGCCTGCACGGGGGGGAGAACCTCGCTGGCTGGGACGGGTCTTAGAATCATAGAATCATAGAATCATAGAATTGCAGAGTTGGAAGAGACCACAACGGCCATCCAGTCCAACCCCCTGCCATGCAGGAAATCTTGATCAAAGCATCCCCGATAGATGGCCATCCAGCCTCTGTTTAAAGACCTCCAAGGAAGGAGACCGCACCATGCTCCGAGGGAGCTCTTACTGTCAAAAATTTCCTCCTAATGTTGAGGTGGAATCTTTGTTCCTGGAGCTTGCATCCATTGCTCCGTGTTGCAGTCTCTGGACCAGCAGAAAACAAGCCTGCTTCATCCTCAGCGTGACATCCCTTCAAATATTGAAACAGGGCTATCATATCACCTCTTAACCATCTTTTTTCCAGGCTAAACATACCCAGCTCCCTAAGTCTCTCCTCATAAGGCATGGTTTCCAGACCTTTCACCATTTTAGTTGCCCTTCTCTGGACATGCTCCAATTTGTCAATATCCTTTTTGAATTGTGGTGCCCAGAACTGGACACAGTATTCTAGGTGGGGCCTGAGCAAGGCAGAATAGAGTGGCACTATTACAGTCGTCCCTTCACATTCGCGGAGGTTCCGTTCCGCGGACCCCCGCGAATGTGAAAAATCCGTGAATAACTACACCCCTCCCCCTCCCTCCCCAGACCTTCGCGGGGCCTTCCTAGGCCCCGCGGAGGTCTCACCGGCCCTCCCTCCCACCCTCCCCAGGCCTTCGCGGGGCCTTCCTAGGCCCCGCGGAGGCCTCACCGGCCCTCCCTCCCACCCTCCCCGGGCCTTCGCGAGGCCTTCCTAGGCCCCGCGGAGGCCTCACCGGCTCTCCCTCCCACCCTCCCCGGGCCTTCGCGGGGCCTTCCTAGGCCCCGCGGAGGCCTCACCGGCCCTCCCCGGGCCTCCCTCCCACCCTCCCCGGGCCTTCGCGGGGCCTTCCTAGGCCCCGCGGAGGCCTCACCGGCCCTCCCTCCCACCCTCCCCGGGCCTTCGCGAGGCCTTCCTAGGCCCCGCGGAGGCCTCACCGGCCCTCCCTCCCACCCTCCCCGGGCCTTCGCGGGGCCTTCCTAGGCCCCGCGGAGGCCTCACCGGCCCTCCCTCCCACCCTCCCCGGGCCTTCGCGGGGCCTTCCTAGGCCCCGCGGAGGCCTCACCGGCCCTCCCTCCCACCCTCCCCGGGCCTTCGCGAGGCCTTCCTAGGCCCCGCGGAGGCCTCACCGGCCCTCCCTCCCACCCTCCCCGGGCCTTCGCGAGGCCTTCCTAGGCCCCGCGGAGGCCTCACCGGCCCTCCCTCCCACCCTCCCCGGGCCTTCGCGAGGCCTTCCTAGGCCCCGCGGAGGCCTCACCGGCTCTCCCTCCCACCCTCCCCGGGCCTTCGCGGGGCCTTCCTAGGCCCCGCGGAGGCCTCCCCGGCCCTCCCTCCCACCTTCCCCGGGCCTTCGCGGGGCCTTCCTAGGCCCCGCGGAGGCCTCCCCGGCCCTCCCTCCCACCCTCCCCGGGCCTTCGCGGGGCCTTCCTAGGCCCCGCGGAGGCCTCACCGGCCCTCCCTCCCTCCCTCCCCGGGCCTTCGCGGGGCCTTCCTAGGCCCCGCGGAGGCCTCACCGGCCCTCCCTCCCACCCTCCCCGGGCCTTCGCGGGGCCTTCCTAGGCCCCGCGGAGGCCTCACCGGCCCTCCCACCCTCCCCGGGCCTTCGCGGGGCCTTCCTAGGCCCCGCGGAGGCCTCACCGGCCCTCCCTCCCACCCTCCCCGGGCCTTCACGAGGCCTTCCTAGGCCCCGCGGAGGCCTCACCGGCCCTCCCTCCCACCCTCCCCGGGCCTTCGCGAGGCCTTCCTAGGCCCCGCGGAGGCCTCACCGGCTCTCCCTCCCACCCTCCCCGGGCCTTCGCGGGGCCTTCCTAGGCCCCGCGGAGGCCTCCCCGGCCGTCCCTCCCACCCTCCCCGGGCCTTCGCGGGGCCTTCCTAGGCCCCGCGGAGGCCTCCCCGGCCCTCCCTCCCTCCCTCCCCGGGCCTTCGCGGGGCCTTCCTAGGCCCCGCGGAGGCCTCCCCGGCCCTCCCTCCCTCCCTCCCCGGGCCTTCGCGGGGCCTTCCTAGGCCCCGCGGAGGCCTCACCGGCCCTCCCTCCCACCCTCCCCGGGCCTTCGCGGGGCCTTCCTAGGCCCCGCGGAGGCCTCCCCGGCCCTCCCTCCCACCCTCCCCGGGCCTTCGCGAGGCCTTCCTAGGCCCCGCGGAGGCCTCACCGGCCCTCCCTCCCACCCTCCCCGGGCCTTCGCGAGGCCTTCCTAGGCCCCGCGGAGGCCTCAACGGCCCTCCCTCCCACCCTCCCCGGGCCTTCGCGAGGCCTTCCTAGGCCCGGCGGAGGCCTCAACGGCTCTCCCTCCCACCCACCCCCGGGCCTTCGCGGGGCCTTCCTAGGCCCCGCGGAGGCCTCACCGGCTCTCCCTCCCACCCTCCACGGGCCTTCGCGGGGCCTTCCTAGGCCCCGCGGAGGCCTCACCGGCCCTCCCTCCCACCCTCCTCGGGCCTTCGCGAGGCCTTCCTAGGCCCCGCGGAGGCCTCACCGGCTCTCCCTCCCACCCTCCCCGGGCCTTCGCGAGGCCTTCCTAGGCCCAGCGGAGGCCTCACCGGCCCTCCCTCCCACCCTCCCCGGGCCTTCGCGGGGCCTTCCTAGGCCCCGCGGAGGTCTCACCGGCCCTCCCTCCCACCCTCCCCGGGCCTTCGCGAGGCCTTCCTAGGCCCCGCGGAGGTCTCACCGGCCCTCCCTCCCACCCTCCCCGGGCCTTCGCGGGGCCTTCCTAGGCCCCGCGGAGGCCTCACCGGCCCTCCCTCCCACCCTCCCCGGGCCTTCGCGGGGCCTTCCTAGGCCCCGCGGAGGCCTCACCGGCCCTCCCTCCCACCCTCCCCGGGCCTTCGCGGGGCCTTCCTAGGCCCCGCGGAGGCCTCCCCGGCCCTCCCTCCCACCCTCCCCGGGCCTTCGCGGGGCCTTCTTAGGCCCCGCGGAGGCCTCCCCGGCCCTCCCTCCCACCCTCCCCGGGCCTTCGCGGGGCCTTCCTAGGCCCCGCGGAGGCCTCCCCGGCGCTCCCTCCCACCCTCCCCGGGCCTTCGCGGGGCCTTCCTAGGCCCCGCGGAGGCCTCCCCGGCCCTCCCTCCCACCCTCCCCGGGCCTTCGCGGGGCCTTCCTAGGCCCCGCGGAGGCCTCCCCGGCCCTCCCTCCCACCCTCCTCGGGCCTTCGCGGGGCCTTCCTAGGCCCCGCGGAGGCCTCCCCGGCCCTCCCTCCCACCCTCCCCGGGCCTTCGCGAGGCCTTCCTAGGCCCCGCGGAGGCCTCCCCGGCCCTCCCTCCCACCCTCCCCGGGCCTTCGCGAGGCCTTCCTAGGCCCCGCGGAGGCCTCAACGGCTCTCCCTCCCACCTACCCCCGGGCCTTCGCGGGGCCTTCCTAGGCCCCGCGGAGGCCTCCCCGGCCCTCCCTCCCACCCTCCCCGGGCCTTCGCGATGCCTTCCTAGGCCCCGCGGAGGCCTCAACGGCTCTCCCTCCCACCCCCCCGGGCCTTCGCGAGGCCTTCCTAGGCCCCGCGGAAGCCTCACCGGCCCTCCCTCCCACCCTCCTCGGGCCTTCGCGGGGCCTTCCTAGGCCCCGCGGAGGCCTCCCCGGCCCTCCCTCCCACCCTCCCCGGGCCTTCGCGAGGCCTTCCTAGGCCCCGCGGAGGCCTCACCGGCCCTCCCTCCCTCCCTCCCCGGGCCTTCGCGGGGCCTTCCTAGGCCCCGCGGAGGCCTCACCGGCCCTCCCTCCCACCCTCCCCGGGCCTTCGCGGGGCCTTCCTAGGCCCCGCGGAGGCCTCACCGGCCCTCCCTCCCACCCTCCCCGGGCCTTCGCGGGGCCTTCCTAGGCCCCGCGGAGGCCTCACCGGCCCTCCCTCCCACCCTCCCCGGGCCTTCGCGGGGCCTTCCTAGGCCCCGCGGAGGCCTCACCGGCCCTCCCTCCCACCCTCCCCGGGCCTTCGCGGGGCCTTCCTAGGCCCCGCGGAGGCCTCACCGGCCCTCCCTCCCACCCTCCCCGGGCCTTCGCGGGGCCTTCCTAGGCCCCGCGGAGGCCTCCCCGGCCCTCCCTCCCACCCTCCCCGGGCCTTCGCGGGGCCTTCTTAGGCCCCGCGGAGGCCTCCCCGGCCCTCCCTCCCACCCTCCCCGGGCCTTCGCGGGGCCTTCCTAGGCCCCGCGGAGGCCTCACCGGCGCTCCCTCCCACCCTCCCCGGGCCTTCGCGGGGCCTTCCTAGGCCCCGCGGAGGCCTCCCCGGCCCTCCCTCCCACCCTCCCCGGGCCTTCGCGGGGCCTTCCTAGGCCCCGCGGAGGCCTCACCGGCCCTCCCTCCCACCCTCCTCGGGCCTTCGCGGGGCCTTCCTAGGCCCCGCGGAGGCCTCCCCGGCCCTCCCTCCCACCCTCCCCGGGCCTTCGCGAGGCCTTCCTAGGCCCCGCGGAGGCCTCCCCGGCCCTCCCTCCCACCCTCCCCGGGCCTTCGCGAGGCCTTCCTAGGCCCCGCGGAGGCCTCAACGGCTCTCCCTCCCACCTACCCCCGGGCCTTCGCGGGGCCTTCCTAGGCCCCGCGGAGGCCTCCCCGGCCCTCCCTCCCACCCTCCCCGGGCCTTCGCGATGCCTTCCTAGGCCCCGCGGAGGCCTCAACGGCTCTCCCTCCCACCCCCCCGGGCCTTCGCGAGGCCTTCCTAGGCCCCGCGGAAGCCTCACCGGCCCTCCCTCCCACCCTCCTCGGGCCTTCGCGGGGCCTTCCTAGGCCCCGCGGAGGCCTCCCCGGCCCTCCCTCCCACCCTCCCCGGGCCTTCGCGAGGCCTTCCTAGGCCCCGCGGAGGCCTCACCGGCCCTCCCTCCCTCCCTCCCCGGGCCTTCGCGGGGCCTTCCTAGGCCCCGCGGAGGCCTCACCGGCCCTCCCTCCCACCCTCCCCGGGCCTTCGCGGGGCCTTCCTAGGCCCCGCGGAGGCCTCACCGGCCCTCCCTCCCACCCTCCCCGGGCCTTCGCGGGGCCTTCCTAGGCCCCGCGGAGGCCTCACCGGCCCTCCCTCCCACCCTCCCCGGGCCTTCACGAGGCCTTCCTAGGCCCCGCGGAGGCCTCACCGGCCCTCCCTCCCACCCTCCCCGGGCCTTCGCGAGGCCTTCCTAGGCCCCGCGGAGGCCTCACCGGCTCTCCCTCCCACCCTCCCCGGGCCTTCGCGGGGCCTTCCTAGGCCCCGCGGAGGCCTCCCCGGCCCTCCCTCCCACCCTCCCCGGGCCTTCGCGGGGCCTTCCTAGGCCCCGCGGAGGCCTCACCGGCGCTCCCTCCCACCCTCCCCGGGCCTTCGCGGGGCCTTCCTAGGCCCCGCGGAGGCCTCCCCGGCCCTCCCTCCCTCCCTCCCCGGGCCTTCGCGGGGCCTTCCTAGGCCCCGCGGAGGCCTCCCCGGCCCTCCCTCCCACCCTCCCCGGGCCTTCGCGGGGCCTTCCTAGGCCCCGCGGAGGCCTCCCCGGCCCTCCCTCCCACCCTCCCCGGGCCTTCGCGAGGCCTTCCTAGGCCCCGCGGAGGCCTCACCGGCCCTCCCTCCCACCCTCCCCGGGCCTTCGCGAGGCCTTCCTAGGCCCCGCGGAGGCCTCAACGGCCCTCCCTCCCACCCTCCCCGGGCCTTCGCGAGGCCTTCCTAGGCCCCGCGGAGGCCTCAACGGCTCTCCCTCCCACCCACCCCCGGGCCTTCGCGGGGCCTTCCTAGGCCCCGCGGAGGCCTCACCGGCTCTCCCTCCCACCCTCCACGGGCCTTCGCGGGGCCTTCCTAGGCCCCGCGGAGGCCTCACCGGCCCTCCCTCCCACCCTCCTCGGGCCTTCGCGAGGCCTTCCTAGGCCCCGCGGAGGCCTCACCGGCTCTCCCTCCCACCCTCCCCGGGCCTTCGCGAGGCCTTCCTAGGCCCAGCGGAGGCCTCACCGGCCCTCCCTCCCACCCTCCCCGGGCCTTCGCGGGGCCTTCCTAGGCCCCGCGGAGGCCTCCCCGGCCCTCCCTCCCACCCTCCCCGGGCCTTCGCGGGGCCTTCTTAGGCCCCGCGGAGGCCTCCCCGGCCCTCCCTCCCACCCTCCCCGGGCCTTCGCGGGGCCTTCCTAGGCCCCGCGGAGGCCTCACCGGCGCTCCCTCCCACCCTCCCCGGGCCTTCGCGGGGCCTTCCTAGGCCCCGCGGAGGCCTCCCCGGCCCTCCCTCCCACCCTCCCCGGGCCTTCGCGGGGCCTTCCTAGGCCCCGCGGAGGCCTCACCGGCCCTCCCTCCCACCCTCCTCGGGCCTTCGCGGGGCCTTCCTAGGCCCCGCGGAGGCCTCCCCGGCCCTCCCTCCCACCCTCCCCGGGCCTTCGCGAGGCCTTCCTAGGCCCCGCGGAGGCCTCCCCGGCCCTCCCTCCCACCCTCCCCGGGCCTTCGCGAGGCCTTCCTAGGCCCCGCGGAGGCCTCAACGGCTCTCCCTCCCACCTACCCCCGGGCCTTCGCGGGGCCTTCCTAGGCCCCGCGGAGGCCTCCCCGGCCCTCCCTCCCACCCTCCCCGGGCCTTCGCGATGCCTTCCTAGGCCCCGCGGAGGCCTCAACGGCTCTCCCTCCCACCCCCCCGGGCCTTCGCGAGGCCTTCCTAGGCCCCGCGGAAGCCTCACCGGCCCTCCCTCCCACCCTCCTCGGGCCTTCGCGGGGCCTTCCTAGGCCCCGCGGAGGCCTCCCCGGCCCTCCCTCCCACCCTCCCCGGGCCTTCGCGAGGCCTTCCTAGGCCCCGCGGAGGCCTCACCGGCCCTCCCTCCCTCCCTCCCCGGGCCTTCGCGGGGCCTTCCTAGGCCCCGCGGAGGCCTCACCGGCCCTCCCTCCCACCCTCCCCGGGCCTTCGCGGGGCCTTCCTAGGCCCCGCGGAGGCCTCACCGGCCCTCCCTCCCACCCTCCCCGGGCCTTCGCGGGGCCTTCCTAGGCCCCGCGGAGGCCTCACCGGCCCTCCCTCCCACCCTCCCCGGGCCTTCACGAGGCCTTCCTAGGCCCCGCGGAGGCCTCACCGGCCCTCCCTCCCACCCTCCCCGGGCCTTCGCGAGGCCTTCCTAGGCCCCGCGGAGGCCTCACCGGCTCTCCCTCCCACCCTCCCCGGGCCTTCGCGGGGCCTTCCTAGGCCCCGCGGAGGCCTCCCCGGCCCTCCCTCCCACCCTCCCCGGGCCTTCGCGGGGCCTTCCTAGGCCCCGCGGAGGCCTCACCGGCGCTCCCTCCCACCCTCCCCGGGCCTTCGCGGGGCCTTCCTAGGCCCCGCGGAGGCCTCCCCGGCCCTCCCTCCCTCCCTCCCCGGGCCTTCGCGGGGCCTTCCTAGGCCCCGCGGAGGCCTCCCCGGCCCTCCCTCCCACCCTCCCCGGGCCTTCGCGGGGCCTTCCTAGGCCCCGCGGAGGCCTCCCCGGCCCTCCCTCCCACCCTCCCCGGGCCTTCGCGAGGCCTTCCTAGGCCCCGCGGAGGCCTCACCGGCCCTCCCTCCCACCCTCCCCGGGCCTTCGCGAGGCCTTCCTAGGCCCCGCGGAGGCCTCAACGGCCCTCCCTCCCACCCTCCCCGGGCCTTCGCGAGGCCTTCCTAGGCCCCGCGGAGGCCTCAACGGCTCTCCCTCCCACCCACCCCCGGGCCTTCGCGGGGCCTTCCTAGGCCCCGCGGAGGCCTCACCGGCTCTCCCTCCCACCCTCCACGGGCCTTCGCGGGGCCTTCCTAGGCCCCGCGGAGGCCTCACCGGCCCTCCCTCCCACCCTCCTCGGGCCTTCGCGAGGCCTTCCTAGGCCCCGCGGAGGCCTCACCGGCTCTCCCTCCCACCCTCCCCGGGCCTTCGCGAGGCCTTCCTAGGCCCAGCGGAGGCCTCACCGGCCCTCCCTCCCACCCTCCCCGGGCCTTCGCGGGGCCTTCCTAGGCCCCGCGGAGGTCTCACCGGCCCTCCCTCCCACCCTCCCCGGGCCTTCGCGAGGCCTTCCTAGGCCCCACGGAGGTCTCACCGGCCCTCCCTCCCACCCTCCCCGGGCCTTCGCGGGGCCTTCCTAGGCCCCGCGGAGGCCTCACCGGCCCTCCCTCCCACCCTCCCCGGGCCTTCGCGGGGCCTTCCTAGGCCCCGCGGAGGCCTCACCGGCCCTCCCTCCCACCCTCCCCGGGCCTTCGCGGGGCCTTCCTAGGCCCCGCGGAGGCCTCCCCGGCCCTCCCTCCCACCCTCCCCGGGCCTTCGCGGGGCCTTCTTAGGCCCCGCGGAGGCCTCCCCGGCCCTCCCTCCCACCCTCCCCGGGCCTTCGCGGGGCCTTCCTAGGCCCCGCGGAGGCCTCACCGGCGCTCCCTCCCACCCTCCCCGGGCCTTCGCGGGGCCTTCCTAGGCCCCGCGGAGGCCTCCCCGGCCCTCCCTCCCACCCTCCCCGGGCCTTCGCGGGGCCTTCCTAGGCCCCGCGGAGGCCTCCCCGGGCCTCCCTCCCTCCCTCCCCGGGCCTTCGCGGGGCCTTCCTAGGCCCCGCGGAGGCCTCCCCGACCCTCCCTCCCACCCTCCCCGGGCCTTCGCGGGGCCTTCCTAGGCCCCGCGGAGGCCTCACCGGCCCTCCCTCCCACCCTCCTCGGGCCTTCGCGGGGCCTTCCTAGGCCCCGCGGAGGCCTCCCCGGCCCTCCCTCCCACCCTCCCCGGGCCTTCGCGAGGCCTTCCTAGGCCCCGCGGAGGCCTCCCCGGCCCTCCCTCCCACCCTCCCCGGGCCTTCGCGAGGCCTTCCTAGGCCCCGCGGAGGCCTCAACGGCTCTCCCTCCCACCTACCCCCGGGCCTTCGCGGGGCCTTCCTAGGCCCCGCGGAGGCCTCCCCGGCCCTCCCTCCCACCCTCCCCGGGCCTTCGCGAGGCCTTCCTAGGCCCCGCGGAGGCCTCAACGGCTGTCCCTCCCACCCCCCCGGGCCTTCGCGAGGCCTTCCTAGGCCCCGCGGAAGCCTCACCGGCCCTCCCTCCCACCCTCCTCGGGCCTTCGCGGGGCCTTCCTAGGCCCCGCGGAGGCCTCCCCGGCCCTCCCTCCCACCCTCCCCGGGCCTTCGCGAGGCCTTCCTAGGCCCCGCGGAGGCCTCACCGGCCCTCCCTCCCACCCTCCCCGGGCCTTCGCGAGGCCTTCCTAGGCCCCGCGGAGGCCTCAACGGCTCTCCCTCCCACCCCCCCCGGGCCTTCGCGAGGCCTTCCTAGGCCCCGCGGAGGCCTCACCGGCTCTCCCTCCCACCCTCCCCGGGCCTTCGCGGGGCCTTCCTAGGCCCCGCGGAGGCCTCACCGGCCCTCCCTCCCACCCTCCCCGGGCCTTCGCGGGGCCTTCGTAGGCCCCGCGGAGGCCTCACCGGCCCTCCCTCCCACCCTCCTCGGGCCTTCGCGGGGCCTTCCTAGGCCCCGCGGAGGCCTCACCGGCCCTCCCCGGGCCTTCGCGGGGCCTTCCTAGGCCCAGCGGAGGCCTCACCGGCCCTCCCTCCCACCCTCCTCGGGCCTTCGCGGGGCCTTCCTAGGCCCCGCGGAGGCCTCACCGGCTCTCCCTCCCACCCTCCCCGGGCCTTCGCGGGGCCTTCCTAGGCCCCGCGGAGGCCTCACCGGCCCTCCCTCCCTCCCTCCCCGGGCCTTCGCGGGGCCTTCCTAGGCCCCGCGGAGGCCTCACCGGCCCTCCCTCCCACCCTCCCCGGGCCTTCGCGGGGCCTTCCTAGGCCCCGCGGAGGCCTCACCGGCCCTCCCTCCCACCCTCCTCGGGCCTTCGCGGGGCCTTCCTAGGCCCCGCGGAGGCCTCACCGGCCCTCCCTCCCACCCTCCCCGGGCCTTCGCGAGGCCTTCCTAGGCCCCGCGGAGGCCTCACCGGCTCTCCCTCCCACCCTCCCCGGGCCTTCGCGAGGCCTTCCTAGGCCCCGCGGAGGCCTCACCGGCTCTCCCTCCCACCCTCCCCGGGCCTTCGCGGGGCCTTCCTAGGCCCCGCGGAGGCCTCCCCGGCCCTCCCTCCCTCCCTCCCCGGGCCTTCGCGGGGCCTTCCTAGGCCCCGCGGAGGTCTCCCCGGCCCTCCCTCCCTCCCCAGGCCTTCGCGGGGCCTTCCTAGGCCCCGCGGAGGCCTCCCCGGCCCTCCCTCCCTCCCTCCCCAGGCCTTCGCGGGGCCTCCGGAGGGCTTCCGGGCGTCCCGCGAAGGCCTCCCCACCCCTCCCCAGGTCTTTCACGGGGCCTCTGGAGGCCCCGTGTCGCGGTTTTGGGGGGAGCTGGGGGGGCCCTCCCAAAACCGCGAATAACCGAAACCGCGAATGTCAAGTTCGCGAATGTGGAGGGACAACTGTACTTCCCTTGATCTAGACACTATGTCTATTGATGCAGCCCAAAATCGCATTGGCCTTTTTAGATGCCGCATCACATTGTTGACTCATGTTCAACTTGTGCTCTACTAGGACTCCTAGATCCCTTTCACACGTAGTCTCATTCATCCAGGTCTCTCCCATCCTATATTTATGCATTCCATTTTTTCGCCCTAAGTGCAGTACTTTACATTTCTCCGTATTGAATTTCATTTTGTTAGCTTTGGCCCAGCTCTCCAGTCTATCCAGGTCATTCTGAATTTTGATCCTGTCCTCTAGGGTATTAGCTACTCCTCCTAATTTGGTGTCATCTGCAAATTTGATAACTGTGACTGAGTCATGGAGAAGGTTTTCCCATTCAGTGAGGCTGCACAGGGGGGAGAACCTCGCTGGCTGGGATGGGTCTTCTCTGTGACTCAGTCATGGAGAAGACCCCTCCCATTCAGCGAGGCTGGATGGGAAGGGTTTTCTGGATGGGAGGGCTGGATGGGAAGGGTTTTCTGGATGGGAGGACTTTTCCCCCTCTCCTCCAACGACCAGCCACCCTCCCTTCCCAAGGCTGCAATCGCAGTTTTTGGAAGGGAACGTGCTGGCTGGAAAGCCTCCTCCCAGTGGTGACCTGGGCTTCGTAGCCCCGCCCACCACTTTCATTCCCTCCCCCACCTCCCTAAAATGGTGACTGGGGCTTTGAAGCCCCGATCTGCAGTTTAGGGAGGGTGGTGAAGTTGTGGGCGGGCGGGGGGAGGGGGGAGTGACCTAGCCGCATGTCACCACTGACAGCTATGTGTGTCAGTGGTGACATGCATGTCATAGGTTCGCCATCACTGCCCTATGTAAACTTGTCCACAGCTGCATGGTATGTGGTAAACTCCTGTAGCTGTGAGACTGTCTCTTTTGTCCTTCGCTGAATGCAGCATTTCTTGGATTTTTTTGGGTTGGTCTATAGATTGTTTTGAGGTTGTGTTTCCTTTTCATTTTTCCTATTCTGTCTGTGACTCCTTTGATGTATGGTAAAAATACCTTCCCTTTGGGTGGCTGTTTTTCTTCTTCATTCCTGTGGTTTTTTCTGGGTCTGGCTGTTCTTGTGATGTCTGATCTGGAGTAACCATTACCCTGTAGGGCTCAGTTTAGGTGCCTCAGTTCGTCCTCCAGGTAGTGGGGTTCGCAGATCCTTTTTGCACGGTCTACCAATGCTTTTATTGTGCTTCTTTTTTTGTCCTGGGTGATGATTGGTGTTCTTGTGTAGGTATCTGTCCGTGTGTGTGGGTTTTCTGTATACCTTGTGGCCTAACCATTGGTTTGGTTTGCAGATGACTAGGACATCCAAGAATGGCAATGTTCCTTCCTTCTTTTTCCATTGTGAATTGGATATTTGGGTGGATGCTGTTCAGGTGGTTCAGGAATGAGACCAAATCTTCTTCTCTGTGGTTCCAAATGGTGAAAGTGTCATCCACATATTGGAACCATGTTGTGGGGGTTTTTTTGGTGCTGTTTCCAGGGCTTGCTTTTCAAAATGTTCCATGTAGAAGTTTGCTATCACTGGGCTCAGGGGGCTGTCTATGGCTACCCCATCTATCTGTTCATAGAATTCAGTATTCCACTGGAAGTAGCTTGTGGTGAGGCAATGTTTGAACAAGCCTGTGATGTCCTCAGGAAATATTTGTTGTATGAGTGCCATGGTGTCCATTACGTGGACTTTGGTGAACAAGAAAACAACATCAAAACTGATCAGTCTGTCTCCAGGTTTCAGTTCGATGTTGTTGATTTTTTCTATGAAGTGAGCTGAGTCTTTGATGTAGTGAGGGGTTTGTCCTATGTGGGTTTGTAATTGTGTGGCCAGAACCTTGGCCAAGTCATACGTGGGGGATCCGATGGCACTCACTATGGGTTGGAGTGGAATGGAATCCTTGTGGATCTTGGGAAGTCCATATAGTCTTGGTAGGAAAGCCTCTGATCTGCATAGATTCTGGTGTATGATTAGCTGAATTGATGAGTTCTTGATCAAGGCATTTGTTTTTCTGGTGATTTTGTTGGTCTGATATTGCTTGAGTTTTCTGTATGTTGCAGGGTCCAAAGTTCCCTTATATTTTTGTCTGTATTTTTCTGTTTCCATGATTACTGTGGCATTGCCTTTGTCTGCTGGGAGAATAATGATTTCTGGGTCTGCATTGAGATCCTTGATGGCTTTTCTTTCTTTTCTAGTTATATTGCTGGGTGGTGGGTTTGCCTTCCTCAGGATCCTAGCTGTTTCTCCTCTTATCTCTTCTGCCCCTTCCTCCGGGAGACAGTAGAGGGCAGATTCAACATGGGCGATGATGTCTTCATCTGGGATTCTGGTTGTGGTAACTGCAAAATTGCCTCCTTTGGACAGGATGGATGTTTCTTCTTTTGACAGTTGCCATTCTGTTAGGTTGGTAATAGTCCGTGCTGTGTCCAGCTGGGGTTTCTCTTGGTGATTGTGGCATTTGTAAAATTTTTGTTTCTACCTTTCAGTGTGAAACACCATATCTTTTTCCATTTTTCTGTAGGTGAGGTTGTCAATTTTGTCCCAGTCTTGGGTGTTCATTTTTTGACTGATGTGGAGGTTGAGTGATAATAGCTCCTTGTCTGCGTTGGCCAGGTCTTTGTGGGTGCTGAGTATTCTCTCTTGTAACAGTGCTTTTTCCATTCTGTTGTAGATCCGGTTGGCCTGTGGGGATTTTAATGTCCTCTTTGCTGTGAGAAAGTGGGGTATGGTTTCTGTGTCTCTGCATCATAACAAGAAAGTTAACAAACAGAGTAGATGTGCTCTCCTGGTCCAGAGTTTCTCCAGTCTCTGGGTGTCTTGGAACAATTTCTCCCCGTAGAGATGTTCAATGTGAAGTCGAAGGCTTTCACAGCCGGCATCCATAGATTTTCTGGGCTGTGAGGCTGTGTTCTGGAATAGTTTCTTTCTGACGTTTCACCTGTATCTGTGGCTAGCATCTTCAGAGAATGTTTGGGTAGGAGTGTATGTGGAGTTTTTATGCTGTGAACCCCTGTTGGGAGTATATGTAAATTTGTGTAATTGAATGGTTTGTTTCTGGGTATAGAAATGCAAGTCTCATTAATGTCTGTTTGGCTAATGGCTGGTTGATCACCCAACCATCAGCCAAACAGACACTAATGAGCCTTGCATTTCTATACCCAGAAACTAACCATTCAATTACACAAATTTACATATACTCCCCAACAGCATATAAACTCCACATACACTCCTACCCAGGTTCACAGCATATAACCCCCCCACACACACTTCTACCCAACCATTCTCTGAAGATGCAAGCCACAGATGCAGGTGAAACGTCAGGAATAAACTCTTCCAGAACACAGCCTCACAGCCTGGAAAGAACCCAAGGAAAATCTATGGATGCCAACCTTGAAAGCCTTCGACTTCACAGGTGAACACTGTATGGCTACTGCTGCCATCCCCCAGCCACTAAATTACCATAGTGGGGATTGTCAGGTGACAGGAGAGTAAGAAATTATCAGACGCAGCAAAAACTGCACCAGAAGATCACTAGAACAGGAAGGGGCGACCTTACCAGATGATGTTGTCCTCCAGTGTTCTGGGGGTGTAAGAATGGGTGTCAGTAAGGCATCCCTTTTTATTGGCAGCTTGTCCCCATCAATGAAAAAGGGAAGCCTCATCCACAGCAGCACTACGCCCCCCCCCAAACAGCTGAAGGACACCCTTTCTGTTCTTCTAGTGATCTTCTGACACATTGTTGGGAATGTGATTTTTGGTGCATTCCCCTGCATCTGATAATCTCCTAGGTTACTGAGCCAGGGGGTCCTTGTGAAAAGAGGTGTCATTTGACATTAGTCCCACATATGTCACCAACAGGATTCTGCCTGTTGTCTTCTTTGTTTTCTCTTTCCTCATCTTTATTTTACAGCCCTTGGTGAAATCACAGCAATTATGTCTCTGATTTGTTTGTGATCCTTAAAAGTCTATTGTTCCCTGCTTCTTTAAATCATGCTGATATGATGGAAGAGGTGGTTATCAGAACAGTCTCTCTGAAGGTAGTGTGCAGTCTCGTGCTTGGTGAGCCACGTACATATGAGCCAACAAATGTGTTATGTCAGTTGTTATTAACCTAGATTATAATAAAAATGACAGTATATCTCCCCTGTTGTACAGCTAAAAATATGTGAATTGCAGCATGAAATATCACACATTGGTAAGCAGTATATAAAGCCACATTGGAAATTTTAAACTGTCAACAAGACTAATCAGATAAAGATTATGGCTCAAAAAAGCTTGACATTTGGATGATTTGATATTTTTGCCTAATAGGCTAGCCTGTTACCCCAAAACCATAGTATGCTACAGAGAGCAATGATATTTCTCAATTTTTCTTTTTTCTGTCTCCTGAAAATGATGTAACTTCTGCCATTAATTTCTACAGAAATAAATTCAAATAGTTGTAGCAAGACACACACACACACGCATATATATATGTACACAGAAAGGCCATGGGTGAGAAAACAGACAGTAAGAGGCTAAGTGGTTCTGGCATGCTCTGCATCCACACCTGTTCAGGAACTAAGAATGAGACAACTTCAAATTTCCATGCATTTGTCACTTCAAATTAGACCCTTGGCCTCATTCTAATTAGCGTGTGCTTACATTTATTAATAAGATCATTTGGATCTGGCAGGAGAAATGAATCATCTCATTAACAGTCAGTTAGAGGAGTCTAAAAGAGAGAGAAAAAAGAAACAGGCATGCTCCTTGATGGCCAAGGGTAAATGAAGTGTTTCACCGATAACATCACTATTTAAGTCTAGCAAGTTTGCCACAGAGTGAAGATTGCCTATTAAATAGGGCTGCCTATGAAATGGATGATGCAAGGTGAAATGGCTGGTGCAAGGTATTAAGTGAAGAGGGAGGAAAAACAGAGAGAACGATGCTTTTCCAAAAATTTAGTAACTGGAAAGAAGTTTTTTTTAAAAAAAATCTCTAGGAAAATGATGTTGTGTTAAAAAAAATCTACCAGATGATATCTTCCAACAAATGTGTGAATTCTGTAAGGACTCTGGAGTGGATGCAGTAATAAAACTATAGGATGCTGCCACACTGCAGAAATAATGCAGTTTGACACCACTTTAACTGCCATGACTCAGTGCTATTGAATGCTAGGATTTGTAGTTTTGTGAGATATTTAGCCTACTCTGTCAGAAAGCTCTGGTGCCACAACAAACTACAGATCACAGGATTCCATAGAATGGAGCCATGATAGTTCGCTCTCGCTCTCTCTCTCTCTCTCTCTCTCTCTCTCTCTTTCTCTCTCTCTCTCTGGCTTTTCGTCACAAATGAAGATTCATTTGTGTATTGTATTTTAATTTTTGTAAGCCGCCCCGATCTATCTGTATTGTATTTTAACTTTTGTAAGCCGCCCCGATTGTTTTAACAGAGGGGCGGGGTATAAATAAATATTATTATTATTATTATTATTATTATTATTATATTCAGGAAGGACTCATCCCACGCTTTCTGCAAGCGCATTGAGAAAGGCCAATCTGAGATAAAACAAGTCCGGTTGCAGAAAGCACAGCAGAAGGTCTCCTTGGGTAATGTTTCCAGGTTGTGATTCTTTCTGCGTTGTCATTTCTCTTCAAGGCTTGTTCGGCATGAGTTCTCAAATAAGGCTGCAGCATTGTGGATAGTGCATCTCCATGCCTCCGGATGTGAGGCCAGGGTGGACCATGGTTGGTGATCAATTTGGCCAAGCCTGAGATGTTGTTTCAGGGAGTCCTTGTGTCCCTTTTTTGGAGCGCCCCTCTTACGCTGACCCATGGTGAGTTCACCGTAGAGTACTAATTTTGGGAGGCGATGGTCCTCCATCCTAGAAACGTGTCCTGCCAGCGCAGATGTGTTCTCAATATCATGGCCTCAATGCTGGTGATCCCTGCTTGCTCAAGCAACATTCGTCACATAGTCAGTCCAGTGTATATTTAGGATTGTGCATATTAAAGCTGTGTCAAACTGCATTATTTTTGCAGTGTGGCAGCAGCCTATGAGGTAAATTCAATGGGATACCCTAGAGTGTAAAACTGAACTGAAAATATCTTTCCCTTGCTCAGGGTTAGGGAACTTGTGTTTCTCTAGGTGTTATTGGACTGCAGCTAGCTCCCTTGATGTCTCGTCATTGGCATTCTGAGTAGGGTGACTGGGAGTTTCAATCCAATAACATTTTGTATTTTGCCCACACCTGATGTAGATAAAAAGCACAAGCACTTTATGTTGCATCTAAACTTGCTTGAGTTCTGACTTTAAAATAGGGGTGAGCACCTGCCTGGGCCAATTCCCCAAGCCCCTCCCATGTGGTCCACATCGCTTACAGCAAGTCCCAATGCCTCTATCATTTCCTGTCTCCATTTTGAGAAGGACATACAGGAAAACTGAGTCATTTTGAAGTTGTTGAAGTTGTGTGGCATGACTCACTAGAAAAGACAATAATGCTGGGTAGGGTAGAAGGCAGTAGGAAAAGAGAAAAACCATATTATAGATGGATGGACTCAGTCAAGGAAGCACGACCCTGAGCCTGCAGGACCTGAACAGGGCTATTGATGATAGGGTGACTTGGAGGTGTCTCATTCATAGGGTTGCCATGAGTTGAGGTCGACTCGAGGGCAGTTAACAACAACAAGGGGATCTTGTACTGTTGCACTGTCATAACTTTTTCGGACAATGTAAAAATAACGCTAGCAGCGTCACCAGGTTGCGACGCTGCAGCGCAAGAGGGCGTCAGTTTCGTACGACGCTCCTTCCCAGCGGTACTGTTGCAGTACCGCTGGGACATTTGACCGTGATATTTTCGCTTTTACAGTCATATTTTACTCACGATCGTTGACCGCGAGTAAAATATGATGGTAGAAAGCAAAAATATCACGGTCAAATGTCCCAGCGGTACTGCAACAGTACCGCTGGGAAGGAGCGTCGTACGAAACTGACGCCCTCTAGCGCTGCAGCGTCGCAACTTGGCGACGCTGCTAGCGTTATTTTTACATTGTCCAAAAAAGTCCTCATTCTGCGATTACAGATTCTACCCCATCCGATAAAGTCCTTAGTCTACTTCCTCAGATGCAGGAAGTAGACTAAGGACTTTATCAGATGCACAGAATAAGGTGTCATAATGATGCCACATAACCACGAAAGGTCACACGTACCACACAAACATTGCCCTTTTGCGGTTATGTCCCCTTAAAAACCTGTTCTTTTTAATTGATGGATGAAGCCATCAATTGATCCCCCGTGGAGTTTTTTTGTTGGCATAGGCGGCATGTGAAACCTCGCGTCATTTTTTTACTGTACTTACCCCGTCAATGGCTGGTCCGGCATGAACACTTCTGGGTGAGATCATGACAGCTAGGTAAGTGATGTAGTTTTTATGACCCTCCCTGGGTTACTTGTAAGTTTTAAAGTGTGTTTTTGTGCTTTTTTCATTTTTTAATGTTATTTTTGTTTGTTTTTTAATTTTCCACGAAATGAAGTCTCATGATATTCCACAGGATTTCAAAGGAGGAACTGAACAGCGCTCTTCTCACTTCCTCTTTCATTTCTGAGGCTTCTTTTGCCGGGAAAGCAAGGTAAGTGTGTGGGGGGGCATTCTTCTGCTGGCATAAAAATGGATTTTTTTATGCCAGCACAAGAATGCATTAAGGGGATTGTCTGATAAAGTCCTAAGTCTACAAAAGCTTATGCTACAATTTTCTCTCTCTCAGTTCATCTCAAAGGTGCAACAAGATCCCCTTGCATACCTGTAAAACTATAACTCCTTAACATACAGATCTCTATTATATTATTCTGTATGCACAATTGGTCATTAAGACCAGTTCTTTATGTCACTTCACCATCTGTAGGTCAGTTGGTGAGTATGCAGGAGGTCTTCTCTAGAGTGGCACACAACACTGGCACTCTCTGCCATAGGAAATCTGTCTGGCCTATCCTCTGATTGTGTTTTGTTGTCCAGTTAAAACAATTTTCTTTCAGCAAGCCTGTGAGTTTGGCTGGGTGTTGAACTTTGATATCCCAGGTTGTCATTTTAGCTTGTTTTGTATATTATGTTTTATTGTACTGTCTCCATATGACAATGTTTTGTACTGTATACAACAAACAGATGGGATAGAAATCTTTTATGAACAAATATAAAATATCGAAAATGGGAACTGATCAGTTTATGAAAACGTTTGCTTTAAATGTTATGAATAAAAGGGTTTTAAATATACATGGGTTTTGTTTTTGGCAGTGTTGCTTTTAATTCTAAATACAAATTAGTCTATGTGACTGTTCAAATATTTTCTTGCTGGCAAAGTGTACAATTAAAAGATATCTGTACTCCAATGCCAACCTCTGTCAAAGCCATAGCAGGGACCCTGCCAATGTACCAGTGCTGAACTTAGATCAAAGACAAGCATTGCAGAAAGATTAGTCAGACGTACAAAAGCAGTATACTGACAGCACCAAAAAGGCTCAAATAAATCATGTGAATGAAGACTGATTACACCTTGCTCTCCTCAAGATTGGTCAGGCAAGATACCTGTTTCATTGCTTCAAGCAACAAAGGAACTCAGGGTGGTTGTATGCTTTAACACGCAGATTCATTGTACTCAGCATTTGCCATATATGGTTTTCATTTTGTCTCTCTCAAACCCCCTAGGCCTTGCCATGGCCACTTGAATCCCACTGACTCAACAGGAGCTGGGGCTGATGGCTTCCTGATTTCAGACTTGTCATGTCTGCCTTTTTTAAAAAAAAGTTCACTGAAGAAATAATGACAAAGGTGGAATATGAATGAGTGGCACCTGTATATGTATACATCATGATTTGGCTCTCTGAAGAGGTAGAGGGAGGGGCGCATGTGGAGATATGTAACAGTATGTCCATATGGTTTTCTGCCAAAGAGGGATCTAGTTGCAGGGATTTCATAGCTGCTGCTACTTTTCACTTGGAAATCAATCCCTGAAAACCAATAACAGAGTTTCAATATTAAGTGCTGGGTGTGTGCGTGCATGTCGTATTTTCATTCTGGTTTTACTAGACCTGTAAAATACCCACTGTGGAACAGAATCACAAGGAACTTATTCATGTAGCTGGTTTGAAATCCAAGGAGTTCTTGTGTAGAAGGAGACTTCAGAGTACTGGCAGACCCATAGAGGTTTTGGTGTTTAAAAGAGCTCTTTTTCTTTAAAGTGTGTGTTGAGCAGCGGGGGGGGGGGAGACTAGCAAGAAACTGAACTGTAGTAAGGTAAGTAAAAAGGTATGGTTTCTATTCTGCTAGCTCAGTTCATTAGTTACAAAATACCTTATATATATTCAAAAATTCCTTTTCCATATATATTATGGTACTTAAACACCTTTGATTGATGGAAGCCACCAGCCACCAGTACAGTGGACCTATTGAGTTCAATGGTGTAAATTAATTGTGAGCAGTGCCTGCAGGAACAAAGTGTAGATTCCATCTAATCCAGTCTCCATTTCCAACAGGAACCAGAGAGAAAAGATAAGTTGAACACTGTATATAGAGAACATGATAGTATGGAGATTATCAGACACATTAAAAGTGGCATTACATGAATGGCAGGAGATCGCAAAAGGGCTCGCTTTTCATACAACATCGTTCCCCCCTTGTTATGCACCCATTCTGCTGCTGTTTCACTGCTTTTTATTTATTGAGAAGCCATCAATAGATTCCCCATTCCATTTCTATCATGGATGTTCCTGCGAGTGACAAGGTGCCCCATTATGCTGGCGGGATCCCAGCATCAATGGGAGGTCCCTGCCAGAACACTTCTTGATGAGACTGGGACAGCCAGGTAAGTGACACGCTCCCCAGGTTACTTGTAATGTTTTTAGTGTGTTTAGGTGCTTGGTGTAACTTTTTCTTGTGTATTTCTCTTTTCATTTTTTAATTTCCCACACTCACATCTTCTTGCGAGAACAGGTGGGTTTCACTCCAGGAAGTGACTGGAGCTCCATTAGAGCTCTGTTCACTCCTGGGCTGCTCTGTCAATGGGAGAGGAGGTAAGTGTGGTGAGTAGGGTAATTGTGGCAGGACAGGGGCAGGAGTGGAGATTGTGGGACAGGAATGCTTTTTTCATTCCTGTCTGATAATCTCCTATGTCTCCTTGGTTAAGAGAGTAATAAGTGAAATTTTATAAATTATGCATACTATTAAATACGCATATTATGGAATTCATCTAAAGTATAAAGAACCCATATGAAACTGTGAGCTGGTGGGAAACACAAATCTTTATAAATATTTCCAGAAGACTTGCATTATGCACTATAACCTATGACCCTTGTCTAGTTCTAATTATTTTCAGCTCTTCTTGTGTAGGGTTGCAATATTCACTCATTGTCTGGGTTTTACCTGGTTTCTAGCCATGCCACCTGTTGCCTTTTTTACCATCATGTGGCCTAGAATCCAAGTATTCAATTTTTTAAAGCAGAGTTATGGGGGGGAATGTGTAGTCATTCTTCTGTCCAAATGTTTTGTGAGAAACAAATCTAGAAGTATGTTTAGCCAATGAGTGAAGTCAACATCATTTACAGTAGAGTTACTTCAGTATTCAAATGGTAGACATGATCCATTGTCTCTCAGTACCAATTTCCAGTTTCTTGAGTCAATGCTACAACTCTGGAGGAAAATGTAGCCAAAGTCTGTTCTGCAGAAGTCCTTACAAAGTTTGCACAGAAAGCAGTGGAACCATTAAAGTGAAGGAGGTGGGATACAACACAGCAGGTAAAAAACCATAAAACAATAATTAGCATTTAAGGCTCTACGAAGTCTGTTGTTTTCATTACTTGTTTGATGTGTCAATATTTTAGATTATTACCATAGATATCTGGGGTAAAGTCAAGTTCCATTTTATGGTGGCAGTTAAGATTCTGGAACTGCTGGGAGCCATCTCTGTATTACTATCTTCTCTTCTCTTCATTTTATTTATTTATTTAATTTATATGCCTCTTTTCTCCCAGAATGTGGGAGGAGACATCCCATCTTGCCTCTTCCCCCACTGATGCTCTACTACTACTGCCCCCCACTTTGCTTTATCCCCCCTCTCCCAGTCCTTGTTCTAGTGCAGAGGCACAGTGGTCTTCATCTGCCTGCTTCCTCTCTGCTTAAAGCAGCACTTTCCATTAGTTGATCAAGAGGAGGGGAGGAAAAGAGGGTTGGAGTTGCTGCTGTGGCTGAAAGGGTGGGAAGCATGAAGGTAAAGTGAAGCAAAAGAGAGGGGAGAAGATAGAAGATGAGGCATGTGGGTGCAAGAGAAGAGGGTGCAGCAGCACAAGCTGGTGGGAAAGGGAAGGGAAGGAGGGAAACAAAGGTTATACATGCAAGTTGCAAAACACAAGAAGCAAGGGAAGGGAAACTTGGCAAAGGTAAGGCAAGGGAGGGTGAGAGATACAGTGGCAGGGTGCAAGCATCAAGAAAAGTAGACATAAGGTGATTGAAGGTACAAGAGAAAGGTGACTGGTGCCAGAAGGTGAGGCAAGGAGGGTAGGAAGGGTGAGGCATGTACGTGGCAGAGTGCAAGAAGCATAGGAGAAGATCATGGTGGAAGCATAAGGTGACACAATCATAGAATCATAGTCAGAAGAGACCACAAGGGCGATCCAGTTAAAACCCCTGCCATGCAGGAATACACAATTAAAGTATTCCTGACAGATGGCCATCCAGCCTCTGTTTAAAAACTCCAAAGAAGGAAACTCCACCACTCTTGGAGACAGAACATTCTACAGCCAAACAGCTCTTACTGTCAGGAAATTCTTCCTAGTATTTAGGTAGAATCTCTTTTCCTGTTGTTTGAATCCATTGCTCCATGTTTAGTCTCTGGAGCAGCAAAAAAACCCAAGCTTGCTCAAGGAAGAAAGGAAGAGAGGAGCAGCTATAGAGTAAGGGAGAACAGTATTGTGAAGGTACAAAAAAAAGGGTGGAAAGGGTGAGGCGGGAATGTGCATAATTTTTTAAATGCATAATTTTTAAAAAGCATGTACCTTGAGCGGAGTGCACAATCTTGCCAGTTTGCTTCAGGCCATGACAACTTGCCCTGAAACTGAACTAGGCCAATCCAATCTAATCTGGACCTGGTCCAAATCAGTCTAATTCAGAATTCCCTAAAACCACTTAGTCCCAGGACTCAAAAGAATTTTACCTTTTAAAATACAGAAAATACTACATTGGTTAGAAAGGAGTTTGAGGGACAGAAGGGGTGGAGTTGCCAGGGCTATGTTCAGAAAAGCAGGTAGACTCTACATGACTCTTTTTGATACTGTAAGCCAATGAGCTGAATGCATTGGCTGACCATGTCTGTGAGTCGTACAAGTGCTGCAACTTTTCAAAGGGTGTTGCCCTGATGGTCAAGTCCTGCCTCCATTGGCTGCTAGGTTTTGCCCAGCAGCAAGAAAAAATTAAGCTATATGGAATAAGCTGCTTGTGCAAACATGAGACTTTGGAAAATTTACTTTTTATGTGACAGCTTCCAGAATCTCCCAGCCAACGTTGCCACTCACAGCATAAGTCCACATAGGGGCTTTTCATATATTAGGGCTGGGACTTATGTTCAAAATGCAAATATAGGCCTTGTCTGCATGGGTCAAATGAAATGACCTCCACCCCGTTCCCATGCCTGGTTGTCAAGATAATGTAGGATTTGAGCTCTGTTTGCATCCTGGCAGTTCTGACAAGAATCCAGGGGAAATATCCCTTAAAACAGAGTGGACACATGGTAATAAATAAATAAATTACCATTTGCTGTGATTCTTCCAGAGAAAACGGTGAATTCCATTACCACAATGGGGAGTGTCCACACATGTGGACCACATGGTGCCCAGCACAGCCATTTCCCAGCCAGGTTGCATGAATCACATCTGCTGAGGTCACCGTGAGGTGCCCAGCCATGCGACCTTACCTGGGTGCCTTGATCCTGGCCTGAGAAGACATGACCAGTGTGGGGAAGAGAAGTGCTAGTTTGCACATGTCCGTGGGTGTGTGTACACCCCTCAGTTGCCACAACAGAAGGGCAGGTAATGGGAGCAAAATGCCATGGGCCTAGGAATAGAATACTCCAGCCAGAATGAGGAGTATTCTGGCAGTACAGACAAAGCCATAGTGTTGGTATGAGTAAAATGGAAGAAATCCAAATAGCAGTGACTCAGGAGGCATTCACAGCAGAGAAATAATCCAGGTTGAAATTGGATTATTTGCATGGCTCCATCCTACAGAATCGTGAGATCTGTAAGTTGGGGAGGCAGCAGCACTCTTTGTCAGAGAAGGCTAGAGACCTTGTAAAACTATGAATCCCAGGATTCCATAGGAAGGAGCTATACAAATAATCCAGTTTCAAACTAGATTGTTTGTATCTTGTGGATTCCCCCTCAGGAAATTTTACAGACTAGGAGAATTATTAGATAAATTACTTGGTTGCACCTAACATTGCTCTTCCATGAATGGAAATAATGTTTCTGTTTCAAATTACCTTTTCATCTAGTGGGCAGCCTTCACTAACAGAAGTGAGGAGGTGATTTTTGGCTGATTTCTTCCTCCTCTGTGAAGCCCCTCTGAACCAGTATGAGCTGGGGTGGGGTTTCCAAGGGAAGAGGTATGTTGACAATTGCCTCCTCACTCTTTGTTTAGTGATGGCATCTGCTAAATCAAAAGCCCTTCTGCAAATGAGACATTGTTGGATGCATTCTTTATCTCCCTTGTGTTGTATATCTAGATTCACTTTTATTAAAACTCTTTGAACTGATTGAGATGACAATGTAGTGTATGCTATTTGTTGGTTGTTTATTATTCTAATTCATGGATTGATGCCAGCCCTCCCGCACATCTGCTGTTATGCCCTCTCTGAATAGAAAAGTTGGCAAAACTCATAATAAATCTCTGTAGTGAATGCTATTATTCAAGGATTACTTTTATTATGTTTTGGCCAAAATTCAAAGGATTGGATTTTATATAAACACAGCAGGTAGCCTGATCCTATAAAGCAAATGTTATGTTGTGCCGTCTCAGCTAAAAATGTACTGTATGACTGGAACTAGAGCAGAGTTGGCTATTTCTGGCCTTTGCCAGTGAAATAACCCCAAGCCAAGCTCTTGCTGTCATCAAAACAGTATGCACGTCTTAGCTGGCTTTCCTAGGTCCATTCGCTCAAAAGAATTGCACATGCTGGAGCTGCTGCCAAGATCTAAGAAATTAAACCAAAACATTGTAGCAGTGAGATTTAAGCAGCTTCTTTCTTACTGCTGGGCACTGTTGTGTCAATATTCTGGAAAAATGATACCTATAATTCAGATCATACAATAACCTGTACATTGTCTATTCAAATAGATGCCTCTTCCTACTTGCCCTGTGCCAGCTGCTCTTCAGACAAAAGGGAGAGGTTGCCAAATTACTAACTGTGCAGTTAGAATAGCCTCCAAAAGTTATTACAGTACATCTAGCATCTGGTCCAAAGGCAGAAGACATCTGTTGTCAAAGATTAGGGCTGATATGATGGCAGTTACTTTAATGAGCCAAATAACCTTGCCTTTTTACTGTACTGATGTGAAAGCAAAAAAAATCTATTGTGGTGTTTTGTTGTCTGTCATTCTCTCTCTTTGTAGCCATAATGTGCCATTGGGGATACAGAGGCATCTGTTTGATCCCCTTGGTAAATACATACTTCAAGCAAGACGGAACACATTTTTCTCAGGCGCAACAGAGAAAACCATCAGTAATATGAAATCTGGTTAAACTCTTAAAGGAACAGGCTGAGTTGACTCACCTATAGAATCAGCCTTCAAAGAGAAAGCCTGAAAAAATAAATTATATAGAGATGACAAAGTGTGATCAAAACCTTTACTGCCTTTCTCCTTTACAAGCATTTGCCCAATACCATTCAGAGTATTATAGCTTTAAAAAATAGCTGGAAGATTATGCAATCAAAAGATAGATTTTCACACAAAGAAGGAGGAGGAGGGGGAGAAGGAGGAGGGAAAGGGGAAAAGACTAATATTCCTTTCTCTGTGCATATACTGGAAATGTTGGTATGATAGGAGGCGGAAAACTGAGACTATTAGGAATTTACAAGGCTCTAAGTTTTCAAATGAAATCAAATAGTTTCACTGTATTTTAAGATAAGCATGCTGATATAGCCAACACAGCTCTTGCTATATTACTACCAATGTCCTAATGGGAACTAGAAGATCCATTATTTGTTTTCTATAGTACGCACAGATATACTGATACTGGGGAAAGTTTTTTTTTTTTAAGTTTTGTCTCTCACTCTACTTTTATCTGTAATTAAAATTATCATTCTTTTGACATATAACAAACTTCAAAGGTTGCTTTGAAGGAATTGTAAGAGGTACATGAGGTAGTGAATACTAGGCTGCAGGGTAAAGATTATAAAAATGCTCTGGTAAATGTTTTTCTGCAGTAAGCCAAATTCTGTGATAGGAAACCCTCTTGTTTTTATAACAGAAATGTGTTGAGAGAGAAGCCTTCACAGACAATCTCAAGCTGAGTTTAACAGAGAACCTTGCAAGAAAACTGCACTTAAAAACTCTTTAGCAACATCTAAACTACTGGTTCCTAACCTTTGGTCCTCGAGGTGTTTTGGACTTCAGCTCCCAGAAGCCCCAGCCAACTTGGCCAACAGTCAGAAATTCTGAGTGTTTACAATCTGGGCAGGCTTTCTCCATCAAGTTGATTTTGTATCTTCTTTAAAATGAAAGTTAATCCCTTCCACTTTGCTCCAACTGAACGTTATTCCTCCACATAACAAAAAACCCCAGTTAGTACTCTGCCCCCAGCAGTTGAAGCTCATTTGTTTGTTCTTCTAAATATTTTTATTTTGCTCTGTATCATACATTCTCAAGGTAGCATACAATAAAATCAGTTTCTGAACACTTTTCAAAGAAAGGTCCATGTAGTATGTGTGTGATACAATGGTTCAACCAGGTTGTAATGAAGGTATGTGGCCTGAGAGCCAGATGTGATTTCTCCACAAAAGGGCCCCAGGCCCCTGGACACTGTTAAAACCCACCCATCTGCAACACACCCAAACTGTGAAACTGAGTCTTCAAGGGGAGCATAGTTTCATTCAGCACATTGGGGATCTGTGTTCCCTAATTTGCTTTTCACCTTATTGGACACACCTTTGTCTTATCTTATTAATATTCCACCAATCAGCTGGCTTCATTGTTCCATAAATCCTGAAAACAAACAGGTCCTTTTCAGGCTGTATTGGTAATTTTTCTTTTTTTAAATGGCTGTAATGCTGTTGGTTGAGTAGAATCGATCAATTCAATGAATTGTTGAATAGTAAGACAACACGTAGATACATCCCATTGATTCAAAGGGTCTACTTTACGTAGGATTAGGAACAGAATTCAGGCCAATATTTTTTAACAACAAACTAATATATTTCTTCATGCCTAGGAAGTCTCCTGAGTACACAAAACCCACTACATCAATGTTGGGTGATACCATTTTATCACAAAATGGAGGGGATCATTCATTCACTCTTTCTCAGGATGAAAGTTGTATGGCTCATTGTTATTGTTGTTGTTTTTTACTCCAAGACCTTTTTGTTCTTTTCATTTTGAAATGTTTGCTTTGCTTTGCTTTCTTTTGCTTTCCTTTCCAGTGGCTTTCTAGTTCTCATGACTGAGAGGCTAAATCTGAATACTTAATTGCTACAATTTGGCATAATTTGTATTTCTGAAAATGTGTCTGGCTCCTCTTGGAAGCCACACTGTAAAATGTTGTTTATATTATATTTATATATACATTACTACTTTTTTTTTTATTTAGCCTTGTGATTAATATCATCAAAGCACTCCCTTCTCCTTGCAAACGTTTGAATGGTTAACTTTCTGATTGTCTTTCCCCAGCTCATCATGTTTGCATCCATCTATGAATTACTTAACAGCAAGCCAAATATAATCATAGAATCATAGAATCATAGAGTTGGAAGAGACCACAAGGGCCATCCAGTCCAACTCCCTGCCATGCAGGAATACACAATCAAAACATCCAGCCTCTGCTTAAAAACCTCCAATGAAGGAAGACTCCACCACACTTCCAAACAACTCTTACTGTCAGGAAGTGCTTCCTAATAATTAGGTGGAATCTCTTTTCCTGTAGTTTGAACCCATTGCCCCATGTCCTAGTCTCTGGAGCAGCAGAAAATAAGCTTGCTCCATCCTAAGTATGACATCCCTTCAAATATTTAAACATGGCTATTATGTCACTTCTCAACCTTCTTTTCTCCAGACTAAACATACCCAGCTCCCTAAGCTGCTCCACATAAGGCATTGCTTCCAAACCTCCCACCATTTGGTTGCCGTCCTCTGGATACAGCTTGTCAGCATCCTTCTTGAATTGTGGTGCCCAGAACTGGACACAGTATTCCAGGTGAGGACTGATCAAAGCAGAACAGAGTAGCGCTATTACTTCCCTTGATCTAGACACTATAATGATATTAATGCAGCCTAGAATTGCATTGGCTTTTTTAGAGGTTGCATCACACTGCTGACTAACATTCAGCTTGTGGTCCACTAAGACTCCTAGATCAATCTTACACCATAAAAAATGAAATTTCACTATGGAATACTGAAGCTAAAAAATAAATCGTGCTCTAATAAATTTAAATCAGAAACCTGCACTTGTGTATTTTTTTAAAAACTGCAGACTTCAAAGGCTTGGAAAGAACTAGTTATAAGTTATAAGTAACTTGTTACTTGTTTTAAAATCCTTTTTCTAATAACTAATTTATAATTGAATTAACTTAAATTCAACCAGTTTACAACACAGATAAAAACAGAACTAACATATGATAACTAGATCATATTGTATTTTTAACTTAATGAGAGATAAGTTCACAACTTCTACACTGCAAGTGTAATTTTAATTACTTTCTTAGTTGTTGGGTATGGCTTCACAAAATGGTGGGTGCTGTTCCAGTGGATAAGAAACATTAGGATACATTGAAAGTAACGAAAAGTAATGAATTTTCACTACTTTTGAGAAATGAGAGTTATTTTTAAATTGTTACTATAATAGTCACTAACTACCTTGCCAAGGGCAGACAGCTTTGAGCTATAACTACAACTGATTACTTTTAAAATTATCTCTGTCGATTTTCAATAGTTTGGAGTTGCTATGGACTTTATCAGACTAGGGTCCAAAAATACTATAATTCTGCGAATGAAGATAGCGGGAACATTGTGGCATTATAACACTTCTTATCATACGTAGCTGTAATCACGCGAAAGAAATGCCACATAATTATACATGATGACCACTAGCGTTATAAGAAGGGGAGTTTATTTCCTGCATTTGGCATGGGTGAGATTTCAGCTGTTCTCATGAGAAGATGTGAGCATGCTTAAAACACAAAAAAAAGACCCAACAACCCCAAATTAACAAAGTAAATGAACACAAAAGCACTGAAACAAACCTAAAAACATGCAAACTAGATGGGACAGTTCATAAAAAGAGCATCCTGGGCTTCGTTTTTGCATTCTCACTCAGACGTTTGTTCACTGAGGACTGCCCACTCATGCTGTAATCTCACGATTACAATGGGATGTGTTTTCACACACCCTCAACACCATGAAAAAGTGATATTGATGATCTATTGATGGCTTATCCTGTCAATTAAAAGGAATGCCTTATTCATGGCTGGAGCATGGGATAACCACAAGATGACAATGACATCTTATTTTGTTGGTTTTTAATCACGATCAACTTTTGTGCTTAAAAATCGACGAAATATGATGCTCAAATCTCCCCGCGGTACCACAACAGTACCGGCAGGGGAGAGTGTCATCCGAAACCAACGCTCGCCTCGCAATGCGATGAGGCTGCTTGCATTATTTTTGATGCGTCCAAAAAAGTCCCAAATGTCACAAAAGAGCAACAAGCTCTCAAGTTCTCTAGGACTCATCAGGAGGTCAGATATGAAGCAAAGCAGAATAGGGTGTGGTGGGGCTGTCTTGATAATGAAGCCATTGGGCTTTCCTTTAATCATGGTCTCAAAACGGGGCATGAGAGATGAAAGAAGATCGTTTTTAAAAAAAAATAGCACCAAGCACAACCCTTTTCATTTTTCAGGCTTTTAAATGATTTTAAAACTGCATTTTTAGAACTGTTTTTTCTTGAGCTGCTTTGACCTTTGACTTCTGCTTTGAATATGTTACTTTTACTGTGGCTTTTCAATATGTTACTTTTATTGTGGTTTTAAGACTACAGTTCTATAGACCCATACCTGGCAATAGTCCCTTTGAAAATACTGGGGCTTACTTTTGAATAAGAACGTAGAGGTGTTCACTGTGACTAATGCTTACTGGTTTCTATTGGTTTGATTTTGTTGTTTTCTTCCATTATGACAGGTACACTTTGGTTCTATGCACTTGGCTTTGATGAAAACAGTCACAGACACCTTATTTCTTTTACTTCATTTGTGAAAATATGGGCAGAATCCAGCTGTGGACTTCTGCTAGCAGTTGGGAAGGGGCAGCTCCCATGGCATAGTGCATTCCCAAAACCAGCTTTATAGTGCTGGGAAACTATCTAGAACTGGTTTTCTGGATGCATGGATGTCTGCAGGGAGGGAGGGAAGTGACAAAAGACCCAAGAGTTCCACCAATGGAACATAACTATCTAAAGTAGTTATTTTCATTTCTTTTGAAAAATGGGGATTAATTTTTAGAAACTATTAGGATAATGGTGACACAAGCAAAATACTAAATGATGCCACACAATGGCTCTAGAATGGTGAACTAGGAACTATGCTAGTTCAGCAATTTAAACAGGAAAAGTATCAAATATCCATTTTAATATGGCTTATCTACATGGGCCAAATACCACAGCTTGCCCCTGTTCCAGAGACCTGCAGTCCAGATGACATAGGCCATTTATCCCAATCTGCCCCCAGACAGTCCTTACTACCCCTGGGGCAGATTTACTGTGAGGAACTGGGGCAAGTCAGGATAGGGCCCTTTACCACTCTTTTTTTAAAAAATACTCACTTTAATACAGTACTGCTGGATTGGTCCCCGCGTGTCCTCAGGAAACTGTCCTGGCATGTCATCCCTCACTGCTGCTGCTGATCACCCTTGCTCTGCCAGATCCAGGCAGCAGGCCAAGACTGGTCACATGCAGGGGACTTGTATGATGCAGCTGACTGACCACACACAGCAGAGTAGAGAAAATGGCTGCAGCTGCTGCAGCAATGGGTCACCATACCTATGGACTCCAGCTTGTTTTCTTCAGGTAACAGGAGCAGAACGGGTATCTCCACAGCCAGGATATGCTGGCAGGGAGCCAATGTATCTAGGCTAGTATAGATAGATGGTTAATGTAGATAGATTAGAGAGCCAGTGTAGGGTTGTTGTTTGAGTGCTGGACTAGCTCTAGGTCTTTGGAGACCAGGGTTCAAATCCCCACTCAGCTGTGGAAACCCACTGGATGACCTTGGACAAGTCACATTCTCTCAGCCTCAGCAGAAGGCAATGGCAAACCCCATCTGAACAAATTTTGTCAAAAAAAAAAAAACCCATGATAGGTTTGTCTTAAGGTCACCATAAGATTATATGTTCATCATGATTGTTGTAGAGGTTATACCCCCTAAGTGGTGAAAGACCTCTGTTTGTCATAGTATGTGATTTTCCTTGCCTACATATCTTGCATTTAACATGAATTCTTCTCTAATTGGCCATTGGAAGGTAAACATGGGCTTAATTTGCAAGGCACTTACCTATAAGAAAGTCCCACTATGGGATGGAAAATGGGGTAATTGAAGGGATATGCATTCCCTGTAACATATGGCTTCACCCTGAGTTGGTATGGTTACCATGTTACCTTCCTTAACAGGTGAGTGGAATTTAAATATAAAATGGGTGCATATCTCAAGGCTTATTCACCTTTCCAATACTATTTTGAGCATACATTTAGAGCATTCCACTGATTTTATCATATACTATCTCACTGGATCAGGGCATTAAATTTTGCAAGATGGGGATGGAATTAGAATTCTCTCTGTGTGCAGCTGTTTAATTCCCTGCAGTGAAATAATGACATAATAATTAGTGTGATAAATGAGCATATTGTTCAGCCATAAAATTGGGTAAGATTAATGAACAGTATTGCAGTAATTCAAATATTTTTAACTATTGATAGTTCACTATTTTAAATTTATGTTTTATGGTCAGCCCAGTTCAATTTATGGTAATATTATTGTGCTTAAACATTTTGTGTTATTGCCAAAGACAGTGCTAAAAATGCAGATGTCCAGCGGGAGAAAAGCAACTCAATTGATGTTTTAAAGAGAAGGAAACCCAGCTTTCCAAGAAATAGAAACATAAAAATCTTATACCCCGAGCAAACAATGTAGGCTATTTTGATTAAATCTGTTAGTTTTTATGTTGTATTGCTTATACCTTTTAAAACCAGCTGAGTTTTGACTGATAAGGAGAGATTTTAGTATATTCTTTTTGTACATATTTTGAAGATTTATAATATCGTGATTTTTAAAAAAAATTTAATTAACTTTTGAAAATGGATAATTTTTGCTTGCTTCTCTCTTGTTCCTCCCCCACTCCGCTCCAAATAGAATAGCAACTGGAAGACCTAGACAGCTGCATTAGTTTGTTCATTCTGGTATGAAATACCTGTCAGGAGCTTTGCTAGATTCCAGTTTCCCTGTGTACCCTAACCTTTTTACTCCAGCATGTTCAAGTTTGTAATGGGAAAACAGAAGACATCAGTCAAAATCAGCAGCTGTGTGTCACTCTGGCATCCCTGGCTTGGAGCTGATTTGCCCTGGGATGTTGATCGAGCAAACTGAAAGATCTGGTCTAGTTCCATTGCACAGGATGTAGATTTTTGCTATGATGGAGAGGTACAAAAGAAGAGTTCAAGTAGGAAAGCGTGTGTGCTCCAGATAATCACTTTCCCCTCCAGCCTGATGCACAGCAGATGTGGGAGGAAAGTCTTCCAAAGCCTAACACTTCTAAAAGAATTCAGTATGGAACACGGGAACAATCAACTCTCATCTACTGTAGATGAGAGATCAGTTCCTCTATAGACTGACCACCACAACATCCAGAATCCTCAGCCAGTATAGGAGTTGCAGTCCCAAAAAGTATGTTTTCCAAGCTCTGCTCTCAGCAGTGGCCTGGGATCTAAAACCAAAGTCTGGAAAATTACTTTTTAAAAAAGTAATGTGTTCCTTTACTCATCTGAGGCCAAAGGGTTCTATCCCAGTCACACCGTTTAATATCCCTTACTGGGTTAGACCTCTTTACTGCCACACACAAATGTTTTAATTTAAACTGAAATCAGTTTGGAAAGCCACATAGGATCCCCAGTACGTAGCCACATTGGTGCAAGGGGGTCTTGTGTACATGTTCGCCATATTGTGTGTGTACACATTCACCATATTGATTTATGTCTGATTAAAAGATTGCAGCAGCTGCAGGATTTTTTTTAAATTCCCACAACACATACACATATTCACATATTTGCTTAATCAAATAGCTTTTGTTTTCTTTTTGTTGCAATTGTTCTCCTGTGCTTCTGTAAAGTGAAGGTGGTAGACAGCTTAACCAGTCTGCCAAATCAGCATTTGCGGGGGGCCCACCCAGCCACGGGGCCCCACCCGTCCTAACTCTCCTCCTGCAAAAATCTCCTGCTGGCTTAAAAAAAAAAACAGCGTCTCCCAAATAGAAAGCGAAACTGATTCTGGAGGGAGTTTGCTACTCACTCGCCCCCTCCTGCCAGAATCATTGTCAAAAGGCCAGCCAGCCAGGAGAGGGTGTGTGTGTGTGTGTGTGTTCTCTGAGAGTGGGGGGGGGGAGGCATCTCTTTCCTCTCTCTTCAGAAAGGGCTTCTTTCTTTCTTTCTCTCTCCTTTCTTTCTCACTTTTTATCCCCTGTCTCTCCCTCCCTCCCTCCCTCCCTCCCTTCCTTCTTTCTGACTCTCTCTCTCTCTCTCTCTCTTTTCTTTCTTTCTTTCTTTCTTTCTTTCTTTCTTTCTTTCTTTCTTTCTTTCTTTCTTCCCTTTCCTTCCTTCCACATAGATCCCCTGAATCCCTCTTTCCACCTGCTCTTAACATGCTGTTTTCTCTCTCCTCCCTTTCCGCCTTGATCTTCTTCAGCTTCCTCCCCTTGCTGCCAACTGAGTTCAACCTGCAAAAGGAATTTGTGTGTGTTTGCCTATGTGCCTTCAAGTCATTTCTGACAAAGGCGAATGTGCCATGGGGTTTTCTAGGCAAGGTTTGTTCAAACGGGGTGTGCCTTTAGCTACCTTTGAGGCTGAGAGAGTGTGACTTGCCCAAGGTCATCCAGTGGGTATTCATGACTGAGTAAGGATTCAAAACCTGATCTTCACAGTCATAGTGCAATGCTGAAATTCTACAACACTCTAGCTCTTTTAACAGAAGAATATAAAGAACATAAATAAAAAATTGGAGTAATATTACTGGGAACAATGGTTTTATTGTTGTCACTAAAACACACTAGTATCCCATTAGTGTTATGTGAGAGCCTTTGGGTAAAGCAGTGGTTCTTAACCTTTTCTTTACCAGGGACCCCCTTTAAATCTTTTGTTGTCCCAAGACTTAACTCAAGATTTAAAACCCTAATAATATTAACAATAATAGCTAACAATAATAGCTAACAACAACAACAATACAATTACACCATCCATTAAACTTTCCATCAGAGGCATTCTTGCTTCTTCCTGCAAGTTTGTGGCTGGAGTGGATTGAATGGCAATGTGCAGGCCAAGCCAGCCAGCCAGCTTTTGCCTTGGTTCCTGTCACGTGGCTGCTCCACTGCAGGGAGGAGGTGGGCCAAGCAGCCTTCAAGCCTTTGTGGACCCCCTGTGAGGACATTGTGGACCCCAGAGAATGCTGGAAAAGGAACAATGCAACCAGACCTTGAGAAGGGTGCTAGCAGGGGGATTCTGGGAATGTAATCCAAGAGTAACTTTCCCAGGCTCTGAATGCAGCCTAGAATCATAGGTATGGAAGGGACCCCAACAGTCATCCCATCCAATCGGCTTCTGTCCTGCAGGAACACACCGTCAAAGCCCTCACGACAGATGGCCATCCAGCCTCTGCTTTAAAACCTCCAAAGAAGAAGACTCCACAACACGTCAAGGCATTGTATTCCACTTCCAAACATCTCTTCCTGTCAGGAGGTTCTTCCTAATATTCAGGTGGAATCTCTTTTCCTCTAGTTTGAACCCATGGCTCTGTGTCCTAGTCTCTGGAGCAGCAGAAAACAAGCTTGCCCCATCCGCAGTATGACATCCCTTCAAATATTTAAACATGGCTATCATGTCACCTCTCAACCTTCTCTTCTCCAGGCTAAGCATACCCAGCTCCCTAAGTCGCTCCTCATAGGGCATCATGGCTTCCAGACCTCCCACCATCCTTCTCAGTATTTTTCTTGAATTGTTGTGCCCAGAACTGGAAACAGTATTCCAGGTGAGGTCTGACCAGAGCAGCATACAGTGGCACTATTACTTTCCTTGATCCTGACACTATACTCCTATTAATGCAGCCTAGAATTGCATTGGCATTTTTTGCTGCTGCATCACACTGCTAACTCATGTTTAGCTTGCAGTCCACACTTTCTTTCTTTTTTTGAGCAAATCTACACTATTATGTTAATTGCTAATTAACAAAAAATATTATGTTAGCGCCTATAATATAGTTTTTAAACTAAATTATTGGTGGCAAATTATGTAATACAGTAGGCCCCCCTTATCCACTGGGGATTGGTTCTGTGCAGGCAAGGATTCTGAAAACTGTGGATAATAGTCGTCGTCATTGAAAATAATGGGACTTCCGGTTCAAAATACCATAGAGTTGTGTTGGAGGGCCGAGAAAATGGCTAGGGAGGACACATTTTCTAGGAAGACTCTGTGGTAGGAGTGCTGTTTTGTGTCCCCTGGATAATGAATCCGTGGGTACGGGGGTCCTACTGTAATCTGAACATCCTGTACTGTGAATAGGTTAGGTTACATTGACCTGAGATAAATATATGGGCCCCCCAAAATAAAGCATTGCAGGGGCCCCCAAAATTCCTTAAACCGGCCCTGGTGGTAGAGAAGGGGGAGCTGAAATGCTGGCCTGCGAATGTGTGCATACAAACCAAATCCAAGAAAAAAGGGGGAAAGGCAACACTGCCTTTTCCAGATGCCAGTGCAAACAAGGGAGTTACTCTTCTGTGGCGGGAACAATCAAATTACCTAGGTGACCACCCACCAACCTACCCCTCTCCCCAACCGCTCCAATTCTTCTGTGATCCCAATTCAGGGATTAAAGCATGCATTTTAAAAATCCAGTTCTTTCCCAAAACAGTGGGAAAACTGGAGGTTTTAAAAAATTGCCTTAAAGCCCTCAGGCATTGAAAAAGAAGTGTTTTCACGTCAGAAGGAGAAGAGCATCATGTGTTCCAACACAACTAGGATTGAAGCAAGGATGCATTATTTATTTATTTTTCATTATTAGTATTTATTGGTTTCTTAATTATCCTTTAAGCTTTCGCTTCCTGATGTCCATTACAGTACAAATCAGAATTACAAACATCAAACATTTCTCATATATAAACATATATAACCATCAAAGGCATAACTCAGTTGTATCCGATGCCTTACACATATAAATCAGTCTGTTGCTTATTGATACTATCCACATTATAAACATCCAATCAGAAAATTTACCACCAAAGACTTCCTTTATCGAATCGTGAATCACCCTTTCCCCATTAATTCTTTGAATTTTTCTTGTTCCCCATTTCTCGTCAATACTTACTCTAATTGTTATTTTTGTTCTTCCCAAGTATTTTTATTAATTAATTAATTAATTAATTACAAATAATTATCCAATTCTGATTTTTATCACACTCATCCCATATGTTTTGAATGTAAATGTTACTTCTTGGCTATTTATCTCTTTTCTTAACAATCTCTTAACAGTCAGTATACTTGATTTTAATCATTACCTGTTTCTTTAAACCCTTTATAATCCTTTATAACATCGTTTGTTACTTCCCAATGCTTTATTATTCGTTCCCAGTTTTCCCTTGTCTTATCATTAGTTTTATTTCTTATCCTTTTTGTCAATTCGTCCATTATCATCATATCTAACAATTTATCCTTCCATTCGTTTATGGTTGGTACCGCTTTCTGCTTCCATTTCTGTGCTATCACCATTCTGGCAGCAGTTATCATATATAAGATTGTTCTCCAATATAAATTTTCCTCCTCCTTATTCAGGCCTTTTATCATGTTCAATAGGTACGTTTCTGGTAGAAATTCTATATTAATCTGTAAAATTTGTTTAATGTTTTCATGAATTCTGAGCCAGAATTTCTCTATTTTACTACATTTCCACCACATATGCACCAGGGTGCCTTGGAATTTACCACATTTCCAGCATGTACTATTTTCCATACTCCCCATTTTATTTAGCCTTACTGGTGTGAAGTACCATCTATGGGTAATTTTTATGTAATTTTCCTTTAGACTTTGAGCCGCCGTGAATTTCATTGACCTATTTCTGGCTCGTTCCCAGTCTTCCAGTGTCAAGGTGTATCCTATGTCCTGTGACCATCTTATCATGTAACTTTTTATCATATCCTGCTCTAGTTTCCTGACCAATAATAATTTGTATAGTTTCGATATCTGACTTTTTTTTTTCTTTCCATCCATATTAGTTTATCTAGCTCATTTAGTTCTGTTTCTATTCCTTCTGTATTTTGGTCTTCTCTGAATCTTTCCTTTATTTGATAGTACTGAAACCAATTTATGACATATTTTGCCTGTAACTGTTCTTTCGAGCTTAACGTTATAGGCTCTTTTCTTGTTTCTAGTAGATCTGAATATCTCAGGCAGGTTTCCATGCTAGACCATCTAGCCTGAAAGGCTTCCTGAGTTGAAACCCAAATTGGTATTTTGAAATAGAATCTCTCTTTGATTCTTTTCCACACTCTTAACAATCCTTTTCTTATGCAGTGATTGGTGAATTCTCTATTGATCTTGTCCTTGTCATAGATTAAGTAAGCGTGCCATCCAAATCTTTTATTATGACCTTCTACATTCAATAGCCTCTCATTGCTTAGTTTTATCCAGTCCTTCACCCATGTTAGCACAGCAGCTTCATAATATGTTCTAAGATCTGGTAAATCACATCCGCCACTTCTTTTCCCATCTATCAGATATTTCCATTTTATTCTTGCCTTCCTCCTGTCCCATATGAAGTTCTTTAAATCTCTTTCCCATTCATCAAAGATCTTATCATTAGCTATTATGGGTAGGTTTTGGAATAGGTACATTATTTTGGGAAGAATTACCATCTGTATGGCCGCTATCTTTCCTAGTAGTGATAAGCCTAGTTTTCCCCATCATTCTAAGTCCTGCTTTATATTTGACCAGCATTTTTTGTAATTGTTCTCATATAGGTCAGCATTCTTTCTTATGAGCCAGATTCCCAGGTATCTTACTTTCCTTCCGATTTCACATTCCGATTTCTTTTGCAGTTCCTCCTCTTCAGCAAGGATGCATTATTTAACCTGTGTAGATTCAGCCACAGTATGTAAAAAGCAACCCATTGCTATTACTAATTATGATGATGGAAATAAGTAATCTTTTACATCAGTGGCTCTTAACCCTTTCTTTACCAAAGAGACCCTTTAAATATCTGTTGTTGTCATGAACCCCCAAGACTTAACACAAGATTTAAAACCCTAACAACAGCAGCAGCAGCGACAACAACAATACAATTACACAATCCATTAAACCTTCCCTCAGAGGCACTGGAGGAGGAGGGAAGACTTTTTTCCTGCTTCTTCCTGCAAATGTGTTGCTGGAGCGGATTGAACAGCAATGTGTAGACCATGCCAGCCAACCAGCCTTTGCCTTGGCTCCTGTTATGTGGGCTGAGTAGCCTTCAAGGCTTTGCGGACCCCTATGAGGGCATCATGCCCCCCCGGGAGTCTGTGGGTCACAGGTTAAGAACCACCATTTTACATTATTTGTTGTAATGATTGGGGGGTGGGGGAATCTTGGGAAAATGTGTCTAAAAATATCCACATTTTTCAAAGTAAATTTTGAAATAAACTAGAAGCCATAATTACACCAACAAAGTGACTTTCTTGTTACTCATTACATTGCTTTCCAAATGTGCTTTCATTATACCCTCCTTACCCCCAAACAGGGTTGGTTTAAGGAATTTTGGGGACCCTTGTAAGGCTTTGATGCCTCCCCCCGTGGCTGCGGGGGCTGCGGGACCTAAAACTGGCCCTGGGTGGGGGGAGTGGGAGAAGGTGCCTCCCTGCCCTGCTGCTGCCCCTCCCACAGCAGCTACCCCCTTCTGTGACCGGTCAGTGCCCAATGTGGCGAGGGTCAGAAGCCTTCCTATTAACAATGTTTTTGCAGGAGGAGGGTTATGACAGGCCCCCCACGATGATGGGACCCCCTGCGGCTGCAGGTGCTACAGGGCCCTTAAACCAACCCTGCCCCCAAAACTGTAATTAACTACTGTAATAATAATAATAATAATAATAATAATAATTTGCTATTATTATTTATCCTGAATCTTCGTTTGCGAAGAGAAGCCAGAGAGAGAATATTTATTTATATCCTGCCTCTCTACAAAATGCAATCAGAGTGCCTTACAACATTTAAAATATGCATCTAGGACCCTCCATCCCACTTCCCCTTAAAATGCAATTAAATAATTCAAAAATTTAAAACATACTTAAAAAATACTAAAAATAAACAATAAACACTGGCTGTAGCGGGATCAGGCTAAATTAGATTTTTCTTTCTGATGGCCAGGTATCTATTCAGGAAAGGCCTGCTGGAAGAGATCTGTCTTAAGAGCTTTTGAAAAGCTATTTAAGGTGGTAATATGATGGATTTCATCCGGCAGGCCATTCCATAATCTGGGAGCAATAGCTGAAAAGGCCCTCTGGGAGGTTGAAGAAAGCCTAGTATTTAAAGGTTGTAGCAAATTCCTCCCAGAGGACCTGAGTGCACAGTGAGGATTATATGGAAGGAGGCAGACCTGAAGATAGGTTGGACCTAAGCCATTTAGGGCTTTAAAGGTGACAACCAACACCTTGTATGGGCCCGGAAACTAATCGGCAGCCAGTGGAGTGATCTTAAGATCGAAGTTATATGGTCTCTTCTAGATGTACCCAAGACCAGTCTGGCTGCCATATTCTGTACAGTTGTCCCTCCACATTCACGGGGGTAGGGGCGTAAGACCCCCGCGAATGTGAAAAAAACGCGAATAAAAACTAGGTCACACCACCACCCTCCCGCAACCCCCACTGCCTCTCCCCCCTCCCGCCCCTCCCCAGGAACAGCGACAGGGCTAGCCAAGCCTCATCACTGCTTCCTCCCACCCCCTCAAGCCCCCCAGGAGCAGCGACGGGGCTAGCCAAGCCTCGTTGTTGCTTCCTGGCACCCCCTCCCACCCACCCCAGGAGCAGCGATGGGGCTAGCCAAGCCTCATTCCTGCTTCCTCCCACCCTTTCCCACCCCCCCAGGAGCAGCAATGGAGCTAGCCAAGCCTCGTTGCTGCTTCCTCGCACCCCTCCCACCCACCCTCAGGAGCAACGACGGGGCTTGCCAAGCCTTGTCGCTGATCCTTGCAGTTTTCTGTATGGCAGGGGGCCTCCAAAACTGCAAATAGTCAAAACCACGAATCTTAAAGCTGCGAATGTGGAGAGGCAACTGTACTAGTTGGAGTTTCCGGACCAAGCACGAGGGTAGCCCCATGTAGAGTGCATTACAGAAATCAAGATGGGAGGTTACCAGTGCATGTACCATGGTCTCAAGGTTCCTGACTTCCAGGAAAGGGTGCAGCTGGCGGATCAGCTGAAGGTGATAACAGGCACTCCTGACCATCACATTTACCTGATTCATCATCTGGAGCGACGAATCCAGGAGTACCCCCAGACTACGAATACAGTCCTTGGAGGAGAGTGTGACCCCATCCAGAACTGCAGGTTCTATCCTAATACCTGGGTTTGGGGCTGCTACTGTGAGAACTTCCTTTTTGTCTGGATTCAGCTTCAATTTGTTTTCCCTCATCCAGTCCATTACTGCCCTAAGATAATCATTGAGAGAAGAGACACCATCTGAAGTCAGAGCCGAAGATGGAGACATGGAGAAATATATCTGGGTGTCATCAGCGTACTGATAACACCCCGCCCCATGCCTCTGGATGATCTCTCCCAGCGGCTTCACTCACACACACACACACACACACACACATATATATATATATTGAATAGCATTGGGGGCAGGATGGCATCCTGTGGGATGCCACAATTAAGCTCTTTCCTTGCAGAGCAAGTGTCCCCTAGCATCACCATCTGGAATCTGCCTGAGAGGAAGGAACAGAACCACTGCAGCTCAGTGCCTCCAGTTCCTAGCCTTCTCAAGCAATCCAAGAGAATGTCATGATCTATTGTGTCAAAAGCCGCTGAGAGATCCAGTACCACCAACAGGGTCACACTACCCCTGTTGATGCTCAGGCAGAGGTCATCAGCCAAGGCAACCATGGCCGTCTCAACTCCAAATCCCATCCTAAAGCCAGTTTGAAATGGATCTAGATAATCGGTTTCTTCCAAGACAGCTTGGAGTTGAAGAGCAACCACCCTCTCGATCACCTTGCTCAAAAAAAGGTAATAAGGAGACTGACCTGTAGTTCTTCATATCCAGACGGTCAGGGAAGGTCTTTTTAGGAGCGGTCTAACTGCTGCTTCCTTCAAGCAAGATGGAACATGACTTTCCCTAAGGGATGCATTGATGATGTCCCTGAGGAACATCCTCAAGGCATCACCCCCCTGGATGGCCAGCCACGAAGGGCAAGGGTCAAGAGAGCAGGTAGTCCTCCTCATTCTACCAAGGAGCTTGTCCACATTATAAGTACTTACAGATTGAAATTGATCCAGTATAACCTCATCAATGGAGTTACTGGACACCTCGTCACTTGAATCTGCTACAAATTGAATCTGCTGTATTACTTGATTTTGTCTACCTGTGGTTTCTTAATGATGAATAGCTGCAACACAATCAACTTGCAATTTCTTTAAGGCATTAGAAGTGTCTTAAGTCTCTGCACTCCTATACTCATTTTTTTTTTAAATCAAAAAGGATCCCATCTGTTCATACACTCATGAACATTTTGAAACTGGCAAAAGAACTCACTGTTCAGGACTTGGCCTTTTAACCTTAACTCTTCATGCTCCTTCCACCTTGCTTTTTTGCTCTACTCACAATTGTTTTAGGGGGCACAGAAAGTGTGGCAGGATTTTTCATTTGCCTCCTTGAAAATGTTCTGCACCTCCCTCTCTCTCTCAATCTCTCTGTCTGTTTCTCTTCAGTTGGCTGTAGACTATCAATTGTAATGTCAATTACCAATGCAGTCTTTTTTTTTCCCCAATCATCTTGGCTGCATGAAGGCTTTCATCAGTCTTAGGTAATGGATCTAAGTTTCTCTGACTATTCATATATATGACTATGAAGTCTGACTATTAAATAACAAGACGGTGTTTTTACCTTTCAGACAAATCAGGGAGAACTGATTGTGAATGTTAGAGTGATGACCCTGAACATGTCTGAACCTGCATGACCAACATCAACACTCTCGGACATTCAATTAATTGTTAGTTATCATTTAAAGTGGCTGTGTTGTCTGTTGCGTGCCAGAAAAATGCTAAGTTTAAAAGTTGAACAATTTGTCAATTTGAAATTTTTAGTAAAATTGAACAAAACACCTACAGAATCTTTTCAAATGCTTACTGAGGCCTATGGAAAAAACTCCAAGTCTCGTGCGCATGTGTTTGAATGGCACAAAAGAGTCAGAGAAGGATATGAGAATGTGGAAGACGATGAATGCCCTGGATGACCTTCCACTTCAAGAACCGAAGAAATTGTGGGAAAGATCAGCCAGATGGTTCAAGGAGACCGCTGACTCAGTGTCCAAATGATAGCTGAAGCTGTGAACATTGACAAAGATGCTGTGTGGAAAATTTTGCATGAGGATCTCAGCATGAGAAAAGTTTGTGCCAAGATGGTCCCTAGGGTTCTCACACCAGAGCAAAAAGAGTGCTGCAAGGAAATTTGCGCTAACATTCTGTAGCAACTTGAGGTATACCCAATCCTTTTCAAAAATATCATCACTTGTGATGAAACCTGGATCTTCTAGTATGATCTTGAGACAAAACAACAGTCAATGCACTGGAAAACACCATCATTACCAATAATGAAAAAAGTACGTCAAAGCAAGTCCACATTCAAAGCCATGCTCATTGGGTGTTTGTTTTTTTACATCAAGGGTGTAATTTGGCAGAATGGGTTCCAGAAGACAGAAAAATGAACCAGCATTATTGTAAGGACGTTTTGACAAAGCTGAGAGAAAGAGTCGGGGGGTGGAAGGCCAGAACTGTGGGGAAATGATTTCATTCTTCATCAAGACAATGCACCTGCTCACACAGCACTTTCTGTGAAGCAGTTTTTGGCCAATAAATGCATTACTGCACTTGAACGTCCTCCATATTCACCAGATTTGGCACCATGCAACTTTTTTCTTTTCCCTAAAATGAAATCAGTGCTTAAAGAAACATGTTTTGAGTCAATTAATGCAGTAAAGACGGAGATGGCAGATGTGTTGAAACAGCTGACAGAAACTGATCTGCTCCATGCCTTCGACCAGTGGAAAACAAGACTGCATCGGTGTGTGGGTGTGAACAGGGAGTATATTGAAGGAGACAAGCATTAGAATTGCAATACATATAAAGATGGGTTACTGTATCAGTCTTGTTATTTAATAGACAGGCTTCATACTTTCTGTTTCAGAGTCTTTTAACTGGCATGCATCAAGTGTGGATAAAGCTTTTTTATAATCCAGATGTTTTGGACTACGTCTTCCATAATCCCTTGCCATTAGTCAAGCATAAAGTTTTAAACATAAACCCAGGGAACTTAACTTGATTAAAACTATAGTTGCATTAGCACACTTGTATTTATATTATGACTTTATGTTGCAATGATGTCCTTGTTCTTCAGGCCAGCCTTCCACAGTCTGATACCTTTAGGAAGTGTTGAATTACAAGTTCCATTGTTCATACACTTTTTGTGGTAGATTCCCATCAGATATTTTTTACTGACTTTAGACCATATCAGCAACAGAACATCAGTATGCATTTAATGAAGACCGTCATGTTCAGGTATGGCTATCGCATAATATTTATTCTTCTTCCAAGCAATTTTACACACCCTGTAATAGTTAAATATGGTAGCTTTGTTAATGCAAGTTTCCTCCTCTTTTCAAAATTGCAAGGCAGGATCCAATGCTTTCTGAAAAATTTACTTTGGCCCATAGGCAGAAAATTGATAGGTTTAAGCTTTTCATGGATTAAAGTAGCATTTATAATCTATTTCGGATCCTTTATCCTTGGATCCTTTGGTCCTTTATTTTTTTATTATTACTTTTTGTATCCTAGCAACTTTTGACAATATAATAAATCATGTAGAAAGGGCATTAATTTTGAAGCTACACTGCTGAGTTACTATGAACACTATTTTGGCCCATTTGGTGTATTCTCATGTTCTATCTGATTTTATCCCATTTTGTTCATCTTCTTACTACATATGGCATTCATGGACTCTTTATTAATGCTCTGTTAACACTTTCTTCTTCGGTGCTGGTTCACTGAATGCACTGCATTTTTGTTAAAATTTGACAGGCCACATAGGTGACATGATAAGTCTTCCTTACTATGGTGATTCATTGTCAAGCATTATTTTGTTTTTGCAGTATCAGGGTCCTCCTGGGAACCTGTATCTGAATTGGAACTAAACTATATACTTGTCTTGTTCAGTAGGATCGTGGTGAGTGCAAGAGATAGAAAGGTCACTGAGGCACAATCTGTTTCCTTCCAGTCTGTATGAAAACAATTCTCTTTCCTTTCCAATCACTCCCCACACCCCATTTCCTGCCACTACAAGCTAATTTTCCTTGGAGGCAGTTTTGTAGCTGTGATATCTTCTTAATGATTTGTTTTCACCTTGGCAAAGGACATCTCCACAGTGACAATAATAGTCTCCCCAGCTAACAAAGCTCATCCTCATGTCAGGCTCCCCCTAAGCCTTTTGGGGTGCCCTTTGTCTTTCTCCCATGGTTTGTTGAATATGTTTTGGTTAGTTTGGAAGAGTCAAATTATTGTTCCAAATACATATACATGTCTCAGATCATTAAAAGCCTGAAAAGAACATTTGCCCCAGTGTTTACTCCAGATTACTTTTCTCCTCCTCAGTCAAATAACATATGTGCTACTTTTGCTATCCAAAGTAGATTTTATCATCACAACATTGTAGTTCACTGCTACCAAACACAAGACAACTGTAACATTGCACTAGTTGACTGTTATTTTGTTGCTGTTATGTGCCTTCAAATTGACTCTGATTTAGGGCAACCTTCTCCTGGGATTTTCTTGGCAAGGTTTATGCAGAGGTTTGCAACCACATTCCTTTAAGGCTGAGAGAGTATGACTTTCCCCAAGATCACCCCAGTGAGTCTCTGATTGTTGTGGTAGTGACCTAAATGGGTCCATCTTCAGCCTGCTGAGCATTGGGGCTTTAAAACCTATCTATCTGGGGCTTAATTTTATATGCTAAACTTACTTCTTAGAACGAGTAATAATAAATAATAATAATAAAATTTATTTATACCCCGCCCCTCTGCTAAAAACAATCGGGGCGGCTTCCAACAATTAAAACATTATAATAATGACTAAAAACACCACCCACCCCCACCCTCCCACATAAAAAGACATTAAACACAATAAGATTAAAACCTTCTAGCTAAAAAAATACATTAAAAACAAATATATACATAATTTTTAAAAAGCCAGGAGACTGAGTTCCTGAGGCCGGGATCTAATCAGGAAAGGCCTGCCGAAAGAGATCCGTCTTTAGTGCTTTTTTAAAGCTACTCAAGCTCGTCAGCTGACAGATCTCATTCGTCAGAAGAGTATCCCACTTCTGCATACTGTACTTTAAGCAATGTTGTGTTCTGTGTTAAGTACCTGTGCACTTATACAAGCTGGTAAGAACTGTCTTGAGTTACAGATTTCTTTGTTTAAATAAATCACACACAACTGAAATTGTCAAAGAACACAAGCAAAATAAAGTTCTTGAAAGGGGCAGATTCCAATTCCAATTCCAATAGTCATCACAGTATTTCTTTAAAACTGGAGCATCGTTTCAACTCTCCTATTCCATGGAATGGGCAAACTAGAGAGACAATAAACATCAATAGGTGTATAGTGTCTAGAAGACTGAGGGAAGTAATAGTGCCTCTCTATTCTGCTTTGGTCAGACCTTACCTGAAATAATGTGTCCAGTGCCCAGAACTGGACAATTCAGAAAGGATATTGACAAGCTGGAATGTGTCCAGAGGTGAAAAGTCTGGAAGACATACCCTATGAGGAGCAGTTTAGGGAGCTGGGTATGTTTAGTCTGGAGAAGAGAAGGTTAAGAGGAGATATGACAGCCATGTTTAAATATTTGAAGGAATGTCATACTGACATCAAGCTTGTTTTCTGTTGCTCCAGAAACTAGGACAAGGAGCAATGATTCAAACTAGAAGAAGAGATTCCACCTAAACATTAGGAGGAGCTTCTTGGTGTAAGAGCTGTTTGGCAGTGGAATGCACTGCTGGGAGTGTGGTGGAGTCTCTTTCTTTGAAGGTTTCTAAACAGAGGCTGGATGGCCATCTGTTGGGAATGCTTTGATTGTGTATTCCTGCATGGCAGAGGGTTGGACTAGATGGCCCTTGTAGTCTCTTCCAACTCTTACAATTCTATGATTCTAAGTGTTACCTGTGGACATTTGATGCAAACTACATCAAACAACTTTTTCCCATCAGTTTTAGTTACTCTTGCAAGTTAATGGATTAATATTGGGAGTGGTTTATGGGAAACTGGTTTTATGTAGAATGTCAAAAGAATGGCTATCATGATATATTAATTCACATTTTGACCTAAAACTCTTGGTTAAAGTATTCATTAAGATTAACTCCCCAGCCAGAATATCAAGATTTTCCCTGTGTCAGGCATGAAAAAATGCATGAAAAAGGAATAGATGGATGAATGAAAAACCCACCATTAAGTTGGTACTGGCTGTTTTTCAGACTTAATTACAAGGAAATGAAGTTAGAAGCAATTCCATTTCAAAGTTATAGCAATTTCCAGCAAATTTGCTTCCAATTGCTCATATCTTCCAAGAATCCTGTTGGACCAATGGAGGCAGGAGGCTTGCATGTTAGTGGAATGGTGAATCTGAATCTACTCCAGGTGTTAGTCCAGATGTTAATGAAGCAATCCAAGTAGCTGAACCCTATCCCAAATTAGTTTCATCACCTTGGATAATTCCTTTAAAGTTTGGACTAAAACACAGAAGGGATTAACCAACCCACTGTCACCAGTCACCACTAATTATTAGCTCTAGTATCAGAATTAATATTATTCTCAATACCAATTGCTAGGAAATATGAGAAAGAGGGTGCTATTATTTGAATATCCTGCTATTGGTGCTTCTCATTGGTGCATTGTTGGGTACACTGTGGGAAGAGTATGACTGAGTAGCTACCGTACTGTAGATCTACTATGTGGAGCAGATTTACTGTTCCACTGACATGGAAACCACCAGTCCATCTGCATTTAGCCATTTAACAACAAAAATATAGAGGGAAACCAGCCATGCCCCCCTCATTGACAGCTAAATATTTTGAAACTAAATATTTTTAACAACTAACTTTCCAGGTTCAGCTTTTAACAGCTACACTGCAAGGAAAACTCTGATTATGAGAAGGTAGTTAACATCTTCTGAGGAGTCTTCTCCTTGCCACACAGCTATTACAAACACAAGGGAGCTGTCTGTTGGTCCAGAATTTAGGGAAATGATGCAGATTTTCTTCTGGGGGAGCTAGGTAAGGAAGAATAAGCAATTGTCTCAGGGGTTGTCTAAACAGTGAAAATACTCCTCACGGAATGCGAGGAAAATATCTGTCTTAATGGGATCCCACATGGTTATACTGTATTGTAAAGGAGGGGTCCCAAAACACCATATACTCCATGTGGAAAGCCTTTGTGGGTTTTTCCGTATTTTTTGAAAAACAGTGAGGGTAATGGGCATTCCTGCTCGTTGGGACAAGTGACTGAATAGATTTGTTTTCCCAATATGAGCAGATGATTGGTTGGATGAGTGCAGGGGTAGAGCTTGCTAACAAGGCAAGCGCCTGGAACCGCCATGTTGGATGTTCGCCTTAACAGGCGAGCACTAAGGCAGTAAAACAGGATGTTATTATTATTGCTTTTTTGTTAAGATGAAATATTGCTCTAGCACACATTTGATATAGGTTTTTTAAAATGTTCAGCGGCAGCAAATTGAGGTAAGTAAAAAAATTGAGTAATTCACTCGCAGCTGCCATCTTGAATTGCAGGCATGCACATTTGCACAGTGAATATGGATAGTTTTGTATTCCTGCGATCTGCAAAAAAACCCTACTAAGACAAATAGCAGCTGCTGTGGATTGCCATTACTGCGGAGCGAACCAGGGTTGTTGTTGTTGTTGTTTGGGGGGGGGCTGTGCTCAAAACTGTCATAAATACATGGTGTCCATAGAAATTAGTTGTCTCATTAGGCTGCAGACATTGTCTGACTTTGCAGTAAATACCCATGGCAAAGTTCTTAAAACCTTGCTGTTTTGATTCCAACCCCCCCCCCTCCCCGCAACACAGGCACTGAAAATCTGCATACCTTCATGAAAATCAGCAACCCCCTGTGGGTCTTCATTTTAAAGAATCTGGATTGGAGTACTTGAGCTTTCTGTGGTGTTAATCAACAGTGTGATTTCCCTAATTAAACACATTCATTTATTCATTCATTCCTTAGGTGATTAATCTTACATTCTGAATAAATGCAGAAACCTGAGACTTGCTCTTGCCTAGGATTATAAAGCAGCCTTTCTTTTGTGATGGTTTCCCTTCCTACTTAAGAGTTTTGTTTAATTCTACATTCATTGTTCTGAGCTGAGGTAAGTAACTGGAATTTAATAGAGACAGAGGAAGGAAAAGTGCTCTATTTATTTTTAAGAGGGGGAAAAGTGAAGGAAATCAGAATATACATCTTCAATAATAGAATAAAGTACTATGCAGAACTAAAATTTCTACTCTGGTCTGCATCCATTGGTATAGACATCACAGAAAATGAAACATCTATTCCAATCTTCTCTGCTAACATTTAGTCAGATTTTTGTGAGCTTATATTTGGAATGTTGCATAGGCTATAATTTTCGTTACCTTGTCAGATTATACAGTATAATCATTTCAATTGTATGCATACTGAATGCATAATTTAAAAAAAGAAAAAGTGGGGGAGGCAAATAATAAAAGGATATACATGCTTCCTCTGAATTCCTTTTTAAAAATTAGATCACACGTACCCTTAATTAAATTTAGCAAACAAAAAAGTATTGTCGTGAATTTGGTAAATGGATGGAAGGAATTTTTGTTTTAAAATAGACAACATTCTTTTTAAAAAAAATCACTGGGATTTATTTCATCAAAGAAGCTGAAGTCCTACTTTGATTTTATCCATAGCGCCTTACTGTGGAACATATGAAGCAAATACAAAAGAACTTTCTTTATGGTAGTGTTACATAACTTGTACCATTAATGATTTCTCTCAGACAAATTAAATGCTGGATTTAAGTATACAAAAGCTGCATAAAGATATTTAGTAGGACCCTTGATGCTTTGTTTCCCCTCCTCTTTTTTTTAATGCTAACAATGTTGGAAGACTACAGTAGGACCTCTGTATCCACTGATTCATTATCCACTGATTCAATTATCCATGGGACACAAAACAGCACACTTACCATAAAGTCTTCCTAGAAATGTGTCCTCTCTAGCCATTTTTTAGGTCCTCCAAGGCAACTCTGTGGTATTTTAAACTAGACTCCCATTATTTTCAATGGTGTTTGTTCTTATCCAAAGTTTTTGGTATCCGTGGGGCCCCCAGAACCAATCCCCAGTGGATACGGGGGTCCTACTGTATTCCATGTTCTGGGAACCAGTTGCAAACATTCTCTCATCTAAGCATGTATTTATTTATACCCCACTCTTCAGCCTCAAGGCTATCAGAGTGGCTTACAAATTGTTTTAAGCAATAGCTATTTACACATCTACACAGCGTTAAGCAGTTTCCAATGTGTGTTAGCTAATTGCCCCCCACAAGTTGGGTACTCATTTTACCGACTTACGAAAGGATGGAAGGCTGAGTGAACCTTGGAGCCCGCAGGAATCGAACTTGCAGCGTGGTGACTTGCAGTACTGGCATTTAACCACTGCGCCACCAGGGCTCCATATATAATGTAGTTTCAGCTATCTTTTAGGATCCAGATTTTAAAAGTGAACTCCTAATCTGCTGCCCTGAATTATGGACTAGTGATTGGTACAAGTGTGATGTCAGAGAAAATGCCAACATCCTTATGAGTTGGTTTTTGACAATTCTGGTCTGTAACTATTGCAACAATTCTTACTAATATATATGGCATAGTATTTACAGCAAGTCATCTAAAGTTGTGGTATGGTCTTGAGATTTACAAATCGATTTCCACTCTACAGTTGCCATAAGCACTTAAATGCTGAGTTTTTACTAACTAGTATTTCAATGCTGTACTTGTGCATATGAAGCAAACTTTTTCACATTACATTTACTAAGTTGCATACTGTGTGAAATTTTCTGAAGGGAAATTTTAACAATATGGACAGGCCACTTCATACACCCCCCACATGCCCAAGGGCTACATCCACTTTTGCCCGCAGTTCTAGATTTCCAAGTGTTTACAAGAATATAGTTACATTCTAATATGTTGTGTAGGCTACAAAAGCCTGCATCTGGCTAGGGCTACTATACATGGGATGTTTTAAAATACAGGCAGCTCCTTTCAAGTTTGAAGAAGAATAGCAATTGCAGTGATGCTGACATATTGATTTTGTTTGCTGTTTTTTATTGTTTTTTATTGTTGCTTTTATTGTGGAGTTGTTCTAATAATTGCAAAATTTATATAAGATTTTTGACCGATATATTTGCAAGGGAGCTCTGCTTGTTTGGTCTTATGTTACTGCCTAAATCAGAGTTCCATAGTTTGCTCTATGCCAGGAAGAAGAATTATATTGAGCTACAAGCTCCATCAGTCCAAACTACAGTTGTCCCTCCACATTCACGGATTTGGCATATTTTTCCATATTATGTGAGGGACACCATTTTGCTATGCCATTGCATATAATGGGACTTGAGTATTCACAGATTTGGGTATTCATAGGGGGGTCTTGGAACCAAACCCTAGCGAATGTGAAGGGACAACTGTAGTATAATATATGGTGAGGTTGCCCGTAATTAAAATATGGCGCTGAGGCTTCCAAAGCTTCACGGAAGTGACACGGATGGTTTCGGGAGAGGGACAACGGCATCTGAAAACGCCCCCCTGCTGCGCAAGATCGCCGTCCCTCTCCCGAAAGCTCCTCCCGCCCTAGGCACTCTAAAACGCGGTCTGAAAATCTCCTTAATCTGAGGGCTTGTTTATAGGTAATAAAATGTGGATAGATGTGCACTAATGCCATTCGCTGCAGCTTTCATTTGTCTTAACGGTTTTGGGGCAATCACAGGGCATCCAAAGCTATCCATGTTCGTTGTTCAAACAGGCATGCCTGTGAATCAAGATGGTGGACACAAGTGAACTACTTGTGTTTTTATTGTCGCCAGTTGCCGCCGCCACACAGTATGTTTTAAAATAGCATATCCGAGGTTCTAAAGCATGATATTCTGTTTAAATAAATAGGGTGGAAAGGGAGAAAACGCATTTTGTTGCCTCAGTGCATGATCACTACAGCCAGAATCCAACATGATGGTTTCGGGTGCTTGTCTTGTTAGCAAGCTCTGCCCCCTGTGCATGTCTCACCAATAAGCTTTCCACTTCTGCTTTTATCAGGAACGTGCATAAAAGTGAATTGGTTGTAACGAGCAAGAATGAGCATTCCTTGCAAAGCCCCACAAACACTTTTCCTGCATAGCTTTTGCCCCTGCTCTTTCCGAATATGGTGGATTGATCTCATTAAGACAGATCATATTCTCCTGGAGTTCTATGAGGAGTATTTTTGCTGTACAGTTGTCCCTTCACATTTGCTGGGGTTTGGTTCCAGGACCCCCCGTGAATACCCAAATCCGTGAATACTCAAGTCCCATTATATGCAATGGCATAGCAAAATGGTGTCCCTTATATAAGATGGCAAAATCAAGGTTTGCTTTTTGGATTATTATTTTTTAAAGAATATTTTCAAGCCATGAATACTTAAAACCGTGAATGCCAAATCCATGAATGTGGAGGGACAACTGTACAGACAATCCCTGAGATATATAAAGAAGAAGGATCTGTTCTGCTACTAAGCTGTCATTAAGAATGCAGTAATAACTTTGACTGCCTGACTCTAAGGACTTTATCAGACCACCACCCCTAAATCCTGTTCTTTTGCTGGCATAACTTTGCTGTTTTTATGCTGGCAAAAGAACTCCCCATGCCACATTTACCTTCTATCCCAGCAAAAGGCTTCCCTGGCAATGAGGGAGGAGCGAATGGAGCTCTGTTCACTTCCTTGTTCAAAATCCTGCATACTCTCACAAGAATACATAGTGCAGGAAATTCAAAAACAAAAATAAGACAGTAAAAGTTACAAAAAGCACATAAACACACTAAAAAACTTACAAGTATACTGAGGAGGGTCACAAAAGGAGCATCACCTACCTGAATGTCACAATCTCACCCAGACATGTTCTGGTGAACAGGCCATTGATGATGGCATGATGAGACAATATTGGCGTGAGGATTCATATGCCAACAATGCTGGCAAAGTATTGCCACGGCCAATCTATTGACAGCTTAAGTCATCAACAAAATATGATGGGTTTTAGACAAGACATAAACGCGAAAGGGCAACATCGTCTGATATGCGTGCCCTTTCATGTTTATGTGGCATCTTTATGACACCATATTTGATGTGTCTGATAATGTCCTAAGTGTCTAACTCTGATTGTCAATGCTTGCTACTTCAAACTATTGGATTTTGCCTTTGCCAGCATACAGATTAATAAGGTGCAAATCCAGTTGCTAGGCCTAATGAGAGCAGACAAATTACTTCAAAAGGGTTTATATAAGTGTTGACCAGAAATTGATTTAGTGGGTCTGTCTTCCTTGGGAATACAATTTTATGTCTAATTCTCTCACACCATCATGCCATAGTAGAATATGAAAAGAAAAACTAACCAGTTTTTAGAACTTATATAAAATATGTAGCCTGCTAAACAGTCTGCCTTTGATTTGCTCCAACCTGGGTGGATTATTCAGATTTCTGCTGATCAAGCACATGATACAGGAGTGATACAGACCATAACTCAGAAGCAAAACAGGAGTCACCCCTTTCAGTTAAAATATACCAACAACAAGATTTGGTTGTGTTCAGAGTTTATTACTTTTCTCCCCAAATCTCAGAATACCCCAGCCAGCAGGGGCACAAGTTCTGGTGGTTATTAATTTTTAAGACTTAGAAAAATAAATGTTTTAATCAGCTTAGCTCTGTGGACATAAGCAACCTTGCTAACTAAGTTCTGACATCCTATTTTAACTTACACTGGCATATGAGTTCATGTTTGCACATTACGTTTCTGACAAATGACCACACATATATTGAAATGTCTGGTAATTTGTCCTTCACTGACCATCAGCCTCTGACCCAGCTGACAATGAGCATTAGAGTGTGGCTCATTGTGTTGTGGTAGAGGAGAGACAATTGGATCACCAAGTGGAACAGAGCTCTCTTTTTACTGAGAAGAGGTTCCCTTCAGTAAGACAAAGTTTTCTTTTACAGAAACTTGAGCATGAATGTACTCTGTCATAACTGTCTGCAGATCCAGAAGCACTGAGGAATTTATACAAATCCAAATGCCAGGGGCTATTTTAATTATTTTCTAATCTCTTTTCAGATACTCCAGGAGCAAATGTATATTTTAAGAACCATAGCTTGAGGGTTGTTTTGCCACATTTTTCACAGAATATCATTTATATCCAAATTTAATCCCAATAAAGATTTATATTTGTTTATTGTTTAAACACTTTCTTTAATAGAAACATTCAAGTTTTGTCTTATTTTATTTTTAATTTGTATCCTGAAGCATGCTTCAAAAAAAAAAAAAAGCCTCAAGGTAGCTTGCAACAATTAATACCCAAATATATAACTCAGGCAATATAATGAAATGAAAAAATGGAAAGTACTCCGGAGTAACACTTGTGTCTGCAAATGTTTCAAGTTCTAATAAAGCAACACAAAAGCCTGGAAGAATTCCATCTTTTATGCTCTACCCATTGGAAGAAACATAGTTTTAATAACCCCCTTATGTTTCTGGAGAACAATTTTGTTATTCTCCACGGTCCTCTCTGTATGTCCGAGAGAATGGAATTGTCCCAAGTCAGATATTTGGAAGTCGGGAAGCTAGATTATGGCCTTCAATAAGTCCCTCTTGGGAAGGATGGCTTTCTAGAGGAAGCTTCCTCAACTGGTGCTTTCAAAATATATTGGAAAATAATTCCGATCACCCATGGCCAAGATAGGAGTTGTAGTCTAATCTAGAAGGCACCAGTTTGAGGAAGACAAGTTTCAAATGTTTACCTGTAGACCAAAACTTGAATGGATTTACTAAATCTGGAAAGAGGGCAGAGTTCTGTCATGAGTATCCCACCGTTTGTACCAGCCAGGCTTAGAATCAGAGATGATCAGAAAGTGCTGGTGGGGGGCTCAGAGAATCTTTGAATCATCGAGTTGGAAGGGACCCTATAGGACATTAAGTCCAACCCACCCCATCAGCACCAGGTAGCTGTCTAGCCTCTTTTTGAAGACCAGTGAGAGAAAGCCTACCACCCATCTAGGTAGTTGGTTCCATCGCCAAACATAGAATCATAGAATTGCAGAGTTGGAAGAGACCACGAGGGCCATCCAGTCCAACCCCCTGCCATGCAGGAAATCACGATCAAAGCATCCCCAATAGATGGCCATCCAGCCTCTGTTTAAAGACCTCCAAGGAAGGAGACCCCACCACACTCCGAGGGAGTGTGTTCCACTGCCGAACAGCTCTTACTGTCAAAAAGTTCCTCCTAATGTTGAGGTGGAATCTCTGTTCCTGGAGCTTCATCCATTGCTCCGTGTTCCAGTCACTGGAGCAGCAGAAAACAAGTCTTCTCCATCCTCAACGTGACACCCCTTCAAATACTTAAACAGGGCTATCATATCGCCTCTTAACCGTCTTTTTTCCAGGCTAAACATACCCAGCTCCCTAAGTCTCTCCTCATAAGGCATGGTTTCCAGACCTTTCACCATGTTTAGTCGCCCTTCTCTGGACACGCTCCAATTTGTCAATATCCTTTTTGCATTGTGGTGCCCAGAACTGGACACAGTATTCTAGGTGAGGTCTGACCAAGGCAGAATAGACCGGCACTATTACTTCCCTCGATCTGGACACTATACTTCTATTGATGCAGCCCAAAATCGCATTGGCCTTTTTAGCTGCCGCATCACACTGTTGACTCATGTTCAACTTGTGGTCTACTAGGACTCCTAGATCCCTTTCGCACGTAGTCTCATTCAGCCAGGTCTCCCCCATCCTATATCTATGCATTTCATTTTTTCGCCCTCAGTGCAGTACCTTACATTTCTCCGTATTGAATTTCATTTTGTTAGCTTTGGCCCAGCTCTCCAGTTTATCCAGGTCATTTTGAATTTTGATCCTGTCCTCCAGGGTATTAGCTACTCCTAATTTGGTGTCATCTGCAAATTTGATAAGTATGCCCCTAATTCCATCATCCAAGTCATTGATAAAGATGTTGAATAGCATTGGGCCCAGGACAGAACCCTGTGGCACCCCACTGGTCACATCTTTCCAAGATGAAGAGGAGCCATTGCTGAGCACCCTTTGGGTTCGGCCGGTCAACCAATTACAAATCCATTGAACAGTTAACTTGTCTAGCCCACATTTTATAAGCTTGTTTGCAAGAATGTCATGGGGAACCTTGTCAAAGGCCTTACTGAAATCAAGGTATGCGATATCCACAGCATTCCCTTCATCTACCAAGCTGGTAATTTTATCAAAAAAAGAGATCAGATTAGTCTGGCATGACTTGTTTCTCTGAAACCCATGTTGACTTTTTGTGATTATGGCATTGCCTTCTAAATGTTCACAGACTCTCTGTTTAATGATCTGCTCTAGAATCTTCCCTGGTATTGATGTCAGACTAACCGGATGATAATTGTTGGGATCTCCTTTTTTTTTCCTTTTTGAAGATGGGGACAACGTTTGCCCTCCTCCAGTCTGCTGGGACTTCTCCTGTTCTCCAGGAGTTCTCAAAGATTATTGCCAATGGCTCTGAGATTATATTTGCCAGCTCTTTTAATACTCTTGTATGTAGTTCATCTGGTCCTGGAGATTTAAATTCATTTAGATTAAGAAGGTATTCCTGTACTACCTCTTTGCTTATTCTGTGCTGGATTTCCCCTATTGTGTCCTCTGTTCCTTTATCCTCAGATTGGTCCCCTTTTCCTTTTCTGAAAACACTGAGGCAAAGAAGGTGTTGAGTAATTCTGCCTTTTCTCTGTCCCCTGTTAGCATTTTGCCACCTTCTCCACGTAGCGGCCCTATCATTTCCTTCTTCCTCCTTTTGCTGCGGACATACTCAAAAAAACCCTTTTTATTATTCTTAACCTCCCTAGCAAGCCTGAGCTCATTCTGCGCTTTAGCTTTTCTGACTTTACTCCTACACGTGTTCGCTATCTGTTTAAATTCTTCTTTGGTGATTCCCCCCCCCCTTTCCATTTCCTATACATGTTCCGTTTTAAACTTATCTCCATTGAAAGTTCTTTAGTCATCCATCCTGGTTTCTTGAGACACCTCCCATTTTTCTTCCTCAATGGTACTGTTTGAAATTGTGCCTTCAGTAACTCCCTTTTGAGAAAGTCCCACCCATCTTGAGGTCTCTTCTCTTTTAGTATTCCTGACCATGGGATCACCCCCGCTATTTCCCTGAGTTTATTGAAATCAGCTCTCCTAAAGTCGAGAATGCGTGTCTGACTATGCCTGGCTTCTCCTTTCCATTCTATAACAAATTCCAGGAGAACATGATCACTCTCACCTAAGGATCCCACCACTTGCACCCCATTACCCAGGTCATCCCTGTTGGTAAGGATCAGGTCTAAAATAGCTGACCCCCTTGTTGCCTCTTCCACCTTTTGGACCATGACATTGTCTTCCAGGCAAGTAAGGAATTTGCTAGACCTTGAAGTTTTGGTTGAGTTAGATTTCCAGCAAATATCAGGATAGTTGAAGTCACCCATCACTACTACATCTCTCCTTTCTGCGTGTGTGTTCATCTGTTCTAGAAAGGCATCATCCAATTCCTCCGTCTGACTTGGGGGTCTGTAGTAGAATCCCACAATAACATCCCTGTTGTTTGCCTCCCCTTTAATTTTTATCCAGATGCTCTCCACCTGGCTTCCAGTATTGATGTCATGGATCTCTTCACTGGTGTAAATATCCCTGACATATAATGCTATTCCTCCTCCTCTCTTGTTTGGCCTGTTTCTCTTATAAAGGTTGTACCCCTCTATTCCTACATTTCAATCATGAGACTCATCCCACCAAGTTTCAGTAATGCCTATTATATCATACTTGCTTTGTAGTGCTAGGAGTTCAAGCTCATCTTGCTTATTTCCCATGCTCTGTGCATCAGTGTAGAGACATCGAAGACCATGTGTTCCCTTTACTTGCTGCCTGTGCAAGTTTTTTTGCCTCCCACTGTTGGATCCATTTCTTTCAGCTTCCTCCCCAGAGCCTCATAATCTCTTCTGATCTTTGGAAAGCTGTGCCTTGCAGTATCATTGGTTCCCACATGGACCAAAAGGAAGGGGTAATCATCTGTAGGCTTGACGAGTCTTCTTAGCCTCTCCGTCACATCACGGATCTTTGCCCAAGGGAGACAACACATCTCCCAAGACATCTTGTCAGGCCCACAAACCACTGCTTCTGTACCCCTTAGCAAGGAGTCTCCCACCACCACCACACACCTCTGCCGAGGCTTCGCAGCTGCTGTTCCTTGCGGTGGTCCTCTCAAGGTCCCCTGCTCTGCCCCTGAAGTCTGTCCATGCTGTTCTTCCGCATTGTCCTTGATAAGGGAGAGGGCTTCAAATCGATTCTGTAGCTGCAAGCTGCTCGAAGTATCCCTGGATTTCCTTGTTCTGTGTGTGACATTCTTCCAGCTGTTTACCTCCTGTGTCTGTGGAGTGACCCTCTCCTCCCCAGCGAGTTCCTCTGTGTGGTCCCCGCCCAAGACTGTTTGTTCTGTTCTGTCCAGGAAAACCTCTTGCTCCCAAATCTGTTGAAGTGCAGCTATCCTAGTCTCCAGCTGCTGGACTTTCTCCTCCAAAAGGGATACCAACTTGCACTTGGTGCACGTGAAGTTCCCCAGATCTGTAGCCGAGAAGACAAACATCCCACAAGCGTTGCAGGTGACTGCCACAGTCCCCTCATTGTCCATGGTGAGAGCTTTTAGGTTATCTAAGAACTCTTGAGCCTCTCCAAAGAGTTTTAAAAAATTCAAACTCAGAGAAGCCCCACCCCTCTGCAACAAGCAGCCTCTCCAAAAAGTTTTTAAAAATTCAAACTCAGAGAAGCCCCACCCCTCTGCAACAAGCAGCCTCTCCAAAGAGTTTTAAAAGATTCAAACTCAGAGAAGCCCCACCCCTCTGCAACAAGCAGCCTCTCCAAAGAGTTTTTAAAAATTCAAACTCAGAGAAGCCCCACCCCTCTGCAACAGTTCTTACTATCAAGAATTTCCTTCTAATGTTCAGTTGAAATCTACCCTCCTGTAACTTCAGACCATTAGACTGGGTCCTACCCACTGGGGCACAGAGAACAGGCCTGCCTTCTCTCTGTGACAGCCCTTGAGGTATTTAAACAGTACAATCATGTCACCCCTCAGTCTTCTCTCCAGAAGGCCAAACATGCCCAGCTTCCTCAACCTTTCCTCATATGTTCCTCATGCCAGTTGTCATCCTTGTTACCCTTCTCTGAACCTGCTCCAGCTTATCTACATCCTTCCTAAAATGAGTTGCCTAGAACTGAACATAGTACTCCAGATGAGGCCTGACTAATCCAGAATAAAGTGGGACTATTACTTCCTTTGTCTTGGAAACTATGGTTCTCTTAATGCAGGCTAAAATATTTTTGCCATCTTTGCTGCAGCACAACACTGCTGGGTCATGTTCATATCAGAGCCTTGTCCAGCAACCTAAGTAGAATAGGGGTTTCATACAAAAGGAGGTGGGATATCATGAGCACAGTCTTTTGGGTGGTTTTGAAGAACAAGAGCAGCATTTTCTATTCTGCCATTCTGCCTAGAAGCCAATATGCATCTTTCATGACAGGCATTATGTGCACTATCTGATTAAAACCTACAAGTGGGCTGCCAAGCAGTTGAGTTTCCTAGACAGCTTTTAAAGCTGGCCCAACACAGAACATTTTCAGTTTCTTGAGATGGTATGAGAAATGCACTCATACATTATCTAGTGGCTGTGATCCAGCTAACAAGGGATTAATTTACCACTTAGGATGGCAAAAGATTACATAAGATCAGGGGAGATAACTTTTGCCAATCAAGCTTCATGTGAATATAGAGATGCCAAAACATCTGGAACCTGGGGGTGGGGCCAGGAGTATAAAAGTTTTACTGCCTTTGTTCTTTGAGGGCTGTTGGTCTGTTCTTTTAAGCTCTCCTTTGGGAGCTGACCATTGGCATGAGGAAGGCTGATCTCCAGACTCTCCCTTCCTTAGCCATGGGAAAACCTGAGAACAGAAGGTCTACTCTGCCAGCAGCACGAGACCACTGTTACTTAGGGGGCATCAGGTATTTGTGTTGTATTTCCTTAGATGGTTGTTGGCTCCAAGGTGTCTTTGGAATGCAATCTATTCCTGTAACTTTGCAAGTTTCTAAACTATGCCTGGAGAAGGAGGCTCCAAGATTTGATACCCAGAAACCTGATGTAATCCCTCTTTACTTAGAAGAAAAACTTTCTTAAATTCTCTGTTAAACCTTGCATTGCTTTTGGCTACTTGGCACACACACAGGTTCCTTTCTTCACCAGAGGGAGTGAAGGGAATAGTGATTTTACTTTGTGTTGTTCATATCTCTACTTCCCACTAGGCAAGGTGTAGAAGAAGGTGCTGGGAAGCATGTGGATAGGAGCAGGGAGCTCCTGTTGGCTAGGCCTCTCTTTTTTGCCAAATAACTTAGGACAGAGGACAAGCTATGACTGGTGGGAAAGAATATTTTTGGTTCTTCTATCATCTCTAATCAAGTTCTGTGTTATAAAAACTGAAGAGGAAAAAAGGATGATTTCAATTATTTCATATTAATGAGGAGGATTTTCAGATTCAGATGACAAGATAGGACCTGCTTTAATAATTAATACCAACAATACACTTAATGTAAAGTGTTTTTAGTATTAAACACACACTTTGCACAATATTTTTAATGATTTTGCATTTATAACAAAGGTGGGGTGCACAGAAATGGTGAGAGATCACACTACTATTGACTTGCAGGGGGGGGGGGACCACAGCAGCAAAATAGTACTATATGCCCATATGGTTTTCCTGATTGCTTCCTAAAAGGCACAGCCTTGCTGCCATTTTGAGTGTTTCTCCTAGCAGCTTGACTCTGTCAACTCTATTTACTCTGGAAATGTAGACAAAAATGGGACTTAAGCACCTAAAACAAGAAATAGAGAATCAGTATAGTTGTACACAATCACTTACAGTGATCTTTGTGCAGGAATTCAGAGTCCTTGGGTGCACAGGATTTTAGCAGCCATTTTCTGAAACTTCTGCACTGTGGGAGATTTCCACTGAGGAAGAAAGTATGAATCACCTTCCAGTAGCATTGTCTGGAATAGGGATTGCAATAGTAGTTAGTGTTGTGTGTTTGGATAATTCAGGGTTACATGCATGCATGTCTGGTTTTGGACATTACAGCAGGAGCTACTCACCCCTACCTTCCCCCAGCAGCAAATGGCGTTGGCAGTATCCCCAGTATACTCGTTGATCGTGAGTAAAAATTGCCGAAATATAATGCTCAAATGTCCCAGCGGTACTGCAACAGTACCGCTAGGGACGGGCGTCATGCGAAACGGACACCCTGCAGTGCTGCAGCCTCGCAACGTGGCGAGGCTGCTAGCATTGTTTTTTCTTTGTCCGAAAAAGTCCTAATAAGTGTGAAACTCTTGGAAATAGTTTTGTGCCACAAATTCTTGATGCAGCAGGAACATCAGTGGAAAGAGAACAAGAGCCATTTTCCCCACTAGAGGTCCCAAGTGTGCTAATTGCCAGGTATTTAAAGGTACACTTAGGTCTATCTCTATGTTGAATCCATATCAAGGTATCTGGAAGGTAGCTGCCCGCTGCCTGTTGTTCTACAGGCATCCACTGGGGGCATGAGTAAAGATGCATCTATCTTACAAGAAGTCTGAGCTGAACTTCTCTCTCTCTCTCTCTCTCTGGCTTTTCTTCACAAACTAAGATCCAGGAAGGACTCATCCTGCGCTTTCTGCAAGTGCGCTGATGACTAAAAAGGCCAATCTGAGATAAACAAGTATGGTTGCAGAAAGCACAGCAGAAGGTCTCCTTGGGTGATGTTTCTGGGTTGTGATTCTTTCTGCGTTGTTGTTTCTCTTCAAGACTTGTTCGGTGTGAGTTCTCAAATAAGCCTGCAGCATTGTGGATAGTGCGTCTCTACAATAATCTTAGATAAGGCATTGCAATACCTCCTTTCATCTGGGGTCCTCTAAGGACTGCTCATTCCAGCTTTGGCTTTCATCCCGACTAGAAAAAATCTGGCAGTAGCTTGTTCCCTTTGGCCATGGTTGCAGTAGGTACATGATGTAAAATAGTTTGGAATAACAAAAACATTCTGTTCCTACAGTAGCTGTTCTGGTTGACCATACTAGCTATATTTTTATTTAAAGGGCAAGCTTGTATTTTACCAGGAGTAATCATTGTGTTTATACAGTTATGTAATAACTTTTCTCTTTTTCTCATCTCTGCCTTTAGAACAGCTACATGTATCAGGAGGCCAAGCTATTTACATTCTGTTGTACAGCAAGATCTTGAATGGCTATCACCCATCTCCTTATTAAGTACCAGCTGTAGTGCTCATAAAAATTATTAACCATTGTTGGTGATTGTTCAGTTTCAACTGCTCTACATAAAGAATGTGAATTTATCTCTGTGGATCCTCAAATGTTCCTCACGTTGCACATTGGTCTCAGTTGCCCTTGAGAAAAGATGCTTTCCTTGGGTCTCCTCCAAACACACTACCCTGTATGACTGAAAAAAATAATTAGGATGCCCCCAGCATACCAAATGTAAATTTAATATATATGCCACACAGCCTATATTTAACCACACTTTAAATTTAACCACATCTTGAGAGTGCGTGTGATACAATATGCATAAAATATATTTACATTGTCCTGAGTTTGTGTGAGATAGTGTGAATTAAAAGTAATTGGGGTGCCCTCCAGCCCCTCGCCTGTGAATTTTTTTGTGCACCACTTGGCCTGTTTTAAGTCAGACCATTCCAAACATGCAGTCCAAATTGGGCAAAAATCCACCTAGTCTTTTTTTCATCATGTGGTAACAAACATAGAAACAGACAGAAACTACAGGATAGATAGATAGATAGATAGATAGATAGATATGCCTTTGGTTATACCAATCTTCAACTGATTGTCTGATTTGCTCCCTCCTCCCTCTTACCTACAAGCTGGGGACCTTAATCACTGTTGCAGTACACCACAACTTTTGGTTACAGATCATAACATGTACTTTGGGGGATACATATACCAGCTGTGGCTGGTGGCTCCCATTTCAGTGAGGTGGTGAATCCATTCCCAGTTTTAGCCTGAAAGAATTATCCAAAGTGCTGAACCTATTTGGGGGACAGGATACAGCCCCTTGGAGCACTCCTTTAAAGTTCAGGTCACAGTTCAAATTAGCTTCACTGACCTACTGACATGTTCATCATGTAGACAAGCACATGTAGGAGAGGAATCTACATCAAGAAAAGCTTCATGAGCAGAAGAGACTCAACAAACATCTATGGCCAACCCTATTTGGAGGAGCCTCCTAAATTCTCTTGTTTTTGTTTTTGTTGATTTAAGGTCCAAGCATGGAGTTCCTGACATCTTATTTAGTTTCACTCTGAGGCATCACTGTTTCAAGGCAATGAAAAATGTGATTTCAAAGTACTATTAAGGTCCATACAAAATGAAGAGTTTTCCACCCAGATGCTGAATTACTGTAGTCTTTAAATAAAAGACAATACATATAACCTTTTATTGGGAGCCCATTTGCATCACTCTCTTTGTTTTCTCTCCCTTTCCCTTGATGGGGAAAGCAATATTGATATTTTCTGTGAGACAATCAAATTGGAGTCTAACCAAAACCTTTTCTCTAAAGAGGTCACAAGATTATTTGTAGCTGGAGTGGTAGATGATCAATTTTAGGGTGTAAATTTGAAGGAACATGCTAATCTAAAACATTAAAAACCTCACAGTAAATGGCAGTAGTTACTCATAACTGTTTTCATTCTTCTCATATTTTCATGTCAACATATTTACATCTCCTTAGCTTCACATTGTTCCCTCAGGTGAACTGAACCACTATCCCAAGAAACTATTGAGTTACAACATTCTGCCTGTCATCTAACCTTAGATCCCCTATTGCTGGATTATTTATTGATGCCTGGCCATCTTTATATAAACTCATTTTTTTTCCCAGAGATTTCTTTGCATAGCTCCTGTTGTGATCCTCATGTCCAGTTTCCATAGTATCACTGATGGTAGGCAGTGGGCAGAAAATAAAGAGAGCTCAAGGATGTATTTTAGTCTGTCAGGAATAATAAACACACTAAAGAATTCAACAGAGCCAGTGTGGCGTATAGGTCTGAGTGTCGGACTATGACTCTAGAGACCAGGGTTCAAATCCTCACACGGACATGAAAATCCACTGGGTGATCTTGGGCAATTCACACTCTTTCAGCCTCAGAGAAAGGCAGTGTCAAGACTCCTCTGAACAAATCTTGCCAAGAAAACCCTGTGATAGGTTTACCTTTGGGTTGCCATAAGTCAGAAATGACTTGAAGGTACATAACAACAAAGAATTCAATAGGAAGATAATTTCTTTGAACTAGTAGGACAAGCATATTTCCTTATAACCAATGGGCCATTTAGCATGATGCTTCAAGGAGTATAGAAGTAGCAGTCAAGTTGAGAAGAAATTAAACCTAAAGTCAGTGAAGCAATTTTTAAGAGGTGATAGACCAAGGATGATAGCACAAGGAATTAATGCAGCTGTGAAGCAGGCCTCTGTATGAGAGAGAATCATATTTTCAATGCACAGCCATTGCTCTCTTGACAACAAGTACAAAAGTTAGGCCAGCCAGAATTTAGAAGGCTTTCAAAGAGAAATACTGAGATGAAGTACTGGGAAAAATTCCAAGCCAAGAATATGAAATCAGTGCCTAGGCAAATGGTATACAACATCCTCTCCACCCAGCAGTGGTTTCTGAAATCAGTCTACAGTATTTGTTCTTTTAGACCAGATGGATCAGCAGTGTTTCTACTGAAGGATATGCAGGGTGGAACCCTTACTTTATAATTGTGGGATACAGAAATAGAAATTCTGATCCATCACTGAACTTCAGCTTTCTTTTGTTGATGGGTTTTGAGGCATAGATGGTCCAGAGGGAACCTTGATTGAGTGATTGTGACTTTGCCCTACTTTAGGTAACTACTCCAGAAGCATCCACATTCCTATGCATGATGAGTTTTAAGATTTTATTCAAAAAAATCAATATTTTAAAAGATAGCACATTTCTCTGCAAGTAACCATAAGTATCAAAAGTTTGTCAGGATTCAGTGCAGTTAACTTGTTTTTAGTTTGGACCACACACATAGATTGCAGCAGGTTTAGAGTATATGGGAAGTGAAACAATATTTGGGTATCATCCAGATACTAACAGTCCCATGTAATGATCTAGGGATTCTGTTGCCTTGCAGTGTCTTTTTATGCTGGAGAAGTGTGTGCCTAATTAAATGTACAAACCTTTCTCAAAGATGCATTAGCTGTAGGGGTTTAGGCACAAGTCTCTTCTGCTGACATAAATTCCCTTCTGCTAGCAGAGTTGGCCTTCTGCTGGAAGAACCATCTGCCAGAGATCAGATCTTATAGTTCTGCCAACAGAACAATTTGCCTGCTGGATTAGAACTGCTGGCAGAAGAGATGAGTGGGGAAAAGAAGGGGTCGAGGAAGAGAATAGCCAAGTTATGCCATATCTTCCAACCCAAGGACACAGCCATGTTTCTGGAACAAGGCTGAAGGTCATCCTGGGTATTTTCTAACAACCTGAGGCTGGGACTGAGCACAGCCTTGCGTTCATTCAGCTAGCCTTTGGCCATTCTTTACTTTTTGTACTGTATCATTTTGGCTAGATCCACATCTGTAAAATAATTTATACTTACATGATCCTGATCTTGTTGGAACACATGACATTCCTCTGAATTAAAAATGAAAGCACTTCTTTTCAACACCTGAGAGCTTTAAAGCTATTTTTTTAAAAAACTATTTTTTACTCTGAAGTTTCTTGGAAAAAAACTGTTGCTTTTTTAAAGTGTCCTGTGCTCTGAATCAGGATTGGGGTCAAATTGGGTGGTGGGGTTGTTAGAGGGTGGGCAGTTTGGTGGGAGGTTAGCTTGGCATCATCTGGCCAGTGTGGTGTTGCCAAATTTTTTTCATGTGCAGTTGTTTCACCAGTCCCAGGAAAGGAGGTGTCCTTGCGGACATTTGAACAGACTGTACTATTAAAAATATGTGCAGTGCTTGGAGGGATGTGTGTGCAAGAGGTATTTGTGTGTATGGCGTGTGCAACACAGCAGGCCCAAAGGCTGCAAAGATGGCAGCCATAGCCTATATTAGCAGCAGCTCTGGAGCATCCCTACAGGCCGTCCTGGTGCCCATAAGCTCAGGGAGAGGAGTGTGCAACCACCAGAGCTGGCTAGAGAAGGAGCTGGAACAGAAACATGAGCACAGGGCCTCACCAGCTAAGGAAGGGACAGTGGCAGCAGCTGCAACAGATGAGACGGGAGGCAGTCTAGGCAAAGCAGGTGGGGATGGGGGGGGGGAGAATGATCTTTGTCTTGCTCACTCACGAGTAAACCACCACTCCCCACTCTGAGCAATCCAGAAGGGAAGGGACAGTGCAGGAATTGTCACACATGCACATACGATCCCCCCATTTCAAAGAAACGCAGAGAGGAACGGGCAGCAATTTTTGCTGAATTGGGGAGGATAGGCTTACAAGCTTAACTGTTCCATTCTGTAGGGTTTTTTTTTTTAAAAAAAAGTCCTGTTAATCTTGAGGGAAGGTTATGTGGGGTGCTTTAAATGCTGTGAGATAAACTGAGTGAGGAGGCGTTTGATTTTCCCAGGCAAGGGAACTTGGTGAGGGCACCATCCACTATGAAGTGCAGGTGGAGCCATCCAATGGGAGTGCAGATGGGAGGTAAGAATGGCAGGAAAACAAGAAAGTGTAGGAGTAATGAGTCTAAAAAATAAAATTGTATTTAAAAATTCCAGGATCTAGTCCTTTTAAAAAGCAACAAGAATTATCTTCTTTTAAAAAGAGTTTTAAAAAATCATTCATTTACTTTTAACTTCCTGCAGAGTGCAACATAGGAATGCTAAGACTGAAGCTCAATTAACACTTAAAAGGTGTGTTCAGAGGTCTGAGATTACTCAGTTAAATTAGACTCATTATAAAACAAAGGAGTCAGTTTAAAATGCAAATCAAAAGTTTACTGAAGGTATATCAATCTCAATCTACATACTAAAACAAACTTTAAAAAGAGGTTCCTAACTGACTAAGAGTATTTAGGGTAGGAAAACTCACCCAGCCTACAGGCTGCATGGTGAACATCATGGCATGGTTACAGATGGCTTAAGGTGGCTACAGCCTCATGGAGACTCAAACTTAAAAGAGAACTTACACAGAGCAATAAAATTTAAATTAGGTCATGTGTTGAATGACCCAGCACTCCAGTTGGCTGGAAGTGCCCAGTGAAATAAGAGAAAGGGAATTTTGGGAGAACAAAAGCATGCAGGGAAAAACCCTAGACTTATCTAAGGATGTGAATGAGGTACACAAGATTGCTTTTACATTACAATGATTATTTCCCCACATACTACAGAAAGGCTATTGGTTGATATGGCTATGCATACCAGGAAGGGAAAAAACAATGCAGCTGCTGCTGTTGTGTGACCTGATACTCCATTTCAGACAGGGGAAGAAATGTCCTTCTGTACCAATTTCACGTTGGGCATTAGAAATGTGTGGCTGTCAATACAAATTGAGTCTGGGTTATAATGAGTTAGTGTGGTGTTAACAGTATCAAACTGAGACAGAATACTGTGCACTGGATCTGAATTATTTTGCTGGTGTGGATTCAGACTTAGATGTTCTGAGGCCTAGTAAAACTTAAAATATGTTTTAGAAAATTAATGGATCATGATTCATTCTTCTTCAGGCTGTTGACTCTACCACAATAGTGGTTTTAAACAAACAAACCAAAACCTAATTTACTAAGTGAAATCGAAGGTATTTGTTAATTTACTAAGCTTTCCCCACCATCAAATTCTTACTGTTCAATAAATAAAATGAGTTAGTGTTGCTCTTTTGTGATCACAGGGGAGGTTGGAGGGGGCAGCTCAATGCCTTTTTCAGGCTCAATTTAACCTCCCTACCTACAAACTGAAGACAGGGGAAACCAATTTTTAACATGCCAGAGAAGAAAGGATATGTTTGGTCTAATATACCTAAATGGCTCAAGGCAGGTATATATATTTGAACCCAAATATTTTACCCTTAGGCATAAAGTTATAAGCTAAACCCATCTGTCATGTCATCCTACAACATAAATTTTAAAAAACACAACCCCAAGTATTTTTCTTTCTTTTCCTTTTATTGCTGTATTAACCAGTCTGACCAACTTCCTTTCTGATGGAAAAAAGGACTGCAATTCTTGTAAAGTTATAATTACTGTCTTCTTTTCTGGAAATAAGCAGAAGCCTCAAGTTGACATATATCTTGACTAGTATACTTCAGGATTTGAGGTCCATCCCTCAGAAACCAACAAAATATTCCTTTGCATCACATATCCTTTTGGGCCAAACCATAAACTATTTTAACAATGCACAATTACATATCTGAGTCAGTTCTATCATCAGTTTTTTCCTCCTCCTTGCCACGCTGCCCCCCAGAACTTTAACGGAACAGGATCATTGGCTGAAAGTCTATAAAACACAAATACAAACATTTAATTCTAGAAAATGAATCCATTTTAAAGATGATTTAGTGATCTTGCTGAGGTCAGTGAAGTCTCCTTGGACTAAATCGGGTTGTTTATTCCATCTGAGGTAGAATCATAGAGTTGGAAGAGACCATAAGGACCATCCTCTGCCATGCAGGAACACACCATCAAAGCACTCCCAACAGATGGCCATCCAGCCTCTGCTTTAAAACCTCCAAAGAAGGAGACTCCACCACACTATGAGGTAGTGCATTCCACTGTTGAACTGTCAGGAAGTTCTTCTTAATATTTCGGTGGAATCTCTTTACCTATAGGTTGAATCCATTGCTCCATGGCCTAGTCTCTGGAGCAGCAGAAAACAAGGTTGCTCCATTCTCAATCCTTTCCAATATTTAAACATGGTTATCATGTTACCTCTTAGCCTTCTCTTCTCCAGGCTAAGCATACCCAGCTTCCTAAGCTGCTCCTCATAGGGCTTCCAGACCCTTCACCATTTTGGTCAACCTCCTCTGGAAACATTCCATTTTGTCAATATTCTTCTTGAATTGTGGTGCCCAGAACTGGACACGGTATTCCAGGTGAGGTGTGACCAAAGCAGATCTGATTGGTACTATTACTTCCTTCAATCTGTTGATGCAGCCTAGAATCAAGTTGGCTTTTTAGTTGTTCCATCACACTGCTGACTTACATTCAACTTGTTGACTTATTCAGTCCGAATGATTTGTTGTTGTTTTTGTTGTTGTTGTTGTGTGCCTTCAAGTCATTTCTGACTTATGGTGACCCTAAGGGGGGAGGCTATCACAGGGTTTTCTTGAGAAGATTTGTTCAGAGGGGGTTTGCCTTTGCCTTCCTCTGAGGCTGAGAGAGTGTGACTTGCCCAAGGTCACCCAGTGGGTTTCCATGGCCAAGCGGGGATTTGAACCCTGGACTTCAGAGTCCGAGTCCAGTACTCAAACCACTGCACCATGCTGGCTCCAAAGGATTTATATAAAGCTAAACAGCTTGGGATTGATTCACCTCTTGCTACATATGCCTACCTAAGGGACTGAGGTCTGCAGGAATGGCGTTCTGTGTTTTACCAGTTGAGACAATACATTGTGAGAGGATGTATGAGAGAGCCTTCTCTGCTGTGTTGCCCTGGTTATGTAACACGCTCCCCTTAGAGGCCCGAATGGTGCCAACACTGGTTTCATTCCAGCACCAAGTAAGAACATGGCCCTTTATTAAAGCCTTTGGAGCCTAATTGTACTTCCACATGCATTATGCCTTTAAAACTTTTACCTGATTTAAACTGTTTTGTTATAATTTTTCAAAATGTTTAATATTTTATTTTATTTATTTATTTATACCCCACTCTTCAGCCACAAGGCTATCAGAGCGGCTTACAAATTGTTTTAAGCAATAGCAATTTACACATCTACACTGCATTAAGCAGTTTCCAATGTGTGTTAGCTAATATTCTTTTAATGTGCTTAAACTGTTTACTATTTTATATTCTTTAAATTAGCTAATCAGATTTTATTGTAAACCACCCTGAGTTTGTACGATATAGGTGTGTGCTGTGTGCCTTCAAGTGTTTTTTTAAAGCAAGATTTGTTCACAGGTGGTTTGTCTTTGCCTTCCTCTGGGGCTGAGAGAATGTGATTTGCCCAAGGTCACCCAGTGGGGGATTCAAACCCTAGTATCCAGAGTCATGGTCCAATGCTCAAACCATTACTCCATTATGGTTCCATTTCAATCAATCAATCAATAAAGAAAGAACGGTTGATTTTAAAGTCCCATTTATCTTCTTTGGGGAAGGAAGCAAGCAAGCAAGCTAACCTCACCTCCATATCCTTCCTGAAAATTCTGTTTCATACAGCTATCTGTTAAGGAAAAGCTTCAAATCTATAGCTATAAATGGATATTCTTTCAGTTTTATGGGGGAGTTGCACATGTCTAAAAAGATGGTCCTTGTTAAGGTCAATTATGCTGGTGAACCAATCTGTCCTCATTCCTGCATCAGAGTTTCTCAGGGTATCTTAGCAAGGTTTCTATTGGTTTTGTCTGTTCTCAGAGCCTGAGGCATATAGAGCTGACATGAAAATGTTTTCACACAAGCAAAAACCTGTTGAGGTCCTGAAGCATAATCTAGTCTTGTTAAGAGGAAGTAATTTGATTTAATCCTTCACTTTTTGTCCATAAAACAAAGGCATGTTAACTAAAATGGGATTAAAAAGGATACTTTTATGAAGACATAGATATGGCTGCCCAAAATGTTGCCCAATATTTGGATTGAGTTTCCATCAGTAGTGCGGTTTTTCTTTCTTTTTATTCTGAGCAAAATTATAGTCATTTGTTTCTATTTGCTTCTAAGGATTTCAAGTAGGTGGTAGCAGAATTGCAGAACTGAAAATATTTCTTAAAATATCCACATCTGGCAAACTAAGAGACAAAACAAATTGTGAGATGTTGTCACTCAATGGTTCTGGTGTCTTTGAAATTAACATTTTTTCAAAGTGAGTTGTGTAGATGGTTTTGTTGTTTTTAAATCCCACCCCCACACATTTTAGATAAATAGAATGTTTTGAGCATAAACCCTCTACCCATATTTGGCAAGCATGAGGATGGAAAAGCACTACCTCTGCCTCACTCTGTCATCACATTCCTCAAGCGAAATTACATGTCTGAAGAGGAGATCCTGAAAAGAACATGGAAAAATTAGGATTCTGGCTTGCATGGAGAATCTTCATGGAAACAAGAGGATCACCTCTTCAAAAATATTGCTTTTCTATGTGACAGGTGATGTTGAAGGGGGCGGAGCCCAGACTCCTCCTAATGTGGAAGAGTATGCACGCTTATTGAATACCTGCTTAGGGCAATAGCAAACATGGACTTCTGCCACCTTGGATCCAATGTTGGGAGAAAGGGGAAATAGTAATTAAATAGCTAAACTGCTGCTTATAAACAGAGGTCTTCTTTTGTAAACAAGCATTTTGGAGTCCATGGTTAATCAGCCCTGTTTATATTTTAAAGCATCCCTTTGTATCAACACAACTAAGGCAACCTTTCAACACAAATTTGGTGCCATCCAAATTTGTTGAGTGGTACTCCCAACACAGCCAGCCCATGCCCTCCAACATTTCACAGATGAAAATCAGGACACATGTGTTCAAGAGACATCAGAGTGTGGTCAAGATGGCAAATGTTTTTAGTGAGGAAGGACGCACAATCTATTAGAGGCTGCAGCAGTTCACTCTTGCCTTAACCTACTGGGAAGAGTGAGACTCCATATCCTCCTCTCCTCTCCTTCCTGCTGAGATAATGGAGTGCAAACTACTTTTGCACTTTGAACTCACTCTGCAGCAATTGAACTAAGCTGAAGGCAAAGGGAAAAGTGGGAGGGGGGGAGAGAAACTGGTACATGTTTAAATCAGCTGAAAAAGTGGGATGACCGAAGATTAATTGGGACTGTCCCTGCCACATTAGGACAGTTGGAGGGTATGCCAGCCAGCGTACAAGTCAAGCTTGTCCCTTCTGTTACTGGTCCAGTCTTTTAGCTTTTTGAATTGGTTCTTCTGAAGGGGAAGAAGGAATATAGCTGCAGCCAGAGCACAGAAACCTTACTGCCCCCATAGTCAAAAGTGACTTTTTAAATCTCTAAGAAGGTCCCTGTGCCTTTGATCCTAACATTACAAATCTAATTGGCTCTGCCTCAAACGTTTGCACATTTGGTGCAACATTTGAACAGGGAAGTATGTATGCATTGTACAGCAGATGCCCATAGCCTTTCCTTGTGTTCCCGGAGAGGGAAAATTGTACCTGTTCCTGTGGGGAGGCTCTGTATGTACAACTGTGCAGGATGGTACACAGATGTTCCTTCTCAGGTATTGCACCAGACATAAAGAGGGGGAGCGGGGAGGCTATGTCAGCTGACTGTCCTCTTGTTGAAAATTGTGTGAAAGCTTAATACTATTGTAATATTACATTAAAATGAAGATGAAAAATCTAGTGATGGGGGCAGATGTTGTTGTTGTTGTTGTTACATGCCTTCAAGTCATTTCTGACTTATGGTCACTGTATGCTGAACCTATCACAGGGCAAGATTTGTTCAGAGGGGGGTTTGCCTTTGTCTTCCTCCCCAAGCTCACCCAGTGGGTTTCCATAGAGATTTTCAGATGCCTTAAAAGTGGTGTTACACAAATACCAGGCGATTGCTAAAGGGCTCCCTCTTCAGATGACATTGTTCCCCCCTCGTAATGCACCCGTTCTGCTGCTGTTCTGCCGGTGCTGCTTCTTATTGATGGGAGAAGCTGTCAATACATCCCCCATTCCGTTTCTGTCACAGATTTGACAGCAAGTGAAAATGTGCCCTGTTATGTTGGTGAGATCCTAGTGTCAAGAGGAGGCCCCTGCCAGAACACTTCTGGGTAAGATTGGAACATCAAGGTAAGTGGCACACTTTTTAAAAAAACTTCCTTGGTTTACTTGGAATTTTAAAGTGCGTGTATGTGCTTTTTGTACCTTTTTTTGCTGTATTTGGGTTTTTATTTTTGAATTTTCCATGCTCACATCTTCTTGTGAGAATTCATGGGATTTCATTCCAGGAAGTGAACGGAGCTCCGTTAGAGCTTCATTCACTCCTGGGCTGCCCTGTCGACACTACTAAGGTAGGTCTGAAAATGTTTGTTATTGTGCTGGGACAGGGGCAGGAGTGGAGATTCTGGGACAGGAACTCTTTTTTTGTTCCTGTCTGAAAATCTCCCATGGCTGAACAGTGATTTGAAACCTGGGCTCCAGAATCTTAGTCCAATACTCACACCACTATAGCATGCTGGCTCTCCAAATCAGACAACCGATTTGGGAACCAATTTTAGTGTGAGTTTTACCAGGCCACAGACTGTCAAATGGCTCCTAAAGACCTGCCAAATATGCAGTAGTCACACAGCAAAGAATCCCATTGCCGCCTCCTCGCCCAATAATTAACAAAAAGTGGGGGACAGATTCCCATTTTTGATGGCCACAGTGCTGGATAATGCATGTCTATCCAACTCTTCAGGGACTATTGACAACTTTGGGACTGACACCGTAGGTAGTAAGATTTTTGAGACCTGTGTCCATTTCAATCTACACCCTTATACTATTAAGAGTCTACTTTAACGGCTGTGGTTCTGTCTTATGGAATCCTGGGATTTGCAGTTTAGAGAGGGGTACTTAGAATTCTTAGCCAAAGATCTTTAATGCCTCTCCAGAATTCCATAGGATGCAGCCATGGCAGTTAAAGTGGAATCAATTGTCTAGTGTGAAAGGGCCCTATGTCACAGTGCTGACAACACAACTGGGAGCACAACTCAGCCTAGAAGCACCTCAGATTTTAAAGGCCTTTCTGAAAAATAGACTTGTTTCAGTTGTCTCTTGGGTGCATTTTTGTAAGGACCAGTTATGAGCAGGATGGGTAGGGTTTGCAATAACTAGTCAAAAATAACTTTTCTAAGCTGTGGGGGTTTAGAACCTCTCTTTTTAGTTCCACTTTTTAATCAGAAGAACAGTCCATTTTTTAACAAACCAAATAGTTAAAAATGAAAGTTATGGATGGCCTGAAATCAGATTTCTTTCTGCTCTAGTTCATAGAAAGAATTGGGTATTTTTATCTATAAACAAGTTAGGCCACAACCTAATTTGTCAAGGTTTCTGTGTTCTGGATGGATATGGTTGTATGTGGCAGAAATAAAATATCTGAATATGACATTGTCTGAGAGGCATCCCAGTGCATTTCGTACAACTTGTTTATTATATGTGATAGATGTTAGGAAGAAGTTAATTCAGTGCATCTTCTGACTAAAGACTTCTGACAGAGTGAAGTATGTGGTTTTGGGACTGGGTCCTTCCTTTAATTAACAACGAGGAACAAACACCGAGAATGTGTATGCAGGCATGAAGTACAAAACAAAGGTTTATCTACTGTCCTATTTTTTAAAAAATGTACTATCTAATCTTTATGTAAGCATTTCCTCTCTCGCTGTAGCTTCTTTTGGCATGGTATTCCATCACTGCCTAGTTGTTCTGATTAGGAAGTTTCTCCATATCTAATCTAAGCTGACTTGTCTTTAATGCAGAGTAATGTGTTTGTACAGATAATACATTCCCTGGCCAAGCTTCAACTTCCTATTCTATTGTTTCCCTCGTTCAATATTTTTACTGGCATTGATTTTTAATTTTTTCCTTCTTCCAGAAGCTCAACCATGGCTCCTTCTGTACCATGAAAGCCAAATATTAATAACTGGAGGGAAGAGGAAGTTATAACTAACTATAGCATCCATGAAAATGTACTAAAGATAAAGTTTCTGTGCAGCACATAATAATACAATGATCGTGAGATCTGATTTCTTTTTGTCCACTTGGGAGGGAAAGAAATGCCATAGGAGAGAAGTCTTGGATTCATAGGCATTTCTGGTCCTTTTAGGTCACCACATGTCAGAATATATATCTGTCACTGGTGCAGAACTGAATTTTGAATCTCCTGACTCATGGGTGAATGCTGCAGTGAAAAAGGAGGTTGACCTCCGGGCACCCTCAAGTTATTTTTCTCCCAAGAAGTTTCCTTACTCATGCTTCTTCTGGTTGGTCTCTCTCATCTATTTCACCCACTGTGCTCTTTCCTTACTTGAGGGCCACTGTTATTCTTTCATACAGAGCAGATGGAGAACTGAAGCCCAGAGGAGGTGACCTGTCTGAAGCATCAGGATGGGGAAGATGGGACTTTTCCAAATTGAGGACAACAAGACAGCCACCCAGAATACATATGGAGAGCTGGGCCAAAACACACAAGGATAAATGTAAAAAACTAAATTTAGGTAGGAAAAATTAAGGGCACAAATATAGGATAGGTAACACCTAATTTGACAGACATACATGTGAAAACCATCTAGGGGCCTTAGTAGGTCACAAGCTAAACATGAGTCAACTGTGTGGCCAAAAAAGCCAGTGCAATTCTAGTCTACATCAACAAGGATATAGTGTTCAGACTGAAAGAAGGAGTAGTGCCACTCCATTCTGCTTTGGTCAGACCTCAATTGGAATACTGTGTCTAGTTCTGGGCACCCCAGTTCAAGATAGATATTGACTAGCTAGCATGTGGTCAGGGGAGGGTGACTAGGATGATAAATGGTCTAGAAACGAAGCCCTATGAGGAACAACTTAGGAACTGGGTATATTTAGCCTGGAGAAGATTGAGAGGTGACATGAAAGCCATCTTTAGATATCTGATAGGATTTGTAGAGGATGGAGGAAGCTTGTTTTCTGCTTTTCCATGGGACTAGGACATTGACCAATGGATTCAAATTGAAAAAAAAAAAAAGATTAGGAGGAACTTCCTGGCATAACTAGCAGTGGAATGGACTGCTGCAGAGAGTTGTGTGGGGACTCTTCTTCACAGGAGGTCTTTAAACAAAGGTTGAATGGCTGTCTTTCAGATGTGCTTTAGTTGTATATTCCTGCACAATAAGGTCTTTGACTAGATGATCACTGTAATTCCTTCCAATTCTGATTCTATTATTCTATCTCTTTTCAGCCTAGATTTGTGCAAGTTGGGTTCCAGAACTGAGAAAGATGGGTTCAGGTTCTGCCTTTGATGTTCTGAGGTTACAGGCAAGCCACCATTCATGAACTTCAGTTCTGCATCAATTCTGTATGACAGAATGACAATAACCCTTAGTCAAGGAAACCACACAGACAAGAGAACAGCCAGAGGAGGTATGCATGGTCAAGGAAACTTTGGGGGGCAAAAAGCATTGAGGTTGCCTGATATATACTTCGGAAGGAGTGAATACAGGCCAAGGTGGGTGCTGTGTATATGGAAGAAACACATGTAATGACTGTCACTTGGAGGTTACTTGGGATTGTTTCATGTTGCAGATGTCACCCAGTAGTGAGATATTCACATGTAGTAGGTAACTACCATATGGACTAGGCAATTTTCTACACACCATGGTTAGTTCTAGTTTGTTTGCTGGTCATTTGCAGAAATTAACTCAACCTTTGGAGTGAAAAACAGCTTACACTTTATACTGTTCATGGTTTCTGGTCTTCAGGGAAGGAGGAAAAAAGATGATGAAATGTGGCAGTGGGGCCAAGAGAGCAGGGGAATTCACTTAGAATGGGAGAGAACAGTGTCAGTTACTGTTGTGCATAAGAGTCACCAAACTTTACAAACTTCTTCATAGTCAGAATGGAAAGATTTTGAAAGAAAACATATTTGAATTTAAGGGGGAATCAAAACTAACAATTTGTCCATCTAAGCCCAGGGCTTTCATTGCTTACCTCTTAAAAGTCTGGTTCTGAATCATCAGTGGCTGGTTGTTTCCATGTCAATGGGACAGGGAATCTATTCTGGGTTTTAGTCTGAACTTCAAATGAGCTACTTTTTTTAATTAGGGCTCCCAAGCATATAAAAACACAATAAGTAAAAACATTATTTTTAAAAAAAAAAAGCTAAAAGAGTTTTATTAAAATCATTTTTAAAAAGCACACATGCACCTAAAGCAATCAGAAAATCCACCCTGGTTTTAAGGACCAGAGGCTGTATGGAACAGGTAGTCTTGGCTACCTATTGGGAGCTGGCCTGACTTCTCTTTGGAGGGAGTTCCACCATCAGGGTGTCACTAGAGAGAAAGTGCTGTACTAAGTACTTACAGTTATATAGAAGAAAGTATAATATTGTATCCCCCCTACACTTAGTGTGTTTGTGCAACAAAAGGAATAAGCGGGAGTGAGGAGAAAAAAAAAGAAAGAAAGAAAGAAAGAAAGGAAAAAAGGGGGGGAAAAGAGATAATAACAGGAAACCTACCAGGGAAGCAAGATGAGAAAGATGACACAATCAACTATACAAACAACAAGAAGAGCATCACTGGACCCTAATCAAGCAAGTCAAAACCCAATATTGGAAGAGATAAGACAGATGAGGGAAGAATTACGTGAGATGAAGACAGATATAAAACAAGAGATGAAAAGAGAATTGAAAAGTATCCGGGAAGCGATTGATAAAGTATCAGATGAATCCAGGAAATTAAAAGAGAAAGTAAATACAATTGAAGGGAAAGTAGATGAAATTGAGAGGAAAACAATTATCTTTGAAGAGAGTAAAGAACAGCAAATGGATGAAATGGCGATACAGGAAATGAAATGGAGGGGAAATTGTATAAAGATAAGAGGTTTAAAAGAACAGCCAGAGGAAGATTTGTACAAATATCTCATACCGAAGTTGGCCAAGTTCATGGGCAAAACCAAATCCCAATTTGATTGCGAAATTGATAAAATTTACAGATTATCCTCAAAAATTGCTAAACAGAAAAATTTGCCAAGAGACATTGTATATTTTGTTCGTAAAAAAACCAGGGATCTATTTTTACAAGGAAACTTTGAACAAAAATTTGAGATTGAAGGTAATGATATCTTGATACTCAAGGACATTCCAATTAGAATCCTCAAAAAGAGAAGGAATTACAGAACTCTTACAGAATTGTTGAGACATAATGAGATACGATACAAATGGGAGAAAATAGAAGGAATTTCCTTCAGATTTAAACAAAGGAACTTTAAAATAACATCAATCCACAAAGTAGAAGAATTCATGGAGAAATATAAAAAAAGATCTAATATATGAGAATAATAACTCACAAGAACCAAAACAACAAGCAGAAGCAGCAGGAGGTGTGAATTCGGATCCAGAGGAAGAAGAAGAAGAAGAAGAAGAAGAGGCGGAAGAAGAGGAAGAAGAGGAAGAACAACTCCATGGGAAAGATGCTGAACAACCAGAGGACGAAATCCTATTTGGAAAAGGAAAATAGAATGAATAGTTTAAACTTAATAAAACCCAACAAAATGAACACAAAAATCTTGACTTGGAATATTAAAGGGCTCAATTCTCCAGAGAAAAGGAATTTTTCACCTGTTAGGAAAGATGAAACTGGACATAATCTGTTTGCAAGAAACTCATATTAAAGAAGATGACAAACATCTTCTAAAAAATAAAAAAACTAGGTAAATAATACATATCAGCTGCAAAGAATAAAAAGAAAGGGGTGGTAATATATGTGAACCATAAAATCCAATCACAAGAACTTTACTGTGATTCAGAAGGCCAATATGTAATAATAGAAGCCAACATCCTAAACAAAAAAACATTAATCCTTGGATTATATGCTCCCTTAGAGAAGAAAAATAGATTTTTTCAAAAATTATTGGATAAACTTTTGGACTTTGAACATGATAGATTAATCTCATGTGGAGATTGGAATGGAGTGATCTCCCCAGCTTTAGACAGGAAGTCTACAAAACAAATTTTAAAAAGACAAGGCAAATTACCTAAAACATTTGAAAACCTAATGGACAATCTTTCTTTGGTGGATGCATCGAGATCAAAGTATAATGAGGCTAAAGAATTTACATTCTATTCCGAACGACACCATTCCTTCTCCAGGATAGATTTCTTTTTGATGTCCCGAAATACCTGCAATTTTGTTCATGAAATTGATATACTCCCTAGAATCTGATCGGACCACAACCCTGTTCTTCTACAATTAAAAGACAGGGGGAACATCGAGTACACTTGGAGATTGAACGACAGCTTGTTGCAGAAGGAAGAGATAGTACAAAGAGTCAGACAGGAAATTAAGTGGTTTTTTGAAGAAAACCTCAATACAGGAACGGACATAACCATTGTATGGGATACCTTCAAAGCTGTCATACGTGGCTTTTTTATCCAACAAAATAGTATTCTGAAGAGAAAGAAACTCGAAAAAATTGAGAAAATCCAAAAAGAAATCAGAACAAGAGAAATGAAATTACAACAAAACCCTTACAACAAAACACTGATAAGAGAAATAAAAATCTTACAAGAACAGCTGACTGAGCACACAATGGAAGAAATACAAAAGAAACTACAATATTTAAAGCAAAAAAGTTTCGAACATTCGAACAAATCGGGAAGATGGCTGGCTTATCAATTAAGGAAGAAAAGAGAAAGAAATCATATCAGCAGAGTCAGACATGGAAACCAACTTTATTCAGACCAGTCAAAAATAAAACAGATATTTAAAGACTACTATACAACATTGTATCAAAAGCAAAGCAACACTCAGGGAAATCTCCAAGCTTTCTTAAAATATCACCCAATCTTGAAATGTTCAAATCAGCAGAAGGAAATATTAAATAAGCCAATAACAGTGGCAGAAATTTATGAAAAGATTCAAGGATTAAAAATAGGGAAAGCCCCCAGGCCAGATGGATTTACCTCTAAGTTCTATAAGATGATGGAGGATCTAATCACTTTACCATTTAAAAAAACCTTGGATGCTGTGGCTTATGGTTTATATCCTAAAACCTGGGAAGAGGCTCATATTACATTAATTCATAAAGAAGACAGAGATCCATGTGACCCAAAGAATTACCGGCCGATTTCTCTGCTAAACGTGGACTACAAGATCTTTGCATCTATATTAGCGGAGAGATCAAAGAGAGTATTAAAAGACTGGGTGAGTGAAGACCAAAGAGGTTTCCTACCAGGAAGATACATGAAAGATAATATAAGACATATAATAAATCTCATTGAATATCACGAAAATCACAAACAAAAAAAATTAGCGCTGATCTTTTTAGACATCGAAAAAGCATTCGATAATGTAGACTGGTCCTTGATGTTGCAAATTTTAACCCAAATTGATACCGGACAAAAATTCATAGACTGGATGAAAGCTATATATTACAAACAATCGGCTAAATTGATAATAAATGGGGGAAAATATTCAAATATGTAAAGGGACAAAACAAGGTTGTCCTCTTTCTCCATTCCTCTTTCTATTAGTAATGGACATATTGAGTAAAAGAATCAACGAAGACAATTACATAAAAGGAATTAAAATACAAAAGTATAGATATAAATTAAAACTGTTTGCTAATGATTTAGTCATATCTCTGAGTGAACCGCAGGAAGAAATCTTATCACTAATAAATATTTTAAAAGAGTTCGAACTACTATCAGGTCTGAAAGTTAACAAAGACAAAACAACGATCCTCTCCAAAAATCTCTCTAAAGAAGAAGAGAGGAATTTAATGGAAAAATCAGGATTCAAGAAAGCAAGAACTGTTAAGTACCTTGGAGTTTATATAACAAATAAAAACTCAGATCTTTTTAACAATAATTATAAAAAAACTTGGACTCAAATTAGGAAAGATCTGAATAATTGGCAAAGGATGACAACAAATCTGTTAGGGAAAATCAGTATAATTAAAATGAATATACTACCTAGAATGATTTTTCTTTTTCAAACAATTCCAATAACAATAGCACAGAAAGTCTTCAAGGAATGGCAGGTGGACATCTCTAAGTTTATTTGGTCTGGAAAGAAGCCGAGGGTGAAGATGAAAATTCTTCAAGACGTAAAAGAAAGAGGAGGATTGAACACTCCAAATTTGAAAATCTATTATGAGGCATGCTGCCTCACATGGATAAATGAATGGGTAACATTGGAAAATAAAAAATTACTGGCAATTGAAGGAGATGGTATCACTTGGTTGGCATGCCTATCTTCTTTACAACAAGGACTTAATAAACAGAGATTTTTATAACCACACTATTAGAAGACCCTTAATCAGATGCTGGAAAAAAGTTAAAAATAGGATATTTCGTTCTATGCCTCTATGGGCCTCACCCCATGAAGCACTATACAACAAAGAGGGTATTCCATCGCAACAATGGCTTAGATATAGAGATATATTAAGAACAGAAGGAGACCAACTAAGACTAAAAACTCAAGATGAAATGACAAAGGATGACATAGTATGCCACTGGTATTTATATATGCAAATGAAAGAGAGATATAAAATGGATGCAAGCCTGACAGGATTTCTGACTAAAAAATCACAATGGGACTCTATTACAGTGTTGGGAAACAAAAATATGATCTCAAGATTTTACAAGTTACTTTTGGAATGGGAAACAGAAGAAGAGACAGTTAAACCTAGTATGATAGCATGGGCAAAAAACGTTGGTCATACAATAGAATTTGAAAAGTGGGAATACATGTGGACAAAACAAGTTAAAAGAACATTAAGCCAAAACCTAAGAGAAAATTTATACAAAATGTATTTTAGATGGCACTTATCGCCTAACAGACTAGCTCGAATGTACAAAGGAGCACAGAGCTCCTGTTGGAAATGTGGAGAAAAAAAACGCAACCTTTTTTCACTTATGGTGGACGTGCAGAGAGACGCACAATTTTTGGAAACAAGTCCAACAAATAATAGAGGAAATACTGAATGTTAAACTCCAATGGGAACCAGAAGCTTTTCTGTTAGGAATGATAGAAAAATCAATAGAGAAAGAACATGGAAAAATGATTTTCTACATGTTAGTAACTGCCAGGATCATATTTGCAAAAATGTGGAAAAATAAGGATTGTCCTAATGTGGATCAATGGCTTGAGAAACTTTATGAATCCCTTAATTTAGACAGACTAACAATGTTATTAAAAGGCCAAATAACTGACAAATATAACGAAGATTGGGCAACCATTATTAAGTACTTAACAAATAGGTGGGGAAATGTAATAGTAATCCCCTAGGCCTGTTCATTAAGTGGTTAACAATACAACACTGCAATAGAACTTACAAAAATATCAATATATTTAAAATACAAATTCTCATTAGGATATATTTGTTATATCATACAGAGCAAGAATCTGACTTTTGTATGGAATTGCATTTGAAGAATATAGAAACCATGTATTTAGGACAAAATAGATGTACATTATAGGAAGAGATATATTTGAAGCAACCAGAAAGGAAGTCAATTAAATGTGTATTGTGTATATATGGTATATATAATAAACTTAGAAAACATGATAATATATAGAAATTGTTACCGTATATTCCGGCGTATAAGACGACTTTTGAGCACTCAAAAGTGCCCTCCAAAATTGACAGTCGTCCTATAGGCCGGATACACTTTGCTTCGCCCACCTGCCTATCTCCTGCCTCTTCGCAAACGGAGCGAAGAGGCAGGAGATGGGGCAGGGGGGTGAAGCAAAGTGTTTTGAAGATCATTCGCCCCCCTCCTCTGCCTTCTCCCCCTTTGGGGAGCAACGGAAGAAAGAGGAGGGGGGCGAACATTGAGGTTTGCCGCAGCCGCTGCTCGAGCGCTTCTGCAGCGGCCGAGGCAAACCCGCGATTCGCCCCCTCTCCCCACCTTCCAGGAAGGTGGGGAGAAGGGGCGAATGTGCCCCGTTTGGCCGCACAGTCTGCGGATCCCCCTCCTGCGCTCCCTCCTGGAAGGGAGCGCAGGAGGGGCATGGAGAGGCTGCGCGGCCAAACCGCGATTCGCCCCTTCTCCCCACCTTCCTGGAAGGTGGGGAGAAGGGGCAAACGTGCCCGGTTTGGCCGGGCAGCCTCCCGATCCCCCTCCTGCGCTCCCTTCCAGGAGGGAGCGCAGGAGGGGCATGGAGAGGCTGCGCGGCCAAACCGCAATTCGCCCCTTCTCCCCACCTTCCTGGAAGGTGGGGAGAAGGGGCGAACGTGCCCGGTTTGGCTGGGCAGCCTCCGGATCCCCCTCCTGCGCTCCCTTCCAGGAGGGAGCGCAGGAGGGGCATGGAGAGGCTGCGCGGCCAAACCGCGATTCGCCCCTTCTCCCCACCTTCCTGGAAGGTGGGGAGAAGGGGCGAACGTGCCCGGTTTGGCCGGGCAGCCTCCGGATCCCCCTCCTGCGCTCCCTTCCAGGAGGGAGCGCAGGAGGGGCATGGAGAGGCTGCGCGGCCAAACTGCGATTCGCCCCTTCTCCCCACCTTCCTGGAAGGTGGGGAGAAGGGGTGAACGTGCCCGGTTTGGCCGGGCAGCCTCCTGATCCCCCTCCTGCGCTCGCTCCTGGAAGGGAGCGCAGGAGGGGCATGGAGAGGCTGCGCGGCCAAACCGCGATTCGCCCCTTCTCCCCACCTTCCTGGAAGGTGGGGAGAAGGGGCGAACGTGCCCCTTTTGGGCGCACAGCCTCCGCATCCTCCTCCTGCACTCCCTCCTGGAAGAGAGCGCAGGAGGGGCATGCGGGGGCTATGCGTTGGAAGAGGGGGGTCGTCTTATAGGGCGAATATATCGCAAACTCTGCATTTCCCCTTAAAAATTGGGGGGGGTCGTCTTATACGCCGGGTCGTCTTATACGCCGGAATATACGGTAGATATAAGTTAGGCAAGTAGAATGATTTGTAGGTAAAATGTAAAAATAAGTAATGTAAGATCATATGATATTGTTAATGTATTTTATTATCACAATGTTCAATAAAAACAATGCAAAAAAAAATCATTTTTAAAAAGCACACATGCACCTAAAGCAATCAGAAAATCCACCCTGGTTTTAAGGATCAGAGGCTGTATGGAACAGGTAGTCTTGGCTACCTATTGGGAGCTGGCCTGACTTTTCTTTGGAGGGAGTTCCACCATCAGGGTGTCACTAGAGAGAAAGTGCTGTCTCTGTATTCACCAGACTTGCCTCTTGGGGTTGCAACCGGGGCTCATCTGAAGATTTTAAATTCTTGTGGGCAAGATCATATTAGCCCCAAGCCATTTAGGGCTTGATAGGTCAAAACCAGAAGAGGGCCAGTAATAGTGTAATGGTTTGAGCATTAGGCTAGGTCACTGGGTGACCAGGGTTGAAATCCTTGCTTGGCCATTGAAACCCACTGGATGACCTTGGGCAAGTCATGCTCTCTCAGCCTCAGAGGAAGGGAAAGGCTAACCCCCTCTGAACAAATCTTGCCAAAAGAAAACCCTGTGATGGCCTTAGGGTCTCCATAAGTCAGAAATGACCTGAAGGCACACAATAACAACGAGGTCAAAACCAGATTGGAAGCAGATTGAAAACCATTGCGGTTGGTATGATAGCATGATAGAGGAGATTATCAGATGCGTCCAAAAAGCCCAAGAGGTGCACCCGAGGATGACATTACTGGACCATGAACAGGTCCCGGTTTCAGACATTGGAGATTTGCACACGGGCTATATATCTCGTGGCAGGAACAGAACAGGGGCGGGAAAGGTTTTCCCTTTTGGACAACGTTGACCCCATTCTGTCCTGCATCCATCCTACTCCCGTGACTGTTCCAGAACAATGTAATCATGATTTTTCATCGTGAATAGACCTCCCGTTCCGTCGCTATAATGCAATCACAGATGTGCAAACAGGAGCCCCGTTCCTGTTCTGAAATGAACTGTTCCGAGCACTTCCTGGTACGATCTGGACATCCAGGTAAGTGGCACCCTTTATTTTACCCTCCCTGTTTTGATTATGTGATTTAAAGAGTGTTTTTTGTGCTTGGTGAACTGATTTTATGTTTGGGGGAATTTTATTTTTTAAATTTACCGTCCGGCGTTATCATGTGATAACGTGATAACGTTTCAGACGGCCGGTCGTAAAAGCACCCTTATGACGGCTGCATTTACGGCCAGCCAGCAAGGGGAGGGGGCAGCCCGTTCCTGCTGCAGAATTAAGGTGAGTGTGTGAAAGACTTATGTTATTCCATGGCAGGAACGGGAGAGGAAGTAGCAGGGCAGAAACGGGGTATTTTGGCCCCATGTGAAAATCACCATTGTCAGGAACAGGTCCTGGTTTCAGACGCATGCTGATTCTGTGCTGCAGTTGCGAAGAAGGTGTCGATTTCAATTGATGGGAACTTCCTATCAATGAAAAGTGATGCCTTATTCGTGGCTGCAGCACAGAATCAGCATGCAAGGATGATGACGTCATTTGAAACCAGGACCTGTTTGTGGTAAGTAATGTCGCCCTCGCATGCAGCTCTTGGGTTTTTTTGTGGCATCTGATAATCACCATATGGTCTCTAAAATGTACACATGACAATAGTTTAGTTGCCACATTTTTTCACTAGCTGTATGTTTCAGACACATTTCAAGTGCAGCCCCATGTAGAGTACCTTACAGTAGTCTAATCAAGAGGCAATAGAGGTGTGAACCGGATCTCCCCCCTCCCCTGCAAATAAGAGTACACCTGGTATACCCACCAAAGCTGGGCAAAAGCATATCTGGGCACAGCACCAACATGACCTTTCTGAAGCAATGGAAATAGCTGTACCTGTTGAACTTTTCCAGTGCAGATGGGTGAGAATTTCACTTTTGAATAAGGAATATACCAAAATTCACAAATTTCCTCATATTTGAGATGGCAACACGTGATTTTAAAATTTTAAATGTGGGCAAAATGAAAACATTCTTGGAGGTCAGTTACACAACAGTTTTTAATTCAAAAAATGCCGGCTTACTTCTCTTTCGAATCAGTGCCGAGCAGTTTACACGATTTTCTCCGGAAAGTAATTTCTTTGATAACATCTGAAAGTTTTCCTAATTTGCAATTCACACGGGGAGGTGTGGTCTCCATGACTGACAGACACAGAGGCCTATCTCTTTCTAGGGCAGAAAGGAGGCCAGCGCCTTCGGTTGCGGGGGAGACGGAGGCCCAATGACAGCAATGGCACCATTCTGTTGCTATTATTCGGTCTTGTCTGAGCCCCCACCCCATGCCTCCCCAGAGGCCTCCAAGGCCAGTGTCTTCAATGCGGGGGCAGCTGGAGGCCCAACGACAGCAACGGTGCTGTGCTGTTGCTGTCATTGGCTCTTGGGCATGCCCCCACCCTGTGCCCCAGAGGCCCTGGGAAGACACTGCAGGAGGACAGGCGGGCAGCGAGACTGTCAGTCTCATCGTCACCTGCCCTTTCCCCCGCTGCTGCCTCTCCCTCCTGCCTCACCCTTCTCTTTCCTGTTTGCAAGCAGCAAAACAGGAAGAAAGAAGGGGTGGAAATGGAAAAAGAGGCTACAGGGGAGGAGAGGCAGTCAATGGGACTCAGAGTCCCATCACCCACCTTCTCTGCGTTGGGCCTCCGGCTGTCCCCCATCAAAGGTGCTGGCCTTAGAGGCCTCTGGGGAGCATGGGGGCTTGGACAAGACCCGATGATAGCAACAGAAGCATGCCATTGCTGTCATTTGGCCTCCGGCTGGCCGTCTCCCCCAAAGGCGCTGGCCTTCGAGGCCGTGGAGCAGCATGGCATGGCACCATGCTGCTCCACGTTGGGTCCACGTTGCAGCTGCTGCTGTCGTTGGGTCTCTGGCCTCCCCCCCACTGAAGGCGCTGGCCTTGGGGAGGTCTCAGGAGGGCACGCAGCCAAGACCCAACGACAGCAGCAGCTGCAAAACGGAGAAGGGGAAAACGCTGTGGTCAAAAAATGGTGGATAAAGTTTTGCAAGCCATCCCTTGCCAGCCCACCCTGTCTGACGAATGACCAATGGCATCTCAGCTCTGCTGTGAGCTCCTGCTTCGCAATTGTTGCTGGTAATTCACACAGCCAATATTGCACAACCTTCCGAAACTTTTTTAAAAGCTGGGAAAAACTGTGAAAGCTTTTACCGCATGACTTCTGGGGGGTTTGGCCCCCTCCTTCTGAATAAGGTGACTTTGAACCGAAACATGTGGGAACTATTAGGAGTCTTAGCGAATTCTTAGCGGATTTATTTTGACATGTAACCGATCCCTTGCATTCCTAGAACTCTCGGGGTTCTTAAAATCCACATAAGGAATGGTCATGGAATAAGAATGAAGGCACACATATTTTATATCTCCCATTTCTAGCCAAACTGATTCTGAAGAGACAATGATAATCAGGCAGTAGTCCTCCTACCCAATTGAGGAATTTTGTAGTGAAGGTTTAATATCTGAATGTTTATTATATGTATATTTAATGCAAAACTTTACACCCTGAATGCATCCTCTAAAGCCAAGAAATCAAAGCATTGCTTGAGCTCTTTGAAGGAAGGTGTTCGTATAATTCTGCAGTGACTAGCAGGCAAACTGCATTTAGTGAAATCATTTGGCATTTCTTGAGTTAACTGAAATTCATTTTACATTACTTCTTTTCTCTATTCTCTCTTCTCTCTTCCAGGAATGCAATTTACAGTTATGTATATAAGGAAACCTGTTAGACTTAAATCAGCCTGGCTGGTGTTTAAGCTGCCTGGAGAGACATGTAAGCAGCCCACACCCAACAGTGTGGGAGTGTCTGGTAGGTTGGACAGAGCAGAGCTTCCTGAATCAAAGTGACTACAAAAACGGTTCAGCTGGTACTAATAGAAACAACACAGACTAGGCACACACACAGAGACACACAAACACAGAGAGAAAGAGAGCGTGCACACCCCTGCTTAGCTTGGAGGAGCTATCAACTTGGTTTTCACACCAGAACTTCAGAAAAAAGAGAATCCACTCTCAGAAAAGGAAATAATGGAGGAGGAGGTAAGATATTCATACTTTTGAGCTTAGTGTAGTATCTTTGTTTGCAAAGTACAGGAGAAAAGGTTTCATACTGCCTGGTTCTTTACTTACAGCAGTGATTTCCGATTCCTAAAATGGTTTGTGTGTGTTATAAATAACTCCTTACAATGTATGTTGGACTGTGTGGCTGTTGGTGGTTGGAGCTTTTTTGACACTCCATGTGCTTCTAATTACTGTACATTGCATTTTTATTTTCAAAAGTGACAACAAACTTTCTTATATCAGATGCACCTCTACGTTAGAGATGCACCTTGAAAGTGTGGAGGGAATGAGTCTGAAAGTTAAGAACAAGAGCAACACTGTTCATACTGACTGATTTGTTTGATTTAGAGTTCCAAGATAGCTTGCCTTATATATATATTAAAAAACCTGTCTTTGTATGCTGTGTGCACTGAATAGCATTGCTTAAGACTTACATGACAGAAAAGGCTGGTTGCAACTACCCTATTCATATTTTTAAAATTGGCATATGTGGAAGATTGGTTGAGAATTGTGGGAGGAAAGATATTTAAGCTGCTTTCTTTAGCAACTGCTATACTATGCAGGAAATTTTTCAAAACAGGTGCAAATAACTTTTAGAAGTGCAAGAAACACATTACTATGTCTTATATTCTGGGCTTTGGTTCCTTGAAACCAGTGGAAAAGGATTTATAGTGCTGAAAAAGCAAGATAGGTTATGATAATAGTTATATAATGGAGATGAAATTGCAGGACTGAAAGAAAGAGAAATCTAAATATGAACTAGTATAATTTAAACAAATTTTCTAATTCCTCTGTGTGTGCATGTATGTACACAAGAGAAAGAGAAAGATGGATTAAACTTCTGCAATTCAGAATGAACAAACAAATGCTGTGTCTCTAGCAGATCGTGCAAAGTAGCTGCATGACATAGCCAGCAGTCCTATGTACATTTATCTGGGAATAAGTCTCATTGAATTCGGTGAGCTTTCTAAGTAGGTGCACATATGATTGCACTGTTAATTGCTCTATAAAATAAATGAAATGATGTTTGACTACTGTTTATGCCAATGTACTCCAAATGTAATAGGCTTTTGAGTAAAATAACCAAAACTTATTTTCAGTGTGAATTATATATTGCAACTACGGTTAAGTCAGATTGATTGCTAACCACATAATTTAATACTACATTCAGCCATTTCTGGTTCTTAAAATGTTATGTTTGTAAAATGTCTGTTAGTACAATGCAATTTCTAGTCAAAATAAAATCTGGAATCTGAGAGTTCGAAGTCTCCAAAATGCGGGTCACCTTTTTTCTTAGTTTTCAGCTTCATTTTTATTGTGCTCCAAGGTAAGTAAATTAAATATTAAGTGAATTTCTTACTAAAACAACTTAAAGTCAGCCTACATACATATCTAGCGAGGATCACACTTTAGCTAATATTTGGTTTAGTACTTATAACAGCATAGTTCCACTGTTGTAGACTGCATTGGTTGTGCACCAGTGGCAGGAATAAAAATTCAGTGGATGGAGTAGCTGAGAAGGAAAGGAGAAAATTGGTCATGAGAACCAATGCCAGTCTACCAGTCTTCTTGGTAGAAGGAGTTGTCCTTGGATTGAGAAGTCCCTTGACATAGGCAGTTTTTCATGCCAGCCTTCTGAGAGCACTTTTAGCTCCAAGGAAGTCTACCTACAAAGGCCAGCATGGGGTGGCAGAGAAGAGATAAGCAAATTGAAACTGGCAGCCTTCCTCTCCTGATAATCATAATCACAGATCAGCCTTTCTTCTTTCATGGCTTTTACCCAGGTAAAAGTGCACCACACTCGTGTAACAGACCTTTATGTTGACATAGTGCAAAAACAGGATTCCACCTCCAGGTCTGAAAGTTCTTCTGAGTGGCTACAGCTCCTTAATATCTTGAAAATTTCAACTTTACGGGAAACAAATTTCTCAATAAAGAAAAAAGTGTTAAAAATTGGATGGAGCAGGGAAACCTAGCCTATGTAAGCATGGCTTCACAGAGATTACCCTGAACAGCCAGTTGCAATATTGCTGCCATGGCTGCATGGGACCATCAGGGGCTATGTCTCTAGTGCTAGCACTTTGCTTTAAGGAAATATCACTGGGCAAGCTGAATCTTCTGTTTCATAATTTTGTGGGCTGACATCTAACCTGTCATGGAAAAAGGAAGGCATGCTGGCCTAAATCAAATAGGGATCTATATATGATGGAACAGAAATAGGCCTGACAAATGAAAGAGATGTAAAGGCACTGGAGGAACATGGTAGAAAAGTGGAATACTGAAGAGAAAAAGACAGATTCCGGGGTATGCACAGGACTTGCAATTTTATTATTTTAAAAGACATAGCCAACATATTTTGGTTTTATTTAACTGCACCATGGGATCTTTTAGGCTGAGAATAGTGCCTACAGTATCTAACAGCAGTTTTAGACTCGATGACATGATGATGAACAAGCTGAAAGTATGCAAATGAAACAGAAGTACTGGACTGGGGGTTCTGACAATCTTCAATTAGATAATTATCCAAGATCAGGTAAATGTACTCACACAGAAGAAACACAGTTGCAGTTTGGGAGGTCCTAGCTATAGGTGAGTTCCTCTATGGCTAAGCTTCCAACAGGATGTTCAGATAATGGCTTATACCAATTTGTTTTTTTATTCCCAACTTTTCATGTTCTTGATAAACTGAGACATGGATTCATTCAGCCATGTCCTTCTACATTAAAGGTACTGACTCTGACCTTCAAAGTCCTACATTACAGTGGGCTCTTGCTATCCATGGGGGTTTGGTTCCAGGACCCCCTGTGAATATCAAAATCCATGGACGCTCAAGTCCCATTATTATATATTATATACAATAGGATGGTAAAATGGTGTCGCTTATATAAAATGGAAAAATCAAGGTTTGCTTCTTGGATTTGTGTGTGTGTGTGGGGGGATATTTTCAAGCTGTGAAGGGTGGAATCCATGGATGCCAAATCCATGAATACAGAAGGCCACCAGTATTTGGGATCAGAGTACTTCAGGAATCTCATCTTCTCATAGGACTTCTTTTTCACTACAAAGTTCTTATTTCAGCTTCCACTATCAGACAATAAAGCAGACTGTTAACCAGAAGAGGGCCTGGTTATGGTGCTGGGGATTTATAACAGAGAACCTTTTTTTTCCTGACCTTCTCCCTAGCAGTGAAAACAATTTTATTTAGTCAGCTCTCCCCACCACCACCCCAGAATCTACAGATCCAGACTAACATGGCTATGTCTTTGATATATACCTGCTGTTTTTAACTGCTGTTTAACAGCTTTTGCTAAAATTGGTTGCTTTAAGAGCTGTCAATTTTGCTATAAGACATAAAAATGGTTGTATTTTGTACTGGAATGTGAACTGAATGGGAATTGAATATATTTGTTAAAAAGGGGTATATAAATACATTAAAAATAATAATGCTTTGCCATTGACATATACAATCATACTGCAATGCTTTTTGTGGGATAAGAGTTTGTTCTGGTACAATCCCTACCAACTGTTTAGCCACTAGGTGTCTTAAGTGGGCTAGAAATTATTTCAATGACTTTTTCATTGATGTTTTAGAATTATCAAAATCGTTTTCTCAACTAGTTGGGGAAGAATTAAGCTTTGGGCTCTTTTGTGAGTAACTGCAAATGTAAAAATTAGATCTCTTTTTCATTTTTGCTATAGCATACCAAAAGTGAGCCTTTTCCACTTTTGAAACCTGCATGTCTTCCTGTAGAATAAGACTGGGGATAGTGTGGCCCTCCAGCTGTTGTTGGACTGCAGCTCCCAGCATTCATCACCATTGGCTAGGCTAGATAGGGCTGTTGGAAGTTGCTGTCCATCAACAATGGGGGGAGCACAATTCACTCACCACTGCTGCAGGGGATGTGCAACTTCCTTTTGCATCCTCACAATGGTGTTGGGGGCGGAAGCCTAGATTACTCATCCACTTTCTGTTTTATAGCTTCCTCTCCTGTGTAAAAGAGATCTTTCATTGGTTGTCTAGATCTTATTTTTTAAGACTGTATATAGTTAAAATAAAACACCAATTCCTAACCAGCATTATGAGTTTATGATTTGTCAAGTCCCTTTAACATTTTCTTAGCTAAGGTTAAACAATTTGTGTGCATATAAAATTCAAATTTGCAGCCTCCTCATCATACTGGTAGTTGGGTAAAATATCATGATCTCACTATGAACCAATGTAGAATGCTGGATTTGTCCATCTTTTATATAGTGCTTTAGGAAGAATGGGTAGTTTCATGCTTCATAATTCTCAATGTTTTCCTAGCCCTTTTGCCTAAAGGAATAGTTTGAGGAAAATAATATGATGGTCTGCTCTGTTTCAGCAGGAATTAAGGTCGTGAGATTAATTTTTATTCTTCATTTTAAGGAAAGGGACTAGCACAACCTAATGAGAGTATTAAGGGAATGCAGTTTCTTCAGCCATATAAACCTTATACCCTCAGTAATATTTTGTTTTAAAAAATGAGATTTACCTAAATACCAAAACATTAAACTTACTTTAATATTTTTGAATTGCTCTGATACAAAGGCAAACTTTTACTTCCAACATAATCTGTAGAGCAAAATTGTAACCTAGTTTTGGAAATTGGTTTCTTATCACAAAGACATCCAGCTCTTTCAATTTAGTTGTTATCTAACAAAATAAATTACAGTGATACTGCTGAAAGCTCTCTGTAACCCAGCAAAAGAATGGGAAGGATTCTCATGCCATGTTCCAATAGGCTACCTGAGCTGATGGTCTTACTTACATGACCATTTTTAAAGTTAATAATAATATATAACTATTGTATTACTCTGAAGAGGAGACTTGGTGAAAGCCTCAGTTGCATTTAATATTACTGTTGTTGAATAGCATGCATTTTTATTCATGCACCTGTTGTTGTTGTTGTTGTTGTTATTGTGTGCCTTCAAGTCACTTCTGTCTTACGGCAACCATAAAGTGACTCTATTTTTTTTTTTAAAAAAAGAGTTTATTCAGATTTGTTCAGAGGGGGTTTGCCTTTCTATTCCTCTGAGGCTGAGAGAGTGTGACTTGCCCAAGGTCACCCAGTGGGTGTCCATGGCCAAGCGGGGATTGGAGGCCTGGTCTCCAGAGTCGTAGTGCAATGCTCAAACCACTACACCACATTGGCTGTATCAGTACAGATAGTATGAGCAAAACTTTTGCATTTATTATTCATATTTGTATTGGTTCCCTCCACCACTAAGTCCAGAGTATGGCAAGAACTAGCATTTTGTTGGCTTTTTCCATGCATAGGTGCTGTTCACACAAAACCAACTGTAGGTTTAAAGATTAATTCTCTTGTTGCAGACAACAAATCTTAAAAGTATCTCTGCCTCGATTGTGTCTACAGTGTGTATTTATGCCTGTTCCAACAAGGAGTTACAGCATAGGAAAGGACAGGGTGAAATATTATACCAGTGTCAGGATCCTGTTAATGACAGACACAGGTATAAGTTGCACAAGGAGTGTTTTTATTGGACCTTATGCAACGGCCATTTCCAAATGATGTGGAGGGAAGAGAGGCTCCGCATGAGGATCACATGCTGCCATAAACATCAAGCGGGATGTAAGAAATCTTCAGTGGGCTTCTGCTCATTCTGTAATGGGACCTGAAGCCCCACTGGAGAACACACAGAGAGGCCCAAGACGGAGCACGTACCATTGTATTAGCATTGCGCATTGCAATTGCACAATGGGTGTCAGCCCTGTGAATTTAAAAGTGATTCATATAGGGTACATTGTGCTACAGTGGTATGCAGTATAGGGATTGCATAATGCAAGTGGAACACAGAATGAACACAGAATGCTCCACTGACCTTTACTGTATTTACACACTATGCTGTAGCAATGTAGGCTCTTGGCTCAAAAGTTGTGTAGAAATAATTTTAATAAATTTGGCTATTTGTAAACTCAAATAAGCCCTACTGTGACATTGAAGACCTGAGTTTGAAAGCAGAACCAACAACAATACTTATTTTTTTGTAAGGGTTCTTCATTGCATGGGAAGCCTGATAGAGAAGTTAATACAGTCATCCCTTCATATTCGTGGCTTTGAATTTCAGGGTTTGAGTATTAATGGTTTGTCCTCCTTCTCCTCCCCGTCCATGGGGACTGCAGTGATGAGGGTGCTACGAGAGGAGCAGCAGCCACCACCCTGGCTGCCTCTTTGACTTGGAGGCGGTGGCAGGGAAGCAAGGGAAGTGAGGGAACTCCAGCCATCTCAGGGGCTTGGCTCCATTTGGGGTGGGAAGCCAAGCCCCAGGAGAGTAGGGAGTTCGGGTCTAAAGCACCCAACTCCCTGCTCTCCCGGGGCTTGGCTCCCCTCCCCAAAGGGAGCTAAGCCCCAGAAGAATGGGGAGTTCAGCACCTTTGGCTCGAACTCCCCATTCTCCTGGGGCTTGGCTCTGTTTAGGGTGGGAGGTCCGGCAGTGGGGGGGTGGGAGGTCTGGTGGTGAGGTTGCCCAAACCCCACCACCACTTTTGGAGGAAGGTAGGTGGGAGGGAGGTCCAGTGGCAAGGCTGCCCAAGCCCCACTGCCACTTTTGGAGGGAGGTGGGTGGGAGGGAGGTCCAGTGGCAAGGCTGCCCAAGCCCCACCACTGCTTTTGGAAGGGTGCAGGGGGTGGGAGGGCCGTTGGTGAGGCTGCCCAAGCCCTGCTGCCACTTTTGGGGGGGGTGCAGAGGCTGGGAGGGCTGGCGAGGCTGCCCAAGGCCCATCACCGCTTTTAGAGGGGCGCTGGGGGTAGGAGGTCCAGTGGCAAGGCTGCCCAAGCTCCGTCGCTGCTTTTGGAGGGTTGCCAGGGGGCAGGAGGTCTGGCGGCATGGCTGCCCAAGCCCCTCCTCCACTTTTTGAGGGGTACGGGGGAGGGCAGGAGGTCTAGCAGCAGAGCTGCCCAAGCCCCACCGCCACTTATGGAGGGTCGCTGGGGGGTGGGCACTCATTAGGGTGGAGCCAAATGTTATTGGTGTTTTTTTCAAATTCATGGTGGTGCTCCACCCCTAACCCCCATAAATTAGAAGGGAGGACTGTACTCCAAGTTATGACAAGCAATGGGGACAACAGGATGGAGTCAACATTCTAATCTTTGTTCTCCTCCATCAGAATGCCTTAACAGAGCTAAATACAGTTATCCTGTGGAGAAACTTTTTCCAGAGTAGCTCAACTTACAGTGTGGATTGCCAAGGTTATTAGTAATCTTTACTTATATAGTATATCTAGAGTTTTTTGTTCTTTTTTTTTAATTGGACTCTTGGTTCTCTTTGAAGAAGCCCAAAATATTACCATTCGTTATGTAATGTCATTGTTGGATTTTCTGAATCTTTAATCTCATTACTGTGCTTAGCAGGAGGCCATTTACATATCAGTGGCTGCTGATACATTCTTAACTGCTATTGTGGAATGCCACAAAGCAATTCGAAATGTTCTGTTATTTGCAGAGTTATAGTGCTGCACTTAAAACTCAGCTGGCCAGTTCAGTGGCATGATGTCTTTTTTGCTTTTGAAACACTGCCATGCTACCTCCATTAGCCCAGCGGTTAGATTACAAACATCTGCTCGCTCTTATTTCACGCACACTTGTTCCAGATCTGTTTCTACATGATGTAAATCAGTGGCATTTGATTGACATGTGTGGTTTGTTTATTAAATAAAATATTAAGAAATCAACTGACACAGCTACCCCACGGCAATGACATGAATAGACACATCCTTAGGAAAGAAGATGATTATATGTGATGCATTTTTATACACTAAGATAGTCATGTGATTATCCATTTAGAAATAATTATTAGCCTCAGCAAAAACCCATACCTACCCGCAAAAGAATAAATAAAAGCCAAAACATTAAAATATGCACTTTTTAAAAAATGGTTATGGAGCATTTTTGTTCATGATAACAAAACTTTGGAACAAAATATAGCTATTGAACTCCTCCCTTGGGAGGTACATAGAGATTCATCACTGTTGGTTATTAAAACAAACTAGTGCCAGAGAGACAGTTCTGCCAGTCTACATTTGGTACTTTAGGAAATGTTAGCTGCTGCAGTGTATCTGTTTGTTGAATTGTAATTGTATTGCCATGTTTTGTGTGTGAGAGAGTGTTCTGGTAATCTTGCAGACTGCCTTTGGGGTAGATTCAATTCAGTTAGTTTTTGATAAGAATTTGATAAGAATCGTCTTCTAACTTCTTCACAATTGGGGTAGAAAGAATTTGAGATTATAAATATTTGAATGTGGCATACTGTCCCAATTTGGCTGGGACAGTCCCAGTTAATTGTCTGTCATCCCACTTTTTCAGCTGCTTTTAAAATGTCCCTGTTCTTTGTCTCATCTTTCCACTTTCCCCCTTTGTCCTCAACGTACTTCAATTGCTGTAAACAATTCAAAGTGCAAAAGTAGTTTGCACTCGATAATTTCTATTTTGCTATTTATATTTGCTTTGTATTCTTATTTTTCACAGCCTTCAGTCTCAGTTTTGGTAGAAATGTCAGATATAAATTGAATGAATAAATAAATTGGGAAGGAATTAGGCTGGATAAAGTGCAAGAGCTAGCTGATTCCTAAAGTGAACCATGAAACAGAGGAAAGGATTTTATCTTTCTATATCCCTCAGCTATCCTGATTTATCAGGGACAGTCCCAATTAATCCTCTGCCATCTCACTTTTTCAGCTCCTTTTAAAATGTTCCAGTTTCTCCTTCCTCCTTCCACTTTCACCTTCAGCTTAATTCAGTTGCTGCAAACTGAGATCCAAGTGGAAAAGTACTGTAGTTTGTACCATACTCAATCGACTCAGCAGGGGAAAGAGGAGAAGAGGGATGAAGTCCTGCCCTTTGCACTTCCCTGTGGGGTCAGGCAAAAGTAAACTGCTGCAGTCTCTTCTAGCTTGTGTGTTCTTCTCACTGCTAATTTTTGCCCTCTTGGTCACACTTTGATACTGCTTGTCCACATGTATCCTGGTTTTCATCTGTGAAATACTGGAGGGTATGTGGTCTTACTACCTATGGTGCTATTCCTAACATTTTCAATAGTTCCTGGATAGTGGGGTAGACAATTAGTGTCCAGCACTGTTCTCATAAAAAAAGGGAACCTCTCCCACCCAGAATGCCCCATGTTCAATCCCTGAGATGTCTAGGTTGGGCTGGAAAAACTTCAGTTTGAAATCCTGGAGAGCTGTTGTCAGTCAGTATCAACAACACAGGATGAAGTGGAACAATGATCTGACTCAGCTTCCTATCTTTCTAGGAGATGTAATGTGCCATGACAGCCCTCACCTTTTTAATACACTCATAATTGGCCACATTCTATAATCTGTCTTGCTGTGGCCTTTCACGTGGTTGGCAGTAAACTGGGACTCCCCAAATACAAAAGCTAGAGCCATGCTTAAGAGCACATAGAACCTAAGGAGAAGGGCCTTCTAAATTCCTCAAAAGATCACACCCCCAGGTACAGATTATGCAGAAGCCCCAGAAGACTGTTACAATTCAGATGATGATGGCTGATTCTCCCTGGGTGCTTCTGGAAGTGAAACATCAAAGGTAGTTGGATTCTGATTGCTCTGCGAGATGCTAGTTTTCCTCTTACAGATCTCCAAAACAATAGAAAGCTGCCTGTCACTCATCAGTCCTAAAATATTCCTTCATTCAACAATCGTTAACACATCTGGGGGTCCATTGTTTAACTCTGGGAATCTCTGGAAAACATTGTCTTCCTCTGAAAGGAAAAGATATCACTTTAGGAAAAGCTATCAAAACTCCACCTCAGTGTGCACAGATCCTCTTCCTAGAATGTCAGTATAAAACAGTTGTTGAACTCCATTCAAGTTATTTGGAGAATAGATGTGGTGTGGGCCCGCCAAAGCCTCCCTCTCCTTTGGCATACACAATATTTTAAAATATATGGCATATTTAAAATATAACAGCACACTGTTCTGAGTCAGAAGTAAGCAACAGTTGGAAGTTTAGAGACCAGAATTTTGCCCCCTTGGAAGGCTAACCACCACCACCATTTTTTAAAAAATGAACTTTTGGCCACCTTATCCCTCCAAACACTCCATAGGTGGATTAGGGATCATTTTCACCAAATTGTTGATCGCTCTGGGTTACCTTCTAGTCAAAAAAAGGCTTCTCCGGAAACTAAAATAACCTAAGAGACCAAAAAAAAAAAATAGTGAAAGTGCTGGCATGCTCCCAGGAAATATTTTGCAATTTTGGTGCAAACATTAAAAAAAAAGTGCTTTAAAATGTTTAGACTCCTGGAAGTCACAACAAGGCCCCGGGACCACATCCAACCCATGGGATGCACATTTCCCACCCCCATTTTAAGACTGAGAAATATTTTATCGATAATATTCTAATTTTTAAAAATGGAGCCAGCATGGTGTAGTGGTTTGAACATTGGACTATGACTCTGGAGACCAGGGTTTGACTCCTGTTTGGCTATGGACACCACTGGTTTACCTTGGGCAAGTCAACACTCTCAGCCTCAGTGGAAGGCAAAGGCAGCCCTCCTCTAAACAAATTTTAAATCTTGCCAAGAAAACTCTGATAGGTTCACCTTAGGGTTGCCATAAGTCAGAAACAACTTGAAAGCACACAACATCAATTCTAAAAATGCATAAGGAATGATAGACATAGTTGTGTGCTTCCCCACCCCATATTTAACAGGCCAGTTTTACCATTGTGGCATTCAAATAATTTATGCTTTCTTATAGTTCTGTTCATATTCTAACTCTCTAGGTCTTGACTGCTCTGATCATGTACATGATTAATTTTCTGTATATTTCATTCATATCTACCTTTCTATCTGTATTGGTTAAAAGTAGACAAGTGTTCATTAATCTGGCAATTCTGTTAATTTACTAAACAACATTCAAAACCATAATTACAGGCTATGGGGCATGACCAATATGAAGATAGTATGCACCAACATGTTTTCAGCATTTCCGATATATAGGGTTATATTTGCTTATAATTTTCCTGAAATTACCTGTAGCGTTTTGCCATCAGGCATTACTTTCAAATGTCAGGATAAGGAAAAACTGTTAGTATGTTTTCAGATATCTCTTCCGACTGAACAAACAGAATGGGTTTTATGCAATTCATTCATTCTTTCTTTCTTTCTTTAATTTACCCATATAATTTCATCTTACTGTGGTTTCATTTTTATTTTAATGATTATCTCATTTATAGTTTCGAGACTTGGTATTTGAGTTCACCTAGACTTCACTTCTTCTAAAAGAACTGCTCAAGCTTCATCAGAGCTTTTCTTTGGAAGTAGCGGTGGTTGGTGTTTTTTTTTTTTTTTCATTTAGAAATATAGCCTTGGATCTTAATATAAATTGATTTAAGGAAGTTCACAGAAAGAAAGTAACCCAGAAAATGTCGGCGGGGGAGGGGGGGATTGAGAGTGGACCCACATGAATACAGTTTATCCATCCTTCACTTTTTAAGACTTCAAAATACCTTGAAACATGTTGAGCTCACCTCATAGTTGAAAAGGCATACCATACACTGGGATAAGCTGCCATGGATCTTGAACAGGAATGCTTGTAGTGAAGAAACTGTGGCCCCCAAGAGGTTGCTAGACTTCAACTTGCCATCAGCCCTAGCCAGTGCCCCCAATGGCAGAGTTGATAGGAGATGTAGCCCAACAACATTTAGAGGGCCAGAAGTTTCCCACTAGTCTACTAGCACGTTACCTTCTGCGTGACTGAGGTAGCATATCTGCTGAAGGGTCTGTGGTGGATACTAAAAATTACTATATATGGATCTTTCTCTGCATATAGCATGATTAGATAGGGTTTGTTTGGTCTCAGAGGAATAATATCCCATAGCAAAGCAGTTCTACCTTGTCATGATCAAAATAATGATGAGCAACAGGACTCCTCATCCCTAGCTGGGTTTCTTACCTTCAGCTTGATCAGGGAAACTATCCAGCTGTTGAAGGACACTTGGCGAGGATTCCTTGTAGGAATATTTGGTATCTCTGTTAAGCAGAGTACAGTGTAGACAGTGCAATATGAGCTTGTGGTAGAAAACAGGAGAAAATACTCATGACTCTTGTGAGGTAAAAAAGAGAAAACTTACACTTATTGTTTCAGGCAATCCATCTTGGGATAGGAAACGGGATAGATAAAAGAAGATTACCTAAATTTCAGTAGAAGAGCCCCCAAAAGCTGGCTCTCATGTGTGGATGTAAGCCATCCTGAAACAGGAGCCTCATGGATGCTCCCTCCCCAGAAGAACGGAGACAAAGGGCTGACTAACTTTTGGAAGAAGGGGGAAGTGATCTCTGTAGAGAGGAAGAGGGGGGGGAGGCTTGAGTGCATAGTTCAAAGAAAGAAACAGAAAGGTAAAACAGAAGATCAGGCGTGCTGTCTAGAATTCCCTGTCACTAATCAGTTTATACAAGCATGGATGCCTCTTTGCTTCCAACATCCCTCACCTCTTCCAAGTTCAAGTGTAAAAGAAGATAAGGGTAAAATGGAGAAGGGAATGCAGGAAGCAGCATCAGGAAAGGATACAAGAAGGAAGAGGGAGAATTTTGCCCCCTTGGAAGGCTAACCACCACCACCATTTAAAAAAAATGAACTTTGGGCCACCTATCCCTCCAAACACCCCCTAGGTGGATTAGCTGGCAGCATACATTGGAGAACCCAGAGTGATGTGAGCAGAAAGAGGGTAGAAGTAAAAAAAAAAGGTGGGTGGAGGGAAAAGGGGAGGTGGCCCGGTCTCTCATTAACCCAACTAAATTTTTTAAGTTTTAATTTATATATATTCCCACTTAGAATCATAGAATCATAGAATTGCAGAGTTGGAAGAGACCACGAGGGCCATCCAGTCCAACCCCCCTGCCACGCAGGAAATCTTGATCAAAGCATCCCCGACAGATGGCCATCCAGCCTCTGTTTAAAGACCTCCAAGGAAGGAGACCCCACCACGCTCCGAGGGAGTGTGTTCCACTGCCGAACAGCTCTTACTGTCAAAAAGTTCCTCCTCACGTTGAGGTGGAATCTCTGTTCCTGGAGCTTGCACCCATTGCTCCGTGTTCCAGTCTCTGGAGCAGCAGAAAACAAGCTTGCTCCATCCTCAGCGTGACATCCCTTCAAATACTTAAACAGGGCTATCATATCGCCTCTTAACCGTCTTTTTTCCAGGCTAAACATACCCAGCTCCCTAAGTCTCTCCTCATAAGGCATCGTTTCCAGACCTTTCACCATTTTAGTTGCCCTTCTCTGGACACGCTCCAATTTGTCAATATCCTTTTTGAATTGTGGTGCCCAGAACTGGACACAGTATTCTAAGTGAGGTCTGACCAAGGCAAACACAATCTTGATGACACATTTAGTGAAGATAAATCAAGAAACTGACAAATCAGTCAGATTTCAAAGAGATGCAGACTTTCTGAAGGAAAAGTTTTGATGGATCAGTATGCAGTGAATTTGGGGAATAGAATATGTGGGAGGTATCTTCATTCCTTGGATGAAGAACAAGAGTTTGAACTGGTTTGTATTTCAGCCCAGAAACAACTGGTGGCATTGTTAATATGATAGTCTTCCTGGTATGAATACATAATCCGCTTTGGAGTAATATCATATATGAATTTTATCTTGATCTGGGATGTGATCTAGTTATTTTTGTGTTTAGCTTTAAACTACAAAAGTAATAGAGGAATAGAATCTTTATTACAGTCATAGACCATCACAGGTAAAAAGGGAAACAGAATAAAAAGAAGGTAAAAAATGTAAAAACACAGGATAAAAACAGGATAAGAGCAGTATTTAAAATGACCCTTCAGATTACATAGATCCAGTATAACAAGACAAGGTTGGTACTATTCTACTGCGGAGGTCATTGTCTGTCGAATTTTAACCTCAGCTGCGCAGAATCTGGCAACATTATATGTTCTTCCTGGGTTGGTGTCTGAAAGCAACAGGGTGGTGTAGAATTGTCCGGTGCACTACAAAAGGTTGTATGTATTAATGCAGATTAGTGGATGACTTCTCTCTTAAAACAAAGAACTAAAGTGTTTAAAGATACAGTAGGCGTATTCAGAGTAGACAAAAATATTGTGTATTAGTGAAAATGTCAGATTAATTACTATACAATCTGGAACCGTAAACAGCCAATACAAGAAGTCCAGACCATACAAGTCCTGTGATATTTGGGATTGGAATTTGAAAGTAATGCCAATCTAAACAGAAGAGCCCAAACAGTAATAGGGAGGTGAACTGCATAAGTTTAATAGGAGGTTGCAAAGGATAGGAGTTAGTTGTGTGCCAAGGTCCAAACTGAGGAGTCGGAAGGAGACTGAAAAGAGAACCTGAGAACAGATGAAGTTGGATGATAGATGTGAAAGAAGGTAGGCAAGGAGATGAGAAGATGCAAGATGGATGACCAAGAAAAGAGATGGCAAGATCCAGATAAGGCAGAAATATCATGCATGGTTTCATGTAAGTATAGACTGGAAATATTTAAACTAGCCATTAAGGAGAAATAGACTGGCCACAGCGGTGGGATGAAGAGCCATGTATAGCAGTGGAGGGGGGCAGTTATGTCCTTTTCTTATTGCCTTTATGCCAGAAGCAAACAGAGACCAGAAAGCCCCTCGTTCAACTTTGCCAATGCTGTTTTACTGGTGTGTGACAATAACTAAATCTATCAGATATAATTTGGTCCTATGTCATGAGAATCCATCCATGAATAATCTGCACAATGCAAAGCACAACCATACAAAAATACATAAATAACATAAATGATAATTTTTTAAATAGTGGCGGGGCAGGGGAGAGAGAGAAAGAGAGAGAGAGAAGCATTTTCTGTTGGCTAGGTGCAGAATGTATAATGCAGTGGTTGCGTGACTATAGAATAATGAACTGAATTTGTTTGGAGGGCTTAGGAAGTAGCAGTGAGTTGATATGATCTACAGATCCATACTTAGCAGCATGTACCCTGTGGTCATACCACAGCATTGAGTCATTAATTACTGTGTTTTGAGTTAATCGATGCCCACTCTTTGCAATGTATCACTTAGATGTACTTGCTTTAGGGACCAAAGCTGCCATTCTGGATATTCAGGGTAAAAATTAGTCAGTGAACCAAGATGGAAGGGCAGCAAACAAACAAAAAATAGCAGCAGAGAACCATGAAGAAGAGAAATGGAATTTATTTGATTTTGTATGATATTCCATTACCTCACATCTGTGAGTCAGCATTTCTAAGGTTGGTCACTTCAGAAATTTGAGCTGGAGCTTCCGTCCTTAATAAGTTAGGGACTTTCTGTTCCTTTGGCTGAATATAGTAAGACAATTATAAAGGTGTCTTGTGAATGCACTTTTTTCATCTGTCAAAAACAAACTCAGACAAGGTGAGTTTCAGAAATGATTTTTCTTAGGTCAGTGGCTTTCTGACTTTTTACCATCATGGAACTTATTCCATCTTGCCTGCTCAGCTGATGAATCATTGTCAGTCCATGTGGAAAGCTGGCCAGGTCTGTTGGACTGACATTCTCTTGACAGTTCTCTGCACAATACACTTGACATTTATGTGTGGATTCAGGAAAAGTTAGGTTTTGGAGTACAAGTGGTCATTCAGGGAAGCTTGTGTGTCATGACAGATATTCTTTTGATAAGCTTTGAAATTACATGGGCTCCTTAAAGTAACGATTCTCAGTCTTTGGTTCTCCAGATATTTTGGACTCCAACTTCTCAGACAGCAGCCACCATGAGAATTTGGTATTGAAGTCCAAATCATCTGGAGGAACAAAGTTTGAGAACCACTTTCCCCAGAGCATTGTTTTAAAACCTCTGTGTTAGGCCGTAGTAAAGGGATTTCAGATGCAAGCTTTCATGTAGTGTTATCATTCTTAAAGTTATGCATGTGAGTGCATTATCCAGCTCTGTCAGTAACCCCAATCAGTTTAGATAGCAGCTGGCTGTAGGGTTAGCATTGCTGAAACTTAGAGAATTAACAATGGCCTGCATCATGAAGAAGTCAATGGAAAGATAGATTCTTTTTCCCTTCTCCCCCAGCACTCCTGAAATGCCTCTCAGTGTATGTGGAGGTGCAGTCAGGGGGACCTTTCTGTCCCCTCAAGAACCCTCTGTGGCCTATAACATATTTTTCAGCAGACCTTTCAGTTTCCTAGAGAGGTTTTCAAGAAGTTTCAAGTGACTGCAGGGAAGAGGAAGGAGTGGGAAACCTTCCTTCCATGAACTTCTTAACTTACTTTAGGCACTGAGTGTATCTAATTTGGTGGTGGAGATGCTTGAGCACTCTGGCCAAGATTCTGTAGTTGATAGTGCAGCGTAACAATTCCACATATGGAACTATACTACGTATCTTTGTAACTCTGGCTTTTCTTTGCAAATGAAGATTCAGGAAGAACTCATCCCGCGCTTTCTGCAAGCACGCTGATGACTGAAAAGGCCAATCCGAGATAAACAAATGCAGTTGCAGAAAGCACAGCAGAAGGTCTCCTTGGGTGATGTTTCTGGGTTGTGATTCTTTCTGCATTGTCATTTCTCTTCAAGACTTGTTCGGCGTGAGTTCTCAAATAAAGCTGCAGCATTGTGGATAGTGTGTCTCCATGCCTCCCGATGTGAGGCCAGGGCGGACCATTGTTGGTGATCAATTTGGCCAAGCCTGAGATGTTGTTTCAGGGAATACTTGTATCGCTTTTTTGGAGCGCCCCTGTTACGCTGACCCATGGCGAGTTCACCATAGAGTAATATTTTTGGGAGGCAATGGTCCTCCATTCTAGAAATGTGCCCTGCCCAGTGCAGCTGTGTTCTCAATATCATGGCCTCGATGCTGGTGATCCCTGCTTGCTCAAGGACAGCAACATTCGTCACAGTCAGTCCAGTGTATATTTAAGATTGTACGCATACAGCGCTGATGAAAACATTTGAGGAGTCATAAGTGTTGGCGATAGGTGACCCATGTTTCAGACCCATAAAGGAGAATAGACAGTACAATGGCTCTATATACACTGATTTTTGTGCTTTGCCTCAGGTGTTTGTTACTCCAGACCCTTTTGTAAAGTCTTCAAAATGTGCTATATGCCTTTTCTAATCTGTGATCAATCTCTTTGTCAATCTTGGCATCTGAGGAGATGATGCTTCCCAGGTAAGTGAACTGCTGAATTACTTAAGCACAGATTTGCCTACAGCAATGTGGGGATGGTGGTGTTTGTCCTGTGGTGCAGGCTGGTAGAGAACTTCCGTTTTCTTCTGGTTGACTTCCAGCCCAAACAGCTTTGCAGCTGTTGCAAAGCAGGATGTGAGATTCTGCAGAGCTGCTTCTGTGTGGACAACTACGTATCTTTGTAACACCCACTGTTTAACCATGGTAGCCTGTTCCCCCCCCCCCAGCCTTTCCATTTCTTGTGGAAGCAGGGGGATTGGAGAAGTTTCTGGCTATGTCACCTGTAGCCAAGAACTGAATGATTACTTCATCTGTTGAGAACAACCAGCATCCTCCAGAGGGCTCAGTGGATGATGTAACCATCCTATATCTAATTATGATCACATAACCGGATTCTTTCCAGTCCTCCTGCTCTCCACCAGCCAGGGAATGCCATGGAGAGAGGCTGCAGCAGCTGAACTGTGAATCTGTGGGCAGGAGGACTGTGTTTGTTTCATGGGGTAGAAGAGAATACCAACCTCCACAATGAACTTACACCTGGGTATGTCACTAGCAGAATGCCATGCAATGATGTGACCAATTAACTTAGTACAATATAATACTGTGAATGCCCATACACAAATTACTTATTACTTATCACTTTTTCATGGAATTGTTATAACACACAGTACTTTTGTCACGCAGTACAAGTCTACCCCCATATCCATGGATTCAGTATTACAGTTTCACTTATCCACGTCAGAAAAATATGTTCTCTCTAGGCATTTCTAGGTTCTCCAATGTTTTTCTATAGTTAGCTTCTGGTGTTTGTCTGATTGAAAATAATAGGGTTTCCTATTATCCAGAGTTTTAGGTATCCATGGGGGACAGGGGGTCTTGGAACATATCCCCTGCAGATATGGGGGTCAACCTGTACTATTATTTCATGCCATCATAAAAGGAACATTGCACAGTCCAAATGTTTCCCTTTACCTCATCTTAGGAAGCGAAAGTAACACCCACCAGTTCTTATGTTCATTTGGGCCCTAGCTACGGGAGAATGGGGCTGCTGCCTATTTCACCTGTTCCATCAGGTACAATTAGCAGGTAAGCCAGGAGCTGGAGGTAAGGCATTCCCCTCAGAATGCTGGACTTTTTAAAGTATTTGTAACCTTGCCTGGAGCATGAAGAAGCAAACCAACTGTGCACATGGCTACACAAAACAAGTGGTTAGAAGTTCTTATTGTCTGCAAGGGTTTATCACATAACTGCAGTCCTGCTAGTAAGTCTGGAAGTCAATGTTCTGTTGGCATGAATCCTTACCAAAAATGTTTGAGCTCTGTTCTGCTGCTGCTTTTCATTGATACCATCATTACTACAAAGTGATAACCAATATGCACCATTTATTCAACATCTGAATTTTGAATAATGCAGTTTGTCGGATATGGCTATGTTGTAATTGCTGGCAAATGCCACTTTTTAATGCCAATCATTTCTTTATTGGCTCAGTTACTTGATGACGTTCTGCAATATCAAGGTCACTTTTAAAAAATTCTACTAAAGCTCAGCTTTTAGAATTATTTTGCAAAAATTAAATCAAACCATGCTACTTAAATGTTAGTAATTAGAGGCAACTGAAGTTCCATATGTCTGTTCAAAACCATTCTTTAATGTTTTGCCTAGAGACAAATTCTTTTTAGGGCTTGGGCAAGCTAAAGTCCAAATAAAGCTTGTTTGGAAGATGACATCTTACTAAATATGATTTGGTAATATTCCTAGATCAGAACCATATCTGTAGTTCACAGCATGTTTATATTAAAGTCAGATATAAAATAAAGCAAATTAATAGCAAACACACAACAAAAATTGTTCAGGAATCTGCAGTGGAACCAATCTGTCAGCTGGTGTATTGTTTCATGCTATAGTCAGTGGTGTAGTAAGACAATTTTCAGGGTGGGGTGGGTGGGGCAGAGACAAAAATTCAAAATAGGTTCTCATAGGTAATGACAAAGATAGCCCCCAATTAATGAATTTTAATTAGAAGGTATGTTGTGAAACTTCCAAAAAAGCAAATCAATTTAAAATACAGTACAAACCTGTATTCATGGGACCAGTACCTGTGGTTTCACTTATCCACTGCTGCTGGCACCCAAAGTTCTTCCTCTCCTTTTCCTCTGGCGAGATGGTGAGGGAGGGCAGCAGCACCACCACTTAGCCCTCCCTTCCTCCCAGTGGGGATTGGTGAATTCCCCACGCACCCCTCTCCATCCTCACTGGTTATGGGATGAGGAAGATGGGAGGATTTCCCCTTGCTGCTGCCCCCACTTCCTAGAAGCCCACTGGCCAGCAGTGTTTCCCTCAGCTACACCCAGCTCACTGTTGTTTCCTCTGCCTTCTCTGATACATGTTTCTTGGCTGAGGAAGGAGACAGACACTCCTTCCTCAGCCTAAAAAGAAGCAGAGGGCCTGGCTGCACAAAGCTGTGTGCTTCACTCTTGCATGCAAACAAAAGGAAGGAAGGCTAGCTGGCCGGCTGCTCAGTCGCTGCTCCCAAGGTGACTGGATGCAAAGGGAGAAGCAACTGAGCAGCTGACCTTCCTTCCTTCCTTTCGTTCTATGTGGAGTGTGGTGCTGCCACCAAGAAGGGTGCACGGCTTTGTTCAGCTGGGCCCTTTGGGCCTCTCTTCACCAAGAAGCACAAACCAGAGATGGCAGCAAGATCTAACTAAAGAGATCTAAGTACAAGTTTGTCCACTTTAAGAGCGAGTTGCAAGGTTGGACCAAGGAGGTCTGTTCAGCTGGTGATTGGGGCACAAGGAGGATGGCATTTCCACCCCCTCCCACCAACGAGCAAGGCTCTAACAAGGACCTGCAGTGGTGTCCTGGCTGCTTTTGGTTGTCACAGCCTCACTTGCTGGCAGGAAGGAGGTAGAAACATCCTTCTCCCTGTGCTCTGATGCAACTGCCAGCTGTTAAGGTGGCTGAGGTTGCTGCCAGTAAAGGTGAGCTGTGACTTCATAAGATTAGTGAACATAGAGCAGTTACATATATGAAATTCCAGGTTATGAATATGTAACTGCAATACTGAATACCAGTCAATATTCTCCACATGCACAATAGTTGTGTAGACTAAATACAAGTGTCTAGGAAGTAAATGTGCATTGTGTATTGTGTTATAATGCAAAAGAAAGGGCTGGTATTCCCTCCAGTCCAGCACAATGGACACTGGCCCCTCATCATTCCATAACAGCTAGCTAGTTAGCTAGAGACAGAGATAAAGGTGCAAGTGCAATTTATACATTACAATGTAGTTGTCCTCATGTACTATGTAGGCCAATTAGAATGTAACACTAAATCATGGTTTAGCACAATGTGAACAAGTGAAAGGAGCAGCTTGAAAACATCTATTTCCAACTCAAGCCTACCAAATTTTGTTGTTACATCTGAGTGAGGAACTGCATAGCTATGCTTTATCACAACAAGCCATTATCAGCAACCATAGTTTGATCATGGCTTGGTTCACAAAATTGTCATTTAAACTAATCACAGTCTGTCACATATAACAACAAACCATAGTTACTTTAAAACCACACTTGTATGAGTAACTATGGGACTCCAAGGGTATATAAGGCAGAAACAGGTATTTAGGTTTTCCTGCTCCATTCCATCTTTGTGTTGTCTGCTCTTTTGCTTCTTCATCCATTAGACCAATACTCAGGCTTGACTTCACTTCTTCCCACATATCACTTCCTCGCTCCCTTAGTCATGTAGTCAGTGGTAGCAGACCATCTTTTTTCTCTCCCATCCTATGTAGTTACTTTAATAAAACGTTTGCTTCACTGGAAACGCTTTTTTTGTGAATGGTTCCAAACACAGCTTTTACTCAAGGTGTTGTCTAAATGGTAAAAAAAAAATCCTCATAGAATTTGAGAAGAATACCCTTTGTCCCAGTGAGATCCCATGGTAATTTGCCATATTTGGAAGGAGAGGGGCCAAAAACTATCTGGGAAAAGCCTTCGTGGCTTTTCCTGTTTTTTAATGCGGGGGAAATACACATTCCCACTCATTAGGACAACCTAATTGCTTCACTGTGCATTCCCAGAGAACAGCAGAAGTGGAAACCTGATTGGCCGGATGTGCGCAGTGGTGGGCTTGCTGACCACAAAGTGGCCAGAAGTGCCATTTTGGAGTTTTGTGGTAGTGATCATGCAATTTTTTTGCTGCGCTGAGGTGACCAAACAGCTTTTTAAACAGAAGGTCACACTTTCGCACCTTAGATTTGCAGTAAAAAAAAAATGCTGTGCAGGGGCAGCAGCAACTTGTAGAGAATAATAACATGAGCGATTCATGTCCGGCCACCATCTTGATTCACAGGCATGGCTCAGTGTGAACATCAAACATGGATAGCTTCACATACCAGCGATTTAGCCCCAAAACTGTGGAGACAAATGAACGCTGCTGCAAATTTGTGTCAATGCACAGCAGTCAGCATTATAGCTTCCCATCTAGACAAGCCCTTAGGCTAGCCACAGTTTGATGTATAAACTCTGCCTTTTTCTGAGCTCCAGATTATACACATAGAGCCGACACATGGAACCAATGAACACTTGGCATGATCCTGCATCTTCTTTATGCATTTACAGTATGCTGTTTCAAATTGTATGAAAAGGGCTGTAATAGCTAGTGGTAAATCACTATGAAACACTAAAGAAAGTTCAAAGAAATGCAGGCCTTTCCTCCTGCTGAGACACTTTACTTAATTGGGGGAAGCAAAATGAATGCAGAACCAGAGGTACAAAGTTCTGAATGGATTCCAAGACCTCATTGGTTCTGTAGGATGTGGATATATGAATGTAAATTAAGTGTAAAACTATAGGCAATTATTTTATTCATTGGGTCCCTGTAGGCACATTTAAGTTTGATGTGATGAATATGTGTGGTGAAAGGGTAAACACAAGTGAGAAGAAGTTAAGACTGTGCCCCTGTTGATCCTGCTGGATCTTTCAGTGCTATCAGCCATGGTGGCCTGCTGGGATACCTTGCTGGGACTGGACTTGAGGCACTATTTTATAGTACAGTAGCTGCATATCTTCCTGGAAGGGTGAGACCAGAAGGTGGTGCTGGTAGTATTTCTGTTATGCTCCTTTGCTGCTGGTCTTCGGAGTCATCGGGGCTCTCTTCTATTCCCCATGTTATTTAACATCTACATGAAACCTCTGGGAGAGGTTGTCTGGAGTTGTGAGATTCAGTGCCACTGGTATGCTATTTCTCTTTTCCACTGAACTCCAAGGAAGCTGTTTTGGTTCTAAACTAGTATCTGGCATCATTAAAGGACTAGATGAGAGTAAAGAAATGGAGCTTAATCTAGATAAGACAGATGTGCTCCTGCTCAATTGAAAGGTAAGTCAGGGGATAGGGATTAAGCCTGTGCTGAACAGAGTTATACCTCATCTGAAGATGTCAGTTTGCAGTTTGGGTGTAGTTAGCCTTGAGTCTGGAGGACCAGGTTTCTGTGGTGGTCAGGAGTGTTTTTGCATAGTCAAGGCTAGTGTGCTTTTTCCTGGGGCTGCCTGCTCTATCCATGATGCCACATGCTTTAGTTGCATCCCTTTGGCTTACATGTTTTTGGTGGGTCAGCCTTTGAAAAGCATTTGGAAACTTAATTTGGTACTAAGAGCTGCAGCCAGACTGTTAACTGGCACTGGTTATGGGGATGGAACAATTCCTCTGCTACAACAGCTCCACTGGCTGCTGGGCTGTTCTCAGGCACAATTCAAAATATGGTCAGAACCATTAACCCCACTGCACTCAGGTTCAGGCTGTCTGGCAGACTATGGAGATTATATCCACAATCTCCACTCCCATCCCGCCCCTGTCCCGCAACAGTCACACTCCCCACCATACTTACCTGCTCTCCCATCGACAGGGCAGCCCAAGAGTGAACAGAGCTCTAACAGAGCTCCGTTCACTTCCTGGAACGACATCTCACCTGTCTTCGTGAGAAGATGCAAGCATGGGAAATTCAAAAATAAAAAGAAAAATACTCAAAAATAAGTTACAAAAAGCACAAAAACACACTTTAAAACTTCCAAGTAAACCAGGGAAGTTTTTTAAAAAGTGTGTCACTTACCTAGATGTCCAGATCTCACCCGGAAGTGTTCTGTCAGGGACCGCCCATTGATGCTGGGATCTCGCCAGCAGCACTTTGTCACATATAGCCAAATCCAGAACAGAAACGGAACAGCTTCTCCCTGTCAATAAAAAGGCTTCTCCGTCAATAAAAAAGAGCGCCCGTGGAATGGCAGCAGAATAAGTGCATAACAATGGGGGATGACATTATCTGGTAAGGAAGCCCTTTTGCGATCTCCTGGCATTGTTATAACGCCACTTTTGACACATCTGATAATCTTCTATATCTCTGTGTATGGGCTTGCCTAGGCTCTGAGGTCCTCACGAGAGTCCCTCCTGTTCCATCACCTTTACAACATTGTTGGTTAGGACAGGGAGGTGAGAATGGTACCCTCCATGCTGTTCTTCTCTCAGCAGGCAATTTTTTTTTTATTCTGATATATTTTCAGAACTGAAGATTTTTAAAGAAAGGGATTTTAAGAGGTATTGTACTATTCTAACTGTAATGCTTTTTCAGCTTTTTTAAAGTTGTTTTTTAATTTTTTTTAATGTTCTGGATAGTTTTATTTTATTTTAATGCTGACCTTGTTGAACTTTTAATTTGTAAGCCAGGAATCCCAGAATTGGGGGAAAGGGTTATATATAAAGATGATAATGATGATGATGTGTGCTCTGTGTGTGTGCATTGAATGAAAGTGAGAGGGAATTATTGTAACTTTTACTGTGGAACTGTATGCCATATTGATTTGATTGCCAAAAATTGGGGAGGGGTAGAATATTTTACAGATGACAGCTACAGTATTTTGTTGTGCTTTCTGTATGTGCAAAGTTTCTGAGTTTACACTATGCGTGTTTGAACAATATTAAAAGCTTGCTGTCCTTCCAGTACTCATCACAGTTTCCTAAGGATCATTTTCATGCCTGGTTTGAAATGAATTTTTACAGAGCTGTCTGGGTGGTCAGCTGTTAGGCTTGCCTTTACTAGAATCCAGAGATATACCAAGCGAAGCCAGGGGCAAAATACACACTGTAAAAAATAAAAGAATTCTGAATCCAGAAAATCATTCAATTAGAACTGAATGCTGTTCACAGTCTTTCCAGACACAAAGTCATTTCTAGTTACCCACAGGTTCAGAGCAAAAGAATAATTTGTTGTTGTTGATATGCCATCAAGTCAACATATGGTAACCCCATGAATGAGAGACCTCCAAGTCACCCTAATATCAACATCTTGCAGACTCAGGGCTGTTGTGGCTTGCTTGCTTGAGGAATATAATTTAGATATGAAGAAATCAATTTGTTCCTTCTAGTATTAAAAACCTGGAAGTCAGAAATCCTTGGTGGTCTGTAAAAATAACCCAAAGGTATACCAGCTGGTCCAAATCTATGTTGGTTTGTTGCAAGGTTATGACATTTTAGTCTGTAAATTTCTGTAGATTTGATTTTTTTTTCCAAATCAGGTTTTTACATTTGCTGAATACTTCATTGTTGTTTTTGTTTTTGTGTGCCTTCAAGTCATTTCTGATGGTGACCCTACGGTGAACTTATTATGAGGTTTTCTGAGGCTGAGACTATGTGACTTACCCAAGGTCACCAAGTGGTTTTCATGACTAAGTGGGGATTAGCCTGGGAAAAAACAAGGAAAATCTATGGATGCTGGCCGTGAAAGCCTTCGACTTCACACCAGGCTGAAGTTTTGCTAAAATTTTTGCTAGTTTCCAAGAAACTGATGGTTGATTAATTGTGTTCCAACTAAATCATGGAGCCAGCGTGGTGTAGTGGTTTGAGTGTTGGACTATGATGCTGAAGAACATAGTCCAACATTCAAACCACTACACCACACTGGCTCCATGATTTAGTTAGAACACAATTAATCAACTATCAGTTTCTTGGAAACTAGCACAAATTTTAGCAAAACTTTAGCCTGGTGTGAAGTCGAAGGCTTTCACGGCTGGCATCCATAGATGTTCTTTGGTTTTTTTCCCAGGCTGTGAGGCCACAGCCTCACAGCCCGGGGGAAAAAAAACCCAAGGAAAATCTTTAGCCTGGTGCTTTTCATGCAACTCTATTAATGTTTTTCTTCATTTCACGTTGGGGGAAAAAATCCATTGTCTACAACATTTGGAATAGGAACAACTAAGTACAAACCAATTAACATGCTAGTAAGGTTGCTGAATAGTATCGTGAGTAATTCCTTCTTCTTCATTAATTTTCCCATGAGATAATATTACTTGTGGGAATGAATATGAAAATGTGTGTGGTTTGTGAAGAAGCATATGTATTCTGAAGGCCCTTTCTTTTACTGCTAAAGTGATTGTCAAATTAATTTGCTTACTTTCGCAAACCATCTAAGCTGACTTGAACAAGCTCTGGGAGGTTAATTCCTGTCTCCAAGGTCCTCTACAGGTTTCACCACAGCCCCCACCCCCAACACCCTGAAAAAGGCCAGAAGTCCTCTTCCAGTTTCATAAAAGAACCCCTTTGGAGAGGCAAAACACGAGGCAGGGTGAACTGTTGTTGTTGTTATTGTTGTGTGCCTTCAAGACATTTCCAACTGATGGTGACCCTAAGGCAAACCTATCACAGAGTTTTCTTGGCAAGATATATTCAGAAGGGAGTTGCTTTTGCCTTCCTCTGAGGCTGAGACAGTGTGACTTGTCCAAGTTCACCCAGTGGGTTTTCATGGACAAGTGGGAATTTGAATGTCTCCAGAGTTATAGTCCAATGATCAAACCACTACACCATGTTGGCTCTTTTAGGATAAACTGTTCCATGTTTTAAAGGTGAATTGCTGCTCCTTGTTGCTTCCAGAAGCGGTGGTGGTGGTGATGATGATGATTGATTGATTGAATGATTGATTGATTGATTGATTGGGGGGGCAGAGGGACTCAGGAGGCCTGGAGTCTTCAAAAGCAGATGGTATTGAATGTGGCATGTGTGTTGCCCATCCTTATTCTAAGCAAATGGCTGCACTGACTGTATTTCACATGATTTTATGGTTCATAACTTACACTCCTCTGGGAAAGATAGTTTCAGATTCTATCCCTGGCTTCTGCAAATCAGTGTCATTGCATCCCTAGTCAAACACATCCCCACCAGCAATCAATGGCTTGTTAGTCAACATCAAATCACAATAAGAAGCCATAATTTATTGCTGATCTCTGAATTCTGATTTTTTTAAACTATGGTTTGTCGCTACACTGCCTAGAGTGACGGCTTGTCCCTGGAGTGTTTCCCCAGCTGGCTACCTTAGAAAAAGAATGATTAAGGGGCAGGAGAAAAATAGCCCAGAAATGGGGGAAATAAACGGTGATTTGTTTGCTTGATTATGGGACAATTCATGGCTACAGCAATAAATCTTCTGTAATATAAACAATGGCATAGCATGATGTGGACAAAGACATTAATTGACAGTGGTTTTCTGGGCTTTCTTTTAAGAGTCTTTTCCTGGAATTGCCACAGATAGAACCTTGGTCTGTTTGCAAGGGGAACATGTTCACTTGCCTTTCTTCTTGTGACCAGACTGGAAAAAATTGGCTTTCTTTTTAAACTGGCAACAACCAGGAATTCTTCCTGTGTAAGCTTCACTGAAATGAATCAGAAAGGAATGCAAAAGCACAGGAGAAAGTTCCAACACAGCCTTCAGATGCTCAGTCCTACAATTATGCCCTCCTGGTCAGTCAGATTCCTGGATGTTTTAAACCACTGTGTCTGAAGTAAAAGCACTGTAATCTTGTGCCAAAATGTAAAAACACTAGCTATGGTGAACCTGTCTTATTTATTTTTTTATGTGTGTAAAATGTTGATTAATCAGGAAATGAAAGTTGTCAGCTTTTAGTTCTATGATGGCATAACTGTTGTCACAGCTAAGTCACAGCTGAGGCAGTTCTTTTTTCACATTATTGTTTCATTCAGTTCACTAAGGAAATATTAAGATCCATTTCATAAATTGGGTGGATGTTTAGGGAAGACTGGATAATAATTTAATCTATTTTTACAAGTTTCTCTTGTGTGTTTCAGGGGGATTCCATCAAGGTCACTGTATTTGTGGGTCTTTAAAAAGTAATTGTGTTGTGAAATGTTAAGGAACTTTGGATATTGCTTTCTGTTTACAAGAGAATTTATTTCCAGCTTCTTTCTTGAATGAGTCCAAAGGTATGGTAGAGAACAGCGGAAAGAACTTATATGGTTTACTTTCTCATTTGATATCCTTATTGTGCTGCCTTGCCTGTCATCCTTGTTTTCCCCAAAGGGCAAAATAATGTTCCTGAAATGTGTATATTAATAACAGTTTCTTTAAGGTTGAGTGAAAGAACATGGCAGCTTCAGTTGAATGAAATTTGGATGGTCTGTTGAATGGACCCCATGGGGTTCCATGGATGGGCTTCAGAGGGTCCATGAACCAGACACTTTTTTCCTTTGAAGTTCTTCCTGTTACTCTGAAAATTGTTTAAGTGCATTTTTCTGGGAAGGAGATCCATAAATTTAATTGAATTGTCAACACTGCGAAGGTTAAGAACCACTGGTATAGATCCATATATTTCTTCTGCACATTCCCTTTGTGTTTTTTGTGGATGGTGCTAAATGTTTTTATTAGGTGTAGATGATTTCTTCAGCAATATTTGTAAAAATGAGATAGTCAAAAAGTACATCCAAAGAAGAAAAGACCTGTATGTTATCCATTACTAGGGAGCAATGCTGTCTGTTATCCCAGTCTCATTCTAATCTCTATCATGTAAAACATAACAGCTGCTCTCTATCTGTGTATGTGTGTGCACACACACACTTGCAAGCTGTGGAGGTGAAATAGCAAGGCAGTAGGACTGGTGCCAAGGTCAGCCTCATCTCAAAACCTTTTTATTTGTCCAAGTGTTTGAATGGATTGGTTTTATCTTTTCTATTGTGTTTGCGGCATTCTTTGTTTTGATTATAATCAAGTGTGCTTGATGCTGTTGCATTATATACTATGGCCACAATCCTACATACATCACAGACATAATTAAGACTATTTGGCCTGACCCCCCAAATCTACTTTAGCAGCCACCAGCCGCACCGAATAACGGAGATCTGTTCTGCTGGTGATCAAGGTACAGCATGATGGTGTTTCCAACCCCGCCTGCCAGTGATCTGCGGATGGCTGAGGAGTTGTGACAGGAGTCCTGCTTCTGATTATCACGCCACAGATAGCTGCTGTGAAGGGGCTAGAAACATCATCCTGCTGTACCCTGATCATCAGCAGAATAGACCTCCAATACTCGGAGTGGCTGCTGGATGTTGAGATAGGTTTAGGGTCATTTGCGATCATGGTAATAGCGCCACAGTCATAAACTTGAATACCAAACAGTTATGAATGTGAAAGGATAGCTTACGCATTTGTAACTTCTCAACAGGATGCCAGCCATTGTTAACTCTACTTGTACAACACTTGTTGTTCTCAGAGATGAAGAATGAGTTCAGGGTAACAAACATAAAAAGAAAGTCTAAATATTTTAAAGTAGTTAGGTTCTTTGGTATAACGTTTAACTGCAAAATAACTGTACTGCTTTATCATTTAAAAGCCCCATTTATGCTTAATGCAGGCTTCCTAGGTGATTTTGAACATAATTTCAGTCTTTAGTGCAAAATTAACACTGGGTTCAGCTGTCACATCCGCTTCATTATATTCCATTCCAAATTAATAAGTGGTATGGTAGCCTTCGTGCAGGGACTGGTGTGGGTGTTAGCTGCATTTGGACTCACCATTTTAACACAGTAACAATAGTCAACATTTTACGGGCTAGTAGCGGAGAATCACACAAAGTTCAACTAAATCAAAGGGCATTCTGTAGCCCACTAAATCAATGGGTACTTTGTTTGTAGCAGATTGCAGATGTCACAGAACATCATTCCAGAAATATTTTGACAGGTTTTATTAATACTTGCCACTGAGGCTTCATAACAAATTCCTCTTAAAATCAGGTATAAATGTGGTATTATTATAAGACTTTATGTATCTTTGAGTATACAGTAGTGCTAAGACGCTATACATATGGCATCAGCAAACTAAGCCAGGCTTGCAACTTGATCCTTAGTTTGATGTACATACATTTTTGACAGTCTGGAATAATGTGGGTGATTAGAATAGCCTCCCCCATCCAAAAGACACAGAAGTCATAGTCACCATCATGTATATGCTGGAACTGAGGAGCATAACATTAGCTGATGTGCACTAGCTGATATTTCAATACTTACTGACTTTCAGGGATACACATGGAATACTTCTACTAGCAAACAAATGGTGGTCAAGATCCTATATCAGGACTGCATAATATAAATCTCTGCGGGTAGTGTTATTGAGTTTTGCAGCATTGCATAACTGAATGCACACCTGAAAGTGCAACCCAGTGCACAACTGAATGTGCATGTGAATTCGTACACAATGCTACTGCATGTATAATTAGCTTCCGCAACATTGAATTTAATATGAACATTACATGTCTGACAAAAATGTCTGTTCATTTTTGTAGGTGAACTTACATATGTATAAGACCTAATATGGCATCAGGTGGTAAGAAAGATTTTCTGTAATTACTATCATGAGATGAGGTAAGGTCAAAAAGAATGATCTTTTCTTGGAAGACCAGACTCACATTTAAGCCTATATTTGAAAGAAAATAAAGATAAAAAGGTGTAATTATTTTTATATGTACAGTATTATAATGTAAGTACAGTACTTGTATTACATGTATTAAATGGGTGATTGACCAACCCCCAGTCAGAGACCTTGGTAAAGTGTCTGTGCTCTGTCTGTATCGTTCTCTTGCACATTATAAGTTACTTAGGCTCTTTGATTTCTGAAGATCAAATACAGCTGAGGAAATCTTACTTTTCTTCATGGGATTTATATTGCCAGCCTCTTCCTCTCACTTATGCCTCCCTTTTGAATATTGAAAAATGATAGTGGAAGGCAGTTTGTTCAGAGATAAATACTCCATCACTTCCCAACAACTTGCTATTTACCCAGGCTACTCTATTCAAATACCATTGCAGGTTAACTTGCTGGAAAATAGTGGCAGCTTATTTTTTGGAGCCAAGCTGGGAGAGACTGCCATCTGTTGTCAGCTAGTGAGACATAACTGTAATGTCACTTCAGAAAAGATGTGTCATAAAGTAATCCATTCTTGATGATGCAAAAGTGCTGAGGCATGTACAGAAAAAATAAATGTCAAAGTGAAGCTTAGGCTGTTTTTGAAGCTGGAAGCATTGATTTTTATGATAATCTTGTAAAGGAACATTTTCTTTTAAAGGCAATCCATGAAAGGCAGAAGGAGTAACAGGCTTCTGTATTTTCGTTTGCTTTATTGTTAAATAAAATAAAGCTGCAAACTGTTCAGGAAACTTGGGTGTCAAGTGGTATATGTGTATCAGCTGGCATTCAGTATTGCAGTTACAGATTCCTATCACGGCATTTCCACCCCCTTCCCACCAGCGAGCAGAGCACCAACCGTTAGAAGTAGGATCCCTGTCACAAGTCCTTATTGTAGCCTTGCTTGTTTGTGGAAGACAGGTAGAAACATCCTTCTCCTTGTGCCCTGATTGGAAGCTGAACAGACCTCCTCTGCCCTGGCTTGCTGCTGGCTCTTAAGGTGAGCTGGTTAGGGTGGGGTGGTGAGGGTCAGGCCACCAGTCTTTACTTAGTTGTACATATATCTGATGTAGAGTATTGGCAATCTTTAATAAAATGCATCAGCCAGCCAGTTATTTGTTCAGATACAATTATTCTCAAATTATGTCCTTTTGGAAGATCAGATCTGTTCATATTCACAGGTAGCTTTGTATTTATCTGCCAGTCCAGTTCAGATTTAATGGTGGAACCGGCTGTTATGAGGACAACATGCAGATGACAGTGTTTGCTGAATTTTTCTGTTCTTGTGTAAATCTGTCATTGTTTTAGATTAATCTGTCAGCTGTACTAATAAGGCAAGTAAGAAGATATACTGTACAATCTTATTGCTATTCACTCTTTTGCCATGTGCTGCAAAAAGAGCACCTATGTGGAGATACTTTCATTTAAGTTTTAAGGAACCATTTGAGAATGTTGGCCTTCTACCCCCCACATTGATCCATAGGGAAACCATAAAAGTCTAAAGAATGCAAAACACACACCCTATCTGTATGAGAGAAAGAGAGAGACAAAGAGAGAGAGAGAGAGAGAGAAATGAAGTGAGCTTCATAAAATCCATACACAGCTAATTAACTCTGCAGTGCATGCAAATGATTACAGATGTTACAAAAATGTAACCTTTCCTGTCTGTATTTGGAAAATAATTTATCAGGATTCCAACTCTTGTTTCTTGGAACTGGCTAGAATGAAAAAGGATCTGGAGAAACAAATTCAAAATGCAGTCGCAAATATACACTATATATATTATACACATGCACATTATTAGTCAAGAAACTGAGTCTAGCTGAAGCTGTAAAGATAAAATTATCATACCTCTGGGATGTTAAGAGACATTCAAGAAAAGTTGTGTGTTAAATGCTGTCATTTATTCCTTATTTCACCTCTAAACCTGTCCAGCAATAAATTAATTCTGCAGCACTACAAGTTAATACTCTGCTCTCTGCTGCCAGCCAGACTTTACGTAAGAAAAAGAAGGGAGAAACACATCAGAATTTAATTCTCCCAATAGAGGCTCAAGATTTTGTGGTGTCCTTAAATAAATGCTGCAAGTGGCACAAGGTTTGTGTAGGTGACCTCTTATATTTCCCCCCTGCACATATTTGTCTTTGAACATCTGGGCTGAAATGGTTTGATTATCCTGAATGTCATATCAAAGCTCAGAAAAGACAAGGGAGATCTGTACATTTCTGGGTAGAGAATTCCTAAGCCTTAGGGCTTGTCTGGATGAGAAGATATAATGGGGATTGGTGTGCATTAATGCAAATTTGCAGCAGTGTTCATTTGTCTCCATGGTTGCTGTTTTTTGTTTTTTGTTGTGTGTGTGTGTTTTGTTTTGTTTTGCAAGATCGCTGGTATGCGAATCTATCTGTGTTTCATGTTCACATGGAGGCATGCCTGCAGATCAAGATGGTGGCCACTAGTGAATTACTCACATTTTTATTCTCCACAAGTTGCCACCACTGAACAGTATTTTTTTAACTGTAAATCTAAGGTACGCAAGTGCGTCCTTCCACTTAAAAAGCTGTTTGGTTGCCTAATCTCAGCGAAAAAGTGCACAATTACTACCACAAAAATCCAAACTGGTGCTTCCAGACACTTTGTTGGCAGCAAGCCCGCCCCTGCGTACATCTGACCAATCAGCTTTCCACTTCCTCTCTTATCCGGGAATGTCCAAATGAATGTGCATTTCCTACATATTTCTTTTTTAAAAAAATTGGGGGAAGTGGCAAAGGCTTTTCCTGCACAGTTTTTGGAGTTCTTGGCCCCCTCCTTTTGAATATGGCTAATCACTATGGGATCTTGTTAGGACAAAAGGTATTCCCTTCGAATTTCATGAGGAGTTTTTTCACCATCTAAACAACCCCATTGATACCACTGTCCATTTGCTCCAGTGAATAAGCCACATATGTGGAATCTTAGTCCCGTATCAAACAATGATATAATAATGATTTCTTCCTGGCTTATTATCATAGAATCATAGACCAGAATCCTGTTGAGGACTTATATCTTTTATATATATATATATATATATATATATATATTTACACGTTTATTCTCAAACAGCCATCTCAGCCGCGGGCACAAGGGCAGGGCACCGGGAAGGTGTTTGGTCCAGAGACGGATCCGGCATCTTATATCTTTTTAAGTGAACTTATACCTGCAGGAATTATAATCGTGAAATTCTGAGACATCTGTATCCAGTAAGGGGCTACAATTAGATTACTATGTAAGAGATCCATAAAAGTGTCCAATGCACATTAGGACTGAAGCACAACAAGACTGATGCACAATGGAACCAATGTGCATCAGCCCCACTGTCCATCAGGACACTAGCTAAGGAATGCCAATTCACATCAGTAGAGTCCAATGTACATCAGGACACTCTCACTAGTGTCACCAATGCCTCCTCTTCAATCTTGGAGTTAAGTGACTAGTGGGGTGCCACAGGGTTCTGTCCTGGGCCCGGTGCTTTTCAACATCTTTATCAATGATTGTATGATGGAATAGAGGACATTCTCATCAAGTTTGCAGATGACACCAAATTAGGAGGGATAGCTAATACCCCAGAGGACAGGATCAGAATTCAAAATGACCTTAACAGCTTAGAAAGCTGGGCAAAAACTATCAAAATGAATTTCAACAGGCAGAAATGTAGGATATTACACTTGGGCAGTAAAAATGAAAAGCACAGATATAGGATGGGTGACACCTAGCTTGAAGGCAGTACATGCGAAAGGGATCTAGGAGTCTTAGTGGACCACAAACTGAACATGAGTCAGCAATGTGATGCGGCAACTAAAAAAGCCAATGCGATTCTAGGCTGCATCAACAGGAGTATATAGTGTCTAGATCAAGGGAAGTACTGTAATAGTGCCACTCTATCCTGCTTTAGTCAGACCTCACCTGAAATACTGTGTCCAGTTCTGGCCACTACAATTCCAGAAGGATATGGGCAAGCTGGAACATGTCCAGAGGAGGGCTACCAGGAGGGTGGAAAGTCTGGAAGCCCTGCGCTATGATGAGTGGCTTAGAGAACTGGGTATGTTTACCCTGGGGAAGAGAAAGTTAAGAAGTGATATGATAGCTATGTTTAAATATTTGAAGGGATGTCATACTGAGGATGGAGCAAGCTTGTTTTCTGAGGCTCCAGAGACTAGGATATGGAGCAATGGACTCAGACTACAGGAAAAGAGATTCCATCTAAACATTAGGAAGAACTTCCTGACAGTAAAGCTGTTTGGCAGTGGAATGCTCTGCCTCATGGTGTGGTGAACTCTCTTTCTTTAAAGGTTTTTAAGCAGAAGCTGGATGGCCATATGTCGGGAATGCTTTGATGTTTATTCCTGCATGGCAGGGGATTGGACTGGATGACCCTTGTGGTCTCTTCCAACTCTATGATTCTATGTTGTAATCACTAACAGGTTTCTTAGCACCTGTGCCTTGAAGCTAAGTATATGTAAAGTTACATAACTTGGATCATGATAGAAGATTTCCTCCATAGAATCACAGAGCTGGAAGGGGCCTCATCGACCATAGAGTCCAACCCTCTGCTCAGTGCAGGAACTCAAGCTAGAACATGATCAGCAGGTCGCTGTCCAACCACTTTTTGAAGATATCCGTTGGTTCCATTGCCAAATGGCTCTTACTGTCAAATGTTTTTTCTAATGTTCAGTCGACATCTACCCTCTTGTAACTTAAAACCATTAAAACCATTAGAGGGTACAGTCTAATCCTGTACCCTCGTCTCTGTGATAGTCCTTTAAATATTTAAAGAGTACAGTCATGTCTGAGTCTTCTCTTCACTTCATTATAATAATGATTGTTAGATTGGAAAACTACTGTTGCTTCGGTGGCTATTACTGCTATTTTCCTTACAATGCAATTTGTCCTGTACAGTAGCACTCCTGTATCCGCTGATTCACCATCCACTGATTCAGTTATCCATGGTTGGTGACAGCGGGGGGTGGATGGGAGAGGGAGCGACAGAGGAGATCTCGCCTCCCTTCTCCCTTCCCCTGGGATAGCTCCAGTGGCAGCAGTGACTGGGGGGGGGTGAAGGAAGAAGAGGGGGGGGGAGATTGCACAGTGGGTGACCAGGGATGTCCAGAGCCCTGGAAGGAGGAGGCAGTGGTGGCAGCACACAGAGGTGGTGGTAGTGGTGGAGGAGGAGGCAGCATGTGTAGTGGTGGTGGTGGTTGAAAGAGGAGGATACCTGGGGGGCCATGGTGGTAGCATGCAGCGGTGGCTGTGGTGGAGGAGAAGGTGGCCTGGGAGGCTGCAGCAGCAGCACACGTAATGTCAGTAGTGGTGGAGGAGGCCTGGGAGGCTCAGGTGGCAGTAGCGGTGGAGGAGGCATGGGAGGCCGCAGCGGTGGTGCACACAACGGCGGTGGTGGAGGAGGGGGCCTGGGAGGCTGCGGCCTACGCAGGCTGGGTGGTGGCAGTGGCCTGAGCCGCAAGCCTCCCTCCCTTCCTTCTGCCTCCTTCAGGGTGTTCGGTATAATCCACGGCAGGGGTGGTGGTGGAACAAATCCCACACAGATACGGGGGTTGCTACTGCATGAGGACATTAGTCGTAGATGGAATTCTAAACTTTAAGATAGATATCATACGCCATAGCATTTGGAGCAGGGATAGGCAACTCTGGCCCTCTAGATTGGGTTTGACTGGAAGCCACATCAGCCCGAGCTAGAATAACCAGTGGCAACAGATTGTGGGTGCTGAGATACAAAGGCAGCTGATTGACTAGGGGTTTAAAAGGCCCCATATAAGAAGAGAATCCTAACCACTCTAGCTTTCAAAACTAAGCTGCAGAAAGTGTAGAGCTTAGAAGAAAAGGGACCTCAGGGGTTTCTGTGGTTACAAAATGTCAGGAGCTAGAGACTGAACTCCATTATAAAATGGCCAAACAACTGCAGCGTCATGCTGAGTCATAATGGTTGATTCCATGAACTGCCTAGTCATGCCACAGCTACAGAAGGAGGGTTCTTATTTGTGTGTAAGATCATGTGACTGAGTAAGCCAGTGGCCTGTAACTGTGTATGTAAGAGAGCTCAGAACAGAGCTCACTCCTCTTCTTCTTGTGAATGCTGATGCCTGGTGAAGCAGTTTGTCCTTCAATTGTAAATATTTGTACATATTGCAACTGCTTGACTTTGAAGATAAAAGTGCCTCCTGCTTATTTGGATGTCAAACACTCTGTGTGTGAGTATTCTTGGGAATGGGTTGCTACTAAGTCTGCTGAGATAGTTTTTGGCTTCTGTCGGGGATTGAGTGGCCTATTATCCCTTGACACAAAAAAGGTCCCTGAACTGGCAAAACCACCTCTGAGTATTCCTTGCCTTAAGAAAGCTCTATGAAATTCATGGGGTTGCAATAAATTGACATGCATCTTGAAAGCGTATGCACACGCCTGTGCACACACACACAGAGTGAGCCAAAGGCTTCCTTGATCTAGGGATCTCAGTCAAATCATTTGGACTTTGCAAAAAATCTTTTCAGAGTGATTCATTTATCAAGCAACACTTGTGAACAGGAGACCGCTATCAAGTTTCAGCCCAATAAAATGTTCTGATTGAATCTAGTGATACTATATACTAACATGGCTCAGTAAATCCTTCACTGTATTACCACTGGTATACATAAGATGATATCATCAACAGTGGTTTGTTAATTTACTCTTCTTTTTATATGTGTATCTGAATATAGAATTTTGATTAGACGGTTGTTAATCATCTTCAAATACAATTTATTCCTTTCCTCTTTTAATTCTCATAAAATAGACTTTGGTATTTTGATGAGCAAAGCACAATTATGCTGAAGGTTAAGTTGAGATTTTCTTCCTCTGATAGAAGCCATTTTAAACAGACTTTGCAGATCATTAAGCTATAATAGATACTAATACCTCACAACAGAAGAATTATTAGAAGAAAGCAGAATTAATTCATGTTAATGCTGAAGCTGTTTTTGGAACACACTATCATAAATGTCTACTCAGAAGTAAGCCCCACTGAGTTCCATGAAGACTTACTCACAGGTAACTAGGTATAAGACTGCAGGCCAAGTCCTAATTGCCTTAATTTTCTGGTATAATGTCTATTAAATTTATTGCACACATTTTTAAAGCAATGAATGTCACACTATTTTCTTTCTTTCAAATGCTCATAGGGAGCATCTGGCATGAGAACATAGCCCACATTTATGGCAGTTAGAATAATATAGGTGACCACAATAGCTGCAAAGGAGCACTTATACTTTATTACCAAAATAACCCTACTGAAAATGCAATAGTTTATTGTACTCCATTGAACAATTAATATAGGTCAATTCAAAATGGGGGGGGGGGAAGACAGCATAGACATCTCAGTTCAGTGAAGTGATGGAGTTTTCCTATAGCTGAGAACCTGAATCTAATCTCTACAGTTTCTACTATAGCTTTGTTAGATGGTGAATGTAATGATTTATTTAGTATGATAATCTGGATTGTTGTGACTGTTCAGTTAATCCAATGCATCATCTTTGAAACAGAAAGACAGTACAATAACTGGTGGTTTGTTATGATTGTAATTTTTTTTAGTGTGTGTGTGTATAGTCAGAACATTTTAAACTGGTTATTTATTTATTATGGCTGGAATCCTCCTAGGCAGTTACGAATGTATAACAAAGGGTTATGCACCCATGGTTGTTTTGTATTCATAACCCCTATGTAGCTCCTAGTGTTGTGGGTACATAGGGACTGTGAAAGTTCCCCAGTCTCCACTTACTAGAAAGCAGCCACTAAAATCAATGAGGGTCTGTTCCCCTGTTGATTGGGAAGCAGATGGCTGACCTTCAAACATTAGCTTGTGTGAGTGATCTCTGCTGTGAGAGGGAATAATGACTGGGGTCCTGCTTCTGCTTATCACACCAGAGATCACTCATAGGAGGGGGTGGAAATGTGAGTCAACTACATCTCATTCACTGGAAGGGGTAGGAAAACCCACAAAAACTATGCCAGAAAAGACTTCAGGTCTTTTCCATAGTTTTTAAAAAAGCTGCAGGGGAAATGTGCAGTCCTGCTCATTAGGACAACCAAATCACATCACTCAGCATTCCCAAAGCAGATAGCTGATTGGTCAAACATGCACAGGGGTGGAGCTTGCTAAAAAGGCAGCACCCGGAACTGCCATGTTGGCTTTTCGCCATAGTGATCATGCACTGAGGCATAAAAAACAGCTTTTCTTTCCTTTTCTTTTTCTTTTCTTTTTGTTTTGTTTATTTAAGCAGAAGATTGTTCTTTCTACAAATTGGATATAGTGGTTTTTATTTTTAAGAAATACTGTTTTGATAGTGGCAACTTGGAGAGAATAAAACCATGAGAAATTCACTCGTACCTGCCATCTTGATTCGCTGGTATGCCCGTTCGAACAGCAAACACTGATAGCTTCACACCACCAGCAATTTTGAAAAAAATATGTGGAGACAAATGAAAGCTGCTGCAAGTCAGCATTACTGTGCACCAATCCACCTTTTATTCCCTCATATAGATGGCTCTCTGTGTCCTCTGTGCTTGGCGCTAAAGTTGTAGTCAGGTCTCTGAGCTGTTCCCCTCCAATAGGGAGCAGGCACTAGGAGCTGCAGTTAGAATTGGGACTGGCTAATGGTTGAGATGCTGATGCACAGTGGTAATGCTTGCAATGGTCTGAAGAGCCTTCTGATCTCTGATATTTAATGGGTTCAACACAACCAGGAAATTCTGTGTAAAGTTCTGTCTTCAACTTTTCCACCACACTTCTAGAATGAGAAATTTATTTGCATGAATGAGGGAAATGGGCATACAGTTGTCCCTCCACATTCACAGATTTGACATTCATGGATTTGAGTATTCATGGCTTGAAAATATTCTTAGAAAAATAATAATCCTAATAGCAAACCTTGATTTTGCCATCTTATATAAGGGACACCATTTTGCTATGCCTTTGCATATAATGGGACTTGAGTATTCACAGATTTGGGTATTCACGGGGGGTTCTGGAACCAAACCCCAGCAAATGTGAAGGGACAACTGTATTTAGTCCAGAGAAAGTCAACTGAGAGGTTATTTATTTATTTTATACAATTTATATGCTGCCTTTTCCCCGAAGCAGGACTCAAGCCAGATCACAAAACAATTAAAATCACAATTGAAACCAATTAAAATTAATTAAAAAACACAAAATAAAAAATAAATGAAAAACACACCCTGACAAAAGCTCCACAAGTCATTTTGAATCTTGATCATGTGCACTGAGTTATTAGTTATTCCTCTTAATTTGGTCTCATCTACAAATTTGATTAAGCATGCTGTGTATTCCAGTTATTTGTAAACATGTAGAATAACACCAGACCTAGAACAGAATGGGGGGGGGGCAGAGCACTCCACTAGTCAGTTCTCTCCAGGATAAAGAGAAATATTTGGTGAGCATTCTCTGGGTTCAGTTTATCAACCAGTCACAAATCCACCTAACAGTAGCACTTTGTAGTCCATATTTTACCAGCTTGTCTGCATGAGAATTGTGGGAGACCTTGTCAGAACCCTTACCAAAATCAAGATATGCTGCATCCACAGCACTCCCATGATCTACTAAGCTTGTACCCAGGACCAGTTTAAGGAGTGTTGGGACCCCCCCCTGCAATGCTTTATTTTGGGGGCCCCATATGTTTATTTCAGGTCAATGTAACCTAACTCAGTCTAAGCTATTCACAGTACAGGATATTCAGATTATTACTAATAATGTTTTTGCAGGAGGAGGGTTACTAAGGGGATCCCCACAATGATGGGGCCCCGTGCGGATGCTGACGCCGCTGGTGCCTTAAACTGGCCCTGCTTGTAACTGTATGTCAGGGTTTCTCAGCCAGGGTTCCCTGGAATTCTAGGGTTCCATGAGAGTTTTGCAAGGGGTTCCACGGGAGATTGTGATGTGGGGGGGCGATTGACATTTGTTTGTGCTGTAGATATAATAATGTTTATGTAGGATTTCCCAGAATGCTATCTTTTTTATGCAGGCGTTCCCTGAGACCTGAAAATTATTTCAAGGGTTCCTCAGCATAGAAAGGCTGAGAAAGACTGCTCTGTGCAGAGAGAAAGAGAAAGGAGTTTGATATGATCTGTTTTTGAGAACCCTACCCTGGTTCTTAGTAATTAAAGCATTCCTTTTTAAGTGTACACAGACTGATTGTTTAATAATCTGTTGTAGTACCTTTCTTTGTATTGAGGTCAAGCTGACTGGTTAATAGTTGCATGGGTCTTCTTTTTTCCTCTTTTTGGAAGACTGAAACAAAATTTGCCCTGCTAAAGTCTGGTGAGACTCTCCTGTTCTCCAAGAATTCTCAAAGATGATCAACATTGGCTCTGAGATTACATGTGCAAATTCTTTGGTTACTGCTCATGCCTGGAGACAATTAATTCAGAGTCACTAGGTTTTCTTATACTACCTCTTCACCTATTCTTGGCTAGGAATGGTAAGAATGTTTGAAAATATTTTTTTAAAATGCTAGAGTTTGGGGAAACCTCTATGAGAAATGTCCTGGGCTGGTGGCAATTTTTAATGTTTGCTGTTTTGTATTCATGATTGCTACTTAGTCATGATTGTGACACAGTTGCCACAATCAGAACTCTCCCGAATTCTACTTTACCATGCATCTGTGCAGAAATAAAATTTCCATGCAGAAAATACTATTTTTTTTCTGAATTTTGCACAAAATAAGTCCCAAGCTATAGATACCATCATTTTCTTCACAGACAATAATACATCCATATAAAAAATGCTTTTTCCTGTACAGAGTATATGCAGGGAGTAACTAACATCATATGCAAGGAGTAACTATCAGCAGAAAAAGTCCCACTAAATACAACAGACCTTATGGATATATGTAGGGTTGAACTGTGAGTTGAAATTTTTCAGTGGGAGTTATTTTTGTCCTCATATTTATTTTGTATAAATATTATATGTTACATTTTGTCCACAGACAATAATAAATTCAATGTTAGCTATTGTTTTGGAAGAGGTAGGGAAGATGAAAGTGTCAAAAAGGGCCAGACCCCTATAGCAGCTACTTAGTTAAGTATACTAAGTACAATTGCGTGTCCAAGGGCAAGTCTTCTCCACACAAAAAGCACAACACATCATACTTAAGGGGATGAAAAATTGGCCACAACTTTATTGATTACAGCTATAGCTGGGTTGGCCTAGGCATGGGTCTGGATCGAGGCATCAACCAACCTGAGTGTTGATTAATGAGCCCATCTCTCTGTCCCAGTGCCAGACCAATGGGATGACAGGAGATGGAACCACATGGGCCAGAGCTCTGTGGGATCCCCCTCTCTCTGGTGGTGCTGGAAGGCATCTGCCCCCACCTGGGCAGCACCAGTTCTGCCATACCCCCGAGTCCCATAAGGGAACTCCCATATGTTACCAATGCCAGGTGGACACTGGTGAATAATGTCCCAGATCCAGGAGCCATGCTGACCATCCCTCACCAAAGTTGTGACAAAACCACCAAAGATGTACAACATGATCCCCATGCATATATAAAAGTATGTTACAAAAACAAGCACAAAACTGCAACCCCACCAGGAAAAACGAGGAAGGGCAGGTGGGTCAATGCTCCAAGAGGAACTGACTATCTGACCGGAGTGAAAACTGCAGGCACTTCACTCCTACCAGATTCTTCAGCCAATGACCTCCAACCAAGATTTGAACTCATTGGCCGAAGCTTCCTGTTCCCTTCCAGTGGGCCAGCAAGAGCGCATTGCCCCCTAGGAAGAAGAACCTTGTGCTCCACTGTGAGGGTACTGCCAGTGCTCCGGTCTCCAATCCCCATGTGTGGTAAGTCATGTAAATTAATTAACTAAGTAAGCTCTTCTGGCTTGCTCCCACCTAAACCTGAAATAATGTTATAAAGTAGCTGATACAGGATTCTGGCCTGTATAAGAAAATGATTGCTAAGGATGAGGATTCTGGCAAAATACAATAACATATTTACCTTTGCAGTGAAATGATTAAGAGTAAATGAGTGTTTTGGAGGGTGGAGATTGACTACACATATCCAATCCCTGGAATGCAGCAGGGAACAATGCCATGTATGTAACTTATTGGAATATTTGTAGTCAATCTGAGCTTGTTTGTTCCCGCTGTACTGGTTTAAGAGTTGTAGGTTCATGTCACATTCAAATCTGTGTATCAGATGGGAGATTTGCATATCATGGAGAGAGAGACTGCTCTGACTACAAAATTACACTTTACAGAAATGTGTGCACTGCAGCGGCACAACTTGCCTATGTAAATATGATTTCTCCAGAGTGAAGGCTATGTGTATCAGAAGTTGGTACATAGAATCTATTGATGCTTTCAATGCTCATGTGATATGCTCATGTGCTGGCATTAGTTTTGAACCTCACTCTTCCTTCCCCCCCCCCCACTTTTTCTCTTTTACTAATGACATGAAAGGCTTGCATTGTTATTTGTGTATCCTGACTTTTTCCACACAACAGCCTGTGAAGGTTATCACCTACTTTTCTGTCATCATGGTGACATTTGCAGAGAAGCAGGATGTGCTGCAACTATGCTGTATTTACCTACTGATAAATGATCTCTAATTTGGATGCAAATGCAAATGCAAATGCTGTTTTACTTTCAACTTTCTTTGATTTCCAATTGCTACAAAATGTCACTAATACCCAGGAAGACCAAATGTATTTTGTGCTGCAGTATGCTTGATAAATGTTAGGAGAAACCTTTGAGCATCATTAACACTGAAATAGCTTGTGAAACTCTCTTATACAGTCTTTTCATAGAAAGATAGATGATGGTCACAAATGGCACTGCTAGGATTTTGACACCTGACATTTCACATTGGAAGATGTGGTTTATTTAAATCCAAAATCAGCTACAATCGGCCCTCTGTATCCACAGATTTGGCATCCATGGATTCCACCACCCATGGCCTGAAAACATCCCTCCCCCCAAAAATGTACTAGTCTATTGCAACATAAAAAGGAGGAAGGGTTGGAGAGAATAAAAGGGAAATGTGGATACTCAAGTTCCATTATATACAATTGCGTAGTAAAATGACATCCCTTATATAAAATGGTGAACAGCAAGGTTTGCTTTTTGAATTGTGGGCGGGGGGGGTCATTTTCAAGCCACGGTTGATTTAATATGTGGACAAAGAATCCGTGGATATGGAGGGGAGACTGTACTTTAAATGATTACTTTTTAAAAATGTAGTTCTGCATATCTCATATTTACATGGTCTCATTTTTTATCTAATCCAGTCAGCATTCAACCATCTCAATTCAGATATTAGAGAAACTGATGAACAGACACAAGTTTATGACATTCAAAATTCAGTTTTGGACAGGGTCTCTTAGCATGTCTTTATTCAATGAGTGAATCATTGTGTGGCAATAGCTGAATCAGTCCAATCTCCCTACTTAAAGTGATAGTTTCAGACCAAATGTAAAGTGTGGATAGAAATATTGACTTAATCCTGGTTCAGGAATCACAGCCGCATAGCCATGAAGAGCACTAAACGGGTTTGAGCCATTCACATTTTTTTCAGCCTAACCTATCATACAGGATGGTTCTGAGAATTAAAGAGGGGTTGAACAGCTCTCTGGGAGCTTTGTGGGGACTATATGATGAATATGCAGGTCAACACCCCACCCACCCCACCGTATGCACAGGGGATACGTTCCCAAATTTTTATGAATACATGAAACCGCTGGTAATAGCAAACCCCACAGAATTACACTGGAAGACTGAGGAAATGCCTAGAGAGGTCATCTGGGAGAAGTTACTATAGAATCATGCTGGAGGGCCTAGGAAATGTCTAGAGAGACCATGTTTTTGGATGCCAGATAATTGAAACTGCAGGTACTGGTCCTGCACATACAGGTGGTGACCTGTATAATAAATGTGTTACCATTAGAGAAAAAAAGGCAAAGAATTGTATAAAGGTCTTCTTCTGTCTTAAAATGTGCTGTACCTCAGGTTTAACCAGTGAATGTAAGGGCCTTTTCACATGACATAGTTATAATACTGTGATTTCACTTTAACTACTATAGCAACACCGTATGGAATCCTGGGATTTGCAGCTTAATGGATGGTATGTTAAGAATTTTCAGCATTTTAGTACCTCCACAAATGATTAAATCCCAGGATTCCATAGGATGGCATTGAAAGTGGTATCATTCCACTATAACTGTGTGGTGTAAAATTAATAAATATATCTGAGCTTGAAGTGTTAAGGTTTTGATATCACAGGATAATAGACTATGCAAAGAAAAATAAATCTGAAATACTTATGTAGTTATATCTGAAGGAAATCTGGAAGGAAAGAAGAATTTCATTTTGTGAGCTTTGATTCTGAAACACCATACATGCATTCTTCATTACTGTGGGAGTGCCCTCTGGACAAGGGGAATATTTGAAGGCAACGAGAGAAAATAAACAACAGTTCTCCATTTTTTTTGAAGCAATGAATGAAAGGTGTTTAGTGCTGCACATATGTAAACAACAAAATTTACCACATTGTTAGCTATTAACCCATGAACTTGCATTGATTCTTGAACAGAGGGCAAGTACTGGCAAATGAATCAAAGAGGAATTGGCAACTACTTTATAAACTACATTGAGTTGTTTAAAAAGTATAAATGAAATAATCTGAGGAATATGCAGAACTTCTAAAATTCAAATAAACATCAGCTGATTATAAAAACGTAAGTCGACATGAGGACACCTTAAAACAAATACACCTTGTAACATATTTGTAGGGGCCTAAATACCCTAAGGGCACCAGATCGTCTCTGATCTTGGAAACTAATCAGGGTTAGCGCTGGTTGGTACTTGGATGAGAGACCACCAATGAATACCAGGTGCTGTAGGCTATATTTCAGAGGAAAGAACTGACAAAACCACCTCTGAGTATTCCTTGCCTAAGAAAACCCTATGAAATTTATGGGGTTGCCATAAGCCAACAGGCAACTTGAAGGCACATATACACATGCACAGCGTATTTCCATCCAGCTTTAAAGTAGAGACATATCCAAGGGTATAATAACAGTCCAAGCTACTCTATGCAGTAGTGGCACTAGGCGGGAGCAGAGAGGCTGAACCACACCAGGTGACACCCTATGGGGAAGGGATGACACCAGCCTTAGTGATGCCACAGATTGTATGTAGTTTAGGAAGCAGATACATTTGGAGCACAAAGAGGTTTAGAGTTCAGAAAGGAATACACTTTTAAAATGAGCAGGTTTTTTTAACTTATCCAAATATAGTAATACCCAAAAAATTGTTTTAGGAGAGTTCATTCTGACTCAGAATTGCAAAACAAAAAATCAAAAGGCTATTTTTTTAAAAAAAAGGAAAATCCAATCTTTATACTAAATTTAATGCTGCTGTTTCAACTGTCTCGAAGCATCACAAAAATAATTACATCAAGGCAATCAGTAAACAATGGGTAGAGCCCCTGGGCCTATCCCAGATGGTTCCAAAAATCTTTTTTGTTGTATGTCTGAATTTCCTGCAGATGAAAACCAAAAATCCACAATAGCATCACTAAAATATTCCAAAAGAATGTAGCAGCCAAACAACTGCTAGAAAGTATACAACATTTCTACCATCTGGGATACTTTTTCTAGCAGCTGAATATAGATAAACCTAAACTAGAACCATTTATCCCTTTCATTGAAGAGTCACAGAAAATCCAACCCAGATCCAAGCCATCAAAACCGGATGGGTTAGATTTTAAAATACTAAACCCAATTTGGCCTCTCTTCATTTTGCTTCTGTTTCCTGTACAGCAAGTGGCTTACTTGAATTAGGTTCCTGGACTCCTTTGTTCAATAAAGCTCTTTGAGGTCCCTGCTGCTTAGAATGTCAAACTGTAAAAACTTCAAAAACATATTTAGCCTGTGTCCCATACAGCTTAAATACCACATCTCTCTCTGTATGAACCTGTGTCAACTGCAGTCATCAGCTTAGGGCCAGATCTATTTTTCTCAATTAGGAAAATGAAAATAGCAGTGACAAGGAAACTTCCTTCTACAGAATGAGACCAAGAGCTTGCCTAGATGAGAAGATATAATGCTGATTGCTTCAATGCAAAATCTCAACAGCTGCTATGCGAAGCTATCTGTGTTTAAAGTTCACACACAGCCATGCCTGCAAATCAACATGGTAGCTGAGAGTGAATTACTCACGTTATTATTCTCCAGAAGTTATTGCCACTGCACAGTATTTTTTTTTTTAATATCAAATCAAAGGTATGCAAGTGCAACCTTCCACTTAAAAAAGCTTTTTGGATGCCTTAGCACAGCAAAAATGTGCACGATCAGCAACGGAAAACTCCAAAATGGCACTTCCAGCCACTTCATTGCCAGTAAGCCTACCCCCCTCGCAGATTCGACCCATCAGCTTTCCACTTCCACCATACACTGTGATAGTAAGTGGTTGTCCAAACAAACGGTAATGTGCATTTCCATGCATTATTTTAAACACTTCAGGGAAAACCGCAAAAGATTTTCCCCACAGTATTTCCCCACCTCTTCTGAATAAGGCGAATCACCATGGGATCTTGTTGGGACAAAAGATTTTCCATGCAAATTTTATTAGGAGTATTTTCACCATCTAGACACCCCTGCTGGTCTCTCCTCCTTATAGTTCCAGGCTCTCCAGGTAGAGCTCCTTGTATTCCTGGGAACTCAGGTAGAGCTAGGGAAAAACATGCCTGAAACCCTGGAAGACTACTGAATAAGCCTGCAAAGGATTTCAACATACCATTTTCATTTCCCTCTGTCTCTTTGTTAATGGTATGTTCCTCAGCCCACAGATCTCAGTTACACAACAATTTTTAATTTGAAAAATGCTGGCTTACCTCTCTTTCGAACCATTGCCAAGCAGTTTATGCAATTTTCTCTGGAAAGTCATTTCTTTGATAACATCCGAAAGTTTTCTGAATTTGCAGTTCACATGGGGGCAGTAGTCTCCATGACTGACAGTCACAGAGGCCCATCTCTTGACAGGGTGGAAAGGGTGCCTGCGGTGTGTGTGTGTGTGTGTCTGTCTGTCTGTCTGTCTGTCTGTCCGGGGGCCCAGTGACAGCCCTGGGCACAATGCAGCAACATTGCTGTCATTGGGTCTCGGCCATGCCCCCCCCCCGCCACTGACACCAACTCTAGAGGCCCCGGTTCAAACAGACATGCCGCTACCAAGGCCAGCAGCTTCAGTGTGTGTGTGTGTGCGCGCTGCGCCATTGCTGTCGTTGGCTCTCAGCTGAACCCCCACCCCACGCCCCAGAGGCCCCGGGAAGAGGCTACAGGAGGACAGGCGGGCAGTGGATTATCAGTACCATCGCCTGCCCTTCTCCCACTGCAGCTCCTTCCTCCATCCCCCACCTCTTCTCCATTTGCTGGCTGCAAATGGGGAAGAGAAGGGGGAGGAAGGAGGGAGAGGCAGCAGTGGGGGAAAGGGTGGGCAATGGGACTGTCAGTCCCACTGCCCACCTGTCCTCCTGCAGCCTCTTCCTGGGGCCTCTTGGGTACAGGGTGGGGGTGCAGCCGAGAGCCAATGACAGCAACGGAATGGTGCCATTGCTGTTGTTGGGCCTCCAGCCGCCCCAGCCCCACCCAGAAGGAGCTGGCCTTAGAGGCCTCTGGGGCAGCGTGGGGTGGGGATGGGGACAAGACACAACAGCAGCAATGGCACGGCACCATTGCTGTTGTTGGGCTTCTGGCTTCCCCCCTGAAGGTGCTGGCCTTGGAGGCCTCTGGGGTGGTGTGGGGGTGTGGCCAAGACCCAACAACAGCAATGGCATGGCGCCGTTGCCATCATTGGGCCTCTGGCCGCCCCACACACACACCAAAGGCACTGGCCTTGGAGGCCTCTGGGGTGGCATGCGATGGGGGCACAGCCAAGACCCAATGACAGCAATGGCATGGCACCATTGCTGTTGTTGGGCCTCCAGTCACTCCCACACACACACACTGAAGGCGAGAGGCCTTGGGAGGGCCTTGCAGTTTAAACCGCTGCGCAGCTTCCCAAGGCCTCTGGGGTGGCATGGGGTGGGGGTGCGACTGAGACCCAACGACAGCAATGGCAGAATGGGGAAGGGGAGAGCGTTGGGGTTAAAAAATGGTGAATAAAGTTTTGCAAGGCATCCTTTGCAAGCCCACCCCCTCTGACCACCGGCCAATGGCATCTCAGCTCTGCTGTGAGCCCCTGCTTCATAATTGTTGCTGGTAATTCACACAGCTAATACTATGCAACCTTCTGAAACTTTTTTAAAAGTTGGGGAAAACTGTGAAAGCTTTCAGCGTGCAACTTACGGGTTATTTAGCCCCACTCCTTATGAATAAGACAACTTTGCACCTAAACATGTGGGAACTATGAGGAGTCTTGGCGAATTCTTAGCGGATTTATTTTGCCGTGTAACCGACCCCTTAATCTTCTCTCAGTTGACAGTTTCTTCACTATCAGCCCTGCTCCAAATTCTAACTGTGTTGTGCTAAGCTTGGCATGCTCAATAGCTGCTGGAGGATCTCATGTCAGTAAGGCAGTGATTTTAATCTGAACTTGGAAAGAACCACCCAAGGTGCTGAACTGATTTTGAGGATAGGATTGAACACTTTAGACAGCTCCTTCAACTTTCAGTCTTAAAACTTGGAGTACAATCATTGCCCCTACTGACAAGGGAAAAAAATCTGCTGCCATTCGATATGCCTGATAATGTGGTATCCCAATACTTAATAAATACCAACTAATTTAATAAAAATAACTACAGCTGGACTAAGTCCTAAACATGCATTTATTTGTTCATGTGTAGGGCAAAAAATGGGCACACACTAAGCCACACCTCTGGACATTGCTGTGCTCTTAGCAGCATACCAGATCGTTAAGCATCGAACATGGAGGTTTGGATAGGGCACTGTGACTGGCAGTCAGATGAGTGAGTGAGCAAGCAAATGAATGAGCCAGTGAGTCCCCCTCCCTCTTCCTTCCCTCCCTCCATCTGATCTCCGCAATCAGCCACTCACTTAGGTGGGAGGGGAGTCAGATGAGTGAGCAAGCAAGTGAGAGAATGAGCTTGGATGGGAAGGGAATTGGATGAGTGAGTGAGCCAGCGAGCATGTGCACCCATCTTCAATCCCCCTACATGATGCCATTTGTGGGATCCTGGTGCCCCTTGGATGCTGCCTGCCACCACCAGCAGCACCACCAGCACCTTGCTGCTTAAACTCCAGCCCACCTCATTCAAATGTCCACATGCACTGAGCTAAAAAATTGATATGATATGATTACTGACTGGAGTCCAGACTGTTGCAGTGCCTGGAGGGAGAAGAAGGGCTGAAAGGAGACCAGACAGTGGCCCCCACCTTCCATTCTCCAGTTCCTACCTAGTCAATGCCTTCCCTAGGGCTGCAGCTGGTGAAGCAGCTGAACATGAATAACAAACAACAAAAAATGGCGACACCACTCTTGCCGGATGACGTCGCCAAGGTAACCTCCCACCAACCTGTCCCACCCTCCAACAACCCCACATCCCAATCCTACCCTGATCCTGTTTCAGAGCACAGGGCACATGTTTTAAAACCTTTTTCGATGAAGTGCAGAGTACATTTTAAATCTTAAAATCACATTAAAGCATAAAATAATCACTTTCCCTTTGAATATGGAGGAGCATTGTGTATTCCAATAGCATCAGGATTGAAGTACAGTAAGTACACATTACTTTGTAAGTGCGGATCCAGCCCAGGACTTCCTTTTCATTCCTGTCAGCTCTGGTGCAATTTTTGGCCAGAATGCAGTTTTGGGCCTTAACCTGTTCTTTTGCCTCAAAGCTGCTATTGGGTGAATGCTGTGTGAGAGTACTGACAGAATTTCTCTCTTCCACTATCTTAATCTGACTGGTGCTTCTTATTAACTCAGACTCCCCATAGTTATTTTCCTCTTCTGAAATCATCTCCCACTCTCTCACTGTATTTGCAGACAAAAATACTCCTTTGAATCTCCTCCACCAGATTCTCAAGGCCAAAAAGAGTTTGTTACTGCCGTAGGGAGTGGGGATAAGCTCTTTCCTTCCAGCATAGGCACTTAAAGTGAGAGATAAGAGAATACAGGTATACCTCAGTTAATGAGGTAGATGTGCTCCTAAGTACTTCCTTAACAGAAAAGTTTATACCAGAGACAGAAATAACATAGAAAGAATAGGGATAGATTCATGCATCACAAAAAAGAAGAAGAAGAAGAAGAGCAGTTTATCATATTTGGGCAAAAACTAACAGTAGACATATGTGAAATAAAACAACCAGTTTAGGTAAGCCGTTTGAAAGTAAACAAAAATATTTGGAACCTGCTAGAAATCACCTAAAATCTTCTTCCAAAATGTATCCAGGTACTTTTTTTTTCTTTCTTTCATTAGCTTTTCTTATGATTTCCATTTTGGTGGCCAAACTAATAGACCTATTGTTGTTGTTTTTAACATGATAGGGAAGCTGGTGATGCAGACTCATCTGCTTTCCCCTTTTCTCTTTGTTTTGCCAATAATTCATGCTTAGTAAAAGATTCTGGAGGCAGCTGCTGTTTACCTTGCCTCCTGTAAACAGGCCCAGACAAGTACAGTAGAATCAACTAGAGCAGAATCTTTTCCCAGCTTCATTACAGTGTTTATTGAAACCTGACACTGAAGTCTATCTTCCTGCTTCCCTCCTTCACCATCTTCCCAGTGCATATACTGCTAGAAAAACTTCCAGATAGGACATGGATAAAAATGGAGCTGTTGTCTTGTAAAAATCGTTTGCAAAAAGGGACTTCACTACCAGAGGTTTTGTTAAGTGAGGTACACCTGTATAATAAGCTAGTTTCCTATGTTTTTAATGGGAATGGTCCACAGGCCTTGTCCACACTGGTGTACAGAAGCACCCCTGTATCCACAGGGGATTGGTTCTGACCCCCGCGTAAATAGTGAAATCCACGGATAATAGCGAACGCCACCCACCACCACCACCCTGCTGCTGCCGCAGGAGCCCTCCCGAGGGAAGCGGGGAGGCAAAATCCCTCCTCCCCCCTCCATTCCCCCTGCCATTGCCATCAACCCTGCCATGACCGGAGCCCTCCCAGGAGAAGCGGGGAGGTGAGACCACTCCTTGCCCCTGCCATCACCCGCCACCACAAACGGAGCTCTCCCAGGGAAGGGAGGGGGCAGGTGAGATCACTCCTCCCCCTCCCTTCCCCCTGCCATTGCCAACAACAGATAATTGAGTCAGTGGTTGGCGAATCAGCAGATACATGGGTGCTACTGTATTCTGGTCCTGGATCTGGCTCATTGCTCCTTCATTACCTGTATGGAAAGGGATAGAGTCTGGACTGTCTCTGCAGCCATCTCTGCTGCTGCCCGTGTGCTCTCTCTGACACCAGGTAGGAGGCCAGCAGTAAATGATCAAAGCCCCCTGTATATGACCAGCCATGGTCACATGTTGCGGATCTGCTTCCTGGCTACAGAGAAAGCAACATGGCCAGCAGTTGCAGTGACAGGCCAGCGTGCCGATATGAGGTCCTGTGGTCACACGGGACCCAATCTGTTTTTTTCTGGCTGAAACAGTTTTTCGTGGGTGTTATAATAAAACTGTGTAATGGGCTTTACTCCATCTTCTTGCCTATCTTCCCCATGTCTTAGCCCTGTCTTTGCCCCGGGCATCATGAGGACTGCACCGGGGCAAAAGCCCTACATCGTTAGGACTGCAGGGAATCAAGACAGGGCCAAGATGGAATAAATAACCCATCTAGACAAGGCCACAACTACAGTAGGATCAGCTAGAGTGGAATCCTATTTTTCTACAGCTGAAGCTTTATTGCATTGTTTACTGCATAGATGCTGGTGCAACATGACACCAAACGTCTGTGGAGATTATCACACAAACTTAATAATCCAGGACAGGGATGCCACAAGACCAAGAAAAGGCTTCCTTTTCAGACGTCGTCATCCCTGTCTCATTCTGCCCCTGTGGTGCTTCTGTTTCATTCTGGGTTTTTTATTGATGGGCAAAAGTTGTCAATAGATCGCCTGTTCCATTTCTGTAACAGAATCACGGGCAAGTGAAAAGGCGCCCCGTTCCTGTGGCACAATCTGAGAGATCCATGCCAAACGCTTTCGGTGGAGATTGGGACATCCAGGTAAGTGACAGCCTTTTTTGTACCCTCCCCTGTTTACTTGGTGTGTGTGTGTGTGTGTATTTAGGTGCTTGCTTTAATATTTTAGGTTTGGTTGTATTTTTATTTTTAAATTCCCCGCATGATGCCGGCCTCCCTGTAAGGTCATATTAAGGTAAGTGTAGAACACTTCCAGTGGCGATCAGGACATCCAGGTAAGTGACAGCCTTTTTTGTACCATCTCCTGTTTACTTTTATTTGGTTTTTTTAGTGTATTTAGGTGCTTGCTTTAACTTTTTGAGGTTTATTTTTGTTTTTGTTTTTCCTGCGCAATCGTCCTCTCATGAGGACGGCTGGGATTTGGTTGCAGGAGGAGAGGGGAGGACTTTTAATTCCGTGAAAAAGGTAAGTGTGTGTGGGGGGGGAATTAAAATCGTGACAGGGACAGGAGCAGGGCAGGAATTAGAAGGCGAGACGGGGACACTATGTTTGTCCCCATCTGATAATCTCCTATGTTTCTTGAGACCTCTTTCACTATCCTCCCTAGACCCATGCTGCTGAAAAAAACCCTTACAGCTAAACAGAGAAGAGGAAAGTGGGGGCTGAATGTATGTTAAAAGCCTTTGTAAAAAGAAGTTCTTTTGTCAGAGGCTTTTTAACTTAGGTATGCCTGTTTAGGTATGCCTTAGGTATACTCAGAACATTTTTCTTCTACAAGTTTTTGACTGGTAGAGCAAACTGTAGCCATATATACTCTGTGTAGACTTTAGAGTCTTGTCTCCAGAACTGACCTCTTGGGAAAGGTGAAATCTGGCCCTCTTCCAGTTGGATACCTGAGCTCTGTCTGCTGCTTGCTGAGCAAGCGCACTCAGTTTTTGCATATTTTAATTATATTCAGAGTTGAATTTTAATTTAATAATCCTCAGTACCTAATTTATTATTTTTGTAATTATAGTAGCACTTTGTATTTTGGCGGTGGCATTAAAGTCGTAACTCTCAAATAGTTTTGAAACTGTTCCATTAGCCATTTTAGACTTTGCAACAGGCTCCCTAACTCAGACCAAAAATAAAGTTGAAAGAGGTGTTCAGGTACGAAAATTGGAGGAAGTCTCCTTAACTGAAAAATCCTGCTTTTCTATTTGCAGATACTGAAAGGTTCATTAGACGTAAAACCGTCAAAGACCCCCCAAAAGCTACTATATTTTAATGTCCATCTTCATTAGAACTTCTAATGTTCCACGTTATATTCATGCACAATCTCTGAGGATTTGGAAGTATATCTTGCAATGTATTTCAAATGAGGTTACTTTGTAAACAAAGTTTTACTTTTCTTTTTTTAAAAAAATACCATATATTTAGGATGGTTGATAGAGGTGTGACATTACAAAGGCTTGGATGTAGACCAAAACATTTTCAAAATGATATTTAAACCACACATTTCTAGTCCTCAAGCTTGCAGAGTAAACACTGAAAGTATAGGAAAAGAGTGTGGGAGATATGCAGCAGCTGGAAATAAGAGATAGACAAGATTTTTTATATATATATATATATAAACCTGCCAGATATTTGAATGGTAAATATTTATGGTTATGGAGTCCATAATACCTTTATTAGGACAACCAAAAATGTACAAAAATCTCGGGAGTGATGGTGATAGTATGATAGAATCCCCATTCCCTTCAAATGGTATGAGAGGAAAGGTCTGTGGACTTTAATTTTTTTTCTGGACAAGAATGAATAATTTTATCATTTTCCCCCCTTGCTTCCAGAAAGTCATCAGAACATGCACAGTTTTTGAAGATAATTCATAGGTTGGGATTTATTTTTGTTTTTTTGTTTTTTGTTTTTTGCAGTTTCCTTTTTTGTTTTTTCTGCTTTTCTGTGCTTTTCCTGCTTTTTTATGCAGTATTATTTTCTACACAGGAAATGTTGTTTCCTGCACAGGAGATGTTATTTTCTGCACAAAAAAGCCACATGCATTTTAAAAATTTATTTTATTTTTTATGCTTTTAATTATTTTGCACAGAATAATCTTTGCATTGCAAAGATTAACTCCTGTCTAGGGTTCTCCTCACCTGGGTTTTCTGACACTCAAGAGACCTTTTATTTCAACAGTTTTGGAGGGAATATGTTCAAAATATTCCTTCCATCCCTAATGTGGACTATAAACTATTTTCCAAAAACCATACTCCCAATGCCATTGGGAAGAAGAAAGGCAATAAAAGTAGTGCCATAACACTGGGTTCTCAATTTCAGAATACAAAGTCCTCTACAAACCACCAAATTTGTCTGTCTTTGGTTTGAAGCTCATAAGTCTCTCATCTGGAGGAACACAATGGGAGTCTCTGTTGATTACAGTTGATCTTGCTTCCCATCTTTTGGGAACTTCTCTTGTCTGGCCCTTTTCTTACCTTTGAGTTGTCTCAATTGCCATCATTAATTGGAACTGACTAAAACAAGAAGAGAGATAATTCTAAAATCCTAAGGGGAAGCAACCTGAAGGGTGGAACACTCTGATACTGGAGCCTCAGATCCATCCATACCCCAGCTGGACTTTGTGGAAGTAATGGTTGGGATTAATTTTCAGTCCATCCACCCATGAAGTCTTTGGGTATTTCCACTTAAACAAAAAGCTTCCCCTTTGCAAACAATAGGATAGGATATTTATATCCAGGGCTGATATAAATAGATTCCCATGTAAAAGGCCCTGTCTATACTATTGAAAAAAATCCGACAAACACCCCCCACCAAATCTTGCCCAATAAAGCCACACTACATGCAGCCTCATAATCCAAGTTTTTAAAATGTGCAGTTTTCTCTGGTGGTTGCGTGGATTTGTGGGGTAGGGAGGCAGGGCAAGCACTGCCAGGTAGGTGTTGCCATTCCCCCCCCCTCTCATCAGCACCACCTCCTCATTCCAATATTGGCTGGGAATGCAGACCCCTGACACTAGTTGCTCGCTCTGAAGTCAGAAGGAGTGGTCAGCCACATGTTAGCATTGTTGCCCACCTCATTCTGACATTGGAGAGGGTGGTTGCACACCAGGTAGGCAGAGCCCTGGCACTAGTCATTTGTTCTGAGGTCAGGAGTAGCCAGCCATGTGATTGCATGGCTAGCCTCCTTGTTCTGACCTCAGAGTGAGTGACTACATTCCAGTGGCAGCAGTGCCAAGGAGGGGGGGGGAATGGCACCACAAAGGTGCCTCGAGGTAAAAAATCTGGATGATTCAAGTGTGTAGACAAGCCAGCAACAAGTGGTGCAGATTTGGGCTTTGGACAGGTAAGGTGTGGTGTTTAAATCTGGGCCAGAGTAGTCTGAATTTCATGCGGTACTGCTTCAGACCAAAGTAATCAAAATATCAATCAGATTTTTACCTCCAGTGTAGACTTGCCCAGAGTGGTGCTTAGGGTCTGGGAGGACTATGAATTTAGCCTATGAAGTTATCCACTACCTTACCTACTTCCAGACAGGTCCAACATGCCTTCCCTCCTCCTTCCCGAGGGTGGAGTTTTAATTCAAGGAGAGAGACACCAAAGTAACATCCACAGTATCCGAGAGGGATCTGTGATCAAATCTCTCCCTTAGAGTCAACAGCCTTGGGTGGGGATGGGGAGATTTCTTTTCTTTTCTTTTCTTTTTTTTGGGGGGGGGGGAACATTGTTTCTAGAAAGCTGGATTATTCACTCAGTTGCTATCTAAGGCCTTACCTACTAAATCAAGTGCCTTAGCTTAAAACAAGGGCTGTGGTGTTGTCCAAATGCTAGGAAATGATTTTATATCACTATCAATGGCATGTAGAACTCTGGAAATGTCATGTTCTACAATATCAAAACTGTCTTTCCCTCAGCCCAGCATTTTTATATCATGGTTACCATGACTACTTTGAGAGTAGAATACAACTTATTCATTTGCCTGGCAAGTATGATAAAGTTGCCAGAAGAGGTAATGTTCATCTGCTGTCAGGTATTCAAGACCAACATGACAGCATGAGAACAGGCTTGGCAACGACTTACAAATACAAAAGATAATGTGCAGGTTCATTCATTTTTCTTCCACCCCGACACTCATAGGGCACAAATCTGACCTCATCACTCAAGGAGAATGACCTCTGTCAATAAGTCTGAAATGTTTAGAACAAAGTTCCAAACAGAGTGGAAGTTTTAACTGAGGTCCTTTGAAACAAACAAGGTTTTAATAAAGGAAGGAGGGGAATAATCTTTGGAGTCACTGTTCTATCAATGAAACATATTCAATATTCTTTTTGTTTAAGTAAAGCGCCTCTTAGATAATCTTTTAAAAGTAGATTTCTCAGAGGTCTGTTCTTGCAAATTATCCAGGAATAGGAAAAAGAAACATTTTGTCAATCACTTCAGGGAGCCAAGGACCTGCAAAAGGGAATATCACATTTTTGTTCCTTGGACTTGAATGGCAGTTAGAAAGAGGTGTGTGTGTGTGTGTGTGTGTGTTTCGTCAAAATTGTAAAAGTGTCTCATTTTGTCTGTCTTCCCTTTTTTTTCGGTTTGTTTCAAATAACATAACTGTGAGTTGACCTATCCCAGTGGTTGCATTCACACCTAATGATAAGCTCAGGAGGACTTTGTGCGATAAACTACAAAGGGTGTATTTGCATCAAACAATAAGCCATCTATCTTCTTGGGAAGCTCTGACATGTTCTGATCAGAATGTTGGTGCACAGAGCTTCACTCCTTGGGTGGCTTAATATGTTATCTGGCAGTGGGCAGTTTCTCATCTCTGGTTATTGCCTCCCAACAGTTTTAATCTTGACAGAAACAAAGAAGAAGCAAAGGAAAGAGGAAGAAACCATTTTGCATGATGACAGATCACAATTTTCCACTATCCCAATTCAGTGTCAGTTCCTCTTTTACCTGGTGGGCCCAAATCGCATGCTCACATTATTGGCAATACCTCACTTTCTGCCTCCTCCTCAACAGAATGAAGGGGATGACATTGACCGTTTCTATATTTAATGGTGCTGGGTTAAGTATTTCCTAGAAGACTGAAATTTACTGCACCTAGCAGTATTAACATATGCCGACTCAGTTCACAGGGTGGTTTCTTTCCTAGAGATGTGTAAATCGAACAGGTCCATTATTGTTCTGTTACATTTTTATACCGTATTTAAAGATTCATGAATGTGATATCCTTTCTATTGCTTCAGACTTTTGATATAAACTTAATATATTTTTAAACCAAGCTCTTTGGATTATTGCACCTATGATCAAAGTGGCCATGTGTAACCTATAATTTTAGTTGCCAGTATCAACAAGTTCCTAAGAGAGTTGTGTGTCAAGGCCTTTGCAATATTCTAGAACCTTAATTTTCTAAAATGTCTGAAACATCTAGTAGATTTTTGTTGTTGTTAGCATTAAAATCTCTTGGTGACTATATAAGTATTTAATAGAACTCACTAATGAAAAAATGTGTTCGTGCAGGTGTTGAGTGTAGTGCTCTGAAATTACAGCACCCAAGGGGTTGTTTACTGTGCTGACTTACATATTCTGTAATACCTGGAGGTATTTATACTGAAGTCAAACAAACTGGAAACATATATTCATTCCTGTTCCAACAATGTCTTAGCAAATGACTCGCCCTTCTAACAGAAGAAAATTAATCATAATTAACATAAAGGATGTTGGCTAGGAAGGCCATTCAAGATTTTCCAAATACATTGCAATGAAAAAGTGACTGAACTCTGGAAACATTTTATATTTATTCTAGTTAGAAAGACTGTACACTGATGTAACCCAAAGTATTTAGTGGGGAAAAATATCAGTACATTAACAGGAAGGTATATAAACATGCAGTCTGACTCAGAAATGAACAATTGTATCCCATCTTCAAAGACTTTCATTAAGATTAGGCCATATATATTCAAATTACGTTGCATTCAGGATGCAGATGCTCTTATAACAATTAAGATTAAACTGAAAATTACCTCCGTTGACAGAGCTGTGCATGCTTAGGTTGTGTTGATTCATTTAATTTATTTATTATACACTTACTCCACCCTTATCTTCACAATAACTCTGAAGTAGGTTAGGCTGAGCAAGAGTGTCTGGCCAAAGGTCATTCAGCATGTCAGGATTTGAAGTTGGGCTGGCCTCCCCAGTCCAGCTTTGACCGTCTAACCACTACACTATGTTGGATCTCAATAAATGTTCATAACTGTACACAGGCCTAATGGTTTATAAAGCCAACCTTACAGCATAGAGCTTAGGAAGATTTCCTGAACTTCCTTGCCCAGTGCCCCAGCACATTTTAAGGTGGGACTGGTTATTTTTTCTTACAGAAAATGCTGCTAGGAATATAGCAATCTAGCCTTTTTTTTCCCTACTCCCCACCACACAGTCAGACCATATGTTACTTAAGAAAGCAAGGTTTGATTTCTATAGGGGAGAGATTTGAATGATTCAACATCATGGCTTTTATCCAAATAACTACTTGAGGAATGTTCAAAGTCTACAACAGAAAGATTCCATGGTATTTCTGACTTTTCTCTGAGGAGCTGACAAACTTAGCAAGTCTGCTTATGAAACTACCCCAGCATGAAGAGTTGTTGCTCTTCATGCTAAGGTAGAAATCTAGGCTGCCCTGTGGTAGTTAGAATTATGGTTGATGTACTGCAAGTTGTGCCCATGCCTTTTGCCAGCCTAAACAGAGAGCCAGAATCCTAAGAAGACAGTAGATATCATGGAAATCTCTCTAAATGAGCTTCAGGGAAGTATCTTGAAGGACATTTCCCAGAAATGCCACTACAGTTGTCCCTTCATATTCACTGGGGTTTGGTTCCAGGCCCCCTGTGGATCCCAAAATCTGTGAATACTCAAGTCCCATTATATGCAATGGCATAGCAAAATGGTGTCCCTTATATAAGATGGCAAAATCAAGGTTTGCTTTTTGGATTATTATTTTTTAAAGAATATTTTCAAGCTGTGAATACTTAAATCTGTGGATATCAAATCCGTGGATACCAAGGGACAACTGTATATAGAACAATTTATGGTAGACAATGTAAGGTTAGTGAGATTGGAAAGGGGTCAATGTGGAACTATTTTGGGCATTTCAGGGCAGAGTCAAAGGGCTCTGATGATACTAGCTATACCTGGTGTAGCATACACCGTTCCCCCCACGTGCTACACACACAACTGATGGTACACATGCCACTCCCCTGCATTGCCCCCCACACCACACTACCCCCTGTGCCACCGCACTGTCCCCCTTGCTCATCGCTGCCCTCCCACACCCCCTGATGCCCTCCCTGTGCCCCTCACGACCCTCCCCAACCCCCGCCACCCTGCTGCCTACCTCCCTGCCCCCCTTTGCCACAGTGCTCCTTGCCACCCTCCCCATGTCCCCTGCCACCTCCTGTGCCCTCCCCACCCTCCCCACCCCCCGCTGCCCCTCCCCACCCCCCATGCCCTTCCCACCCCGGTGTGCCACCCCTCTCGCCATCCCATCACTCCCACACCCCTCACTACCCTCCCCCCTGCACACACACACCATGCCACATCCCCCCCCCATGCTACTCACACCTCTTCTGCCGGTGGCAATGTTTAGAAAGGACTTAAAAGTCCACATGTTCCGACCCCCAGTGTGCTGATTGGCTGCCCAACCAAGCTTTGATTGGTTGGTCAGTTTCCTAAGCAGCCAATCGGCACATTGGAAACGGCAACATACCAAGAGCAATATATATACAGCATAGATTTCCTAGGGAAGAAAAATGTTTCCTATTTAATAGCAGACAATATATCATTTCAGATAGTTATGATGCTAAGCTATGGTTTGTGCATCACATACATGAGCCTTTAGCATGGTCTTAAGGAGGAGATCTGAAACTTCAGGTCTCACTTCTAAACTAACTAGAATTTTCTCTTACATGCAGACATAGGGAACTCAAGTTAGTTTAAATCAGAAGTGGGCAAAATGTGGCCTGTGGGCCCCATGTACTACTTGGGACCCCTAACTGCAGCCTCCCAAACTCCCCCAGATACCCCAGATTCTTGAGTTAGCTTCCATCTCCTCTGCAGTTGCCAAACTCTGGTTTAAATAATGATTTGAATATGAACTGGGCTCATATACCATAATTTTATCCGGTCTTCTCTGAACAAACCAACTTTAAATCAGGGTGGATAAGTGCAGTCTACCAGACATTGTTGAATTGTCGCTCTCAGCATTCCTCATCATTCACTATGTTGACTAGGGTTGATGGGAGTTTCAGGCCAACAACATCTGGGTAGGGTTGTCATATTGTCCAATTAGCAAAGTTTCACAGAGATATGAAACATCCCATGAGTTCCTGTTTGGATAACTGTCTGGCCTGTTTTCTAAGCTTTCTTTTTAGTAGCATTTTAAAAAGGAAGGAAAGGGGAGGGGGAGAAAAAGAAATGTGGCAGTACCTTTAAGACTAACTGGTTTTTATTTTCTCATGAGCTTTTGTGGATATAAATCCACTTCCTTGGATGCAGTACCAAGCGTACTACCAAAGAAATGGGTTTATAGCCATCAAAGTTCATGCAAAAATAAAAACCAGTTAGTCTTAAAGGTGCTGCCACATTTCTTTCCTCCCTCCCCTTCCTTCCTCTTTTTTATGCTGCAAGAAACTAACACAGCCATTTCTTTGAAAACTACCACAAATTTTAATAGCAGATCTCTAACCTTGTGAAACAGAAGGGAAAATGTTTGGATACCGTTCTGCTTTGTGAGAAGCTATATACTATCACCTTTCAGTGTGTTTAACAAAAAAACAAAAACAAAAAAACCCCAATTACCAAATTCAGGCCCTTCCTGGATGGTCTACAGGATGGTCCAATGACACCTTCTCTGCAAATAGACACAGTCCTGGCTGTCATATACACCTGGAACCCTACGTCTTTTCTTGTCATTTCTGTAGATGAAGTTCCTCCCATAGTCACTTTTTCTTTCAGGCTACAAGCCATCTTATATCAATTTATTCAGAACTAAGTCTCATTGAACTCATGGTACATTTTAATAGATGTGCAAAGGAATACACTGTTATTTGTTATTTTAAAAAGAAAGTAACTTTATGGTAATAATGGTAAGACTTCTGCACATGTTCAGAGATAACTGGTCCTCAGGTCATTTTTTGAAAATAGACGTTTGTTTCTTAAGAAGGTATTCTAGAGAGATATTACAAAATTCTATCATTACATAGCATCAATAATAATAAGAATGAACTTAGCATTTTAAAAATCTCTTCATGCATATAAAGCACATTTCACCAAAAGGAACAAAGGAGTGACACAAGGTATGGCGTTAACCAGGAGCAGATTTTATTAAGTGACATTAGAAACTACAGATGGACATGTGTAGAAATTCCATTTTCAAAAAGCAACAATGCCCAAATCACAGCTAGGTCAATTCACCCAGCCCCAGAGGAGAGAGAATACTAAAAGCCCTAGGCCAGCATGATGCTGATGTGGGGAGACCTCCCCTGTTACCCCACACTAAGTGCCATAGAACTCCAAAGAGGTGAGGAAAGTGGTTTCCAAATGGGATCCTGTATCAGAACTAAAAGGGCAGAGGGGAATTGTCCCTCTAATTTAACAATATAATTTTCCAATGTGTCCCACACCTTATTGTTGCAGTCTCTACTGAGCTTTGGTGGAATATATACATTTATCATCAGTAAACACAAAGTACCAAGATCTATTAAACAGGCCATAGCGATTGGTTCACAATGAGGCAGACACTTGATAATTACTTTAAGTGCTGTAGAAATCAGGATAGTGAGTCCTGCACTAGGTCTTCCTTTGCCAGAGGGTGGAATAGCTGGTAAATCCAATACGGTGTATCCATTACAGTCTAGTGGGATCCTTTACCCTGGTCCAGGAACTACCAGTTGCCTTAAAGGCTCCTGTGAGTACCCACCAAACTGAAATCCTGTAAAATTCCAGAACGCTTCTGCCACAAAGGGGTTATATGTTTCTGCTTACTCACTAATTCAACCCACCACCACAAAAAGAGCTTCAATAGCCCATTGCACAAATCTGAAATATATATATATATATATTCCAGCATGAAATTACACTAGAAGTGCCAAAAGCAGATGTGCTAGTCATATTTGCATTCTTATCTCTTCTCTCCCACTTCCCATGGCTCTCTGAAGGCCCCCCCCCCCGTGTTATCCTGAGCTCTTGACTTTCATGTGAGGCAACAAAGGGAATCAAAACATCAAGGAAATTTAAAGGACAGCCATGAGAAAGATGGAAATAAGGAATATATACCTTGACTAAAAACTGTGCAATTAATATAGTGGGAGAGAGAAAGTGTATCTTTGAACCATTACATATAACTAGCTATACCCGGCGTAACATACACCATTATCTACATATATATATATATAAAATGCTTTGGTATGTTTCCGTTCCCACTCTGCTAATTGGCCACTTTGGAAACATGTCACGTGTACGATCATTTGACACATTAATATACAACCTTTCAAATAAACTATAATAGCTAGTTTCATGCCAAGAGCCCCTCTGCCACCATGGAACTGCACACACACACACACACCATGCTACACACACACACCTCATGTGCCAGAATATGAGCCCCTCTGCAGCTGCCATGCAACCGCACACACACACCACACTACACACACACCATGCATGCCAGGACATGAGAGCCCCTCCACTGCCACCATGCAACCACATGTACACACACCCCATGCTACATACATACACACACACAAACAGCATGCTACACACAAACACTACACACACCAGAACATGAGATCCCCTCCGCTGCCACCATACAAAAACATCCCCCCACACTACAACACACCCACGCTACACACACAGACACCATGGTATGCACACACACACACACACCACATGTGCCAGGACATGAGAGCCTCTCCACCTCCATGTTCAGAAAGGACTTGAAGCTTTCCACATGTTTCTACCCCAAGGACAAGGAGCAGCTATACAGTGCAGCTATACAGTGCAGCTATACAGTGCACCACAGGCCCCAAAAGCAAGACCACAAACAGCAGCTACAAACAGCCCAGAAGACCATGTTGTGGTAGCCAAGACTGGGGGCTGAATGTTGCTCCTAAATAGCAGTTCCCCCTGGCTACTTCAGGTGTGCTGCATGATTGCAGCTGGCTGCATTTGCTAGCTTGGCCCTGGTTCTCCCAAGACTCCCACAGCCAGGGCCTGGGTCTGCAAAGAGGGTGTGCCCTGGCTGCTGCAGCCAGGGGCCTAGTCCTGCGAGGAGAGGCAGACCCTGACTCCTAAGCAGCCAATCAGTGCACTGAAAACAGCAACATACCCAAGAGGTAGTTTGCAGTGTAATGTATATTTGGTTAATTGAAATGGACATAGTGGTCTTGTCCCTTTGTACTATTTAAAATCAGAACTCAGTATTAATGTTTCTGTTCAGTCCACTGGGGCAGGAATTGCTCAGCTTGGAATTATGTTATTGCATTAAAATATTCTTAAAATATTTCTTAATTTCACTCCAGGTGGTTGTTCACATCATAGAATGTGATATCAACTGTCACAACCTTGCTAATAAAACAGGAAGTTTTCTTGAGATTTTCAGAAAGAACAAACTTTTTAAAAATAAAGAAAGAAAGAACATGTTCATAAGCAAAGTGTAGCATCTGGTCTCTTTTCCTTGCCATGAAGTTCATGCAGACATCATGGTATCATTGCAAGCATGCTTGCCTGCTGATAACTCAGTATCTTTGGCAGCTGTGCCTCCTATGCTTTCATAATATTTTGGCCCTAGGGCATCTTTAATGCTGTTTTGCAATTGCTATGCAAGCTTTCAAAAACATTTTTTAAAAGCCTTGGAGAAACAAATTTCTTTTTCTTAAAATATTGGCAAACTGTAACTGAAATACGTTATGAAGGTTTGCTGGCAGGCTGAGCATTTCGACCTTGCCTTGAGGTTTCATTTGATTACAGAATATAATTAGCATCTCACCTTTGCCCCAAGCAAAATCAAGATTTTTCCCTTCTCTTCTGCCACAGAAAGCAAAAATGGAGCTGTATGAGACACAGGTTTCTCTTACAAACTGTAATGCATTTTCTCCCTTTTGAAATACAGTTGTCCCTTCGTATTCACTGGGGTTTGGTTCCAGGACCCCCCCATGGATACCAAAATCCGTGAATACTCAAGTCCCTTTATATGCAATGGCATAGCAAAATGGTGTCCCTTATATAAGATGGCAAAATCAAGTTTGCTTTTTGGATTTTTTTTAAAAAAAATATTTTCAAGCCGTGAATACTTAAATTCGTGAACACCAAATCCGTGGATACGGAGGGACAACTGTACAGTAGTTTCCTCAGACAGAGAATCTTCAGCAAACCAAAAAGGAGCTGATCAGCCATAGGGGGAGCCACTCATTTCACCTGATCTTTGACTCTAAATTTCTACATCTTCCTGTTATGAGCTATTCTAGCAACAGGGATTATTTCATTTCATTAAACTCTCTTTCTTAACAATTTCAACATCTGATGATTTCTTGGCTTCCAGATGTAGACAAAAAGGAAAAAACATTTAGATTTTCGCCACATGGCATCTAAAGATGTGATAGCACTCAAGCACTGAAGGGCTGGAAACTTTTGTTTAAAAGTTCCCCTGTTGCTGTAACCTTTCCTTCAATGAAATCTTTGAAGTTGGCAGAGAATGTTTACCTTTCTGATACATGTTGTTGTCTTCCAGTGACAGCTTGCTCTTCCACACATCTGATGTAACAAAGAACTGCAGCAACAACCTCAAAGTTCAATACATTAAGGAAAATCAGCTTTTAAACTGATTTATTTAAACCATATGGAGACTTTTTATGGACATGCTTGCAAAGAATTTACAACTGACATATTGATTTGTTCTTAAGAGGGGAATGTATCTGATGGAAATGGATACAGAAAATGTAGTATGCACTAGCAAGAGGGAATGATTGTGAAGTCAGAATTTCAACAAGGGCTGGATTTTTTTTTTAAAGAAAGCTAAGGGGATAAAAGCAAAGTAACAGAGGAAATTTTTAATTTGGTACTGATCACCACAGACTCCATTATGGGTTCCCTTTTCCCCACAACTGTGATTTTGGAACATTGCACTGCTATGTGATGAAAGATACTTCACAAATTAAGTAAAGCCATCTATATTAACATTTGAAACAACCTAAATACCCTGAAGGCACCCTATCCTGTCTGATCATGGAAACTAAGCAGGTTCGGAGCAGGTTAGTACTGTACTTAGAAGGTAGACTGCCAAGAAAGATGAGGTATTGTAGGTATTATTCAGAGGAAAGCAATGGAAAAAATCACCTCTGAATATTCCTTGGCTTTGAAATTCATGGGGTTGCCATAAGTTGACAGAGACTTAAGGGCACATACTGCTATATTAAAATGCATCTCATGATTCCTCCTATAAAAACAAAATAGCTGTTCAACTCAGTTTGTACATGTGCATGAAATATGTGAAGTGTCCTAGTAAAAATATGTAATGGCTGTATTTTTATTTTTACATATAAGCGAATCACACAGTAGTTTTCAGGTGTGTAAGCCAAACGTATTAAACCTGGATTTCTTTTTCTTTCTTTCTTTTGCTAAACCTGTTGCCCCCACCCCACCGTCTTTTCTGTCCATTGTACTACTGGAACAACTCAAACATAAACTTTTTACCAAAAAACCCTTGGTGCTATCCCAGTTTCTAGTTGCACCCCAAATGAGGTTACCACTGCTTAATGAAGGAGAATGGGGGTGGGGTGGGATGTCCTGCCAATGCAAACTCCAAGTTCAAAAGTGACATTTTCCTCAGGACTGAAACAGGAGAGAAAAGGGTTAATTCTCTCTCCTGCCTGCTATGATTGGGAACATTATTAGACCATCCCCCCACTCCTTGAAGATTCCATTTCCTCCTTTTTTAAAAAAATATATATGTATTTTTTAAAAATAAATCAAAACCTTGTGTTTAGTCTTAACTACACTTTGCCTAGCATTCCCTTAACTGTGAACTACCCCAGTCTATTATGAGCAAGAAATTCCATAGTTTCCCATCCTTGGTCTCTGCTCTAGGATAAGAAGTACCTAGGCCCTAGAGACATAGTTCATGCAATGGTACATAAATACTATTTCTATTTATGTTTGTTGTTGTGTGCCTGCATGCTGTTTCATGGCAATCCTAAGGGTTTTGTTGGCAAAATTTGTTCAGGGGTTTGCCTTTGCCTTCTTCTGAGGCTGAGAGAGAGTGACTTGCCCAAGGTCATCCAGTGGGTTTCCATGGCCAAGCTGGGATTCAAACCCTGCTCTCCAGAGTCATCGTCCAGTGCTCAAATCACTACACGTCACTGGCTCTCTGTGGGCTCATCTACACCAGGCAGGATACGCCAGCTCCCCACCTGCATATCCTACCTCCGGAGCTGGCCAGTTCACTCCATGTTACCTGCAGAAAATGGTCCAAACAGGATGCTGGTCCCTTGCTGAAGCCTCCACTGCTGCCATTTTCTTGTTAATGCGGAAGCTAGACGGGCATCCTGCAACATGTGACTGCACATCCTCTGCATGCAGTTAGACCTGGTTACATGCTGCAGGACGCCTCTCTGGCCTCCGGGAGAGCCAGGGAGCTGGCGATAGCAGCGGGGAGCAGCGTTCTAGGGTGGGTTCCCGCAGACACACTGGGCCTGATCCCATGGAAACAGAATAAATCAAGTATTTTCTTAAAACACAGTAAAGGACCTTATCCTGGCTCCCCCCCCCCCCGTTCTAGCCCTGTATCTGCCCCATGAGTCATTTGGACTGCCCAAGGCAGATCAGAATAAATGCCTTGCATCGTTTGGACTGCAGGGCTCTAGTAAGGGGGCAATTCATGTTAAAAGAGGTGAAGAAGCTCCAGTCTAAGTAGAAACCTTGTGAAAGAACCACAGCTAGCCTCTAACTAACTGTAATATACATCCAAGCACAGGTGAATAACAATTTAATGGCTAACCATGAGTTCTTAGTGAAAGCAACAAGCTATTATGCACATATAAATACAGTATACATCAAAAATACAACAACAATTGACTCATGAACAAATGCACACATAAACAATTGATCCGTAAATCAGGTTAGACAATGCAAATGCCAACAATGATAACAAGCTTTAAAAATGCATTGTAAAAATCTTGTTCATAGATACATTGGCTGGTATATATTCAATTGTAAAAAAGAAACTCCAACAGAAAGCTTTGCAGAAGTATGCCCCAGTCATAAGTACTTTGCAGAAATGAATCCATGGGTAATCCCAGCAGAAGAGCAAAGGCTTGCCAACAAAACCCTTAGGTTTGCCATGAAACAGCATGAAGACACACAACAACAAACATAAACAGAAATAGTATTTAGGTACCATTGCATGAACTATGTCTCTAGGGCCTAGGTACTTCTTATCCTAGAAGAAGTATGGAAGAACCCAGGAACTAGTCTTTCCGTTTTATCAAGTAAAATCTTCCTCAGGTAAATTACATGCTAGATGACATATAAAACATTGTAAATTTGCCAGAATCCTTTATAAGCAGAAACGTACCATAAGGTAACATAATCCAGTGGGGCTAGAAATAATAACCTACTCTGATGGGGAAAGTAGATATGTACATGATCAGAGAATATGATTATTAGGGTGGGGTTGTTTGTTAATTAATTTATACCCTGCCTTTCTTCCAGCGAGCTTAAGGCAGCATACTTTACTTTTTCCTTCATTTAACCTCAAAATAACCTGTGAAGGAGATCAGGGTGAGAAGAAAGGACTATCCCAAAATCACCTGGTAAGCCTAATGGCTCAACAGGGACTTGAATTTGGATCTTACACCCTGAGGATTACTACAAACATATTATCACTTCACATTTTCTGGGATTCTAGATTTGAAAATAGCTTATGAAGTTCAAACCTAGTCTTATTTCTCAGTGTTTGTTAATGTGCTGAGATGTTGTTGAAAACACACCCCAGAGACTGTTGTTAATAATTTGCTGTGCTGGATTTAGGACCATAAAAGGCATGTTTTTCATAATGCTTCTTGAAATGTAGTATGGAAGCCTGGGGAGAGGAGTGCTGCTGCATTCTGTTCCACGCAACACACACACACACACACACACACACACACACTAAAACATACATTGCTTGTTTTACCTATTTTATTGGATAATAGCAAGTTGAAGTAGCAGAGCAATTTTCTTATCCTATAAATTCATCTGCCAGTGTCTGATTAAGACTCTTAAGGGATTTGTATAAAGTTCTGTGTCTTAATGCTATACTGATACGTAATTCAGAACATAAACCTTAAAATATTGTTTCCATAGAGTCATTATTCATGTGATAAATTTAATTGAAATCAAGGCAACCCAGTAGCAATAAAAACAGTTAGTGAAATAAAATAATATGTGATAGCACTTTGCAAGATGCACCAAAATGCCCAAACAGTATGTGTGTTTGCATATGTGTGCAAATTGCTAGATAATTATTTTTCACTATTCTTTTAATTTTCAGCTCTCGTGAAGTAGAAGAAATGCATCATACTAGGGATGTACAGTATTTGTAAATTTTCTTATTCTTATCCAGAAAAGTCAAAACATTGTTTACTAGTATGAGTGTGATCAAAAAAGATAACTATCCTTTTGTTTTTGTTCATTTTCAGTTGGTTTTATATATTTTTAAAAGTTTATTGTGCTAACTGTATTGTCAAAAAGAAATCACAAATGCCAAAGGCAAAACAATAATAAAAAATGTACAAAAATTCTCTGACTCTTACCCAGAAGGTGGAAACGTTTTATTTTTTCATTCTCACATGAGAGAACAAGATAAGCAAAGATATACGTCTCTATATTATGCACTATATAAATAAAACCACAACCACTTTGCTCCCATAAAACACGGATCTGAAGCCGATGTAAACAATAAAAATACCTGTTTGTCCTGCGTGCAGTGTCCTGCACACAGAAATGGGTGACTCTGTCCCTTGCGCATGTGTCCATATGTACAAGGGGATATGAAGGCAATGATATCCAATATCTGGGGGAAAGACCAGGGGGCCTTTCATACCACACAAGTATATCATTATGCTTCCATTTTAACTGCCATGGAATCCTGGGGTTTGAAGTCTAAGATTAAAGCTTGCTGGCTAAGAATTCTAAACACCATTCCCTAAAATCCCTAGATCCTGAACTGTAAAGATATATCACTAAATATTAAAGTTAGGATTGTCCATGCCATCATATTTCTAATTTCTATGTATGGTTGTGAAAGCTGGACAGTGAAGAAAGTTGATAAAAAGAAAATCAACTCATTTGAAATGTGGTGCTGGAGAAGAGTTCTACGGATACTGTGGACTGCTAAACAGCCAAATAAATGGGTCCTAGAGCAAATCAAACCTGAATTCTTCCTAGAATCCAAGACAACTAAACTGGGACTGTCATATTTTGGACATATCATGAGAAGACATGACTCACTAGAGAAGACAATAATGCTCGGTAATGTAGAAGACAGTAGGAAAAGAGGAAGACAACATTCCAGATGGATAGACTCAATCAAGGAAGCCACAGCCCTGAGTCTGCAAGGCTGTTGAGATAGGTGACTTGGAGGTCTCTCATTCATAGGGTCACCATAAGTTGAAGTCAACTTGATGGAGGTTAACAACAACAATCTTCCATAGGATGGAACCATAGTCATCAGAATTGAATTGTATTTTTTTAAAAAAATATATGCTTCTTAAATTTTAAACATACAAAGAGGTTCACTATTCCCAAGCAATATACATAAACAAAACAAAGAAGAAAGATAAAAAAGGAAAAGAAAGAAGAAAAGCATACATAATACCTAAATAACTTTAAAACTAAAACTGAACTAACTACACGAAATTAAGTGACTAATTGCAAACTAATTCAATCAGTAAGCTAAGCTAACTAAAACATAAAAGAACTCTGACCTCCCCTCCAAACTGTAATGTAAAAGAAAGATAAAAATGTATTTATAAAAATTATCTTATCCTTTCATTACAGCTTTACTTATTTGGCCAGAGTAGTCAAAACCACAAATTGTTACATCATTTATTGTCTTATTGCTCAAGAAGTCCATAAACAGTTTCTAATCTTTCAGAAAGTCTTCAATCGGTTTCTCTTTTAGCATCCACGTCAACTTAGCAGCCTGGATGAGATCTGCAATCTACCCAATCTTCCATGCTCCATACTTCAGTCCGTTTCCATGTTTTGGCAAATAGTAGTCTTCCCGCTGTTATCATATATTGAAGAAGTAGTCCAAGTTTGTTGTCCAGTTCCTTATCTATAATATCCAACAAAAATATTTCTGGCAACATTACAAATTCTACCTTTAGAATTTTCTTAATTAACATGTAACACATAGACCAATAATTTTTCACCTTGTTTTTCTACCACATGTGCAAAAAGAACCATCCTTATCTTGACAACCCAACAGTGGTTTGAAACACCATTAGACAGTTGACACCATTAGACATTTTGACACTTACCATTTATGCATAATCTTAGACATGTATTCTCTTCAATTATTACACAAAATAAATTTTATATCTTTGGTCAACATTTTTCTCTCATACATCCATTTACACACTATGACCAAAATTTTGTGCCCACCTTATTATGTATTCTTTCACCAGTCCATCTTCAAGAGGAATTATATACTTTTTAAATTATATGATCATCATTCTTACAGAGCACTATATATATCATCTTCTCCAGACTCTTTAACTAGTTCTTTCTTATCTTGCGTCCCAATATCAAAGATCTTTATAAAGCAACCATATCCTTTTTTTTTTTTTTTTTTACCCATTCTCTCTTTTAAAAAGCTTCCTGTGGTAAGGTGCTTAATAAAATTTTCAGAAAATGCTTTTGTTTATATTTATACCAAACTCACAGGAGAGCCTTTCTGATAACATGATTTTTTAATACTAGCATGTACCTTGGCTTTATCATACCAAAGATACCTGTGCCATCCAAATCTTAAATCATGACCTTCTAAATCCAAAAGCTTCTCATCCCTAAGCGAGATCCACTCTTTCAGCCACACAAAGCAACAGGCCTCATAATACAGTTTGAGGTTAAGTAGCCCTAGAACACCTCTTTCTTTGGCACCACACAATATCTTAAATTTAATTCTAGGCTTCTTTGCCTTCCAAACAAATCTAGAAATATCCTTCTGCCATTTCACAAATGATGTTCCATTTCTTATTATGGGAATCATTTGTAAATAAAATAAAAACCTTGGCAAGACATTTGCTTTTAGGGCCCCAGGAATTTTCATGGGGTAAGCATGTCCTAAAGTTGCCTTCCCAAAGGCATGCCAAGTCCGGATAAGAAGGCAACAGCTTGTGGGAGAAATGCTGCCCTAGAGCCTCATGGCCCTACTACAAATCCTCCTTGCTGAGAAGAGAGCTGCACCAGGAAACAGAATGGCATTCCTCATTTGCCTTGTACAGTAGGACCCCTGTATCTGCTGGGGATTAGTTATGGGGGGGCCCATGGAAACTGAAAACTGTGGATAATAGCGAACGCCATTGAAAATAATGGGACTTCCAGTTTAAAATACCATAGAGTTGCCTTGGAGGACCTAGAAAATTGCTAAAGAGGACACATTTTCTAGGAAGACTCTATGGTAGGTGTGCTGTTTTGTGTCCTGTGGATAATTGAATCAGTGGGTATGGGGGTCCTACTATACTTCCTCTCTGGGTACCTGTACAAATGCAGCCAGAGGGAGAGGAATGGGGTGAGAAGGAAGAAGACCCAACAAAGAAAGGTTCTACTGAGGGCATCTGGCCCAAGTAAGTGGCTAAGGAGAGCATCTAGCCCCAAACTTAGAAGTAGCAGTGTAAATGATACTCAAAAAACAAACAAACAATAGTATTAAGATAGGTGTAGATCTGCAAGCTTACAGTCTAAAATAAAACATAATGGAGGCAACAAAGGTTGGAAATAGTTTGGAAATCAGGGATATTTGTTTTTTGGACTACAGCTGCCAGGATCCCATAGTCAGAATGGCTACTAGACATATTGGTTGAGGGATTCTGACAGCTGTACTTATGAAAAAGAAATTTTCTGACTGGATGACTGTAAACAAGGCAAATGAGGTAAGGTAAAGGTAGGGTGTAGTGAGAGTAAATAAGAAAGATTATTTGCTAAATTGAGTTATACACATATTTAGCCTCAGTTTTGAAAGAATGAGATGAGAACGCTGTAGATGGCTTTGCGGGAAAGCTGAGATTTACTCTGGGTGAGAAACTTGAAGAAAGTGACATCAGGATAGAGGTCACAGGTATAGTCCCTGGCTTTAAGTGAAATAGTTGGCTGTTCTACTGGTAATGCAATACAGGATGTCCCGTCACCAAAAAGGAAAAGAAACATGCGGGGAAAGTGAAGAAATGGAAAAAAACATTAATTGATTTTCTGGCAATAATGTAATCTTGATTATTTCCCTCCCCTTACATTGAGAACATGGTTCAAGCACTAGGGCTCATTGGCTTCCTTGGTCTTCTAAAGACCAGTCTTCCAGCCCTTCTTTGCACCTTTTCCATACACTTCCAAAGATGTGTTGGAATACAAAGCAGAATAAATCTCTCCTGCAGGTCAGTCCCACCATAAAATGCATCCTCTAACTAGATTTATGTCACCAAGCAACTTTCACAGCTGGAGAAGAGCTTGCTTCCATGTCTGATCTGAGCAGGGGCTCCCCTGAGGATGTTGATACTTGTTTGAGAAGCACGTTTGGAGTCTTGGAGACTTAATCTCCCATATTAAGCATTACTTTTACCCTGGATTTCTCTTCTCATGACGGATTAGAATAGAAAGTGCTTTTCAGCACTTTCAGAGTTGGCTTTCTTTTACCACTGAGTAGCACATATTGGATTGCCAGTAGTGAAATCCCGTGTGGAGGCCTAAGATCCTGTGCTGTTCTTTTTATAAAAAAAATACCATTTATGCATTTTCATTGACATGTTATCCATTTATTTGTATTAAAAATTCTGAGTACAATATACTATCATTTACTCTTGGGCTCTCATATTATCTTAGTACTTTGGATGATCTTTCTGTTGAGATTTATATTGCTTAAGCAAAATGGGATTTATTATTGCTAATAAAGGTTTATTAGCAAAACCTATTAAGAGCAGTGTTGTTTCCTATTCAAATAATGACTTTCTTGTTACTTTATCATTTCCATAGCATTTAATGTGTAATGTGCTTTGTGTTCATCATTGTTCTTGGAAATGAAGCAAAAACATCCTGCAAGCTGTTATCCTAGGAGATGGGTGGTGGTGCTTTGAGACCCACCCATGATATAAAAAATCTAGATGGGGGAATTATTAGTTCAAACAGTATGCCTGCAAGAGGAAGATAACTGTGGGGACATTTTTGCCTATGTATACCAGTCCTAACTGCAGAGAACTCCAGGTTAAAGTGAAATAAAATGTTTTTATTGGAAATAACACAAAAAGCATTCACACATGCAACACACGCTCACAAGGACCACACAAGGCTATAGAAGAGTAAGAAAGGTTGGATAGAGGGATAGATTCCGGAACTAGGGTGATAGTTACCAGTCTTAATAGAGTGGAGTTCAAAAGTACTCAGACTGGAAGTTCTGATTTGGGGGTGCACCAAGAAAGAGAGTGGCTGGTCTTGTCCACAGTGGCACAACTTTCTGTTGTTGGCAGACTAATATTTATACCCTGCTTTGATTTATACCCTCTTGAAGGGGGTACTTTGGATAGGAAAAAGCCTGGATGAGAAAACAGAGGAAATTGAAACTTAGCTGATTGCTTTTAATGGCTGGGAGATAGGAATTGATAGGTTTACAACAACCTTGCATTGCAGGACAGGAGGGGGTTCCGAGGGCATATTTCCCTGGGATTGGGGTTGGAAAGGTCACTTGATTGTTTAGGCTGGATGACTCATTGCTGAGGTGCCCAAGAAGGGATTAGTGCATACCTCTTTAATGGCTCTGTTTACCAGGGGCTTCCTCTCAATACTAGTTTGGGTTTACTTGCTAAAATATTTCTGAGACACCTTCCCAGGTCCTTGTGACCTCTGCCTGACCTCTCTTTGGATCACCCTGTTCTACTTGACCCCTTCAAAGTGTCCAGTATTTCCAATTATGATATATTATAGGAAGGGGGTAGTACGGCATGCTAACAAATCCAAATTACTCATTACTGTTATAACATATAAACATATAACATATAAATGTAGTTGGAAGTTAATCTTGGACAATGTGAAGTCAAAGGTTTTCATGGCTGGCATCCATAGATTTTCCTTGGTTTTTTTCTGTGCTGCGAGACCATGTTCTGGAAGAGTTTATTTCTCTGAAGATGCCAGCCACAGATGCAGGCGAAAGGTCAGAAATAAACTCTTACAGAACACGGCCTCATAGCCCAGAAAAAAACCAAGGAAAATCTATAATATTGGACACATTCTATATAAGATTTAAGTTTAAGATTACATATGCATACAAACACACACATACTAACCATATCCTGTTATTTATTTCCTTTATGCATTAATCTTAACATTGATGTCAATGCATGATTATGTGGCAGTTTACCTGGTTAAGATGGATTTCAAATATTTTTATATCATACAGGAACATAAACAGCTGCCCGGTACTAAATCAGACCAGTGGTGTGTCTAGCCTAGCATTATCATATCCCCAACATAGCCACGTTTTACCCAGATTCTAGGCATGCCACCCGATGTTGTTTTGGACAATCATCAGGCCTGAATTCCAAGCTTCCATTCTGAAAAAAACACAACAAGTTTCAGGCCCTTGTAGGTGCTAAGATACTGGGTAACATGTGCAGTCACTGTTCTGTCTAATTGTTTTGCAAGGATGCTTTAGCTGGAGATCTTGTACTGAGGATCCTGTATTGAGGTTGGACTCAATGGCTCATGAGGGCCCTTCCAACTCTGTGATCCTATTACTCTATATAGTGTACATATAAATAAACGTTTGTGAATTTATCTATCTAAATATGTTACGGTACTTGTTCTGCCTCTAAGGCACAGAATACCACAAGTTCTTCTGAATAAGCTAAATATAGAAAAAGGACAACATAAAGATGCAAATGCTTATATAAGAAAAAAATTCCCACAGTTTCAGGCAATTGTGCAGAGTTGTAGTTTTTACATAGATATGCCTCTCTGTATGCCTTTACTTGCAGCAGAGGGAATTTCTTTGCTACTCCATGAAGACTGTGAGGGAGGAAGGCAGCCACAAAAGTGTTCAGGGCATTATACTGTAATTCAACAGTGGCATCTTAAATGGTATAGGGAGAGCTACGGGAAACCAGTGCTGACTCTAGAGCTGCATGGTAATAAGCCTTTCATCATCCTCAACATTGTATTTTATTTTTAAAGACACTGGGAACAGGGCAACTATAATTAAAATCACAAGACTTTGCCATAGAAACCCACAGTCTAAAAGCTTTTGGAAGTCCTTGCATAAATCAGTACTGCACTAAAGCAATAGAAGTAGTACTTTACAAATGGTTATTTTAAAAAAAAACTGAAAAAATGATGTCCTCTTTTCTGATGCAGTTGAGAAGGGAGCATTTGCTGCAGGTGATGATGGGAATTGGAAGAAATCATACCAGATAGCAAGACATGCGATTCCAGCCTCCAGATCCATCTCTTTATCTTGTGTGCCATCTTTGCATTTAAAAGACTTTCAAACTTTAAAGGTTTTATATCAAGATGCAAGTTTTGCATTAAGATAAATGTAACTATTGCAGATATTTATGGGGGGGGTCTATTAAGCATGTTTACTTGAAAGAAGGTTGTGTTGATTCCAGTAAGACTTACTCCAAAGCAAGAGCACTCCACTGAAAAAGTAGCACAGAATCATGAGACCTCTATGATAGCACATTCTGAACCATATGGAACAAATTCTGTAATGAAAACATAGTTGATTTTGTACACTGGGCCTTTACTTAAATAATGTAGGAGATTATCAGATGCGGAGGAACATGCCAAAAAACTGCATTCCAAATTGTGCCAGAAGATCACTAGAAGAACAGAAAAGGTGACCTTATCAGACGCCGACATCCTTCTGCCGTTCCAGGGGTGTAGCACTGCCACGGACTAGGCTTCTCTTTTCTATTGAGAGGGACAAGCCACTAATAAAAAAGGATACTTTACTCGCAGCCACGCTATACCCCGGAATGCTGGAGGACATCGTTGTCTGATAATCTTGCCCCTTCCTGTTCTTCTAGCGGTCTTTTGATACAGTTTTCACTGATCTGATAATCTCCATAAATAGAGTTTCTCATTCATCAAGGGTTATTCTCCACTCAGAAAGTTGTCAGGGATCAAAATGGCTGAGCTAAGACTTGGTTGGAGAAGTATTCAATGCAGTGTTTCGCAGTAGTAGTGAAACCAAAATCAACAGGAAGAGTAAAACTTTCATGAGCTAATGCATGATTTGAAACTAATTGTTGAGTCCACTGCAGGAGCCAAGTTACTTAAAAGTAGAAGAAACACAAAGAGATGGAGTGCACTAGTCCCGTCCTCTCTATCACTGGTTGTATCATATTCTATGTGTACAAAGAGTGATGGTTTGAAGAGGGGAGCCTCTTCTATTTTGTCTTCTATTTCACTTAGAAGGGTTCCAAGTCATATGGAGCACATCTATCATATAGGACACTACCGTATTTTCTTCAGGCTCTCATCTCCATTGCATATAGGTCAACTGATACTGAAGAAGAGCGTGTGGACAACCCTAAGTATCTTCTGCACTGTTGTACATTTTCTACCAAGTACCAGATCAGTTCATCTGTCAAGCATGTACAACTATGTTTTTCAGAACCACCCGCCCCACCCCACAGCACCTCTGCACCTTTTGCTTCTCTTTGAACCTCTTTGGTAGTGGACAACTACAGACTGAGTTTCCTTTATCGAAATGTTTCGGACCTGAGGTATTTTGGATTTTGGAATGCTTGTATATACGTAAGGAGATATCTTGGAGATGGGACCCAAGTCTAAACAAAATTAATTTATGTTTCATATATACACCTTATACATATTATACACAATATTTTTAAACAATTTTGTGTATGAAACAAAGTTTGTGTACACTGAACCATCAGAAAGATTTCACTATCTCAGCCGCTCATGTGGACAGTTTTGGATTTTGGAATTCTGGATAAGGGAGACTCAATCCATATTTTGTATCCTTAAAGTACATTTGCTTCTTGTTCCCTGTACTAAAGGTGCTTCCCAAGCTGTACTTTGCGGGCAGGCTCTTGGGTGGATGCCCTGATTTGCATGCAATCCCCCCCTCCCATGTTTCTGCCTTACCTGAGAATGCTTGAGCTTCCTGAGCCCTTGTTAGTTCTACCTAGCGAGTATTTAACCCTGGGCTGGGATTGTATGATCTCCACCACTTTTGCATTTCATCAGCTGTCAAGGATCCTTGTTTTGCTGCAAATTAAGAATAAGCAACAAGACCCTTTCTCCTCTCTTAGCTTTCTGGCCTGTTGCTTTCTCTCTGTGTCTCCTGAAGCTGTCCACTCCCATTCAGTGTTAGCCTTCTTTATATTACCCTGCAACATTCATGCAATATTCATGCAAATGTTTGGGAGCAGTGGCAGCACTAGGGAGGTGCAGAAAGGCTGAACTGCACCAGGTGACACTGTGAGAGAGGGAGGGGTGACACCAGCTTTAGTGATGCCACACTGTGAGAGATCATAAATTCTAAAAACTGACACTTTAAAAACATTTCTTTTAATAATACCCCCTTCACTGGATACAGTCTTGACTTAGAGCTCTGTTTTTCGTTCCCAGAAAACTTACATTGAGACACTCTTATCTAGACCAAGATCTTAAGTTATGCAGGCTAACTCCTTGGTAGTTTGGCCAAAGTTCTAGTTTTCTCAGCCAGCTTTACCTATGAATGATGCTCAGACAGCAATAGACCTGAGGAAGTAAAGAGAAGAGGTTCCCCTGCACCAAACAAAATTCCTCCGACTCATCTGTCATTTCATCTTACTTCTCAAACATGAAAGTAGGTTCAGATGTATATTATATTCATGCGTAGGATCTATTCCATGTGCCCAGAGCAAGTTTCTCCTGGTTTCACTATTTTATAAAACTGACAAATGCTTGTATTGATGGGGTTTCCCTCTTACATAAAATTGACATGGAAGATTTAGTATAATTCTTTTTAAATTCATTTCCCCCAGCCTCACCCCAGAAATTCCACAGTATTTAATTTAAATAGTGAGGAATATTACTCACAATTGCTTGCATTATGTTAGTTGTTTCCTCTGCCTAGACTCTCTAATTGTTGAAAAATTATTGGGAGCAGCACAGCAAAGCAGATTTCTACTCTAGGCTAAGCTAATCAGTTACACTGACAACCCTCAAAGACTTTAGTACCTGTATTCTATAATGTTAAGATTAGTTGAAATCACTTCCAGTAAAAATGACCTACTCCTCTCTATTTACAGACGAGGCTGTTTGGTGAACACTTAACAACTGCTATTAAGACGTTAGGGTTATTACCAAAAGTGACTTGGCTTTGTTCTTTTTGTGAATCCAAGAAAATCAGAAAGGGATGGGTGCTATGCAAATCAGGTGTTACGTGCAACATAAGGATTAAAGAGGGTTTAACAAGCAAAAGAGAAATAAAATCTGTACTCTTGCGTTTGCCAGTTTACCCCCACAGCCAAAACAATAACAACAAAAACAACGAACCCTAAGGCTGCCAGATTTCCCCCCTGCAAGTTTGCTGACATAAACCAGCATCCACATTATAGCATGTGTCATATTTTAAAAACCTGAGTCACTGGAGCACAGACCTTTTTGCTAACTCTACACAAGAAGGAAGAATGTCATCCCCTTTGGGAATCAGAGGAAAAACATGTTTATAATTAACTTGGGTTGGTTGCAGGCTGGCTGGGATGCATACTTCCTTTGTTTATCCTTGAACATTTAGACTGGGCACAGAATGTGTTTACTGTTTACTTGAATAACAATACACTAAAAAAATAATTTTGAAGTTGAAATTTCCCTTATTTGCATACTGCTGCCCCATCCTAAAGGCAAGCATTGCACAGAATGACTGCCTTTAATTACAGATGCAGCCTGAATGAACTAGACTCTTTCCTCTGTGCATCGTGTAGGATTCTATCAGATCCAACTCCTTGCTTACCATCAATGATGACCAGTTGTTTCCATGTCACTGGAGTGGAGAATCTGCTCTGAGCTTTAGGACAAACCTTAAAGAATCTGTACAGCATGCTGGACCCTACCTACAAAATAAATTAAACACCTTGGATAGCTTCTTTAAAGTTTGGACTAAAACCTGGAGCAGATTCACTGTCCCATTGAGATGAGAGCCACTAAGTCTCTGGTGCTGACAATTTGGTATCAAACATTAGCTGACTGCTTTGCCAAGATGAGTCATGTCTAATGTGACATTCTTTTTTTCTACCAATACTGTAGGTATTTTTGGATCACAGTATCCTTCTTTGGCTTTCCCCTTGTTCCTTCTTCCCCTTTGTAAAAGGATTTGCCTTGTTTTAGGCTGCAATTTTGCATTTCAAATTTTATGGGACTTACATCTGAGTGTTCATATATAAGATTGCTCTCTTAAATCACAAGCCTGTGAGGACATGTCCCATAAGATTTCAGTTTTTTGTTCTGCATCTAGTTTATGTGGTCCTGGTAAATAATAGTTGTTGTTGCTGCTATTAGTTGCTATTTGCTGTCAACTTGATTTCAAGTTAGGACAACTCTATGAATGAGAAACAACCAAGAGCTCTGGTCCTCAACTGCCTGCTCAGGTCTTACAAAATCAGGGTTGTGGCTTCCCTGATTCAATCCATCCATCCATCCATAGTGGGGTCTTCCTCTTTTCCTACTGCTTTCTACTTTACCAAGCTTTATAATGTTTCTATTGTTGCTAAGTTACTGGTAACAATGACTCTGGAATATGTGAGTCAGTGCGTCACATCATCTCATGCTATGTCCAAAGTATGACACCCTCTTGGCTTCTAAGGCAAGTTCAGGCATGATTTGCTCTAAGACAGGGGTCCCCAACCACTGGTCCTTGACCGGTACCAGTCCATGGTCTGTTAGGGACCAGGCTGGGCATGAGATATCCAATTGGCAGTCAGCCTGAGCCTAGCTACCTGGTTGCTGCTTTTTTGCGAGCTCTGTTTGCTACCCTTCAAGCAGCAATGTTTGAAAGGGAGCAAACAGAGCTTGCAAAAAGCCTATAATGCAGCCTATCATGAGGCTGGCTTTGCAGGAAGCTACAGCACCCTCTCTCTCAGTCTGACTGACTGGTTGCTGCTTGAAGGTGCAGAGAAGAGAAGACACAGCAATCTACCTTCTCTTCTATGCCAGGCAGTAGCTGCTCACTCCAGCCTTCCTCCAGTAAGTCACAGTGATCTTTCTGTATGTAAAGATGTCCCTACTGTTTTTATCTGAGAAGGACTCATTTGGATATTAGGTTTGGAAAACCTTTATCCTTCCCGCTGCCGGCGGCCTCCTGATGCCAGCTGCAAAGGGAAGGCAGGAGCTGGCTGGGATTCCCCCTCCCTTTTCTAAGTGGCTCCCCCAACTGCTACTGCCTTCCCTTTGCAGATGTCCACAGTGAAAAGTGATGACAGTAGCCATCAGGGGAGCCACTTGGAAAAGGAAGGGGTGGGATTCTCTTTGCTATTCATGGTGGATTTTAGTGATCAAGCAGCTGGAAAGCCACTTCGAAAAGGGAGAGGAGGGGATATCCCCCCTCTGCCCACCAGTGAAGTGCAGCCCACAAGAAATTCCTTGAAATTGAATTTTACCTTTGGGCTGAAAGAGGTTCTCTTTCAGGGAGCCTTCTTATGGTGGTGGGTACTATAGTTTTAACTTTTGTATGTTTTTAAATGATGTTATATTGTTTAATGTATGATTTTGAAACTGGCAATATTTTAATCGTATTTTAATGTTATTGCTATGCTTTAAAAATGTTTTATTGTTTGTGAGCCACCTTGGGTCCCACACCAGGAGAAAGGTGTCATATAAATGTAATAAACAAATAAATAAACAGTTGTAGAATCTATTCAGTGTATGGTGGGTAAACTTTAAATGGTGTTCAAGAGAAAAATTGGGATAGAAGGGTTTTTTTATATAAAGGAGCTCTTGGATCCTTTTGAAGGTCCCACATTTTTTGGTTCCTCCCAGGTCTGTGAAATTATCTTCCACAAAACTGGTCCCTAGAGCCAAAAAAGTTTGGGGACCACTGCTCTAAGACACATTCATCTGCCTTTTTAGTGGTCTATGATATCTGCAGAACTCTCCTCCAGCACATTTCAAATGAGTTCATTTTCTTCCTCTCAGCTTTCTTCATGCTCTCCTTCATTACAGCCATACATAGAAAACTACTGTTACCACTCAGTTGTAAAAGTTGTTAGCCAATGAGGTTCATCTTGAAAGAAGCCTCATATTGAGTTTGATTGGCCTCTTTGATTGTTTGTATTGTTGCTAAGTTACTGGTAACAATGACTCCAGAATATGATACCCGAAGTATGCAGTACACTTTCTTTGTATGGATTTCTCAGCTGTTTGGTATGCTTTATTCATCCCTAGACCTTACTGGCTCCCAGTGTCATCTATCCTCACTATAGTTGGCCCTCCACATTGGCAGGTTTAACTTTTGCGAATTTGATTATTCGCTGATTATTGGCTGCCACCTCCACTGCAGACCCTATTTTTAATAGGGACTGCAAACCTCGCGAGACTTGAGAGAGACTGCAAATGCACAGCAAGGCTATTAAAATTATGGTGTAGGGCAGCAGAAGAGGAGGCGGCAAGCCCCACTAGCCACCTGCTTCTGCCTTTCAAAGTAACCCTACTGCCTCAGAGGCATACACAGTGAAATATATATGCCAATTATACTTTTTTGTGTGTTAAATATTTTTTTGTGGGGGTAGAGATATTTGCAGTTCTTCCACTTTCATGGGTGTCCTGTGCACCAACCCTAGTGACTGTGGAGGGACAACTGTAGATGGAAAGCTATTACACACTCTCTGCATTCACACTCTCTTTCATTCACAGTGTTTGATGAAAGTTTTAAAAGATTAAAAACATATGAAATAATTTCTCAATTCAAAACAGATAATTTAATACCGGTTACAACATGTGCAGCCTTTATAAAATCAGTTTGGCATGAAGGCTTTGATAAAAAGCCAGGTTTTAACTTGGTACCAAAATGATTCCAATATTGGTCCCAATCTGGGGGGAAGCAATTCCACAATGGGGGTGCCACCTCAGAAAAGGCCCTCTCCCATGTCCTTCCACAATGTATTTTCCCTACTGATGGAACATGGAGGAGGGCCCCTTCATAGACTTTAATCTTTTTTCTGATGCACAGTGCAGTGTCTGGATAAAGCCATCTTGCCTTCCTACAAAGTGAAGCAAGTAGTTTACTAGGGTGCGTCTATATGATCATAAAAAAATCTGTTTGGGGGGTAAAAAATACAAATAGGCTGTCGTTCGTATGCATATGATCCGCCTACATGATTTTTTACCCCCCTAAACTCTGTATGAGCCTCCTTCCCAAAGCTGGCTGGAGTGAGCAAGCCAAGCGACAGTTTTAAATCTCCCGCCACTTTTTTTAAAGGTTCCTGCTTTGCGGAAAATCAGTTTTCCCTATTTACAATATAAAATAAAAATAAATATATATAAAATTCATGGACGTACCGGAGTCTCGCTAGCCGGGAAACCAACATGGCGGCTGCTCCCAATTCCCCTCTGTGCTAGCCCCACCCCCTCTACTCAGCCAGCCAATCAGATTACACTGCTTGTTCGTGTGTGTGCAAACAGACTGTACAGACCCGTCAGCCATCCGAATGGCGCACGGATTTTCCATCGCGATCCGCTTTCCCCCCCGAACGCTGCATGAGCGTATTTCAGGGTGGAAAACCAAGCCCTCCCTCTTTTGGATGCATGTGAATCCGAACGGCCGTGTGTACCGAAGCGCGAACTTACGCACGACATACGTATTATTTAAATCGTGTAGACGGGGCCTAACAAAGGTAAAGATTTCAATACACTAATTATTATAGTTCTGTCAAGTGGCAGCCAATGAATCGGTTGTCACTCTTGGCAATACAGCCACTCCTCCCATAGCTGCTCTGGGCTGTATGGGAGTTGTCCCAGTGGTAAGCCTCTGTCAGGAACATGATCCAGTACCTGGTTGATCCCCTGCCACTTGGAGCTGTTGTGGGAAGAGCAGCTATAAAACTGAAAATAGTTTCTCTATCCCCACAGCAGGGGATCCATCGTCAGTCCCTGAGGCTACCTGACTGATCTCTAGCTAGGATGCACTGGAAATTTCATTTTGTCATCTAGGAAGGCTGCAGAGGCAAAAGGTAGGCAATTGGCTGGGGAGCCATTTCCTTTGTGGTGCAGCCTGTGAAGCTGAATGTAAACCTTCCATTTTATATAGCATATATAGTAGGCAAATGCAAAAACTACTAGTGAAGCATCTAAAAGGCCTACAGCAATCATAGTTATGTTGATGAAGCCACAGGTATTTGATGAATCTGATGAACCTTTATACCTGTTTTTCATGTAGAACAGATCTTTTGCCCATGCTATATAATAAATTCCTGAGGCTAAGAGGATTCTCTAAGGGCATTGCAATATGGTATGGGCTTCAGCTGTTCAAAGTGTTGGGAGCTGTGGAAGGGAAATGTTAAATAGACGGGGTTCTTTGTATCTCAGCTGGCATCTGAACACAGCAGCAGAACAGATTTCCAATATTTTGGGGGTGGTAGTGTGTTCTGTTGTCTTCTGCGGTCTTCTTTGTGAAGGCACTCTCTATTTGAGGGCATCATCTCTCTGAAGAACTATCCAGTCCAAATCCACTTTAAAAGATAAAGAAACCTAAAACAGAGACCAGAGGCCCTGAAGGCTGTTAATCTACAGTTAGCACTTAGAGAGCTGACTGACCTGCCAGGCCACCCAGTCAGTTTCTCCCCCACTATTATGAGATATATTGTATTAAGGTTTGAATTCCATGATTTCCTTCTACACATATAAATTGTTATATATGCAAATGTTATGCAAATCTACATAACCTTTCCTTACCTTTCTTTTGGTGATGTATTTCCGCCAGTAGAACAGTATGTAAGTAGCCATTTGATTTTCATGGCTGTGTAATACTGGTTCCAGATTTGGGAGGTCCTTCAGCTAGATGGTCTCAGTAGGCCATCCTGTTGAAATGAACCCACTCCTTGCTGCTGTTGCCCTTTGTCCATTTGTTTGACCCTCCTGGGCCCAGACTGTCACACTTGGCAACCTGAGAGCACAAGGCATGCAGAAAGCAGATGCCATGCCTTTCTCCTCTGTCATTCTTTCTCACTGTTGTTCACACACAGAGTTTAAATTTACAGGTAGCAACAGTAAGGACATAAGAACAGCAGAGGTAGAGTCTCCAGGGATAGACAACAGGCCTCCTGTTCATGTACATGGTCCTCAGTATGTATGTACCTGATGACGGTGGCCCTTTTAGCATAACTGTATCAATTACAAGCTGAAGATCTACAGGGCCAGGACCTAGATACCTGTAAAATTTCCTAGATGTAATTCAGTGAGCAAACTGATATATCCTCACTCAACTTTAGTAAGAGCACATTGGTGTAAGTATCCACTGAAGACGTTCTCTTAATAAATGTAAAATAGTCGAAGCCTATTTTAGTAGAAAATGTATGCTTGAAGCCTTACATTACAATGCAGAATCATAGAATCATAGAATTGGAAAAGACTACAAGTGGCATCCAGTCCAACCCACTGTCATGCAGGAACATACAATCAAATCAAATCAAATCAAATCATTCCCGACAGATGACCATCCAGCCTCTGCTTAAAAACCTCCAAAGAAGGAGACTCCACAACACTACGAGGCAGTGCATTCCACTTCCTAACAGCTCTTACTGTCAGGAAGTTCTTCCTAATGTTTAGAAGGAATCTCTTTTCCTGTAGTTTGAACCCATTGCTCTGTGTCCTAGTCTCTGGAGCAGCAGAAAACAAGCTTCCCCTATCCTCAGTATGACATCCTTTCAAATATTTGAAACATGGCTATCACGTCACCTCTCAGCCTTCTCTTCTCCAGACTAAACATACCCAGCTCCCTAAGCCACTCCTCATAGCGCATGGCTTCCAGACCTCCCACCATCCTGGTTGCCCTCCTCTGGACGCGTTCCAGCTTGTCAATATCCTTCCTGAATTGTGGTGCCCAGAACTGGACACATAGTATTCCAGGTGAAGTCTGACCAAAAAATAGAGTAGCACTATTACTTCCCTTGATCTAGACACTATTAATGCAGCCTAGAATCACATTGGCTTTTTTAGCTGCTACATCGCACTGCTGACTCATGTTCAGCTTGTGGTCCACTAAAACTCCTAGATCCCTTTCACATGTACTGCCATCAAGCCAGGCGTCACCCATCCTATATCTGTGCATTTCATTTTTACTGCCCAAGTGTAGTGTCCTACATTTCTCCCTGTTGAAATTCATTTTGTTAGTTTTGTTAGTTTTGGCCCAGCTTTCTAATCTGTTAAGGTCATTTTGGATTCTGATGCAGTCATCTGGGGTATTGGCTACTGCTCCTAATTTAGTGTCATCTACAAACTTGATAAGCATACCCTCTATTCCCTCATCCAAGTCATTGATAAAGATATTGAATAGCAATTGGCCCAGGACAGAACCCTGTGGCACCCCACTTGTCACTTCTCTCCAGGATTAAGAGGAGCCATTGGTGACTACCCTTTGGGTTCAGTCAGTCAACCAATTACAAATCCACCTAACAGTTGAATTGTCAGATTGAAGATCCATACAATTCCAGTGTTAATTAAACAAGCTTGCAGTGAATATATTCATGATATTGTTAAACACACATGTAATGAACTTATTCATGAATACATGCACATTTTAAATTGCATGCTTGTGATTTTTAAAGTGAAACTTTAAAACTTTAAAAGTTAAAGTGAAACTTTAAAAATGATGGTTCATAAGAATTCAGAAAAAAAGATCACATGCTTATGACTGGTACACAGAATCTATCTTGCTGATGCTTCTTGTTCTTCTGAGCTAACCTAAGCTTTGTTTGGAGGTTAATGACATAAACTCATCTCCTAGTAACATCTCTTTACTTATCTCCTCCCACACTAGAGAGAAAGAGAGTGGAATGTACTAGCTGATCTCTGGGATATTGTAGCTTTTTCACTTGGATCTCTTTGCTTTGTTTTCATAATTAAAACGGCTTTCTTGTGCATTTTATTTTGTTTTGTTCTGATCTGAGAGGAACAAAGTTATGAAATCACAAACTATACAATATTATGTGCAGTGAGGCTTATCCATCAAATGGTGGCCTCACATTTCTGTACAGGGTCACAGGCGAACAAAGTAGCTTGTGTCAGGTTGAAATAGCACTAGTAGGCGTTAGTGTGTTTGAAGCTGGTGGTCTGAAGTTATTTATTTTGCTTGAAAGGCTCAAATGGCCCACTGCTGAGCCACCGGACTAAGAAGGGGGAGGTGTCCTCATAAATTATTCCTCCAAGGCTAACCACCATCATTTATGAGGTGGAATGGTGCCATCTGCTTCTCAAGATCTTTGATTTATTCTTCTTCTCATTACAGAAAGGAAATGCACAGATAGGAAAATTTAAAATTCTGGACATTAAAAAAACCCCAACATTATTATTTTGGTTTATTTTGATCTGTATGAGGAATGGTTTGCAATGATAGTGCTCATGTATTCCATTATCTACTGGATTTTTTTTTAAAGTAAGGTACTTTGGTTCACGTTAGGTTCTTATCAAATTAAAATGTTGGGCCTTGTACATATTACTTTTGAGGCAAAAGTGTGTTTTAACTTTTATAATATGTTTGATTATCATATTACATTATCATAATCTTTAAATGGTTTTAAATTTTTAATGGTTGTATTTTTAATTGTATTTTATATGGTTGTGAGTTGCCTTGGGTCCCGTTCTGGGAGAAAGGTGGCATATAAATTAAATAAGTAAGTAAAAGACTCCCAAGTTCTGTTCCAAAAAAAAAGTCTCTGTGTGTGTGTGTGTGTGTGTGTGTGTGTTTCTTGCCAGGTTCTGTGACTTGGAATTGGGGGCAAAATTGCATCCAGATAGCTTGGGCTCATTATCAGCTTTAGGGAAGCACTAATGGGGAATTAATGTCTGCTTAGGGGAGGGGGTGAGAAGAGAAAGGGGGTGAATTGAAACCCAGGAACAGAGTAAGTGAGAAGTTTCTAAGGGGGTGTACTTTGAAACAGTAGCTGAGAGAAGTTGATGAATTGGGTGGTGTTGTGTTTGTGTTGTTGTTTTTTAAATGCCCTGTCATGAAGCATGATTGGGATGGAAAGCTGGAGCCCAAGAGGTGCGTGGGCGACTTTTTGTTTGGATCCCCTGCTCTGTGGGATTAACCATCCTGCCAGCCTTGAATGGATGCCAGCAGCATCTCTCTCCCTTCCCCCCTTCAGTCACTAGCCAAGCATCCCTCGCTCTCTGCGCGCCCCGGGAGAATCCTTCTGCTGAAGTCGTTTGGTTTTGTGCTGCTTTTCTCTCCCCTTCCTGTGAGAGGATTAGGGGAACAGGAGAATGGCTTTGTGAGGAGGAGAGAGAGAGAGATTGCTGAGACGAAACTCAGCACCACCTTAGAAGACCAGCCTTTCAGACTTCTTTTCAGTCCATTGAGACGAATTGCCTGTGATAACAGCTGCTGGGGGCTCTGTTCATTTTCTTTTCAGCTACATACTGTAAGTGAAGCTGGTAAGGTTTAACTCCCCCCCCCCACCTCTTTCTTGTTCTACTGACTGTTTTTGTGATGCTATTGCAATTGCCTTATTATGGAGGAGACTTCTTCAGGAGGCAGGGAAGTTGGGTACTGATGGAAGAATGCCTTGTCTCCCCTTTTCCTCCTTTAACAGCTCCTGAGAAGGTGGAGAGGCACTGTTAATAATATTTTTAACTCCCCCCCCTTTTTTGCAATGTCATTTTTTCCTCTTGAAAATGGTCTTGTGGAGCTCCATGCCTGTGGTCGCTCGCTGACTTCTAGATCAAGCAGATTTGTCTCAAAAGTGATAAAGGGGATGTTTTCAACTCCAACCAAAATGTGTACCCAAACAGAGAGAGGGCTTATTGTTTGCCAAACTAATTTTATGCCTCTTGGTAAAGTGGCTTTGGTACATTGATGGGAGGGGATGACTGAACTGCTCAGATGTGTTTAAAGTTTTCAAAGTGTATTGGGGTGAGGGAGAGTCATTGCAGCTTAAATACTCTGCTTGCAGCATTCTTTCCTGATGTTATCAGATTTGTCACTTTCCTGGATTAATTCCAAATCTCCCGCAGTGTGCGTGAGAAACATATATTAGAATCCTATTTTTTTCCCTCCCACATGCTCCACACAACAAAGGCAAGAGGGGACTGCTTGTCTTAGCAACAAAAGCTAACCCAGGAGCTACCTTTGAATGGTGAGAAAGCCTCATAGAAATACCTTCTGAGGAGGCAAGGAGAAGAAAAGTGAGATGTATGTTAAAATAAAAATAAAAAGTTGAATGAAATACTGTAGTCAGTTTCAGAATAACACAAACTCATGGTGAAGTGGAAGACAGTGGGGATTATTTCTTAGGGCAGCAAAACACACAGGTGTTTTTTTGAGCCTTAGTTCTGAATTTAGGCTGCAACCCAAACCATACGTAAATCGTATTGGAATTAAGAGGACTTCTGAGTTAACTATTTTAGGATTGGTCATGTGAATCATCTATAGCTTTTGTATCTCCATTTCCTTTTAAAAACTATAGTTTAGAATAGGACATTATTGGTTTTAATATATTTGTGAGAGCCTTTAGCGCGATTGGGACAGATAACCTCAGATTAAGGCCATTTCTGGGAAAGATGAAAAAGATCTTGCCTTTGCTTCTCAAGATCAGTAAAATATGTAATTTACAAATAAACCTTTCCATTGTGATCAAAAATAACAAACAAAGAAAACAAGGAATGTTTGGCAACAGTTAAGTAGTGAATGACAGAGAATCAGGAACTCTGACATAACTTGTTTATTTTCTCACTTTCTCTCTTTGACAGCTGTTTCTTTAAACTGCTTAAACTCTTACCATTTTATTCAACTTGCGTATCTGAACTATCTCTTTGCATTTATTATTTCCTCTTTTCCCTCCCATTGCATCTCCCCCTCTACTTGTTGTTGTTGGGTTCCAAGGAAGTAATGGAATGTGTTTACACTCTTTTTCTTCACATTCTCACCTAGAACTTTTCTTGACTTGTATCTTATTCACATAATGAACAGGGGGAAGGCTCCAGGAGGCACTATCATGCATAAACTGCTTTAGGAAGTGGGCCATTACTTCTTAATGTGGGCGGGCGGGGGAGGGTTGCTCAGAAAAAGACAGCTAACGTACAGGAGTTGTCATGGCACCTTAAAGAGAGGAAAAGAGTAAGAATGTGCCTGGGTGAGTGTGCCTGCTTCAGAGCCCTTCTTTATTTAATTACATCTACATATATGATGATTAAATGTTGCATGATTTTTCTTCTCTCTCTCTCACTCTCTCTCTCTCTCTCTCTCTCTCACACACACACACACACACGAAACACACTAGACAGCTGGTTGCTAGGGAATTAAACAGTGTGGGCGCATTTTATGCTTAGAAAGTACAGTAATGCATAATATTACACACAGTAATACTGCTAGTGTTTTTTTAGTGATTATACTGTATATTCATTTGTCTAATGCAAAGCACACAGTAGCCACACAGGAGGGTTATAATGTGAATTGCATTAGTTTAATTTTAATTTGTTGTCAGTTTGTAATAGGTCACTTCTTCCAATTCATCACTTGTACATTCCTTCACCATCAAGTCTTTCCCCCAACCCCTCCCTCTATAAGTAAAAACTTACGTATCCCTTTATAATTCCATATATTTGTAAAAAGTTTCCGTTTTACTGTGTGTACTACTTTTTATCGTTCCACAGTGTTTAAAGTTAAAATTCATGAATATGCAATACACAGTCTCTCTCTCTTTCACACACACAGACACACACACCTGTTGAGAATAGGCTATGCAGATCAATGATATTTTTAACTGATGTTTCATTCATAAATATATGCATAGCTTGTTTTACTGAAATACTCTGCTGTGTCTCTGTTGTCAAATGACAGTATTCATGTGTTTTCATGAAGACAAATCTTTGGATTTGTGAAGAAAAAGGAAAGTTTTTGAATCTCAGTAACCATCTTCTATTGTGATATTGGCGTATCTTAATTATTAATGGAAATCAAAACTACATGTGTTGAAGTCAGTGAGGAATTTGCCATTAATCTTTGTGGGAGTTAAGATTGTGTTATGTGTATATACCATATGTGCCTTCAAGTCGCCTGTCAACTTATGGAGACCCCATGAATTTCACAGGGTTTTCTTAGGCAACACAGAGGTGGTTTTGCCACTCCCTTCCTCTGAAATATAGCCTACAGCATCTGGTATTAATTGGTGGTTTCCCATCTATGTACTGACCAAGGCTGACCCTGCTTACCTTCCCAGATCAGATGGGATCTGATGCTTTTAGGGTATTTAGCCAGCAAGTTAAGATTACTCAAAGACTACATAGCATATACAGTTGTCCCTCTGTATCCACAGATTTGGTATCCATGGATTTAAGTATTCACAGCTTGAAAACATTCTTAAAATATAGTAATCCAAAAAGCAAACCTTGATTTTGCCATCTTATATAAGGGACACCATTTTGCTATGCCATTGCATATAATGGGACTTGAGTATTCACAGTTTTTGGTATCCAACAGGGGTCCTGGAACCAAACCCCAGCGAATATGAAGGGACAACTGTACATACTTCTTATAAATGCAGCCTGTTGTCACTGTCTGCTTTCTTTCCACATATACATTACAGACTTCTGAACAGGGCTTGGATTATCAAAGTTAGTTTATTCTTAAAATACACACAATTTCTGTTTTTGAAAAAAGGACCTTCAAATTCAATTAGGAAACATCCATCAACAGCTTGCTTGCTACTGCTGGTTTTCCCATGTGTCAACAATACCTTCAGAGTTTTGTTCAACAAAGCCAGCACTGCCTACATTCTGTACTGTGATAAACTGGGCCAGCTGTGTTGGTTTTCATTTCTGATGATGGTATATATTAATTTATTTGTAATTTATTTATTTGATTTATACCCAACCTTTCTGCCAAAAAAATGCCCTCAGGGATGTTTACCATAATCAAATACACATGAAAACCAAATCTCAATTAAAATGTAACATAAAAAGAAGTGAAAAGTATAGTAACAGCCACATAGCAGGTTATATGCCAAAAGACTGCCTGCATGAAAATGTGTTTGCTTGCCAATGGAAGCATAGAGAGAGTAAACCTAATGTCTTTTGAGTCTGGGAATGGCCATTGAGCATAATCAATGTAAATTTCCATTCTGTTGGAACTTTAATGTAAAGTCCTAGTGTATTCACAAAATACCACTGCATTGGGACTTCATAAAATATCAACACTGCTGTTGGCATTTTGCTTAGTGGACTAGAAAGCAGGAATTGAGGAGTGTTCAAAGCAGATCTTTGGATCACTGCGAGCTTTGCTAGAAGCTTCTTCCCTTCTGTTTCATCCCCACCCCCAATCAAAAAGAATCATTATGCTTTTAATATATTGTTCATACTGGAGAAAAACCATACATTTAAGTCAATTCAGCTGTTTAAAGGAATGATGATAATTTAATAAGCAGTTTTCTCACAAAGGTATTGTCTTCTGGGTAATGTACAAAGGGAAAACATGCACACTTGCCTGCCACTAATATATAAAATGCACATATTCAAAACTCATGTGGTACTCACATGTTTTACCATGTAGAGCATGCAAATATCATACCTCTGCATTTAATGAGACACAAAGAAGTAGAGAGGCAATTTACAGAAGTTTTACATCCACTTCTTGATACTTCTCAAAATGTGTGATATTTCTCAGATATTCACAGAAAGAGAGAGATAATGGGATTTGTAGTTTGTTGTGGCATCAGAAAGAGAAGGCTAAATATCTCACAAAACTACATATCTCAGAATTCTATAGCATTGAGCCATGGCAGTTAAGAGATGTCAAACTGCATTATTTCTGCAGTGTGGCAGCAGCCCTACTCACACTTATAGAAGCTAATAGCAGACCAGTGTGCCTAGTGAACTTCAAGTAAGGATAAGGCCGATGAGCAAAATGGAAATTGTGTTACATGCCTCTCATAGTGCTTATGCTTGAAATAGCAGCCTAGATATCTGATGAAGATTGGGAACATGATATATAGGAAAGAAGAGCTACCTACATCCTGATCCTTATAAATATTCCATTCTCCTTGAAGTTTCTATGAACCCAGGAAGAAGTACTAATAGCAGCTATGAGGAGAGGCTATTTTCATTGAGATCATGGCATGGAATGAAAGGCATGGAAAATCCCATGTGCTCCAGTCCCAACATGATAAACCCCAAAACTGATAATCTGGCAATAACAAACATGTTGGGGAAGTAGATATCCCAGGAGTTATTATGATATGATTATGTAATAGTTGTCAGAAACTTCTAAACTTGGGCAAAATGTGGCCCTTCAGATACTTTGGTCTGCAACTCCCAGCATTCCTCACCAAGGGCTATGCTGGTTAGGGCTGATGGATGTTTCATTACACCTGGAGAGTTGTACTTTGCCCACCCATGCTAATTATATTGTAAGAAATAAACATCTTCTTTCTTATAGTGATCTTTAAGGGAGGGGAAGCTGAAAAACATTTCTAGAACCATGTTAGAAGAAGGTACAATATTGTTCATTTTGAAAGTGCCTTACCATCCTTGACAGCACAATCCCATATGTGTTCGTTTTCATAAACAAGTCTCATTGAGTTCAATAGGTATAGGACTGCAGCCTTAATTGGGATAGCCAGCAGACACTTATTTGCAGGGCTAGGAAAAGAAATGTTCTTTCATCTCTAATGAAAGAAAGCTTTTTCTCTTTCTTGGTTTCCCAGCCTTTGTCTTCTTGTTTCTTTGATCACTGTCAATTATAAGGCAGTTAAAATAGCAGAGGTGTCCTTCCTCTTTTTGCCCGGCTTCCTTGAAAGTACTTCAGTTTCTCCCTCTGTGATCCAGAGCTAATTTATACTGGATTGTGGACTAACTCAACAAAATAAAGTTTAATTCCCAGTTTGAGGCATTAGATTCAACAAGTTTACAAGCCATTTTAACCGAATATAAGTAAAGCAGATATAGGACTTTTTCAGATGTGGGGGGGAACCCCGAGGAGGTCGGGAGAGGAACGGGGCTGTTACGCTTACAGAATCCCATTTCAGACAGCCCTATACTCCTCTGCCCTCCTCCTAACTTTTCCCCATGCTGCAGGCGCCACTTTTTATTGTCCTCTTTCAATAAAAAGTGGCACCCGCAGCACAGGAAAGGTCAGGAGGAGGTCAGGAGGAGGACGGAGGAGGACTGTGTCATCTGAAACAGGGCTCTGTAATTGCAGCAGCCCCGTTCTTCTCCCAACCTCCTCAGGGGTTCCCCCCCTGTCTGAAAAAGTCCATACAGTAAATTATAGCTAGCATCACCTTAAGTTTTATGCATGTGTAAGTTCTTTTATGCATGCAATTATATTTTTGGGCCGATGTGTAATGTCCATAATATTCAATTGAGGTTTCCAAAAGTATTTTACATGTGTGGTGACGTTTCACATAATTGTGTATTGTGTGTCATGTGTTGCACATGATTGCACAATGATTGCACGGTAGCACATAGTTGTGCATTGTACATCAGTGCTCAGTGAACATTTGGTTGTGCAAAATGATGGTTCTGTAATGCCCATAGCACGTTACAACCAAGGAATAGCGCGTGCAACCAAGGCATAACTCCATGAATGTAAAATTTACATTATGTCTCTCTGATGGAAAATCTTGGCCCATATTAACTTTTAAGTCTTTACTTAACCTTTTAAGTCTCAAAGAAATAAGCATGCTTTCTATGGCATCCTGGAATTCAGCATGAGATGTGACTGGAAGAATGTTTATACTTTAATAGGATCCCATTGGGATGAATGACTGAAATTAATGGTGAAGTTCAGGAGGCAGATTTCCTGTGAAATGGTTTTTACAAGTCTGTTATCTTACAGACTTGTAAAAAACTGTTTTTCCCTGTGATGCCTACAAGTATGTGCATAGTCTCTGTTCTGCAGAGAGTGATATACAGGTTGACCTCCGTATCCATGGGACTGGTATTAGCAGTTTCACTTATCCACATCTGAAAAAATATATCCTCTCTAGGCGTTTTCTAGATTCTCCAACATGATTCTATGGTATGCTTTCACAGGAAGTTGGACTGAAAGCCATTCATTTCAATAGGTTTCACTATTATCTACAGTTTTGCACATTCATGGTAATTCTGAGAATGTATCTCCCAAGGATAAGGAGGGCGACCCCTACCATGATCTCAGTGTGATTATTCTCTTCCACTTTCCCACAAATATGCTAGTAAGGCCACTGTGGAACATATAAAACATGCCCCTTTTCAGTCTGATTAAAACAGAAAGAGAGAGAGAACAATTCCTTGCACTGAAGGACACTTTCTGCCTCTGACAATTCTTCTGAAGTTTAGAAGCAGAAGGAGGAAAAGACATTCAGAGCTATTTGTTAAAAGTATATTCTACCCACATCACTATGCTATTTCATTACAACTGCAACTGAATTTTAATATTTTTCTCATGATAGTTGTTAAAGGCTATTTCTTCTAAAATGCTAGAAAGGCATGTGGTATCAGCAGCCAAACACAAGAAAGAATGCATACAAAACTATAACAGCTGAGACTACCAATGAAAAATCTTCATTTCTGTCACTGATGTCTAGGCATTCTTAGAGATATACTTTATATTGCCATGACCTCAGTAAGTGGAACAATTTGCGATTTACAGTGGATTAAGTGAGATCAGAGTTAATACCTATTACGTTCTCTGATTTCATATCCTATTTAGAAAGCAATTTATCTGCCCCTGATTTGGAAATGAAAAGACTTGAGTCACTTTAAACAGCTGTTACAGAGTAAGTCCCATTAAACAGAGTTATTGTTTCACACTTCACTGTTATAGCACTTTGATACCACTTTCACTGCCATGGCAGTACCCTATGAAATGTTGAAGTTTGGAGAGGCAGTAGGGCCCTTTGAAGAGAATTCTACATGCTTCACCAAACTACAGGTCCTAGGATACCATAGGATGGAACCATGGCAGTAAAAGTGGTACCAAAGTGCTATAATTTTGTATTGTGAAAGAAGTCTCAGGCTGCTAACACACTGCAGAAGTAATGCAGTTTGACACAGCTTTAACTGCCATGGCTCAATGCTATGGAATTCTGGGATTTGTAGTTTTGTGAGATAGTTAGCCTTCTCTGTCAGAGAGCTCTGGTGCCACAACAAACTTCGAATCCCAGGATACCATGGAATGGACCCATGATAGTTAAAGTGGTGTCAAACTGCATTACAGTATTTCTGCTGTGTGTCAGCAGGCCCAGTTTCTTGATCCACAAGCCCACTGGATAGAGCAGATTTTTCAAAAATCAAAAATATTAGGAATATTGTACTGATTCACAAAACTGCCCGCAGACTAACCCAGTGGCAGATATATTTTGAAAATGGAAATGTTCAAATACCCCTCAGCAGGTGTGAGAATATAACAAATTGATTGTAGCATGAGCTTCTATGGACTAGGGCCCATTTCATTGGGTGCATGTTAGTCTCAAAGATGTGTCAGGACTGTTAGCTGTATTTGTGGCAACTGACTAACACAGCTACCCTTTTGAAAAATGTCTACAGATGATATTAATTGATATGTTGCCATAATCAGTATAAGTAAAATTAGTTTACTAACCAGTATAATTTCAATTGAAATGTGGCAATAGTAACTTCCGGTCCTCTACTGGTGCATTGTTTGTCTTACAAAAAGAGTGCCTTGAGTCTAGAGAACCATGTATGAGCTATACTACTTAGAATGTGTGTGTACAGTGTGGAAATTTACCCTGTCCTTTGTATGACAACCTCCCTGAAAGCCTATCTTACTTTAAAAAGAAAGAAAGAAAGGAAATACAGCTACTTCCACATGGACACTTCTTATTCTATAAATGCAACCATTGTTTGTTATGTCTAGCCAGTAATTAGACCTCAGATGGTGAGGCAATTTCAGAACATGGTCTACCAATTTACATGCTAATCCAACAGACTGCGGTGGAGCCATGATTAGCACAGACTCCATCAACATCTTAATTAGCCTCAATCCCAGTGTGAAGCAGTGGTGGCTATCTTTGTAGGCCTGAGAATGTTTGCTTTTTCAGCACAAATGCATGTTCCCCAAAGGCTGGGGTTGTTTCCCCCACTAATTGCTGTTGAAACTGAGAAACCCAGGTCATGAGAAAAGCTAGAGCTGCCTAAAAGACTTAAACTAGCAGCATATTGAGCAGAGATTCCTATGTGATCCATTATATACTAGAGAGCATCCAAACTAATTATCAAGCTTTAATAAAGTAAGTCAAATGGTATAGGTTTGTTCTAAGATATGTCATGTGTTGAGGGGAAAGATAACAGCTTTATGACAAGGGATAGACAATGGACAATTAATATATATATATATATATATTTAAGCAGTTGGCAGGAACACTAACCACCAACAACCTGGTTTTTGAGGAAAGGGGTTTATGTTTGTGCTATGTGCCACCCTCCCAGGTGTGGATCGTTAGAACTATTGACACATTTTTTTCTTTCCTTAATTTTCACAGAATTTCCATTTAATAGGATTTCTCAGCTCCAGGGATTCCTGGATGAGACAGTGTAGTATCTGTCAGTGGCTTTCAGCATCAGTGACCATGGTATCCTTCTGGTCTGCCTTTCTGGGATGAGACTTGCTTTGTAATGCTCCTGGTCCTTTCTGGAGAGGACAATCCAGAAGGTGGGGGTATGGGATTCCTGTAGGATCCTTAGGTTAGTTTCATCTTTCTTGGAGCTACCTTTGGAAAGTGTTTGAAAGCTTTTGTGGATCCAAAATGCTGCCACCAGACAGTCGACTGGGACCTGTTACAAGAAGAATTCAGTTAAGAGTAGCTTCACTGGTCTCTTCTGGGGAAAACACAAAGTGTTGGTTAGGACCATTCAGACCCTAAATGGCTTGTGCGTAAGTCATCTAAAAGACTGGTATCTCATGACATGAAATTGTCCAGGTTTTAAGCTCTTCAGGAGAGCCACCTCTCTTGATTCTTCACTCTCACTGGCTTGGTTGATGATGGAGATTTTCACACTACACTGTTATAGTGTTACTATTCCACTTTAACTGCTCTGGCTTCCTCCTGTGGAATTCTGGGGTTTGTAGTTTAGTGAGGCCTAAGATCTCTGGCTGAGAGTTGTAAATGCCCCTCCCTAAACTGCAAATCCCAGGATTCAAGAGGAGGCAGCCATAGCAAATACAGTGGAATAGTAACACTATAACAGTATAGTGTGAAAATCTCCGATGACTCAAAAGAAGGGTACTTGCTCACAGCTTTCAAGTGGCAGAATTTTATTTGAAGGGAAGCTAGGCTGGTTCTCTTCCTGTTGTCTGTCTGCTGGCAGGCATTTTTTATTTAGGCAGATTTTTGGTAACCAGCTAGTTGCTGAAGGAGAGGCGTTATAATTTTTTATGTGCATATTGTATTATCCTACTGGGTGTTTTTTAATTCAGTGGGTGTTTTAATATGGCAATTTGTTTCATTGTACAGTACAGTATTATTATAACTAATTGGCCTAAATCTTATTGTTACCAAATTGTGTAGGCCCATTCAATCAATTTGATTTACTTACTTTTGACTCACCATGCAACAATTGATTCCGTGCATCTATTCAAGTTCAGACTAACCAGGGGTTGCATTTTTAGTTATATTTACTTTTTTTATCACATCATGAGCCACTTTGGATCCCAGTACTGGGAGAAAGGCAGAATAAACAAATTTCTGCTGGTATCATGGCAGCCAATAAGCAATATAAAGTGATGTTGCTCTAGACCAGTTTTTAAAAATTTTGGTTCTTAATTTTACATGCCTGCTGCTATACAAGATGATAAATAATGAACTCGAATTGAGACTCTCTTTGTAGCAGTGTCCTACAGGGAAGAGCTATTATTAGATGGTTAGAGTGTCCTGTAATATTTTTGTATGTTGAACTGATAGATATATCAATGCCAGTTACTAGATTTCTAAAAATAGGCCAGCTGCATGTATTTTTTTAACAGAAGTGAAGCAAATGGTTATCAATATATATTTGTTCTTATAGTCCATCCTAATAAGTTGCAGAACTGCAGTGAAATTCTGCTGAGTTACAATGATGCATAAGACAATGGTTAAATATCAAAGAAAAATAATAGTATAAACATTTGAGAAAATAACCCACAGAATTTTCCATACAAGACTCCCAATATTCTAAATGTGGAACAAAACATAAGCAGGTAGACCAAACATGTTAAAATGGAATAGCTCGTGTAGGTAACAGGCAGTGACATAAGGAAACTTCTCGTCTGTTTTCCACCTGTACATGTTTATGATCAGCTTTGGTAAGCTACAAATACTTTGTGGTTTTGGAAGATTTAAAATATTTCTCTTTAACCCTTTAAATAATACACCTGATAAAGGCTGCTTTTTATGACTACAGCTGCAGGGATGGAAAGTCATATGAGCAGCAACATGCCTAGGGTGGAAGGATAAGAAATGATTTGCCAGATCATAAGAAAGGTCCAAAAGATGATCAAACGGATGTCAGCCACAATCTCCTGTAAAGTTCAAAATAGACTCTGTGCTATGTGGTTTGTCTCTGCTGTCTAGCTCAGGTTTCTCAACCAGGGTTCCCCAGAACGCTAGGGTGTTGTTTAGATGGTGAAAAAACTCATGGAATGTGAGGGGAATACCTTTTGTCCTAATGAGATCCTGCGGTGATTCACCATATTAGGAAGGAGGGAGGCCAAAAGCTATGTACTGCATGATAAAAACCCTACCCTACCCATTTGGACAACCAATTCGAAGCGGAGCACATTCCAGAAGTTGAAATGTGATTGGGCAGACATGCGTGGGGGGCAGACTTGCTGGCAATGAAGTGGCCAGAACCACCATTATTGATTTTCGTTGTAGTGATTGTGAGCAATTTCGAGCGCTAAAGCAACAGAAACAGTTTTTTAAGCAGAAGATTGCACTTCTGCGTCTTGGATTTAATGAGACCCCCCCCCCCGTGCAATGACGTCAGCTTTTGGAGAATAATAACACGAGTAATTCACTTGTGGCCACCATCTTTATTTGCAGGCATGCTCCATGTGAACTTCAAACACAGATAACTTCCCATACCAGCGATCTTGACAAAAAATCGTGGAGATAAATGAATGCTGCTGTGATTGAGAATTAATGTGCAGAAATTAGCATTATATCTCCTCTAGGATATATAGAGCCCTAGGATTCCATGAGAAATTGCTAGGAGAAATAACAATGGAAAAGAAAGTAAACTTTTTAAAAACTTGGTATAGCACACATTGCTAGCACTTGTAGTGGTGGGCATTGACTGAGCAGCCCCATTAGCAATTTTGTTAGAGGTCTTTTAGCCCTGTATAGCACTGTGCAGTAGGACCATGTCCTTTTTATTCAGTTAATTCTTGGTTTTTATATGAAATAGAGGAGGTCATTGATAATTAGTGAGCACTGTGTTGCAAGGAGGAGAGAACCGTAGGCTGTTAACATCAGCCTCTCCCTCCCAAATTACCTCCCTCAACCTCCTCTTATGTGCCACAGGCTGACTTATGGAAGCAAAGAATCTCCACCAGTATAGTAGAAAATCAGAGAGAAGTTTTTATTCTAAAAAAGGAATAGTATCTTAGACTATAATGGTTCTGTTTTTCTTTAACATTTCCAGTTCTGTGACATTCGTTTTGAGATGAATAACACTGGCCAGTATTCTAAATGGCGATATACCATGGCCTTAATAATTAAAGACATTATTATATTTTCTGTTTTATGTTCAGAAACATGTTTAGCAGAAGGAATGTCTGTGAACTCTACCCTTTCATCTCTTAAAAGTTAGTCATAGTTATGTTCTGGCTACTTAAGAAAGCTAGAGATGGCTATTTTTCGAAGAAGTAGACGTGTTAGTCTCTTGCGGCATTAAAAGGATGAGACGGGAGGGAGATAAAAAGCTATGTAGCAGCACCTTTAAGAGTAACTGTTTTTTATTTTTTCATGAGCTTTCATGGATATAGACCTACTTCTTTGTAGAACCGAGTGGTATTATGGCATCAGGTACGAACTTAATAGTAATCTCAGCTAGAGATGGTTGTTAAGTTCAAACCCTAAAATAGCAGAATCAAGTGAAAAGACAGTTGGTATCTTTTCAACTCAAGCTGTCTTTCCACAAAACAACTATGTAAGAACCATTGTCAGAAACAGATAATAAGCATATTTATCTTCCATTGCTATATAGGTAGTGCTATAATAGAAATTTTATGCTAGCTTGGTAAGTAGTATCACAAATATCAACCAAGGATAAAATGTTAAGACATCAAATGCCTAAAAGAAATATTTTTCAGAATATGTTCAGTACTGAAATATTTTACAGAAACTATTGACATAGAAAAGTAGAGTTTTAGCTTGGTATTGGGCCTCTATCCTCTTTTCAAAAGTTGTTCATAAACAGGCTTTGGTAATGAAGACTGAACAAAAGTGAAAGAGTACAATATCAGAGTCCAGGAGTGAGCTGAATCTATCACAACAACCTAATTCTTCCTGGATTCTGAGACTTTTAATGCATCTCAAGTCGCAGCACCAAAAATCTAAAATTAATGTAGTAATGTAAATTTAATCTCATTAAAGTAATTTTAGAAATTAAATCTTTATATGTCAGACAGAATACATAGATTGAGAATTAAGCGGAAATAAACATGATTTTCACTTTGAGTATTACATGGATCTGTTCATTTTCACATTGTAATATCATTTGTGTAAATCCTTTCTGTTGGCTAAGATGTTTACAACTCTGCACTGGGGAGATTATCAGATGTGGAGAAATGCACCAAAAAATCGCATTCCCAACCACATCAGAGAAACACGAGGAGAACAGGAAGGGCGCCCTTACCAGATGCCCATGTCCTCCAGTCATTCCGGGGGCATTGCACTGCCATGGACAAGGCTCCATTTTCCTATTGATGGGGACAAGCTGCTAATAGAAAGGGACGCTTTACTCATTACTGTGCTACACGGCCGCTGAAGGACATTGTCGTCTGATAATCTTGCCCCTTCCTGTTCTTCTAGTGATCTTTTGCCATGGTTTTTGATGCATCTGATAATTTCCTGGAATTATTAGACTCTTTTTACCATGATGGGACACATCATGGTAAGAGACTGGTGGGAATGGCAAATCCATCCTGGATTTACACTGTTCCTCTTACATCTGGTCATAGTTGAAAGGGAGACTAGGATCCAGCAATGGCAGAGCTCCTGTTTTACTTGCAGCAGCTGTGGAAGGATCAACTGGCCACTACTGCAGAGGGATGGTAACCTCATGTCTTGCTTGTGGGGTTTCACAGAGGTATTTGCTTGATTGCTGTGTGAACAAAATGCTGAAATAGGCAGGCCTCTGTCAGTACGCTCCTTATGATGAATCATCTGGAGAAAAAGAAGGAAGGTCTCTATAGCCTTTCCTTATATTTTAGTTGTGTTCTGGATTTTATATCCAATGCAACATACATTATACATGTCACAGCACAGGAAAATTGCTTTTTTTTTTTTTGGGCTACAACTCCCAGCACCACCACCACAGTCCAGCCGCCATCATGATTTGTGGCTCTGATACATGTGAAAACAAACAAGCTTTGATACATACGTGTGTGTGTGTGTGTGTGTGTGTTTATATGAATGTACTGTATAGGCAAAACATTCATTGGGAATAAATACAGTAGTAAACAAGTCATTAAACTTCGGAAGAATTTGTGGAGTTTTGCAACATCTGGAAAATCAGCTGTACAATAATCTTTTCTGAACAGTGGTTTCCTTGAAGATTAAGGCAATGGGACTTACTTTTGAGTTTATAATTGTGCTACTCGTCTTCATGTTTATAATTGTGCTACTCGTCTTCATTTTGATAAGTGTTTTTGTTAAGTCTCTCCGACTCTTGGATGTTGCTTATCTTGGCTTTACTTCATTAGTGTTTTTTCTTCATTCCTACAAGATTGCCTGCTGTACTACTTACAGCTAGAAATTGCCTGTGGTGATAAATAAAGTCCTGAATTTTTTGTTCTGACACCCTGCAAGGCTATAAATTACTTACGGTCTGGCTGTATGGAATTTTCAATATTTCTCTTTCTAAGAGTAGCAACTCAAGGGTCAGTGATTAAAAAAAACTGCTGTATTTGTTAACATGAAAAACAATTAATTATTTACACAGATGTGAGCAGGTGACATTTGGAAGAGGTTTATTTGGAAGTTGTATTTTCAACATTCTTATCTGCCATCATCAAAACTATTCATACCTGCTAAAGCATTGACTTCAGTATGGTTCTTAAGCAACAAAACATTTTAAATACGCTTTAGATAATCTGATATTAAACTCCCAGGCTGAATGTCAAAGTGCTTAATAATGTATAAGTAGCATCACTACATATTTAATTATTTGTTATTGCAATATGTTTAAGTCCAGTACAAGGTACGTTAATTAAAAACTTCTGTGCAGAATATTGCTAACCTGCTTTCCAGTTCCCCAAATTATTAGAAATCCTTGGGCAAAATCCTATTATATAAGTTTTAGTGACCTTTTGGGTGTGTGAGAGAGAAACATTAAACACTCAATAAGCATGACATCTTTGTAATGTACATGTTCTACAACTATTCAAATACAGTCTATTGGAAGCAACCAGGCTTTTTAAAAAGGAAAAAGAAGAAGAAAAGAACAAATCAGACAGTCTAGTCACCTAGTATTCTGTATTAGATTCGCTAAGGAATATTAACTGTATTGCAATCATACCTACAGTTTAGTCAACACCAGATGAAAGATCTCTCTCTCTCTCTCTCTCTCTCTCTCTCTCTCTCTCTCTCTGTGTGTGTGTGTGTGTCCAAATTCAGTGACAATTAAACATTTATCTTCCAATAGGTAGGTTTCCAGCTACCAAGGAACATTACTGATCTTTTGTTAAAAGTCTCTGACTACTTTTTGGTAGCCCAGCAATAGACCAATTCAAAGTCACCAGAACATCTAAAACAAGGCCCATTTTCAGGAGCCAGTTAGTGACCAAAGGTCTGCCTAATTAAGAAGGTCTTAGTCTGCTGGCAGGAGAGCAGAAAAGAGGGCAATGGGATTTTCACAATCTGGCATTTTCACGTGTTATAACCAAATGTGCTTGGGAGGTGGTGGGAATGAGAGAAAGCCTTCTTCTAAAGATCTTCTAATTGAATCCAGGAGCACACATTTTACATGAGTACACAATTGTACTCATGATACAGGGAAAGTATCATGTATATAGCAGGGGCAAAGTATGGTGTATGGGCCACATGCAACCCCAAGGGCTGTTTTGTAGGTCACAGGGCTGCCTGTGATCACACACACACACACACACACACACACCCTCAGAATGCTGCCAAGTGCCATTGGGGCGAGGGAGATTCTGAGATTCCGTCAGGCCATTTTAGACCCAGGGGAGGCCTTTTGTAAACACAGGATGCGACTTTGGATCACTTGTAAAACACACACACACACTTTGGATCTACACCTGGGCCCAAAAAGGCCCAGTGGGGCCCAAGGTTATAGTAAAATGCTCCCATGCCCCCTAGCGAACATTTGGGGGCATTTTGAGGCAAGTGATATTTTGGGATGTGCAGCCCTCTGAGCTCTCCTGTTGGGCAAGGTGTTCCTCTAGTGTCTTACAGTTGCCCACCTCTGATCTATATAAAGTGACTATATTGCCCTTGTTGAGGGGTGGGATGTGAAAAAAAAATCTACTGTGAATTGTGGCATGAGTTTTGGATGTGCTGTGAATATGCAAGCTGAGAAGCCACTACTGACACCAGTTGTGTAACAGCAGGCAGATACCGGTAATATTTGGTTGTATTAAATATGTAACGTACGAAGTGGTACTCTGGAAACTGCAGCTTAGCCCTGTCATTTTTTAGGTTGCAAAGAGTACTTTTCTTTGCAGGTTCCCTTCTAAGTCTTTCTTGGTCACTCTTAACACTTTCAGATTACTTTTCTGGCTTGTTTTATATATTTTCTTTCTTCTTAAATGATTCTAACCTAATTATATGGGTGGTAGCACTTTTTGGGGTGTACCATTCTCATCCAGACCCTGGAGCAAATAAACTTGATTGCTTCTGAGAATAAAGGCAGCAAATAGACCTCACCCCACTGTGATTCCACTGTTTATATTATATGTTTGATGATAACTATGCATGTATTTCCACACATAGTGGGCCAGGGCCCATTCCCACTACATAATTATAGCACTATTATTCCAGTTTAACTACTGGAACTACATTCTGTGGCACGCTGGATTTTGTAGTTTGGAGATGTGATAGTGGTCAAATCACATTCTGTCAGCCTCAGAGGAAGGCAGTGGCAAAACTCCCCTGAACAAATCTTGCCAAGAAACCCCCATGATAGGTTTGCCTTAGGGTCACCATAAATCAGAAATGACTTGAAGGTACATAACACCACCACCAACGATGCACTAGAAAATTCTGGCTGAGGATTCTAAATGCCCTTTGCTACAGTGCAAATCCTGGGTCTCTATGTCTATTATTTTCTAATAAACACTTTGGTTGGGTTAGACTAGCCCAATTGTTTCAAAATAAAGATGCTGCCAAGGTACTATTCTGCTGAAATCAAGGGAGTTGAATTGTAATCTCCAGGATCCCTGGCAGAACAATATTCCACCTTTGCCATCTGCTATACCATTCTTGCCCACAAGGTAAATTTTATTCCACTTGATGGAGAGGGTAGTGAGCCATGGAAAAACTGCTCCCCTCTTTGAACACTCATTTGAATATTCAACTTAAATAGTGCCCTTTAGACAGTGTTTATGTGAAGGGTCATGTTTTCAGGAGGAGCACCAGCTGCATACCTATCTCTGTGCTTTCCCAGTACTAGAAAATGCCATTTATAAGGATACAGGACATTTTTTTTCTTTAGTCAGTGACCTTTCCCGTGCCCTTAGGGCTACACAGTTGTAGTTTTCAATATAAAGCAATGTGGGGTTTCTGAAGTATGTTGCAGAATTCTACTGGGACTTCTGCAGCTAACATCCCCTCTCCTTTAGTTCTTAAGCAGTTCTAAAACGTCAAGCACTACGGTACATTCTTTTCCTGAATATATTTGTGGAAGTCCCAGTGGTTTCAGCAAAAACAGTACACACATCAGCAAGCAAAATTGGTCCAGAATATCAACGAAGGCTGTAATCCTATACTCTCTTATTTTGGGGTAAGCCCATTAAACTCAGAGAGGCCTATTTATGAGTACAGTAGATATTTGTATGGTTGATCTGTAAAAATGATAGGAGAGCACTTAGATGGCAATCCTAAATACACCTATTAGGAAATAAACCACATTGAACTCACCAGGATGTACATCTGAATAAGCATGCACAGGACTGATCAGCACATATTTCTTTGGTCTGATGCAGCAGGGATCTACCTTTTTTAATGGTTTGCCAAGTAAAATTAAGTGCCACTGTTCACTTTGGCAGCTCCTAGGGTAGCTTAAAAAATTCATTAAATGTATCCAGATAAAACCTAGGTGAAACAGCTTACTAAGCTAAATAGAAGTACAATACATCTCACCCTAGTGGGGAAGACTAGTGTGATATGGTTGACTCCCTTATAATATAACCAGTAGATTGTGTTCTAAATGTGTTTTGAAATATTTTAAAATAATTTTAATAGGATTGTCTGTTTCTAAAGTTTTTAAACTTTTGTATTAGAGATTATTTTAGTCATATTTTGTTTTATCATACACTGTAAGCCAACTTGGTTCCCATATTGGGAAAAAGGCATGATATAAATAAAATACATAAATAGATGAAGTGACCTATGTGTCTGCTTAATCTGCTGTCCAGGTGCTAATTGTTGACAGGCAACTCAAAGCCGCCACCCCCCTGCTTTTTGAAAACACTAAACTAGATTGGTTAGCTTTTCAAATGTGGGAGACTTTCAAATCAATGACTGACCGCTGCTAATGTTTAAAAAAAGAATTATCCTTTGTAATGTGGGGTGTGCAACCACCGTAACTTCCAATATCATAGGAGAGGGGAGGGGTTGCATGACCCTCCAGATGTTGTTGCACTCCCAACTATTTGGGGTTAGATCTTTAAGTGCAGAAAGCCTATTTTTATTATTGTCAGTCTAAATTAGGGAGATAGTTACTTGTGTAGTCCAGTCAATGTATTGTGAGAATACTCCAAAAAGGGATTACACCTTTGATATATATGTTATGGGCAGTTTCCCTTTTGCAGCCACATTCCACATATGAAGACATTTCCTTGTTGGTGATGCCATTGTGGAAGCCTGTTAGCTCAAATGTCACATAGAACTCTGAGACAGAACATTAATATGTCATATATTCAAGAAGATATCTCTTCACCTTTTTGTGATAGGTAATATATGGAGGTATGATCAATCTGTGGCTGATGCTTTCAAGCTAATAAATATTAGAAAGTGTTTCTGTTAATCATTCTGTCTTGTAGATCTTGCATGACATTGTGTTTACAAAAATCAGAGTTCTATATTACACTGCCAGAGTTCTACTGATTTATTATAGCAGATGTGGTTGCACATCTTAGTCTGTAACAAGGAAGAGGAGAATGGCTCTTGGGGAAGAAAGGAAATAACAGTACTTGAAGACAATCCAGAAGGCAATCAAGTAAAAAATTATGCTGCTGTTTTTATTGGCAAAAACAATAACTGATGGAGAAATATATCAGTAGGATCCTGAGGTTGATCCAGATGTATCAGTGCATAGTAATTTGATGTGTGTGTTCACATCTGTATCCAGGGACAGATATTCTTAAGAGCAGAGGAAGGGAGTAATTGGCCTTTCAATTCTCATGTCTCCCTCAGACAACAGGATGGTGTATTTTAACAGAAAACAGTTTTGAATTTTTTCTCAGGTGATTCATTTTTCATTTGAATGTTTTTCTTATGGCAGAAACATTAATAGTTACCCAAATGATCAGCTGTCTAATTGCTCCTATTCAATAGAACTTCTATATGTACTGAAGTATTAAGTTTGCTGTATTTGTCAAAGTATATTTCCCCCACCTTCATTAGTTAGAATTAAATATACATATGCAAACAATCACACACATAAACACACATTTGTTTAACAAGATTTTCCATATTTCGGCTCAGTCATCAGTTAAAATGGAGCTGAAATGGAATCACACACATAAACACACATTTGTTTAACAAGATTTTCCATATTTTGGCTCAGTCATCAGTTAAAATGGAGTTGAAATGGAATCACACACATAAACACACATTTATTTAACAAGATTTTCCATATTTCGGCTCAGTCATCAGTTAAAATGGAGTTAAAATGGAGACTATAGGCCCTGTCTATATGGTAAAAAAAATACATATGGCATTCGGAAGATCGATCATCCATACATACGGCTGTTTGGATGCATACGTGTCATTCAGAAGGGGGGCTAGCGAATCCGCCGTAAACTCCGTGGATTCGACGTTCAGGAGGATGAGCAAATCTCGACCTAAAATCTGTACAGCCATTTGTATTGTCGATGGTCTGTACCCCCCATTCACACACATATGAACAGGCTGTGTAATTTGATTGGCTGACCGAGCATGGAGGGCGGGCTAGCAAAGAGGAGAATTGGGAGCATCCACTATGTTGGATTCCCAGCTAAACAAGAGTCCGGTAAGTCTATGAATTTTACATTTATTCCTTTTTATTTTGTTTTGTAAATATGGAAAACCGACTGTCCGCATAACAGGCACCTTTTTAAATTAAAAAAAAGTGGCGGGAGATTTAAAACTGCCGCTTGGATCACTCACTCCAGCCAGCTGGGGAAGGGGGGGTCATACGGAGTTTGGGGGGGTAAAAATCATGTAGGTGGATCATACGCATATGAACAGCTGCCTTTTTGGATTTTTTTACCCCCCAAATGGATTTTTTTTTTAAATCGTGTAGACGGGGACTAAAGTCCAGAAGAAGGAAGGGCTGCTATGAGGGAACCAGATAAGATCCACAAGTGCAAAGATAGATAATTGAATACCAAAATCAGAATTGTCCTTGTTACAGTATTTCTGATTTCTATGTATGAATGTGAAAGCTGGGCAGTGAAGAAAGCTGTCAGAAAGGAAATCAGCTTACATGAAATATGAAGCTGGTGGAGGGGTCTATGATTATCATAAACTGACAAAAAGATAATTTGGTGGGTCCGAAATGAAATGATGCTTAACTCTTATTAGAAACCAAAATGATTAAACTGAATCTATCTTATCTTGGGCACATGATGAGGCAACATGACTTGGTGGAAAACATGATAATATTTAATAAAGTGCAAGGCAGCACAAAAAGAGGAAGATCATGTTACAGATAGATTGAATCAGTCTAGGAAACCATGTCCCAAAGTTTGCAAGACCTGAACATGGCTGTTAATAACAGGGTCTCTTGGAGATGTCTCAGTCACTGGGTTGCCATAAGTCGAAGCCAACTTGATGGCACAGAATGACAAGAAAGAGACACAACCTGGCAAAACAGAATTAAAAATTAAACAAAAGGAAGGTTGTGGTAAAAATATAAGGAATACCAGTAACTTTTTGTCACTCCTGCATTTGTCTTGGGTTGTCTATTTGACTATATTCATACTATAAACCTGTACAGTTAATATGTATTCACCAACCATCTAGTGGAGTTTAGAGGTCAGTATTCAATGTTTTTTGGGGAGATCTTGTTGCAGATAATGATATAAAAAGACACTGATATGTGCATTGATATAAGATATAACAATTATTATGTTACAAAGATTTCATCATATCAATTCCATATATCACATATACTTGATATATACATATCTGCTCCTTGATATGCCTCTGAAGAAGCCCAGAAATTATGCCAATCCTAGAATGGGCATTGTTAACGTCATTTCCAGCCCTCCCCGGATTCTTCTCTCATGCTTGTCATGACTGGTTCTGCTCTTACAGTTTAGATACCAAAATAAAATAAACATAGTTATTTATTGTACTAAATATAATGTTTTTATGCACTATATCTCATATCTTAACTCTAAATATTAAACTTAAGTCCTGTCTGTATAGCAAACAAACAAACAAACAAACAAACAAAACCAACGGTGTGCAAACGTATGGTGATTTGTTCAAATGGCCATTCTCACAAATACGTGTCATTTGGAAGGGGGGCAGAAAAATCCACCATAAAGTCCGGTTGCACCATGTCTGGGGCTTCATCTGGATTTTTGGAAAAGATCTATATAACCTGTGAATGTGCAACCATTTCTACAGTCACATGAGCATAGGGGGTGGGGCTAGCAAAGAGGGAAAGTGACTCAGCTGCCATGTTGGATTTTCAGCTAAGCGAGGGTCTGGTAAATCAATCAAATGGCGATTTTTACTCTTTATTTATTTCTTTTTGTCGTAAATACGAAATAACGCCTGTGCGCACCACAGGAAGCTTTTTTTAAAAAAATGGTGGAGGCAGATTTAAAATCATGAGTAAATTGCTCATGGGGACCCACTGGCTAGGGGGTCATGCAGAGTTTAGGGGGGAGTTTTGGCCGTGTAGGCAGATTGCATTGTTGCGAATGCCTGCCTTTTTGTACTTGTTTGTATTATTTCCCCCTTTATAGACAAGACCTAAGTTAACATTACTAATCTCCTATAAGTATTAAGTATTGCTACAGTATTTATGTGGGCATACTTGATACTAAACTGGTGATTTGTTTTGTTTTTTGCTTTGATCCCATTTCTAAATTTTGTTTCATAAAAGCAAGTAAGTAGTTGGAATTTTCACAAATCAGAGTTTTAGAGGCTGTCATAGAAACAGATGGTGCTTATTAATGGCCACCAGAGGTTGCTCAGACACTACCAGATCATTTCCCTGAGGATTAAAATCTGTGTGGCAAAAGAATAAAGATGTGGTGTGCTGCCACTTTTTTAAAAAATGTTTTTTCATATAAAACATCAGTGCATTCCGTGGTGGTCTTCTCTTTGGGGACATTAATTATCATGTACTGAATCTTCGTTTGCGAAGAAAAGCCAGAGAGAGATAACAAAGGATAAAGGAGGCACTGAAGACTCTACAGTGCTATCTTAGGCAGCTTTTTAGCTTTCTAATATCTTGCCTGCTTTTTTTGTACATGACCTTTTAAACAATGTCTTTTGGTTATACCAGCTTCTTCTATATATTTTTAGATACTTTCCTGCCTCCCCTTATTTCCAGGAAGCCTTTAAAATTACAGAGCTATTTTCATTTCATTGTATTTTTGGCAACTTTTGCATTTTATTTTTCTTTCAGAGTTGTCTCATTACTTGACTTTGCAAAGTTTTTCTTCCATGTTTTCTTGGAAGAAAATAAATGCTTAAACTAGTAACATAATCAGTAGAGTGATAGTCAAGCAATGTTTTGTGAAATGGAAGGTCTTTTGTAAGCTTCAGATTGAATTCCTCACTCTGGGCCTCTGTCGCCTAGCGCTTTGGTTGACAATTTCAATAGCAGCCTCAAAACTCTCCTCAAGTCACAGTAAGAAACTGATAGGAGAAGGAATGACAAGCCTACATTCCAAGAGAGCTTTTCAAACTCATCAGTACAGAAGGTTAATTGTTAGTGAGGAACAATTTTTACAACTTTAAGATCAGATACATGGCTATTTCCAATATAGAGTCCTGGATGGCATTTTTCCAACTTATGTGTACATGCACAGTTGTTGCTTTGTGATCTCAGATGTTTATGAACTAATTGTTTTAATAGAAAATTAGGTGGTAGCTAAACATGTTTTTGATGCTAGAAATATAGCACTGCAATGGTCAAAGTAAACTTTGCAAACTTGGATAGCTGGTTAATGATTTTAAAGTAACTTTTCATACATTTTTTAAAAAGTGCTTTCCCACTTAGTATGAAATGTTCAATTCCATTATGCAAAGTGGGGAACTGAATCTTTAAGATCATTATAACTGCCTTAATGCCATGAAGCACATATACTTAAAATAGTTTTACTCAAGGGAATTGTCAGTCACCAAGTGCTAAAATGCTTAGGTTGAAAAACAGCAAATTATGGTTTACAGTTAAAATTATTTTCTTTTGTTTTAAAATGATATTTGTTTATTAAATGCAATTCTGTACATTTATGCATGATAAGAAATAAATAACAGAAAATATTTGTTTACAGGGATCAGTGCAATGTATTAATAGCAGAATAAATGCATTACATGATGCTGCAGAGAATAATAAATCAATAGGGATTAACAGAGATTAAACAAAAGGTCATAGTACCTGCAGGGTTCATCATTTTAAATGCACCAAATAAAATTGCACAAGTATTTTTGAATTTTGATTCCCCCCCCCTTTAATAACATCATGCCTATCCAGATTTAACAAGCATCTTTACATCCTTATGTAAAACCTGGGGTATGCTCAATGGTGTCTCCTATTTAAAACCAGTGAAATATTAACAATTGTCAGTTCAGATGGAATCTCATGGTTCTGAAGATGGCAAGGAGGGAAGAAATAATCTGAAATAGCTAAATATGTTGTTAATGCAAATATAACTTCTTTAAATATGACTTTGCTCAGAAGGAGAGTATAAAGCATGCACCCATGAGTAATACTTTATTAATCTGTTATGATTTAAAGTGACACTTTTCCTCCCTTCCCAATTTGCATGTCTGACAATAGACTTCCTAAATATCACCTTCAGGTCCAATGACTTAAAATGCAAACCAAGTGAATTGAATGCTGGTTGGATGAGCAACATAGGACAACCAGAATGAAGAGAAAGGGTCCAGGCTATTAAAAGTGATATGGTCCATTGCCATGCTACCATGGAACACTTTGTGGAGAATGAGCTTGATGCCTTGTAAACATTTTTTTTGAATATTCATTAAATCCCTTGAAAAAAGAGAGAACCGCTTCAGTGCAGTCAGTGATTCTCTCATTCTTCAATTTAATTATAAACTGTTTTATAATGAGTTTGCTAACAACACTACTTGCCCCAGAATTCTCCCTTGATTAAATGGATAAACAATGTTCAAACCCTGGTATTTAGAAAGTGGAACTAAAAGTTCAACAAATTAAAAAGAAAAGAAAAGAAAAAGAGCATGAAGCCCTTTAGACCCATTAGTTTAAAAATAATTTATATGGATATGCATGGAGGTTTTGCACATCTACTTATATATATGGTCTAATATAGAATATAGTAACCATAGCAACCTAGCTATCAAGGGATAGGGATATGCTTGAAACACAGCGACATCTTAATGAAACATGTGCATCAAAATGTCACAACAGTTTAAAGGAAAAGGAATGCCGAGAGTAGGTAACAACAGAACTAGAAATTACTGTATATCCCATTGTTAAATCCCTAGCAGCTGTCAAATCCTTTAGAGTGTTTCAAAGTTCTCCACATTACCTCAATAATATACATACCAGCCCTGTAAGGAAGACCAGCCATCATAATAGTGCAGATAGAGTTGGGGTTGCCATATCACGGAATAGACTTAGGACTTTTTCAGATGGGGGCAAAACTCCCAAGGAGGTCGGGAGAAGAACGGGGCTGTCACGCTTACAGAATCCCCTTTTCAGATAGCCTCGTCCTTCCCCCGACCTTCCCCCATCCTTCATGCTGTGGGCAACACTTTTTATTGACAGGGGGTTTCCGTCAATAAAAGTGTCGCCTTTCTTGCGCCAGCAGCACAGGAGAAGGTGGTGAGGAGGACGGGGCTGTCTGAAATGGGGTTCTGTGAGCGTGACAGCCCCATTCTTCTCCTGAATATCTCAGAGGGTTTTCCCCTTATCTGATGAAGTCCTTAATTTAATGCCATTCACTGAGTTTGTAGCTGGTGGGAAAACTAACTGGAGACTTAAACTGTGCATTTATATTGGAAACCACATGCAGCAGGAAGTGAACACATGAAACTGAAAAAACTAGGGCAATGTTTTTCTTGAATTAGGACCAAAAAGAGTTCTGCCCTGGTGACAGTTATGCAGGCACTACTGCTGGTATTAACTAATAGGGGCAAGTCCACCTCAACCTTGTCTGGCAACAGAGCACTGACTGTTTCTACCCTTTGGCTGCACCTTTAAGGGATGCCCTCCTGATCCGTGGCTTTGAGTGTATGGACCAAATGGAGCCAAAGAGGTGCATGCTCTCCAAAGTTTCACTGATGAAAATTGGGACATGTGCTGGAGCAACATCAGAGTGTAGTGCAGTAGTCAAAAGGGTGAGGTAAGGCAAGAAGTGATTAATGCGGACCAAAGCTACTATTGTAAGCAGAAAAGCCCTGAGATTTATGTATTGAGCTTAGAAAAGGTTGGGGAGAAAAAACACCACCATATCAATAAATACAATACTCTTGTAGATTTTCCTTGTTTTTTTTCCGGGCTGTGAGGCCGTGTTCTGGAATAGTTTCTGATGTTTCACTTGCATCTGTGGCTGGCATCTTCAGAGAATGGTTGGGTAGGAGTGTATGTGGAGTTTATATGCTGTGAACCCCTGTTGGGGAGTATATGTATACAGTATTTGTGTAATTGAATGGTTAGTTTCTGGGTATAGAAATGCATGGATGATTAGTGTTGTTTGGCTAATGTTTGGTTGGTGGGCCGTTATCTGTTGGGAATCCCCATGTCCCTGGGTGGAATTCCTTTACAGGTGTGGAGTTTTAATTCTATTGTATTTCAAAACTGGGAGCCAAATCTGGCTCCCAGATTTGAAATACAATAGAATTAAAACTCAACACTTACAAAGGAATTCCTCACACTCATGCAGGTGAAATGTCAGAAAGAAACTATTCCAGAACACAGCCTCATAGCCCGAAAAAAACCCAAGGAAAATCTATGGATGCCAGCCGTGAGAGCCTTCGACTTCACACAATACTCTTGTGTTTGTATGCATGCATGCACACAGTGTGATTAACATTAAATATGATATAATAAATTATTATAAAATCAGAATACCTTTATCCGTCCAGATAAAAATAGCTCTCTCTTTCAGATCCACTGTATGAATGAACTCTGTGTTCATAATCACTCCCTCTGGCCAATGTACATTATCAAATCCCAGCTTCCCTATAATTTCAGCCAGTCATAGCTTTTCAGACTAACCAAGTTCACAGGGCTATTGTTAGGATAAAAATCAGAGTAAGGGTGGGTGGAGTGGGCAAAAACAATGCATAATACTTTTAGCTCCAAGAGAGAAATTGAATGCAATTAGTTTAGAAAACTATATGCGAGGGGTTGATTGTGATGAAGAAATATGTTCATTCTAATCGCCTTTTAGAACAACTCAGACTACAGTCCTGTACAGATTTTCCTAGGAGTAAGTACCACTGAACTGATTGGAACTTTCACCTGCATAGATAGCAGTGTGATTATTAATGTAAACGGAACATGGCTCTGCAGGGGGAAAAACTTCTCTCAAAGTAAGCTGACAGCAAAATCTCTGCCAATATTTGACCCAGGCAAGTTACAGTGTTTTTTTTTTAATTTTTAAATTTTTTACTTCCTATGGCACTGTGCAGCCCTGGAGTAGCAAAACTAGGCTTTAAAATATAAAGCTTATACCACTCTGAAAAACAAACGAAAATCAGAACTAATGGGAAGGGCAAAGATCAAATCAGGAATGCTTCTTTGTCTGTGAGAAAGAGAGACTGAAGTCCTGTCTATATGGTAAAAAAATACGAACAAGATGCAAATGTACAGTGATCCGTTCAAACGGACATTCGCATAAATACGTGCCATTTGGAAGGGGGGCAGCGAAATCGAAAGCAAAGTCTGTGTGCACCATGCCCGGGGCTTCATATGGATTTTCTGAAAAGTTCCATATGGCTTCCAAATGTGCAATCATTTGAACACTCACATTCACACAAATACGAACAGGCAGTGCAATCTGATTGGCTGGACAAGGATAAGGGTCAGGGCTAGCAAAGAGGGACAGCAGCTGCGGCCACCATGTTGGATTTTTGGCTAAGCGAGGGTCCGGTAAGTCGATCAAAGGGTGATTTTATACTCTTTTTTATTCTTTCTGTCTTTGTAAATATGAAGTGTTGCTTGTGCACACCCTGGGAAACTGTTTTTTGTGTTTTTTTTAATGGTGACGACAGATTTAAAATCACGAGTAATTCACTCGTGACCACCATCTGGCTAGGGGGTCATACGTAGCTTAGGGGGACTCTTTTGGCCATGTAGACAGGTCACATCATTGCAAACGCCTGCCTTTTTGTATGTGTTCCTATTTCCCCCCCACCTTATAGACAAGACTTGAGAGAGCAGCTGTTGCATAGTTCCAGGAGTGCTGTAATCCAAAGGAAATTTCCTCAAGGAAAGCCCCTTCTAACTGGCAGGACTCTTTTCTTCCCCTGGTTTCTACCAGGTGTGCTTGTTCCTTTTGCATACCCAAAGAAGCAATTTGAAGTCACATATCACAGGATATTCTGTTCTAAAGCTAAGAAAAGCTGTAACAGTTTGATTTTGCCTAAGACTACTGGGAAAGGCAAGACTCCCACCCCACCCCTGACTTAACTGAGTACAGTTGCCTGTCCACATTCGCAGCTTTAACATTCACGGTTTTGATTATTTGCGGTTAGAAGGCGCCTCGCCACTTTGGGGAAGGCAGGGGGAGGAGAGAAGCAGTGATGGGGCTTTACAAGCTCTCTCACTGCTTCTGGGATGGCCAGGGAGTTGCGGGAGGGTGGTGGCATGAACTATTTTTTATTCACGTTTTTTTCACATTTGCGGGGGTCTTGCAGCCCTAACTCCCGCGAATGTGGAGGGACAACTGTATAACTACTTTTATACTTTGAACTCAGTTTGCAGCAACTGAAGTAAGCTGAGGATGAAAAGAAAAAGTTTGGAGAAGGAGAGAGAAACTGGAAAATTTTAAAAGCAGTTGCAAACACAAGACAGCAGAAAATTAACTGGACCATCCCTATAACACCAGGGCAGTTGAAAGGAATTAGATCACTGCCCTTTTCAGAAACCCACTGGCCTGGATGGCTGAGTCCCACTGTCCTAAGAATTCACCACTGCCTTGTGTTTATATGCTCTTACCTCATTGTTGTGATGAGAATGTTACCCTAAACGCTGGGAAGTCTTAAGGCCCCTCCAAATATCAATTTGGGGAATTAATATACTCAGCTCGGCTATGTGAGGGGGAGGTAACAGATAGCAGGAACTTTTGACCTATGTATACTGGTAATCAGGAGAATACATTATGCTAGACAGTACAATAATTGCTCTTTATTTGAGAAAACAATAACAACGTTTGCACACGTACTCAGGCTTCAAGCATTCACACAAGGCTAACAAATAAAGTAGGAAGTATTGGGATAGAGGGATAGAGGAGGGAGGTTGTTTTGGGGTGATCTAAAGGAGATGAGGTTACAGAAGAAGCCAGCAGAGTGTGAGGTCCCGAACCTGGAACGGTGACAGTCTGATCTGGATTCCAGAAGCAATGAAACTGTGCACTCTTGGCTACACAGATGGGCATAGTGTCCACAGGAAGAGAATCTGTGTGCACTTGAATGGGGTTTGGGAGGGGTTTATATAGTCAATAACTGACTAGCAGAAGCAACCTTCTTTGTTTGGGAAAGGTTAAATGTATGAAGGGTCTTTACAGGCTTTAATATCTCAGCTTTAGGCTGATAGGATTAGCTAGGTGTCCAGGCACATAGCTGCCTTGCAAATTATCATTTCTTTGGAATTTGGGCTGGCCCTCCTTAAGTGCATTCCTGGCTGAGTTTGAACGCTAGTCTTTGGGATTCCTGGTTTTGGAATTTCCCCAGCTTTACTGGCCGCACTGTGTGGAAGGCCACATTTGACCTAAGTATTAAATATTGCCAAATTATTATAAATATGGGGCAGGAGGTGTCAGGGTAGGTAACAAGAATAACCTATTTAAAGCTGTAACACCCAGTAGCAATTGCTCCCTGATAATTCAGTTTGAAGCAAGAGAAAAAGTGGGCGCCACAAGTCAATGATGTCATAGGATGTGGGAGGGAAAGTCCGACTTGTTTAACCTGCAACCACAATTTTGAGTACTGACTTCTAACCTAGACAGCAACTAGGATACCAACAATGGTATAAATCCAGAACTTAGTTGCAACTACAGTAGACTTACCAAACCAACAGAACTTGCATATGTGTTAATTTACCAAGTTCCCATTGATTCCACAAGTCTACTCTTGTTGGATTTAGGCCACAATAGCAAGTGTGGCAATGTGGGACGAGATGGGAACTTGGTTGTTCCACTATCAACATCAACCGAAAACCCACCAAGAATTACTTGTGGGTTTCCCTTGGGTTTTTTCTGGGCTGTGAGGTCGTGTTCTGGAATAGTTTCTTTCTGTCGTTTAGCCTGCATCTGTGGCTGGCATCCTCAGAGAATGGTTGTGTAGATGTGTGTGTGGAGTTTATATGCTGTGAACCCCTGTTGGGGAGTATATGTATATTTGTGTAATTGAATGGTTAGTTTCTGGGTATAGAAATGTAAGGCTCGTTACTGTCTGTTTGGCTGATGGTTGGTTGATGGGCCATTATCTGCTGGGAATCTCCCTGTCCTGCATGGAATTCTTTTGTAAGTGTTGAATTTTAATTCTATTGTATTTCAAAACCGGGAGCCAGATTTGGTTTACTTTTAAAGTTTCTTCTTTCCTGTTGAAGTTGTCCAGGTGTTTGTGGATTTCAATAGCTTTTCTATGCATTCTGACATGATAGTTGTTGGCCTGGGTTCACAGCATATAAACTCCACACACACACACATACACACCTACACAACCATTCTCTGAGGATGCCAGCCACACATGCAGGTGAAACGTCAGAAAGAAACTATTCTAGAACACGGCCTCACAGCCCAGAAAAATCCAAGGGAAATCTATGGATGCTGGCCGTGAAAGCCTTCGACTTCACATTACTTGTGGGCTTGACAGAAACAATGTAGGTTACTGAAAGATGTCTCCCTGTTCTCTGGGCTTCCAGACTCCATTGTCTTTACTGTTGTGTAGAAGATAGAGTATTAGGCTTGGAATATGGAGACAAGGTTAAGATCCCTGTTTGATCATGAAAGTTACTGAGTGATATGGGACAAATGGTTTCTTCTCTCCCCCACTTAGCTTACCAAACCTCCCTTTATTGATTAATTTGATTATATTGATAAGGGTAAAATAGTATGGCATTCTATATACTCTTAGCTCATCAGAGGAAAAAGCAAATATAGATCTGGTTAATATATAATGGTGTAATGTTGTCCTAAATGACTAACACAGAAATTAATAGTCTAATTAGTTTAGCTACTCATACTGAAAAAATGCAAGTGCTTCCATGTTTATAGCAACACAGTCTAATCAGAAACTTCAAAGAATAATCACTTGTTCTTGGCATAGATCCCTGTATATTGTTCATCCCTGCTAGCACATTTATTTATGTTGTATTATAAAATCTTGCATATCTATAAATACTTATTTAGCTTTTTTTATTCTTGCAAATGAAGGAAGGTATGTAGTGGAGACATATCCTAGAAATCTTCTAAAGGTTAAGTCCAGGACACTCATGAGTTGATAGGTGCCTATTAAAATTCATGAGGCTTGAATACAGGTGATGGGCATAGTTGCTTAACTATAGTTCTATTTATTAAATTTAAACATTTTGCCTTTCTTTTCTTCTATGGGGCATTGACAATAATAATCAGTGGAAAAGGAATTGTCTTGGCTTTATCCACAAATTGAGATTTTAATTAAAATGTTCAATGAATTGTTTCTTGTCCTTGTATAATAATAATAATAATAATAATAATATTTATTTATACCCTGCCCCTCTGCTAAAAACAACCAAAAAGCATTATACAAAAAACATTATTCTTCCTGTATAACCTTCATGGCACAGGTTAACTCTATCAATATTTCTTGCCTACCATTAAAATTGCAGTTTGTTTACTGTATAATGTACACAGTATTCTTTACATTCAAAGAAGTGTGCATGGTTATGCATGCCACATCTTCAAAGTGCCTTCTTAAAGCACACAAAGGTTAGTTAATATGGAGTTTATTGATACAAGGAATGCAAGATCAAACATGCTAATGTTAACAATGTATGAGACTGGAAAAAGTTTATGGTAAAGGAGGAAGTTTAAAAAAGAAGAAAGATTGTAAAGTGTTGGCAGAGTTACTTGTCAATAAGCTGAGTATATTATAGAGTGAGAACTGTGGCCCTCTGTTAAGGCGGTTTGGATGAGACACATTCCACCATTATAAAAAAGAAGTGCAGTAGGAGGCTTTATGGCTTGTATTCAGAAAATAACTCAAGAGATTGATCAAAAACCTGGCAGTGTAGAAAGGTCACTTTGAGGATGATCTGTGCAAATCCTGAGATAGAAAGGCTAAAGAAATAACTTCTTTATAGAAGTTTAAATTTGGCATATCACATCCAGCAGTTTGATAGGTATTTTTATTTTCCCTTTTCATCACAAGATTTGTTGGGATTATATTTGCTGGCCAATTTCTCCACTTACACAGTGTTTTTCAGGACATAGTTTGTTGTGTTACATCATAGAGAAAGTCTAGTCCATGGACTTCCCCCCATAAAAACCCAGATGGCTCCACTTGACCTTGCTCAGCCATTTTGTCCTCTGATCTTCCACTCCCTAAACTGGATAGAATGTCCAGTTGTGCTTCCTGGAGGTTTCTGGAACACAACTGACTATTTTACCAGATTTAGGAAGGGTATAGGATTCCTGCCTTGGGAATCAATTGGGCCATGGGTTGCAGTTTACCAAATGATAATGTAGCATGTTGTGTCTTCCAACACTATGAGTTGTTTACAGTTTTTATATTAAAATTTGTCCCAAACTTCCAATTCTGTGATTCTATTTAGAAGGGATTGGGTGCCAACTGGTTAAGATGGAATCATAAGTTGGTTATACCTTAAGTTGCGAATACTCCATGAGTGTGTTGTAGTTAACAGACAAATCTGACAGCCACCCAGCTCCAAAGAAATGATGAAACTGGAACTAAACACAGAATATGTTACTATTAGCTGGACCTGGCATACCATAAGCCATTAAAAAACTCCCAGTAGACCTCATGACAGCCCTGTAAGGTAAGCTGGTGGATTTAAATTCCTCCTCCACCTTCTCAGCATTCCACACTTTCCCCAGAATTGCTGTGGGTGACTCGCTCTGTTACCCTGCTGCAGCTGCCGCCAGTTGACTGACTGGCTCAGGCACAGTGGCAGCAGTGGTATCCTGTCACCACCACCAGTTGACTGCCTGGATCCCATCACAGCTCCTGACTGATGAGTGGCTGAGAGAGTGAGAGGAGGGAGGGGCTCTTGTGTGGCAGTAATGCAGATTGAGTTTATTGTGATGTGGAGAGGTAATTTGCATGTTGGTGATGATTGGCTGGATGTGCGCTGGGTGTGTTTCCTGAGCAGCCAATCAGCACATTAGGAAAGGCAACATACCCAAGATAATTATATATATAAATAGATAGATTCCACATCTATATTGCCTAAATGACACTCTTAGGGAACATGATTCTTAACAGCTGTAATTTCCTGGCATTTTGGAGCTTATGTGCATACTGAAGGTCTTTAATACAAGTGATATTTTTCCTTGTTAATTCAATATAACAGCCACTTGAAGAAAGTTTTATGCTGCTCATCAGTGTATGCAATATATTTTCTGCACTGTGTTCTCTCTGTTTGTCCATTTCTGTTTTACTCTAATCAGTTTGTTCATATTTTTGAAAACTTTTTCTGTTTTTCTTTCTTTCTTTATTGCTTCTGATTTATGCCTCCCATAACAAGGAGCTGGGGTAATACAGAATAGCTTCAGAGACCATGAGATTACTTGGTTAGTTTATCTCTATCACGTCCTTTTTAAAATTAGTTTTATAAAATTTAATACTGCACACTCTATTTTGTTACACTGTGGGAACATAATATCAGAAACGTTGTGTAGCTAATTTATGCACATGAATTTTTAACAGATTCTGGAATGTAATGGATTGGGTATGTAATCCATAGAAAAACATAGGCAATGAAAAGAAATAAAGCCAGCACTTCCATGTATTAAAATATTTTAATAAAAATGCCATAATATGAGATTTTATTAAAATATTGACACACACACATTTCTTATAGCATTACAGTCTAATTTCTATTAGATATGTTCTTGTGTAGGTATGGAAACAACTTTGAAAAATTGGAGGACTTTAGAAAACAAATTGGAGGAAAGGTAGACTTGCGACAGACCCATGGCTGGTCATGGCAGACAGACGTTCTGAGCTATTCCCAACAGGACAGTCTCAGCATTGGATATTAAAGTCCCCCAACACTAGTCCTGTCCACTTTGGCTAGTTCAGGAAGGGAGAACTGTTCAGTAGCTGGATGGGCAGTATCTGGTTTGACTACTGCAGATTGATCAGAATTGCAAACCATAGCCTAATCCTATTTTGTGAGATTGGAAGCAGTGCTTAAACTACAGTTTCCAAGTCTTAACATCACTAAAAATGTACCTTAATAAACTAGGAATTTTCTTAAGCTGGATGTGGAAGACAAGGAAGAGAAAGGGAAAGGAATTAACACATAAGCACCACTTTTCCCATCTCCATCAAATAAATGATGGTTTGTTGGAGCCATAGATGGCTCAAGACACTTGCTGACTCAGATAAAGAACATGAAGGATTCCTACCAGTCCATGTAAAAAAAGCAATTGGATTGGCAGTTAAATATTTCTGGAGAGTTTTCCGCTGTACCTGAAGTTAGCAGGCTAGCAAAGGATACGGCAGTGGGATCACACGGTTCTCTTCTCTAACTTTGCTGTTGTCTCTCATAGGATGTTATCAGACAAGGCAAATAAGGCATCATAAGGATGCCTAATGATCACGAAAGGGCACACGTATCACACAACATCACCCTTTCGTGATCATGTCCTGTTTGCCACTTGTGTGCTTGCATTTCCGGCGTTTGAAACTTCACACCATTGTACTCACATGAATGCAGGATCAGTGCCCTGTCTGGCAAGAACACTTCTGGGTGAGATCATGACAGCCAGGTAGGTGAGGCACTCTTTATGACCCTCCCCAGTTTACTTGGGACTTTTTTAGTGTGTTTTGATGCTTTGTGTAACTTTAACTTTGTTATTTTTGTTTTTATTTTTGAATTACTCATGCTGTGTATTCTTGCGAGAATACATGGGATTTCAAATGAGGAAGTGAACGGAGCTCCGTTCACTCCTCATTCACTGCCAGGGAAGCCTTGTTGCAGATAGGAAGTGAGTGTGGCATGGGGTTCTTTATGCCAGTTCTTTTGCTGGCATAAAAATGGCAAAGTTATACCGGCAAAAGTGGGGTGGTCTGATAAAGTCCATAAACTGCCTAAGGCAACTGGCTTGCTCTGTCACATGGTAAGGCCGGTAGAATTGTTATGAGTTATGCTCAATAAATACGAATTCCAAGTAGACTTTTGATGCTTTAGGCAGGGAGCTGCCCCTTGCCAGGAGTCTGTATGCATGGTGGAATGGTAGGGCAAAAGCCTGGATCCCTGTTCATCTTGGAGAAGTCAAGCCTCATTTTAAAGTACAAATTGGAATTTCCCTCCCCGCTGCTGACAAGGAAATTGTCTCATTGAGAACTTCCAAACTGGCTTGGACTGGTACACACACACACACACACCAATTTTGAGGTATTCTGCAGTATACAGAGATATTGGGGAATACTAAATAGGCAGAGGTCTATATTTGATTGGCATTGTTTCAGGTGAGCAACTCCATTGTTCCTCTCTCCCAGGCCATCTAAGAGTCATTACTAGTGCCCAGAAGGTGAAAGGCCATGTGCACATCTGAGCACACAGAGCCTTTCGAACCCTCCAATAGAATAATACTCCCTACCCAGAGGGGTCTCCTTGGGACAGCCCCCAAGTTAGAAAAGGGCTATATATAGGCCAGAAAGGGAGAATCAAGCCCTTGGTTCCTCTCTCTGTATTCCTTCACCTTCCCTCCAGAAGCTCTGCCCAGAAGATGTGGACGTTTTTCCACATAAAAAGGGTAAGAAAATCCATGTGTGTCTTAGACCGTAGTCCCTTAAGCTCAGCTACACCCCTCTAGCTCCCACCACCACTAAATTGGTCAGGAGTAGGGTTTTAACACCTGTGCTGTTTTCCCCCTCCTTTCCTTTGAGAAACTGCTATTAACAACTTGTATTAAATATAGACTGTTGTATTGGTTTCTACTGCTATCTTTTTCTGTCTTTTTAATAAAGAAATAATTGTTTTTGCTGCAAAATGTGCTTGTTCTTGACCTGATTCCTCTCACTTGGAGTCACTCTGCTTAATTGTTCATTTTTAAAACCTTTAGCCTGTAAGGTCCTGTACAGAGTTAGTGCCTGGGAGAGATTCCCCCCTAAAACCAGTTAAACCCAGTGCACTGCTCTTCACAGAATGATGTCTGAAGTGAAACCTACAGACTAATCCTAAGCATGATTTTACACAGATCTAATATTTGGTCTTTCAGTTATATTCATTTATTTGTTCAGAATAGATTCCTTTTCTCTAATGTTCTTTCCATGTTTGGTCTATGGCTACTAGCTTAGGAAAAAATAAGTAGTCTAGCTCTAGAGAACTGGAAAGATTCATAAGGTCCTACTAAGAACTAAATAAAAAGGCACCAGATCCTGTCTGATCTTGGAAGCTAAGCAGAGTCAGCCCTGATTAGTACTTAGATGGGAGAACACCAACAAATACCAGGTGCTGTAAGTTATATTTCAGAGGAAGGAACTGGCAAAACCACCTCTGGGTATTCCTTGCCTAAGAAAACCCTAAGAAATTCATGGGGTTGTCAGAAGCCAACAGTGATTTGAAGGCATGCATGTACACATATACACAGGAGATTTTCACATGGGCTATATATCCTGTGGCACAACGTTGACCCTGTTCTGTCCTGCATCCATTCTGCTCCCATGACTGTTCCAGAACAATGTAATCACGATTTTTCATCGTGAATAGACCTCCCATTCTATCGCTATCATGCAATCATGGGTGTGCGAACAGGAGCCCCGTTCCTGTTCCAAAATGACAACCGCGGAGGGGAGGTCCATTCCGAGCCGTTCCATACCAGGATGTCCTGGTACGATCTGGACATCCAGGTAAGTGGCACTCTTTATTTTACCCTCCCTGTTTTGATTGTGTGATTTAAAGTGTGTTTTTGTGCTTGGTGAACTGATTTTATGTTTGGGGGAGTTTTATTTTTTAAATTTACTGCCCAGCAGTTATCACGCGATAATGTGATAACATTTCAGACGGCTGGTCGTAAAAGCAGCCTTACGATGGCTACATTTACAGCCGGCCAGCAAGAGGAGGGGGAGCCTGCTTCTGCCACGGAATTAGGAGAGGAGGTGGCGGGGCAGTAACGGGGCATTTTGGCCCTGTGTGAAAATCTCCACACACACACACTAAAAATAATCACAAAAAAGCACCCACTTTTCAAAGAGACAGTGCTTTTTTTTCCTGTGATGTAAAGGAGTATTACTAGTCACTACTGTAGAATTTTCTGTTTTTCATCTGGACTGAAGCCAAGGCAGAAGCAAACAGTGCTATATTGGTATTTGACATTATAGAAAAGGTAAGAATTCATATATTTTAGGTATACAGCTACAGAGTAGTCTGTATTTTGATACAACCATACACAGAAACAGTGACATTTTTAACTGTGTAAATCAGACTAAGACTTGTTGTATTAGAAGAAATATGTGTAGGACGTGTTATACTATAACTCATTCCATCATGAAGTGTGATGATATACTACTGACACAGCATTTTTAATTAATATGTCTGACATTTGCATTAGTACTGATACTGAGAATGATTGTTCCTACCTAAAATATATAATTAAAGTAGATTTGGAGAAGCTCCTATCCTACTAACCTGATTTTATTCACGGTGATAATATCATTCCATAAGAGGTTTCTACCAATTGAAAATTATGCTCTTGGTAGGATTAAAAAAGGATGCCAACATGGTGTAGTGATTTGAGCATTATACTATCACTCTGGAGAAAAGGGTTCGAATCCCCACTCAGCCATGGAAACTCATTGGGTGGTTCTGGGCAAGTCACATTCTCTCAGCCTAAGAAGACAAAGGCAAACCCCCTGTTAACAAATCTCGCCAAGAAAACCCTGTGATAGGTTCACCTTAAGGTCACCATAAGTCAGAAAATGACTCGAAGGCACACAACAACAAAGTTTCACAGTATCACGGTAAGTTGAAAACGATAATTATGCAATGCAATAGCATGACATGTGCAATAATTATATGAATAAAATAATTGTGAAGTTACATTTCTCCTTTCTGAAATTCATTTTGTTAGTTTTGGCCCAGCTTTCTAATCTTTTCATCAGGCTGTATGTTGAGTGGAATGCAGGAAGATGGTTAAATTGCTGTTTCCTCATTTTTTAAGCTATGAAAGCTAGTTGTTACCTGTCATCAGAAATGCATTCTAATTTGTATGAGACACAGAACCAAATTGCTGTAGGAAACAGTGTTGCTTGTTATTTTATTCCAGCAGTCCTTAATTTGTTTTGTAGCTAACAGAGGACTAACATGCCTAATACCTCTAGCACTGCATCTTTGTACAGCTGCAGATTCCAGACTCATATCCGGCCTTTCATCTCTTCATCCCTGTGTTCAGCATCTAGCCTGATGAAGCATTGTGGAAGACTCAAAGGTTTCTCATGATTGTGACATTTGAGTTGACCCGAAGAAAGTGATGTTTTCTAATGGACCAGCACTATTACCTACCAATTTGGTGCATATATTTCTGCTCAACTGTGGTCCAACTAACCTTTAAAATTACATAATGCCTTTTTACCAGAGGCTAAAAGCAATATAAAATCACATATGTCAAGTAATCTTTTTCAAATCACCATGAATTGTCTTAAGCCTAACTCAATCAAGGGATCAGCTTTCCTTTCCTAGATGAACAATACTTTAGCAGGGGTTAGAAACAAGGTTTTTACACTGTGATTTCTGCTATTTGTTTCTGTTGACTGCTCTGTTTCTGTTTTCATGTGACAAGCTTATATCTCTTACTATCTTGCTGACTTGAAGGACACAACAACAACAACAAGAGTAACAAGGAATACAAGAAGGTTTGTTTAGGAAGTCCTGTGAGAGGTCTACACACCAATGTCTCTTGCTGTCCCCACTCTTTGCTCTTCATTATTTATTGAAGCCTCCCTCCCTCCTCCTCCTCTACCACCACGACCACCATGCATCCTTTCCTTAGATCAGGCTCTCCTGATGTTGTTGAACTGCAACTCCCAGCAGCCCTAGTCAGAATCACCAATCGTGAAAAATGTTGTACATTTAGTTCAACAGTATCTGGAAGACTGCACAATGCCCACCCCATAGCAGAACAAGGGTCTCTATGTAACATTTGTCAACCTCACCAAAGCCTTTGACACTGTGAGTAGAAAAGGTCTGTGGCAGATCCTGGAAAGACTAGGATGTCCCCCCAAATTCCTTAAAATGATTATCTTGCTACATGAGGGCCAGCATGGTCAAGTCAGATATGGCGATGCTCTTTCAGAGCCCTTTCTGATAACTAATGGAGTGAAGCAAGGTTGCGTTCTTGCTTCTTCAGCATGATGCTCCAAAGGGCTACGGCAGAGCTTGAAGAAGAAGAGGGCATCTATATACGTTACCGTACTGATGGTAGCTTGTTTAACTTAAGCCGTCTGAGGGCTCACACTAAGACTCTAAACTATCTAGTCCGTGAGCTGCTCTTCACTGATGATGCTGCCCTTGTTGCCCACATAGAAGCAGCTCTGCAGCACCTAACATCCTGCTTCGCAACAGCTGCAGAGCTGTTTGGGCTGGAAGTCAACCTGAAGAAAATGGAAGTTCTTTACCAGCCTGCACCACAGGATGAACACCACAATCCCAACATTGCCATCGGCAAATCTGTGCTCAAGTCCGTTCAGCTGTTCACCTACCTGGGAAGCATCATTTCCTCAGATGCCAAGATTGACAAAGAGATCGATCACAGATTAGCAAAGGCATATTGCACATTTGGAAGACTTTACAAAAGAGTCTGGAGTAATAAACAACTGAGGCAAAGCACAAAAATCAGTGTGTATAGAGCCATTGTACTGTCTATTCTCCTTTATGTGTCTGAAACATGGGTCACCTATCGCCAACACTTACAACTTCTCGAATGTTTTCATCAGTGCTGTATACGTACGATCCTAAATATACACTGGACTGACTATGTGATGAATGTTGCTGTCCTTGAGCAAGCAGGGATCACCAGCATTGAGGCCATGATATTGAGAACACATCTGCACTGGGCAGGGCACATTTCTAGGATGGAGGACCATCACCTCCTAAAAATAGTACTCTATGGTGAACTCGCCATGGGTCAGTGTAAGAGGGGCACTCCAAAAACACGATACAAGTATTCCCTGAAACAACATCTCAGGCTTGGCCAAATTGATCACCAACAATGGTCCGCCCTAGCCTCACATTGGGAGGCATGGAGACGCACTATCCACAATGCTGCAGCCTTATTTGAGAACTCACGCCGAACAAGTCTTGAAGAGAAATGACAATGCAGAAAGAATCACAACCTGGAAACATCTCCCAAGGATACCTTTGCTGTGCTTTCTGCAACTGGACTTGTTTATCACGGATTGGCCTTTTTAGTCATCAGCACGCTTGCAGAAAGTGCAGGATGAGTCCTTCCTAAATCTTCTTTTGCGAAGAAAAGCCAGAGAAAGAGAGAGAGAGAGATCTGGAAGACTGCACAATGCCCACCCCATAGTACATATTTTATCTTTGCTTGTGTGTTTGAAGCAGGACTTAACCTATTTTCCTGGATTGTATTCACATGTGAAAGTTCCATAAAACCTCGGGGATGCAAGTCTGGGCACAGCAGGATGTATGAAAAGGAAGCATATTCACGTTACCCTTGACATGTGGAAGGACTTAAAATAAACGAACAGAAACACAGCAGGAGTTCTTAGCTAGAATATGGACCTTTTTTTTTCTTTTTTTTTGGAAAAGTGAAATATTTATACGTACATATTTAGAATTGTATTGCCATTATTTCTGAATGATAGTGCTACTTTTTATAGGCAAATATCAAAAGTTAATTGCTTGATTAAAAGCTGTCTTCTGTTGTGCCTTCAAGTCATTTCCACCTTATGGTAACTCTAACTAAGGCGAACCTATCTTGGGGTTTTCTTGGCAAGGTTTGTTCAGAGGAAGTTTGCCTTTGCTTTCCTCTGAGGCTGAGAGAGAGTGACTTGCCCAAAGTCACTTGGTGGGTTTTCATGACAGAGAGGATTTGAACCCTAGTCTCCAGAGCCATTGTCCAACACACAGACCATTACACCATGCTGGTTCTGTCTTTTGTTTCTTACCATTTAATGTGCCAAATCAATTATTATTCTTGAATGGAGCATCAGAGGTGTAGGTGCTTGACTGAGGACATTTGCCTCTTTTGCAAGTTTGTTTTGTAACTATGAAGAACTACAGATGGCTAATTTGAATGGTTAGCCCCATTGACCAAAAAGTGCTGCATTCTGGAAACACTCAGTCTGCCTTGTTTTGGCAGCTAGCTAGTCCTTTGATACACTACTGTGTGAAAAACTACTATTAAAATTAAAGTGTGTAGAATTTAATATATAGCTATTGTGAGATAGTGTACCTATATATCTATATCTAAGATTGAGGATAGCAAAATTGTCTGTAGACATCAGAGTCATGGAACTTTAGAGCAGCATACATCAAAGTGTCCTAAAAAACAAGTGTATCATTTTAAAAATAGATGTATGACTTTCTCCCTAAATGACTGAATAGTGTGAAAAAGTGAATACCTTTTTTCTGATTAAAAATGAATCCATTCCACAATGTGAGTAAATTTATCAACTGTATTTGTTTATTTTATTTTCTCCCCGTTCTTTTTTAAAAAAATCTTGCAATGCTCATAAATTATAGATCAAATATTTTGAAGCAACCTGCATATTATATACTTACTATTCCCATTTGAAAAATGGAAGAATTATTATATCACTATGAAATAGTAAGATGTAAAGAGCCATTAATGTGCTATCCCTGAACATACTGTCTGGTGTTTTGGAGCTCTAATAGTTCCCTGGTTTTTAGGAGATGGCAGAGTCCAGGTTATGGAAAGAACTCAGCTGATGGCTGCAGCGCAAGTGGCATAAGTATCAAAATGAATGCAACCAAATGTGTGAGAGCACATTATTGTGTCTAATATGTGGATTATAATAGTGGTGGTGGTGGAAGTGGTTGTAGCGAAGGTTAACTTCTCTACCTTTGTTGCATTCAAGTAGAGCCCTAGTTGCCTTCCTCTGAGAAATTACTGGGCTGGTGAGGTCTTCTTCTGTAGATGAAAGCCACAAGCCCCCAGAGGACTGCTGTGACAGTTTGCAAGGCACTTTGAGACAAATTCACTTAAAACCAATGATGAGCAAAGGGTGGGGCCTAAATGAAGAAGATCAAGGGTGTAGCTATGGGTGACCAAAAATGAAGGCATAAGAATTCTGCTCCCTAATGAAATTTTCCTTGTGAATGTGAACATAGCAAATATAAAAGATTCTAAAGGTCAATAGTCTTCTTTGTCTTAGATACTGGAAATTTGAGGACTGGAGGAAAATTTAATGGGGCCCCCAGAATTTTTATTCGAGGACTGTGCCATTGTGCCCACCCACCCCCCCAGCTATATCCCTGAAGTAGATAGATAGATAGATAGATAGATAGATAGAACTTGCCACCATGGTTTTTACGTGTTCCAATAGACACAATCAAATCTAATAGACTGAGATAATTGTCATTTGTTATAGCCTAATGCTGTAGGTGTTTGGTAGTCCATACATAGTTTCAATCTACATCCATCATGGCTGGAAAGAACTGGTAAGTATTGACAGGTTGGACTGAGGAAGTGGTAATATTTCTATGGTGGAAGGAAGAATTGGTTCCAGATAACCAGATAAAAAGGAGCCCTGGTGGCGCAGTGGTTAAATGCCAGTACTGCAAGTCACCACGTTGCAAGTTCGATTCCAGCGGGCTCCAAGGTTCACTCAGCCTTCCATCCTTTCGTAGGTTGGTAAAATGAGTACCCAGCTTGTGGGGGCAATTAGCTCACAACACACATTGGAAACTGCTTAATGCACTGTAGATGTGTAAACTGCTATTGCTTAAAACAAACAATTTGTAAGCCGCTCTGATAGCCTTCTGGCTGAAGAGCGGGGTATAAATAAATAAATAAATAAATAAACTTAAAGCAGGACCTGACAAGTCCTGCTCTGGACCCAGATGCATGTGATAATTACCACCAAGGAGATTATCAGACAGGAACAAAAAAAGCGTTCCTGTCCCACAATCTCCTCTTCTGCCCCTGTAATGATAAAAAAGAAAAACTTTTCATACCTACTTGTTTGAGCGACAAGGCAGCCCACTTCCTGGAATGAAATCTGACCGTTTCTCATAAGAAGATGAGAGCATGGGAAATTAAAAAAAAAAGAAAAAAGAAAAAAGAAAAATTCAAGCAAAAAAGTGACAGCAAGCACAAAAACACACTTAAAACTTTACAAGTAATCTGGGGAGGGTACAAAAAAGTGTGTCACTTACCTGGATATCCTGATCTCACCAGGAAGTGTTCTGGCAGGGACCTCCCATTGATGCTGGGATCTCGCCAGCAAAACGGGCACCTTTTCACTCAGAGAACATTCCGTTACAGAAACAGAACTGGGGATCCATTGACGGCTTCTCCCATTAATAAAAAGCAGCACTGGTGGAATATCAGCAGAATGGGAGCAATTACAAGAGGGAAATGACATCATCTGAAAAGGAAGCCCTTTAGCGATCTCCTGGTGTCGTTCTAACACCATATTTGGTGCATCTGGTAATCTCCCAAGTTGCAAATATTCCCTTCTATGGGAAATTATTCAAAAAGATGGTGGACACTTGGATGAACTTTTAATAAGTTGATGTTCTAGACCAGCATGGGGAAGTAAAAAAAAAAATGTCCACAAATTGCACCAAAGTGATTGGCATGCAAACACACACACACACTCCTCAGAACCCACACCCCTCTAACTAAACACATTGTTTTAGTTCCATTCCTCCTTCAAAATAGTGACAGAAGTGATACTGTGACACTGTCTTTGCATACTTGGAAAGTTTTATCTACAGAGTAGGGAACCTTTGGCCTTCTAGATGTTTTGGACTTCAACTCCCTCAAGTCATAGCTAGCATGGCCAGTGGTGTGGAATTATGGGAATTATAGTCCAAAACATCTAGAAGGCCAAAGGTTCCCCACCCTTTTTTTTTGTTTCTATTTTTTTTTTAACTTGTACTGTTTCTTTTTAAAATATGAAATGGTACAAATACAACTCAGGTGCAAAATTTTCTTACTTCACACTCTCATATTCTAAGGTTCAATCATTATTCATCTGGTATAGCTCAGCAAAGGTGCAGGATTCTCTTCTGATCCTCAAGTGCTAATTTATTATGGCTGTGCACTTTTGCTTTAAGCCCCCACCCCAAGAATAAAAAATCAGGAATCTTGGCTCTCATCCCCATTTCCCTAGCCATATGATACAGCCATGGGGTTTTTTTGGAGAGCAATCAAGTGATACCTTGCTAAACCAGTTCACAGTAAAGGTTTTCAATCAGTGTCGTGTACAGGCATACCTCAGTTAACAATGCCTCTGACAATGCAGCTCCTTTTTACAAAGACTTTATATGCCCCTGCCTTCCTTTGCTTCCTCATCTGCTGTCTAGCTGGAAGTTTTTTTTAACAGCATTGGCAGGATGGTGAAGGCAGCCTGGAGAACCACAGATCTGCAGTGTAGGGTTGAAATAGTGCATTTACAATAAGCAGTGCGCAATAAACAAAGCTTGAGATGAGAAACAGCAGAAGTCTGCTTTAGCCGATCCTACTGTAGGCATGTATGCTTGCCTACAACAGGCAACGTAAACAGTGCATGCCTCCAGAATGCCTTACTCAGCATGTGTGAACAGCAAAACAGTGGGAAAGGAAGAGAGCAGATAGGCTATCCCCACCATGGTAACAAAACAAAAGCATAGGTCCATCATAGATTCTCCTTGGGTAATTGAATGGTTAGTTTCTGGGTCTAGAAATCCAAGGCTCGTTAGTGTCTGTTTGGCTGATGGTTGGTTGATGGGCCATTATCTGCTGGAACTCCCCCTGTCCCTGGGTGGAATTCCTTTGTAAATGCTGAGTTTTGATTCTATTGTTCTTCAAAACTGGGAGCCAGATTTTGTTTACTTTTAAGGTTTCTTCTTTCCTGTTGAAGTTGTCCAGGTGTTTGTGGATTTCAATAGCTTCTCTGTGCATTCTGACATGATAGTTGTTGGCTTGGTCCAGAATTTCTGTGTTTTTAAATAGCATTTTGTGTCCAGGTTGGTTTATAACATGTTCTGCTACTGCTGATTTTTCTGGCTGGCCCAATATGCAGTGTCTCTCATGTTCCTTGATTCGTGTTTGCACACTGCATTTTGTGGTCCCTATGTAAACTTGTCCACAGCTGCATGGTATGCGGTAAACTCCTGCAGCTCCACATACACTCCTACCCAACCATTCTCTGAAGATGCCAGCCACAGATGCAGGTGAAACATCAGAAAGAAACTATTCCAGAACACGGCCTCACAGCCCGGAAAAAAACCAAGGAAAATCTATGGATGCCTGCCGTGAAAGCCTTCGACTTCACATAGGTCCATCAGTTTGGTGACCACAATGGAAATTGTAAGAAAAGTGGAGACTGGTGAATGAAAAAGTCATCCCTGGATGCATTTGGGAAGAAGACCTCAGGTGGTTTCTAGATAATTAAAAAAAAATCTGCTTTTGCATGGCTTACCTTACCTGTTCCCGCCCCATTTCCTATTTGCATATTGTCTGGTTTGAAGAAATAGTTTGGTGAGACATGTGAGCTGTTCTTCTTGTATTGTGGGTCTAGGAACCTATTTCTATTCTTTCCATTTTATTTCTGCCTCTGGTACCAACTTTTCTGTTAAAGAAGTAATGCCCAGGAATATATCAACTTTTTAACGGAGGTACACCTCTATTCAAAGGCCTGTTTCCACCAAGTCTGGATCCAATGGCCCCTTGACAGTCAGAAATCCTGTCTTTATAGAGCTGCCCCTTAAAAAATGGCATCCTCATTAATTGGAAAGGAGAGGAGGATTCTGCTTAAATTTCTGTTTGGTGAGAAGAAGACAAGTTCTCAGGATTCAGACCCAGAACATGATGAACTACAAGTAATACAGTTATAAGTAACATACTTACCTGTAACATGATGGGTTTTTTTTTCTTTCCTTCCCCTTTTGTCTTCTTTTTGGTATCAAGGATATTATACTTCTTGCATTTCTGCGTGAAGCATTAGTAACTACAAGTTACTTTGTTAGTGGAATTTTTCAAGTTTTGTCCCATTTGTTTATCAGTCTGAAAGTATATTTTGTTGTAGTAGTAGTGGAAAAGGAACAAGTAACACAATGATTTGATGTAATGAATTACTTTAAAAATGTCTGCAACAATAATGGCAACAAATTTCTTTGGGCTACTTTGTCACATATTATATAACTTGCTGAGTACTCTTAAAACTTCAATTGATTGGAATACATAACAAAAGACACATACATGGTGCTTGGTACTAGAGTATTAGCTTCTAATCAGATTGTTTTTTAACATTATTAAGAGAGAGTATACACAAAAGTCACCATAGAGTTACCGGTATGTTCTCTTTCTCTCCTTATGGTATAACTAAGCATTTTTGCGAGAGTAGACCCATGTGGAAATGTTAGAGCTGTGGGGGAAACCCCACTTCAAGAGCTTAGAAATACAAATTTGATTAATTTGTGGATATTGTAAAAATTTAATTGCAGGAGAATGATAATGAAAGGTTATAAACTCATCCTAGATGAGCCCTTTGTTTTCCACAGAAACACTCAGTTGAATCCATAGGAAGGAGAATGGCGAGAGACATAGCAAAGAGTACAGGGTAGAAAAGCAAATGTAAATGAACTAGGATGATGACAGCAATATTGACCAACACCATGTATGACAGACTGCCATGTTTAGGGAACAGATCCCATCCAGAAGGTACTTAGCTAACTTTCTAAAGTCAGAATTTTCAGCCTCGCTTTTACCCTTTAATAGTTAATTGCTTTGATTTACAGTTGGCTCTCTGTATCCATGGATTCTTTATCCTGGGCTTGAAAATATATTAAAAAAAACAAAAAACAAAAAGAAAATCTTGCTGTTTGCCATTTTATATAAGGGACATCATTTTCTGCACCACTGTATATAATGCGACTTGAGCATCCACAGATTTTGGTGTACATGGGAGTTCCAGGAACCAAACCCCAGCAGATACTGTGGCCCCACTGTACTCCCTTACTGACACCAGTGGAAGATATTATAAATGAAAGCAATGGTGATAATATGGACAATTATACTCTGACTACCAGCAAACACTGAAGATACATTTCCTGCTCTGACCAAGGATGAACAGTTTATTTTAATTATAGTTCTAATAAAAATATGCACCTATCTTCAAGTATGTCACCTACTTTTAAATACTATTATTCTGTCAGATTATAGCCTGAATGCTGATTTGCATTCTGTTATTGCAAACTATTACTATATTTATTTATTTATTTTCATTTCATTTCATTTCATTTGTATGCCGTCTTTTTCCCTAGTTGGGACCCAAGGTGGCTTCCATAAAACACATTAAAAATACAATATATACAGTTAAAATATTATAAAATCAGATTAAAACATACAAAATATACAAAATAAAACAAGCCCTGCTGCTTATACGTTATAAACTAGCAACTCCAACAGTCCACATGACATGCAATAGCTTCAGGTTTTCCAAACAGAAAAGTGAAAAATCAGGGTGTGTATGTGGTGTTAAACAACCCAAAGACAAAAATAACGTATATAGATTACACTGCAATTGTTCAAATTTTCTCATAAATACTTTTATTTCTGTTGAATTAAGGAAATGCCCATTATTGTAGAATAAGAGGAGAGGAAACAGAGATTTCCTGAAATCATTCTCATGTGAGTCAGATGACATATGCTGGTTATACATTTGCATATGTCTAATTAGCAGTTGTCACCATTGTTCTCATGTTAAAATATTCCTCAGTACACCAATAATGAAATAGCTCTAAGTGATGGAGGGGGAAAGGGCTAAAGATGTAGTTTAAGATGTTAGTGAAGTCCAAACAAAGCTGTTTTTTTTAAAAAAGAAACATCCTGATCATGCATAGTTTTGTGTGGTGATTTAGTCCACAGATTCTTTATCCACAGATTCAACCAACCATAGCTTGAAAATATTTTTTTTTAAATCCCAAAAGCAAAGCTTGCTGTTCACCACTTTATATAAGGGGCAGTATTGTATATAATGAGACTTGAGCATCTATGGATTTTGGTATCCACAATGGGTCTTGGAACCAAACCCTAGTGGATATCAAGGACCCACTGTATAATAATTGATGCAGCAAAGACATCATGATGGGCATCTCCCCCATCAGATTTGCTGGTTATATTTAAAAGATGAAACCACAAGGTTTCCATTTAGGCTGGACCAGAGGATATAACAGACACCTCTTAGGATAACCTTAAAGCTGAGGGAAGTCTAAAAAGGGAGATGGGGATTTTAGGATTTTGGCTTGAGTGTGTACATTTGTGTGTACTTTTCCTCCTCTAAGCTGAGTGTAAACAACCCCAAGGGCTTGTAGCAGTCCCAACTTCAAAACAAGGGTTAGAAAGACTAAACAAGCCAGGGAGATCAGCATTATCCCAGGAGCAGGAAAATCCCTAAGTAATTATTTCTATCTCTGGTTTGTTTAATCTGTAATAATATTGCTGCAAATTTGGGAGTTCAATTATAGGGATGAAGTAAATTCTTTTTAAAACCACTTTTTAAAAACGTGGCATAGGAGCTTTTTGTTGCAAATTGCTTGGTTTTTTTTTTTAATGAAAAGCAGTACACAAAATATTTGGAAGTAAAGAACTACAACAAAAATATTAATAACAAATAATAACATAGCAATTATGACATATCTTAGAGATAATGAAGTATAAGCATCTGCCGATGAAACTTTTCCTCCATAAAAAGTACAGTTTCTGGTTGCCTAGAAGTTTTGAAAGGAAGATTGCAGCTAGGCAAAGATGACACTCCTTCTTCTGAATGACATCTTGTTGAGCAACTTCCTGGCATTCTCCCAACTCCTCTGCTATAGGGACAGTATATAGGAAACTTGCCACTTGTGTGACTCTCCAGAGTTTTCAGTTCACATTTTCAAGATGCAGTATTTATTTTTCTGGGCAAATCTCGGGAGCCTGTTTAAGGTTAAGAGTGGATGCAGCGAAGTTAGATAAGAATGAAAACATAATCTCTTATAGCGCAAATTGACTTCCCTCTTTGTAGCTGGAGACACTGTTTCCAGCTGCTTTTCAGCTTCTTAAATCCTTGAAAGCTTCCCTAATCCCCATGTAGGCAGCCTTTACTTGCTATTTCTCCCTCCCCCTTCTCCTGATTGGTGAGGCTATTTCATGGCCTAATTCAGCCAACTACTACAGCTCTGAGCTGCGATTTGAAATAGGAGCCAGGCGGACAGTTGTTGCCTTACTCCCTGACTTGTAATGGGCTAGCAGGGACCAGGCTGGGAAACTTGACATTGTCTTCCCGACACATTCTTCAGCAGGGAAGGAAAAGCTCCAAAGGACTTGGGAGACTGGAAAGCGTGCTGGGAACTGGGAAATCGTGGATGGGATCTTGTTGGATCTTGAAACTCTCCTGTTTGTTGCTGGATGGATAATGGGATTTTAAACATGAGGCAGGTAAGGCACAAGCTGCAAAGCATTTGGCGAGCCTCCTATGAATAGAGAAAAGGAGGGAGGGGAAGAAAAGAGAAAGCGAGAGCTTAGGTGGAATGCCTGGGTCTATTCTTTGTTTTATTAACGAAAGCTTTGCAGAGCAGGGAGTTTGCTATACTTGTTGTTGTTCGGATTCCTTTTCAAGTTTTTCTTCTCCCTAGTCATCGGTGATGTTATTTGCGAGTCCTTTGGGCAAATAGGTTCTGAAAAGGGCTTCTGTGGATTTACCTGGCTTAACTGTGTGGTGGCACCTCACTTAACAGCAAGCTTGCTTTGTGACAACACAAAGCAGCGCAAACTTGCTGAGCTGTTGCAGTTGTGTCCTCAGTAGTATGGAAAGCCAATTAACTAAACACGAAGGGAAAAGTCCACCCAAACGCCACTGGTTTAATGTTCCACCACCTTTTCCCTTGTTGCCTTTTTGTAAAACAAAACAAAACCAAGTGACTTTTTTTTTAAAGGAGAATGTGATATATCTACATTCTGGCAGATATAAGAGCAAACCAAAAATAACTGATTGCTTGTATTTGCAAAGTTTCTCACAATTGTTCTATAATTAGCATGGACATTTTAAAGAAGGTCTTGACAGATCTCCTTCTTTCCCCTTCCTCCTCCTCCTCCTCCTCCAAGAATGTTGTTGTCTAAACACACTTTGTTGAAAAATGCACTATTTAATGTTATCAGAGACTAGTACAACACCATTATCTTTTTTAAAAAACAAACAGGCAAGAAAAATAAGTGTGTGAGAGAAGTGGGAGAAATTGCTTACTGATAATCCATTAATCATGAAAATGAATAAAGATGGGGGGGGAGTTGCACCTGTATTGGAAATTGAAACTTTTATATTGATGATCTGGGGAACTTTAACTGTGGTCTGAATAATTCTAGCAGCAATGACATGAAAAGCTCTCCTTGTTGCATATTGGTTTACTGAGATGCTTATTTGTGGAATTGTTTTGTTACTTAAGAAATCAATTTATTACTTGCACTCAATCAGACTATTATCCAAGCGATGACCGAAGAATTTAGGATAATGATCCTAGGATTTATTGCCACCAGAGGGAGCTGGTGGTAGTAAGCTAAAAGACAGTTTTTAAAATGTCATATGTCCCTCTTTCAAAAGGATATGGTACTTGCCCCAGCACAAATGTAGCTTATTTAGAATCGTTTTGGTTAAAAGAAAGTAGTTTTTTTTTTTAAAAAAGAGCAAATAACAGATGTGCAGATTGTTTTTTTAGGAGTGGGTGCAGAGAGAGAGGGAGAAAGAGAAAGGGGGAAGATGGTGAGAAACTGGAAAATCCGTTAGTGGTGTTACTGAGCACAAAAGATGAAGAGCAAATTCAGCAAATTATTTTGCCTCGTTATGTTGTGTCCTCCGTGTCCCACACATAGCTCCAATTTGTCCAGCCTGAGGAAACTACTAGAAGTGTTCGGTGCAGCTTTCTTGTATATGCATGATGTAACTTAATGTCATAAAATGTCACTGGTTTTTGTTTCCATCTCTGACAATTTTTGTACTCCTCATTAAGAATGTAGCCAACAGTTGTGCCTGTCCCAACAAAGATTTGAGTGTGTTTCCATTTACCTGGACCCATAGCTCATATTGTCACAATAAGACAGACCCATTTGTGGTCTGAAAAGTCACACTGGTGAAATAAAACATCTAACCAGATTGCTTAATGTACATTGCTGGGACATGTTATAAGAATCTTGATGAAGTTTTTCACTGCACATGTTTAAGCAGGAGTCTAAGCAGGATAGATCATGTTCTATCTAGAACATGATAGAAAACTTTGAAATACCAGCTCTTAACACTGAAGTTAAGGAAACAGATCCAGTTGGAGTCAGCATTGTTGATAATCAGAAAGCTTAAATTGATTCCTCCTTCTATAAAAGGGGCTATTTCTTAGAAGCATATACAGTACAACAGAATCCTAAATGTGTTTATTTGGATGTTTGTCTGCATAGTATTCAAAGTAGGCAAGGATCCCTTGATTATAACCTTGGAGCTGAGCTGCAATAGTCACGGGATGTGCTTCTACTCCTGGTAGTCTCCAGTTTGGTGAAATACCAATTTGTCTTTGTGTGCTGAACAAAACTGCATTATTAATTATATCAGTGAGCTAGCATACTTCAGCAGCTACAACAGTTTATGTATATTCTAACAGATATGAAACATTGAAATGTTTTTAATGTTAATTAGAGGTTTGCAGAACCAACTGCCAGTTTAAAAACTGGGCATTAAAATACAGTGAAATGCAAGTGTCAAAAAGCCAGAGGTCTGAATATATTGAAAGCTACTCCTGAATTTAAATTAAAAATACCTTAAACAAAATGACACATGGACAAAGCCAGTCTATCTGTTATCTTCCAGCCCATTTTTCATAACAAGAATGCTACAGTTTGGATTTATTAACTTTCAGATATAGTGGTGTGTCTTCACTGTGAAATGGAATTCTATATTGCACAGATAAATGATGTGGACCACTGCAAAATTCCAGCCCTGAAAAACAGCATAGAGGCATAGATTTGTGCCTGGCAGCTAACTGTCCTTCCGGAAGAACAAGAATTAGCCACATGTAATATGCTGCCAATCACACTGATAAGATTCAACCTTTTCAAAGGGAGAGGCAAGCCAGAACATACTAAGGGGTCTAACTTGTCACAGTATGTGTACTCTTGATTTTCAAACTGCCTTCAACATTTTTGCAAAGGCATTAAATATATTTAAAATATAGTTTGGTTGAATATAGAGATCCACACTATGCAATCTCACAATATTTATTAAAGGAATTACTTTAAAAAATTAAAAAATTGAGCAGACAACTATAAACAATTTACTTATCTGGCCACCTTGACAAAGAAAACTACAGTGGTTATTTTGTACAGTTTAGGCTTCTACCATGTCATTTAATCTCTAACATGGTTTTGGCCATACTAGGAAATGGCAGCTTGTTCTTTTCTACAGTTAAAAGTAAAAGCATCATGCTGAATATTAAATGAGGATGCAGTCTTAAAGAGATGCAGTAAGCCCTATGAACAATATAGAGTTTACTTCCAAGCAACATGCAGACAATTGCACTCTTTGTTTCCCTTCAGGAGTTTGTTGCAGATTTTTCATATTTGCCATCTGAACCATTTTTGAGGGTGGGAGTTATTTATGGAAAAGAAAAGAAAAAACCACTCTTAGAACCCTCCAGATTTTCTAAAGATGCTGCCAGGAATGGTTTTCTTGAAAACTGGAGAGGGCACTGTGGTATCTTCTAAAGTCTCTCCAAATCTAGACCTTAAAACATGAAGTGTTTCTGTACAAGCCAGAGTTACCTTCTTTAACATCAGGTATTATTTGTAAAAATACAGACTTCTAAGACAAGTTAGCAGTATTTTATTGTTGAGTGTCTACGAACTGAAATTTTCCAGAACTTTGAAAATAAGTTAAAGCGATCCATACAACTGCTTCTAAAACAGATGGAAATAAATTGGATTGTTTGGAAAGTGGAATAGCTAAAGAAATATTCTGAGAGTTTTATATAAAATGCTTTAGGACATGATTCATTTGAAATGCAGCAACAATTTTGTGTATGCCTAGTAGAAAGAAGTCTATTAAGGTCAGTGGGAATTACTGCTAGTTAAGTGTACCGTATATAGGATTGTCACCTAAATGCCACTAATGTGATCCAGAGAAATGTTAAGCTTGCACCAGTGGAATACTAATGGAATATCAAATTGCTTAACTATCTGGATGATATCCACAGAGAACAAAGGGATCCATATTAATTCTGGGTTATTACTACTATGATTATATACTATAGTAAACTCCAGTGACTGCAGTTTTTTAATTGCATTCTTTATGAAAGGGTGGATGGATATTTAGTAGATGATACACACACTCATACAGCCTTACAATTGTTCAACTTGATGGTATTTGCTTTAATTCTTCCTATTTTCACTGCTGAGACCTTTCTATTCAGTAATGTAATCCTTGCTTTTTTAAAAAAGTGGCTTTTCAAAAAAAAAAAACCTGAAAAATGTGTGACCTCAGCTCTTTGTGAGAATTTTCCCCATCCCTTTGTCCTGTTTTTTTTTTCTCCCTGACTCTGAAAGAAAAATGTACTTTTTGTCTGAGAATGTTGCTGTTGTATTTCATAGATAATAAAGGAGGGAAAAGTGCATGGAGTCCATAGGCTGAGTGTATCAGTTAATTAGCGGCTGGACATTACCCAGTAGGAAGTCTGGCAAGGTTTTTGTGTATATGTATGTGTGTGTTGTCTGCTTTCTTTGATCACTTGTGTGGTAAATAGACATGCAGAGTAACTATGGCAACATGTGCTGGAGGTTTGTGGGAACAGGGGAGACTCGATCACTCAACAAAGGATAGTTTGTTAGAATAGTTGGTTATGATTACAAAAAGGTGGTAACAATCAGGCTATTTAAAAACATACGTTCTGGAAGGAAAATGCACATTTATGTTACCAATTTAAAAGCAAAATATGGCTCTATAACTACAAAGGATTTGCTATGGTGAAGCAGAAAGAGGTAACAGGGTTTTTTGTTTTGTTTTGTTTGAAAGAAGGGGGTGACTGTTCAAGAACTGGACTGAAAATAGAATCTAATATGAAAATGGCACAAGCAGAGAGAACTTGGAAAGATACTGTTTTGTTTTTATTTGTTTGTTTTTTGTGGCAAACCTAGAAGTATTTCTGTATTGTGTTTTCTAAAGTTGTGGTCATAAAACACCCATTTCACTTACTTGCCTGTAGAGGTCAGACTTGAAATTTAACTGTCATAGTGAAAGCTAAATTGAAAGCAATGGGAAATCAGTAGGCTTACTGGAAACTTAATACCATTGTTTATTTATCAATAAATTATTATATTTATCATTAAATTGTATTATTGTTAAATCATATTAATGTGAAATGAACTGGTATGGGGGGGGAGTTAATGTCTTCTCACATTTAGAATCACTCATGTGTTTATGAACTATTTAGCTATGTAGCTCCTTCATCTGATTCCCCCAAAGACTTTAAGAATACAGTATTCATCAACAAGAAGCTTCTGGTACAGTAATATGATGGTGTGAATTTTCTTGGTGCCCTCCAATGACAAAACTATACCTGTGTAGTAGGTGGGCAACAGGAGGGAAAAGGCTGTGGGTACAGCATCCACGAAGGAAGCAAGGAACTGGAGAAGTAAACTTGGGCAGCTTTGAGAAGTATATCTACCTTCCCTCACTGTCTCTGCTTGACCCTGAAAAAAAGTACAATTCCTAGTGTAGGGCATCACAAAGATTCCCGCCAATAAATTCTGGTTCATATTGTTAACTTTATGAGTGGGTTGGATTCATGCAAAAACATTGTACAGCAGAGCTCCTCATCCAAATGCAACACCAAAAGTATATTTGAGATATAGTCAGATCCCCATATCTGTGGGGGTACAGTTCCTGTTTAATGTGGATATTGGAAACTCAGGGAAACTACAGAGTTGCATTGGAGTACCTAGAAGATGCCTAGAGAGGCATTCTACAGCACAACTCTATGGTATGTGTACCCATTTTGTGTCCTGCGGAAACTGTGGATATTGTTTCTGTGGATACAGAGGTCCAACTTTACTATTATTACTACTACTACTACTATTATTAATTTTAGCTTTATGTCAGGGATGGGGAAAGTGCAGTGTGTGGGCCACATGTGATCTGAAACTGCCCTCAGTCTGTCCAACATCACAGGCAAATTTGGCAATTTCACTTGCCCACCCTTTAGAGTTCCCAAACATTCCTGAAATAATGGGGAAACGGATGAAATTGGCTGAAAATGGTACAAAATAGCATTCTAGAAGTGTAATTGACAATTAAAATAATAAAACACAGTTTAAAAACAGTACAACTAAAAGCAGTAGAGTACTCGATCAAAAGCCTTTTCCTTTCTTAAAAAATTGTCAGTCTTCAAAAGCCTGGAAGAACAGCAACAAAGGGACTACTGTATTCGATCCTTCCGAGGAAGAACAGGAACCTAGGAGCAGTCACTGAGAAGGCCCTGTCTTGTGTTCCCAACTACATGTACCTAGGTGGTGATACTCAAAGAAGGTCTCACCTGAGGATTTCAAAGTCCAACAGGCTTATGGACCTAAGCTATAGATAAGGCTTTATAGGTCATGGCTAGCACTTAAAATTGTGCCCAGAAGCAAACCAAAAACTAGTGTAGCTGTTATAACAAGGCAATTATATATTCATTTGACATGAAAGGAATCTGTCAGCTGAATAGCCTTGGATAGCCTTGTGACATCATTCAGGCTTGGCTTGGATGCAATACTAAACCTTTAATTAGTGATACAGGAATAAATTAGGATAAACCTCAAGATTTATACATTTTCAGGAACAGTTTGGAAGCATCCACTAAACCAAAGTTTGTTATATTTGACAAAAGCAAATTGAGTTTAATTAAAGCTATATTTAACTATGAAACAACCCCAAATCAATGTGTGATTTATGATTCTGAGTCATACCAATAAACCATAGTTCAAACTAATTGCATGTCCTTGTTTCAGTATGACATGAAAAATAAATTGTGGTCAGTTTAAACCAGGTTTATGGGCTAAACTTATAGATGTCACACTAAACTAAAGTTTAGTTATCATTACATCTAGACTGCGACTTCCAGTGTAGACTAAGGGCATGTCTACACAGCAAAAATAATACGAACAGAATGCGAACGGACGGCGATCCGTTCACACAGCTATTCACACAGATACGTAGTATTAAGAAGGGGATGGCAAAACTCACCATAAAGTTTGTTTGCCAGGGCCACGTGCAAATGAGTGGTTGCTTGACCACTCACGTTCGCACAGATACGAACAGGCAGTGTTATGTGATTGGCTGAATGAGCACAGGGGGCATGGCTAGGAAGGAGGGGACTCATCTGCTCACCATGTTGGATTTTCAGCTAAGTGAGGTCTGGTCTTCTCTCTGTTTCTTCTCTCTTGACATCCCTGAGACCCGGGACTCCCTTGGGAGCCACTGCCATGGGAGGGTGTCAGTATGTCTCTTCCCACCCAGGACTGTAGGGGAGGGAGAGAGGGAGGGAGGATGGGTAGTTGGCCAGCTGGCCAGCCAGCGCTGGACCTTCTCTCCCCACCCCACACTGCCCCAGGGACTGAGGGCCTGGTTTCCCCCTTGCATGTTTTCACCTGAGGAGGAGGAGGAGGAGGAGGAAGGAGGAAGCTTCTCCTGGCTCCCAGAAGGTCAGTTGTTCAGCCCCGGACCCTCTTGGCTGGATGGGGAGTTCTCCGGTCAGTCCCTCTTACCCCCCTCCGCTGGGGCAGCCACCAGGGAAAGTGACTGGGCTGGTGGGTTGAAAGAGTCAGGGGTGGGTGGCGTGGGGTCACCTGGAGTCCCTCCCAAATAGCTTTGGAAAGTTACTTTTGTGGGGAGGATACCCCACAGAATCCCCAGCTGGCGTGGCAGCAATATCCAAGCAATCACTCACCAGCTGGTTTAAGGGGTCATGCAGAGTTTAGGGGGGGACTTTTAAACCATGTATTCAGTTTGCATTTTTGCGAATGCCTGTCTGTTTGTATCTGCACATATTATTTTCCCCTCGTTTTGACAGGACCTACATCTATGAAGAATACTTTTCTTGGTAAACCTTGGTCTTGGGAGACCTTAGTGGTCAGTGAAAATGGCAATAATTCTAGAACTGATGGTGAACACTTAAATAAACGTAAGAGAAATATAAATGGTTTGGCTGGTTTCAGTTTGCAAACATTTTCATTTTATTTATGATATTACAGTATAAAAGGAACTAGGCCGCAGCTTAAGACACATTTTAACTAGTTGCTTTCAGGTGAGCTATTATCATGCAATTGCTCTGCCTCATTTATGGAATTTTAAAGGGTATCCCAATTATATCATTTGCAGTTATCCCACACTTCCCCGCCCACTTCCGCCTCCACCCCCACCAGCTAGTGAAAATTGACTAAGCAGAAAAAGATAGGCTAAGTGAATAGTGTCACTTATCTGAAGGTGCAAGGAGCTGTCTGTCTGGAAGCACTACTGTGAGCTGAATTTTCTTGTCATATAAATAGCAAAATACCAGTTTAAAGCCTCTAATAAAAAGTAGTATTAAAGGTTGTTATATAAAAATTATAATCAAACATTATTTTTAAAAGTAGTAGGAAATTATCTGTCCAACTCAGAGGGTTACAATATGATGCTTTATAATAAATGTTTTACCTGTTCTCATCTTGTGCCCATGTATTCACTGAATGTGTGAAAGAGACGTACAATTACACACATTGGTCCTACACCTAACCTTTTTGTCTTCATTCAAAACCAAAGACAGACTCTACATTTGTCTAGTTGTATATCTGTAGGTTTATACGTACACTCAGGAACCTTTGCATGCCAGGTTTATGTGCAGGGCTCTTTTTATCCATGAGTGTTTATTCCTCTGGTAGGAATCCGAGAATTGCAACAGATGGGTTATCTCCTCCACTACCCAGAGAAGGAGGCAGGAAGAACAACATTTACTTTTAAACTTGGTCACGTGAGGCTCCAGGCCTTTAGCTCCTCCCATCCCCTGCCCTCACATAGCCAGTTCTTCTTCCTGCCTAGCCCAGAGAGGAGTGCTTTCTTTGTTTTTCTTACTTCTAGATAAATCAAATCTTACCTCCATCACTTGTTAGCCTATTAGCTCTTCGCTAATTCGTTCTTCTCTCTCTAGCTTCCAAAAAATTTCTCCTTCTCTTCGTCTGTCTCTTTCTTGGCACTCCACCCTGGAAATAGCCCCTTCCGACACAAAGAGAAAGGTGAAGCAGGTCCGAACCGACTGCTTTCTGCTCCCACATTGCTAAGCTCCATTCAGCAGACAAGTGGGAAGCAAGGAGAGCCGAACAGCATCAGTGCCACTTCTCTGCCACTAGACCAGGTCCAGCAGGCAGGGTTAGAGACGGGTGATGCAGGCTCCACCAGGACAAGCCAACAGCAGGAGATTGTCCTGAGCAAGGATGCGGTCACAGCCCTACAATGGAGCAGGGAAGTAGCCAAATTTTTCCCTCATTTGGGGGGCTCACGATCCAGGGGCTCCTTGGGAGGCTGGGGCCTAGGAAAAAAACCCTTCCTCTTTTTTCCCCCAGCAGGGTTTTTCCCATCCTGAGGGGGCGCTGGGATGACAAGTGGTGCGCAGGGCTTAGTCACCAACCAAGAATGCTGTGCAGCTGAGAACAATGGCGGCCACCAGGCCTGGGAACTAGAGAGTTCCACGGAGCATTGGGGGGACCCAACAGAGCAGGACCACATGGAGGCCAGCCAACATGCCTTCCATGTGGTGATGCAGGCTTATGCCCATGGGGGGGTAGCAAGTGGGAGGGCAAGGCAAAGGAGAATAGGGTTCGCTTCAGGGAAAATTCTCCCAATTCCCTTCCGAGACCTTCCACTGGTGCTCATTCTGCTTCCCTCCCCCACAGTCAGTCCCATCCAAGTGACCTACCCCCCAGCCCTCAGGAGTCCTCAGTGGCCTCGCTCCTGGTCCAAGTGGTGCAGCTCCTTCAATCCAAAGAGGATTCCGCAGAAGTACGCGGCACCCGGTCTAGGCCAGAAACCAGTGAGTCCAAAAGGCCAAAACAAACAAAAAGGAAGGCTCCTTCCTCGCCAAGTTCCTCAGCTGAATCGAAAGGGGAATTAGCTGAGGATTCAGCCAGCATGGAAGAGGAGGGCATGGTGGACACCCTCACAGGAACCCCAGATGATATGGAGGAAGGAGAATGGTCTGAGGAGGACACCCCCCAGCCAGAGGTTTCAGACCATCTCTTCCATTTGGAGGACCTCTCCTCCCTCCTGGCTTGGGTGTCCTCAATTATGGGCTTGGCCTCCACCCAGGATCAGGACACCCAGAAACACGCAGATTTTAACGAAAGGACCACTACGGTGCTGAGGCTCCCAGGGCCCAAGGAACAGAGGTTCCACTCCCCTCGCTCTTCATGAAGCTCATGGAGGCAGAGTGGGAAAAATCCATGCAGGGGGGAAAAGGTACCCTGATGGTTCAGAAGCTCTATATGCCCCCAAAGTCCTTCATGGACAAACTGAAGGTCCTGGCAGTTGACTCACCGGTGGCCTCCCTTGTCTCGGGATCTATAGTGCCCAGGGAAGGTGAAGGGTTCTTCAAGGACCCTGAGGAAAAGAGCATAGAGAATTCCCACAAGGTGGCGGCTCTCGCGTTCAGAGCCTCTACAGTTGCTTCCCTCTGTGCTCAAGCATCCTTGCTGTCGATAGAAGATGTGCTACATTTGCATTCCCTGGACGCGCAGTGGTTAAATGCAAGTACTGCAAGTTACCACCTTGCAAGTTGCAAGTTCGATTCCAGCGGGCTCCAAGGTTCACTCAGCCTGCCATCCTTTCGTAGGTCGGTAAAATGAGTACCCAGCTTGTGGGGGCAATTAGCTAACACACATTGGAAGCTGTTTAATGCAGTTAGATGTGTAAATAGCTATTGCTTAAAGCAATTTGTAAGCCGCTCTGATAGCCTTGTGGCTGAAGAGCGGGGTATAAATAACTAACTTTTTTTTTTCCTGCAGAGGGAGTTATCAAAGGTCTACGTGGCTCTGCAGTGTATCGCTGACGCCACAATGGATATGGCCACCTTCACCTTCTGAGCCATGGCCTTAGCTGCTGTGGCAAGAAGGTCCAATTGGCTTTGCCACGGGGAGGTGGATGCACAGGCTAGGGAGACCCTGTCTATGACCGCCTTTAGGGGCTCTGCCCTTCTTGGAGAAGAGGCCCTGAAGGACATATTGGTGGAGACCAAAGACAAAAAGAAGACCATGTCCTCTTTATCCAAGAAATCTGATCAGAAGAGTCCCAGGCGATTCTTCAAATCCAGATCCTCTTTCAGAACTCCAAGAGGTTTTCCCAAACAGAAGGATTTTCATTCCTTTCGTCCCTCCTGGCTGAGGCATTCTTTTGCCTCCAAGTGATCAGGTTCTACCCACTCCCAGTTGAACCACAGAGGAGGATGCAATGCCCAGATGGTGGTGGTGGTCAACAATAATTCTGACTCTCTGCCGGTGCAGGTAGGTGGACACCTCCAGCTTTTCCACCAAGCATGGGAGGCGACAACCTCAGACAAGTGGTTCTTGCCATTATCTCTCAAGGTTACCGTCTACAATTCGACTCGACAGGCAGGTTTATCCCGTCAAGCTTCTCAAGGGACCCCAAAAAGAGGGACATTCAGCAGCTGGCAATAAACCATCTCGTGCAGGCCAGAGCAATAGAACCGGTTCCTCCCTCTCATAGGTTCTCCGGCGTCTACTCCATCTTCTTCATGGTCCCAAAGAAGGGGTAGATGCTCGCTCAATTCTGGACTTGAAGTACACCAACGAGAGCCTCACTTACAAGTGGTTCTGTATGGAGACCTTGTCATCCATAAGAGACGCACTCCAACATGGGGACTTCTTGGTCTCTCTGGACCTAGCGGAACCTGACCTTCACATTTTTATTACGGAGGACAGCAGGCACTTCGTCAGATTTGCGATGGGCCAGCTACACTTCCAGTTCAGAGCTCTTCCCTTTGGTCTAGCCTCCACCCCGAGGGTATTCACAAAGGTCCTAGTAGCACTGGTAGCTCATCTGCACCAACAGGGCATCCATCTTTACCCTTACCTAGATGACATCCTTCTCAGGGCTCCTTCCAAGCAGAAGCCGAGGGAGGATTTGGACGTCACAATCCAATGTCTCCAGAATCATGGGTTCCTGATCAACTTCAAGAAGAGTTCACTAGAACCTTCTGAGTATCACCCTCTTGGGAACAGTGATCGACTCAAGGTCAGGAATGATTTTCCTGTCAGAGGAAAGGCAACAGACAATCAGGAAGGAAGCCCTCCTGGTCCTCTCCAAGCCCAGCGTTCTCCTCATTGACCTATCCCGTCTTCTGGGTCTCATGATATCTGCTATCGTGGTGGTCCCCTGGGCCAGATTCCACTCCTGGCCTCTGCAGGCATTCCTGAACCCATACCAGCCTCAGATAGCGCTCAGGAAATCAGTCCTACTTCGCCTGACACCAAGCGTCAGGTTCTCCATTGAGGTGGACAAGCCTCAAGATGGTCTCCAAAGGGTCCCCTTGGACCCTCCCCCACCAGATCTTAGTGGTCTCCGATGCCAGCCTATCAGGATGGGGAGCCCACTGCGAAGGGAACATGGTCCAAGGAAAATGGGACCCAAATGAGAGATCCCACAGCATAAACTGGCTGGAGCTGAGGGCAGCATGCCTGGCACTAACACATTTTCAGAACCACCTAATGGGTAAACACGTCAAGGTCCTCACCGACAACACCACGGCTCACTCATACATCTCCAAATGGGGGCACGAGGTCAAGGTCTCTACAGAAAGAAGCAAACCTCCTGTTCACATGGGCAGAGAGAACAGTGTTCTCCCTATCAGCCCAGCACATACAGAGTTTGACCAACCTCCAAGCGGATTACCTCACCAGACACGAGGTCCTTCTCGGCCAGTGGTCCCTACATCAGCAAGTGTCCTCACAATTAGTAACCAGGTTTGGTCAGATGGAGGTGGACATGTTCTTAGACCTGATAGAAGTAGCCCAGGAGCAACCTTGGCAGCTCCCCAGAGACCAGACCTATTGACATAGGGACCCCTTCTTCATCCAGACATTCAGTGGTTAAACTTAGCCGCATGGAAATTGAACTGAGAGCGTTAAGAAGGTGTGGATTCAAAGAGGCGGTGATTTCTACCATACTGTCTTCATGTTGACAGTCGACCACTAGGATTTACAAAGCCACCTGGAAGACCTTTTCCAATTGGTGCTCTTCCACAAACGTTGACCCGGAAAAAATCTTGGTAAAACATGCACTAGCCTTCCTACAGAAGGGCATGGACTTAGGCCTCAGTCCAAACACCCTGAAGAGACAGGCAGCAGCACTATCTTCAGTCATTCCAATGGCAAAGGGTCAATCCCTGGCCTCACACCCCCACGTGAGGAGATTCCTCTGAGGGGCCACAACCCTGGTGCCTCCTGTTAGGCACTGCTTCCCTTCCTAGAATCTCCCACTAGTGCTAAAACAACTGACAAAGGCTCCCTTTGAGCCCCTTCTAAAAGTCTCTCTCAGACTACTAACCCTGAAGGTAGTGGTCTTGGTGGTGACCACGTCAGCATGAAGGGTATCTGAGCTCCCGGCGCTCTTGGTCAGGCAACACCTCTGCGTCATCAAGGAGGATCACGTGGTCCTCAAAACAGATCCCTCTTTCCTCCCTAAGGTGATTTCACCATTCCATGTTGCCCAGGATCTCGTGCTGCCATCTTTCTGCCTTAATCCATCCCATCCCAGGGAGAAGGAGTGGCATAAGCTGGACGTACACAGGGCCTTGAAAATCTACATTAAGAGGACCAAGTCATTCAGACGCTGCAACTCCCTCTTTGTGTCCTTCCACCCGCCCTCGATGGGCCTGAAGGTCTCCAGGCAAACCATAGCCAGCTGGATTAGAGCGTGTATATGGTCAGCATATGACTCAGCCAAGTTGCCCTGACCAACTAACGTATGGGCACACTCAACATGATTGGCCGCCACCTCAGCGGTTTTCTCTTCCAATGCTCCAATCCTGGAGGTCTGCAGGGCGGCTACCTGCTCCACCCATCAACCTTCATCAAGCATTACAAGATAGACAAGTTCAGAGCCACAGAGGCAGCCTTCGGTTGCAGGGTGCTGCAAGAAATTATCCATGCCTAGGCCTCTGGACATTCCTCCCTCCCGGTTCCAAAAAGCTTGGGTAGGTCCCATCTGTTGCAATTCTCGGATTCCTCCTCTCACCAACCCAGAGAATGCCACGTTGGTACTTACTGTGAATGTGCATTCTGGGGCTGGTAGAGAGAAGGAATCCGACCCGCCCATAGGACTGCCCGGTAGGTGACAATTTTCCTATCTCCGAGCTTAGCGAGTCAGCTAACTGGCTACGTGAGGGCAGGGGATGGGAGGAGCTAATGGCCCGGGCCCTCATGTGACCAAGTTTAAAAGTAAATGTTGTTCTTCCTGCCTCCTTCTCTGGGTAGTGGAGGAGATAACCCATCTGTTGCAATTCTCAGAGTCCTCCTCTCTACCAACCCCAGAATGCACATTCATAGTAAGTACCAACGTGGCATTTTATCCATGAGTTGTTTATTCCTCTGCTAGTAGTCAAATATCTTGTTATTGTTTCTTCTGTTTTAATCTTTCTAAATCTTAATTGATATTTGATATTTAGTAGTTTTTTGGGTTTGTTTGTTTTAGTTCACTGGAAATAGCATTAGACTTTTTTTAATATATATAAATTTAAAGTTATATATAAATGGAAAAAGAAAACTGAAGGAACATAACTCGTGTGTTTACATATGGTAGACATACTTTTACAGTATCAACATTAGTCAGTTTGGAGTCAGCATTAGTTAGTTAGACGTGCAGTGGCTATAACACCCTGCAGCAGCAATGGGTGAGCCTCCCAGCTTGGCTGCTACGTTCCCCCCTCTGGCTGGCCATGAGGGAAAGAGGGGCAGGGGGAGCCAAGTGAGGAGAATTATTCATCACCAGCTAATATATCTGGCAACAGGGAAGCTTCCTTGTTTGGCTGTTTCCTCCTGCCAGCAACTACCAGGTGGGAGGTAGAAAAGAGGTGAGTTTTGGGGCAAGGACTTTCCTCCCCTGTGGGACATCTTAGAAAACTGAACACACATTCATGCAGCAGGGGGACAATTGTTAAAATTGTTCTCCCCAGTTGGAATGAATAATTTAAACAAGTGCAATCTTATTAGCTATCAGGAAATAAAGATACTTTTGGAGTCTTGCCTCAATTAAGATTTAGAGGCAAACTTAACATTAAAGTATGGCACACTAGGAGATTTGACAGATACCAAGAGCTCAAGCAAGTCTAACATGTGCTTCCCCTTGTGGGTCCCTTCATTAATTTCATAGCCAATCAGCTGGTATCCCTGCCATGCTGCCCCCTCATTTTGGTATGTTGTATGCTCACTCTGGAACCTTCTGAGTAAGTTGAACACCTTGTGAGGGTTGTGGACAGAGTGACAAAAGAAATTTTTGCATCTCCGCTCCATCCACTGCTGCTCATGGCAGCTGGTTTGTGTGGTTGCTGTGCTTCCTGTTTCGAGCATCCTGTGTTAGATAAAGATGGAGGGCATGCCAGCCTGGTTGCTTGCAGATCTCGCTTGCCTTATCAGCTATCCAGCAGCTGTCAAAGAAGGCATGGGGAAGCAGATGCTTCAGAAGCCTTTTCGGTGCTGTAGGAAACCTTCCACTTTAAGGAATATCGGTTTCATTTTAGAACTGAACCTCACTTCATTTTCTGAAGTTTTGGATGGCTGTTGCCAATGCTGTTGTCACTGTGAATGGTCAAGTATGTTCGTGTGCATAATTTTCTGATAATAAAGTGTGGTCATGCTGACAAGATTCACATTTGATATAGAAGACAAAGAACCTAAGGAGGGAAGTGGTGTGGTTGTCGAGCAAAAGGGCTAAAGAGGAAAGGGATGTCATTAGAATATGGGGAGGGGTTAAATGGGAGGGTACAAAGAGGAAGTGGTATGGAAGAGAAAGAGAAGATACCATAGGTACCCCAATGATACCCTGCTGCCCAAGGCTAGTGTTAGGAGGTTTTAGCAATAAGAGACAAGTTAAATTCATGACATGCAGGGTTGACAATTAGGAAGTCACTATTGGCAAGTTTGTGTTCTACATAAATGAAAGCATTGATTTCAATTAACTTAGCCATGTGTTTCTCTGTAAAACTAACATACTGCCAACATGATGCACACATTTCTGTTTTTCTGAAGGGTCCACAGCCCAAAATATGGGTGTGGTTTATTTGGGTTTTTTTGCATCATGATAAAGGCAAGCTTTCCAATCCTCAAATAGGGGACATCCCTTATAATAAGGGACAGCTGGCAACCCTACACAATTTCCACAGAAACATGGATTTAGCCTTGGTTGGTGAGAATCTCACAACTCATCCATAGGATTGTCCAGGAGATAACAATTACCTCTTTTAAAAGTCCAGAGTATTTCAGTGCAGCTTACTTGCTAATTGTCACAGGTCATGCAAAGGCCAAACCATTTCTGCATGGAATGTGAATCATGCTCATTAGAACGTTCAGGCCTGCTATTGTTTACAGAATCACTTGTTCTGGGATGGGTGGGTGGGTGGAGAGAGAGAGAGAGAGAGAGAGAGAGAGAATGAGAATAAAGGATTCCTGATCTTGCCCTGGGCTATTGATTGTCCTTCAGAGCTTTTTCAGCCTTTGCTTCTCACCTTGACCATGTAAACAAACCAGAGGCCCAAGGGGTGACTAACCCTGGATGTTTCTTATGTATACCCAGTCTTTCTTCATTTGCACCCTGATTTCAGTTTGCTAATGCCGAAACTTATCCATAACAATTAAAGCATGATGTTGTTAAAAAAATAAATAAACAGAAAATGGTAATTGATACAAGTTGTCAGGAATAAGGCCTGACCACTCCAATAGTTTCCTTTTCTCTTTGTAAAAGACCTTGTGTTTCTTACACTTCTGCTGAATGAGCCTGAAGAAGCAGTTCATCTAAGGATTCCTTGACAATTAAACAGGGTAAAAGTGGACTGTGGTTGTGTTTGGTCTGATTAATCCAATTTGGCGATAAGATATTAGAGGAGAATAACAACAATATACATCAATAACAAGGGATCCTCATGCCTGTAGACACCATCTACATTGTAAAATTCTAACTGAAAAAAAGAGGCTTATTACGTTAGATAGGTCAATGTGATTTGACCTAGTTTTGCTTAGCTGCTTAGAAATTATGTCAGTATTACTTATGTCACTCCCATGGATGAGCAATTTAACATCCTTTTTGCATTGCAGTTTTCTGATACTCTATATGCTTACATATTTTGTTCTATGATCCTTCAGGCTAAATTTTGCAATCGGAGTATAGAACAAGAAAAGCCCACAAGCTTTGTTTTGTGACATATCCTCTTTTTAGAGGGAAATTATCTATTACTCTTTTTTTTAAAAAAGGTTCCATCTCTTTCCCTTAGATTCCTTCATAGGATCCTCATTAATTTTAAACAGACAGTGGGTACTAGTGGCAAATAGTTTAAATCAAGTGCCAATTTGCCCTTTATTTTCTAAATATGTGTTGGTCTTCTAAATTGCCAAGATATTCCATTGCTGCATTATCATTTATTTAATTATTTAGGTAGCAAGATGCATATTTTTTCAAGCTTCTGATTATCAGAAATATAACACATTGGCAGTGGTGCTATAGAATAAGATATAATACTAAAAATTTTGTCAGTTAAAATGGAGGCAAAAAGTTAGCGTTTACAATTGTCCTGATGGTGGTAAAGAAAAAAAGAACAACTGAAGTCAAACTAGGCCTTTCTGTGCCTTTTCACACCAAGTATCTAGTTTTGTTGATGATTAGAGGCTACAAGAGAAGAGGTAGGCTGAGTTAAGTAGATTCCATCTAAAGTCAGTCAGTTTAGAGCAAAACAGATTAGAATTTTCAATTAAGTCAGTTCTAAGTCAGTCAGGTTGAATCAGGTCAAGATAAGTGATGAGACGGTAAGTCACTGGTCATGTCCAAGTAAGTCACTGGCATAATCACAGGGCATTCCAGTGAGCAGCATCTGAGTACTTGTCTAAATGAAGAAAATACTCCTCATAGAACTCGAGGTGAATAGCTTTTGTCCCAATGGGATAACATAGCGATTTGACTTATTCGGAAGGAGGGGGCCCAAAAATTCCAAATACTTCACAGGGAAAGCCTGCTTGGCTTTTCCTGGAGTTTGTTTGTTTTTTATTCTGAAGGAAATGCACATTACTGCTTGTTGGGACAACTAACGTGAAGGTGATATGAAGCCAGAGCATCAAAAAGCCACCCTCCTCTTCCTTTTCCACAACCAGCGGTTGGCCAGGTGGCTCCTGCCCCTTTGCAGCCGGAACTGGAGGCAGACGGAACTGGGATAGGTGAAGGGTGCGTGGCTCGATCTCTTTTCCTCTTCCTTGAAGTGGCCGTCCCATCTCCAGGTGCTGCCGGGTTGCTTTCATGCTCCTATGAGTGTCTCTGCCGATTGCCCCTGTGCCAAAAAATAACATGGCTGCCATCTTGATTCGTGGCCATGTGAACGTCAAGAGCGGAGAGCTTCACAGCCTATTGTTTTTGAGAAAACACTGTAGAAACAAAATGCTGCTGCAATGGCTATAATGTGCAGGTATGAGCATTATTTTTTTATTGGCTAGACAAGCCCTAGGAAACTAGGCTCCTCCCAGTGAACTCTTCTAGCTGAATATTGGAGCAAAGGTAGCAACTGTTTGCCTTCCAGATGTTTTAGACATCCGTGCCCAAAGGCCCCGGAGCATATCAAGTCTCCAGGTCCAGATGAACTACATCCAAGGGTACTAAAAGAACTGGCAGAAGTAATCTCAGAACCACTGGCAATAATCTTTGAGAAATCCTGGAGAACAGGAGAAGTCCTAGCAGACTAGAAGAGGGCAAATGTTGTCCCCATCTTTAAAAAGGGGAAAGAAGAAGACCCAAATAATTACCACCCAGTCAGCCTGCATTAACCAGATAGTCTGTAAGCACTTAGAAAGAAATGCGGTGATCACTAAAAGTCAACGTGGATTTCTCAAAAACAAGTCATGCCAGACTAATCTTATCTCTTTTTTTGATAGAATTACAAACTTGATAGATGAAGGGTATGCTGTGGATGTAGTGTATCTTGATTTAACTAAGGCCTTTGACAAAGTCCTTCATGATATTATTGCAAAAAAGTTACTAATATGCAGGCTAGACAATGTGACTTTTAGGTGTATTTGTAATTGGTTGATTGGCCGAATCCAAAGGGTAGTCACCAATGGCTTCTCTTCATCCTGGAGAGAAGTGATCAGCCAGGTGCCAAAGGTTTCTGACCTGGGCCCACTGCTATTCAACATCTTTATCAATGACTTCAATGAGGGAATATAGGGCATGCTTATCAAGTTTGCAGATGACACCAAATTAGGAGGGGTAGCTAATACCCCAGGGAGAAGTATCAGAATTCAAAATGACCTTGACAAATTAGAAAGCTGGGCCAAAACCAACAAAGTGAATTTCAGCAGGGAGAAATGTAGGATACTATATTTGGGCAGTAAAAATGAAATGTACAGATATAGGATGGGTGACACCTGGCTTGATGGCAGTACATGTGAAAGGAATCTAGGAGTCTTGATGGACCACAAGCTGAACATGAGTCAACAGTGTGATGCAGCAGCTAAAAAAGCCAATATGATTCTAGGGTGCATTAATAGGAGTATAGTGTCCAGAACAAGGGAAGTAATAGTGCCACTCTGTTCTGCTTTAGTCAGACCTCATCTGGAATACTGTGTCCAGTTCTTGGCACCACAATTCAGGGACGATATTGAGAAGCTGGAACGTGTCCAGAGGACGGCTACCAGGATGGTGGGAGGTCTGGAATCCATGTCCTATGAGGAGCATCTTAGGGAGCTGGGTATGTTTAGTATGGAGAAGAGAAAGTTAAGAGGTGACCTGATAGCTATGTCTAAATATTTGAAGGGATGTCATACTGGGGAATGGAGTAAGCTTGTTTCTGTTGCTCCAGAGATTAGGACACAGAGCAATGGGTTCAAACTGGAGATTCCACCTAAACATTAGGAAGAACTTCCTGATAGTAAGAGCTGCCTCGTAGTGTGGTGGAATCTCCTTCTTTGGAGGTTTTTAAACAGAGGCTGGATGGTCATCTGTCGGGAATGATTTGATTGTGTATTCCTGCATGGCAGGGGGATGGATTGGATGGCCCTTGTGCTCTCTTCCAACTCTATGATTCTATTCTATGTGCCTTCAAGTTGCCTGTTGTCATGTACTTGCAATCCCAGATGCAATGACCAACAATTTCAGAGTTAAACAGAAAATTGACACAGAAATCTAGAAAGCATATCATACAAGGTTGTTGCTCAGAATTGAAACTTAAAGGCAGACAGTATACTAAGAGATTATTGCAGTCTATGAAATCTAGTGGGCTTCAATGCTATTGGTTAACCAACATCCTGTGACCTCCTCTTCCCACACACCATCCATCCAATTTTTCCCAAGCAGATTTTGCAGCTGCAGGCTTATCTCCATTCTCTTAATAAATGTAGTATCCCCTCCACAGTCACCCCAGAACATTCATTAACAAGCACAATGAAATCAATACACAATTAACTGCAAGATTACAAGAGAACACTGAGAATGGGAGGAACAGACAGTGTCGGGCTGATTCTGACACCTACGCACTTATGGTGCCCCCATGAATTTCATAGGGTTTTTAAAGGTAAGGAATACTCAGATGTGGTTTTGCCAGTTCCTTCCTCTGAAATATAGTCTACAGTACCTGGTATTTGTTGGGAGTCTCCCATCCATGTACTAACCAAAGCTGACCCTGCTTAGCTTCCAAGATCAGATGGGATCTTGTGCCTTTAGATTATTTACATTGTCACCTTAAGGTCAACATAAGTCAGAAATGACTTGAAGGCACAACTACAATGTTGTCTCCACAAAGAACTGGAGAATTTTGAGACTGTAAGAAGGCAGGAAGAACCTTGCCTTCATTGAGGTCTGTCCACTCCAGGAAAACCTGTCCATCCTCCTTAAAGGCTAATTCAGGAGAAGCATCCTGGGAGTTTGGGGATGAGGGCACAGCTGTATCTTCAGGCCAGAAGGGTATTGTTGGGTGTGGGTGTATACCAAGCATTCCTTCTTGAGTAGGTAGTCTGTGATTTATCTGAGTATTTTGAGGAAGTCTGTTTGAGCACTGAGTCTTGAATCTATTGCAGTATATCATTCAGGGAGTGGTCATGTGCTTTTTCAAAAAATGCATTTATTTAAAATGTGTCCCAGTAGATTAACTAGCCACAAGTAAAATTAATGCATTGTTTTTGTATGTGAAGGTGTCTGTTTAGAAGGAAATTATGGTATTTCAACACGCTAGACATTTAATCAATCAGTCTTTCAACAATTTTGTGTTACTGTTTGTTATGGTGGGTCATAAGGTTGGTAATTGCCTAAAACTAACATGGACAATTACTTAAATAATATTTGTTTTGACAGTGGAAATAAGTAGTTTAATGTTGTTGTTTTTGCCAAGTCCTTGAGAATTACTGATTAATGTTCAGGAAGAAAGTGGCTCAAGTTTATTTTGGCTAGTTTGTAATGGATTACTCCCTTTGCTGATGATGTGTGAGCTCTCATGTCAATAACAAATTGCAGATTTTAAATCGGATGCTTATTGGCCACACGTTTTATCCCACTTGCCAGTTCTTTTTGTAAATTAGCTATTGGCAAAAAAACATGATAAAGTCAGAATAGTTGAGCAATCTGAAAGATTGTTACAAAATAGGTAAAATTACAAAAATGTCAATGAATTGTTGCCCTTATAAAGAAGAGTGTCCAGCTCATCCTGAGACAGATTGGTCTGTGTCTACCCTGACACTGTAGGCTGCCAAAGTGTACTGTAATTATTAGAACAAAATTATTTATTGTAGGTTTATACAGGTATTGAAAAATGTATTTAGCACACCACACTCCTTCTAGTTTCTGAGGGAACCTCCTACCCCACAAGTTATTTTACAGAAAATAATCAATAGTGACTGATCTTAAAGAGGTTGTAGCCTGTTTAAGAGCGGTACACTAACAGTGTAAGCTTTCCTTCTCTCACTGCCCACCTAAATGTGGGGCCAGGACAAGAGGAAAACATTGGGAAAGGCCATCTTGAAAAGTAGCTTATGAGCCTTTGCCTTGAGGTGCCTGCGGCATTGGGATCTATTTTGGAACCTAAAATTCTGACTATATCTTCACACATACCCATCTCTCTTACAAGTATGACGTCACTTATCCTTGATATGATTCCTTGGCTACATCCCTAAAGTTTAAAGAAGTTGTACTTTAGGGGCTCTGTATAATAGCAAAGGTGTTGATCATACATCTACATCTGTGATTTGAAATAACATGATGCAGCCATCTTGCTAAAGCTAATCTAATTCAGTTGCAATCCACTTGGGATCTCTAGTGACCCATTTTGTTGGGAAGGTAGGATACAATCTGGCAAAACCACCTCTGAGCATTCCTTGGCTAAGAAAACCCTATGAAATGTATAGGGTCACCATAAGTCGACACACAGATATACCAGAGATAGTCTTTTGCACCAACTCTGTTGATGTTCTATTGGTATGTATTGGTATGTAAGCTGTGTACTTTTTTTAGCTTAACAAAATTGGTTACACTCACTACAGTTAATGTTGATCAAACCAGTGGGGTCATTGGATGTATTTGAGGTCATCACTGTTTATTTCAGTGTCATCATGAGAGCAATTCATCTGTTGTGGCACCCTGAAAGCAAGCCCATATAAGATGCCAGGAAAATTTAAATTGGATTTAGAGGGAATACCAGCACTCAAACAAAATCTTCTTGAAAATCTTGTTGATACAAGACAATGTATCAACTAAGATTTTTGTTTCTTATACGTAGTGAATAGCCCTCAAGATCAGGTAGTTAGGAAGGATCAAAATTTTGATCTGAACTTACGTTAATAGTTTGTTTTGTAACAATGACAGTAGACCAGTTGGTACTATTAAGAAGTATGTGGTAATTTACAAAGAGTTTTAATTTCGGTACACAACGGAGGCCTCTGTTATCCAAAACAGATGCATACTGGAATCGCAGCAAAGAGACAGATACGAGAATTGATCAGCTAGAAGAAGTCACACAGCAACTGCACTATTTATTTTATTGTAGTTTAATTACTGCCTTTCTCCCAGGGCTGGAAGGAAGCTCACCATATGTTTTAAAAAGAGTAAGTTATAATTTTAAAGCACAATTAAACTGATTATTATTTGTTATCAAAGTTATGATCTATAGAGCCATATATGACTTGGATACAGGCTATCTGGGTCCCTTTCACACTATACAAATATAGCACTGTGATTTTACTTTAACCTTCATGGCTATAGAAACTGCTATGGAATCCTGAGATTTGCAGTTTATAAAGGTTTATTTGGCATTCTCTACCAGAAAGGACTGGTCAATGGATTCCACATCAATGGATTCCACAGGATGTTGCCATGACCATTAAAGTGGGATTTTAGTGCTATAATTGTGTAGTGTGAAAGAGTCTCATATTCTCCCATATGAGCCTATCAGAACTTTGAGGTCTTTGAAGGAGGCCCTTCTTTCCATCCCAATATCAGCACAGACACATCTGGTAGGGATGTAAGAAATGCCTTCTCAGAGTCACCTGCGGCAGTTACTAACATGCTGTTGAGCAGCCTTCCCAGGGAAGATAAACTGGCCATCTCCCTGTTATTATTCCACCACTAAATAGGCTTTAGTTCAGGTGGTCTTTTGGCAAATGACTGGCTGTGGTTTAAGTGGTTTTTAATTATTTGTTGTTGTGTGCCTTCAAGTCTAAGTTATGGTGACCCTAAGGCAAATGCACCACGGGGTTTTCTTGGCAAGATTTGTTCAGGGGGGTTTGCCATTGTCTTCCTCTGAGCCTGAGAGTGTGTTTGACTTGCCCAAGGTCACCCAGTGGTTTTCCATGGCTGAATTGGGATTTGAATCATGGTCTCCTAGTCCAATGCTCAAACCACTACACCACGCTGGCAATCATAAGTGTTATTATCTCTTTTTAATTAACCAGTTTTATGTTTCTTTTAACACAATTATATTGCAATAGTGCAGTTTCATCAAATGTTTTTAAAATTTTGTAACAGTGGTGCTTTTGTTTGTATCTGTTTTTGTATCTTGTTTTGAGTCTGTCTTGAGTCCCAGTTATAGAAGGATATAAATCAAATAGATGAATTAAAAATTAAAGAAATAGCTCATGGACGGGCTGAGGATATGTGACTGGAATGTTTAAAGAAAGAGTAGGAAACAACCTACATTTTCTGTAGCCACCTGCTACAAGTCACATGTAATAACAAATGGAATTGGTGGTAGTGGGTCAGTCACCCTTAAGTCTTCCCCAAATATTCGACACCAAATCAGGTAATATAATGAAAAATGACATTCTTGTTCGGTAGAGGTTTGTATAGTCTTAGTATTGTCCAGTGACATTATTCACTAGAACTATCCTTTTGACCTAGATTCTGTTTATGCTCAGTGATGGCATACCCTTGATAGGAAAAAAAAACAAAAAACCCAGCACAGTCATATCTGAATAAGAAACAAAGCAAGTGAGAACATACTTTGTTTGGAATTAATCAATAATGGTAACGTATCAGTTTTTTCAAAATCATTTTAAACAATAGTTAAATTAACATTATACATCAAACATATGAATAATGCAAACATACATGAAAATAAATCTTGTTATGTGGCCTTTTACACAGTTATTTGTCATGAAGAAATATGTTGTTAAAGGTATTGAAAATAATAAAAGACAGCATAGTGTTACTTAGAAAAAATGGCTACAGTTTCACATTTCTCAGCACTGCACCAACAGGGTAGGGAAATGATGGGTGTGGACATGTCCCTGCCCCAAAGACATTTGTCATTTTGAAATTTGCTTTAGATCTTATATTCAGTTTGAAAAATGTTTATGAGCAATTGGAGTAGAAAAGAATATTCTTCATTATTAATTTCCTGGTTGGAAAATGGACTTCCTAATAGTCAGAAAACCCCATTAGGAACAATAATAGATCAATGTGAATTTCATTCAGCTTTCTTATAGTATTTCTAAGTCTCAAAATGTCTTGAAGGATTTTTCTATGCAGGAAAAAATTGCACAAAAACATGTTTTCTACACAAATGATGTTTTTGCTCAAAAAAGTTGATACCTCGTGTTTTTCTGTGCAGAACAATACTCCTGAACACTTTGGCATGCTCAAATACACGACAAACTGTGTAGAAATAATCTTTTTCTCCATTGACAGGAAGAAAACTATAGTATTTATCCATCCTTGCATGCCAGGGTAAAATATTAGAGGATTTTTATCCCTGTGGAGTAAAGCAAAGCTTTATGTTAGGAAAGTTAGATTTCTGCTGGTTATCTGCTGATTTCTGCTGGCTTTGTGGCCACCCATCAATCATTTTGTTATTGACTGTTATTATTTTGTGAATAGAGAGTTCAGTTCTAGAAGAAAGTTCCATTCTGATTTTGTGGGATTAATGTCTAGCATCACACACTCAGCACACAGGTTTTACCCAGATGTTTAGCATTATTAAGAATTAATTGGCATTTAGGCAAAGTAGACTTAACCATGGTAAAAAAATATGTATTTATTTTAGAGCATTTCTGTGCCACTTCTCATTTTAAAAATCTCAAAGTGGTTTATAATACATAGCTGGTTGAAAATAAGCCCTTTAAGTAATGAAAGTGGGTTACCATAATAGCAAATGAACAATAATGGCGTATCACCTCCTTCTCCCTCAGTTTTTAGTCAACAGGGCCAGCACCAGAGATCAGCATGCTTAAGCACCTGCTGTGGAATCTGACAAGACATTTGCAAGTGAGTGTGACATTGGCAGTTCTACATAAAAATCTCTTGATACCTATGTAATGGGTTGTAACAAAAATGAATTATTTTACCTAAGAGAAAACAGGAAGCCAAATGCATTTAAAATAAGGAAGCAGTTCCTTTGGGATATTAAGAAACACTTGCAAAAGGAAACATTTTATGGTGGAAAAAGATGCATATATCTTCACAGTGCAGTTTAGAACTAAAAGTGTAAAATAGTATCACAGAATGGGGCCAAAAGATACACATATAATGTAACCCTCCAGAAGTTATTAGAGTGGAACTTCTATGATTTCCCCCCACTGGTCATGCTTGCTTGTGTGGGTGAGATTTGTAGTCCAACTACATGTAGAGGTTTTTATTTCCCGAACTTGGTATATAACTAGTTTGAAGTACAGTAGTTCTAGAATATTGTCTCAGATAACATCTCTCTACAAAATATTACTTTCTTTTCACTATTTAAAAATCTATGTGAATGGTTATATTTTGTTAATTTGTTCATTTGAACTGGATTTGGAGGGTTAGTGGTTTCCAGTGATGACACACCAAGTGTTGTGTTGCTAAAATTATTTTTAGAAGAAAGATCTTTGAGGTTTTTAGAAACGCATTACGGCAGCTCATTCCATCTGTTTAGCTGAACATGTAGATAAAAGGTTTTCCACAATTAACAGCAGGCAGGCTTTGGCATGGTGCAGAGCAAGCATTGCATAAGAGAGGGGGCTTAGTAACCCAGTGTACAGTATTTGTGTTCGGGGAGGGAAGGCTAATAGGCATGGATGTGGTGGAGGAAGCATCCACAGATTAATTATGATAGTGTTTAAAACAAACATCCACAGAACTACTTGGGGGTGCTGATCTATGAAGTCTCAGGGAGCAGAGGAAAGGACAGTTGATCAGCCCTTTCAACCCCTCCCCCAACAAGAGTGGGAGGGAGGGAGAAAAGAGACCGTGGTGACAAGTGGCTGACAGAGAAAGCTGAAAAATGACCTTTCACAACCAGCCTGCACAGAAGCAATTGATGTGTGCCTAATTAGAGTGATACACCACTATCTGGATTCCAATAGGAAGACCAAGACTGATGAACAAAATCTCAGTTTGAAGCAATAAGAAATGGCATGTTAGAGTGCTGCATGTGGTTCTATCAGATTTCATTTAGAAAGTACTGTATAATTTAACAGTATAAAAGGATAGCTAACAAGTGTAGTCTGGGTGCTGATATGGAGATATTTTTAGCTAAGGTAAACTCTGTACTTGGTTATTTTTTGGTGAAATATCCATGAATCCAGCAATGCATACTTCATACAGCCAACAGGTTTTAAAAGACCTTTTCTGTCCCATTTTTCAAGTATAAAAAAGTAACTATGGTGTATTTTTTTTAAAAAAAAATTGACCTTATCAAAGAATTACTGCCTCCAGCAGTAATCCTGTTTAGCACTTAACTTTTTGCATTGACTATGCAACTGTCTAATACAAGTTAGCACTTAGTGCCTGTGTTGTTTGATAACTAAGGTTCCTTACGTAACTCATCTAAGTTAATGAAAGGTTTACTGCCCATCCTTAAAGTCTTTCTTCAGCATTTTATGCCAAGTGGGTGATATAGCTACTCCATAATAGCATTATGCCCTTAAGCTTCAAGCACTCACAACCATTCTCTGTAACATTTTGCCGACAGAACAATTTGGTAGATGTACTTCATTTTATCTGAAAACACAGTCATACACAGGATTGCACAGCCTGGAGTTCTGCATGTTTGGAGTTCTGTTAGAATGATGGAAGTTTTTTTCCACCATGTTGGGAACAATTCGTGATGGCAGAAAAGGTTTTTAAGACTTGCATAGCCTCTTGTGCCCTCAGAAGAAGATGGAGGAGTCACTGCTGTCCCATACTAAGCTGTCTGATCAACTTCAGCATCTGCTGCTATACCGTTTAATGCATTGGTTCCATACCACTCTGTCAGATGTCACATTTGCTTCATCAGAGGAAAGCAGTGCTGCCAGACCAAACAAGGAACTGCCAGTTCTTCTTGTTGTTGTTTTTTTAAATACCATGGTGTTTGCTGAAGGTAGCATGTTTGTAATGGAATAATGTTAGGTGATGGTTCCTGCCCCTTGCTCCTGTCCATAACATAAAAGAGCAGTATCCTTGTCTCCAGTGCCTCTTCCATTACTGTGGCATAGAGCTTTTTTTGGAGAGGGGAGCTTTTGGACTACAATTCCCAGAATCACCCAGTCATTATGGCCATGATATTTTGAGCTGTAAACCAAAAAATAATTTTTCCAGTGCTGTGCTGTGGTCCTTCAAGCGTTCTCATGACTAGTGGAAAGGAACTCTCAGAAAGTCAGGCCAAATAGGCACAAGGAGGATTCCCATCCAACAGTAGCTTCATTAGAAGGGAAACATACATTGAGCCACAGATTCCTTGGGTAGTCCCATCCTATTGAAGAAGGAATGAATCTTACAACATCTAAAGAGGTATCTGATCTTGAGCAGCTAGGGAAGACATTGCATAAATTACAAATGATAAAATTACAAATTTCCTCAAGTGCCTATTTTGGATGCCTGTAAAGGACTATTGACAATGGCACTTTTCCCTACTGTCTAGCCAACATTCCCTCATGGGGTCAATCTCACAGGGTGTTAAAGAATCCTGGCACAGCAAGGTCAATCGCCATATTTCCTCAGCTGGCAGTCTGCAAAAGAATCAATTTGTGTGGCACTGGATCAGCTGAGTAAGCTGAAGTGAGGCTTCCATTACAGCAAGTAATTTAAAGATCATTGCTTCAGGTGAGCTGTCACAGCTGTTTCTCTTGAACATGTATATAAAGATCCTGAAGAACTATGAAATGGAACTGTATTGTCTATGAGAGGGCATGATTTTGCCCTCAACTTGCAACTTTCCACAAGGCACATGGAGTGCTTTCAGACTGGCTTGGAGGTGAAGACCAGACTTTGCAGCCTAGTTTTACTTTTGCCCAGCCCCTGCATTAATGAAACACATATTGATCCTTTGATGTGTCTACACACTGGAGCACTTAATGCCCTTACCCTGATAGGAAAAAGTTCCAGGGAAAAGGAAACTGAGTGGACCCACATTTTTTCAGAATTAAAATGAAGTGGGTTGGTAGGAAAGTGCTAGGGTTACAAAATCTTCAGTTGTTCATTTGTTTTATAGGTGAAAGGGGAGGATTTCAAAAGGTTCCTAGATGCAAACTGGTGTTTTAATATGAAGTGTAAATAACTCTGACATTGATGCTTTCCACAAGGAACTAGCAAGCCAATCATGTGGACAACTGTCTGCTACTTAGGTTGAATTTCTAATAGGGAAATAGTGTCAAGGATGTCTTGCCTGTCTTTGTAATTTTTGTGTTCACAATTACTTTGTAATTTCAAGCTAGACATTAATCTTCAAAACATCAAACAACTTATTTTTCTTGTTGTTTCAGTGGGATTTCTTTGAGATGATTCTGTAATTTTTCCAAAAATATATTCTCTTCTCTAACAATGTATTTTTTGTTGTTGAACTAATAAGACCATGATTGTTGAGAGACAGATATAACAGCAACTGTTGAGACAACAAATGCTAATTACTTCATGTAACATGTAGTTGATAGCACTGACAAGACCAGCATGTCCTTTTTTGGATTATTAGGGTCTCATTTGCCTGTATTCCAGCTGCTATGAAGTTGTTTTACAGACTCTACAGAATATCTTGCGTGTTTACCATGTGTTCATTTTCTCCATCTCTCCATCTCTATACATATACATGCAGTGGTGAAAGTAACCAGCTTTACCTGGGTTCTAAGCTCACTTTTACACTTCCACCTTAGCACTATTTTTCTTTTTCCCCCTTTCCCTCTTTTTTTCCTTTCTTTCTTGGTGGCCCTTCTCTTTTTTCTACTTGGTCAGCCTACCATTGACAGGCATCAGGAATCTCTGTCACTACCATAAAATTTTACAATTGGAAGGGACCGCAGGGGCCACCTAGCCCAACCTTTTGCCATGCAGGAATACACAGTTGCAGCACTCTTAAAGATGCCCATCCAATATCTGTCTAAACACCCCAAATATGGAGAATCTACCACCCTCTGAGGCAGTGTGTTCCACTGGTGAACAGTAAAAAAAAATTCTTCCCAATATTTAGATTGAATCTGTTTCCTTCTAATTTGAATCCACTGGTTGGTGTTCTAGTCTCAAGCAGCAGAAAACAAGCTGGAAGTGACCAGAAGTGCATTTGCATAGTGTGCCAGCTGTGCCCATTACTTGAGATGTCCAATCTGGCCATGATGATACATGCTTTATGCATATCTCAGTTGGATACTGTTATGTAGCCTTTCTCAACCTTTTTTACCCTGGTGGAACCCTTGAAACAATTTTCAGGTCTCAGGAAACCCCTGTCTAAAAATTAGTATATCTACAGCTCAAAAAAAAAAAGTTTACTTTTTAAATTTCAATATCTTGCAGAACCCCTAGCAACCTCTTTTGGAGCTCTAGGGTTCCAGGGACCGTGATTGAGAAACCCTGTTGTAATGTGTTCTACGTTGGGCTGCCTTTGAGGAGTGTTCAGAAACTTCAGAGGATCCAAAGAGCTGCATACTGCAGACTGCATACTCCCTTATGAACTTGCCTGTTTTTTAAGATCTGCTGGGGTGGCCCTTTGCTTTATCCCACCATCCTCACAGATGCACCTGGTAGGAACACGGGAGAGAGCTTTCTCAGTGGCTGCTCCTAGGATCTGGAATTACCTTCCCAGAGAGGTTAGATTGGCACTCTCCTCACTCTCTTTCCATGAAGGCCTTTCTGTTTCAACAGGCCTTTGAGGACCAGGCCAGCCTTGTACAATATGCTGGATTTTCTATTTGTTATCTTTGCTGTACTGTTGTGTTTTTTATGGTTTATGTTTTTAACTAGTTTTAATTTTTTGATAGTTTCTTTACTATTTAACTTTTCCATTTTGAAATTTTAAAAAATCTGTTGTAAGCCACCTTGAGTCCCAAACTGGGAAAACGATGGGAATGAATGAATAAATTAATTAATATATTTGCATGTTAAACCTAGGGCAAAAAAAAAAAAAGGAGGTGCATTAATGCACCTGAATTTCTTTGTTTTGGGCTCTGTGTGTGTGTGTGTGTGTGTGTGTGTGTGTGTGCTGTCACATCCCCTCACCTATGCATACAGATCCTTCTCCTCATCTTTAAGAAGAAATACATGGATTTCTGATGACTGAGCAGATGTACAGATCCCCCTTTAAGACATGACATCATAGAAAGGAGATACATAAGAACACTTGTGCTTCTGCTGTTCACCATATGTTGCATTGTGTGAAGACTTGCTTGAAACCAGGAGTTCATTTCCAAGTAAGATACTTTTCAGAATGCATGTTGTGACCAAAAAAAGTCAATCAGGAGGTTCAGATTTATCATAACCAGAACTAATAAGATGCACATTGCCTGGGTACTAAATACTTTTATCAGGCAAGAGAGTGGAGAGCCAGAACTTTGCATTAGGACAAAACAACAAAATAGAGCAGGGTATCCCCAGCTAGTGCTACTCACACACACCACAGAATACTAATAGGCACATAGTCTAATGTAAAATAGATATATTACAATAAATTGCACATGACAAGCCAACATAATAAGTAAAAGGTATGTCTAAATACCCTAAAGGCACCAGATCCTGTCTGATCTTGGAAGCTAAGCAGGGCCAGCCCTGGTTAGCACTTGGATGGGAGACTGTCAATGAAAACCAGGTGCTGTAGGCTACATTTTAGAGGAAGGAATTGGCAAACTGCCTCTGAGTATTTCTTGCCTAAGAAAATCCTATGAAATTCATTGGGTCGCCATAAGTCAACAGGTGAGTTGATGGCACACACACATGCATGCATCCCCAGCCTCAAAGATTTATATTCCTGTTGAGGACTTAAGCCAGGCAGGTGTAGGAGTCTTGGGGGTCCCTTTCAGACCTTGAAGGAAGAGTTGGAGGATAGGAAGGGTAAAAGGACATTTTTGTTCTTTCCCACCCCCTTTGAAGCCTGAACATATTTATTGCTGTATATACTGGGGATGGTTTTTGGAGAAGATAACTTTATCTCAGTTCCTTTTCATTTCTCCCCAAACTCCCCTGTGTATATTTCTCTTCACATGGAGGGCACCAGGTTAAAGAGAGAGTGGACTGCGTGTCTCAACATTCACAGGACAAATCTGTAAATTTTAGGGTTCAGATGGTCCCCTGCACAACATATCACTGTGGTTTCTTTTTCTGTTGTTTCCATTTGGTCACTTTTTAATTGACTTTTATCAAACACTGTGATCTATTTTAGGACAGTTTTGCTGTATTTATTTTATTGATGCATGCTAGCTTGGGCACGTTATTGTGGAAGGTTACAATATTAACTTAACAAATTGTTTCTATATTTAGATGTATTTGAACAAGCTCACATACTTCACTTCTCTGTATATGAATGTCAAATTAAATGAGTCATTGTAACTTGGTTTATACTGGATGGACAATAGCAAATGGGGCATAAATGAGTCATCTTGTTTCTTATTGAGCTTTTTCCTGATGTGTTCATTACCACAATGATATGGTCGTGCAGATGCACAAAGCTGTTGCTCATATCCTGTTTGTGGATGACGGATTTTTTTTACTCAGTTCAGTACTGGTTTTCTGATCCTTCCCTGCCTTTCAAGTGGTCAAACTAGAGTTCAGGGCTTAAGGACTAAGTACAAAAGAGTAATTCCTTTCTGGTGTTCTTCCTACTTAATAAACAAAACTGGTTACTTTGCAAATGACTCTAGCAATGTGAGATTAAAAGTAAACCAGTTAAAAGAAAATTGCGAATAGTTCTTTCTTTAAACAAAATAGTGTTTTAATGCAGTATTTTGTAAGTGAGTGGATTTTTTTATGGCATGCTTCAAAAGATCACTGTCTCATAAACAAAAGAAAATCTAGTGTATGTGGTGCAACTTCTTTTTTTTTAATTATTATTATTCATCGTTCTCTCACATCTCATACATAAAATTCATTTTATACAATAAACACAAACTTTCAAACAAAAACAAAACACAACACAAAAACATCATTACTCATAACATAATTCTAAAAAATATCACATAACACATATCACATTGTACTTGGGTATCTGGTGCAACTTCTAACCTATCTGATGGTCATCAAAACAATGTAACAGTGTCTTCAACATGTCTAATAACAATGTGTAATTCTATAAAGAACTGTGTTTTAATTGTCCTAGGAGCTTTAATGCAAGTTCCTTACAACAAAGATCTTCTTTGATGGATCTCTTTGCCCCCATGCTCCTTTTGCTTGATTCATCTCATGTCCCATGTACACTGTGATGTCAGGATTCTCCCAGGGGGAAAAAACATTTATTTCAGCTTCTGATTAGCCAATGACTTTCTTGAGACAATGATACTGTACCAAGGCAAATCTCAATTTACATTGCCCCCATCTGCAACATTTCAAATGTATAATTTTTCTCCAGAAAATAAATAAATAAAGGCCTAAACCATACTGCATAGCTCTCCCAGCACACCCAATGTAGCTGAGTGAGGACAGAAAGGTAAGAGCACGAGGATGTAAGGTGAGATGGAGTTTTGGCATAAGGAAAGCTGACTTGATCTGTTTTCGTTTACCTGCCTAAGTTGCGGGAGTGGGGAGGTGGAGAAAAGCACTGTAGTCTTGCTGCTGCTGGAAGGGGTTTCCTTTACTTGCTTACAAAGGGGAAGAAAGAAACTGAAATCTTGGCATTTTGGTATGGCTGCTGAGGTGGGGGAGTCACGTTGGGAGACAGCAAGTGGATAACAGTAACAATACAAAAAAGAATAACTCTGCTAACTGTGTTTCGGTGAAAATGACAAAGAACACTGTGGCATCTTAAAGCCTGCTTATCATGAAAGATTGAGTGGGAAGAGAGAAATCAGCAGGTATTCTGTGCAAGGACTTGTGATTTGCGGTGTGTGTAGTATAGCTGGTTACTGTACAAGAGATGTACTGTATTGCCTCTCCTCCTGTTGTGCCTCTGCACATGCTGCAAGAGACACAGCAGGGAATATACTCCTCCTCTTTCTCCTGATTTGCTTTCCCCCTGCCTCCATTAAGCCTTCTGGGAAAGGCACAGCAGAAGGACATAGTTCTTACCAGTTGCTTTGTGTCTCTGTGTTGTTCAGAAGAGGAACTATCATCTAATGATAAGTCACCTTGGGTTTAGCAGTTTCCACATCTTCCAGTCCCTCTGCAGAGCATCTGCACATTTCTCTAGTCTGAAAAAGGTGAACTGTGATGTTTATGCTTTAAATTGATGATGGGGTGAGTCAAATTGCTTAACTTTGTAATCACATCAGTTCCATCAGAACTTATCCTTCAGTCTCTAATGATCTCCTATGGAACAAGCTCCCCCCATTTACATCAGAAGTTCAGAAATATAGCCCAAGCATAAATTTACATCCCACCTATATGATGTAATTTGTGCTTTAGAAGTTGTATCAAGTGTCTGAACAGCACAAGTTTCAGATTTACGATGTATTTTGAAAGCATTTATTTTGTAAGAAGGACATGTTTAAAATTAGGAGGGTAGTTTTTGAAGCATTCATTGGAATTTATGTAATTCTGTAGCTAGATCACTTCTTTTCCATCTGCAAATGCTGGGGAGTATTTTTGGGGGGACTGTGATGCAATGTTAAATGGCTAAACAGTTCCTTTCCTTGTTCCTCCCTTGTTGCAGCTTCAGTCATTATACCCCAACCCCCATCTCATAGTGGAAATTTGGTTGGGGAGGAAGAAATTGATGTAAAAAAATGTTATTTGGAAAAGGGAAAGGTTAAAGTGATAGGTAAACTTGTAGACGTTAAATAATGGAATGGCTAGAGCCATTTATACAGATCATAGCCACCTGTTTAACAGGGAGTGCTACAGCTACTTTTATTTAAAAAAAAATCGCATTTTTTCTGAAGTTTGGGGTAGGGAAGAAGCTTAATAGGGGAATATGGAGGAGGGTGTTTTCTTCATGATAGCATACAGAAGTGCAGTTTAACTTATTGCACAGTAAGTGCCCAGTTTGAAAGAAACCACTTTTCAAATTCATGCATATACTGTGCAATCAAAATGAAACATTGCACAAGAAGCTAATATAAATGTTGGTATTACTTGGCAAAAGTAACTGAATATTTGTTTTAGACTCACATTAATATCTTGCTTTCCTCACTAGACCTGGGGCCATTTCATGCAATAGTTGTAGTGTCCATTTAACAGAGAACTATAGCTAGTCAGAGCTTTCTAACTACTGTACTATATCTCATGTGTTTGCAAACTAGTTTTTGGCATGTCACATTTTGCAGCATCTTAGGGAGACACTGAAAAAAAAAGTGAATGTGGAATCAACCTTGAAATACACCACATGTCAATTTGCCTTTTCTCTAACCTATGGCTTGTAACAAACTTTAGACTAAATTCAGTTTTTGATCCCAATTAGAGTAGACACATTAAATCAATGGTAAATTGATAATTTGACAGTTATGTAAGTTCCTTTGATTCAAATGGCCAATCAGCTTGGGACCAACACTTGGAGGTTGTCCAAACGGTGAAAAAACTCGTAACAGAATGCGAGGGAGAATCCTACCTGTCTTAATCCTCCCATACAATCCTCCCCGCGCACTCCAGTCCTCTGGGAGCAATTTGCTTCAGCCACAAAAATCTAGGCTGTCTGCAACCTCCCAGAGGGCCTTTTCGGTAATCGCCTCCAAATTGTGGAATGACCTGCCGAACGAGATCCATCAGATGACAAGCCTGAGTAGCTTTAAGAAAGCACTAAAGACGGATCTCTTTCAGCAGGCCTTTCCTAATTAGATCCCGGCCTCAGGGGATCCTGGCCTCGTTTAGTCCGCTGGCTATTTATTGTATTTATTATATCTATTGTTTTTAAATGTGATTTTAGATCAGTTGCTTTTTAACTTATACTTGTTTAATATTTTTTTATGGGGGATGGTGGGGGTGGGGGGTGTTTAGGGATTTTTATCTGTATTGTATTTTAATTTTTGTAAGCCGCCCCGATTGTTTAACAGAGGGGCGGGGTATAAATAATAATAATTATTATTATTATTATTTAGGAAACACAAATCTGATTGGCCGGATGAGCACAGGGGCTGGGCTTGCCACCAAGGCAAGTGTATGCTGCCACCATGTTGGATTGTTGCCTTAATGGGCAAGTGCTAAGGCAAGAAAATGGGGTATTTTTTTGTTTCTCTGCTTCTGTGTTAAAGCAAAAAATTGCTCAGTCGCACCTTGGATATCGTTTTTTCAAAAAAGGTCAGTGGAGGCAAATTGAGGTAAGTGCAAACACAAGTAAATCACTCACAGCCACCAGGTTTCCTAACAGGCATGCGGAGCTTAAGGGGGCAGAAAAGCCATTAGGATAGGTTGCAGCTGCTGAGAAATGTCATTACTACAAGGGACTCTGTTTTTTATGGGCTCGTATAGACAAGCCCTTGGATTTAGGCCATTGTATATACTGTGCAAGTGAAAGAACATCTCCAGAAGGCTTGTAGTGTAGCACCTGTAATCTGCAGGAATAAAATAAAATCCCATTAATCATTTTAGGTGAGACTTTACTTGCTTTAAAATCGCACTTTTCTAAATATAGATCTCTTGCACTGAAAATAGATTGGATTGGTCGTACGTGTTTGTATTGGGGTAAAGAGACAGCATTATGGTTACAAAGTTAAAAGCCCTGCTGTGCTTTCTGCTCTATTGCTGATTGTGCCTAAAGCGTATGTTCCTTTCTGTACACACAATGGCAGGGGACAGCCCCTTCCCTGTGGTGTGATCCCACGCCTTTGGGGAGCTGTATGAATCACACTTGCTGGCTGTTGATGGAATTGGTGTTTTGATGTTGTGCTTCTATTTTTGCATGCCTCTTGAAAAGGACATTGTAAAGTGGCTTAAAATTATTTCTAACAAATAAGTAAACATGGGGAGGACAATAGTGCCATTTCCCCCCATGTCTTCTCTGCTTAGAAAGGGTTTCAAATATGAATGAAAACCATGGAATCATTTCTGCCCACATAGCTATTTAATTCAGACATTTTCCCCTAGTGGCATATTATTGTGCTAAAATGAATCAGCTCTTGCACCACATTCTGCATAATTGTGCCTGTGAGAACAAAAGACAGTGCTGAGTCTCATTTATTGTTACTCTTTCTATTTATTTATTTATACTCCGCTCTTCAGTCACAAGGTTATCAGAGCGGCTTACAAATTATTTTAAGCAATAGCAATGTACACATCTACACTGCATTAAGCAGTTTCCAATGTGTGTTAACTAATTGCCCCCACAAGCCGGGTACTCTTACGTATTAGATTTAGTTTAGATAGCTGGGGTTACTGCAGATTGCTTTTTATTTGTTTCTTCCATTCTGTATAAATGTTGACATCCTAACTACAGGATCCATGACAGTTTTAATGTCATACAATTCTGATCATTCTTTTAAGAATGGATATGGTGGGGGAGGGATTACTTGATAAGACACATGAAGTGGAAACTTGTCTCTTGGATGAAGAGTGAATGGAAAGTTGATCTGAGTCCATTCTTCCAGGCATTTAATGCATTTTTCATTCCACAGTAACAATATAACAGGCAGCAGTGCAACATGAAAACTGGAACAGAAGGAAGCAATTCATTCCTGCTGCTTCCACTCTCACATGAATCTTTTAACACCTTCCTTGAAAAGCAGAAGTCTGTTATGGATCAAAAGAATTAGGAAGACATAGAAGAATCTTTTTTTATGCACTATGAAGATTAGTCAAATATTGATAATGTAGGAATATTGACAGTTTGATACCATTTTTGATGTAATTAAAGAAACTCAATTCCATGGTCACATAACTGTCAATTTAGGCCATTGTACATACTGTCAACTGTCAATTAAAGAAACTCAATTCCATGGTCACATAACTGTCAATTTAGGCCATTGTATGTACTGACAACTGTCAATTAAAGAAATTCAATTCCATGGCCACATAACTGTCAATTTATGTTGACAGTTTATGCTTTCTCTTCCTTTGCCAACTGCAAAGGAAGAGAAAGCAGGAGCAGTCTTTTAAGGGTTCATGTTCAAGGGGTTCACTGAAGAGTTTAAAGGCCTTTTCAAGATTCTAGATCTAAATGCCTCAAGAAAAGCAATGTATTTTAAGAGAATTTGTGCTTTACTTTGTATACTTCATAATAAGCGAAGGGATAAAGGGCTCCTGAGGGAAAATCAAATGCGGTCTCAAGCTGCCCTTCTACTCTCCCCAAACGACACCACTTTGAGAGAAAAGTCTTTTATTTAATATTAACTGATTTTTACTATTGATGCAGCTGGTTGTTGAACCACAGCAAGGAACTGATCAAACACACACACACACACACACACACCAACTGTATACTAGACTGTGTGATACTGCTTCCATGAGAAAATATTAAAGTTTAGAACTCTTTTTAGCATGACAGGTTTTGCTGGTCTAGGTCAGTGTCCCCTTACAGGCATGGGAACTGCAATTCATTATTCAGCCCTGGATTAATTACACAGCAGGCTGAGCTTCCACTTGTTCAAATAATGTGGCAACAAAGCCCAGTGCCCTTATTAGAAGCCATCATTGTTGGGTGGCTTACATGGATGTATTGTGAGAGAATATGATCCTTGCTGCTTTCTCACTCTGTAGATGTTGAATGCTGAAAAAAGAAAAGAAAGTTTGCTTTAGTGCCAGTGACAAAAAGCGACCAGGCTGTTGCAGAGGCAGTTTTCAGTGCCCGAACTCTGACGGAGGTGAATAGGTGGAGCTGGCCTTCCTGGAATTGTAGGGCAGGTTTTCCTGTTGTGCTTCAGCATCAGCTGTCTCACAGTTACACACAGTGCAGAAGGTCCGGGATTACTGCTGCTAAGGAAGGCAACTTGAGCTGTCTTTGGCTTTTCACTGTCTTCTGGGGAGGATCAACGTGAACATTTAACAGCAATGTTTCAACAAGTAGACTTAGGCCCAAATGTTTCGGTGGGTAGATAGCTTGGTGTATACTTTTAAAAAAATTGATTTGTAATTTTGCTTTGCTTTTGGTTTTTAGTTTTATAAGTAAGTTTGAAACAACTTTATGGTTAGCAAAAGTAATTTTTCTGAGTTTGATTTCTGCATTCATATTAGTTTTTGCTTTATAAAAATCTGAGGCTAGTTTGGAACGTGTTTCAATATCTCTAGATAGTGTTGTTACAGTGCAAGGGAAGTACTATGTTTTGACATCTGGTGATAAACCTAACAGGGCTTAAAAAGTATTCTGCTACCAATATCTGTGATGTTATGTCAGACATATCAAATGTGGAACCAGACTTATTTTTCCTTGTTCACTACTTGTCATTTAAAACTTATATAGTAGTTATTTGCAAGCATCAAAAACATTTGCTGACTATCTGAAGTTAAACTTTATTACTGGTATACTAACAAGCTTTGCAAAATTGTCATGATGTCTTCGTGGAGGCATAGAGAGATGCATGATCATGAAACATAGAATTTCAGTTGTATTCCCATTTAGATAAAGCCTGTCCATTGTCCTGTGTATTTACTGTAACCAATGATGTACTCTATACTGAGTCATTTCTCTTTTCATCTGAGATCCCCAATACCAAATATTGCATGTCTCAAGAACCATGGCTGAAGTCCTAAAATTATTTATTTGGATATCCATTTATTCTCTTTCCTTTTGTTTTGTTTTGTTTTGTTTAGTGAAGAGCAATGGGGAAATTGACCCAAACTTCATACATAAATGGGGGCACTGAAACATTGATTGAATCTACATTTTGGTATTTGAAATGGTGGGACACTTTTTTTTCTGTTTTACTTGGTGAAAATATATCTCCAGAATAAGGCGAGATTTCAGTAGTTAGGTCCTTTCTGTGTTATGTTCACTTTAGTCATGGGTTCTGGCTTTATTGATCTGTTTGCCTTACAAATTTAATCAGTATATACCCAATTAATTCCTTTCCTCCTCCTTTCCCCTATACCTCCAGGCAGACTAATAGCTTAGCCTGATAGCTTAGTTTAAGGATTAACTATATAGGAGAAATACTGAAGAGCTCAGCTGCAAACCTCAGTGCATTGCCTGTACTAGTTGATACTATATATTCATTGATGAAAAATGAAAACAGGATCTTACAGCTAGAAAGTGCTGTATTCTACAAATTAATTCAGTAATTAATGTTCAGGCTTTCAGTTGGCGTGAGAAATAAAATTCGCTGCTGTATTATATTTTGTTGACAAATGTACATTTTTTTCCCAATTGAGAAAAAAATTGCAGTCATGCAGAGTACAGTAAAATTCATAGCAGGCAAGACTCAAATGAGCCACCAGACCTGTTTAACTGGCCAAAGTGACCAATGACTAGCTAATTTGACAATAGGCCAGCTGAAGCTATGTTTAATCCAAAGACTTTTAACCCTAAGTGATATTGGAAAATATTGTATTTAGAAATGCATTTGTTGTTGTTGTGTGCCTTCAAGTTGTTTCTGACTTATGGTGACCCTAGACAAACCTATAACAGGGTTTTCTGAGAGTGTGTGACTTTCCTAAGGTCATCCAGTGGGTGTTTATGGCTGAGCAGGGATTCAAACCATGGTCTCTAGAGTCATAGTCCAACACTCAAACCACTATGCTATGCTGGCTCCCACAAATGCATTTGCCCTTGCCCTAGCCTAAATTTGTAACAGTCTTGTGACTGTGCTCCTAGGGTAGAGGAGGTTTATAAATCTGCTATAAATCAGCTTCTCCTTCCCACTGCCCATTCTCCCCCAACTTTGGTTCTTCTGTTGGCAGATGTTAGCCCAAAGAGCAGTTCTGCTGGAAGATTGACAGATGTCTGGGAACTGAGGAACCCTGGAACTGTTTTTTAAGGTGTGAGGGTTCAACACTAGCAGGCAGACTGTTATTAATCTTGCCTACCTACAGAGGGAGGGAAAATTACTTTTCCCATCTCTTATTATTGATCCACTTCCTGGATCCATTTTCATGTCTGTCCTAGTGTACAGAGCTGGAAATACTAAAACTGAGTTTTTTGTTTTGCTTTGTTTTCCAGTCTTTTAGTTGTGTGTGGTTTTGTTCCCTCTGCCTGCACCCACCACTTACCAGTGGGCCAATAATATGGAGTCTGGCCTACGGAACAACATAATATATGGTTAATTCTAGGACTGAAGAGTTCCAATTATAAGAAGCTCAACAGTTTCATTTGCAATGGTACATTAAAATATGTAACCAAACATTGATTAGTGTTTAGAGACATACAGTTTAAGATTATGCAAGAAGTAGTCATTAGAAATCAGAATGTTTCTTTTTATTCTTTCTATTTGAGCCCAGTTTTCAACACATATTTCTATAATGATGACAGAGCTGGAAAACAGTCCCATGGAGAAACATTTTCCTACTTTGTCAAAAGCTAGTTTTAGAAATCTAAATGTATAATTTCCACGATAGACATGGCTATGTCTTCTTCTTCCAGTACAAATATCAGATTAAAAGGTATGAACAGATATTCTGAGATACCTTTTACAGTGTTTATATTGAAAAATGGTTGACTTTTATCGCATAGGTATTGAATATTAGCATTCATTTAGTCTGCATCTGTTAGGTTTTTAAAAATCTGAAAAAAGGCATCAGTATAAATTGGCCAAAACAAATATACTGTACACATATATACAGCGCTATTCTGTCAAGATTAGGATTTTCACAAGGATAACTAGCTGATTGGAGCATGATGAAATGACTGGCACTTCACAACAGACACCGCCACTATAATTCATATATTACTTCGCAGCACTCCAAGGCAAGCTCACAAGTTGAGCCATATATCAATTAAGGGAGACATCAAGTTACAGTCAATGTACTACAGATATATTGTGTTTTAAATGGTGTTCATCCTATTTTGGATGGGATTGCACTGTATCTAAAGCTTGTAGTTTGAGTGTGCTTCTTGAGTTATCTCTGTCATTGGAAGCACAAGTCTCTTCTATGACATGGGGTGGCTTTTACCAGCATCAGATGCTTGATCAGAAAGAACCTGGCTGTGCAGAACCATATTCTGGCAGTCACTAAGGCAGGCTAGTGTAACATGTTCTATGTGGGACTGATGGGTCAGAACAGTTTCTGAATACTGAGGTCAGAATACAATCACTAGACTGTTAACTGGCCTACATATTATGAACATATTATTTCAGTACAACTGCACTAATTCCTGTTCCATTTCTAGGCCCTTTTCAATATGTTGGTAATGACCTTTGAAGCATGTCATGGTTTGGGTCCAGGGAACCTGTAGGGTCACATGTTTCCCTGTGTTCCAGGTGCATCAGGTGGCTGCCAAAGAAAATGCCCTTTCTGTGGTAATACCCCAGCTATATTTAGAATGGATTTCAGAGCAGTTTATACAGATAAAATAATACATAAATACAATCATGTATCAGTACGTAAACACGAGAGGGTTAAAACAACAAACAGAAGGTTAACAGTATTAAAATTTTGTTAACAGTTAAAGTATTTCTTAATGATTGGTAGTGGCTTTTGCTTTCTTGGGTATTCTGGATACATTAAGTTGACCCACTCTTGTAGTACAAAATCTGACAGATTCTTGAATGCTCTGAGGGATGTTTAAGTTGACATAGGTGATGTTCTTGTGAACGTCCAGGGGCCCAATCACACCACAGAATTAGAACACTATTATTCTACTTTAACTACCATTGTTCCATCATGTGGAATCCTGAGGTTTGTAATTTTGGTGAGGCAATAGAAGAGCCTCACCAGATTCTATTGCCTTGCCAGATTACCAGCCCCAGGATTCTATAGGATGGAACAATAGTGGTTAAGGTGGAATAATAGTGCTATAATTCTTTAGTGTGAATGGGTCCTTGGTGCTGCTATATAGAATGGTAAGAAAGTAAGATAGAAAATACTATTGACAGGATCACTCTCCCTCCTGTATTGTAGAGTACAACAAGCCCACTTTTTTGACTTCTGAAACTCAGAAATGTGATGTGAACATTTCTGTACCTGCATTTATTCTTTACCTTCACTCAAAAAATAGGAGACCCAGGCATCATTGAAACCCATGCACAAAGGTTTAGGAGAGCTAATCTCTTCCCAGTCTTGGCTGGCAACCCGGCACCTCTGTCCACTTCAATGGACTTTCTCCTACTATGAGAATCAAATAAGAAGAGGGACAATCTAGACACCACGGTGAGGGACAAAGGGTTAAATTCTCCTACCCCACACCAGTTTTCCCATCAGGATTCAATCTGTTGCACTTAGTTCAGCTAAAGAGAGGGAACAGATGTAGCTGCCAACTCCATATTGAAAGTAACAATTGTTACTGTCACCTGCCTTTGTACAGATAACTTTTATAAGAGGAAAAATAAAGTAAGATGTTTACCATTCCAGGCACCTTTAAAAGCACAATTTCTTATTCAAACCCGTAATTCTTTGAGAATATCCTTTTAATTATTCCTGTCATTCCAAATGCTCCAATCTGTTTTTGAAATTCTGATCAACCAACCTTATGCTGGATAGTTTAGAACAACTTGGCTACAGATTCTACCATCTAGCATGAGATAGGAGATGAAGAAATGGCAGATAATATTGGTCTTCCCATGCTTTCTTTACTTATAGGCTCATCAATAGCAATGATGAAACTGTGATTCTGTAATAGTTCTGCCAAAGGAGAGCATTTGGTCTTTAATTCCATGAAGCAGTTGAGAAAGTGAAGTTCATTGGAGCCATAGTAATCCATAGCTGATGCTGAAAAAATAAGCAATCCAGATTGGTTTGTCACATTTTAAAGCCACCCAGATATTTGGCAACTATGCATGAAACCAAATGGTATATTGCTCTACTCTCTGTGAGACAAACACTTTCCTGCCCTTACTACAAAGCAAGTATGAATAAGCATTAGAGATTGATTTGAACTTTGCCTCCATTGTTGAACTTTTCTGTGCTATTATGGCTTGGACCAAGGTTATACACAGTGTTCCTGTCACTGTAACTGCAACTCCCTTAGTTTAATTGTGGGGATATGCAGAAGGTTCAAAGAGATCTGGTTCCCAAGCTTGCTAATGAGCATAAGGCTCCCTTCACCCTTAATGAATCAAGATTTCTATGTGAATTTTAGGGGAGAGGGGAGGAGAAAGGGGGGAACCAAAGAGTTCACACAATGGGACAACGACTTTACAGTGTAAAGACTATGCAGCTGGGCCATCTGAAGCTGTCCTCAGTTATGAGCAACAAAGCTTAAATAGACTGTACTGTGAAGAGGTACATTTCTGTGAGTTTGAAGCATAGTTTTTCCTTCTGCTTCATTGGCTTGTCTGCTTATAACAGTGATAGGGCCTTGACAAGAGCTTAGGGAGGGAGCACCATGTAGGGCGACTCTTTCAAAATCATTTCATGCAACATGATTAGTGAAAGAGGAAACAAAATGAAGTTTCAGACATTTTTATAGCTAATGCCTGTGGGGGAGGGGGAATTAACTGCTTCAGTTTCTTGAATCTCACACTGAGAAAAGTCATTGTTGAGTTGTGCTGCATTTCAACTAAACTAAAAGGCTGTTAAATTGAATATTTGCACAGTAGAACAGCCTTTGACCTTCTTGGCAGAAAACAACAGAGGTTCCTGGCACATTCACAATTGTATTAAAACAAAACAAAACAAAAAAGAAGGCAAAGTGTTTTCATTGAGTCCATTCTCAGTTCACTAAATACCAGGTCTCTCCCACCAACTTTTGATTAAAAAATGTTAAAACACTATTTTCTCATATAAATATTTTCTTCTTGCTTTTGGATCTGTCTGAACATGCTGATGAATGTATCTTTGTACATGCATATAGCTACTGCCACGGTGTTTCACAGTATTTGCTTGTGAAATTTGTATGGTTTTCTGTATATAATATTGTTCATTTAGTTCCAAGATCATTATGAATATATTTCAGGAGATACATTTATACACATGCTCTGGATCCCCAAGTACACTACCACATACCTAGGCAAAATCTGAAATAGTCCAAATTGTCATGTTCAGAAATAAAAAGGTACTTTGAGTTTATTTTATTTTAAATCAGATAATTCCTGATTTCTACAGCTGGTTTGAAGCATTAACATTTAAACAGATTTCTATATATTTGGCAGCTGATTCCATAATGTAACTGAAGGAAACTTTTGAAGCAGCAATGTAGTGCCTTCTGATATGCGTGTGAATGTGGATATGCTGATTTTAAAACTACAACATTGTCTTTGAATAATATGAAGGCATTCCAAACATTGGCTTCTACTCTTGGTCTCTTCTTGCTTTAGCTACAAGCTTTGAGAGAGAGGGAGAGAGGGAGAGGAAGTGGGACAGGGGAGAGAAAGGAGGCTTTTAAAAAATGTGATTAGATTAGAGAAACATAAAGCTGAAATAGAGTTTAAATACCTTGGTCACTGGTGCATAGGCAGGTCCCAAACTCTGTGTAGCCTTCCAGTCTGAGGTGCCTGGTTAATAGCGAGGAAAGTGGTGAAAGTTGACAACCCCCCATGGTTGACCCCTCTGTTCTGCCTTGCCTAATCGAATATTATGTTGTGCTTTTCAGATAGCTGATCAGCTTCCCTGGATTTCGCTGATGACACAGGAAAGCTTTGCCTGAAGATGGAAACACTGGAGTCGGAACTGACCTGCCCTATCTGTCTGGAGCTGTTTGAGGATCCGCTGCTGCTGCCTTGTGCTCACAGTCTCTGTTTCAACTGTGCGCATCGTATCTTAGTCTCCCACTGTGCCACCAACGAATCAGTGGAATCTATCACCGCCTTCCAGTGCCCTACTTGTCGTTATGTCATCACCCTCAGTCAACGTGGTCTAGACGGACTCAAGCGCAACGTCACACTGCAGAATATTATCGACAGGTTTCAGAAAGCTTCAGTGAGCGGGCCCAATTCTCCCAGTGAAACTCGCCGAGAGCGAGCTTTTGATAGCAACAGCATGTCCTCCAGTGAAAAAGTTCTTTGCCAGTTCTGCGACCAGGATCCTGCTCAGGAAGCAGTGAAGACCTGTGTAACTTGTGAGGTATCCTACTGTGAGGAGTGCTTAAAAGCGACTCACCCAAACAAGAAGCCATTTACTGGCCACCGTTTGATTGAGCCTATTCCTGATTCTCACATCAGAGGATTAATGTGTCTGGAGCATGAGGATGAAAAAGTTAACATGTATTGTGTGACTGATGACCAATTAATCTGTGCCTTGTGTAAACTGGTTGGGAGGCATCGTGATCACCAGGTGGCAGCTTTAAGTGAACGCTATGACAAGTTAAAGGTTAGTGTTATCTTAATACTTTATTTGTTGGCTAGTACGGCATCAAGAAATGACATATTCTCAGTTCATTTGTTGTGTGGCTGTTACATATGAATGTGTTATATTTACAGTTTTTGTATTGTACACACATTAATTTTTAATTAGAATTAAATTTCTCGATTTAAAACTCTGTTGGGTTTTCTGATAAGGAGCTGATATCAAGATGATGAAAATGCATTTATGTGAAAGCCTTCGACTTCACATTTATGTATACATGTCAACATATTTTAATGGAAGTTTTCCCAGTATGAAAATTTACTGTTAATAGCCATGTAGATGTAGAGGCATGTCATCTTAGATGCTGGGCTTGCCCCCAAAGTGCCACATAGGTAGGGGGCTCCATTTGCTGAGAGAATTATTGATTCTTCTGTGGAGTAGTCTGCTTCTTGTGATGCTTTGTAGCTGTACTTCAAACCCTGTGGATATTAGACATAGATAGAAAATTCCTAGGCCACCTGACAGACAATTAACAGTGCAATCTGCTTTGTTTACTTAGAAGTAAATCCCAGTGAATTCAGTGTGGTTTATAGGCAGCATATTCAGGATTGGAGATTCAATTAAGGATTGTGTTTAATCCCGTTGTTTTCCTTCCAATACATTTTGCATTTGTTCCACACAAGGAAAGGTATTTTTATATGTGCTGTCTTTCAGGAATGTCCTTACTTGTCTAATCAGACAATTGGGTTATAAGTGGGTGTTACTGCCTTCCACACGCGTGTGTATAATACTTGAAAAGTATGAGGAAGGAAAACCAGTTCCAAAACCATATGTTCTGAACAGTTTACATCCCTAGTGAAAATTATATCTTACACTGGGCAACCCAGCAGTCTGGCTTTCTTCAAGTTCCAATGTAAAACATTTGTATGCTGTTCCATCAGTTTTAACAGAGAGCCAGTTTAAGGAGCCTTCAGATAGCTGCTATGGGAAGCACTTTTACACTTGTGTGGCTCCATGTCATCTTAAGCTGCCACATTGGTTGCTGAGCAGCAAACTAGGGAAGGAGATGGGAAAATCAGAAGCCCCCTCCCCTAATTCCTGTGGGGAAATGCTGCAGTGATTGTTTATAGCAGACAGAGCATGAGAGGGAAGAAAAAGCAAAGAATGGTAAGAGTACTATATTTTGACCACTATGTTTATATCTGATAGGAGTTCTCTTTTTTCCCTTGGAAAACAATTATGGTTATTTAAACATAATATTTCAGAGAATCATTTTTTTCTTGTTAACATAACAGTTTTATTAAGAAGAGTTAGGCAATGGAATGAAAGAAATGTACAGTAGTTTCTCATGCAACATTAGGATAAGGGAGTCCTAACATTAGAGAGTTAGGAACCTCTGTAGTATTTTATATTATTGGCCATGACATATAAAAATGTGATTTTCTGAAAATTTAACTGCTGGTTGTGCAGGACTCTGTTTTAATGTATATTTCTTAAAACATACATAATCTCCATTTGAGTCCGAACTATAAAGTTATTGCCTAGATCAGTTTTAGAAGTTTCCCATAATTAGGTGCAGAGCATAGTGATAACAATTGTGATTTTCTGAAAATTTAACTGCTGGTTGTGCAGGACTCTGTTTTAATGTATATTTCTTAAAACATACATAATCTCCATTTGAGTCCGAACTATAAAGTTATTGCCTAGATCAGTTTTAGAAGTTTCCCATAATTAGGTGCAGAGCATAGTGATAACAATTTCCACAGTTCGGGTTGTAGTCCTATGGTTCTTTCTATGCACTTAAGACACTGACACTGCTGTCTGGAATTATGTGGACTGAATGGCAACTGTGTGGTTTCTTTTCCTTACTGCTTTGATCTTTTATTATTGCTCATGTTCTATTTGGTTTTTGTGAGTCTGCCTAATTGTTTGTGTTGTTTTTATTGCTTGACTTAGTTTTTTGGTTTGAGAATTAAAAAAAAATGCTTTTCATTACTATTAGGTGCCCTGGGCATTTTCTGATGCAGACTAAATGTATTTAAATTCATAAATGAACATTTAAAGGTCTGTAACTAGAGTGGGGCAGCAGGTTTTTGCGCCAATTCATAGTTACAGTTAGAAATCCTTTTATTTCTTAAATCTCATTGATTTAGATATTTATGTATCTTTGTTGTCCTATAGACTTCTTGTGCATTCTTTCATTCTGATGTTGACTCTAGACCTTTTGAGAATTAGCACACAAAACTTGAGTAACCTTTTTTAAGAGTAACATTTTCAAAATGTTCTAGCACACCTCACAGGAGTATTGTGGAAGTGCCATTTATTTCAGAGAGTACCTTTTAATAATGTGTTACGAATCATGCATTTTGAAATGTGAATTTCCAATTCAAATTCAGTTTGAAAATATATCATGATGGTGTCTAATTTGAAAATATGTGATGTAGAGGGAAGTGGACAATAGGTATACACAAGGTTCAAGGCACATTTGGATACTTGTTGGGCACCAGGTACAATGCAGGTAACACAATGCCCAGTTGTCCCATTGCAAATGGTGCGCGGCTGAAGAAACATTGTGTCTATGGTCTGCTCATGATAATGTCCAAACCTGGCTAGTCCCTCTCCTGATAAGCGAGAGGTATATACCCAGAAATGAACTGTTGAATTTAGACATCACAAGAAGAAGCCAAGGGCATAATAATCTGTGGTTTGTTTAGCTGCTTCAACTTACAGCAGAAACAATTGCGTGGCATGGGACACCAGTGTAGTACACTAGAAGCCAGAATTCAGAAGAATTTTGATTTATTATCATGTATGAATGCGTTTTTGGCCTTAGAGCTCATCCGTACATGGTGGGCAGTTAGTTATAGGTGGTGCCAGTGCTTTTAAAGGAACAGATTTCCTGAATGCCATATAGTACCAGAAGAGCCCCCTAACTACTGCTTATTTATTCTAGGAAAGTATGGCCTTTAGCATCATCACAATTGAGGGACCATCTGTTTTCTCATGTAAAATTAGATACTTTGTATACCTAAGTTTTAAAAAGTGAATTAGTGTTTAACTTATTTTTTGTGTGGAGATGTACAGTCTTGCTGAAGACATTGGGAATGATCTGGTGTTTGGGTACCAGAGTATATTTCATGGGGAGAAACTACATGCTACAGTGCACAGCTTGTTGCTACATATGTTGTTTTATTGTAATTACGTGTGGTGACCCAAATGTACCAGGTATGCAGATATGGAGCATAGTAAAAGATTTCCCGTTGGTGACAATCAGAACTTTTGTACTAAGTCCAGCAGCCATGCTGGGCCCTTGATTTTTCGGAGGTGGGGCATGGCTGAGCAAATAAGGAATAAGTATTCTCTCTTTATATGCTGCAAGCCTCACAGCATTCAGGAGGAGGGGGATTATAATTTGTTAAAATAAAATAGCCACCTTCAGCACAACACCTTTAGCATAACACATAACTTGGTCCTTAGTTTATTTGAAAATTTGTCTTTCTCGGTATATTTCTGTGTTTTAGTTACGAATTATAACTGGAAAACATATTTGGGGTAGCCGTGTTGGCCATACAACAAAATACAACAACGAAAATCCACAAAACAGCGATATGTTTATTGGACCAACCAAACACGCAGAAAATATCACGCAAGCTTTTGAAGCGCCACTGGCTTCTTCATTAGGCAGAGGTGTTAAAAAATCATACAAGAGAAGAAGAAAAAATTAACAATGTTAGAATCACAGGCCTACATTTTGACCAGAATTTTGCAGCTGGGATGAATGAATGTTCAGAGTAAAACTTACACAACTTCTCATTTAAAAGATTATCATATATGAAAAGGATCTTCTTCCAACAATAGCATTATGGTTATAGTGTCACGAAAAGCAATGCTGAAAATATGATATTGTGTGGTTACGTTAAAAGACAGTCCAATCAGTACAACAGTAGCTTGTGAAAAACTCATTAATAAGATATTATTAGTAGCAGATTTTATTAGTAGCAAAGTACTGGAAAAAGCAATGGACTCCTTTACTGAAATTGTTTTTTTTTGTTGTTTTTTTAAATGGATATGAGCAATATTATTTTTCACTACAAGAGGACTACGAGGATTTTATAATACAAGCTTTCATGGGCACACAAGTTTTCATGGACATTCACACACGCTTATGTTATAATACAGGTAGATGTACTGTATTACTTTCAAAGGTGCTGCAAGCCTTCTTCCACTCCCACTCCCCATGCAAAACAGATGAAGAGATACAATGGGATGAGACACAATTCACATAGATAATAATTATACAGATAGCTTTTTAAAAGTAAGTAGCCGGTATGACTTGAGCCAGTGTGAAATAACGGTTTGGCACTGGACTACGACTCTGGATACCAGGGTTCAAATTCCTGCTCAGCCATGGAAACCTACTAGGTGACCTTGGGCAAGTTTATTTAGGCTCAGAGGAAGGCAAAGGCAACTCCCCTCTGAACAAATCTTGGTAGGGTCACCTTGGCACACAGCAATAACACAACATGGTATGGGAATGAACTAGATCAGGATCCTGGCATGAAGGGTGGAGGCTTCAACCCTCTGCATCCAGATCCAAATCTCGGGTAGGAATAAAACTGGTCATATCCACTATCTCCATTGAAAGAAAAGCTTCAGTTCGGTTGAAACTGAACTTTTTCTTCTACTGCAAATAAAAAGCACAGTTAAAGCCTCTATCTTGCCTCCACACACATACACACTACGGGCTGAATCTTTGTAAAAGGCCCTTACTAAATTTGTTGATGGCGTCTGTCATCTAGTTTGCCCTTAACACAGCTGTCCCTCTGGAAATTAATACCTTTTAGATGTGGTTTAGACAGATTTAAGGAGGCACAAGGTAATGGTCTGAAGTTTTGCTTTGTTTCTTTATTACTGAGGTGATATTAAAGCAAGTTCTACAGGTTATATTTTTAGTTTTCTTGTTCTTTCCTAAGTGCATCTTTGTATATTTGCTATTCCTAAACCGATTCCTTAGGAAAATGCAAGTGGTGCTGTCATAGCAACCCAAAAAGAATTATTGTCTTTCAATAAGTTGCTGTACTGACTTATTAAGGAGTAAACCCCACAGCATATACTAGGCATTGTGTCTGAATAAACATGCATAGGATTGTGTTGTATTATGTAGAGAAACCCATTAATTAGGTTCCTGAAAATTTAATCAATTTTCTTTAAAACACCCCAACCATTTAAACAGGGTTTGTCTACAGAAAGGATTGAAAAACTGCATCCTAACTGCACGGCAACTGGTGAGCCTTGACAAGCAGCTTTTGGGTGTCAAGCTATACTAATTACCGTACTTGCATTTGGTTTTGGCAGTGCTGCTAATTATTTAAACAATATTTCATCCTTCATTAACCAGAAAACAAAAGATGTCATTACAATCTCACTGCTTTTGTGGCAAAAACTGAACCATTCAAATAAGAGTTCTGTTACACTGGTCTAACTGGGGCATATATCCTACATTTGACTTAGAAGTGAGTGCAACAGTCACTGTAAGTATCTGGAGATGAGTAGTAAAGGGATAAAATGTTCCTCACTTTCAGCAGTTAAATCTACAACCCTGTAAAGTCCTGAGCTATTTCATATTTATCTCTCACCAGTGTGGAATCCTGTAAAGTTGTATGAAGACATCCTACTTTTAAATATGTAGGCCAAGGGCTTGCATTTAACCTATGGTACCGTAGTAATCTTCATACAGCATCTTATGTTAATTATTCAGTTACTTAGCGATAGTCTCTGCTAAATACGTAAGATTTTAATTATGTCAGATATATGTAACAAATATCTGGAAGATTTTGGATGTATATGTATGACACATCTTGATATAAAGGTAATGTGTTGTGCTTTAATTACATGCTATATTTAGTCCTCCCTAAATCAAAACACTCCTTCCGGTCAGCTTTGAAGAATTAGAGTGGTACTACTGAAATCAGGGTAAAATGGTAGAATGCATATTGCTGTATTGTACCATAATGGGGCAGGATTATCATGGCGTTTGAAAAGTCATTTTGACATTCTTCTTTTCTTGGTTCATGTAAATAAGGGTCGGCTAATCATACTATGTTTCCTCTAAACAGCACTATACATGTGTGTGGGGGGGACAACTGTTAGTACAAGCGAAGCTTAAATCCAACAAAACATTAATAGAATGAAAATCCCCACCAATGCAGCTGTGCTGGATTGCACCACTGTGAAACTGCTTGTTCAGATTCATTTACAACCTCTCATGAAAGGCCTTCCTCAAATCCTTTCTTGGATCCCAGTCTTGTGTTGATTCTGAAAATATATAACCACTGGCATAATGGATTTGGTGCAATTACTGTACATTGTTGGAGTGTTACTGCTATTTTATGGACTTCTCCTTTGCAGAATCACACTTAGTGAAGAAGAGACATCTGTAACAAGAAAAATATGATCCAGATTGCCACATTGGTTACTTACCGTGAAGGTGCATTCTTGAGGGATAGGGTTAGAGTTATATATGTAGCAGTGGTAATTGGAGGAGGCTTAAGTTACAAATTGATTCTAAATGAAGATCTTTTAAACCCCTCAGTTTCGTAATGAATGCATAATTTGGTAACTAACACACTCTGAGTGATCTGATGTTGTCTCCCAAAGAAATTATTATGTTGCATAGAAGTCAAAATGTATAAAAATCGGTGTGCCATCTTACTCAAAAAATGAAATTCCAAACTAGTGCATTGCCCAAGCAGTGTACAGTTGTCCCTCTGTATCCACAGATTTGGTATCCACGGATTTAAGTATTCACAGCTTGAAAATAATTCTTAAAAAATAATAATCCAAAAAGCAAATCTTGATTTTGCCATCTTATATAAGGGATACCATTTTGCTATGCCATTGCATATAGTGGGACTTGAGTATTCACAGATTTTGGTATCCACGGGGGGGTCCTGGAACCAAACCCCAGCAAATATGAAGGGATAACTTTACCGTAGTTCTAATCTAATTGCACAGCTGCCTTATACCTACGTACCAGTCTCCTCATTTCCCACTCTTACAACATTTGGCAAAATCAAGAAAACCTATAGGGATTTCTGTAAGCATCCCCTTTACTTAAATATTAAGTTTGGGGGCATGTCCTGGAGACATAAAAAGTGCTGACAACCACAAAATTTCTTTTCCTTGGTCTCTCATTCAGCATTACCTTATCATTTTGACAATATCCTGCCTTTGTTTTTGTTTTTCTTCTACCCTTTGTTGTCTGTGTGCTTTTGTGTCCTAGAGCTAAAGCATACCTTCTGCAGTTAAAACAACAACAACAGATTTCTCCAAGGCTGCCTCTGTAAATAGATTTAAATATCCCCATTTATGTCATCAGGCAACATATAAACATATTGGTTGTCTACACACTATAATACATAGAATTTTAATTTCCAGTAGATAGAATTGCTAGCTTGTAGGTTATGCTCCAGCGTACACACTCCTTTCCTCCATTGTCTTTCATTATCCATAGTATATAAACTGAATAATAACATCACAATATCATATACACATCATAGTATAATAGTACAGTTTGTCCTCTGTATCCATGGGTTCTGCACCCACAGATTCAATCAACCATGACTCAAAAATATTCAAGGTGGGGGGAATGCCAAAAAACAAAACTTGCTGTTCACCGTTTTCTATAAGGAACACAATTTTACTATGCCATTGTATATAATGGGACTTGAGCATTCACAGATTTTGCTATCCATGTAGGTTTGCCATATGTCCTAGAAAACCAGGAAAATCCCAAATTGAAGGGACTAAAAAATGTCCCAACTGGCTCAGCTGGTTGAAGCAGCAGATCCCAGATTCCTCCTTAGTTGGAACATAGGCTGAGAGATTTCTAGCACTTTTAATGGTTATGTAGAAGAGGGAATTTTAGTAGGCCTTGCCTGTCTTACAACCAGTGAACAAGCAACACCTCCTGGAATTCCCTTTTCTGCACAATCATTGAAATTGCTGGAACTTTCTTCAGATTTCAATCAGGCAACCCTCATTTTCAGTGGGCAGAAAACCTACCTTGTCTTCTGTTATCTCTGCAAAAAATTAGGTTTTTGACTACTACACAAATCAGGGTGTGCAGTGAGGGAGAAAGGCTTTGTGTATTACCAGCAACAAGTTGTAAGTATCCCATACCATGTTCAAGGTTTTTTTAAGCAGGGGTATCAACTCTGTTTGGAGGCAGCTAAACAGAGGAGGCATCTATGACTCTCATTGACAGGAGTTAGATATTTTGAAGGTGATGGCCATGCTGACTGGGAGGATTTGGGGTGTGTGTGCAGTCCAAACAAATAATTTCCCCATGCTCTGGTCAAACAGGAGAGACATAGGCTTTGTGCCGTATTTGTGAACTTCCAGAGGCTTACATCATCAGAGAACAAGCAACACCTGCTCTGTAACACTAGGACCCACTGTTTTTTTATTGTTGTACTTGTAAAGTACCATGTAAATTAATGGTGCAATATAAATAAATGAGAATTATTACTAGTAGTAGTAGTAGTGAAATATGTGATAAAACAATATTAAATGTCAAAATCTGGTTTGTTTGGGTGCAGTTTTGCCAATAATCTGCTCAATCCAGTCCCATATACTTTTGTCCTGGTTTTGTGGAAGAGAATTATAGCACCCTTATATCCATGGGGAGGGGAGGTTTTGAAACCAAACCCAGGCAGATAGCAAGGCCCCACTGTAAACAGATGTACTTCCATTTACAAACTAGAGAAGCTCCTGAGTATTACTTATGGAACAGCAAATTTGGTACCAGTGGTAGAAATAAAATGAAAAGAATAAGGATATGTTCTTACATCACAAAAAAGAAGAAAAGTTCAATGTGTTTCAGCAAACGTTTTATTCAAAAATAACAATATGCATGTGTAAAATGCAACAACCAGTTCAGGTAAGCCTTGCATATTTAGCCAAAAACCTTCTGAACCTTCTAGGTAACACTTGACAGCTTCTTCCAAAATGCATCCGGGGATTTCTTTCTTTTTGATTTTCATTTTGCTGTCCAAACGTATAGGTCTCTCTGTCTCTGTCTCTGTCTCTGTCTCTCTCTGTGTGTGTGTGTGTGTGTGTGTATTTTAACATACTAGGGTCCCGTCTACACGATTTAAATAATATGTACGGTGTGCGAAAGTTCGCGCTTCAGTACAAACGGCCGTTTGGATGCACACGAATGCAAAAGAGGGGGGGTGGTTTTCCACCCTGAAATACGCACACACGGCGTTCGGGAGGGAAAGTGGATCGCGAAGAGAAATCCGTACGCCGTTCGGATGGCTGACGGGTCTGTACGGTCCGTTCGCACACATACGAACAGCCTGTGTAATCTGATTGGTTGTCTGAGTAGAGGGGGCGGGGCTAGCACGGAGGGGAATTGGGAGCGGCCGTCATGTTGGTTTCCCGGCTAGCGAGCATCCAGTAAGTCCATGAATTTATATGTTTATTTATTTTTATTTTATGTTGTAAATACGGAAAACCGACTGTCCGCAAACCAGAAACCGTTTTTTAAAAAAAAAGCGGCGGGAGATTTAAAACTGCCGCTTGGCTTGCTCGCTCCAGCCAGCTTCGGGAAGAGGGAGTCATACGGAGTTTAGGGCGTTTAAAAAATCGTATAGCCGATTCATATGCATACGAACGACAGGCTATTCGTATTTTTTGCCCCCCCTACGGATTTTTTTATGATTGTATAGCCGCACCCTAGGAGTAGCTGGTGAAGCAGTCTTATCTGGTTTCCCATTTTCTCTCTGGGCTTGTCTGTATGAAGCAATAAAAAGTGGATTGGTATGCAGTAATGCCAATTCGCAGCAGATTCTATTTCTCTCAGCAGGGTGGGGTTTCTTTTCAGATCGCAAGCATGCGAAGCTATCCACTGTTGCTGTTCCAACACCCATGCCTGCGAATCAAGATGGCGGGTGCAAGTGAATTATTCTGATTTTTGTTTACCTCAAGTTGCCACTGCAGAATAGGGTTAAAAAATCCTAAATCCAAGGTACGATCTTTCACTTTAACAAAGAAGCAAACAAAAAAGGCTATTTTTCTTGCTGTAGTGCACGGTCACTACAGCAAAAATCCAACATGGCAGTTCCAGGCACTTGCCTTGCTAGCAGGCTCCCTGTACATGTCCAACCAAACACTTCCACTCTTAAAGTGAATCGGTTCTCCCAATGAACAAGAATGCACATTTCCTGCGGAGCTTTTTTTAAAATACAGGAAAAGCCAGAAGGCTTTTCCCGTGTAGTTTTTGGCCCCGCTCCTTGTGAATATGGCGGATTGATGTGGGACCTCATTAAGGTAAATTGTATTCTCCTGAAATTCTGTAAGGAGTATTTTCGCTGTTTAGACAACCCCTCTGTTTTGTTGTTCGCACCTGCTCAGTAACGGATTTTGGAGTCAGCTGCTGTTTACCTTGGCTGTTGGAGGCAGGCACACAGTGTTAGAATAGGACTGGTTAGAGCAAAATCCCATTCTTTCCCAGCTCAAGCTTTGTTTGCATTGTTTACGGTGAACATGTTGCTGTAAACGTATTGCTGTTATCAAAAGTCTCTGTTTTTCCAGCTCTTCTTTTCCTTCCTCCCAGTGTAGATGCTGCTAAAAAATTTCTAAGTAAGAGGAAGAACTGGGGTGGGGAAGCTGAGGGGTGTAAAAAGACTTCATAGAAAAGAGATTCTTTGTCAGAGATTTGTTAGCTGAAGTATGCCTGTATTATAAGTCTACAGAATAATTACCGTTTAATAACAGTAATCATTTCATTAAGCTTAAACCATACAAAACGCCTAAGGCTCCAGCCCTCTGTTCCTTACTCAGGAATACTAAATAGTATTTACTTCTGAATAAATATGCATAGAATTACAGTAAATTTATCACAACAAATTTATCAATATCTGAAATATAACTTCTTTGCACGAAGATTCCATTTGAATTCATAGACTGGATTTCAGCTGTTAGTTATTACCTTAAACGGCTTTGCAGTAATAGAAAATATCCCTCTAGCACACTTTTTAAAAGTTTTCATGAGTATCTGAAACCGCAGTGACACAAACCTATTATTTTACAGTCATGACCCTTGCTTAAACTTTGAGTGACTTAGGACAGCTAGCAGATAAAACCCAAAGGATTTTGCTCAGCAACTGTTTTGCTTGTCAGCACCCTTGTTGACACACTTTACTGTGGCAAAAGGAAAACCAAAACTTCACAGAACATGGATTGGACCAACACATGCACCAGCTTGCTAAAAAAGCTTGAGTGAATTGTCTTGGTGGTATAAATAATCCCATAATGAATAACTGCATTTTGACCTAATGGGAGAAGAAAGGCATAGCTTTATAAAATACTATTATAAACATAAAAATTAATTTTATATTAATGAATATACAGTACTTTGTTGTTAACTGCAGTCAAATTGACATCTATCTAAGGTGACCCCATGAATGAGAGACTGCCAAGTCACTCTATCACCAACAGGCCTGCTCAGGTCTTGCAGACTCAAGAACTTGGCTTCCTTGATTGAGTCTATCCATCTTCCGCATCTTGTACTGCTGTCTACCTTACCAAGCATTACTGGCTTTTCTTGTGAACCATGTCTTCTCATGATATGTCCAAAGTACGATTAGTCTCAATTTAGTCATCTTGGCTTCTAGGGAGAGTTCAGGCTTGATTTGCTCTTGGATCCATTGATTTGTCTTTCTAGTAGTCTATGGTATTCACAGAACTCTTCTCTCGCACCACAGTCCAAATGAGATCTATTAGTATGCCATCTGTCCCTGGTGATTTATTTCTCCCAAGTGCTACACTGCACAATGAATACACTACACAATAATATATCATGTGTTTGAGTGTGCGTGTAGAATATGAATAGTCTGTCTCTGTGGCTTTTCTTCGCAAACGAAGATTCAGGAAGGACTCATCCCGCGCCTTCTGCAAGCGCGCTGATGACTAAAAAGGCCAATCCGAGATAAACAAGTCCGGTTGCAAAAAGTGCAGCAGAAGGTCTCCTTGGGTGATGTTTTTGGGTTGTGACTCTTTCTGCGTTGTCGTTTCTCTTCAAGACTTGTTCGTCGTGAGTTCTCAAATAAGGCTGCAGCATTGTGGATAGTGCGTCTCCATGCCTCCCGATGTGAGGCCAGGGCAGACCACCGTTGGTGATCAATCTGGCCAAGCCTGAGATGTTGTTTCAGGGAGTCCTTGTATCGCTTTTTTGGAGCGCCCCTCCCACGCTGACCCGTGGCGAGTTCACCGTAGAGTAGTATTTTTGGGAGGCGATGGTCCTCCATCCTAGAAACGTGCCCTGCCCAGCGCAGCTGTGTTCTCAATATCATGGCCTCAATGCTGGTGATCCCTGCTTGTTCAAGGACAGCAACATTCGTCACATAGTCAGTCCAGTGTATATTTAGGATTGTGCGTAGACAGCGCTGATGAAAGCGCTCGAGGAGTCGTAGGTGGTGGCGATAGGTAACCCATGTTTCAGATCCATAAAGGAGGATAGACAGTACGATGGCTCTATACACACTGATTTTTGTGCTTTGCCTCAGGTGTTTATTGCTCCAGACTCTTTTGTGAAGTCTTCCAAATGCACTATATGCCTTTGCTAATCTGTGATCGAATATGAATAGTATTATTTTAACAAAAGCAGTTCCCATTTTCTAATTGGTAACAATCTCTCTTCCAAGTGGTCAGGGAGAAGAACTAGAAATATATTGGTCTGTTAACTCAAGGACAGAAACTGGAAAAGTTGCCTTTGGGACTGCAGTTCCAGTGGCCACGCTGGCTTGGGGATTCTAAATGGAGAATATGTTTCATCAGAATCAGTGGTCTTGGTGATTTCTTCAGATTGTCTTAGTTGGTAAGTCAATTTCTCAAACAGGGAAGAGAGAAAACTTAAAAATTTGGCTCTACAGCAGAGATTTCAATACATACCCTACACGTGTGACTGTATTCATAAGCAGGTAGGCAAAATTTATAGAAGAGAAATGGAGATAAATTTATTTAAAATTATTAAAATAAATAATTTATGTTAAACTATGCTAACAGATTTTCAAATCAAAATAATCATGCCACCATTTTAGCCCCAGTATGTCCCTGAAAACCTTTGAAGACAGCTATATGACCTAGATATAAATCAGATCAGCTAGCATTTCTTTCTCTCAGGTTCATCAGCCTTTTTCCTCAGAAGCTGAACTGCTTTCTTTATCACAACTGTCAAAATCCCAGCTGTCAATGAATCTATGTTCTCTGTCTCCTTCCCCTTTTGGATTCTACTTTGGAGGAGGTGGAACCTCTCAGTTGATAGATGATGTATCAGGTTGAGCTTTTTAAACCAAATTCATCCTGCAAATCCAGGCCCTAAGGAGTTCAAAGTCTAAAACTGGTGGTGACAAAGAGAGTAGGGAGATTTTCACACGGGCTATATATCCCGTGGCAGGAACAGAACAGGGTCGGGAAAGGTTTTCCCTTTCAGACGACGTTGACCCCATTCTGTCCTGCATCCATCCTACTCCCGTGACTGTTCCAGAACAATGTAATCACGATTTTTCATCGTGAATAGACCTCCCGTTCCGTTGCTATAACGCAATCACAGCTGTGTGAACAGGAGCCCCGTTCCTGTTCCGAAATGACAGCCACGGAGGGGAGGTCCGTTCCGAGCACTTCCTGGTACGATCTGGACATCCAGGTAAGTGGCACCCTTTATTTTACCCTCCCTGTTTTGATTATGTGATTTAAAGAGTGTTTTTGTGCTTGGTGAATTGATTTTATGTTTGGGGGAGTTTTATTTTTTAAATTTACCGTCCGGCGTTATCACGTGATAACGTGATAACGTTTCAGATGGCCAGTCGTAAAAGCAGCCTTACGACGGCTGCATTTACGGCTGGCCAGCAAGGGCAGGGGGAGCCCGTTCCTGCTGCGGAATTAAGGTAAGTGTGTGAAAGATTTATGTTATTCCGTGGCAGGAACGGGAGAGGAGGTAGCAGGGCAGTAACGGGGCATTTTGGCCCTGTGTGAAAATCTCCTATGAGTAAATATTGGGATATGCACACTTTCCAATCGGCTGGAATGTTTGAAAACATTGTGCATTGTACCAATGACTCCCTATTTCTCCATCTACATTTATTTACAGACGAAGAGGCCTTTATGGAATTCAATTTAATAGTTTTTTCTGTTTATTTGTTCCACTAGTTGTTGTTGTTGTGTTGCAACAGAGTTTATCATTTGAGTGTCTTCTTTAATATACTGTATATTAAACTTTCATTTTGTTCTGTTTCCAAAGATTAATGGTTAGAAATTGCTGCACAACATTTATGAAATTAATGTTAATTAATGTTCTGAAGGTATTAATTGGTGGGGAGTAGTTTTATTTGTCATTAAAAATAATTAAGAGCTTATATCTTTAATTCCCATCTCTTCAGCTGCTCCTTAACTATAACATAGGCCTTGTCTATACGAGGGGGGAAAATACGAACACATTCAGAAAGGCAGGCATTCGCAATGATGTGACCTGTCTACATGGCCAAAAGAGCCCTCCTAAACTCCAGATGACCCCCTAGCCAGATGGCCACTGCAAGTGATTTAATCGTGATTTTAAATCTGCAACCACCAAATTTATTTTAAAAAATAGCTTCCCAGGGTGTGCACAAGCAACACTTCATATTTACAAGTAAAGAAGGAAAGAAAGAAAGAGTATAAGATTGCTATTTGATAGGCTTACCAGACCCTTGTTTAGCTGAAAATCCAACATGGCGGCTGCAGCTGCTTTCGCTTTTTGCTAGTCCTGCCCCCTGTGCTCATCCAGCCAATCAGATTGCACTGCCTGTTTGTATCTGTGCAAATGTGAGTGTTCAAATGATCACACATTTGGTAGTTGTGTGGAGCTTTTTGGAAAACCCATACGAAGCCCAGACGTAACGCACATGGACTTTGTGGTGGATTTCGCTGCACCCCCTTCCGAATGACACATATTTGTGCACATGGCCGTTTGAATGGATTGATGATCTTTCACATCTTGTTCATATTATTTTGACCATATAGAAAAGACAATAGTCTAGACTTGGAGAAAAAAATTCTTGTAAAGCAAAAGGTAAACTAAGATATTTCAGGACCCAGGACATGCTACAATACAGTGTCTCTTCCTCACTTCTGCCTGTTAATTTCCAGTATAACACAGCTGAGGATATGATATATCCACACACTGCTTTTCCGTGCCTCAGCTGCTGACAGTGAATTATGTGATGCTGTGAAAACACATGGAGTTGCTTGCATCACATTCTGTATTATTTTGTAGTAGACATTTTCAAGAAAAAGGGAAAAAGTGCAAGAGATTGAAGGAAACACCACATGCCTTGATATTTAACTTAAATAAGGAATTGACCACATTAAAGATGACGATAAATTATCTCATAGCTTTATCCTTTTCTGTGGCAGAATCCAACATCTGCAAAATTATTTTCATTGTATTTTAGATTCCAGGATCTTATACGATAATTTTTAAAAAATATGAAGACAGAGAGGCCTAGATCCTTTCTTCATTGTATCGAGTGGTACAGCATTGTCTTTAATCCTTTGTCCTTTTTTTCTAAATTTCAAGCTACCACATCCTACTTTGAGGCGGGAGGCTAGGAAAAAAGAAAGCTGCAAATCAAGTACAAAAGGAGGACACTTCATCCACACTGTAGCAATATAGAATGAATAATTTAAGTTCCCTCAAGAAATGGGGAAAAAAAACAGAAGGAAAAAAATAAAGGCCATATAATACTGTTCATGTATTTGACATCTTTCAAGCATCTGGCTTTCCATTGCTTTGACTAATGTGTGTGTTGGTTTTTTCTTGTTTCCAATGCCATATACTGCCTAAGCCATGTACATTGGTAACCAGAACTATCTGGTTCAAATAGTGCCATAGCCATTAATTCAGTTGGTGGTTTTAAGCAAGATTGTGGTTTCTCTTTATTATCCCCCATTTAGGGAACTAGAGGCAACGCTAACTGGGGGATTTTAGGATCTATAGTCTTCAAAATTCCACCTCATTTCCATTGTAGGGATAACCACAAATGTATACCAAAATCTGAATAAACTAGCTGGACCTGGTGTACCATACGCCATTGAAAAACTCCCCCCGAAAACACCTGGTAGACTTCATGACAACCCTGTAAGGTAGGCTGGTGATTTTTGAATTCCTCTTCCCCCTTCTTAGCATCCCACACTTTTCCTGGAATTGCTGAGGGTGGCTCACTCTGTTGCTATGCCACTGCCAGTTTAATGCCTGGGCCCCAATCTGGGCCACACATTGAATGGCAGGAATCTGAGCCACAGACTGAGTGGCAGGAGTGAATTGTGAGGTGGAGAGAGATTTTGCATGTGGGTGATGATTGGTTGGGTATGTTTCCTGAGCAGCCAATCAGCACACTGGGAAAGGCAGCATACCCAAGATAATTTTATATATACAGTATATTTCCATGTAAGAATTTTTTTTTTTAAAGGTAACATTTTGCAAACTGATATGCAACAAATGTGGGGAAATGAAGGTGGGATTAGTAGACATGCAATGAAATATAGACTGAAAGTTCTCACATCCTTACTAGTACCCCCCCTCCCAGATGTTTCAGAGTAATGATGACTGGGGCAGCTGTGAAGGGTGTTTTCGGTGTTTTAAAATAACATTTTAAATAACAAATCAACCTGGACAAAAAATGTTAAATTCTGGACCAGCCCAACAACTATCATGTCAGAATGCACAGAGAAGCTGTTGAAATCCACAAACACCTGGACAATTTCAACAGGAAAGAAGAAACCCTAAAAGTAAACAAAGTTTGGCTACCAGTCTTCAAAAACACCAAAATCAAAACTCAACACATGCAAATGATCTTCACCCAGGGACAGGGGGATTTCCAGCAGACAATGGACCATTAGCCAAGTAGACACTAATCCTCCTTGCACCTCTTCCCACCCTAGGAACTAGCCATTCAAATACACAAATGTACATGTCCTCTCCAACAGGGACTCACAGTATATAACCCCACCCCCCACCCCTACACCACCATTCTCTGAAGATGCCAGCCACAGATGCAGGCGAAACGTCAGAAAGAAACTATTCCAGAACACGGCCTCACAGTCTGGAAAAAACCCCACGAAAAACAAAAGGAGATTCTATTTTAGGCACTGTTTCTAACATTCTCTTTTGATGATTTATTGGTTCAGCTATTTCTGAGGTTCACAATGGCTTCATTCCAGACTGCCATTGTCTCCCTGTCTTTCCCTTTTCTAAGTCACATACTCTATTACTTATCAAAACCAAGTGTGTGGAAATGTGAATGTCAAGGTTATCGGGTGATTCCTTCTGTGCTCATTAACATGATCACTGTATGTCATAGTTTCCTAATATTTTTAAGCTCAATAAGGCTTTTCAGCTGTATTGTATTACAGTGTATTAAATGATAAATCAAGATTGGTGATTCATACTCAAGCGGGATTAATATTATACTTGTATTTCAGTAATGCCCAACTGTTCTAATCAGGATTCAGTCCTTATTCCTTAAAAAAGCATACATGGGTAAAAATGCATGGTTCTTTCAAATATGATACCACTCAACCAACCTATTTTACTAGTAGAGGGAATGATGTATATACTACCTGGATTCTTTAAGCCTCCACTGTAAATTATTTGAACGCTTAACAATTGTGCTGCCGTTTACTGCCCTATTAGTGGTGTTGAGACAGTGATGAAATGGATGGGAAGTGAATGTGTTTTGTACCAAAGGCCAGTGACTTACTGCATTCAGACTTTTAAAAAAATAACTAAAATATAGCTATATTAGCTGACTTTGATAACTGAGAAAATAGTTTTTTTTTTAAGTCTCTCTCTCAAGCAGGGATCGCCAGCATTGAGGCCATGACATTGAGAACACAGCTGTGCTGGGCAGGGCATGTGTCTAGCATGGGTCAGCGTAAGAGGGGCGCTCCAAAAAAGCGATACAAGGACTCCCTGAAACAACACCTCAGGCTTGGCCAAATTGATCACCAACAATGGTCCGCCCTGGCCTCACATCGGGAGGCATGGAGACACACTATCCACAATGCTGCAGCCTTATTTGAGAACTCACGCCGAACAAGTCTTGAAGAGAAACGGCAACGCAGAAAGAATCACAACCCGGTAACATCCCCCAAGGAATCCTTCTGCTGTGCTTTCTGCAACCGGACTTGTCTATCTCGGATTGGCCTTTTTAGTCATCAGCGCGCTTGAAAAAACGCGGGATGAGTCCTTCCTGAATCTTCGTTTGCGAAGAAAAGCCAGAGAGAGAGAGAGACCCCTGTGCTTTACTGGAAGTACCTTACAATACAGGTGCCATAAAACTGAAGGCTTTAACTCCCTTTTGAAAGCACAGAACTAATCAGCAGAGTTCTATTTAAAAACACATATGCAGCCTACACGTGTCGATTCCAGCTTGTAGGCTTAAGATAACCATCCACACAATTCCTTCCCAGTTTATATCTTTTAGCATAAAAGAGACTCAAAACACTTAAAAGTAATTTAAAAATATAAAAACATTTTTACTCACAATCTCTGTGCATTTCTCATTGAATATCAGAAGCGTAACAACAGGTGAAGGCTAAAACTAGTAAAAATACAACTAAAAACGACATGTTACAAACAAAATATGCAGGAGCCCTGCAAAGCAGGTCCTGCCTCTAAAAAGTATCATGGCAACTGGAAAACCTCATGGTAGCTTTCCAGACAAAGAGAAGGACTTGAACACACCTCTTTGTCTGGAAAACCAATTACATTTCAGTAGGAAGTTACATCAAGCATTCTGTTTGCTTCTATCTGTTAACCCTTTCAGCAGTCAAATATCTCAACTTATTGGATTGCAAACTACATATCCCAACATTTCCTGGAGTTTTTAAAAATTAATGAGGGGAATACACACCCGTAACCCCCCTCTCCCACCATGGGTGCCCTCAATGCCACCGCCGCAGGGCTCAGGGAAGGAAAGATGGCTCCTTCCTCCTTCTCTTCCCCCTCCCCATGGATGCCCTTCCTGCCACCATCATGGGGATTGGGGAAGGGAGGATGGCTCCCCCACTTCCTTCTTGTCTTCTGTCTAGCTAGGCATTTTTAAGCAGCAACCGTTCCGGGAGAATGGTAAAAGGAGGGCTAGAAAAACACAAACTTTCAGTGTCAAGTTGCAGCAGTGTGTCTGTAACAGGGATGGAAAGAATATTTCAAAATATCCCCCCCCAATGGTCAAAAATGAACTTTTCAAATGTGAAGAAGCCCAGATGACAAGAATCCTGGAGTGATGACATCTTGACCATTCAGACCTTACTCTATGGAAACTTTGCATGTGGCTGCTTTCTAGATAAAACAGTATTTTCTGCACAGGAAAGATATATATATATATTTTTGCACAGAAAATAATATTTCTATGCAGAAATAATATTGACGCTGCAGAAAATCTGTTTCTAAATTAAATAAATGAAACACTTATTCTGCACAAAATAAAGTCCCAATTACAGCATTTAATGCGCAGGAAACAGCATAGAAAATAATATTAACAATATTAAACAGTGCACTAAGCAGAGCTTGTGCTAGGAAATGATGGGATTCTCCTCTGACAGAATCACAGAATCATAGAGGTGGAAGAGACCACTAGGGCCATCTAGTCCAACCCTCTGCCCTGCAGGAATACATAATCAAAGTACTCCCAACAGATGGCCACCCAGTCTCTGTTTAAAAACCGCTAAAGAAGGAGACTCCTCCACACTCTGAGGCAGCATGTTGCACTGCCAAACAGCTCTTACCATCAGGAAGTTCCTCCTAATGTTTAGGTGGAATCTCTTCTCCTGTAGTTTGAGTCCATTGCTCCGTGTCCTAGTAGGTTATCAGACAGGAATGCAAAAAGTGTTCCTGTCCCACAATCTCCACTCCCAGCCCTGTTCTGGAACAACCACCCTCCCCACTGCACTTACCTCCTTTCCCATTGACAGGGCAGCCCAGGAGTGAAATCGTGCCCATTCTTGCGAGTGTGGGAAATTCAAAGTTAAAAAGAAAAATAAAACAGTAAAAGTGACACTAAGCACAAAAACAAACTCCCAAATGAGCAGGTAACCCAGGGAGGGTCATAAAAAGAGGGTGGCTTACCTGGATGTCCCGATCACACCCGGAAGTGTTCCAGCAGGGACCACCCACTGTGCCGGGATCTCACCAGCAACACAGGGCACACTGTTACACACACAGAAACCCAGGATAGAAAGGAAACTGGAGATATATTGACAGCTTCCCCCCATTAATAAAAAAACAATGCCCCTGGAATGGCAGCAGAATGAGCGCATAACAATGGGGGACAATGTCGTCTGGTAAGAAAGCCCTTTTGTGATCTCCTGGCATCGTTGTAATGCCACTTTTGATGCGTCTGATAATCTCCCTAGTCTTTGAGCTGCAGAAAACAAGCTTGCTCCATCCTCAGTATGACATCCCTTCAAATACCGTATATTCCAGCGTATAAGACGACTTTTGAACACTCAAAAATACCCTCCAAAATTGAGGGTCATCTTATACGCCGTATATACTTTGCTTCGCCTGCCTACCCATCTCCCGCCTCCTCGCAAACTTCGCAAATGGAGCGAAGAGGCAGGAGATGGGGCGGGGGGGGCGAAGCAAAGTGTTGAGCAGTTCATTCTCCCCCTCCTCTGCCCTCTCCCCCTTTGGGGAGCAATGGAAGATAGAGGAGGGGGGCGAACATTGCGGTTTGCCATGGCCGTTGCTCAATCGCCTGTGTGTTCAGCGACTGAGGCAAACCGGGCATTTTCGCCCCTTTCCCCCACCTTCCAGAACCCCTTGCTGAGTGTGCATGACCAGCAAAAGAGAGAGTAGTGGGGAAACCAGGGAAGCCTATCACACCAGCTGGTCCCACCATATTAAAATAAACATAGATCACTAGGTTTGGCTACCTAAATGGAAATGATAAGAAAAGTGGAGGATGATGAAAGAAAAAGTCATCCTGTGATGCATTTTGGAAGAGACTTTCAAGTGGCCTCTAAAATGTTAAAAATGTTTTTTCTTTACTTATACAAGGCTTATCTGATCTGGTTGTTTCATTTCATATGGGCATATAGTTAGTTGTGAATAAAAAGTGTGCTGAAACATTCTTTTTGTAGAAACTGTTCCTATTCTTTCAATGTTATTCACTGAATGTTATTCCTGCATCTGGTACCAACTTTTCTGTTAATGCCTAGGAATTATCATCTACTTTTGTTAACTGAGGCATACCTGTATAATGGTTGCTAGCTACTTATGGGCATTTCAGTGACAATTATAATTATCTTTAAAAATTAGAATCCAGAATTTTGCTATGCTTCTATTTTCTAGCATGGAAAAAATTAAAACATTTCAAAAGCTTCGCTTTGTGTATTTTTTCAATTATGTTTCATAATCCTGTGAAAAATTGGATAAACCCCTTTTTCAGTGTCTTTTGCTATTGCTGTGGCACCCCCCAAAAAGCACAATCATTTTGCTTATGTAGAAACGAAAAATTGTTCAGTGGCAGACAGTTTTTGTGATTAGGTGTTTCGATACACCCTTTCTCATCAAGAATGTCAAAAACTGTGAATATTTTTTACATCCTAAAAGAAATTTAAGGTTCAATATTGCAGTAGCCCCTGATTCATTGAAAAATTGAGTTTATACTCAAAGAAGTAAGTGCTTAACAGCTACTACATATCTCTTTTATTACAAAGATCTAATTATAAAACCAGCAGTGATTATAATATATTATTTAAAAAATAATTCTTGTAACTTATCTGTGGAAAACCAAATTAAAACTCCACCGTTAATATTTAATACTATTTGCTTGAGCTGATTTTGCTTAAATTCAAGAATTATGAACTCATAACTTCTAATTTGCTTTCTGTTGCTTACAGAATAATAACATTTTGAAAAGTTAGTTGTTCATTTGAAAGCGGTTTGGATTGCACATGTACGTTGTTTCTTAGCAATTTGTGTAGCTTAGTTAATGTTTTGAAGTGATTATTGGTCTCGTTATGTCTCATTGTAATTGCCGGTTCATCCTATTGCAAACAAGGCTATTTTGAGTGTATTAAAGTATCACAGTGTTCCATGACACCTCTGAGACACACCTAGCGTATTAGTTTTGAATGGGAAATTGTGTCAGAAAACTGTAGGAAATGTTTTCCAGAAGCTGGGGAGAGAAGAGATAAGAAAGCAGAAGTGATTCCTTATTCAGTATAGTCCTGTTTACTGGTGAAAGAAATGTCTGATTTGCTAGCAGATAACCTGGGTTAGCTGTAGATTCAAGTAGTCTTGTTGCTGTGTGGGCTTAGTAATATATACTGTCTCAGACAGTAGGTAAGTTACTGTATTATTATCATCCCAATGATTTAGGAATGAGCTGATCCAAGAGAAATTCTAAGACATTATATGCCTTTTGCCTTGAATTTTCTGGACACTCCATGACAAATGCATAGGATTGCCGCTGCTGCTGTGCTCACTTCTAGTTGCTTGCTTGCCCAAGGCGAATTCCCCACTTGTTCTCCCCATTGTAGCTGCTTGCTCTCATAGAATCATAGAGTTGGAAGAGACAACAAGGGCCATCTTGTCCAACCCCCTGCCATGCAGGAATAAACAATCAAAGCATTCCTGATAGATGGCCATCCAGCCTCTGTTTAGAAGACAGAGACAGAACGACAGAGACTCCACAACACTTCCAGGCAGTGCATTCCACTGCCAAACAGCTCTTACTGTCAGGAAGTTCTTCCTAATGTGTAGGTGGAATCTCTTTTGCTGTAGTTTGAGTCCATTGCTCCATGTCCAAGTCTCTGCGTCCCACTCCTCCAAAGTCCCTCTCACACAAGCCTTCTCTCCCTTCCACTGCAGCTCCCTGCCTCACATCCTAAGTCTTAGGTCCCCCTACTTTCAGAAGAAGCTTTTCACGGGGCCACAGTAGAGAGGAGGGGTATTTTGATTCCTCTTGCATCAGGATCTTTGCTCAAGTTCAGCAGCAGCCACAACTCAATGTTCAGTAAGCACATGTTCTCTTACATTATTTCTGCAGTTTCTACAATGTGGCTATTTTCCACGATATAACTATGAGAATAGATGCACTAACACTCCCGTATCTATTGGGGATATGTTCCAAGACTCCCTATGGATGCCTAAAACCACACATAGCACTGAACCCTATATTTTAAAGGGAGAATTTTTTTAAGCTCACCTTTGCCCTACAGAGAGCAGGGGAACCGATGCATTCCCAATTTTCTTTCCTCAACTGACACGTGCACAAGAGAAAGGTTGGAGGTCAACTTCTGGCCTTAGAACTACCATAGAATCATGCTGGAGAACCGAGAGATGCCCAAAAACACTTCCAGTAGCAGCGACCACAGACAACTGAAACCATGGAAAGCAATCCTGTGGACAAGGGGAATCTTACTGTACATATAATTTTTAAATTGTTGCCTGAACCATTAAGGACTAAAGTATGTAGGGGACAGAGGTTTGCAGGCATGTCCCCACATGGGCCAGTTTGTCAAACCACTGTGTGCTGCCTTATTTGGATTTCCAGTTGCAGGGAGGCTTGTAGGTGCATCTAGCCAAGTGTGTTTATCCCTTGGCTATAAACCTGCACATGTTGGAAGAGACAGAGACAGTGTTGCCAATAGGCTAGGTGAGGCAATTACCTCAGATGGCAAGACAACGGAGTGGCATCATTACTCCATTGGGAGCCCTGGTGGCACAGTGGTACTGCAGTCACAAGGTTGTGAGTTTGATCCCAGAGGGCTGCAAGGTTGACTCAGCCTTCCATCCTTCTGTAGGTCGGTAAAATGAGTACCTGGCTTGTTGGGGACAATTAGCTAAAAACATTTTAAACCACTTAGGGAGTGCTTTGGCACTGAAATAGAAATAGAAGTGGTACTACTATAACCACTTCCTCTCATCCTGGCAGGGCATGTGCTGCTCATGGTTTCCCTTCCTGTTGACTCAGAAAGAGAAAGAGAAGGAGAAAGATGCAGCAGTGGGACCCATACTGCTTCCCCCCTTCACCCAGAGAAAGCAGTGGTGATACAAGGCAGCATACAAATTAATCAAATGAATGAATGAAGCCCAGGGAGCCAGGAGTGGTACTGCAAGCCACAACATTATGAGTTTGATCCCAGAAGGCTCCAAGGTTGACTCAGCCTTCCATCCTTCTGTAGGTTGGTAAAATGAGTACCCATCTTGTTGAGGGCAATTAGCTAAAAACATTGTAAACCGCTTAGGGAATGCTTCGGCACTGATAAATGGTATATAAATATCAATGTTATTGCTATCGCAATGAATGAATGAATGAATATGCCAGCATCTGGTGTGTTAGGCTACTGTGGTCACATCTTCCTCCTACATGTGGGAGGTGGGATTTGCCGTCTTTTTTGTAATGGGGACGGATGCAGACACCACTGCCGTGTACTCCTCCTTCAGGGGTATGGGGTGTGCGTGCACATGATACTGCCACATCCTCCTCCTTCTCTTTCTCAGGCTTGAGGGAAAGAGAAGCCTCACTGGTTCTGGGTTCACTTCCCTTAGCATGGGTGGACTGTCACATAATAGGTTTGGGGTTAAGAGGAGCTTCACACATTCCACATTCCTTCCTTCCACATTTTTGTCCTGGGTCTGTTCACACGAATGCCTGAAGAAGCCTATTGCCTTCCTTTTACTGTGTAAGTCAGCTTGGTCATTTGATGTGGCACTCTTTTTCCTATGGAAAGGCTGTGTGTAGTGTGTGTGCACATGTACATCTTAAATCACAGCAGAGATTGGAAAAGGTTGATAATTATTTATTAGTGTGATGATTTTAAAGTTTGATTATTGTGATTATTTTAACAATTTTATTGTTTATTTTTAATGATAAGTGTTAGCTGTTTTAAAAAACCCAGAGAGGATAATAATGTAATTGTTCTTGTTGTTAACTACTTCAAGCCGACTTTGACTCATGACAACCCCATGAATGAGACACCTCCATGACTCCCTGTCCTCAACTGCTGCTCAGGTCCTATAGGTTCAGGGCCACGTTCTCCTTGATTGAGTCTATCCCTCTGGTATGCAGTCTTCCTCTCTTTCTGCTGCTCTTTACCTTTCCTAGCATTATTGCCTTTTCTAATGAGTCGTGCCTTTTCATTTTGTAGTCAATGTATGACAGCCTCAATTTTAGTCATCTTGGCTTCCAGGAAGAGTTCAGGCTCAATCTGTTCTAAGACCCATTTGTTTGTCTTTTTGGCTGTCCACGGTATCCTCAGCACTCTTCTCCAACACTACATTCTAAATGAATTGATTCTTCTTCTATCATCTTTCTTCACTATCCAGCTCTCACATCTGTACATAGTGATGGGAAAGACGATTGCTTGAATGATCCTGACTCTAGTGTTCAGTTTTACATCTTTGCACTTTAGGATCTTGCCTAGTTCTTTCATAGCTGCCCTCCCCAGTACTAGTATTCTTCTGATTTCTTGACCACAATCTCTGTTCTGATCAATCCAAGATATAGGAAATCTTTAGCTACAGTATTTCAATTTCCTCATCGTCTAGATTGAATTTCTCCATTGTCATCATTTTTGTTTCCTTAATTTTCAGCAGCAAGCCTGCCTTAGCACTTTTTTCTTAGACTTTCTTTAGTAATTGTTACAAGCCTTTGCTTTCCACTAGTAGTATGGTGTTTTCTGCATATCTTTGTTGATAGTCCTTCTTCTGATCTTCACTCCTCCTTCCTCTGAGTCTAAACTTGCTCTGTGTATGATTTTTTCTGCATACAAGTTGAACAAATAGGGTGATAGAATTCAGCCTTGTCTAACCCTCTTTCCTATTGGGAACTATTCTGTTTCTCCGTATTCTGTTCTAACAGTAGTCTCCTGTCCTGAGTAGAGGTTACACATAAGGACATTCAAATGTAATGGTACACCAATTTCTTTAAGAGCAACCCATAGCTTTTCTTGATCTATGCAGTCAGAGGCTTCGCTGTAGTCTATAAGGAATATGTTGATTTTCTTCTGCAATTCCCTGGTTCGCTCCATTATCCAGCTTATGTTTAAAATATGGTCCCTAGTGCCTCTTCCTTTCCTGAGCCCAGCTTGCAGCTCTGGAATTTCTAACTCCATATATGGGTAGGAGTCTTTGTTGCAGAATTTAGAGCATGACTTTGCTTACATGGAAATTTATGCAATTGCCCCTCTAGTAATGAATAAATAAATAAATTTAGAATACACTTTGCACCCACCAGTCAGCATGGCTACTGTGTATGCTGGCTGGTAAATTTTGGGAGTTGTGGTCCAAAAAGGTAACTTTTCCAAGCTCTAAATCATGGTTCACAGCAGTCTAGAACCTGGCACTTCTTATGCAACCAGTGTTCTTTTTCCCAGTGCAAACTGATAGGCTGAGCAATGTACTTTGATGGGACCAATCAAACTGCAGTATAGCTAGATTTTCAGACAACACTTTTATAGTGTTACTATTCCACTATATTTGCTATGGCTGCCGCCTGTTGAATCCTGGGATTTGCAGTTTAGGGAGGGGCATTTGCAACTCTCAGCCAGAGACCTGTTAGGCCTCACTAAACTACAAACCCCAGAATTCCACAGCAGGAAGCCAGAGCAGTTAAAGTAGAATAGTAACACTATAACAGTGTAGTCTGAAAATCTCACCAGTCTGCTGAATGTTCATTCAGATGACCCCAAAAGTCAATCTTTACACATCTGGAACTAGCCTTAGAGCCTACTCTTTAATTCAAGCTAGTCTTCTCTGATATGAGAATACTATGTGAGTTCTTGCCCATTTTTTCATCTTTATTGTGGTTCTGGAACTCAAGCCTTCCAGGGAAATTTGGCCCTCTGAACATAGTTGATTGCTCTAGAACTTGATCCCCACCTCTTTTTATTTATGCACCATCTCAGAACCGGACTGCTTATAACCTGAACCTTGCTGAGGTGTAACAGACGCATAAGAGCTATTCACATTCAGGCCTAGCAGCAGCACCCCATTTTGGTGAGGCAAATTTTAGGTTCCATAGGACTACTGATCCCAAATGCTTTTTTAAAAAAAGAATTCTGAATTAATTATTTAACATTGAGCAGCTTTAAGATTGTATTTAAAAATAATAAGCATATGGCATTTTTTTTTTATTTCTAAGCCATGCTTGCTGTTCTTTTAAACATCTATTCTCTGTTTTGTCAGACAAGAGCAAGTGGCAGTGCATATTGCAGCATCAGGTATACTAATGAGATTTGATTTGGCTTCTACCTCTTCCAAAATCATCTGTTGAACAACAGGAGACCTTGTGAACTGTTGACCTTAGACAAAGGAATTCCCACAAATTTAGAACAACTGTTGCTTCAGTGGTAATAGGGATCTTTTTTTAACTACAGTACCACTCAGCTTGGAATTAAACATTTATTTATTTTGTAAACACAGGTGTTAATTAGAATACAGATCCAACAACAGTCCAGCATGTGAAACTCTTCTGATAGACTTTAATTGATTTAAATGATGATCTCAATATTTCACTATTGGTGTCTATTATGTTTTCTACCTTAAATGATATAAATCCAGAATGAAGGAGGGACATCTTGTTAATTTCACAGAATAGAACTGAAAATTAGGAATTGGGCTTAATTTTGGTTAACCACAAATGAACTTTCTTTTCTGTTCACTGGACTGCTTGGGAATCCTATTTTGGCAGAGTTATACATTCCTAGCTTATTCCAGCATACTTTTGTTTGCTGAATCTCCATCCTACAGGTTGACAGGTTCAAACCCAAGTAAATAAAAGGCTTCTCCATCAGTGCCTGTCAAGGATATATTATGCCTAATGCTACAAATTGTGTATAAATTACCTTCAGGCTATGTGTATAGGGTGTATATGAAACATAAATGAATGTCATGTTTAGACTAGCATCCCATCACCAAGATATCTCATTATGTAAACGCAAGGATGTGCACATGCATGCCCCTCAACCCCCACCTGCACACCAAGGGGTTAATTCAGTGTGGAAGGTGTACGATAGGTCTTTAGCGCTATCAGATGCTACAGTCCCACAACGGTTATGAAGGTGCAAAAGCTTCTTCTGCATGGCTATGTTACTGGTATGTTTCATATAATCAATAAAAATCTTATTTATTTTGAAGCTGAATGTGTATGGTGTTTGCGTATCTTTATCTATATACACATTATAAAACTTCTCTAATAAAGGTAGAGAGAAAGAGATATAAGAAACACATACTTCAAATTCATGCATTTGAAACATGGTGAAAAGAATGTTAAAATATATTTTTTAAGTCTTGTTTCAAGTTGCTGTGACTTAGCACAGTGGAAAAAAATCCTGTGACTGATTTTGTAAAAATATCCAACATCTCCAGTTAGGAACTTTATATTTTTTGCATCTTTTGCACCTTCTGTGGAGGAACTGACCAAAGTTTTTAAAATAACTTTCTCTTGCTGTTGTGTATCACATTTTCCCCCTAGGAAATGGAGGGAAGGAAACAAAATCAATAGCTATCTCGGCATAAGAATAAGTACCGGTACTGTATACATTTGTAAACTGGCCCTAGTGCTAATGCTAGTATATTTTAAACATTTGAATGCAAAAAAAGCAAATGTAGCTACACTCTTAAGTTTACCTTTTGTTTTAGAAGTCTGAAAGACCTATTTTTCAGTTTTTCCTTTTTGGGGGCATTCTATAGTTTTTACCCATAAACTTGTTTCAGAGTTACTGATATCATCCAATTAGAATAGAAAATATAGGTTGTATTTTTTTTTAATTGACTGACTGTCCCATTTTATAATCCATTCTGCATTGTATATTTTCAGGCAACCTTAATTAGTTTCAGTATATGGTTTGCAAACAGTTTCCACCAGTTAATACATGACAGTTCATATTAAGGACAAGTTTACAGGCCAAAGATGTTACCTACAATTCTTTTAAGCTAAGCAATTAGTGCCAAAAGTCCAGATGGTGCACTTGAATACCAGCATCTGTTGCTGTGGATGGTGTACTCTAGCTTAATTGTCACAGGACAAGGAAGTCATCAAACCCTTCTTGGAAAAGGACTCTTTATGTCATGTGTTTAGGTAAAATTGACAGTTAGCCACACTACTAAAGCCAGCATGCAAAACACACAGGGAAATATCACTGCTGATATGAGAGCTACCCAGTTTAGCACACACTCCAAAACATAGGGATAGAAACAGTCAGTTTAGCTGTGTGCAGGATTTTGGTATACACTGCACTCAAAGCGGTTCACAAAAAAGCATGAAAATGATGCATTGTCAATGCATCCATACAACCTCCCCATTTGGGAAGATTGCCTTAAGAGAGAGGGCTTAAGTCCTTCCTTCCTTCCTTCCTTCCTTCCTTCCTTCCTTCCTTCCTTGTTTTGGTATGTGTCATTAATGTGAACAACATCAGACTGTGTTGTATCTTCTGTGTCTTGAAAACCTACACAAGGCACACCCCCTCAGAAGGCTCCCTGTTATATCAATACAGCAACAGGATGCAAAAGAGAATGTCACAAGAGTTAATTTTATTTACTAGTCTGTGTCCAGCCTTTGCCTCTAACAGGGCATCGGGTATGCAGAATAACACACTTTAACCAAGAGGCATATCACACAAGCCAGGTAAAGCAGAAGCGTAGCCAAATAGAAGCACCTTCCATTGTGCCTTACTGCATGACGTTGTTGTTCCTCAGTTCTTGCCCTGTGGGAGATGGTTGCAAAACCGATTATTTTTTCTAACTGGAAAAATCTGCTAATGACCTTCTTTCCCACTTATGTTGCACTGGTGGTTTAAGTACAAAGCTTCAATTGCACTTTTACAGGAAGTCCCTATTTATCCCACTGGTTAAGGGACTTTGTCAGACTAGCATCTAAAAACAGTGTAATTTCACTACTGAGGAAAGCGGAAACATAATGGCATGATTACAGTAATGATCACACATCACTGTAATTGTACAATACTACACCATAATGGTGCAATACTACCACCACAGAACCATTGCACAACCACCACTAGCAGTTTAAGAATGGGATTTTACTTCAGTGATTTTGTATGGGTGAACCTTTTGGATGTTCTCACAAGAAGATGCGACTTTGTTTAAACACACCAAAAACACATAAATAATGAAAGAGATTAACAGACACTTAAACAAACATAAAAATGTACCAAGAAAAGATAACAGTTCATTTAAAGAGTGTCCTGTGTTCTCATTGGGAAAGGGGAGGGGGGAAGGACCGCACATTCATGATGTAGTCTTGCAATTACAGCGGGACGTGATTGCACATGCTCGTTAATATTGCGAAAAGAGTGATATTGAGGGCTATTTACAGATTTTCCCATCAATGAAAAGTGATGAGCAATTAACAGGTGAGACACATTGACCATGGGAGGACAACAACGTCATGCGATGATGGGAACCCATTTGCAGTTCTGTCACGCTGTAATTCTGTAATTGCAGCCCCATCTGATAAAGTCCTTAGAATTTACATATTGGAGTAGCTTCTTTTGATTATAACTTTGGAAATGTATGGTGTTTGAAATAAAAAAATGAGTTAGAATGTTTCAAAGGCAGCCTTGGTATTAAATCAGTTTACTGTGCAGTCCTGTGCAAATCTACTAAGAAGTAGGCCCGGTTGAACACAATGGTATTTCACTCCCAGGTAAGTGGATAGCAGCCTTAATATCTTTCTTTAAAGAAAGAATGGGACCAGGAAAATTACTGATAGATACACTTAGGAAGCACACATTCCTATTTTGAAAAGGATTAGAAGAGATTTTAGCAAGAGCATTTAGCCTCAAGCTAAACTTTTGTTCCAGCATAAATCTACTGTATCAGCAGGCTGAGATCCCTTGAATTCAGTCTGCCAGAAGGGGAAGCAAAAACAGAAAAAGGAGGGTGGAGTTTGTAGGTCAGCCATGGATTTTGTGTAATTCATTCATTTGTTTTTTGTAGGTTTATGGACCCAAATCTGCCTGAGATTTAAGGGACAAACATGAATTTATCATAGGTTTCCCAAATGACATGTTTGTGTTGGCAGTCCTACAAGAAGCCTAAAAACAAGTCATGCAGTCAGACTGCTCAGCACAAAAAGCTCTTCTCACGCCAGTGATTCTGGACTTTCATCTTTAGCACCTGAAGCTTTTTCAGTGTTACTTATTTAGTTCATGTCCTGCTGGTGAGCTTCCTGTACGTATCAGATTGGCTTCTGTATGAACAGCATCCTGACTAGCTAAATGCGTATCTTATGCAGGTTGGCTCTTCTTACGTTCTTACAAAGCAAACACAAATGCTTAATGAACTTTTCCTAGGCCTGATCTACACACATAATTTGAGAGAAGGTGGAAACAGAAGCAGTGCACTGAGTCCAGTGGAGAATCATTTCCTGCTTAGCATAAGAGTAGGACTACCATTCCCAAAATCCCTGATGCTCCCCCCCCCATGTCCTCATAATCCCATTTATTGCCTGTGGTAGTGTATCAAAGGTTGATGGAATGAAGAAAATGTTTTTAGAAGTGTGTGCTTCCCCCCTCCCATCCCAAGTGAGTATGATCTTTTTCAACATAAAAGCAATGTAGTTGTCAGTTGGTGGGAAATGCAGATTAGGAAATGAGTGGAGTGGAGTGGAGTGGAAAACATTTCAGATCTTACTGCCATGAATGTTTATTGAATCTTTGCTATAGAACTCTCATGGCTCAGAAGCAAGCCTTTTTTGCAGTATAATGTAGTCTGTGGTATGGGACTGCCATTTCAGTAAACAAGGCAGCATTTGTTAGATTATTTCCCATCCTGAAAAAAGCTGAGGAGCTAAAATGTCATTCTCCCCACCCCTCAAGCTAGCTATGAATACCTAGAATAGATTTTTTTAAAAAACCACCCAACCCATTTATTTATTTATTTGGCAACCTGCAAGCTGTCGCAGCATATGTATTTGCTGACAAAGAGAAGGTCTGCTTGGTGTAGTGAGGTAAAACATGAGCCTTTCATGTCTGGAGACTTGGCAGGAGATGAACAACTGGAGCTTGTCTGCTTGTTTCAGATCACCAGCTGGTGTACAATAGGTGATTTCACAAAAGCACCTTTGCAATTTGGCAGCCTCTCTTGCCTCCCATCTTAAATGTGCAAGCCACTCACTAGTTTGTGGAAAGCTTTCTCTCCGGTCTGTCTCAGGCCAAAGGCATTTTCATACATTTCTAAACACCGATTAAGAAGGCCTCCCTTCCAGCATTGTGGCCGACTGTGCTGGTGGTCTTAAATAAAGCACATGCGGTTGGATGGAAGGACAAGTGACCTCATGTGTACTCCTAACTTTCCCAGAGCAAATGGGGCAGTCCCATTCACTACATGCTAATTGAAAACATGGTGACTGGAAGAAAGAAAGGGTGAAAATAGATAAAAGATACCCTGCTTTGGGTTCACCCTGAAATCAGTCCTGGCAGGCCTTCTAATTGGTACGCTGGAAGATTGTTTTTGGCTTGTATAACTTGTTACATACCCTGATAGCCCCCATCTTGGAATATCAAATAATTAGCTATATTTAATAATTTGGCTCAGCATAGCCATCCACATGGTTACAGGTAAACAGGGATCCCCTAATACCAAGGTGGGATTCATGCAAGACCAAGGGAAAGGCCTTTGGAAAATCCCCAAACAAATACTCTAATTAAGAAACTCAACACCTGGAGGTGAGTCAATCACTAATCCGCTCAACAATAGTATAAGACCTTAATACTTGTGAAATGTACCCTTCCTTTCCTGCTCCCCTCCATACAAAAAACATTGCCTGTTTCTTATTCAATTCAAAAAGTATCGACCATTAACGATCATTAACTCTTTTGGAGTACTCTTTGTTTTGGCCTGGGAACCTCCTAGAACCATTGTATTTCACTCAAACTACTATCCCTTCAGGGAAATTATATCTTATAAATATCATCCTAAAACACCACCAAATTGCTCACAGTTCCGCTTTCTCCCTCCATGCTGCCGGTTTGCTGTGTGCCCTTAGAACACAACTCTGAGACCTCCATTGCTGCAGGATTCTCTGCTCTACAGGGCAGGTATCATACCACCCCTCATCCCCACATGCTATTCCTCTATCCAGATACTTCCTGTTTCTTTTGTTAGCCTTGCGACTGCTTGAAGCTTGTGTGTGTTGTTGTTGTTGTTGTTGTTGTTTTCTCAATAAAGATCATTTAATTGTACTACCTACCTTGAAGTCTCCTCCTTAGTACTGGTATACATAGGTCTCCAAGATCCTACTTGTTACCCAGCTCTCGCATTGCTGAGTACATTAATTCCTCATATTAATATTAGTATATCAGAGGGTCCCCATGGATCCCCAGCAATTCGGGTAACACACTGGCCTAAATCAAAACAACTTCATACAATATCAGCCTAAGAAAATGAATCTTGTAGTATGGGCACATGTTGACATAATCTATACCCGAGAGGAGTTCCATTCAAATGCCTGTGAACACAAATAGGGGCATGCTTGTAACAACTCCATTCTCATTACATAGATCACTGTCATAGCTTCATAGGGTGTATTTGCTCATTCTGTAATAGCCTGCTCTTTACTGAAATCAAAATAACATCTTGTCTTTGTTTTATTTGTTTGTTTATTTTTGCTTGTTAAATTTACGTCAGAAAAATATGCCTGGCAATATGCTGTCATGGCTCAGACTAAATGCAACAGCTGTGCTAGGTAAAATTACAGTACATGGTGCCCAACAATTCTCTCTATGCCTGTTTATTTGAAAGTATGCATCACTATGTTCAGTTTTGTGTCGTCCATAATAAGTGTGTTTATCTGTGTATACATAGGAGTACTACAGACAAGATACATACATTCTCTACTCAGGGATTTAATTTTGAGGTACTCTGCTGAAGGAAGTGGATCCTGAAAAATGGACGACTCTAGGAATACTAGCACAGTTTTAATAAGTGATTCCCCTGAAGGCAAAAAAGAAAGGTTGATTGGTCAGAGACATGAACCAGAAGCGAGTGGTGGTCTATCTGCACATGTATCAAATGCAAAGCATATTTTTAGCACTGTAAGCCTAAATACCCTGGAGGCACCAGATCTTGCCTCATCTTGGAAGCTAAGCAGGGTCAGGCCTGGTTATTACTTGGATAGGGAGCCACCAAGGAATACCTGTTGCTGTAGGCTATATTTCAGAGGAAGGCAAATGGTAAACCACCTCTTGAGTATTCCTTGCCTACAAAAACCCAATGAAATTAATGAGGTTGCTACAAGCTGACAAGTGACTTGAAGATATGTTAAAACACATACATGTGGCTAAAATCTGGCTGTTATTCCTCACTAGAATAGGCCCATTTAATCAGTGGACTGTTTATTTATTTACTGGATTTATATCCCACCTTTCTCCCACCATGGGATTAATCAAGTTCTCATTGATTGAATGTGTCTATGCTAGTTAGGATTAACAACTGGGTTTAGTCTGAGTTTAAACTGGATTTAGTCTGAGTTTATAATTAGAGTGTATTTTTATGCATGTCTGCTCCAGAAATTTAGTTCAGTGGGTCTTATTCCCAAGTAAATGTGTACATCAGCCTTTCCAACTTAGTACCCTCCAGAGGTTTTTGATTGCTGTACCCACCATCCCAATCAGTGTGGCCATTGGGTTGTGTATAGAGCTGCAGCCTCAGCATAAGAAGAGGTTCAGAGTGATGCATGGTCTTTTGTCCTTCAGAAAGTATACACATTTGAAGCTTGAATTTTCTTCTTCTGCTCATTTCTACCATGTAACTGTTAACTCAGATTGCCTGGAATTAGTCACACTTAATAATAGAACCTCTCATTATCATCAGCAGATTTTTACTGTGGATTTTACCATAATGATGAATCAGCTCCAGGCGCCAACTGCCACCACAAACTTTTGGCAAACTACTAAGCCTAAGAACTGGGGAGACATTCTACCCCAGCAACCTGTGCTATTGAATAGATGTTGACCTAAGAGGATTCACGCTTGATCTATAAAGAAAGACAAGCATACAGGTTCTAGCTGAAATGTTCCAAACTTTCTTTCTAGGTTAGCAAGCTATGGTCAAGGATGCAGAACAGGACTCGGCATGGTTGAGTAAGGGTGCGTAGAGGTTTAGGACCAAAGATTTGGGAACCAATAGTAGCTCTACCTCAATGTGCCAGTGCAGGGAATCATGATTGGGCCCTCTTTTGCATTTCTTGTTCCCTTCAGACAGTGCTTGTTTCTATCAATAGCTTCTGGAGGATTTTGCTGGGGTAAGAGATGGTTCCTGGGAGGGATCTGAAAAAGAGTAAAAGAAAGCTGAGAGCAAGTACAAGATATGCGGGAAATGTATGACCCTGTGAATTAGCCACCCTGACAATTTTATCCATCACTTTTGCCACGTACCACAGCGCATGGGCTACCTGTTGTATTTTACATGAGCTATCCATTGTATTTTGCATGAGCTACCTATTGTATTTTGCATGACGTGGTGAGAAAGTGCTTTTCTTCACTTGGAGGAGCAACCCATTCAGATCCAAGCTGACTCTGTGTGCTTATTGCCCAGTTCTCAATGTCAAGCATAGTCCTAAAGTCAATTTCTCCACATCTGAGTGGAGTGTGTTAATTTTGTGTGTTAATTTCGTCTTCCTTGTATGTTCAGTATGCCTAGGACTGTCTGTTACCTTTGAGCTAATTATTCCCCTATTAGAATTCATAGAGTAACCCTTGTAAGTGAGCACTCATTACAAATGCACTGTTTCCCAAATTCTTGTGTGATAAATAAGCTAGTTTTCCTTGGAACAGAACTGATGTATCTATGGGCTTGTCTACACTGGGGGTAAAAATCCAGATAAAATCCATACCACTTTGGTCTGGAGCTGTGGTGCATGAAATTCAGACTACTCTGGCCCGGATTTAAGCACCACACCGTACCTGACCAAAGCCTGAATCTGCATCACTTGTCTTGTCTACACAATAATTCATTTGAATTTTTACCCTCAGTGAAGTTGCAGATTCACTGCCGTTTACTAGCCAGGTGCCACCACTGGCATGGGCTGGACAACCAACAGGGCTCTGTCTTCCCAGCGCACAATCAATTGCTTGGCTGGCTGCTTGCCAGGGCTCTACTTTCTCTGCACACAATCACTCTCTCTGAGGTCAAAATGAGTGGCCAGCCTCATGATTGCAATTGTGCATCAGGAAAGCAGAGCCCTGGCACTAGTCACTCTCTATAAGGTCAGAAGGAGGGGGGAAATGGTGGCACCTCAGGTAGCACTTGTCCTTCTTCCCCATCCCAAATCCAGGGTGGATACATTGTTCACATTAACGGTTTTCTCCAGAGTTTCAAGCAAATGCCAGAGAAAACTGTGAGTTTCTAAAACCTGGATTAAGGTGGTTTTCCCTGAGTTTGGTGAGGATAGGGCTATACGGTGTGTAGACTAATTGCAACTGATTTGAGGAAAAGGCTGCCAAATACTTTTTTCAATAGTGTAGAGAAGTCCTGAGCTTCACTGGGACAAATCTTTCAAGATGCATTACTGGGCAAAATCTTTTCTTATACATGAGTCTCTCTCTCTCTCTCTCTCTCTCTCTCTCTCTCTCTCTCTCTCTCTCTCTCTCTCAATGGTGTCATTACATCTTGATGAAGTGGAGGGATAAAATAGAGTGTACACAAACTCAAAGAAGCTCTCTTGCGCAAAAAAAGAACTCATAAATGGTGATAAAGGGAGTGCTGTGAACCATCGTTTTGTAGAGAATATCTACCAAAATCAGATAAAGTAAGATTTCAAGGAGGAATACAGTATAAGGGATCAAGTGGGTATGACTGATGGAAGAAATTCACAGATAATACCATAAGCACTTGTGGGGTTTAGATTTCCTAGTGTAATGTTTTTGTTTTGTTAAGAGCCTGGGGGCTTATTTAGTGTTTGCTGTACATTCAGTGGCATTAATAGGACTGTATATTGTTGTGATGAGTAAAGCTGGTACATTTATACTACTGTTTTTGAAAAATAAAACGTGCACCAGCAGAAGCACATTCTTATCAATGATAAAAAAGATTCTGTACTTTAGAGTCTTATGGTATATTGTTTAAACAAATATGAAGACACTTTCTTGCTCCCTGGATCTTCAGGCAGTGTTATAAATGAATTAATGTAGGCTGGAACAAGCTTACTATTGGGATTTATAAAAAATGAAAGAATAGTGTTCTGTTTTAACCTTTTCAAACTTCTTATTCTCCATATGGTGTTATTCTTACTATTATTTTCAAGGATTCGTCTTTACTTTAACAAGAATATGATTGTTTCCCCCCACCCCATCATTAAATACTTCTTGAGAAACCCTGAAAATGCATTGTAAGGGGGGGGATCCCATTATTATTAAAATGATAAAGATTGTGGAACATGAAATCAAGAACCATTTCCCCCCTAAATATTTTTTTCAAGATATCTGGATTTGGTAATATGTTGCTAATATGAGACTTCTGGAAATATATATTGTTTTACCAATTTCTGTGTGGTTCAGTTTCTGATGATGTAAAAGGGGAAGGATTATATCCCATTAGCCTCTCCCACCAACAGAATGGCTTCCATCAGCAGAATGGAGTGGCAGTGATTCTCCTTGCAGCCTCCCATAAGCCCTCAGCATTTGCTCCAGGAAGCTGTAGGATATTTCATAATTATTTGTAAGACGGTACAGAGGCCAACAAAGGCCAAGTGCTGTAGGCTGTATTTCAGAGGAAGGAACTGGTAAAACCACCTCTGAGTATTCTTTCCTTAAGGAAACACTATGAAATTCATAGGGTCACCATAAGTCAACAGGCAACCTGAAGGCATGTACACACACACACAGAGGCACATACACACACACACTCTGTAGGAATTTTGTGTGAGAAGAAGCCTACTTGTACAACATTGAGATTTTGCCCAAAGAATTAAGAAGTCCTCATTCACTAATGATTCTCAGCCATGACACCCCAGCTATGGAATGCCCTTCCTTTGGAAGCCCAATTAGCACTAGCACTCATTACATGTAGGCACCAACTGAAAAGTTGGCTGTTCATCAAGGCTTGGAGGCCTCATCCATCCATTCATTCATTCTAAGTTATATTTATAGCTTTAAACTGTTTAACTTGTTTTAGTCTTATTTGTAAGCCAAGCTGAGTTCTTTGGATATAGGGCAGTGTATGAAAACCCTATAAAAAAATCCATGGGGTCACCATAAGACAAGAGGTGACTTGAAGGCACACACACAAAGAGAGAGAAAGAGAGAGAAAGTAAATAATTCTCTGAGGGAGGGGTGATGCGGGTCCTTTACATCTGGGTTTCGTCAGTCACCGCCCAGGTGTAGCAGGAAGTTACATCAAGCCTCTTCATATTCAAATTTCTTTGTCTTCATCTCCTCCATCCTGGAGCCACGAGGCCAGTTCTAACTTCCTGCTTCGCCCAGTAGGTAGCTGAGAAATCTCCTCTGTCCTTTTCATCTGCTTTTACCTTAATCCTTTAATTCTTTTTCTCTCTAACCTCTTGCCTTACTCTCTAGACACTGATCAGTGCTAGAGACGCCTTTCTGCGCCTTTTGAATTTCCCGCCTTTAAAAAAAAAAAAAAAAAAAAAAAAACCCTTCTTCCTCCTAGCGTCCGGGACTTCCTCCTCTCCCTTTCTCTGCCTTTTTATTCACTGTGGGCTAGCATGCAAGCCCAGGAAGACCCCTCGTCGGCGGGAACCAGCTCCGGAGCGGTCGGGGATGCGGCCTCCGACCACGGCCGCTCCGGACCGACGGCCATCGCCGGATCGGGAGCCGCGGTCGCCATTGCTGCCGCTGCCGGCTCCCTGCCGGGCGTCCCCCAGAGGGACGCGGCCCGGAGGGCCCACCAGGCCATCACGGCCGGGAAGGCCTCGGAGGGCCAGGCGGCTCTCAAGCCGCGGAAGAGACCGGCGCACCAGAAGAAGAAGCCGGCGCCTGAAGACTCCACCGGGGCCGCGATCTCTCCTCCGCCCCTCTGGAGTGCTTGGCATGCTCCGGGACCCTGCTGCCAGACATGGACGGGGGTAGGAGCCCCCACCAAGGTAACGGGGACCCTTGGGGGGAGCGAGGAAGAGCCGCCCTTGCCCCCACGTATCGTGCCCTCCCTCCTTTTGGGGACGGCGCGCTTCTTGCCACCATGGAGGCCAAGCGGGGCACAGGAGGGAAAGGGGGGATCCGGGGACCCACTGCCCCCCATGGAAACTGCTCCATCTATCACCATTGCCGCGGGAGGGGGGGATCCACCGAGTGGCGCCGAACCCCCGCCTGAGACAGGTGCTTCTGCGGAAGGGGGCCCAACTCCAGTCCAGTTGAGCACCCCCCAAGAAGTTTCAAGCGCCGAGGGGAGGACACAATCCGTAAACCCCCAAGCCCCCCCTCCTCAGCCCCAGACAATGCAGGCTGCGGCTCCCCACATTCTGCCCTCCCAACCCGCCACCCTGCAAGTCCAAGCCCCACTCCATCAGGCCCAGCAGCCTGGCCTGCTACAGGTCCTGCCCCAGCAGGTGCCAGCCAACCAGGCCCAGCAGCCAGTGGCACTCCAGGCCTTCCCTCAACAAGGGCTGGTCAACCAGGCCATGGGCACAGGTAGCCAGGCCCCGGCCTATTTTCTGCCTGCTCCCCACCCTCATCCTATCCAACCCACAGGGTTCCAGGCCCCAGCCTACCAGGCCCCGGCCTACCAGGCCCCGGCCTACCAGGCCCAGGGTTTTCAGGCCCCTATGGTCCTTAATAGTGCGAGCCACCACGGGATCCCAGTGTTCTTTGATCCCTCGAGCGGGGAGGAATCAGATATTGAGTGGGTTGCTGCTCAGGCGCCCAAGGTCAAGGAGAATGGGCCCTCGCAACAGGGCGGACGAAAGAGGCGCAAAGGCGCCATCAAGGCGGCCTTAGATCTCCTCTCGAAGGCCTTGCTTTCGGACGATGACCTGCCTGACGGGCACAACACTAGCACTGCAGCCTTGGGGGCTCCTCCCAAGGACCGGAGCAGCAGCGCGCAGCAACGCCAGTCTAAGGGCCCGGGTAAGGCGAAAGCTAAAACTAAGCACATCGAAGTCAGGACCGGCGCGCAGGAAGTTGGCGCCCCGGCCAAGAAGAGGAAGGAGCCACGTTCCGCCCATTCCTCCGAAGAGTCCTTGCCACCCTCGGATGAGGAGAACGCACTTTTGGATGTTGTCAGGGGTTCCAAGGCACACGACGATGCGCTAGGCTCCGGCAAGGAGGAAGGCGAAATCACTGATTCCGAGCAGGCGGACCCAGATCAATCGGACCGCCTCTTCCAAGGAGAGTGGTACATCCCTCTCCTTAACAAGATGATGACAACCCTAGAGATTACGCCCGGGGACACGGACCAGTCTCCGTCCACATCCTCGTCTAACGAGAAGGTGGCAGCAGTCATGCGCACCTCTCGCCCGAAGAAGCCGGAGCTTCCCTTCCCAGAGACCTTTTGGTCCCTGGTAACCAACGAATGGGACAAACCGTCTATGGGAAGGCGGGGTACCACTGTAGCACAGAAATACTACAACACCAGCCAACGCTTCCTTGATCTACTGAAGCCCCCGGTGGTTGACAATCCGGTCGCGTCTCTTGTTTCTCATTGTCTGGCTCCCAAAGAGGGGGAAGGCTCCCTCCGGGACCCAGACGAGAAGAGAACCGATGCAGCCATCAAGAAGGCCCACGATTCTGCAGCCTGCGGGGTCAGATCCACCTTGGCTATATCTCTCTTTTCTAGGGCGGCAATTGTTTGGCTGCAGGAGCTCATGGAGTTCCAGGAGCTCGACCCAAGTGACCTGCACAGGACCCTGCTCAGGTTCCTTCGTACTCTTTTCTTTATCGCAGACGCAGCGCAGGACGCGATGATCTTTTCCGCCCGCGCGATCGGAGCCCTCACCCTGGCCAGGAGGTCCGTGTGGCTAAAACACTGGCAAGTTGACACTCCAACCAGAGCTGCATTAGCATCGTCCGCGTTTAAGGGCCTCAAGTTGTTTGGGGAGGAAGCTCTGAAGGGCATCCTCGTCGAGACGAAGGACAAGAAGCTGGCTATGCCCTCTACGCTCAAGAAGCCTGACAAGAAGAGTGGCCGGCGCCCCTTCCAGTCCCCCCGTCCTTTTCGTCCCTCTAGGGGATTCGGAAAACAGCGAAACTACAACTCCTTTCGCCCACCCTGGGTTAGACCAAACTATGTCATCAGACAGAATACCGGATCACAGTCTAACGGCAACAGAAGGGGAGGCTCCAACTCGCAGCGAGGCGGCTCACGACAACAGGCCTGACTCGGGGTCGCCCCCAGTGGGCGGCCGTCTCAGTCTGTTCCTCGGGCCTTGGTTGAACTCGACAACGGACAGGTGGGTCGTCTCAACGATCACCCACGGGTACAAAATCGAGTTCGATTCAAGGCCAAGGGGCAGATTCATCCCAGCCCCAATTCCCAGAGACTTAAAGAAGGCAAAAGACCTCGAAGTAGCCATAAAACACTTGAGGGACATAGCCGCCGTAGAGGAGGTACCAGCCTCTCAACGTTTCTCAGGGGTGTACTCCTTCTTCTTCACAGTGCCCAAGAAGGACGGCAGTCAAAGGTCCATCTTGGACCTAAAATACACCAACAGACACATTACATACAGAAAGTTCCGTATGGAGACACTTGCTTCCATAAGGGAGGCGCTCCAACCAGGAGACTTCTTAGCTTCTCTCGACCTCTCAGATGCATATATGCACATCATGATCCACGAGGACAGCCGACAATATCTCCGCTTCGCCTTCGGGGATCAACACTTCCAGTTCAGGGCCCTCCCTTTTGGTCTGGCCTCAGCGCCAAGGGTCTTCACCAAGGTTCTGATCATCCTAATCGCCAATCTAAGGGCACAGGGAATACACCTATACCCATATCTGGACGATATTCTGCTCCGTGCATCCTCCTCGGACAAGGCAGGGAGAGACCTACAGATGACAATTCACTACCTGCAGGCTCACGGTTTCCTGGTAAACTTCAAGAAGAGCAACCTCTTTCCGGCCCGCAACATCGTCCACCTGGGAGTGGAAATAGACACTCTTCGCACCAAGATCACCCTGTCCAGGGAGCGACAGGAGGTCCTCTTACGGGAAGCCCGTGCAGTGCGTTCCCTAAGGAGGGTACCACTGTCCCTACTGGCCAGACTCCTCGGCCTTATGATCTCGGCCTTTGGGGTCATCCCGTGGGCGCGATTCCACTCCAGGCCCCTGCAGAACTTCCTGATGCCCTACCAAAAAGAGATTGCATTGAGGAAGTCCCCACTCCTCCTTCTTCCACAGCACGTGAAGGACTCTCTGGCCTGGTGGTCCCAGGCGACAACAATCAGCAGGGGATCTCTCTTCACTTCACCCCAAGCGATCCTGGTTACCTCCGATGCGAGCCTACGGGGTTGGGGGGCACATTGTCAGGGACAGCTGACACAGGGGGTTTGGAGCCCACAAGAAAAGACACACAGCATCAACTGGCTGGAACTACGCGCAGCTCGGTTGGCCCTGCAACACTTCACCCCAATCCTGGAAGGGCAACACGTCATGGTGATGACGGACAACACCACAGCCCGGTCGTACATAGCGAAACAAGGAGGTTCGAGATCCCGGTCCCTACAGCAGGAAGCGGACCTCATCTTCCTCTGGGCCGAAAGGACGGTGCAGTCTCTCACGGCTCAGTACCTACAAGGGGAACGCAATCAGCAAGCGGACTACCTGAGCAGGTACTCAGTTCTCCCTGGAGAATGGGAACTGAACGACAACGTATTTCACCAGCTCCAGGCCAAGTTCGGTCGACTGGAGGTGGACATGTTCGCAACAAGATCGAACGCCAAGCTGGACAGGTTCTTTTCCAGGTTCTATCACCACAACGCCGAAGGCACGGACGCCCTGCGATCCCCTTGGCCGTCCGGCCTCCTATACCTATTCCCCCCACTTCCCCTCATAGGGAAAGTCTGCCGGAAGATTCGCCAGGAGAAGGCACAAGTGGTCCTCATAGCACCTCACTGGCCCAGACGTCCCTGGTTCTCCGAGTTGATGAACATGAGCGTTCAGAACCACTGGCGTCTACCACAGAGACCCGACCTACTGAGTCAGGGACCGATCCTCCACCCAGATCCAAGCTGGTTGCAATTAACGGCATGGAGACTGAAAGGCAAGCCCTAAGGCAGCACGGATATGAGGACTCAGTTATCAACACCCTTCTTTCCTCTAGGCGAGTTTCCACCAGGAGGATCTATGAAGCTACATGGCGAGCTTTCAGGAGATGGTGTGCCCTTCACCACCTAGACGCCGAAGGAGCGTCGGTGAAGCACATCTTGGCGTTCCTACAGAAAGGCCTCGAGGCGGGCCTGCGACCAAATACCTTGAAGAGACAGGTGGCTGCTTTGTCGGCCTTCCTCGCAGCACAGGACGGGAACCGCCTCTCATCGCATCCCCATATCAGGCGTTTCCTGAGGGGTGCCTCGATAGTTTCACCCCCGGTGAGACACAGGTTCCCGTCGTGGAACCTCTCCCTAGTCCTCCGTCAACTCATGAAGCACCCTTTCGAACCGTTGCGCACAATTTCCCTTAGAACTCTCACTATCAAGGTTGCGTTCCTAGTGGCCATCACCTCAGCGCGGAGGGTGTCAGAGTTGGCCTCCCTGTCAGTAAGGGAACACCTATGCTCCTTTGGCAAGGACATAGTGACCCTACATCCAGATCCGTCATTCAAACCAAAGGTCGTATCCGAGTTCCATGTCTCACAGCCCTTGATTTTGCCCTCCTTCTGTCCCAATCCTTCGCACCCGAAGGAGAAGCTCTGGCATAACCTAGACGTCAGGAGGGCCTTGAAGATATATATCAGACGCACTGCTCCCATCAGACGCTGCGATGCTCTGTTTGTCTCCTTCTCTCAGTCAGCCATAGGGACCAGGGCGTCACAGAAGACCATTGCTTCCTGGATCAGGGCCTGTATCTTCGAAGCTTACGACTCAGCTAGGATCCCCAGGCCGTCTGGGGTCACGGCTCACTCGACTAGGTCAGCCGCCACATCCGCGGTTTTCTCTACTAACGCTCCCCTGGTAGAAATCTGCAGGGCAGCGACCTGGAGCACACCGTCCACCTTCATCAGACACTATAAGGTGGACAAGTTCCGCTCCGCCGAGGCGAACTTCGGTCGGAGGGTGCTCCAGGAGGTGCTCAAAGACTGAGTCCGCCAATGCCGCAGTCACTCCCGCCCTATTTAGTCAGCTTGGGCACGTCCCAGATGTAAAGGACCCGCATCACCCCTCCCTCAGAGAATGCCACATTGGTTACTTACCGTGAAGGTGCATTCTTGAGGGAATGGGGTGATGCGGGTCCTTTCCCCGCCCAGTGACTGCGTACATTTTTCCTCACATGGCGGTATCCTTATTAACTAGTTCTGTTTAATGCTATTTGACTTAATCGATTTCCTTAGTCCTTACAGGGCTTTGCTAGTCAGTGAACTGGCCTCGTGGCTCCAGGATGGAGGAGATGAAGACAAAGAAATTTGAATATGAAGAGGCTTGATGTAACTTCCTGCTACACCTGGGCGGTGACTGACGAAACCCAGATGTAAAGGACCCGCATCACCCCATTCCCTCAAGAATGCACCTTCACGGTAAGTAACCAATGTGGCAGTTTGGCAAGATAGATTAGAGTTGAAGTACGTAGAGATAGAAATCCCCCTTGCTCTCAATCAGGATGAGCAATGTGTGGCCTTCCAGATGTTGCACTGTAACTCCCAAGATTCCACACCATTTGCTGTGTTAGCTAGGGTTACTGGAGATCCAGTCCAACAACATCTAGAGGGCCACACAACTCCTGTCTCTGATTTTAGTGACTGAATACTTTCAGTTTGATAAATGACATATTTTCACTTGTTAACTTACCTGACTGGATAACTTTTCTGCTTTTAACACTTCAGTATCTCAGTCTGATATTTTAAGGTATTCAGGGTATTAATATCTTCCAAGGAGGCAAGATAGCAGTTAGTATCATCCTATGCAAGTTTAGCCAGAAGTATCACTCTGATCAATGGGACCTGCTCCCAAGTAAGTGTGCACAGGAATAAATACTCCAAACAATCAGAAATGGGAGCAACTGTCCCTTTCTGTGCCCTTAGCTGGGTTTTTTTTTAAAAAAAAAACTTTGCTGAAATACACCCAAAGGCCTAAATTTATCTAATACCTGTTTTGAATTATAAGGTTCTGTACTGATATATGTGAAATAAAGAGAGAGAGAGACATACCAGTGTATGCCCAGTAGTGTCTTTGGACCAACACAGATCAACACAACATGCATCTCGTATCAGGGTCAAAATTAAGTAGTGAAATAATGTAGTCTCCAAGGAAGGTTTGATCCCTGACACTCCTCTCTTTAGGAACTTGGTTTCTTTAGACTGTTTCCTGTACCAGACTCCTCTCTCTCTCTCTCTCTCTCTCTCTGTGTGTGTGTGTGTGTGTGAAAGGTGTCATTATATCTTGATGAAGTTAAGGGATAAAATAGACCTTACACAAACTCAAAGAAGCTCTATTGTGCAATATTATCTATGGCATGTGTTGGAAGAGATGGGAGTGCATATAATTTATATTTATTGTGCTAGATTGACTGAAGCATAAAGAGGTCACTTCACTTTGTAGAGGGATCAGGGGACTCCTTGGTTTAATTCTGCCAAATGACTATGCAGACTAGCTTTTGTATTTTGTATAGAACCTACTGGCTCATTTTAGAAGTTGAATGTTCAGATAATTAGCAATATGTGTGCACAGAAAGTTGTTTGAAAGGCTCATAAATACCATTTCATATAACCATGTCTTTTTGCTTTGTAGTGGCATAATTATTATTCTCTGTAGAGTACAACTAGTGTAACACATAGTTATGTAAAACAAATTAAATACTGTGTATTCAGGCTTTGCAGTCAAAGTTTTTCCTTGCCTCAAGCTCAGACAAACTGCAGAACCAAGGCATGTGTCTATGTCAGAGTGGCTCAATGTAATATTGTCCACTGAGTTATAAAATGGTTGCCTTATTTCCCATCTTCCCTTAGGTTCTTCTTCCATTCTGTGTTAGGGATGAAACAAGGTGATAGTGTTTCATATGATTGATAGACTATGGTCTCACCATACATTTGGTGCCTCCTCCAAATATTTTGGGTTACAGCTCCTATCATTCCCACCAGCATGCTGACTGGGTGTGACAGGCAGTATTATCCTACATATCTGCATGAAGCACAAATGTCGAAAAGTCTGATGTAGAAACATGACTCGTACCTAGGGATACCAGGTTTTCAAAAGAGTAATATGAGGGAGTCAATATGGGTTGCCAGCTCAAGACTGGACAGGCCTATATAAGTGCTGCTTCAAATCTAGTGAGTAGAGGGCTGCTTAGGAGATCTCTCTGTAATCCCAAACCTCTACACAATCTTGTAGTGGCAAGCCAACCATTACATGATAAAGCATTTCACCAGTGCAAGCATACTGCTCAGTATAGAGTGGCCACACTTGAAAGAGATGGGCCTGCACTATTTGGTATAAAATTAGAGACTATTGCTGCATACCAAATGCTGGGGATGGGGAAACATTCTATCTGTTGCAAGTGTGGATGGCATACTTTCTGCCTACTCACTGCAAAGAAGGGAATTGAGGCATTCCATATCACACAGGGATGGGACAGACTTTTTGGTCTCTAAACATGGGACCTCCCATACAAAACAGGATGCCTGGCAACCATACTCATAATATAATTCTAGAGATGATTGCTGCTGCTCACTCAGTTTTGTATGAAGCTCAGCACAGTCTTCTACCTAAAGAGACTGAGTTTAATGAGACTGCCAATCCTTTCCTCAGCTTCTCCTCTTCATCTCCTGTTGAAACTTCTTCATCCTACCTTTCATAGAAGAGAGATTTGAATATTTGTACACACAAAAGCTAGTTTGCATATGTTTATAATTAGACCATGCATCTATTTTCATTTGTTCTAGTGGTGTTGCTTGAAGTGTGGGGAGATGAAAAGAACAAGACCATCCCTGCTCTTTGCTGAGAAGCTACAGTTGTGGCCACAATTTTTGACAAAATGTGACCATTTGATTACTGGTTCTTGATGGGCTGTTCTCTCCCACTCCTCTGTTCTAGATTCTCATTGTCTTAGATATTGCATCGGCAAAGATGTTACATGAAACATATATCACACGCTCAAATTGCCTTTTGCTGCCTCATTGGAGATGTCCAGAACATTTGTCAAGCAGTGTTCTGTCAAGCAAACAGGTTCAAGCCTATGATGAAAGTTTAATAGAACCATTTTTCTATAGACAAAATATATACTAAATAGCAACCTGGACTGGAACACAGTGGTTTAGGAAAGATGTGTGAACTGGGTAGTATAAAGCTGATAACACAGCTTGGATTCAGCATAATCCCATGGGACTGCATTCAGTATATGCTTTTCAAGTCTTAGTAAACTGACATTTGTTGTTGCTGCATCTAACATGTACTGCAAACATGCTAATTGGCATTATTTAAATTTAAATTGAACTCAGTAGGGTTTACTCATGTTTATCACAGGGAAACAATTGGACACATGCTTACATTCAGGCCAATACTCAGAAATATAACTCTAATAAAGTTACTTGGTGGGGCACGGGGAGGTGAAAATCATTTTCTGTTATCTTTTATCCTCTTATCTAACAAAAAGTGAATTCACGCCATGACCCAGAATGAAACAGTAGATCAACATGGTCAATTATGGATTGTGCCACATGAATCTTCAGGAGGGAGATTATGTGTGTGTGTGGGGGGTTGCTTAGTAGTAGCAGTTGTTATTGTTGTTGTTGTGTGCCTTCAAGTGGTTTCTGACTCATGGTGGTCCTAAGATGAACCTATCAGGGTTTTCTAAAGACTGAGGATGGGTGACTTACTCAAGGTCACCCGGTGGGTTTTCATGGTTGAACACGGATTCAAACCTTTGTCTCCAGAGTTGTAGTCCAATACCCAAACCACTATGCCATACTGGTTCACACAGGTTAGTCCTCATCTTTATTTAAAAAGAAATCCCTCAAGTAGCTGCAAAGCTGGAGATTTTTAATAACCTTGTTAAGAATGAGAACAACTTCTGCACACAGTGAACTAATTTTTCTACATGTCCAGCCACTGAAAAATTGTATATGTATGTGGGGGGGGAGGGGGTGTCCTAGCTCTGGGTTAGCTAAGTTTATCTAGTGAGCTGACTTCTATACAAATTTGGGACTATGTATTCAGATTCCCACCATGGCACTATCTTTCAGTGGTGTGGGGATTCTGTGCTCCTGTGATGCAAGAAGCTATGTTGAATGTTGCATTACTGATAGTAGGGTCTCCCACATTAGACAGACTTTGGCATAGTTAATCTGGTTCCTCAGTAATCAGCTACTGGGCAGCAGTAGTAGTGGGTTGTGACATTGAGAGACAGTGGCAGTGGTATCATAGCTAGTGTTTAATACTGTGCAGAAGAAGGCACAGTAAACCACTTCTGAATGGCTTTTACCATGAAAACCCTCTAATGGGACAGTCCAAAAATGGTGCAAGAGATAATGCTGGAAGATTAGACTCCCAGGTGGGAGGGTACTCAACTAGCTACTGGGGAACAGCAGAGGACATGTACATGTAGTGCTATGGGTAATGACACAACTGGACTCAAGCTGAAGGGACATTCTATAGGGTGAGATGGCAGGAAAAATCCATTATCATTGGGAAGCTAGGATTGTCCAGTTGAAGCAGGAAGTTGATCTGGTCTTGTAGAAATTCAAATCCCTTTGTTCTTCACGAGCCCAGTTCAACTTCCTGCTATTGCCAGTGAAGATCAGGATCCAGCTCCTCCACTCCTTTGAAACCTTGTTTATTTTTCTCTTGCTTTTTCCACTTTACTTCTCCCCCACTTTTTTATTGCCTCGACTAGTCTCTTTCACTTTCTCTTCTGGGCACCACAATTCAGAAAGGATATTGACAAATTGGAGCGTCTCCAGAGAAGGGCAACTAAAATGGTGAAAGGTCTGGAAACAATGCCTTATGAGGAGAGACTTAGGGAGCTGGGTATGTTTAGCCTGAAAAAAAGACGGTTTAGAGGCGATATGATAGCCCTGTTTAAGTATTTGAAGGGATGTCACGCTGAGGATGGAGCAGGCTTGTTTTCTGCTGCTCCAGAGACTGGAACACGGAGCAATGGGTGCAAGCTCCAGGAACAGAGATTCCACCTCAACATGAGGAGGAACTTTTTGACAGTCAGAGCTGTTCGGCAGTGGAACACACTCCCTCGGAGCGTGGTGGGGTCTCCTTCCTTGGAGGTCTTTAAACAGAGGCTGGATGGCCATCTGTCGGGGATGCTTTGATTGTGATTTCCTGCGTGGCAGGGGGGTTGGACTGGATGGCCCTCGTGGTCTCTTCCAACTCTGCAATTCTATGATTCTATGATTCTCCTTAAAAAAAAAACCCTCCCTTCGCCTCCCTCACCCCCCCTGGCTTCTTGGTCTTTCTCTTTATCTCCCCCCCTGCTGGTGGAGCCAGTGGATTCCTCCGTGCTCGGAGCTCACATGGGATCGAACAAAGGACCCCTGCAAAGCAGAAGCAGCCAGCGCAGAATCACCAACAGATGCCAGCTGCAGGTCCCCAGAGCCCATTCTTTGGTGGCTCGGAGGGAACTAGCCAGGCTGAATCCTCCTCCCCATCTGCCCATGCAGCCATGCCGGTGGCACAGAAAGGGGCGGTAAAGGAGGCAGAAAGGGCCATGGCCGGTGGCAGCTCTCGGAGCACGCCTAAGGCCAGCCTGCTCCAGCGTGCAGAGAGTGTGAAACAGCCCTGCTCCAAGGCTGTTGGAGGCTCCAAGGCTTCCTCACCCGCTCCAAGAAGAAGATGTCAGAGGCAGCTGGGAGCAGGACGGACGAGACCCGCAGAGCCGTGGGGGCAGAGGTTTCTTCCCTGCCCTCCCAGAACCCTCTGGACACCACCAAAGCCCAACAGAATGCACATCTTGGGGCAGGAGCCCTGGAGAAGGTACGCAGGGACCCCACGGAGGAAGAAATCCATGCATTAATAAGGGAGTGTGCCCTCAAGCACGGTTTCTCCGCCGTTAGAGTGGGTGCCACTAGCCGGGCCGCAAGGGCTAGAGCCGAGGAGGCCTCCTCCAGTGAGGATGACATGATGGGGGAGGAGATGGAAGGGCACGGGGTCAGTCCAAGGGGAGGAGGTGGTAGTCTCCCTAGACTCAGAAGCCTTGGAAGGCTCCAATGATAATGTGCGGGGGGAGGATGCTGTGAGTATGAGGGAGGCGATCAGCACGGTGCTCCGCATGCTCACGGAGGCCCTCCTCCCAGACCATGGGAACCCCCACTCCCCTGCCACTGGCCCATTTCACACCTACAGGGCAAAGGGGAGGCAGGTTGGGAACCAGAGGTCCAAAGGGTTGACAGTCCCCAGGAAGGGATCAGGGACCCAGGGGGTAAGGACGGGAAGATCACAGGGTGACACACAAGTGCCCAATAACACAGGGGACAGACACTCCCTCACCCATACCCCCTCCAGAAAAAGAAAGAAACCCCCCCTCAAGCCACTCCTCCGAGGAGTCGGGAGAGGCCTCCGAAGGGGAGGCCCAGGCATTGGCCAACATAGGGGTGGACGATGCTTTCAGGGATCTAGAGGAAACTCCAAGGTCTGACAAGGAGGAAGGGGAACTCTCTGACTCTGAGACATCAGAACCAGTTTTCTGATAGGATTTTTCAAGGTGACAAGTTCACTTAATTCCTCAGTAAGGCCCTATTGACCCTGGAGATCACCCCCCCCAACTTGCAGCAAGATCCCACAGGGGATACTCAGTCCCTGAAAAGTGAGAAGGTGGCAGCGCTCATGCCTTCCACGAAGCCAAAGAAGCACCTATTCCTGTTACCAAGGGCCTTCTGAAACTTGGTGGCTGAGGAATGGGACAAACCTGCTTCCGGCAGAAGAGGCTCCTCAGCAGCCCAAAGATTCTATAACTTCTCTAAGGAGGTTTCGGACAAGCTGAAGGCCCCCGTCGTCGACCGGCCAGTAGTCTCAATGGTCTCGAATTTGCTGGTGCCCAAGGAAAGAGAAAGCTCACTTAAGGATCCAGGTGAGAAGAGGATGGATGGTGCCCTCAAGAAATCACATGAAGCCTCAGCACTGGGAATCAGGGTTTCACTGGCCTCTGCGCTCATCTCCAGAGCTGCAATTATCTGACTACAGGAGGTGATGGAAATTGAAGATCTGGACACCAGAACACTTCACAAGACCTTTCAGAGACTTCAACTCGCCCTGCACTTCATGGCAGACACCTCCCAGGACTTACTTTCATTTGCAGCCAGGGCGTCAGGGGCTACCACATTGGCGCAAAGGTCCATCTGGATCAAGCACTGGGACGCAGATACCCAATCAAGGAATGCCCTAGCAACAGCAGCATTCATGGGGACCAAGCTATTCAGCGAAGATGCCCTCAAAGATATTTTGGTGGAGACGAAAGACAAGAAGCAGGCCATGCCCTCTGCAAGCAGAAAACATGACAAGAAGAGCAGAAGATGGCCTTTTCAATACACTAGTTCCTTTTGTCACTTCAAAGGCAACGGTAGATGGGGAGACTTCTACTCCTCCAGACCGATCTGGTCCAAAACCAACTATGTCATATGCCACGCCCCCTTTGCCAACTCCTGTACAAATTGCAGGGGGGGATCCTCATCACATAGAGGATCCACATATCAACAGTCCTGACTCAAGAGCAATTCCAGTAGGCGGAAGGCTGTCCAGGTTCCTGGAATCCTGGTCAACCTCCACTTTAGACAGATCGGTCCTGGACACCATAGCTCAGCGTTACAAGGTGGAGTTCGACTCAAGACCAAGGAACCGGTACTTGCCAGCACCAGTCCCATCCAACCTCAAAAAAGCAGCGGACCTGAGGACTCAGGACAGCCATCAGCCACCTACTGGAAATAGAAGCCATAGAGAAGGTGCCCACATCCCAGCATTTCTCCAGGGTGTACTCCTACTTCTTTATGGTACCCAAAAAGGACGGAAGCCTCCGATCAGTTCTACACCTGAAGTACACAAACTCATGCGTTACTTACAAGCGTTTCCGGATGGAAACACTCTCATCGATAATGGAAGCACTGCAGGAAGGAAACTTCCTAGCATCCTTGGATCTGGCAAAAGCCTACCTACACATCAGGATACACCTGGACAGCAGGCAGTTTCTCAGATTCGCATTCGGGGAGGAATACTTCCAGTTCAAGGCCCTTTGTTTCAGCCTCTCGACTGCACCGAAGGTGTTTACGAAGGTCTTGGTGGTGCTGATAGCCTTCCTGTTAACAAAGGGGATACACCTGTACCCCTACCTGGACGATATTCTCCTAAGGGCCCTCTCCAAGGCAAAGGCAGAAAAAGACCTTCAGGTGACAATCAGTTGCTTACAGGGACATGGGTTCCTGGTAAACTTCAAGAAAAGCATACTCATTCCAGCGTAGTCAATAGTACACCTGGGAGTACAGCTGGACACGGTGAAGTACCAGATCTCCCTATCAAAGGAACAGCAGCAGGCACTCCTACGAGAAGCCAGGCTAGCATATGATCGAATGACGACTGCCATATCTGCCCTCGCACGCCTCTTCGGTCTGATGATATCTGCGATTCAGGTAGTTCCCTGGGCCAGGTTCCACTCCAGATCCCTACAAGCATTCCTGCTACCGTACCAAGAATAGATAACATGGAGAGAGAACTTCCCCCTGTCTATTCCAACCCAGGTAAGGGACTCCCTCCGCTGGTGGACACGGCCGAGTCACCTATCTAAGGGATCCCCACTAAGCATTGGCCATCAAGTGGTGGTCACCTCAGATGCAAGTCTTCGAGGATGTAAATCTATGGGACAACAGGTTTAAAAAAACAAACAAACTGGGTGTATAGAAGCCAATGTGAGAACTGGTTTGGCTTTGGAGTAGAATAAAATGCTAATGCTGAGTAAGAATAACAGTGAAAGGGTTTATTGTGATAAAGAAGCTATTTAAATTAATTTATAGCAAATAGAAGGGGCCCCAGATTTGATTTCTTAACAGATCTGCCTGGCATCTTAGATACTTCCTGATTATGACAGTCTGTTATAGATGAAAGTCCTCATGTATTTTGTGCAAAAACTGGAGCATGGGAACATCCATTAATGACTAGAAAGTGAACAAATGTAGCTTTGGTCCTTGAGCTTCAGTGTCAGAGTTCAAAAGAAGGGGGAAAGAATGAAAAATAATCTGCAGGCATTTGCAAAAGTTATTCTTTAGGAAACAGCTTGAGTGTTGACATTGTTTCATCAACTGAGTAATGCTGATGATGAGTACCGGGATGTTGTATATCATAATACTGCAGCTGCCAGTATAATATGTTGCTTTCAAAGAATCATGTAGCCATTATAGGGGAAACCTGCACATTTCATAGAAATGGAAACTGTGATAGAAATGATACTGTCCAAATTACATTTTGTAAACAGCTTTTTGCATGTTTTTAATTGTAATTGTTTTAATGTGTAAGGTACCTTGAATCCCAGTCTTGGGGGAGGGAAGTGGAATATAGATGGTGGTGGTGGAGGGCCTTCTCTGCTGCCGCTCCCAGATTATGGAATGGCCTGCCGGATGAGATCCATCTTATTACCACCTTAGACAGCTTTAAAAAAGCTGTCAAGACGGATCTTTTCCGGCAGGCCTTTCCTGAATAACTATCCCGGCCCAACTATCTCGGCTGTCCTTTCTGAGCTGCAATCAGATTTTTTTTAACTATTGTATGTTTTAATTTTTTTCTTTCTAATTTATATATTTTTAATTACTGTTTATTTTAATCTTTTATAATTTAATATTATTTTAAGGGGTGGGTGGGCTAGGGTGCTGTGTCTATGGAGTGTTTATATTGTAAGCCGCCCCGATTGCGTTGCAGAGAGGCGGGATAGAAATAAAATTTTATTATTATTATTATTATTATTATTATTATTATTTAGAGCAGGACCTTAGAATGCCAAGTGGTATTGGCAGGGGCTGGAAGCTAGAAGTCAGAGATGGAACTGAGCAGCTAGTTGTACACTAGATGGAGGCTCTTCCAGAAGCTGAGGCCAGGCTCTGTCTACTAGTCTGCCATTTGCCAAAAGGTTTGAACTGCCAAAATGTGTGGACATGAAAAATAGGCTCATAAATACTGATATGTGCAAATTTCCCAATTATGATTACCAATACTTCAGTATAGAGGATAGTGAACATCTATTTGACAAGGAGGTGGATAGTGATTATGGCAATCAAGCTGAAAATTAATATGGTTGACCATATAGGCCCAGGAGGAACTATATAAACATTTCTGCAAATGAGAAATTGTTTGGATTTTTATAAGATTGCTGTAGCAGACAGTGCCTCATGCAAAGAGAAAGCAGTAGACCAAACTTGGCTCTATGACATGATTTAGGAGAGACGCCCCTTGTGGTATGGTAGTATCATTTGGGGTGACCCAATGCTTATTTTGAGGTGCATGGCTATGGATCTGTTGTCCATTGCTATGGTCATTGGTAACTGCACATTGAAATTCTTTATGAAAAAAATAGCATTTTTCCCAGTAAATGATTATTCCCAGAGGGAAATGTTTCCCAATCACGGAGATGTCTGATAGGTATCATAACTCATATTTTATGGTAAAGTGTCAACTATCCAGGCTATTCACACAACAATTCATTGAAAATGGAGCTGGGAGCTGAAGAGCAAATTAAGCATAATAAAAGACACATAAGACAATGGTAACTACAAATGTATTGGGTACATTGTACACCACATTCAATTTCTAATTTCCAAGTATCAGTTTGAGGCTTTTCTATCCTTTCCTTCAGTTGTTGCCTCTACTTTCCGTCTACTTTCTCATGTACCATTAGTTTACTCTTCAAGGTTGCACTGTAGCATCAATATACTGTAGACTGAGATGATGTATTTTAAATACAAGCATGAAGTCTACTTATTCCAAGCATACAGCTTTAAAAATAGTACTATGAGAGACTATTAAAAATCCAGTTCTGATTCTAATCTTACATAACTAAACCAGGTACTGCCTTTACAGTTGTGCATCCGAACACAATACTATAATTGATAAAATAATTATAATCTCCCTTTCCTTTCATGTTGTTGATTTCAGGCTTATGAACAAACATTTATACCTACCAATTCTAAACTGAAATTTATAGTTTGTATGCAAGAGATATCTGACTTGCAGATGTGTGAATCATATAACATTATTGAAGTACCATCAGAGAAAAATATGGTACTTTCTGACCATATCCATTGTTGATAAAATAAGGGGAATAATCTCTGAATATTATTGGTATACTGGTTGCTTTTCTACAGAGATAATCCAAAAAGCACATAAAAATAAAAGAAGTTCTTTCTTCTGCTTCGTTGTCTTTCAACCAAATATGTAGTTTTGGATAAAAACTTGGTAGTTGTTTGTGAAGGCTTTCATGGCCAGCACCCATAGGTTTTCCCTAGGAACTAGCCATTCAAATACACAAATTTACATACCCTCTCAAACAGGGACTCACAGACCCCACACACCCCTACCCCACCATTCTCTAAAGATGTCAGCCACAGATGCAGGTGTTTTTTTTTAAGGATGAAGACACCAGATCATCACCTTTGATTAAAATGGTATGTTGGATTTGTGGGTTTATTGGATTTGTTATTGCTTCCCTAGTTCTATCTTATAGATCGATCTCTATTATTTGGAAGTCACTACAATTGGGAAATGTGGGTATGCCACTAAAATGTTGTCCTAGTTGCATATTGTATCTGTGGGTCAAAACAGACATTAAGGGAAATGAGTATTCCCTGTAGTTAATTTGTTTTTCCTCCCAGAGCAAGATATCCATGATTACACAAGCGTCGGCAATCAGATTTGCAGAGTAAGCCTATATTTATATTTCAGTGACAAATAGGTCACATGCCTGAAACAAAGCACACTAAATGCAAGGTGAATAGATGGGGAAAACCATATGCCCTGACAAAGATATGCTTTTCACCACTTGGGAAGCACTTCTGCCACAAACATATTGTCTCAATTGACCCCATGTATTCACTAAATATGTCAAGAGGGAGCAGAGCCATGTACTGACTTGGATCTGTATATCATTTTAAATTGTTTGAATTGTTTTAAATTATTTTATATATCTTAGACTCCTATAAATTGTTTTAAATTGTTCTTATTGTTTTATATTCTTTTCAGTGGTATTGAATTTTCTTTAGTTGTTTCTCAGGTATTTTGTGGTCAACAACTACACAATTTTGGGACCTGTGCATGTTGGCTTAGAGCCTCTAAAAATTAACAGAAGGATATTCAGAAAAGAAAAGTTTCCCTTCCCTTCTCTTCCCTTTGTCTGTAGCCACCAGATTCTCTAAAACTTATTTCTAGAGGGTCAGGGAGTCCCTACACAATGTCAAGTGGATTGTGGGTGCCTGGTGGAGGGGGATACAAATTAATGGTGGTAGTAGGGCTGCTGCTCAGAACACAAAGCACTAAACAATGGCTTGGCATCATGCCCAAATTGAGCCAATGCTTTATAAGCCAGCTTACTTTATGTGAACCATCTATGCCTTATGTATGAATGGAGCACAATACATTTTGATTTGCTTACATGGTGGCTCGTTCTGTCCTATGATCTGAGAAAGCATGCCAGACTGCACCTTTATAAATCCTGCTGATGCACAAGACACTGGAGTGGGCAGTATGGATTAGGCACATGTCAGTTTTTCTGCCCCTCCAGTTTATGCTGACCTATACATGACCCTTGACTTAAACAAAGCCAAATGATGCATCACTGAAACAAACAAAATGGGGGGAAAATCTGTGTATGGGATCACTCTGCAAACACACACACCATATACATAGGTTTCTTGGAGGATTTACAATGGTAGCAGAGTACAGTATTTCTATCTTTAACAGTGCTCCCCCAATCTTGTGTCGTCTAGATGTGTTCAAGCATAGTCCATAATCCAAAATACACATGTATGAGTGATCATTTTACCTTGCCAATAATGTATTTTTTTAGCAGATCTGTCCTAATAATTTTTGATGGAAAGAATATTCACTGTTATTGTTTTTCCCATAGGGAAAAAAATTCTTCTGGCACTCAGGAAATGTGGTTGGGATGAATAACACAGAGGCATGAGTTCTGTGCAATTTTTATCTGGTATTCAGACACCTTGAAGTGTTTTGGTAAATTCATTGTGCACAGAAAAATGAATAAGCTTTTTGAACATTTTGGAGGGGATACAAATATCTGTTTTTGGAAACGTACACAGTTGGGAAGGTTGTTGCCAAAATTGCTATTTTCCACAAAACTCATCAATTTTGCACAAAAAAAGTGTGCTCCTGGAAATAGGTTTCATATAGGGAAAAAAGTGAGTATTTTGTACAAAACCCTAATTTTTCATGTAAGTAACCCCTCCTGTTTCTAGAAGCACATGTGGGGTTTTTTAATGCAAAATTGCTGGTATTTATGCAAAACAGTTTTGTAATGCTCAAAGCCCCACCATTTTTGTGCATATAACCCACATGTATCTCTGTACAGAATAATTTCTTGAAACACTTTGGGGTGTGTGAATTCTGGGTGAAAACTGCACATAAATTATTCATCCTTGCATGTGAAGATGAAATAGGCAAATATTTGCATCCTTACTAATAATACCAATTCAGCATGTTCCATTTCCGAGGGAAGTAAAAAATTATCAGTCACCTGAGAATAAAAATGATTGCTTTGGGGGGAAGTAGTTAACTCAGACTAGGCCTCTAATTACAAATGTTACTGTAATGCTTTTTTTAAAAACACTAAAAACGTATAGGTGCAAATACAAATAAATACTGGAAACAGAAAGAATGATAAATACTGGAGCACATCCACAGCTGCCTTACTGAATCCACTAGGGTATTATTACTCAGGCTTTCTTGGCTGTTCTTCATACTTGTCACAATATTATATTATATTATTTGATCCATGTAAATCTCAAGGGGACCAAGACATGTTGGTGTGTTTTAACCACAAATATTTAATATTATGCACAGAGAGAAAATATTCTCCCATTGATTCTCATAAGATAAATGAAGTCAAATGGACGGATGGTTTTATATGCTGGCTTTCCAAAGCACTGTGAAAATTGTGGCTCTCATGACAATCTTTTACCTGCTTGTTCTAGCAAATGCTTCTTTCCATTAGTAATACATGAAACTAAAAGATTCAGTAACAAGTGGATGTTGCTTGATTCAACTCTGGCTTTTGTTAAATTTCCATTGTAAAACACCGTATCCAAACAGTCTTTAATATTCCAGTTTCCAAATCTGACATAAAAAAATATGTGAGAATTCTGCTTGAGTGCTTTTAAAATATCTTTAGAAGTTCTGCCTCTTCAGATCTCCCCACACTTAAGCGTTCATTGGTTTATCACCTTGCAGCTTGACTGGTGTGAGTCTATATAGGTGAAGCCCCTCAGGACTAATTTTGAAGGCTCAGCCAGTGCAGACTGCTACAGGGCATTTGTTGTGAGGCATTTCTCTACTCTGCATTTAGTGAGTTGTACTAGCTGTAACTTCTCTAACATTGATTGGTAAGAAATCAACATCATGAACAGTCTGGACCCCAGTTTGGCCATCTTTTGCCTTTATGGAACTTCTGTGGTCAAAAACCTTTCTTCATATCTCAGGTCAAAGTCATTGCAATGTCCCTCTCTTGAATACCTGCTTTTGGGAATACATCTTCTCAATGTACAATTGAGACAATGGAGATTATCAGATGTGGGGAAATGTGGCAAAAAACAAACAACACATTCCAAATCATGTCAGAAGAATGTGACGATAACAAAAAGGGCAACATTATCAGATGCCTGCGTCCTCAGCTGTTCTTGGTGTGTAGCACTGATATAGACAGGCCTTCACTTTTTTATTGATGGGGCCAAGCCACCAATAAAAAGGGATGCCTTATTCACACCCTCACTATGCCCCCAGAACACTGAAGGACGATGTCATCTGATAATGTCACCCATTTCTATTCTCATTGCATTCTTCTGACGTGTTTTTTGCCATGTCTGTTAATCTCCTATATTAACCATTTTCCTCCAACACCTTCTGAGAATTCTCTAGGCATGATGCCCTCTTCCTTAGGAGCCTGCTTCCCTGAAGCTGTAGTGTGGCAGGGCTTTTTCTCCAGCAACAAATGGGAGCTATCTCTTCATCAAGAAACAGATTCTGAGGGGGGGGGTGCAATTTGACACCAGGGATATGAGCCTTGGCTATCCAAATCTCAATCCAGCTGAATCCAGACCAACATACCATAGTCCTAACTAGAGAGGATCCATTGACTCATTTGTTGAATAATGAGGCAACACTTATGAAGAAACATTGTTTCAAGGGGACTATGCAGTTGGCATTACCAACATTATTTAGATCCCAATTCTTTTCCAGTTACCAATAATACATGGGGTGGAGGGCCAACAGACAGTAGCTTCTAGAACAATTCTGAAGAGAAGAAACCAAGCTCTGACTTTGGTATCCCTTGGAATCTAGATTTTTCTTTCTCCCAGCAATCCTTTTTGTGATGAAACAGTCTCACTCTACAGAAGTGATAGGCAGCTTCACTAGATTTTTCTGCTGTATTTTTATATGCCCTCAATTAAATCTAGATTTCAAACTCTTTCCAGTTAAATAATATGATGAATGATTTCAGAGAACTTTCTATAGATGGCTATCCTTGTCTATGGGCTGTTAGCTTTCTGTATCAGGGCAGCAAAGCATATTGGAGTTGAAAGACCAAGCAAGCATGTTAAAGAAATGGATCTAATTCTTGTTCCTTATATATCATCTTTAATATTTATGAAATGCCTGAGTAATTCATTCATTGACTAAGAGGCTTTATTAGTATTTAACTACTTTGACAATGATATGGTAAAAACTTTCCTTTAAGATTCTTCAGCTGATCTGTATCATCTTTTTTGTGGGCTTTCTTAACAGTTGAATGGCCATAGAAAAGCCAGAGTCATGTATGCATTAATTTGCATTACAATAATTATGTGGCAAATTGTTGCTCAGGCCATGGAACAGAGAAGTAGCATGGCGGGGGTGGGGGGAGCTTGTGTGTGTTTTGGAACTGATGGAAGTAGCCGTCCAAAAACATTTACTGTTAAGACAAATCTCCTCTCCCTCTTCCTTTCATAGGAAGTGGTGAGTTCTTCGCCACAGAAATCTATCCTTCCACCCATATTTTCATAGTGGGGAGTAAATTAGGTAGAAGTGACTTCTATACCTAATCATCCCTAAACAAACAGAATAAAGACCTTTATGTCATGAGGATCTAGTTTTTAAGTTGCTTTTTAATTCAGTAGTGATTTAATATTATAATTTGCTTTATTGAGTTTTAACATTAAAGCAGTGATACTTGTTGCACAAGGCAGGTAGGGGTTGGTGGGGGCATGGACTAAAGTTTTAAGAATCTATTATAGTGGAGTTCGAAAATGATGGGGGTGGAGCAGAGAATTATTTAGGAGAGTCAAAAACCACAGCATAAATGGCAATTGCAGCTACATTTCTGCAATATCTCACCAAATTATATCAAGCTACTGATGCATTCTGTCCAAACAAATCATGAGTGAGTAAAGGCGTGTATGTCTTACCCTTTTAAGACACCGAATATATATATATATATATATATATATATATATATATTTATTTAGATATCATTATGCTACAATATGCCACCTAGTTAATTTTTAGGGTACAATTGGATACATGCATGTATTTTGCAGTGGCTACTCCCAGGGTGTGCACGTGTGACCCTTGAACCATTAGCTATGATAAATGGGCAAACAGGTTAGTAACAGAAGAAGATTCACTCCCACAGTCCATTCTCAACCTCCCCACCTGCTCCCAGGCTCAAGCTGCCAAGCTAATGCAAGAGGTATGAAACTGACTAATACAAACTAATTTCTTCTGTACAAATGGACAGCTGTTTGGCCACGATGCTAACAAAGACTCTAAAACCCATGTGCCTACTGCCAGAGGCCCAACTCACTACACTTAGACAGTTACTTCTGTAAAAGAATAATGTTGGTCATTAAATTACAGTCAAAATATAATGTCGTAATTTATTTTTGCTTATTGGAATAAATGAATTAATTACAACTACATTGTTAACTTTACCTAGTTGCTTCCAAATGCTAAAATAACTTTTTAAAAGTAATTTCCTACATGCTTATCACATGACACCTGTACTGCACGGGTTACTTCTGCATTTGCAAGCCCAATTAAAAGTGCTGGTTATAGCCCTTAAAGCCTGAATATTTGCAGAACAAGTTACTTCAGAGACCATTTTCACTCACATCAGTCTCACATTATATCTAGAAAGAGCAATAGATCCTTTTCACACTTGCCCACCTGTGAGGGTATTTAAGTGGACAAGTATAAGAAAGGGTCTTACTTATGGTGATCCCACACACTAAAATGGGTTGCGATCTGAAATACGTTAATCCCTCTCATTGTAAGCTTTATGAAATGTCTGGAGGCTTGTCTGTTTCACCTTTTCCTGAGTATGTTTCATTATATTTCTTGGTTTTCAATTATAGATGCATTTCATATTTTAATGCTAGTACTATACTTTAAAAAGTTAATTCTATCTTGACCAACATACCCAGTCAACACCTCAGTAGTGTAGCAGTATAATAGTTGTTATGCAGCAAACAAACAGGTATTTCCAGGATGAACAATTTAATACATAGCCTGTTATTCTGCACTTCTCACCCAAAGGTTCATCTGCATCACAGTTTAAAAAGACACAGTGGTTTCAGTGTGTGTGTGTGTCTGTGTGTGTGTATCTGTGTGTGTGTTTGGAATGCTTATTTCTTTGACTTTGGGAATTGGTATGATACCAAAGTCAAAACAATCTCAAGACTGTTTACAAGAATGTATTTACTTTTTTCAAAATATATATGCTAACTTGTCACACTACATACTGTTATATACACATGTTGTGCACAGTTTTCTCAGATTGTGGCTTTCACTCTTGATCCAGAGAGCTACATATTGAAGTCAGAACTTTACTCCAGAGCAAATGTTGCTAGAACAAAATCAGATTTAACAAAAATCCTAAACTTCCAGCCTACAAAAGGAGGAATAGCAAGGATCCTAGCAACAAATTACATAGAGAGTACTCATATACTGTATCTAAAAGTCTCAAAGAACCAAGATCAACCAGTTCTAGCAAAAGGAATAAATGCTAGCCTAAGAGCTAGAGGGGCATAACAGAACTTAATTTTAAAAAAAACATTTTAAAAAAGAAAATAGACATGTAGGTAAAAAGGAATTCCATTAGAGAAAGAAACATAGATTAAATAACCAGTAATTCAGAACTGAATTGAAAGGACACTGGGTTCCTTTCATCAGAGAAAAAAAAAAAGTAATACGGTACATGAGAAGTACTGTATCATCCTTTTTCTCTCTAGGTTTTTTTTAAAAAAACAATCTTCTGCTTTGTATAATTTCACTTAACTGGGAAATACTTCAGTGAGAGGATCTAAGAGTCCTATTAATCCAAGCTGAATAAAGGTCCATTATTTTATAAATTGGTACTAAAAATAATTATTTCCTCCCACTTTGGGAAAAAGAACTAATATTGTTTTCAAGTACTGTTAGATGGAAATAAGTTATTAATGTTTCTGTTTACTTGAGTCATATTAGAAAAGGTAGGGCAAAAACCAGATTCAACCTCCAGCACAATTAGTGAGACTATTTGCACTGAAATGAATCAAAATAGTAGCAGAGACTGAAAGCCAGTGGGATTGTGCAATATTATGTCAGAATAGTTAGATTCAAAGCTTGAATGCACCAGCTAAACCTCACATAACCAGTCACTGTCTCTAAGCCAAACCCTATTTCACAGATGTATTGTGTGAACCATATGAGACCATGTTTCCCAGTTGAGTTCCGTGAAGGAGGGGATTGCTTTACATGTAATGCATAACTTTAAGATCGTAAGTGAAGTGATATAAGGCAGTCTCTTGAATAATCAGTCTTGATAGCTAGAGTCTTTGACAAATTTTAACTCAGAACTTGGCAGATTCCTTTTTAGAAATAATTAGTTACAATTATAGTTCCACATGCTCCATTCATTACAATTATAGTAGCATTTTCTAAATGTAACTTTGCTTTGTGTTTCTCAAATGTTACAAAAATAGTTGCTAGTAGTTACTTTCAAAAAATCTGAAAGCTATAATCACAGGCCTGTGGTATAAAACACACTGTCCTCCTGTCTATTTCATCATTGCCTCAATACCCACAACAAAGCAGGAGGCAGGACTCTCCTCCTGAACCATTTATTAAGGCTGCACCCACAAAAGCATTAATAGTAAAAAGTCACAGTTACACCCAACAATATCCCTCTCCAAGGCCAGATCCATACTACACAATAAACCAGTTTGAAACTGGATTATTTGCCATGGCCCCTTCCTATTGAATCCTGGGATTTGTAGCTTTTACAAGATCTTTAGCGTTCTCTGCTGAAGAGTGCTGGTGCCCCAACAAACTACAGATACCAGGATTCCATAGGATGGAGCCATGGCAAATAATCCAGTTTCAAACTGGATTATTTTTGTAGTGTGGATGCACCTTGAGATCAAATGTGACAAAGACTCTAGCTATCAAGACTGATTATTCAAGAGACTGTATTATTTGTGTAGTGGAGATTTGGGCCAAGTTATGATGTAGTTCTCGAACCTTAATTACTACAAAAGGAAATAATGAGAAGTAACTAGTTATTTGTAATTAAGTACTTCCAAGCTCTGTGTTAAGCTTTCTTTCATTGCTGCTTCCATCTAAGTAATAAGAATGTTTCATTTAAAAGTAAACGGGCATTAGTGAAAACACCACAGATGTCCGTTGTTGTTGTTGTGTTGTTGTTGCTCTCTTTTAGACTGTCAGTGGCATGGAGTAAATTTTTGTGTTTGTGTGTTATTGAGTAAACTTGAGTATCTTGCTATGTGCGGAAAGCTACTATGAGGATGAAATGAACAGATAAATATATACTTTAAGGAAATGAAATTCAGACATGGGGTGGGGGGGGGAAGCAAGATATAACAGGATATATGTCCAAGTGGTTATCCAGAGAATGTCTGTATAAGAGAATATGGTATCTCCTGCATGATATAAGATAATATATCTGAATTTAATCAGAGATGAAATAAATTATGAATAAAGATTTTTTTAAAAGTTAAAGCCTAAATTAAAGATGGTCAGGGGGTTATTTGCTTGGATTCCCCCCCCCCCCATGATTTTGTTCTTTAATCCTGCTAGAACCATTTACATTATCTTCAGTACTCAGAAGATAAACATCTATCAGCAGTAAAGGATTAGGAGGATGAAAGTCTTGTTGCAGAAAGTTGATTATTTTTTTCCAGAGAGAAGCACAAATGAGCTCTTGAAGAAGAACACAATAAACACTTTACATTTTTAGTAGTGGATTAGAAAATATAACTTTTGCAAAGGCCTTAACCTCAGAAATAATTGCAGTGGTTGTTGCTGTTTTAAAAGAAATGAGAGCCAGATTGTTTCTCCCTCTAATCCAGGGCAAGGGAAGCTGAGCCACATGTAAGTCACGGACTTCACTTCCGTGGCCCATAAAGCCCACCTGACAGGGCCCTCTAGCTAGTACAACACACCTTCCAACATTTTACAAATGAAAACCAAGACAAATGTGGCAAGCAACATCAGAGTGTAGTCAAGATGGTAAAAGCAATTAATAAGGGAGAACACACAAGCTAGGAGCAGCAGTTTGCTTTTGCCTGAACCTACTAGGAAGGGCAAGTTTCCTCCCCGCCCCAAATTAACTGAATTCCATTTTCAGCAGCTGAAGTAAGCTGAGGACAAGGCGGGAAATGAGGGGAGGAGGAGAGAGAAATGGGGATATTTTAGAAGGAGCTGGGAAAATAGAATGACAGAGGCAGAGGATTAATTGGAATTGTCCCTGCCAAATTGAATAGTTGGGAGGTATGATCAATCCCATCCCACATTTATTATTCACAGGTTTGAAATGTCTGCACAAGAAGAAAAAATTGTAGACTGATTTATTACACTTTTTTCTTCAGTGGATGCTTTTCAATGTATGTATTTGATTAAAGTTATAAATGGTGCACAGTATAAAATCACTCATTTGTATTGTCTTTTTTTTTTTAACAGCAAAATCTGGAAAGTAATCTCACAAATCTTATCAAGAGGAATACTGAACTGGAAACACTTTTGGCTAAATTAATCCAAACTTGCCAACATGTAGAGGTGAGTATTGGTCGTGATTTAGAATATTTTTACACCTGCATCATCTCTGTATAAACCACTGCTCCATCTTTAATGGTCTGTTCTCACATGTAGGCTTTCAAACTATTGAAAATACTACAGTGTGGAACTGTGATGAACTGAATCTAGATTCCATAGGAAATTTAGTATCCTGTTTACAGTGCCATCAGGGAAACATTGCAGGAACATTTCAAAATTAAATTGCCCACACAATGATGTCAAAATCTTTGTTTATGGGCCATGTCATATGAAGAATCCATTAAAGGTTTTGCCCTGCAATGTACAGGTTTGCTCCCAACTCTTCCTTGTCTGTTTCTGATGGCATATTATCTTTCACCATGTTCATGGAAATCCACTTACATTTTCTAATAGTTAAGATGATGCAGACAGGTAGTTTGTTTTTAAGTATAGTCAAGATTTCTTAAAAGTGTCAAATTCATTTTAAGAAAAATTAAAATTGAATATTACACTGAATGTGAAAGGCAGATTATATGAAAAGGGACATTTTTATTAAATGTGGTAAAGTGAGCTTAGACTGTGGAATGGTGTAGGAAGGGAGAGGTTGCTGAATTGATAGACTGTAATAATAACAGGATTACTTGTAAGGGACATAGACCTGACTTTCTCCCCAGAACTTTTTTAAGCTATGTTCCATGAAGGTTTCTCAAAAGCCTTTCAAGAAGCTTTTCATTCTACAAGAATGAAAGTGCTAAAGGACGACAAGCAGCATGAAAACCACCTTGTTCACCTTTACAGATGTTGCCCTGTAATCTACAACTGAAGAGGAATTTGTAGAGAATGATGAATCAGCCCCCAAATCTTCACCAGATCCTCACAAGAACTGACTGTTTACCCTATGACATGTCCCCAAAGACCTTGTAGTGCAGAGAGGTCCTAGATCTAATGGATTGGTATGAACAGGGCTCCCTAGGGATTGGATGCTGCCATGCATCAGGTCACATTACACAATTGCATTAGGGGTATGTCAAAGCTTGAGAAAGTACAGCTGGCTAGGAAATTTTGGGAACTGTATTTCCAAAATTAACTTCTCCAAGATCTTCTATATGAAGAGACAGCTATTTCTGAATACAGTGCAATTGCTATCACAATTGTAATTTCGACTATAACTCAGTTCTAGTAACATTTCTATTAGCTTGTTTCATTTAAAGAAATAAATATAGCATAATAACCTGTATTAAAAATAGGACTCAAGACAGAAAAAATCTGTTAAATTCAAACAAGAAGCCTGTCTATACGAGCCCCCCAAAGCCATAGTGACTCTCAGTAAAGATAAGTCTCAGCAGCTGAGACTTGTCTAATGGCTCTTACAGCCCCCATAAACTTAGCATGCACTCTTGCGTGGGGCGGGAGGCGAAGGGCTAGCATCCCTTCCCATCCTCCAAGACTGGGAGGGGAACATCAGTAGCCACTTGGCCAGCCACTCAGAGGAGGGGGGGGAGAAATGCCCCCCACCTCCCTCTCCAAGCGGATAGCCAGGCTAAGGTGAAAAATCAACATGGGGACTTCTGGTGCTTGCCCTGTTAGCAAGCCCTGCTCCAGAGCTCATCTGGCCAATCAGTTAGTGCTTCCTCTCCTATGGGAAAGCTATTCAAAGCAAATTGCTTGTCCCACTGAGCAGAAATGCACATTCCCCTTGCTGTTTGTTTTTTTTTAAATCCAGGAAAAGCCACTCCAGAGTTTTTGCTAGTTTTGCTCCCCTCTTCTGAATAAGGTGATATGATGTAGGATCCCATTAAGACAGGTAGGATTCTCCTCGCGTTCCATGAGGAGTGTTTTTACTGCTTAGACAACCCCCAAGGATGTCTAACATTTAATTATAATAATGCATGCACAAGTAAGTGTGCTGGAGGCTGAATCTGATTTTCCTATTTAAAAAAAGTACTAGTGGAATCAGCAGAAGTCTTCCAATTTACAAGTCCAAAGGAGACCTTCTTTGGGGGGTAGTAGCTTCTGACACAAAGTTCTTAGGCTTAAGCTTTCAAACTGAAAAATGCTGTACAAGAAGAAGAAGAGGTTTTATTAGCTAAGTACAAGGGATATAAAAGGTGCTCCAGACTAATCATATTTATAACTTGTGTGTAACCATAATTTGTTTGATGTCACAACTTCACTGCATGTAGCATGTGTTACCACGAGGCATTTTTGCTACAAAGAGCCAGCCAGCCATCTAAGAAACTCTTACTGCAAAATGAAGATTCTTGATTGATTTGTGTTTTTAGCATGTTTGTCATGACACAATGGTCATTGAGAATATTCACTTCAAAAACAATCAAATGACTGAATTTGGACTATTAATAATATGAAATATGAATCAGGCTATTCTCCTTGCACCCACCCTTTTCACTCTTTGTGTGTGTGAGAGAGAGAAAGAGAGAGGGGGGGAGGGAGACAATAATTATCTGGGAAACCATAATTATCATCTTTGGAACAAGTCAGATAATTACATTGTGGTTTGAAACTGGTTTAATATCATGGCTTGTGCTGAGACTCATCACTATGGTTTTCTGGTTTGGACAGAATGAGAAATTACAGATAATGGACAACTTTCTGGTTAGTTTGATGGCTCGTGTGACTCTTCACCAAGGCACTTATGGCTCATGGGGCAGTGAATCTACTCTGGTGTTGAGTCCAAATATTAAGGAGCCATCCAAGGTAGTGAACCCTATCCTCAAAACAGGTTAAACACTTGGATAGCTCTTTTAAAGGCCGAAGCAGATTCACCACCCCTATTGGCATGGAAGCCAAAACTGCCACTGTGCTCATTCAAAAGGCATCTTAGCTTATTAAGAAAAGCACATAGTCCACAGTTAAATGAGTCTTTAATAACTATTCCTTAGAAATTTTGGACTACAAATCCCATCCATAACAATTGGCTGTGCTGATTCTGGCTGATGGGAGATGCAGTCTTGTCAGCATTAATGACATTTATGTCTCAGTTAAGTTCTTTAGTATTTTAATATATGTGTCACTGATATTTGAAGGACTATGCCTTACTATACGAGCCTATCTGTAATCTAATATCTTCAGAGGATTCTCTTCTCACAGTCCTGCCCCCTTCAGAGGCATGTCTGATATAAACACAGGAGAAGACTTTCTTGGTGACTGCTCTCAAGCTTTGGACCTCTCTCCCCAACAAGGCTAGGATGGCTCTTTCCTTTCCTTTTCTATTCTCAGTCTTTTTGGAATTGACTGCAAGGGCTTTTATTAATGTGTAGTTTTACTACCTTTTGTCTTTTATGGATTTGTCTTAGAGTTTTAATTCTATGGATAGTTTAATGGCATTTTAACAATAGCTTTTAGCATGTTTTTAATTTTGTCCCTGCAAGTGCTGTTAACTATATTTGTTTTAATTTTTGTTAATTGTGAGCTGCAGTTTTTGGGGAAAGTTGAGGGATGATGATGATGATGATATGTGGCATTTAAAAATGCTTGCCAGTGGGATAGGATACAGTAATTTGTTCTTTCTAATTTGTAAAGGAAGTGTACTTTTCATAACATGTTTTTTCTCATTTTTTTTCCTTTTACAATCTACACATAAAGAAACTTCCTTTTGTATTTTATCTCAGAACCAGAAGTTTCTTCATTGTAAAGATATAGCTGACATACTGGAAGCAGATGTGTTATTTCCCTTTGATCTTAATTTTACAGATTGTTCTCTGTTGCCAAAGAACAACAGCTGCATAGCTCATATATCACTTAATCCCATTCCCCATAAAATCACAACAAGGAAGCTAAATTCACCCTATTTAAGGGCTACTATAGGGGGAGGTGTAGTTTACCTCAGTCTATGGCCATTTTAAAAAGTGATGTTGAAGCATGTTGAGACATGTTTAAAAAAGAGTATGTCAGTCATTTGTAAATGAAATGAAAATACTCCATTTTCTTGATCGCAGATGTGATCCTTTTTTAATGCTAGCATACCATTCCTGGTCATTCTGAATTCAGAAATCAAGCAGGCTCTGGTCTGGTTAGTTCTTACAGAGGAGACTACTAGGGAATATGAGGTATTTCCAAGTAGGGCTATGAAAGAATCTTACCTGAAATGCTAGATTGCTGTACCAGCCAATATTTTGATAACACTGGGTTACATAGGCCAATATATCACTCATTATCAGGAAGCTGTTCCAGTATCAATTTTTCTCAATACTAAATTAGCAGGAGTGGCCTCATTAAGCCATAGCTTCACAGCACTGCCTTTGAAAGGAAGATCCTGGTTTGTGTTCCTGGTTACAACCCTGTAATTCTTGTTTAATTTCACTCAGCAAATGAGGGCTAAATCCACATTTAGTCTCAACTAGAGCAATTGAACTTTTTGTATTTATGTTTGCATTGACTAACAATTTCCAATGGGTCTAGTCTAGTTAGAACTAACATTTAATTTCCCTCTTGGTCAATAAACCAGAATCAGATCCTGGTTTACTATCCTGGTTTGTTAACTGACATTTAGTTTAATAATGGAGAGAGTGCGGATGAGATTAGGCGGAAAGGTGGGCTATATTTGTCTATAGCTTGATGGTTTATGAAGCCTCCCATTACAGGGTCAGTAATGGGAGATGTGAAAGACATATGTGAAGTTATGCACAGTGTGGAGAAAGAGTGTGAGGCATTGTTGTAACCATGTGCTATTATAATGAATGACAATTCACATCTGCTTTCCCTGTTTTCCTTCTCATGATAAGTGATCCTTTTGAATCCCCCTTGAAAATATCCTGAATTAGGAAACTGAATTAGGAACACTGAAAACTTTTTCAGATAGAGAAGAACAGATGTATACCTACCCTTGAACTGCCTTGATTTGGCAGGAACAGTCCCAATTAATCATCTATTGTCCCACTTTTTGAGCTGCTTTTAAAAAGTTTCAGTTTCTTTCTCCTTCTTCCATTTTTCCCAATTCACTTAGTATAAACTGAGTTCAAAGTGCAAAAGTAGTTTACAATCAATTAACTACTTGAAGAGAGAGGAGAGGAATGGGCGGAATCTTGGCCTTCCGAGTAGATTTAGAGAAAGGTCGCTCTTAAAGAATGTACTCAGGGCAAGAGACTACTGTTAGGACAGAATACAGACTACAGAGAAATGGAATGGTTTCCAGTTGGCAAGGGGGTCAGGCAAGGCTGCATTATAGATAGACTCCAAGAAATGAAAAGACCACACACAGGAAATGGGGTGAAATAAAAGGGTCTTTATTTTAGCCCTACCTATTTAATGCCCTCTGAATCTTCAGCGGGGGGAAGCAACGTAGTCTGGGAGCAGCTGGGGCGGATCGTCCCTCCTGGACTTATGCCCCCAGCTTCCCCGGGCGAACACCTGAGACCTATTGAGCAACCCCAGAGCCTGGGGTTGCTCCTCAGCCGACTCGAATATGGAAGATCAACCCGAAGGTCCCTCACTCAATCCGTACGAATAAAGGTAAGGGGATTATCTTTCAGGCCAACCCCAAGGTAGGTCTCCTTCTGTTCTCCCAGGTCATACGACCTAAGGAGACACTTTCAGAGACCGTCTCTTCACCAAAATCAGTGCCATAGGTTCACACCATAATCTACACCTCCCCCTTTTCTGCCATAGATAAGGGGCAAGCATCTTTAGCAGGCCACCAAAATTGGAAAAAAACTTCCAAAAAGGTACAATCCATGGTGACATCTGAGCCGTCCCAATCAGCAGGCCACCGGCTGGCACACCAGTGGCCACCAAAGTAAGCCCCGAACACAATGGACCCCGCTGCATCAGAGGCTATCTGCAGGGTGCCCTGCAACTTCTGTTCCTCCTGCCAAAATGAGATGTCATTAAAGTGGTCCAGAAAGTCCTGCCAATCACACTTTATCTCTGACGTAATTCAGATCTTAAAATGAGGCGACCGAACCCCCATAATGGCATCACACAACCTGCAAAGGAAAGCCCCACCAGGGGCAACCACCTTGCAGGCGAAGTTCAGGTGTCCAATGAGAACCTGAAGTTCCCTCAAGGTAGCCTTGTGCCTTCCTAGAAATATATGCACTCAGTCCCTCAATTCCATCACCTTTGCCTTCGACAATCAACACTGTTGATTGACTGAGTCAATTTCTATGCCCAAAAAAGTTAGTTGCTCGGAGGGATCCTCCATCTTCTCAGGAGCCAGAGGAACACCCAGTTCTTCCAACATAAGCTCAAATTGACGCAACAAATGGCCGCATGTGCCAGACCACTGTTGTCCTATGAGCAGAAAATTGTCCAAATGGTGGATGACGCCCTGTAGGCCCATTCTAACTTTCAATGCCCATTCTAAAAAGGTGCTGAATGTTTCAAAAAACATTGTATGAAACTTAACAGCCCATGAGCAGGGCACGATCCATATAGAACCACCCTTCAAAATGAAACCCCAGCAGCTCAAAATCGTTGGGATGAACCGAGAGTAGGCAAAAGGCCAACTTAATGTCACATTTTGCCAACTCTGCTCCCAGCCCATGTCGACAAACTTCTCTAATGGCCGTATCAAAAGAAGTGTACTTCACTGTACACCGGAGCTCCAGTGGGATGGAGTCATTCACTGACTTACCCTTTGGATATGACAGATGATGAATCAGCCTAAATTCCCCTGGTGCCTTTTAGGAACTATACCCAATGGGGAAACCCTAAGGTTGGGCACCAGGGGCCAAGAAAAGGGGCCAAGCACCCTTCCTTCAGCTACTTCTTTACAGATTTTTTCCCTAACCAGGGACTCCCTACCCTTGACAGACTGCACGTTTTTTTGCCATAAGTAGGCACCCAACCTTTTGAAAAGGGATGTGAAAACCGAAATGAAAACCCTGAGATAAATAAGTGGCTGCCTGCCTATCGGAATATGAATAAAGCCACGTATCCAAAATGTCCAGCTTAATTGGGCTGGGGCACTTTTGGAGCTTGTCTGCCTTGCACCCTGAGCTCCCTTGACCCCCCCCCCCGAAACTGACCTCTGGTTTTTGTGCAGTTTCAAAACAGTGCAAAGCCCTGCAGATAGAGCACTCATGGCTAAATCTGCAGGGCTTCCTGTTGCACGACCCTGGGAGCTGAACCCCCAACACAGCAACTTGTTTCCCACACCCGAGCTGGTAGGTGCTATGGCCGAAGTGCAAGCAGAACTCTTAATAAGGTGGCCACTATGGGTACGCTCCCCCTTGCCGGGGTCATCAATTGCATCCATAATTGAGGATGCATCGTATCCCAATGCAGTGTTGGGTAAATCGCTGCCCGCATACGAAAAGCCTCGTCATATAGAAGCCATACCGGGCTGGCAAAATCCACATAGGCCTTATGGATAATATCCATATATTGGAATAGGGCTGCGGCATGGTGTGGTTGAGCTCTGGCTAGTACACTGGCCAAAATAAAAACAAAAAACTGACAGCCAATTGGACCATGTTCGCTCTACCTTCCTCTTTTTAAATTTCTCTTTTTCCTTTTCGTCTAATTCCTACTTATCCTTTTTTTCCAATTCTCAATATAGAAGAGAGAATATATCAACGTATTCTCCCTTGAGTATCTTGTCCCTTGTAGATTGTAAGAGGTGGTCACCTAGCGGGAGGGACATCTCCCCAAATGGTATTGCTGAATAGGCCGCCGCCTCATACCCTGCAGACTGGAAGGTTCCAGGCAATGTAGGATCCCCGGCTAAAGACACCCCCCCTGTCCCCCCTGCACAAATGGCCCCCAAGGTGACCATTTGAGGACCTTCTGAGCCATAGGCCAGCTAAAGTGTGAGCCAGGAGGGCCTACCACTTGTGGTGCAGTGGTAGATGCAGCTGGGGCCCAACCACCCCAAGGTCACGAAGGCCCCATGGGGGAGTTTGCTACATCAGTGGGAGACTCACCTGGCGGTGCCAGTGACGAAGCTGCATCGGGCTGCACGTCCAGTTCATCACATGAAGGTGTGCTTTGGTTGGGGTCACCCTCCAATGGTTCAGATCCTGAAGCATTGTCTCCCTGGATCCTCTTCTCTAAGACATCTAGGTGGGCCAAGATCTGGTTAGCAATTTTGTTCTTCTTCCCCTGAACCTTGGCCTATGAACTGGGACCACCCCTTCAACCCCTTGCAAATGTTCCAGGTTTTGGATCCTGTCTAGGATCGCCTGCCATGGAATCTGATCCTCCTCTTTGCTGGAGGAGGAAGGATCAGGGGCAGGATCAGGGGCCACAGGCCGCTTCGACACAGGCCCCTTCCCCTTACATTTCCTGGGAGCCATAAGCTTGCTTAAATTACTGAGCCTTTTAATAAAATGGGGAAACAGGCCTGGCGCGTACAGGCCTGGGTAGACCAATCCTGAGTAATTAAAGGATTGAGAATTGGATGCACCTAGATATCAATAATAATATATAATATTAAGGAACGTTAGAGAAGGTACTAGTCCCTGCCAGCCCAGTGTGTGAGTGCCTGGGTCATAGGACCCACAGAAATCCTGTCCCTAGGGACGCTGTATGTCCCCCCTTCAAGAGGGGTATAGACAAGGTCGGTAGCACTTCCAAATTATCTATATTTGTTATATTGTTAGTAGTATTATTAGTAGTAGTAATTGTACTAGTAAATGATTGGATACAAGGCCCTACTAGTCTGTGATATAAAGCAGGCTGGGTGAAAGGCCTGAGCTCAATGAATGTCCCCCAGCCCTGGCCTACAAGGCCTTAGGGACTAGGCTGTGTCACGTGACTAGGCCACAACGCAAGGGGGGATGGCCAAGAGGCCTGAGGTCAATCCTAACCCCCCAGCCCCTGGCCTGCAAGACCTCAGGTGCATCTAGGCCACGCCATGTGGCAAGGCCACAATACTAAGCAATCCGCTAAAAGACCCGAGCCCGTTCACACAGCTCCTGCCCTGTAAGGCTGGGCTGCACCACATGGCGAGCCCAAACTAGCTCACCCAGGCCAATCCACTGCTAGGGGCCTGCAAACTTCCCCGGTGGAGAATAGGCCCCTTAGGCCCAACAGACCTGAGAACCCAGGCCTCAAAAGTCCGCATGCCAAGGTAGACCCAATCCCGGGCCCAGCCACACAATGCAGATCCCACCTGGCTCAAGAGCCCCAGGCTGCATCTTCCAACAGCCATGCCGCCACCAGCCAGGAATCTAGGCCAACTGCTGGCCACGTGTGCCCACTAGGCCCGGAAAGCCCTGAGCTCCAAAAGGTCATGCCAGGCCAGCTGAAGCCGCACCCAGCCCCGGGCCCAAAAGGCCCGATTCCCTGAGTTGGGCCTGCTGCTAAGGAGGGCGGTGCTATCCGCAGGGCTTGCTACCAGGTGAGGCTAATGCCTCATCGGACAGGTACTGCCCCCCCCACTCTGGACCACCCCCCCGGGGACTAGCCAGAGGCCAAACCGCATTCCGTTCACTGCTGCTCTCTGGTCCCCATTGACCAACTACTCCACACTCCACTCCTACTCTGTCAATCTCCTCTCTCTCCTCCGCTCCTGGCAGCAATCTCCCACCTCGCTTGTCAAAGAGATAGAGGCCGAAGCGAGGGGCAGGAGGCGCTTATATAGCCTCTCAGCCCCACTCCTTGCTTCACGTCACTGGCGCTTTCCTGTGAAGCATATATCCAGGTCTCGGCTTGTCGCAGTCCATAAAAGGGGCTCCCCTGGCCGGACGGCTGTGCCGGGCATGGGGAAGCCAGGTTTTATCACTCTATCTGTTTAACTTGCCTGCTGAAAATATACGTAAAGCAAGATTAGACCTGGAGGAAGGAGGCATGAAAATTGGAGGAAGGAACATCAGCATTTTAAGATACGTGGATGACACCATACTACTAGCAGAAAGTAAGAAAGACTTGGAATGATTACTGAATAAAGTCAAAGAGGAAAATACAAAGGCAGGTTTATAGTAGAAGATGAAGAAAATAAAAATAATGCCCACGGATGAGTTATATAACTTTAAAGTAAACGATGAAGACACTGAAATTGTTCAAGATTTTCCATACCTTGGGTCAATCATTAATCAGGCTGCAAACTGCAGTCAAGAAATCAGAAGAAGAACTAGGACTTGGAAAAGCAGCTATGAAGGAACTAGACAAGATCCTGAAGTGTAACAGCATATCACTGAATGCTAAAGTTAGGATGGTCTATGCAATCGTATTTTAGATTACTATACAGTCCTCCCTCCACATTCGTGGACTCCACACTTGCGGTTCCGCATATTCGCGGTTTGCCGCAAGGGGAGTCCAGGGAAAGTGGCAATGGGGCCTCTGAGGCCCTGTCGCCACTTTTGGGAGGGAGGTGAGGGGAGTGACAATGGGGCCTCCGGAGGCCCCGTGGTCGCTTGGGGAGGGCTGAGGGAGGCTGGGTAGAGCGACGACGAGGCCTCCGGAGGCCCCGGGGTTGCTTGGGGAGGGCTGAGGGAGGCCAGGTAGAGTGACAATGAGGCCTCCGGAGGCCCCGGGGTTGCTTGGGGAGAGCTGAGGGAGGCCGGGTAGAGTGGCGACGTGGCCTCCGGAGGCCCTGGGTTCGCTTGGGGAGGGCTGAGGGAGGCCGGGTAGAGTGACCACGAGGCCTCCGGAGGCCCTGGTGTCGCTTGGGGAGGGCGGGGGCAGGGCTGTCATTATTCGTGGAATTTTCACATTCGCGGAGGTCTATGGAACCTAACCCCCGCGAATGTGAAGGGACAACTGTATATGGTTGTGAATGCTGGACAGTGAAGAAATCTGATAGGAAGAAAATCAACCCATTTGAGATGTGGTGCTGGAGAAGAGTTCTGCAGATACTGTGGACTGCTAGAAAGACAAATAAATAGGTCTTAGAGCAAATCAGGCCTAACTTTCCCTAGAAGTCAAGATGACTAAACTGAGGCTGTCATATCATACTTTTGCCATATCATGAGAAGGCATGACTCACTAGAAAAGACAATGATGCTTGGTAAGGTGGAAGAAAGTAGAAAAAAAGGAAGTCTGCATTCAGATGTACAGACTCAATCAAGGAAGCCATGGCTGCCCTGAGCCTGCAAGACCTGTTCAGGGCTGTTGATGCTAGGGGACTTGGAGGTATCTCATTCATAGGGTCACCCTAAGTCAAAGTCAGCTTGATGGCATTTAACAACAACAACATGTATGTATGTATGTATGTATCCTGACTTTCTCCCAGCATGGGATTGAAGGTAGCTTACAACTATTTAAAATGTAGTACCACTAAAAAAATAATTAATACAAAAGTTAAAAATACTAACCCACAATTCTGTTTAAAAAACACACACATTAAAAACAATTTTAAAAAACACATTAAACATCATGAAATACATGTATAACATTCTCCATTAAAAGCTACATGTGCTGTAACAAGTTCAAAACCAAAAGGCTATCTAAATAAAAATATCTTTGTTTGGCAGCAGAACGAGAGCAGGGAAGGGACCCACTGAACCTCATGTGGAAGAGAGTTCTACAACTTGAGAGCAACCACTGAAAAGGCTCTTTTCCATGTCCTCATCAGACATGCCTATGATGTTGGTGGGACCAAGAAAAAGCCCTCCCTTGCATGTTTTAAAACTTGGACTGGCTCATAGCATGTTTAAACATGTTGAGCTTTCATTGATCCTGGCTACTCTTCCTGATCTTTCATTTAATTATGCCTATGAAAAGTACATGTGGTTAGCATCTTAATTTTCTTCTGGCTTGAACAGATGGAACTGGCCAGACAGGCAACCTCGGGCTCAGTTTACCTGAGCTTAGCTGTTACAGCATAAGATCAGACCAGAAAACAGCTAGGCTCCTGAATCAAGTCAAATTAATTTAAGAGTAATTAAATAAATGCAAACATGTGTTAAGGAGTCCAGATATTATATCAACACATATTCTTGCTTGGGTCAGTTCATACATTCTTCTGCCCCTATAGAATCTATAAGCAGTAGTGCCAGTAACGTAAGCTTGGATTCACATTTGCCTACAACCAGATGTTGTTGGACTATAACTCCTGACAGTTCTGTCCACTACATTTGGAGATGAGAGGTAACAGGGGCTGCAGTTCCCCTCCCCAAATGGCCTAAAGCACAAAGGTCAAGGATGAATAATCTAAAAATGGATGGACTGTAACTCCCTTCATCTCTCACCATTGTTTGTGCTGCCCATGGCTGATGTGAACTGAAGTCCAAAAACATCAGGAAGACCAAGACTGGCCCACCCCTGGCATAGAATATCAGGTGGTATTGTGCTTATACGCATATATTACCAAATGTAATTTGTCTGCAAGAAAGGGCAGCAGTCAGACCATGCAAGCTGGCAAACTTAATGATCCAAGAATCTATCCTGTGTTTCAGCTCACGTAGAGCCAATATGCTAAGCAGGACACTGTATGAGTCAATCTTTAGTGCAGTGTTAAAGCTGAAACCCATGACTGAGAGCAAGCACATAGATTCAAGTGTGGCTATACTGATTTATAGAAACACTTAGGGCAGAACTGCACGTTCTAAGGAACAAAAACTCTTTTCACATGTCCTCCTCCTTGTGTAGTCCCTGAATGCTTGGAGAGGGGGAGAAAGACCTTGCTTGCTGGCCCTGGGCCCAGAGTTCTCTAAGTTCTGTGCAGTGCCTGAAAGCAGGAGCCTACATGTTCTGTGCATGCCTCGGCTCTCCGCAGAGTCACAAACAAGTTTCTGAATTGCATGGAGTAGTTTTCTAGTAGGGACAACTGTATATGTGTATGATGTCTTTTTCAAATGTTGTACAAACACAGGGATACCTGGGTTTGGAGCCAGCAGGTATAGACCCTCCACGGGTCTCATCAGCATTCCCCCTCCATGTATGTAAAGTGTTCCTGAAGATAATGTTTTAAAAGGCTTTGGTAACTGATTTGTATATCCAGTCCACCAAGTACTGTTTTTGCCATGGGTTCCTCTCTTTCCTATCGCATAATTCACCACGGATAGAATGACATTTTAGAAGCAGAAATTTAGAATGGGTCTACTGTTTGCAGCGTTCTTGCATTTCTAATAACATGTTGATTTCCCCTAATTTCTTCCTTGGTTTGAAAAATATTAGCCATGTCTCCACTTTTCAGTCTGGTGGCCACGTTTAGAGAGAAGTCATCTTTGACTCCCACCCACCCACCATGTGATTTCCTAAGACAGATCACATTGCATAATTAATATTGTGAATGTAGATGTCATTACAGTTTTCCAAAGGAAGGCTAGGAAACTGAATACTGTCTCCTTTTTGTTAAGTGAGCCCTAAGTGATTGGTGATGTTAAGTGATTGGAAGGGCTTATTTTCAAATGTGCAACAGTTTTATGAAAAGTGTGCATTATTTAGTCAATAGAATGAAGTTGTTTCCGTCTGTTGCACAGCAACGTATTCAGAGCACAGATGTAGAGAAATCTGGAACAATTAGTGGAGAAGAATGGGAGGGAACATGTTTTCCTGTACAGGATTTAAATGCTTCTATTTCAGCCAGTGTTTTCTAACAATTATTAAAAAAAAAAAAAAAGAGTACCCATACAAACCATCCTACTGAGAATCATTCTTAGGTTTTACAAAATAAGAATCATAGAGTTGGCAGAAAGGCATTTAATATATTTCTTTGACCCAACTGTCCTGTGCCAATTATTTTCTGCTTCTATGTTGCTCTTTTAACTCAATGATTTATACACTACATATTTCTTCAGGCTGGGCTGGGACTCAGTGTGCAAGTTGTAGGCCAAAAGTGATTGTTTATTTTATGTCCCAATTGTGTAAAGTAAACCCATGAAAACAAGGAAAGACAGGTTATCTTGACAAAGCTGTCCTTCGCTTGTGGAAGCATACTTAAGATAGGCAGAACATCACAGGAGGATAGTATTTCCATAGTATAGAGTGTTAGTATCATTCAGAGGTATCTGGCAGTCCCCTTTCTTGTCTTTTAGCCAAATTAAAAATCCCCAAAGAAAAGTGGAATGTAAGAGAGTGAAACAGAGATGGGAAAAGTTTAGAAAAACAGGATTCCATTACAAATAATGAAAATGCCAATACTTGGGAGGGTGGGGAAAGGATTTCAGCTACTTCAACAAAGAGTTCTTTTAAATTTCACAGCTAAGTATGTCTCCCTTCTGTTTTCCATGAAATGGGCTTAGAAATCTTCTTGTTTGTGGTTTAGCAAAAATTAGAACAATGCTGTCAGGGTGCTACCCAGTAGACTTCTATGAAATAATAAGAAGGCTTTGCTCATTGCAATAAAAATAATGCATACTGTGTTTTCATTATATGGCACAGTGCCAACTCCTTTACTTTTGAATTCATAGACTGATGTTTAGGAATTCTTCAGACCAACCACAGCAAGCTGAGAAGCAGACGAGGAAGCATCTAATAGGAAGGTTTTGATGGTGATCCTGATAATTGATCAGACTGGAGTGAAATATTATCTACTTCTCTTTTTTATTATCTGGTCTTTGCAGTATAGAATAAGAACTACAGAATTTTGGTTTAGAGGTTGTTTGGGGCACATTGCACTGATGAGTACACTATGGGAAAAGTTGATGGAGCTTTCTCTAGTATGACTCAAAATTACACGGTTTGATATATCGCGTTCCCTTCAAAACAAAGCACTATAGGTTGAGTCTTCGTTATCCAAAATGCTTGGGACCAGAGGTATTTTGCATTTTGGAATATTTCAGAAGAAAACCAGGGTACATATGTCCAAGCAACAGCAGAGTGTGGTAAAGATACCAAAAGGTATGCATGAGCAAGAACACGCAAGCTGCGAAAGATTGCAGCAGTTTGCTTTTGCCTGAACCTACTAAGGGTGGCAAGATTTAGGTCCCTCCTGTCCTGCCCACCTTGCTAAGTTAGTTTTGTGGAAACTACTTTTCCACTTTGCAACTCAGTTTGCAGCATTTGATAAAGTGGGAGAAGGAAAGAGAATCTGGGGCATTTTAAAAGTAGTTGAAAAAGTGAGACAGCAGAGGATTCATTAGGGCCGTTGGGAGGTATGCATTCTTTCAGACCCACCACAGAGTCTCAGTGGCTGCTTCAAGGCTTTGGAACTCCCTTCCTAGGGAGACTAGGGACATTTTCAGATGCCCCTTACTACTCAAGCAGCCTCCGGACCAGCAACGAGGCTCCTGCACGGCAGTAACGAGGCTCCTGCACGGCAGGGGGTCGATTTCAGATGACGGCATCCCTCTCTTGGCAGCGTCCATAACTGTTCCGGTTAGCATTGAAGGTGGCCGTGCTATTTTTCACTCACGGAAGTTGTCCGTGAGTAAAAAATAGCATGGCCGCCTTCAATGCTAGTCAGAACAGTCACGGATGATGCCGAGAGAGGGACAGCGTCGTCCGAAATCAACCCCCTGCTGCGCAGCAGCCTCGTTACTGCTCCGGAGGCAGCTTGCGCGGTAAGGGGCGTCTGAAAATGTCCTAGAATGGCTCCACGTTGTTATTCTTCCATCAATTAGGCAAGACCTTTTGATTCCAACATGCCTTCAGGAACTGATCATTTTTAAGACTTTAATAATGTGCTGTAGTATCTTTTAACCACTTTTAATGCTTTCAATTGATATTAAAGTTTTCCTTATTTGGCTACATTTTAATGATAAACTTCTGTATATTTTTATTTATATGCAATCTTCCTTGAATCCCAGTTCTGGGGGGGGGGAAAGTGACGAATAAACAAAATAATAACATGATGGTGGAGCCCTGGTGGCGCAGTGGTTAAATGCCAGTACTGCAAGCCACCACGTTGCAAGTTCGATTCCAGCGGGCTCCAAGGTTCACTCAGCCTTCCGTCCTTTCGTAGGTTGGTAAATTGAGTACCCAGCTTGTGGGGGGCAATTAGCTAACACACATTGGAAACTGTTTAATGCAGTGTAGATGTGTAAATAGCTATTGCTTAAAAACAATTTGTAAGCCGCTCTGATAGCCTTGTGGCTGAAGAGTGGGGTATAAATAACTAAATAAAAAAATAAATAAAATAAATGATGATAATGTGGAATAGCCATGAAATAGAAGAGGGTGTCAACACCTGCTCACAATCTACCGGCTGACAGTTTTATTCCAGCCGGTGACCAGGGAGAAATTACATCCAATTGAAGGAACTTTTAGATACTTTATGAAAATACACTTACAACATCTGGGACTCTTCATTGTAACCAATGTGATATTTATTTATAGTGTTTAAATTATATACTATTCTATTAGCACTACTGCACTTTTCTAAGTAACATTAACACGTCCAGGCACTTTGTTAAATATATATTTATTGTCAATTATTTACAGTATTTACTACATGTAGGCTAGCCACCAGGTATTCCTTGTGTAGCTGTAGCTTGTTTGCTAGTGAAACCCTTCTGAGTGTCTGTTTTACACATAATGTGGAATAGCCATGAAACGGAAGAGGGTGTCAACACCTGCTCACAATCTACTTGGTTCTTTGCCCTAATCTACATTTAGAAATTAAACTTATACCTCTTAATATTAGCCCAAGAGTACTGTGGCAGCACTAGGGGTGCAGAGAGGCTGAGCTGCACCAGGTGACACCGTCATGGGAGGAGTGACACCAGCCTTAGTGATGCCACAGCAAGAGTGTGGTGTGGAAGAATAAAACAAAGCCACTCAGCACTCACATTATATTCATAATACTTTTATATAATTCTTGAATTGAAGGTTTGGGTGGAGTCCAAATAATATTGGGGTGGTGATTCTGAAATAGTATTTCTTCCAAAGTAGATGTGACCATATGTTTTGAAAAAAAGTGGATGAGGTCAACAGGGGGGCAGTGAGTTTAAACATGAGATAGATATAGCCCATGGACCTTCCATGGCTGCTCACTCCTGCCCTTAAGCAACAGCACTGAATGTAGGAATGCTCAAATACTGGGATTTAGTTTTAGATGTGTAGCTAGAGGCACTTTTTACCAGTTCCAGAATACTAATTGTGTCCTTAGATAAGGATGGCATGGTAATGCACTCTCTATATAGTCGTCCTTCCTATTCGCGGCTTTCCCTTTCATGGTTTTGTGTATTCGCGGAAACCAGCAGAGGTGTGATCGGGCTTCGTCTCCCCACTCCACAGAGAACATGCAGCTTTGTGGCCAGCACTGGGGGTTTCCTTGGCCTTGTTCCCTGTGTGTGGGGGAGCCGAAGGTCGAGCAAACCCCCACGCTGGCTGCAAAGCCACCAAGTGTATGCTTGGGCTTTGGCTCCCCCCCCCCAGGGAACGTGTGACTTTGCAGCCACCACTGGTCTTCCTCAGCCTTGTTCCCTGTGGGGGGCGCCAAAGGCTAAGCAAACCCCTGCACTGGCTGCAAAGCCACCAAGGGTGTGCTCAGGCTTCGGCTTCCATACACACACAGGGAACGCGTGGCTTTGCAGTCAGCTTTGCAGGGGTGTCCTTGGCTTGTTCCCTTTGCAGGGGAGCTGAAGGATGAGCAAACCCCCGCTGTGATGTCCAGCCAGGACTGTTTAAATCTCCCCTGCATTTCTTTGTTTTAGTTCAGGCTTTAGCATGTCTGAGTATAGGAATACTTCATTTTATTAGACTTGTGGGAGGAGCTAAGAATTCCCCTGCATTTTTCCAGGTTAGGTTTGTCCTTTCCCAGCAAGCTCTGTTCACCTAGAAGCTTTTTAGTTCCTTTGGGCAGTCTTTGCTGTGAGCTTGCAGAGAGCAGTTCTGGTGGCAAACAGGCCCAGACAGCCGGGAAGGGCATTTCTTACACCATCAGCCAAATTAGTTACCAACAGTCATCAGCCAAATTAGTTACCAACAGTCATTAGCCAAATTAGTTACCAACAACAGTCAGAGGAATCAGGAGCTGAAAGACCGTGCACCAGCTCCATTGAGTGATGAGATCAAGCCCAGAGAGATGACACCCTGAAGACTGCTGAAACTCCAACTGTAAAGTACCTTTTATTTCAAGCCTTTTAGAGCAGGGGAGGAGAAAGCCCTTTCCTTTTGTTCTTTAAATAAACTTCCTTCTTTTTTTGAACTTGATATTCAGCAGCAGAGGTTTTTTTTTGTAGAGGAGTTTGATTTCACCAGGGTACTGGCATTGCACACCCAAACCTGCCACCACCTTTAGTTGGGTGTGTCTTCACACCCGCACTGGCCGCAAAGCCACCGAGGGTGTTCTTGTGCTTCGGATTCCCCCCCCCCGGGAATGTGCGGCTTTTCGGCCAGCGCTGGAGGTTTCCATGGCCTTGTTCCCTATGGGAGGAGGAAGCCAAAAGCTGAGCAAACCCCCACACTGGCCACAAGGTGTGCTCAGGCTTTGCCCCCCCCCCCACAGGGAACGTGTAGCTTTGGGGCCAGTGCCGGGGCTTTCCTTGGCCTTATTCCCTATGGGGAGGAGCCAAAGGCCAAGCAACCCCCCATGCTGGCCGCAACACCGCCGACGGTCTGCTTGGCCTTCAGTTTCCTCCCCCATAGGTAACATGCGGCCAGCACTGGGGGTTTCCTCGGCCTTGTTCCCTGTGGGGGGGAGGAGCCAAAGGCTGAGAAAACCCCCGCACGGGCTGCAAAGCCACCAAGGGTGTGCTTGGGCTTCGGCTCCCCCCTGAAGGGAACGTTTGGCTTTGCAGCCAGCACTGGGGTGTTCTCCAGCCTTGTTCCCTGGGGGGGGAGCTGAAGGACGAGCAAACCCCCAGGCTGGCCGCCAAGCTGCTAAGGGTGTGCTCAGGCTTCGGTTTCCCCTCCCTCCACAGTGAACGAAGGCTGGGAAACCCCCAGTGCTGGCTGCAAAGCCGCACATTTCCTGTGCTTAATTTATTGTGTGTTTTTCAGTCTTGCAGGGGGCTCCATCCCTAACCCCCGCAAATGGGAAGGGGCGGCTGTATTAATGTGATATACACCAGGATAGCTCTCTAAAGCATGAACCAAATGAACCCAGATACCCTCTGGGTTTTCTTCGCAAACGAAGATTCAGGAAGGACTCATCCCACGCTTTCTGCAAGCGCACTGATGACTAAAAAGGCCAATCCGAGATAAACATGTCCGGTTGCAAAAAGCACAGCAGAAGGTCTCCTTGGGTGATGTTTTTGGGTTGTGATTCTTTCTGCATTGTCGTTTCTCTTCAAGACTTGTTCGGCGTGAGTTCTCAAATAAGGCTGCAGCATTGTGGATAGTGCGTCTCCATGCCTCCCGATGTGAGGCCAGGGTGGACCAATGTTGGTGATCAATTTGGCCAAGCCTGAGATGTTGTTTCAGGGCGTCCTTGTATCGTGTTTTTTTGTTTTGTTTTTTGGAGCGCCTCTCTTACGCTGACCCGTGGCGAGTTCAGCATAGAGTAGTATTTTTGGGAGGCGATGGTCCTCCATCCTAGAAATGTGCTCTGCCCAGCGCAGCTGTGTTCTCAATATCATGGCCTCAGTGCTGGTGATCCCTGCTTGCTCAAGGATAGCAACATTCGTCACATAGTCAATCCAGTGTTTATGTAGGATTGTACATTGGTGAAATTATTAGCACCCACCTGCCACCTGTGTTGTTTATTATAGATTGACTCTAGTAGGTTTCTAGTTATAGAAGGACCCCCATATCTGCAGGGGATTGGTTCTGGGGGGGCCCGTGGATACTGAAAACCGTGGATAATAGTGAATGCCTTTGAAAATAATGGGACTTCCAGTTTAAAATATCATAGAGTTGCTTTGGAGGACGTAGAAAATGGCTAGAAAGGACATGTTTTTCTAGGAAGACTATGGTAGGTATGCTGTTTTGTGTCCCGTGGATAATGAATCAGTGGATACGGGGGTCCTACTGTACAATTGAATTAAAAGTGTTGCTTTGACTTTTAACGGGATAAGGTTTTGCCAGGACAACCTTTGTTAGCACAAAGGTTTGTAAGCTTAGGCCATCATCAGCTTAGAAAGTGGCTTAGGTTGCGTGGAGAGCTGCAAGAGAGAAGGGTGCCAATTCTAGCAGGTAGCAGGACCCGAAGGAAATATACCATTGGATCCTGGCCATGACTTTCAGTATTTATTGAATAGAATACAGTATTTTTTTCCCTGGATGTTTCAACACAGTGTGGAGTTTTGGCAGGGGATGGGACAGAATGAAAGAAAACTGCAAATGTTCTGCTCAGCTCTGTCAGGCTATATTGTCTATGCTGCAACTATGTATAATAATGGTGTTGGGACATTACTACCTGCAGGAAGTATTGAGTATGTGCAGCCCCCATTTCTTCTTCTGGCACATATACATGAAGGTGGCTGGAATCTACCCCTTTTGTTTTACATTAAGCACAGTGGAATATTGCACTCTACGTTGTGGTTAAACTTATCCATGATTAGTAGAAACACTTCAGCAATATAAAATGTGTTTTGAAGTTGGCTTATTGCTATTAATTGTAGGTAAGATTAGCCTCTGTTTGTAAAGTCTGGATGATACAACAAATGGGAGTTTATGCAAATTTTCTAAGACAAGCGTGGTGGTGGAACTGGGCAAGGCTCTGCACAGTTTGTTGTCATTATTTTAAACGGATTTAATATGTGCTGCAAACATAACCACTGAGATTACATTCATGCCTCATAATAGAACAAAGGCTACATAAATGTACCGTAATCAAATCGAAAGCCAATCAAATGAAAATGTTAAGAAATTTTAGTGTATTTTTTATTATTTATTTTAAATTTTGTGATTTATCAAATGCATTGCTATTGTAATATATAACCAGCTAGCCTTCTAATGATAATCATATTCTAAATCAGAAAGTTTTAAAATACCTAAAAATGGACAGATCCTTTGCTCCATCATCTACTCTGTGCATTTTATTATGAATGATTAGCAGTCATTTGTCTGTCTTCCTTGCCTTTAGTCCTAAATCTAATTGATTTTTTTTTTTATCTATGTCAAGATGAGCAGAGAAGATGACTTAAAGCAAATGGAATTCATACCAATGTAGTGGTAATTAGTGATCTCTTTACACAGCTCCTAAACCCTTTAGAGGGAGTTTAGAACATTTATCTGCTAAGTTGATAATGAGAGAAAGGGATAGTATGAGTATTTTGCCAGTTATTGCAGTGTGATTAAATATGTAGCAAACATGAGTGCAAATAAGCCATTATATGATTTTCATAAAATATATTTTGTTGTAACCATGAATGTTATATAGCAGTTAGTATATATAGCAGAAATCAGAAACTGGCGTCCATGAACAAATGCAAGTATATCAGCAGTGGGTGGAGCCACACTTTTGATATTAATCAGTGACTCTTTTTCTCCAAAGGCATTATTTTATAAGGGGAAATACCTTAAAATTGTATCAATAATAGGGAAGGAGCTTTTTCAGGTCTTTAGAGTAGAATTGCTGTTCTTAGAGACATTTCCAGAGCAGGAATTCTCATCTTGGGAGGAGGAAATTGGGTTAGGGTAGCAAGGAGGAGCCTATGGCAATAATAGTGGCTTTGAGAGGCTGCGTGCAGCCCACAACTCACACAATTCTCATTCCTGATCTAAAGGCACAATTCAGCCTTGGTGCAATGCCTGTGTTACACTGAAGCCATCTCCAGTCCTTCAAATCCTGCCTCTGCTGGGACTCTTACCTGATATTTTGCTTTTAGACACCTTCCTTTTAGGCTCAGAATAGTATTCGCTTAATCTCCATTCAGAAAAAATCTAGGAAGGATGAATTTAGTAGTTCATCCGATCCCCTAATCAAGGAGCTTGTAATTTGTCCAAAGTAGCTTTGAAGGTTATGCTTTTTGCAAGAGACTTGTGTTAAATGTAAAGTAATTGATCTAACTTTTGGTAGAGGGGTACTCTGCCAAAAGGTACAATTTAGTTGCAAGCAGTTCCTGTCTATAGCCAAGATCCTATTTTATGCTGATGAGCAGCATACTTATAATAATGATCTAGAAGGTTTTCCTGGCAGCCCGGTGGCCAGTCAGTGGCCATTTGGGTCAGGGTGGTGGAGCTGCAACCTGGTGTTATCAGCTGCCATTGCATGGTAATGTGGAAGGTGCTACTGGGTACCTCTTTGTGCAACATCTGAAAAAAATACTTACCTTGATTTAACCCCTAGCATAAATCATCAAAAAGATACCAGTCTATGTATTTTGAATCAATTTGTTTTTATGATTTAATTATAATCCTGTACTTTCGCTGAATTTTATTATTGGTTGCCTTGACCACTATTTTAGTAGAAATGCAGAATATACATCAAATAAATCATATTCTCATTCATATATATATATATATATATGTATGTGTGTGTGTATATATATATATATATATATATATGATGTATCATGAATCTCAGCCTGTGTGGTGTAGGGATTTGAGTGCTGGACTAGGACTCTGGGCTACCAGGGTCTGAATCCCTGCTTGGCCATGGAAACCCACTGGGTGACCTTGGGCAAGTCACACTTCCTCAGCCCTAAAAGAAGGTAATAGCAAACCCCATCTGAATAAATTTTGTCCAAAAAAACCCCCCAACAACAACCATGATAGATGCACCATAAATTGGAAACAAGTTGAAGGCAAACAACAACAACATGAACATCTACTTCATCAGCCATAACTCTCAAGATGCATCAGCATGAGCAAGTTGCATGCCATTTCCCATTAGTATTTGAAAAAAAAAACTGTGAAAGCAACATTTCACTTTAATAAAACAAAGCATATACGCATTCTCTCTCACACACATTTGTCAGTAGGTCAGCTATTCTGATATGGCATGGGACTGCTTAGACATATTGTTAGCTGCTCGGTGAAAAGGTGTCAGAATGCTGACAAACAGTACAAATCTGTGAAGAAAGTGAAAGGTTATCAGGGCTTGGTGAGGAAAATGTTGGGGTTAAGAGAGAAGGAGAGATGATAATGCGTGGGTGACAAAGCCAAGGGCTAAGATGCTGCAATAACTGAGGAGAATAGGAACTCAGTTCTGGAGTGGACATTTACAAAAACGGGATGAAAACAAAATCAAAGCATGGAGTTGGTAGCAGGAGGAGCCAAAGCAACCTCATCAAAGCACTGGTGCAACAATAAAGTTACAGCAAGCTGTCTATGAAAGCTGTGATACAGAAAGCTAGCAAGTTCATGTGAGCTAAAATCGTCACATGGAGGCCCTGTGGAACCATCATTAATCGACAGTTGCTCTTTCCCAGAGGGAGTTTGTATAAACATAATAGCATACATTGTTAAGGCATGCCAATCATGGAAATCAGTGGAAGATGTGGCATGTCAACACTGCTGCCTGTTTTTTTTTTTTTAATAAAGAATCTATTAGAACAAACCATGTACAGAGTCATAAACTAGATGTCCAAGAAGGGTTCAGGAAAGGAAGAAACAGTAGAAATCATATTGCAAACATATTGTAAACATACATTGGGTAATGGAGTGCACCAAATAATTTCAAAAGAAAATCAACCTGTGCTATATAGATTGCATATAAAGGTGTGAAATGGTCTCCCTCCCCTCACCCTGACCCCAATAAAACAAAGACACAGTGATTCTTTCAGAAATATATTGTAACATAAGATGGTATATATATTTCAATATTGTGCAGTAAATAGCCACAACTTTCTTTGATGACAGTTGCTTAGGTTGGCACATAGGCATGGGTCCGAATCCTAGTCATTGACCAACCCGCCTGTCTGGTCAATGAATCTTCTGTCAGCCTGCCTGCCGACAGCCATCCTCTCCTCTGGGGAGGAGACCTTGCAGGCCTACCATTCACCTATCCGCCTTCATTCCTCCCCTGTGGACCACCAAACCTGTGATCCAACACTTCCCAGAAAGGGGAGAGATTCCAGGGCCAAATCGCCCCAAAATGGCATCCGTAACCTGGATCCCCCTCCCCCAGGTTCTCTGTGAACTTGAACTCAGCCTGGAACATAAATTTGGCCTTGAACTTGAACTTGACAGAGACTCCTGTAACCCCTGAGTTTGGATCAGAACCCCATGCTAACCACCAACCTCCATGAAAGTTGTGACAAGATAATATTCAAAACCATTATACAATAACAGACATAAACCCCCAGCAGAACAGAGGAAGGGTGGGTGGGTCTTCAGCTCCCCGTGAGCCACTGCCTGGTCCTGTGCTGCAGTCGGGCTTAAATACCTGACTGCCGAACCAGAGGGAAAACCTGCCACTTGAGCAGGCTTCCCTCCCGGCCAGTCAGAATGCCAGGGCCAAGCCTGCCCCTGATTGGCTGTGGCTAGTTTAAATTGGCCAATCAAGGAGAGGGTGCCTCTCCCTGATGGGTCAATTTGCGATCCCTCTTCCCGGCCAGGCAAAGCCAGGCAAAGCTCAAGCAAGCTTCCCTCCCAGCCCATCAGAAGGCCAGGACCAAGCCTGCCCCTGATTGGCTGTGGCCAGTTCAAATTAGCCAATCAAGGAGAGGGTGCCTTTCCCTGATTGGTCAATTTACGATCCCTCTTCCCAGCCAGGCAAAGCCTGCCAGGAAGCAGGGATCCAACATGGCGGCACCACAGAGACCAGCCATGTGGGGTGATCGTCGGGGGGACCTCCAGGCCCGCAAAACAGCTGCCAGGTAAGTCTGGCAGCTGGCTTATAGCAAAGCCTTTGATTGTATAGATAATGACAAACTATGGATTGCTCTTAATGAAATGGGTGTGCCAGAACATTTGATTGTCCTGATGTGTAAGTTATAATGTTGACAAGAGGCCACTGTTAGGTCAGAATATGGAGAAACTGAATGGTTTCCAATTGGCAAGGGGGTCAGGGAAGGCTGCATTTTATCACCCTAGCTGTTTAACTTGTTTAACTTGTTGTATCATATGTAAGCCAAGATGTAAGACCAAGATGACTAAACTGAGACTGTTGTACTTATCATGAGCCATATCATGAGAAGACATGACTCATTAGAAAAGACTTGGTAAGGTAGAAGGCTTGGTGAGGTAGAGGACAGTAGAAAAAGGAAGACCTCATTCCAGTTAGATAGACTAAATCAAGGAAGACACAACTGCCTTGAGTCTGCAAGACATGATTAGGGCTGTTGATGATAGGGTTACTTGGAGGTCTCTCATTCATGGGGTCTCCATAAGTCGAATTTGACTTGATGACAGTTAACAACAAACATTAGAACATGCAAGTGGAAGTTGTAACCAGATCTTACTCTTCTGTTCAAGGAAACCATCTTCTTGGGTATTCTGTTCACCCTAGCCCTGCTTTTTAGCGTTCCATGTGTACTGAGCATGCCCAACCTTCCTTGGGCTCTTTTGGAGGCCTGCTGTTACCTCCCTGTGGTGTGTAGATGGTGTTATTTTGTCTACATTCAGATCAAAACTTGGGGAAGGAGTGTGCTATATGCTTATAGGATGAAATGTGCCTGCATTACAGCAGGCAGAGGAAGCTGGGAAAGCAAAAGGGTAGAATAATGTGGTGCTGAATTTCACATGGTTACAGGCCACTATTAAGGATACAATTAGAGGGTAAAATCGAGTTTTGCCTGTTTTCTGAAGGATACAGCATCTATAAGAAGAGCAGACTCTCTTTCCATTGAAGCCTTCCTTCCCCTATGCTCCTCTGTCTGTTCTGTAAATTTGGATAGATCTCCTAAGCAGATTGGGGTGGAAGAGGAACACAGGGTCGAGGTTATGATTGAGAAGATACTCTAGGTAAGCATCATATTTCATTGGCTGTTTTGGTCTTTATCATTGCCATTTTTGACAACTTTATTTTCTATCAGAAATGCATGTGAGTTTAATATAAATTAAAGCATTCAGAACATGCTAAGAGTCTTGTGTGTTCTTTAGGTGAACGCATCCCGGCAAGAAACAAAGCTGATGGAAGAGTGTGACCTGCTTATTGAAATAATCCAGCAAAGACGCCAGATTATTGGGACCAAGATCAAAGAAGGGAAGGTAAGAATTTTACCTTGCAAGTCCTCAGATACATGAATGGTTCTTCTTAAATGGTTTATGATCCATAAATTCTCTGACTTCCTTGCTCTAGTGTTCTGTAAAATACACACAAGTCCTTGAAACCTCCTTGAAAGATGCTACATTTAGGAGAGAGAAGTATTGCATGCTGTCACTATTCATTAAGAAAACATTCAGTCATGATTTAAAATTTACTACAGCCTATAGTATTGATAGGTGATGCTATTTTTATTTTTCTAGTTATGTGATGCTATTTGTAAAAAACAAGCAGACAAATTATACTTTCAAGAGGAGGCAACTGCATTTTCAATTCATCCAAATTTCCCTGTAATAATAATGTTCTACTACAAATGTTTTTGTGTGAATTGTCTGAAGAAGTTTGCCCATGGGAATGATTAATTGTATCATAAGAACTGCTAACTTGAATACAGTAATCTGCATGAATATTTTATTCTATAGATACTTCAATAATTTATTAAATATATTTATACAAGGTAGCTTTCTTGACATGGACATTTTAAAAGGGGGGAAGTCATGGGAAGATACTGAAAGAGGCAGAGGAGTCAAAAACTGCAGCATGTTAAGAGATGCAATAAAACTTTTTAATGCTATATTGTAAAAAGGGTTTCAGTTAAATACAATTTCTTAATAACTGTAGTACAGCTGTTTCTGATGTCAGCCTGTTCTGTGAAGTAAATCTCAGATATTCATTCAAGCTTTAAATTGGTTACCTAGTTAACTGTGAAATCAGTTTGACCATGATTCTTGTTGCTTTTTAGTGCAAGCCACTCAATCTTTAACTGCTAAAGTAGCTTGAAGAAGTCAAACATAAACTCTCCCTGTGTGGGAAAAGCTTTGACAAGAAATAAAGTCAAGGGCAGGTTAAATGGTTCACTTAGCTGTCAAGGTATTCAAATTAACTTAAACTAAAAAGGCCCTGTAGGCAAGGATTGACTTGAATATGTTTGAAGACCAAAGTTAACCAAGTTGTTGTTTGACAGGCCCTAAACTTCTTTGGGCTATTAACAAATACAGCTCCCATCAGAAGCTCATATGACAAAATTCTGTATAATCTCTAAGGTTACATGGTTGCAGCAGGAACTCATTCTTCCACCAATGTTCATGGCAAACTTTTCATTGAGTCAAAAAGGCCTTCTCCACTTCCAAACTTTGCAGTAAAGGAAGTGGAACATAATTTTTTTTAACTGACAGAAGTGATTCTTTCCAGTGTTTTATACCACAACCTATAAAGAAAATGCACTAGCACAGTGGCTCTTAACATTTTCTTTACCAGGGACCCATTTAAATATCTTTTGTTGCTGCAGACCCCCCAACACTTAACTCAAGATTTAAAGCCCTCATGATGAGGATGACAATAATAATAATAATAATAATAATAATAATACAATTACACCATCCATTAAACTTTCTCTCAGGGGCACTTGAGGGGGAGGGGAGACATTTCTCCTGCTTCTTCCTGTAAGTTTGTGGCTGGAGCAGGTTGAATGGCAATGCACAAGCCAAAGCCAATCCAGCCAGTTAGCCTTTGCTTTGGCTCCTGTCACGTGGCTATTCCACTATGGGAAGGAGGTGGGCCAAGCAGGCTTCAAGCCTTTGTGGACCCCCTTGTGAGAACATTATGGCCCCCTGGGGAGCCATGGACCACAGGTTAAGAACCACTGCACTAGCAAACCTGAGACAGTCCTTTCTGAAGCAAGGCTTGTGCTTAGTCCCTAAAATTCTTTTTTAAATATTGACCACAGAAGACCAATAATTTTGTTAAAGTAGGGTAGTGTGTCATACATTTTTTCAAGCAAATTAAGCACATAGTCCAACAACCGAATGTGCAGTTTGACTCCATCGATGAGTATTGCCATTTCCCAGTGCAGAAGAGAGGAACATCCTAGTACAGGTTGGTCCTTCCCTTTCTCCAATAGGCAGGAATGTGGAAGTCATTTTGAGAGTGTCCGCTAGGGAGAGCAACTCTTCTCCCAAGGCAAGTTTCAGTTCCTGTCTTTGTACCAATCTTCTTTCACTCTAAAAAAAGCTTTAAGCTTTGTTCCTTAGTTTCTCTGTATACCTTTTACCCCTTCTTAGTCAATTCTTTTTCTGTCTCTCTAGTCTTTCTTCTTCCTCGTCTCCATCTACCCCTTTTCCTTCTGAAGAGTGACTGCATGGGTGAGGGGAATGCATCAAATGATGCAATCTGACAAGGACAGCCCCAGCCATGCCAGAGATGTGGCAGGCCCTCCGAGATCCCTCTACCCTGGCTCTGCTGAGCAAGAGGGCTTTTTGGAGAGTGAGCAAGACAGAGGGGAGCCTTTGGAGCCAATGGGTGAGGGAAAATCCCTCTGTTCCATGGCTCAGGCATGCCACAGGCATCCAGCCCAAAATGAACCAGGGTTAGAGGCAGGAGATTATATGAGTATGGCAGGCCCCAACAAGTTAAGGAACCACTACCCCACCAGAGTTTATGTCCTGGATGAGGGAACCTCATGTCCCAAGAGTCCGTGGTGCTATTCCCCCCCCCCACTCATACAGTAAGCAGGGAAGATCATTCAAGGGTACACCCACCCATCAGCATCACTGGACCATCAGGCTCTCACACGGGTGGGGGGAGCAGAGGCCAGGCTGGTAGTCAACCCCTCTCCCCATTCTCATGCTCCACCATTGCCACTACTCTTCTGGAGACCCAGGATCTAGGCTGCAAGCACCATGCTGGCCACTCTAAAAGTTTCCTACTTAAAGAGCCAGCAGCCATTTTAGAGCGCCTAGAGACTTTCATGTCAGGTTTGGAGGCCTTCCCAACTCAGGGAGGCAGGTTGTTATTTCACTGGCTTGGACTTGTCTGAATCTGAGTACCAAGGATGCCTATTCCACCAAGGCCTGCAGAGAGAACATTCTATACCAGAAGCCTAGGAGGAGGCCCTATCTCTTTCTGGGGAATGCAGGGATGGCAAATTGCAGAACCCCTATTCTGATTCAGAGGAGAGTGAACTGTCTTCTGATGTGGATCAGGACAGCCTAGCTGTGCCTTCCTCTGTCATGGCCTTAGTGTCAACTTTGATCTATGCAAAAGATAGAGAAGGCTCCCTGAGAGCCACCGAAGATAGGAAACCAGAGACAGTCCTCAAGAAGGCACACAAAGCTTCCCCCTTAGCACTAAGAGCAGCAGCATCTCTCCTTTGGGCCAAGAAACGTACCAAGCTCATACCTACTGAGCAAGTGAAACTAAGACAGGGAATCAACAAGATCCTAAAGGCGTCTGCTTTTGCTTTGGATGCTAGCCTGGATGTGATCCAGTTAATTGCCAGGGCTTAGGCTGCTGCAGTGGCGGCAAAACACCAAGTATGTCTAAAGAATTGGAATGTGGACTACAGGTCCAAGCATAAGCTCACCTTTGCCCCATTCCTGGGCACCAAGCTCTTCAGAGAATCACTGGATTCCATACTCATGGATACTGAAGATAAAAAAGAAGGTGCTAATCCATGGAAGGAAGATGGAGTTCAGGAGACATGCAAAACAGGTGCTGTCTTCCTTTTGCCCCCAAGAAGCAATTTCTCTTCCCATTTCACCTCCTCTTATTGATCAAAAAACTTCAGAAGTTTCAGATACGTAGCAATTGAGAGAACAGAGGCTCCAGCCAAGGCAGCAACATTACCAGAATACAGGAAGATCACAGGTAGACCCCTCCAACAAGGGACAATGGAAGAACCAACAGGCCTGATGCCATCCATCCAGTAGGAAGTAGGCTTCAGAGGTTTGTAAACACATGGAAGCAAACAACCTCAGATCAGTGGTGTTGAACACACTCTGTCAAGGTTACAAAATTGAATTTACACAAATCCCTCTGGATTCCTTTCCAACAACACCAAGATCCAAGAAATCTCTCAAGCACCACCTTCTACTAGAGGCCGTCATCTACCTGGGGCCACAGAGGAAGTGCCTCACTCCTTTCCAACACACAACTTGAGTGCTGGAAAGAATATAGCTAAAATTTTACCCATCAGCCAAAACATCCAGCATCCTAACAATATAATTTAACTATTCTTAAATAATTTGTCTTGTGTATCTGATCAGCAAACAATTTTGACCAATTACAATTTTCCATCTTAAGTCTTCTCTTTATCAGTCATAGATGAAATGGTCTTGCCTGCTTTTTTGGGGGGGGCATCAAGATGAGAGGATATCTGTCCCATCCAATCTGGGAATGAATAAAATGGGGGAGAAAAGCTGTTCCCCAACAAATTTGGGCTCATTCAGCCAGCAGCCAGAAGGACTCTAAGCCTGCAATTGGAGTCAGCTGAGGCCGGGAATGGAGTGGGGGCGGAAATTGGAGTTGTGCTGGGGAAAGGGGGGTATGGTCGGAACAGAGTGAACAGATGTTACAAAAGAAGGCGGGATCGCTGTTTGTTAGCTATCCCACCTTCAGTTCACCCTGTTTCTCAGAATGGATTGGATAACGTACCAACCATTCCACAGAACCTTACTTTGCTCCTCTGCAATGCCAGGTCGGTTAAGAATAAAACTCATATTATTTACGATCTTCTCTTGGATGAGGATGCCGACCTGGCTTGCTTCACAGAAACCTGGCTGGGAGAGGATAGCGCTGTCACCTGGGCACAGGCCCTCCCAGCTGGGTATTCTGTCAGTGAGCAGGTGAGGGGAAGTGGGCGGGGGGGCGGAGTGGCTCTGGTTTATAAGAACAATCTGACCTTGACCAGGATACCTGTCCGAAACACAGTCCACTTTGAGTGTATGTACCTTAGCCTGAGGACCAGGGATAGTTTGGGGATTCTGCTAGTATACCGACCACCCCGTTGTCTAGCAGATTCCCTAACCGAGCTGACACAGCTGGTCTCAGAGCTGCTGTTGGAGTCACCCAGACTTTTAGTTTTGGGTGACTTCAACATTCCACTCGAGACCAGCTTGACAAATCTGACTGGTGCGGCTTGGGAGTTCATGGAAACCATGACAAACATGGGCCTATCCCAAATGGTCGTCGGGCCCACACATTGTGCAGCTCATATCCTCGATGCGGTCTTTAGTACGGAACAGGAATATCCGTGGGCGGAGGTTATAAAAACCACCGCATTGTCATGGACGGATCATTTCCTGGTCAAGACTGAACTAAGAGTCTCTTCCCGCCCCACCGGGGGTGGTGGACCCATTAAAATGGTCCGCCCTCAAAGGCTAATGGAACCAAGAGGATTCCAGAAAGCCTTGGAGGGTTTAATGGTTGGTAACGCCAGTAACCCTGTCGAGGCTTTGGTTAATACCTGGAACACCGACCTTACCACGATCGCTCCCAAGCGTCCTTTCTAACCTGCTCCAAACCGTAAGCCATGGTATACAACAGAGCTTAGGAAAATGAAGCGGGTTGGACAAGGACTAGAGGTCAACTGGAAGAAAACTTGACTCTTATCCGACAGGACTCATCATAGGAACTTTCTTTGGTCCTGTCGAGAGGCAATATGTGCAGCGCAGAGATCCTTCTCCTCTGCACATATTGTGTCTGCAGAGTTCCGTCCAGCAGAGCTGTTTAGGGTGGTAAGGGAGATGACGCAGGTTATTCCTGCGCAGAACCCGTTGCTTAACCCAACGACAGCCTGCTGTGACGCGTTTAACAATTTTTTTGCAGATAAAATCTCTCGGATAAGAGCCGACTTAGATGTCAGTAATTTGACAGAAACAATTGAGGAGGTGTCCAGCAACTCCGTTGATGTAAGTTTACTGGATGAATTTCAATCCGTGAGTACCGAGGACATGGACAAGCTACTTGGTAGGGTGAAGAAGACGACCTGCCCTCTCGATCCTTGGCCTTCATGGCTGGCCATCCAGGGGGGGACTGCCTTGATGGTGTTCCTTAAGGACATCATCAATGCATCCCTCAGAGAAGGGTGTGTTCCATCTTGTTTGAAGGAAGCAGCCGTTAGGCCGCTCCTGAAAAAATCTTCCCTTGACCCCCTGGACATGAACAACTATAGGCCGGTTTCTATGTTACCATTCTTGAGCAAAGTGATTGAGAGGGCAGTTGCACTTCAACTCCAAGTGGTCTTGAATGAAACCGATTATCTAGACCCATTTCAAACTGGCTTTAGGACGGGATTTGGAGTTGAGACTGCCATGGTTGCCTTAACCGACGACCTGCGTCTAAGCATCGACGGGGTAGTGTGACCCTGTTGGTGCTTTTGGACATCTCAGCGGCTTTCGATACGATAGATCATAGCATCCTCTTGGATCACCTGAGAGGGTTAGGAATCGGAGGCACTGCACTCCAGTGGTTCCGGTCCTTCCTCTCGGGCAGGTCCCAGAGGGTGTTGCTTGGGGACAGTTGCTCCAGCAGAAAGAAGCTTACATGTCGTGTTCCACAGGGCACCATCCTGTCCCCGATGCTGTTTAACATCTATATGAAGCCGCTGGGTGAGATTATTCGGAGTTATGGGGCTGGGTGTTATCAGTACGCTGATGACACCCAGATCTATTTCTCCTTGTCCCGATCGTCGGCCTCGAATTCCGATGGTGTCTCTCCTCTTAATGACTGTCTTAAAGCAGTAATGGGCTGGATGAGGAAAAACAGATTGAGATTAAATCCAGACAAAATGGAGGTGCTCATGGTAGCGGCCCCGAAACCAGGAGTTGGGTTGCAACCTCCAGTCCTGGACGGGGTCACGCTCTCCATTAAGGACTGTGTTCGCAGTCTGGGGGTGCTCCTTGATTCATCGCTTCAGATGACGAGTCAGGTGAATGCGACAGTCAGGAGCGCCTGTTATCAGCTTCGGTTGATACGCCAGCTGCACCATTTCCGGGAAGTAAAGGACCTCAAGACTGTGGTGCACGCGCTGGTAACCTCTCGTCTAGATTTCTGCAATGCGCTCTACATGGGGCTGCCCTCATGCTTGGTCCAGAAACTTCAGTTGGTACAAAATATAGCAGCCAGACTGGTCTCGGGAACATCTCGGAGAGACCATATAACTCCAGTGTTAAGATCTCTCCACTGGCTGCCTATCAGTTTCCGGGCCCAGTATAAGGTGTTGGTTCTTACCTTTAAAGCCCTAAATGGCTTGGGTCCAACTTATCTCCGGAACCGCCTCCTCCCATACAATCTTCCCCGCACACTCTGGTCCTCTGGGAGGAATTTGCTTCAGCCACAAAAATCTAGGCTGTCTGCAACCTCCCAGAGGGCCTTTTCGGTAATCGCCCCCAAATTGTGGAATGACCTGCCAAATGAGATCCGTCAGATAACAAGCCTGAGTAGCTTTTAAAAAGCACTAAAGATGGATCTCTTTCGGAAGGCCTTTCCTAATTAGATCCCGGTCTCAGGGGATCCTGGCTCCTTTTAGTACGCTGGCCATTTATTGTATTTTATAGTATTTATTGTTTTTAAATGTGATTTTAGATCAGTTGGTTTTAATTTATAATTGTTTAATATTTTTTTATGGGGGAAGTTGGGGGTGGGGGGTGTTTGGGGATTTGATCTGTATTGTATTTTAATTTTTGTAAGCCGCCCTAATTGTTTTAACAGAGGGGCGGGGTATAAATAAGTATTATTATTATTATTATTATTATTTATTAAAATGGGATTTTTTGGTGTGTATGTGGGCACCTTTCCAGTTGATAACTGCAGAAGATTTCCCATGTAATGCCAGGGAAGCTTCGTCATCTCTATTTTCAGTTATCTACTGTCAGCGTTAACAGAGGAATTGCTAGGCTTAATCAGAACAAAGGACGATCTAGCCCAATATATTGGTACTACAGTGGTCAACCAAATGCCTAATCAAATCCCATAAAGCACAACATGAATAAAAATACATCTCACTTTATGGGGTTATTGCATTCTTTCTAGCATTCTGGGAGATGCTAGGCAATTCTCAGCATCCTAGGGAATTACATTAGATGAGGGGAAGTGCTACCTTATTTTCATATTGTTTTTTAGGAGCTGCATCTATTTATTTATTTATTTATTTATTTCATTTGTATGCTGCCTTTCTCCCAAGATGGGACCCAAGGCAGCTTCCATAAAATGTGCAAACATTGTTCAAGCATTTTTACATGTTTTGGAAAAATAAATAATGCTATTGTTGCCACGAATAAACCCATGTAAATGTCTTTTTTAAAGATGTCATCAAGATACCATTAGTAGGTGGGGACACCATTAAATGCCTTGGAGCCCAAAATATTTCTCAAAGATCTTGCATTTTGCATGACCAGCCATCTAAAATATTCCAGTGCCACCTGCAGATTCTTTCAGGGTGCAATCTTAAGCACGTTCACTTCAGCAAGCCAGTGAACTCAATGGTACTACTTCTGAGCAAACATAGTTATACTAGGAGTATAAATTACATTCCTTCCCCACCCCCAATAAAATAGAATTGGAATGCTTCAAACTTAAACTTTTATAGGCAAATCAAAAGAAATATACTAACTGCGGTTACGGCCTTGAGCTCAGGAACTGCAGTTCATATCTTAGTTAAATATCTGCTAGCAGAGCCACCCCATGCATGTTTATTGCTTAATAAATGCAACTCTGCCCAATGTTATGTTTCCTGTAAATTCCAAACTTGCTGCCAGTCAATTAATTATTGATTTCAGCTTTTTTTAAAAGTGTAATCAGAGCTTAATGTCTTTTAGGTACATAGTTATTGTACTTCCTTCCTTTTCCCTTTCAATTTGTGTTCCGTTATGGTGTTGATGCTCATGATGCTTTGTTGGAGGGAGTTTTCTCAGGTCTGGCACTTCAGGAGGAGAACATCTTAAAGTTCACTATAAATAATCAGATTTTAAATCCTAGCCTTTTAATTTGAGAATATCTCCCATTACAGTTCAGTGAAAATTTATACATGGCTCCCCCTGGAGTTGCAGTATACACATTTATCAATATACCACAGATGTACATCATGTGGGTTTCTTTTTAACTGAGTTTACTCCAGCAGAATGCTAGAGCAATTGGAATCTCTGAGGGTGAACATTTATTTTATTGTCAGTCGCTGTGAATTGCTCCTTTTAGTCAGATTTTGTTCTCAAGTCATTTTTTCTGTAAACAAGTCTAGAAGTATACAGCAAAATGTAACACACCGGGTAAACTGCTTTGAAGACATCAGTTTGGGGAAACTAGCGATGACAATAATCTTTTGTTCACTGAGAAGCAGAGACTGATGGGAAGTGATACCAAAATATCTACCAGCTGTGCTTATTTTGGATCTCCCCAGTGTGGAGAATAAAGCTTTCACTTGGAAATATAGCCTCAGACTGAAACAGGTGTAAAGGGGGGTTCTTGCTTCTCTGTTAAGCTGGTCATATCAGCACCCTGTTTGCATGATGGCAGTGAAGAAGTGCAAATATTAAAGCATGTTTCTGAGTTCATGGAGTGAAATGTTTTCTCATGCTTCTGTTCTTCCCCCTCTGCCATTGCACCCCTCCAGGTGGTAAGACTGAGAAAACTGGCCCAGCAGATAGCTAATTGCAAACAGTGTATTGAACGCTCCACCTCTTTGATCTCACAAGCTGAGCAATCTCTGAAGGAAAATGATCATGCACGTTTTTTGCAGTCTGCTAAAAATATAACAGAAAGGTAATGTCATGAAGAGATCAGAAGAACCATGTTGGGCTGGGCTATCTATTCAATCATTCTGTTCTTGATGGGGCTAGCATTATGCATCCAGAGACTTGCAGTGCTGAGCCCATGGGCAACCACCTCCCCATTGGCAGAGCTTGAAAAATTGACATTTTTAGCATAGTGCTCCCAGAATCCCTCCATTAGCAGGGCCATGCTGGTTGAAGGGTTGTGGGAATTGTTTATATAGGCAGCCAGTGAGTTCCATGTCAGGATGTGATGAACCAGCACCTTAGATACAATCTACAAATCTAAGGTGGATGGGTAGGTAATGACATTATAGATTTCCAGATTGGTTCTTTGGAGACTACAATCAGGTGTGTACCTTATTGAAAATATGATTCTTCAGTTGGGGAAAGAACTATCAACATACCTTTGAATGTATGTTAGTGTATTTTCCAACACTAACCAAAACCAAAGCAAATTAGGAATTCATGGAAATGTATCCGTTATGTTAAGCTTTCAGTGTAATAAACACAGGCTGAAGTAACTACATGTGAGTTTCCATCTTGATGGCTCTGTTTCAGGTATACAATTATACCTTTTGCTTTGGGAAGGTCAACCATGGAAGCAATTGTAACTTTTTGTCTATCAGGTTTCATGAATGGGGAGCACAGTTGATTGAAAGTATGTAGCTACTTCTAAATTGATAAGCTTAGGGGTATTCAAAATGTATAACATGAAGCTTCCCCCACACCGCCCTCAGTGCCTGAGTGAATATGAATCCTTTCCTGAATCTTCTGAAAACACAAGAATCCACTTAGAGTTCTGGTATTCACTTGTCATGTCTTTGACATCCCTGGCTGAAAATGTTGTTGCTTGATAAACTTTTGTGCAAAGCTAATGCTGGCCTAAAAATAAATAAAAGCAATAAAACAAAGAAAGAAGGAAGAGCCTCCCCACTCCCACTTCAGTTAATGATGCCTAATGGTTTCAGCTTCACCCAACAGATTGGACAGTTAAAATGGTGTGACTGTTATCAGCTGGAGAAGTGCTCTATGCCTCTTCAGAAACAGATGTGTGAAGCAGCACCTGGAAATGTGTACTAGTTAGCAGTACAGTGTTAAAGAAAAAATGCAGAAAACCATCTGTTAAGAAATAAAAATAGTGTTACTTTTCTTGAATGGTGTTTCAGAGACTGTAGAAACACAACTCTGAGAGTTTTCACATTTTTAATTTACATTTAATGTTGAACTAAACCAGAACACTATTTATGGAAGAATGAATAACTTATTTAGTGAGATGCACCCCCCGCAAAAAAAAAAAAAAAAAAAAAACTTATTATGTTGACCACACACACACATAAACACACACATTGCTCACATTGTTAAACCTAGCCTTCAAGGCTGGCCCTACCTATTTGTGCAAAGTGAGGCAGCTGCCTCAGGTAGTATGTGCCAGGAATGCAGCAGTGATATATTGAACAGTAGGGCCCCTGTATCCACAGAACCACCATCAATGGTTTCAGTTATCCGCAGAATACAAAACAGAACACATACCATAGAGTCTTCCTAGAAAATGCCTAGAGAGGCACCCTCTCTAGACATTTTCTAGCTCCTCCAAGGCAACTCTATGGGATTTTAAACTGGAAGTTCCATTATTTTCAATGGCGTTCGCTGTTATCCGCAGTTTCCGGTATCCGCGGTAAGTCCGAGAACTGAACCCCCATGGATACGGGGGTCCTACTGTACAATAGAAGTATATTTGTTACACAATCTGCCCTACACCCCAAAGCTAAATTGCTACCTTCAGTATGTGCTGGCTGGATGCCCCCATATTAGTGGGGTAATGAATCCACTCTGGCTTTCAGTGTGAACTTTAAAGGAGCTATCCAAGCTGCTTAGGCATGCCTCCAAAAAAGGTTCAGCACCTTTGGTGCTAATATTGAGTTTCAATGACATAATAATGGCATAGCTTCAGTCATTTGTATTCCTTCCTAATTTCTGTTCTGCAGTGAGACTGCACTAATAGTTAAGCTCTTGTTTTTGGAAGAAAGGCTCTTCCTTCCTTCTCCATACTTTCTAAACTTAGAATAGATGCTGCTCATGGCTACCTAGGTTCATCCTTTTTGCTTCACTGCAAGCAGTGCACATGAATCACACTGGTAACAAAGCATATTTCAGGGATAGAGGATATGCTTTAGACTGAGAAAGTCACATGTTCAATCTCATGTGTCTCCAGATGCAAGTAGAAAGTGAGACAGCACATCAGGAAGTAGATTTTGGGTATCATGAAACAGCAGCAAATTCTTAGTAACATAGGCCTAAATCCATCTCCAGTTAGAGCAGACCAACTGGAAAAAAATGTTGGATGGCAAGTCATCATCTATAGAAATCATGTTGATTTGGTGGACCTGAGACTAATGGCTGGAATCTTGTTGGTTAGTCCCAATTAGAGTAGACCCATTAAATGAATGATTGAGTAGAAAGTCAGCATATAGGTGAATCCCATTGATTCAATGGGTCTGTTTTAGGTAGGACCAGTAAGGGAATTCTGGCCAATCAAAATAATTTAGCTCACATTGGATACATAGGAGGGCACAGTTTGCTATTCCACCAGAGGCAGCAAAAGGTATTGGGCCTGCCCTGCTGGGGACCCAGAACAGCCACAGGAAGTCAAAGTTAATAACTGGGCTAAGTGGACAACAGTATCATCCTGTATTAGACAACTTCATACATTCCATCAGACAAAGAGCTGGTGTGTTGTTATTTACTGGTGTAGAAATATTCGTAGCATTCCACTCCCCTTCATATATATGTGTGTGTGTGTGTGTGTGTGTATAATTGATGTATTGCTCATTCATTGCATTAAACCTAGTTACCAGGATTTGACCCAAGCTCATATTATGCCCCCCTTTTTCCATTTCAGAGTTGCCATGGCGACTGCATCTTCTCAAGTTCTAATCCCAGAAATTAATCTCAATGACACTTTTGATACATTTGCACTGGATTTTACCAGAGAAAAGAAACTATTGGAATGCCTTGATTACCTCACAGGTAAGATATTAGATCCTCTCTCTGCCCCCATCCCCATCTCTCTCTCTCTCTCTCTCACACACACACACATATACCACTTTCATCCCCATCCAACTGGATGAAAAAGTTTCCATTGACTACCTTAATTTGGGTTTTCTGATCCCAATGAAAATTTCATTGTATTGTGGGGTATAAAACTGCCCCGTGTCAACAGGAGTGTTTCTGAGTATTGTAGTTTCCGGGTACACAAGACTCAAACATCCAGAAAACACAAGTTGACTTGGTGGAACATTTAATTTGAGCAGTTGCCAACCCTCTTTGTTTATGAGAAATATAACCAACACAAATGGGACAATTTTTGTCCAAGAGATTTTCCCCTCTCTTTTTTTAAACCAGATGAAAGTCAGGGGAATTGTTTACAACTGTTTAGGTGACAATGTCATAAAATGCCAACCTTTAAAGTCTAGTACTGTGTGAATTCTGCAGCAACCTTCTGGAAGAATAACATGTCCTATCTGCGAGGCTAAAACCTGAAGTAGAACACAACACTAGGTAGCAGCATTTTATAGGTAACTTGCTATTGGAGAATTTACTGCTGTTCAGTGGGTGGATTTTAAACCTTTTTGCAGACTAGATCATTTTCTTTGTCCCAGAATTTACTTAGGAAATAGTGGGGGCCCTGCAAAGTGTTGATCTGATATGACAAGTGATAATTTAACTCACTCCAACTGGACAAGTTACACTGGTCAGCACTGCTTCTTTGTACTGAAGGAGTTGACCCTCTATATAGAACATAAAGTGGTAGTTACATTCAATACAAACATTGGCATGCATAGGACAACTGCTGATTTGTAATCAATTTCTACTAGGGAGTAAAGAATATTTGCAAAATTTCTTGTCTGTGAAAGGATATCTTGACACATCTCAAGAGTTTTTATGCATTTTTTATTTATTTTTTTAAATTAGATCTTTGTGGGGAAAATTGTATTTTGTACAGAGTAGAAATATTTTCAGAAAAATGTTTTCACAAAATAGAATAATTTGAGCAAAGATGTATTTTGCATAAAGTACAATTTTTGTACAAATGAAATGGTCACAAAAGGGACCCCAAATGCAAAATATAAACCAAAAAAATGTGCAGAAACTCTATACAAGGGGGGGGAGTGGATTGATGTGCACTAATGCCAATTAGACACAGCTTCTATTTGTCTTAACTTTTTTTGGCAAAATTGCAGGCATGCAAACCTACACTTTTGCTGTCCCAATGAGAATGCCTGCAAATCAAGATGGTGGGTGTGAGTGAATTACTCGCATTTTTATTTTCACCAGTTGCTGCCACTGGACAGTGTTTTTTTTAAAGCATATCTAAGGTGCAAAAGTGTTCCACCTAAATAAATAGAGGTGGGGGGGGGAAGAATATTTCATTTCCTCAACACATGACCGCTAAGGTGAAAATCCAGCATGGCAGTTCTGGGTGCTTGCATCGTTAGCAAGTTCTGCCCCTTGCACATGTCTGACCAATTAGTTTTCCACTTCCACTCTTATCAGGATTGTGAATGAATGTGAATCAGATTGTTTCAATGAGCACATTCCCCTCAGAGCTTTTTTAAAAATATGGGAAAATCCACAAAAGCTTTTCCTTCAGAGTTTTTGGTGGGTTTGCCCCCCACTTCTGAATACTGCAGATTGATGCAAGATGGCATTTAGACAAATCATATTCTCCTCAAATTCTATGAGGAGTGTTTTCGCTGTTTAGACAACCTCCTAGCAAATAGAAAACCTTTGAAATGTTTCATTTTCATGTGAGAATGAAATGAGCAAAAAAATTACATTCTTATTCTCTGATCACTTTTAGTGAGGGCTGAACTCATCTTTTCTTAAGACTAACCACTACTGTACTTTTTTTAAAAAAAATCCCATGTCTAGGAAGTTGGGGTATCTTTCCTTCTCATACCATTTAGTAAATACATTGCATGTTGTCACTGCACTTTGATTTATTCAAAGATGTGCCAGTTGTAGAGAGTTAGAATTAAAAACAAGGTTCTTCTCCTAGCAGAAATGCTCATCTGCCAGCTGAGACCATTTTGGACAGCTGATCTCAGATATCTGCCAGCAGAGCCATCTGCCACTAGAACCGATTTGCTGGCTAAGCTCTGCTAGCAGAGGAGGTGAGTGAAGTGAGGGAGGACCTGAGTTCTCCAGACCATGGGCACATCCACACTATCAGGACAAAGTTAAGCCAGGTGAGAGTAGCACTAAAGTAAGAGTAAGAGTAGTACTAAATAATTTCTAACACATTAAGGCTGGGTCAGGCCTTGGTTCAGTACAGCAGCAGTTCACCCAGTTTTAGCTCACCTGGTGCCTGGTCTTCTTCACCAGTTAGGATTGCACTCGTATCCTGTGCCATGCCATTGACTACTTTTTGGAGAAAAGAAATTTGCAGCAATGCTACCTTATCATGTATTTTGAATTGTTAACTCCTACTAGATGAGAACAGAGGAGAAATCTAGTCACAGACTAATTAATACTCTTATTAAAAACTTTGTGCTCTTTTGGACAATCCTGGCAAGAAATTCTGACCAGTAAAATATGTGTGTACCTGCAAACTTTCATGGTGTGATAGATTAGCTACAGCTGTAGTTTATAAAACATCTTTGATGAGATTCCTTCTGCTTTACTGTAATTCTTTACATAAATGGGGGGGGGATCAAAGTTTAAAAAGTCATTGTACATGTTCAGTTTAATTTAAATCTGGTCAGAATTTTCCTGTAAATTTTAAGGTATCAGAACAACTTATTCTTGAATTATACACATTAATTCAATATGTTTTGTGAACATAAACCCGTGTTTTCCTTTTACCAGTATACCTCTTATTTTATTCAACTTCCAATACTATGTCCTCTGACATACATAGGATAGCAGTGTTCATATTTTGGAAACACTGGTCACAGTCCAGAATTGGACAGTGCTGTTGATTTCAATGGAAAAAATGAAGAATTAACTTCTTCATGAAATTTAAAATATTTCCATGTGATGAACATTGATTTAGGGTGCACCTACACTGTAGAAATAATGCAGTTTGGGCACACGTTTATTGCCATGGCTCCATCCTACAGAATCCTGGAATTTATATAGTTTTGTGAGACATCAGCACTCTGGCAGAGAAAACTAAAGACTTTGTAAAATTACAAATCCCAGGATTCCATAGGATGGAGCGATATCACTTAAAATGGTGTCAAACTGAATTTCTGCAATGTAGATGCACCCTAAGTCATGTTCACTAAAGCATACAAAGATAAATCCTTTTGTTTCTAGTTAGACAATCGGACAAGATCATATTTAGCTAAGTAGGAAAGTACCATATTATTAACCTTTACAGGTTTGTATTCCTGTCTCCAATTATATATAAAATAACAGAATGCTTTAAAGCAAAATGCTTCCACTGCAAGAAAATCACCAACCCCTTCTTCACTGAAAATACTGGGTCTTCTTCTCACTTTCAGTGGACATGTTATATTGCCTGAATGTTGTGAAATGTGACTTAATTGCCCTTTTCAAGCAGCTAACACCATAAGATGTGTTCATTTGCTGTTCATACAGAGCATAATAAGTATGTTGGAGAACCAATCAATTGCTTTGTATTTTGAATAGATTTGAATAGATTTATTAGTAATACAGATTATATGGCAGAATTGAACTACAATGCTAAATAATATAGCCTTTTGATATCCTAATGCTTATGTACAGACATGATTACTTCAGGCTTCAATTTATTGTTTTATCTCTGGTACAATTCAAGCAGATACTCTGGTGGCTAGGGGTCCCATGCTGGTGCTCTGCACATACATGTGTGCACATCTAAGTTTCTCATACTTTCAAAGATACAAGTGCTTCGCTCTTTCTCTGTCCCTCATGAGGGTTTATAGCATTTATCACCCATTCTGGCTCCACTACCCAACCACAGACTGAGTAAAGAGGCATGTGGCACATTGGGAGCACTGCCTCTGAGACTCTGACCTTGCTCACATGGACTAGGACAGGAAGGATGTCTAAGACTGTACCCTTCTTCAGGCCGGAAAGTGGCTGGATCTGACCCCTTGGCAGCACAACCAGACTTAATTTGCCATGTCACAAATTCAGCCCCTCGGCTAACATGTACATAAAGGAGGTTCTTAGAAGTGCTCCAAGTCCCTAACCATCTTAATCTGGATTTGTCTTATTTGCTAGTGAAATATTGTTTATGATTTTAAAAAAACAAACAGCATTTACAAAAGAGGGGAGGAAACAACCGTTTCAGTGAAATCCAAAATAAAATGATATACCACAACATCTCTCTCTCGCTCTGGCTTTTCTTCACAAACGAAGATTCAGGAAGGACTCATCTTGCGCTTTCTGCAAGCACGCTGATGACTAAAAAAGGCCAATCCGAGATAAACAAGTCTGATTGCAGAAAGCACAGCAGAAGGTCTCCTTGGGTGATGTTTCCAGGTTGTGATTCTTTCTGCGTTGTCGTTTCTCTTCAAGACTTGTTCAGCATGAGTTCTCAAATAAGGCTGCAGCATTGTGGATAGTGCGTCTCCATGCCTCCCGATGTGAGGCCAGGGCGGACCATTGTTGGTGATCAAATTGGCTGAGCCTGAGATGTTGTTTCAGGGAGCCCTTGTATCGCTTTTTTGGAGCGCCCCTCTTACGCTGACCCATGGCGAGTTCACCGTAGAGTACTATCTTTGGAAGGCAATGGTCCTCCATCCTAGAAATGCACCCTGCCCAGCGCAGATGTGTTCTCAATATCATGGCCTCAATGCTGGTGATCCCTGCTTGCTCAAGGACAGCAACATTCGTCACATAGTCAGTCCAGTGTATATTTAGGATTGTACGTATACAGCGCTGATGGAAGCGTTCGAGGAGTCGTAAGTGGTGGCGATAGGTGACCCATGTTTCAGACCCATAAAGTAGAATAGACAGTACGATGGCTCTATACACATTGATTTTTGTGCTTTGCCTCAGGTGTTTATTACTGCAGACTCTTTTGTAAAGTCTTCCAAATGTGCTATATGCCTTTGCTAATCTGTGATTGATCTCTTTGTCAGTCTTGGTATCATACCAAAAAATAAAACAGCAATAAAATCAAAGGCAACCTATAAAGACTTTGTGAGATAATAAAAGTCTTGTCTTCAACCCACATCTAAACAGGGAAGAGGATAAATAGAACTTTCAGCAGACTAGTAGACTTGGGACCACTATTAAGATGGCTCTGTCCCTGTTACCTGCCAGCCTCTCCTTCACCAGTGGCAGGACCTTATTGCACTACACTATTATAGTGCTATTATTATACTTTAACTTCCCTGGCTTCCTCTTGTGGAATCCTGGGATTTGCAGTTTAGGGAGTGGCATATAGAACTCTCAGCCAGAGAGCTCTTAGGCCTCACTAAACTACAAACCCCAGAATTCCGCAGGAGGCAGCCACAGCAGTCAAAGTGTAATAATATCACTATAACAATGTAGTTCGATAATTTTCTTAGGATCTGATAGTAAAGCCCAAGTGGCTTGATATTGGCAGGTTGACAGTTAAAAAATAAAAAAGCACTAGCTGTGAATGGGATAGTGAATTTGGAGTGGTAATATTTGGGCCAGAATCCTGGGGAAAATAAGGATGACTGAGTTTGAAAGGTGTGAACAGCCATCCCATTACATGTAATGGTCAGCATACAGCTTTGTGCATATTAGTGGCTAATGACCAACTAGGGACTGGGAGCAAAGGATGAAGCTTGTACCCATTCTGTCCTATGTGCAGCTATATCCAGGTGGGGAATGCATGTTCTGCCTAAATATTTATGCTACATTTAGTTCTGAAGTTCAGGTTTCATTATAACCTCATGCCAAAGAAATACCAGGTTTCTATATTAACATATGTCACAGACAGAAAACATTTTAAACAGTTTTTTAAAAGGCACAGTTAACCACTTTTGCTTCAAGCAAGTCTGTAGAAAGCAGGCGGTTGCAAGAAATCGATGAACTGAATGCAATGGAGCTATGTGACAAATGTTAACAGTTGCTTTTAATTTTTCACAGCTCCAAATCCTCCAACAATTAGAGAAGAGCTTTGTACAGCTTCATATGACACAATCACAGTTCACTGGACTTCAGATGATGAATTCAGCGTGGTCTCCTACGAGTTGCAGTATACCATCTTCACAGGACAAGCTAACGTAGTTAGTAAGTACCAATATTTTGACATCCAACTATGTTTCATTCTGATGTTCAACCAACAAATCAAAAGCAAGTAAAATTCTTGCATTTAGAACCTAAGGCCATGATAACAAGGTTCCTAATGTGGTACGAAAGAGATATGTGAGCTATGTCAGAGCTCAGAGGGTGTGTGTGTGTGTGTGTGTGTGTACACACACACACACACATATATATACGTACACATATATTCACACACATACATACAGTATATGTGTGTGTGTAACATATTACTCTTTTTCTTTCTATTTTGTCCAGAGTAATGTGTTGTCCATTACTTTTTCCATTAAAATTAACACATTAGTAGCATGTTATTAGAATGATTTTATTTATTTTTATTTCTTGCTGTGCTACAAAAAAAATGGCATTACCATTCATTATACTATTTCACAAAAATGCCATTATGCTCTCACTACCTCTTCTCCAATAGTGTGCTATAGGTAGCATCATTATTTGTCATGTGTGGCTTCCAATCTGATTGATTTACTTCCAAGTTAAGAGGAGCTGTCAAGAGTTACATATGATTACCATCATAGGGTATTGCTTATTTCTCACAGAAGGGATTTCCAGTATGCACTCAGATCACAGGGTGAGACTGTAATTCCTTCCAAAGTTATTACAAATTGGAGTTTAACCATAGCTGTCATATGCCGCTTTAAAACACTAAAAAATTGTGACAGAGATTATCATGGGACATGTTATGAAGAGGGGAAAGACACATAATGTTATCAGTTGATGTGTGTGTGTGTGTGTGTGTATCCTTGTGTGCATGTGTGTTGTGTGTATATTACACACACGTGCATGCATGCGTACACACATATGGAGAAATACACAAACACACATGCACACACAAGGATAGAAAGAATAGGAAAGATCTGTTACACAGTATGCTAGAGGCACAGCAGTAATGCATGAGACAGGTTTGTCATATTGCAGTGCATATTGTGATGTGAAAATGAGATCAACCAAAGGTAAGATAAGACAATCAGAAAAGACATTGTAGTGGATTGTGAAGGGTTTTAAATGGAAGGACCTTCAGTGGCAGAAAAGGTTGTATTTTAATTGCTAGCCAGTAAGCAGCATTAGCTTCAAATCCCATTTTATATTACAACTCCATAAATTTCTTTTCAAGTGTTTTATGTTCCTTGATTTAAGCATGCAGTTTCATTGACTGAATGTTGACATGCTTAATAAAACACTAGGGTCAGTTTCAAAATCTGAAGAATTTCTCTGTAGCATTTTTAAAGCATTTCAACACATCACTTAGAACTAATGCATCCAGAACTGTGACATACCGGTACTTCCACCAGTGTATTAACACCACATCAAAGGAATGTAGCAATAGAAATAAATCTAATTTGCTTATTCAGTTTGACCTTATTTCCATAATTATAGTCTTTGCACATAGAGTTGTTTATTTTATCATGGATCACGTTTAACTTGCTAGTCCTTATACATTACCATTATGCATCAATCAAATATCATTATGTCAGTGACAAAGTGATACAATCTTTATTAGATTAAATTATTTAATTATTGCTTTCCCACAGTGCTCTTTAGTGATGACAGAGCACTACTTAATGCTGAAGGTGAAAAGGCTTGGGTTCTTCCTTTTCAGCTGATTTGCATATATCATTTTAACATTGTGTAACCTTTTTCTTAATCAATGTACTTGTCATGAAATGAAGAGAAGCTATTGTATGGACAGTTTCATGGTACACCCGCTGTTCATTTTTTAATTATGATTATATGTTTTTATATTTTTTTCTTTTCTTTTCTTTTGCTATTTGTTTGTGTATAGATATGCTACATTAAATAGTTTTATAGTATTTTATTTTATGTATCTCCTTCAGCATTTTTAAGGAAAGATTAAAGAAAAGTTTGAGAGCCAGTATGGAGGAGTGGTTTGAGCATTGGACTAGGACACTGGGAGACCAGGGTTCAAATCCTCACACAGCCATGGAAACCCCTCTAGGTGACCATGGTCAAGTCACACTCTCTCAGCCTCAGAGGAAGGCAAGAGAGTGCCTCCTCTGACCTAATTCTGCCAAGGAAACCCCATGATAGGTTCACTTGAGGGTCTCCGTAAGTCAGAAATTACTTGAAGACACACAACAACAAATTCATATTATAAATGAATTGTTTACAAAGATTTTTGGTTGAAATATAAGACTTACAAACTTACTTAAGTAAGTTCCACTGGAAACGAGGAGAGTTACTTCAGAATAGACAATGTGTAGTATTGTTCTCAATGTTTGAGAATATAGAAACTGAACAATTTAGTCTTCTTCTTTTGGACATTTTTTCCATTCTGTTTGGCCTGGTTTATTTGCTACAAAAAAATGAAGTAGAAAAAAAGCAGTGAAAGTCTCATGAGTGATATCTAAATCCAATTGCTAGCTGTGTTTAGAGTTGACCTGTCAAATCAATTGCTAAATGTAAAATCAATTTCTGCAAATCCTAAATAATTTTAACCACAATGTCAAATGTATCGGTAAACAAAAATAATGCATCCACCTGCTAAAATACCCCTCATTGGTAAGTAGTCAGTTGCCAAAAACAAGCCTGCAAAAAAAAAAAAAAACACCTATCTTTGCCTGCTGTTAGAAGGACAAGAGATAGGAGCCATCCTAGCCTTCCTTGGTAGGAAGTTCCAGAGCCTGTGGGGGGTATTTGAGAAAATCTTTTCTCCTACTAGAAGTACCTCTGAGGTGGTAGGACAAGGGAAAGGTCTTCACTGAAGTTCTCAAAAGTCCTCAAAGAAAAATTTAGTCCTTCAGATAGATTGAATCCAAGTTGTAGAGGGCATTATACATTGTGCTTCCATCTAATGGAATCCTGTAACTTGTAGTTTAAGGAGGGACATTTAGAATTCTCAGCCAGATAGCAGTAGTGCTTCATAGAACTAAACATCCAAGGGTCCCACTGGATGCTCCCACACCTGTTAAAGCAGATTCTGGCTGATGAGATTTAAGGCATGTGTCACTCAAGGATCAGACATCTCATCGTATTAAAGCACTTGGCTCACTAACTTCAACTGTGCAAATGAACTCCAGGCCATTCAGCTGAGCATCCAGAAGAGGTTGACTCTCTTTTCCATGATCTTCCTATTGACTGACAGGAGCACCGCTTTATTGTCTGAATTGAGTTTCATTTTGATAGTTAAACAAGCAGCAGAGTAAAGAACTTTAGTTTCATTAGATGATAATTAAATACCTATGGCCTAAATCAAAAGCAACATTAGTAGAGGAAAACAGTGGGCTAGCCAAATGCCATGGATTTTCCAGCAGTACAAGCAGTAGCACATTTGTTCCTGTGTTTCCTAAGCATGGTACTGCTTGTATTACCAGTTGCACAACTGGTGGTGGAACTAGAAACTGTATTAGATTCTCCCTTGAATGTAGTTCAGAAATAAATCTTCACAAGCACAACATATTATCACCAGTAGAATGACATCACAGCATACTGGCCTGTGTTTGTAGTTTATAACTGTTCTTATTTGCATAGGAAAGCCTGTTTTAACTCATGGTATTGGCAAAAGTTTAGTTATTGTTTAAGATAAAATTATGGTTTGTTTGTTTGGTTTTAAAAACCTCACTTATGGATTTTCATGTACAGTTGGCCTCTATGTTTTCTGGGGTTAGGGGCGCAAGACCCCTGTGAAAGTGAAAAAACCACAAATATCTCTACTCCATCCCTCCCAACCATATTTAACACACAGAAAAAGTACAATATGTGGATTCAACCTCTGTGATGCTTTCGAGGCGGCGGGGTTCCTTCACAAATCAGAAGTGGGCAGCTGATGGTGCTTGTTGCTGCCTCAGCTGCGCTTATGCCATTTTTATTAGGGACTTACAAGCCTCGTTGCACATTCACAATCTCTCTCAGTCTTACAAGGCTTGCAGTTGTGTTAAAAATGGCATAGGACAGCAATAGAGGTGACAGCAAATAATCTGTGAAAAATCAAATCCACAAAAGTTGATCCTGCAAATGTGGAGAGACAACTATACTCTGGTTTGGTCCTAAGATCGAGAATTTAGTTCCTCATGTGCTCTGACTAATATTGGGTCATTTGTTCTTTGGAATTAATGTCTCCAGATTTAAGGGTAAACCTGCCCTTGAGTAGGGGAAAACCATTCGAGTAACCACTCAGCTGGTTTTTTGTTGTTGTTGAATGGTTACAAAACTGAGGAACTTGAATAAATGTAGTGCTCTCGTGTGGTTTGTGAATCTTAAAAGTTTTAAAGTATGTTTGTGAAATGTTTCCAAATGCTCTCACATAGTACCTAATTTATATCAGCAATGTCTAAATGTTTAAAGGACTTAACCAGGGAGGGGGGGACCCTACAGTAATCTTCCATAGATACCTGCACTTCTTAGTCAGCCAGGATGCAAAGAAATCTAAGAATGCTATAAGAGATTAAAGCACAAAAGATAAAGTGAAAAAGACATGGAAGGGCTATGGGTTTCTTTGATTAATCACTAACAAGCCATGATAATAAAACTTTGCTTCATTCTCCTCTGACCCATTTTCACGCATAGCATTATGCTGACAGAAGGCATACTGTGGGTAAAGACAGTACGTCAGCTGCAAAGCGCTGAAGGGAGGCTTTAGAACAAAGCCTATGCATTGTGAGAAATACAGTGGAGGATGTTATTCCAGACTTCATGAAATGAAGCTTAATAATGAGTCAGCACGAAACCATCTTGTCTTAATAGTGTGTGAGGTGGCAAACATTAATTGTATGCCCTGATTTGGATAAGCTAGTAGCTTTTTATAAGGCAATGCACAGTGTGAAGTACTCAGAATTTGGCATTGTGAATTGCTTCCTATTTTATGCATAGTAGCATTAATACAAGGGACTGTTCAATTATAATTTAATAATTTCTTTATAAAATATCCAGTTGTTGGCTGAGGTCTACAGATGCTGTCTATGAGTGGGACACACTTTCCCACTTGCACAGTGTCAGGGGGCAAGTTTGCCAGTTGCTCTTCCCAGCCACATCCTTTCACACCCTTGATCTTTCAGAATTCTGCTTCTGCAGAGTACCTTCTAGGATCAGGCTGATCTATTTCTGAAATACATCTAAGAAAGCTTGATTTTTCTAACTGGTTTCCTTTTCTTCTATTTTCAAACTTCTTGGCTAGCATGTGAGAACCAGAGAGAGAAAAAGATAAAATGGAAATAGATTTTTCCAGTATGCATGCTTATTACGCATATTGCCATTCTAATTAAAACAAGTTAGAATTCTTTTTTTTAAAAGGAAATAAATTGCATGCCATAAAACTAAATCTTTGCAATATTGTTGTCCTATTAGTGTGTGTCCATATATGCAAAAGTACATACATATATACATAGCCCTGTGGTTGCTCCCAGACTGTGGAGCTCCTTTCTACGGAAAGTCCAGTTGGCCACTTCCCCGCTCTCTTTTCATCAGCGGTTGAAGTTGTTTTTATTTAAGCTGGCATTTGAAACCTACATTTTAATTGGTGTACTGGTTTATTGTTGTATTTTTACAATTTGATGTTTTAATTCATGTGTTTTAGCTATATTTTAACAATGGTAATTTAATTTAATTCTTATTTAATTTTTGTAACTTGTGATATTTTTGCTGTATTTTTTAGTGATTGTAAGCAGCCTTGGATTCCATTTTGGGAGAAAGGCAGAATACAAATATAATAAATAAAATAAGAGGGTCCTCTGCAACATCTGGCAATGAATTAGTGCAAAGGAAGTATAGTAGTCTCTCTCTTTGGCTTTTCTTCACAAATGAAGATTCAGGAAGGGCTTATCCCATGCTTTCTGCAAGCACACTGATGACTAAAAAGGCCAATCCGAGCTAAACAAGTCTGATTGCAGAAAGCATAGCAGAAGGTCTCCTTGGGTGATGATGCCAGGTTGTGATTCTTTCTGCATTGTCTTTTCTCTTCAAGACTTGTTCGGCATAAGCTCTCAAATAAGGCTGCAGCATTGTGGACAGTGCATCTCCAAGCTTCCCGATGTGAGGCCAGGGCGGACCATTGTTGGTGATCAATTTGGCCTGAGATGTTGTTTCAGGGAGTCCTTGTATCGCTTTTTTGGAGCGACCCGCTTATGCTGACCCGTGGCAAATTCACCATAGAGTACTATTTTGGGGAGGCAATGGTCCTCCATCCCAGAAAAGTGCCCTGCCCAGCGCAGCTGTGTTCTCAATATCATGGCCTCAATGCTGGTGATCCCTGCTTGCTCAAGGACAGCAACATTCATCACATAGTCAGTCCGGTATATATTTAGGATTGTGCATATACAGCACTGATGAAAGCGTTCAAGGAGTCGTAAGTGTTAGCAATAGGTGACCCATGTTTCAGACCCATAAAGGAGAATAGACAGTACAATGGCTCTATACTCACTGATAGTATTATCTAATAGTAGTAGTACGCTGTGTAATCCCACTGTGCATTCATTTGCTAGTGACAGCATAAATGTATAATGGTTGATATATGAACACACAGTTGGCTTAGGCTGCTCAAGGGCATTTGTCTCCTAGAACTGAGAAGTAAGACAGGTGGTATGGTTTTTCTTCACTGTCTTTGAGTGTTCTCTGAACATTTCTTATGACCTAAATAGGAAAAAAACATATGCAATGTTCTTTTGAAATGTTGTTTTTCTCAATAAAATGTATTGGTTGGTGTATTTGTTTCTTAGATCTGGTCTATACGAGGAGAAAAAAAAACAAACAAATTCGGAAAGGCTGGCGTTTGCAATGATGCGAACTGCCTATACAGTCAAAAGACCCTCCCCAAACTCTGCATGACCCCCAACCCAGCTGGCTGCTGTGAGTGATTTACTCATGATTTTAAATCTGCCACCGCCAATTTAAAAAAAAAAAGTTTCCCAGGGTGCGCACAAGCAACACTTCATATTTACAAATAAAGAAATAAAAAAAGAGTATAAAATCGCCGTTTGATTGACTTACTGGACCCTTGCTTAGCTCAAAATCTAACATGGCTGCCACAGCTGCTTTCCGGCTTTGCTAGCCCCACCCCCATCCTCATCTAGCCAAACAGACTGCACTGCCTGTTCGTATTTGTGCGAATGTGAGTGTTCAAACAATCGCACATTCACTTGTCATATGGAGCTTTTAAAAAAAATCCATACAAAGGCCCAGATGCAGCGCACATGGACTTTGCAGTGGATTTTGCTGTTCCCCCTTCTGAATGACATGTATTTGTGCGAACGGCCGTTTGAATGGATTGCCGTACATTTGCATGCCAGTCTTTTTTTTTTTTTTTAACCGTATAAAGAACACCTTAGTTTCAACTAAGGCTGCTGCCACACTACAGAAATAATGCCGTTTGCCACCACTTTAATTATCATGGGTCAGTGCTATGGAATCCTGGGGTTTGTAGTTTGTTGTGGCACCAGAGCTTTCTGACAGAGAAGGCTAAATATTTCACAGAACTGAAAATCCCAGGATTCCATAGCATGGCACTTAAAGTGGTGTCAAACTGGAGTATTTATGCAATGCAGTTGCAGTTTTGTTCATTCAGTTGTTGAATGGTACATCGACATATAGATAAAGCCCATTGATTTAATGGGTCTACTCATTAGGAGTAACAACAGGATTTAGGCCATAATTATGTAATCTGTATTTTGGAGTTTTAGAATTTTTTTATAAATCACCTGAGATGCTTAATCTCCTGAGTGGGTAGTACTCTCCTGAGTACTAAATGGTGAATTGTGTCTCAATTGCAAACATATCCTGAGAGATAGGTATGCTCTTCAATAAGCTCAAAAGTTTGTCATACTTTAAGCAAGCCATGATTACACTTTGTTGAATGCATGGATTCCATTGACCTCTGAAACCCTTCAGGGATGAGAATCATTTAGGTGACTGTAGACATATCATATGGTGGTTGCACATAGGACTTTTTCGTCAGCTTGTGAGGCTGCTGCACTGCAAAGCGTCAGTTTCGGATGATGCTCGCCCCTGACGGTACTGTTGCAGTACCACGGGGAGAGTTGAGCATCATATTTCCTTGATTTTTACTCACGATCATCTTTCGTGAGTAAAAATCAAGGAAATATGACGCTCAACTCTCCTCGCGGTACCGCAACAGTACCAGCAGGGGCGAGCATCATCCGAAACTGATGCTTTGCAGCGCAGCAGCCTCGCAAGCTGACGAGGCTGCTTGCGTTATTTTTCAGCGTCCAAAAAAGTCCTTAGCATGACTGTTCTATTTCCCTACTTAACAACAGATTTAAGACATCTTCACTCCAAATGATCTTCCTACATTGAAAGTACAACTGTGTATGAAAAAGGAGCATACACCATGCACCAGTATAGCCATCAGTTGTAGCCAATGCTTCTTCAAAAATCTATTTCAATGAACGGTTCTGATTTATCAGTTACCAAAGAACTGTAGCCAAAATTGATTGATATAGTTCCTCACTCTAACACAGAGTCTCCTCTTCTGTAGAAGTCTAAAAGAATCCAGTAATACATGTGCAGAACTCTATCATAAATAGGAAATAAATGGGGATTTGCAGCATGGCCTTTAATTATGTACCAGTAATGATTTGTTTTTTTTCCAGAAGCAATCGTCTGACTTTAATTCCAGGGAATGAGGCACATGGAAAATGCTACGTTTGCTTGACCAGGAAACTTGCATAGCATTTTCAGAAATCTATCACTTGAAAATCTTTCCATATGTGTTTTTCATTGCCATTTAACATTTAGTTTGTGTATTCTTTCTATGAGGACTAGGCACAGATCATTTTGGGTAAGAAAAAAAGTCTCTGGAAGCAGATCTATATATCCTGTTGCTCAAATTGGCATGCAAATGTTTAAATTAACTTCTTTTTTAAAAGTGTTGTCTTCTGAATGCTTTGGAATAAAACTTCCATTAGCAACAGTTCTTCATTTACCACCTGCATATTACATTATATGAGACACTTCAGTTTTAATTAATATATTAAAATATCACATTGCAAAAAAGTTTTAAAATGTATTTAACAGGCATGCTTTATTTATTATTTTCCAACCATAAGTGCGTTTGGAGGGGGGGAAGCATCATATGTCCTAATAAAGATATTAGCCAAGTGTGGATTTTGGCACTTATTCTTATAATATAATTTTCCACTTTAGCATTTTAAAAGTTTGAAATGCTCCAGAGATAGTGGAGCCTTCCTGTGACTTTTGCACTACTTGTATATTTCACTCTGCTCAAACAGTGGATCCCACAATAAATGCGAGGAGCATTTGCAGTTAGCATATTTTTTCCCATCTGTTTTTTTAACTTCGACAGCAACAGATAGTGGAGCAATGTAAAAAAAAAAAAAAAAGTTTTATGAATTACTACCTCCAGATTGTAAAATATTAATAATAGCAATAAAAAAGTTCTTCCTCTTTCCATCTCCAGTATCTCACAAATCCTGCATGATACCTCATTATGGTCCATTCACTAGTCCAGTAGTCTCTAATTTACATTCCATTCATTTTCTACAGTATAGCCTTAACAATCCATTATTGCATTGCATGTGGGAACTTAATGTCCTTGCTTTAAAGCACTGCTTTCTGAAATCAAAAACCTGAATTGACTGGGAACAACAGTATTTCACAGCTGTTTTTTCTGCTCATGGAGCACAAAACAGGAAGGAATCTTAAAAATCTTTATCTAGTCCGATGTCACTACAGTAATACAAATTCCCCAGACCTCAGCTACCTCCTAGCGATCCTTGTCTAGGGAATGGAAATCCCATAATATCCCTCTACAACCCATTCCACTGTGTAGGGGAATTTATGAAGTGTTAATTTTCCCATATGAGTTTATATTTAAGAGAAATACATTCCTAAGACAGCCAAGGCAAATTTATTGGGCTGAGTTTCAAAATACATAGAAAAACTGTTTTGGCATATCATCATCCTGTGTTCCACGGGATCATGAAAAGTGCAGTATCTAAAAGCTGCCTCCAGAGAACCTTTCTGGACTAAGCTCCTTTTAAGAGAAAAGAAGTATAGCAGCTGCACTTAGAAGAAGAGGCTGGAGATTATTTTCCTTTGAAAATTAATGATTTCCGTGGCTGGCCAAGATGATGCTTCTTTCCACCCACTAAGCAAAAGTTGAGGGTGCAACTACTATGGAAAGATGGGACAGTGTTCTGAAGTTAGCAATGGTAGTTTAGGGGGTGCAAATAGGTTGCAAGGCAACAACTTGGCTCTTTCCTTCTGGCATCTCCTGCTTGAGGCAACCTTGTTTAACATTAGGGACAGCCCTGAGAATTTCTAGCCACAGCAATGAGGATGCAGTATTCACAGGACATGTAGTTTGTTTTGTAGATGAAGTATAGCATGGGAAGTACCTGCTCCACCAAAATCCCAGGTGGGTTGAAGACATTCCACAGAAGATGTAGGAGACAAAGTACAGTGCTTCCTTTGTAAAGTTTGAATGGGGAGTTAGTGCATCTTCTTCATAGATTTAATGAAGTCACACATCTTCCTTTGGGGATGATATGTAACTTCTTTTTTTCCAGGTACAGTAGGACCCCCATATCCGTTGAACCAATATCCACAGTTTCAGTTATTCACGGGACACAAAACAACACACCTACCATAGAGTCTTCCTAGAAAATGCCTAGAGAGACATCCTCTCAAGATGTTTTCTATGTCCTCCAAGGCAACTCTATGGTATTTTAAACTGGGAGTCCCATTCTTTTCAATGGTGTTCACTGTTATCTGCAGTTTTTTGTATCTGTGGATACAGGGGTCCTACTGCCTCTCTCTCTCTCTGGCTTTTCTTTGCAAACGAAGATTCAGGAAGGACTCATCCCACGCTTTCTGCAAGCGCGCTGATGACTAAAAAGGCCAATCCGAGATAAACAAGTCCGGTTACAAAAAGCACAGCAGAAGGTCTCCTTGGGTGATGTTTTTGGGTTGTGATTCTTTCTGCGTTGTCGTTTCTCTTCAAGACTTGTTCGGCATGAGTACTCAAATAAGGCTGCAGCATTGTGGATAGTGCGTCTCCATGCTTCCCGATGTGAGGCCAGGGTGGACCACTGTTGGTGATCAATTTGGCCAAGCCTGAGATGTTGTTTCAGGGAGTCTTTGTATCGCTTTTTTGGAGTGCCCCTCTTACGCTGACCCATGGCGAGTTCACCATAGAGTAGTATTTTTGGGAGGCGATGGTCCTCCATCCTAGAAATGTGCCCTGCCCAGCGCAGCTGTGTTCTCAATATCATGGCCTCAATGCTGGTGATCCCTGCTTGCTCAAGGACAGCAACATTCGTCACATAGTCAGTCCAGTGTATATTTAGGATTGTGCGTAGACAGCGCTGATGAAAGCGCTCGAGGGTCCTACTGTATTCCAGAATAAACATCCTTCTGCCAAAAAAAAAAAAAAAAATCTGGAGGCAAACTACACTTGCATTCATCTTCCAAAACTACTTCTAAGAACAGGCTGTGTCCTTGGCATGTTTTACTTCAGTCTCTACAGAAGAATATCTTTGCAATTCATTAAACATTAAACTCAAGGCTTGTCCTGTTGTTGGATGCGATTTTTTGTCCTTACATATGGTCTGGATTTTTTTCCATATGTTTAGGAAACATTTGTTTGTTATTTCATATGGGAACTGAATCATCAAGGCTCAGCCAGCATGGTTCTTTCTATGAGAGATTGTTCATTCCTATGAAAAAGTCACCCTTTTTACTTATAGAAGTGTTTTACATCCTTGTGACTATCAGACCTGGGGCTCTTTCACACGACACAGTTACAGCTCTATGGTTCCACTTTAGCCATGGCTGCAGCCTGTGGAATCTGGGGTCGGTCATTTGGTAAGACATAAGAGCTCTCTGGCTGAGAATTCTAAGCATCCCTGGGGGTCCCAGATGATGATGATGATCATGATCATGATGATCATGATCATGATCCCACCCTAAATTGCAAATCCCAGGACTCCGTTGTATAGAACATGGCAGTTAAAGTGAAGTCATAGTGTTGTAATTGTGTAGTGTGAAGTCATAGTGTTGTAATTGTGTCGTATCCCTTGGTATCAGCACCCAGCAAATTGGAGTACCTGATAGAATTCACATGTCCTGCAGGGCTCATCAAGATTAAAATCTTCCCTGCAGCCACAGCTATCCACAGGACTAACGGATGTAGTTACCAGTTTGGACAGGAGGAGTAGCAATGATGGGCAGAGATGCAAGAAAATGAGCAAGAGCCATTGGCAGCACCATGCCTGAATTGAGCATTCTGCTGCCATTGGGGCTCTCACTTGCTGCTTCTGCTGTTGCCACTAGTAGCTTCCCTCCATGGTTCTTCTGGATAGAACCAAGGAAATGCTCCCCTCTAAACCTTGTTGGGCCTTGCATTGGGGTGAATCTACAGGGTTGGCCACCCAACATGGATCAAACCCAAGTAGTGGCTCAGCTCCAAGTAGAAAACACTGCCACTTCCTGCCAGGTAAGCACATTCAGGATGGAAGTGGCTGGCAGGACCAGTGGATGCAGCCCTTGATTGGGGCAGATGTGATGGCGCCACTGAGCAAGGGCCCAAAATGATGAGCATCCTTGGCAACACCACACTGAGGGCTGGAATCCTTCTAATACCAGTTAATGAACAGACATGCAGTTACCTGCTTCAAAAGCGTGTTCCTGCTCTCTTTTGAATCTTCTCCAGCTTGTTTGTATCACTGTGTCAGTTTCAGAGATGGATCTAAACAGCAAATGCAACTTTCATCTCTTAAATACTAAACAGTGTGAAATTCTAATCTGAAATAACCTTAAACAATGAAGAGATGGCATTTCTATAATATTTTAATATATTTGCAATGAGATCATTTGTGGGAGGGAACATTTTCATGCTGTTCTCTACTAATTTTGAAGAATCATTTGGTAGCGAGGAGGGAGTTGTGGGAGAAGACTAAATAGCAGAATAAAAGCAAATTCACTTGTCTAATGATCTCAGCTGTGGATGGCTCACTCACATTAAATGGCAGTTTAAACAAGCATGGACCACTTAAAATTGACGGCCCTGCAAATGCATTTGCTGTTCAGATTCATGCTCTCTTTGTTCCTGAGGTATCAATCAATGAAAAAAAAATGTATGTTTCGATTGGCTAGGGTCTTGCTGTTTAAAGAAGTAGATAGATAATTTTCTATTGGGATTATTTAAAGACATCTTCAGGTTCACCTGGTTGTTCAAATGTATCAGAGAAAATTTCTACATAAAATACTTAATGCATTTTGATTTGAAATACAGGTCTGTGTAATTCAGCCGACAGCTGGATGATTGTTCCGAATATCAAACAAAACCACTACACGGTCCATGGGCTGCAGAGTGGCACCAAGTACATCTTTGTTGTTAAGGCCATTAATCAGGCTGGCAGCCGTAACAGTGAGCCTGGAAAGCTGAAGACAAACAGTGAGTAATGTTTCATCCATCCAGCACGCAAGCATTTTATTTTTCCCTCACCTCAACTCCATTCAGCTTGACATTTGAATGACACAGAGGTGCAGTGTAGAGCCTATATTTTAGCACTTTCCACAATTGCATGGCATTTATTTCATCTAGCAAGAATGTCTACCATAGTCCTTCACAACCCTTCACAATCCTATACCTTTTTTAAAAAATGTGGAAGTAAGTCTGATTGAACCCAATGTCTGAGTAGGCATGTATAGGATTCCATTCAAAGACCAATGGTAGATCATAGAGTTTGATCTATGTCCATCTAGTCCAACTCCTTGCCATGCAGGAATCCACAACTAAAGCACTCCTGAGAGATGGCTGTCCTACCTCTGTTTAAAAACCTCCAGAGATGTAGAGTCCACTGCCTTCTGAGGCAATCCATTCTACTGTCAAGCAGCTCCTACAGTCAAGAATTTTTTCCTAATATTTAGCTGGAATCTCTTTTCTTGTAATTTGAATCCATTGGTTTATGTTCTAGTCTCTAGAACACCAGAAAATAAGCACACTCCAGTATCTACATGGCATCTCTTCGGATATCTAAAAATGGCTGTCATGTCACTGCTCAGTCTTTTCTTCTCCAACATAAACATACACATAGGAGAGATGGACTGTATTGAAGGGAATTCTATTTCTTTTTGTACCTTTTCTGTTTTATGTACAGTATTTTTATTTATCAAGAATGTATACCCCACATTTCATATATAGAAATACATAAGAAAGTTCAAAAAATATGTAATGACCATGGAGGAAAACAACCATAAAAATATTACTGAATAATTACATCAAGCTTAAAGTACTGGCCGGAATCTTCTATGCACTATGTTGTTAAATAACTGTGGTGGTTAGGTAGCTACACAGTGAACCTCAGCCAAACCTCCCCAATCTCCACTTATGAGGCAGCAGCCACTGTGATCAATGTGGATCTGTTCTCCTGTTGCTCAGAAGCAGCTGACTAATGTTCCCATCCCCTTGTGTGAGCAGTCTCCCCTGTGACACAGGGGAGGAAAATCAAGGAGAGGACCAATGCTTAGGAACAATGCTGTACATGAAGCCCTGCCTTTTGATGCCCCATTATATGACAGCTTGCTCTTTCAATGCTTGCAAATTAAGGAAAGTTCCTTAATTTGCTCCCCTTGCAGCAGAGATCATTCACATGAGGGAGGTTAGAATATCTGATATGTGGGGACTGGAATACTTTCCTAGTCCTTATGTATCCACTAAGTGATGAGATACATAGCAGTCATGAATATGAAGCAGTCATGATTGTATAACCCTTTGGTTACATATTTGTAACTACCCAGTAGGACTTCAGCTTCTCTTGGAGAACCAACTTTTAGCTGCTTGCCAAGCTGCTGGGAGTTGCAACCCATAGCATCATAGGACCACATGATTTCCATCCCATCTGTAAGCTGTGTGTAATGCTTCAGATATCAAACAAAAGGTCAAAATAGACTCATAGGGGGAAAGGGCATTCTTAGGACATCAAAAACATTCTATTTCCTTGTTTTCAAACAAAATACAGAAGGCATCATAGGAATGGTGGGTGTACCACTACAGTCGATAACATAATTTACTAGCTACTCCAAGTAGTGTCGCTAGATGTAAAAGAATGGCCATTTTCTTCACTCTTATTGGAGGAAAATCAAGGAGAGAAACAATGCTTAGGAACAATGCTATACACGAAGCCCCTGCTTTTTGATGCCCCATTATATGACAACTTGCTCTTTCAATGCTTGCAAATTAAGGAAAGTTCCATTAATTTGATGAGGGGTTTGCTGTTTCGTTGGTTCTTCTTGCCTATGGAGGCTTGCTTGGGACCAGCCATGCAAACACACACTGCTTGCAAGATGAGCTGAAGGGAATGGGGCACCAAGCCAACTAACTGACTAAGAGACAGCAGGTGCGAGCTGATATGCACGGACAGTCCCAAGCAAGCCACCATAATTCCTTCACGTTCCCTACATGAGTTCTGCTTTTCAACCAGTTCCAATTTCTGACAGTGCTGTAGTCTCTAACCTGTTGGATAAGTGTAGTTGAAATAAAATGTGTTTATTCTGTGTACTAAATAGCATCATAGTCCAGTACTCATTTTAAAAAGTTTGGTACTCTTTGTATCCTGTTCACATTCAAGGCCAGCCATTCAAACTCGATCCTAAGTCTGCCCACAGAAAGTTGAAGATATCTCATGACAACCTGACAGTGGAGCGTGATGAAACCTCTTCTAAAAAGAGCCACACACCTGAACGTTTCACCAGCCAAGGAAGTTATGGAGTAGCCGGCAATGTGTTTATTGATAGTGGACGTCATTACTGGGAAGTGGTTATCAGTGGAAGTACATGGTAGGTGGGTCAAACCATCCATCTACATGTTTCCCATCATTTTGTGGCCAAAAAAAGCTTGTGAATTGCTTGTATTTTCTAGTTTCAACAAATCACTAATGAAGAGTAATAGAAGTCTATCTCTAATGATCTGATTCTGTTATATACATCACTGAAGAAAATGGTGGTTCACAATAAAAATATATCTAGTTCCTTAAAGATTAATTACACAATACATTATAACCGTCTTTTCCTATAGGCTCACATTTAAATAAGACAAGTCCTGCAAGAATAAAGTTCAAACTTGCTTACATTCTAACTCAGATCTGGATGGACATCTTGCCAGTCTACCTGTAGCCAATTATTTATTTATTTTAGTCAGTTCTTCTTGTCCCCTTCCAGAACTAGAAACTAAAGTAAGGCCTTGTATGTCTCTGGTATAAACTGCACCTACCTCTTATGTTTGGTAACCTGTGCACATTTTAGGGCTGTGGTTCCTCTATAGAGGTATCTTTATAGTTGCAAATAATGCTTTGTTTTTCTTAGACTTCTCCTCTCAGTTATGGGGATTTTTACTCCACTGTATGATTCCTGGATGGTAAAAAAATATGTTCTTTGCATCATTATAGCATACTGAGGTATGGTGGAAACTGGTTGTTCCCATTTCAGTCGTGCAGCTGTGAAGCTGTTCTGGGTTTTAATCTGGGTTTAAAGCAGCTATCCAAGATTCTGATCCTAATTGGGGGATAAGATTAAACCCTTTGGAATACTCTTTTCAAGTTCAAACTAAAACATAGAGTGGATTTGCTATCCCACTGTAAGCCATTATTGCTACATCACAGCCAGCTGCTTTAGGACTTCCAGGAACTACTCACACTGCCGTGTTTTCTCTTTTAGAAATGGTTGGGTAGGGGGCTTCCTGGAAATGAGAGGGCTATTTGCCACAGTTGGGGGAGTGGGATAGCAGGGAATGCTCATTCACCCCTGATAGGTTTGTGAACCAAGCAGGGTGATGGTTGGCTAGCCATAGTCTGACAGAAAGAGAATGAGCAGTTATCAATAGAGCAAATAGTCTACTAGTAGTTATTCTCAGCTCAAAATTCCAGGCGATTGTTTCAACATATATAAGTCACATCTGGTTTATTTTTAGTATTCCAGCTTTGTACCATGGAACTATTTCAGAATATGAAAGGCATATATAAAAAGAGACACTGACTCAATAGACTAAAATACAGAAAATACAATAGGCTAAAATATATAGAAAACTAGATGATATGAAGCATGTCTTTTTTTAAAAAAATATATCTTTTGTTTTACAGGTATGCGATTGGTGTGTCATACAAATCAGCACCCAAACATGAATGGATTGGAAAGAATTCTGCCTCTTGGGTTCTTTGTCGTTGTAATAATACATGGGTTGTGAGACACAACAGCAAAGAAATTCCAATCGAGCCTGCACCCCATCTCCGTCGTGTAGGCATTTTGTTGGACTATGACAATGGTTCCTTGGCCTTTTATGATGCTTTGAACTCTCTACACCTTTACACTTTTGACATTACATTTGCACAGCCTGTGTGCCCAACATTCACTGTCTGGAATAAGTGTTTGACGATAATAACAGGCCTTCCCATCCCAGACCACTTAGATTCCATTGAGCAGATGCCATGACTGTTGCTGGGCGTAAATGGATGATGAATGTCCAGTATAGTTCCCACTGAATTGTGACTGGAAAAATAACATGGGCATGAATACCTTTCAAACAAAAGTGTCCCTAATGCTCCCAGCCAGAACTCAGAATGGGATGATCTCTTCCGTCTTTGCTGTTTGTTTTGTATTAAAGGCAAGATATGGCTTTAATAATGTCTCAAAATGCTTTTGTATTTAGTCTCTTTCAGGAAAATTTATAAATTATTTATAAAAAGAAGAGGAAAAACCTGATTTGGATATTTGCATTTGGGCACCTCATAAGAATGACTTGGTTTTGCACATTAAGGGCTCTATCACAATGTTTTTAGTAGTAATTTCCCATATTTTGATTTTGTAATAAGAGAAAGCAGGTTGAATACTGCTTTCTTCAATACTGATTCTTCTTTTCTTTTCTTTTATTGGTATGGTACTTTCTTAAGTATCACTTTTACTACATGAAATATTCCTTCAACATGAAACACATTAACATATGCATCAAGAAATGTTAGTATCTCAATCAACTTGCAGTCAATATTACTGTAAGCAGTTTTCTTATCTACTGATGATTCACCTTTGTCACTTTTAAGCATATGTGTACATTTGATTTTTGTCTCAGAAAACCAGTAGTACTGGAAGATAGGTCTGACTGAGTTTTAAGTCAAAGTACCACTGAGATCAATTGATGGTCAAGTTGTAGTGGTATCGATGTGGATTCACATCATTTAAAAGGTACACAAAGCATCCACATATGCAGTGCTACAGGGAGGCAACGTACAACTGATTTGAAACTTAAATGTGAGCATTTTGTTATATTATGTTATAGTGTATCAATAAAATAGCACAGGTATCTGTTTTGTAAACAGTGCCTAGAAAGAGGTTGCACTCCATTGTATCATTGTGTTGAATATTTGAAGGAATCGGGAAGTCATCTGAGGCCTGTGAAAATATCTTGTACCTGTGATCCTCCAGTGATGTTCAAGCCTGGGACTTTTTTAGTGAGTACAGTGGAGCCTCAGTATCTGCTGGGGTTTGATCCCAGGATCCCCCATGGACACCAAAATCTATGGATGCTCAAGTCCCTTTATATATGTACAATGGCATAGTAAAATGGCATCCCTTTTTTAAAAAATTGTGAACATCAAGGTTTGCTTTTTGGATCCCCCCTCACAAATATTTTTCAGTTGTGATTGGTTGAATCTGTGAATGCAAACAAAATCCATGGATACAGAGGGCCAGCTGTATAGTGGAAACAATGACATGCATTTTGGGTGATTGGCTTTTTTTCCTCCACCTGTCCCAAAGAACTAAATCCTTTTACCTGTGGATTGCATCATGAGAAGTCCAATACTGGGTTTGTAAAATTATAAACCAGAATAATTTTGCGTAATGATTGAAGTGCAAAATATGGATTAAACAATCATGTAAGCAGACAATGACCACTAGCTTCTTCAAGACATATCTCTGTGTGTATGAGCCTTCAAGTTGCCTGTTGACTTATGGCGACCCTATGAAATTCAGGCCAGGAATATTCAAAGGTGGTTTTGCCAGTTCCCTCCTCTGAAATATAGCTTACAGCACCTGGTATTTGTTGACCATTTCCCATCCAAGTACTAAACAGGGCTGACCTTGCTTAGCTTCCAAGATCAGATGGGATCTGGTTGCCTTCAGGGTTTTGCAAGTTAAAGATCAAGCTTGATCTGCTTAATTGATATGTGTTTTACCTCAGAAAATCATAACAGAACGCATCTCTGATATCCTTACCCTGCTTTACTCTACTATATGTTAGCCACCTGATAATGCAATGCACCATAGCATGGTGGTTGCTACAGGTGGGAATTCCTAGTTGTGGTTTGCCTTCTTTATGCCTCATAACAGAAAGTGCCCCTAATTTTGATTTGTTTGAAAGTATATTGACTCACAAGAGCTCTGCCTCTTTGAATTTTTACTCTGTGCATAGCTTCTCAAGCAGAACCCAAACATTTCATCACCAAAGATGCATGTTTCTTTCCTTGGTTAGTTCACTGGCTAAGTGGGTTCTGAATAGCCCTCTTTCCTCAAAAAGCTGAAATTGGTTTCTTCTTAGTCACTGCTGTCAAAAATTGTGCAATTAGAAAGATTGCTGTCTTTTCTGCTTTTCTATCCTATCTCTTTTCCTTTGGCAAGATGGAAGCCGCTCTTACTCACTCACTTTTCTACAAACTGTCCTCTTGCTTCAAACGGAACAGTCCCCCCACCCCTGATGTGGTGCTACCTTTACAATCACAGAAAGTGACACTAATATGGTCTATAAAGAAAAATCTACTATAACAAAGTGCAGACTTGCAGAGCACTCTGTTATAACTAGATGTTCACACAGATAATGCTCTTCAGTTATCATCTCTTTTATAATAAGAATGTTCATAGGGTCTGAACCTTTGAACTAAAGGTAAGTTCAGCATCAGATCACACTTTTTCTACAAAGATTGTGTGACTACTTGTTTTTTAAAAGTATAGTAAAATGGCAATAAAGTAATGCAACAATGAAAAACTCAGGTTGCATCTTGATTTTAAACACAGGAAGAAAATACAGTCAGATCCCCATATCCACAGAACCAATATCCAAGTTTTCAGTGATCGATGGGACACAAAATAGGGACATACCATAGAGTTGTTCTGGAAAATGCCTAGAGAGGTGTCCTCTCTGGGCATCTTCTAGGTCCTCTGATGCAACTCTATGGTATATTTTAAAGGAAGTCCTTTATTTTAATAGGGTTGACTGTCATCCACAGTTTCCAGTATCCATAGTAAATATGGGAAACGAACCCCCACAGCAGGGCTCCAACTGTAATCAGAATAGGCAGCCTCAAAGAAATAGAAATGTCACTTCCTGGTTTTGTTTTCCTACCAAAAGTAAAATTGGCAGCTATAGATTTATTCAAACATTTATCCATATATGCACAGGGCTAAAGCTAGGAACTGGGACTTGGCATGTAAGCCCTAACACCCAGCATTTGGACTTACGTTAGATTTTTGTGTGTTCACCATAAAAGTCAGAAGAGTACTCTGTATTCACATTCATCTGAAGAAGAGTACAAAGCTCCCGTCAGCAAAAAGACAATCTTATCAGGGTTACTAATCACTGGAGCTTTGTAACTGCTGCCAAGTGAATGTGGTTACAGATACCTCTTCAAACCTTCATAGAATTCCTATGCATGTTCAGGCAGACACTTGAACAGGGCATTAGTGTATGTCAAGGAAGGCTTATGGAGCACCAAGAGGCCCTTCAGGAGACTTGCTCAATTTTAATACACCATATTATCACAATGCCCAAGTTATGCTTTCTTCAATTTAAATGGCAACATAAAAACTCCAGCTAGTGCAAGAGAAGACATTTAACACTCATCTGTCTAGAGAACAAGCCTACATCTCTCTGCAACATGACCTGGACACCATCACCTCATGACATAGGTGATACAGTATGATAATGTGGTTCTTTCCTTCCTGCAATACCTGCCAACCTGTCCAATTGCTGTCTCTCCCACTGCTCCTGCTGTGCATTCTTCAGTGAAACTGCCATGGCTGAGAAAAGAAATCACCATTAGCTTTCTTTCCCTTTTAAGTTATACAAATAAAACAGCTGGTTTATTTTTAAAAAAGTGTTAAATTTCTAAGAAAAAAACATGGGAAGTGGACAAAATATTGGGATGTGATGCTAAAAATAAGCTTTAGAAATAATATACCTGGTCTTAATTGACAAATAGCACAGAAAGATTGGGATTGTGGCTAAATGCAACTGATTTAAACACCTGACACAAGAGCACTTAAAAGTGCATTTCATACATATATTCAAACTACTGAAAAGCTCTTTAAGTGACAGATTTGTAATCACTCTAAGGAAGGGTTCCTTTTCAAAAGATAGTCTAGATGACAGGGTGGTGAAAAAAGGGCATGAAGAAATCATAGTCCTTAAAGTGAGAGGCTAATGAAAGTAATACAGTCCTCCCTTCAAATTAGCGCTTTCTAATTTGCGGATTTGGGAATTCACGGATTTACACGACCGCGGGTAGGGGGTGAGCAGTTTTCGGCTTTTCCCCCCACAGGGAAGGAAAGCAGATCAAACCCGTGGTGAGCTCTGCGAGCTTGGTTGGTTTTCCTTCCCTGTTGGGGGAAAAGCTTGAGGCTAGTGGGAAGGGGGTTGGGTGGCTTTCCCCAACAAGGGAGGAAAACCAACTAAACCTGAGCCGGTAGGCTTACCAAGCAGCTTGACCAGGGAGGAGGCAATTCACCACCGCCCCAGCCAAGCTGCTTCCAAACCCTGCCAGCATGGGCCTCCGTGCTGGCAAGGTTTGGGAGCGGCTTGACTGAGAAGGCAATTCACCACCTCCCCAGCCAAGCTGCTGAAGGCCTGTGCCAGTAGGGTTTGGGGGCAACTTAACTGAGGAGAAGGCGAGTTACCACCGCCCCAGCCAAGCCTCTGGAGGCCCGTGCTTGTAGGGTTTTGGGGCGGCTTGACTGAGAAGAAGGTGATTCGCCACGTCCCCAGCCAAGGCATTGGAGACCCATGCCAGCAGGCTTTCCCAGCAGCTTGACTGGAATCGGGCGGGCAGCAGGGAGGTTTGCCTAGCCTCTCTGCCACTTAGGAAGGGGTGGGGGGGATCGGGTGAGTGGTGGGGAGGCTTTCCGGCACCCCTGTTATTCTTTTTTTTTTCCAAATTCATGGGTGTGCTCCAGCCGTAACCCCACGAATTTGAAGGGAGGGCAGTATATGGAGTTAGAATAAAAGCCTCTGGTGTCATAATAGTTTATTATGATGTTCTCAGAAGAGTTTGGAAATAAGGGACAAGTAACATACCTTAACTGTAACATGTTACTCTATTTTATAAGGTGTAATGAAATTACATTTCAAAAATAATGTAAGAAGTCGGGGCTGCTTTGATTGTGATTTCCTGCATGGCAGGAAACTGGATGGCCCTTGTGGTCTCTTCCAACTCTACAATTCTGTGATTCTATGATTCTAAGGAGATTTTCAGACAGGCAAAAATCGCTCCTTGCCGCGCGAGCAGCCTCCCGAAACTGCTGCGCGGCAAGGGTCTTCTTCGGACGACGCTGTGCCTCTGGCGAAACCGTCCGTGTCACTTCCGTGAAGCTTGGGACGGCTCCGCGTCATATTTCAAGCACGGAGGCTGCCCGTGATTGAAATATGACGCGGAGCCGTCCCAAGCTTCACGGAAGTGACACGGATGGTTTCGCCAGAGGCACAGCGTCATCCGAAGAAGACCCTTGCCGCGCAGCAGTTTCGGGAGGCTGCTCGCGCGGCAAGGAGCAATTTTTGCCTGTCTGAAAATCTCCTAAGTGGAAGCACACACAAAGCCTTTGATGTAATAAGTAATTTTTTTATTCACTGTTTAAATTACTATGTAAGAGAATTTACAGTAAATGAATTGTAGGCATTTTTTCCAAGACATTCTCCAAGTTTTATGCCATTCTCTTCTCAATCCTCAGGCATCCCCTCTTCAAAATTCCTCCCAAATGACAATATATTATTTAAAAATAGTTCCAATGTTCATTATCATTCTTTATTTCTCTGAGCTTTGGAACAAGTTGCATAATTAATTAATTTTTAAAAGTAACTTTCCGTGCTGTGAATGTGCTTAGTAAAGTGTTGGAATGCTCAAAATTTTCTGCACGTCTATGCTGTAGAAAAGCAATGGTACTAATTTAGATGCTGCTCTACAAACGGGAAAACAGATTCAGGTTTTCCAGCCACTTTCCTGGAAGCAAGCTCCATTACATTCAGTGGGAAATTTGTTTGTGTAGAAATGAATAAGGTTGTACTGTAAGACCTGTAATCCTTTATTAATTCATTTAACAACATCTCTTACCCGGGAGAAAAACAGACAAGTCCAGGAATGTGGCCTTCGGTTTATAGTAATTGTCTGTATGATTGCCTATACTAGAAAAACAACAAAAAGCTTGTGATACCTTAAATACTAAAGAATTTTTTACGGTACTGTGGACTATCGGTATCCACTGGGACTTGGTTCCAGGACCCCCCGTGGATACAAAAATCCATGGATTCCCAAGTCCCATTTTATGTAATGGTGTGGTAAAATGGCATACCTTATATAAAATAGTGAACAGCAAGGTTTGCTTTTTGAAAATCCCCCCCATACATTTGGACCCCTGTATCCACAGAACCAATATCCGCAGTTTCAGTTATGCATGGAACACTAAATAGAGTCGCACTGAAAAATGCCTAGAGATGTGTTCTCTCTAGGCTTCTTCTAGATCCTCTGACACAACTCTATGGTATGTTTTTACCAGAAGTCCTTTACTTTAATCGGGTTCACTGTTACTGGCGGTTTCAGGTATCCATGGTAAGTCTGGGAACCAAACCCCTGCGAATACTCGGGTCTAACCATATTTTTGAGCCATGGTTGGTTGCATCCGTGAATGCAAAATCTATAAATATGGAGAACAGACTTTATAAACTTTCCTGACACCGTTCAATTTGGTCAGACCCATGAAGTGTTTTCCTGAGATTCACAGATCAGATGTATGACAAGGTTGGGAGACAGAGTGAGGAGAGCTAGCTGTAAACCGATTAGAAGAAAATATAGTGTTAAAAGTGTACCCAGTGATAAATACCTTATTAATAGTGGCCATTCACAAAACAGTTGATGAATGATAAATGGTGAGCTGATTAGCATATGCAGTGTAATTAATTTTTAGAACTATCTCTATGCAAGTCACAGAAGCATTGAACCTTTTGATGGAATTTATCTCAGCTGTTCCACATGGCAATCAGGTAGGTTAAAAAAAAATACAAATCCTTTGTTCCAGAGTGTCTATCTTGAAATCAGTGGTGGGGGAGAACCAGTTGAGGAAGTATGGTATTCTAGAGGGTTGTTTCTACCAGGGATACCATGCTTTCATATCAGTGATCTAAACGATGCACTCCTTGTCCCATCTTCTTCCATTTCAGTTCCCTATTGCAACTGGGTTTTTTTTTTTCATGCCACAATAAACCTCCACACTTAAAACAAAAGGAGTTGATGCACAGCTATTTCTTCATGTATTTTCCCCAGCTGGAAAGAATCCTAACAGACAGTGTCCTGGCATCATGTTTCATGATGAGATGACTATGGGTTTCTCCCTCCTTTGCTGACCTCTTCCTCTCATCTTATTTTCTTTTCCCTTTTCAGCATTATGATTTCTGGTGGTCTAATAGGATGATTGACACTAGTAGAATAACAGCTTCAGTATTATACCCAGATGTGCATGATCTGTTTAATTTTAGTACTTCAAATGTGTTTGCCTACAGGATAGGATAGAGCAGATGTGATAGCAAGCAGTTATTTTCTGCTGCCTTAGCATGGTGGCATGGACAACCGGCCTTTGACCTTTTTGCCCACATTTTTCAAGCTACTCAAGCCAAAACAAAGTAATACATCATAGATACAATGCTGATTCATTCTGAAATATCTGCATATATTTGCATGTCTCTCTCTCTCTCTCTCTCTCTCCCTCTCCCTCTCCCTCTGTTGTTATTTGCTGTCAAGTTGACTTCAACATAAATGTACTGGTAAGACAATTAATCGAAACTATTTAGAGTACAATGCAAAAAGGCAGTTACCATGTTTAGCCAATAAAAGAATAACCTGTATCTGTGAACATACAATTGGTCATTAACCATCAAATCATATTTGTAACTTAGGCGTTTACCACACAAGGCTTTTTTCCGTTGTGAAAGCACTACAGTATTTGGTTGTATTTCCGCAGCCCACATGATGCCGTATGTATTCAGTGTTCCCCCTTCTCTGTTTGATCTCTGGTGCACAACAACTAATTGATGATTTCCCCCCCCCCATCAATAGCACTTAGTTGCGCAAACTCTCTCTCTCTCTGGCTTTTAGTCGCAAACAAAGATTCAGGAAGGACTCATCCACAAGAAAAACACATGTGGTGCGAAATTGCGTGCTTGTTCTGTCTATTCTTCATCACGTGATCATGCAAGGGCATAATTAGGCTGCTCAGTATTCACTCTGCCCCTACAGTTTTCCCAATTCAACTTCCGGTGGCCATTTTGTTGAGACCCAGGAGAAGCTCTGCACCAACCCCCGGAGCCCCAAAGCCTGACGAAGCAGAAAGAGAGGCTGAGGCAGCTGCAGGAAGAGAGAGGGAGAGGAAGGGGGGAGCACACACTCTCACTCAGGCAAACTCGCTTGCTTGCAGACATCCACCTACCCTCAGACACAGACACTCCCCACAGACTGGGGTGGGCTGGGGAGTGTCTCCCCCCCCCCACAAAGAGAAGCAGGGAGATGAAGAGGAAGACCACTTCTTTTCTTCCAACTCTGCAATTCTATGATTCTCACTCTCCTCTTTGATGCCCCTCTCCACCACAAAGCTGAGCCGGCTGCAAGGAGGAGGGAGGGAGGATGGGTGGGGGAGAGCACGCAGCCGTGCGGGGGGAATAGGAAACGGGGTAGGAGAGTGAATGTATGTGCCAAGGTGAGGGACGGTGGAGGGAATGGAGGGAGCCAAGCAAGCCCTGGGCTTCAGGGAGCCCTTGCTTCAAGTGGGCAGGTGGCTGGGGCTGCTGTCTTTGCAACCCACGAAAGGAAGCTGTCACGGGCTCCCACCAGGGCAGCCTCCTTTGAAGCTCTGCAGAATCCCTTACTGTGTATGCATGAACAGTAAAACAGGGAAAAGTGGAAAACAGTTAGGCTTGCCTTGCCAGCTCTCCCCAGCATGTTAAAGAAGCATAGCTCAACAAAGTTGATCAGTGAAATCAAGTGATGGGCATACTGAACGTGGAAATAGCACGCCCTGAAAGTGTATGTCATATGATATTGCCAAACATGCTGCTAAGTACACATGCACTAATTGACAGAAATACCAGGCAGATCACGAGATTGCGTGAAATACAAATGCAAGATCACATGAATAATCGCGAGATCGCGCAAAATGCTAATGCAAACATAGCAAGATCTACAAAATTGTGCATGTGCACAATCATGCAAGGAAGTGACGTGAGAAGGAGGAGTTGGATGCATAAATGGGAAAATGATGGAAAGGAGGGGCATAACCCACAAATGTGGTGCACAAAAAGCGCAACACTCGCTTGTTCTTCTGCCTCTATTCCAGAATGGGCTGATACATGTGGTGCAAAACAGACATGAATCCATCATTTACATGACAGAATCATTGCACCTTCAGACCTCTGTGTGGTATACACCTTAGAGATTTTTCTGAAGTGCATGATAGCATTTGAATATCCTGTTTTTTTAAAAAAAAAAATCTAACAGTGCTGCCACTTCTGTATTTATTTAGACATTTTTAAAAAGGAAATACTCAGCAGCGCCTATTGTGTAGGGTTCCCCTACCCCCATCAGTGAGTTCATGTTTACCCCCATGATCTCTATACTTCAAATTCTTCTAGTTTCATTTGTTCTTGTGTACAAGAAGAAGGGAATGGCCACCAGATTCAAAGATTAGGCTGCCATCATAGCTGCCATGGTCCTTTTTCTGGGCAGGCTCTATACACACACACACACACACACACACACACACACTTTTTGGAACATAGCAATTTGGAGACTGAGGAGGCATACTTATTTTTTCTTCCTTTAACAGGGATAAAGCCACGTCACCTCTGTGAAAAGAAGATGAAAGAACAGAAGAGGGTGGAGGGCAGGACTGGGATGACCAGAGCTTGCAATCAGAGAACAGGGGAGGGTGGGGAAAGGTAGGATTGGCAGTGACTGGTGTGGATCACAGATAGGACATTGCAGATAGAAGGAGAATGGCATGAACACACACACACACCGCTACAAAGAAAAATCCAAAACAAAGAGGCAAATGTTTTGTTGGAACAATGAAGACAGCATTCATCTGGTTTACCCCATAGGTTCCAAAGAAACTGAAATGTCAAAACAAAAACCCTTACACACACACACACACACACACACTTTGGCTGTAATCCTACATTGTCACAGTGTAGTGTAAAATGTCTGCTGGTGAAGATATGCTACACTAGCACTACACAACTCACATGAAGAATAGCAGTATCACACAGCACATGTTCATGAATGGGCCCCATTGCATGATGCATAATGCACCCTTTAACACATCCACATGTGCAACGGTTCTGCATGCCCATCTCTGCTGCTTCTGCTGTCATCTTAATACAGCCATTGTGCAAAGTGAAAACAATCACTCCATATGTATCATGCAACTTATCCTTCCATGTGTCACTAACAGGACGATGGCATTTGTTTTGTAACCTTGCCATTATGGATGCCAGATTTGTGTCCTTTTTATCCTTTTGCCAAGAGACTGGCTTGTTTGCCCTGTACAGAATGAAGGGGGGCATTGCTGGCAAGTTATAATGCATAAATATTGGAAGGCAACCATGTTGTGGATTGTATCATCATGTCCTGTAATGTTGCTGCGAGAATAAGACATGGGGACAGAATTTGCATCTGGATCTACCTGGTTCTTGTATCTCTATCCCTGTTTATGTGGTCAATTGTTGCTGCCTGCCAACTCACGGCCTGTAAGCAAGTATCCATACTGTGGGATTTGTATTTTGGCATAAAGCACTTAATCATGATACAAATGAGTGAGTCAGTCCTTTGTGGAATACTTATGCTTCCTGTATCTGTGGCTATTACACAGATGAGCTAGCCACAAAGTTGGACTCTCAACTCACTTTTTTTGTCTCTGTCGGAAAAAACTCATTAATATAAAGTTCACAGGGGAAAACAAACTTTTAATCACCGGCTTGAACGAGGAAGACCATATGTTCTTAAGGGTTCAAATCCAAGAGAATATATAGCTCCTTAAAAGAAGCTGGAATCCAATCGACCAGCTGTTTGGCAGACTAATAAGGGTTGGATCCAGTCCTCCTTCCTCTTTCTAAACATCTGGTGTGAAGAGGCTGGGATTTTTAGTGGGGGGGAATGGCTAGATTTGTGTAGTTGCTTGTGGTTAGAATGCAGTGGGAAATGATGCGTGCAGTACTGTATTCCCATCCAGCTACAGCTAGAGAGAGAGAGAAGCATGCATCCCAGCTCCCCAGGGTGCCCTAGCAAGCTCACAGGGGCACCACTGAGATATTTTAAATTTTCACTTCCTGGAGATGGGCTTCATGATGATGGATCAGTTGCAACCTCTACTACAACAGCAACAGCAAGTCCTGCTCATAGGCTGCATGTAGCTGCGACAGCAGCAGCACCAGGACTTCTGCCTTTCAGCTAAAGGGAAGTGTGCCCAGGCCCTGAACTCATGGGGAGTAGGAACAGTGGGAACAACGGGGGAATAGTTAAATTGCAGCATTTAATTTTAATTTTATTTTATTTGAAAGGACTGGTGAAAGGGAAACTTTGCCTTCTGCAAAGAGAGCTTTGCAATAGTGATGGTAAAGCTAGATTTTCTAGTCCTCCTCCTCCTCCTCCATCACACTGTTGCATTTATGCAGAAGTTTGGGAGTGGTTAGAATTTCATTCAAAAAAAATGTATATACAGATAATAGGGGCGGGGAACAAACATTGTAAGAGTACTTCTGCTAGAAAGCTGCAAACTTTCCCTATCGCATTGTCAAATTTCTGCACAGTTCAAAAGTCCCATCTCTGCTCTACTTGGGAGCCACCATCAGGTGGAGGGGATATTGTGGTGAATCCAACAAAAGATGACAGGCAGGTGGTATACTTGGGTTTTGGACCTCATTCCCAAAATGGGGGACAGGGTTGAAATATTCTGGTCTTCCAACCTTAAATATACACATACATACATACACACACACACACACACACACACACTATAATAATCACCAGCTCTGTGAAACTCCTACATCCTGTTCCAGGAGTGTTTCATGCCTTATCAGATTCTCATCCTTCTTCATTTCCCTGTCCCTATGTATTTCCTGCCAACTCTGTTCCCTGTCCTCCCCCACCTCCCTCCCCCAAATATTTGTCTTCAGGCTTGACATTTATCAAGTGGACTAGCTTTCCATCAGTTTTTGGCACTCTCCTTCAAATGCCAGTGTAGTCTCTTCTTCTCAAAGGGACTTTGCACATGGAAAGTTTAGGGTATATGTCTAAAAGAGCTTTTTAAAATGGGCTTCTGAACACAGAAAGTGTAATTTGGACAAACTTGTGTCCACATCAGCAAGATGTGGCAGACTATAGCTTCCATTGAGGATAAGTGTAGTGCCAGATATGGTGCTCGAGAAGAGTTATGCAGCTACCAGGTTGGCCAAAAAGCCCATGATTGGAATCCTGTTGGGCAGGTACAAATATGTAACTTAGGGTTACGCACTCAAGACTGTACAGTTGTCCCTCCACATTCGCGGCTTTGACTTTCGCGGTTTTGAGTATTCGCGGTTTCTCATCCTTCTCCACCCCCTCTCTGGGAGGGAACTCCATCCACCTCAGGGGCATGCCTCCGTTTGAACTGGAGAGCCAAAGCCCCGAGAGAGCAGGGAGGTGGATGCTTTAGACCCGATCTCCCTACTTTCTGGGGGCTTTGGCTCTCCATTTCAAACAGAGCCAAGCCCAGGGAGAGGGGGGAGATCAGGTCTAAAGTGCCCCTCCCGCTCTCCTGGGGCTTGCCTCTGTTTAAACTGGAGAACCAAAGCCCCAAGAGAGCAGGGAGGTGGGTTTTTAGACCCTATCTCCCTACTTTCTGGGGGCTTTGGCTCTCCATTTCAAACAGAGCCAAGCCCAGGGAGAGGGGGGAGATCGGGTCTAAAGTGCCCCTCCCGCTCTCCTGGGGCTTGCCTCTGTTTAAACTGGAGAGCCAAAGCCCCGAGAGAGCAGGGAGGTGGGTGCTTTAGACCCGATCTCCCTGCTCTCTCAGGGCTTGGCTCTCCACTCCAAACAGAGCCAAGCCCAGGGAGAGTGGGGAGATCGGGTCTAAAGCGCCCCTCCCGCTCTCCTGGGGCTTGCCTTTGTTTAAACTGGAGAGCCAAAGCCCGAGAGAGCAGGGAGGTGGGTGCTTTAGACCCGATCTCTTTACTTTCTGGGGGCTTTGGCTCTCCATTTCAAACAGAGCCAAGCCCAGGGAGAGGGGGGAGATCGGGTCTAAAGTGCCCCTCCCGCTCTCCTGGGGCTTGCCTCTGTTTAAACTGGAGAGTCAAAGCCCCGAGAGAGCAGGGAGTTGGGCACTTTAGACCCGATATCCCTGCTCTTTCAGGGCTTGGCTCTCCACTCCAAACAGAGCCAAGCCCAGGGAGAGGGGGGAGATCGGGTCTAAAGCGCCCCTCCCGCTCTCCTGGAGCTTGCCTCTGTTTAAACTGGAGAGCCAAAGCCCGAGAGAGCAGGGAGGTGGGTGCTTTAGACCCGATCTCTTTACTTTCTGGGGGCTTTGGCTCTCCATTTCAAACAGAGCCAAGCCCAGGGAGAGGGGGGAGATCGGGTCTAAAGTGCCCCTCCCGCTCTCCTGGGGCTTGCCTCCATTTAAACTGGAGAGCCAAAGCCCCGAGAGAGCAGGGAGTTGGGCGCTTTAGACCCGATCTCCCTGCTCTCTCAGCCCAGGGAGAGCAGAGAGTGTGGGTCTAAAGCGCCCACCTCCCGCTCTCCTGGGGCTTGCCTCCGTTTAAACTGGAGAGCCAAAGCCCTGAGAGAGCAGGGAGGTGGATGCTTTAGACCCGATCTCACTGCTCTCTCGGGGCTTTGGCTCTCCATTTCAAACAGAGCCAAGCCCAGGGAGAGTGGGGAGATCGGGTCTAAAGCGCCCCTCCAGCTCTCCTGGGGCTTGCCTCCGTTTAAACTGGAGAGCCAAAGCCCCGAGAGAGCAGGGAGGTGGGTGCTTTAGACCCGATCTCCCTGCTCTCTCAGGGCTTGCCTCTCTTTGGAGAGCAGCTTTGGAAAGGTGGGCGTGGCGGCTGAGAAGTGTCTAGGAGGCTTCTAAAGCCCGGTCACCACCTTGGAGGGGGGGTTGTGGGTGGGTGGGGGGAGGTGTATCTTATTCGCGGTTTTTTCACATTCGCGGGGTTTTTGCACCCCTAACCCCCGCGAATGTGGAGGGACGACTGTATTGTATTCAAGATTCCTATGTAGCCCCTTGTTTAGTCCCATCCACCCCCTCGCATGAGCAATCTTTGGCACAAGGGGGAATAGTGAGAGGGGTCCTGCTTCTGCCTGTCACTCTGGAGATCACTCACAGAAGGGGGTGGGAACATCAGCTGCTTCCCAGTCAACAGGGGAATAGACCCCCATCAATTGCAGCAGTTGCTGCCCAGTAAGTGGAGATTAGGGAGATTGGGACAGGATTCATTGTGTATCACCATAACAGGATCTCTTGGAGGTCCCTCATTCATAGGGTCAACTTAAGTTGAAACCAACTTGACAGCACATTAACAACAAACCTACAATCCTGAGAAGTGGGGATGGATACTTAAGTTTTTTTTCTAATCCAATCATTTCCCCCACTTCAAATCAATTCCCAAGTACTCATTTTGAATCTAACTACTTAGTAAATGGAATGTTTAGGTATTGCTTTTGGCCTAGGGAAGCTGTGAAGAAATTACTGAAACTCTAAGGAAGTTGTGAACCAAGAAACTTTGGGAACCTCTGCACAAGAGACCACTCTTTTGGCACTGGGAGGGAAAGTGAACTGCTGGCACTTCGTTACATCTATGCTTCACAACATAGATGTAATGTTGTGGACATGGTCCTCTGTGTGAGTTTGGATGCACAAAGCATACAGTTTCTAAGCAGGTATGGTTAGGTTGCCAAAGTTCTGCAGCTGTCATTTCCATAAAGGGTGTAAATGTAACCAACCTTTCATTCATTCATCCACCCTCCCTAATCCCCCAGAAGGGATCATTTTAATATGCTGCAGGAATGTCTTTCAGCTCTTTGCTTCTGTCAAGCGAATGACAGTGGTATTCATAAAAACGTCTGTGAGTGCGAGAAGGAGAAAGAGGGAGAGAATAGTTTGTGGGAGAGAAAAGCGTGAAAAACTCTGAAAGACAGCACCCAATTATGTGGCAGGTGGAAACAAGTTGCTTCCCAGTGCCTTGGTGTCCCTCCCTCCCTCCCTCTCATTCACCCATCATCCATTCCCTCCATTCCTCCTTGTCATAAGCATGCTGGTACAGATGAGTCCATCAGTTGCTTTCTTCCCTGAGCCTGTCCTGCATTCCTAGGGGGATGAGTTTGAAATGTTAAACACAGTAGAGCCAGTGGGGCAAGAATGCATGTTTCCTCCAGGGCTTGAGCTCCATCTCACTTAGTCTAGTTGTACAGAAGCATGTGAGCTTTTAATTTACATTGGTGTAAGTAAGGAAGGGGCCCACACTATTAATCTTGCCTCTTGGCACTCCAAAGAGGTCAAAAATGCATCTCAGCACAAAGGGCCCTGTAACATGAAAAACAACATTCTTCTCCAAATGGTGTCTGGGTAGTGCTGGCTAATTTCTTCTTTAAAAAATAAATAAATCTTGCCAGAGCTCAAGTGAGCAAATTTTGATGGGTAGCTGAATGCATTCAGTAAGTAAGGAAGAAAATGGGACACTAGAGTCTATGACCTAAAAGCTGTTTCTCTAAATGCTAGTGAGCTGCTGGTTGGGATCAATCTACCCCTGCTCCCCAGTTTTTGACCTTTAGGAAAATAGCTTATATATCAGAGAACACACACAGGCTACAATTCTATATGGCTCACTATAGTGTAGTAGATCTGCATAACACCCCCTCAGACCTACCATACAACCTCAGAAGCCACACACACCCCTTGCACAGTTGCTCTGTATCCCCATAGCCAGATGCAAAATGATCCACTGGGGTCTGCCAGAGGATTCAGTGCTGATATAATAATTTTGCATCTGGCTATGAAGCCATAGCCAGACACTTCTCTGAACCTCTTGCTCCCCATGGGACATGGAATGGCCAGGTGGGGGAGGTTTCTGAAACTATACAGTAAGTCCAGTGAGGGCTTAGGGCATTGTGGAGATAGGAAGGGATTGCTAACCTTTGCAGCACCCAGAAAAAGATACACGCAGGTGTAAGGAAAATATATTTTTGTCTATGTCTCTAAGAGAATACCAGCCTCATCTGTGTGTAGTCTAAACCAGTAGTAGAAAGAGCCCACTTTTCTAAGGTCTACGTTGGTGTTTTGCTAGAACACTGAGATCCATCAACAAGAGCCAGGGACAGAACAGCAACATAGGCAAATGTCTACTGAGAATTAGCAAAGGGGTGCCTCTGAGCCATGCTTAGCCCAGGAATTTGTGAACAGTAATAGAGCTCTACTGTTAACTGTGCTGTACTATTCACTTACAGGTGGACAATAAAGACATCAAAACTGTTTAAGATTTTCTATACTTTGCCTCAGTCTTTAATCAAAATGGAAGCTACAGTCAAGTTCCTGAAATGTAAGCAACTTGATCAATTTCAAAGCAGAAAGTCCTTGATCTGCTTCACAGAGTTACGAAGTTGGCTTAGCAGTGGTCACTCACAGAATTGTGTTCACCACCGCCCCCGCCCCCAAAAAAAGAGGACATTAAAAGGGCAGCTTTGCTGCCCATTTCCTGAAGAGACACACACCAGGAAGTGTAGCTTGCTGGTTACTGTGCTGAGAGACAGAAGCCCATGAGAATCCAATGCAAGTTACCCCAAGATCTAACAGTAAATCTTATTTTGCCTTCTACCCACCTCTGGACTAAGCCTGTCTTCTCTTTACCAGTCTCACAATGAAGCCTCTAATGTCCTATAAAGAGATTACATTTTTGTCACCGCCATCACACAACTTTTTCACTAGAGAGAAGATGCCCCTACCCAATTGTAGCTTTATTGTTCTTCCCAATGCAGGAATAAAGCAAAGAGAAAGATAATAGAAAACAGAACATACCTGTTTAATACTGCAGACAGTGTTGTGAGCAATTGAGTTTCCAGATATGAGTGGATTTGCTTTTCCTTTGGAAAATATCCATTTTACACTTCTGGAGCCTGGCAATGGAATGAAATACATCTCATCCAAGAAATCCATATATCACCAAGATTCACAGTGTGTTTCAGTGAATAAAACATGTACACAAAACTATATATACATTTGAAAAGTATGTATAGCTAAAAATATGTATGCTTGAAAAAGATGTGCAAACAACCTTTGGGCAATTGGGAAAAATGCATACAAAACATATTTTTCCAACTTCATAGAATCATAGAATCATAGAATTGCAGAGTTGGAAGAGACCACTAGGGCCATCCAGTCCAACCCCCCTGCCATGCAGGAAATCACGATCAAAGCATCCCCGACAGATGGCAATCCAGCCTCTGTTTAAAGACCTCCAAGGATGTTTTGTATGCATTTCTCTAGGCACTGTGTGCAAAACAAGGCACCCATTTTTCATAGTATACACACTTAGGGGTGTAGGCACTACAAAAGTACATTTGAGAAAACACATGCATGCAGAAAAAATGCATGAAAATACCCGACAACTCACTACAGAAATGAATAGGACAGAATGCTTGTGACACTGAGAAACATCATGAAAATTAGGGGCAGGGATCTGGAATCCCTCCGTTCAGATTAAGCTAGCTTTGCTTCTTTATTCCTCTTCCACCATCCCGATGTTCCCCAACGTAGTTCTGAAATCTAAATCTGGCAGGAATCTGTTGCACACACTGGAAGTAAATACTTTTTATCACAGTAGGATTTAGTTCTGAAAAAGTATGTATAGGAGCAAGTCTGGCCCAATGAAGTAGACAAAGCATAAGCAAAACTACAATTCCCCCTCACAAGCTCCAGTTGACCACAGATGTTTTTCAAAATAGAGACTTAGACAATGCAAACATTTCCTAAAAGTGGCTGAATAGTCCTTCCATGAGAAACAGTGGTGCACTTATGATTAAATTTACGACAGTATGAAAACACAATAAAGATGTTTTTGCCTGTATATTTCCTGCTGCTCCTATTTTGGAAAGGAATTTGTCCAAAGCAATTAAGAGTCTATTGCTTTCTATTGTTTTTTCTGTGTTTTGTTGGTGGCACAGATGCTCAATGGAGGCTAACAGCAGAACCAAGTAAATTTCAGCACAAAACTTGACGCCCACTTTGCAAAGGTTGCCATGTTATCTCACTTGCTCAGTGAATAAATATCTCAGGAAGAGCTTTGGTTCACTGCCAGTTGTGAACACAGGCAAAGCCATTCTATGGCTCCAAGGCCTGAATTATTTTCTAGCTGTTAATGGCTCCATGCGTATTTTAAAACATTGTAAAAAGTAAGCCTGGTAGGCAAAGCCTTCCCTCCCTGCTTCTCCTTCTCCTTTTGAAAGGGAGAAAACTGTTAATTTTTTTTTATTGAAATGAATGAAGTGAGACTACACTTGTCAGCTAAAAGTAACAGAGTTCATTTTATACAGGGATTTGGAAAATAATTCTATGGATTTTTGTTCAGGGTGTCTCCTTTTATGTCAGTTCTCATGCATTAATGAATTCTATAATCACCGAAGCAAATTGCTTTTGGGGAGGAGTATTGAATGGGATCCTGAGGTCCTGGCTGCTTGTATCCATTTAAAGATCGCATGGCAGTTTCAAAACAACAGTGCAAGAGCAGCCCCCACTGTTCTGGCTGAAGGCCAGGTTTCATAATTGTGTCCCAAAGTTCCATAGACAGGCCCTCATATCCTGTATAGAAAGTCCCAGATAGACGAGGTCATCTTCTCAGCAGGTCTTTTTCGCTCCCTTGCCGAGATTCACTAGAGCTTAGCAACAGGGTGGGCTGAGGGCAAATGAGTGAGACATAATGAGTCCTGCTCTAAAACCCTGTGAATGAATACACTTCACCAAAGCTTCAAAATAGAGTTGGTTCCACTTTGTGAGAAAGCCGTCCACCGTTACCTCATGGATACTTGGCAATATTCCAGTCACTATTCACAGGGCGGACCTGAAGGTGCTTTGATGAGAAAGTCCATATGGCATAGCAGGAAGAATGTCAAATTAGGACTGAGCAGGCCCAGGTTCAAATCCCTGCTTAGTAATATGTAAAGCTTGGGCCACTCATGAATTTTCAGGCTAACTTACCTCACAGTGTTGTTGGAAGGCTAACATGGGAGGGGGCAATCATGTAACCACATGATTTTCCACTCCTTGGTGGAAAAGCCGAATAGACATTTATTCAATAATTTTGGAACTAGAAGAAGAGGGGTATGTAGGGTTCCCAGATCTCTGCCTTGGCCCTGAGTGTCAGGACCTGGAACTTCTTCTCTAGTTCTCAGGTGAGAGGGAGAATCTCTGGGAGAGAGTGCTGCCTTGAGAAGTAGAAGTGTTTATCTCTTTCCTTCATTTGTTAGACTTGGCGTTTTTGATTTGAATAGCATACTCTGTACAAGTGTGGTTCATACTTAAAGAGTTATGCTTAATAACATCTCCAGGAGCTGCCCCTAATAACATCACCTATGTAACATCACCAGGGCTCAGCCCTTGTGCCATCATAAGCCAGAAGTGGGCAACTGTAAAAGACTACGGGGCCTCATTAGTCCCACAGGAGACCTTATAGAGCCATGTCCTCTCCTCTTCACACATACAAAAAAAGAAAACAATCCCCCACCCCGCCAACAGTATCTGGGAGTATGGGGGCATTTTTCCATATTTTGCAGCTCCCCTAGACAATTTTAGGCTAACTTCTTGTTCACTTCCTATTTCAAAGAAAGGCTCCCTAGGTCTAAATTGGCCTGTGGGGCCAAAAGTATGGCAAACATTCCTCCATGCTCCTTAGATAGCATTTGGGGGCAAAAAAAAAAAATAACCACTGGGGTAAACATTTTGGACAGCCCCACAAAAATGGCCCCAATGCCACATGCAGCCCACAGCCACATTTTGCCCACCCTTGTCGTAAGGGGTCATCTCTACGTCTCAGATTCTGGCTCTAAAATCTCAGGGTGTGGGGTAGTCCTAACCTGGCAACTATAGTGGTAAGCAGGGCCAGTCCAAGACCTTTTGCTGCTGCACATGCACATCGCAGTGGACAGTCAGAAAAATTATTTTGGCACACTGGGTAGGAAAAAAGTGCCTTCCAATATCCCTGGCAGTAAAAATAAAATAATAACACATTAAATAACCAACAACTTGTTGCCCTTCCATGACACCCAAAATCTGCTACTGGCAGAATCTTCCTCACCCTGCCCAATGGTAGGGCTGGCCCTGGTAATAAAATCTCCATCAGCACTCAAAACCGATAGCTGATACAATTCTATTTGGTACAATTTTCCAGGAAGTCCTGTAGACAAACACGTTTAGAGGAGCGGAATATAGTCTTGAGATAAGCAAATGGCGGATAGAAGAGGACAGGCAGTTCTGAAGGCTCAGTTTATGCCTCAGTGATATTTGAAAACCTATTATCCCCTTCCCACAAAGCTACAATACAACCCTCTGGCCAGCTGTGGGAGTGGCAGGTACTGAGCACGGTAGAGTATATATCGGTGACTCCCTGCTGTAGGGACAGTGGGACAGAGAGTAAAGATCCTAGTCTTCACCACCAAATGGTACATGACCTAATCATGCAGAAATCTCTGGAATCTACAGTCCAGAGCAACTACTTCAGATAGCTTCATCATGATAAGAGTTACTGAACATTATCTCTGAACAATATTAATTATTCTGTAAAATTATCAGACAAAAGTATTCTGAAGAAGCCTCATCTCAAAATTAAAAATTACATGTATAAAGGTCTAAGTCCTATTACTAGTTCTAACTAGAGTAAACCCACTGAATTAGTTGAATTTACTAGCCATTTAACAATTTTCAGTGGGTCTAGTCTAGTTAGGAACAACAAACAGGATATGAGCAAAAATGTACATATCCAAGACACACATACTTTAGATTCTGATCTTCCAGGTGTTTGGGACTTCAGATCCCCGAATCCCTGATCATTGGCCAAGGTGGCTGAGGTTTCTGGGAATTAAAGTCCGAAACACCTGGAAGACTAGAGTTTGGGAATCACTGCTTTAGAACAAAACATGAATAGAACATTGGATAGTATACTCAAAATACTGGTACAATTAAATTAATAGTATGCTTTCTCATGTAAAAAATAGGGTCTGTGATTCTGCATATACCTCAGTTTTTAACTCAGCATGGGGCCTTTTGTTTGACCACTTTTTAATTTGTCTCTGAACTATACATCTAATAATACCTTGATCTGTTAATTAATTGGGAGAAGGGGAGTTTTTTATCTCTATGAAAAATGGATTAACTCTTCTGTTATGTAGATTTTCCTTGGTTTTTTTCCCCCTGGGCTGTGAGGCTGTGTTCTGGAATAGTTTCTCTCTGACATTTCACCTGCATCTGTGGCTGGCATCCTCAGAGAATGGTTGGGTAGGAGGTGTGTGTGTGTGTGGAGCCTATGTGCTGTGAACCCCGTTGAGGAGTATATGTAAATTTGTGTAATTGAATGGTTAGTTTCCGGGTATAGAAACGCAAGGCTCATTACTGTCTGGCTAATGGTTGGTTGGTGACCCATTATCTGCTGGGAATCCTCTTGTCCCTGGGTGGAATTCTTTTGTAAGTGTTGAGTTTTGATTCTATTGTATTTCAAAACTGGGAGCCAGATTTTGTTTACTTTTGAGGTTTCTTCTTTCCTGTTCATAGAGCCATAGAATTGTAGAGTTGGAAGAGACCATGAGGACCATCCAGTCCAACCCCCTGCCATGCAGGAATACACAATATGTTATTGTGTGTTCTGTTATGTGTTTCTATTAAAGGCACAGCTGCAGAGGCTAGCTGAAAACTTGGGCAGCCCTTTCAGTTGCCTCCTGCTGGACTAGATTTTATCAGGGCTTTGGAAGGAAATGTTGTTTAGCTTCTTGGTGGTATCCGTAGCTCTACACTAAGAGTCCCATTTGGCAACATGTGTGTGTGTGTGTGTGTATGCGCGCGCCTTCAAGTCATTCATTTAATTATGGCGACCTCATGAATTTTTCATAAGGTTTTCTTAGGCAAGGAATACTCAGAGGTGGTTTTGCAGTTCCTTCCTCTGAAATATAGCCTACAGCACCTGGTATTTGTTGGCAGGATCCCATGCAAGTACAGGACTTGGTATCTTTAGTTTGACACAAAAGACACATCCATGGTTGCAATCTCCTGTGGTCATGAGGGGCTCAATCCCATTCAAGAGTACAGGAGGAATCTCAGTTAAGATCCTTCCCCTTTTTAGGTGTTGAGGAAGGGAAGCATCCAGTACCTGCTTGCACATCACCTTGACACTGGCACACAAGGACAGCCAGACATCCCCAGGGTGTAGCTGTCCCTGTGCAGCCAGGAACAAAGAAACACCCATCACCTTTGTCCAGGGAAGGTGTTGCTTGTTCTTTTCCAAGGAGATTATCAAACATGGGGTAATGTGGCAAAAAGTACACATCCCAAACTGCATCAGAAGACTGCAACAAGAACAGAAAAGTGACTTTATCAGAGGCTCGTGTCCTTAGCTGTTTTCCGGGCGTAGTGCTGGCATGGATGAAGCTTCACTTTTGTATTGACAGGGCTAAGCCACCAATGAAAAAAAGAGATGCTTTATTCACACGCCAGGACACTGAAGGACAATGCGGTCTGATAATGTCACCTGTTTCTGTTCTCGGCCTGTTCTTCTGACACGTTTTTTGCCACATCTGATGATCTCCTTGCTCTCTTTCTGTCCTCAAGTCAAAACATTTTTATGCTGTTGGGCTTTTAGAAACTGACTGAGGTGGGTTTTTAATGCTGTGTAGTGGTAATGGGTTTTTTAAAGGTTTGTATATAGTCTTTTAATGAACTTTAATGTTTAATGTTTTAACTTTATAAATTGTTCAATCACTTTTTAAATAATTATTTTATTTCTACTTTTTATTAATGACTTTGTATAGTTTTTAGATTTTATTGTTTCAAAATATTTTGTTAGCTGCCTTGAGTCCCATTATTGAGAGGAAGGAGAGATATAAATCAATATACAGTAATAATGTTCAACAACAACATATCATCTCCTGGCTGACACCCGCCCCCCCAACCCAACATAATGCAAGGAGGCACAAGGAAGATGACATTTCCAGCCCCCTCCCACCAGCAAGCAAGACTGGCACAACCAGAGGCAGGAGGACTTTTCCAGCCCCATCTCAACAGGGAGTGAGATAAAAGGGCTCCTGCCTTTTATCTTCTCCTGAACCTCTGTTGCCAGCTGAACAGACCTCCTTTGCTCAACACAGCTGTTGGCTCTTAAGGTGGGTTTGGAGGGTCATTTACAATCATGACAATAGTGCCACACTCATGACTACATAGTGTTACTGAATGTTACTGAATACAAAGCAGTATTACAGGTTACAACTACACAACTGCAATACAGAATGCTAGCCCAAATAAATATAAATCAAATCCCGTTTAAATACAACCTGGCACTCAGATTTCCTCTCCCTATTTTCCCTGGCACTGGGAAAAACCCTGCTGAGGGCTTCTATTTAGAGTCCTTCAGAGAGTTGTGTATAGCCCTGTTTAATAAATATTGTTATATTACCATGGGGTGGAACCTGAATAAGTAATCAAGGCCCAATGGACATGATCCATGGAGTCAAGATCTAACCCAATTCCTAATTTCTAAAACTGATGTGTCAATTTCTAGAACCAGAAGATTTTTTAAAGTTTAGCAACACATTGCCTGTTACAGTGTCAAGAGAATAGTTAATATTACTCAGCGGGGAGGAAAATGCCTTCTTCAAATGCTAAGAGTCACTCATTTCTTCATAAGTATTTGTTATCACCATTACACTGAGCCATGCTACATCATCTGTTTGTAAATGTATTAACATAATATATTTCTGACAGTTTTAGCCTAGCTAAATACCATTTTCTTCTGAGAACGCAGCTGGCATTCATCTAGGCAACCTTTCTGAATTAACTAATCACCACTGATAAATACAAGTGCTTCCCACAGATTAAATCAAAGTCTGAAACAGCTGGAAACAAATTCATATGACTACATCATTATATTGTCTTGATGATAAGTGTCTGATACATTTCATAGGAAAGATATGAATTTTTAACTGAAGCTAAGAATAGCTTTGTGCAGGGGTGGGCAACATAATCTTTCCCATCATGCCATACTGTTGACACAACTCCTTGGTGTAAAGCCTATAGTTAGTCTAAGCAGGGTAAACCCACTGTATCTGTAAGACTTACATGAATTGCCCTACCAAGTTAGCATTGATTCAGTGGTTTTACCTGTTTGTGACTAACAACTACGCCTGTGTGTTTTGTTGGTTTTGTTTTTCCAGCTAGATCTGGAGGACATGACTACAAAGCTTTGGTGACCTGGGTAATACTATTGGCCTGGCCTATATTTCTAAAGAAAGATGATGTGGGTCCCATAGAAATAAATGGGTTCATTAGGCCACAATGGAAATGTACACAGTTCATTTGTAAATCTTTGACTAAAGCTTATCCGCTGCAAAAAGCCTTTACTCTTTGACAGGGCTTACAAATTTGTGTATGTTTCTGTTCTGCACAGGAGTTCCCAGAATCTGCTAGCCAGTATGTCCCACACATCATGATATTTGCTTTTCTGGATTGTATCCAACTGGTGCTCCTCTGGTGATGTAATTTTACAGTTCAGTAGATAGATCCAACCTCTTTGATCTGTCAGCAGAATGTGGATAGAAGGAATACTCAGAGATGCCCCCTTTGTGCCTCCCATTCTACTCCATGGGGTTGGGGAACTCTTTAGAATACCATGGGAGAAGGTGCAGACTGTTGGAGTAGGAGGAATCTGTATTGTTTGGAGAGAGGGAAAAGCTTTCTAATTGCTTAGATGTAGAAAATATAAATTAATTTGAAATCAATCTTGATTTGAATTTGAAAAATCCAGTGGCTGAGATCCTGTACCAGACATGTAGTCATGATGTTATTTCCTGATCTGACCACCACCCCCAAACCCACCTTAAAATCCTGGCAGCCATATGGAGCACAGGACTTCTGCAGTACTGAAAGTGATGCAGTGAAGGATGACACATCCAGCCTCCTCCTGCCAGTGAGTGGTAGTGTAATGAGCAGAAGCAGGGACACCTGGTGAGATCCTGCTACAAATATTCTTTGCACTTCTGTTGGCTGGTGAGAGGGGGCCGGATGAATGATTTCCCAACACCCCATTCTTCAGTGCTGCAGAACTCCTTCACCGTGTACGGCTACCTGGGTTTTAAGGTGGGTTTGAGGGGACACATTTGCAGTCATGCATACCAGTTATAAGGTTGGAAACCTAGCTAATCATCACTGCCTAACAGGATGCCAGCTTTGTCTAGCTCATAGTATGACTATTTTAGACTTAACTTTAAAAACAATGGCCAGAATCCTATGTGGGATTTTGGTATACATAAGATCATAGTTACAGTGCTACATTGTGAATCCTGGCCTGAGCCTCCCAGTCCCCTCGGGAAGCAGCCACTGAGACTGATGGTGGCCTATTCTGTCAACTGGGAAGCATCTGCCATTTCCACCTCCTCTCATGAGCAAGCTCGGGTGCAATAGGTAGAAGCAGGGTCCCTGTCACAATTCCCATTCGCACCTAAGATTGCTCACTTGGGGTGAAGGGAGTGGCAGTCAGCTGCTTCCCAACTGATAGGGGAATAGAACCCTGTCAATTGCAGCAGCTACTTCCCTGTTAAATGAGGATTTGGGGACATTCACAGTCTGTGAATATGTAACAGTCACGAGTGTGTAACTCCAGGTTACACATTATTAACTGCCATAGAGGATTCCAGCCAATGTTGGCATTTCAGTAGCAAAACTCACTCACCAAAATTCACTGTAAAAACATAGCCACAGAGCTCAGATATTTTGCTTCTTGGAGGCACCATGTGGACTGGGCAAATGATGGGGACTGGGAAAATACTTATTATGCTCCATGCCCCCAAGGCAGTAGACTGTAATTGATGAAGGCCCAGCAGGCCCTTTCAGACTCCATGACTATAGCCCTATAATTCCACTTAAACTGCCATGGCAACATCCTATAGCATCATGGGACTGACAATATAGGGTGGGACATTTAAAATTCTTAGCCAGAGAGCTTCTCTGGTACCTCAACAAGCTCCAAACTCCCAGATTTGCAGCTGTAGAATCATATTACTATCATTGTAGACTATGAGAGGCTCTTGGGTAAAGTAAATTCAGTAGTCTTAACTCTGCCATAAGACTCTTGTTTTCTGGTATATATTAACCAAGGCTGCATCTGCACTGCAGAAATAATTCAGCTTGACACAGCTTTAACTCAATGGTATGGAATCCTGGGGTTTGTAGATTGTAGTGGCACCAGAGCTCTCTGGCAGAGAAGGCTAAATATCTCACAAAACTACAAATCCCAGAATTCCATAGCATTGAGCCATGACAACTAAAGCAATGTCAAATTGGATTATTTCTGCAGTCCAGACAATCCTTTGAACATTGATAATTTTATGCTATTTTCTAGTTTCATTATTATCATTTATTGGGTTGGATCCAATATAGATGGCTCTGTTTCACCTAATTTGGGGAAAACCTTTCTGAAACTTCAACCCATTCAGCAGGTTTCCTCAACCCTTTGTGCAGGAATCCCCTCCAGTCATTATGGAGGGGCTGCTGTGGTTAGAAGTGGAAAAGGAAATCTGCTTCACACAGCCCAGCTGTGTGTTCTATATTTAAATACAATACATTCTGTCTGTAACACCATCAGCATATCTGGCACTTAGAAAAGTACAAGAAGACAGTTCCCTGCCCCCATGGAGCTTACAGTATAACAGTAAAAACTGCAGAAAGAACAAAGGAAGGAGAAAGAAATGTGTATGGATAAGTGGAGAACCAGTATGCAGTTTTCAGGGCCTCTATTTCTAGTAATTTTTAATAGAGATATTAAGAAAGCCTAAATTTTGTAATAGTTTTGGAATTATTTCTTTTTCTTATCAGCACATTCTTGTCCATCATTTTGTTGAAAATAAATAAACTTGAACCAAATATAATTTAGTCTACTACCCATTCTCAGGTGGTTTCAGTTTATAGCACGCTTTAACTGGTTATGTAATTGTTACATCTTACTGGTGCACTTAAAATTACTCAGTAGACTTAGTTATCCTTTTCTAATTTATGTACTTCTTATAAAAGCTAGATAACTTCACTCACTGTGACAGATCCCTTTCCCAGGCTGGCCCCACAGTCCCAACCCTTGGAATCCTGTCACTTGTGTTTTCCCCCTTAATCCCTTCCTGGACTGGGTACTTGGGCTTCAGGGTGACCCCTTATATGTGGACCTGGGGCTGTGTAGTGGTGGTGGGTTCACTGTGGTTAGCATGACCAGGCCTCCACCAAACTTAATATGAACAGAAACAGGGTTAAAAACAAATGAACAAGTGGAAGTGTATTAATACACATGTAATTACTATTTTAACCCTTGAACTCTCAACCAATCACAGCTCCCTAAATCTCCACTCAGTTTTCCTATCTCTGACTGAGCTGTCTGTATACCATCTGTTCCTTATCTCTCTCAGATCCAACACTATGTGGTCTACTGCTTAATGCAGTGCAGATGTGTAAATTGCTATTGCTTAAAACAATTTGTAAGCTGCTCTGATAGCCTTGTGGCTGAAGAGCGGGGTATAAATAAATAAATAATAATAAAAATAAAATGCCCCCCTCCTGTTCACACGGCGATAAGTCCAGATACTGCAGGGCCCAGTCCCTGATTCTGGTGTGAATTGTCTTCACGATGTCTGGCCAGTTCAGCACTGAATTTGCACTAAACCACCCTTAAAATGGGGTTAACCCCCCTCAACATTTGCTCTGGATTTTACAAGAAAACCCAGTGTGCTCTGCAGTGATATTGGGTGGATGTCTTCACGTGAGTCCCCGCTGTGTTGCCCGGCACTGCCGCTGTGACACAAGTTGCATCCTGTGAAGTCACAATGAGGCACCATATGATCAGCTGGGTACCTCATTTCTGGCCTCAGAGGACATGACTCACATCATCTGTGGTGGGCCACATAGCAGAGGTGAGTGTGAAGACATCTGCCTGGTGTCACTGCAGAGTGCACCAGTAATGGGGAGAATCCAGGGAAGATCCGAGGCCAGAATACTCCAGGCTCTACATGGATTATTTTGGCCAGTGTAGACAAGCCCTCTGTCTCAGCTTTGCCCTATCTGCCTTCTGACAGAGACAAACCTCTATTTTGTAATGTTTCTTTCCCACAGGCCCCCTTCACAGCATTCCCTGAACTCTGATTGGCTGCCTTCAGCCAGGCTTGCCCAGGTCCTCCCTTTACACTCACCCATAAAAATTTTGCAACCTTTCTTGGGTTCTGGGCATCACAATTCAAAAAGGATATTGACAAATTTGAGCATGTCCAGAGAAGGGTGACTAAAATGGTGGAAGGTCTGGAAACCATGCCTTATGAGGAGAGACTTAGGGAGCTGGGTATGTTTAGCCTGGAAAAAAGATGGTTAAGAGGCGATATGATAGCCCTGTTTAAGTATTGGAACACGGAGCAATGGATGCAAGCTCCAGGAACAGAGATTCCACCTCAACATTAGGAGGAACTTTCTGACAGTGGGAGCTGTTCGGCGGTGGAACACACTCCCTCGGAGCATGGTGGGGTCTCTTTCCTTGGAGGTCTTTGAATAGGGGCTGGATGGCCATCTGTCGGGGATGCTTTGATCGTTATTTCTTGTTGGCAGTGGGTTGGACTGGATGGCCCTTGTGGTCTCTTCCAACTCTACACTTCTATGATTCTATGATAGTATTTGTTATTGTTTTTGAAGCTAGCATTTCTTTCCCTCATTCACATTGTTGCCATATTGAGTTAGTTTATACGATTCCTGTTACAATATTCTACAGGTAGAGAACAGAATTGTATGATGCACTCTATGTTAAGTGTGATTGTGGGACCTTGAATAGGTGGCTTATTTAACAGTACTTTGAAAAACCATTATATATGTTAGATGGGGTCTCCTTCCTTGGAGGTCTTTAAACAGAGGCTGGATGGCCATCTGTCGGGGATGCTTTGATTGTGATTTCCTGCGTGGCAGGGGGTTGGACTGGATGACCCTCATGGTCTCTTCCAACTCTGCAATTCTATGATTCTATGACTTTCAGACACCCACCCTAAACCCCATTCTTTTGCTGGCATAACTTTGCCATTTTTATGCCAGCAAAAGAGCTCCCCATGCCACACTTACATCCTATCCCAGCTAAAGGCTTCCCAGCAATGAATGAGGAGTGAACACAGCTCCATTCAGTTCCTCATTTGAAATCCTTCATATTCTCGTGAGAATACATAGCACTGGAAATTCAATAATAAAAACAAAAGTAACAAAATAAAAGTTACAAAAAGCACCTAAACACACTAAAAAGGTCCCATGTAAACTGGGGAGGGTCATAAAGAGTGTGTCACCTACCTGGATGTTGTGATCTCACCCAGAAGTGTTCTCACCAGACCGGCCATTGAGGTTGCATTCATATGAGTACAATGGCTCGACGTTTCAAACACTGGCAATGCCGGCAGAAAAGCACCACAGGGATCAATTGACAGCTTGGCCCATCAATTAAAAAAGTACATTTTTTTAACAGGCCATGATCGCGAAAGGGTGCCATCATGTGGTGCACGTGCCCTTTTTCGATCATTAGGCATCCTTATGACGCCTTATTTGCCTCGTCTGATAACATCCTTAAAGGGGTCATCTAAATGATCAAATAATCCTAATGGGATTTGCTGGGAACACAATCTGTCTTAATGGACATCTGCATCAATGCACCATATTCAGAAGGGGGGGGGTAGTGAAACACTCAAAAAACTACTCCAGGGAAGCTTTCGGGGCTTTTCTCAGAGTTTTTAAAAATCTCCATGGGAATGTGCATTCCTGCTTGTTGAGACAAGCGATTCTATTTGAATTGCTTTCCCATATGAGAAGAAGTGCAAACCTGATTGGCCAGATGAGCGCGGGGGGGGGGGGGACTTGTTAACAGGGGAAGCTCCCGCTGCTGCCATGTTGAATTTTTGCCTTACCGAGCAATCACTAAGGCAATAAAATGGGGATTTGTATGATCTTTCTCTCTCTTGTGTGTGTGTGTGTGTGTGTGTAAATATGAAATATCACTTGTGTGCACCATTGAAATAGTTTTTTTAAAAAAAAAATCAGCAGCTGCAGATTTAAAAATATGAGTAATTTGCTCATGACCACCATCTTGGCTGGAGGGCATGCAAAGTTTAAGAGGGCTGTAAAACCATTAAGACAAGTCACAGCTGCTGCAACTTGATTTTACTGCGGAGCAATCTGTTTTTTTCAGGCTCGTACAAACGAGACCTTACTATCACACTATGTAATCGATCTGCAACTGAGAACTGAAAGACTTGAAGGTAGGTTGTGATTTTTTAGTTCTTCTATTCAGGTGATGTTTTCCACCTTGACCTGTCCCTTCATCATCCAAAAAGTCATGAAACAGTGGTGGAAAGAAGGCCAGTGCCATAAGGTCATACAAGATACCTTCGCTGGGTCACAAAATATGTGCTTCAGCCTAAGGGCACCAGCAAATTTCTCTGTGTAAACCTCATTGAATTGAAACCACTGGGCAAGTGTCCTAGTCAAACCACTCAAACCACTACTCGCCACAATGGCTCTCAAAACAAATATTAGGCAGAAACAGTATAATTTAAAAACAATTCTCATTATAGTCTATCCTTCATTAACAATATTTATATACAAAATAGGGCCTCAGATTGAGAATAGTGTTAACGTAGCCTCCTGGAGGATTCCTGGTTGGGGAGGGCCTGGCTATTTATTTCTTACATGGCCATATAAAAGATATGCTGTGAGGTTGATTAGGCAGGGAAGGTGACTGGCCTAATCAAGGTTCATAAATTTGGTGGAACTGAACTGAACTAAGGTTTGAACTCTCTGAAGTCCCAGTCCAGCAGTCTAAGCACTACATCACACAGCTTTTCCCAACACATGGTCAGATGTGTCAACATTGACAGATGTAACCATTTGTGAGAACCGAGATAAGTCTAAAGCTAAGACTGTAGTGGAAATCCCTATTGCACTCAGTGCAACCTAAAGTGAGATCCTTACCTCTGCTATAGAGCCAGAGTTAAATGAGATGGTGGTTTCTAATCTTATGGAAAACAGCTGCTTAGATCTGATCAGGGAATGTAGAGGACAGTTGCCAAGCCAGTATCAGGAAAGGCTTGCCTACAGACAAAACACAAGGAACCTTTATTAGGTTATAAAACATGTACCGCACCTAACATTCTTTAGAACCCTTGGTTCTCAAACCAGTAGACCAACATGTGACAAAGATGCCATGTTGCTTGCATATCATTCTGCATGAATTAAGTGATTTTAATATTGCCCATGCCTTCCTTTTCCTGAAGGAAGATGCAAGCAAAGACAGCAAGCTTGGTAGGCTCCAGGAAAGAAAAATGAACCAAGATTTCTTCATTCCTTTCTGAATCGATTGTGTTAAGGAATTCTCTCTGAATCATCAGTTCTCAAGCTGACATACAAGACAATTTTTAACAGCAGCTTTCCACCACATTCTTCGACATTTGCCTCACAGATATGCTCTATATGTCCACAATGCTACTCAGCAAGCTTGGGCCAGAGGGACAGCATGAAGTTCAGTCACTTATTATTACTTTAAAATGAAATGCATATAATTTAGTTGAGCCAAGTATAATAACAGGATTTATGAAGCTCAGACATTTTTCCTGGCAATGACACACCTACAATACATGGTTAACAATTCCTTGAACTGGCATTCCTTATCGTTGCATCAGACATGGCAAACTCTTTTGGTATTTATAATCCTGAGGTGTGGCTGTTTTTCTTTCCCCTCTTATTCAAGTCCCAGGAGGCTGCAAGATTCCAGTCACAGCTGAAATGAGAGACTGATTCCCTGTGAGAACTGAAGTCCATGAGGTTTTTAGAGTTCACCAATACTTCATGTAGACACAATAATCTGCTTAAAAAGCTGAGGACAAGAGTATATGGCCATTGAGTGGGTTGGGGAGGAGAAAGCCATGCAAGTTGTGGTTTTTCAACATATTTTGGAATGCTAAAACATTTTTCACAACCACTAGAAGCATGCCAAGACTGTCACTCCCTCAAATGAGTAAGGTCTAGAAAAGAGAAAATGGCTCAACATGCCCAAATCTAGTCAAAATTCAAATAAATAAAAATGAACTGTTATGGACGTTGAATAAAAGTGGCTGTGTGATTTGGCCCTCATCCATTTCACATAACATGGCATTTCATGAGATCCAAGTCCTCATTATCTTGAAGGATCCACTAATGAGTAAGTCAGCACTACCTCATACTGACGCCTTCAAGATAATGAAGGCAAGCGCCACAGCAAAGTTTCAGGAAATTAAGCTAAGTCTTAAATACCAGAATTCTGTGAATGACGTTGACTTGAAGTTGCACTTTACTTTTACTCTTTGAGATGCAATTCAGACATTCTTCCAGTCTCAGAGGAGTCACTTATCTTTAACCAGTTCCCACATGGCTAGAATAACTTTTATGCAATCTAACCACATTGGCAGGGCTGATCATTTAGGTCTTTCCTTTGGCTCTGCATCCCACCATCCTGGAGCAATGTTTATTGGGCGCGGGGGGGAGATGGAAAGTGCTGCCCATGGATTTGCAGTTCTAGAACATTTGGCAGAGCATCTCAAGGGCAATTTGAATTGAAGCTGAACTATTGATGGAGAGCAGGGAAGTATAATATATATTCTCTTCTCTCATAGACTGTACCATTTTATTGAGAAGGTGCTGCCTTTGCAGAATCATCTCTCACCTTATTAAAATGTCATACAGAGTAAAATATATTTTATATTTGGGTTTGCAACCATTAGAATGAAAACCGTAGGAGCTTTCCATCCATGTCACAGCTTTCCTTTCTATTGCCTGTAGCAGACATGATCAAAATGCTGCAGATTCATAATGGGAAAAATACACAGTGACAACATGTCTAGGGTTTCTCTTCTTTAGATCCCCTGATGCAAAATGCGTAAAGGCTGGAGACATATGTCACATGAGTCATAGGGATACTTCAGTTCTGCCCTTCACATAGTTACATGTGACACATAATGTATGTCATGACAAAGTAATCCCATTGTTGTTTCCATTCCCCATTTCCTTGGCTACAGCTAGTGGGGTTGGAAAAATACACCCTGTGATGTCTACATTGGATATTATCTGTCTCTTATCAAATGGTATGTTTTACCAAAGCTTTTCTGTCATACAAAATTAAGAGATGTCCTATTCACACACACTAAACAAAGGCAAAATAGGCTACACATAGTTTAAGAGTTATATCAGCAAATGAGGGCCAGTCATGAACAGGAAAACCCATACAAATATTTTATATATAAAATCAGGGAGAGAACACATATAAACACTGAAACATTTTCTGCTTTTGGTGTTTATCTTAAGATTTAATTGTGTAATGGTTAAAAAAATATTCAAAGTCGAATGCTTTCAGAATGCCACAATACTTGTTCATAGTTCCAGATGTCCCACTAACACTCAGCTTTCAAAAGCGTTTAAGATATTAAATGTCTTTAATTGTCTTAATGGTAGCTGTATTTAAGATGAAGAAGCCCTATCTTTTTCTGAACGTCTGCTTGATTGTCTGTTAAAAACTATGGGAAGTTTTCCAGATTTTCCAGTAAACTCCAGACACATTGTACAGAAATATCCTTAGCAATCCAAACCCAGTTATGGGCATTCAGTATACTGAAAAGTCAGGCATTTATCACCTCGTTCCAGAAAGTCCCTCATATTATCCCAAAGTATGTGGAACTTTGCATAGTAATACTCTCTGCTTCAGGTAGCAAAATGTCTTGGGCTAGTCCCTCTTCATTACATTACCTCTCCATTGAGGTGAACAGGCAGATTTCATGAACAAGAAAATTCTGGATGTATAACATTGCCCCTACCTATGCACACCCACCAGTAGCAAATTGCTGAATTAAGCCACACCTTTCCAGAAACCACCCTAGAAGGACATGTTGCTACCAAAGACCCAATAAATTACAGAGTGAGTATGTCTGGGGATAGGACAAGGAGGAAGAGACCGACGAATGTTCATTTCCATGTAGCCCAGATGTCATTTTAAGGCTTGTGTTCCTTTCTTAGCATTGTTGTTATGTGCCTTCAAGTCATTTCCAGCTTATGGCGACCCTAAGGGGAACCTATCATGGGGTTTCCTTAGTGAAATTTGTTAAGGGGGGGGTTGTCTTTGCCTTCCTCTGTGGCTGAGAAGGTGTGACTTGCCCAAGGTCACCCAGTTTCCACGGCCAAGCAAGGATTCAAACTCTGGAGTCTTAGTTCAATGTTCAAACCACTACGCCACACTAGCAGAGGGAAACTAAAACTCTCAAGTAAAATCCAAGGGCAATGGCCCTTGCTTATACTAAAGGAGTGTTCATGGATTAGTCTAGCATAGGGCTTTACACCAGGCAGGATACATCTGCTTCCCACTGGCAAATCCTGGCTGCAGCAGTGGCTTGTTCTGCCCCCATTACCTGAAGAAAACAGGGCAGAGTCCACACAGGAACGTCAGCCTGTTGCTGCAGTTGTCACTGCTGCCACCACAACCATTTTCTCTGCTCTGCCAGGTCCAGGCAGCTGGCCACACCATGTGACCAGCCCCCTGCATGTGACCAGCTTTGGTCACCTGCTGCAGGCCTGCTGACCGAACCAGCACAACCAGGGCCGGTTTAACCATACCGCCAAATCAGCATCTGCAAGGGCCTCACAGCCAGGGGGCCCCACCCTTGTCCTAACCCTCCTCTTGCAAAAGCCTCCTGCTGGCTTTAAAAAAAAAAACAACAGCATCTCCCAAACTGGAAAAAGAAGGAGAAAGAGAAAGCGCAAGCTGCCCTCCGTGTGGCTGAAGCTGGAGGGAGGGAGTTTGCTGCTCCCTCGGCCCCTCCTCCCAGGATCATCAAAATGCAAGCCAGTCAGGCGTGTGTCAGAGAGGGGGGAGTGTGTGTGAGAGAGAGGGGGGAGGGAAGTGTGAGGGTCATCTCTTTCCTTCTCTTTCTCCCCTGCTCTCTCTTCAGAAAGGGCTTCTTTCTTTCTTTCTTTCTTTCTTTCTTTCTTTCTTTCTTTCTTCACTTTCCTTCCTTCCACATAGATCCCCTCCACCCCATCTTTCCAGCTGCTCTTAACATGTCCTGGTTTCTCTCCCCTCCCTCCCTTTCCCCCTTTCTCCTCAGCTTCCTCCCCTTGCTGCCAACTGAGTTCAACCTACAAAAGGAATTTGTGTGTGTTTGCCTATGTGCCTTCAAGTCATTTCTGACTAAGGCAAACCTACCATGGGGTTTCTAGGCAACGTTTGTTCAAAGGGGGTGTGCCTTTGCCTTCCTTAGAGGCTGAAAGAGTGTGACTTACCCAAGGTCACCCAGTGGGTATTCATGGCTGAGTAAGGATCAAACCCTGGTCTCCTCAGTTATAGGGCAATGCTGAAACTTCTACAACACTAGCACTTTTAACAGAAGAATATAAAGAATATAAATAAAAATTTGGAGTAACATTACTGGGAACAATGGTTTTATTGTCACTAAAACACACCAGTATCCCATTAGTGTTATGTGAGAGCCTTTGGGTAGGTTGAACTCAGTGATTCTTAACCTTTTCTTTATCAGGGACCTTTTGTTGTCCCAAGACTTAACTCAAGATTTAAAACCCTAATAATAATAGCTAACAACAACAACAATACAATTACACCATCCATTAAACTTTCCCTCAGAGGCACTCTTGCTTCTTCCTGCAAGTTTGTGGCTAGAGTGGATTGAATGGCAATATGCAGGCCAAGCCAGCCAGCCTTTGCCTTCATTCTTGTCACGTGGCTGCTCCACCACAGGGAGGAGGTGGGTGAAGCAGCCTTCAAGCCTTTGTGGCCCCCCTGTGAGGACATCACAGACCCCAGGTTAAGAACCACTGAACTAAAGAATGCTGGAAAAGGAACAATGCAACCAGACCTTGAGAAGGGTGTTGGCAGGGGGATTCTGGGAGCTGTAATCCAAAAGTAACTTTCCCAGGCTCTGAATGCAGCCTAGAATCATAGGGCAGGAAGGGACCCAACAACCATCCCATCCAATCGGATTCTGGCCTGCAAGAACACACAAAGTCCTCATGACAGATGGCCATCCAGCCTCTGCTTAAAAACCTCCAGAAAAGGAGACTCCATCACACTCCGAGGCAGTGTGTTTCACTGCCAAACAGCAGCAGAAAACAAGCTTGCTCCATCCTCAGTATGACATCTCTTCAAACATTTAAACATGGCTATCATGTCACCTCTCAACCTTCTCTTCTCCAGGCTAAACATACCTGGCTCCCTAAGCCACTCTTCATAGGGCATGGCATCCAGACCTCCCACCATCCTGGTCGCCCCCTTTGGACATGTTCCAGCTTGTCCATATCCTTCTTGAATTGTTGTGCCCAGAACTGGAAACAGTATTCCCGGTGAGGTCTGACCAAAGCAGAATGGAGTGGTACTATTACTTCCCTTGATCTAGACACTATACTCCTATTAATACAGCCTAAAATCGCATTGGCTTTTTTTGCTGCTGCATTACACTGCTAACTCATGTTCAGCTTGTAGTCCACTCTTTCTTTTCTTTGAGGAAATCTACACCATTACATTAATTGCTAAACTAATTTATTGGTGGCAAATTATGCAATACAATAGCCCCCCTTATCCACTGGGGATTGGTTCTAGGGGGTCTGTGGATACTGAAAACCTTGGATAATAGTGAACACCATTGAAAATAATGGGACGTCTGGGTTAAAATACTGTAGAGTTGCCTTGGAGGACCTAGAAAATGGCTAGAGAGGGCACATTTTCTAGGAAGACTCTATGATAGGTGTGCTGTTTTGTGTCCTATGCATAATGAACCCATGGATACGGGGGTCCTACTGTAATCTGAACATCCTGTACTGTGAATAGGTTATGTTACATTGACCTGAGATAAACATATGGGGCCCTCAAAATAAAGCATTGCAGGGGGGGCAAAATTCCTTAAACTGGCCCTGAGCACAGCAACGGTAACCACCAGCAGCAGCGAGGGCTGGCCTGCTGGGACAGGCTCCCATTGACACGTGGGGCCCAATCTGTCCTGTCCCAGTGGGAACACATTAAACTGCAAATTATCTTAAAATGTGGTAAAGGGCCCTATCCTGGATTGCTCCTATTCCAGTCCCATATCTGCCCTGGAAGTGGTGAGGACTGCTCGGGGGCAGATTGTGACAAAAGCCCTTCATCATCTGGACTGCAGGGCTCTGGAATGGGAGCAAGTTGGGGTATTTGGCCTGTGTAGATAAGCCCATATGCAGAAGTGAATAAAACACTTATTCATAAAACCCAACATGTAAGACTTGTTTTACACCATTCTAAATCTAGAAAAAAGAAATTAAACTTAAAAGAAAGAAATGCCTATCAGAGCTGATCTGATGTGCACAGAAATATGGTGCATATATCAGAGCAAATACTGGGTAACTAGTAGTAATAACTTGTGTCAGTTATCATTTCTTTATTTAGTTTACTATTTTTAATTATTACTTGATTAGTTACATTTAAATCTTGCTTATCCCCTTGTGAAGCCAGGGTGGCATAGGTGTAGCTATGAGGAGAAATGGGGAATGAGGGAATTGCTGCCCAAATAACAATTCTGCCTCCCAATGAATTTTTCCTTCAGTCCCTAATTCCTAGAATTGCAGTAACATAAAACTTCAGTTGAGTATTTAGAAATACAGCTTAGGCATCCAAAGGAAACGGGCAGGCAAAATTAACAAAGAATGTCAACCCAACAAATATGAGTTCTAAGTGTGAACAATATTCAGTGTTTCCCTCTCTTCAAGGTAGAAAGTTCAGAACTAAAGGAACATTTCATAGGAAGCAGAATTCTTATTTGTAGGGCCAATACTCTCATCCCACCCCTATAACTACACAACATAACTACACCCCTGTGTACATGGTTGTCCTTGTCCCCACTTTATCTTCATTACAACCTTGTGCAGTCGGTTGGCTTAAAAGGCAATGAGTGGCCCAAGATCGCCCATTCAGTTTCATAGGGTCAAGGACTGGATCTTCTAAAATTCTAGTCCAAAATTCTATCTTATACACCCCACTGGCTCTCTTCCTTCAAATAGTTCAAAATAACTTGTAGAAAGTTACAAGGAAAGCTGATGTCTCCTTCAGGGCCAGTGGAAGAAGAATCATGCCGGATCCCTTCCAACAATTCCCATCCTTCTAGCCCTTCTGCTGCTAGATGCAGCCTCTATTTGGGACAGTCCAGTACCAAATGACAGCATTATTTCCTTCCCTCTTTTTCTAGAAAGATGTGCATAAATTATTCCTGTGCTCCAAATGCTGAGTAATCTACAAACAAAACAATAGAGCCCCTTTGGTATCCATTTTAAACTTTCATCTTGATCATAAAAAAGTGGGAGGTGGAAACTCCATTATCCTTGAAAGGCCTCTTTGTGAAAGAGAAATTTAATAACCTTGCTGTGTATAGACCAGGTGTTCTCTACTAACAAGTACTAGTGATAAAGTGATGTTTCATTTTGACAATGACCTCTCCAAGGTATTCAATTGCACTCAAAACATTGTCCAGATGCAATATCTTCCAGGATTACTGAATATCTGGTCAAACCATATAATTTTATTACACTACAGGGTTAAACATACTGAATGGCAGTGCCAGGGAACATTTGGAAACACAGTAACCTTGATGTTCAATGTGGGAAAATTTCAAGGTGTTTAACGGCTTCATAAAATGGCACACTTTTGTCTCACCCTATAACATCAGCAGTAAATTCTTGCATTACTGCTGTTGTAAAATGTGGTAACGGAAACCCCAAGTTGTATTATATGATACCCCTGAGGTAAAAGTTAAGGATATTTTTTCCTTAGAAAGGGCCACAGGAAAAGCCATTCATTATCAGAACAGGCTGGGAAATACCTAGACAAAGTTTAGCACTTTTTAAATCCTGTTGATTTCAATAAGGGGTTTAAGCCACTACTCACATTTTCCTACTATAACAAATGACCACAAGGAATACATAATGACTCAGCTATGTTTGAGCTTCTCAATGTGATCCATAGTATTTCAACTTTCTTCCCAAGAAAGACTGCAGACAATTAAAATACAAATACTGCCAAACAATAAACGACAAAAAATTAAAACCTATAATCCGCTAACATCTAATACTTTTTTCCTGTTATCTGGAACATTTTAAGTGGAGGGGAGATAATTTACAAGATTAAACAAAATGACTAAAATTTAAAATTTCACATACATTGGTATATTAAGATTTAAGATTGCCATTAAATTATGTGGATAGATGAATAGATTTCATCAGAAATACATTTCATCAGAAATCTAGATATATGCATTCAATTTCTCCACCTATAATCGTTTGTTTGTTTGCAAGCTTGTTTGAGTTGTAGCCCACCTTTCTCCCCTACCACACGGGACTCAAGATAGCTCACAACAAAATCAAGTAAAGGCCCACTCAGGTTCATTAAAATGTAAGACCACTGAAGAAGTAATTTAAACTCTTTCAAACCCGTCTTGGGCCCCCTCCTTCTGAATACTGTACATTGGTGCAGGTTCCCATTTAGACAGGTAGGATTCCCCGCTCTCATGACAGAGTTTCCATCATCCTGCCTCAATGTTAAACTCCCATCATTCTGCCTTAACACCAGCGAATTCTATGAGGGGTATTTTGACTGTTTAGACAACCCATAGGTTATACTTGCCTACTGCAGGCTTGAAAAACTTTATAATGCTCCTTCCCTCCCACCATGGGGAATGTGACTTGGTCAGGTTTTGGAAGCAATAGGAATATATACCACCCACTGAACACTGTGCTACCCATCTCATAATAGTAGACTCCACTGACCCTTTCCCATATTGATGCAACTTCCTGGTTTTGTGAAACGATTCTTCAATTACTCAGTCCTATAAGCAGCTCCTGAGTTCAGCAGTAGCCACCAGCAGTAGCCATGTAGGATTACAGCCTTTACTACTGAAGAAACTTTTGAATAAATAGAATCAATTGTCACTTGATAGAAGCCAGGAAGCTAGTACATGTGCTAGAAACAAATAATTAAAATTAAAAGGATTCTTGGATGGTAAAACTTCTGTTAAAAAGAACACACACTTCCTTCCTAACTACAACAATTCTACAGTAGACCCAGTGCAATATGAACAGAATTAGCTAGTGTGCCTTTCTGTCATTTTAACAACAGAAGAAAAATTTTGGTTTTAGAATCTTTTACACATTTAGGTTCATATAAATAGAATTGTAATAGCACTTTCCCCTGTTAAAATCTAATTAAATTTATTTTTTCTGGAATGCAGTTAGTTTATTAAAGCATGTTAGTACAAGTATCTTATTATCCACTTAAAAGCCAAAAGGTGGGAGGATAGGAAGAATAATGGTCTGTTTCTTCCAAAGGAATGCTATAAAAAGATACCGAGACTGATTTTCCCTATTTCTAAATAAATGTTTTATAGAGAGACTAAGCCTCGTTTGAAATCTTCAGAGCTCATGGCAGAAAGAAATAACAGATCAATGATGAATATGGGTTAAAAACATTTGAATTGTAGGTCATGAGAAGTATAGTTTCCAAGGGGCTGTTTACATGATGAAAATGTCCTGGGAAGAAATTGTGTCGATCCCTGGCAGTTTACACGTACATCGGGTCGGGTACGTGGTTTTCGGAAGGGGGGGGCACCTTTTATCCCTCAACCTGCAGGACTTCCAGTCCCCTGGTTTGTGCCGGTTTTTAAAAAAGTCACGGGAGGATTCGGAAAATCAGAAATGTAAACAGCGTGGGACAAAAAGTCTCGGTACTGGGATGACCGGAAATGGTGACTGGGGGCGGGCTTAGAGCTCAGGGACCAGAAAAGGAGGGGTCAGTCACCCGTTCAACAGATCCAGCCTCACCAACCGAAAACAAAGGCATCCCTTCCAGCTGCACGAAGGTTGATGTGTGTGCGCGCGCGTGCGCGTGTACTCAATCACCTTTTTAAATGGATTTCTAAACTGCAAACCCTTCAGTTTTACCTTTTCCTCAACTGCATGTTACAGAGAGATCGTAGTAGCTTGGTCACCTCCCTGGCACATTAAAATATTCAAGCCTCTGAGCGAATTAGCACCCTTTAATTCCCCCTCTCTGTGTTTGTATCTTTCAAAACGCCTGCCTATAGCCATCTCTGCAGCCAGCTGTAGGGGTTAATATTTTAAAGAGGCAAGAGGAAAACCAGGCTTCATTTCAAAAGGAAAGCACTCAGCTTGCTTTCAAAGCACTCAGCTTGATTTCAAAAGGAAAGCCCTGCGTCTGAGCAAAAGATCTGTCTGGATCTTTCAAAATGCTTTCTGCCTCTTCTGAAAGGGTTAAAATGTTCAAGAAGCAAGGGGGAATAACAAATCTCTGCCCCCCCTCTCTCCCCCCCCAGCCAGCCAATAGCATTGCTCGTGGCGCGGAACTCTAAAGGAAGTGCGTCACCAAGGTTGTGAAAACACGAGTAATCGCATCTTTGATTGACAGCCAAAAAAAAAAATTAAAATCTAAACAAAACTGGAACTATGGACGTGTAAATATCAGTCACGGGACCACCCGGGATATCCAGATCAGAGACATAAATCATATAAACAGCGAGGGGCGGATTCGTGATCACTATGTCACGGTAGGCAACGCAACAATTTCTGTCGTGTAACTGGCACCCAAGCTTTCATCCTTATTAGCTTTGGCTGAAGATCATACTATACAGTTACATGAAACATATAGTGGGCCCTTCTTATTTTGATCTATGCCAAAGTCAAAGCAATGGAACCTAATTCAGGACCCTTTCACACTACACGGTTATGGCACCATGGTTCCAGTTTAATTGCCATAGTGGTACATCATCGAATCTTGGGGTTGGTGAATCACTACAGCTCACTAGCTGATCATTCCAAATATCCCTTCCTAAACTCTAAGTCCTTTCGATATAATGCTAGTGGCATCATAGGACTTTTTCAAATGGGGTAAAAAAAACCCAAGGAGGTCAGGAGAAGAATGGGACTGTTGCGCTTGCAGAGCCCCGTTTCAGACAGCCTTGTCCTCCTCCCAACTTTCCTACAACCTTCCTCAATGCTGCGGGTGCCACTTTTTATTGACGGAGGTGTCTGAAACTGGGCTCTGTAAGCGCAACAGCCCTGTTCTTCTCCTGACCTCCTTGGTTTTTGTTTTTTTTTACACTCTTTGAAAAGGTCCATAGTGTTATAATTGTGTAGTATGAAAGGGCCCCAGATCAGGACTTCAACACATGAACACAGAATATTCAATCATATCCTCCTTCTCCTCCTCTTCTTTCCATCCTCAAATTCTTCCCCATGAAGTGTTAGTGAAAGAAAGAAAGAAAGAAAGAAAGAAAGAAAGAAAGAAAGAAAGAAAGAAAGACTTTGTTACTAATTCAGGCATTTTCTTTTTGTCTTTAAAATGCTATTCAGGCTTCCATGCTCCTGCTCACCAAATGGTTCAGTATTGGCTACTGCTGCTCCCAGCTGATTTTTTGACCACTGGCCTTGCATCTTGCAGGGGTCTCTGTTCTCTCCTTCCTCCAACTGATATCACCGCAGGGAAATAAGTAGGGATGGGAGATAAGTTTGTTTATTTCTTATTTTGATAAGGCTGTACCAAATTCACACTCCCCATATCAATACACAGACTGGAATATAGTTATCCTTCAGGATTTGCACTACTCTAAAGTTTTACAAAGCAGTTATCCTACAAACAAAGCACACCGACAAATGTATATATAAGGGAAAATAGTGGCCTAAATATCCTAAAGGCACCAGATCCTGTCTGATCTTGGAAGCTAATCATGGTCAACTCTGGTTAGTATTTGGATGGGAGACTGCCAATGAATACCAGGTGCTGTAGACTATATTTCAGAGGAAAGAACTGGAAAACCACTACTGAGCATTCCTTGCCTAAGAAAACCCTATAAAATTCATGGAGTTGCCATGGCGATTTGAAGAGACACACAAACACAGGGGAAAGTACATACCAAAGTGGTGTCAGGGAATGACAGGACACGCAATCCCCAGCAGAAGCCCCAAAACTGTCTCAGTAGACTCAGTGGCAACCCGCTCCAAAGAATACTCACATACAGAGTGTTTGACATCCAAATAAGCAGGAGGTACTTTTATCTTCAAACTCAAACAGTTGCAATATATACAAATATTTACAATTCAGGGAGAAACCAGGTCTCAGCATTCATAGGAAGAAGACAAGTGAGCTTTGTTCTGAGCTCTCTTATATACACAGTTACAGGGCATTGGCTTACTCAATCACATGATCTTACACACCAATAAGAACCCTCCTTCTGTAGCTGTGCCATGACTAGGGAGTTCATGGAGTCAGCCATTATGACTCAGCATGACTCTGCAGTTTGTTTGGTCATTTTATAATGGAGTTCAGTCAGCAACTCCTGACAAGTGGTGCAAATTAGTGGCTATCTACAAAAAAGTTTTATGTGAAAAGGAAATGCTTTGCTTCAGACCTTTGAAAAATACTATTGGTGGGAATATTGGGCAAAAATGCATACACAGATGCATATATTATGAAAAATGCACATGAAAATGCACATGAATATATATGCAGAGGGTTTTTTTAAAAAAAATCTTAAATTGTGGAAACAGGATGGCATTAACTTAGAATTAGAAAAATGAAAAACTGAGAGAAACTGAAATTACAGTAGCATCCACGCATCTGCTGATTCGCAAACTGCAGATTCAATTATCCACAGTTGGCAATGGCAGGGGCAGGGCGGAGGGATCTCACTTCCCCCATCCCTTCCCCTGGGAAGGCTCCTGTTACCGCAGTGGTGATTGCAGGGGTGAAGGAGGAAGGGGAGGTGGCAAGATCACCTCCCCTCTTCCCCCTTTACCCCAGTGATCACTGCCACAGCAGAGGAGCAAACTTTCCTCCCTTCAGCCCCTTCATCCCCATGACTGCCACCGTGGCGGGGCCTTGATGGGGCAAAGGGGGAAGGGGGCGGAGGAGCAATCTTGCTCCCCTTCCCCTTCATCCCCACCATGGCCCCGCCATGGCAGCGATCATGGGAGGGAAGGGGAGTGAGTTCGCTCCTCCGTCCCCTTCACCCCTGCCATGGCCGTGCTGCAGCAGCGATCACAGGGGAGGAGGGGGAGGAGGGCGAGATTGCTTCTCTGCCACCTTCACCCCCACCATAGGTCCACTGTGGCGGCAATCACGGGGGCAAAGGGGGAAGGAGAGGAGGTGAGATCACCTCCTCTCCTTCCCCCTTCACCCCCGTGATCACCGCCGAGGCAACAGGAGCCCTCTCAGGGGAAGTGACGTAGTGATCTCACCCCCTTTCCCCCTTCACCCCCATGATCACCACCATGGCAGAGGTGAAGGGGGAAGGGAGGGGGAGGAGCAAACTCACCCCCCCTTTCTTTGGGATGGCCTCCCGGGATGGCACTCACTATTACCTGCGGAATTTACCATCCGCGAGAGGCCCTCCCTGGAACCAATCCCCCATGGATATAGGAGTGCTACTGTAATACCTTTGTACATCCTGAGCTGTGACTCCAGTAAAAGGCAAGAAAACCAATTTCCTTCTCAATGAATTTTGTTTGCTGGAAGCTGGCTTCAGATCTCCCACAATTTTACAATGTTGAGCTCAATGATAAGATCAATTTCTAAGCTACTAATACCTCATCCGGAAAGTCCACTGGTTTAAGGGGGGAAATGAGTTACCTGTGGATAATAGAGGAGAGCTTTGAATGTATTCAAAGAGGAATACCTGCCAGTATAAATGAAATTCAAGTCTCCAGGGCCAGATAAACAACATCCACGGGTACTAAAAGAACTGGCAGAAGTAATCTCAGAACCAGTGGCAATAATCTTGGAGAAATCCTGGAGAACAGGAGAGGTCCCTGCAGATTGGAGAAGGGCAAATCTTGTCCCCATCTTTAAAAAGAGGGGGGGAAAGAAGACCCAAATAATTATTGTCCAGTCAGCCTGACATCAGTACCAGGAAAGATTCTAGGGCAGATCATTAAACAGACAGTCTGTAAGCACTTAGAAAGGAATGCTGTGATCACAAATGTCAACATGGATTTTTGAAAAACAAGTCATGGCAGACTAAGCTTATCTCTTTTTTTTTATAGAGTTGCATACTTAGTAGATGAAGGGAATGCTATGGATGTAGTGTATCTTGAATTCAGTAAGGCCTTTGACAAAGTCCCCCATGATATTATTGCAAAAAAGTTAGTAACATGTAGGCTAGATAATGCAACTGTTAGGTGGATTTGTAATTGGTTGATGGGCTGGATCCAAAGAGTAGTCACCAATGGCTCCTCTTCATCCTGGAGAGAAGTGACCAGTGGGGTGCCACAGGTTTTTGTCCTGGGCCCAGTGCTATTAAACATCTTTATCAATGACTTGGGTGAGGGAATAGAGGGCATGCTTATCAAGTTTTTAGATGACACCAAATTAGGAGAGGTAGCTAATTGCCCAGAGGACAGGATCAGAATTCAAAATGATTTTAACAGGTTAAAAAGCTGGGCCAAAACTAAGAAAATGAATTTCAACAGGGAGAAATGTAGGATACTACACTTGGGCAGTAAAAAATGTAAAGCACAAATATAGGATGGGTGACACCTAGCTTGATGTCAGTACATGCGAAAGGGATCTAGGAGTCTTAGTGTATCACAAACTGAACATGAGTCAGCAGTGTGATGCAGAAGCTAAAAAAACCAATGCGATTCTAGGCTGCATCAATAGGAATATTGTGTCTAGATCAAGGAAAGTAATAGTGCCACTCTATTCTGCTTTAGTCAGACCTCACCTGGAATACTGTGTCCAGTTCTGGGCACCACAATTCCAGAAGGATATGGGCAAGCTGGAACATGTCCAGAGAAGGGTGACCAGGATGGTGGGAGGTCTGGATGCCAAGCCCTATGAGGAGCAGCTTAGGGAGCTGGGTATGTTTAGCCTGGGGAAGACGTTAAGAGTTGACATGACAGCCATGTTTAAATATTTGAAGGGATGTCATATTGAGGATGGAGCCACTTCTTTTCTGCTGCTCCAGAGACAAGGATATGGAGTAATGGACTCAAACTACAGAAAAAGAGATTCTATATAAACATTAGAAAGAACTTCCTGACAGTAAGAGCTGTTCGGCAGTGGAATGTACTCACTCGGAGTGTGGTGGAGTCTCCTTCTTTGGAAGTTTTAAAACCCAGGTTGGATGGCCATCTGTTGGGAATGCTTTGACTGTTTATTCCTGCATGGCAGCACATTAGACTGGATGGCCCTTGTGATCTCTTCCAACTATATGATTCTACGATTCTATGGTATAGTTTAAAATTTAAAAACCAAATTTCCTCTACCAGATTCATCCACGATCCCAGGAGGCCTTTCTTCCTTTTTTCTGAGCCCACTAGATGTGATGCAGAGTGTGAAATGGGCACTGAACACAAACACAGGAAATGACTATCAGCATACCTTTGCTGCTTCCTCCATGTGGAATCCCTTTTACACATGGACATACTTTCTACATGTGGCTCCATTTTGTGCCATGAATTCATGTCTAAAAATGGCTATGACAAAGAAGCTATGATGAAATAGGTCTCATGGGCTAACTAGATCAGATATTATTCACATATCAAGCCACAGTATGCAGAATATAAATTCCAGGCAAGGGGGAATCTGATCTAAATCAAGATCCTGTTGACGACCTTTGGGACTTGAATCTTTATACCTGCGCTGTTGTGTTTTAACCTTCCATTTCACTTTTTCCTAACACAAATTGCAGGTGTGGGACCTCAGTCTGGACCAGTACTGCAGTGGCAGGTGGTGGTGGTTTTAAAACTCCTGTATGTCATGCCAGGTTTGCAATCCTGTCCATACCACTTACAGTTTAAAAAAAATCTTTCATACCAGTGCTTGATGGTCCCACCCACATCCCGCATTTGAGTGATCTCCAGCATGAGAAGGAATTGTGACAGGGGTCCTGCTTTTGACTGATGCACCAGAGATCACTCCTAGGAAGGGCTGGGAACACCAGTCAGCTGCTTCCTGTATGACAGGGGAATAGATCCCCATTGATCACAGTGGCTGCTTCCCAGTATGTGGGGATCGGGATGGGAGTCATTGCATAACACTGTAATTATGCTGGTTATGCAGCCATAACTCCTCAATAAGATTCCAGCCATAATTTTCTTTTTGTATTGCTTAAGAGCTTTGTTGGATTTTGGTTGCAGTTTTATGCTTCCATGTATGTGTTTCACTTTCTTTTACGCTACCAACACCCAGGTGAAACAAAAACGCCTCAGTGTTTTTGTTTCCATCTCTCTCTCTCTGGCTTTTCTTCCCAAAGGAAGATTCAAGAAGGACTCATCCTGCACTTTCTGCAAGCGCATTGATGACTAAAAAGGCCAATCCGAGATAAACAAGTCTGGTTGCAGAAAGCACAGCTGAAGGTCTCCTTGGATGATGTTTCCGAGTTGTGATTCTTTCTGCGTTGTCATTTCTCTTCAAGATTTGTTCAATGTGAGTTCTCAAATAAGGCTGCAGCATTGTGGATAGTGTGTCTCCATGCCTCCCGATGTGAGGACAGGCCAGACCATTGTTGGTGATCAATTTGGCCGAGCCTGAGATGTTGTTTCAGGGAGTCTTTGTATCGCTTTTTTTGAGCGCTTTTTTGGAGCGCTTCTTATGCTGACCCGTGGCAAGTTTGGGGAGGCGATGGTCCTCCATCCTAGAAACGTGCCCTGCCCAGTGCAGCTTGTGTTCTCAATATCATGGCCTCAATGCTGGTGATCCCTACTTGGTCAAGGACAGCAACATTCGTCACATAGTCAGTCTAGTGTATATTTAGGAGTGTGCGTATACAGTGCTGATAAAAGCGTTTGAGGAGTCAAGCTATTTCTTATCTGTCAAAAATACTGCACTTCTTTGATACTTCGATACTATTTGCCCGGAACTTTCCAGTCATTTGGAACTTTCAGTCTTTTTAGAAGATCTGAAAAATTAAAAGCTATTTTTGCTAGGCAATTCCTGGCAACTCTAACTTTAATGGAAGTCATATTTCTAAAATCCTATACAGCACTCAGAACTACTAAGCATCAATGTTCTTTTAGTAAACATAAGGGAACAATGCAGTCTGCCTCTGAGGAATTGATTTGATGGCTGGCCAGAGTTATTTCTCAATGTAAAAGTTGTAGGCAGAACCATTGATGGTCTATGATCCCTTAGGTTTACTGCATTATAAGCAGTGATGGATCTTCCTTATGAGAAAACACAGAATTATCAACCATTGGTTGCAATAAAGATATATGTGCACTCACATATTGAAGTGATACTTTACTATACCCGCAAGCCAGGATGGCCACAAGATGAGGAATGGAGGAGACAGATCAAAGAGTGATGTAAACAGCAATCCAGCTCATTAGACCTTTCACTATCAAAATTTTAAGGTTAAAAATCCCTAGCTTATACTTGGATTCACAAACAACCTTTGGCAAGTCAATATCAATCAACATTTATATAAAACAAGATTCTTAATGACCTGCCTTTGAGCCCATATATATCCTGCCAGCACCCCCCTGTAAGGTCTAGCTCCTAGTATATCTAGAAGGTTAATCAAAATGAGAGTTAACATCAGCTGGCAAGATCAAGAGCTCTTAACTTACCTCTCTTTCATGTCAAGATAAGTGATTGTGCAACCAAAAGGAGGGATAGGCAGCAGTCCCAAAATAATAACCTCCAAATCTTTATCATGTACACAAGCCATCACAGAGTGCTTCTGAGGATGAATGCCAAAGACTAAGTGAAATCATTGATTTGAATTAAGATTCCATGTGCACTTAATTTATGTAACCATTAAAACATGGTGATTTCAGCTGTTATATACAAAGGTACAGGTCTTCTACTTATAATTTCTTAAATATGTGACAAAGAGGAATATCAATATAGTGCCTGTGATATCTGCTCCACTCTGTCACTCTTACTGTTTCATGCACACTGCAATGTCTCAGGCAATTCTGGACCTTGCTGTGTCTTCCATATGGCTTTCTGTCCCTCCTTGGAAGACAGACAGAGCTTGAACATTGACTGCAAGAAGCTTTAAAGGAGTAGAGTAATGGTATAGCATAATATCTGTCTGCATTGAAAAATGGAACATGTGTACATGATGGGTCCTATCACAGGTTTGGTTCAGAAAGAACATAGAGTTCATTTCCACATGTACAACATTACTGGGAGTGTGGTTTTCAGACTTCAGGTAAGCACTCTTTTAATACTACATATGCATCTACATACCTGCATATATAAATTAGCCTCTGGCTCAACTCAGACACCATCATCCCCAGTTTCACTTTGCTTCAAGCACCATGTGAATCATTTATTTAAACAGATTACATGGGAAGCAAAGGAGCCAAGCATGGAAATAAGAGAAGGTGTGGCAGTGGAAGAACTGTGGAAGGCATTTTGTTCTTCCATTTTAAAAAGAGAAGTTATTTCTTTAAAGTCCAAGGTCAAAAACTTGATTTTTAATCATTTTCCCACACATCTCCTTAAATATTATAGTTTCTGTAATATTTCCCAGTGACGCCTGCTGGATATGTGCTCATTTTGTTTAATTTAACATCTGCTTTTGACACCTTAAACCATATGATATTCTTTGGCCATTTATCATCTTAATGGTTAATCTCATGGCTTGGTGTGTATTAGATTTAAGTTTTATCTGCGTAATCATTTCTCTTTGCCATGTGCAGATCAAGGATTTCACATTCTTTACTTTACATAATGGCAAACCTCAAGGCTCAATATCGGGCCCTATATATCTTTGATTATGTTCAAGTCCTCTTGAAGTGTTGATTATGTCATATGGCTTTCATTTTCCCTTGTACTCTGATGATATTCAGATCTGTGGTTTCTTTAACCTTTCCTACTGAGGTCAGTAACTGTATCTTTGAGTGTCTAACAACTGTCTCTTGCTGGACATTTTATAATTTTTTGACATTAAACACAGACAATTTGGAAATTTGTTAATTGGCACTGACAGTTTCCATTGTGCCTTTGGGTCAGATTTCACAGAATATGTTCAATAACTTCTTCTAGGAATCACAGCATTATTTTTGCCACCAAACTTGTTTTTATTTAAGATTTATATTCTTTTCTTTTGAAAAAAATCACAATGTCACTGTCAATTACTAATATGAAAAATATTCCTTGCATTGAACAATTAGATAAGCAAGCCTGGTAGTTCATAATTTTGTGCTTCCGTTGGCTTAGTTGGGATGAGCTGCAACTTTGATTCTTCTCTTCCAAGAGTTCCATTGTTGACCATCTCACCTGACTTGAGGGAAGAGATGAGACAGTAGGACACACTTCTTCATTTCAGCAGGACCCAACACTGGTTTTGATTCCTTCCAGTGACTATTCCACTTAGTTATTATGTACCTTGATTATGAATAACTTTGAAAGAACATCTTTTGTATTATTATTTTACTCCTGGATTACTCATATCTTTTTTGTTTTTATTTATACTGTTGTATCATGTCTCTTAGCTTGTAAGCTATTGTGTTAAACTGTAAACTTTCTAGAATACCTTGGCAAGAAACCAATATTTAATAAGGGGTGTGATTCAGAGTAAGATGGTTCCCAAACTTTGAACAAAACTTGGCTGATTCAGAGAGATTTGAAAGATTTCAAACCAAAGTGAAGTGGGATGAATTGAGATCTGAGTCTAAAGCAGTGGTTCTCAACCTTTGAGTCTCCAGATGTTATTGGACCACAGTTCCCAGGAGCTCTCTAAGGTCTCACCTTGACAGCCAGATGGTCCTCCCAGTCATTAATGAGGCTGTGAGTTCAATCCTACAGCCTCACTAATGACTGGGAGGACCACCTGGCTGTCAAGGTGAGACCTCAGAGGGCTCCTGGGAACTGTAGTCCAACAACATCTGGGGACCCACAGGTTGAGGACCACTGATCTAAAGCCTTATTAGTGATTCAGAGGGAACCAGAGACCCAGATAGCATGTCTCCAGAACTGATACATTTCATCCAAGCAATTCATATAATAATAAGAATGCAAACAGAGGAAGAAGGATGAGCATTTTGTGATTGGCAGGCTGCTCTCACTCTTGTTCTAATCACAGTAATTGACTACATTAGGTCCTTGTAATCCCAATATTGGAGGAAGAGAGCCTGGAACCATATACTGTAGGACTGTTCCAGTATTCAGTGCTCTTTACTTGTTCTCCTTCTCATAAGCAGTAATATTAAAAGAGTCTTTATGGAATCTATAAGAATCAGGACAATGTAACAATGAGTGCTTGCTTTAGAAGTGCTGGATGCTTATGTTCTTAAGCAGGAAAAAAAAGATATGCACAGATATAGGACACTTGGCTTAACAACAGTACATATGAAAGGGATCTAGGAATCTAGTAGACCACAAGCTAAATATGAGTCAACAGTGCGATGTGGCAGCTAAAAAAGCTAAAGCAATTTTAAGCTGCATGAACAGGAATATAGTGTCTAGATCAAGGCAAGTAATAGTACCACTCTATTCTGCTTTAGTCAGACCTCACCTGGAATACTGTGTCCATTTCTGGGCACCAGAATTCAAGAAGGATATTGATAAGCTGGAACATGTCCAGAGGAGGGCAACCAAATAGTGAAAGGTCTGGAAACCACACTGTATGAGGAGCAGTTTAGGGAGCTGGGTATACAGTATATACACAAATATAAGAAGGACTTAATGCTTGTGATGTCAGGGATGATAGGACATTCAGTCCCCGGCAGAAGCCAAAAACTGTCTCAGCAGACTACCTGGTCTGTCTCAGCAGACTAGGTAGCAATCCTTTCCCAAGAATACTCACACACTTAGTGTTTGGCGTTCAGAAAACAGGAGGTGCCTTTAATCTTCAAAGTTTCATAATGGTTTCATTATTGTTTTATAAAATGTTGGTTGTGAAAATGTGCTTTAAAAATAATAATTTAAAAAAAACAAAGTTTCAGCTATTCACAGTATGTACAAGCAAAGTGCTACGCCAGGCATCTCAGGATCATAGGAAGAGAATTAACACTGATCTGACTCTCTTATATACATGTCAGCACAGCATTGGCTTACCCAAGCACATGGTTACATTGCATCAGATTTCCATTCTACATGGCTTTGTACTCTAGTAACCCTTCTTCTGATGCAATCCTTCTCATGCAGCTGTAGCATGATTAACATGACTGGCAGTTCATGGAGTCATGGAGTCAGTCATCATGACTCAGCATGATTTCTGCAGTTGTTTGGCCATTTTAAAACTTAGGGTTCAGTACCCAACTCCTGACATGTGAGTATGACTAACAGGATGCCAGCCAAAAAAAATGCAGTGGTGCAGGGATGGATGATTAGAGTGGTTGTAAAGAATATCTGAAGACTCAGGACTTTATCAGACACATGAAAAAAGGCATCATAATGATGCCACATAAACGCAAAAGGGCGTGCATATCAGATGATGTTGCCCTTTCACGTTTATGCACTGTCCATAAGCCCATCTATTTTATTGATGAGCCAAGCCATCAATAGATTGGCTGTGGCAAAACCTCACACCAATGTCCTCTCGCTATTACAGCGTCAATGGCCGGTTTGGCCAGAACACGTGCAGGTGAGATCGTGACATCCAGGTAGGTGACACACTTTTTATGACCCTCCCCAGTTTACTTGGGACTTTCATAGTGTGCTTTGTGTAAGTTTTACTTTGTTATTTTTGTTTTTAATTTTTGAATTCCCCATGCTGTGTATTCTCATGAGAATCTATGAGATTTCAATAGAGGAAGTGAACGGAGCTCCATTCACTCCTCATTCATTGCCGAGGAAGCCTTTTCATGTGGATGCAAGGTAAGTGTGGCATGGTGAGTTCTTCTGCTGGCATAAAAATGTCACAAATTATGCAGGCAAAGGAATGGATTTAGGGGGTGGTCTGATAAAGCCCTCAGGGTGCTGGCTGTTGGAAATTCGGATGAAGTAAATCCTGGCCAAAGCCGCAACTCCAATAAAAAGCTGATGTTTCATTCTCAGTCTTCAAATAGTCCTGGATGACTAAGAAAAAATACAGCATTGATGCCTGTGTTAACAGAAGTGAGTGTCCACTATGTCTTGCAGGTGGAATTCTCTCAGAAGGTATGGGTTGATATGTGAGCTGACTGGAAATTCTTCTAGAGACCTCGGTGGCTAGATAAGGAAAGGAAAAACCACTACAAATCTCACTCTTGGAATTAGGCCAAATGAATGACAAGTTCCCTAATTTTTACTTGTATGAATTTTATTTATCCAACTTTTTCACTGCAGAATGAAATGGGAAAACGTAGCCTTCAACCATGTGCAACTGTCAGCTATAATTTGTTTTGATAAAGATGACCCCAAAGGCCTATATTTTCAGAGATCCAAAGACCTTCAAGGAGCCATTAAATACAGTAAATGGTTATTTTTGGTGTTTTTGTAATTGGAGAATAAGCAAAATATATGTTTTTTATTTTTTGAGATTAGAGTCCATGTGAGTTACATTTATCTCTCCCTTTTTGTTAATAAAAGAACTCAACCAATTGCTTTGCTTTGATATACAGTGTATCTTTGGCCCCTGATTTGTCTACTTTTTGAGAGCAACTGTTGACATTTCTAGGAAACTTTACCAAACTTTTGCTATTCTTCCAAATTAAGGGGCGGGGATGGTGGTGGCTTAGGCTTCTTCCTTCAAGAAAGTGACCAAGAATTTGCCAGAGTATTATATAACCCAATAAATAATGGATAATTGTAAATGTGTTTTCATTGTCTTATTAGAATCATATTGTTTTTGAATGTCAGGCTACATTTCATACTAGGATGTGATGACAGGAATTAGAGCTATTGTCAAAACAACTTAAAAGAAGAAAACACACAGAGGCATTCTTAAAACGGTTCTTCCGGGGCTACAGAATTATAAAAGCCTCAGCTGGCCTGTCAGCAAGTTTGGCCCAAAAGACATTTTGTTGTGTGAGGCAAAGGACAAGAGGATGCCCCACCATTCATTTCCCAGTCAGAAGCCAACTATATTGGCCATTGAATTTTACTTCAACACTAGTGATGGGAGAGCAGCTTTCACCACTCATGAGGACAACAGGGGTTATAATGTTATGTTTCAAAGTCAGGCTTAGAGGAACGAAGCATAGGCCAAAAGATAATGGTATTGTAAAGATACTTCAGGACCCCCTCATACAGCAGGTACGGGCAACTGTGGAAGGTCAGAGGGCTACATAAGCCCCCCCCCGGGACCTTGGAGGGATGAACCCCATAAAAAAACTTTTTTGCTCTGAGGGCATGAGGGTATTTTTGCCACGTTTTAGGCCCACCACACCATTTTAAGCTCCAGAGAGTTTTGTTTTGTTTTGTTTTAACAACAAAGGACTCACTTGCATGTAAATTGGCCCAAGTGGTACAAAATGTGATGAAAATGCTCCCACAACCCTTAGAGACATTTGGGAATATTTTAGAGCAAATAAATTTATTTATTTATCCCTGGAGGCCATGGGGGCCAAAACATGGCTCTGGGGTCTGCATACAGTCCACAGACCCAACTGTATGGTACAACTGTGCCTGAGCCTCTTGGCAGTGCCCACCCATTCTGTTCTTTGTGGAAATTCTCAGATTGCCAACTCATCAACACTAACAAAATGTTACCATGTTGTAAGCTCCATCATTACAGGGGACATAGAACAGCAGAACATGTGGCGCTCACAGTTCTGTTTTCCAACAGCTCACTGCCACTTCTCATCCCTAGCACCTACTACTTATGACAGCTGCCGTACACTGTCTAAAGGTAGGGCCCACCCTCAGTGTCAGAATTTTAATGCCTCCCCCATCCCAAGATAATATTTCTCTACCTAGTCTTAGGAGATTATCAGATGCGTCAAAAACGGCCCTATAACAATACCATGAGATGCAAAAGGGCTTCCTTATCAGATGACGTTGTGCCCCAGCGTTATGCAACCTTTCTGCTCCTGTTACGAGGGAGTTCTTTTTTATTTTGGGGGAGAAGTCAAGAATTGATCTCGCATAGCATTTGTGTTCTAGATTTCTGTGTGTGCAACAAGGTGCTCTGTTCTGCTGGCATGATTCCAGCATCAATGGGCAGTCCTGCCAGAATACCTCCGGATGTAAATGGGAAAACTAGGTACTGTACACTCTTTTTATGAACCCCCTTGTCTTGCTTTCAAGTTTCTAAATGTGTATCAGTGCTTTTCTGAATGTTTTCTTTTTTAATTTTGGTGCTTTAGGGCTTTTTAGTGTGTTCGCGTCTTCTTGTGAGACGTGCCAAAAGAGAAACGTGGAAGTAAGCAGCACTCATATGCATATTGCTGGATTCTTGGGACGATTTTGTGTGGTTATCACGGCAGTATGCAAAAATGTGTGTCATTGTGCCAGAACATGAACACTGTAAAATATAGTGCCGTGATAACATTTTTAAGGCACTTGTCTGATAATCTCCTTAGTCCAAACTCCAGCAGCAATGCAAAATGGGGTTTTAATTTAATGCCTTATCACATGAAGAAAGGGAAGCACAAGAGTAGTGTGTCCCACTTTGCCTTATCACACAACCTCAGTGTGTTTCAGCTGTTCCCCTGTTCTGGTCCTGTGGGACACAGTGGGCACAGTTACACAGAGTTATTATCCCAGAGAGATTAAAAAAATCATGCTCTTGAATCTGTCCCCCACTGTCCCCACAATTTGTCATGGGTAGCAAAAGCCTTGGTTTTTCAGATTTTTTGTTTACATGTACCTCATCCCGGGAAAGGGGCACATAGCAGAGCCCAGACCTCTTTCCCCTCCCCTAGCCGGCCCTTTCTCCCAGCTCACTGCCAGCTGTGGAGGCTTCTTCCACCGAGGGACCATTCCCTCAGTGACAGAACCTGTTGTAGTCAGAGGTGAGGTGGGCGAGGGCTGAGCGGGCCAGATGTCCCCCCTCCCTAGCCCGTTTTGCCCAGCACCACCACTGCTGCCACGGCCAGGGGGAGCTTTCTCCTTGACTCACAGTCATGGAGAAAGTGCCCCTGGCCAAGACAGCTTGTTCTGCCCTATGCCACTGCTGCTCCATGGAGAAAGCCACACTGGCCATGGCAGCAGTGGTGGCACTGGGTGGAACAAGCTGCCTCAGCTGGGGGTGCTTTCTCCATGATTGTAGTCATGGAGAAAGCCCACTCTGACACAGGAGCAGTGCTGCTGCAGGACAAAACAGGCTAGGGAGAGGGGGGGACATCTGGCCTGCTCAACTGTCACCTGGCTGTCAGCTGGCTGCAGCTTCTGCCAGCTGGGCTTTGGAGGCAGCGGAGGACCCTGCGTGGGGGCCATTCAAAAATAGCAGATCCAGAATTGCAAGGCTTCACTTGCAAGCCCACCCCCTTCAAAGTCTGACCAATCAAAATGCAGCCCCTTTCCTGGGATGGTTGTTGATTGTTAAGACAACCAATAGTGCAGGATTTCCCCAACTTTCCAAAAAAGTCCCTGGAAAATAGAGGGATGGAAAGTCATGGGTTTACTGGTTTTTTTGCTAGCCCTCCTTCTGACTAGCTGATAGTTGGCCCTCCACATTTGTGGAGGTTAGGGGTGGAGCACCACCACAAAAGTGAAAAAATACAAATAAATTCAGCCCTGCTGCAAACATGGGACTTTATCAGACATGGAAAATATGGCATCATCATGATGTCACATAACTGTGAAAAGGTGCATGGATCAGACGACATCGGCCTTTCACAGTTATAAAGAGCCCAATATCTCTCATTTCCTGCTGGCATCCAAACTGAACAGCCTCTTTAAAAGTCTGGTTCAACCCTTCTCCCCTCCAGCCTAAGCGAAAAGCACAGCCACCGCAGCAACGATGGCAGTTCTCAGGCATGCATGCAAACTTCATCCATCCTTGCCTCCCCTTCCCTGTGTCGCACCACCAATACCAGCACCTGTAATAAAATCTTATTCCACCTTGTCTCCCCACAACCCAAAGTGAAAAGTACAGTCCCCACAGCAGCAACAGTAGCAGTTTGCGGGCATATAAAACTCACCCACCCTTGTCTTCCCCTCCCTCTGCCCGGCCAACAACTATACTCCACGTCTCATGCTCTCCTGGCACACAAACCTACCTGCATCACTGAAAAAAACTTATTCCACTCCATCTTCCCCCAAGCCAAAGCAAAAAGCATAGTCCCTGCTGTAGCAGTGGCAGCAGTTCTTGAGCACACAAAACTTTCCTACTCTCACCTCCTCCTTCCTTTGTCCAGCCAGCAATAACACTCCACTTCTTGTGCTCACCTGGCATCCAAACCGGTGTGAATTGTGCACCATGATCTGGAGCTAAACATTGCTACACCACCTTAAAAGTCCATTATTGCTAAAATGTGGAAAAGGGAGAAACAGGCAATCTTGTTGGCTGGAGTGGAGGAAGAGAAGAGACAGGACGAGTCTTACCACCAAAGTGGAGGGAGGTGGAGGGAATTTACAAATCTTGTAGAATCACGATGCACAATAATTGAGGTTTTCCCAGAGAGGAGGAGGGGGAAGAGAAGGAGCACATGGTCTTGCAATAACAGTACTGTAGATATATTCCAGCAGTAGCTACAAACCGTGAATACTCAAAACTGCAAATGTGAAACTTGCAAACATGGAGACCGACTGTGCTTTCTTTCACTCAGTGTTGGCCTACAGTGGTTCTCAAGCTATTTCTTGATTTTGGGAACATGTTTTGTTAGCTAACATTGAGTTATCAGAACTGGCCCAATATATTTGCTGCCTAAAGTAGAACAAAAACTGTTGGCTCCTTTCCCCAACTGAGTCCATGGTACCAAAGGCAACTGGAACAGAAAATCCAAAATGTCTTTCCCTCCTTCCTCTACCCACAGTAAAAAATACAATAATAATTTAAATGACTAAGGTCCAACATCAGGGTTGTGTAATGCAGATCTTGATTTGTGGAGTTACACATTAATTGTGCCACACAGTCCATTGAATGGCAACATGGCAACTGAACCAAGATACCACATGTGCAACTGAACACATGATCAAATGTGTGTGTGCACCCAATGTACATCCATGTGCAATGCACATCTGCATGGGCAAACACATTGCATGTGCAACTCTACTTCCAGAACCCGAAACTGAATGCAGACATTCTGTATCAGGTAAAAATGCCCATATTTGTATTTGTAAGAGACCAACAGGATTCTGGCCATTGTTTATCAAACAGCAGCCTTTTCATTATACCCCAAATTAGTTGCCACTTCATTTTGTCTCATGACAGGGCTGACCCTGAGTCTCATTGAAACTTAATGTATAAATGAAACTGTAACTCACTTTCTGTTCCCATGTACATATGGCATGTATGTGTGTTTCTCATTAATATTTACTTGTCTTAAAGAAAGAGGCCAGTCAGTGAAGCATTTTTTCCCAGCCTCTTAGATTTAGAAGAGTGGAAATATTTCTTTGTGTTTCTCCATCCCACCCAACCCTTGCTCTTTGTAGCAACCATTTCCTGGCAGCCAGCCCAGAAGAGACCATTTCCTGGCAACCAGCCCACAACAACCTTAAAGACAAGTGATGGAAGGGAGGCAGATGCCCTCTCATGTGAAAATCATATATGGAATCAGCTGGCCTCATTCCTAGTCTCCCTACATTGATCATAACATTGGAATAATCCTCTGTTCTTATAGATTGTGGTGCATAGAATATCTTCAAGACCACCGCCAGGATGGGTGAAGGGCTGATGGCGCTCTCCTCCTCTTCCTCACCATGGCTGCCATCCACATGGACAGATTGAGATGACAACGATGACACTGCCAGGATGGGTGAAGGGCTGACAGCTTTCTCCTTCTCTTCTTCACTATGGCTGCCCTCCACATTGTCTCCGGGAGCTGCTGGGTTCTCAACTTCCAGCAAGAGTATCTCCCCTGATCACCCCAAACGCCCCCCATGCAATAAATAAATAAATAAATAAATAAATAAATAAATAAATATAACATGACTGCCATCTTTGGTTCATCGCCTTGTGAACAGCACAGTGGAGAGTTTTGCAGCCTATCGTTTTTGAGAAACACAGTGGAGACAAAAGAACACTGTTGCTAATTGCCTATAATGTGCAGGTATGTGCATTTTTTCCTTGTATAGACAACCCCCATGTGATTTAATTCAGGGGTGGATTTATTTTTTTTACTGAAATTCCCAGCATTCCTCACCACTGACTATGTTGACTAGATCTGCTGAACAGCGTCTGGAGAGTCACCCAATTCCCAATGTTATTTAATCTCCTGGCACTTCTGTTATAGAAATTGGTCTGAGAATGACAAGCATGGCATGTTTCTTTTCCCCAACAAAGAGGTTTTTTAATAATAAAAGCCTCACAAACTCTGCCAGCCTATCACTAGTTGGCTATTCATCAGCCCTCCTCAAAAAGTGCTAAAATCAAGGAGGAAATCAAGGACACTTTCACATTACACAATTATAGCACTATGATTCCACCTTTGCTGCTGTGGCTACATCCTGTAGAATTCTGGGGTTTGTAGTTTGGTGAAATTCTGGAGTTGTCTGGCTGAAGATTGAAACGCCCCTTCATAAACTGCAATCCCAGGATTCCATAGAATGGAACCATGGCAGCTAAAGTGGAATCATAGTACCAGAAATGTGTAGTGTGAAAAGACCCACATTAAATTAATTAAAGTATAAAAACTGAATTTATTTAAAAGGGAATCAACATGCTTTAGAGAGAAGTGGGGTGGGGATCCAAAACTGGCAGCCATGTATCAAAAGATTCCTTTGGCAAATGTTTTCTAGGCTGCCTAGCAAGTGATAGCATATTGGGTAGCGTCCACAGTTCCAATTTTCCAAGCTGCTTTCAAAAGGTTTCAGCATATGGGGTGAGAGATGGTTCCCAGGCATGTGCTCATCCAACAACAAAGTAAAATAAAATAAGAAAGAAAGTATCTCCACGATACACCAGTTGCAACAAGAAAATCATTTCAATGTCCCCAAACTCCAACCTTTAATTAATAGAAACAATCCCCCGCCCTTTTGGAACTGAGCCAGTCCCTACCAGACACACTGCAATGACAGACTTGTAACAGCCAATCAGCAAAAATGATGACATTCTGAGGTCAACGCTCTTCATGAAAAAGAAATTAAACCTGAATTAAGCACTCTTAAGTGTGTGGAGTGATTAATTATACTGAAGAAAAATTATAGAGAAGTTTGACATCCCCATGAGGATCATTAATCTGCCAAGAATTAGGAAATTCTCTAAAGTACTTACTCTGAAACAACTGAATTTATAGCGCTGCACTAACAGAATGACTTCAGACAGGCAGTATATGTCACTATATGCTTTGAACTTTGACCTATGATCTTTCAAAGAAATCAGGCTTAGACTCATCCACATCCCTACTTTAAAATGGGCTGTGTAGCTTCTAGGTATGGACACTGGGCAGTTTAAGTTGACAGTATTTTAGGAATCTGGCCAGTATGGGCTTTTCCCATAACACTGTTTAATTGATATGAGCAGAGAGAAGTAGAACAAGAGCATAGGGACTCATGTCCCCAATACGGCCTCATCCAAGGGGAAGTAATAACCTGTTTGGCATTCAAGAATGTGGCTGAGTCATAGTTTTGGCAGATGCCCCTGATTTTAAAGTGTCATTGCATAGTCTAGAACAGAACCAGAGAGAAACAGAATAAGAGCAAAGGAGCATAGGAGCTCAAATTTTCTAGATCTGTGGTGATCCCAGGACCAGTGCCAATCCCTGAGCCATTTGCTGAGGGCCCCTGGAGAGTTCCCAGGAAAGAAAGAAGCAATTGTAGCCAACAAGCACAGATACGGTTACCAGTCCCTAGCATATTGGGGTGAGGGGAGATAATTGCTGCTCCCCTACATCAGATAACCTGAGAAGCCCTGTTCTAGGGTTACCCTAGGGCAGGAATGTGGTGCTGTGGCCACATGCATTTCAAGCTTCAAGAACAATCAATACCTAGAGGGCAGGTCTAAATGTGCAGAACCGAAGTTGCAACTTGCAATTGCCAAGTTAACTTGAGCAACTCTTGATCTCTTATCTATCCTACTTCAAAGGGTGGCTTAAATGTTTTAATAAGTTATTTGAAGGAAGAGCAAGAAATGTAAACATACACAGAGAGTATAAATGGATACCTGTGAAGCCTATTACCTATGGCAAGTGTGAGGAAGAGGTGTGTGCATGAAAACTATTTTTTGTGGCTTACTCAGACTATATGATTTCACTTTATAAGCTGCAAGCCATATATTTTTTCCCTGCTCTAGGGATGCCAAATGGCATGTTTAGCCATGATTTGATGCAATCAGGATTGGAAGAAAGGCCTTACCCACAGTATGTAAAGAGAGCAAGAGTGACTACAGATGAGAGCATGCAGTGAGACAAATAATTTAAATTACTGTAATTATTGTCAGGCTGGAGGGGAAATGAGTTCAACCTTTTCTCCCAGGGGAGCTGGAAAAAGATTTGCATGAATTGTTGCAAAGTGCAGCCCAGCATGTGAGGTATGGGGGGAGGTTCACTCACAGCAGGAGACAAAACATATTTGAAAAGGCAGCAGGAATTGTTGGTGGTAATGTGACACTGAACATCAGTTCTGTTTCTTCGAAATATTTCAGGTAGCTATTTCTTCAGGCACAGAGTGAATTCCCACACACAAAGGAAAAGTATTGTGTGCTTCTCTAGGTTTTGTTGGTTGTTGTTGTTGGGTTGTTGTTGTTTTTTCTGGAGCAAGCAATTTCTGAACTCTTTGTATTCCCTTGTTTGTTTCTTCTATCAAACCATCACATTCTAGAAAGTCATGGCAGGCTATCTCAACATTTGTAAGCATTTAAAGCCTGGTTTATATGAGCAGAATACGGGAAGGGGAGGCAAAGAGGTCAGACGCACTTGGCTGGGTGGAATACTGGAATTTTGAGAAACTCTTCTTTGGAGAAGCGAAGATTGAGAGGTGATATGATAGCTTTAAATATCTGTAGAGATGTCATATAGAAGATGGGGGAAAGATTGTTGTCTGCTGCTCCAAAGCAACATGTTTTACATGTTCTCTGCTGCTCTGGAACATGAACCAATGGATTCAAAATACTCAAAAAGAGATTCCACCAGAACATTAGGAAGAACTTTTTTACTGTGGACTTTATCAGATGTGGCAAATATGGCATCATAAGGACACCTAATGATTGGGAAAGGGCACACATACCAGACAACAATGTCCTTTTGCGTATTTAACTAGCATATCTCATAATAATAATAATAAAATTTATTTATACCCCACCCCTTTGCTAAAAACAATTGGGGCAGATTCCAACAATTAAAACATTATAATAATGACTAAAAGCACTACCCACCCCCACCCACCCCCATAAAAAGACATTAAACACTATAAAATTAAAACCTTCTAACTAAAAACACAATAAAAACAAATATATACATAATTTTTAAAAGCCAGGAGACTGAGCTCCTGAGGCCAGGATCTAATCAGGAAAAGCCTGGTGAAAGAGATCCGTCTTTAGTGCTTTTTTAAAGCTACTCAAGCTTGTCAACTGACGGATCTCATTCAGCAGGCCATTCCATAAATTGGGGGCGATTACTGAAAAGGCCCTCTGGGAGGTTGCAGACAGCCTAGATTTTTGTGGCTGAAGCAGATTCCTCCCAGAGGACCGGAGTGCGTGGGGAGGATTGTATGGGAGGAGGCGGTTCCGGAGATAAGTTGGACCCAAGCCATTTAGGGCTTTAAAGGTAATAACCAACACCTTATACTGGGCCCGGAAACTGATAGGCAGCCAGTGGAGAGATTTTATTCCTGGAGTTATATGATCTCTCCGAGATGTTCCTGAGACCACTCTGGCTGCCATATTTTGTACCAACTGAAGTTTCTGGACCAACCACAAGGGTAGCCCCATGTAGAGCACATTGCAGAAATCTAGACGAGAGGTTACCAGCGCATGCACCACAGTCTCGAGGTCCCTTACTTCCAGGAAAGGGCACAGCTGGCGTATCAGCCGAAGCTGATCTAATTTAAAAGCCATCCTTATTGATGGGCTAAACCGTCAATAGATCCCCCATTTCACTTTGTTTCCGATGTTCGAATTCTTGCGCCATTGTACTCAGGTGAATGCAGCATCAATGAGCAAACACTTCCAGGTGAACTCATGAAAGCCAGGTAGGGGGCACTCTTTTTTGACGCCCCATGTACTTGGGACTTTAAATGTTTGTTTTTGTGGTTTGCTGTACTTTTTTTGGTGTTTTTTGCTTTATTTTAAAAATTTCCCACGCTAGTGTCTTCTTGCAAGAATCTGCGAGATTTCAACCCCAGAAATAAATGGAGCTCCATTTGTGCTCCATTACTGCCAGGGAAACCTCATTGACACTGCTCAAGGTAAGTGTGTGGGGTTCTTTTGCCAGCATAAAAATGCCACAGTTTATGACGGCAAAAGAACATTAATGTGGAGTGGCTGATAAAGTCCTGTAAGAGCTGTTCAGCAGTGGAATGGACAGCCTTGGAGAGAGATAGACTCTCCATCTTTGAAGGTCTTAAAACAGAGGTTGGATGGGAATATTTCAGGAGCGCTTTAGTGGTATATTCCTACATGGCAGGAGGTTGGACTAGATGGCCCTTGTGGTCCCCTCCAACTCTAAGGAGATTATCAAACAAGGCTAATGTGGCACCATAATGATGCCAGAGGAACGCAAAAGGGTACCAATATCAGATGACGACGTCCTTTTGTGTTCTGCTGGCATCAGTATGGCATTTCTTTCTATTCATGGGCTGAGCCATCAATAGATCCCCTGTTGCGATTTGGTGCTGGCAGTGCCAGCATGTGAAACCTTGGGCTATTTAACTCTCGGGAATGCTGCATCAATGGGTGGTCTGGCGCAAACATTTTCAGGTGAGATTGGGACATCCAGGTAAGTGACACACTTTTTATGACCCTCCCCAGGTTACTTGGAAGTTTTAAAGTGTGTTTTTGTGCTTGGTGTACCTTTTTTGTGTATTTTACTTTTTATTTTTGAATTTCCCATGCTCACGTCTTCTCGCAAGAATGTACGGGATTTCAATCCAGGAAGTGAACAGAGCTCCATTAGAGCTTCATTAATTCCTGGGCTGCCTGTCAATGGGAGAGAAGGTAAGTGCGGTAAGGAGAGTTATTGTGCCAAGACAGGGGTGGGATTGGAGATTGTGGGACAGGAATGCTTTTTGCGTTTCTGTCTGATAAGCTGCTAAGATTCTATAACATATAACTGGAGAGTGCCTTTCTAGCCTTCTAGCCATTGTTTTTTCATGACATCACTATATAGACCATTACCACACTACACTGTTAGAATGCTATTATTCCACTTTAACTGCTCTGGCTGCCTCCTGTGGAATCCTGGGGTTTGCAGTTTAGGGAGGGATATTTAGAACTCTCAGCCAGAGAGCTCTTAGACCTCACTAAACTACAAAGCCCAGAATTCCACAGGAGGCAGCCATAGCAGTTAAAGTGGAATAATAGCACTATAACAGTGTGGTGTGATAAAGTCCATGATTTCACTGTGACTTCCTAAGTGAAGATGAAAAAATAATTCCTGTGTTGCTCAAGGTTCAGTGAGAGAGTGGGCAGTGATAATCTAGTGAGAGAGACTAGTGTTTTTTGTCCTTCTCCAGTACCAATACCTGCTACACCCACTTTGACCATGTGGAGAGGCTTTTTAGACTTTCTTTGTGAGCCAGGCTCAAGTTCCATTGATTTGCCTGTAAGTCAGTGCAGTCATTTTTGCCATCTGACCTTACATTTCCTGTCATAAATGTTCAGCTGTCCAGAAATACACTCACATTGAAGAAGCAATCTGTTTACAGAAGCTAATCTCTGGAGTGGATGACAATAATTTTAGCAGTGATGGTTTGTATTTTTGTCCTGCCTTTTCACCATTGAATATCTTCAGAACTTTCTGGCAGCATTACCTACTCAACAAAAGAGACCACAAAAATCCAAGCAAAGCAGCAATAAATAAATAAATAAATACATATCACTTAATTAGACTCTCAATTGCATTTTTGAACTGATCCAGAGATCTCTGTCAGTATTCATACATTTGCAAGAGTTTCTTGCATACCTATAAGAGATGGATTTGCTAGTGGCATACCCTGGGTTTCTTTCATGGAATGAAAGGGTGACCTATTCTGTGCAGAAGAACTAAGTGCTTATGGCAGGGTACTAGTGTCATAACAAAGCATATTTCTCATCTGTATGTATCAATGTACAGTTGTATGATTAGCATGTATTTTGTTTTCTGGTCTATTTCTAGAAATCGTTTTAAAGTCTCTGCTATCAAAAAGCATTTTCTCTGGTATTAATCCATTGGTATTTTCAAGAAAGTGGACTTTATCAAATGCAGCAAATATGGCATCATGAGGATGCCTAATGATCTTGAAAGGGTGCACATACCATACAATGTCATCCTTTTGCAATCATATGCTGTCAATAAGGCATACTTTTTTGTTGACAAGGCAAGCCATCAATTGATCTCCCATGGCGCTTTGTGGCCAGCATTGCTGGCATTTGAATCCTCTCACCTTTGTGCTCAGTGAATACAACAACAATTGTCAGAACACTTCCAAGTGAGATCGGGACAGCCAGGTAGTGGACACTCTTTTTTTTAATCTCCGCAGTTTACTTGGAATTTTAAAGTGTGTTTATGTGCTTATGTGTACGTTTTATGTCTTTGTCTTGCTTTAACTTTTAAATTTGCCATGCTTGTATCTTCTCACAAGAAAACAGGAAGATCTCCGTTACTGTCAGGGCTGCCTCTTTAATGCAAGTAAGATAAAGTCTGGTGGGAGGAGTTCTTTTGCCAGCATAAAAGCGGCACCAAATATGCTGGCAAAAGAACATTAATGGAGGGTGGTCTCATGAAGTCCAGTATAATTAGTAAAAGAAAAAGGAAAAAAACTGAACTATTTTGTGAATCACCACAAATGTCTACATTTTATTGTTATTGACTGTGTGTGACATTCAATGAATTGTTATGCTTTGCTGTTATATTTTTGATGTTTTCATTTTCAAGTCAATAAAAACTTTAAAAGTTTTTAAAAGCTTCACCTGAAAAATATTACAACATACAGTTCCATTCATCTGTTTGTTTGTTCCATTTATCTATTTCACAAGATCTCACTAACCAGCTTTATGTTTCTCTCTAGCCTTGTAATATCCTGTAATATAAGTATTTTTCTAAAGTTTCACTTTAATTTGATTTATTACTGCTAGTTGCCTTTTCTCTTGATGCTACCAATATTTTAAAACTGGGATCCTCTTTTTCTGTCCATTGGCAGATAATCGTTTATCTGGGCTAGTGTAATTGATCTGTTCCAAAGAGTTTTATTTATCTGTTCTTCAGAATCTTTTCTCACCTGTAATATTATATTCCTGAACCATTTCTCAGAATATAAATTGTTGGCTGAGATCTATCTGTGTCTCCCCCCAAAAGCTACCCCCAAAACCTTACCTTTTCAGCAGTGTAGCCCCCCAATACAGCCATCTCCATGTTGGTGGAGAGTGGCAGTGGCAGCTCATGCAGCTACAGGAAAAGAGCTGGATGTGTCCCCACTCAACCCCCCCCCATCTCTGACAAAATGGCTGCACTGAAGGGGCTGCACTGGTAGGTTTTGAGAGACTTTTGGTTGTTGTGTGGTTGGAAGAGACTTCTGACCTGCACAATGACTGCAAAAGGGAATTTCAGTGGTGTGAGTCAGATGTATGATATCATAATTCATGAACAGGATGCCAACCATAATGTTTCTGTGTAATGTGGATGGTTTAGTTTCTGTCTCCATAAAGCTACTAGATCATTTCAAAGTGGTGCATTCAGGGTTGTATAGTCTCAATTTCTCCCTTTTTATTTGATTTGTGTGTATTAATTTCCATTAACAACGCCAACCCACACGTCTTTACCGTCTTCACTCTACCACTACAATGTTGGAAATAAAGTTTTAGGGATTGTCCTATTCTTGATTGTTTCCAGATGTCTCACGTGCTAATATGTTGTTGCACAGAATATACATTTTCTTATGAGTTTTGTTGCAAAAGCTGTATTGCATTTGTTTGCCACACCATGTAATGTTTGGTTTCAGATGGTTCCAGTTTATTTCCTCATTCAACCACTTCTGGAAAACTAGTGTCATATAATGCTGTGAATGTTCTTTTGGACAAACGATTGTGCTTGTTTATTCATGGTGTCCCTTTTTATTATCAGTTACCTTGCCACAGAAGTCAGAATTTGCTTCCCTTTGCAGTCTTTTTTAACAAAGCATTGTAGCTGAGGAAAATGTTTAACTAATTCTCAAAAGCAGCTAGAATCTTTAAAGGACAAAAGATCACCATAAATAAGCAGGAAAACATATAATGTTTTGGAAGGGGAGTGATCATGCATGCATTAGGCCCAGCTAGCAATAGTTGAAAAGGGTGCATTGAATCCACTGCTGAATGGGAAATTATCCCTTGAGTAAATCCCCTTAATGCAATCGGTATACTTTAGTTGAGACTAACAATTGGATCTAGGCCTTTAATTGTAGATTGGTGAAGCAGCTCTTAAGTAAGCTGGGTATATGAAAAGGGAGAGAAAAGGTGCCTGCTCATCAAGGTGATCCTATATCTTGGCATGCTCCACTGTTGGAGCACCTTGTGCTACAAAGCTATGGGGGTAGTGGCTCATTGTGCTAGACAGGATAGATTATCAGACACATCAAAAGTGGTGTTACATCAATGCCAGGAGATCACAAAAGGGCTTCCTTACCAGATGACGTCCTACAACATTTTGCGCTCCATCTGCTGTCGTTCCATGGGTGCTGTTTTTTATTGAAGGGAGAAGCTGTCAATAGATCTACCGTTCCGTTTCTGTCCTGGGTTTCCGTGTGTACGACAATGTGTCCCATGTTGCTGGCAAGATCCCAGAGTCAAAGGGCGGCCCCTGCCAGAACATGTCCGGGTGAGATTGGGACATCCAGGTAAGCTACCCTCTTTTTATGACCCTCCCCAGCTTACCTGTTAATTTTTAAATGTGCTTTTGTGCTTGGTGTCACTTTTACTGTTTTATTTTTCACTTTGAATTTCCTATGCTCACGTCTTCTCGTGAGAACAGGCAGGATTTCACTCCAGGAAGTGAACAGAGATCCATGAGTGCTCCGTTCACTCCTGGTCTGCCCTGTCATTGGAAGAGAAGGTAAGTGCGGTGGGGAGGGTGATTGTGGCGGAACAGGGGTGGGAGTGGTGATTGTGGGATAGGAACAGTTTTTGTGTTCCTGGTTGATAATCTCCTAAATTACAGGCCTACATTCTTTTGTTCAACCTGAGTATATCAGAGCCACTGAATCAATTGGATTTACCAATGTGTTGACTCATCATTCAACAATTTATTGAATGGATCTACTCTAATTGGAACTAATCAAGAGGATTACAGCCTATATGTTCTTCTTGAGATCTTAAACCCAGGGAGACAATGCCTAAGAGACTTGGGCAGATAATTTAGAGTAAAAATCTGATTATATAGAACCCTCGAGGTTTCCTTGCTTACATGACTGCCTTCAATGTACTAATTCAAAGACATAGCTATGTTAGTTTGGATCAGTGTACAAAGGGACCTTGTAGCACCTTTGAGACTAACTGAGAGAAAGAAGTTGGTAGCTAATGCTGGTGAAGTAGACTTAAGACTGCAAAGCTTATGCTGCCAACTTCTTTCTCTCAGTCTCAAAGGTGCTACAAGATCCCTTTGAATACTTTCAATGTACTAAGGTAGCCATTAGCAATAAGTTGTGAGTCTTCTTCACCACCAGCCTGTTACACAATCAGAAAGTTGCTCCAGTAAAACTAAATACATAAGACATTATCTGACACAGCAAAAATCACGGGGTTACGACATCATGGTAGTGCTAATGGGCCCTGCTGTCACGTGACGTTATCATCTTCATGTCCATACACCGTTCTCCAGCTGTGAAAAAGGTGTTATTTACAATTCATGGGACAAGCCATCAATAGATTGTCAATAGGACTCTATGTAACATTTGTCGACCTCACCAAAGCCTTTGACACTGTGAGTAGAAAAGGTCTGTGGCAGATCCTGGAAAGACTAGGATGTCCCCCCAAATTCTTTAAAATGATTATCTTGCTACACGAGGGCCAGCACGGTCAAGTCAGATATGGTGATGCTCTTTCAGAGCCCTTTCTAATAACTAATGAAGCAAGGTTGTGTTCTTGTGCCAACTTTATTTACAATCTTCTTCAGCATGATGCTCCAAAGGGCTACAGCAGAGCTCGAAGAAGACAGCATCTATATACATTATCGTATTGATGGTAGCTTGTTTAACATAAGCCGACTGAGGGCTTGCACTAAGACTCTAAACTGTCTAGTCCGTGAGCCGCTCTTTGCTGATGATGCTGCCCTTGTTGCCCACACAGAAGCAGCTCTGCAGCGCCTAACATCCTGCTTCGCAACAGCTGCAGAGCTGTTTGGGCTGGAAGTCAACCTGAAGAAAACGGAAGTTCTCTACCAGCATGCACCACAGGACGAATACCACCATCCCCACATTGCCGTCAGCAAATCTGTGCTCAAGTCCGTTCAGCAGTTCACCTACCTGGGAAGCATCATCTCCTCAGATGCCAAGATTGACAAAGAGATCGATCACAGATTAGCAAAGGCATATAGCACATTTGGAAGACTTTACAAAAGAGTTTGGAGTAACAAACACCTGAGGTGAAGCACAAAAATCAGTGTGTATAGAGCCATTGTACTGTCTATTCTCTTTTACGGATCTGAAACACGGGTCAACTATCACCAACACTTACGACTCCTTGAACACTTTCATCAGCACTGTATACGTACAATCCTAAACTGGACTATGTTTTATTTATTTATTATTGTATTTATACCCCACTCTTCAGCCACAAAGGCTATCAGAGTGGCTTACAAATGGTTAATTTAACAGTGACAAATGTTGCTGTCCTTGAGCAAGCAGGGATCACCAGCATTGAGGCCATGATATTGAGAACACAGCTGCACTGGGCAGGGCATGTTTCTAGGATGGAGGACCATCGCCTCCCAAAAATACTACTCTATGGTGAACTCGCCACAGTTCAGGGTAAGAGGGGCGCTCCAAAAAAGCGATACAAGGATTCCCTGAAATAACATCTCAGGCTTGGCGAAATTGATCACCAACAATGGTCCGCCCTGGCCTCACATTGGAAGGCATGGAGATGCACTATTCACAATGCTGCAGCCTTATTTGAGAACTCACGCCAAACAAGTCTTGAAGAGAAATGACAACGCAGAAAGAATCAGATCTCAGATTGGCCTTTTCAGTCATCAGCGCACTTGTAGAAAGTGCAGGATGAGTCCTTCCTGAATCATTGTTTGTGAAGAAAAGCCAGAGAGTGCTTCTTTTGCCTATTGACAGTGTGCGAAACCACATCCCGTTGTAATCACAAGATTACATTGTAAATGGGTGGTCCTCTTTCCCCCCTCCCCATTTCCAATGAGAAAACCTCTGGGTGCGAATGTGAAAAGGAAGCACAGGATGCTCTTTTTTATGAATTGTCCCATTTAGTTTGCACTTTTAAAGGTTTGTTTCAGTGCTTGTGTGTTCATTTACTCTGTTAATTAAGGGGTTTTTGGAGTCTTCTCATGAGAACTGCCAAAATCTCACCTATGCCAAATTGTGGAAGTTAGTGCTAGTGGTCGTTATGTGATAATTCTGTGGCATTTCTTTTGCGTGATTACAGCTATGTACGATAATAAGTGTTATAATGCTGCAATGTTCCCACTATCTTCATTCACAGAATTACAGCATTTTTAGACACTAGTCTGATAATGTCCATAATAAGGGCCCCTACATCAGCAAACTACCCTTGTATTTCTTATTGTGGGCAAGTGTGAGAAGCCTTTTGTATTAATAGATTCCCCCCTTTATTAATATCTCTTTCCTGTAGTTATGCAAGTGACTACTTTTTCACTTCTTGAACATCTACACAAAACCATGAGTAACAAATGCCTGAAGGGCTTGATTTGGTGAGGAACATAATCTATAATTAGACCACATCTATTTTATTATTCAGCTTTCTCTGACTGGCATCCAGAGCATTCTTGCTAAGGGGTCCTTTAATACTGAAATATGGGTTACTAGCTATGCCCTTATTAGGAAATATGTCAGCTTCATTATATTAGTGTTTTTTTTTAAAGTACGGAGAGAAGTCAAAACAGATTTACATTCAAGAAGGTCATATGAATTCCTCCAAGGGCAAAACATTGCTCAAGTGCTCCTTGGTACATTGTCTTTTACATTTCAAAGTGCCATATGACATGTACCTACTTTGCTTCCAGAGATAGATTATATTTAACATTTCTCCAGCATACCTTTTACCTCTGGCAAAATAACTCCATGAGGCTTTCTATTATTTACACCTTGATTCACAGTTTCTATAAAATTCTGCTTGCCTGCCTAGAAGTCCTCGAGCTTTTAATAGTTTCTAGCAGTCTGCTCCTCTGTCCTTGATGGCATTGGACAGACAGCACAAGCTGTGACCCATCAAGCTAACTGGAGCCCACTAACTTTGCTTTGTGGTTAACCAGGTGCTTGACAACTTGGTTTTAAAGTCCTAGGCAGAAGAGGTTGGGAAGTTACTTTTAAGTAGAATGGATATGACAAGCATGATGAAGCCACTGGACAGTGAAGGATGGTGTTCTGACACACGAAGAATTATTTTACCATGGCTCAGTTATGGAAAGTTTTAGCTTGTCATTATATTTACTCTTCTGGAAAGTAACTGTCCCAGCTTCAGAAGACAGGCAGCAAAACCACAAAACACCTGATGTAGGACCTGCTGGGCCTAGTTCATCTTGATGAGTCAAACAATATTGGCACATGATATAGTTGGTTTTTTTTTTCTGTGCTGATGTGTTCATGCTAAAGAAAAAGGCCTCCTTTTTTCACAGTCCTGTGCACTTTGGTCCTTCCAAGGATTCTACAGACTTTTAACTAGCAACAAACCCACAGACTGATGAGAGATTGTGCATAAAAATGTCCATGGGTTGTTCCTTCCTCTGTTGTTCTTGTGTTGCGAAGCAATGCTGTTCTAAAGGGCCTGACAACACCAGGCTCTTCTCCTGCTAAATAGCACTGTTTTTAAAGGCACAGTGCAGTTGGGACAGCTCTCTTCCTCATCCCATCTTTGGAATCTTTCTAGCATTGCAGCCTTCATTCATGATTAAAACCTTATCGCACACAGCATTTGGCACTGCCCACTTGTTTGGCACACACACGGATCCCCCCCAAGTATAAACAAAGATCAGTCTTACATTTTAAAGTGCATTTTTCCCTTACATTTCTCTCTCTGTGTGTGTGCATGTATGCGTGTGCGCATGCCCCCCCCCCCCCAGACCGGGACAGATCAGACTTCTCAGCAGTTTAAACTAATCAATGGCAGATGAAAGTCAGCAGCTACTGATCTATCTGATCTATCCCCATGCAGTGATTAGTATGTATGGAGGAAGAAATAGCCAGAAAGAGACAGAGGAAATAAATGCTTTTTACAACTGTAAGACTCTAGGTTTTTTCTTACATTTCCAGGCATGTGTGAATGTGTGTGTATGAGAGAGTGAGTAAGGGGGGAGGAAAATGAGGGCACTGTTCACACAGCATAGCATTATACTGTTTTAGCATTGTAGTGACAGAATGGGGCTGGAAAAGGAATAGGGGGTTCAGTGAGCAAAGCTGTGGCTTCTCTGGCAAGCCCCAGAGGTGGGGTGGGGAATTATTTGGCAATGGGGGTTTTTTTTCTATAGAGAAAAAAGTTTTAAAGTTTATCACAATTGAAAGAACATCAAACTGAAATGTCCTACTCCTTTTCCTCCTTATTCCCCGGATCATGTTTCCCCATCCACAGCATGCCCACTGACCACCCAAAATTGCCATTAAAGTGGAATTTAACTTGCACACTGCAAATCCCATCAGGATAGCTGCAGGAAAGGAGGTCATTAAAAGATTTTGTTTGTTTGTTTCAATAAAAAGAAAGGTTTTCAAAATGGTGTTGCATGGGAGAACAAAAGAAGAGCAAGGGCGTCATGCATTAAGCCCCAACTGAAGGCACAGTTATCCTGCTCTAGTTGCAATTTACCTGCCTTGTGCAATAAGGCTCATATCCATAGAAAACACTTCATCGTACTTTGATATAAAGGCACCAGATCCCATCTGATCTAGGAAGCTAAGCAAGGTCAGCACTAGTTAGTACTTGGGTGGGAGACTGCCAATGAAGCCCAGGTGCTGTAGGTTATATTTCAAAGGAATGAACTGGCAAAACCACCTCTGAGTATTTCTTGCCTAAGAAAACCCTATGCAATTCACAGGGCTGCCATAAACCAGCAGGTGACTTGAAGGCATGCATACACACACACACACACACACACACACACGGAACATTTTAATTGAGCTTGTTTTCTCCTAGGCCCAGCTACATGGCATTTTTTATTCCAGGAAGAAGTGAGAAATAGAGAACTTGATTCTGTCACCCACTGTACCCATGATTTCTCACAGGTAGTAAAGTCTCAGATTTGTTATTTACATGTACTGTGTGCCTTCCCACCTCCAGCCTCTGATTCCCTTCCAAGCAGCCACAGCCAGTAGGGAGCTGGCGAGGGCTGAACAGGCCAGATCTCCCACCCCCTCCTCCAGCCAGCCATTCTTCCAGCTCCCTGCTGCCACTGAGAAGCAGCCGCAGCCACCAGGGAACTGTGTGAGGGCCAAGCAGGCCACACCTCCCCCCTCCCCTAGCCGGCCATTTCTCCACTCATGGAGGAAGTACCCTAGGCTGTGGCAGCCCGTTCTGCTCAGTGCCCCCTCAGCTCCCATGGTCTAGGGCACTTCCTCCATGAGTGTCAGTCATGGAGGAAGCATCCTTGGCCATGGGAGCCGAGGGGGCGCTGGGTGGAACAGGCTGCCGCAGCTGAGGGTTCTTCCTCCACGAGTGGAGAAACAGCTGGCTAGGGGAGAGGGGGAGGTCTGGCCTGCTTGGCCCTCACGCAGTTCCCTGCCAGCTGCAGTGGCTTCTCGGTGGCAACAGGGAGAAATGGACGACTGGGGGAGGGGGAAGGTCTGGCCCACTTGGCCCTTGCTCTGCTCTCCGCTGGCTGCAGCAGCTTCTGCCAGCCGGGCTTTGGAGGCAGCAGGAATCATACATAGGGCCATTCAAAAATGGCAGATCATGAATTTCAAGGCTTCCCTTGCAAGCCCGCCCCCTCCAAGGTCCAACCAATCATAATTCAGCTCTGCTGTGTGTCCCTTTCCCAGGATGGTTGCTGATTGATCATACAACCAATAGTGAGGTTTTTCCCAGACTTAAAAAAAAAAGTCCATGGAAAATAGAGGTATGGAAAGTCATGAGTTTACTGGGGGTTTTTGCTACCCTCTTTCTGAATATCGTGAGTCTGCCTCAATGTGTGTGGGAACCAATGGGATTCATACAGAACTTTTCCCGGAATTTTTTTGCTGTGTACACAACCCCTTAGTCTCTCTATCTCTGCTGACAACTTCCAGGGGGGAGAAAATTGCAAGGGGAGGAAAAATGAGGATATTGCATCCCCAATTAAAAATTCTACACTCCATAATTTGTTTTCTAATTTCTAATATTGCAGAGAGTTAGACAATGAAAATGGTTCCTATCTAGAAGTCTTATCTTTGGGATTGTCTAAACAGCGAAAATACTCCTCATAGAATGTAAGAAGAATGCTATTTGTCTAAATGCCATCTCACATCAATTCACAGTATTCGGAAGGAGGGATGCCAAATCCACCAAAAACTCCACAGGAAAAGCTTTCATGGATTTTCCCAAAGTTTTTAAAAAGCTCCAAAGGAAATGCACATTCCTGCTCATTGGGACAATTTGCATTCATTCTCATTCCCAATAAGGGCGGAAGTGGAAAGCTGATTGGTCGGATGTGTGCAGGGGGTGGAGCTTGCTGACAAGGCAAGCACCCAGAACCACCATGTTGGAATTTCATCTTAGCAATCGTGTGCTGAGGCGATGAAACAGCCGTTTTTTCCTTTTAAAAATTTATTTAGGTGGAATATCGCACTTTAGCACATTAGATATGCTTATTTTTGTTTAAAAAAATACTGTTTGGCAGCAGAACTGGTGAAAATAAAAATGAGAGTAATTCACTCACTTGATTGTAAGAAAATTTCATTGAGTAAGATGGCAGAATTCTTATTTGGGGGAAATGCCCTCATGTTGACCTTCCCTATAGCTAAACCTGATTTCGGTTTGTTTGTTTCTGGTTGTTTCATCCATCATATCTTTAAAAGGAGCTTTTCCTTTTGGGTATCTCCCCTGCTCTGATACCCAAGTAACAACAATAAACCTAGTTCATTGTGTACAACAGCAGACGATGAAAGAGTGGAGGGTAGCGGGGGGAAAGAATGCATACATATATGTATATCTGTAACATATATAACAAGTGGGTGAAGAGCTCTCCCCAAAACAAATGGCTTCTGAGTCTTTTTGGAATTATCTGATCACTCTCAGTGGTATTTGCATAGCCTTGTTCACTCTGTGTGTGATTCCAAAATGTGCTTCAACTTTCTATCATGTTATGTCATTCTCCACCCAGAAAAGTTTTTCTTAGATAGAGAGAACTAGGATGCCAGATCACAGCTGGAAAGCTCTACACTGAAGGTGTGATCCAGTCACAAACTTTTAATTCCTAGCAACCATTATATTTATACATTTTCTATAGATGCTGGTGTGTTTTTAATTATCCGTATTTACAAAGGCAGTTCACCTTTCCTCTAAGTATACTATGGACTTTATCAGATGGACAAAATATGACATCATAATGATGCCACATAACCACAAAAGGGCATGCAAATCAGACAACAGAGATTTCCACACGGGCTATATAATAATAATAATAATAATAATAATAATAATAATATTTTATTTATATCCCGCCCCTCTGCAACGCAATCGGGGCGGCTTACAATATAAAACCCCCATACTCACAATACCCTAGCCCACCCACCCCTTAAAATAATATTAAATTACGAAGGATTAAAAACATGCATTAATTAATATATATATATATAACTTAGAAGAAAAAAAAATATATATCCCGTGGCAGGAACAGAACAGGGTTGGGAAAGGTTTTCCCTTTCAGACGACGTTGACCCTGTTCTGTCCTGCATCGATCCTGCTCCCGTGACTGTTCCAAAACAATGTAATCATGATTTTTCATCATGAATAAACCTCCTGTTCCATTGCTATCACACAATCACGGGTGTGCAAAGAGGATCCTCATTCCTGTTCCGAAATGACAGCCGTGGAGGGGAGGTCCATTCTGAGCACTTCCTGGTACGATCTGGACATCCAGGTAAGTGGCACCCTTTATTTTACCCTCCCTGTTTTGATTGTGTGATTTAAAATGTGTTTTTGTGCTTGGTGAACTGGTTTTATGTTTGGGGTAGTTTTAGTTTTAAATTTACTGCCCAGCTGTTATCACATGATCATGTGATAACATTTCAGATGGCCGGTCATAAAAGCAGCCTTACAACAGCTGCATTTACGGCCGGCCAGCGAGGGGAGGGGGAGCCCATTCCTGCTGTAGAATTAAGGTAAGTGTGTGAAAGGCTTACGTTATTCCATGGCAGGAATGGGAAAGGAGGTGGTGGGGCAGTAACGGGGCCTTTTGGCCGCGTGTGAAAATCTCCAACGTCACCTTTTCGTGGTTATATCCTGTCAAAATCCTGTACCTTTTAATTGATGGCTTAAGATCTCATGTGCTGCTTTTGTGCCAGCATTGCTGGCATGAAAACTTTGGGCCATTTAACTCTTATCACTGCAGCGAGAATGGCCAGTCCGGCACGAACACTTCCACGTGAGACTGGGACATCCAGGTGAATTTTTCTCTTTTTATGACATTCCCCAGGTTACTTGGGACTTATAATGTGCGCCCAGGTGCTTGGGGTCACTTTTAAGGCTTTATTTGTGTTTTTATTTTTAAATTTCCCATGCAACGAAATGTTGCAGGATTTTGAATGAGGACATGAACAAGGCTCCGTTCACTTACTCTTTATTGTCAAGGAGCCTTTGCTGGGAGAGGAAGGTAAGTAGGGGGGGAGCATTCTTTTGCTGACATAGAAATGGTTTTTTTTTTTATGCCAGCAAAAGAACATTTTAAAAGGGGTCATCTGATAAAGTCCTATGTCTTGCATTCAGAATCAGCATTTCTCTTCATTTAGTTTTAAGTCTGCAGCTGGAACCCTCCCTACTATTGGTTGCAGTCTGTGGCTATAATCCTCCAGACTTTTGATGAAGGTATCATCAAAACAAATTTTGTCTTCTCTGTGCCCCCAAAGATTTCCTGAACACTTCTATGGACTCAAACCAAATGAGAATCTCAAAAACCAGTTCCTCTTAAATATTGGAATAGACGAACGCAACTGAACGATTACACCAGTGGTTCCGAACCTGTGGTCTGTAGGCCCCCAGAGGCTTCGCAAAGGCTTGAAGGCTGCTTGGCCAACCTCCTCCCCAGAGTGGAATGGCCATATGGCAGGAGCCAAGGCAAAAGCTGGGCATTGCCGTTCAATCCACTCCTGCTACAAACTTGCAGGAAGAAGCAGGGGAAAAGTCTTCCCTCCTCCTCCAGTGCCTTTGAGGAAAGGTTTAATGGATGGTGTAATTGTGTTGTTGTTGTTTTAAATCTTGAGTTAAGTCTTGGGGGTCTGCAGCAACAAAAGATATTTAAAGGGGTCCCTGGTAAAGAAAGGGTTAAGAGCCACTGCATTACACTATTAGTGGTGTATCAACAGTGTTTTGGGAAAAGAACTTGCCAACATCCACAGGAGGTATTCCACTCTGGTACTTCACCCAAGAGTTCTGCCCAGATAAAAATGTGAAAATGTCTCTTTGCATATGCAAATAGCAGCTTGGAATCATGCAGCTTTTGGTGTATTGTTGGAATACAAGTCCCAGCAGTCATAGCCAGCATTGCTAATTGTGAAGAAGTCTGAGAATTGCAGTACAACAATATCTGGAGAGCTATATGATTTTCAGGGCCTAAATATCCCAAAAGCAGCAGATCCTGTCTAATCTTGGAAGCTATGCAGGCTCAGCCCTGGTTAGTACTTGAATGGGAGACTGCCAACAAATACTAGGTGCTGTAGGCTATATTTCAGAGGAAGGTACTGGCAAAACCACCTCTGAGTACAGTTGGTCTTCCGTATCCATGGGTTCTGCATCCCTGGGTTCAACCAACCACAGCTTGAAAATATCCGTGGGGGGACCGGGATTCCAAAAAAAGCAAATTTTGCTGTTCACCATTTTATATAAGGTATGTCATTTTACTATGCCAATGTATATAATGGGAGTTGAGCATCCATAGATTTTATTCAAACGATTATCCACAGGGGGTCTTGGAACCAAACTGCAGCAGATACTGAGGGCCCACTGTATTCCTTGCCTAAGAAAACCTTGGTGCCATTTTGTCAGGCTCATCCCTGAATTCTGGGCATTGGAGTGGAATTCATGGAGGCCCTGACATGTAGCTAGTATTTTCTCAGGATTTTGGAATGCCTGAGAAGTGAGCCAGGCCTCCTGGTTGGCATGGTAACGCAAGTCCTACCGGGAACTCAAGGCCACGCTCCCCAGCTACTTTTGCTCCCCCGTGTCTGTTCTCACGCTTGATGCCTTATTATCTCTGGATAGTTTACATTTACTTCAGTAGCAGCTTTGCAATGGTTCCTTACACAAGCTACTCTTCCAATAAAGAGTTTTATTGAAGAACCCTGAGTTTGTGTTCTGAGTACATCACAGAAAGCTGCTACTCCTTACTTTTATTTTTTTTTCCTCTGTCCTGAAACTGTGGAGCCTTTGCCTGCAATGTCTGACGACGCAGAGACTGGCACACAGACGGACCAAGATCTGATTGCAGCCAGCGCCAGAGAAGCCGAGGCCTCGAAGCAGGAGGCCGGGGCAGAGGGGGGTGCTGTAGCTGCCGCAGCTGAAGGCACCAGCCGGGACCGAGACCGCCGGAGGGCTGCAGTATTTCGACCCTCCACTGAGCCCTGGGAGCTGGGGATGGAGCTGGCTCCAGGGAGGGGCAGCCTGCCAAGCTTCGGCACTCCAGTGCGAGAGGTTTTAGGCCCGGCCTGGCCATGGGCAGGGGCCGGACGCCGAGAAGACCGCCGGTCCCGGTGGGACAGACCCCAGGGTGAGGGGCCTAGAGAGCCAGAAGCGAAGTTTTCCTTGGCAGAAGTTGGAACCGAGGTTCTTCAACTGAAACAGCAAATGGGTGAGATACGGGAGGTGCTCCTAGAACTCCTGCACAGAACCCCTCCAGCTCCACCAGCACCCGGAGGGGCCCAGCCTCCCCCAGCGCCACCTGCGGCTGCCCAGGCACCCGGGGATGGAGTCCCCGCTCAGCCCCCAGCTGTACCTGGCCTGCCGGCTCCTGGACCGGCTCCCCCGGTGGGGGCTGGCCCGGTTGAGCCGCAGGAGCGACCCCGGGGCTGGAAACACCGGCACCTGAAGGCGAAGTTCGATGGGGATCCAGCAAAACTACCCTACTTCATGACTCAAGTGGTGAGTTACATGACCCAGTGGGAAGGGGAGTTCCAGTCTGAGGCTGAGAAAGTGCAGTATGTGTCCAACCAACTGGAGGGAGAGGCGGCTCAGTGGTTGGTGGGTCTGTATGATATGGGAGCCCCTGAACTGGGTAATTACCAAGAGTTCCTGATGGCTCTCAGGGCCCAGTTTGACGATCCCTTAAGAGGGAAGCGGGCTCGAAGCAAGCTTAGGAGCCTGAAGCAAGGCACGATGCCCGTGGCCGAGTACGCAGCTGAGTTCCGCCGCCTAGCCAGCCAAGTACCGGAGTGGCCAGAGGAGGTCAAGGTGCAGTTTTTCCAGGAGGGCCTGAACCCTGACATTCTAGAGTGGGCCAAGTTCCAGGGAGACCCCGAAACCCTCATGGGGTGGATACGGCTGGCTGGGGAAGTGGAGTCGGTGAAGGCCAGCATTAAGATGTTGCGCCGCCAGGCTGGGACGGAGGGGAAATCCGCTGGGGCCCCCGGGAAGAAGACCAAGACGGCACGCTCGGGGGGAGGCACCACCGGAGAGACCGAACGTGAGCGAAGGATGAGAAAGGGTCTGTGCCTGCATTGTGGGAGGAGCGGACACCGCATAGCGGAGTGCCCAGAGAGGAGCCCACGGGAGCAACCCGCCGCCGCCAAGCCAGCGCGGAGCGAGGGGAGATCCGGGTCCTCCAAGACGCCCTCCAAACCCAAGACCAGGGCGACGGCCAGGGCCCTGGCAGCGGGCCAGGCGGCAGGGGAGTCCTCAGATGATCCCGAGGATAGTGGGTCCTACTCCTCCGACGCTGAGCCGGCGGGAAACGGGCCCAGCCCGCCCTACTGAGCGCCCGAGGGCGGGCTAATCCGGAAGGGCGCCCGGATGCCGTGGTGAGTGGAGTGAAGGGCCCGTTCTTTATCAAAGCTCGAGTGGGGGTTGGAGGGGAGGGCCCCACCCGCAAAGTTATGTTAATGATTGACTCTGGTTGTACCCAAGTACTTATTCATCCCTCCTTAGTCAGTGAACTAAACGTTGATACTGTTAAGCTGGACAAGCCCGTGTGGCTGTCTCAGATGGATGGGGGGATGATGAAGGGGGGCCCCGCCCGGCGCATAACTGGTCCCATGCACATGAGGATGGGCAACCACCAGGAGGAACTGCAGTTTGTGATTGCTCCAGGATTAGTCCCTGCGGCAGTTGTGGGTCTGAACTGGCTAAAGTACCACAACCCCTCCGTAGACTGGATAAAAGAAACACTGACTTTTGCAGACCCGTTGTGTATCAAGGAGCACGGGGCGGGGGGAGGATCCCCAGGGGACGGGGGCCCCCTGGTGGATAAGCCGCAGAATTACACAACTGCCTTAGTAAAAGGGGAGCTGAAAGGGTTGCCAGTGGAGTACAAGGCGTGGCAATATGTGTTTGAGGAGAAGGAATGTGACATTTTGCCACCCCACCGGCCTTTTGACTGTGCCATTGAGATACTCTCGGAGTCCAGCCTGCCCAAACCTCGCATTTATTCTATGACACCAGCTGAAATGGAGGCGCTCCGAGAGTTCATAGATAAGAACTTAACCCGAGGGTTCATTAGGCCCTCAACCTCGCCTGTGGGGGCCCCGGTGATGTTTAGGCGCAAGGCTGATGGCGGGCTTCGTTTGATTCAGGATTACAGAGGGCTAAATGCTATTAGTGTCTCCAACCAGTACCCCCTGCCCTTGATGAAGGACATATTAGCCCATCTCTCCAAAGGGAAGATTTTCACGAAGCTGGATCTACGAGAGGCCTACTACAGAGTACGGATTCGGGAGGGGGACGAGTGGAAGACTGCATTTAATTGCCCCCTAGGGGCTTTTGAGTTCCTCGTCATGCCTTTCGGCCTCAAAGGGGCCCCTGGCATTTTTCAGAACTTGATTAATGATGTGTTACGTGAATTTTTGTACAAAGGGGTGTTGGTGTACCTTGATGATGTGTTGATTTATTCGGAGGACTACACGTCCCATGTGAAACTGGTGAAAAAGGTGCTTACCAGGTTGGGGGAAAATCATCTGTATGCGAAAATGTCCAAGTGTGAGTTCCACCAAAGCCGTCTAGATTATCTAGGGTACCGCATCTCAAACAAAGGGATTGAAATGGACCCAGAAAAGGTTAAGGGGGTCTTGGCATGGGAAGCCCCTAGTACCAGGAAACAGTTGCAGAGCTTCCTGGGGTTTGCTAATTTTTATCGGTCCTTCATCCCTGACTTTGCGTCGGTAGCCCTCCCCCTGACAGATTTGTTAAAAACCAAAGAAGGGAAAACCAAAGGTTCCAAGCACGGTAAAGGGAACAAACCTCCCCAAAAAATTGTGTGGTCACCACAGTGCCAACAAGCATTTGACAAATTGAAATCCCTTTTCACTTCTGAACCTATTCTCAAACACCCCGACCCCTCCCAACCTTTCGTGGTCCAAGTGGACGCATCTGATGTGGCTATGGGTGGGGTGTTGTTGCAAAAGGGGGAGGACGGGGATTTGAGGCCATGTGCCTATTTATCCAGAAAGTTCAATGACACGGAACGAAATTGGCCAGTGTGGGAGAAAGAGGCAGGTGCTATCAAGTTGGCACTAGAGACATGGCGCCACCTACTGGAGGGCTCACCCAAACCGTTTGAAGTTTGGACTGATCATAAAAATTTGGAAGTATTGGCTACCCCTAGGCGTTTGAGCCCCAAGCAGGTCAGGTGGGCCAGTTTCTTTTACCGATTTAATTTCACCTTGAAATTTATCCCGGGGAAAAGGAATTTTCTGGCTGACGCTTTGTCCAGGCTACCACAGCATGAGAGTAAGCGCAAGGAGGTCATTGATACCGTTTTTTCTCCTTCCCACTTGGGACTAGCCGTCCTCACTCGGAGCAAAGCCAAAGAACAGAAATCCACTGATGGCCCTGCTCAGGTGCCGGGTCCTACTGAAAGTGGCGGTGATTCACCCTTGGCGCAGGGACCGGTGCCACAGCCCTTGAACCCCGACCCGCCTTCCCCCGATCCGGGGACCCATGTGGTGACCCCTACGGCAGATGGCTCTGCCACGCCCACTGTTTCTCAAGGGGAGGAAGGAGGGTGGCATGCTCAATTGGCCTCGGAACTGCCCCGGGACCAGTGGTTCCTGGCTCACCCCAATGAGGTAACTGTGAAGGAGGGGGTGGCCTGGAAAGGGGATCGCCTGTATGTTCCTGAGGTCTTGAGAGCGAGTATTCTCAAACAGTGCCATGATGTCAAGAGTGCGGGACATTTTGGGTATCTCAAAACTTTACATTTGGCCCGCAGACAATTTTGGTGGCCCCGCATGAGGAAGGAGGTGGAGGATTATGTAAAGGGGTGTACCACTTGTGCAGTGTCAAAAGGGGGGTCAGGGAAGCCCAAAGGTTTGCTCCACCCTCTACCTACCCCAAACAAGCCCTGGGAGGTCATTAGCATGGATTTTATTGTGGATTTGCCAGAGAGTAGGAAAAAGACGGTTATTTGGGTTGTGACTGATTTGTTTTCCAAGCAAGCGCATTTTGTGGCCTGTAAGAAGCTCCCCACAGCCTCCCAACTAGCCAAATTGTTCATTCAGCATATTTATCGGATTCATGGCATTCCGGCCAAGATTGTGTCGGATCGGGGGGGCACAATTTACTTCGCAGTTTTGGAAGGCTTTCACAAACCTTCTAGGGGTGGAGCTTGGTCTCAGCAGCTCCCATCATCCCCAATCGGATGGACAATCGGAACGAACGAACCAGACTCTGGAACAATACCTAAGGTGCTATGTGAATTTCCAACAATCTGATTGGGTTGATCTTCTACCTTTTGCTGAAGTGGCCTACAATAATGCCACTCACCAGAGCACTGGGCTCTCGCCGTTCAAGGTTGTGTCTGGGCATGATTTCGGTCCCCTCCCCTTGTTGGAGGGGTCTCCCAACTCTGACCCCGTTTCGGTCTCCCAGTGGAGTCAAAAGGTCAGGGATGCGTGGCCTCATGTAATCTCGGCCTTGGACTTTGCCAAAGCACGCTACAAACATTATGCTGATCAGAAACGGGACCCTTCCCCCAGATATGCAGTGGGAGATATGGTTTATTTGTCCACCAAATTCCTTAAGTGTCCCCAACCCTCAAAAAAGTTGGGAGCCAAATACATCGGACCTTTTCGTGTTGTTAGGATGATAAATCCTGTGGCTTTTGAACTGTCTTTGCCTAAGTTGTACCGTCATGTACATCCTGTGTTTCATTCCAGCCTGCTCAAGCCCGTGAGCCCTCCGGACAAACACCACCCGGCTCCAGAACCTGCTCCTCAGCCGATCCTGGTGGATCAAGACCAACATTTTGAAATTTCTGAGATTCTGGACTCTAGACTTCACCGGGGAGGGTTACAGTATTTGGTAAAGTGGAAACACCTGCCTTTGGGCCATGCAGAGTGGGTTGCTTCTGAGCATGTCAATGCCAAACGCTTATTGCGAAAGTTTCATGCCCGCTTTCCCGATAAGCCGGGCTGAGAAAGGGGGAGGGTTGGTCTTCAGGGGGGCAGTATGTCAGGCTCATCCCTGAATTCTGGGCATTGGAGTGGAATTCATGGAGGCCCTGACATGTAGCTAGTATTTTCTCAGGATTTTGGAATGCCTGAGAAGTGAGCCAGGCCTCCTGGTTGGCATGGTAACGCAAGTCCTACCGGGAACTCAAGGCCACGCTCCCCAGCTACTTTTGCTCCCCCGTGTCTGTTCTCACGCTTGATGCCTTATTATCTCTGGATAGTTTACATTTACTTCAGTAGCAGCTTTGCAATGGTTCCTTACACAAGCTACTCTTCCAATAAAGAGTTTTATTGAAGAACCCTGAGTTTGTGTTCTGAGTACATCACACATTTACACGATGAAAATGTAGTGGGAAGAATTTGTGTCGAACCCTGGTTGTTTACACGTACATCGGGTTGGGCACGTGATTTCGGAAGGGGGGCCACCTTTTATCCCACAACCTGCGGGACTTCTAGTCCCGCGGTTTGTGCTGTTTTTTTTTAAAAGTCACTGGAGGATTCGGAAAATTGGAAATGTAAACAGCCCGGGACAAGCTATCTCGGTACTAGGTGATGACCGGAAATGGTGACTGGTGGGTGGGCCTCGAAAGCAGCGACCAGAAAAGGAGGGGTCAGTTACCCGTTCAACAGATCCAGCCTCACCAGCTGAAAACAAAGGCATCCCTTCCAGCTGCACAAAGGTTTGTGTGTGTGTGTGTGCGCGTGTGTACTAAATCACCTTTTTAAATGGATTTCTACACTGCAAACCCTTCAGCTTTAACCTGTTCCTCAATTGCATGTTACAAAGAGATTGTGGTGGGCAGAGGGTCGCCCATTCATCCCCTGCCTTGATCACCTCCCTGGGTCTGAATGGATAATCAAACATTCATCACCCCTCACAAGGCACAGTAAAAAAATGCCAACGTCTGGGTCTTTTAAAATGCCTTGTGTCTCATCCCTTTATGATCGCCTGCACTGGCTTGAAATCTTCACTCCACAGCTGCCTCTGCTTAAAGGGTTAACATTTTAAAGAGACAGGACAAACGCAAGCCTCCCCCCCCCGTACTCGGATTGATTTCCAAAGGAGAGCACAGGGTTTAACCCTGATCGTTCCTGCCTCCTTCCAGCTGCACGAAGGTTTGTGCCAGTGTCTGAGTGAAAGATCACACATTCATTCATCCCCCTCCCTCAAGGCATAGTAAAAAATTAAAAATGCCAGTGTCTGGGTCTTTCAAAATGCCTTGTGTGTCACTGGCTTGAAACCACAGCTGCCTCTGCTTAAAGGGTTAACATTTTAAAGAGACAGGACAAACGCAAGCCTCTGCCCCCTGATCTCTCCCCCCCCCCCCCCCGAGCCAGCTAATAGCATTGCTCGTGGCTCGGACCTCTAAAGGAAGTACGTCACCGAGGTTGTGAAAACACGAGTAATCGCATCCTTGATTGGCAGCCAAAAAAAAAAAAAATCCCGGTATGCTAAACATGTGTGAACAGCAAAAGCACAGGATATAAGAGTCCGTGATAAATGAAAAAATACGGGACCTGATACCATGTAAATATGAATCAGGGGATCTTCCGGAATTTCCATAAAAGGGACAAAAATCATTTAAACAGCGCGGGACGAATATGGGATCAGGAAGTCCCAGTACGCCCCGCAACAAAAACTGCTGTGTAACTAGCACCCCTATGAAATTCATGACATCACCATATGTTGACAGGTGACTTAAAGGCACATATACACCTGTAGTCTGGATAGCAAAGCAAGCCATCTGTCTTCATTTTTACTATATGAACCCACTCAGAAGGCTCTTTGGCTTTTTTTGTGTGCAACTCTCTCAATTCATTCAATTTCCTTTTCTGTTTTGTTCTTATTTTTATTTTGTTTGTTTGTTTGCAAGCAAGGTAAGGGGAATATTTCCAGAGGCATGTATGTCTGGTCTATTTTGTGCAACTAGTTCTATATTAAATTCCGTTAGTGAAATCCTACATCACATAAGCAGACTCACAATGGGACTTTTTCTCCCTATTCTTTGTATCGCCTGAATCAGTTCTTAAGGTTCTCCCAAACCACCGAAGAAGAGTTTTGGGACATACAGGGAATGGAAGGGAAAGGGGGAGTTTGTTTTGCCAACTGTGTCCATTCTATTGGGAGTCAGACTTTGCTGGATTTCACCCTTTGTACAGTTTACAAAAACCATCAGTAAAACGATCCTCTGTGTTACCACATGTTTGCTCCACCATGGTTCAATTAAATCCAGCATGTCATGTGTTTTGAGGTCAAACATAAATGCTTCGTTATTAGATAAAATAACAAACAAAACATTTTTAACATTCTCTTCCCAATTAACTTTTCGTTCTCAGGTACCAACTGTTGGTATTAATTTTCCTCAATATGTTCTTAGCTTTATTTTTCTTTTGTTCCTTTCTTTCCTCTTCTATCAGCTATCACACTTTATTGAAGTTTGTGGCATATCAACCCTAATTTTTGCTCATTCCCTCCTGTCCATCTTGGAAAGGAATCTTATCCCTACTGTTCCCACACTTACTTTCAAAGGATCCCAGTAGGGAATCTACTATTGTATACAGCCCTCCTCAAATTAGCTCAGGCACACATATAACAGTGACTCCAGAAATGGTATACAAAGCCCTCTGTACCAAAAAAATGATTAAGAAAAGAAGCTATGGCAGATTTAGTGCTGAAGCACAAACTGTGACTGAATATTTTAATGTAGCCCTTAACATTTTTCTTTAGGGGACCTGTGACCCTTTGATTCGTACGTATGTATACAATTCCCTCAACTTTTCAGACTTACAATCTCTCTCTGGCTTTTCTTCGCAAATGAAGATTCAGGAAGGACTCATCCCACACTTTCTGCAAGCGCGCTGATGACTAAAAAGGCCAATCTGAGATAGACAAGTCCAGTTGCAGAAAGCACAGCAGAAGGTCTCCTTGGGTGATGTTTCTGGGTTGGGATTCTTTCTGCATTGTTGTTTCTCTTCAAGACTTGTTCGGCGTGAGTTCTCAAATAAGGCTGCAGCATTGTGGATAGTGCATCTCCATGCCTCCCGATGTGAGGCCAGGGGGGACCATTGTTGGTGATCACTTTGGCCGAACCTGAGATGTTGTGTCAGGGAGTCCTTGTATCGCTTTTTTGGAGCGCCCCTCTTACGCTGACCCATGGCGAGTTCACCGTAGAGTAGTATTTTTGGGAGGCGATGGTCCTCCATCCTAGAAATGTGCCCTGCCCAGAGCAGCTGTGTTCTCAATATCATGGCCTCAATGCTGGTGATCCCTGCTTGCTCAAGGACAGCAACATTCGTCACATAGTCAGTCCAGTGTATATTTAGGATTGTGCGTATACAGCACTGATGAAAGTGTTTGAGGAGTTGTAGGTGGTGGCGATAGGTGACCCATATTTCAGATCCATAAAGGAGAATAGACAGTACAATGGCTCTATACACACTGATTTTTGTGCTTCGCCTCAGGTGTTTATTACTCCAGACACTTTTGTGAAGTCTTCCAAATGCACTATATGCCTTTGCATCGATCTCTTTGTCAATCTTGGCATCTGAGGAGATGATGCTTCCCAGGTAGGTGAACTGCTGAACGGACTTGAGCACAGATTTGCCAACGGCAATGTGGGGATGGTGGTGTTTGTCCTGTGGTGCAGGCTCGTAGAGAACTTCCGTTTTCTTCAGATTGACTTCCAGCCCAAACAGCTCTGCAGCTGTTGCAAAGCAGGATGATTGTTAGGCGCTGCAGAGCTGCTTCTGTGTGGGCAACAAGGGCAGCATCATCAGCGAAGACCACCTCACGGACTAGATAGTTTAGAGTCTTAGTGCGAGCTCTCAGACGGCTTAAGTTAAACAAGCTACCATGAGTACAGTAATGTATATAGATGCCGTCTTCTTCTTCAAGCTCTGCTGTAGCCCTTTGGAGCATCATGCTGAAGAAGATTGTAAATAAAGTTGGAGCAAGAACACAACCTTGCTTCACTCCATTAGTTATTAGAACGGGCTCTGAAAGAGCATCGCCATATCTAACTTGACCGTGCTGGCCCTCGTGTAGCAAGATAATCATTTTAAGGAATTTGGGGAGACATCCTTGTGGTGCCAGGCTCCTTCCTAGTGGCGCGGGGGCCTTTCCTATCCCACCGCTGCCACCAAAAATATGTGGCGACCCCATACATGGTCAAACCACCACCTTAACACTCTGACTTTAGGATGGCAGTCCTGTGGGATCTCTTGTGTCCCCGTACTGCCCCCAAAAGAATGTGTGAGGCACCAACCACTTTCTATTGGGACAGCCCTTTGTGTCCCTGATATCAGGTAGCATGGTTTAAATTAAACGGAGGCCAAGCCACTTTAAACTCTAACAAACATTTATTGAAAAATATAAAATAAATAAACTGTAGTTGAGTATTAAAGTTGTTAATCTTCTTAAGGCTTAGTTAGATCAGATTCCTTTTAAAATAATAACATTAATCTAGACACACGAGCACTACTAACTCAGGCACAAAGTCCTAAATCCCCTTTATATACTTGACTTGTTCTGAGCCTCTCCCTATTAGACTCTCCAAGTCTATTCAGTCCCTCTATGGACCCTTAAGACCCTTCTGAGGTCGTCAGACTGAAAAGTTACCTCAGGAACTCTAAGAGCACACCCTCCCTTCGGTGTAACTCTTTCTTTCCAGTCAAACCTCAAAACAACTAACTCCCTTTCACTCTCTGCCAGGCCCCTTTTATAGCCATGCTCAGCTGCCTTCCTATTGGCTGAGCACCTGCTGCTCTGAGATTGGCTAAAAGAGCGGCCTTTTCATCACAATCCTAGTCTTTCCAGGATCTGCCACAGACCTTTTCTACTCACAGTGTTGAAGGCTTTGATGAGGTCGACAAATGTTACTGTGGACTTTTTCGGACGTCTCAAATACACTGCAAGCAGCCTTGTCATGTTGCGAGGCTGCTGCACTGCAGGACATCGCTTTTGGACAACGCTCTCCCCTGCCGGTACTGTTGCGGTACCGCGGGGACATTTGAGCATTATATTTCGCCAGTTTTTAATCACGATCAACTTTCATGCTTAAAACCGGTGAAATATAACACTCAAATGTCCCCGTGGTACCGCAACAGTACCGGCAGGGGAGAGAGTCATCCGAAAGCGACGCCCTGCAGCGCAGCAGCCTCACAACGTGACGAGGCTGCTTGCGGTGTATTTGAGACGTCCGAAAAAGTCCATAGAGACCCTTGTTCTGCTCCCTACATTTTTCTTGCAGTTGTCTAAGGGCAAATACCATATCTGTAGTACTCCTATTGGCTCTGAAGCCACATTGGCTTTCAGGAAGAAGTTCTTCTGCAACAGCAGGAACTAATCTGTTCAGGAGTATCCTTGCAAGGATTTTTCCAGCAACAGAGAGCAGTGTTATGGCTTGATAGTTTGAGCAATTGGATTTTGCTCCTTTTTTCTTGTACAGAATGATGATGACTGCATCTCGGAGATCTGATGGCAGTTCCCCTTTTCCCCAGCAATTCACAAGGAGTTAATGGAATTTATCGTGGAGTGCATGACCTCCGTGTTTCCAAACTTCAGGTGGGATTCCATCAATCCCAGCTGCCTTGCCGTTTTTCATCTGCTGTATGGCCTTAAGGGTCTCTTCCAAAGTAGGAGCTATGTCCAATTCATTTTTCATCAGTTTCTGTATCATATGTTGGATAGCTGAGCCTTGGACTACTTGGTTGGCATTAAAGAGACTTTGAAAATGTTCAGCCCATCGATTCAGGATGGAGGCTTTATCAGTAATTAACGTTTGACCATCTGTACTGTATAAGGAGCTTTGGACCTGATAAGTAGGTCCAAACACTGCTTTAAGAGCTTCATAAAATCCTCTATGATCACCCAGATCTGCACGGAGTTGTGTCTTTTCTGCTATATTGAGCCACCACTTGTTCTGCATGTCTCAGAGTTTTTGTTGAAGTTTACTACATGTGAGGCGGAAAGCTGCTTTTCTTACATGACAGGTTGGCTGGGTGAGGTATACCTGGTGAGCAGCTCTCTTCTTTGCCAACAGCTCCTGGATCTCTTGGTTGTTTTCATCAAACCAGTCTTGATTTTTCTTGTGGGAGAACCCGAGGGATTCTTTTGGGGACTGGGGGATACTGTTTTTGATATGTTGCCAAAGCACTGTAGGAGAAGGATCTGTAGGATGGTCTTCAAGTTTTGTTTGCAGATTTGACTGGAAGTTGTTTCCCATGGTAGCTTGTTGAAGATTGTTGACTTGGAGTCTCCTCTTTAAGATTGAACTTAGGATGAAGATTTAGTTTACATCTTACGAGGCGATGATCTGTTTGACATTCTGCACTGGGCATCACTCGGGTATGACGGACATCGCAAATGTTTCTCTGGCGGACTAGAACATAGTCAATGAGGTGCCAATGTTTGATCGGAGATGCATCCAGGTTGTCTTCAAGCTGTCTTTCTGCTGAAAGATAGTGTTTGTAATAGTCAGCTGTTGTTCTGCACAGAACTCTAGCAGGAGGCATCCATTCATTGCAATTTCCAACACCATGCTTGCCTAAGACACCTTTCCAGGCTTCAGAGTTCTTTCCTATTCTGGCATTGAAGTCACCAAGGATAATAATTTTATCTTCTACAGGGACTTTTTGTATGCGTTGGTGTAGGTCTGTGTAGAATTTTTCTTTCTCTACAGGGTCGGCTTGCATAGTTGGGGCATATATACTAAAGAGAACAACATGTGGGAGGCCTTAGGAAATGATGCAATCAGAGTGTCCTGTTGGCAAGGTTTGGAGTTTGGAGGCAATGGAGTTTTTAATCATAAAGCCTACTCCTGAAAGACGTTTTTCGGTTTTGGGTTTGCCAGACCAGTAAAGTGTGTAGCCGGCGCCATGTTCTTTAACGCTGTCTTCCTCATGGAGACAAACTTCACTAAGAGCAGCGATGTCAATATTAAGTCATGATAGTTCATGGGCTGTTAGAGCAGAACGACACTCAGGCCATCCACTATCTGCAGAATCCTGCATGGTTCTGATGTTCCAGCATGCAAGCGTCAGTTTATTTACACCTTTGGAGGCCAGTGTGTGCCTTTGTTTCTTTGCCTTAGTTTGACCGCATCAGAAGATGCCCATTGGCCGTGGCTAGCCAACCAGGTGGATGGGGATGAGCTTTCGTTAGGCCACCTTTTCTAGGCTGCTCTCCATATGGAGCAAGCAGTGCTCTCCTTAAAAAAGGCTGCTTGGTCGTTCAAGATGCTGCCGAACAAGACTGTCATCTCCCCGGTCAGCCTCGAGTGACCAAAGTCCTGAACCGCCTGCGTGCAGGGTTGGGTCTGCGGCTTCCAGTGCATCTTTACACCTGCCGTTTCATCCCTTGCCTATCGCTACAGGGCTTTTTTGGAACTGGATTTGTCCTTCAAGCCTGTGCAATGGATTTTTCTGGTGGAGCGCAGTGTGCACAGAACTGGACTCACCCTTTAAACCAAAGGTTCATCTGCTGTGGCCTTGTAAGCAAGGATGGTAGCAGAGAGGTCCTCGGGTCGTAGGTTTGATTAGAGTTTCCTTCTCTTAGATGGTTGACCTTACAGGATTGGATGAGCACCATCTGCCCGGGTTTGGGATTAGAGTTTTCCTTCTCCTAGGATGGTTTCCATAAGACTAGAGAGCCCATCCTGCCCTTTGATGCTCTTTGTCAGACCCTTCGATTTTGACCTGTCTGGCATGGGAGACCCTACCGGTGGCTATTATGCCACCGCCAGCATAGCTCAAAACATCATTAGGGTACGCAAGCCTCTCTCCCATGACAAGGGGGCGTCAGTGGAGAGGAGACTTACGATAGCCTATAATTGAACTATGTTCTCTGTCTTCCCAAGCCCTAAAGTTCTATTTATTGTTAACTTTGCTGTTAGATGTTGTGACAGTTTCTTATTTGAGCCTAACTCTATTCTGATGTGACCGGCAGACCAACTAGGTTATTATTATTTTTTATGAGCATGCCACTATTGGTGGTTAGCCTAGCCCAATATGTTTTCAATCATTTTTTTGTTGAAATTAAAACATTTGAGCAGTTTGTGGCCAATGAATGAAGCCAATAACCGTAGCTGTGGAGAACCACAAAAATTCTGATGGACTGAATCATATTCAGAAAAAGTGCTGGTCTTTTTAAAATGTAACAGGAGTCCAGATCTCCCCTTTCCCCTCTCTTTTTCTCTCTCACTCATTTCTCACTCCATTTCTCACTCTTACTATTACTTCTATAAAATTTTGAACCTAGGCTATAACAATAGTTATTTTTAATTGTTTTCATGTGAAATGTAGCTCATGATGTACTGTCACATAATAACCATTGCACAATAGCTCATTGCCTTTATAGGACACATAGGCTGTGTTGTATGGACACAAGAAATGCCTTTGGAAAGAATACAGTCATTTTGTTCTACCTGCTCCTATTTAAGCACTTAATGGTGTATAGTAGTGGGAGGATATTATCTATAAATCTTCCTCCTACTTTTCAGCATGAGCCCACTGCCACTCTGCTTCATTATCCCGTTTTCTCTTTCCCACTGCCACTCTAACTTCTTTCATCCCTACCCATTAAACCTATATACCACAGTTTATTTATATTCTTCGGACTTTGTAGGTGACACACTTTTTATGACCTTCCCCAGTTTACTTGGAAGTTTTTAAGTGTGTGTATGTGCTTGGTGTAACTTTTTATGTTTTATTTTTAAATTTTCCATCTGATGAAAATCATGGGATTTCAAAGGAGAAAGTGAACAAGGCTTCATTCGCTTCCTCTTCATTGCCAGGAAGGCCTTCTGCCGGGAGAGATGTTAAGTGTGTGTGGGGGCATTTTTTGCTGGCATAAAAATGGATTTTTTAATGCCACAGCAAAAGAACGTTTAAAGTGGCTCATCTGATAAAGTCCTTAATCCCAAACAACCTGGAGCCTTTCCCCACTATACTATTGCAGCACTAGGATTCTACCTTAACTGCCATGGCAGTATCCTGTGGAATCCTGGGGTTTGTAGTCCAGTGAAGCACCAAAGCTCTTTGCCTGAGAATTCTAAATGCCTCTCTCTAAACTGCAAATCCCATGGTTCCATAGGATGGAACCACAGAATTTAATGTAGAATCAAAGTGCAATCATTGTGTAGTGTGAAAGGGCCTCCAGTTTATTCAACAGACTGTAATGGTAAACTCTAATTAAAATAAGCAGCAATTATTACATACTGCATTTTTAAATCCTGCAATCCCAAGATCAGCAAGCATTTAGAGCTGTCAAGGATGGGGCAACTTGCATCAGCACTTTCTCTAGCCATGGATGGGGACAAGTTGCTTTCCTCCTTACTTTGACATTATTCCTGGGAGGCACAGTGTGCGAGCCTCTCGATTGTCTTATATCCTTTGGGCAATGGCTGAAACCAGGTGGCAATTTCCTTTTGCTCCCCAGTTCCAGGAAAAAATAAACCAAAGAGAAACATCTTTTAAAAAGCAGTATTCCAGTTAGTATGGATCTTTATACTGCTTTAATCATCATGGCTCCAGAGTACAGAATTCCTGGATTTGTAATTTCGTGAGCTACTTAAAATTCTTTTCAAAAGAAGAAGCATCCAGGCCTAAAACAGGTTGTTGTTGCTGTTGTTGTGCTTCTTCAAGTCATTTCTGATTCATGGTGACCCTAAGGCAACCCTCTGGTCTCCAGAGTCATAGCCCAACCTTGAACCACTAAAGCACGCTGGCTCAGGCTTACAATCTAAATAAGACAGGACATGGAAGGAAAAAGGAATGGCAATGGGGGAGGGGATTAAGTACAGCTGATACTGCCGGTTCTTCTCTTCTGATTTATATTTAGGAACAGAGACAGAACAGAGTCAAGAATGAAGCCCAGTTCTGTAAGCAAAAATGGGACATGTCAAAAGATAGTAAATAGAAATAAAGTCTGGGTCTGCCACCAAATCACTAGGATAATGCAGGAAGTGGATAACATTAACTCTATATAACATACAAGAGCTCAAAGTAGCATGATTAATTTATGTATTCACACTAAGGAGATTATCAGACCTTATCCAAAAAGTGCAAGAGCAGCATGCAAGGATGATCATAGAATCATAGAATCATAGAATTGTAGAGTTGGAAGAGACCACAAGGGCCATCCAGTCCAACCCCCTGCCACGCAGGAAATCATGATCAAAGCATCCCTGACAGATTGCCATCCAGCCTCTGCTTAAAGATGTCCAAGGAAGGAGACCCCACCACGCTCCGAGGGAGTGCGCCCCACTGCCGAACAGCTCTCACTGTCAAAAAGTTCCTCCTAATGTTGAGGTGGAATCTCTATTCCTGGAGCTTGCATCCATTGTTCCGTGTTGTTACTGTCCATCAATTGGGAGGCCCAATTTCAGACATCCTTGTCATCAGGAGGTCCCATCAATGAAAAGTGATGCCTTACTAATGACTGCAGCATAGGAGCAGGATGTGACAATGACAACAGTATCTGAAACTGGGCCCCATTCGCAGGACAGTAACATTGTCCTGGCATGCTGCTCTTGTACTTTTTGCTGCATCTGATAATCTCCTAAAATGAAGGCAGGAGGAGCATTAAAACAAAGGAGATTATCAGACAGGAATGCAAAAAGAGTTCCTGTCCCAAAATCTCCAATCCTGCCCCTATCCCAAAACAATAACCCTTTCCTCCACACTCACCTTGTCTCCTGTCGTTCAGACAGCCCAGGAGTGAACAGAGCTCTAACGGATTTCTGTTCACTTCCTGGAGTGAAATCCCGCCCTGGTGGCACAGTGGTTAAATGCCAGTACTGCAAGTCACCACATTGCAAATTCGATTCCAGCGGGCTCCAAGGTTCACTCAGCCTTCCATCCTTTCGTAGGTCAGTAAAATGAGTACCCAGCTTGTGGGGGCAATTAGCTAATACACATTGGAAACTGTTTAATGCAGATGTGTAAATTGCTATTGCTTAAAACAATTTGTAAGCTGCTCTGATAGCCTTGTGGCTGAAGAGCGGGGTATAAATAAATAAATAAATAAATAAAATTTTCATGAGAAGATGCAAGCGTGGGAAATTCAAAAATAAAAATAAACAGAAAAAAGTCACACCAACACCTAATACATTTAAAACCTTACAAGAAACCTGGGAGAGTCATAAAAAGAGGGTAGCTTACCTGGATGCCCCAATCTCACCCAGAAGGGTTCTGGCAGGAACACCCATTGACACTGGAATTTCACCAGCAAAATGGGGCACATTGTTGCACACAGGCAAATTCAGAACAGAAATGCCACGGGAGATCAATTGCCGGTTTCTCCCCATCAATAAAAAAGAATGCCCCCATAATGGAAGCAGGACTCTTTAGAGACAATGGGGGATGACATCGTCTGATAAAGAAGCTCTTTTGTGATCTTATGGCATTATCATGATGCTATTTGTGATGCATCTGATATTCTCCAAAGAAACAAGACATACACATGCATGCTTATGAGTGCAGATGTCCTTCTTTGAGCACTTTCAGAGGTTGGTATTCTATTCCTTCCTCTGTTGCATCCAAAGCTCTCTCACCAACTTACTGTAATGCCCTTGAAGCTGCCCCATATGACCATTCTGTGCTTCAAGGTGAGAAGGAAGATCAGAGAAGCACCTGGCTACATCCAAATAGCCAGACACACAGTGATGACATCAGCTGAAATCAACAGGGTGAGGGATGAGGTTTTTCCAGGGGGCTCAATGCTTCTATAATTATTGTACATCCAGCTATGGGAAGATCTGACAACGTTTGTTCAGAGAGGGGTGGTCTTTGCCTTCCTCTAAGGCTGATAAAGTGATTTGCCCAAGGTCACCCAGGCCAAGCAAGGAGTTGAACCCTGGTTTTCACAGTCATAGTCCGATGCTCAAACCACTACATCATGTGATCCCAAAAATGTGATGAAATTTCCTGCAGTGCCTCCAGAAGGAGGAATCCAGGCTTTCTTAGTGTATTAAAGTGGTGCATGTTTCATTTGGCCAATTGAATTAGTCAAATTAAACCAATTTAATTAAACAGCATCCAAAATGGGACATTGTGATTCTGCTTGCTAATGGTTTGTTTTTGATTACATATCCTAAATATTCCTGAAAACCAATCAATGAAATACCAGCTGCACATTGACAGTGACTCATTCACTAGAAAGATGTATGAAACACTTTTCAGCAGCCTTTAGAAAGGGGGAAAGGTCACAGACTTACCACTTGCATTTCACTCCACCAATACATTATTTCATGGAAACTGACATCCCTCTGACTGCATTTCTCTTCTTTGTAAGTGCTGTAGTCTGATAGCTTAACTTACTGCTTTGCAAGGCTCACAAATCAAGTTCTCCTATAGCATACTTCTCAAGGACCTGTGGAAGAGGCTCACACACCTCATCCTTCATCGAAATGCCTGCCCAGCCCCCCCACCAAAAAAAGACTGATGACTTTATGTAAATTGACGGTTCTTTCAAGTTAGAGGAGTTTATTGACAAATTTCTGCAGATTGAAAAAGTGACCTTGAGCATGCAGTTTTATTTAAAAGATGTCTTTGGCTCTAAGCTGAATAAATTCCTGTGGATACATTAAGGAGGGCAGCCAATGATGTTCAGTTCCTGGGAATTCCAGCTGCCAAAATAAATAAAGTCATACATTGACCATATCTGCCGTTGGTCATTTTCTTAAGCACAGGTTTGTGTATGTTGCAATTCTACCCACACATTTCTTGCTCTGTATTATTGTTATCAGCTGAACTCAGTCTTTGCTCTCTAAAATTAATACCAAGGACTTTTTCAGAATTGTATAGACTGATGTGTTGACTCCAGGAACATTATAAGTACAGTTTCTTTCTGTGTCTGTATTCCATCAGCCTTATCTTGTGGCACATCCCTGCAATATGCAAACATGGTAACCCAGCCCCATAAGATACCTTTCTGTGTACCTATCTTTCTTGCTGGAACATTCTGTGGGAATGTTCCAGCAAGATGAATAACATGCATGAGTTGGGATTCAGTGTTATTCATTGTGTACAGAAAACAACCATGTTGATCTAATCATGAAGAAGGCTGAAGGGTCCATTTTTCAAAAGTTAAAGGGTAGGCACACAAGTTGGGATAGCATATTATGGGCAACTTTTGTTTACAATATGCCACTTCCATTTTGGTTGGAGTACTAGTCAACTGCGTAGTCAAATAAAAATGGATTAAATGGCAATACTGGTTACAGGTGAAGCACTCAATGAAGTTAAACACCTCAGCTGAGATCTTGCATCAGAGGCTATGGTATGTAACCTTACAATGATGGAGCTACCTTGTTGACATAATACACAAGCATGCTAGTAAGTTGTGATGATGCCCAACAGGATGACATGCAAGATGTCCCATTGGACACTGGGGCTTCCATTGCACAACATGACCCATTGTGCATGGGACACATTGTGCTACAGCCACATGAGTTTTACCATTTATGCAGTGCTGCCAGAGATGTAGCTCTGTATCTTCTGCTCTCCTGAGAATACAACCACTGTGCAACATCAGAATTCACCTTTATATGATTGTAAATCAGTTTATGATGATGTAAATACTGACCAGGATGCCGGCGCTCTCTTTGGGGAATGAAACCAGCCACCTGCATTTTCAATTGCATTATTCCATCATGGGAAAGAGTAAGGATTTCTTGCTTCTCAGCCCACAACTATCTAAGTCACACAGGCAAACCACAGTTGATGTCAGGATGGGCAAAGTGCAGCTCATGAAGCCCAATTGGGTCCCCTGTCCCCTAAGCCCACAATAACCCCCTTCTACATTTTCATGTAAAAGGTCTGTGCTGGTCTATGACTGTAATAAAGATTCTATTCTATTCTATTCGTGTAAAAGGTTTCCCCCTCCTCCTGGTCCATGGGACCTCTTCACCACATTTCCAGACCACTAACTTTTTTAGGCCTAGCCACTTGTGTTTTAGGACTAGTCACTTCTGCTTTAGGTCCAACAAATAGGTCATTTTGGGAAGACTGGTATACCTCTCCGAGATCCAGGAGGAGGCATGTATAACTACTCTGAGAGGTAGACTAACCATGAAAAGGCTGTGTTTGTCTTTAGTAACTGTGCAGCATATTCTTCATGTCTACTAACAGAACAAACCCATACACTGCACTGGCAGTTGAAAGAATGAATGATGCTGAGAAATAAAAGATTGTTAAATCTAGAAAGGCAGGGCCTAAGGTTTGGATGGCATAGATAGTTATGGTATGATAAAGTCAAAGTGAATGTAGATTTTAACAATCACAATATGATCTGTGCCTTATTGAGAATATGGAATAAATATAATCCCAGGTTGTGTCAGAAAATGCCTTTATGGGTCTCGGCACAAGAAACTTTTTATAGAAGAGAACCAACAGGGAAAGAAAAATGGTTAAGATATCAAGATATGTTGGAGAACTTCCAAGGAGAATATACAATGGAAACAAAAAAGCAGTGGTTAAAGGATGGTTATAGTTATGAACAAAATAAATCAGAGTTTGAATTCCAATTGTGTACAAAAGTTGAACAGATGATTGGTAAAATGTATAAACTTTTGTTAAAATTTGACAGGGAAGAAGAGGAAGTGAAAGATTGTATGATAAAATAGGCCCAAAAATTTGGATACAATATACCAATGGATCAATGGGAAAAGATGCAGTCAAAGGGTTTGAAATTTATGTTATGGTCTTAAAGAGAATTTTTGTGAAATGATGTACCATTGGTATATGACACCTGAGAAATTGTGTAAGATGTACACGGGAATTCCAAATATTTGCTGAACATGTGAAAAACAAGAAGGAACATTTTATCATATGTGGTGGACTTGTGAAAAGGCTAAATAGTACTGAGTGCAAATACATATGCTGATGCAGAGAATTGTAAAGATTATCATATAATTAAACCTGAAATCCATTAGCAAAAAGACCTGTTTTTACCACCATCTCCCACGGAACTGGGATGGGAGAATAGCTGAAACACACCAACATTGTGCAATAAGGCAAGGATGGGACATGCTACTCTCGGGCTTCACTTCTGCTTCACTTCTTTTGTACAATAAGCTCCATGGTCTGGTGCTTCAGTAAAATAGTATATGGATCAGGAAAATAGTCTCATCAGCTGTAGCACTTTATCATGGTGGATAGGGACATGTAAATTGTATCCATGGTTCCAAAAGGGTGTGTCCCTTGCACAACCATCTGGCTGTGTGTGAGAGAGAGATGGGCATTATAGTCCAATAGATCGGGAGGGTAGGGGGTCTGGACTAGATGGTCCTAGCCCAAAAGCTCTAGGAAGCCTGGCAAATATCTAGTCTCATCATGGAAATGCCCTATCTCTGCAGTCTTCACTAGAAGTGACAGCAAAACCTATGGAGAAAGATGGAAGAATTTAGTTAGGGGAGAGTTTAGCGTTTCTGCCATATTTGCCATTAGCTAAAAGAAGAAGAAAAGCTAAGACTAGCCTTTGATAATGGATCTAAAGTTCTCCCCACTCCCCATCCAGTTTCTTAGCTGGTATTATAGATCATATAGCTTTTGGTTTGTTACATGCCCTGACACCCCTCCCCTCCAATAATTCATCATTTGGCAATATTTCATAATTTGGCTTATATTGATGCTTCCCATGTTTAGAGGTAGACCAGGACAGCCCAAGTATAGGAACTAGTGGACGTTTGCTCAAAACCTAAGAAGAGGTCTTGGAAATTTCCCAAAAGCAGATGTGCCCAGGAAGTAATTATGGAGCCCCCTTGGACCGTAGTTAGGGTGGAATGTGCTAATTCTGGACACACCTGGCAGTGAGTCATATGCTAATACAATTGAGTGACTGGAACACCTAGTACTTTGGAAATGGTTTTCCTTCAAACCTCTCCTATCCACAAAATGAAGGTTGCCTGAAGCGCATCATCTTAGGATATTTTCAGATGGGCTCCATATTCCGTGGCAGGCACAGAACACGGTTGAGAAAGGGTCTCTCTTTCAGACGACATCAACCCATCCTGTGCTGCACCCGTGCTGCTCCTGGAATATTGTATTCCCAATGAAACATTGTGAATAGAACACCCGTTCCATGTCTGTCACGGAATCATGGGTGTGCAAACAGGAGCCCCATTCCTGTCCCGCGATGCCAGCCGTGGAGGGGAGGTCCATTTCAGAACACTTCCAGTGGAGATCCGGATGAGGTGGTAAGTGGCACCCTTTTTTTCCACTCCCAGGTTACTTGTTTTTTAAAAAATTGTTTGGGGGCTTAATTTTTCATTTTGACATTTTGTTTAACTTTTACTTTTAAATTTCCTGCATGATCGTTCTCTCACAAGAACAGGCAGGATTTCATTTCCAAGTTGTAAGTGCAGCCTTACGACAGCTGCATTTACTTCCAGCCAGCGAAGGGAGGGGGAGGACATTCCTGCCACGGGATCAAGGTAAGTGTCTGAAAGATTTTTCTTGATTCTGTGGCAGGAACAGGGCAAAAGGCCCCATCTGAAAATCTCCTTAATGTTCCAATCATTTACAGCAATCTACAAAGCTGGAGATCCCATTATCTTACTGTGGGACACTCACCTAAGTATTTTGAAGGCATTCACGGCTGGCATCCATAGATTTTCCTTGGGTTTTTTTCCGGGCTGTGAGATGCCAGCCACAGATGCAGGTGAAACGTGAGAAAGAAACTATTCCAGAACACGGTCTCGCAGCCCGGAAAAAAAACAAGGAAAATCACCTAAGTATTGTTTTTCACTCAAAACAGCCCTTAAGGGTAAATATTAAGTATAAATATTGCCCTAAAACACAACCAAAGTGTGCTCAGTTTTCCAGATGCTGTTACTCTGCTGGTTTGCTGGGTCACCCAGCCCACCTAGCCATACTTCTTTGCTGCACAAACCTCTGCCCATTGGACAGGTACAGTATAACCCATCATCCCAAACTCTACTCCTTTATCCCAATACTTCCTACTTTCTTCAATAGCCTTGTGTGATTGTGTGATTGTATGTGCAAGTGGTTCCATGATTATTTTTCCAATAAAAAAGATTTTATTTCATTTCCTGGCTTGGAGTCTTGTCAGTGAGTACTGGTATACATAGGTCTAAAGGTCCTGTAGTTACCTGACCTCTCACAGCCTAATTTGAGCTAATTAAAATTCCCCAATAAAATGTTGGAGTTTGAGTGACATGAGTGGGTTCCCAGGAACCCCATGCAATTTGGATAACAGGTTATGGTCAGTGTCTCTGCTGTCAGGAAAATAAATTACTTTGACCAAGTGGCCATGCCTTTGGAAACATTCCTTTGGGCTTGTTTACATGACCAAAAAAGCCTGAGAAGAATTCGTGTGGATCCCTGGTAGTTCACATACATCACGAGCTATTCAGGAGGGGTAGAAAAAAGCCCATTTAACCCCGTGACATTCCACCCCTCTATTTTTAAGGACCTTTTTAGGAACATCCAAGACAACCCGTGCTATTGGTTCTCTCAACAATCAGGAACCATCCCGGGACATGGGCTGAATATTGATTTGTCGGACTTTGGAGGGGACAGGCTTGCAAGAGAAGCCTTGCAATTCTTGATGCCCAGTTGGCAGAAGCTACAGCCAGCTGAGAGCCACCGGCCCCTCCCTCCTCCTCCTCAAGGAGGAGATTGGGGGGGACAGACGGGACTTAAAGCATTGCTTTCTATTGGAAGGAAAGAAGTGGAGGGGAAGAATGGGGGGACAGAACTTAAAGCATTGTTTCTATTGGAAATAAAAAAAGTGGTCGGGAAGAGTGGGGTGGGACAGAAAGCACTTAAAGCATTGCTTTCTATTGGAAGGAAAAGAAGTGGAGGGGAAGAGTGGGGTGGAACAGAATTTGAGATTGTGGCTTAATTCTATTGTGTATACTAATGTGGTTCCCCCCCCCAGAGTAAGAATTCGAATTGATCTCCTCGAGAGTAAGAATTCAAATTGACAGTAAGCACTTTGTGAATGTAACAGCTATATTTTTGAATGTACCCTGTTCCTGTTAATAGAAAATTAAGGTCTCCTTGAGAGTAAGAATTTGGGACTGTGGTTTAATTCTATTGTATATACTAATGCAGTCTCCTTGACAGTAAGGACTTTTTCAGACGATCCTTGTAGTGCAAGGATTGAGTGGGAGAGGTTCGTAGCAGCAGAGCGGCAGGGGGTCGATTTAGGACGACGCCATCCCTGCTGAGAAATCATCCGTCTCTCTTCCGCTTAGGGTTGGAGCCTGCCGCGCCATATTCGGCCAGATTTTATTCACGGAGGTTGTCCATGAATAAAATCTGGCTGAATATAGCAAGGATCATCTGAAAATATCCTAAGAATTCAAATTGACAGTGGAGATTTTCAGACGCGATTTTCGGCAGGATATATTGCAAAACAGCTCCGTTGCTGCCGCGTGGCAGGGCAGCTGTTTTGGATGAAGCCGTCCCTCTGCCGAAACCCTCCATGTCACTTCCATGACAGAATGGAGGAAACTGCGTTGTATTTCATTTACGATTGTTGCCCATGGGTGAAATACGACGCGGTTTCTTCCATTCTGTTTTGCAATATATCCTGCCGAAAATCGCGTCTGAAAATCTCCAGTAAGCACTTTGTGAATGTAGCAGCGGTATCTTTGAATGCACCCTTTTTCTGTTAATGGAAAATTAAGGTCTCCTCGAGAGTAAGAATTCAGGACTGTGGCTTAATTCTATTGTGTATACTAATGCGATCTCCTCAAGAGTAAGAATTCAAATTGACAGGAAGCACTTTGTGAATGTAACAGCTATATCTTTGAATGCACACTGTTTCTGTTAATGGAAAATTAAGGTGTCCTCGGGAGTAAGAATTTGGGACTGTGGCTTAATTCTATTGTGTATACTAATGCAGTCTCCTTGAGAGTAAGAATTTGAATTGACAGTAAGCACTTTGTGAATGTAACAGCTATATCTTTGAATGGACCCTGTTTCTGTTAATGAAAACTTAAGGTCTCCTTGAGAGTAAACATTCAGGACTGTGGCTTAATTCTATTGTGTATACTAATGCAGTCTCCTCAAGAGTAAGAATTCAAATTGACAGTAAGCACTTTGTGAATGTAACAGCTATATCTTTGAATGGTCCCTGTTTCTGTTAATGGAAAATTAATTGTGCAAAGTAAATGAAGAGTTATTCCAAGAGAATATATTACATGGAATGTTTGTGAATTAACAGCCTTAATTTTGTCAATGAAGTAAAAAAATATGCACCATGCACCTGGTAGTACCAGTTTCAGCCAAACTAAACTGTTTCCCCATCCTCATTGCTTTCAATGGGAGAATATGAAAGCAGGTTGGATTCTCTCCTTGAAATCCTAGGGATGTAAAACCCTAGATGTCGCTGTGTGGGGGAAAGAGGTGCACCCCTGGTGTTAGTAGTGATATGGGGTGCCACCCTATGCATAGAGGAAAGGGGAAGCCCCATCGAGCCACATGGCTGCAAGGGCGGGAGGCAGTAGCCCCATGGGGCAGGGGAGGGGGGCTCTCTTTAGAGGCGAGGGTGGCTGTGGCGGCAGGGGTGGGGGTGGTTCTCCCAGACTGATCATTCCGAAAATGGCAGATCCAGAACTGCCAGGCTTCCCTTGCAAGTCTGTCCCCTCCAAAGTCTGACCAATCAAAATACTGCTCTGCTGTGTGCCCCTATCCCGGGATGGAGGTACTCAGAACAATAAATCAAAAAAAAACCCGAGACTTGTGCTACAGAGACAAAACATGTAAACAATAAGAGACGAACTTGGGATGAAGATATCTCGCTTCTCCCCGGGATAAAAACTGCTGCGTAACTGAGCCCTTGGAATTCTATCCTATTTAGATAAGGGTTGGAACTCACTCCTACTGGGGGCTATAAAAGCAATGCTTTACAGTAGTAAGAAGTCAATGGAAATTTAATTTTGAAAGCAGAAGAGAGAAGATTGGTTGGCAATTTTCCCCCTTTATTTTACTGTCAATCGGGCATTAAATAAATATACTAGGTAAGTGGAAACTGCACTCCAGTGTTACTATCCAGCTGTTTAAATATTTCTACATGTAGCATAGTTTTGCTCTGTCTAAGTGTATGTATATGTATATAAAGGAGAGAGAGAGAGACAGACAGAAAGAGCAGAAGGGCAAGAGGGAAATTGTTGCCATAGCTAACTTTTCCTTTGTGACAACATGTAATAAACTTGTAGACAAAGAATTTCCTTTCACACTTCCTTTCTGGTTCCACTTCTAAGGGACACATGTAATCGGAATCTAAGGAAATGGGGACTATAATTTTTTCCAGTCATTTTTTAACCTCTGAAACTTTACACAGTATTTCCTGTGCTGTTTGGCTCCAAGAAGACACCTCTATTAAAGTGTCCCGTGCTATGAGTTAATAGGGGAGGAAAATAACAAGCAAAATTTCACCAGTAGCATTTAGCGCTAGAAGCGCTAATGCAAGAAGAATTCAGTTGAACAAAAGAGATGTTCTTCTCAGAAGGTGGATCAATCTTGGCCACTGGAAATACACTTCACAATCAGTTCTTGGTATCATGATGATTAGTTTATAATAGAGCTGTTGTCCCAGCACTGAACAAACTAAGGGTGCATGGCTCAGTGGTAGAGGGCATGCTTTACAACCAAAAGGTCCTACTTCCAGTTTCCAGAATCTCTAAATAGAACTGTGGAAGATCTTCATTGATATTTCAGAGAGCTTCTGCTAATCATTGCTGATAATACTCAGGTAGACAGATCAATGTTTGAAGCACAAGGTAACCCCAACTTAAACTGCATACAAGATTTAATGTTGGATTATGATAGTTCTGTTGCCTCTTCAGACTTGGATTTGGAGCAAGCAGGAGATTTCCATAGTTGCAGAACACAAGCTTTGTTTACTGGTATTTTAAGGGAGTGGGAAGAGAGAGAATGGCTGGTTTAAGTGGCAATATATTACCTGGATGAAAATGAAGCTGAAGGAGGAAAGCTTCCCATTAATGAAGGAGGGATGGTGGAACAATGATCAGAAAGATTGGACTACTGTTGAGATTAATCATAGGGAACAATGCAATGAAAAAATCCTCAAGACTTGAAGATGCAAATAGGAACAGGTGTGAGAAGGAAGTACACATTTCCTTGCTTCTCTGTAGCTCATCATACAAAAGGACAGCTCACTAGATCAGTGCTTCTCAAGCTATCTGATGTGGCAGATCAGCAATCCCCCCCCCATGTGCCATGGGCTAGTAACATGTTCATGTTATATAATTATTACACAGTATTAGCATAGTTTCCTGATCCTGATGGTCTAAATATCCTAAAGGCACCAAATCCTGTCTGATCTTGGAAGCTAAGCAGGGCCAGCCCTAGTTAGTACATGGAAGGGAGGCCACCAACTAATACCAAGTGCTATAGGCTATATTTCAGAGGAAGGAATTGGCAAAACCACCTCTGAGTATTCCTTGCCTAAGAAAATCCTATGAAAAATTAATGGGGTCACCATAAGTCCACAGCCAATTTGAAGGCACATACACACATAGCTTCCTGGAAACTCATTTTAGATCACCAGCCAATAGCTCATGGACCAGTACCAGTCTGTAGACCACTATTTTGAATAGCACTGGACTAGACTATTCCTCTGTTTTTGTAAGCCAGCTTTCTCATTGATTAGAAATTGTCTAGTATGTCTGTTATCCTAAGACATGGGGGGTGCTTTAGAGCTGCACCTGTGATGCCAAAATCTCCTTTAATATCTTGGGGAATTATAAGCTCAAAAGGAGGCCTACGAGAGGAGGGTAACTTTGGGGATCTTTCCACCTATGTATACCAGTACTAACTGTAGAAGCACTCCAGTTAAAGTGAAATAAAGTATTTTATAGGAATAACTCAAAAGTGAACTAACATACACAACACACGTGCTTAAGAACCATACAAGGCTATAGCAGGGTAAGACAGAAAGATAGGCTAGAGGGAGACAAGTTTGAGAATATAGGATGATAGTGTTACCAGTCTTGAAGAGAAGAGTTCCATGCAGAGAGGATACTCAGACAAGCATCTGAGGGTGGCACAGGAGGTTCCAATCTCGGGCACACCAAGAAAGAGAGTGGCTGGGCTCATCCACTGTGGCACACTTATCTGGGGCCTAGGCTGGGATAGTTCTATCCTATTTCATATCCTGAAGGAGTACTCTGGTACAAAGTACAAAGCCTGGATAGCTTTCCCACCAGAAAGACAAAGGGAACAAAACTCAACTGATCGCTTTGGTTAGCCTCTTAATGTTTGGTCAGGTAGGGAGTATAGGAGAGTTATGGTTTGAGGAAAGGTTACTTGTTTGCATGATTGAATTATTGCTTGAAACACCCAAGCCTGGAAGAAAGGAATAGTACTTACCTCTTTAACAGCTGTGTTTACTAAGGGGCTTTCCACATAAGCAACTTGAGCTTTCTCACCATTATATTTGTCAACACATCCCAGATCATTGTGACCTTTGACTTATCTCCAGTCTGCCTAACCTCCCAGCCAAAGTAACCCCAAAATGTGCCTAATATATCCAGTTATAGAATATTGTGGGGAGGGGGTAGTAGAGCAGTGGTTTGTGGGCCTGACAAGATGTCTTGGGAGGTGTGTTGCCTCCCTGGGGCAAAGATTCGTGATGTGACCGAGAGGCTGACAAGACTCGTCAAGCCTACGGATCATTACCCCTTCCTTTTGGTCCATGAGGGAACCAATGATACTGCAAGGCACAGCTTTCCAAAGATCAGAAGAGATTATGAGGCTCTGGGGAGGAAGCTGAAAGAAATGGACACACAGGTTGTCATCCGTCTCTTCTGCCAGTTGAAGGGCATAGTCCAGGAAGGGAGAGGAAAATAGCCGACGTAAACAACTGGCTCCATAGATGGTGTCGCCAAGAACGATTTGGATTCTTGGATCATGGGCTGCGCTTCCATGAGGGGGGACTTCTGGCAAGAGATGGGGTGCATCTCACAACAGTTGGCAGAAACATTTTTGCATACAGTCTCAAGAATTTGATCAGGAGGGCTTTAAACTGAGTCATATGAGGGAGGGAGACAGTTATTCTGGAAGGCAAAAGGGCTGGAAAAAATAGTCAAACTGTCATAGAGGGAACAAGGCAAACAGCGCAAGGACCCAACAGTGGGAGGCAAAAAAACTTGCACAGGCAGCAAGTAAAGGGAACACATGGTCTTAGATCATAGAATCATAGAATCATAGAATTGCAGAGTTGGAAGAAAACACGAGGGCCATCCAGTCCAGCCCTCTGCCATGCAGAAAATCACCATCAAAGCATCCCCGACAGATGGCTATCCAGCCTCTGTTTAAAGACCTCCAAGGAAGGAGGTGTCTCTACACTAATGCACAGAGCATGGGAAATAAGCAAGATGAACTCGAACTCCTAACACTACAAAACAAATATAATAGGCATTACTGAAACCTGGTTGGATGCGTCACATGATTGGAATGTAGGAATAGAGGGGTATAACCTTTATAAGATAAAAAGGCCAAACAGGAAAGGAGGAGGAATAGCATTATATGTCAGGGGTATTTATACCACTGAAGAGATCCATGACATCAATACTAGAAGCCAGGTTGAGAGCATCTGGATAAAAATTAAAGGGGAGGGAAACAACAGGGATGTTATTGTGGGACTCTGCTACAGACCCCCAAGACAGACGGAGGAATTGGATGATGCCTTTCTAGAACAGATGACAACACACGCAGAAAGAAGAGATGTAGTAGTGATGGGGGACTTCAACTATCCTGATATTTGCTGGAAATCTAACTCAACCAAAACTTCAAGGTCTAGCAAATTCCTTACATGCCTGGAAGACAATTTCATGGTCCAAAAGGTGGAAGAAGCAAGAAGGGGGTCAGCTATTTTAGATCTGAGCCTAACCAACAGGGATGACCTGGTTAATGGGGTGCAAGTGGTAGGATCCTTAGGTGAGAGTGATCATGTTCTCCTGGAGTTTATTATACAATGGAAAGGAGAAGCCAGGCATAGTCAGGCACACATTCTCGACTTTAGGAGAGCTGATTTCAATAAATTCAGGGAAATACTGGGGGTGATCCCATGGTCAGGAATATTAAAAGAGAAGAGACCTCAAGGTGATTGGGACTTTCTCAAAAGGGAGATACTGAAAGCACAATTTCAAACAATACCATTGAGGAAGAAAAATGGGAGGTGTCTCAAGAAATCAGGATGGATGACTAAAGAACTTTCAATGGAGCTAAATTTTAAATGAACATGTATAGGAAATGGGGAAAGGGGGAAATCACCAAAGAAGAATTAAAATAGATAGTGGACACGTGTAGGAGTAAAGTCAGAAAAGCTAAAGTGCAGAATGAGCTCAGGTTTGCTAGAGAGGTTAAGAACAATAAAAAGGGGGTTTTGGGTATGTCCACAGCAAAAGGAGGAAGAAGGAAATGGCAGGACCACTATGTGGAGAAGATGGCAAAATGCTAACAAGGGACAGAGAAAAGGCAGAATTACTCAACACCTTCTTTGCCTCAGTGTTTTCAGAAAAGGAAAAGGATGATCAACCTGAGGATAAAGGAACAGAGGACACAATAGGGGAAATCCAGCACAGAATAAGCAAAGAGGTAGTACAGGAATACCTTCTTAATCTAAATGAATTTAAATCTCCAGGACCAGATGAACTACATCCAAGAGTATTAAAAGAGCTGGCAAATGTAATCTCAGAGCCATTGGCAATAATCTTTGAGAAATCCTGGAGAACAGGAGAAGTCCCAGCAGACTGGAGGAGGGCAAATGTTGTCCCCATTTTCAAAAAGGGGGGAAAGGAGGATCCCAAAAATTATCATCCAGTTAGTCTGACATCAATACCAGGGAAGATTCTAGAGCAGATCATTAAACAGAGAGTCTGTGAACATTTAGAAGGCAATGCCATAATCACAAAAAGTCAACATGGGTTTCAGAGAAACAAGTCATGCCAGACTAATCTGATCTCTTTTTTTGATAAAATGACCAGCTTGGTAGATGAAGGGAACACTGTGGATATCACATACCTTGATTTCAGTAAGGCCTTTGATAAGGTTCCCCATGACATTCTTGCAAACAAGCTTATAAAATGTGGGCTAGACAAGTTAACTGTTCAATGGATTTGTAATTGGTTTACTGGTCGAACCCAAAGGGTGCTCAGCAATGGCTCCTCTTCGTCTTGGAAAGATGTGACCAGTGGGGTGCCACAAGGTTCGATCCTGGGCCCAGTGCTATTCAACATCTTTATCAATGACTTGGATGAGGGAATTAGGGGCATACTTACCAAATTTGCAGATGACACCAAATTAGGATGAGTAACTAATACCCTAGAGGACAGGATCAAAATTCAAAATGACCTAGATAGGCTGGAGAGCTGGGGCAAAGCTAACAAAATGAAATTCAATACGGAGAAATGTAAGGTACTGCACTTAGGGCGAACAAATGAAATGCGTAGATATAGGATGGGGGAGACCTGGCTGAATGAGACTACATGCAAAAGGGATCTATGAGTCCTAGTAGACCACAAGTAGAACGTGAGTCAACAATGTGATGTGGCAGCTAAAAAGGCCAATGCGATTTTGGGCTGCATCAATAGAAGTATAGTGTCTAGATCAAGGGAAGTAATAGTGCTGCTCTATTCTGCCTTAGTCAGACCTCACCTGGAATACTGTGTCCAGTTCTGGGCACCACAATTCAAAAAGGATATTGACAAATTGGAGCATGTCCAGAAAAGGGTGACTAAAATGGTGAAAGGTCGGAAACCATGCCTTATGAGGAGAGACTTAGGGAGCTGGGCATGTCTAGCCTGGAAAAAAGACGGTTAAGAGCCGATATGATAGCCCTGTTTAAGTATTTGAAGGGGTGTCATGTTGAGGATGGAGCAGACTTGTTTTCTGCTGCTCCAGAGACTAGAACACAGAGACATGGATGCAAGCTCCAGGAACAGAGATTCCACCTCAACATGAGGAGGAACTTTTTGACAGTAAGAGCTGTTCGGCAGTGGAACACACTCCCTCGCAGCGTGGTGGGGTCTCCTTCCTTGGAGGTCTTTAAACATAGGCTGGATGGCCATCTGTCGGGGATGCTTTGATCGTGATTTCCTGCGTGGCAGGGGGTTGGACTGGATGGCCCTCGTGGTCTCTTCCAACTCTGCAATTCTATGAACACATCCTTGTATAACATTAACATGCATAACATCATCCTTTCTGTGTTTCTGTGGCTCATAGCTACAACATTAGTTTAGAAAATCCATCTTCACCAGTGTCCACAGTTAAAAAGACACTAAGTACTTTATCAGACCACCCCCCTAAACCTCATTCTTTTGCTGGCATAATTTTGCTGTTTTTATTCCGGCAAAAGAATTCCCCATGCCACACTTACCTGTAATCCTGGCAAAAGTCTTGCTGGCAATAAACGAGGAGTGAACGGAACTCTGTTCAGTTCCTTGTTTGAAATCCCTCAGATTCTTGTGAGAATACCTAGCATGGGAAATTCAAAAAGAAAAACAAAAAGAACACTCACAGTTTTTAAAAAGCACACAAACACACTTAAAAATTTCTAAGTAAACCAGGGAGGGTCATAAAAAGTGTGTCACCTACCTGGATGTCACAATCTCACCTGAAAGTGTTCTTGCCGGACTAGTCATTGACACTGCATTCATGTGAGTACAATGGTATGAGGTTTCAAATACTGACAAAGCCGACACAAAAGCGCCATGGGGATCAATTGACGGCTTGAGCTGTCAATAAAAAAGTATGTTTTTTTAACTGGACTTGATCATGAAAGGGTGACATCATATAGTACGCGCACCCTTTCATGATCATTAGGCATCCTTATGTCTTATTTACCTTGTCTGATAACGTTCAAAGTTTATTCTTAAATTTATATTTTATTGCAATATAATTGTCTCTGCTGCGAAATATACAGGTGTAATGCTCTGAATATTCCTGAATCAGTGGGCAAAAATGTTCCAGTCAGGTGAATTACAAAAGGGACACCAACACTATTATAATGGCAGCTAAGGCTGAGAGGGAGGTTGAGACTTGTGGCTGTTTAAACACTCAATATTCACTCTTAACTGAGGGTTTATATAGGTTCCTATATAAATTCTCCTCTGCTAGAGCAAATATAGACCTATTATAAACTTAATGGCTTACCTGGACATGAGATACAAGTTAAAGGTCATTATTTGAAGTCTGGTTACTTAAAAGCCATAGTTATTGATTCTCAAGCTGTGTAAACAGGAGATCTCTTCAAATTTTTCTGATAATGGAACATTTGTTTCCTAGGACCAGCTAGCATTTTGGCTTTATCACCATTCCCTGGCATTGTTATAATAACTGAATTCTTTTATATATTTATTTGTAATAATTTTGCTCATAAACATTTCTATATTATTGTGGTTTTTTAAAAAATATGATGGCATTTCTTTTTAACAACCTTCCATCTTTTTCATATGAGAAATTTGGCATCAAGTGAATTACAACATGATTGATGTATCATCTAATTATATAGCTCCATACTTTATAAAAATATCTGAAAACAAGCAACTGATGTTATTAATTGCAAGCAGATGGTGATAACGATGCATAACACAACTTGGATTCTGATTAAAGTATGCAGATTTTAGTTATGCATCATGATCTGTACTCTACATATATTTGAAGGGCAACTTTGGGTAAGCCCATCCAGAATCAGACTCACTAAAGTTAACTTTTGAGTTCATCTCCATAATGATCTCTCTTTTAAAAATTGTTGTGAGTTGTATTTAATTACTGTATTAGTTGTGCATTTTTTAATTATTCAGGATCATACATTTTCTTTTCTGTCGCATGAATATCTTCTCCATTTGTCATCATAGTTCAAACTTGAATTTAAATTAATTGATACTTTTTCATTTCACTGTCCCTTCCAGATGTTATTTGAAGAGGCTCTTTTCTGTAAGTGGGATGGCATGAAATAGAGCCCTATACTGCCTCAAATGAAAGGATATTATTTTGGCAAACTTGTCTATGATTTGGTTTAAGGCTTATTCACTTTCTTAGATTCCTTTTCCTTTAAACACACACACACATGCACCAGACATCTTAGAACAATTTAATATACCAAGGCCTAAATCCAATTGCTGTCCCCAACCAATTGATGTACACTTATGAAATTTCCGTAAGTCAACACTTATGAAATTTCCACTGATTCATTCAGTCCACTCTGGCTGGAACTAGCAGTTGGATTTAGGCCAAAATAAAATATTTGTACAAGATATTTAAAAAATGAAAAGAACAATGCAGCCCCTCTCCCTGTAGGCTTCTGTACTGCCTAAAAACCACTTATGAAGGGCTTCTTGGCCATCTTTTGGGGGGTGCTACATGGGGCTTTGAGAGAGAGATGGGATTTCCCTTTTCCAGTTTTAATGACAGGGGTCTCTTCATCAGAACTGCCTGCTTGATCAATCCTGGTCAAATATATCTATAAGGTAAAACTCAGACCTTAGAAAAGTTCCTTTTTCAGACTACAACTCCTATAACACCATCCCCCCCCCCCAAAAAAGAAAGAACTTTTCCAAGCTCTGAATTTTATGCTATAGATATATTGGCTCCAATAAATACTAGTTGTAGTGGGGGAAAGCAACTTTTCCAAGCTCTGATAAAGCTACACCTCCACCCAAGAATAACTTTTTATGGTGAAAATTCTCCCTAAATGCTTTCAATTAACTTTGATGAATGGTTATGTTTCCGAAACTTTACAAATATTTGTATTGGAAACATGCTTATCCTCCCTGGTTCCTTCAGTTGTTTGGTCACTGCTTCCTTAGATTTGTTTGTTCGTTTATTAAATATCCTGCCTTTCTCCCAACACAGGACCCATATGTGAACTCAGAAGCAAAAACATGTCAACATTTCAGTGAAGAAATTGATGAAAGTGCTACACTCAGATTGAAACAGAAGATATTAGATCAGTTCCCTTTGTCAGTGCCAGCAAACCTAGCCATTCATGTCTGCTTTATTCACAATGAATGTTATTATGCATCTTTTAAAAAAAAACACCTTGAAACTGAGGGGTTGTCTAGTGAAAATAATTCTAATAGAATTTGCTTTTGTCCCAATGAGATCCCACGCCCTTTTCAGAAGGAGAGGGGCCAAAACCTCCAAAAACCAGAAGGGAAAAGCCTTTGCAGCTTTCCCCAATTTTAAAAAAATAATGCATAGAAATGTGCATTATTACTCATTTGGACAACCAAATTGCAGTGCGGAAGTGGAAAGCTGATTGGTTGGACGTGGGCGGGGGGCAGGCTTGCTGGCAATGAAGTGCCTGGAAATGCCATTTTAGAGTTTTGCATTGCCAATCATGAACTTTTTTGCTGTGCTGAGGCAACCAAACTACTTTTTTAAGTGGAAGGTCGCACTTGTGCACCTTTAATTTTCAGTAAAAAAAAATAAATACTGTGCAGCGGCAACAACTTGCTGAGAATAATAACGTGCGTAATTCACTCTCGGCCACCATGTTGATTCACAGGCATGGCTGTGTGTGAACTTCAAACATAGATAGCTTCACATACCAGAGATTTTGTCAAAGGACTGTGGAGACAAAAGAACACTGCTACAATTTTGTGTTAATGCACAGCAATCAGCATTATATCTTCTCATCTATACAACCCCTAAGATATTAATGCATAATTCATTTCTGTTCAAGCTCTCACACAATTGCCTTGAGATTCTGTCTCTCACTATCTGTCACTGCTGTTTTGGCCTCTGAGGAGGGTAGATTCTCTCTGGAGGACCCAGGCTTGGCCTTTGGCCTTAACCTGGAGCTTCACATTCAGTGTCTGATGCAGTCTTCTACCTAGGGCCTGTCGTCTTCCCTCTCATCCTCCAAAGAAGACTCCACCATATAAGGCATGACATAAGAAAATAGTGACCATCATAACTTTCATAATCTATGGTAGGTCTCATATAGCAGGAAGATTAATATCACAATTTAATCCATGTTTACTTAGAAAAGTAGACACTATATTCAGTGAGACTTACCCTCAGGTTAGTATGTCTAGAATTACAACCTAAACTAGTTCAACATAGGTCCCACTAAATTAAGGATGGGCAGCTTCAGTGGGTCTGATGGCCAGTTTTATGCCCTGTGACCCTCTGGGGGCTGCACAGAATGCTAGAGAATGGGGGGAGGGAAGAAATGAAAACAAAACAAAACCCCAGATTTGACTGGGACCTTTGGGACCTTTCCAACTACACAATTATAGTGATACAATTCCACTTCAACCACCATGGCTACATCCTATGGCATTCTGGGGTCTGTAGTTTAGTGAGGCACTAAAGCTCTCTGGCTGAGAATCCTACAAACGCTCTCACTATATTGTTCATGTCAGGATTCCATTGGATGTTGCCATGACAGTTAAAGTGAAATCATAGAGCTATAACTGTATAGTGTGAAAGGGCCCTGGTCTTGTAAAACTTTTTTTTAAAAAGGTGAACAGTACAGTCATCCCTTCACATTTGAGGGGGTTAGGGCCGCCAGACCCTCACGAATGTGAAAAAAACACAAATAACAATAGGCCCTCTCCTGGGCTTTTGCTTCCTCCTCAAAGGGAGCGAAGGCTCAGCAGAGGGGCGATTTAAGAGGTTTTGCCTCACCCCTTGTGCTTTCCTGGGTCTTTGCTCCCTTTGCAAGGGTAGGGAAGACCCAAGGAAGCTTGGGGGGGTGAGGCAAAACCTCTCAAACCGCCCCTCTGCTTGGCTTTCGCCCTACCTGCAAAGGGAGCGAAGGCTCAGCAGAGGGGCGATTTAAGAGGTTCCCCCCCCGCGCTTTCCTGGGTATTCGCTCCCTTTGCGAAGGGAAGCGAAGACCCAGGAGGTGGGAGGCGGGTGAAGGAAAACCACGAATAATCAAAACCACGAGTGTCAAAGCCACGAATGTGAAGGGACAACTGTATATGGCAGAGAGAGGCTGTGACCTTTTCTAATGGTGAATCTCTGCTGTGGAAGGCTTCCAGGATACATAATTCACCTCATTTTCTGCCATTAAAAAATGGTGTTTCAGGGAAGTCTTGGTTGGTTTAGTGCTATAAAACAGGCTTGGGGACTGCATGTGACCCCAGGGGCTGAGCTTTGCCCAGCTCTCTCCTATATCAAGTGCAATTAATATAAATTGGCTCAAACCCAGTCTGTTGTGATAAGTATCTTAGTCTTATTCTACTGTTAATATCTACCTGGATAATATTGTTGTTGTTGTTGTTGTTGTTGTTGTCATTGTCGTCATCAGTATTGGAAGACATACCTTGAATATTATTGCATTCTGTGAAACAGTAGGGAGGATTTTTTAAAAATCTATTCCATAACATATTATGCATATCAGACATGTCTCTCTGTCCTTAGCCTAGCCTTATGAAAATCAGTTGAGATTTTATTCCCAGCACCAGAAACTGGGAAATTGAAGAGTCTGGCAGCCAGATCCTCCAGGAGTGATGGGAACTGATTTATCTCCTGCTTGATATGCCTTAACAAGGCTGCTTCAAGATACCATATTTCTGATGTTATTTTGTCTCTGAAAAACTCTAGCCATCTGCACATTTTTATAACTTGGAGCATTAGCAAGCTGCTCCTCAGACAGCCATTACTTTACAGATGGTGGTGTTTCTGACAGCAAAAAAGATGCACATTCTAAACTCCTAAATATCAGTATCTAAACATCAAAAGCTTGTAAAAGAGCATTTCTTCCACCCTTTCCCTCAGGCTATGTTCTAACATTTGGCAAAATATGTTTTTATTTTCCTCTCCCTGTTTCATACACTAGACTTGTATACCTCCTTTTAACTTTCCACAAGTTCTAATATGGTTAGCATGGTGAAAATTGATAGCAGGGACAAACTTGTCCACTTATTTCCTGCCTGTTCCACTCTCTCTCTTCCTCCCCTCCCCTCTATTATCTCTTCTTTTCCCTTCTCCGTATAGCCCATAGACCATTGCTGTAAAGACATTGCTTAGGATTAGGGGTGGGTTTGTTTCAGGTGGAATTTGTATATGAATTTATCAAAAATCATCAAATTCTTTATATTCAGGATGGAAAGAACTAATCTGAGATCTTTAAAAAAAAATCAGATACCCAAACTGATAAATTTGTTCATTCAGACCTGAAACCTGAATATTTGTTTAGTCCAATCATGTTCAGACAGAATTCAGGGTTATTACTTCTTTCTCAATTAATAACTACTGTATTGTGGAAGCTAAGCAAGTTCAGCCCTGGTTAGCACTTGATGGGAGACCACCAATGAAGGCTGTAGGCTATATTTCAGAGGAAGGAACTGGCAAAACCATGTGTGAGTATTCCTTGCCTAAGAAAACCCTATGAAATTCATGGGGTCATCATAAGTAGAAAGATGACTTGAAGGCACACACACACACACACACACACAGAGGGCAAGCTTCTGGTTCCTGTATCTCAAAGTCTGTGAAATGATGTTATTCCTGTTCCTGTTCCTGCTCAAGAACTGTTTGTAAACAAGCATAGGATTACAACCCATGAAGGGTAGTAACTATATAAGATGGAAAGTACGTACATGCCTTGAACACATCCACTTTGGATTACTGTGATGTGCTCTATGTGGAGCTGCCTTTGAAAAGTGCTTAGAAATTTCAGTTGGCCCAAAGAACTGCATCCAGATTGTTAACTGGGGCTGGCTGCAGGGAGCACACAACTCCCTTGTTGTGTCAGTTCCATTGGCTGTTGGTCTGTTTCTGGGCACAATTCAAAGTGCTGGTTTTGACCTATAAAGCCCTGTACAGCTTCGGTCCAGGTTATTTGAAGGGCCCACTAGACCACTAAAATCATCTGGAGAGGCCTTTCTCTTTGTCCTACCACTTTCTCAGGGTCATTTGGTGGGAACAAGGGAGAGTGCCTTCTCTGTGGCTGCTCCCAGAACTTGGAATTCCCTCCTTAGAGAGACCAAGGTGGCCCCATCTTTGCTCTCCTTCCATCAGCAGGGCAAACCATTTTTGTGCTGCCAGACTTTTACAAACTGATGAGGGTTGGGCTTTTAATGCTGCACAGTGATATTTTTAGGGTTTTTAAAGTATAAGTATACAGTTTTTGAATGCCTTTTAATATTTTTAATGCGTAATGTTTTAACTTATAAATGGTTTGTTTTTTAAACCTTATATTTGTATTTTTATTTTGACTTTTGTATGCTTTCTAACTTGTATTGTTATGTTGTTAGCTGTCTTGAATCCCATTAATAGGAGAAAGGTAGGATATAAATGAATAAAATATATAATAGATATAACAGAGAGCACATTTGGGTAGTTTTGGCTGGACACTGTAAATGACAGCCCAAGGTGGCTTTGCTTTCCCTTCCAGGTCTCGCCTGTAGCCAATTATTTCTGGATGCCACATAGAGTAATTTGGGAAGTTTGGGTGGGTTAAGAGCTGCAAAAAGCTGCCTCAACAGGTAGCATCCAGTCCCAGGCTGTACTCTGCTATCATGTTCTACCACACTCTAGGGTACCTAGTGTAAAACTATGTGTCACCATCACTGGGGATGATGAGGGGAAACTTTTAGTGCAGTAGTTCTTAAGCTGTGGTCTGTGGACTCCCAGGGAGCCGCAATGTCCTCACAGGGAGTCTGCAGAGGCTCAAAGGCTGTGCAGCCCACGTGACAGGAGCCAAGGCAAAGGCTGGCTGGCTGGCTTGGCCTGTGCATTGCTCTTCAATCCACTCCAACCACAAATTTGCAGGAAGAAGCAGGAAAAAAGTCCTCCCTCCCCTCCAGTGTCTCTGAGGGTAGGGTAAATGGAGGGTGTAATTGTGTTGTTGTTGCTGGAGTATTAAATCTTAAGTTAAATCTTGGGGGTCAACAGCAACAAAAGATATTTAAAGGCGGTCCCTGATAAAGAAAGGTTAAGAGCCACTGGGACTGCACAGAAAGTGGCATATGGATACATCTTTATCCAGGAAAACCAATAGCATACTCTCCAACTGTCCCAATTTGGCAGCAGCAGTCCCAATTAATCCTTTGTTGTCCCACTTTTTCAGCTGCTTATAAAATGTCCCAATTTTTATCTCCTCCTCCATTTCCTCCTTTTCTCAGCTGACTTCAGTTGCTGCAAACTGAGTTCAAAGTGCAAAAGCAGGTTGCACTCAATTTGCTCAGCAGGGTGGACTGCTGAGAGGAAAGGAGGGGATGGAAGGTGGACTCAGGTAAAAGCAAACTGCTGCAGCCTCTCCTAGTTTGTGTGTTCTTCCTCATGAATAATTTTTGCCACTGATGCCACTTGGCCACTTGTGTTCCAGTTTGCATCTGTAAAGTGTTGGAGGATCTGCAATAGATCATCAGGCATTGGTAAACAGAACTTTTTGACTTGGGCTACACTGACAATTTCCACTTCCAGATTCAATGGATCTCACCAGAATCAGATTTTTATAATAACTTCATCCCACATACTTTCAAGAGAAATATTTTCAAGTCTGAGAATCCCCAGACTTTCCAGAGATATTCCCTAAATTTCCAGATCAACATAAGGGACATGTAAAGTGCGATCCTATGTACACCCACTCTCATTCAGTTCAATGAAATGTATTCCTGTGTAAATGTGTATAAAATTGCAGCTCCGAGCAAAAGGCACTTTGAATATCATTTTAAATTTCAGACAAATATTTCTGGGTAGCATCATTTAAATTTAGAAGCACTGAGCAGAGTTTAAAGGAGCAATACTTCAAAAATAAAAAATTAAAAGCCATAATGCCGCTCACACAAAAATACACAGACATGCCTTGGGGGGGGTGTAATAAATGTTTGCATCATTCTGCTCCAGTAAACAGTCTTCTCTTGTCTGCTTTTCTGTTTTATGAAAAACAGTTGGATCAAATGAAAAAATCTGTTGCTTATCCTAGTTGCAGCAATATTTTTAAAACTGGCTATTTCTCCGCTCAGCAAGATAATCAGAAAATGGGAGTGTAGATCAAATGCAGTCTGTTGTTCCAGATGCACTTCTTTGAAACTACCATGTTTTGTCATCTCCGACAAAAGATATGATAAATTACATATTCCTCTTGATTGAAACACAACCTTTTGAGGTACAATTTGTGCCCATGAAAAAGGAAAGGTCACTGCTTCGCTGGCTTTGGTTCTCCCTGCCCAAACTGTATAGATCCTATCTTGATTCCAGTCCACTGTACGCTAGACATCCCCCTATATCATGGCTCTTCAGGGAATTTTTAACTAGCTCAAATTAACATGCAAGAGGCCAGCTAACTGCAAGATCTTTTACATGTGTATGCCCGTACTCACTGAATGGACTCAAAGCCAGGAAACAAAAACAAACTAAAATAGTTTTTATTGGAAAAGTAATAGTCTTAACAACATTTGCACAAACGTTCAAGCTTCCAGCACTCACACAAGGCTACCGAAGAAAGTAGGAAGTATTTGGATAGTGGAATAAATTGAGGGGACAATAGGCTGCAGCAATCTAGAGAGCAGAAATGTTTCAGGCAGCAAACAAGCATAGAAGGAGGGGGAAGAATGAATGGGATTTGGAGTCACAGATTAGAGGAAAATGGGAGAAGAGGGATCAATGTGTGGCAATGGGCCGACAGAGAGGGAGGAGTAGGGGGGGGAAATGACGTCACAGACTAGTGTGGAGACAGGAGGAAAGGGAATTTGTGCACACTGAGGTAGAGTTTTGGGGTGATATTTATAGTTGATTTCCATCCTGAATGGGTGATTTGAGAAGAAGACAAATGTTTGCCAGATATTCCCAGAGTTAAGCAATGGATACCTGGATAAGTTAATAATCATGATGAAAGGAATGCTTTAAGACTAATGAGTGACAGGCAACTCTCTTTTGATTTGGAGATCTGGAAAAGGAAAATCAGCACTCTCATGACAATAAGACTTCCAGCTACATTTGATGTGATCTGTGAATGTCTCACCTCCAGAGACACCCAGAAAGGACCAACCATTATCACTCTAACTGTAGTCTTCAGAGCTTTCCATGTAATCCTTATCTGGAAAAGTGATCTTTTGGGGAATTTAGGGGTCCCTTCCCTAGGTTGTATGTGCCTGTAAGCATGACTCCAGCCCTGATGCATAGGGAGCCAAATTATATAATGCAGCCAATTATGAATTATTAAAAATGTGGGGACCGTCATGATGTATTACAATATCATCAGGTCCCCGGCCAAAATGCCACATGGAATTTCTCCTCCCAGTGCGTTATACAGAGACACAGCCTTATCCATCCTCTGGGTCAGTACACTGCCACGTTTGCTTTTTCTTCCACTTTCCTGAACAAGGAAGATGGAGGAAAAGTAAAGTCCTCTGAGACAGCACTTGAGGTAGTTGGCTGAATCCTCAACCTCAGGACTCAGTTGATTCCTGAGAGCTTAGTAATAGAAAGGAATCCCCCCATCTCAGATCACTGGGAAATAACATCAGGGATTTCCACCACTCACAATTGAGAGGGTGAAAGTCTGCAGGAAAACCCTGCTTTTATCTTTAATCAATGGTTTGAAATCACAGAGGCTGCCCTTTCCACTATCTGGCAAGGGTTGAGGCTTAGAGGAGGGGCTTGCCTGGGAGCCTCCAAAGGCCAGACAGAGGAAGCTCCATGGACTAGATTATGCCAGCAAACCAGTCTCTCCCCTCCTTTATTCTAAGCAATCAATGGGAGCATAGAATCATAGAATTATAGAATGCTGGGTTGGAAGAGGTCTCAAGGGCCATCCAGTCCAACCCCCTTCCATGCAGAAATCCACAATAAAATCATTCCTGGCAGATGGCCATCCAGCCTCTGTTTAAAAACCTCCAAAGAAGGAGACTCCACCACACTACGAGGCAGTGTATTCCACTTCCGAACAGCCCTTACTGTCAGGAAGTTCTTCCTAATGTTTAGGTGGAATCTCTTCTCCTGTAGTTTGAACCCATTATCTTATAGCTCCGTGTCCTAGTCTCTGGAGCAGCAAAAAACAAGCTTGCTCCATCCTCAGTATGACATTCCTTCAAATATTTAAACATGGCTATCATGTCCCCCTCTCAAACGTCTCTTCTCCAGACTAAACATGTCCAGCTCCCTAAGCCGCTCCTCATAGGGCACGGCTTCCAGACCACCCACCATCCTGGTCGCCCTCCTCTGGACAAGTTCCAGCTTGTCCATATCCTTCCTAAATTGTGGTGCCCAGAACTGGACACAGTATTCCAGGTGAGGTCTGACCAAAGCAGAATACAGTGGCACTATTACTTCCCTTGATCTATACTCCTATTAATGCAGCCTAGAATCTCATTGGCTTTTTTAGCTGCTGCATCACACTGCTGACTCATGTTCAGCTTGTGGTCCACTAAGACTCCTAGATCCTTTTCGCATGTACTGCCCTCAAGCCACGTGTCACCTATCCTATATCTGTGCATTTCATTTTTACTGCCCAAGTGTAGTATCCTACATTTCTCCCTGTTGAAATTCATTTTGTTAATATTGGTCCAGCTTTCTAATCTGTTGAGGACATTTTGGATTCTGATCCTATCCTCTGGGGTATTAGCTACCCCTCCTAATTTGGTGTCATCTGCAAACTTGATAAACATACCCTCTATTCCCTCATCCAAGTATTGATAAAGATGTTGAATAGCACAGGGCCCAGGACAGAACCCTGTGGCACCCCACTGGTCACTTCTCTCCAGGATGAAGAGGAGCCATTGGTGACTACCCTTTGGTTAGTCAACCAATTACAAATCCACCTAACAGTTGCAGATATGGAAGATGCATTATGAAGAAGAACTAAAGACCCAAGAGGCTCTGCCTAGCCATTTAGTGGGCATTGTCAGTACTGTATTGTGCCCTCCAGTTGATATTTAGCTATATTTGTGTCTGGGCAACACAGAAGCAGCTCTTCAGCGCCTAACATCCTGCTTTGCAACAGCTGCAGAGCTGTTTGGGCTGGAAGTCAACCTGAAGAAAAAAGAAGTCCTTTACCAGCCTGCACCACAGGATGAACACCATCATCCCCACATTGCCGTTGGCAAATCTGTGCTTAAGTCTGTTCAGCAGTTCACCTACCTGGGAAGCATAATCTCCTCAGATGCCAAGATTGACAAAGAGATTGATCACAGATTAGCAAAGGCATATAGCGCATTTGGAAGACAAAAGAGTCTGGAGTAATAAACACCTGAGGCAAAACACAACAATCAGTGTGTATAGAGCCATTGTACTGTCTATTCTCCTTTATGGGTCTGAAACATGGGTCACCTATCACCACCACTTACGACTCCTCGAACGCTTTCATCAGCGCTGTTTACGCACAATCCTAAATATACACTGGACTGACTATGTGACAAATGTTGCTGTCCTTGAGCAAGCAGGAATCACCAGCATTGAGGCCATGATATTGAGAACACAGCTGCGCTGGGCAGGGCACGTTTCTAGGATGGAGGACCATCGCCTCCCAAAAATACTACTCTATGGTGAACTTGCCACGGGTCAGCGAAAGAGGGGTGCTCCAAAAAAGCAATAGAAGGACTCCCTGAAATAACATCTCAGGCTTGGCCAAATTGATCACCAGCAATGGTTCGCCCTGGCCTCACATCGGGAGGCATGGAGACGCACTATCCACAATGCTGCAGCCTTATATTTGAGAACTCACACCAAACAAGTCTTGAAGAGAAACAACAACGCAGAAAGAATCACAACCTGGAAACATCACCCAAGGAGACCTTCTGCTGTGCTTTCTGCAGCCAGACTTGTTTATCTCGGATTGGCCTTTTTAGTCATCAGCGCGCTTGCAGAAAGCGCAGGATGAGTCCTTCCTGAATCTTCGTTTGTGAAGAAAAGCCAGAGATATTTGTTTCTGAATTTATCCCAAATACTTGCAGTCATTCCTCTGTTCATTCTTGTAATGTATATAAAGTGTTAAATTTTCATATTTCAATACTGATAGCTTCATTTCTGTTTGTGTGCTGCAGATGGTAACTGTTGTGCTGAAGGAACATCTCTCATATAAACAATGACTCCCAAGGCACAGCATTACTCCTACTTTTTCTCTCTCCCAACAAAATCTTGCACCTGCCTCTCCATTCTCATGAGGGAGTTCTTATAGCTCCTTTAATAACAGAACCTGTCCTCTATGTGTTCTTTCCTGAACGTCAATATTTTTTCATCTCAGACGGCCTCTTTGGTCTATCAACCTTTCTTTCTGTTAATCAAGGAAGCCCTCTGGGTTATGAGGTTTTCCTCTCACTAATCATGTCTACACTTATTCTATGAGTTTGATCCAGACTTAGTTGTACTTAAGATAGGCAGATTAAAATCAATGGGGCTTAATTTAGTCATGACTGATTTCACTGGGTTTACTCTGACTAAATATGAATCCAACCCATCTGGGATGCACATTCTTTATTTATTTCTTTGCCATGAACTAAGCAATCAGGCTTCCCCATATAAATGTAACAAAACAACAGATATTAGCCTCAGTCCAACATCCTCTTAGCATAGCTTAAACATCTATGCTACACTGACTTATTGTAAAGCCATTGTAGCTGCCCCAAACAGCCATTCCTTGCTTTGCAGTGAGCAGGTAGGGTCAGAGAAGCATCTGGCCTTCTCATCTTAAAGCACAGAATGTCCAGGTGGGACAACTTCAAGGGCATTACAGTAGGTTGGTAAGAGGGCATTAGGCACGGAAGAGGGAGCAATAGAATACCAATTCCTGCAGTACCCAAAGAAGGACAGTTGTATTTCTAAGTGTATATGTGTATGGACTTTATCACGAGGCTGAAATGGCATGATTATGATGGGATAGTAGCATGAATGGGTTCCCATTATCGCATGACGTCATCGTCCTCCCCTGGTCAATGTGTGCTCCACCCATTAATTGTGTGTAACTTTTCATTGATGGGAAAAACTTGTCAATAGCCCTCAATATTGCTCTTTTTGTGGTATTAATAAGCATGCAAAATCACATCCTGCAGTCCTCTTTTCCCCCTCCCCTTTCCCAACAAGAATGCATAATTAAACTTCCAGGGGAGACCATGAAGAGGACCGGCAGTTTTAATGACTGGTAGCCTTTGCTTGGTACATTTTTATGTTTGTTTAAGTGTTTATTTGTGATGTCCTTTCATTATGTATTTGGGTTTTTTGGTGTTTTTAACTGAAGTTGTGTCTTCTCATGAGACTAGCCAAAATCTCGCCCATGCAAAATCATGGAAGTAAGAGAATTTTTTTCTTAAAGGCACATGTGTGGACCACCATGAAGCATTAATATTCTGTCATTACAGGCAATGCAAAGAGAAGCGTTACTATAGCACAAGCTGATATCCCTTTTTTTAAACCACTACTGATGGTTGTGCAACAATTCCGTGGCAGTAGTATTGCACAATTATCACAACGTATGATAATTACTGTAATCATGCCGTATGTTTCTGTTTTCCTCAGTTGCAGAATTATGGCATTTTTAGATGATATGCTGAAGAGGTCCTATGACTTTACTAGAATTCCAATCTTAGTGTTAATACTCTTCTGGGTTACATAAATTAATCATGCTACTTCCAGTTCTTATATGTTATATGAGGTGAATTATGCCCACTTATTATCCTAGTGATTCAAATGGCAGACCAAGCCTTTATTTGTATCCTTTATTATATTTTATATTATATTTATTATATATTATACCTCTCCATTGATGCCCCCTTGTCATGGAAGAGAGGCTTGCGTACCCTAATGATGTTTTGAACTATGCTGGCGGTGGCATAACAGCCACCGGTAGGGACTCCCATGCCAGACAGGTCAAAACCGAAGGGTCTGATAAAGAGCGTCAAAGGGCAGGATGGGCTCCCTAGCCTTATGGCAACCATCCTAGGAGAAGAAAAACTCTAATCCCAAACCCAGGCAGATGGTGCTCGTCCAACCCTGTAAGGTCAACCATCTATGAGAAGGAAATGTTGTAAAATATGCAGAGCGCGTTCACTCTCTGCCCATTTGAGCAGAGATGCATGCAGTGAAATAGCATGGGCTTTTGGGCAAAGCCATGCACACCTGTGGTGCAAAAGGAGGAAGCTATGTTAATTTTCTTTATGGCTTTATTAAAAAGTAAAGGAAAGTAAAATAAACGACAGAAGGCATTCATCCATGCTTCTGTATGCTCCAAAGTTCCCCAGGAGCTAAGAGAAAAGAAAGGAGCCCCAAAATGCAAGAGGCTAGCTAACTCTAAAATCCCTTCCTAGTTATATGCTTCTCCCAAAACATTCAATCCTTCTGAGAAGCAGCAGGAACCTGAAACCTTAGTTTCACTTCTCACTTTCCAACTCTGAAGGACAGAAAAAACATAACAACAAAAGACAGATTTATGAGCTCTAATAGACAAGCTGGCGTCTTGAATGCCTGGTGAATAAAATTACCCAAAAGGAGGGAGATAAACTTCTAATTACAACATCTATTTTCCCTGACAGGAAACTCTAATCAAACCTACGACCTGAGGACCTCGCTGCTACCGTCTATGCTTGCAAGGCCACAGCAGATGAACTTTTGGTTTAAAGGGTGAGGCCAGTTCTGTGCACACTGCGATCCACCAGAAAAATCCATTGCACAGGCTTGAAGGACAAATCCAGTTCCAAAAAAGCCCTGTAGCGATAGGCAAGGGACGAAATGGCAGGTGTAAAGATGCACTGGAAGCTGCAGACCCAACCCTGCATGCAGGCGGTTCAGGACTTTGGTCACTCAAGGCTGACCCAGGAGATGACAGTCTTGTTCGGCAGCATCCTGGATGACCAAGTAGCCTTTTTTAAGGAGAGCACTGCTTGCTCCATATGGAGAGTGGCCTAGAAAAGGTGGCATAATGAAAGCTCATCCCCATCTACCTGGTTGGCTAACCGCCGTCACAGGCATCTTCTGATGCAGTCAAACCAAGGCAAAGAAACAAAGGCACACACCAGCCTCCAAAGGTGTAAATAAACTGATACTTGCATGCTGGAACATCAGAACCATGCGAGACTCTGCAGATAGTGGACGGCCTGAGCGTCATTCTGCTCTAATAGCCCATGAACTATCACGACTTAATATTGACAAAATCCAATTGCTCAAACTATCGAGGCATAACACTGCTCTCTATTGCTGGAAAAATCCTTGCAAGGATACTCCTGAACAGATTAGTTCCTGCCATTGCAGAAGAATAGAGCCAATAGGAGTACTATAGATATGGTATTTGCCCTTAGACAACTGCAAGAAAAATGTAGGAATCAGAACAAGGGTCTCTATGTAACATTTGTTGACCTCATCAAAGCCTTCGACACTGTGAGTAGAAAAGGTCTGTGGCAGATCCTGGAAAGACTAGGATGTCCCCCCAAATTCCTTAAAATGATTATCTTGCTACACGAGGGCCAGCACGGTCAAGTTAGATATGGTGATGCTCTTTCAGAGCCTGTTCTAATAACTAATGGAGTGAAGCAAGGTTGTGTTCTTGCTCCAACTTTATTTACAATCTTCTTCAGCATGATGCTCCAAAGGGCTACAGCAGAGCTTGAAGAAGAAGACGGCATCTATATACGTTACTGTACTAATGATAGTTTGTTTAACTTAAGCCGTCTGAGGGCTCGCACTAAGACTCTAAACTATTTGGTCCATGAGCTGCTCTTTGCTGCTGCTGCTGCCCTTGTTGCCCACACAGAAGCAGCTCTGCAGCGCCTAACAAACATCCTGCTTCACAACAGCTGCAGAGCTATTTGGGCTGGAAGTCAACCTGAAGAAAACGGAAGTTCTTTACCAGCCTGCACCACAGGACAAACACCACCATCCCCACATTGCCATTGGCAAATCTGTGCTCAAGTCCGTTCAGCAGTTCACCTACCTGGGAAGCATCATCTCCTCAGATGCCAAGATTGACAAAGAGATCGATGCAAAGGCATATAGTGCATTTGGAAGACTTCACAAAAGAGTCTGGAGTAATAAACACCTGAGGCAAAACACAACAATCAGTGTGTATAGAGCCATTGTACTGTCTATTCTCCTTTATGGATCTGAATTATTGGTCACCTATCACCACCACCTAGGACTCCTCGAATGCTTTCATCAGCGCTGTATACGCACAATCCTAAATATACACTGGACTGACTGTGTGATGAATATTGCTGTTCTTGAGCAAGCAGGGATCACCAGCATTGAGGCCATGATTTTGAGAACACAGCTGCGCTGGGCAGGGCACGTTTCTAGGATGGAGGACCATCGCCTCCCCAAAATAGCACTCTACGGTGAACTCGCCATGGGTCAGCGTAAGAGGGGCGCTCCAAAAAAAGCAATAGAAGGACTCCCTGAAACAACATCTCAGGTTCAGCCAAATTGATCACCAACAATGGTCTGGCCTGGCCTCACCTCGGGAGGCATGGAGACGCACTATCCACAATGCTGCAGCCTTATTTGAGAACTCACGCTGAACAAGTCTTGAAGAGAAACGACAACGCAGAAAGAATCACAGCCCAGAATCCTCACCCAAGGAGACCTTCTGCCGTGCTTTCTGCAACCGGACTTGTTTATCTCCGATTGGACTTTTTAGTCAGCGTGCATGCAGAAAGCGTGGGATGAGTCCTTCCTGAATCTTCGTTTGCGAAGAAAAGCCAGAGAGAGAGAAGGATTATATTTTGACATGCTCCAATTTTTCTTACAGAACTGGGCTTTAATCCTGATTCTGTTCTGTCTCTGTTCCTAAATATAAATCAGAAGAGAAGGACCGGCAGTATCGGCAGTACTTAATCCCCTCCCCCATTGCCATTCCCCTTTCCTTGCATGTCCTCTCTTATTTAGAATGTAAGCCTGAGCCAGTGGTATAGTGTTGCAGGTGTTGGACTATGACCAGGGGGCTGTTTACATGACGAAAATGTCGTGAGATGAACTCGTGATGAAGCCTGTTTGTTCACACATTCATCACGACGGTCTTGAGCATTTCCGAAAGGGGGGCACCATATATCCTCCAAGGAGTGTGACTTTCTGTCCCTTAGTTTGTCCTGTGTTTTAAAAAAAAATCTCAGGAGGTTGCAGAAAATCAGATATGTGAACAGGTCGGGACAAAATATCTCGGGAGTAGGTGATGGCTGGAAATTGTGGTCGGCAGGGACGGGCACAGTGTTCAGAGAAGGAGGGGTCAGTCACCCTTTTCAATAGATTCTGCCTCACTGGCTTAAAGCAAAGGCTTCCCTTCTGGGTGCAAGAAGGTTTGTATGTGTGTGCCATAAGTCACCCTGTTAAACGGATTTTTACATTGTAAACCTCTCAGCTCCAAGAAAGCCTGTCCCCTGCCTTCCCCTGCACGGAGGCTTGTATTTTTTAAATGGAGTTTCACACTGCCAACCTCTGGGCTCCAAGACTGCCTCTCCCATTTCCTTCCCTCCCCTCATCCCCTGCACAGAGGCTTGTGTTTTTTAAAGGGAAGGTGTGGGTGGCATCTCCTAGCAAGCCTCCTTAAATGCCTCTGTGCATTTAAGGAGGAAAGCTTCCTGCTGGCCGAAAGAAAAGCACAGTCCCATACTGTGAGCACACAAGCTTTCCTCCTTAAATGCTCAAGAGACTGGGTTGCTGGGAGATCCACCCACACCTTCCCTGTGTGTGAATGTGTATAGGAAAAGTTTGAAATGTGGGTTTTAAAGAAGCTGAGTTTTAAATTCAGTTTGTTGAGACACAGAGAGGGGGTGGTAAGCATGCAGCTGTGCCTTTCTTTGGGCCATGAGGAGACATGGGGCGAAATGTGAGTTTTTAAAAAGCCATTCAGTTTGTTAAAACACAGAGAGGGGAGTGGCAAGGGGGGACTTTGCTTGCGTTCTCACAGCATGGGGCTGTGCTTTTCTTTCACTTTATTCCCTGACAGGCTGGTGTGGGGGGTTGGTTGCTTGCTGGGATCTTCCCTGTGTGTGTATGTGTTCAGAGGCTGCATTGGGGAGGGGGAAAGGAATTTCTGCGAATACATAAAACCACAAAAGTCAAAGCCACGAATGTGAAGGGACAACTGTAGTAGTAGTCAGAAGTGTAAGTAGCTCTTAAGATATGCAAAGTTATGGGACTATCTCAGACAAACCTCTCAAAAGGTCTTTAGCACCACATTTTGCAGCGTTCTTTCCCCAGCACAATAACCCTTTTCATCAAACTGGCTTGTAATTGCAAGAAAAGGCAGCCCCAGCATTACTGGAGCACGAACACTGCCTCTGTTTACTTCCACATTCATGATCTTGGCAATTCTCACAAGAAGAGGCGAGTGCGGTAAAAATCTGAAATACAGCAAAAGAAACACACAAAAAGTATGCACAAGCACTGAAACACACTTAAAAAGTTTTAAGTAAACCAAGGAGGTTCATAAAAAGAGCATCCCCTACCTGACTTTTCCATTCCCAATAGGAAGTTGTTCTGCCCATTAATGCTGTATTCATGAGATAAAAATGGCGTGACGTTTCAAACACTGGCAATACCTGGAACAAAATGCCACAGCAGATCTATTGATGGCTTGGCCTGTCAATAAAAAAGTACACCTTATTAACAGCAGCAGAACTTTAAAGGATGACATCATTTGATATGTGCACCCTTTCACGTTCATTAGGTGTCATTATGACACCATATTTGGCAAATCTGATAAAGTCCATGCTGCCACTAAGGAATATCCAAAATAAGAACACCTATATTGGACTGCTTACTCTTGTCTGGTGTTCACTGTATTCTATACATTGTGCCTGAGGTAGCCCAGTTTCCAATCCATTGAGAAGAACTGATTTGTGTAGAATCTGAGATGTTGTCTATATGAGGAGTAAAAAATATGAACATGTCCAAAAACCAGGCATTCGCAATGATGTGACCTGCCTTTACAGTCAAAATACATCCCCTAAACTCCGCATGGCCCCCTAGCCAAGATGGTGGCCACAAGTGATTTACTCATGATTTTAAATCTGCTGCTGCCAGTTTTTTAAAAAAACGTTTCCCATGATGCACACAAGTAATAGTTCATATTAGAAAGAAAGAAAGAAAGAAAGAAAGAAAGAGTATAAGATCGCCCTTTTATTGACTTACCGGACACGCTCTTAGCCAAAAATGTAACATAGCCGCTGCAGGTGCCTTCCCTGTTTGCAAGCCCTGCCCCCCATGCTCATCCAGCCAATCAGATTATGCTGCCTATTCATATCTGTGTGGATGTGAGTGTTCAAACAATCGTACATTTACAGGTCATATGGACAAAGCCCCAGACACACACAGATTTTGCGGTGTATTTGTCTGCCCCCCTTCTGAATGACACATATTTGTGCACATGTCAGTATGAACTGATCGCCATACATTCGCATGCCATTCAGATTATTTTGATCATATAGCCAAGATCTGAATCTATTATCAGCCTCTGCACCTAACTAGATTCTCAAAGAGGGCTTCTCTGGACCATTAGCGGAGCACATTAATGTCCCTAGCAGTGACTGACATAACCAGAAGTCACTTCCAGTCACTCCCAGATGATGGTTTTTTTTTCTATGAGGAGCAGGGGTGCAGGTGGGACAGGGACATCTGAACACCAAAACAGAGCCCCTAGAGTAGGAAGGGCAAAATATTCAAGTATTCCAAAATATTCATTCAGCAGTCCAAAAAAAAGGTGGTGGTGGTTCCCAAGTGTCAAAAAAAAAAAAGTTTAAAACATATTATAGTGAGTTATTTAGTGGAAAAATAAAAAGTCAAGAAGAAATACAGAACATGACAACATATTTAAACAAACAAGGCTTCAAAGTTTTGGGTGAAGAACATTTGCAAAAATTGAATAATACAATTTCAATGGCAGAAATTTCTAAAACAATTCAAGAATTAAAGGAAAACAAAGTACCAGGACCAGACGGCTTCTCGGCACTGTTTTATAAAAAATTTAAAACGGAACTTGCAATGCTACTTTATAAACTGTTTCATCAGATAGAAGCTGAAGGGATTCCCAAGACCTGGAAAAACGCCAATATATCTTTAATACTGTAAGAAGGGAAGGATAGCAGGGAAGTTAGTAGTTATCGCCCCATCTCCTTATTAAATATAGATTATAAAATTTACACTATGATTTTGGCCAACAGGTTAAAACAAATAATAACAGAATTAGTCACTGACGATCAAAACGGTTTTATACCAGGGAGAAAAATAAGTGATAACACCAGAACAGTGATAAACACATTAGAATATTTTGAAGTCCATAATGAGAAAAAATTAGCTTTAATGATGGTAGATGCCGAAAAAGCTTTTGACAACATAGAATGGGACTTTATGATGGAGGTACTGAGAAGATCAGGATTGGGTGAAAGATTCTGTAAGAGAATTGAAAAAATTTACACTGAACAATCAGCACAGCTTATCGTCAATGGAGAGAAGACTGAAACATTCAAAATAAATAAAGGTACAAGGCAGGGATGCCCTATCTCACCTCTGCTATTTATCCTGGTGCTTGAGGTACTAAATAGAAGGATAAGAGCTAGTAAGGAAATCCCAGGAGTAAAGATTAGAGGATTCACATACAAACTAAAAGCTTTTGCAGATGATTTGATTATATTTATGGAAGAACCCAAAGATCAAATCGAAGTATGTTTAAATACAATAAATGAACTTGGGCTACACTCTGGATTCAAACTTAATAGAGATAAAACCATCATAATTACCAAAAACATGACAGAAAAAGAAGAAGAAGATCTAAGGGATAAATCAGGATGTAACACAGGCAAAAAGGCAAGATATTTAGGGACATGGCTAACAAAAAGAAACATCGACCTGTTTGAAAATAATTATAAAAAAAGATGGACAGAGATAAAGAAGGACATGGAAAGATGGGCCAAATTAAACCTATGTTTGGTTTCACAAAATTACGGCAATAAAAATGGTGGCACTCCCAAAAATATTATTCCTTTTTCAAAATTTGCCTATTGTGAATAATGAAAAAATCTTTGATAACTGGAATAAAGATATACGGAATTTCATATGGGGAAAGAGACATCTAGATTTAAATGGGCATAGTTAATAGATTCTAAACTTAGGGGCGGTTGTGACCTTCCAGATTTAAGGTTGTATTATCAGGCATCTACATTGATTTGGATAAAAGAATGGATAAATCTTTGTGATGATAGGCTGTTAAATCTGGAGGGTCATGACGCCAGATTCGGCTGGCATGCCTATTTATTTTATGACAAAGAAAAAGCGAACAAATGCTTTACAAGCCATTGTATAAGAAACGGATTATTGAAAGTTTGGGAGAAAGTTAAAAAAGCATTCTATTTTAAAATCCCATTATGGATTTCCCCCCAGGAAGCCTTCCTATCCAGATGGTATAAGACAAATGAATGGATAAGATACGAGGATATGGTCAAGAAAGGAAATGAAAACCAGATTATACTAGAATCCAAAGATATATTACAGACCAGATATAACATAAATTGGTTCACATATTTACAGTTAAAAGAACGGTTTACAGAAGATCTAAAAAAGGATGGCTTTGAGGGGGAATACAATGAATTGGATAAAGTTCTTAGGGACGAAAATAAACAAAAAGCTATTGGGAAATTATATAAAATATTGTTAGCAAGACAAACGGAGAAAGACTATGTGAAGGAATATATGTTAAAATGGGCAAGAGACCTAGAAAGACCTATTGATTTAGAGGCTTGGGAGCTAGCGAGGAGGCGATCTTTCACATTTACAGCATGTCAGCTCTTAAAAGAAAATTATTTGAAAGTAGCATTAAGGTAGTATTACACTCCAAAAAGATTAAATAAGATGAACAAAGCAATACCGAACACATGCTGGAAATGTGGAAAAAATCAGGGGACATTGATTCATATGTGGTGGCACTGTAAGAAAATCAAAAACTTTTGGAATCAAGTGCATGAAATAATGAAACAAATCTTAAGAGAGGAAATAGAATTTGTCCCGGAATTGTATTTGCTAAATATAATTAAAGACAACAAAGATAAGCAAGGTAACAAAAATTGGAGGTCTATATTGTACTTGATTACAGCGGCTAGACTCATAATAGCGAAAAACTGGAAATCGAAAGATTGCCCCAGTATAAAGGAATGGAAAGATAAAGTAATCTATATGTTTGAACTCGATATTCTTACATGCAAACTACGAAATAAGAAACAGGCGAAGATGAAAGAAGAATGGAGACAGGTTGTAGATTATTGGGAAGAAAAAGGTGAGATACGAACTAGCCTACTATTATAGGAAGTAAAAGATCCCAGTGGGATAGAAGAAAAAGAAAAAGGAAATATATATATACATTTGTACAATGTATACCCATCTGCAGATGTATATGTGTATTTACATATAGATATATATTTATGCAGAGTCAATACAGAGCTTTATAGGAGTATGAGATAAGTATTGAAGTAAAGTCAAAAGAAATGGAAATGTTTAGCTATAATCTTCTTACGCCAAAACTGTACAACTTTAGGAAGTCAATGGAGAAGAAGAAAAAGAGTGGATTAAATACGGTGAATATTGTCAGCCACAATGATGTTGAAAAACAAGGAAAACATTCAAAGACTCATTCTTTATGATGTATTGATGTATTGTATAAAATTTAATTTTTATGATGATGATATAAAAAATTGTAAGAGAAATTGTAAATAATTGTAAATAACAATGCATCTAAAATATGTATGAGACAATTAAAAAATAATTATTAAAAAAAAGCAACAAGGAGAAATCCTGTGCACTGAGAATCTTTGCAGTTCAGGACTTTTCTGCATGAAAAAGTCCAATTGTGGCTTTTTTGGCATGCAGAAAACCATTGTTTTGTTTTCTGAGCAGAAAATCATGTTCTGTACACAGAAAAGCATGCTTTCTGTGCAAAAAGCATATGTAATTTTTTCTTCAATTGTGAATGGCCTTCAAAAATTGCTCAGTTTTCAAGAACTTTCTCACAGAGGGAAGAAAATTGCTGATCTTACTCATTCCTTCCTTCAAAAGCAAAATTAGGGAAGATTTACATTCCCATCCTTGAGTCCATTTTTGTTCAAAGATTTGGGTTTTTGCCCAGCTGAAATCTACCCCCTCCAATTCATGGGAATCCAAGAGTTACAGGGGACCACCTAGGGTCACATGATACTCACAGGCTCCACATTCCCATTCCTTCATTAAGTTAGTGAGCCTGCATAAGGATATAGAATCATACAGTTGGAAGAGACCACAAGGGCCTCCCAGTCCAACCTCCTGGCGTGCCGGAACACACAGTCAAAGCACTCCTGACAGATGGCCATCCAGCCTCTGTTTAAAAACCTCCAAAGGAGACTCCACCACACCCAAAGGCAGTGCATTCCACTGTAGAACAGCTCTTACCACCAGGAAGCTCTTCCTAATGTTTAGGTGGTATCTCTTTTCCTGTAGTCTGAGTCCATTGCTCCACATCCTAGGACTTTATCAGATGTGGCAAAAATCACAGGATTATGACATCATGGTAGTGTGAACGGGCACAACTATCACATGATGTTGCCATCTTCACATGATTACTCTGTGCCATAAAAATATCATTTTTATGCCAGCAAAAGAACGCCCCCAACACCACACTTACCTTCTCTCCCGGCAAAGACTTCCCCAGCAACAAAGGTGAACAAAGCCCCATTCACTTCCTCATTTGAAATCCCACAAGACTTCGTTGCATGGGAAATTCAAACATAAAACAAAAAATAAAACACAAAAAGTTACACAAAGCACAAAAACACACTTTAAAACTTCCAAGTAAACCAGCAAAGGTTAAAAAAAAGTGTGTCACCTATCTGGATGTTGCAATCTCACCCACAAATGTTTTGGCTGGTCTGGCCATTCACAAGGTAAGTACGTGGGGAAAAAAAACACAAGGTTACACATGCTGGCTATGCTGGCAAAAAAAACCCAGCACAGCCGATCTATTGATGGCGTGGGCCATCAATAAAATAGATCAGCTTAAGGACAAGATAGAAGTGCGAAAGGGCGACGTCATCTGATGTGTGTGCCCTTTGGCGTTTATGTGGCATCATTATGATGCTGTATTTAGCGCATCTGATAAAGTCCTTTATTCAGAGGCCTATGTTATAAAAGGGTGTGCTCTAAACCCACAGACCAGCAATAAGTACTACTTTGCATTCCTTTCAAATGTTTCCTAGACCACAAAAATGTGGCTATTTGCTATGGATTTCTGAAATTCTTAGCATTCTGAGTAGTAACTCATAAATGAGTCATAGAAACTTGATTATACAAACATAACATTGTGTGCTACCTCTTGTCCTAACTTGTACGTATTCCTTGCCTTTTCAGTCTTTTTCTGTATAACATTGCTTAGCTTTATGAGCAATTTTCAAAACAAAAAAACACCCTTCTTCCTGACCAATATAGTGTGAAAAATAGAGTATGTTCTCTGACTTCTTGGTTGTAGCTGTTCTAAGAGACAGATGTCAATTCCTACCTACTTTGTGTGTTTGGGGTTTTTTCCCCATTTAACCTTGGAAAAATAGCAAAATATATAATTTGGGGCTGAGCCATTTTAAAAACAGCTTAACCCTCAAGGGCATGCAACGTTAAACATGTCCTTCAAACCTCTGTGATGACTAAACACTTCATTTGAAATGACATAACAAAAACACAAAAAACATGATGGGGAGTATGAGGGAAATAGCCGAGGCAAACATCAAATGTGCCACATGCACAAGGCATTTTCAGAAGGATTTCCTGTATACTTAAAGGCCGTGATGAATTGGCATGGCTTGTATCTCGAACTTCTGCCCTGAACGGAACGCTTAACAAAAGCAAAGGTTGGAGCTCATTAAGTAAAAGACCAGGTGTTTACAAAGACAAAATTCTCAGAACAAGCTCAAAAAAACCTGGCTGCGTGCCAGGGAAAGAAAGAAGTCTGAACATGAGCAACAACAACCAAAAATGTAAATGGAGCAAAACCCATGGAAATTTAATTATTCCAATGGCAGCTTGGTCCCCTGTGCTGGTTTTAGCTGCAGTGGCATAGACAATGATTTTTGCTCTTACAGCTCAATTTCAATCTGCTTCGAGCTGGCTCTGCACATACACACACACACACACACATGCTCTTCACCACACAAATATACTTTTGTTTTCTTCTTGGAAGCTCCACATCCTATTCATGTTAAGGCCTTGAGGCTGAAGCTTGGCAGTCAAAGCCAGCCTAAGTCCAAGTGAAACAACAAAAACTTCAAAATCACCCTGCTACAAATAGTCTAATACATATTATTATCACTGCTGCTACATGCCCTCCAACCTTTCACAGATAAAAACTAGGATGCATGTGGCCAAGCAACATCAGAGTATGGTCAAGATGCCCAAAGTTATTAATAAGAAAACACAAGCTGGAAGTGGCTACAGCAATTTGCTTTTGCCTGAGTCTCCTGCAAAGGGCAAAATTCTGCCTCCTCCCCTCCTCTCTTCTTCTTTCTGCTGAGTTAATTGAATACAAATGACATTTGCACTTTGAACTTAGTTTGCAGCAATTGAAGAAAGCTGAGGACTAAGGAGGAAAGCTGAGGAGTGAGGAGGAGAGAAAAACTGGAACATTGTAAAAATAGCTGAAAAAATGGAATGCCAGAGAATTAATTGGGACAGCCTCCCCTAACTGGGGCAGTTTGGAGGATATGCTGCTGCTGTTGCTTCTACACTTGCTTTAATTTACACATACTTTAACTTCAAAAAAGCTCAGGCATGCATGTGGAAATTCCTTGTGCTTTGAGAAGGGAAAACATGTGAAGCCAGGGCTGACACAATATATTTTATTCTCTGAAGTAGAGGACAAGATGATGTTCCTCCCATTCCAGATACAGAAGCTAAGGAGATTGGCAGCTGCATTTTAATCTGGCACTGCCAATGGAATAACTTCCTCCCACACAGGCCTTCTCTGGCCATCTGTTGTGGGGAAAGGACTCTCCTCCGACCCCACATATGTTAGGCACTCTATTTGTCACCCTTAGTTACAACTGTAACTTTCTTTCCTCAAAAATTTTCTGTGGACTGACAGCTGTAGGCTCATGGACCAGCAGTAGTCCATAGATGGCCACTATGAGTAGAATCTAAAGACAGCAGGCCAGTTTAAGAGGCACAGCTCAGTTTCCCCACAGCTGCCTACAACTCTCCAATCTCAGCATCTGTTGCCTGAGGCAGCTGCCTCACTATGCCTAATGTCAGGGCAGCCCTGCAGTGTGTATTTATTATCCATCAGGCTTGCTTAGTAGGTCAGCCATCCATGCTTACAGATTAAAAGAAATAATGAGTAAAACAACATACAACTAAAAACATGCAAAAACAAAGAATAAAATACAGTTGACCCTCTGTATCCACAGATTAGGTGGTTTACTCACAATTTTAAATCTGCTGCCATCATTTAAAAAAAAAGTTTCCCATGGTGCATACATGCAATAATTTGTATTTATAAAAAAAGGAAAAAGAAAAAGAAGAGAGTATAAGATTGCCATTTGATCAACTTACCAGACCATTGCTTAATTAAAAATTCAGCATGGCAACAGCAGGTGCTTTCCCTCTTTACTAATCCCGTCCCGATGCTCATCCAGCCAATCAGATTGTGCTGCCTATTCATATCTGTGCAAATGTGATCATCCAAACGATTGCACATTCGCATGTCATATGGAGCTTTTTTAAAAAAAATCCAGATAAAGCCCCGGGCGCTACCCACACTGATTTTGCAGTGGATTTCGCTACCCCACCTTCCTAATGACATGTATTTGTACGAATGTCTGTACAAACTGATTGCCTTCCATTTGTATGATGTTTGTATTATTTTTACTGCATAGACAAGCCCTTATATCCCACCTGTCCTTTAGTGAGCTAAAGTCAGGGCATGTGGTTCTCCTCCTTTCCAATTTTTCTTCAAAATAACCCTAGCTAATATTTTGTGTCAGCTACTTAAGCAACCCTTCTTGGCCCACCCATCCCCAGCCAAATCTGACAGAAACATCATTCACTCATGCACTGATCACTGGCAGAGTGGACCTCCTTCTTCCCATGCAGCTGATGCCCAGTAAAGTAGATGGGGGGTCTGCAGTCATGGGACTTGTTTCACAGTCATCACTATGGAACACCATAATGAATAGGGAACAGTTACAGATGAGAAAATCTAGGGCTTGTCTATACAAGGCAAAAAAAACAAAAAACAACCTAGAGTGCCTCGCAGTAGTGGCATTTCAAAGCAGCTGCAACTTATCTTAATGGTGTTTTTGCCCCCATAAGTTTCACATGTAAGATGGTGGCCATGACTGAGTTATTCACATTTGTACTTACCTCAGTTTGCTGCCACCGAACTTAAAAAAAAAACATGTCCAAGGTGCGACAGAGTGATTTTTCAATTTAAGAGAAAGACAAAACAAAACAACCCACCGTTTTCTCACCTTAGCGTTCACTCACTAAATCTGACATAGTGGCAGTGGATGCTTGCCTTATTAGCAAGCCCCTGCCCCCCCCCGCACTCATCTGGCCAATCAGCTTTGCACTGAGACATCCTATGGGAAAGCAATTCATATCAAATTGCTTGCCTCAACAAGCAGGAATGTGTATTCCCCTCTCTGTTTTTTTAAAAAAACTCTGGGATAAGTCACAAAGGCTTTTCCTGCCAAGTTTTTTATGTTTTGGGCTCCCCTCCTTCCCAATATGGCGAAACTAAGTGGAATGCCATTAAGACAAGAAGGAGTCTCCTCGCATTCCGTGAGGAGTATTTTTGCCATTTAGACAACCCCTAGGTAACTGTGCTGTATTCACATTGCACAAGGAAGTAAAGTGGAAGTGCCTTCCATTCTGCCTTACTGCATGATGCCGTAGTTCTTCAGTAGTTATTCAGTGGGAGATAGTTGTAAAAGGGAATCTTTTTTCTAACAGATTTTTCCAGTTAGAAAAGACTTGCTTTTACAACCAGCTCGCACAGGACCAGAACTGAAGCACTACGACATAATGCAGCAAGGCAGAATAGAAGGCACAACAATCCAGCTGCACTTCCGTTTTATTTCCTGCTGCAAGAAGCATCTTAGTTACAATTGTGACACTATTTGCCACAATCATAACTCCCCTCCCACAACCTATTTTACTAGGCATCAGTTGCATGGAGAAAAGGAGGTCTACTCTGTCAGTGATTAGAGCACAAGTGAATGATGTTTCCTTTGGGGAGGGGGTTAGCCAGGAGAGGTTACTAGTTCAGTATACTTAACTAAGTAGCTGATATAGAATACTTCCCATGTGAGGTTGGTCAGAGTAAGTGAGTGACTCCTGGTGTCATCCAGTGAGTTTCATAGCTCAGCGGGGACTTGAACCTGGATTCCAGTCCAACACTCTTAACTACCATAACATACTGCATCGTTTAGGGGTCATGTATGTGTATTATACACATGCAAATGCACACAGGCACACATGAAAGAATTTTTTTTAAAGAGCTTCTTGTTATTTCAAAGAAAAGGCATTATATTGATTTGCTGGTATAAATGACAGACTGACAATTGTGCCTTTAAGTATGCCTTCATCCTAAACACATTTACTTGCAAGGAGCTCCATGACATCTAACTCACTTTCACTTTGGTGTACTTAGCATGCTAAGCATGTAAGCTACCATTTTTGGCAGCTTACCTTATCTTAACTGCTGATTTGCAGGTAGAAGCATGTGGCATGATACATCATGCATATGGCATAGTTGGCTGGACTAGCTGACTGGGTTTTGGGAGAGCCATGTTCAGGTACTCAATGAGCCATGAAACTTACTAGTTGTCACTGAGTCACTCACACCTTTTTAGCCTGGCCTAACTCACAGGGCTGATTTGTATTTATTTATTTATTTATTTATTTATTTATTTATTGGATTTATAGCCCACCTTTCTCCCAAGATGGGATTCAAGGCGGGTTACAATAGGTAAAAAAATACAACTAAACAAATTGAAAGAGGAAGGGTTTCATTGCAATTGGTTTTTACATAGATAACTTAAAGAAAGATTTCAGATAGATAAAAAAAACTACTTAAAATTCACTTAAAGGACTCAGAATTTGGACACTTGATAAGGAAAGAGAATAATAAATTAATCTCCAAATTCTACAAATTTATATTGAAGCATTATATGGAACAAGAGGTTGTCAAACACTGCATGATTAAGTGGGCACAAAACTTCGGCACCACTATAAAATTGGATGAGTGGGAACTAACTTGGAAGAAAAGATTAAAATATACCATGAGCTATGGCCTGAAAGAAAACTTTTATAAAATGCAATACAGGTCGTATATGACACCTCACAAAATTGCAAAGATTTATAAAAATGCCAACAGCAAGTGTGGGAAGTGTTCTGAAAAAAACTCGGTTCCACATGTGGTGCTCCTGCACTAGAGCAATGCAATCTTGGATGCAAATCCATAAGACTATCTATGTATTTTAAAATGTAAATTCAAGAAAGATTCTAAAATGTATTTGTTAGGACTGGTGGATGGAACTCTATCAGTGGGAAAAATGGGGAAATTGCTATTTTATATGATAATGGCGGTGAGAATTACTTAGGCTAAAAAGTGGGTGGATTTCAGCTCCTGAAGAGCCACTGACCAATCCAGCATGGCAGCTGCGTATATATGCCCGACCACCATGCTGAAAAGCAGCCTGAGGAGCCACTGACCAATCCAGCGCGGTGGCCGGGTATATGTGCCTGACCACCGTGCCGTAAAGCAGCAGCAAAACTGCTGCAAAAGGCAGCAGTATCCTGCCTCCCTCCGGATCAACCCATCAAGACAGGGGTGACTTGCCCTGATTGGTTCTCCTTTTTGCACCCCTTCCCTGTGGAAGACAACTATGGCAACCCCCATACTGGCCACCATGGGGGCTGAGGGGGCAAAGGGGGGCCAGACCAGACCCACAAAGGATCCTGTGGCAGCGCTGGGTAAGTCTGACATCTCTCTTCTCAAACGATACCTCTTTAAGGTTTGGGTTATGTCGGAAGTGAGCAGAAAAGGATAGATTGAAATTTATTGGTAGATCATAAGTGATCTGCAGTTACTTAGCAAATACAGTGGGCCCTTGGTATCTGCTTGGGTTTGTTTCCAGGACCCCCTATGGATACCAACATCTGTAGATGCTCATGTCCCATTATGTACAATGGCATAGTAAAATGGTGTCCCTCATATAAAATGGTGAACAGCAAGGTTTGTTCTTGGGGTGGGGGTGGGATTGGCTGAATCTGTGGGAATCAGTCCTCTATATCCATGTATATGGAGGACCGATTGTATTTCTGTCCCGTAACAATAAAATAGTAAACAAAAAAAGGCTCTACTCCTTCCCCCCAAATAGGTTCACTCACTGTCTGGTGTGCATTAACTCAACCTTAAACCACTATAAACTATAGAATGGAGTTACTTGCATATATCAGATATACAAAACTATTTCTGAAGGTTAAAAAATATACATGTATATGTTTAGAATACATACTCATATGTATATGTGTAGAATGAAACAATTTTTTTCTTTCTGTACACAACACCCTATTCAGATCAGGCCCACCACATATGGAAAGGGGTGTTTCGGTATTCCGGCTGACATTTCTCTGCCCACTAAATTCCCAACCTAGAAAACATCCAGTGTGTGGGAACTGGGGAAAACATAAATTGGTTTTTTGCCCACATGTAGCACTGGGTGAATTTAATGGCAGGATATAACTGAGGAAGACTTTATCTTTTTTTTTTTCCCTTTCCATGTGGTTGGCCCAGCTAAAATCAGGGGCTTTTGCACTTATTTCCGACTAAGGACATTATCAGACTAGCGTCTAAAAATGCTGTAATTCCGCAAATGAAGATAACAGAAACATTGTGTCATTATAACACTTATTATTGTATGTCGCTGTGATCACGTGAAAGAAACACCATGGAATTATTACACAATGACCACTACCACTTTAAGAATAGGATTTTTACTTCTGTGATTTGGCATGGGCGAGATTTCAGTGGTTGTCGCAATAAGACATGAGTGCACTTAAAAAATTTTTAAAAACCCTCAATTAACAAAGTAAATGAACACACAAACACTGAAACAAACCTAAAAACATGAGAGTTCTAAAGGGGAGAGTTCATAAAAAGGGGAGAGTTCATAAAAAGAGTGTCCTGAATTTAATTTTTGTGTTCTCACCCAGAGGTTTTCTTGCTCAGGACCACTCATTCAAGCTGTAATCTCACAATTACGACAGGACATGTTTTTGCACAGTTGATAGCATGAAAAAAGCACTATTGATGGTCTATTGATGGCTTCTTCTGTCAATTAGAACTGACACTTTTTTTGTGGCTGGAGCATGGAGTAATAACATGAAGACAACGATGTTGGGTGATAGCAGGGCCATTCGTGCTACCCTAACATCGTAATCCCATGATTTTTGCCGCATCTGATAATGTCCTAAGAAAGTAAGTGAAATTTAGTTGCCATTAAGCATTTAATGTCCATGTAAAGCCTCAAATATACAGTATATTCACTTTACCCTGCTGTATGGACATGGGTGCTGTAGGTAACTGGTAACTGACTCTGTTCCCTAAGTCACTATTTTACATTGGACTCAACCATCACCCATTGACTCCAGCTGGTAGACCATGGGCTTTCAGACTATGGAGCCCTGAAATCTATTCATGCCTGGACTACATAGCTCATAGGGCTTACCTTATCTTGCTCATTTCCTTTTCTTAGCTGAATATACAATGAAAAATAAGGGTTGGAATTCTGTATTGCAGTTACACATTTCTAACCTATAGTTATGGATCTGTAACTGCTCTGTATGGAGCAGTTACTATGGCGATTTTCAGACCTGCAAAATGCTGGTTTGCCGCGCGAGCAGCCTCCCGAAACTGCTGCGCGGCAAGGGTCTACTTCGGACGACGCTGTGCCTCTCGCGAAACCGTCCGTGTCACTTCCGTGAAGCTTGGGACGGCTCAGCGCCATATTTCAATCACGGGCAACCTCCGTGATTGAAATATGGCGCTGAGCCGTCCCAAGCTTCACGGAAGTGACACGGACGGTTTCGCGAGAGGCACAGCGTCGTCCGAAGTAGACCCTTGCCGCGCAGCAGTTTCGGGAGGCTGCTTGTGCGGCAAACCGGCATTTTGCAGGTCTGAAAATCTCCTATGTGCTCATGACTGTGAAACTATTGCCATGATCATAAATTCCCTCCCAGACCTATTTTACCAGGCAGCAGCCACAGATGGAAGTCTGTTCAGCTGCTGACTGGAGCACAGGAAGATAATAATTCTACCTACCTCCTAACAATGAATGATGCTGTGACAAGGCATTGTGCCAGGGGTCCTCCTTCTGATTGTCACAGCCTCCCTTGCTGGAAGGAGGGGATGGAAAACTTATCCTCCTACAGCAGCCAAATAGGGTCCATCTCTTGATGTGGCTGCTGCCTAGTAAAGTAGGTTGGGAGAGGGGCAAGGTAGGCAGTGTAGAACATGGTGTAGTGGTTTGAATGTTGGGCTAGGACTCTGGAGACCACAGTTCAAATCCCCACCCAGCCATGAAAAACCCACTGGGTGACCTTGGGCAAATCACACTCAGGCCCAGAAGAAGGCAAGGACAAAGCCCCTCTGAACAAGCCTTACCAAGAAAACTCTGGGATGGGTTTTTAGGGTCACCATAAGTCAGAAACAACTTGAAGGCACACACACGACAACAACAAAAGGTGATGTAGAATATGGACCAAGATTTTCTTTTGCACATATTATGCCGTGTCTTCCCATCTGTGGGTGTCCAGTATTTTCAAGTGATAGGTCCCTGGGCTCCCAGGACAATCTCCAAAGATGGCTTGGCATAAAGGTTTATGTTTATCCAGTCCTTGCAGAATTTTGATAAACATCTGGCAAGGATCATGAGAACAGTCTATGTTGGCTAAGGCACCTGCAGAGCTGAATATGTTCACCACTTTGCATCAATCTTGACCCTTTTTTTCTTCTAAAGCATTTCTATTTACAATCAAGTGACTGATCCCTTTTTTACATCATTCCCAAGTGCTGTACCTTAATGGCATAATAATCCTTTTTCTCTCTGTATCACAAAGTGCTTTCAAAGTTTCTTTCATTTTTTGCCAGACAGTCTGTTTTTGATTCAGCAAAATGTATGGGTGCTTGAATGCAAGCCTACAGTTCTGGTTTTTTTAAGCAGCAGAGATATCCTTTCATTGGAAGAATGAGTGTCTCATGAGTGGGAACAGCCAAAGTAAAATTGATAATAAAATCAAGCCAGAATAAGTAGAGCAAAGACTGTTACAAAGCAGCATTTAGAAAAATTAGTATAAAGTATGATAGTTCTAAAAATTCCCATGATAAATCAGGGTTATTTCTGTTGACACGGGAGGAGAATCATCTTCCAGGCTTGGAGATCCTCATTGAACCAAGCTTCTGTTTCTATAGCCAGTAGATGAAGATGGTCACCCAGCTGGACACAACTTTTGGTTATACTCCAGATCCTCGCCTAAAGTCACTAGCTGTTGTACAGAATTAGCTTGTATTATGACTAGTGCTGAAACGAGGCCAGAGTGTCTTCACAAGCGATATTAAGAAAATGCCTTTTGCCTGGAACACATCACTAACGAATGTTTCTAATGAGGGATGGAAAATGGAAGAGAGCCATTTTTAAATTGAATACATGCCGTCTAGTGAAGGTAGACTTTATAGTTCGATTACTGGCAAGAGAGAGATGCAAAACCAGATTTGGGCCTGATGTTTTTTCCATACTGACTTTTTCAGTAGAGTGACCTGAGTATTCACCTGGGAACCAGAAGATTTCATTCTTACATTGTCACAGACTGTGCAGCTTTCTCTCTCAGTTATTCCAGCAATTATCTTCCAAATAAGAAAAATTTTAAAAGTTCTCTTGGATCAGACCCAAAGTATATGTGGTCCAGCAAACAAGATTTGGCTGTATGCTACATATTTAAAGAGAACGGAGAAATTATGGAGATTATCCAACGAGCTTCTAAAAACGTTTCCCCCCTACTATATTTTAAAGCATAAGTAGCCTGACATAATAACACCTTTTATCACATGCTGCTGTAATCATGAGAAAGAGCCGCTCCAGTATTATCGAAGCACAACCACTAGCACTGTTTACTTCCGCATTCGGGGGCGGGGCATGATTGCAGCAGTTCTTGCAAGATGATGTGAGAGTACTTAACAGTCTAAAAACACCTAAATAAACAAACAAAACGAACACATAAGCACTGAAACACACTTTAAAACATACCAGAAAAATGGGGAGGTTCATAAAAAGAGCATCCTGTACCTAGTTTATGCGTTCTCATTTGGAAGTGTTCTGGTGGGGACTGCCCATTGACGTTGAAATCACACCAGCAGAATGGGGTGTGGTTTCGCACACAAGCAATACCACAAAAAAAAAAAAAACACCATGGGAAATAAACTAGAGGCTTTCACCCACCTATAAAAAAGACTGCCTTCTTCACAGCAGCAGAATGCAAAAGGATGATATCATATCATGCAGTAGGGAAGCCCTTTCACATTTTCCTGACATCGTTATAATGCTATATTTGCTGTGTCTCATAATCGCCTATTTAAATTTTTTTACCCCTAGTTCGTTATAATTTGCAACACCAATTTTAAAATGTTCCATTTTAATCATAAAGATAGCAACAACATTAAGTTACCATTTCACATTACAATCCTATCCCCATATCCACGGAACCAATATCCGTGGTTTCAGTTATCCACAGGACATGAAATAGGGCACATATCATAGAGTTGCACTGGAAAATGCCTAGAGAGGGGTCCTCTCTAGGCATCTTCTAGGTCCACCAACACGACTCTATGGTATGTTTTACCAGAAGTCCTTTATTTTAACAGGACTTGCTGTTATCTGCAGTTTCCAGTATCCACAATAGGTATGTGAGCGAAACTCCCGCAGATATGGGGGTCCTAATGTACTTTAATTTGTGACTGGCCATTTTATTTCATTGCCAGATGTATACTTAGCAATTTTACAAATTACATAGCAAATTAAGCAACAAATAAATTTTCATTACATTTCCTTAACATTACAATGTTAGCAAATTAACCTTTTTTTAACCATCCAACACCAACACACAGGGTTTCCAAGCTCTGTACAGCCAGTAGTTAAACCCAAAGGACTTTTCTCCTTTAAAGAATAAGCAAATTTTCCTCTCACAGCACAATCCTATACATGTTTCATCTGGAGGAATTCCCCCTGTGTTAACTGAGCTTATTCTCGAGGAAAACCAGCCCAAGATTTCAGCCTTATATACACAATAAAGTAAAAGAGAAGAACTGTTCATCAGCTCTCACATCTTTGGGAAACAGTGAACCCTACAAAGCTCCATAGCCTTAATTGTGTTGCTTGTCCCAACTAGAGTAGTCCTACTGGGTAACTGAGATTTGTGTAAGTGTTTATTTATCACTAGCAGTCAATTCAATAGGTCTACTCTAGATTGGACTAGCAATTGGATTGAGGCCATGTGTTTTCCTAAGTTCAAGTGACATTGGGCCTGTCTACACTGCAGAAATATAGCAGTTTGACACCACTTTATGCACCATAGTCCTATCCTATGGCATCCTGGTATTTGTAGTTTGGTGAGGCACCAGAGTTCTCTGATAGAAAAGACTAAATGCATCACAAAACTACAAATACCAGGATTCCATAGGATAGAAGTATGGTGCATAAAGTGGAGTCAAACTGCTATATTTCTGCAGTGTAGACAGGCCCCCAGTTCACAGGACTCAGATAAATGGAGCACCGAGAGATCGCCATGATTTTGATGAATTGAATTTATTTAGAATACTTCCAAGCTTAATGATGGTAAGAGGCTCCATATGCTAAAACGTTAAATACTGTAGAAATGCCCAGCAATCACATCTTTTTTTTAAAGGCGCATTTGCTACATTGAGTCTACTTCTTTTTTTAAAATTATTTCTAAGTAAAGACTGCAAAAAAGAAGGCTTTTATCTATCATTGATTCACAGCACTTGTCTTTAGTCACGATAAATTTGCCTCTGATTTAAAGAGTGTAACTTCCAACTAGCAAATGTGTCAATTCAGACAAGAGAGGAAGTTCATTCCTGGCTCTTTACTAAGAGGATACAACCAATCAATCACTGAAGTTTATTCAGGAGAGATATAATTTTCTTCAGAGATTATTTTGACTAAAGCTGTATTCTGTCAACTGTCTTTTGGAGGAGTTGAGCAAACAGCACCTCCCAGAAGAACAAATGCAAAAATATCTGCTCACCGGACATGCCTTTTCATAGAATCATAGAACTGTAGAGTTGGAAGAGACCACAAGGACCATCCAGTCCAACCCCCTTGAAAGCATAAAGAAAACATGGTGTTCATGTTATGTTTTGGATGGGAAGCACTCTCAGGTGGGAGAACCTTAGGAGAGTGAGAGACTAAATCGAAGCAACATTGTTACTTTTCATACAGAATTTCTTTAAAACTCAGAAAAAAGTCAGCTGCTCAGTTGCCATATGAGTATTATTTAAGCACTTATCTCCGTTGTTGACCATCCCTCATAATGTAAAGACAAGGCAGTTTTATGACAACTGATTCAAAAGTAGCAGTGGTGTCAAAACACTACAAAAGTGGAGAAACTTCAGAAGTTCTCTCAGTCTCTACCATTGAAGCTGGGCTCCTAACAAAATAATCATATACCTGTACATATCTACTCAGAAATATATTCTATTGAATTTGTTGAGATTTACTTCCAGGTAAATGAGTACAGGATTTCTAGCATCAACCACTATGCCATTGTTCTGTATGGATGAATGGATGGATTTCTGATTTTTGTACATGCACAGTTAACTTCAGTGGTCCTTTAGCCCATTATATCTTTTCTCCACTCTTACCTGTCTTCCTTTCTTTGTTCAGCTGGAATACTTTTAAGATGAGATCATCTCATGTATATGAGTTTAAGAATGCAGGATTTCCTGCTGAATGAGATCAAATATACATCTAATCCAATAGCATTTAACAGGTGTATGTTACCCTGTTGTGTGGCAGAGAAGACGTGCCGATGGTCTCATAAAAGGCTAGAAATAAATGGAGTCTGTTGAATAAAACGAAATGGGTCCCTCTTCAAATTCTGCAATTCTTTGGCTTTTCAGCAACTACAAATCTGGCTTTTAAAATCTTCAAATTATTCCAACACAGCAATGAATCAATAGATGGTGAATAGTTTCATCATAGCTGGTATGATATTTCAGTTAAAATGTATAAAATGTAAGAATTCCTGTACCTGCAGAACACTTTAACTTATGCCAGCCTATCCCTTCCTTCATTTTATTTTCCCATGTTGTGAATTATAGTGTTCATGGATAGGGAGCTATTAAACACTAATATTCTAAGAAGTAGTAGTAATATTATTATCCAAGTTGAAAGTCTTGTCTAAAAGCTGCCTCTCCCCCCCCCCCCCCGCTTTTAGCAAAATTTGGAGTAGTTTCAATCATCTTGCCTGCATAACAGATGCAAACATTTTCTTAACTTGCCTGGAAAGTTGACATTTCAAGGTTAGCAAATTTTCTCTGACAACCAGGCATTCTGTTTATCTTTACTTCTACTTTGCTACTCTCTCTCTCTCTCTCTCTCTCTGTGTGTGTCTGTGTGTGTGTGTGTGTGTGTGAGAGAGAGAGAGAGAGAGAGAGAGAGAGAGAGAGAGAGATCCCCATTACTTTGGAAACTCCAAATAAAATTCCTCTTCTGTCTCACAAACCCGCAGTAATGCCTGTTACAGCAGGTAGGCAATGCTGCTTCCTCAAGTCTTGTACATCTGCTCTGTCCATGCTGAGAACTGGATGCGTGGAAGAGGGGAGGATAGTGATGGAGTGTCTGTGAGATGCTCCTTTTCATCCTAGTCAAAGCAAAGTGTCCAAATCTAGAAGGCTTATCCTGACACAAAGTGACATGTTACAGGCAGCCTCTGGCTTTTGCCTGTTCTGTGATCTGACCCTGCCAAGCACAGATTTATCTGTTCTCTCTATCAGCCACACTGAGATTTCCATAGGTGAGGAAAAGGTTTCCCAGCAGCGAGACAGTTCCCTGACAAGAAAAGTGTGTGTGTGTGTGTGTGTGTGTGTGTGAGAGAGAGAGAGAGAGAGAGAGAGAGAGAGAGAGAGAGAGAGAGAGAGAGAGAGAAATGTTACCTGTTAGGTAGTGAAAGGATTTGTTAATGTCACCATTCATATAATCCCATTTCCAAAACTCATCTTTCAGTGTCTCATGCTGCTGAAGTTCTAGTAAGAAAGTTTAGCTTACAAGCAGGAATAATAATGGGTTCCTTTTAAAAACAACAACCTGGTACTGTGCATTTTTCCTTTAGTTTAGAATTACTCCTTTATCCATATTACACAATTATAGCACCTTGAATACCATGGCTCCTTCATACGGAATTCTAGAATACGTCATTTTTTAGGTACCTAGAATTTTCTGCCATAGGGCTCCAATGCCATAATTTAGGGGGATACACTAGAGAACTCTTTGGTATCACATTGCTGGGGATATAGCCCTAGAGTCTATTTTCCATGGCAAAACTTAGCATATTTTTAGAAGACCCCATTGCAGGGAAATGGAAGGCCAGTGTGACAGCCAATGTGATGTCATGGTTTGAGTGACTAGGACTCTGGGAAACCTGAGTTTGAACTCCTGATCAGTCATAGAAATCCACTCAATGACTTCAGCAAGTCACAGGAGATTATCAGACACTCTAAATATAGTGTTACCACGATGCCAGGAGATTGCTAAAGGACTTCCCTTTCACATGACGTTGTTCCCCTCTCGTAATGCTCCGTTTGGCTGTTGTTACACCGGTGCTGCTTTTTATTGATGGGCTAAGCTGTCAATGGATCCCCTGTTCTGTTTCTGCCACGGAATGTCCTGCGAGTGAAAAGGTGCCCGTTTTGCTGGCACGAGCCCCGTGTCAATGGGAGGTCCATGCCAGCACACTTCCTGGTGAGATTGGGACATCCAGGTAAGTGACACACTTTTTTGTACCCTTCCCAGGTTACTTGTAATGTTTCAAGTGTATTTTGTGCTTAGTGTAACTTTTTTTGGAGTTCTTTTGCTTTTTATTTTTGAATTTGCCACACTGTCATCTTCTTGTGAGAACAGCTGGGATTTCCGTTAGAGCTCCATTCACTCCTGGGCTGCCCTGTCGTGCGAACGAGGTAAGTTTGAAAACTTTTTCTTTTTTGCCAGGAGAGGGGCAGGAGAGGAGATTGCAGGATGGGAACACTTTTGTTCCCGTCTAATAATCTCCATGCTCTCTCACACTCTTAGAGGATGGCAATGACAAACCTCCTCTGAATAAATCTTGCCAAGACCCCTATGATACGTCACCATAAGTCAGAGTTGACTTGAAGACACTTAGTAACAAGTGCTGATGAACATGTTTCTATGGCCTTTGTTGTTAGATTAGGGACAGCCCAATCAAGTAACCCCATTTCCCTACCAAAGTTAAGTACAGAGAAGCTAAGGCAAGTCATGCTATTTGGATACTTGAATCAAACAACCCCCAAAGAGCCTTCCTCACCCACACACACATTATTGTAAAAATGCAGTATCTATGCATTAAATAAATAGGAATGTGTTGCCTTTTCATGACACCACAAATCCGCCTCATTCTGCCTAATGCTAGGCAGCACTTTGCATCAGCTGAGGAGGAACTGACCTTTGAATAACCAAATACTACTGTTAGTTGAGTAAACACCATCTCCCCACAACAAAAGTGCCAACCTTGTGGGAAAAGTTGCCTAGCTGCTGTGACACAAATGCTAACTATAAACTGATATAGCCCCTTGTCTCTACCATAAACTTCTCAGCCTCAGCTCCTCAGGGATGTGTGAGGCTTACTAAAACACTGCATGTGATGCAAATTTAACAGACTTAGGCATGGGTAGGCAAATTCTGCAGGTTCCAGATTTATTTTTGTCTAGCCCCAAAATCTTTCAGGGACATCTTAAAATGAAACTCAAAATAAGCAGACATACATTTTTAATAATCCAAACTTTTTAAAGACCATTTCCCACTAAATAAGGGGGAGGGGCACCATGTTTTAGAGGACCATCATACCACCTATTCTAATTTTTTAAAGGATCCTCCATTTTTTCCCCTTTTGAGGGCCCCACAGGATCATAAAACCACCAAGAGCTGGGAGACTACATGATTTCTGAACCTGTTCTAAAGAATTAAAAGTGTTTATTTGTTTTCTTCTATTACAATATCTTTGTGTACATAAGTGATCACAGTAAGAAGGCTTTAGTTTTTACACTAAATGCATGTAACTGCCCAGACATTTTTGTACATTTTAATGCTGACACAATGTGTTGTGCTGAGCTTGGAAAGTTGCTTTCCATACTAATTAGTCTCACTTATAGTTCCATGGCCTAAAGTGTGGTTCATTATAGTTTTGTTTGTGTGTGTGTGTTTAAAAAATAAGTAACCCTTTACTTTCCTATTTCTCAAAAGTAAGCAAAATGAGTTATATTTCCATTATATCATTTTAAAAATCTGACACACCACTGGTCTGTGGCTCAATGCTCTCTTCCTATCCAACTAACCATTGCTGCAACACCTACAACCAGGGCCGGTTTAACCTGTCTGCCAAATCAGCATTGGCAGGGGGCCCCGAGGTCAAGAGGGGCCCCGAGGTCAAGAGAGGGCCCCGTGTTGGCCTCCTTAATCTGAGGAAGGAGACAGCCAGGAGACAGCCATGAGGAGCCCCCTCTTACCCTCCTCCTCCAAAAACCTCCTGCTGGCTTAAAAAAAAACCCAAACAAAACAGACTCTCCAAAACTAAAGAGAAAGAGAAAGAAAAAGAGAAAGAAACAGCAGCCCTCCGTGGCAGAAGCTGGAGGGAGAGGCACGTCGGAGAGGGTGAGTGTGTGTGAAAGAGAGAGACAGGGAATTTGAGGTTTGTCTCCCTCAGAAAGGGCTTCTTTTCTTTCCTTTCCTTTCCTTTCCTTTCCTTTCCTTTCCTTTCCTTTCCTTCCTTGCACATAGATCCCCTCCAGCCCATCTTTCCAGCTGCTTTTAACATGTCTTGTTTTAACTTTTTTTTTTAACATGCTTTTAACATGTCTCCCCTCCCTTTCCCCCTTGGTCTTCTTCAGCTTCCTCCCCTTGCTGCCAACTGAGTTCAGCCTGCAAAAGAAATTTGTGTGTGTTTGCCCATGTGCCTTCAAGATCATTTCTGACTAAGGCCAACTTACCATGGGGTTTTCTAGGGAAGGTTTGTTCAAAGGGGGTCTGCCTTTGCCTTCCTTTGAGGCTGAGAGAGTGTGACTTGCCCAAGGTCACCCAGTGGGTATTCATGGCTGAGTAAGGCCCTGGTCTCCACAGTCATAAGGCAATGCTGAAACTTCTACAACACTCTAGCTCTTTAACAGAAGAATATAAAGAATATAAAGAAAAAATTGGAGTAATATTACTGGGAACAATGGTTTTATTGTTGTCACTAAAACACCAGTATCGCATTAGTGTTATGTGAGAGGCATTGGCCTAGAGCAGTGGTTCTTAATCTTTTCTTTACCAGGGACCCCCTTTAAATATCTTTTGTTGCCCCAAGACTTAACTCAAGATTTAAAACCCTAATAATAATAGCTAATAATAATAGCAGCAACAACAACAATACAATTACACCATCCATTAAACTTTCCCTCAGAGACACTCTTGCTTCTTCCTGCAAGTTTGTGGCTGGAGTGGATTGAATGGCAATGTGCAGGCCAAGCCAGCCAGCCTTTGCCTTGGTTCCTGTCACGTGGCTACTCCACTACAGGGAGGAGGTGGGCCAAGCAGCCTTCAAGCCTCTGTGGACCCCCTGTGAGGACATTGCGGACCCCACGTTAAGAACCACCGGGCTAGAGAATGCTGGAAAAGGAACAATGCAACCAGACCTTGAGAAGGGTGCTGGCAGGAGGATTCTGGGAGGTGTAATCCAAGAGTAACTTTCCCAGGCTCTGAATGCAGCCTAGAATCATAGAATCATAGGGCTGGAAGGGACCCCAACAGCCGCCCCATCCAATAGGCTTCTGCCCTGCAGGAACATACAATCCAAGCATTCCTGACAGTTGGCCATCCAACCTATGTTTAAAAAAACCCAAAGAAGGAGACTCCACCACACTCCAAGGCAGTGTATTCCACTTCCAAACAGCTCTTACTGTCAGGAAGTTCTTCCTAATGTTTAGGTGGATTCTCTTTTCCTGTAGTCTGAGTTGATTGCTCCATGTCCTTGTCTCTGGAGCAGCAGAAAACAAGCTTGCTCCATCCTCAGTATGACATCCCTTCAAATACCTAAACATGGCTATCATGTCCCCTCTCAACCTTCCCTTCTCCAGGCTAAGCATACCCAGCTCCCTAAGCCATTCCTCATAGGGCGTAATGGCTTCCAGACCTCGCACCATCCTTCTCAGTATCTTTCTTGAATTGTTGTGCCCAGAATTGGAAACGGTATTCCAGGTGAGGTCTGACCAAAGCAGAATGGAGTGATACTATTACTTCCCTTGATCTAGACACTACTCCTATTAATGCAGCCTAGAATCGCATTGGCATTTTTTGCTGCTGCATCACACTGCTAACTCATGTTTAGCTTGTAGTCTACTCTTTATTTTCTTTGAGGAAATCTATACCATTACATTAATTGCTAATAAACAAAAAATATTATGTTAGTGCCTATAATATAGTTTTAAAACTAAATTATTGGTGGCAAATTATGTAATATAGTAGGCCCCTCTTATCCACTGGGGATTGGTTCGGGGGGGGGACATGGATTCTGAAAACCATGAATAATAGTGAACGCCATTGAAAATAATGGGACTTCTGGTTTTAAATACTATAGAGTTCCCTTGGAGGGCCTAGAAAAGGGCTAGGGAAGACACATTTTCTAGGAAGACTCTATCGTAGGTGTGCTGTTTTGTGTCCCATGGATAATGAAACCATGGATAAGGGGGTCCTACTATAATCTGAACATCCTGTATGGTGAATAGGTTAGGTTACATTGATCTGAGATAAATATATGGGGGCCCCAAAGTAAAGCATTGCAGGGGGCCCCAAAATTCCTTAAACCGGCCCTGCCTACAACAAAGCATGAGCCAGCCCTTGTACCATGAGATATTCCTCCTCCACCATTTAATGATGTGACATACCTGTAATAATAAAACTAAAACTTTGTGATTGTCCACAAAAGGTGTGGTACATTATAAATTCTTAATGTAATATCATTGTATTTTAGTTATAGGACATAGGAATTAATTACAAGTAAAGTTACTTCCAGGCTCTTTGTTATGACTGAAATGGGACTCTTGACTCTAATCTTCTCAAATACTCTGCAAAGTATCCTGAGGTATTCTTTCCCTCTAATTATGTAGCTAAGAACAGAGAACCACAGTTTCCCTCTCTTTATCATTAACAAATTGATGCCTAGTTTGGGATGGCACCAGTCCTTTAAGCCTTCATAAATATTCAGCTCATGATCTGGAAGCAAACAGCCCTTAGCTGGATAGCATGTTCAATGACTCATAGGGATATGTAAAAAATGATCAGCAAATCCCAGCACAAACAGTTTAAGATACACGGGAAAATCTGCTTTCTGGCAGGTAACTGACAGACACGCACACACAAAAGCATCTACAATATTCTCCCCTTTTCTCTCATTCGCTCTAGATTTTGAAATAGTTCTTCATGAAGTCAGAAAGGCATGCTTTTCACCTTGCCATTTTAAAAAGTAGAATATACTGTCATCCTAAACCTAAGTGGCAGAGAAAGTGTGCCATTAAATACAGTGAAATTTACTTCCAGGTTTTTAAAAAATGCATAGGAAGTGACTGCAAGAGATTGATCACAGGTCCCATAGTCTGCTGTGCATTTAAAAATATTTATAGTTTGAGTGCAATCCCAGGTCATCTACAGTGTCTCAGAAGGTCAGAATGAAACAAGCATATCCCTAAATGCTGTCAAATCAAATCGCTATGCAGGTTGCATAGCTGGCAAACAAATCTCACCTAATGAAACCCTGCAACAAAAATACATCAGCTGATGATGATAACCTTGGAACATTTGATAAGAAACATAAGCTGCTTCTTTCTCTGTGCAGATGTCACCATTCTTCTCCCTTATTAACTGTGGCAAGTATCTGAATGAAAGATTTAGGAGATTTTCAGATGGGAACAAAAAAAAATGTGGTCCTGTCCTACAATCTCCTTTCCTGCCCCTCTCCCATCCCCATCACACCACAATCAACAAATGTTTCAGACCTACCTTGGTAATGTCTTCGTTGCTGCCCAGGAGTGAATGGAGCTCGAGCGGAGCTCTATTCACTTCCTGGTTTGAAATCCCAGCTGTTCTTGCAAGAGGACGAGAGCACGGGAAATTCAAATTTTTAAAGCAAAATAAAAGGAAAAAAGTAACAGCAAGCACAAAAACACCCTTAAAACGTAACAAGTAACCCAGGGAGGGTACAAAGAAGTGTGTCAGTTACTGGATGTCCCAATCTCACCCGGAAGTGTTCTGGCATGGACCTCCCACTGACACTGGCATTGCGCCAGCATAATGGAGCATCATTTCAGTTGCACAACATTCCATTACAGAAACAGAACGGGGGCTCCATTGATGACTTAGCCCATCAATAAAAAGAAGTGCCGGCGCAACAATAGCCGAACAGGAGCATAACGAGATGGGAATGACGTCATCTGAAATGCAAGCCCTTTAACGATCTCCTGGCATCGTGATAACACCATATTTAGAGCATCTGAAAATCTCTTGACAGTTTTAAAAATGCAAGTCTTCAAGAGCCCTCTCTGCCACCATCTCCCACCACCCTCCAGCTTATCTAGTTTTTCTTCAGGGCTTCAGACATGCCATGCTACAGGGAACTCTAGCTCTTCTGTTTGCTTTCTTACTACAGTCGTCCCTCCACATTCGTGTGGGTTAGGTTCCACAGACCCCTCGCAAATATGAAAATTGCGCAAATAATGACAGCCCTCCCCCTCCTTCCTGAAGCGACCACGGGGCCTCCAGAGGCCCCATCATTGCTTCCCCGCGCCTCCCCCTGCCCTCCCGAAGCGACCATGGGGCCTCCGGAGGCCCCGTTGTCGGTTCCGCTCACCTCTCCACCCCCTCCCAAAGCAACCACAGGGCCTCTGGAGGTCCGTTGTCACTTCCCCTCGACTTCCCCTGCTCTTTCAAAGTGACCACGGGGCCTCTGGAGGCCCCGTCGTCACTTCCCCGCACCTCCCGCCATGCTCCCAAAACAACCACGGGGCCTCTGGAGGTCCTGTCCTCACTTCCCCATCCCTCCCCCCGCCCTCCTGAAGCAACCATGAGGCCTCCGGATGCCCCGTCGTTGCTTCCCCGCATCTCCCACCACCCTCCTGAAAGTGGTGACGGTGCCTCAGAGGCCCTGTCATCGCTTTCCCCGGCCTCCCCTCGCAGCAAACTGTGAATTTGCGGAACCGCGAGTGTGGAGGACTTACTTTCCAGAGTATTTTTGTTTCCTCAGGTAATTTAGGATTACAAGTATATAAAGCTGCACACCAAAGGACTTAGTTTTAACCACTGATAAGAAAAAAAAATGGCTTTGGGTGGGCTCCAGGATCAGGTGTAGACCTTAGCCTGACTGATTAGGAACTTCTAGCTTTGACTGCTCTTCTTTTATACTCAGGGCAGGCCATCACCACGGGGCAGGAAATTGTAGTAGAGGGCTGGCCACCCCAACATCATTCTGGCCTTTGCTCCCAGAGCAAAGACAGATGGTCCATTGATCTCACTGAGCTGTGCTTGCTTCGCTTGGCACAAGAAAGGGTAGTCAGAATAGTTAATGTAAGAATAGCTGTAGAGCTGCCACATGACCAAAAATACCCACACCAAGTGCTGCACCTGTCACTTTAATCTGGTTTTGATCTGCAGAAATCTTCTGGTGAGGCTTTCAGGACACCTCCCAACTGCTGTATATTAAACTGTTATTAAGGTGACAGCTGCAAAAGGTTCTTTCAAGAGATATCAACCATTGGCACAGCAAACTGGAAACTGTATTGAATCTCAGGCTGGGTTATTAGTAGTAGTATTGAAAGTGTAGCATAGTAAAAATGCCATTGGTTCATCTGTTTTAAAACAAAAACAAAAACCATCAAACCTGTTCACCACACAGGTTCAAAAATTGTGCAGTGATAGGGACTGTTGTTTGAAAATGTAAGCCACATCCTAACAAATGCTGATCATTTTCCAAACAATCAATAAACCTAACATATGAAGAACAACAGACTTATCAACATATCCAATAGATCCATGTGAAGTTCCCTTGAACTCAACCAGATTTACCAACTATATACTCTACTTGCAGAATGAACTGACACAATCATCCAGATGTTGTTGAAGTATAAGTCCCAGCAGCCCTGGCCAGCATAGCCAAAGGGGATGAATGCTGGGAGTTGGAGTCCAACAATCTGGAGGGTTTTCTGATGCTGACCCCCTGCTCTATTTCCTAGGATAGCAATGGTCACCCTGAAGACTTTTTCTTCAGTCACCCCTAGACTCTGGAATAGCCTGCCAGAAGAGATTTGACAGTTGCATATACTGTCAGAATTTAAAAGAGCATTAAAAACAAATCTCTTCTGGCAGGCCTATCCAGATGACTTTTAAATTGTGAATTTTAAACTGTTTTAATATGTACTGGTTTTATTTGTTCTTTTAAACTGATATTGTGTGTTTTGATGTATTTTATGTATTTTTAACCAAGATTTATTTTAATTGATATTAATTGTTTTGTGTGGCTGTGTTGTTCCCTGCCTCGATCCATGGGGAGAGACAGGTAAGAAATAATATTATTATTCCTATAGGTTAATCCTCTGGTTTATAGGGAAGAATTCAGCTCACAGAGCACTTGAGGTTCTGAGAAACTACCAGTAGTAAATAGCACCAAAAAGAAAAGAAAAGAAAAAAAGAAAGTATAGTTGTCCCTCTGTATCCACGGATTTGGTATCCACTGATTTAAGTATTCACAGCATGAAATTATTCTTAAAAAAATAATAATCCAAAAAGCAAACCTTGATTTTGCCATCTTATATAAGGGACACCATTTTGCTATGCCATTGCATATAATGGGACTTGAGTATTCATGGATTTTGGTATCCACGGGGGATCCTGGAACCAAACCCCAGTGAATATGAAGGGATAACTGTACAGTCAAATTAATCTTGCATGTTATTTGCAATCCTAAACAACAAATATTGTTCCAACCCAGATTGGGCATTTACTGAGCTTACTGCTCTGTTATATGCATTTACGTTGTGACTAATTTTTTCATCAGATCTTCAATCCTAATGTCAAATTAAAACCACTAGCATTAACTCACTTAGATTCTATATATCCCAAGAATATTTGAAATTCTAAAAAGTGTGAAGTTCTCACCAACAAACTTGAGATGCTAATGATGCAGACCAGTTCATAGTGCTCCCCAATATATAGGCATGACATATACCAGGATTTGGGAACAGGCTGCTCATAGTATTTAGGTGTGTACAGGTTTGCAATTTCTTCCTGATCCCACTGAATGTTACAGTCTATTCTCTGGGTTATTGTAGGAGCCAGTCTTTAGTTCCATATACTATGTTTGTGATTGGTTTACCATATGGCTTTAGTATGGAAGTAACTTGAGCTACCACAAAACATAAACTTTGTTGGAAAAGGCACTGAAACAGATCAGCCCACTAACGTTAATGGTTGCTGCTGACCCACAACTCTGTTCCAGGTCAGCCAAAAGCCAACATGATGTGCTATATCTTAGCTCTGTATTTCTTCCTGAATATTAATGTCATCAACAATCCTTTCTGTTAATCATTTATCATCATGAGCTCTTATTAACATTGCCTTGAACAAGTATAAGAGTAAAATTCTTAAATATTTGTTTGTTTGTTTTAAATCAAACAATGGGCCCCAACAAACTTTCCCAGAGATTGAGTACAGGCACTGAACAATTTAAAAGGTCAGCAAAGGTTCACAAATCCGGTTTAGTTTGGATTCCCATCCCTTCTAGATGCTATTTTGTCAGTTTTAGCCTGGAAATCTTGGGGAAGTCAGCTTTCCTGTAAGGTTTCCATTTCTTCCAGGCTCAGGTTGGACTATACTTCATGCAACATTCTTTTGTGGCACTTTATTATTTCTGTTTGTAGTCTTCAATACTGTAAATTTGCTGAGTGACAACACCAAAACTCATTCAAGGATTACCTTCACTTTTATATCAAACTATTTTACATAAAAATTGTACCTGCAGCCAAGACCAGCCACAGTGGACTTTGTATAACAAACCAGACACATGACTTGGCTGGATAAAATGACACACCTTCATTGATACAACTTCACACAAAGGCAAGACAAGGTATGGTAAGGTGATCTGAACATGGAGCCAGTTTCTGACAAATCAAGGAAGGCCTATTAGCTTTCTGAGAAGATGGAAAGTGGCTGTAGCTGGCAACAGCTTATGCCAGTGAGTAGCAACCTAGTACCTGAGGACAAAGCAATGGGACCATCCTATTTTGTAGACTGGCCCAATCTTGAGTTCAGGGTCCCCCAAAAGACACCTCTGTCTGGAGAGGAAAGTGGAGTGGAGATCCAGCCCAACTCACTCTCAGATGATCCCTCAAACACACAACGAGGAGATCCCAGGGGGACTCTTTCCTGTTTTTGTTGATGGAGCCAAAAGAAGCAGCTCCTGTTCAGGTCTTCTTCACCTAAGGAACACTTTTTTCCCTAGCAGTTTCTTGACTAGCTGAGAAGGGACAGCACAAATCCTGTAATATGAGTAGTTGGCCATGTTGTGGTCAACCTTTCTGCTCCCCTGCCGCTTTTCTTTGGAGTGTTGAAACCCCCAAGAATATGGTTAAGAATGCATCAATTACTCTTACATGGGAAATTGTTTGTCCAACACTTTTTGCCCATACTTTTCATCTCCTTCTTGAGGAACTCCTAACACAAGTCCAAGTAAGGACATAACTGCATGTGACACTAACCATGTTAGGAGTAAATACTCTCCTTTATAACAATTTTGATCAAGATTATATCACAGAGTAAGGAGAAAATTGCTTTATCATCCCAGTGGTATTCCAACCTCTTGGTGCTACAATTGACAATAGGAAAAAAGGTCTCATTGACACCAATGGGATATTTAGCCAGATCACTTAAAAAACACACTGAACAAAATTGTCCCCTATCCATAACAAATGAAGCAAGAAATCAGTGACAAAGTTGACCAGATAAGTCTAAAAATCTATATTCAGACAAACAAGATTGTTTTTAAAAACCAAAACAAAGGTACTCAGAAAAACTGGTAAATTGAAGAAAAATTCAAGATGAATTGCTTCCTATTCTTCTAGTCACCTCTTGCTTATAAATGTAAAACTGCATATGAATAGCAAATATCATGTGGTAAATGCCAGTTGTAATGTCACATCATTTCTTTGATTGAAATCTCTCTGTCTCATTGATATCAAGTGCAAGGTGATATGAAATAGATTGCTAGTGATGCTGTTCCCCAAGACCATCACTGTAGGCAGAACTCAAATGAGGCCTGCCTACAGTTGTGTCCTGAGGTTCTCCATTCAGGCTCTCTTCAAACAAATGTAAGCATCAGCACTACAGAAACATCCTCCAGACCTGCAGGAAGTGAAGGTTAATTTTCAGTAGCACATCCTATAGGTTGATTTAGAGGCAAGTGCTATTTGTTTGTTTTTTCATATGCTGGAGAATGCAGCTTACTCCGAGGAAAGCAGGTATATGACTTTACTTCAGTTTCAAATTGCTGAGCATGTTAGCTTTTGTTAACCACTGTTCAGTGTGGCCAGCCATGCCACAAGCAAATTTAAGGAGTGTGAATGACAATTCAAGTGTACATTTTGAGTCATCCTGAGTGACATGCCAAAGAACGAATACCCTGTATACACACAGACATACACATACACATACAGGAAGCAACTACAGATGTCTGGCTGTAGTACTGGAAAGAAGCCAACAAATAGCAATTGTAGGATGCCACATGAAACTTATGGCTGCATGAAAAGTGGAAGCACGAGCAAATCGATATTATCCAGTATATTAAAATCAATATATTATACCCAGCATATTAAAATACTAAAAGACATTGATATAGTTCAAGATTTTCCATACCTTGGCTCAGCTATAAATCAAAAGAAGACTAGGACTTGGAAGAGCAGCTATGAAGGAACTAGACAAAATTCTGAAGTGTCAAGATATAACATTTAAAATACTAAAGTTAGGGTGGCACTTCCAATTTCTATGTATGGTTGTGAAAGCTGTACATTGAAGAAAGCTGATAAGAAGAAAATCAACTCATTTGAAATGTGGTGCTGGAGAAGAGTTCTACAGATACTGTGGACGGCTAAAATGATAAACCTATGTGTCCTAGAGCAAATCAAACCTAAACTCTCCCTAGAAGCCAAGATGACTAAACTGAAGACTTTTTCAAATGGAGGACACCCCCCCCCCAAGGAGGTCGGGAGAAGAACGAGGCTGTCGCGCTAACAGCACTCCGTTTCAGATGGCGCAATCCTCCTCCTGATCTTCCCCCATGCTTCCTCCATGCTGCAGGTGCTGCTTTTTATTGACAGGGGTTTTCTTGTGGGTATGGTGATGAGATGACAAGTTCCATTTTAACGATGGTCATTGAGGGACAAAGGCAGGATATAGGGAGGTCAGTGTGTACATACAGCGTGGAAGATCATAGTGTATGAGGTATGCAATATATTTCCCTATGCAGTCACTCAATTATGCACATTCTTTCTATTTCTCTCTCTCACACACACACACACACACACACACCTGGAGCTTCTTGCTGTTGCCTGAAAGAAAAAGAGGGGATCCTAATATTGCAAGTTGAGACTTTACTAGGTTTCATAGGAAAATTTTCCAAACTATTTTCTCAGTATTAATCTAGTTTATAGATTCCAACTACTTCTACACTTCTACACTGACTTTGATCTGGCTATAAATACATTCTCTGCCTATGCAGTGTACATCACACTTTTCAGTTTGCCTGACCATTCTCTTTGAACTTGCTCTCACATTTCAGATACGTCCTAGATTTTAGATAACCTTATAATATGATCATCTTAGAGGTCACACGCAAATCAAAGGTCCTAAATATGCTTTCCAGACTACAACTCTGAGAATTCTCTAGCCAGCATGACCAGTGGGCACAACATTGTGTGGGATGTACTCCAAAAATGCAACTTTTCCAAACTCTGAACATTGAACCCATAAAATGCAACATAAAAGCATGCGGTGAGCTCTGGTCAACACACCATATTAGTAGGAAAACTACTGCCATAAATACTATGAAAATTATTCTTCACCCTGAACATCTGTTTTCTCTTATTTAAAACAACAACTCCTATAAGTAGATTGTATGGTCCAAAGCTTCTATCCATGCAGAGCAAACTACCCATTCATGGAAATAGATCTGTAGAAAATGGTGCCTACATAAAGGTATGGTTGACTAAATTCAGTACAGTACTGAGGTTTTTGGAGTCATTTTTATACAGCCACCTGCTCACACTTGGCACATGTGTGTTTTGTACTTTGTTGTGAACTGTAGGCTATCAGCCATGCCAAATGTCTTCAGATAATTTCCAAGGAGGTAATGAGAGTCTCCTACTTATCTGCCCCAGCCACTGGACTTCAAAGGCATATTGCCCCTGATATTGGAGGTCACTTACAGCCATCATAACTGGAAATGATTGATAGTTCTGTCTTCAATAATTTTTTTCCCATTTGTGTTAAGCATGGCTTACACCCCACTTCCAGATACCCGACTTCTAGAATTTTGGTTCATCAATGTGACCTTCCACAAGGATGGTCTCAGAAAAGGTCATCTATGTTTTACTCTAGGGAACCCTAAGGCTAAAAGCCAAAAAGGGCATATTTCCTGGGAAAGGGAGACAATGGATGAAATGAAACCTTTGTATTTGCTGATTTTGAAACTTCCTTTCCTAAATTCCCCAAACCTTAAGGCCCTTGCTCAAGCTTTTAAAATCCAATCACTGGACATTAAGAAACACATTAGCATCTTTCCCACCCTTTGTCAGGACCAGGACACTCACTATGCAATCCATGAAGGCTCGGGAAATCTATTGTTTCAACCCATGAGACATTCACTCCCCTCAGGTGTATTTGGAGGTATAAATGACCCCCCAAAATATGCCTCAGTGCGCACAGCTCCAGTTATAGGGGAAACCCTATCACTCTGTGTTAGCCAATCCAGATTCCTCCATCCACTCTGCCGGATTGACTACAGGACATAGGACAGGTTGTATCACCCCAACAAATCCTCTTGCTACTCTCTATCCAAGTTTTTCCTATAGCTTTTCCTATAGCCTTGTGTGAATGCTTTTTCTGGGTGAATGTGTGTGTGCTGTTATTTTATTTTGAACTTTTTAATAAAAACCATACTTAATTTTACATGTGCGTGTATTCCATCCAGACTAGTACTGGTAGACACAGGTTTCAAGGTCCCCTTGTTACCCCCTTTTGCATAGCTAAAGTCAAATTGCTGCTAATCTCCCCAACATATTAGAAACTTGATATTTTCTTGGAATTTTCCAAGGAGCATTTTGGGTAACATTTACTTCCCAAACCATCCAAGTCAGTGGGTCATCTTTACCTGACACTTTGTCACTAAGAGCTTGTCTATATGGTCAAAATAATATGAACGGCACACATATGGAAGGCAATCTGTTTATACCGACATTCACACACATACGTGTCATTTGGAAGGGGGGCAGACAAAGCCACTGCAAAGTTCGTGTGGAGCAAGCTTGTTTTCTGCTGCTCCAGAGACTGGAACACGGAGCAATGGGTGCAAGCCCCAGGAACAGAGATTCCAGCTCAACATTAGGAGGAACTTTTTGACAGTAAGAGCTGTTCGGCAGTGGAACACACTCCCTCGGAGCGTGGTGGGGTCTCCTTCCTTGGAGGTCTTTAAACAGAGGCTGGATGGCCATCTGTCGGGGATGCTTTGATCAAGATTTCCTGCATGGCAGGGGGGTTGGACTGGATGGCCCTCGTGGTCTCTTCCAACTCTGCAATTCTATGATTCTATGATTCTATGATTCTATGACTTTGTACGGATTTTTAAAAAAGCTCCGTACAACATGTGAATGTGTGATCGTTTGGACTATCACATTCACACAGATACCACCAGGCAGCATAATCTGATCAGCTGGATGAGGATGGGGCGGGGCTAGCAAACAGAGAAAGTGCTTGCGGCCACCATGTTAAATTTTCGGCTAAGCGAGGGTCCAGTAAATTGATCCAATGGCAATCTTATGCTCTTTTTTCTTTCTTTTTTTTCAAAATACGAACTATCGCTTGTGTGCAACATGGGAAACTTTTTTTAAAAAAAAATGTGGCAGCATATTTAAAATTGCAAATAAATCACTCGCAGCCGCCATCCTGCCTAGGGGTCATGCAGAGCTTAGGGGGCTCATTGGGCCATGAAGACAGGTCGTATCATTGTGAATGCCTTCTTTTTTGGACATGTTTGTATTTCCCCCCATTGTATAGACAAGACCTAAGACTGAAGTAGCATGGCTCCTTACATTAACTGAGTATGGGGCATGGGAAAGCTAAGAAAAAAAGAAAAGAAGGGTCTCCTTCTCATAAATTGCCTCCTTAGAGGTTTCCCCTGAAGTAATCTGGCCATGCTGGCTGGAGTGATGGGCATTGTAATCCAACACATATGGATGGCATTGGTTAGGAAAGAGAATGTGTGTTTGAAATCATGTTTTATAAGTTTTCCTTAACTTTTGCATAAAATTTTGTGCTGTTAAAAATGAAGACTTCCTAGCCTCATCAAAACTTGGATCCTGGTAGCCTTAATCTTACTTCTCTGTTTCTTTCCCCCACAGTTTTTGCTTTTGTTCACTTTCTTTACTTTACTTAGATATCTGTAAATCATGATTTCCTTAAACATTTTTTTTTAAAAATATTATAGCATTACAATATGTTTTGGTTTTTATTTCATTTTTACTTATGCTATAGGAACGTAACATACTTAAATTTAAAGGAGATTCTCTTTTTGTGGATCCTATTACTACTCCCTACTTCCTATCACTACTCCTAATTGTCCTAAAATAAACAGGATAGAAGACCTTTAAATTTTGAATCCTAGAAGGTAATTTAGAAGTGCCTGAACTCTTCTTGGATCCACAAGAACTTTCCACTTTCGTTATAAGCAGAGTCTCTGGCTGGACAGCATAAGATCAGAGAGTTCAGAGAAGCCTGTTGAACTACAGCAATAACTCATCCTGGCTTTAAACAGTCACAATGCTTGAAAATGCCACATTCCACAGTATACCATGTTGAAAAACTTCAAAGAGAGCTTCTCCTTCATCCAGATCTCAGCAAAAAATGCAGGTCAAAGGTTGAGTGTTTGTAAACTAATAATCCCCAGATGACACTAGAAAAGGTTTGCTAAAACTCCATTCTTTCTTAGAAATGTATGAAAAATGTTTTTAAAAAGTAACTAGTTTCTCCTGGAAATGGAAATGGTGGGATTATACCAGTTTCATGAGAACTGGATCAAAAGCTCTGCTCCAAATGAGGACTACTTTCATTGTTACATATTTATACATCCATATGTATATTCTGCAAATATCTGAATGAAGAACAAATCGTCATGGGCAACATTCAAGTTTCCTTTTTCCCTCTGCAGTACATCTGATCAAACAATGACCCAGTAATGGATCCAACAAGTAGTATTCCTACAGGACTTTGTCCTTTCAATTCTCAGCATGTTTCTTTCAAGACCAATAATATACACAGAGAGATCATTCCATTTTACAATAGGGTGACAGCTAAAGGATTAGGCAGCTGTGTGGGGGGGAACCCACTTATTTGATCAGCTGCTGCTATTACATAACCTTCCTGTTAAAAACATTAGATGTTATCTAGCAAGCAGGTATCAGCTGTTACTTTCTAAAATTCTCATAAAATCGGTTCAGTACTCTCTAGCAGGTGGCCACATGGATGTGAATGTGTCTTCCCCATTGCCCATTAAGTAAAGTTCCATACACTTACTGAACCTGCTCACTGTAGTCTATAGAGTTGATTGTATTAAACTGAGACCATTATGGCAGGCTATGGAACAAGCCATCCAGGAGCTGCCATAACCTACAAGGTGCTGTTAGCAGTAAGCCAGTGCAATGTTCAAGGCTCAGGTTTTCTGTATCTTCTTAGCAAATGCTTAGTAGCCACCTATCTGGTTACATGCTGGAGTAATTTTTTTCAATACAGAAAATAACATGAGAAGTAGCTATTTATCCCTATTGTTTCCTGCGCATTTTTCCCCAATCTTACATATCCAAGAGAAAAATTACCAGTAATTTACACTGACAGTAAATAGACCTAATCCCAGAATTTGGAACTGTTGTTGTTGTTTTAGCCACAATTCCTACTAGTCATGCTGGCTGGGAGATTCCAGAAGAGTCAAATACATTTTTCCAAATTAGTTTTGCCTATTCCAGCATATGTGATTTGTGGGCTTGTCTAAATGAGAAGATATAAATAATATGGATTGCTGTGCATTAATGTAAATTTGCAGCAGCATCCATTTGTCTCCACAGTCCTTTGGCAAAATTGCTGGTATGCAAAGTTATCCATGTCTGAAGTGCACACGCAGCCATACTTGCAAATCCAGATGGTGGCTGAGAGGGAATTACTTGCATTACTGTTCTCAAAAAGTTTTCATTGCTGCACAGTATTTTTTTTTAAACTGTAAAACAAAAGTGCACAAGTGTGACCTTCCACTTTAAAAAGCTGTTTGGTTGGCTCAGCACAGCAAAAAAGTGCACAATCGATAATGCAAAACTCCAAAATGGCGCTTCCGGCCACTCATTGCCAGCAAACCCACCCACACACGTCCGACCAATCAGCTTTCCACTTCCACCCTCGCTGATAATGCACTGCGATGCAAATCAGATGTCCAAATGAGTGGTAATGCACATTTCCATGCATTATTCAAAAAAAAAAAACCTCAGGAAAAGACACGAAGGCTTTTCTCATGTAGTAAATGGAGGTTTTGGCCCCCCCTACTTCCAAAAACCACAAATCTCGGTTGGATTTCATGGGGACAAAAGGTGTTCTCTACGAATTCTATTAGGATTATTTTCACCATCTAGGCAACACTTGTGATTCATGCTCTGTAGGCCAGAGGAGAAATAAATTAATGGTACATGTTACTTCTGAATGTGATGTACTTACTTGATGAGTTGATTTTGGTTCCTTATCTAGAATGTAGCAGTACATGGAAACACTTTTCATTAGCCTACTTTTTTGAGGTATTTAAATGGGGAGGGGAAAGAATCAATTAAAGCAGATGTTTCTTCCTCTCCAAGAGCCAAAAAAGAGTTTTTAAACAAAATAGGTTAATTACACCCTCAGGTTGGCATTACAAGTGTCCCAGTCTCTGCTAGTCTAAATCCTGCCTTTGATTTAATGCATATACAATTATGACACAGTTGTGTTCTGATAATTTATGGCATTTTAAAAGAAACAGCCCATCTCTCTCTCTCTCTCACACACACACACACACAGGGCAGTCTAAATTGACCCAGGACTGCAGAGCTGAAGGGAAGTTCACCCGCTGGGCCCAGCCTTTGGCCAAGAGATTAACAGCTCCTGCATTGTATAGAGTTGGGATTCCTCTGTGTTTACAGTGGGGGCATTGTATTCTGTTTTGCAAAAGACAGTTCTCTATTTGAAGAGGAGAGTCCTAAGGACAGCCCTGTGTTACTAGAAAGGCCATTCCTCTGGTATTGGAAGACATTCTCTGTTAGAAGTGCTGTCCAGTCTGAGTCCAGTTTAAAGATGAAGAAAAGAAGGTGGCAAGTAGGGAAGGGTCTTGAAGTTCCACAAAAAGGAGAAACTCAAACTAGATGTATGTTGTAAATAAAATGCTATATTCAATGAAAATAAGTTTTTTAAAATTACAGTTGCCCCTTCACATTCGTGGCTTTCATTTTTGCAGTTCCAATTATTTGCAGTTTGCTCAGCAAGCACCCCATTGGAATCAGCTTCTGTCCCTCACACACAAGGGAGGGGAGCTGATTTAAATGGAGTGCTCCCCAAGCAAACTGCGCCCAACTCCTCGCTCTCCTGGGGCTTGGCTCCATTTGGGGTGGAGAGCCAAGCCCCAGGAGAGCAGGGAATTAGGGGCAAAGGCGCTTTTCAGCCACTGCCACCCCGCCCTTCCCAAAGTGGGGATGGGGCTTTTCAAGCCCCATTACAGCTTCGGGAAGTGCTGGGGTGGCTGGGAAGCCTCCCCTTCATCCAGTCAGCCACCCCTCTGCCCTTCCTGAAGCTGTGTTGGGGATCTCCAGCCCCATCGTGGTTTCGGGAAGCATGGGGGGAATGTTGGCAAGCCTCCTCCCCATCCAACCAGCCACCCCTCCACCCTTCCCGAAGCCATGATGGGGCTCTCCAGCCCCATTGTGGCTTCGGGAAGCGTGAGGGGATGGCTGGCAAGCCTCCCCTTTGTCCAGCCAGCCACCCCTCCATCCTTCCTGAAGCCACAATGGGGGTATCCAGCCCCATTGTGGCTTCAGGAAGGGTGGAGGGGTGCCTGGCAAGCCTCCCCTTCATCCAGCCAGCCACCCCCACTCTTCCCGAAGACACTAGAGGGGTCTCCTGCCCATTGGGGCTTCGGGAAGTGTGGGGCTGGCTGGCAAACCTCCCCCCGCCCAGCCAGCTGCATCATCCTTCGGGAAGGGCAGAGGAGTGGCTGGCCGGATGAGTGGGAGGCTTGCCAGCCCCCCCTGCACTTCCCAAAGCGGCAAATGGGGTTGAAAAGCCCTGTCGCCACTTTTGAAGGGCGGGGGGGTTGCGGGCAGGTGGGCAGAGGCATATTTTTACTTGTGGTTTTTTCATATTCGCGGGGGTCTTGCGCCCCTAAGCCCCGTGAATGTGTAGGGACGACTGTATTGCGTATCAAACATATACATAATCATCACGTATAACATCAAATTCTCATGAAATTATAATAGATAAAAAAGTCTACAAATTATAATAGTCCCATCTAAATGAGTAAGTATATCCACAATGTATGGTATTTCCAATTTGATGAATATCAGATTGACTCCTCAATGATACGTCCAAGGTGCCAGACGAGGTAATATAATCCAAATATTCCAAATATGATAATCCTTTTCTTATTCTCCCGATGGGAGTACAGGCACAAGTAAATTAAATCCAGTTACCGTATGGATTGGACCCATGAATTCTAGATCTGTTTCAACAGACTTCTTCTTCAGCGGTAATTCTGGATTATTTGGATTATTATATTACCTCGTCTGGCACCTTGGACATTTCATTGAGCAGTCCATCTGATATTCATCAAATTGGAAATACTATACATTGTGGATATACTTACCTATTCAGATGGGACTATTATAACTTGTAGACTTATTTATCTATTATAATTTCATGTGAATTTTATGATTATGTATATGATTGATATGCAATAATTCAAAAAAACTTATTTTCATTGAATATATTTTATTTTATTTACAACATACATCCAGTTTTGAGTTTCTCCTTTTTTTGGTGCATTACGGTCAGGAACCCTCCTTTTGTTTAGTGAAGGGTCTTGAAGTTGTTTAACAATTGTTAGTGCCTGGGCTGAAGATTGAACAGGCATAAAGGTCACTTGGTTTATGTCATTACAATCTTTCCCACTACAGAGAAATGTACTGAATGGACTGCATCCTATTGTTAATTCCACTTAGAGTAGACCTATTACCTATGTGTTGACTCACCATTTAACACTTAATTCAAGGTATCTCTTCTAGTTGTGTTGTTATGTACCTTCAACTCTGACTTATGGCAAATAGGTTTTTCCTGGCAAGATTTATCTGAAGGAGGTTTGTAATTGCTTTCCTTTGAGACTGTCGAGTGTGGCTTGCCCAAGTGGGTTTCCATGGCTGAGAGGGAATTAGAGCCCTGACTTCTGGGAAACATAGTGCAACACTCAAAACACTACACTATCACTTTTCTACTCTAGTTGGGCCTAACCAATAGGATCCAAGATTACGGTATATCTCTTTCAGCTATAATCATTATTTCTAATTTTGTATCCTTAACTATAAATTAGAATATACAAATGTGAAGCAACTGTGTGCTTTCTTTTGCACCCTTTCTGAATGATGTGTTGTCATTTTTTTGGGCATTCATCACAGTCATAAACTGTTGTGAGTCGCCGAGTTGGTCATTCAGTTGAAAGACAAGAACACAAAGAACATAAATTACAGTCTATTACCATCCATGCCAACTATCCAATGCTGACCATGATAACAGGGTGGCCATGTGTCCCACATTACAGATGACAGTCCTTCATTGAAGGTCTCCTCTATGTCAAAGGGCTATGTGGTCTAAAGACTCCAGATGTCCCCCTTGAAATGTTCTTTTGCCAGGATAAAAAATATCAATTTTTATGCAGGCAAAAGAACGTTCCCCCCGCACTTACCTCCTTTCCCAGCAATGGCTCCTCTGGTAATAAAAAGGAAGTGAATGGAGCTCTGTTCACTTCCTGTTTTGAAATTCTGCACGAAAATCAAAAACACATGCCTAAAAGCTAAACAAAGCACAGACACACACACACACTAAAAAACCTCCAAGTAACCCAGGGAGGGTCACAAAAAGTTCATTACTTACCTGGATGTCCCAATCTGACCTGGAAGTGTTTTGGCCAGTCTGGCCATTGTCAGGGTAAGTATGAGATTTAAAGGGATAGAGGCTTTGCATGATGGCAATGCCAGCAAAAAATCAGCAGGCAATCTGTTGACGATATAAGCCGTCAATTAAAAGGTACGGTTTTGGGCTGTTTTTAACATTATCTGATCTGCATGCCTTTTCGTGGTTATGTGGTGTCCTTTTGATGCCGTATTTAGTGTGTCTGATAAAGTCCTAAGTCCATTTAAAGGACTGTCAGGAGAAATATCAGGGGCTTTGCAATTGCTCATCAGCAGTGAAGACCTGGACAACAGACCAGGCATATGGGTTACTTGATCATGAGTCTCCTCACTAAGGTGAGAGGTACTGTATTTCTATATTAAGTTATTTAAATTGTAGCGGTCTCCTTCACCCCCTTCATCATACATCTATGAAGATTATCAGATGGGGACCATATATAGTGTTCCCATCTCACCAGCTATTTCCTGCCCCACCCTCATCCCTGTTTCACTTAAAAAAAAAATTAGACCTATCTTTCTAGTGCAACAGAAACTTCTCCCCTCCCCTCCAGCAGTCCAGGAAGTGAATGGAGCTCTCATCAAGCCCCATTTACTTCCTGGAAAGTAAATCTCGGCCATTCTCATGAGAGAACAATCATGTGGGAAATTCAAAATTAAAAGCAAGAATAAACACACAAAAATAAAACAAAGCAGCTAAACACATTTTTTAAAAACCCAAGTAATCTGGGGTGGGGGGGGAGTGTGACATTTACCTCAACATTTCGATCTTAACCGGAAGTGTTCGGCAGGGACCTTCCACTGCGGCTGGCATTGTGCCAGCATAATTGGGCACAGATTTAGACACCTATGATTCCGTAACAGAAACAGAACGGGTGATCTAGTGACAGCTTAAGCCATTGATAAAAAGGAACATGGATGGAACAGAGAGGGTATGGAAGCAGGACGAGACAGGGACGATGACATCTGATAAGTGAACCTTTGGTGATCTCCTGTTGTCCCTCTCCTGGATTTTTTAGGTCATCTGATAATCTCCTAAATGTCTAAATTAACATATACACCCTTAATTCAGCTCTGTGCCCACTTTGGCTTCGTCCCCATAATCATTCCAACCATAATTTTGCATATTACATATAACAATGTAGTCCCCTATATCTTATACAGTTGTACCATATAAATAAAAGACAACAGTAAGAATAAAATATGGCATCTTTAAGATGAAGTTATGTTATTAATGATTTTGGAAGTGCTCAGTTTTTCAACATTGTGGCTAATGCTCTAGGAACTGTCTAATATTTAACTCTCTGCAAATACTTTTTGCATCATATTTATCAACACAGTAATCCCAAGAATGAGTGTGTGTCCCCACCCTCCATTTGTGTTAGCTCTAATTTATATCAGATAACTCAATTTCTTGTTGCCTAAACTCATTCTGTGAGTGGTAATCCTATGTGGATTTAATGAGATAATCCATGTCTTTCCTCATGTCCTTCTTGTTTAAACACTGCAGGACTGAGAGCCATACATCTGAGATCTGATGGGGCTAGCCATGACTGTGTTTAGAATCAGAATAAAATGGTCTCTAAAGATTTTAGAGGTAGAATTATCCCTTGGTTTTATTCCCAGTCCACTCATCATTTTACACATGTAAAATGAACAGGGACTATCTTACATGTATCATGAATTCATGCTACATAAATAAAAAAAAACAGTAAGAATAAAATGTGGCATCTTTAATAAAGTTATTCCATTAGTGATTTCAGACTATCCTGTGTAGCAAAATCAGGCACAGTAGCATCAAATCTAGACTATAGAACTTCTATTGTGATATATATAGCTTTTGAGCTTGGCTCTTTACCATCTGAATATGATCTGCTCAGTATCTTGAGTTATCTCATTTGGTAGCAGGTAACTGCATCACGTTTAAATCTGGGGGTTAAAGAATTACAGGCTGCTAATCCAACAAGACAAACAGCACTTTATTTTAAGGACAGGACTTGAAGGGGATTGGGTTCAGTGAATCTATGTTTGCACATTTAAGTACACTGTAATGTTTAATTTACTGCTTCCCACAGAGCAGGAGAGAGGAATCCCTTGTATCTGAGTTTAATTATTGATCCCATTTAGTGATGGAAATGAATTACATGTTTTTGAGCAATTCTCAGTGCAAATGGCTACTGACACACTGCAGAAAGAATGCAGTTTGACACCACTTAACTACCACGGCTCCATCCTGTCGAATCCTGGGGATATGTAGTTTGTTGTGGCACCAGGTCTCTCTGACAGAGAAGGCTAAATATCTCACAAAACTACAAATCCCATAATTCCATAGCACTGAGCCATGACAGTTAAACTGATGTCAAACCGCATTATTTCTGCAGTGTGTCAGAAGACTACATAAAAACTCAAAGTACAGTACACAGATTTTTTTTTTCCTGAAATGAAATGTTTCTCAAATGTACTATACAATGGTTTCTTAATATTTTCTCTCTTTAGTAAGGTTCCAAACTTACTTCTTACTCCTAGGCAGTAGGGCCTGGTTCAGATACAACAATCTAAAATGGATTAGCCATGATATATTGGCCCAGTAACAAACCACATGCTCCTTACTCACCCTTCCTCTCTTCATGCACATGACTTTGGTACTTCTATCCTGACTTCTTAAAACCACAGTTCCCTCTGCTGTCCAAAGTGGGAAACTGCAATTTAATTGTTACATTTAAACTAGGCTATGAACACACCAGATCCTGTCTAATCTTGGAAACTAAGCTGGGGCAGCCCTGGTTAGTACTTGGATGAGAGCCTGCCAATGAATACCAGGTGCTGTAGGCTATATTTCAGAAGGAGGAACTGGCAAAACCACCTCTGAGTATTCTTTGCCAAAGAAAACCCTATGAAATATATGGGGTCACCATAAGTTGACAAGCAACTTGAAGACACATACACACATGAAACAAGATAAAACCAAATAACAAGATAAAACCAGAGATAAAACCATCATGGGAAACTGTGGTTTGAACAATTCAAAATAGAAGTCCTGAAGACAGGTGACTCACTCCTATCTTTGTTAGGGTTTATTGGTCCAAGATTTTCAAGTCTGAAGTCAAATTACACTGAGGTCATGCTCCTGTAAAATCCACTGCTTAACAAAACTCCACAGAAAAGTCAAATCATGCAAGCTGCCTGAAAGAACAAAAGCCCAATGTTTAATGTATTTGTTTCTGTTTTCTTCAAATGACACCAACCTCCTGTGGTTCTCAGAAGATTTCACTTGAGATAAAGAGCTCCCTGGGTAAAATGTTGCCTTCCAAATCTTGAAAAGCACAGAAGCCAACCAAAGAGCACCAGGTTGCCTTCTAAATGGCCCCATTCTATAGTTGTGTTATTCTTTTTTTCCCCCTTTCTTTCTTACAGTCCCTCTGGTCGTAATCTGGAATTGATCTCCTTTTAATGGGGCCACCAGGTGGGAAGTGTATCCCAAACACCATGTGTCTTCCTTCAGCCTATTTGATGTCAAACCTTACCAAGTTAAATGATGTACACAAATGGGTTTGTATCAAAAGACAAGACCTCCTCCCCAGAGAGTGCTGGCAACTCAAAGCTTAATTGTGGTGCCCATTGAGAAGCCTTCCATCCTTTCCCTCTCTGTGGTGTTTGCTCCATAGCTAATTGCCTGTTTTTAGGATTGGGGCAATCACTTCCAAGCCTCATCTTGAGCTTGTTATAAATGCCCTTGTGTCATGCCTTTTCACATAAATACAGAGTGTTTACCTGCCAGTCATCTACAAAACAGGACCGTTGTCAAGGGAGATGGCAGCTCTTGAAGATATTTATTTTAATACACTGGCCTTTCACTTCTGAAGATTAAGAGATTTCTCTCAGGAGACTTTAAAAAATACACACAATGAAATTCAAAGGCACTTGGAAATATGGCTCATTTGTATTCATTTTCTCATATATCTTTAATTTCTTTTCTTTTTTTAAAATCTCCATTATTAAAAATTGTTATCAGTCTATGAACTGGTCAAAAGACAGTGTAGTGTAGCAGCGGGACTGAAAATATCAGGGTTCTAACCAGAACCAGAGATGTTCTGGGTAACTTTGGGACAATCATTCTTTATTTCAGCCTAATCTACTTCACAGGGTGATTAGGGGAATAAAATAGAACCCTATCCATGTATGCCAGCCCCATTGCCTTGGTGAAGAGGTAGAATATACATTTGAAGAATAATTATAAAGACATATTTACAATGCCATTACTGGCTGAAGGCAACACTTTCTTCTGCAAACATCTTGAATCATATACTAATAATTGATCATCCACTAGTGTTATTCTGAATTTACATGCAGTTAAAACATACCTTTAGTGCTACCATTATATCAACTTACACTGAAGTGAATAGGGATGACATTCTTAACATGGAAAAATTCTGAGCTACTGTGCAATTCAGCCCTTGTACCAGCACTTTTGGGAAGGGGTATGGTTCAGTGATGGTGCATGCTATCTTCCATGCAAAAGCTCCCAGATTCAATCCCTGATAAATCCAACTGGAACTAGGAAACCTTAGAAAGCCACTGTCAGTAAGCTAGATGGGTCAGTCATCTGATATATGTAAGACACCTATGTTGCTGTAATTATTTAAGTAGAATAAAATACAGTATTGTTACCCTAAGAGGTGGGGTGCTTTAGAACCTCACCTGTGATGTCAAAACTATATCAATATTTGGAGGAAGATGAGTTCTGCAGGAGGGGAGAGGTGCTACAGCAGAACTTTATGATACATCTCACGATGCAGGATCTTGGCCATTATTAAGCATTTTGATAAGAACAGTAAATGAATATCCATAGTATTTTACTTAGTACAAGGATCTATCTACACAATATTTATATTTCTATTGTTGTATGCTTTCAAGTCATTCCTGATGTATGGCAACCCCAAGGTGAACCTATCAGAAGATTTCCTTGGAAGAATTTGTTCAGAAGGGATTTGCCTTTGCCTTTCTCTGATGCTGAGAGAATGTGACTTGTCCATGGTCACCCATTGGTGTTCCATGGCCAAGCAGGGATTTGAACCCCGATCTCCCAGTGTCCTAGTCCAACACTGAAACTACTACACCATGCTGGCTCTCATATTTAATTTTACTTTCACTAAATTAGACTATCAGAAAAGCTGTTATTATTCTTCCACAGTAATAGATGCATAAAAACTATTACTGTGTTAGATATGAAAAGCATTAACTTAATCCATATTTTTTTCAGAAATCTAGTATTTATTCACAAAGCAAATTACCAACATAAATGCAATAGGGAATCACTTCTGATTTTATTTGTATGGCATTTAAAAAATAATAACAGGAACATAGATATAATACATTTTTAGCATTAGCGTCAATAAATAGCTTAATGTCATTAGCTTATTATAAACATCATAAAACCTGTTATAATGCAAACAAATGCAATATACCCCAGGGAAGCATATTTTAATTGCAATAAAACTGTCATCTAGATGAAGTGGCTGGTTATATTTACCTTCATTGGTTCTAATGTGATTCTAGTAAAATGAAAAAGAGATCTGACCCTTTTCTCTGTTTTCCTCTGATGGTTGTGATGAAGTATATAATCCATTATGGAACATGGTCTGCAAGGAAGACAGAGGGATCACTAATATGGATATATATAACTTCTGAGTTGAGACAAAAGAGAAAGCAGACCTCCTTTTAATGATGCATCTAGAGGAAGCCCAGTTGACAATGGCTGCTTTAGATGAAGAATGTGGTACAAAATAGAATAAAAACATCAACCTAAATTTGGACTTGGACTAAATTTCCTATGGGAATTGGTTAGGTTACAAATAGAAAGATATAGAAACATTAGGCCTAAAACACAAGCTTTACTGAGAATGAAAATGAGCACTGTGTCCAAACTGAAGGGTTGTCTAAACAGTGAAATAAAACCTCATAGAATTCACTGGGAATCCTAACTGTCTAAATGGGATCCTGCATAAATCCACAGTATTTGAAAGGAGGGGGGCCCAAAATATCAAAAACAACGCTGGAAAAGCCTTCGTGGTTTTCCCCGTAGTTTTTAAAAGACAGTGAGGAGTGTTGCATTTCTGCTTGTTGGGACAAGCAATTTGCTTTGAATTGCTTTCCCATAGGAGAGGAGGCAGAAAGCTGATTGGCCGGGCGAGTCTGGGGGGCAGAGCTTGCTAACAGGGCAAGTGCCTGCTGCTGCCCTGTAGGATTTTACTAAGGTGATAAAGCAGGTGTTTGTTTATTTGTTTTCTATCCTTTTAGCTCGGAAAATCGCTGTATTGCTCCAGCACACCTTAGACAAAGTTTTTTTTTAAAAGTTAGGCGGCAGCGAAGTACTAATGCAAGTAACTCACTCGCTGTCGCCATCTAGCATGTGAAGCTTCTGGGGGCTTCTGGGGCCAAAACCACCATTAAGACAAGTAGCTGCTGCTGCAAAATGCCATTACTATGAGGTACTCAATTCCCCCCCCCTCGTATAGATGGGCCCTGCAATGGGAGCAGAGTTCTAAATGGCATGGAAGCCACCATGTGTACACATGAAGGCCTCACTGCTATCAGCATTTGCTCTGTAAGCGTGGCTGCTTGGGTGTTGAAGCCACGTATACTGGTAACACAATGTCAGTGGTAGGGCTACATAATGAATTTCACTACTTCTAATAAGAAAAGGGCTTATTATGACATTACAAATGATTGTCAATATTCTGTATCAGCTACTTAGTTATGTATGTGTAAATAAGTAATGTCTCCTTCCCCAACCTCCCTCAACCTACTTTAACACCCAGCAGACAGAATGAATGAAGAAGGTCTATTCAACTGCCTATCACTTGACCACTTCCCCAACCAACAAACAAGGCTGAAACAAGGAATTGTAACATGGGTCCTGCTTCTGCTGGTCACAGCCTTGCTCACTGGTTGGAGAGGGTTTGGAACTCAAACTACAGGAAAAGTGATTCCACCTAAACATTAGGAAGAACTTCCTGACAGTAAGAGCTGTTGGGCTGTGGAATGCACTGCCTGGGAGTGTGGTGGAGTCTCCTTCTTTGGAGGTCTTTAAACAGAGGCTGGATGGGAGTCCTGGTGGCACAGTGGTTAAATGTGAGTACTGCAGTCACAACGTTGTAAGTTCGATCCTACATGGCTCCAAGGTTGACTCAGCCTTCCATCCTTCCGTAGGTCAGTACGTAGGGTACCAGCCTGTTGGGGGCAATTAGCTAACACATTGTAAACCTCTTAGGAAGTGCTTTGGCACTGATAAGTGGTATAGAAATAAAAGTGCAATAAAAATATTGTCTTGAAAAGGTATGTTATCATATTGTATCTACAGTTATATTGTGCAGTAACATAAATAGATATTTATATAAGAAAGTCAAAATAAGTCATTGTGCATGTTCAAACACAGCTGGAGAGGGAGTTAATTTATATTGTTTTGTAAATATTTTATATCATGTTTCTGAAATAAAATAATTTTTAAAAGAAAAAGAAATAAAAGTGCTATTGCTATTGCTATGGCCGTCTGTTGGGCATGCTTGGATTGGTTGTTCCTGCAGGGCAGGGAGTTGGACTAGATTGCCCTTGTGGACACCTCCAACTCTTTGATTCTGTGATCCTCCTCCTTGTGCCTGATCAGCAGCTGAACAGACCTCAGGCACCCAGTCCAGCTTCTGGCTATTAAAATAGGTCCCAACCATTTACATATCCTTATTGAATACAGGACAGTTACAGATCTGTAGCACTAAGGACTTTATCGTATGCTGCCCTTTAAATGTTCTTTTGCCAGCATAAAAAAAAATTATCCCAGCAAAAGAACGTTCTTCTCCCAGCAAAGGCAGTTCCATGAATAAAGAGGAAGTGAATGGTGCCCTGTTCACTTCCTCACTCAAAATCCCGCAAGACTTCGTCATGCAGGAAATTTAAAAATAAAAACAAAAATAACACATTTAAAGTTAAACCAAGCACCTTAACACACTTTAAAGGTCCCAAGTAACCCAAGAAGGGTCATAAAAAGAGTGAAACTTACCTGGATGTCCCAATCTGACCCGGAAGTGTTCTGGCCAGTCCGGCCGTTGTTGGGATAAGTACGAGATTTAAATGCCTTGTTGTTTTGCACACCAGCAATGCCGGCACACAAGGAGCACAGGGATCTATTGATGGCTTAAGGCATCAATTAAAAACTATGTGATTTTCACTGAACGTAAATGTGAAAGGGCGACATCTGATCCGTGCACCCTTTTGTGTTTATGTGGCATTGTTATGATGCAATATGTAGTCCGTCTGATAAAGTCCTAGGTTATGAGTCCATTAACTGCAATACTGAACCCCCATCTGTTCTAATATATGTAAGCATTGTTACACACATGAGAAGGCTCAGGTGCCAGAGCTGAATGTGTGTTGATAAGAAATAGTGCAAAGGGATGGGAAATTTTCTTCATCTAGCTGACCTTCAGAAAATGAGCTTTATTATACAAAATTTATGAAGAAGATCAAGTGCCTAAGTCAACAGCACATTTTAAAAAAAGCCTTGTTACCTATACCAACCAGTGGTTTTTAATAGCAGAATGAATAAGCCACTATGATTTAGAGTTTGATATTCAGACTATGAGATAGCTTGTATAAGAAATATTGTTAGACTAGATCGGCAGATTTCTCATTATACATTACATTATCCCATTGTTAATGTAGGAATGGCTGTGATGCAAATTCTAATGTGGAGCATGACTTCTCATTGTGTAAAATTTGAAATTTAAAAGAATGGGAGGGACAAGATTGTAACTTGGTGGCAGAGCCCATGCCTGCTATGTAAAATGTCACAAGTTGAAAAACATTTTCAAGTGTGATCATTTAAGTAAGATTTGCACCATTTTCACTTGTACCAACTCGTTTATATAAACTAGCTGTAACAATCAGGGGAATAGAAGGTGGTTCTGCACTCCTTGGATGCTCTGTCTCTCTCTCTCTCTCTTCATAATTTGAGTCCCATTTCAAGATAAAGGTGGGGTATAACTCAAATAAATGAATGAATAAATAAATTTTCTGTTATTTGAAAATAAATAAATAAATAAATTTAAAATTATTAGAAAAAACTTTCTTTTGCATATTCACAAAAGTCCATTAATAAAGGGATAGTGGTAGTTAAAACAATTTAAACAAAAGAAGCATAGAAAAGGCAGTAGACTAATGAAGTTGTCCGTGAGTAAAAAAACAGCACGGCCACCTCCAATGCTAGCTGCAAGAGTCACGGACGATGCCGAGAGAGAAACGACGTCATCCAAAATGGACCCCTTGCCACGCGGCAGCCTCGTTACTGCTCCGGAGGCCGCTTGCGCGGCAAGACGCTGAAAAACATGTCTCTAGACAGGAAGAAGATTTTGTTAGAATATGAAAGGACATCCATTGAATGCCACTAGATAATCACATATGGTGACATAAATACTTTGGCAGCTGCAAATATGGAGTATTAGAAAGCATTATAGCCCATAAGGATAAAAACATTACTCTGTAGGAGCAAAGCTACATTCTTTTGAATGTATGTATGGAAACTTTCACTTACTTAGAGGAAATGGTTACATACCCATCTTACAAACAGAGCCACATCAGTGCCATTCTACAGAAAAAACTTTGTTTGAACAGGCTTCCCATGGTGGTTGTAGCAAATTTAAGCATGTCAGCACAACCCCCTGGTTTAGAAGAGTTTGCTGGCACAATTAAAATCCCTGCAATTGTGTCACAGGCCATTTCACACAAATAGTTTCCCATATGGGAAGGCACGGGCCCATTTTTCAATGGCCGCCACACTAACAAAAGTAATTTAAGAATTAGGCCTTTAGGAGCTGTGCCGTATAGAAGATAAGGAACTTTTTTTTTTTTAAGGAATTTGGCAGCTGGTTAAAACAATGTAAAAGAGTGAAAGGAAGGATAAAAAGCAAAGGACAATTGCAGTAAGTAAAATAAAAAAAACTAAAGGGTCTTTGTCATGCCAGTGCCTTTAGAGTATTAATAAAGATTGAAGCATTCAAGACAGAAAAATCCAACAAAGTAAAACGTGCTTAGGCTTCTTGACTAGGCCAGAAAACATCAAAGGAAATCCAGTTTTGAACTTCTGATGCATGCAAATGAATGCAGATTGAGATAAATAGTCTCCACACCCACATAAGAAAAGTTGGAGGACATAAGAGAAATGTCAGGATAATATCCCTTTAAGTGTAGAAGGAAAATGTTGAAGCAACAGACCGCTCACTAGCACAGCTGAAATGGGTGTGTGCACAGCTGTAGCTAGGCAGAAGGTGACTAGCCAAGCACTCTTGTAAAGATACACTCTGTGTGAGTTACTGTTGCTGGATGTTTGGAGTATTTGCTGTTGGATTCATTCTTGAGGTTTGCTGTGTATATTCTGTTTGTTTTGTACTGGAACTGAAGATAAAGCCTCCAGAAGGAACTTGCTGCTTCTAAGTCTTCTTATTGTGGGTGAATGTGGGTTAGAGCAGTGATAAAGCCTGCTAGCTGAAGCCTATGTTTTTCAAGCCCTATTCTGCTGTGTAGTTTATCCGCTGTTTGGCTACTCCTGGGTCTAGGTCATCCCCAGGCAGTGCCAGGTACCTCTCAGTAAGCCTATACTGAGTGGACAAGAAAATTTACAGGAAAATAGCAAGCATATCCCCAACATTTCACAGATGAGAATGTGGTTAAGATGGCAAACATTATTCATGAGGAAGAACATAGAAACTAGGAAAGGCTGCAGAAGTTTCCTCTTGCCTGAGCTGATTGGGACAGGCAAGATTCTACCCCTCCTCTCCTCTCTCCCCTGGTGAGTTAATTGTATGCAAACTACCTTTGCACTTTGAACTCAGGAGATTTTCAGACGCAATTTTTGGGTGTATATATTTCAAAACAGCTCCGTTGCTGCCGCGCGGCACAGGAGCAGTTTTGGATGACGCCGTTCCTCTGCTGAACCCCTCCGTGTCACTTCCGTGACAGAATGGAGGAAGCTGCGTCATATTTCACTCATGGGCACCAACCATGAATGAAATATGACGCGGCTTCCTCCATTCTGTCACGGAGGGGTTCAGCAGAGGAACGGCGTTGTCCAAAACTGCTCCCCTGCCGCGCGGCAGCAACGGAGCTGTTTTGGAATATATACACCTGAAAATCGCATCTGAAAATCTCCTCAGTTTGTAGCAACTGAAGTAAACCAATGATAAAGAGGGAAGCTAGCAGGAGGAAGGCACCTAAATACCTTAGAGGTGCCAGATCCCATCTGATCTTGGAAGCTAAACAGGATCAGCTCTGGCTAGTACTTGAATGGGAGACCACCAACAAATACCAGGTGTTATAGACTATAGGTCAGAGTAAGGCACTGGCAAAACCATCTCTGAGTATTCCTTTCCTAAGAAAACCCTATGAAATTCATGGGGTCACCATAAGCCAGCAGATGACTTGAAACATACAGAAGGAGGAAAAAGGAACTGGAACATTTTAAAAACAGCTGGGAAAGTGGATTAATGAGGACTGTCCCTGCAAAATCAGGACAGTTGGAGGGTATTAGCAATTTCGCTGTGGAAATGGTGAGTTGTTACAAAAAGGCTTGAAGAGAAAGTACTACTGTTGTATAAACAAATATGAAATCACATTTAGAATATGGGGGGGAAGGGCCACAGTTCTATGATGCAGCACACGTTTTTCATTCTGAAAGACTTTAATTTAACCCCAATACCAGGGTTAGACCTGTGTTTTGAACTCCTGGAGAGATCATGTGAGGAGACCAAAAATGGGAAATGTGTCACCCTCTAGATCAAATAAAATCTCAAGCTATCTGGTGTGGTTGAGCAGCAGGTATTTTTTCCCCAAATATGCCAGGAATGGGCATCGTATTTCTATTTATTGGCCACACCTTTCTTTCTTTCCTGGAACCTTTCCATAGACTGGCAGCCCCATGGATCAGCACCAGTCCTAGGACCACCACTTTGAGTTGGCACTGCTCTAGATGGCTGCAACAGCATCAGAGAATCATAGAGTTGGAAGAAACTACAAGGGCCATCCAGTCCAACTCCCTGCCCTGCAGGGATATACAATCAAAGTATTCCCAACAGATGGCCATCCAGCCTCTGTTTAAAAACCTCCCAAGAAGGAGACTCTACCACATTTCAAGGTAGTGCATTCCACAATTCTTGCGAGAAGACACGAGTGTGGAAAACGCAAAAATAAAAAGAACAGAAAAAAAGTGACAGCAAGCACAAAAACAACTCTAAAATGTTAAAGTAACCTGGAGAGGGCCATAAAAAGTGTGTCACTTACCTTGATGTCCCGATCTCACCTGGAAGTGTTTTGGCAGGGACCTCCTATTGACGCTGGGATCTCACCAGCGAAATGGGGCACCTTGTTGTACACAGGCAAATCCATCACAGATATGGAACAGGAGGAGCTATTGACAGCTTCTCCTGTCAATAAAAAGGAGTGCTGGCAGAACAGGAACAGAACGGGTGCATAACGATGGGGGACAACATTGTCTGATAAGGGAGCCCTTTTGCAATCTATCGTCACTCCTGTAATGCCACTTTAGACACATCTGATAAGTTCCTTAATTGAATGTTGAAACCGCTACTCCACACTGGCTCTTAAAAGTTAAAAAAAAATAACTATGCTATTAAAAACAGATAATTGAAAACAGATCAAAATACATTGAAAACAGAATTTAAAATATGAAAAACACACTATTACTGTAACACTATTCTACCATATAGTTTTAAAAAACCAATCAAAGGCCTGCCTGCATAAGACAGTCTTGAGCTGGTTGTGGAAAGCTGGCAGGGAGTAGGCTAAGCAGACCTCTCATGGAAGGGAATTCCCCAACCTGGGCAGAGCCACTGAGAAGGCTCTCTGTCATATGTGCCTACGATGGTGGTGGCACTGAGAAAGCTCTCTCCCAAGAAAGTTACAACTTGGGGCAGCTCCTATAGAGTGATGCAGTACAGTATTTTAAGTAATCTGTACCCAAACCATGTAGGGGTTAAAGTTCATAACCAACACTTTGAATTCTGCTCAGAAATGGATTGATAGCCAGTGAAGTGTTCTAATAGGGGAATTATATACTGTGTGCAAATATAGCTGGTTGAAGTCAACAGTGAGTTTCTGGGTGACTTCAGCTTTTAAACCAAGTTCTGCATCCATGAAGAGTAGATTTATTTATTTTTTAAAGTGAAAGGTATGATTCCTTAGAACAGTGGATCCCCTGTGAAGGCTGCTCAGCCCATGTGACAGGAGCCAAGGAAAAGCTGAACATTGTTGTTCAGTCCGCTCAAGCCACAAACTTGTAGGAAGAAGTAGGAAAAAAGTCTTTCTCCCCCCCCCCCTCCAGTGCCTCTGAGGGAGTGTTTAATGGATGGTGTAATTATCTTCTTCTTCTTCTTCTTCTTCTTCTTCTTCTTGCTTTTAGGGTTTTAAATCTTGAGTTAAGTCTTGGCAACAAAATCTATTTAAAGGGGGTCCCTGGTAAAGAAAAGGTTAAGAGCCACTGACCTAGAATGATAATGGCCATGCATTAAGGTGACGGAGATTATCAGATGGGCTAAATATGTCATCATACAAATGCCAAGAGATCGCTAAAGGGCTTGAATTTCAGACGTTGTCGTCCCCATCTCATTATGCTCCCATGCTGCTTCCATTCCACAGCACTCCTTTTTATTCATGGGCTAAGCCGTGAATAGATCCTCCGTTCCATTTCTATGACAGAATGTCATGCTTGTGAAAAGGTGCCCCATTATGCTGGTGCGATGCCAGCATCAGTGGGAGGTCCGTGCCAGAACACTTCCAGGTATGATCAGGACAACGAGATAAGTGACACACTTTTTTGTACCCTTCCCAAGTTGCTTGTAATTTTTAAACTGTGTTTAGGTGCTTTGTTTAACTTTTTGACATGTATTTCCCTTTTTAGTTTTGAATTTCCCGCGCGATCTCCCTCTCGTGAGAATGGCCAGGGTTTCCATTCCATGAAGTGAATTGGGCTCAGTTCAAGCTCCATTCACTCCTGGGCTGCCAGGCGGAGGGAGGGAACATGGTGCTAAAAAGTAGGCATGAAACTTTTTGTTTCCATGCCATGATGGGGACAGGAGAGGGGCAGGAGAGGAGTTTGCAAGTCAGGAACACTTTATTTTTGTCCCTGTCTGAAAATTTCCAATGCCCTGAATACATGAAACAAGGTTAAACAAGAGGGTTTTTTAAAGTTAGTTTTGAGGAAAGTCTCCTATTTGCTTCAAAGCAATGGGTCAATAAATGTTGTCATAGGAGAATGTTTATTTCTGTAAAAATACTCCTTACTTTGCTGCAAACTATCTCTCACTTGGCAGCCCCTTTGCCTTATAAGCACTGTCCATCAGTGCCAGGAAGGGTAATGCCCACCGCTGAGATTATTTTTAAAATTCCCACTGACAGACAGCGAGTTTCTTTCAAACCAGGAAAGCTCTGCTTGAAGTCTGGAGTCCTCTTCCAGAGCTAGCGTGACAATCAATGCACAAAGATTAAACCCTCTGATGATGCCAGATGCCTGGGAGAATAAGAATCCCCTTTGGACCAATGCAATTTGATGAGAGGCATCCTGAAGAGTTAATCTTCTTCCAGGGATAAAGAAAAGGGCTAGTGGAGGAGGGGTAGAGTCAGAGGAAACCACAAATTCTTCAAGCTGGAAATACACATCTCGGTGTTTCTGAAGAGGCATCTGTATATAATGTTATAATGTTAGCCTGAGCAAAAACAAACTAAATGCAAGAACGCTAAGCTTTTCAGCCATAGTGGTGAATCAGGGCTGAGTACAACACTGAAATACAGACATGATAGTATGGCATAAAGCAGGCCACAACTTTATTGGTTACAGACAGGAAGTATTGGCTTGGCATGGGCCATGGATCCTGTGATTTGGTGACCTGTGTGCCCATTGATAATTTATCTACCACATGATTTTTGTGATATCTCCAGCTTTATGATTCCACGCAGACTTCCTCCCATTTTGTGTAGGCAACTGCAGGGGGGGGGGATGGGCCTGATAGGGGACCAGGTCTAGACAAGCCTGATGAGTGCCAAAACAGCATCAGATGCCTTCATGGTATCCTACAAAAAGGCCAGGTTACCCACCCATAAAGTGGAGATTTTGCATCTTTCTTTGTTTCCTTGGCCGTAGGGAATAGGAGCACTCCTCAACAACCTTTTTGACACTTCTCTCCTTGGTCTGTATCTGATTGCTAGCAGGATATTGTTCTAGACAGCTATCACCAGACTATTCTCTATAAATGCAACTAACACTTAAAGAACAACCATTAATACAAATAGATAAAACATCATCTGACAGCATAGAGTTCTACAGGTAGCATACACTATGTAAAAGGAGGAGGGTTTCTATTTCTTTTAAGCCTGCTGCCTTCATCCCTCACTTTTCTTTTTCTAAATCAAAAAAGCTTCAACACCACCCCATCTCCATGGTCAGATCAAGTTTAAAATGTTCTTACCTTACTTTCTCCAGCTCTTCTATACTGTGTGTGAGACTGAGGTGACCATAGCTAAATAGGTCTTAGAAACATGGGAGGCTGCCTTATGCTGAGTCAGAATATTGGTTCACCTAGCTGTTTATTGTGCTATTGGTGGAGAACATGTGGACCTCCATCCTTGTGATTTCAAGTTTTCACATCTCACCACTGGCTGTTTGGGCTAGGGTGCCACAGGGTTCTGTCCTGGGCCCAGTGCTATTCAACGTCATTATCAATGACGTCGATAAGGGAATAGAGGGCATTCTTATCAAGTTTGCAGATGCCACCTGTCATGATGGAGTGACTTCTGCATTTCCATCATGGGGAAAGATCTCATCTGCAAAACCTACAATTCCCATCATCTGTAAATTTCCATTTCCTGCTTTTCACAGCAACAGGCAAGGTAGAGGGTGGCCCCTCATTTCCTAAACATGACATCACATCACCTGACTGGAGAGCCAACCAGATATGGTAGTGCAGAACCAGTCAGCATTCCCTAATGGAGTTTTGAGTTTCTGAATTCTTTTGTTTGGGCACATGGCTTGAGACCAGGGAAAAAAAACATGGTTTGGAAGAGATCTGAGGAGCAGATCTTCCACATGGCTTAAGAACATCAAAGAGCCACAAATGATACCATGAAGTCTAAGGGAGTAGTAGACATCTCAATGACTTTGAATTCCATCACCAGAGACTTAGCTAGGCCGGCTTAGGATAAGCCTGAGCCTAGCCGGCTTAGGATAAGCCCAATTGGGACACAGACTGATACCATGGACCTTCATAAATGTAAGTTAGCATTTTCTTTTAGTGTAGGGAAACTGTGTATAGCTAGAAGTACGTTAGTTTTTGTGATTTATTTTAGTCCTATAACTGAATGCTAATTCTCTGAACTTTTAAGCTGAGAACCTGGAGGGGAGATTTCTCTCCATGCTAACTGTTAATTGCTTGAACTAGAAATAAAGTTTTCTCTCTTTTTCTACAAGCCCGCATCCACATGCCTTCCACGGTCATAGCTATCCTGTCTCTCCTCTGGGGAAGAGAGAAGGGGGGTTGGGAATCTCCAACAGAGTGAGTTGTTCACTAGTTAGCTAGCTAGAGAACTGTCCCAGTTTCCTACTGAACTGGGTTTTAAGTGACAAGCAATGGGTGGTGGTGGCTACCAAAGTGAGGCACAGTTCTCAAGGGATTTCTAGGCTACAGGAGCCCTGAGAGTGTGTCTCAAGTTGTACAAATAGCTCGAGCCCTTCTTTCCCTCTTTGTGAAGGAGTGAATGCAAAGAGAAGGAGGGGCTCAATCTTCACAACACCAAATTAGTGGGGCTAGCTAATACCCCACAGGAAAGGATCAGAATTCAAAATGTCCTTAACAGATTAGAAAGCTGGGCTAAAACTAATAAAATAAATTTCAACAGGGAGGAATGTAGTATACTACACTTGGGCAGTAAAAATGAAATGCACAGATATAGGATGGTGACAACAGGCTTGATGGTAGTACAGTTGTCCCTTCACATTCGCGGGGGTTCCGTTCCGCGGACCCCCGCGAATGTGAAAAAACCGCAAATAAGGACACCCCTCCCCCCTCCCTCCCCAGGCCTTCGCGGGGCCTTCCGAGGCCCCGCAGAGGCCTCCCCGGCCCTCCCTCCCTCCCTCCCCAGGCCTTTGCGGGGCCTTGCTAGGCCCCGCGGAGGTCTCCCCGGCCCTTCCTCCCGCCCTCCACAGGCCTTCGCATCTCCGGAGGCCCCAGGATCGCCTCCCCAGCCCTCCCCAGGCCTTCCTGGGGCCTCCGGAGCGTCTCCGGAGGCCCCAGGATCGCCTCCCCAGCCCTCCCCACCCCATCCCCAGGCCTTTCTGGGGCCTCCGGAGCGTCTCCGGAGGCCCCAGGATCGCCTCCCCAGCCCTCCCCACCCCGTCCCCAGGCCTTCCTGGGGCCTCCGGAGCATCTCCGGAGGCCCCAGGATCGCCTCCCCAGCCCTCCCCACCCCGTCCCCAAGCCTTCCTGGGGCCTCCGGAGACGCTCCGGAGGCCCCAGGATCGCCTCCCCAGCCCTCCCCACCCCGTCCCCAGGCCTTTCTGGGGCCTCCGGAGACGCTCCGGAGGCCCCAGGATCGCCTCCCCAGCCCTCCCCACTCCGTCCCCAGGCCTTTCTGGGGCCTCTGGAGATGCTCCGGAGGCCCCAGGATCGCCTCCCCAGCCCTCCCCACCCCGTCCCCAGGCCTTCCTGGGGCCTCCGGAGCGTCTCCGGAGGCCCCAGGATCGCCTCCCCAGCCCTCCGCACCGTGTCCCCAGGCCTTCCTGGGGCCTCCGGAGCGTCTCCGGAGGCCCCAGGATCGCCTCCCCAGCCCTCCCCACCGCGTCCCCAGGCCTTCCTGGGGCCTCCGGAGCGTCTCCGGAGGCCCCAGGATCGCCTCCCCAGCCCTCCCCAGCCCTCCCCACGCCTTTCTGGGGCCTCCGGAGCGTCTCCGGAGGCCCCAGGATCGCCTCCCCAGCCCTCCCCACCGCGTCCCCAGGCCTTCCTGGGGCCTCCGGAGCGTCTCCGGAGGCCCCAGGATCGCCTCCCCAGCCCTCCCCACCCCGTCCCCAGGCCTTTCTGGGGCCTCCGGAGCGTCTCCGGAGGCCCCAGGATCGCCTCCCCAGCCCTCCCCACCCCGTCCCCAAGCCTTCCTGGGGCCTCCGGAGACGCTCCGGAGGCCCCAGGATCGCCTCCCCAGCCCTCCCCACCGCGTCCACAGGCCTTCCTGGGGCCTCCGGAGCGTCTCCGGAGGCCCCAGGATCGCCTCCCCAGCCCTCCCCAGCCCGTCCCCAGGCCTTTCTGGGGCCTCCAGAGACGCTCCGGAGGCCCCAGGATCGCCTCCCCAGCCCTCCCCACCGCGTTCCCAGGCCTTCCTGGGGCCTCCGGAGCGTCTCCGGAGGCCCCAGGATCGCCTCCCCAGCCCTCCCCACCGCGTCCCAAGGCCTTCCTGGGCCCTCCGGAGCGTCTCCGGAGGCTCCAGGATCGCCTCCCCAGCCCTCCCCACCGCGTCCCCAGGCCTTCCTGGGGCCTCCGGAGCATCTCCGGAGGCCCCAGGATCGCCTCCCCAGCCCTCCCCACCGCGTCCCCAGGCCTTCCTGGGGCCTCAGGAGCGTCTCCGGAGGCCCCAGGATCGCCTCCCCAGCCCTCCCCACCCCGTCCCCAGGCCTTCCTGGGGCCTCCGGAGCGTCTCCGGAGGCCCCAGGATCGCCTCCCCACCCCTCCCCAGGCCTTCATGGGGCCTCCGGAGCGCCTCCGGGGGCCCCGTGGACGCCTCCCTGGGCCTCCCCGCTCACTCTATGTCTTTCACGGGGCCTCTGGAGGCCCCGTGTCGCGGTTTTGGGGGGGCCCGGGGGGGCCCTCCCAAAACCGCGAATAACCGAAACCGCGAATGTCAAGTTCGCGAATGTGGAGGGACAACTGTACATGTGAAAGGGATCTAGGAGTCTTAGTGGACCACAAGTTGAACATGAGTCAGCAGTGTGATGCGGCAACTAAAAAAGCCAATGCGATTCGAGGCTGCATCAATAGGAGTATAGTGTCTAGATCAAGGGAAGTAATAGTGCCACTCCATTCTGCTTTGGTCAGACCTCAACTGGAATACTGTGTCCAGTTCTGGGCACCACAGTTCAAGAAGAATATTGAAAAGCTGCAGCGTCTGCATCGGGGGGGGGTGAGCAAAATGGTGGGAGATCTGGAAGTCATGCCCTATGAGGAGTTGTGTATGTTTAGCCTGGAGAAGAGAAGCTTAAGATTGGCACGATAGCCATGTTTAAATATTTGAAAAGATGTCATACTGAGGATGGAGCAAGCTTGTTTTCTGCTGCTCCAGTGACTAGGAAAACTGAGCAATGGATTCAAACTACATTAAAAGATTTTCTTTGGTTTTTTTCTGGGCTGTGAGGCCATGTTCTGAAAGAGTTTACTTCTGACGTTTTGCGTACATCTGTGGCTGGCATCTTCAGAGAATGGTTGGGTAAAGTGTGTGTGGAGTTTATATACTGTGAACCCCTGTTGGGGAGTATATGTAAATTTGTGTATTCCCTCAATTTGCCTACTTGAGGCCTGTGTATCTACTCTTCAGCATGAGGTTTTCTTGGACAGACCAAAGCAGACTATCCTGGATGAGGAACACGCAGGAGATGTCTCTGAGGAGGAGGCCAGTTTCAAAACACAGGAGGTAGACATTTGGAGGAATGTGACACATAGAAGTAGAAGGGCCAGGGATCATTCTGTCAGTTTGGAGCTACAGAATTTATTCAAAGCTCTCTCCCTTATCATTGATGACAAAGAACAGCAACAAGAGCAACAGTGCCAGTCCTCAGAGATTGTGCAAATGACCATGGAAGAGTTAGCACATGGGGTGGCCCCTGCCAAAATGTGTGGTGGTGATAGGGGACTCCCTGCTGAGGGAAACATAAGCAGTGGTTTGCAGGCATGACAAGATGTCTTGAGAGGTATGCTGTCTCACTGAGGCAAAAATTCATGATAGTGGCTCTTAACCTTTTCTTTACCAGGGACCCTCTTTAAATATCTTTTGTTGCCGTGCACCCCCAAGATTTAACTCAAGATTTAAAACCATATCTATCTATCTATCTATCCTGGGTATGTTGCCTTTCCCAGTGTGCTGATTGGCTGCTCAGGAAACATACCCACATGCAAATTCCCTCTCCACCTCACAATCCACTCTTGCCACTCAATCTGCCACTGCTATAACAGAACCCAGACAGTTAACTGGTGGTGGCGGGGGCAGGATGCCACTGCTGCCATTGCAACAGGACCCAGACAGTTAATTGGCAGTGGCAGTGATGGGCCGCCTGTGATAGGACCCAGGCAGTCAATTGGCAGTGGCAGCAGCAGGGCAACAGAGTGAGTCACCCTCAGCAATTCTGGGGAAAGTGTGGAATGCTGAGAAGGGGGAGGAGGAATTTAAAAATCCACCAGCCAAACTTACGGGGTTGTTGTGAGGTCTACCAGGTATTTTGGGGGGGAGTTTTTTAAACATATGTTACACCAGGTACAGGTGGCTGGAGCAGATTGAATGGCAATGCACGGGCCAAGCCAGCCAGCCATCCTTTGCATTGGCTCCTGTCACATGGCCACTTTACTGGAGGCAGGAGGGAGGTGAGCAGCCTTCAATCCCTCGTGGACCCCTGTGAGCACATCGGGGGTCCTTGGGGGTCCTTGGACCACAGGTTAAGAACCATAGTTCCATAGCATAACAGAGAAGCTGACAAGATTCATCAAGCCCACTGACCATTACCCCTTCCTTTTGGTCCAAGTGGAAACCAATGACACTGCAAGGCATAGCCTTCAGGATATAATCAGGAATTATGAGGCTCTGGGTAGGAAGATGAAGGACCTTGATGCACAGGTTGTCATTTCATCTCTCCTCCAAGTTGAAGGGCATAGCCTGGGAAGGGAGAGAAGAATAGTGGAGGTGAACAACTGACTCCACAGATAGTACCGCCAGAAACAATTTGGCTTCTTGGACCATGGTCTCTGGTTTCATGAAGATAGACAAGTGATAGAAGATAGATGAGTTGTACCTCACAGCAGTTGAAGGAACGTTTTTGCTAAGTATCACAAACCTGATCAGGAGAGCTTTAAACTGAGTTGTGTGGAGGAAGGAGACAATATTTTTGAGGGTAGGAGTTCATCACGTGCTGGAGATAATAGCCCAAATGTTATAGAGAGAATTGGGTAAATACTACAAGAACCGAATAGTGGGAAGAAAAGAAACCTTAATTTAGGGGCATGATTGACCAACTGTATAAAAAAAATAAAGCTACAGTAATAGTAAATGATAGTAAGACAGAACAAATAAATTTAACTAGGGGAACAAGACAAGGTTGCCCACTTTCCCCAATAATATTTGCTATGGTGATAGAAATATTAGCTAATGTAATTAGAAAGGATGAAGGTATTATAGGGATATGAAATATTGAAGAGATTAAGCTGAATATGTTCGCAGATGATATTTTAATAACAATACAAGATCCATTGGAAAAAATGCAAGAGATAGAGAAACATTTGGAAATGTTTGGGAAACTGACAGGTTTACAAGTAAATTGGAATAAATCAGAAATGATGATATTTAATTATACAGAGGCAGAGCAAAAAAATATGAAGAATAAAAAGAAATATATTAAAATAAAGGAGCAAATAAAATATTTAGGAATAAATATTGTGGCAGAATTGGAAAAACTAGAGGAAAATGTTTTTACAATATTAAGGAAAGATATGGAGAAAAAAATAGAGAAATATGGGGAAATTAAATTTTCATGGTTTGGAAGAATAGCACTTATTAAAATGAAAATTTTACCAAAAATATTTTTTTTATTTAGAATGCTGCCTATTAAAGTATCAGAGATGGAATTTAAAAAGTGGCAAAATATGATGAATAATTATTGTAATGGAGCCAAAAGATCAAGAATTAATAAAATAGATGGTATAAATTCCCCAAAAATGGAGGTCTAGGCCTACCCAATTTGAAGCTATATTATGTAGCAAATCAATTGAGATATATTATTGATAGTGTTGCGGAAGTAAAAGAAATGGAATGGATGGACACAAATAAACAAGAGATAGAGTTTTAAAAAGTACTAGTTCCAGGAATATCTCCATGAACGCCAGTAATATTGTTGGAGGGTTTCCCAGCAAATTTAAGAAATGAAGTGGAAGCAAAGTTAGGAGGACAAGAAATAATAAGGTTGAAGGAATGGATGGGGGAAATGAAAAATAAGAATTATATGGAAAAAATATTAAAAGAGCAAGGATTCACATGGTTTAAACTGATACAGTTAGAACAATGGACAAAAAAATGGTTAAAAGAGGGAAGTTGTAGAAAAAATACAAAATTTGAGAAATTGATTATAAAAGCTACTCAAGAGAAAATTAATATAAAAGGTATTACAAGTAAAATATATAAAATGTTAATGGATAATGAAGAAGTACAAGATTATCTTAAAGATGTTTGGGAAACAGATGTAGCAACTGTAATAGATAAATCCAAGTGGGGAAAAATATGGAATATGCAACATTTGAAAACATTATCAGTAAGGACTTTTTTGGATGAAGAAAAATAACGCAAGCAGCCTCTCCAGCTTGCGAGGCTGCTGCGCTGCAAATCGCCCCTTTCGTATGACGCTCGCCCCTGCCGGTACTGTTGTGGTAGGTACCGCAGGGAGAGTTGAGCATCATATTTAGTTGATTTTTACTCACGATCAACTTTCGTGAGTAAAAAATCAACGAAATATGACGCTCAACTCTCCCTGCGGTACCGCAACAGTACTGGCAGGGGCGAGCGTCATACGAAAGGGGCGCTTTGCAGCGCAGCAGCCACGCAAGCTGGAGAGGCTGCTTGCGTTATTTTTCTTCGCCCAAAAAAGTCCTAAGAATAAAAGAAAATTACTATAAGATTATATGGGAGATGGTATTTAACCCCAGTAAGATAGAATCAAATAGATAAAAAGTATTCAGCACAGTGTTGGAGGGGATGCCAAGAACTGGGAACGTATATTCATATGTGGTGGAATTGCAGATATGTGCAGAGATTTTGGAAAATAGTAATGAAGGAAATAAGTGAGATACTGGAGATAAATATACCTTCATGCCTGAAATAGCATTATTATCATATTGTGAAAAAATACAAGAATCTCAAATTGTTAAGGATTTATTAACAAATCTGCTGACAGCAGCAAGGTTAATAATAGCAAAGAAATGGAAAACACAAGGTGAATACCAAATAGAAGAATGGTATAATGAAGTATGGAATATAGCTATAAATGAGAAATTAACAAATATGGTTAAAGGAAAAAAAAGGAGGGCTAAAAAGAATGTTTTTGGTGAAAAATGGAGTAAATTCTTAGAATTTGTATTAATAAAGGGGAGAGGAAGCAAACCTGAGTTGGAAACAATGGTATTTTGGAAAGAGGGATGAATGTAAAGGGAAGTCCCTGGGTGGAGGGAATCACTGTTATATGTGTTTGTTAAGTTGTATGTATAAATTGTATGTTGTTTAATTTTAAAATTAATTTTAAAATATTTTTAAAAAGAAACCAGGATGGATGTCAAAAGAACTCTCAACTGAGCCAAGACTTAAAAGGTATATGTACAAGAAATGGGAAAAGGGGGAAATCACCAAAGAGGAATTCAAATGAATAGCTAGCATGTGTAGGGAATGTCACAAAAGCTAAAGCACAGAATAAGTTCAGGCTTGCTGGAGAGTTTGAAAACAGTAAAATGGGGTTCTTTTTTTTGTTATGGTATAGCAAAAAGAAGAACAAGGAAATGGTAGGACCACTGTATGGAAAAGATGGTGAAGTGCTAACAGGGGATAGAGAAGAGGTAGAACACCTTTTTTGCCTTGGTCTTCTCCCAAAATGAAAGCAGAGCTCAACCTGGGGGAAATGGAGCAGATGATGTGGTAGGGGAAATGTAGCACAGAATAGTAAAGAGGTGGTACAGGAATACCTGGCCAGTATAAATGAATTCAAGTCTCCAAAGCCAGATGAACTTCATCCAAGGATACTAAAAGAACTGGAAGAAGTAATCTCAGAACCTCTGGAAATAATCTTCAGGAATACCTGGAGAATAGGAGAAGTCACAGAAGACTGGTGGAGGGCAAATGTCCCCATTTAAAAAGGGGGGAGGAGCAAGCCCAAATAATTACACCCAGTTCACCTGACATCAATACTATGAAAGATTCTAGAACAGATCATTAAACAGACAGTCTGTAAGCACTTAGAGAGGCATGCTGTGGTCACTAAAAGTCAACATGGATTTCTTGAAAATAAGTCATGCCAGACTAATCTTATATCTTTTTTTGATAGAGTTACAAGCTTGGTAGATGAAAGGAATGCTACGGATGTACCATATCTTGATTTCAGTAAGACCTTTGACAAAATCCCCCATGATATTCTTGGAAAAACCTATTAACATGCGGGCTAGACAATGCAACTGTTACGTGGATTTGTAATTGACTGACCGATCAAACACAAAGGGTGCTTGTTAATGGCTCCTCTTCATCCTGGAGTTAAGTGACTAGTGGGGTGCCACAGGGTTCTGCCCTGGGTCCAATGCTATTCAACATCTTTATCAATGACTAGGATGATGGAATAGAGGGCATGCTTATCAAATTTGCAGATGACACCCAATTAGGAGAGGTAGCTAATACCAGAAGACAGAGTCAGAAAGCAAAATTACCTTAACAGATTAGAGAACTGGGCCAAAACTATGTGAAACATGTGAAAGGGATCTAGGAATGTTAGTAGATCACAAGCTGAATATGAGTCAACAGTGTGATGCAGCAGCAGCAAAAAAAAAAAAAAAAAAGCCAATGTGATTTTAGGATCCATCAATAGGAGTATAGAGTCTAGATCAAGGAAAGTGATAGTATCATTCTATTCTGTTTTGGCCAGATGTCACTAGAAATACTGTAACCAGTTCAGGCCACTGGAATTCAAGAAGAATATTGACAAGCTGGAACATGTCCAGGGGAGGGTGACCAAAATGGGAAAAGGTCTGGAAACCATGTCCTATGAGGAGTAGCTTAGGGAGCTGGGTATGTTTAGCCTGGAGAAAAGGAGGCTAAGAGATGACATGATAGCCACTTTTAAAAACTTGAAGGGATGTAATTTGCTTTCTTTCTGCTGTTCCAGAGACTAGAATGCGGAGTGATGGATTCAAACTACAGGAAAAGAGATTCCACCTGAACATTAGGAAGAACTTCCTGATGGTAAGAGCTGTTCAACATTGGAATGTGCTGCCTTGAAGTGTGGTGAAGTCTCCTTCTTTGGAGGTTTTAAAACAGTGGCTAGGTAGTCATCTGTCAGGAGTGCTTTGATTGTGTATTCTTGCATGGCAGGGGGTTCAATGGGATGGCCCTTGTGGTCTCTTCCAACTGTATGATTCTATGGACTTCATCAGATGCAGCAAATACAGCATCATAACTATGGCAAATTAATGGGAAAGGGTGCACATATCAGATGATATTGTCCTTTCGCAATCATGTATTGTCCAAAAGGCATTCTATTTTATTGACAGGCCAAGCCATCAATAAACCTCCCATTGCATACTACAAAATATTCTTTGGCAGAAGCATTAGTTTTCAAATTTCACTCAGTCGTAGACATTTAAAATGGATTTGATATAGGATACGTGGCAACAAAACGAATCAGAAGATCTTTGGGATAGCTGGATGTCAGTCCACTTATATCCCAGTTACCATCTCTAAAGTGATCTGCAAGCAAAATTAGTTGCTGATCAAGAAAATGATTCTCAAACCATGAGGCTATTTCTTGAATATCTGGAGCTGAACCAAAACATTCCAGAGAACAGAATCCTGAGGTAGGTTGAGGCTTTCTCCTTTTACAACATAAGACTTAGGTAGGTTGCAGAGCTAGTGTTAGGGTTCAGAACTGCACTTACTGAAGCCCACTTGCAATGATGGGTTGAATGCCTTCTATCAGCTCGCGTTAGTCATTCAACTTGGATATCTTGGGTGGAAGAGGACAATGATAGTGGTGGTATCCAAGTCAGTGGAACAGTGAATCTACTCTGGGTCTTATTCCAAGCTGTAAAGGAGTCTCCAAGAAGCTGAGCCTATTCTGGGGATAGGTTTTAGCAGTTTGAATAGCTCCTTTAAAGTTTGGACTACAAGCCAGAGTGAATTCATCACCTCACTGTGATGGAAACCACCAGCCACCTCTGGAGCGGGGAGGGAATGATGATTCACACACACCCCTACACACACAGGTGCCTAGTCATCCAAATGCATTTGAAAAGAACTTCTTTTGTCCAATAATTGCTTCTTTGGTTCTTGACAAAGTGTGGGATTAAAAATAACATCCTCTGTTCCCTACTCTAATATTTTTGGATGAGAGCACAGATCTTCCATACATAGCAGCAAAATACAAGTTAACAGTTACAGTTTGTTGTGGAGCAGCTGTGTACTGTTCAGGTGTGTAGGAAAGACATAATATTTGTTGTTGTTGTTCTTATATTTATATAACAAAAGGGCTGGCCAAACTCAAAACACTTAAGAAACACTGGACCAAATTATTGCATTCTCCTTGGATGAAAGATGTGAGATCTCTTTACTTCAGTGAGACAGTCATTTAACTTAAGTTGCTGTCATGAGCTGCTGAAATGCACCCCAGAATTGTTTCTTTGAACTCCAGGAAGGTATTTCCTCAGCACTATTTGCTTGCACCATATAGCAAATAAAAGCTTTCTCAAAGCCACTCCTGAGTCACAGATGCAATTTTCAGGAAAAAAGCACGCACATGCACACATGCGCACACACACATACACACACACACACAAAAAAACACCTGCAGAAACAATTGGGGTGAAAATTCAGATGGCACATATCCTCTAGAAAGAGAAGGGGGGGAAATCTCTTATTGCTAACTTTTCAGAGTTACCCATTTCTTTTCCTGTGTTGTGTGCCTTTAAGTTGTTTTCAGTTTATGCCAACCCTAAGGTAATTTGGCCTGAATACCCTAAAGGCACCAAAGCCCATCTGATCTTGGAAGCTAAACAGGATCAGCTCTGGTTAGTACAGTTGTCCCTCCGTATCCACTGATTTGGTATCCACGGATTTAAGTATTCAAGGCTTGAAAATATTCTTTAAAAAATAGTAATCCAAAAAGCAAACCTTGATTTAGCCATCTTATATAAGGCACACCATTTTGCTATGCCATTGCATATAATGGGACTTGAGTATTCACGGATTTTGGTATCCACGGGAGGTCCTGGAACCAAACCCCAGTGAATATGAAGGGACAACTGTACTTGGATACGGACTGCCAATGAATACCAGGTGCTGTAGGAAAACCCTATCAAATTCATGGGGTCACCATACGTCAACAAGTGACTTCAAGGCACATACACACACAAAGTGAGCCTGTCATGGAATTTTCTTGGCAAGATCTCTTCAGAGGGGTTTGCCATTGCCTGCCTCTGAAGCTGAGAGATAGTGTTTGATTTCCCTAAGGTCACCCACAGATTTCCATGGAAGAGTGGGGATTTGAACCCTGATTTCTCAGATTTCTAGTCCAACACTCAGACAACTATGAATATTATCAGACGTGTTAAAAGTGGCTTTACAGGAATACCATGAGATCGCAAAAGAATTCTCTTTTCAGACTCCGTCATCCCCCCCACCCCTGTTATGCACACGTTCTGCTGCCATTCCACTGGTGCTGCTTTTTATTGATGGGAGAAGCTGTCAATAGAGCCCCTGTTCCGTTCCTGTCATGAATGCTCCTGCATGCAACAAGGTGCCCCTTTATGCTGGCGCGATCCCAGCAACAATGGGTGGTCTCTGCCAAAACACTTCTGGGTGAGATTGGGGCATCCAGGTAAGTGACACTTTTTATGACCCTCCCCAGGTTACTTCTACCTTTTAAAGAGTGTTTTTGTGGTTGCTGTAAATTTTTGTGTGTGTGTTCTTTTTATTTTTATTTTTGAATTTCCCACACTCACACCTTCTCACGAGAATCTGCAGGATTTCCATCCAGGAAGTGAAGAGAGCTGTGTTAGAGCTCCATTCACTCCTGGGCTGCCAGAACAACAGGAGAGGAGGTAAGTGCGGTGGGGAGGGCGATTGTGGTGTGACAGGGACGGGACGGGGCAGGAGTGGAGACTGTGGGACAGGAATTCTTTTTTTCATTCCTGTCTGATAATCTCCTATAACACACTGGCTTTCCTTTTTCATACTTACACTAAAATGAAGACATTATTGCCAAAAGTAATTGGAAATACAACTTTATATTTCAAATGGTTGATAAATATCAGCTGTTCCAATATCATTTCTACAAAGTTAGTTGTGTGTGTCTGTGTTTGACTACTTTGCTAATATTAAGACTATATAAATGTACAGTATATTGAATATTTGAATGCCATCTAGTGGACTCACACAGCAATGTTGATGTGTACTGTTCAGCCCATTACCAGAAAACAGCTGATTACCATCACTATAATGCTACAGTTCTCAATGAGTTAGAGTCTGAGAGAGTTTCCAATAAAAATGAAATGTTCCAGTGGTGGTTACTTTAATTACATACCATTTCAGAAAGATGCTTGGTGGGGAAATGTATTTTTTTAATCACATATGCATATAAATACAGAACTGAATCATTACTAATAACTGGCTGCTCATCTCCAGTTCCAGATTTTCAGCATATTCCTGCTTGAAACTGCAGAGTTGGATTTATCATGTCATTTGAGTCTATTTATTTGGGGATGAACTGGGACCATTGTTTCCTATCCCATTATAAACTCAGGAATACTAAGATGACTGTAACCCTATTCATCTGTTACTCATGTGAATGGGATATTGTGGCAAAAGGGGTGATGCAGCTACACAATTTACACTGCAGCTCGGAGAAGTTACTTTTTGGACTTGTCCAGCTGAGAATACATCATGCTTCTTAAGGACTCTAGGCTACTCAAATATATCATCTATTTGTCAGTCCTTAAGGTGCTACCATGAGAGCCCTTGTGGTGAAGAGTTCAAGTGCTGAACTAGGACTCTAAGAAACCAGAGTTCAAATTTCTGCTCAGCCAAGGAGACCCACTGGGTGACCTTGGGCAAGTCACACTCTCTCAGCCTTGGAGGAAAGCGAACCACCTAAAGTCCTCAAACAAATCTTGCCAAGAAAGCCCCATAATTAGTTCCCCATAAGTCAGACCAAATTCAAGCCACATAACAGCAAGATGCTGTCAAGACTTTCACCACACCAACCCTCTTCCCTCCCTCTCTCCCTCCCTCCCTCCATCTTGTTTTGTTTACCACTCAGGGTAGAATTCTAGAAAAAAATTGAAATACACTTCTTCTGTGTTGTGATTTTTAATTGGTCCCAATAAAAGCAGCTGCTGCTGTTTGCACTTTTCTCTGTGTTCCTATAGAAGACAAAGAACAGAGTCAATACAGCTGGTTCTAACAAAGGTTTATTTTCATTTGTACGCAAAGCCAACAATACATTGCTAGCTATAGTGCCATGTTTGGCCTCCATTCTTGTGCGTTAAGATGGCTTGTATGTCTGTGTGGGGAATAAATGGACAACTGTTCCTAGCACAGCTGTATGTATCTATGTAATAGCACACTGTGAGTCACTGCCTTGCTACGCTCTCACTGGGATGCCATTGTTAGATGAATGTGTTCCAAATACCATTGAAGGTATTCTGCTCTGCAACATTATTCTTTATGGTTGATTGTGAAGTGGGTAGTGATCCTACTTCATATATTTTTTACTCCAATGGCCTGAATACCCCCCTCCTCTTCTTACTACTGAATGAACCCTAAACAAATGATATTGACTGTAGATAAGAGGATTAAACGGAATCATGTATTGCATTCAGACTTGGAATCAAAATTATATCTGGAGGATTTTATGACACTAAGGGGTGAGGTAACACAAGCCACTGATATAAATATAGCTATCTCACTATTCCAGCAATGGATTGATTTACTTAAACCTTTCTTTTTAAAAACAGTCCCTGCTTCTAAGAACTATAATTCCAATTGGGGAAATGCTTAGTTTGATGAGGGGCACAAAAAGTTAAAAAGACCGATGACAAAAATATTTAAGTGTTACCATTATAGCAATTTGCTCTTAATTACTCCTTACTATTATGAATTACACAGATCCTATAAGAAATTAATTAATCAAAAGGGGAAAGAACTTATTATAATGAGCAATGGAGAGAAATGGGCTTGGCCCTCTTACAAGAAAATCATGTAAAGTTCTGGACTTTAATATCAAAGATTTAAGTGAGATCAGCACCTACTAGTGATGGCTATATTACCACAACTAAATGAAATAGTCACTTTAGGCTAGTGTTTAATGATCAGAGCAATCAGGGATTATTGGTCATGATTAACTGGCCCACACTGGAATCCATAGAACACTCCAAAGCATTAATTTCAGGTCTACAAAATGGGAAGGATCCTGGGGAAAATAGTGTCCCTTTGGAATTGTTTACCTCTTTTCCATACTGGTGGGCACCTATATTTTCATCCCTGTTTTCCCTCATTGATCAAACAGGCATCTTTCCCCATAGTTGGCTCTCAGCTGTGGTGTCCCTGTCTATTTTTAAAAAGTCCTAAGGATTATTCAGCTAATTGTAGACCTATCAGCCATCTTGATATTTCGGGAAAATCTATGCCAGACATCTCTTGGATAAACCCTGAGTAGAGGAAAAATCTTTACATACAACAGAGGAGGCTGATTTTGGTACAGGGCAATCAACACTTGACCACTGCTTCCTGCTTAAGCATATATTAGATGAATATTTGTCAAGACTCTACAAAACAGATTTTTGTTGCTTTTGTTGATGTAAAAGAAGTGCTCAATTCCATCCCTTGGAAAAACCTGTGGGCCAAGCTACAAACTTTGAGGGTTGATCCACAATTTTTAAATTGTGTTATGAGGCTGTTCTCAGAGACATCACTTAAAATCAGAGTAGCCTGGGGGGTGGGGGGTGGAATCCACCGTGGTCCCTTTGACAAAAGGAGCTGAGCAAGACTGCTTACTTGCTCCACTCCTTTTTAAATGTTTTAAATTATATTGTAGCGTTCCTAAAGGACAATTGTTATTTCCCATTCAGAGTGGGACAAAATAAGATCTCAATCCCTCTTTATGCCAACAATGCTATTTTAATATCTCATGCTTGGGTAGGACTATGTAGATTGTTATGACAATTAAGTTATTACTACCAAAATGAATAGTTATCTGTAAACTATAGCAAAAACCAAGGAACAGTAGGTTCTTGGTTATCTGCTTGGGTTTGGTTCCAGGACCCTCTGTAGATACCAAAATCAGTTGACACTCAAGTCCCACTATATACAATGGTGTAGTAAAATGGTGTCCCTTATATAAAATCACAAAATCAAGGTTTGCTTTTTGGAATTATTTATTTATTTATTTAATATTTTCAAGTTGTGGGTGCTTGAATCCGTGGATGCAGAATCTGCGGATATGGAGGGCCCACTGTACTGGTATTTAATAAATCTAAGCAAGTTTACAACTGGAATATGAATGGAAACAATTTAGAACAAGTCTCTTCCTTTAAGTATCATGGGGTTATAGTCCAACAAACAGGGACTTGGCCTCTCCAAGCGCAAATTAATGCTTTGCTGCCAGATAAGATTCTCAATGGCTTACTGTGTTTTTATTTTAATAAAGGGGACACGCTTGTGCAATGGGCTTTAGGATTATACCAAGCTAGAATATTGCCACAAATGTTAGATGGGTCCCCAATATGGGCTGTGGCTAAATTAGATCCAATAGAAAGAGCCCAAAATAAAAAATTTGCTATGAATTCTTTCTGTCCCAGTTTCCACTAAAATGTCAAGATTTTGCACTGAACTGGGGCTAACATTGGTAGGAGCTGAAGTTCTTAAGCTTGCTCTGCTCTACTGGCTAAAGGTGGTATTTAAGCAGATGTCAGCATTTATATTATCTGAGGTTAAGGAAATGGCCCTACCTCCTGGAAACAAAAAGATCCTTTCTTTTGTAGCAAACATGGGGTTTTCAGTCCCTTTCTTATTGACCTTGGGTTATGCTAGAGCAAAGATGACCTTGCTACAATGTCTCAAAGATATACAATGGCAGCCCCCAATGTCTAATACAGCAAGCTGTTTATCAAACAAATCATATGGGCATTTTGCCCCTTCTTCCTTTAATCTTCAAAAATACCTGATTGATTTACTCTCCACTAAAATGAGATTGGCTTTGTTATGGGGAAGGCTAAATGTCCTTCCCATCAGTTGAGCGGGAACATCCAGGGTATCCCTAAGAAAACTAGAGTCTGCCTTTGTAACTCCACCCAGCTTAACCAGAGGGTGTTGAGTTCTCTTATTCAAGCAATATTGTACTGTCCTTGATCCAGTGCTCTCAACTGGTTCTCCAGTTCTAGGAGCTCTATCTTTTATTTCTCCCATTATTCTAGTCACCCCTGCCACCTTCTTCCCCTCTGCTTTTGGCTTTTATATTTTTTCCCCTCCCAAATCCAACCAGTTCTGAAAATAGTTTCTTGATTGGCCATCAAAACTGTTTCAGTTTCCTGAGGTAAATATTTTTATCATCTCTGGTTGAACTGTATATTATGCTGTTTTCCACAACAGGTAGGATAGACAAAGGGCTATGTCTGAGCTGTGTATGCATGTAGCCCCAGGAAACATCACTTTACATGGACATTGATATAGGTTTGCAGCCTATCATGAACAGAAATCATGAGCTGGAATCCAGAGAACAATAAAAGGAATCTTAACTATGGTCAGTTGCCTAGAGATTTCCGAAACAGAAAACAATCCCTACATTAGGAAGATACATAATTATTCTAGTTGCTTTCATATATAGGAAGGCTGAGATTTCCACTCATATCCTACAAAAGCATAAAGGATGGGCAGTTAGGACATATATTTATTGCATGTTTTTATTTTTTTAACAGTGAATGGGGAATTGAAGGTTTTGCTCACCAATTCAAATGAATTTGATACTTGGACTGTATCAGTTTTGCATGGAGAAGTAGCTTTGACAAAATGGATCCTAGGTAGAAAACCCAAAAGTTACTTCGTCAAAAGAAAATACTGACTGGAGTTTTTTTATTCAGAGTGGTATTATCATTTATAGGTTAAAACCTCATATAAATCTATATAAACTCTCTCTGGGAGCCACCTTGGGTCTCATTCTGAAAGAAAGGCACCATACAAATACAATAATAAATAAATAAATAAATAAACACACACACACAGACACACTCATGGATTCCCACACTTCCCACTGAGAACTGAGATGTCTGCAAAAAGGAGTTTGGTGGGAACACTAATACCTGCTAGCCATCGGCCCACTTACTCCCCTACAAGTCACTTCACCTCCTTACTTGGAGGGAGGGGATAAATTTGCAAGGGCTTGTCCTATCAGTATGAGGTCCTGGGAGAGAGTAGCATCTTTTTCTGTGGCTGATCTCTGAAAAATGAAATCCTACTCTGATCAGCCCAAACTCTTCCCTACCCTCATTACTTTGACTGGTTACACCATTTCTGTGGCCTCCCAGTGTAATCCACAGTATTCTAATCCTTAATTCTCACTGACTTATTCCCAAATGCATTACTCAGCCACTCAACTATCACTTGAAGTGAGATGTGGCCTCTCTCATATTCTGTTCCATGGCCCACCCAAATTAACGTACTGACCTATATTAGCAACTGTGAACAGAAAGGATGGGTTCCTAATTGCAGCACTGCAAAACACTGAATTTTTCAGGAAACAAGTAATGCTGCTCTGGTCCTATCCTACACGCTCAAAATCTGCCCAGAATTTTAAAATTCCATCCTGATGTGCCATGGGGGGGGGTGTCACATTCCTTTTAAAAGAACTTGCCTGAAAACAACATAAACATGAGGTGCCTCTGGAGGGTGTCATAGGCATTTGGACTATGGCAAAGATACTAGACAGAAGAAAGTGATTCTCCATCACCCTTACAGGAGCTGAATGCATCTAAGCTATTAAACAACCTGAGGGATGACTACTCAGTTGATATTCTCTGCCCCCTCCCCCACAACACATTCCCCTGAGCTTTTAGCCAACTCTGTTTGGATTAAGATGGGCTACTTAATCTTTAAAATATGTGTTTCCATAACAAAGGATGGATCGTGCATAAATTCTACATATTGCTGTGAAGGCCAGACATTTCTTGGAAATCCCCCACAAGGTACTGTCTTTCTCTGCTAACATTATTTTCTTCTTCAGAATTTCTTTTTCTCCCCCACAGTGAGATGCAGCTATTGGCAAGAATGCCATGAAAGCTACTGAGTTAACCATTTCTGATCTGGGAAGGAGTGCAACTGCTAAATGATTGCTTCTCTGCCTTTCTTTACTTTTAGTCATGGCTGGACTTCATAACCCCACAAAGTGGTAGATGTGACATAGTGGAGTGGAGTGGAGTGGAGTGGAGTGGAGAGGGAGATGTAAGGAAGGGTACATAAACAAATGTAAGCATTATATATTAATTCCTCCTCCCTGCCTGCCAGAATGGGTTTTTATGTTGGATGCTAATACACCCCAAATCCAGAGTTAATGACTTCATGCATGTCAAGGATGTTGTAATCATACTATTTTTTCTCCATTTGGATTGCTGGGAAACAAATATATATATATATATATATATATATATATATATATGCACACATCACTAGCGGCTATGCTCTGAACTGGCTCCATAATTTTTGCGAATACCCTCCTACTCAGAGAACAAAAGAGCCAGATCCCATGTGGCAGAAAAGAATTTAGATGAGAGTATTAATTGCCTAAAGGCACCAGATCACTTCTGATCATGGAAGCTAAGCAGGATCAGCCCTGGTTAATACTTGGATGGGAAACCTCCAATGCATACCAGGTACTGTAAACTATATTTCAGAGGAAGGAACTGGCAAAACCACCCAGGGCTGGTTTAAGGAATTTGGGGGGGGGGTGCAATGGTTTGTTTGGGGGGGGGCTATGTTTATCCCAGTGTCCGAGAAAGCTATATAACAGACCCCCTCCCCATCAGCCACTCTGCATTTTTTAAAACAATAAATTGCTGCTAAATTATTTTCAAGAGGTAAGAAGTACTTCAGAGGAGGACAAAAATTAAGTAACCACAACATGAGAGTGTTTTGCCACTGTAATAATTACATCTCCATGTGTTTCTGATTATCTGAACATATATTAAATGAGAAATATAATCAAAATGCACTAACTGAATCTGATGCAATGAAAAGGTGCTGACATGGTAAGAGAAACTGAAACATTTACAGCCTTTACCTAAAGACTGATGTGTGTGAGTTCTGTGTTCATTTTTTCAACTTTGCAAAACAGTTTAGAACATGTCCACTTCGTGCTACAATGCTAGTTAGTGCAGCTGATTTTGATTTAGGTTTATGTGTAAGTAACAATACATAAGGTAGCTCATGAAGCAAACAAGCCATTGGCTAATTAAGCAGAGGAACATACCACTTCTGGAGGAATTAAATCACCACTACTTCTCAATGAATTTAGTGTCCTGAATAAATACAACTCATTTTTATTTTTGGAGTACATGGGGTTGCCATAAGTCAAAAGGCAACTTGAAAGCACATGTGCACACACACACAAATCCCAGTGCGTTTTATCTTCCATCTCTCCTTCTCTGTGTCTCAGAGAAAGTGCGTGCTCTCTCTCTCCCTCTCTTTTTTCCTCCTCCCAGCTCATGCAGGGACCGTCTCCCAACTACAGCATCAGTATTAGCCAGGCACCTTCTCAGTGCTCCCCCAACTTAGTCAGTACCAAGCCTCTCTCTGCAAGCAACACTGCAGGGAGAGAAGTCCAGCAGCCACTCAGTCTCTGACTCCAGCAACAAGTTAAATAACCACCCTACCATGCATGGCAGCCCCGCCCCCAAGATACCCCCATCCTCACAGCAATGCAGGGGCCATCTCCAAATTCCAACTTAGTCAGTAGGAAGAGCAGCTCCCTCTCCGTCTCCAACAGCGTGCTACTGCCAGGCTCGGTGCTACTGCCAGGCCCCGCCTGAGGAGGGAGTGGGGGGAGGGGCTTGCAAAGCAGCGTCTCCTCCTGGCTATCTCCTTGGTCAGACAAGGAGATAGGAGACAGCAGGAGGTTAGCCCCCCCCCCTTTGGCCCATTGACCCTGGGGGCCCCCCACCAATGCGGATTTGGCAGACTGGTTAAACCGGCCCTGAAACCACCTCTGAGTATTCCTTGCCTAAGAAAACTCTATGGAATTCAAATGGTTTCCAGGCAACTTGAAATCAACAGGCAACTTGAAGGCACATGCACACACATTAATTGCTTTACTTTCAGAGGGGAAAATCTATACTCACCCTGTATTTGCAGCACAGTTGACACACAACATTTTTAACAATGTACATTTTCACTGGGGCTTTTGCAAGAAATCCTGGATCTGTAAGAAGCATGATCGTCAGTTACATGACAGTTTTTATCATGGAGAGAAATGGTAGCATAAGTCTCGATGTTTTAAAGTTCTTGTTCTGAGTGCCTCCATCCCGGGATAGGGGCACACAGCAGAGCAGTATTTTGATTGGTCAAACTTTGGAGGGGACGGATTTACAACGGAAGCCTGGCAAGGCTTGGTCTGCCATTTTTGAAAAGGTCAGAACCACCCCCACCTCTGCCAGGCACAGCAACACTGGCCTCTCAGGAGAAACCCCCTCCCCTATCCCACCAGGCTACTGCCTCCCACCCTTGCCCACGGGGGGGGGAGGGAGGAGGTGTATTCTCTGTGACTGTCAGTCATAGAGAAGACCCCCACCCCGCTCGGTATTCCCCCCCCCACCCTTGCTGCCACATGGGGGGTATTCTCCATGACTTTCATTCAGGGAGAACCCCCTTGCCACGCAGCTTCCCCCCTTGCAGCCATTACCCACCTCCCCCCCCTGCTGTTGCCAAAAAGAAGAGGGGGGAATGGAGGAAGACACAGCAGCTGGGAAAGGTGGATGAGGGGACTCTGAGTCCCATTACACACCTTTCCCTCACTGCTGCCTCTCCCTCCTCCCTGGCTCTTCTCTTCCCCATTGGCAAGGAGCAAACGGGGAAGAGAGGAAGGGGGGGGAATGGAGGAAGAGACAGGGTGCATTCAAAGATATAGGTGCTGCATTCACAAAGTGTTTACTGTCAATTTGAATTCATACTCCTTAGGAGACCACATTAGAATACACAATAGAATTAAGCCACAGTCCTGAATTCTTACTCTCGAGGAGACCTTAATTTTCCATTAACAGAAACAGGGTGCATTCAAAGATATAGCTGCTGCAATTCACAAAGTGCTTACTGTCAATTCGAATTCTTACTTAAAGCATTGCTTTCTATTGGAGGGGGGAAATGAGGGAAGGAATGGGTGGACAGACAGAACTTAAGGCATTGCTTTCTATTGGAGGGGGGAAAGTGAGGGAAGGAATGGGTGGACGGATAGAACTTAAGGCATTGCTTTCTATTGGAAGGGAAAAAGTGGGGTGAGGAATGGGTGGACAGACCAAACGTAAGGCATTGCTTTCTATTGGAAGGGAAAAAGTAGGGGGAGGAGTTCTGTCTGTTCACCCATTCCTCCCCCACTTTTTTCCTTCCAATAGAAAGCAATGCCTTAAGTTCTGTCTGCTCTCTTCCCAGGGATGAGAAGGGAGGGGCAGGAGGGAAAGGCAGTGCCAGGCACTCAGCTGGCTGCTTTGGAGCCAGCGGAGGACCCTGTGGGAGGGGGGTGTAACAAAATGGCGATTTCAAGGCTTCCCTTGTAAGCCCACCCCCTCCAATGTCCAACCAATGAGAAACCATCCCATGTCCTGGGATGGTTCCTGGTTGTTTAGACAACCAATAGCATGGGCTGTCTCGGACTTTCCCTAGAAAATCCTGAAAAATAGAGGGGTGGGAAGTCACTAGTTAACTGGGCTTTTTGCTAGCCCCTCCTCCTGAATAGCCCGTGATGTATGTAAACAACCAGGGATCAACACAAATTCTTCTCTGGCTTTTTTTGTCGTGTAAATGGCCCCATGGTTTGCTTCACATTTGAGGGTGAAACCCAGATTTTTGGCCATGTGGCAGACTAGGATTGGCTTCAGACCCAAGCCAGGGTGAAACTTCCAGTGTACTCTGTTCTAGAACTTTTTAAAAACTTTTTTTTAGATTGTACACATATCTGGATAAGTGTATCTCTGTTTATCCAGTAATACAGCATTCTGGGACCACGTATATTCATTTATTCACGTGCACAAGCAAAAAAGGGAGGAAACTGAGCAGCCTCAGCTGTGTGGCCAGAAATACAAGATGTATAGGACATGTGGTCAGTGTAGAGGCACCATTTTACTACAATACAATCAGAAAAGCCCCAGCACATGTGGCATTTATGGGGTCACTGCAGATCAAAGAAATCCACCAAAGCTACGAGGTAGGTGCATGGTTTCCCACCAGTCTAGTCAAGCCCATAGTGTATATAACAGGAACAGGCAAGCAAAAAAGACATGGTGGGGAACATAAGTTGGAAGACAAGCTGGAGGAAGAAGAGCAAGCCAATGGCAAAGACTGGAGGTGAAAAGCAGTAGTCATGAGCAGAAGTCATGGGATTTGTAAAAGTTGGATTGATGTAGCTACCCCTTGCTCAAACCAAACATTTACAGTAGAAAGCAGTGAATGATGTCCTATAGCACATGGACAACGGTTTTGTCTATACTAGTGAAAAAACCCTAATCGCCCCAAATCTGGCTCGATAATGCCTTATCCCTGAATCTGTTGTGATACTGTCACACAACATATGGCCCTATCTGCACCAGACTTGGGGCTTACTGCCTAAATCTGGGTTTTAGAAAACTCTCAGTTTTCTCTGAAGTTTGTTGGAAACTCCAGAGAAAACTGTAGTGTGATCAAAAGATCCACACTGTATTCGGGAGGTGGGGAGGCAGAACAATTGCTGCCTGAGGCACTGCTATTTTTTCCACCTCAGTGCCACTACATCTGCCTTCCCGGCATGCAGCCACTTATTCTGAGGTCAGAGTGAGTAAGTGTTACAGATGCAGCCACTCGTTCCGACCTCGGGATGCCAGGAGGGCCCTTCTTGCAGCCACTCATCCTAAGGTCAGTGTGAGCGAGTGAGCTGGGCGCAACCATTCATTCTGCCCTCAGAATGAGTGGCTGCACACGGGAAAGCCAGAGCCCTGCATGCAGCCACTCATTCAGAGGTCAGAGCAACCTAGGGTGCGTCTATACGATTATTAAAAAAATCCGTTTTGGGGGTAAAAAATACAAATAGGCCATCGTTCGTATGCATACGATCCGCCTACACAATTTTACCCCGCTAAACTCGCATGACCCCTCTTCCCCAAGCTGGCTGGAGCGAGCAAGCCAAGCAGCAGTTTTAAATCTCCCGCTGCTTTTTTTTTTTTTTTAAGGTTCCTGCTTTGCGGAAAGTCGATTCTCCCTATTTACAATATAAAATAAAAATAAATAAATATATATAATGCACCGACTTACCGGACTCTCAACTAGCCGGGAAACCAACATGGCGGCTGCTCACAATTCCCTTCTGTGCTAGCCCTGTCCCCTCTACTCGGCCAGCCAATCATATTACACTGCCTGTTTGTATGTGTGCGAACGGAGCGTACAGATCGTCAGCCATCCGAATGGCGAACGTGTAAACGGCCCCATGGTTTGCTTCACAAGAGGACCTTCAGGCCAGTGCAAGCCTTTTGCTCCTGAACGCCGGATGAGCGTATTTCAGGATGGAAAACCGAGCACCCCCTTCCTTTGGATGCGTGTGAATCCCAACAGCCATGTGTACCAAAGAGCGAACTTCTGCACGCCGTACGTATTATTTAAATCTTGTGGACGGGGCCCTAGTATGTAGTGTGCGGCCACTTGTTCTGCCCTCAGTGTGAGTGGCCGTACACTGGGAAGGCAGAGCCCTGGTACAATCACTCGTTCTGAGGTAAAAGCAAGTGGCTGCACACCAGCTGCAGCAGCACCGAGGACCCACAGCAGTGGGCTTATCTAACTGGGGGTAAAAATCCAGATGAATCAGATTTGGGCTTTGGCCAAGGTGTGGTGATTAAATCCTGGCCAGAGTAGTCCGAATTCCATCCGGTGCAGCTCCAGGCCAAAGTAGTCCAAATTTCAGTCGATTTTTTTACCCCATTGTAGACAAGCCCTGCTAGAGGCATTATTAAGCTACAACTGCTTTAAATGGTTGACATGGAAGTCCCAGTACCAATAAACTAAGGGAAGACAAACCGCTAAGTGAATGATCAGCTTTTCCTGTGGGCAGTGAGGCAGGGGAAGACCTGGGTAGAGACCTCTCACCAGACAAGTAATCAGTTGCAGCAACTATGAATGTGCTTACCATGTATTAAGAAGGTATATAGAGATCAAACCTAGTCAAAATCAGTATTCACAAAGTACTGCATACTGATGTAGCTTTTTCAGGCACTTCATTGCATGTACACAGCCTGATCTGGAAAGCATTTGCCAGTACTGATGTTTTCTCACAGGATCTTCAGCCTTGCTGGATAAGGACATTGCTTGTTAATGATAAATCTAAGGAAGAACTGAGGCCTGATCCAGGGCAGGCCAGAAGCAACTGCCAGAAGATGTAGTTGAGTGCTGTTTTGCCCACCCCTCAGAAACATGTTTATAGCTACAGCCCACCATACTCCCTCGAAGTCTGTCCACCAGTATTTCTCCACAGAAGAGACAGAAGCATGGACTGGAATATAGTACAGATGCCTAAGTCTTCCATTCCCCATAAAGATCTGGTACACCCAGTATCTTTGCACCCATGGGTCAGTGAGGATCCTTCTGTGTGCTTCACTCACAGCAAATAGTATTAAGCTCATTATTTTCCAAAAGGAGTTTTATTTTCTTTTTTAAGAAAGAAAAAAGTTTTTCTATTTTACTTAATGAATTTGCGGCTGATTTTCACCATTTGTTTCTACAAAAAAATGCATTACTTTTGTTATATAGTTTTATTTCCTAATAAACAAACCTGGCCATTAAGTAATTCATGCCTGTGCATTCTGTTGCATCACTGGAAAGTAAAATTTTGCACTTAGTTACACATCCAAAATATATGCACAACACAACACTTCATACTATTTTTTTGTTCCATCAGTTGTTATCAAATGTTTATTCACCCGTCTGGTCTGACATCATTTAATTTCCATAGATTAAAAACCATTTAATGCATTGCATTGGCATAAAATAAATATTACACTTTTTTCTGGCCAACTTCATTCTTAAGTCAACCACACTAAGTGAAAAGTACCTTTTTGTTCTACTGAATCAATTAAATATTTGAAGTTTAGATCTCTATCTTCTGGAGTCCTTCCAATAACTCTGAGGTCTGCTGTGGAATAATATACCATTTTAAAAAGAAACACTAGCTGGTAACTGTGGAAAGGACTTCAGCAAAATGATTTTCTTAACCTTTTCAAATATTCCACTGAACTGCATGTCTAATGTTGACAATCTTTAAGGGTCACTTACAGTCAATCTTATGTCTACATGCAAAAATAAAAGCTGTGAGAGCATAGCTGCAAATCTCACTCCCACTCTTAGCCTTTCCATATTTTGTTTTTGTGAGGCAAAGTCTCAAGTAAGAAAAGCCATTGGATAGACAAGGATCTGAATTACACCTCATGTGTGAACCAGTAAAGCATTACTCCTGTTTGCAAGACAAACCCACCAAAAAAACAAAAAACAAAACATTCACCTGTTCCTTGGTAGATTAATCAGATGCCTAAATCCAACTGTGCACCTCCACTAGAGTAGACCCATTGAATCAATGTAAATTTGCTAAGTCAACACTAATGATTCAATGAATCTGCTGTAGTAGTACAGATTGAGGCTCCCTTATCCAAAATGCTTGGGACCAAATTGCTTGGGACCAGACCAAATTTATTTATTTATGTATTTAGGCTTTTGGAATACCTGTATTTGAGCACACATACTCAAATCTAAACATGAAATTCATTTATGTTTCATATATACCTTATACACAATGCCTGAATATAATTTTATACAATATTTTTAATAATTTTCTTCATGAAACAAAGTTAGTGTACATTGAACCATCAGAAAGCAAAGGTGTCACTATCTCAGTCACCCATGTGGACAATTTTGGAGTATTTGGGATTTTGGAATTCTGGATAAGGGATGCTCAGTCTGTACTAACAACTAGATTTAGCCCATGTTATGAATCCAGATATTATTTTTCTCTGCATATACTAGAGCTGATTTCTCCCACATATCCCAGAAGCAATCTCCTTTCTGAACTTTTATGTCAAATGTCCCACTTCATTATATGTCAAGCAAAAATACTTGATTTCAACATGTGTTATGTGACAACTGGTATGCAACGATCTGTAGTGTCTCACCAAACTGCATCTGTTTTAACTTTTGCAAACTGCCTTGAGTACCAGGAGCTGGGGAACAGGTGGGATGATGATAATGGTGGTGGTGGTGATGATGATGATGATGTTGATAATGGCCAGAATCCTGTATCATCTTATACTTAACTAAATATGCAATTAAGTCACTTTTCCTGGCCTGACCCTTCCAAGCCTGATGGAAATGTCATTCAACCATGCTCTGACGATTGCCAGAATGGTCTCCCCATGCAGCTGATGAAGTAGGTAGGGGGAGTGAGTTATGACTATGGCAATACCGTCAGAATCAGGACTAAGCAGTGATCATGAATACAATACATGCACCTATAGGTAAATAAATGACTGATATTGTGCTTTTTTGTAATATAATGATAGGTTAGAGAATGAAAACTTTTTAAAGAACCCACAGATCATCCCCTTTATCATATCTCATTCTCACAAGCTACCTTTGGAACATTTATCAGATTAATCTCAGGTTCAGGTTTCCTTTTCCTGTACTGAATGTCTTGGGCTGTTATGCCATAAGTTATTATTTAATTTATCCATATTCAGTCCTACATGCTATACAGAGTAATCTGTCTGGCTCTCAGAAAATTTTACTAGAAGAGATGAAAAGGGTATAAAATGGTGTGTGTGGGGGGGTTAAAATAGTGTTATGGCTACAGTGTGGCATGGTCAGGCAAGCCTTCTCTCCCCTATTTTCACAGGAGCATTTATCCCCTAAGGGGATGTTTAAGAGAGTTTGCCAATTTTTGACCATTGGGAGGCAGGGGCCATTATAGATAACTTCCATTGGGAATATTGTAAATTAGGAAGAAGACACATCATTGCTGATATTACTCAAAGCAGTGGGAAATCTTGTGTCTCAGGGAAGGGGGAATGGAAACACATAGCTGGTGTGTCTAGAATGGTAAGGAACCACCATCCAATCCTGAAAATTTATTTGTCCAGCTCTAAAGATCAACAAAAAGAACTATTGGCTAAATGTTTTGGCCTTACGTGCCCTGAATATGATCTTCATGACTACTATGCACAGAGGTCATGGATATTGCTATAGGATAATCATTTGGCACAGTGCACAGCTCATCCACAAAGGCAGCGGATATCATATAAATGCATCAGTGAGGAAGTTCATCCACAAACCTTTTAAACGGGAGCATGCATCAGTTGTAATGGGACTACACTTGTACCCAAGTGTTCTATGTTAGTACTTTTTAAAGCTGCCTAATATCTCCGAGTGCCTCTATTATCTCAAGCACATGGGAGTTATACCTGAGCACATCCTTTTGTCTCACATTCTTCTACAAACAAATGGTAAGAACTAAATGTGATAAATAAAAAACCTTCTATCTTTCTACAGAGTCACTAGATTCTCATATACCTCTTGTCCCCAGTAGAAGCCATATAAAGATTATCTCTTGCTCTAACATAAATATCACATTGTTCATACTAGTGTCAGAGGACCTTCAGGCCAGTGCAAACCATTTCCAACTAGTGGAATAAGAAATTAACAAGAATCAATCCAGAGTTGCATCCATCCTACATAAAATATGATTTGTAAGTTATTTTATACAGTAAAAACACAGTGCAACATAAAACCAAATATAATGCAACACTTGCATAGAGAAGGAATAAACACTAGTCACTTTGCTGCACATTAGTAAGGATGCGGGGGAAGGGGAACCCAAGTTGATGTTGCAAAATTACTCAAGGTCATTTTTGACAAAATAATGTGGCCATGGTTCAACTTTTACAAGTCACTTGTAGATAGATCACTGTGACATCATGCAATAAATTTCCAGGATTTGGTGTATTTCAGATCTTAACACAGTGAGAGAGACACTAAAAAGAAATGTTCCTCATGAATAAATGATATAAATCACAGCATGGTGAAAAATGATCACATCGTGTGAAAAATGATCTTGAGAATTGCAATTAGAGAAACTGAGCATCCAAAAGCAAAAATACAGCCTTTCAAAATGTAAAGTTAACTGACATACAGCTTTGATTCTATTTGTCTCTTAACGTCTACAAAAATAGTCAAAAGCAACACGTTTCTTCATAAAAGCATACACTTCTTGAAAATACTTTATGCATAATCCAATAAATAAATAAACATGAACTAAGGAAAAACAGGGCTGGTAACCAGTGGTTCTGAACACAATATTTTATACTTATTATTAAACTGTATTTATAAATACATTTCCTATGTTCCCATGCCTTCTGATCAAGTTGATGGTGATTCTCCATGCTTCCAGTCTTAGTCTACACAAACCATTCTACGTCTATCCATGCACCACACAAGCAGTTAATTAGCTTGCTTAATACCTACATATAACTCTGTTGGGATCAATCCCTTTTATGAATTTCCTGCTCCCTAAACAATATAATTTTGATTCTGGGCTGTCACATAGTGAAGCTTCTCTTCCTCATCAATTTTCCAGTGACCCATCACGGAGGCAGGGAAAATAACAATGTGACAACTTCTCCAATTCAGGAGGAAATTCCTGCTTAATACTACCACAAATGGAGCACTGGAGATGGGGAGATAGATGGGAAATTGACCCAGTGTCCATGTCAAGAGCAGTACATAGCCAAAGCCTCACTCAGGAGAAATTATTTAACATCTGCAGCTTAACTCTTCTGCCCAACTTCACTGTACTGTTGCATTCTGTCAAAATGTTCCTTTGGTTCTGTCCCCGATATGGTTCTATTTATGTAAATCTCTGCCTTTCAGCAAAAAACAAATGAAGTACTATACAAAATCCCCTTCTATTAGTCCAGGAAAGGTCCCTTCAAAGTTTAGATCCTTGCCTCTGTCCTCTGGGACCAGCCTAGTTAAACATGATGGATTCAGGATCCTGATTTGCCATTTGAGCCATGTGCCTTAACACGTCCTTTTTGGTTATAATGCCCAGAAGCCTCCTAGAGAAGAAGGAAAGAAACAGAATAGGTCATTAATCATAAGCCTATATCATCTATTTTTCAAGTCCTGCGCCAGGCAGAACATTGCTACAAAGGAAGATATAATGTTTAAAAAGAGCTTTTCCCTTCTCTTCTAGTCATGATTCCAACTAATGAACATGTAGGTTACCTCAGAAAATTCACCATGTATATTTATTATTATAATCACAGTGCTTTCATTCTGTTTTTATCCCCTTCATCTTTGCAAAAATGATAAATGATATACAGGTCACCCTCCGTATCCACAGAAGATACGTTCCCAGACTTAACGTTTATAAATGAAACCATGGATAATAGCAAACCCTATTAAAATAAAGGACTTCCCGTACAAGCATACCATAGAGTTGTGTCAAAGGACCCAACAATTCCTAGAGAGGAACCTCTCTAGGCATTTTCCAGCATGACTCTATGATATGTGTCCCTATTTTTTCAACTGTGGATAAGTGAAACTGCAGATGTAGGTTCCGTGGATATGGAGGGGTGAACTGTACCACAATCCCGCTAACTGCATTCCTGAAAACAACCAGTCAAGGCTGGCCCTTGGGCAGGAAATGACTTGTGCCATTTGATGTCATCTCTTCAAAACCATTTACAGCTATACCATACAAGACTAATACAGTTGTAGCTTGAAGCCTGCGAACTGTGAGCCAAGTACCGATGGGTCATTTTAAATGAAAGGTTTCTTAAAGTCAACTGAATTATATAGCTCCTTGCCCCAATACTGAATGCTTAGTAATTCATCCCATTTTCCTGTTCCTTTGTTCTATTTACTGTTTTAGTCTTAGGTTGTCAAACAGAACAAATATGAGTGCAAATATGGATGCCTGGAGTGCCACTAAGTGCTTCTTTTATCAGAGTAATGCAGCGTTTCTCAGCCGGGCTTCCATAAAACCCCAGGGTTCCTTCAGAGATTGCCAGGGGTTTTGTGAGAAAATAGTAATAAATCACAGAGAAGTGGTGAGCTGAAATGGCTTATCTCTCCCCTCCACAACAGAGAAAACCGGGAGGAATAAGAGTGTGTGTGAATGTTTTCACACCAGCAGGGCCTGCAAAGGGGTCTCTTATGGGTCAAGGGGGGGGGGAGGATGTTTATGTGCTCTCCCTCCCATCTTTTGAATTGCATTAGATGTGCTAATGAAGCTCCTCATGTTGGCCTGACAGTTAAAGGGGAGGAGGCAAGGAATGAGTGTGTGTGTGATTGAGTTTGCTTCCTGCAAGCAGCCATGGACCCTGATCATTTGCCAGAACTGAGGACAAAGGAGGATGCTGGTTTGCATAAAACTGATTTCAAGGTACAAATGCAAAATGAGGGTTTTTTTAAAAAAATTCAGAACAATGGAAACAGAATTGCAATACTGTACAGCTCTTAGCCAATTGGGGGAAATTGACCAATCATCCAAGTAACCCTCTGGTCAGTCAGCTACTCAGGCGCCAGCTGTGGATGGGAGAACTCTGATAAAAGTGACTTAGGACTTTTTCGGACGTCTAAAATGCAATGGAAACAGCCTCGCCACGTTGCGAGGCTGCTGCACTACAGGGCATCCCTTTCGGATGACGCCCGTCCCTGCCGGTACTGTTGCGGTACCGCAGGGACATTTGAGTGTTATATTTCGGCTATTTTTACTCACAATCAACTTTCGTGAGTAAAAATCACCGAAATATAACACTCAAATGTCCCTGCGGTACCGCAACAGTACCGGCAGGGACGGGCGTCATCCGAAAGGGACGCCCTGCAACTCAGCAGCCTCGCAACGTGGCGAGGCTGCTTCCGTTGCATTTTAGATGTCTGAGAAAGTCCATAGGGCTTATTCTTTTTAAACCAGATTTGGAGAAGGCAGAGCCATTATAGTAAAGGAGCCATTATAGAGAAAAGGTTCTTAAACTATGGGTCTGGTAACTGAATGTGGGGGTCAGAGCTCAATCGTTGGGTCAGAGTCAGTGAGGATGGAGCAAGCTTGTTTTCTGCTGCTCTAGAGGCTAGGACAGCGATGGGTTCAAACTACAGGAAAAGAGATTCCACCTAAACATTAGGAGGAACTTCCTGACAGTAAGAGCTGTTTGGAATTGGAATATACAGCCTCATAGTGTGGTGGAGTCTGCTTCTTTGGAGGTTTTTAAACAGAGGCTGGATGGCCATCTGTCAGGAATGATTTAATTGTGTATTCCTGCATGGCAGGGGGTTGGACTGGATGGCCCTTGTGGTCTCTTTCAACTCTATGATTCTATGTTGCTGCCTCAGGCAGCAGATCATGGTAACCTGAACTCTCCCTAGAAGCCAAGATGATTAAACTGAGACTGTCTTACTTTGAAGAGATATATTTATATTTATATTGTATTTATATTATAGAAATTTCTGACCCTGCAAGTATCAAATATGTATTACTAGCAATGTGGAATATAATAAGCATCTATTTATATATATATATATATTTACTGTTTCTGTAATTTATTTTTTTTTTAAAGGGAGCTGTGGGTATAATTTTTACATAGGGGTTCCCTGAAACCTGAAAATTATTTCAAGGGTTCCTCCAGGGTAAAAAGGTTGACAAAGGCTGGAGTAATGTATTGAGCAACAAGAGAGAGGAATTTTCCAGCTGTGGTGCCAAAGCCCACCTGGTGCCCACCTTATAGTCTTTTTAAGGATGAAAGAAAATTGCTTTTAAAATCTCTTGCAAATTTTTTTTTACTGATGCTTTCTTGTTGTTGCATTTGTGCTAGGATTATGTACACCATCCAGCAATTGAAACAGGATGAAAATGTTTTAAATAAGCAAGTCTTCTTTCGCATGTCTCTCTTGTCATCAGAACTATAAACTTCAACTCCTCCGCACAAAATGAGTATGAGTTTTATTCTGTATTCCACTGGAAATCCACATTGTTGTAAAAAGCTACTGGCATAAAAAAAATTCTAGGAATATTTCAATAAGATACAGCATTTACTGATTGTGACACAATCAAATTTGCTTTAAGGGAAAGTTTAGGAGCCAGGATCTCCTTCAATGTCCAAAAGGCCCTGTAGGTTTATCCATCCTCCTCTATGGTTCTTTGTAAACGAAAGAAGATGCTTCCAGCACTTCCATGTTCACAGCATCTTTCTGTGCCTGGGATCATGGAGACTGAACTGTAAATTAAATTATTTCTAGCTTTAGGTAAGTTGTGGAAGGAGAAGAACTCCCATCTGGTGTTTTCCATCTTTGAAGGACCTGATGCCAGAACCACAGCTGCCTGCTACCCTCCATCCTGCCACTACCCCAAGTGAGCTGTTTTCTTTCTGACGCCAGGTGGTGGGTCTGGGGATGTGGACAAATAGAACAGAGGCCAGGGTTCTGCTCAGGGTGAGCTGTGCCACTCATCCTGATTTTGTTGGTAGTCGTTAAGAAAATATGTGTGTTTTTGCATATGCAAGCGAATCCACAATTCCTTATAACTCCCTTAATTATGACCCAGGTTGCCATTGTCAAACTAGTATCAACATTCATTAATATTCAAAAGACAATCCAAAACATCTCATTTTTGAGCAAATGTATTATATACTAGAGAATGGATTTTGTTCTCTTTGTGTGTCTGTGTGTGCATGAGCACATGTGTGTACACATGTATGTATGTTTTTAATCCAGGGAGCATTTAGGGCTGGCCTTTGGCTTCCTCAGTGGCTCAAAAAGCAGGTAGAGTCTGGTTCCTGATAGTTCAAACACACTGACAGTTTTTAAGTTGAAAACCTCATGAATTCCTCAACAGCCAGAGTGTTTCCATGGTACCGGGAGAGTGTAAGCTATTAGATTAAGATATGACTCTTTAATACTATCCTGCTTTCCACTTCAACTGTGAAATAAGCACCCAAAGCACCCAACCTTGAAAATACTCTTTATAACAAGGTACTTTGGTGGTTACATCAATGAAGCTTGGCTTGAATCGTGCCTTCAGACTGTTTAGAATCCAATTTGAGCTTCTGAGAGACATACTCTGCATTCCTCACAAGGTCACTGTTTCACTTGAGTTAGCTTCTGTCTCTTATTTTTAATTCCTCACCTTCCTGCAGACTGCCAAGTCATAAGCACTTTGAGTTTGTAGAAAAATAAACCTCTGCTGGTTAATTCCCTTCATGTGTCATTCACTTCAGGATTTTCATAAGCACTTTAGGCATATTTAAATCTAGCTAGAAGCTCAAAACACAAGCAAAACACTTGCTAACAATGACATTCTGATGGCACTTCTTCCCAGCAGCAAAATACTGACTCCTTCACTAGTAAGTAATTAATACATATTTGCCCGTCATTCATAGTTACATTGCATGCATTATGAATCCTAGTATCAGATCTGTAGGTTAAAAACAAAATTGCATGCCCATGAGTTTAAAAGGAAGCAGGGGAACGTTTTCAAAAACACTGATTAGAAATAACCTTTGGCAACCTGTTTATATACTAATGCACCAGTCTTTCCCTGTTCTCCTGTCATCATCATAGAGATACTGAATGCACAAATCAGGATCTACATGCTGATGTCCGATCGCTTAAAGGTGAAATTTAAAATGTTTACTCTTCCTTAAAAAAGAAAAAAAAACACAAATGAATTAGTGGGGGGGGGAGAGCACAGATCATGAAAATATCAACCAGCTGGGTGTCAATACAATGGTCATATCTTCCTTGACGTACCTTATGAGATGGGAATAAAGTATCTTATGAGGCAAGGTAGTCAGAAGATAGACTGGATCTAATAGCAGATGGCTGGACAATCTGCAGTAGATCCACAAGTGCTTCTGGCTCCCTATCGTCTAACAATAATAATGAAAGCTATCCTTCTCTATGTTAGGTTGGTGGAAAAGAATGCTTGATGGAAAAACGGCAGTGGAGTTAAGGACACATGAGCTTCATTGTGTTACTGATTCAAATTCCTGGGCTGTATCTCTTCCTTAACTGTTAGTGCATGTCCAAAATACCCAGTAATTTACATCTGATTCAAGTTGGTGGACCTCAAAATTCCAGATGATAATAGATCCCACATGCGTGAGGTTTGCTCACCCATTTCTCCCCATACATTCTGATGCTGAAAACATTCTGAACCTGAATTCAGTTGCAGCCAATATCTTCTGTGTTCCAAATCTAATTCTAACATTGTGTTCCTCTTTCACATCAATTAATTCACTGATATAGCATATTTTTACAAAGCACTTCTTAAGAATACATCAAGCCTTGTGTTGCTCTTCTCTCAGTTTCCAGAGCAATACATTCACTCCTTTGTTCCTGAAGATCCTAAGTTATCTTTTCCTCCAACTCTCTTCTAAAAGTAGATTGGCCTGTGGAAAACTGATTTCTTTTTGCCTCACAGGCCCTCCCATTAGGCAGCTGTACAGACATGAACCAGCCAAAGTTAAGCACTATTAAGCCCAAGGAATTTATGTGGGAGACATTTTAAACACATACTTAAATCTATCCCATTGGAAGTAGGAATGGTAAAACGCTTGACTTTGGCTGGATCACGCCTGACAGCACGAGACAGGTTATCAGACAGAATGCTTTTGGAACACAAATTAGAAAAAAAACACCCTACATTTTACATACAGAAATTCAGTCTGGCCAACATCTATGAAGGAAGAGAAAGTGTGGTTTGTTCGTTGGAAATTAAGATCTCTACAGCTACATGCACTGAGCTGACCATTTAATGGAAGGTCAATCAGATTGTTTTGTTATTCAGACAATTAGCTATTTTTCAAGGAAAAAAGCAAAGCAAAGCAATAAGAATCAAACTTCATTGTCTGAAGTAGACTCTAGAGCAAGTGCTGATTGGAAAAGCTATGAAAATCTAATTTATCCAACGAGCATACACAATGGTATGCCAGGGTTTTTTAGTGTCTATGTGTGCATATCTAACAACTTACCCACTCCGTGTGACAAGACACTGCCTGAGTCCAAGTTTTCGGAAAATATCTACCACTGTTTCCATGGGTGTGTGGTCTGTGACAGTGAAGGGGCTCAGATTGAGAATGCGCCGGAGCTTCAGTGGATGAGGACTATTAGCAGGGACTTCTGGAGGCTCTTCAGTGAAATATACAATGGAATTGCTGACTACACCATCCTGGCGCTGCCTTGCATTTTCTATGTTACAAAATATTAATAAAATGAATAATGATAATAATAATAATAGTAATAATAATAATACATAAGGGTTGTTTACTTTGTAATTCATTTTGAACTACTCATAACATCAGCATTGGTACTATGACATAGGGCACATTCCAGAGTTTTGTAAAGTTAATAGAGGAAGCATTCCTTGCCTGATGAATGTCATGAGATCAAGAATGTAGGACAATGAGCGATTGATGGAAATAGAATGATGTGAAAAGTATTCAAATTAAAATGCAGAATTCATCCTAACTACACTGTTGTTTAAGGTTTTAATACGAGTTCTGTAAACTAAAAGAAGTGTTTGCTTTACATAAAACATGTAATTGAAAAGTAACAGCTAAACCAAAGCTAAGACATTCCACGGTGACTCTAATTCCCTCTTCTTGCCACTTCCTGGTTTGGACAAACCACCGTTTGTTGTGAGGCCTGAATTCAGCACACCACTATTTTCAGTTCTACTTTAGAAGCAAATTCTAGCTTTTCTAATTTGAATACAATGGCAAACTACTCTTCACCTGAACGAAGAAGTGAAAGAGGAACCATAAAAGTACAGGGAACAATGACGGGCATGGAAAAAAGATTGCAGAAGTCTGAGGCTCACCCTTTTAGCCAAATAATGGTTTTACTATTGTATCTAAATGATTTCCATGTCTATATGCTGTGGTGAAACCAAACCACAGTGGTTACAAGGTCACTTCTGGTCTAGAAAGCCAGCATTTTTAATGTTAAGGAGTGCAGGGTAGGGCATTCTGTTCAAAATATAGATAATTCCTCATGGACGCTTCGATGAAGGGTCAATTTTCCCTTTTCTGGCAGAAAAAGAACAGTGCTCCCAAACCCACCCCATCACTGGAGGCCCAAGTGGACTCTGTGGCTCGGATTGCTTGGGGCCAGTTTTGACTGGTATGCCAGCTACAGCCTTTCCTGGACAGAGATAACCTAGCCACAGTAGTACTGTGTGCACTAGTCATCTCCCAATTAGACTATTGTAATGCTCTCTATGTGGGATTGCCCTTGAAGAAGCCTGGGAAGTTGCAGCCAGTGTAGAATGCAGCAGCTCAACTGCTGACTGGAACGTCACATAGACAGCATGTAATGCTAGTCTTAAAAGAATTGCACTGGCTGCCAATATGCTTCTAGACAGGTTTCAAAATGTCTGTGATGACATTTAAAGCTCTAAATGGCTTGGGACCTCGATACTTTAGGGAGCATCTCTCCCCATATGTGCTTGCCCAAAGATTAAGATCTGCTGGGAGGGGGGCCTCCTCCATGTTCTGCCAATGACCAATGAGGTCAATACACTGTATCAGGACATGGGAGAGAGCCTTCTCACCTGTGGCACCCCATCTGTGGAAATTTATTTATTTATTTATTTATTTATATCCTGCCTTTCTCCCAAGATGGGATTCAACATAGAATGCTCTTCTCCTGGAGGGCCAACTGGCACCAACACTTGTGTCGTTTAGCTGCCAAGTTAAAACTTAAATTTTTAAACCTGTTTTTAACTCATTATATTATTTAATATGTTTTAAGTTATTTAAATTACCTTACTGTTTCTTAAGCTGTTTAATCTGTTTTAGAACTATTTATAAGCTGCCCTGAGATCTCTTGATACAGGGCAGGCTATAAATATTTTAGGATCCAGCATGGCCTAGTGTCTGAGTGTTGTACTATTACTCTGAAGACCAGGGTTCAAATCCTTGCTCAGCCATGAAAACCCATGGGGTGACCTTGAGCCAGTCATGTACTCTCAGCACTCAGAGAATACTCTGTGATAGGTTTGCCTTAGGATCACCATATGTCGGAAACGGTGTGAAGGCACACAACAACAACAATAAATACTTTACTAAATGAATGAATTAATTAATTAAAAAAAATAAAAACACCTTGGCAGCCTGTGACCCCAGAGCCACACCTTGTCTACCCCTAGTGTAGAGCTTCCAAAGTGATTTTCAAGAAATAATCTGAACTACTTCAAAGGCTTCAATTTTTGCAACAATGCTTTTTTGAATTCTGAACATTCCTCTTGATAAAACAGTGTCTTGAAATATATATCATGGCTAGTTTGAACAGTTATTATTATGACCTTCCCACTCTAACAGTGGTACAGAAATCCTCTAAACAACTATTGCTGAAGAGTGCACCAAAAGGGGCTGATGCCCTTTACCCTTTCTTTCCTTTTTCTACCCTTTCCTATGTCTGGTAATCTCCCAATTAGACTATTGTAATGCTCTCTATGTGGGATTGCCCTTGAAGAAGCCTGGGAAGTTGCAGCCAGTGCAGAATGCAGCAGCTCAACTGCATTCTTGAAAGTTCAAGAATCCTGACAGATGCTCTAAAAATGTGATGTGTTCAAAAACAAAACCTAACCAATGTTAAATTCTCTTCTTGATTGATTTAGCTTGCTACTGATTTTGAGAAGAGACCTTTAAGCCCAAATATCTTTATTTTTGGAGTGTATTTCCATCAATCATGGGCCAGAGTTCTAATAACAAGAAAGAAACCATTTCCAACATATTTCAGCTGCATTATTTTTCTCTTAAAACACCACTCTTGGAACCCTGGGGGGATTAAAATTGCCAAACCCAAAACTACCTACTAACCAGCCTTCAAACCCATATGTTATAAATTTATTGCACTCTACAAAAACATTATTAACTTTTGTCCTGTCTTCCTATGATAAATATGCCCTGTTTTGCAATTGCAATGTGCTTGCTCTCATTCATGCCACCATTTTTTATGCATACATTTGCCATGGTTCATATTAATCTTGTTGAAAACAGTTTGGCTGATTCACATTAGGAAAAGATGTGTACCTGAACAGGTGGAAAAAAGCAGAAGAAAAGAAGCTTCTATAAATTGAGAGTATATTTCTCACTGTGATGAAGGCTATTTCTGAAACATATCACAACGCCTTTCTTACTACAAGTACTATTGATGCAGGAGAAGCCCATGCTGTGCAGTTATTTGAGAAAGAATCAATCCTACTCTAAGCACAAAGCTTCAAAGAGAGACAGAGGCACATGGATTCAAGATGGCACATTTGGGTAGAGACTTTTCTTTAAAAACTTTGAATCTTGTTTCATACACAATTGACTTCTTAATCTATCTTATATACTTCTCTGCTACCTACAACAGTAGCCATATGTCTGAATCAGGAGGAGGAGAAGGAGGAAAGGAAAGAAGGAGAAAGGGAGAGAGAGAGAGAAAATATGTATAGACTTTTTACTCACTTATTGCAAGAATCAACTCCCGCCTCTGTGCAAACCCAATAAGACGCTCAGAGTCTTTAGAAACCACTACTGGGAAGCCATTATAATCAGTCTCCTTGATTAATGTCTCCACATCTTCCACTGTCATGCTGTCTTGGGTCAGGACAGAGAGAGGGGCCTCTCCACGCCTAGGCCTCATGACATCAGTAGCCAGTGTTCTGTGAGTAAATTCATCTTTCACATCCAGAAAAGGATAGCCATTCAAATGGATGTGTGCTTCATAGATCCCTTCTTTACCAAAGGCGTCAGCGACCCACTTGCTAGTTACAGCTGCAGCCATAAGGGGCACAATGTACTCTAGCCCTCCTGTTAACTCAAACATGATCACAACAAGAGATACCGTCATTCTGGTCACTCCTCCTGCCAAGAGAAAGAAAAGTTGCCAATTAGTTATGTGGCATATATTAAGATAGAGATGCCCTTTGGGTTTTTTTCACAAGTTTGCAGTTGGGTCCTGTGGTTCAGTTCCATTCACAACAATACTTTTCCCTAAACAACCAACACAAAGGTACTCGCTACACTTGTAATGGTAACTGTTCCTGTTCTCACTCAGTGCCCTTCCTCTGGTGAAAAAAACTGGATCCCACCCCCACTGCGCAGAATTGCTGGAGGGAGGTGAATTTGCTGGCCTCCGATGGACAGAGGTGCACTCTGCACCATGACAGAGAGTGTCAGGATCAAGCCAGAGTCTAACAGGTTCTTGCCACCCCCTCCTCTTTTCTGTTGGAACTTCCTCTTTGCAGCAAGCAGGCATCACAGACAGCAGCGAGTGAGAGGTGACGATGAGCAGTTTGGTGGGACTGGGACCCAGAGAATGGGAAGGAGGCTGTCTTTGGGGCTGGCCTGGGGTTTTAGCTCTCACTTGAAGTTATGAGACTTGGGGATTGGATTCACAGGTTGGCCTTCCAGTAGCAGACCGTCCAGGTAGCACCAGCATTTGGGTTCTCCTTCTAGCTCACGTGTTTCATCCAGGGAAAGCTGGGAAGGTTTGGGAGACCATCCACCTCAGCTGCTCCTGCACTAGGTTGCTCCCCCCTTTTGCACATCTCAGGGGTTTAAACTTATGTAAGTTGATTGTTTAAATAAAGTGGCCCATATTCAACCCAATTCTTATGTTTGATCTCATTGTTGGTCAGCAATAAGGAGATAACAATGGCAGACTTAGCATTTCATCACTGTTTATTATGCTTAGATCCAGTTCAAAAGTGTGGTAATATCCTGTTCAATTAAGTTCATCAATTAGAGCAACTAGGTTTCCATAGTAAAGCCAAGAGTCAGCCAGAGTTCTCTCTTTTTATCTGCAAACCTCTGTCGTCAGAGAGAAAAATATCTTTAATTTTAACATTTCAGACTTCTGCCACTGGGAACCATGAAACTAAATGTCAAAAGCCTTTTTAAAAGATGTTAGAATCAAGCAAAGTCTAAATGCTTCCCCCCTCCCCAGTCCGGACTTGCTGTTGCCAGATTTCAGCAGGGAGCAACCATTCTGAAACGGTAAATCTTCTTTGCAGGATCCCAGAAGTGTTTCTACAGTACAGGCTGGAGGCTGTATGTGTATGATCAAAACTGCTCAGACATAAGGAACACACCTTGCTTTTCAGGCAGACTTTAGACCTACTTATTTAAATGGGCAAATAATAAACCTGTAATAAAGGATCACATTCAATACTACTGAAATGAAGTTTTTGCAATCATACAAATCTTTGAATCCAACAAGAAATATTAGAATTTAGTAACAGGAGGGGGGAAATAGAATATATTTGAAGAGCATCAATGACAACAGGTTTGCAAGTGTGGGTAGGGGAAGGGTTGCCTGATCATGACTAATCTTAGGGGAGCTTCAGAGGGGTTTTACCTTTGCCCTACTCTGAGGCTGGGCGTATGTGACTTGCCCAAAGTCAGCCAGTGGGTTTTCATGGCAGAGTGGGGATTCAAACCCTGGTCTCCAGAGTCGTAGTCCAAGACTCAAACCACTATGCTACACTGGCTCCTATCCCAATATGACTGGAACAATATTGTATACATTTATCAGTATAGCTCATCAGTTAAATTAAACTGTGAAATTTTGTCAACTCAGGCTTTACATAGTTTGGTGAAAATATAACATAATTTTAAAGAATGTGGGTTTTTTTCCCTCCTCCAATTTATGCAGCTCCCCCAATTATTGTTGGACTGTAAGTCCTATCAAGCCTAGCCAGCAGAGTGAATATTGAGAAATGCTGAGAGTTACAGTCCAGCAATATCTGGAAAGAGCATGATTCCCACCCCTGCTTCACAAACAGAATATATATGTGTGTGTGCATATAGAAAGAGAGAGAGTTAAATATTTATGTCATTGTTTTCTATTGTATGTATGTGCCTTCAAGTCGCCTGCCAACTTATGATGACCCCATGAATTTCATAGGATTTTCTCAGGCAAGGAATACTCAGAGGTGGTCTTGCCAGTTCCTTCCTCAGAAATATAGCCTACAGCACCTGGTATTTGTTGGCGCTCTCCCATCCTAGTACTAACCACAGCTGATCCTGCTTAGCTTCTAAGATCAGACAGGATCTGGTGACTTTAAGGATAAAGAAATATAAGATTGACTTGCTTCTTCCTCCAGCAGCCTGCATGACGAATGATATACTATAATTATATTATCCTGAGCTGATGCCAGATACATCTGGTTTTTAATGCCAACAGAGAATATTTATTTTTTATTTATTTAGTTAATTTATATGCTGCCTTTCTCCCAGAAGGGACCCAAGGCAGCTCACAAAACATCATATAAAATACAGTTTAAAAACCATTAAAAACATCACAAAAATCTAAAATTACATAAATCTATAAAAGTTAAAAGATTAAGAATAGACAAGATAAAAATAAAAACAAAGACCCACCCCAATAAAAGCTTCCAAAGCCCAGCTATATATTAAAAGCTTGCTTGCCTAAACTGTCTTTGCCTGCAAGTGAAAGGAAAGCATGGAAGAGGACAGCCTAGCCTCCTGTGGAAGGGACTTCCAAAGAATATCCATACTTTTAGCAAGACACAATACAAAGCGACTTTGCATGGATCTTAAACAGAGCATGTTTACACTTCTGCCAGCCCCAGTTTTGTAAATGATTGTTTTAAAGTCTCCAGTGAGAGGGAAGATGGACCCTGGCTATATTTGAGTTGTAACACTTCCTAGCTTCCAGTTAGTAGCCAGTGTGGTATAGTGGTTTGAGCTATTGGACTACGGACATTTTCAGATGGCCCTTACCGCGCAAGCAGCCTCCGGAGCAGTAACAAGGCTGCTGTGTGGCAGGGGGTCCTTTTCGGATGCCGCCGTCCCTCTTCCGTGACCATTCGTGGCACGTACGTGAAGCGCCTGCGTATTTCAATCACGGGCAACTTCCATGATTGAAATATGATGCGGCCGCTTCCAAAGCTTCACGTATGTGCCACAAATGGTCATGGAAAAGGGATGGTGGCATCCGAAAAGGACCCCCTGCCACGCAGCAGCCTCGTTACTGCTCCGGAGGCTGCTTGCGCGGTAAGAGCCGTCTGAAAATGTCCTACAACTCTGTAGGCCAGGGTTCAAATCCCTTCTCGGCCATGGAAACCCACTGGCTGACCTTGGGTAAATCACACTCTCTCAGTCTCAGTGGAAGGCAAAGGCAAGCCCCCTCCGAACAAATCTTGCCAAGAAAACCCGTGATAGGGTTGCCATAAGTCGGAAACGACGTGAAAGCACACAACAAAAAGCTTCCCATTATTCCTGACATAAGCTCTGAGTGTTCAGCATATTTACATGTCACAACAAACCTATCACAGAAAACCCTGTGATAGATTTGCCTTAGGGTCACCATAAATCAGAAATGACTTAAAGGTAGACAACAATCATGATGGGATGGGAGCTAGCATGTTGCAGAGGTTTGAGTGTTTGACTAGGACTCTGGGAGAACAGGATTCAAATACCCACTCAGCCATGGGAACTCATTGGGTAACCTTGGACAAGTCACATTCTTCTTGGCCTTACAAAAAGACAGTGGCAAGTCTCCTCTAAATAAACCTACCCAGAAAACCCTATGATAGTGTTGCCATAAATCAGAGTCAACTTGAAGGCATGTAACAACAAATCATGATGGGACTGAATGTCACAGCTGCCTAGTATATAAAAAAATGTCTAGCTGCCATGCTTGCTCCACAAGTTGTGGAATCTTGGAAATTACTTGTTACTGAAATAGTTACCTGTTGTGGCATGCTGGAATAATCATTGTATCAGAAAGCTGGTAAACATTACATTTTGAATTACAATTTCAAGAATTCTTTGCCGAGCATAGCTAGCTGAGATTCTAGGGATTGTCTTCCAAACTGTTAACTTAGCCAAACTCTGAATTAGGCTCTTTGCTCAGTTAGAGGCACGGTGGTTTCATTTTTGGTAATATATGGTCTTATCTTACTAAATACAATTATTTTTTTAAAAAACTGAGGTGTTAAAAGTGGTTAATACCCCTTCATAGAGTAATCTAAGAACTCTGAAGTAAAGTAATCTAAATTGCAGTAACCATATCAAATTAGAAATGTATTTAAATGTCACAGATCACACAACAATGAACATCATATACTGTACCTAAACAGGCTGCAGCTCCCACCATGGCATATAGTCCTGGGGTAACACAATCAGCTCCTGGTCTACACCAATTTCTGAAGATGATCCAGTCATGGTGATGGTAGGCCAACTGCTCCACTCCTATTCCGACTATTCTACCAGCTATAGCTCCTACAGCCATGCTGGGTATAAAGAGGCCTGAAGGGATCTCAAATAATATCAAGAAAAGGGGAAAAGTGAGATTCTTAAAAGGGCCACATGACATGAGAACAATTTCAATCTTTTCTTAAACAATTCAACAATCAATGGATCATTTCTAACCACTCTCTATGCAATACCAATTATTTCAAACTGCTACCTTGATCTGTGTCTTTTATCACAAATCTGAAAAGCCTTACTTTACTTCAGGCAGAGTTCTATACAAACCTGCCACAATATTAAGATCCTCATGGGAAGGCTTTCTCTCGATCTTGCCACCATCACAGGTCAATTTGGTGAGGACCCGTGGGAGAGCTTTCTCAGTGGCTGCTCCAGCCCTGTGGAATTCTCTTTTACAGTGGGCTAGGCTGGCCCCCGCCCAGTAGGCAAAGACCTTCTTGTTAAAGAAAGCTTTTACATACCCATTGCTTGAAGGGAGACTTCTTATGAGGGTCAGTAGGTGTTCTAGTTTTTCTTGGTTTTTTTCCGGGCTGTGAGGCCATGTTCTGGAATGGTTTCTTTCTGACATTTCACCTGCGTCTATGGCTGGCATCTTCAGAGAATGGTTGGGTAGGAGTGTGTGTGGGGGGGGGGGTTATATACTGTGGATCCCTGTTGGGGAGTACATGTAAATTTGTGTATTTGAATGGTTAGTTTCTAGGTATAGAAATGCAAGGCTGATTAGTGTCTCTTTGGCTAATGGTTGGTTGATGAGCCATTATCTGCTGGAAATCCTCCTGTCCCTGGGTGGAATTCCTTTGTAAGTGTTGAGTTTTGATTCTATTGTTTTTCAAAACTGGGAGCCAGATTTTGTGTACTTTTAGGGTTTCTTTTTTCCTATTGAAGTTGTCTAGGTGTTTGTGGATTTCAATAGCTTCTCTGTGTATTCTGACATGATAGTTGTTGGCCTGGTCCAGAATTTCTGTGTTTTTAAATAACATTTTGTGTCCAGGTTGGTTTATAATGTGCTCTGATACTGCTGATTTTTCTGGCTGGCCACCCAGGGACAGGAGGATTTCCAGCAGATAATGGCCCATCACCCAACCATTAGCCAAACAGACATTAATCAGCCTTGCATTTCTATACCAAGAAACTAACCATTCAATTACACAAATTTACATATACTCTCCAACAGGGGTTCACAGCATATAAACTCCACACACACTCCTACCCAACCATTCTCTGAAGATGCCAGCCACAGATGCAGGCGAAACGTCAGAAGTAAACTCTTCCAGAACATGGCCTCACAGCCCGGAAAAAATCCAAGGAAAATCTATGGATGCCAGCCGTGAAAGCCTTCAACTTCACATGTTCTAGTTTTGACTTTTGTTATGTTTTTAAATGATTTATATTGTTTAATGCATGGTTTTTAAAATAGGGATATTTTAACTGTGTTTTAATTTTATTACTATGCTTTTAACTAATTTTGTTTTTATTTTGTGTGAACTGATTTGTGTTCCACACCAGGAGAAAGGTGGCATATAAATGCAATAAATAAGTAAATACAGTCAGCCCTCCACATATGTGGGTTTAACTTTTGCAGATTTGATTATCTGCAGACTAGTTGTTGCTGTCTTTGCTGTTGCCCTATGCCATTTTTAATAGGCACTGAGACTGAGAGAGACTGCTAACATGGAGCAATGCACGTAAATCCCTAGTAAAAATGGCACAGGGCAGCAACCATGAAGGCATACACAGTGGGTTGAATCCATGGATTGTGTGTTAAAATATGTTGGGGGGAGGTAGGGATATTTGTGGTTTTTCCACTTTTGCAGGGGTCATGTGCCCCTAACCCCACAGAATGTGGAAGGCCAACTGTATATTTTAAAAATCTGCTGTTTCCTTTGTTGTCTGCTAGGAAGCTCCAGGCTGAAACCACAGTTGGGACTAAAAGCACTTGCTGGGACCTTTAAAATGCCCCTGTCCCTCATGGCAGGGGCTTCTCTTCTCTCAAAGACAAGAGAAGAGAAACCAGTGGTAGTTCAGGCAACACAGCCAGGAACCTTGTGTGGTTGCAGTAAGGGAGACACTGTTTTAAAATCCATGATGCCTCTCAGGACTTTTTCACATGTGGCAAAAATCGCATGATTACGATGTCACGGTAGCATGATTGGATTCTGCTATCACACGATGTTGTCATGTTTGCATGGTCAATCTGTACTCCAGCTGCAAACAAGGCATTGCTTTTCATTGATGGGTCAAACTGTCAATAGCCCTCAATATCACTCTTTTCATAGCATTGAAGAGCATGTGAAAACATGTCCCATTATAATTGCGGGAATGGGGAAGGGAGAGATTTTCCCCTTCCCGGCAAGAAAACTTCTGGGTGAGAACATGAAAACTATTCACAGGATGCTTTTTTAATGAATTGTCCCAGCTTCTTTGCATGTTTTTAGATTTGTTTAAGAGTTTTTGTGTTTGTTTACTTTGCAAATTATAGGGTTTTTGGTGTTTTTAAGCATGCTTGTGTTTTCTTGCGAGAACCGCTGAAATCTCACCCACGCTAAATCAAAGAAGTAAAGTCCCATTCTTAAAGTGTTAGCGGTGGTCGTGTGATAATTCTGTGGTGGTTCTTTTGTGCAATTACAGCGATGTGCAATAATAAGTGTAATAATGCCACTATGTTTCCGCATTCCTCATTCACAGAATTACAGCGTTTTTGCATGCTAAGTCAGATAAAGTCCTCAGTCAGAGATACAAGAGAAGGATTACAACAGACAGGACAGACTTCCAGGATCTTCTACCAGCCATGCTCACTGGGAGGTTCTAGGAGGTCTAGTCCAAAAAGGTAACTTTTCCAGTCTCTGGTCCATAGTTATGCATGCACCTGTCTGCCTCCCGATCCTTCTCTCATCTCTATCTGGCTACAGCTCTTTAACTATGTCTACCTATACAACACAAAAAGAAAAGCAGATTTTTTTAAAAAAATAATCCATCCTGAATGTGTTTTCTCTTGTATATTCTTAATTTTTGTTCTGCCAATCTGGCTTCATTCCATTGCCCATACAACTACTCTGAACAGCAAAAATGCACAGCTATAGTAATAGTTACTGTATTTTCATGAAGTGGCTATGAGAACAATTTTTGTGCCTATTTAGAGATTATCTGCATATTGCAAAAAGCAAAAAACAAACCTACAGTATATCATGTATGAAATCATTTTAATATCTGTGTGGCCTCACATTGGGAGGCATGGAGACACACTATCCATCGTGCTGCAGCCTTATTTGAGAACTCACGCCAAACAAGTCTTGAAGAGAAACGACAACACAGAAAGAATCACAACCTGGAAACATCACCCAAGGGAGGCCTTCTGCTGTGCTTTCTGCAACCGGACTTGTTTATCCCGGATTGGCCTTTTTAGTCATCAGCGCGCTTGCAGAAAGCATGGGATGAGTCCTTCCTGAATCTTCGTTTGCGAAGAAAAGCCAGCGAGAGAGATTCTCCTGGCTGTACAGATTCAAAGAACTTTTGCAAACTAACTAAAAACAACTGATGGTCTGAACAGTATGAATTTTGTATGATATTATAAAATTTGAAAGGTTTTGAAAAGAAAAAAAATATGAATTTTTATGATATTAGAAAATTTGGCCATGAACAGTCTCAGGAGAAAGTTAAGATGTGGCAATAAATCTTCACAATGGCAATAAATTCTCACCTTGAAGTTCTGTTCAGACTATCAAACACATGGTAAGTATATAGTTTTACACGGTTAAGTAACTAAAATATTTCTTGTGAATATGTCCCCAGCTAAGTTTTTCTGCAGTCCTTCGTCTGGATGTGATAAATTCCAAAACAGTAGTTTGTTAACCTACCAGTACAAAATAATCTGTTTGTACTGGAAAGATTAACAGATATATTGTGGCATAAGCATTCGCAGACTAGAGCCTATTTCATCAAGTGAAATATAAATTCAGTCACATAACAGGTTTACGTTCATAAGAAAAAATTATCGGAACGATAAGATAAGTTACTATTTAGTGTCTTTTTTCTGTCAGTAAGCTCAGCCTAAAAGTACTAGCCCCCTCACATCATATCAGGCTTTATATCATAATTCTAGGAATGGACATATCTGTTTATATTCACATTAATCAGGTTTGTTTCCCAGATATACCGTGGATACCTGAAACCAGAGATAACAGTAAACTCTATAAAAATGAAGGACTTCTGGTAAAAACATACGATAGAGTTGCACTGTAGGACCTCTCTAGATATTTTCCAGCATGACTCTATGGTATACGTCCCCTATTTTGTGTCCCACAGATAACTGAACTTTGGAAATTAGTTTCATGGATACAGGGACCTGACTGTGTGTGTGTGTGTATATAAAGCTTGTTTTATATGATTTTTAAAATGCACAAAATAATTTAAATGGTATATGTTTTCAGCTAAAATATATAAATTTTGTATGCATTCCCCCCCCAAAATACTCATTTCCCCATAACATACACATTTGGGAAAGAAGAACTGCAAAATCTAGAGAAGTACACAATGTGAAGTATAACTGCATTTCATTCCAATGGCTATGTCAAAGCCCATGAAATGCAAATCAAGCTAGCAAGATATGTATTGTAATTTAGAAATTTGTCATTATATATAGTTAAAAGTAGATCAACACATAAAACACTGTGGAACAAGGGAAATTTCCCAGCATTCCTACCGGTACATAAGTCTCTTATGTTTTCAGTCTTTGGCATTTTCTTGGTTTTTTTAAAAAATGATGGTTACTAAAGATTAGTTTATCCAAACACATATTACAATTAGTATTTCCATTAAAATATTTTAGCTTTATCTAATCTCCTTTATTAATTGACACCAACTTTATTCCTCAACACTTATTTAAAGCACATTTTCAAATTCTTTTTATAATACTCAAAATATGCATGCATTTTTCTCTGCTCCTTCTGATCATAATTTATGTATTATGGGTAAGAAGAATATATATCATCATCTGCTTAAAACATCTAAAAACGAGCCCCTGTCATCTGGAGTACTTTACAACTGTATTACCACTCGTTTCTCTATAATTTAGATTGGATTTGAATTACATGTCAAACACAGTATTAAAATGTTAACAAGGAGCCTGAGTTTTCACAGGTGAAATCAGGCGATTCATTCCTGCATCCCAGCTTGTCAAGAGGTTCATGAATTACTGCCTTCCTTGGCTGAAATGCAATCAAACCACCACTCACTAAAGCAATAGCAGGGAAAAGGTGGAATGAAAACATCAGTCATTTCATCTGCCCACTCCACTTTGGAAAGGTATACATTGCATATTTTAAAATCAATCTATTTCTCAAGCAGAGACCCTACCTCTATCCCCAGGCCAAAAATAAAAAATAAAAATCTATGTGGTTCAGAAGAATTTGTGTAGCATCAAACTTTGCACCAGCCTGTTAGTGTGAAATCCAGCTGGAACTGAAAAGATGATGTGACACCTTCAATTGCTGTGAGAAACTTAAGCTTATGAGAAACAGCAATATTGTATGAATTGTAAAAACATCAGGACTAGAAGGTTTTGAAGGCCACATGGGTTAGATTTTTGTATTCATGAAAAAATGACACACAAGAGAGAAACCGGGGGACCCTGGCTCTAATCTGACCCACAGAAGGTCTGGGGTTTCCCTTCCACAAGGCCCACCTTCTGCTGCAGGGATATTTGCCCATATACTTGGGTCTATCCCAATTTGGAATTTTTTGGAATTTTTTATTGGTATAAGACCATTCTACTGAAAAATACACCCGACCGCAAAAGGCCATAACAATAACACAAAAGTAATAATTGTTTTCCTCTTTTCTTACTAATACAAAAATAAAACTATCTATCCTAACACTAATATATGTTTCCTCTTAATCTAAACACACTATAATCACATTATACTTGCATATTATAATTATACCTATTTGGAAAAGAAAAAAACCAATAAAAGATTAATTAAAAAATAATAATACAAAATAATACAAAAATACAATAATAATAATAATAAAATATTTTTTAAAATATCATTTTATGTTATTGCTGGGGTTGTCTCACTAAACCACAGCCAAAACTTTTTCCAACGATGGTTTGGCAATTTCTCTTTTTCACTCAGAGCTAAATTTTCAATTACGTTCTTCACATGATAGGCAGTGCCTTTTACATCCTGCAGATTTTGATTTTTCACCTCCTTTTGTCTTTGGAAAACTAACCCTAACATCACATAGAGGTTTACCAGGCGCATCGTGGACCAGGGCACTTTCCAAAAACTCTCAGCCATGGATCCAGACTCCTTCCTCTTCCTCTTTTGGACCACTGACTTTCTGGGTCCCCTGACACCCTCTGGAGGTTCAGTCCCCAAAAGTATTGTCTCCCAAGCCTGCTGTGCCAAATCTGGCCAATCCAGGACCCGGGCCACCTCTTCCCATGTTTCCCGGGCACTCGGGCAGTCCTGGACAAAATGTTTGATCATCTCCTTTTGTGCCACGCCACTCAAAGTCTCAGCCGTTTTACATTTCAGACAAGGACAAGTCTGCTCATCCTCTGCAGTCCACAATCTCCTTCCCTTCAGATTAAGAACCTGATGGTAGAGTCGCCACCTCAAGTCCCACAACTTTTTGTGGACCCTTTTGTCCATGAAATACTCAATTGGGTTAGTCTGGTGATTTAGGTACTCTGATAAATCTAGTTTGGCCTGACACTTTTGCAAACAAGGGTTAACATAAATCTCCTCCACTATTTTCCTGTACAAACTTCTCTTGATGCTCTGACCTGGTCTGTCTTTCCCCGTCAACTCCTCAGCATGAATTCTATATTTCTTTATGTAAAAAACAAAGTCTCTCAAATAATCTGGTGCTTTCAATTTTTCAGGCAAAGAAAACCTAAAACTTAATGAGCCTTCCTCCCACCAAGTCTTTCCCCATCTAGTCCCCATCCAGCATTCACAAAACCAAACTAGCCAAGCCTGAGGTTGAATCTGACCCTTTTGCAACAGAGAAACTTTCCCAAAATTTTGGGCAGAAAAGATGGCAATGAACTTAGGTCCCAGGGCTGGAAAGTCCAGGCCCCCTTGTTCTACCTGCCCATAAACCACTGCCCTTGCCAGGAGGAACGTAGCCATTCCTGAAAGGAACTTGAAGAGAACCCGATCGGCTTCTTTAATCACTGAATCCGGAGGCGGGAAAACAGCCTCCAAATTGGCTGCCACCAGAAGCAGGTAGGTATTTACAAAAGCGGCTCTCTGGTAAATGGTCAGCTTCCATCTCTGCCAGAGGGCCACCCTCTCCTTCACTTTTTCCAACCAGTGATGCCAATTTTCTTTCTATCCCTCAGGAGCCACTGCAAAATTCAGCCCCAGGATCTTCACCCTATCCATCTTTGCCTCTTGCTCTGCTTGTCACCCTTCCTTTTCTTCAACTATGTCCTTTAGAGGAATAGCTGCCATCTCGTCCTCTGCAGCAAAAATCCTGATCAAAAAACTCTTTTCTGTGTTAAGTTGAGCACCAGAAACTCGACCGTAGGCCTCAAAAGCATCTTGAATCTTTCTAATTTCCATCCTGTCCTTAACCAAGAGGGACACATCATCAGCATGGGCAACAAATTTTACAGATTCACACCAAACCAACCACGAACTGTCCAATGGACATGGGATTTGGATCCCCGAGATGCTCTTGTCTAAACAAATCTCACACAAGATAGCATCCAAAGCAATAACATACAAGAGAGGGCTTAGGGGACAACCTTGCCTCACCCCAGAATTTAACTTAATCCTCTTTCCTCTATGACTATTGACTTGCAAAACTACCTCTGCATCCCTATAAAACAATTTAACTAAAGCAATAAATCTCTCTGGCACTCCTTTCCACTTGAGGGCTTCCCATAGGAACATATGATCTACATTGTCAAAAGCTTTCATCTGGTCAACCTGTTAGATTTGACCAGTCCAAGCTCCCTCCTTGCTGAATCAGAACACTTCCCAAAACAAACAAAGAGAGTCTACCATAGTCCTACCTGGCACAGCACTGGACTGTGATTCCATCACAATTTTATCAGCCACCTTAGCCAGCTGATTGTTCAGTATTTTTGCCAACATGCGGTAGTCTACGTTGGTCAGAGCTATGGGGCACCAGTTTTTGGGAGGGTAGGATCGCCCTCCTTTGGGGAAAAAATCAAGACCCCTTGATAAAATGTCTCAGGGAGCTCATTATTATTCCACAAAAAATTAAACAAAGTCATTAAAGGGGGAACAATCCACTTTCTGTAAACTTTATAAAAATTCCAACTGAGGTCATCTGGGCCAGTGGCCGACTTACCATTCCCCTGAACTATGACCATGAACTTCTTGTTCTTCTATAGGAGAGACCAACCTCTTCCTGTCCTCTGGACTCAAACCCTTATAGAAGGTGCCCATCTGATCCTCTGAAAAAGCTTGGAAAAAACCCTTAATCTCTTCTATATCTATGTTTTTCCGAGCATATAACTGCCTGTAATATCCCTCCATGATATCCAGCATCTCACTTGATCTAAATGCAATAGTGTCTGACTCAGAGACCCTCAAGCCGTTTAATTCAATAGGAGTCTTTGGAATCTGGGTGCCTGCCCACTCATCCACGTCTACCACACCACCTCGAGTCCTGAAATTTTTACTCCTCTTTCTGTTTTGTCTTTGCTTTTGGCAAAATATTGCTATCACTCCCTTCGCCCAGTTAAGCTCTTGTTCTGAAAAAGGAACACCTTGGTTCAATCAATAATGACACTTCAAAAATTGATAAATGGCCAAATGATACTCCTGAATCTGTCTCCCACTAATGTTGGTCTCGTAAGCCCAGCTAGTGGCCTGAACCATGCGCTTCACACGTTCCCACAACCTGCACAAACCATCCTTGTACATGTCAGCAAGAGTTAGGCTATGGTCTAGTGCTGAGGCAATGCGCTCTTTACATGCCACATCTTCCCAAAATTTAAGGCGCAACCTCCAGAGAGGTCTCTCTTTGGGGTAAAACTGACCTATACTGAACTCTACAACCAAGAGCCCATGATCCGACCATGGAGTGATCATAACAGTGCACTTTTCCATCTTCATTTCCTTCACTGTCCTCACACGGTCTATTCTGCTGGCTGAGGTTTTGTGATAATGAGTAAATCGAACTCCTTCCATTGGGGGAAAATCTGAACCAAAAGCCTTTCTGCAATAAACAGGAAAAAATCTAACTCATTCTCCACGTCAAGAGCTGCATCCTTAAGACCTTGCCTCTCTAGAAAAGACTCCAACTCTCTTTCTTCTGCTGTCAGGGGTTTGGGCAGGGACAACTTTGTCCGCTCTTTCTGGTCTGCGTAAGCACTCCTGTCCATCATCCTTGCCCTGTTATTGAAATCTCCTGTGGGGGAGTGGGGAGGCCCGGGAAGGCCTCCAGGGGGGCTTCGGAGACCCTCCGGAGGGCCCGCGAAGGCCCTGGGGGGGAGTGGAGAGGGCTGGGGAGGCCTCTGCGGGGGCCTTGGGGAGGACCGGTGGGGCCCTGTGAGGCCCCGCGAAAGCCTTGGGGGGGAGTGGGGAGGGCTGGAAATGCCTCCGCGGGGCCTTCGGAGACCCTCCGGAGGCCCCGCCAAGGCCTTGGGGGGAGGGCCGGGAAGGCCTCCGCAGGGCCTTCGGAGACCCTCCAGAGGCCCCGCGAAGGCCTTGGCGGGGAGTGGGGAGGACCGGGGAGTCCTCCATGGGGCCCTGCGAAGGCCTTGGGGGAGAGTGGGGAGGGATGGGAAGGCCTCCACGGGGCCTTCAGAGACCCTCCGGAGGCCCCGCGATGGCCTTGGGGGGAGTGGGGAGGACCGGGGAGGCCTCCGCAGGGCCCTGTGAAGGCCTTGGGGGGAGTGGGGAGGGATGGGGAGGCCCCATTGGGGGCTTGGGCGGGAGGGGGGAGGGATGGGGAGGCATCCACGGGGCCTCAGGAGGGTCTCCGGAGGCCCCGGGAAGGCCTAGGAAGGGAGTGGGGAGGCAGGGGAAAGCGACTATGGGGCCTCCAGAGGCCCCATGGTCGCTATGGTGGGGGAGGGGGGCAAACAATATTCGCGGATTTTTCACATTCGTGGGGGTCCATGGAACATAACCCCCACAAATGTGAAGGGACGACTGTACTGCCCATGGCCTTTCATTCCCTGGGAAGCATGTATTTTAGGGTAATTTAATTCAAAAATCGAAATTTTGTACAAAAATAAATATAATTCTGTGCATTTCTTGAAGATTCACACACTGATGTAGAAATGGGAGGGAAGGTACAACTGAACACATGCAAAACTGACATGAATCATAAATAAACATATTAGATTATCACTAATGGGAAACAGTTTGGATGCTGGTGCCCCATAGCTTTTTCTCGTGATACTTCAGGACTTGACGACATATGTGGTACAAAGGTATCTTGTAGGAAGCCATAGGCAAACAGATATCATAATGCTACTGGCAGATATGAATTCAACGACAAAGATGCTTCATGTATTGTGAGGACAGGTGAAGAGAAGTAAAATTTAAAACTGCTTTCTTGTCTCACATTTCCAGTAAAATGTAAAGTACCAAGGGAGCATTGTGTATCTTCTGTGCAAGAACATTTTTCTTCACGTGGATTAAACACAACCCATGAGCCTCAAAGATATGAGAGCTAATTCTTGCCACAAAACAGGATATAGAGGTCAAACCCCCCCCCCCCCGCCGTTTACATGGGATAAGTACCTGAGACCAGGAAAATTGTCTCTCTAGTCATCTGGAGGACCATAGAGTCATGCTGGCAGTAGTCTCTCTAGGCATCAGGAGGTCCTCCAGCACAACTCTGTAGTCAACTTCCGCTGGAGGTCATGCCAGATGCATAGAGAGCTGTTTTCTCTTAGCATTGTCTAACTTCTCCAGCATGATTCTATGGTCTAATATGACTGTTTGGTATTATACATGGTTTCACATATCTGCAATAAGTCTAGGAATGTATCCACCACCTAAAAGAGGAGGATGGCCTGTACTTTTACCTTTACTTCTTCTTCCATGACTTTGTCTTAACTTGTGAAACACCCACACTCAACTGAAGTAAAAAGACAAAATTGTATGGCACTTTCAGGATTAACTCACTTTTGTCACCCCTTTTAAGAGCAAATTGAGCTGGTGAATAGCAATAGGGCTATTTCCAAAACAGACCCACTAAGAAAAAAAAGGGGGGGGAGATTTCAACTGGTCAACCTGATCAGTATTCCTGCTCGGCAGACATCATAACCACATTCCAGTGAACACAGTTACAGACCCTTCTTTGGATCTTTGTGCTCAATATACAAAGATCTAATTTATTTCCCACCATCCAGGGACATAAGGGGTGGGACAGATTCATATTCCCATTTTCAGTTGCATATGAACAATGTGTATGACTTGAATGGCTATTGTATAGGCAATTGTATGTGTGTGTGTTTTTTTTAAATAGAGAATGTTAAGTTTAATACACAGGCTTTGTGAGATTTCAAAAACATTAAAAACAAGTAGTACATTCTACATTATGTTTAGAAAGCTAGTTTAACTTATTTATACTATAGTATATTTAGATTAAATCCAACAGCACATTTATTCATTAAAAAAACAACTTTCAAGAATTCCTTTCCCTCCTTAAAAATGTCCTACCCATATATTCAAAGGAAGGAATTGTATTCAGGGCAAAGAATAAATAAAAAAGACAATAAACAAGAAAGGAGAACACATGGTGAGCTTTGATATTATTAAGGTCCAGTTCCTTAAACAGCTCATTACGAGGTTACTCAAGGTTTGGCTTTTCCTCATATGAAACTTCTGTGCTTTCAGATCAGCTTTGGAAGCCTTTCCTGTCAACTCACCTGGGATCAACTGAGGTGGTAGATATAAGAGCTACGGTTTTTCTGGTGGTGACTTCATAGTTGTGCAATTCTGTTCTAAGCAAGTATAGATGTGGATGTTACATTACAGGCTTCTAATGGCCCTTAAAGATCTATGTACTGTATCTTTAACTCTTTTTATATTCTTGTTGGTGTGAACTAGTGTTATATATCTTTAGGTCCTACTGTGTTCCTGTTGGTATAAACTGGTGTTGAAATGGTATTAAACGCTTAGCATTGTGTTGCCTTAAATAGTTGCATATTGACTGTTACTATCATTATTATGGTTATTAAGAACTCCGAAGCCTGGAAAGGTGTCTTAGGCAAGCATGGTGTTGGAAATTGCAATGATAACGGATGCCTCCTGCTAGAGTTCTGTGCAGAACAACAGCTGACTATTACAAACACAATCTTTCAGCAGAAAGATAGCTTGAAGACAACCTGGATGCATCCCCGATCCAAACATTGGCACCTCATTGAATACGTTCTAGTCCGTCAGAGAGACATTCGTGATGTCCGTCATACCCGAGTAATGCCAAGTGCAGAATGCCAAACAGATCATCGCCTTGTCAGATGTAAACTAAATCTTCATCTTAAGTTCAAACCTAAGAGGGTTGGCATCTTAAAGAAGAGACTCCAAGTCAACAATCTTCAACAAGCTACCATGAGAGACAACTTCCAGGCAAATCTACAAACGAAACTTGAAGACCATCCTACAGATCCTTCTCCTACAGTGCTTTGGCAACATATCAAAAACAGTATCCTCCAGTCTGCAGAAGAATCCCTTGGCTTCTCCCACAAGAAAAATCAAGACTGGTTTGATGAAAACAACCAAGAGATCCAGGAGCTGTTGGCAAGGAAGAGAGCTGCTCACCAGGCATACCTCGCCCAGCCAACCTGTCATGTAAGAAAAGCAGCTTTCCGCCTCACATGTAGCAAACTACAACAAAAACTCCGAGACATGCAGAACAAGTGGTGGATCAATATAGCAGAAAAGACACAATGCTGTGCAGATCTGGGTGATCATGGAGGATTTTATGAAGCTCTTAAAGCAGTGTTTGGACCTACTTATCAGGTCCAAAGCTCCTTATACAGTACAGATGGTCAAACATTAATTACTGATAAAGCCTCCATCCTAAATCGTTGGGCTGAACATTTTCAAAGTCTCTTTAGTGCCAACCGAGTAGTCCAAGCCTCAGCTATCCAATATATGATACAAAAACCAATGAAAAATGAATTGGACATAGCTCCCACTTTGGAAGAGACCCTTAAGGCCATACAGCAGATGAAAAACGGCAAGGCAGCTGGGATTGATGGAATCCCACCTGAAGTTTGGAAACACGGAGGTCATGCACTCCACGAAAAATTCCACGAATTCCTTGTGAATTGCTGGGAAAAAGGGGAACTGCCATCAGACCTCCGAGATGCAGTCATCATCACCCTGTACAAGAAAAAAGGAGCAAAATCCGATTGCTCAAACTATCAAGGCATAACACTGCTCTCTATTGCTGGAAAAATCCTTGCAAGGATACTCCTGAACAGGTTAGTTCCTGCTATTGCAGAAGAACTTCTCCCTGAAAGCCAATGTGACTTCAGAGCCAATAGGAGCACTACAGACATGGTATTTGCCCTTAGGCAACTGCAAGAAAAATGTAGGGAGCAGAACAAGGGTCTCTATGTAACATTTGTCGACCTCACCAAAGCCTTTGACACTGTAAGTAGAAAAGGTCTGTGGCAGATCCTGGAAAGACTAGGATGTCCCCCCAAATTCCTTAAAATGATTATCTTGCTACACGAGGGCCAGCGTGGTCAAGTCAGATATGGCGATGCTCTTTCAGAGCCCTTTCTAATAACTAATGGAGTGAAGCAAGGTTGTGTTCTTGCACCAACTTTATTTACAATCTTCTTTAGCATGATGCTCCAAAGGGCTATGGCAGAGCTTGAAGAAGACGACGGCATCTATATACGCTACCGTACTGATGGTAGCTTGTTTAACTTAAGCCATCTGAGGGCTCACACTAAGACTCTAAACTATCTAGTCCGTGAGCTGCTCTTCGCCGATGATGCTGCCCTTGTTGCCCACACAGAAGCAGCTCTGCAGCGCCTAACATCCTGCTTTGCAACAGCTGCAGAGCTGTTTGGGCTAGAAGTCAACCTGAAGAAAACAGAAGTTCTTTACCAGCCTGCACCACAGGACGAACACCACCATCCCCACATTGCCGTCGGCAAATCAGTGCTCAAGTCCGTTCAGCAGTTCACCTACCTGGGAAGCATCATCTCCTCAGATGCCAAGATTGACAAAGAGATCAATCACAGATTAGCAAAGGCATATAGTGCATTTGGAAGACTTCACAAAAGAGTCTGGAGCAATAAACACCTGAGGCAAAGCACAAAAATCAGTGTGTATAGAGCCATCGTACTGTCTATCCTCCTTTATGGATCTGAAACATGGGTCACCTATCGCCACCACCTACGACTCCTCGAGCGCTTTCATCAGCGCTGTCTACGCACAATCCTAAATATACACTGGACTGACTATGTGACGAATGTTGCTGTCCTTGAGCAAGCAGGGATCACCAGCATTGAGGCCATGATACTGAGAACACAGCTGCGCTGGGCAGGGCACGTTTCTAGGATGGAAGACCATCGCCTCCCAAAAATACTACTCTACGGTGAACTCACCACGGGTCAGCATAAGAGGGGCGCTCCAAAAAAGCGATACAAAGACTCCCTGAAACAACATCTCAGGCTTGGCCAAATTGATCACCAACAGTGGTCCGCCCTGGCCTCACATCGGGAGGCATGGAGACGCACTATCCACAATGCTGCAGCCTTATTTGAGAACTCACGACGAACAAGTCTTGAAGAGAAACGACAACGCAGAAAGAATCACAACCCAAAAACATCACCCAAGGAGACCTTCTGCTGTGCTTTTTGCAACCGGACTTGTTTATCTCGGATTGGCCTTTTTAGTCATCAGCGCGCTTGCAGAAAGCGCGGGATGAGTCCTTCCTGAATCTTCGTTTGCGAAGAAAGCCAGAGAGAGAGAGAGATGGTACTACTTTTAATGATATATTTATGTATTTTAATATGTATTTTATTTATGATGCATTGAATTTTGATTTCGATATATATGTTACCGGTAGTTGTATAAATGCTGCCTTGTGAGAGTGTTTGCCCTAAAGAAAAAGACAATCAACACATACCTTAAAAGCATAATAAACAATAAACAACTAAATTCAGACCAAACAGCTCTCAACTATGAATCACATTTTGAAATTATCCCAGAAAAGTAGAAAATATAATGTGAGAGTTACTTTAGAACATACGATTTCCTGTGTATTATTTTTAAAGGGGGTCCCATGAAAATGGGCCTGAGTAGTGGGCACTCTTAATTTTTATCTGGGTCTAGGACTGGTGGGTCTGAACAGAAAAGACAAAGTGAGTGGATTTCCACACTCACTGAATGATGAGAGAGCCAGATGCCACTATTCCTATTTTTCAAGCATGTTTAATATTTGAATACACTCTTTTCCAAGTTGATGGGGACACAGCTTTGAGTAAAAAACAAAGTAATGACAAAAAGAAACCCTTCAAAAAGGGCAGTGATTATTTATACCCCCCCCCCCCAAAAATGCCACCATATATTCCTGAGACCTCACATGCTGTCAAGCAGTTCCAGGCATTTAGAGTAGCTGTGTCCAACTTCCCAGTCTGCCAAGACTTTTCAGCCTCTGGACATCACCCAAATTAAAATTAAAATACTTCCAGTGTTGTTTTGCCAATGGCATGACAAGCTGATTAGGCTGCCATTGGTCAGTAAATGCAACAACTCCACTTCCTGTCAGCAGCTCATATGTTCTCATTTCAGTCCAGGGATTTTAGAAAAGTTTAAGCAGATGGTAGACGTGCCTAGAAAAGGGAGTCACTGAGTCTTGCCAGAATCCTGCCATCTCAAAAATTCCATCATTACGATAAATGGGGAGGCCCTGGTCTCTTCATATTACATTATTTGAGAGCAGTGCTCTTATGTCTGAACCTGGCCTCCTCACCGCAGTCAAGGGGAACACAGAAAAGGGAAAAGCTTATGCTTGCCTTTAATACCTCCATAGAGAAGGGCCATAGTTAAAGGACCCGTTCTGAATGCAGAAGGTCTCCAGCATCTGTAGCTAGATCAAGAAAAGAATCCTACATGAAGCTCCAGAGAGCTGCAGACTGTTCTGTCAACAGTATTTGACTAAAGAGATTAATGGTCTGTTTTGTTTAAAGAGAAGTTCCCATGTTGCTATACACCTTACTTTTTGAGAGTTCTAGAATTTTGTATTTTTGTATTTTATCTGGATAATTTGTTTTACAATTGCATTGTGTAGTTTTATATTTTTATTATTCCTTCCTTCCCTCAATGTGTTGTTTGTGTATAAATATATTCTAGATTGTACACCTTTAGCAGGACCTACTGTTTTTTGTTGTTTTAAATGTAAAGCACCATGTACAGGTCACCCCCTGTACCCATAGAATCAATATCTGCAGTTTCAGTTATCCATGGCTGGAAAAATAGGGACACATATTACAGAGTCATGCTGAAAAATGCCTCTCTAGGAATCACTAGGTCCTCCAACACAATTTTATGGTATGTTTCTACTGGAGGTCCATTATTTTAATAGGGTTGCTATTATCCACCGTTTCACTTATAAATGGTAAATCTAGGAATGTATCGCCTGCGGATACAGAAGGTGGTGGTAACCTGTCTATTGATGGCTCAATATAAATTAATGATAATGATAATAATAATGAAGTTTATTTGATTGCACAGAATATAATTCTTAATACCCTGCACTGGAATGCATCATGTGATAGAAAACAAAAAGAATGGCAGAGCATATCTGTACTACACAGCTGTCAGTTTGGTATCATAGTAATTGCTATGACTCCACCCTACAGAATCCTAGGGTTTAGGGTCTTAGAAGGTATTTGGACTTTCTTCAAGACAGCTCTGTTGCTGTAGTCCAGCGGAGTCAACTAGAGTGCTTTAGCAGAGAATTCTAAAAACCAGAATTCTATAGGATGGAGTAATGATAAATGGTAAAATGGTATCAAGCTGCTATTGTTGTGTGTGTACACATACTCCAAGAAAGTAAAAGAAAATCCACAATGATAAGTCTATACACTTAAGACTAATGCCAGATTTTTGTTGGTGTACTACACTGGCAGAACTATGCTAGCATAAATGGCCATGACAGGAAGACAAAGGACGTGAATGCAGTAGCCGTGGAGGAAGGAAGGTACTTGAAAAATAGCCTGCTCAGAGCTGGAGGGTTTTGTTTGCCTTCCATCGTGACTACTGTGTGACCCTGGAAATGGTGAAATTGCTGGTGTAATGCACCAACAGTTCTAGTATCCATTCTTTATTCTCGATGCATTTCAACAGCAATTCTTTGTCAAAGAATAACATTTAATCAATAAATTTTTTAATCTACCATTCAGCAGAAACAATGACTGAAAAGAGAACATGCAAATCTAGTTAATTCAAGGAGATTAGAATCAAATCTCCTTTTAAGGTTACTCAAAAAAGGACACCTGAAAGGCATCCAAAGATTTCAGTTGCCTTGAAATATTTGTTAAGTTGAATCTCTGGGAAAAAAATGTTGTTCTGTGAATATACTTGTAGCTGTCTTACGCTGAATCAGACCACCAATCTATCCAAATCATTATTGTTTACAGCAGGGATAAAAAAAAACCCTCTGCCCTTCCAGATGTTTTGGACTTAAGGCCTCCGAAGCACCAACGAGCATGGGTAATGGTATTTTGGGAGCTGTAGTCCAGAATATCTAGAAGGCTAAATGTTCCCAATACATTTGGTCTGCAATGACTCTGATGGCTATCCAGGACTTTAAACCAGAGCCTTTGCAAAGATCTTTTGGGTGTAAAGTCTGCAGACTATCATTGAGCTATCACCGTAGCATGCTTTCAAAGATCACCAACTTCTTGGAGGTCGTGGTGGGGGGAGGCATGTGTGTACCTGCTTTTAAATCAGAACCAAGACTGCAACAAAATGAACATGATATACAACTCCACTCTCCAACTTACCTTCATGCCAAATGTAAATATTGTGATGATGATTTTGAAAACCAGAGCCAAGGCTAGCTGCCACATTGCCATGTACACTCCTATACCAGCTGGTCTGTCAGGAATATCATCCACAGGTCTAGTCATATTGGGATCATTGATGTAGTCACAGAGCTGTGAGGACTCCAGGGCTCCACAATCATTGAACAGTTCAGAGATGAGTTCACTGGTGCTCCTCCGAGTGTATGGGTTGGGATAGGCAATAATAGCTGTTATAGCGGTCACTGTGATTACCTCCAAGACAGGGTACTTCCCTAGCCTAGTGGTTTTACGCCTCCTGCACCATGCAATATTGCATCGGATAAAAAGCGTCCCCCACAAGCCTCCAAAAACTCCAAGCAGAATGAAGGGGAAAAGTTCAGCCATGTACCAAGGTGTGTGATACTCCACATAAAAAAGAACCAGGCGGCTGTTTCCAAATGGATTGATGGATCTCAGGGTAAAGGCTGCAACAAGGGCAGCAAAAAAGGATCTCCAGAGAGTCTTCAAGGGGAAGTAATAACTCACCTGAGAGAAAATAGGAATGATCAGTAACAACTGGAGCATTTCCAAGACTGCATTACACCAGGCAGCATAAGCTGCCGTAGATTTTAGAACACATCCGTCTCCATTACTTCAAAAGGTATTCCCTTGAGATATGTGTGAAAAAGATGGACTGTCACAAATCTAAAGAGATTTTCACATGCTTTGGGACTGTCAAGTGAACAACAACACAAAAAACACCCAACAACCCACTATACAACCGAAATTTGCATTAATTATGGTGATGTATGTTGTCAAGGGGAAGGGGAAACTAACACTGCAAATTTTCAAACAGTAAGAAGAATGCAGCAATAATTCCTACATAAAGTGAGAAAGTGCCATTGCTGGTCCACCCATCTTAGAAATGGGCCACCTTCCATCACTGCTCTAGGAGGCTATCTGTATACAATTGCCCAGTAGTAACACAGCCATTGCATATGTACTTGTGTAATTAGAGTTGGAGAATGCAAAGGAGAGCTTTGGATCTATGAGTAGAGTACTGGATGCCAGTAGAATACTGGCAAGTGTTGCCATGTCCCAATTGTTATTCAACATTAGCAACCAAAAAGGCAGTCCTCCCCACAAACTGGGGTGTTACAATCCTTGACTGAGCTGTATATTCATACTTTTATATGGCAATCATACTAATATGGCTCATAAAGTGCAGTACACTATTGGTTGTGCTTCCTGAGCCACCATTTTGTAACTGCCTCTGCTACCTGACCACTGTTTTATGCACCAGTACCCTAAGGAAGGAACTGAAAAAACCACCTTTGAGTATTCCTTGTCTAAGAAAATCTTTTGAAAATAATGGTGCCACTATAAGTTGACAGGAAACTTGAAAGCACATACACAGTCAGCCCTCCATATCCATGGATTCTGCATCCATGGATTCAACCATCCAAGGCTTGGAAATATATTCTGAAGAGCAAACCATATAAAGGATAAAGATTATAGGGAAGGTGAAATTGAAATAGTGAAACTTTGTATAACACAGACAGAATGTAAGAAAGGATTTTTTAAGAATTAAGGTAACACTCATGACAAGGTCAGATAGGAAGTCACTAGTTAGAATAATAGAGTGATTATGTGTGAGGAATGGAAGAATGGAAGATAGAAGATATTGCAGTGTACAATATAGAGGTTATGTTATGTTACGTGTTATATGTTGCAATAAACATTTCAGTGGTTTTATGTTATGTATTTTGTTTTTTATATATAATAAAAATATTTTTAAAAAAAAATCCAAAGAGCAAGCCTTGATTTTGCCACTTTAGATAAGGGAGACTATTTCACTACACCATTGTATATGATGGGACTTGAGCACCCATGGATTTTGTATCCATGGAGGGTCCTGGAACCAAACCCCAGCGGATACCAAGGGCTCACTGTACACACACACACACACACACACACACACAAATTTGGATCTCTTGATGCTGTTGGAGTTCTAATCCCAAACCCCCAGCTAGGATTGTAGTAGCTGCAGTTCAACAACTTTTAGGAAACCAAGAAAGGCCAAGACACATGGCTTTGGCTGGTGGCCCCTTGCAATTCTAGTTAAAAAATTATCCCCTCTTGAATTAGGTTTGGAGCTCCCATTCTTTCAGTAATTCTTGCAAAAGTCCATAGGTGAAAATTATCAGCCTATATTCCATTGAACTGAGTGAAGATCAGAGAAAGAGGAGCTGGGAGAGGGCTTGCTTAACTATACTTCTTGAGCTATAGTTGAAGTGATATCAGAACTACAAGCTTTCCAGCTTGTAGCTCACTCCCTTACACACAATGCTCATAGTAGTGACATTGTATGATTTCAACAGTTAACCTTTTTTTAAAATGCAGGTGTAAAGGAGACAGCTGGAAGGCTACCCACAGATAGCAAAAACCGGGGATGTTTGAGTCCCATATTGATCAATGGGCGCCACTATTTTAGTTATGGGTGCCGCCATTTTAGGTATGGGTACCGACATTTTAAGTATGCGGTGATGCCATTTTAGATATAGGCACCACCATTTTAGGTATGGGGCTACCATTTTAGCTATGCAGCAACAATCATGGATGTTCGAATCCGCAGATATTGAATCCACAGATACAGAGGGTCCACTATAGTTCTCATTCAAGCTATTTTCTGCTGCCTTGTAAAAACAGAAAATGGTACCCCCACCACCACAACTCAAGGTGCACAGCATCCAATGCTGACCAAGGTATTTAGGAACCTGAGACAAAATAATCCATTATTCCTTCCATGGTATTACAAATAAAATATGGATAAATTAAGTAACAGTTTGCTACCCTTTTATAACACAGGGAATTACTCTGCCTGGTAGCAGCTCTGGCCCTGTCTTCATTGTATATGGTCTGATGGTGGAACTGCTCTCTACTATTACTATTAAGGGCTCATAGAATCATAGAGCTGGAAGAGACCACAAAAGCCATCTAGTCCAACCTCCTGCCATATAGGAGTATCCAATCAAAGCATTCCCGACAGATGGCCATCCAGCCTCTGCTTAAAAACCTCCAAAGAAAGAGACTCCACCACACCCTGAGGCAGTGCATCCCACTGCCAAACAGCTCTTACCACCAGGAAGTTCTTCCTAATGTTTAGGTGGAATCTCTTTTTCCCATAGTTTGAGTCAATTGCTCTGTGTCCTAGTCTCTGGAGCAGCAGAAAACAAGCCTGCCCCATCCTAAGTATGACGTCCCTTCAAATATTTAAACATGGCTATCATGTCACCTCTTTACTTTCTCTTCCCCGAGCTAAACATACTCAGCTCCCTAAGCTGCTCCTCATAGGGAATGGCTTCCAGACTTTCCACCACTTTGGTCACCCTCCAGCTTGTCTGGACACATTCCAGCTTGTCAATGTCCTCCTTGAATTGTGGTGCCCAGAACTGGACACAGTATTCCAGGTGAGATCTGACCAAAGCAGAATACAGTGGCACTATTACTTCCCTTGATCTAGACACTATACTCCTATTAATGCAGACTAGAATCACATTGACTTTTTTAGCTGCTGCATCACACTGTTCACTAATATTCAGATTGGGGTCCACTAAAGACTCCTAGACCCCTTTCACATGTACTGCCCTCAAGCCTGTTGTCACCCATCCTAAATCTGTGCATTTCATTTTTACTGCCCAAGTGTAGTATCCTACATTTCTCCCTGTTGACATTCATTTTGTTAGTTTTGGCCCAGCTTCCTAATCTGTTAAGGACATCTTGAATTCTGATCCTGTCCTTTGGGGGTATCAGCTACCCCTCCTAATTTGGTGTTATCTGCAAACTTGATAAGCATGCCCTCCATTCCATCATTCAAGTCATTGATAAAGTTGTTAAATAGCACTGGGCCCAGGACAGAATCCTATGGCACCCCACTATTCACTTCTCTCCAGGATAAAGAGGAGGCATTGGTGACTACCCTTTGGGTTCAGGCAGTGAACCACTTCCAAATCCACCTAACAGTCCCATTGTCTAGCCCGCATGTTTTAATAACTTTTTTTTTGCAAGAATATCATGGGGGACCTTATCAAAGGCCTTACTGAAATCAAGATACACTATATCCACAGCATTCCCTTCATCTACCAAGTTTGTAACTCTATTAAAAAAAAAGAGAGATAAGATTAGTCTGGCTCAGTTACAAACACATGATTAAAGCATACAAAATAATAAAAATATCTTGCCAATGGAAGGACAGCCTGGCCCAGAAGGTCTAAAACCAAGAAGGTCCTCTTCCATGTTCCCACCAGATGTGGCAATGAAGGTGGGGGGCCCAGGAGATGAGCCTCTCCTGAAGTTCTCAGAACTTGGGTAGGCTCTTACAAGAAGACATGATTCTTCCGATATCCTGGACCTAAGCCATATAAACTATATCTACTAAAGGGCAATGAATTTATTCTTGATTTTACCATTGTTTCACAACTACTCCAAGTTGTTTGGGCACTTTGCCAGCACAGGACCTCTGAAGTGATAGAACCCAGCATCGAAGAGCTCCTGAACAACTTGGAACACATAGAGGAGGAACACACTGGTAAAACTGAGTGGATTTGTCACTCATGTGACACTGGATCCACTGGCCACCCCTCACCTGGCCCAATGGTACAGATCTTCAGAAGGGACCTTTAAAAACTATTGTGTGTGTGTATGTGCCTTCAGGTTGCCTGTTGACTTATGGCAACCCTATCAATTTCATTGGGCTTTCTTAGGCAAAGAACACTCAGAGGTGGTTTTGCCAGTTCCTTCCTCTGAAATACACCTGGTATTCATTGGCGGTCCTTCATCCACGTACTAGCCAGGGTTGACCCACCTTAGCTTCCAAGATCAGACAGGATCTGGTACTTTTAGGGTATTTAGGCCCTAAAATCCTATTGGTTCCATACTATTTTTCATTAATTTGGGGGTGGTGTGGTTCCCAGCTTTTGAAATCTTGTTCTATATTACATTTGATATTTTCATTGCATTTCATTCTGTTGTATGTCACTTTCTGGGGGCTTTGCTTCAGAGCTTACAAGGATATTTCAGAGCTTTCAACTAAGAACTACTGGTTTATACAAACTGAAGATAAGGCAGCAAAACTATTCTAGACTGTACTGCTTCAGACGTCTGGTGGAGGGTAGTACAGCAGTCCTTTCTTATAAAAAGCTTCCTGTACAGAGAAAACTTGCTGTTGAAGAACATAGCCATAACTTACATTTTAGGAATATTTATCATTGTTGTTAAGGTGTTTCAAACACAGAAGACATGGGACAGAATTTACTTTGACTTTTGAATGAAATATATTTATCTCTGGCTTAGTGAGTTCAGTGACCTTTTCTCACCCATGATGGAACATTTATGCAAACTATCACTGCCACCTACAGTCTGAAATTAAACAATTCTGCAACAGCTGTGCTGTATCAGCAGGCCTTTGTGTACCCCAGGCTTGGTGTTGTTCATTTCTCGTCCTACCAAGTGGGCCATACAAACATTCTACAGGAAACTTGTAATGGAAGTGAAGCTGCTCCTTACTTACCTCTTCTAGACTAAAAAGGACACCACCAATTGGCGCTCCAAAGGCAACAGAGACACCTGCAGCAGCAGCAGCTGAAAGCACCTAGCATGGAAACATTGAGACACAAGAGTCTAAAGAGTTTGTGGAAAATATACACAGAATTTTATGAGGTGAGGTGTGGGAACTGAGAAACCAACAGTACCTCTCTTCTCTTTCCCTCATTCTTGCTATACTTTGAGAAGAGACTGCTGAAGAAGTTGCCACAGCAGCAAGCCACATGGACTAGAGGCCCTTCTTTTCCAAGGCTGAGTCCTGAAGACACCACCAGAACCAATGTTACTGTCTTGATTAAGAGGGTCCACTTTCCTAGGTAGCCCCTAATAATGAAACCACTCAAGATGGTCTTTATCTGGAAGGCAAGAAAAACAACAGTGGTTGGCAGCTCTGGGTTTTGGAAGACAGACAGGAATTTTGAAGAGGTCAGGGTTTTTAAAGGTTCATGCACTTTTAATGAGAAAAATTTCTCGATTTTTAATTCAATTACACCTCCTTTACCAGACACACACACCCTTTAAAAACAGAGCATGGAAAAATATAAATTTTCTGTACTCAGTTTCAGCCTTGAGAGTGAATATCTACTGAGCACTGCAAAGGTAGAAAATTAATCCCATACACCCCAGTTTTAAATACATGTCAATCCATACAGGTGGGGGGGACTTACCTCTGGAATTCCAGAGCCACAGGCATAGGGAGCAAATACTCTGACAAGAGAGACAGCCAGGAAAGCAAACAGTAATGCCCACAGAATGTAAAGAAAATAATTCAGAATGTAAGCGCTTGCACCCTAGGGGAGAGGGGGGAGAAAACCAAGAACAAACAGCCATTAAACCAATCCAGCAAAGTGGTATGTTTCTGCTAGTTACTATATAAATAAAAGATGGTGTGAGGAAAAGTCTCTTCACTGAGCTTAATAACAGGTCTGTTGCACTATATATTTCATTGTCTGTTTCTTCAGTATTAGAGTATTACAAATATTACAATATTACACTTTGTGGTACAATGCTGTACTCATTTAATTCAGAATAAGTCCTCCAAACTTCTGAGAAAGCCACCATAGAACTGTTTATTATTGGCTTGGTATCTAAAGTAGGTCAATTCATAAAAATAAAATAAAAATCCAATAGGAAAATATTTAAGAATTCTATAAAGAAAATCCATGGCACTCTCAACTATGTAAAAATATTGCAAAGAATATTAAACAGATACTGAAATACTGCAGAAGCTGGAATGGCATTGGGAAAATATATGTTTACTGCTCCTATTCTTTCTCAGCTTCCCAAGCATCTTCCCTGAGCCCTTACAAAACAGTAAGGTAGTACAATTTAAAGCAAGTATAGGCAGGCAAGAGAGAGAGCCTGAATCATCTTTTTTTTAATCGCCCACCCCAAAAAGCTATTTATCCAAAAGGCCTGTTTTGTCTGCTCATGAGCTAAGACAGCAGCAGTAATGGGGAAACAGAGGCCTCATCTACACAAATGAAAAAAAAAATCCGTACGGGGGTTAAAAATTTGAAAAGGCACTCATACGAGCGTGTATGATCTGCTTACGCTATCAAAATTACCCCCTAAAATCTGTATGACTCACTTGCCCAGCCGGCTGGAGCAAGTGATCCAAGTGGCAGTTTTAAATCTCTTGCCACTTTTTTTTATTTAAAAAGCTGCTGTTCGGACAGCCATGATTATGTCTTTATATTTTAAAATAATAACGAAAAAACATATCATGGACTTACCGGACCCTCAGCTCCCCGGGAATCCAACATGGTGACCACAGCTCCTTTCCCTCTTTCCTAGTCCCACCCCCTCTACCCAGCCAGCCAATCAGATTGCACTCCTGTTCATATCTGTGTGAACAGGAGTGTTTAGATGACCAATCATTCAGAAGCTGTCCGGATTAAACCTTGAGTTCCAGATGAAGAGCCGGATCCACCAGACACGGACTGAAAGGTGAGTTTTATAGCACCCCCTCTGAATGACACATATTTATTTGAACGGTGGTCTGTACAGATCACCGATTTTTCAAATAAATATGTGTAATTTTTTGTTGTGTAGTTGAGACCAGAGTATGGAAGGAACCAGTTGAGGCAAAAACATCAAAATGGGTCCAGATCTTAGAAGAATTACTTTTTAGAACTAGAACTCCTAGAAAACTCTAGCCAGAATAGGAGATTCTGAGGGTAAACATGAAAAAAAAGTAACCATTTCAAGGTCTGGGGAAATTCAACTCCTGTCAACCAATCTTTGCTTCAAATTGGCTGTAATCCCTCACTAAAATCTATATGAAGCCACCAAAATGATGCTCCTCGAAGCAAGAATTGTCCTTTGGGTAGATCCATCAGCAACTTCAATCTTCTGGAAGGTTTAATCCAAATATTAAACTGGGATCTCTGTTGCAGGCATGATTTTTCTCCTGGTTTCACTCCTTTTCTTGCCAATTTGCACAGAATGATTATTGATTGGGTGACTCTCCTGCTCATTAATTTTTGACAGCTGGATTTGCTTATCCCAGCAAAAGACAAGATTTATGGCATCTGTTTTGACACTTATTGATTCAGTGAGCAATTCTTATTGCTACAGCTGAAGAGCATTTGTTTAAGTTTCCCCATGAAAGTTTTCATGTAGCATTCTAAATAAGAGGCAGCTATGGCAATACTAGTTATTTCTTTACAAGACAGACTTTGTTTTCAAATCAAGACCTGCACCAATGTGAATTAGGAATAGCTTCAGAGAAAAAAGATGACTACACTTGAATTTTTGAACTTTGTCATTTAAATGTACCTGAGCTGCTTGGTTCCAACTTCCCCCTTAATTCTTAGATGTACTTATAGAGGGAATTGCTGTGTCCTGACAACAGAAAAATATCCTAAGTATGATGGAACTGGTTTGAATCTACATTCTCTCTTCTCTGAAAACAAATGTGTCAGGCAGATGTACATTCGCCAAAGACATTAAAAATATCCTTAGCCTCAGCCCTATTGAGATCAAACAAGAATTGTACTTGCTGCCAAGTAACAAAACTTTCCCCAAAAATTATTTTAATGGCCTCTTCCAATTTTTTTCAATGGCTTTTATGTAAGACAAATTTTCTACCTTTTATCAGCCCAAACCACACATATCCCATCCTTCCTGCAAAGAAAGTTAAGTATTAATGTATTATGTAACATGATGTGTATTATTACATACATGAGCCTCAGCATGCATGGTCCCAGGGTGGATGCTTTCACTATTCTTTCCAATTAACTAAAGTTTAGTGTTACGTTCAACCCCAAAACTGTGGTTAATTTTAATTACAGTTTATTGAAACCAGCCAGCTTTATAAACTTTGAACTTGACACATTTCAGTAAATTATTTTTGGCCAAGTTTAGAACTAACAACAAGCTCCAGCTAAAAAAGAAAAGGGGAAAAAAGCTTCTAATCTCTTTGTCATGGCTGCACTGCAGAGGGAAAGAGAGAATGGTCAGCTCTGAAGTTTGTCCATATAATACTAAACCACCTTATATTCCAGTACGGCATTACGTTCACAAACAGCTTCCAAGGCCACCTAATGATGGTTTAAGCCAATACTACACTGCCTTTGAGTCTGGCTGTGTATTTTACAAGTATAGAACAAACTTTTAACTAGTGTAGGTAGAATAACCACTGCTTCAATTTTTATAAGTGATCTAGAACAGTGGTACTTAACCTGTGGTCTGGGGAGCCTTGCAGGGGGTCTGTGAAGGCTTGAAGGCTGCTTGGCTGACTTCCTCCCAGCAGTGGAGTGGCCATATGAGAGGAGCAAAGGCTGGCTGGCTGGGCCTGCGCATTGCCATTCAATCCACTCCAGCCACAAACTTGCAGGAAGAATCAGAAGAAATCTTCCCTTCCTCTCCAGTATCTCTGGGGGAAGGTTTAATGGATAGTGTAATTGATGACGATGATGATGACAACGACAATGATGATGATGAGATAATATTATTAGGTATTATTATTATTATTAGGGTTCTAAATCTTGAGTTAAGTGTTGGGGGACCTTGGCAACAAAAGATATTTAAAGAGGGCTACAACTCCCACAGTCCTTTACCACAGAACATAACGGGTGGGCTCCTGGGAGTTCTTGGCCAAAGCACCTGGAGGGCCACCTCTACTTTAAAGTGTTTGGTTGGCATAATAAGCAGTACTGGTGATAATACCAATTTCTATGAAGAATGAAAAACAAAATGAAAACATGGTATGGTGAATGTCTGACTGGTTTCAAAATTGTTCACATCAAGCATCTGTTTCAGCATCTCTTTTGGGCAAAAAGGTTAAATGCCAGTCCTGCAAGCCACCACGTTGCAAGTTCGATTCCAGCGGGCTCCAAGGTTCACTCAGCCTTCCATCCTTTCATAGGTCGGTAAATTGAGTACCCAGCTTGTGGGGAGCAATTAGCTAACACACATTGGAAACTGTTTAATGCAGTGTAGATGTGTAAATAGCTATTGCTTAAAAACAATTTGTAAGCCGCTCTGATAGCCTTGTGGCTGAAGAGCGGGGAATAAATAACTAACTAAAAAAAATAAAAAATACAATTAGAACAATTTTGACATGTGTAAGACACTCTGAAGTCGTGAAAAGGCACAAAAACCTCAGGGTAAAATGGTGTTGCAAAAATATCCAACTGTATACATTCTTCATATTGTCAAATTCCATCAGCTATGACAACCAGAATTTATCAGGTGCAAAAAAAGACATCCGAATAGATTGCATCCGAGACACAGCCCTCCAAGAATTAGCAACATAATGTAGTCTAAGAATTATTCTCAATACAAACATTATTTCACAAAACCCAAGGAAAAATGCAGAGTTTTTAATGATGGCAACTGGGAGTATGACAAGCATGTATTTATCTACATATCTATTTATACAACTGAGAAACGATATTTCAACAATGCTTTTTAATGTAATCTGATACTACTTTTGTTGGCATGGATCCATCGTATGGAATTCTGGGGTTTGCAGTTTCATGAGGTATTTAGAATTCTTTGCCAGAGAGCTGTAGTTCATCATCAAACTTAACAATCCCAGGATTCCATGGGATGCAGCCATGGCAATTACAGTATCACCAAAGTGTCATGATTATGTAGTGTGAAAGAGACTTTTAATGGGAAAGCTAGCATATTTTCTTTTCTTCAGTGATCATTTCAGGAGTTCATATGCACAGAGTGCCTTTTGAGCTTAGTAGAAGACATTTAAATGCAAGCTGCCAGGGGAAAAGAAGTGTGAAAGTAATATGAAAAACTGAAATCATACCTCAGATTGGTTAACGAGAAGTTCAGACCATTTCTGCCACTGAGGACATTTGTCCCTATCCTCAAAAGTAGTCTCATTAGAAGTCCAGCAACACTGTTCATGGCTATACCAAAACGCTGATAAGCAGACACCTTCTTTCAAATCTGTCATCCAGTCCACAGCTAAATCTATAACTCCAGCTAATGTGCCTGGCAGGGGAGGAAAAAAAAGATATTCACAGAAGGGTGCAAAATATATGTCTTAAGAAATAAGTGTTCAAAATTCAATCTCACAGAGGTGTCCCATAAATATGGGTCAATCCATGAACAAGTGCCATCCACATTCCATGTTGAATCACCTGTGGTGATCAAAATAAGAGCTTACAACATCCCATTCTTACAAAGTATCTGCAATTTACAACTGCCTATTGACAAAACTGTCTCATAGCCACAGAACAGTTTCTTTAGAACACATGTTAGTAAGCTGGGAGAGACCTGGGCAAACAGAAGATAAGAAGCATTCCCTGTTTTCTTTCTATATGATTTAGTGTAGAGTTTAATGTTTCTTCTTCAACACCACCTGCTTTGCTTGGCTCACCTCTGAGCATTTTTAAACAAGAGGCCTCCTAATCACAGAAAAGCAAATGTATTCATTTAGACAAGAATATGTTTTGTGACAAAAGCAAATATATTCTTGTCTAGACTGCTCCCTGAGCCAATAAAATCAATGAGGTCAACCCTGGAGGTGGTGCTAACAATGGAGATTTTAATTCAAAATAAGATCTCCAGATGAACAAGCCAGTGCCATCCATATGTAACTGTTAGTTTCAATTTGCTGAGATCAAAATTAAGAATGAGTCAATAATACCTTTGAGGGATATTCATGATTTACTTAGGCTGTACAGACTAAAATGTACATGGCTCTTCAACATGCTTGTCTGAATTTTGTTTTTTATCTATACACCACTAATCTGCCAGTTTTTCCAAACAATACAGCACTACAGTGACACCAAGTGGTAGCTGACCAGAAGATATATGTTGAATGCTGGAACGGTGAAATAAAATCTTTCCATTCAAAAGTGAGAAAGCCATTAATCCTTGGTATAGTAGTTTGCCAAACACATTCTTTATCCTTTGAGTTCAGCTCACATATGGGCACACAGCAAGTACAGGCTTTTTCCTTCACTGCAACACTGGGAACTTTTCAAGTCCGTGTGACAAGTGGGAATTTGTTTTGTGCATCAAAGCTCTCCTTGCATATAAGAGCCATTCTTGGATTAGGGGAAACTATATTTTCATTTGGGAAACTTTCAGATCTGCTTTGTGGTCTCTGTGAATCACACAGTTGGGTTATTCCTGCACCTGTGCAGAGTGTTCGGAACCTTCTGGCATTGCTAGGCAGAATGTGCATTGATACATTTTGGCGGTAACTTGGCCCACCCTAACGGTCCCTTTTAAGGCGCTCCCGCCTAATTCCTCTCAGTTCCTTTCTTTCCGCTGCATTAGCAGCTTGAAGGAACCTTCGCTCGCTAGTTTTTTCTCTTTCACTTTCGACTTCGTTGGATTTTTGACTTGGCTTGGATTTTTGGCTACGATTTTCTCTCACTCCTTTGGATTTGGCATTCTCCCTCTGAATTGGTGTTTACTTGGATCAGATTTCTCTACTCTTCACATCTCTCCCTTTGGATTTGGCGACTTCGTGAGTAAAATGGCTGCGAGAGGGGCCTTCAAGAGATGTGTCATCTGTCAGGCTAAACTTCAGAGCACAGATGGCCATTCCCGCTGCCTGATTTGTTTAGGGGAGACCCACAACGTTGACTCCTGCGTACACTGTCGGGCCTTCACACCTCAGGCACGTAAGCACAGGATGTCTTGTTTGAAGACCTTCTTATATGAAAGGGCTTTCATTCCGGCCTCTGCTTTGACTCCGTCCTCTACTTCGGCGTCTGCACCGCCTAAACATGGCCATTCGCCTTCTCCAAAAACCAAGACCCAGAAGCGTCATCGGTCCCGTAGCCCTTCCTGATCCTGTTCAGTTGCCTCAGATCTGGAGGCAGTGCATGGCTTGCACAAATATGCCTCTTCCTCAGATTCAGCTCAAGATCGAGCTCACTCAATGCCTTCAATATCAGCACGGGACCAGGAACCCTCAACCTCGAAGGCTGTCCCTCGGGACCAGGCGCCTTCTGAAACCAGTCAGGTTGGTGCTTCTGCAGAGGCCGTACAGGCCTTAAAAAAGAAGAAAAAGGACAAACACTCCTCTCGGCATGAGGATAGCTCTAAGTCAAAGAGCAAGCCAAAGGATGCTTCAAAAAAGTCGAAGCCAACGGCCATCCCACCAGCAGTCTCTTCTGATAAGGCTGCAAGGCCTGTCGATACCAGAGAGTCACTGCTTGCCACCGAAGCCGAGGCTACTTCCACCCGACCATCCCCAGCGACAGCTGCTGAGGGAAATGTGCCATGCCATGTTCCGACTCCTGCAGGTTCAGTGGAGATTGTGGCAGTGGAGATGTCAACACGGATGTGTCACCCCAACAGAAGGGCCAGTCACCAGTCCTGGTCATGTTGAGAGCTCAACTTCTTGAGCGTTCCTCCTCAGACATCGAAATCGAGGTCATCGAATCTGAGGATGCTACACGAACCTGACCATTCCCGTCCATGATCCATGATGATGAGCCCACTTACTCGGTCTATGACCTCGCACACTCCGTGTACCATGCTGACTTCATGTCTTCTACTGGCTCTCATATCCTAGCCACCCGAGCCTTTGACCTCAGGGAGATGTGTGCTGGTTGGAGTGCTCACCGTTCACCACGAGGCCTCGAATCCGAGGAACCACGGTCCATACCTATGAAAGATGCGGAGAGTCAGGTATCCCCACGTCCTGACCGATGCCTGCTGCCACCGACCAACCTACAACCACTGCCTCACACCACCTCTCTGCTTCGGGGAGATCGCAGTCCATCACCTACTGCTTCGACATTGTCCTCGTCGGATTCGTGGGATCCGTATTGGCCCTACCTACCATCTCCACAGCCGGACCTGGTGGAGGATGATTCTGCATCTCCAACGGACAACATCTGGGCCTTCTCTGAACAAATGGTCCATATGTCCCATGCCTTGGATCTCAAGGATGTTGAGAAAGAGCCAGAACCAGTGGATCCAATCTTCCACCATATTCAATCGAAGGCGCCTCCTGTTGCCAGCCTCCCAGTATTACTGTCCCTTCTGAAACTCACATAGGGTTCATGGGAAAACCCTTCCTCAATTCAGCCTACTTCAAAAAAGATTGATAGGCTGTATTGGGTTGGAGGTGACCACATCGAATGCCTCCAATCCCATCCTCGCCCGAATTCAGTGGTGATTGGAAACAAGGCCGTCCACAATCGACGCCACTTGATCCAGAAGGACGCAAGCTGGACATAATTGGAAAGAAAATCTACTCCGCTGCAGACCTGAGTTTCTCTGTGGCTAACTACTCTGCATGTATGGGCGCATACCAGCAGGTATTCTGGGAAAGGATGATGCCTCTCATCCAAGACCTCCCAGACGAGAGATGAAGGATGGCTGAAGCAATTCAGAGGCGCAGTTACTGGCAGGGCAACAAATGAATTCTGCCCGACATGTTGCGGACTGCGCCGCTAAAACAATAGCCGGTTCCATCACCCTGTGTGGCTCCAATCCTCGGGCCTCACTCCTCAAGCCTCAGCTACCATCGAGGATTTGCCCTTTGATGAGTCGGGCCTTTTCAATAGCTCCACGGATGAAAAACTGGAGTTTACCCAGAAGATGAGGACCACTGCCAAGAAATATGGTATGGCTGCTTCCTCATCTTCTCTTTACCGTTCAAGGAGCCACACCAACTGGCCGGCCTCTAAATCTGGCCATCAGTTTAGATGGGGATACACTGCCCAACCCTTCAGGCGCTCCCAATACATGCCATTCCTTCGCCAGTTTCATCAGTGAGGAGCCAGGGATCAACATCGTGATACCAACCCTCTGCACGGCAGAGGTCTAAGGATCAAGCCAGGAAAAATTTCTGAATTCCCACCTCACTCTGTTTCTCTCTTCCCTTTAGACCCCTCTGTTTGGAGATCGACTGTCAAACTTCCAAGAAGCCTGGTCTTTAATAACATCAGAGTGCTGGGTACTTCAAATCATCCAGAATGGCTACTGGATCGAATTTGACTCACTACCTCCAACAGGCCAGGTTCGATCAACACCACCCTCCCCTCCTCGAGGAGGTGCAGACACTGCTACACAAGGGGGCCATCGAACCTGTGGACTCCACACTTCACCACCTCTGCTTCTTCTCGAGGTACTTCCTGGTCATGAAAAAGGACGGCGATCTCCGTCCCATTCTCAACCTTCGTGGAGTGAACTGGTATATAGCACCAAAGAAATTCAGGATGGTTACTCTGGCCTCCATCCTACCGCTTCTACAGCGACACGACTGGTTCGCCTCCATAGACCTCAAAGATGCCTACTTCCACATTGGGATCCATCCTACCCACTGGTATATAGCACCAAAGAAATTCAGGATGGTTACTCTGGCCTCCATCCTACTGCTTCTACAGCGACACGACTGGTTCGCCTCCATAGACCTCAAAGATGCCTACTTCCACATTGGGATCCATCCTGCCCACAGGCAGTTCCTGGCATTCCAAATTGGGAATGTGTTCCAATTCCGGGTCCTGCCATTTGGACTTTTGACCGCTCTGAGAGTCTTTACGAAGTGTATGGCGGTGATAGCGGCTTTCCTATGGCAGTGCGGAGTGGTGGTCTTCCCCTACATCGATGACTGGCTGATTGTGGCGAATTCTCGATGTCAGCTAGAACAGGACATTGATGTCACCTTAGATGTGTTAGACACCCTGGGACTTGTTGTCAACACAGAGAAGTCACAATTCCAACCATCCCAATCCATCCAGTTCATCTGGGCTTGTTTGGATTCGATCACGGCCGCAGCCTACTTGCCTCGAGACCGATTCGACACTCTTCGGTCCTTGATCCATATCTGCCATCAATCTTGGAGACTTTCCGCCCATGCAGTCCAGGTGCTCCTCGGTCACATGGCTGCTACTACTTATGTGACCCGCCTCGCCAGGCTCCTGTTCCACCAACTCCAGCACTGGTTCCTACAAGTGTTCGACCCCCTGAGCGACCCCCCCAAACAAACTGCTCACGATGCCATGAGCAATTCAACGGTTGCTAGCATGATGGTTAGTCCCAGAGAACGTTTTGTCGGGTATGCCATTCAACCCTCCTCAACCAGACATCTCTCTTACAACAGGCACCTCAATGATCGGATGGGGAGCCCACCTCGACTCCTATGAAATCAAGGGCACTTGGGATGCCAATGAACAGACACACCATATCAATGTCCTAGAGCTTCTCAGCATCCAGAAGGCACTGCGTGCTTTCGAAACCCTCATGACAGACAAGACCATCCTGGTGATAACAGACAACACTTCAGTGATGTACTACCTGAACAAGCAAGGAGGAATGAGATCCCCTCAGCTTCTTCAGCTTATGCTGGACATTTGGGATTGGTGCATATGCAGGAACATTTACCTTCAATCCATCCACCTGCCGGGGTAGGAGAACACTCTTGCAGACAGACTCAGACGTTCTAGTCTCTCCATCCACGAATGGATGCTACACAGGTCAGTAACTTCAGACCTGTTCCAACGATGGGGAACTCCTCAAGTAGATTTCTTTGCATCACCAGAAAACAGCCAGTGCCACCAGTTCTGTTTGAAACATCACACCCAGGGCTCAAGGGGTGACGCTTTCCTCTTCCAGTAGACAGGACCCCTGCTCTACCTCTTCCCTCTGTTCCCACTGCTGATGAGGGTGATCGCAAAACTCCATCGAGACTGAGCGGACGCGATCCTCATCACTCCATGGTGGCCCCATCAGCCTTGGTTTGCAACCCTTCTGCATCTAGCCAGGCACCGATTCATCCGACTTCCGACCCATCCCGACCTTCTCACCATTCAGAACGGGAAGGTCAGACACCCAAGACATGGAGGCTCTATGATTAACAGCATGGAGAATACGGCCTTGAATCCAGCCTCCGTACAGAGGGCCACTGTACCTATGGCCTCGGATTCGTACTCGGTCCCGACTGGTCAGCGCTCTCCATCCTTCCCGCCAGAGGTTCAGGCTTTCATCAATGCTGCCTGGAGACCTGCTACCTGTAGGTCATATCGCTACAAGTGGAAGAAGTTTGAAGTCTTTCTAGCTGGTCGAGGGTCAGCTATGGAACCATACTCCATCCTGACAGTCCTGACATTCCTTCTCCACTTGTCTGCTACGGGGCTTTCGCTTTCGTCGATCCGGTGCTACCTGGCCGCCATATCTGTCAAATTCCAGGCTAAAGGTCATCCATCTCCCTTTACCGATCTGATGGTCAAGAAGTTCTTGAGACGCTATGCCAACCTTCATCCTCCAGTACTCGAACCTACCCCGGCGTGGAGCCTTGAACTGGTCCTCTCACAACTGGTTCGATGTCCCTTCGAACCCATGGCATCTACTGATTTGAGACTCCTGACTTGGAAAACTGCTTTTCTTGTTGCTATTACTTCAGCGCATCGAGCCGGAGAACTCTGTGCCTTGCGCTGAGACCCGCCGTACACTGCCTTCCACAAACATAAGGTGGTGCTCCGTCCTGACATCTCCTTCCTCCCGAAGGTGGTGTCGAGCTTCCATCTCAATCAGCCTATCACTCTTCCTGCTCTGATGCAGGACCCCAAGGACAAATTCGAGCGTACCCTCCACTCCATGGATGTCAGGAGGACGCTCGCCTTTTACATCCAAATAACTGCTTCTTTCAGGAAGTCACCTAAACTGTATGTTTCCTATGCAGATTCGAGACTGGGGGAACCTATTTCCCTGCACCGTCTTTCCAAATGGGTGACATCGACCATTTCCCTTTGTTTTGAACTGGCTAAGAAGCCATTGCCTGCACAGATTCGAGGACACTCTACGAGGGCCATCTCTACCTCGACAGCTTTCCTCTCTGGGGTGCGTCTAGAAGATGTTTGCAGAGCAGCAACTTGGTCATCACCCTTGACTTTCATTTCCCATTACAGACTTGACACTCATTCTAGGAACAAGGCTGCCTTTGGTAAAGCTGTGCTTTTGCCTTCTGTTCAATGAGTGAGTGTTAATGCGTTGCCAAGTCACTTTATTGATATCCTTGATATGCTGATTATATATGTTTGATCTGTTTTTCTCATGCTTAAGAATGAGCTGTCAAAAAATCTAATTGCTGATTTGACTGTGCAGTTTGGTCCTGGTGTCCACATGTATAGGACATACCCTCCTCGTGAAGCTTGCCAGTCTACCCAACTGTGTGATTCACAGAGACCACGAAGAAGATGGACAGGTTGCTTACCTGTAACCATAGATCTTCGAGTGGTCTTCTGTGAATTCACACAGACCCGCCCATCCTCCCCTCTATGTCCTACTACATCATATAAACATGCTTAATGTTCCTGATGCTGTGGCGGCGGCATCATTCAAGGAACTGAGGGAAATTAGGCAGGAGCGCCTTAAAAGGGACTGTTAGGGTGGGCGGAGTTACCGCCAAAAATGTATCAATGCACATCCTGCCTAGCGATGCCAGAAGGTTCCAAATGCTCCGCACAGGCGCAGGAATGACCCAACTGTGTGAATTCACAGAAGACCACAGAAGACTCGAAGATCTGTGGTTACAGGTAAGCAACCTGTCTGTATGCTTCCTTTTACTTTTTTTTAAAAAAATCATTACAGTACTAGTATAATATATATTGCAATCTGAGAAAGCAAGTCAAAATCATCACCATGATCAATATGCCTCTCTAACAATTTATTCAGTTTTGCAGCAAGACAGAGAAAAATATTATGTATAATAGTTTAATACAATACCAATCTGTGTGACATTACTAATGCTAAGGTTTTATTTTCCCAAGTAATTACAATTATTGCTACTTCATTAGACAAGGCCAGTCATTTTTCAGAAATTATTATGGAGTTGCCGATATATTTGTGTACTTATCTTGAATATAATTTTTAAAAACATAAAGTTGCCTTTTTCTACCTTCATGGCTTTCTTCTGATCAGTTATCAGGTAAAATTCTATACTTGGCCTACATTACATATAGGAGTGTGTATAATGATCTCTATTCCTTTGTGCATATGTTGATCATTCTTAGATTACTCTGCCAGTAGGTATACCAGCATTCTGAGTGACTTCTATCCTTTCTCAAGCAACCTCTGCTTAAGTCACTGTTAAGCCATCCTTTGAATGACAGAATATACTTCTTTCATGTCTGAACACTGTTCAGTTCTTTTACTTTCCTGTATTGGCCTGATTACACTTATGTTTTCTTTGTTTTGCTTCAGTTCTCTTCAGATTCCTTGACTACTATCTGCTGTTCTTTTTATTCAAGGTAGGAAAGTGGAGAGAAGGGAGAGATGAAGAATAGCTAATGCCCTCTTATGAATGTTTTACTGAAATCTCAGGTCCCGTCTATACGATTTAAATAATACATACGGCGTGCGGAAGTTCGCACTTTGGTACAAACAGCCGTTCAGATGCACATGAATGCAAAAGAGGGGGGGCAGTTTTCCACCCTGAAATACGCACACGCAGCATTCGGGAGGGAAAGCGGATCGCGAAGAGAAATCCGTACGCCGTTCGGATGGCTGACGGGTCTGTACAGTCCGTTCGCACACATACGAACAGGCAGGGTAATCTGATTGGCTGGCCAAGTAGAGGGGGCGGGGCTAGCACGGAGGGGAATTGGGAGCGGCCGCCATGTTGGTATCCCAGCTAGCGAGTGTCCGGTAAGTCCGTGAATTTATATGTTTATTTATTTTTATTTTATATTGTAAATACGGAAAACCGACTGCCCGCAAACCAGGAACCTTTAAAAAAAAAAGCGGCAGGAGATTTAAAACTGCCGCTTGGCTTGCTCGCTCCAGCCAGCTTCGGGAAGAGGGAGTCATACGGAGCTTAGGGGGCTTAAAAATCGTATAGCCGGATCGTATGCATACGAACGACAGGCTGTTCGTATTTTTTGCCCCCCATACGGATTTTTTTATGATCGTATAGCCGCACCCATAGATAGTTGCTTTGAAGCCTCTAGGGCTGCTGCCACACTGCAGAAATAATGCCGTTTAGCACCACTTTAACTATCATGGCTCCATCCTCTGGAATTCTGGCATTTGTAGTTTGTTGTGGCACTAGAGCTCTCTAACAGAAAAGGCTAAATATCTCACAAAACAACAAATCCCAAAATTCCATAGCACTGAGCCATGGCAGTTAAAGAAGTGTAAAACTGTACAGTATTATTTTCTGTAGTATAGCAGTAGCATAGGACACTATTTCCACTTTTTAAAAACATCAGTAACTAAATTCTTATTGGTATTTATTTGTACTTTTAAATCTTCTTAGACTGAATCATTCGACTGCTTGATATTTTCTAATATATGTTAGTCTGGTCCCATTCCCAGCAGAATGCAATTTGTAGTAAACAAGTTAGATTAGCAAACTGTTGTTTTTTTAAGAGTGACTTTGTGCAATAATAAGAATATATACTTGACTAATTATCACAGTGTAATATATCCATTAATGTCAGTAGGTATGGACTTTTTCAGACGGTACTTACCATGCTAGGAGGTCTCGCGAGAGGCACGGCGCTGTCGTGCGGCAGGGGGTCCATTTCGGATGCCGCCATCCCTCTTCCGAAATCATCTGTTTCACTTCTGTGAAGGATTGGAAGTGGCCGCACCATATTTTAATCACGGGCAACTTCCATGAATAAAATCTGGTGAAATATGGCGCAGCTGCTTCCAATCGGAAGAGGGACGGCGGTGTCCAAAATGGACCCCCTGCTGTGCGACAGCGCCGTGCCTCTCGCGAGACCTCCTAGTGTGGTAAGTACCATCTGAAAAAGTCCTATGTCTCTAATTGGTTGTGGCGTTATTAGTACAAAAATGAAAAAAATGGCTAATTGTAATTCTTCATTCAGGGGTGGGAATCATGCAGGCCTCCAGATGTTCTTGGACTTTGCAACTCTTAGCAGTCCTAGCCAGCACAGCCAATGGTGATAAATCTTGGCAACTGTAGTCCAATCTCTGGAGGCCTGCAAATATATATTTTTTTCATCTATTTTATTGTGTTTTTAGAAACTCAGAAGATGGGACTACAAATCCAAAATGCATTGGGCATAAGAAGTCATTCAGGCCCTTTGATAACAGTTTCTCCCGTCTTTCTTCTGCTAGGATCAATTTCCACTTGTAAAATTTACAAACCAAGTATGATGAATTAAAAGCATGTTTGTTCCACAATAAATGAAAGCATAAATGTAGCTGATACATGTAATCCAGCCAATGATAGTGACTAGACTAGAGAAGAGAAGAGTAAGAATAAATGCATAGATTCCACGTGACCAGTCATACTGCTTTCTCTTATTAATGTCCATTTTTGTAGCATCAGTATATTCCAGTGCTTTTAAAGTGTCTTTAAAAGATTTTATTTACAGAGATAGTGCTTTTCTTGTTAATAGCACCTTTTTTCTAGGTCAATGCTCAGAATGAGATTTGAGACATATACCTCAAAGCAGAAATCATAGCTGTGACTCATCTCAGTCATACTGAAAGGTCAAGGATCAAACTGCTAAATCCAGCAGATGCCCCCAGAATGAAGCTCTGAGTATTTATGCTGGTTGACATGATTCAACAGTCTCTTGAGAATACCTGCTAGCAGTCCTATAAGCAGCATCACCACCCATCCTGACCAGGCATCCAGCAAACTTTTGATGAACTCCCATATTGACTCCTTGCTTTTGTTTGTGATCTAGAAGGAAAATAAGCATGCAATTTATAATTATATATAGTACAGTCCCATATATCCAGATAGCCTAGAACAAGCAACAAAAAGTATGATCTGGTGGTTATGTGTATATTTGCTTACAATGACATGTATGTAAACAGAGGACACACAAGTAATACACACAGAGGAGTTTTAATCAAAGTTCAGTGTGACGGATTGCTCTTCATGTTGCTCACATAGACACCAGCCCTGGGACCCTTTCGCACCTTGCCCCTAAAACCTTTAAACCACTCTTTGAGTTTAGTATTGGGGGGAAGCTATGAGTTTAGTACTGGTGGGGGGGGGACTAAGATGGATAAGTGGATTCAAGCTTGTAACTACAAGATTTCTCTTTTTTTAAAAAAAAAAAAAACCAAATGAGCAACTTCTACTAAAACAAAAACAATGACAAAGAATTATGAATCTCCAAGGCTCTGTAACTCCCTTCCTAAATAGGCTACCTAAGCTGTCTGTATCCTTTGTGTCTTTCTGGTGACAGTTGAAGACTGACTGCTTATTGAAAAGGGGCTTTTAGCAATGTGCTGTATCCCTATGTTTGTTGCTTTTTAATGGACATGCTTTCCAATGTCTTTTAATTATTTTGATAGTTTAATCATGAGAATTTTTATTTGTATCTGTTTTAATTTCTGTAAGCAGCCCTGAATCCAGCTTTGGGGGGAAAGCAGGACATAAAGAAAAACAAGAAGCTTCTGTCCTTATACTCTGTATTCTTTGTTTACAGAAAAGTCTCATGTTAAGCTAATATCTTGAAATGTGGCATCCAAAGTCTAAAACTAGTAGCCAAATTTCTAGCCTATTTGATGGCAATTGTCGCAGGGATGGAACTGAAAAGGTGATGATAATTGACAAATGTACCCCTTTTGCTTCAGTTTTTGAACAGGAATTATAATCTATCCCTTTAATATTTTGGTGAAAATTATTGATGCTCATTATACGTGGTCTAGAAATGTTTTGGGCAAAAGTTATCCATGTTTTCCTGCACAGTTAAAGCCTATGGCTGCAAAGCTATCTTGTTCATGTTCAGTTTCATTCTGACCTTAGAATGCTATCAGTATTCCCATATTTTCAGGGAGATTCTGTGTCACAAAGGGGCTCTAGTTAATTATGTGTAAAATGCCTACTCCTTTTAGTTATGAAATCACCAGATGAGATTATACATCATTACACAGTTCAAGAATCTGGAGTGAGAGGGATTGAAGCTTTTATTCCTCAAGTTCCTGCAGGATGCCTAGAACATAGATCTCTATGTGAAACTATCACAGAAGATTCTGAAGAAGACTTTTTTGGTCAATTGAGAAGAGAGACTATGGAGGTTATCACATGGGTCCAAAAAAAACCCATATGTGTCTTGCCTTCTAATGCTCGCCCTGCTCCCATCTCTGTTGCAGTTTAAAAAAAAAAAATTTTTTTCCAGACACTTACCTTTTTCCTGGAACAGAAACTGCTCCCCCCACTCCAGCAGCATGGACCTCCTAGATCACAGCCACATAATGGGGCACAGGTTCGCACACCTGTGATTCCATTACAAAAATGGAACCAGTGATCTATTAATGAGTTTTCTCCATGAATAAAAAAAATGGGGACTGAACAGAGGCAGCATGGGGACAGAACAGGACAGGGACAACGTTGTCTGAAAGGGAATCCCTTTCTCGATCCTGTTGCATCCCTGTTCCAGGACATTAAGCCCATTTGATAATCTCCTATAATTTCTCACTAGCACTAGATAACTAGACTGTTTTTTTGTTTACAGTTGTCCCTTCATATTCGCTGGGGTTTGGTTCCAGGACCCCCCCGTGGATACCAAAATCCGTGAATACTCAACTCCCATTATATGCAATGGCATAGCAAAATGGTGTCCCTTATATAAGATGGCAAAATCAAGGTTTGCTTTTTGGATTATTATTTTTTAAGAATATTTTCAAGCCATGAATACCTAAATTCGTGAATACCAAATCTGTGGATACAGAGGGACAACTGTAGTTTCATTTGGACACTTATTTTAAATTGCATGGTGTATGAATTCCTATTGATTCTTCTGCTCTTTTCTTATCCTTATTAAACACATTATTTTCCAAAAATATTTTTGACTTTTATTTGCATTTTTATTTTCAAAGTTTAATAATGGTATTTCATTGCGTAATTAGATAGACACACAGACACACTCATCCCACCTGGACTAATATTTATAATGGTTTAGGTAGAACCAATCACTCTTCTAGGAAGTACAATCCTATGCAAACTAAACACATTAGGGCTTCTTTTCTGTGTAGATTTAGCAACAGTACTTTTATGAGCAGCTGCAATTGGCAATTCAAGAACCAATCGATCCTTATTTCTATTGTGTCTTAATCAAGAAATTTGGAGTCATCACTATCTGGGTTTGGTCCTGAAAAATAGGTAAAGTGTGGCTATATTGAGCACAGTTTATGAGACCACACATCATTTCTGATCATGGGGTATGTCTGCTAAGAAATTGCCCTTCACTTCTATTTTCATGGGCTTGTGGAGATTAACGTGAGATAACCACAGTTTTGGTCTTGAACTGGATGGATTTTTGATCATTGAATGCTCATTTCCTTCTACTTCTTACTCTGACAAGGTGACGTAATGTAAGATACGATCTGAAATGTCTACTTGAAAACAACCAGTTTAAGGATCTGTACACAACCAGAAATGTATTTCGAGCTATGTCTGAGATCAGGTAGCAGTTTCTTCACACATCTTCTCTATATTATTGAAACTCTCTGAAGATCATAACCATCACTGGGAGAAAACAGATGATCTACTACTTTAACAAGCTTTGTAAAATGGTGTTCTGGCTTGTGAAATAGCCTTTTCACTTACCTTTCTATGTCTATCTGTGTCACGTGATTTCTCCCTTAACCAATCAATGGTATGAAAGTCTTCATAAGTTCCAACATCAGGGAAAGGTTCATCCAGAAAATCCATCAGATTTCCAGAGCCATTCATGTTTCCTGCATTAACCATATTAGTATCTATAAAGAAGAAAATCAAATGGACAGAATACCGGGTTAAAAATACAAAAATGCACACATCACATGATGCTTCCTATCATCCTAAAAATCATCCCCATAATAATTTAAATATAACTTGGGGAGACCGTGTTCATATGATAATTAAACTGAATTAGAACTATCAGGGATTCTACTCCCATCCCAAGGATGTGTTCTTTAAAAGAGAACAGTAAAAAAAAAAAAAATCTATGGGTTTAACCAAACATAGTACTAGATACAGTCAGCCCTACATATCCACAGATTCCACCATCCACGGCTTGAAAATATTTGGCCCCAAACAGTTCCAAAAAAGAAACCTTGATTTTGCCATTTTATATAAGGGATACCCTTTTACTAAGCCATTGTATGTATATAATGGGACTTGAGCACCCACAGATTTTGATATTCACAGGGTGGGTGGGGTGTCCTGGAACCAAACCCCAGCAGATACACTGTATGTACTGTTTATATGACATGCACATTGTCCTTTCAATGCATTATTGTCTCCAGAAGATCAAAAGTTCAGTTGGATCCAATTGTTAGTAAAAATAATTTCTCACACAAGTATTCTACTCCCACGAGCCGTGAACTTATGCAAAATCCCCCCTTCTCTCCTCTAAATCACATAAAATCATAAGCTGCTTTTTTTCCAGTTTATGAAAGGATGCAAAGGGCCAATCTTACATGAATTTGCTGCTTGACATTACGCTACTTATTCCAAGTATGAAACTAATCATTTGTCAAAATAAATAAACTTCCAACATTCAGAGATTAGACTGAAAATATTTCATCCAAAGGGAGTATGTGTAACATGACACAGAGACACTTAATACTGAAATGTTTTTAAATGGTGATAACAATGGTTCAAAGCAAGGAGAGATGGGTTCCTAACTGTTTAGATCCACCAAAGGAAAAATCTTGCTTTTTCTCTCTCCTTCTTTCCATCCCCTCAATACAGGCTGCACACTGATTTGGGTTAAGATTTGTGAAATTTAAGCCCCCCAAAAGTAAATAATAGGTTTACAACACATATAAGATACAGATAGACCCCTGTATTCGTGGGAACTGTATCTGTGGGTTCACTTACCTGTGTAAGAAAAAAAAAATATGGTTTCTTTTGGACTCTTCTAGATCTGCCAGCATTTTCTAGGTCAACCAAAAGCTGGCCATAGAGTCTCACTGCAGGACCTAGAAAATATCTAGCGAGTTTCTCTCTAGGCATCTTCTAGGTTCTCCAGCATGACTCTACGGTATGCTTGGGCCAGAAGTCATTCATTTTAATAGGGTTCATTATTATCTACAATTTCCGGTATCCACAGTAAGTCTGGGAATGTATCCCCTGCATACACAGGGGTCATACTGTATATAAAATATGAAGCAGAAGGCCCTGTGTGTTGTAGAATGTGTGCGTGTGTGTTAGAGATAGCTTAGTTCCAGCCAGAATGCCAACACAAGTATAAGCAAAGTTATGAAAATTTCAGCTGTTCAAATTGACCGATAATATATTCATAGCAGGTGCCTCATACAGAGCAATGGCTGTTGCAGTCTGATGACAGATATAATCAAATGGGGGTTCAATGGATCTGCTGTATTATGTTGCCTCCAAGAATCTGATCGGTGGAGAGAAATGTTTATATAAACAAGGGTTACTAAGCTTTTCTGTTTTGATTGGATCAGATATATTGGCCAATAGGCTAGGAAAGATACAGTGGGCTCTCAGTATCTGCTGGGGTTTGGTTCCAGGGCCCCCTGTGGATACCAAAATCTGTGGATGCTCAAGTCCCATCATATACTCTCTCTGGCTTTTCTTCGCAAACGAAGATTCAGGAAGGACTCATCCCGCACTTTCTGCAAGTGCGCTGATGACTAAAAAGGCCAATCCGAGATAAACAAGTCCGGTTGCAGAAAGCACAGCAGAAGGTCTCCTTGGGTGATGATTCTGGGTGTGATTCTTTCTGCGTTGTCATTTCTCTTCAAGACTTGTTCGTCGTGAGTTCTCAAATAAGGCTGCAGCATTGTGGATAGTGCGTTTCCATGCATCATATACAGTGGCATAGTAAAATGGCATCCCTTATATAAAATGGTGAACAGCAAGGTTTGCTTTTGGGAATTTTAAAAAAATATTTTCAAGCCATGGTTGGTTGAATCTGCAGATGAAGAATGGGTAGATACTGAGGGCTGACTGTATAAAACAAACCAAGGTCCTGCATGAAGAACACTGTTGATGTTCCTAGCTGAGAACTGACCAGACATGCTTATGGAAATAGACCATGCTATAAGAGAAAAATCTTTCCTCTCAAGCTATGCGAAATACATATATTTTCCATCCCCCTAAGGGGGTGTTGAGGACATTTCTAACATGTTCAGAGGCTCCCTAGGCCTCCAAGTGTCCAAAACAATTTTTGAAATAAAACAAAAATGTTCCAAATGCTCCAAAGTGTCCACTGGGGGCATGGGGGGCATTTTTACCATATTCTGCACCCCCTCAAGCCAATTTAGGCCCAGGAGAGGCCTTTTTTGAAACCTCCAAAATGTTAAAAATGCTCCATACACTTAGAGGCACTTAGGGGCAAATATTTTTGTGGGAGAAAGTGCCGTCCTCTAAGGGCTCCTATAGCCATAGTTGCCCACCCGTGTGTTAACAGATGGTGCTGGATAAGTAATGTCCAAGGGTCTTAACCCCTTGGGTGCCTGTGAGTGAACAGATACCTAATAAAAGATGTATAGTTCCTCAAAAGAAGAGTGCCCTTAGTGGATAAATGACTATGTTATAAGATTATAATGATCCTCTATGTGTTACCTATAGAGAAGCCAGCTAGAGAGATATAAAGATAAAGATTCTTATAAAAATGTAACATTTGACTTGCCACTTACATGAACATATGATGCATTACATTCAATGTGATGTAATCCAAGTAATGTGCCCAGGCATTGATATGTTTGTTTTAAGCTCTAAATGGAGTGTATATGTTTGCAGATTACACCAAACTAGGAGGGATAGCTGATACCCCAGAGGATAGGATCAGAATTCAAAATGACTTTAACAGATTAGAAAGCTGGGGCAAAACTAACAAAAGGAATGTTAACAGGGAGAAATGTAGGATACTACACTTGGGCAGTAAAAATGAAAAGCACAGATATAGGATGGGTGACACCAGGCTTGATGGCAATACATGTGAAAGGGATCTATGGGTCTTAGTGAAGCACAAACTGAACATGAGTCAACAATGTGATGCGGCAGCTAAAAAAGCCAATGCGATTCTAGTCTGCATCAATAGGGGTAGAGTGTCTAAATCAGCCTCTCTCAACCTTTTTATCCTGGAGGAACCCTTGAAATAATGTTCATGTCTCAGGGAACCCCTGTCTAAACATTATTCTATATACTGCTATTGCTTACTTCCCACAATCGCAACCTCTTGGGGAACCCTAGGGTTCCAGGGAACCCTGGCTGAGAAAACTGGTCTAGATCAAGGGAAATAATTTCTGCTTTGGTCAGACCTCACCTACTCCCAGGTTCTGGAATTCCCTTCCCAGAGAGCTTAGATTGGCACCCTCCTTGCTGTCTTTCTGCAGCAAGGTAAAGATGTTTTTGTTTGGGCAGGCCCTTAAAGACTGGTTACTTAGAGGGAACAATCCTTGCATAATGTGCTGGCTTGTGTATGTGTTGTTTTCCTTTTAGTCATTTCTGTTTAACTGGTTTCCATTTTTTTAATATAATTTAACTGTTGTTTTAACTTGTCTGCTGTGAATTTTAGCTGTGTTTGGTTCAACTGTTGTAAGCTGTCTTGAGTCCAAAACTGGGGGGAAAGTGAGATATAGATGATGATGATAGATTATGATGATGACAATGATGATTCTCCAGTGGTATGTACTGCTTTTTAAGAAGGCCTCAGGCTAGTAGTCCTTGTGGGAGGAACAGAAGGCAGTAGAGAAATTAGAAGAAGCTTGTAGGTCTACATGGTATTTTTGGAGACCAAGACAATCCTGGGCCGATTCAGTTAAAATTTTATGTTTCTTTAAAGTCACATGTTGGTCTGTGTTCCAGGAGGGTTTAATAATGTTAATTGAACATCTGTTCATACTTAATATCCACCACATTTCCTCATGGTAGAGGATGGAGTAGGGTGGACAAAAGAGAGTGTATTACAGGTCCCCCCTTTGTATCCGCGGACCCAATATCCAAAGTTTCAGTTATCTATGGCTGAAAAAATAGTGGCACATACCACAGAGTCATGCTGGAAAACACCTAGAGAGATATCCTCTATAGGAATCACTAGGTCCTCCAATGCAATTCTATGGTATGTTTGTACCAGAAGTCCTTTATTTTAATAGGGTTTGCTATTATCTGCGGTTTCACTTATAAATGGTAAGTCCCGGCACATATCCCCCATGGATACAGCCGGGCAACTTGTACTAGTAGTAACAGACCTTCATGTTCTTAGGATTTACATGAAGTTCCCAGTATAAAGGATAAAAAACAAAAACAAACAAGAAAGAAAAAAGAAAAAGAAATCGACCAAGTTGGTTTTAACTTGAACTCATGGGAAGTTGTGATTTTTTAGAGCTTATTCATATAACCACCTCAGCCATTGACTGCTGACTGAAATACACAGAGAAATTTAGAAGGATTGTGCTTTACTCTTCCTGTAACCACCGTTTTTTATGAGTCATTGAATTTGATTACTAAGCCGGATCTTTGCAAGGACAGAGAGTGGCCAGTCAGTTATTTACATTACTTTCTCACCCTGTGGCAGTGCATTTAAGTGTCAGTGTGAGCCAACTAAAAATTTTGCTGCTGTTGTCAAAGTCATTTGTGTGACAGAACCTTTAGAATCCTTTCAGGACAGTCTAAAAACCAAAGAGCACAATCTATGTGTTTGTTGACAAAGACCACATACAGTGAAGCCCCATTGTTCTTGAAAGAGTTCTCTATTTGTGCCAGAAGAAATGCAGTTCCTTTTCTGACCATACATCAATAGAGGCTAATATTTGTTGGAGCTTGAGGTACTGTCTCCTTCTTTTCCCACTTAATTCAAATTCCTTCTTATATCAATCTCAAGCCATAAGTGTTCTCATTTAGGCTCAGTTGGAGGTTTCTTCCAGTCCACAGTCCATATCTTGTAATGTCAGTGAGAAGGTTGGGAAAATATTTTCATGCTCCAGCTAATATTTTTATAAGGTCATAAGTCACACACAGTTGGACAGAAACACTTCAAAAGCAGTTCACATTGTTGTTCCTGGTGAGTTTTATCAAATAAAAAAAAGCCTGTCTGAATAAAAATTATTCTTTGCATTGCATGCAGAGGCTGGATGGCTATCCGTTGGGAATGATTTGATTGTGTATTCCTGCATGGCAGGGGGTTGGACTGGATGGCCCTTATGGTATCTTCCAACTCTATGATTTAAAAGTTAGAAAAAATCAGGTCAGAATATTTATAGCTACTAGAGTGGAATATATTATTAGACTGAATCCTGCCACTGCCTCCTGTGGAATCATGGGATTTGTAGTTTAGGGAGAGGCATTTAGCATTCTCAGCCAGAGAGCTGTTAGGCTTCACTAAACAACAAACCCCTGAATTCCACAGGAGGCAGCCAGAGCAATTAAAGTGGAATATAGTGCTGTAACAGTGTAGTGTGATAAGGCTACAAGAAAGATCACAAAATCATGTCTAAGATCACAAAGGGTTGAGCTAACAACACATTTCAACTTAGATAACAATGGGTTGATAAACCACTGATCAAATATAACCCATCGCTAAATACAGGGATAGTGACTTGTATCCAGTTGGTTTCCCTCACCTCACAGAAAACTCTTTGGTCCAGTGGAGATTTCTCAAAGCCAGAAGGAGTGTGGTGCTTTGTGCTTTAGTCCTTTTTTATATAATTGTCTGTGCAAACTCCCACAGTGTTCGAAGGTCCTTCAACCTCTGGAGCATATTGGAGTGCAGGTAGCGGAGGTGGAACAGTCTCTGAAGGAAAGGAGGGGAACTGGCAAAAAAATATCTCTCGCTCGCTTTCCACTCATAGTACCTTTTACAAGATAACACAGCCTTCTACCAGTAGCCTTCATTGGCTACTTTCCTTGCACAGACTTCCACCAGTAGCAGGGGGTACAACTGGCTATAATGTGGTCTCAGTCCAGCCTGTTTGATGGAATGAGATCTTCAGGAGATGCCCTTCTTTTCAGTCCCAGCACCTTCAAATGCACGTGAGACAGAAGGGTTGCCTAGACGATGAAAATACTCCTCATAAAATTCGAGGAGAATACAGTACCATTTGTCCCAATGAGATCCTGCAGAGATTTGCCTTATTCAGAAGGGGAGAGGCAAAAACTGCGGTGGAAAAGCCTTCAGGGCTTTTCTCAAGGTTTTTTAAAATAATGTGTGGAAATGCATATTACTGCTCGTTTAGACAACCGATTCTCGGTGCAGCACATTCTCAGCAAGGGTGAGGTACTTGCAGCACATTCTCAGCAAGGGTGAAAGTGGAAAGCTGATTGGTCAGATGTGCGTGGGGTTTGCTGGCAATGAAATGGTTGAAAGTGCCATTTTGGAGTTTCATGTTGCCGATTATGTGCTTTTTTGCTGCACTGAGGCGACCAAACAGCTTTTTTAAGCAGAAGGTCACCCTAAGAAAAAATACTGTGCAGCAGGACAAATTGTGGAGAATAATTGATTCACCATCTTCATTCACAGGAATGGATGCCAGTGTGCACTTCAAACACAGATAGCTTTGCATACCAGCGATTTTGCCAAAGGACCGTGGAGACAAGTGAACGCTGCTGCGAATTTGCGTTAATGTGCAGAAATCCAGATTATATCTTTTCACAAACCCAGAGCCTTCTCAGTGGCTGCCTCATGTTCTGGAACCCCCCCCCCTCTAGGGAGGATAGAATGGCTTCCTGAATGGTGTCGTTCTGTTAGTAATGAAAGATTTTTCTTTTTAATTCCAACACACTTTTAATACTGAAGGTTTTTAAGGAACGGAAATTTAAAAGGGTGCAGTTCTGTTTAAAATTGCATGGTTTTTAACTGCTACTTAACTTTCTTAAAGGTTGTTTCTTAAATTGTTTTAATATTGCTAATAATTTCATTTTATTCATTTTATTTTATTATTGACTTTTTGTATGTTTTTAATTATATTGTAATCACTTTCATTTGTAAGTCACCTTGAATTCCAATCTTGGGGGAAAGCAGGGTATACATTAAAAAAATGATGAAGAAGAAGATGATAATGGTATAAATAAAGTTTATCATCATCATTGTCATTATCATTATTTATAAATGTATCAGAGCCTTTCAAATAAACATTTCTACTATAGCTCATAGTCAACATTTTACTCAAAAATATTAAAATAAAACTAAACTAAACCAAAAAAACTAAAACAAAAGCCAAACCTCCACCACCTACACCAATACTCGAAACTGGAGCTCCTTGACCTCATGGTCCTCTATTCCATTCCTTCAGCATCTTGCTTGGAGTTAACAGGTGACCCATTTACAATGTTTCTAGGACTGTAACAATCTGCTGATCGCCCAGCTCTCACACTGAGAAACCAAAAGAAGGGAGACAGTAGGACCCCCGTATCCACTGATTCATTATCCACTGATTCGATTATCCATGGGACACAAAACAGCACACCTACCATAGAGTCTTCCTAGAAAATGTGTCCTCTCTAGCAACTCTATGATATCCAAGGCAACTCTATGGTATTTTAAACCAGAAGTCCCAGTATTTCAATGGTGTTAGCTATTATCCACAGTTTTTGGTATCCACACACACCCAAACCAATCCCTAGTGGATATGGGGGTCCTACTGTAGTTTCATTTCATTTATTTTCAAAATATTTATTTATTTCCAAAACTGACTTTAAAAAACTTTCAGGGTGGTTGGCTTTCTTTATCCTATATGATCCTACAGTAAGTTTGCTCTGGATGATTATGCACTTGCCCATGAAATGGATAACTTCTTTCATCGTTTTCCCAAGTTTCACCTAAACTTGCTTATACTATCATGTACGCAGTCAGCGATAGGGAACAATTGGTACCCCAGATGCTACTATTTCTATCATACCTCACCATCAACTGGATTAGCTAGGGCTGATGGTTAACTAGTATTCAACAATATCTGGTGGCCTACAGGCGTTTCACCCCTAAACTAGAAGCTGTTGTTACCCTAAGAGGTGGGGGATGCTTTGAGACTCACCTGTGATATCAAACTCTAGATGGGAGAATTATTAAGTCAAACAGTATACCTGTGAGAAGAGGATAACTGTGGGGACCATTTCTCCTATGTATACCAGTCCTAACTGCAGAGAACTCCAGGTTAAGATGAAATAAAATCTTTTTAAAAAAAAATAATACAAAAAGCATTCACACATGCAACACATGCTCACAAAGACCACACAAAGCTAGGGAGTGTAAGGTTGGATAGAGGGATAGATTAGGGATATAGGGCGATAGGTACCAGTCTTGAAGAAAGGAGCAAAGTACGTGGACAGAAGTCCGAGGGTGGCACTGGAAGTTCCAATCCAGGGGCGTGCCGAGAAAGAGAGTGGCCAGTCTTGTCCACAGTGGCACACCTTTCTATTGTTGGAGGACTACTGTTTATACCCTGCTTCATATCCCGAAGGGGTACTCCAGCTAGAATGACGCCTGGATATTTCCTGGAGTTAGGGTAAGAGGTCACTTTGTTTTTTAGGTTGAGTGACTCACCGCAGAAGGGCCCAAGAAGGAATTAGCACATACCTCCTTAATGGCTTTCCTTACCAGGGTCTTCCACGCAATCTTAGTTTGGGTTTACTTGCTAAAATATTTCAAAGACACCTTCCCAGATCCTTGTGACCTCCACCTCACCTCTTTTTGGATTATTCCTCTCTACTTGACTCCTTCAAAGCATCCAATATTTCCAATTATGAGATATTACAGAGTGGGGATAGTAGGGCATGCTAAAATTGTGACCAAAAAAACATAGCTCATTTTCAAGTTAGAATCTGAACCATTTGAGACAGGGAATCAATCGCTCAGTCTGAACTCCATTCATATAGGCTATTTGGCTGGACACTGCATGCCAAAACAGAAAGAAGCATATTATAGCCTTCCATATGTACCCTAAGCAGTACATTTCAGGAAGCACTAAAAAGAGCATTGGGACCACACAACTTAGGAAATTGACTTTTGTCTCCCCCCCCCTCTCCCACCACCTGTTTATTTTTGAATTATGTGCCTTGTTCACTACTGTTTCTATTTAAAAAACAAAAACAAGCTTTGCCTTGTTTCTGGATAAAGGTTTGTTTAAACAAGACATTTTCCCAACAGAAAACCAAAGTCCTCTGCAGCAAGGCACATACTTCCATACATTGTGAACAGCTGTCATGCCACAATCATAAGAGCTGCGGCTGCCATAATCTGAACAAGCCCTAAAAGCACAAAGATTAACATCTGCTCAGTACCAGTGGGTACAACACAATAGGGAAAACACAAGGTCCTGTAAGTGTGTCTTGTGAAGATTTACTCAGCTTTCTGCAAGGTTAAAATATCATCATAACGATAAATCTCAATGTTTGTAGAACTTCTAATTTTTAAAAAATCTATTACTATATTGTTGGATTGTTATTTCTCACAATAATTTCAATAGGCATCACAGCTTACACCATAGGCTTTTGTGGCTCACTTTTGGCTTCTGTGGAGCAGCATATATCTCCGGTGCTTTCAAAGCTAAAGAATCTATCCACTCATTTCACTTGAGAATAATTTCGTCAAAGGCAAAAATAATGTCTCCTAAGAACTGTTGTATGAGCTGAAAATCTGCAACTGTAGTCTAGCCAAGGTTCAATGGAACCAGTAGCAACCTGAGCCAGTAGTAGGGATCTGAAACTCTCGATTTACCATTTTCGGCAACAGTCACAACCTGGAGATTCTGAAAACTTTTCTTCTAGTGTGAGTGAGTAATAACAACCTTTTGATGTAGTGGACTGTGAAGCAAGAAGCTGGGCAAGCCTGGGTAGAGCCAGCCAATTACTGCTCATGGAATGCTGTGAGGAGGATCCTATGGAGTAAAGGATCTAACCTAGAGGTTGGTCTGTAAAAAAAAAATTAAGAGTTAGGGCTGTCAGAAATAGTGAGGATCAATTAGAAGGAGGGAAGCAGAGGAGATATGAAGAAGGTTTGGGGAGCTGAGAATGTGGAGAGAGTTCAGGCAAAAGTGTTAGTTTGTCTGAAACTGAGATGTTGCTATGTACTAGGTTTGGAACCAGCCAAACCTGGGTGTTTATTTTATACAACAAATCTTTACTGTTTTTATTTTCTGCATCTCTGTCTGAATGTTTTAATTTAACAGTTAAAAAGACAACTACTCACACTTTACCACATGGAACCCACTGAGCAACACAGCAGGCACTTGTCCAATATAATGATCACTTTGAGGGCCAAGGGCCAGACCCAGGACGGGATCTTAAGGGTAAAAAGGAAAGGGAGTCTAAGGGTTGGAACTGCCGGACCAACCTGGAGAGGGGTTCTGTCACATGGACACAAAATTATTTGCTTAACATAAACTCTGTCCATGTTAATATTTTAAAAGTTTACCAACATCTCCTTGCTGACATATTTCATGCTTATTTCATGTGATGATGACCCACAAGTTTGCTGCATTCCTATGTCGTGTGCAGTATACAGTTGCATGATTGCCAGACAGGTCACAGTCTCAGGTGGTTGGGCATTTCTCCAATATTGATCCAAAACAGATTAATTGACGTGTTAAGTGTTAGACGACTGAATATACATACAGTGTATACACACTTAAACACCTGAAACTACCAGTTGCCCTTAGGACTACAGAACTGAAATGAAGGGAAGTATACTTTGGTCCCATCTATCAGCCAGAGGATTGTACATACATAATTTCTTTTGTGAAATTTGCAGTCTGTTGTAAGTCTCATAAATAATTACACTATTCAGAGAAGGAGAATCTTGGCAATAATAAACAAATATTGAACACAGCCTCTGTAGAACAAAAGTGTCATTCCATTAGGGCATGACACATCTGTACAAAGTACATTTCTAGCGTGAAGATAATTTGTTATCTATCACTGTTTCAAAATTAATGTGCTCATTTATTACAGAATCAAAAAAGATAATTGTTTATTACATCCTGTCTTTCCTCCCAGTTGTTCGTGGTGACCTAAATAATTACCACACCCTGTCCCATTTTATCCTCACAAAATTCCTGTGAGATGGATGAGGCTAAGAGAGGAAGATTGGACAAGACTGGACAATGCTGAGTGAGCATTGGTACACTGGCTCTCATTGTTTGTGGATATATCATGCTCCTTGCCCTGATACGCTGCATCTTTACTCACAATTAAGAGCTTGAACCTGTTATGCAAAATGAGGAATATTGTTGTGTGCAGTCGAGTCATTTTGGACTTATGGCAACCTTAAGGTGAATCTATCACAAGGTAAGATTTGTTCCAGGTAAGATTTGTTCATATTAAATGCACAGATATAGGATGGGTGACACCTGGCTTGATGGCAATACATGTGAAAGGGATCTAGGAGTCTTAGTGGACCACAAACTGAACGTGAGTCAGCAGTGTGATGTGGCAGCTAAAAAAGCCAATGCGATTCTAGTCTGCATCAATAGGAGTATAGTGTTTAGATCAAGGGAAGTAATCATGCCATTGTATTCTGCTTTGGTCAGACCTCCCCTGGAATACTGTTTCCAGTTCTGGGCACCACAACTCAAGGAGGACATTGACAAGCTGGAATGTGTCCAGAGGAGGGCGACCAAAATGGTGGGAGGTCTGGAAGCCCTGCCCTATGATGAGTAGCTTAGAGACCTGGATATGTTTAGCCTGGGGAAGAGAAAGTTAAGAGGTGACATGATAGCCATGTTTAAATATTTGAAGGGATGTCATACTGAGGATGGGGCAAGCTTGTTTTCTGCTGCTGCAGAGACTAGGACACAGAACAATGGACTCAAACTACAGGAAAAGAGATTCCACCTAAATATTAGGAAGAACTTCCTGGTGGTAAGAGCTGTTTAGCAGTGGAATACAGTGCCTCAGAATGTGGTGGAGTCTCCTTCTTTGGAGGTTTTAAAGCAGAGGCTGGATGGCCATCTGTTGGGAATGCTTTGATTGTATATTCCTGCATGGCAGGAGGTTGGATTAGATGGCCCTTGTGGTCTCTTCCAACTCTATGATTCTGTATGGGGTTTTCCACTGCCTTCATCTGAGGCTGAGAGAGTGAGCCTTGCCCATGGTCACTTAGTGGGTTTCCATGACCATGTGGGGATACAAACCATGGTCTCCAGAGTCCTAGTCCAACTTTCAAACCACTATACCACACGGACTTTTATAAGACAATGCACACATTGTTGATATTCATTAAGGCCATTGTAACATCAAAATCAATGATAGTGGTGTTTGCAGGAGGATTAATATGTTTAAAAAGCCAGAAGGACTAGCTGCAGATAGATGAAGTAGTCAATGCTTCATTTAAACAAAGCAGATTTCCATTGTGTCTCAAGATGGAAGTTATAAAACCATTTTTGAAAATGCTCTCCCTGGATCCCACCATGTAAGACAACTATTAGCCAGTTTCCAATGTTCCATTGGAGGTACTGGAGTGTGTGGTGGCCACCCAGCCTCAGGGATGCCTATATGAGTTTAATTATCTAGACCTGTTTCAAGCTGGTATTAGGTCCAACTATGGGACAGAGGCAGCATTCATTGTCTTCACAGATGACCTACACCAGAAACTGGAAGGGTGAAGTGTGTTCTTATTGATTTTGCTGGAACTCCGGTTGTTGGCCTGTGGAGTCCTTCAGCGTTCTGTTCTGTTCCCCATGCTATTTAATATATATATGAAATCACTGGGAGAGGTTATTTGGTGCCATCAGTATGTTGATGATACCGTAACTCTACTACTCCTTTCTACTTCAGTCTAAGGAAGCTGTCTTGGTTTTAAACCAGTGTCTGTCATCACTAAGAGACTGGATGAGGCTGAGCAAAATGAAAGTTAATCTAGAAAAGACAGAGGGTTTCCTGGTTAGCAGTGATGTACTCAAGTCTTTTACTCCAAGTCTCAAGCCAAGTCTCAAATCTCTACCTTCAAGTCTCAAGTTGAGTCTCAAGTTCTTGCAAGATACTTTCAAGTCAATCTCAAGTGGAGTCTCAAGTCTGGGATCTAACTTTAACAGAAAAAAAGGAGGTGATAGCAGGGGGTAGGGTGGAGTTTCAAAAACTATAAAATCAAGAAGATGTGCATGAAGTTAGGTTAAAAAAATTAAATTATCAGCATACGAATTACACAATGGACTTGAGGTGGGGGTTGAGGTCTGCTTGGAAGCCTGTATATCAGAGATGCCTGATGAAGTTTTTGAAAAGCTTTAGAAGTATCCTTCCACCTCAAACCCATTGCTTAACGCATTTGCTGTTACTGCTTCCATCACGTGAATGGTAGACAAAAAGCAGTGAGATCATGGAATCGTTGTTAAAAGGAGAAAAACCATTTCCCAGTCCACAGTGTTTCTGGATGAATGTGTTATGTTACTGAAAGAAGGCCCGCAAGTTGATTGTAAACATATACAAGTCGTGGTTGAGTCAAGTCAGTGTATCACGTATTGTCAAGTCCAAGTCAAGTCATTGAAGCTTGACTTCAGTGTCTGACTTGAGTCTGACTCAAGACTACATCACTGCTGGTTAGCTGAAAGGGAGGTTAGGGAACAAAGATTCAGTCTGTGCTGGGTGGGATTATACTCCCACTGAAAACACAGGGTCACAGCTTTGCAGTTAAGGCTTGCGTGCCAGATGCACCCATTCCTTGAGATGTTGGATCTGGCCATGGTGACACACACCTTAGTTACATTCCATTTGGATTGTTGTCATGTGCTTTACATGGGGATGCCTTTGAAGAATGTTTGGAAACTCGAGCTGGTCTGAAGAACTGCAGCCAGATTGTTTAATGGGGCTGGCTACAGTGAGCACAAGACTCCCTTGTTGCAACAGCTCCATTGGCAGCCAGTCTGTTTCTGGGCACAATTCAAAATGCTGGTTATATCCTACAGAGCCCTAAACAGCTCTGGTCCAAGTACTGTATCCCTATATGATCCTGGCCATTTCTTGAGATCTTCTCAAGAAGTCCTCCTCACTGTCCCACCACTCTCACAGGTACATCTGGTGGGAACATGGGAGAGGAAGTTCTTAGTGACTGCTCCTAGGCTCTGAAACATCCTTCCTAGAGAGATTAGATTTCCACTCTCTTTCCTGTACTTTTGTAGGCAGGTGAAAACTTTTTTATTTGTTTGTTTCAGCAGGCCTTTGAGGGCTGAGTGTACAGGGAGAAAGGACCATTCATATGTGGTGTTGTTTATATTTGTTGTTCTTTTTATTGGTCTAGAGGCACCTCTCTAGGCATCTTCTAGGTCCTCCAATGCAACTCTATTGTATGTTTTTACCAGAGGTCCTTTATTTTAATAGGGTTCACTATTATCGTGGTAAGTCTGGAAACCAAACATCCACAGTTACGGGGTTCGACTGTACATAAGTTGGTTCCACTAATTCAATGAATCTACTCTAGTTGGAACTAACAACTGGATTTAAACATAGATGTGCAAACATTCAATAATATATATAGATTGAAAGGTGAACAAGAACAATACAAACATCTAAACAACATCCAATCAATGTGAAGTCGAAGGCTTTCATGGCTGGCATCCATAGATTTTCCTTGGTTTTTTTCTGGGCTGTGAGGCTGTGTTCTAGAAGAGTTTCTTTCTGACATTTTGCCTGCACCTGTGGCTGGCATCTTCAGAGAATGGTTGGGTAGGAGTGTATGGGGGGTTATATACTGTGAAGCCGTGTTGGGGAGGATAATGGACCATTAACCAACCATTAGCCAAACAGACACTAATCCTCCTTGCATATCTCCACCCAGAAACTAGCCATTCAAATAGACAAAGTTACATATCCTCGCCAACAGGGGTTCACAGTATGTAAACCCCACACACACTCTTACCCAACCATTCTCTGAAGATGCCAGCCACAGATGCAGACTAAATGTCAGAAAGAAACAATTCCAGAACATGGCCTCACAGCCTGGGGGAAAAAAAACAAGGAAAAACATCCAATCAATTTCTTCAAGCTTGCCTGTTGTGCTCATATACTGTGTATCTATATATCTATATCTATCTACTGTATATCTATAGCTATATCTACACACACACAAAATGAACATCCCAAAACATTTTCTTTCATGAACTAGAAATAGAGATGGTGACGACTGAATTTAATATCTATTGCATGCAAAATATATAATCCACTACTGAGCTATAAACTTTCTTTTACTACTCTTTTCTTCTCTGTGTTGTTATTTTATGTCAAGTCCACTACAACTTATGGCAACCCTATGAGTGAACTACTGGGCAGCAGCAGTAGTGGGTACTGACACTGGCAGAGGATCTCACAGACTTGCCACCAGAGACCTTAGCAGTGCACTAATTCTGAAATAGTAATACTTTACTAAGCCACTGCTGAAAATGTTCTACCTTGAAAACTCTATGATGAGACAAGCTCCTTTCTTCTAGGTGATAAAAAGACCCTGAACAAAGTTACAAGAAGGATAAAATAACTCAGAAAACTGTAGCAGTTTTTTAAAAAACCCTCTCAAGTATGTTTTTTTTTAAACTGTATCTGGTACAGAAACAACAGCTTTTTTACCACGCTTAAATGTGTTTCAGATGTATACCTTTAATGTATCTCAGGACTGACAGTGTTAAAACACATTTTCTCCTGTTTTTATCAGATTAATGTTTTTTTTTTTAAATGGTTCTTCATTAAAGACCTATACCAATAGGAATCTTTAGTATGAGAAAGTCACTTAGGGCAGGATTCCCCACAATCATTTTATTTATTTTAAAGAATGTCCACCTTTCTGCATTAAGCATCCAAGACACCTAGGAGATTTTCAGACTACACTGTTATAGTGTTACTATTCCACTGTAACTGCTCTGGCTTCCTCTTGTGGAATTCTGGGGTTTTTAGTTTAGTGAGGCATAAGATCTCTCTGGCTGAGAGTTGTAAATGCCCCTCCCTAAACTGCAAATCCCAGGATTCAAGAGGAGGCAGCCATAACAAATAAAGTGGAATAGTAACACTATAACTGTGTTGTCTGAAAATCTCCCTAACCATAGTAATATATAATAGCAAAAAGAAAAAAATACATACATTAAAAAAACACTTAATAAAAGCAAGAACAGACAAATAGAAGCCTATGAAAAACCAACGTTAGGAAAGTAATCCTGCATTCTTTCATTCACTTACTTTATAAGGAGTAAAGGATGCTTACAATTTAAAAATAGTACAATACAGATAAAAACATATCAAAGGGTAAAATTTAAAAGTAAGTTAACCAGCAATGATGTTTAAAATATTTAAAGCAAAATGGTAAAATTTTGAAAACTATTTAAAAACAGTACAGTACTGTATACTTTTCTTTACGGTTCCTAAAAGCCTGTTGGAGTACAAAACTGGTTGCTGTTAGAAGATTAACGTGGATTGGCTGCGGAGATCAACACTCCTGCCTAGACATAGCTGCTGAGATGGCCCTTTCTTGTGACCCCTGAAGAAAAATGTACTTCAGATGTTAGAGGCAAAATCAACACTGCTTTTTGTGTGAACCAACAGTGAGAGGTCCTTTTATATGTCATAAAATGTGCATGGGAAGAAACTGGCAATTGGCAGTGACAATCCCTGACAATGGCAATTACATCTAAACTACATAATATCATGTGGTTGAAAGCAATGTCATGTTTAGTACTGTCCAGAGTAGCTAAAGTCCAGTTGCGGGTACTTGCTATACATTTGACGATACATATGATCAGGGAATGTGGGAGGACTATTAGCATGAGTGACTAGAGGCTAGCCAGGCCCAAGACATTTTGCTGCCTGAGGCTATACAAATAGTGCTCCTCCTCCCAGTGATTGTGCATGCTACCCAAAACCTGCTGAATTATTTTGTTACACGAGGCAGAAAATCCCCCTGTCCATTTATTTCCCTGGAAGTAAAAATATACCATTACAAAATAAATCAGTAACAACTTCCTGACCTTTTATGACACTTTTATGATGCTTGACTCTGACCAGTGATAGGGACTATCATTAGGTTTTGCCTCAGTTATGGGGAGAAACAAAAATGAAAATCCACTCTTTCCCATTTCTTAGACCCCAGTACATACACGCATGAATAAACTTACAGCACTTTTTCTATGTGCTAGCGACATTTTACAGTGAAATGGGGGGTGGGGGTGGGGGTGGAGGGAGACAGGGAGCCAATCATTGGAAGCACAAGCAGGTTGGGAAAAAAATATCTTTATTAACCAAATAAATAAATAATAATATTCAAATTTACTCAAGAACTGCCCATGCTCTCAATTTAACTGTGCTCCTGAAGCTGAGTCATCTTTTTAGCTCAGCTACAGGCAGGTTTCACCATGGCCTTTAAAAAGGGGGTGGAAAGTGAAGATTGTTCTGTTCTGGCATTTTTATAATGCTCCTTTCATGTTCGACCCTCTCTAACAAACAACACCACAAACTGTCTGAATGTTATCAATGCCAAATGAAAACACCCCTTAATTCCTACTAAAAGGATACTAGTCCTCTCGCATAAACAGGTCATACAAACCAATTGATGTACTATTTACTAGTGGAGATAAATAAAAATCTAAATTCCTTTGGTTTTCAATTTATCTCCAGCTAAATATCTGGAACAAGCTGTTTAACTAAATGAGGTTTACAGCCACCCTCATATTAAATATTTTGCCCTGTTTATACCATACATTTAATTCCTCACAAGCAAACCGAGAATTTACACACAAAGGAATTATGCAAGAAATATGAAGAAATGGGCTCCTCTCAGAAATGTTTTAAGAGGGATAAACCTGGCTTTCTCCTAAATAGCTGGACATTGCAGAGGCCATAGAGATTTTCTAAAAAAAAAAAATAACACCACGTCATTTGTGCATGATGTTACTCTCATTTCCCCACTCTTTGATAATAATAATGTAAATGTAGCTTGTTGTTCATTAAAAAAGAAAGAAAAGAAAGGCCTGACAAGATGCATTTTAATAGACTGCCTTCCTCTTGTTTTAAGCCTCCATCTGGCAACACTGCTCCAGCATCTGAAGAGCAAACAGAGCCTGCACCTGCAAGATTCGCAGAGGCTCTATTAATGATGATTAATATTAGTATTTAAGCTCCTGATTGACAAAGGATAATTTCAGAATAAACACACTGGCAAAGTCTAGCAAATTCAGGCAACGAAGCATGGTTTCCTCTTACCTGCAATGCAACATCATTTAGTACAGCCCCCCAAATCCTGACAGCATCCTTTCTTCACTGGTACGGCTGCAAAGGCAATGATGTCATATGGAGGAAACAGTAACAGTCACATGACCATGTATGCTCTCTATTGGAGACCTGCTTGCTAGAGAGACAGGCAGCAACTGGCTTCTGATCCTTCAGGATTAAATCCGGCTCTTATAATATCCTGATACCGTTTGCAGCTCACATTGAACTGTACAACAACTATGCTATGAATTGGATAAGCATATCATACCCAGGAGAGTGTTTTGGCTTTCCTCTTTTTTAACAAGAATAAAAGATAGTGTATTGCCTGAAATGAGACTTGCTTGTATTCTGTTTTCATTCAGTGCCTGCTTTTAAAAAAAGAAAAGACAGATAAAACAACGCACAGCTGCACCCTGCAGGAGGGCTTTCTGTTCAAACTAGAATCAGATGGCCATCTCAAAGGGGAGGCTTCTCATACCTTAGTAACTAAGATACAGTTCATGTAGTAGAGAATGAGTTTTTTGGTGGCCTATGAAAATCAGATGCATGGAGTATTACACCTGTTGTGTGGTGGGCAGGATAATTTTTAGCTGTGAGTCAGGAAGAGAGGAAGGGCAAAACATACTGACTATTCAGAGCATGAAGGTGTGCAAGAGAAGTGTAGACATTTATGAGGTCAGCATGGAGGCCAGAGTTCAAATCCCCCGCTTGGCCATGGAATCCCACTGGGTGACCTTGGGCAAATCACACTCTCTCAGCCTCAGAGGAAGAGAAAACCAAACCTTCTCTGAAAAAATCTTGCCAAGAAAACTCTGTGATAGGTTTGCCTTAGGGTCACCATAAGTCGGTTATGACTGGAAGGCACACAACAGCCTGTATATGCAATGTGTGTGTAATAGACTGAATCCTCATTCATTCTAAGCCATCTCTCTCTCTCTCTCTCTCCCCTCTCTGTATGCAGCAGTGTATTTCATTTCTGAGTCTCCTTGCCACACAGAGCAAAAGTCTGGATGAGATTAAGCACTTCCCATTTCCCAGGTAGATGCTGAGTTTGGGAAAAGAGAAGAAACACTATAATTGAGCCCTCAGTGGACAGATGCTTCTTCCTCATATGGGGAAGGACTGTGCCCTAAGTCAATGGGCTCAACTTTGGAATTCTAATAGAACTTTGGAAATTTTCTCTTAACTTTGGAATTCTCACAGCCAATTATTTTATCCAATAACTTATTCTAACCAAGTTGTAAATTCAAAAGCCCACTGAAGGCTTGACAAACTTTCCACACATACTATGTATGTAGGTTTGCACACTCTTAACATTTTAACAGTCTGTATGAGACTTAACTACTTTTGTACTTCTGGTCAGGGAGTATGTGTTGACAGATCCCATTTTACAGGTAAGATGTACACGTCTTGTTTCACACTTCTCTAGTAAATTGGATATCTTGAGTTTCATATAATAACATAATCCTTTGTATCCCTCTCCCAGGGGCCTGTGATAAAAGTTAGCATCCATTTGCACCCCTTTGACCTGCTCACATGCCCATGTCCCCAAGTCCAATTTAACTCCCCATAATGTTCTAATAATTTGGTGTGAGCTACTGATAAGTCAGCTGTGTCCCTGTCACAACTAAACCAAATCAGGGAACACGAAATAAACTAGAAAAGGGCTGTGCTGCTGCACAAACATTCCAAAGTGGACCAGCTGAGGTCCTGTTTCCTTAACCCAACAACAGTTTAATACCTACTCAGTGGTGCCTTCCATATCAGAGTGGCATTGCATCCATTCCAGGCTTTGATCTAAACTTTAAAGTAGCTATCCAAGATGCTGAACCTTACCCACAACAATATGTTCAGCACTTTGGAGAGCTTCTTTAACATTTGAACTAATACACAGAATGGATTCACTGCCACACCAGCTACCATTGGATCTACTATGGAGAATTCAGGCAGGGGTCAAAAGAAAAGGACCAAAGCACCCAGTTGAGGATGCATGTGCAATCCATAGTGGGGGTGGGGACTACCGTGGCTATATGTCTGCTAGGTAGTGTATGGATAGTTTGCCCAAGCTACAGGGAAAAAATGAAATACAGCTATCAGGCACATACATGTTGCACTAACAGGTAGAGTCACTGTTCTAGTGCTGTAGAGTATTAAGAAACAAAAGCCCATTAAATGGCATCATACTTTCTAAGTGTAGATGCCTTGCAGGAAACCACTGGGGCAGACAGGAGATACTCAGGATAGCAAAGATATCTCAGCTCTCATCCTCCTGAAAGTTAATTGGGAAAAGTATATCCTCGGTCAAAAGGACATCATTGTAAGTTGAGCCATAAGTTTAGGCTTCTCTAAAGGGTTCTTAGCTAAGTCCTATGAGGACATCTTCCACAAGTCAGCAAGAACTGGACAATAAAAATTAAGAGCCTTGTAGTTTTCAGATACTGCAAATAGGTCAACCACTAACTCCTTTTTACTAGTTATTTAAAGTTTTTGGAGTCACTCTGTTTGAAGCAGGTATCTTCTGTTCAAGTAGTTGTCAATGATGTTCACAGTGCCTTGGGAAAGATGCTTTGATGGATCCTTGTAACAAGGAATTGAACCATGGTTAACCTATGAAAGAGGACTGGGTTGTAAATCTTCATAGCAAGTCCCCTTTAAGCCAGCACAATGTTTCTCACCTGTCCCAGTAGAGGAGAAAACAAAGATATGTAACTTCTCAACTTGAGCTTCTTGCTAGTATCTTCCAGATGACTTTGGGTATCTACTTGTTCTGCAAAGTGTACCCAGAGCCCCATAGACTAGCATCTTGGATGGACAGAACTCTCATAGGCCCATCTGAAGGGCTGTCCCTAGAAAACGAGATATGTCACCAGCTGAACCACTGAACACAAAAACCCAAATATTGATTTCTTACAAATGAAAGAATAGTCTTCAATGCAACATGATCATCTACAGAACAATTTCCATGCAATCTGGCTCAGCTCTGAAGTCTAATTAAGCATTCTGGCTGGCTGGGCTACAGCCCTTCTTCATAACGTTCAGGTATTTTAATACAGTGGGCCCTTGGTATCTGCTGGGGTTTGGTTCCTCTGTGGATACCAAAATTTGTGGATGCTCAAGTACCATTATATACAGTGGCGTATTAAATGCTGATCCTTATATAAAATAACAAAAGCAAGGTTTGTTTTTTGGATTAAAAAAAAATCAAACCATGTGGATGGTGGAATCTGTGGATGGAGATTCCATGGCTATGCAGGGCTGACTTTATCTGGAGTTTGTAAGTGACAAACATCAAAACGTGTGATGCTCTGAAACATATTAGTATAGTCTAAAAGCAAGTTTTGTCTTGTATGTGAGTAGGACATTTTCCTTGGTAAGCGTTACCTGCTCTGCTCTTTACTGTTTATGTATTACTCAGTAAGAGTAAGGGATTCTGGAAGCAGCTGCTGTTTACCTTGCCTGTTGTAGTCAGGAACACACAGCTGCAGAAAGATGAGCTAGAATAGAATCCCATTTTTTCTCAGCTTAAGCTTCATTGCACTGTTTACTGCAGATATACTGTTGGAGCCTAGCACCAAAGTCTGTTTCTCCAGCCCTCCTTCGCCATCCTCCCAATGTCAATAATGCTGAACAATGTTGTGCTAGATAGAGGACAAGGAAGAAAAGGAGAGGCTAGGTGGGCACAAAAGTACTTTGTTAAAGAAGCTTTTTTGTCAAAAGCTTTGCCTTTTGTATTATATTTTGTATTATACTGATGTAATTCACTCAATAATTCTGTATAGTAAGTCAGCTATTATGATCTTCATATTCCATATTGGGTGGTACAGGGTGGAGAAAAAGATGGCCTACCACAACCCTCTGAAAACTCTCTGAAACCTATGCACTACAGGAGTGATGAGCATTCTGAAAGAAGAGTCATTTACAGGAGTTCAAGCTCTTCATGAGGTTTTGACAGCTTTTTCATAGAAGAAAAGAAACAACTGTGACAACAAGAAGTCAGATCACTTTTGGTCATGAACTTCAGTAACTGATATTGGGTAGTTTATGTCTAAAAATAGTGCCAAATGTTAAAGTCTGGACAATCAAGTTATTAGCTATACCATCACAGTCCTTCAGTTTACATGACAAATTATAAAAATATGAAGTAGTAACAGTTACAGGCATCTTGATACCTCTTCAGCCCTACTTATATGTACCAGTCTAACAAATTGGGCCAGAAGTAACCTGTCCTAACTGCATTACCTGACACTGTCTCTGAAACTACAGCACTGTGCAGATGTCACATGATCACTGTCATATCTGATGTGACACTCATATGCAGTATTGTGCCCATGAATATTTTAGAAGTCCAAAAGAGAAGCCATCATAATACCAAACATGTGGAAATAGTCTGAAAACTGAACCTTGCAAAAGAGCATAATCAATCCATAATTAATGAAGTTTTATATATATTTATACAGGTACCATTTTCAGTTTTTTAAAAAAGCTCTTAAGGATTGCTTATTCATGGCCTAGAATCAATTCTAGCATTGGTTAATTTTAAACCGATACACAAAGTGATGCTATTTATGGCAAGTTTATTTATTTATTTAATTGTTTTGAAGAATACCTTTCAAATACAAATGAGACAAATTTTTAGAAACTTTGACAAACACAAGTAATGAATACTGAAAAGTATATTATTTTTTAACACACTGAAATAGTATTCATTTTGACACTCAAAATCTTACTTTACTTAAATACTGTGACCACAACACAGATTGGCTACCAGTATAACCCAGCAACACCATCTTCTCAGGGAGCCCTGCGTAGGTGGACCTGAACATACACAAACAGAAACTGATCCTAATTTGTCATAACAGATGGTCATGTTCATATTGACTGTCCTTTTTCACAAACAATTAAGATATGCCACAGGTGATTGAAAGTGCTCTGCATAAAAAATGATCATTCTTTTTAGACTGAAAAAACAATACAAGAAAGTCCTCTTTCGTTTACTACTTTTTCCAAGTGCATTAAATCTGCTGAACTGTTGCTGAAACAGATCACATATTGGACTACAACAGGTGCAACAAATGCAAGACCAGCTCCTGATAACTTTTGGAAAATACTGGTACTTTATAAATAATAACCATGCAGACAAATAACTTGAAATCTTCTTAACATTTACTGGAGCAATGACCACCATTTTTCTTTTCGGCTTCCATTGTACTTCCAGCTCTTTCTTCCTACTGCATTTCTGGGACTGCTTTTCCTTGACAATAAACAGTTTCTCAGTCTTCTTACACATCATAATTCTAGAGAGCAGTCTGCGATGATAATCTCAAACATTTTCATTTTCAGTTACACCAGCCAGTGTAAAAAGTTTACGACATACATCAATTGTGATCCTATACAATTCATGTTAATTTGATGGATTTAGACTGCAGTCCTATGCACACTCACATAGAATTAAATGCCACTGAACTCACTGATCTTACTTCTGAGTAGACAAGTCTAGGACTGCACAGTTAGTCTTTAATGTAGATTTAACAATTCACACTACATATGGTTTGTAATCACTAATTCAAAACACAGATCATGGAAAACAATTTAATGGTTAGGTTCTCATAATCTTAACACAATGCTTAATTCCTAAGACTCCAGGGGATGTTGACTGGTTTCCACTTTCTTTGGTATCAGGTCTCCCTAAGGCACTATTTCATTTTTAAATAAAAATCAAAGTGTGACTTGAGAGTGTCTGTTGAGTTCTTATTGATGCCCCTAAAAGGTAGTCTCGCTTTTAGTAGGACATAAATCTTTGGGTAACTGAAGCTGAATATACTTTAATAACATAACATAAAGTAGTTTCATACATTTCAAAGACACAAAAAGTGGCACTCTCAGGAATTTAAGGCGACAGTTCAACTCTAACAAAAGCAACAGGTTGTTCTAAACCCAAACAGATTTCTTCCCAAGCTAGGGAGTCTGACTGAAGAAGCCATCACTTTGAACTGCTTCGGCACATAGTTCTGTCTTCTATCTTAATTAAAAGTTGCTTTACCTATAGCAGTCTCTGTTCCATGTCTGAGTATATACCATTCAATGGCTGGATTTATTAGCAATGGAAAGAGGAAAATGCATTTAGAATTGTGCATAAAATACAAGTCCAGAAGAGGCTGCCAGAACTTGGGAGGTTAAGGTTACAGATTCAAATGGTTTATCTGAAAAACCAAACAACATTAAAAAGAAAACAAGGGAGATAATGGAAACACAAATATTATAGAATTATTACAGAAGGTACCACTGCCCAGACATTAGCATTTTTGAGGAATATTTGAAATATTGCTAGAGTGATCAACATATTTGAATTTGGCATAGTAGCAGATGTGGAATTTTAGAAGACCATTTTTTTTTTTAAAAAATCACAGAATTTGTAGCCTTTTTGCAAAGCAATATCTACAGAGGTGATATCTGCTAATGGCTCAGTAACTGGAGAGGTTTCAGGCAGATATTCAATTTGTATTTTTGCAGAATAAAGCCTTGGTTGAGCCACCATCAAAATTTATTAAGCTGCTTTCCTCAAAATAACCAGCTACTTGAAATGCCTCCCCTGGAACTATGACATCTACTCTACATGTAAGAGATGGCCCAGAACACTTGGCATTAGGATCAAGCACCAGATGTGGTATGATTTCTTTAAAACCATACAGATATAATTCATTAAAGGGAATTAAATTTTGAAAGCAAGATCTATGAGGATACTGACGGAAAGTCATCATCATATGATAATTGGGTGATTTCCTACCCAATTTCTGGAGCATACTAGTCAAACTGTTAAATATTATGTTACGAATTAGTACAGTTAACTCATAAGCACTTTTCCTAAAACAACAGCTAAAGCAAAACCTGTCACCTTCTTCCTTCCCTCGTTAAACAGAAAAGCTAGTTAAAATTATATATATATATATATATATATATATATATATAAAAACATATTTGACAAAACTGAAATGAGAATAATCTGTTAGTGCACAGTTAAGAACAAGCAGTTGTGCCCTGCAATGGTCCATGGCATTTTAATGGTACTTAAAAAAAAAAAAAAGAAGGAAACATTGCAGGTGTGACATTTTGATATCAAGGCAGTGCCAAGGTACTTGTTACATGATAAGAGAAAGACAGTAAAGCTGGTTTTAAAAACAACAAATTTAGAAGATACTATTTTCACTTCAGCTATCAGAAACAAAACCAGCTCAATGGTTCCATTCTACTGTATGACAAATACTGAGTAACAAAATGTCTGCCGTTTAAAATACATCTTAAAAGTAAATATTTTCCTTCAAGGAAAATGAGTTACTATAAATAAATTACAATACAGTGAATTTGCCTGAACTCACTTTGTTTCTGTCTTCCAGCCTTTTAAATCAAATAAAACCACATAAAAACTGTACACACTCTAATGGGATAGTTGATTTTTTTCTTTAATATAAAATAAGTCGTCTTCAGCGACGTCAGTTTCACAACAAGGAAAAACCAAGCCTTGCTGTAGTCACTATTATAAAATATATATGTATATATTTATATGTTTTTGTTCATTTTTACCTTTTTTTTTACAAAATGTGTATATTAATAGCTTTTACACAAAGATTTTTAAAAATAAACTTAACTAATTTAGTAACTTCATTGTAAAACAAGAACAGACAGATGAATACTTCATGTTTATAAAGTAACATGTTATACATCATCAGCTGGCAAAGGAGGTATGTTGATCCTTGGTCTTGTAAAGAATGCCATCTTCTCCCTGTCACAATTTGTAGGAAAGATAAGTGTATAAATATATTAAGTGTATACTTTTGATTGCTTTTAAAATCGCAGTGGATACAAATACTTTTATACTTGCAATTTGAGTAACCTAACTTATCAAGGAAAACTGCCCCATAATTAAAACTGCTTAACTAAAATTTGTGACCTAAATTTTTTAAAAGTTTTATTTCTGCACTTCTTAAATCTTGCACAGGCTATTCAATGAGGCGATGTTAAAAAAATCTGCATTCTGTGCATTAGGAGAGCCCTGGTGGCACAGTGGTTAAATGCCAGTACTGCAAGTCACCACGTTGCAAGTTCGATTCCAGAGGGCTCCAAGGTTCACTCAGCCTTCCATCCTTTCGTAGGTTGGTAAAATGAGTACCTGGTTTGTGGGGGCAATTAGCTAATTAATACACATTGGAAACTGCTTAATGCAGTGTAGATGTGTACATTGCTATTGCTTAACAATTTGTAAGCCGCTCTGATAGCCTTTGTGGCTGAAGAGCAGGGTATAAATACCTAAAAGAATAAAAAATAAAAAGATAACACTCACACACTCAAAAGGAAAGTGAACCTTAAAATGTTTCAATAAATGTAATCACCCAAGAGTATATTTTAATTTGCAAATTTCAATCAAATGTAATACTATGGAGAGAACCAGTGTGGTATAGTGATTTGAGTGTTGGACTAGGACACTGAGAGACCAGGGTTCAAGTCCCCACTCAGCCATGAAAATCCATTGGGTGACCCTGGGCAGTCACCAGCCTCAGAGGAAGGCAATGGCAAACCCCTCTGAACAGATCTTGCCAAGAAAACCCTGATAGGTTCACCTTAGGGTAGCTATAAGTCAGAAACAACTTGAAGGAATACAACAAACATGTAAGTTATATATGCTTTTTAACACAGAGATCTATAGCATGTGCTTGTGCTGCAAACTTGCAGCTAAATGTTAGGAAAAACAAAATACAGCTACATCTGATGATGTGACTATATTTATCAGGACCTGCATTCCAAGTGCATTCCCACACCCACAGAAACAGATTCTAGAATCTCTGCACTGCAGAGGCCTGTGATTTGTCTCAGTCACAGTCCTCAGTGAGGTGGCAAACCTGTGCTGGAGTGTACTACATCTGACTATAAGTGGTAGATCACATAATGGGTCCTTTTTTCTTTTTCATATAAGGAACATTGGCATATCATGGAGAGGTCATGATTGGTGGGGAAAACCCAAGAGGCTCCCACTAAGGAGAAACGTTCAGCCCTGTGAGGCTTCATCTGAACCATGAAAGTGGTATAACTCAGGCCTAGGTTTACTAATCAACTGTCCATTATAAACATTCAGGAAAATGACAGGAGTCTGGCACTAGCACACCAGAATTACATTTTATTGTTGTTATGTAGTATAGAGAGCACAGGGTAATTTTACTGAACTCCCTCAAACTCGAACTCATGAAATGTACAGGAATAAGCAGTTATGTGGAGAAGGAAGATAAAATAATGGAAGCATATAAGAAGGTAACAACTTGACAAGGATTTTCAATAACTATAATATCCATAAGCATTAGTATTTGTAGGGCATCAGGGCAAAAGATATTCAATTTATCTTTAACTCCATACCGGAAAGTCTGCACTTGAATGGGTTCCTTCTGATTTTGTCCACGCAGCTGGTATACTTCTTTGGATGCTTTTTTAAGCAATTTTTCAGCTGCTTGCTGTTGATGATGCTCAAATTTGGTCTGTCTTGTCTGGAGGGAAAATATATAGAAACAAAAAAGACTTTTAAATGTATCACTGGATTTATACTAAATTTTTTTTCCAAATCTCCTGATTGGATGTAGGCCATCCTGAAGTGTGCTCTCCTACTTGCTTCAAAGACAGGCCTAAACACACTTCCTTTTGCACCTTTAAGTGGAAGGAGACATCATCACTTCCATAACAACTATAGCTAAAGAAAAATTACTCGCTTCACAAAGATGGCATATACAGCAAGCCACCACTCTCAGTAGTGTAGCACTTATCACCATAACACACAGAACACAGCCAATCTCATCTGATTTTGCTTCAAGAAGTCATGGTCTGAAACTTGAGCCAGTGCTGCAGCAGATTTAGCATGTGGATCCTCTTCTGAGGCAATAGCTGCAGCAGCTGGAACCAAAGATACTGCAGCCTCTGCCAATGAGACGGTCAGACCCAAAGAATAAAAGGTAGCCAATGCCCCCAAAACCTGCAAAGAAGTCACTACCATCTTTGAGGACTTTTTAGATGTAGTCTTGTGGGGAAAGTAATCGGCAGAAGAGGAACACTCCAAAGATGCTGATCTCACAATGGATGAAGAGAAACTCAGGAGTAGTGTTGGCTGACAGTGAATGCATGGGAGCGGGAGGATAGGGTGAGGTTCTCGCCAACGCTACTAAGCTCTGGAACACTCCACAGTGGCTCTGAGCAGGCGCAAAACCCATCTGTGTGTGGCACAGAGACCATAACAAGAATCTGTACTTTTAGAAATCCATGCAAGTGAAAATGGAGGTAAGTGTGGTTGGTTTACCCTATGGACAGAACTTATAAATTAGTAGCTATCAACATGATAAGACTGGAATGCATAAATTTCAAAGTGTTAATCACTTGATTAACATCTGTGCAATTCAATATGAACGTTATGAGAGTACTTCTTCACCTTTTAAAGGCTCATATGATGTGTTTCCTGTGCCTCCAGAAACACAGAGAACCAATTCTACAGATATTTCAGGGTCGCAACACCAACAAAAACAGGCAGAAACAGGTAATTCCCAGGTACTGAAGCAGTAGGTTACAATTCTTAACTCCTTTCTCTATCCCACTGTCTTAACAAAAGACCTAAGTAATTTGTATGAGTTAATGTAAGGCTGTCTTGAAATAGGATTCAAGCCCTTAGACAAATATGAACTCTCTGAGCTTCATGGTGGTACCAGGTTTCTAAAAGACCTCAATTACTTCCTGAATAAATTCCCTCAGAATCTGTTAAGAAACCATGGGAAGGATCATTTCTCAGAAATGAAAGGGATTTCAATCCACTGAAATTCTGTTTATCCTTTCATTAGTAAAAGAATTCAATTTCTGTACCAAAGAGTCATATAACAAAACTCTTTAGCACTTTTGTTCTGCAATGACCTTACAGATTCCATGTTTTAAATATTTTAAAAGGAGAAAAGCCCCATTCTTTATCCCAGCAACTTATGCACAATGTAATACGCATAATTACAATCTGTGCAGACCCCAATATGCCATACCTGCCTTTCTGCTTCCTTCAGCAAATTTCGGAATCGTTCATCCCGAAGGACCCAATGAGGCAGGTCAGTTTGACCAGTAAGCTGGGCATCCTCCAGGCGCTGCCGCAACTCTCTCAGAACAGACAATTCCTCATTCAAGTGCCTCTGTCTTGTTCTGGAAGCCTGAAGATCCAGCTCCAGGTCTAGTGATGTCCTTTCCATAAGATCAGCCAAAGATGAGCGACATGATTGCTGAGAGATTGATGTAAAAATGTGGCAATAAGAAACAAATATTCTAAAACAGGGTGTTAAAAAAACCCAAATCTAAACTACCCCCTGTCCCAAATAAGGTATGATACTATTGGATGCTTGAAAGATACATGACATTAACTAAAATAGCATGAAATGATACCTGCCATTGTGAATGTGAAAAATACATCAGCACAATGAATTTGAAATAGGGAGACTTTCAAACCATGGTTTGCAAAAGCATGGCTTGCACATTTCCTCATTAACCCTTCTGTGCAGTTTAATTCCTGCCTTCCTGCCTACTTTAACCATGATTTAGAACCTAAAGTTTAGAATTATGTCAAAACCGACAAAAACACAATTATGACCAATAATGGATGAACTGGTAAACAAGGTTTCAAAACAATGTTTTTAACTGTGTTTATAAAGTAGGACAAAAGAATAATCCTGGGTGACTTTAGGCATATTTATGATAATGCCAGCCTAATGCCACCATTATTAAAAGAAATATGGGATCAAGAAAGGAACTGGCTTTGAAGAACTGTGTGCAAGAGAATACATACAAACCAATTTCTTGGCAAAACAAGCTTAGCACCTTGCCCAATTACATTTTCACAGTATAGTCCTTAATAATACGGTGTTTAAAAAGAAAACATTAATGCTTGCTAAAAAGTTAAGAATTGATTCTTCAGTCTCTTATACTGTTTCCAATACTAATCAAGTCATAATGTAGCCATTGATATGGGGTCAACAAGTATTTAAAATCTGACAAAAGTAGCAACCCCCATTTTCAAGCATGATTGCTTTGCATAATTATAATGACTTTTTTAAAAAAACAGGAGACCCAAAGGTTTAAGAAAAGTCCAGCCCATTTTTTGGTCTGGGAAAGGGGGCAATCAGAAATTAACAGTGCAATCCTCTGTCTAAGCAAAAGTGAGCTCTATTGAATTCAATGGGACTCACTCCCAGGCAAAAGTGAAGGCGAGCGGAGTAAAATCATTTTGCAAAACAAAGCTGGGGAGGGCTAATTTCCCCAAACCATTTATTCTTTATATACTGGGTCAATTTTGTAAGTTTTTGGTCAGATCACTACTCTCTAGCCGGTATCACAATAGTCTTAATGGCATGCTAATGAAGTCAAAACGTAGCTCCTTTCTACATATATATTTCAGCCATGCAAAGCACCAATCTTTGCATATTTACTTTCATACATATACCTGCTTATAACGCAGCGTACGCCTTTCCAAAGTATTTCGGATGAAAGGTGACTTTCTTGGCAGAGTGGAGCTGTCACTATCGCTACGATACAGCTGGAAGAAAACATGACATAGAAATTGATACCTTCTATTTAATATTAATTTAACACAATTCTGATTACTATCTTGATTATATCAACAACACTTACACTTATCCATATTTTTTGAAATTACAGGGCTGCCTTTGGAGCTAGACTGCTGAGGGCCTTTTCCCTATGCCTAAAGCTACAGTAATGTTATCTGAAAAGTGTGCCCCTGTCCCTTTGACCCATGCATACTGCCCCTCATGCCTCCTAGAGTTTGTGAATTCTTAATGTAAGATGCTGGAACTGGAACATGAAAATATGCAAGAAGCAGCTGCTTATTGGTAAAGTGTAGTGAAATAGATACAGCATTTTAAATTTTTAAGCCACTATTTCCGATTACTTGCTCAAACGTAATTTCTACTCACACGACAAACATACTGACTTCGTGCACCAGGTGAGAATGTCTGTGAGCGAACAAGAGTGCTACTACGAACAAATGCAGACCCTCTAGACCGACGGCCAGCTCTGGGTTTATGACGCAAAGCAGCTTCTTCTGCAAAGAGATCTTCTGTGTTGGTCTCCTTATCCACCTACATTAAGAATTTAAAAATCACAAATCTTACCATGCTTACCTTCCCATTAAAAAGCACAGTGACTGTTCACTCAGCTTAATAAACATTTCAAGAACACATAAGGTATATAACAATATCATATTTATAAAAGCAAGTGATTCAGATGTATTAAGGTGCATTATAACATACTGCAAACCTTCAGCAAGACAACAAAAAGTTGCTATAAACTTAACAGGCCCATGAAATGTTTTATCAATAGCAGTAATGTGAAGGCCAGAAATCCCCCATAAGAACTCAGACTAGTTAAGAGCTGAACAAACAGGAAGATCTGCAGGCTGATAGAGTTGTGTTCCATTGCAAGACAAACACAAATACTGAAGGCAAGGGTGTAGGGAGAAGTAATCAAGGGTTTATGACTTCGGAAGATGTCCCAGATCTTGCTCAGTTAAGGATTAGAAAAAAATGGAGCACAGAGTACAGTTATCTCCACTTGCCTTTAGAGGTGGTGATGGGACTTTTCCAGAGGAAAACTGATCAGTTTGAGGTGCAAACATATGACTATGTAATGATTCACCACAATAAGATTCTGGGTGAGGACTTGTCTGCATACAGTTACTACACCCACTGTCAACTGATTCTGCTTGCCAGCTCCTGCAGACAAAATATTTACAATTAGTTTTTAATTTATTATTTATTAATCAGTTAGACCACCCAATAACTGGAATTTTCTGGGCAGTAGGCAGTATACAGGTAAATCAATAACATAATACACAGAACAGTAAACAATGATAAAAAGAGCACATTCCAAAATTTGCAGCAAGCAATAAAAATACTAAATCCATAAAATAAAATAAAACAGCATAGTAAGCTAATGCATTAAAACAGTTCTGTTCTTTAAACAAATGGAAACATAAAAAGATCTTCACCTGGAGCCAGAGACCCTAATACAGGTGCCAGGTAAAGTTCTGTATATCATAGAATCATAGAATCATAGAATTGCAGAGTTGGAAGAGACCACGAGGGCCATCCAGTCCAACCCCCTGCCACGCAGGAAATCACGATCAAAGCATCCCCGACAGATGGCCATCCAGCCTCTGTTTAAAGACCTCCAAGGAAGGAGACCCCACCACGCTCCGAGGGAGTGCGTTCCACTGCCGAACAGCTCTTATTGTCAAAAAGTTCCTCCTCATGTTGAGGTGGAATCTCTGTTCCTGGAGCTTGCATCCATTGCTCCGTGTTCCAATCTCTGGAGCAGCAGAAAACAAGCTTGCTCCATCCTCAACGTGACACCCCTTCAAATACTTAAACAGGGCTATCATACCACCTCTTAACCGTCTTTTTTCCAGGCTAAACATACCCAGCTCCCTAAGTCTCTCCTCATAAGTCATGGTTTCCAGACCTTTCACCATTTTAGTCGCCCTCCTCTGGACACGCTCCAATTTGTCAATATCCTTTTTGAATTGTGGTGCCCAGAACTGGACACAGTATTCTAGGTGAGGTCTGACCAAGGCAGAATAGAGCGGCACTATTACTTCCCTTGATCTGGACACTATACGTCTATTGATGCAGCCCAAAATCGCATTGGCCTTTTTAGCTGCCGCATCACACTGTTGACTCATGTTCAACTTGTGGTCTACTAGGACTCCTAGATCCCTTTCGCACATAGTCTCATTCAGCCAGGTCTCCCCCATCCTATATCTATGCATTTCATTTTTTCGCCCTAAGTGCAGTACCTTACATTTCTCTGTATTGAATTTCATTTTGTTAGCTTTGGCCTAGCTCTCCAGTTTATCCAGGTCATCTTGAATTTTGATCCTGTTCTCCAGGGTATTAGCTACCACTCCTAATTTGGTGTCATCTGCAAATTTGATAAGTATGCCCCTAATTCCCTCATCCAACTCATTGATAAAGATGTTGAATAGCACTGGGCCCAGGACAGAACCCTGTGGCACCCCACTGGTCACATCTTTCCAAGATGAAGAGGAGCCATTGCTGAGCACCCTTTGGGTTCAGCCGGTCAACCAATTACAAATCCATTGAACTGTTAACTTGTCTAGCCCACATTTTACAAGCTTCTTTGCAAGAATGTCATGGAGAACCTTGTCAAAGGCCTTACTGAAATCAAGGTATTCAATGTCCACAGCGTTCGCTTCATCTACCAAGCTGGTAATTTTATCAAAAAAAGAGGTCAGATTAGTCTGGCATGACTTGTTACTCTGAAACCCATGTTGACTTTTTGTGATTATGGCATTGTCTTCTAAATGTTCTCAGACTCTCTGTTTAATGATCTGCTCTAGAATCTTCCCTGGTATCGATGTCAGACTAACTGGACGATAATTGTTGGGATCCTCTTTTTTCCCCTTCTTGAAGATGGGGACGTTTGCCCTCCTCCAGTCTGCTTGGACTTCTCCTGTTCTCCAGGAGTTCTCAAAGATTATTGCCAATGGCTCTGAGATTATATTTGCCAGCTCTTTTAATACTCTTGGATGTAGTTCATCTGGTCCTGGAGATTTAAATTCATTTAGATTAAGAAGGTATTCCTGTACTACCTCTTTGCTTATTCTGTGCCAGATTTCCCCTATTGTGTCCTCAGGTTGATCACTCTTTTCCTTTCCTGAAAACACTGAGGCAAAGAAGGTGTTAAGTAATTCTGCCTTTTCTCTGTCCCGTTAGCATTTTGCCATCTTCTCCGCATAGTGGCCCTACCATTTTCCTTCTTCCTCCCTTTTGCTGCGGACATACCCCCCAAAAAACCCTTTTTATTGTTCTTAACCTCTCTAGCAAGCCTGAGCTCATTCTGTGCTTTAGCTTTTCTGACTTTACTCCTACATGTGTTCGCTATCTGTTTGAATTCTTCTTTGGTGATTTCCCCCTTTTTCCATTTCTTAAACATGTTCCGTTTAAAACTTAGCTCTGTTGATATTTCTTTAGTCAACCATCCTGGTTTCTTGAGACACCTCCCATTTTTCTTCCTCAATGGTACTGTTTGAAATTGTGCCTTCAGTATCTCCCTTTTGAGAAAGTCCCATCCGTCTTGAGGTCTCTTCTCTTTTAGTATTCCTGACCATGGGATCACCCACAGTATTTCCCTGAGTAGGGAGGACATTCCACAAAAGCGGATGCAACCAAAGAGAAGGCTGTCTCTCCAGTAGCCTCTTACCTTGCTCCATTTGGCAAGAGCGACAAGGGGAAGAGCCTTGGATGAGGACCTTAGGGTCCAGATTGGAACATATGGATGGAGACACCCCTTTCAGTAGGCTGGCCTGAAGCTATTTAGGTTACAATACAGCAATGAATTTGATCTGGAAATGGACAGCGCCACTGGCAAGGTACCAACCTTACATGATCATATCATATCTGATTGTATCAGCTAGATACTTTACATCAAAACAATTAAAATTTATTCTAGAACTTAATTTTGCATTTGCTTTCTGTATGTTTAGTTTTTGCAGTGCACATCTACCAGGAGGAAAAGGATACTTGTATACTTTTTATTTATATATATATATATATATATATATATATATATTATTTTGAACAAAAAAATGGTTATTTACCACAGCAGACATATCATCAGAAAAAGATTTTTACAGCTTTTTCTTTTCCCATTCAGTTGATTTTAACATTGCTGATATCTTGTTTCATAATGCAAAGAGGAAAAAAAACTATATAAATCAAGAGTAATTAAATATATAAATAATAAATCTATACATCAATAAAGTATATTTTTGCTTGTTTCAACTTCCTTCTTTGGAAAACTGGATACTTGTATACTTTTTAAGATGTACCATTTCCAGGATACCAGATCCACATAGCCAACACAAATAGATAATACCCTTTAACTTAGTTTAAAACCCAGGGATATGTTCCTTTTGCTCTCTTAGGAAGCTCTGAAAATGAGCTCTCAAAAATAATTTCTGGATTGTATCTTCAGAAATGAATGGAAGCAGCTTAACTCTAATTCCACCAGTTCCCTTACTCTGGGTGGTTTGTGGACTAAGTGGGGTGGTGCTTCCTCCTACCATTTAAGATGCAGCTCTATGCCCACTTGGTCCATGAGCTGCCATGATCCTGTCTTCTTGAGACAGCCAAGAAGAACACCATAGCTGATAGTACTGAATGCTACTGAAAGATCCAGGAGGATCAATAAAGTTGCACACATCACCATGTCAATCATCATTAGACTGACAAAGGCAGTTTCTATCCCCCCGCAAAAAAACAAGCTGTAGGCAAAAAAAAAAAGTATAACCAGTTTCACCCAGAAATCACTGAAGATACCATGTCACTGCTTGTTCATACACTGTTCACAGAACTGGACAGCAATTGCTGATCCCCTTCAGCGTCCTTAAGACTTGCATGGATGATAGTGGTAAGATCTGTCAGACACAAATGGCTTTGCCAGGCTAGTTGATGGTACAGTTGAACAGATGCATTGGGAATGAGGAGTTTGCCTTTTGTCATCATTACACCATCACTCATTCCAGGCATCTTGTCCAACACTCTGTTGAGTATGAGTCCTTGTATTCTCTCAACACATTGGTCCAGCTTTAAGTAATAAAATACAGAAGAAAAGCAAAGAAATTTTACATCCCTCTGTATTCATCTGAATGAGTAAACAAGGCAAATGTCTTAACAAAGTAACACATTTATTGTCTTAAAGCCTACATGTTTTGTTTTACTCTTTTGCAAAATTTACCTCTCTGACACAGCTTCCAGCTGATCTTCCTTTTGTTCCATCTCTAGAATTTCCTCCTCTGTGTACTCCAATTTCACTCTCTCTTCTGCCAGCTCTCTCTCCACAGCCTCCAGCTGAGCTGTGGTCCTAGCTAAAAGGGCAGTCACAGCATCCTAAAATGGAAAGTGAAGTTCAAATCAAGTGCTGCTCAGTTTTTCAAAAAGAACTGAAGTTAACCTTTCAAAGGAACAACAGGAATAATTATGTTTCAATAAAAGCACACACAGTATAAAAAGGCTTTTAGAATAACGCACAATAATATATGTTCTCCATGTTCAGTGGGAATTTCACTGAACCAAAATGTAACTCCCCCCCGCCCCCGTTTCTTGCATTCAAATCCGTTTTAACCTTTTCCCAACAGTTTAACTGAATGGCCTGGTTCAATTAAACAGGAGCTTAAATATCAAAGTGACTTAGATATTTCAGAATCAACTAAACTTGACTGGTGAGACTGTTATCATTGCAATTGATCTATAGGAGCCACCATAACTGTGTGTGTGCACATGCACACAAAGAGAGTTTTGTCCAACATATTTGCATGGTGAACTACAGATCAGAGTGCTATAGTTTCACTGATGAAATGAGCATTTTCCTCATTCCTGCCTTTAGTACGACATGTACAAATTCTACTGCCTTGGTGGCGCAGTGGTTAAATGCCAGTAATGCCAGCCACAAGGTTATGAGTTCAATCCCAGAGGACTCCAAGGCTGACTTAGCCTTCCATAGGTTAGTAAAATGGGTACCCAGCTTGTTGGGGGCAATTAGCTAAAAAACAATGTAAAAACCACTTAGGGAGTGCTTCGGCACTGATAAGCGGTATATAAATATCAATGCTATTGCTATTGCTACAAGAAAAAGAATTGAACGTACTTCAGAAACATGTTTTAAAAGTTCATATATGACCATACCATTTTTACTGTACTTTTGTTTTCAAAAAGCTGAGAAATACTTTCTTCACACTTCGGTTTGTCTCTCTTCTGATCATGATCTGAACCAGTGAAGATCTGAATGGGGTACCAGTGAAGTTGCAGCTCACCACAACTTTCATAATCAGCTAGGCTGATTTGAGCAATGCCCTGTTAAGATATTGAAGAAAAACATGTAAATATTGTAACACTAGAAAAGTAAAAATTGGAGCAAAAATTTCACTCTATCAATAATTTGAAGCAAAATGCGTGACTATAATATTGTTATATTATATTCTTGTTGCAGGTTTGGTTTTTCATACTACTTTAAGTTTAGTGGGGAATTTTTCTTGTATACTATTTTGTTGTAAGTTGTTTCTTACAACAAAAGACAATCCCCTAAACTCCCAAAAGGGGTGTGCATAAAAACCTGTGTTTCCTCAGAACTATTTTTTTCAGATTGCATTCTACATTCACTCCCAAAGAACACACTGCTTTTTGAATAAATCCCATTTTTTTTAAAATTATCTTACTAGTGGCAAAAGATTTTCAAATGGGAAAAACCAATAATATATGCATTTTATCCTTTGGAATATTTCCCTACTGAAGTCCATAGAGGTAAAACTTTGCAGTGTTCTAAAAGCTGCTGGGGAATTGGGGTGGGTGGCTGAGGTATACACACATTTTGGGGTTTTGTTCTGGTTTTTTGATACCATTGATTCTGGTATGCTCTAAGAGAGATCTGCATAGCCAAATTAGGGCTTTTTTTTTTTTTTAATAAAAATGACCTGTTAAAGGCTTGTGCTTTACATAATAGATGACGATCTAAACATCTATGTAATTTATAATTTTCCAGCACACTGTCTTCCAACCAGATAATTTCTAATTAAATTTCTAGGATTGTGTATTTCTTGCCAACACACTAGCCAGGGCTCTTTCATTGGAATGAGCATAAATGTAAATGTTTCTTCTTGTTGTGTGCCTTCAAGTTGTTTTCAACTTATGGCAACCCTAAGCTGAACCTTTCATGGGGTTTTCTTGGCAAGATTTGTTCAGGGGGGTTGCTTTTGCCTTCCTCAGAGGCTGAGAGAGTGTGACTTGCCCAGTGGGTTTCCGCGGCTGAGTTAGAGTTTGAACCCTGGTCTCCAGAGTCATAGTCCATGGTTCATTACACTACGCTGGCGCTCAATTTTTATTTGTTCAAGTTTTCAATAAAAGCTAGAAAATACACAAAATATTTGTTTTAATGTATTTCAAGAAATAGTATTCCCTGTTTAAACAGGTGGACAAGATATAAGAGACATGGCCTTCTACATTTTAAAATTATACAACTGTTGAATTAAATTTCAATTACCTTTCAACATCTGAGAAAACCAGAAACCACTTCTTTCATTTTCAATATAAAGGAACTTACAGTATCATAATTTTACAAAACACCATCCCTTACCAACAATTCTTCTTGCTGATGCTGGCCAATTGAACAGATATAAAGCTGCAGGGATTTTAATTTCAAGATACTTGAATGCACAGGGATCTGGAAGACTTCATTAAATATTAAGGGAGTTTGGACTTCCAAAGCCCTAGAACAGTAAGTGGTTGATGTACCCGAATCAAGAGGTGGTAAGTATATCCTCACATGTCTGAAAAAATGAAAAACAAATAAAAAAACAAAATGGCCAACTTCATTTTAAGAAGGACCCAATCTATAGCTTTTATTGTTGAATCCAAGAATGCCCATTACACAACTGTCAACCTTTAGCAGACAAAAAGGACTGCATCTTTTTCTACAAGTTGGTCACATGAATGCTAATGATCTCAGACTAACTGTATGACTGTTCAAACACAAATATCTATTTTTCCAATGTTTAGACATATACAAGTCCATATTGGCAACTGTAAGTGGATATCAACATCCACCAGTCTCTTTATCTCTGCATACTTGAATATTTGCTTGGGACTGTCAATATTTTCATTTCAGATATTTATTGATACATATATATTAAAGCCTTCTAACAGCTAGTTGGTTGGTATTATCTGCTGGTTTCATTATTTGTCCTTGTTACTTTTCTGGGTTTTGTTGTTTAGACTTTGGCCTTTTTTCATGCCATGGGTTGCCTTAAGTGCCTCACAATGAATCAAGAAATGTGGAACATAGCGTAAGTGTCTTAAACACACACACATCATTATTTCAAGGTCTTTTTATTTACAATATAGAACTTTTTCTAACATTTTACAAAAAGTGACAACTGCTATCTATGAAAAACTGCAAACCAAAGTAGTCTGTATCTGATTTTGTTATCTGAACCAATGGAAAGCAATCATGAGAGCAATGCAGCTTACATTTTACAGCCCTCTTTCACAAGAAAACCAGAAAAATTCTTTAGCTGCAACACATGGACCAGGAGACATTCACTTCCACTGTCATGCCTGAAAGAGAAGTAGTCCAATTAACTGCCAACATAAACCAGGGGATAGGAGCTGCACTGACAATATACTGCTAGAACCCTGGATCACACTCTTTAGAGATTTTCAGACTACACTGTTATAGTGTTACTATATTTAACTGCTCTGGCTTCCACCTGTGGAATTCTGGGGTTTGTAGTTTAGTGAGGCCTAAGATCTCTCTGGCTGAGAGTTGTAAATGCCCCTAACTAAACTGCAAATCCAGGAATTCAAGAGGAGGCAGCCATAGCAAATAAAGTGGAATAGTAACACTATAACAGTGTTGTCTGAAAATCTCCTTTGAATTAATTTAAAAAATCCTTTCATGGCCCCCAAAAGTGTTTTTAAGATGGACAGGCTCAAGACAGTGAAGATTTCATAAAAACTGCTATTTTGTAGTTATTTTAAATGGATAATAATAAAGTTATAAGCTATAATATTGTTGAAATCAGGTTATCACAACTACATGGATCTTTAAAAAAATCAGATACCAGTTATTCTTCCCATGGAAAGAAATGGGCTAGGAAGAGAGGATTCAGCCTTATCAGAAGAAACTTAGGAAGGTTCTAGGCCTTTCTGACTCCTCAAATTCTGGGAGTCTGGCTTCTTAAAAACAGCATTAATCTGGCCTCTTAAAAACAGCATTAATAAAATGTACCCCTTTTACCTAAATGTGACAAATTGCTTATGTGTCATAGCCACAATTAATTATGGTGGATGCTTTATAGAGAGCCGCTTTAATGTAATACTCCACCAGAAGTCTTTAATGTTCTCTACACTATTATGGACTTCTGTTTCATAACAAGAAAAATCTAAGCCCAGCAGTTACCAGTGTTTCCAATAGTTAAATATTCCTTAACCTCTAAGGACTGTATGGACAGGAGCACAAAGCAATGAATGTTGAAGGAGAAAGAGAAGAATACTCACAGGAATCCAACTTGCATTTTTGGCTCTTCACTGCCAACAGTATCACTGTAAAGTGATTCTTCCACATCCTCATGTCTATATTATAAGGATAGTACATAAGTAATTAATAATAATACTGAAGGTATTAACACTAGGGTATTTTCTTGTAATAAATACCATGAGCTATCCAGTTTGAAAAAAATGCCCACTTCAGCTGCCTCTTAGTGGACTGCTACTTAAGTGTTAACTTTTGCTTAAAAGTTAAATCTGAATTTCAAGAAGCTGTTGAACTCTACCAGTGGATATTGTATATAATTGTTAAAAGCCAGTCCTAGCACATAGACCCAAATTGGCATATACTACATCATAACATGCTCCTATTCTCTATCAATATGTTCAAGGTGTACACACCTGAAAAATTTCTACCAAAATTTCTAAGTGCCTGTGATAGTCTTGAATCCTGCAGAGAAGAGCTCTGTCTTGCTGACAGAGCACCGTTCAGTCCATTCAAGGTTCAACCCTTGAAACCTGCAAGCAGTGCTAGGAAAGACACCTCTGGCATTTTTAGAACTGCTATCAGTCAATGAAGAGCCATGATCAGTCAGTAGAGACAAGACTGAGCTGGAAGGAGCAGTGATTTGATTTGGTATAAGGCAGCTTCCTGTGTTCCCAACCTAGACTATGCCTATACTTGATAGACCTACCAGATATTGAGGCGACTTAATGGATGGATGGTGGTATATTGCATCAACCTGAGCTAGAGTGTCCTGTAACACATTTCCCTTTGATAACTGAATTTGCAGGTGTGATATGGACTTGGATACACATATCCTTTCACTCAAACAAAGCCTTTCCTGTTCATAGAAAAGCTGTTTTCAACCACAACAGAATTTTGTGCATGAAAAACGAACTGAAATCCAGCTATTTTCTTCGATTTGCAAAATATTTTCACAATCATTTCCCCAAGAACATATAATATTTTCCTTCTAGACTGTATATATTTAACTGTTAGTTAAACTCTGATCTGTTTGCAAAGCAAGCACCAAAACGCTGGGGCACATGCTGTTCTCCACTGAGAAGCACTTGCAAAAGTGAAGTCGAAGGCTTTCGTGGCTGGCATCCATAGATTTTCCTTGGTTTTTTTTCCAGGATGTGAAGCTGTGTTCTGGAAGATTTTACTTCTGATGTTTCACCAGCATCTGTGGCTGGCATCTTCAGAGAAATGCATCTTCAGGCAAAACATCAGAAGTAAACTCTTCCAGAACACAGCTTCACAGCCCAGAAAAAAACCAAGGAAAATCCACTTGCAAAAGCTTTAAATCCCAACGCTCTCAGTGGAAAACAAAGCTTGCTTTAAAACAGAGAGCACTCCTGCCATTAGGGCTTGCTTCTTAATGAAAAACTCCATGCATCTGTAGTTTTGTGATTTCACTGCTCTATTGTGAGAAAGGCTCCATATAACCTCTTCTGCAAAGTTTTACACTAGCTCTTGTATAACAGCTAGTGGAACAGTACTAACCATTATTTTCCCCACATTCTCTTTCATTATTTTCCTCATTCTCAATCATTGCTTTCTGCTTTTTAAAATTCAAATAAAAAAAATAACAAAGAGAAGTATATTAAATAGCATAAAAAAGTCAAAGGTGTTTGCAAGACGTAAAACACGTATTATTAAGCAAGTTATACGGGGGGGGGGAGCTGTAATCAGCTAGCAGCCAAAGTGATAGAGAACCAACTAAAAATCCCCTCAGGCAAAGAATGTATTAGTCATTAGTCATATTCTGTAGCAGATAGAATAAGACCTTTACCAAGTGCTTTTGCTGCTTTTTAGGTAAGCCTATTAAATATACGTAGTTCCAATTTACAACACATTTATAAAACCTGACCTTTTGGTTAACGCTTCAAACACGCCACTGTCACTAGCCAGTGAATAATTGGACAGACATGCTGAGACTCGCCTGGCTCTCCTCTCCGACCTTCTAGCACTGTCTTCACGTAGGGTCACAGCTATAACATAGGGAAATAAGAAAGGTATGGTCACATTGAAAGTTTTTTGCACAAGAAAAAAAGCCAAGTCTCATAGACGTAGTCAGTACAAATTTAAGATCAAACACACAATGGTTATATCCAAATTTAAAGATACTGTCCTTTTCACAGGGGGAAAAAACCCCAGACATTGCTTGACTTGAAACAACTCAATTAACACTTTAAAGCCCCTATGACTTCATCAGAGAGTTGATTACCGTACATTCTTATTTTTGCCTACAAGGTGCAACTGGCTTCCTTTCACAACATAACAAACACACTAATATTTGTGCAGTTTACTACAAGCTGGAAAAGAGCAAAAAATAAGTGTTGCTGAAATCAATATGACTTAAATCCAGTAGCTAGTCCTAACCAGGGCAGACCGTTGAATCAATTAGCTGAATGTTAAGCTAATAACTCATGTAAATCCCTTTGGTTCAATGGGTTTATTCCACTTGGGAATAGCAAGTACTGTAGATATAGGCCTTTGTTTAGAAGGCAATATACTTACTATTTAAATTGGTACAAGCCACTGATATTCACAATGTATCATTCAAGCCATAGGATGAATATGTGTCTGTTCAAGTCAATGTACTTCAATAAGGCAAGGTACTTCAACAAGACTCAAGCAATTTTTACTACAGTATACCACTTTGCTTTATCCAGCTAATAATGTATTAATTAATATTTTATAGATACCTGAATGCTGAAAAAATTATTTAGCTCTGTGAACATAAATCATTATGCTACAAAACGAACAAACAAACAAAAACTGCTATGTACTTTCATGGATATTAAAAAAAAAGTATCAGGAGTGGGTTGGATCTAGATAGCAAATAGTTGCATTTATTTACCACTGAAATCAAAGGGATTTAAATCAAGTCATCTATTTATTGTGGTTTCGGATACATCTGATAAAAACTTTTAACATTAATTCATACAACAATAGGAACATATGATGTACATAAGACATCTCAATCCTCAATTAAGATTACTGAGATGTACTTCAAATGAGCTATGGCCAAGCAATGGGCCCTTAAGGGTCTTGACTATCTAAAAGACCACCTAACTTGCTATGAACCTGTTGATATGTTATGATCTTAAGAAGCGCTCCCCTTGACCATCCTCTCATTTGCAGCGGCCCACTTGACAAGCCTGCAGAAGAGGGAGTTAGTTCTCTTGTGTTATTCCCACATTGTGAAATTCACTCCTTCAGTGATGTGCTGTTTCCACTCTCACCTTTTAAACTATTTTGGTATTTATTGATGTTTATTTTTCAGTTTGTTTTTAATGATGTTGTTAGATGCCCTGATAACAATTTTGGATGAAAGGGGGATACAAACATAGTAGTAGAAAATAACAATACTAACAACAACAATGTGCATCCTATACTTGAGAGCCAGCGTGGTGTAGTGGTTTGAGCGTTGGACCAGGACTCAGGAGACCAAGTGTCAAATCCCTGCTGGGCCATGGAAACCCACTAAGTAACCTTGGACAAGTCATAATCTCTCAGCCTCAGACGAAAGCAATGGCAAACTTCCTCTGAACAAATTCTGCCAGGAAAACCCATTATAGGTTTGCCTTAAGGTCGTCCAACTCAGAAACAACTTGAAGGCACACAACAACAACAAACCTATTTACCCCTACAGTCAGACCCATCTAACTATAGAGCTTTGGTTCCTGGATGTACCACAGATACCAGAAACCACAGATAACAGTGAACCCTATTAAAATAAAGGACTTCTGGTAAAAACATACCATAGAGGACCTAGAAGATACCTAGAGAAGATGGCTCTCTAAGCATTTCCCAGCAAGACTCTATGGTATGTGTCCCTATTTTATGTCCCATGGATAACTGAAACTGCAGGTATTGGTCCAAGGATATACGGTACTGTACTTCATTCAGTAGGGGATCTACCAATTAATTATGCACAGAATTGCAAAGATTAATAAAATAAGGAAACCTATACTCTCCAACTTAATTATCTCATACTGTAACATAATGGCTAGGGAAAGAAAAAACAAGACTATATATCCAGAGCAGGGAGTATTAATAGGCTCTGTTCTACAGGCCAATGCATCTTGGAGATATTAAATATATTGTGATATAAAAAGAATCAAGATGCAACATGGAAGTCTTACAAACTCAAACACGTTACACACATTTCAGCTTTTTATTTTGCTGAATGTTTGCAAGACAAGTAAGCAGTGAATATCACAAAAATTAAAGTAGGTTCTAGCAGAGCATGCCTTTTATAAAAGATCACCAGGAACACAGCCTGAGAATTAAAACAAAACAGGAAATTTCATGCAGCAGGCCAAAAAAAAAAAAAAAAAAGCCAGCAGAACATTTTTCCTAAAATATTTTTTTGCAAAAAATGCAACATCAAATGTATTTCCTTATTGTTGATAGCTGATCAACAAATACATAATAAAATGACCTTATTAAGTTAGAGAGCAGTGGTGTGAAGTACTTATATAAACATGCCACAACCAGTTTTGCCATTTTGCATAGCATGATTTATCTGAATTGTCATTAAATTCTGAGACACCAGTCAGCAGAAGGAAAAGTTATCAAGATGAATCATTTTGATTACTTAAACTACAGAGGCAAATTCAATGAAAAATATGAGAAGGTGTTGACTATGAGTGTTTTTCAATTTTGCCAATTTTTCACCTTCAAATTTTTAACATTTTTAAACCTTCCAAAAAAAATGTATTATGAAATGCTGCAAAGACTAATAAATCATCACCCACAGATTAACAGACACATTTAGCATAGCAAATGAAGCTTCAAATAGAACTTTAAGATAGTCAACACCAAATATTGAGCAGACAGTATTCAGTTAACACGGACGGTATAGTGAAGGAGGAATGTGGGAGAGTCAGAGCACTGATATTGTTTCAGCTAACCCTACTAAACTGGATAACATGCTATGTAGTTCTGCTCTTTGAGATGTTATATGTATGGGATATCTATATCTACCAACAGAGTTCCCTATACTGTATATTTGGACTGTCCTTGGGGGTATGGTTGTGGTGGTTATCATTATATGGTCCTCCATTTCAGAATTTACCACTACACCCTGGATAACAGTGCAGCAACAAGAAAGCGCAATAACAATTAAACATATGGAGATTTGAATGAAACCAATGAAACACACATTCTGTCCTTTGACATGCACACAGTAACAGAAGAAACAAACAAACAATTACACACACATCCAGGGCTTACAAGCAGGAAGGAAAAACCCACCACAACAAGAAATTCTAGGTTCACTTACAGCAATTTTTTCTGTTGTGCCACATGAGAAACAAAATACAAGAATATTTTAAGTAAACAATGAAATCAATTGTCAAATTTCTATTTTTGTTAAATAGATACAAATGTTTAAGAATGACCTGAAAGCTTTGCAACTGAAGAAACCATATGTGATGCTGGGTGGAAAGTTTAGATCCAGTAATCTGCCATACTTATTCCCAGCCCAACATCCCACAAAAATAAACAGCTCTCTAGAAAAGGAAAAATTTAAGTGTTTTAGCCTCATTGGCTTAGGAGATTTTCACAATACACTGTTATAGTGTTATTGTTCCAATTTATTTGCTATAGCTGCCTCCTGTGGAATCCTGGGATTTGCAGTTTAGGGAGGGGCATTTACAACTCTTACCCAGAGAGCTCTTAGGCCTCACTAAACTACAAACCCCAGAATTCCTTTGCATTGAGCCATGGCAGTTAAAAGTAGCGTCGAACTGCATTATTTATGCAGTGTGGCAGCAAGCTTAATTAAGCAGTATGTTTATAGAGAAGTATTTTTTAGTTACCTAAAGTGAGCTTATTTCTTAGCACACAAATATATGTGCAAGGGTTACGTATTTTATGTTCTTGGGATTGCACTCAACACATGCATTTTTCAAAGCTTGCAATATTTAAGCAGAAGTACACTGATTAGAAAAAAATGGATCTCACGAGTTTTTCTTCATTTTAAACGTGAAGAGAGAAAGATGGGCAACTTCCGTGGAAGCTCAAAAAGCTCTCTCTCTTCAATTTCTGATTATGACATTTCTGACACCCCTTTTTTTCTAGAAAGAAAACATTTCTTATGTTGCACTGGCATCAAGTTCTCTGCTAACAATTAAAACTATGTGAATAGCTCTCTGATGGTAATTTATTTCTACGGAATGGCTTCAAAACAATTCAGAACTATTTTAGGAACACCAGCAATGTATCTATTTCTCTGGAACAAGTCTGTAGAAAGCCTAGATATAATTAATATTTAGTGTGTAATATAACCTGAAGCTGATGTCACACGGGGCTAAATAGCTGAAAATTTCATTCTGCCATGAACTTGTCAGGTAGCCTTAGACCATTCTTCTTCACACTATCCATTTGTTATAATCTGCAGTATGTAATGTACCTAATACTGACATGCTTGATGGAGTTGTAATGGCTAGAGTAGCACACTAGGACAAGAGAGAACTGGGTTCATATATGCCTTCAGCCATGAATCTTACTGAATGACCCTGGAGAGAAAAGCCAGTTACACCATCTTGAGCTCCTTGGAGATATGTTACTTTTCCTTCATTAATGAAAAAGCTCTGATAGCTATCATGCAAATTATAACTTCATGTGCGCCTGTTTGACTGTACTTGGACATTAGCTAGCAGCTATTTTAACTAATGTAAAATCGAGAAGGTGCCCTTCACCCATTCCCAGATAACTAGGCCAATGGTCAAAATTCTAGGAGTTGAGTCTAAAACACATGGAAGACAAAAGTTTAAGAACTACTGTTTTACATATTACCCTGCCATGTGGGAACTGCTCACAGAAAGGCTAAGCCTGTAGGCAGAGTGTGTAGGCAGAGTCCAATCCTGTGTATTCAGTCAATAGTATGCCCCATGTGTGGGTGCCAATTCTGTGGTGAAATGATGGGTGGTCATCTCTTGTCCATATGGTTCGGTCATTTATATGCTGTCACATCATGTCATTCACAGAAAAATAGTTCTCCTACAGCAACAGTAACATTTAAGACAGACTTCAGGCTTGCAGGATGTTTTGTTTTCCACTTGAGGTCTTCTAAACAGAGCAATGTGCAGAAAGAGTGGCTCAGAAGTAGTGGAATGCATATTCTTAGAGGTAAGTAAAAAGACTGAATCTGAGGATATGTTCAGTTGAAGAATTTGTTTTTGCTATCATAATTCAGCTCATAATCTTGTGTCCACATGTATCTATATCTATGCGCACACAACAGATTAAGAGACAAATCTGGCCATCATAAGTGCTACAGAGAATATAGGGAAGAATTGCAGGGAGAACTAGAAAATTAGAAACCAAGTCATATAAAGAAAAATTAAAGGAATATAGCCAGTTTACAAAACTTAAGAACAACATGTTGAGAAACTCTGAATGTTTAAAATGTCAGAAGGAAGATGTGGGAAAACTGGTAGGGGACTTTTTTGAAAGACTGAAAATCCATAATTGACTTTTTCTTATCATCTTGAGAATGAGTGAAGGTGATATGATGATTATTGGTTTTTATGATTATGAATTAAATTTATAGATGAAATGTAACATTTATGGTTAAAGAGAGGGAGGCAGAATTTTAGGAATTACCATATAACTGCAGAAAGTCATATATATTGTTGTAGTACAGTGTCATTTGCATTCTATTTTATGTTTTTTATTTATGTAATGTAGTTTACTATATGTGTTTTCTTTTTGTCTGATATATTCAATTTTTAGTGTATGTAGAATTTAAATAAAAAGAATTTTTCCTCCAAAGAGAAAGACAAATATTAATCACATACAAAAATGAGCTAAAAAGCTTTTAGTTCCTATATGCTACTGTTCCTATTGCGAGAAGTAAACACCTAAGAAGTCCTTTGCAATCCATCTATGAAATGTAATTACTTTCACTGATCTCTGCCTCTACAGTTATTTAGATCTACACATGGAAGTAAACGTATCAGGCATTTTTGTTGTTTTCAAGATTCAACAAGGCAATTTAGGTAAATTTAACTTGCCTCCTGCGGTTGGAACATTTGTCAGCTGGATTCCTGCTTCTCGCAGTCCTTCACTGCCTGTAGAATATTCAAGAACTTTAGCCAACACTGTTTCTTGTGCTTTATCTTCACCCAAAGTAGAGACCTGAGCTCGGAGAACTTCTAATGGCACCCCTGTGCCCATTATTTCTTCATATCCCTCTGACCTTTGGGCCAAAGGAGAATCCCGAGAAGCAGGTAGGTAGGGAGTGTCCAGGGGTGAACTTGGAGGAGATAATGAAGATAGAGATGATCGTGACGACAGAGATGCCAAGGACAGAGGCGTATCCAAAGATCTTCTTTGTTTACTGCTGCTTGAATGTCCAACAGATTCAAGATAATGAAGATCCTTGCTATGGGTGTCAACTGGAACCGGATCATAGCGTATATGTTGCCCATATTCTGTCGCACTGTCTGATTTTTCATACTGAGGAAGACCATAGATGTCTGTGAAACTAACAGAACTAAGAGAACCCCTACTGGATGCTAATGAGCCACGGCTGGATGCCAATGATCCTCGACTGCTACCAGAGGATATTGTCAAGGTACTGGCAGACAAGCTAGAATACAAAGATATACATATATTAATTATGCATTTAGAAAATAGTAAATGAACTTTTGCTGCAGCAGAAAGGTTTTCAACATTTAAAAAACCCCTTCATTTACCTTTCAAAATCTTATCAAATACATGAGAACAGCAAAAAGATCTGTCAGATGAGTGAGTAAACACCATTTTTTAAATACATGTCAACAGTTGAATAGAGGTTACCCAAAATGAAATGGTTTAGACATGGAACAGCAATGGCCTCACAGGCTCCTTTTCCCCTTCATGCCCTCTCATGCTTTGCTATTGTGACAAACTAAATATCTAGTCTGGTAAACTATGGTTTCTATTTGTATTCCAATACAGAACTGCAAATCATGATTCAATCATAGTGAGCAATGCTGGGCTGAAGGACAAGTGCAAATCATGCGTTCCAAGCTTTGACGTAATGGCAGAGTAGTTTGCCCAAATGGAGCAAAACAGGATTTGCAAAATTAGGATACAGAGCACTTTAGTCTTAAGACCTTTTGGCATTACAGGCCAATAAACATTCAATGCATTTTCACAGCTTCTGTTATCAACAGCTGTGCCATTTTCTACTTCTCTGCTTTCTGTTACTCTATAATGGATTCTTTAATAATACAGACATGATGAAAGCAGAGACTGTGTCTGCTCAGATGTCCTTTGGTTAGGAACGTAGTACTTCAGAGTATTATTTATCTTCAGAGGATGACTTTCTTTGCCCATCAATTAAGTGAAGACAGACCTACAGACTGAATGCCTACAATTCACTGCACTTCATATTAACTGTTCATAAAAACAAATACTATTACAGTACTTCTAATTTTAATGGACAGAATAAAAATAAAACAAAACACTGATTTTCAGTTGTAACTGTCTCCCATTGAAATAAAAAGTCAAACTCTGGGTTTAGGAAACTGGCTAGAAACGTAATCTAGGGCTTGTATAAACAGGCTATTTACACCACATTGGATCCCTGCAGTCAAATTAATGCAGGTCTCTTGGCCCATTGCACCTCTGGGCAGTCCAGTTGAAACATGTTATTTAAACACCCTGGAAAACCCACTTCATGCAGGGAAACCCAGATCGGGCCAGCATGGGAACATAGGGTCTGTACCTGCATGCTGGCTCGTACAGCAGGACGCCACCACTGCCTCTGGAGTTGCTCTACAGCCAGGAAGGAGACCTCCAGCATGTGATCAAGGCCTCCTGCATGTGACCAGACTTGATTACATACTGAGGGCCTCCTTCCTGGCTTTAGAAGAAGCAACATGGGGCAGCAGTGGAGGAGCCTGCTGGTATGTAGGTAATGGGGAGGCAGGGAAACAGGTCAGATCCAGGGCCACAATATGCCAACTGGAAGCTGGCCTATTTTGGAAGTTATAATCTTAAACCACTGGACCTGCCACAAAGCAGTGTCATCAGCAGTATCTGTACAAAAAAGTCAAGGAAAAAAAATGAACATCTATCTTGTCTCATTTGAGTTATAGAACTTTGATGGGGAGGAGCAGTTTCAGAGCACAGAATAACCAGGGCAATCTCAGTCCACTGTCTAGTGTAGGTTATGAAGGGGCAGAAATGTTCTTCTACCAGAAAGAAGACCTTTCCTGGGAAAATATGCATGCATGCCCCACACCTCTCAGGATACACAAGGAAAGCTCCAGGGGAAGAAAACTACCACTAGTTGAAAGTCCTAGAACAGGACATTAAGTGTGTAGGCAAAAGCCTTAGTTCTACTGGATTCAAGGTTTCCTCCTTTCTCCAAGTAGCACAAGGACTGCCTAGAGTAGAGTATTTTCCCGCCCACAGAAACCCAAGGGGAGAGATGAGAAAGGATTTTCGAAGAAAACAATAAGGCAAGACTCCCCCGTCTTCTAACCCATTAATGCCTGCCCTGACAGACTCTAGAAATGTGGTTGATCTACCGTTTCACTTGTTGTTCCTCCCCCCTTAGGATTGCTCCACCCATGATGACTGGCCGGAAATACATAGCTCAGTTTCTCTCATGTACTAACCTTTTCAACTGGGAATATAAATATGAAGTTAAACGAGTTGCTTCCTCCAACTGCATGAATAGACAATTCTTTTTCTCTTGTAACAGTACCCTGTGAGAATAAAGTCATCTTCTTACTTTACAAGCACTATACAAAATAATCACTTGCTTCAAAATAAAAAATAAAGACTATCTAGAACTTGGCTGCATGCCCAGAAATTATTTTACAAATAATATTGCTATGCCTCATAGTTTACCTCAGTTTACCTCAGCTTACAGTTTATTATCCCAACCCTGTAGCATCTAACACATACAATCAATGAAATTCTCAAACCTTTCGGCAGCACCATGAGAAGAAGTGGCCCGGGCCTGCTGGATCTCATTCTCCAAGCGTCGTTTTTCCTCTTCTAAACGTTCAATATCTTCTGGTGGTCTCTGTTGTTGACTTATCAGCTGCAGTTCCTGTAAGAGAGCTTCTTTCTCTTTGATGAGCTGAATATGGTCCCTGTCTGCCTCCACCATTCCTGGCCAAGATTCATGATCCTGTAAAGCCAGCTGCTGCTGAATACTGAAAACCCTGAATTATAAAGAATCACAAAGAAAGAAAGAAAGAACTGAACAGCAAAAATGAAATGAAAATTTCTACAAAGATATAAACATGTAATAGAGATAGTCCTTTAAATGTATTTGTAATAAACTGGTAGTTTCATGCACTTATCATCTGTTCTAAAAATTTGTAAAAAAAAAAACACAGGAAAAGGTTGCAAAATGCTATTCAATATAATTAGCATTTTCAAGATCCTTGAAAAGTAACATCTATAAAATGACAAACAATATCATAAAATTATAAGACAACAGAACAATACACTTAAATACTTTTGTGAATAAAAAGGATTTTTAACTACAGCAAAAGCCACATAATAACTATCCCAAGAAAAACTTCTGAAGAAGCTGCTTCAATACATGAGATAAAAAGACAGATCTTGCTACTCACACTAGCACAGTGTTTCCCCAACTTTGTTCCTCCAAGTGTTTTGGATTTTATGTCCCAGATGTTCTGGCTGTTGGCCAAAGTGGCTATGGCTTCTGGGAAACAAAGTCCAAAACACCTGGAGGACCAAGGTTAGGTCAGCACTGCACTAGCAGATTTCACCAAAAAATAAAATGTGAATAATCAGAAAATTATACCAATGCATATCATGAATAGGCACAAAAAATTCATAATAAACCATTTACTGTACTAAAGATACACTGGGGTCTAGACACTGGGATAATATGCAGCCTGTAGTTATTCCCTCTCAACAGATGAATATCCTGTATACTAAAGTTTTTCAGAACTATTCAAATGCACCCTTATATAGGACATGTTATTGTAATGCAGTTAGAATAATACCGACTGATTGAAACAAATTATGGCAGGCAGATCGTATTTACTACAACACGGTCACAATTACGGTAGATTACCAAATGCAAATTCTCTGTCCCCTCGTCTCTCCGTGTTTCACCACTTCAGATGTACAAAAACTTGATTCTTAATAACAAGGATCTGATCCAGGAACATTCTCACAGTACACACTTAAGTACTGTACAAAGTGTTATCCTGTGTATAATACACAATGACTGGTCCCAAGAAAACCCTGTTAAATATCACCATCTGTCTGTTTCATTCCTAGCTGACCAATGTATGAGAGCTTCAAAAACATGTATTGCTTATGTAAGAGGCCATTTATCTTTTAATATTGCCATGTTTGTAAAAAATACTTCTTGATTTTAAAACTTCTAAAATTAGTACAGGTAGCTTATTATCTGTATGCTGAACAGGGAAAACAAGCTGTGATACATTTGCCTCTTTCATACATGAAAATATTCCTTATGGGTTCTATTTTAAAAAGTGTGAACATTATCTGTGAACTTGTACTACCATGATGGGTGGGGGGAACTCTCATGATCCAAAGAATTTATCGTACATTCCCAGCTACTTCCCAAAATGGAAAATGAACCACATTTGGATTTATATCCAACTTAAGAATGAGCAAAACAAGTAATGTCTTGTCTCAAGAAGACCATCTGAGTTAAACACAGCAAACCTTTCTTAAAATTAATAGCTGTGGTAGTAATCAATATATACTCACTATCTGTTTAGCACTAACCTCCCAGGTAAGTACAATACAAAACACATGAGAACAGAAGCTGCCAAAATATCTTACAATTTAATACAGATAATAAAACTGATGCCTATTATTTTAAGAAAATGAATCTCCTACTATTTCAGATTCTTTGGAGTTGTTTACAGTCAAGTACACCAAATCAATAATGCATGAATTCTTAAATAGGTCTCTAAAGCAGGCACAGTCAAGTTTACATTTTATGAAAGAATCTGTTAAATATATATGGCTACATAAACACTTTGCTGTCTTCTCACACCATCTAAACAAGAATTCTTGCTCAAATCTTTTAATGTGCTATACCACTTTAATTTTGTCAACTGTAGATTTAAACCAACCACAGCACATTCCTACACCCACACTGATCAACTGCAGTAGATGTTTCACCAGCAAAGTGAAGCTGAAAACAGAAATATTTTGTGGAGACAAAAGCCCTACAGAAATGCCAGCAAGCTAAAGGGAAGGAATGCATGATAAATGAAGAATGTGACCACAGAGATAACCGGAAGAAGCAAACATGTTTTGCACTTTTAGGTTTTTCAGACTTTACTATATTAGTATCCATTTAATGCACAATTAACAGTTTTTCAAAGCAAAAGAGAATGAAATTACATTTAGGGGAAACTACTTCATAATGAAAGCAACACATTTACAAATCATAGATAATAGTAGTACATTAAGGAATGATTTAGCTTACTAAATGTATGGATTCTATTGATTATTTGGAAGCATGCATATGATAATTTTTTGGTCCACTCCCACATTTATATGGACTTCCCCATCCAGATTACTGATCAAATTCCAGCAACAAATAATCTCAGACCTGGGTCCTATCTGATTCTACTTTGCCATAACACAACAACAACAAAAACCAACACCTTTTCTGGCTTAAGAGACATGGTGACCTGAGCCTAAGACCCACTAAATCATATGTTAAGTCCACAGTGATGTAAATCTTATTGATTCAATGGGTCTATTCTAGTTGGGACTCACAATTGATTAGGCCCATTTTTCCCCACTGTGGCAAACCACCACTGCAGTTATTCAGAGAATTTGAAATTATTAATGGTAATGTAATTGTCAGGCCTCAATTGCCCTCTTGTCTATCATCTGATACATCCACAACAAATGAGTAACAATGGGACAAAGATCTGCTTAAGAATCTGCCAACTAACAACTAACATTTTATTTCTGGAATCCTGTTGATGCTTTAAGCCAACAGAGTGGTCCATAATGCTGGCACAGTGAACTTTTTGTAGGAGTGTACAGAGGCAGTGCGAGGGAGGTGGAGAAAACCATCACATCTGGGAAAGAAAGCTGTCCTACCAATTCCCAAGCAGCTCAGGAGCCAAGAAGGAAGCTCTCTCATTTGACAGTATAGTTGTCCCTTCACATTTGCTAGGGTTTGGTTCCAGGACCCCTGTGGATACCCAAATCCGTGAATACTCAAGTCCCATTATATGCAATGGCATAGCAAAATGGTGTCCCTTATATAAGATGGCAAAATCAAGGTTTGCCTTTTTGGATTACTGTTTTTTAAAGAATATTTTCAAGCCATGAATACTTAAAACCGTGAATGCCAAAGCTGTGAATGTGGAGGGACAACTGTAATAGCTTTGCCTCCCACCCATCCATTCCCCATTACCAATGCACTTTCAGCCATTTTTATTCTGCCACGAGCACTTCATTATATCAGATGACAGGATCTCAGCCTCAGTTTGCAAGCTCTGGCCCCTTAGCAAGCATGCATTAGTTCTTTGCTTTCCAGTCAAGCAATAAGACCAGCTTCAGGTCCATCTTTTAGAGATAATCAAACAGTTTTCTCTCACACAGCTCTCTAGATGAAAGTAAAGCTACTTGATGTTTTCTTCTATCAAAGTACACAAGGATGTTTGCACAAGCAATACATTCCTGGACTTAGTGTGGAAATGGGAAACTGCAGATAATAGAAAACCCTATTGAAATGAATGACCTCCAGCCTCAGCATACCATAGAGTCAAACTGGAGGACCTAGAGATTTCTAAAAAGAACACCTCTCTAGGCATTTTCTAGGTCCTCCAACACAACTCTATGGTGAACGTCTGGTGGAAGCATACCATAGCATTGCAATGGAGGACCTAGAAAATGCCTAGAGAGAACTTTTTTTTTTCAGACGCAAGTAAGTGAAACCATGGGTACCAGTCTGGGGATACAGGGATCATACTGTACAAATCAGTATGCTATCTCTGGCACATATTTATTGTGTAGATTTGGGTTAGCTTGCTTAATGTTTGGTGCTGATTTCAATATATTAAAAATCAAAGGAAGTTATTTGATAGAGATTATAACAGACTTCTTGAAACTGTTGCCTTCCAGATTGTTAGTGTACAACTTTCACCATAGCCAGTTGGTGTGGCGACTTCATTCTATCAATCTGAAGGGCACTAGGTTGGAGAACTTGGCTTATTACATATTTACAAAACAAAGCACCCTTGACATATACTGATTGAAACTTGTGCCACATAATTACTGATTCAAGCACAGTGGTTATGAGTGATCAACATTTGACCTAAGTTTACCTACCTCTTTTTGGCCTCTTCATACTGCCAGCTCAATTTTATTTTGTCAGCACGCCTTGTTTTATCATCAAATCCAAACTTTTGTGAACCAAAAAAAGTGAGAAAATTAAGACTAAATTAGAAAAACAGTAGCATCATGTATGTAGAGGGGGCAGAGATCTAATTTGAGTTTAAAATAGCGTTTTGATCTAATCCAAAACTGTTTTGACAGAATTAATAATTTGGTTCAAGACAGTCTGGCCTACATCCAATTTAATGTTAGTGGAGTAAAAATCCCCACTAGTGCAGTTACACTAAATTACACTTGTGCAAGCAGCTGTGCCAGTTGTGGAACCAGCTGTACAGTTACTCCTAAAACAAAAACTGTAATGGATACTATCCTTCCACTAACTCTGAAATGTGCCATTGTTAATGCAAAAGGCCTTCTGCTAAAGCAATGATATAACTAGATATAGGGAAGAAAGAATAAATTCACTCTTCTGTTATACTTTATCCCTCATATAGCTAATGTTTATGCTTAACCAAAGATCTTGAGTTTATGCTGAAAATGGAATGAAAAGGATACGAACTTTTGAAATATTAAGTTATTTGCTGCATCATGATATTTTATTTTATTTTTAAAAAGAAGTTTAGAGCCAATTCACATTTCTTTCTCATTTCAGTGAGATTAATGACAAGATAAATACTGGATTGCATCTTGAACTATTTCTGTTTAAGATATTTGTACTCTTCCAAAGTAATTACTGCTCCCTTAATATGAGTAATCTCTTCAAAATATCACTCAACATCTGAACCCTATCAGTGAAAATTCTATTGGAACAAAACATTACTTTTAAAAGGGATGTAGTGGTAGTTGTTTGTCTAAGACTGAATAAAACTGCTTTTAAAATAAAGGTACATTGTTTGGTTATACAAATCATTCTTTATGCATACCATATTGGAGAAAGTTGTCCACTCCTGCAACAAAGAAAAAAAATACATAAAATATAATTTGGAACAAATACTGGAAAACTGAAGAATTTACATATATTTTGTGGACTGAAAAAACACAGATGAATAGTGTTTTGGCTAGTGCAAATTTCCATCACTAAAGTAAATTCCAGGTTACTACCCAGATAAATTAAATTCAGAAACTGAGTTGGGCAAATATCCTTTATACTTATCTGTATGCAAAAGAAAATTGTATCAGGCAATTTAAGTTCAGTGACAAACATCCTGAATATGTGCTGAAATTAATTCAATTAGAAACATTTAAAAATGTCAGTCCAGATTTAATCAGAAAAAAATTTTTCCTCAAAAATATAACAAGTTTAAGTGCACAGCTTGGAAATAAAATTCCATGAAGGATTACTAAAAATTCTAATTTCTTGAGCCACAGAAAAAGATTCACAATCCATTCTTTCAACAGTATAAAAACTTAGAAAGGTACGTTGGTCTTACCTGTGATACGTCCTTTTCCAGGGGAGAGATGATGAGCATCCTGTAGATCACTGAGTTAGCTCCGCCCATTCACTCCTGGTAGGCAGGTAACAAAGGACCTTTGGTAGGCCCCTTCCTCTGAGGTCATCTGGGAGGAGCGACCCACCTCTGGCCAGTTCATACCATAGCCTTCTCGGCCGCTCCTACTACTAATAACAGTGAAAGAAATACAAGAAAAAAACACAAGAGCAAAACACATTCCATGATGGCTACCAATTACCATAAACATAGTGTACAGCATTGTACTTTACCCCATGCCAAATAACATAGTCACTCATTCATCAAGGCAAAACATTTATACACATCCTAATCCCCAGCGAAAGAAAAAAGACAATCTAGATGCCAGCCAGCCGGGTGGGCAGGATGCTCCTCATCTCTCCCCTGGAAAAGGACGTATCACAGGTAAGACCAACGTACCTTTTCCCAGTGGAGAGATATTGGAGCATCCTGTAGATCACTGGGATCTACAAAAGCCCTTTCAAACAATCCCCTAGGGTGGGGCTGGCATATAAGAGTCTTCTTTAAGATGTCACAATCTGCTGCAGCACACGTCTGCCGAAAGCAGCCTCAGCGGACTGCAATTTATCCAGCTTACAATGTCTGAGAAACGTGGATGAAGACTTCCATGTGGCTGCCCTGCAGATTTCCTCCAGGGTGGCCTCCCTGTCCCAAGCTGCCAATGTCGCCGCACTTCTAGTTGAGTGTGCCAGGATACCCTCTGGGAATGGGACATTTAAGGCCTCATAGCAGGTGGCAATGCAGGCTCTGATCCACCTACTTAAGAGTCAATGAGGAAACCTTGCGGCCTAGGTATCTTTGATGGACTGACACAAAAAGCACCTCTGACACCCAGAAGCTGCTGGTTCTTTTCAGACAGATCTTGATTGCTCGCCTCACGTCCAGAGTGTGCCAAATATTCTCTAACTCCTTGGATGGTTTTGTGCAAAAGGAGGGTAACACTATGTCCTGAGAAACATGGAAGGCAGAGTTCACCTTGGGTCTAAAATTAGGGTGTGTGCGTAAAACCACAGAGTCAGGTCTAACAATGCACAGATCCTCCCTTACTGATAAAGCTCCCAACTCGGACACCCTCTGAGCTGAGGTGATTGCCACAAGGAAAAGGACCTTCCATGACATGTGCTTTAAGGACACCCGCTTGAGGGGTTCGAATGGAGGTACTGTTAGTGCCTTCAAAACCATGTGGAGGTCCCAAGATGGAAAACGATGAACCACTGGTGGGACTGAGTTGGCTAGACCCCTTATAAACCTATGTATGTCTGGATGTGTTGAAATCCGCGATGCTTTCTCTGGAGGAAGAACCGACACTACGGCCGCCGCCTGTCTTTTGATGGTGTTGGGCCTGAGCCCTCTCTCAACTCCCTCTTGCAGGAAGCCCAGAAGCATTGGGATTGTGATATCCAACTCATTAAACCTTTTCCTCCTGCATCATCTGCGGAAGGCTCTGAAACTGTATTGATATATTCTCTGAGTATCCCTTCTGGCGCAGAGGATGGTCTCAATCACTTCCGGGGAGTACCCTTTAGCTCTCAGCATGTCCCTCTCAATCTCCATGTGTGAAGCTGGAAACACTCGGGATCCGGATGGAAGACTTCCCCTGAATCAAGAGATCCGGACAAACCGGCAAAGGAAATGATGTTATCTCCAGGGCCCGGATCTCTGAAAACCAGGCTCTCCTGGGCCATGCTGGGGCGATCAGTATAACTGCAGTGGCCTCACGTGGAATTGGGCCCAAGGGACACAGTCTATTGACGCTATCATCAGTCCCTGCAATTTTGCCAACTGCATTATATCTGGCCTTCTCACCTCCACAATCCGTCGAATTGATTGGTGAAGGGCTACAACTCTTTCCTGAGGGAGGGACACCCTGCCCAGGTGAGTATCCAGTATTGCTCCCAGATGCTGTATCTTCATGTCTGGCTCCAGCGAACTCTTCTCCTGATTGACCAGGAACCCATGCTCCTGAAGAGAATCCATAACCTTCTGAACATCCTCTAACGCCCGCTCCCGAGTTTGGGATCGTATCAACAGGTTGTCCAGGTAGGGGTAGACATGTAGCCCTGCCCTTCTCCAATGAGCCACTAGAGCAATCATAATCTTGGTGAAGACCCTCGGAGCTGAGGACAAGCCGAATGGAAGGGCCTTGTACTGGAAGTGTTTCTTGTCGTACGCAAAGCGCAGAAAGCGATGGTGCTGTGGGCAAATTGGCACGTGGAGGTACGCATCCTGTAAGTCCAGTGACGTGAGGAGGTCCCCAGGTCTGAGGGCTTCTACAATGTGTTTCAAAATCTCCATGCGAAACTTGCGCTGTCGTACAAACTTGTTGAGGCTCCTTAAATTGAGAATAGTTCTCCAAGATCCGTTTTTCTTTGGAACCAGGAAAATATTGGAGTAACAACCGTGGGTCTGATGGATACTTGGCACCTTCTCTATCGCCCCTAAAGAAATCAAATGCGATATAGCGTCCAACATCAATTGGTGTTTTGCTGGGTCCCTAGATCTTGGCGTAGGGTGGAAAGATCGGGGGGCAGATGGGAAAATTTGATTCGATACCCCTGACTCAACGTCAGCAGTACCCATTTGTCCGTTGTGGAATTCTCCCAAACTTTGCTAAACTGTTGAAGTCTGCCCCCCACTGGACCCCCCGAGCCATGCTTGCTGACTCTTGGACTGAGATCTCGTCCCTGCTGGCTGGGTGAATCTATTTGAGGTGCCCCCTTGGCCTCTGTGCTGCTGTCTGGGCTCTCCCCAATGCTGCTTGAAGGCTCTACTGTCCCTTGACTGGGGGCCCGAACCTGGGGAGGGCTCTGTACAGGATCTGTATGACCGAAGGGGACGAAAAGTCTTGACGAATTTCCTGTCCTCTCTCTTCTTTGCAGAAATTAAGGCTTTCTTCTTGTCCTTGCCCTCCACTAGGACAGGCTCCAAGGATTCCCCAAACAATTTCTCTCCCAAAAAGGGGGAAAACACCAAATTTTGCTTAGACTAAAATCAGCATGCCAACCTTTAAGCCACACCAGGCGTCGTGCTGCTAAAGCTGCGCCTGTGCCCTTGCAGAGAATTGGGCCGCATCCAATGAACTATCTGCAAGAAAAGCTGAAGCCCAGGAAATCTTATTGAGCCCCTGACATAGCTTAGTACTTGACTTTGGAGTCTCCTTTAAGAGTTCCTTGGACCACTGCAGCGAAGCTCTGGCCACCATAGTGGCTGTGACCGCTGCCCTGATAGCCAGTGATAGGGCCTCATGGGTCCTTTTAAGGGCTGCGCCCTTACGCCTCTCCTCTGGTACCTTGAGTGTATCCTCTCCATCTCGGCAAAAAACCGCAGATGAAACCAAAGCAGAGACTGGAGCATCAATAAGAGGGGTTTGGAGTTTACCCATGACCTTCTTGGGTAACAAGTAAAGCTTCTTGACAAAGGAAGGCTGTGGTTTGTTTGCAGCTGGTGTGGCCCACTCATCCTTCAATACTTGCATAATGTTAGCTGGGACTGGCATCTCTATAGAGGCCGGCAGTGATAATGGGAAAAACTCAGATGATATACTGGGTAAGTCTGGATCAACAGGTGGGTCCTGGTTCTGCACCAGGGTGAGACCAAGAGTCCTAGCTGTCTTCCTAAATAGCAGGGGGCACTCTTCCTGCTTAAAAAGGCGGGCTGAAGACCTTGCCGTCTCCTGTTCTGTGCCCTCTTCAGCAGAAAACTCCGTCTCCTCCCCCTCATAGTCAGGGTCTCCCTCCGAGACCTCCCCATCTTCACTAGACGATGGCTGCGATACAGTGTCCTCGTCCTCCTCAGACCTATGCCCCCTCTCCGCTGAGGCTACCTCTGCCTCCGAGCCAGAGCCCCACCATTCCTCCTCTTCATCTTCCTCCTCCCACTCTTCATCTCGCGCTCCGGTTTTCCTAAACTTGTCCCTCTGGCTGCGATCGCGCTGGCCCTCTGCTGAGCCCCATCTAGCTCGCTGAGACTCCCTTCCGCCCGCTCCATGCCGGGTCTTAGCAGTTGCCTTCTTCCCTCCCTTGTCACCTGTTAACTCTTTAGCTGGCCGTTTGGAGGACTTGTGGGCACGCTTGGGGGCTCTGCTGGGGATCTCCTTGGGTCTGGGCCTCTTGAGTGGAATTCGGGTCGGTGAGTCGGGCGGCATCTGGATCGGCTGCAATGGTGGGGGTTGGGGCGTCTGGGGGGGAAGAGTGGGTAGCGGGGGCGTAAGCTGCAGGCCTGAGGCCGATGCGGCATTGTATGGGAGCCAGCTCGATAGCCCTGTGAAGGAAAACGGCTGGGAGAGGAGTGGTGATTGGGCTTGGTCCACAGTTGGGGGGCGAGCATGTTGGATGGCCGGCTGATGAGGTGTGCCCGGTGCCTGGACTTTCTCTCCTGCTGTAGGGGTCAGAGAAGGGTTGGGTGGATGGACTCCCGTGACGGGTGAAGCCCCCTCCCCCGCCATAGACCTGCTAAACTCAGCAGTGCTGGCTGTGCAAGCCCCACCACTAGGACGCCCAGAGCTTCCTGGCTGTTTCCCAGCACAATGGGATGAAGTGCAGGCAGGGGATGGACATCAGTCGATGCAGGAGGCTTCTCCCCCTGATTCGACAGGGAATCCATCACTTCATGGAGATCTTGCCCCCCTTTCAGGATTCCTGCTTCTAAATTCCCATGGGAAAATTCTTTCCTCTTCCTATTGTTCTCGTGGCCACGTGGCCGCAATGGAGCAGCTAACAAATGCGACCACCAGGAGCGGTAGGCAGGAAACAACTGGCCAGAGGTGGGTCACTCCTCCCAGATGACCTCAGAGGAAGCGGCCTACCAAAGGTCCTTTGTTACCTGCCTACCAGGAGTGAATGGGCGGAGCTAACCCAGTGGATGCTCCAATATCTCTCCACTGAGAAATTGTAGGATCAGTAGTAAATCTCAAACTAAAACAAACAATATTCATTTCCTTATCTTCAACAAACTTCCTTCTCTTCAACAAACGTGTAAGGAGTAGAAAAAAAGTACTTCATAATATACATCTGAGAGGGAAAAGAAGCTTTGCAAAAGGATGGTGACTATGGAGTGAATACTATACCCAGATAAAATTAAGATGTCTAAGCTGCTGATAATTTAAAATGGCTCCCAAGATTTCCATGACAGTAGACTGAGAAGTCACCATTTTCTCTTGCCACACACATACATTATCTTTCTAATCACTACAACCACTTCAAGTCATTTAAAGAACATCTATGTTTTGGGGGTTTTGTGTGTTTGTTATTTTACCCACACAATAAGGCAGGAGTTTATTCCTGATCTGCCAAGGAAAATTCAAGGCGAACTTCTGCACTTGTTTGGATTTCAAACCTGTCCCTCACTAAGAGTCTAAAGGAAGACAACATCCTTGAAAATGTTGGGGGGGGGGGTCTTCATACATAGAGATCAGAAGTCACCCTTCTAGGGAAGACCCTGTCTGTCATAAATGGAGGTCATGCTACAATACATTTAGGGGTACTACTTTGAACAAACATTTTGTGACCTTGAAATGCAGAGATAGCTCTGTTGTTTGAATAAATTCCCCTCTCCGCTGAAGCTACCTCTGCCTCCGAGCCAGAGCCCCACAATTCCTCCTCTTCATCTTCCTCCTCCATATTTTAATCCATATTTTAATAATACCTTCATTAAGACAATCAAAAATGTACAAAAAATCTTGATGCTAGCTTTTGAAGCCAAAGGTTTTTTCTTTGATAAAGATGTTTTAAAGCATGCAGAAGGAGGGGGAAATGATGAAGTTGTGATTCCAATGCTGCTATCCGTTTCCACACAACACTCCCCCCCCAGGGCATGGTTTTTTATATTCTGCCATATCACCCTGATCATACAGATTTTATCTGATTTTAGAAGCTAAACAAGGCCAGGCCTTGTATGTATTTGAACAAGAGACCATCAGGTAATACCAGCGATCTCCAGATAGGTTAGGAAAGAATCTGGTCTGAAACCCAAGGAAGTCACTACCATTCAGAGCTGACAATAGTGGACTTATTGAACCAATGTTCTGAATCAGTGTCAGACAGTTAGCTTCTTATGTTCCATTGAAAGTTTGATCTTTTTTTAATGTATGGTTTAGGAGTATCAAGTCAAACAGCTTTACTAACATAAAGCAGACATGAATGGTATATTACTAAGCAAGGGGATCTTATAGCATCTTTGAGACTGAGAGGAGAAAATTGTAACATAAGCTTTTGTAGACTTACTCTACTTCATCAGAGTTCAGCATCTGAGGAAGCAGACTAAGGGTACAAAAACTGATGCTACAATTTTGTCTCCCTTAGTTAGTCTCAAAAGTGCTACAAGATTCCCTTGCTTACTGATATTCCGGACAAACATGGCTATGTCTTTGAATTCTACATGAATGGTAGTTTAGAACAGAGCCCCTGTGAACAACATCTCTAATTATATTTACCCTATTCAGAACTTTCAACACCATTATATTGCTTAAAGAAAAGATCAAAAGATCTCTTACCCATCCCTATGTATTACATCCTCTTTTAAAGTGAACCTGAAAAATGTATTTAAACTATGTCATCATTCAATACCACAAAAGCTGCCTCTTTTTAAATAGCAAACATATTGCACTAGAATACATACATACCTCTCCCATGATGTCAGTCTGAGAACAAGCATCACAGTGTTGTTGAGGTAAATTGGAGTTACTGAGTGAGCTAGAATTACGCTGAAAATCCTGCTGAGATTCTGTGATACAGCAGCTATTCCGGAATCCATCTGTCAGTTTGACTAGACTCTTTTTGTTTTAAGGAGGGGGAGAGAAAAACCATATAAAATATTTATTTGTGGTTTCATAATTATTTTTAAAAATAGTAGAATCACTTAATAGCCCAAAGATTTATCTCAGATTGTGACAAGATAATCATACAGAATTGAAATCATTGCTTGCACAGAATGCTTTTTATATAAAAAAGTGAGGCTATCTATGCGAAAATAAATGTGTATGTAATGCGTACAGCAACTGGAAAAATATTTCAAAATGCACTCAGTCTAGACAGATTTAAAAAATAACTGCAGTACCAAAAGAGGTTCCCAAGACTGTATACACAAAGATATACTAATTGACAAAATTAAAGCTAAGGAGCACAAACACTGTGCTGTAAATATCTGTAAAGATCACATTACTACAGTATACATAACTCAGACCTTAGCTAGAGACAACTGTCACCCAGTAATGGCAGCTAGAATGGTAGGTAGCAACGTTCTACAAATGCCTCAGCAGATGGGTTGAAAACCCAGCAAATTCTTTCAGTACTTCCTGGAGCTCCTTGAATTCCATCAGCTTCACTGGTTGGGTCATCAACAGAGCTCTCCAACTCTAGAGGTATACACTAAAGCTAAACTAAAAGTGATGATTAACTTACAAAAGAAATAGAGCTAGCTTCCTAATTTCTATTGCTACAAGAATTATTATATACCCGAAACCTGAACTTCACTATGTTTTTACTGTCAAGTATCATTATCTCAATTATTTCATTCAGTTAGTTGAGTGTTTCATACAGGCTGGATGCTCATGGGCTATTCTGGTTTTCTTTTAGCTTACAGAATTCTGCATGACTTGAGATTGCCTCAAATATATTGAGAGTCTGTAAATTAAAAAAGAAGAGGCAAACCTTAAAAACAACCTACAAACTTTCCACACTATATAGAAAACTATGGTCTCAATTTAAAAAGTTGAGGAGGAAACAAGAGGCAGCATGACTATACAGAGAGGTGATATCACTGGAACACTAGTACAAACTACGTAACTGATGAATTGTTCCCACACAATATAAGATTGAGTATACAGCAGAATAGCTCATATACTTCAGCTTCTGCTTACTGATTTCTTACAGTTCTCCTGTTTAAATCCTTGTTTATTTCATTATTATAACACTATAGTTCCAATATCTCTCTACATTAACAGCAGGACTATATAGAGACTTCTAAATTTCTAAGCAGACCACAAAGTGCCAAACTTCAAATTCTTCCTTCTAACTCATACGTAAAAATAACAATATTGTTACATTTATGACATCACTTTAACCATCATACTCTATTTAGTCCAGACTGGCCCTTCCTGCACTGTCTGAAACTTCTCTCACCTAGATCCCTCTGAATCTGACATCAAATTTAACAACAGTTAAAGTTTTCAAAAAACCTACTCAGGAATGAGTCATTAGCCAACTACTCTATGACAGTTAAGTATTGTGGGAATATCTAAATTACAGGGTACCTGTTCCATTTTTTAGATAAATTTTGTCCACTTTTCTATATTTACCATTCTGAGTTTACATAACTTTTAATTGTTTTTTTTTCCCTCCTGAACCCGAAAGGGCAAACTTATGCTCTGAAGCTCATTCAACACTAAATGAATAGGAGTGAATAAATCTCCCAATTCTGCATAATACAGAAAAGTGCAGACAATTTATAAACTGCACAAAGCTGCATATAAATGGATGAACATAATGTAATTAAAACTATGTCCTTCCTTCAACTTTATTAGACTAGAATATAAGTCAGTCTTTTAAAAGCAATACTGTTAGTACTTTGTGAAGCACTTTCTTAAATTCTGAAAACACTTTACATCCAATATCTTCATAAGCTTTACAATTTATTAATTGATTTAATTTTTGTAAGGGAGGTTAATCTTATCTTCATGACATAAGAGACAGGATGAGAGAAAATGCATGTTCTTTTGCACTACTATGAATTCACTGCGAGTTATGACTCAGGACCATGGGCCATGACATTATTTATCACTACAGCCATCCCTCCTACTCTACTAGTCTCTCCTCCGTGCTGTGGGAGAAAATAAGTATTCCTCCACAGTATTCTGTCTGTATTCAAATGTCCCAAAGTGTTGCAGACACATTATTCTGCCGAAAAAAACATGTGTTATTTTCCTGCATAGAAAACACTGGGCCAGCAACCTGTTTTTCTCAGCCTAATAATTCCTTTGCAGCATTTCAGCATGTCAAATATGAAGAGAAAATTGTGCAAAGTTCTCACTGGTCTATTATTCTATCAAGTGGGATTTCCTCAACGTCAGAAAACTGGTTTTGCAGCCTGGGGGCAAATGATTGTGAATATTTTCCCCACCCCTACTATTAATTAAGAGTTGCTTACCTGCATTAGGTCTTGCCTCTCTCTTTCACCCATACAGATAGCCTTCCTGATGTTTCGAAGCTCATTCATTATTGCTTGGGCTTCATCCAATTTATAATTCATGTGAGCATTTGACATCTTACGGTCAATCCTTTCATATAAACATAAACCAAAATGCTTGTTAAGGTTAGGAAATATTCAGTCTCAAATAAATCTTGACCCCTGTGGTCAGGAGTAGAGAGTCTTTCTCTTATTGATGCAGTCATCTGGGAGCCAAGTTGCTCTAACCAGCGATAGGTGGGGGAAAAGTAGAAAAGTCCATCCTTCCTGCCTTCTACCACCCCTTTCCCCTTGATTTATCCCTCTTTGACATCTGAATGATATTAGGCCAAGAATAGTATGTGTCTGTCAAGCAACAGGTTCTCCAATCCTGCTCTAGGTAAAGAAGGGAGCAGTGAATGGAAAAACAGAAGGCAAGCTAGCCTCCTATGCTGATGACGGGCAAAGAATACAATGTACAGGCTGTCAAGGATTGCTTTATGAAAATGCAGCTATAATCATACCAAGACAAACTACACCTTGAGTAAATACTACACCTATGACAAAATTCTCAGAAGAAATGTAACTATTTTTCGCATCATTTTAGCTAAGGCACAAAGATCATCACAGTTTACTGACTTGCTAACTTTGTTTGTACCTACACTACCAGGAATGAAGCAGTGATTATCCTGCAACATTTCAACTCACTCTTGCAGTGTCTCTACTCCTTTCTCTTTGTATTGTAGTTCCTGCTTCATCTGTGTCAATTCTCGTTTCAATCTAGAAAGCTTGAGACAGAAATCAAGTTTAAAAAATGCATCAGTGCACTAAACTACAGCAATTAATTGTTCATACTCTGTTTATATTATAATTCATTTCCCAGGTTGTGGTATAGAGCTTCCCAGATGTGTTTAGCTCCCTAATATGGAACTTCTTCTGTACAGAAATTGACCAGAGAGAACTGGAGATACGAATTATGTGTCTAACATATACACACATTGTAATAGCTTAATTAAATCTACATCATGATCTTCAGTCCACCTGTCCCCTCCCACCCCCACCCCAAGAGTCACTTCAGTGGGACTTTTTAGTAATTATTCATGAACACACCACTTAATCTTAAAAACTGCAGGCAATATAATGGGTTCATGTGCTTCTTATTCCAGTATTTACCAAGCTTTTTATTAAGAGGAATCACCACTTGGATTCTAACTTTCCTTACAATCACTGCACCAGACTCTTCCAGTTGTCAGTCACTTCTAAATACCTATTTCTTGTTATACAACAATGACTATATTTATTTATTGCAATCTGCTGGGTTGCACAGAAACATCAAAACAATATTGTCTTTCCCCAAAACATTTACTAATATGTTCACATTAGATTATGTTTCATGATTTACTATGGGAAGTACACCTATTTCAGGAAATGTCTGGCACATCTCACAGTACATTCCTCTCACAGTGCTTAAGCAAGAGCAGAAAGTGCCAGTATTAGTTCAAATTTTTTGCCCCATATAAACACAGCTCTACATTAAGTTCTCTGTGTGTGTGTTTTTATGGGTAAGAAGTCACAGAGAAAGAGCTGACCTCAATAGGGAGTATACATTTTAAAAGAAAAGATCCCCGGTTCCTTTCCTAGCATATCCAGGTAAAACTGGAGAGTTGTTACCTAGAAGGAAAAGGCAGCATTCCATGCTCAAACCTTTCTTATTATTTGATCTATTTATTTTTAAAAGATAGTGTCATTTCTCCACAATATTAAAAAAAATCATATGATCAGAAAGATACAAAACAAGAGTGCAAGTTTACCCACAGAACTTATTAGCAACCCCAATATTACTGTGCCGATTTTCAGGCAATACCAGCAGATAGACAGACAGGCACTTGGTTTGAAGTGTAAGCAAGGTTTACTCACTCTGTCACGTCGACTTGCTATTTCTGCTTTAATCTGACATGGATCATATTTGGTATTGGTTGAAAATCCCGAAAATGCTGAAGAAATGAAAAATGTCATAATGTTCAAAATAAATCCTGGAAGAAGCTTGCAACATGTACAGTCGTCCCTCCACATTCGCGGGGGTTAGGGTCTTGAGAACCCCGCGAATGTGGAAAAACCAAGAATAAAAAATGCTCCTCCCGTGACCCCCCCAGCGGGAGGGAGGCGGCAGGAGGGAGGCTGCCCTGCCTCTCCGCGGACTTCCTGAGCAGACTCCGGGGCTTTGAAACCCCAGAGCCCCCTTAGGAAGGCTGGAGAAGGCAGGAGGGAAACTGCCCTGCCTCTCTGTGGCCTTCCTGAGTGGACTCTGGGGCTTTGAAGCCCCGGAGCCCCCTTAGGAAGGTCGGGGAAGGCAACGGGCAGGCGGAAGGCTGCCCTGCCTCTCCGCGGCCTTCCTGAGTGGACTCTGGAGCTTTGAAGCCCCAAAGCCCCCTTAGGAAGGCCGGGGAAGGCAGCGCACAGGTGGGCGGAGGCTGCCCTGCCGCTCCACAGCCTTCCTGAGCAGACTCTTGGGGCTTTGAAGCCCTAGAGCTCCCTTAGGAAGGCCAGGGAAGGTAGCAGCGGGAGGGAGGGAGGCTGACAGGAGGTAGCAGCGGGAGGGAGGGAGGGAGGCTCCACGGCCTTCCTGAGCGGACTCCGGCGCTTTGAAGAGGCAACTGTATTAACTAGATCTTATGCTTAGTTTTTTCATAGGAATCTCTTATTCCACTAAAGCTAAGGTAGCAGAATAGGGGCGGAAATCTAAAATATACTTACTTGGAGATTAGCAGAACAAATTTAGAGTGAGTTGGTGTCTTTGACAAGTATTTAAAGAAACCAAAGAAATATTAACAAGTTTTCACTATAAAAACAAAAATGGAGATAATTTGTGTTTGGATGTCAAACACAAAAATATTAGCACCAGAGCTATCCCCAGCTAGTTGAAGACAAATTCCCCCCAATTAGAAGACAAATTTAAACAATACTGGGGGTAGAAAGATAACGGGTATCACAGAATTAAAAGACCTGTTTGTAAGAGGGAAGCCCTAACTTCAGAGATCTGGATAAACAAATTGGCAGATGTAACAGCCTTTGAGTTACAAAAAGCTACAAACTTAGCAAACATGTATTTGCTAAGCATATACAGTTGTCCCTTCATATTTGCTAGGGTTTGCTTCCAGGACCGTAGATAACAAAATCCATGAATACTCAAGTCTCATTATATGCAATGACATAGCAAAATGGTGTCCCTTATATAAGATGGCAAAATCAAGCTTTGCTTTTTGGATTATTATTTTTTAAAGAATATTTACAAGCCGTGAATACTTAAATCCGTGGATACAGAGGGACAACTGTATATGTAAATCAACAGGTGCACCAAGATCTCTCACTACTTATGAAACCTACTGTGATGATAATTGTATTAAAATAAAGATACAGATATCCTGAAGTTACAGAGTATTAATAGAGGCTGGGGTCAAAACTACAATGGGAATCTGTCTTAAGCATGGATATTACTGAGTTTCAATGACATAAATTCTGGCAGACACCACCATACAATTTCAACAATCTCAAAGGAATACATACTCAAAACAATACATAAATAGTAAGAATATTGTCTAAAAATGTATAGGATAAAAAAAGAAATCTCATGCAGATTGTGGAGAGGGTATAACTATATTGGCATGCAAGACCACTCGTGGTTACACTTTCTAAGAATTAAGAAATCCTGAGAAGAAACACTACAGTGGGTAACTAAAATGAACTATCAGACAATGCTATTCAAGGGCCCTTTACTGATTTTCTCACTCTGAAAAGAGAATGAAAAGTTTCCAAACAAAGAACTTATTTAAATATTTCTGGATGCAGAAAGAATAGAGATTGTGTGTTCATGGAAAACATTACAGGGACTGTCACTAAAAAGACGACTAGACTAGGTATGGACTCTGGTACTCTCAGAAAAGCTGACATACAAAATGAGACTGTGGAGAGGTGGAATGCTAGCAGAGAAATCTGAAGCAATCTGGACACCAATTCTCTTCCATATTTCAAAAATGAGCTTGTGTCATGGACCACCAAAGAATTAATCAACATGCTGGAGAAGTCTATTCTTACAAATTAGTAGCATCTGATTAATCATAATATTGTATCTTCATGGCTGCAACACTGGATCAAATGACCATTCCTGTATGCAATATGATGTCTACCCTTGATGAATATTTCCTGTATTGATACAGTAATGTGGAGAGGGTGGGAAGGTAAAAGTTACTGTAATAAGACTGTAATTTTTATCTGTGTATTTTTCACCCCTGTTTACTCAATGAAATGAACTGGAGGGAAACACACACAAAAGGTTTTGAACAGTATAGAGTGAAATACTGGATCTTAAATGGAAAGCACTCTACCTGACTTCTGTCCAGGCTGATGACAAGACTCTGATATTCTGAGCAGAGTCTACACCAACCACAAATCCACTTAAAAGCAAAAAACAGCTTGATACCACATTTTATCATCTTATGAAGAATATTGTGGAGGTCCTTGCTACTACTAAACTTCCTTGCACTGCTAAAGAAATGCTACTTTTTAAACAAAGCTAAAAGTCTTATGTGTTGCAATTTATGTACATTTTTCAGAAAATCGTAATACAGTTGGCCCTCCTTATCCACAGATTCTGTATCCATGGATTTAAGCAACCACAATTCAAAAAAAAATTAAAAAAAAAAAACATCCAAAAAGCAAACCTTGATTTTGCCAGTTTCTATAAGGGACACTATTTTACGATGCCATCGTATATAATGGGAGTTGAGCATCTACAGGTTTTTGTATCTATGGGGGTTCCTGGAACAAACTCCAGTAGATACTGAGGGTCCACTGAATTGTGTTTAATACTGAGATGCTAAAATTTATTCAATTATATTCTCTTTACATTTTTTTTATTTTAAACTTATTTTTAACTACACAGTATTTTTGGTATGTTTATAGTGGGCAGAGAGTAGGAATATATTAAAAGCCATTTCCAGCAAATACACTAAACTTTTATAAACATTGTTTCCATTAGCCTGAAGTAATTAACAGAATAAAAAATGTTATAAAAGTGATTACATGGCAACAATGGTTTCCCCAACTGGCCTGGAAGATCATATAACTGGCCTGGAAGATCATATACTCTCTAACTGGAACTCCTCACAGAATGTTTTACCCTCACCAGCTGCGTTGCTTTTGCATCTACCCAGCAGCAACCAAAAAAGGTTGGGGAGAAGCGCTGGAATGATATGATTTGATACCATCTGTATCAAAGCATCTGTGCCCTTCCTTGGCACAACAGTAAGCACTCTCAAAAAATGTGGAAGTAGTACCTTTCTAGCTCCAAACCACAAGCTGCAGACAAGCAGGAGCAGACTATTTCACTCCAACCACCAATTCCACAAGGATTCATATGGAATACTGCCTCACACGTTTCATGGGTAAAAGTGCTATTTAACATTTTTTAACACATCATGTGAGTACTCTCAAAGTGCTTCACAAAGCACAGGATATAACTTTTCGGATGAGTGGGTCAGCAGTATAAAATAGAACGTAAGGTTTTTCCAGCCACTTATCTGCAATTTTACAAGGCAGTTTTACCATATGGAAATTAAGGGGAAAGTAACTCTTTGCTGATACACCTCTTATAAACAGATATGTGAGTGGATCCTGAATCAACATGAAAACAGCCCCAACTAAACTACACCTAATCAAATACAATGAATCATTACTGAACTTTATTTTCTGAGGGGTTTGAGAAATCTTCATTGGCAAGGTATTCAATTTAGGGAAAGTTAAGCAGGATTACATGTTCCAGTAATATAAGTAAAACAAGTACACTATAAAGTGCAAATATCCCACTGATATCAGCGGATTTAATTATACTGTGGATTGAACACATTATACCTATTCCTATAGCTGAATATCTTTATTATTAGATGAACTGTTATATAGTTATTGTTCCTGGAACTACTGAGTAAAGTGTGCATATCTATTTTCATAGCACACTTTGTGTGCTATGAAAAAAGCTGGAAGGATAGGGTTGGTTCATGAATATATTTGTCATGATATACCAATGAGAAAAGAAAAGACTGTATCTACTGAAGAAAGCAACCATGGGCAGAAATAATATATATGAAAATAAAAAACTTTACCATCAACATTTCCACTGTACTGAAATCCAAATATGACACTATATGTTTAGAAATAAATCTGATGAAGGCTGTGATCCTATGCACAATTAACTGAAATAACTTCTGTTGATCTCAGAGGCACTTACTTATGAATAAATATGCATATATGCATAGTTCAAATACAGTATATTAAAACTGGATTCTGAAATTCCATCATGAAGAAAAAATAATCTCTGTACTGGTATTTTGAAAAGAGTTAAAATAAACCAGGATTTACATCTTTGACACTGATATACTTTAAGCAAAAGCAGAAGTATTGTTCTATTCAAGGCTTCTGCAGTCTGCAATGAATTTTTCTAGGCTCAAGAAGAACTGCAAACAGCCCGATCAAATTAAGGAAAGACAGACCTTGGTTCTTTCATATTTCTGCCAAATAAATAAAGAAGTGTCCTTGTTCAAGACAACCTCCAACAGCTAGTCTTAGAGAACTACTGACAGATTTGAAAACTATGGAAAAACATTTTATGAAAACAGAATGACTCATATTGTAAAGCATCAATTATAACTAAACTGTTTTTCCTGATTCTATTTCTGACATGTTTGGTGCCATTTACCTCTCACAAGAGAAGGAATGCAACTTTCTTAGAAAAACTGCAGCAGCAACATAGGACACAAGCACGAAAGAGCCAAAGGGAAGAGAAATGCTATTACACTGTTCATATCAATGGTTTCAACATCCTGTATATTTACAGTTGTCCCTTCATATTCACTGTGGTTTGGTTCCAGGACCCCCCATGGATACCAGAATCCGTGAATACTCAAGTCCCTTTATATGTAATGGCATAGCAAAATGGTGTCCCTTATATAAGATGGCAAAAATCAAGGTTTGCTTTTTGGATTATTATTTTTTAAAGAATATTTTCAAGCTGTGAATACTTAAGTCCGTGGATACCAAATCCGTGGATACAGAGGGACAACTGTACACTCATATATTTATCAAAATAGTGTAAACAAAGGATAGCTATTTTAAGGTTTTTAAAAAATAAAAACTATAGTCTAAATGATATAGATAATTTAACTGCTTTATATTTGTCAGCTTTTCTTCTTCTGTCTTCACCCGGCCAGAATACTATCATACTCTGCACAGCACACAAAAAATATGAGGGGATTTATCTGGTGCTGAGCCATAGTTTGGGTCTTATATTCATGAATTTGCTGGGGGAAAGGTGGGATATAAATTAGATCAATAAATACAAATAAATAATAAACAGTCTTGGCCATGGTGGACTACAAAAACAAATTGATAAATCCTTTAAAGTAAGTACTAGTAAAGTAAATGTTCCCAAAGACAGTTGCCTGATGCAGCTCATTATTCAATAAAAATATTGAATAATGTTTGTTCAGGGAGACAGAAATGTTAGCATTCTGCTACAATTAAAGATGAAAACCTAAAAAATTTTAAATGCAGGATAATTAAAATAAAATAGATTTCAGAATCTATCTTAGATAACCCTCAAAAAGCAAAGGTTCTAGCCCTTATATCAGGGATAGCGAACCACCAGCCTTCTAATGTTTTACATGACAACTCCCAGAACCCCCTACTGCTGATCATGCTGACTGGGGCTTCTTAGAGTTCAAGTAAAACACATCTGTAGGACCAAAGATTCTCTGTCTGCTTTACGTGATGCAGAGCACTTGGAAGAATGACAGTGCTTTAAATAAACACAAGAGAAGCAAAGTCTCAGATCTCAAACTAACACAATATGCATATAACGAAATGCATATTGTTTGCCCTTTAGGATTGTCCATGCCACCATATTTGCCATTTCCATATATGGCTGTCAAAGCTGGACAGTGAAGAAAGCTGATAGAAAGAAAATCAGTTAATTTGAAATGTGGTGCTGGAGAAGAATTCTACAGACACCATGGACTGCTAAAAAGATAAATCAATGGGTCCTAGAGCAAATCAAGCCTGAACTCTCCTTAGAAGCCAAGATGACTAAACTGAGACTCTCATACTTTGGGCATATCATGAGAAGACATGACTCACTAGAAAAGACAATAATGCTTGGTAAGGTAGAAGGTAGCAGGAAAAGAGGAAGACAGCATTCCCGATGGATAGACTTAATCAAGAAAGCCACAGCCCTTAGTCTACAAGACCTGATCAGGTCTGTTGATGACAGGATGACAGGGAAGTCTCTCATTCATAGGGTCACTATAAGTCAACAACAGTTAACAACAATAACGCCATTTAAAGAAATGACAGTCCCAACAATAAGTTGCTTTGTGGGAAAGGAGGAAGAGCAGAAAGAATCCAGATCCTCTACTCTTCCTACTCTTCCTACTCTTCCTATCAATGAGATTTTGGGCTTTGTTTTGTTTTAGAAAAGGGGGTCTGCAACCCCAGTTGCAAAGCCCTGGGGAGGGATCAGGAAGGAGAACTGTGACACTACAAACATCATCTGCATGTGCAGTTCTTCATCATGCTATAAATACACAAGTGGAACTGTGGACTATTTGGAGAGGAAAAGTAAACTTACAACTGGCATAAGAGCGACTGTCATCCTCACACATTTTATGCAGGTGCTGGTATTCTTCTTGTGCTAGCTCAAAACGTTGCTGCTTAATTTGGTAAATTTCCTTTTTGGCATTAAGTGCTTCCTGGGCAACAATTAAATATTCTTTTAACATGCGCTCCTGCTCTCTTCTCCACTGCTCTCTTGGGTCCTCAATTTGTGTGAGTTCTGATGAGAAAAAGTGTTCAAATACGTTAAGTGGTGAAATATGCAGACATAATTAAAAACTAGACATGCCACACTGATATCAATTTCTTGTTGAAAGTAGAAAACAAATATCTAGAAATACGATGACTTAATTCAAATGTAATTGATTATAAAATATGTATCCTATCCCTCCCTAAAGGACCTCAGAGCAGTACAACTGTTTGCTTTTCAGCAAATGAGACAGTGTGAACACAACTAAGCCCTAATCTAATTTTGCCAGTTTAAGCCTGCTACCCCTTCTCTACTTCTTCTCCAATACAGTCGTCCCTTCACATTCGCGGGGGTTCCGTTCCGCGGACCCCCGCGAATGTGAAAAATCCGCGAATAACGACTCCCCTCCCCCCTCCCTCCCCAGGCCTTCGCGGGGCCTTCCTAGGCCCCGCGGAGGTCTCCCCGGCCCTCCCTCCCCCCTCCCCAGGCCTTTGCGGGGCCTTGCTAGGCCCCGCGGAGGTCTCCCCGGCCCTCCCTCCCTCCCTCTCCAGGCCTTTGCGGGGCCTTGCTAGGCCCCGCGGAGGTCTCCCCAGCCCTCCCTCCCTCCCTCTCCAGGCCTTCGCGGGGCCTTGCTAGGCCCCGCGGAGGTCTCCCCGGCCCTCCCTCCCTCCCTCCCCAGGCCTTCGCGGGGCCTCCGGAGGGCCTCCGGGGGTCCCTCGAAGGCCTCCCCACCCCTCCCCAAGCCTTCGCGGGGCCTCCGGAGGGCCTCCAGGGGACCCGCGAAGGCCTCCCCACCCCTCCCCAGGCCTTCATGGGGCCTACGGAGCGCCTCCGGGGGCCCCGTGGAGGCCTCCCCGGGCCTCCCCGCTCCCTCCAGGTCTTTTCACGGGGCCTGTGGAGGCCCCGTGTCGCGGTTTTGGGGGGCCCCGGGGGAGCCCTCCCAAAACCGCGAATAACCAAAACCGCGAATGTCAAGTTCGCGAATGTGGAGGGACAACTGTATATCCATAATGAAATTAGGTTATCTAGTTTCATTTTCATTCAGTGAAGTTTGTCAATTGTTATCCAGAGTGGACATTTTTGCCCAGTTACTCTTAACCCAGCACCTGATCAAGCCAGAAACATGAATAACATTTTGAAACTACAGTATCTTGCTCTGACAAGCTATAGTTAAAACTGGCCATAATTGATCCAAATTCAAGCACAAGAAACAGCGTGCTTAGCTGACCACTCAAGTGCATGGTTGTGATCAATGAACAAACAACATGGGAAAGGAGAAGCTCACAAGTCTAAAGCTTGTTCACATAACACTAAGTTATAATTTTACCCGCAGTCGTAGAAACTGATATACCAATACAATCCAGTGGCCATCATGGCTGAAAGCTACTTCACAGCTGGCATGGCAGCCTGCGCACACTTGCATTTTACCGTGTGAACCTCAACAAATACATGAACGTGGGGGGGGGGCGGGAGGGACAGCTCTCCAAATAGAGAACTGTCAAACAGTGAGTACTGGCCAATCAAATCTTTTGGAGCATGATCACTCCTTATTCCAAGATCTGGAAACCCAGCTGCAACACCAGAATATACCAAACATGGGCTCAAAGCACTCCAAGTGAAAGACACAGTAAGGCAAAAAAGGAGAAGGGTCCACTATACTACCATGCACATTTTTGTGCTTCATACAGAAATGGTGAGGACACATGGACAAACAAAACATTGCAACCCCCGGTTTATCTGATTTATCTCAAAATGGCAGTTTACACTTGAGCTTCACACATCAACTAAATATGATACAGGCATTTTACAGGCAGTTCTGACATCTGATTCTTACAAAAAGCAGCCATGGTACCTTCTGGTTTCGAACTGCACTGCAGGAGGAGTTTACACATCTCCCTATAACATTTCCGCAACTGAAATCCCCCTTCTTGAACCAATTTTCCTCCTTGGTCTATCCAGCTTCAGAAGTTAAACCACACATGGGAGAGGGTAAAACCCCTCAACTGCCTTCCTCCCTGATTCGAACCAAAAGCCACTGTGAGAGAAATCCCCGCATGAAGTCCCTCAGCTGAACAATACAAACAAAATGTAGGCCTGTGACTAACACAATCACTTTTCTTTCCTTATTTTTTAACATCTTTTGTCTGATGAAGAAGCCAGTAGAGCTTTAAATGCTTGCATCATGTGTTCTGTGCGTTTCGGTTGTGGATTTTGGTTTCTTTTAGCTGGAGTTGAGTTTTTAATTCTGCAAAATCTCAGTCAGAAAGAGCCGATCATTGTGAAATAAAGCTGGTTGGTAATAACTAATCAGTCAGATAAAGACACAGATAGGGCAAGTAAGATGAAATTCAGTACAGTTGTCCCTCCACATTTGTGGCTTTGACTTTCGCGGTTCCGCTTATTCACAGAATTTCCTCCCCCACCCCGGCCCTGGGAACGTGCAGCTTTCATGGGCCTTTGTTCCCTGGGGGAAGGGGGAGCCAAAGCCCACAAAAGCCACCACTGTTGCAGCCAAGAAGCCTCTTTTTAAATTCACTCACCTCGGCACCCCCAAGGTTGGGGGGGGCACCTGAGGCCCACACCATCCACTGCTGTCGCCACCGAAAATCCAGGTATGGAGTGGCAAGGCAGGTGCATTTAAAACAAGGCTTTTCGGTGGTGATGCCTGGCCCTTGCCTGGCCCTCCAATCCCCACCTCCGTGGGGGGCTTAAACTGAAGCCACTTGCTTAGAAGGTGGCAGCAAGGCACAGGCATCGCCACTGAGAAGCCTCATTTTAAGCGCACTTGCCTCGCCACCCCCAAGGTCCCCCGAGACTCACAACATCCTCTGCTGTCTCCGCTGAAAATCCAGGCATGGGGTAGCGAGGCAAGTGTGTATAAAACGAGGCCTGTCTGCGGAGATGCCCGGCCCTTGACTGGCCCTCCAATCCCCCCCTCCGCCTGTCTACCCCTTTCCCCTTCACGGATTGGGCCATGGGCCACGGGGGAGGAAAGACTTTGCCTGTCCACCCCCTTTCCCCTTCGCCCAGGGCCTGATCCACGCCAAAGGGGGGCAGAACGAGCATAGGGGGGTGACAGGGGGCAGAACGAGCAGAGGGGGATGGCAGGGGGGGGAGAACCAGCGGAGGGGGGAAGAACAAGCAGAGGAGGGATCGCAGGGGGAAGAGTTTTTTTAATGACATATGGCACGCCGGGTCCAGCTAGTAGTTATTATATTTTTACTTTATGTGGGTGTCAGCTAAATTTCTTTGTGGAAAGCATCCTTCAAATGGGGTGCCAGAGTTAAGAACTTCCTCTTTCTTTTAGCTACCTACAGAGCTTCCTACATTGGGGGCCCCCAGGAGGAAGGTCTCTGACAATGGCCACAGGGACTGAACTGTACTTTTGTTACATATGACATACTTTTATACCAAAGAAAACTATATAGTATGGTCTCCGTATCCATGGGACTAGTAATCATAGATTCATTTACACGCACTTGAAAAAATATGGTCTCTCTAGGCATCTTCTCAGTCCTCTAGTGTGACTCTATGATGTGATTGGGCCAGAAGTCATTCATTTTAATAGGGTTCACTATTCCTTGTGGTTTCCGGTAGCCATGGTAAGTCTGGAAATGTATTCCTCATGGATACGGGGGTTGTTCTGTATCATATTGCGTATATAATACCTTTTATATTCCTAAAGTAACAATGTGGATTTTCAATCTATAAAGGATCCTAACACCACTTTAAAAAAATCAGAAAAATATTATTTTTTCCCTTTAAAAACAGAAAAGTGTTTTTCCATGTCTTCAAAGATTCTGGAAATTTTACATCTCTAGCTGACAAGTATTAGTGACAAAAGCCACTGGGAGGTTCAAGAGAGCCAACAGGATTTCACTCCCCATCTATCTGCTGACAGAAGTCATCAGGATGAACAAGGAAGTTTCTGTCTCAAAATCAGACCTGAAGCTGGGTTGAAATTGATACCGAAAATCACCTTCACCCAAGAGTGCCTGGAATTGTTCAGTGGAGCACCATGCAAAAAAAAAAAAAAAAAAAAAAAAGGCATTATGACAACTGGCCTATAGTTGCCCTCTACCTCTGGGTCCAAAGAATCATAGAATCATAGAATTGTAGAGTTGGAAGAGACAACAAGGGCCATCTAGTCCAACCTCCTGCCATGCAGGAAATCATGATCAAAGCATCCCCGACAGATGGCCATCCAGCCTCTGTTTAAAGACCTCCAAGGAAGGGGACCCTACCACGTTCCGAGGGAGTGTGTTCCACTGCCGAACAGCTCTTACTGTCAAAAAGTTCCTCCTAATGTTGAGGTGGAATCTCTGTTCCTGGAGCTTGTATCCACTGTTTCGTGTTCTAGTCTCTGGAGCAGCAGAAAACAAGTTTGCTCCATCCTCAATATGACACCCCTTCAAATACTTAAACAGGGCTATCATATCGCCCCTTAACCGTCTTTATTCCAGGCTAAACATACCCAGCTTCCTAAGTCTTTCCTCATAAGGCATGGCTTCCAGACCTTTCACCATTCTAGTTGCCCTCCTTTGGACACGCTCCAATTTGTCAATATCCTTTTTTTAATTGTGGTGTCCAGAACTGGACACAGTATTCTAGGTGAGGCCTGACCATGTTAAGTTTCTTCAGGAGTAACCAAAAGCAGGGACAAGCTTGTATTTTTTTCAACAACAATTTAAACACAACTGGTCAACCCATTATTCGATGTACATTATTAGATGTAACAAGCCAAGATGGTAATGGTGAAGCATCTGAGTAGTCTGTTGAACTTATCCAAGCATCTTATTGCATCCTGGGGCCTCCTCAACTACATACAGCTAAAACAGATGATGCTGTAGATACTACCATTAATGGTAATACAATAATGGTAGCATTCAAACCATGGTGGGCATGGGTGATTTTACATTCAAAGTGTCTTTCAAATTTATCACAGCCAGATGTTGAGAGTACAACAAATTTCCTTTTCGTGTCGATTCATAATAAACCCTACACTACTTGAAACCGTTCTGCTCAATAAGCTCTAGCTCATGTTGTCAAAACCAGCAAAAATCTTTCTCCACTTATGTTTCACTGATTGTCCCATTTGCCTCATTGCCTTAATCTCCAAGGTATACATAGGAGCTAATTTGGCTCTGCCAAAGGGGAAGAGGACTATTGGACATAATTAAGTTAACAACACTGTTTGGCTCCATATCCCATCAATTGACAAGGGCTTCAACAAGCGTTCCAGCCATATCAACTGAAAAATCCCCCCTAAACCATTTCTGAGAGACAATTTCAAAATTTTACTCTTTTTCCTAAAGCTATAATTACAATTTCAACATAATTCCTTCATGAGCAAGTATGCTTAAGATCAAAGTCTAGGCTTATAACTATATTTAAATAATCAGAACCCTACTACTCACGATTTATATGGTCCATGTAATAAACACCAATATGTTGATCGTAAACAGTCTCCCATCCTAAAGGCAGTTCATCGCCAACACAGTCAGCAAAAGTTAATGGCTTGGTAATCCTAGAATATCATAAAAAATAAAAATAGGATCAAAAGTGCAGCACTCTCCTAAGTGACTACTACTGTTTTCTATGCATTAATAGGTTATGAGTAATTTAGAAAAACACTAAGATTTGCCTGTAATTTGAACATTAAAGCTACTACTGAATGGATAAGTACATACAATGTCAAAAGATGTATACTGGAAGACACCTTGCAGAACAAGAGAGACAAGGCTTCTACATTCCAGGCTTAACACTTGAATTATCATGGCATGTAGCCCTTCTAGTTTTTTTCTAAACAAAAGGGCTGTGGTGAAATTTACTGCTTTTACAAACTGAGCCAAGTACAGTTTTTAAAAAGAAGTATCAGTATACAACAATTTGGGCATTTTGCTCCCTAGAAAGAGTTATTTACTTACATACCATGATGGTTCTAATGGTTAAAACAGTCATTATGAAAATAACCTGATTTCACATAATCAAAAACTATCATCATCCTCAGCGCTTGGACACAGTGGTTTATTTAGGAGAAATGACACAGACATACAGGACAAAGGTGATCAACAATGTTCAATTATTTTCATAGCGTATCTTTTTACAATTTCATGTTTAACATCACGTTTACACCGTAAGCAAGAACTAGACAGAATTCCTCTCCAGAGACTTCTTATTTTTATGGTAAAATAGTGAGACATTCTATGATTGCATTTTTTCATATTTATAGGTTGACCCATATATACTGTCACAGGTTTGGACAGGAGCAGTACCTCATAACCCACCCCTTCTACCACTAGCCCGCAAAATCTCAAAACAGGGGAGAAGGGGGCTCGCTGCTTGCCGGCGGGCCTTTTTGCGGCCTGGCCGGCACCCCCATTATGCCCTCCGATGCCCCCCCACGGCGTTCGTTCTTTGGGGGGAGAGGGGGAGACCGCATGGTCCGCCCTGGCAGCCGCCATCTTACCTCCTGCCTTCTGCCCGGCATGCTTTGCGGCCGGAAAGGGAAGGGAGGGACGGCAGCCAGTCAGGGCAGGCCTGCCCGGCCCTGATTGGGGGAGGTTGCTGGTGCAGGGTGGGTCATCCGGCCAGCCCCTGGCGTGGCCGGATGACCTCAGTAAGAGGGGACGGAGCTGATATAAGGCAGCTCCATCAAGTTCCCACCCTCTTTTGGCTCACGGAGCCGAAGACCTGCCCACACACCCTATAGGGGAGTACATTTCTCTGTCGCAATTTGCGGGGCGGCGGATGTCATGGGTCGTAATAGGGCATGAGGTCAAGGAGTCTCCATCAAGTCCAAGTTCAAGTACTAGTTCAAGTTCAATGGAGATCCCGCCCTCTAGTGTTAACCATCATTTGTTTACAGGGGAGGAGAGAGTCGAGTGGACGGCTTGGTCAGCATCACTCTCCTCCAGGGAGTCGGGATTGACCGACTTGTAGTCTTGACCCACATGGGTGGGATCAAGGAGTAGATCACGACCCACGCATTGCTGCCAACCATTCAGCTTGCAAGTTGCAGCCATTTATTGCCAAAAAACATGTATTTACTAATCTGTATCTAACCCATGTTTTCTGAAGATGTAACCAAAATATAATTTCAATCAAATATGTTGTGTGTGAGTATTATTCAGGAGAGCGGAGGGGCTGTATGGTCTGGGTCCACAATAACACTACACACCAGAGAGTATAAGTCTGTTTGTTGCTTTCTACACCAAGTTTCCAGCGTCCCTTTCACGGTGAGAAAAGAGAAGAAAAACATTAACAATATTTCACAGTTTCTTGCTTTCTGCGGGTCTGTTTATTTTGGGGTTTTTAAAAAAATAATTTTATTAATTTTACAATCATACATTATAATATCTAATCAATACTTATTTAGTATAACACATAATATTACCATAAACATCACAATTTTTCTATTAACTATTTTCAAAAGTTAACATAGATTCTTTACTATGATTCTTTTCAAGAATATTAATTCCCCTACCCCCCCCACCTCAGTGCTCCCCTTCACCGGAGCCATTATTCCTTACCTGATCTTTCCAGAATCTCATTTCTTCTCATGGAGGTAACCTCCCATCTTCTGTCTGTAATACTTTTTTAACAAATACTTTCCAAATTTTATCAAAATCACTTTCTTTCCAACTTCCTCTTCTTACTTTAATTCTACATGTTAACTTATCATTTACTGCCATTTTCCAAACTTCTTTATACCACTCCTCCACTTGTACATTTATTTGCATTTTCCAATGTCTTGCTATAATTAATCTTGCTGCTGTTAATAAATTTGTTATTAAATCCTTTTCTGCTTGGTTCCCGTTCTCTCCATTATAAATTGACATCAATGCTATACTCTGTTTCCTTTCTATATTTCTATTCAAAATATTCTCTATTTCTATAAAAACCATTTCCCAAAACTGCTGTACAAATTTACAATTCCACCACATATGCATATATGTACCTATTTCTTGACAACCTCTCCAACAATATTTAGAGTTATTCTTATCTATATTATGCAATCTTGCTGGTGTCAAATACCATCTCCATATTATTTTACAGTAATTTTCTTTTATCCGTATTGACATATTTTTAGTTGTCTTTGTTTCCAAATCTTATCCCATTCATGATCTCCATTTTTTTGTTTCAAATCTTCCTCCCATATTTTCCTTAAATATTCTCCTTTGTCTTTTTTATCCTTATTTTTATCAATGTTTTATATAATTCACTTGTAATACCTTTCAAACTTTCATTATCATCCCTCTTTTCACCTTTTTCCACCAAATTTTCAAATTTTGTGAATCCCTTGTTTCTTTATGATTCTTTTTCCAATTTTTAATCCATTGTTCTAACTGTATGCAATTAAACCATGAAATTTTCATTCCATGTAATTTCTCTCTTATACTCCCTTTCTCACTCATCTATCCTATCCATCCCTCTATTTTGTCTAGTCCTCTTTTCTTTAAATTCCTTTCCCATTTTTTTCCTTCAAATTATTTGGGAATTTTTTTCCCATTATAACCGGTGTTAATACTGAATCAATAGGCAAAAATTCTTTCTTATATTTATACCATATTTCCGTATATTTTGCAGAAATGGATTCTCAATTCCTTTAATTTCCTTTTTTTGTGAAATTACTAAAAAATATGTTCCATATTCTCTTTTCTATTCTCCCTATATCTATCTTTAACCATTCTAAATCTCTCTGTCCTACAATTCCTTCTATAACATATCTCAATTGATTAGCTTCATAATATCCTTTTACTATATATTGGGAAGGCCAAGTCCTCCCTCCTATTGTGATATATACCAAAATAATTTATTTAATCTTGTCCTTTCCCCTCCATTACAATATTTATTCAACATATTTTGCCATTTTTTCAGTTCTACTTCTGATATTTTTATTGGTAACATTCTAAACAAAAAAAATTATTTTAGGTAATATTTTCATTTTAACTAAAGCTACTCTTCCAAACCATGATAGTTGAGTATTTTTATATTCTTCCAACTTCTTTTCCATAATATTTTTCTCTTCTAATTCTTCTAAATCTTTTGTAACATTTATTCCTAAATACTTAATATTACTTTTTAATCTTACTTCTAATTTTTTCTCTTTTACAAATATATTTTCTTCTTCCTTAGTATAATTAAACAACATATCTGATTTATTCCAATTAACCTGTAAACCTTTCATCTCCCCAAATAATTTTAAGGGTCTGTTTATTTTTGGAGGCTTCCCAATCTATCTTTTCCCACTAACTCAGGATCACCTCGGTTCCATCACCACCCCTGGCCACAAGATGTCTGGTGTCAAGGGAAAAGTATCCAGGATCTCTGTCATGTACTGGGCTTCCTCATAAATTGCTTAACGTAGACATCTCAGAAGGAGTTTTCAGAATAACCCAGAAATACTTTCCCTTTTCAAACCAGCTATCCCTGTGCTTTTGCTCTTTCTGGATCTAGGTTTATCTCCTTTCTCTATACTTTGCCATCTATGTTGTCATCATCTTTTTGGGCTCCACCATTTCTCCTGGATACTCTCTGTCTTTCCTGTCTTGGAACAACTTTGCTCATTCTCTTCTCTCTTCCTTCCTCCACCCACCTACAATACAGCTCCATCTCACCACCCTGACGAGCAACTGCTTGTATGTTATCTGGCTAACAATCACTGGATTGGCTTATGAGCTTCAAAATGTTTTCAAGTAGGTACTGCAGGCTGCAAGCAGCTATGGCCTGGGGTAAGCTCTCCAGCTAATGCATTTGGGGAAAGATGAGTTCACTGAACAATAATGTGACATCACTTACCTGTTAGCATACCCTATTAACCCTCTCATGAGATTTCATAACGGCACATACTGGACACTTTTCGGGGTCACATCTACTGAGAACAATTGGTGTCAAGCTGACTGGAGAACAGTCGAGGTCACGATAACCTGAAAAGTGTCCAGGATCACAAAAACCGAGACAGGATTATGATAGGAAAACCCAATCGTTAATGGGTCTATGCTAATCCTTTTGAAAATGCAATCAGTGACCATCCTTCACCCATACTCTACAGAAATCTTTCCTCCACAACACCCTACCTGTCGAAACATTAAGAGGTTGTCACACATCCCTTCAATGTTTTGTCACTCCAGACCTAAGGCAATCAGCCTGTTCCAGACCCTTTTGTCCATTCCATGTCCCCAGCCATGTGTGTCACAGACAGGCCCTGCTATTCTCTTTCTTTCTGTGCCATGAACTGGATTCCCCTGTGCCACCCTCAGACGCTATCTGAGTCACTCTGCTGTGTAGGCCACTTCCTTTGAGACAGGTAACTATCACCCTTCCACCCCATCTTCTCTCTATCCAACCCTTCCCGCCTTACTCTTAAATAGCTTTGTATGATTCTTAAGAGTGTACAGTGGTCCCTTCATATTCACTGGGGTTTGGTTCCAGGACCCCCCATGGATACCAAACTCCATGAATACTCAAGTCCCATTATATGCAATGACATAGCAAAATGATGCCCCTTATATAAGATGGCAAAATCAAGGTTTACTTTTTGGATTATTATTTTGTTTAAGAATATTTTCAAGCCATGAACACCTAAATCCGTGGACGCCAAATCCATGGATATGGAGGGACAACTATACTTATATGTTAGCATATCCCCTGTGTTAAAATTCAAATAAAATACTTTTGTTTAACTTCAACTGGAGGGCTCTCTACAGTTAGTACTGGTATAAATAGGTTAAAGATTGCCAAAGTTACTCTTCTCTTGCAGACCTCCTTTTGAGCTATAATTCCCCAAACTTTCAAGGAGATACTGGCATTGTGGGTGAGACTCCAATGCCCCCCCCACTTCTTAGGGTAACATACCTATATAGTAATCATCACATTCTAGAATAGGGATATACAACTGGAAGGGGAGGGGGCTGTATTGGTCCCCAAGAAGACCTTGGATAGCTGTGCTCTCCCACTACACCAATACCCACAAAAAACTTTTTTTGCTCCCAGAGAAACCCAGAAGAGCAATTTTTTTTCAGCAACAGTGTTAAATGCTAATTTCACTTTGAGAAGGATTTATTTAAGAGGCTCTAGAATGACCTATGTCTGCAGAGAGTTTATCAGATTATGACATGATAATGAAAGTAAAGTAACAGTTCTTGACATGTCTTTATTAATAAAATTCTACTGAGTAGAGGGAATTACATAATATTCCTATCTTTAAGAAACAATCAGTACACAGTATAATACCTGTATTGAGAACTCATTAGGAGACGTTACTGGGAGTAAAAATTCAAGCATTATAAGCAGTAGGTTATACATTTGGTTCAAATATATGTTTTATTTATGGGCTAATGTGAGAACCCAATAAGCCGCATGTATTTTTATGTAACTTGTTGGTTACAGAATATTTTAACCTTCATAGAAAGATGTGGATGTGTGCATGAACAGAACTAACCAGCGTTCAGCTTCTGTAGCTTGTCTGACATTTCTCAAGTTTTCTACACCTAGCTTTTGAACTTGGTGTGTGTGTGTGTGTGTTTGTGTGTGTGTGTGTGTGTGTGTAAGGAGAAAACAAATGCTAAAAGTGTTGTTGTTTCACACAGCCATTTACAGAAAAGATGCTTATGGCAGTAGTGGAAGGGAACAGTTGAAGTCACATTCCAGTACTGAAACTATTATGACTTCCTTCTCCTTCGTAACTACAGTGTATATTCTAGGGCTTATGCTTTTGCTATTGTCATAACACACATCCTCCAAAGATTCACGTCAAAGTTTCTTTGTGTATATATGTGCAATATGCCACGTTCCCTACAACTGAGGCTCAAACAGTACTGAACATGTAATGAGAAGCACCAACAGTTCACTCTTTTCATCTTAGTTAAATGCTTGAAGTGGTCTTCATGTAACGCAATTAGCTTTCAGTACCAACCAACGAAAACTGCCCCAGCGCATGCAGATATGTCTAACTTAACGGAATGTTAGTATTTGAGAAATGGACTAGTAAACATTTATAATTTTCAATCAGGCATGTCTGCACTCTGCGGACTGACCAAAGCAGTCGTTTAAATATTTAGATGCACTGTATGAAACTGATTTACATTTCCTTTGAGAGAAAGCCACTCTCATTTTTACCAGATCTGCATCTACAAAAACATTTACAGCTGTTAATGTTGTTTGTTTTGGTTTTCTTCTTATTTAAATTTCTTATTAGAATTTCAATTCATATAATACACAAGTGGTTAAAAACTCATTATGGCCTGGCTCACAAGAAAGAAAAATGTATCCTACCTTGATTAATGAGCTACACCAGGCAACAATTCTTTCTTTCTAGATTCATTAATATTCAAGACCTACTGACATCCAAGGACTATTTTCTTCCATGTGAATCTGCTCATCCTTTAAAATCAACCATTGCATTTCTCTTGTAACACTGTTCCTAAGGCATGATTGATTGTAAAACAGAAGAACAGTCTCTGTGTTGTGAGGAACGTCTTTCCCCAAGAGATTACATTATGTTCCTTTTCATCTTTGAAAACACGAACTCAAGGATTTGCCAGAGGATTCCCAAGTAGTCTGCCATCCAGGGCTGCATGACTTCAACAACGTATATTTATATCTATACATCTTACAACTACAGCCTGGAGCTTTATAGCTCAAGTGTCCTTCTGGCATGTTGTTCCCCGTACAGGTGTCCCTCTGTATCCACAGATTTCATATCCATGGATTTAAATATTCACAGCTTGAAAATATTCTTTAAAAAATAATAATCCAAAAAGCAAACCTTGATTTTGCCATCTTATATAAGGGGCACCATTTTACTATGCCATTGCATATAATGAGACTTGAGTAGTCACGGATTTTGGTATCCACGGGGGGGGGGGGCCTCTTGGAACCAAACCCCAACGAATACGAAGGGACAACTGTATTGTGTAATTTGGTTCTTCTTCTCTCTGTATGAAAGCTTTGCATTCAGATGACTCTTTCTGTAGTCTGACAAAACAATTCAGATACTGTTTTGCCATACTACATTTTTATGAAGACCAAAACTTCAGTGTGTTTGTTTTTTAGCAACATAGCCCTGGAATACCTGGTTGCTCCTACTTTCCCCATAAATTGTATCCTTCCTTATGTTTCATCATGACATTTAAACTCAGCCTTGAATAATCTTTAAATAACAAGGACATGCAGAAAGGGTTTTTGATAGCTTAATTACCCCATTAATATTGAAACTACTGGTTCAGAGACTGGTTCAATTCAAATACTGGACATTTCCTCACTGCCAATTTTAAGACTTTTCTCCCTGTTTGGGGCTGCCTTTAAAAGATGAAAATAAAGTAATTTTCTTCTTCTATGCTATTATATTCCACATTTCCACTAAATGACATTCGAGAAATAGCAGCAATAATACTAATATACGAAAGATAATAAAATACCAGTACAGTACAATGCAGTATAAGAAACATAAATACAAAGGCAGTAAAATATAAATATGATTTTTTTTAAACTTACTTAAACCAAGCCAAGTCTATGATTCTATGATTCTAAGTCATTTCATTGCCAAAGCCCTGTATAAACAAAAATGTGTTTGCTTGCCAGCAGAACATGTCTAAATAAAACCTGGAAGATGAAATTAAACAATGTTTCAAAATCAGTTTTAGCTGCCCAACCTGGCAGCTGGAGGACAAGCTTGCTATATCCTATTTACTCTTTGTGTTCTGTGCTTTAAAAAGACATGTATGAAAGTAATTCAAGTTCTTCACCAATTCAAGTACTTCTGCTCAGTGAATTCTTCAGTTTGAATAAACTACAAAATTATGAATATCTACATTTTTGAGTAAATGTTTTCTGCTATTCAGAGACCAAGTCAACAGTTCAGACAAAAGCCCACATCAAAATTGTGTGATCAGCCCTCTCCATAACAGGGCTTCCCCATTTGCAATGGGGCTTCATCTTTTCATTGTTCCTATACCCAAATATACTCCAGACAGAATCCAATCCCCCAGAGCAATATTTGAGGGATGCAAGGAGGGGCAAATCTCTTCTACCAGCAATAATTGCATATACAGTCAGACCCCCGTATCCGCGGAACAAATTCAGTTACCCGTGGCTGAAAAAATAGGGACACATACCACAGAATCACACTGGAAAATGCCTAGAGAGGTGTTCTCTCTAGGTATCTTCTAGGTCCTCCAACACAACTCTTTGGTATGTTTCTTCTGGAAATCCCTTATTTTAATAGGGTTTGCTATTTATCTGTTGCTTCCTGTATCTGTGGTAAGTCCAGGAACCAAACCCCCACGGATATGTGAGTTCGATTATACAGTATCTGGCCAACAGTAGATAAACAGGTAAAAAAAATTCCTGTAACACAGGAAGAAAACATTCTTTTTCTCTGAAAGTGTTGTGCAAATCACTCTGTGCTTCTAAGAGAGAGAAAGGCATTACAGATACACTTTTGAGCATACCTTTACAACTGTAGATTTACAAACATTGGTTCTTTTATAACAATTTATACAGCTTTTCTACACTGGCAAGAACTCCTGGAATATTAAAATACAGTAGCACCCCGGCATCTGCTGATTTCCCATCTGCAGATTCAATTATCCGCAGATGGCGACAACAGGTTGGGTGGGAAGGGGAGGGAGGAAGGAAGGAGATGAGCTCATGGGAGGGGTTCGGCATGGCGGGCGAGAGAGGGAGGCAAGCTCGCCTCCTTTATCCCTTCTCCACAGGGGTGTGTGTCCGGCAGCGTGACATGGCTGGCAGGAGGGGGGTAGAGGGAGAAGGTGGTGGCAGCAAGGGTGTTTGCCTGGAACCAATCCCCCATGGGACAGGGGTTCTACTGTATTGCATATGACTCTCTTCAAGAGCATTCTCATTATCAAGAAAAGGGTTTTATTCTTTATTATTATTTACTCGTGTTATTCATTCAATATCTGTCAAATTATATGATATTGCCAATATATTTCAAAATATTCCTTGAAGAAATGCACAAGGCCTCTCTTAACTCAGTGTTAAACAGATGTGCTCAACTACAATTCTCATTTTTCCCCAAAAAAATTGGGAGGGGCGGCGGCAAACTACTAGCACAATCATTTATTTAATCACTACTCGTAACTGTTGCAGAAAATCCATTTCAATAGAAAATAAAACTGGAGATCACCAAAACAGGTACTTTATCACCAACCATGCAACTTCCCTACACAGAGATTCAGAGCATCGCCTACTAAGCCACTTATTCCCCAATTACCAGTTCTACTCCCCCCCCAAAAAACCCAAGTATCATTGTTAAAAATAGACATTTCCATTTCCTCGTATTATTTCCTCTGTAGTTCCCAAGCTTTAGAAGTGTTTACTCAGTATATCAACTTCCTATGTTTGTAGTTTTAAAGAAGCAGTACAAAAAAAAATCCCTTCAGTGCTGACTACCAGAAACATTTATCTTTGGAAACCAGCCCACTGTTGGTATTTTCCTCTGAAGTATGCATCACATGAAGAATAATAAAGAACTCTTGATTTAATTTGTATAACGCATCCCAACCAGAAGTAGTTAAACTGAGAGCACTCAACCTAGCCTCCTACATAAAACTCTTTCCAACAAATTCTATGCAAAACTTACTTTCCTATATTTGTTATATTGTTCTTTTTAGAAACCTCTCACATTTTCTTGGAAGCGCAAGCTACTACTTTGGTCCAGTTTTTATAACTTAAAAGAATCTATTTTGTGGAAACAATGAATCAATATGACTGACTAGGTGCCTGATTATGTGCACATCAAGTAAATGCTAGAACATAAGGAGAATGAAAAGGGTGGTGAGGATGTGTGGATACACATGTAAAGTCTGCTGCCTTCATCCAAAGGATTGAATCCACAGCTTTCTGCAGATCTTTACACTCAGTGCAACAAGTTCTAGTACATTTCTGGGTATACAGAGTGAATTCATGGTGGAACTTAGGTGCATGCCCACATTTTCAACATGTTCCAGGCATTCAAAGAAACATGTGAACAGGGCTATAGTCTAATCTCTATAGGTGTCCCAAAAGGGCTGTTGCTTCACCATTTGCACTGGTATGGGCCTGACAATTATTGTGAGAGCTCTTTATGCTCATCATGCCCATTATCCTCTTTATTTCCTTCTCTTTTTAAGTCACGGGGTTACTCATATCGGGTTACTTCACAGGGATGACATCAATTGGAGAGTCCATGCAGCATGGAGGCTGACTGCCCTATAAGCCTTGGCACCTGAAACTTATCTTTTCAACAGATAGCCGTGTTTTCTAATCTCATGTTGTACTAAAAAAAGAATGAACGATAGATAATAGATTTCCTAGTACTCCTTAATGGGAAAGACTTAATACAATGTCACCACTCTCCTGGTTAGCAGTAGTATCACAGGCCGCATCTGATTATTCAAGTGTAGAGGAACAGTTCTATACTCAATAGGTCACAGCAAATACACTTTCATTTGCAATGTAATGCTGGATATCTTACAGAGTAGACCTCTGAATTATGCATCAGGTACATGTACGCGCATGCACTCATATAAGCAAACATAAAATAGTATGCTTCTGTCTGTCCCTGTTGGAAGGTGGACCGCCGGTTCCTAGGGCCCTTTCCAATCACGGCTCAGATCAACCCCGTGGCCTTCCAGCTCCAACTCCCCAGGACTCTGCGGGCCCACCCGGTGTTCCATCGTTCCCTCTTGGTTCCAGCTACCGGGGTGAGGCCTGATGCTGGTCCTGATCCCCCGCCTGTTCCAGTTCTCGTGGATGGGGAGGAGGAGTTTGAGGTGGCCCGTGTTTTGGAGTCAAGGTGACGGCGGGGCCAGCTCCAGTACTGGATAAGATTGGGCTGGGCATGGGCCAAAGGAGCGCTCCTGGGAAGATGCTGCTGATGTCCACGCTCCTGCTCTGGTTCGGGGTTTCCATCATCGATACCCTAGGAATCCAGGGAAGGGAATTATGGAGGGGGGAGTAGTGTCATGCCCCATGAGCCTGATGAGGGTATAGAGTCAGAGGAGGAGGAGGACATGGCAGGGAATGACCCTAGGGACCCTGGCACAGGTTTATCTACAACTGTGCCAGCAGGGAACCCTGCCAACCTAGAAGCTTGAGCAGAGGAAGCGCCTGGTCCAAGTAGGTTGGCATCATAGAATCATAGAATCATAGAATTGCAGAGTTGGAAGAGACCACGAGGGCCATCCAGTCCAACCCCCCTGCCACGCAGGAAATCTTGATCAAAGCATCCCCGACATATGGCCATCCAGCCTCTGTTTAAAGACCTCCAAGCAAGGAGACCCCACCACGCTCCGAGGGAGTGTGTTCCACTGCCGAACAGCTCTTACTGTCAAAAAGTTCCTCCTCATGTTGAGGTGGAACCTCTGTTCCTGGAGCTTGCACCCATTGCTCCGTGTTTCAGTCTCTGGAGCAGCAGAAAACATGACTGCTCCATCCTCAGTGTGACATCCCTTCAAATACTTAAACAGGGCTATCATATCGCCTCTTAACCGTCTTTTTTCCAGGCTAAACATACCCAGCTCCCTAAGTCTCTCCTCATAAGGCATCGCTTCCAGACCTTTCACCATTTTAGTTGCCCTTCTCTGAACACGCTCCAATTTGTCAATATCCTTTCTGAATTGTGGTGCCCAGAACTGGACACAGTATTCTAAGTGAGGTCTGACCAAGGCAGAATAGAGTGGCACTATTACTTCCCTTGATCTAGACACTATACTTCTATTGATACAGCCCAAAATTGCATTGGCCTTTTTAGCTGCCGCATCACACTGTTGGCTCATGTTCAACTTGTGGTCTACTAGGACTCCTAGATCCCTTTCGCAAGTAGTCTCATTCAGCCAGGTCTCTCCCATCCTATATTTATGCATTTCATTTTTCCACCCTAAATGCAGTACTTTACATTTCTCCGTATTGAATTTCATTTTGTTAGCTTTGGCCCAGCTCTCCAGTCTATCCAGGTCATTCTGAATTTTGATCCTGTCCTCTAGGGTATTAGCTACTCCTCCCAATTTGGTGTCATCTGCAAATTTGATAAGTATGCCCCTAATTCCCTCATCTAAGTCATTGATAAAGATGTTGAATAGCACTGGGCCCAGGACAGAACCCTGTGGCACCCCACTGGTCACATCTTTCCAAGACGAAGAGGAGCCACTGCTGAGCACCCTTTGGGTTCAGCCGGTCAACCAATTACAAATCCATTGAACTGTTAACTTGTCTAGCCCACATTCTACAAGCTTGTTTGCAAGAATGTCATGGGGAACCTTGTCAAAGGCCTTACTGAAATCAAGGTATGCAATGTCCACAGCATTCCCTTCATCTACCAATCTGGTAACTTTATCAAAAAAAAGAGATCAGATTAGTCTGGCATGACTTGTTTCTCTGAAACCCATGTTGACTTTTTGTGATTATGGCATTGCCTTCTAAATGTTCACAGACTCTCTGTTTAATGATCTGTTCTAGAATCTTCCCTGGTATTGATGTCAGACTAACTGGACGATAATTGTTGGGATCCTCTTTTTTCCCCTTTTTGAAGATGGGAACAACGTTTGCCCTCCTCCAGTCTGCTGGGACTTCTCCTGTTCTCCAGGAGTTCTCAAATATTATTGCCAATGGCTCTGAGATTATATTTGCCAGCTCTTTTAATACTCAGTTCCAGCAGAGAGTCCTGCCCACTCAGATAAGGATGAAGAAGAGAGGGACTTACCTCCACCATCGTATACCCAGCAGCAAGTTCAAAAATAGGCTCAAAGGAGGTCTCTGAGGATTTATGAGAAGAACTTGCTCGTTAAGAAACACCTGGCAAAGCCTTAATTGCTTTATATAGGCTGGAAGAGGCAATGGAGGCTTTGTTATAGATCAACTGATCTCCCTGGAGAAAGCTTCCTGCTGACTTTGGTGACGGAATCTTTGATGCCTTGACTCGTGCCTTGACCTTGGACTGTTCCTGACTACCCTGTTGCCTGATCCTGCTGACCCATGGACTGACTTCTGGACAACACTGCCTTTTGTAAGCCTTGGCCTTTGGACTATATTCTGGACTCTTCTCTGTGTGCCTTCTTGCCTGTATTGCTGCTTCTCCAGGAAACAGAACCTTGCTTGTTCTGAACATTATCTGGCTCTCTGTAATTAACTATCTAAGGGGCTTGGCTGCTTTCCCAGCCCTTGTTTATCCTGCTGGCATTTTGAGCTGCTTTCCCGGACAATATCTCCCAGTACAATTACTGCCCCAAGTATCTGTGCCAATATAATATTTCCTAGTATGCCTCTATTGAAGTCAGTTAGCATCAACAGACTACAGTAGTCCCCCCGTATCCACTGAGGATTGGTTCTGGGGGCCCCGTGGATACCAAAAAACATGGATAATAATGAATGCCATTGAAAATAATGGGACCTCCAATTTAAAACACCTTAGAGTTGCCTTGGAGTACCCAGAAAACAGCTAGAGAGGACACATTTTCTAGGAAGACTCTATGGTAGGTGTGCCGTTTTGTGTCCCGTGGATAATTGAATCAGTGGATATGGGGGGTCCTACTATATTTGTTTGTGCACAGCTAAAGCATCATAATCTTCTGATCACTGAATGATTGATGGTGAATATTCGGCTTCTCAATCTTAAGAGTCTTGTAGGCAGAGTAAAAGCACATAGCATCCAACTATGTCAACCATCAATGAAGTTCCAATTCCAAGTTTCATGAATATATACACACGTCTACCAATATCAAAGTTTTATGAATATACACACATACATATGTTTACATATATCAAAGACCTTTCTAATACAAAATTAATATATTGCACTATATCCATACCCTACACAGAAACCTTATATTACATCACCACTCTTTCTGTAGAGCAGCCAATTTCTTTCTAAAAAGAAACAAACTGGGGTCCAATATACCCCAAACATCAGCTTATACAAAAAAAAAATTATTTTTTTTTAAAAAAATCTAATTTTAAATCTGAAAAAAATTATATATTGAGGCTAGGGAAATATTTCATTTATTTACTTGTACAAGATAATCTGACTCTTTATTGCACTCAAATTTAACTTCAGGTATATCAAATTTAGTGCTTTCCAGTAACCATTTATAAATTCATAAAACATTTTCTCTGAGAATGTAATTTATACTTCTAACACAGCAGGAGTGGCTGAAGCATTCAAAGCAGATGCCCAGACATTGGCACCAAAAGGTAACTGTACATGATACATGAGGACTACTGTGTTGAAATGTACTGATTTGGCCCTATCAAGTGATATAAATCCTATCAACTCATTTCTTCCATTAAAAAATATGCTTCAAAATATTAAAAGCAGAATTAACCCAGAGTTAATTTAGCATGAATGTATATAAATGAAATTGTTACTGATGAGACATGCTGGATGACATAGAGATCACCCATGCATGGATATTTGAATTAAACTGTACTTTATAATTGTATCTATGGGTCAAAAGATGTACCCTGTGATACAAATTCTTAAGTCTTAAAAACTGAATTAGCCATCAGAAAATAACAAGTACTTCTTAAGTGAAAAATAGGGTAATAAAGGTCCTCATACAAAGTTTCTTAAATACTGTTTTAATTATCTGGAAATACATCTGGTGAACATATGAAGCGATGCCACAAAGAACACACACTATCCTTGGTAAAACGTTCATTTTAAGTATAAACATTTACTCCAAGAAACATCCAACTATCCAAATCAAGAAATGTTTCAGCCAGCATTACAGACAAATCTATATAAATAATACCTCAAGGAAGCAATATACAGGAAGCCCCTGTTTATCTGATGAGTTAGGGACCGGAGGACTATCCGAAAGTGGCCTTGTAGGAAAGAAGAACTGACAAAAGAGTGGAACCCCTGTCAAATTAATGAAACTTGTCTGTAATTTGCAAGCGTTGAAAGAGCGAGTCAATGGAAAGTGAGGCATCAGAAAGCGGGGAAGGCTGTATCAAAATACTGAGTAGCTTCTGGATACCAACAAAATAGCCAGTTAGTAAACAATATATCAGTGGAATGCTGTTACCACAGCTCAAAAGGCTGTACACACTCCACACTAGACATCAGAAGACTTGAACTTCCAACTCCCAGATGTCCACCCTCCCATGAAAGGGAGTTGCACAGCCTGGAAGCAACCACCTAGGAGACACTCTCACAGGTTTCTGCCAAATGAGACTATTTCTGTCCAAATAATAAACTGTACTTTGTTTTTAAAATGTGGTTTCTGTTTTCTTTTCATCCTCTACTTCTCAGATGGCAAAAACCAAGATATGTATGGTTAAGTATCATTGGGTGCAGCAGCTCTCTATTCACAACTGTGCTTGTACAAACTGCTACATTGGGTACTTATGTGTGAAGGTACTTTCTGTAGGGTAGATGGCAGGAGGAATCCTTTAACATTGAGAAACTAGGACCACCCAGAAAAGCAGGAAGTTGAACTGCCCAAGTGGAATTCAAAGTTCTTTGTTCTCTCTTCTCCTCCACGAGGCCAGTTCTCTGACTAGCAAAGCCCTTCAGGAAAAAACAGTGATCGTAGCCTCCCATGTCTGGGAAGAAAACACACGAGTTAATACATAGCACTACCAACAACTCATATCAGTGAACCGGTAGGGACTGAGTCCCCTTTCTTTTCGAAGTCACAGGGAGGGCCGGATTCCTCCTGCCATCTACCATACATAAAGTTCCTTCACGGGCAAGTACCCAATGTAGCATTCTGTAGGGTGAGATGGCAGGAGGAATCCTTTAACATTGGGACATACCCAAGCCCTCCGATTCCCGGGTGGGAGTGACTACATTTGAGGGGTTCAGTCGTGGACTACTTCCTGGAGAACCTTTCTACCGAAGAAGGCTTCTGCTGACCGGAATTTGTCCAGCTTATAGTGTCTCACGAAGGTGGACGGTGTGCTCCAGGTTGCCGCCCTGCAGATTTCGATCAGGGGGGCGTTGGTGGAAAATACTGCCGAAGTAGCTGGTGATCGTGTGGAGTGTGCCACTACCCCTGAGGGCGGGGTATGTGGGCTGTGTCGTAGGCCGCGAAAATGCAGGCCTTGATCCATTTTGCTATGGTCTGTCTCGAGAACCATGAGCCCATCAAGGCTGGGCTGAATGAGATGAAGCGGGAGTCACATCTCCTGAAGGAGGCCATGCGTCTTATGTAGATTCGCAGTGCTCTCTTGACATCTAGCTTGTGTCACTGCTTCTTGGTAGGGTGTGATGGATTGGGGCAGAACAATGCAGAATTATCTGCTGTGCCACGTGAAAGTTCGATAGGCCCTTTGGTTGGAACAACGGGCGGGGGTGGAGGGACACAAAGTACTCCCCAAAGGAACACAGGTGTTCCCTAATTGAAAGGGCTGTGATCTCTGAGACCCTCCTTGCCAAAGTAATGGCCATCAGGAAGGCCACCTTCAGCGCTAGCAGGCGGAGGGATACTTTCCTGAGCAGTTCAAAGGGCTGACGAGTCAGTTGACGCACCACCAGCAGGAGGTTCCACAATGAGAATCTGTGGTGGACTGGGGGTGAAATCAGTTTTGCACCTCTTAGGAACCTTCTAACATGTGGATGAGTTGATAGTCTTTTGACTCCCGGGCACTGGATGAAAGCTGACAGTGCAGCTGCCTGTCTTTTCAGTGTGTTAGGGCAAAGCCCGCTTTCCAGGCCCTTCTGCAGGAAGGTTAAGACGTGTCCCACTGAGGCCTCTGTGGGGGTGATCTTCTGGGGTACGCACCATTGGGAGAAGACTTTCCAGGTGGCCTGGTAAATCCTTCTTGTCGATGGGCATCTGGATGCCACCAGTGTGGCTATCATGCCGTCTTCGTATCTGTAATCCTTCAGCGCTTGCCACTCAATTTCCTGTCAGCTGGAGCCAGGCTGCTTCTGGATGATTGATGGGACCTTGGCAACGAAGGTCTGGAAGTGGAGGGAGTCTCATGGGCTGTTGTGTCGTCATGGCCTTGAGATCCGAAAACCAGGGGCGTTGCAGCCAGTAGGGGGCCATGAGAATCACTTGCGTACCTTCTTGTCTTATCTTTCTGCATACCTTCCCTATTAGCGGGAGTGGAGGGAAGAGGTATAGGAGCCCTCTGGGCCATGGTGTGCTTAAGAGCGTTCACCGCCTCGGCTCCTGGTGTCAGGAACCTGGAGAAAAATCTCCTTACCTTGGTGTTCTGAAGTGTCACGAAAAGGTCCAACTGCACCTTCCCGAACCTCTGTTGGATATGGTTGAAGATTTCCTGATTCAGCTCCCATTCGCCTGGGAGCACAGTGTGCCTGCTCAGATAGTCCACCTGGAGGTTCATGTCCCCTTGCAAGTATTGGGCTGTGAGTGATTCTACCGTCCCTTCTGCCCACTTAGGAGGACTTCCGCCTCCAGGTGTAGGGATTTTGACTTGGATCCGCCTTGTTTCGCTATGTACGAGCGCACTGTGTTGTTGTCTGTCCTCAGTAGAACATGTTTCCCCTTGAGGACTGGGGAGAAGTGTGTGAGAGCTAGACGCGCTGCCCTCAGTTCTAGCCAGTGCTGCAATTAATGCTGTGCTGCAATTCCTCTGCTGACCATGTTCCCTACACTACCTGATCCTGGCAGTGTGCTCCCCATCCTCGTAGGCTGGCGTCCGACATGACCATCACCTGCTGGCTGATTGTCAGTGGGGATCCCCTGGCCAGATGGGGCAGATGGGTCCACCACTGAAGTTTCTCCTTGACCCAACTTGGGATGGTCATGGGAAAGTTTTCCCTTTGGGTTATCTGCTCCTAAAGTGGATTGAGGAGGGCTTGAAGAGGTCTGGAATGGAATCTGACCGAGGGAACCACTTGTACCGCCGAGATCATCAGTCCAAAGAGGCGAGCCAGGGAGGTCAGCATACTCTTTTTTCTTCCTCTTGTCAACTCTGACAACCTGAGAATGGTTTGCTGTCTTTCTTCCGATAGGGATATCTGGTATCCCACCGTGTCCAGCCGAACTCCCAGGTGTATGATTGTCTGGGAAGGAATGAGGTTGCTTTTCCTGAAATTTACCAGGAATCCGTGATCCTGCAGGCATTTGATTGTGACCTGGAGGTCCCTCTCTGCCGCCTGTCTGGATGGAGCTCAGAGCAGGATGTCATCCAGGTACGGGTGTGTATTTCCTTGGTTCTTAGGTGCGCGATCAGGGTTATCAGCACTTTTGTGAAGACCCTTGGGGCTGACGAGAGCCCGAATGGGAGTGCTCTGAACTGGAAGTGTTCTGTGCCGAAGGCGAACCTGAGAAACTGCCTGCTGTCCTGATGCATCTTGATGTGCAGGTGGGCTTCCACCAGGTCAAGGGATGCTAGGAAGTCCCTTTCCTGGATCGCTTCCCTTATTGAGGAAAGTGTTTCCATCCGAAAACGCTTGTAGGTGATGCATGCATTTGTGTACTTCAGGTCTAGTATCGACCTGAGGCTCCTGTCCTTTTAGGGTACTGTAAAGAAGTAGGAGTACACCCCAGAGAAACGCTGGGATGTGGGGACCTTATCAATTGCCTTTATCTCCAGTAGGTGGTGTATGGCTGTTCTCAGATCCAATGCCTTTTGGGGGTTGGTGCGGATGGGAGCTAGAATGTACCTATTTCCTTGTTTTGTGTCGAACTTCACCTTGTAACCGTGTTCTATGGTGTCTAACACCCATCTGTCTGTGGTGGAGTTGGACCACATCCCCAGGAAGCTGGACAGCCTTCCCCCTACTGGAGTTAGTCTCGAGTCAGGATTGTTGGCAGGTGGATCCCCTCTGGGACGAGGGTCCTCCCCTTTGCACAGAGGAAGTATTAGAGAAGGGAGTGTGGCATATGACATAGTTGGTTTTGGACCAAGCTGGTCTGGATTGGCGAAAATCATCTTGCCTTCCATTGCCGCGGTAGGTACAAAAGGAGCTAGTGAACTGAAAGGCTCTCCAGCTGTTCTTCTTGTCATGCTTTCTGCTTGCTGAAGGCATGGCCTGTTTCTTATCCTTTGTTTCCACAAGGATGTCTTTGAATGCCTCCTCGCCAAACAGTTTGGTTGCCTTGAACGCTGCTGTGGCCAGGGCATTTTTTGACTGGTTATCTGTGTCCCAGTGTTTCACTCACAGCAACCTTCTCGCCAGGTTGGCCCCTCCCGATGCCCTGGCGGAGAATGTTAGTAGGTCTTGTGATGCGTCTGCCATGAAGTTAAGGGCGAGGCGCAGCCTTTGGAATGTCTTGTCAAGGGTTCTGGTGTCCAGGTCCCCTGCCTCCGTTACCCCCTGCAGCCAGATGATCGCAGATCTGTAGATAATTGTGGATGCTAAAGAGGCCCTAATGGCCAGGGCTGCCTCATGCGACTTCTTGAGCGCACTGTCTGCCCTCTTCTCGTCTGCGTCTTTCAAGGAGCCTTCTCCCTCCTTGGGCGCTAGCAAATTAGAGAGCCTGGAGACCACCAGCCGGTCAACCACCAGGGTCTTCAGTTTCTCTTAAACCTCATTAGGTAAGTTGTAGAATTTCTGTGCTGCTAGGGTGCCCTTTCATCCACATGCTGGCCTATCCCATTCCTCCACCACCAAGTTCCAGAAGGCCCTTGGAAACGGGAACAGGTGTCTGTTAGGCTTAGATGAGGGCATTAGCGCCGCCACCTTCTCACTTTTGGGAGACTGTGGTTCCCCTGTTGGATCTTGAGATGGGCTAGGTGGTGTAATTTCCAGGGCTGAGAAGGCCTTGCTCAGAAGGTAGGCGAGCTTGTCGCCTTGGAAGATCCTGCCTGAGAACTCCGGTTCCGAGGTTTTAGAATCCAAAAGTTCCCCTTCCTCTTTGTCAAGGTTTGAGTTGTCATCCAGGTCACCCCAGGTGGTTTTGGGACCCCCTGTAGGCTAATGCCAGTGCCTTCCCTTCTGAAGCCTCCCCAGACTCCTCTGAGGAGTGACTCGAGGGGGGTGCCTTCCTTTTTCTAGACAGGGGTTTGTTGAGGGGTTTTCCCTTCTTTGTGTACTTAGATGAATGGGATGCCCCTTGATGTTGCCGCTTCTTCGAGCCCAATGGTTTGGATGGGACCTGTTGGCCTCTGTGCCTCTTGGCACTGGGCTGGGAGACTTTTCCCTTGGTGGCTCTGGGGGGGGGGGGCGCCTTGGAAGGGCGGGCTCCATCTTGGTCTGGCAACAGGGCCTCCGTCAGGATTCTGAAGGCCGTACCAATTGCCTCCCTCCTGGATGCTTCACCGTTGTCCCCCGACTCATCCCCAGACTCATCTGAGTTGAGGGACCCCAGAGAAACCACCTCCCCCTCCTCCCCCTGAGCCGAAGCCTCGGCCGGGGCTCTGGATCCCCCTGCTTTCTCCCCTGAAAGAGTCTCCTCACTGGAGGAGATATCTCCTGCCTTCCTCCTGGCTGCTCTGCTTGCGGCTACCGCCCTCATAATTGCCTGCTTGTCCTTAGGGGCACATTCAATAATCAGGCGCTCTATGTTCTCCTCGGTGGACTCCCTTACCTTTGTTGGCATGCCCTCCGCATGGCGCATGTCCAACATGGCTCCACTGGACCCTTGGGAGTGAATCTCGGTCCCACTGTCCTGTGCCTGCTCACCGTCGCTCGCCTCCGGGGTTCGCTCCCTCCTTTGAGGTTGCTTGTCCCCTTCATGCCGCTTAAGTGCGCTCCTTGAGCTGCCTGCGGTCAAGGCCCTCTCGGCCTCCTTGGCCGCCCTCCTCTGTGAGACCGGCAAAGCCGCATGGTCCGAAGAGGGAAGGGAGTCGGGCTGGCTGCTTCCCTCCGAGCTGCCTGAAAGGGAGCTCTGGGGCTCAGCTGTTGCTGCTTGCTGGCGGCTCTGATCCGGCTGCTTTCCCTTCACTGCAGTCTCTGCTGGCCCCCATGGTTGAGCGTAGGAACACTGGATTCTCCACCAAAAGAGAGAGACGTAGGGGAGGCTTGCAGGCTGGGGGGCAGAGGAGAAGGTTGTCTTTTTTTTTAAGAAAACTTTTTGAGGCGGGGGGTAGGAAGGGTATAAGAAGCAAGTAAGGTGGGTAGGCGTAGAGAAAATTAGCAAAAGGTAGATATTAAGAGAAAAAAAGGTGGAGAAGAATCCTGTGCCTTCCTGGGCAAAGCAGGAAGTTGAACTGGCCTCGTAGAGAAGAAGAGAGAACAAAGAATTTTGAGTTCCACTCGGGCAGTTCAACTTCCTGCTTTTCCGGGCGGTTCTAGTTTCCCAATGTTAAAGGATTCCTCCTGCCATCTCACCCTACAGAACTAAGGTTTTTATATGTATTTATTTTATAAATACGCATAATAGTATATTCATATACTAAGCTAAGAGTGAAACATTTTATGTTACTAAAGCAGCAAAATAAGTTTTGATTTAATCAGGGCTGTGGAGTTGGTATGCCAAACCTTCAACTCAGACTCTCTATTCTTCTACTGCCTGATTCCAACTTCTTCATAAATGGCAAATGTATATTAATTATGTATATATTAACAAGATTACTGTAGTAAAATGGTAGCACAAAGAATTTAATCACTATCACATGAATCAATTACTTAGATTTATAAAACATAAAATATACCGAAAAATTTATTCACAAGAAAACTTTCCCAAATTACTATAAAAGTAAAAATGTAACAAACTACACATTTAATATTACACGTTTTTATTTTCAAGTCAGAGTCAGTACACTGACTCTGACTCCACCCAAAATTGCTTCCAACTCTCATCCTACTCCACAGTCTTGGATTTGATATGAAAATAAACACTTGGTTGTATTTCAATTTTCTCCCCAAAATTTCACACCTTGCCCCTGTGTCCCCCCACCCCACAATGCAAGGGGAGGCATTTTTTTCTAAAGCTTCAAAATTTCTGAAGATTTTTCATCTCTACGCAGGACTGAAACAAAATAAACATTTCAAAGAAGAGCTAGGAGGAACATGCCTTCATTTTTTTCTTTTTTACTGAACTTTCATAACACTATGGAATGAAGAGTCAGACTACTTCTAAAAATGTAAGTGATCTGTTTGATTGATTTTTATCTCACCCCTTAATAAAGATTATGATGTAAATAAAATCCCCAGACAATTTGTGTCCAGGTGATAATTGGCTCCAAACAAACTTGACTTTAAAACATGGAAGTACAGCAACTGCCTTAAGATTATCGGGACCTACCTAGCTAAAAGCAGGAGTACTGCAAGTGACTCACACTTGTACATCAGAGCATTTGCTGATTTTCAGATGTAAATTTATTAGCTGTGGTCTTCGTCAAACCAGTTTTAATTACACCATTCTGAAAGCTGAAATACAGAAGATGAACTGTTCACATATAATCACTGAAAGTGTTTCAATACTAAATTGGTTTTGCTCTAGTTTCTCAAAGCTAGGCACAAACCCCACAGATTACAGTAATGTACTAAGCTAATTGTTTTCTTCCACCTTGCAATTCTTAATTCAGGACTTTTTTTACTTTCCTACAAGTTGTACAGTTCCTACCTTGAGCAACTTCTTTTCTTACAAATAAAAAAAAATCCTGTACAAATTCCATTGACTCAAACACTGCATGAAGCCTTTTGGATTAGAATTGACTCATGAGAGCTTTCAGACCAGCCTTTTACCCTGGCAGAACCCTTGAAATAATTTTCAGGTTCCAGAGAACCTCTGCACAAAAAATATTATATCTTTACAGCTTATATTATATTATATACAGCTCAAAAAAGTGTGTGTCTCCCCCCCCCCAATAGCAATCTCTTGTGGAACTCCTAGCAATATCTTGCAGAATCCTAGGGTTTCAGGGAACCTAGGCTGAACCCTATTTTAGAACAACATTGCTACTCTCAATGAATTTGGAAAGTCAGCAAACAATTTGAAGGGTGTCATTCAGAGATGTTTTTCCTCTCACGCTTTCTCTTATGGGGGTAGGGTGGGATTTCTTAATAGCAGAAACGACTTGGATAAATGAACTTCCAGAGAGTAAGCAAAATCAGGGACACACTGCCTAGTTCCTACCTAGTGTCCATTAACGTATAAAGTCAGGGTGGATTTTTGGTATCCACGAGGGATCCTGGAACCAAACCCCAGCGAATATGAAGAGACAACTGTATTCTTATTCCCTCATGGGCAAAAATAGAACCAGAAATAAATCAGAAACTACTTCCTGTTGGAGATTTTTATTTATATTATTTAGTTGATTTATATCCCATCTTTCTCCTGAATGGGATTCAAAGTAATTTTTTTCAGGCCCAATATGCCCCAGGCTGAGGAAATTCTATTAGCCATCCACTCTTCTGCAGTTACCTACATGTGGTATATAGGTTGAATATTCCACTTTTAACAGCTTAGAACAGGAGTTCATGTAATTCTTTAAACATTTTATTTAAAACTTTCCAAGATACATAACAGAACAATAACAATAGAGGAAAAACAAAATAAAAGAAAAGCAAAAAAGAAAAGTAAGCAAAAGAAAAGAAAAGATAGAAAGTTACTTTGAATCTTCTCTTCAGCGATTATTAAAATATGCATCAGTCTATACTTCAATCATCTATCAGAATAAATCATCTTCCTTTCTATAACGTATACTTGTTGATACAGTCGTCCCTCCACATTTGTGGGTTAAGCATTTGCGGATTTGATTATCTGCACATTTGATTAATATGTTTTCTCTAGGCATCTGTGGGTCCTCCAATGCAATTCTATGGTCAACTTCAGCAGAAAGCTGTTTTCCCACTTTTGCAGGGCTGCTGGGCCCCTAAACCCCGTAAAATCTGAGGACCATCCTTAATCAAAATCAAATATATATTTTTTAAAGAAAATCAATGCAAGGTTAGTAATCTTTAGATTTTCCTTGGGAGTTTTCCGGGCTGTGAGGCCGTGTTCTGGAAGAATTCTGGAATGGAAAAATCCATTAGCACTGGGAACCTAGGACCACCCAGGAAGAAGCAGGAAGTTGAATCATGGTCGTGGAGATCTGAATCCCTTTGTTCTCCTCCTCTCCATCTCCACGAGGCCAGTTCTTGTTTTCTACCCTTTAAAAAAAAAAAAAAAGCCTTTTCTTCCAGACTTTCTCCAACCTCCCCGCCTGCCCCCCCTCACCTTTCTCCTACTTCTTTCTCTCTTCTCCTGAGGAAATGGGAGGAAACAAAAAGGCTGCGAAAGTTAACAGACGGCAGCCTGGCAAGTCTCAAGCCCCCAGAACGGCAGCTCGGAGGGAACCCAGAGGGCCGAGTCCGCCACCTCCTCCAAGGTCCAGGCGACTTACCCGGTGGCCCAGAGGAAGGCCCTGGCCAGCAGCATCTCTTCAAGTGCACCAAAGGCCTGCCCACCCCAGCTGCATTTGAAAGAGAAACAGCCGCAACCAAAGGGCCTACAGGTGGCTGCAGCTGGGGGCGAGGGCACGGAGAGCCAGGAGGCCGCGGGGGCCGCGGTTTCCTCCCTGCCCCAACAGAGCTTGCTCTCTTCCACCGGAGCCACCGAGAACAATCAGCAAGAGGTGGGGGCCCCAATGAAGGTACGAGGGCTCCTGGTAGGGAAGGAATTGCAGGCGGTAGCAATGGCAAACCTCCCCAAGCATGACTTCCCCTCTGCATCGTCGGCCTCTGCCAGCAGAACTCTCCATAAAATCACAGTGGAGCTCTCATCCAGCGAGGATGAAGCCCAGGGGGAGGAAATGGAAATGCAAGGGGGGGAAAACCCAGACGATGCCCTGGGGAAAGACTTAGAGAACCAAGGGGGAAATTACCCCAATGGCTCTGAAAACGAAACACCTGGGAATGCAGGTCTAAGGAGGGGAGAGGCCATCAGGATGGCCCTCAGCCTGCTTTCTGATGCCCTCCTCTCTGAACAAGACGAATCCCAGACCCCCATTGCTAGTACTGCAAAGTCAGTCTTGGCATTAGGGAGCCAGGCCAGGGCCCACAGATCCAATGGGAAAACAGACCCCAGAAAGGTGGTATTGACCCAGGGGACTCGGGTTGCTAAATCACAAGGCAACATTCAGGTGACCCAACGCAGGGGGGAGTGACCCAATGCAGGGGGAGGGGCGACCCCACACCCAATCCCTTCCCAAGAAAAGAAAGACCCCACCCTCAAGGCACTCCTCTGAGAAGTCAGGTGAGGCCTCTGAGGGAGAGGACCAAATTCTGAGGGCCATGGGGGGGGGGATGACCTCACCGGGGACCCAGATGGTACCATCAGTCCTGATAAGGAAGAGGGTGAACTCTCTGACTCTGAGGCCTTGTAGCCAGAGATCTCAGACAGAGTCTTTCAAGGAGATAAATTATCATACCTCCTTAATAAGGCCCTGTCTGCCCTGGAGATCACACACCCCTCCTCGCAACAAGACAATACAGGGGACTCTCAGGCCCCCAAAAGCGAGAAGGTAGCAGTGCTTATGCCCTCCACGAAACCAAAGAGGCATCTATTCCTATTCCCAGGTCCATTCTGGAACCTGGTGGCCAAAGAATGGGACAAACCTGCCTCAGGCAGGAGAGGTTCCTGAGCAGCCCAAAGATTCTATAACTTCCCCCGGGAAGTCCTAGATAAATTGAAAACCCCAGTGGTTGACCATCCGGTGATCTCAATGGTCTCCAACTCCCTCGCACCTAAGGAAGGGGAAGGGTCCCTCAAGGACCCTGATGAGAAAAGAGCAGATGGCACCCTCAAGAAATCACATGAGGCATCGACTCTAGGGATTAGGGCATCCCTAGCCACCACAATTATCTCAAGAGCGGCCATCATATGGCTCCAAGAGGTAATGGAAGCGTAGGACCTGGACACTAGGATGCTCCACAAAGCATTCCAAAGAATCCAGCATGCACTGCACTTCATAGCAGATGCCTCTCAGGACTCTCTGACATTCACAGTCAAGGCTGCTGGGGCCACCACACTTGCCCGAAGGTCCCTTTGGCTAAAACACTGGGATGCAGACACCCAGTCCAGAAATGCCCTTGCAACCTCAGCTTTCAAGGGTACCAAGTTGTTTGGAGAGAAAGCCGTGAAAGACATACTGGTGGAGACGAAGGACAAGAAGCAAGCCATGCCGACAACAAACAGAAAACAGGACAAGAACAGCTGTCCAGGTTCCTAGACTCCTGGTCGATCTCTACCTCAGACAAATGGGTGCTAGAAACCATAGCACAAGTCTACAAGGTAGAGTTCGACTCATGACCAAGGAACCAGTTCCTACCAGCCCCAGTTCCATCTAACTCAAGCAAGGCAACAGATCTTAGGACAGCCATCAACCACCTACTGGAGATAGAAGCCATAGAAGAGGTGCCTGCATCTCAGCATTTCTCAGGGGTGTACTCCTACTTCTTTACGGTACCCAAAAAGGACGGAAGCCTCAGGTCAATTCTAGACCTGAAGTACTCATGCGTTACCTATAAGCATTTCCGGATGGAAACCCTATTGTCAATAAGAGAGACTCTACAGGAAGGGGACTTCTTAGCGTCTCTGGACCTCTCAGAAGCATATCTGCACATCAAGATGCACCCAGACAGCAGGCAGTTCCTCAGGTTTGCATTCAGAGAGGAACACTTTCAATTCAGAGCACTCCCCTTCAGCCTCTCAACAGCGCCCCGAGTGTTCATGAAGGTCATGGTAGTGCTGATAGTGCTCCTGAGAACCAAGGGGATACACCTCTACCCATACTTAGACGACATCCTGCTGAGGGCAACCTCCAAGGTCAAGGCAGAAAGGGACCTGTGGGACACAATCAACTGCCTCCAAGAACACAGCTTTCTAGTAAACTTCAAGAAAAGCAGCCTCACCCCATTGCAAACAATAGTTCACCTAGGGGTAGAACTGGACACACCGAACTATCAGGTCTTCCTGTCGAGGGAGCGCCAGCTGGTCCTACAACGAGAGGACAGAGAGGCATGCAGATTACCACGAGCGCCCATAACCACCCTTGCACACCTATTTGGTTTTATGATCTCGGCAATACAGGTAATGTATGAGCCAGGTTTCATTCAGAACCTTACAGGCTTTTCTCCTGCCGTACCAAGAACAGATAGCATGGAGGGAGGACTTCACCCTTGCCATACCTCACTCAGTGAAGGAGTCCCTCCTTTGGTGGACTTGACCAGGGGATCCCCGCTGACTATCGGCCAACAGATTGTAGTCACATCGGACGCAAGCCTCCAAGGATGGGGGGCTCACTGCCTAGGTCAAGTTGCCCAGGGGACCTGGGTGAATGCAGAGAAACTCCACAGCATAAATTGGCTGGAGCTGAGGGCTGCGCGTCTGGCACTGGCCCACTTCCTAAAGGATCAACATGTCCTATTGATGACGGACAACACCACAGCACGCTCATACATAGCGAAACAAGGGGGCTCCAAGTCGAAGTCCCTACAGCTAGAGGTGGGCGCGCTCTTACGATGGGCAGAGTCAACAGTTCTCTCCCTCTCAGTACAGTATCTCCAAGGAGAAGTGAATCTCCAGGCAGATTACCTAAGCAGACACACGGTGCTCCCAGGGGGATGGGAGTTGAACCAGGAAATCTTCCTCCAAATCCAAAAGAAATTTGGGGAAATAGTGGTAGACCTCTTCGCAACGCCTCAAAACGCCAAACTGGTGTGCTGCTTCACCCACTTCTCCCACCAGGGGGCAGGAACTGACGCTCTACACTCCTCTTGGCCAAGCAGCCTCCTGTACCTTTCCTCCCCTCTCCCTCTAACAGGGAAAGTGTGCAGGAAAATCCACCAGGAAGGGGCACAGGTAGTCCTACTGGCATCCCACTGGCCACGCCACCCCTGGTTCTCGGACTTAATGGAAATGTCGGTCCAGCCACCCATGAAGCTCCCTCCACGAGTTGATCTCCTTCACCAGGGCCCAATACTACACCCCAACGTGTCGTGGCTTCAGCTGACAGCCTGGAGATTGAATGGTGAGCTACGATGGAGTGCGGATATGATGATCAGGTGATCACCACGCTCCTGGCCTCACACCAACCATCAACCAGGAGGATATATCAAGCCACGTGGAAAGTGCAATGGTGTGCCTCCGAGGAGGTAAATCTTCTCAAGGCCACAATGTGCCATGTCCTGGCATTCCTCCAAAGGGGTCTGGAAAGGGGGCTTCGTCCTAATACCTTGAAGAGACAGGCAGCCGCTCCGGCAGCCTTCATACCGTGTCCCCAAGAGGGTCAGATCTCAACGCACCTCCATGTGAGATGATTTCTGAGGGGGGTGACACTGATCTCACCCCCAGTCCACCACAGGTTCCCTTCATGGAACTTATCCCTGGTTCTACGCCAACTAATGCAACACCCCTTCAAGCCCCTTAGAAGGGTATCATTACAGATACTAACGTTCAAGGAGGCCTTCCTGATGGCCATCACATCAGCCAGGAGGGTCCCTGACCTAACGGCCCTTTTGGTCCGGAAGCACCTCTGTTCATTCAGCGAGGACTTCGTCTCCCTTCACATAGATCCCTCCTTTCAACCTAAGGTGATTTCCAAATTCCACATTGCACAACAGCTCACCTTACCCTCCTTTTGCCCCAACCCATCCCACCCCACAGAGAAATAGTGGCACAAACTGGATGTTAGGAGGGCATTAAAAGGTCTACATCAGATGCCCGGCTTCATTCAGGCGCTGTGATGCTCTGTTCGCCTCCTTCAACCCCTCATCAATGGGAGCACGGGTGTTGAGGCAGATGATAGCAACATGGATTAAAGCATGCATTTTCATAGCTTATGATTCAACCAACACCCCACGTCCCTTGGGGATAGTAGCACATTCAACACGCGCAGCGGCAACCTCTGCCGTGTTTTTGATGAATACCCCTCTCTCAGAAATATGTAGGGCGGTAATGTGGAGCACCCCATCTACCTTCATCAGACACTACAAGGTGGACAAATTCAGGTCGGCAGAAGCCACCTTTGGCAGAAGGGTGCTCCATGAGGTGGTACATGCCTAGTCCCTCTTAGTAAGCAGTCACTCCCTCCCTAGGGTATTTACAAGCTTGGGTATGTCCCAGTGCTAATGGAGTCTTCCTGCCATCTCACCTTACAGACTGTTACATTGGGTACTTACTGTGAAGATACTTTCTGTAGGATGGATGACAGGAAGAATCCGCCGCACCCTGTGACTGCAGAGGGTACCCCCATTCCGGTTCACAGTTCCGTATTGTTATTACCTCTAACATGTGTCCTTCTTTGAATAGGGAAGTTCTGATCGCTGATTTACAGGGCTTTGCTAGTCAGAGAACTGGCCTCGTGGAGATGGAGAGGAGGAGAACAAAGGGATTCAAATCTACAAGATCATGATTCGACTTCCTGCTTCTTCCTGGGCGGTCCTAGGTTCCCAGTGCTAATGGATTTTTTCTGCCATCCACCCTACAGAAAGTACCTTCACGGTAAATACCCAATGTAATATTTTGCCATTTGGAAAAAAAAAATCAAGTTCCAATCTTATTTAATTGTTCTGCTTAATATAATCTTCAAAAACTCAAAAAATAGTCCTTAAAGCTTCTCATATTAGCATGGAAAGCAGGAAACATACTAAGGCATCACCACTAAGTCGAGTATCTCCTTTGATTTAAGTCCAAATCATTTCAAGTGCTCTTAAGAAGTAATTAAGAAAGTGGAGTTGCAGGCTCAGTGTCTCATATACAGCAGTATGAGCTTGATTGAATTCCCACAGTCCCCTCCACTTTGCTCACTTATGGTGTCCTTGAGACCGCAGGTTTCTGGACTCTTGTGAGAGATCTCTGCACCCTCCCCTTCTCTGTGCAGAGATTCACCAGCCAGAACTTTCCTCCGTGCTGGTGGTCATCGCTGCTGCAGCTTTTCCTGCAGGGATGTCAGCCCACCATTGCGAAGGGATGTCAGCCCACCATTGCCCCACCTGTAAGTCTAAGTTGATATAAGTTTTGTAGAAGAGTAGAGAGCAACACTTCCAAATGACAAACCCAGGAACTTCAGTAAAAAAGAAAAAGTAACAGAGAGTAGATAATTGCATACATTGGTTTCAATGGATGCAATTAAAAACAGTTAAATTAAATAATTAAAAGCAGATGAAGAGTTAAAAAAAAAGCCAGCAAGTACAGTGGCTTTATTTATATTAAATTTATTTATTTACACACAGACATGAAATAAAATGCAGTGGTATTCTTGCTCCACAGAAGGAAGCTACCATACAGCAAGTATCCTACATCACAGCCTAGTTCTCGGGGAATTGCTAGCTACAGAGTTCCTACAGATTTTCAAGTATGCTTACCTAAAGGTAGCTAATGCTATCAAAGAACACACACGAAACAATCACTGAGAGGGCAAAATATATGTGTTAGTGTGAAAAGATATACAAGTATAGATTCAAATAAAAATATATTTCAACAATCTAGTGTTCTAATCTTTAAAATGAATTTTTGGTAAGAGAAACTCTGGCTACTGAATCTACATTTGAAATTCTAAATCCTTATAGTTTTATCAGTCATATTACAGAAATTTTAAGATTAGTTTTAGATAACTATTTTAGTGTTAACCAAATTATAAAAACTTAGAAACATCCCATAATTGGTTTATCAAATAACTGTTGTTACAGTTATCCCCAAACATTACCTCCTAGTCTCATTCTCTTTCAAACTAATCATAACATTACTTCTAGCCTCCAAACTTACACAAATAAAAACTCTCTCTTGAACATAACTTTTTTAAAAAAAAAATCCATAAGTAGACTTATTTAAGTGAGCATTTTCTGAGTGGACCAAAATGAGATGCCAAGCTGTAAATGTAATAACAGCTAAATATTTTAACTGGCAACATCCTTGTACCAACATGTTTTTAATGTCATATCAGCTATGAAATCCAGATTTAGAACATTTGGCTTCCACATTAAAACTATTTTGCAAAATACATATGTACCTAATTCACGACACATAAAAAAACGATGATGCTGAATTATATAAAATCATTCAGCTCCGTCGCATTTACGAATACTCTGAAGCATTTGCAACCAGGGAGAATATGAACAGTTTTTATCACAGTATCTATCCCATTAATTCTTTAAAAATATTTTTGACATTTGAACCTTTCATTGAGATTAAAGTATACAAAGAAAACAAATACATGCATACCTCTGTTAACTAAGCATCTGACAAAGAAGCTTCTTTTTATGGGAGCCCTACCCAACCCCCTTCCCATTTCTTGCCCTTTGTCTAGCTAGAAAATTTATTTGCAGCAGTAGCAAGGAGGGCTGGGGAATTACAAACTTGCAGTTCAGGGATTCGGCCATCACAATAAGTGTACCTCTTGCATGGGCCAGAGGAGACCATAAGCCAAAAGGGGCTTCGCAGCCATCCAAAAGCTGAAATACCAAACCAAGTCCATGAGGCAAAGAATAGTTACCGGTAGGTTAAGTCCAAATTGAAAAAGCCAACAAAGATAGAAGAATGAATCACCAAAGCCAAAATGTGGAGAGAGGTCAATAAACCAAATCCAAGCCAAGTCAGTCTTTGAAAAAGTCAGTCAGGAACCTCCCTGACTGTATTTTTTCTGACACTGCTGCGGGAAACAAAAAGGAACTGACGTTTACGTGGAAAGCACAATGATCATGCACATTAGGGATGAGAGGGGCTACTGCCAAAACGCGTATCATATAGCTCTAGAAGGTTCCGAGAGATGCACTGTGCAGGCACCATTGACCTCATTTGTGTGAGTCACAGAGACCACGAAGAAGAAAACTAAACTAAACTGAATAAACAAATAAATTGATACAATCTGCTGAATTTGATTTATATTTTATACTGCCCTGAGAGCTTTGAATACATTGCAAAATATAAATTAATACATAAATGCACAAATAATAAGGAGCTACTATTTTTTGTTTTTATACTTTTTAGGCTTGTTAAAAAATGAAACTTATTTTTTGTATAAGCACACAGGGCCTGATCATACAACCACCACACCATGAACCAATTAATCTTTTCACTGAGGAAATACTTCTGACAACAAGTTCAAGAGGCAACTATCAACAGAAATAGAGCCAAAAGGGTGCCACTGAGTGGATAAAAAGGGGGTGAGGAAAATTAGCATCCTTGGAGTGTGGAGTTTGAAGCTTGATAAATATAAAAAAATTATTTAGAAACTGAAGGCAGTAACCACCTCAAAACACAGCCTAAGTATGCTCGGAAGACATGGAATATTGAGTGTCAGATGGGGAGGTATGGAAAGAGAGGCAGCTTGAATGGATTGCAGAAAAAGACATACAGTTGTCCCTTCATATTCGCTGGGGTTTGGTTCCAGGACCCCCCATGGATACCAAAATCCGTGAATACTCAAGTCCCATTATATGCAATGGCATAGCAAAATGGTGTCCCTTATATAAGACGGCAAAATCAAGGTTTGCAATTTGGATTATTATTTTTTAAAGAATATTTTCAAGCCGTGAATACTTAAATCTGTGGATACCAGATACGGAGGAACAACTGTAGTTGGCTGGACAGAAGCCTGAAGAGGACCACTCCTATTACAGAGATGAGAGCATGCTGCAAATTTTTGTGCTAGTTCCTATTCAACCAAATTCTGTTTCAGATAGCAACAACGGGAAGTTAAGACACAAGGTACTTGTTTTTTCAGATCCTCATCCCCTGTACAATTGAAAAAGGCTCAGTTGTTCCCCCAAGTGACTTACTGGGGGGAAAGAATCAAAGCACAAATAATGATTTTTTTAAAAAAACTGAACAAAAGGCTATGATTAATTTGTGTCCTATCCTGGGATTCCCTACTGACATGAATGTAGCTTCTTGATAAGCGTATCTTTGCCCTAAAAGAATAATTGGTGTAAAATGTGCAAATTCAGTTTATCATCATCTAGCAGATGGTCAGCATCTCACTTTGAAAGACATATTCCATGGTATGATGTAGAGGGTTTATAGTGAATGCACTTCTTATGGTATACTCTCAAGCAGCAAAAGAGTAGCCCACAAGGGCCCTTCAAGTAGCCAAAAGGGAAAGGGACCAGTAATTGAGACTTTTGGCCCAACTTTCAACAGTGCTCAATAAAGCTTATTTCTGGGTAAGCGAAATTGCAGACTATGTGTCATAATCTCCTACAGACTGTCAGAAGAGTCTTTTCCCCACTAGAGTCACACTTCAAGTGGGAAAGAACAGCAAAATGTTCAAAACTCATATGGCAGAATTAAACAGTTTTTCTCCACTCATCTGAGCAAACTATAACTTCGGCTGATGCAGCACAAGCCTACAGTTGTGCCTTAACAAATACAGGTTAAAATCAAAATGCCTGTGACAACCAAACTAGTATTTAATTCTTTCTGCAAAAGTACCTTCTAAAGTATGCATGGGTTTTCCATGACTGAAATTACTGGAGGATAAATATTTTGATTTAGAAAGAGCAGCAGTATGTATATGTGGTACATGAGAAATATTCTGCTATTCCTCCTAAAGTTAATAGCACAAACATACCTTTCATGCCACAACTCATAACTGCCACCTTGAAGTTTCTTGCATATTGCTTTAATAGAAGAAAGTACAGTACAGTACAAGTCTGTCTTGCTTGCGAAGAACTGGTGGGGGTGGGGGAACAACACTGAAACAATAAAATTGCACACCTTGTGAAGGAACACTGATTCTAATTCACAAAGAAAATGCTCACATTGATCTATCCAAATGAATTTACATATTAGGCAATGTCTTGAGAAATTCAGCATTACTGTAGGGTAAAACTGGGTTTTACTGTAAATACAATAACACACAAACTGTATAAACTAATATATTTTGAACCACATAATTTATATTCTGCTAGGCTTGGTGGGTTTGGTTTGCTGTAAATAGCTCAACAAATACCAGCATTGCAGATAATAAAAAAATAAATAAAGAGAAACATGAGACATTTAACAATATTTTCATTCACTTTCCTATCCTTACCAAAACAGAAAACATATAGCTTTTTCAACCCCAAGAATGCATTTTTTAATATACAATTGAGCCTACCTAAAGAATAATATATAACCTGCAAATTCCCAAACTGCATTTTAGAAGATTCTATTTATGGAAAAGCAAAGTATAGATGTTTCCACAGGCAGGACACATTTTCCATAGGACCATGTAGAGATTTCACAGTTCATTCTCACATTTAAAAGCATTCCTTATATTTTGTAATGTCTCATTTTTACATAAACTCTGTCCATCCATTTTATAAATCCTGAAAAATGTATAAGCTCAATCAGAATAGAGCATGAAGAAAAAAAATCTATTTCAAATAATTTGGGTATGTTTTTCAAGGCTATTTGATGTTTTGCAAAGCTTGCCTATGTGCCCAAGTAACTTACGTGAAATAATTAATGAGCAGTTTGCCAGGAATCTTAAGAAAGATAAATTACCCAATCTTGGAGCATGTAACTTAAAACAGCTTTACATATAAGGATGATGGAAGCAATACAGTTGTCCCTCCATATCCACGGATTTGGTATCCACGGATTTAAGTATTCACGGCTTGAAAATATTCTTTAAAAAATAATAATCCAAAAAGCAAACCTTGATTTAGCCATCTTATATAAGGGATACCATTTTGCTATACCATTGCATACAACAGAACTTGAATATTCACAGATTTTGGTATCCACGGGAGGTCCTGGAACCAAACCCCAGCAAATATTAAGGGACAACTGTACTACCATAATTGATATTCTGTCTGTATGTCAGGACCAGACAGCTAGAATTTCAATATAGTCCCAGCCTCCAAATCCAGGGGAAAGCCCCACTTAGTATCCACCTGCCAGACAGAGTCCCTGCAAATATTGCTTCTACCTTTATTTGCTAGGTAAAGCAAGGCCAAAGTGGGGAATATGTCTAATCTACCTCAGATACATGAGTTACACCAGTGATTCTTAACCTGTGGTCCTTGGACCCCCCAGGGGTCCGCAATGTCCTCACAGAGGGTCTGCAAAGGCTTGAAGGCTGCTTGGCCCACCTCCTTCTTGAAGTGAAGCAGCCACATGACAGAAGCCAAGGAAAAGGCTAGCTGGCTGGCTTGGCCTGCACATTGCCATTCAATCAGCACCAGTCACAAACTTGCAGGAAGAAACACGAGTAAAGTCTTCCCTCCCCCTCCAGTGCCTCTGAGGGGAAGGAGTAATGGATGGTGTAATTGTATGATCATAATCATCATCATCATCATCATGTGTTGTTGTTGTTGTTATGGCATTAAATCTTGAGTTAAGTCTTGGTGGCCCGTGGCAACAAAAGGGGATCCCTGTTAAAGAAAAGGTTAAGAGCCAGTGAGTTACACCATTCAAGTGTAATGGTTGTGTTTTGTTTTCCGTAGGAAGGGGCTCATGTTTCACCTAATCTGTCAGAAGCCATTCTCTGATATTTTCAAGGCTGAAGACAAAGAAGTGGGACAGCCAGCAGCCACTGCTCCCTCCCCTCTCCAAACCACAACTTTTTAAAGGAGGAGACCGATAAAATGAAAATTTACTTATACTGGCACACAATTTAAGAGGGCTATTTGGTGGTGTGTGGCTATGAACTATAAATCCAATCATAAAATTAATTTTGCAGGCTTCACTCTCCATCTCCATTTCATGTAAAAATCAAAAAAATGGCAGATTTCCAGAATTTTCTTTGACAAATCTTTTTTCAGGCATTTTACTTAATCTCTGCAAAATGAATGAGCCTTAAATACAGTCAATCCTATTTCCCAATACTATTTCCCATGCTGCAGGACAGAGCTAGGGACCCCACTATTAAGGTCATAATCACCTCAAACAATGGCTTAACATTATTGTTGTGCAAAGGAAATCTGAATCTTTAAACAGGCTTCTAGAATACTTTGTAAAGAACCAAAAAGGGGGAGAAAAAAATCACAACTAGTGGTGAGCTGCTTAATGGAATAACAATGCTAGAAGTATGCTATGACATTTACAAAAAAAAAAAAAAACCCTATTAAAGCAGCTCTATTTAAGTTTTTTTTTAAAAAAATGTGTAAAAGTTGCTCTAATTACAGCCTCAGATCTTTGCTTAGCAAATGTTATCTAATTCAAATGTTATCTAATTCTCAGCCAAAAACACACATGCAGTAATGCAACCCAGTTAGTGAAAGTTCCCCCTTGCTATAGGCGGAATGTTTAAGTTAATTCGTTCATGTCAAATTAATCACCACTTTTATAATTTCCCTAATCAGTTTTATGCTTGAATAGTGGATGGGAACTCATGAAGCACTCTGGAAAAACTGGTGATGCAGAAAGACATAACATCAATTCCAAAATTTGAGGCTACGGCAATGATATCTAAGGAAGGGAAAAAATTTACAATCTATTTTCCACTTCACCATCCACAGGTATATCCAGCTATAGTGTAATGTGGCATATATCACAATCTGTTATTTATCACATGCAAAGCAGGTCACAAATTGGAGGAAGGGACATGAACAATCTGCAATATGCAGACAACAGCACAATACTAGCTGAAAACAGCAGAGACTTGGAGCAACTACAGTTCTCCCTCCGTATCCACGGATTTAAGTATTCAAGACTTGAAAATATTCTTTAAAAAATAATAATCCAAAAAGCAAACCTTGATTTTGCCATCTTATATAAGGGACACCATTTTGCTATGCCATTGCATATAATGAGACTTGAGTATTCACAGATTTTGGTATCCACGGTGAGGGGGGGTGGTTTCCTGGAACCAAACCCCAGCGAATATGAAGGGACAATTGTACTAAAGAAAGTCAAAGAAGAAAGTGCAAAAAGGAGGCTTAATGGTGAACATTAAGAAAACAAAAATAATGACCATGGAGGATTTACATAAATTCAAAATAGACAACAAGGAAACTGAAATAGTGAAAGACTTCCCATTCCTTGGATCAATCACTGGCCAGAGCAAATACTGCAGCCAAGAAATCAGAAAAAGATTAGGACTGGGCAGGGCAGCTATGAAAGAACTAGACAAGATCATAAAATGCAAAGATATAACACTGAGCACTAAAGTCAGGATCATTCAAGCAATCGTCTTTCCCATCACTATGTACAAATGTGCGAGCTAGATAGTGAAGAAAGATGATAAAAGGAGAATCAATTCATTTGAAATGTAGTATTGGAGAAGAGTGCTGAGGATACCGTGGACAGCCAAAAAGACAAACAAATGGGTCTTAGAACAGATCCAGCCAGAGCTCTCACTAGAAGCCAAGGTGACTAAATTGAGGCTGTTGTACTTCAGTCACATCATGAGAAGACTCAACTCACTGGAAAAATCAATAATGCTAGGAAAGGTGGAGGGGGAAAGAAGAGAAAGGAAAGCCACACACCAGATTGATTGACTCAATCAGAGAAGCCACGGACCTGAACCTGAAAGACCTGAGCAAGTGGCAGAGGACATGGGGTTGCCATGAGTCAGGGCTGACTCAAGGGCAGTTAACAACAACGAAGAAGGAAGCAAATTTCAGGATTGTGAGGTCTACTTTACCTCTTATTAGAACCCTGCCATCCACCACCCACAGTGTCTTGATCCCAGGAGTAACCAGGACACAAATTCAGAGGCTGAAGTACCAGTGGTACCGACAGAGAAGACAGTAATCAAATGCCACTGGAAAGCTAGAGGCCCCAAAGCCAGAGATATTGGAGACTACCAACCCCAAAAGATCAAGATCCATGAGTCCAGACCAACAGTGGTAGTTTCAGCTCTAGCACTTGGGTAGCACAGTCTTTTCCAATTGCTCTACAATCTCAGGAGACGCTATACTTATGTCATGAGTTCTTGGACACAGAGGTAAAATGCAAGGCTCCAGACCAAATGCCTGTACCTTTAAAACTTCCCACTTCGTGGATGGATAAAACACTTCCATTCAGCTTTAGATCTTGTTAGAGAAAGATGTTCACTTGAAGCTTTCTCTGGTGCTGCAATATCCATCCTGCCTTAAGCACTATGCATCACCACTAGTGGTCTGAACATGACATAGCTTTTGGTACAGAAAAGAGAGCATTGTGTAATCCAACACTCAGCTGGACTAATACTCTAGAAGACTAGGGCTTGAATCTCAGCCATACTCAGCCATGGAAACCCATTGGGTGATCTTGGAAAAGTCACACTCTCTTAGCCTTAGAGGAAGGTAATAGCAAACTGCCTCTGAATAAATTTGCCAAGAAAACCCCTCCGCACGGTCACCGTAAGTGAGAATCCATGTGAAGGCATGGTAAGGAAAATAACAAAAAAAATATACAGTTGGCCCTCCACATTTGCTGGGGTTAGGGGTGCAGAACCCCTGCAAAAGTGGAAAAACCATGAATATCTCTAGCCTCCCCCCACCATACTTAACACACAAAAACATATGATTTACGGATTCAACTCACCACAGATGCCTATGAGGCAGAGGGGTTTCTTCACAAGGCAGAAGCAGGCAGCACCACCTCCGCTACTGCCCTATGCCATTTTTATTAGGGACTGATATGCCTTGCAGCACTTTTGTAGTCTCTCTCAGTCTCACAAGGCTTGCAATCCTTATTATAAATGGCATAGTGCAGCAGCCGAGGCAGCAGCAAATAATCCACAAATAATAAAATCCACAAAAGTTAAACCCACAAATGTGGAGGGCCAACAGTATTTAGAAAAAAATGATTAATTTACATGTGGTCTCACCTGAAGGTGACTTCCCTCTTGGTCTTGCAATGAACAGCTTAATGCAAAACATTAACCCAATTTGAAATTGCTGTGAAAAAGGTGAATTCAAGGTTGGGATTATTCAGGGGAGGAACTCAAAACTGAAACACAATCCATACTTTTCAGACTTCTACAGAACTTTTTGATAGGTGGAAAGGAAGAGAAAAGTCAATCACATTACCTACCTTTCATTTATGTAACCCCCAGATGCAACCCAATGTCAACTAGAGATCTTCATTTTACCTACCAGTTATACTAAAGCAAGCTTTACTGTATGTAACACACGTCATAATCTGTCTCTCTTGAACAGTCATAGCCATAGCATTCCACGGTTGCAACATTTTCCTACCAAGGAAAATATTTTCCTGCTTGTTCTCTTTTTTAAGGTTAAATGCTCATTTAGTTTCAAACTTCAAAGTTCTAATAGAAACATCTGAGAGTTTCCACAGCCAGAGCTTGCAGGAAATGTATTTCCACATTCACAACTGCATGAGCCATAAACTGAGCAGGTCCCTAAATTTATAGCTGATACTTTTTGATGAAGCTATCACCAAATACTCCTTGCCTTCCAGATGTTTGGGATTGGAAATCCCATTATCTCAAGCCAACACAGCTAATGCTCAGGAAGCACCGAAAAGACCATCCAAAACATAGAGATGGCACAAGATGCAAGACCTAACTTTTTAATTCAATTCAATTTGTAGGCAAGGAAAAAATGTTCTCATTTTCTTGAATCAAAGGCTTCTATTTATTTAGACATCTCATCTGATCCTTTTACAACACTCAGTTCTTCAATATGTGTTAAAAATAAGTGATCAATATTTGTACAGTCTTAGCATGCAAAGGACTAGTTATACAAGTTGACTGATAGAATATTTTTCAAAAGAACATTTTCATGAATCTCCTATTTAAAGGGGAGAATTCTAATACTATTATGCCAGCTGAAGACAATGGTTAAGCACACCGATTTGAATTAACTGCTGACTTTAGAATTATGATGAATTCCCACTGCACCCATTTAATCCTTTCCTGCCTGTTCTATATATGCTGACAGTGCATTCCATAGAACTATACACAAGATCTTCTAAAACTCATGTAAGTAAGAAAAGCCTGAGACATCTGTACCACACCCTATGGAAGCATGTTTTGTCCCACAAATAAAGCTACATCAGATTAGTTAATCTATAGACCACTTTTTACCATCCCCCCTGTCTGTCTTAGCATTCTTAATTTAGGATTACTCAAACATCCACTGCATGTTAGCATCCACAAGGATTCCACATGCCAACTGCCTGAAGATGATCAAATCCGAAACATTACCTGCCACTGTAACACAAAGAACATAATATTTATGGGCATGTAGGCTAGTAAATTATGCAGACCTGAAATGAAGCTTGTTTCATAACATAGTAACTGAGCACCCAAGACTAAATACTAATACCAAACTTAGCCTAAAAATGTTTAAACTATTAAACCAAACAAAAATCATTCAATTATAGACTCACATGGAAACCTTCCAGGATCTCATGCATCTGCAACTTGGCTGCTAAAGGAAAGCAATTGGCATTTGGCTATATAATTAAGCAATCTGGCAAACTTTCTGGACTTTACAAATGCAAAGATGGGTTTTGGGCAAATACCTAGTGACTTTTCTAAGATACAGCAGGAGCTGAAGATTCAGTACATCACATTACTCCATTATCCCATATATAAGGAAAATCAGTATAGTAGAACATGCAAAATTAATATAAAAATGTATACAGCTTTTCTTACTTATCAACTTATGTTATCTTCACACTTCTTTTTAAAGTGTACAATAAATAGACTCTATAAATATTTTCTGAAATGTTCATGCATTTCAGTTCTGTACAGATACAATGCACTACAAGCAGCATGTCATTTTTGACAGAAACCACAGAAATATGTGAGCATTTATGCACTTCTAAGGGAACTCTGGATAATGTTTGTCAAATACCAATGCCTGTGCCATATGGCATACTGGTCTTGGAAGTTTTAGGGATTTTCAAAAAAAGTCTGTGATAACACCAAAGTCTGTTGTTTGGCATAAGAGCATACCACACCTAAAGTAACATTTTGAATCCTAGTGCTAGATATATTCAACTGAACTATGCACATGGAAGAAAGGCTCACACAAGGCTTGTTTTCAAAAATTAAAAGTATGAGAAGTTTGGCTAGTACTCTTCCTCCACTATTGTTTTTTTTTTAAAAAACAGGAATTGCACACATTTTTACAGTTTTCATTAAACAAAGGCACAATTTAAACATTTCTGGGGCTTACTTGACATTCCATACATACTTCTGGTAAGGTAGTTCTGGCTGATAGTCAAGCTTTCCACTTATGAAAGCACAGTTCAGTATAAGAAAACACATATTTCTTCTTTCAGAGGACTGTAAAATTATTTAAAATGTTCTTGCTTGCTTCCTTGGAAATGCAGATAAAAGGGGTATGTTCAAATACACACCTTCAACATTACTCACTTTCCTAAGAATCAAGCAAACTGGAATTGTAATCTTGACAAAGCTGCTGTTGATATGTAATCTATACATCATATCACTGCTTATCTACACAGTGCCATTCAGGAATGACACTTGTAGAAGATGCATGACATTTGTTGCCCTTTGAGGGGTACACAGAGTGCAATTTAGCTACAGAAGATGGCATGGAGGACAGGTGCATTGGAGTGCAATTTAGCTGGTGATGACGACATGCAGACTGGCTCTCCCCATTCACCATCCTTCTCATCTAAATCACACCAAACATCTGTTTGACAGAGCTGTGACTGGGAGAATAATGTAGCATATGGAGACAGTAGGATTAACCCTCCTTTCATGTACCATTCCCTGAGAGCCATGGTTCCCAAACTTTGGTCCTCCAGGTGTTTTGGACTTCAGCTCCCAGAATTCCTGACTGTTGGCCAAATTGGCTGGGACTTCTGGAAGTTGAAGTCCAAAACACCCAGAGGACCAAAGTTTGGGAACCACTGCCTTAGAGTGAGAACATGTGACTGACCGAGAATATTTCCACAGTCAAGAAACCAAGAAGAGTATAATGTCAGCCCTGGCCCATGACTACTGCTGGCTCCAGATTCTACCCACCATTCTCTGGTGCAAAACAATTGCCAATTTGTGTAATAAAGTAAGCAACACAAGAAAGAAAAGTGACAAAAATTGAACCTTGAAAAAATATATTATTGCAGTTACAAATATGGTTCTTAAATTAAATTAAGGCCAATATTTTTCTTCAGGATCTTGTAGTGAATTGGAAGTAACTTGTAGGGAATCCCAGGAGAGGCAACATAGAAGGTGAACCATTTTAGCAGCATTTGGCAGACATAAGCTGATCAAGGTATGTCAATGGACAGGGCATTTACAAGAGTACCAAGAGGACAGAGAGGGACACACACCTTTTTTTAACACTGCAGGGAGAAGTAAGATGATTTGGAGGAACAGGGAAGAGGAGAACTCAAAGAGAATGCCAAGGTTTTATCTTTGAGTAAAATAAATGGTGATGTTTCACCCGATTAAGTAAAGCAAACAAAAAGAGGAGGATTTGGGGGGAAAACTTATCTTAAACACAGTGAGGCTGAGACAAGACAGAAATATATTCAAGTAAAAACATCAGAGAAGCAGTAGATTAGAAATTGAACAGAGAGAATTCTGGGGTACAGAAGCATGTTATTAGCAAGTAGGTGACTGAAAAACATATAATGCGTTAGTTGTCACTCTTGTTGTATGTACAGTGGGGATAGAAAATCCTTTCCTTGGAGAGGTCTACATTACCTTGAACAAACCTACTGTAGTCTGCATTTCAGCAGTGTACATGACTAGAACCAAGAGTGGGTGGGATGAATGTCCAAACTAGATGGAGTTGCATGTGTGATTACTGGCACACAAAACACAGAAATGTAAATTTTGACATTCTTCTTGTGTTATGCTTCTACCATCAACTTTGTAATTGGGAGAATGAGTACAAAGAAGTTAATACAGTAGGACCCTCGTATCCACTGGGGATTGATTCTTGGCGGGGGGGGGGCATGGGTACCGAAAACCATGGATAATAGCAAATGCCATTAAAAATAATGGGAATTCTGTTTTAAAATACCATAGAGTTGAGTTGGAGGACCTAGAAAATGGTTAGAGAGGACACATTGTCTAGGAAGACTCTATGTTAGGTGTGCTGTTTTGTGTCCCGTGGATAATTGAATCAATGGATAATGAATCAGTGGATATGGGGGGTCCTACTGTAATAGCAGTAACAGAGAGCCTGGCTCTTTCAGAGCCTGGTGGTTTTGTTTTTTTTTTAAAAAAAGAGATCCAGTAAGGAGCTAGAGATCAACATTTGGCCTGTGGGGCAGAGATTCACACCCTTGGTGTAGAGAGGATGCAGGCCAAGAAGAAATTTCTGTGGGAGTTCAACACAGAGAGAAAAAGCAGAGGAAAACCTTCCCAGTATAGAAATATTCAAGGAATGTTGGGCAGGTAAGAAGACCGTTTCACAGAGAAACTGTAAAAACAATGTAACATAGGACAAAAATGTCCACTGGCTGAGAGTGGCATGCTGTTAAAAGATGCCACCAAAGGCTATGTTGAATTTTCACTATTGCCTAAAGTTAGATATCGAAGAGCAACATTTTGGTTTCTCGGCCCTGATTTGCTCTGCAGCATGCCAGGGATTAGGACTGAGAAGGCAATGGTGTGCAGGACTAGGCATTTCCCAAAGGCTACTGCAGATGACTTTGGGAATGCTGTAAGACCTCTTTCTCAGGCTTGTGAAATGTCAGGATGGCATTGTCTCTCTTTTAATAACTCCTAAAGTTCACTACCAAATCACACTCGCAAGTTTCAACAGTATCACCACCCAGTGTGCACATCAAAAGGAGGGCAGTGTAATTTATCACATTTCTCAAAAGGATCACAAAAATGCACTAATCTTCTCAGCTCCTTTTAAACAGTCGTATCACTTTTCTATGGAGAAAATTTTGATTCTATCCCATTGAGTAAGTTCCATGAAAGCACATGGATACAATCTATAAAGCTGAGAGGAACCATAGCCTCACTCCTGACCCACATATCCTCACAGTACTTGTTTTCTTTTGCTTTTAATATTCAAATACAATAGACACAAACAGGATGCAAGTTCTTTAATACAGAACATATTCAAAAAAGAAAGAACTTCATCCTAAAAAAATTTACACATGCCTTCTCAGCATTAAAGCAAACTTTCTAACCATTGACTATGAATGAAAATCTGAACATGTGTTTTTATGGGATTAGTGTCAAAGACTGTAAAAATAAACACTGCATTATTTCATCCACTACAGTTTTCTAATCATGGTGTTTTTGGAATACAGCTTTGTATACAGCTTTACATGTCTAAAGACTGCAACCTTATCTCATTCCTCCTCACAACATTCCAGCAGCATGTTTCTATTTCCAGTGTTTACACATGGGAAACTGAACAATTATCACTTTTCCCAAGTCTATAGCGGAACTGCAGTTTAAATGGTCTCCCAATTTCAAGTTCAATGCTATATTCACTCAGCCACAAAGGCTCTTCAGAGGAAGAGATTGGCAGCTTTCTGACAACTGAATTCAATCCATTAGGTTGACAACTCCACAGAGAAGGTGTTTGGGACTGTGTTTTTTTCCCCATTAGTACAACTAGGTTTAAATGCCACACTTAAACAATTGACAGCACGATTACATGCATACTTACCGGTACTGACCAGTAAATCCTAGTTTTCCTATGCTTTCAAACAATGTATTTAAGAGTACAGCCTGAGAAAGAACCTTCTTTTGAAAACCAGGAACTGTTTAAAGTTTGAAAACTACAAGCTTTCTCACCAAACAAGTATATGTAGTACAGGTACATACACAAGGGATATACATATAAATGATGTGTATATACTAATGTATATACACCAGAGAGCACCACCTCATTCTTCATAATCAGAGCAATTCTCTAACCATAAAGCACAATAAAACACAAATAATAAAAGTTAAGTCACAGTTTTAAAGCAGCATGGTAACACTACTTCTTAACACACGGATAAAAGATCACATGCCTGATACTATAATTTAATGTATACCCCTAAAGTTTTTTTTAAAGAAAGGAAAACGCCACATAAGTAAAATAGGCATGACATTTAACTTGACAGTTGTTTTAGATTTCCCCTTCAGTCTGCCTCTACCCAGGAGAATCAAGGTAACACATGAAACAGCACTAAGATGTTGAGAGTTATCAGGAAACAAAGGCACCTCTGGTCAGAACAAAGCATGTTTTCCCCCATGGAGGGTCAGAAATCCATAATCAAAATAAGTCAGAATTTGTTGCTAATGAAGATAAATTTAGAATACAGTTAAAAATGTAAGGAGCTCTCAAAGGCTTGATGAGCCAGGCTGCTATTGAGAACATGCTCACCTCCTTTGAGAAAGAACAGTGAGCCACTATAATATTATTATTTTTTTACTACAACAACAGCAACAATAAATTGCATGGAACAAAATGGAGTTGTGGTTATCTGGAGTTGGCTTATGGGATTTAAAAAAAAAAAAAGAGATGCCTTTTGGAAGATCCCAAAGTGGTGTGCTGTTTAAAGTTAAATTCCTGATGCAACAGAGATGGGAACGAGCTTTGTGTGTGTGTGTTTTGCCTTCACTCATACTGGAGAGCAGCCTTTCTCAAACAGGGTACCCTGGATCCCTAGGGTCCCATAAGAGGTTGCTAGAGAGGGGTTCGAGGAGATATTGAGATTGAAAAAAAAATTTTTTTTGAGCTGTAGCTATAATAATAATTTAGGCAAGGATTCCCTGAGACCTGAAAATGGTTTCAAGGGTTCCACTAGGGTTAAAATAAAAAAAAAGGGGGGGTGGGAAAGGCTGCTAGAGAGGGAACGAAAAAGGTGGGATTCAAGGCCTGGGATGCTCTTCCAACAAAAGAGTACCACAACCCTGGCTTTTTTCCCCCCAGGATCTGCGCAGGGAAGGGGGGAAGCCTGAAGGAAGGAAAAAAGGGGGAGAGAGGAAGGGTGTAAAAGGCAGGCAAGCAAGGAGGCAAAGAGAGGCAGCGGCTTCTTCTTCCTCTCCTTGTCTGGCGCCAGCCTCCCTCCCCAAGAGCCGCCCTTCCTGACCTGTCCCTGGGGTCGATCCACGACGTCTGCCGGGTGTTGTGGTCGATGTAGAAGACGCGCCCGTCGTAGTCCCTCGCCTCCTCCCAGCCTGCGGGCAAAGGCAACTCCGAGCTCTCCCGGGCCCGTGGGCCGCCCTCGACGCCGACGCCTCCCGCCGTCCCGGCTGCTGTGGCTGCGACCCCGGCCAGCGGCTGCCCCGTCCCTTGTCCCATCGTGGCCGCCGCCGGTTGTGGCTGCTGTGATTGCTGCTGCGGCTGCTGCTGCTGCTCTCTCCGCCGCCTCCGTCCCCCGCTCAGCCACGGCATGGCTCCGGGCGGCAACCTGGGCGGCTCTTCGGCCGCGGGGCCCGCACTGCCCTCCGACGACGACGACGCCGGCTCCAGCCCTGACTTAGAGAGCGGCCCAGCCGCGTGGAGGACGAAGAGGAGGAGGAGGAGGAGGAGGAGCACCCGCCGGGCGGCTCCGGCAGCAGCAGCAGCGCCGCCGCGCCGGACTCCTCCTCATCTTCTGGCTCCTCCACCGAGCCTCCCCTTCGGGCCCCGGGACGGCGGCGGCGGCGGCCCCTCCAACCCGCCCTATACCACGGCGAAAGGCAGAGAGAAGGAGCGCCGCTCCACCTCCTCCACCGCCACAGGCCGTGAAATTCCCGCCCTTCCTTCCTTCCTCCCTCCCTGCTGCCCCCTTTCTCCTCCTCCTTCTCCTCCTCTCTTCCTCAACCTCGCCGCCCCGTCGGCTCCCTCAGCTCCAATCCGTCGGCGCCTGGCCCCGCCATTTTCCCTGGCTCGGCTGCTTCTGCCTACGCTCCTTGCTGCTGCTTCATGAAGGGCCCCTCGCCCAGTGTTCCCAGTTGGGGAATGGGTGGTTGGGGGTCAATAATGGCTCCTGCGCAGTCTATATAAAAGTCGAGCTGAAGAGAAGTGGAAAGCGTGGCGAAGTTGGTTCAGAGCTCTGGTTGAGAATGTGGGCGAAGGGGGATTGGGAATTTTTTTATTGGAAAGGGGGGTTATGGAGCCTCAGTTAAAATGGGTTGGCTATTGAAATCGACGAACACCTGGACAACTTCAACAGGAAAGAAGAAACCCTAAAAGTAAACAAAATCTGGCTCCCGGTCCTGACACTAAAATCAGAACTCAACACTTGCAAATGAACACCCAGGGACAGGGGGATTTCCAGCACATAATGGACCATTAACCAATCATTAGCCAAACAGACACTCATCCTCCTTACATTTCTACACCCAGAAACTAACCATTCGAATACAAAAATGTATATATCCTTCCCAACAGGGGTTCACAGTATATAAACCCCACACACACTCCTACCGAACCATTCTTTGAAGATGCCAGCCACAGATGCAGGCGAAACATCAGAAATGAACTCTTCCAGAACATGGCCTCACAGCCTGGGGGAAAAAAAACACCAAGGAAAATCTATGGATGCTGGCCATGAAAGCCTTGGACTTCACATTAAAATGGTTTGCTTCGATAAAATGGAGCTTTGAGGAGATGATGCTTAAGCAGGGGAGGGGGGGCTGGATCATTGTAAACTGCCTAGTTTGTCAACATAGGTGAAATGATCACACTACACTGCTATTGCGCTATTATTCCAGTTGAACTGCTATGGCTGCCTCCTGTGGCATCCTGGGATTTGTGTAAACTGAGTGCAGAAGCACTCCCTGACTATGAACCTACTTCTTCAATGGGAGTACTAAACCTTTCAAAACAAGTTTCATTTCTGAGGAGATGATCACACTAATACTATTACAGCACCATTATTCCACTTTAACTGCTCTGGCTGCCTCCTGTGGAACCCTGGGATTTGCAGTTTAGGGGAGGGGTGTTTAGCATTCTCAGCCAGAGAGCTCTTAGGCTTCACTTACCTGCAAACTCCAGAAATCCACAGGAGGCAGCCATAGCAAATAAAGTGGAATAATAGCACTATAACATTGTAGTGTGATTGGTGTAATAGTGGTTAACATCTGGGCAAAATGCTGGTATCCTCGTAAAGGAAGGTGTGCACTGTGCTTTCCAAGTCACATGTGAATTGTTCTTCAGGCATGGTTTTGTAGAGGTACTAAAGCTCAAAACTTAAAAGGGATCTTCAAGAAACAACCTTGGTAGTTAACCTTGGATAATAAGGATCATAAGATACCAGTTCCTTCACAAGTTCTTATGTCCCAGCCGCTGCTGACTTTGCAGCAACGCAGCTTGATCCTAAGTATATTTACTCAGAAGTGAGAGAAAGTTACTTCCAAGTAGATACAGCTAGGACTGTAGCCTGAGAAATGAGATTGGAAATTTACAGAGTTGCCAAGGTCCAGCTTTCTTCTTTATGTTTTCTGAAACTCCCTTAACTATTGGTTTTAGAGGAGAATGGGTGGGTATAACTTTAAAAAGTAGTAGAGGTGGAAGTTCTTTAATGTTCCACTCCCAAAACCTTTTCCCCCACCATCAGAGCACTGGTTTCTAGATACTTGGCTCTCTTTTTTACCTGCAATATCCTTTGTGAAAGAAAGGATTGCTAGATGAATAGTACTTGATGTCAGGTTTCAGAAGCCACAGATGATAACCAATGTATAGATAGATACAGGATGAGGGAGACTTTGCTGAACGAGACTACGTGCGAAAGGGATCTAGGAGTCCTAGTAGACCACAAGTTGAACATGAGTCAGTGTGATGCGGCAGCTAAAAAGGCCAATGTGATGTTGGGCTGCATCAATAGAAATACAGTGTCTAGATCAAGGGAAGTAATAGTGCCACTCTATTCTGCCTTAGTCAGGCCTCACCTAGAATATTGTGTCCAGTTCCAGGCACCACAATTCAAAAAGGATATTGACAAATTGGAGCATGTCCAGAGAAGGGCGACTAAAATGGTGAAAGGTCTGGAAACGATGCCTTATGAGGAGAGACTTAGGGAGCTGGGTATGTTTAGCCTGGAAAAAAAGACGGTTAAGAGGCGATATGATAGCCCTGTTTAAGTATTTGAAGGGGTGTCACATTGAGGATGGAGCAGGCTTGTTTTCTGCAGCTCCAGAGAGTGGAACATGAAGCAATGGATGCAAGCTCCAGGAACAGATTCCACCTCAACATTAGGAGGAACTTTCTGACAGTAAGAGCTGTTCGGCAGTGGAACACACTCCCTCGGAGTGTGGTAGGGTCTCCTTCCTTGGAGGTCTTTGAATAGGGGCTGGATGGCCATCTGTCGGGGATGCTTTGTGTATTCCTGCGTGGCAGGGGGTTGGACTGGATGGCCCTCGTGGTCTCTTCCAACTCTACAATTCTATGATTCTAGGACGATTTTCAGACAACAGTGTTACAGTGTTACTATTCCACTTTATTTGCTATGGCTGCCTTCTCTTGAATCCTGGGATTTGCAGTTTAGGGAGGGGCATTTACAGCTCTCAGCCAGAGAGATCTTAGGCCTCACTAAACTACAAACCCCAGAATTCCACAGGTGGAAGCCAGAGCAGTTAAAGTGGAATAGTAAGACTATAACAATGTAGTCTGAAAATCTCCTAAGATCTCTAAAGATGCTGTATTTGTCAGTTAAAGATAACCGCTGGGGGCAAAACAAATGTATGCTGCTTTTTTTTTTCAGGAGTATATGAAGGTTGGCCTTCTAAGGTCTTCTAGGGGGGCACTGTGCCCCCCACCTCCAATGGTGCCCCACTCATGTATTTATTGGTAAAAGAAAAACCAGCCATGTGCTTAGTTCCTGCATAGTCCAGATACATTTTGTCTGCTTATACACAAAATGCAAGCCATGTTTGATTACTGAAATGTCTAGTCAGCTCTATCTTTAAAATACAGTGTGTGTGGCAGGTTTTTTTTTCTGTTTAATTTATGAGGTATTCTGTGGCTAGTAAGTAAATAGGGAAGGATAAACAAGTAAGAAATTCCCACCTGCTCTGTAACACACGAGCACGTGACCAGGGTGGGCAACAGACCCATCACAAGTTATGGACTATGATTACAATTCCAGGTCATTGGCCATGCTGGCTGGAGGGAGCTTCTGGGAGTTGAAGTCCAAAACATCTGGTAGACAAAAGTTTTCCAGTCCTACATAATGTTGTGAAGCTTGTAACTATAGTAGTTTTATGGGAACCTGCTTATAAAGCTCTGAATCAAAACTACAGTTGTCCCTTCATATTTGCTGGGGTTTGGTTCCAGGGCACCCCGTGGATACCAAAATCCGTGAATACTCAAGTCCCATTATATGCAATGGCATAGCAAAATGGTGTCCCTTGTAGAAGATGGCACAATCAAGGCTTGCTTTTCGGATTATTATTTTTTTAAGAATATTTTCAAGTCGTGAATACTTAAATCCGTGGATACCAAATCCGTGGATATGGAGGGACAACTGTATATGCGAGTGTGGGGAACAGTATTGCTGTAGGGCCAGTGATTAGGGTTACACATACATATGGGGGTGCGAGAGAGAGATGCCAATTTAGCTGCTTGTATTTTTGGATCTCTGTGGAAGCATGGCTACAAGATTACCATAATTTACTACTACTGTACATTATGGTAGTGAGAAGGCTTAATCCTCTTACAGTGTATCCTTGGATCCTAATTTCACTCCACGTAGGACACTTTTAAGGGCCTAAATAGACTTGATGTTGATTGCGTAAATGAAATTGAGGCACACTTCTTTTTTTGGTGTGCAATTAGCAGTCCTACAAAACCCAGAATATCTTCACAACTAAGAGATGAGAAGAGGAAGTTTAATTCTTTCTTGCCTTGCCACAGTCCAAACAAGTTGTTGCTCTGAAGGCAATTCGTTTTCACTTTTTAAAAAGAATATGTAAGATAACTTTGAGCGATGATCCTCCTAATGAGTTTCAAAATTATGGTCTTAAAAGTGATCATTAACAGCAGTGGCAAGTTTTAATGAAGTGCAATAGCAGCTTTGGAAAGGTAATTTTTGTCATAACTGTGATAAGGAAAGAATTAAACCTATGGCTGTCAGAGAGAGCCAAAGTCGTGTAGCAGTTAAAGTGTTCAACTAGGAATCCCAGAGACCAGAGTTTGAATCTGCTCAGCCATGGAAACCCAGTGGGTGACCTTGGGCAAGTCACACACTCTCAGCCTTGGAGGAAGGCAACAGCAAATGTCCTCTGAATAAATCTTGCTAAGAAAGATCTCTGATAGGGTCACTGTAAACTAGAATTCACTTGAAGTCACATAATAATGAGGTGTGGCTGTCAGGCTGCTAATGCCAGGAAACATCCATCCATATTAAATATATTTTCACAATTGATCAGCTGTCTGGTTTGTTGCTTCACACTTTCAAGTCATTTCTGATATATGGCAACCCTAAGGCAAACCTATCATAGCATTTTCTTGGCAAAATTTGTTCAGAGGGGGTTTAATCTGTGCCTTCTTTTGAGGATGAGAGTGTAACATGCACAAGGTCACCTAGTGGGTTTCCATGGCTGAGTGAGAATTTGTACCCTGGTCCCAGAGTCGTAGTTCATCATACTACTATAAGACAGGTCTGGTTTGGCCTTGCCCAATTTACTACTTCAGAGGTTCTTGGGGGCGGGGGCAAGCTAAGAAAGGCCTCAGAACCCATTAATGCTTATAACAGGGATTAAAAATGTATGGGCTAGGTTTGCCAGGTGAAATACAGGGGAGGTCTCATCATCAAATAATTCTGAATATTTCTGTGGTTTCTGGAAAAATAATAATGTTATTTATTAGATTCCCTTTCCCTTTTTTAAAATTTACAAATTACTTTCTTAAAGTGATGAGCCAGCTTCTCCTAGAAAGGCTTATGCTTAGGATCTTGAAAAAAATCTGCTCATAAAATGGCTTGTTTCTTTCAAATCCAGATACAATTGTGTTTTGAATCCTGTTGTAAGAATGTAGGAAGAATCCTGCCAGATCAAATTGGATTACCTGTGTAATCCAGCATAGTGGCCAAATAAATGACTATGGGAAGCCCATAAGGAGAATGTGAGGGGAATAAGCCTCTTTTGTTGCTGTTTCCTAGCAGCAAATATGCAGAGGAATGTTGCCTTTGATCCTTAAGGTACCATATAGCCATCATATGAGTATCTAGCATTCTCTTGTAATCGAGAGGATCTCTGCTCTAATTCCATGACTTCTAGGTAATGTTGTCACACAAGCTGTACCTGATGAAATTTTCTCTTCTCTACAATGATTAAAGGTGCAGGAATTTTCTCCTTTCCTGCCCTCCTCTGCTATTAGGTTTATTCAGGAGACTTAGAGGAATTATACTGATAATAGCTTTCCTTCCTTCCTTTTTTGGGCAGTGGGGGGAAGCCCAGGTAATTCAATTTCTACTGGAATTGTTGCGTATTCATGCTTATTGACTTCCAAAAATTCAAAGGAATATAAGTATGCAAAGGGATCTTGAGATTGAGAGAAAGAAGTTGGTAGCATAGGTTTTTGTAGACTGAAGTCTACAAGAGATAATGGAGCCAATATCTTTATCTCAGCTAGTCTCAAACGTGGATCACTGTCATTGGAGATTTTCAGACAGGCAAAAATCGCCCCTTGCCGCGCGAGCAGCCTCCCAAAACTGCTGCGCGGCAAGGGTCTTTTTCGGACGACGCTGTGCCTCTAGCGAAGCCGTCCGTGTCACTTCCGTGAAGCTTGGGACGGCTCCGCGCCATATTTCAATCACGGGCAGCTTCCGTGCTTGAAATATGGCGCGGAGCCGTCCGAAGCTTCACGGAAGTGACACGGACGGCTTCGCTAGAGGCACAGCGTCGTCCGAAAAAGACCCTTGCCGCGCAGCAGTTTCGGGAGGCTGCTCGCGCGGCAAGGGGCGATTTTTGCCTGTCTGAAAATCTCCATTGATACTATAACAACTTGCAACTTCCCCTTAAGCAGTTTCCCTCAGCTACAACAGCCACAGCAGGGGAAATTATATTTATATATAATTCTAATTTTCTAATAATCAAAAAGAATATACCTTTACCTTGCTTTACTTTCACCTGTGAAAGTCAGTGTAAGTGGAACAGAAATGAACATCAAGTGGGCTACTTCTTCAGATCACATTATTTTTGATATCCACATTATTCATTTTGTGGATACAAAGGATGCCACTCAACCAATAAAGAGGGATCCATTTTCCTGGCTATTAAGCAAAATTTTACTACAAAAATCACTTAATTAAAAGGCCATGGTTGAAACACCAACCCACTAATGGCATGAGCTGAAATTAATTACTGCATTTTGAGGATAATCTGGCTCATTATATTTTTTACACCAGAAAAAGAAGGAAGTGTATTGACTTCCATTTTATGGCCATCCGTGAATAAAAGTGAGCTGTATATTATCCATCGCCCCAACAGTCTTTGTGCTGAGGAGACACAAAGTCCTTATTATTTCTTTTTAGTCCTTGTGAAATTTAGAAACAGCTTCTAGAATTTGGAGAAGAACAAAGAAGGTACAATGAGAATTTTTTGTAGAGAGAGACTAGCCAGGAAGTATACTTGACACACTGACAAAAGTATGACTTAAAATTATTAAGCAAATTCCTGCTTTTTCACAGAAGTGTATGAGATCTGTCTTTTAAATAACAACACTGTGTTTCTACCTTTCAGACAAATCACTGATTGTGAACACTTGAGTGGTGACCTTGAACATGTCTGAACCTGCATGACAAACATCAACACTCTCAGCTGTTCAGTTAATTTTCAGTCGTCATTTAAAGCAGCGTCGTTGTCTGTTGTGTGCCAGAAAAATGCTAAGTTTAAAAGTTGAGCAGCATGATATTCTGCAGAAACTTGAGGCGGGCCCAAATCTTTTTCAAAAAATCATTAATTTTGATGAAACCTGGATCTTCCAGTATGATCCTGACAAAAACCGACAGTCCATGCCCTGGAAAACACCATCTTCATCAAGAATGAAAAAAGCATGTCAAAGCAAGTCCACATTCAAAGCCATGCTCATAGGGTTTTTTGACATCAAGGGTGTAATTTTGGCAGAATGGGTTCCAGAAGGCAGAACAGTGAACCAGCATTATTATAAGGAAGTTTAGAGAAAGCTGAGAGAAAGAGTTGGGGGTGGGGAGGCCAGAACTGTGGGGAAATGGTTTCATTCTTCATCGAGTGCTGTGTGCCTGCTCACACAGCACTTTCTCTGAAGCAGTTTTTGGCTGGTAAATGCATTACTACACTTGAACGTCTTCCATATTCACCAGATTTGGCACCATGCAACCTTTTTTCCCCCTAAAGTGAAATTTGGTGCTTAAAGGAACACATTTTGAGTCAATTGATGCAGTATGAAGAAAGCAGCAGATGTGTTGAAACAGCTGACAGAAATTGATCTGATACACACTTTCGACCAATGGAAAACAAGATTCCATCGGTGTGTGAATGTAAATGAGGGGAGTATATTGAAGGGGACAAGCATTAGAATTGTAATACATATAAATAAAAATGGGTTATTATATCGGTCTTGTTATTTAATAGATAGATCTCATATGCAGAACACTCAAGTAAATTGGACACTGTGAGGTTTATGTCCTCCTAGCAAATTTATGTAGGGTTGGCTTCTGTCTTTATTTTGGCTGTAGAGACTAATGAAATTCATCCAGCATCAGTGTTCTTTGAGTTGTTTAACAAAGAAAAGATAGGCTTGTATGGTTGGCTTTGATGAAAGGAATCTATCCAGGAAGAATCAGTGTGGTGTAATGTTTAATGTCAGATTATGTCTGAGAGATCTGAGTTCATAGCTGTTCTGCTTATGGCCAGGTAGGGTCCAAGGGCAAAGAAGTAGGCTCTAAGGACAAGGAAGTGAGCTAGGGAGTCCAGTCCAGCATGATAACCCAAAGCAAAAGCAAAGTCTATGGCCTAATCCATACTACACAAATAATCCAGTTTATTTGCCATGGTTCTTTCCTATTGAATCCTGGGATTTGTAATTTTTCAGGGGGGTCATTTACACGGCAAAATAAATCCTATAAGAATTTGGCAAGACTCCTATTAGTTCCCACATGTTTCGATTCAAAGTCACCCTACTCAGAAGGAGGGGCCCCCAAAAACCCTTAAATTGCGAGGTAAAAGCTTTCACTACTTTCCCTGACTTTTTTGATAAAGTTCATGGAAATGTGTACAATAGGTGGTGTGAACTACCTATTCGCAAAAGGCTGTGTGATCTACCAGCATTCTTTATGAAACAGGCTCACAGCAGAGCTAAGTTATGATTTGTTGGAGCTCAGAGGGGACATGCTTGAAAGGGATGCCTTTGGAATGCAGGATCTGCCATTGTTTCTTTTTTGACACAGATTGGGCAACCCCGGCTGCCTGCCTCCCTGCTTGCATGTTCGCCTCCATCCGTGCTCCTTCACTGGCTGATCACCACCTTGCTTTATGGGGGGGGGGGAGTTGCAGAGTTTGAGGGATGCTGCAGCCTCTTCCTCCCTTGGCTTCGTCCCAGCAGCCAGCGAACAAGGAAGAGAGAGAGACTCTGGAGGAAGAGGCTTCAGCAGTGGGCAGGTGGACAGTGGGACTGACAATCCCATTGTCCGCCTCTCTGCCACTGGAGCCTCCTCCTCCATTGTCCCCCTCCTCCTCACTTGCCTCAGAAGCCAGTGAGGAATGGGGAGGGGGGGGAGAGGAAGTAGAGGCTTCAATGAGAGACAAGCAAGCAATGGGACCGATAGTCCCATTGCCTGCCTGCCTGCCGTTGGAGCCTCCAACGCCTTTGTCCAGGGTCGGTTTAAGGAATTTGGGGGGGGGCGCAACACTTTATTTTGGGGGCCCCATATGTTTATTTCAGGTCAATGTAACCTAACTCAACCTAAGCTATTCATAGTACAGGATATTCAGATTATTACTAATAATGTTTTTGCAGGAGAAGGGTTACAACTGGGCCCCCCACAATGATGGGGCCCCTGTGGCTGCAGGTGCTGCAGGGTCCTTCAACTGGCCCTGCTGTGAGGGGCATTTTCACCATGTGGCCAACCCCACCATCTCTTGAGGAACCCCTAGCTACCTCTTTGGGGTAACCCTATGGTTCCAGGGACCCTGGGTTGGGAAGCCTTACGGAGTCCACTGGGCAAGGGTGGTAGGGCCGATTCAAGGGCCCTGCAGCACCTGCAGCCGCAGGGGGCTTCATCATTGTAGGGCTTCCCCGTCATAACCCTCCTCCTGCAAAAAACATTATTAGTAATAAAGTAGGATCACATATCCCCTAGGGATTGGTTGTTCTGGGGGGGGCACAGTTACCAAAAACCATGGATAATACTGAACACCATTTAGAAAGATGGGACTTCCAGTTTAAAATACCCTCGAGTTGCCTTGGAGGACATAGAAAATGGCTGGAGAGGACACATTTTCTGGGAAGACTCTATGGTAGGTATGCTATTTTGTGTCCCGTGGATAATTGAATTGGTGGATAATGAAACAGTGGATACAGGGGCCCTACTTTAATCTGAATACCCTGTACTGTGCTGCGCCGCCCGCTCCTCCTCCAGGCACTCGGCCAGAGTGCCCAGCTCCCACCAGAGCTTCTCCAGCTGCCCGCCCCAACTTGCCAGCGACAGCACACACACACACGGACCAACCTGTGATCACCTGTGTGGTGGGTGGGGATGGCAGCAGGTGTGTGTCTGTGGGGGGGGCTGGCGCTGCTGCCTGTGCCTTGGTGGGAAGAGCCCTGCGCGCTGGCGCTAAGCTGGGGCTGCGAGCAGAGCCTAGCAGAGGCCGCGACCCCCTTTGTGAGGCCAGCATGGACCTGCCTGCCTGCCTGCCTGCCGCTTCCCTCCGGGCGCTGGGCCAGGCTGGCCTCTCTGTGGTGTTCTGGGAGGGAAGGCGCTCCTCTTCACGGCGGCAGCAGGGAAAGACGAGGGGCAAAGTGGAAGAGGAGCGCCAAGAAAGGGGAGGCTCTTTGGGGCATGGAGTTTCTCGTCTTGCACAGAGTTTCTTGCAGCAGGGTGGTACAGCTGGCACTCAGCACCTCACCTCCTCTTTCTCTGTGGAGCAAGGCAGAGGGACGAGAAGCTCCCCAGGCAGACAGACAGGCAGCTCCATGCTCACCTCACAAAGGGGGTGGCGGCCTCTGCTCGGCTCCACTCGCAGCCCCAGCTCCAGCCAAAGCACAGGCAGCAGTGCCAGCCAAGGGGCCCAGCCTAAGCGCCTCCGCCGCCTCTCCTCTTGCCGTCGCCAGCGCTCGCCCCCAGGTGCTCCAGGGTCACGTCCAGGGTGGCACAGTGCATGTGTGTGGGGGCCCCTGCAGCTTGTCCTGCTTGGCAGGGGCGGAGGCAGGAAAGTATGAAGGAGCCAGGAGAATAAAAAAGGGCAAGGCCAGCAGGAGGTTTTTGGCTGCTCTCTTGCTCCTGCTCACTCTCTCCCTTGTTTGTTTGTTTGTTTGTTGTTGTTGTTATTGCAGGAGGAGGGTTAGGATGGGGCCCCCTGCAGCTGTGGGGCCCCCCACAGATGCTGATTTGGCAGTATGGTTAAACCGGCACTGCCCTTGTCCTCCCCCTCCCCACTTGCCTCAGAAGCCAGCCAGCAAACAGGGAAGGGGGGGGAGAGGAACAAGAGGCTTCAATGGGAGACGGGGAAACAGTGAAGAGGGGGGAAAAAGAAGCCTTTTCTGCTCCACCCCCATGAGAGATAGACCTCCAAGACACTGAGGCCACACCTCTCCCATATGAACTGCTAAATCGCATACTTCTCGGGATTCGTCAGAATGGCCAAAATCATGTAATCTGCTCAGCTTAGAATTGAAATGGAAGTAAGCCAGCATTTTCCGCATTAAAATTGGTCATGTAACTGATCCCAAGGTCTTTAGCCTTCTCTGCCAAAGAGGGCTGGTGCCTCACCAAACTACAAGTCACATCATTCTGTCAGAAGATATGGCAAATAATCGAGTTTCAAAATGGATTATTTGTGTAGTGTGAATTTAGCCATATACAACAGCCCACATTCAAACCACCAAGGAGCAAGGATTAATACAGAAGCAGTAATGAGTCAATGTCCAAGGCAGTCCAAGTTTAGACCAGTAATGTGTCACCAATAAGCATGGCAATGTGGCAAGAGCCATCCAGAGGCAGGGCCCAAGAGAATCCAGAGTCTGGCAGGAAGGGGTCTGGGAAATCAGGGTTCACTGGCCAAACTAGTGCTAGGAGTAGACATTTCCAGAAACCTTCCCACCTGAAGAATGATGCTTAGAAAGCTCAGCTCTCCAGGCCCCACTCAGACTTCAGCTGTATCAAAGGGTTTTCAAGGTAAAAGACATTCAGAAGCGCTTTACTAGCTTAGTATTATGAATAAAGAACTAGATAACAAATATGGACTACTTCTCTGATATATGAGGACAGCAGCAAGACTTTTGTTTGCTCAGGCCAAGAAGTGGACTAAAGCATCAGTGATGGACAAATGGATTGTTAAAGTTGCTGAGTTAGCCCAAAATTGCCAAGCTAATGTAGATGTTAAAGAAAAATCAATTGAAGATTTTCTATAAGACTGGAAGCGGTTTATGGACTTTTTGAGCAAGAAGAAGAATAAGGATGCAATAATTTGTGGTTATGAGTATTAACAATCCTAGTAGGATTATTTAGTTTTGTAATGTTGGAATTGTATTTCGCTCTTTTTTTTAAAAAAAAGTTTTTCTCTTAACAATTCATTACAGTTTAAATTGGGGGGGGGGGTTTAAGAACCTCATGGTGTGTTAATTAGTCAGTAGTAGTTAGTATTCAGTGTTTAGTGTGGTATGATGTATTAGACTCAGTGTCAGGTTGGGTTAGTTTTAATTGTAGTTTATATGTCTGTGTGTACTCTTATATATGTTTTTGCATTTTTTTTCTTTCTTTTATCCTATCCTGGGTTTCTTTCTTTCTTTTTTCTTGAATATTTAGTATGTTTTGTATTCTTGCATTGTTCAAGTTTGAAAAACTAATAAAAAGTATAATACCAAAAAGAAAAAGTGGTTTGCTATTGCATTCTTTTGTGCATTGCTAACAAGATTACTTACTGGCCATATAACATCTCAAAGTGTGTTTGCTTTGTCTATGAAAGCTCCTCCGCCACTGTCATTGCCCTTTATTGCCCAGTAGCTTCTCTTCCAGAGTTTCTCTGCCACCCTCATTTTAACTATCAATGCAGCTGTTACTTCCTGAAGAAGATGGACACATATTAGTCTGGTGAGCTTGTTAGTAGTCTAGACTCTCTCATAACGATAGAATTTAGTCTGCTGACAGTATACTCTCTGCCTATCTGACACTCGGGCTCCCTCACTGTGTTTAGGTTTACATCCAAGAGAGAGGAAACCAGATAAGATCCTCAAGTGTAAAGATATATCACTTAATACTACAGTTATGTATTAGACTGTGAAAAAAGCTGAAAAGAAAAAAACCCAACTCATTTGAAATGTGCTTGGAGAAGAGTTTACTGATATCATGGACCACCAGAAAGATAATTTAGCAGGCCTAGGAGTAAATCAGGCCTAAGTCTAACTAATGCCAAAATTACTATTATACTTTGGATGCATCATGAGATGACATTGCACATTGGAAAAGATGATAAAGCTTGGTAAAATTGAAAGCAGTAGGAAAAGAGGAAGGAGCATGCTATTGGTGGATACAAGGAAGGCTTGAGTTTGCAAAACCTTAGCAGCACTGGATCGCTTGCAGGCTGTTAGTAATCTTTTAGGCTGTTTATTAAAATGGACATAGTTATACATATATACAGTGTCATTAGCCAGAGAAAAACAGTGGGCCCTTGGTATATGCTGGGGTTTGGTTCCAGGACCCCCCATGGATACCAAAATCTATGGATGCTGAAGTCCTATTATATACAATGGTGTAGTAACATGGTGTCCCTTATATAAAAATGCCAAAATCAAGGTTTGCTTTTGGGATTTTTTGCGGGGGGCGGTGGTATTTTCAAGCCATTAATGCTTAAAATCTGTGGATGCAGAATCCATGGATACTGAGGGCCGAATATATATTTCTCTGTATCTAGGCAAAAGCTTACTGTGAGTTTTACGTTACATGTAAGGTGTTAAACATATGTTAGCATTTTCATCTGATTCTTGCATATTTGTAATAGCAAACATTATTAAGAGGCATCATGTATCTGTAAGGAAATTAGACTATGTATGCTTTCTAACAGCTTGTATCTCTATACTTATTCTATACTTGTATCTTCTATACTTATTCAAGTTTGCATAGGGACCACTAAACACAGCGTGCAAACACGAATCAAGGAAAATGAGCAACACTGCAGACTGGGCCAGCCAGAAAAATCAGCAGTAGCAGAGCATGTTATAAACCAACCTGGACATAAAATGTTATTTAAAAACACTGAAATTCTGGACCAGGCCACCAACTATCATGTCAGAATGCACAGAGAAGCTACTGAAATCCTCAAACACCTGGACAACTTCAACAGGAAAGAAGAAACCCTAAAAGTAAAAAAAATCTGGCTTCCAGTCCTGAAAAACTCTAAAATCAAAACTCAGCACTTGCAAATGAATTCCACCTAGGGACAGGGGGATTTCCAGCAGACAACGGACCATCAGCCAACCATTAGCCAAACAGACACTAATCCTCCTTGCATATCTCCACCTGGAAACTAGCCATTCAAATACACAAATTTACATATCCAACAGGGGTTCACAGTATATAACTCCACATGCACTCCCACCAAACCATTCTCTGAAGATGCCAGCCACAGATGCAGGCAAAACATCAGAAATAAACTCTTCCAGAACACGGCTTCACAGCTCGGAAAACCCCCAAGGAAAATCTATAAATGAAAAAAGCACATGATCATTAGCACTTCCAGGTGCTTGATGGGAAACCTGCACCCTGTGCATGTCTGATCAATCAAGTGGTCAGCTCCAGCCTCTCCTGACTACAGGATAAATCACACGGTTGTCCCAATGAGCAGATATGTGCATTTCCTGCGTGACTATTTAAAAAGTTTGGGGTAAGCCATGAAGGCTTTCCCCACGTAGTATTTAGTGTTTTTTACCCTCCTCCTTCACAATACATTGAATCACCACAATATCCCATTGGAACGGAAGGTATTTCCCTCACATTCTGTGAGGGGCTTTTTCACCATCCAGACAACACCGCATTCTTCTTCCTACCAGCATTTCATGAGCATTTATCAGCAAGGAACAGCATTATTAGCATCAGAGCTATCAATGACAGCAAGGTTTCTCTGCACTGGAGACTATCTCATCATCCTGACACATCTCTCACGGGCTGGCTTTTATATTATCTCCAGCCTCCATCTATCCAATCGGAGACAGATCTTACTAGACTTTGGTAACATAGTCTTCTGCCATCCAATCAGAGATGAGAGCTTTATCTGAGGCCATTTAGAAACTGGCACTTGTGAGCATCACTATCCACTGTTTCTTGGCTGCCATCAGATTGCATCAGCCTTCTTGTAGATTTGTTTACTTTCTTTCTCAGGCTATTTTCTCATTACCACTTTGTTTTACATTTGATTGGCTTCATACCCAGAACTAGCAAGTAAGCTCAAACTCTTGCCGGAGATTATCAGACAGGAACGCAAAAAGCTTTCCTGTTCCACAATCTCCAGACTCATCCCTGCCCTGACACAATAACCCTCTGCATCAGACTTACCTTATCTTCCATTCAAAGGCAGCCCAGGAATGAACAGAACTCTAATGGAACTCGGTTCACTTCCTGGACTGAAATCCCACCTGTTCTCGTGAGAAGATGCAAGCACTGAAAATTCAAAAAGAAAAAGAAAAATGCACACAAAAAAGTTCAGAAAAGCATATACGCACACTAAAAAAATAACAAGTAACCTGGGGAGGGTACAAAAAAAGAAGGTAGCCTACCTGGTTCTCATGATCCCACCCAGAAATATTCTGGCAGGAACGCCCATTGACGTTGGAATCACAAGTCAAAAACAGTGCGAGGTTTAAGACACCAGCAATGTTGGCACCAAAATGGAACAGGCAATCCATTGACAGCTCTGACCCATCGATAAAAAGAAATGCTAGAATAAATGACAGCAGGACACAAAAGGATGACATAGTGTGATATTCGCATCCTTTTGCATTCCGCTGTCATTATTCTGGAGCCACATTTGCCATGTCTGATAATCTCTAAAGTCTGATACACAAACATCCTACTTTTTGCTTTACATAGACACACTTGTTTCCATAATATTCAGGCCTCAGGGGATTGAATTTCACAAAATATGAACCAAATAAGCAGTCAGTCTTGCCTATGATTTTTCTATAAATGGTTCCTGGGAGATAGTCCTGTCTTTTCCTCTGACTTTCCACTTAGGATGCAGCACCTCAAGAGTGACCAGTTCCGCAGTATGCTTTGGCCTGCAGTCTGATCAGTGCTTCAGGATTCTTCCAGCGGACGCATTCTATCAGTCATGAAATTCAGAGGATAAGTCACTACCTTTCAGCCTAACTTATCTCACAGGGTGGTTGTGAAAAATAAAATGAGGATGGTGATATTTATGCTTCTCTGAGTTCTTTAGAGCAGTGCTGTTCAAATTGGTGGTCCCTGGAGACAAGCCAGTCCCTGAGCCATTGACTGCTTGTCCCTGGCAAGTTTCCAGAAAGTAAACAGTTGTAGTCAATGGGCACAAATATAGTACTGTTTCCTGGCACATTGGGGAGGGAGATGCTGTTCCCCTCCACCTGAGATGCACTGCTTCAGAAGAAAAGAGGGGTGTAAAAATAATAAGTAAGTAACTCATTGAGATGGAGTCTACTGAGAAGGACTGGAAGGCATGGTTGCAACCTGTTTGTGAGGAAGGGCTGTTCCTTTCTTTTTCTCTTGCTGTTATTTCTAACAGAGTACAATTGTCCATATTCGTTGGGGTTTGGTTCCAGGACCCCCCATGGATACCAAAATCCGTGAATACTCAAGTCCACTTGATTGCAATGGCATAGCAAAATGGTGATCTTTATATAAGATGGCAAAATCAAGGCTTGCTTTTTGGATTATTATTTTTTAAAGAATATTTTCAAACTGTGAATACTTAAATCCGTGAATACCAAATCCGTGGATACAGAGGGGCAACTGTAGCGGTAAAGAAAAAACAACTGCAGACTAAAAATGTTCTACTGTATTTGGTCAAATTGTTGAACTGAAATAAATGACCCTACCAATGACCTATGAAACAAAAAGTTCAATCTTAATTAGAGTAGCCAAAAAACAACAACCCTACAACAATGTAACTTATTAGATATTTAGAAGAGAGGATAGATTCTTCAACTTAAAGTTGTTTTTTTCTTGTGTCAGGAAATGACAAATAGTAACTTGCAACTTGTTCTAAGGAGGGGAAATTAGTCAAGCCTGTTAAGTTGAATAATCCGTCCTTCTCTCTATTGGTGCATCAGTCCAGCTAAAGTGAGACATCATTACAGTTGTCCCTTCACATTCACGACTTTGCCATATGCGGTTTTGAGTATTCGCGGTTTCCCTCACCCACCCACCCCTCTCCAGGCTCTTCCTTTCCCTTTGTAAAGGGAATGAAGGTCCAGGCAAGTGCGGAGGGGGGAGGCAAAGCCTCTGAAATCACTCCTCTGCTGCTCCTTTGCTCCCTTTGCAGGGAGAAGGAAAGCACAGCAGAGAGGCGATTTTGGGGTTTGCCTCTCCCTCTGTGTTTCCCTGGGTCTCAATTTCCCTTTGTAAAGGGAATAAAGGTCCAGGCAAGTGCGGGTGTTGGTGGTGGTGGTGATGGAGGCAAAGCCTCTGAAATCGCTCCTCTGCTGCTCCTTCGCTCCCTTTGCAGGGAGAAGAAAAGCACAGCAGGATTTGTCTCTCTCTGTGTGCTTCCCTGGGTCTTTGTTTCCCTTTGTAAAGAGAATCAAGGTCCAGGCAAGTGCGGGGGGGGGGGGAGCAAAGCCTCTGAAATCGCTCCTCTGCTGCTCCTTCGCTCCCTTGGCAGGGAGAAGGAAAGCACAGCAGACGGGTGAGTGTTATTCGTTTTTTCACTTTCGCGGGGGTCTGGCAACCCTGACTCCCGCCAATGTGAAGGGAGGACTGTACTCTGATGTCTGTGTGGGAAGATGTATGAGAACGCTGCAATATGTCTTGAAGGTCAATAGCTCTTTTTATTCTCGGCATAAAGATTAATTCAATGTGTTTATCTCTGGCTTTTCTTCGCAAACGAAGATTCAGGAAGGACTCATCCCGCGCTTTCTGCAAGCGCGCTGATGACTAACAAGGCCAACCTGAGATAAACAAGTCCGGTTGCAGAAGGTCTCCTTGGGTGATGTTTCCAGGTTATGATTCTTTCTGCGTTGTCATTTTTCTTCAAGACTTGTTCGTCGTGAGTTCTCAAATAAGGCTGCAGCATTGTGGATAGTGCGTCTCCATGCCTCCCGAAGTGAGGCTATGGCGGACCATTGTTGGTGATCAATTTGGCCGAGTCTGAGATGTTGTTTCAGGGAGTCCTTGTATCACTTTTTTGGAGAGCCCCTCTTATGCTGACCTGTGGCGAGTTCACTGTAGAGTACTATTTTTGGGAGGCCTCCAACCTAGAAATGTGCCCTGCCCAGCGCAGCTGTGTTCTCAATATCATGGCCTCAATGCTGGTGATCCCTGCTTGCTCAAGGACAGCAATATTCAAGTGATAGAAAAGGCCCAGTCCCTGTTTTAATGTGATGTGGATGAACAAAATCAAAGATATCCACAAATACTTGTCAAAATACTTGATGTTGCTGAAAATTACTCTGTACACCTTCTTCATCCCAAAATATTTACATATTCATGAACTAATGTATCAATTTTCTTCCTGAAATCAAGGCTTCACAAAAGAGACAAGAAGATATCCACGGATTTATTATCCATGGATTTAAGTATTCGTGGCTTGAAAATATTCTTTAAAAAATAATAATCCAAAAAACAAACCTTGATTTTGCCATCTTATATAAGGGACACCATTTTGCTATGCCATTGCATATAATGGGACTTGAGTATTCACAGGTTTTGGTATCCATGGGGGGTCCTGGAACCAAACCCCAACAAATATGAAGGGACAACTGTATTCATATATTTGCACACACATAACCCCACCACCACCACCACCACACACACACACACAACTGTTTCCTACTTTATTTATTATGACCACAATGTTGTGGTATGGAATATTTTCCACATGTTGCAGAAGAAAATACAAGTTATAAATCATGTTTTTCAGAAGACATGGAAAAAATATGAAAGGGAAAAATGTCCAGAAGTATCCAGAATGTCTTTGAAGAAGAATATGCAGTTTTCCCAGGAATGAAAAGCAAAGCAAAGCTTTACGGTGTCAAGGAGACATTATTTCTTTGCATGTTCATAGAGCACTGTCCAAGTCAACTTTTTTACATTTCTGTTTAAAAGTAAAAGAGGTGATATGACCTGTGTGTTTAATCTGTATATTTATATATATATATATATATATATATATATATGTGTGTGTGTGTGTGTGTGTGTGCGTGTGTGGTGTTGTTAGGTAATTCCTGACACTATAAACACTATGCAACTGACCTTGAGGTTACCCTGTGCATAATCATATGATATCATTTTGGGAACATGTTTAAACCACATATCTTGATTTACACTATTTGAAAAGGAAGGTTTCCCAACAGAAAATATAGCTGAAAAATCAAAGACCAATATATCTTTCATGGTTTTCCTGTTATAACAATGTAATTGAAATGTGAAGAACCATTATTTCATTAATATATAATATTTGCTATGAATTAAGAGTTCTTCTTAAGCAATTAACACCCCCATCACTCTTAAAATTAATGCAAAAACGCCTACATCACTATTTTATTGAGATAATTTAAGTTTTCATGTACTATTTGTTCTTCTTTCAGATTGTTTTACGTTCTCTTCACCACACTCCACTTCTTCCAAGGATTGCTTAGGATATATTGCTATTCAGATAAGAGATTTTCACACCCTATTTCACTCCCATAGTATAAAGAATGTATGTTTTAAATCCCATATTGTTCAGGGCTAAACCTTGTCATAACATGTCAAGTCACAACATTGCAAAATCTGTTTATTCAGATTTCTAAATCATAACAATACAAATCTTACATGTGGATGAACCAGTCTAGTTAGTAAATTGCTGCCACAGCTCCTCAAGAACTTGGGAGTGTAGGCGTTTGGCATTTGTACATTTCTGTTTCTCATTCTCCTTCTTCCATTTCACGACAACACACAAAAAAATCCTCTGTTTTTCCAAGTGTAGGCTTCCCTTTTATTTTTCTTACTTGAATGCAACAAATAGGTTTTGAGAGGGGAAGTGTTTACTGAGCAAAATGTGTCTACCCAAATTTCATCTTTGGCAGCTAACGTGTATGACCTTGCACAAAATGCTGCAGTGTCAAATGTTTCTGTTCAGGATTGCAGCTCAGTCATGGCCACTTCCAGGTTACTCCATTCTGTTCCTGCATTTTGACAAGTTCTGGGCCCATTTACGTGGCAAAATATTCCCTTGAATAAATTGCTAAGATTCCTAATTGTTCCCACACATCGCGCCACAGTATCACCTCATTCAGAAGGGGGGGGGAGCTCAAAAACTCAAAAGTCACGTGATAGGGGATTTCACTACTTTTCCCGACTTTTTTGAAACGTAGCGCGACTTAGCGCACTTTCGATTGTTTGAACTACCAGTTCGCTAAGGGCTATGTGAATTACCAGCAATCTTTCCGATACAGTTATAGCAGAGCTTTGCAGTGATTGGTCTCTGTTTAAACACTTCCAAAGAAGGAGACTCCACCACACTCCCAGGCAGTGCATTCCACTTCCGAAGAGCTCTCACTGTCAGGAAGTTCTTCCTAATGTTTAGGTGGAATCTCTTTTCTGGTAGTTTGAACCCATTGCTCAATGTCCTAGTCTCTGGAGCCTCAGAAAACAAGCTTGCTCCATCATCAATATGACATCTCTTCAAATATTTAAACATGGCTATCATGTCCCCTCTTAACCTTTTCTTCCCCAAGCTAAATATATCCCAGCTTCCTAAGCCGCTCTTCATAGGGCATGGCTTCTAGACCGCCCACCATTTTGGTCGCCCTCCTCTGGACACATTTCTGTCATGTCACATTTTCAGCTGTTTTTAAAATGTCCCAGTTTCTCCCTCTTCCTCCCACATTTCCCTTCATCCTCTATTTACCTCAATTGCAGCAGACTGAGTTCAAAGTACCAAAGTAGTTTGCATTCACTTAACTTAGCTGGGGAGAAGATAGGATGAGGCAGAATTTTGCCCTTCCCAGTAGGCTCAGGCAAAGGCAAACTGCTGCAGCCTCTGTTAGCTTTTCTGTTCTTTCTAATTAATACCTTTTGCCATCTTGACCACAGTCTGATGTTGCTTGGCCACACGTGTCCTGGTTTTCATCTGTGAAATGTTAGAGAGTATGGCTCTTGGAGGGATGAGTTCAACATCTGTATACAAGAAGCAAAAGAGAGCTTGAGAGGAGGGTTGGGGGAGAGAAAGAATAACTGGAAGTAATGGCAAAGTATGGTAAAGTGATAAACATGGAACTGTAATTGAAGTGAAAAGAGCCAGTCCAATAGAGACTGATATGCATATCTCTTTGATTTAGCAGTTATTGAGGATGCATAAATTCATCTTCATATATTTAATGTGAACCTAACTATGCTCAGTTTGTAACTCCCTCCACCATACTTTCTTTAGTTTTAAAAATGTATTGAAACCCCATTCTAGCTGTTTTTGCAAGTATATAACATTAAACGTTTATAAAAGTTGCAAGAATCATGAACAGATTTCAGACTAATAAAGTAAGAATGTACTCAATATGGCTGCTGAACACCTTAGTTCAGTTAACAGGAAATTCTTTGTTTCTTCTTACATGTTCTACAAATATCACCCAGTGGCTGTGAAGGTCCATTACATGCTACCTCTCTCCATATTTTCCCATCGCATAGATCATAATAAATGCATTATGCAAGATTTGGAGGCATTTCCTAAATAACCTCAGGTGCTTCTGGTGCCACCATTTAAAAAACAAAAACAAAAGCCAACAACAGACATTTATATTGCACTGTTCATTTATTGTTGTTGTCATGAAACTCATGAAATGCTAAACAGCCATATATAATTGTAAATGTTCACAAAGACCTTCCTTAAAAGTGTTTAAAACTAGGCTACTTACATGGATTTTTTATTACCAGTGTTTGTACAATGTGCACATAATTAAAAACTGACACAGCTTAGAAGATAAAAAGCATTCCTTAAAAAAAGGGTTTATTTAATGCTTTCCCTTTCACAGTCAGAAGCACTGTGTGTGGCATGTGAATATTACAAAATTTGTATAGCAATACCATACTACTGTGGTTCTTAACCTGTGGTCCCGGGACCCTCAGGAGGCAGCAATGTCCTCACAGGGGATCCATGAAGGCTTGAAGGCTGCTCGGCCTACCTCCTGACTGCAGTAGAGTGACCACATGACAGGAGCCAAGGCAAAGGCTGGCGGGTCTGCGCATTGCCATTCAATCACTTCAGCCACAAACTTGCTGGAAGAACCAGGAGAAAAGTCTTTTCCGCTTAGGGAGAGCTTTGGCGCTGATAAACAGTTTAGAAATGTAGATAATAATAAATTAATTAAATAAATTCCTCCCGCTCCAGTGACTCTGAGGGAAGGTTTAATGGATTGTGTACTGTTGCTGCTGCTGCTGTTTTAAATCTTGAGTTAAGTCTTGGGGGTCCATAGCAACAACAGATATTTAAAGGGACTCCCTGGTAAAGAAAAGGTTAAGAGCACTGCCATACTAGATGTTTTGTATAAGTAGTAACTAATGAGAACATCCTAAACAAGTGGCACATGGTGTCTTGAGTGTGGCCTCTGCCACAAGTCAGATGAGTTTTGGAGTCCTTGGCCCCATGTACACGATGAAAAAAATCCGAATGGCATTCAAAAGATCGATAATGTGTACATACAGCCATTCGGATACATTCATGTCTTTCAGAAGGGAGGCCAGCAAATCCCCCATAAAGTCCGTGAATTTGGACTTCAGAAGGAATAGTGGATCTCAGCAAAAAATCTGTACAAGTGTTCGAATTTGTAATCGTTTGTACACCCCTGTTCGCACACGTATGAACAGGCAGTGTAATCTGATTGGCTGGCTGAGCAGAGGGGGGTGGGGCTAGCAAAGAGGGGAATTGGGACTGGCCGCCATGTTGGATTCCCAGCTAAGCGAGAGTCCGGTAAGTCCATGAAATGGAAATTTTTTACATTTATTCATTTTTATTTCATGTTGTAAATACGGAAAAACAATTGTCCACATCACAGGTACCTTTTTAAATTTTTTTTTAAAAAGTGACGGGAGATTTAAAACTGCTGCTTGGATCGCTTGCTCCAGCCAGCTGGGCAAAGGAGGTCATACGGAGTTGGGGGGGGGGTAAAAATGTGTAGGTAGATCATACACATTTGAATGGCTGCCTTTTCAAATTTTTTACCCGCCAAACGGATTTTTTTCCCGTCATGTAGATGGGGCCCTTGTTAGAAGAGTCAATTGGCACTAATAACCTTGTTTAATACATTTTTCATTAGCCTGGCTGTTTGAGACTGAGAAAAGATATGAAGGCTGGGAATAAAGTGAGGGAGTTGCCAACATGCTTATATAGTTCTCATAGCTGGCGGGAGGGGGGCTGGTCATGTTTGCACACTCTCTTTTTCTGTGTTTGTGTCTGCACTATATAACTCTTGGGAGTTTATCTTCCCTCAGCATTGACTGGGGGGCGGTGTGCACCCCAATCCAGATGCCCTATATATAGCCAGCCATAGGAAATGTGATTGTTGGCTGAGTCTGGGTAGCATTAGTTTGGGAGCCCAATTCTACCATTAGTCCTGAGTGAATGCTGGACCCCATCAGTGAAAGGGCCCTGTGCTGTGTACTTCTCTACTACATCACTTACCACCAATAAAACTTATACTATAGCAGTAACACATCACTGGTTGGCACAAAAAGAACTTTGGGGAGGCCTGAAACTACACCCACTTCCAGAATAGAGTGTGTGGCACTCTATGATTGGTGGCTGGGGCAGCTTCCATGGTGGAGCTATTGCCATTTCTCACTTCTCAAGGCCTACCAGGTTGTTGCGATTGAGATGGAGAAGAGCTTTCTCTCTCCTTTTTCTTCTTTTCTCCCACCACTACCATTGCCATTGTAATCAATGGGAAGGAAATAACTCTAGCTCCAGGACTGACACAGGTGTGGACCTCTCGGAGGCAAGGGATTGGGGGAATAAGAGAGTTTCCAGTCCCATCATCAGCTGCCCCACAACATGTTCCCCAGCAAACCCTTTTCCTCATCACTGCCACCCACTGGAACCCTTCCACAAGTATATCTATGGCTGTGGAATTTTCCATGGGTGTACTGAAACGGAGGCTCTATCAGGTTAAGTGTCATCACACCAGTTGGCCTCTTCCCTCTTGGCTGATAGAGCAGCAAGCACCCTACTTTCAATGGACCCTTGGTCAGCGATTAGCTAACTTTAGTAGCACACCATCCATATATTGGTTATTTAAAACCTCTCTAGTAAAATATATCCCCAATATAATATACTACTGGAAGCTGTATTATATGGGCTACCTGACTTACCAGGCGGCAGCTTTGTGGGGTTTCCCGGCATTGCTGCTGCCTGCTTCCCCTGTCTGTAATTTAATTTTGTGGCATGTTATAATAGAACCATAGAACCACAGAAGCCACTGCAACAGTCATCCAGTCAAATCTGTTGCTGCCATACAGGAATACACAATCAAAGCATTCCCAACAAATGGCCATCCAGACTCTGTTAAAAAAACTTCCAAAGAAGAAGACTCCACCATACTCCAAGGCAGTGCATTTAACTGTCAAAGAAGCTCTTGCTATCAGGAAGTTCTTTCTAGTGTTTAGGTGGAATCCTTTTTCCTGTCGTTTAAATCCATTGTTCCATGTCCTAGTCTCTGGAGCAGCAGAAAACAAGCTTGCTCCATCCTCAGTATGACATCCCTTCAAATATTTAAACATGGTTATCATGTCAATTCTCAACCTTCTCTTCTCCAGGCTAAACATACCCATCTCCCTAAGCTGCTCCTCAAAGGGCATGGCTTCCAAACCTCCCACCATTTTGGTCACCCTCTTCTGGACGCATTCCAGCTTTTCAATATCCTTCTTGAACTGTGATGCCCAGAACTGTACACAGTATTCCAGGTGAGGTCTGACCAAAGCATAATAGAATGGCACTATTACTTCCCTTGATCTCGGCACTATACTCCTATTGATGCAGCCTAGAATCACATTAGCTTTTCTGGATGCTGCATCACATGCTGACTCATGTTCAGCTTGTGGTCCACTAAGACTCCTCGATCCCTTTCGCAAGTACTGCCATCAAGCCAGGTGTCACCCATTCTATTTCTGTACAATTCATTTTTACTGTCCATGTGTAGGATCCTACATTTCTCCCTGTTGAAATTAATTTTGTTAGTTTTGGCCCAGCACTCCAATCTGCTAAGATCATTTTGAATTTTTATCCATTCTCTGGGTTATTAGCTATCTCTCCTAATTTGATGTCACCTGGAAATTTGATAAGCATGCCCTCTAGTCCATCATCCAAGACATTGATAAGGATGTTGAATAACACTGGGCCCAAGGCAGCACCCTGTGACATCCCACTAGTCACTTCTCTCAGGATGATGATGACAACTATTTTACTGTCACAACTTTTGAGTGCAGTCTGTTCGGCTCCTGGATCTGGGATATGGATTATCAGTGTCTTCTGGCATTGCTAAAGTACTGTGGTCCCCTTAAAGGACTCTGGGGGTATGGGGAAGGTATGGTCCTGCCCAGCTCAGGGGCAGACACCGTTCCTGGTGCACTGTGTGTCAGGACCACCATGCTGGGGCACTCACTCAGGTGGATCCTTTCCTGTCATCCCGGAGGTTCTGGTAGCTGGACTGAGGGAGCAGCCTCTTCGATCAACTGGTGGGTTGATTGATGCATGAGTCCAGACCCATGCAAGTGCCCACCATATCCAGACCTGTAATCCATAAAAGTTTGGCCTATTCCTTCCACTTTCAATACATTGTGTGGTCGTGTGTTATTTATGTGGAGCAGAACTTGCCCCTGGACATGTAAATGAGTACAATGCAAATCCCTGTTCTATTTAAGTGGCAAGTTTATGGAAAACAGATAGTAATACAATAATCTCTCTGGCTTCTCTTCACAAACGAAGATTCAGGAAGGACACATCCCGTGCTTTCTGCAAGGGTGCTGATGACTAAAAAGGCCAATCCAAGATAGACAAGTCTGGTTGCAGAAAGCACAGCAGAAGGTTTCCTTGGGTGATGCTTCCAGGTTGTGATTTTTTCTGCATTGTCGTTTCTCTTCAAGACTTGTTTGGCATGAGTTCTCAAATAAGGCTGCAGCATTGTGGATAGTGTGTCTCTATGCCTCCCAATGTGAGGCCAGGGCGGACCATTGCTGGTGATCAATTTCGCCAAGCCTGAGATGTTGTTTCAGGGAGTCCTTGTATCGTTTTTTTGGAGCGCCCCTCTTACACTGACCCATGGCGAGTTCACCGTAGAATACTATTTTGGGGAGGCAATGGTCCTCCATCCTAGAAACATGCCCTGTTCAGCGCAGCTGTGTTCTCAATATCATGGCCTCAATGCTGGTGATCCCTGCTTGCTCAAGGACAGCAACATTAATCACATAGTCAGTCCAGTGTATATTTAGGATTGTGCGTAAACAGCGCTGATGGAAGCGTTTGAGGAGTCGTAGGTGGTGGCGATAGGTGACCCATGTTTCAGACCCATAAAGGAGAATAGACAGTACAATGGCTCTATATACACTGATTTTTGTGTTTCGCCTCAGGTGTTCATTACTCCAGACTCTTTTGTAAAGTCTTCCAAATGCGCTATGTGCCTTTGCTAATCTGTGATCGATCTCTTTGTCAATCTTGGCATCTGAGGAGATGGTGCTTCCCAGGTAGGTGAACTGCTGAACGGACTTGAGCACAGAGTTGCCGACGGCAATGTGGGGATGGTGGTGTTCGTCCTGTGGTGCAGGCTGGTAAAGAACCTCCGTTTTCTTCAGGTTGACTTCCAGCCCAAACAGCTCTGCAGCTGTTGTGAAGCAGGATGTTAGACACTGCAGAGATGCTTCTGTGTGGGCAACAAGGGCAGCATCATCGGCGAAGAGCAGCTCACGGACTAGATAGTTTAGAGTCTTAGTGCGAGCCCTGAGACGGCTTAAGTTAAACAAGCTACCGTCAGTATGGTAACGTATATAGATGCTGTCGTCTTCTTCGAGCTCTGCCGTAGCCCTTTGGAGCATCATGCTGAAGAAGACTGTAAATAAAGTTGGTGCAAGAACACAACCTTGCTTCACTCCATTAGGTATTAGAAAGGGCTCTGAAAGAGCATCGCCATATCTGACTCGACTGCGCTGGCCCTTGTGTAGCAAGATAATCATTTTAATGAATTTGGGGGGACATGGACCTAGTCTTTCCAGGATCTGCCACAGACCTTTCCTACTCACGGTGTCAAAGGCTTTGGTGAGGTCAACAAATGTTACATAGAGACCCTTGTTCTGCTCTCTACATTTCTCTTGCAGTTGTCTAAGGGCAAATATCATATCTGTAGTACTCCTATTAGCTCTGAAGCCACATTGGCTTTCAGGAAGAAGTTCTTCTGCAATGGCAGGAACTAATCTGTTCAGGAGTATCCTTGCAAGGATTTTTCCAGCAATAGACAGCAATGTTATGCCTCGATAGTTTGAGCAATCAGATTTTGCTGATTTTTCTTGTACAGGGTGATGATGACTGCATCTCGGAGATCTGATGGCAGTTCCCCCTTTCCCCAGCAATTCACAAGGAGTTCATGGAATTTATCATGGAGTACATGACCTCCGTGTTTCCAAACTTCAGGTGGGATTCCATCAATCCCAGCTGCCTTGCCGTTTTTCAACTGCTGTATGGCCTTAAGGGTCTTTTCCAAAGTGGGAGCTATGTCCAATTCATTTTTTATCAGTTTTTGTATCATATGTTGGATAGCTGAGCCTTGGACTACTCGATTGGCACTAAAGAGACTTTTTAAAACAATTCAGAATATATTAGCATACCATATCACAACGTGCTTTGGAATCCATAGTCTATTAAGTTTGATATGCTTGTCAGGATAGAAACTGAACTCAATTTTAAAATGGCCAAACAAACTGCAGAGTCATGCTGAGTCAAAATGGCTGACTCCATGCTGTCTAGTCTTCCTTAGCTACAGAAGGAGGGTTCTTATTGGTGTGTAAGATCATGTGATTGAGTAAGCCAATGCCCTGTTACTGTGAATATGGGATGGCTCAGAGCAGAGCTCATCCTTCTTCCTGTGAGTGATGAGGCATGGTGAAGCAGTTTCTTCTGAAATTGTAAATATTTGTATATATTGGAACTGTTTGAGTTTGAAGATAAAAGTGCCTCCTGCTTATTTGGACGTCAAACATTCTGTGTGTGAGTATTCTTGGGAACAGGTTGCTACTGAGTCTACTGAGACAGGTTTTGGGCTTCTGCTAGGGATTGCGTGTCCTATCATTCCCTGACAATGCTATTCCCAGTGTAATGGCCAAACCAAATCTTATGCATCTTCACATTTATATTTGGATTTGTTTGTTTTTCTTGTTTGTTTTTGAAGCAACCTTAAGAGTTGATCCATACTGGAAATATAGCATAGGTGGACAAGAATTTTAGAATTGTTTTTGTCATCCCACAGGGAAAATGATATACATCTATGAAATGTATACAGTTGTCCCTTCACATTCACTGGGGTTTGGTTCCAGGACCCTCCGTGAATATCCAAATCCGTGAATACTCAAGTCCCATTATATGCAATGGCATAGCAAAATGGTGTCCCTTATATAAGATGGCAAAATCAAGGTTTGCTATTAGGATTATTATTTTTTTAAGACTATTTTCAAGCCGTGAATACTTAAATCCATGAATGTCAAATCCGTGAATGTGGAGGGACAACTGTACAATTACATTTTTGAAATAGGCTACCTACTTACCCTAGGAAGTAAATAAGAAAATAGGTAGCCTTGGGGAAGGATTTTCAGGACCAACTGCAGAGGGCGAAGGCTAACTCCTCCCTATTCATGCTGCAGTCTCAGTCTGGGCTTCTACAGCTTCTTCTTAAAAGTCAGATCAACAGATGAGTAATGCCACCATCACGTCCATTGACACAGAGCATAGGTGGGTAGAAAGTGTATATGTAGGGCTAAGATCAAAGCATAGCAACGTTAGGAAGAATCTATTAAATATAATGTGCAAAATGAATTTTTTTTTACAAATAACTTTATTAAGAAAGTTAATTGCACAATAAAATGAATCTTCAGAACTGTTGAAACTGTTTTTTAAAGCACTAACTCATCTAACTCAAATTGTATTTTATGGGAAAGTTGATGGTATGAGCTACTTTTTCAAAGATATTTTGCATTTGTTACATGCATCCTTAGATTATGAGGTAGATTCTCTTCTACATGGGTCTAACTCTAATCGGTCTCATTTGACTTCTCTGAATGATTATACAAAGCCCACTTATGAACAATAGCATCCCTGACATATATCCTAAATAAATAGCACCTCCATTTCTTTGTACAGTTGGCCCTGAAGGCAGGTTGAAAGAATCAGGAAAAGGGATACTTTGATTGGTTGATACTGAATATACATTCCAGCTCACAGGAACAAGGACACAGATGCTAGAGAGCATGTAAAAGAGCCCCCCAAGTATGAACAACCATCTAGTCTTCTTGTGGCTAAGCGTTCGACAAAAAATGTTCCACGGAGTTAGGAATGAAAAGCCTAGTCCCAAAAATGCAAGGAGGGAAGCAATGGCCATCAGAACCTGGCAAACTTTCATTTCAATGGGAAAGAAATTTTCATAAAATGAAAACTCATGACAACACTGTACGCGATAACTATCAACCCCTTTTAAATTAGGAGGAAAGCAGATCTTCCATATTCCTATGCGGACAATACCAGCACTATACGTGCTGGTTTTTCCAATGAACCACAGCTTCCAATCTGGGTGCCTCATTGCAATCAATGTTAGAAGGCAGCCTGTACATCCTGTTGAAAATCCCACGAGTTGAAATGTATACAAGGCCTCAGGCGACATTTGTGACTGTGGTTCAAACAGCTTCACCCAAAAGACAGAGTGCTGAAAAACAGGTGATCAGTAGCAATAATTATTTTAATTCTTTATTATATTATCTCTAGCTAACAGCTTTCTTACCAAATGCAGTGACAGAATTCTCTTCTTTTATTAATAGGAATATATTAGATGTATTCATTATTATTATTGTGTGTGTATGTGCCTTCAAGTCGCCTGTTGACTTATAGTGACCCCATCAATTTCATAGGGTTTTCTTAGGCAAGGAGTACTGAAGGTGGTTTTGCCAGTTCCTTCCTCTGAAACATAGGCTACAGCACTGTGGTCTTCATTGAGGATTTCCGATCCAAGCACTAACCAGGGCTGACCCTGCTTTGCTCCCAAGATCAAAAAGGATCTGGTGCCTTTAGGATATTTAGTCCCCTATTAGTTAGTATTACTTAGTACTAATTGATTATTACTAAGAAAGTTTTGTTCTCTAAATCTCTGCTTTGTTGTTTTAATCCATGCTTTATTGTGAGGTTTTCCTTGGTTCAGTTATTTTATTGGATTTGTAATGTGTATTTGTCTTCAAGGGACTTTTTCGGACGGCGATTTGTAACACAAGCAGGCTCGTCCCTGTTGCTAGGCTGCTACGCAGCAGGGGGGGGGGCGTTTTGGATGACGCTGTCCCCCTGCTGATACTGTTCTGGAAGAGCTGGGAGGCTGCAGCGCCATATTTGGCCATTTCCTAATCACGGAAGTTGACCGTGATTAGAAAATGGCCAAATATGGCACTGCAGCCTCCCAGCTCTTCCAGAACATTATCGGCAGGGGGACAGCGTCACCCAAAACAGCCCCCCTGCCGCACAGCAGCCTCGCAACAGGGACTAGCCTGCTTACGTTACAATTCGCTGTCTGAAAAAGTCCTACATTGCGCAGAGAATCATTCTTGTTGTGTGATTGGATAAATGGAATAAAACATAAATACTCCAGAATCATGAAAGTGTTGGTGCTAATGAAATTCACATTATTTAGCTCCTTTGTTTAGGTCAGTTTTAGATTTCACACTGCTGCTGCAAATAGCAGCCACATTTCTAATTGTGACTTCTTCATAAGGTATCATACTACATAACTATGTTGTGAATGCCATCATAACATTATGTATTTCTGTCAGGAACTGATGGGGTTAGTTCTGGTAATACTAAGTTTTATATACAGTATGCTGTCAGAATCATCACTGGAAGTACCCTTCTGGCAGTGATTTTGGACTCTGGATTGACCTTAGCCATCCAGCCTGGCCTTTGAGCCCTCCCAGATAGGAAAGATTAAAAGTTTCCTGTTTTGAGTGGAAATTAACTTTCTTCAGGAATTTGTTCCCAGCGTGTAAACGCACAGGAATGCACAAGGGGAGTTATACACCATCAGTGATGCTCCGCATGTTAATCACACTCCAAAGTGTGGAGTGGCTTAGTCTGAGGGGAGGGGGGCACTTTTATCCAAGACTATTTCCAACATGTAAACAGGGACCCTAATGGATCAACATTCCTGCCCCTGTCTTCAAAACCCTATATATAAAGAAGGTACTTCCTTCACTACTTAGCCAATTGTGCTGTAGCAGAGGACTATTCAAGGTGCATGGTTTCACTGAGGAGACAGAGCTATCCCACCGATTCCTGCAGGCTCCTTCACACATTCAGAAGTGAATGCTTCAAGAAGGCTCTTACTTGAGAGGCTTACTGCACAGGGCTAGTAAAGCACAGTAGCACCAGGATAACAATGCCTTCAGTTGGTGCCTCCTGCATGACATCATTGCTATTCTGACATTATAAAGTGGGAGAGAGTAGTAAAAGCATTTCCCCCCCACAAACAGAAATAATCTGAAAATGATCTCCATTAACTCTTCTGTCGCACTATGAATGCCCGTGAAGAAGATCATTAGTGCTTTTCTGCTGATTTTGGTTGGTGAGTGGGTGGTGGGCGTGCTTTCGGTGGGGAAACATATAGTGTTCAGTCACTGCAACACTGCTATGGCAGGGTGTTTTAATGTCTTATCCCCTCCCCTCATCTCTTCTTTGCTTGGTTCCAACACACGTATATGTGCACATGCACACACAGATTTCCCATCTGTTGCTTGGTTCTAATGCAAAGACTCTCTCTCTCTCTCTCTCTTTCACACACACACACACACACACACAGCTCTCCGTCTCCTCAGTGTGGATGCAAAACCTCTCCCCCCCCCCACTTGCTACTGCTGTTTTCAGTGGCAGGCATGTTGCATCAACCCAAGTCTGGATCCAGGTGACTAACAGTGCCAGTTTTATTTTGGGGGATGAGGCACATTGGGTAGAATTCTGTTAGTAACATATGTGTATTTTATGTGAGAGTATGTCTTGCTTTGAATGAGGTGCAAGGGTCTATTCTCTAGCCCAGGGGTGGGCAAAGTGGGGCTATATGAGGCCCTCAGGGCTGTTTTTGTGGTCCCCAGGAATAGCCAGGGGTCCTTTTTCTTTTTGGCAAATGTTTAACAAAATGCTCTGAAATGCCCATAAATGATATCTAGGCCATGTGGAGGGCACTCCCACCACATCCTAAGCTCCTCTGGACCCTGCAGGGATCAAAATGAAATTTTGCAGTCCCCCCCCGCCATTTTCTTGCCTCAAAATGCCCCAAAATACCCACTGAGGCTCAGGAAGGCCCAAAATCATGCCCTAGGTCTCCTAGAAGGCATTGTTTTTTAAAGGAGCAGCTGTGGTGGAAGATGCAGTCCTCCAAGGTCTTCTGGAAGGCTAATTTGCCCCCCTCCCAGTCCTCCACAATTGCCTACCCCTGCGCTAGCCCCTCACTAGCCCCTCACTACCCATCCAAAACTTTCTCCCAACAGCTGCCAAGCCCCAAGAACCTTGAACATTCCTCTGCTACACTGCAATTGACTAAATCCATGAAGGAAGCACCTTCATTATATGCAGAATTTTGAGCAAAGAGGTGGGAATTTTGGTCAGTTAGGATCCCTGTCTTCATGTTGAAAATGCTACTTGGTTTAAGGTGCCCATATTTCTTCACTATTCTTTTTGTATGCTGTCAGGGATCCTAAACTGTTTGCTGCCTGCCTGACACCTGTAATACTAGTAATAGGATCACATATCAGGATCTGAGCTGGAGCAGATGATGGCAAAAATCACCATTGTATCAGTGCCAGAGGAATTCACAGGCACGTGGAGGTATGGCAGACAAGCAGGACAACATATTGCTACAATTTAGTTTAGAGACCAAGCCACCTACCCATGCTCTCTTTCAGGGACACTCCATTTGTGGCCACTTGCCGGTTTTCTGTGTTTTTCCAAACAGCCATTTAGGAGTCTGTGGTCAGTCAGTATGCTCATTCCGCACTGGTCTGCTTGTTATATGTTCTCCCCTTTCAGTACACACACACACTTGTCTGTGTATCTTTCTGCATACCTATGGACTGCCGCAAACTGTTGGTTCCTTCAAACATGCTAATATCTCCATCTGATACACCTATGATTGCAAGCATGATGCAGTGGTTTGAGCATTGGAGACCAGGGTTCAAAACCCCACTCAGCCATGGAAACCCACTGGGTGACCTTGGGCAAGTCACACTCTCCCAGACTCAGAGGAAGGCAAAGGTAAACCCCCTTGGAACAAATCTGGCCAAGAAAGCCCCATGATAGATTTGCCTTCGTGTCAGAAACAACTTAAAGGCACACAACAGCAATGTCTCTATTGTCCTGTTTTGAGCTTATATAAGAATCCATGGTTAAAGAATGGTTTCACTATTACAATAAAGCATTAGGGAATCTAAAGATCAAAAACTATGGAGAATGACTTTTGTTTCTTTTTAGGAATCAGCTGTAAAATATGGTTTGTGGTGTGGTCAGATCACATGATACTACTGTGTTCTGTGACTAGAAGAAAATACTGGAAGAAGGAGAACTGGAAACTTTACCATGAATTCATAAGGAGATCTCTCTCTGGAGACAGAACTTCCCTGTAGGCTTCTAGGCAGTTCTGAAACCAGCAGGGCAGCTCTATCTCCTGACACGGATGGCTTTCACTACCACAACCCCTGTTGTCCCAGCTCCCGAAAAGTTAGACAAACCCATACCATCCCCCATTCAGCTTCTCTTCTGTCTTCATTCACAATATAGTTTGAACTACCATGGTTCTTAGCAATATCAACTGAAGCCTTGAAACGCCTTTATCTGGAAAAAAATACTGTGTTTTAGAAAGAAGAAATCATATCTGATCATAACTATCTCAACTAACTACTGCATAAGTGTCTCCTTTATAATACAAAGAAGATATCCTGGCATATTATATATACGTTTTTGATGAAGGTATTTGACAAATAAGCTACATCCTCTTCTCTACTAATTGGCAACTACCAGTTATGAATGTTTCTCAACAGCCTTTTACAGTTCTTTGAAATTATCATTAAATGTGTACACATGCAAATTATAGACATTGTATAACTGTATTAAAAACAAATTAACAAAGTTCCTCAATAACTTTTAACAAATGTTTCTCAATAAACTTAGTCACAGGATCAGAAGACAAGTCTTATGGGCCAACAAGAAATGAGAGTTAGGCTTAAGTGGACGAGGTCTTTGGGTTTTGTTTTGTTTTTTCTTTCAATGGAGGGAAGAAAGCAATGGGATAGTCAAAGATCAGTACTGACAGTGATGCTGTTTCATTTATTAAAAATTATCCAGACTTGGATGTGAAGAGTGGTGTGACCACATTTACAAATAACACCTAATTATTCAGGCAGCAATTTCATTTCATTCCTCTTTTTCTGTGTCTCTTATCTCCTTTTCCTTTTATGATAGTAATATCACTCAATAAAATCAACTACCTGTCTCTACAGTGGTTGTTACTGTGGCTCAGACTGTCTCTTCCTCTGCAGCACTTTTAAAGGAGAAGAGCCAAAGATGACAGGCTGGTTGGCTAATCTAAAAACTTTTAGGAGAAAAAAAAGCAACCTTGAGATGTGTAGAAATTTTAAGCATTCTGGCAGAAATGGTAAGGTGGAGCAAATAAAGCAATGCCAGGTGCCCTCCCTACTTTGTTAGGAAATAAGCCAGTTACTCTAAGATGGACCATTGATGTCACACTCCTGTCATCCAGCCATGTGTTTGGCACTTATACATACTGTGGCAGTGGTAGAAGACCAGAAAGGGGATTTCAGATATGAAGCATTTCCTTAGCCCTATTAACTCATGAGTAATGAGCAGTCACTTGTGGCCCACAGAATCATAGAATCATAGAGTTGGAAGAGACCACAAGGGCCATCCAGTCCAACCCCCTGCCATTCAGGAACACACAATCAAAGCACACCTGACAGATGGCCATTCAGCCTCTGTTTGAAAACCTCCAGAGTTGGAGAATATTGCCAAATAAACACCTTTATGCCTGGGACAAACAGAAGCTAATAAGATTTTGTCTCACCATACCACACAGGTGGGCAGGTTATAGTTCAGAATATACTGAAAGGTATTTGGATGATATACAATAAATCAACAATGGAACAATAGTTTCCAATCTCTAATCTAACAAAAACAACAACAAAAGCTTTGTGTTCCACTGCCCTCCAACAAGTTACCAACAGCATATTTCTGAGTAAAAACACATATGATAGCATCGTGTAGTAGGGAGTGAAGAGTTAGACTGGGAAAGAGAGCAATGAGGAGGCTGGAAAGTCAGGTGGATGGGGTACTTATTTCAAGTACACTTAGCTCCACATCTGTCTCTGACTCTTGCGCTGTCACTGTTACCTGCCCTGACACCCCCAACCCCATACCTATATTAATAGTTTGTTATATTTAATTATTAGGTCAACATATGGCCTTCCACACAGTGCAGCCATTAAAACTTGTAAAATTCCAGCAAATTACAAGGACTGGTGTACAGGCTCAGTCAGGTATGTGCTTCAGGAGAGGCAGAAAATAGCAAAAATTTGGAATGATTACTGAAGAGTCAGGGAAGAAAGTGCAAAGACAGGTTTACAGTTGAACATTAAGAAAACAAAAATAATGACCACAGGTGATTTACATAACTTGAAAGTAGATGGTGAAGACATGAAAATAGTTCAAATTTTCCATACGTTGACGCAGTCATTAATCAGAATGGAGACTGCAGTCAAGAAATCAGAAGAAGACTAGGACTTAGCTATACGGCATTTTTTATCCTGAGAAGAAATGAGAAATAGAGAACTCAGTTCTGTCACCCACTGTACCCACGATTTTTCACAGGTAGTAAAGTCTCAGATTTGTTGTTTACACATACCTCATGCCTCCCCACCTTCAGCCTCTGCTTCCCTTCCAAGCCTCCGTGCAACCACCTTTCCCAGCTTCCGCTTCTGTCCCAAGCCCCCATGTAAGAAGCCTTTCCAGCCTCGTTCCTTCCCCAACCAGCCAGCTGAGCAGCCAAGGGGACCATCTGCTTCCTCCTCCATGACTGACAGCTCGCCGTTCAGCTGGCTGGCCCTCTCCTCTCGTAGGGGCCACTGGCTGTTTCTCCTGGTTCCCCACTAGCTGCTGAGGCTTCTGCCACCGAGGGACCGTTCCCTAAGTGTCAGAAGCCGCTGCAGCCAGCAGAGAGCCAAGTGAGGGCTGAGCAAGAAATGGTGGGCTAGGGGAGGGGGAGAGAGGTCTACCTCTCCCCCCCTCCCCTAGCCCACCATTTCTTCCGGCTCCCCGCTAGCTGCTGAGGCTTCTGCCACCAAGGGACTGTTCCCTTGGTGGCAGAAGCCGCTGCTGCCAGCGGAGAGCTGGACGAGGGCCGAGCAGGCCAGGCTTCCCCTGTACCAGATGGAACAGGCTGCCGCAGCCGATGACATTTCCTCCATGACTGTCAGTCATTGAGGAAGTGCCTTAGGCCATGGCAGCCCATTCCGCCTGCACCCCCACAGCTTTTGCAGCCGAGGACGCTTCCTCCGTGACTGACAGTCATGGAAGAAGTGCCCTAGGCTGTGGCAGCCTGTTCTGCCTGGCGCCCCACAGCTCCCACAGCTGAGGATGCTTCCTCCGTGAGTGTCAGTCATGGAGGAAGCACCCTAGGCCATGGCAGCCTGTTCTGCCTGCTCCTGAGACCAAGGACACTTCCTCCATGAGTGCCAGTCATGGAAGAAACAACCTCGGCCACAGGAGCACCGGGTGGAACGGGCTGCCGTGGCCTAGGGCATTTCCTCCATGAGTGTCAGTCATGGAGAAAGTGTCTTCAGCTGCAGGAGCCTGGGGTGCTTCCTCTGTGACTGACACTCACGGAGGAAGTGTCATCGGCTGTGGTAGCCTGTTCCACCCAGCTCTCCGCTCGGCCCTCACCTGGCTCTCCGCTGACTGCGGCAGCTTCTGCCAGCCAGGCTTTGGAAGCAATGGGGGACCCGAGGCAGGGCCATTCAAAAATGGCAGATCCTGAGTTGCAAGGCTTCCCTTGCAAGCCTGCTCCAAGGTCTGACCAATCATAATTCAGCTCTGCTGTGTGCCCCTTTCCCAGGATGGTGGCTGATTGATCAGACAACCAATAGTGCATTTTTTCCTGGACTTTCCAAAAAAGTCTGTGGAAAATAGAGGGATGGAAAGTCATGGGTTTACTGGGGTTTTTTTTGCTACCCCTCCTTCCTAATAGTGCGAGTCTTCCTCAACGTTCTTGGGAACCAATGGGATTCATCCTAAATTCTTCCTGTATATTTTTTGCCATGTACACAACCTCTAGGACTTGGAAGGAAAGCTATGAAGGAACTAGACAAGATCCTGACGTGTACAGATATCACTGAATACTAAAGTTAGTATGGTCCATGCCATCACATTTCTAATTTCTATGTATGGTTGTGAAGGCTGCACAGTGAAGAAAGCTGATAGGAAGAAAATCAACTCATTTGAAATTAGTGCTGGGGAAGAGTCCACGGATACTGTGGACTGCCAAAAAGACAAATAAATTCCTGGAGAACAGGAGAGGTCCCAGCAGACTGGAAGAGGACAAATGTTGTCCTCATCTTTAAAAAAAGGGAGGGTAAGAAGAGCCAAATAATTACCACCCAGTAAGCCTGACATCAATACTAGGAAAGATTCTAGAGCAGATAATTAAACAGACAGTCTGTAAGCACTTAGAAAGGAATGATGTGATCACTAAAAGTCAACATGGATTTCTCAAAAACAAGTCATGCCAGACTAATCCTATCTCTTTTTTTGATAGAGTTACAAATTGATAGATGAAGGGAATGCTGTGGATGTAGTGTATCTTGATTTCAGTAAGGCTTTTGACAAGGTCCCCATGATATTCTTGCAAAAAAGTTAGTAACATGCGGGCTAGATAATGCAACTGTTAGGTGGATTTGTAATTGGTTGACTGACCAAACCCAAAAGGTAGTCACCAATGGCTCCTATTCATCCTGGAGAGAAGTGACTAGTGTGGTGCCACAGGGTTCTGTCCTGGGCCCAGTGCTATTCAACATCTTTATCAATGGCTTGGATGAGGGAATAGAGAGTATACTTATCAAGTTTGCAGATGACACCAAATTAGGAGGGGTAGCAAATAGCCCAGAGGACAGGATCAGAATCCAAAATGACCTTAACAGATTAGAAAGCTGAGCCCAAACTACCGAAATGAATTTCAACAGAGAGAAAGGTAGGATACAACACTTGGACAGTAAAAATGAAATGCACAGATATAGGATGGGTGACACATGGCTTGAGGGCAGTACATGCAAAAGGGATCTGATAGTCTTAGTGGACTACGAGTTGAACATGAGTCAGTAGTGTGATGCAGCCACTAAAAAACCCAATGAGATTCTAGGCTGCATTAATAGGAGTATAGTGTCTAGATCAAGGGAAGTAATAGTGCCATTCTATTCTGCTTTGGTCAGACCTCACCTGGAATACTATGTATCCAGTTCTGGGCACCACAATTCAGGAAGGATATTGAGAAGCTGAAACGTGTCCAGAGGAGGGCAACCAGAATGGTGGGAGGTCTGGAAGCCATACCCTATGAGGAGCAGCTTAGGCAGCTGGGCATGTTTAGTCTTGAGAAGAGAAGGTTAAGAGGTGACATGATAGCCATGTTTAAATACTGGTGTATATTCTGGCGTATAAGACGACCTTTGAACCCCGAAAAATATCCTCCAAAATTGGGGGTCATCTTATACGCTGGATACACTTTGCTTCACCCGCCATCCGATCTCCTGCCTCTTCGCTCCCTTCACTAACAGAGCGAAGGGGCAGGAGATCGGGTGGGGGTGATGAGGCAAAGTGTTTACCGGTTCATTCACTCCCCTCCTGTGGCTTCTCCCCCTTTGGGGAACAACTGAAGACAGAGGAGGGGGGCGAACGTTGTGGTTTGCTGTGGCCGCCATTGGATCTCCTGTGTGTTTGTTAACACACAGGAAATCGAGCAGCAGCCGAGGCAAACTGGGTACATTTGTTCCTTTATTCCACCTTCCTGGAAGGTGGAAGAAAGGAGCGAATCTAGTGGTTTGCAGCAGCTGCTGCCCATTCCCCGCATCTTCATTCCCTTCCAAAGAGAATGAAGACGGAGGGAGAGGGGGCAGACGAGGCAAACTGGGCATTTTTGCCCCTTTCCTCCACCTTCCTGAAAGGTGGAAGAAAAGGGGGAATGCTGCAGTTTGCAACGGCCACTGTCCATTCCCTCCATCTTAATATCTCGAGCCACCCTTCCACCCTCCCCAAAGCTGCGATCAGGCTCCCAATTACTGCCTTGGGGAGGGGGTGGGTGGCTGGAAAGCCCCCCCTCAAGCCACCCTTCCACCCCCCCGAGGGAGCGATTGGGCTTCTGATCGCGGCCTTGAGGAGGGTGTGGGTGGCTGGAAAGCCCCCTCCTCAAGCCACCCTTCCACCCTCCCTGAAGGCACAATCGGCCTCCTAATCGTGGGCTCGGGGAGGGGTGGGTGGCTGGAACCCCTCCCCTAGAGCCACCCTTCCACCCTCCCCGAAGGCGTGATCAGGCTCCCAATCAAGGCCTTGGGGAGGGGGTGGGTGGCTTGAAAGCCCCCCCCCTCGAGCCACCCTTACAGCGGCCGAGGCAAACTGGGTATGTTCGCCTCTTTCGTCCACCTTCCTAGAAGGTGGAAGAAAGGGGCGAATCTTGTGGTTTGCCACGGCCACTGCCCATTCCCTGCATCTTCATTCCCTTCCGAAGGGAATGAAGACGGAGGGAAGAGGGGGCGGACGAGGCAAACCTGGTATTTTCGCCCCTTTCGTCCACCTTCCTGGAAGATGAAAGAGAGGGGCGAATCCCGCGGTTTGCCTTGGTGGCTGCCCATTCCCTCCGTCTTCCTTCCCTTCGCAAAGGAATGAAGAAGGAGGGAATGGGCGGTGGCCAAAGCAAACCGAGTTCATTCGGCCCCCTCCTCTGCCTTCACCCCCTTTGGGGAGCAACTGAAGGTGGAGGAGAGGGGCGAATGTAGTGGCTGGCTGGCTGGGAGAGCCCTGCCAGCTGATCCTGTTTACTTTCCAACCTCATGAGGAGACCCTCGTGAGTTGGGGAACAAAGAGGATTAGCTAGCAAGGCTCCCCCAGCCAGCCAGCCAAATTGGGGGTGGTGGTCTTATATGGCAAATATATGCCAAACTCTAGATTTTTACTTGAAAATTGGGGGGGTGTCGTTTTATATGCCCAGTCGTTTTATAGGCCAGAATATATTTGAAGGGATGTCATATTAAGGATGGAGCAAGCTTGTTTTCTGGTGCTCCAGGGACTGGGACATTGAGCAATGGGTTCAAACTACAGGAAAAGAGATTCCACCTAAATATTAGGAAGAACTTCCTGACAGTAAGAGCTGTTCAGAAGTGGAATACACTGCCTGGGAGTGTGGTGTAGTCTCCTTCTTTGGAGGCTTTTAAACAGAGGCCAGATGGCCATCTGTCAGGAATGATTTGATTGTGTATTCCTGTATTGCAGGGTGTTGGACTGGATGGCCCTTGTGGTCTCTTCCAACTCTATGATTCTATGAAATGGTTCCTGGAGCAAATCAAACCTGAATTCTCCCTAGAAGCCAAGATGACTGAACTGAGACTGTCATACTTTGGACATATCATGAGAAGACATGACTCACTAGAAAAGACAATAATGTTTGGTAAGTGTCATGTTGCTGGTGCCGTAGGATTTAGATTGCTGGGATGTGTAGCTGTTAGCATTGCTAGGCCTGTGAGTAATCGCACCAGTGACCTCACATGAGCAATGGGCATTCCAGGAGTTGGGTCTAGTATGTACTGGGAGACAGCTACCCAACGCGCCAAGGTCATCCTCCTGAGAATGTTTAAGGAGGCTTGCATAGAACTGATAGTTGTAATTGTCAGGTGGTGGGGGTAGGAAAATGAAACTGGCAGAGTGTATTAACGAAGGGGTTTTGGCACCAAGACCTCAGAACTGTCTTTGGAGTGTTACCGTATGCATCTAGATCCTGACAATAAAGTATTCTGAACTGATGCTTGTGGTACGTGTGAGTAGGTGTTAACAGAGTTCATCACAGTAAGGTAGAAGGCAGCAGGAAAAGGGAAGACAGCATTCCAGATGGATAGACTCAATTAAGGAAGGCCCTGAATCTGCAAGACCTGAGCAGTGCTTTTGATGATAGGGTGACTTGGAGGTTACTAATTTATGAGGCTGCCATAAGTCAAAGTTGACTTGATGGCAGTTAACAACACTGAGGATTGAGAGGGCTTCAGAAGTCAAACCAATGTTTCTAGTAGGCTTCAAGAGCAGTGATTGTGTGGGGGACATATTTTGTCTGCTTGAGGGTTAAGAGTCTGGAGGTTTGGGGACAACCCTGAGGGTTCACAAAAAAGATTTCCGCCACCTCTGTCTACTGGGGAGGAAGGTGCCCAGTTCTTTACTTTGAGGTCTAAATGGGCAGTTTTCCATTTTGGGGAAGGCCAATTCAAGGGAGAGGTATCTGTTCTTTGGGGAGGTTAAACCAAACTCCTGGTCAGTCACAAAGCACAGGTTAGAAGCTTTTTTCAGGCTTTCACCTTCTGCATTCCAACAGCAGAGCCTTGACAAGGAATTCACCCAGTTTCAGGTTTGTTGTCTGGGGGTGGTCCTGGATCCAGCCTTGAACCTCGACATACAGGTGACAGTCACAGCCAGGAATGCGCTTGCCCAATGTAGACTGCTGCGTCAACAGCACCATTCCTGGGAATTCCAGATCTGGCCATGATGATGCAGGCCTTTGTTACATCATGGCTGGGCCATATCAGTTTATCTGTGTCATCCCCTTGTTGCTTCAGAGGATCCCAGTTCATGTGTGAGCTGAATTTAAACTGCTGGTTATGACCTTTAATGCCTTACATGCTACCTGGGACTAGAATTGGGACAGCTATAAGGCTGCCTTGTACCTTATGAACCTGGCATTAAATGTTTGTATGAATGTATGTATGTATTATATTAGTTGCCCACTAACCCATGTTATCTATGTGATGTAAAGGGAAGCAATAGGTGATGATGATGATGATTTCTTACTCATCTCTCCCCATGGATTGAGGTGGGGGAGAACAGATTAACACACAACACCTCATGTCAGTTAAAATACATAGCAGTTAAAAACACATAAAGCCGTTAAAACACATACAGTAATATCAATTTAAAAGAACAAATAGAACCAATACATATTAAAACAATTTAAAAATAATCTAGATTGGCCTGCCAGAAGAGTCTGGTCTTTAATGCTTTTTTTAAATTAAAAAGATAGATAGATATCCATGTTCTACAGTGAAAGTCCATACCCAAATCCAACCCAGAGATGGGATTCAGAAGATGACGGTAACCATAATCATATAACCTTGTTATCTGCCTACAAGTCACCTGTTGACTTATGGTGACCCCATGAATTTCACAGGGATTTTTTTTTAAGACAAGTAGTACTCAGAGGTGGTTTGCCATTACCTTCCTCTAAATACAGCTTACAGCACCTGGTATTCGCTGGTGGTCTCCCAAGTACTAACCAGGCCTGACCATGTTTAGCTTCTGAGATCAGACATGATCTTAAGGGTATTTAGGCTTATATAAACATTGTAGGGGCAGACAAGTTGCCAAGCGCCATAAAGATCAGGTGTTCAAGTGAGACTAATATTATTTAAAAGATACTACTGTATATTTAAATAAGTGGCAAAATGATGTTAAAGGCTTGAAGACAAGAACATTCCTTGACATTGTAAAGCTATTAAAGCTGGTGTTACATAATGGGGAGTGGGGTGGTGGCAAGCAAATTAACTGGGCTTGTACAGGATGTACAGGGGATATTGAAGGTAATCAATGCAAGCTCTCTTTTTGTGTGATCTACTAAGAGCCTGGTTGGAAGGAATGAGAGGCCTTGTCTCTTCCTTTGCCCAGACTTAAGAGTCGTCTCCTTACTGCTTCCACTTCTTCAATTTATGCCACAGTGCCAAGACCTTTATGCCAAGAATGTGTCAAGAATATTTTTAGTCCACAGGAAATCTTTGAAATCTCCCCCTCCCAACAGTCCCTTCTGAAATTTCATTGTTGAAGGTAGTTTATATGGAATTTAAAATCTCCAGCTCATTTGTCACCTTTGTTCTTTTTCTGCTTGTCACTATCTAATGATCTACAGTTTTTGTTCTTGCATGTTTTTGTTGCTACTATGAATGCTTTTGCTATTTTTTTTAAAAAAAACGCTTCATGTACAAGGATAAACCAAGATGCCGTGTGGGAACTTTGGGGTATTATTTCACCACTGTGAGAATTCTACTTTGTTGCAGGATAGAAAAATGCCCCACTTCTGAGTGTTTGCGTGTGCAGAACTAGTGTGTTCCACTTAAACACCCGGTGCCAGAAAACATAAGGTGGGATAAAAAAAGAACAACATGAAATGCACACTTATTGTCTTGTGGAATATTTTATAACCCATAAAATTGCAATATCCCTCCAACAGAACAAAACTTTATTCATTTTCCCCGAATGGGGCCAGCCTACCAATATTACTTATGTTTTGCTGCATCATGACTTTCCAAGAAAATGCATGAATCTTTTTTTTCTTATATTTTGTTCTTGCCAATGCTATTATTATTTTACCGCTTTGACCTATTTAATGGAAAAGTGAGGTATAAATGCATTAAATAAATAAACAAATAAATAAATATTAATTCATCCACTGTCTGCTAAATAGCCCGCACATTTGTACCAGTCTAGTAAACTGATTTCTTCCATCATCAGGCCCTACCATGCACTTGACTCGCTCTCCCCCTAGTGTCTCTTCTACAACACAACACAAAATGGATCAGACTTAGAACAATACATATCAGTGGGCCCTTCGCATCTGCTGGGATCTTCAAGAATTATTGGCATTTATTTTAAAGCTGGCTAATTATTCAGGAACTGAAATCTAATTTCCATCCTTTTATGTTGTTGCTCTGATTGTGTTGTTTTTATATTAGCTACCATTTATTTTAAAATTTAATTTATACCCATTTTTTCCAAAGCTGCAGAAGGCATTATCAATGCTGCAACTGAAGCAATTGTTCCAGTGCGCCATGCTCCATGGTGTTGTTGTGTGTGCGCAAATGCACGCACACACTATCTATTTTACAGTGATTTTATTAAAATAAATGCTCTAGGGGAAGGTGAATTTCTCTCCCCCCCACATTCTGCCCACCCTGGCTCCATTTTCCAGCTGTGGAATGAGTGCAGGTGGTGCATTCGTGTTGCTGCCTCTGAAACTCCACCCTCACTCAGATCAGCTGGGACATAGGCAAGGGATGCCCACACCCACACCCTGCCTGAGACCTGAAAGGGAGAGAGTGACTAGCACTGGGGCCTTGCTTTTCTGGTGCACAATCACCTGCTTTGAGCTTCGTGAAAGCAGAGCCCCAGTACTAGTCTCTTGCTATGAAGTCAGAATGGGCAGAAAGCCTTGCAATGGCAGGGTGGGCCAGTCGTTCTGACCTCAGAAAGAGCAACTGGCAGCGGGGGGTTGTTTTTCTGGTGCACAGTTGCCCACTCTGAGCTCTATGAAAGGAGAACCTCAATGCTAGTCACGCTTCTGAAGTTAGAAACAGGTGCAAGCCTTATGATGGTAGGGTGGGCCAGTTGTTCTGACCTCAGAGAGCGACTACTGCAGGGACCCTTCCTTTGGAATGAGGAAGTGGTGCCATGGTGCCAAGAATGGGTGTGTCACCTCAGACAGCACTTGTCCTTCCTCTCCTCTCCAGCCCCCAAATCCAGTGTGAATGCATTGTTCACACTACAACTTTCTCCAGTGTTTCAAGCAAACTCTGGAGAAAACTGTGAGTTTTCTAAAACCCAGATTTAGGTGGTATTCCCTGAATCTGTCATCCCCTGCCTCCCAGACCCTGGGATGAGCTATGGTTCTGGAAATTAAGGCTCTGATGAAAAGCCTGAAAGCCCAGAGCATGCCAGGGCCAGGGCCAGAGAAACAGAGTGTCCAGCAGCCACAACCCTCCAAGGAAAGTGCAGACTTAACTATCATCACCCCAGCCGCACATCATCAGGAAAAGGAAGCTCGCAGGTGGTTGGAGTGTTTATATAGGAAACACACTGCAATTAGGGAGCACCTGCGAGACTCAGCTGTGCCATACAATAACCCAGCACCTCTTCTGGAAAGAGCATGGCTGACAACCACCCTTTTTTGTAGAAGCTATGCTGGTGCCTTGCTCTGTGATCATTTGTCTGTTGCCTTGGACTTGACCTTCATCTCTTGACTTTGTTTCTGGATTTCCTTTTGGACTGTCTGCCTGGACTACTTGCTCACTCGTGCATGACTTTGGATGGGACTGGATTTTCTCTGCACTTCCTTTTTGGTGAACTTGGTTGACTGCCTTCCTCTCCTGGAACTCTGAGATCTCTCACAGGGAGCCTGAGCTGCTGCCAGGAGCAGAACAGGACAGTCTCAAGCATAAGAATGTCACAGTTTAGCACTTTTAGTCATCTCTCTTACATTCACATGGGGGGAAAACACACCCAAACACAGCCACATGTAATTTCTAATTTAGTTAAACCAATTAATTTTTAATTCCAAAATATTTTTTAACTCAAAGTGAAAATAGAAACATCCCAATGATAGATATCAGCACAAAACAAAAAACAAAAGACAGCCACCCCCTCAAATATTTACACCACTGCATATATATGCTTTAAATATTTAAAGTTCTTGTGCAGACATGAGTTTGGCAAGATCCACAGATGAGCCACAGTGGGGACAACTTTGAGTGTCACTTTTACTTGTACTTGGTGTTGGATCGACAGTAACGGTAACTAAAGGATGTATTTTATTGGACTTCCTCTGACATTTCTCACTTAGTATAAGGATTCCACTTGACAGTTGGAAAGCTGAAGCAAACAGCCCCACATATATACCATAGCCAACCTGTTGCTGTTTGGGAAGAATGGGCAAATAAAAGGGTTCGGGAAAATAAATTGGCTGGTCTGTTAGGACAGAATACAGGTTCCATAAAAGTGGAATAAAAATGATGATACCGGATGTTAAATTTAGGATGCCCCCAATAGTGAAAAAAGTAAACAAAATTTTTTTCTGTTTTACGTTCTTGAAAACATTCCACAAGGCAAAGGACATGAAACTTATAGCCAGGGATTGTATAATAGAAGCTAAAGACATAAGGTCCTGTGCAATGAAAATTTCCTTTGGGAGGGACCTGTATTGCTCCAGGAATTCCAGGCATTGCTTCATCCTTGGGTTGTCTTCATGTGGATCAGCTATGAAACAGGTTCTCCAGATACCAATCCAGATCTTGTCAGAGCTGATGCCCACCACATTTTCCACATCCCACATTCTCCATTCATCAGCTGCTGTTGAAGTAATACACATGATCCAACCTACTACAGCCAGGAGAAGGCCACATAATCGGATGCAAGACACTTGGGTTAGACAGCTTGCAACCAAGGAGTCTTCATCACTGGGGAGCAATACCTTTGCAAGCCATTTATCCATGTTGAGAATGGAAGGTTTGCTGAAAATGAAAACAACACAACCTGTATTTATGGAGGTATGCACATGCATATACTCCAAAATAGGAACCTCTTTCAGGAAAGTAGCAATATGCAGCTAAACCCATACCCTAGTATGAAACCTTCTTCTAGGGCAAATGGCCCCATGCCCCATGCCCCAAGTAATGGATAGCTTGCTGTATCATCAGTAACAGATGTCTAGATTCATTCTTCCTGTTGACATATTGCCTGTTGGCAGTAATGGACTGGATGAGGTCAAATTAATTGAGGCTTAATCCACACAACACAGAAGTATTCTTGGCCAGTCACAAGGCAGATCAGGTAATAGGGATTGAATCTGTGCTGGATGGCATTATACTTCCTCTGAAAACACAGGCTTGAAGTTTGGCCATACTCCGGGGGGAGGGGTTGTCTATACGGCAAACGTACTCGTCATAGAATTCGAGGATAATACAATTTGTCTTAGGGTTTTTTTCTATATGGGGCCAAAAGAAATTGATTGCTCAGCAGTAATAACAAGTTGCAGCAGCTGCAACTTGTCTTAATGGTTTTATAGCCCCATAAACTTCACATGCTCTCTAGCCAAGATGGCAGCTGTGAGTGAATTACTTGCATTTTAAAATCTGCAGAGCCAAACTTTTTTTTTTAAATCCTATTTCCATAGTGCACATAAGTGATATTTCACCTTTAAAAAAAAGAGGGGGAAAAGATAAAAATAAAACCCTGTTTTATCACCTTAGAGATCGCTTGCTAAGGAGAAAATCCAACATGGTGGCAGCAGATGCCTGCTGCGTTAGCAAGTCCTGCCCCCCCCCCCCCGCTCGTCCAGCCAATCGGGTTTGTGCTTCCTTTCATATGGGAAAACAATTCATATTGGCTTGTCCCAATGAGTGGGAATGAGCATTCCCTTTGCTGTTTTTAAAAAATTCCAGGGAAAGCCGCAAAGGCCACCCTCCTTCACAACACAGCAAAACAACACAGATTACCATTGGGACAGATCGTCTTATCCTCACATTTTGTGAGGAATATTTTTGCGGTTTAGACAACCCCTTAATGAGATCCTGCATCAATCCACCAAATTTGGAGGGGGGGGGGGCAAACATGCCAAATACTTTGTGGGAAAAGCCTTCACAGCTTTCCCCCCTTTTTAAAAAACTCTGAAGGAAATGTGCATTCCTACTTGTTGGGACAACCGATTCACTTTGCTGTGCATTCCTGATAAGAGTGGAAGTAGAAAGCTGATTGATTGGATTTGTGCAGGGGGTGGAGCTTGCTGGCAAGGCAAGCGCCCCAAACCACCATGTTGGATTTTTGCCTTGGTGATCGTGTACTGAAGAAACGAAACAGCCTTTCCCCCCAATTTATTTAAGTGGGATATCGCACTTCCGTACCTTGGATATGCTTTTTTAAAAAATGCTGTTCAGTGGTGGCAACTGATAGGAATAAAAACACGAGTAATTCACTTGCACCCGCCATCTTGATTCGCAGGCATGCCTGTTTGGACAACGAATGTGGATAGCTTTGCATGCCTGTGATCTTGCCAAAAAATTGTTGAGACAAATGAAAGCTGCTGCAAATTGGCATTAGTGCACATCAGTCCACATTTTATAGCCTCGCATAAACAACCCTCTGGGCTCAGCCTTGAACCTGGATGTTCACGTTTCGGTGGTGGCTAGGAGTTCATTTGCACAATTAAAGCTAGTGCACCAACTGCACTTGTTCCTTGGGATATCTGACTTGGCTATGGTGATACAGTAATCCAAATGGGATGCAACTAAGGTATGTAACAAGCTCTAGGGGGCGGGGGGTGGCTTTCAACAGTGTTCAGAAACTTCAGTGGTCCAGAGCTGCAGCCAGATTGTTAACCAGAGCTGGTTAGAGTGAGTATACGACTCCTTTGTTACATCAGCTCCACTGGCTGCTGTTCCATTTCTGGGCACAGTTCAAGGTGCTGGTAGTGACCAATAGAGCTTATATGGCTCAGGTCCAGGCCTTCTGAAAGACTGCATTTTCCCATATGAGCCTGCCTGAACTCCGAGATCTTTAGAAGAGGACCTTCTCTCAATACTACCAACCTTCACAGGTACATTTGGTAGGATTCTAAGAGAGGGCTTTCTTCATGGATGCTCCTATTCTATGGAACTGTGTCCCCATGGAGCTAGGTTGGCTTCCCCTTGTATTTATGTTGTCAAGAGAAAACTTTTCTATTCCAGCAGGCATTTGGGACCTGATTGTTTTATATAATGGGTTTTCTACTTTTATAGAACATTAATTGTTTTTTGTTGGCAGGTTTTCTGGAAGGGGCTAGAAGAGGTTTTCTCCCTACTGCCATATGTAATTCTATAAATAGTAATGTTGTCATTTTGTAAGGAAGAGAATTTGGTGCTAATGGCATTTAGCACCTATAGAGGAAGGATCTATAGAAGAAGGATTACTCTTTCACCTTATGGATCATTGCAATATTTATAACTTGTTTGAAAAAAATACTTTTCAGATTTTTCCCATTGTCCTTTTGAATAAAAAAAGAGAAACTTCTTATTTGTTTCTTAAATATCTACCGATAAACCATCTTACTTGACCGAGAAAAATAGACTGAATATTGTGTTTCTACACTATGAGTGATTCGTTAATTTCCACATACTCCACCTATCAGCAACAGTATAACATTCATGATGCATAATCTGTATAATTGTTTTTATAGAGGATTCTACCCAATGTTTCCATACTACTTGGATGACAGACTATGTTTTGATTCTCATTAGATTTTAACCAGTTCATAATCCATCTTACATATATACCATATATAAAAGGCTTGGATATGTACAATAGGCCTGGTATGATCCCTCTCCCAGTGTGCTGATTGACTGCTCAGGAAACACACTCAGCCAATCACTACCCACATGCAAATTCCCTCTCCACCTCACAATCTACTCAATTTGCATCTACACCCACAGCCTCACATGGACTCCTCCCTGCTCCCATCAGTCACCAGTCACAGGCTGTGACAGGACCCAGACAGTCAAATGGTGGCAGCAGCATCAGGACACCGTTGGCAGTCAACTGGTGGTATCGGCAGCGACTGGGCAACAGAGCGAGTCACCCTCAACGATTCTTGGAAAACTGTGGAATGCTGAGAAGGGGGATGAGGAATTTAAATGTCCACTGGCCTACCTTACAGAGTTGTCGTGAGGTCTACCTGGCATGGTGGGGTTAGCAGCATATGGTACACCAGGCCCAGCTAGTTTAAATATAGAATCCTTACCAAATATATCTTCCACACTATGTTTTTTTAGTAAAATGTGGTTTTACTTGTATCTCTTTTTATTCTGTGAGCCTCCTTGAGTCCCACTTTGTGGGGGTGGGGAAAAGCAGGATAGAAATAAAGTGATGGCTGAATGGCTGAATTCTTCTTCAGCTCTTCCCGACCATGGAATACAAGATTACCTGAAGATACTTGACCTTCTCCACTGCTAGCCTCCCAGCTGTTCAATTTTTTAAAAAGCAGAAAATGCAGCTGGGTCTGTACATCTTTTATCCTATCCAACCTGTTTGTGTTTTCTCCAGTTATGCCACAGACAGCTTTGCTTGTTCCTGTTGCTTGTTTTAATTGAGGGAGCGCCAACAGATTAAAGTGAAAACATATCAGTGCTATGCAATGTCTTCTGTTCCCAGACTCACATTAATGCTGTAAGACACAGCTGTGGGTCTGAAAGCATAAAAGTCACATTGACTGCCTGATAGATCTGTAGACATTTATGGGCATTTTTCTGTCCTAGGCAAATAGGATCGCCAAAGAGGATGCTTTCTTTCAGAAAATAATGCATGGGTAAATTGTTGACTCCTCCCCAGGGGGTTGGTTTGGATCAGACCTCCCTCATTTCTGCTACTTGCAAACTTTTTAAAGAAAAAAAAGATGTATTCTCCCACATCATCATTACATATAGTTTGTTATCCTCTTCTTTAATAAATTTCTAGGTCTGAACTAGTCCTAATTTAAGATAAATTCTACTGAAGGCTGCCAATAACAATTGGATGAGGTTTCCAGAGCTCAGTGTAGCTGAAATGTCAGTTTCAATGTCAATGTATTCTCCCTTGGTTCTGTGTGACCTGGCAGACCTTCATGAATGTCATATATTTTCACAGCCACATGGAGGAGGCTGAATCACACAGAAGCTGTTTTGGGTGTCAATCTCTGAAGAAGGGTTTGAATTGCTTCTTCTAATTGCATAATGCAAAAAGTTCAGCTTTCTCAGATTTGGAATTTAAGTAGCATGTAGGAAGATGGCTAGATCTTAACCTTTGCTTCTCTCACATTCAGCTACCTAACAGTCTTCCATACCATAAACAGGTTCTGCCCATTAAACCTTGGATACCTTTAAAATCTTTTAAAACAAACAAACAAACCCTACACACTTGAATTATGTCATGAAATATTTGAATTTCTCTCTTGATAATTAATTATAATAGCATGACATAATTTGGCATAACATTTTGTTTCTCTTAAGGAAGAGATCTCTCACACTTTACTCATGCAAAGGGCATTCCCATTTAGAAAAAGACAGTGGGCCTACATTGCTGGCTTGTCCTGATTGAAATGCACCTTTCTATATCCTTGTGTTGGGCATTAACATCTGAGCTGGGAAAAGCCTGCCTGCTTAGACTTCTATTTGTAAAGGATTCCCTGGTACCCAAAAATGTCCCACATGCATAGTCTTTCCTACTAAAAACACCTGCAATCAAAATTCACACCAGAGGGTGGTGGGTCGGTGGAAGCCATGTTTTTCTACCACTCCTTTAGTTTGATAGCCTTTCTTTACATAATTCCACTTCTTATCCTTTTTGTTTTGTTTTTCCTCTCCTTATTCATTTATTCATGTAACCTCTCTGATGGTTACATGTCCACAATAGTTGTTATAAGTTTGTTGTCTTGCTTTCTGCAGATAGACTGATCTCTATGGCTTTTGCTTCATGAATGAACAAGTCCTCACCAACCTCACCAGAGGACCTCTGTGTTCCTTGAGACCTGGCAATTACTCTGCTGATGCTGAGATACATCAGAGTGTTGGGAGAGCACAGTTAACAGTCCAGCCCTTGCCAAGCCTGCTCAGGAGTAGAATCCACTGAGGCAAAGATGGTAACCCCCACCCCAACATGTTTAAATACCAGATGTGGGTAGTGCATAGCTCTCCAGATATTGTTGTCTTCCACTCCTAATCAGGCCTAGGTGAGACATGGTGAGTGGTGTTCTCCAACCTCATTTCGATGGCCACAAGTTCCCTAGTCCTAGTGGACAGGCTTTTCATACCCTAAACCACCTGGAGATCAGTCAGTAGTAGTCAAATCTGGAGTTAAGTGCTTGTGGGGAGGGAGTACAACAGCAGCAAAGTCCTGTGGGTTTAACTTTATTGCAGCTGCTTTAGGAGCTGTGAGAGTCTAAGCTATTGCTCTTTCCCACAAGAGTCAACAGTTTTCCTTTAGCTCATTGTAGACTTGGGAATAAGACAAAAATGGCAAAAGGCACACAAGAGAATCTTAAACACCTCTAGACGTTTTGCCCTATTTGAAGAAGTGCAGACTGCTTACTTATATTTACTTATTTACTTATACTTACATGCAGTGAGCTCTTCAGCCAGGTGATATCACACAAAGAAGGGCTTTTCCAGCTCTTTCAAATGAGTTTCTGACCTCATTCAGACACAAGGCCTGAATATGATTTGTGATCTCTGAGACACAAGACCTGAATATGGTTTGTGATCATTGAGACACAAGACCTGAATATGGTTTGTGATCTCTGAGACACAAGACTTGAATACTGTTTGAGAACTTTGAGACACAAGACCTGAATACAGTTCATGATCTTTGAAAGATGCATAGCAGTGATCTTTGAACTGGGTGCTACGGTAACTGCTCTTTATAGAGTTCTGAAGCTGTTTAGAATGCTGTGAAAAGGTTCAGTGTATTAATATCAAAGGATCGAGGATACAGTAATTTAACCTTGGACATTGGAGTCTTTGCAGGTGTGAGGAGCTTCTGGTCCTCCAGATGTTTGGAAACAGTACCCCCTTACCATTGGGCAGACTAGATGGGACTGATGGGAAACTGTAGGTTAAAACATCTGAAGGGCCAAAGATACCTTAGGTTGGTGTATTGTTTCACGGTTGCCCCAGGAAAGAATATTTTCCAATATAAGAGGGATCAGATCTAAGACAACAGTGCAAATTCTCTTCCCTATTTTGGTGGCATCAGCCAGTTTAGCATTTTCAACTGAAACTTGAAGTGTGTGTGCGTGGGGTCTATAAGGAGGAGAGAGAGAAAGAAGCACTATTGCATAAGTGAACATCACATGGTACTCTCACACAAACTGTGCAGTTCAAATTTCCCAATACAACAGCTCCAATAGTGGACAAATGTAAAACCTTTTTCAAACACTGGAAGCAAACTTAGCTGCCCCATCTGGCTGCTAGTTCAACAACTGCATTAAAAGCTGAACTAGGGGCCATAATCACATAATCATATCTTTTTCAAATTTGTGCAATCCTCTCCCCTCCACACTGAAAATGATAGTAGATCATTAGTAGTGTCAGTTGCTAAGGTACTTTCTCACATTATCCAGAGAAAGCATGAGGAGGTGTGAATTACTCACTTATAATCTTTCCAAGTTCTGAGTAAGGTGGTGAGTGCTCAGCTTGCATATATTTATTACCTGGAAGAATGTAGACAGATAGGAGTCATCTATTGCGTGTTATCCTGGATGGAAGATGCTTCCAGATAATTTGTGAAGTTGTAGTGTATACAAATTACCAGTGTACACCTGATGAGCAGTGTGGATTTTTCTTTTCTTTTTCTTTTTTTAATTGGAAATTTTATTAGCTTAATTCAAAACATAACAGCATAAAACAACAGGGGAAAACAACAAGCCACAGTTCAAGATATTGTGATTTCACAAAGAAGTCAATTCTTCTATACTGGTGTAAAGGAGCAAGTTCAGGCACTTCATTTGATTATTTCAAGTTGTGAAATACATCTTTCCATAAATGCCGTTGGTTGCTTGGTGGTAAAAGGTGCTGTGCATTGTTCGAAACATATTCAATCAAAATAAACCAGTCCTCTTGAAATAAACCTGTCTTTGTGTTTCCATTACAGCTTCTAATAGAATAAGACAATTTTTCTGACAACTAGGAAGCCCATACTTTCCCCCACAACCTCTCAATAGTAAAATGCCCGGTTTTCCAGTTTTTGGCTACTTCTGTTCTGGCAGCTCTCAATAAAAATGCAATGAGTTTTCTATGTTTCAAGGATTTGTTATTACCTAAATATAAGGACAGTAATAAGAGAGCTGGGCATAGGCTGATTTGTTGTTGAGCTTATATTTGAGATATAGGTCAAGACTTTATTCCAGAAAGTTTGCACTAATGGGCAGTCTATCCACATATGAAGATATGTCCCCCTTGTACCACATCCTCTCCAGCATAGTGGTGCCATAGTGCAGTATGGATTTTTCTAACATTGTGCAGACACACCCAACTAAAGGTGGTGGCAGGTTTGGGTGTGCAACGCCAGTACCCTGGTGAGATCAAACTCCTTTACCCAAAAAGGCTCTGATGCCGAATATCCAGTTCAAAAAGGGGGGAAGTTTATTTTAAAGAACAAAAGAAAAGGGCTTTCTCCTCCCCAGCTCTAAAAGGCTTGAAATGAAAGGCACTTTACAGTTGGAGTTTCAGCTCTCTTCAGGGTGACATCTCTCTGGGTTTGATCTCCTCACTCAATGGAGCTGGTGCAGGGTCTTTCAGCTCCTGATTCCTTTGTTGTTGGCAACTAATTTGGCTGATGATTGTTGGTAACTAATTTGGCTGATGATTGTTGGTAACTAATTTGGCTGATGGTGTAAGAAATGCCCTTCCCGGCTGTCTGGGCCTGTTTGCCACCAGAACTGCTCTCTGCAAGCTCACAGCAAAGACTGCCCAAAGGAACAAAAGCTTCTAAGTAAAACAGAGCTTGCTGGGAAGGAACAAACCAAAACCTAGAAAAATGCAGGGGAATTCTTAGCTCCTCCCACAAGTCTAATACAATGGAGTATTCCTATACTCAGACATGCTAAGGCCTTGAAAAGAAAACAAGGGAAAATGCAGGGGAGATTTAAACAGTCCTGGCTGGACATCACAAACATGCTTCATGAGATATATATGGGAGGATTTCATAAATGGTAGTCAGTCACATGAACATTTAATCCGAAGAAAGAAAACAAATTATACAAATTTAAATAAGCCTCAAAGGAGTCATACAAATCTGGCCATAAACGTTTTATTTTAAATTTAATTTATATCCTGCCTTTCTTCCTGTATAGGACCCAAAGCAGATGACAGCATAGATTAGCACACAATATAGCCAAAATCAATCTTAATAGTAAATATTTAAAAACAGCACTAAAAAAGTTTTAAACCATTTAAAATTTAATAAGATGAGGAAACATACAGCATTTCCCCATTAAAAATCTAAATAGAAAGTTATTTGCCTGCCAGTGGAATGAAAGTAGAAAGGGGAGGGGTCTCGTGTTGAAGGGAGTTCCAAAGCATAGGAGAGAACTATGCTCCTAAAAAAAGATTAGTTGGTCCTCTGTATCCACGGATTCAACCAACCATGGTTCAAAAATATGCCCCCTCCCCCCCAAAATTCCAAAAAGCAAACTTTGATTTTGCTGTTCAGGGAAGTTCTGTTTTAAGTGAGGCTTCAGAGTGTGATGGCAGGTAACTTGAGGAAAGTAACTTGAGGAAAGCTCGTGGTGTTAATTACTGATCATATCATTGTGTTAATTGCTGATTGTATCACAGACAAATGATTAGCTAGGTGTATGTGACTCTTGATCTATAAAAGATGTAACCTTTGAATAAAGCCTTTAACCTTTGGCTCACTATGCCGAAGTCTCCTTGTCAGATATTGTAATATCTGGCTCCTGAACAGGGATTTCCTCCCACCTCACCTCGCTCAGCATGAGCTTAGGTGCACCATTCATTGATCTTTTATCCCCGGGTGAGTATGTGTGCTTTCTTGTCAGTTGCACAAAGGAAACATGCGGAACAATTGTGTTTTCTTTTAAAAAGGCACATCATCATCCTACCTGGGGTGCCATGCAGTGGCTGGTCCATGAAATCTGGGAACAATGCCCCATGTACCCTGAAGAAGGATCCCTACAGCTTCATCATTGGGAAAAATTGGGTAATGTATTACATACAGAACCTAGGGCTTCAGCTGGAACCTTGCAATTGTGGCATCTATGTCGTTATGCAGTTGAAAAATTTGGCTGTGATGATAAATAAAAAGCAATAGAGCTATCCACTTCTCCTCCTCCATCTTATCAGCCCTTGTACCTTGTACCTCCACTGCCTTCCTCTTCTCCCCTCCCATCAACACCTTTACAAAACCCATTCAGTTGTAGTGCAGTGCAGCAAATGGTAGAAAAATGTAAAAATGACCCAACAATACCGGCTGATGAATTAACAGAAATGCTTGCTATGTGTCCTGTGGAGTATAACACTAATGCTCAGGGACAACAGCAAGTAGAATGGGAAACTTTCCCTTATTCAGTCATAGCTGAGCCTGAGCAACCAACGTTGCCAGTGGATCCCCCCACGATCATCTAGTCCAAACCACAACCTGGGAAGGAATAGATGAATCATGCCAGGATGATGGAAGTTGCAATAATGATAGTGATCCAGATTGGGAGGATGCAGAGCCCTCCAACTCAGAAGATCCCAATTTTGAAACCCCCGAGGCTCGCATGGCTCCCAACAAGGAGAAACAGGCAGCCATCCCAAACCACGCCATAAGTTTCAAGTGGTGCGGAAAACTTTAGCTAGGAAGGCAAAGCCCTCCTCCAAGGAGACACAGGCAAAGCCAGTCTCCCAAGTGACACCAGAGAGAACGGAAGTGACTTTTAAGACAGAGACTAGGGAAGCAAGAGAAGTCCCACAGACCCTTGCCCCTGAAATAGACCAGACACTCCCAAATGTAACCCACTTGTATGCTATCCCCAAGCAGTTATGAGAACGGCATGGTAGACCCCAGACAAGATGTGCAAAGTCACAGCCCTGAGTAGTTTACATGAGGCTGAGATGGTGTCACCCATGCAGACAGAAGTCTCAGAGAAGCTCTCACCAGAGCATAGAGGCTTTCACAAGAGAGAGGGAAGGGAGGCTTGGCATCACAAAAGTGGCAGCAGTGGGATGTGGAAGTCCCCTGCTCCACAAAAGTGGTGGCAGTGGTGGGATTAGAAAGGCCCCCACACCATTAGGAAGGCCCAAGCGTCATAGATGCCATTTTACTACGTCATTGTATATAATGGGACTTGAGCATCCACGGATTTTGGTATCCATGGGGGCTCCTGGAACCCAACCCTAGTGGATACTGAGGGCCCACCATACGATTCTGCAAACAGAAGAATTACATGAAAGGGACCAATTGGCTACGATTTCCAACATCCCATACTGTGTAATCAGTGGTTTTTGTGCATATGTTTCAGACAGCATTTTTGGCATTATGCCCCCTTGGAAAATAAGGAAACACATCGTCTTACCAGTTCATGATCTGGTCAATTAATTATAGATTTTCATAATGTACCATGCATGGATTCAAAGTTACCTCAGAGATTTCTGGAGACCAATTATTAAGGTAATTGAGATGTTGTTGGTTATAAGCCATCATACCAGCACCAATGCTTGTTAAACCATCAGCTAACTTCAACATATATGGCAAGAATAATGTGCTCACAAAGGTTTTCAGATTGATACTGGTACACGGAATATTACACTCATACAATAGCATTGTGACTTTCAACTAAATTATGCAGCGCTGACATTTAAAACTACTAGAGTGGCTTGGTGTGAAAACTACTAGAGTGGCTTGGTGTGAAGAGGGCTTGAAAACTCTGGAAGTTGTTAAAAAAAAGGCGGGGGGAAGTAATGTATCTAAATCAAATTCTGGTGTAGAACAGTTCCTATACATATAGGCTATTGTGTCACATCAAGTAACTAACATTTCCTTTTTTACACTTCCAGTAAGTCAGGAGAAATATAATGAGGTAGCTGATCATTAACATTTGGTACAAAATGACTGAGACTTTGAACAACATAATTTTGCAAGAATGGGATCAATCCATTTTCATGTGCAAACTATTAAAATGTGCACTGTGCACACATTGGTTTTCATTTATGTAGAACCTCAGAAACATCAGCTGAAGGATGACTCATGTGCTCTTCATGAGTAAAGAGCAATATAGTTGTTTTTTTTAGAAAAGCAAGCTCTACAAAATTAAATAAAATGGATAGACATGGCAGATATTTTCACATTAAAAATGGCTACTTCATCAAGCATATCTGTATTATGCATGTACTGGAGAACCACAACTAGCTGCAGCTGGTCATGTACAGTTGATGGGAGAAATATTTTTCAATATTTTGTTGTAGGTTCCAGTTGCCCTCCTCTAATGCATTGCCAAGAGTTGCATATAATTTTTTTACGCTGGGTCCCATACCTGGGGGGTGGGCACCTACCCAAAGTACTTTTGTGTCTCTATAGTGTCAAAAATAAATTTGGTAAGGATTCTGTATATAAATGGATATGAACTGGCAAAAATCTAATGAGAATCAAAGCATAGTCTGTTCATATCAAAGTAATATGGAAACATTTTGGTAGAATGGATATTCTCCTCTATAATAACAATCATATAGATTATGCATCAGGAACGTTATACTGTTGCTGATAGGTGGAGTGTGTGGAAATTAACAAATCACTCATAAGGGTGAAACACAATATTCATTTTATTTCTCTTGGTCAAGTAAGATGGTTTATCAGTAGGTAAGTATTTAAGAAACAAATAAGAAATCTATGTTTTTGACTCAGGGTAGCAACCCAAAAGACAATGGGAAAAATCTGAAAAAAACTTACTGTACAAACAAGGTCTAAAAATTGCAATGATCCATAAGGTGAAAAGTAATCTTCACCTATAGATGCCAAATGCCATTAGCACCAAATTCTCTGCCTTGCAAAGTGACAATAGAGCTATTTATAAAATTATATACAGCAGTAGGGAGAAACCCTCTTCTAGCCCCTTCCAGAGAACCTGCCAACAACAATAACAACAACAAAAATTAAAAACAAAACAAAACATGGAAATGTTGAAGGCAAGCTGAATGTGGCGATTAAATATCAGATTCTGAAAAGGATTAATTACAATTACACATCAATTTCCATATTGCTATCTTCATAAGAATTATATGATTTAATTCAAAGTACTGCATACATATTGAACTTATATTTAGATCTTAAATACACAAATGAAACCACTACAACAATATGTATTTATGTATATATATATGTGTGTGTGCGCGTGCGTGTATGTATCTGTATGAATGAGAGAGAATGAGAGAGAAAGATGAAAGTTTACACTTGACCAAAGTAAAAATAGTTGTTTATTTTATCTTGGCTATGTATTTAGGGGAAAAAAGAAAGGGATTCCAAGGCAAAGTGGAAGCTTTTATTTAACTTTTGTTGGACACACCAGATGCTGACAATGTGGAAAAAATATCAGGAGTGTTGTGAATGGTACTAAATAGTAGGAGCAGTTAGCATGACTAGGACCTTTGAAGGAATTTTATGCCAGAGGAGAAGTGTGTAGGAATTAGCATGATCTGTTGTTGTTATTTACCCTCAAGTCAACTTTGACTTATGGCAACCCTATGAATGAAAGATCTCCAATTGCCTGCTCAGGTCTTCCAAACTGAGGGCTGTGGCTTCCTTGATTAAGTCAATCCACCTGTAGGGTGTTCTCCTTTAAGGCTACAATTTTAGCTGGGGATGAGTCCCATGGAAATGAAACAAGACTTGTTTCCAAGTAGATTTGCATAGGACTGCACTGTAAGTCTGCTTGTGAAATACTTGATTATATAGAAAGAATTATGCCTAAAACTTGTACAGCTAACACTTTCACATCTTCCATACCGTATTTACTAAATAATAAAAACAGCTGAAGTAAAAGCTTCTGGCTACACTCATATTCAATGACAATACCAAGAAAAGGTTTTTCCCTTTTTTGGATCATTTCAGTTAGTTCCACTTCTTAAAGATGCTGAATAGTTCAAGATTTAAGTGCTGCTTAAACCATTTCTCAGTAAAACTTTAAAAAACAGGCTCCACAAAGAATATAAGATTTCTTTTTATCTATCAGAAATGCATAGTAATGGAAGGGAACTTAGCCTATGCTACAGGTTAGTTCGCTAGCAGTTGTTATAACCTCCTTCCTGTGATTTTTTTCAAAAACATGTTTGATGGGACTTTGCAATAAAAGACAGTTTAACAAGATATAGTAGGAATCTCTGGGTTTGTTTTTAAAGATTTAATTCTTTGTAACGTGGAGCAGGAAATTAAGCTTCCTCCCATTACAGGGATATCTGTCAGTAGAAAAGTGGAAAGCCATGCAGACACGCTTATCCACTCACTTCATTGTAACTGTGAATAACTCCAACTGCCTTATGAGAAGCAAGGACTTTTATGTTTCTTGCAGGGGCAAAAAACCCACAACAGTAGTGGTCATCACCAAGGAGGGGCCACATGCGCTATAAAAACAATTTGCTTTGTGCAAAATAAAAATGCAGAACGAACTATGAGCCCAAGCTTGATCCACACAGTCTCTGGCACCTAGCACAATGTAGTACCAGTTCTGTCCCGTATTACCGATCCAAGCATATTAGAGTCAAGTCCTTCATTACTTCATTCATATCAGAAACCTAAGCTGAATATTTGGGTCTTTGGGCTTCTCTCTCTCCTGCTGGTGATTCATTCCTGCAGTAATAAATGGAATTGAACTAATCTTACCAGAAGACATTTCTAAATTTCAAACTGGATTGTCAGGTATCCCTTATTATAAATGATGTTCCTTATTTGAGGGCCAGAAAGCTTATCCTTTTTAGGGCTGGCAAGTATCTCTTATTATAAGGGACATTCCCTATTTGAAATTTAGGAAGTTTACCCCTTACAGGACTCTCAGGTATCCCTTATTATAAATAATGTCCCCTATTGGAGGGTTGGGAAGCCTCTTCTTTTTTATAGATTGAACAAGATGCCAATCATGTCTTTTTGGGTGAAGGCCCTTCATAAAGCCAGGAATGGGATATCATGTAATTCACAAATATGGACAATATGTTAATTTTACAATGAAACACATGACTAGTTTAACTGAAATCACTACTTCCATTTGGTATTTGGTAGAAAACATACTAATTAATAGCAGCTTCTTGATTGTTAATCCCGCATGTCATAAATTTTGACAGTCCCTTATTGCTATTTTGAAAGCATGGCAACCCCAGCTTCAAATGAAGAACAAGTTGTTATCTCCCCTCCCTCCCCTCCCCCCAATCAGCCTTCATCTACCTGGTGTCCTCTACCTATGTTAGACTGACCATTCTGGTAGACAGTGATGGGAGATGCAGTCCAGAACATCTAGAGGGCACCTGACTGAGGAAGGCCACGGTAAAGTATTTAAAGAAGCCCATGTAGCTGCCATGCAAACACACAATTCCCTAGTGTGTTTGGAAGTAGCTTTATTGTAGTTTGTTAAAAGATCTACTTATCCAAACAGTTTTGACATAATTTTTGATTATGCATCATTTTTTCACAAAGCATCCAACTGTGCACATTTGAAAATGCCACTGTATTTCACCAACTTGAATACAAGACTATAAAGTCACTAAAATCAATAGTCCTCAATGCTATTTTCCAGGAGTTCCATTGAAGGCTGTATAGATCTGAACAGAATGTGCACATAATTTCTTTCTTTAAAAAACAACAACACTGTATTCATGCAAAACTGCTGCATTTTCCTTAATATGATGAACTGAAGCACAGAATCTTTTGTCTATATGATAAAAGGAAATCCAAAGGGGTTTTAAACCGTTTCTAGAAATGCAAAGAAACCCACAAAGAAACAAACCCTGGCATTATTGCTTTTATGATGCTATTTCTTTAGAGTGGCTCCTCCTAGTGGTCAAAGGAGTTGCATATATGTCAATGCTGACAAGCCATCCACCTCCCTGTGGGAGTGTCATTTGGGTTGGAGACTGTCGGTCAGACACTTGAGTTGCTCTTCCCCAAGTTTGATTTTGTCCTCCAGCTCCCGCTGCTCAATTATGAGGGCTGACTTCATCTTTACAAAGTGTTCATAGTCCGCAAGGCTCTCATCATTCAGGTAGTTGGCCAAAATGTCAAAGACAATGCGCTCCCTTCGATCTAGGTTTTCCTTCAGTTCCTTTGCATCTTCATGCTGTTGCGTGAGCAGCTTCTGCTTCTCTACCAGGACCCGCTTGTTGAGGAGAGAGGAAAGTAACACCATTCCATCACTCATGGCAGACTGGCAATCAAGTTTCACCCAGATCCCAGTTATGATAAAGGAAGTTTAATAGATTTCTTAACAGGGGGCATCCAGGTTTATAGAAGTGGGCACCTACTCACATGAGAGGACATTTCCCCCACCCCCACCCAAATTATGCTTTGGACAGCACCCTGCCCCTTCAAAGCAGATTGGGAGGGGAGTTGTGGGGCTGCAGAGCTGAAAGGGCAACCTATTCAACTAGTGAATGCTGTTTGGCTGGCATGTGGTCATTTTCAGATGAATACCACTGAGAACAGAGACTTTATAAATGCAGAAAGGGTTTCCTCCTGAAACGTCATATGCAGTCAGCCCTCTGTATCTGCAGATTCTGTTTCCACTGATTCAACCATCCACGATTTGAAAATATTAGAAAAAAATCAATCCAAAAGGCAAACCTTTATTTTGCCATTTTATAAGGGATGCCAACCCCAGTGGATACCAAGGGGCCAGTGTATGAATGTTTACAATGTTACAGAGACACCATCACATGAAAAGATTTATGCTAAACTCTTAACTCCTGTTGATTGCAACTTGCATTATCTTAACTCTGCAATCCAACTAAACAGCACTCCATAATGCTTATCTTTTTCACTAGCTCTGGCCCAGTGTTGTAGGAGGGAGAGTAGAGTAGCACCTTTCCTCACCCCAGTTTAGAGCAATTAGGGTTTTACTGTCAATGTCACTTTTTAAAAGCTCTGCTGCACATGCTTCTGCAAAAGTCATGGATCTGAGGGCAACGATTAGCAGCAGCACTGAGAGGTTTAAAAGGTCAGTTAATTAAGATGACATTTATTATAGGGAAGAAAAATGGGAAAAGCAGAAACAGTAAAAATAATATAGAGGATAATTATAAGAACAAAAGACTGAAAAAGGAAGACCACAACACCAAAACAGAGATCATAGAAAGAAAAGCAGACACCAAAATGGAACGTGGTCTAGCAATGGTATAGAAATTTCAGTTTCTTGAATCAGGGGATGACATTCTGTTTTTAAAAAAGAAAGAGATGCTACAAAAGTATTAAGTGCATCTCAAGTAGACTGCACAGCAACTTCCAGAACTGCATGATATTCACTATGCTGATGAGACATTTTAAAATATGTGATGATTAATGGAAGTATCTTGACATTTACAGTTCTGCATGTCATTCGAGATCTTAGATTCTCTGCTTCCTTCCTGCCGTGTCTGACCTGTTGTTTTTGTCTCAGGCTCATTTTATATTTGGGAGGCTCTCATACTTCTAAAGCCTTAGAACCAGCTATACCATTGAGGAAATGTACCTGTAATTAAGTGGGCAAAAATCAGACACACAACAGTAACATAGCAGATCACCTTACCCGCTCTTCAGGAGAGGCATTTTCATCCAGGTTGTTTAATGCATTTTCTACACGGGCTAGCCGACCAGAAAGTGACAGCAAGAGGTTCACTACTTTGTCTAGATCCCCAATAAACATCCGAAACTTGTCAAATTCATTGGGTTTGCAGACCTCTTTGACAAGGGACTCCACTTCATCTCCAAGTAGACTGTTGGCCTGAATGTCTTCCAGGAGTGTCTCGCGAGCTTCTCGCAGAACCTGCAGCTTTCGACTTATGCTATCTATAAGTTCTTGCTAAGAAAGTAAGAAAAAGGAAAGGCAAACTCAAAATTTATGAGATACAATTGATGCAACCTAAACAGATCTAAATAGGATAGTTGTCAATTCAGGAAAAGAGAACGTGGGAAATGAGGTCTTCTCTGACAGGTCCAAGAAGGGACATTGGCTCCCAGTTGTAGAATTATTTATATTACTTGGAAATGTTGGATTGGGTACAGATTTACTTATGTATAGTCATGGGCTAACAGAAGCAGACTTCTCCACTCCTTCCCCTGGCAGCCTTTCAGCTCCCTGAAAATAACAGAGTTAGGAAATGTTATTTTTTCCCTACAATTCCCAGACTCAGCCAGCCAGTATCTGCAGGCCATGGAGGCAGGGCAGCTCTGGGACCTGTAGCCCTAAAAATGTTAACATTTCTACGCTCTGAGAAGTGCTGTACAGACCCTTACTGAATGAGGTGAATTGTGTGGTAATGGGGTGGGATGAGGGGGATCCCTGAATAATGAGTGGCAGCACTTTCTCTGTGCAGAACCTTTTTGTCCACAGAAGGCAGATCCAAGATCCAACTACTTTATTATAGTAACACATTCAAGAACAGTAGTTGTTTCATGTCTACTTCAACAAAACATTTTTTTTTAAAAAAAGCTCTTCTTTGGCACCCTAACAATGAATCTGATTAGCAACATTAGTGACTCTATGTTACATAGTTTGCCAATAAACTCAATGCCTAATTATACTTGAAGGTATCTTTTCCAATTTATTCCACTCAGCTGATTGAGATTGGGAATTATTGGGTGCCCAAAGGATTAATGTGCTAAGCACTTTCACTGATGTATGCCCTACTGACCAATTAACCTAGAAGATGTGTTTTTTTAAAAAAAGTAAAACTTAAATATAGGTAATTTTTGATTTGGCTTAACCAAATCGAAGTGCAGCTTTGTTTCTCTAACATCCAATGCAACTCACTGACCATCATGTCTTACCATGTTACATGCCAACAATAGGAATTATTTATACTAGCTGGACCCACCGTACCATACGCGATTAAAAAACTCCCCCCAAAATGCCCAGGAGACCTCATGACAACCCTTTGAGGTAGGCTGGTGGGTTTAACTCACCTACCTGCTGCTCGTTCTGCCACCTGCTGCCCCCACCACTCGTTCTGCCCCCCCCCCAATAAGCTCTGCTTATTCCCCAGTATATAAGGGAAACTTGGCAGACTATTTACATAACTGTTATTTACATGATTTCTTATTTTAGGTCAGGGTGATCTTTGGATGGTTTGCAGTAGACTGGCAAGACTTTTCAATTCCCAATTATGTCAGAATAACAGCAACACTACTCCCCGCCCCCATTATATGGATGGAATGAAGAAAGATTTGGGTAATCAAGAACTGATTTTTGTATGGAAGACTGTTTTGTTGTGTTTTTGTGTCTTCAAATCATTTCTGACTTATGGCAACCCTAAGGTGAATCTATGGCCTAAATATCCTAAAAGCATTTTCAAGCCGTGGATAGTTGACTCCGTGGATTTGGAAGGCTGACTGTGCTTGGATGGGAGGCTGCCAATGAATACCAGGTGTTGTAGGTTATATTTCAGAGGAAGGAACTGGCAGAACCACCTTTAAGTATTCCTTGCCTGAGAAAACCCTATGAAATTCATTGGGTTGCCATAAGTCGAGAGACGATTTGAAGGCACATACATGCACACAAAATTAATCTATTTAATTAATTTTTATCTATTTATTGGATTTAGATCCCACCAGTTTCCCAATATGGGATTCAAGTGGCTATCTACCATGGGGCTTTGCAAGATTTCTCCAGAGGGAGTTTGCTATTGCCTTCCTCTGAAGCTGAGTTCTTGCCCAAGATCATCCATTGGGCTTCCATGGCTGGATCAGCAACTCGAATTCTGGTCTTTCAGAGTCCTAATCCAACATACATGCCACTACCCCACACTGGATCACCACACTTTGTTCTGGTACTGAAAAGAGTTCGGCGTTTAGAACACTTTAGCTTCAAATGTGTGTCTTCCACATCGGGTCTGACTGGTGGATCCTAAGGCTCTAGTGAAAAGCGCAAAGAAGATTGTGCAAGTTTGAAGTCTGCCTAACCTTGTTCTAGGTTATGAGAGGAATGTCATCTGTTAAAACAGTTGTTCCTTGTGGTTAGCAGAAAGGCCATTTCCCTGTGCTTTGAGGCCAGCAGTCTTGCTGTTGCTTGACTTCTTGTTTAGTCTGAGATAAGCTTTCCTCTTCTGTCTAGTGTATGCTGGGGTACAAGGACCTGCAGTGCCAATGAGTCCAATAAATAGGCAAGGAAGGGAAGTGTTACCCCCTCCTGCTGTTATGGTTTCTGCTGCCCTGAAGGAGTGGGTACATTTTGGAAGGGTAGGGTTTCCTCTATCCAGTTTGGAATCCAGATTTGGAACCCTGGAAAAACAGATAGAGATAGAGGGAAAAACCCCTCCTTCAAAGAGACACCCACCATGTGAAGAGGGTGGCAGAAATGGTGATAGGGAGGGTGATGGTAGTGTGCTTTGCCACCTTGTGCATTTACCATATGTTGTGTACTCCCACCATACCGCAATAAAAAAGAATTAAAAGGAACATCAAACTGATATGAATAAAAGATAGTGGTGGCCATGTAAGGTGAGCTGGAAGGCAGGGTTGAAGGCTGAGATCAAAAGAGCAGGAAATATGCAGATTTAACAGGCCTCTGTGAAAAAGGCCACATGGTGATGGGGAGTTTCCTCCCCCATGGGAAAACTGTGTGAGATAAACAAGGGCTTGAATGCTAATGAAGCCACTTCCTCCAACCCACCCTCTTTTGTGTCAATTTTCCCACACTGCAAGGCTACCAAAGATCAAATCAAAGATCCCCATATCAATCAGATAGTATCAATTTCTTTGATCAAACACAGGAAAGGGTAATCTGGGCCACTGTTTTAGGCTCACTTCAAAGAAGCGTTTATTTCTGACGTTTCGCCTGCATCTGTGTCTGACAGCTTCAGAGAATGGTTGGGTAGAAATGTGTGTGGGGTTTATATACTATGAACCCCTGTTGGAGAGGATATGTAAATGTGTGTGTTTGAATGGCTAGTTTCTGGGTGGAGAGATGCAAGGAGGATTAGTGTCTGTATGGCTAATGGTTGGCTAATGGTCCACTGTCTGCTGGAAATCCCCTTGTCCCTGGGTGGAGTTCATTTGCAAGTGTAGAGCTGTGAGACTGCAGAAGTTTACCACATACCATGCAGCTGTGGACAAGTTAACATAGGGACCACTAGACACAGTATGCAAACACTGGAACATGAGAGACTCTGCAGACTGGGCGAACCAGAAGAATCAGCAGTAGCAGAACATGTTAGAAACCAACCTGGGCACAAAATGTTATTTAAACACGCAGAAATTCTGGGCCAGGCCAACAACTATCATGTCAGAATACACAGAGAAGCTATTGAAATCCACAAACACCTGGACAACTTCAATAGGAAAGAAGAAACCCTAAAAGTGAACAAAATCTGGCTCCTGGTCCTGACACTAAAATCAGAACTCTACACTTGCAAATGAACTCCACCCAGGGACAGGGGGATTTTCAGCAGACAATGGACCATTAGCCAACCATTAGCCAAATAGACACTAATCCTCCTTGCATATTTCCACCCAGAAACTAGCCATTCAAATACACAAATTTTCATATCCTCTCCAACAGGGGTTCACAGTATATAACCTCCCCTCCACACACTCCTACCCAACTATTATGTGAAGATGCCAGCCATAGATGCAGGTGAAACATCAGAAATAAATTCTTCCACAACACAATCTCACAGCATGGGAAAAAAAAACCACAAGGAAAATCTATGGATGCCGGCTGTGAAAGCCTTCGACTTCACAAAAGCAAGCTTACCTTCTTCTCAGACAAATCATGATCTAGCTCATCCTCAGAATCCTCCTCTTTTTGCTGCTGCTGCTGCTGCATGTCCTTCATTTTAATCAGGAGTTCTGCCTTGGGGGCAGATGTGCTATAGTAAGTGGAGTTGGTTGTCAAGGGGATGGCCAAAGGCAGAGGTGGTTCCTCTTTCCTAAGGAAAGAATAAAAAATAACACTGACTTTTAATTCACTTTCTAGAATTCTGCACATTGAAGGGATTATAGCAGTTGCTTTGCAATACTGAATGCTACAAGTAAGTTGTCAGATGTTATTGTTGTTGATGACAATTTCTTACTCGCCTCTCTCCAAGGCTCAAGGCAGGGTACAGCATAGATTAAAATACAATATATAACTAGACACATAAAACCATTTAACGCTTAGGTTAAACACACATAAATATAAGATTAAAACAACCGTTACGCATTAAAATAATTTTCAACCACAGCAGTGTTGTAGCTCTAATGGCATCCCGAATGTAATGCTACCATTTTGGAACTCTTAGAACTTAGCTTTAGAGACAGGTAATTAAAAGAATCTGCCAAAATTATTGCCTGAAAATGCTGATTTCTATTTTGGCTCTTAATTGATGCTCTCTGTCAGTACAGTACTTACATTTCCATGCCCCATCCTTGATTATATGAGCAGCGGAAGGAAGACAAAATGTAAATCTCTTTGGGGCTTTCATTAGGCTTGACTATATAATCCCATAAGCACACCTTTTAGCGAAAAACACCGCTGTTTGTGTTTCATTATCCACAATTTTAATGCTTAAAAGATCCTATTACTAAATACAACCTTCTTTTAAATTTTAGAACAGTTACTTTACTGACATTTTAAGAAAATGGATTGAGAAGGCCTATAATAAAAACAGAAATGGTAGTGATTATTTGACATGGCAGGGAACTGTAGCATTGGCTCATTTACAGTCTGGTCATATGCATGTTTGCTTGGTAGAAGGAACTTGGAAGCTGCATTGTACTGAGTCAGACCACTAGTCCCATCCAAGCCAGTACTGTCAAATCCAACTGATATCAGTGGCTCTCCTAGCTTTCAGCAGGATGCTTTCACAGCCCTACCTGGAGATTTCAGGTATTACCAGGTAATAATGCCACCAAGCTTTTCAGCAATTGGTTCCTTGTCATAGAAACACTGCCTTTGACCATAAAAATATATATCCTCAGCTACACCCCACACAGATTGGTTATGTTAATTTGCCTTTAGTCTAACTGCCTTTGAGATTGCTCACAAGCTTGCTGGTGTATTTTAATTACAAAATTGAACACAAATAAACCAAGCTGTTCTTATTAAGATACATTTAACCTAGTTTGTTTTTATTAAAAGATAACTACTACTAATTGTGACCATATGGCATTGATTCTGAAGTTTGTACAAAGTGTTAAAGCCAGTTGTACAGCAAGACCCCTGTATCCATGGGGGATTGGTTCCAGGCCCCACCACGGATGGTAAAATCCGTGGATAATAGTGAACACTGCTGCCACCGGAACCCTCCCAGGGAGGGGGAGGCGATCTTGCCTCCTCCCTCCCTACCCTGCCCACTCCCCATGCTGGAACCCACCCACCTCAGAGAAAGGAGGGGGAGGTGAGCTCGATGCCTCCCTCCTCTGCCCGCTGCACTGGAACCCTCCTTCCACCCTCTGCCTACCCACCACGCCAGAAACCCCCCCCCCATGAGCTCACTTCCTCCCTCCCTCCCCCCATCCACCAGCTGTCATACCGGAACCCACCCACCTCAGAGAAGGGAGGGGGAGGTGAGCTTGACCCCCTCCCTCCCCTGCCCGCTGCGTTGGAATCCTCCTCCCACCCCCTGCCTGCCCAACGCACCAGAACCTCCCCGTGAGCTCACCTCCTCCCTCCCCCCACCCACCAGCTGTCATGCTGGAAGCCACCCACCCTGGAGATGGGAAGGGGGAGATGAGCTCGACCCCTCCCTCCACTGGCCACCTGCCATGCCAGAACTCTCAGCCCGGCTGCCCCCCGTAGAATCCCCCTGTGAGCTCGCCTCCTCCCTCCTTGCCCCTCCTACCCACCCCATAGTCACCATCCAGGGATAATTGAATCTGCAGATGGTGAATCAGCATCTTGTAGTTTTGTTCAAGAACTGTAACTCTTGAAGCAGGCTCCAGGAGAGCTTAATTGAATAGCTTCAAGATTAAAATTGCCTGGGTGGCTGTATTAACACTTCAACACAGCCAGAGAACCCATGTCCACCCATAATATATTTAACCTGCATAGATGTGCTTTTAGAGTGATTGTTACTGGCTTTGTATACACATGAAATGGGTATCCATGTAGAATCTTCAGCAAGGATGAAAGGAGCTCTATCTTTGGTTGTAGTGTAGCAGGACCAAACTTTGGCAGATCAAATTTGGCTTTTGCTTTACAAATGCTAATGTGATTTATCTGATCTACTTCTGGTTTTGTTTCCTTTTCTGCCCATATTTTATATGAGGCAACATATGGTTAAACCAGTTCTTCATGATGGCTGGCTGCCTGCCTGTAAGGAAGATGTCAGACAGGAAGTAACACTCCGGTATCTTGGTTGGAACAAGCTGCCATTTGGCTCCTCTCCTTGGAGAAATGTCTCCCTCCATGACTATTCCACATTCTTGCTACAACATTAAACTACGATTATCTAAGCACTGGAACTTGAATTTGCCTGTTTTCCTCTTTCTTCCATCCCTTTTAGGTGCACTTTGGATGAAGCAATGGGCAACACTATCTGTTTGGGGTTAAAAAAACAACAAGAATACACAATTACTCACTTGTCCTCTGAAGTTTTGGGTGAAGGAACTTTTAAAAGAAGCTTCCTGCGTTGCTGAGCTTCTTCCAAGAGATGTTCATCTTTTGGGAAGATTCCCACCATCAGGTCCATTGTGGTTTTTATTTTCATATTTGGGTCTAAGATATCTGCTAGTGATTTATCCTTGCCCACTATCTCTCTGGCTAATTCTTCTGACTTCCAGTCATCAATTGTTTTTTCTTTGGCTCTGACATAGTTGACTGTGTGGCCAGAAACATCAGTATCCTTTGAGAAGTCCCCAAGTGCTTCAGCAGGTTGCAAATAAGGCAGTCTGGTTTTGTTCTCGGGCTCCGGCTCTACACCTTGCCTTGTGTAAGCACAGAAGCGTGAGTAGGACTGTTCAGAAGTGCTAAGTGTTTTGATCTGGTCTTTCTCCAAGCCACTTGGTAAAGCAGGAGGCTCTATAGCGCTCACAAGATTCTGCCTGCTTTCTTTCTCTGCATGGCTCTCGGAATGTACAATCTTGATAGGAACCATTTTTACTGTTGTGTTGTTATCCATCACTCGTTCAATTCTTGAGAAAAGAGAACAATGTTAATTGCTAAAATGGCATGCTATATTTAATATGTGAAAACTGTGTATTTAAAAAAAACTGTATGCCAATTAACTAAAACCTATTGATGAATATAGGGTCTTAACAACACATCAAAGTCTTGCCTTTTGTACCAATTGATTTTTAATTCAGCTTCATTTATTTACATATAGTGCTACCCTAACTATTCAAGTTACAAGATGGACAAAGCACTGTGCTGGCTGTGAGATTTCATAAATATATCCTGAAGTTTTATATTTAATACGCAAAATGAAGCAGAAAGCATGATTGCATGGACTGATTACTTGGAAATTATTTCCACTTTAATTCATTAAAATTTTCTACCAAATTAATGGGCACAGTAAAATTTTATTTCTTAACAAGCAATCAATCCTTCCAACAATTTAAACTGGGTACATTAGCATAGATTATTATACAACTGATACAATGTAGCAGCTATTTATAGATGGATTTTCAGATTTCATATGGACATGTTACATTCAGCATATGCAAAAGTTGTTAGCTGCACTGCTGCAGGTTACATATTGTACCAAGTTACCAGTGTAAATATTTAGGATCAGAAAGCTTGTGAACTCCTGTCCAGTCCTGGCACAGCTTAGTAGTGGTTCATAGGACAGACATGATAAAGCTGTGTTACGCTTATCCCTTGATATTCAGCAGTTATCCTTGGTCAATAATAATGTATGTTACAGCAAGACATTAAATACTGTACAGCATTTTTATTTACTTACACTTACAGATTTGGGATATTTAATCCAAATAAAGTGCTGTTGTCAGCCTGCTATGTTACAATGTCTGATATCTGGTGGCAGTCAATATTCACCCATAATGCTGATAATTCCAGACAAATTTTGTGATGTGTCCAAAATCTCAGAAAGATATGGCTGAATGTTAACCCTCATCTAAATGTAATAGAATACATACATGTAGGTCTAAAAAAGTGGGGCACTATGGGATAAAGCAAACCCATTGAATTTAATGGGGCTTGAGTTCATTGTGACTGACAGGTTCTATTCATTTCAGTGGGCTTTAGCTTACAGTTAAGAGTTTCAAAAATGAATACGTGATTGTCAGCATCTACATCTGTAAATTTAAATTCAACATTTGGACAACCTAAAAGCAAACCCACTGAAATTAACAGGACTTGAATTTACTGACACAGCAAATTCCATTTATTATAGTGGGATTTAGGTCACAGTTATTAACAGGAAATTGTTAACATTTATGCAAGTCTCCCCACAGTTAGTTGATCATTATTCTACAGCTACTTTGCTGTACTAATGATGAATATCCAGAAATGAAACAGTACATTTTGTAGTGCTTCTGAGAACAAGTGAAAACAATATTATATTTGCAAGTCTTTTATGTTGGTTCTCTTGATAAGTTTTTATCTATACAGAGGATGCACTCTAGGAAAAGAATGCCACAGTTCTGCTGGACTGGCTACGCTCCTAAAAACATGGCATATTTCATTCATTTTGATAGCTCTTTGCAGATACAAACATGCTTAGCCTCATATTCTGTACAGCCTGAAGCCCACCCAGTCTTGCAGCATGAATTTTGTTCCATTTCGCTTTGCAATCTTAAAAATCCATTAAAAATGGATTCCCACTCCAATAAGAATGTTGCAAACAGGGAACAAGATAAAATCCAGGTTGTTTTTCCTGAACCTCATTGTTCTATAGGTTCCTGATCAGTCCAATTTCAACAATGTAATTGCATACAGATTTGTGACATGCATTATCAATGACTTAAGAAATGCCCTGTGTGTATAACATAATACATACAACAATGAGTAATAAATAGCTTCCACATGTTTAAGAGCAGGAGTGCACAAGCCATTGATCATAGGTTGCAAGCTGCCCTGGGCATGGATTGTGCAGGACACTCTCACTAACTTTTTCTTTCATTCCAGCTAATTGGGTGGGCTGGGTGGTGGTGGGAACTGCTGACGTTAGCAGCACTGGGAAAGAGACCCAGGCTAGATTTGTTGAGAATGTACTAAGTAGAAAAACTCCATTTGTATCTCTGATCAGTGTTTAGAGAAACGCAATTTTACAGCATTTGAACTGTAAATGTGTTTAACTTATTAGATTTATATCACACCTTTCTCTCCAAAATGGGACTGAAAATGGGTTGATCTTTAAATTTTAAAGATATGTAAAGAGCAGGCTATTTAGATTAGGTAACAACACAAGGAGAAGGTATGGAAATCAGAAGTTTGTGTTTTAAAAGCTTGAGTTCCCCCCGTCCCATTTTTTGGGGGCATACTTCTGTGTAAACATGCATTCAATGGAGCTGATATGCCTGAAAGCTGCTGTACTGGGGCTTGCTTTCAAGACATGTATAAAAGGTTGAGCTTTGCTTTGTGCACTTAGGAGGAAAATGCTCAAAATGGTACAATCGGCTCTCTGCATCCACAGCTTCTGCATCCATGGATTCTAAAATCCATGGCTTGAAATTATTCCAAAAAATTAAATACATTCAAAAAGCATACCTTGGGGGGAAAACGACACAATTTTACTATACCATTGTCTATAATGGGACTTGAGTATCCATGGATTTTGGTAACGGCAGGTCCTGGAACTAATCCCCAGTAGATATCAAAGGCCCACTGTATTTATGTTTATGAGTGGTTTCCTAGCACAGCCTGGATGTGACCCTTGGACCAAAGAAGGTGGTTCAACTTCACTTAACAGGCAACATACACATCAATTCCTCATTGTGAAAACTCTAATATAATGGATGCAGCAGAAAAACCTGATTTATGTGTTTATTTTGAATGAGATGAAAAGCGAGTTTTGTACACACACAAGGTTGCTTTTAGGTATAAAAGAATACAAGATTGTATTGCAGCTAGCTAATAAGGGGAAAGGATAAGAGTGCTTCCAGTATAGCTGCCATAACTGCGATTCTTTCTAGTTGTCATTCTTGTACAGTTCCACACTATAGGACAATAAAAAATCTGATCTGATCATGTTTCAATATGCATACAAATGACACCATGTAAGCAACCTACACATACTATATATTTCTTAGCTAAATGTTTATTTAACTGCCCCCAAATCAATCTCAAATATGTGAGATGATCAATGAGATGCTCTCTGAAAACCCCCAAATTCTAACATTATTCAAGGGGGTGGGGAGTGTTTATAGTCCAGTCTCGTAATGTGCATAATTATGTAAAACCTATTGCATTTCCCCCTTACTTTAAAATAAAAACTGTAATCTTTTCTTATAGGAAAGGCACTTGAATCCCCAGGACCACTCTGCTTGGTAATCTCTGCACCTTTCCCAAGAAATGCTATATATTTTTTGACACGGGGAAGTAGGACAGTTCAGTTTTCCAAACAGCCACACCAATGATTTCTTTACTAGACAAAAGTTAACATAAGTTTTAAAAAGAAAACAATAACAGCAAAAACTGTGAGATTCCCCCAAACTGGATCAGGACCTTACCAGGGAGAGGCAGGAAATTTAATCCTTTGCTACTGTCCCCACCTGGAATACCCAATACATAGACACTTCAGTATCTGTAGTAGTGTATCTGTATTAAAACTCTCAAATGTACCAAAATCTTTCCATCTAATGCAAACAAACAGTACATACGGGACCCAAAATCTGAACCAGAAACTCATCAGGGGGCAAATACTTACTCCTGGTCCATAGCCTACAAGGGTAACACTGCCTGCTATGTACTTTAAAAAGTCATTATAAAGTAATTATTAATTGTATGAATGGCATCTTGTCTACTTTGGCCTCCCCAGTTTGAAAACACCATATTTACTTTTACCACCTGGTTCCCATTCTTTACCTAGTTATAGATACCCTGCTCTCTTATCTGCACTCTGTTCAGGAGCTCGTGTTGAGCCAGTTTGCTAAAAGCCAAGCACATTATACAGAAACATGAGAGATATTGTATGTGATTTGTGTTTGGACCACACTTATACATTTGCCAAATGCAAATTCTAGTTTTTATTTTTGGTTCCCCTTCAAATAAATGTCAGATTTAGAACACTGATGTCCAAGCGAAAAGAAGTACAGTAATCCCAAATAAAGAGGTGGGTAGAAAATGGAATCTTTAACTTGAGTCACTGCAATTGAGTTTCCTCTTTGCAGAAGAGTGGACTAAAAGTACAATAGCAACCTGTAAGTTTTAATCTAATGTTTTTGCTTTATGAATTATACCTGCTTCTTCTATGTAAGTGTTCCTGTTCTTGAATTCTGAATTATTTTTATCAGTGGCTTAAATAGTGGCACAGTTTAAGTAAGTCTGGAATGCTAAATATTAGACACAATTGTCTGAAGAAGATAATTTATTTACGCAACTTAACCATTAAGAGAAATTGTTAATAGTTTATAAAATGCTAGATTACCTCGTGGGATTGTCATCCTGAACAGCCACAGGAGGTTTGTCTGTCAGCTTTTGGGGAGCAAACTGTGGTGAAGGGGACCTTGATGTCTCCATTCCAGGTTTTAGATGGCAGTGATATGTTGAAGTTAGTGCAGATTCAGATTTGAGATGTGCTTTTTCTTCTAAGTGCTGACAAACATTCTCTCTGGATTCTGGCTGTGGGGGATCTGGCAGCTCGGTGCTTGTTAATTTTGCAGAAATTCTTCCAGGAGTCTGAGAAGATGGTGAGCTAACGGCAACCACGTTGGCAGCAGTAGGAGCGAGGGACTGAACAGACCTGTTGGGTACTGTCAGTGAAGACTCAGAGGAAGCAGCAAGCAATGCTGAAGAATTGTCCTGTCGCCTGGAGTTACTATCTCGTTTGGGAGGGGGAGGCCTTTGATGTGCAGAACCATGTTTTCTGTTCAGCAATGCTGGATCTCCCTGCAGACTTTCCTCTCTTTTACCTTGTGGAGAGGAGAAGTAGTTCTCGTCGGATATTTGTAGCTCAGAAATGGCAAGTGGCAGCACACTGTAATCTTTGCTTTTTTCACTCACGTTTTCCTGCAAATATCTATAATCGTTGGGCAATGTCCCCGATCTACCTCGGCTCCCCTGAGATGCAACTGTGCTCTGCCCTGTATATGAGGGCCTACCAGATGCCTTCCATTTGCTTCCTGTACTGTAATCCTGCTGAAATCTTGGTTCTACAGGATGTCCTTCTGGGTACGCTGTATCGCCTGGCCTAGAAAAAGAGGGCAGTGGGAGCAGGGGCAGAATCACCATGGTTTTGTTATCATCAGAGTGTCACTATAGGCATATTAGCATTTTACAACCCAAACAAAATATTTATTCAACTACTTAGAAATAACACCAAACTACTACCATTCTTCCCCAACTGATACCTTCCAATGGTCCAGCTGTCTAGAAATGATGGGAACTGTAGTCCAATCTATCTGGCTGGCATCAGGTTGGAGAAAGCAGACTTGCACAATAGCCACAAGAAATCTATGCTGTATTTCTAACAGAATGGGATGATTCAACCGCACTGTCAGGGCTGATTAAGGTTATATAGTGTCTTGTAATGTGACATATCTGTGAGTTAACCTGAGGCACTATACAGCCAATAAAAATAGAATTATTGGCTCTTCTGCATGCAGATTGAAGAAGTTTGTTACTTTGGACAGAATTCTGTACAAGCTTTGAATCCAGTAATAAGTCTATAATCCAAACAAATCTTGCCATCCTATCACTATTTCCACCTCCCCACCACTATGTTTGATCATCTAGAAAAAATTCAGACAGAACAATTAGATTACCAATTATGACATAACATAACTACTATGTTATTAACACAAAATCCAGACTTGCTGATGCCCAGATGTGTGGCTAAGGTGGAGGAAATGAAAACATTTTGCAGAAGATAAGAAATAGCAACATTTGGAATTGAGGCCCCAATGACTTAAACTGAATACTCCTGTAGTTTCAACAGAAATTATTCTTATCTACTAATGCTGGGATGCCCTCTGGGCCATAAATGGAGGTTTTTAAGAAAGGGGGCCTTAACTAATCATTCAACGAGTATTTGCCAAACCTGATATTTAAGGATCTTTGTATAGTGGTATAAATCCTGATATTTAAGGATCTTTGAATAGTGGATAGTGCCTTCAAGTTCCTTGTTGACTTATGATGACCAGATGAAGTTCATAGGATTTTTGTAGGCAAGGAATAATTTATCTTTTAAAACTTCTGCATGTTTTTAAATGATTTTATGCTGTTTTGTGTGGTGATTTTAATTGTTTTTAATTTTTATTGCAAAGGTTATTTTAATTGACTCTTTCTGGGAGCCGTCTTGGATTCCACTCTGGGAGAAAGGCAGCATACAAATGAAATAAATAAATAAATAAATAAATAATACTCAGAGCTGGGTTTGCCAGTACATTCCTCTGAGATATAGCCTACAGCACCTCATATTTATTGGTGGTCTGCCATCCAAATACTAACCAGGGCTAACCCTGCTTAGCTTCCAAGATCAAACGGGATCTGGTACCTTTAGGATATTTAGTGCTATTTGTTCTCATTTCACACTACAGTAAGCCCATGTATTATGTGAGGGATCCATTCCAGGACTCTTCCTGCAATATGATTTTTGCATGTAATTTGGAACCCTATTTTTCTTAACTGAAATGAATGGCAAAGTATTCTCTCTACGAATCTCCGGGTCCTCCAACACAATTCTATGGTATACTTCTGGCAGAAGTTGACCATAGAGTCACACTGGAGGACCTAAGAAGCTTTGTTGTTTGTTTCAAGTAAGAAAAATTCCAGATTGCTTTTTTCATCATGTACAAATGAAACAGTGTAGTACAAGCACATGTAATATATGCACCCACTCTATATATTTTGCTCACTTTCTTTTTTAAAAGTAGATCACCTTTAAGGATGGCGCTCTTCCCAGATATTCTTAAGTAATTCCTGTCTATCCAGATTTTTCTTGAAATCCTCTAGGAAGCAGATTATACAATGGCATTTGTTTATAATTATATGCAAACCTGAGTGAGCTTTGGATTAAATACAATGAATTATTATGAAAAAAAGTATTTGCACAAATTCTCTAATTTTTAAAAACTTCATCTGGATTTGTTAATAACAAGATAGAATGCAGTCTTAGGTCTCTTTCATACTCTGCAATTAAACCACTTAGATCCCACTTTAACTGCTATGGGTCCATCCTATGGAATCCTGAAATTTGTAATTTTATGAGGTTTTAAGAATTCTCGGCTACTAGAGAGTTCTAATGCCTTACCAAACTACAAATCTCAAGATTCCATAACATGCAACAACCATGGCAGTTAAAATCATATAAAACTGCTAGAATTGTCAACTATATGAGGGGGGCATTAGGGGCCAACTTTACTAAAATTACAAACAAAAATTTAAATTTCTAGGGAACTGAACTCTGAATGCTGTGCTCCTGCAAATGCTATAGCAGAAGAGCAATGAGCAATCACTTGCTCAGTCTCACTCTGAGAAGACTAAGAGATAATAAGGCGGGCTCTGCAAAGCAACCACCCACTTGATGTCCTGGTCTGAGGACTCCTCATTCCCCAAAGTAGGACAGAAACAGGCTGCAAAGGGTCCCAATAAAGAGCCTTGTGGGTGTTCTCAAGAGTGCAGGCAGCGGCAGCAGCAGTGAATGGGACACTGATGGCAAATACTCTCCTGCCCCAGGTAGTGAAACATCTTGCATCACTACTGACCATCAGTTCAGTCTACTAATGGAACAATGTGCTTCTGTGTAGGCTTTCAGGAACAAGTAGGCAAGAATCCCCTAAGGACAGCATTATTAATGTTTACTTAAAGAGAAAGCTACATGCTTAGATATCTTTGATTATACTTCAGTGCTCATATTAGATGAACAAAAATTTGTACAAAGAATTGGACATTAATAGAAAGACAAGCTGATTTTTCAAATACAGGCCACACAGAACTGCAAAAGAAAGCAAGACGTGCAAGAGTGAACAGGAATTGAAGAATAATCATTATGGATTGATAATTAAATGAAGAAAAACATCCAGTAATTTAAATTATTGGGGGCTTAAAAACAGGTGTGTGTATGTGTATATCTGTCTAGGCACATACATACATGCATATCTTCCTTAAAATAATTTACTGAGCATTTGAGGGTGTTTATATTTCCCTTTTTTTTTACAAAAAAAATCTGATTCAACATCTCTAGTCTTAAAGGAGTCAGAAATACAAGTCTTCAATTTAAAGTAATGAATGGATCCTTCAAAAGAAAAAAAAGCACAGCACACTTCACTTGTGTTTGGACAATCAAATCTCAGCTTAATAAACGGAATAAAAGCTTCTTAAACCTGCACAGAGTCTGTTCATTTCTGCTTCATCTCTCCCTTTGCCCAAGTTTCCTTTGCCCTTGAAAACAAGCTAGAATATAAAGCTGCAGTTTAAAACTGGCTTCCATATCCTGGCTTCTTTGGAAGCCATTAACCATGGTTTCCATCTTGCACACAATTATAACTTTAGATTCCTGGCTTGGTTGTTTATTTTATTTTTTATTTATTTATACCCCGCTCTTCAGCCACAAGGCTATCAGAGCGGCTTACAAATTGTTTTAAGCAATAGCTATTTACACATCTACACTGCATTAAGCAGTTTCCAATGTGTGTTAGCTAATTGCCCCCACAAGCTGGGTACTCAATTTACCAACCTACGAAAGGATGGAAGGCTGAGTGAACCTTGGAGCCCGCTGGAATTGAACTTGCAACGTGGTGGCTTGCAGTACTGGCATTTAACCACTGCGCCACCAGTGGTTATATGTGCAGGTTTGCCCATATAAAGGGGGGTGGGGAAGCTGGAGCAAAGAGAGAACAAAGGAAACATATTTAATTGTTAGTTTATCAAAGCAAGTTTCCATAATCCAAACACATCCATTGCACAGTCAAACAATATTTTTGCAAGAATGAAAAGTGAGTAGAGTACCTCTGAGACCCAGAAAGAAGGTATGTTTGCTCTCTGATTAGAGGAGGCTGCAGAGACACTGTGAGCTTAGAAAAGAAGCTGAAATATAAAATCAGGAGTCTTTAAAATTTGATTTGTTCCAGATTTACCAACAGAACAAATACAAAAAGGTTAGACATCTTCTAAAGTTAGGTTCACTTGAGACATTAACACAGGTGTTAAAATCTTCAGCCTGTACAACTCAATCACTGTTTTCCTAGGATACTCAGACCTCCTACTGTCTCGATTTGGCAAGGACAGTCCTGACTAGTAATCCTTTCTCTTCCCACTTTTTCAGTTGCTTTTAAAATGCCCCATTTTCTCTCTCCTCCTCTCGCTTTCTCTCTTTGTCCTCAGTTAATGTCAGCTGCTGCCAACTGGGTTAAAGTAGTTTGCACTCAATTAACTCAAAAGGAGGGAGAGGAGAGGAGAGGGTGGAACCTTGTCCTTCCTGGTAGGCTCAGGTAAAAATGAACTGCTGCAGCCTTGCTTATGTGTTCTTGCTCATTAACAACTTTTGTCATCTTGACCACACTGTGATATGTTGTGTGGCCACACTGTTTTCATCTGTGAAACGTTGGAGGGTATGAGATGGATAATACAATCCTATATCAGTGTTCCAAGGCCAGAAAGCAAGACATAACCATAGCATTTTACTACCCTTCCTCTCCCCCTGTGTGTGTGTGTGTGTGTGCGCGTATGTGTGTGTGCATGTGCACATCTGAGAGAGAGAGAGACCTTTTCTTAAAAGTATTTTCCTCACATTGCAAGGCTTGTGTAAGTTCCTCTTGAGTTGGAAGTGTAATCCAAGGCTGGGAGGGTTTGGGTTCTGGGGTCCAAATCCTCCACGGCTCTCTCCATGCCACTTCCCCCTCTCTCTGAAGACACAGCTCTGTCACTGTCAAGGAAAGGGCCAGGAATTCTTCTTACAGAGGAAAGGAAAATCTGAGTTTGGAATTTCTCTTCAACCTGGGAAGCACAAAATCCAATCTTTCCTATGCTTCAGGGATACTCTTCCAGAGACTATAGGAGTTCATGGTTTAATTTCTAAACACTTAATGTTTTTACTTGTGCATATGTCGACCTCATGTATAAATTGAGGGCAGGTTTTGTGGCCAAAATTATGGATATTGCTATGACCTGTGGAGAAGTTGAGGGTAAAACCTAGGGGCATGTAACAAAAATATTTTCCTCTCCTTTTAAAAACACATAGAGGGAACATACTTGGGAAGAAGAGAAGGAGAGGATCTGTTTATTCAAGGGACTGCAATTGTGTGTGCGTGTGAGTAAATTGCATTGTTGAGCTTAAAATATCTACATCTATACAAATGCAGATAGTGAAAGGAATATAAATGAAGAAAAAGAATGAAAATGCAGCCTGGGGAAAAAGGTGGGGAGAACAGCAAGGAAAGCAACCTGATTTGTTAGGGACACCATGCAAAGGCAGTGACAAGAGGCAGAGGTGAGAAGCCCCTCCTGGCGTGGCAGGGTATGGAAGCAGCACTCCCACCCCATTACCCCTCCCTTGCCTAAACCAGAGAAAGAAAGGCAGCCCTCCCTCCTTCCCCATCTTCTTTTTTGGCCCAAGCACCATTCAGCAGCAACAAGGGAGAGGGGGTGAAGAATGTAGCACATCCGCCATTTTAGGATTTGAGGTGGAGTAGAGTGGCAGCAGCCATTTTTAGTAAGGGTTCACCGTATAAACCTCTTTGCAGAGCAACTGCAACAGCCATTTTTAATAGGGGCTTACTGTATAAGCCTCTCTACAGAGAGACTGTCAAGCCCAGCAAGAATTATATGGTAAGCCCCTATTAAAAATGGCCACCACTGCTATGCTCCACCTCAAGCGCTTCAAATGGTGGGGAGGTCAGAGCTCATCCAGCCACCACTGTCATGTGTTTCCAGCACTGATCCAGGTTTGGGGGGGGGGCATTTTTTGTCAAAAAGTATTATCAACTTATACATGAGTATATATGATAACTGTTTTATTTGTCTACAAGTGTTTTACTTTTAAAACCCAATTTTCTCCTCACAACCTCTCTCAAAATCACTGTCACTAGTAATAAAATGATATAATGCTTTCTTTCTCATCCTGAGTTTTACGTGCCTTAAAACTGCATTCTATGTAATTAACTCTATTCATGAAAGGACGAAAATTTGATTACAGTACATTAATCTGTCAGAATGATATTAATGTAGAACAGCAGAAAAGCCCAAGCAAGGAAGAAAAGACTCCTCAGTTTGATCAACTACAGCAGACACACACTGACTCAGGTTCTAAGGCGCTTTTGTACAAGCAGTTTTCATTTGTCTGTTCCTGGTACAGCTGTCTTTAGCTTGTGTAACAGTCTGTTTTAGGGACACAGAATCATAGAGCTGAAAGGCCAAACTATAGAGGTGGCAGGATCCTCAGGACAGATGGGTCTCCAAAGGTAAAGAGGAGGGAAGTACAATCAAAAGCCACTGTTAGTATATTTGACTAATTAAATACAGTATAGATCTCATAGTCCTAGGTCCACAGAAGCCAAAAGATTACCTGCACATTAATTTAGAAAAGGCCAGGATTTCACTTAAACCTACCATAAATTATGTAGATGTGGTATGTGTTATAGGAAAAAAATAATCTGCTAGAAAGGAAATGAGCTGAGACAGCTGACTTACATTAAACAGTTATTATGTATGAGAAAATGCCTGTCATAATGACACAGAGTGGTGCATGAGGGCATGCATATATCTACATGTACACACATACACTGTTAGTATACACTTCATTTTGCATTTCTTGTTATTGTGTTTCTTCAAAATGCCCCAAACAGACAAATTCTGAAAATTTCTGATGCATTTGGAATGTATGCTCATGCAAGGAAGATGAAAATAGCAAACTGGAGAGACATTTCCATGCAGAAAGTCATTTTACATCTTGGTATCCAAGGATCTTCAAGGAAGCCAGAACGACAATGTGTACTTTACTTTCAACATGGCATGCTTAAGCAAGAAATTCAGTGTGTCTCCAAAATACTCCTTTAAAGATCCTTTGGTTTCTATCAGTTATTGACAAAGCAGCAAAATCCATGTAAGAACATTACAATAAACAGTGTAGTAGAGCCAGGGTTTGCAGCATCAAAACACTTTTTGATTAGCCTGGATTATGACATCATATGCCATTTCTCCGAGGATTCCCTGCTCTCTTTGAGCTTAACTGCAATATCCCTAGTAGGATTGGGGAAGCATAGATTAATTCTCCCAGCTACAGTAAGTATACTGTTGTGAGCTATCCCTGCAGTTATGTGAAGTATTTAGAACTTGTTTTTGAATGGGTAGTTATGATCAGTTAACTATATAAAAGAACTGCTCTTAGAGAAGATGACCATTATTTGGACTGACCTGTTATTATAGATCAATACAGTTGCCTGCATTGCTGGATTCTCCTTGAGGGTCTGGTTATGGAAACTGTTGTAATAAGTGTTTGTGTTTCAAAATTTACAATACCATTGGTTGCAGTTCAGATTATATTAGAAATCTTCTCCTTGGGATCAAAAGAATACTGTTCAGGAAATATCACTGTATCAAAGATCTTCTGCAAAAGTGACTGACTGACTCTTATTACAGTAACACATAAGATGGTTATGAGGAAATATGGCTGCATTCAACGATATGTACATTATGTGTGGAGCCCATGCAATACATGCCAGACATATCACACCTGAAGAGACTGGACCTTACTGTTCAGAAAGGAGAAAAGAAAGCAGGCTTCAAGTACCAGAAGAACCCAGAAGTAAAACCTGTAAAGTGTTACAGCAGTATTGAGTTCCAAGAAGTCCATCCTGGGAAATACTATTGTTAAGTTTTTAAACACTATGCTGAACAAACACATCTAGGAAATGCAGTTTAGAATGCTTTGTGTTTAAGGGCACCTTCCCCATCCCAGACAATGCCCAATTTCCCTGTAAAAAGTCCCTTGTATAAAAATTAAAAAGTAATCTCATTATATAGAACAAGTCAAATAAACCTTAGATGCATGTAGCATTTTCACGTTGCTACTATGACAGCTGAATACTTCAACCCTTTCAAGCACAAATCATAAAACATTTTAGTGATAATTTAGGTATATACCTGCTTAAGAAGAAAGCCATCAGGAGCTTCTCTGCTATTTTCAAAATAAATATAATTATCTCTAACAATGAGGTCACAGATTTTGAATGTTTTCAAAAAACATTACTTTGCTTGTTGACAGTTTGCTTTCCTATGTCAAAGAATTTCAGGTTTGAGAGATACGAAAATAACCTTTCTTCCGTGCGTGCAACCAAGGCCAGAGATGAAGACTGATGCCAAAATCATGGCTCCCAAGATCACGAAATGTAAGATACAGTATGTCATAGAATACTAAAAGATAGGATTGTCCATGCCATCATATTTTCAATTTCAATTTCTATGCATGGTTGTGAAAGCTGGACAGTGAAGAAACCAGACAGGAAGAAAATAAACTCATCTCAAATGCAGTACTGGAGAAGATTTCTATGCTGAGATGTTACTAAGGCTGGTGTCACCCCTATCTCTGATGGCCTCACCTGGGGCGGTTCGGACCCTCCACAATTACCTAGTGCTGCTGTTGGTTCTACAGATACTGTGGACTGCTAAAAAGACAAATCAATGGGTCCTAGAGCAAATCAACCTTGAACTTTCCCTAGAAGCCAAGATGCCTAAACTAAGACTGTTGTACTTTGGACATATGACAAAAAATAACTTGGTAAGGTAGAAGGCAGTAAGAAAAGAGGAAGACCACATTACAGATGAATAGACTCAATCAGGGAAGCCATGGCCCTGAGTCTGCAAGACCTGAACGGGGCTGTTAATGATACGGTGACTTGGAGGTCTCTCATTTATAGGGTAGCAATAAGTCGAACAGTTAACAACAACAAATGTTTAGCAATCCAAACCATGTGATAAGACAATGTTAGCACACTGAATTTCCCCACCCCATGCTGCTCACAAGTTCAGGGAAACTATTAACATGAGGTTAACATGTTAACATGATTTTGCCAAGGAAATCAAGGCTCACTGGGTGCTCTTTCAAAGCTATTTTCCACACCCACTTCTGCTAGTTCACCTATCTGACAAGAAAATGAGCAAAATTCCTGAAATGTAGCAAATATCCAGGAACAACAGTTGCTATCCTGTCAACCCTTCTTGCCCTATGATTAAAACGAACAAAAAATATCCCCACAACCTTGTGGGGAGAAGTAATAGATTTGTTGGGACTTTTAAAAAATCCTGGCTGTTTGTAAAACAAATCCAGAAGCAAACAAAATGAATCTGGCAAGTGGGGACAGTTTACAACAATGCAGCTGAAAATGTCACACACAGAATGTCCTACACTGTAGGTCTAGTCCTGTGTAGATTCTAAAATAAAATTAGATTCTGTGGGCTAAACTGCCCCATCCTGATGTAAGATGGTTAAATAAAATAAAAATATTCCTCAACAGTCTACAAGTAGGAGCCAGTGAAACTAGCTGGGAAGGATGCAGTTATGCCAGAAAGCTTAAAACCAGATCCCTCATAGCTCTTCTCCTTCAAACTACTGTTTGTCCCCTCAGTCCCACAAATGACTTTTCCCCGTATTTTGCATTGTTAAAACTTAACAGGAGAAAAGAAGAGATAGAACTGCTATTTTTGGCTGAAGCCACCCATCTACTGTAATATCTATGTCTGGCCTAAGGAGAAACAGCCGTACAAACTGAGCATGTGGTAGTAAACACACTTCCAAATGTTCAAATACTGTAAAGCTGTCCTTGAGTTAACTCAGAGCAACAGAACAGGAAATTCCCCTACTTTACAGAGCTTGTCTCAGAACACAATGAACAAAGCCTAAAAAGTTCATGTGGTTATATATTTTCCCCTTTAAATGAGGGAATAATCAACATTATTTTCAGATAATAATGAACATTATTGTGAAGTCAAGTGAAACTAAGTAGAATATTGAAGAGAATGCCTGACTACAAAGAAAATAAACAGTTGAGTGAGATCAAGTTTTCAGGAAGAATATGTGGGAGGTCAAGAGGGGGCCCCGAGGTCAAGAGAGGGCCCTGTGTTGGCCTCCTTAATCTGACGAAGGAGACAGCCAGGAGGAGCCCCCTCTTACCCTCCTCCTCCAAAAACCTCCTGCTGGCTTTTTTAAAAAAACAAACAAAACAGCCTCTCCAAAACGAAAGAGAAAGAGAAAGAAACAGCAGCCCTCCATAGCAGAAGCTGGAGGGAGAGGCACGTGGAGAGGGTGAGTGTGTGTGTGAGAGAGAGATAGGGAATTTGAGGGTTGTCTCCCTCAGAAAGGGCTCCTTTCCTTTCCTTTCCTTTCCTTTCCTTTCCTTTCCTTTCCTTTCCTTTCCTTCCCTTCCCTTCCCTTCCCTTCCCTTCCCTTCCCTTCCCTTCCCTTCCCTTCCCTTCCCTTCCCTTCCTTGCATATAGATCCCCTCCAGCTCATCTTTCCAGCTGCTTTTAACATGTCTTGGTTCCTCTCCCCTCCCTTTCCCCCTTGGTCTTCTTCAGCTTCCTCCCCTTGCTGCCAACTGAGTTCAGCCTGCAAAAGAAATTTGTGTGTGTTTGCCCATGTGCCTTCAAGTCATTTCTGAGTAAGGCCAACCTACCATGGGGTTTTCTAGGTAAGGTTTGTTCAAAGGGGGTCTGCCTTTGACTTCCTTTGAGGCTGAGAGAGTGTGACTTGCCCAAGGTCAGCCAGTGGGCATTCATGGCTGAGTAAGGATTCAAACCCTGGTCTCCACAGTCATAGGGCAATTCTGAAACTTCTACAACACTCTAGCTCTTTAACAGAAGAATATAAAGAATATAAATTAAAATTTGGAGTAATATTACTGGGAACAATGGTTTTATTGTTGTCACTAAAACACCAGTATCGCATTAGTGTTATGTGAGAGGCATTGGCCTAGAGCAGTGGTTCTTAACCTTTTCTTTACCAGGGACCCCCTTTAAATATCTTTTGTTGCCCCAAGACTTAACTCAAGATTTAAAACCCTAATAATAATAGCTAATAATAATAGCTAACAACAACAACAATACAATTACACCATCCATTAAACTTTCCCTCAGAGACACTCTTGCTTCTTCCTGCAAGTTTGTGGCTGGAGTGGATTGAATAGCAATGTGCAGGCCAAGCCAGTCAGCCTTTGCCTTGTTTCCTGTCACATGGCTACTCCACTACAGGGAGGAGGTGGGCCAAGCAGCCTTCAAGCCTCTGTGGACCCCCTGTGAGGACATTGCGGACCCCAAGTTAAGAACCACTGGGCTAGAGAATGCTGGAAAAGGAACAATGCAACCAGACCTTGAGAAGGGTGCTGGCAGGAGGATTCTGGGAGGTGTAATCCAAGAGTAACTTTCCCAGGCTCTGAATGCAGCCTAGAACCATAGAATCATAGGGCTGGAAGGGACCCCAACAGCCATCCCATCCGATCAGCTTCTGCCCTGCAGGAACACACAATCCAAGCATTCCTGACAGATGGTCATCCAACCTATGTTTTAAAAAACCCAAAGAAGGAGACTCCACCACACTCCAAGGCAGTGTATTCCACTTCCAAACAGCTCTTACTGTCAGGAGGTTCTTCCCAATATTCAGGTGGAATCTCTTTTCCTCTAGTTTGAACCCATGGCTCTGTGTCCTAGTCTCTGGAGCAGCAGAAAACAAGCTTGCTCCTTCCTCAGTATGACATCCCTTCAAATATTTAAACATGGCTATCACATCACCTCTCAACCTTCTCTTCTCCAGGCTAAGCATACCCAGCTCCCTAAGCCGTTCCTCATAGGGCGTAATGGCTTCCAGACCTCGCACCATCCTTCTCAGTATCCTTCTTGAATTGTTCTGCCCAGAATTGGTATTCCAGGTGAGGTCTGACCAAAGCAGAATGGAGTGATAGTCCTAGACACTACTCCTATTAATGCAGCCTAGAATCACATTGGCATTTTTTGCTGCTGCATCACATTGCTAACTCATGTTTAGCTTGTAGTCTACTCTTTATTTTCTTCGAGGAAATCTACACCATTACATTAATTGCTAATAAACAAAAAATATTATGTTAGTGCCTATAATATAGTTTTTAAACTAAATTATTGGTGGCAAATTATGTAATATAGTAGGCCCCTCTTACCCACTGGGGATTGGTTCAGGGGGGGGCGTGGATTCTGAAAACCATGAATAATAGTGAACACCATTGAAAATAATGGGACTTCTAGTTTAAAATACCATAGTGTTGCCTTGGAGGGCCTAGAAAAGGGCTAGGGAAGACACATTTTCTAGGAAGACTCTATGGTAGGTGTGCTGTTTTGTGTCCCATGGATAATGAATCCATGGATACAGGGGTCCTACTATAATCTGAACATCCTGTACAGTGAATAGGTTAGGTTACATTGATCTGAGATAAACATATGGGGGGCCCAAAGTAAAGCATTGCAGGGGCCCCCAAAATTCCTTAAACCGGCCCTGACAGCAGAAAAAGAAACAGCCAAAAGAATGAGATACAAAGACCGTTTTCATAGCTTAATTAAAATTAGCCTTTCCTCCAGGGTATCAGAAGCTCATGTAAATGTAATTAAGGACAGAATTCCTATTGCTTTAATTCCTTTTTCAGCACAATGTATTTCTTCTAATATGAGACTTTACACCACTCCTGTAGACCATTATTTGTTGTGATGTAAGTCAAAGATGCTTTTAAGGAATCCTTCACAGGCTGGACAATGCTGTTCAATGCCATAACAGTCAGCCTGAGTATGGAAGCTTGTGCATTGTTCATTTTCTCAATCCGTACTCTTCAGAAACTATCTACATACCCCCCAAGGCACATGACATAGGGTATCCATGTGCATTTCATTCCACTGCATACATCTTATGATGGCTTGCAGCTGAATGTGTATCAAACGCCATTGAAAGTCATTGTGTCTTCATTGAAACATACCATAATGCATGCGTGAGTTTGCCCATAGCCATGTTTACATTTCAAATATAAACTACAGTACGCACCAGCATTCCTCTTAAGAGATTCAAGCTTTAATCCCATGCACAGCAATATGCCCCATTCAAGTTTAAGAGACATACCTCTACATACACACATATAGAGTTGTGCCTGTGTGTGTGCCTTCAAGTTGCCTGTCAGCCCATGGTGACCCCATGAATTTAATAGCATTTTCTTAGGCAAGGAATACTTAGTTCCTCTGAAATATAGCCCACAGCACCTGATATTCCCTGGCAGTTTCCCATTCAGGTACTAACCAGGGCTGACCCTGATTAGCTTCCAAGATCAGGGTTGTGCTGTTATTTATGTTATGTTATGTTGAAGGTCCTAAGAGAATCTCAGCACTTTCAGTATACCACACATCCTCACATTTCTTTGTAGAATATATGAGAGCAAGTCCATCTTAACACCAGTGTTAAGGGCTGCTATATAATAAGCAGCAACAAAAGAGATCACTTTAAACTATCTGCTCCCCCTTACTATGCAGCATGCAGCGAGCTATCTGACTGCTTGACTTTCCCCCTTCATATCAGTGTCTTGGTTTGGAAAACATGATAAGCCAGGGAACCCTTGCTCAGCAGGAATGGCTACACAAATCACAGTATGAATCTTCATGGTTTGCTTAGCATGGTGTCTGAATGTAAGCACAAGTTCCCTTCTGGTTTGTTTCCCTCTCAACGAACCAAAGAATGAACCCACATTTCCATTCTTAGAAGTAGAGGGAGCTATGCCCATGGTCAAGTGAGTGGAACTATGCAACATGCATCAGCTTGTAACCAACCAGCCATTGTTTCTGTGGATCCATGACCTACTGTGTCATCCAAGCCATCTGTGTATGTCAGGGACATAGAGAAGAAAACACATGCTGAGTACTTTGTGTATAACAGCATTTCTACACACAATAGGCTAGACTAGATATGGAATGAGAGTGTAACTATTTGAAATAGAAAACAATAAAGAGTTCTGTGGCACCATAAAGACTTAGGAGAATTCTGTTGGTGCCTTACACATGTGTAAGTTCACCTACAGAATCGGCTGGACATCTTTTTCCAACATGGAATGTACTTGTTCAGTTCAAGATTGTAGAAGCAAAGTTGAATATGCAATGCCATTATGCATGCAAATGTTCATTGTGCATGATTATCACTGTGTATTGAGCACTCAGTTGCATATTTGGTGTCCTGGTTCTGTTACACAATGTTGCCTTGCACTGCAAAGGCTGCACAACACAATTAATGCATCATTCTGCATGCAGAGATTTATGCTACGTAACCATAAGGTAGGATCTTAGCTTTAGTCTATTATAGCATGTGTTTTTGTAAATTACAAGGTCCTAGATCCTAACTTGAATCTTATATTGGTGTAGTAGTCATTAATAGACAGCTGTTGAAGCAGCCATTCTGAAGATTTTCTCCTACATGTGTTTTGGCTTCAAAAAATCTGCATATATTGGCACTTTTATTTTATATTGCTCAATTAACTCAGAAGAAATACATATGGTAATTACAATGGACAATCACCAGGCTTTGTTCTGAAATGCTTGAATGATGATTGCACTATTCAGTTTTTCACAGGGGAGAAAACCCCTTGCTTAAGACATAGGAAATACCAACATTTGAGGTGGAGGCAACCTCATGCTTGAATTTGGCACAGGATGTAGGTAGGCTCTGGTAGATGCCCTTATCTTAACATCCTGGACCTGAAGGCTCAGATACTACTGTCCCCTGTCCATGCTAATGTTCTCCATGGCAAGGCAAACACATAAGACCCACAGGTTCAATCTCTAGTGATAGCAACAGATGGATTTCTGATAGGCAGGCTGGAAAAAGACTTCTGCCTGAGGCATAGGTCTGCAGATCAGACCAACAATGCTAGGCTAGACAAACCAGTGGTCTGACTCAATGTAATGCAGGATCAATAAACATTTTGTTCTCAAGACAGTATCAAAAATCCAGATGTGTGCAGCATTCTATTCTCTTTCTTTAAGTCTCTTATGCATATAGCAGTGGAACAGAGCTAATGCGATCCTTCTCTGTTATTATTACTAAACACACAACACCCACAGCTTGATATGTGTGTTCAGCTGAATGCATACACAAACTGGGGTGGAATTAGAGGACATGCCAGCTCCACTCTCAATTTCCCTGCAATGGCCCCAACCTTCATACCCAATCTTCATACATTTCACATTGCAAGGAAAATTCTAAATACATTTGGCTATAAGAGCTTACCACCTTCTCTGTGATCTGGGATGTTGAAACCCCTGCCAATCCTTTGCACTGAATGTGTGTAAACAGGAAATAGAGCCAGGATATGCAGGGATCCCTTCCGACTCTAAGATTTTATGATTCTCTGTACTGTATTCCTCCATGGCAGGGGATTTGACTAGATGTCCTTTGTGGTCCCTTCCAACTCTAAGATGTTATGATTCTATTTTGGGAGCTTGCTTTCATGCACATTTTATTCCCACAGTAAGTTCACTGAACACTGAACATATCTGAACCATACCCTATGATCTTTGGAAACTGTGCTCACAAAATTAACTGGTTACGTAAGAGGCACTGAAGTTCTAAATGACAAGAGACAACTAGAAAACACTAGCATAAATATGTATTGTACTCTACAATATATTTAGAAGACATAAAAGCAGGCTATCAGACAATTCACTCAAATGTAGTCATACACAAATAATCTTCATTTTTAAAGATCATTCTTTTATTTAGATTGTAAATATCTCATTGACTTGAGCCAAAGACACCTTATTGGTTCAAGATGACACTCAAGTCTAGTGAATCACCTGGTGTGACATAGAGCAAAATCTAACCTCTTGTCTAGATTTCTGCAATGTGCTCTACATGGGGCTACCCTTGTGCTTGGTCCGGAAACTTCAGTTGGTACAAAATATGGCAGCCAGAGTGGTCTCGGGAACATCTCAAAGAGACCATGTAACTCTAGTATTAAAATCTCTCCACTGGCTGCCTATCAGTTTCCAGGCCCAGTATAAGGTGTTGGTTCTTACCTTTAAAGCCCTAAATAGCTTGTGTCTGACTTATCTTCGGAACTGCCTCCTCCCATACAATCCTCCCTGGGCACTCCAGTTCTCTGGGAGGAATTTGCTTCAGCCACAAAAATCTAGGCTGTCTGCAACCTCCCAGAGGGCCTTTTCAGTAATTGCCCCCAAATTATAGAATGGCCTGCTGAACGAGATCCATCAGATGACGAGCTTGAGTAGCTTTAAAAAAGCACTAAAGATGGATCTCTTTTGGCAGGCCTTTCCTGATTAGATCCCGGCCTCAGGAGCTGGGTCTCCTGGCCTCTTTTAGTCTTGCTGGCTGTTGATTTTTGTATTTGTTTATTTATGTGATTTTATTTAGGTGGATTTTAATTTGATACTAGTTTAATATCTTTTTATGGGGGAGGGTGGGGTGGGTGGTGCTTAGGGATTTTAGTCAGTATTGCTGTATTTTAACTGTTGTAAGCCACCCTGATTGTTTTTACAGAGGGGCGGGGTAAAAATAAAATTTATTATTATTATTATTATTATTATTACTACTACAAGAAAGGCGTGACAAAATCATCAACACAGATGAAGTTCATGCTCTGTTTTTAAGATGGAGTTCTATAGAACATGAAGCACTGAAAACAAGGCACAATTTAAACATGCAGTGAGCCATGTGGTAGACTGTGTATATGGGCAGAGATGGAGGCACTGCTTGTTTGAAACATGCCTGCGTCATCATTTGCCTCCTTATGGACATCTATACCATGTACCAGGTAGAAAGGACAGGTTGCTTACCTGTAACCATAGATCTTTGAGTGGACTTCTGTGAATTCACACAGTGGGTAACTCCTGTGCCTGTGCAGAGCACTCAGAACACTCTAGAATTGCTAGACAGAATATGTTTTGCAACATTTTGGAGGTAACTCCGCCCATCCTAACAGTCCCTTTAAAGGTGCTCCCGCCTAAATCCCCTCAGCTCCTTGAAGGATGCCACAAGTAGCAGCATCAGGAACATTAAGCATAAATATGTCATAGCAGAACATAGTGGGGAGGATGGGCAACTGTCTTGCCAGCCACCAAGCTCTCAAAGGCTCGAAGTGCCTTCTGTACCGCCAGCAGCTCGAGGACGTTGATGTGGAGCTCCCGTTCCTTGAACCGCATACATCTCGAGGTGGGCTCCCCACCTGAGCAAAGACACATCCGTAGAGGGTTGAAAGGTAGGCCCAAAAGAACATTGTCCGGTACTAACCACCAGTCAAGGGAGCATTGGATTATATGAGGCATACTAAGGAGTTTGCAAGGAGGGTCCCTCAATGGGTTGAAGACACTCAGAAACCAAGACTGGAGTGGTCGGAACTGAAGCCTTGCAAACCTGGTGACCGATGTCATGGCTGCCATGTGCCTGAGGAGAACCTGAACAGAATGTGCAGAGATCCTCTGGGATCGACGGAGGTGATGGATTAAACCTCTTAGGGTATTGAAGCGAGCCTCTGGTAGGTACGCCCTTGCATGCCTCGAATTCAGATGGACTCCTATGAACTGGAGGGACTGTTCTGGTTCGAGATGTGACTTTTCTAGATTGACAACCAGTCCAAGCGCATCTAACAGATGTAACATTGTGTTGATGTCTGTGAGAAGCTGAGGGTGAGATCCTGCCACCAGGAGCCCAGTCATCGATGTAGGGGAAGACGCCCACCCCTCATTGACACAAGAAGGTTGCTACCAGTGCCATGCAGTTTGTGAAGACTCTCGGGGCCATGGCCAGTCTAAACGGTAAGACACGGAACTGAAAAGCCTCGTTCTCGATCTGGAAAGTGAGGAATCTCCTGTGAGCCAGGTGGATCCCCACATGGAAATACGCATCCTTGAGATCGATGGAAGTGAACCAATCTCCCTTCTGGAGGAGGTGTAGGATAGAACCAAAGTGACCATATGGAACCTCTTTGGGATAACAAACTCGTTCACCCCACGGAGGTCGAGGATCAGACAGAGGCTGCCATCCTTCTTGGTGACAAGGAAGTACCTCGAGAAGAAGCAGAGGTGACGATGGTCTGGATCCACAGGCTCGATGGCCCCATTTTGCAGTAACATCTGCACCTCCTCGAGAAGAGGAGGGGAGGGTGCTGTCGTTCGGATCCGGCCTGTCGGTGGAAGTGTCTCGAACTCGATTGAGTAACCTTCCCGGACAATGCGAAGCACCCAGCGGTCTGATGCTATCATCGACCAGGTGTCCAGGAACATTGACAGGCAGTTTCCAAACATTGGATTCTAAAAGAGGAAGAAAATAAGATGAGTAGATACTCAAAATCGCCTCCAACCTTGATCTTGCTCTATGCTTGGTCATCGGATAGTACCAGGAGGTAGAGGCTTGGCTCCTCACCAAGGATGCCAACGAAGCCAGTTGCTGGTATCAAGTACACCTGGATGACTGAGGCGTATACCCCCTACGGAAAGACTGGAAGTAGGAGGAAGACTGCCAACCCGAGCGGTCCCTTGACCGATATGCAGAAGATGAGGCCAATGGCATTCTGTACTTCTGTGCGGTGGTCCTCATCTTCTGTGTGAACTCCAGCTTCTCATAGGTGGCAGCGCTGAAGTGGCCGGAGTGGTTGAAGGGCATGTCTTCAATGACAGCAGAAGCTTACGGGGCAAGTCCGGAAGAACGAAGCCAGACGTGATGTCTAAGAGGCACAGAACCAGCCACAGTTTTCGCAGCACAATCAGCTACATGTCTCGCAGAATTCATTTGCTGACCTGCCAGCAACTGGGCCACCATTTGTATCACCTCCACCATTCATCGCCTCTCATCAGGCAAATCCTGGATGAGAGGGCCCATTCACTTCCACTGGACTTATTGATAGGCTTCCATACATGCAGAGTACTTTGTGATCCGGAAGCTCAGTCCTGTGGCCGAGTAGATCTTTTCCCCGATAATATCCAATTTTCTGCCCTCAGGATCCGCTGGGGTCGTCTGCATACAATGTTGCCATCTATGCTGAGATGCCTCCACCACGACCGAATTTGGGCAAGAGTGCTCCTGCAGCCAGTCAATGTTGTCTCTAGAGAGACTGTATAAGCGGTCAATCCGCTTCGATGTTGATGGTATCGAGGATGGGTTCTCCCACAAGCCCTGCATAAGCTTTAACAGCAAAGGAAGCACAGGAAGGTTGGCCACAGGAGGGGCCTTGGAATTGATCCAATGGTAGATGGGATCCACCAGATCAGATTCCTTCTCTGGAATCTTCAAATCCAGGGCGTGGGACATCCTTACAACCTGTTCAGCAAAGGTATGAACATCGTTGGTGGGCGACGATGAATCTTCGTCCAACAGGTCAGGTGGTGGAGAAGGAGCCTGCGGTACATATGAGATGGAGGAGACTGACGAAACCGAGGAGGACGACGATGGCGAAGGGCTGCAAGGTCGATGATGCAAAGAAGTACTCCATATCGGAGGCTTTGGTGGTATCGGAGGGAGAGGTCAAGGCTCAGGCTGACCAGGGGCACTTGACTCCCTGTATCTTTCATGAGAGGCTTGACAGGCTGAAAGCCCTCAGAGGAAGTTTTCTCCAACCCATGAAAGGAAATGTGCAGCGGTGAATGGTAGTGAACGTGTCCAGTCTCTGAGACTGAACCGAACTGAGAACGATGGGTGAACGTAAGACCCTGGGATCTCAGCAGAGACATCAGTGGAAGTTCAAACACTGAACGGGCCACATCATAGGCACCATAGGAATGCTCGGAGTACGAGAAGTGAGATGACGGAGTTGGAGCCCTTCTGGTCACCTCCTGAGATGTGGTCTTGACATCAACGTATATTGTCTCCTTACCAAGGAGTTCACCCTGTGAAACTATAAGCACTGGGGACTAAGCCTGAGTAGTCGGGCAAGTCTGGAGTTCTTCAGAGACATTGCCCACTCCCACCTGCACAATCTCCAAGGAGGGAGTTGGCATCACCTCCGGAGAGTGGGAACGGCTTTGAGAACGAGCCTCCATCTCCGTCACCTGGGCCGGTACAGGCGTAGGAATGGACTTCGCTGGTACTGCAACAATCTCGGCAGGTTGCGGTTGTGTCACAGGGTCGGATGCCATGGTGGCCACCACAGTGGACCTTGGGCACTCAGCTGGGTGAGAAGTGTGTTTCTCCTCCTCCTTCTTCTTCTTTGGCTTGTCCTGTTTGAATGAAGCCGAAGAGTCCTGCTTCCTACTGGAGCCCGATGGCTTCGATGGTTCTCGGTCCCAAGCAGATGTGGAAGGCCTTGGATCACAGTCCCATGATGGTCCCAATGAGGTTGAATGCTCGTGAGATCGCAGCACAGCCTCCGGGTCTGAAGCCAGAGATTGACGTCGTGACAGCCTTGAGGATCGATGCCGGCACTTGGCGGTCAGACTTACCGACAGGGAGCGACCCCTCTTTTGAGGCTGGACAGCCCAAGTTTGGGCAGCCAAAGTAGAGGCAGATGAACTCCTGAAAACAACGTCTTCTTGTACAGAAATGACTTGAGGTGAGAAGAATGTTGCTTATGAGCTTGAGGGGTGAAGGCCCGACAGTGAACGCAAGCATCCACATTGTGGGCCTCACCCAGGCAAATGAGGCACTTTGAGTGCCCATCAGAGCTTGGGAGCTTCGCCTGGCAAACGGAGCACCGTTTGAAGGCAGCAGATTTAGACGCAATAACTGACAAGCAGGGTGAGACAGAAGAATAGTCAAGCCAGTCCAGGTCATGCCAAATCTGATGGAAACCAAGCCAAAAAGTCGAAGAGAGAACAAGAGAGCTGAAACAGTCCGAAGGGCAAAGCCAGAAAATCACAACGAAACCAGTAGAGAATCCAAAAGCGAAGTCCAAGAACAGTCTGAGTCAGTCGATGAGAATAAGACTGAAAGTGAAAGAGCTCTAGCAATAGAAGTTTTTTTTTTTTTTGCTGCTCGCGCAGCGGACAAAAAGGAACTGAGCGGATTTAGGCAGGAGTGCCTTTAAAGGGACCGTTAGGATGGGCGGAGTTACCGCCAAAATGTTGCAAAACATATTCTGCCTAGTGATTCTAGAATGTTCTGAGTGCTCTGCACAGGCGCACGAGTTACCCACTGTGTTTATTCACAGAGACCACGAAGAAGATCTTATAATGTCAAAACTTCCTTGCATGCCAAAAAACCAGTAAGATTCTTGTTTATTCAAGCTATGCTGCCTCCACAATGTAGCAAGGAACCACACGTTTTGTAAATGAACTTAGTTCCAATCAGTTCTCAATTTTTTCTAATAAGAGGAGGAAATGTAGTCACAGTTATAGTTCCACTGCTTCAAAAGTAGTTGCCATTATTGTTACCTATTAAAAACAACACCAAGCCTTTACTCTTCAGTTCCGTTCTGAAAGGGGGGGAAAACCACCCGAATGCGACAAGTCAGTGGCATATGGTACATAACACAGTCTCCTCCCATCTACGTTTTCCTTGTCTCAACACCCACAACAGAACATAAAGCACATCATGAGCCAGCCCTTGAACCATGTGCTATTCCTCCTTCATCATTTAGCGAGACGTCCACAGCATGGCTATAAAAATAACTTAAAAGTTACAGTGCTAGTGTCCCTTGTTAAAGTATAAACACAACATAATATTTGCACAATGTTACTGGCAAAATGAACTAATAAAAAATAACTGATCATTTGTAGCTAGTTATTTCATGAGTTTATACCAGGTCTAGGTCTACACTAACAACTTAACCACAAATGATGTTTTTGTTGTTATTGTGTGCCTACAAGTCCTTTTCAATCTATTGTGATCCTATCACAGGGTTGTTGTTATTGTTATTTTGGCAAGGTTTGTTCAGAGGGAGTCTATTGCCATCCTCTGAGGCTGAGAATGTGTGATTTGTCCAGTGTCAATCAGTGGATTTCTATGGCTCAGCAGCAATTTGAACCCTGCTCTCCCAGAGTCCTAGTCCAACACTCAAACATACTACGCCATGCTGCTCCTTTAAAGTTCTTTATGTAACTTTAAAGTGGGCACTGAAGACTTTGAAATAGTTAAAAGATTTCCTTTTTATACCTTGGCTCATTCATTAATCATAATGAAAACTGTAGTCCAGAAATCCCAAGACTAAGACTTGGCCAGGCAACCATGAAGGAACTAGATAAGACCCTCAGATGTAAAGATTTACCATTAAATCCCAAAGTCAGAATTGTCCAGGCCACAGTATTTCTAATTTCTATATATAGTTGTGAAAGCTGAAGAAAACTGATAGGAAGAAAATCAATTCATATGAAATATGGTCCTAGAGGAGAACTCTATACATAACATGGACTGCCAAAAAGAAAACTGAGTGAATCTAGAAGAAATCCAGCTTGAATTCTTACTAGAAGCAAAGATGATTAAACTGAGGCTATTGTACTTTGGACATATCATGAGCCAGTGTGACTCACTGGAAAAGACAATAATGCTTGGTAATGTAGAAGGCACTAGGAAAAGAGGGAGACTGCACTACAGTTGGACTGATTCCATCAAGGAAGCTACTGTTCTGAGTACAAGACTGGGGCTCTTGTAGGTCTCTCATCCATAGGGATGCGTAAGTCAGCTTGATGGCAAATAACAGGGATGCTTGGGTACTGCTGTGAAAAAACAGAACACTTACTACAATAGGCTTCTTCATTAAAATGTGGCATTGCCAACTCCCAATGCAATTTCATGTGTGAGGGCTCAATTACTTCACCATAAATGGTGCCAGATCTTTTCTTCTTAGCCACCCAAACAGCTGTTTGCAAAGCCAGGGAATATTTTGGGCTGCAAAACCAGGGCATGGGGTTCTTTGGAGCCACACCCACACAGCATATTTGTAGCTGGAAAAGGAAGCTCGTAATAAGTTTGAACAAAGAAAATCCTCACATGTCTACTTAATACATAACTATATTCATGAGTGAATTGTGTACACTATAATTTTTAAAGCAGGTGTGTTTACAGAATCTACAGAAGAGAACACAGTGGACCTCTAAATACTGTAACAATCTGAGAGAGAGAGAATAGTGTGTAAGCAACAAAAAACCCCCCACATAAATGCATTTCTAAATCTTTCTGGTGACAATCTCATGAGAATTAGTTGAACTGGTAAACATTATTAAATGGCACACTCATCTCAACAGAAGTAACAAGTGTTTTCCTCCTTTCATAAGAAAACACCTTGGAAGTTATGAGCTGCTAACACTGTACAATATACAGAGAGCAACATATGTTCACAAAATAAGCAAACAAATGCCTCTGACTTTACTGCTGGTGTGTGAAAAAAATTCAGAGCACTCTCTGAGACAGGTATATAAAATACTGGCCAATTCAGCTACATTATGTGGAAAGCATGCTATATATCCTATAAAACATATTTTTGCTTTCCAAGGCCATGAAAAATGCTTGCAACATAGAATTCCACTGTGCAAAAGAGAGCCATTTTCATTAAAAACATAGTTTAAACCCTAGCCAACTTTTAGTTAAGCTAGAAATGTCAAATTCAATATATTAATTTAGTGTGCTGTTCTCAGTGGGTCCTTGGTATCTACTGGGGTTTGGTTCCAGGAGCCGCTGTGGATACCAAACTCCATGGATGCACAAGTCCCATTATATACAATGGCCCGGTAAAATGGTGTCCCTTATATAAAATGGTGAATAGCAAGGTTTACTTTTTGTATTTTTTTAAAAAAATATTTTCAAGCCGTGCATAGTGGAATCCATGGATATAGAACCCATGGATAAGGAGGGTCAACTATACTAAAATTTGAATTTATCAAATTCAATGGTAAAGTAACATCAGACCCAAACCATCAGTGTCCCCTGTCCTGTTCACAACGAAAGAACTTTATCTTGCAACATATGTTGACGGTTTTTATTTGGAAGTTCGTACTGTTTTAGTTGCTTTATTTGTCCATCGCCTCAGGAGCCCTTGTGGGCTGGGAGACAACATAGAAATATCTTAAATAAGTAAATAATAATCAATTAAGTTTATTTCATTAGAATCTCTTATCTATTTGCATGCCTGCATTCATCGCTATTACGTCAACAGAATGAATTCAAGCATGATTAAAAGGAACTTTCTGCAGGATGAAGGAACTGGGGTTATGGTTTTTTAATGAAAACCCAGGCACCACCAAATATCATTAGACTACATAATTGCCTTATTTGCAGCGTTCTATTCATTAACATAATGTCTACGTTAATGACAAATTCCTGGTTGCCCCTCCCCCCAATAGTAATGCCTTTGTGTTTAAAGGAACATCAAGAACTAACTATGACATACATGGCACATTCTTGCAGCAGATTCCAAACCAGCTGTGAAAAGGAAACCCACCTAAAAGGGTTTGAATAATATTCTATAAATGGCAGCCACTATAGGGATAAAAGAAAGGAATACTCAGTGTTGCTGGCAATCGAATATCACAGGAAAAGGCTCATGGGAGGGATCACATTCTATCCACCCATACATTAAGAAAATGAGAGAGACAGATAGAAAATACATGCACACACGCTCAGTTTATCCCTTTTGTATGCAAAGGCAGGCAATGGTTAATTTAACATTAAAGATGTCTGCAGCAATTTAAAACAACCTAATATAACAACACACACGTGAATAATACAGGAGTAAGGGGGAATAACTACATGTTTTATTGTCATTTTTCCCTGAGAAAAAAAATATATCCACCCAGATCTCCCCAACCCCTTGACCTATTTTAATCAGCTAACAGAACAACCACACCTTTCAATATTGGTTTTTCATTCAGACTTTGGTCTTTTAATTATCAATTGCTTTCAGAAACCCAAGACCCCTGTTTCTGTATATTAAACCACAGACCTCCAGGTATTTAAAAATAAAATAAAAATAAATAAATAACAATCTCTATCTGAACATGCATCAGAGGGACAATTTTGCTTAGAAAGCTGTAAGCATGGAAAACACACATCATTGAACAGCTGAAACCCAGGTTAGCAGTTACAGAAATAAGGGATAAACACACTACCAACCTCAAACCAGGAAACAAATGGTTTGGAAAGCACTGCCTTTTAATTCCAGTGCCCCTTGTGCTAGCTGTGCAAACAAAAGCAGCTAAGATCAGCACACACAGACCAATGCATTTTGTTGGAATGAAAGCACTTGCCAGCCAATGCACTAGTTGAAAAAGAAAACCCCCGAGGATGCAGAAGATTCATAAAATGAGGGTACTGTATTATTTAAAGCCTCACCATCTGTAATATTTTCTAGCTCTTTTGACAAACAGGGATAGGCAAAAATCTTGCATGTAAAGACAAGAGCCGTAATCCTGCCCACAGTTACATGATGAAAACCTTCCTTGCTTTCAGTGGGACTGAAGGGCACATAACTGTGGTCAGAATTGCCTTCTGGATGAACAAAAGGAATATTCCCCAAGTACTTCAGCAAAAACAAATCAGCAACAAGCTTACTGACATTATTTCAGGTATGCCTGTTCTACCACAAAACTAAATGGTGTCAACTTACCAGAATAGCAAACATTAGCCACTATTCTTTTGGATTCATGGAAGGCTACATCCTTGCAAATGCATCCCACAGAGAGCCAGAGAGAACCGAATCTGCTGCAGCCTCTGCCTTGCTGACTGTCATACAGATGGTTTTCAAAGCCATGCCCCACAACAGCTGGCTTGTCTTTGCCTTCCCATGTGACTGACAAGCTCACACAAGCACTGTTAACTTTAACCTCAATGACAGAAGGCTCCACTTGTATTATATGTTACATCATCAGAATTTCTTGACCTTGGGGAGAGAAGGTTATAGACTTCAAAGCTTCATAGTCTTTACTTAGCCCCTCCCCTCCCAAGGAATTCCTTAAATGTACTGTTCTATGCTTCAAAAGAAGCATCTTTTGTTCACTGTCGGAAACAATTACATTTATTACTGCATGCCCAAATCTGTACAGCGTCACAATTTAATTGAAATAGAACGTATCTTTGATAGTTACCTTAAACCTCGAACACACTGCCACGCAAACTACACCCAAACACTTTCTGAGCTTTGTTCAAAAAGAATGATGAAGGCTACCTTGTACACAAATAAAACCTGTTTGACCAGAGATGACAGCATGACAGAAAAACAAACATGCAGTGTGGGAAACGGTGGCTATATAGAACTTTCTTCACATCTTTTTTGGGGGAGAACATCTTTGTACAATAGATAATCATTGTCAGTACCCCACTCTCAAGATTTCATGGTATCACCATCTTTACATGAACTAAAATATTTCCTCATGATTGTGGCACATATAACATGGCTGTATCTTTAAAAACAAACCAAAAAATTCTTTCCTACAAGTTTAACTCCTTATCCTGCTTTTTTGCTCTTCAAAACACTTTTAGTCATACACATTGGAGAAAAAGGAATGGTCCAGCTGTCAGAAGCATACCATGTAATAAAGGATCAAAGTGGAATGTGAGAACAATGATGCAGTAATGTAGGGGTGGTTAAAAGGCAGATTAATGGCTGGATGCACTTCCCCCCAAGAGTACCCACTTCCCCTACCCTCAAAATTGGGGGAAGATTTTTCTTTGCCTCTAAATGGCCAATAGTATCAAGTCTCTTGGGAGCCCTATTAGCCATTTTGCCATGATATTAGCTTCCCCTCACTCTTTCTTTCAGCTTTTCATCAAACCAGGAACTGATTGGGCTTCTTGTTCCCATCATTTCCTATTATGATGAAAGGCCTGAATAGGGCAAAGAAAGGTTAAAAGGGGACCCAAAACTAGGCAAAATGGCCAGCAGCGCACACCCACCTACCCAGGTTGGAGGCCACTATTGACTAATTTGGAGCAAAAAAATGGCCTCCCAATTTTAGAGGGAAGTGTTAAGGGGCCCAGGGTGGTAACAATGCAGGTACAGCCTTCTAGGATCCGTGTGCATGGGTGGGAATACCGCAGTTGCCTAGCATTGTCCTAAAGAGTACTGGAATAGGGCAGTAAATGGTTTATTGAGGCTTGATTTTTAGAGCTCAACCTTAGCCACCAACTGTCAATAGCATTTTTGTGCAATAAAAATGTCTCATAAAATGAACATGTTATAAACCAACCTGGACACAAAATGCTATTTAAAAACATCGAAATTCTGAACCAGGCAACAACTATCATGTCAGAATGCACAGAGAAGCTATTGAAATCCACAAACTCCTGGAAAATTTCAACAGGAAAGAAGAAACCTTAAAAGTAAACAAAATCTGGCTTCCAGTTTTGAAGAACAATAGAATCAAAACTCAACACTTACAATGGAATTCCACCCAGGGACAGGGGGAGTTCCAGCAGACAATGGCCCATCAACCAACCATTAACCAAACAGACACTAACAAGCCTTGCATTTCTATACCCAGAAACTAACCATTCAATTACACAGATTTACGTATACTCTCGAAAAGAGGTTCACGGCATATAAACTTCATGTACACTCCTACCCAACCATTCTCTGAAGATGCCAGCCATAGATGCAGGTGAAACGTCAGAAAGAAACTATTCCAGAACACGGCCTCACAGTCTGGAAAAAAACCAAGGAAAATCTATGGATGCCAGCCATGAAAGCCTTTGACTTCACAAAAATGTCTCACTCAAAGTAGTGTTAAGTTGAATTAATGTGTCTGTATGCAGTTAATTAATGTGTATATAAACTATGAAGTTGAATTAATTTGTCTATAGGCAAAGGATTGGATTCAGACACAGTTACACCTGGAGTAGACCAACTCCAATCAGTAAAAAATATTCCTTTAACTAAGCATGGATTCACATAGTAAGAATTTCTTCCATTAGATATACTTCCTAACTAATCCTGATGACTCTGTAAACCAGAGGGAGGAAATTGTGACCTAGGCCAGTGATTCCTAAGCTGTTTAATGTGAGGGACCAGCTTTCAGTGTGCCAAGGCCCAGTACCAAACAACTGTTTCTTTCCTTCCTGGAAACTTGTCAGAAACCAGGAACAATTCCTTGTGGATTGGTCCTTGGTCCACCATTTTTAAATAGCACAGGCCTAAGCCATTTCTTCATAGACACAATTGCTTAGAAGCAAGAAGCACTACCACAATGACCTATCAAAATGTGATTGTGAACGCAGAAATTACCGCAAGATCACTGTAGCTGTACCTGTGGATCAAGCAGAATATATATATCCATTATATGACTATGGCACTCTTCTCCAAGAATGCTACCTCCACCCCTGCCACCGCACACACACACAGAGAATGTCACCTCCCTGATTATAGCTTAACTGGCAGCATTAACCAGACTGCACAGCAAGCTAAATTTTCTTCAGAACCCAAATAGATTACTATACTCTGACATCAGCCATACTGTAAATATAATAAAATAAGCAATATCCTGGAGCCAGCTGCACAATGGCAATGCAGCAATTTATATTTTACTGATAAAGAAATGCTAACATAAATTTTAAATGGTCACATTTCAGTTCCACTTCAGAGGCGGCTAATCTTTCAGAGACTGGAGAGAGGGAAGCAGATGATTGCTTTTGGCTCCTCCGCACTTGCCCAGAAAGCAGAGCTTAGAAAAGACTATAGTTCCAAGAATCCCCCAACTAGCATGGGCCATTCTGATGCTGAAGTCAAAAGGAATTACTTCTACATCCTCAACAAGTTACTATCTTGCACATCAAAACCACCTTTCTAATGATGAATGTATTTCAATGCAAATAAAATTAATAAAGAAATGAATTTTGACCTCCAAAATGCAGCGTGTGCACTTATGTTTGCTATAATTGTTGAGATTACATCAGGATATGATGGTTTCAATCTTGTATATTGTTGTTTTTTTTTATATTATAATTTTTATTGTTGATTTTCTTTATACATAAATTCTTGTACATTCATTTAATCATACATTTACTGTCATGCATCTTTACTATTGTACATTCATACGATCTTTCATCTTCCAAACATTTCTTATCTTTTTTATAACTATTAAAACTCCTCTCTCTCATTCTTACACCATCCTTTTACCATCTATACTCTCCGCTTCACTCGCTACTTCCCATCCGGTCTCATCATTGATTTCTTTATCTGATTATACAGTCTAGCCCCTCTTTTTCACAACTTAATTTTTACAGCATCTCAAATCCTATTTAGACTTTTCTGACCAAGCGGGGTCTTCTACTTTTTAATCTTATAAATTCTTATTTACCTTAAAGTCCCAAATCCATCCCTTTTCCCCATACTTCGACTAGATTATTTTTTGTCTCCTTCCACTCTTCCTCAAATTCTCTCATATTATTATTTCTTATAGCCATTGTTAATTTGTCCAAATACATTAGTTCAAACACTTTAACCCCCCATTCCTCTTTTGTGGGGATGGTTTCTGTTTTCCAATGACGCGCGTAAATAATTCTGGCCGCTAAGATTAAATTAAACATAATTCTCTCCTCATTTTCCCCCATGGGTTCATCAAAAATGCATAACAAATATTTTTCAGGTCTCATCTGCAAAGATCTTTTCATTATCTTCTCAACCATAGAGTGAATCATTTTCCAATACTTTCGAGCTATGGTGCATGACCACCAACAATGAAAGAATGTTCCTACTTCCTTTTTACATTTCCAGCATTTATTACCAGATAATTTGTAGATTCTTGCAATTTTGTCAGGGGTCATGTACCATCTATAAAACATTTTCCAACAGTTTTCTTTTAAATCTTGACATGATGTTAATGCTAATGTCTGTTTCCACAATTTCTCCCATTGGTCAAATCTAATTATGCTCTTTACATTCTGGGCCCATTTCACCATGGGTTCCTTTACTGTTTCTTCCTCACTATCCCACTTTAATAAAATTTTATAAATCTTGGCTAACAGTTTGGGATCTTCTGACATAATCGTCTCTTCCAACTCTGATTTATGTTGTTGTATACCATATATTCTCATATCTTGTTTTAACCAGTCCCGAGCTTGCCTATATAATAACCATTGGCATTTAATTCCTTCTGCTTTCAACTCTTCACCTGTCTTAATCTCCGGCTTATTGAAAAAAACAATCTTGTATATTGTTAACCCCAAGAAAACCTAGGATACTTTATCCACTCGGGTGCCTATAAATAGTTGTAGGTATTCAATACATTTTGAAAGGAGGGAGTTGTGTGAGGTGTTTAATTATAGCCCCATCTGATCAATGACTAAATCAAACTAAGGAACATAACAAAAAAACATTGGACAACTGGAACATCTCACCAGAACTTGATTTTATAAGAGTTGTTACCTTCCTTTCAGGTGCATGGGAAATAAGGAACAATAAGAGATGCAGTAAAGGCAGTCTTGTAATCAACAGCTGAGAACAGCACTGTTCCACAGTTGATAAGCTGGTAGTGTAGTCTTGTTTAGTGATTACCGTATGTTCCGGCGTATAAGATGACTTTTTAACCCTGGAAAATCTCCTCAAAAGTCAGGGGTTGTCTTATATGCCAGGTATACAGAAGCGCAATGGGGTTGCCAGCCCCATCTTGGACTCGGGAAGGACGGGAGGTGGCTAGCAAGCTTCCCCCCGCAGCCAGGCACCCCTCCGCCTTTCCCGAACCTCACTGGCAGCCCCATCTCGGGTTTGGGAAAGGCGAAGGGTGGCTGGCTGGGGGCGGGGAAGCTTGCTAGCCACTTCCCGTCTGAGATGGGGCTTCAGGAAAGGCGGCTGGTGGCTGGAAAGCTTCCCCACTCCAGCCAGCCACCACCTGTCCATCCTGAAGCTGTGACCTGGAGCATGGTCGCAGCTTCAGGATGGGCGGGTGGTGGCTGGCTGGAGGGGGGAGGCTTTTCAGCCACCACCTGCCCATCCCGAAGTCACAATTGGGCTCCTGGTCGTGGCTTTGGGATGGATGGGTGGTGGCTGGCCGGAGGGGGGAGGCTTTCTAGCCACCGCCCACCCTTCCCGAAGCTGCAACTGGGCTCCTGATCGCAGCTTCGGGAAGGGTGGCGGGGTGGCTGGCTGGAGGGGAGAGGCTTGCCAGCCACCTCCTGTGCTGCCCCAACCCGCGATGGAGCTGGAGAGCCCGAATGTGGGTTAGGGAGGCATGGAGGGGGGGCTGACTGGGCGGGGGGAGGCTTGCCAGCCACCTCCCATGTTTCCCGAAGCCACAATGGGGCTGGGGAGCTCAATTGCAGCTTTGGGAAGTGCGGAAGGGTGGCTGGCTGGACGGGGGGGGGCAGGAGATCTGAGAGGTAGAGAAGGAGGGGTAGTCTTATGCGGCGAGTATATCCCAAACACAATATTGTAACTTAAAAATTGGGGGAGGTCGTCTTATAGGCCCAGTCGTCTTATGCGCTGGAAAATATGGTATAGAGATGGGCCCTCAAAAAAACAACTTGATTTCCATTATTTACCACATTTCTTCCTGCCTGTTCAGTGTTCTCAATCTGTTTGCATTATAAGTAGCAAGCTTCTATAAAGATCCAAAGTACATTTTTGGGAGAGGGAATCTGGGTTTGGCATCAGCAAGGACTTCTTTCATTTTTCAGGCAGGGTAAATATGCATCTCTTCTACCACCTGTCAATAGTTCCATTTTCAGCAGCATTTCATCCATAATACTCAAAGCACTTAAAATCAGCCTTCCATATCCACGGATTCTTTATCCACAGATTCCATCAACCACCATCCACAGCTTGCTGTGCCACCTTGCTGTTTGCCATTTGCCATTTTATATAAGGGACACCATTTTCCTATGACACTGTATATAACGGGACTTGAACACCCACGGATTTTGGTATCCACTGGAAGTCCTGGAACCAAACCCCAGCGGATACCAAGGGCCCACTGTAGTCTTTGTACTTCATCAACAAACATGCCATCTGTAGCAGAAAGGAACGTTGGTCTTACCTGTGATACGTTCTTTTCCAGGGGTGAGGTGAAGAGCATCCGATAGACATTAGGAAAGCCATCTACCCGGAGTGGTAGGGTTAGGGTTTTGTTCCTGCCTACCTCTCCGGGTAGATGGCTTTCCTTGTGCTCCATTGTTTGCCATGTGGCCGGAGCCATTTTGGATTTGTTGTATTTTCAAACTTTTTTTAAAAAGAGAGAGAGAGAGAAGAAAGAAAGAAAAAAGAAGAGGCTTTTTCCTTCGCCTGCTGTTCTGCTCGGCATACCAGTGGCAGCAGAGCTTGGGCTGGAGTTCATTTCCTTCCTGGGAATATATGGAGGGAAGGATCGCTCCCTAGACCTCCAGGGATGAAGATCAATGTGTCGAACAAGGGGGAGAAGCCCCCCGCCTCGACTACTGACTCCAGCCCCCTGGCTTCGCTCCACCCTGCTGGGTTAGGAGCCAGCCAGGTGCAGTCGTGATTCCTTTCCTCCAGGAGGAGGAGGCGCGGAGTGCCCTCTTTTATGGGGGATCTCTCCAGCGCTATCGTGGCTGCCCTCCGAGGAGGAGGATCCATGGGGTGAATGAGGAGGACAAGCTCTCCATTCGATTTCTGACCCCAGATTCCCTGGCTTCGCTCCCCCTTGCCAGGTTAGGAGCCAGCCAGTTATAGCTGCGAACCCTTCCCTCCAGGAGGAGGAGGTGCAGAGTGCTCCCTTAAACAGAGGATCTCTCTGGCGTTATCACAGCTGCTCCCGGTCAACAACTCCTGAGATGGACGGATGCCTCTGCCTCCACAAGCGGAGGCCGCAGTGAGTGTACCAGGGGCCCCCAGGTTCGGGAACCAAGGGGAAGCAATGGGTGCACGACTTGGTGACCAGGGAGAGGGTGGGCTTGCTGGCAGTCAGCCTAGTCCAGCCCACCTCCTGGGGAATCGCAGGGGGATCACTAGCCTCCGGGGAGCCACCAATCTTCCTTTTGCCCTCGTACCACCTGCACCACCTGCTGTGCTGCCCAGCATGGTACGCAACACAAAGGAGTCCCCGTTCTTGTCCCCCGTCCTCCTTTCCCAAAGTCCTCTCCTCGCTTATCACTGGAGGTGTCCGCAGCAACCTTGGCTATACCTCCCCCCTACGCTGAACCTATGAGAGCCTCTCTGCAGCGGAACTTGGTTCCACAGGCAGGGGAAGAGGACACTAGGGATGGCGACCAGTCCGCCGAGGCAGCTGGGCAAACCAGGGAGAGGTGCAGCGCAATCAACACGCGGCCAGGAAGCAGTTGCTGCTGCTTCTCATTCAGAGAGCTTGGGGGCCCGATTCCAGCAGGAAATGCTAACTTCCTCATGAGTGATCCTCCAGTTTTGGAGACGTCTCTTCGAGGAGGCCGAGATCACAGATAAGGGGGAATCTGTGGGTGGTCACATGACCAAGGCTCACGTGGTCAGGGGGGACAGTGTTCGCGAACGCAGTTCCCTCTTACCCTCTCTGGATTCCCACAGGAGGGCTTCAGTCCTACAGCAATAAGACTGGCTTTCAGGCCTTGACGAACATCTTCAGGACTGGGACCCCCCTCGAACAGGCTAAGCCCAACATCTATCCTATTCTTCCCAGCAGAGATGGGGGATACCCCCCTCAGGCAAGGCTCCCCACACAGGGAGACCAACCACCTTCCTTCATTCACAGGGGGAGGGGACGTCAGCACCTTTCTCCTTCGGGTACTGTGCTTCCTGGAGACCAGGGTCTGGATTCAGGTAGAGACAGGTAGTGGTGCAGGTCCCAGCAGCAGTGGGACAAGCCCCCAGATCAAGAGGAAGACTGTGTCCTCTCTGAAACCTGGCATGATGAGTACCCAGCTTGTGAGTGCAATTAACTGACACACATTGAAAACTGCTTTATGCAGTGTTATGTGTAAAATGCGATTGCTTAAAATGGTTTGGGGGTGGCTCTGTTGGCCTGGTGGCTGAGGAGCAAGGTATAGATATCAAATAAATAAACAAGCTAATTACTCCATGCCCCTCTGACAACCATTGTTTTTGGGCCTCATCCAGGGAAGGTTTCGAGGAAACCCTTCCATCCACATCTTCAAGGGCTACTGAAGGGCCTGAGATACCTAGTTCTTTCTCAGTTTTTTCTAAGGGGTCTGAGTGACCCAGCCTTTTGCCGACCCATCTGTCTTCTGTCATGGTACATTTCCGGCTTGGGACACCCACATGGGTGCCCCCCTTTGACTCTCTTAGGGATGTCGTCCCTTAGCATGGCTTCTGAATGGTCTCCTCTTTTTTCCTGGTACCAATTGGAAAAGGGAGGATCTCCGTCAGTTCAGACCAGATGCTGTCATCCAGATTCCAGACCCAGGGTCTACAATTCATTCCACAGGCCACAAGAATTCGTCTGCCCTCAGCTGGCAGGGGAACTGGAGGGTATAGGACATACCTCTGAACATCCATAGGGTCATCCACATATACATCAGGAGGTCTGTCCCAATCTAAGTATAGGGGCAGGGTCCGCCTCCATTTCTGTGGGTCCTTTACGGTGGAAAAATACTTCTGCCGCCCACTCTAGCTTGAGGGATCAGAGCCCACATTGTGGGCTGCCTTGGATACCCGTACCTTAGGAATCCTGACATACTGTGCCAGGATCACAGTGGTGTCTGCAAACAGAAAAAGGATGCTTCCTTTAAGAAGAGGTGTAAGATGGCTTCCCAGTGCTTGTCATCAACTTGCATCAGGCGATATGGGATGGACGGATCTCAGCAGAAGGGTCCTCCGACAGACCTTTAAACCATCTTAGGAGTTTTCTATGCCAGCTCCCACCCTCATCAGGGGGCTTTTGCACGTCCCAATGTCTATCGGATGCTCTGAAGCCTCCCCCACTGGGAAAAGGAACGTTGGTCTTACCTGTGATACATTCTTTTCCAGGGGTGAGGCAAAGAGCATCCGTCCCACCCGGGGACGCTGGCGAGGTATCATTAATCTAGGGTGGTGTTTCATTTTAGGTATATTTTGTCTCAGGAGCACGTGGTACAGCTGTTCTATAAACTGGCTATTGTGGGGTCGCCCCTCCTAGGTGACCTCACAGGAAGAGGCCGTACAAAGGTCTCTCTTTTGTTTGCCTGCCTACTCGGAGTTAGTGGGAGGAGCTTACCTACCACTCCGGGTAGATGGCTTTCCTAATGTCTATCGGATGCTCTGAAGCCTCCCCGACTGGGAAATAGACTTCAGGCAAAACAGATCCCCCCTTTCCCTTGCAGCCTCCCCAAATATGCTCCAAAGAGTTGGGAGACCCTCAAAAGCAGAACTGAGATGTGTCAGTGGATTTGGAGAGACAGTCATTGCTACTGCTCCCATGACTTTGGATGGTAGATCTATGCTAGCTCTAATGTACATTCTATTCCAAAAAGGCTCTCCTCTTTTTCTATCCTAGGTTAACAAAATTTACACACATTCGCAAATAGTGTGTGAAAGGATCAAATACACTTACAGTTTGTTTGGATGTAACACTACACTGTAGCTTATCATTATGTAAATGCACCTTGTCTACACTGTAGCTTATCATTATGTAAAAAAACCTTGTGTCCTCTCCTCTCCCCTTCTTCAGTGTACCAACAAGGAAGAATCTAAACAGTTGTGGTTCCATTCTCAGCTAACCACAGTTTAACATTAAGTCAGAGTCCAGAAAACTGTGCTTAGCCTTAGTTATGGTTTACCTAAATAAGCCAACTTCAAACTATGTTTTATGAATCTGGCTTGTTTCAAGAAACTACAAGTTCCCCCCGCCCATATGTGCAGGACCAGTACCCATGGTTTCAATTATCCATGGTCTTTGTAGGCATTTCCTAAGTCCTCCAGCGCAAATGTATACATAGAATCATGTTGTACATAGTAATGTTGGAGATGCCTAGAGAGACAGCCTCTGCAGCCATTTCCTAGTTCCTCCAGCATGATTCTACAGGGTTTGCTATTACTCATGGTTTCAAGTATTTGCAGTAAGTCTGGAATGTATAGTTAAAATTAACCACAGCTGAGTATCTGGATGTGGTACTAAACTTGTGTTTGTAAAAAAAAGGTCTCTCCTCCGTACTGGCAAACTATAGGAATATATGAACCCAAAGCTTCCTAATGTAATGCTAGACCAGTCTAGCAAGAACCATCTATATCTTTTAACTACAGTTCCCATCATCCTTGTCCATTAGCAATGCTGCCTGGTTCTTATAAGAGTCATAGTCTAAAAGTTATGGAGTACCACACCAGGGAAGGTTGCCTTTCAAACAAGTAGGCAACAAGTCAGGAGGACTGATAACATTTAGAAAATACTCAATCTTCCAAACACTATTGCTGCAATGGAGTTTGGGGTAACTGTCTGCATCCTTAAGTGTGAAAATGTTGAGTAGTTACACTGGGAATGCCTATAGCAGGGATGGGCATTGTGTAGTGCTCCAGTTGTTGTTTGGCTGCAACACCAAGCAGCCCTAGCCAGCTTCTAGTGAAGCTGCTGTTCAACTTCTGGAAGGCTGCACAATTCCCCTGGGTGTAACATGTACAAAGCAGCTCAAGATGTAAAGAGGGTAAGGAGAAAAGAAGATACAATTATGCAGTTAGCAGCCATGCATAGACAAATCAGGTTTTCTGTAGAGAAATGGTTCATCATGGAGTAAACTGCTCTTAAGACTGTACCACTTTAGACAGCTTTAGACTAGTACAATCAAGAAGGCTATATATACAATTTCTTCTTCACACCTAGTTTCATGCAGGCAGAGAAGCATCTGACCATATAATTTGCCACATGTAATCAGGGCATCCAGTTCAGAAATAGTTTCACTTCATGCTAAGCCATTTGTCTAGTGAACTTAAATTTTACAAATGTACATTTAAAATGCCCCTCTTCTTTTTCTATACTCTACCAACAAATTAATATAGACCTTCCACAAATATTGCCTACGACTCTCATTTTGATGCAACACTAAACTATGGTTATATGAATAAATCTCAGGGCATCCTCCTTTTATATCAGCAGTTCTCAGTCTCATCTTCTTGATAATTTCTATGTACTCTTCCATCCCTTTTCTCCTTTTGCATGGTCACAAGGAGAGATCAAAAGCTTTTGCTTCCATTTTTAGCTAACAGCAATTCAGCCTTGTCCAAACCTATACATAACTCTCTGGCTTATTTAAAGAAGTGTCTACATCACACAGTAACAGTAGCCACTTTGCAATATATTATACAGAAGGGTAGCATATGTCCCTCCTCAGAATCTGTTTAAAAATGCTATTAATTTCAACCACATACTTAACTTCAACAGTGAAATAAACTAGACTTGAGAGCAATGAGCAAAAATCTGTGGCAGAAATCTAGACAAATTTTGAACAGCTAAAACAAAACTCTATACTACATATTATGTACCACATACTATATAATTATATATAAAATATATTATTTATGTCAAGCTCTCTAAATATGGAATATTTCCCCTGTATTACAGAGAACCCAATTTCTGCAGTATTTCTGTTTTCTACTGAAAACAGAAATTACACATGTAATACTGAATATTTTTCTTTTCTTTGAGAAACAAAGACGTTCCACATACTGAATAATATCAGAAGCAGACTGTTTAAAATAGTTTCTATTCATGTTGGGCAAAATGTTTCACTAGCCACTTCTGCAGTATATGTTTCTAAGGCTTGCACAAACACACACCAAAACTGTTTACCTCAAATTGCAATTGCTTTCATCAGATCTTGCTGCTGAAGAAATACACTGTTCATCCTTCCTTGAATTTTCTGTTTGTCTCCTTGCTTCAGCTGCTTCTTCCTGAGGGAAAACATGGCTTTATAACATGGTAAAGCACCAAATCATCAAGTTTCAGTCTCCAGAAAAAATATATCATTACACACCCCTTCATTTGTGGATTTGCTTAAAGTACATAATACACCCGGCCTTATGCTGATTTGGCTTAAAGTATAATAATAATCCATGCAACCTTTTAGTTGGCTTTGCAATCCTTGTACTCAAATTACTAATTCATCTGGCCAGCCTAGACGGAAACATCAGTACACATTTGCAATTTTGTACAGCAAAAGTTACTTGGAAACATTTCAGAATACTTGAGCACTTTGTGTGTGTGGACATTCTCATGCAGTATGCAATCTCACCTCACCCTATGGGGGGAGCGGGAATCAAAAGCAGCTACTAACAGAGTCACAAAGAGGAATCAGCTCTTATAGCAAAGCAAATGTAGATGAAAATTTTATCTCTGTATCCACCTTGGCAAGACTGCTACAGATCCTGATAGCATCAGACACAACATCAAGGGATTATTCTCCTGCCTGCTTCCTAACATAATACATACTATCATGTGCTAACAAATATCCTCCTGGTTTCTACTATGAAACAGGCAGGTCAATTTCTATTCAAAAGAATGAATGGGCATGCATTTGGCATCAGAAACTGCAACATTCTCCTACTGATAATTTTCAAAAGGTGACTGCAGCATGAAACTATGGTTTAGAGGTTATCATGATTCTCCCTTCTTCACCCCTATTCAATACGCTTTCTTTTTAGAGACAATGAAGACAGAGACTAAAAGTGTCTCTTACCTTTTTGTAGAAATCAGTAGAAGGAGATGACCTTGACCGTTCATGTGTATACTGAGATTTCTCAAGCTGTTCATGGCCAGCATCAAGTATATTGTCAGCTGAATGGTATCTTCCAGAGCTTCGTGTCTCTAAAGGCTTCCTCTGCTCTTTCCAAGATGCCTGATATTCTGCAAAAGTTTCTAATCTCTGAGGTTGTCCAGACCTTCCTTTGTGGCTACTATAATGGACATTTTCTTTGGTTCTATCATACATACCAAGCATATTCTCAACTCCAAAAGAAGCTGATCGCATCCTTCTCTCATGCCAGGAACCCTCAGCCTCACCTTCTTGAGAATTTCTATGTGGATTAGGAGGCTGTGCTTCTGGCGAATCATATGGTGCCTGTCTCTGGGAAGATTTTTGGTAGGCAGGCTTACTAGTTTCTTCAAAGAATTTCCACCTATCTGCAAATGAACCCAAGGCTTCCTCAGATGTCGTTGGACGACGGTGTGGATGGTAGTCATCTTCTGACACTCCCAGTTCATTTATCTTCTCAGGCTCAGAATAAGATTTCAGTTTTTGTTCTGCTGTGAACCTCTTTCTAGCTCCAATGCGAGGAACATGGTGAGATGGATTCTGTTTAGAAGACTTCCTAGCCTCAAAGAAGCTTGACTCGTCCTCTGAAACAAAAGCCAGTGGGGAAGAGTTGCAATTATTTGCCTTCCAGTCTGGAAGATAATCTGCAGAACTGGGTTCCAAGTCTCGGCGCTGAAAAGAGGTGGCCTTCAACACCCTGGCCTGGGCTTCTTTCAGATTATCCTTGTACATGTTAGTGAAAGAACTTTCTGATGAGCAGTTTACCTTTTCTGCAGAATCAGGTTTCCAGTTCTCAGCATACTCTTCTGTCTTAGTTGACCCTGCTAAGGCAGCAGTGCTTTTGCTTTTCTGCAGCTTTGCTCTTTTCATCTGGATCTCATTTCTCAATGTAGTCGCAAAACGATCACTCCTTCGTGCATTTTTGCTTAGGTGAGCATCAAATCCAGGCTGTTTATTAATCCCACCTTCAATAGCAATGTCAGTCTGGCTTTTCCCTTCCTGAGCTAAAGAGTGCAACATTGGGGTCTTCTGAGGAGAAATTTTGTAGCTCTCTTCTTGAATCCATTTGAAATCTTTTTGGGCAGCTTTACTGTCAGACACTGGGACACCCTCTCGCCCATATTCTTGTTCATGGTAACTCCTGTGATTCTCTTCAAAGTTCTTACTCTGCATTGTTTTTTCAGGGTAACTTATCTTTCTGGAATCTTCCATTACAACAGCCCTAAGATTTTCTCCTTTATTCACTACATAATTACTTCTCTTTTCACATGCATCCAGAGAAGATTCAACAGCTCGCTGAGGTAGATAATATTTGGGACTTTGGCTCATTCTGGCTACAGCTGGATACTCAAGTTGTCCAGAGGACGTGTTACCTATTCCAGGACTCCAGCATTCATCCTTGAGCTGTAGTGGTCTTGAGGTTTTTTCCTGAGGAGGCTGTTTCACTGTCACACAGTAATAGTGACTTAGCCCAGCATTATCCATTTTCTCCTCAGAATGCATGTCAGAAGTAACAGTAGTGGTACTATCAAACATCCTGGTTTGGTTTGGTTGACAACTGTATTTGTCAGTAGGCCTTTCCTGGATGCCAGCATAAGTGGAGAGGTGTCGCTGTTCTTTAGGTGATACAGAAACTTTTGCATTGAGAAAGAAGGTGCTTTCATCACTATACTGGCGCTGATGGTGATGGCGGTGTTGCCCATAAGCAGACTGTGCAAATCGAATGTCAGTACTGGACAGAGATGAATGTAGCTTGTTGACATTTCCCATATTATTGTTGATCCTGTCGCCTGAGGACAACAAACCATAATCCAGACTGAAATCAGATCTATAGCCTGGATTGCTACCCTGCCTCACATCAGAGTCCTTCTCAAAAGCCTTAGCACCCCGTTTTTGTTGCTCTGCAGTTTCAGCACTCCAATTGTTTCTGGCCTGAGGTCTGTGCAGGACTTCAAAGTGCTGGGTGCTCTGAGTACTCTCTGCATACAGAGGAGGATGAGCTCTCTCATGACTTTTGGTGGCAGCAAAGCTATCACTACGGAGGGGAGGCAGGGGAGGGGGAGGGGAGGGGGACTTTTTCTTCTCTGGCACATACCAGACAGGAATAAAGTTTGACCTTCCAGACCCAGAACATGCTGAATCAGTGTTATCGTCTAGTTGGGGGCTCCTGTTGTTTTCATACTGTAACCGAGATGGCAAACAGCTAGGTTTCTCCTCTAATCTTCCACTATCACTCAGGAATGAGGCAGCCTTGACATTCCCCTGTTTTGGGGGCTCCCATTGACCCACTTTGTACACCATATTCTCCGTCGAGGCAGTATCTGCATTGGATAGCGTGTGGTCTGGAGTACTAGAGCTGGCAGAAAAAGAGCTATAGGCAGAATCCCTTTTGCTGGGATTCCCCAGGTGGTCAATGCTGCTGTTGGACTTTGCAGAGGAGATCTGTCCATACTGGTATGCTTGGGGTGTGTGGTCCCAGCTATCCATGCTTCCAGCAGAGCTAAACTGGTCTGAGGTACGGTGTAGATTTGACTGATCCCATGAGCTTGAGAGGTCATGGGAAGAGGAACTGTTGGAGAAGAGAATTTTTATCAGAGACACGGAAGAACTGTTCATGCAAACAAGTTGAAATTGAAAGTCGAAACTGAAATATTATAAAAAAATTAATATTTAAAAAACCAAACCACAGCTGTCCCTTCATATTCACTGGGGTTTAGTTCCAGGACCCCCTGTGGATATAAAAATCCATGAATATTCAAGTCCCATTATATTCAATGGCATAGCAAAATGGAGTCCCTTATATAAGATGGCAAAATCAAGGTTTGCTTTTTGGATTATTATTTTTTTAAGAATATTTTCAAGCCATGAATACTTAAATTTGTGGATATCAAATCTGTGGATACGAAGGGACAATTGTACATTTTAAAATGGGTTGGCAAGCAAGGGCAAATTTTTCTGCTCCTGTAACCCTTGGATGGCAATAGCAACTCACTAAAATGCCCCCACAAAGTTCCCAAACCATAAGTGGTCAGATGTATACTTTTCATTTTGAAAAAGAGTGGTTCTTTGTAATGCTAAAAAGATTCACACAGAGAGGACCTGTAAGTTGAGAAATTTAATGTGAGGTTTACATTTTACTTCATAATGTACTTCAGTGATGACAGTAGAAGAATAATATAAAACTGAAGGATGCAAAAAAAATCTGACATTTAGCAGAAAGTTTCCAGGGGGCAAGGAAGTTTGAGACATTCTGCCAACAACAAATACAAAGGGATAAAGGGGTTGAAGCAAGAAAGCTTTATTTTAAAAGCTCAGTTGCACACTTCTAAGAGACATTTCATTCTGTGCATATGTGTTTTTACAATAATAGCACAAAGCATCCATGATACTGAGCCAGCATGGTGTACTGGTATGAGTGCTGGAGTAGGACTGTGGGAGACAGCGTTCCAAACCCCACTCTGTCAAGGAAACCTGCTGGGTGACCTTGGACAAGTCACAGACTCTCAGGCTCAGAGGAAGGCAAAACCCCTCTGAACAAATCTTGCCAAGAAAATCCTCTGGTCGGTTTGCCTTAGGAATACCGCAAGTCAGAAACGACTTGAAAGCACACAAAAACAACAAATCCAAGATATACACAGACACAATACCTGTGTAGTAAACATTTTCCCAAGTATTTTGTAAACTGGAAGTTTACATACTTAAGACATATTCTTATATGCAACAGAAACCAGGAAACAAAGGGAGCTCCAAAAGAACTGTTACCAAAGGAATACTTTTTAAGAGCTTGTAACTAGATCACGGTATGCCTGGGTGACAGAGAAAACCTTACCTCCTGAGCTAAGATGATTTTTTCTTTACCTTTCAAGCAGTTCTCACACAAGTAATAATTACTGAGGAATTTTCAAGGATGGAAGAGGTAATAATGCGCCCTACCCATTTCTGTAAATTGCTACACAGTAAGAACAGATGCAATTAGAAAAGGTAATTGTGTAACAGTTCTTTTACATATACACAGGAAGAGAATGTGTGTTACTTTTAAGAAGTGTCTTAGAACAGCAGATTCAGTTTTTCTGTCCTGTTGTTAAAGGAGTTAGATTTGATACAAATAGAAATGAAATTATTAAAAGGGCCAAAGCCTCTTCAATACTTATGCCTGGAGAAGGGGTAAGTAAACCAGCATAACCTGCAGGTATCACTTTTTAATCTATTTATATATTGGCATAATTTAAAACAATGCAAAACATGTTAGGCTCATGATATACTGACATCTCTCATTAAGCCAATCAATTTGCACTCTTAAGACCAATTTGAAAATGAAACCATATATTGCTAACAGGTTAAAGATAAGAACAAAGGGAGTTGTGTATTTTATATTCTTATCACTGGAGCTTAAGTTTAACAGGAACTCACCTTGCATGATACCGAGAGTGCCATGAAGCACAGACATTGGTTGAGGGGAGCCGTGATGTGGCTGTCTCAGACTGATTCTCTGTGAATTTGGTTGCATGCCAAGAGTGAGGCCTGCAGGCAAGATCGTTTTTTCTGGAACAAGAAAGGTAAAATGCGTGCCTTTATTACACATATTTTAAATCACGCTATACAGAGAAAAAAACAACCTACCTCACACCTGATTAACAAATGCAATAAGAAGGCTCAAATTACAAAACAGTGCCTGCTTTTTTGTGTGTGCTTTTTTTTCAAAAAGCATTCAAAATGCCTTTTGAATCAGTTATGCCAGTCAGTTATGCCAGAGAAAGCCTGAAGTGCATTCTTTTTAGGAAAAAGTAAAATGTTTAATTACCTATTGAAAATCTCTGAATTGCTTCAAGCAATCCTAAACATTCATGGAAATACAGGAAGGAGGAATCATAGAATCATAGAATTGCAGAGTTGGAAAGACACAAGGGCCATCCAGTCCAACCCCCTGCCATGCAGGAAATCACGATCAAAGCATCCCCGACAGATGGCCATCCAGCCTCTGTTTAAGGACCTGTTTAGTCGCCCTTCTTTGCACATGCTCCAATTTGTCAATATCCTTTTTGAATTGTGGTGCCCAGAACTGGACACAGTATTCCAGGTGAGGTCTGACCAAGGCAGAATAGAGCGGCACTATTACTTCCCTTGATCTAGACACAATACTTCTATTGATGCAGCCCAAAATCGCATTGGCCTTTTTAGCTGCCACATCACACTGTTGACTCATGTTCAACTTGTGGTCTACTAGGACTCCTAGATCCCTTTCGCATGTAGTCTCATTCAGCGAGGTCTCCCCCATCCTATATCGATGCATTTCATTTTCTCGCCCTAAGTGCAGTACCTTACACTTCATTTTGTTAGCTTTGGCCCAGCTCTCCAGTCTATCCAGGTCATTTTGAATTTTGATCCTGTCCTCTAGGGTATTGGCTACTCCTCCCAATTTGGTGTCATCTGCAAATTTGATAAGTATGCCCCTAATTCCCTCATCCAAGTCATTGATAAAGATGTTGAATAGCACTGGGCCCAGAACCGAACCTTGTGGCACCCCACTGGTCACATCTTTCCAAGACGAAAAGCAGCCACTGCTGAGCACCCTTTGGGTTTGGCCAGTCAACCAGTTACAAATCCATTGGACAGTTAACTTGTCTAGCCCATATTTTACAAGCTTGTTTGCAAGAATGTCATGGGGACTGTTGTGTTTTATCAAGTATTAGACACTTGCCATTTAAAAACTCAGGTGGCATAAGCATGGTTGATTCTTTGGCTGCAGTATAGATGTTTGCTTCAGATTCAAATGTTGTTGTGTGCCTTCAAGTCATTTCTGACTTATGGCGAACCTAAGGTGAACCTATCACGGGGGTTTTCTTGGCCAGATTTGTTCAGGGAGATTTGTCTTTGCCTTCCTCTGAAGCTGAGAAAGTGTGACTTGCCCAATGTCATCTAGTAGGTTTTCATGGCTGAGTGGGGATTCGAAGCCTGGTCTTTCAGTACCCTAGTCCAACACTCAAACTATTATACCACACGGCACTCCAAGATTCAAATACCTATGCCTAAATCCAACTGTTAATGACAAATAGGTCTATTAAAAATCAATGTGCTTTAAATAAGTGGCAATATACAATTCAACTATTGATTCAATATATCTACTGCAGAGATGATTTATTATTCAGCCCACACTCTTCAGTTGTGTTACAATCCCAGTATTGACAATGAACTGACATACAAGCTTACTAGCCTATTAAACGCTGAGCCAACCTTAGCTGACAGTGCTGTGGAAGTAAAAAAAGAAGAGAGAATAGCTCCAGATCTTGGCTTGTTTTTCAGGAACAGTAACATAATTCAGGATAACTGAGCAATCCTCCATGCACTGTCAAATGGATGAGGAGAAAATTAGACCTTCAAGTTTTCCTACTTTTTTTGACAGATTAGCTCAAATCCAAAAGGTAACAAAAATGAAGAAAATGTTGTTGAGGCTGCATACCTCTCTCTTTTTCTTTGAGGGATCTCCTACTTCATTTCTAGCACATGAAAAAAAAGTTCTTTGCAAGACTGTTTTACATTTGTAATTACAAGCTAAGAGTTGCATTTTAAGTAACTGAGATCTTTGTGTTAAAATTCAGTGTTTTACATACTGAACCTATGCAAGTCAGAAGTAGGCACCAGTGATATCAATGGTGCTTATTCCCAGGTCCATAGCATAGCAGTCATGTCACAAATAATAGTCTTGGGGGTGCTAGAGGTTCCCTTGGAAAACTTCATTTTTCTTGTATAGTTTATCAGGCAGAAAATTAAAACAGGCTTCTTGTTGGGCCAAACATGGGTTGGATCAACTTCTCAATATCTGCTTTTTTGAATTCTCACTGAAGCATAAGAATCTAAAAGCAACACCTGCTTTTTCTTTGGATTTTCATTGGGCATGGTTACTTGGGTTGTTGAGCTGAAATGTAAGACTCCATAACTGACCAGTATACTACTGATATTAGCATTTCATGTCCACCCTGCCATTTGCTACTGCCATCCTCTAACCCAGAAAGTTAATAGTGTCCTACACCTGGCTGCTTGAGATGAAAGCAGTGCAGTCCTCACCTCCAGAGTCAAATCAGCAGAAGAAGCCAATATGTCAGAAGATGTGCACAGCTGCGCCCTCCCCTTGAGACTCCTGCCCCTTTCTCTTCCTTTCTGCTGTTGCCTGGTTACCTCTTCATCAAGAATGCAAAGGCTGACAAGAGCATGAAGAAGAGCCACCAGTTACTTTGCATTCTCTTTCTGGGCAGCAGCAGGACGAATTTGGTCCAGTCAGAATCAGCAAATGAATGAGTTGCAATGATAGTGGCAAAGATATGGTCAGGGCCATTTGGCTGCCTGAAGTGAGGAACAAAATGGAGTCGGTTTCCTTTGCATAGATAGGTCTGAGATGGGACTGTACCCTCCACTACACCAGGGTGTAGCAGACTGCCTCAGGGGTTCTGGCAGGTTGCATGGCATGCATGGCATATGCTTCATCTCCAACATCTTGCCACTGTTACAAAAATGCTCAGCATCTTCCACCTTAGGCAGCTGCCTCACTCTGCTGAATGGTAGGGCTGGCCCTGCTGGAGCTGACATTGTTGCACTTGTCCTGAGCACCTGGCTGCATAACTTTTTTGGCTTTCTCCAGCTGGAAGAAGCAGCAGTGATAGTGGCAGCAATATTTAAGTAGGCAGCCATGAAACGCTGTTCTGTCACCTGAAAATTTTGTTCTGTTCCTATAAGTCTGTCTTCAAGTTAATTCATTTGTGATTATCTTAGTCCATGGCTGTAATTCAACATCCCCACAACATAGCATAGATATGTAGAGATACACTATACCAGTGCTACACAACCACCATGCAAAATAGCAAGACTATGCTACACAAGTCAGTGATGAGGAGCCATTGTGAGAATGTGCAACCACAATGCACAATATTGCTGTTTTGGTTAGCTCTGAATATATATGGACAAGTACAACACAATAGAAGCTAGGAATGGAATGGATATTTGAAGGCTCAAGGGAAAAAAAAAGAACTTCTCAACTTTCCAGAACCTGCAACAGGGAGACGACTTTTCAATCCTCTTTCTTGTTTGTCCCCCCCCCCCCGGCCTCCAACAGATGTTAAGACTACATTTCCACAGACCCCAATCCAGGCTCACCCTATTGCCTGTGCCCTCCCCAACATAGTCATGTAGTGACTGGCAAGATGGCAGGAGAATGAAAAGGACTCCTGCCAGTATAGCCCACAATGACATCACTCTGCAGGACATCTAGAATTCCCAAAGAGTGCTTGCATCAGTGTGTACTGGCTACAAAATTCAATCCTGACCCTCATCCTCTCCTGCCCACACAGCCGCTACATGGCAGGGGAGAGTAGTCTACTGAGGCTCACCAGTCACCAGCTAGCTAGTGATGGACAAGGTCCCTTGCTCTGAGGCCTACCCGCTACCTCCAGCTGGCTATGTGGCTCTGCAGGTGGGATGGGGCAGGTGAACTGAACATGAAGGATCATCCATCACCAGATGTGACAGCAGAAATGGATGAGCCTCCTCAATTGGCTGCTCCAGAGAGACACCCCCCCACACTAAATGTTTTCCAAAACTGCCTAGTTTTCAAAGACATTCATGCAGCAGGGAGAAAACTGTTTAAAGTACTCATTCTTCCCTGCAGGAACAATCCATTTCAACAATCACATCCCTAGTACAAGTTGTATGAGGCTGAACAGCCTGGGTAGTCATTCAGCCTTTACACAAGCACTCCTCCCTCTAAAATATCCCCAAACCTTGTGTGACCCAGGCTTCCCTCAACTGTAGTTCTTGAGTTGATGCTGACCATTGCACATGCAAACTTAATTCCATAAATCCAGGGACAAACATGTCAGCTTGGTTTAGCATCAAAGGTTTATCATGTAAAAGACAGTACTCAACAGTACTCAACAACGTAGAAGCAAATGCCACTAAGCTCAATGACTCCCTGATCAACCAGAACTACTGGACTGCAGCCTTAGTCCAGTTCCACAAAGAACTATGAACATTACAGTAATTAGCTGACACATTAAGTATGCATGGTATAAGCAGACTACAGGTTTCCCCCCTGTATCCACAGAAGTAATACCCGCAGTTTCAGTTATCCACAGCAGAAAAAAATTGAGACACATACCATAGAGGCATGCTGGAAAATGCTTGGAGAGGTGTACTCTCTAGGAATTGCTATGTCCTCCGATGCAACTCTATCATATGTTTGTACCATAAGTCCTTTGTTTTAGTAGGATTTTCTATTATCTGCATTCACTTATAAACATCCAGGAACATATCTGCCATGGATACAGGGGGCAGGGGGGGCGGGGGCACTTCTATACACAAAGGTTAGTGAAATACAAAGCTACAGAACAAATATATAACAAGACATTCATTATGGGAAATGAAAATAGGAAGGGAGAATTTCAGAAGAGATTTGGAATTTTCCATCAGGAAAAGGAAAAGGAAACCAACAGCATACCTCATGGAGTTTCTCAAGATCTTCATAAGATAGCTCCTAGCCACATGAACATCCGTTTCAGACGGCATTTTCTGGGTTACAACATCCACCACCATATTCATCTTCCTAAGCAGCCAGGCAAGCAGAGGGTCACAGCAGACCAGGGGTTTCCTCAAACTTTTCCACAGTGAGTCCCACCCCATGTTAGGAAAAAATAATAATAGTGGTGTGTATGAGTTCACTGTCAGTACTTGTTTTCCTCCTGCAATTGTGGGAAAACATTCCAAAAGGGACAGAGAGAGAAAATGGCCATGGGAACCTGCTACACCTTAGCCTTCCCTAAGCAGGTGTCCTCCAGGTGAGGTGGGCCTCAGCTGGCATTACCTTTGCTAGCATGGAGATTAGAAGGCTACCATGGAGAAACTGGTGTAGCTTAAAGAGAAGAATTTGTGCCTGAACACATTTGAAAAGCAAAGGATTAGAAACAAACTAAAGCAGAACAAAGAGATTTGGTTTTTTTTTTAAAAATTACTTCTTTATGTGGATGAATACCATTATTAATTTTTAAAAGAATATACAGTACTGTATATTTCTGCTGTAATTTGTAAATGCATTCAAGTGGGTTGGTTTAGGTTGATTGTGTCATGCCAGTAACAGATACAATTTGTTGGTTACTATCAATAGCCAAAACAGTGAGTGCATTTGTGTTTGTTTTTAGATAAATGAGACCCTTTTGGTCATTAGTTCTTGTTTCGCACTTTGGAGGCGACTATAAAATAAACTATCTCATATAAACTATCCCATACAGAAATTAATCCCAATTCTCTTGGAACTAATAGAAAGAAGTCTGAAAAAGAGAAAGAGCAAGATATTAGCACATCAGAAATATTTTGCAGGCAACGAGAGCTGTTAGTATCTTATACTATTCTGTTATATTAACTGTAAGTGACAGAATGAGAACACTTGAGCCAACAAGCCAGAAGGCATCTCTATCATACAAAGTCTTCTTTTTAGTGTTCCTAATAAGGCAATACTGGTCTGATGTATCTGTTAAATCTGCTGGGAACAGGAAAATGTATGTCAAGATCTGAAAAGACAGGGATACTAAAGAAGATACTTCTGTGTACTTTTTACTCTGAATGGATCACATCTCATACTGAGATACCTGAATTTCACTGCAGGAGGTTACTGTTGCTGACTTTTCCAGGGTGAAATTTATTTTCTCAGTATAAAACGTATAATAGTAGTGTGCTCTTACCAAAGAAACCTCAGAATGGATGGAGTACACTTTAAGTGATGGCTCTGACTATGGCATCATTATTTAAAACACATCTGGGGAAATGTGTAGTTTGAACATGGCACGTGGCCCAAGAGGTTGTTTTTGAGAATCCCCCATCAAAGCCCCATTTTCAAAGTGTCCCTTTTTCTGTCCCTTGGGCAAAGGACAGACTTTTTTTTTTCCTAACTAGGAAGTGAACCAGGAGTTCTGAATTGCGTCTCCACTGAACCTAAAATGACTGAGGGGGGGGGGCAAAAATGGGGAAAATCTCCCCCATATCACTTATGGGAATGGGCATTTCAGTCATCCCCCTCAAAAAAAGGGGGAACTCACGGGGGGGGCAGTGTGGACCCTCGACCTATGACAATTCGCTACAGCTATTCCATACATGTGTTAGATGTTAATGCAAGACCATCATCTAGCAGGATCCCTTATCCCCACCAGAAAAAACTTCACTGTAATTTGCAAATTCCCTAAGTATTTACAAAATGGCATACTGCCAAAAGACAACTGAATAATAACTGTTTCCCCCTTGAAGAAATCCAACAACTCCATTCTGCTTCACAACTAGGTACTGTAACTGTAAAGTTACAGTCGTCCCACCACATTCATGGCTTTCACTTTTGCCAAAGTGATTATTCACGGATTTGTAGCTGCTGCTTAAGTAGACCAACCTACGGGGTCTGGAGACTCTTTATTAAGGAGATTTCTCTTCTCTGCCTTCCCCAAGCACTTAGCACAGCATCATGGGGCTTCCAGAAGCAGGTTGGTGGTGGCTGAGGGACATGCCTGCCAGGCCCATGTCCTCTGTACTCCCCCGCCTCCAGCCGCTCGCTTTGCTAGCCTGAGGAGCCCTTCTGGGGAGCTCCGCCCCCACCTCCACTGTACCGTAAGTATTCACTTTTGTTTTACTTTCGTGGAACCCCCTGAATGTGCAGGGACGACTGTACCTGAAATATTTCTGCTTAAATTTACCTACTTGGAAAACAAAAAATGAGAACTGCTTGCCCAAGCTACATGTAAGTAATCGCGTTTGAGGACTATGAGCAGGGCAGCTAGAGCAGTCTTCCAGATACTGCTGAAATGCAAATCCTAGCATTCTTCATCACTGGCTATGCTGCTTTGGGGTGATGGGAGTGATAGTCACTGGCTATGCTGCTTTGGGGTGATGGGAGTGGTAGTTCAAAAACATCCAGAGGGTTGCACTTTGCCCAGTCCTGCCTAGAGGTTAAATCCAATTGCTAGTCCAAACTAAAGCACACCCATTGAATCAACTGTGGAAGGATAAGTTAACATTTACCGGTAAGTAAATCCCACTGAGTTTACTCTATTTGGCTTTTAGTCTTGGTCAAAGCACTAACTAATAGATGGAAAAGATACTGATTAATTCACTTGTGGTTAGCAACACACCAAACAACAGCAACAACAAACCCTCTGGAACATTGGGGAAATACTTTCTTCAGTATTGCTAGCCACCTACCTTATCACAACAACCAATGCAAATGGAAGTACACAGATTTAATTTAACAGGGATGGGAGAAAGTATTAAACATTTAAGAACAGGCAAAAAAAAAAGAGAAAAGAAATCACAGTGTTCTCACTAGCTGGAGAAAATATCCCAATAACAATACACTGTGGGTTGATTTAAAACAAGCAGATTCAAGTGGTGGGTGAGCACACTCTGGATAGAAAAGTATGCCACCCAATTTTCAACCCCTCCAAACATCTGCATCAGAGTAACCATACTGGGTGACCTGAAATGAGAATGTGTCATGTCTGGTTGCCTCTCAGGCTGTTTTGGCTGTTTGTAATAGCCCACTAATGGATTTTATTTTTTTTTTAACAAAAATCTTCAAATGTGTTTCTTCAGCCAAAACCTAACTTTTGGAACTGAAATTATTTTTGGGAGGTCAGCCAGGGAGGTGTGTCAGGGCCTTTGGATAGTTGCTGGGTGTCTCAAGGGCTATGATAGACTGTCCAACCCCACCCCCATCTACTCACCCCAATTTAAATAATCTATCTACATTTAAATCACCAAGACCATGAGAAAACTTTGATTTAAATAACTGATTTAAGTAACGTTCCTCAACACTTCTTGAAATATCATTTGCATAAACGTACAAACGTAATCACTATAATGTTAATTTACAACTCAGTAAAACAGTTTACAATATCTAGGAAGGTAGGAACAGTTTGCTTAATTTCAAATATAACTTCTTTTTTAATTAATCAGGACATAGTTGCACATCTGATACTCATTTCCTGACTCAAGCTGGAATGTAGCATCAGTAGGTTAGAAATAAATCACTCACAGAAGCATAAAAGCACCTAGGCCTAAATCTAATTGTAAGTCTTAAGTACAGCACACCCACTGATTCAATAGAAACTAAGTCACTACTCATGCTGGTTCCAATGATTCAATGGGTCTACTCTACTTCAACTACTGTATTAGATTTAGCCTGTAGTTTATTAAAACAATTTTTTTCATTTTTCATTTATTTACAAAGTATCATTTTTAATGTTTTAATTTCAACAGTAAATAAGTGCACACTGTCCTTAAAAGTTCTATAACTAGATCTCACCTTTCACACCCTTGATGTCATTTCCCCCCCACAGAACTGAAAGAGAAACAAGTGTCTTCCTGCTTTTTAATATTTTACAGTAGGTAATTCAATGGGTACCAGCTAAATTCATTCTGATGAGACTTTAAGTGTAGTTTGTCTACCATGTTTTTGATGAGAATTAGCTTCATCTATTATTTTTAAATGAGTCAAGAGAGAACATTTTATTTTTTGATGATATCTTTAAAAATAAAACGATGGCTGGTATCCTGCATAAGCTCAGAAAAGGGCAACAGGGATGATAAGAGGTATGGAGAACAGAACAAAACATATGAGGAAAGGTAGAAGGAGCTGGGCACGTTCAGGTTGATGAAGAGAAGACTGAGGGGTGACGTGATTGCCCTTTTTAAATACCTCAAGGGCTGTCAGAGCGAGGAGGGTGCAGGGTTGTTTCTTGCTGCCCCAGAGGACAGAACTAGGTCTAATGGTTTTAAGTTACAGGAAGGTAGATTTCAACTGAAATTAAAAGAAACCTCTTGACAGTGAGAGCTGTTCAGCAATAGAACTAATTGCCTATAGAATTGGTGAGGTCTCCCTCTTCGGATAATCTCAAAAAAAAAAAAAAAAAGGTTGGACAGCTACCTGCTGGGGATGCTCTACATGGACATCCTGCATTGAGCAGGCAGTTGGACCAGACAGCCATACTTTCCAGTTCTATGATTCTATGGAAGATTCTATGGAACTCCCATCCTCTACTGTGACCGATATCTGGTGCAACAAGCAGAAACAGGGTTCCTGTTGCAATTCCCCCTCATGTTGGAGATCACTTGCATTAGGGGATGGGTGGGAATATCCACCCTCTGCTTCCTGACTGACAAGGGAGCAGACCCATCGAGGGCAGCAGTGGCTGCCTGGTAAGTGGAGACGAGGGGATTTTAACATTCCCTGTGTAGACACAGACATAGACATAGAATCATAGAGTTGGAAGAGACCTCAAGGGCCATCCAGTCCAACCCCCTGCCATGTAGGAATACACAATCAAATCATTCCTGACAGATGGCCATCCAGCCTCTGTTTAAAAACCTCCAAAGAATGAGACTCCACCACATGCAAGCAGCAGTGGATTCAACTGCAAAACAGCTCTTACTGTCAGAAAGTTCTACCTAATGTTTATGTGGAATCTCTTTTACTGTAATTTGAACCCATAGCACGGTGTCCTAGTCTCTGGAACAGCAGAAAAACAAGCCTGCTCCATCCTCAGTATGACATCCCTATACACTACGAAAGAACTGTGAATATGTAATAATCACAAGGGCATAACTCCAGGTTACACATTTGTAACTGCCATAGAGGATTCTGCCCATAATATGTAACAAAAAAACCTGATCTAAATAAATAAAAGGTCTGATTTCTTTAAATTAAGCAGAGATACTGCAGTCTCTCTGAAACAGAACTGTTTTTTAAGCAAATACCTTTGGATTAGATGACAAAAGGAGCAAAAACTAAACATTTGCTGTGACAATAATGGTCACCTGAAAAGCCCCTAAGGGAGAGCAGCTCCAGCCCAAAAACACAGCTGTAAACATTTTTCTTAGCTGTGATGTAATTTGTCATAAAGTTTCCTCTTTTATGAGCAACATTTATCAAAGTCTAGTCTATGCTCCCAACAATAACAACAAAATCACTAAAGACTAGTACTGAAGGAGTAAGCCTAACTTAGAACTTGAGCATCACAAGCACAAGCAAGCTCAGAAGCACCTGCCAACATTTCCCCAACACATGTACAAATTTCAAGTGGATTCATTAACACGGCTGGTTAAATTAATTTTAATTTGACAGAACAGCCAGATACTATATTACATATGCAGTTATCACTGAAAAAACAAGATGATAAATCAGAAAAGAAAGCATGTGTTGACAAAATGAAGGACAGAGGGAAATTCCAACATCATGCTTCCTTCATACTACCCTTCCCTATCCATCATGTTGTCAGCAGTTGCTGTCCTCATTTAAAGTGAATTTCCTCCCTCTACTGGCCAGCATAAACTCTTGGATCATAGTCTTCATGAAACTAACAACATGCAAGACAGACAGGAAGAGCATAGATGAATAAAGAAAATGGCAAGTTTGGATTTTTTTTAATAAAAAAGATGAAGATACGGTAATTAGCAAATAATTTAGGTAACGAATGGGGAAAGTATATGAAATAATTTTAAAAGAAGTGACTGAAACGGAACATATATATTGTTCTTTTGATGAAAATAAGAATTCGCTACACTGTCAATTTAATAAACTCACAAAAGCTGTGTGTGTGGGGGGGGTACATAAAGTACGTGAAAAATCCATTTCTATATAATGTCCACTATCATGTCTGCTGTAAGTTACCAATTCTGGGTACTATCTGGCTTCACTCGACACTTGTTGCTGGTTCTATTTGTTGATATCAGAGTCCTTGGAAAGGTTTTGTATTCCTGGCTCTGACTTATGCTTTATTGGTAAATAATATCAGTTGAATAATGGCTGATATGGTCTATTTTCTAATAAATTTAAAATGTTAGGCAGGTTTTTATGAAATGAATTACTTAACTATTGTTGCTATATTATTGTAATATCATACCATTATGTATTACAGGTTTGGTGTTACCTTTCTTGTGTTTCTTCATTATAGTATTGGCTAGACAGGTTTGTTTATGGTTTTTCATACAATAAAATAAAAAAAAGTTTCTTTTAAAGTTTAAAATTCTGACATAATTCTGATTCATATACAAATTTGGGTGCACCTTTGAAATGACAATCTGAAAATTTGAACAAGTTTGTTTCTAACCCTGCTTTAAAATAAATGTACATAATGATTTTTATTTTATTTTTGGAAGTTGGGCTTGTAAGATCAAAAGAAAAACATCACTGGATAAGTTTTGTTTATTTTAGGTGCAAGCAGCTAGCTCAGTTTGCATATGGTTTGCATATGTTCCATGCATACAAAACTTCAACTACTGGATAAGGGTAGCTCATCCAGTGGCTGCAGTTTTGTATGCATGTAACATATGCAGATCATATGCAAACTGAGCTAGGCTGCTTGCACCTAAAATAAACAAGACAACTCCAATCCTGAGACCTGGGGATGGGTTGCTTTTATGAACCTGAATTGCCTTAGAAAAATGCTGTAATTGTATTAATGTCATTTTAAACCTCTGACAAGCTGAATCTCATTGTAGATTGCTTACTTTCTTTTGTCTATTAAAAAAAGCCATAGAGACACCTGAAATCAATTACTGGGGTATGTTTAAAATGCAGCTTGCTCATACCTGAAATTCATAAACTTCTTGATCTGGGAATTTTCTCCATCACCGAGATTTATGAAATTTCATCAAGTTACTGTAAACAGTTTGGTCCCATGACAAGTCACATTCCTCCTTCTAATCCCTTCAAGAAACATTTGTTCTCTTCCAAGAGAGGTACTATATGCATATATAATAATATTCACACCAAACATCATCAAGTATCTTTACAACATATCTCAACTGTTCAAGATGCGTTTTAAGCATTCCCTCAATGATTTGTAAATCAAAAGCCGATCTATATCACATATCCTCTAATTTCAGATGGGCAGCACTTCCAATTGGCACACAACACTTTGCCCAGGCTTATTCACTAAGTTTTTAGCGGTGCTGAGAATTGAATCAGAGACTTCAAGTTCAAATGTCATGCTTATAATCCAGGGGTAGGAAACATACCAGCTCTAGCTAGCTCAGTAGGTGGTGAGGGATGATGACAGTTGCAGTTCTACAACATCTGGAGAGCCGTAGTTTCTCCTTCCTGTCTTAAACCAGCACAGGCAGAAAAACTTCTTTCTGACTTAACCAAATCTACCATTAACCAAATCTACCATCATCAGTCATAAGGAATTTGAGCAGGTTTAATGATTCTGAGTAAGATATGATGTTCCCTTGAAATGATACCATATAATTTTAGATCTACGGGTTGGGAGTCTCCCTTATCCATAATTCTAAAAGCCAAAATATTCCAAAATCCAAAACTGTCTACTTGGGTGGCTGAGATAGTGACACTTGGCTTTCTGATGGTTCAATGTATACAAACTTTTGTTTCATGCATAAAATTATTAAAAATATTGTGTAGAAAATAACATGAATGAATGTTGTGTTTAGACTTGGCTCCCATCTTCAACATAGCTCATTATGTATATGCAAGTATTCCAAAATCTGAAAAATTCCAAAATTCAAAATATCTCTGGTCCCAAGCATTTTGGATAAAGACTCAACCTATACTGTTATATTTTTACCTTATAGAAAAGTCCTCTGCCCACTGAAAAATAACAACATATTGGGCATTTTACATGGTGTCCTAATGTGATTTCTAGTCCTGGAAAAAGGGACATCTAATTAATCAAGTCAGTATTTACTCTGACCTGTTCTCTATCTCCATACTACATCTAGTGCTAGAGAAAATGCATCATTTTCAGTCAGTTGCAAGGTAGATCAGAAAACAGGGATTCAGCCTGTACTGGATGGGATTATACTCCCCCAGAAATCTCAAGCTCACAGCTTGGGTGTACTCCTGTAATTGGAAATGAGCCTGGATGCCCAGGTTTCAGCTGTGGCTACGAGTGCATTTTCACTGGTAAAAATAGTGCACCAAGCTGCACTCGTTCCTTGAGATGTTAGGTCTGGCTACAGTAACACATGTCTTGATTGCATCCCATTTGGAATAGTGCAAAGCACTCTATGTGGGGCTGCCTTTGGAAACTGTTTGGAAACTTCAGCAAGCCCCAAATGCTGCAGTCAGGCTATTAAGTGGGATGGATTACAGGGATCATGTGACACCCTCCCCCCTTTAAACAATTTCACTGGTCTGTTTCCAGGCAGAATTCAGAATGGTGGTTTTGATCTTTAAAGACCTACACAACTTGGGCCCAGCCTATCTCAACGACCGTATCTTCCTATATAAGCCAACTCAAGATTTAAGATCTGCAGAGAAGGGCTTCCTCTCAGTCCCAACACCTTCACAGTCGTGTCAGGTGAGGATGTGGGAGAACCTTCTCCATGGCTCTTCCTAGGCAGGCAATGGAACTCCTTTGACAGGAGGTCCATTTGGCCCCCTCCCTGTTCTCTTTCTATTTGCAGGTAAAGAAGGTCTTTTTATTCAGGCAGGTCTTTGTGATTTAAATTGTACAACAGTACTATGTGTCAAGTGGTATGCAGTATTTCTTATATTCTATTAGTAATTATATTTTAAATATGTTTTTAACTGTTCTTAACCATGGCTTTTAAAAATAATACTTACTTAATTCTTTTTAAACTTTTGTAAAATAAGATTTTTAACTTAATCTTGTTTTAAATCTGTCCCATACACTCAGGTCCTCTCGGGGACATTTATTTCAACCAGCCAGGAGTAGACTGGCAACTGTCACCCAGAGAACCTTTCCACTGGCCAGCCCTAGACTGTGGAATGACCTGCCAGAAGAAATTCAACAGCTAAACACACTGCCAGAATTTAAAACACCACTACAGACCCATTTCTTCAGGCAGGCCTACCCAGTTGATTTTAATCTATGAAATTTAAATTGGTATTTTAAGTTTATAGTTGTGTTTAATTTAATGTTTGTTTTAATCCTATGTTTTTAACTTATGTGTTTAAATGATTTTATGTTTTAGTTACATATTGTATTTTAATTTATGTTGTATCCCATCTCAAGCCTTGGGGAGATAAATTTGTTGTTGCTGTTGTTAAATTACAGTAAGCCACATAGGAGCCCATCCCAGGAGTAAAACAGAGTAAAATTCAGTAAATAAATAATCAAATCCATCATGTCACACATGTCTATGACAATATAAATGCCATGAAAAAGTTTCTGAGAGATCTGAATGCTGTCAGAAGGCTTTGTGCATGCTCTGCACCTTAAAATGGCATTGTAACACAGCTTTTCCTTAACGGACACTTTTTGGTAGATTCATGCACTTAATTTTATAAAGCTCAGCCGAAAACACAACTTAGATACTTGATCTGCAGGTGCTCACAATTTCTTTACTTTTCTGCTTAACTGAGTGGAAGGGTAAATGTTATAGGGCTCAAAAGTATTGTGGTGGGGTGTTATTTTGAAACAGCAACAGCGTTATAACTTTATTGCACAATGTATTTACATGGTAATAAAAGACCTTGACAGATAGGCAGCCTCCCAATGGCTCTTCCAGGTTTATTTTCACATGATGAAGAAAGGAGATTCATGGTACCACCACAGGATCGTTTTACCTCTTAAATGAGCACTGCTAAAAAAGAAGGAAGAACTCCAGTGCTCTTATATTAAGGGAATCTATCTTCCTGTGCCTTATACCCAAACTATAAGCAATTTAAATGCATTACACCTCTTGAAACTTTTCTTGGAATATATAGTTATAAGCTCTACTTTTCATTTATTGCAGTTCTAACCAAAAAGGGAAAAAAGGAAGCTCCAGACACATGTCTGAGTTGCTACCCTGTGAAAACTGCTTCTTTTCCCTAACAGCACAACGTTCTGTATGGCACTTGTCAGAAATTAGCCCAATTGAGTTCAACAGGAATTATAATGAATACCAAGTACTGTGGACTACATTTGAGAGGAAGGAACTGGTATTCCTTACCTAAAGAAAGCCCTATGAAATTCATGGAATTGCTGTAAGTTGACAGGTGACTTGAAAGCATATACACACGTGTGTATGTATAAAACACTGCAGCCCTAAGACTTATCACTCTTTAATGAGGTATCAATTTTTCATGATGTTACAGAAGGCTCGGTGGCCATATGTCGTAATGCTATTTAACTGGTTGAATAAACTGAGGAAATAAAAAAGTGAACATCCTTCAGTTTGTGCTAAAGTGGCATCAAACTATATACTACAGTGACAGAAAGAATCAGACTGCACTTTCCCATGGTCTATAGTATAGTCTCTCTTTCTCTTCCAATTAGGTGAATGTGGTAAGTAATGTTAAGCTGAACAGGGCGAGACAGGAGAATGATTTCAACACAAAAACATCAACCTGTGATGCAACCCAGAAAAAACCTTATGATTTAACATGAGATAGGAGTTGATGGAGGCAGGGGAATTTTCAAAAGCTTGTGTCATCGTTCAAAATTAAGGAGAAACAGAGAAGAGCACTCTGTGACTAGCAAAAGAAAGAGCAAAGAAAAGTGTGTGTGTGCGCACGCAAGCACAACAAATCTATTTTGCCAGGAGATATCCAGCAAAAATGCCATACCATTTCTGGGTGCAGTGCTAGCAATAAGTAGATTATCTACTTTAAAACAAGGCCCCATGTATCACATTCTTAAATGTGATACACACCCAAATATACTCAAAAAGTAATGAGATACAGTAAAGACAATGGTCTGAGAAGAGTTCATATATAACCTTTGTTATCCCTCAAACAAGGGAGAGGCCAATTATTTTTCTTGAACAAATTGCAATATGTTGCTCCACACAAATGTTGAAAGAGATTTCCCTAGATTTTAGGCAAGAATATTTTAAAGCAGCAGATCGCTTATTTCCTCGTTCAAATCATTGGCAGTACAGCAATTAAACGCAGCCTCCTGGGAACTTCCCAGTGTAATGTTTTGCTTTAATTCCCTGAGTACATGAGCCTCAGAACACCAAGGAACAGATCATCATAAAAGCCAGCCTCTTTCCTGAGTACCCTTGTATCAAGATAACAGGAGAATGCTCTGCTTGGGGACTTTAGTATTCTGATTTCATAGCCTCATCTTTGTTCTGTACTTCACAGGAAGCAGCTGGAACATTACATACTAACATGCTACGTGAAGAGAATAGCAGGGATCCTAGCAAACTAACTACAGGGAGTTTCTTCTGAACTCAACAGGCTTCAAACACACCAACAGGCCATTCATTCCCTCTTGCTACCGAGAGTTAACATCAGCTCATGTGTCAGTGAGATGAAAGGCATTTTTGCACTGATAGATAGTTTGCCATAAAACAGCTTCTTCCCCACATGACCTTGTATCAAGCTAGCAGGGACTTCCTTCTTTCTTTTGTCCTTAACCTGTTGATTCACTGCATATATTTTTTTTCTTGGGGGGGTGGGGAGGATAAATTTGCATCAGCCCAGATATTTCCACACATTAAACACAAGTCACAGGCAAAAAGATAACTCCAAAACCTAGTTTTTAAAAAGGATCAAAACCATGCAATCCCCCCAAACATTCCCTGCTCCCCACACATTGTACATTTAACTACCATGGAAAGCACTCTTTAGTCTTAAATCTGTCCCACCATGAGATCTGCCATAGGAACTGCAAGTGCAGGTACATACCCTTCTGTCACAACCTGAGTCAGCCCATCTAAGATTGCTTAGGAGAAAATTTCTATGATTCTATGATTCTATGCATGGCATAATAGAAAGCATTTCCCTCAATGCTTTCTCAAGTACCAAATCCTTTGACTAAAGATTTAACACAGAGCTCCCAGGAACAGCTGCGTGTTAATCGGGTGCTGCTGCCTTTGGGAATACCTTGTCAACGGAATATTCCAAAAGAGCAAGCTCTGGAGGGGAGTTAATGCAGACAAGCCTGTCCCTTAATTACAGAAAGGACCCTACTTAGAACCAAGATAATCTTTTTAAATGGTTGTTATAAACTTATTCTTAACTATAATGGCCACAGCGAAAGGGGAAACTAATTCTGTAGGGAAGCAAAAAAAAAAAAAAGGGGGGGTACACTCCAGGGTAAGAGCAAGAAATCCTCAGCACCTTCAAAACAAAGCCTGTCCCTCTCCTGTTTAATCTGTGTGCCGCCTGTGAGCGAGCTTAGCGGATATAATTAGAGTCACAAAGAAGTCTTATTACTGCATAACATAAAGGGCAGGAATGATTTTTGATTAGTCAGAAAAACAATTCTGCTGAGCAATCCCAGCATAAATAATAGTTTTGCATTTCAATAAACGAAGAGATGACCTGGAAAGCCAGCCAGTTCAAGACTTCTTCCTTTTTAAAAGTGTACATCCTAAATTTAGGAGGATACTTTTTAAAGTGAAAATGACATCTGGAAATACTGTTTTCAGGAAATTCTATATTTTTGTTCTTTTTTAAAAAGTACATCCTAAAGCATGAACGGATACCAGCCTAAAGTGCAACTGAGTGCATCTGTTCTGGAAAAAAAAACCCAACAACAGAAACAACTATTGTTAGAAATATATATAGGCCTTTCCTGCCTCATTCCCCTTTCTGGACCACTGACCTAGACAAAATAGTCTACAATGCCAGATGGGAAATCCGTATTCCATAAGGGTTGATAGCTCAGGAACAGCTGCAAGCTCAGTTGTTTGCTTCAAAATTGCAAGGAGCATCACTGGATGAAAAAACAACAATACCGTTCTGACATGCTCAGAGGGTTCTGTTAAGGTTAGGCAATTCAAAGCTACACACACACACATCACAGTTTGTACTTCGGCTCTTTCAGTCCCTTTGTGTGTGTACAGGAAACAGTTGTCCCTCCATGTCCACGGATTTGGTATCCACAGATTTAAGTATATTCTTTTAAAAAAATAACAATCCAAAAAGCAAACCTTGATTTTGCCATCTTATATAAGGGACACCATTTCGCTATGCCATTGCATATAATGGGACTTGAGTATTCACGGATTTTGGTACATATACCTGTCCTTGATACAGTGAGAATGGACAGAAAAATGGCTTCCTCTCCCCTTGTACTTGAATGAGAGAGATAGAGATACCAAGGGGTCACTGTAATATGAGGGATATCTAGAAACTCTGAAGTTCTCATTTAGATAACTTATGTTGTCTGTTAATAGTAACAGAGTACTTCATTTTTCTAAGCAATGAAATATAGTCATTAGTAGGCTTCAAATAATGTATTACAACTGCAAGATAAATTCCTACCATCTTGCCTTGTTTTGCTCCTTGGAAATGCCAAGAGTACAGGTCAGCCCCCATATCATGGATCCAGTACCCACGGTTTCAAAATATGTTCTCTCTAGGCATTTCTGGATCCTCCAATGAGACTCTATGGTCAACTTTGCTGTTTATCTCAATGAAAATAATAGGGTATCCTATTATCCATGGTTTCAGGTATACACGGGGTATATGTGTCTTGAAATGTATCCCCCATGGATCGACATGTATTTAAAACCAGCTACCAGTCAGCTACAAATCAACTTGTAGGGGCCTCTAAGATTAATTAAAAGGAACTTTTACATATGAAATCTCCCTTATGCCTGGTATTTACAGTTGTCCCTCCACATTCACAGATTTGGCATTCACGGCTTGAAAATATTCACAGCTTGAAAACATTCTTAAAAAAATAATAATCCAAAAAGCAAACCTTGATTTTGCCATCTTATATAACGGACACCATTTTGCTATGCCATTGCATATAATGGGACTTGAGTATTCATGGATTTTGGTATCCATGGGGGTCCTGGAACCAAACCCCAGCAAATATGAAGGGACAAGTAACTGTATTGTATATTTCTGTCTGCCTGTGTCAGGCTCTACTGCAAAATTGTTACATTTATTTTGTTACACAGTAACAAGGACCTAAATACCCTAAGGACACCAGATCCCATTTGATCTTGGGAGCTAGGCAGGGTCAGCTCTGGTTAGTACTTGGATGGGAGGCCAATAACAAATACCAAGTGTTGTAAGCTATGGGCTTGTCTATATGAGGCAAAAAAAAAAAAAATGGATTGCTCCACAGTAATGGTAATTCTCAGCAGCTGCTATTTGTCTTAACGGTTTTTAGGGCAGATCGCAAGCATGTGAAGCTATCCATGTTTGCTATGGAAACAGCCATGCCTATGAATCAAGATAGCGGCTGTGAGAGAATTACTTGCATTTTTGCTCACTTCAAATTGCTGCCACCGGACAGTATTTTTTAAACCCTATTCAAGGTGCGAAAGAGCAACCTTTTGCTTTAACAACAACAGAGACAAACAAACCTTAGTGCTCTTTGCTAAGGCGAAAATCCAACATGGTGGCTCTTGGTGCTTGCCTTGTTAGTAAGCTCCACCCCTGCACACGTCCAACAAATCAGCTTTCAACTTCTGTTCATATAGGGAAAACAAATCAATTTGGTCACTTCTCCCAATGAACAGGAATGTGCCTCCCCCCCCGAAGTTTTTTAAAAACTTCAGGAAAAGTCGCAAAGGCTTTTCCAGCGTACTTTTTCACATTGTTGGACCCCCTCCTTCCAGATACGGCAGAGTGATGTGGAATCCTATAAAGGCAGATGGTATTCTCCTCACATTCTGTGAAGAGTATTTTCACAGTTTAGACAACCCCTATATTTCAGAGGAAGGAACTGGTAAAATCACCTCTGAGTACAGCTGGCCCTCCATATCTACGGGTTCTGCATCCACAGCTTCAACCAACCATGGCTCAAAATATTAAGGGGGGAGAACTCCAAAAAGCAAACCTTGCCGTTTACCATTTTATGTAAGTGGCACTATTTTACTATGCCATTGTATATAATGAGACTTGAGCATCCACAGATTTTGGTATCCATGGGGGGAGGGGTGGGATGGGGATGGAGCCAAACCCCAGGAGACACAGAGGGCCCACTCCTTGCCTAAGAAAACCCTATGAAATTCATGGGGCCGCCATAATTGATATGCAACTTGAAAGCACACACACACACATAGTCCTTGCACATCAACTGTGCCAACTTGGAGCATGTAAGTACAACTACCATACAGTGATAGTACACTCTTTGTGTACTGACTATATCACACTACACTGTTATAGTGCTATTATTCCACTTTAACTGCTCCTGTGGAATTCTGGGGCTTGGAGTTTAGTGAGACCTAAGAGCTCTCTGGCCAAGAATTCTAAATGCCCTTCCCTAAACTGCAAATCCCAGGATTCCACAGGGCACAGCCAGAGAAGTTAAAGTGGAATAATAGCAATAATATAATAACAGTGTAGTGTAATAATCTCCTGAGTCACAGGTTAACTTGGCTCTGCTCTCATACCTAGCCTCTTCTAGGGTGTGGAGGGACCACCAAAGGACAACCTATTGAACCTGACAGAAGGATTGAGAAGACATGCTCTTTCTGCAATGATAAGCTTCCATTCCACCCCTACACCCCAGGCATTAGTTCACACAAATTGCTACCGACATGGCAGACTTTGCCATGTGCCATCCACTGGCACACTAAAAAAAGGGTATTATCTTGTCTCATGGACAGAGTGCATTTCATCCCTGCAGCTGTGATTAGTTTAGCAGTTAAAAAAAATCCAAAAGGCAAAAGATACCATTGCACTCTTAACTAAGCACTTCTGAATGCTGCACCAATGCCCTGCCTGATTTTATGTAATTTCTCTCACCTTTTCCCCTTCTCAGATATTTAGCTACCCATGGGTGATACACAATTAGCATGCTGCAGAGGACTATCTGGAAGAAATAGCCAGGGCACATCAGGGACATACTGAAGGCCAGGGCATCTGGCTGCTTATACCAATGTGGGTGGTTGTACCCACTTAAACGCATGTGTCCTTTGTAATGAGAAAGTCGGAATGCCCTGTTTGTGCAGAGATGGGTCGTGTGCACAACACTGTAACACATTATCACTTCTTCAGGTGCAAAGAAATGAACAGTTCCCTCAAACCTATTCCCTGTCTGAACCCATTAAATACAAGAAACAACCACAACATTGCAAAACAACCACAACTTTGCACATACTATGCCAGAAAAAATGTCTAAGAACCAAAACAGTGGAGAAGAACCAACAAAATATTTTCCCTTTTGCTATCCCAAATTTCCTCTTTAAGGTGGAAAATATCATTTTTTTTTCTCCATAGAAATATCTAACAATATTTGAAAATTTAGAACAAGGGACATGATTTGCATCCTTCTGGATCCTATCACATTCTATCTCACTCCCACAACTACCAGTATATAAATACAGTAGCACTCCCACATCCACTGATTCACCATGCGTGGATTCAATTATCCATGGATGGTGACAGTAGGGGGTTGGACGGGGGAGGAGGAGAGAAATGGTGATGCGGGCCAAAAGGGCGACAAGGGGGCGAAGGGAGAGGAGGAGACATCTCCCTCCCTCCTCCCTTTGCCCCCAGGATCGCTTCTGTGGCTGAAATAGCAACATGGGGGTGAAGGGGGGGAGTAGAGATCTCCCTCTCTCCTCCCTTTGCCCCCAGGATCGCTCCCAGGGCTGAAAGGGTGATGCGGGGGCAATGGGAGCAATCTGCCCCCCCCCTTTCCCTGGAATGGCCCCTAGGATGCTGTTCTCTATTATCCATGGAATTCACCATCTGTGGGAGGGCCTGGAACCAATCCCCCATGGATGTGGGGGTGCTACTGTATGCTTTATACCTCAAACCTTAACACCACTTGATACTGCTTCCAAAGAAACCGGTTTATATGCACAAACACTCATGCTAAAATAAAAGCTAGTTAGTCTTAAAGATGCTGCCACATTTCTTTCTTTTTAATCTCCTCCTCTGTTCCTCCTTTTTATACAGCTCAGAAGCTAAAGGACAATGAAGCAGAGCCATCATTCAGGTATCCCTCCTGTTTTCTAGTCTCTCCCTATTCCAGCAAGGACAAGTGCAATGAAATATTTTTGTTACCTACATTGCTATGTGTAGGCAACAGTGTACACATGGGTTGAACCTAGTTTTATTCTCTTGTCTAGGACAACATACAATTTATTACATCTGTTGAGCTTAAATCATTTGAGTCAAGGAAAATAATATCCACTGGAGGGCACCACTAGCAAAGAACTGCATGGTTCGGAAGCAGGATTTACAATAGAAACATATGTATCACAACTGAAAGGCATTTTAGTGAGTGACTACTTTCTACTCTAAATCTGCAATACATTGCTTTGGCAACATTGGCAGTATGGCATACAAATGAGGAGCAAAACATTTTAATGCTTAACATAGAAACATGCCATTCCCAAAAGAAAAATAACCAGGCAAGTATTCCCATCACATGTGCTGAAACAAGCAAACTCTTGAGGTTTCCGGCGTATAAGATGACTGGGCATATAAGACGAACCCCCCCCCCCAAATTTCTAAGTTAAAATATAGAGTTTGGGATATACTCGCCATATAAGACTACCGCTCCTTCTCTTATACAGTGAGCATATCCCAAACTCCCCTCTCCAGCCACCACCCATCCCAAAGGAATCGAAGGTGGAGGAGAGGGGCGAATGTAGCGGTTTGCCTCACATGCTGCCTGGTCTCCTGCGTCCTCGCTCCCTTCACAAAGGGAGCGAAAACACAGGAGACTGAGCGGGGGTGAGGCAAAGTGGGTACATTCTCCCCTCTCCTTCGCCTTTGCCCCCTTTGGGGAGGAATCAAAGGCAGAGGATAGGGGTAATGTAGTGGTTTGCCTTGCCTGCCTCCCATCTCCTGTGTCGTCGCTCCCTTCGCAAAGGGAGCGAAGACGCAGGAGACCGGGCGGGGGGTGAGGCATAGTGGGTACATTCGCCCCTCTCCTCCACCTTCGCCCCCTTTGGGGAGGAATCGAAGGCGAAGGAGAGGGGCAAATGTAACGGTCTGCCTCGCCCACCACCTGGTCTCCTGTGTCTTCGATCCCTTCACAAAGGGAAGACGCAGGAGATGGGTGGCGGGTGAGGCAAAGTGGGTACATTCTTCCCTCTCCTCCACATTCATCCCCTTTGGGGAGGAATTGAAAGCGGAGGAGAGGGGCGAACATAGCGGTTTGCCTCGCCCACCACCCATCACCTGTGTCTGAGCTCCCTTTGCAAAGGGAGCAAAGATGCAGGAGACCGGGCGGGGGGTGAGGCAAAGTGGGTACATTAGCCCCTCTCCTCTGCCTTCGCCCCCTTTGGGGAGGAATCGAAGGAGGAGGAGAGGGATTCATGTAGTGGTTTGCCTCCCACCGCCCATCTCCTGTGTATTTGCTCCCTTCGCAAAGAGGGGCAAAGGCGGAGGAGAGGGGCGAATGCACCTGCTTTGCCTCACCCCCTGCCCGCTCTCCTGCGTCTTCGCTCCCTTTGCGAAGGGAGTGAAGAGGCAGGAGATCAGGCGGAGGGTGAGGCAAATCATATATCCGGCGTATAAGATGACCCCTGACTTTTGAGGATATTTTCTTGGTTTAGAAAGTCGTCTTATACTACTTTCTAAACTGTACGACCCTCCCCGCGCACTTCGGTCCTCTGGGAGGAATCTGTTACAGCCTATGAAAACAAGGCTGTCGGTGACCTCCTAGAGGGCCTTCTCTGCTGCCACTCCCAGATTATGGAATGGCCTGCCGGACGAGATCCGTCTTATTACCACCTTAGACAGCTTTAAAAAGCTGTCAAGACGGATCTTTTCCGGCAGGCCTTTCCTGAATAACTATCCCGGCCCAAGACTCGGCTGTTCTTTCCCTTTGAGCTGCAATCAGATTTTTTAACTATTGTATGTTTTAATTTTTTTCTTTCTAATTTATATATTTTAATTACTGTATGTTTTAACATTTTATAATTTAATATTATTTTAAGGGGTGGGTGGGCTAGGGCACTGTGTCTATGGAGTTTTTATATTGTAAGCCGCCCCGATTGCGTTGCAGAGGGGCGGGATAGAAATAAATAATAATAATAATAATAATAATTATTATTATTATTATATGCCAGAATATACGGTAACTGTTGTGATACTTTACACCAAATGCCACCCTATAAATATTATGTGAAGTCACAACACAAGGTGGTCGAGAGCAAACTTCAAAACACCAGCCCCACTTCAGGGTTCAGCCTGGCCACCTCTTTACTCCCTGTTACTTCCATCCCAATTCCTATGGTTCTTAGTTCCATCTTTCTGAACCAGGGATATACCTTTTTCCTTAAATGTGTGCTTTGTATTGTATGGTACCCTGACTTTTCTTATCTATAGTTTGAAGGAATGGACCAGAGTCTGTAGTTGAACTAACAACATACAGTTACTTTATTAAAGGGAATAAAACATACAGTAACGTGGAATCTTACGCTTTAACAGTTCTTAGATCTCTGTAATACAGTAAGACCCCTGTATCTGCGGAAGATTAGTTCTGGGGGGGTCCCATGGATACCAAAAACTGTGAATAACAGTGAAAGCCAACCAAAATAATGGGACTTCTGGTTTAAAATACCATACAGCTCTGGTGGCGCAGTTGTTAAATGCCAGTACTGCAAGTCACCACGTTGCAAGTTTGATTCCAGCGGGCTCCAAGGTTCACTCAGCCTTCCATCCTTTCGTAGGTCGGTAAAATGAGTACCCGGCTTGTGGGGGCAATTAGCTAACACACATTGGAAACTGCTTAATGCAGTGTAGATGTGTAAATTGCTATTGCTTAACAATTTGTAAGCTGCTCTGATAGCCTTTGTGGCTGAAGAGTGGGGTATAAATACCTAATTAAATTAAATTAAAGAAGAGTTGCCTTGGAGGACCTAGAAAATGTCTAGAGAGGATGCCTCTCATCTTTTTCTAGGAAGACTCTATGGTAGGTGTGCTGTTTTGTGTACTGCAGATAAGTGAACCAGTGGATAATGAATTAATAGATACGGGGGTCCTACTGTATTCTCCCTTATTCCTCAGACTCTTTCTCTCTTTGTCCAATCAATCTTCTCATACAAACTATTAAACTTTGCACACAAAATATCTCATCCAAACCTCACTCAAACACCACACACACCTGGAAACCTCTGCTCCAGTCACTGTCATCAACAGGTCTCTCTCCCACTCAACTCTCCTGGCTAACTATCACGCAACCTTTCAACATAAAGAAACCCCTCCCATTTCAGTTTCCTGCCCTGGGACTGGTTCCTGACATACATTCCTCCCATTCACTCACCCTTCTGCCTATCACTACTGTGTATTAATAAAAGATATAGATATTTTAGGATTATTATTTTTAAAAAGTTACTTGAGGGTTTGCTTCAGTTAATCATAATTGTAACATAATAAGCACTATACACTAAGGCAGGGTAGGAATGTGCAGGGTTTGAGGACCAAATTTAGCTTCACCTGATCACGTTTTGTTTGCATTGCCACCATTTGGGGCAGACCTAATGTAACATTCCACTCCCTCCTGGTCAGTTATAATGTGGGTTTTGACTGGTTCAGAAAGGGTGAAAGAGAGTTTAGGGTCAAATCCTTGTCCTCTGGAAGGGGGGATGTCCAGGGGTGCACAGGATCCCTCAAAGGTCCTCATGCAGTCAGCAGACTATTCCGCCTGTGCAAAATTTAAAACAGGGATGTGCCCAGTTATAGCTGTTTCATACCATTTTAACTAGCACGGCTTCATCCTACTCACAATTCTCTCCCAGTAGATGACCAGTATAATTCTTTGCTTAAAAACCTAGTGCACTCACTTGAGCTCTCTAAATAGAGAACCTAGATCTTTCACCAAACTACAAATCCCAGGATTCCGCAGGATTCCGCAGGAGTGTTAAAGTGCTACTAAATTGCAGCTGCACACTCCAAGGAAAACATCAGGCCTTCCAGATGTTCCCAGACTCTAACTCCTATAAATTTTAGTTATCATGGATAGTGATTAGAAGAATGATAGTCCAATAATGTTTGGCAGGGTATCTTCAAGCCAGTTTAGTGATTTGGGAGCAGTCTGTTTCTGGTTGCACAACTTAACACAAGTCTGTTTAGAAAATAGTGATATGTTTTTATAAAGAGGAAAATATTTTTAAAGGCTGTTCCCTCCAAACAATTCCTTATCATAAATTCTGGGTAAGTAAAAAAAGAGAGAAGTCCAGAAATGTATTAGTACACAGATGTTATCTATTTCGGCAGCTGCCATGCCTTCTTTTAAAACACATAAAACAAGTGGTACTATGAATTTCCAAGAAAAAAGCTTGTTAAAAGGGATTGGCTAAGATTCTCCAAGCACTTGTCTGCTTTGGGTTCCAGAATTGGGAAATCCATGTATCCACATCTACTGAGTACAACAGGTCTACAAACAAATAGTTTATGTCTGTGGAGAGAAAAAGTCTACTTAAATTCTATTTTAAAATTGCCTCAATTTCTATGCCAGATAAACAGAATGTTACATTGGGTACTTACCGTGAAGGTACTTTCTGTAGGGTAGGTGACAGGAACAATCCTCAATGATTGGGAAACTAGGACCGCCCAGCTCGAAGCAGGAAGACGACCTTTGACCTGGAAGTTAGAGTCTTTGTTCTCCTCTCTCTTCCACGGGGTGTTCAGTTCTCTGACTAGCAAAGCCCTAAGGAAAAAACTGGATTGGAAAACTCCTCCTTGATTAGAGAAAAAACACCACAGGTTAGTGCATAAACATATCACCTAATGCAGTCACTGGGTGGGCCAGATTGTTCCTGCCACCTACCCTACAGAAAGTGCCTTCACGGTAAGTACCTAATGTAACATTCTGTAGGGGAGAGGTGGCAGGAACAATCCCCAATGATTGGGACATACCCAAGCCTCCGATGTTCCCTGGGTAGGGTGACTGCTGATGACAGGAGAATGTATTATTGTTGGACCACTTCGTGGAGAACCCTTCTGCTGAAGGTGGCCTCTGTGGACCTGAACTTGTCCACATTATAGTGTCTGGTAAAGGTGGATGGGTTGTTCCAAGTTGCTGCCCTACAGATTTCTGCGATGGGCGCGTTCGTTGGAAACATGGCAGAGGTGGCTGCTGAGCGCGTCGAGTGTGCCATGACTCCTGTTGGACGTGGAATGCCTGCTGCGTCATAGGCTGTGAAGATGCATGCTTTGATCCAAGTCGTGAGTGTCTGCCTCGAGATCCGCAAGCCCAGTGATGAAGGATTAAAAGAAACAAACAGGGAGTCACATCTCCTGAATGCTGCTGTGCGCCTGATGTATATCTTTAGCGCTGTTCTTACATCCAACTTGTGCCACATCTTCTCTGTGGGATGCGTTGCATTAGGGCAGAAGGATGGCAGAATTATTTGTTGTGAGACGTGGAAGGCGGAAATCACTTTCGGTTTAAAAGATGGGTCTGGCCGTAGGCACACTGAGTCTGGGTTAAAAGAGCATAGGTGTTCCCTCACTGAGAGGGCCGTGAGCTCGGATACCCTTCTTGAAGATGTTATTGCTATTAAGAAGGCCACCTTAATGGACAGAATTCTCAGTGGGGCCTTCCTTAAGGGTTCGAAAGGAGCCTTCGTAAGTTGTTTGAGCACTAGCGGTAATTTCCAGGAAGGAAATCTGTGAGCCACTGGGGGGGGGGCAAGTAGCATCGCCCCCCTTAGGAATCTCCTCACATGAGGGTGCGATGAGATCCTTCCCCCTTGTGAGCATGGTATGAAGGCCGCCAGGGCCTCCATTTGTCTCTTGAGCGTGTTTGGGCGAAGGCCATTATCGAGGCCCTTCTGTAGGAATGCTAGAATATGTCGAGTCGTGGCCTTGGTTGGGTCTATCTGTTCCGTGGAGCACCACTTTTTGAAGACCTTCCACGTGGCTTGGTATATCCTCTTGGTTGAGGGGCGTCTTGATGCCAGTAGGGTGTCGATTACCTTCTCTTCGTATCCGCATTCCCTCAGTGTTCTCCGCTCAGTCTCCGTGCCATCAGTTTTAGCGACTCCACATCGGGATATCCTACTGCTCCCTGGCGCAGCAGGTTCTGGTGTGGCTGGAGTCTCAGGGGGGGCTCGATCGCCATCTCTGATATCTCGGAGAACCACGGACAGCGTGGCCAGTGAGGCGCTATCAGCACTACTTGCGCCTTCTCCTGTCGAATTTTCTTGCAAACCTTCCCCAGTAGCGGGAATGGTGGGAACAGGTATAGTAGGCCTGTTGGCCAAGCCGAGCGTAGGGCATCCGTCCTTTCTGCTCCCAGCTGAGGGAATCTTGAAAAGAACCTTGGAAGCTTCGCATTCAAGGCCGACGCGAAGAGGTCCACCGACATCCTTCCAAATGTGTCCATGAGGTGAAGAAACGTCTCCTGATCGAGTTCCCATTCCCCTGGTGCCACTGTGTTTCTGCTCAGGAGGTCTGCTTGTGTGTTCGTCTCTCCCTGAAGGTGTTGAGTGGATAGGGAGAGGACTGTTGATTCTGCCCATTGCATGAGGAGCTCGGCCTCCGTGTGTAGGGATTTCGATCTCGATCCTCCCTGTCTCACTATGTATGATCATGTTGTTGTGTTGTCCGTCAGGAGAAGGACGTGTGTGTCCCGTAGGAGTGGTGTGAAGTGGTTCAGGGCCAGTCTCGCCGCCCTGAGCTCCAGCCAGTTTATGCTGTGTGATCTTTCCTCTGTGGACCAGAGGCTCTGCATCATTTGGTTTAGGCAGTGTGCTCCCCAACCCCTGAGGCTTGCGTCCGAGGTAACCACCACCTGGTCCGGGACTGTCATCGGGGACCCCCTGGAGATGTTCTCTTTGCGAGTCCACCAGCGTAGGGAGAGTGCAAGGGGCCCCGTGACTTCCAAGGAGGCGTCTTCCCTTCTCGTTATTTGGTTCTGGTACAGCAAGAGGACCGACTGCAGATGTCTGGAGTGGAATCTGGCCTAGGGGACCACTTGTATTGCCGAGATCATTAGGCTGAACAGCCGTGCTAGTGTTGTAAGCGAGGCTCTTTGTTTTTTGCTTACTGCTCTTGCCTCTGTCTGGATGGTCACTTGGCGCTCTCTGGATAGTGTGACTGAGTAGCTTACCATGTCGAGGTGGACACCCAGATGCGTTAGTTGTTGAGACGGGTCGAGTGAACTCTTCTTGTAATTTATCAGGAAGCCATGGTTCTGAAGGCATCTGATTGTTTCCTGTATGTCTTTTTGAGCCTTGATCCTTGACAATGCCCTTAGGAGGATGTCGTCCAGGTAAGGGTAGAGATGTATGCCTTTGGAACGAAGATGTGCAATGAGCACCACCAGTATCTTGGTAAACACCCTGGGGCGGTGGAGAGACCGAAGGGTAACGCTTTGAACTGGTAGTGCTCCTCGCCGAACGCAAATCTGAGGAACTGTCGGCTGTCCCTGTGCATTCCGATGTGCATGTAGGCTTCTGATAGCTCTAGAGAGACGAAAAAGTCACCCTCTCGGATTGCCTCCCTTATCAAGGATAGAGTTTCCATCCAGAAACGCTTGTATGTAACAAAGGAGTTTGCGAATTTTAGGTCTAAGACTGATCGGAGGCTCCCGTCCTTTTTGGGTACTGTGAAGAAGTAGGAGTACACCCCTGAGAAACGTTGCATGTTTGGAACTGGCTCTATAGCGTCGAACTCCAGTAGGTGGTCTATGGCTATCCTGAGGTTGCTGGGAACGGGAGCTGGGAGGAACCGGTTCCTTGGTCTTGTGTTGAACTCCACCTTGTAGCCGTTGGCTATGGTGTCCAGGACCCACCTGTCCGTGGTGGATTCCAATCAGGAGCTTAGGAACCGAGATAGCCTTCCTCCCACTGGGATCGTTTCTGAGTCAGGATTGCTGGCGGGGGGGGGTTCCGTTGTGACTGCGTTCCGCCTTTTCGGCTGGTGGCTGGGTTTGAGAACGGTGCATGTCGAATGACGTAGTTTGTTCTCGCCCAGGCTGGCCTGGAGAGGTGAAAGTCCGACCTCCTCCCGTTGCTTCTGTATTGACAAAAGGAACTGGAATATTGTGCTGAGCGCTTGAAGGGCTTTTTAGATGCTTTCCGGTTCATTGATGGCATCGCTTGTTTCTTATCCTTAGTCTCCACTAGGATATCCTTGAGCGTGTCTTCCCCAAATACCTTGGAACCCTTGAAGGGGGCTGTTGCCAGGGCATTCTTCGATTGGTTGTCGGCGTCCCACTGTTTAACCCACAGTGAACGTCTGGCTAGATTGGCTGCTGCGGTCGCCCTGGCCGCGTATGAGAGGGAGTCCTGCAACGCATCCGCCATGAACTGTAGTGCGTATTGGATTCTGTTAAATGCCTTCTGGAGTGCTCTAGTTTCCAGGTCTGGCCTGTCCATGACCTCTTGAAGCCATATGATCGGCACTCTTGAGATCAATGCTGATGCCAGTGAGACCCTGATCCCCAGAGTCGACGCCTCATATGATTTCCTCAGGGCGGCATCCGTCCTTTTCTCGTCTAGGTCCTTCAGGGAGCCTTCTCCCTCTTTCGGTGCGAGAGAATTCGAAACCATGGAGACCACCGGCCGGTCGACCACCGGGGTCCTCAGCTTGTCAAGGACATCTGCGGGGAAGACATCACTCAGGTCTCGGGGACTGGGAAGAGACCTCAGCCCCTGTGGCTCCTTTTTTGTTGTGCCGCTCACCCTTTACCACCTCCTTGGAGCGTGTTTTGGGCCTCCTGACTTTGGGTGCACTCCCGGAGCAGCCACTAGTGAGCGCCTTCTCTGCCTCTCTTGCCGCCTTCCTTTGGGGCACAGTCGTCTGCTCCGAAGAAGTAGAGGCGCAGGAGGTGGTGGCAGAGCTTCCGAGGCTGCCGTTTGGGGCGCTGGGGGCCTCCGTAGCTGCTGGTTGTTGCAGCTGATCGCGCGCACCGCAGTCATCTGCCGCAGCTTGCCCTTTGCTTCCCTCCATGGCTGGGACAGGGGGAGCACACCAGAAAGGAAATCGGGTGCTGAGATTGCAGGGGGACAGCGGAGGAGTGCGGGAGGACGATCGTGTGGCTTGGACAGTGGGGACAGCGGGGGGGGGGTAGCGGAGGCTGTGGGGTGGGGGGGTGCCCGGAGAGAGGAGTGGGGGAAGCTGTGAGGGGGGGCGAAGAAGAGCGTGGCCAGTGGACCCGGTGGGGAGCAGGAGAGAAGGATATAGAGGGGAAAAGGATTTTTTTTTTAAGAAGGAGGATAGTGCAGAAGAGGTTTGGGTAAGAATTGGGGGGGGTCGGGTCAAAAAGAATGGAAAATACAACCAGAAAGGCAAAGGAGCTCTGGAGGAGTGAAAATCCTATCCTTGCTGGGTGAAGCAGGAAGAACTGAAGACCCCGTGGAAGAGAGAGGAGAACAAAGACTCTAACTTCCAGGTCAAAGGTCTTCTTCCTGCTTCGAGCTGGGTGGTCCTAGTTTCCCAATCACTGAGGATTGTTCAGGCTCCTGAGACCTAGCGCAGGCTTTTCCCATTCCTCCGCCACAAGCTTCCAGAATGCTTTGGGGAATGGGAAGAATGGGCATTTGGGTTTGAATGAGGGCATCAGTGCCGCCACTTTTTGGCTCTTAGGTGCCTCTGATTCCCCAGTGTCGTCCTCCTGTGGGGACGGCAAGGGAATCTCCAAGGCCGCCATGGCCTTGTTAAGGAGGTATGCAAATTTTTCCCCGTGGAAAATCCGTCAGTTATCTCTGGCTCAGAAGTGTCCGAGTCAGAGAGTTCCCCTGGTTCCCGGTCTGAGGTCCCCTCTACGTCGACATTTCCCTCGACATCCTAGTTCCCAAGGTGCCCTTTGAGGTTTGGATTCTCCTAAGTAGGTCCTCCCCATCTGAGGCCTCACCGGACTCCTCCGATGAATGCCTTGACGGGGGGTCTTTCTTTTCTTTCCCCTCGACTTACCTGTGGCAGCCCTGAGCCACCTCTTGTCTGAGGTAGTCATATTTTAGTTGGCTTTCCCAGAGCGTCTGGGTTTGCTACCCCTTGGCTCGTTTTTTCCGCTTGATTTGGCGGGACCCATGGGTTCCTTCTGGTCATCATCTTGGTCCGAAAGGAGGGCCTCTTTTAACATGGCCAGAGCTAATTTTATGCTCTGCTTTTTGGCCCTTGTGGTGGACCCTCTCCTGATGCACTTGTTTCCCAGGGGTGGCCTTTTGTTCATCTGCACCCTCTCTCCCCCCATGTCTTCCTCCATTGGCTCCCCTCCCGAGGAGTGTTCCTCAGAGAGGTCCCGCTCTACAATTTTGACCTGGCTCTCATCGTCTTCCTCCTCACAGGAGGATATGACCCCCATGCCCCCCTCCAGGCGTCGCCTCACCGAGGCCGCCATGGCCATTGCCTCTGCTAGGTCTTTCTTGGGAAAGGACTCAAATAAAACCTGGCACAGTTCCTTCCCCGCAAGGACCCCTCTTACCGCGTCCAACATCCCCTGCCCAGAACTGCCCTCGTCTCCTTCAGCGGCATCGCTCAGGTCTCGGGGACTGGGAAGAGACCTCAGCCCCCGTGGCTCCTTTTTTGTTGTGCCGCTTGCCCTTTACCACCTCCTTGGAGTGTGTTTTGGGCCTCCTGACTTTGGGCGTGCTCCCGGAGCAGCCACTAGTGAGCACCTTCTCTGCCTCTCTTGCCGCCTTCCTTTGGGGCACAGTCATCTGCTCCGAAGAGGTAGAGATGCAGGAGGTGGCAGAGGAGCTTCCCAGGCTGCCGTTTGGGGCTCCGGGGGCCTCCGTAGCTGCAGCTGATCACGTGCACCACAGTCATCTGCCGCGGCTTGCCCTTTGCTTCCCTCCATGGCTGGGACAGGGGGAGCGCGCCAGAAAGGAAATCGGGTGCTGAGATTGCAGGGGGACAGCGGAGGAGTGCAGGAGGACAATTGCGTGGCTTGGGCAGTGGGGCAAGCGGGGGGGGAGTAGTGGAGGCTGTGGGGTGGCAGGGGGAGTAGGGGGGTGCCCGGAGAGAGGAGTGGGGGAAGCTGTGAGGGGGGGGGCGAAGGAGAGCGTGGCCAGTGGACCTGGCGGGGAGCGGGAGAGAAGAAGGGTATAGAGGAAAAAAGGATTTTTATTTTTTTAAGAAGGAGGATAGTGCGGAAGATGTTTGGGTAAGAATTGGGGGGGTTCGGGTCAAAAAGAAAGGAAAATACAACCAGAAAGGCAAAGAAGCTCTGGAGGAGTGAAAATCCTGTCCTTTCTGGGCGAAGCAGGAAGAACTGAAGACCGCGTGGAAGAGAGAGGAGAACAAAGACTCTAACTTCTAGGTCAAAGGTCTTCTTCCTGCTTCGAGCTGGGCGGTCATAGTTTCCCAATCATTGAGGATCGTTCCTGCAACCTCTCCCCTACAGAACAACATCTCTAGCAGTGTTCCTCCTATTTATTCTGGGATCCCATGACCTACCATTCCTCATCACTAAAGTACAAGCATAGAGCTTGTGCCAAATGGAAGTGAGAGACAGAGAACTAAGTGATACTAGCATAGTATAGCCTCCTTGTTAATGTGAGCACCTAGTGACTTCATTTACTCACAAAACAGCAAGTGGGAATGAGGATTAAAAAAAAAAACAGACAATAGCAGAATTTCACAGAAATTTCCTGTCATTCCTCAATGCCCTCTGTTGGGGAATGAAACTTCCCACTGGCAGGCTTGAGTATTGTTCTGTATTTTATTTACTGCATTTATATCTCACCTCTTCTCAGAGAAGTTTATGGAGGATACATCAAAGATTGATTCAATCCATTTTATTTCACAATAACCCTGACAGGTAGAGGTTTGACTGAAGGATAGACTGGCCCAAGGTCATCCAATAAGCTCTGAGGGCAAGCAGGTTTTGACCTTAGCTATCCCCAGGTTCTAGTTTGGGACTTTAAGCACCACACCACAGGTATAGATACTGGTCCAACAGTCATGTCACCAACACTCTGCAATCAGCAATTCTGCAAATCCAATGATATCCAAGTATTCTTGAGCTGGTGGATGGGCAAATACATGATGAACCAAACAAGGTGACAGCTGGTGGAGGAGTCTAGATCAATTATTGTTCTCCCCATCTCAAAAAAAGAGGAGCCAAATGACAGCAGATTTTATTATCATCAGACACTCTGTACTCCCTGAGTGATGTTATTAAGCCAGATGGGACTTAACATACCCTCCAGCTATATGGGTAAAATTTGCTTGCGGTGACGCAAACATCTTTTCTGTGCCAGAAGGTGAGCTTAAATAAAAATAGATCAAAACAAAAAGGGCAAGACTGGGACCCCAAGACAATGTGATATATGCCAAGGGCCCTTTTACATTACACAGTTATAGTACTACAGTTCCATCTTAACTCATGCAACTGGATTCTGGAATTTGTTGTTTATTGAGGCACTAAGTTCTCTAGCTGAGAATTGTAAGTATCTTTCCCTAATCTGGAAATCCCAGAATTCTACAGGATGGAACTATGGCAGTTAAAGTGAAATTATAGCGCTATCATTTTATAGTGTAAAAGGGTTCCAGATGTCATTGGACTGCCACTTCCAGCAGCCCTCGCCAGCATAGCCAAAGGTGAGGAATGCTGGAAGATGCAGTCCAACAACATCTGGAGGGCTCCACAATTTGTACTGTATTGTGTAACAGTGATATACTACAGCTCTTTATTGGGATAGGAACCCAGAGTTTCAAAACAAAACCCATATCCATAAGCCATTTCTCTTCTCAAGAACAAGAAAATTACTTGAAAAATAATACCAAATGCCAAATATTCTGAAAATAAAATTGCTCAGCGATTCAATGCTCTAAGTGCATCAGAAACTATGGAGAGCACTGACAACAAATACAACGTACTCTGAAATTATCATGTTGACTCTGCAAAAAGTAAACAGATAAGCCTGAAACAAATACTGTCACATTAACCGAGTGCACACTACAATGTGCCAAAATGACTCTTAGCACTCAAATGAGACCACCATATATTGCACCTATGAAAGGAGGAGGACGTGGCATACCGTGTTAAATGTCCTTCATTTAAGTTTTTTTAGAACTGGCCTGATTCCTTCGCTTTCTTTAGAACTGGCCTGATTCCTTGTCTAGGTGAGATCTAGCCCAGGGGAGCTAGATTACGCCTTGACATGTCCTCTTCCTCCTATCTCCTCTTCTTCAAAAGAGTTTTATTTTATTTTATTTTATTTTACTGGACTGTTTCTTTCATCTCCAGCTAATTCCAATGTTGCAGGGGACAGAATGGAACTGAATGACACAGTTCATGGTTATGGAACACCTTCTGCTGATGAATTTTCTAAGCAGCTTTCAGTTTTTCAGTTGTTTCTGTGGAATGGCTATGTCTCATTTAAAAACAAACAAACCCTATTCTCAGAGAACTGAAACAGGTTATCTAATAATAGAAACTTTTTTTAATAAGTAAAAGAAGAAGTCGGTTTGGGCAACCTGGCACTTTTGCAGGTTGTTTTGCATGATAAAATTCCTATCTCTGCTTTCTTGACAGTGCCTATAGTCCTTATACAGACACACAACTACATCCTGAAAACCCATATAGATGAAGAGAATAATAAAAGAACTAGGCTGATTCCATGCTTGCTAACCCTCTTGCTTAATCATATTCTGGGAAAACATGACTTAACCAAATTTAATGCAAGCTTAGTAAAATTAATGTACTTTCCAGTAGTATTCACTTCCTGGTTTAATAAAATTATGGCTCCCTAACACACAACTCATACCATGTGTCACAACTGTGTGTCTTCTCACCCACCCTCCAAGAATAAGCAGTATGCCTTGCACAGGTGTGCATACAAATAAATAGATGTGCAGTGGTCAACTCCTGCAACAGCAAGATACATGTAAGAAGAGTAATGGACAAGTATGACATTCCAGTTCTAAGCAGAAAACATATGTGGAACTCTTACTGCAACCCTAGAATGAACTGATATGACACCTTTTCTATTAGAAGATGAACTTTGAAAGCTAGGAACATTCCCCTTCAAAAATCTGGGGTCTATAATATTTTGCACATTCACCATGTAATCTTAGCTGTTGAGATCAAGTATGTAACATCCTTTACTCAGATTATAGTGGCTTAAGTTTCATTTCCTATAACTGTAAGCACAACTTTCACATAGAGGACTCATTACACATAGGCAAAAAACTCCTAAAAGGTATAAAATGAACATACAGTTAGACCCTTGTATTCACAGAACTGATATCTGCAGTTTCAGTTATCCGTGGTTGAAAAAATAGGGACGCACACCATAGAGTTGCACTCTATGGAAAATGTCTAGAGAGGTGTCCTCTCTAGGTATCTTCTAGGTCCTCCAATGCAATTCTATGGTATATTTGTACCGGAAGTCTTTTATCTTAATAGGGTCCAATATTATCTGCGGTTTCTGGTATCTGAAGCAAGTCCAGGAACCAAAACTCCACCGATATGGGAGTCCAACTATATACGTGGGTTTTGGGGAGTTGTTTATGGGGACTGTGCTATGCCAAGCAAACCCCCGGTGTGCGGCGCAAAGCTGCACGTTCCCTGTGTGTGTGGGGAGAAACCGAAAGCTGAGCAACCCCGGGCGGCTTTGCGGTGAGCACCAGGGTTTGCTCAGCCTTCGGTCCCCCCCCCCCCGAGAACGAAGGGCCAGAAAACCCCCGGCACTACCGCAAAGTCGCACTTTCCCTGTGGGGGGGGGATCTGAAGGATGAGCAAACACCCGGCGGCTTTGCAGTGAGTGCCAGGGGCTTGCTCGGCCTTTGGATTCCTCCCCCCATAGGAACGAGTAGTTTTGCTGCAATTGTGCAGCTATTTGGCCCTCAGCCGTCCACCTCCATCCCACCTGCGAGGCCGTGTGGCCAGATTGTGGCCAAATTTGGACTACATAGCCACGTGGTCCAGGCACAGGTGTTGGGGCAGCCAGATTGTGGCCAGTTTGGCCGCTAAGCAGTGCAGCTGTTAGAGTTCCGCAATTACACAAAACCACGAAAAGGAAAGCCGCAAATAGGAAGGGATGATTGTATTACCTATAGTTGCTGCTTTTTAATGAGAATGATTTTAAATAGCTTTTAATTCTATTGAAATAGTTTATATTTTAACTTTTTCATGTTTTTAATGATGTGAACTTTTATTTCTATCTAGTTTAATGTCTGCAAGTTGCCTTGATTTCCAGGGCTTGGAAAAGGGTGTGATATAAATAAAGAAAAAAATAAATAAAAATAATATGTAGGTTCTAGCACATATCAAAGCACAGAAATCGACACTATTGTCTTCATGTATTGTTTAATGGGACATGAGGGCTCACCCAATCACTGGCTGATTAAAATACACCTATTTATATCCCACCATATCTCATGAGGCATCAGGGCAGCACAGAAGTAAAATTAATTTGAACAGTCAAAAACAGTTTTGAGTATAAAATAAGAAAAATAATTTAAACAGAGTTAAAACATACTGAACAATTTAATCTGTTTACTTGTACATTTTTGCCCCAAAGACTTTAATAAAAAGCCATGTTTTATCTTGGTGCCAGAATGAAGCCAACTCTGGTTCAAACCAGGCTTTCAAGGGTAAGGCCAAAGAGCCACAGCACTAAACACCCTCTCCCACAGTGTACTGCTCCCAGTGGTGGGAGATGGGGTTGGGGGGCTTCCACAAGGCTCAGTATTACAGACTGAGTTATACAGGGAGAGGCACTCCTTCAAGTACTGAGGTCCCAAGCCAGTTAGGGTTCTGAACGTCATCACAAACACCTTGAATTTAGACCAAAAGTATACTGGCAATAGAATTCCATGGTTTATAGTGAATATTTGTCTCAAATCCATTGTCATTCCATCAGCACCTGAATGAAATGGAAGTTCAGCACTACTGTACATGAATCTTTCCTTTTAAGATATGTATTTACATATTTAACCCAATGTCAACATGTCCCCCAAAGTGGCTTGAATCCTTTAAATACTTGCATCCATTTAAATGCAAGTATTTAAATGGAACAGCATCTGGGAATTCTACTCTGTAAGCGAGAGCTTAAGGTCCTGGCCTCAGATACTGAAGTCTGTTTATGCACATTGGAAATACAATATAAAATTTGTTTTCCATACTGTGGTCATCAAGTAAGGGCAAAAAGACACAAATTACAATTACCTTCACTTCTCTATTTAATTCAAGGTTTATAGGTATCCCCAATTTTTGTTTTTAAAGGGTGAAGCCAGCTTCATTTTTATTTTGTATTCATTCTGGCTTCCTCTATTTACTGAACAATTTATTAAACTGTGTGGGTTGGCATGTGTGTGTACTTGATATGCAACATACTATGGAGAGGAAGAATCTTTCAGAGTGCATGCTCTCAGAAATGAATGTATTTAATTTATTTAGAATATTTATATATTCATCAAAAGGTTGTCAGAGGGGTTCACATAGTACAAGGGGGCTTATAAATATGTTGGAATCAAGAAGCTTATAGTCACACTACGGTCTTTACCTGTATATCTCCTACCACAGTGCAAATAAACAATTGCCTCACCTACACCTGATGTTAACATTGGTTCTGGTCCTTGGCAGCAGGGCACAGAGGACACAGGGAGGTGCTTTGTACTGAGTCAGACCATTGTTCAATTACTATCTATTCTCAGGACTGGCTCTAACATTAATCAGAGTGAGGCAGACACCTCAGGCAACAGATTTTTGGTGTAATGAAAAGGCAAAAAAAAAAAAAAAGTGTCTGCTGCTGAGGTAAACAGCAGGTGGCCAACCAGTTACCGTAACTGCATTTATCCTTGGGCCAACTGCATGGATTTGGACCAGGGTGCAACGAGAGCAGGAGCATCAGAAAGATATACAATAGGCTGTTATACAATACGCTGTTATTACAGTGGCAGCGGCAGGAGGCTAATAGCCTATCTCCACCTGCTGCCACAGGTAAGTGCTGTATGATGGACAAGTAGCAGAAACCAAGTAATTTAGAGAGGAAGACAGACAAGGTCTGCAAGGGAGGGGGAAGCGTGTGTCTTTTAGTTATTGAAACAGAGGGAGAAAGAAAGCAATAGATAGGGATTATGCAGCTAGGGAGCCCTGGTGGCACAGTGGTTAAATGCCAGTACTGCAACCACTATGTTGTAAGTTTGGTCCTATAGGGCTCCAAGGTTCACTCAGCCTTCCATCCTTTCGTAGGTCGGTAAAATGAGTACCCAGCTTGTTGGGGGAATTAGCTAATAAGTTGTAAACCGCTTAGGGAGTGCTTTGGCACTAATAAGGGTACAGAAATAGACATGATATTGCTAAATGTTCTCAGAATGCTCAATTCTTGACCATACAGTAATATAGCACATGCTTTATGTGCAGAAAAAAATGACTTATTCTGTGACTAAGTTGGCCAACTTCTTGGAGTTGTCTGCCACGGACTCAATTTTTCAAAATAGGATTTGACTTGGTTTGCTTACCTGCTTTACATTGGTTTTTAATTTTAAGGATACAGACTACCAGCCTCTGTTTCTACCTGTAAAATGGGTAAAGGATTTATAGAATATCTTCTAATAATTCTTAAATAATACGCAGCATGTTTGTGTATTACATGGGTTGTCACACACCTAAGCTATGCACTTTTACTTCTTCCTTTGAATTTGCAATCCAATAGGAGTCTGGACTGTGTTAGGCTGCTCTGTGTAGAAATAAATGATTTAACACAGTCCCAGATCTGCTTTCCATTATCTAGTTTCAAACAGAAAAGTAGAGGAGTAGCAGGGGAGGTGGTTAAAAAGGCAGTGTTACTTTCAAATGGGACCTCCAAAAAAAGGGACTTCAAAGCATGGTTGACGGTGTTCCTGATTCCAAGGAGAAAACTCTAGGATTGTAGCAGCACGCTAATCCATTTGCAGTTGAGACAATATGAGTAACAACTGATCCATGTTCACAGAAGACTTTTTCTTCTTTCTTTCCTTTCTTTCTTTTGGTAACTTCCAGGCACTTTCCTAAAAAAAAAGACTTTCTATCCAACCTAACTGCAATAAAAAAAAAGCACCAGACTTCTCTTAATGTATATTTTCACTTTGTTGGAAGTTGTGCCAAACTTCGTGAGTAAAGAGTACAAATTTTACCTATGCATACCACTATTAAAAATTATTCACTAGGCTGATCATTGATAATTATTACAGACCAGACCAATACAATAAATTCTTCTTTCCCTAGATGTCATGTTACTTTCTCATGCTGCAAAAATCAGCAGATACTGAATGAAAGCCTGCATCAGAGGCTGTGTGATACATAATTTTATGATGATTTAGGTACGTCTCTGATACAATACAAAAGGCTGAACTGCAACAACATTCATTGGTGAACCATACATGGTGTCCTGCCTTGCAATGGGAGCCATAGCTCAATGGGAGCCATAATACAATTGTCACGCTGCTGGCTCTGGTTACACAACGATCCTGATGGTGCAGTTAAGTCTCTTCTCCTCTCCTGAGAATATGAACATTGCACTTCTACACAGTTCAGCTTTAAGCTATTCTAAGTCAGTTAACAGTAACATAACTTCCCAACAGGATGCCAGCCAATATTTATAGTCCCTCATGGATGCAATAATGTAACAGCACAATCTTATACACAGCTGTTTACAACTTAAGTCCCATGTAATTCAGTGGGGCTTACATCCAGGTAAGTGGATCCAGGACAGCATCCTTAAAGTTTCTTTTAATGTTACCTCCCTCTATTGATTTGTGAAGTTATTTGAGCGTTATAGAACTGCCCAATTTTCCTGGGTAAATTTTGCTTTACTAAAGCATGAGGGAGACCTGAAAGAAAAACTGTGTCAAATAAAAAGTATTCACCCAAGGAGACTTTCTGCTGTGCTTTCTGCAACCAGACTTGTTTATCTTGGATTGGCCTTTTTAGTCATCAGCGTGCTTGCAGAAAGCGCGGGATGAATCCTTCCTGAATCTTCATTTGCGAAGAAAAGCCAGAGAGAGAAAGGGTGCACACCCAAGCTACATGGTACCGTAGGTACACTAATGTACACTAGGTTTTTAAAGTTAGCTCCTGTGGTTCTAGCTCCAGCTTAAAACCTCAAAATGTCCACACAAAATTCTCCACCTTGACAGCAGGGGGCATTCTACAAATTGAAGGTCAGCAAAACACTCAGTTGTACGGCTCTAAATGTCACAACCAGAAAAAAAAACCAGGCCCAACAAGGTAAAGACTGCGTTGTGTTTACTGATCAGCTGAGATTGACTCTTGAGGCTTAAAGAGCCTTTTAATCCACAGTCCTAGCTAAAACTGAGGCCTGGTACTGACATAACATTCCTGATACATGACTGGTCAAAGAGACAGACAGCATGTCCTAGGATGGTGTATCTCCTCCTTCCTTCGCATACATTTTCCATGAACTAACCATGGTAAGATTAATTTGAATCCTTCGTAGCCAGGATTTGAGGAGACGACGAAAGGACAGAGTAGAAAGAAAGCACATGATCAGAAATGTTATATAATCATTGCACAGCCCCCTCTCTAGAATTCTATGATATGGAAATTATTGGAAGGTCATATTTGGTGCATTTATGAAAAAACAAAACAATTTTGGAAACAGATACACTGCTTGATGCAGAAGATTTTTACGGCAAAAATTCAGTTAAAACCAGAACTGATTTTATCAAGGCTGATGGGTGATCAGGAAGAGATACAACATTAAAAAGTGTTTCAATATATGATCGCTACAGCAAGATTTTTGTATGCTCAGAAGTGGAATACTACAGAGACACCAATACAAGAAGAGTAGATAATGAAAATGTTTAAATTGGTGGATACGGACAAGTTACTTTATTCAATTAAAGTTATTTTAATAAGCAAAAAGTAATTAGATACTATATTGAAAGATTGGAAACCCTTTTTAGTCTTTTTGCAAGAGAGGGGTGTGAAGATAACATTTACGGGTTTTGAACATTAATAGTTTTTTGAACAAAAGGTAGAAGTGTGGAGTAGTATTAGAATATAGAGGAAGAATTTAGTATTTTACATATTATTTTGTTAAGAAAGTTGGAAGTCAATTCTTTCAACTTTTTTTCTGTTTTCTGTTCTATTCTTTTTAAAAAATCTCTATTTCTGTTTCTGATATATGTTATTTTAGGCTATAATAGTTAGTTGGTAGTTAGGTTGTAGAAAATACAGTATATTGTTTGTTTGTTTTTTGTATTGTGTATGTAATGGAACCTATTGTTATATATATTTTACTTAATAAAAATATTTTTTAAAAAAATAAAGGATTGGAAGGAAATACAGTTGTCCCTTCATAATCGCTGGGGTTTGGTTCCAGGACCCCCATGGATACCAAAATCTGTGAATACTCAAGTCCCATTATATGCAATGGCATAGCAAAATGGTGTCCCTTATATAAGACGGCAAAATCAAGGTTTGCTTTTTGGATTATTTTTTAAAATAATATTTTCAAGCCGTGAATATTTAAAACCGTGAATGCCAAATCTGTGAATGTGGAGGGACAACTGTAAATACCAGGCATAAGGGAGATTTCATATGTAAAAATTCCTTTTAATAAAATCTTAGAGGCTCCTACAAGTTGATTTGTAGCTGACTGGTAGCTGGTTTTAAACACATGTCGATCCATGGGGGATATGTTTCAAGACACATACACCCCGTGTATACCTGAAACCGTGGATAATAGGGCACCCTATTATTTTCACTGAGCAGCAAAGTTGACCATAGAGTCTCATTGGAGGATCCAGAAATGCCTAGAGAGAACATATTTTGAAACCGTGGATACTGAATCCATGATACGGGGGCTGACCTGTACTCTTGGCATTTCCAAGGAGCAAAACAAGGCAAGATGGTAGGAATTTATCTTGCAGTTGTAATACATTATTTGAAGTCTACTAATGACTATATTTCATTGCTTAGAAAAATGAAGTACTCTGTTACTATTAACAGACAACATAAGTTACCTAAATGAGAACTTCAGAGTTTCTAGATATCCCTCATATTACAGCGACCCCTTGGTATCTCTATCTCTCTCATTCAAGTACAAGGGGAGAGGAAGCCATTTTTCTGTCCATTCTCACTGTATCAAGGACAGGTATATATGTTTTAGACTTCAGTTCTCAGCGGCTCCAAACAGCATGGCCAATGGTAAAGATCATGTAAGCTGTAGTCCAAAAATCTAGAGGTCCAAACGTCCACCTAGCCCATGACTTGCAAAACAACTCTATCATCACTATCACCATCACCCCAAAACTGGGACTACCAACAACATTAAACACAATTAAAAATAATAAAAAGCAGTTTTAAAAGCCATCATAATTGAGAAAGTACAGCACCCCCTTAAAAGTCCTTTCTTTAAATATTGTTCCTTCTAAAAAGCTACAATAAAATCATCCTTGCCTGCTGAAGGAAGGACAGGAAGGAGGAGGCCACTCTAGCCTCCCTAAGAAGGGCGTTCCAGAGTCTGGGACAGCCATCTCACAACCCCACCAGCCATGCCTGTGAAAGGTAGTGGAACTAAGAGATGGGCTTCTCCTTAGGATCTTGTGGCCCACACAAGACATCTGAATATAGTTTGACCTAAGCCACATAGGCTATAACTAGACCTTTAAATACAATATAAAACTCAAGTAGTTTAATCTTCCCACAAGGAATGATGCTCTAGCCCAGTGGTTCTCAACCTGTGGGTTCCCAGATGTTGTTGGACTACAGTTCCCAGGAGCCCTCTGAGGGAGCTACAGTTCCCAGGAGCCTCATTAATGACTGGGAGGACCACCTGGCTGTCAAGGTGAGACCTCAGAGGGCTCCTGGGAACTGTAGTCCAACAACATCTGGGAACCCACAGGTTGAGAACCACTGCTCTAGCCCATGGGGTGACCAGCACTGCAGAATGTACTGCAGAGGTGACTTAGCACCACAGATTTATGTAGGACCATTATTATTCAGGCAATTGTATTTTCAGTCCCTGTCCTAATAATCCCTGCATGGAATCTGACACCTTCAGTGTCAATGTGCACACAGCTGATGACAAAAACTGTCAGTGGAGATTAAACCAGGAATATCTTGCTAATTAGAATCCCCTTCCACTATCCAGGTACAGATTATGTAAATATCAAAAAGATGATGAACATTCATAGTACAGTAGAAACTCTCGGGAGACCTAAAAGGAAGTTACTTTAAAGCTGAGAGGTCAGAAAGTGATGAATTATGCTGTGGAATGTCTGCAGATTTAAAGGGCAGCAAGTAAACAGATCATGAAGATTACTCCATTACTTAGAATGTAGATGATGTATTAAAAAGTTTTTTTCCAAACGGTAAGCCAGTGTAGGACTAAACAGATGTGAATCATAATACAGTCCAGATGGGGCTTTGTTATAATTTATCGGTTCCTAGGCTATATAACTTTGGTAGAACACCCTCAGACTATTCACACTATGTGTTAAACTGTCGTCTGTGTGCATGATCAGAGTTGTTTGTTGCTCCCATTCACATCAAAGCAAATTTAAAGCACTGTTCAATGACAACTTTAGCATACGCCCAACACCCTGTGACATTAGGTTGGTGTGTATGTGTAACACGGCTTCCTCTGTAGCAGTGCCTTGACTGTGGAACTCCCTACTCAAGGAAGTTAGGTTGGCCCCATAACTTTTAAGCTTCCTGAAGGCAGCCAAATAGTGCTGTTTGCATGGCATTCAATGTTCGAAATTGCTGCTTTAACTGTTTTAAAACTGAATTCTAGGATTCAAAGTATATGGTGTCATTATGTGCATTTTCTTCCAAGATCCATAATACCCATGAAACAACATTTTTTGTCAGTAGTGTTGGATAACACAGGTTGGGAAATGCACCTGACTGTAACCGGATGCCATTAAATGAAAAATTACAAATTTTCCAGTGCCTACAGTTGTTCGTTATGAACATGAGTGAAAAGGTGAGTCTAACATGCTGACATGTTTTCTCCGGATTTTTGTCCATCTCCACCACGCCACCACCGCGCTGCTGAGCCAGGGGAAGGAACAAAACCTCTCCCTTCAGCTGGGAACTGCCTCCAGAGCTTTAAAATTGGTTGCGGTGTTGGAGGCAGTGGCAACTGCAGACGAAAATACAAAGAAAACCCCATATCCCTCATACTCTGCATCTAGGTAAGATACCCTGAAATGCTGTGGATCTGGACCATGCAACATGTGGCTGGATCATCCCAGATTCGGGGAAAAGGCCATGTTACACGTGGCCTGACTTCTGCAGATTCAAAGGCATTCACATGGGGATTTGGGATTTTGATAGTGTAGACAAACCTGGAGTGTGTGATGTAGACTTCCTTAGGTTTCTGTGGCAACTAGCAAGTGTTTCCCCATTCCATACAGGGTCTTTTCATGCCATATCTCAGAAAGTTAACTTGTTGGATGACAACTTCCAGCATTCCCTTCCAATGCCCTGTGGGGGATCATGTAGTCTGAAAAGTGACATTTCCACACTGTACTTTACATGGCCATTTGACTCTGTGCCAATTTACAGCCATTTCAACCTGTGGAAGGGGTCAGTGATTTGGCCCCTTTAAATGCTAGACTGTAACTCCAATCTGCCTTAGCCAACTCAGCCACAGTTGCAGCTGTGAGGGCCAAAATTTTCCCACTCCTAATCTATGACATGGTAGTTGTGATAAAGCTACACAGCACTTAAGCCAGTATGGCTATTTAGATGCTTGGACAAGGGGTGAGGATGAACAAAACACCTAAACCTGAGAGGTTCCTGAGGCTATCTTGAAATGAAATGATGTCTGTATGCGCCATCTTTTTATGCCACAGGTTTTTTGGGCTGAAAAGTGCTATGGAACAAGCCTGCAAAATCTTTGGCTTTTGCAACCTCCTGGAAAATTTTTTAAAAAATACTGGTAATGTTTTAACAAACAAATAAAAAAATAGCTCTTTGTCTCCAGGAATCAGCCCTGTGGTAAAGGAATGCAGATGCTATTTTCAAAAAGATTTTTAAAATAAATAAGTAAATAGAACTAATAAAACAAAATGAACCCAATTAGCTGAGACAGTTTCGATTTTAAACGGGTTTCAAGACCATGATGCAAAGAGTAAGAGAACTGTGGCCATTTCAACTGCCTCAAGCAAAACTGAAACATCATTCTTGTCATTGTGGATTATGGCCTCACCTTTTCACCACAAGCTTTAGCATCTTGTGTGAGCCTTTCACTAGGCAGATAGCCTCTTGCCGGAACCCAGAGAGGCCCACATCATTGATACTGACAATTTCATCTCCAGCCAGCAACTTGTTGACAGCTGCAGCTTTACTGCCTTCTTCAATCTGAAAAATAAAAATAAATATGAAATTGTAAAGAGAGACCAAAGGTACCTCAATCTCAATCTCTCTCTCTCTCTCTCTCTCTTTTTTTTTTTTTACTTTTCACAAATATTTGTATTACACCCCCTGCCCTTTGAGATCCAAAAGCTAACAGCAGCATTAAAAAAAACAGTGAAACATGGACACTTAGAGGGAGAGGAAAAAAAGACAAGAGGCAGCCAAAGCATCCTATGTACCAACAAATTCAATTTGACCCCAAAGCACCCTGAAACCACAGTGTTAGGAAATACTGCCTTAAATACTGATCAAGTAGTTCTTCCTCAGAGGAAGGGAAAGATCTACTGAATATCAGATGATGGCAGTACACAAAGCTTAACTTCATGTGATAAGTAGAGTAAGAAGACAACTTCATAAGAGAGCAAGGCTGTCCATAAGAAATCCTGATCACAGGTCATTTAGGCTTTAAAGCTCAAGCAACACTTTGCACTTGGGCATGATCAAGGCACCTAAGATGTGTCCAGGGAATGGCTCACTTAGTAGACCAGTGTAAAATGAAGAAAAGGCACTCCTGATTACTATCAGCACTGGATCCAGGAGTATCACAAAATTCAGATCTAATGTTACATCTACCAACCAGTCCAAACAGCTTATTCAAATTATTTACTTCAACCAACACCACCAGTAGTTTGCCTGGACTGAACTTATGAATTAAACTTCTGTTTGTACACTGACATCCAGCCCATCACTTATCTTGCATATCCTTGCTGGGTTTTGTTAAAAAGACAGATATGTTATCTGCATACTAAGCAGATAACTAAGCATGCTGTGCCCTAAAGTTCAAAGTGGCGCTGACAACAAATAAAATCTCAGGTGAAAAGGGAAAGTTTATATCTTTCCAGTTTCTACACAGGAGTATCCCTCCAAAATTGGACCTTACCACTACATAACGTAAATGATTAAAATAGATATTAGCTACATTTCTAAAGCAATATGTAAAGAGCCTCTTCCAATTTCACATTAAAGAGAATAAAAGTCAACATAATCTCTTACAGCAAACAAACTACATATTTATTTCCGAGCATCCCTCTCTGGAGTTCAATTTCCACAATGTGTTCCTTCCTAGTCCATCCACTGTGTAATGACCTGGCATTCTATGACAACACAGAATAATGATATAAGACCTGGGAGAATCAACGGAGTAACATTGCTCCTGCCCTCCTCTCACTTCAGGTTGTCCACCAGGGAAATTAAGGCCTTGTTACCTTCAAAACCAGACTGGAAAAGGAATCCAAATAATGTAACTATAAGTATGGTACATATGTGTGCCAATATCGCAAGTAAATAGGATATAAGGGCATCTGATCTGAAGTGTACACTGAATGCCTCCCCTCCCATTGTACATGTGTAGCCTGGTTCTATTTTGATCTTGTACCAGACTTGAGGCAGTTACAGCCTGCATCCAATTACGTCATTGCACTAGCAAAAGGATCCAATTCCTAACAATCATACATTTTCAGAGTTAGTGCAAAGCAGGGTTCTTTTTAATATTTACTGCGCAAGTGGTTTACGAGTGGTTGAACAACCTTTTGCGCAACTGGTTACACAACCTCTTGTGCAACTGCTTTACACAATCACCTCTGCCGAAATCTAATCCAGTGCAACTGTGCCAGTGGGGATTTTCATTCTGCCAGTGTTAAATTGGATTTAGACCTTTATCCTTGGAAAACTAAGCTTATTCAGAGCAAATCTATGAAAAATATGGTATATGTTCTTCTCTAAGGGTATTTGTTTGGCCTTTGGGACATTGTTTGGATTCCTTTACCAAATGAACTATGCTTTTTTTCTTCTTTTCTTTTTTCTTTTGCAAAATTATGTGAAATATCTTAATTCCCAAGAGAGCCAGCATGGTGTAGTGGTTTGAGTGTTGGACTAGGATGCTGGGGGACCAGGATTTGAATCCCCTCTCGGCCATGGAAACTTACTGGGTGACCTTGGGCAAGTCAGAGGAAGGCAAGGAACAAACCTCCTCTGAAAAAAATCTGCCAAGAAAACCCTGTGATAGATTCACCTGAGGGTCTCCCTAAGTCAGATATGAGTTGGAGACATACAACAACAACAACATAATACCCCCCCCAAACTGAAGTTAATAGCTGGCTGTTCAGTGAGTTCTTCAGCATGATCGGAGGGGTACTTTCGTATTTCACCTCCCCTGCTTTTTTAATCTGCTTTTACTTTTGTTCCGGGACATACAAGACCAGGATACAATTTTATATAGTTCTACTATGAATATGTGTAAGTAAAAGGCTGAAAACTCTGGTAATCTGAAGCTGAAAAGGTGCCTGGAAGAACCTGGATCCTGACACACACACACACACACACACCCAAAGAGCTACATTTTATTTTCATTTGAATGCATTTCTTGATGGCCTCTAAAGAATTCCTGACATGGTTAACTAAACCAATTACTGCCCCAGGCTAAGCAATAAAGGATGGTTGGGAGTGGGTGCTGAACTATACTATCCATGTATTTTGGACCATACTATCAAAAAAAAAGTTATTTTGGCAGATGAGACAGGAAAATACACAAGCAGCAGCCCTCATCCCTGGCAGTAAAAACAAGAACAACTCTACCACAGAACTATCATAAATAAAGAAATGTGCTCTTCTTCGTGACTAATGACAGAGCTGGTTTCTGAAGCGCAGAGACTGTGATCAGGGATCAAATGAAAACAACATTAAGAAGGAACCTTGAAATACAGAGAAAGAGGAAATCATGAACACCTTCCAGAAATGGGAGAAAAATTGAGACACAGCATATATTTTTATTAGTATACATAACCTATTCCTTCCAAGGTCTTATGAGAATCAGAAACCCAGCATTCGACACACACAATGAAAAAATCAGTTGCAGGACTCAAGAGGTGAAAAATTACTAGTGATACTAGGCCATAGCTATGTCAGGAATCAAACCTTAGAGATTTTGTGCTATGCTGCTGCTTGAAAGAGAATCCATCTCCTCGGATTGCAAAGAATGTTCATTGTTCCCTGGGAGCATGTTTGTTTTGTTTTTTAAGGTTGGCAATACACTGAGGAGAAAGCATTTTGTTACCCCCCTCCAAGCATCATACTTCAGCAGGGGATGGGGACACGGACACATTCCACATATTGTGACACACAGGCATCCATCTGCAGAAGTACTAAGCACAACTGGAGGTCAGAAGAAAGCCTGGTTGGAAAGCAAACACATTTGGGTTTGAACCCAAGCACATTCCTCCCTCTCCCCCTTAATTACCAAGATAAGTGAACATTTAAGGGGATAAATCTTTTTTTTTTAATTAATTAGGCCTTAATAGAAGAAAACATTAAAATAATAAACAGTAAGTTTTACAATCTACTTTCTTCCACATCTAATTTTTTCCATACCATTAAAAAAATATTTCTTTTAAAAGATTGGTTGGTGATTTCTGGAGGAATACTAATTTAACATAATTCTTAAAGTATGGCTGTATGTTAATGCTGTTGAAAAAGTCTGCATCCAACTATACTTTGTGAGGAGAAACACAATCTTGTTCAATTATACAAAAAGAGCATTTAGGTTATCAGATCCCCAAAGAAACCTTGATTAGAAGGAAGGAGTGCAATGCATGTTCACCTATTGCCTACTATTCTTGTTCTGTTTAGCATTACACTGCTTCTGATTATTTCCTATTCCATTCATACGCATCCCTTGCAATATCAAACTGCTGTGTATAATGTACATTTTGCCCACAAAGAGCAGGGGAGAGATATTACTACTGCCAAGCACCTTGAGAAATGTCATTCCTCAATTGTTTTGGAGGAGTTTAACAGTTAGAAAATGCAAATAGTTTCCTCCATATTAATATTTACAAAACACAGAGAAAGACAGCATCTAAAGGCAAAACAGAAAAACAAGGGGGATAGGACTTTAGATTCACATAGAATAGAACAAGGTGTATCAGTCAATTGACTTGAAAACACAAAGCACTGTACTGTAATTACATCACGGTTAGCACCACAGGACGAACACCACCATCCCCACATTGCCATCGGCAAATCTGTGCTCAAGTTCGTTCAGCAGTTCACCTACCTGGGAAGCATCATCTCCTCAGATGCCAAGATTGACAAAGAGATCGATCACAGATTAGCAAAGGCCTATAGTGCATTTGGAAGACTTCACAAAAGAGTCTGGAGCAATAAACACCTGAGGCGAAGCACAAAAATCAGTGTGTATAGAGCCATTGTACTGTCTATCCTCCTTTATGGAACTGAAACATGGGTCACCTATCGCCACCACCTACGACTCCTCGAGCACTTTCATCAGTGCTGTCTACGCACAATCCTAAATATACACTGGATTGACTATCTGACGAATGTTGCTGTCCTTGAGCAAGCAGGGATCACCAGTATTGAGGCCATGATATTGAGAACGCAGCTGCGCTGGGCAGGGCACATTTCTAGGATGGAGGACCATCACCTCCCAAAAATACTACTCTACGGTGAACTCGCCACAGGTCAGCTTAAGAGGGCCGCTCCAAAAAAGCAATACGAAGACTCCCTGAAACAACATCTCAGGCTTGGCCAAATTGATCACCAACAGTGGTCCGCCCTGGCCTCACATCGGGAGGCATGGAGATGCACTATCCACAATGCTGCAGCCTTATTTGAGAACTCACACCGAACAAGTCTTGAAGAGAAATGACAACGCAGAAAGAATCACAACCCGGAAACATCATCCAAGGAGATCTTCTGCTGTGCTTTATGCAACCGGACTTGTTTATCTCGGATTGGCCTTTTTAGTCATCAGCGCCCTTGCAGAAAGCGCGGGATGAGTCCTTCCTGAATCTTCGTTTGCGAAGAAAAGCCAGAGAGAGAGATCAGACTCATCACATAGAAATCAGTTCCTGTCTCTCTGATTTGTCTGTGTTTCCCTTATTTTCTATCAGCTCAATACACCAAAGTCCGAATCACTGATTATAGCACCATTTCCACATCTGGTCTATCCATATAGCATCAGAAAGAGCTCAAAGGAGACCAGAGAATCATCAAAGATTCCCAGTCACATTGTCAAAGCTAGACAAGTTGTGCCCTGGTTATTATACAGTTGAGACTGCTGTGGAGCCCACACCAAGCTGCTCCAACTTTCCCAAAATCCTACATAGGGATATAAATATAATGTTAACTAAACCCAGTGGAAACTTCCATGAGGAGGTTATGATGAAACATGAAATATCTGCTGTCATATTTCTCACGATTATGTGAGTAAGCAGGAAAAGAACGTTCACTTCTCCTACAAAGGTCTTAATAATACAAAGCAGGGATGGTTCATACAGGATGAACTGGCTGTGGATACAGTTGTTCCTTCGTATCCATGGATTTGGTATCCACAGATTTAAGTATTCACGGCTTGAAAATATTCTTAAAAAAATAATAATCCAAAAAGCAAACCTTGATTTTGCCATCTTATATAAGGGACACCATTTTGCTATGCCACTGCATATAATGGGATTTGAGTGTTCACAGATTTTGGTATCCACAGGGGCTCCTGGAACCAAATCCCAGCAAATATGAAGGGACAACTGTATAAGGAAATAAACAATTTGTTAAATGTTTGTAACAAAACCTTTCATTACTTTTCATTTCACCAGATTTGCATCCAAGGACACACATACCAATCCATCACATAATTTACAGTTTATGGAGGTAGCCAATTTTGTAGATCATTTTTTTTAATGTACAGAAATGGGATTGCAAAAGGTTTGTTTTATCTGTATCAGTATTATAACACATTTGAATGAAAACTCAAACTTCATTCAACAATTTACTCATCTGTCTTAGGATCATATGTTGAGATGATACATTTTATTTTATAGTTATTTTAAAACATGTACAACCTGGCTTTTCTTCTAGCAAAAACAATAAGTTAACAACAAGAACAGTTTCAACCATCTGTTGCAAGAGTTTCAAATGCATGCCGGAGGTATGACTAGGCCTTCCAGCAGGTCAATATAATGCATCTATTATGTATAATATACATGATATAAATTACTAAACTACTTTCAGGACTTAAAAGCTTAATAGTGCAAATATATCAAATCATCCACTGTTGTTTATTATGGCAGTCACTTTCCTATTTTGACCTCCAACTTTGGGAAAGTACTTCTGTTCTTTCAAAATCCATGTCTATTTTGTTTTAATGACAATGGACCTGATTATTTAGAGTGGCCCTTTGGTATCTGTTTGGTAGCAGTGCCAATATACAAGCCCACGACACATCGATCAACACTGATTGATTTATTAAACAAATAAAATAAATAATGAAATACACTGACAATGCTTCCAGATAGCTGCACACTGAGTGAGCAAACAGAATAAAATAAATGCTTATGTTTACACATTGTTTCTTTTTTTAAAAAATGATAAAATGCAACAGAGATTGGTGGGGTGGGGTGGGAGCAGAGGAGAGAATGGCTCTGGATGGGGAAAGGCCAGGTTACATGCCAGCAGTCAGGACTTTACCAATAGGCATTAGGTCAAACAACCTGCAAAATGGCTAAAAGAATGAGTAGTGACTGTCAGTTATAATAAATTCATGCCACCTTACTTCCACAAAATAGGTTAAGCAAGTGCACTTCCTGACACCTCCTGCTGTGCTGTCCATTACACTGCTTATAAAGGTTAGTGAGGTTAACCTCTGAACTGGTTCTGAGGCAACCTTAATTTCTAAACTCACCATTTACCCAAAACTGTTGCATGCCTTTAAATCAACTCTGACTTAATGGCAATCCTATCATATGGTTTCTCAAAAAGATTTATTCAGAGAAAGTTTGCCACTATATTCCTGTGAATATAGCCTATAAGCAGCTGGTACTTTCCTGGCAGTCTCACTTCCAAGTACTAACCAGGCCATACCTTCAGATAAAGAGACCTGAACTCAAAAAGGCTTTGTCTTGAACGGTATTTTCCAACATGTGCTCTATTCAGTCTATAACATCATCACTACAAGAGATACTAAGAGCTTCAAGGTTGCCTCATTAGGAAGACTTGCACTGACACAAAGCTTTCAATTGTTTATTAAATATAGTATGCGACCTACCTCTGAAGCTTCTTTGGGGAAATAAGCATCAGATAAGCTCTGTGAACAGCTGTGTGCTGTATAGCAAGGTGTGTGTGTGTGTGTGTGTGTGTGTTTGGCAAAAAGGAAAAAAACAACCAGCTCCTCATAAAAGCATGAACAGTTTAATTCAGAGCCAACATTCCAAGGATAGTTACAAGCCTACTTTGTAAGGGCTAACAGCAGTTGGGGTAGGAGGGGATGTCCACAGACTTAACAGATGAATGTAGATAGAGATGCCACAGTCTCAAGAGTCCTAACAAGACCCATTAGCTTATCAGCTTTCATTGGTTAAGCTCAAATGCCCACATTCCTCTATAGACACCTGTATAAACAAGTATGAGGCTGGGTGCGGAAACACAGTGTCACGCTATCTGGTTTCACATGGAATGATGACTTTGTATCAAGTTATTGTCCTTGGAGATTTAACTTTTTTTGTTTCTTTTTAATAATCTCTAACACAGGAAAAAATAGTTTCAGTTATCAGCAGTTCTTTGTTATTGGCCATGACCTCACAAAAAATAAAATCTTCCAACAGCCAAAAATAGATTTGGGACATCTGGCCTGAACTTTTGCTTTTCTTGGAAAAAAAAAAAAAGAATCTAGAACTGCTATTACACAGTCTTTGTCTAGATGGATGACTTAGACACCTTTAATACCTCTTTAAGTAACATTTAATGTGTGTGTGTGTGTGTGTGTGTGTGTGCACGCATGCATGCGTGCGTGCGTGCATCTATGAGCACCTTTAAGTCGCCTGTCAGCTTATGGTGACCCCATGAATTTCATAGGGTTTTCTTAGGAAAAGGAAACTTAGGAAAAGAATACTCAGAGGTGGTTTGCCATTGTCTTCCTCTGAAATATAGCCTACAGCACCTGGTGTTTGTTGGTGGTCTCCCATCCAAGTATTATCCAGGGCCTCTCTTCTTAGCTTCAAAGATCAGATGAGATCTGGTGCCTCACCAGAAGCCCTGGTGGTGCAGTGGTTAAATGCCAGTACCACAAGCCACAATGTTATGAGTTTGATCCCAGAGGGCTCCAAGGTTGACTCAGCCTTCCATCCTTCCATAGGTCAGTAAAATGAATACTCAGCTTTTTGGGGGCAATTAGCTAACACATTGTAAAACAGCTTGGGGAGTGCTTTGGCACTGATAAGTGGTATATCAATGTTATTGCTATTGCTTTAGGGGTTTTAGGCCCTAACATTTAATATCTACTTTAAAGGAACTGTACAATCTGGAATTACATTAGCCTGTTTCTAAGTATTCTACAGGCAGATAAGTACTAAAAAAAGAATTATATATTGCTCTGAAATTTTGGGAGCAACTAAATAAGGTTCCAGTGTCATGGCTGATGCTTGTTGAAAAATGCTGGTGGCACCTACAGCATGAGCTGCAATTTCTTGTTTATACTTTTCCACAATGGTAACTTACTTTTCAACCCAGTCTATAAATTTAAACTTCCCGGTTAGGAAAAACACAGTGTCAGAAACAAATGCTATGCTTCCCTGTATAAGGACTCTATAGAGATCGCCTATGAAAATCATCATATTCTGAAAAATAAGCTAAGACTATAAACAATAAATTGAGACATTCCTCATACCTTTGGTATTTCTCTTCTGTATTTCAAGCCTCTGTTCTTCTAACTCTGTGCTCAGTGGATTGTTTGTTGCTGAACACCTACCATATGAAATTTCCAGCGCAATGACACAGATGAACCATTACTGCCAGGTGACATTCACTGATAAATAAGTCACATTGCAGGACATTGGCATGCTGTCAACAGAAACAACTTCCATACGCTTCTTCATTTGCCCCTTCTAAAATGGCCCTTATGCATTACTGTTACGGTACATTACCTTTAGTTTGCAACCACTTTGCTTATCAAAAGTACACATCAAAAGCACCTCTATCCAAATCCAGCCATCATAGAGTTGGAAGAGACCAGAAGGGCCATCCAGTCCAACCCCCGGCCATGCAGGAATACACAAAACACTTCCGACAGATGACCTATATTTAAAAATCTCCAAAGAAGGAGCCTCTATCACACTCCAAGGCAGTGAATTCCATGGCCAAACAGCTCCGACTGTCAGGAAGTCCTTCCTAATGTTTAGGTGGATCTCTGTTCCTGTAGTTTGAGTCCACTGCTCTGTGTCCTAATCTCTGGAGCAGCAGAAAGCAAGCTTGCTCCATCCTCAGTACGACAGCCCTTCAAATATTCAAACATGGCTATCATGTCACCTCTTAGCCTTCTTTTCTCCAGGCTAAACATGCCCAGCTCCTAAACACGCCCAGCTCCTTAAGCTTCCAGACCTTCCACCATTTTGATCCCCCTCCTCTGGACACATCCCAGCTTGTTTACACGAGCTTCAATATCTTGCAGGGTGATCAGTTAACAATCTTCTCTGGGACATTTTGGATAACCTTACCTATATAAATAGAATATAGACTCTTGTATAAAAATGCACCTTGCAAATGCTACTGACAGATAGGGTCAAATGCTTCCTGATAAGGAGGATGATGGTGCTTTGAAAATATTTGTGTCAGTCTTCTGCAACTCTATTTTCCAGACAGTCATGCAAATTGTCATACAGTGTTTCAACCCTTCTTCCCACTACCTTTGGTGAGGAGGATGGTTTTATTCTTGCATATTTTAGATCAATGCTAAAACTTTTCTTCACAGCTATTATTTTTGGGAAGGAAATACTCTGACTTTGGGGGAGCGGTCACCATGACCCAAAGACACCTGTGAATGTTTGCAAGCAACCTTCACTCTCATCTCAGCAGGTGGCCAGTTAAGAGCAACAGCCTTAAGACATCTACTTTTCTCTTAATGAAAAGATCTTTTCAGAACACAGGTTGTTGAGGGCTGCCTTTGATACTTCCTGGGCACAATGTTATTGACTTCTTTCAAAAGAATCAACTATGTGTTGTTTTCCTGGACTAAGTGTGTTTTGGTTTGTTGTTGTTTTTACTTAGGGCATCATATATAATAACTTCCCACAATGTTTCTTTTTTTCCGTGTATTTCATGGGGTACATTTGATCCTGACACTGAACTGATACAGTCAGTACCCATGGAGGGTTTAAGGTGGAAAGGAAGGCATGCATTTTAAAATAACAGTTATGTGTGTGTATATGTGTGCATGTGTGTTTCAAAGAAATCTAATTTGGATAATTAGAGTGCTTGAGAGTGAATGGTTTTGCACACAGAAGACCATTTTTCTTTCTGTTACAACTTTCTGATTCCCATTCTTGTTTGTCATCTTTATAAAAACTAACTTTGGGGTAGAAACCTCCCTGTCCCTCCAGCATCTCATAAACTATTTACAACTTTTTTTTAAAGGAGGGGGGAGCTATGTAGCTGTGAAGCAAGCAAATACAGCAATGCTTTACAGGAAGCCCCTGCCTTTTGTTTTCTGACTCACTCTTTTAACACTTGCAAATTAAGGCAAGTTCCATTAATTCGATGAGGTGGTCTGCTGTTTTGTCAGTTCTTCTTGCCTATGGAGGCTTGCTTGGACTGGCCATGCATGCACGCAGTGCTTGCAAAACAAGCTGAGGGTGGCGGGAGGGGGAGGCATCCAAGACAACTGAGAAACTTTGCAAGCAGCAGGTGCACCAGTGTGAGAGGGCAGTCCCAAGTGAGCCATCATAATTCCCTCATGATCCCTAGATTGGTTCTGCTTTTCAACCAATCCCTATTTCTGACCATGCTGCAGTCCCTAACCAGTCCAATAAATTAGGGCTGGCTTCCTGTATTCTCAATCAATATTAAGATTCTGAAATGTAATTTCTATATTTCTGTCATATGTTTTTATTAACCCATTTTTTTTTCTTAATAAATGTGCCTGGATTATTTTAAATATCAGGGGAACAGTGCAGCATTTTCCAGTTATCAGCTCAGTTTATCTTAATTCACGAGTTAGGCTTCCTTTGTGAATCTGACTACTGCAGGTGCAAGGAAAACAAGCTTAATACAGATATCATTTCTATATTAGTTACATTTCTCCATATGGAATATTACCTTTCTGACCTTTACTATAACAAAATGTACGTGTTCATTCTGAAGGTATTTATGGGTTGGTTGCACTTCTGGGAAGCTATCCCTGTCCCCTTGTGAATTGCTTAGCTTTCTGATCTTCCAAGGCTTTAAGGAATGCTCATTAACTGCCTTTTCCAGCAAACAATAAAATATTTCATGTTCAAGTTTGCCACCCAGGTTGTGAAAATCCATACTCTCTGAAAATCATTTATGAAATCCAATGTTTAATTTCATTTGCAACTCTTTCTGTTAGTCTTTAATCTGGAAAAGACTGGGCCAAACATGGTTCATTATTGTGGTTAATGTCTGTGATCTGAACAAGAAGGTATTTTAACCACAACATTTTCACTTGTACTAAATTCATAGATCATGGAGATTTGTGTTTCTTCCATGTCACCTCAGGAAAACCACTGTTACCATACTATAGCAGTTAAATGATGCAGAAAGATGTTGCACTAAATATTACAAAGAGGTGAAGTGACTTAGGGTGCATGGATTAGTTGTATTTCTGAAATTACTTGTAAACCAAGAAAAGAAGGAAGGAACCCAACATTTTTTTTATATAAAGGAAGAGGACTGTTTCTTCCAGTTTCAGTTACAAAGACCCAATTTCAGTTGTATTATTTTCTCCATTCTAAAGAAGCAGAAGAGGATGCTGCATTTTTATCTTCACTGTTATGTTTTTTAATGGTTTTCTCTTTCATGGTGTGTTAATGTTTAATGTGTTAATGTGCTTAACTAATTGTTTACCATCAGGTTTTTAGCTCTATCTTGTTTTAACCTCATTATAAGCCTCCTTAGATCCCATGTCAGGAGAAAAGGAGGATATCATAAATTGAACATACAAAGGACTGATGAGCAGTCTGTAACCCAAGTCCCGGGAGTAACAGCTGAGAGAGTTGGGTATGCTTCGCCTGGAGAAGAGAAGATTAAGGGCAGACCAGAAGACATGATAGAGTGTATCATGACAAGATGGCGTGTAGAACACGTCTGGATCACGAGCCTCTCTTGCTCAAGAGAACAGGACTAGAAATAATGAGCAGAAATTGTAGAGAATACAGTAGAAGAGCCTACCACAGGAATTGCTATTATTTAAGCAGAGAGAGGTTGGACAACCTTCTGTCAGTGATGTAGTCGCATTCTGTACTGTGTTAGGGAGTGGGTTAGATTTCATGTCCTCCAAAATACCTACCAACTAGTTGATTCTGTTTTATCTAATATTATTTCATGTTTATCCCGCCTGTTGTTCAAGTAAATCTGGGAACAGACAAGATAGCCCTTGGGATTCCTGCCAGCATTATGATTCTACAAGTAGTATCCTCCCTCCCCGCTACCCATTTTTACCGTAACAACCCTGTGATTTACCAGCTGTGAGATAGGTTCCATGATGCTGACTGGTCCCAAGGCCATATCGAAAACTTTGCTAAAACAGGAATTTGAACTGGGTTCTCTCCATTCTCCAGGCTAGAGTCCAAGGTACAGCAATGCACAGAGGCATTCATGGATACATTGGCGGATCAGTTACATACACATAACTACATAACATCTCCTGGCCTGACCCTCCCATTTCACCTTAAGAGTTTGGGTGAAGAAGGCTCATTCAGCTTCCATTCAGGGTGCAAGGAAGATGACATTCCCACCCTCCTCTCCACCAGAGAGCAAAGATTTCCAACAGGGTTCTGATTGTCATAGACTCACTCACTGCTGAGAAAAGGGTGGAAATGTCACTCTCCTTATGCCCCATTCAGAAGCTGAATGGACCTCCTTCACTTGATCTGGCTGCTGGCTCTTAAGGTGGGCTTGGTGGCATTTACTTCATCTTAGAGTAAGACTGCGTAGTCTTACTGAATGCAGAACAGTTATAGATCCATAACTCTATGTTACAAATCAGTAACTGCAACACTGAATGCCAGCCATCATTAGCAAATCCATCTTTTTTTCTTTTAATCAAAAGCAAGCAAAGGGATTCAATCTGAATCAAGAACGTAACATAGGAGGCAGAGGAGCTTTCACCATTGCCCTCCTCCCCTGCAGTCCCCATCCATCCAATTCTTCACTGAGCCTCTGTGGAAAATAGTATTTTCTACTCAGAACAGCTGGTTTGTTAAGAGAGGACTTCTAAAAAGAGTTAACAGTGTTAATAGTCTTCTGGTGAGGTTTAAGGTACATAAAACATGTTGTTGCTGAAATCCAGGCTTAATCAGGGAAGTGAAATGCTTTCATTGCCTATTAAGCTTCAAGGAAATATTAAACCTTTAATTCACTATCCCCACACTATGAGAAAATATTTAGTAATATTAAGTAATTAAAGGGTTCTATGAGTGAGCCCTAGACACCCATCAACAGAAGACAGAGCTCACTGTATTTCTGCATGATTCACTGGATAAATGCAAACCAGTTTCAAATCAGAAGTGACATGGTGAAACACAGAAAGGGGTGGACATCTTTTGAGAGCTATCCATTTTCATTCTCTCACACTCTAGAAGGAAAGCATTTTGCATTGTGTGTGTCTTCGAGACTATGTGTTTTGGCAAACAACCAGGTTTTAATTAGCAGTAGAGTACAAATTAGAACTGGAGATGAAAGAATCTACACAAACCTCATAGACAATCAGACTCCAGAAACATGTGATGCTTTTGAGTCACATCCTTCTGCAACACTGATGAAACAGTATTATCTTCATAGCTATTTTTTTAAAACGAGTGACTGTGTTTGTGGAGATAATGAAAAACTGGCACTGTGAAACTATTATTTTTTTACTATAAAGCAACCCAGGAAAAATGGACAAATATTTGTACTTTTTACAAATATTTAAATATCAAATTAAAGACATGAAATTATTTATGTTTGCTTTGTAACTTGAACTTGCCATGTGTGTCCATCTTTTATGGAGTTGGGAGATCTTAAGGAGTTATTTTGGCAAAGGAAGGAAAGCATCGGATTTAGCATGGAGTACAAATGAAATTGCTTCTGTGTTAACATCCACAGAATCACATCACTGCTCATTCTGCTCTGAAAATTTACATTGTTTGTAGAATCACCGTACGCCTAATTGGCCCACTTGATCTATCAATAATTAAAGGTTTCTGAAAACATTTCTTCTGAATTGCCATAGCAGCTAGCAATAAATGAAGCAGTTCCACATACCACTCTGCAACCTTTGTCTTTCTATACAGGTGGCATTAGGCTGTGTTCTGATGTCACTGTCTAACTCTGTGGAAGATAGGTTGTATATTAATTGTATATTAATTGGTGCTTATTACGATTTTAAGATGAGTCCTCCGATTTAAGGGCCAGAACCCTTACACATGTGGTTGAACTTTTTTTTTTGCTATTGTGCAATGGACAAACACCTAAGTGAAACCACTTCATATGGGCCTAAATCTAATTATTAGTCCCAACTAAAGCAGACCACAGAAACAACTGGATTTACCTACATGTTTACTCAGCATTTAACAGTTGATTCAGTGGGTACAATTCTAGTTGGGACTTACTAAGAAGATTCCAATAATGGAGTGGCAAATTCTTGGATGGTGCATAACTATTTGACAGTGCCTTCAAATGTTCCACTTTATTCACTGGAATTGCAGAAGCAGCCACTCTGCATTCCCAATTGCATAATAGGTCAGCAAACTGGCACAATGGCAGGTACACAATGGTTACACAATGTTGGTAGTCAGAAGAAGAATGGTGTAACACAGCCGCTGTGTAACTATATGCGTGTAGACAGCAAGCACAATGTAAGATTTCCCCCAAGATTTTTGTGTTGGTGTGAGTCCAGCAATACAGAATTCTATTTAGGTAATCTCCCAAAGTGGCCCCCGGTTTCTGAAAAGAAAATATGTCTCCTGATTTCCAACTTAAAATTGGGCAAAGCTCCTGGCTGTGACAATATCCCACCAGAGCTATTAAAAACAAACATAGACTGGTGGGCACCTGTTCTCTCAAATTTGTTTACCTGTATTGACCACATGGCATATATTCCTGAGGATTGGGGATTTGCCATTATTATTCCTATTTTCAAAAAGGGAGAAAAATCAGACCCAGCCAATTACAGACCCATTAGTCTTCTGAGCATAATCAGCAAATTATATGCTTCATATCTCCATGAAAAACTGATTGACTGGATAGATCAAGAAAACATTCGTGCGGACGAGCAAGCCAGTTTCAGAACAGGTCGAAGTACAGTTGACCAAGGACTTATTCTTCAACATCTGGCTGAAAAATATGCACCAGTCAATGAAGGTCTTCATGCTGCATTTATCGACTTTAAGCAAGCTTTTGACTCAATCTCCAGGGAAAACTTTGGATAAAATTTGAGTCTTATAACATCGACAAGAGATTGGTGTTACTTATAAGGAAGCTATATGAAAATACTTCCTTGAAAGTCAGATGCAGTCCTGTGGGTCATCTAACAAGGAAAATACCTACTCACATTGGTGTAAGACAGGGCTGTATTCTAGCCCCTACCTTATTCAATTTCTACATCAACTCCTTGGTTCGACATATGAACTCTATAAACTCTCCTCCCCCCCGGTTAGCTGACAGACCAATTTCTGTGCTATTATACGCAGATGACGCAGTACTCTTATGTCAAACAAGAATAGCCTGAGATGTCTTCTAAGTGCGCTAGCCTGTTACTGCAAAGAGGAGCTGTTGACAATAAACTATAGTAAAACAAAGATACTAATATTTAACAAGAAAAAGATTAAGCACAAATGGCAGATAGATGGCCAACCAATAGAACAGGTTGACTCATACAAATATCTAGGTCTAATATTCCAGTCAACAGGTTCTTAGATTCTGCAAATGAAGCACATAATTGCAACCGTGTAAAGAAGTACTAAAGTACTCCTTTCCTTTTTTTATACCAAAGGCAGCCAATACATCCCTGCAGCAATTCATGTTTTCATCAGTACAGCAATATCACAAATGCTATACGGCTGTCAGATTTATGCAAATGAGGACTACAAGCCTTTAGAAGTTGTATTTACTAAATTCCTAAGAGCTATTACAGGAGTCCCAACCTGTGTCCCAAATGTAATACTTCGTCTGGAGACTGGACAAATTTCTATGGAGGCCCAAATTTTGATAATGACAGTAAATCTTTGGTTAAAATTCACCTTTTTGCCTATGGGTCTTGTGCCATTAATTCTGATAGACACCTTCCAATCTAAATGGAAAAAAACATTGACTACAAAATTACAAAACATGGGTCTTCCGCCAGATACTCTTAGATCCATGGGGCACTCAAAAGCTAAAACAACTATACTCCAAAGTATAAAACATCTAGATCTCCAAAATCATCGTGTCTGTCCGCAAGATATTTCAACTATTGGGATTGTGCTGGTACATTTGTTATGGCAAATTATTTGACGAACCTAACAATACCCAAACACAAGAAAGCATTCCTGTTAGCCAGATTAAAGATATTACCTTCAGCACACCTTGAGGGTAAATACAATAAGAATCCTGTGCTTGAGAGAATATGCCCTTGTAATACAGGAAACATTGAAACGATCAGTCATGTATTATTCCACTGTCCTTTTTACTGTGGTGCCCGCAAAGATATGATCACCCCAATTCTTCTAAATAAAACGGGGAGATCAGACACTTTTTACTTAAAATACCTTCTGTCAGACTGCAACCCACAGATAACTCGTAAAGTGGCACAATTCTGTGCATCTGCAATTACTTGCAGGAAAAGCAAAATTAAATCTAAGATAGCAGAACATATTGCATCTAGAATCATAGAATCATAGAATTGCAGAGTTGGAAGAGACCACGAGGGCCATCCAGTCAAACCCCTGCCACGCAGGAAATCACGATCAAAGCATCCCCGACAGATGGCCATCCAGCCTCTGTTTAAAGACCTCCAAGGAAGGAGACCCCACCACGCTCCGAGGGAGTGTGTTCCACTGCCGAACAGCTCTTACTGTCAAAAAGTTCCTCCTCATGTTGAGGTGGAATCTCTGTTCCTGGAGCTTGCATCCATTGCTCCGTGTTCCAATCTCTGGAGCAGCAGAAAACAAGCTTGCTCCATCCTCAACGTGACACCCCTTCAAATACTTAAACAGGGCTATAATATCACCTCTTAACCGTCTTTTTTCCAGGCTAAACATACCCAGCTCCCTAAGTCTCTCCTCATAAGTCATGGTTTCCAGACCTTTCACCATTTTAGTCACCCTCCTCTGGACACGCTCCAATTTGTCAATATCCTTTTTGAATTGTGGTGCCCAGAACTGGACACAGTATTCTAGGTGAGGTCTGACCAAGGCAGAATAGAGCAGCACTATTACTTCCCTTGATCTGGACACTATACTTCTATTGATGCAGCCCAAGATCGCATTGGCCTTTTTAGCTGCCGCATCACACTGCTAACTCATGTTCAACTTGTGGTCTACTAGGACTCCTAGATCCCTTTCGCATTAGTCTCATTCAGCCAGGTCTCTCCCATCCTATATCGATGCATTTCATTTTTTCGCCCTAAGTGCAGTACCTTACACTTCTCTGTACTGAATTTCATTTCGTTAGCTTTGGCCCAGCTCTCCAGTCTATCCAGGTCATTTTGAATTTTGATCCTGTCCTCTAGGGTATTAGCTACTCCTCCCAATTTGGCGTCATCTGCAAATTTGATAAGTATGCCCCTAACTCCCTCATCCAAGTCATTGATAAAGATGTTGAATAGCACTGGGCCCAGGACAGAACCCTGTGGCACCCCACTGGTCACATCTTTCCAAGACGAAAAGCAGCCACTGCTGAGCACCCTTTGGGCTCGGCCGGTAATCTGAATTACTTTAACCTATCTGACAGAAGTTGTTTTTTATTCTTACTTAAATTTACTTTCTTCCTAAATTGATTTATTTTACCTTCTTAGCAGACAGATTTATCCTCCTGCAATTTAAAAACAAAGCACTTAGTTGTATAAACTATCCTATGTATGCACTCTTATTGTATTGCTTGTTAATGTAATATCAATGTGTTACTATTTATGCATTATTTTAATTTTATTTTGTTATTTTAATTTAACCTTATTGTTTTAAAGTTTTTTGTTTCTTTTATGCTGGTCTTGGACCGTAATAAAGTATCATTCATTCATTCATTCATATTTAGGTGGATTTTATGTTCAGTCGCTCTGTATGTCGCCCAGAGAACTGTAGTTGTCGGGCAACTGATTTAATACATAAAAAACATATCATAACTAGTGCACAAATCAACGTACAAATTGTTTGAATGATTTTATCACACTGCCAATATATATTATTGGAACATGCTAGGAAATCAAAGCAATGGCTGTGTTTCAAAAACTACTTCATATTTGATTTTCTGATACCCAAGTAACAAATATATTCATATGTTAGACTTTTAGGTAAGACTATGTACAGTATCTCACATCATTACAATTTCTGGTCTTGGTCTCATTTTGTTACCTCTTTTTGTGGGGATTGTCTGCTTGGCACTATGGCAGATTAAAGGAGACAAATAATTTTCTTTGCTTTATTTACTAATATTGAAGGTTTCTTCTACTTTTAAACCACAGAGGTTCATTACAGTTGATGACTTTGTAGCTCCATTTTAACCAAAAACAAACAAAAAAACCTTTAAAAAGTAAATTCAATGTATAATTATTTTCTGAATAAACTATATTTAGAATATCAAATGTGATAATTTTATGCCAGATCAAGCTATAAATAATGTATTTTCTGTTCCTAAAGTAGAAGAGTGACTCTGAATCTGTAAAGGATGCTAATACAGTGTTGCCTTTTTTCCAAATTTTCCCCATTTTTTCATTTTTTCCAGCCAAACTTCCTCCCCTCCAGGGTATCAAAATTTCCCAAAATTTTACATCTCTATGTAGGGCTGTTGATTTAAGAGGGTGGGAAAGACTACAATTTCTCATGACATTTTACTTCTACAGTAACTGCATGCTGGTAATTATGGGATTATTCTTATCTGACTCTCTTTCATTTCACTTCAGACTACCAGGAGAAATCACTTAACATTTTGTCTTGCTTTCTCAACACATAAACTTCTTCACTTTGGTCATCCAATTTTATCCCTCCATATTTTGCATTTGTTACTTACTACAAGTAGACCTTGCCCTTTCAGAGCATCTTGGCCTCTGCAACCAACTTCTGCCATTTTAAACATGAGCTTTTAATTCTTTTCCAAGGTAAGGGTATACAGTAACTCCCTCCTTGTTATACCAGCTACTACAGAGTCTTTTGAAAACAGAGTATGTGTATGCCCTGGTTTCTCTTCAGATCATATAAATCTTTTGCCTTTTACTAAAGATTTCTTTTGAAAACAGCTCACAAAGGACCCCACCCCCCATATGTTCTGTTATTTTGGGAAGAACTATGTATCCAGGCACAGATTGCTAGGTGAAATGTGGGAAAGCTCATTTTCATTCTCCTTCCTATGAACTAATTTATAATTCTATCCATTATATTTATATTTCATTCATTAAAGTTATAATCTGTCCATTGGGATAAAGAGCCTTAATATTCTGTATGGATCCTCTATTTGATACTAAGGAGCTTGTTATCATAGGCAGAACAGAATATTTCAAGAGAAGGCAACCTGGCTCTTGTCTAGTAGAAGATGTTATGATCCTGATGCCCAGGTACACCCTTTGTATGCATATAGCCTTCTTCCCAACACCCATTACTTGGTAACGTTAATCCTCTATGCTAGCACAGTGTTAAATTTCAGCTTTATATTCATTTCTGACAGGAAATAGGACACTTTCTTTTTCTTCGTCTTCAGGGTAATTAATTAGATCGGAAACTAATGGATGAAGCTCTTTAATTATATATGATGTTAAGAGCACATTAATTTGGTTTGCTGGGGGATTTATCTGACACCAAGTGATTTAACTAACCAAATGTGTCTCCCAGTGAAACGGTAGAGGAAAGTATCTCCACCTTGTAGAAAACAAACCCTAGCCATATTTCATCAGCAGAGCCACTCAAACATGCGTAGGCTCTTTCAAAACTATGCAGCTAGGAAGAACACATTGAGACTCGAATTTGTTATTATTTATTATTCTATTCTCTCTCCTTAAAAGAACATGTTTCTACGAGTACATTTCAAATATGGATGACACTTGTTTCTTCCTTTCTGGTTACATTTCATTAATAAAAATAAACTTTCTGAAGTTGATAATTAATTATACTCAGAGAGAGTCTGAAATCTTGTTGGGGCATAACACTAGGGTACAAATAGTAGTGTATGCAGTTGTGTTTTCTCAAAGTTTGTGTAACTGTTCACAGCACAGCTAAAAATTCTGCAAGTGCAAACATAGCCCCCCTCCCACTTTTAACGTCATGGGTAGAGATGTAGTTGATTTTTTTTAAACAAAGGGTGACCTTAATTCTGTGACATATATTGAAAAACTGTCTGCACAACTGTGGGATCGAATTTAACTACACTGGTGCATATTTGTGCCATGCTAAAAGTGTACTTGATCTCAGTGGATAAGTTGATTTAACATGCAATTAGAATGCCACAGTATGCAACTCATGGTAGTCCTGACCATGTATTAGTATGTGTTATTAGAATTACTTATTATTGGCAGCTTGTCTGAAGTAGGGGAATTGTGGTTAGTTACAAAAGAGGAAAGTTTTACTCTCCTCTCATGGGCTTAGGACGTTTCAGTGCGACCAGTTCAGAGCAGCCGTTTCAGTGTGGTGCGGTTCTGCTTGCATATCAATTGATAATTGATAATTTTGTCAAGGAAATTCAATCAAAACCATTTCTATTTGGTTGGGATTGTCTTGCAAAACCATTTGATAATTTATAATAACCCTAACCTTAACCCTAATCCTCATTGTCAATTGATATTATTGCTAATTGATAATAACCCTAACCCTAACCCTTAACTCTAACCATTACCAAAATGGTTTTGCAAGGCAATCCCAACCAAACAGAAATGGTTTTGATTGCATTTTCTTGACAAAATTATCAATTATCAATTGATAGACAATCAGAACTGCATCGATAGATGCAGTTTATTGGGCTGCATCAATAGAAGTATAGTGTCTAGATAAAGGGAAGTAATAGTGCCGCTCTATTCTGCCTTGGTCAGACCTCACCTGGAATACTGTGTCCAGTTCTGGGCACCACAATTCAAAAAGGATATTGACAAATTGGAGCGTGATTCTATGAGAACTGTGCCACACGGGAATGGTTGCACTGAAAGGACCACACTGAACTGGTTGCACTAGTACACCCCATTCCACCTCTCACTTGTGACAGGAGTGATAGGAGAATGCAGGCCTGAGATCTGTTCAGCCTTGTTCTCATAATGACAAACAATGGTCTCTTATTTATGTTTGAACTGGGTTTATCTGCATCAAGTCCTGCAAATTTCCACAGAATTCTGTCAGTGTTATCTTTTGAAGTTTGTTTTACACAAAACATCCATGGGCACAGAGATATGAAGTCCTCCCCCCGCCCCCCCAAAAAACTTCAGAAGATGAAACACACTGATTAACTTACGTTTTTCGAAAGCAAGGAAATTTACTCCCAGAATCTCTAGGCAGAATGGCAAGTGCACTGTGCTGTAATCCAGTGGTTCTTAACCTGTGGTCTGGGGACCCACAGGAGGCCACAATATCCTCACAGGAGGTCCATGATGGCTAGAAGGCTGTACAGCCCACCTCCCCCCTGCAGTGGAGTGGCCACGTGATAGGAGCCAAGGCAAAAGCTGGCTGGCTTGGCCTGTGCATTGCCATTCAATCCACTCGTCACAAATTTGCAGGAAGAAGCAGGAGCAAAGTCTTCCCTACACCTCCAGTGCCTCTCAGGGAAGGTTTAATGGATGCTATAATTGTATTATTAATGTTTATTTATTTTTATTTATTTATTTATATATTTATACCCCGCTCTTCAGCCACAAGGCTATCAGAACGGCTTACAAATTGTTTTAAGCAATAGCTATTTACACATCTAACTGCATTAAACAGTTTCCAATGTGTGTTAGCTAAATGTTGTTGTTGTTAGGTTTTCTGTGGGTTGTTTTTCAGGACTGGCAGCCAAACTTTGTTTACTTTAAGGGTTTCTTCTTTCCTGTTGAAGTTGTCCAGGTGTTTGTGGATTTCAATAGCTTCTCTGTACATTCTGACATGATAGTTGTTGGCTTGGATCCAGAATTTCGGTGTTTTAAAATAACATTTTGTGTCCAGGTTGGTTTATAACATGTTCTGTAAACAAAGTTTGGCTACCAGTCCTGAAAAACACCAAAATCAAAACTCAACACATGCAAATGAACTTCACCCAGGGACAGGGTGATTTCCAGCAGGTAAACAGACACTAATCCTCCTTGCATATCCTCCCACCCTAGGCACTAGCCATTCAAATACACAAATTTACATATCCTCTCTAACAGGGACTCACAGTATATAAACCCCACACACCCCTACCCCACCATTCTCTGAAGATGCCAGCCACAGATGCAGGCGAAACGTCAGGAATAAACTCTTCCAGAACACAGCCTCACAGCCCGGGGGGGGGGGAACCCACAGAAAACCTATGGATGCTGGCTGTGAAAGCCTTTGAGTTCACATTGTTGTTGTTGTTATAAATCTTGAGTTAAGTCTTGGGTGGTCTACGGCAACAAAAAATATTTAAAAGGGGTCCCTAGTAAAGAAAAGTTTAAGAGCCACTGCTGTAGTTCAAAGTAAGCTACTCAAGATCAAATGTAATACAATTCACATGATAAGTAGGACAAACCTTAGGAGTGACCATATAAATAAGTTTGTTTTAGAAATAGGAACCTTGCCCATTTGATGCCACTTTAAAGCATTATTCCTGTAGCAATCTAGACATGGTGAAAGATATTTATTGCACTGATCTAGATAAATGCTTGGAGCAGGAAAATAGTATTACCATACTAAGATTTCCACAAAAGAACAGGACTCACACTCTACCAGAGAAGTGCTACAGTGGAGAACTTTATACCAAAGACTAATAATGTAATGTAAATATTTGGTTTAGCACCAGCCTTACAAAGCATTATCTTATTTAATGCGTAAACAGTAAAACACTATCCATAAGTACTCAGAAGCAAGCCCCACTGAGTTCAACTAGGGCTTACTCTCAGGAAAATGTATACAACATTGGATACTAAAGCACTATTTTTTCCTGTACAGGCTTGAAAACAATAGTATCTCACAAAATATAAAAACACAAGCTGCTTCTTTTCCCATTAAGAACAGCTGAAAGTTAATTACACCTAAGGAATCTCTTTATAAAAACAACTTGTCAAAATGTAGGAGCAGCCATGTCAAATTAGCTCTCTTGACAGAAATGACCTTTTGCAACAGACGCACAATTGGAAGTGGTTAAGGAAAGTCTGGACAGTAGTTTGACTGGAGAAAGTAGGAAGCATACATTGGTGAACTTTCAAGCTGTGATGGGAACTATCAGCCCAATTAAATTCTTTTTTTTTTCTTGTTAACACTGGTTAAAATCATTTTACAGAATCATAGAATCATATGAGTTGAAAGGGGCCCCAAGGGCCACTATGTCTAACCTCCTGCTCAACGCAGGATCACCAGCTAAAGCATCTCTATGTAATTGGTTCTATTGCCAAACTGCTCTTACTGTCAAAAAGTTACTTCTAATGTTCAATCGAAATTTACCCTTCTGTAACTTAAAACCATTTGACCTAGTTCTACCCACTGAGGCAGCAGAGACTAAGCTTGCACCCTCCTCTCTCTGACAGCCCTTGACGTATTTAAAGTGTGTGATGAACAAGCCCAATTCCTTCAACCTTTCCTCATATATTTTGTTCTCCATATCTCTTAACATCCTCATTGCACTTCTCTGAACTCGCTCCAACTTGTTCCAAATTCGCTCCATAGTTTCCAAGTCAAGGGAAGTAACAGCCCCCTCTATTCTGCACTGTTCAGATCTCATCAGAGTACTGCATTCAGTTCTTGGTGCCTATGCTATATGCTTCTTAAAATGAGGCACCTAGAACTGAATGCAGTACTCCAGATGAGGCCTGAACAGTGCAGAATACAGAGGGGTTATTACTTCCCTTGACTTGAAAACTATGCTTTCATTAATGCAAGCTAAGATGGCATTTGTCTTCTTTGATGCAGCATGACACTGCTGGCTCATATTCAATTTATCATCAACAATAACCTCAAGGTCTTTTCCACATGTAGTTCTGCTGAACCAAGTATCCCCCCACCCTATACCTGTGCATTTGGCTTTTGTGGCCTAAATGTAGCATTTTGTATTCCTCCCTCCTGAATTTCATTTTATGAATTTCTGCCCAATTTTCTAGTTTATACTGGTCCTTTTGAATTCTGTTCCTATCTTCCAATGTGTTAGCCACCCACCCCTCCCAGTTCTGTATCATCTGCAAATATGATAAGGATTACAGCTCTAACACAGAAGTTGTATTATTACTGCATATTGGGTCTTATCATGTTACATCAGGAAAGAACATGAAAAGAGCCCTGCTGGGTCAGATCAATATTTAGCCAAACTGTGGCTAACAATGTCCAGCCAAATGTTTTTGGGTAGCCCAGAAACAAAGCATTAAAGTTGTACCTTATTGTCTCTTTTTCCAACAACGGACATTCCAAGTAGTATTGCTTCTATGTCTGGATGTTTCACTTAGCCAATGTTGCCAATAGAAGTTGACTTCTTAAAGTGATCAAAGCTTTTCAAAACCATCAAGGTCAGAGGGCATTGCTACATCTCAGGGCAGCAAAATTTAGCAAGGCAATTCTAGACAGCCAAAATGTCAATCTTGTCAAAAAACTGGTCTGGACTATTCATGCTTGATCCAAAGTAATGATCTTTAGATGTTTAGATCTAAAGACCTAATATATTCATCAAGATATTTCACAAACTATGCAGATACCAGACCCTGTACAGGGGTGAAAATTATGCAGCTCTCCCAATGTTGTGTAACTGCACTCCCATCAATCCTAGCCTGCAGAGGCAATGGTGAAAAATGCTGGAAAGTTGCAGTTCAACAACGTCTGGAGGGCTGTATATTCTGTCTTCTGCCCTACATGCTAAAGCTGGAATGACCTTTGTTGAATAGCTTGCAAGCAAATATAGAAAAGCCAGTGTGGTGTAATGGTTTGAGTGTTGAATTAGGACTCAGGATTCAAATCCCCACTCAGGTGAGCTTGGACAAGTCACACTCTCTGAGCCTTAGAGGAAGGCAATGGCAAACCTCCTCCAAATAACTCTTACCAAGAAAACCCCATGACAGGTTTGCCTTAGGGTCTCCACAAGCTGTAAATGACTTGAAGGCACACAACAACAACAACAACAACATATAGACTAAAGACAAAATGGGTGATCCTATGTAAAATGGAGAAGGAGGGAAGTTCATCCTTATCCTTCTGCTGAGTCAAATACCGTACTTAAAACCTCTCTGCTGGCAATGTTCACCACTGTATGTACTGATTTATTAGTTTCATATAACCAAACTAATGAAAGGCAAATGATTAAAATACTCTGAATAATGCTATCGTGATGTAAGGTGAAAACATTCTCTACAGAAAATTTTCTAAGAACCAAAATATTCTCAGATTTTATTACCGGTATTCAAACCATTATTCTCTAAGAATTTTTGAGAATTTTCCCATTTTTCATTGCCTTGCTAATAAAATACAGTTGTCCCTTCATATTCACTGGGATTTGGTTCCAGGACCCCCGTGGATACCAAAATCCACGGGGGTATATATATACAATTATATACATTATATACAATGGTATAGCAAAATGGTGTCCCTTATATAAGACGGCAAAAATAAAGGTTCACTTTTTGGATTATTATTTTTTAAAGAATATTTTCAAGCCATGAATACTTAAATCTGTGGATACCAAATCTGTGGATATGGAGGGACAACTGTACTGACCAAGATCCTGCACTGTACTTGCAGATTGTAAAACCTGACCAGGTATAGCTAGATGTCTTCCTTCTCCCTCCCTGCACGACTGCGCATATCACTGACAGAATGCTAGCCCACTAATTTCATTTTTTAGATGATCATTTATTTATATCACATCATCCATGTACATGGTACTTTACAGAAGGTTACAGAATAAAACAATTACAGCTATTCCTATACAGTAATATAAAACACTAATAAAATACTGTACTAAAATATAATTGGAGGGGGGGACCCACACACATATACATAATGCAGAATAAAACAAAATAATCAGTACATGTAATCAAATATAGTAAAGATAAAAGCATTAATCTGAAATTCCAAAAGTTTCAGAGAACAAAAGTTTTCGATTTGGATTTAAAAACAGCAAGGGAAGAAATAGCCCGCAAGTTTACAGGGAGGCGATTCCAGGAATAAGGGGCGGCAAGAGAAGGAGGACGAAGTCGAACCAAGGAGAACCAAACCTTCACTGGGTAAGAAGCCCAGAATTCACAGAGGGAAGATTTCTAACAGGCTGGTAAAGAGATAAGAACTGCAAGGTAAGGAGGAGCCTTGAATATCAGAAAAAGCAGCTTATACTGCATTGGCTACCTATTCCCTCTAGGATTCTAGAGGGAATAGGTAGCCAATGAAGGGATGTCAAAAGTGGGGTAACATGATAATTTCTAAGTGTTACAGAGTTTTCTTGAGTATTTCAGATGCTTTGGAAACTTTATAGAACATTCCAGAATGTTATGAAAATTTTGCTCCCACCTTAGAACACACCCTTCCCTCCTCTTCCCTGTTGCAGCTGCCCTTCTCCCTCTCCTGTCCACAATACTGCCTTCCTTTATCCCCCTTCCAGCCACCATCACACTCATTGTCCATTACCTTCTAAACTACCACTATCCTTTTCTATCTCTCCCTCCTTTTTTCCTCAGAAGACAAAGCAAGGAAAATAAGAAAACATGCTTGCTGCCACCACCAACCCAACACCCTCTACAAAGCACCATCTACAATACAGGATGCTTCCTGGCTCTGGCCCAGAATGGGGTGACTTGAGAAATCACCTGTGCTGTGGACTCCAGCACTCTTTTCCCCCCCCCCCCTTATCTTTCCCTCATTTTAATTTGAACAACTGGAAACTTTCAGGTATGCTAGATCCTCGTTCTTCGTGGCTTATCAAAGAGGCCATAGGAGGACTGATTAGATGGGTAACGGGAATGTAATGCCTCTCTCCAGCAAGGCATGGTCCCAACCTGCCTAAAGAAGGTAGTTGTAAGGCCCTTTTTTTTTAAAAAAAAAAGGCTCCCCCTGGATCCTACTCTATAGGATAATTAATTATCAGCCAGTTTCTGATACCCCAATTGGGTCAAGATTGTGGAGTGTGTGATGGCCTCGCAGCTCCAGGGGTTTCTGGATGAGACTAATTATCTGGATTCATTCAGCCTGGTTGTGGGATGGAGACAGCTTTGGTCACCATGTTGGATGACCTATTCAGGGAACTGGACAGGGGTAGTGTGCCCCTGTTGGACCTCTTAGCACCATGCAATACCATCAACCATGGTATCTTTCTGGGCCATACTACTAGGATGGGACTTGAAGGCACTGCTTTGCAGTGGCTCCTTTCCTTCCTGGAGGGGCGAGCACAGAAGGTGGTGATGGCAGGCTCTTATTTGGCTCCTTGGCCTGTGGAGTCCTACGGGGCTCTGTTTTGTCCCCCATGCAATTTAATATAGACATATGGCTGCTGGGAGAGGTTTTCCAGAGTTTAGGGGTTAGCTGTCAACAATATGTTGATGACATCCAATTCTAACTCTCCTTTTCACCTCAATCCAAGGAAACTATATCCAGTGATGGACTGGATGAGGACAAACAAATTGAAACTCAATCTTGACAAGTCAGAGGTGCTTCTGGTCAGTTGGATAGGGATTCAGCCTGTGCTGGGTGGGGTTACACTCCACCTGAAGATGCAGATCCACAGTTTGGGTGTACTACTGATTTCAGCCTTGTCCCTGGATGCCAAGATTTCTCCAACTGCCAGAAGTGTATTTCCACAATTAAAGCTAGTGTGCTATCCCTTTTCCTTGGGTTGGCTGACTCGGCCATGGTGACACATGCCTTAGTTACATCTCAACTGGATAACTGTAATGCACTCTACATGGTGGTGCCTTTGAAGAGTGTTCAGAAACTTTAGCTGTTCTAAAGAACTGTAGCCAGATTGCTAACAGGTGCTGGTTACAGGGAGCACACAACTCCTTTGTGGCAACAGTTCCATGGGCTGCTGGTCTGTTTCCAGGCACAAATTGACTTATAAGGTCCAATATGACTCAGGCCCAGGCTATTTGAAGGACTGTATCTTTCCACATAAGCCTGCCCAAGCTTCAAGATCTGCAGAAGTGGCACCTCCCTCTATCCCACCGCCTTCACAGGCACGGGAATGTGGGAGAAGCCTTTCTCTGTGGCCGGTCCCACACTTTGGAATTCCCTTCCTAAGGAAGCTAGGAAGGCTCCTTCATTGTTGTCTTTTCAACAGTAGGTTAAGACCTTTCTTTTTCAAGCAAGTTGTTGGAAATTTATTTTTTAACAAAAGGGATTTTGATGGTGCTCAAATATTTGTAATCTCTGTTTTACAGTAATGTTTTAAATGGCTTTATTTCTGTTGTTATTTAATACTGTTTTAATCTTAATTTGTACGTTTTAAACTATATGTGTCATATTGTATTTTATGCCTTTTTATACTCTGCCTTGAGTCCCAGACTCGGAGAAAGGCAGGATATAAATAAAGTGATGGGGGATGGATGTATGGATGTTTAAGTTGTATTGAATAAACACATTAAAATTAGTATAATTTATTTAAAGACTGTTAAAGAGAAAATAAAAAACTACCAAAGAAAATATTTTAATGAAAATTCTAAAACACTAAGCCCTATGATAATAAATATGCCCTTTGCAAAAGCAGCCTAAATCAGTTGTAAAACCATTACAATATTAATCATACACAAGCTACCTTTTAGAAAACATAGAAATCTCTCTCTCCCTCTCTCTCTTTTTTTTTTAGCAATGAAACTATCTCAAACTACACCTAACCCAAAGGCATAGAACAAAAGTATCTTACATGTCTCTCTCTATAACACAGAATAATTAATGACAATTTACAGAATTCCTGTGTTTCATAACAAATGAGTACCCACCTTGTGGGGGCAATTAGCTAACACACATTGGAAACTGCTTAATGCAGTGTAGATGTGTAAATTGCTATTGCTTAAAACAGTTTGTAAGCTGCTCTGATAGCCTTGTGGCTGAAAAGCAGGGTTAAATAACTAATTTTAAAACATGACAAGAATATATCACACAGACTGAGAAATGTGGATTGGCTTTTCTTGACTGGTTGTACAAAACTACATGACAAAGTATGTGAATCAACAACATTACCTGTAATTTATTTGGGAGTCTACCTAAAAGTCAAGGTTACTGTGTGCAAGGGCTTCATGTGGAGTCATTCAAACATACACAAGAAATGACTCATAAACTATCAAGTTTTATGCTCCAAGAGAAATACTTTTAGCATAATTCATGACCTTCACTTCACATCAAAAGCTCCAAAAACGATGCACATAATCTGATTACAGACATTACAGATTGATTAAGGGAATCAGGGGAAACAAAGTTATGGTCAGCTATTTTTATAAAGGCATTTGTTGTGCCCCCCCCCACATACCTGCAGATAGACATGTGTGCTCACACAGCATACTACACCATAGAAAAAAAAAATAAAATTACACTCTTTGAAAAGTTTAATCTATCTCATCTATCTTAAAATAATCTAGGACACACTTTTATCTTGTTGCTGTTATCTATGATAAAGCAATAGCCAGAAAACAAGGTAAGACACTCATAAAATTGCCTGTTGCCCTATCTTTTTCTAGCCACAAATACTCCAACTTTTATTTAGAATAATATTCAAGCCCTTGGTACTGACAAGTTTAATATGCAAGTATAATGCATCCTGGAAACATATTTAGGGATAGTCCTGTTGGCCATGAAGCAAAATACAATAAAATACAAAATCCACAAAAAAGCAGTACCTTTATTGGCCAACTAAAAAATGCACAAAATACATCATACAAGCTTTCAAAGCCCCACTGGCTTCTTCATCAGGCCAGAGATGTTTTAAAAAATCATACAGAAGAGGAGTGATGGTGTTAGGCCTATATTTTATTAGCAGTTCTGTTGTTCTGGAGGGATCTCAATGCAAACACAGGGCACCCACCCCTTCTTAGAGGACTGAGACAAAGGACAGTACAATTTAAACACCATTGACACTTCTCTTAGAATCCAGGCTGTCTCTGTATTTTGTGAAGGACAGCATCCTGTTTCTGATAGGTACCACATTCTATGTATGCCTTAAACTATTAATTTCTATTTTTTGAGGCAAGTCATTACATTAGTTTCACTGTTACCATCTTGGCAGAGAAACAACAAAAGATTACTGTGGTTCATGTATCGCATGCACAAACAACTGTTGCCTTTTCTTGGCTAGACAAAAGTGCCCATCAAGGTATCAAGGGCAAAATGTTGGTGTGAATGGGGTAGTGCAGGCACACCTCAATTACCAGTAATAAAAACTCTAAGAAAGAAACCCCTTTTTACAAAGTATTTTTATACCTGCCCAGTCCCATTTTTTCCCCTTCTGGTTCATTTTTTGCCCTCAAATGTCCTCTGAGATGTGGGCATTTGAGGGGGGGGGGATTTGCTTGGACCACTTTAGGAGAGGAGAGGCCTTTAAAAAAAGTGAATTGGAAGTGACTTCCTGTTCACTTCCTGTTGTAAAAAAGCACATGTGGGAGAAGGCTGCAAGGGAAGGGTGTGGCAGGGGATGTGACCCTCCAAGGTTGCTGGGCAGGTGCTAATGTGGGCTGATAGACTCTTGAGAGATGCCCACCTTGCTCTAGTACATGTGGAAAGCACAAGTATAAGGGTTCTAAATTGCACATTCATTATTTGTTGTAGGATTTCCATAGGGGGAAACACAGTGCTGGACTACAAACAGCTATGGTTTAATCTTGGAAGGGTTTTCCCACCCCCGTAAGTACCAATATCCTTCCCACTGCAGAAATTAAACATTTCTTTAGAATAAAAGAGTCAAACAGTGCTGTCTCAAAATTGTGTGACACCCAAATTACACCATGTTATAATGATTTTTGTGTGTGGGGTGGTAAACCCTGCACATTCAAAAAGGCTCCAACCAGCTTCCTCTACACTAGTTCTTTTCCTTCTGTTCTTAAGCCAACCCCATGTGTACCTTAGGGATGTCCTTCCCTGTTATGAAAACATGCAGCTTTGCCAATGTTCTCAGATTTCTCTCCTGGACAGCATCATTTATCAAGGATATATGACTGGGCCAATATTCAAGTTAAGTCATAAGTAGTACATTTATTTGCTTAACACCATTGTTCCTTTAAAAGCATCTGCCACTTATGTGAATAAATTAGTATTTCTTCCATTCCCCCCCGCCCCAAGCCTTGAAACCAACACTATGAAATCCAAGACTATATCATCACTCAACTCACAATATCTAAATAAATCACAGTGGCAGAATCCAATGAAGATCTCATATTCTGAGAGCAGTTATAATTGCAGATGCTACACTGTAAAAATGAAAGAAAGAATACCTGACTTTTAACTTTCCACAGTAATGCAAACAAAATATAATATAAAGTTTTACCATTTAACTGAATTGGAATTACAACGGCTGATGATACCGAATAGCAACAGCAATAGCATTTATATTTATATACCGCTTATCAGTGCCAAAGCATTCCCTAAGCGGTTTACAATGTTTTTTAGCTAATTGCCCCCAACAAGCTGGGTACTCATTTTACCGACCTACAGAAGGATGGAAGGCTGAGTCAACCCTGGAGCCCTCAAGGATCAAACTCATAACATTGTGGCTGCAGTACCAGCATTTAATCACTGCTTAAATAAATAAACCAAGAGTTTATTTAAGAATAAACTTACTTGCAATGAAATAATTAGATTCTACATTCTGACCAGCTCTCACTCATCCTCCTTGTCTATGAATCCTGTACTTGAGAGATATATAGATTGCTTAAGCCCCATTCAGTCACTGTTTTAAAAAGATTAATCTCCATATGTGGGAGGAGACAGTACCAACTCCTTCCCACTCCAACTGTTCTGCACATATAAAGAGGAGACTCTGTGTTATGTGTAGAGGCTCTCTACAAAATGTGGGGATGATCAAAAGGCAGGGTTAACAATTACTTGGAGGGACTCCATCCATAGAGGATGCTGCTGTTTTCAGAAGAGTAACAACAGGGGGAGGAGACTAACAAAATGCCTTCTTCACATCTTCAGAATATTATTTTTAAAAATCTGAATTGGACAGAACTTAATACAGCATTAGTACAGTGATCTCGGGATGTAATTCTTCAATAAGTTTCTTCTCAAAATTAATAATTATTAATTATAATTTGCAATTAATAATTTCAGCACTTTTCTACCTGCTGCGAGAAAGTCTTTAAAAACCACAGTTTTTGAAGGCTATTCACAATTTAGGACTTACTCTGTGCAAAAATCTCATGTGATTGTTTTGCACAGAAAACAACATTTTCAGTGTAGGAAACATCGTTTTCTGCACTGAAAATAATACTTCAAGACACAAATATTAATTCCTGCACAAAAAAAACTGTTTTCTATGCAAAAATGCTTTTTATCTATGCAAATAAAACATAGACAAATTTTACATAGAAAAAATGCCCAATTACAGCATATTCTGCTCAGGAAACAGCATTTTCTGCATAGAAAATAATATCTCAATACAGAAATATTAATTTCTATGCAACAAATACTGTTTTCTATGCAAATCAAATATGTGCACATTTTACACAGAATAAATCCTCCATTACAGTATATTCTGCTCAGGAAACAGTATTTTCTGTGAAGAATTAATATTTCTGCATTGAAATATTATTTTCTATGCAGAAATTCCTGTGCAGAACATGCTTTTTTCTGTAAACAAAACCAACGACATTCACGACACGTGAATTCTGTGCTGAATAAGTCCAAACTGCAAATAATTTTGTCAGTCCAGGATTTTTCTCATCAGGCATCTCAACATTCAAAAAACACATTTTTTTACTATCACCACAGTAATCCTATAAATACTAAAGCTGTGTCAAATGTCTGTACAGTTGTCCTTCCGTATCCATGGATTTGGTATCCATGGATTTAAGTATTCATGGCTTGAAAATATTCTTTAAAAAATAATAATCCAAAACGCAAACCTTGATTTTGCCATCTTATTTAAGGGACACCATTTTGCAGTGCCATTGCATATAATGGGACTCGAGTATTCACGGATTTTGGTATCCACAGGGGGTCCTGGAACCAAACCCCAGCAAATATGAACGGACAACTGTACTTGAAAAATGGATTTCAATATTTTCCATGTTACAGATGAACTGAGGATGGCTTGCTAAGGCTTATGACTGTATTCATCATCTAGAGGATTGGGAAAGCGTAACGGTGATATTCTGGCTTCTGTGCTCGCTCCTTCCACTTTCCTTACACACAAGGAGAACATAAGGGGAAGTAGAAGGGGAAAGTGGGGGACACATTTGTCTGATATCCGGTACTGCTCATTGCAGATCCTTCAGAAATGTCCGACTTGAGTCAATGAGTCCACTGCAGACTTTCAGTCATTCTCTCTCTCTCTCTCTCTCTTTTTTTTTTTTTTTACAAAAGTTAAGTGTTCTACCCCAAAGCCCATCTTTATCCACTACAGACACTACTGTATATTGTTATCTTTTACTGGACGAATGTTGCTTTCCTTGAGCAAGTAGGCATCACCAGCATTGAGGCCATGATATTGAGAACACAGCTGCGCTGGGCAGGGCATGTTTCTAGGATTGAGGACCATCGCCTCCCAAAAATAGTACTCTACGGTGAACTCGCCACAGGTCAGCGTAAGAGGGGCGCTCCAAAAAAATGATACAAGGACTCCCTGAAACAACATCTCAGGTTTGGCCAAATTTATCACCAACAATGGTCCGCCATGGCCTCACATCGGGAGGCATGGAGACGCACTATCCACAATGCTGCAGCCTTATTTGAGAACTCACGCTGAACAAGTCTTGAAGAGAAATGACAACGCAGAAAGAATCACAACCCAGAAACATCACCCAAGGAGACCTTCTGCTGTGCTTTCTGCAACCGGACTTGTTTATCTCAGATTGGCCTTTTCAGTCATCAGCGCGCTTGCAGAAAGCGCGGGATGAGTCCTTCCTGAATCTTCATTTGCGAAGAAAAAGCCAGAACAGAACTGGAAATAGGAATGTTGGTCTTACCTTTGATATGTTCTTTTCCAGTGGTGAGGCGAAGACAATCCGACAGCTTGTGTAGTCCCTCCCCACTTGCTCCTAGCAGGCAGGAAATAATAGATCTTTTTAGCTGTCCACCAGTGAGGTCATCTGAGAGGGACGACCCCCAGCTGGCCAGTCCATATCACAGCCTCACTAAGCTGTACCATCTCGTGATGAAACAAAAAGAAAAAGAATTATATACAAGTACATAACCAGTCCAAACAATCATATCATCAGTGGGTGGGTCTGGGTGCTCTTTGCCTCACCGTTGGAAAAGAACATATCACAGGTAAGATCAACGTTCCTTTTCCCAGTGGGGAGGGCTACAGAGCATCCGATAGCTTGGGATATACTCAAGCCCCCAAAGCTAGGGCAGGTCTGGCAATAAATGTTCTTTTATGCTTGGACCACGTGTTGCAGAACTCTTGTGCTGAAAGCTGTCTCCACAGACTATATCTTATCTAGTCTGTAGTGTTGCACAAATGTTGAAGATTTCCACGCTGCAGCTCTGCTGATTTCTTCCAAAGAGGCATCCTTTTCCCAGGCCGCCAATGTCGCCACACTTCTTGTGGAACGTGCCAGCATCCCCTCCGAACTGACATGTTCAGAGAGTCATAAAATGCCGTGATACAACTCCTGATCCATCGCCCCAAGGTCAATGGGGAGACCTTTCCGCCCAGGTACTTGTTATGGGAGATACAAACAATGCTTCCGAGGACCGAAAGGGTCTTGTTCTCTTCAGGTAAATACGGAGTGCCCTGTGAACATCTAGACTGTGCCAGATTCTTTCCAATTCTCTTGATGGATGCGGGCAGAATGAGAGCAGAACTGTCAGGGGATGATAGGACACGCAATCCCCAGCAGAAACCCAAAAACTGTCTCAGTAGACTCAGTGGCAAGCCGCTCCCAAGAATACTCACACTCACACTCACAGAGTGTTTGACGTCCAAATAAGCAGGAGGCACTTTTATCTTCAAACTCAAACAGTTGCAATATATACAAACATTTACAATTCGGGGTGAAACTGCTTCACCAGGCCTCAGCATTCACAGGAAGAAGGAAGTGAAGCACATATATATATATGTGTGTGTGTGTGTGTGTGTGTGTACACAGAGAGAGAGAGAGAGAGAAACATATATATACATATGTATATATATAGAGAGAGAGAGAGAGAGAGAGAGAGAGAGGACATTGCCCCCTAGTGACCTGACTAAGCATGATTTGGTAGTTCATGCAGCATGGTTCTGCTGTTTGGCCATTTTAAAACTTAGGGTTCAGTCACCAACTCCGGACAAGAACGACCTCCTGTGCCTTATGGAATGCAGAATTGACCTTCGGCCTAAAGTCCGAAGGCAACCATAGAACTACTGAATCCGGTCTGAAGATACAAAGGTCTCGTCTTACTGATAGGGCCGCCAACTCTGAAATTCTGCATGTGGACATAATTGCCACTAGAAAGAGGACCTTCCAGGTCAGGAACTTCAAAGGCACCTCCCGCAATGGTGCAAATGGGTGGGTTGTTAAGGCCTTCGGTACCATGTGTATGTCCCACGACGGGAACCTGTGGACCATTGGTGGGGGCAGATTACTCAAACCCTTAATAAAACGGCATACATGGGGATGGGTAGAGACCGTTGATGCCACCTCTGGAGGCAGAAAAGAGGTGATCACCACTACCTGCCTCTTAATTGTGTTCAGCCGAAGGCTGGCCTCCCCCCATCCTGAAGAAACTCCAGCACTGTGGGAACCAACACCACCAGGGAGTCCTTTCCCTTGCATTTGCACCACCGCCTGAACACTCTGAAGGTATATTCGTATATCCGCTGAGTGGACTCCTGTCTAGACACAAATATGGTTCCTACCACCATCTGTGAGTAGCCCTTAGATGTCAGCATCTGCTGCTCAACTTCCATGCGTGGAGCTGAAGCCAAGCTGGGTCTGTATGATGCGCTTGTCCCTGGGCTAGGAGATCAGGTCGCACCAGAAGAGGAACCGATGTTATCGCCATGTCGAGAATGTCCGGAAACCAGCCCTTCATGGCCACTCTGGTGCAATTAGAATGATGTCCGCTCCCTCCAAACCGATTTTGTTGAGCACCCTGAGGATTAGTTGTATTGGGGGAAAGGCATAGACAGTTCCCATGGCCAGGGACTCGTTAATGCATCCATAGCCTCCGCTTCCTCCGTCACACAATGAAAGAAGAAGCGTGGGAGCTTGGAATTCACTGGGGACGCAAACAGGTCAACTGTCGGCCACCCCAGGGATTGTGTGATGCTGTCGAAGACCTCCTGATGAAGGCTCCATTCTGCCTGATTGATGTCTGAGCAGCTGAGCCAATCTGCTTTGAGGCTGAGTGATCCCTGAACATCTTCCGCTTCCAGTGATAGAAGATTCTTCTCTGCCCATTCCAGTAATAGAATCACTTCTGTCATGAGTGCACGTGACCTGGTGCCCCCCTGGCAATTTATGTGTGCCTTCGTGGTGATGTTGTCAATCCGAATCAGAACCGCCTTGTCCTTAATCAAATCCTGGAAGGCTACTAGAGCCAGTCTGGCCAGCTGATACTATGTGCTGACCCTATTGTTGACCATTTGCCGTGGGCCAGGTGGGGTCCACAGTGGGCCCCCCACCCCCAGAGACTGGCCTCTGTGGTGATTTGTATCCTGTCCAGCTTCCACAGTGGGCACCCTTGTGCAGGGCTGGTGAAAGCCATGATTGGAGCGAGCCCAAGACCTCCCCAGATTCTCTCCCCCCCCCCCGCCTGCGATGATCCTGGAAGCCCCAGCAGGCTCGGCTGAAGCAGACTAGCTGCCACCCAGCCCACTGCTTCCCTGGCCAGTGTGCTTTGTAACCAGGCCAGAATGGCCATAGAACCCCCCCCCCGGTGCCCCGTCCCCAGGGACCTCGTTGACACTCACAAGGTCTGCCAGCATATCCTGCGGATGGGGACCGGCTCTTCTGTTGTTGCCGGGGGGTGGGCCAGGGGCTCCAACATGGCAGAGTGCACCCCATTCCCGGGGGCGATCTACGACTCCTCCTCCCAGGAGACCTCCTCCTCCTGTCCGTCTCCTAACCTGTTTGGGTGGAGCAGGACTAGGGCACAGCCGGCAGAGGCCAGAGTGGGGGGCTTCTCCCCCCTTCTTCGGCCTCTTCCTGCTGCCACTGCCTGATGTGCTGCTGCCTTTGCTGCCGTTGTCCTTGCTGCTGCTGCCTATTGCGCTGCTGCCTTTTCCACTGCCCATCCCTGCAGTGGCAATCATGCTGCCGCTGCCTTGTCCGGCTTCTGCAGCGACGATAACTTCAGCCTCCGCACAGCAGCTCATCTTGCCTCCTCCCTCTCTGGGCCTTTGTCTTTATTTTTTATTTTTTAGTTATTAAAGTTCTTCAAAGTTTGTCAAAGTTTTTAAAGTTTTTTTTTTATTATTATCAAAAAGGGATCCAAGATAGCCCTGGCTACGTGGAGAGAGGGTGAAAGAGAGACAAAGGAAAAACACATCCTACCAGGAGCGTAGGCAGGAAACAGACCAGCCAGCTGGGGGTCATCCCTCTCAGATGATCGGTGGGCAGTTAAAAAGATCTATTATTTCCTGCCTACTAGGAGCAAGTGGGGAGGGACTACCCAAGCTGTCAGATGCTCTGTAGCCCTCCCCACTGGGAAAATATGCTGATCTAGGTATAATCCTTTTTTAAAACATCTTTCCCCAAATTAAAAATACAATTATAACTATATGTCAATACAATCATACATGCATTTTAAATGTATTTTCAAGAATTGAATAGCAAAAAGGGACCTCTAGCTAACTGAATTTTGGAGTAGCAGTTATTAATATATTACAGAAATAGACTAATAATAGACATTGCATATTGATGGACCAAAGGATGTATAGATATATAGATACACAGAGAGATATGATTTATAGGTGATTTGTCCTGGTAATGTTTGTATCTAGGTGTGATCCAGGAAGTGTAATGGTTTCATACTATCCCTTCAAGGAGGGCTGTTTATCACTAGAAGGATCTTTTTTGTCCCAAATGAAAAATGCTTCAAAACTGTGAAAAGCAAAACTGGTATTCCTTTTATAATTCTACAATAGTTGACTATTCAGAGCAGAATGATCAAAAGTCGGCCTACATGTAGCCTGAGTCCTTGCAAGACTCAAAGTCTTTAGAGGCCAATCTGAGAGACATAGGGTAAAAAAGAAGAATAGTGCATCCTACTTTAAACATGACTGCATCTTTAGTTGAAGGTATACTCTACTGGGGCATGTTAATGTTTAATGTTTGTGTACTGTTTTAATTTGCATTGGTTTACACTCATAAAAAAGTGGGATATTGATGATGATGATGTGGGCCACATGTGACCCCCTAAGCCCCTTTCTGTAGGCCTCCAAATGTCCCTGAGTCTCTCAAATTCTCCAAGTTCCTGCAGTCTCAAATTCTGCAGGGTTGGAGATGAGCCGAAAAGCTGCAAAAATACTCCATCCAGCACATGGTAGGTTAACATCCTACTAAACTTTTTAAAAAGAGCTAGACATTAGCTGAAAGTGTTGGCATTGTCACTGGACCCCCCCCCCACTGCAGTCTTTGAGGGTTCGTTATCTGACAACGTGCTCTTCCAACCCTTGCAAATTATTCATTCTATGAGGAATCCACTCTTTCAACTGTTCTTGCCTATGGAGGCTTGCTTGGGACTGATCACACATGCATGATCTGCTCGCAAAGCGAGCTGAGGTGGGGGAGTCACCAAGCCAACTGAAAGACTTTACAAGTAGTGCTCACCTACGGTAAGTGGGCACAGGCATACGTAGGCAGTCCCCAGCAAGCCACTGTAATTCTCTCCAGTTCCCTACATGGGTTCTGCTTTTCAATCAATTCCAGTTTCTGACACTGCTGCAGTTCCTAACCTATCTATAAGCGGGGCTTCCTGTATTGTTGTTGTTGTGTACCTTCAAGTCACTTCTGATTTATGGTGGATGTAAAAACTAGGCTTCTGGTCAGTTCCAGGTTTCATTGTTTTCAGCTCAAAATGTAGCAATGTGGCCTGCCTGGTAGGGGGATTAGTTCCCAACCTGTGGTCTCTTCCAACTCTGCAATTCTATGATTCTATGATTTATGCCATCCCCACATTATTTGAAGAGCTGGCCAGCAGTTTCTATTAAAAAAAAACCCAGTAAGAATGGAGTTCAGGGCCCTTGAAGCTGCCTCACCAACACTTAAAAACCATAACAGCAGCCTATAAAACAGGTCATTTGGTTACAGCCTCCCTTGTCAATATGATGAGATGTGTAGTGTTTCCATTTAAACTGCGGTCATTATTTCTAAATTTCTTTTTATTCATACATAGAAGTTAGCATAAACACACTTGCTGTAAATTTTGGCATCCTCTTTTTTGGTGATGCATTTCCTTTTTTTGACTGTGCAAGTGGCCACCCAGAACAATATGAATCCTGATCATCACTTTGAGAGAACAAACTGAGCACTCCTTCCCTAAACATTGTGCAAAGACACAAAATCATGTTGTGATTTCAGTGTGCAATTAAAAAGCTCCTTGAGAGGCCAAAGAGAGAAGGGGGCCACTGCATCTCTGAATCATTGCTTTGGTCTTGCTTTTGTCTCATCAGTGTCCATAGGTGGGTAAGAAATTCAACCAGTTGTCTACCAGCACTACCAGATGTCAGTAGATGGATGGGTAGAAACACAACATTCTTTTGAGGGTAGACAATTGTTACTCATTCAAATGCTTGAGAATAATCTGTTTGGGGTGTAGACATGAAGTACACTTCCAATATTAAATTCAGGAAAAGGAACACATTCTATTATGAAAAGTACGGGAAGCGCTGAAAGAAACAGAAAAAGATTAAGAAAATGGCTGTTACATAATCTTATGACAGTTAAACTTTAATGTTCTGGTTTTAAGCAAAAAAAAAAAAAGTCCCATTTTACACTGTTCAACATTCAGCGTATCTTAGACTAGTCTATATTTCAGAGGAAGGAACTGGCAAAGCCATCTTGAGTACTGTATTCCTTGCCTAAGCAAATTGTATGAAATTCATGAGGTTGCCGTAAGTCAACAGGCAACTTGAAGGCACATACAGAACTTCATATGGTCATACAGAAACCATCTACTAGCTCATTCAGGGATGCTGCTTACCTATTTCTCCCACAATTACCTTTGCAACAATTCATATACAAAATAAAACTGTAAAAAGTTCTCTGAAATGTATTGTATTGTATTAAAAATTGCTTTGTGATGTATTGTATTGTATTGTATACTGTATACTGAACTGTGTGATGTTGTACCCCGCCCCGATTCTGAGGAGAGAGGCGGGTAATAAATAACTAAGTACTATTATTAGTATTATTAAAAGTTATATAGGATATCTATAAAATACTAAATTGTGACAGCTCACATTCAAAAATGTTTGTTACACTGCTTCTGCCTCCCTTGCTAACCCCTTCCTGGGACTGACTTCCAGTGGGGAGGGAAGTGGTAGAGGCAGCAATTCCCCAGCACCAGGTGCACATTCTTCCTGCTTCCTTCTGGGAGAACACCAGCAGCCGATTCCACCTTTGAAGGGAAAAGCAGAATTGCTTTAGCCTCTGCTATTGCCCTGGGACCACTTCTTGCTCTGGCTGCAGACAATTGCAGGTCATTTTAAATTTTAAATACAGACTTGAACATCATCATTTTGGGTAGCCACATTGTGGGGGGGAGGGAGGTTTCCTGGAACCAAACACAGATATTGATGGCCCACAGTGTTAGTTATGGTGCCACTGCTGTTGTCTGAGAGATCCTGTGGCAATGTCACCTCCCACTACTGCTGCTGCCCAGTAGCTGTTTGATACATTTAGTCTGGTTCCTCAGCAAAGCATGTCTGACATGGGAGACCCTACCAGCAACACTGCTGCCATCAGCATAACCTCTTGCCGCACAGAAGCACACAATGCCACCACCATGGAAACGTAGTGCCACTGATGGGCATACAATGTTACCATATACCAAATCAGGCAACTGGTTCATCTAGCCCAGGGTGAGTTATCTTCAGGTGGTCAAGGGGCTACAATGCCAGCCCCAACCCATAGTGGGTGGGTGGGATTCTAATCTGACACAATTTTGTGGATTCCTGGTGACAAGAGAAACCATTTTTGCTCAAAACAAACGACTTCTATCTTAAGAAGTATATCCCAAAATATGTTTTTCAAAGTGCTGCCACAGCTAGGTATAATCTACTGTAGAAGGGTCAATTCTCTGATTCCTTCATGTAATGGCAGCTTGCATGCCAGAACTGGGCACAAGATTTGCATACATTTGCCTGCAAATTCGTTGGTACATAATTTTAAAAACTGAATTTAAGCTTCCCCTGCCCAATCTGGAAGCTTGAAAATGATATATAAACAGCAACAGCAACAAAAACAAAGGGCGTAATAAACAGGAAGACCCCAGGTAGACTAACAGAATTATAAAGTTGAAAGGGGCCTCATGGGCATCAAATCCAACCCCCTGCTCAGTATAGGATCTCTAGCTAAAACATCCTCAGTAGGCAGCTTGTCCAGCCTCTTTTTCAAGACATCCAGGGGTTATCTAAATGGTGAAATTATCCCTCATAGTATTCGTGGAGAATACCTTTTGTCCCAACGAGTCATGCAGGAGATTCGCTGTATGCAGAAGGAGGGAGGCAAAAAACTCCATAAACTGTGCCCTAAGAGACTTTGCAGTTTTCTGTGACGTTTTTAATAAACTAAGGGGAGGTGCACATCACCAGTCATTTGGACAACCGATTCACAGTGCTGCACATTCTGGGCCAGGAGGAAGTTGACATCTGATGGTCCATCACGCAAGTGGGGCGGGCTTTCCTCCAGCTAAGTCCAGAAGTTCCATTTTGGCTTTCTGGACCAGCAAGTGTGTGCTATTGCCACGTTGAGGAAAAAAAAAAAAATTACAAGCAGAAGGTCTCCCTTCTGCCCTTTTAAACCAAAAGTTTTTAAAAATGTAGAGCAACAATAAAATTGGGGGGAAATAATAAAACACCCTGTTCTCGCAGCTGTCATCTTGATTTGTTCAAAGGGGCTCTGTGTGAACTTCAATTTGCATTGCTGCACAGACAACTTTTTTTGAGAAAAAATAATCTAGCAAAAGGGAGCTGTTGCAAAGGTGAGTTAATATGCATCCCCATGCACTTTTTCCTACCATCTCGTCAGGCACCCAGGAAGGGGACCCCAACACCTCTCTAGGCAATTAGTTCCATTACTGAACCACTCTTACTGTCAACAAGTTCCTTCTAATGTTCAATTGAAAACTACTCTTGTAGTTTTCAATTAGACCTGGTCCAACCCTGTGGAACAGCAGAGAACAAAACTGCACCCTTCTCTTTGTGCCAACCCTTAAGGTGTTTAAGGAGTGCAATCATGTCACCTCTCAGTCTTCTCTTTACCAAGCTGAAAATGCCTGGCTCCCTCAACCTTTCCTCATATGTTTTGTTCTCCACCCCTCTTATTATCCTTGTTGCCCTTACCTGAACCTGTTCCATATTCTTCTCAAAATGAGGCACCCATACCTGAACACAGTACTCCAAATGAGGCCTGACCAGCACAGAATATAGTGGGACTATTGCTTCCCTCAACTTAATAACCATGCTTCTATTACTGCAGGCTAAAGTACCATTATCCTTCTTTGCTGCAGTATCACACTGCTGGCTCATGTTCAACTTATCATCAACAATAACCCCAAGGTCCTTTTCACATAGAATCACAGAATTGGTGATTCTAGTCCAACTCCCTGCCATGTAGGAGTATCCAATCAAAGCATTCCTGACAGATGGTCACCCAGACTCTCTTTAACAACCTCCAAAGAAGGAGACTCCACCACACTCCAACGCAATGCGTTCCACTGCCAAACAGCTCTTACTGTCAGGAAGTTCATCCTAATGTTTAGGTGGAATCTCTTTTCCTGTCATTTGAGTCCATTGCTCCATGTCCTAGTCTCTGGAGCAGCAGAAAACAAGCTTGCTCAGTACAACATCCTGTCAAATATTTTAACATGGCTATCATGTCACCTCTTAACCTTCTCTTCTCCAGGCTAAACATACCCAGCTCCCTAAGCTGCTCCTCATAGGGTATGGCTTACAGACCTTCCGCCATTTTGGTCGCCCTCCTCAGGACCGTTCCACATGTAATACTGCCTAGCCATGTATTCCCCATCCTTTAGCCACACATTTGGTTTTTGTGGCCTAAATGTAGAATTGTGTAGTTGTCTCTGTTGAATTTCATTTTATGTATTTCTGCCCAATTTTCTAGTTTATCTTGGTCGTTTTGAATTCTGTTCCTATCTTCAAGTGTGTTAACTACCATTCATAGTTTTGTATCATCTGCAAACTTGATAACGATTCCCTCTACCCTGTCATCTAAGTCACTGATAAAAACTTTGATGTGTAAAGGCCCTAGGACAGTATCCTGAGGCACGCCACTCAACACCTCCTTCCATTTTGATGTGTAGCCATTTATGTTGATTCTCTGAGTATGGTTTTCCAACCAATTAGGCATCTATCTGACAGTTTTCCCATATATTTCACATTTAATTAGTTTGCTAATCAAAATATTATGGAGGATCTTATCAAAACCTTTGCTGAAAGTTTGTTCCAAACAACAGGAAGAGTTGCTTATCCCATTAGGGTTCACTCCTACATTCCTTTGCCTGGGAGTAAGCCTTAATAAACTCTTTGGCATGTACATGTTGGCATGTACAAGATGCTGTTTCATGTTAGACAAGTACAGAGGCAGGGTGGGGTAGTGGTCTGAATGTTGGACTAGGACACTGGAGACCTGGGTTCAAATCCCCGCTCACCCATGAAAACCACTGAGTTGACTTTTGGTACGTCACTCTTTCTCAGCCACAGAGGAAGACAATGGCAAATCCCCTCCGAACAAATCTTGCCAAGGAAGCCTTGCGTTAGTGTTGCCATAAGTCTGAAACAACAACAACAATAAACTATGGACCTGGTATGGCATGGGATCCCTAAGGCCTTTTTTTGTGGCCTGTGGCCCTTTCAAAACCCCAGACTTCTTTCTTTCTGTTAAAAAGGGCAGGGATACACTGTATACCATGGAAGCTTCCATATGTAGCAATTCATCTTTTAATCAGGTTGCCTGACTCCTGTGTACTGTTTAACATTTTAAAAATACCAGATTTCCAAAACTAGAAATAAACTTTTGGACACTTCTAGTATTTCAGATGTTTTAGTGAAACTGTTAAAGATCACATAAAGCAAGGTGGGCAGAGCTTCCCAGACAACACTCAAATCCCACTGGTTCACAACAAACCAGAAATGAACTGAGATCCCGTTTAAAAATAGGGATGTTCATTCCAATTAAGTGCAAAACAAAGCCATAGGCTGCTCAACAGATTCCCTTGTGTCACAAGATGTTCTGCTTCAGTATCATCCAGCGATTCCTAACACCACTGCTTTCAAAAATCACAGAATTATACCCCCCTCCTTTTCCCTCTCCCAAGACATTAAAATGTTAAAGAAAGCACATTCCTGACCCCCTGTGATAGAAGTGACTCAGCATGTGGAATGCAGGAGAACATTCCTGTATAAATTCAAAAGCTTCATTTACTTTGGTGCCCACAGCTTGTTTGGGATTGGAGGAGGAGGGAGAGACCTTGAATGCTGCATTGGTCTTTGCCTCAGACCCTCCATGCACACCATTCCCATTCCCTATCTATCATTGTCTGCTGTAGCAGCTTCTTTAAGGGAAGGAACAGAACCAGGATTCATCACAGAGCTGTGGGGAAAGTAACCAAATGCTGAAAATACACCTTACTTGTTTCTGAAAGTTCACTATTCATTAGAATGAAACCAAGTTTTCTAAACAAGCAGATGTAATGTATTTGCAGTTCATTAAATTATCTCAGTATCATTTCCAACATCTAAAAGCAACATGTTTTCATACAAAAATGAAGTTTCTATGATTTTGAAATCTTGTATCTACCTCTGGAAATATCTGGGACAACTTTATAAGTTAAGGGCAATGGGAGATGATACACATAAGCATTCTTGTTCTGTCTCCAGGCTGGTCATACATGGACACCCAGTTTGCTGAGAGTCTACATTTCAAAACTTGAATGTTTGAAACTTTCAGGTGCTTTTACATTTCAGTTAAGCTAACGAACGAACGTGTGGTTTGAGCCTACATGTACAGGATTTCACATGCTAACCTCACATAAATCTAATATTCCTGTTGTTTTCTGTCTCCGACTGTGTAATTTCATAGAATCACAAAATTATAGAGTTGGAAGAGAGAGCCTATTTGCAAGAGGAAAAGAAAAAAATATATTTAAAAAATGAAGCAACTAGCTATAATCTTAGAAATCTTTTTTGAATTTCAGTACCCTGGATTTTTAGGGGCCAGGAATATCATTTGAATATTCAAGTCTTCAGCATTTGTATAACTGGCATTTTCTAAAACAACGTAGCACAAACGTGTCCACTGCAACTCTACAGCAACAACCTAAGACACCAACATACTGTACTTCAAAATTTATTTCCCACTCCCCCAAAGAAAAATAGATCAAGATGTATCTGACCAATGTGCTTAGGGTTCCTATTTCCTACCTTCCACACTGTTGTTGTTATTTGCCATCAAGCCAACTCTGACTTATGGGGAGCCTGTGAATGAGAGACTTCCAACAGCTGGTCATCAACCGCTCTGCTCATGTCTCATAAACTCAGGGCCATGACTTTCTTTATTGACTCAATCCACTTGTAGTGTGTTCTCCTCTTTTTCCCACTGCCTTTTACTTAACTGAGCACTGTCATCATGTCTTCCAATAAGACCTAAAAATATCCCAGCAGAGCCCACCATTTCTTCAACTATTTCTCTTTAACGGCTGAATACCTATAAGAAGCCATCCCTCCGACACACGTTTGACTCATTTTACCCACTTTGTTGCTGTTTGCTTTCAAGTTATTTCCGACTTAAGGTAACCCTACAGCAAACCTAACACGGGGTCTTCTGAAGCTGAGAGTGTGTGACTTGCCCAAGGTCACACAGTGGGTTTCTATGACTGAGTGGAGATTCGAACCTTGGTCTCCAGAGTCAGAATACAATGCTGAAGCCACTGCACTTGCATTTAATCTGCATTAGGTCACACGTTTACTACTATAATGACTTGAGACGCAGTAGCTGTAAGCCAGTACCAGAAAGTTGTGCGCACTTTGAATACAAAGCAACATCACTGTCAGGCAATGATCATAGGAAGTGATACCTAGAAATAATCAGTAGCACTGTTTAAAAAATTAAAGGGTAGATAAATTAATTAAAATGTACTCCCTCCATTTTGTTGAATAGCATAAGTAAACCTGTAGTGTAAGGCAAATTAAAATTGAGACGCCTTACTACCCTCATCTACAATTTCTAACAAGGCAAATCACACTGTTTGTAGCTAACACTATTAAAAGAATTGAATTTAAGTGTGTACACATGGAGCCACACTCAGAGTGCAACAATTAATTGTTAAAACATGAATAAAAGTGTACCACTGCATAGTAGAGTTGCATAATTCTAAAAAGTGATTGGACAGCTGCCTATATACCATGCAATTCAGTCCAAGGAAGAATCTATAAAAACTCACTACATCTAAGAGATTCCCAAACCATGCAAACATTCATCATATCAAAATCTGAATGTATATGAATATAATATTCTGGCTGCAGGTGATGTCTCCTTTTCTCTGTTGAAACTGAACACAATTTTCCCCCAATAAATTCTGATCAACCACCTAGTATACACCCTAATTGATGGGTATCTGTACCAGCAAAATGGAGCATAAAGCCATCTACTGAAAGGTGTAAATGGTTTCACGCACACTTAACAACCTCAGCAAACATTATCATGGTTACTTTAAGCTCCATTAATCTTAATGCAGTCCTGCAAAACAAAACAGTTTCTCTTAACAGCCAGATTCTTGACCTTCTACAGTTCCAGTATCAGGATGGGGGTTGGGGATACAAAGGATACTGACCAATCACTTCTAGGAGCTGCAGTATTAAACACACACACACATACACACCACAAAAAAATAGCCAGGATAAAAGACAAATCCTTCTCCCAGTTAACACCACCATGGCAACAGGGCTGGTTTGAACTCCTGTTTCATACTCTCAGAACATTACCTTACTACAGTAATTCAAATTCACAGAAAGTGTTCTGTTTATAGTATTTGGCTGCAATAGAGGATATCAGAATTATATACACATAATTTGTTAACAGAAGTAACATTTTATACCCAACCGCACAGAACAAGGAAATGCAAAACTAAATGCAAACAGATTTTTAGAGGACAGAAGTGAAGGGATGCAGATTCTGCCAATTTACCCCCTCCTTCTGTAATTCTATCCTTTGCTCTCAGAGCTGCTTTTTACTAAATTCCCCCTTTTGCACTTATATACTTAGCAGTTAGTTCTATTTGGCGAAAAATGGAGAACAGGCATGCATTTCTAGCTACATGTAATAATTTACAGAATTGTGTTAGCTTTATCTCAGAAACACATATAAAATTAAGGGACACCAGAAAGCTTTCTTAGAATAAAGAATCACTAATAAATAGAATAATAAATAAATAAATAAATAAATAATAGAAAAAAGAATCACTAATTTCTTAGAATAAAGAATCACTGGAAAAAAAACCACTCTTCTCCCTGTTATAACAGATCAGAAAAATTAATTAGGCTAGGATTTCACTATTTGGGTCTCATTTTTTGAGGATTTATGCAAAAGTCAATTTTATTATTATAAGTTGTTAAAAGCAGAGAGGCAGGACCTACAATAACTTTATAGCATACTATTTAATTTGTGGAATAAAATATTTCCAAATAATTTGCATTTTCTACAGAGAATAATATAGCTGCTTACTCTCTTGTGGGCTGTTTGTGGTATCTTAACTAGGAGCAAAAAGTCAATGTTCAAAGAAACCCTTATTCCAATAATATCCAATAAATAAGTCAAATGTCCTTCAAGTAATTTAGTTAGCCATAATTTCATTTGCCTTTTAAAAATACAGTCAGACTCCCATATCCACAGAACCAATATCCACGGTTTCAGTTATTGGCAGGACACAAAATAGGGACACATACCATAGAGTCGCACTGGAAAATGCCTAGAGTGGCATCCTCTCTAGGCATCTTCTAGGTCCACCAACACAACTCTATGGTATGTTTTTACTGGAAGTCCTGTATTTTAATAGGATTCACTGTTATCAGTGGTTTCCTGTATCTGCGGTAAGTCCAGGAACTGAACCCCTGCAGATGTGGGGAGGTCGACTGTATAAATAAGCATATGTAAGAAAATGTCCTGCTTTCACACAGTTTATGCTAATTTCAGAATTTCTTTGCACAAGTTTTCTTACTGACTTAAATACTAAAATTGCTTATGTGTTTAGGGAATTGATTTTTGGAAGCCTGACTCCTAATTGTCATTGCGAGGTGCCTGTTAGGGTTCTAGGGAAAGAACAGGTTGCAATTCTTACAAGTTTCCTGGAGGTAAGGTTCTTTTATGCAAAGAGATACATTCACATGCAAAGCTCCTTTTCTTGCTGTTTGCCCCATGTGAACTTAAAGCACTTTGGTTTAATTGTAATTGTAAGATTATTGCTTATTTGGTCACACAGACAAACAATCAAAACACTGACTGATAATAATGAGTCTTCAGCCAAATCATTGCAGCCCTATAAAATTAGACATACATTATTTTAAAACATTAAAATGTGTTTTATTCCAGTACATGAAAGTGAAATCTCAGACTTGCACCTTGGGTGTTCTCCTGGACTCAACTCTGAGCCTGGACGCCCAGGTTTCAGCAGTGGTCAAGAGTGCATTTGCACAGCTAAAACTAGTGTGCCACCTGCATCTGATCCTTGAGACATCAGATCTTCCTACAGTGATATATCCTTGATTACATTCCATTCTACATGGAGCTGCCTTTGGAAACTGTTTGGAAAGAGATGACCGGGCCACTTATACAGAGCATGTAACTCCCATGTTAAAACAGCTTCACTGGCTACCAGTTCATTTCTAGGCATAATTCAAAGTACTGGTCATGACTGATAAAGCTCCATATGGCTTACGGTAGGTCCAGACTATCTGAAAGACTGTATCTCCCCATACGGGCCTGCCAAAATTCTAACCTCTACAGGGAAAGGCTTTCTCTAGGTCCAGCCACCATCACAGGCTTGCTTGGAGGACACAAGACAGAGTCACTATTCAATGGCTGCTCCCACCATCTGGAGCTCCCTTCTGTGGAAGGCTAGGCTGACCTTCTCCCAGCTTTCTTTTTGTCAGTAAGGAGACTTTTTTTGTTTAAGTAGGCTTTAATGTGTAAGCAGAGGAGCTTCTTATTGGTATGTTTTATTTATCTTTTAAAAATTTTTGTTTGCTTTTAAAGTGATTTTATACTATTTTATGTGGTGATTTTAATTGTTTTTAAATTTTACTGTGAAAGCTTTTAAATTGGCTCTCTCTGGGAGCTACCTTGGGTCCTAATCTGGGAGAAAGGCAGCAAACAAATGAAATCAAATAAATAAAATGTGTCATAGTCAGACCCTTCCTACAAACACACACTTTCCCCCAAAACTGTTCCATTCAGGCTTTATATAGTTTCAATAATCTTATAAGCATCTCATGTTATTAAGCTCTTGTACTAAGTTGAGTATACTGTATATTAATATAATTCTGACAATACATATTTCAATAGAAGAGAGAGAAATTATCCTCTTCCCCAGTACACATGACACAATAGAGGAAATATACTATACTTTTAGTTTTTTAAGAAAGCAAATGTTTATGATTTTGACATCTCAATATTTACAATAAATAATCCAATGGAAAATTTCTATTGCTCAAGTAGAGCAATAGTCAAACATACTCAAAATAGAACAGACAACTAAAACAACCTCAAAGGTCAATGCAAACCATTTAGAAATAAAATCAGCTAAATGAGCACATACTTGATGTGTTAACTGATGTGTTCTACTTTTGTGTATCTTGTGTTTTTTTACAGCACAAGCCATCGGTTTTCCAAATAGATTTGGTACCACCTAGTTTACCTTAGTGCAAAGAGATTTCTCATTCTCTTCCACTCTTGGATATATTCACCTGGAGAGACACAGCGTCTGCCATCTGCTCCTCTTTCCTTTGTGTTTTCTTGTGACAGAGAAGCCTAGTTGCAGACCCTATCATAGTGGTAATATAACTCCAAATCTCATTCTAGAACTCTCAAACTAGTTCAAATTTTCCCATCATACAGACTCTCACATCACTGAAAACTGACTAAGTCTTCCAACAAGAACATCTATAGTTGACTTGTTTGGTATCAAAGCCATACCAAATTCTACAGGATTAGGAGATCCATGCTTCCTGTTCTTCTGGGATCCTCCTTCACATTCCATAACCTGTCTGTCTCCCACAATCTGAAGTGTGTGTGTATGGGGGGGGCAAGCCAGTTGTTGTGATTCCCCCCTCCCATAGAAGTCTGAACAAATCTGAAATAAGATTTAAACACCTTTGCTGTGCAAAACAGAACAATGGACCAGGTCCCAAGGAGTTATTCTGCTGACAATTGCTTCTCACTGAGGTGCAATCTTAAAACTTTTTTTGCCGGAGGGGGGGGGGAGCCCTCAAGAGCAAGTTTCAGTGAGGTGTGCCAGAGTGGTGTAGTGGTTGGAATGGGCCTCAGGTAGACCCATGATTCAAATCCCTGCTCAGCCATGGAAACCCTCTGGGTGACCTTGGGCAAGTCACACACTTTCACCTTGAGGTAAGCAAGGGCAAACCCCCTTTCAACAATTCTGCCAAGAAAACCCCCATTATAGGTTCATCTTAGAATCACCGTAAGTCAGAAATGATTTGAAAGCACACAACAACAACCAGCTTACCAGCACATATATTAGATCCTTATCCAGCACCAATCAATAGTTGAATCATTTATCATCAGATATTTTTTCCCTGAAACTGTTTCAGTTATCTGAAATCCCTTGCCCACATTTTATGTAAATTCTATACACCCCTGACTAGAATATCTAAAAACATCAGGTCTAAGAGAAAGATCTGGAGATCTCCATATTTAAAATGTCTGTTTTCACTAAGCTGAATTTCTCCCTGTAATGATTAACAGAGGCTACATACTGTTAGAATTTCTTTGAAATACTACTGCATGAAATAGCTGCTCACTCACATACTCTGTCTACTTGTTCATCTTTTCTCCTTAAAGCCACTTCCAGAGAATTTGTCAGGGCCAAGGGAAGTCAACTATCAGGAGTAAGAGATAACAGGAAATAAGGGAAAAGACATTACCTTTAAACCTAAATAATTAAATATTCATGATGGACCAAGTTTCCCTTCCCAACATTAAAATATTACCCAGAAATTCAAAATAAAACTTCACAAAAACATGACTGTCCTCTATTCCTTCAAGAGATCCTAATTTGGAAATGTTACTTTTTTATACTACAACTCCCAGTCTCCTCAGCCAGCATGCTCAAAATTTTTCCCTAGCTTTGTAGAAGGACCATACAATTTGTCATTTGCCTGCTAGTAAGGGATGAGCAGTAACTGAGCCATTCAAAGAATGCAATGCATGCTCATACACTGCTTCTCTCTGCTGACATTGTTTGCTTGTGCCACCACAGTACTATGTCTACTTCCTGTCCTTACAGCAGCTACAAACAGTGGAGTTGGTAATGGGAAGAAAGGAAGAGTGGGAATGAAGAAGAGGATGTGAGCACAGAAAAGTAGAGCTGAGAGGAGCAAGATAGCACACACAGTTATGATGATGCTGACATACCATAGTTCTTCTGCCCTTGGCTAAGAGCCACTCTAGACTATCTCAACTCTCTGTCTGATCTTTCTGTGGCCAAAAGCTGCAGCTCCCATACCATTAAGCCTGTAAGAGATGGGGTGAAAGGTTGAAAGCAAACAGGAACATTGAGACAGAAAAGACAAGACTTCACTGGGAAAGATATACAGAATGGCAGTCAGAGGTCAAAGCAGGCAGGATTGAGGACAGAAGCTTCAAAAAATTCTGAACTGATGGTCAGGTTGGCAGTGAAGGTGAGAAAAGAGAAAAGGAATCAGGCTGTAACCTTTAAAAAAAAACCTGTCGATAACTGAATTAGCCCTTAAGTGATTTTCCAGCAAATTAAAAAAAATCTACTGATAGCAAATACAGTGCCTCCATTCATGCTTCCCACATGCCATCAGCTATTTCTTGTGTGTTCATAAAATGATAAACTGGAATTGCGTTTATCTAAATTAGATTTACTTCATGAAGACAGTTCTGTTTCTCAAAACAAATTAATGCTTTAGCGAAGTTTTAAAAGGCACACTGTTTCCTAAATAATAAAACATAATTTGTCTTGTTTAGCAATTTTCTGCTGTGTTATAAGAAATGTTAACTGTGCAATTCTTTATGTGTCTATTCATAAATAAGCATCATTTAACTTAAAAGGAGCTACTCCTATGTAAAATATATAGGATTAGAGCCTAAAAGTTGATTCTAACCACAGTGATTACAAGCATAATCATTATGCTTGACTCATACAAATGCACAGAAATAGTACATCAGAAGAGCCAGAAGTACTTTGGTTACTTTAAATAAATTAGGGTTGAATGTATACTTTTGGTCAGCCCCAGCCTCTGTCCATATATAAAACAGGAGTGGGCAACTATAGAAGCCTAGGGCTGCATTTGTCCCCTGCCACCTCAACGCACCCCCCACACACACAAATTAAAAGTTTTTCCCCTCCCCCTGCATGAAGGAGCCTTTTTAAAAATCAAACTACATGGTGGAAATTGCCCCCATCCCCTCTAGAAGGCACTTGTTGGCATTTTAAAATGTTTGCAATATTTTCAACCCTTGGGATGCCTAGTTTCCCCCCAAAGATGTTTGAAACGACTTTTACAACCCATAAAGGGATGGGGGGAGCAGATTTTTTTTCCCCTGAAGCATCCCAGGGGGATGCATGAAGCCAACTAGCCCCACTTTGCCTACCTCCAATATGACCTATAACATATTAAATGTGGCATATAACATATGCAATCCTATACACATTTACCTGGGACTAAATCTCAATAAATCCAAAGGAAGTGCACCATAAAACTGAAATGGTTGTATTCATTTAAAAGGTATACCTGTTTATAGGGCCTAAATACAGTGGTCCCTTGGTATTCGCTGGGGTTTGGTTCCAGGACCACCACCACCCGTGGATACCAAGATCTGTGGATGCTCAAATCCCATTATATACAATGGTGTAATAAAATGGTGTCCCTTATATAACATGGCAAAATCAAGGTTTGCTTTTTGGATTTTTTTTGTGGGGGGGGGGATATATTCAAGCCAAGGATGGTGGAATCCATGGATGTAGAATCTGTGGATACAGAGGGCTGACTGTACCCTAAAGGGACAAAGATCCGATCTGATCTTGGAAGCTAAGCAGAGTCAACTCTGGTTAGTATTTGAATGGGAGACCACCAATCAGTACCAGGTGCTGCAGACCATATTTCAGTGGAAGGAACTGACAAAACCACCTCTGAGTATTCCTTGCCTAAGAAAATCCTATGAAATTCATGGGGTTGCCATAAGTCAACAGGCAACTTGAAGGCACATACACGCACGTTTATACCAGACTGGATAGCATATTTTGGGAGCACAAATTACATTTCAAAACTCTTTGTAACTAGCATATTAAACACTAATGCTTCTTGATTGTGTGGTAAAGCTCTTCACAGTGTTCTAGTCACACATAAATTCCCCTTGTACTGCCAACAATAGCCTACAGTCATAAGCCTGCTCTTCCTTAAAACACCAGACATTATACTATATGGAGTCTAAACCATACCTAAGTCCTCATCTATTCTCTTGCAGACCTTAGTGTGTCCAGAGACAACAGCATCCATCTCAGATCATGATGCTGAGAACAGGGTAATATAAGTTCTATTATGAATAATTGGGGGAAGAGGAAGGAAGGGAGGAGGGTGTATCATGTAGTCACTGCTTTTGGCTATACATTTAGCTACAGTATATCCATTGATTATTAGATAATCCAGTGCTACATCTTTTTGTTGTTTGTTGTTGTGGTGCCTTCAAGTTATTTCCGACTTATAGTGACCTGTAGGCGACCCCACCATGGAGATTTTCTTGGTAAGCTTTGTTCAGAGGGGGTTTACCTTCGCCTCCCTCTACATCTTATTGCACCATCATAAATCCAGAAGATTTAGTTCTAAAAATATTTTTCTGTTGATAAATATCTGAGTACATTTGGAGTGAGTTGGTTTAGGTACTAAGTACCTAAACCAACTCACATAAGCAGTTTCTGTGACAAAATAAACTAACAGTTGTACATTAGAAAAATTGCAAAATGACTTTTTATTATTTTGTTATGTATGTAGTCATATTCTCTCAGCCTCAGCGGAAGACAAAAGCAAACCCCTCTGAACAAATCCTGCCAAGCAAACCTAGTGAATCACCTCAGGTTTTCCATAAGCTGTTAATGACTTGAAGGCACACAATCTATCTATTTATTTAAAATATTTATATTCCACCTTACTGTGTAAACCTTTCAGAGTGGCTTAAACATTTAGAAATTACTGCTTGAAGAAGAGTAACAATGTAAACCAGCCAACCAGAGTCAGCAATTAAAACCAAAACATTAAAAAAAAAATTTTTTTGCATACAAGCACCTGCTAGAATTATTTAGTCCTTGTTAACTGATGAAAAGCAGTTCACATTTCATCAGGTGAGGTCAATCTAGATGTGTTTCCATGAGCCTCCTAGCAAAGGGTGCAGATAGTAAATCAGCCTCACAACTCCTGGCCCCAATTACCACCTGGATATCTAGGTGTAAGCTGAGTGCAGAAGCACTCCCTGACTATGAATCTAATTCTTCAATGGGAGTACTAAACCATTCAAAACAAGTTTCATCTCTAGAGTTACAGAGTCCCTTTCCTTCCTAACCAGGTGCATCTCTTCTTGCCTGGATTAAGCCTTAACTTGTTAGCTCTGATCCAGACCATTACTGCCTCCAGGCGCTGATTCAGAATGTCAACACTTCCCATGGTATTTCAGTGAAAAAACAAAGTTGTGTCATCAACATATTAGAGACAATGGATCCCAGGAAGTTATCCCCCAGCAGTTTCTATAAAAACAAAAAACAAAACAAACAAACAAAAAACAGGGACAAGGTATATGTGTGGGACACTATCAACCAATGGTTACGACGTTGTAGAGAAATCCCACAGCAGCACCATTGCAGAACAGTTTTACCCCTAAAAACTACATGCACCAAGAGGACCAAAAGGATACTGTCAGTGGTAGTGGATGTTACTAAAATATTCTGACAGAACCAAAAGGTATGTATTTCCCCTTCAGGAAAACACTGCCCATTGTTCAGTCTCCAAGACACATTTCTACTACACAATGTTGTCTCAGCCCCAAACCAGGCCTAAAGCCAGCTGGGAATGATTCTAGATAATCTCTTCCATTAAAAAAAACACACAACAACCTCTGGAACCAATACCACTTGACATACACATAAATACGCTCCTGGTGGCACAGTGGTTAAATGCCAGTTCTCCAAGCCACGAGGTTATGAGTTCGATCCCAGAAGACTCCAAGGTTGACTCAGGTGCCGTTTACATGATGAAAATGTCCCGGGAAGAGTTTGTGTCAATCCCTGGCAGTTTACACGTACATCGGGTCGGGTACATGATTTTCGGAAGGGGGGCACCTTTTATCCCTCAACCTGCGGGACTTCCAGTCCCGCGGGTTGTGCCAGTTTTTTAAAAAGTCACTGGAGGATTCGGAAAATCGGAAATGTAAACAGCCTGGGACAAAATATCTCGGTACCAGGGGATAACCGAAAATGGTGACTGGGGGCGGGCTTAGAGATCAGCGACCAGAAAAGGAGGGGTCAGTCACCCATTCAACAGATCCAGCCTCACCAGCTGAAAACAAAGGCATCACTTCCAGCTGCACGAAGGTTTGTGTGTGTATGCGTGTACTAAATCACCTTTTTAAAAGGATTTCTACATTGCAAACCCTTCAGCTTTAACCTCTTCCTTAACTGCATGTTACAAAGAGATCGTGGTGGGCAGAGGGCCGCCCATTCATCCCCTGCCTTGATCACCTCCCTGGGTCTGAACAGGCACAGTAAAATATTCCAGCGTCTGAGCGAATGAACACACTTTTATTCCACCCCCCCACAATGCACAGTAAAAAAAAAAAAGAAAGCCAGCATCAGTGTCTTTCAAAATGTCTGTCTGTCGCTGGCTTGAAATCTTCACTCTGTAGCTAAAACTCTGCTTTAAGGGTTAACATTTTAAAGAGACAAGGGGAATACCAAGCCTCCCCCCCACCTCACTCGGCTTGATTTCAAAAGGAAAGCATTTGTTCCTGCATCTGAGCGAAAGATCACATTCTGGGTCTTTCAAAATGCCCTCTGCTTAAAGGGTTAACATTTTAAAGAGACAAGGGGAATCCCAAGCCTCTGCCCCCTCTCTCCCCTCCCCAGCCTTGATTTCAAAAGGAAAGCACTCCTTCCTGTGTCTGAGCAAAAGATAATAATAATAATAATAATAATATTTATATCCCGCCCCTCTGCAAGCAATCGGGGCGGCTTACAACGATAAAATGGTAGACAGTATAAAACAACCCAAAATCCCTCCCTCCCCTTAAAACATTATTAAATTAATACAAGTTAAAATCAATATATAATACAATATGTTAAAAACCCTTTTAAGCAGGCAGCATCTGTTTGGAGGTCCAAAAGCAACCTCCAGAGGGGGTTCCTGAGGCCGGGGTTAGCTATTCCGGAAAAGCCTGCCCGAAGAGAACCGTCTTGACAGCCTTTTTAAAGCTGTCTAATGATGTCAATAGGTGGATCTCGTCGGGCAGGCCGTTCCACAATTTGGGGGCGACAGCCGAGAAAGCCCTCTGGGAGGTAGTCGCCAGCCTAGGTCTTTGTGGCTGCAACAGATTCCTCCCAGAGGACCGAAGAGCGCGGGGAGGAATATAAGGGAGAAGGCGGTCCCTGAGATAGCTTGGACCCAAGCCATTTAGGGCTTTATCACATTCTGGGTCTTTCAAAATGCCTTCTGCTTAAAGGGTTAACATTTTAAAGAGACAAGGGGAATCCCAAGCCTCTGCCCCCTCTCTCCCCCGCCCAGCCAGTCAATAGCATCGCTCGTGGCGAGGAACTCTAAAGGAAGTGTGTCACCGAGGTTGTGAAAACACAACTAATCGCATCCTTGATTGACAGCCAAAAAAAAAAATCCCGGTAAGCTAAACATGTGTAAACAGCAAAAGCACGGGATATAAGAGTGCGGGACCAATAAAAACTTTTGTAGTGTAAATATCAATCACGGGATCTTCCAGGATTTCCTAAAGAGTGACAATAATCTTATAAACAGCGAGGGACGGATATGGGATCAGGAGGTCACAGTAAGCCCCGCAACAAAACTTGTCGTGTAACTGGCACCTCAGTCTTCCTTCCATTCTTCTGTAGGTCGGTAAAATGAGTATTGCCCCCGGCTTGTTGCTAACACACTGTAAAACTGCTTAGGGAGTGTTTTGGCACTGATAAACAGTATATAAATATCAATGCTATTGCAATTGCCTTATTATTTTTATTTATTTATTTAGGTACTTATAGCCCGCTTTCCAGTCACAAAGGCTCCCAGAGCTGCTTACGAATTGTTTAAGCAATAGCAGTTTACATATCTATACCACATTAAGTGGTTTCCAATGTGTGTTAGCTAATTGCCCCCATAAGCAGGGTATGCATTTTACTGACCTATGAAAGGATGGAAGGCTGAGTGAACCTTGGAGCCCTTGGGATCGAACTTGCAACGTGGTGGCTTGCAGTACTGGCATGTTAACCACTGTGCCACCAGAGCTCCCTAATTCAGACTATAGGGGGAAAAGGGAACCAATCTCTATTTCTCCAACAGTAAAATGAGTACCCGGCTTGTGGGGGTAATTAGCTAACACACCTTGGAAACTGCTTAATGCAGTGTAGATTTATAAATTGCTATTGCTTAAAACAATTTGTAAGCTGCTCTGATAGCCTTGTGGCTGAAGAGCGGGGTATAAATAAATAAATAAATAAAACAGTACTTACGAAAGTAACTTTTTTCCATAAAATTTGTGAGTTTGACTTCACTAAAACACACCTTGGATAAGCTAGTAACTGAATTCCTTGCATAAAAGATCAATGAAAGATAGAAAAATCATGCACAAAATCATTTTGTCCATATGAATGCAGACCAACGGGGTATTCTCAAAAACATCCTTCATATGTTATGACTGGAACAAGGTTGTGCCCTGTGCTCATTTACTCATCTGTGCATTTCAAAACCCATAGAAAGTAGTCGCTTATGGCTGAAATCCTGTTGTTTAGTCCTGAGAAGAGCAGACCAATTGAATCAATTGGTGAATTGTGAGTCAACGCACAATAAGTCCATTCTAGTCAGGAGAAACAATAGGGTTTTGGCCTATGTTTGCACAAAAAAATGCATGAATTCCTCTATGAAAGGGAGGGTGCCCCTGTATCTCTTTCATACAGGTACTGAATATACAGACTGTGGGAGGCACAGCCATTGAACAACTCAGTGGAGGGCAGGACTAATTCTTTTAGGGCAAGGAACGTTAATTGAGCCTCTGTTGTTACATACAGCAGGTTAAGAGGGTAACCTGCATGATAAATGCGTAACTTCTAAATGATGGAAAATGCCTCAGCTAGAACTATGGTCACTGATCACATTCTATGTACATATGAGTGGGGCAAATTTTACAGACCATTCAACTCTACAGTAGGACCCCTGTATCTGCGGAGATTGGTTCTGGGGGGGTGTGGATACTGAAAACGGTGGATAATAGCGAACACCACTGAAAATAATGGAACATCTGGTTCAAAATACCATAGAGTTGCCTTGGAGGACCTAGAAAATGGCTAGAGAGGACACATTTTCTAGGAAGACTATGGTAGGTGCACTGTTTTGTGTCCCATAGATAATTCAATCAGTGGATAATGAATCAGTGAATACAAGGGTCCTACCGTGTGTGTTTTCCCCACCTGCAATCTGAAGCTCACCATTCTGTCATCTCATCCACTGTTTTCAATAGCTAGCAGGCAGCTAAAGGCAGTACTTTAAGACAGATAACCCAAAGGGTTTTTTAAAATATATTTGTGTCTAAAATAGTTAGGTCTTACAAAGCAGAGGCTGTAATAATGTCCTAAAGAGCTTTACTGTTTGTTTGTTTGTTTTGTCTTCTGGATATTGAATGGTACAGAGAACCTATATACATTGGTTCGGTAGGCACAAATAACATGTTGGTCTTATTGTTATTTGTCTACTGGAATATCCTCCCGCTGCCCCCAAGTCATAGCCTTACAAATCATAATAGATCTGTAAAATATCTTTAATTTGGGAAAGTGGTTACATTACCTGGAATTTGTAGCTACTTTCCGTAAGTGCTTAATGAATGTTTCCAGTAGTTAAACCTTTTAGCTTATCTGCCTAGTATTGGTATGTGGGTACTGTACTATCAAGGTTGCATTAACTTGTGGACAACAGTCACATCTTCCTCTTGAGATGGAAGAACTTCAATTTCTAGCATTTTATCAGTTTCAAAAGATTTTTGCACAAAGAAACCAAATAAATTGCCATGTTTATCCAAAGATCTCAAAGCAGATAGAGCTGCAGGATAGCTCAAGTGTAAGTAAATATTCAAGGCATTTGAGATTCTCAGATATATAAAGAAAGGGCAAGAATACAGAATACTGATTGGTTCAGTTCATGAAGGGTCCTTGACTCAAATCTTTCCAAAAACTCCAAAGGACACACAAGAAGAGTGAAACCTACCAAAAAAAAAAAAAAAAAGCTGGAACACTGTTTGAAAACTGCCAGAAAAAGAACATGAAAGTACTGTACTCTCAAAACATAAACAAACACCCTGCCCCGGTTATTTTTTAGAATATCAAAACAAATGTATGAGGTCAGGAGTTTCATGAAGCAAAGAGAAAGTGAGACTATATTGAAGCAAAACTGAAGGATAGCTGCTTGAAATATAATCTTCTAGACATAATAGAGCAGGTTTTCTATAGTACATCATGGAGTATGAGGGCTGAGCAGGTATATTTCAGTGACATTTGCGTGGATCTTGCATGCAACAATTATCTTGTGAAGGCCTCCATTTCTATCCTGCTTTAACTAATTTCAAGTAACCATAATGGGGCCAAAACCTTCCTAGGTGGGAAGCTGACTGTGACACACTGTCTGGGCTAAGCAGCCACAACTAAAATGAGGTCTTTTCCTTTTTTTGACCAGCTCATTCCCCCAGCTATACCATACATTTATGAAATTCTCCTTGGTTTAAAAAAAAAAAAAAGTTTGCCGCATACAGTATGATGCTAGCATTTGTATTTTGTATCTTAGATTTACAGAATGATGTTTGGTTCTTTCAAGGAATTAGTTTACTTTGGATATGATCCAGGTTAGATTATTCTACAGTATATGCACTCCTCATATAGGTGGGGGGGGAACACACCCCATGAAGTTGTACCAAATGTTTTCAAACACCTATAGCCATCAGCATTATGTACTGAACTCCATTTCTGTATGTTTTATTTGAACCACAAAAAATGGCTACAGATTGTAGCCTTTATGGTAAGTGACCACTAAAGTGATACCAATCATGTGTATTTTACTGCAAGGGTGAAAGAGTTCTTGTCACTACAACAAAAGTGCAAAATATTGAGATCCAATTATATATAGGATATAATATCCAGAATCTTGCAGGTGGTACTTTGCCAGTATAAGTGCACTGACACAGACAGTGTCAACTGGAGGGAAAAGGCCCCAGGTGCAAAGTTCACAAAGGAAGCAAAGCATTTGAGAAATAAGTCTTCTTGGAGCTGGGAGACTTTGTCTGCCTTCCTTTGCTACTACTGCATGACCCTGGAAAAGTGGAACCTCTAGTCTGGAGCACCCAGCCTTACACTGCAATCTAATACATGTCTACTCCAAAGTACATGATTTAAATGAGACATTTTCCGGCAAGCATGTGTAGACTTGTTTTTTTATACTGTTGCCTCCTACAGACACTATACTGAATCCTCCAGATTCAGATATCTGCTCCTTATCTCTCCAAAGGTCAACATGTTATATCATCTTACTTCACATACTTTGTAACCTCCGTCTGCTTCCTATACCCTGATCTTCAAAATAAAATAAAATAAAATAAAATCCTTTTATTAAAATGACTGAGCATGTATACACACTGAAGTAGTGTTCCATGCCCTGTGGGAAGAAGTTTTTATTGCTCAATCAGCGGTTGAAAGCTAACTTTTAATATAATGCAAAGAAGTAATTTAAAAACCAAGCAAAACAGGACACAAGTTTGCCCAACAGCACTGTCTATTCAGAATTCTGTTCTGTTCATTTGTACATTGCCCTAGTATAAATAACAATGTAATCATGGATGGCACTTAAAAGGCACAGTTGGGCAGCTTGTGGCCCTCCAGATGTTCTTAGACTTCAACTCTTATCAGTTCTGCACTAATGGTGAGCGATGATGGCACTCCAGACCAAGGGCAATTTCCAGACAGTGAAAATAATACGAATGGGATGCAAACAGAAGACGATCTGTTCATACGGGCATTTCCACAAATAAGTGTCATTAGGAAGTGGGCAGCCAAATCCATCCCAGAGTTCATGTGCATAGTGTCTGGGGTGTTGTCCAGATTTTCTAAAAAGCTTGGTACAGCATGCAAATGTGTGATAGTTTGGACAGTCGTATTCACGCAGATACAAACAGGCAGCACAATCTGGTTGGACAAGCATGGGGGATGGGGCTAGAAAACAGGGAAAGCAACTGCTGCTGCCATGTTGGATTTTTGGCTAAGTGAGGGTCCAGTAAGTCGATCAAACAGCCATCTTATACTCTTTTTTTCTTTTTTAAATACAAAATATAACATGTGTGCACCATGGGAAAGTTTTTTTAAAATAATTGATGGCGGCAGATTTAAAATTGCAAGTAAATCACTTGTAGCCGCCATCTTGGCTATGGGGTCATGCGGAGTTTACAGGGGCTCTTTTGACTGTGAAGACAGGTTGCATCGTTGTGAATACAGTACCTGGGGTTTTTTTTGGACATGTTTGTATTTCCCCCCCTCCCCATACAGATGGGACTCAAGAAGATCTGAGAGTGACAAGTCGCTAACCTTGGTCTAGGGGCTCCAAGTCTTGCTCAGCCCCATTCCTCAGAACAGTAACAAAGGGTGAAACTGCACTGCACAGCTATAGCAGTTTGATCCCATTTTAAATCCCATGCTTTCATTTAAGGGTTTCCTGGGATTTAGAGTTTGGGGAGGTAATCTTTCCCTCTGAACCACAGCACATTAGAGGCATTCTAACAGAAAACTCTTGAATGCCTCCCCCAACTATAAATCCCAAGATTCCATAGGATGAAACCATGATTCCTATAACTGCATAGGGTATATACACCCAAAGCCTCTCCTGTCTCCCAGGCTGCAGTTCTCTCTTTCTCCGAGATTAAAAACTTTAAACATAGTGCAATAAGCACTAGACAAAAAGCATTGTGATTAACAACAAGTTGAGAGTGCACAGTACAAAATGTATAAAAGCAAGAGATGCCTACTAACCTCCCTTTCTCTTTCAGCCTACCTTATGCTGCTGAACATCTGCTAGTACATTCAACCATCACCACCTCTGTCTCAACTGCTCTCTGTCATCTTTCTTGAGAAGCACTGTCAGATTTATTTTGGCAATGACCCCCATACTATATCAAGTTTGAAGCAATTAAACACACCCACCCACACCTCTTTGTATGTCACCCAAGAGTAGATGGAGCAACAAAGGAAAATTACAGTTGTGAGATGACAAGAGTTCATCGATTATTTCTATTTCTTTCCTGTGCATGAAAGTACTGCCGTGTGCCTTCAAGTTATTTTTGACTTATGGCGAGACACTAAGGCGATTCTATCATAGGGTTTTCTTGGCAAGATTTGTTCAGAAAGGTTCTGCCTTTCCCTTCCTCTCAGACTAAAAGAGTGTCACTTCCCCAAAGTCACTCAGTGGGTTTCTATGGTGAAGTGAGAATTCGAATCTTGGTCTCCAGAGTCGTAATCCAAGCCTCAAACCACTATACCACCTTGGCTCTCATGCATAAAATACGTATGTCTATCATTCATAATAATACACGACCGCTACATTTGTATAAAATTTGTTGAGTACTGAGTATGTCATTTCAGAGAGACAGGCAGTACACATTTATCCATACAAGCTCACATTTTAGACCATAGACACATATCAAATGAAAATTCAGAAGAATGCCACTCCTCTCAGCCTATTGCCTTTTCTGCAGGTTGGCATCTGAGTGTTCATCTACTACCTTGAATGCAGGTTAATTTACTGGAAACTGAATAGAAAACATTTCTTAATTTAACATTATTAACAACAAAGGAGTTGATCCTAGCCTTCATTTTTCTCTGTGAAGTATTTCCTTACACCTGACATATCCGCTTTGCACAGAAGAGATCTGGGTGTGGACATAGTACAGATAGCATGTCCTAACAGTTATAGTTTAGTTCAGGCTGTACCTAAGGCAGGTGCTAATTTCATTCACACTCATTAAAAGGTCATGCATGCGCTTGAGAGCACAGCTTTAGAAATAGCTTGTGCATTTTAATTACCTATGTCAGAAATAGCTATCCACAAATGTTTTTCAATGCCAAGCTACAAACTTGCTCATGCAGCCGTTTCTACAAGAAAGTAAAGAAACAGTGAATCCATTCTGAATCTCAGAAGTAAGCAGTTGCTGAGTTTATTGAAATCAGCTCTCCTAAAGTAAGAATGTGGGCCTGACTATGCCTGGCTTCTCCTTTCTATCGTATAATAAACTCCAGGAGAACATGATCACTCTCACCTAAGGATCCCACCACTTGCACCCCATTAACCAGGTCATCCCTGTTGGTTAGGATCAGATCTAAAATAGCTGACCCCCTTGTTGCCTCTTCCACCTTTTGGACCATGAAATTGTCTTCCAGGCAAGTAAGGAATTTGCTAGACCTTGAAGTTTTCGTTGAGTTAGATTGCCAGCAAATATCAGGACAGTTGAAGTCACCCATCACCACTACATCTCTTCTTTCTGCGTGTGTGGTCATCTGTTCTAGAAAGGCATCATCCAATTCCTCCGTCTGACTTGGGGGTCTGTAATAGAGTCCAACAATAACATCCCTGTTGTTTCCCTCCCCTTTAATTTTTATCCAGATGCTCTCCACCTGGCTTCCAGTATTGATGTCATGGATCTCTTCAGTGGTATAAATATCCCTGACATATAATGCTATTCCTCCTCCTTTCCTGTTTGGCCTGTTTCTCTTATAAAGGTTATACCCCTCTATTCCTACATTCCAATCATGCGACTCATCCAACCAGGTTTCAGTAATGCCTATTATATCATATTTGTTTTGTAGTGCTAGGAGTTCGAGTTCATCTTGCTTATTTCCCATGCTCTATGCATTAGTGTAGAGACATCTAAGACCATGTGTTCCCTTCATTTCCTGCTTGGCACGTTTTTTGCTTCCCACTGTTGGGTCCTTGCACTGTTTGCCTTGTTCCCTCTATGACAATTAATACACTTTTTCACTTTCCTCTCAGAGCCTTGTGCTATCATTTGTGTGTTCCCCATTTTGGTGCCATCTCTACTCATGAATTAATTATTTTTCCCCAGGTAAAGACCATAGGTACTTTTCCCCAGGCCAAGACCTAATCCTGTAGACAGGAATAGATGTCAACTCCACTAACTGTGATGCCTAACAAACAAGTAGTGTCATGCCTAATGTAAAGAACAGACAGAACATTGTGATTAACGCACCTCTGGCAGAATAGCAGTAGGAAATGTGTGTGACCGCTCTAGGTGTGCCTTGACTGCAAATTCCATCAACACTAGCTAGCATAGCCAATGATGGAAGATGATGGGAACCACAGACCAAACACATACAGAGGGCCACAAGTTGCAAATCCCTAACAATATTAGGTTAGGGATTTGTATTATGTAGTATTATGTTAGGAACACTGTCACACATCCTACTAGGAATACATTAGAATTTTTCAGTGTTTCATAATTCAGTAAATGCTCACAGATATGAGATACATTTTCCAATGTACAGATCCATGTGTCAAATAAAGATACACAATTGTCAAAGACATGGCATGAAGTAAAGCAGGGTAATTTACTATAATGTTTTTCTTCTTAATGTATTATGCACATTCTGAAATAAAATAAATCCCTTAGGAAAACTGTGGTCCTGCACTGTACTCAGTTGTGTTTCTTGTTGCTGTTTGTTTTTTGGTCCAGTCTTTAAGCTTAAATAGGTCTGGCCATGGGCACACCTGGGAGCTCCTACATGTTTTATCCTGAGCATTTGGGAGAAAGGATAGATAAAGAAAATCTATAAAATTTATTTCATTTATCTTTTCCATTACCCTTCTGTCACTTAAACCCCATCTACATTGCACTCAGGGCTGAAACTGAAGCTATGCACATGATAGAACCAAATCCAAGCAAGAATTCATCATAAGCGTACTTTCATTAAATAGTTCATATGTAAATATATAGATGGGATGTGTGTGCAAGTAAACATTCTGCTGCATCTAAAATTTTGTGCTTACACTTAGCTTGTTCCTTGTGAAACACACTCAAAAACTTCAGCAGGGTAGAGAGCAGAAATAACAAATACACTGTTCCTTCAAACCTGGGGATTATCAGCCTTGGTTACTGGTCAGCAATTCTACCCCAAACTCAGTTTAACTGCAGTGGGAAATAAATAGCAGCTACATTTACACATAGCCACTAAATGAGTGAAATACCACAATTGTGCTCTAATTCCTGTTCTAGCAAGCATGCAGCCCATTCACATAGTCCTTATGTAAAAGAGAGTCATGCTTTCTAGACTCTCTCTAAAATATCCAGTTGATATTAAATTTTATTTTCAAACAACATCGTATGTGCTTTTGATGGAACGAAAGGGCTGAAGGAAGACCAAAAGCATTTCAACTTCAGATACCGCTTCTTAGTAATAACATACATTTTCTGCTTCACCCTAAAACAGAACATCCTGTGTGGAATGTCTTCATATTACTCACACAATTATTACAACACTGATAACCCCGTTAGACTCTTAGTGCAGACCAAAGAACTATAGCGCATATCATTATATTTTTCTCCATTTGTTATAACCGTATTCTCATCAGATTTGTGATGCCAACTACCAGAGTGTTTGTTTCCAATTGTAAACCATACAACTCTCAACTACCTTTCACTATACAAAAGGAGATAAAGCTATAAAATGTCACCCTCACTTTCCTCTTACTTATATAAAGCAAACTTGCTTCAGCTAAAAATAGATGAAAGCAGGCATGCAAATAAGAAGAAAATATCTACTAACTACTAAAAAAAACACCCTACAGGACTGTGCTGGAAGATTTACTAGTACTGTAGGCCATGACACACAATTAAGTATCCAAGCCTCTTTGTTTAGGAAACACAGAACACAAAGCACTAGCTGCACTAAACTGCCTTGACTTGAAAATGCATCAAATTGCACACACATTCTCTCTATCTATTAGTATTCATGGCAGGCAATACCTGTGGGGCATGGTGTTATAAATTTCTATGCCTGCATTAAGACTACAAAAGTAAAACACTTCCTTCTGAATAATCCCTACAGAAGCTTCAAATGCTGTTCACTTAATGCCACTTGAAATGCAGCCTATGTTCATGTAGTTCTGCTTCCTTAACACTTGTCATATGTAAGTACATGTCTCTTAGCACACCACATTACAATATACTTAATTATATCCTACTTCTTCTTATAACTAAAGAAAAGGTAACAACAATATTGTATTATGGGGAAAGTCTCAAGGGGAATATTTAAAATGTCTAGACCAGGATAGTCAATCATAAAAGGGGTGAAAGGCCAAATGCCCTCCTGGCCATTTTTCTGAGCAGATAACCATAAAGCTCAACTCCTTATGAATCAGACATCAAACTGTCATTTCTGAGCCATCAAATATTGAAGGCTGTAGCACCTGGAGGCTTTCATGCCAGAAGGGTTGTGGATCCAACTCTGGGGTTTTAATCCAAACTTCACAGGAACTACCCAAGGTGCTGAACACAGTCCCCAAATCTGGTTCCCTAGCTTGGACTGCTCCTTTGGTGTTTTGTCTAAAATCAAAAATAAATGCACTATCCCACTGCCATGGAAGCCACCAGCTACCACTGACTCAAGTTTTTGGGGGAAATCTTTATGACTGTAGCTATGGTACAGTATATTTTAAAATATTTACAGAATATATATGAGCATGAAATGTTATTATGCATTCATACTTTTGCCCAACATTACAAAACTCAGTAATGGTTGCAACGGTGGCATGTAGCAGCTGCTAGTGATGGCTCATCCCTTTTGCTCTAAGGACTGCATAGGTTTTGCTCAGACTTGGAGTCCAATAATTTTTGTACAATGGGGACACTTTAGAGATCCCTAACCTTTTTTTAAAGTGTTATTTTTCATAGTAAGCGTATATAACAACATGCAATCAACAATGAAAACTTCTGTCCCATCCCCTCCTCACCTGACATTTTAGGTGTCAACTACCAAACTGGGAAGGTATTGTTCAGCCTTTTATCTTAATTAAACAGATGCTCAGTGTAATTTGGCTACCATAAAATATAATGCAATAAATGGCATCAGAATCTGTTTTGTTGGGATTTTAGTTGTTGCTCTAGAGGCCCCAGTGAGGAATTCAGGTAAATTAAATAAAGAACAAATGGTAACCAAGTTGTCTCTGAAGCGTCTTCTTTTTATCTCCCCTGTCTAGTCTAATTCTATAGATTTCTCAGTTAATGCAACTCACCACATTTTGTCAAGCCAATTGTGGAGTGAGAGACTGTGAAGATCTCTCCGACTGTTTGCAACTACTATTTTAGCTGCACCCAGAAATATTCTGATGAGGGTTTTATGTTTCTCCATCGAAGAGTGACAACAACAACACAGTGTCTTTACACCTGCCATAGCTGCAGGCTCCAAATCCACAGATTTAACCAACTGCAGATTCAAAAAAAATTTTTTTTAAATGCAGTGGTGTGATGCTTGGCAGTGGCAACACTCCTGCTTGCTCATTTGTGGGCAGGGGAAGCACTGCTGCCAGTCTCCATGTCCCCAAGGAGGCTGCTCATCACCCTGTGATTGGTGGTGATGATGGCACTCCTGCGTGAAAAAACGGAGGGCCATCACAGCCACCAATCTCCAAGTCCCTGTGGAAGCTGCTTGTCACCCTGCAGCTGGCTATAGTGGTGCTCCTGCTCATTCGGTCGTTAATAAATGAGTGTGAGCACCGCTGCCAATCACCATGTCCCTGCAAAAGCTGCTCAGAGGCAGGCAACTGGTGGGCTCCCTGGAGGCAGAAGTGTCCAAAAAATGTGCACCCCATCACATGCCTAGCAGCGATGACTTGCCACTACCTTCACTGTTGCCCTATGCCATTTTTAACAGGGACTGGAGCATTCAAATATTTTGGTATCTGTGGGTGGTGGTGGTCCTGCAACTAATCCCCTTCGGATACCAAGGACCCACTCATTGTATTAATAAAGTAGTTTGTTGCTGTGTTGTTTCTCACTTATGGCAACCCTAAGGCTATCATGGTCTATCATGTAGTTTACTTGGCAAGATTTGTTCATAGAGGGTTTGCCTTTACCTCCCTGTGAGGCTAAGTGTGTGTGACTTGCCCAAGATCACTCAGTAGGTTTCTATGGCCAATTCAAACCCTGGTCTCCAGACTCATAGTCCGACACTCAAAGCACTACACCACATTGGTAGGGAAATAACATAAACCAGATAGTAGTTAAGAAACTCATGAGAATTGTGTTTGCTGAGCCATCCATGGTTCTACCACTGAAGTAAGGCCTCTTAATAGCAGAGTAAAAAGTGCTGGTTTACAAGAAGATCTGGAAAATATCACAGTACCCAACCATATTTTAATTTTTATGGCGTTTTTAAAATGTTTTATCAGTTACGTGGAATTTTAATTATATAGTACTTTAATCTCTTTTAATTCTCTAATTTTTTGAATTATATTTTTAGCTATTGCTGTTTTTAAAATGTTGTGAGCTGCCTTGGGTCCTGCCATAGGGAGGGAGATAAATAAATAATCTGGGTTTTTAGAAATCCAGCACTAGTGACTAGGAACTTCAGGTGAGTGAGTGCCTGAAATCAAATTACATTAAGATTTGTCAAATTTAATTTCACCGCTATAACCAGTCTTCAAGGGGCCTGAGTTGGTGGTTTCTAGCCAACTTCAGAATGAAGCTGATTATCTAGACCCATTTTAACTGAGCCTCAGGCTTGTATCTGGAATGGTAATTACCTTAGTTGCCCTATAAAATGATCAGTGCCCAAAAAGGGAGAGAGGCTCCTGAAACCATCAATCATGGTACCACTCTGGATAGGCCAGGTGGGTTTGCTTTTGGCAGAACTGTGTTGTGGTGGTCCCACTCTGATATGGATGGTTGAATCTAGGTGGTGCTGAGGGCAGTCTATTGATCTGTTCCACAGGGCAATATTTTATTCTCCATGCTGTGCAAATGTATATGAAATTCTTAGGAGAAGTTATTTGGAGATGTGGAGTGACGTACTATCAATATATAAATTACATTTAGCCTTATGTCTCCTTTACATAAAATCCAGGTGAGGATCTGAGAGTCCTAAATCAGTGCCTGGGTGTTGTGACAAACTAGATGAATGTCAGCAGAGTGTCACTTAATACAGAAAAGGAAGAAAAACTGTTAAGTGATTGGTTCATCTGAGTGATGGCCAATGTTTTCTGGAGTGGGTTGAACTAACCCAAAACAATAACATTCATAGTGCATGGATGTTTTTCAATCTAGAATTGTCACTGAAGGTACAAGTGGCTTTAGCAATATGGAACATCTTGCATCAGTTCAGACTGAAACACAAAATATGAGATAGCCTAGCTATAGTTAACCCCTCATTTGAACTGCTGTAATGAATTACTTGGCCCAGCCTCTGAAAAATGCTCTTGAAACTTCAGCTGGCCAAAAGATGGGCTTATATGAGCATATCATATCAATGCTTTGTGAACTCTACTGGCTTCCAAAGAGTTTCTAGGTTTAATTTAGAGTTCTGGTATTAACTCCTACAGAACCAGCATGGTGTACCAGTTTGAATGTTGTACTTACTCTGGAGACCAGGGTTCAAATCTCCACTCAGCCACTGAAACCCACTGGGTGCCCTTGGACAAGTCACATTCTGTCAGCCTCAGTGGAAGGAAAAGGCAACCCCCTTCTTGCCAAGAAAACCCCACCTAAAAACCCCTAAGATAATGTTAAGTGACCATGCTTCACATGTCTCTGCCAGATGACATGAGGAATGTGGCTACTAGTAAGGAGAGGGTCTCTTCAGTGCTGGCAACTAGGTTGTGGTTTGCCCCCTACCCCACAAAGACCTGCACGACATATACATTATAGTCCCTTCAGTGCCGGGTAAAGACCTGTTCATTCTCCCTTTTTTTAGCTGTTTGTTTTTCAGCCATGCACTTAATAGATGTTACACTGCTATAGCTTTTTAAAGATGCCCTGTTGTTGTTAAGTGTTTCCATGCTTTTACATTGTTTTATTATGTTTCTATATTGTACAGTTTTAGGCTTTATTTTGTGAACCACAGAGAACTTCAGCTATTGGGTGGCACAGAAAGTAATAAATGAACAGATAAATAAAAGATGCACATAAGCACAGGACCAACAGGGCTTCCTACTGAAGTAGCAAACCTACTTTTTAACAACAAGATAGGTTTCTCTAAGAAGTTCCTCACCCAGACTCAACATGACTCATTTACAGTTGACTGCTTCAGGCACTTTCACCATGGAGTTTTGCTTAAGAGAATCTATGGACAATGTGTCAGAATGCTCCAAATATGTACTATGAATGTTTTACTACATTATGTTATCATCTTAACTGAGTCAATCTTGCCTGCAGTTCAAGATGTTTACACACAATGAAATGATCTGAGTTCTTATCAAGAGCTTTCTTTTCATTCTCAAACATAAAGAGGAGTGAAGTTAATTACCCCCATGACTTTCAGAGTCATTTATACTGTGAAACTGAATAACTTATGCAAAAGCTAAAGTGAGAATGTATCAATTTTTCTTCTTTAATTGATCACCTGTTAGTAAATTGGCATGTAAACTTCAAAGTTTAACATCTTCTGCAATTAAATATTGAGTAGCTGTGATAGCTCTTGTATGTAGAACTGTTAAATCCAACTGATAAAGAATGTGAAAATTCAAGAGAAATACAGACTTCAGCAGGCTTCACTTTCAACCCCAGGGAAGGGCAGAGATCAGAGTTGTCAGATTAGGCAAGAACAAGTTGCCTGTAGGAAACAGATTTTTTTTAAAAAAAAATACTGTAGATAATCTTACCTTATATCTAGAGGCAAAAAGAACAAGTAGTAATACTACAGTATTTGATTTTAATGCACAGATCTGCAGGAAAGATTTAACATTTCTTGGGGGGAAGGAATGGAGTTCACAAAGAACAATCATTAACTTATTCTGCAACTCCAAAAGACTCATTTTTTCATCATCAGTCAGCAACTTTGACTAAATGGGCATGGAACATTTCAAAAAACTGGTGATGTATGAAAAAAAAGATTCTTTAAAAGCTTACGTTGCCCTATAATGCTTAGCGGCCAAGATCACAAGTGGCTATTTCTGTGACAACTGAGTCGCCCATGTACTCTGCCTCATGGTACATGTACAGTACTGACTTCCCTACCAGAGTGGTGTTGGCTGGCAGAGGGATAAACAAAGGCAAGCAGGACAATTGCCAGGAAGAGTTGAAGGTACTAAAGACCAGGAATCTCATGCAAGTAACAAGCAGAGTTGTTGTTGTGGTTGTTGTTATTTTACCCATTTATATCCCACCTTTCTCCCAATAATGGGACTCATACTACACCCAAACAATCACCAACTGACAATCGGTACAATCTTACTATGTACGTAGTCCCAGGCACAGAGGGATCACAGCAGGCTGGAGGCTTTGCAGGCTTTGCATTGAGAGGCTGGTAGCACACATAAGAAATACACACTGCACACCTGGAGATAAAAAGGCCACGACTTGTATTATTATAGCTGTGTTGTGTTGGCTTGGCATGAGGCACAGATCCAGAGATCAGCTGACCCAGCTATCACACATTCAACCAATCTGCAGGGGCAATCAAGTGTCAAAGACAACCAGGGGTGGCGACCGAGGAACCCATGCAAGTGCACAGCCTGTGTGTGATTTTCTTGCCACCAGGGGTAAGGCAGGTCCCTGAGTTGGATCCAGCTTTCCTGCCTGCATCCCAGTCGCTTAAAAGGACTTCCAAAAGACACAAAGGGGAGGAAATCACCCCTATTTTCATCAAGAAACTGAATATTGTCTCATCCCACCCACCCAAATTTTGACAGAGTGGAAAGGCTGATACAACCAAAGGTGACCTAGAGGATGGGTGAGAAAGTGGTCAAGACCTGAATGTCAGAAAGAGCTCTGAGAGTCTATAAAATCCCTTCCTCCTGAGCAGACAAGAGTAAAGCCCATGGCTTCAATATCCGGTGCAGAGGGTCTCACCTACCTCAGCCACTGACTGGCCAACATCTTCCTGGGCATGCAAAAGGGGATGCAGCCTCCTGGAAAGAAGACAACACACTGAGAAGAAAGATGGCTGCTCTTCACTGTTTTGTGCTGCTTCACAGCCCACAGACATGCCTGCAGGTAAGTCTGGGGCCCTGACATTCCAAGAGATCACTTCCAAGTACTTAGTAACAGAAGGTATTATAGCACCACCTTCTTCGGAAAAGTGCCAAGTTATTAAATGCACAGGTTCAGGGTAGATAGGTTGATTGGCTGACCTGATTGTCATACAATCTCTGGATTTGTGCCTCATGCCAACAAAAATGGTACAAAGTCAAAAATACAAAGCCTTATATTATAAATCTTACATTTGTCTCATACATAATTTTGTTGTTGTTGCTGACTTTGACTTATGGCAACATCATGAACAAGAGACCTCCAAGAGACCTCGACTTTAGGAGAGCTGATTTCAATAAACTCAGGGAAATACTGGAGGTGATCCCATGGTCAGGAATATTAAAAGAGAAGAGATCTCAAGATGGATGGGACTTTCTCAAAAGGGAGATACTGAAGGCACAATTTCAAACAGTATCATTGAGGAAGAAAAATGGGAGGTGTCTCAAGAAACCAGGATGGATGACTAAAGAACTTTCAACGGAGCTAAGTTTTAAACGAAACATGTATAGGAAATGGAAAAATGGGGAAATCACCAAAGAAGAATTCAAACAGATAGCGAACACGTGTAGGAGTAAAGTCAGAAAAGCTAAAGCACAGAATGAGCTCAGGCTTGCTAGAGAGGTTAAGAAGAATAAAAAGGGTTTTTTTTGGGTATGTCCACAGCAAAAGGAGGAAGAAGGAAATGGTAGGGCCACTATGTGGAGAAGATGGCAAAATGCTAACAGGGGACAGAGAAAAGGCAGAATTACTCAACACCTTCTTTACCTCAGTGTTTTCAGAAAAGGAAAAGGGTGACCAACCTGAGGATAAAGGAACAGAGGACACAATAGGGGAAATCCAGCACAGAATAAGCAAAGAGGTAGTACAGGAATACCTTCTTAAACTAAATGAATTTAAATCTCCAGGACCAGATGAACTACACCCAAGAGTATTAAAAGAGCTGGCAAATATAATCTCAGAGCCATTGGCAATAATCTTTGAGAACTCCTGGAGAACAGGAGAAGTCCCAGCAGACTGGAGGAGGGCAAACGTTGTCCCCATCTTCAAAAAGGGGAAAAAAGAGGATCCCAACAATTATCGTCCAGTTTGTCTGACATCAATACCAGGGAAGATTCTAGAACAGATCATTAAACAGAGAGTTTGTAAACATTTAGAAGGCAATGCCATACTCACAAAAAGTCAACATGGGTTTCAGAGAAACAAGTCATGCCAGACTAATCTGATCTCTCTTTTTTTTTTAATAAAATTACCAGCTTGGTATATAAAGGGAATGCTGTGGATATCGTATACCTTGATTTCAGTAAGGCTTTTGACAAGGTTCCCCATGACATTCTTGCAAACAAGCTTGTAAAATGTGGGCTGTGGTTTAACGCCAGTACTGCAAGTCACCACATTGCAAGTTGGATTCCAGCAGGCTCCAAGGTTCACTCAGCCTTCCATCATTTCGTAGGTCGGTAAAATGAGTACCCAGCTTGTGGGGGCAATTAGCTAACACACATTGGAAACTGTTTAATGCAGTGTAGATATGTAAATAGCTATTGCTTAAAACAATTTGTAAGCCGCTCTGATAGCCTGGTGGCTGAAGAGCGGGGTATAAATAAATAAATAAATAAATAAAGGGTGCTCAGCAGTGGCTCCTCTTCGTCTTGGAAAAATGTGACCAGTGGAGTGCCACAAGGTTCGGTCCTGGGCCCAGTGCTATTCAACATCTTTATCAATGACTTGGATGAGGGAATTAGGAGCATGCTTATCAAATTTGCAGATGACACCAAATTAGAAGGAGTAGCTAATACCCTAGAGGACAGGATCAAAATTCAAAATGACCTGGATAGACTGGAGAGCTGGGCCAAGGCTAACAAAATGAAATTCAATACAGAGAAATGTAAAGTACTGCACTTAGGGCGAAAAAATGAAATGCATAGATATAGGATGGGGGAGACCTCGCTGAATGAGACTACATGCAAAAGGAATCTAGGAGTCCTAGTAGACCACAAGTTGAACATGAGTCAACAGTGTGATGCGGCAGCTAAAAAGGCCAATGCGATTTTGGGCTGCATCAATAGTAGTGTCCAGATCAAGGGAAGTAATAGTGCCGCTCTATTCTGCCTTGGTCAGACCTCACCTAGAATACTGTGTCCAGTTCTGGGCACCACAATTCAAAAAGGATATGGACAAATTGGAGTATGTGCAAAGTAGGGCCACTAAAATGGTGAAAGATCTGGAAATGATGCCTTATGAGGAGAGACTTAGGGAGCTGGGTATGTTTAGCCTGGAAAAAAGAAAGTTAAGAGGCGATGTGATAGCCCTGTTTAAGTATTTGAAGGGGTGTCACGTTGAGGATGGAGCTAGCTTGTTTTCTGCTGCTCCAGAGACTGGAACACGGAGCAATGGATGCAAGCTCCAGGAACAGAGATTCCACCTCAACATTAGGAGGAACTTTCCGACCGTAAGAGCTGTTCGGCAGTGGAACGCACTCCCTCGGAGCGTGGTGGGGTCTCCTTCCTTGAAGGTCTTTAAACAGAGGCTGGATGGCCATCTGTCGGGGATGCTTTGATCGTGATTTCCTGCGTGGCAGGGGGGTTGGACTGGATGGCCCTCGTGGTCTCTTCCAATTCTATGATTCTATGATTTTAAGTCCCCCTAGCATCAACAGCCCTGTTTAGGTCTTGCATACTTGGGGCTATGCCTTCCTTGATTGAGCCTATCCATCTGGAATGAGGTCTTCCTCTTTTCCTCCTGCCTTCTACCTTAACAAGCATTCATCTCTTTTCTAGTGAGTCATGTCTTCTCATGATATGGCTAAAATATGACAGTCTCAGTTTAGTCATCTTGGGTTCTAGCTTACAAGAACTAATCAGAGAAACAAATAAAGAAAAGGAAACAAGAAACAAAAAAGGGGGGAAATTGGCCCCCTTCAGACTAAGATTTTAGAGACAGCCTCCCTGACTCAGATCAAAGGCTCATCAGTTCCAGCACCCTGTTCTACACAGTGGCCAGCCAGATGCTCCTGGAAAACCCGTAAGTAGGGCATGAGCACAATAGCTTGCTCTTGCTGTTGTTCCCCAGTGACTGACGTTCAGATGGCTCTGATACTGGAAGTAACACATAGCCATCATGACCAGTATCCAATGATAAACAACCATCATTATTTGTTCTCTTTTCCCTCTAAAGTCATCAAAGTTAGTGGCCATCACTGCAGCTTGTGGCAGTTTCATTATGCACCGTGTAAGGATATACAATTCTGTCACTTCTGTAGTACAACTAGACTGAAACCCCACACATACTTACTTGCAAGTAAGTGTCATTGAATTCAAAAGGGGGCTTACTTGTGAACAGCATGCATAAGATTGCACTGTTTGGCATCTTTCTCCCTGTTTGTTCAGATAAGTGTACTGCACTGCAGCTTTATAAAACAAAGCATATTGATTATAGTAACATTATTATTCTAGTGCTTGAAACTCTTAACTGCAAAGCTAAATTTAAATGGAGCAACTTCCCACTGTCTACATGGGAAGCAGCTTCTTTCTTTCTCAGGTCAACTATTTTGCTTGAACAACTCAAGTTTCCAATATAAAGTCAGTTCTTTATTATTTGACTAGTCACACAGCAGCATGGTTACCTTCTGTAAACAAATATTATATAATTGTGGAACTTGAGTTTGGGAAAGTCTAAGCAAGTGAAATTCATGTTCTTTTTCTTTTGTACCCTCTACACTGGGTACAAAAACTCATTGAGAACAGGATGTTTTTCCGAACTGGATGTTCAAAGTATATCCCTATGATCAGTGAATCCATAGTCCCTCAAAGTTTTCATTCTAAGGCAACAGTATAGGTACATTCCTACCCCACGCTACTGTATGAAAAGAAGAAATAAGAAATAATATATTCCAAAAATCTTATGTACACATACACGCCAACACGAAAAAGGAAGAACAGGAAGTTCTTAAGAACGAAATAATACAACATGTAAAATATAGCACCAAAACGTTTTTTTTTTTTAATAGCAGTCACACAGATGCCAGCAAAAGATATAAACTTGTTCATGTTTGTGGCTTTTTAGAGAAAGCAATCCTCTGCTCTGTTACTGTAGTACCAGAAAACTCACAACCAACCCCAAAGAACATTTACTCAGAAGTCAGCTGGGTATGTTTAGCCTGGTTAAGGGGCGATATGATAGCCCTGTTTAAATATTTGAAGGGGTGTCACATTGAGGATGGAGCAAGCTTGTTTTCTGCTGCTCCAGAGACTAGAACATGGAGCAATGGATGCAAGCTCCAGGAACAGAGATTCCACCTCAACATTAGGAGGAACTTTCTAACAGTAAGACCTGTTCGGCAGTGGAATGCACTCCCTCAGAGTGTGGTGGGGTCTCCTTCCTTGGAGGTCTTTAAACAGAGGCTGGATGGCCATCTGTCAGGGATGCTTTGATCGTGATTTCCTACATGGCAGGGGGTTGGACTGGATGGCCCTTGTGGTCTCTTCCAACTCTACAATTCTATGATTCTATGATTCTTCACAAGTAACTAACTGTACATGGGATTGAAACTTCACCTTCTAAAGCATGGTTCTAAAAATCTAACCTTTTAAGAGTAACAAGACTGAGCTGGCAGCTTCAGAGGTATTTGCATCACTTATCACCAAGCAATATTAACCTGGTGGCCTTGACAGCTACATTCAGCACTGCAGTCACAACAGTTGTAGATATACAGTACTATCAGGGATGGATACAATTTTACTATCCCAAAGAATAAAACATGGCATATTTAGTACAGTACTGTGAAAATGTGATACTGGGAAAACAGAAATGCAAACTGAAGTGATGTGTTGCTTGCGCACATCAAATACTGTAGTTATTTGCATTCTTTGCACTTGAAAAGTGTATCTGAAAAGGTCCCCAGAGTCTGCAAGAAACAACAGTAGTGAGCCAGCTTAGTCACTCAGTTATGGGTTATGCTATCCTATTATTACTTGGTTTGGACACTATGACTCTGGTTTGACCTTCCACCAAACCACTATAACATTTTCTGCAACTAGCATTCCAGTGCCAAAACACATTACTTTTTTTCCTTCTAGGACTCAAAACAACTTGAAATTGAAGTGTGGCCATCACATAGCCTACTTGCTGCATTCCAGGATTTTTCTATGTTGTTAACATTTATCCTCTGCTATGTTTTCATGTGCCAAGCGAAAATGCAGTGTGTGGTGTAATTAAATACACAAGGCAAACAAAACCTTTCTCCTTCCCATCACCACTAGTTCTAACCCTGCTTATCCATTTGGGAGCAAAACAGTGTAGTGTTCTTACTTTTTAAAGATAGCAGTTTCTACATAGGTATATTACGCACATGTCTCTACATGTTCTTTTCCTACTATTTGAATACCCCACCTCTATATACAGTAGCTATACAATGATCGGATTTGGGGACAGTATGCCCCAAATCTGGATTTTCATTTTAATACTTGGCTCCCTTATATCATGTCAGGGGATCTGTCCATTTTGTTCAATATTATCCACTCTTATTCACAGTAGCTCTCCAGTCTCAGGCAAAAATATTTCACATCAGCTGCTACATGACCATCTCAGTGCAGCAGAGCAAAACTTCAGTGGGTCAAAAAAAGAAGTACCCCATTCTCACAACTCCTTTTCCCACTCCTTTTCTTTTGATCAAAACTGCAACTTTCATCCCAAGTTGTCTGGATAAGAGCAGAACTCATGAAGGCTGGAAATGCTCTGCAATCTATTGTTTTAAAGCTGGTTTGTCTATTACTTTACAACAAAATTAGATGATGCCTTCAAGGAAGAACTCCCATGAACATGTACTAGGGGAAAAGAAACTTCAGCTACAAAATTCTTCCCATCGAAAGAAAAGTAAAGTTTCCGCCCAGGCTGTCTTGGTTTTCTAAGATCAAGGCAAGCTGCTCTCCTACAGTTCCTGATCAATGAGGAAAATACATGACATGCTTTGTCAATATTTTAGACCTGTCCACTTCTGTTTCTGTTTGGCAGTGGTTCCTGATGGTGCAAAACTCTGGTTGGCTATGAAAACATCTGCAAGAGCAACATTGCTGCAAAAGAAGGCAGTTTTATTAAAGACCGCCATGAAAAAAACCCACCCTAGAGCTCAAAGTTGCCTTCAAACTATCACAAATTGCACACAGACCACATTACATCCATATTTATGTAGAAATAGTGTGAGAAGAACAGATGCCATTTTTTAACCGGATTAGCACATGGCCACTTCACGGCATGGAGGAGGTGGACCAAGCAGACTTGAAGCCTTCACTGACCCCCTGTAAGGACATCGTGGACTCTTGGGGGGGTACCTGGATGACAGGTTAAGAACCACTGTCCTGGACACATTGCCGCTGACCAGCCTTTCCAGACAGTAAGTTCAGAAGGAAATTAAATGCAGAAAGTATTGATAGACCATCACGATTACCACTGGCCATTCACAAAACCACTGCTGACAACATGAACATTCCTGGCACTGGGTAAGCCATTAACACATGCAGTGTAAAGGTGTCACAAGTGGCAGTCTCAACGTGGTAAGCCTATACCACTACAGAGCAAGCAGAGGGTCATACGACTAAATACTTCTCTATACAAAATATAAGAACAAGTTATAATCATCATCTATGAACCCAGATTTCAGGAAAAACAAATTAAGACTGCAATTCTGTAACTGGGAGTAAACCCAACTGAATTAAATGTGTTTTTTTGTGTGTGTTTTTTTGGCGGCGGGGGGATTTAGAATACAAAGGATTGCACTGTGTTTACTTTTTCCCTTGAAATGCTCATTTGCTATGTACATGAATCAATTTTTTTTAATGGCTAGGACTAACGCTAGATCTCCCTTCAGTACATATGCATAACTTCATATTCTGTTAGTAGCCAGCTCTCATTTATTCTAAGGACCTCAATAGAGGACAGCCAACTGGTGTGGTAAGGATATTATTTTTAGTTAATCTTTCTGTGTGAAGACAAACTATGCCCACAGAGTACAGACTAGTTTGCAGAAAACTTTGGTGAGTAGTTCAAAACCATGGGCAATGGAGCAACACATGTTAAAGAATGATGGGGAATACTATAATTTAGGAATGGGCAGACTTCGGTCTTGTAGCATCCAAGTTTTTTTCTAACTAGAACCTGAAGGCCAACAAACGAAAGTCACTTGCAAGAGAGGAAATCAAGGGAGAGTCGCAGGAGAGAAGAACTAGAGGCTTATCACACAAGGGAAGGGAAGTGGTGGTGCAGCCTGATAATAGTGCCTCCCATCCTGCCTTACTGCATGACACTGGCATTCTACAGCTGTTCTTCCATTCTGGTCCCATGGAAGACTGTGGTAAATGCAAGTCTTTTTTTCTAATAGATTTTTCCAGTTAGAAAAAAGACTAGTGTTTACCACCATCTCCACGGGACTGGAACAGAAGAACAGCTGTAGAACTCCAACATCATGTGGTAAGGCAGGATGGGAGGCACTATCATCAGGCTGCACTGCCGCTTACCTTCCCTCAAGCGATAAGCTTCCTGGACTCAAAATGGGCACTCAGGCAACTTTGCCACAGTATTAGTATTTTTAAAGTAAGTTTTTAGTATTGAGATGTCTGTATTATTACATTTTGTATTCATCTCCCCCTTTTTTTTTTTTGCTATGTGTTATATCCCAAATTTCTGTGTTACCTTCGTTTTGTGCTGGGATTTATTTTCTGTTTATTCTGTTCCATTCAGGGGCACAGCATCTACACCCTTCAAGCCATACAATGAGTGCATATACAAACAAAAATTACATCTGCGTTGTCACTGATCAGAGGTTCCTTCTAACAGGAGACCTATACAAAACACCAATTCATACTAATATTTTATAGGCACACACTAAGGTTGAAAGAAGGCAGTCAGCCAGGGAAGATACTTATATTATTTTTCTTAAAACTACTGTCAAGCCACTAAGAGTCAGAAATCAGGGACAGGCCTACTATTAAACAGAGTTAAGCAACTTCTTGAGGCAGCAGAAGACATTTCCTTGATCTCCATCCCCTTGAATTAACCTGTTGCCTTCCATGGTAGTGGAAGGCACACACTACCATGGAAGTGTGTCCCATCCCATTATCAGTCTTAACACACAGTTCAGCTGCCTTTCCAAGCACTTTTAGTACATGGAATGGAAGACAGGTACATTCTTGTTCTTTGGTTAAGGTAGCAAAGTATCTTGGACCAGACCTGTCAGAAATGCATGACAGTCTACAGAAAATAGATGAGCATCCACCACCAGATCCAGGCACACCTTCTGACCTTCCCCCTGCATAAGACACACAAACTCGTGGAAAGGAGTAGGAATAATAAAGTGTTAAGCAAGGTAGTCTTTTTTCTGACAGTTTGATATTTCATTACAGAGCACATAAATGTCACTTACTAACACACAAGCAGCTATAGCCTACTATTACACAAGCTCTTGTGCACAGCTTTTGGAAGTTGGGGAAAGGAGAAAGATCTTTCCTGACAAAATACAACTGTATAATCTATGTAAGAATATAACTGCAGTGATGAAATAAGGAAGAGAAAGGGTTGATAGAGAGTTGGACAACGCTCCTGTTTTTCTGGCTTTTATTTCCTAATTAGAAAAGCAGTCACAACAGTGCTAAAGTTACAATATTTATCTCTCAATGTGCAGTTTAGAGTTGTGAAGGTTGTGCCTAGAGTCCAACCCACTATTAAATGTTGTTCATTCAACACAGGTGCAAGAGGAAGACAGGAGAAATGACAGTGAAGAGACATATTGTTCAGTGAGGAGAAAGAGGTGGAAGCTGTACCTCTTTTACAAGGAACAAATAGTCATTTTAAAAAATAAAGCACCACTCTGTGACTATTCAGAAAATCTAAAAAGGCAAGTACGATCTATCAATTGCTTTTCCCTGGTGTATCTAGATCATCTTTGGCACTCATAATTAATCTAGGAGTGAACTAGTTGCAAATGGTGAACTTTCCCAGTCAGTGTAATGGCTATTTCCATTTTGGTCACTGTAAGATTGCAGATGGATTAATTTGGTGTGTTGTTTTGAATTACCATACTATAATTTTGTGCATGAACTTTAACAATACACACCTGCACCAATTTACTCAAGCATAATCCTAGTAGTAAATGAGGCTTACTTCCAAGTACTGTACTGTAAGCATTCACAGGATTGCAGCCTAAAGCTTCCACCCATGCTTACTTGATTTACCTTGAAATCAATGGGATCGTAGGAGATGTACAAATGGGTTTATATCACAGCTAATAAGAGTGGTGTAATGTCTGACTATCAGATTCAGACTCGGAAAGCCAGGTTTAAACTGCCACCCACCTACAATGATCACTAGTTACCTTTGAAGGGCCAATCCTTATCCACAGGTACTCAGCAACATTTTACTGCCTGGGGCAGAACGGTGCACCCTGGTCAACTAACCAAAGCACATAGTATCCAAACCCAGGCAAATTATGTGGCACATTGGCGGGGGGGGGGACTAGAGAAGCACCACTTCCCATGCCAGACAATAAAAATAAATACAACGACAAAGTAAGTGGCTAACCCTGTGCTCAAAACCTGCTGCCTGAGGTGGCTGCCTCGCTCTGCCTAAAGGTAGGGCCTGCCCTGTCACTGGCTCTCAGCAGAACCTACAACTCCCAGGGTTGCTGAAAGGATAAACTGTGGGTGGGGACAATGAACCAGCAACGCCACACCACCTTCAGCTCCCAAGGAGGAAAAGCAGCAGCATTCAAACGGAATGGGAGAACTAAAACTCCAAACCTGACCAAACTACAGTACATACAAATGTAAGGGCACAAATAGAGAAAAGGCAAACTGAAATTCCGAACAAAGGTAAACCCTTCTCTCCTGTCACCAAAGCGCACAACCAAGCGGCGTCCCTCCCTCCCTCAGCCGTCCCATTCAGACAAATAAAAACGAAGCCGCGGAGAGGGCAGACTTTTCAAGCAGTCCTCACTGAGTAAGTAAGGCAGGAGTACAAACTCCAAGAGAAGAAGCAAAAGGCATTCAGGCACGGCCAACAAGTTCCCAAGAGGTTCCTGTTGAGGAGGACTGAAACAACTCCCAACTAAGAAGAGTTTCCAGAAAATATGGTCAGCCTCAGGGCGGGCTAAAAAACAACAACACACCACCGCCACCACAAAACCGACTTCTGAAACCCGTGGTATCTAAGTATTTCTTTCCCATTCCCATACTAGAAACCCCCTGCCCCCCCCCACGAGCTAGAGGGGTGCCGCCCGGCCCGCCATCCCTCAGGCAGGGCTCACCTTGGTGATGACGAGGGGCTCCCCATGTTCTCTGCCGCCTTTCAAGGTGAAGCCCCAGGGCGCGCCGCCGCTCAGTTGCACTTCCACCAGCTTGTAGGGCTCCCCTCCCCTCGGCTGGTGGGGCTGGGGCTCCTGTTCGGCAAGGGCCGGGTTGAGCCGCGCCTCTGGCTCCGGAAACCTTTCCTGGCCGCCTCGGCACTCGACGTTCGCCATGGCCGCCCGAAGCCGCCTCCCCTCGCCCGAGCCAGCGCGCCGCGGACCGAGCAGCCCTCGCACCACCTTCCCCGCCGTGCCCAGCCTGCTCGCACCCGGGAGGGGAAGGGGTGGTTAAGCCCCTGGGCTCCCCCCGGGCTCCTCCTCCAACTCCGCCACCAGTTTTGTTGTTGCAACCCCAAGCCCCCACCCGAGAGGCGGGGGAAAAGTGGCTGGAGAGGACGGCTGGGCTGAGCGAGGCGGAACTGGCCCGAGCCGAGGGAGCGCAGCCGTGCCTTGGGATGGTGTGGGTCTGCTTGGAATATGTATTCAGGGCGCAAGGGGGGATTCAAACGAGTCGTGGGTCTTATGGCTTCTTCCAAGCGGAGGGTGTGTGTGCGCTTGTGTGTGGCAGAGGCAGAAAACTGAGGGAAAGGTAACACAGGTCGCTCAGAACATTTTGCAACTCTTTTGCAACTCTCCCCCCGAAGGTGATCCGAGTTTGGTTTCGGCGCTGTGTGGGTGCTGGGAGGAGGAGGTGGCCTTGCCCAACGAGGCAAGGGGCTGGGCGAAGCATGCACGCAGGCGGCGAAGGGGCACGGCTGCTCCAAACAAAGGAAGGAAGGGGGTCGAGCCAGAGAGAGAGAGAGACCAACCCCCCAGGATTCCCCTTCCAGAAAGGCAACCTGGGAGGGCAAACTGTCCACACCCCGCACGGCCCAGAAAATGGCCCCCAAGGGCGATCCCGGGTGGAAGGAGTCACAAGACGGCCCTTCAATAGACGGACGGACGGCGAGTCGAAGGGAAAGCGGCGCCTTTCTTCGGCGGAGTCCTGGTCCTACTCGGAAGCAGGCCCTGCTTAAGGGGGCTTCTTCGCCCCAAACAAGGAGTTGCAGAGAATGGCAGCCTGCAATGCATTTTAAACGTTTGGCCTTGAGGCAGAGGAGCCCTGCAGAGATTGCTGCACTACAACTCCCATCAGCCTCGGCCAGCCTAGCCAAGAGTGAAAGGTGGGAACTGCAGTTCCACCAAGGGTTCCTCCAAGGTAAAAAGGTTGAGAAAGGCTGGTCTAGAGTTACCCGCAGGGTCACCAGTTGCCCATCTCGGGCTAACCTCAATGCAAAAATAATAATAATAAATAACTGCCTCTTTATTCCGAGGCAGAATAACCCCCAGTGGTTACTGCAATTTCCGCCTCGTCTCTCTTTATTTTATTTTATTTATTTGTTTTGAAGGGGGCCCTGGCGGTTTCTGGTTTTACAATTGACTCTCTCCCTGGCTGCGGTGTGGAAACGGAGGGGAGAGGGAAGCCCGCCGGCCCCGCACAGCAGGCGCCTTCTCCGGCTAGCCAAGGGAGCCCTTTGTGTCGGCCGGCCGGGGCTGAAGCGGCCTTGTGGTTAGCAGGGCCCGGGGGAGGCGTGGCAGCCGCAGGCAGGCAGGCAGGCAGGCTGGGCCCCGGCCGCTGGGACCGAGGAGGCTCCGGCGCGCCTCTCCTGGGGCCAGGCTGAAGCGGCAGCGAGACGCCTTCCCGCCGGCTACCTGTGGAGGAGCTGCCAGGGCCTTGGTTGGACGCCGGCTTGTCTTCAGAGCCCCTCTGCTGGCGGCCGGTGGGAAGAGCAGGAGAGGGCCTGCCATGGCTCCTAACCAAATCCACACTGCACAAAATCATCCCGTTTCCCACAGGATTATTTGCCATGGTTCCTACCTGTGGGAGCCTGGGATTTGTAGTTTGGTGAAGCAGAGAAGGAATTGAAGCCCTTGCAAATCCCAGGATTCCATCGTGGCAAATCATCCAGTTTGAAACTGGATGATTTGTATAGTGTGGATTTGTGGCCTGTTGCTGCTGCAATGTGTTGGCCAAAATTAAACTTTCAGTAGTCAGCCTGGGAGCTGTCAAGAGAGTATTCCTTGCCTAAGAAGATTAGGTGAAACTCATAAGGTCACCATAAGTTGACAGGTGACTTGAAGGCATATACTGTACAGTTGTCCCTCCATATTCACAGATTTGGTAACCACGGATTTAAGTGTTCATGGCTTGAAAATATTCTTTAAAAAATAATAATCCAAAAAGCAAACTTTGATTTTACCATCTTATATAAGGGACACCGTTTCGCTATGCCATTGCATATAATGGGACTTGAGTATTCATGGATTTGGGTATCCACGGGGAGGGGAGGTGTCCTAGAACCAAACCCCAGCAAATATGAAGGGACAACTGTACACACAACCTTTCTCACCTTGGTGGTATCCTTGATCTTTTGCAACCAGACTTGTTTATCTCAGATTGGCCTTTTTAGTCATCAGCGCGCTTGCAGAAAGTGCGGGATGTGTCCTTCCTGAATCTTCATTTGCGAAGAAAAGCCAGAGAGAGGAATCCTTGAAACAATTTTCAGGTCTCAGGGATGCTCCTACCTAAAACTTATATCTACAGCTTTTTTAAAAAAAGTTTATTTTTCCCAGTCTCAATACATTAGCATCCCCATATCTGCTGATTCAGTTATCTGCAGTTAGCAACTGCAAGGGGGGTGGGAAGGGGGAGGGAGGAAGAGAGCTCAACTCCTTTCTCTTCACAGGGAGCTGGCAGAGGGGGTGGATGGGAGAGGGAGGGAGAGAAGAAAGCTCACCTTTCTCCCTTCCCTGCAGGGTATGTGTGGTGGCACAGTGGAACTGGCAGGGGGTGGAAGTTCGACATTCACTGTTATCTGATGAATTCAGTATCCATGGGGGGGCAGAAACAATCCCCCACAGATACAGGGGTGCTACTGTATCTCGTGGAACCCCTATCAACTTCTTGTGGAACCCTAGGGCTTCCAGGGAACCCTGGTTGAGAAACCCTGCACACAGGGGTTACAAGAAGAACCTGGTTTTCTGTTCCAACATTGTCACACAGAAGCCAGCCTGATGCCTAGGAGAAGTAAAACATGAGGACAGTTGTTGTTGTGTGCCTTCAAGTCATTTCCTACTTAGGGCAACCCTAGTGTGAACTTATCAAGGTGTTTTCTTGGCAAAATTTGTTCAGAAAGGGTTTGCCTTTCTCTGGGGCTGAGAGAATGTGACTTGCCCAAGGTCACCCAGTGGGTTTCAATGGTACATCAAGGATTCAAACCCTGGTCTCCATAGTCATAATCCAGTGCTCCAACCACTATACCACATTGGCCCTATGAGCACAGTAGCACCTTATGTTTTTCTATTTCCTACATATTGCCTGTGGACATCCAGGGCCTGGAGAATAAGTAAGTACTCGCTATGCTGGCTCGGGCATTTGGGGCATTGTAGTCCCAAAAATAACTCTTCAAAGTTCTGCAGTTTTCAATATGAGTATGTGAAGTCTGTGTGCATGCTCTCCATATGAGGGGTCCAAACGACATAATTGTGTCATGACATTCACTTAAAAAATATGTCTATGTATTGAGTATATGTTTAGGTCAGGACATATCACACACAGAGCTCAAGGCAATACAGTTGTCCCTCCGTATCCACGGATTTGGTATCAATGGATTTAAGTATTTACAGCTTGAAAATATTCTTTAAAAAATAATAATCCAAAAAGCAAACCTTGATTTTGCCATCTTATATAAGGGACACCATTTTGCTATGCTATTGCATATAATGTGACTTGAGTATTCACGGATTTGGGTATCCAAGGGGGGGTCCTGGAACCAAACCCCAGCAAATATGAAGGGACAACTGTATATTAATAATTTTTACGGAGCAACACATGATGCTGCTTTGAAAGCCCATTCAGATGGAAAAGCAGTTTATAACCTCAAATTTTAAGTGGCATCTTGTTTCAAATTCTTGAAAGAACTGAATTGAAAGAATTTGCCTGCCTAGGATGAACAATTTCATTCTGGTATTGGAAGAAGTAAGCAATTTCCCCTGTAGTTGTATAGGAGGCAGCATCGTATCACACGAAGGAAATGCCGACATTGGAAGTTACTTTTTGTATTACAAGTCCCAGAATCCTGGTTGGATGGAGCACCCAAAAGTAATTTTTCCAAGCTTTGCAAATATAATAAAAATAATAATTTATTATTAAAATAATTAATTATAATTATTATTATTATTTATACCCCGCCCCTCTGTTAAAACAATCGGAGTATCATCTGTACTTATGGAGTTTTGTTAGCTTGTATAGAGAACTCAATTCTAGGGCCATCCATGGCTGCATGATCTGTGCAGGAAAAAAAAAAATAAACTAAAGGATTTTTCAAGGTGGGAAGGAAAGTGAGTAATGAAGTGGATTCATAGTTCTTGAAAGAAGGAAAAGTCACAATGACCTCAGTGCTGATAAGCCTGTATTTAAAAACTGTAGGACTTTGCCCTTATTTAGCACTCACCCAGCTTATTATTTTGCACTGCAACTTCCTTTCTTCCACTTCCTCTTTGCAATTAACTCTCTTAAACAATTAAAAATTAAACTAATATGACATAATCCAGATGAAGGATTACCGCAAATTCATATATAACTGGCATTGTATTGATGGTCTGCTTAATGTTATATTTCTGATACTTACAAAGTATCAGAACAAATATACAGTTCTTACATCAGAACTTGGTACCATCAGAACAGGACTGTGGGGCAGAGTTCCAGCACCCTACTGAACAGAATAAATGGGAGGTCCCACAAAAACAGTGTGACTGATTTACCATGTTTCGAAGTAAGTGAAGTAACGCCATTACGATTAAAGATTCACCACCACTGAAAAACCCTTAGGTCTGAATTAGAAATGGGAATCACGAGGCCCTCCAGATGTTGTTGTACTGCATAGCAGCCAATGATGAGAATTTGCAGTCCAACAACATCTAGAGGATCATGATTCCCATTCTTGGTCTAGATTAATTTAAAATTAACTAAATGTTCCAATGTCTGACCCCACTTGCCCACCCTGGTGTAAACTGGTACCATCATACTTCTCATCTTCTTCACTCAGCATGAAATCTCTGCAGACTGCCCCCCTCAAAAGTATCCACTTGATTACCCCAAACACATACATACAATTTCTTTTGTAGTATGTAGACCAGGGGTTGCCAGCTGTGGCTGGGCCCAATTTTCATCCCTCTGGTTGAATCTCACTGCTACATTTTGGGATAAGGAGCAACCAAAAATGTAACCCGGGGCTGGCTGAAGTCAACTTTGTGTTTTTATCATCATTTTTTCTGACTAATTTTCAACTGGACTTTATATTTTAGGGATAGGCAGTGTTAAGGCACCAGATCCCGTCTGATCTTGTAAGCTAAGCAGGATCAGCCCTGGTTAGTACTTGGATGGGAGTCCACCAAGGAATACCAGGTACTGTAGGCTATGTTTCAGAGGAAGGAACTGACAAAACCACCTCTGAGTATTCCTTCCCTAAGAAAACTCTGTGGAATTCATAGGATTGCTGTAAGTGGACAGGCGACTTGGTGCCACCCACATAGTGTCTATGAGGGGCTATGGCTCAGAGCTCAGTGTGCATGCATTGGTCATAATGGCTGAGATCCTACATACTGTAAGTTCCATGTCCTTCCGCCCCACCTTCCCTGGCATGTGCTGTGCCCCAGGAGTGGCTGCTGCTTACTGTGGGCACTTCAGATTGTGAAAAAGTTGCTGGTCTCAGCCTGAAGGAAGAAGAAACGGGTGCACCATCCTTTCCCTTCCTCTTGAGGCCAGACCAGCTGCATCTTCATAGTCTCAATTGCCCCCCTCCTCACCCTACTACTGGTGAGCAGCAGTGGCCTTTCCTGGGGCTTGACAGCTGCAGGGGATGTTTTAGATGGGGTGCAAAGGGCTAGAGAATAGCCTCTGGCACCCTTTCCAAAAAGAGACATATGTGTGCATAAGCTAGGCTTACACAGATGTATGTAATTAACAGGATGCTTTCCAACATTTATTTTATATCCAACTTTTGTCCCATTCCAGGATACAAGGTAGTTTACAACACAAGTTAATATATACTGTATAGTGCAGTAAGATGGGGATGGAAATGAAACCACAATTTACAATTAGCAAAAAATAGATTTGACTGCTCATAAAGAACTGGCATTATCTTTTTGTCAAAAGAATGCATTTATAATATACTTTCCAAATTCAATATGATTCACATGCATCATTACAGTAATTCCTACAGGAGTTCTATCAGGCTGGCTGGTGTTATCTCCATACTGGAGATGTTAGGGATGAGGAAGCAGTTTGCTTAAGGCTACCTGGGAGTTTCTAGGAGAGCCAATATTTGTATTAGGGATTTCCTGGGTCACAGCTCAGTTTTCAGTCACCTCACCATATACTAGCCAGTGTATATAGAGAATATATTACAGTAAAGCCCTGGAGACCTAATCCTGATTTAATCAATTACTGTTTTGTGTTTGGTGTTGTTGATGGAGAATACTAATTGGGGGGAGGGATCTATCATAGCTTTACATGTTTATACAGAAGCAAGGCACAGTATGCCTACTTGGGCTTATTCTTGGTTAGCTTGTTCAGGACTGCAGCCTGAACTATGCAGTGTGTATATTTCAAGGTTTGTCTAGGCAGCTGGAACTACTTGTGAATCTGGCCTGATTCTACTATGCCAGTTGCTAGGTTTTTAGATGAAACCTCAAAACCCCAATTGCTTATACCTTATTTCTCTACATCAAATTTGATTGTGAAAATACAGCAATTATTAGTGTGTTTGAGTTTTTAAGTCAGGGGAGAACCCTTGTTGCACTGTTACTGTCAACTACATTTCAGCCTAGTCTATATTTTGTTTATGGCTCTAGTGGATTTTTATGATTTTAATGGTTACTTTCCTGTATTAGAGCCAGCGTAGTGTAGCGGTTTGAGTGTTGGACTACGAGTCTGGAGACCAGGGTTTGAATCACCACTAAGTCACAGAAACCCACCTCTCAGCCTCAGAGAAAGGCAAAGGCAAACCCCCTCTGAACAAATCTTGCCAAGAAAACCCTGTGATGGGTTCCCTTTAGGATCACAAAACAACAACAATTCCTGTATTATTAATTTGTGATGTTGAGTTTTACTGTATTCATTAGTTATTTCAATTGTACAGTATACTGCCCTGAGAACCTTGCAGTGAATGATTCATAAGTACAGTAAATGAGAATTTTGGCTTAATGGTTTGCTTATTACATTATTCTTTTCTCTGTTTTCTGAATTTAGGAATCCACTCAGGAGTAACTTGTTTCTTAAGAACCACAGCAGGAAGGTGGTTTGTGGCTACATGTTTGGAACTCAATGCAGTTTTACTGTGTATGACATAGTACCCTGTAGAACCACATGGGTCTTTCCCAGATGTTCTTCATATTGCGTGAGAGATATTTCCATGTTTGACATCTTGCACTGGCAGCATCTTTGAAGAAGGAATCCCATATTGTAGGTCAGGACTGGGGGGAAACGTTGTTGGTCTACTAGCTATGCTGGCCAGGGCTGATGGGGTTTATAGTTTGACAATATCTGTAGAGATGCATAGTTCCCATACCTATTGTAGAAGGAGGAAAGGTCAATGCTGGGAAAACAGTGGTTTGAATAAGGCTTGCTGGTGAGCTTAGCTTGTGAGATATGAACTGGCAGCATATTAGATTGCAGCACAAACACTATACTACCTCACTGTACATATGAATGCAGTGCATACTGTGGCTGTATAGTAATATTGACTCAGTGCAGCTGAAAAGTAGATTGATGCCTACAAAAGCTTATGCTGAAATAAATCAGTCAGTTTCAAAGATACTACTAGAGTCTAGAACACTACTTCTCCTGCCCCATTTTCCTTTTACGCTGTAACAGATTAACACAGCGTTCTTTTTGAAAATATACTTTCTGAGTAACTCGCAGAACCCCATGGAAACAGGGAATACAAAGTAGCCTAGAAAAAGCAGAGACCCAGAGGTTGAGAAGACAAGAGACATGATGGCTTGAAAGGCTTAAAAAACAAGAATATTGGTATCTGGGAAGAGAGTCATGGCATATGGTCAGATGGGGAAAGCACTCACCCCAAAATCTGCGGGGTGCCCCTGCTCCATTCACTAGTCACTTATGGTAGAAGGCATGCAATAAACAAGTGAGGGGAGCAAAAGAGGAAGAGGAGGAAGAGGAAGAAAACTTGGGAACTGTGCAGCCCTCCAGAACTATAGTTGTTGCTGAACTGCAACCTCCAGAATTCCTAGCCAGCATAGCCAATGATAATGAATGCTGGGAGTTGAAGTTCAACAACATCTGAAGTCCACACAATTCTCAGCTGTGGCTTAGGGAGAGGAAATTGCAGTAAAGGCATAGAATAAGACATTCACTTGAACTAATCAGTCAAATCCTTAGATACAGGCCTCTGATCAGTGGATATAAGCAATAGTAATAGCATTAATATTTCTATACTGCTTATCAATGTCAAAGCACTCCCTAAGCAGTTTACAATGTGTTAGCTAATTGCCCCCAACAAACTGTGTACTCATTTTACTGACCTACGGAAAGATGGAAAGCTTAGTCAACCTTGGAGCTCTCTGGGATCGAACTCATAACATTGTGGGCTTGCAATACTGGCACTTAACCACTGCACCACCAGGGCACCAGGAATATGTATGAGTGAGTAGAAAAACCTTCAGGTGTTGGCATGACCAATGGTCAGGGATGAGTGGAATTGTATTCAAACAACATCTGAAGTGCCTCAACCAAGCACAACAGCTGGATGGGCACATGATTCTCACCACTAACTTACACCTATATTTTTTTAAAATGGCAGATCTTTTCAGTCCTCCAATCATGCCGTCTACACAGGTAAAACCTAAAACAATCAGATACCAGGCCCTTTGAAGGCCTGTATGCCCCTCTTCTACAATTTCATCTTAGAGCACTATGCAGACAAAAACAAATCTTGAACATCAAGGGAGGATTCCCATTATTCTCTTCCCCCACCTGTTTTTTTATAACTTCATGCCTGATGAAGAGATCTGAAAAGTTTTTATGCCCTTTGACTAGCCTAATAAAGCTGATTGACTCAAAAAGTTTTGTTGTTGTTGTTGTTGTTGTTTTGTTCTCTATGACCACCATGGCTACCTCTGCAGGTTTAACTATCCTTGCCTTTTAAAAACCTCTAAGCAATTCAACTTAAAGGCTCCTGCTGGTAAGTTTACACTAAGGAAAGAAAAGTACAGTTATTTTCCTTTTTTACAACAGCTTCCTTTTTACAACAGTACAGTATTTTATTGCTGCAAGGAGATTGCTTAGACTTCATTACAATATTTACAATGGGTCATTGCCTCACAAGTCATACTGTCCTCATGCTGTCTCAGACATGAATTCAAAACAGTCTGTTTCTTCTCATTTAATTAGAGGGAAGCAACTCTTTCAGCTAAATAATGGAAGTGGACTTTGAAAACAAACTTGTTATCTTTCACAAGATGCAATCAGAAACATTAGTTTTTAGAAGCATAAAAGAGCCATTTTCAATTACAGTGCCCTTATCTACATTTAATGTTAATGTTGTTATGCAACATTTTTGTTTACCGTAAATACTCTGTTGGCTAGAAGATCTTTCTTTTAGCCCGTTTTAGCTTTTAAAAAGAGGTATGGTTTTTAGCTTATCCAGAAAAATCAACTCCTATCCACTCCAGAAGTCATTAATAACAGTTAACCCACCATATACATGAGATCAGATAAAGGATGCAATCCTAGGCATACTTCTTTTAAGGGTAAGGTCTATTAAACCCAGTAGAATTTACTTATATAAACAGGACAGAGTTTCAAGAGTGCAACCCAACAACAAACAATGCAACTTTCATTCATGACTTCATTGGGATCTCCTTCTGATTTCCTTGTTGGATTATGTATTCGCAATGTGAGTTCTCTTTGTCGCTTTGGTTTTTAGGATCCAATTGAGTTTATAGAGAAGCCAGAATCCCTTTTAAACCCCATTAAAATGATCTGAATAGACAGCAGGACCAAGGGCAGTACATGATATTCATGAGCAGCTGCTGCCATCCCAACACTCCCAGGGTGTTCTACTACAGTGGAAATCATATGAAAAGTGGAAGCCAGTTGAAGATGTGTCTAGAAGGTTCAAAATGTTTGTTTACTTATGCAAGGCTAACCTGATACGGTTATTTCATTTCACGTGTACACATTATTAGCTTTGAATGAAACATTTGCTGAAAGATGTTGAACTGCTCTTCTTTTTTGTGATGTAGGAACCTATCCCTTTTCCTTTCATGTTACTTCTACCTCTGGCAACAAATTTTCTGTTAAAGAAGTAATGCCCAGGAACACATAGACTTTGTTAAATGAGGTAGATCTATAAGTTCCACCTCTTAACACTTCCAGGTGCAGGGCTGTCAATTTGACAGCTGTCAATCATTTTGAAAAACCAAAGCGAATACATAATGAGCTACGCCACTCTACTACTTGCCATCTCTATGCCATCATACTGCATTTTAGGTATTTACCCCCTGAAACCTGCTAGAATCCTACTTGCAGTTTGTTTACAAGGGTACATGCCTTGATTTATGTAGCAAGGTAGATAATGGTCAATGCCACAAGATACACGAGGAGATCCGTAACAATATAGTTGTCCCTTCATATTCATGGATTTGGTATCCACGAGTTTATGTATTCATGGCTTGAAAATATTCTTTAAAAAATAATACTCCAAAAAGCAAACCTTGCTATTGCCATCTTATATAAGAGACACCATTTCCTATGCCATTGCATATAACGGGACTTGAGTATTCATGGATTTTGGTATCCATGGGGGGTCCTCGAACCAACCCCCAGCGAATATGAAGGGACTGTACACTTTTACATAAATATTTGTTTGCTTCTGTAACTTTTCACCTGCCACATCTGATTTCTTAACCTTTATCCGAATTATATTGCAGAGAGGCTAAAGTTTATAGAAATATTCTGGCTAGAACTAGCAGAAAGCATGGGCCAACATGCCACACTTATTTATCTCTTGTGCTTTTCCTTCCAGAACTGCAATGTGGTTCAAATTTGTCTAATAGTTGCCATGAAAGAATTCTTCCACAGCAGATTTATAGCTGATCTATACTGCTGTTTCATTTATAACCATCCTTATGAGAACATGTCTATGTTGTCTGTGCCATTTCAAAATACTTCACTGAGTCTGACATAAACTGCAGAGTCTATCGTAGAAAGAATCCAGAATGAAGTAAATATTTTAACATCAATTTGCAAGTGCTTTAATCAGTCTGAATGTATAGATTTTACAGAAAGGCATTAACATTTTCTTTGATCACACTTTGTATCAGCAGAGATTGGAATGGAAGGGGAAATAAACTGTTTATTCCTATGAAAATCAACTAAGGTTTTAAAGAGCAAAATTTTAAAAATGGCTACATTCTTGCACTTATCTACATGGGAATGAATCTCATTTAAGTCCACTAAGTGGAAGTGTGTTAGATTGCACTGCGTGTCCATTCTAAGTTTCTTCTTAACAACATCTTCCAAGGTAGACACTCCAAGGTTACACCAAGGAAATACTGTCTATAAATTTTTATATGTGTAAATGCTATAGATGCACACTTGAGTGCACATCTTTGTGCATATTATGATAGTCATCCAGGGGACATACATGTAGGATGCCAATGGAGATGAGCATACCCACCTAGGGTCAATGCTGGTTTCCTGTAGTTGGTTGCTCATGACTATACTAAATTTTTATTTTTTTTGCACAGTTGTTTCTTTCAAACAGTTGTAAGCAATCCAGATTTCACAGCTGAAGTAAACCTCTATGGGGTGGGCAACTTGTGACCCTCCAGATGTTGTAGGATTGTGGCTTCCATTAGCCCTAGCCAGAATAGCCAATCATGAGGGGTGATGCGAGTTGCAGTGAAGGGGCACAAGTTCCCCACTCCTGCTCTCTAAGGATGATCAATCAAAACACCATAAAAGTATGCAAACTTTTTTTCATTATCCAAATTAGGTGGTACATAAAGCAAGAGACAGGGAAAGAAACAGAAAAGAATAACTGTTGGGTAATAGTGGTGCCATGGCCTTGTCTGTTTTTGTTCCATTCCAAGGCAGGGTGAAGACAATGGGTTTCTGAGTCTGAATGGAGCAGAGGGAGGGAGAGACATGGCTATCTTTGTTCACAAGGACTGGGATTTATTTTAGGTGGTACCCTGGGTGAAATATTGGGGCTGCTTTTGGGGAACTGCTTAGTGGATGTACTCACCTATGCCCCCCTCTTCCATTTGCTGCTTTTTCTACCACCTGATAAAGAGTTATGGAAAACTGAATACTTAAACACTTTTGTGGCATTTTGTTTGACCCTAATAAAAGCTATTCCCTAGCTGTGAGCAGGGCTGGCTTAACCATACCGCCAAATCAGCATCTGCGGGGGGCCTCACACAGCCAGGGCCCCCGCCCTCTTCCTTTAAAAAAACACACTGTCTCCGAAATGAGAAAGAGAAAGAAGGAGCTGCCCTCCCTGTTGCTGAAGCTGGAAGGAGTTTGCTGCTCCCTTGCCCCCTCCTCCCAGGATCATCATCAAAAGGCAAGCCAGCTAGGCGTGTGTCGAAGGGTGAGTGTGTGTGTGAGATGGGGAGGGGAAGGAAGTGTGAAGGTTTTCTCTTTCTCTCAGAAAGGGCTTCTTTCTCTCTTTCTTTCCTCCCTTCCACATAGATCCCCTATCTTTCCAGCTGCTCTTAACATGTCTTGGTTTCTCTCCCCTCCCTCCCTTTCCTCCTTTCTCCTCAGCTTCCTCCCCTTGCTGCCAACTGAGTTCAACCTGCAAAAGGAAGTTGAGCGAACCAACATGGGGTTTTCTAGGCAACGTTTGTTCAAAGGGGGTGTGTCTTTGCCTTCCTTTGAGGCTGAGAGAGTGTGACTTGCCCAAGGTCACCCAGTGGGTATTCATGGCTGAGTAAGGATTCAAACCCTGGTCTCCACAGTCATAGTGCAATGCTGAAACTTCTACAACACTCTAGTTCTTTTAACAGAAGAATATAAAGAATATAAATAAACATTTGGAGTAATGTTACTGGGAACAATGGTTTTATTGTTGTCGCTAAAACACACCAGTATCCCATTAGTCTTATGTGAGAGCCTTTGGGTAGAACAGTGGCTCTTAACCTTTTCTTTACCTTTTGTTGTCCCAAGACTTAACTCAAGATTTCAAACCCTAATAGTAATAGCTAACAACAACAACAATACAATTACACCATCCATTAAACTTTCCTTCAAAGGCACTTTTGCTTCTTCCTGCAAGTTTGTGGCTAGAGTGGATTGATTGGCAATGTATAGGCCAAGCCAGCCAGCCTTTGCCTTGGTTCCTGTCATGTGGCTGCTCCACTACAGGGAGGAGGTGGGCCAAGCAGCCTTCAAGCCTTTGTGGACGCCCTGTGAGGACATTGCGGACCCCAGGTTAAGAACCACTGAGCTAGAGAATGGTGGAAAAGGAACAATGCAACCAGAACTTGAGAAGAGTGCTGGCAGGGGGATTCTGGGAGGTGTAATCCAAAAGTAACTTTCCCAGGCTCTGGATGCAGCCTAAAATCATAGAATCATAGGCTGGAAGGGACCCCAATAGCCATCCCATTCAATCGGTTTTTGTCTTGCAGGAACACACAAAGTCCTCACGACAGGTGGCCATCCAGCCTCTGCTTAAAAACTTCCAAAGAAGGAGACTCCATCACACTCCAAGGCAGGGTATTCCACTGCCAAACAGCTCTTACTGTCAGGAAGTTCTTCCTAATGTTTAGTTGGAATCCCTTTCCTGTAGTTTGAACCCATTGCTCCATGTCCTAGTCTCTGGAGTAGCAAAAAACAAGCTTGCTCCATCCTCAGTATGACATCCCTTCAAACATTTAAACATGGCTATCATGTCACCTCTCAACCTTCTCTTCTCCAGGCTAAACATACCCAGGTCCCTAAGACGTTCTTCATAGGGCATGGCTTCCAGACCTCCCACCATCCTGGTTGCCCTCCTCTGGACACGTTGCAGCTTCTCCATATCCTTCTTGAATTGTTGTGCCCAGAACTGGAAACAATATTCCAGGTGAGGTCTGACCAAAGAAGAATGGAGTGGTACTATTACTTCCCTTGATCTAGACACTATACTCCTATTAATACAGCCTAGAATTGTGTTGGCTTTTTTTGCTGCTGCATCACACTGCTAACTCATGTTCAGCTTGTAGTCCACTCTTTCTTTTCTTTGAGGAAATCTATACTATTACATTAATTGCTGAACTAAATTATTGGTGGCAGATTATGTAATACAGTAGCCCCCCCTTATCCACTGGGGATTTGTTTGGGGGGGGCGTGGATACTGAAAACTGTGGATAATAGTGAACGCCATGGAAAATAATGGAACTTCTGGTTTTAAATACCATAGAGTTGTCTTGGAGGACCTAGAAAATGGCTAGAGAGGATACATTTTCTAGGAAGATTCTATGGTAGGTGTGCTGTTTTGTGTCCTATGGATAATGAATCTGTGGATACAGGGTCCTACTGTAATCTGAACATCCTGTACTGTGAATAGGTTAGGTTACATTGACCTGAGATAAACATATGGGGGGCCCAAAATAAAGCATTGCAGGCCCCCCCCCCAAATTCCTTAAACTGGCCCTGGCTGTGAGTTTTGGAATCTTTTTCACATGGGTTGGAACAGATGATGATGATTACGTTTACTTACCCATCTATCCCTATGAAATGAGGCAGGGAACAACAACAAATAACCTAAGTTAAAAGAGCATGTAAAACTAATATAATTAAAATCCATCAATAAATACTTTAAAATCCATAATTTAAAAATAATCTGGGTAGGCCTGCTGGGCCCTGGTGGCGCAGTGGTTAAATGCCAGTACAGCAAGCCACCACTTCGCAAGTTCGATTCCAGCGGGCTCCAAGGTTCACTCAGCCTTCCATCCTTTCGTAGGTTGGTAAATTGAGTACCCAGCTTGTGGGGGGCAATTAGCTAACACACATTGGAAACTGTTTAATGCAGTGTAGATGTGTAAATAGCTATTGCTTAAAACAATTTGTAAGCCGCTCTGATAGCCTTGTGGCTGAAGAGCGGGGTATAAATAAATAAAATAAATAAATAAATAAAATCTTTACTGCTGTTTTAAGTGCAGATAGCATCTCCAGCTGGCAAATCTCTTCTGGGAGATCATTCCACAATCTGGGGGTGACTGAAGAAAATGTCCTCTGTGTAACAAGTCACCCTAGTTTTAGCTGACTGAAGTAGATGTCTCCCAGAGGACCCGAGTGTTTGGGGCAGATTATATGGGAGAAGGCAATCCTCTAGGTAACCTGGACTCAAACCATATAGGGCTTTAAAGGTAATAACCAACACTTTCTACTTTGCCTGGAAACTAATTGGCAGCCAGTGGAGTGATTTTAATATTGGTGTGATATGGACAATCCTAGATGTACCAGTAACCAATCTGGCTGCCATGTTTTGAATTAATTGACATTTCCAAACTTGGTACAGAGGTAGCCCATAAGTCCAGCCTTGAGGTTACCAGCACATGCATTATCATCTTTAGGTCCTCCAATCTAGGAAAGAGCAAGCTGGCGTAACAGCCAAAGCTGATAGTAAGCATTACTGACCATTGCATCTATCTGGGTTGTCATTTGGAGTGACAGACTGAGGAACACTCCCGAACTGCAAAACCAGTCTTTCAGAGCAAGTGTAAACCCATTAGGACTGGTTGACACATTTCCAAGCCCAGGTTAGGACCTTTGACAGTAAGCACCTCTGTCTTGTCTAGTTTCAGCTTTGGTTAGTTTTTTCCTCATCCAGTCCATTACCTCCTCCAGGCATTCATTCAGAGGAAACACACTGTACTTACCTGATGCTACTACTGAAGGCACAGGGAAGTATATTTCAGTGTCATCAGCATACTGATAGTATCCTGCTGGGTGTCTCCAGATTATCTCTCCTAGTGGTTTTACAGCATTGGGGATAGAATGACACCTTGTGGTATGCCATATAACAGCTCCTATTTTTAGGAGCAGCTGTTCCCAAGCAGTACCATCTGGAACCTGCCTGAGAGAGAAGATGGGAAGCACTAAAGCACAATGCCTCCAGTTCCCAAACTCCCCAGCGGTTCCAGAAGGATACCATGGTCAATGGTATTGAACACCACTGAGAAGTTCAAAAACACTAGCAGGAACACAGTCCCCCTGTCAATGCTGAGGCAAAGATCATCCACTAAGTTAACCATAGTGGTCTCAGTTCCATATCCTGCTCTGCAGCTGGTTTGAAATGGGTCTAGGAAATGTGTATCATCCAAGACTGTCTGCAGTTAGAAGCCAACTGCTTTCTTATTCATCTTGCCCAGAAAAGTAAGATTTGACAATGGTCTACAGTTGTTACCGTCAAGGGGGTTCAGGGAGGGTTTTTAAAGAAATCTTTATACCATGACTTCTTTTAAACAAGATGGAAAACTTCCCTCCCTGAGATATGCATTAATAATATATTATAATTCAGATCTAATTTCATCTCCTCCCTGGACAACCAGCCAAGAACAACCAGCCAAGAAGTGATTGGGAGGACAAGTTGTCTTCCTTACTCATCCTAGCAGCTTGTCCAAATCTGTGGTACTCACCAACTGAAACTGATCCAGTGTAATCCTACTCATGGAGTTGCTGGACACCCTATTGTCAACTTCTGCTATAATGATAGCATCTAAGTTGTCTCTTACCTGAGAGATTTGATCTGTGAAATGATCATTAAAAGCATCACAGCAAACTGTTGAAGGCTCTAGAATCAGATTCACAGGAAAGGGTGCCTGAGTTAGACCTCTCACCACCCTGAATAGTTCAGCTGCATGCAAATTCAGACACAGTATGTGCAGAGAAGGATTTATTTGCTGCACAAATTGCCACCTTATAGAAAGGAAGATATTCTCTATATTATGGGCCCGTCTAAATGGTGAAAATACACCTCATGGAATTCACTGGGAATCCTACTTGTCTAAACAGGATCCAGCGTCAAACAACACTATTCGGAAGGAGGGGGGCCCAAAACGGCAAAAACACCAGGGTAAAAGCCTTTGCAGATTTCCCCATACTTTTACACAAACTGTGAGGCAGGTGCACATTTTTGCTCATTTGGACTATAGAACAATAAAAAACTCAAAGAGAAGCACAAAGCTGATTGGCTGGGTGAGAGCGGGGGCGGGCTTTCTAGGAGGGCAAGCACCTGCTGCTACCACGTTGGATTTTTGCCTTAGCAATTGATCCTTAGCAAAAGGATCAATAGTTTTTGTTTTGCTTTGGAGACTCACTCTATCACACCAGCACACCTTGGGATGACTTTTTGGACATGTCGGTGCTGCTGTGAGATGCCAATACTGCAAAGTATTTGGGATTTCCCCCCTCATGTAGATGGGCCCTATGTCTTTTATGTTATTGTTTGTTTTAATTTAAATTGTTAACAAAGTACAGGACTGACTGATTAAAACTCTTAAGTCTTCTGGAAATGAAAAGTCTTGACAACATGTACCATGTATAAGAAAGGCAACATGATGAAATTTAACAGGTGATTGATATGTTCCTGGACTTACCGCAGATACACGAAACTATGTATAATAGCGAACTGCCATAGAATACCATAGAATCACACTGGAGGACTTAGAAAATGTCTAGAGAGGACACCTCACCAGGCATCTTGTGTGACTCTATGGTCAACCTCCAGCAGAAGAGTCGTGCTGGAGGGCCTCCTGATGTCTCAACAGACCACCTCCAGCATAACTCTATGGTCCTCCATACGCCTAGAGAGATCTTTCCCTGACTGTGGGTAAGTGAAACCATGGGTACCGATCCCACGTAAAGAGGAGGTGACCTGTAACGCTCACTGATATTGAATGGCCTTAGACCACCACTGATTTTTTTACTATCAGTATACAGGCATACCACAGTTAGCAAAGCCTCTGACAAAGAAGCTCCTTTTTACAGAGTCTATACCCACACATCCTCCCTTTTCCTCCTCACCCTCTGTCTACCTGAAAGTTGTTGGGTTTGGGTTTTTTTTTTTTTTTTTTAGCAACATCTAAATTAGGAGGATGGTGAAGGAAAGCTGGGAGGAGCAAAGACTTTTGATCTCAGATTTCAGCAGGATGTCTGCAGTAAACAATGCAATAAAACTTGAGATGAGAAAGAATTGGATTCTGCTTTAGTTGACCCTACTGTACCTACGTATGCCTGCCTACAATAGGCAAGGTAAACAGCAGCCAACTCCAGAATCCCTCACTGAGCATGAACAGCAAAACTGTGAGAAAAGGGAACGGTAACTGCTTCCCCCAACACTTTAAAAATGCATAAATCTTTTCAGTTTGGCCACCAAAATGGAAATCATATGAAAAATGGAAACTGGCCAAAAAAAAAAAAAAGAGTCATCCTTGGATGCATCTTTGGAAGTCTTCAAGTGGTCTCTAGAAGGTTCAAATGCAAGGCTTTCTTGATCTGGGATGCATCTACATTGTAGAAATAATGCAGTTTGACACTGCTTTAACTGCCATGTCTCCATCTTACAGAATCCTGGGCTTTGTAGTTTTTTTGAGACACCAGCACTCTTTGGCAGGGAAGGCTAAAGACTTTGTAAAACTATAAACCCCAGGGTTTAATAGCATCAAACTGCATTATTTGTAGTGTAGATGCACCCCTGGTCACTTCATTTCACATGTGCACACTGCTAATTCTGAATAAAATTCATGCAACTGCTCTTCTTTTTTGGTGTAGGAATCTATTCCTATTCTTCCCATGTTATTTCTGCTTCTGGTACCAAATTTTGTACTAAAGAAGTAATGTCTAGAACCACATCTGTCTTGTTAACTGAGATGCATTTGTAATAATTATAAAGAATAGAGAAGAATCAAAATAACAGGACATCCAAGAAACCCAGATATTTGGTACTGAAAAGAAAACAAAGAAAGTAAATGCTATTTATGATAATATTAACTTACACATCCAGATATTTGGAGCTGTAGTTAAGTTGTAGTCACACATAGTAAAAGAATGAAACATTTTGTGCATGGAAGTTAAACCAACTATTTTCACTCAGTTCTAGATGTTTAATGTTATGCTCTCAATAGACAGCCAATATCTGTTGAGATCTATCCCTATTCTTGAGTTAACGTATATGTTTAAATAAGTACTTATCTTCTGATAATTCCTTCTATTAATAATGGCAATGTCAAGTTCAATCTTTATTACTTGAAGATAGTAAGTAATAAGAGTCTCTGGCTAAGTCCAATCTTCCCACCATTTAAATTGTAATATACTGTAGTACTATTTTACTAGCATCAACTATGTTTCTGAGTAGTGACTGCCTCCTTACCATGTAAATACTAGCACTTCTGCATATGAAAAAGGCAGAATCAAGAGTTTAAAGATTTTACCAATGTGCAAAAAAATGGGTCTAATATGCTTCATATACCCTGTACCACTCTGAACAATGTAGGCTTCAATCTTATACTGTACCTACATTCCTGGATAGAAGTCCTATGAAACTGAAATACATACATGATGTCTGAGCAGTCATGTAGGATTGCATTATTAAAGCAGAACCTCATTAATGTTTACTAATTGCTTGTGTTAGAGATCTATTCAATTAAAACATATGTGTAACTTTTTTATGGCTGGACTTATCGCTTTATAGCAGTTGTTGTTGTTGTGTGCTTCAAGTCATTTCTGACTTATGGTAACCCTAAGGTGAACCTATTATGGTTGTTGTTGGGGTTTTTTTTTCCTGGCAAGATTTGTTCAGAGCGATTGCCATTGCCTTCCTCTCAGGATGTGTATGATTTCCCCCAGGTCACCCAGTGGGTTTTCATGGCCTAGTAGGAATTCAGACCTTGGTCTCCCAGATTCCTGGTCCAAGACCCAAACCACTACAGCATGCTGGTTTTCAGTTGTTGCTGTGTGCCTTCAAGTAGTTTCTGTCAGGAGTCAGTGTCTGAACTCCTTAGAAAATGGCCAGACAACTGCCAAGTCTGCCAGCCTAGACAAGGCCAAGTCCAGTCTCAAACCTGGAGGCTACAGCTGCACAGTCAGGAGATTGCAGGACATTGCATTAGGCTGAAGTGTGGGGTACACAGTAGAGTGTGGTGCGCAAAGCACAACGCAGTCTGCAAAAGGCTGGTGTAAGGCACCCAGGTGTTTGGGGGAGCCAATAACCTGAGGGACTGTATAAAAGGAGGCTGCGCCAGAGCACTTTCTCTCTTGAGCAAATCTGGTGCCTGGCGTAGCAGTTTGTCCATCTACTTTGTGAATATCTGTACATATCATAACTGCTTTGAGCTCCAAGATAAAGTACCTCCTGTTTGTTTAGAAGACAATCTCTCTGTGTGTGAGTATCCTTCTTGGGAATGGGTTGCTGCTGACTTCTACTGAGATATTTTTGCTTCCTCCAGGGATTGAGTGTCCTATCATCCCCAACAATGGGTTGTGGGCCCAGCTGATTGATCTCAGATAAGATAAAGCGCACCCAGAAATGTTTCTGGCTACTACGACTCTTTTGCCTATTTTCAGTGTTTTGACAATTTGGCTGTGAAACGGTTAAGTTCCAATCCAGCATCTCTGCAGTAGACATTATCTCACAGAGAGCCTTGAAGAGCTGCTAGCTGCCAGCTTTTGTTTTTGTTTTCTGGCCAGAAGGTTTTTGCTTCCAGGCAGCACAATGGCTGAGACAAGTGTCGTTCACTTTGACAAGCTCGCAGATGACAATTATCACTCCTGGAGTGTTTATATGCAGGCTTCATTAATTAAAGACAATTTGTGGTTTGTATTGGAAAATGAAGGTGTGATCCCAGAGGGGTCAGAGGATGAGATAGCAGCTTTTCGTTTAGCTGACCAGAGAGCTAAAGCTGCTATTCTCCTCTCACTGAGCCCATCCCAGCTGATTCATGCTGCCGAAGCACAGCCTGCTTATCAGCTGTGGGGGGCATTAAGAATAGTGCACCAGAGTTCTTCATGCCTGTCCAAGATGATTTGGACAAAAAGACTGTACAATACAAATCTGTGTCCTGGGGGCTATGTGAAGGCCCATTTGAGGGAAATGAGGCAGCTGTTTCAAGAGGTTGCTAATAGAGGGGTGAATATCCCAGAAGCCCATACATGTTACATACTCGTGGGCAGTTTAGCCAAGGAGTGGGACTACCTCATGTACAGTTTGCAGGCTATCAGCGAGCATGACTTGTTCATGGAACTGGTGGCCGGGTGGATTCTGGAAGAGGTCCAACATAAGCAGTTCGACTCCCAACTGCATATGAACTCAGTGGGAAGTACACAACCAGCAAGGCACAATCAAGAGAGAATAGCACCTCTGGAGGCATCTGACATGGAGGAGGGAGTCTACAGCTCTGTGAGATGCTGCTTCAGATGCAAGAAAGTCAGTCATCTCCAGAAAGACTGTAAATTGCATGCACCGAACAGGAGGGGCGGCACAGCCACGAGGCAAAAGACTGCCCGGAGCCAGAGGGGTGCATCCTTGCAGGCTGCTTACCATGCTTATGTGGCAAAACAACATGCTGAAGGTGCTGAGGAGATAGTGTGGTTGTTAGGCAGCGGTACAACCCATAACATGGTAAATGACTCAAGACTGTTAAGGGATGTACAAAATGCTTCCATAACAAATATTTTCCTTGCAGATGGTGCCCCCAGCAAGGTGCAAAAGATGGGCACTACGTATGTGCCAGCCTTTGGTAAAGAGTTCAGAAATGTATTGTGTGCCACTAATTTAGGGAACTGTATATTAAATGTATCCCAACTGACTGCTGATGGTTATAAGGTATTATTTGAGGGGGAACACTGTACAGTAACATACCAACATAATGTCTGTGCCCAAGGGTTGAAGAAACAGGGATTGTACTACATGTTGCCCAAAGGAAAAGTAGCAAGTGTGAACCCTGCAAATAATGTGCCCCTGCATGACAAGTGTGTCCACTATTATCACAGAGTAACGGGCCATGCTAGCTATAAAGGGTTGAAAGGGCTGGCAAAAGTCTGCTCTGATCTGAACATGAAAAATTGCCCGAGGTTTCTGGAATATGCAGTATGCAGGAAAGTAAAAGTGAAAGCTTTTCCAGTTGCAAAAAGAAGTCAGTGTGTCACACAGAGACCTTTTGAGGTCATCCACATGGATTTAGCCAGCCCTTAAAAGCCCACTGATGGGGAAACTGCTACTTCCTAGAGATTGTGGACAGACACACCAGGTATACCTATGTATACCTGCTTAAAGAGAAAAATAAGGCTGCAGACAAGTTCCGTGAGTGGGTAAACTCTGTTGAAAGAGAATTCCCCAACAAGGTTGCCAGCTTGGTAATTGACAGGGGAGGTGAATTTTTGTCTAATAGTCTGTAGACCTCGATGCATAGGAGGGGCATTAGGCACAAAACCACGAACCCCGTGTCTCCTGGGGAAGATGGTCATGCAGAAAGAAAAATTGGAATGCTAAAACAAATACAGGAGTGCATAATGGAAGATGCACAAGCCCCAGCTGGGCTATGGGGAGAAGCAGTGTTGACTGCTAATTATCATATGAAGAGATTATGGAGTTCTAGTGTTAATCAGACTCTGTATTATCAATTATATGGTAGAACACCAAACCTTAAACACCTACGCATATTTGGCCAATATTCAAATGTCCTGGTACCCCCAAACCTAAGGAAGCATGGGCAGCCTAGAACCAGAAGGCTGTGTTTCCTTGGATATTAGGGCAATAAATACAGATTTTCTGTTCACCCCGGAAAGGTGGTTTACTCCAGAAGTGCAAGTTTTGAGTTGCACACAGGATGGGACAGGTTGCATTGCAATCAAGAGGTATTCATTCCCTTGGGGAGAGATGTGCCAGCAACTCCCAAAAGCCCTACAAATGGAGGGGTGGTGATGTCTGATGATGAAGGGGAAGCCAAGCAAGAAAAGCCTGACATTTCCTATGCCACCCCAACACACACAACACCAACACCAAGCCTTGAGCCTGACATGTTCCTAAAAAGAGAACCTGACACACAGAGAGGCAGTAGCAGCAGCCCCAGTGAAGATGAGTCAGGCAGGACTAGAGTGCTCATTCCTAGGAGGTCTAGAAGAGTTAGAAAAGCTCCTGACAGGTCTGTTGTCCAAGAGGCCAGATTGTCTAATGTTGTGGCAGATGAACCTGAGAGTTCTTAGGAACTCCTAAAGCTTCCTCAGGAGGAGCAAGAAAAGTGGAACACAGCAATGGACTCAGAGTTTGAGTCATTGGTTGAAAGGCAAGTGTTTCAAGTGGTTTCAAGAGGCCCAAAGATCGAAAGGTATAGTGGAATATATAGTTTGCAATCCAGTAAGTGGAAATGTTTTGCTACTGAAGGGTTAACTGAAAAGCCAGATAGGATGTATTGATGTAACTTCCTAATGCTTTGCTATTGGACTTCTAGGGAAAGGGGGAGTGTTTAAGTGGTCCCTTTGTCTTAGAAGCCAGCTACTCTCTCTACACACATCCACCACTTCACCATGTTTTTGATACTGAGAGGATCTCCCTCTCAGGGAGTCCTGCATATTCTTCTGTAACAATGTAGTTTTTAGACATTTTTAGTTGTTTTAGTCTACTTTGAACATGTATTGAAGTATCTGCCTTGCAAAGCTCTGAAACTGTGAGTAAAATGAGTTTTTGTACTTTTAAACTACAGTTGCCCCTCCACATTTGCAGCTTTCACACTTGCGGGTTTGATTATTTACAGTTTAGCCCGAGGCCCCTCGGGAAGGCCAGCGAGAAGCGGGGCAACCTCCCGCCTGTGCCTTCCCCAGCCTTCCAGAGGCAGCTCCATGGCTTCTAAGCCCCGGAGTCTGCTCAGGAAGGCCGGGGAGAGGCAGGCAGCCTCACTCCCTCTCTCCTGCTGCCTACCCCAGCCTTCCTGAGGGGGCTCTGGGGCTTCTAAGCCCTGGAGTCCCCTCAGGAAACGCAGAGAGAGGCCGGGCAGCTTCCCTCCCTCCTGCCCGCTGTCTTCCCCAGCCTTCCAGAGGGGGCTCCGGGGCTTCTGAGCCCCGGAGTCCCCTCAGGAAGGCAGGGGAGAGGCCAGCCAGGCTCCCTCCCTTCCTCCCGCTGCCTTCCTCCCGCGGGGGGGGGGTGTCGCTGGAGGAGCCTTTTTTCATGGTTTTTCCACATTCATGGGGGTCTCAAGACCCTAACCCCCACGAATATGGAGGGACGACTGTACTTTCATGAGTCGTGGGTGTCAATTTTTGCTAAACAAATAACCTGGGAGAGGATAACAATGTTTAGTTATCTCTAAGCTGTGGTTTTTGCATGTATGCTAAGATTATTACGCTAAATATTGCTGCGTGTGAATATACTCTGCTATTTGGCTGTACTTTCCTGGAGTGAGGTACAGTGTGGATTGTTTAACAGGGAACATTGGAACCCCAATTTTTAAACACTTCCAATAAGGTTGTCGGTTGCCAGAAGCGTAAGTCACGTTTAGTAGCGAAGGGTTTTTCGCAAGAGCACTACACCAAATTTGATAAGACGTTTTCTCCCACAGCAAAGCCAGAGAGTCTGAGGATGGTGTTAGCTGTTGCAGCCCAAAGGCGAATGGTGGTCCAGCATTTTGATTTTGAGACAACGTATTTGAACGCTGATCTGGAGAAGACAGTGTACATGGAGCAGTCCCCAGGCTATGATAGTGCAGGAGAAAATAAAGTGTTCTTGTTGCGCAAAGCGCTTTATGTCCTGAAGCAAAGCATGCACTGTTGGAACAGGTGCATCCATCAAGTTTTGGTGACACTTGGATATACAAGAAGTATCACTGACACTTGTGTATATACCAAGGGGGCAGGTGACAATGCTGTCATATTAGTGATATATGTGGATGACCTTTGTGTGATGGTAAAGATTGCCAATGATGTGAAGCATGTGCAGGTGGAGTTGGAAAGATAGTTGAAGCCGAATGACCTGGGCAGCCTAAAATGTTATTTAGTTGTAGAAGTTGAGAGAACCGGTCTTGGTGGACTTTTCCTGACCCAGAAGAAAAAGATAGATAATCTTGTTGCCAAGTGTGGGCTGAGTGAGGCCAAGGTAGTCAGAACCCCCATGATTACAGATTTTGTGAATTTGGATGCAGAAGAGATTTCTGAAAGGCCTGATTTATATCACTCTTTGGTTGGTAGTTTGTTGTTCATTGTCAACAACACCAGACCAGACATAAGCTTTGCTGTTGGGGTGCTTAGTAAGAGGGTCTCCAAACCTGGGAAGGTGGATTAAAATGCCCTGAAGAGAGTCATCAGGTATCTCAAGGGGACCAAGGCCTTGTGTCTGAAGTTGGCAGGGAGCCAGATGTCACTTGAATGCTATGTAGATAGCTCTTTTGCAGCAGAAACTTCTGACAAGAAGTCTGTGACCAGGATGGTGGTCAGATATGCAGAGTCCCATAGTACGGAGATCCAGAAAACAGAATTGTGTGGCTTTAAGCACAACAGAAGCTGAATTTGCTGCCTTATCTGAAATGGCAAGTGAGATACAATGCTTAAGGCAGATGCTAGCAGATCTTGGAGAGCCGTGCCACATGCCTGTTGAGGTGCACGAAGACTCCCAAGCTTGCATCGCAATGGCAGAGGCAGAGAACTTGAAGTGTAGGATGAGATACATTGCGGTACGCTACCAGAACATGAGGCAGTGGATACAAGAGGGTGTCTTGTTTCTGTGTTACTGTCCATCTGAGGACAACATTGCAGACCTGCTCATGAAAGCCCTTCCAGCAGGAAGCCATGATGAGCTGGCAAAAAGGCTGGGCCACCAAAGTGTAAGGTGGAGGCATAATAAGGGAAGGTCAACCGAAAGACCATTGGTGTCTTATAATGTATATAAATGCATACAATGTACTGTACTGTTGTTGTGTTTGTACCACTGTACTATGTTTCTATGTATTTTGATGAATATGTGTCCTATGCAGTAGCCTGACCATTCTGGAGGGGATTGTCAGGAGTCAGTGTCTGAACTCCTTAGAAAATGGCCAGACAACTGCCAAGTCTGCCAGCCTAGGCAAGGCCAAGCCGTCTCGAACCTGGAGGCCACAGCTGCACAGTCAGGAGATTGCAGGACATTGCATCAGGATGAAGTGTGGGGTGCAAAACACAGCGTAGTGTGCAAAAGGCTGGTGTAAGGCACCCAGGTGTTTGGGGGAGCCAATGCTCTGAGGGACTGTATAAAAGGAGACTGCGCACAGAGCACTTTCTCTCTTGAGCAAATCTGGTGCCTGGAGTAGCAGTTTGTCCATCTACTTTGTGAATACCTGTACGTATCGTAACTGCTTTGAGCTCCAAGATAAAGTACCTCCTGTTTGTTTGGAAGACAGTATCTCTCTGTGTGAGTATCCTTCTTGGGAACGGGTTGCTGCTGACTTCTACTGAGATATTTTTGCTTCCTCCAGGGACTGAGTTCCTATCATCCCCAACATTTCCAACTTATGGGGACCATAAGGCAAACCTATCAGAGTATTTTCTTGCTTTCTAAGGCTGAGAAAGTGTGACATGCCCTAGTGGGTTTCTATGGCTGAGTGGGGATTTGAACCCTAGTCTCCAGAGTTGTAGTCCAACACTCAAATCACTATACCATGCTGGCTCTTTCTGGTTCTCAGCAGTTACCTGCAATCAGCCACTAAGTGTTAGTGGCTGATTGTATGCATCCCAGATACAGATATTATTTATTTAGGCATTTCTACCCCGCTCTTCAGCCACAAAAGCTCTCAGAATGGCCTACAAATTGTTAAGCAATAGCACTTTACATATCTACACCACGTTATGTGGTTTCCAACGTGGGTTAGCTAATTGTCCCCACAAGCCACAATCTCTACTCACATGAGCTTAAGGTCAGTGTACTGGGATGTTGAACTGCAGTGCTCAGCATTCATCATTATAGACTATGCTGGCTAGGACTAATGGGAGATGCAAACCAACACCTGGCTGCATGCCCCCACTGCTTGCTTGGGAGTATGTGTATGTGCCTTCAAGTTGCCTGTTGACTTAGGATGAATTTCATAGGATTTTTTAAAGGCAAAGAATACTTAGAGATGGTTTTGCCAGTTTCCTCCTCTGAAATATAGCCTACAGCACCTGGTCTTCATTGGCAGTCTCCCACCTATGTATTAAACAGGGCTGACTCTGCTTAGCTTCCAAGATCAGACAGGATCTGGTGCCTTTAGGGTATTTAGGCATGACCTGGAAATATGGGTTCAAATACTATACCTGCTTCAGGAAGCCGGTTAGACTAATCACTATCTTTCAGTCCAACTTGCCTCCCAAGGTTGTTGTAAATACAGTTGTCCCTTCATATTCGCTGGGGTTTGGTTCCAGGACCTCTGTGGATACCAAAATCCGTGAATACTCAAGTCCCATTAAATTCAATGGCATAGCAAAATGGTGCTCCTTATACAAAATGACAAAATCAAGGTTTGCTTTTGGGATTCTTATTTTTTAAAGAATATTTTCAAGCTCTGAATACTTAAATCCGTGGATAGGGAGGGACAACTGTATAATAGAGGAGGGAAAGAGGCCCTTGATCTCCCTGGAGTTAACAAATCATTAATCTAAACCTGCATATTTATCGCTACATCTCCAGCAGGGGGGGGGGGGGAAACACACCGACAGCTGGTGTCATCCTCAAAACACTACCCAGTTCTGCCTCCCCGTCCCCTTTCCTGGACTCCAACCCCCTTTGTCGGATGAAGGGACGTGACAAAGGAGGCAGGAGGTCCCCTCCAGCTGATGGCAAATCCCACTTGCAAGCCACAGGCCCAAGGTTTTCCTCCCGGCCTCTCCCTCCTCAGCCTGTGCTGGATCCGGGGAGGAGCGCCGGCGGGCATTGCAACCTGTCCTGACCTGACGGTTTTGCCTCGACGCCGAACAACCGGCTCCGCCATAGGGCTGGGAGTCTTTTTTGCTTGCCACCGCTTCCCCCACCCCGATTGGGAAGCTAAAAGTCCGGCGAATGAAGTAATGGGGACTGTGGAAGAACAGTTGGGGGGGGGGTCTGTTCTCTGGCAACCCCATTTTGCAAGAAGCCCCCCCCCCCCGTCCTGGCTCTTCTGCGCTGTGAGCGGCGACCACGGCCTCTGCTTCTGGGCGATGGCTAAGCCCAGGGCCGGATTCAGGGCTCTGCAACACCTGCACCCGGGGGACCCGTCGTAACCCGCCTCCTGCAAAAACATTATTAGTAATAATCTGAATAGTTTAGGTTACATTGACCTGAGATAAACATATGCCCCCCCCCATTATTTTTTTTCTTTTCCAAATAAGTATGATTGTATTGTGTAAATATAAAGTGATTATAGTGCGTTTAGATTAAGAGGAAAAATGTTAGGATAGATAGTTTTGTTTTTGTATTAGTAAAACAAGGGGAAAACAATATTATTTTTGTGTTATTGTTATGGCCTTTTGCGGTCGGGTGTATTTTTCAGTAGAATGGTCTTATTCCAATAAAAAATTCCTAACCCCAAATAAAGCATTGCAGCCCCCCCCCCCCAATTCCTTAAACCTGTCCTGGCGAAGCCCAGTTTGCCGAAGGGGACTTCAATGAGAGAGAGAAAGTCCGAGTGGGCTCTGGCAGGGCCGGTTTAAGGAATTTTGCCCCCCCCCCGCAATGCTTTATTTTGGGGTATCTCCGGTCAATGTAACCTAACTCAACCTAAGCTGTGCACAGTACAGGATATTCAGATTATGACTAATACTGTTTTTGCAGGAGGAGGGTTACTAAGGGGGTCCCCACAATGATGGGCCCCCCTGCGGATGCTGACGCCGCCGGTGCCTTAAACCGGCTCTGAGGAGGGTCTCGCTCCCTCAGGTGCTTTCCCCGGCCAAGCCTCCCTCCCGCCCATTTTGCTTCTTCTTCCCCTCAGGCTTGCGGGAGAGAAAGCCAGCAGCCGAAAAGTTTCGGGGGGAAGCCCCGCCAGGGCCTCGGCGGGCGTAGTTTGCCAGGCTTCCCGCCTCCTCCCCGGCCGAGGCTGGGTGCCTGGGAAGGGCGGCTCCAGCCAGGGGATTTAGGAGCAGCCCCATCAGCGCCCCCACATGACCCTCCTCCCCGCCGCCCCGTGACTGCCTGCCTGCCTGCTCCTGGCCGGCGCGAGTGGCGAGGAAGCATGAAGGCCACGCTCCCCGCAGCGGCGTCGGCGGGCTCCTCCTGAGGCAGGCTTGCGTTGCCCCCCGACGGCCCCACCCATGGCCTCCCCGCGGCTGGAGACCTTCTGCTGCCCCAACCGCGACGCCGCCACCCAGCTGGTGCTGGGCTTCCAGCCCGAGGTCTTCTGCGGGGTCTGCCTGGGCAGCGCCGCCGCCAGCCTCCTCTTCAGCACCTGGCAGCTCCTCCCCAAGAAGGGCCAAAACCCGCGGAAGAAGGGGCCCAAGCCCGCCGCCGCCTCCTCCTCCGCCGCCACCATCCTCCTCCTCGTCTCGGCCTGCGACATGCTGGGCTCCCTGGGTAAGTGAGGCTGGGGCCCCTGGGCAGCCGGGCAGAGGGGGGGGACTGGAGGCTCTAGGGGTCCATCCGCACGGCAGAAGTCATGCGGGTTGACACCGCTTTAAACTGCCAGGGCACCCTCCTGCAGAACCCTGGGATTTGTAGTTTGGGGAGGCCCCAGCGCTCTTTGGCTGAGGAGGCTACAGAGCTGCCATTCCCAGGATGCCATAGCACTTAAAGTGGTGTCAAGCTGCATTATCTCTACAGTGTAGATGCACCCAGTAAGTCTTATTGCACTAGGTAGCACTATTATTCCACTTTAACTGCTAAGGCTGCCTCCTGTGGAATTCTGGGGTTTGTAGTTTGGGGAGGCCTAAGAGCTACTGGTTGAGGAGGTGAAAGATCTTGTAAAACTACAATTCCCAGGATGCCATAGCACTTAAAGCACTGTGTCAAGCTGCATTATTTCTACAGTGTACTGCACCCAATAAGTCTTTTCGCACTACATAGCACATTATTATTCCACTTTAACTGCTTTGGCTGTTTCCTGTGGAATTCTGGGGTTTGTAGTTTAGTGAAGCTCTTAGAGAGCTTTCAGGCTGAGAGTGCTAAATGCGCCTCCCTAAACTGCAAATCCCAGGATTTTACAGGAGGCAGCCAGAGCAGTTAAAGTGGAACAGTAGTGCTGTAACAGTGTAGTGCCATAAGCCTCTTAAATTAATTATGAAGGAGTAGATGGTAAATAGGGAATGAAGGCCTCTCCACTTGCTAGCATCCACAAGAGTATTTATTTATTTATTAAAACATGTCTGTCCTACTCTTCATCCTGGGATCTGAAGGTGGCATAAAATATAAATAATTTTAAATACTTCCAGATTAAAAACACACATGATTGAAACAGAACAAAAACACGTTAAGCAGAATGCCAGCTGAAGCCACTTTAAAAGCTACAAGAATTTAAAATAATGTTCATGTACACTTTGAGATGTATTAGAGCCTGATGGTTTTAATAAAAAGCCATCCCACTGAATCCAGACTAGATCCATTGAATCAATTGAATGTTAAGTCAACACTTGATTTACATAGTACACACACACCAAAGTGGGAGGGTGTCTGTGAATTGGCTATAGGAGAATGGGGAGGGATTTTGATAATGTGTTTGCGGTCCAGAGATTAAGAATTTGACAGATTTTAACTTCAATTGTATCCTTGCTGTGTTTTAGTAGAAGTAAGTCCACTCAGTTCAGCGCTGCTTGTTCCTAGAGGGGTTGCACTGAATGCATTCTCTTTCAGAAAGTAACAACTCAGGAGGATTTTCAGTGCTGTCTTTATCCTCTCTCTTTCTCTGGCTTTTCTTCGCAAACAAAGATTGAGGAAGGACTCATCCCATGCTTTCTGCAAGCATGCTGATGACTAAAAAGGCCAATCCGAGATAAACAAGTCCAGTTGCAGAAAGCACAGCAGAAGGTCTCCTTGGATGATGTTTCCGGGTTGTGATTCTTTCTGCGTTGTCGTTTCTCTTCAAGACTTGTTCAGCGTGAGTTCTCAAATAAGGCTGCAGCATTGTGAATAGTGTGTCTCCATGCCTCCCAGTGTGAGGCCAGGGCGGATCATTGTTGGTGATCAATTTGGCCGAGCCTGAGATGTTGTTTCAGGGCGTCCTTGTATCGTTTTTTTTTTGAGCGCCCTCATACAGTGACCCGTGGCGAGTTCACCGTAGAGTACTATTTTTGGGACGCGATGGTCCTCCATCCTAGAAACGTGCCCTGCCCAGCGTAGCTGTGTTCTCAATATCATGGCCTCAATGCTGGTGGTTCCTGCTTGCTCAGGGACAGCAACATTCGTCACATAGTCAGTCTAGTGTATCCTAACCAAACCTAATCCATCTTTTATGGCAAAATGTTATACAGTATTTGAAGAAATAAAAAAATATACAGCTCCATCTCTGGGATTTTAACATCCCTCCAGTGTTCCATTTATTTTGCTTAGTCTGTCGTCTTTATAGAAGGGTATTAAGCCAAGCCCTTTGCTATGAAAGGAATTCCTAAGCCCTTCTTTAGGACTTTATAGTTAAACCATGGTGTTCACTCTGGTATTCTGAAGTTGTATAGTACTGTATATCAAATGTAAACGTGTCTCTGTGTGTTAATTATAACATTAATTTTGTTAAATGTAATAATAGCCTTCACAAATGAAACAGAGCATCTATTTGAAGGTAAAGAAAAAACATGTTAGCTACTTGGCATGTTTTTAGATGGGTTGTAGGAAGGCAATGGCAAGCCTCTGAACAAATCTGGACAAGAAACCCGTGATAGGAATTTCGGATAAGGGAGACTCAACCTGCAGTATGCAAGGTTGTACTTAGCATCTTGTTCCTAATTACTGAGATGACTGGAAAGACAGTAGTGACTCACCTCACATAACACCAAATTGTGGTTTGCTGTTAAAAGAACAACCCTTGGACTTGTATGTCCCTTCCCTTGTGTGTTCAGCTTCCTTGCTTGATTTTCTGGTTTGCAAAAAATCCTGATTTGTCATTGCATCCACATTGCTCTGGGTTACTTGCCCAACTCATAATTTGAAATCCACATTTCAAATGGTGGTTTCCAATTCTGATTTGGAGTACAGGTGCAAACCACACTTTCACAGTTCTGTTTTTCATTACATGAGCAATCACCCACCATTCCATTTCTCATTCCATTCTTACTCTCCTTGTATCAACCTCACAAATTACCAGTGGTTCTTTTTATTGCTGTGTTTAGAGCTGGATATACCAGCCTTGATTGGCCAGATATTACTGTTAATGCTGCAGGCCTAGACACACAGTAGGATCTTCTTCTGAGTAAAGATGCTTAATAGCACCATCAAAATATACTGTATTAGCAAAAATGTAAATAAAGAGATTACAGTGTTTAGACAATGTTCCACTTCTTAATCTCCATTTCTGCATAATTCTGCTCTGTGTAAATATAAAGTGATCTATCACGTGGCATGGTTTTCTGCCTGGAAGGACATGAATGAATACTTTGCAAATGTGTTTTCAAACATGGTGCAAATATCACCTTTTGCATTTCCTATATTGTAAAGTGTTAGTTATAATATACATATGGTTAGAAAGCTGCTCTTTACTTTTCACAAGGATAATATGAAAGTTATTCAAAAGTAGGAGACACAGCAGAAACTGTTTCCTGAGACCATACATTGAAAATGTGGGCCCATAGCAGCTTTAGCCTTCAATGGAGTGAGTGTTGGATTTGGTTGAAACTTGTGCTTTCAGTTGCCAAATGGTCTCAGTTCATGAATGAAATTCACAGTTTTTCCCTCCAGTCATTTGCATGACCCTGACAACACTTTGAAGATTGGGCCTGTAGGCAAGCATGTGATTCTCCAAGCTTGGGAAATCCATGCCCTACCTTTGATTCCATTCTAAGGGTGTAGCATGCAAGGGCATACTATTCCAGCTGTTTGGGGGGGGGGATCAGTCCTTGCCTGGAGCACTAGTGCATTTCTTATAGCTATGCAAAACTGCTGGAAATCTCAGTCTTTCCTTGTAATTGTTCTTGAAACATTTACATAAAACAAAAAGGCAGCAGCTGCTCAGTGGTTGCGCCCAACTCTGGAACTCCCACTCAGTGGAGATCCATTTGCCCCCTCACGTGTGATTTAAGTAGCAGTTGAAAAATGTATTTACAGGTTGAGTTTCTCTTACCTGGAATTCCAAAATCTAAAATATTCCAGAATCCATAGCTTTTTGAGCACTGACTGATATGACAGGACATTTTATGCTTTGTGTGTTTTCTGATGGTTCAATGCACACAAACTTGGTTTCATGCATAAAATTATTAAAAATGCTGTGTATAAAAATTACCTTTGTGTATAAGGTGTACGTGAAACATAAATGAATTTCATCTTTAGACTTGGGTCCCATCTGCAAAATATCTCTTTATGTATATGCAAATATTCCAAAATCTAAAATATTCCAAAATCCAAAATACCTCTGGTCCCAAGCATTTCAGATAAGGAAGACTCAACCTGTATTTGTATAAGACTTTGAAGAATGGGCAAGTGTTAATGTTTCTTTAATTGTAGCTTATTTTTCCTGAATAACTATGATGTTAATATTTTGTTTTTAATTGGGTTTTAATGTTAGTTGTTACATAATGTAAGTTGTTACGTCTACCCTTGGGCTCTCCCTGAGGAGAGGTAGAATATATATTCAATAAATAAATAAAACAGTTGGAAATAAAACTAGCCAAACACACAGCTCATTAACTCTAATTTCTCTCCACCTCCCCTGTAGGTATCATCTTCAGATCAACTGTTTGGTTAGGGTTCCCAAACTTTGTAGCAAACATATCCGTGGTGAATGGGACTGATGTCTGGCCTGCTGCTTTTTGTGTGGGAAGTGCGGTAGGTATAATGTGTGGGTGCGAATCAAGTCAAGGGTGGGGAACTCCTTTGGCCTTTCATATGTTTTGAATGACAACTCCAACAATCCTTTACTATTAGCTATACTGGCAGGGGCTTCTAGGATCTGGAATTCCAAAGTATCTGGATGGTCAAATGTTCCTTGTCATTGTTCCAAATAAATCAACTGCTGCTGTGTTGTTATGAGTTTGTTGGTCACAATTGTATTCTGCCTTTCATTCCAGGAGCAGTACAAGGTCTGTCTATTAAATAGCAAGACTGACAAATAACCCATCTTTATTTATATGTATTACAATTCTAATGCCTGTCCCCTTCAATATACTCCCCGTTCACACTCACACACCGATGCAGTCTTGTTTTCCATTGGTCGAAGGCATGGAACAGATCAGTTTCTGTCAGCTGTTTCAACATATCTGCTGTTTTCTTCATACTGCATCAATTGACTCAAAAAGTGTTCCTCTAAGCACTGGTTTCACTTTAGGGAAAAGAAAAAAGTTGCATGGTGCCAAATCTGGCGAATAGAGAGATGTTCAAGTGTATAATGCATGTATTGGCCAGAAACTGCTTCATAGAAAGTGCTGTGTGAGCATGCACATTATCTTAATGAAGAATGAAATCATATTTCCACAGTTCTGGCCTTTTTTTCTTTACTCTTTCTCTCAGCTTTGTCAAAACTTCCTTATAATAATGCTGGTTCACTGTTCTCCCTTCTGGAACCTGTTCTGCCATAATTATGCCCTTGATGTAAAAAACCCAATGAGCATGGCTTTGAATATGGACTTGCTTTGACATGCTTTTTTCATTCTTGTTAATAATAATAATAATAATAATATTTATTTATTTATACCCCACCCCTCTGCTAAAAACAATTGGGGTGGCTTCCAACAATTAAAACATTATACTAATGACTAAAAACACTACCCACCCCTACCCTCCCCCATAAAAAGACATTAAACACTATAAAATTAAAACCTTCTAACTAAAAACACATTAAAATGCCAGGAGACTGAGCTCCTGAGGCCGGGATCTAATCAGGAAAGGCCTGGCGAAAGAGATTGTTGATGTTAGTGTTTCCCAGTGCACTGAGTGTCATTTTGTCTCAGGATCATACTGGAAGATCTAGGTTTCATCAAAAGTGATTTTTTAAAAAAAGGTTTGGGTCCGCCTCAAGTTGCTGCAGAATGTCACATTGCTTGACTTTTAAACTTAGCATTTTTCCAGCATTCAACTGACAACACCCCTGCTTTAAATGACGACAGACAGTTAACTGAGCAGCCGAGAGTGTTGATGTTTTCATGCAGGTTCAGACATGTTTAAGGTCACCACTCAAGCATTCATAATCAGTTCTCCCCGATTTGTCTAAAAGGTAGAAATACAGTCTCATTATTTAATAGACAGTCCACGTACATGGGCTTATCCCAGTTCATATTTGCAGTAGTACATGGCACTTGTTAGGCAGGATAAATATTGCCCCTCCTCCCCATAATTCCCCTAAATTTCTGTTTGTTTGTTTGTTTTAATGTGAAAATAGAGTTAATTTCATGGTAAGTACATGGGAGACAACGTTTACCCCTGGATCTGCCAAAGTTGCATGCCTCTGAGCTAAAGTACTTAAATGTAACTTTGGGACTTGTTCTATGGGAAGCAATTAAAAATGCTACAAAGCACTTTTAAAAATCTGACAGCAAATAGGAATTGGGTACTGTTCAAAACCAAAAGTACAGATTCATCTTATCTCCTGGCACAGTTTCAGAACCTCCATATGGGCTTTCAGATTATTTCAAAATGGTTGGCTAACCCAATGGCACAATCCTATATTCAGGTTCGTCCTGCTGAATAATGGTAGGCTTTCTTTGGCAAAAGCCCCACTATGGCAGGGGATTATGACATAGGCTGCCAATATCGCAGAATACACTGGTAGAACTAACTCCCTTCTAATAATGAATGGTCACTTTGTGATTTTTTTGACATAAAAGAATGAGTGGTAAAGATCAGTGGTAAAACACATGCTTTGCATGTAGACGGTCCTAGATTTGACCCCTGTCATCTCCATGTAGGGTTAGGAAAGAAGCCTGCCTGACACCCTACAGAGCTGTTACCAGTCAGTGTCAACAGTACTGCATTAGATGGCCTAGTGGTTTGGCCTAGTGTAAGGTAGCTTCCTATGTTTTAATATAATTAAAAGACACTTAGGGTGCAGCTACACTATAGAAATACTGCAGTGTGACACCACTTTACGTGCTGTAGCTCCATCCTATGGAATCCTGGGATCTGTAGTTTTTCAAGGTCTTTAGCCTTCTCTGCCAAAGAGTGCTGGTGCCTCACCAAATTTACAAATCCCAGGATTCTGTAGGATGGATCCATGGCTGTTAAAATGGTGTCAAACTGCCTTATTTTTACAGTGTAGATGCACTCATAGTCAAGTAAAGCTGCAAATCTTGTGCATCCAAACCTACTAGTAACTTCTGTGAACACAGTGGCACTTACTTCTTTCCTTTATTCTCAGGATTGTGTGGCACAGGTGTTTTTTAACTGGTTAGCCATCATTGCTTTTAATAACTGAGTCAACATTTTTAAAACGGGGGATGAAATAGATTTTTTGAGAACAAGAGTAAAGTGGCGGCGGGGGGAGTGTTACTCTAGACAGAAGTCACTGGGGATAAAAAGTAATAAAGAGATAGGAAAATAACACACAGCAAAATGGAGTTTAAAAGCCAGAAATTCCAAGAGCTGAAGAAAAGGAAGGGTAGAGTCAATCTTGTAGGCCAATTTAAAGGGGAAAGTATGCAAGCAAAATCAAACTCCTGTAGGGAAGAATGTTAGGACTTGTAAACACAGACATCAAAGATCAGTTATCTAAGGTCTAGTTGTGGGAAAAATGTGAATTATGTAGAGATAAATGCCATGTAATTTAATTTGATGGAAACCTGTACATTCCAAGTTTCCAGCAGAGTTTTGTGAGAGAAACGGACTGCAGTTTTCTGGATAAATAATTCTTTTCACTCCACTGTTTTCCATTTGCATTAAAAAGTAGCAGTTGCAATGTAATCCATGTAAAATAAATAGTATTTTCTTCCATAAAGGGTTCTGATCTTTGGGCTGACCATGTGACTGTGGGAGTTGTTGTCTAACACATCTGGGTGGCACCTATTCAGGCAAAGCTGCTGAGTTAGTGATGGAGCCAAACTTATTGGCCATGGGCACTGGATATAGTCTTTCCCATACATATACAGTACATCCTGTCTTAATCCAGTTTTTAGTTTGAAGTAGAGTAGGCCAATTAAATCAATGTTGATGTACCAAGTTTCTGTTGTTTCACTGATTCTGTGTTAGTTCAGATTAAAACTGGGTTCAGGTCACTGTCCCTTCTAACTGAAGAAATGCACTGTATATCTGCAGGTGGTTCAACAAAAGGTAAATGTGAGTTATGTGCCTATGTAAGTGTATACCATATATATTTTGATCAGAGCTATTAAGTCTTTAAATCAACAGGGCTTACACCATCACTTTGCTTCCATTTGATCAGCCTTTCAGCTACAGTGGAGAAAGAACCTATTGTAGTAACAGCAACATACCTGTAACTATGGCTGGATTTTTCACACAAAAATCCACCCCCACTACTGACACCACACTTGTGTTTTTATTTCCAGAGAGCAGTGTGGTTTAGGTGGTTAGAGTGTTAGACTGAGAGTTGAGAGATCAAGGTTTTAGTCCCCATCAAGCCAGGGTGGGTGACCTTAGGCCAATCTTTTTCAGTCTGAACTATGTCACAAGATGGTTTTTGTGAAGATAAAATGCAGAGGAGAGCTAACTACACAGCCTTGGTTTCACTGCAGGAAAGATGGGATACAAATTTAATAAATCTCATTTCTGTTCAGCCTTTTCTATGATCAAAGTGGCATACAATGAATTTCAGGACAATAGTATTCAATATTTAAATCATTTCAAAACAGCAGAACCCAGGGACCATTCATACTACAGAATTATAGTGCTATTATTCCATTTTAACTGCCATGGGTCTGTCCTGTGGAATCCTGGGGTTTGTAGTTTGGTGAGGCACTGGAGTACTCTGGCTGAGCATTCTAAATGCCCCTCCCTGCAGCTCTGTGTATGTGTTCATGTGTGTGAATGAATTATCGCCACGCTATAATTCAGAATTTAAAAGCATACATGCAAAGTTGCTTATTCTGGGGATTTGGGGCCTACTGAATCTCCTGTCCTTCTCTGCAGTTGCCCCAATGTGCTTGAATTAGAATAACAGTAGCTGTATGATTTTTCACACAGCTTGGTTCATCTTAATATTTTGCACATCTTGGTTCCTCTTAATATTACGGTGGGAGGCAGGCATGTTCTCCACAACTTGGAAAAGTTACTTTTTGGACTATAATTGCCAGAATCCCAACCACCATGGTCAGTGCTTAGGGGATCCTGGGAGCTATCATTCTAACCTTTCCAAGCTCTGATGTTTGAATGGAGGGACAGTGGCTGTTCCATGATAATCAGCCTTCAAAAGGTTTGCTTTAGCGTAGTACCTTAAAAGCTTTTTATGTTTCATATGCTGTTAAAATGTTCTTACCATATTTAGTGGGTGGGGTGCACAGGAGGGAAGCTTTGTAGTCAGATATATCTGCATGTGAGAAATTTTCAGAACTAAATTAGGTCAAATCCTGCTTGTGAAAACTGATCCCATAGATAATTTATGGGATGTTTTGAGCCCTAAGAACTGTGATGTATACCTCTACGTACTTCATTAAACAGACTTGGATGTACAGTTGCCACTCCACATTCGCAGCTTTCACTTTTGCGGTTCCGCCTATTTGTGGTTTGCTCAGCAAGCATCCCGTTTAAATCAGCTTCTTTCCCTCACACACAAGGGATGGAGCCGATTTAAACGGAGTGCTACCCAAGCAAACCACGCGCCCAACTCCCTGCTCTCCTGGGGCTTGGCTCCGTTTGGGGTGGAGAGCCAAGCCCCGGGAGAGCAGGGAATTTGCGGCAAAGGCGCTTTTCAGCCACGTCCCACCCTTCCCAAAGCAGCAATGGGGCTTTTCAAGTCTTGTTGTGGCTTTGGGGGTGGGGGTGGGGGTGGCTGAAAAGCCTCTCAGCAGCCACCCTCCACCCCCCCGGCCCTTCCCAAAGCAGCTATGGGGCTTCTCGAGCCCCATCGCTACTTTGGGAAGGGTGGCGGGGTTGCAGCTGGGCAGGTGCGAGGTTTGCCAGCCACCCCCACACTTCCCAGTGCATCGATAGGGCTTGAGAGCCCCATAGCCACTACGGGAAGGGCGGGGGGGGGGTTGCTGGGCAGGTGTGAGGTTTGCCAGCCAACCCCTGCACTTCCCATAGTCACTTTGGGAAGGGTGGGGGGTGGTGGCCAGGCGGATGTGAGGTTTGCCAGCCCCTCCCCCCGTGCTTACCAAAGCGGCGATGGGGCTCGAAAAGCCTCATCGCCACTTTGGAAGGGTGGGGGGTGACGGGCAGGGGGAGGCCTATTTTTATTTGCGTTTTTTTCACATTCGTGGGGGTCTTGCACCCCTAACCCCCGTGAATGTGGAGGGGCGACTGTAATATTTCATATTAAAAGTAACACTATTCTGACCAACTTGTTACTCTAAAGAGATGTGCTTCATTAAACAGACTTGGATGTAATATCTCATATTAAAAGTAACACTATTCTGACCAACTTGTTACTTTAAGGGGATGTGACATTCAGGATCTTTTCCTCCCTCCACAGATGTGGATCCAACTCTTGTACAGTGCTGGTTTTTGGTGGCTCTTCTGCTATGCTGTTGATTCCTACTTGGTTGTTAGAAGATCAGCAGGTTTAAGGTATCACAACTAAATAAAATTACATGGTTTTAAGAAGGACAGTATCTTCAGATAAAGCACATGTCTTTTTGTTAATGTATCTGGGTGAATGCAAATCTGATCTGCCTTTTTGGACCATATTTTGTCTCATTGGAGCTCAGTTTATCTCATTGCTGCTCCCTCATTTTCTCTTTCAGCATTCACTTGGCTTTTTCTGTGCTCATTGTAACTGCAATGTGTTTGTGTCTTCTTCAAGACACAATGTGTTTGTGTCTTCTTCTAAATGTCACTGTATTTAATATAAACAAGGCAAGCATTACAAGGATAAATTGGAATCCCTTAGAAACTCAGCTGAATCCAAACACTGGAATAGAAAATTAATGGCCTTATTGTTAAATATGAGAAGAAGACACAATGTGTACTGTATAATGTAGAAGTAATTTGGAAGTAATTTATAATGTTAGCAGGGCAATGTCCTTATCTTTTCTTTTTCTGTAATATATTTTCAGTACAATTGTGTTGTATCACATGATGACATGGGGCTTGGCCATCCTGCTCTGTGTGGAAGGAATTGCTATGCTGTACTACCCTTCAGTTTCTAGGTATGTATACATTTGCTTAACTTTTAACTTCACTTCTATGGTTTGCTTGATGTCTGTATGAGTTTTATTAGACATGGCAAATGACAGAGGTCATCAGGTTCAGTCAAGTAGGTAGGGCCCATGCCTATTAAGGGGTCTGCCATTCAAAAGCCAGCTCTTCTACCTTGTGTCTTCATTGTAAAGTGTTCACATGTATCTGAAGGGAAATGAGCCCCACAAGATGGATCAGGGCTGTGTTTTAAGGCGCATGATAAAGCAGCTTATCTGAAGCTGGTCAGTATCTGGGTGGGAGATTGCCTCGGAACACCTTGTCCATTGCCTTAAATTCCATGAAAGAAAGGTGTGTGTGTGTGTGTGTGTGTGTGTGTGTGTGTGTGAAGTTATACCATATCAGGAGATCTCAAGACAGCATACAAGTAAAAGTGATAAGGTTCTTATACTTGGTTTTATTTTAGTATATAGACCATGGCCAAGCTAGGGCAGAGCTTAGAAAATTTACTCTGAAGCCTAATTCCTAGCTGGGTTGTCCCTACATTGTATTCTCTTACCAGCCATCATACTTACATAACTACAGCTAGCTGCAGATATACTACCCATGCTGTGGGTGCCTGAGTGGTGTCCTAGTAAGACTGTAGACCCAGCAGTAATGAGTGAGTGAAGACCACTTATATGTAGGAACAGGTTCTTCACTTGGCCAGAAGAAAATGAGAATTAAAAGTTGTTCTGTGTCCCTTTCTTTTCTCAGTTGTGAAAATGGTCTGGAGCATGCAATTCCTCATTATGTTACTACATATGTCCCGCTAGTGCTCGTTTTGATGGCCAACCCAATTCTTTTCAGTAGGACAGTGACTGCTGGTAAGATTATTATTTGGAATTGGATTTTGTTGATATGAGTTTGTTTTAAAACCCCCAAACTATTCACTTACCTGGTGATGGGATGTCAGGGAGGGTCAGTCTGTAGAGGAACATCTGTAGCATCCAGCAGATGCCAAAGAGAGAATTTATATGAATCAATCTTAAATGTATTTGCTGTACGTTTGCAAAATTACTTTACAGCTCTGCCCTGCACTTTGGCCTTCTTATAGAATGGAATCATAATGATTATCTAATAAAAATTAGCATAATACTGATCTTCTGAGGTACTGCAGCCCACTAGTGATTTAAATTTGGGCCCATTCCTCCAGAAAGTTGTTTGTGGCAAATTGCAGGAATGTTTCCACTGGACATGCACTGACGTGCACATCTGTCTCCATGGTCATCCTTCAAATCTCTATGTCTATTTCATAGATAATGTGTCATGTCCAATATACTTTATATCTGCTTTCTAGTTGCATCTTTACTGAAAGGAAGGCAAGGGATCTACACGGAGAATGAAAGACGTCTAGGGACAGAGATCAAAGTTCGGTTTTTCAAAATTATGTTGGTGGTTGTTATTTGGTAAGACAATAATTTCCACCTAAATGGCATACTTTCTTAAGTAGAACGTGCACTGGGAATTCTGTAGGGTGGGTTTTGCATGAGGTCCACATTTGAGAACTAATTTTTACTGATATCTGAATGTTGCAATATAGTTTTGACCCAGACCTGTCCCTTTATGAGTTTTTTTTTACCTGTTGCTAAACATTATTCCTTTATGTTTCATGTAATAATTGTCCCCTCTTCATAGACCACAACATAGCATGGCATGAACATAAATGATCAGCATTTAATTCCATAAATCATGCTCTTTCAGAAGAATAAAATATTAAAGTTAGCTTTTTGATTAATTTTCTTTGATTCAGGCTGTGCAAAGGGATTCTAAGCCAAGGAGATTGCATGCTTCCATCATTATTCTTTCATATTGCTAGCCATGAAATTTAGCATGAAAGAAAAAATGTACTCATTTGCAGGAAGATAATTTTAACTAAGCTTTGAAAACATTAGATTTATCTAAAGCAAATCTACCTGTTCCTGCATATCCTTATGCCTATTACAGCTGGTCATCAAATATTATCAATGAGGGCCTCCTGTTCTACCTGGAAATGCAGCCAGATATCAATGGAAGCCTCTTGAAAAATGTCCGAAACGCTGCACTGATCACGTGGATCATAATGGTAAGGGCCTCCTGAATTCTAGGTGTTCTGAAAATGTTACATTGACTTTTCCACTGACAGTGCTTTATACTTACACCCTTAGCCAGCCATTGCAGGGGTGGTCAAACTCTAGGGCTCTGAGAGACACACTGTGCCATTTCAGTCTTCTCCACAGCACTACCTGATGGCACCACAGCCACCATTTTGGGTGACTGCAAGTGACATTGAGCTACTTGTGGTTGCTTTTGGATTCTCTCCTCCTTCCCATTTTGGATGTAGTCCTCCTGATACATCATTATTTAGTGGATACTGGTTGGAATAAGCAGTTTTGGGCCCCAGACTTATTTTTTATTCACTTCTGGAGAGAGCTGGGGTTCAGGAGGTTCCACAGCCCACACTGGGCCTGCAAAGTGCCAGATGCAGCCTGAAGACTGCCCAGTTTCTATCTTGAGTCTAGAGCAGGTGATGCTGGTATGTTCTATGCCCACAGCCGAATAAAAAACTCTTTAGTACATGAAGGTACAGGTGGGCAGCCTGCAAGCAATCCTTGGTAGTAGGCTTTAATATGGACTATATGGATGTAAACAAAGCTACCAAATTTCTTCTGCCTCCACAAAATCCACAAGGCTACACAAACCCTGCCACTCATTTGTTTGATGTGATGAGAATGCAATTTTCTTGGTGTAGACAACAGCTCTCTTGCTGTTGTTGAACTACAATTCCCTTTATCTCTCACCATTGGTTATGGATTCTAGAGCTGATGGGAGCAGCAGTTTAGCAACTGCAACACATTTTCCTAGTTCTGGTTTAAGATGTCAGCTTCCCTTAAACACAAAAAGAGATGCTTCTTGCTTCTGTCCCTATGGAAATGTAAGTAGGCTAGTCAGCTAAAAGTCATATGACCCATGAACTAGATTTCTTTAATTGCATGATAGCCATAATGTGAAGCATCAGACTAAGATAAAAAGAGGTACGAAGGTGGACAAGTGAGTTGGCCAGGGAAGAACTCTCCAGGGAAGTCTGTGAGATGGTTGAGTGAAAAATTCATAAAACCACAGGGAAAACAGCCAAACTGGGTTCCTTACCACCATTTCTGCCCCTAAATTGTGGTAACTCATCCTTATCCAGCCGGCCATGGCTTTCCCTGTCAGTTGCTTCCTGTTCCTGCCTCCACTATCTCTTACTCCTCTTCTCCCACACCTCCTACAGCATAATAGACATTCCATCACTTTCTTTTCTTCACACATTATCTGCCCTTTGAGCTCTTTATGTCACTCATTTCCTTTAATTGTGGTAGGTTATCTCTGCTCTGCACACATCTGTCTTTTTGTATGTGGTCCCTTTCCCACTGCCTTGTGTTTAACTCTTTTCCCTACCCTTCTTCCTTTTCCCCACAACAGAGGGGCCTGACTGATCCTGACCACTCTTATATTTCACTCCTTTTTTTTAAAAAAAATGTTCTTTATTGAATATTTTATAACCATTACATAATAGTTCATCTTTAATTTGTAATTAATTTTCCTTGAAGAAAATATGGTTATTTGCTGCCCACATCCCCACTGAATTCAGGGTTAATTCTTTTGTGATGTAATAGCTCCCACCTTTCTGTTGTATAGGGAGTACTGAACCCAATGCAAGGCTTTCTTTTTACACTGGCTTTTTATGGATGGACTGGGTGGAAGTTGGATCTGCAGTGGCGGAAAAGTGAAATACCATGGGAGTCGATGTCCACATCAACTGCTGCTGAGAACGCTTATGGCTTGCCAGGCGAAAACTCTGTAAACTTTCATGACTCAAAGAAGACATCAGTCGTACCAAGCCATCAGACGGATGAAGCCTTAAGCATGCTGTCTGAAGGTAACCTTGGCAGCGATGACAGGCTTACTAGGAACTCTCCTGTCTATCAGGGCTGGTAAATCTCAAGGCTTATTCACACATGCACACTCCTCATTTGAAGACCTGTGTGTGTGAATAGGCTATATTGCTATGAAAGTATTTTGGTTGTTTGTATATCATGTTAAACACTGCCAGTTCATCTATGCTGCTGCCAACAAGTGTAGAACATTGCAGGGATGTCTGTGAATTGTGATTTAGGCTGTGACAGAGAACATACCCTTCTTCGTTCCTTTATATCATTCACTTGTTACACCAATATGGTGTATCACTTTTTTTTAATCAGGCTCTTTCCACCATTTTATCGGACTCTTTCCCATTGTTTCCACTGCTGTTTAATGGTGAGTCAACACATAGGTAAATCCCACTGGTTTAGTTGGTCTCCTCTAGATGGAACTAACAATAGAATCCAAGCCAATGTCTGTGAGAGCAAAAATGAGAGGCACAATGTTGCTGTTATCGGATTGTTTCTCTGATGCACAGAACTTATTAGCATCAGTAACTTCTTTGATAGAGATTTTTCAATGTCTTCTGTAATTTGTACTTGCAGTAGAACATAATTTTGTTAAATAAACATATTATGGAATAATCTTACTCTAGTAGCTTTCAACATTAACTGAAAATAAAGCTCTAAATGTGATGTGGTATTGTATTGCCAATACCCAGGGAGTTCCAGTTGCTTGCAGCATTCCCCTTGTAGCATGTGAAAGAGCTTGCTTACTTATGCACGTTGGTATTTATTCTTTATTCATCCTTCTACATTTAAATGTCCTTCCGGCTCCCTGCTCACTACAGGCTGCAATCCTTTCCTGAAGCATGTTTGCCTTTGGAATGATTTGTAAGGAGGATTGTGCATGAGGCTGTGATGCAAGATGTGATGGTGGCTACTGGCGCAGATGGCTTCTGTGAAGGCTTCTCTACAACTCAGTAGAGCAGCCTTTCCCAACCTTTTTACCCTGGAGGAACCCTTGAAATAATTTTCAGGTCTCAGGGAACCCCTATGTAAAAATTATACCTACAGCCCCCCCTTTTTTTTAAAGTTACAGAAAGAGTGCAAAAAAAGATGCTTATCCTATTCCACATTGCTAGCAATACATATTTGATACTGAAAGTAACAGACCTGAAACAGCATACTGGCAGAGAAGTATTTATAGTATTTAGAATCACAGAATCATAGAGTTGGAAGAGACCACAAGGGCTATCCAGTTCCAACATCCTGCCATACAGGAATACACAATCAAATCATTCCCAACAGATGGCCATCCAGCCTCTGTTTAAAAACATCCAAAGAAGGAGACTCCACCACACTACGACACACACTTCCAAACAGCTCTTACTGTCAGGAAGTTCTTCCTAATGTTTAGGTGAAATCTCTTTTCCTGTAGTTTGAACCCATTGCTCCATGTCCTAGTCTCTGGAGCAGCAGAAAACAAGCTTGCTCCATCCTCAATATGACATCCCTTCAAATATTTCAATATGGCTACATCACTGACTCTGACCCAAAGATTGAGCTCTGAGCTAAAAGAGCTTGCAAAAAGCAGCAACTAAGCAGCTCAGCGCAGGGTGAGAGGGAGGCTGTAGCTTCCTGCCAAGCCAGCGTCATGGTAAATGGAAGGATTTTTTCAATAATATGGGAGTTGGTCAGTCTATTCCTGACCCCCACATTCAGTTACTAGACCCACAGTTTAAGAACCTTTTCTCTGTAATAACTCCTTTACTGTAATGTCTCGGCATTCTCCAAATCTGGTTTAAAAAGAATAAGCCCTAAGTCACTTTTGTCAGAGTTTTCCTGTCCACAGCTGGCTCCTGAGTAGCTGACTGACCAGGGGGTTACTTGGATGACTTGGTCAGTTTCCCCCAATCAACTAAGAGCTGTACAGTATTGCAATTCTCTTTCCATTGTTCTGAATTTAAAAATAACCTCATTTTGCATTTGTACCTTGAAATTAGTTTTATGCAAACCACCGTCCTCTTTTGTCCTCAATTCTGGTAAATGACCTATAGTTGCCAGGCTGACATGAGGAGCTTGATTAGCATATGTAAGGCAGATCAAGAGCTGGGAGGGAGAGCAAGGTATTTGGCCTGTAAACATCTTTTTGACCCATAAGAGGCCCCTTTGTTGATGCGGAAAAAACATTCACCCACTAATTCCTCGCCCAGCTTTCTCTGTTGTGGAGGGAAGATATAAGCCGTTTCAGCTCATCACTTCTCCATGATTTAGTACTATTTTTTCGTGGAACCCCTGGCAATCTCTGGCGGAACCCTAGGGTTCCGCAGAACCCCAGTTGAGAAACGCTGCAGTAGAGGGTAGGCATGGCAGTCAGAAAAGGACCCCCACTGTTCAAATGCAAAACACATCTACTTCCAGTTGTTGGGGTGGGGGAAACAGAAGGTGATGGTCATTGCCAACATGTCTTGCTTCAAACATTGCTGGTTAGCAAGTGGCAGATTTGGTACAAAGCAACCATTGTACTGTACCAATTCATCATCTGCATTTGTTTTCTCAGGCTGCTGCCACACTGCAGAAATTATGCTGTTGACACTACTATCATGGCTCCATCCAATGGAACCCCGGTATTTGTAGTTTCTTGTGGCCCCAGAGTGCTCTGACAGAGAAGGTTAAATATCTCACAAAACTACAAAGCCCAGAATTGCATAGCATTGAGCCATGGCAGTTAAAGTGGTGTCAAACTGCATTATTTCTGCAGGGCGGCAGCAGCCTCAGAAAGATTCAAGAGAAAACACAAGCTTCAATCTGGCAGTACTATAGGCTGCAAACATGGCCCTATGTTGAGTTGCATGGATCACATTCCATTATTATGACCAGAAACCAGTGAGGTGTAGATGGTGGCAGTAGGTTTTATGATTTATTTGTTGCATTTAGATCCCACCTTTCCTCCAGTGAGGTCAAAGTACTATACATGGTACTTGTTCGTTGCTGTATCACCATAACAACCCTGTTTAATTTCAGTGCTGTTCACTCTCTCACTTAATTGACTGAAAGGAAAGACACTTTAAAATGTTTTACCTAGGGCAGATGGTTGGATTAGATTACCTTTAATGTCATGTCCAACTGTTACCATTTTTTGTGGATGGTACTGGTTCTCAAATGAGTACTTGTAATTTAATATGGTAGTTTCAATTGCATAGACTCCACGGAGTCTGTTCCAGGGAACAGACCAATCTTGGACTTGGGTCCACTACTGTGCTACTGCCATCCAACTCTAAGGTGACAGTGGAGTCAGAACTAGTGACTAGTGGCACACCATCCTACAGCCGCGTAACTGAACTAACATGCTTGTTAGGTATGCAGCCCTTAGCGGCTGCAATTCCCCAGCATTTGGGAGCTTGAATAAACATGAGGAGTTCTCAGTGTAACATGTTAAGCATGAGGTGAGCAAAATGGGCACTCTTGTGGAACTACAACTCTCATCAGCCCTAGCTAGCATGATGAGGGGATGGTGGGATTTGTGGTCCAACTCTTGGGGCTGGGCTGCATGTTCCCCATTCACATGTTAAACCAAAAGGTTTTGTTGTTGTTGTTAACCGAATGGTTATTTCACCAAGTAGGTGCTTCTTTAACTTCTCTGTTGTGCTGGACAGATGGGGCAGGATGCATCCTTCTGTGAAAGAACAATGTAAAAATAATTGCTCTGAATGCCCCACTCGTCCTTGGTGCAGCCCTTTCTGGTTGCTGAAAACATGTCCCAGAGAGGTTTCTAGCACTCCAGAGCAGGTTTCTGGGATGCTCTGGGGGCTGCAGTGGGAAGATTTAAATCCCCCCTCCCACAAAAGGCACCAGATCCTGTCTGATTGTAGAAGCTAAGCAGGGTCAACCCCAGTTAGTAGTTGGATGTGAGACCACCAATGAATACCAGGTGCTGTAGAGGAAGGAATTGTCAAACCCACCTCTGAGTATTCCTTGCCTATGAAAACCCTATGAAATTCATGAGGTCCCCATAGGTTGATGGGTTACTTGAAGGCACATATATCCCATCCCCCCCCCCAAACACACACACACATTATGGTGTATTCTGCTCTTGTGGAGGCAGAAGTCTGACACTGGATCCTGCCCATTGCCTCATTTCAGGAAACTATTTCTTACCGCCTATTGATGTTTCCTTCTGTCTTTTTTCTTCATTGGATGACACACCTTTCCCAAGTTACATCTGAGCAGAAGAAAGCCAGCAGTCATACAGGAATATTTTCACATTGGATAAGGATGTTATAAAGTATCTTTTTTCTATGAAATAAGCCTATTTGCAGAAAATAATAATGCAGCAATGTGTATATTGTCACTGACAGCCAGAGGGTTGTAAAAAAAAAATAAAATCCAAGACATCCCACTCTCATTCCAAGAGTGTAGAGTGGTATTCATGGAGTTCATTCTCATCCTAAAGAATAAGTAAAACTTTAGTTATTGGACAGTGTAAAAAAGTAGTAATTAAATAAATATAAAGAATAGCGACTGGTTTATGATCAGCTTTTCAGTTGTCTGCAGAGACAATTTCAAAGGCTTTCAAGAGCTCCTCCCTAGAGCTTTTAGTATATGAAGTCCTAACTTGGATTGCATTTTTGTTTCTCCAGTAATGGCCTTTACTGCTCCCTCAGTCCCACAAACCAGTTTTTCTGGAACCGCTCCATCTTTTGTGACTGATGGGAGATCTGAAGCAAGCTATCCATAGGCTAAGTAAAGCCTGATGTCTGTCATATTGTATTGACTTTGAGTTTGGACTCTCTCTCTCTCTCTCTCTCTCTCTCTCTCTCTCTCTCTCTGGCTTTTCTTCGCAAACAAAGATTCAGGAAGGACTCATCCCATGCTTTCTGCAAGCATGCTGATGACTAAAAAGACCAATCCGAGATAAACAAGTCCGGTTGCAGAAAGCACAGCAGAAGGTCTCCTTGGGTGATGTTTCCGGGTTGTGATTCTTTCTGCGTGGTCATTTCTCTTCGAGACTTGTTTGCCGTGAGTGCTCAAATCAGTGTTTATAGAGCCATTGTACTGTCTATTCTCCCTTATGGGTCTGAAACATGGGTCACCTATCGCCACCACTTACGACTCCTCGAACGCTTTCATCAGTGCTGTATATGCACAATCCTAAATATAAACTGGACTGACTATGTGATGAATGTTGCTGTTCTTGAGCAAGCAGGGATCACCAGCATTGAGACCATGATATTGGGAACACAGCTGCGCTGGGCAGGGCACGTTTCTAGAATGGAGGACCATCGCCTCCCAAAAATAGTACTGTACGGTGAACTCGCCATGGGTCAGCGTAAGAGGGGCGCTCCAAAAAAGCGATACAAGGACTCCCTGAAACAACATCTCAAGCTCAGCCAAATTGATCACCAACAATGGTCCACCCTGGCCTCACATCAGGAGACATGGAGATGCACCATCCACAATGCTGCAGCCTTATTTGAGAACTCACGCCGAACAAGTCTTGAAGAGAAACGACAATGCAGAAAGAATCACAACCCGAAAACATCACCCAAGGAGACCATCTGCTGTGTGTTCTGGTAACCAGACTTGTTTATCTCGGATTGGCCTTTTTAGTCATCAGCACGCTTGCAGAAAGTGTGGGATGAGTCCTTCCTGAATCTTTGTTTGTGAAGAAAAGCCAGAGAGAGAGAGAGAGAGAGAGATCATCACATCCTATACCTAAAATGGTGGTGGTGTGCACACAGATACGCTGATGCATCTGTGCACTCATCACTGTCATTTAATAATATGGGGCACCACCATCCTTTTTTTTTTTTTTTTGCCATCTGTTGGGAGTTCCAGAACCAAACCCCTACAGATCCAAAGGGCCCACTGTATCCCAGTTCCTGCTATTGCAGAAGAACGTCTTCCTGAAAGCCGATGTGGCTTCAGAGCCAATAGGAGTACTACAGATAGGGTATTTGCCCTTAGACAACTGCAAGAGAAATGTAGATAGCAGAAGTTTGAACTAGGACAGCCTTAAAACTTAACCCAGGGAACATGTCTTCAAAGCCAAGTCATGTGATACAGTAGCTATACAGTGTCTTGTCTTCAGTGTTAATGCTCTATTGGTAGCTGAGATAAAAGCTCTTCTCTGGCTGGTGCCAATAGACCAAAGAGGTGCAGTGTGAAGTTGTATTTAGAGTCTTCATGAAATGTCTTAGGACCTTAGGCTAGTCACTATGAGTTCTTACCTCCCTGACAAGGTTGCTATGATAAGGTAGAATAGAAAAAAGTCACATAGGCCACCTTGAGCAACTTCAAACCTTACAGGCAGAATAAAAGTGTAAACATAAGCAAGGTTTTATGTCTGAATACAGTCTCATAATGTTTTGGTGTGTTAAAGCAGAGATAGAACTTAAATGTATACATCCTATAAGAACATGCTACCTCATCTTTTGTTCCCCCTCCATAGGTACAAAGGCAATGCATAAAATTAGATTTTGACCTTTATTAGCATATTCAGGCCCATTTGAAATATGCCGTGATATTTGTGTTGGGGATATTCCAGCACAAGGGGGCAAAAGATATAGATGTTTGCCTATATGTTCTATACAATTTAAATCAACTTTTCTTTTGGCTGTTGATGGTGAAAACAGACCTCAGAAAACCAAATCCTTTGAAGCAGCTCTGGCTTAGATCAGACAGCTTTTTAACTTAGGTAGGACTTGCTCTATTTGGCCTGTGGACTGGTTCAGGTTTTCACTAGGCTGAGATCTGAGATAGGTTGAAACTATGCTTATGTGCCACATGTTGTAACAAGTAGCTGATTCATCTCTCTATTTCTAAATGAAGGAGAGGGAAGAATACCATTGTGTGTGTTTGTCTTCATGTATACTCTGTTATGTTTCATATAGAGTGGGACTTGGAGGCTGTTGGTACTATCCTACACCATGCTTGTGAAGAGTAATGTTCCGGTCAAGGACTTCCTTTCACTCCTCACTGCTGGCACACAATCCAGCAGCCATTTAGTATAGTATTTGGCCACAGTGCTGAAGCAGAGAGAAAAGAGAAGACATTGCTAGGACAGCAATGTTCAGTTACAATTCCACAGCTGAAAAAAGAGAGCAGATGTTGTTCTCTGGGCAATGTTAGCTATAGGGGTGCATGTGAACAGTATGAAGTTGCTTTACATGGAAGGACAGGTTACTCTGCAGGTGCAGAGTAATCCAGTTGTGTGAATTCACAGAGACCACGAAGAGGAACAGGGCATTGTGGAAGGAGATACTGAATACCTCTTTTCACAGCACCCCAAAAGTTGCATGTATGGATGTAACCTCGCATTATACTCATATATGTCATCAACAGAATTCTAGCCATATGGGTCTGCTCTAATAACTAAACCCTGTTTGTGTGGAAGAATACAGAAGGGCAAGGTGCAATATCTCATTAGTCTTCAGATATTTTGCATAATGCAGATGTTGGATTCAGTCCCCGGCATTTCTAATAGAAGGATCAGATTTAACAGGGCAGGGGGGAATCAACTTGGGAACCTGGAGACTGCTGACAGAACAGAAAACACTCTACAGATCTGACCCTACCATTAGGCAGATTAGGGCAGCTGTCTCAGGCTGTTATAAATGTTCATTATGGTTCATTATTTAATTCATTAATGGTGTATTTTAACTGGCAGGAGTGGGGGTGTGGTTCTCATGGAATTTTCTACCTCACCTGCCAAAATAATTTGGCAGGATTTGTGTAGTATGCATATTGGGCTAGTTGGGTGGTCTTTATTGCTGTACCTTAGGCATTAAAATTTCTTGGCACAGCTGTGATGTGGCACTAGGTGGGCAAATGGTTGGGAAAATGAAATTATGTACATTTAAACAAGTTAGGTCTCTTTTAAAAATTACGCCTTTACAGCCCCCATTGTTTAAAATGGATAGTTTATTCCTTAAATACATATAACTGTTGGAAGCTCCTCACACCAATTTCTGTTTACATAGGCAAAGATGTTGCCTTATGGGTCGAACTTTAAAAAATAATCTTTTCTGCAGGAAGTGTCAAGCACATGAAATACCCAACAACCAACTGAATGATGTGGGCCTTAAAATTTAAATAAGCAAAACAAACTCTGTGATCCCCATCCCCCCCCCCCCGCTCCTCATCAAGGTGGCTGACTTGATGGTCTCAGGCTTTCTGCATTTCTAATGCCATAGTTTGAAAACTCTTTATGAGCCACCTCTGAGAGTATGTTTAAACTGTAAAACCTCTTTGAGGTTTAATTCCTGAGGAAAAAGGGGCTGAGGTGGGAGTAGGTATAATGGTAAATCTAAAGTACAACCCTTAGCATTTCTGTATAAAGTGGTGAGTGAACAAGCTGTGTTTGATTTTAAACACACACCACATTTATTTTTTTTAACTACTTGCACTTTAAAACCACTTAATAAATGTTCTCTGAGTAATGCAAGATAAACTGAAAATGTAAGATAAAAGATAACAGTAAAACAATGACAGTAAAACAGCATTTAATAAAACAAGCAGCAAGGATAAAAACAACTTGAAACTACTTGAAACCACATCTGTGGGTACATATGTTTAAACTGTCCATACCCCAGATAGAGAGGATTGTGTTACTTCTAGTCAGAGCCCACTGGAGAAAATGGCTTAAAGCAGTTCCAGAGTTTTGAAGCGTAAGTTTACCATTTCCCCTCACTGCTGTTAATTTATCCATGTTGCATTTGGAAACCTCCCACAACACATCTCTCACCAATTTCCGGGGATTAAGCTGCAACCCCAATTTTTCCCCTGGCTCTGCCTTATTTATGCTTAGTTTCATCCTCAATCACAGATGAAAGGCTATGAGTTAAGAGTATCTAGATGTGGAATAATGTCTCAACAGTAAATGGTCAAAAGCTAGAAACTGCAGCCTTGATCAGATTAGGCAAGGGCTGGCCATCAGGGGCCCTAGTTTTCACACAATTCCTGGCCTGTCCAAAGCCTTTGCATAATTGCTAATCATGAGGGCTGGCAGCCAAAGATCCATTGTCTTCTCTGAAGATGACTCAAAGATCCAAACATGCATAGACTGGCATCGTATAGTGACATACACAGGCATAAGTTGTTGGCACATTCAGGGTGTTGTTTTTTTGACAGTGTGCCAATCACATTCAGCTAATAGTGGCACAAGTGGTTTTTGAGCATTATGCATGCAATAGCACATTAAAGTCACATGGAGTTGTACAATAAGATGTCAACCATGATCCACATAAGTTGTGTTACACTGGCATTCAGTGAAGGGTTGTGTAATATCACTCCACCAGTGGGTATTTACACTACACCGAAGAAATGTAGGGTCTTGGCCAAACCTGTAGCTTACCATATTTAGACTGTTAGTACTAGGCCTAAACTGAGTTCAGAGATCCTGGCACTGGGAGACAGAGAGGGAGAAGAGGCTACCTGAAATCTTCTCAGAATGAATTGAAGTTGGAGAATAAGCATGCTTTTGTGGTAGAAAATTTACTTGTGCACAATCTCAGCAGTATTGTAGACCTAGATATACAAACTGCCCAATTCAGATCTGTATCCTGATTCAAAAACTTTGATGCTGGTGTATTGGGATTAATCAGGTAATTAGAAAAACAAAGTCTAATAGATGAGTCCCAACCATTAATTCTTGACATTATGTAACAAATATAGTACTGTATTCCTTTTGCTCAGAGAGTGGGCTGGGGCAAATTATGCTATTATTTTCTGAAACCAGGTTGCCACCTGGTCTGTTTGAGTACCAAAAAGGGGGTTAGAAATGTAAGGAAGTTTTATGGCAGAAGTGAACAAAAACCCACTCTAATCATCATCATCATCATCCTCGGGGCGGCTTACAGCATTAAAATCTACATACAACCCCTCCATCCCATCCACCCCTTAAAATACAATTAAATAATTAAACATTTAAAACAAAATAAATACTAACAATACTAAAAACAGCACAATAAAAAGCTGGATGGGATCAGACTAATTAAGATGCCTGGGTATCTATTCAGGAAAGGCCTGCCGGAAGAGATCCCTCTTAAGAGTTTTTAAAAAGCTATTTAAGGTGGTAATGTGATGGATCTCATCTGGCAGGCCGTTCCATAATCTGGGAGCAATAGCCAAAACGGTCCTCTGGGAGGTCGACCAGAGCCTAGTTTTTAAAGGTTGCAACAGATTCCTCCTAGAGGACCTGAGCACACGGGGAGGATTATATGGAAGGAGGCGGTCCCAAAGACCGGTTGGTACCAAGCCATTTAGGGCTTTAAAGGTGATAACCAACACCTTGTACTGGGCCCGGAAGCTAATGGGCAGCCAGTGAAGTGATCTTAAGATCGGTGTTATATGGTCTCTTCTGTCTGCCATATTCTGTACTGGTTGAAGTTTCCAGACCAAGCACGAGGGTAGCCCCATGTAGAGTGCATTATAGAAATCAAGACAGGAGGTTACCACAGCATGTACCATAGTCTCAAGGTCCCCGACTTCCAGGAAAGGGCACAGCTGGCGGATCAGCCGAAGCTTATAACAGGCACTCCTGACAGTCGCATTTACCTGATTTGTCATCTGGCGTGACGAATCCAGGAGTACCCACAAACTGCAAACACAGTCCTTGGAGGAGAGTGTGTCTCCATCCAGGACTGGAGGTTGTATCCTAGTACCTGGGTTCAGGGCTGCTACCGTGAGAACCTCTGTTTTGTCTGGATTCAGCTTCAGTTTGGTTTTCCTCATCCAGTCCATTGCTGCCCTAAGACAATCATTGAGAGAAGAGACACCATCTGAAGTCAGAGCTGAAGACCAAGACATGGAGAAATATATCTGGGTGTCATCAGCATACTGATAACATCCCACCCCATGCCTCCAGATGATCTCTCCCAGCGGCTTCATACATATGTTAAATAGCATCGAGGACAGGATGGCGCCTTGTGGGATGCCACAATTAAGTTCTTTCCTTGCAGAGCAACTGTCCCCGAGCATCACCCTCTGGAAGCTACCTGAGAGGAAGGAGTGGAACCACTGCATCGCGGTGCCTCTGATTCCTAACCTTCTCAGGCGATCCAAGAGGATGTGGTGATCTGTTGTATCAAAAGTCGCTGAGAGATCCAGTAACACCAACAGGGTCACATTACCTCTGTCGATATTCAGGCGGAGGTCGTTGGCCGTCTCAACTCCAAATCCCATCCTAAAGCCAGTTTGAAATGGATCTAGATAATTGGTTTCTTCCAAGACAGCTTGGAGTTGAAGAACAACTGCCCTCTGGATCACCTTGCTCAAAAAAGATGAGGAGACTGGCCTGTAGTTCTTCATATCCAGAGGGTCAAGGGAAGGTCTTTTTAGGAGTGGTCTAATCGTCGCTTCCTTCAAGCAAGATGGAATATGACCTTCCCTAAGGGATGTATTGATGATGTCCCTGAGGAACATCCTCAAGGCATCATCTCCCTGGACGGCCAGCCACGAAGGGCAAGGGTCACGAGGGCAGGTAGTCTTCCTCACTCTCCCAAGGAGCTTGTCCACATCGATACTTATAGACTGAAACTGGTCCAGTATAACCTCATCAACGGAGTTACTGGACAGCTCATCAATTGAATCTGCTCCAACCCCTGCGTCCAAATTGGCTCTTATCTGAGAGATTTTATCTGCAAAGAAGTTGTTAAATGCATCACAGCAGACCGTTGTTGGGTTTAGTAATGAGTTCTGCACAGGTGGAACCTGTGTCAGTTCCCTCACCACCTTAAACAGCTCTGCTGGGTGAGACTCTGCAGACTCAATCCATGCAGAAGAAAAGGATTTCCTCGCTGCACGTATTGCCTCTCTATAGGAAAGAAGAAATTTCTTATGATGAGTCTTGTCAGACAAGAGCTGAGTTTTTCGCCATGGTGTAAACATGGTCAAATAACCATGGGTGACCATGTTTACACCAATTTGTGCTCTTTAAACACACACGTGAATATACATTTTGCTGCAAGTTCGTGGTTTGCATTGTGAAAGGCTGCCAAGGAAGTAGGGAAACCTTCCTCTCATTTTTCCATGGTTAAAGCGATTTAATGAGTATAATAATTAAAAGCTTCTGAATTTTGGAAGTCATGCCAAATGTTACTTTCCTCTCCCTCAGTATCCCATTCTGTATCACAAAATAAAGTTTCTGCTAAATACTTAACTGGGAGCTTTATTCAAAACTGGTACTATTATTGAGCAGAGAAAATGGTTAGGTGTCTACTATCAGTTATCTGTTTGAGAAGAAAAATGTCTGGCTGCACATCAGATGCTACAGATGCTTTTGCCATTTAACAGCAAACCAACCCTTTGAGGCCCAAGAGTTCCAACAAAGTACTACTTCTTCTGTGGGTATGTCACAAGCCTTAATGCCAGTCATGTGATCCTTTCTTGTTTCAATGTATCTGTCCTTAAGCCATCAGGATTTTTTTCTCCACAACTCCTGACTCTTTTTATCTGGGAAGCCATGCTAGAACCTCTGTCGCCTTTTGGTATTCAATCAACTTAAAAGTGCAGTTGCAATATTACAGTATACAATTGTCTGCTCCAGAGTAAAAGACACGGTACTTATGTAAGCTTCCAGTCAAAGGGCTTTGTGGCATACCAAACATATCTTGCAAAAATTGTGCTGTACTGGCTGAAGTTCAGACTCTTCACTATACAGTTTTCCTTACTTCATTTTTAATAAATCAGGAAGACAAAGCAGTTCCCTCATCCATCCATGTCTTTCTTTTGTCTCCCTCTCTGAACGTAATAAGAGATCTCTCTCCTTTGTTTTGCTAGGTTCTGATGCTAGCACAGTTGAAATCCACATCTCAAGTGGAATCCATGAATTAGATGGTAACGATGCTGATGCTGAATAAATGGAAAAGGATTACAGTAAGGAGCTACAGACCCCCCAAATTCTATCATGGCATGGTTTGGTAGTTCTTCTTTGAAATTCAGATTTCCCACCATTCCACACACAAGCCTGAACATTCTGCTTGATTAACTTCTGACAATTTTCTAGTCTATGGAAAACCACATTTTGAATAGATAAAGTTATCCTGAACATGGCCTCAAGCCATGCCCAGATTCAGCACGTGTTAAAATTACTTTTAACTTCTCCTAAGTCACTGACATTTTGTATGATTTATTTATTTATTGCTGCAGAATTTGTTTGGGATGTGAACATGGTCCACAGTGTCACAATAGATCCAATATGAGTACTGGGAAGGTGCAACAAATCTTTCCTATTTTTACTCACTTTCATTTGCTTTTTCAGTGTTAATTTTGTTTAAAACAGGCACAGAAGATATTGCACAGGCTCCACAGAACTGGACCTGTCTGGGTTTAAAATATTTTCCTTGTCATTCCTTTCCATCCTTGTGACATGCTGGCTGGAGAAGACTGGAGTTGTGTAGTCCAATACATCTGGAGGGCATAAAGTTGTAGAAGGCTGATCTGAGTTGTCGTTTGGTGCATCGGTGGCTCTGACACCTTGTTGGCTATGCTAGCCAGAATGTTTGATTGCAATAGAACTACCGAAATATTAAGGCCATAGGTAAGGGTTCAGGGTGCAGAGTCTTGCTGAAATTCTTTTTATTGGCTTTATCTGGTTTTCATACTTCTACTGATAATCAGTTATTTTTGGCTTTATCATTTTTCTTATTTAAAATATAAACAATACCATAAAAGCTATGTACATATGATAAGATATACAATATCATAAATATTAAGATGGTATCATAAAGTTGTATGCATTATTTGATGATTTCAGAATTGGGCCATGACCTGTGCAGGTGGAACAGCCATTGCAGCAGTACCAACAGCTTTCATCTGACCATCACTGATAAATAGCACTTTCAAGTGTTTGTTCTACAAGGTTGCCAAATGGTGAATTTTCATATGTGAATCAGTCACAAATGTATCTCATAACTATGAAATCTTGACTGTTGGATATTCAGTCCTCCTCTTGAAAAATGACTAAAATCGATTGGGCTGGGAGTATGTCTAATGTCCACAACTGCACTGTGCAAGCATTAAATTTGGCAGTTGGTACAAAACTGGAAATAACTCATCACTTTTTAGCTCTCTGCAGGGCAATCCTAACCTTAACCTTGGAGGGCTCCAATATCAGAGGTTCCAGGATACCTAAAGTTCCTTTTGGTTTCATGCCATCAGGATGAATCAACACTTTCCTCATTTTCCCCCTCCATGGCCATTTCATTACTGTGTTTTGTTTTGTTTAAAAAAACACCTTCCATATTGAAACAATGTGATGGAATTGAGCTCCAGAGGTAGATGTGATGAAAATCTAGTTTGGGGTACATCTGGAGACCTATGGATCCACAGTCTCTCTCAGCACATCCCTCCTGTTCCCCTCCAGAGAACGACCAGCCATGGCTATTTCTGTAACCCCATGAGGGGGATCCCAGGGTTGGTTATCTAAAGATGGACATCTCTCTATCTTTGTTTCTGTCCTTGGAACAGATCTGAATCATCCTAGGGTTGCTGGAATTCTCTCCTGGTGATATCTCAGAAGGTGCATGCATGTAACTAGAGGGGTTTTCTTGCTCATTCTCATAATCAGAAGAAATAACGGTATGTTGTTTTCCAAGTCTGAAAACTTTTATACAGGATTCTGTCTGTAAAGTGCATGCTATCCTGATTTATATAGAAAGGAGAAGAACAGAGGAATATACCTTAGGGGGGAAATGCTACTGTTAACAGCATATAAAAAATGAGAAACAACTCACACGTCAACTTCTAATATCAAAATATAGCAATTTATTCAAGACACTGAATATGATCTGTTGAATCTCTCCTTGAAACAAATGAACTACAACACACAAGGTGATTTGTTGAAAATTGAGTGTGTGTTTGTGTTTGTGTGTGTGGTTGAGAGGAGAAGGGTGACAGACAAAATGGACAGGGAGGAGATGTTATTTCAACAGAACCTATGAAATGCTGAAATGAGAACCAAGCCTGGCTTCAAGTCTGACACAGACAATAAAACTTCAGAAGCCAGAATTCAAACTATCTGTGAATGGCTGAAAGAACAATTCTGCAAGTGACAACTGCATTTTAAAAGGCAAAAAAGAAAGAGAGAAAGAGAACAAAAGTAGAAACCCCCGAAAATGAAAATGACCCTTATATGTAACAAAGTGCACTTCACTTGACTCTAAAGTTAGCTAGTTTGTTTTTAAAATAAAAAAATTAAAATGCAATTTCTTATATGTATTAGGGGACTAATACTTGTTGAACCCTAGAAATATCAGGCCTTGTGAGATCCTGTACAGGGACCCAATGTTTACCATGTTAAAGATGCAGTATCCTCCTTTTATTGAGAGCTTGTCAACATATTTAAGGTGATAACTGTCTTAAATAAAGATAAATCCAGAGGTGAATGTGATAATATTACATAACTGGTAGTGGAGGGTGGGAAAGGGGGGGGGGACTAATAACTCGTCTTTTTTGATATTCCAGCATCTGTCCACAGGTGGCACAGTGGTTAAATGCTGGTACTGCAGCCATAACATTGTGAGTTTGATCCTGCAGGGCTCCAGGTTGACTCAGCCTTTCATCCTTCTGTAAAATGAGTACCCAGCTTGTTGGGGGCAATTAGCTAACACATTGTAAACCACTTAGAGAGTGCTTAGCACTATAAAGCGGTATAGAAATGTAAGTGCTAGTGCTATTCATACTTATATTCTATTGCCCATGCTTTACAAAATGCAGATGCAGGCCATATGCCAATATAGAACTAGTACTGCAAGAAAATTGTGAGGGCATTTTTTACTTGTTACAGGTTGAACATCCCTTATCCAGAATTCCGAAATACATCAAAATCCAAAATTGTCCACATGGGTGGCTAACCTTTGATTTCTGATGGTTCTATGTACACAAACTTTGTTTCATGCACAATATTTATTAAAAGTATTGTGTGTAAAATTACCGTCAGGCTATGTGTATAAGGTGTAAATGAAACACAAATGAATTTTGTGTTTAGAATTGGATCCCATCTCCAAAATATCTCATTATGTATATGCCAGTATTCCAAAATCCAAAATACAGAACACTTCTGATTGAATAAGGGATACTCAACCTGTAATAGCTAAATACATGATTTTTTTAAAAAAAATTCAAGATATTGGAAGTTATGTGATTTAAAATGACGACACTAATACCTGCCAATAAATATAAACCACAAAAGTATTTTTACCCATTAGAGACCATTTAAAAAAGAAGAAATACTACGAAATATATTTTAGCAAATTGCCTTTCATGTGGAGGAGATAAATGAAGAGACTGCATCTTTAAAGGTGTATTAAGATCCATCTGAATTGTTCTTTCAAATTACTAATACAATCCAGCCTACCTCTGGCAGGGATTTAAAAATTCTAAAATTGTGAGTAACATAAAAAATACTACTACTTTTTTTTTTTTACTTTTCAAAAATACACTGGGTTCTTTCTTTTTCAAAAAGTCATCTTTCTCCTGTAAAAATCTTTCCCGGCATTGCATTCTTACATAAAGCACTTATTACACAATTTGTTGAAAGTGCCCTTGAGACACTAAGATGTGAAGCATGGAAGTATTTAAAAAGGAAGAAGCAGCTGGGAGAAAAAGAGGGAGAGAGATGAAGGGGGGGGGGTGAAGAGGAGAACTGAAGCAGTCTCTTACAAATTTTCATTATACCCACCTGGCTACATTTACTGTACGCCTAAAGGGCAAAAGCAAACCAAAGCAGACATACAAAAAAAAAAGGGGGGGGGGCACAGAAGGAAAGAAAGAAAAAAAATCAGTTCAAACCTATGCTTGTGATCCTCAAGGTTATAATATTCCACCTGATAGAAAAAAAGAAGGAAAAAACCAACAACCACTGAACAAACAAAGGTAGTCTAGAAAATAGAAAGTGTTGTGATTACAGTTTGTGTGTGAGACATCAGTACAAACTGGTCTTTTGAAGGTCCATTGGGAGAGCAACTGTAGTGTCCAGATTGGAAGGGAAAAAAATACAATAGCACATGGAGGAGGATTCTTTTTCCCATTTTGGTTTATAAAAGCATTTTGCTTTATAGGTTTTTGTTTTGTTTTTCATCATCATCACCATCATAATCATCATCATCATTATTTGGCACAGCTTTTTCTCTTTTCTTCTGCAGCTGTCAGAACACATTCTCACAGACCCAAACCAACCGCTGCAGGGTTCTAGCTTGTGGAAAACGGCTGCTTGCTTGCTTGCTTTCAAAGGCTGAAGGTTTCTTTTGGGAACGGTCCCCATGCCCTCCCCCTACATGATTGTGTTTTAACTCCTTGGTGCAGGTTATGGACAAAACATTGCAGGCTACTGTCACTTGCGAGAGTTGCTTTTGTTGCACACTCTAGGATTTTTAACCCCCCATTTCTGTATGTTTCCCCCAGTTCTTGCAGTTCTAGAGATGTTAAAAATAGTTTTGAAGAGTGCTTCTACCCACACATTCAATGCTGGTCCGTTTGTAATTTCTTCTAAAACATTTACTTTCGCAGGTCTAGAACACAAACCTGTAAGGCAGAGAAATGGATAGCAATCAGGAACAAAACACAAATATGATTGTTCTTTCAGGCTTTGGGGCAGTAATTCTATTGTTAATGACACTACAGTAGAACCTATTGAACTAGGGAACAGTTTCATATTCACTGAGCATTGGTTTACAGAATTGCAGCTCTACACTTGGCCCTCCGTATCCACAGATTTGGCATCCATGGATTTCACCATCCATGGCTTGAAAATATTTTTTAAAAAAAATCCAAGAAGCAAACCTTGATTTTGCCATTTTATATAAGAGTTACCATTTTATTATATAGTAGCACCCCCATATCCACTAATTCGCCACCCGCTGATTCAGTTATCCGTGGATAGCAATGGCAGGGTGTGTGTGTGGATGGGAAAGGGAGGGAGGAGGAGAGCTCTCCTCCTTTCTCCCTTCCCCGTGGTGGTGATGGGTTTCCAGTGGCACAGAGGAGGAGGAGGAAGACGCCTGGATTCTGGCAGCAGGTTCTGGCCTCCCTCCTTCCCTCCCTTCTCTTCCTCAAGGGCGTTTGCTACTATCCGTGGATTTCAGTATTTGTGGGGGGAGCGGAACCAATCCCCCGTGGATATGGGAGTCTTACTGTACCACTGTATATAATGGGTCTTGAGCATGCACAGATTTTGTTATCCACAGGGAGTTCTGGAACCAAATCCCAGCAGATACCAAGGGCCCACTGTATATCCTTTTTTTGTGAGCAAATGTAAGCCACACATATCAATAGGCCATGTGTCACCTGCAAATCCTGTTCATAAGCAGTGACCCTTATAGAACAATAAAGTCTTTCTCTTTTCAAATAAGGGAGAGAAGATTATTAAAAACCATGCTTTTGTTTGGAAAGTGTGTTACATATGTGAGATGGTTGCTGGGTGTTTGATAATCTAATCAAGTTCAAAGTCCACTTGATCTTTGGAGAAACCATGCGACAGATTAACAGCAGCCTTAAATACTACAGCGTCTATCACCTGTCATTATGAGCCACTGAAGATGCCCAAAGGATAAATAATACTTTATGGATCTATCAAGCTACACAAATATGTGCCAGATCTTTCGAAAGACTGAATTCAATATGAGACTTGATTACCCAACTAGGATTTTATCCCAGGTGAATTTGATCAAACTTGAATCCATCTGGATTATGCTCACTAACACAAATCACTAACCTACCATGAGAAGGCAGTTTTGCTACATGAAAAATACGTTAATCTGAGTGAACCCATCTTAACAAGTGCAAACTTTAAAAAAAAAAGGTCTAAAAAGTCTTACCGATCCATCTGATGCACTGGCTCCCACTTTGTCTCCTCTAGCATTCCAGCAGACTTCAAATATTCCCCCAGTACCTCTGTAGCTATGTACTAGAGTTCCACTCTAAAGAAAGACAGACAAATTCATTTGCGGGGAGGAAATGTTTATTGAACTGGTTTTCTTAGCATCAGTACATTTTTTAAAAAATGCATGTAAATGATGCTCGGATAAGTTGTGACCTCTGCTCTATAGCTGGATTACTTGTATCTCTGAAGGCCACCATGTACATCCTAGAACCTCGGTCACTCCAGTTGCTCATTCTGTCTTAATATTATTGTGGCTAGTTTGCCAATTTCAAACCAGAATTCCCTCTTTGGGGTGTAACAGGAAACTCTAGTTAAAAACAAGCTAGACTTTTCATGCTAAATCCAGTGCCGAAGGGGAGGAAGGAAATATGCTTTTCATATATTCATAAGGGTATTTTGGGCATAGTGGTTTGACTATTGGACTACAACTCTGGAAACCAGGGTTCAAATTCTTGCTTGGCCATAAAAACCCACTGGGTCACTTCAACGTCAGAAAACCCCATGATAGCCTTAGGATTGTCATACATTGGAAACGACTTAAAGGCAAACAACATTGTGGATGAGCAATGGCAGATTTTTGAAGATGCTTCCAGGGAAATGTTTGAGTATCTTCCAACTCTATAGAACTTGGGTGGGCAAAGAACAGCTCCTGTGGCCATTTTGTGGTCCCTAGGGCCCCTAGGGGTCAGAATGCCCCCAAATGTCCTCAAGGGGGCATTTTGCCACATTTTGGCCTCCTTTGGGCATTTTATCCCAGCAGAGTTTTTTTTTTCTAAAACAGGAAATGGAATGGGTCACTTCCTATTGCTAAAAAGGCCTCTTCAGGGCCTAAAATGGCCATAGAGGATGTGACAAAATGCCCTCCATATCCTAGAGAGCATTTCGGGGCCAAAAATTGATTTATTTTTGGCAGGGGTGTGCAGTTTGGGTGTATGGCCCTCCAAACTTTCCAGAAGAAGCAAGCTAATGTCCACTAGCTTCCCACAGTTGCTCACCCTTGCTCTAGAGCCTAGACAATCCCATTTCAACCCAATGGCCAGAATCCTGTTTGTGCCTGTTCCCCAAATTACTGAGGTCTGTGGAAATTCCACGCGTGTCTACCAAAAATCAATATTTCTATGGGGACTTTGAATTAGCTCAAATAGTGGCTGCGAGAGGTCAGGAGGCCCTGGTGTACTACCAACCATATGGAGTGCCAATAATAAAACAATTTGTATCCAATTGATGAATTATTGGAAGAGAGGGGGTATCAGGGCAGGTAACATGCCTTATGCATGCTAAGTGCCCCTATGGAAGTGGCTGGACATTTTTGTCTAATGCAAAACATCTGGATTCAATTCAAGGTCCTGGAAGTGGAGTTGTACATGCCATGCCATTGTGCACAGATGTGTTGTATGCATTTGTTTGGTGTCCAGCTGCACATTTTGTATCTTGGTTCAGCTGTACAATGTTGCCATTCAACACAAGAATTGCATAGCACAACTAATGCTTAACTCTGCATGCATAATTCATGCTACACAACTTTGATGCAGGATCGCCTCCAATATCTGAACAGCTAGATGGTGTGAAGAGCTTGTGCCCTTAGGATGTTTCTTTCTATCAGCCTGCCCTACAAATAGTCCTGTGCTAAAAAACAAAAAGACAACCACAGGGATCCATTTTATTACTGATATTTAACCTACAAATAAAATGTCATCATCTGAAGCTTTTTAACAGTTGTGCCAGTAGTTGTACTGATGACACCCAGACCTACTGTTTGCTAACATGGTTTCTAGATGCAGTTCATTCTGCCTTGGCTTCTACCTGATAATCACAGTTGATGGTCAAGGGCCAAAACTTGGAAGCTGAATTTAGATAAAAGTGATTTTTAAAAATGACTTTTGTTAGAGGACAGAAGCCTCCTTGTGACAACAAACCTATCAGAGCAGATATGCACTCTAGACATGACATTGTTACAAAAGATTTCAGTTTTCAAGAATGCCACATTGGTACTTACCGAGAAGGTGCATTCTGGGGTTGGTACAGAGGAGGAATCTAAATCATTACACTTGGGTAATCCCCTTCACCACCCAGAGAAGAGGCAGGAAAAAAACACTTTTAAAACTGGTCATGTGACTCCTGGGACCATTGGCTCTTCCCCCTTTCCTAGCGCCCACACATCTAGTTAGTTTCTAGCCAAACTCAGAGAAATAGGAAAACTGAACGGGAACCACGGACAGTCGCTAGGGAAGGGTGAATTCCTCCTCTCTACCAACCCCAAAATGCATCTTCACGGTAAGTAACAATGTGGCATTCTCTGGGTTGTGAGAGGAGGAATCCAAATCATTACACTTGGTACGTACCCAAGCTCATGGAAAAATCCTCTAGGGAGGGAGTGACTGTCCACATAGACAGCCTAGTCCCAGATCACTTCTTGGAGGACCCTTCTGCTGAAGGTGGCCTCTGCTGCTCTGAATTTGTTTATCTTGTAATGCCGAGTGAAGGACAAGGGTGTGCTCCAGGTGGCCGCCTTGCAGACCTCTGTGATCGGAGCGTTGGTCAAAAAACCCGCCGAGGTTGCTGCTGACCTGGTGGAATGTGCCAACCCCCCCGTGGGTCTGGGCAATCGCACCACATCATAAGCCAAGAGGATGCTAGCTCTTATCCAACTTGCGATTGTCTGGAAGCTTTCATCACCAGTGTGGCAGGATTGAAGGACACGAAAAGGGAATCACACTGCCTGACTGAACAGGTTCTCTTAATGTAGATCCTCAAGGCTCTACGCACATCCAACTTGTGCCACTCCCTCTCCCTCGGGCTAGAGGGATTGGGACAGAAGGAAGGAAGGGCAAGCTCCTGAGAGATATGAAAAGAAGAGAGCACCTTAGGTAGAGAAGAGGTGTCTGTGCATAGGACCACATGATCCCCATTGAAAGAACATAGGTGTTCTCTAACGGAGAGTGCAGAGAGTTCTGAGACCCTCCTGGTGGACGTGATTGCCACTAGGAACGGCACCTTCATTGACAGCATTCTGAGAGGCACCTCCTTTAGGGGTTCAAAGGGATGGTTTGACAGTTGTCTGAGGACCAAGGGCAGGTTCCAAGTGGGAAAACGATGCCTGACAGGAGGGGAGATGATGGTTGTTCCTCTGAGAAATCTACCATGAGGATGAGATGCCAGAGGCTGCCCCTTGGGGCCAGCAATAATTGATGATAGGGCTGCAGCCTGTCTCTTTAAGGTGTTTGGCTTAAGGCCCAAGCCTAGGCCCCTCTGCAGGAAAGCCAAGACATGCTTGACCATTGGGGTGGTTTGATCTAACTCCTTGGTTGTGCTCCACCTGGAAAAGGCTTTCTGGGTGGCCTCATAAATTTGTGCTGTCGACTGGCATCTAGATGAAAGCATAGTGGAAATTACTGCCTCCTCGTACCCGCAGAGTCAAAGGGTTCGCTGCTCAGCTTCCATGCAGCTAGGTGTAGCCAAGGAAGGTCTGGATGATGCACTGGCCCCTGTGTCAGAAGATCCTCCCTCTGAGGCAGGAACCACAGCCACTCCAGGGACATCTCCTCCATGTCTGAGAACCAAGGCTTTTGTGGCCAGTACAGTGCCACCAGAACCACCTGAGCTCTCTCTTCTCTTTCTGACTGCCTTCGCGATTAATGGAAGAGGGAACAGGTAGAGGAGGCTTTCCGGCCAAGGGGACTACAGGGCACCTACTGCCTCCACTTCTGGTTCCTTGTACCTCACGAAGAACCAGTGTAGTTTGTGGTTGGATTGGGATGCAAACATGTCCACTGACATTGGGCCGAACCAAGTCTGCAGCTGAACAAACACCTGGGGATGCAGTGAGCACTCCCCAGGCATCACCTCGTGTCTGCTGAGATAGCCCACCCCGATCCCTGAATGTGCTGAGCTGACAGAGAAGCCACTGTCTTTTCTGCTGATTTGAAAAGGAGGTGGGCCTCCAGCTGGAGGGAGTGAAAACTTGTGCCCCCTTGCTTGGAAATGTAGGAGCGGGCAGTTGTATTGTCTGTGAGGACTAGGACATGCTTTCCCCTGACCATCTCCTCAAAATGTCAGAGTGTCAACTGGACCACCCTCAACTCCAGCCAGTTTATGCTGTGACTCTTCTCACTGGTGGACCAGATGTCCTGCGCCATCTGCCTCGGTAATGTCATCCATTGTCACTGTGATCTCATGCTTCATGGTCCACGGCGAGCCCCTTGCCAGATTGAAGCCCTCTGTCCACCAGTTTAGTGATAACCTTACCTTGATTGGAATGCGAAGAAGAATGAACTTCCTGAGGAAAATCTGGAGTTGGTACTGGTGCAGGAATGCCTACAGTGGTCTCGTATGAACCTGGCCCACGGTACTATCAGGATGGAGGAGATCATGAGCCCTAGGAGGCAGGGCGATTCCATGAGCGGAAACTTTTCTCGTGATAGCATGTACCATGCCTCCTTCCTGAGTGTTTTCTGCCTTTCCATCGACAGGAAAATCAGTCCCCTGCGAGTATCTAGCACCGTCCCTAGATGAGTGATGGATTGCATTGGTTGCAGGGTGCTCTTCTTGAAGTTTATAAGGAACCCGTGCTCCTGAAGGCAACGTATTGTGATTTGCAGATCCTCTCGGGCCTTCTGCTTGGTTGGAGCTCGCAACAGGATGTCATCGAGATACGGGTAAAGGTGGATCCCCTGTGTATGCAGGTGTACCACCAAAGGCTATGAGAATCTTGGTGAACACTCTTGGGGCTGAGGCCAAGCCAAAGGGTAAGGCTCTGAATTGGTAATGGTTGTGGCCGAAGGAAAAGCAAAGGCACCTCCTGTTGTCTTCCATAATTAACACGTGGAGATAAGCCTCTGTGAGGTCCAGGGAGACTAGGAAGTCCCCTAACTGTACTGCTTCTCTGATGGATGAGAATGTTTCCATGTGAAAACGCTTGTATATGAGGTGCACATTGGTGTATTTGAGGTTGAGGATCAAGCGGAAATCCTTGCCCTTTTTTGGCACCGTGAAGAATACGGAATAGATGCCAAAGAACCTTTGAGGGTCTGGTACTGGTTCGATTGCTTTGACTGCCAGAAGATGCTCCATGGCTTTCCCCTGAATGTGCCTCTTCTGGGAATCCTTCAAGACTGCTGATGGAATGAATTTGCCCTTTGGAACACTGCCGAACTGCAGGCGGTAACAGTGAGAGATAGTGGAGACAATTCACTCATCTGTGGAAACTGTCTCCCACCACTGATGGAAATGTTGTAGGTAGCCTCCCATGGGCAGAGACGCCGAATCAGAACTGTTGGCATCCCCCCCCTCTCTGGGGGAGGGAAACCCCTCTGCGTCGGGCATGGGACTGATTGGGAGTGAAAGGCTTTGCTGAGAAACTGGATTTCTTCCAGTTTGGGCAAAAGGAGTGAAAATCTTGCTGCCGGCTGCCCCTTGGTGATCTGAAGGAGGAAGACAGCTGAAAAGACCGCTTTGCCAGTCTTTTTTCTGCTCTTCTGTTCAAAACCGGCATGGCCTTCTTCTTGTCCTTGGTTTCTACCAGGACATCCTTCAAAGCTTTCTCCCCCAAAAGGCATGCATCCCTAAAAGGAGTGGTGGCAAGGTTTGCCTTGGAATGCTCATCTGTATCGCAGTGGCAGAGCCAGTTTGTGCATCTGGCTATCGTGGCTGTTGACATAGCCCTGGACGCGAATTCTGCTGAATCCAAAGTAGAATCAGCCAGGAACTGGAGGGCCACATAGACCTTGGAGAGGGATCTCTGCAAGGAGACGTGATCTAGATTCCTGTCTTGAAGGATGTCCTCTATCCATAGCAGAGATGCCCTGGCAAAGAAGGAGCCTGCTGTCAAGACCCTGATGGCTAACACTGTTGCTTCATGGGTTTTCTTGAGTGCTTCAATCCTCTTTTCCTCAGGATCTCTGCGAAAACCTTCACGAGGAACTAGAGCTCCTGAAACCAGCAATGCCACCAGCACATTGACCACAGGGACCTTGAGCTTCTCAAAAATGTGTTTGCCAGAAGCATAGATCTTTTGTGCTAATAACATGCCCTTCTTGCCTTGAAGAGTCTTCTCCCACTTGCCCTCTATGGTGCAAGTAAAAATGGATGGGAAGGGGAGCTCCTTTCCAGTGGGCTTAGGGGTGCTCAGCACTGCTGCCTCCCTCTCACTACATTCCACCACAGATTGTTCCTGCTGGGACTGTTGGCTCGAGATGCTTAAGGTAGAGAATGCCTCGGAAAGCAGCGAAGCAAAATCTTCCAGGTGGAAAAAGCCGGTCTGAAATCTCACCCTGAGTGGGCTTGGTGTCCGACCATTCTTCTTCCTCACTCTCAGCCTGATACTTATCTACGCCCTGATCCAATTCCTCAGCATCTCCCAGCATTGCCTCATCTGCAGATGTTCCTTCTGATTCAGCTGAGGAGTGGGGGAAGGAAGGGATTTGTGCTTTGCCTTTCTTGTGCCTTGAAGACCACTGGGGCTGGGTGCATTCTTGGTCCCTTTGGACTGCAACATTCGCACCACTTGGAGAAGGAGAGAACTCACATCCCTGACTTCCTAGTGCCCCTGCCAGCTCTGGTGGATCGTAGCCTGGCTTTCCTCCTGGGTGGGGCCGGAACCTAAGGCCTCAGTTCCTTGTGGGGTGCGTGGATGGTGGATTGGGGCCTCCTGGTGTTGGAGAGTGGTTTGCTGATGCCTGTGGTGGAGTCCTTCCCCCATGGCCAGGTAGAAGCGAACCCAGCAGGGAGCTTGGGATGTGATCAGGGGGGAGGCGGAGGATGGGTCCCATCCCATCACCTCTGCAAAAGCCTGCTTGGCTGCCAGCATGGCCCTCCTCTTGGCAGCAAGGTAGTCTGCCTAGTCTATTGAAAGGGGGACCCTCACCTGTGCTGGCATGATGGTAAGGGGGGGCGAGGAATGCAATTCAAGATGGTGCCCACCATCCTCGGTGGCCGTGAAGGTGGCTGGAAGCTGGGCCCCCATTGTTTCCTCCCCTTCCCCCAATTCTAGAGACTCAGTAATGTTGCTATGGAAGGTGATTGCGCCCAGGCCAGCCCGGCTGGTGATCCCCTTGGGCCTAGACAAACTGCCCCCCTACAGAATCAGGGCCACATCACCCGCGAGGCCATCGCCACTCCCCACCCTCCTAGAGGTCCTTCCCGGGTATTTCTCTGCCTGGGAGGTCTTCACATTCCGCGGCCTCTCCTGTGAGGCGGGCAGGCGGGGTGGCCAAGAATGGGCGCTGGAACGTGACTGGCTCTCCACCCACCCACGGAGCAAGGCTCGGCTGAGGGAGGGAGGCCGCTCCATCGGGCAATGCTGCTCCAACCGCCTGCGGACCAGGCAGAATGCCTGGTCCGATCTCCAACTGCACCTGCTGAAGTGACTCCAGCAGCAGCGAGACCTGAGAGGCTGGGGGCTTTGTTGGCTTCTTAGCCAGCGCTTTCTTTTTCTCCATCTTCTTTTGTTCTCTCGATGCCATCCCCAGAGATAAAGAGAGATGGAGGAGAGAGAAGAAAAAGGAAAGAAGTTATTTTTTAAAGGCTAAAGACAGAGAAGGCCTGGGGAGAGAAAAGAAAATAAGTTGTAAAAAGAAGCAAAGATCCAAAGTCTAGGAGACTGTTAAAACAAAGCTCTGCTCTGGGTGAGGCAGGAAAAACAACTGGATGTGTGAGGGCTGGGAAAGGGTGAAGAACCAACAGTCCCAGCAGTCACATGACCAGTTTTAAAAGTGTTTTTTTCCTGCCTCTTTTTTGGGTGGTAAAGGGAATTACCCAAGTGTAATGATTTGGAATCCTCCTCTCACCATACCAGAGAATGCTTTGCCCTTGATTTAGCTCTTCTAGAGAAGCCACTTAAAATATCTTCAATAACTTCCTCCCCAAAAAACAGTAACAACAAAACCCTGTAGCAGGAGGTATTCTATGGCCGTCCCAAGGCTATGGCATCAGTTGCTGGCTGAGATATGAAAGTTGTATTGCTCTGGAGGTTTTCAGGAGAATGTGTAAGTTGTATTCCAAGGGATATTTGGGGATTTTAATTGTGATCTTGAGACTGAGACTGCTGGTTGTACAGTTTACCATTTAGTAAGGTTTCCTAACTGTACTGTTGAAAACCATCTTGAAAACAGTGAGGATATCAGATATGTATTTATAAGTCAAAATGAATCCTGACTTTGCATGGTATGCCATACATACATTCCCTTTCCTAGATACAGACTTGTCACAAGAGTTAGAACTAGTGTTGGAAAAACTCTTTTTGCCAACAAAATTACATTTTAGTATTATTGACTATCTTTGCAAAATTCTGAAACACGAGGCCTACAGAACCCCCCACCCTACCCCCATGACTTTTCAATTAAATGGAATGCACTGCCTTGGAGTGTGGTGGATTCTCCTTCTTTGGAGGTTTTTAAACAGAGGCTGGATGGCCATCTGCCAGGAATGCTTTGATTATGTATTCCTGCAGGGCATGGGGTTGTGGTTTCTTCCAACTCTATGATTCTAAGTTTTATACTTTATGATTTAACAGGTTTTGACTGCTGATTGACAGTGCAGTCCTAACTCAAAGATAGGCTGGCTGGAGTGGGTTAGGATGAGTTGTAAGGCACTTGTGCCGGCTGTGGCCCCAGGCCAGCTGAACTTCCCCTATGCTGGCACAACCCCTTGTGCTGGCTGGTCTTAGATCTCAGAAAGTCTGTGATCAGCTGGCTGAAGAGCCAGAAATGGGGTGGAGAAGGGGCAAGGCAAGGGAGGAGCTGAATTGCCCATCCAAACTTCGCTCAGTCCAGGAAACAGCCCTTGTGTCTCAGCTGCTAACTAAGCACAAAGTTAGGCCAAGGTTAGGGTTGGCCTAAATTATTTCCAATGGAAACCAATGGCAGAGCTTCCAAAATAAAACTCCTGGGTCCCAATCCATCAGCCAGAACCACACCTATCCTGGAAATACCTAAATTTGGATACAGCATTGCTTCTGCCAACCTTATGTTGGCTCAGTTGGCTCTTGGCCCACTTACAGCATTAGGATGGCACTGTTAGTTTGCAGATTTGTGCTCAACCAGGACTGTGAGTGGCCAGCCCACTATGAGTGTCCTTTTTTGGTTGTTGATTAATCTACTAATCTTGCTTTGACAATTCATTGTCAGTTGGAAGCTGGGGACACACATTCTGATTTGATCTTTACTCTTTTAACAGTGATTGCATTTATATTTGTACATCACATGTAGCCAGGAAGACAGTACCTCTTCTCTTCATTTTCCACTTTGTAGTAACATTTCTCACCTTACCTATAAACCAGGCCCAATTCTGATGTCCACATCCACTGTGTGTGTAAATGTGTGCCACAATATTCAGCTATATAAAGATCCTACTTTGTTGTCTTTAAGGTATGCAGTAATTAATAACAGGTTTATTTCAGTTAAGATATGCAGTAATTAATATGTTTGTTTCACTTAAATGTTTCATCCAAACTATTTCAGTGCCAAGCTGTGAAATTTCCATACCTGAGTATTCCATATATGAACACATTTGTCAAAAGACCCACTGGCTAAGTATTTTCCATCAGGACTAAAAGCTACACTGTAGACAGGTTCTTGATGTTTGGTTAACGTGTGAGTGCAGACTCCTCTATCAACGTCCCACAATCGAACAGTAGAGTCAAATGATGCACTGCAGTAAACAAGTTAAAACCAAAAGATTTCACACAGAATGTCAGTGGCTGAAAAGTTTCCATCACTTTCTGTTTCAAGCAAGTGCCCACTCATCATTTCACATGGGCAGAGCTGGTGTAAAGTTTACACCTTCGCAGGCAAACACTGGATTTGGCCTCAGGTCCTCACTTCTGGCTAGCACTGTCTGTGGTTTGGCAGATAAAGAGGTAATCTTGAAATTAAAATCCCAGGTTAGCAGTGGAGGGTGACCCATTCCTAACAGCCTGGTAGCCCCTGAGGACACACATGCAAGTGGCTGTGTGGAATTCAGGGCAAGGAAATGTGCGGGCTTCTGAAAGAGGGACTGAGCATTCAATCCCTCCTTGGCACTCAGCACAGAAACCAAATGGATTATTCAAGGATGGACCTCCATACCCCTGTGTCCAACATAAAAATGTAGCTCTGCAGTCTACCTCTGCCCCTCCTCTCCACCAGGGCAGTAACAAACTCTTCAGGGTAGTAGTAACTGTAGGGAATTGCTTATAGGGTTGGAATCCTGTTGGTGCATTGCAGTAGCATAATGATTCATTACACTGACCTAGTGTATCTCTTCCAGGGCCATAAAGTGGTGGCAGGAGCGGGGCAAAGAAACTACTACTATTGGAAAAGAAAGATGCCCTGTTGGATCCTGAGCAGCTTGGGATTGCAAATGAGGGCTTTCAGATTGCCACTGTTTGCACCCATGTCCATTTTACTCCTGCCGCTGCTGCTATATGGCTGCCATACTACCTATGCTGGCATGCTTGTGCTGGCTAACAGGACCTCAGACAATATCTGCCTGATCTACGTCACAGAGAATAACCAGTCATGTGCCCTAACACTCTTGGAAGAAGAGTTGGATACATATGAAATAAAGATGTACTTCATTAAGTACACAACAAAAAGGACATTACTCTTTCTTTCAGCATGCAGAATCCCAAGGGTTTGGGGACAAAGGCTATGATTTAGAGTGTTTTGTTGTAAAAGGAGGTGTAACATTGTTTTAATTTTTTTACCTTGCCAACATAATATTGGAGTTTGGGTTGCTGGTCCCTGGTCCCGTTGGACTCCATTTGATAGTGTAAATCTCTTTGTTATGTGCCTGTAGGTCATGTACACATGTATCTTGCTTCATGCTCCAAATCTATACAAAGAGCCGGAGGGAAGGGTATCATTGTAATCTTTCCCACAACTATAGTGAAGCTCATTAAGAAAACAAGTTTGTACAAAGCTGGACATTCCTCTTTTCAAATAGATTTTGAACAGAAAACATAGCAAACATAGCAACATGTACAATAATTAAAATACTGAACTTCAAACTTTAAAAATTAACACTTTTTACATTTCAACAACAGTGCTTTAAAAATGTGGTGCAAAGACTGCAGAGCACATTGAATTACCTTTAATGTCATATCGTCTGAGCAGGATGCTAGAAGCATACCAGAAGGATCCCATTTGATTGCATTGACCTCATTCTGAAATAAAAAAATTCTCTTCATCAGTGATTATTTTGGATAAGACTGCACTGCACTTTTTAACCAGAAGGTGGCCACCTAAGTTTAATTTCTTACTAGAAGTGAAACAATTGCATGTTATTTGTTTGGTTATTTTATTCATGAAACAGCATGTATTTTTTTCCCAATACATCCTGCTATTTAAATTAAATGAAATATTGTATAAACAGTATTCTGTTTTCTTTCAATTTTCAGTTGCATACCAAGGACTATTAAGTCTCAACAAAACACTTTAGGGAAAATTGCCTTATAATAATAATGCATATGGCTCTTGTCATTGTGATATGGTCCCTACCAATTGTAATCTTCAACTATACTGTACTATGTTTAAATTTATAATATAAAATAAAAAATTCTTTAGTATAGGAAAGTAAAAACCTGTTAACAAACAGAGATTCATTCTAGTGCAATCCTATACATACAAAAGCACTGGAGAATTTTGTGGCACTTTAAAAGCTAACAAATTTTATTTTAGCATAAAGCTTTTAAAACCACTGTCCATCAGATGCCCATGAAAGTTTATAACATAAACAAGTTTGTTAGCTTTTGCTCTATTGTGTTTTGTGCCACAGCCTAAAACAGAGCCCTGGTGGCGCAGTGATTAAATGCCAGTTCTGCAAGTCACCACGTTGCGATTCCAGAAGTCTCCAGGTTCACTCAGCCTTCTATCCTTTCGTAGGTCAGTAAAATGAGTACCCAGCTTGTGGGGGCAATTTGCTAACATACACTGGAAACTGCTTAATGCAGTGTAGATGTGTAAATTGCTATTGCTTAAAAAACAAATTGTAAGCCGCTCTGGTAGCCTTTGTGGCTGAAGAGTGGGGTATAAATACCTAATTAAAAAAAAGAAAAGAAAAAAGAAAGAAGCCCCATGTCTTCCAATGAATTTTCTAGTGCTTACTCCCAAGTAATTCTACAAAAAATTATAACCTAGGTAGATGATGGTTCATAGAACATACATTAAAAGTAATAAAAATCTAACTTTTTTAACAGTCATATGCATGAACTCCAACACATGAATAGAACCATTCAAATTTACCGTATGGCCTTGGAAGGTTTTGACTGGACGATCACAGCCAAGTCTGCATACATGTATGCACATGTCAGTACTACAAGATGCAAAAGTAGTGTTGTTCTGCCAGTCTACATCCAAAGCAGGGGCTGTGAAAGGGGAGCCGAAAAGGGACCATTAGGAAATCTGGCAAAGAAACAAATACCCAAAATGACCTCTGCATTTCTATAAAATGACTGGTGTGCTGAGTCTAAGTGGAATCCCTAGCAAGCATTCCTGATAATGGCACAATGCCACAGTCACAACACTGTGTTAGTACAATAAAAAGCATTCACCCAGGTTCTCAAAAGGGGAGAGGTATCCCATACATACCCCCACCCTTCAATAAGCTTGTGCAAAATTGGAAGAAGTGAGAACACATCAGATCCAAAGAAGAATCATTGAGCAACTAGCTGAAATGAGTATCTGCTAAGATTTCAAAGCTACACTGTTTAAGAAAATGACCACTTTTTCATGAATAGTGCCTATATCATTCTGAACACATAGCACTGTATTTTATAGTAAAACACAGTAGAGTCTTGAAAGTCACTAGGGAGCAAGGAGGAAAGATTCTACTTTCTGCTTTTAGTTACCAACAGGTAAATGTAAAAAAATGCTCTTTCAAAGTTGACTGTGGGTCTCAAAGTATATTCCATGAGGATATCCTTTCTTAGGTTCAATCTATCAAGTTTAGGATGGAAGAGCTTTCTGAGGTGGGTGGGGGGAGAGTCCCAGTTACTGTCATTAAAGTGTTATCTAGCTTCTACTGCTGCCTAGGTACTATTTTTTTTTAGAGAATTCTACAGGAAATAAGAATAGCAGACTCTTCCTGATTTAATTACTTAATTACTCAATTATCTAATTGCTTGTGCTAATCTTTTGCCTTTTGCTGAAATTAAACAAGAATAAAGATATATAAATAAGTCTACTGAAAGCTAATTACCTGAGTGGAAAGGAAACTGCTGTTTAGCTTCTCCTGTGTGAGCATCCCAGATTATTGTGGTCTACATTGGTCCAGGGAGAGGGACAAATGGAACAACGACAAAAAACACACATCAGTGAGCATTCACTTTTGAAGCCAAAAAGAAGCTTTGTTGGGAAACACATTGCCTAAGACATTATAAGTTTGATTAAACTTACTAGAATATGATTACTTCCACTTGCAGAAAAAATTGCCAACTATTTTCGCATGATGAGAGGAGAAAGAAAGGAGGACAACTTTGTAGCAACTTGGTACCCATTTTTAATAGTAAACCCTAGCATAGGATTGCCACAAATCAGAGTAAAAAGTATGCAACAGCAGGAGGAATGTATAGATACATAGATTTAGGTGACTTGATTAGATAATGCATGGCTGTGACATATTGTTATATGTTTTTAGTTTGGGGAGGGATGATGAAAAAGATAATCTTACAAATTCCAGAAAGCCATGAAAAGATACAACACATTATAAAATATATCTATGGATAACGATATGGACGTCACCACTAGATAAGAGAACTCCATCTCAGTAAGAAAAGGCTGCCTCTACAATGCAACCAAATATTTTCCCCAACATTTGCTGGCAATAATTTTCTATCTTAACTTTGAAGGAGAGCTCATCTAGCAAACAGAAGAATATTCAAAAGTTTTCAAGGCAGACTGCAGTACACAAATTTAACATCCCTTAAGACAGCAATACATCAGTCTGAGGAAACTAAGATCTTTTTGAAAAACACCCTTAGATAAACAGCAAGGAAATTCTCTAAATTCCTCAGAGCAATTCCTGAGAACTGAAAGTGAAACAGTACCAAGTTAAAAGTTCCAAGAGTATTCAATAATTTATACCTGTATCTCAAACTTACTTTATCAACGCCAGCACTTAAAATATAATTTCCCTTTTTGTTCCATTTCAGAGCAAATATAGGCCCTTTATGTTGACCTAAGGTGCTTGCAAGATTTCCTGTAATATATATATATATATAAAAAGCAAAAATTAATGTTTCAAGTATTTCAATTAGAAATAATTCAGCACTATGAAGCATCATAATTATTTGGGAAAAAACACTGTTCAATCTTACCATCTTCTGTCCATATTCTTGCAAAGCCGTCATATGATCCCGTAGCCAATAGTGTTCCATCACTCTGCAGAATGTGCAGAAAGGGAATAAAAAGATGTTTTTGATGAGACACAAAATCAAGCAAGTCAGCTCTGACCCACCCATTCATTCTTCAGCTTTAAGTTTCCATATAGCAATAGCACTTAGCACTTCTATTTCTATAACACTTACCAGTGCCAAAGCACCCCCTAAGTGGTTTACATGTTAGCTAATTTCCCCAACAAGCTGGGTACTCATTTTACCAACCTATGGAAGGCTGAGTGAACCTTGGAGCTCTGTAGGATTGAACTTAAAACACTGTGGCTGCAGTACTGACATTTAACCACTGCACCACCAGGGCTCCAATGTAAAGAAAGTGAGATTCTTCACTGAGCAAGTACAAGTACCATTACCAGGGTACACCCCATATTAAAAGCCAGTACTCTTGGCCAGTCTTTTGAGGGAGCCAGCATGACATAGTGATTTGAGTACTGGACTAAGGACTTAAGAAGACCAGGGTCTGACTCTGCTAAGCTATGGAAATCCACTGTGTGACCTTGAACAAGTCACACTCTCTCAGCATCAGAGGAAGACAATGGCAAACCCTCCTGTAATTACTATTAACCAGCTAAGAAAACAAGTATCTGTGGCTTTCTAGACAACTTTTTTGGGATAGCTAGTATAGTGGCTTGAGTGTTGGACTAGGACTAGTGTTTGAATCCCTGTTCATCCATGGAAACACACTGGGTGACCTTGGGCATGTCACACTCTGCCTTTTAGGAAGGCAACGGCAAACCTCTGAATTAATCTTGCAAAAAGAAAACAAAAACAAAATGAGAATATGATAGGGTCACTATAAGTCAGTGTTGACTTGAAGGCACATAACAAGATGACTATCAGGGAGCTAGTACAGTGAAGTGGTTTAACTGTTTACTAGGACTCTGAACATCACCCAAGGAGACCTTCTGCTGTGCTTTCTGCAACCGGACTTGTTTATCTTGGATTGGCCTTTTCAGTCATCAGTGTGCTTGCAGAAAGTGCGGGATGAGTCCTTCCTGAATCTTTGTTTGTGAAGAAAAGCCAGAGAGAGAGAGAGGACTCTGGAAGACAATGGTTCAAATCCCCACTCAGCCATGGAAACCTACTGGGTGTCCTTAAGTAACTCACACTTTTTCAGCCTTAAAAGAAGGCAATGGCAAACCTCTTCTGAATAAACTTTGCCAAGAAAACCCTAGGATAGTGTTGCACTTGAAGACATATAACAACAGTAACAACTCTTGGCAGCTAGACAGAAACAAGACTGCTAATGCATTAACATGTTGCCTAACTTAACGCTTAAGAAAGAAAACAGAAACATAATTATTTTAATGAAGTCTTTTAACTGAGCTGAAAGATTTTTTTCCCTAAAAACATCTACAGTTTTTCCCCTATTTTTCTTCCTGAAAACAACTTCATCCATTAAAAAGAAACAAAGTCCATTGTTCAATGGTACTTTAACATATTTATTGATATGAAAGTCCCAATTTCTTTCCATCAATACATAGACAGTAGACCCTCCACATTCGCGGGGGTTAGAGTCTTGAGACCCCGTAAATGTAAAAAACCACGAATGAAAAAAGGCCTCCACCCACCTGCCTGCAATCCCTCCACCCTTCCAAAGGCCTCCCTCCACCTGCCTGGCTGCCGCCCACCCCCTGCCAGTTGCTCCGCTTCCGAAGTGGCTATGGGGCTCTTGAGCTCCATACCTGCATCGGGAAGGTCAGGGTGGCTACGGCTGGGAGGTCAGCCGGCCTCTCCTTGGCCTTTCTGAGGGGGCTTTGGGTTTTGAAGCCCTGGAGCTGCCTGGGGAAGGCCGGAAAAGGCGATGGGCGGGTGGGCAGGAAGCTGGCCAGCCTCTCCCTGGCCTTCCCAAGGGGGCTCCAGGGCTTTGAAGCCCCGGAGCCGCCAGGGGAAGGCCAAGGAAGGCAGTGGGCAGGCAGGCAGGAGGCTGGCCAGCCTCTCCCCGACCTTCCCGAGGGGGCTCCGGGGCTTTGAAGCCCCGGAGCAACCTGAGGAAGGCCAAGGAAGGTGGTGGGCGGAGAGGCAGGTGGAAGGTTGGTGGCCTCTCCCTGGCATTCCCAAGGGGGTTCTGGGGTTTCAAAGCCCTGAAGCCCCCTGCGGAAGGCCGGAGAAGGTGGCGGGAGGGCAGAAGGGAAGCTGGCCAGCCTCTCCCTGGCCTTCCCGAAGGGGCTCAGGGGTTTGAGAGCCCCATAGCTTCTTCGAGAATGTCGGGAGGGGTGGGGGGAGCACGGTGGAGAGGCTTTTCAGCCACCCCCACCCTCCCAAAGCCACGACAAGACTTGGAAAGCTCAATCGCGGCTTTGGGAAGGAGGGGGGGCTAAAAAACACCTTTCCTACCAACCCCCCTCTCTTCCGGGCCTTGGCTCTCCATACCAAATGGAGCCAAAGCCCCAGGAGAGCGGGGAGTTGAGCGCCTGGCTTGTTCAGCAAGCACTCTGTTTAAATCGGCTCCTCTCCCTTGTGTGCGAGGGAGAGAAGCTGATTTAAATGCGGTGCTTGCTGAGAAAATTGCAAATAATCAAAACTGTGAGAGTGAAAGCCGCAAATGCGGAGGGGCAACTGTAGTGTATTGCTTTGAACACCCGCATCATTTCAGGACAAACTAAAAGATTAACTTCGTCTAAATTTCCCCATTTATACTTCAAAGATATTTTACTGTGTAACGAGAGCTTCTCAGACAAAACCTAGCTGTTGTTTAGTATCACCAATGGCAATGTGAGGAGGTAATAATTCCTTAGCTGAGACCTCAAGTGTATTGAAATAATTAGGGAAGCTCATTATATTCTTTCAATCTAAAGTATTTTTAGATAATTGAGTGGAACAAAAAACAAAAACAAAAACAAAACAATTTTGAGTTGAAAACTGGATGGACCAATTCACAAAAATCAATTCTGAGTTCAGAATTTGATGGACTAACTCACATGCAACTATGTATTATGATGCTTTAAAGATGACTCTGTAAATGAAGTCAAGTAACAAATAATCTTTGCCTGTAGCATTTTTTCTATGATAGCTGTTTCCCATGTGTGAACTATAACCTCAAACAGCATTCATCAAGTGGTGAACATGCATGTGTGAACTCAGCCTAAAGTCATGAGAACCAGGAAAGTTGGGAAATAAATGTTTCAAATAGTATACTGTTATCATAGAATCACAGAGATGGAAAAGGTCATGAAAGCCCAACCCCCTTCAATGCAGTAATACACAATCAAAGTTATGACTATGACTGTATATCAACATAGAATGGGAAAGAGTTGTAGTCAGAACACAAGACCAAAGCAGATATTTTGGAGGCTGTCCAGTCTTCTGCTTGAAAACTTCAGCACACCAACTCTTCTATGCCTGGAATGGGCAACTTTTGGGAGACCACACTCCAAGTTGGCCAAGTAATCAAAGACTGCTCTCTCAAAGGAAGTCCCTAATTAGTTACAAATTAGCCATATTTTTTTGGATGTGGATAAGTGAAACCATGGATATTGAATCTGTGGATACTGTTGGAGCGTAGAAAGACGTGCTGTGTCCACCACGACTGCCTGCAGAGTTGTTCTATGTCAACAGGACACCAAGAAGAAGTGTTTCTGGAGAGACTTCAAGCTGAGAAGGAAAAATTCCTTCACCCCAGCACACTGCCTTGAGCTCTGGCTTGTCAAATAAAGACAGCAACAAGGCCAGCCTTCACTCAACTTGAGGGCTTTAATCTTTGTTTGCAGTATATTTACAATATATATATACAGAGTATAGGACAGCCGTCTCCAATACTCATAAATCTCTCTTAAACCAACAAACTGCTTCGCCTACCACCAACCACAACAAACCCACACTGGAGGTAATTCCCATTTCCTTTTTATAGGCAGTTAAACAATGCCTGTTACATGAGGCATCTCAGATGTGCATACTCTCAAATGCTAACTCTCACACACACCTGCCACTGGAGCTTAACTACTATACTTTCATTTCTAAGCTTACAGCTCCATCTTGTGGTCACATCCATGTCATTTCCTGACATTCCCCTCCAAATGACATGTGGTGTGTCCCATGTGTCATTCACACCTATCCTTTTATATACTGTCACCTTATTTGTTGATATCTCTAGAGTCTGCGACTCCATTCCCATTCTTTACAATGCTACAGTGTTTTCTTAGACCTTGATAGCCCATGCTACTGACCCAACCGGCTCTGGCTTCCCTGGTGCTATCATTTGTCAATTTCCTTTTACTTACAGGCCTCACCATCCCACCAAACATATCCTGGCTATACTCTGCCACACACACCAAAGCTTTGGTTTTCTTCCACCCTCCTGCTTAGTGCATGTTCTCCTGGCTCTTTCTGGAGTGTTTTCAGTTCTTTTTACTGCTGTCACAGAAGAGGCTTGTCCCTGCTTTACTATGAATAACTTTCCCTTCTGAGACCTCATGGGAATCAGGAATGTACCTTGACCACCCTCAGTGTCACTGCTACCAACACTGGCCTGAGTGTCTTGCCCATGAGTCTCAACTTGTTCTTGTTTCACAGTCACTATCTCTAGCTTTGGTTGCAAGTCTAATGAAGTGCTAGGCTCTTCTGGAGTACCAGTCACCTTCAAACTGCCCTGTTTACTCAAAATTCCAGGCTGTTGTGACACACCTGGTTTCTCATCTAAGACATCCCTGGATGCATGTACCCCTCCATTTCCATTGTTCTTATCTACCACACTGGCTTTCTGTTCTACAACAACATTCTGGTCAGGGTACACTCTCTTCCACCCAGCATGAGTCTCAAAACTAGCACTCCTTGTATACAAAATCCTATTCCCATCCATCAGGAACCTGTACTTGTTCCCCTCATAGACCACAAAACACAACCTTTGGCTTTTGGGCTGATTCTTTTTCCTGAACTGAGGAGGAATGTACACTGATGCAAATTGTCCAAACACTCTTAAGTACTTTAGGTTTGGTGCTCTTCCATATAATAAGTAGTATGGTGTTTGGTTTATCACACTGCACCATGACCTATTTACAATATGACAAGCAGTTCTTGTTGCTTCTCCCCATAAATTAGCTGGCGCTCCAGAATCCTCTAACATACAATCCCTTATTCGGTTTATCATCCCAATCCCACATTCAGCCAAACCATCCTCAGCTAGACATCCGGGATTTGTAGTTTTATGTTGGATCCCTTTCCGCCTAAACCACTGCTTCAAATTACTACTTAAGAACTCCCCACCTCTGTCAGTCACAACAGTGCCAACCTTGTAGGGAAACTCCCTTACAACAGAATTGACCCATTTTTTTAAATCATATCAGCAGCCTCACTTTTGGTTTTGAGCATTGCCACATAGGTAAATCTGGTATGCCTATCTACTATCAATAGGGTAAACCTGCTACCCCCTATACTCTTTACTTGATGAGGCCCTGATAAATCCGCATGTACAACCTGAAAAGGCCTCTGGGTTATGCATTTGCTCACCTTTGCTACAGGGTAAGCCTTGACCTTTACCTTTTTGCAAAAAGCACAGTCCAGGTAACTTTTACAGTTCTCTACCCTGAACTCTGGGCAAACCTTCTCTAGGTTTCTCAAACCTTTGAAGCTTATATGGCCCATAACTCTATGAAGGTAATGAGCACACCCATCATGCAGTGGTTTATTTGTTACATTCCCACACTGCACCTGTGCTACCATTTGATAAATGTGATTTTTCTTTATGGCTTTACCACATACTACTCCCTCCTTGGACACAATCCCCTCATCTCCTTTGAAAAGGATTTCATATCCATCACTGGTTAGGGATGCCACACTTACAAGGCTATTTTGTAGTTTTGGTGCACACAGTACATTATGAAAATACCTTGTTTAAAACAGGAATTAATACAGACCCTTGAATCTCTACACTGCCAGATTCACCATCTGCAAATACCACAGTGTCCACTGGTGCTAGCTTTGGGCTCTGTAGTTTTTCCCTATCTGGGGTCATATGGTGAGAACACCCACTGTCCAAAATCCAGACAGACTGGTCATTTTTCTCATTTACAACTCCCTCTACAGTAGTAGCAAACCCCCTCTCATCTTGGGGCTTGTTTTTTCTTTTTCTTTGTGAGTTCTGTCCTTTCTTTGCTGCAGAGACCTTAGGAGAGTTCTTTATCAAATGTCCGGTCTCACCACAGGAAAAACATCTCCGTGTTCTGCAGACAGCAGCACTCCCTTCCTCAGACACAGACGTGGATTGATTGGTTGGTTGTCTCCTCCAGCTGCTCACTCCCTTGAAGCTCTCCTCTGAGTCTCTCCTCTGTGCTTCTTCCAATATTCAGGATGCCACGAGGTCGACATTTAAATCAGCTTCGGCTACTCCTTGGAGATTGTAAATTAGAAACTCCCATTCACTGTTTAGACTACTCAGGAGTATAAAAGCCTTTTGGCTGCACGCTGCAAAATTATCCTGCATCATTTTTAAATGCACAAGGACGGATTCACCTTTCTGCTGTTTACAACAATACAGCTTTCTGCTGCACAGCATTTTTGACAAGGCTCCAGCTGGTTGGTTGACATTCTCAAGAGCTTTCCAGGCTTCAAATGCTGACCTTTTATCTCTGACATTATTCATCTGATTTGGTTCTACAGCTAGAATAATGGTAGCTCTAGCTTTTTCATCACCTATTAATTCACCCTCATTAGCAGGGTCAGGTTGTTTCTTTACATAGTCCCATAAGTTCTGCTTTATTAGCAAAGCCTGCATGTAAATTTTCCAGAAAGCATAGTTCTTTTCAGACAGCTTTTCAAACCTGACTGCTGTTTCCATGTTTGCACTGAATCTATGACTTAAACAGATGCAAACAAACACACTGATAACAGTCCAAGCAGGCTGCCAAAAACAATTAGCTTCCCAAAGCAAACAGATAAGAGCTGAGTCCGTGAGAAGACACACTTAACTCCCTCCTTTCCAGGACTTTTCTCTTCAGCCCTCCAGGAACACAAAACAGCTCACCAATTGCAGAACTATATCTCCCACAGCTTCTCAAGCGTTGTCCACGCAGTCACTGGGCCCATAACCCTTGTTGGGGCATAGAAAGACGCGCTGTGTCCACCACGACCACCTGCAGAGTTGTTCCACGTTGACAGGACACCAAGGAGAAGTGTTTCTGGAGAGACTTCTGCAAAAGACTTCAGGCTGAGAAGGAAAAATTCCTTCACCCCAGCACACTGCCTTGAGCTCTGGCTTGCCAAATAAAGACAGCAACAAGGCCAGCCTTCACTCAACTTGAGGGCTTTAATCTTTGTTTGTAGTATATTTACAATATATACACAGAGTATAGGACAATCTCTCTTATACTCATAAGGCTTTCTCCTAACCAACAAACTGCTTCGCCAACCACCATCCACAACAAACCCACACTGGAGATAATTCCCATCTCCTTTTTATAGGCGGTTAAACAATGCCTGTTATGTCAGGCATCTCAAGTGTGCATACTCTCAAATGCTAACTCACACACACACCTGCCACTGGAGCTTAACTACTGTACTTTCATTTCTAAGCTTACAGCTCCATCTTGTGGTCACATCCATGTCATTTCCTGACAGATACTGGGGTTGATCTGTATATGTATGCATAGAAGGAGGAAGTCAAATATGGTGACAGAGGTGGAGGCTTTGCGTTGAGCTCTGAGGCTTTTTTGCAATTTGTTTTTGTTTAGGCCTGTTTTATTGGGCTTTGGAGTGTGTGTGTGTGCATATGTGTATAATGAACTGGACCTAGACTGAGTCACACTGCCAGTAGGCCTATTCAAATGGAACTGGAGTCAGCCACAACTAATTTAAATTCCACCTATTTCGTTGGATTTACTTTGGAGTATGGCAAAATTTCTGGATTAAACCAGTTAGTATGACTACTACACACTTTTTCTGTTTCTCACAGAATACTTTGTAAAATAGCTACTACACCAGGACAATGAGCATAATAACAGAAATAACCATTATGGAAATGTTCACATTGTTGAATTTTTGACTTATAACCTAAAAGAGTGTGGAATATCTTCCCCTCAACGGCCTAACAGAAGTAAGCACTAGCATAATTCCAGCACCAAATTTAAAAATAGCTTTTTATTAAAGTCATTGGGGTCTAGCAATTTAGCCCAAATCTGTACAGGGGCATGGTTTTAAAACTGTTGCAAAATTATTTAAAAATGTTCAAAATTATTTACATTATCTACTATGCTTTCAGAGTGTTTAAATTAGAGTTGGCTTTTGGTATCCATGGATTCCACTATCCACGGCTTGAAAATATTTTTAAAAAATTCCTAAAAGCAAACTTTGCTCTTTGCCATTTTATATAAGGGACAGCATTTTACTATACCATTGTATGTAATGGACTTGAGCATGCACAGATTTTGCTATCTGTGGGGGGTTCCTGGAACCAAACCCAAGTGGATACCAAATACAAAGTATTTCTTATGATTTTAAATTGTTCTGAATTGATTTTATTTGTGCACTGCCTTGAGATCTTATAGTATACAGCAGGATATAAAGTGGGAATGCGCATTCCCTGTGGAGCTTTTTAAAAAATATGGGAAAAGCCGTGAAGGCTTTTTCTGCAGAGTTTTTGGTGGGTTTGGCCTTCCTAATATTACGGATTTATGTGGGATGCCATTTAGACAAATCGTATTCTCCTCAAATTCTATGTGGAGTATTTTCACCTCATAGACAATCCCTTTGTTTGTATCCAGGTCATTCATACTTCTGCTTCTTCTCTGATAGCTGTGGAGATTAAGATTAGAAAGCAACCTTGTCTGCCACAGTCCCCCGGAACATTAGAATTTATCTGCTGAGAAGGGAATTCTGTGGTGCAGAACAGTAAGAGGAAGACTAAGAGCATTTTTATGTATGAGACACAACACAGCATAGAGAAAATATCTGTACAAGTGGCATTTTAAGAGATAACAGGATACAAAGTGTATTTTTACTGCGATGGGAAGAGGCTGATATGATTTTGCGAGAGAAGCATGATTCATTTGCAGATGGTAATAAGAATCGTAAAGAAGGGGCATGTTTCATTTTACAGTTATAAATCTCTTTGTTTTAGCTGAGTTTCTCTTAGGGAGGTCTTGCATCTTTTATTTCAGATTGGGCAATGCAGAATTCTGTCTTGTCTTTTGCAATCGAAATATCTTTAAATACTTCTCTTTGCCTTCAAAATCAAATAGAAACCTTTCCCACATAGCCAAATGAAAAAGTCATCCAGTTGCCAAACAAAATAAATGCATTCTACTTCTCTTAGTTAAGTTTGAAATTGCATTTAGGGAACTGTTGATTGCTTGGTATGCAATATAAAGATTTTAGTTGCTGGATTTTACTGCAAGCCCTTTCCAGCATACCACCTATGTTCTGAAGCTTGTTATCTTTCTTATTTTAACAATATATTTGTCAGGCCTTCGTTTAAGACAGGTATAGAAAGAGCATTATTTAGCAAGATAAAAAAAGTATACTTAATTTTTCCTAGACTGAAAACAGCAGGCATTTAGATAATGTAGTTCCTTGTTGTAGGATAGGTTTAGGCATCTAGGATTTCCTTACTCTGAAATAAATGGTGCCTGTTTTCTGTGGGTTTGTCATATTTTGTAATAAAGGGCATCATTTAAATATCTAAGATGGCAATTCTCTCGCTATCTACTTTGAAGAGAATGTCATTGATTTCTGATTGAACACAGACATTACCAGGTTTTAAGGATGGTAATACAAGTACCCACTAACTGAAAAGTGATGGTGCTTTCACTTCTGGTAGCATCTTAATAACCCTCCAATCTAGCATGGAAAGAGACTAGTAATAATTCTGAGAACTGCCAAATATTTTGTACTTATATGCAAGGCTGAATCGGAACAGGTATATATTGACTGATTATTATTTATTAACAACATAGAAACATTGCTATTTTGTTGGTTACTTATTAAAATGTGCAAAGCCATTCTCAGTTACTGCCTGATAATTATGGGATCTACCTGAAGTATTCCAAGACCTTGGTAGATGAACTGTTTGTATTTGGAGTGGCAAAGGAAGAATCACAATGGTAGTGTGTTACAGTTTTAGTATATTTTATCTTTTTTGTTTCGGTTCCTGCTGTATTTTGACACACACGCGCATACACACACACACACACACACACACGCACTCTTTTCAACTCTAATATAGTGTTAGTTGACACAAAATTGCAGAATAAGATTCCTTGCCCAGATTTTTTTAAAAAAAATCACTGTTGCTTTATATGCATTGTTTTCAAAGTACCTCCTTACCTTTCTTCTGTAGAAATGAAGACCCCAACCTGGTACCCATCAGATATTTTGGACTTCAACTCCCAGACATCCTCAGCCAGCATTACTGGCTTAGAGCTTCTGAATGTTGTAGTTCAACACATCTGGAGGGTACCAAATTAAGGAAGGCTCTGCCGTATACAATTATTATGAAATAAAATAAGATTAGAAAGGAAGCATTAAAACAACATTCTATATAGCAACCTATAGTTCGCATACAACTTGAAGGGTTTAAGCAGTCCACTTACATTCCAGTCCAATGACGTCACATCTTTATTGCTAGGGACATCATGCCCTCCTTCTCTTATACAGTGTCTCAAAACTAACTGAGTGGAGCTACCATTGCTATTTTCATTAAGATTCCATATTCTGGCAGTAGAATCTCCAGATCTGAGGAGCAGAAATGTTAAAAGTGTGTTAAACATATTACATATAATAATAGACTGTTTTTCCCCCTTTAAAAATGTGTAGCGTACAGAACAGAAAACCAAATTAACGTTTCGTAACATAAACCATGAATAAGCACCTGAAATTCTAATAAAATAAAGCTACATACACAGAATTCCACACAGAAAGCTAAGGAGGGCAGTCTGATCTGCTGACGTTTATTTTCTTAGATAAGAGCTTCAGGGAGGGACCATGGCTTAGTGGCAGACATAAATGTGGGGACTCTCCTTCTTCGGCAGTTTTTAAACAGAGGCTGAATGGCCATCTGTCAGGAATGCTTTGATTGTGTATTCCTGCAGAGCAGGGGGTTGGACTAGATGGCCGTTGTGGTCTCTTCCAACTCTATGATTCTATGTGTTGCAGGCAGAAGGTCACAATCCTGTACATCTGCAATTTTCAGAAACATGATCAGGTAACAGGTGCTAAGAAAGACTCTGAAGGATTACTGCCAATCAGAGAAGACTATATAAGCAAGCTTGAGAAATGTTTTATGGATATAGGACAGTTTATATCATCTATGTTTATAAGGCAATCATTGCCTGTGGTGGTTGTAATAATTCAATACATCCGGAAGTCACTCAGCTAGGGAAAGCTAATGTATGCTGTAACAGTACAGGGAGAGCACATTAGAGCCACAGTACCCATTTCAAAGAAAGTACTGAAATAAGAGGCAACCAACCCTTTACTTACCCTGATGCTAGAAGATCACTGACAGGATTCCAGGCACAAATGAATACCTCTGATTCATGACCCCGGAGGACTGTTGCTTTGTTAGGAGGAATTTCAACATCCCCATCTATTTCCATTGGCTTTGAATGATTATCTGCAAAACATTCAGGTATGCATTTATTTACTGGATGATGATGGAAGCATCAGTGACGACTGTGATAAATAATAAAGCAGGACCAGCAGAGACTGATTCGTTTCTGTTAGATATTCTTGAAGATTTTCCCCCCAACAAAACCAAACCCATCCAAGACTGACAGCATATTATGTTTATTCAGCAGTAATTTTGCCCAGTATAAATATGAACAGGTTGCTAACTGTGGTTCTTTGGCTTCGGTGACCTCACATACATAGGATCTTATGCCTTAACAGAGCCACATTAGAAAATTCTAGAGCTAACTAGCTCCCCATCCCACCCTATTACATATTTTTCAGAATACACCATGTAGTGATTTTTGTTAACTGGATGGCTGACAGCTGTACCTTTTTAAAAAGGCCTTAGTGAAGCTGCATCCACTTCTTTTGCAGCCTCAGTCACTCTGGTCAGTGTTGGTGGAATTGTCACAGCTTGGGAAGAAACCCTTTGAATCCCTAGTGACAGGCAGGCTTCAACTCCCATCATTCAAGATTGCCTTTTTTGTCCATCTTATCTCATCTAGATGCTCCAGTGAGCTGTGTGCTTTGAGCTCTTGCGTTTCGTGTTTGGTGTTCAACAGGGTTAAGGGTGTTCTTTGTCCAGATGTAAAATATCTTCCGAAGGTGGTCTCTCAGTTTCATCTTGGCCAGATGAACCTTTCTGATTTTCATGTAGCACCTTTCTAATATGCACAGGTTGTTTCATTCACTGAATGTCAGAAGATCACTGGTCTTCTATTTGAATGGAAGATGGTATCCTTTCGTAAATCCAATAGATTTTTCCTATGTCATGTTGGCCCCAGCAAAGGCTTCCAAATTTGTTTGCAACAGTTCATTAAATGGTCCATGAAGACATTTGATTTCCTGCTGGATGAAAACAACACTGGCAAGATGTGATGCAGAACACACCAGTTCCACAGCTGGAGCATCAAGGAGGGAAAAAATGGATTATTGCTTATTGAAGTAGAATAGGGATGTGGTCCATGAGCCACATGCCTCCATTTTGCTGCTCCCAAATGCCCCAGGCACTCCCAAAGTTCCCAGACTCCCCTTTTTACTTTTCCTCTGGGGAAATATTTGGGTGATTCTCTGCCCCTGAATTATCTAAAACACACCCAAACCATTCATAAATGTGATGGTTTGCCTGTCCTCTCACGACCCTCCTACCTCAGAAGAATATTGCATTTCCACTAAATTGAACATGACTGATTTGCAGTGCACCACCAGTACACCAGTGTGACCTATGGAGGAGTGGCGACAAAAATGGCCTCACACTTCCTAAATAGTGGCCCACCCCAATATAGAACATAGTGGGTTAATTGTCATGCCAATTTGGACCACATCTCAACATCCACAAAGGAGATCTTGATATACTTCTAATGGTATTTGAAGCCTCTTGTAATGACTGTCTATTTTCCATATGAGCTATGACAGGAACAAATGCCATAGGATGTAGAACTGCAAACAAGCATATGATATAATCACCATTGTGGCTGCCATAAGCTCAAGAAAGTGCTGAGTGTCATACACCAGGGAATAGAAGCGATCCAAAATAGACTTTGTTTCCAACAAAAAGCAAAGATAGTGACTTGCCCTCTGTATCAGCTCTATGTGAAAGCAAGAATTCTTTAAGTATAGAGCTGCAAACCAGTTGCCCTGATGTAGAAGAGAATCCATGGTGACCACATCGAATTTCCTTAGCTTGATGTAACTGTTCCTTGCTTCATGTCAGGAACAAACAACAGACTACCATCCTTCTTAGGTGCCAGAAACTTATATTGAAGTGAAATATACTCAATGGTGCCCTTTCCCAAAAGTGGATCAACTTCTTCCTAAAAAAAAAAACACCCGGGAAGGCCAGGTACACCTGAAATCTCATAAAAACATCATAGCAGAGTTTGAAACTTGATAGCTTATTGTAGCATCATGACTGAGAGCACCTAGGTGTCATTGGTGATATTCAGCCAAATCTTGTAATGCAGGAAAAGTGGAACTGCTGCACATGTGAATGGTGACAAAGTGTGGCAAAGCAATGAGCAATCATGGCAATCTCAAGAGACAAAGGTGTTGTTATGAATTTCCCAACAAAATCTTGCTGAAGGAAGATCTATATTTAAACTGCTTGAATGAGGACCATGTCTGAGTGTGTGAATGCTGAGATTTTGCCCCAGTATCCACCTCATGACCAGTTGTTCTAGCTCTAAAATGAGTGATCTAAGGCATCGTTCATCTTGGCATCAATGTTTCTACCAAATGGCAGATCTTCAGTTCATATCCCAGTGCCATGTGTGGCTCCTGTTAAACACAACCATATGCGCTTTGCAAAATATTGCTCCTGCCATGACTTTAGAGGCAAAACTACAACATGTTTAGTTGCATTTATCTGCAGGTCCACTAAGTGATGCACTTGTCTTGGTTGTCAGGTAATTAGAAAAGAAAAGACTGGACCTACTGCCAGAGAAACTGCTCATGTGCAACCATACAGACTTTGGAGTTGCTGATATGTATTACTAAAGCAGCTGAAAAGTAGAATATATGGCCCATGAAGTATACCTTTCACCCTTCCTTGCCCATGGCATAGAGAGAGACTTCTGTTTTCCTTTTGCCTATAACACATTGATGGTGGTGGACTACAATGCAGAGTGTTGGCACAGATATCCTGTACTCTCCTCCTAGTGTTCTGCATAGATTCTCAAACCTTCTTGAGATTTAGTGGCATGGAAGATAGTGTCATCCAAGACAAATGCACCACATATAAGGGCTGATAGCAAGGGCATGGTAATTGGAGTGATAACTTGGGACTGTACCTGCTGAAAAATGGAATCAGAGTGGGTTGCACTTTGACTTCTAGTGTGTAAGATTCTGCCATCCTGAGTTTTTGCTTAGCATATACAGTCAGCCCTCCATTTTTACAGAGGTTAGGAGCAAAAGATCCCTGCGAAAGTGGGAAAACCGTGAATATAAATAAAAATAGCAAACACTTTTTTAAACCTTAGAGAACATTTCTCCAGGAATCTATAGGTCCTCTAGTGCTGGAGGACTTACAAATGCCTAGAGAGGTGTTCTCTCAAATAATCTATAGGTCCTCTAGCATGACTCATGCTGGAAGACCTACAAATGCCTAGCGAGAACATATTAATCAAATCTGAATCAAATCTGTGAATGCTTAACCTGAAAATGTGCAGGAATGACTATAGTTTTATGTCATATGTAGGGAAGAATATAGTGGAACTTTGTGATGGTATTGTTGGTGAGGAGGAAGATGATATAGAAACAGAGTCATAACAAAAATAAAACTACCACCCCATCCATATGAGGCGGGGGGGGGGGGGGAGAGAAACAGTGTGCCTCGCAGTAATGTATTTTGCAGCAGCAGTGACTTGTCTTAACTGTGTTTTTGCCCCCATAAGCTTTGTTTGCTAGATGGAAGCCATGAGTGATTTTTCGATTAAACAGGGCAGCAAAACAAAAAACCACACCCATTTTATCACCTTAGCAATCGCTTGCTAAGGTGAAAATCCAACATGACAGCAGTGGGCACTTGCCCTGTTAGCAAGCCCTGCCCCCTGTGCTCACCCAGTCAATCAGCTTTGCTCTTCCTCTCTTATGGGAAAGCAATTCATATTGAATTGCTTGTCCCAATGAACAGGAATGCACACCCCCTTTGCTGTTTAAAAAAACTATGGGAAAAGTCACAAAGGCTTCTCCTGTGAAGGCTTCTCCTGCATTGTTTTTGCCATTTTGGGCCCTCCTCCTACCAAATACAGTGGATTGATGTGAGATCCCATTTAGACATGTATGATTCCCAGCTAATTCCATGAGGGATATTTTCATCATTTAAACAACCCCAAAGAAATAAAATAACCCCACTCTAAGAAAATTATCAGGAGATTATCAGACACGTTAAAAGCGGCGTTAAACGAATGCCAGATCGCAAAAGGGCTCCCTTTTCATAGAATCATAGAATTGTAGAGTTGGAAGAGTTGGCCATCCAGTCCAACCCCCTGCCACGCAGGAAATCTTGATCAAAGCATCCCCGACAGATGGCCATCCAGCCTTTGTTTAAAGACCTCCAAGGAAGGAGACCCCACCACGCTCCGAGGGAGTGCGTTCCACTGCCGAACAGCTCTTACTGTCAAAAAGTTCCTCCTACTATTGAGGTGGAATCTCTGTTCCTGGAGCTTGCATCCATTGCTCCGTGTTCCAGGCTCTGGAGCAGCAAAAAACAAGCCCGCTCCATCCTCAGCGTGACACTCCTTCAAATACTTAAACAGGGCTATCATATCGCCTCTTAACCGTCTTTTTTCCAGGCTAAACATACCCAGCTGCCTAAGTCTCTCCTCATAAGGCATGGTTTCCAGACCTTTCACCATTTTAGTTGCCCTTCTCTGGACATGCTCCAATTTGTCAATATCCTTTTTGAATTGTGGTGCCCAGAACTGGACACAGTATTCTAGGTGAGGTCTGACCAAGGCAGAATAGAGCGGCACTATTACTTCCCTTGATCTAGACACTATACTTCTATTGATGCAGCCCAAAATCGCATTGGCCTTTTTAGCTGCCACATCACACTGTTGACTCATGTTCAATTTGTGGTCTACTAGGACTCCTAGATTCCTTTCGCCCGTAGTCTCGTTCAGCCAGGTCTCTCCCATCCTATATCTATGCATTTCATTTTTCCGCTCTAAGTGCAGTACTTTACATTTCTCCGTATTGAATTTCATTTTGTTAGCTTTGGCCCAGCTCTCCAGTCTATCCAGGTCATTCTGAATTTTGATCCTGTCCTCTAGGGTATTAGCTACTCCTCCTAATTTGGTGTCACCTGCAAATTTGATAAGTATGCCCCTAATTCCCTCATCCAAGTCATTGATAAAGATGTTGAATAGCACTGGGCCCAGGACAGAACCCTGTGGCACCCCACTGGTCACATCTTTCCAAGACGAAGAGGAGCCACTGCTGAGCACCCTTTGGGTTCGGCCAATCAACCAATTACAAATCCATTGAACAGTTAACTTGTCTAGCCCACATTTTACAAGCTTGTTTGCAAGAATGTCATGGGGAACCTTGTCAAAGGCCTTACTGAAATCAAGGTATGTGATATCCACAGCGTTCCCTTCATCCACCAAGCTGGTAACTTTATCAAAAAAAGAGATCAGATTAGTCTGGCATGACTTGTTTCTCTGAAACCCATGTTGACTTTTTGTGATTATGGCATTGCCTTCTAAATGTTCACAGACTCTCTGTTTAATGATCTGCTCTAGAATCTTCCCTGGTATTGATGTCAGACTAACTGGATGATAATTGTTGGGATCCTCTTTTTTCCCCTTTTTGAAGATGGGGACAACATTTGCCCTCCCTCCAGTCTGCTGGGACTTCTCCTGTTCTCCAGGAATTCTCAGAGATTATTGCCAATGGCTCTGAGATCACATTTGCCAGCTGTTTTAATACTCTTGGGTGTAGTTCATCTGGTCCTGGAGATTTAAATTCATTTAATTAAGAAGGTATTCCTGTACAACCTCTTTGCTTATTCTGAGCTGGATTTCCCCTATTGTGTCCTTTGTTCCATTCTTCTCAGGTTGGTCCCCCTTTTCCTTTTCTGAAAACACTGAGGCAAAGAAGGTGTTGAGTAATTCTGCCTTCTCTCTGTCCCCTGTTAGCATTTTGCCATCTTCTCCACGTAGTGGCCCTATCATTTCCTTTTTCCTCCTTTTGCTGCGGACATACCCCCCAAACCCCTTTTTATTATTCTTAACCTCCCTAGCAAGCCTGAGCTCATTCTGCGCTTTAGCTTTTCTGACTTTACTCCTACACGTGTTCGCTATCTGTTTGAATTCTTCTTTGGTGATTTCCCCCTTTTCCCATTTACTATACATGTTCCGTTTTCAGATGATGTAATTCCCCTCTCATTGTGCTCCTGTTCTGCTGCCATTCTTCTGGTGCTGCTTTTTATTGATGAAGAAGCCGTCAATAAATCCCCTGTTCTGTTCCTGTCATGGATGTTCCTGTGAGTGACAATGGGCCCTGTTATGCTGGTGAGATCCCAATGTCAATGGGAGGTCCTGCCAGAACACTTTTTGAGATTGGGACATCCAAGCTACCCTCTTTTTTGTACCCTCCCTGAGTTATTTGTAATGTTTTTAATGTGTTTAGGTGCTTGGTGTCCCTTTTTGGTGTTTATATTTATTTTTTAATTTCCCGTGCGTGCATCCTCTTGTGCGAATCTGTGGGATTTCAATTCAGGAAGTGAAGGGAGCTCCATCAAAACTCCTTTCACTCCTGGGCCGCTGGAACAATGGGAGAAGAGGTAAGTGTGATGGGGAGGGTGATTGTTCTGAAATAGGGACAGGACAGGGGTGGGAGTGGAGATTGTGGGGCAGGAATGCTTTTTTCATTCCTGTCTGATAATCTCCTCAGTAGGAAGCAGGTACCGGTGCATCAAGAAAACCCTTCAGCACTGACAAGCTACCACACCCATGTGAAACACCATTTTAACTTACTTATTGCATGCGCCCCATTCTCCTCTCCATTCACAGTGGCTTCTCCATTCTTTGGTGTATTCTGCTGTGGGACAGCAGTTGTTGTTGTTGTTGCAGTTGCTGTGGTTGTGGCAGCAGCTGCTGTTGCTATGGCTGGTGCGGCACTAGCTTGCTGTTGAGCTAATTTCTCCCTGAAAGCCTGCTGCCGGCTCTGCACTACATCAGGCATAACTGCATCTATCAGCGACAGCGATTCTATAGGTCTGCCATCAAACACTGTACCATCCTAAAGGGGCAGAAAGGTAATAGAAAATATCAAAACCTGGAGTTTTCCCTATAAGCAAAGCTTATAGTGAAGGCTAAGCAACCAATTCTTTATTTACTAGTACAAATTCTACTGGGAAATTCCCCTCCCCCACTTTTATGCAGAAGACAATGAGGCAGCAACTATCTGGGTCAGGGCAAATAAAAATAACCAAAGAGTAAGCAATTTCACAGTTGCTAAATAAATAATCGACAACTTCCTGTTTTGATGGCCTTCCAGCTGCTGACTGCAGCAGGCAGAGTTTATTGAATATTTTCCTCCTGATATAGTTGATAATGATTAAGCACTCAAATTACACTTTAGGCTAGTTACAGCCATTGAGGTCATATCAGAAGCTGCCATTTGGACTAATACTGTTATAATACAAATAACTAACCAAACCAGAAATGTGAAGAACTATAGCAGCAAGATATCTACTAATCTAAAAAACAATCCAGACCTAATTAATCTCAGTTGCCTGATAACTTTCTTTAGGATCAAGCCAAGTTTTGGGGGGAAAAAAAGAAAGAATATCATTTCTACAGAGGGCAGAGAAGAATTTCAATAGAAAGACAGTATCCTTTCAGCACTTCCCCTGAACTGCTTTACTTTCTGAGGTAATAAAAAAGCAAGATCTCTAAGGAAATTCAAACCAAAGACCCTTCTCGATGACTTTCATGTAAATCTCTTTACAAAGAAAATACATAAGCACAAAGGCCCACATCAAAACTAGCCTATTGGCAGGGTGAGACAAGGGCAGGCACGCCAAAGGTTAATGTATCATCCAAGGTGCATCTACAATAAAATTTAATCCAGTATTCTTCATCCAATAAAGTTGTCCAAATGTAAGTAAATTAATTTCTAAATCTTTTAAAACAACCCCTGAAGTCCCAAAGACATGTATTTTAATTAAGGGGTATTTTTCACAATCTTTTAAGTAAAGTGATGTGGCATGCAGGTACGTGAGCACCGTGTAGCTGAGTGATAGCGTCTTCATGTGCTCAGAAGATGCTGTTTTCAAAGGGTTATGATTATGTAACATATGATCTAACTTCTCCTTTTGGGATTCATCTGACACCACCATACCCAGAGAAATTCACATTTGCTTCAGTTCAAAGTGATGTGAATCAGCCCAAATTGTTACTAATTATACATGTACATGCACACACACACACACACAATATATACACACACACATAGAGTAGACCCGTGGTAGCCGCTGGGGGTTGATTCCAAGACCCCCTGTGGATACCAAAATCTGTGGATGCTCAAATCCCATTATATACAATCACATAATAAAATGGTGTCCCCTATATAAAATGGCAAAATCAAGGTTTGCCTTTAGGAATTTTTTGAAGGGGGGAATATTTTCAAGCCATGGACAGTTGAATCCATGGCTAGGGAGGGCCGGCTGAGTAGGCCTTTGACATCTACTGGGCTTTGGTTCCAGGATCCCCCCTCCCCATGGATACCAAAATCCATGGATACTCAAGTCCCATTATATACAATAGTGTACTAAAAGGGAGTCCCTTATATAAAATCAAGGTTTGCTTTTTGGATTTTTTTTTTTAATATTCAAGCCATGGGTGGTGGAATTGTGGATGCAGAATCTGTGGATACTGGGGACTGACTACATACAGTACATATACATATACTGTAAATGTAGAAAAAAGCAGAGTGGTTTGCAGCCTTGGCCAATAAGTTTGTGTAGCAACCTAGATAGCATGTTGTGGCCAGATATGAATCAGAAGATAGAGGAAAATGTAAAATTCTGCAATATGTACAGAGGTTGTTGGATTCCCCCTGTGTATATCAGAAGTCAAATCAATCCAACAAATGAACAAAAAGATAACCCAGAATGTCTCCAAAAATGCAAAGGCATGGAATGACAAAGACATGGTAGAATCTGGAACCTTTCGGACACAGGAAGGAAAATAAAGGAACAAGAGGAAATCAAATTTTCGCTGAGCACAACTGGGGAAAAAACAAAATAAAAAGATGCTTTCACATTCTACTCTCCTTCAAAGGAGGCTATTAAAGTGGACAAAATTACCTTCTAGAATGTCAAACATACCTTTACATACATTCACATTGGGTGTTGTTTTCCACCTAAGGCTGCAGTAATACTTACCTCATTGATGCTGATCTCTGCTTCCACATACTGCAGGCCTTTCTGAAGTATGGAGATGAGGGCAGCAGGTGGCACTAGTGTTCCATTGATGTTGGATTGGCTAATATGACTCTCTATTCCAAATGTAAAGGCTGAATGGGAGAAACCTGAAAGCAAGAAGGGAAGCCATGATAGGAAATCTAAACATTCTGCAATGTGACACACATACCCTAAATACAACACTGCTCAAGCCTGTGCCAACCCAACCAAACAGATCAATTTACCAGATTAGGCCATATGGTTACAAAGAACTGCAACTATCTCTTACTAACATTTCATTTGCAAGCATATTTTGCAGAAAATGTACATTTGGAAAAGAACAGTCAGCATCATGTAAAAAAAGAGCTGTGTTTATTTATTTATTTATTTATTTGCAGTTTACAAAATGATCACTTGATGCTGAAACTCTTTTTCAATACTTAGATTCCATTTATCTGCAAAAAGGCACAGTCACAATTCACCGATCACACAGGGGGACAGTTCTTTAGTGCAGGACAAGAAAGGCATATTTTCAACCCTCTGCACCCACAGTTCTCAGCTAAATCTCACATGCAAGTATAACTACTCTAAAAGAAAGTGAGAACCAACCAACAGAAAAAGGAAGAAAAGAAAAGTCAATCCTGCACATTTAACTTGCAGGCAACAGCAGAGTAGGAATCTGAGAATTTTGGTACAGTTTGCACCAAAATGGCCCAATACCTCTGCCATGATGCTACCAAATGCTAAACCATAGTTAAAAATACAGTGGGCCTGCCGTATATGCGGACTACGGATCTGCAAATTCAACCCACTGCAGATTCAAACTACAGTACTGTAACACAACACAATGCCTGTACTTTAAACAACACATTTGTGAGGCTACAGAGATGTGAATGAGAGGCTGCAAATATTGTAAGGGGGAAAGGAGGGGGTTAAAGAGATTCATTTGGAGGGGATGTTCCTCTGACCAAGGCAGACAGGACTTGCTGCCACAGGAGGCCACAAGAAATGTGAAGAGCCACTGCCACACCTGCATCCCCAGCAGCCATTCCCTGCCACACTCAGCGGCACCATGCCCAGTCAGTCCTTCCTGGTGAAGAGCAAGAAGGCTCACAGCTAACACCTGCCCCAAGGCCCTGATGACCTCAGCCCAGAGAGCGTCCTGGCTCAGATTTGTGCAGGTAAGAGCCCAAAGCAGCCCACACTCACACACCCTATACCTGTCTTCTCTAGTGGCTAGGGTACTGTAATGATGGAGTTTTTATATTGTAAGCCGCCCCGATTGCATTGCAGAGGGGTGGGATAGAAATATTATTATTATTATTCCTCTAGCCAGACATGCAGATGAGCCTGCAGAGAGATGTGAGGATCTGTGGAATGGCAGGAGTTGTGGATTCATGCCAAGCACTACACTTGGATTCCTGCCATTTCACTGATCCTCACATCTCTCTGCAGCCTCATCTGTGCCACTGGTTAGAGCAAGAGAAGAACAAGTGTGGGCAGCTTTGGGTTCTTACCTAACTTGTGTGCTCTTTCCTCACTGTAAGGGAAAGGTGCACCTGCTTCGAATCTAGAAACCATCAAAATGTTGAAGGAAGTAAACAGGCAAGATAAATTAATGGATGTGTAAGTGGAAGAAGTGGAGGAGGAAATAGTTCAGCTGATATCCCTGATTATCCCACTGCTTCTATTACATTAAGGCAATACAGTTGTCCCTTCATATTTGCTAGGGTTTGGTTCCAGCCCCCCCACCACTGTGGATACCAAAATCCGTGAATACGCAATGGCATAGCAAAATGGTGTCCCTTATATAAAATGGCAAAATCAAGGTTTGCTTTTTGGATTATTATTTTTTAAAGAATACTTTCAAGCCGTGAATACTTAAATCCATGAATACCAAACCCGTGGATATGGAGGGACAACTGTATTTTTTTCAAAGGCCTGGTTATGAATTCATCTGCTACTGTGATTATAATCAGATGAGAGAGCCATACTGACTCTGGCAAGCTGAATCCTGGAAAGGGTCTGAAGATAAAACGTTAATACTAACAAGCAGGATCTTATCCTAATTTATCCTGTTATGTATATGGCCGTAGGCATAACCTAGGCATAACCTGGGCAGTAGCAGGAAGTTTGACATCAAAGCCTTATAAATGCCAGTATTTGGGTATGCAAAACATTTCTTATTCATTAATAAAACTGAGAATACCACATCTGTTGATTGACAATATAGAGTTTAAAACAATATTTTTTTGTTTTTGTTTTTGAAAAACTGTCTTTCTTTCTTTTACATGGATTGAATCAGCATTTCTAAAAGTAGCAGGGACTCAGAGGACCTCAGACAAAGCCCCATATGTTGTGAATGAAAACAATGCCACTCCACAGAAGTTGACATATCATATCTTTAATCCCTTATGAATGGGAGAAACTCAGAACCTCAACATCAGAACCAATCAGCTGATTTAGAGTAAGAATTGCTCAAGCAGCCAAAACTATCCATATTAAAGATTTTATCGGAGTGTGGTGGATAGACATCTGTTGGGAATGCTTTGATTGTGTATTCCTGCAGGGCAGAGGGCTGGACTAGATGGCTCTTGCGGTCTCTTCCAACTCTATGATTCTATGATTCCATCCCTGGTTTCAAAACTGGATGACCCCATATGGTTAATTTAGCATAGGAAATGGAATGGATCAAATAGGAAATAGGAATGGATCAAAATAAAATTAGTATAATATAGTATATTATACTACTCCAAAAACTAGGAGTTGGGGGAATTCTGACACAGATAGAACCCAATGTTGACCACTTTGAAAGATAAGAAGATTCCAAGACAGATGAGAAGATTTGAGCAAATGAAGGATTCAATAGAGATTCTGGTGAACCCCCCCCCAACATAAATTTCCAAAATCAAGCACTGAATTTTTGAAAATACAGCAGGCCTCTCTGTATTATGCAATCTCATATTATGTGGGTTCAGTTATACACAACTTGTGCTGCTGCCGCTGCTCTCATCTCACATTACCTCATGCTGCTTGTGCTAGCTGGTGCTGTTCATGCTTTGTGCTGGTAAAGGGGTTGTACTGGCAAAGAGGTTGTGCTGGTGGTGAATAATGGCCCCAAAGTGCAAGAGTTCCAAAGTTGGCAATCCAGATAAGCCAAAGAAAAATCCATAAAGTACTTTTCTTAAGTGAGAAGGTAAAAGTTCTGGATTTGGCAAGGAAAAAAAATCATGTTCTGAGGTTGCTAAGATACACATCAAAAATGAATCTTCTGTCAGTGAAATTGTGAAGAGGGAAAAATAAATTCTTAGTAGTTTTGCTCTGGCACCTCAGTCTGCAAAAGTTACATCCAGAGTGAGTGATAAGTATGTAAAAATAGAAAGGGCCGTACATTTGTGGGTGGAAGACATGAACAGAAAACGTGTTCCCATTGATGGCAAAGTGTAGTGCCAGAAAGCATTGAGCGTGTATGAGGACTTCACCCTGAAACAAATGCCAACAAGCTATTTAGTGCAAATGAGCGATGGTTGCACAGATTTAGGGATAGGTATGGACTTAAAAATGTCAAACTGACTGGAAAGTTTGTGTCTGCAAATGAAGAAGTTGCTGACACATTTCCAGAAGACTTTAAGAAGTTGATTGAGGAGAAGGTATACCATCCAAAACAGGTGTTCCATTGTGATGAAACTGGGCTCTCCTGGGGAAAAAAATGCCCACTTGAACCTACATTCTTAAAACTGCAAAGGCGGCACCGGGACATAAAGCATGGAAGTACAGATTGACTCTGGTCATCTGTGGCAACTCTGCAGGGCATATGATAAAGCCAGGTATAGTGTACTGATCAAAGAACCCATTCATTCTTAAAAACAAAAGGAAGCTTTATCTGGATGTGTTCTAGCAGCATAATCACAAAGCATGGATAACTACTATCTTGTTTACCAAATGGTTTCACCAATGCTTCATCCCAGAAATGAAAAAAAAAAATTGCGGCAGAAAGGATTGGCATTTAAAGTCCTATTAATAGTAAACAATGCACCTGGTCATACTGAACTTGTTTGCTATGAAAATGAAAATGTCTATGTTGTCTTCTTGCCTCTCAATACAACCTCATTGCTTCAGCCCCTTGATCACGGCATGATTTGTTTTGTCAAGGCCACGTACACCCACCTGGTATCTGAGCGCATTGTAGCAGCAATTCATGCAGACCCTAATGTGGACATCATGCGGTGCGGTAAATCCTTCACAACTGCTGACACTGTAGCATTAACCAAAGCTTCAGTGGATGAATTAAAACCAGAAATGGTGATTGCCTGCTGGAAAAACTTATGGAGTGACATTGTGTAGGATTTTCAATCCTCCCTTCCCCCTGGGGATTACTGGAGAAGTTAGGAGAACAGCAAAAAAAGTTGGTGGAGAAGGATTTGCGCACATGCTGGCCAAGGAAGTGGAGGAACACATCAATGGCCACAAGGAAGTGTTAAACAATTTTGAATTGGAGGAACCTGTTAATATGTCTTCAGAGGAAGAGGAAGAAGATACAGAAGCAGAACCAGCCATGTGAACACTAGAGAAGTTTGCCAAAGTGTTTCAAATTGCACAGACATTAAAGGGCAAAATTATGGGATATGATCCTTGGACAGAACACAGCATTAAAGTAATCCAAATGATCACCTCTGATCATTACAAGCTCTGCATCAACAGTTTGATGAGTTAAAAAGAAATAGGCAACAACTTCCCGTTATGATGTTATTCTAAAAGGTTTCAGCAACTGAGAATCCCCAACCATCAACACTATCTACTCAACATATAACTATCCACAATGTCTGCTCCCGACATCGACATCAAACCATCTATCTTGTGCTGGTGCTACAATGCAGGACCAACTTCTGACGACCCTCCTTCTGATGAAGTTTCCTTTTCATCAGAAGAAGGTCAATACTGATAGCTTTCAGCAGCTGGATTGCCTTCATCATTCATTAAAGGTAAGGTAAAAAGGATTCCAGATTACACGCAAAAATCGCATTGTGCAAAGGTCCTGAAACAGAACCCTCATATAATATGCAGGCCTACTGTATTTGCAGAGTATGTGGAAAAGAATCCATAGACCTTTTACATTATGGTTTAAAAATCTGAGCCTTTAATGTCAGAAATATACATATCTGTGGTAGTACATTGGTTTCATGATTTTTCCTATGCTGTATGTGTGTGTGGATATACGTACGTGTGTGTGTATTGAGATTCTTATGCGGTCTCTTATTTTTTGGGAGCCTCTCAGAGAGCATGTATTTTGAAGCAGCCTATAGACATATAGTGAATAAATGATAAATAAATCAAAGTAATAGTAAGGATCATTCTTTAGTAATTAGCTAACCAAAGTATTGAGAAGTCAGAGGTGAAAGATATGAGGTATGTGTTGCTTTTAACATGCTGCCATTAAGCGAATGTCCTTTCTTCATATATTAATACATTGTAATCTTGTTTACACTGGAAAGTATTTATTTATTTATTTATTTATTTATTTTATAGTCTGCTCTTCAGCCACAAGGCTATCAGAGCGGCTTACAAATTGTTTTTCAGCAATAGCAATTTACACATCTACACTGCATTAAGCATCTTTATTTTCTCCTTGGAGACCTGCTGGCGCAGTGGTTAAATGCTGGTACTGCAAATCACCACGTTGCAAATTCGATTCCAGTGGGCTCCAAGGTTCACTCAGCCTTCCATCCTTTCATAGGTCGGTAAAATGAGTATCCAGCTCGTGCAGGCAATTAGCTAACAAAATAGAGTTGTCCCTCCATATTCATGGATTTGGCATTCATGGATTTAAGTATTCACAGCTTGAAAATATTCTTTAAAAAATAATAATTCAAAAAGCAAACCCCCTGTGAATATCCAAATCCGTGAATACTCAAGTCCCATTATGTGCAATGGCATAGCAAAATGGTTTCCCTTATATAAGATTTTGCCATCTTATATAAGGGACACCATTTTGCCATGCCATTGCACATAATGGGACTTGAGTATTCATGGATTTGGGTATTCACAGGGGGTCCTGGAACCAAACCCTAGCGAATGTGAAGGGGCAACTGCTTTGTTGGTTTTAGGATGGCTACAGATACTAAAAGAGAATAAGAAGAGAATTCTGATGAGTTGTGTAGTGTTGCTGCCAAACTTCTGTGGAGTGTATTTGTAACATGTGGTTACTCCAGCTCTAGTTACTTTTTGTGAAACTGAAAATACAGTACTTGGATGTTGATTATCTTCCAATTCAGATGTTCATGTTTACCATACATATTCATCTATAAGTTGACTTCACGTATAAGTCAAGGACAAGTTTGGGGCCAAAATTATGGATTTTGATATTGCCCAAGGAAAAGTTGAGGATAAAACTTTGGGACTCAACATGGGGCTCCTTAGATCCACTGCATGGAGAGGCCTGCACTGCCTCAGGGGGCCAGCCACACCTAGCTGCTGTCACTGCCATTTTTCCACCTAGCATTCAGAAAGGACTTTAACCACCGTACCACTCAGCACCGGCTCCTTCTACTCTCTCTGGTAGCCTTTGGACATGCCTGGGTGGAAAAATGGCAGCAATGGTGACTCTTTGGTGCTTCCGCACTGTAGCATAGAAACAACCTCTGTCCACCGCAGCAGGAAAACCCCCCAAAAACCCACCAGAGAGAGAACAGAGGGGGCTGTTGCATTTCCTTCAGGCTCTCCTGACATTAATAATAATAATAATAATATTTATTTATACCCCGCCCCTCTGTTAAAACAATCGGGGCGGCTTACAAAAATTAAAATACAATACAGATAAAATCCCCAAACACCCCCCACCCCACCCTCCCCCATAAAAAAATATTAAACAATTATAAATTAAAACCAACTGATCAAAAAATAACAATTAAAAACAATAAATACAATAAAATACTATAAATGGCCAGCAGACTAAAAGAAGCCAGGATCCCCTGAGGCCGGGATCTAATTTGGAAAGGCCTGCCAAAAGAGATCCGTCTTTAGTGCTTTTTTAAAGCTACTCAGGGTTGTTATCTGACGGATCTCGTTTGGCAGGTCATTCCACAATTTGGGGGCGATTACCGAAAAGGCCCTCTGGGAGGTTGCAGACAGCCTAGATTTTTGTGGCTGAAGCAAATTCCTCCCAGAGGACCGGAGTGCATGGGGAGGATTGTATGGGAGGAGGCGGTTCCAGAGATAAGTTGGATCCAAGCCATTTAGGGCTTTAAAGGTAATAACCAACACCTTATACATTGATTAAGCTCTCAGATTCTTAGGGTTTAGTCTGGACAGAAAGAAGAATCTGCCCCCTCCGTTCTCTCCACCATGGAGGGAAGTCCCAAAAGAGCCACTGGACAGAAAGCAGAGGGTTTTATTTTTCAGGTTCTCCTGGCTTCTTCTAATTTTCCCACTCCGGTGGGCAAGCACCAAAAACTGCCAGTGCAGCAGGGAGAATGGAGAGAATCAAGGAGTTTTTCAGGTTCTCCCAACTACTTCTAAGCTCCCCGCTCTAGTGGACAAGCACCAAAGTGCCGTTGCCACCATTTTTTCAAGCAGGCCAGAAGCAGAGCTGCAGTGGACAGAGGTACCACATTGACACGTGTATAAGTCAACCCATGCCAAACATGGTCAAGGTTTTGCCAACATCGTGGTCACAGAGACCTCAGTGAAATTATCGCAATGTTTAGCTTGCTTAGTCTGTAACTGAGTTCCTGAAATGTAAACAGTATTGCAAGAGGAAAAGTGCCAAATATGGACACGGAAACCACAATATGGGAGGAGGGAAATGCTCTTGTTTGTATCTTATAACACACACTGTATGTTCTATAAAAGATTACATTCAATGTGGCTCGAGGCTCTTGGGCTTTCGGAAATTATTCCACCAAGGGCCCGCACGTAACTGGGAATAAAGCTCACTTTCTTCGACTTCTCTGTGATCCTGAGTCTGGTTCTTGCAACAGCACTATCCACAATGCTGCAGCCTTATTTGAGAAGTCACACCGAACAAGTCTTGAAGAGAAACGACAATGCAGAAAGAATCACAACCCGGAAACATCACCCAAGGAGACCTTCTGCTGTGCTTTCTGCAACCGGACTTGTTTATCTTGGATTGGCCTTTTTAGTGATCAGCACACTTGCAGAAAGCGCGAGATGAGTCCTTCTTAAATCTTCGTTTGTGAAGAAAAGCCAGAGAGAGAGAGCATATAATGGGACTTGAGTATCCACGGGGTGTGTGTGTGTGTCCTGGAACCAAACCCCAGCTAATATGAAGGGACAAATGTACTATAAATGAAACAGATAGAAAAGAAAATGATAAAACCAGCACATACTCATGAATGCACCAATATTAAGTACCAGTATGTTTAAATTTAAACCAGAGTTCAGAACCAATGTTACTTGCAAACTGTCCTAAGCTACCCAAAGTTTGTCTTAGCAACCATTATAAAGTTAGTGGAGCTGTTACTACACACAGGAATAGATATACAGACTGGTAGCTTACCAGAAATCGTGATTAAAAGAGGCTTCTTGTTGTTGTTGTTAGCCTTCAAGTAGTTTCCAACTTATCACGACCCTAAGGCGATCTTATCATGGGGTTTTCTGAGGCTGAGAGAGTGTGACTTGCCCAAAATCACCCAGTGGTCCCGAGTCATAATCCAACACTCAAACCACTATGCCACACTGGCTCCTAAAAGAGGCTTAGGGCCTAAATACCCTAAAGGCACCAGATTCCACCTGATCGTGGAAGCTAAGGAAGGCCAGTTCTGGTTATTACTTGGATGGGAGACTGCCAACAAATACCAGGTGCTGCATGCTATATTTCAGAGGAAGGCACTGACAAACCACATCTGAGTTTCCCTTTTTTAAATTTTATAATTTTTTATTATCATGTAATAAAGCATACAATGAAAAACACATCAAACTGACAGATAACAGCCAACAAAGACCAAAGACACAGTCGCTTAGGAGATTTGTCTAGTTACAGTTTCAGGTAAGCATGAGAGACTCCACAAAAATCCCACTAGGCATGGAGGAGGAGAAGATCTATAGCCAATACATCTGTCCAGAACATCCTATGATGTATCGGAGGCTGGAACAAGTCTGAAGTCATGTTTATGTATTCAATAAAAATAAACCAGTCTTCTTGAAACATGGAAAGTCTTTTTTGTCCATTACAAAAGCTCATAGTATAGGTTAATTTTTCCAGTGATAATGAAGACCAAACTCTTGCAATCATAAGAGAGCCAGATTTCCAATTTTTAGCAATCTCTTGCCTGGTGGCAGCTAAAAAACACCCAATTAATTTATGGTGCTTAAGATAAGCATTATTATCTTTAAACGATAGCAACAATAAAAAGACAGGGCGAAAGTGCATCTTTTGGCAAGTAATACTCGAGTGCTTTCATCAGCGCTGTCTACGCACAATCCTAAATATACACTGGACTGACTATGTGACGAATGTTGCTGTCCTTGAGCAAGCAGGGATCACCAGCACTGAGGCCATGATATTGAGAACACAGCTACGCTGGGCAGGGTACGTTTCTAGGATGGAGGACCATCGCCTCCCAAAAATACTATTCTATGGTGAACTCGCCACGGGTCAGCGTAAGAGGGGCGCTCCAAAAAAGCGATACAAAGACTCCCTGAAACAACATCTCAGGCTTGGCCAAATTGATCACCAACAGTGGTCCGCCCTGGCCTCACATCGGGAGGCATGGAGACGCACTATCCACAATGCTGCAGCCTTATTTGAGAACTCACGACGAACAAGTCTTGAAGAGAAACGACAACGCAGAAAGAATCACAACCCAAAAACATCACCCAAGGAGACCTTCTGCTGTGCTTTTTGCAACCGGACTTGTTTATCTCGGATTGGCCTTTTTAGTCATCAGCGCGCTTGCAGAAAGCGCGGGATGAGTCCTTCCTGAATCTTCGTTTGCGAAGAAAAGCCAGAGAGAGAGAGACATGAAATTGTTCCAAAACAGCTTGCCAAAATTCTACCACTACTGGAAACTCGATCTACATATGTACAAATGTCCCTGACATATGACAACCCCTCCAGCAGCATGGCATGATGGTCTTAATCATTCTGGAAAGCTGGAGATGGGAAAGATATCAACAGTGTATTATTTTTAAAGTAGTCTCCCTGACACTAGCTGATCTGGATGTGTATGGGCTTGAGGTCCAACATCTGAGTTGTCCTTGCCTAAGAAAATCCTATGAAATTGATGGGGTCAATATTAGTTGACAGGCGACTTGAAGGCACATACACTTACACTGGACTACCTATATCAACTAACCAACATTATATCTCAATCTTGAGTCTTCTCTGCTCCATGTGCTTTTAACAGGAAGCTGCTTTGTTATAACTTAAAAAAAAAAACCCAACTAATTAATTTTTGTGTGATCATGGCACGGAAATTCCCATACCTGAGTGGATAAAGTACTAAGTAAACCAGCAGTACCTCCCATTTTTTAAAACAGTCATGGCTGTGCAATTTGGAGCTGCCATGATTAGTGAAAACACTGAAATATCCATCACATCAACATTTCAAAACAAAAGCACACCCCAGGAGGAGGTATATAAAGATACATATTGCACTTTATTGTTGTTATGTGATTTCAAGTCAATTCTGACTCTATCATAGGGTTTTCTTGCCATTGCCTTCCTCTGAGCTGAGACGGTGTGACTAGACCAAGGACGTTCCGTGGCTTTCCATGGCTAAATAGTGATTTGAACTCTGGGGTCCTAGGTCACATTAGAAATGGTGGTCACATTAGAAATGACTTAATATGAGGGGTTAAAATTGAAGTTTAAATATGAGTGGTGTGCCTTAAGATTTTTTTTTAAAGGCAACACTAATGACTGCCTTTTGCTACTCATTTTGTGGGGGAGGGAGCAAATTCGGGAGTACAATCATGGCTGCAGAATTAATCTAAAATTACAGAAGGAGAAGGAAATCACCACAGCTTCTGCCCCCAAAAGAAGAAGTTGTGTTCTGAAGAACCAGTAATGTGACCTCTCATGTAAAAATGTCCCCACCCATTAAGAGCTTGATTAGCTTATAATCTGTATTTCCTAAACATTTCCCTCTGGTCACACTGGGAGCTCAAATGTTTCTGAAAATGCAGCCAACCAGTCTAGCTAACTGAATGACATTGTGGAAAACAATCTCCTTTTTGCTGATTATTTTTCTGGTAAAAAAATATAGTTTCTTCTCAGTTTTTGAAGTGAGAAGTGGAAGATATTTTTAAAAGCACATCTGAAAATGAAAGAAAAAAATCACCTGTTTGATCTGAAGGAATGGAAACTTCACAGAATGCCATTATTTAATGTCAAAATCACTATACATATATTACTAGGGCCCTTGAATCAAAGGCTTCTCTGCGTATCCATATTGTTAAGTGGCTCCTTCCTTAGCACTCTTTTATCCTTACCCCAAGGTCTCTAACTTCTGTGTAAGTGCTTTTTGTAGCTTTTGGTGCTCCCATTTTTTTTGGGGGGGGGGGGGGAGGACCCAGTTCTCTCATTGTCTCAAGAAAGCAGCACAGCTTTCAGTGCAAACTCCTGAAACAATCAGAATATTTACGAATATTTCATTGCATCATGGTAGATTGACTACTGTGAACAAAATGGAGAAAGGTAAAATTGTTTTAAAAACTCATTTCTATGTATTAATGTGTGTATGTGTGTGTGTGTATGTGTGTGTGTGTGTATGTGTGTGTGTGTGTATATATATATATATATATATATATATTCCTGCGTATAAGACTGCTTTTTAACACTTGAAAATCTCCTCAAAAGTGGGGGGGTCGTCTTATATGCCCAGCAGATCTTTTCCCCTGCTGTGAGAATGACTGCCTATTCTTTGAAGTGTTAATTGCCCTCCATTTAGGGATTGCATTTTGGTAAGCTTGCAAGGAAGATTTTCCATTTGCATAGTTTTGGGGATTTCCTCTCCAGGAGTTTGCAAGTCTGCCAATGTGGCTCTAAAATCATTAATGTGCTCATTCAAAAATTTGGGATTTGATAGCTTCATATTAACCAACTTCATTATTAATGAAACCTTACTTTCCAAAGATTGAACATCACAGAGATTTTTCAAAGTATCCCATGCTTTTTTTACCTGTTCTCAGTCCTTTAATTTCACAGACTATTCCATCATCTACAGCCACTGAGCTGGCTGGCTGGTGGGGGGCAGGCTTTCCAGGGGGGCAAAGTCTATATTTTAACTTAAAAATGGGGGGTTCGTCTTATGCACCCAGTCGGATATATGGGATTCCTGTACTTTTAAATGCTACTGCACATGTTAATGTCATGTTGACCCCCCCTGGCCGCAATGCTTCTGCAGCAGCCATTGTTTTTCTGCCATTGCTAAGTGGGTCTACCCAATTGCCATTGCACTGAGTAATCCTGCTTGAAGGCATGAGGGGAACTGGCAGCTGCTTCATTTTCTTCCTATAGAGCCTGCAAGTGAGTTGCACAGCCAATGGTGGCAGTGTGATGGGCCATCATGGCTACCAGAAAACCCGCCTTGCTGGTGAGTGGAACTTGGTGGGTGCGGCTGTGCCATCAGAGGGGCTAGATTGGAGATGGGCAATGGGGGAATGGGCTAACAATAGGGTTCCCAGATTTCAGGACCTGGTCCTTCTTATAGCAAGGGAAAGGAATCTTAGGGTGAGAGCATCACCTTGAAAGGCGTGTGTGTGTGTGTGTGTGTGTGTATCCACGGAACCAATATCCGCAATTTCAGTTATCCATGCGGCACAAAACAGCACACCTACCATAGATTCTTCCTAGAAAACGCCTAGAGAGGAATCCTCTCTAGATGTTTTCTAGGTCCTCCAAGGCAACTCTATGGTATTTTAAACCAGAAGTCCCATTATTTTCAATGGCATTCAATGTTATCTGCAGTTTTTGGTATCTGCGGGGGCCCCCAGAACCAATTCCCCCAGATATGGGGGTCCTACTGTAGTCTTTAATAAAATTTTGAAACAATTCAGTGACATACTCTGAGCAACTGGGGTTGATACTTAATGTATCAAGCTTGCTGACATCACCAGGGCCTTCGTTTGGTCTCAGGGTTTAGCCTTGAAATCACAGGGTCTGCAATAGTATTAACCTGGCAACCCTAGTGAACAAAGACATCCTGAGAAAGACACGCCCCCCCCCCCAAAGAAAGCTGAAGGGAGGCCTAACAACAAAGTTAGGAATAACGTTAGGGAAACAAAGTTAGGGAAGGAATAATGCAAGGGCCTAAATATCTAACAGCACTAACAGCACTTGGAAGCTAAGCGCAGTCAGTCCTGGTTAGCATTGGATGGGAGACCGCCAACCATACCAGGTACTGTAGGGTATATTTCACAGGAAGGAACTGGCAAAATCATCTCTGAGAATTTTGCCATAAGTCAACAGGCAACTTGAAGGCACACACACTGTACCAAACCAAATGGAAAGTTAATATGATTTTGAATGCACTATAACTTTGTTCAGAAAGGGGAAAAAATGGCAAGATATATTATATGTAATTGGGAAAATGATGTACAATAATCAAGTACATTTTTAAAATAAAAAGTATGGAATGTGTATTAGGTAGAACACTTAACATCTGTAGATAGGTTCATACAGAAATAGCTGACACCCCTACAGAAAGTCATCCATTATTTCCATAAATGGGTCTTTCATGAAGGCTGAAATCAGTGCAATTACAAACAAGTTTTTAAAAGTGTCATTGCAAAACACAATCAGTCCAATCAGCATCCTAACCATATCCTAAACTTCAACAACCTGTGCTCCTTGGCCAAGCAACTAGATGTGCCTATTGGAAAATATCTTCCATGGTACAGAATTTGGGTCTTGGCAGTGCCTTTTGAGAAAATATGTGGTGTTTGTGAGATTAGATCCTTGGAAATAAATCATTTCATAGAAACATAAAGTTGGAAGAGACCACAAGGACCATCTAATCCAACCCCCTGCCATGCAGGAATACACAATCAAAGCATTCCCAACAGATGGCCATCCAGCCTGTTTAAAACTTCCCAAGAAGGAGACTCCACCACACTCCCAGGCAGTATATTCCATCAAACAGCTCTTACTGTCAAGAATTTCTTCCTAATGTTTAGGTGGAATCTCTTTTTCTATAGTTTGAGTCCATTGCTCATGTCCTAGTCTCTGGAGCAGCAGAAAACAAGCTTGCTCCATCCTCAGTATATCCTCAGTATCCCTTCAAATATTTAAACATGGCTATTATGTCACCGTTTAACCTTCTCCAGGCTAAACATGCCCAGCTCCCTAAGCCACTCCTCACAGGACATGGCTTCCAGACCTTTCACCATTTTGGTTGCCATTTTTGTTCCTTACCCTCTAAATGGCAATGACATACCTGTTAGTAGATACCTAACTAGAAACATATTTCTAATTTCTTCACAGTTGTGGACAACGGAAAAGTATCTTGAAGTAGTGTTGTTTATGCCTGAAGCACAAAAATAGCTTTGTTTCACCTGTTTCAAACACCTGTCTAGAGACTAAGGTCTAAATCTGTTCCTGAAATCTTGTTTTTAATCCCAACTAGAGCAGACCCAATGAATCAAATGGGATTTACAAGGGTTAACTTATCATCCAGCAATTAATTCAATGAGTCTACTCTAGTTAGGACTAGTAATGACGTTTAGGACTGAGGTGACCCTAAGAATGGCAGTTCAGTAGTTTGGTAGGTCCAAACATAAGAGAGAATTGTTAAGGATGGACACAAACTCATATTTGAATTCAATGAGAATGATATGCCCTCCATTTGAGACATATGTGGCCTTGAGGGTTGAAACAAAACCATAGTATGCAGCTGGATGTATCTTCAGACATGGAAAAGTATGGTCAAATATTCCAACTAATTATTCACTTGTGGTACATATTAATTCATTCACCATGTTATGTGTGTCCTGCCTTTTCCCCAGACTGGGACTCAAAACATTACAAAAAAACAGAAAATTACAACAAAGACATATATAGTTAAAAACATACAAAGGTAGAGATTAAAACAGAATTAAACAACAGAATTAGAACAGTTTCAATTATTACTTTAAAACAAAGATTAAAAAACAGCACAGGACCACAAAAAGCCTTTCTCTAGTTAACAATCAGTTCCCAAAGGCTTGCTGGAATAGGAAGGTCTTCACCTGCCACAAAACAAAGCAAAGCAAAACAAAACACTACCAGAAACAACCAAACAGCCAGTCAAGAAGGAGCCATCCTAACCACCCTAGGGAGAGAGCTCCAAAATCTAGGAGCAGCCACAGGGAAGACCCTTTTCCACATTCCCACCAAGCATATCTGTAAAGGAAGTGGGACAGAGAGAAATGCATCCTCAAAAGATCTTAGAGTTTGGGGAGACTCAGATGGGAAGATATGGCTATTCAAATAGCCTGGTCATTTAAACTCCAGTTTTCTAAAAGCCTTCTGAGCAAGGAAGGCACTGGGGACAAGATAAAGGGCAGGGATATCTGTGCATTTCTCATACCAGTGTTTGGTTTTTTTAAAACACATTTGAGGGCATCTGGGAGAGGTCCAGGGACTGCAAAAACAGCCCTTGAGTCGCATGAATTGTACTTCTGCTGTATTAAAGCCATTCTATAAATCTTGGGATCTGAAGAAAGGGGATATTAGAATCACTGAGTTGGAAGAGACCACAAAGTCCAGTCCAACACCTTGCCATGCAGGAATGTACAATCAAAGCACTCCTGACAGTTGGCCATCCAGCCTCTGTTTAAAAACCTCCAAAGAAGGGGACTCCACCACACTTTGAGGCAGTGTATTCCACTGTCAAACAGCTCCTACTGTCTTCCTCAAACTTGTTTCTCTATTTCATACAATTGCCAGAATTATAGCACTCATGGCTTTCTACTACATTTCAGAGCTGTGTGTGTGTGTGTGTGTGAGAGAGAGAGAGAGAGAGAGAGAGAGAGAGATTGATTGTGTGTACTATATATCAAAATTACACCCCATCAGTTGGACCACTAGCCTTGTCAGTCAGTATCTGCCATGAATTTAGAACTCAAAATTTAATATCTGTCAAAGGAGGAGGAAAAAAACCTCTTTTACTAAGGAAGGTACTCTTGTAAAAGTTTAATGAACCAGAAAAAAAGATGTTTCAGATTAGCATCATTTAGCACTTTCAGAAACCTACTTATTGGTGACAGGTGCTCAGACATTTTTCATAAAAATGACATTAGAAAGAGCACTAAAGATTTTGCCATTCATTGTAATCACATATACAGATCCTTCAATTCTGAGATCTTTTCAATATGGCCAAGGTGCAAAACGGATCCTCTTTCAGCCAAATAGATGACAATTATTATTTGGGAGGGGAAAAAAGGTTAAAAGAGGTAATGGAGACAGTATCCAGGTTCATTTTCTGGCAAGAAAAATTATGCTTAGCAGATTTTGCCCTAAGCTGTGCTCTGCATTCAGTCATAATAACCACCTGTAACCAGCAACAGTGAATGAGGCATCGCTGTTGACACAAGGTAATGAGCTAGCAAGGTTTTCAAACACTGAAATTTTCCACAGATGGTCACCAGAGCTTTTACATGTGCCAAGACAGTAAAATCTCTTTTTCTTTAAACTCATCCTACTCTCCAACAAAGCAAAGTGTTCTGGTTTCAGTATTAAGCCTTTCTTTAAAACATGCATGAGTAGCTGTCAGGATAACAAACTTATGGAAAAAATATAGCTTAAAACGCCAGCTGACTCTTAGGTAAATTACATGCCAACTATTCAGATTCTAGGGAAGGAGTCATATTCTCCTATGTTGGGCAGGGCAGGGGGATGCATAGGAAAATAAGGTGCCTTGTACTCAGTTACATGACTTGTCCATCTTTCACAGCATTATCTACGCCAGGGCTATATTAACAGCATTATTGGTGCACTGGGCCCTGCCTACACAACCACTCACAGGAATAAAAATATAGATTATCAATAAAATAAACATATTTATTGGTACCTCCAACAAAATCAGTGTTTTGACCCTCTCCCCAGTGTACAGCTTCAGTGAGAGCAAAGTCCCTTCCTGTCCAGACTTCAAAATCCCTCATGTGTAAACAGCAGAGATAAGAACGAAGAGAGGACAGAAGCACCTTTCAATGTGGGAAGGGATGGGGGAAGCAATGTCTCAGTGGGGTGTCTCCCCAGTGAACTGGCGTCTCTACCTTTGGCCAACGGAAATCGCGGGAAGGGAAAGAGAGGTGGAGTGTGGACGGGCAGCTTGTGCCTCTGGGAGAGGGAGAGAGTGCAGACTGGAGGGCTGGAAGGAGACACCCTCTTGGTGGAGCTGTTGGAGTATGTGTGTGTGTGAGAGAGGGGGGGGGGAAGAGTTGCTCAGTGTGGGCAGCTGCTCTGGGCAGAGCCAAGGAGGAAGGTTGAGCCTCCCTTTCTTGGCTGCCACTTGGCTTTTCTGCCTCTTCTGGGAGGGTTTCCCTTGCTTTGCTCCTCAGTGAGGACGCCCCCTCCAACCGCCCATCCCCCCCTCCTCTCTTTTCACTTTATCTTCCCCATTCTGGCAAATGCAGACATACCTACTCTCTGCTACAAGTCGTAATTTTTCTCCTTCTACTGAGTTAGTGGGAGATTAGAATGTCGAGGTGGGTGATCGGGAAATTAGTGTAAAATTCTGGTCTATGCATAGATTATCATGGGGCCCCTATGCTCATGGAGCCCCTGGGCAATTGCCCAGCATGCCCATGTGTTAAGATGGCAGTGATCTACACTGACTTGCAGTGAGTTCCAAGTGTTTCACACAGGATTCTTTCCTAACTCTGCCGAGAAACTAGAACCTTTGACAACGAAAACAGGGCTCTTCTATGGCGCAAAGATACCTCCCCTTGTAAGAAGCATTAAAGATATCTTAATTTCTTCAAACTAATAATTCAAAATGTTCAACTTTTTTTATGTCTTCCAAGACAACTCAAATGCTAAATCAAATTTCCCAAGCAATCCTCTCTAATAGCAAGGGGCAAATTGTCAAGTTACTCCCTTATATGCAAAATCAGGGACGGGAATCATGTGGCTCTCCAGATATATATTTTGAATGCATCTCCCAGCATCTCTCACCTCTGGATGTATGCTGGTTAAGGCTTCTGGGAGTTGTAGTCCAATGACATCTGGAGAGCTGCAAGATTTTCAACCCTATGCTAAACACCTAATCACTAATAGGCCATTAAATGTACAGGTCTATTCATAGCCTGCTCCAGGTTGAGGAGAGAGCTTGGTTAAGTCCCATTTGGTAGACTTTCTCCTGCATTAGACCCCCATCCACCCAAACTTGGCAGCAGCGGTGGGCAGTTTGAAAGTTGCCATTTTAATTTCCTACTCCAGAACAATGCTACATTAGGCAACCCAGGGCATTAAAGGGAAGCTTAAATCAGTGGCATCTCAGACCCATCAACTTCTCAAAACGGTCTGCAACCCCTAAAGAATTTATAGCTATTGCTCTAGTGGAAACTTTTGTTGCAGTTTTGGTAGCATTCCCCTGTATTCTCACTCGCTGCTTTTTAATCTTTCAGTACATGACATATAAGCTAAGACCCTGTGTGGTGTAGTGGTTTGGGCATTGGACAAGGACCCTAGAGACCAGGGTTCAAATTCCCACTTGGCCATGGGAACCTCCTGGGTGACTCTGGGCAAGTTACACTCTTGCAGCCCCAAAGAGAAGCAATGGCAAACCCCCTCAGAACAATTTTTTTTCAAGAAAACCCAGTCATAGGTTCACCATAAGCCAGAAATGACTTGAAGGTACACAATAACAATATGGTTCTCATGACTAATTCAATAAAATAAAAATAAGAACTGTGCTAAAGCAGAAGAAAATTCTGGAGAAAGAGACTGAAAGATTGAGAGAGGGAGATTGACTGATTTTCTTGGGGATCCCACTCCTATCTCACAAAAACTAGATTTCAAAAAAATCATTATCAATTGTAGGTCAGGGAGGAACATGTAGCAAAGATAAACAGATGGTTTTGTTGTGTGCTTTCAAGCTGTTTCTGATTTATGGTGACCTTAAGACAAATCTATTATAGTTGTCTTTCTGTATCCACAGATTCATGGCTTGAAAATATTCTTAAAAAAATAATAATCCAAAAAGCAAACCTTGATTTTGCCATCCTATATAAGGGACAACATTTTGCTATGCCATTGCATACAATGGGACTTGAGTATTCACAGATTTTGGTATCCACAGGGGGTCCTGGAACCAAACCCTAGCAAATATGAAGGGACAACTGTAGGATTTTTGGTGTGTGTTTTTTGGCAAGATTTGTTCAGGCGTCTACCCTCACCTTCCTCTAAGGCTGACAGAGTGTGACTTGCCCAAGATCACTCCTGGGTTTTCATGGCCTAGCAGAGATTCAAATCCTGGACTCCAAGTATCCTAGTCTAACACTCAAACCATAATACCACACTGCTTCTCTGAACAGATGGTTGTAAAGGTAAAGGAAAATTACCTCAGTTCAGGTTTATATTTATACCCTTGGCAACAGTTATTTTGAATACATCATGATGATGAGGAAGTTGAAGATAATTATTTTGATTACAACATTTTGTATAACATTTTAACATACACTTAGAAAAAATATTTAATTGAGGAGAAAAGTCTGGAATGCATATTAGGAAGCTATTTTCCTGTTGTTAAATTTGTAGTCAAGATAATATATATGTTGTTGTGTGCCTTCAAGTCATTTCCAACTTACAATGACCCTAAAATAAACCTATCACGGGGCTTTCTTGGCAAAATTTATTCAAAGTGGATTTGCCATTGCCTCCCTCTGAGGCTAAGAGTGCGTGACTTGCCCAAGATCACCCAGTGGTTTTCATGGCTGAGCGGGGACTTCAACCCTGGTTTTCAAGAGTCATAGTCCAACAGTCAGACCACTACATCACACTGGCTCTCCATATGTAGCTGAGAATTATGGTCCCCAACATTATTTCCATAAATGGATCTTGCACAAATTTAAAAATGCATCCTCTGCACCTTATGGGAAGAGTCTTTTTAAGTATTCAGATCACCATCTAAAAGTACTCCTGCACCCAGCATTTTCCCTTGAGGACGTATGACACACAACTTGGTCAGATCCAGGTTTGATTGTTGTGTTCTGTTCTTTGTGGGGCTGTCTTTGAAGTCTACCTGGAAATATCTGCCAATGCAGAATGCAGCAATGGAAATACAGTAGGACCCCCTGTATCCCCTGATTCATCATCCACTGATTCAATTATCCATGGGACACAAGGCAGCACACCTACCATAGAGTCTTTCTAGAAAAAGTGTCCTCTCTAGCCATTTTTTAGGTTCTCCAAGGCAAATCTATGGTATTTTAAACCGGCAGTACCGTTATTTTCAATGGTGTTTGCTATTATCCATGGTTCTTCTGTTTCCATGCCCCCCCCCGAACCAATTCCCAGCGGGTATGGGGCTCCTATTGTATCAACCAAAACAGGTACATAAAATATATGATCTCACCCATCAACTATATTGGCTTCTGCTTTGTTTTTGAGACCAATCAACATTCTGGTGATTATCCTGAATCCTTCAATCCATTTTAGGATTTTTGTACCTAAAGTGTCACCTTTCCCTGGCTGACCCTGTCCAACTTCTGAAGGCAGATCCAGCTTCATGTAGCATCGTCAACTGATGTGCGAGCACATGGCCTTCATTGTTATGGCACACTGTTATGGCTCCTCTACTCCTTGCAAGTGTTTCAGCAGTTGATAAAAAACAACATTGTTCCCAGGACCTCTAATCAATTATGTAGTGATTTCATCCTTATGGTCCCTATGATGTGATTACTGCTTCTTCTAAGGACTTTTTCAGACAAGGTACCTACCACTACAAAACTGTGTCATTTAGGATGCAACAGTAACACAAAGGGCAAAATTGTCAGACACCCTCATCGTTCAGCCATTCCCGGGGCATAGCACTGGCATGGATGAGAAGTCACTTTTTTATTGATAGGCTAAGCTGTCAATAAAAAGTGACACCTTATTCACACCTGCACTATGCCCCCAGAACGCTGAATGACGTTGTCGGTCTGCTAATTTCACCCTTTTGTGTTATCCTTATGACATGGGTTTTGCCGCTCCTGATAATGTCTTAAGTTTTATTAAAACTGCTTTTCATGGAAATATTGTTAGCAACCTTGAGAATTTCTATAATGGACCAAAACTACAGAATATGTCTCTTTTGGTGGACTCAATGAAACAAACCAATAAAAAAAAATTATACTACTTGTAAATTTTAAATGTGATTACAGCTGTTTTACATCTATCTTGAATGGGCAAAAAATAAAAAATACTACAGTAGGACCCCCGCATCCATGGGGGATTGGTTCCAAGCCCCATCGCAGATGGTGAAATCTGCAAATAATAATGAACACCGCCGCCACCGCACCAGAACTCTCCTCCCGCCTACCCAATGTGCCAAAACACCCTGCCATGAGGTCACCTCCTCCCTTCCTCCCCCACCTGTCAGCTCCACAACACCGGAATCCCCCCTGGCAAGGTCACCTCCTCCCTCCTTCCCCCGCCCACCTGCCGCACAAGAAATCCCCCCTGAAGAAGAGAGGGGGAGGTGAGCTTGCCTCCTCCCTCTTTCCCCCACCCACAGCATCGCAACCCCCCTTGTGAGCTCACCTCCTCCCTTCATCCCCTCCCACCCACCCACCCTGCCGTTGCCATCCGTGGATAATTGAATCTGCAGGTGGTGAATCAGCATATACGGGGGTGCTACTGTACCTTCAAACCTCACTGTGTAATTTGGAAAAGCACCAGCAAAATTGCTTTGTGAAAACACTTTTAATGCCATGTAGCATTGTTTCAGAAAACTCATTACCTGATTCCTGGAGATAGCGATACACCAAGAAATTCACTTCGTCACTGGTTATGCTCATCTTAGCCCCACCTCAATATGATGAGGTTTGCAAGAAGTGTGATCCACACTCTGTTCAAAAAGGAAGAAATACAAATACAGAGTTTGAGTATATTTGATCATGCTTTGATTTATAGCTGGATTACAGATGAAGTTCTTTTTTGTAAAGCCCTAAACAATTATAATGTACGGAAGCAACTCTACACTTTGAATATTCTAGCAAAATGGTCATTTTTCTAAACTTGGATTTTTAAAGATTTGAAATCGTTATCCATCTATCCTTATATGGACATCCTAAAGTATTACAACAGTTCTAAAGAAACAACAGGCCAAGACTCTGGAAATCAAGAACTGCTACAGAGACAAAGGAGGCATTTCATTCTGCTCCCACATTGCAGGCCACTATTCCTCTGATTTACTAAGTTAATATAATAATATAATGTTAAAAACTACCTGCAAACATTGAAAGATAAGCAACATGGATATATTTAGAACAAATGACTGAAGTGTGATGTATATTTGCTTATTTTATACAGTGGCGCTGGTTACACAAATCCATATAATTCCAAATCAACATTAAAACATCAGCAGAACCTCTTTATGCCTTCCTTCACTGTGCAAACCAAACAAATGTAGACCTGTGTGGCAAACAGTGAAAGAAAATGGAAAGTAGAGAGACTAGCAGAAAACAAAAGTAGAAAGACTAGGGAGATTTTCACACTGTTGAATTATTCTGGAGTAATAACAGAATAAAAGAAAGCGGGACTATTTTGGAATTGTCACAATTCCATTCGCACGTACCGTGATCACGTAACAATATCAGTTCATAATTTTCGCACCTTGGATACATTCCGTTTTAGAAACAAAACAAGCAATAACGATTTTGTTCCATCCTCTGCAGTTATCCCTTTCACAGCGGGACTTCTACTGTTATACAAACGGAAATGGTTGACGCACGCATGCGCGTTTACATTGATGAGGTCAGACGCTTCCATTTTTGTTGAGGTCTGTGGCTTCTTTCAGAGCCTCGCGAAAAACGAAAGCTTTCAATTTCTACTGAAGCATAGAAGGAAATTAGCAGTTGAAAATAGTGTAAATAAATACTTACAGTTAAATCAACATGTTCCTGATAATGAGCTCGTTGGGGGAACAAATCCTTAAAGGAGAACGCACCAAGCCAATGTCCCGAAAATGTCTGTCATCATTTGGAGGTGGGGAAACCATGTAAGGGCAGATTTTTTTCGCGCGATAACGGAATAGTAACAGAATACTTTTCGGACGAATTATGATCCCATGATAGTAACGGAAATTGTTCTTAATGACGACTTTTCCCCGTGAATACAATATGACGGGAAAATAATAGAATAAAAACAGGGCAAGCACAGATGCGTGACGACTGTGTGCGAACAGAAAAATCTCTAGCGATCCTGTTCTGATATTATAATGGGTTTTTTGGCCCGTGTGAAAATCTCCTAGGTGCATTAGCTTATTTGCTACATGATCACTGGGTGAGAAAGCAGAGAGATGCCTCTGAAACAGCAAATAATGGGAATTATTTGGTAATTAATAAGCAAAAAAAAAAAGGTTACAAAGTAATAATAGGTTTAGAAATACACACTTCCTCCATGGTCAGAGGGGTGACTTACCATCATATACTGGTACATTTAAAAAAAAGAATGATATACTGTAGTATTTTAAAATAAGATATTGGCAGAGTTTTGAAATATCACAGTTCTGCAGGAAAAATGTATTGGGAGCTCATGTTTACTTTCATTCTGACCAAACAATTCTCTTACTATATCAGCTTCCCCCCAGTATTTGGCCTGACATCAGCAGTATATACATTACAGCCTTTGGTCCCTGCAAAGTATAAAATTAGTTGCTTCACAACTGGTATGTGTCCCTTTTTTGGCAACCAGAAGGACATTAAAAGACTGTTTGTCCATTCCTGCTGCTCAGAGCAGCATCTGCTGCTTCAAGTCAGCTACACTCATCTGCAGGTTTCGTTAAAGCTGAAGGTCATGCATGACTGTAGCAGATGTCTCTGCATTATTTATGAGGGCAGTTCTTTGGAACTGTGTGGTGCTTTTATTTCACTGTCCTAATATAATTCATCAACCATTCAATTTAATTTCCCCCCATAGTTTTACAATCATGGTAAATTAGGACCTTTCTTCTCAATTACTACTTTTATTTATTGCACTAATTTGTTCTTTACACAATGCAGTTATGTAACCTCTTTTTATTTACTTTTCTCCTTGATAAAACCAGGACCTTACCCTCAGTTAGGAAGTCCCTGCTTCTTTGGAGTGAGGATAGAGGATTTTCTAATTAAAGGTCTTAAATTAAAATAAAACACCATTATAATGTAGAATCCATGAGGAATACTTAGCAGTATAGAAAAGACAGAAATAGCTTGTTGTGATATTTGATCCAACGTGGTTCAACACTGCATCTCTTAAGAATGGTTCCCAGATCTCAGGGTTTGAATCTCCAGCCCTCAGGGTAAGGGGAGGAATCTCAGGGTGATAGCACTGCCCTGAAAAAAAATAACTGTGTGGTGCTGGCTCCTGTTGCTGTAGGTTGCTTTAGAGTGGCTGCTGTAGATGCTCCAGAGATTTCTTCTCTTCCCCTCTCATCTGTTCAAACTGAGTTTTTGTCTTTGAATGAGCAGCTTTGGTTGATGCTTAATACATCATGCTGTAATGCATTACATTTAGTACAGGTTTAGTCTCCCTTATTCAGAATTCAAAAATCCAAAATATTCCAAAATCCAAAATAGTTGACACAAGTGGCTGAGACAGTGACACCTTGGCTTTCTGGTGGTTCAATGTACACAAACTTTGTTTCCTGCACAAAACTATTTAAAATATTGTGTATAAAATTATGTTCAGGCTATGTGTATAAGGTCTACATGAAGCATAAATGAATCTTGTGTTTAGACTTGGGTCCCATCTCCAAGATATCGCATTATGTATATTGAAGTATTCCAAAATCCAAAATATTCCAACATCCCAAATACCTCTGTTCCCAGGCTTTTCGGATAAGTGAGACTCAAACTCATATCATGCATCAGGCTGCATCCCCATCACATTACCAACCAACATCCCTATTTCAGGTTTGGGCTGAGAAATCTCAGAGCCTGGGATGCTCCTGATTAGGAAATCCTGATTGTCACTTATCTGCTCAGTCCTGTAGCTGCAGAAATCTTTTTAGAGTATGACATACTGACTGTCACATTAGTGGAAGATTTTGACTTCTTGAGTTGTGCCAAGTATCCTGAGCCTATTTGCAACAGCTACCATTCGACCAGATATGATCACTATGGCCATTTGAGTCAATAAATCTGTAAACAAAATCTTTAATATCTTACAGAAATGGGCATATGATGGACAGGACATGAATCATTTGCTGATTCTTTCTATAACTATTTTGTCCACAATAGAGCCATCTATGGCAGTAACTGAATACACATAATTATTCAGTTTTGTATTAAATGTACATATATATTGCTTGACTAGTGCAGAACAATAAACAGTAACATATATCTTTAGAATCAAAGGGTTAATTTCCCAAGCCAACTGAAGAAAACCAGAAATGCTTAGATAAATCCAGCCAAACAGAAGGGGCTTATGGCAATATGATGATTCCATTAAAAAAAAACATATTAAGTTACACAGGGCAAAATTCAACATTGTGCAAACAGATTTCTACTAATCTACAGGACAATCATCTCCACTCATTCCCTACAGCTACCAATATACAGTGGGCCCTGCAGTGGTATCTGCAGGGGACTGGTTCCAGGACCCACCCACCCAGCCACTCTCTGCAGATACCAAAAAATGTGCATGCTCAGGTCCTTATAAAAAATGTCATAGGGCAACAGCAGAAGTGGTGGCAAGCCCCACCAGCTGCCCACTTCTGCCTTGTGAAGGAACCCCACTGCTTCAAAGGCAGAAGTGGGCAACTGGCATGCTCCTTGCTGTGGATTCAAATGCACAGTATTGCGGGTTGAATCCTTGGATCCTGAGTCCACCGATATGGCAGGCCCACTGGATGCCTTCCACTCCTCTAAAACAGATTTTGGGGGCCTTTTCCTTGCTTCACTGACAAAAAATATTCAGTTAATTAACGGCATACATCCAAGTACAAGATACAAAAGAAGGTTTGATTGGATACAACCAAGTATAATGTCAGTATTTTTATGACCCAAGATTTATGATGCACTAGTCTGGAACATCTCAGTTTAAAACAATAATTAAACTGCCAGAAAAACATTGTGAGTTGCAATATTTAAATTCCCTGCATTATTCAAGGTTTGCTAAAGTTTAAAACTGATACCAGTACAATGTTTCATGTTCAAATAACAATCATCCACAGTCACAAATTACCCCTGAATTGTCCATATCCTTCAGCATTATGGACCTTGGAAAACTTCTACTGATAAGCCCACTTGTATTTAACCTTCTCATGTATATGTGCTCAGACAAGTGATGTCCAAGAAACATAGTAAATTAGCAATAAATTACAGCCTTTGTGATTGCCTGAGTAATTTTTGGCATGTTTGTTCAGTCTCCCACCACTCCTTCCCCATCTATAGCAGAGTAAAAATGTATTTATTTTCAAACTTTTAGCAATATTAGGTCATTAAACAGCAGCTTCATAGAGCACAGCTACAACAAAAAAAGTTAGACAAATTTGTTGCTAGATACTAGAAGGAACTTCCCATAGATCTACAAAGCATCATAGAGTTTCCTGCCAAACGTTCAGTTAGGTAACTGAATGAGATACCATTTACAGAAGACCAATTTCATTTTGACACCAACAGAAAAAATATACAGATTATAACCAAGCAAAATTTACAGTTCTGAGTTGTAGAAAAGCTTGAGTAATTTAGAGAGGAACATATATTGCAATGATCAATTCCTGTAATTCAAAGATGGAGGCTAAAATTTTGAAAAACTACAACTCCATACCACTTTGTCAAATTTTGTTCAAATTAACAATCTACACACTTGCTCCTGAATTCAAGAAGCCATAGAATGTTACATTAGGGCTGGCCACACATTTATTCCTCCATCTAGCCATTCAGTATATTATATGTTCATTCATGATCCTTAGACAACTGGGCAAAGTGATGTGATTACAATTAATCAAATACAGCTCTTGGTAATATTAATTTTATTTTCACATTGGCTTTTTAGCACTGCCTGTTCGGATCTAGAATCCCTGCATTAACTGGATTCTAAAGGAAAATAATTGAGTCTATAAAACTACTTAAGCACACACCAATGCACACACTTCACAAACAACACATATCCTCCTTCAAAAGAACAACTTTATAGTCTGCTGCAGTGCAATTCCAACTCCCTACATTGTTACAGATAAAAATACTTTTTGTTTTGAAGACAGTTAAAAAAGGAATTTGTTTGTCATAAATAAATCAGATTTTATTTTCATACAGACTGTTACAGTGCCAGAAATAACAAGATGATTTTTGTGCCTTTTGCCTATGTTGCTACAGGTCCCACAGTACCAGACAAAATACAAAGAACAATAAGGACAAAGGTGACAGAGCAAGTTCCTCACCATTGTTCAGCAACTGCCTCAGTCTAGAGATGCTCACTTGCAGAAAAGTATTCCATGCTAATAGTTCAGCACAGAAGAAAAATGAGGCAGACACACAGAAAAGAGGCAGATATTTATCTGTACCGGTGTTTGGAAATGAATAGCCATCCGCATCTGCAGGATGAGGTTAATATACACACACTGCTGTGATTCAAGCAGATAGTCTACCTAAGCTATTTCCAATTTTGCTCAGGCATTGTGTTTTCAGAGGGAGAACAACAAATCTTTCCATGGCTGGAATTTTGGGCTTCTGTGCACTGTGACAATACATGTTAGGTTATGCATATGGAAGCTGCTATTCTCTAATGTGTCTTGGCACCCTGCATAGGTGAGCAGAGGGCAGGCTAAATTTTGCATGACCTACTTTTACTTTCACTAGGCATGGCACACTGACATACTTTAATTTGCAAAGCAAGAATATATACCATGGTTTAGATAATTGGAGACAAGCTCTGATCTCGCACACTGGGTTGGAGGATCTCACTCAATTCATAGTTTCCCCGTAGCAAACTGTGGTTTGCTCAACTAGGGAGTGTTCTTTTAGATAGAGCATTTGAAACAAGGGTAAGAAAGAAAGGGCTGCATGAGAATAGATCTCATCCCTGATCCCAGATCTGAGCTTGTGCCTAAAGAAGCAACAGTTATTCTGTCCTTGAATAGCTGTGGAGAAAGGAATGTTGGTCTAACCTGTGATACGTTCTTTTCCAGTGTAGAGGCGAAGAGCATCCGCATGTTTCGGTTGTCCCTCCCACTTGCTCCTCATAGGCAGGTAACAGGATACTTTTATTTTGAACTGCCCACCAGTGAGATCATCTAGGACGGACGACCCCCCTGGCTGGTCAGTCTATATTACAGCCTCATGACATAATAGCATCCGCCCTCTGGTCCTAAGTCCATCTTCCTTGTAGACCATAACTGAAGATCCATTAGAAGATTTTCTCCACCGTAGAGGCAACTCAATAATCTCACCCCGGGTGGGCCGGATGCTCTTCACCTCTACACTGGAAAAGAATGTATCACAGGTAAGACCAACATTCCTTTTCCGCATGCTTGGGATTTACTAAAGCTTTGAAGCAAGGGCGGGCAAGGTGAGTTCTGTGTCCCTTAAGCCTGAACAATCCGCTGCAACACTCGTCTGCCAAACACGGCCTCCGCTGATTGCCTCTTGTCCAATCTGTAGTGCTGCACAAACGTTGAAGGAGACTTCCATGTTGCTGCCTTGCAGATCTCTTCCAAGGGGGCGTCCTTCTCCCAGGACACCGAAGTCGCCGCGCTTCGGGCGGAGTGTGCCATGATTCCCTCCGGAATCGGTTCGTTCTGTAACTCATAGCATGTAACGATACAACATCTGATCCAACGCACCAGGGTGGATGGAGACACCTTCCTCCCCAATTATTTAGAGAGAGGAGAAACAAATAACGCTTCTGAAACTCTAATTGGAGAAGTTCTCTTAACGTATACTCTTAGGGCCCTGCGTACGTCCAAAGTACGCCAGATCTTCTCCAACTCTCTTTCAGAGTTTGGACAGAAAGAGGGCCAAACCACCTCTTGTGATCTGTTGAATACTGAATTGACCTTCGGTTTGAAGTCTGGATGCAGCCTGAGGACCATCGAGTCCAGCCTGAAGATGCACAGGTCACGTCCAATTGATAACACTGCTAGCTCTGAAACTCTTCGTGCTGAGGTGATTGCTACTAGAAAAAGAATCTTCCATGTCAGTAACTTCAGTGGTGCTTCCTTCAAAGGTTTGAACGGGCATACTGATAAGGCTTTCAGGACTGTATGAAGATCCCAGGAGGGGAATCTGTGGATTGTTGGTAGAGCTATGTTGACAAGACCCTTGATAAATTTACGAAGGTGAGGATGTGAAGATACTGCAGCTGCCCTCTCCGGGGGCAAGAATGAAGTTATACCCGCCACCTATCTCTTTATCATTTTAGGGCAAAGGCCAGTCTCCACCCCATCCTGTAGAAAATCCAACAGTAGAGGAACTGAGACTTCTATAAAGTCTCGGTCCTTACGCTTGCACCATTGTCAAAAAACCCGGAAAGTATACTCGTAGATGCATTGGGTGGATTCCCGTCTGGACGCTAACATCATCCCGACCACCCCACTCAATCTCCACGTGCGGAGCTGTAGCCAGGCCGGGTCAGGATGATGTACCTGACCTTGGACTAGTAGGTCGGCTCACACCGGGATTGGGACTGACTCCACCCGTAAGTCGAGAATGTCTGGAAACCATGCTCTTCGAGGCCATTCTGGAGCGATGAGGATGACCTCTGCCCTCTCTGTCCACATCCTGCTGATCACTCTGGGAATCAGCTGGATTGGAGGGGAAGTGTAGAGAAGTTCCCGTGGCCAAGGGCATGTCAGAGCATCCATGTCCTCTGCTCCCTCTGTCACGTACCTGGAGAAGAAGCGGGGAAGTTTCACGTTCACTGGTGATGCAAACAGATCTACCACTGGGCGTCCCAAAACTTGGACAAGGTCTTTGAATACCTCCTGATGCAGGCTCCATTCCCCCCGATCGATATCCGACTGGCTGAGCCAATCTGCTTTTTGATTGAGGACCCCCAGAAGGTGCTCTGCCAATATTGATATGACATTTTTCTCTGCCCAATTGAAGAGGCATGACGTCTCCTCCATGAGGGCCCGCGATCTGGACCCCCCTGGCGATTTATGTGCGCCTTCATCGTGACATTGTCTGTTCGTATCAGGATGGCCCTGCCCCTGACTAAATCCGCAAAGGCTATGAGGGCTAACCTGACCACCTTGAGTTCTAGCCAGTTGATGCTGTGGGTAGCCTCCCCCGCTGACCACTTGCCCTGTACCAGATGAGGGCTGCAGTGGGCACCCCACCCCTGAAGGCTGGCGTCCGTGGTTATTTGCATCCTGTCCAGCTGCCACAATTGTTGCCCCCTGTGCATGGCCAACGACAACCACCATTGAAGTGACGTCATGACTTCCTGCTGGAGTCTCACTGCATGGTGTCACTTGCTAGCTGTCTCATTCTGAAAGGGAAGCAAGAACCATTGAAGATTTCTAGTGTGAAAACATGCCCATGGCAGACAGTCTATGGCAGCTATCATAAGACCTTGCAGGTGTGCTAGGTGCATGATGTCCATTCTGTGTGCTAGCGTTGCCTTCTGAGTTGCTGTCTGGATTGAGCTAACTCGTTCCGGGGGGAGTCGTACCTGCCCCCCCACAGAATCTACTAGTGCCCCTAGGTGCTGCATGCGCTGATTTGGAGTTAAGGAGCTCTTCTCGAGGTTGACCTGGAATCCGTGAGTCTGGAGGGATTCCATTACTATCCTGACCTCTCTCTTCGCCCTGTGTCTGGAGGGAGAGTGAATTAGCAGGTCGTCTAAGTAAGGATAGACATGTATCCCTGATCACCGCCAGCACACCACTAGGGCCACCAGAATCTTCGTGAAGACTCTGGACACCGAGGAAAGTCCAAAGGGAAGTGCCTTGTATTGGAAATGCCTGTTGTTGTAACAGAAGTGAAGGAATTGACGGTGGTCTTGATGGATTGGGATGTGGAGATATCCTAGATAATCCCCTGGATGTATGGCCTCCAGGATGTGTTTCAGGGTTTCCATCCTGAACCTCTGCTTCCGAATGAACTTGTTCACCCCTCTCAAGCTCAGGAACACTCTCCATGTGCTGTTCTTCTTTGGCACTAGGAAAAGGATGGAGTAGCAACCCCTGCCGTGCTGGGGTGTCTGTACCTCTTTTATGGCCCCCATCCGTAACAATCATTGGATTGCTTCTGTCATCAACCGCTGCTTTTCTCCGTCTTTGTAAAGCGGGGTCGGTATAAACCAATGTGGGGGAAGTTGAGAGAACTCTATCTGGTAGCCCTGCCGGATCAACCATAGAACCCATTTGTCTGAGGTAGAGTTTTCCCAAGCCCCCACGAAGGCTTCAAGTCTTCCCCCCACTGGGAGGGCACTACCATTGTTGAGACTTGGGGTTTTGCTTGGTAGGCTGGGACTGTGCCACTTTACCAGCACTTCCCTGCTGGTTCCTGTGGTGATATCTGTTGTCTCCCCAACGAGATCTAGAGGGCCTGAAGTCCCTGGCTCCAGTATGGCTTGAGGATGAACCAGCCCCATGGTGGTTACCAGTTGCTCGAAAGGATCAGTACCGTTTAGTAGATCTTCTGTCCTCCCTCTTGTGGGAGGAGGCCAGCATCTTCTTTTTGTCCTTATCCTCGACCAGAACTGGCTTGAGAGATTCACCAAAAACAATTTTTCACCGAGGAACGGAGAAGAGACCAGATTCTGTTTCGACTTGAAGTCCACGTTCCATGACTTTAGCCACACTTGCCTCCTGGCAGCCACTGTCACTGCCTGAGCCCTCGCACAGAACTGTAAGGAATCCAGTGAGCTGTCCGCCAGGAATGCAGAGACCTTAGTAAGTTTGCTGAGATCCTGTCAGATCCTGGTCTGCGCTCTTGGCATATCACTGAGTGCGTCTTTGGACCACTGTATTGCACGTGCCATCATAGTGGCTGTCATGGATGCCCGGATGGCTAAGGAAAGAGCCTCATGGGCTCGACTCAGTGCCAGATCCATCCGCCTATCCTCTGGTATCTTCAAGGTTTCTTCCTCATCTCGGCAGAAAATCGCGGAGGATGCCAGTTCGGAGACTGGAGCGTCAATAAGAGGGACCTACAACTTCCCCATTACTTTCTTGGGAAGTGAGTAGAGTCTCTTAGCCAGGGCCGGTTGCAGCTTTGCTATCGTTGGTGCCCTCCACTCATCACAAATTAAACGCATCAATGCTGCTGGCACCGGCACCTCCATGGTCTGTGGCTGGAAGTCTGGGAAAAATTCACCAGAAATTTCCAGTAAATCAGGATCCATTTGGGACTGTTGTGCCGTAGGCAAATTTAGGCCCAGTGTCCTGACAGCCTTTTTCAAGAGTACACTAAAGTCCTCTAGGGAGAAATGGCATGCCGAGGTGCATGTCTTGGTGAGCTCTTCTGCTTCCTCCTCAGAGAGCTCCCCCTCTTCCCTGCCTGACTGCTCAGAATCCTCCCACGTAGATGAGTAGAGGAAAACAACATCCTCATCCTGGGGAAAATTCCCCCCTCCATTCTCTCTTGCCTGCTTTCTAGGGGGTCGTGTCAGATCATTGTCCTCATCCTGACCCCACTGACCATCCTCCTCATCACTGAGGGGTCTGGTCGACTGAATGTCCTGGCTGGTGTGGCCAGCATTTCTAAAGCCAGGAACTGCGGCTGCACATCTTTTCTCCAGAGGCCCCCTGGGATGATGATGCTTGCCCTTACTGGGTCCACCACCCTTGTCTCCTCTCCAGGCTGCCTGCTGAGGCTGCGTTGTGCCATCGGGCTGGGAACCCCAGTTGGGTGTTGCAGAGTGTGCGGAGGATCACGAGTGGGGGCTTCTGCGCGCAGGGGGCTGCGGGATTGGGGCTGCGGGAATCGCGGGAGGGTCTCTGGTGGGCACAAGGGCATTGATGCCAACAAGGGAATAGCTTGTGTACTCCTCCCCTTTGTGTCAACCTGCATGAACCCCGTAGACCTGGCTGAAGCAGGCTTGCTGCCAGCCAGCCTACTGCCTCCCTAGCCAAAGCCTCCCTCAGCCACTCAGGCGTGGCTGGAAGGAGTCCATCCCTCAGGTCCCCAGTTCCCAGGGCACAAGCTACTCACTGCGCCCGGTCTCTGGTGCGTCTGAGAACCCGATCCTCCATTGTCTGGGGGGTTGGCCCGGGTCGCAGACGCAGCAGCGCTCACCCTGCTGTTGGGGGCTGGCCGAGTCTCCTCCCCCTGAGGAGACTGCATGGAGGAAACCTCCTCACAGTCCCTATCACATCCACCCAGATGAGCAGGGCTGGGGCGCAACCGGCAGCAGCTGAGGCAGGGGGCTTCTCCCCCTTTTCCGGCTTCTTCCTACCACCGCTGCCTCTTGCAGAGGAGCTCTGCTTGCTGATCTCCTCCTCCTGGGGCTCAGCAGTAGAGCCAAACCGCAAGGGACGATTGCTGCTGATTACAGCAGCAATCACTGCATCTATCTCTTCCGGTGTCGACATCCTCCCTTCTCCATATTTAGCTGGGGCTAAATAATTTTTTTTAATTCTTTTTTTCAAAATGGCCCCTGCCACATGGAGAAGGGATCACGAAGGGACAAAGGAAGAGAATGATTCTACCAAGAGCATAGGCAGGAAACTGACCAGCCAGGGGGTCATCCTTCCTAGATGACCTCACCAGTGGGCAGTTCAAAATAAAAGTATCCTGTTACCTGCCTACGAGGAGCAAGTGGGAGGGACAACCCAAGCATGCGGATGCTCTGGAACCCTCTCCACTGATCCCAGATCTGAGCTTGTGCCTAAGGAAACAACAGTTATTTTATCCTTAAATAGCTGTGGAGAATGTTAAATGTCACTTATGCAAGATTATGGTCTCAGCATGTTGTGGGGTCTGATCGCTTAGCAAAAACCCATTCATAAGCTTCCTACCACAAAAATAAAGATAAAACAGAAGAGTAAAAATATCAGGGATTTTATCAAAATAGATACAGATAATTTCTTCCACAAAGACATCAATTATCTTTATTAGTTAGGGGTATATTTAGAAAACTTTCAGCTGCTGAAGCATTATTAATACCAGTGCATAAATTCTTCAGCCTATGTGCCCTTTGAGTGCTTGTGTGTACCTTCCACTTGCCTGTCAACTTATGGCGACCCCCATGAATTTCATAGGGTTTTCTTAGGCAGGATATGATCAGAGCTGGTTTTGCCAGTTCCTTCTTCTGAAACATAACCTACAGCACCTGCTATTCTTAGTGGTCTTCCATCCAAGAACTAACCTGGGCTGACCCTGCCTACCTTCCAAGATCCAAGATTTAGACCCAATCAGCATATCTGTACCAGCAAGCACTATCTACCATTCTCATATTCTCTCTGTCACTTCCCCTCTCCTCCTCCCTCTCACATGCATTTTTTTCATTCATATAGTTACATTTTATAAAATCAAAAGTTTCCCCTTTCTGTTAGTATATCCTTTAAGATCTGCATCTTTATGCTTTGCTCTCTTTATACAATTGCCAGATGTTAACTTATTTTCCAGATCGCTTTCTAGAGATGATGTAGGACATCTTTATATTTATACAGGACAGATGTCTGGAGGCAGGTTGCTTTTAATACCAGTAATGATTATTCTACCAGTAATTTTACTAATAACTTCATTTTAAATTACTGTTGGGTACCCCAGGCCTATGAGACAGTTGAAACAAAGAGAAACTTCACCCTACTGTCCTGGACGAAGGAACTCAGTTATGTGACATCCAGAAGCTACTACAGAATCATGGGAACTTCAAGCTGGTGCTTTATAGGGAGGGGGAAATAACCAGAAAAAATATTGTGCTGCCTAACTTAGAACTTCAGTCATATGTTATTATTTCAAACTGTTTGTTATTTAGATTTCAAAAGTTAAGGACAATGGGCAACATGGGGAGATGTGTGTGCCCAAACTACCTGGCCAAACCTTTTGAAAGAAAGGAAAGAGGGAAAAAAGTCTAAATTCTCCCTTTTGAACAGCTGCAGAACTAAGAGAATTGCTTTCTGTGTCATTTGATGATTAAGCATCAGAGGACAAAGCATCACATTGATGTCTGACACGGGCAGAAACAGAAGTCTATTTATTTATAAAGAAAAGAGACAAAAATTTGCTGGTCTCCTCTTTGCTCCCTTGCACATACTACCCCCCCTTCAATTTCCCATCTCTATTGAAACATATCAGATGTTTCACCCACCAGGTGAAGGCTTCTGAAGAAGTGGCTGTATCCTGCATAGTAATCATAAACTTATTTGGCTAATGTTGGTCTTAACAGAGCAAAAATGGCACTATCCAGAACAAAGGGGAGAAGTACAGTTGTCCCTCCATATCCACGGATTTGGTATCCATGGATTTAAGTATTAATGGCTTGAAAATGTTCTTTAAAAAAATAATAATCCAAAAAGCAAACCTTGATTTTGCCATCTTATATAAGGGAAACCATTTTTCTATGCCATTGCATATAATGGGACTTGAGTATTCACGGATTTTGGTATCCATGGGCAGACCTGGAATCAAACCCCAGCGAATACGAAGGGACAACTATATTAGGAAGGTTTGGGGAACTGCAATACATCCTAAAGTACAAAAAAAATTCTGAAGGCGGTGGGGTCTTAAGGAAAAGGAATACCCATGGACTGAACAAAGTGGCTATAGGGTGGCAAATGAAAGGAGACAGAGAATGCAATGCAGTTTCCTAGAATACTCTTTGCAGTGCCTATTATGCAGTAGTGAGACTGTCAAAACAAAAATAAAACTCACACCCTCCCTCCATTACCACAACCCTGTCATGCTGCTCAGCAGAGGTGTTGTGAGTAGTGAGGAACCTGCTGGGATCAGGCCCAGAGGGACCAGGAATGGGAAAATCCACCCACCTCCATTATGTGCTGTGACAAATTTGCCAGGCACTTTGAAGAGAAAGTTGTTTTTTTACTGTACTTAGAACTAGCCACCCCAGTTATGTCAGTGTCTGGGGAAGTATCCCATGGTTTCCTTTGATCAGCTTCAGTTGCAGTGACCTGATGATGTGGACAAGATACCTCATCTTGACTGTTAACATTTAGTAGAGGTGGACTGAAAAGTGGGTCCAGGAGGTAGTAAATGCCTCACTCTGGCAGGGAATGGTACCTGTCACCTTTAAAGTGGCTGTAATAACCATTCTCTTGAACCCTGGCCAGAGGTATGTGAAAACTATCACTCTGTTGGCAATATCCTCTTTCTAGGCAAGGTACTTGAAAATATGATGGCTGGGCAAAATCAGTTGCTCTTAGAGGAACAGTCTGGTTCTATACCAGGGTATGGTAGTGAAAAAGTTGCTCCAATTGTGAGTGAAAGTCAGGGGAATGGCTACCTTGATGATGCTCTTGATACTGATCATGGTACCCTTACGGGACGTGATGATTCTCCAGACACTTCCTTCACGTTCAGATAATTCATCAGTTTCCTGATACATATCAATGATCAAAGCAATTAATTTAATGTCTAGCACCTTAGATCAACTTGGTGTTAAAGGCCATCTTAGCAATATCTAGTAATCAGAAACAGATGAACTCATCCAATTAGTCAGATATTAACCTTCAGTAAAAGTAGATTCTGCTTACAAATCACCTATGATCCATATCCAACACCACTCCTTTGCTACAGAACCTACTTCTGGGTTGCTTCTATGGAGCACTCAGACACATAATTAGATGTATCCCTAATCATGTATCCATTTTTGGTAGTGCATTCTTCTGGACAGAGCCCCCCAAATCAGTTCAATTGGGACTATTATAAAAATAACCAGCTTTATTCATTGACTTACAACTAAAATGTGAATGTCCCTTCACATTCGCTGGGGTTTGGTTCCAGGATCCCCCGTGAATACCCAAATCCGTGAATACTCAAGTCCCAGTATATGCAATGGCATAACAAAATGGTGTCCCTTATATAAGATTGCAAAATCAAGGTTTGCTTTTGGGATTATTATTTTTTAAAGAATATTTTCAAGCCGTGAATACTTAAATCCGTGAATGCCATATCCGTGAATGTGGAGGGACAACTGTACACTATACTTGTTAATTTTTTCAGCCTCCAAAGGTCACAAGATAAAGGAGTTGGGGAGCACTCTTCTAATAGAACGTAGTTTTTAAAAAAATGCAATTATGGTCTCAGTCCTAGAAATGAGATTCCCACTGTCGATGCTATCCTCCCATATATGTACATGGTAAACCTGTGAGCAATTGATGGAGAGCAATAAGTACAAAGTAGTCCCAATACCCTCACCTGTCTTCACCTTGAGGTAATATCATCCTAAATTCTACATGGAGAGTGTTCTTATTAATGAGCTGATATACAGTGGCTAAGATCGTACACAGCTTCAACATAATATAAATATATGCCAGTAGAGTAGTGTTACGCAGCCTCTATGCTGCACACCAATATCATGCAACATATGTGGAGCAATAGTCACTGTGCATGGTTGATGATACATTATGCAACTGCAATACACAATATACAAACTCAATGCATAGACCCTATTTATTCACATGCTACTTTGAGTACTTTAATGTGCTATTACATGCACAACTTTGCTTACACTGTCATCATGTGGATACAACCACTGCACATCATCCAAAAAGAAAATCACCCCACATGCCTAGTGCATGTGTCACTAGCAGGATGCCAGTCCATAAGTACCCTTTCTTTTCAGAGCAGTAGTTTTCAAATGATTTACAGTGAATTCTGCATTTTTCAGAATATTTTCAGAGATTCCTTCCAATGAAGATCAGTTATAGCAGACTAGCTTCACTGAAAACTAATTTATCTGGAAGTTGGAGCCTTATTCACAGAAAACAAGCCGTATTTGTGGAAAAGGATTTTTTCATTTTTCACAAGAGACAATGTTAACCTCAGGCCTGACCCTCATTCTTCCCTAGGTAAATCTGGCATTCCATGTGGCCAGTTGCTGGTTATCCCTCCCTTCTATTCCAGGCCTGTCTCACCAAAAGAGAAGAAGCAGACACCCTGAGAGCGACCAAATTTCAGATAGACAGCACCAACACAGTTAACACAATGCCCCGTTTGCCTCTTATAGAGCCTCATCACTGGGAAAGAAGTATGCCTTACACAGAAATCCTATGCCTGTTTACTCAGAAACAGGTTCCCAGGAGTACAATGGGGCTGACATCCAAGTAAGAGTGGATAGGACTACAGTATACAACTTACTCCAGAAAATGGTGTATGTTGGCTGTCAGAAGTTTGGCAAAGCTAGGCCATCATTTCAGATATTACTGATACAGACTCTTCTTCTATACACTTAAAACCTATTAGTTTGTTTAGTTATTTTTCTGTCCTCAGCTGGTTTTCTTAATGACATCAGCCTCCAGCACTGAAGGTCTGAAAGCAGGAGTGGATCTTTTCCAACTCCCTGGGCTCCACAGTGAAAAGAGTTTTTTTGCTGTATTGATCTTTTTCTTCCCCAGTGCTTTGCTGAGAGAGAGAAAACCCGTAACCCTCTTAATTAGCATGATTGTGTTGTATGACCTACTTTTGAAACACAAGAACTTCCTTTATTCTTTCATAAAACAACAACCCTGAACTTTAAAAGTTTTATTAACCCATTATCATAAGTCACCAAGGGGAAGGGGAGAGGAAATAGGGCAACAGCTTTAGAAACCAGATCACTGAAGTTCATATAAGCAAGAAAGATTTGTCATATTAAAGACATGATTATTTGTGAAGGCTGACACAGTGTTCCTCCAGTGGACTTGTGGAAAAATTGCAGTGACTGCCTTTCATGGAATAACCTGTATACATCCACTTATGAACTGAACCTGAACAGTTTACATAGAAACTGAAGCTGCCAAATAATGGTTTCCTGAGGGGTTCATGGTGGTACCTGGAAGGTCAAGGCAAGTCCAAGAGGAATCAGCTAGGAACTACAAAAGTCTTCTTCAACCTTTAGGGCAGTTGTGGGAACATTTGGAATTTTGGGAAACTGTCATGGGTTCCATTACTATTGCCTGCCATGTTGGTGATCCATTCACAAAACATCCCCCCTGGGGGGCCTTATCATAGCAAGACAAACAGTGATGATCAAAACTGTGGACAAAGACCTGAATACAAAGCAAAATATCTTCATTGTCCCTAAATGTAAAAACACTCATTACAACCCACACCTTTCTGCACTGAGAGAAATCTGTTTCACAGGCAAACTGGTAAGATTAAAAGACAACTGACTTTTCAAAGAGCAGGTACAGAGGAGAGGATCAAGTTCTTAAATGCTAACCTATTCCTTTGACTTCAAAATTCTGTATTTCCGGTTACCCCCAATACTCATTGCTTTTCACCCTACATCTCCTACACACAAGAGCCATTTATGTTAGAAACTCTTTCTCTTGTCTTTTTCAGGATCAGACCCTCCTCTCTCTCTCTCTCTCTCTCACATACACACACACACTTCTTGCTTCTTTAATGCTGCACTGAATTGCCTCAGAGACCTCTCTAACCTCTTCCTCCATAACCCACCTTACTCTACTCTACCTGCTTCCTCATCCCCTGAGGGTGGTCACTATCCCAGGAACAATTCAACTTGAGGGTCCTTTCTTCCATCGCACAAGGTCATCCCCACCATCACTCCCTCATTCCTTGAACTCTCCTCCCTTACCAAGCAGCAGCATGAAGGGGCTCTGTCTTTTTTCCCCCGTGAGCTTGGAAGTTACTTTGTTACATCATTACTTTTTTTTTTGCAGTAATGAGCCTGAATATTGTTACTCTTTTGCTTGTAATACCCAATTCTGTAATCAGCTACTTTTCTTTTATTTCTTAATTAATTTTTTATAAGGGAGCTTAAACATCCAAATCAAGTGTATAAACAACAACTGTGGGACATAAGAAAAATACATTGGACTGAGATCAACATCTTATTTATGTTTTTGGACCCCAAAAATGCCTTCCTGGATGAAGATGTCTGCAGAAAAAGTGTCTTTTCAAAGGTCTCTGTGTCCACTTGGTGGTTGTAGTCATTGCAATGAGTTTACCAGCAATTTCATCTGCCTTTGAGATGTTTGTTTACCTACCTGGAGAATACTTGTTTGAGAATATCTTCTGGAACATGTCTTTAATGGGAATTAATGGCGTGGTGACATTATATCTGTGGAACTCCAGCAAAGTAAAGACTTGTCTCCAGTTGAGGTATTTGTAAGGACTCAGAGAATTTGGACTGGAAGTGTTGTATTTATTGTATGTGGAAGTGATTGTATTTATTGTATGTTTTGGATATATTGTTATTGTATCATACAAAGAACACACATACATTTTAGAATTTATACTATTGTATTTATTGATATAGTGCACAATTATATTCACATAAAAAACTTTTTTGGAAATATTGGGTATACAATTCCTCATATAGTGTTGTTCAAACTAGAGGCTTAAGCAGAGGAAGAGCCTGGTCCGAGCAGGTTGGCATCAGTCCCAGCAGAGAGTCTTGCCCATTCAGATAAAGATGATGAAGAAGAGAGGGACTTACCTCCACCATTGTATGCCCAGCAGTGAGCTCTAAAGGAAGCTCAAAGGAAGTCTTGAGACTTTATGAGAAAAGCCTGCTCATTAAGAAACACCTGACAAAGCCTTAATTGCTTTATATATGCTGGGCAAGGCGATGGAGGCTTTGTCAGAGATCAACTGATCTTCCTGGTGAAAGCTTCCTGCTGAGTTTGGTGCCTGGATTCCAGTGATCTTGACTTCTGTTACCTTGACTTGTGCTTAGACCTTGGACTGTCCCTGACTACTCTGCTGCCTGCTCCTGTTGACCCTTGGACTGCTTTGGCCCACGCTGATTGATTTCCATAAGACTTTTTGGACTGTGTTTGCACTCCTGTGAGTTAATGAACAGTTGGCTCCCTTCCCAGATTAGTGCTGTTTATACTTTGCTGGTACCTAGTTGCTTTCTGGATAGGACTAGAGAGTGTTTTTTTTCCTGTTTTTTTTTTCAATGGCCCAGTAGTAACAGTAAAAGTAATGTGTTAGTAATGAGTAATCTATCAATTTACTTTCTGGGCTGCAGTTATAGGAAGAAGTAATGACATCCTAGGTGATCAGAGTAATCACTAATGTAACCAGACCCTTTCAAAAAGGAGCATTCCAAGCTCAATGCCTCCCTGCTCCTGAACCCGGAGTGCTTCAAAGCAAAGTGCTAGTGGACATATAAATGAACAATATATTTTGCAGGATATTGACATGGCTGTTTTCTTTTCCCAGGTGAAAAATTCTATGTTTCATAAAGACACTCAAAACCTGACACGGGTTGCTACCAAAGAATCATCAAGTGAATTTCCACCTTAAAATTGTTTAGTTCTAGTTATAAGAACTATGTGTGTGTGTAGGGGTTAATATATAGTTATGTGAAAAAGAAAGTATGCCCTCTTTAAATTTGATGGTTTTACATATCAGGACATAATAATCATAATCTGTTTTTTATCAAGTCTTAAAATGCAACCTCAGATGAATAACAACATATCACATATTACACCGTGTCATGATTTATTCAACAAAAATAAAGCCAAAATGGATGAGCCATGTGTGAAAAACAAGTTACATCCTTACTGCTTCCATAGGAATGAAGATGCTAAGTAGCAGATAAGTGCTGCTAATCAAATACCCTTGATCAATTGATCATCAGCAACTGTAACCACCTTTATAAAAGCCAAACTTTTAGCAGTTTGCTGGTTTGGAGCATTCAGGCGTGTGTTAACACAATGCCAAGGAGGAAAGGCATCACCAATGATCTTAGAGAAGCAATTGTCGCTGCCCATCAATCTGGGAAGGAGTAGAAGGCCATTTCCTAACTATAAAGTCCATAATTCTTCAGTGAGAAAGATTATTCATGTCCGGAGTTAGAGACTGAACTCCATTATGAAATGGCCAAACAACTGTAGAATCATGCTGAGTCATAATGGCTGACTCCATGAACTACCAAGTCATGCCTAGTCAGGCCACTAGAGGGCAATGTCTCATATATATATGTGTGTGTGTGTGTATGAGTTAGTCCAAAGTTCACTCTCTTGTTGTGAATGCTAATGCCTGGTGAAGCAGTTTCTCCTTCAATTGTAAATATTTGTATATATATTGCAACTGTTTTACTTTGAAGATAAAAATGCCTCCTGCTTATTTGGACATCAAACACTCTGTGTACAAGTATTCTTGGGAATGGGTTGCTACTAAGTATGCTGAGATAGTTTTTTGGCTTCTGAGTGTCCTATCATCCCCTGACAATTCAAAATGGAAAACATTCAAGACAGTTACCAATCTTCCCAGGAGTGGAAGTCTCAGCAAATTCACCCAAGGTAAGACCGTGCAATGCTCAGAGAAACTGCAAAAAAACTGAAGAGGTACATCTCATACACTACAGACCGTAGTTAGCATGTTAAATGTTAAACTACAAGAGTTCTGGAACAATGTCCTTTGGACAGACAAGACCAATGTGGAGATGTTTGGCCATAATGCACCACAACACATTTGGCAAAAACCAAACATAGCATATCAGCACAAACACATACCAACTGTCATACATTTGGAGACAATGAAGATATTTTGCTTTGTATTCAGATCTTTGTCCACAGTTTTGAACATCACTGTTTGTCTTGCTGTAATAAGGGCCCCCAAGGGGGATGTTTTCTGAATGGATCACCAACACGGCAGGCAATAGTACCGTATATTCCGGCGTATAAGACGACTTTTGAGCACTCAAAAGTGCCCTCCAAAATTGACAGTCGTCTTATACGCCGGATACACTTTGCTTCACCAGCCTGCCTATCTCCTGCCTCTTCGCAAACGGAGCGAAGAGGCAGGAGATCGGGCAGGGGGTGAAGCAAAGTGCTCCTCCCTGCCACCCGCCCACCCCCCGTGCTTCCACCCCCCCTCCCGAAAGTCGCGGAACCGCGGCTTTGGGGGGGTGGCTAGGAAGCCCCCTCCTCCCTTCCCCCCCGCCCACTCCCCCTGCATCCACCCCCCTCCCTGAAAGCAGCGGAACCGCCGCTTTCAGGGAGGGGGGGTGGCGGAGAAGCCCCCTCCTCCCTTCCCCCCGCCCACCCCCCGCGCATCCACCCCCCTACCTGAAAGCAGTGGAACCGCGGCTTTCAGGCAGGGGGGGTGGCGGAGAAGCCCCCTCCTCCCTTCCCCCCACCCACCCCCCGCGCATCCACCCCCCTCCCTGAAAGCAGCGGAACCGCTGCTTTCAGGGAGGGGGGTGGAGAAGCCCCCTCCTCCCTTCCCCCCGCCCACCCCCCGCGCATCCACCCCCCTCCCTGAAAGCAGCGGAACCGCTGTTTTCAGGGAGGGGGGGTGGCGGAGAAGCCCCCTCCTCCCTTCCCCCCGCCCACCCCCCGCGCATCCACCCCCCTCCCTGAAAGCAGCGGAACCGCTGCTTTCAGGGAGGGGGGGTGGCGGAGAAGCCCCCTCCTCCCTTCCCCCCACCCACCCCCCGCGCATCCACCCCCCTCCCTGAAAGCAGCGGAACCGCGGCTTTCAGGGAGGGGGGGTGGCGGAGAAGCCCCCTCCTCCCTTCCCCCCGCGCATCCACCCCCTTCCCTGAAAGCAGCGGAACCGCTGCTTTCAGGGAGGGGGGGCGGAGAAGCCCCCTCCTCCCTTCCCCCCGCCCACCCCCTGCGCATCCACACCCCTCCCTTAAAAATTGGGGGGTCGTCTTATACGCCGGGTCGTCTTATACGCCGGAATATACGGGTAATGGAACTGATGACCGTTTCTCAAAATTCCAACTGTCAAGCACTGTGGTGGAGGGGTGATGATTTGGGCTTTTTTTTTGCAGCCACAGAAACGTTGGAGTCATTGGATGGCCATCTGTCAGGGATGCTTTGATCATGATTTCCTGTGTCGCAGGGAGTTGGACTGGATGGCCCTTGTGGTCTCTTCCAACTCTACAATTCTATGATTCTATGAGTTGATCATGAACTCCTCTATATACCAAAGTGTTCTAGAGTCAAATGTGAGGCTAGCTGTCCAACAGTTAAAGCTTGGCTGAAATTGGTTCATGCAACAGGACAATGATCCCAAGCACACCAGCAAATCTACAACAGAATGGCTGAAAAAGAAAAGAATCAAGATGTTGCAATGGCCCAGTCAAAGTCCAGACCTCAACCCAATTGAAATGCTGTGGTGGAACCTTAAAAGAGCTGTGCATAAAAAAAATGCCCGCAAACCTCAATGAACTGAAGCAACGTTGTAAAAAAGAGTGTGCCAAAATTCATCCACAACGATGTGAGAGACTGATAGAGTCATACAGAAAACAATTACTTCAAGTTATTGCTGCTAAAGGTGGTTCTACAAGCTATTGAATCTTAAGGTGTACTTAATTTTTCAAATATGGCTTCTCCTTTTTGGTTTTATTTTTGTTGAATAAATCATGACACAGTATAATATGTCATGTATTCTATTCATCTGAGGTTGTATTTACCTAATTTTAAGACCTGCTAGGGAACAGATGATTGTTATTATGTCCTGATATGTAAAACCATAGAATTCAAAGAGGGTGTACTTTCTTTCTCACATGACTGTATAAATGCAGAAAAGAGCCACTCTGCAAGTCAGCAAGAAGGACTACAAACTGATGAAGTGCACTTAATTAATTTAGTAGATGCAATTTAATACAGATAGACCCCTGTATCTGCAGGACCCCTATCCGTGGATTCACTTACCCACATCCAAAAAAAAGTCTCTCTAGACATGTTCTAAGTCCTCCAGCATGACTCTATGGTATGCTTTCCCCAGAAGCTGACCATAAAGTTGCACAGGAGGACCTAGAAGATGCCCAGAGAGGTGTTATCTCTAGGCATCTTCTAGGTCCTCCAGCATGGCTCTATGGTATGTTTGGGCTGGAAGTCATTAATTTTAATAAGGTTTGTTATTATCTACAGTTTTCAGTATTCACATTAAGTCTGGGAATATATCCCCTGTGGATATGGGGTCATACTGTACTTCCAAGCTCTGGATGGGACACCTTTTCTTTTCTTTTCTGTTAGATTTACAAACATAACACTTGTTTTTAGGTAAATACAATGGCATCTGGCTTAACCATACCACTTCTTTTTTCCTTTTCCTTTGGACAATGATCATATATCTTGTCCCTTCATCCATCCACTGGTTTTACAACCACTACTCTTGAAGTGATTCTATCACCACCACCTATGACCTAAAAACTTGCCTTCACAAACTGACCAAAGAGCTCTCTCTGCCTCTCTCTTTCAGACATATACATACACCTCTATTCTCCTGCTCCAGGGAATCACCACAACAGTGGGATTTGTCTTCCTCAGAACTAAGAGTCTTTTAGGTCCATATTAGACTTCAAAGCATTTGTTAATGGAGCCAGTCAAAAATTAAGGCATCATGTCTCCTTCAAAATAAAGAAACACAAAGCATCTGCAACTAAAATATAAAGCAAATGTTGATCAGGCGGGTAAAGGCTCTTATTATCTTTCCACTGCTAGTAGTAAATGCAACATCATTCTAAATCACACTGAACTGTAAAGTCTTCTCCAATCGACATGGTCTAATCTTATGCCAAGAAAGCACAGAATACAATCATATAATTTACCAATAGTGTGGTACTATGTAAACATAGCTTTTAAAATACTCTACTAACCCATACGTCACACAGTGTTTGAAGCCGTTAGAAGCATCAGCTCACATGTATTGGCACAGTTCTTATTCCAGTGTGTCCTCCATACTCTCACTCTACCTTGAAGAACATTGCGTGTCCTTTCTGACAGATGCAGAATAAGTAAGGCCACTGATGCAGCTGTCCTCATTGCTTTTAAACCTATCTGTGGGAGCTGTTAATTAGCACTGTGGGTGGCAGACATGCTCTGGGCAAAAGGATCAAGAACTAGATAATCAGAGGCATTGATCTCTGAACTGAGCTTCCAAATGAAGCGGGGGCCAGCGAGTCCACCCAGTTACCCGAGCAACATTACTGCCAATCCCAGTACAACTCAGGATTGAATAGTTCTCAGTAATATAACTTTATATAATCTGAATCATCTCACCATGGCACTACCTGCATGCAATTTGAGGGAGGGAAGGCAGTAAAAGGAAGACTGCTGAACCACATCACTTGAACGTAGAGTCATAAACCATCATTTATGAAGTCCTAAATCATGTTCTAAAATGCGACCACTTGACCAATAACATTAATTTCTTTTTGTAAATAAAGTCCAGATTGATTTGGAGACTCGATTGATGAATACTGTATTCTAGTATGCTAAGGAAAGGAATATTATTTTATACAATCAAATGTTATAAAATATGACACATAAGAGAGATTATTCTGTTCATCCATAAAGAAATAATGATAAAAGCAAGGGAAATAATTTATATTTGTATTTTCCTCTGCAGTTAAATTAGCTTATTAAACATTACAGTGTTTTTTTTAATGCCCTGAGAACTCTTCAGGTTTGTAAACTTTTCATCCAATTGTTACTTTTACAGCACTATTCCAAAGAGTCACATTAATGCTAAAAAGCTGAACAGTAACCATATAAAAGCTTTATAGTAACTAATGTGTAGCTTGATCTGACCAGCCCTCAGGTCTAGTATCAAAACAAAATGTTTTCCAGCATAAGGGAAATCACTGTGACCAAAAGAACAGCATGGTGTGGGTCAAGTTACAGGTCCCAAACTGACATTGTAGGATCTAAGCTCTTTAAGGCAAGGGCGGGGGGGGGGGGGGAATACTTATCCTCCAACTGTCTGGATTGGCAGAGACAGTCTTGATTAATTGTCACTTTTGTCCTACTATTTCAGTGGTTTTCAAATGTTCCAGTTTCTCTCTCCCCCTCCCATTTTCTCCCTTTGTTCTCAGCTTACCGTATGTTCCGGCATATAGACGACTTTTTAACCCAGGAAAATCTCCTCAAAAGTTGGGGGTCGTCTTATACGCTGAGTATACGGCGGTCGCAGGTTGGGGAAGCGTGGAGGGGTGGCTGGCTGGCTGGGGGGAGGCTTGCCAGCCACCTCCTGCGCTTCCCCAACGCAAGCCTCTCCCCGTCCAGCCAGCCACCACTCTGCCCTTCCCGAACCCACGATGGGGCTGCCAGCCCCATCTCAGGTCCCGTCTACTCGATTTAAATAATACGTACGGCGTGTGGAAGTTCGCGCTTCGGTACAAATGGCCGTTCAGATGCACACAAATGCAAAAGAGGGGGGCGGTTTTCCACCCTGAAATACGCACACGCGGCATTCAGGAGGGAAAGCGGATTGCGAAGAGAAATCCGTACACCGTTCGGATGGCTGACAGGTCTGTACGGTCTGTTCACACACATGCGAACAGGCTGTGTAATCTGATTGGCTGGCTGAGTAGAGGGGGGGCTAGCATGGAGGGAATTGGGAGCGGCCGCCATGTTGGTTTCCCAGCTAGTGAGCGTCCGGTAAGTCTGTGAATTTATATGTTTATTTATTTTTATTTTAGATTGTAAATACAGAAAACCGACTGTCTGCAAACCAGGAACCTTTTTTTTAAAAAAAAAAGCAGCGGGAGATTTAAAACTGCCACTTGGCTTGCTCGCTCCAGCCAGCTTCGGGAAGAGGGGTCAGGGAGTTTAGGGGGTTTAAAAAATCGTATAGCCGGTTCGTATGCATACGAACGACAGGCTGTTCGTATTTTTTGCCCCCCATAAGGATTTTTTTTTATGATCGTATAGCCGCACCCTCAGACTCAGGAAGGGCAGGAGGTGGCTAGCAAGCTTCCCCCCCCAGCCCTGGGTTCGGGAAGGGCAGAGGGGTGGCTGGATGGGGGGGGAAAGCTTACCACCACCACCCCACACTTCCCAAATGGGGTGGCTGGCTGGCTGGGGGTAGTCTTATACGGCGAGTATATCTCAAACTCTGTATTTTAAGTGGGAAAGTTGGGGGTCGTCTATATGATACATCCATTTATTTAAAGTAAGTCCAAAGTACAGAAGTAGTCTGTGCTCAATTAACTCAGTGGTGGTGGTGGTGGGAAGAACCTTGCCCTTCCCAGTAGGCTCAGACAAAAACAAACTATTATCCTTCAACATTTCATGGATTAAAACCGGGACATGTGTGGCCAAGCAACATCACAGCATGGTCAAAATGGCAAAAGTTATTCATGAGGAAGAACACACACAGTTTGCTTTTGCCTGAACCTACTGGGAATGGTAAGATTCCACCCACTCTTCTCCCCCCTGTTAACTAAGTGCAAACTACTTAAGTACAAACTTAAGTACAAACTATTAATTGAGTACTAACTACTTAAGTACTTATCAAATACAAACTACCTAAGGAGTCTCCCTTGTTGGAGGTTTTTAAACAGAGGCTGGATGACCATCTGTTGGGAATGCTTTGATTGTGTATTCCTGGATGGCAGGGGTTGGACTGGTTGGCCCTTGAGGTCTCTTCCAACTATATGATTCTATACTTTTGCACCCTGAACTCAGTTTGCAGCAAATGAAGCAAGCTGAAGACAAAGTGGAAAAGTGGGAGGAAGAAAGAGAAAGTGGGACATTTTTAAAACAGCTGAAAAAGTGGAACAACAGAGAATTAATCGGGACTGTCTCTGACAAATCAGGACAGCTGGAGGGTATGTGTACATTCCTTGTACGTTCCTGCCGGCTTCCCAATCAGAAGCATGTGGGCATGTCAGTTGTGACTGATTCTATGTTAATCTGTCATGAGGGAGAAAATCCCCTAACAGACATGATATTCATGACCAGCCCCTGCTTTACTTTTCATCTCTTTCCTTTTTATAGACTTTAAGGTTTTTCAGATATTCATGATTTCCTGTTCACCAAGGGAACAAACTTTGCTATTCATGAAAGATGGCACTGGATTCTTCAAGAAAATTCAGTACCTGCTAGGTATCTCTTCCAGATATACTTGGCACCCTGAAGCTGCCAGTTTACAGATAACACGTGACCTAGAACATTTTGAAACCCCTCAGAAGGCCTTAGAATGAAATAACCTTTGAAGAAAAGGCAGCAAAGGTATGTATTTTCTCTCTCTACATTTTAATTTGATTGTTAGATATCTCCCTGGCTTTTCTTCGCAAACGAAGATTCAGGAAGGACTCGTCCCACGTTTTCTGCAAGTGCGCTGATGACTAAAAAGGCCAATCTGAGATAGACAAGTCCGGTTGCAGAAAGCACAGCAGAAGGTCTCCTTGGGTGATGTTTCCGGGTTGTGATTCTTTCTGCGTTGTCGTTTCTCTTCAAGACTTGTTCGGCGTGAGTTCTCAAATAAGGCTGCAGCATTGTGGATAGTGTGTCTCCATGCCTCCCAATATGAGGCCAGGGCGGACCATTGTTGGTGATCAATTTGGCCGAGCCTGAGATGTTGTTTCAGGGAGTCCTTGTATCGCTTTTTTGGAGCACCCCTCTTACGCTGACCCGTGGCGAGTTCACCGTAGAGTACTATTTTGGGGAGACGATGGTCCTCCATCCTAGAAACATGCCCTGCCCAGTGCAGCTGTGTTCTCAATATCATGGCCTCAATGCTGGTGGTCCCTGCTTGCTCAAGGACAGCAACATTGTTAGATATAATGTCATAATTGTTAGATATAATGTCAATATCCTGGAATAGAAATACTGTACTTCTGTAGAAGGGCAGGATTTAAATATTGTAGTAATGCATGATTACATACCTGTGCCTAAGGAATTAAACTCTCCACTATTTCTATGGGTATTAGCCCATTTTAGAGTTATATTTAAAAACACTTGAATTCTTCAACACTGTGTTTCATTTTAAACAATCTACCTATTAATGCTTACCTTTGGAGTTGTGTTACCACATTTATAGATATTTTTATTGAGCCCTCCTTAGAGGAGGGTTCAAGTTGGCTTGTTTCAAACAAAACATAGTTAGAACTGTCCACAGACTGTTGGCTCTTACAAAACTGTAAGACACATTAAGCAAAAATGGAAGCAAACTCACTTCTAGCTCACAGCCATACGAGAGGAGGAGAAGTGCAGAGGAGCATGTGCATCTTAAAAGGTTATTCTAAGAACTATCCATCACCTGCCAAACTGCAGCAGATCTAATAGAAGAACTTTTACTAATGAAATATTGGAGATTATCCTAGCATTTTAATTTTTCAGATGCATTTATATTGACATTTATGTAAAATTACAATGATTCTTCACTGGTGACCTCTGTTTTTCTAATACTCTCAGATTTCAAAATTATTATAATTTAGCATGTGCAGGCAAGAATTAGATTTCCCATCTAATGTCCACATTCCCTTTATTATGGAATATAATAGATGTGAAAATTGTGCACAGAAAAGTCCTGTTCCTAAATTGTTCAGCTTACCTGGCCGTGAGACCTCTGAGATGTTGAAAACTGCTTCTTGCAGGCTGCTGAGACGAGGCTGGGGGTTTGAGTTACCATGGAGATCTTTACAATCGACAGTGGAAAAATCTAGGATAAGAGGATGCCATCCTCAGTCAGATCAAATTTGCACTGAAAGGATAACAAAATGCTAACCCTCTATACCAGTTTGCTACTGATCACGAGTAAACACTTGCCCAATTAAGTGAAATCAAAATAAGTTTACACATTCAAGGGTTCTCCCCCAAAAAAGGTTCTGCTGTGATGTGGTACTCAAGCTGTGCTGGTCACTGTGTGAACACTTGAACATAGTCAAGTAGTGAAATAAGTTGAGGCCCTTCAGCTTTCCTTTTGTGTTATATTGGTGGTGAAGAAGCTGCTGGAGCATGGCTCTCCACTGGAAAATGCTGAGAAGCCCAGAGGACACCTTCCCTCAAAACACATGTCTGGACCACCTTTCCTGGAAACTAAGTCTACACAACTCTATTTTCTGTGCAAAAGGTTCTGTGTGCAATTCTCAGGGTTTCCCCATTCAACAGCAATCATGTGGTAGAGCTCAGAACAATCTCTGTCTGAATCTTGCAGCTACTTGTTAGGAGACAGTATTGAGTTAGGCTGGGGTGGGCAACCTGTAGTATAAGGGCTCTAATTTAATATGACAGAAACTCCATGTATACTGCTTTGAAATCTATGATGAGAAAAATATAGGGTATAGATGATAATGAATACATAAATGTGTGCATGCATTCTAGTGTGAAATGTTTAAACAAGAGCCAAAACCTGGGTGAATAAAACTGCTTGAACAAGGGAGTGGAACAAAAGGTGATGAGCTATGGGAGCTCAGCTTCCTAGTAGCTTACCACATTTGGCTCCACAGATAGTCTGGACAATGAACCTATATGTGTTGCCTTTTAACAAGTCATAACCATTGGTTCATCTACTTTAATACTTTTAGATGTAACCAGACCCCCATATCCACCAAACCAATATCTGTGGTTTCAGTTATCTGTGGGACACAAAATAGGGATCCATAACACAGAGTCATGTTGGAAAATGCCTCCCAATGCAACTCTATGGTATGTTTTTACCAGGATGACAACTGAAAGAAAAAAGGGAATCTTGACATGGTCACCTTAATCAAGGCTATCCTCTCCAAAAGTACCCAACTTGAGCTTAGAACATGTTTGGAGTTTCTACCCAGCCCACTCAAGAATAGAGGTAGATCATTCCCTCCCCCCCCAATACAGATATATTTCAGCTAACAAATCCTGGGCATTACTTCTTTAACAGAACATTTGGCACCGGAGGCAGAATTAAAATGGAAAAGCTAGGGATGGGTTCCTGAACTGCAAAAAAGGAGAGCAGTTCAACATGTTTCAGCCAACTTTTCCTTCAAAACTAAAATTATGCAAATGTGAAATGAAGCAACCAGGTCAAGGGAGACTTGAATAATTAAAACAACAACAACAACAAATATTTGGAACCTTCTAGACATCACTTGAAAGTTTCTTCCAAAAGGCATGCTGGGATAAACATTTAATTCACTCCAATTTTTTGTGAGGATTTCCATTCTGGTGGCCAAATTTAGGCTTTTTAAAAGATGCAGAGAGTAAGGAATTTTGGAGGTACGATTATCCACATCAAAGGAATGGGATTTTGAATAAATAACAACTTGTTCCCTTGGGGGGAGGGGCGAAGAGCTATAATGGAAGAAAGGTAGCTGGTGTTTTTTGTTTTTTTTTTTAAATCTTGGCTGTAGTAGGCATGCACACGTACCTACAGTAAGACCTAGAGTAGGGTCCTATTCTTTCCCAGCCCAGGCTTGAACTTTATTGCATTGTTTACTGCAGATATGCTGCTGCAACTACAAATGTGTGTTTCTTCTGGCCGCTGTCACCATCCTCCCAATATTGATGTTGCTAAAAAAAACACCTTACAGCTAGACAGAGGACAAAGGAGGACAAGGTGGGGGTTGGGCAGACATAAAAAGCCTTTGGGTGCTATCTACACTGCAGAAATAATGCAGTTTGACATCACTTTAACTGCCATGGCTCCATCCTACAGAATCCTGGGATTTGTAGTTTTGTGAGGCACCAGCATTTTTGGTAGAGAAGACTAAAGACTTTGTCAAACTACAAATCCCTGGATTCCATAGAACAGAGCTACAGCACTTAAACTGGTGTCAAACTTCATTATTTCTACAGTGTAGATGCACTCTTTGTAAACAAAAGGAGCTTCTTTGTCAGAGGCTTTGTTAACTGAGGTATGTCTGTATAAATCGATTTAACACTTTTGTTATTTGGATCTTTAAATACAGTACTTGAAAGATGAATATTGAAAACCCAACTTTGAAAAGTCCTCGATTCTATTTCTGTTCCACTAAGGTTATATACGGTATATTAACCTTAGGTATGTTTTAAATATACTATCAAAAATAAGGGTTACTACCAATTATGACCACAGTTCTTTATTTCTTTTTCGTAATGATATCTTCTTTTATCAAGTATAAGAAAATAACATGGTTGTGGCAACACATTAGATTTCTATGAGCTTTAACAGACTTCCAACAGTCACACACACACACACACACACACACACACACACACCGTATGTGCACATCTTCTGTTATAAAGCCCTTTAAAATAAGCTTTTCTTTAGATCATCTTCTACGAATTGTATGAACTTGTGAAAGTCAATCAGATAATTATTTCACACCTCATAGCTCACATATCACAAACTAGACAATAAAAAGAAATTTAAAGATGGTTTAAAAACCCATGCAGACCTCAGCAGCTACCTTATGGGTTTATTTTTTAGATGGCACAAGGTAATAGGTACTGTAACTTTCCATCTGTTTTATATCCTGACTTTAAAATGAAGCTTAGAACCAACGAGAACTAATAAAAAGCAGCTAACAAAGGTACCAGAAACTATCTTCTTATACAAATTCATTCTGTATCTTCAGAAATTAGGAACTGATGTCTAACTACTAATTTCATGCTACCATTAATTATCTATATCTAATGACAGAGCAAAGTTACATGGCTGAAAGACTTTCAGTGCCAATTCATGCATGAATTTAAGGGAACTCACTTCTGAGAGTGCCTTTTACATGGGTTGCCAATGGGCCAAGATGAGAGCCCTCAACTTGCCCGGACACCAACACGGGTCCGCCCCCCCAAATGTGGACCCGGTGCCCAGGTCACGTGATAATCACGTGATCGATCACGTGCCTGGTGGTGTGACCATGTCCTGTGACCGATCACGTGACCGGAAATGGTGATAACACGTGACGAGATCATGTGACCGCTCCATGTGACCTGATGGCCTCCCCGGGAGGGGGGGAGTTGCACAAGAAGGATCCTGGCCCAGGACCCGGCAAGCCCGAGTCGGGCCAGCCGGGGACTCCCAACTCCCCCCCAGTCGGGAACAAAACCCATGCCCACCGCACCACCAGAAAGTTGCGACAAGGAGATAGTACAAACAAACAAAGAGAATCTAACTAATACATAGACCACCTAACTAAGGGAGGGAGAGTGGGTCTTCGGCTCGCAAGAGCCAACTGGCTGGGACTGCGGGCCGGCTGGGAAAATATACCCGGGCGGCAGACCGCGTAGGTGACTGGCCCCGCCTCCAGGCCAATCAGCGGCCACGCTGAGCGTCCGTCCTGATTGGCCGGGAGTGAGGTGAGCCAGCCAATCGGGTGGGAGCTGCCTCCCACCGATTGGCTGTTCTACGATCCTCTTCCCTGCCTGCCGGAGCAGGCCAGGAAGAGGAGGATGGCCGGCATGGCGGCCCATGCTGGCCATGTGGGCAGGCCCGGGCGCGGGGTGACACCGGCCGCAAATGCGGCCATCGGTAAGTCCTGGGCAGCCAGCTTATGACATAACAGAAAGTAAATTCTTGAAAACATATGGCAGAAAGTAAATTTCTCCTGCCTCACCAGCTCTCATTAATTCCTCACCAAAGAACTCAAAACTTCCCATTCAGTGAAGTGTGCATTTCTGTTCTCTCTGTCACTTTCTTCAGTCTGGGGACCAGGGACCATTTCACTCTACACAATTATTGCAGTATGATTTCACTTCAGCTGCCATGGTTCCATCCTGTGAAATCCTGGGATTGGCAGATTAGGAAGGGATATGTAGAATTCTCACGAGTTTCACTGGTGCCTCTGACCAGATTACAAACCCTAGGATTCCATAGGACCCATCCATGTTAGTTAACATAGAAACATAGAACTATAATTGTGTAGTGTGAACAGATGTCTGGTCCTCAGGTTGAAGAAAGTAAGGACTTAATCAGACACTCAAAATATGGTGTCATAACGAAGCCACATAACCGCAAAAGGGCATTCAGATCAGACGACATTGCCCTTTCACAGTTAAAATCAGCCCCAAATCCATACCTTTTACTTGATGGCTTAAGCCTGCTGCTTTTGTGCTCATGTGCGAAACCTCTGGCCATTTAAATCTTGTACTTATCCTGACCATGGCTGGACCGGCCAGAACACTTCTGGGTGAGATCACGAAATCCAGGTAAGTGATGAACATTTTATGACCCTCCCTGGGTTACTTTGAAGTTTTTAGTGTGTTTAGGTGTTTACTGTATACAGTAATACTTTTGGATTTCAAATGAAGTGAACGGGGCTCCATTCACTTCCTCTTTATTGCTGGAGCTGCCTTTTCTGGGAAAGAAGGTAAGCGCGGGATGGGGGAGTGTTGTTTTGCCGGCATAATTTTTTTTAATGCCAGCAAAGTAACGTTTTCAGTGGCTAGTTTGATAAAGTCCTAAGGGAGAGAAATGAAATGCACAAGTAAATATAAACACTTTCCCCCCAAAAAACAACTCTTCCAAAAATGTATCACAGGAACACAACAACCCTCCTTATATCAAATGTGCTCACTGGTCCATCTAGGCTAGTCTAACCATCCAGGATTTCAGGCACAGTCCTTTCCCAGACCTATCTGGAGATTCCTGGTGTTCCTTGATGGTCTCCCATCCCAGGCATGACTTTACTTACTTTACAAAAACAAAGACGACTAGTGTATTCAGAGTTGTGAACAGATGCCATCATTCATAGCACCACACAAACAATGCTGCGGTAACTGGGAAGCAGGCTAGAAATAAAGCTCTGTTTCCTTCACTCTTTCCTAGTTCTGCATAGAGTCCCTTTGCTCCTCAAGACACCCTGATGTTTGAATGTTTGATGCAATGAAAACCTTGATGGGACATGGACTCTGTACTCTTAATAAACTTTCCATTTTCTAAGAGAAAAGCAGCAGTTAAGTGAATCCCCAGTTCTTCCGTGGACCTGGGCTTGTACATGGGCTTACCTCATGGAACAGGGATAGGGGGAAAAACAATAGTCTGTCTTGCTAAACATAACAGGAAGCCCGTGCTTATCCAACAGGGTAGGAACTGCAGCAGTGTCAGAAACTGGAATTGGTTGAAAAGCAGAACTCATGTAGGGAACATGAGGGAATTATGGTGGTTCACTTGGGACTGCCTGTGAGCACCCACAGGCATCTGCACCCACCTGCCTAACCATGTGCTGCTTGCAAAGTCTCTTACTTGCCTTGGTGACTTTCCCCCTCTCTCAAATCACTTTGCAAGCAGCACACATGTGCACAATCAGCCCCAACCAAGCCTCTGTAGGCAAGAACTATCAAAAGAGTGGATTCCTTTTCAAATGAATGGAACTTGTCCTTAATTTGCAAGCATCAAAAGAGCAAGTCATCAGATAATGAGCCACTGAAAGGCAGGGGCTTCCTGTATTAGAAAATAAAGTACTGATTTAATTAAGTACATCCTTTATTAATCCACGAGTAGACAACTATATTGGGGCCAGGAGCCAATTTTCCCCCAGACCCCCTCCCATGGCCACATCCAACAGCAAGCCTAAATACCTAGGGTCCCTCTGTGCCTTTTTGAGAAGGGCTGCCAAGGAAAATGGAGTTGTGCTTATTTTTATCTGTATTCACATGTTTGGGAAGCTTTCTGCATTGTTTGGAGGCACAACAAATGCCCCCAAATAATGCTGATTTATTTTTTAAAAAATTGGGGGATTCGGGGGCTTTGTGAAACTAAGGGACCACAAAAGTGGGGCCCAAGAACTGTATGTAGCTCATGGGCTGTTTTTTTGTCCACCCCTGCTTTAATCCTTTTCTGTCATCCCCCTTTTAAGATCATTTACAGATTACAGATGATTTTGGTTGTCTAAACACCAAAAATACACCTCACAGAATGAGAGGATATGATCTGGCTCAATGGGATTCTGCATCATTTTGATGTATTGGGAAGGAGGGGGTCAAAACTGCCATATACTGTGCGGGAAAAGCCTTCGCAGCTTTCCCCAAAGTTTTTTAAAAATGGTGGAGGGAATGAACATTCTTGCTCATTGGGACAAGTGATTCAATTTGATTTGCTTTCCCTATACAAGTGGAAGTTAAAAGCTGATTGGTCAGATGTGTGCCAGGGGCGGAGCTGGCTAGCAAGGCAAGTGCCCAGAGCCGCCATGTTGGAGTTTTGCCTTAGTGAGTGCTAAGGCAATAAAATGGGGGGGGGTTGATTTTTGTTAAAGCAAAAGGGTGCTCTTTCGCACCTTGGATATGGTTAAAAAAAATACTGTCCACTGGTGGCAAATTGAGGTTATAAACTGCGAGTAATTCAATCACAGCCACCATCTTGATTTGGAGACATGCCTCTTTACACAGAAAACATAGATAGCAGCTGCTGCATATTGACATTACTGTGGAGCAATCCACTTTTTTGCCTTGTACAGTTGTCCCTTCATATTCGTTCCAGGACACCTGCCCCTCAGGTGGATACCAAAATCTGCAAATACTCAAGTCCCATTATATGCAATGGTATAGCAAAATTTGGTGCCCCTTATATAAGAAGGCAAAATCAAGGTTTGCTTTTGGGATTATTATTTTTTTAAGAATATTTTCAAGCCGTGAATACTTAAATCTGTAGATATCTAATCTGTGGATACGGAGGGACAACTGTATAGACAAGCCCCCAGTACCTGTTTATCTCCCTTGGTCCTCTGCAAGCTTAGTTTGCCTACCTCTCTTTAGAGCCAACCCTAAAAGTTCAAGAAGAAAAAGCTTACTACTCAAATGCGAGAGCCAATGAGAGTGCAGGTAAGTAGCACCATGCCTTCCTTTCTTTCAGGTGAGCCACTTGGATGGCTTTGTTTGAGGATGAATTGAGAGGCTAAATCTGTAGCTAAATGGATTAAGAGATTTAGGTGACCCATCTGCACAATGCCAAAATGCTAAGAGAACAGAAAAAAGGAATCAGAGTATACAGAAATGCAGTATCTCACTGGAAAAAAAAACAATCCAGACATCTTTTTGCTGAGTACTCTTCACCTATTGCAGTTACGGTATATTCCAGCATATAGGACGATTTTTCCAGCCTGTAAAATCAGCTGAAAAGTCAGGGGCCATCTCATACACTGGATACAAGTCCGAGATGGGGCTGTGCCAGCCTGATCTCGGACTCTGAACGACGGAGGTGGCTGGCTGGAGGGGAGCTTGCTAGCCACCTTATCCCCCCCACCCAGCACAGCTGCATGGGGCGGGAGAGCCTCGCTGGGCGGGAGGGGGTCTTCTCCATGACTCTGAGTCACAGAAAAGATCCCCTCCCACCCAGTGAGGCTGCATGGTGGGGAGAACCTCGCTGGCTGGGAAGGGGTCTTCTCCCTGACTCTGAGTCACAGAGAACATCCCCTCCCACCCAGCGAGGCTGCATGGGGGGGGGGAAGCCTTGCTGGCTGGGAGGGGGTCTTCTCCATGACTCAGATTCACAGAGAAGATCCCCTTCCACCCAGCAAGGCTGCATGGGGAGGGGGGAGACCCTAGCTGGCTGGGAGGGGGTCTTGTCCATGACTCTGATTCATGGAGAAGATCCCCTCCAACCCAGCAAGGCTGCATGGGGGGAGGGCGTCTTGCTGGGCGGGAGGGGCTGAGCCTCTCCCCAGCCAGGCAGCCATCCCCCGCGATTCCTCAGCCAGCTTCATACAATCATAGAATTGTAGAGTTGGAAGAGAGCACAAGGGCCATCCAGTCCAACTCCCTGCGACACAGAAAATCATGATCAAAGCATCCCTGACAGATGGCCATCCAGCCTCTGTTTAAAGACCTCCAAGGAAGGAGACGCCACCACCATCATATATATCTGAATTATATATGTCCTTGTCTGCAACTTTACAAATCTTGGTACAAGTAAACATGTACCTGTACATGCAATACTGAAAAATAAAAAATCTCATGCGTATGAATGTTACAGAAATGCACCCCCCAAGTAACCCAGTCCAACCTGCTGATCAAGTTAACACATAAAATTCTGTTTATTAATTTCCTGAGGTATAGAACTCCCCAACTTTACACTGTAGTGCAGTGTAAGAAAGAAAGAAACTGTAAGAATGAAAGAAACATCTATAAACTAAGGTATGTAGAGTGTCAGAGGAATCCAGAGATACTTTTGTACATGCAATGAGAGGGTACAAAGAGGATCGCATTTTTAACTTGTTTCTTGCCTTTTTCTAAACTACATGAAGACATCCATACCCAACCGGAAGAATCAATAAAGCAATAAAACATACACAACACAACACAAACACAATAAACCACAAAGTAAATTTGTGGAAGTAAGGAGAAGGTTTCTGTTTCAGTTTCAAACAATCCTGTCAGGCCTTGGGAAGATTTTGGGGATCTGGGGAAGCAGTGACTTCCACAGCATAGATGTTCTCATGGGAACTACACAATATAGCTTTATAGATATAATTAATTCCATTAAGGTGACAAACATTTGTCAGGAGACGCTACAAAAAGAAAGCAGACAAACGGACCACATGGGAAGTTCTCTTATACCAATCCAGCCCTTGGTCCAGCTAATGCAGTACCATCCACAGTGCCTAGGAGTAACTCTCTGAGGTCACAGATAGGAGTTCTTCCCAGCGCTGCCAGGAGTTTCTCATGATTTTGCAGATACAAAGCTTGGGCTCTACCACTGAGGTACACCCCTTCTGCATAGAGGGATAGCGAGGAAGCAAAGAATCAATGGGATACACAAGAAAAGCAGAAAAGAGAGAACAAATGGAGAGGGAAATAATTTGTTTGTGTGCCTTCAAGTCACCTGTCAACTTACGGTGACCCTATGAATTTTAAAATTTATTTTTTAGGCAAGGGATACTCACAGACAATTTTGCCAGTTCCTTCCTCTGAAATATAGCCTATAGCACCTGGTATTGATTGGCGGCCTCCCATTCAAGTACCAGCCAGGGGTGAGCCTGCTTAGCTTCCAAGATCAGAGGGGATCTGATGACCTTAGGGTATTTAGGCCATCATTTCTCAGATATACACCTTCCTATACTGACTGCATGTGCCATTGCTCTTTTCCTGGGAAGGATGAATTACTGGGCACACTGGACAACTGAGGCAACCACTCATTCACAGCCACATTGTGCCAGAATAAAACAAAATTCATAGAAATGACTAAGAATTCCAATGTGGTATGTTTCCTACCTGTGTTCAGAAGACACTCAATAAACAGCACCATATTTTTTTAAAAAACTGGTTAACCATGTTTCTAAATCACTTTTTTTAAAAAATAAAAAGTATACCTGTTGAAAAATAAAAGTTGTGTGTGCACAAGGGGGGGGAGTATATTTTATTTAAGTTACTTATTTCATTATTTATTTGTTAAATTTATATCCCACTTTTCTCCTAATATGGGACTCCAGGCTGCTTACAATATAAATTAAAAGGGAATATAGTATATAATAGAAAAGTTTTTAAAAGACATTATTCAAACAATCCAATTAAAACATTACTCTAAAACCGTTAAAAACACATTCAAAGCATGATTTAAAAAAAAAGAAAAGAAAAGAACACCCCCTTACAAATTCTTCTGCCCCAGTTAAAAGATAAAGGCCTGTTTAAATAAAAAAAAGTATTTCCTGCTGGTAAAAAAGAGCAGAGAGGGGGCCAATCAGGGATCCTTCGGAAGTACAGTTAGGCCCGGAAATAACTGGATAACTGACTCAAAAGCTGTTTCATGGAGAGGTGTGCACTATTCCTTCATTATTTCTTCATCAATTAAGCAGGTAAAAAGGTCTGGGGTTGATTCCAGGTGTGGCATTCACATTTGGAAGCTGTTGCTGTGAACCCAGCAATGTGGTCAAAGGAGCTCTCAATGCAAGCAAAACAGGCCATCCTTAGGCTGCCCCCCCCCCCCAAAAAATCCATCAGACAGATAGCAGTAACATTAGGAGTGGCCAAATCAACAGTTTGGTACATTCTGAGAAAAAAAGAATGCACTGGTGAGCTCTGAAACACCAAAGGACATCCATGGAAGACAACAGTGGTAGATGATTATAAGATCCGCTCCATGGGGGTGGGGACCCTTCACAGCATCCAGCCAAGTTAAGAACACTCTCCAGGAGGTAGGCACATCATTATGCAAGTCTACCATAAAGAGAGAAGACTTCATGAGAGCAAATACAGAGGGTTCACCACAAGGTGCAAACCATTCATAAGCCTCAAGAATAGAAAACCCAGCCCAGTTTTGGAACAACATTCTTTGGACAGATGAAACTAAGATGATGGGAAGAAAAAAAGTATGGAGAAGGCTTGGAATGGCTCATGATCCGAAGCATACCACATCATCTGTAAAACACGGTGGAGGGAGTGTGATAGCATGCGCATGCACGGCTTCCAATGGCACTGGGTCACTAGTGTTTATTGATGCTCTGACAGAAGACAGAAGCAGCCGGATGAATTCTGAAACGTATAGGGAAATATTGCCTGCTCAGATTCAGCCAAATTCAGCTGTTGGTTGGAGGGCACTTCACTTTACAGATGGACAATGACCCAAAACATACTGCGAAATAATCTAGGAGTTTTTAAAGGCAAAGAAGTGGAATATTCTGCAATGGCCAAGTCGATCACCTGACCTCAACCCAACTGAGCATGGATTTCACTTGCTGAAGACAAGGCAGGCAGAAAGACTCACAGACAAAGAACAGCTGAAGAGAGCTGCAGTAAAGGCCTGGCAAAGCATCACAAAGGAGGAAACCCAGTGTTTGGTGATCTCGATGTATTCCAGACTTCAAGCAGTCACTGCCTGCAAAGGATTCTCGACAAAGTATTAAAAATGAACATTTTATTTATGATTGTGTTAATTTGACCAATTACTTTTGGTCCCCTGAAAAAGAGGGGAGTACATATTAAAGAGCTATAATTCTTAAACTCTTCCACCAATTTGGATGTGAATACTCTCAAATTAAAGCTGAGAGATTGCACTTTAAGCCCATATTCATTATTTAACTGTAACTTGAATTTATTTTGGTAAACAGCTGAAATAACAAAACCTGTGTCAGTGTCCAGTTATTTCCAGACCTAACTGTATGTTCCATGGCCTAGGAACATGCACCAAGAAGGCTGTCTCCTGTATCTTTACCAGATGAGCATTTGAGGGTGATGGGGCCAAGGGAAAACCCTTCCCTGAATATGGTGAGAGCTCAGGCATGACTATATGATCAAATTGGCATAATCAACATATAAACATGACCAATGGGCAATACACACAATGAAAAGAATAAAAACAATTGCATTTAGAAACAAACAGGGAGCAAACACAGATCATATGATAGCTAGTGTACGGTACTATGTTCTTTGCAGCTACCCTTGATGGTGCATACAGAATCAGCTGTAAATTTTGAGGGGTTTGAAAAGACAGCCCAACGTGAAGCATACTATATAGTCAGTGCAGCTCTGAAGTCATAAAGCTTAGGTAATGCTTGCAAGGCCAGGCACTTAGGAGGCAATTGCAATCAAGATATCAGTAGCCAATAACTTTGAAAAGGCACTTTGTGCTCTTAAGGGCCACCTGGGATCCTGAGAATAGTGGGAATGCACAACCTTCTCCCACTTTTAGTTTTGATTTAGAAAGATCAGATCATATTCTTGTCTGGATGCACAGTAAAGTGTAAAAAGATTTGTGGAGATAACAAATCAAGCAAAAGCATAATTATATTTTGAATGCATACAAATTGCCTGGCCCAAAATTTGCTGAATCAGGAAATGGTTGGAAGCTGAATTAAAATGTCTTCTTGGCTATTTATTGCTGCTCTCCATTTCATGTCAGTTTCCTAGAATCTATCCAGTACAAGCCTGAAAGGATAATGAGTTTCTGAATGCAAACTCTAATGGGGCAGGTTGCATCAAAGCTTTCAGCAATTGCCTGGATGCTGCTTCCCAGCAGTACTAAACAACTTAAATATAATTAGCTGGAAGCCCTATAGGCTACTTTTCCCCACTGGAATACCTCTTACACTAATCCATTTATCAGACTGACAGATGACTGAATCATCCGTAATAGGGGCCCTGTTCCATTAATACTGCTGTAGTCAAAATGCCAGCTTGCTGTTAATGTTTTATTACAATTGCATCATTTCAAGCAAGTAAACAACATAGAAAACAAACAAACAAAAAAGGATATAAACCCCCACCCACCCCCAAGCATATCTCATCAGGCATAGAACCATTTTAAAAATACAAACATCCCTCCCCAATAATTGTTTCCTTAATGCGCACTAATTATTTCAAGAAAATAAGGAACCAAATAAAATCCTTATGGCAAAACAAGCACCCCGGAAGAAAGCTTTGCAGGCTTTGCACAAATGTTTTTACTCTTGCACAGCTTGCATCTCTGATGGTCCCCATATGTAGGATTTTTTAAAAATACAACAATAGAGTAACTGCAAATAATTATCCCCCACCCTTTGATTCACTATGCTTTGATTTTATTCATATTCCCAGTGTCATCAAATGCATTAGCAAAACTTCATGTTAGGAATATGATCCTGCAAATTGCCTATAAAACATTTTTCTGCTGTGGAAGTTCATGTTATTTATAGTTTTGAATAAAATGAAATCATTTTTCTCACAGATAAGATTTTGACCTAGTTTTTCTTTGTTGGGAAGGCAGTACTGTATTTACAAGAGACAATTTCATCCATAAGCCAAGAACAGTCTTTAGGAACCAATTAAAGCTGGCAGTTCCTATGTTAGTGAGGAAATGAATCTAATGTGGATTTTACGCTGAACTTTAAAGGAGCTATTCAACACACTGAACCTATTTTGGGGACAGGGTTTAGCACTTTTGATAGATCTTTTAAAGTTTATATTAAAATTTGGACCAGATTCACCATGCCACTGACATGACTGTCACAAAGTACTATAGATCAGAGTCAACTAATTCTGGCATCTTCCCAACCAATAAAAACATTAATATCATCAGAATCCCCTTCCTCAAGACGCAGAATCTTGTCCTAGTAAACTCAGTTTGAAGCCATGTTGGTTTCCTCTACCTCTGACCTGGCACAGAGTCAAGCCATCCCTGCCCATGCAGGCTGGGGCTAATGATAGTTGCTTTATAAAGACTTGCAGAAGGTCACAGATTCCCAAGATCTCCACACCCATTTTAGACTCTATGGTTCCTAATGAAAGTCACAAGATGTATGGCAGGTCCATTCAAGATATTTTCCCAAGATACCTTCTTCCATGTGATCATTTGAAAAAGGATTGTCCCAAGAATGGGAATCATGTAACTCTCCAGAAACTGCTGGACTGCAACTACCATCACCCTTAGCTGACATAGTTAAGGGTGAGGAATGTTGGGAGAGTCATACCAACAAATAAACTTACACTTTATTTTGGCTTATCCAAATAAACACGTGGAGAGCACTACAGAGTGAATTGGCAATTACAAGGCAATTTCTATGATTTCATTCGTCTTCCAAAGTGCACTTGCAATAATGAAAATATTATGAGCACAGGAAGAGTTCTGCTTCCTTTTAGCAGTCTTGATTCTCCTACGATTCAACTTTATTTGATAAGCCTGAGTTCTAATATTATGAGAGGGAGAAAAACTCCAAACTGGTTGAAGTTTTCAAAGTGTGACCCACCACAATACCAGGCTTACCATTACCTTATATCCCATCAGTATATGCCTGAAGTTAAGATTCTCCTCCACCCCTGCACCCTGTGTGTATCACTTTAATTTGCTTACATAGAATGGTACTTTGCCACATTTTAATGCCCATTTCCTCCTGCTTTCCAGAAATCCTTCAGGAGCTGTTCATTATCTATTTTTGTTTCAACCACCTTAAATCATTTGTGTCTCCTGCCTCCCCAGCAAAGTTGCTCACCTCCAAGGATCAGTCTCAGTATGGATCCTTGGGGAAAACCTGTGGTTTATATCTTCATATGGGGGAGGGGGCACCCTTCTGTTTATTGTTCTTTAATCAGATACCAGTCCATAAGAAGATCTCTCCTATTACTCCATGATGGCTAAATTTACACAACACTCTCTGGTAATAGACCCTGCTCAAAGCTTTCTGAGTGTCAAAATAAATAAAGTTTACCAGCTCACTCCAATTTTTGGCAACACTCTCAAAGAACTCCCAAAAGCTAGTGAGATATGATTAACATTTACAAAAGCCATGTTGATTCTTCTTCAGTAAGATGCATCCTTCTGTGCATTTTAAAGATATACTTTTATATTTAATATTTTCCCCCCACTAACTTACCCCAAAAGGCATTAAGCTAACTGGCCTGTCATTTCCTACACTTCTTCCTTTCCCCAACTCTCTTTTTAAAGAGTGGTTTACTTTGGCCACTTCCAATGTATAGAGACCAGTCTTGAGAAGAAGTTACATATTTTTGTTAAATTGAACTTAAACCATAATAATATGTCACTTACAGAGTCTAAAATGGAGGAAAAACAAAAATAAGACCCACTCTAGCTTGTTCATTATTAATGGATATTGAGACTGAAAGAATTGAAGCACAAGCCCTTGACAAGCTGATGAATGGATCTATTTTTATTATGATGATTTAACTGAAGGTTCAATGCACATTCAGTATAGCATTAGAGTTCACAAATATTTAGATGTTATCTCCACAATCTGTCTCCATTTCTTTCTCAAAAGCTTAGATTTTAAAAAATATTTGTCACAAGTTGGCAGTGTATCTTAGTCTTTGAACGTATGAGTAGCAAATCTCAAAATGTGATAAAGGAATGTTTGACCCCAAACAAGAAATTGCAATAGGGCTTGATATTTTAGAGAAATGTATCTACCTAGATTACTTTTCACATATCTGGAATGCTTTGAGAAGGTAGTCCACTTTCAAAGACAGGGTCCACCAATGTTCTTCTTTGTTGGTAGCTAGCCATTATGCATGATCACCAATGATAAATTTCACTACATCCTCTGGCATGTGCAGAGGCCTTGTAAGAACAGAAAAAACAGGTCACTCTCTCAGTGGTGCAAGCATTAAGAAACAACAGAGGTTCCTCCTAATGCTCAGACAGTTAAAAAATGTTTTCTGGTAATATAGTCAGACCCCTGAATCCATGGAACCAATATCAACGGTTTCAATTATCTGTGGGACTCAAAACAGGGACAAATACCATAGAGACATCCTAGAAAGTGTCTAGAGAAGCATCTTCTCTAGACATCTTCTAGGTCCTCCAAGGCAACTCTATGGTATTTTTTTTATCAGAAGTCCATTACTTTTAATAGGGTTAGTTATTATACATGGTTTCCGACATCTGTGGTAAGTCCTGGAACTGAACCCCTGCAGATATGGGGGTCTGACTGTATTTTGCCACTTCCTATGAAAATGAGACATCTGCATTAGGGAACTATATCATGCTTAACATCTTTTCCCCCAGAAGGATGTAGCACTTGTCCTTGAAAAGCAGGTGAGTGGATCTGTGGATGTCTGTCAAAAAACTAGATAACCACATAAGGAGAGTCCAACCTCCCTCCTCCTCCTCCTCCTCCTCCTCCTCCTCCTCCTCCTCCTCCTCCTCCTGGAGCATTGCATATTTTGACTATTCTATCCCTATTCTGACACCATTAACAAATCCAACTTTGTACTTATACATGATTAAAACTTGCATATATAAGTTAATTTAAGATAAAAAGAGTAACTTTTCTGCCTCTCCAGTCCCATGCTTTCATTCAAACAACACTACAACACACAGTGACATCTGCATGATGAGTCTATGGTAACCAACCATGTTATGTTCTGGGGAAATCCATATAAATGTTTGATTGTTCAGGAAATCACAGTTGCCTTTAGCATGTAGCCACTACAGACAGTTGGTCTTCCACAACTGTTCAGCCAGTGTATGATGCATGTATTTATTTATTAAAAATATTTAGATCCCACCTCATATCATGACATCTCAGGGTTACATAGAGATAAAACAATTTAAAACTATTTGAAACAATTATAAAATTTAAATTAAAGAGCACAATGAGAAAGCCTGGATCATACATACAAGTTCACCCCAAGATTTTGAAATAAGAACTTCAATAACAAGCCTGCACACATTTCAAGAGATCCGGGGAAATCCTTTCTTCTATCCCATCTCTGTCAGATGTATATTTGGTAGGGACACAAGAGACAGCATTCACGGTGGTTGTTCCCAGGTTCTGGAATTGCCTACCAAGAGAGGTTAGGCTGGCTCCATCTTTCTTGTTTTTAATTCTCTTTTTTTCTTCTCAGATGGGCCACTGACATTTAAACTGGGCTGCTGCTGATGGGGTTTTAAACTCGCTTAGTAACTACCCCTTTTTGCATTTATGTGTTTTAATTGTGTTTCTGTTCATATCTGAATGTTATTATGCAATAAATCATTGTTTACAAGTTGCAATTTCTACACTGCCATGGCAAAGAATCATGTCATTTTCCTGACCCGTGTGATTTCTTCAATGCAACATGGGACAAGGGGAATGGAAGCAGCTGTCACACCACGTGGGGGATGTATGTAACATCTATGTGGCTCCACAGGACACCATTTGATCACCAACATGTCCACATTGATTTTGAACTGAGTCCATTTCCAAACTCATAATGTACACAACAAATATGTAACAAGCAAACCACTAACCAATTTCAGCTCCAGCTCTTTTGTGTTATTCATGCATTTATTTATTACAACTACAAGTACAATAAGGGCTTCCCCCTTTAAAAAAAGAAACAGTTTGAACAGCTGCTGAGTTTGTATGGTAAATTTTGGTATGGGACATTAAGCTGTAAGGCAACTGGAGCTTTCAGAAATTCAGATAAGAACATAGCAGCTGACATATGGGGGGTTGATTCACAAGAGGTTCAGATTTCTCTGAAAAATATCATAGTACATTAAGCACAGAGATTTGTTATTTTAGCATAGTTATGTTCCCAGAATTTAAAATGGATCATAATTGTTTACACAAGGCCAATGGGACATGCTGGGTCATATAGGCAATTTATACCAACATCTAGTGTAGAACTGTAACTAAGACTGAGATGTGAACTAAGAATACCAAATTAAAATCTCACCTCCACTGTAAATTCACCTGATCATCAGAAGGAAAATCTCTCTCTCTGTGCCTCTAATTTTCAGTATGGGGGAATCATAACACTGAGTTGTTTTAGGGATTATTGAGATAATTATGTGAACTGCTTTGAAGGTACAGATCTTTCTATTCTAGCAAGCATTTGGGAACTGCTTGTTTCATATACTGGGATTTCTGTTTTACTGCTATGCTGTTTTTCAATCTACATTTTAAAATCAATGTTTTATATGCTTTCTAATTCCACAGAGAGTTTTATATTATTTTAGTCTTAACATTTTGTATGGTTCTAGCTATATGTGGTTTTACTTGTATTTCTTTTATTCTGAAAGCCATCTTGAGTCCCATTCTTAGGGAAAAGGCAGGTCATAGATAGATAGATAGATAGATAGACAGACAGATTGATAGATAGATAGATAGACACAGGGTGGGGAACCTCCAGACCTAGGACTTTATCAGACCCATGCAAATACGGTGTCATAAGGATGCCTAATGATTGCTAAAGGGCACATGTACCAGATGACGTCACCTTTCACGATCATGTCCAGTCTAAAACGCATCCTATTTTATTGACGGCCCAAGCCATCAATTGATCCCCCTTGGTGCTTTTGTGCTGGCATTGCCAGAGTTTGAATCTGCGCACCATTGTACTCGTGTGAATGCAGCATCAATGGCCAGTCCAACAAGAACACTCTGGGTAAGATTGCAACATCCAGGTAGGTGACACTCTTTTTATGACCCTCCCTGGTTTACTTGTAAGTTTTTAAGTATGCTTATGTGCTTTCGTTTACTTTTTTAGTGTTATTTTTGTTCGGTTTTTTGAATTTTCTGTGCTAGATATTCTTGCAAGAATCTGCAGAATTCAATAGAAGAAGTGAACGGTGCTCTATTCACTCCTCATTCATTGCCAGGAAAGCCTTTAGTGCGGATAGGAGGTAAGTGTGGCATAGGGAGTTCTTTTGCCGGCATAAAAACCGGCAAAAGAACAGGGTTTAGGGAGTGGTCTGATAAAGTCCCTAAAGATTTCTTATCCAGCTCCTAGTGTCTTCTCTGTCTTGCCAACCCCTGTGATGAAAAGGCCACTCTTTTTGCCAGTCTCAGAGCAGCAGGTGCCCAGCCAATAGGAAGGCAGCTGGGCACGGCCTGACAGAGAGTGAGAGGGGGTTAATTGTTTTGAAGTTTGACCGGAAAGAGAGAGCTACACTGAAGGGAGGGTGTGCTCTTACAGTTCCTGAGGGAACTTTTCAGTCTGATGATCACAGAAGGATCTTAAGGGTGCAGAGAGGGACTGAATAGACTTGGAGAGTCAAAGTAGGGAGAGGCTCAGAGCAAGTCAAGTACCGTATATAAAGGGAATTTAGGACTTTGTTCCTGAGTTAGTAGTGTTGGTGTGGCTAGATTGATGTTATTATTTTAAAAGGAATCTGATGTAACTAAGCCTTAAGAAGATTAACAACTTTAATATTCAACTACAGTTTATTTGTTTTATTTTTTTCAATAAACTTTCATTGAGAATTTAAAGCTGTTTGGCCTCCGTTTAATTTAAACCACGCTACCTGGTATCAGGGACACAAAGGGCTGTCCCAATAGAAAGTGGTTGGTGCTTCACACATTCTTTTGGGGGCAGTAGTGGGATGCAAGAGACCCCACAGGACTGCCATCCTAAAGTCAGAGTGTTAAGGTGGTGGGTTGACCGTGTATGGGTCACCACAACCCCTTCCTCCTCAGCCTTTTCACTTAGGAAGAAGCTACAAGTTCCACTCTCTTCATAGAATCATAGAATCATAGAACTGCAGAGTTGGAAGAGACCACGAGGGCCATCCAGTCCAACCCCCCTGCCACGCAGGAAATCCCGATCAAAGCATCCCCGACAGATGGCAACCAGCCTCTGTTTAAAGACCTCCAAGGAAGGAGACCCCACCACGCTCCGAGGGAGTGTGTTCCACTGCCGAACAGCTCTTACTGTCAAAAAGTTCCTCCTTATGTTGAGGTGGAATCTCTGTTCCTGGAGCTTGCATCCATTGTTCCGTGTTCCAGTCTCTGGAGCAGCAGAAAACAAGCTTGCTCCATCCTCAGCGTGACATCCCTTCAAATACTTAAACAGGGCTATCATATCGCCTCTTAACCATCTTTTTTCCAGGCTAAACATACCCAGCTCCCTAAGTCTCTCCTCATAAGGCATGGTTTCCAGACCTTTCACCATTTTAGTTGCCCTTCTCTGGACACGCTCCAATTTGTCAATATCCTTTCTGAATTGTGGTGCCCAGAATTCTCTTCCTTTCTTTTCCTTTTTCCTTTTCATCAGCAGCCTTCTACATTTCCTGAATTCAAGGAAGTGCTGCTGGCTGGAAGACTGTGTAGGAAATCCTTTGGCCCAATCACTTCTCTCAAGGTCTGCTTCAACTTCTTCATAAGACAAACCCTTAGACATTTCTTTAAAAGGAAATGCCAGTATTGGAAAAGGGAGGGAAAGGGGAATGGTTTGCAGGAAGAGAACATAATTTGAGGTGCTTTCTGAGTAGATGTCAATGTGAGTTGGAAACAAATGCTATCTGTAATAATATTTTACTGTACTTTGTATATTTTTTTATACTTCTGTATATTTTTAATGTATTCAACATAAACTCAAGATTCAAAACAAGGCACAGGATTTAACATGGCTAGTTATTCTGAAGGGAAGCTATACGAAGAAGCGTACAAGAATGAATTTATGAAAGGGGTGTCTATTTGTGTGTACAAATGTGACTCCATGCACTTTGGATTCTGGCCCTGCCCTCTGCTGACATTCAGCTCTCAAAATGCTCTCCTGGAGCCAGTGCCGTCAGAATCCATGTAACACTCTTGTAATAAAGTGCTCTTTGCGTGTGCATACATGTATGCCTGTGTGTACTATTCTAAGTTTTTCATGTACTCTATCTTAGTAAAATGTACATAGATAGATATTGATATATAGACATCAATGTATAGATAGCAGGAGGCCCTGTTGGATGTACCAACACCTCGTGAAGTTAGGTTGGTGGGTACACGTAACAGAACTTACTCTGTAGCAGCACCCCAATTGTGGAATTCCCTACCCAAGGAAGTTGGCCCCATCTCTTTGAAGCTTCTGGTGGGTAGTGAAAACAGTGCTGTTCCACATGGCATTCAGTGTTTGAAATTGCTGTTTTAACTGTTTTCAAACTAGATTCTAGGATTGTTTTTAGATTGCTTTTAAGAGTTTTTAAACAGTATTGTAATGTGTGTTTTTAATATGTTTTTATCTTTGTATTGTTTGAATTGGTTTTCATTTGTTCATTGCTATGGGAGTCATCGTGGGCTGGAAGACGATACAGAAATACTATAAATAAATACATAAATAAATAAATAAGGCAGCTACCTCCTGCCAACATTATAAACCGTATCAGCATGCTATCCATCATAAATGCTCCTAGGCTTTCCTATTTCAATCAGCGCCAAGATCACAACCACTAAATTGTGTTCCAAATTCCAAAACATATAGTCTTTTAGAGACAAGGCTATAAACATTCATAAAATAACAATCTATTCCAAGAGTAGTGTTGGATGTACCACAAACCTATATATATATACACTGGGTGCACGTAGATGTAAGCTGCGGAAATGGTTACTATTTTGGTGATGCTCTGTTAGCGGTATTAATGCCTGTTTGGGGTTTCATTTCATTTTACTCTTCAATGATCTTGTCTCAATGCTTATGACTGACTTTTTTGAGCCATCTAATTATAAGTGGTAGGAGCAACAAAAACTGCAGAGCTTGTATGTGTCACGAAGACTTCATGTCCAACTTCATTCACTGTATTTCTATAAGGGTGTTTCAATGGGCCAAAGTAGGGATTTCAGCTGGATATTTGTCTGAATTCAAATGTAAGGATACATGTTTGACCTGGCTTGTATTGGAGGTTGCTGCTAAGTCTACTTTGGTCTTTAAATTGTATATTTTGCTCTTTTCTTATAGTTCTGATTTGGTCTAAGCATTTTATTGTTAGCAATCTTAATTGCTGGATCAATTGTTTAATGTAACAATAATGTTGAAATTTTTGATACACTTTGAATGAACTGGCAATGTTATACTGCATTGTATAACATTGTACATAGTATATATTGCAATCTGGACTGTGTCTTATGACTGCTGTGCTATTACTACATTTAGATTATCACATATTTTGCTGTGAACAATTCTGAACACAATGTATGTGTGGAAAATGCATTGTATAAGTAAACTAAGAGTTTAACTATGCCTTTGAGTACCAATTTAGTGGCAAAGAGTTTTAGTTTACTATCAATTGTTTTCACTAACAGATCTCATTTTCCCCAAAGGTGGTTGGATGCACTCTGATACTTTATCTATAGATGCTAGATATTATTAAAAAGTGATGTTTACAAGAACAGGGGGGAGACTCACATATGCTACACACTGGTCTTCAAATCACTTTGCCTGCAGCACATTGCATTGCATTACAAAGAAAACTGCTTGTCTATCTAGGGAGAAGGAATCATGAAGCAGAGGGGGATCATGCTTGAGTGTGGCAAAAATCAAACCCGGGACTTCCTCAGTGGAAAGGCAAGGACACTTTAGTTGCCCAGAGCTCTTTCATACTACACAATTAAACCACTATGGCCAAATCTACACTATACAATAATCCAGTTTGAAACTATTTACAAATTATTGACAAATCCTGGGATTTGTAGTTTTACAAAGTCTTTAGCCTTCTCTTCCAAAGAGTGCTAGTGACTCACCAAACTACAAATCCCAGGATTCCACAGGAAGGTACCATGGCAAATAATCCCATTCCATTATTTGTGTAGTGTGGATTTGGCCTATGATTCCACTTTAACTGTCATGGCTGTATCCTATGGAATCCTGCGATTTATAGTGAAGTATTAGAGCTCTCTGTCTAAGAAGTCTCCTTAAACTACAAAGCCCAGAATTCTGTATGGCAGAACTACTATGGCAGTAAAAGAGGATCAAAGTGTCAAATTGTGTAGTGTGGAAGACCCCCAGACTCATTCACAAAATTTTACAGTCTTTAGTCTACTTATACAGATACATCTTGTCTTTAGTCTATTTATACACACATGGCCAGTAAAAAGATTAAAAAATGAAACAGCAGTGCAACTTATCTGCAGGTGTGGACAGAACAATATACCACTGAAGTGAACTGGAAGGGATTTTCCTAGGGAAGGTGTGTGTCATGTTAACCATTTCTCTCCTTTCTCAATTGCTTTCTGTTCATTCTGGATGGAAGAGCCATTTCATTTCCATCAAGGTACACAAAGCATTTTTGTTCTCCAGGCCTACCAAACGGAGACAGATACCACTGAACATAACAGTGCTTATGTCTGAGTAAACAGAATCTGGATTCTGTAGTGCAATCCTCACTATGCTGTAATGAGAAGGGGCTGTGAAACTGTGCTAGCGTTGCCTCCCTTCCCCCATTTATTTTCAATTGAGATGTAACACATGGAAACAAAGTTTCAAACAAGGCTTTTCAAATGTCTACAGAGGGTGTGTGGTTTTGAAGATGAAATAAAATTCTTCTGTTTTCTAAAATATTGTAAAACAGACCTAAAAGATTTTTGCAAATTTTGAGGGTAGTGAAACGTGCTCATCATAGGTAAAAATGGGCCTTACCCCTGTTAGGTATCAAAAAAGATGGATTCTCCCAGGCAAGGTGGGCCTGCTGGAGCATATGGTATAATTTCCATTTGTTATGGAGGGCTTTGCAGCTAACAAAGCAATACACAGCTTAAAAGATTCCCAGTACTAATATTATGCAAAACACAACAAGAACAAGATAATACATGCTGATATTCTCTTGCGTTAAAACATCCGAACCAGTAATGGCAGGAGACACATGGTAAATTAGGAACTCTGTCTTTCCATTGTAATACCCATACTTTTGCTCTTAGTTTATTTAGTACAGTAGTCTTGTCCATTAGACCAATGAAATTATTGGGCTACAGTTGATGTCATTTCTTTATAAACCAGACTAAACCCAATCACTCAGCTTAGGTCAGCTGCATTGTGCAGAACTGCTATGTTTATATATCTCCTAGGCATCTTGGCTTGTAATCTGCATCAGCTCATTTGGATCCCCCCCCACACACACACATACTGCACACTGCTTTCAAAAGTAATCAGACATTGGTAATTTTGTGTCTAGTATTTTCTCCAATAAACAGATAACTTGGATTCTAGTCCAGGAATCATATAATATCTAATGGATCGAGATGGGTATCATTAAAACTTACTAAATGAGCATGAATTTGGGGGGGGTGCTTTTTCATTCTATTTCTGCTCTTCCCTCTTTTCTTTATCTGATGGAAAGCATGGTTACATTATTACTTTTCTCCTTTATGACAAGTTCTCCATTTGTGAGCAATTATATCTATAGTTGTTTTGTACTACTTTGCTACAGGCACCTTGGGAACATAACAATCCCTTAAATTTGCATAGTATTTTCAGAAGTAGTATCAGGAAATAAAGCAGAAGCATGCATTGCCTAATCAAGAAAAAACATCTCACCCTCTAAGTCCAAATAACAGAAATACTTTCATTTCTTCAGGGAGATCCAGCAGATACTCTTATTACACAAAAGCAGTTAAGGAAGTATGTTTGTAACAAAATATACAGTTTACTCTGCTATACATATACTGCAAGCACATGGACTTGCCATTTTTATTTCAGTTGCCCCCAATGGTAAGTCATACACATTGCACTAATTGCATAGAGGGTGGCTAAAAAGCAATTCTACTGGTATTTGTCATATATATATATATATATATATATATATATATATATATATATAATGGGTTAGATCCACTGATCTATTAACAGAGTTTTCTGGGGACTAGAGGAGAGTGAGAAGAGATTTTTCCAGTTCTTCTTTTGTCCACATCTCTTGAAAATCTGTTCTGGAGGGTTCAAGGGACCCATCTGAACCATACAGGAATGATGTTAAGCGGCTACCGTAAGAAGTGAGAATATGGGGATACAATGGGTCCACTGTATCCATGCGGGTTTGGTTGCAGGACCCTGCACAGATACCAAAAAGCTCAGATGATCAAGTTCCTTATTTATAAAATGGTGGAGGGCAGCAGCAGAGATGCCAAAAAGCCCTGGCTTTCAGATACACATTCTTAGGGCTCTCCTGTCTCCGGGAAGCATGCTAGCTGCCCGCTTCTACCTTCAAGGCGACAGCTGTGGCACTTCTGCTCAGTTGTTCACAAGGCAGAAGCAAACAGCTGGGCTGAGATGTGGAGGAGCTCAAAGAATGCATGCCTAGTGGCCAGGGCATGTCGCCTCCTCCGCTGCTACCCTACACCATTTTAAAAATAAGAGATTTATAAATATTGTAAGGGGAATTGGAGAATTAAAGAGATTCACTCATGGCTCCTTCAACCAAGGTAGCCAGGACTCCCTGCTGCAGAAGGCCATGAGAAATGTGAAGAAAGAGCCATTGCCACCACTACATCCCTAGCAGCCACCCCTCCCACACTCATTGCATCTCTCTGCAGCCTTTTCTGCACCATTGGCTAAAACAAGAGAAGAATGCCTTGGGGTGTGCAAGTATGGGCAGCTTTGGGCTCTTACCTGTGCAAATATGAGCCAGGTGCTCTCCACGCTGAGGCTGTACTTGCTGTCGGGGGCTTGGGATGGCGTTAGCTGTGAACCTTCTTGCTCTTCATCAAGAAGGACCAGGGCATGGTGCCACCACACATGGGAATACCAGGTGCTGTGTGCTATATGGTGCACCCTCTGTACTTGCCATGGTTTGTTTCCAGGACCCACCGTGGATACCAAAATCCATGGATATTCAAGTCCCATTATGTACAATGGCATAGTAAAATGCCATCCCTTATATACAATGATGAACAGCAAGGTTTGCTTTTTGGAATTTCCCTTCCACCCCCAATATTTTAAAGCTGTGGTTTGTTGAATCCATGGGTTCTGAATCCATGGATATGGAGGGCTGACTGTATTTCAGAGGAAGGAATTGGCAAAACCACCTTTGAGTATTCCTTGGCTAAGAAACCCCTATGAACTCTTTTCCATTAGAAATCTAGTTCCCCCATACTTTTATTTTTCAAGCACCAGTTAAAAACATGGATTTGTGCAAGCTTTGGAGATATAAACAAGTGCTTAATTTTAATTTGTTACTCTTTGTATTTCCTTTATTGTATTTTAGTAAATATTTATAATTTAGTACTGCATTTATAAATTCATAATGTTAGAAATATGTACTTTCAGACTTATAATTTTAGGTATTTGGTTTTAGCTGTTGTTGGTTTTTTTATTTAAATTTTTTAGCCTTCCCACCAAATCTTATGAAGAAGGATGTGTTATCAGTCAAGCAAAAATGTGCTAGATTTCCCTGAATGTTTTACATGGAAGCTTGCAATTAAAAGTAGTACCTTCCAGGAAGTATTTTTCACCAAATCATTTCATTCAATGCATAATTTGCTTCTTAAAAGACAGGGTTTTCTAAACAATATACAGTACTGTCCTGTCCTGTCAACAGCATATTAGGCAATAGTGGCAGCAATTAAATGAGGGAAACTTCCAAATGAAGGGGGAGGGAACTTATCTTTATTAGCAGGACTTTTTGTCTCCCCCCCCCCCGCATTCCACAAGACATACCAGTAAGCATAAGTCTTTGATTTAATGCAACCTTTAAAATGAACACACAGAACAAATGGGACTGCCTCTTTTGCAATCTATTCCAATATATTTTGAAATGTACTGAGTAAAAACACCAGCTCCAACAAGCACAGTGGCCACAGTTTAGAGCACAATTACATTCAATTAATCTGAATTACACAGCCTATCATGCAACTGCATGGCAGACAGTATCTGAACTCTGGTGCTCATTTGCAAATGAACATCATCCAGCAGTGTTTTGTTTCTCTCAAAAGGCAGGCTGATTTACCCTTTAGGTGTGTAGCTACCAACACAAATCCAATTGCTTAATCAAATGGATGAGTCAACCTTGTGGATTAATTAACATTTCCTTAGGATATTGCTACATCAGTGCAACATCATAGACTGTGATATTATATTGGCAGTGTGTTTATATTGTTCTGGTACTGCAATCTGTACAAAAAGAGGCAAATTGGAATGCTAGGCACATCCAATTTTGTCAGTGTCCTTGGAGTTTGCTATTTTTATTTTCTAGTTTTATAACATAAAGTGGCTTGTTGACACTGCAAACCTGGAACGTCAGTGAAATGCACCTGCAAGCTCTTTCCTCCTTGTAATCTCCATGTATTTCCAAATTGTCTTCCTTGGTTCATTTAAAGGTGGATTGTGGGGAGACTGCAAAATGCACAGGATATTATCACTATTCATTTGCAACAACTGAAAGCCTTAGGCAAAGGCCACAAAGACTCATCATTCTTCTCCAATAATTCTGAAATGTTCTGTGGTTTTGGATGAGGATTCTTGGGGAAATTACTTTAGATCTTCTGCTATTCTTTCAGTAGATGAAGATAGGGTGTGGTAGAATATAAACTGAGGACACTATAGTACAAAACAGGAGAACCAACATGTTGTTGTGGGTTGAGCGTTGGACTAGGGACTTTATCACATGAGGCTACTAAAGTGGCATTTCAGCAGGAGAGTAATGATGATGCTGTGGCTATCCTGTTGGTGCTTCACATTCTAGCTGTTACTGTAGCTCCCCTTTCAATTGACAGGAAAACCCCGTCAATATCTGCCAATATCACCATTGGTCTGCTGCTGCCCTGGTACGATAGGTCCCTTCTCTTGAGTTCTGGGATGACTGCAGTCATGTGGCATGAGGGACCCTGATTCTCCTGCTTTCCCACCCTCTCTCACAGAGTCAGTCTGCTTTGGAATAGCACGGGGGAGGGGGAAGAGACAGTGAAAGGAGGAGAATCAGGGCCCCCTCATGTAGTCATCCTGGAACTGAAGCAAAGGGACCTATCGCACCACCGGTCTTCCAAAGGAGCACAGTCATGTGAATGAAGAGAGGTGAGATTTAGAAGAAGAGAGGTGAGGCGGGGGGGGGGAGAAAAGGCAGAGATTGGGGGAGTAGAGATGAGAGAAAGAATCCAAGCACGTGGAGGAGCTTGGTCCTGATCTTCACCGGGCGAAGTACGAAGTTGAACTGGCCTTGTGGAGGAAAACAAAGAGCTTAAAGATTCAAAAGAGCTAGCTCAACTTCCTACTTTTCTGGGCAATCCTAAGTTCCCAAGTGTTACGGATTCTTCCTGCCATCTCACCCTACAGAATAAACATTTCACAACTGGTATGTTCCCATTTTCTTTAATAATGTGATTGCCATGAGACAAAAGGCTGGTGTGATAATGTCCTTCAAATCTGGAGGCCAGGGTCTTAATCCCCACCTGGCCACAGAAACTTGCTGGGTGCTCTCTCAGTCGCAGGGGAAGGAAAAGGGAAGCCCTCTCTGGACAAATCTTGCCAAGAAAACCATGTGATGGGGTCGCCATAAGTTAGAAATGACTTGAAGGCACACAACAACCACAGTACAACACAGTTCTTTTCCTAAGTCCCTTTCACAGTACACAGTTGTAACACTATGATTTCACTTTAACTGCCATGACAGCAACCTATGGAATTCTGGTGTTTGTAGTTTAATGAGGCACAGGAGCTCTGTGGCTGAGAATTCTAAATAGCCCTCCCTAAACTGAGCTCCCAAGATTCCAATAAGCTGAGAACATGGCAGTTAAAAGTAGAATCATAGTGCTATAACTGTGTAGTGTTGAAAAGGACCTGGGCATGAGCCAAAAGTCTCTTCTTGTGTGCCAGAACTCCATGACATGCAACTGTTCCAACTCCTACAATCAAGGAAAGCCCCACATTATACACCTCTAATGAGATCATATTGATCCAGTAGGAATCCCCTCTCCAAAATATGTGAACAACAATTATTATTATTATTATTATTATTACAGCCCACCTCTTCCTATGGATCAAAGGAACAACACATTAACACATAGACATGACATTGGTTAAAGGCACATATCAATTAAAAACATATATCAATTTAAAAGAACAAGTAAAACCAAGACATATAAAACAGTCAACACACAATTTAAAATTCACACTTTGAAATCATTTGGATAGACCTGCTGAAATGACTTATGGGCCCTCTGTACCTGTTTTCTCCCAAAGATACGTATCTGCTCTTGACATGAAGACATGCATCCTTCCATAGCAGAGATATTCAAACTTTCCCACAAAACAAGTCCTGCAAATAAAGCCTCAGTAATTTGGAAGGGATTCCTTCTTCCCTGCATGATCTCAGGAAAGGAGAAACTAGTTTGACTTACAGATGAATACGAGCTCACAGGGCCATGCCCAGCTCTTGGTTAATACTACAGAATGGAGTTAGCAAGAAATATAGGATGTCCCACAGTAAACAGAAAAAAGAATTTCCTCTGCCGTCTTCTTTTGAACATACCTATTAAGAAACACAATCAGGAAGACTCCACAGGCTGGAATGTGGACTCTGGCAGGCTGGATAGTGCATAACATGACTGGGTGTTGGCCTATGGCTCTGCTGGCTCACTTTCAAGTGTGCGTTTTTCATGCTGTCCTGGGTATCTGCTGATTGTCTTTTCAATTCGATGCTTTCAAATTTGGTATTTCGATCTGTAAAATGGGTGAATCTTTTCTATAACATCTTCAAACACTTCTTGATTAATATATAGTGTGTGTCTGCACATGTGTTTTATGTGTGATTTGATGTACTGGACATACAGTTTCTGTCATATTCTTATTGTTCTTGTGTTGTGTTTGTGATGCAATTGTGTGAGACAATCTGTACTGGTCTGACAGCACATACAGACAGATAGAGTAATTGCCTATGGTTAATAAAACATGACTTCTTGTTAATCATAGGCAATTGGAATGCAAATGTAGGAAACAGAGCAGAATTAGACTATAAGAACAATTGGCCTAGGATCAAGAAATGAAGCAAGAGGGCGACTGTTTGAATTTTGTGAGGTCAACAGTTTGTTCATCACAACATGTTCTTCAAGCAACCCAAGAAGCAACCATACACATGGACATCACCTGATGGGCAATATAGAAATCAAAGATGGAGAAGGTCCAATCTCTCTGCAAAAAAAAAAAAAAGAAAGAAAGAAAGAAAGAAAGAAAGAAAGCGAGCAGATTGTGGCACAGACCACAGACTGCTAATATCAAAAATTAGAGTAAAGCTAAAGAAGAACACTAAACCAACCATCGTGCAAAAATACAACTTGAGGAACAGCTCCATACAATGTAAAGATAATGTAAAAAACAAATTTGCACTATTAAGCCTAATTGACAGTGAAACCAGAGACATTGTCAGGGAGGAATGCAAAAAGACACTACTTGCAGCCAAAAAGAAAGAGAAGCCTCAATAGATGACAGATGATTTTTATTTATTAGTTATTTATACCCTGCTCTTCAGCCACAAAGCTATCACAACTGCTTACAAACTGTTTTTAAGCAATAGCAATTTACACATCTACACTGCATTAAGCAGTTTCCAATGTGTGTTAGCTAGCCGTATGAAACTCAGAGGAAGGAGGCATGAAAACTGAAGGAACATGAACAATTTAAGATATGCAGATGACACCATACTACTAGCAGAAAATAGCAAAGCTTGGAATGAGTACTGAAGAAAGTGCAAAGGCAGGTTTATAGTTGCACATTACGAAGACAAGAATAATAACCACAGACTTTAAAGCAGATGATGAAGACATTGAAATAGTTCTATATTTTCCATACTTTGGCTCAATCATTAACCAGAATGGAACTGCAGTTAAGAAACCAGAAGAAGACTAGAACTTGGAAGGGCAGCTATGAGGCAACTAGACAAGATCCTGAATATATATCATTGGATATTAAAGTTAGGATGGTCTATGTCACTGTATTTCCAATTTCTATGTATGGTAGTGAAAGCTGGACCATGAAGAAAGCTGATAGGAATAAAATAAACTAATTTGAAATGTGATGCTGGAGAAGAGTTCTTATGGATACTGTGGACTGCTAAAGACAAATAAATGGGTCCTACATGTCCAAAATATGACAGGATTAATGTAACACAAGTCTGAACTCTCCTTAGAAGCCAAGATGACTAAACTGAGATTGTCATACTTTGGACATATCATGAGAAGACATGATTTACTAGAATAGATAATAGTGCTTGGTAAGGTAGTTGGAAAAGAGCAACACAACATTCCAGATGCATAGACTCAATCAAGGAAGCTATGCTCCTGACTCTGCAAGGCCTAAGCCAGGCTGTTGAAGATAAGGTGACTTGGGAGGCCTTGCATTCAAAACATCGCCATTAGTCAAAGTTGAAGTCGAATTGTCAGCAGCTAATAAAGGTGAATAAAGTATTTCCTTTGGGTTCTGTCTCTTCACTGTCCTTATATGCTTACCTATTTGCAAGGGTTGTTAGTAAACTTGTGGACTGGCTCTGTATATTTGCTCCCATTTCTTTCCACTCTCCCAGTATCCTCCATTCCTAAGGCAATTACCAGCTATTCTTACTCAACTGCTTCTGAGTAACCTAGGATATTCAGGAGAAGACTTAATGGAGATAGCAGAAGTGCAGACTTCTTCAAGAAAAATACTCATCTTTGACCTAAACCCTCAGTATTTATTATGTGGATGCAGCCTAAGTTTCACTTTATTGTTTTCCTGGAGACAGCACATAGATGAGACATTAACCAAATAACTCCTATCAAATACCCATCATCCACGTGGAAAGGAAACACATCATATCAGAATTCTATGGTACCTGAACATAGGCACATATTTTGGTTTTGCCATTCTGATGGTTTTCTGAAAATGTGTGACATCCAGCCTCAATTTGAGGAAGTTATATTCTCCAGGCAAATACAGTAAGCACTTTTCATTGTATTATTTGTTTTCCAGCCAGGGTTTAGTTTCTAGTGCCAGGGTCTGAGATAGCCTCTCAGCCTGAAAGCACTTAGATCATCATTCAGTTCTTTCTAGGAAAATAACTAGTGCAAATCTTTATTTTATACTCCAAAGAACAGTAAGGGGAAAAAAAACACAAAGTAGCAATAACCTCATGTCCTCACTTTACTATGACCATGAGGAAGTGATTTTTAGAAAAGCTCAAAAAGCCAATTGACCCTTTACAATTTCCAAATGAGCCACAGCCATTCTATTTCCTCTTTAAGTGGATTTACAGCTAGCAATTCTGCAAAGCCAACTTTCAGAGAATGAAATACTGTACTGGTGATATGTACACAACAAAAGCTTGCTAAGAAGTTGTACCTCTGAATGAAATGAGGGGCATTTGTGCATGTTGAGATCCTAGTGCTCTAAAATCAAAGAGATTCTGGCTTATGCTAATTCTGACATGAAAGCACTTCATGTGGGTTGACTGAATTCATATCAGCTGCAATTATATTAATTTATATTTATTTCAATAAACTGAAATATCAATTTATTTCAAGCTTAAATTGGATGAAAAGGAAGGAAATATTGTCAAGTCATACACTTCATCTATAAGTTTAAATGTGGAATGTTATTATTTTTAAACAATTAGCACAACTGGGAATGGAGTTTACAGTGACCTGCATATTAAGAATGCATTAAGCTGACTGGGGCAAACCTCTTACAGATTAGTCGTCCCTGCATTAAACAGTAAGGAGTTTCTCAGAGCTACATTTATGAAGACAATCCAGCCATGTCCCATCCATGCAAGAGCAAAATGCTGTTGAGAATGGGTTGGTCCTGTATTTGTGACAGAGCTGTTTCTACAAACCCCATACTCACAATAAGCCATAATAATACTTTCAAAACACAAAGGCGAGAAGCTACAGTTGTGTAAAGTGTGAGTGTCCTGGACTTAGATCTGAGTGGGATGTCCGGGTTTTGGTGGTGGTCAGGAATACATTTGCACAGCTAAAACTGGTATGCCAGCTGAGCCTGCTGTCAGATCTGGCCACAGCGATGCATGCCTTGGTTACATCCTGGTTGGATTACTGTAACACACTCTACATGAAGCAAACTGTTAGGAAATTTGCAAATTACTAGCTGTACCTGGCATAACATATGAAAGCACTAAATGAAAAGTAATATATTGATGCATCAAATGATCATACTCTTGAGAGAGCAACATATAGTTGCCCATGACTGGTGAGTGGCTGAGGGAGTGAGAATAAGCAGGGGCCCTTATGAGGCTAGGGTGTAGATGCAGATTGAGTGGTAGGAGTAGATTGTGAGCTGGAGAGGGAATTTGCATGTTGGTGGTGATTGGCTGAGGGAGTGAGGGGATTGGTTGGGTATGTTTCTTGAGTGGCCAATCAGCACACTGGGAGTGGAAACATACCCAAGCGTTTTATATGAATAGATTACGAAATTTCAGCGGGTGAAAAATGCTACACCCAGTCTACAAGGCTGATTACAGGGATCATATAATTCCCCTGTTGAAACAGCTTCACTGGCTACTGGTCCATTTGTAAGCCGCTCTGATAGCCTTTGTGGCTGAAGAGCAGGGTATAAATAAATAAATAAATAAATAAATATTTGCATGCAGAATTCAATGGGCTGGTTATGACCTTTAAAGCTCTACACAGCTTATCTGAAAGACCACATCTCCCTACATGAACTGGGCCTGGATTTTAAGATCTTCAGGAGATAGCTTCTCTCAGTTCTGCCACCATCAGAGGCCCATCTAGCAAGGACACAGCAGACAGCCTTCTCAGTAGCTTCTCCACGGGAGGTCCAGTTAGCTCCCCCCCTGCCCTCTTTCCATTGGCAAGCTAAGACTTTCTATTTAGGCAAGCCATTGGCTTTTAATGGCAGCAGGGCATTTAAAAGTGATGTGCTCTGTTTGTTTCTTGTATCTTTTCAGTTATGTTGTAAACCTATTTTAACCTGTTTTAATCATGTACCTTTTTAATATAATTGTGATTTAATTGCCTTTTAACTTTTGTAAAATGGTTTTTCAACTAAACCTATATAGTCGTTCCTCCACATTCTCAGGGGTTATGCTGGAGTAGTTCCAGTGATTCAACAAGAGTTAAAAGTACAGCTGTGGCCTCTCATAATATAATAGTTGTTACAGGTTTCAACCACACTTGTGGCTCACAGTACAAGATAAGCCACAAAGAGATGCATGGCCCCCACATCCTGAAGCAGGCCCCCAGGCCAGGGTCTTTGACAGGCTCCCTACCTCTTGCTAAGGTTAAGGGCAGAGAGATGCTCTACAGAATTCAGGATAAAAATTAAAATAAATAAGTTTAAATGATGACACCAAAGTAATATTTGTTTATATTTATTTTTTTTAAAAAAAACTAAATGAATTTACATAATAAAAACTTACAACAATATCACACTGTCCCAGGCCCAGGCCCCAAGGCTAGAGCCCTGTCAGCCCCCCCACCTTGGGCAGACATAAGATGACTGGGCCATCTCAAGTTCTGAAATGTTAATTGTCAATTAATTTATAGTTTCAAATTAGAGCAATGCAAGCATTATTCAAATACTGTAGGGAAGACAAATACTGTATACTGAACAGTAAGAAAAGGCTTTTTTCAAAGTGGGAAATATCTATCATGCTGACTCTAAACTTTCTGGTAAGTCAGACTGATGCTGACACAACAAAACAGTCTTCTCCCAAGTGGTCTCCTCCACATCTTGGGCTACAACTCCAGTCAGTTTGGATTATGACTCCCATCAGCTGAGAGCTGTACTCCACACAAATATGGGGGGGGGGCATCGTCTTGGGGAGAAGTTTAAGTACAAATAGGATTTCCCTTCACCACTCAATCATTTTCACATGACTTCAAAACACCTTCTTTCCAAAAATGTCAAAAAAAATCACACACATTATATATTACAGAAGTTGCTCAAGAATTCAAGGTTCAACCAGTGAGCTCTATCTCTGCCCTGAATAAACCCAAATTTAACACACATTACAGCTGACCACACAATGAAGCAGTTTTCTAGCATCTTTGCCTTGCAAGTCAGATCAATTCACAGCCGGATATTAAACATGTGGAAGAAATCACATCATCACAGAGAGAAAATTGATCTAGGCTTGTGACAGAGCTATCAGACAACTATTATGCCATATACCAGCTGTAATGAACTTGAAACACAGCAAGGGCTGATTATGTGAACTGGCCCTTAATCTAAAGCTCTGAACACTCTCATGATAGTATTTTAATGGAGGCCTACAGCTTATGCTGATGTCCCCAATGTCCCATCTATTATGAGAATCTTTGATAATGACAGTCAACCGCAAAAAGCATAGGATATCTTTATTGTTGTTGTTGCAGTGGTGGCAGCTGTTATCAACAAGAATAACAACAAACCATTAATTGATTTCTGTTTCCATCAGGATTATCCAGCAGGGCAAGGCTTTTTTTTTTTTTTAAAGAAGAAGCTAGCCTCATATTTTTAGAGAACCTTCTATAATAACACTGTGCACATAGATAGTGTGTCATTTCAGGCTCACCACTTATGTACCACAGAATTCTAGGGTCTATTAGACCAGGCAAATGGCCAAGTTTGCTGGATGTGTTGCTTGGCACTTGCATAATAAATCCTAAGAGACAGGAAATAATTCTTGTCTGCTTGTCACAGAAATTGATTGTGTTTATTTTTTCTGTTACCCTTCTGATACTGGGAAAGGTCAGATGCTGTCTCCCTCACTCTAGCACAATTGCTGTTACTGGTAGTAGTCTGGTTTTTTTCACTCCTGTGTGTATCACTTAGTGTATGTGTCTTAGTTGTTATTGTACTAATGCAGCTCTTTTAGGTTTTCTAATTGCCTTTTTATGCTTTGCATGATATATTCCCTGAGAGCTTTTAAGAGCCATCAATGGGATATAAATCTAAATTATACATTATAAATAAATAAACAGACATTACAAGCATCTTTTAAATAATAGCTCTTGACATGTGTAATGTTGTTGACACATGACTCTCCATCCTTCTGCAGGTAGAGCACTGAATCTGCAGTTGGTTTTATATTATCAGGGATGTTAATCTCCATTTATTTTGTTCTTGCATACAAGATTGAAAAATACCAAAAGTTTTATTCCAGCTCATCTAACGTTTAACCATATTTTCAATTATTTTTCTCATCTAATTTCAGGACTTCCTTTGCAAAAAAATAAAAATAAAAATAAAAATAAAACCCACAGGGCATGAAAACAATATATTCTACACCAAAACAAAACAAAACAAAACAAAACAAAAATTTCATGCAACTCCCCCCCACGTTTTTGTGCAAAAGTGAATGTTTTACCAGATTTTTTTAAAAAAATAATTATTATTTGTGGGGGAGGGCAGTAGTTAATGGTTTTTGGATGGGTCATGCTGACATGTTGAGTCACTAGTTCTTACAATTGATGATAAGAAAATTTGCAATGTTTTTGTATCTTTATAGATCAGTCTCAGATTATATCTCACAGTGTTCAGCGGAGTATAGTTCCCTGTAAATGTATTTTGTGGTATAAATCAGTCTTCCCTAAACTGGTGGCTTCTAGATAGGTTGGATTACAATTCCCATAAATCCTAGTCAGTGTAACCACTAACCAGGCTGGTTGAAGAATAATCAAAGTTGTAATCTAACATCTGGAGGTTATCAGTCTGGGGAGGGCTGGCAAACATGCTTATCTGGCAGTCAGCTCCATTGATAACTATAAGACTAACTCACTAATGGGGTCTGGATAGTGCAAGGATGGGAGACTGTCAGAAAATTGTACATACTTGTCTTGAGCTTGCCAAAGGAACAGCACAATGTAAATAAAATTCAAAACCATAGTAAAACAGCTGAATTGTTGAGAATCAAAGAAGAAACAAACTGAGGACTCTTTCAGCCTCTAATATGAACAAGCCTCTAGTCTTCCATTTTGAAAAGCTCTGGATACAGCGTTCTTCATACTTTGGGCTTTTGAAATGCCCCATACATTTAATGCAAAACATGAAAGCTTCATCTGGATATAACGAGACAATGGTTTAATACGATATAAATAAACCTGAGGTTTAGGCATAACCCCTCCCTCCTTTTCCTTCTCTGGACTGTGAGAAGGATGGTTACATTTTAGGTTGACTGGAGTTAAGCATCTGGGATGAATTGTGGTTAGCCCTACTTACTAACAAGCCAACATCAAATTACAGTTTATGAAGTTGGCATTTTTCAACTAGCCATAGTTAAAATTAATTACAGTTTAGGGTTGAAATGCAACACTAAACCATGGCTGTAGTTAACTGAAATGGAAAGATTCTGATCTTTTAAAAGCAATTCTAAAGAAACATGAAGGGGGTGGGTGGGAGGGCTCTGAATTTGGTAACATTCTCCTTCCAAACTGTTTATCATATACAAATATTCATTATTCATTAAGCACCGTTCCAAGATGTAGGTTATGTATATCCACTTGAAGCATCAAAACAGGTACTGGTGATCCCACATTGTTAAGTATTGATCACACACAGCTACCCATCTCCTCTGACAGAAGAAAAAAAGAGCATGGAAAAATGAAATCATATTTGTCAAACAGAAGAGTCTAATACGCCTACATGCACAATGCTTCTGATTTTATTTCCAGTGGGTCAAAGTATATTTGATTATTTTTCCATGTTCTCAAATGCAGCCTTAGAAACGGATACTGTCATCCCCTCCCACTTTTCACACAAGGGTTGGCCCCTGCTGACTTTACACCCAGACTACTTTGTGTTTACCATATGTAACCACTATCAGCAAGGGAGGAAATTCCAAGGCCAAGGTTTAACCCACTACACTTGCAAGAATTCTCTCACATAAAGAACATTCATTTCAACAGATGTTTTATGTTTTAATATTTCCCTAAAAAGACTTGCCAGAGTCATGAAATTTGTCTAACCCACCAAGGATATGTGTGACCTTTGCTGAAAGTCTAACAAGGATACTCCATCCAATGGTCCATGAAGATTAAAAGAAAGAAGGAAAGAGAATGAACCAGAGGTGTCACTGGAAAAACAAAACACATGCAAGCTGTTTCTTATTAATTTGAGCTGGAAATGTACATCCAGAGAAAGTGCAAAAGAGCCTTTCTTTTACATGACAATACAACTAAATGTTAAAGAAGTATCAGGATGTGTTATATCAGAGTAAAACTTCAAAACTCTAAAATAACAAAAACACAGTCAGCTGCTAATCAGAGCAGAGTATAATATTTAAACATTCTTTCAGCAACCCAGGAGACCAAGAAAAATAACACTTATAAGGAAATGTATATAAGAACATATCTGATAACAAAATAAGCACCTATCTAACCCTTTGTCCCAAAATAATGTAAAACTAATTATCATGGTAGGTCATGAAATGCACCATTCAAGAAACTGTAGACCATTACAATCAATTGCAAAACATGAAATAAATTAAACTATACAATTACCTGTAGATAGACAGGGAGATAAACAGTTTTGTTTCACTAGTTGTAATTAGTTTAGTGTTACTAGTTTTAGACAGGTATGTAAAGTATAATTTATTTAAAAATCTGTATGGCATATACTCTCCGACTGTTCCAATTTGATAGGTATAGTCCCAATAAATCCCCTTACCCCACTCTTTCAGCTGCTTTTAAAATATCCCAGTCCCCCTCCCCCCTGCTCACTTCAACTGCTGTAAAATGAGCTCAGATTGCAAAAGTGGTTTGCATTCCATTAACTCAGCACCAGAGAGAGTATAGGAGGGGTGGAATTTTGTCTCTCCCAGTAGGGTCAAGCAAAAGCAAGCTGCTGCAGACTTTCTTAGCTTGTGTGTTCTTCATTAAAAACTTTTGCCATCTTGACCACACTCGGATGTTGCTTGGCTACATGTGTCTTAGTATTTGTCTATACAGCGAAAATACTTGTCACAGAATTCAAGGAGAATATGATTTGTCTTAATGTGACCCTGCATCAATCAAATACTCCATATATTCTATGGGAAAAGCCTTCACAGCTTTTCCCTTTAAAAAAAAATCAATCAATCAATTCGCATCATTGCGCATTCTCAGAATGGACAGCTGATTGGTCAGATGTGCGTAGGGGACGGAGCTTGTTAACAAGGCCATGTTGGATTTTTGCTGTAGTGATCATGTGCTACGGCGAGAAAGTAGCCTTTTTTTTGTTCACTTCTTTATTAAAACGGAAGATTGCACCTTGGATTTAGGTTTTTTTTAAAAAAAACACTTGTTCAATGAGGGCAACTTGAGGTAAATAAAAATGTGAGTACAGGTCTTCCTCCATATCCATGGATTTGGTATCCATGGATTTAAGTACTCACGGCTTGGAAATATTCTTTAAAAAATAATAATCCAAAAAGCAAACCTTGATTTTGCCATTTTATATAAGGGACACCATTTTGCTATGCCATTGCATATAATGGGACTTGAATATTCATGGATTTTGGTATCCACGGGGGTCCTGGAACCAAACCCTGCAAATATGAAGGGACAATTGTAATTCACTTGCACCCGCCAACTTGATTTGCAGGCATGCCCGATTGAACAGCAAAAGTGGATAGTTTCCCATGCCTGCGATCTTAAAAAAACCCTTTTCGACAAATAGAAGCTGGAAATCGGCATTACTGTGCACCAATCTACACTTTATTGCTTCGTTGGAGGGAATGATGGCATACTGACATCTAGGCTACTATATCACACCTCATAGTATAATTGTAGGCAGCCATTGTAGTTCCAAAGTTCTTAAAAGGAGTGTAAAAGGGTTTCTAAACAAATTAATACAGAAATACCTTGAGCAAATGACTGATGGGTGAAAAACAATGTAAAATATAAAACTCTATTGCCCAGAGGATACTATACTAATACTGTACTAACATTTCAAAATTTCATTTGGGTGCGTTATTTTTATTTCTTTTATAAAGGATACTGCCCCTGTTCTGGCCACTGCACATTACTAATAAGCAAAATACTGTTTTCTACCCCTTAATCTGCCACATGAAGCGGGCTGCTTCACAGGGTTATTGTGAAGATAATTGGGTGTTGGAAGGGAGAACCATACACAAAGCCCTGAAAGTCCTTAGAGAAGAAGCGCTATAATGTAATACAAAACTAAAAAGTTTGCATATTATCTTGTTCAACATTGTCCCTCCACATAATAGTCAGCTATACATATGCCCAAGGAATCTAGATCATGCATGACAGTCAGGGGCCAGAGCTTAACTCAGTGCACTATAGCTTGAATCCCAACAAAATAGCTCTATATGGGGCAAGAGATTTCAGTTTGTCCACTTACTCAGGGGGTGGGAGTGGTCAGAATTTCTAGACTATTTACCACTATTTCACTATACAGTATTGCATAATCTTATTGTAATCAACTAATCTAAAATTTACATTCCAAAATCATTCTGATATTATTAAATTTTGTCTAATGTTTGCTTTATAACATGTTTTTTTTAAAAAAAACATCTAGAAGTTTTCTTCTGTAAAAGCCATCTAGATCCATATTTCTACCTTTTAATAATAAACTAAAATGAGAATTTTGTTTCTAAATACCTTTAGTCACTGGTGGTTTCTGGTTCTTCTCTCTGAAGTAAATATTATAAAAGTTTGCTTGCAATTCTACAATTCTACTTGCTGGCTGCAGATATTAGAATGCAAAAAAAGTGTGTGTGTGTGTGTGTGTGTGTGTGCGTGCGCATGTGTGCGCGCATGCGCGTGCTATGAGAAATTTCATCCACCTTTTCCTTCCCCTGCCATGTTACTTCCATGAGTGAAGTACTGTTTCTTAAGGACAAGCTGTGCCTCAGATGATCATCTCACATTTTCACATTATATCATGGGCCAGATCCAGAACACAGTACTGTACATGCAGTTTCTTCCCTCCAAATATCAGAACCATCTACCATGAAGCAATGATATTTTTTTAAGATCCCTCTGAAGCCAAAAGGAGCTTTCCCACCCAAACCTAACTGACAGGCAGAAGAGAACAGATCTTCATGGAATTTACAACTGTGATACAAGCTCTATTTGCACTCCAGTTGGGATTAAGATCTCCTTTTAACCTCCACTGGATCTGATGAAGCAGTTTCCTTCCCTCTCCCCCACCATCTTCACCTCAAACCTAACTGCTTGAGTAGGCTGAATTATCTTAGCTATATCTATGGTGCGTAAAACAATAGTACATGTGAGGTATCTGAAGAGTTGGGGTAGGTGTGTGTGAATCAACATCTGTATGGATGTGTGTGTGTGTGAGTGGGTGCATGTTTATGTCAGCCAGCCCACTTTGCACTACTGATCAGCCATTAAGTAATGCAGTTTTGGTTGGAAAAGTTTCCCTGCTCCTGTCTCACACAGTATTCTGCAACCCACTCCCCTTCCCAAACCATAAAAGTTGGCCTACTTCAAATGAAATGATACCCTTAGAATACTGTGTCCAGTTCTGGGCACCCCAATTCAAAAAGGATATTGACAAATTGGAGCGTGTCCAGAGAAGGGCAACTAAAATGGTGAAAGGTCTGGAAATGATGCCTTATGAGGAGAGACTTAGGGAGCTGGGTATGTTTAGCCTGGAAAAAAGACAGTTAAGAGGCGATATGATAGCCCTGTTTAAGTATTTGAAGGGATGTCACACTGAGGATGGAGCAGGCTTGTTTTCTGCTGCTCCAGAGACTGGAACACGGAGCAATGGGTGCAAGCTCCAGGAACAGAGATTCCACCTCAACATGAGGAGGAACTTTCTGACAGTAAGAGCTGTTCGGCAGTGGAACACACTCCCTCGGAGCGTGGTGGGGTCTCCTTCCTTGGAGGTCTTTAAACAGAGGCTGGATTGCCATCTGTCGGGGATGCTTTGATCAAGATTTCCTGTGTGGCAGGGGGGTTGGACTGGATGGCCCTCGTGGTCTCTTCCAACTCTGCAATTCTATGATTCTATGATACAGATACTGTACTTGTTTAATGGGTAGAGAATAAGTGTTGTGCCCATGTATGCCCTCTTTCCATCTGCCTTGTCCCTTGCCCCAATACTTCTGCAGTATATTAAACCACAGACATCTAAACTGAAAGCCTATGGTTTAACTTCCACGTACAAGCCAGGATATTAAACTACATTTGATCTTGATTTGATATCCTGGTTCATAAGCTTCCCAGTCTGGGAGTAATGGGAAACTGTGGCACCTTAAAGACTAACAAGTTTTGTTTGGTGTCAAACTTTGGTGGACTACAGACCACTTTATCAGAAGCATGGAAACAAATGCATGTGGTTGTACAAACCCTTTAAGTTTTCTATTACCGTATGTGAAAGGAGGAAGAAGGGAAGGCAGTGAAGGAGCATGTGGCTACAAGCTTGTTCTTGGTCCAATAATCTATGGTTTATTGGACTCAGGGGTTGTCTAGATGAGAAGATATAATGTGTATTGCTATGTATTAACACAAATTTGCAGCAGCAACCATTTGTTTCCACGGTGTGAAGTCGAAGGCTTTCACGGCCAGCATCCATATATTTTCCTTTGGTTTTTTTTAGGGCTGTGAGCCCGTGTTCTGGAATAGTTTCTTTCTGACGTTTCGCCTGCAGCTGTGGCTGGCATCCTCAGCGAATGGTTGGGTAGGTGTGTGTGTGGAGTTTATATGCTGTGAACCCCTGTTGGGGAGTATATGTAAATTTGTGTAATTGAATGGTTAGTTTCTGGGTATATAAATGCAAGGCTTGTTAGTGTCTGTTTGGCTAATGGTTGGTTGATGGGCCATTATCTGATGGAACTCCCCCTGTCCCTGGGTGGAATTCTTTTATAAGTGTTAGTTTTGATTCTAATGTATTTCAAAACTGGGAGCCAGATTTTGTTTACTTTTAAGGTTTCTTCTTTCCCGTTGAAGTTGTTCAGGTGTTTGTGGATTTCAACAGCTTCTCTGTGCATTCTGACATGATAGTTGTTGGCCTGGTCTAGAATTTCTGTGTTTCATAAGATAGTTGTAGAACTACGGTGGGCAATTGTGGAAGGCTAGGGGTCTGGCAAAGACCTCCTTACTTAAGCAGGCCTTCAGCTTTTAACTGGTTGGGGTAGTGTAATGGGTAGGTTTTAATGTACTGTACTATTAACTGTTCTAAATTAATATTTTTAAGTATCTTGTATTTTTTTTAAAGTTTCAGACTGTTTTAGCTGTATTGTTTTATCAAATGGTATGAGCCGTTTGGGTCCCATATGGAAGAAAAGCGGGATATAATTAAACAGCTAAAGTATAAAATAAATATTAGTGCCCTCCTTTTGTAGGGCCACACACCTCACTGATCTCCCTGTAAAAGAAACAATCGATGAGTATGAAGATTTTTTTTTTTTACATTATTTGAGCCATTTAAAAAAAACTTCCTGTTTTTTTAAAAGGGCCTTTTCTGGACCTAAATTGGCCCAGGAGGCCCAAAACATGATGAAAATGCCCCCTTGCTTCCTAGAGGGCCTTTGGAGGCATTTTTTAACCCCTAGGGCCCCCAGGGCCATAAAAATTGTTTTGGGGGCCACATGTGGCCCACGAATCGTACTTTGCCTACCACTGTTACAGAGCACATTGTTCATTTTCTCAGTCACAGCAACAAGCGGAACTTCGAAGTCCCTGTTGCAAAACATCTCATGACCCATATATAACTAGAGCACAGGTTTTATTTTGACCGTTCTGCCTCAGGCACACTATGCATCATAACATTATTATTCCAAACCTTCTGTAGAATATATTTAGAAAAAGCATTTCACATCTGCACACATTTTTATAGTAGATTTTTGTTGTTCTTGTGGTTGTTTTTTAAGCACAGTATGCACACTACCATTTACTTACAAGGATGAGCATCTACAAATAACATTCTGTCATAGGTTAATATGGTTTCCTGGTTCACACAAGGCATCCTTCATACTAGCTTATCTGGAAACACTGTTTTGATTAGTAAACCTAAGGAAACTCATCCATGCTGTAATCTGGAAAGAAAAAATGAGAGATGGAAGGAAGGAAAAAAAGAAGGGAAGAAGTTTTAAGAAGTATTAACAAATGGACCAGGAAACAATTCTAGATGGTCTCTTGACCAGTCTGCTCTGGGGGAGAAAGAAAGAAAAAAACCCAAAACAAGGCAATCATTTTTTTTCTTACACTGTTATATTCAGCAAACCAGATTGAAGCACCTGATATGCCGCAGCTCTGTTCCATGCCTGCAGCAATTGGAAAAGAAAAACAACCAAGCAGCCAGAAACAGGTAGCAACCACATCCATTTTCATACTTCCCCTGTGTGACTCACACAAGTCAGCAACAAATGGGGATGAAGGGAAGGGAAGGAAAAAGATTGTGAGACCAAATTTTGGTTTTAAAAACACACCAATAGGCATAGACAGGCACAGAGACAGACAAGGCTTGCTTATTTTACAGTGTAAGGTGTTGTGTTTTTTTAAATTTAACTCCACACAGTATATGTGTCATTGCCATGGTATGGAAGGCAATTTAAAGCTCCATGCCATGGCTGTTATTGCACTATTACCACAGCTAACACTGTTCTGAAGAAAGATACTCCAGAAATACACTCAACCATTCCACATGAGTTTCCACATGTAGACAACGGGCCCTTATTTGGACTTTTCTGTTTGACTCCCCACAAATACATCTTCAAAGATTGCAGGTCATGAACATGTAGCATGGATCCCAATTTATCTTTTATTTTAATTATAATCCCCAAAACACATTCCTTGCAAGTACCCAGAATAGTCAAGGGAGAGACCTATAATACTACTACTTTATTATCTTTATCAATATGCTTCTGGAGGATAATGGAACACACCAAAGAATTTCAATATGAAATCAATCTGCTTTTTATGGATTACAGCAAAGGCTTTGACTGTGAAGTGGTTCTCAAACTTTGGTCCACCAGGTAATTTCGACTTCAGCTCCCATAAGCCCCAGCCAGCTTGGCCAATGGTCAAGGATTTTGGCAGCTGAAGTCCATAACATTTGGAGGACCAAAGACTGAGAACATTGTTGTAGATCATGTGAAATTATGGTCTGCCCTAAAATAAAAGGGTGTGCCACAACACCTTATTGTCCTGACGCATAACCTATACTCTGGGCAAGAGGCCACTGGCAGGACACAATGTGGAGAAACAGAATGGTTCCCAACTGGCAAACAGTCAGACAAGGCTGTATCTTTAACATCCTATCTGTTTAATTTATACACAGAATATATGATATGGAAAGTAGAATTAGATCAGAGGAAAGAAGGCATGCAAAATGGGAGAAGGAACATCCACAACTTAAGATGTACAGATCACCCCGTATTACTAGTACAAAACAGTAAAGACCTGTAATGATTACGGTACCAATGAAAATAATGACTGATGTACGTAACATTGATGTGGGTGATGAAGAGACAAAAATAATCTATGATTTTCTATACCTCACTCAGTCATTAACCTAAATGAAGACTGCACTCAATAAATCAGAAGAAGGCTAAGACTTGGACAATCAGCTATGAAGGAACTAGACAAGATCCTCAAGTGTAAAGATACATCATTATATATCAAAGCCAAAGTTATCCACATCATAGTATTTCCAGTTTCTATGCATAGTTGTGAAAGCTGGGCAGTAAAGAAAGCTGACAGGAAGAGAATCAACTCAATTGAAATGTGGTGCTGGAGAGGCCAAAAAACAAAAAAACAAAAGCACAATTACCATATGATGCACATATACACAGCTCCAAACATATTTTAGGATTCTGATATTTTGGCAATCTTAGCAGACAGGCTCCAGCTTGTATGGACTGGAGTCCCTATATTAGCATGACTCAGTTCTCAGAAGGCATTCAAGACAGATTACTGTAAACATTGATTTTGTGGGAGCTATATTATTGAGAAGCATCTGCATCTTGATAAATAAATTATTTCAAAATACAGTAGCTCCCCTGTAACCACTGATTTGCCATCTGCTGATTCAGTTATCTGGGGTTGGCGACAGCAGGGGTGTGGATGGGGAGGGAGGGGAGGAGGAGAATTCACACCTCTCTTCTTTCTTCACCCCCCCCCATGGCTCCCAGTGGCAGCAATGGTGAAGGGGGGGCAAAAGGAGGGGAGGAGAGTTCTCGCCTCCCTTCTCCCTTTGCCTCCCAGGATGGCTCCTGTGGTAGCAATGGCAATGTTCACTATTATCCATGGATTTCATTATCCACGGGCCTGCCTGGAACCAATCCCCCATAGATATGGGGGTCCTGCTGTAATTAGATATGCAAGGCATTCAGATTGCATAACACGGTAGGACCCCCGTATCCACTGGTTCATTATTTACTGATTCAGTTACCCGCAGGAAACAAAACAACACACCTACCATAGAGTCTTCCTAGAAAATGCCTAGAGAGGCATCCTCTCTAGACATTTTGTAGGTGCTCCAAGGCAACTCTATAGTACCATATTTTAAACTGGAAGTCCCATTATTTTCAATGGTGTTCGCTGTTATCCACAGTTTTTGGTATCAGAACCAATCCCCCATGGATATGGAGTTCTACTGTACAACTGAATGCCTTATTAGTCCAATGACTTTACACACACAGAGACTGATTATGGAGACTACCTAATTCCCACTTTTACAACATATACAATTCAGAATCCCCTGTGCTAATTTGGAAGCAATAAATCATGCCAATTGGGTCATTAAAGGGGTGTCCAGATATTTAAAAATAATAATCACAGACCAATTGTGTTCTTCAGATTCCTTACCTTACTTTAGTTTTGCTGTAATTAAGGTGTTCTTAATGAGAGGGGAAAAAACTTTAAATGAGGTATTTTAGCTGTCCTTGAGTAAGAATAATAAGAACCATTCTACCAGCATCCAGCAAGACAGTCCCCTTAATAGTGGAAATAGTTGTCAATGAATATTTAGGATTTCTGATATCTTTCACATAGAAATTGCCACTCTCTGTATTCAGTTATTTCTTATACTGCTGGACACTACTCATTGAAGAAGGTGAACAGATGCCCACATATCTCATAATCTTCAGGACATCCTACATCACAATCCAACAGCTGGTTCCTGGAACAATGAGCTAAAGATGTTAGCCTCCCCCCCTGAGCGATATGCATTTTCATTCTGGATATTAGATTTTAGAACATGGAGGAAATCAAGTGCTTTAAAACTATCTGTCAAGATGTGAGCTGAACGGGCTATATTCGCAAAATGAATGCTACCTACTGACATAACATCTTGCTGTAGTGCTTAAGTGCAATCTAGGGCCCCGTCTACACGATTTAAATAATATGTATGGCGTGCGGAAGTTCGCTTTTCGGTACACACGGCTGTTCGGATTCACACGCATCCAAAGGAAGGGGGGGGCTTGGTTTTCCACCCTGAAATACGCTCATGCAGCATTCAGGAGGGAAAGCGGATCGCGATGAAAAATCCGTTCACCATTCGGATGGCTGACAGTCTGTATGCTCCGTTCACACACATATGAACAGACAGTGTAATATGATTGGCTGGCCGAGTAGAGGGGGTGGGGCTAGCACAGAGGGGAATTGGGAGTGACCGCCATGTTGGTTTCCTAGCTAGCGAGAGTCCGGTAAGTCCATGAATTATATTTATTTTTATTTTATATTGTAAATAGGGAAAACCGACTTTCCACAAAGCAGGAGCCTTAAAAAAAAAAAAAAGGGGGAGCGGGAGATTTAAAACCGCTGCTTGGCTTGCTCGCTCCAGCCAGCTTGGGGGTCATACGGAGTTTAGGGGGGTAAAAAATCATGTAGGCGGATCATATGCATACGAACGACTGCCTATTCGTATTTTTTATCCCCCAAACGGATTTTTTTATAATCATATAGACACTCCCTAGGTTCAACAGAAATAGCAATTGTATGCAGGAAATGGTGATTTAAAGTACAACATGGGACAGAGAGTGAGTGAGGGGAATCAGAATAGTGTATATCATAAACTTTTTTCAAGCTTTCAAAGAAGTAGCCATATTAATCATGATTTGCATCTTTCTGGATCCTATGACATTCCATCCTGCTCCACTGACACCTAGCTATCACTCTGTACTGCATCTGAAGAAGTGGGTTTATATCTACAAAAGTGCATGCTAAAATAAAAACCAGTTAGGAGATTACCACACTATACTTTTATAGCACTATTATTCTACTGTAACTGCTCTGGCTGCCTCCTGTGGAATCCTGGGATTTGCAGTTTGGGGAGGGGCATTTAGAATCCTCAGTCAGAGAGCTCTTAGGCCTCACTAAACTAAAAATTCCAGAATTCCACAGGAGGCAGCCACAGCAGTTAAAGTGGAACAATAACACTATAACAGTATAGTGTGATTAAGACCAGAGGTGCTGCTAATATTCCTTCTTCCCCCCACATCCCCTCTTCCTTTTTTAAAGTTGTTTCCCCCTCTCATTGTGGTTAGTTTGGATAAACTAATATTTGTAACAATTTGAGGTGAGTAATGTGCACAAAGGGTTCTACTTCCCTTTCCTACTTACCCAAGCTGTATTTAAAATGATCCCAGGCCCATTTTACAGAGATTTGATAGGCTCTGTTGTGGACAAGGATCTAAGCCTGTCATGGTTATTTTGCCTTTCAAAATATCTAGGAAATTGGAACAGAAGTGGAGATACTGCAATAAAGATCAAATCTACCTACTCTTACAATATTGCTTAAGAGTAGGATCCGAAAACTGTACTAGGTAGCACATTCTGGGTTGGACCTATGTTTTCAGCAGTCACCACTTTAATTAGAATTTTTAAGCAACTTAATTTTTAAGCAACAGAAATAAAAAAGCAGCAGAGCATTCACCAAACAAAATCTGTTTTGGTGGTTTTATGTTATTCCTTACTTCACACATTCATTGCTGTCTTTAAGCTGATGTCGTCTAATTAGAGGTACAAATCCCCAGGAATATTATTGCTTTCACTGGATAAATCTTTGCAGGTGTAGAAGAAAAAAAATAGGGTTGATCTTCTAATGGAGCCTTCAATACACAATGGCGGGCACATCTGCTGGAATATAAAGATGGCTCATTATAGGTCAGCCAAAAAGGTGAAAGGGGGAACCTATAGTAAGAATGTGATAATACTGTAATGATAAATTCTAACAAAAAAATGTGGCTTGGTAGGATCCACCCTTAATACTTTGAAATGTGTTACTTTTGAAATACTGATGTACAAAATTTGGATTGATCAGCTGTCTTGGACCATAGATATTCCTTTACTTGAAGGAGGTATGAAAGACCCACCCTATAGTTACACAAAGTATGGAATAGATCTAGATAGATTGGCTGGCATTATTATTATTAGTAGTAGTAGTATAGCGCCATTAATGTACATGGCATATATCCATGTTTAAAAAAATCCTCCTTTACATTGTTTGGATCTTTAAACAAGTCACACCATTATAATACCCATCCAGCCTCAAGGACAGTATGAAGTCAAATATACAGTTGTCCCTTCATATTCGCTGGGGTTTGGTTCCATGACTCCCTGTGGATACCCAAATCCATGAATACTCAAGTCCCATTATATGCAATGGCATAGCAAAATGGTGTCCCTTATATAAGATGGCAAAATCAAGGTTTGCTTTTTGGATTATTATTTTTTTAAGAATATTTTCAAGCCGTGAATACTTAAATCCATGGATACCAAATCTGTGGATACAGAGGGACAACTGTAAATTTGTTGTGTTTGTGTTTCCGTGAATCAGACACAGGAGGTAGGGGAAGCAGAAAACTACTCATTGTTCAGAAACATCCTAGTGTTAATCACTTTATAAATAGTTGCTTTCCTTTCCAATACATAGGCCTGTGCACACTGAATGGGGATGGTACACAAGTTCAAATAAGATTTTCGGTGCCCAGTTCTTATTGTAATGGAATGTCATTAGTTATATGAACCCCAGTAATGTTGATATTCATTGGCTAAATTTACAATTAAATGTGTTGGCATGTACTGGGGTTAGGGAATGCATTTTGCTTTTTTCAATGTGAATGAGTGTTTTAAAGTTTCTTTGTACAGTATATATGCAGACCAAGAAAGGATATTCATGATAGCACACTGATCTATAAATAGGGCTTGCCAGGCATATTTCTGAATGCAAATTTGAAACACAGCCCAAGGGAGTCTTTTTTTAGACTGTGTACATTTACATCTTTTTGTCTTCATGAAGCAATTCAACAGAAAAGGAACACTAAAAGTAAAGTACATTGTGTAAGGGTGGGGGGCAGAGGAAAACAATCTTGCTCCCTCCACACAATAAACATTTAACTCATTTATTTTCCATTTATTTATACTGATTTGTATGAAAACATTCAAAACGATATGCAGAAACAAATGTTTAAAATAAATGAAGCCTGATTAAAACTCACCCATAAACAATACTGGCAACATTAGTCAACCAGGCAACTGGATATCTAGCACATAAAGTGGGTTAAGTGACTATCTAGGAAGAGGGCATTCCAAAGCAATGGAGCCATGAGGAAAAAGGCCTAGTTTCTTACAAAGACCAAACTGATCTCAACAAAGAATTTCAACCACAGCTTCACTTGCAGATCATAATTACCGAGAAGGCAAGGGAAATGTAGCAGCTGTATACATACAAATATTAAATACCATTACAGTAAAACTAAAATATGCAAGTGATACAATTTTCTCCCTAAACAACTGGAGATAAGAATTAAGGGCTGTTTCTGACAAAGTACATATAATTGGGTTGTACCTGATTTTAATTATATATAGGACTTTTTTGGACAATGTAAAAATAATGCTAGCAGCGTCGCCAGGTTGCGACACTGCAGCGCAAGAGGGCGTCAGTTTTGTACAACGCTCCTTCCCAGTGATATTTTTGCTTTTACAGTCATATTTTACTCACGATCGTTGATCCCGAGTAAAATATGACAGTAGAAAGCAAAAATATCACGGTCAAATGTCCCAGCAGTACTGCAACAGTACCGCTGGAAAGGAGCGTCGTACGAAACTGACGCCCTCTTTGCGCTGCAGCGTCGCAACCTGGTGACGCTGCTAGCATTATTTTTACATTGTCCGAAAAAGTCCATAATGTTTTAAATTCTAATCTCATATTACAGATTTTTTTTCTAAGACATGAGCTCATTGGTTATGCCAGTGTAACTGTGGGTTTGTGTGGCTCCACCCCACGCTTGGGTGTGGAGTGGGCCCCTCTTCCTTGGACCTCCATGGGAGCATTCAATGATGAAACTCACACCAGCTGCAAATAACTGAACTATTAGGAACACAGGAGCCAATCAAGTTTTTACATACATAAAAATAAACTCTAGGGGGCTTCTCCCCTCCCCCTCCTTTTGCTGCCCTTCTGGATGCCTCTACTTCTTCTGGACCTGTCTGCCCTGTCTCTAAACCTACACTGTTCCTTCACCAGTCTGTTTAAGCATAGCTCCTATCTTTTTCCATATCCTCCCACTCAGCCTTCTCAGATACTTTAATGCCTCAGACACAACTCCACCTCCTCCTTCCCCTTTCTCCCTTCCTGACACCCCCACACCCTGGGGACTGCTAGCCACTGCATCCAAGCCCTCCCTTGTTTTCCTATCCAGGTCTTGTCCAGGATCGCTCAGGACTTGGCTCGTTAGACCTTCCTCCATTCCAACATTATCCCTGGCCCCAGCCACCACTTTCCTCCCTCTTCCGAACTCCTTATCCCATCCGCCTTGTCCTTTTGCTGACAAGCCCCCCCAGAACCCCTTCTTGTCTCTCTCTGTCTTCCAATTGGGCTCCTGTTCCTCCATCTGTCTTCTCTGTTCCTGCTTTCTCTCCTCACGCCTCTCTTCTCATTCTTCTCTTCCACCTTTTTGAATTGCCTGCTTCCCTTTCTCCCTCTGCCTTCCTCCATGACATTACCTCCTAATTCCCTCCCGAGCTCATTACAGCTATCCCAGCAGCCTTGCCGAGCTTCCACCTTCTCTCCTGTCATCCTCTTCCTCTGGTTTTCCTGGATGACACTTCCATGCCCCACTGTGGCTCTTGGGTGAGTTTCTGGGAGAGCGTACATTGGAGGTGAGCACACTGAACTGCCTCCCCACTCGTCACAGATTGTCTATCAGAACAAAAAACCCTGCAACCCGCCACCCACCAATCTGGCATGAGAAGGCAGCACTGCATACAGACTTACCCCCAAATCTGGTGCGATAAGGCCACACAACATATGGCCTTATGCCTGAATCTGGTGTGATAAGGCTACATGATGTACAGCCTCATCCGCACCAAACTCGGGGCAATACCACCTTAACCCAGGTTTAAAAAACTTCAATATTTGATCTGGTGTTTGCTGGAAACAACCCTGGATTTGGAGGGGGGAGGGGGGAGAGACTGGACAAATTGCTGCCTGGCTGCACCGCTATTTCCCTCAATGTCCGAGCCAGTTCCCATCCTAGAATGATAAAGAAAGGTTTTTCCCTCCTTGGCGCTGTGGTATTGCTGGTGCACAGTTACTTACTCTGAGGCAAATGAGGCTCCCAGATCATGGCTGGACACCTAATTTTCTTAGAGGGCTAGGTGTTTAAGAAAGCAGCCCAAAATGCCATCAGGATAAACAAGGTCTGGGAAAGCAGCCAAGCGCCAGTGATAGCAAAGTTAACTAGGGATCGCCAGATAAGGTTTGGAACAGGCAAGGTTCCATTTCTTGAAGAAGCAGCAATACAAGCAAAAAAGCACACAGAGAAGAGTCCAGAATACAAGATAAACAAGTCCAGTTGCAGAAAGCACAGCAGAAGGTCTCCTTGGGTGATGTTTCCGGGTTGTGATTTTTTCTGCGTTGTCGTTTCTCTTCAAGACTTGTTCGGCGTGAGTTCTCAAATAAGGCTGCAGCATTGTGGATAGCGCATCTCCATGCCTCCCGATGTGAGGCCAGGGCAGGCCATTGTTGGTGATCAATTTGGCAAAGCCTGAGATGTTGTCTCAGGGAATCCTTGTATCGCTTTTTTGGAGTGCCCCTCTTACGCTGACCCATGGCGAGTTCACCATAGAGTACTATTTTGGGGAGGCGATGGTCCTCCATCCTAGAAACGTGCCCTGTCCAGTGCAGCTGTGTTCTCAGTATCATGGCCTCAATGCTGGTGATCCCTGCTTGCTCAAGGACAGCAACATTCGTCACATAGTCAGCCCAGTATATATTTAGGATTGTGCGTATACAGCGCTAATGAAAGTGTTTGAGAAGTCGTAGGTGGTGGCGACAGGTGACCCATGTTTCAGACCCATAAAGGAGAATAGACAGTACAATGGCTCTATACACACTGGTTTTTGTGCTTCGCCTCAGGTGTTTATTACTCCAGACTTTTTTGTAGAGTCTTCCAAATGCGCTATATGCCTTTGCTAATCTGTGATCGATCTCTTTGTCAATGTTGGCATCTGAGGAGATGATGCTTCCCAGGTAGGTGAACTGCTGAACGGACTTAAGCACAGATTTGCTGACAGCAATGTGGGGATGATGTTGTTCGTCCTGTGGTGCAGGCTGGTAAAGAACTTCCGTTTTCTGCAGGTTGACTTCCAGCCCAAACAGCTCTGCAGCTGTTGCAAAGCAGGATGTTAGGCGGTGCAGAGCTGCTTCTGTGTGGGCAACAGGGGCAGCAGCATCAGCGAAGAGCAGCTCATGGACTAGATAGTTTCGAGTCTTAGTGCAAGCCCTCAGACAGCTTAAGTTAAACAAGCTACCATCAGTACGGTAACGTATATAACGTTTTGTCAATACAGAGATACATATAATGGTCACACATAACACGACACCACTACGTCTAGTTCAGATATAGTTACCCCTCATTAACTAGCAACTCTTCAGTCTCTTGCAGCTGACTGGCTGCAGCTACTGCTTATTAGATCTGTACCATAGTAAGGTGAAACGTGCATGTGCATGTGTGTGTCTGTGTTTAATGTAACATGGTAAGTTTACTCAGTCTTAATACTTTGGACTGTTAACAGTAAAATAAGAATAAAGAATATTATTTCCATACTATATTGCTTAATTAATCAAAGTGAAGATTCCAGACAGTGCACCATGTTTGTGAAGAAAGAAACTGAGACCCAGAACTTGAGAAGGTGGTCATCAAGACCTCAGGGGGAGGGTTTTGACACAATGAACACATTTAATTCTTTCACCTTTCTTCCTGGTACCAAAGACTTTGAAGAAGAAGAAAATGCTGAAGCAGCCATAGTATCCATGGTTGGCACTCTGAGCATGGAGACCACAGTATCTGTTAAATCACTTGTATAGTGTATTCCTCCATGTCAGGGGGCTGGACTAGATGGCCCTTGTGGTCCTTTCCTACTCTATGATTTTATGACTACCTAGCTGCTGCAATGAGAGGAACATGTGAAGCATTATCTAGTGAGATGCCAGGATTCCTCCATGCTCCCTAGGACAGGCTCCCTAGGCTACTCCATTTGCACAAATTGGAGCTTTTTGGGGGGAGAAAACTAAACTTACTGCTGCTAGGGAAGGGAATTTAATGAAAATCATAAGATGGAGGTATGGGAGGTTGTGTGTGAGTGACAAAGAGAGGGGAAGAGAAAGGTGTTTCTACTTGAATGTGATTGAGAAGAAAGGCTGTATTTGTGTGGCCAACCTACTGTGATCCTTGACTTCACCTGCCCAACAGTGCAGCCCTCTATCCAAAAAAAGATTTCCCATCTCTGTTTTAGATGATTTTAGAATAAATGAGCAATGACACATCTGAGAATTCCAGTGCTCTAGCTTCCTTTACAACTGGTGATAGAAAAGTATGTTGGGAATATATGCACACGTCTCAACAATAATGTGAACTGATTGCTACCACAAATTAATTTTATCATTTCAAATCTTCTATGAGTCTTTTAATAGTGTTGCTTCCCAACTCATTTACTCAAATTAAAGTGTACAAGGCAATTATAAGTGTACAAGACAATAGAACACCTCTCAGTATAAACAGGATAATTTAAAATGTAATAGTTATCTAGCTGCTTTTCTCCATGTATCTTAAATGCAAGCCAGCCTGCCTATGATAATGCAACTTATCAACTTTAACAGCACAAACAGATTTGTCATCATTGTCACCCCACCCCCAGTATCATCAATAAAAAAGAAGCATGCTGGTTTTTTGAATACAAGAGTGATTCTCCTCCCCTTAATTAACTGGACTTGTTTGCAAGGTTCACTTTCACCAATCTAATTATTTTGATTCCAATTTCCAGCCTTATCAGGGGTGCAGTGGTGCAAGAAATCAAAATGCCTGTCTTCTCCATATGTGGCAATCTAAAAAGCTAACTGCTTCTCATTTGCTGAGCCATCACTGCATGGCCCAGGGGCCCCGTCAGAATACAATTTATGTTCGGTCTTCTGGAGCTGCCGCCTTGAAAGGGTTTTCCCTATATACTGAGGCTGAACGTTTTATATACCATTTCAGACGTGATGCTGCTTGTTGCATCATCTGTCAAACCACAGCAAATTCAAATAAGGAAATGTGTGCTACAGGTTAAGTATCCCTTATATGAAATGCTTGGGGCCAGAAGCGTTTTGGATTTTGGATTCTCTCCACGCCCCAGATTTTGGAATACAGCATAATGAGATATCTTGGAGATGGGACCCAAGTCTAAACATGACATTCATTTAAGTTTCATAAATACCTTATACACATAGCCTGAAAGCAATTTTATACACAATATTTTTTTATAAGTTTGTGGGCCTTGAACCTTCAGAAAGCAAAAGTGTCACTGTCCCAGTCACCCATGTGGAGAATTTTGGATTTTTGTGTATTTTGGATTTCTAGATAAGGGATACTCAATCTGTAGGATCAAAGAGATTTAAGCAAGTTCTCCCATTTTAAAAAACCAGAGCCTTGTACTCAACATATTTTTAAGATATACAAAACCAATCCTGAAACAGCAGTTTTGTGAGGCCCCAAAGCAATAAACACACAGCAAAAATAGCAACCAGGCAGATGTGAATTTCACTTAGGAAAACCCTACAATGAATTTAGCCAACCAGCTGTCTTTTAGCCCCCATTTATTACCGTAGTTTTGTACATCACATAATTAATCTCAGAAACTGATGTTGAGTGTATTACATGGATACACCAATTACTCGAAGGAAACAGAAACATCAAGGAGCATTGTGGGTGGCAAATTATGCACACTGCTTTATGACTTCTCCTGCAAAAGTGATGGCTCATATTGTAGGCTAATTCTTAAAACATTACTTTGTCAAATATGATCTCACTTTCTCACACTGTACGGTAAAAGACTGCTTCTCGCAAGATGCATGTTAAAATACAACACTAATTAAATACTATAAATGTGCTAGAACAATTGACATGTTCATGGAAAAGCTGCAAGTTTTTATTTCTTTTTATTAGAAATATCTTATGAGTGGCAAGTTGTCTGGTCTGCCTTATGAGGATGAATGCAGCAACAAAACATTTGCAGGATCTTTAGAGAAACAGTCAATTCAATTACATTACGCCAGAAGCTCTCCTATCCCTCTTTGCCAAATGTCTTTGCTGTATCCTGCTACAGACAGTCCATTTGTATTCCAGCACAGTAGGGCACTTGTTTTATTGATGTGTATAGCTATAGTTGGGCACTGTCAACAGGACACTATTTCACTTCTCCAGCTCCATGTTCCTTTCTACCTGCACGTTCTCCACCGCTCCCTTTTGATTTTCAGGATTTTTAATTTTCCTGGTCATCACATGTTCACATTGCTAATTATGTGTTTGAAAATGAAAAGTGATCAACTATGACAACAAAATACATTAGGATCTGATATTTCCTTGGCAGCAACATTTTCCATTACACTTAAAACGGAGCACTGACTCCACCGCCCTTTAAGAGTACACCACTAATTGCTTCTGATTTGCTTGATACAGAAGGAGTTCTTTTAGCTCAAAAGGATCAGCAGAGACACTTTCTAAATATCAAAGAGCTAACAAACACACACACTAGGTCTGACCCCACACTAATAAGCTTCTTTTCCAATCACCTGGAAAAGATGTACTGTATTCTGCTTATATCATATCTCTCTCCTGCTATTTTTTCCCCATTCAGTCAAGAAATACCAGTTAGCATCTCATTAACTACAACCACTTTTTAATTTGCTTTGCTGAGAGAGAGAAAAAAAATTACTGTACACCTGCGCTCAGCTACAGAGATTATTTGTGTGAGTGGAAGGAAAAGCAGCATTCTACACCAACAGTTTTTGACCGGAGTCAAGCAAGATTTAGAGAAATATTAGAACAATTCTATTTTCACAGGTATATAACATCATCATAAAAAAGTTTTCTAATTCCCAGGAATCACTTAAAACATCCAAACTCTGAACAAGCTTGTAAAACAACCAATTGCTCTTTGAAACACAGCTACTTTCAAATGCTCCAGTGGTAGTCTTGATCAATTATCACATTTACAACCTTGTAAAGCAGCAGGGCCTATATATCTGAACACCAACATCATGCCAGGATTGGATTCCCTGCCTTCAAGATTCAGCAAAGTGCGGTATATAGAAATTCTGGTAACAAACTACTGGACTTCATGATGGCTTCATAGCACCTTTAATATGAAAATGTTAACCTGCTAGGATTTTGGTAGCTGTGACCAATATTGCAGAGGCCAGTTTTTATTTGCAAGAACAGATTGTTAACGGATAGAATTGAAAGTTTAAGGAAATACTGTATATTCCAGCATATCAAATGACTATTTCAGCCTGTAAAATCAGCTGAAAAGTCAGGGGCTGTCTTATACGCCGGATACAAGTCCAAGATGGGGCTGTGCCAGCCCCATCTCGGACTCGGAACGACAGAGGTGGCTGGCTGGGGGGGGGAGCTTGCTAGCCACCTTATTCCCCCCCCCCGCCCAGTGCAGCTGCATGGGGGGGGGGGAGAGCCTCGCTGGGTGGGAGGGGATTTTCTCTGAGACTCAGTCATGGAGAAGATCCCCTCCTGCTCAGCGAGGCTGCACGGGGGGGGGGGGGAGCCTTGCTGGGCAGGAGGTGGCTGAGCCTCTTTCCAGCCAGGCAGCCATCCCCCGTGATTCCCCAACTCGCAAAGACACTAGCCAGCCTCCTCGTAGGTTGGGGAATCGCGGGAGGTGGTTGAGCCTCTCCCCAGCCAGGCAGCCATCCCCCGTGATTCCTCAGCCAGCTTCAGGAAGGGTGGTTGGCTGGAGGGGGGGAAGCTTTCCAGCAACCCCCCCCCCGAAGCCGCGATGGGGAGCCCAATCGCAGCTTCGGGGAGGACGGGTGATGGGGGGTCGCCTTATACTGCAGGTATACCCTAAACTCTATATTTTGACTTAAAAATGGGGGGGGCATCTTATACACCCAAATATATGGTACTTATTACGCTTCCCTGTTCATATTTTATGATTGCCTAAATCAAAATAAATAAAACCAAAGCTTGTTAATTTCTGTAAATCCCCTTTGATTACAAAAATCAACTGGTTTTGTAAATCATGGTTTGTTCATATGGAATCAGCATTTAAAATCACTGTGGGTTTACTCTTCTATTTTATTACTATGTTGCACAGCTGAAACAATGGGGTTGTCTAAATGGCAAAAATACTTCTCATAGAATTCGAGGAGACTACAATTTGTCTAAATGCCATCCTGTGTCAATCCGCTGCATTCGTAAGGAAGGGGGCCAAATCCATCAAAAACTCTGCAGGAAAGCCTTCGCGGCTTTTCCCAACGTTTTTAGAAGCTCAGTGGGGCATACACATTCATTCTAATTGGAACAATCTGATTCACATTCATTCACATTCCTGATAAGAGCAGAAGTGGAAAGCTGATTGGTTGGACATGCACAGGGGGCAGAGCTTGCTAACAAGGCAAGTGTCCGGGACCACCATGTTGGATTTTCACCATAGCAATTGTGTGCTGAGGTGACAAAACAGCCTCCCCGCCCTTTTAAAATTCATTTAGGCAGAATATTGCACTTTTGTACCTTAGATATGTTTTTAAAAAATATTGTTCAGCGATGGCAACTGGCAACAATAAAAATGCAAGTAATTCACCTGCGCCTGCCATCTTGATTCGCAGGCATGCCCATTTGAACAACAAACACGTATGGCTTCACATGCCTGCAATCTTGCCAAAAACCCATTAAGACAAATTGAAACTGCTTCAAATTGGCATTAGTGCACATCAATCCACATTTTCTTCCAGTGTATAGACAACCCCAATGTTTTTTTTTATATGTGATTTATTTTCATTATATTGTGTTGAGGACCAAAATGGTGCAGTAGTATGAGTGATGGACCAAGATTCTGAAAGAGCAGGGTTCAAACCCTTGCTCAGCCATGGAAACTACTGTGTGACTTGGTTAAGTCACAAGTACTTTAAATACATAAAATAAATACAAGAAACATTGAAATGCATGCACAATTATCTTGGAATAAGCCTCAAGAACTTGGAGGAACTGACATACATTTCCAGAATAAGCTGCTCATGTACTACAGGACACATCTACTCCAGGAAAATTAACCATTGTTTCAGACTATAGCTTTTCACTGAATTTACAAGTCGTCTGCAAGCAGTCTGTTCAGACATCTGGCAAGGTTGATATGTTTCTTCCCAAGCAACCTACGGAGTGAGGGACAGAAAGAACAAGGAATGACCACATCCATGTTTATTTCTGCTCTGTCCACTGCTGGTGTAGCATTCAGCTGAAGATGCTTTTCTACTCTTGTGTTGTTAGTTCATAACCATTATTTAGAACAGGAAATATAAGGCAGGGGTTTAATTCTTCTTAGTACAGTACCTACATTAAGATAAATTTGGGATGGGATAACTGCACTAAAGGGAATGCAGCCTTTCCTGAACTCTTTTCCCCAGCATGAATCAGATTTCCCCTGGTCACTGCAACCAGTGTTATAAGACGTAGAACCTAAGAGCTAGAAAGAATGGCATTATATGCAGACAAAAGAAAATATGGATCTAGTGGAGATACTGATGACAGCAATACCTTTAGGAAGACTGAAAAGCCACTTGGTTTTGTTACCTTGTGGGTCAAACAAACACCTAAGGTAGGGATTTGAAATGGGTGGTCACAAATGGTAGTTAGTGGTGGAATCAGTATGGTGAAACCATCAGAGAAGAGAGGAATTCTAACAGGAGGTCGGAAAATATTCCACAATTCACAAAGGTCATGCATTTTTATGTTAGTATGTGTGTATGTCCCTTCAAATCATCTGTTGACTTTGGTGACCCCATGAATTTCATATGGTTTCCTTAGGCGGAGGTGGTTTTGATAGTTCCTTCCTCTAAAATATAGCCTACAGCACCTGGTATTTGTTGGCAGTATCCCATGCAAGTACTAACCAGAGCTGGCCTGCTGAGCATCCAATATCAGAGATGATCTGGTATCTTTAGGGTATTTAGGCTCCTTTTTTATCCTAGTGCACAGTTTAAAACTGGTTGTCACAGAAGTAATGCCAAACTGAATGGTTTGCAATCCTAGTTTAGAGAGAGCACAGCGTTCTCCACAATCACGCTAAACTAGTGATTCCCAAACTTTGATCCTCCAGGTATTTTGGACTTCATCTCCCAAAAGCCCTTACCACCTTGGCCAACAGTCAGGAATTCTGAGAACTGAAGTCCAAAACATCTGGAAGACCAAAGTTTGAGAAACACTGCACTAAACCATATTTTAGCATTACTATACTTTTAAACAAACCCACTGATTGCATACTTCTGGTACTATCAGGCAAAGAGGAGCTTGTCTAGTTCATAGACATGCATTTTGGAATGGCCTCCCCATTGTATTATGGAAGGAATGATTTTTCAGCATTTTAGGTGCCTACTGAAGACACACTTAACCCTTATCCTTTGATTCTGGCTTTTATACTGTGTAGCTGTTGTCTGCTGTTAAAGGCCACAGATGTTTTATTACCGTATACCACTTAAGCTTTGTTTTATGATAAGTGGTCTAGAAATTATGCTAAATAAATAATATGCTAAAAAATAAATAAGGACATCAAAGTTTCATTTCATTAAACCTGAAACTCACTTGATAATTCGCAGTGAGGAAGACTGATAGTCTTAACATAATCAAGCACAGAAGATACTGTGCATATTACAAGAACGTTAAAAAGTTTTAAGCTCCATTGCTTCTAACTTATCATTTATGCTGTAATTATGCAATAGGAATATAATTTCAATAATTTACTTACTCTGGGAGATGGGGGAATGCTGCCAAATTCCCAGCTTCCCCTAATTTCACTTCAGGCCAGTTTTCTATTTTTAGGTACCCTGTGCAAACAAAACAAAACAGTTCTATAAAATCCACCTAGATGACTATGAAGAAGATATAAGTAGAATGAAGAAACTTTATTATTCAAACATTCTATCAAGAAGAAGAAGAAAAGAAAAGCCTCTAAGGTTGTTCTTCACATATGTTAGTCTGTCTTACTTTTAACCACACTGGGTTTTTTTTTTCTGTCAAAGTACACAGCTAATTACCCAGAACATGGTGGATGAATTCTGAAACAAGAGACCTTTAAGTATTAGCCCCATATTTCAATGTGTATGTGTGTTAATGTGCCTTCAAGTCACCTGCCAACTTATGACAACACCATGAATTATATAGGGTTTTCTTAGGCAAGGAATACTCAGAGGTGGTTTTGATCATTTCTTCCTCTGAAATGTAGCCCACAGCACCTCGTGTTCCTTGGTGGTCTGCTAGTCAAGTACTAACCAGGGGTGACCCTGCTTAGCTTCCAATATCAGACAGGATCTGGTGCTTTTAGGGCAGTGGTTCTCAACCTTTGGCCTTCCAGGTGTTTTGGACTTCAACTCCCAGAATTCCTCAGCATTGGCCATACTGGTTGAGACTTCTGGGAGTTGAAGTCCAAAACATTTGAAGGACCAAAGGTTGAGAACTACTGCCTTAGGGTATTTAGGTCCTCACATAACCTCCAACATTTCACAGATTAAAACTGGGATGCATGTGGCCAAGCAAGATCAGAGTGTGGTCAAGATGTCCACATTTCAATCAATCAGATTATTTATTTATTTATTGGATTTATATCCCACTTTTCTCCCAAGATGGATTCAAGGTGGATTGAATGTGTAAGAACACACATGCTAGGAGAAGCTGCAGCGGTGTGTTTTTGTCTGTGTCTACTGGAAAAAGCAAGATTCCACCCCCTCTTCTCCTCTCCTCGCTGTTGAAGTAACTGAATATAAACTGCTTTTGTGCTTTTCAGTAACTGAGGTAAGCTGAAGACAAAGGGGGAAAGTTGAAAGAGGAAGGAAAAACTGGGATATTTTAAAATCAGTTGAAAATGTGGGATGACAGAACATTCACAGCATTCACTGGGGCTGTTCCTCTTAAGTCCAGGTAGTTGGAAGCTATGGATTTCATGTTCCCTACTCCCTTTCACATGCAGAAGGAAGAAACCTCTAGTCTCCATAAATCATAATTTCCCATTGGCTCTGAGGTAGCAAATTTCTCATGTTTGCACATGATGTAAAACGGATGGGGAAAAACTGCTCATGTTACCTTGATGTTACAACTACAGTACATTGTTTCCTTTTTAAAAATCATATGGAAACTGAAAGAAGCCTTGAGGAGATAGATACAAAAGTACTTCTAACCAAATTTGTGTGCAACAACAATATAGTTTTTGTGCAACATCTTCTGCAAACTCCCCAACGCAGAGCAGATTTAACAACATCATGACAACTACTAACGATAAGTACTACCTCAAGATGGAATTGTTATCCTTTATATAGATTTTTATTCAGTATATATTTTTATCACTACAGGTAACCCCTGTATGCACAGGACCAGTGCCTGCAGTTTCAGTTATCTGTCACCTGAAAAATAATGTCTCTTTAGGCATCTCCTAGGTCCTCCAGTGCAACTATATAACTTCTGCCGGAAATTGCCATAGAGTTGTACTGGAGATGCCTAGAGAGGTGGCCTTTCTAGGCATTTTCTAGGTCCTCCAGCATGATTCTATGGGGTATGCCATTAGCCATGGTTCCAAGTATTTGCACTAAGTCTGGGAATATATCCCCTGTGCATATAGTAGGGGTGACCTGTATATATTTTATCCATATATTGTTATTTACATGATATTAATCTCATGTTTTAAATTTTGACAGCATTTGTGAAAAAATAATTACAACAATACTGTATTAATACCACAAACTATATTAAATCTTGAAAAATAAATTTTCAGGTATTTAGCTTTATAGTGTATCATCTTCTACTCAAGAAATGAGAATAAAGCTTTTTTTTTTTTAATGGAAGAATCAGAAATCAACATAAACATTTTGTTTCTGTCACTATAATTACGAATACAAGACTTGGAACAATTGTTTTATTTTTGCTTTCACTGTTGCATAACATTTCTTAATTCTAAAACTAGCTGCAAATGCATAATACAAAATTTAGTAGCGTAATTGTTTTTAAATATGTTGTTAGCCGCCTTGAGTCCCATTATTGGGACAAAGGCGGGATAAAAATGAATAAAGTAAATAAATAATAAGAGTCAGAAGTAGATTCTGGTTACATCAATCTGCATGCCACTGAAAACCTGATACCATGTATGTCTCAGGATGCAGCACTATTAGTCAGTATCTGCTGGGTTTAATCCCTACCCCCACTGCCGGTCCCTTTTCCTTATGTGTCATGTCTTATTTAGATTGTAAGCCTGAGGGCAGGGCACTGTTAAATTGACCATTTGTAAGCCACGCTGATAGCCTCTGTGGCTGAAGAGCGGGGGTATAAATACAATAAATTAATAAACAAATAAATAAATTTGTTGTCATGAAAGTGGCTTTAACATGGATGCAGTTTTCTGCTAATAAAAAGCTCTGTGAATCAACTGTGGCTTTGTACAGGCTCAAGCATGTGGATGTGTGGATTCAATTTTGTTTTGGAAAGGGGAACAATTCAGTAGTTCTGTTAAATCATCATTTTCCTATTCTAATGTTCACTATGAACAGCTGCTTTCTCCTGACAAGAGTAGTAGCCAACTGCTTTTGATGACAATGGTTACTATTAATACCAGAAAAATGTGTTCCTGACACATGACAGGCTAGTGCTGAACTGAAATACAAGACATAGCTTCACAACCCCACTGTGGTCTGCAAAATTCCCCTGCTTTTCTCAGTACTTCAAGGCAGGTGCTTAGAAGATGGCTGAAGCTTACTCACTGCCTTTATGTCTCTTTAACCCTGGCATACTAAAAACGCAAATGTGAATGAACTCTGTCATGGTGTGAACAGACTATACATTCTTGTTTTGCCTTTGCAGAAATGTAAGTAGCTAAACCAAGGTTTGTTTACCCTGGCACAAACAGATTACTGCACTAAATTATGGTTATAGGAGATTTTCACACAACCAATTTGTCCCATTACAGGCACAGAACACAGTCGCTGAAAGATTTTTCTTTCAGATGATGTTCACCCTGTTCTATGCCATAAGTGTTACTGTTCTGTTTTCTCCCTGTCATATAGTATTCATTATTATATGACAGGGAGAAGACATTATTAAACACCCGGTTCCGTTTCTGAAACGGATCACAGGTGCGCGAACATGAAGCCCATCCCTCTTCTGGAATGACAAGGATGGGGGAGGAGGTCTATGCAGAGCACTTCCGGCCATGAATGGGACATCCAGGTAAGTGGGACCCTTCCCCCCCTCAGGTTACATTTTTTAAAGTTTATTTTTGCTTTTTATTTCATGATTTGACAGCAGGGGGGTATTTTGAATTTCCCTCCCACCTGTTCTCTCATGAGAATGAGCGGGATTTCAGCTGGCTGGTCATAAAGGCAGCCTTACAATGGCTGCATTTACGGCCAGCCAGCAAGGAGGACGGGAGCCCGTTCCTGCAGCGGAATGGAGGTAAATGTGCGAACGTTTACCTTCCATTGCAGGAACGGGAGAAGGCTTACGGAACAGAAACGGGGCTTTTGGCCCCAGTGTGAAAATCTCCTAACATGCTTATGCAAGCTGGAATCATAAACCAGTTTATACCAGGGTTTAGTATTGTTTTTTGAATATTGTTTTTTGTTTGGGTGCAACAAATCTTAAACCCGTGTTTGGACACAATGCTAACCTACTAGAACCTGGTTTATTTGAGAGGAACAGAGAGTTTAAACTCAATTTAATTCCCAGTGAATTAAAGATAAAGCCACAAGATTTTTTTAAAATTGGTATATTAATAAACTGTACTTTTAGTTCATCCTCATCCAAATGAATTTTAAAAAATCTTTTCTACTGAGTGCCTTTATCTGGGGTATATTCTGACCACAATTAGAAAGCCAATGTTGCTGTGTATATAAATGCCCCATGTTTGCACAAATGTTTGCGGGTGTAGAAGGAAGAGTATTTCACAATGTTCAGAGCCAGAAAACTCATGTTCCACATGCATATGGAAAACCAATGTAATTTCTGTGGCCTAAATATGCTACTACTATCCTTATTACAATAAGGGACACATGGCAAATCTAAATCACATCCTTCATTCTGAAAGGTTGTTTATGGTTGCCATCATGTTGTCTTCCCTTACCATCACACCCCATCCTACTAAGGTGTGTTTTTTGTATGTGGTTAAATTCAGATCAACCAACAAATCTAAATTAGGTGTTAACATGAGAACACTGTGTAAAGAATAACAGAGGAGCTAGCTAAAATCCTAAAACATTTCAAGCAGAGATTCTTCTGTGTTGGCAAGGAATTTAGTCACACCACTGTGTCACTCAGGTAACACAATTTTTTCAGGTACATGTCATGCTGCTCTTTTATTTAAAGGACCATGTCTTTTCCAAGAACTACATTCATTGTTACACACACTACAACACCTAAGTGTAGAAACATAATCTTAAACACTTACAAGCTAGAGTGCATGTTCTATTTTATTATTTTAGGTCCATACATATGTAACTGAATAGATAAACCAAAATCCATAACATTGGTCTATGGAATACCTAGTACTCAGGTTTACTTTACTGGTGTATGTCTGCTGCAATTAACTGAAGGGCAAAGAATTTGTTTGCTTCAAAGATGGAGAAAATCCTGGTTATGTCAATATGGTGATTATATAACATTTTCCATCCTTAGATGTTCAAATACATAACAGCGAAAGTAATTATTAACTCAGTTTTACAGAAATGAAACAACGTCAACATTGTAAAGCCAACACATTCAGAACCAGATTTGTAAAACTGCTCCACATGTGATGTGGGTGTGCTACAAAGGATACATGTGCCAGGGCTGGACCAGATCTGCAGAACAACTATGCCTAAATCTAGCCTCTGAAGCTGGAGCATGAAGAACAGAGAAACAGGGAATATATTAAAGTATTTTATACTGAGGCAGAACACTGATTTAACTTGCTTAATAGTGTGAGCTCTCCAGGCTTCATAGGCTTGCCTATACAAGGCAATAAAATGTGAATAGATGTGCACTAATGCCAATTCACATCAACTTTCATTAGTCTCCATGTATTTTTTCAAGATCGCAGGCATGCAAAGCCATACGCATTTGATGTTCAAACAGGCATGCCTGCGAATCAAGATGGTGGGCGCAAGTGAATTGCTTGTCTTTTTATTGTCAGCAGTTACTGCCGCCAAACAGTATTTTTTAAAAAAAAAATGCAAATCCAAGGTGTGAAAGTATGATTTTCTGCTTAAACAAATGGAGGGGGGAGATGTTTCGTTGCCTCAGTGCATGATCGCTACAGTGAAAATCCAACATGGTGGTTCTGGGTGCTTGCCTTGCCAGCAAGCTCTGCCCAACATGCACGTCCAACCAATCAGCTTTCCACTTCTACTATTAGCAGGAATGTGCAGCAAAGCGAATTGGTTGTCCCAATGAGCGGGAATGAGCATTTCCTTCAGAATATTTTTAATGGGAAAAGCCACAAAGGCTTTTCCCGCTGAGTATTTGGAGTGTTTGCCCCCAATTCCAAATATGGAGAAATGGTATGGGATCTCATTGGGACAAAATGTATTATCTTTGAATTCTATAAGGAGCATTTTCTCCATATAGACAATGTTCTTGGTCCTCACTAACAACCAAGGAAGAAGGCCTGGCTTCATATTTATTTCAAGTAACCTAGTCTCAATATTCAGGGACTGGGACTGTGCACACAGTTCAGTCAATGCCAGCTCACAAATAACCCCTCAGGTTCTAAAGGACATGACTGTGAAAGTGACTGGTATTTCCAATGCTAATTCTGAGATGAAATACCTCTGTTGGGGGGTGGGTTGCAAGAAGGTATTTCTTTCCTCTTCAGGAATGCATGTATCACTCCATGTAAAGGAAGTGGGGAAAGAAGTGAAAGCATCGATAAAAGCCCCAGCATGTTTATTATTTATTTATTTAGAACATTTGTATCCTGCCCTTCAGCCAAAAAGGCTTCCAGAGCAGCTTACAAATTGTTAATTTGATGGTTCCCTGCCCTCAGTTTACAATCTGAAAGGACATAACACACAAGCAAAAGGGATGGTAGTAGAGGAGTTAATTAAGTCCAGCAGATGCTGGCTGTTCTTCTCCCCTTCAGAGGCCACAACAGTGGCAGTCGGAAAGGAGGGAGGACCTTTCATCAGCTGCTAGGAAGCAAAGCGAAAAGATACACCACTCATCCAATATTTTTTCCATTCCAGCCTTGAAGCAACCTTTAGGAAGGTTTTGTATGTATGATTAACCCACTACAACTGGCATGGTATGATAAAGCATTGGAAAATTATGCAGAAAGATTGTCAAAGGCTGAGCCACATTTTACCATGGGAGAAAATATTTACAGAATTTGACCATCCCATTTGGGATTGGCCTGAGGGATAAACCCTCTCTTTAAGTCCTGCGACTTGGGGAAGGGACTTCTGGGTCAGCCCTTCCAGATGCAAACTGACTGGGGAGCAATCCAGTTTACCATCCAAGGGAAGTTGGGGAGGGGTTTTTGGAGTTGACCTCTTGCCCCAACAATCCCCACACTAGGTTGCCCCCCACTGCAGATCTCTCAGAATAGGGTTAAAGAGATTACAGCTAAATAAAAGTGGCCCTTTATATCCCAGCTATATGTGTGGTCTCTTTATTTGTGTCTGGTCTCCTTATTCCTGCATCTACATCAAAACCTCATATTTCAAGTCACTAACTACAAACTGAAGAAATGTAGTACAAACAGCATCTGAAATACATTCTCATTGGAACATTTTTATGCTTGGTCCTCCTATGTTAAAACTGCCTTTATCTGCTCTAACCATATTTTAAACATCCTACATTATATGTAAAGATATGTGCTACTGCATTATCATAAAGTGTGTTGCATCCCATTGTTACCGTTATAAACTATTATGCATTTTTCAGAAGGATCCAGAAAACCCAATTATCTAGGGTCATTATATTTTCCTTCAGTTCAAATTATGAGGATAAAAATTCAGAGTGGTTTTATAACAAAACTGAATTTCTGTAAGACCTGCACTCTTACCAAGCCCAGACATGCTTGTACCATTCAGTTCCAGATATCTTTCTTGTGACCCTCACTTTTTAGGTTAATCACTACTATTCATCCTGTTACACATGAGCCCTGTAATAATGCCAGCCCATCGGGTCATTGTATATCTTTTACATATATTTATTGAAAGCATTTATGCCTCACTTTCCTATTTAAAAAATTCCATTTAAGCTGGATAGAGGTATCAACATTTAAATCATCAGCCTACAAAAACATACTGAAAATTAAAGGATTAAAACAGACAAGAAAAGTTTAAATTACAAAACACCAAATTTATTAAAACATATTTATCTCAAGTATTTCCATAAAATGTCCAAAGCAGCATTTTGGGGAGTATAACCAACAAGAAAGGAACTGAAAAAGATCAAGTGAGGTTTTCACAAGTCAGAAGAAAAACAAGACAGAAGACACAAGGTAGAGTTGCCTAGGCAGAGAGTTAGTTCCACAGCAAAGGCAGAGCCATGGAAAAAAGCCTTTCCCACACCTCAACTCAAATGTTGGGATTAGCACACAGTAAAAACCATCCAACTGATCTTAATGAGTGGAAAGAGTCATGTAGAGGGAAGCGCTCTTTTAGACACCTTATTTAATGACCTTTGACTTATACCTGAACTGGACTGGTAGCCAATGAAATTGCAAAACAGGAGTCACATGATTCTAGTATCTAACTCCAGTCAAAGGACTAGTAACAACCTTCTGGACCAATCTTCAAGGTGTCCTACTCCAATGTCATGTCCAATCACCTTTCTTATTCTGTATACCATTGATACTGTCAACAACCAGTTTTGCTATAGCAGCATGTTGACAGAGATGAGGATGTTATATAAAGGGCAGACACCATAAAGGTGTCCTTTTCTCCACAATGTGGAAGTGGAATGAGGGTGGGGAAAGCTGTCTTTGGGTGTCTGCTGGCAAGGCTACACCCACATTTTAAGTAGTGGCCTGCTACTGTGCTAGCACCACCAATACCTTTCTTTTGCTTTTAAGGTAGGGAAGCCAGACAAATGAAGTAGCTTAGGAATTCACAAGTATGTAAAGGACTCACTCAAAAATGTGAAAAGGTCTGATAAGCCTATTAACTACTAGGACAATGGTGTTTCCATGACCTTCTGAAAAGTCTGCCAAGTGCAGCCTCTAGCCACAGAGTCAAAGACACCTGGTTCCAGGTTATGAGTGCATATAATGGGCAATATTTTTTTCACATTTTTAATACTTTTTAAAAGACAACAGTTAGTATAATCAAGTTTCAATAGCACATTATTTTGTATCTTTCACTGTTCAAGATGTTTAGATGTACAGTATGCCAAACTGTACACTCATGAGCTGTTAGTATTTGATTCCATTATGTAATACTGGGCCACGGAATATTTAAAGACTAAAGAATGAAAAGATAGCCTTAATTAAAGTCAATTACACATTCCAAGGTATTTGTTGGCCTGATTTGGAGCACTCCACCCCACTGTGTCATGAGGGTGAAAACAAGAGAGCCCTGGAATATCTCTTGGCAAGTTTACACTTGCAGTTTAATTGGTTTGGCATGATACTGCAGGAACTGTTCTTTGTTCCTTAGCCAAACTCTGGCAACATTGGCCTCATAAACTTCACTGATATAAGGCCCCATGCAGCAAGTATTTTGGCTTGGATGAATACCGCACTCCTGAGTATCAGAGTGTGTAAACATATCTCCTGTATAAAACAAACCAGTCAAACAAAACAAAACACTCCCCAAAAAACTTTAACATTTTAAGTTATGTGAATAAAAGCAGCTAGCTGCAAATGGTGAAAAGGAGAGGTAAAAATATTTACTAAATTTTAACTGATGAAAGAAAGCAATTTTGATTTGGGATTTCCAAGCATAATAAATAGAAGATTGTTCACCTATAGCTGTGGGTCTCTGAGTGCAATTGCACTCAAATCTCCTTTGAGATTTGTACCCAAAGAGAAGTCATATGGAACTTTCTATCGGTCTTGTCTAGATGAGAGGATATAATGCAGACTGAGCTGCATGATTGCAAATTCACAGCAGTGCTCATTTGTCTCCATGGCCTTTTGGCAAAATCTATTATATGTGAAGCTATCTGCATTTGAAATGCGCAGCCATGCCTTCAAATCAAGATGGTGGTACAGAGTGTTATTTTTCTCCATGCATGTTGGATCTACTGCACCATTTTTTATTTTTTATTTTTTTCTACAGTATTTGTAAATCATAAGTGTGCAAGTGTGACATTCTGCTTATAAAAGCTCTTTGGTCGCCTCAACACAGCAAAAAAGTGCAAACTCAAGCAATTTTTTTTTTTAAAGGCACTTCTGGCCACTTCCTTGCTGGCAAGCCTATCCTCTGTGCACATCCAATCAATCTGTTTTCCACTTCCACCCTCACTGAGAATGCTCAGTGTCCTGAATTGGATGTCCAGACTTGCGATAATGTGCAAGCCCACACATTATTAAAAAAAAAAAAAAAAGACTCAGGGAAAACCACAAAGGCTTTTCCCATGCAGTAGATAGAATTTTTGGCCCCCCTCCTTCCAAATACCACAAATCTCATTCACAACATGTTGGGACAAAAGGTATTCTCCTCATTGTCTCCCTTCACCTTCCTCACCCCCCCCCCCACAAAACAATAACACATCTGCCATCTTGATTCATGGCCATGTGAACATCATGGTGGAGAGCTTTGTATACAATCGTTTTTGCCAAAGCACAGTGGAGACAAAAGAACACTGCTACAAATTGCCTACAATGCGCAGGCATCTGCATTATTTCTTCTCGTATAGACAACCCCCTTGAATGTTATCAGTTGCTCCTTTCTTCCCCTTACCATCTGCTGACATTAAAAAACAAAAAACAAAAAAAACTTTAGCCTTAATTCATGTTTCTTCTCTTTTGCCTGGCAAATGTTTCATTTCCAGAAATTTCTGAAGTTAAATTTCAAATAGATATTTATAGGCCATAAGCAGTGTATAAATGTAATAATGATTTTGTTCATTATCATACATTTTTTATGAATAAATCATTCATTTATGGAGTACCTTGAGACATCGCTCTAATTTTCCCCCTCTAGCTGATTTTAGTGATTGCTTCTCACTAAAAATTTATATGCTGCCTTTCTTCCATAAAGTGACTTAAGGTGGCTTATAAGTGTTCTTTCACAATCATTTTATAGCCTAACTTGATGTTGACTATAAAGGTAAACAAATGATTGCATCAACACCTGAAAAGTCTTTTGTCTTGACTAGAAGATTAGCACTCTGAGTTGCCTAATGAGCACATCATTCTATCAGTACTGTCTGGGGACATGGACCAAGTACCACAAAATTATGTCTTGTATTCACATGGAAGGTCAACATTCTTTTAATAGCTCAAATCCACACTTAACTGGAGGAAATAATTTCTTTCCATGTCTAACTTTAGATAATACCAGGGAAGTGGGAGGTAGTGAGATTTCACTGCCGATAGCTTATTTTCCCCCCTCTCTCTGATTGCCATATGAAATATAATTCTAAGAGAAAATCACTATGATGCTCAAATAGACAAGCTAATATTCCAAAACCATTAGTCAGGTACTCTGTTCAACGAACAGTAATTTAAGCTAGAGAAATCAGGCTAGAAAGTTATGTTTAACTCTCAGCCAGGTGGTAGTAGAAGCAGAGAAATATTTCTCTGCAGGCTGGTGGCTCTTTAACATACTTCTGGGTTCTTAACAGCAGTGCATAGCTAGCTCTGAAAAAAAAAAAGATATATCCCATAGATGGATGGCTGTAGTGGATAACCCATGGAGACACCACCATCATGCAGATGTTGTTGAGTTTGTCCATCAATGAAAACTAGAAAATATTAACCAGTTCACCTATACAGGTTGAATAACCCTTACCCAAAATGTTTGGGACCAGAAGTATTCCATATTTTGGATTTTTCAGATTTTGGAGATATGACCCAAGTCAAAACATGAAATTCATTTATGCTTCATATACACCTTATACACATAACCTGAATGTAATTTTATACAGTATTTTTTAAAAAATTTGTTCATGAAACAAAGTTTGTGTACATTGACCCATCAGAAAGCAAAGGTGTCACTATCTCAAGCCAGCCATGAAAAAAAGTTTTGCTTTGCGGGGTATTTTGGATTTCAGAATTACAGATAAAAGAGGCTCAACCTCTATCTGGAAGAAGATGCTAGTTTTCACACTGCGCCTACAGCACAGCACAGCACAATACAAAAAGCCTAAAGCCTAGTTGATGGACTTTGCTTCATAATCACAAGTTAGTGTGCCATATTGAGATGCTGTTTTAACAATAGGGATGCTTCTGCTTGGAACAAAGCTTTCTTCAGTTTCTTTCAAACAGAAGTAGTGGAACTTGACCATGAAATCTTGGGGAGTTTTCCACCATTACAGTGGGGAATAAAACATTTATCTACAATATTCTGTTCCAGATGTCAGCCTCAGGTACATGGGACTTTATATTGCTCAGAAGGGTGCTAAACACAGGCTTGGTGCTGGCAAAGGAAATTTAAGCAACTCCAGGTTCAGATTCATGTTAGTGTCACACCAGTTTCAGATTCCATTAACACAGTGGTGGGGATGTGACTTTTCAGATGCTATTTGACTGCAAGCTTCAACAGCTCTAGCCAGCACATCTAATGGTGAGAGAAGCTAGGAATTGCAGTTCAACATATAGAGGTAAATTCATAATTCCCTCCTCTGCAATAATGCAAGGTTGACCTAAAATAGGTAGCACTCTAAATGCTTCCATCTCAGACTCAGACTGCACCCTCCAATGTTGCTTTAGCTGCAAGCCAACTCAAACTGAGCCTTAAACAGAACTGTAACCTTGTCTCAAGGCTTTTCACATGACACAATTATAGCTCTTTGATTCTGCTTTAATTCTCATGGTTCCATCATATGGATGCCTGGGATTTGTAGTTTCATGAGGTACTTTGAATTTTCAGCCAGAGAGCTCTACTGCCCCTGAAACTACAAAAATCCTCATAGGATGCAGCTATGACAGTTTAAGTGGAATCAAAGTGCCATAACTGTGTAATGTAAAAGAGCCCTAGGTGATTCACTCTGCCTCTGGTGAGCAGAGCATCAACCATTAAAAGGGACCATCCTGCTTCAGTAGCAATTGACTCAACAAGCACATAGGCATCCATGGCTGTTCTGGGGCTAGACTCCTTGAAGAGAAAAGCAATCTCCTCAGGTCAGATAGGTCCTCTCAAAATGAGCTTCTCTTATAGCAGAGCTTCTGGAAAAGTAAGGGCGGCTGTAGGGGTTGAATTCCAAGGGCAAATCTTCTTCTCTCCTTCTGATGATTCCTACGAATCAATCACTCTGTTTCCTGAAGAAGAGGAGAACTTTCAGCTCTCTGCCGTTATGTCCAATAGATACCTGCCTCCAAAACTGTTTGGATTCAAGGAATATATATTGCTCAGCAGTAACGCCACATTTCTGGATTAGACAAGACCACTTAACCCCTTTATTGTCACCTTTATTGGAATGTTACTAGAATAACCAGAGTACAGCTATCTGAATCCAGTACAGAGATTACTGAATCCACTTCGAAGAGTTCTCACAAAGTTTTCCACGGTTTTTTTCCGGGCTGTGAGGCCATGTTCTGGAAGAGTTTATTTCTGATATTTCACCTGCATCTGTGGCTGGCATCTTCATTCTCTGAAGATGCCAGCCATAGATGCAGGTGAAATGTCAGAAATAAATTCTTCCAGAACACGGCCTCACAGCCTAGGGGAAAAAAAAAAAAACCAAGGAAACCCTATGGATGCTGGCAGTCAAAGCCTTTGACTTCACACAGTTCTCACAAGGTTATAAAATTGGTATATAATTAGAACCAGGTTTAAACAATGCAACTGATATTGCATATAAAATCCACCAATCATCTATACAACTTGAATCTATGTGCTAATGCATGTACACATCACAGACATATAACATCTACACAATAATTACTGGAAGCCTCACATACGGATCAAGTAGAAAGGAAATATGTGACTTCATGATCAGCCGGTGAGAGATCAGAAGGAATGTCCATCTCTCTGTCAGCTATAAACAAATTCCTGTTTCCATGGGAAAGTTTTCGAAAATTGTTCATCTCTGCCATCATTTACCTCTACTATAGGTATCACAGAGAATAATAAAGTCAACAGACATAGAGGATAGAGAACTGCACAGAGGCCACAAACGTAAGATTTATAAAAGTAATGTTTCATCGCTGAATAGCTTACCTACTTTTCTATATTTTTCTTTAAGAGCAACAGCTCAGATATCAGAAGTGAAAACAATTCTTGATTCTCTGACAAAGACAACCAGGACCCATCATTACATATTATTCATCAGAACTAACACAGAGGTCCTTCAGTATCCGCTAGGGTTTGGTTCCAGGACTCCTCATGGATACTAAAATCTGTGGATGGTCAAATCCTGTTATATACAGTTATATACACTGTTATATACAGTGGTTCCTGAATCTTCGTTTGTGAAGAAAAGCCAGAGAAATATACAGTGGTTATATAAAATGGCATCCCTGATATAAAATGGTGAAAAATCAATGTTTTGTTTTTTGGATTAAAAAACAACAACACATTTTTGAGCTGTGGTTGGTCGAATCCGAGGATGCAGAATCTGTGGATATGGAGGGCCAACTGTACTTTACTATTTATTTATTTAGTCCCATCAGTGCACATGACAAATTACAACAGAGGATGGGCAAAGTGATCCCCATGTCCTCCATGAAAGGTCTAGACCTGCTGATGGAGGGACCCACCTAAAATGTAGCAAAATAACCAGCGGTATCCCCCAGAGACATGGGGTGTGTGTGTTACTACTGGCCATTTGGGGGAAACCAAGTTTTTGAAGAATTTGTGTACAGGGGGTCAAAATAGGGACTGTGTCCCTCTAGGATCCTACAGGGGGTGGGATACATTGCACACACACCCAATTCCTGGCAATTGCTCACCCCTGTATTGTTGTTGTATGCCTTGAAGACATTTCCAACCCTAAGGTGAAATTATGTTGGGGTTTTCTTCACAAGATTTTTTTCAGAGGGAGTTTGCCATTGCTTTTATCTAAGGCTGGGAGAATGTGACTTTCCCCTGTCATGTAGTGGGGTTTCCATGGCCCAGTGGGGATTCAACTGAGTCCCAATCCAACAGTCAAACCACTACACCATGCTGGTTCTCCTCTGTGCCACAGAGTACAAAAATAAGTCCTTGCTGCAAGAAGTTTACAGTCTAAGATATGCTACAGAGGAACGAAAATGAAGACTGGAGTACACAGAGGATTCATGCATAGTCGTTTCAGTCACATGTACTTAGGTTGAGTTGCAGCAGAGCATTGGAACTAGGTGACTGGGAAGGCGATGTATAACTTCTTCATTTATGATGCTTTTATTGTATTATGCTAATTTTATTGTTTTATTGTTGCTTTCTTGTTGGCAATTTTTTATTATCTAAAACTTGTTTTTTAAAAAAATAAAGAATAATAAAGTTATTTAAAACTAACGTGGGTAACACAGAAAAGCGTTAATAGTTAACTGCCAGTGAGTTGTTGCTGAAACTGACATTGAATTCAATAACCATTAATTCAAGGACAAGGAAAGTGTGGTTCGCAGGCCAAACGTAGCCCCCAGACCACACTTTTGTAGCCCTGAACCCTCCAATAGCCATTAAAAAATTTAATAGTATGATTTTCAGGCAATTTTTGCCTGAAAATAATCCAGAAAGGCAACCAGACACATGGAAATATGCGAGAAAATCTCTACACAAATTCCCCTCAAACTCCGGCTGCCCCACATGCTTCTATTTTCACTGCCATCCATCTCAAAACAGTGACCAAAATTTTAGGTTGCTAGACGGGAGTGCCTACAGGAGGGGTATCAGGCTGAATTGGGCCCCAATCCTCACACAGTTGGCTACCCCTGCATCAATTAAACCATTAACCCTTTTCTATTAAATATCCTACAACTTAGTTAAATACACTGTGTCATGTAACTCCTGCATGTTTCCTTGATCTTTTTTCAAAAATCTTGTACTTGAAGAAACACAAGCATGATCCTGAAGCAACAGCTGTAGATGAAAATAATAGTGCTGATAAGATGATAGTAAAAGGGAAGTCGAAAAAGGGAGTGAGTTCTAGCTTGAAAGTAGGACTTGCTCCTATAACACATTTGTAATGATGGAATATTATCATGAAAATAATAGTTTGTTGCTCGTGTTTAGACCAAAGGCCATTCACATACTAAATGAATAAGAACAATATGGAATACAGTTGTCCCTTCATATTCACTGGGGTTTGGTTCTAGGACCCCTCCCCCCGTGGATACCAAAATCTGTGAATACGCAAGTCCGATTGATTATATGCAATGGCATAGCAAAATGGTGTCCCTTATATAAGATGGCAAAATCAAAGCTTGCTTTTTGGATTATTTTTTTTAAAGAATATTTTCAAGCCGTGAATACTTAAATCCATGGATACCAAATCCGTAGATACAGACGGACAACTGTATTACTTTTAAACAGCAACAGACTATTTTATCCATTACGCAGCAGGACACTACTTCCTATTGTGAGTGCAGTCCATAAAAATAACTTGCTGAGTTATTCATTGCTGACACTTGCTATTACTATTCCTATACTACCATTGGAAAGTACTAGGAAATGTTCCCCTGAGTTGCCATTTCCAACAGCGAACTTTGGAAATTTCTGAGAAATTACAAAGCTACCCATCCTGGCTGCAGCATGAGCCAGCCACCTATGTGACATGGGGGTCGTTTACACGGGCAAATATTCCTCTAAATATACCGCTAAGATAGCTCATAGTTCACACGGATCACAGCACAGTATCGCCTCATTCAGAAGGGGGGAAGGTAAAACACCCAAATATAGCATGGCAAGGGATGTCGCTACTTTTGCAGATATATTTGCAATGTAGCGCTTTATTGGCAGTGTAAACTACCATTCTGTTAAGGGTTGCAGCAGATCTGCATTGTGATTGGTTGCTCTGATGCAATGGGCAGGCTTTAAAAGAGGGGTAATGAGTTCAGTAGCGTTCAGGAAACTTTGAAAAATCCTCTCTGCTATTTTGCAAATCTGCCAAGAAAAAGGATTCTCAAGACCTTTCAGTCATAAAGTTCCCATCTGTCAGCTCTGCTTGTGGGAGGGAGAGAGAGAGAGAGAGAGAGGGACCAGGGAGGGAGAGTCAAAAATCCTCTGCTATTTTGCAAGTCTGTGAACCCTGAGTAAACAAATCGTGCTGAAAAAACTTGTGATAGGTTCACCTTAGGATCATCCTAGGAGCAATGCCTTTCAGCAGAGAGTTTGCTGACCCTCTGCTTCGGGCAGTGACTGAGTTCATTTACAGGCAGATTTAGAGAGAGACAGAGACAGAACCACTTCTTTGATCTTCCCCCCTGCTATTTTGGCAGTCTGAGTCTTTTTCTTTAGCTCGAAAATGCAGGGCTTCAAAGGAAGGTCTATGCCCTTCCCCATAAAGCCTGCCTCTGCTTGGGAGGCCACGCCCCCCCATACTTTTTCAAGTCTGAACAAAAAAGTGGCATAATTAGAAAAAAAACCTGACTGGCACAGATGCGGAAAAGAATTAAAGCGCAAGTTGCCGCAATAAATCTGCCGTGTAAACCAGCCCTTGGTCTGGTGCCATCAATACATAGATCATATGGAGGGCCATATTGTCCCAGGTAGCCACACCTGAGTATTAAAATTACACATATAGGAACTAAACCAGAGAAATCCATTTTGGAGAAAAAAGAAGCTGCGGAGACCATTTTAGTGAGTTACATTAAGCCTGCATTTTAATTGTTAATTTTTTTTAAAAAAGATATATGCATAAGTACTCCAGAAGAACTAGATGGTTATGTTGTTTTCATGTGATAAAAAACACACACCCAAGAATACAGTATACGCAAACAAAAGCTTCACTGTAAACTTCACGCAAAGAATGTAACGTGCAGTGATCCTATATCCCATGTATTTAACAAGGACATTAAAGCTCATTAAGTTAAATAGAACTCTGTTTTACGTAAGCATGTACAGGACCACAAGCCAAGTGTTCAATCAAACATGCATATTAAAAGTCATTTCATGTTGAACCATAAGAGCAGCTGTGTTCCAATCTCCCTTCCTCCAGTACAGGAAACAAATCTAGAAATAAAAATAACGACTGCTCCTATGCAAGCTGATGTTCTTGGCTGCTCTCAATGTCTATTCCGTTTCTGTCACAGCAAGGTGGTGGTGGTGGGGGAGAGTTAGCATTTCAAAGACTGTCTTAAACACCAAAAATGTCTTGATTGTGTGAATAAGCAGGAAAATAATCTCTCATTCATGCAAGTCAAGACAGGTTTGTTTTACATCCTTGTTTTTACCATTCAGTATTTATGCAGCAAAATTTGGGTACCTGTACTTGCTTTATAATTGCAAAGCATACTATACTGATATTTTAAATAAAAAGACATTAAGTGACTAAAACATCCAATTCTCTTGATGCCTTCAAACTGTTCTATTAAATTCTGGAATTTTAAAAAAACTTGATCCTCCAAATAGAATGAATTGTTTATAAGGTACGATTTATTAAGCAATGATATAATAATTACATGCTCCAGAGGAACTTTTAACATCTTGCCAAAGAACATGTGGCCACATACATCGATCAGAGTATTCTTAACTACAAATTAAAGCCATGTTTTCACTTGCATTATTAGGAACTTGGCTTTCCTACATATACATTTCATTTATGGGAAATGGTGGGTGATGGGTAGAGGTGGGTAGCAGCATCAGGAAAAGGATATTACAGAAGCCAAAGTCTCAATTTGAACTGAAGAATATTTTTTTCTGATTTTGGCAGGAACAAATCCCTGTGAATGTTATGTTCTGCTGATCTCATCCAAGAAACAAACTTGTATTTTCAACACTCAGTATATACCATACAGGCTAATGGAAACTTTACAGACCACATTTTCCTTCTCAAAGTAAAAATATCAACACAAATGTGATAATAATCTTAACATCAGGAAAAAGAAAATGGTTTTTAAAAGCACCCTTTGCCTTGCTTCTTCTCAGAAATAGTTTTGTCCACTCTCTACCACTGTGATGGATTTGCTGGTCACTGGGTAAATGTTTTGTCATCTACTGTCCAGAATGCTAGTAAACATTTACCATACTTTTATATTTTTCTGTACAATAACATTTTTTTAATTAATACTGAGAATCTAGGCATGAAAAGAAACTAGGTAGAGTGAACAGAATCAAAACATTTCCTGACATATCTTTCAGGCATTTTTTTCTGTTTGGTCCCAAAGTTGTGTTCCTCTACTGCTACTACCAGACCCCAATATGTTGTCTAGACATGAGTCAATTGAAACAAGAGAAATGGCTGAATACCCTCCCACCCAACGTCAGATATTCACATGTCAATGGACCGTGTATTCCAAATTACTGGTCAAAACCATCACCACCCCAAACTTCATGGGATTTTTGATTTTGAAACTCTTCTTTTTAAGCAGTCAACAGCCCTTAAATCCCTTCCTTTTCCCCATGATTTTTTTGAGACCAAGTATTCATGATCCGTGAACTTAGTCTTAAGAAGAGGTTTTCTGTTTCCCGTACTACTGTGGTATTTCAAGGGCTACCTCAGTGTGGAAATCCATGGGATGCTTGGATTTGTAAAATGATTTGTGTGAGGCTACAGCTGTGTCATCACCACATAGATGCAAACCTTACATTTGAGGTGCACTAGGCATTGGTGGTATAACAATAGTCTACTTATTCATCAAGTGAAACTTCACATTGTGATAGCATTTTTTTAAAAAAGATAAGAAAAATGATAGCAAAATCTTTTTACCTTGACAGATGTATTACTGAGTCAAGAAATAATTTGGTGTGCTAGGCTGTGGCTAGTTCCAGCTTTGCCCACCACAATGGAATCTGAAGGCAGAGTGGTGGACCTAAAGGCCCTTTCACACTATACACTATGGAGATTTTCAGACGCAATTTTCGGCAGGATATATTGCAAAACAGCTCCGTTGCTGCCGCGCGGCAGGGGAGCTGTTTCGGACGACGCCATCCCTCTGCCGAAACCCTCCGTGTCACTTCCGTGACAGAATGGAGGAAACTGTGTCGTATTTTATTTACGATTGTTGCCCGTGAGTGAAATATGATGCGTTCTCCTCCATTCTGTCACGGAAGTGACACGGAGGGTTTCGGCAGAGGGACGGCGTCGTCCGAAACAGCTCCCCTGCCGTGCGGCAGCAACGGAGCTGTTTTGCAATATATCCTGCCGAAAATCGCATCTGAAAATCTCCTGAGTTCACTTTAATGTCCATAGCTGTATCCAGTGGAACTGTGTGGTTTGTAGTCTGGTAAGATCTCTAGAGATCTCTGGCTTAGAATTCCAAACTGCAAATCCTAAGGATGTTGCCATGGCAGTTCAAGTGGAATCATAGCATTATAATTGTGAAAGGGCCTTAAATTTCCAAATTATCCACACAGAGTTAGAAGGGTATTTTAACATACAATTAAAAAACACCACTTGTTTATCTCAGTAAAGACATACTGTAAAGCATGTGTTTTAATATGAAACAGTGGTTATTATTTGAGGGAACATGGCATTGTTCTGAATATATCCAGACTGCTGAAATATATATATTTTATACAAAATCTCAATGGCATGAATCTATGAAAAGCCTATAACCCTGATTTGTCTTGAAAATTAAAGAGGTCTTATTTACTCACACATCATCTGGGACCTATAGGTTTAAGACGTTATCAGACCAACCTCCTCAAAAGTTCTTTTGCTGGCATATTTTGAAGTGTTTTTATGCCAGCAAAAGACCCCCCCACACCAGACCTTACCTTCTTCGCTCTAAAGAGGCAGCCCAGACACTAATGGAGAGTGAACAGAGCTCCATTCACTTCCTGGTTTAAGATCTCACTGATTATCGCGAGAAGACACAAGTGTAGCAAATTGAAAAATAAAAGTAAACTAAAGACATAAAAAGTACGCAGAAGCATAAAAACACACTTTAAAAGTCCCAAGTACAGGGGGGGGTCATAAAAAGAGCATCCCCTACCTGGCTGTCGCAATCTCACCCAGAAGTGTTCTGTCATTGATGCCATATTCACATGAGCTAAATGCCTCAGGATTCAAACGCTGGCAATGGCGGCAACAAACTGCCACAGCAGATCAATTGATGGCTTGGTCCATCAATAAAAATGAATGGGTTTTTCTCAATATATGATCACAAAAGGGCAGCGTTGTCTGGTATGCACGCCCTTTCGCGATCATTAGGCATCCTTATGACGCCATATTTGCCGCATCTGATAAAGTCCTTAGAAAAAGAAAAGGTTCCTACTCATTTTTATTGAAGCCATGGTCTAAGGCTACTTATGTTTCTTCCCTTCATTGCAACCTGCTGGCTGTGCACAGAAAATGTCAGAATGAACTATAAAGAACTATGGGACTGCATGACAAACTTGTTGGGTTAGGCTGCTGAGCTCAAGTGTCCTAAGAACTCCAATTAGAGTTACCAGCTGTCTAATCCTCTTTTTCCTGCTCTCTCTCACATATGGTTCACTAGATAGCCTACATGAACTGAGCATACACAGGAGAGAAAGGAACGTTGGTCTTACCTGTGATATGTTCTTTTCCAGTGAAGAGGCGAAGAGCATCCAATGCTTGGGTTGTCCCTCCCACTTGCTCCTGGTAGGCAGGTAACAGGAAACTTTCATTTGAACTGCCCACCAGTGAGGTCATCCAGGAGGGATGACCCCTTGATGGTCAGTCTATATTACAGCCTTGTAACACAGTAGTTGTCGCCATCCAGCCGCAAATTTATTTATACTTCCGGACCATTACCGAAGATCCATCCAAGGAACTTCTCCACCCTCTGGCAATCGCTAATCTCGCCCGGGTGGGCTGGATGCTCTTCGCCTCTTCACTGGAAAAGAACGTATCACAGGTAAGACCAATGTTCCTTTTCCCAGTGGAGAGGGCTCCAGAGCACCTGATGCTTGGTATTTACTAAAGCTTCTCAGCACGGGTGGACAAGGCGAGGTTCGTAACTTCTAACACTGGACAATGTTCTGTAACACTCGTCTGCCAAATGCGGCCTCTGCTGCCTGCATCTTATCCAGTCTGTAGTGTCGCACAAAAGTTGAGGGTGACTTCCATGTCGCCGCCTTGCAAATCTCCTCTAAGGGAGTGTCCTTCTCCCAGGCTGCCCATGTCGCCGCGCTTCGTGTGGAATGTGCCACGATTCCCTCCGGAATGTGTTGGTTTTGTCACTTGTAGCACATGACAATACAGCATCTGATCCAACGTGACAGTGTGGACGGTGAAACCTTTCTCCCCAGGTATTTGGAGTGGGGGGAGACAAATAATGCCTCAGAAAGCCTGATCGGGGACGTTCGCTTAATATATATCCTCAGGGCTCTACGCACATCCAACATGTGCCAGATCCTCTCCAGCTCTCTTTCAGGGTTTGGACAGAAGGAGGGGAGAACCATCTCTTGTGACCTGTAGAACACTGAATTGACTTTTGTTTAAATTCTGGGTGCAGTCTGAGGACTACGGAGTCCATTCTGAAAATACAGAGGTCCCATCTAGTTGATAATGCTGCTAGTTCTAACACTCTTCGAGCTGAGGTGATTGCAACCAAGAACAGAACCTTCCATGTCAGGAACTTCAGAGACGCTTCCCTCAATGGCTTGAACAGGCATACACTCAAGGCTTTCAGGACCGTATGGAGGTCCCAATAAGGGAATCTGTGAACTGTTGGTGGGGCTGTGTTAACAAGACCTTTGATAAATCTCCAAAGATAAGGATTTGAAGATACTGCAGCTGCCTCCTCCAGAGGCAGGAACAAAGTTATCACTGCCACCTCTCTTTATTGTATTAGGGCGGAGACCAGACTCCACTCCATCCTGTAAGAAATCCAACAGGCGCGGAACCGACACTTCCCTGAAAAACAGGCCTTTCCATCTGCACCATTGTCGAAACACCCGGAAGGTATACTAGTAAATACGTTGAGTGGATTCCCGTCTGGACGCTAAGATTGTCCCAACTACCGGTTGAGAGTATCCTCTTGCTGCTAACATCTGCCGCTCGATCTCTAAGCGCGGAGCTGTAGCCAGGCTGGGTCGGGATGATGTACCTGACCTTGGATCAGGAGGTCCTCCCTCACCGGAATTTTTACTGAGTCTACGCACATGTTGAGGATGTCTGGAAACCACGCCCTTCGAGGCCATTCTGGGGCAATGAGGATGACTTCCGCCCTTTCCAGACGTATTCTGTTGATCACTCTGGGTATCAGCTGTATTGGGGGGAAGGCGTAGAGCAGACCCCACGGCCAAGGGCACGTCAGTGCGTCCATGTCTTCAGCCCCTTCCGATATGTATCTGGAAATGGAGCGGGGAAGTTTCACATTTGCCGGAGATGCGAACAGATATATCTCTGACTGTCCCAGAGCCCAAACGATGTCTTTGAATGCCTCCTGATGCAGGAGCCATTCTCCCTGGTCGATATCTGACCTGCTGAGCCAGTTGGCCTTCTGGTTGAGCATCCCTGAAGGTGCTCTGCTGATATCAACATGAGGTTGATATAAATTCCGCCCAATTGAGGAGCCATGTTGCCTCCTCCATGAGGGCCCATGACCTGGATCCCCCTTGGCGATTTATGTGGGTCTTCATCGTGACGTTGTATGTTTGGATTAATAGTGCCTGGCCCTTGACTAAGTCCGCAAACACAATGAGAGCTAGTCTGACCGCCCTGAGATCCAAAAAGTAGATGTGGCGGGTGGATTCCTCCGTCAACCACTTGCCCTGTGCAAGGTGTGGACCACAATGGGCTCCCCAGCCCCGCAAGCTGGTATCTGTGGTGACCTGCACCCTGTTCTGTTGCTGCAGTTGATGGCCTTTCTGTATTGCCGGAGACATCCACCATTGAAGCGAGGTCATGACCATATCCTGTGGTAGTCTGACCATATCGTGCTGCTTGCAGGCTATCGCCTCCTGAAAGGGAAGTAGGAACCATTGGAGACTCCTTGCGTGAAAATGTGCCCATGGAAGATATTCTATGGGTGTTATCATAAGCCCCTGTAGGTGTGCCAGATTCATGATGTCCGATCTGGGTGCTACCAATGCCTTCTGAACTGCTTTCTGGATCGAGTTGACTTGCTCCGGAGGAAGATGTATCTGGCCCTCCACCGAGTCCACTATGACCCCTAGGTGCTGGATGCACTGACTTGGTGTTAAGGAGCTCTTTTCGAAGTTGACCTGGAACCCATGAGTCCGGAGGGATTCCATCACCACCTGATATCCCTCTCCGCTCTGAGCCTGGAAGGGGAACGGATCAACAGATTGTCTAAGTAAGGATAGACATGTATTCCTGATTGTCTCCAGCAAGCCACTAGGGCCACGAGAATTTTCGTGAAAACCCTGGGTGCAGAGGCAAGTCCGAAGGGCAGAGCATTGTACTGGAAATGCTTGTTGTTGTAGCAGAAGCGAAGGAATTGGCGGTGGTCCGGATGGGTTGGCATATGGAGGTACGCATCCTGCAAATCCAAGGAAGCTAGATAGTCCACTAGACGTATGGTTTCCAGGATATGCTTCAGGGTTTCCATCCTGAAGGTCGCTTCGGGAGGGAGGGGGCGGGCAGTCTTTATTCACGGAATTTTCAGATTCGTGGGGGTCTGTGGAACCTAAACCCCACGAATGTGAAGGGTCGACTGTATAGCACATGTTACCTTTCCTCTCTGAATGCTGTAACACATGTGGCCAAGCAACATCAAAGTGTGGGTGAACGGGTGTGGTCAGGCAACAAGAGGGCACAGTTTTTAATGGGGAAGAACATGAAAAACTATTACTTTAAGCAGAGAGGAAGCCCTGGAATTTATGAACTGAGTTCAGGAAAGCCTGAAAAAACAAAACAAAATGAGACTACAGGGAAGGGTAAGACTTCATCCCTTCCTCTCTTTTCCTTCCTGCTAAGTTAACTGAGTACAAACTACTATTGCCCCTTAAAATCAATTTGCTGCAACTGAACTAAGTTGAAGGTGAAAGAGAAAAGTGGGAGGAAGAAAAAAGAAACCAGGATATTTTAAAAGCAGCAGAGAAAGTGGCACAGCAGAGAATTAACCGGGACTGTCCTTGCCAAATCAAGACAGGGTATGCACTCATACCATTATGGACCATCCTTAAATCAGCATTGTATAGAGATCAATCTAATGAACCTTTCTTTGAGTAGCACAGAATATACTGCCCCCTCAATAAATTTCCATTATAATGGTGGAATGCAATTCATTTGACTAAAACTTAACATGCAGCCACAGTTGTGGCCCAAACAAAATAAGATTAAATAAATAAAGAGACACTGTCTTAGAAGCCTTGAGGTCAACAAATCTCTTGCACACTGTGTTCCTAGCAGTGCTGTGTCCAGTTCTGAGCACCACAATTCAGGAAGGATATTGAGAAGCTGGAATGTGTCCAGAGGAGGGTGACCAGGATGGTGGGAAGTCTGGAAGGCATGCCCTGTGAGGAGTGGCTTAGGGAGCTGGGCATGTTTAGCCTGGAGAAGAGAAAGTTGAGATGTGACATGATATCCATGTTTAAATATTTGAAGGGATGTCATACTGAGGATAGAGCAAGCTTGTTTTCTGCTGCTCCAGAGACTAGGACACAGAGCAATGAGTTCAAACTACAAGAAAAGAGATTCCACCTAAACATTAGGAAGAACTTCCTGACAGTAAGAGCTGTTCGGAAGTGGAATACACTGCCTCGTAGTGTGGTGGAATCTCCTTCTTTGGAGGTTTTTAAACAGAGGCTGGATGGCCATCTGTCTGGAATGATTTGATGGTGTATTCCTGCATGGCAGGGGGTTAGACTGGATGGCCCTTGATGTCTCTTCCAACTTTATGATTCTATGAATGAAACAGGAAGTATATACATACTATAACATACAAGTTACTTCTACCACAATGTTGTGTAGCTGTGATGACTCTCTGTGAGTTATAACTTTTGTTCTGCCTATGCTAAGTCCTTTCTGACCTATCAGCAATCAATACATGTATTGGCACAGTCTGTAAAAGGCTGGCATGACAGCACACTTGCCACATGAGAAAGGATGCTAACTTTTAAAATTTTTATTTTTTAAACTGGAGAAACCCTACTTTAAAAAAAAAACCCTCAATATTTTACTAATCCACACTTTTCTTATCCACACTGATCTCACCATTTTATCTCAGAGCTGTTCCATTGCACATAGCATTAAGTGTAGAAAACAGCATGAAATCTAAGCACAAATACATGTTTCTATCTGTGCATTGGACTCTATTTCTTGAACAGAAATGTTTCTGCAGCAGAATTTGTCAGGCAAAAGGTGTTAGTAACATATGAATAGTATGAATAGTTTTCCTTTCTACTGCTCTACTTAGGTCTAATAACACATACTATTATTTATTTATACTCTTCATTTTATTTATTTTTAAAAAAAGGTCTTGCCAACTCTTCTAATTCTACAGCTTTGCAAAACTAAATTTTGAATGTTTGGCAGTTGTTTGGCTTTTATATTCTGTAATTACTTCTCAATCTACCAGACCCCCCCCCAAAAAAAAGGCCAGAAAGCTTATAAATCAAAGCTCAAATATACTTTTCATAAAAGTTGATACTCACCTAAAATTCACACCTTTCTTGAGAAACAGCTGAAACTTTGTTATTGAGAAACATCCCCTGTAACAATCCATTATGAAAAGTGTTCAAAGTTTCCAGGACAAAAATAAAATAAAAATTAAATAAGGATGATGCCCAGTTTGAATTAATAATAAAAGACTGCAGTCCTGGAAGCTGTTATTAGTTACACCCTTGGTGAGTCCTTCCAAGAGAAAAGCTAACCACAGGAAGCTTAACTCCAAAGTTTCTGATACATAAACCAAAATACCTGACAAAAAGGAAATCCAAACATGAAAGGTTTCAGACAAGATGTGGTAATATTTGGACTATTACCCATCTCAGTTACAACTTCTGTCTGAAGATAAGATGAATTACATCATTTGCTACTCACATGGCAACCTTTGCCACTCACCTGAGAATCTGGGAATTATCTTGCACAACAACCTCTGTTACGTAATTAATAGCTGTTATTCATTTTTTCTGAATGGCAATTTAACTCATGTAAGTGAGAAACATGCCCTTCTTCTCTCTGTAGTATATATCTGTCTCTGATGACTAAACATATGGGAGTTGAGGACATATATTTGGAAAGATTTGTTGTGGGAATATCACTTCATATTGCCACAAATATTAGCATCGGTTTACATATGATGATTTAAGAATACTGTACATCAGTGGAATTAATCATGGCATCTCTATCAGTGTAATAAAGGCATAAATTTTCAGTACGTACAGTTCCAAAATGGCATCAAAAGAATATAAAGCTGAGCTCTCCTAGATCAGACTGCCAGTCTAGCCAATCTAGGCACTGCTTGTCACTGTGACCAGCCAAATACCTGTGGGAAGCCAATAAGCACATACCCCCCAAATGTCCCAATTTGGCAGAGACAGTCTTGATTAATTTTTTATCATCTGACTTTTTGATCTTTTAAAATGTCTCCTTCCCCTTCCCTTTATCCTCAGCTTACTTCAATTGCTGCAATTGACTTCAAACTACAAAAGCAATTTGCACTCAATTAACTCAGGGGTGGAGTTGCCCTCCCCAGTGGGCTCAGGCAAAAGAAAATTGCTACAGCTTCTTCTAGCTTACATGTTCTTCATCATTAATACCTTTTCCATCTTAACCACATACTGATATTGCTTGGCCAAACATGTCACAGTTTGGGTCTGTGAAATGTTGGAGCCTATGAAAACAGACAACATTGAATTTTATGATGTCGTTGCAGCATATTTGTTTTTTATTAGAAACATCTTTGATACTTGCGGACATTTCCATATTTTTCAAATATATTCCTGCCTGTTCCTCAGAATTCAACTGATGTTCAGCATGGTTGATTAACTGATCCTCAAAATGTCAGCATGTAAGAGGGAGAAGAACACCATCACACCCACCATCCCAGGAAAGAGGTCTGCTGCCTGCCTGCTTGTTTGCTTGTTGCTCTACATCCTTCCTGGTGGACTGCTGCCTGCTCCAGACACCTGCACTCCCTGCAGAGGACCATCTGTCTCCTTTGCAAAAGGATAAAACCTGGGTGCCTGCTATGACAGGACTGCCAGCAAAGAGGGCAACACCAAAGGGTGGGGTCTCCCCTTTAGGGGGGGGGCAAGGATCTCCCTTTGTTTGGGAGGGGAGGGGTGCATAGATTTTACAACTTTTTTTGTAATCTGAAATTACAAAAGTTTTTTTTTTTTAACTACCTGCCAACAAATGAAAATGTGTTACACAGAGAATCTGGGAAGTGGCCCAGAGAGCAATCATTACAACAATAATGGGTAAAGGGAGATATGGAGTGGTGAGACAGTCCTATGATTTTATCTCATATATTGTATTTTATCTCATACATTGTATTTTAATTTATGTTGTATCCTGCCTTGAGCCTTGGGGAGAGGCGGGTAAGAAATAAAAACTTGTTGTTGTTATTCTTGATCCAAGATTTTATTCTGGGTAAGCATGCTGACTTGGCCTTGAGTCCTGCCAGTGGGACAAAGGTGGGATATAAATAAATAAAAATAAATAATGCCGAGACTGGCTGGATGAAGTTGTGAGGATGGTTAACCAATCCCAGCTTAGTCCACTTGAGTTCTCTGTACATCAGCAGGCGAGGCCTGGAAGGTGGAGAGGTGGTTGCAGTGGTCTATTGGGACTCCATCTCCCCACCAGGTGCCCATCCCACAGTCTTCTGGCTTTGAGTATTTGTATTTGAAGGTGGGTGGCCATGGCAGAATAGGGATTCTATTGGTGTACTGTCCTCCCTACTGCTCAAAAGTCTCCCTTTCCGAGCTGGTTTCAGCAGCAGTATTGGAATCCCCTCAGCCTGTTGTACTGGGTGACTTTAACATCCATGGGTCTGTCCTGACCAGATTTATTTGGTGCAACCTATGCCGCAGGATACAGTCTGGACCTGGTTTTATGCGCTGGGTAGAATGAGGGTGTGGGGCAGGATAATGATAATCTGGCTGTGGAGGAACTTTCTGTAGTTCCATTGCCATGGACTGACTGATCACTACCTGGTAGGGTTTGGATTGACTAGGATTTGGAGTATCTGCAGTGTTGGTAGGCTAATTAGGATGGTCTGCCCCAGGAGACTGCCCATATGGATTCCTCACAGCTCTTGAGGAGTTCTCAGTTGCCTTGGCAGGTAATCCTGCCAAAGCCTTGACTGATCTCTGGACTAGGGAAATGACCAGGGAGGAGGACACAATTGCACAATTGGACATTCATTTTTGGGCAAGGTTTTGGAGCACATGGTAGCCTCCCAACTCCAGGGATTTCTGGATTATATTAAGACCCATTTCAATCTAGCTACAGTATTGGTCACCTTGGTGGCTGACATCCACAGAGAACTGTCAGGGTGTGTGTGTCCCTGTTTGTTCTGCTGGACCTCTCAGCGGCTTTCTATACCATCAAGCACAGTATCCTCCTGGGTCACTTCTCTGAGATGGGACTTGGGGGCACTGTTCTGAAGTGGTTCCGGTCCTTCTTGCAGGGGTGAACTCAGAAGGCAGGTACTGAGGGACTCCTGTTTGACTCCCTGTCTGTTGGCCTGTGTGGCCCCTTGAGGTTCATTTTGTCCCCCATGCTGTTCAATATCTACATTAAACTACTGGGAGAAGTCACCTGGAGTTTGGGGGTTTGATGCCACCAATATGGTGATGACCCAAATCTATCTCTCCTTTCCATATGATCCCAGGGAAGCTGTCTTAGTACTGAACCATTTTCTGCTATCAGTAATGGACTGGAAGAGAGCAAACAAACTCCAGTCAGTTGAAAGCAAATTGGAGCGTGTCCAGAGAAGGGCAACTAAAATGGTGAAAGGTCTGGAAACGATGCCTTATGAGGAGAGACTTAGGGAGCTGGGTATGTTTAGCCTGGAAAAAAGGCGGTTAAGAGGCGATATGATAGCCCTGTTTAAGTATTTGAAGGGATGTCACGCTGAGGATGGAGCAGGCTTGTTTTCTGCTGCTCCAGAGACTGGAACACGGAGCAATGGATGCAAGCTCCAGGAACAGAGATTCCACCTCAACATGAGGAGGAACTTTTTGACAGTAAGAGCTGTTCGGCAGTGGAACGCACTCCCTCGGAGCGTGGTGGGGTCTCCTTCCTTGGAGGTCTTTAAACAGAGGCTGGATGGCCATCTGTCGGGGATGCTTTGATCAAGATTTCCTGCGTGGCAGGGGGGTTGGACTGGATGGCCCTCGTGGTCTCTTCCAACTCTACAATTCTATGATTCTATGATTCTATGAAAGGTAGATCAGGGGATAGGGAACCTGCCTGTGCTGGATGGGGTTACACACACACCCCTTGAAATCTCAGTCTCACAGCTTGAAATCTCAGTCTCACAGTCTCACAGTTCTCCTAGACTCTGAGCTTGGATGCCCAGGTATAGGCAGTGGTGAGAAGAGCATTTGCACAGCTGAAACTGGTGCGCCAGCTGCACCCCTTCTCTGAGATGTCAGATCTGGCTATGGTGAGCCATGCCTTGATTACATTCTGTTTGGACTACTGTAATGCAGTCTATGTGGGGCTACCTTTGGAAACTGTTCAGAAACTTCAGCAGGTCCAAATTGCTTACAGCGAGAATACTGACCAGGACCAGTTACAGGGAACATGTAACTTCCTTGTTAAAAACAGCTTCACTGGCTAGTGGTTTATTTCTGGGCACAACTCAAAGTGCTTCTCATGACCTATAAAGCCCTATACAGCTTAGGTACAGACTGTAGTAGGAACCCTGCACCCACTGGGTACAGTAGGACCCCTGTACCCACTGGGGATTGGTTCTGGGGGCCCCCGTGGATATTGAAAACCATGGATAATAACAAATGCCATTGAAAATAATGAGACTTCCAGTTTAAAATACCATAGAGTTGCCTTGGAGGGCCCAGAAAATGGCTAGAGATGACACATTTTCTAGGAAGACTCTATGGTAGGTGTGCTGTTTTGTGTCCTGTGGATAACTGAGTAAGTGGATAATGAATCCGTGGATACGGGGGTCCTACTGTATCTCCTCATACAAACCTGCCTGAGTTTTAAGATTTAAAGTGGAAGGCTTTTTCTCAGTCCCATCATTGGTGAGGACACAAGAGAGTCTTTTCTGTGGCTGCTCCCACCCTCTGGAGGTAATAATGGGTAAAGGGAGATATGGAGTGGTGAGACAGTCCTATGATTTTATCTCATATATTGTATTTTATCTCATACATTGTATTTTAATTTTAATCACGGAGGTTGCCCATGATTAAAATATGGCTCTGCGGCTTCCGAAGCTTCACGGAAGTGACACGGATGGTTTCGGGAGAGGGACAACGGCGTCCAAAAACGCCCCCCTGCCGCGCAAGACCGCCGTCCCTCTCCCGAAAGCTCCTCCCACACTAGGCACGCTGAAACACGGTCTGAAAATCTCCACTATCTAATTTACAATTGAGATCAGAATAGTATACATTCAGAAAAAAAATAGAAGAAAATAAATGAAAAAGAAGATAGAAGAAAGAAAATAAAAAAAGAGACATATAACTAAAACACAATAGGGCTCTGCCCCCCCCCCAATCTGAAAAGAAAACTAAAAATATATTATCCTACCATTACAGATCCAACTGAATATTCCTATTAGAATTATTAGTACAGTTTGACTCCCTTATCCAAATTCAATATCTACGGTTTCACTTTCGGTGGTGAGAAGACAGGGCTCCAAAAAATAGCACACACTCCCCCCCCCCGAACTGTTTGTGGATTTCTCTAGCTCCAGTGCTATTCTATAGTATGCTTCTGGCCCAAGTATAGCCAAAATATAGGGCTCACTATTATCTATTGGTTTCAGGTATCTATATGGGGGTGGGTGTCAAGAGTCTAGAGTACTGTATTTCACTTATTTCTGGAAAAGCTATTAAAAACTGATATTATAGGAAACTCTGGATTTACTGCCAGGAGTTGTAATTCAGAAAGTATTGGGTCAATTTGAAATAAACACACAACTCATTCAGATCTTGGAAACTTTTTTTTTTAATTAAAGATCCCAGAATCACCTTCATGACTCTGCAGATTCTGGTCATGGGGGGAAAACTTGGGAGTTATAATAGAAAAAATTACCCTTTAAAGTCCTGCTTTTACTGAATTCTACATTTTAATGAATTATAGGTGGTGGTGTTTCTGTGCTATAAGTTTTGTAATATTAAAGTATATTCCAAATACTAAAGCATATTCTAGTCACAAAGTTCTCTCCTGGTAACAGTCATAACATCTGGAAATCAGTAAATATGGAAGAGTAAAAATATGGAAGAGATTTTATCAAAGAGCCGTTTGGAGCCGGCTGCCTCCTCTCATGCTCCCAGCTAATCTTCCGCGCTGGGGTCTCTTCGCCTGCTGCCTCTCTTTCCGGCGATCACTGCTGCGATCACGGCATCAATTTCTTCCTGAGAGCTCATCCTTCCTTCCTCCCCTCCAAAGGTCAGGCCAGGACACCAATTCAAATCAATTTCTCCTTTCTTCTGGTTTTGATTTTTTTTTTTAAGAGGAGGGTGTCCAAGATGGCTCTGGCCACGTGGAGGGGGGGGGAGTTGGGAGACACCAGAAAACCGTCCTACCAGGAGCGTAGGCAGGAAACAGACTGGCTAGCCAAGGGTCATCCCTCTAGGATGACCTCACTAAGGGGCAGGCCAAGTCCTTTTGTTTCCTGCCTACTAGGAGCATGTGGGGAGGGCTATCGGATGCTCTGGAGCCCTCCTCACTGGGAAAATACAATGCAGAATTCTTTGCACATTACAAAATCAATGACTGGATCTCTTGCCTTTTCCTCCCACTTTAAAGCAGTCTCCAAGTTTTATCCGAGCAGCAGAAGTAACTATTTCCAACACATTTCTATGGCTTAAATCACCCATTAAGAAACAGGGACAGATCTACCTCCCTTCTTCTACAGCACCTCCAGTCATCTCCACCTCCACTAGATCCCTTCTCACACCTGCATAAAAGTGAGGGAAGTATCTTTTATCTCTCACTTTCTTTTAATTCTGAACTTCATGGAATGTGTCATGACAGAAGATATACATCTACCTTGTACTCCACAGTCTCTGAGGGCAACCTACCGGTAGTATCAATCCTCTGTATCTAGTTAGGTTGCTGCACTGTGTTGTACAATGACCTGCCCTTGGGAAATTCTCAGAAATTGAGGCTAATATAAAATATGGCAACATTTCTAATACAGTACTGCATACTTTTTAGACAATGTTGTACCAACTACTTTGTCTCCCAATTTATTTCCAGGTCCAATTTAAAGCACTGATACTTACCTCTAAAGCTCCATGCACTTTGGGTCATGATATTTTAAAGATAAACTCTTCCTCTACATGTCCTGTTATATATTAGTCCACCAAGAGAGGTTAGGTGGTGAGAAGACAGGACAAGACTTTCTCTCTAGCAAGAAGGTCAGATCAACCCATCTTTGCCTAACTTAGGCAGGTTACAAAGAATGCTTGTATTTTTGATAAATTTCCACTTTCTGGAAGTTCTGATTATGGCTTGTGGTATTCTCAATTGGTTTGTTTTGATATGACATTGTTTTTAAAGAAGTAGATAACTTCTGGAGCATTTCACGGGGAAAAGCAATTCATAAATACTTTAATAATTAATACAGGTAAATACCAAACATGAACTATACTTAAAAACTGCTGTATTAATATTCCACTTAACATTATAAAAAGGTACAGATCTATTACTGCACTATGGAGCGATAAACAACATTTTCCAAAATCATCTCAATGAGCCTGTGAAGTAGATCGCTATTACTTTAAAATTACAAACTAAGTATAGCTCAAAAAAGAAAGAAAAAGATTTGTCAAATGATGTGACTCCACAGAAAAAATGAATTATGAATCTTTTCCTTTAACATTACCAATTTGCATGGTGTCTCCATAAATAACCTATAGAAAAAGCAAGTGTTAATGCTAAATTAGATCTTTGATAATGTATGGATATCAACACACTCATCATCTTATTATGAAAGACTTTTTAAAAAAAAAATCAATGGATTTATGCCTAAGCATTAGGTATTAGATTGATGTAAAGTAGAAGAAAGTAGTTCTTATTTATTCTACAAAGTACAGTAGTTCTATTTTGGTTCAGATTTATTTGAAAAGTCATTATCTACAGCATAAGTGCTTTGAGAATTGTTCTCCCATACTGATCACATTTAAATTACAAGTGTGATATCAAAACAGGTTGCAGAGGACGTCAAGCCCACTGGGGTATTTATCTATTCCTTGATGTTTTGGATTTTGAATACAGCACTAAAGATTTAGTAACATATCTAAAGACATTTCAAGAAAAGCAAACACTCATAATTTTAAAAATATAACCTAATTTTTCTAAGGTTTTCTAAGCAATTAAGGTTTCAACAAATGATTATGTTATGTGAATAGCAATGTTGTTAAGAAATCCACAATGTTCAAAATACATAGCTTTCAAGTTATTTTATGTTCAGTTTGCCTTACAGGCACAAATTATAACTTGATGTCAAGGCTCAGGAGGTGTTGTTGCTACTATGTGCCGTGAAATCAACTCTGACTTGTAGATGGAGGTATGTTTTTTTGGCAAGATTTATTCAGAGGGGGTTTGTCACTGCCTCCCTCTAAGGCTGAGGGAGGGTGACTTGCCCATCATCACCTAGTGGTTTCAATGACTGAGCAGGGATTCAGACCTTGGTCTTCCAGAGTTGTAGTCCAACATTCAAACCATTATACCATGCTGGTTCTCCTCAGGAAGTGGCAAGGCCTCAAGTGGTCAGCTTTAGAGGGAGGAGACCTTACAACAATGACTCAATGTTAAAAGACAAGTCAAGTCCCAAAGGTAGCAGGAGTTAACATAATCCAAGAGCGAAGTAGGTCTGGGTAGAAAGCATCAGTCCAAAGAGCCAGAGACAAGTAGCTGTCAAAAATGGAGGGAAAGGTCAAATGCCAGGAGCAGCAACCAAATTCCAGGAGCCGCATGCTATCAGTATCCAAGGACATGGTGATGAAACATGTTGAAGCAAATTCTGAGCAGCAATTGTTGAGGCTATGGCTTTACAGGCCATGAAGAACAGAGACTAGCCATCTGAGATAGTATGAAGTACTGCAGCCCATGTGAGACCCTTGAAGTGCAGAGTGCCATGCTTGTGGTGCCTCACAAGGCTAGAACTAAGATATCAGAGCTTGATTCCAGGGAGCCCTAATTTGTGAATCCTCCACAACAGTGACTTTAACTTGGCCTCAGCAGGCACTGCTGTAGGCAATTAGGCCAATGAGGGGAGGAGGAAAGTAGAAGTAAAACCACTAGTGTTGTTTTAACCTATGACATATAGACAAATATTCATTTAAAATTACCTTCTGAATAAATGGAGGCTATACTTTAAATTTTTTTTTTACCAACATCTGTCTCTTGTGTAATAAATAAAACCTCTGTGACCTAGTTTCTCTGATCTTAAGTAGCTTGAAATGCATACCAAATAGCTGAAAGCTCAACTATGAAAAGCCTAATTTAGAACAAATCTAACACAGAAACCTCACTCAAGACACAAGGGCCTAAATCCTATTTGGTCATTGATTAGAGTAGACCCAGTGAACAATCTATTTACCTACATGTGATTCACCATTCAACAATTGATTCACTTGGATCTAATCTATTGAGACTAACCAAAAGTATTCCAGACAATATTGATCTACTAGCTCAGTACTATCTATACTTACTGACACCTTCGCAAGGTTTCACACATGTCTTTACCTGCAGCTGAGCCTGGTACTTTCACTTTCAAAGCATGTGTTCTACCACTGAGCTACAACCAGATCCCAGGAATAATTGTTGGAACAAAAGAGGAGCCCTGCTAAATCAAACTATAAGTCTACCAAGTCTAGCATCCTGTTTCAAAGAATGACCAAGTAAATGCCCCCAGGAAGCCAACAAGCAGGACATGAATACAGTAACTATCCCCCACTGTTCTGCAGAAATGATAATTCAGGAGTCTCTTGTATGGGGATAGTATTTAGCCATCATGGCCTATGTAGACACACACTATTAATATGTCTAATTTCCATTTTAAACTATTTGTGCAAGGTCTGGTTGTGCAAAACTTTGAAAACATTTTATCTAGCTTCTCTCTTCTCATAAAAATAGTACATCAAAACAAACCATACAGTCCAAGTTCCACTAACGTTATTCCCTTGTTCACTGGGCAGAACCAACTTCATTACTGCCAGTACTGAAAAGGAGAGATGTAATAAGCTCTGAACACAGACTTACCTATTTGATAATGCCATTCCAAAGTTTATACCCCCTTAACATCTCATTAATAAGATCTTTGTTATTGTGGAAGCCTCCTGGGGATTTTAGAGGGCTAAACTGCAATTAACCCAAGGTACATAAATGAAACCTATTAAGGCCTACTCAGTCAATAAAAACTAATTGGATCAAACAATAGCAGTGAACCAGGGATAACCTTTGCTTGTATATAGCAGAGGTCATAATAGGACACTCTTAACAATTGTAACAGTGAGGTAGTTTTATTCCCAGTACCTATGTTGAACTTTTCTCAAAAGAATGCAGGTGGCGAAATGGCTGAAGGCACAGCTAGAGGAGGCAAATATTCAGCTTCCCTGTCTGTTTGCTGTTTAGCATTATTCCTTCCACCATCTCCTGAAACTGAAGTCAGAATAAATAGTGTTTGGAATAAGTAATGCTTTAGAAGAATAAAACTGCATGTTGTGAAGATTTATAAATAATTGCTATTGCAACAAAAGCGTGTTAAAGAAAATTGCTGCTTGAACTAATGAAAGTTAACTTTAAAAACAAACAAACTAAAGGCATCTTCCTGTAAAAAGGTGGATTGATGGGGAAATCTTTAGATATACTGTAGACAACAGCACCTTTTCAAATGAGCTCTGCTGTGATTCCCTATGTTTAGATGTCCATTTGGGCTTCCCAGTATCAGTAGAATATCAGAACAATCTGCCAACTGCAATTATCCTGAATAATCTTTTGTTAACAAGAATTAGTAGGCAAATGTCACTTCTAAGCCATGCATAAACCTTCCCAAAAAGTTTATGAGTAATTGCTGGTGCAATCGCCTGTCCTGAGGTAACCCTTAGCAGACAACCCTTTACAGCCTGTATCATTAAACTCATCAGATGTTTCTCAGTGAGAAGATTATTAATAGCAGACAAGCTTTCCAAGCACTACTAGGTTTCCCCTGCAATGCACACCTAAAAGGAGAATGTCAACTGTGTCCTAGGACCCACATGCAGATCATACTGGTAATACTTGGGATGTACTTCATTTGAGCCAAAGGTGAAGAAACATGGGTGAGAAAGCTTTTCACCACATCTAATTCAAAATTCTCTTTCCTGTGCTTTACTCTGAAGAAATCAAATAAGTGTGTGGTTTATAACTCCTCTGATAATCTATTGCTCTTTTCATGCTGAGCACAAGCCACAGCAAATACCCAAGAATGTTCTGCAATGCAAAGGACCTGTGTGACAGACAAACAAGTATGGAAACTGCCTTTAGAATACCTAAAACAACTTATTTCTTTTAAAAAAAATCTTAAGATCATATGGAAAAGCCAAACTGTTATAATTGCATAGGTCTTCGTACCATAACATAACAAAATGTACACAGTCTAATAGAATCATTACTATTGCACTTCATATCTTATAAAAAGCTTGTGTTTGTGTGGTGTGTGCATGTGCGTGTCTTCAAGTCACCTGTAAACTTAGGGCAACTCCATGGATTTCATAGGGTACAATATTATATTTGTTACTAAAATCTTCCAAATTTAGAAATAAATGCAGCTGTCATTATAGGAATCACCATCTGTTGAAAAGAAGTTGCATGCCCTGATACTCACAGAGGAACAGAGGAAAACCTAATTGATTAACTTTCTGGAATGGCAAAGAGCCATCATTTCAAAGGAGTGGCTTGTAAAGCTAAAATAGCTTTGTTCTCTGTGGGACAGTCTCAGAAGACAAGAGCCTAAGTAATTAAACTATCAGTCAATCATACAGGGATTTAATGGTGCAAGTGGACAACAACCGATTAGAAATAATCTGAATGTCCCTTTATTAAAATGCTTCTATGGATCAAAATTCACAAAGAGTGTATTGTATAGTAATTTGTTTCTGGAGTAAAACATGCCAGTAATCTAAGCTACTGTCCATTTAGCATTTTTAGTATTTTTGTTGGACAATGGTTAATGTTTGATGAGCAGGGAAGCCACCGTACATAAAACACCACACTTGTTGTTAGAAGAAGGTTGGACACAACTGTATTGTAGTTACAGGTGTTTGGATTGGCAAGGCATGATGCTTAGATCCAGATATGAAGACTAACCAACAAATGACCTATTGCACAAAGAAATGCAAACTCCTGACCCAAAGCAGGAGGAAGCAAGGTGATGACAGCTTAGGAGCTACTTGGGCATGCCTGGGTCGCTACTGTGTGGTCCTCTGACATCTTAGGGTGAGGCAGGTCTCATCCCTGAGCTGTGCATCACCCTTATGCCTCACCTCCACTGCCCTGAACAGGGATATCATGGGAATGATGGGTTCAAACCCAATCCCCCCTCCTCGCCTCATACCTTGGGAGGTGTTGATAGCCTGGATATAAACTTCCATGGCAGACTACAGCAAAGCCTTCCTTTTCAATGCCCACCTCCAGGGAGCTCCCTCCCCCTTGCCTGATTGGCTGCCTCCTTCTAATCCAACAAAAAAACTCAGGGAAACTTGGGAGGAAGAAGCCAGCTGCAAGGAAAATCTCATCATGGCCACACTAGTGTCACAGCCAGCAAACTTCCCTCCCCCAGTTAGCGGGGGGGGGGGGGCTAAATCATCATATATTTATATTAAAATCTTCAGAAGAGGTCCTTCTAGGGCCCCCTCATCCATTGCTAGTACTGTATAGTAAAGAGGTCACATCTCATCTTCCTGCTCCTCTTTCAGAACAGTCAAGCACAGAGATACTCTATATGCTGACAACAAAGGCAGATTCTTTGAACATTATTTCATCATAGGGAGACGTATATTTGTGTTGGGAGCCTAGTGGTTCCTGCGGTTTTCCCATTTGCAGCTTGTAGAATACAGGTATGAAGGAATAAGAAGCTGGATTTTCTCTGCAGTAAATCTTTACTGCAGCCCTTAATAATGGAATATACAGTATCTACTTTTGCACCAATGGATTTGTCTCATCATGATCACACTTGCATCTATTTTGGTATGGTATCCCTAATAAGGCCATGATCCATAACAGAACTGTAACAATGCAGTGAGCATGAAAAATTAAATAAAAAGATAGCTATGGGAACAAAGAGCTTTAAAAATTAGAACAACAACAAGGAGGGACAGATTATACAAAATGGGCAAAGAACTTTCACAGGGCATGTGTTTTGTCCATCTTGATGGCCTTCTTTTAAATATATACATACGTTGAGCAAATCATCTTATTTAGCCTTAAAAATAGACAATAAAAGATCGACTGTAATATACAAACATGCTTTTGTTTCAGTGAGCAGAATTTTATAGTAGCCTTTTCAGAATCATCCTAGTTTTCTACATCCTTTACGTCTACTCAGCCAAACGTTGTGTTTGAATCTAGTGCTCTGGGCAGTTTTGTTCAGGAGACCAGTACCTATACAGATGAGTTGGTGGGGTTAATGATCTATGGACAAAAAATGGTTTCTTCCCTTAGAATCCTGTGAAGAGACTGATTGGGGTGGGGGGTTGTAACAGGATGTCATATTTTCTCCAAAGTGACTTTACTGAATCTTGAAAGTGGTAAAAGCCACAAACCATAATCCTATTTAAGCATTCTGAATATAGGCTGAATAAACATGTGGAGGAGGAGGCGTATCCTATCCCATTTCTTTTTTGTAGTGACCAATGTGTCTTAATAAACTTCCACTTGTTCATTTGTTTTTAACACTGTCTCTGTCTGTTCATATTAAGTTGGTGGGGGCTGGTCACGCTAACCACAGCAAACCCACCACAACAACACAGCCACAGGTCCACATATAGGGGTTCACCCTGAGGCCCAGGTACAAAATCCAGGAAGGAATTAAGTGGAGAACAAGGGCAGGGGGAGTGACAAGATTCCAGGGGTTGGAACTGCGGGGCCAGCCTGGAGTGGGGATCTGTCACATGGACAGTCACTTCTGCGCCTGAAAAATCAACATTCCCCATCATATGTGGAGAGTCTTCAAGGATGGGTAAGGCAGGACTAGCATGTGCTCCATCCTTTTACTTTTATTTAGCCTATGTGAAGAACAACCGACCTTACTGGAAACTTCTAGAAATTGTGGCCCAACATTTCTGGAGGGTACCAGGTAAGACAGGGGGACATTGATTTATACATCGTTCTGTATTTAAACTGTTGTTCCCTGCCTAGATCCATAGGGAGAGGCAGGTAAGAAGTTGGTGTTGGTGTTGTTTGCCTGCTGACTTCTCACCTGTTATAGGAAATCATAGTAGTAGTCAACTGCAGATTAGGGCTCTATAAGGTACCAAAAAATAATCCAGTTTGACACTGCTTTTAACACCATGGCTCAATGCTATGGAATTCTAGGGTTTGTCATTTTGTGAGATATTTAGCCTTCTCTGTCTGAGAGCTCTGGTGCCACAGTAAACCACAAATCCCAGGATTCCATAGGATGGAGCCATCATCATTAAAGGAGTGCTAGACTGCATTATTTCTGCAGTATGTCAGCAGCCATAGTTTGGTGACTGCTTCAAGTGTCATCATTTACATTTATTTGGAATTTTCTGTTTTAGAGCGTGGATTTTAGTTGTCATATGGCAGCAGAACCTATGCTTTTCATACTTTTCTATTTCTTCCATTTGCTCAAAACGCAATACAATTACTGCCTCACGTTTTAAGAATTCAACCAAGATTTCCTTTTTAAAAACCTGATTATAAAAATGCCTTCAGTAAGAGCTGTTCGGCAGTGGAACACACTCTCTCAGAGCATGGTGGGGTCTCCTTCCTTGGAGGTCTTTTCCTGCATGGCAGAGGGTTGGACTGGATGGCCCCTGAGGTCTCTTCCAACTCTACAATTCTATGATTCTATGATTCTATACAAACATGCTTTTGTTTCAGTGAGCAGAATTTTATAGTAGCCTTTTCAGAATCATCCTAGTTTTCTACATGCAAAGCCATGATGGTGCCACCCTCCATTCCACATATAAAAAGCTAAGCAAAAAACAATTGACTTTTACTTCAGCATTGATAACATGATAATGTACTCTATTAGCAATGGGCTAATTCAGGATCTTCAAAACAGATAATAACAGTAGCTACAGTTCCATCCTCCATTTCTCCATTGGCCATCCCCACCCCTTTGCCAAATGGTACCAATGATGCTACATAATTATTTATTTCTGTTGAAGCACATGCAGATATAGATTCTATTAAGAGTTATTTAGGCCTGCAAAATACTAAAATCAGTGGCAAAATTAATGGTGGTAATTAAACTCAAGTACGGGTTAAGGGCTTGGGTGTTTGTTTACATGTATTATTTTGTGTTCATATTTTCCACTTACTAAACCAACAGCAACCCTAATCAACACTTATCTTAAAAGGCTTCCTAAACATTAATTAATGCTCTTAGTATTCCTGTAAGAAAGGTGGATAGGAAAGTAATTTAAATCCCTCTATAATTACCAGACTGTGAAAGCTGGAATCCTATGCATTTCCCACTCCTTTACACAGAACAATTCACATGTACTTTAATATAACCAAGAAAGATACTTGAAATCTGCAGTACAGTAGAACCCCCGTATCCACTGATTCATTATTGACTGATTCAATTATCCACAGGACACAAAACAGCACATAGAGTCTTCTTAGAAAATATGTCCTCTCTAGCTATTTTCTAGGTCCTCCAAGGCAATGCTATGGTATTTTAAGTCCCATTATTTTCAATGGTGTTCACTATTATCAATGGATCTCAGTATACATGCCCCTCCCAGAACCAATCCCCAGTTGATATGGGGGTCCTACTGTAGTGTGAAATTATAAACAAGCTTGGAGTTACAGAATACATTTTCTGCTATCCATATATAACTCCATTGCTTTAATAAATGTGCACATAAGATGGGGATGGAGTTCACTAGTGCAGCATGTTCTTTATATGCAGAAAGACCAAGGCCCAGGCACCCAGTTAAAAGGATCTCAAACAGCCACTAAAACCTCTCTAGAAGATCCAGGTTCCTGCAGTCAGAGTGGACAGTACTGAGCTATAAAGACTAATGGTCTGACATCTTCACTGGTCAGCCACACACACACACACACACACAATTTTCAGACCGCGTTTCAGCGTGCCTAGGGCGGGAGGAACTTTCGGGAGAGGGACGGCAATCTTGCGCAGCAGGGGGGCATTTTCGGACGCCGTTGTCCCTCTCCCGAAACCATCCGTGTCACTTCCATGAAGCTTTGGAAGCCTCAGCGCCATATTTTAATCACGGGCAACCTCCGTGATTAAAATATGGCTCTGCGGCTTCCGAAGCTTCACGGAAGTGACACGGATGGTTTCGGGAGAGGGACAACGGCGTCCGAAAACGCCCCCCTGCTGCGCAAGATCGCTGTCCCTCTCCCAAAAGCTCCTCCCGCACTAGGCACGCTGAAACGTGGTCTGAAAATCTCCACACACACACACAAGGTATTGTAGTTTTTTTGTTTTTTAAGTAATTTTTCTAAGCTCTGTTCACATATAGGTTATAAGAGCCCAGTCACAAGAGTTCCAACTTGTCTTTCTCACATATATAAAAGTCTACTTCTTTTAAATTTATTTTTCTTCCTTTGCGTCTGTAGGGTTTGTACATGACTGCATCCTAAGATCTTATAGTACAGATATCTCTAAAATTCCACAAACTGGAAAACTTTTATTTAAGGTGCTGAAATAGTTACAGTTCCAGCCTATGGGTAACCTAAATTATGGATCAGCCTCAATATTTTAATGAGAAACTGTCAGTGTAGCTAGCACAGCACTGTCTAGTCCAATTGGCAATGGTGCTCTAAACTCTTACGAGATTATCAGATGCTCTTAAAAAACCCCCACAGAGGTCGGGAGGAGGACGCCGCTGTCCCGGTTCCAGTGATCGCTTCTGCACACCCCGTCCTCCTTCCGTCCTTCATTCGTTCTCCCTCTGTGCTGGAAGCTCGGAAGTTTCTGTCAATAAAAAGCAGCACCTTTTCCACCGTTCCAGCATGGAGGGAGAAAAAATGAAGGATGGGAGGAAGACGGGGCGTGCAGAAGCAACTGCCGGAAGCAGCAGAGCAGCATCCTCCGCCCAACTTCTGCAGGTGTGTGGGGGGGTAGATCATCTGATAATCTCCTTAGGCTTTTGCCAGGCCTACTGTGTAAGGGTGCATCTACACTGTAGAAATAATGCAATTTGATACAATTTGAAGTGCTGTAGATCCATCCTATAGAATGCTGGGATTTGTAGATTTACAAGGTCTTTTAGACTTATATGTCAAAGTGCTGGTGCCTCACAAAACTACAAAACCCAGGATTCTGTAGGATGGAGCCATGGCAGTTTAATTTAATTTAGTCCTTTTAGATTGCAGAGATGGTTCCTCCGCAGATTTTGATACTGTAATTTTCATAGCTGGCATCTTATAAATAGAACCCTTCAGTACTGTTTCCTTTATCTGTTAAACAGATGGCATGTTAGGAATTAGGTCACAGCAGTTGTTTGAATAACACATATCTTTGGACTTCAACTGCTGGATGGAGACCGTAAATAAGAACCTAGAGTAGATTATACTGGGGATATCACTATGAATGAGAAATTGGGAAGGGGCCGGTTCAGACTTAACATTAAACATGCCTATCTGCTATCCTTTGATGCATCCACTAGTAGAGAGATTTGAGTTCCATTTTCAATTAACCACAGTTTAACATTTTGTCTGAACTTTAAATGGTAGTTAATCTTAAATGCAGTTTAGTGAAACAAGCCTCCCTAATAACAAACCATGGTTTGAAGTTGCCTTGTTTCAGTAACCTTCACCAGATACATATATGATACCAAGTAATTATTACTTAAAAACAGTAGTGAACGTTTTTCATATCATCACTGTTGTTATGTCAGAGAAGTGTGACACAACCACAAACAGAAATGGCAAACTTCAGGCTTATGTATGTACTGACCAGTATTATTACTAAATCATTGTTTAGGATAACCTCTAAATGTAGCCAGAAAAAACGGATGACCATATGCAAAGGAAAGTAAGAACCCCGTGGTTTGAATCCTATTGGCGATCCAAATTAGAAAGGAAACACTGAATCAACAATGGTAAATCAACATGAATTCATCCAATGGGTCTACTCTAGTTGGGACTAAAAATAGGATTCAAGTCTATTTTTAATTATGTTACAGCTAAATAATCTGATACATCTGATGAAAGTAAAAGGATACTCTCTCTGCATCTGATTACATGCTCTATTCTCAGCATAAAACAGAATCAACATAACCAACAATCACCAAGCTGATGTGATTGGTACAACTGAGATATGACCTATGCCCTAGATTTATCCCAGCTTACTACTATACTGCTACTACTATAAACATAACATATAAGCATAACACGAATTCTTACTGCCCATACCATAACATAATACCAAGAACAAGAAACTTAGGCACATGTAGTAAAAACAACTAAAGTAGTTATGTCCAACACTACTGCTTATGATTAAAGATGGGTCTTAAATCTTGAAAGATGGAATACTGTACTAGTCTAAGAAAACACATTGCCCCACCTGTTTAACTGCATTGCCTGAAGTTACAAATGAAAACTGATCTGATTTAATTTGGATCCCTTAAAATCCAAAATACCTCACCCTATTCAGTAGTCTTTGTTTCTGGGCTTTCCATAAAATGCCTACTGGCCTCTGTGGGAAATAGGATGCTCTCCATAAGATAAGCATGAGTCTTCTTATATCCTTTCTTCTCAAGTACAAAACACATCAACATTATTTTATGATTTATGATGAAACTTTGCCTTCTCCAGTCAAATGGGACACTCTTGTTTGCCAGATCCCCTCCAATTATTTATGGCTGGATTGGGCAGAACATCTGGGCTGTCTCAAAATGCAATGCCTTAAGATTTAATGGAATGAGGAGTGCATTATATGCTCAGGGCAGAAGGACTAGGGCTACAGACTTAGTTACTTAGTCACCAGACAGAAGAAATCCCACATTTAAAAGCCCAGCTTATTTTGAGTATGAACCTAGAGATTGTCTGCAGAAACATTTACCCAAAGTTTTTCCCCCATATATCCAAATTATATTCAAGGAGAGCAATTTAATAATTGTTATTCCACTCCACACCATTTAGAAAAAGATTTTGGGGGAAGGAAGATTCAGCACTAGAAAGTGGTATGGATATTTATTTCCACAGAAGAGGCAAGACAGGCAGAGAGCCAACATCCCTAGCATTTTCACTTTGATGGAAGTACACAAGGTCCAATGAAACATAAGAAAATTACTTACATGGCTCACTTTCTTCAGGTTATGAGAGCCTAGTGAGAATCTTTCTGAAAGACCCCACAAGATGACACATGGGTGTGAACAAGGTAAACAAATCTTACAGTCTCATGGCGGGTGGGAATGCTGTTCAAGGTAAACTCAACATTTTGAATGTCAACCCTAGCATTAGGTATGGTAGATGGAATCTGCATACCTAACCCAGCAGTGACTTAATGCTGCTCAGTCTGCCAAGAATCTAATTACTGAAATTAGGTTAGTTAGTGTGGGGATGGAATGGGGAGATGTATAGGTTAATTAATGCTTACAACTCAATTGTTGATGCTAGACAATCCAATACTATATGTATAGAAGTTATACATGTATCTCATCCCTGAATAAAGTCAAGCCAACCTCAACTGGAAAATAGGAGGAAAGCCAATGAATGACTAAGAACCAAGGCAGTTGCCAAACTGGCAATAAAAGTAGTATATCTTTTTAATAAACAATCAAGGCCCATGTTTTCACTCTCAAAAACAAAATCCACTGTGTACATTTCACTCTACACTATGAAGCTTATTGCTTTTGGCAGGCCTTTGTGAATCCATGTGCTGTAGGCTACTGGAATGTGTTAAAATCAGCATAAATTCATCACAGCCATTTTCCAAGCACAAACCTTATGTAAGAATTGTGCTCACGCTAATCAGGACAGCACAGTAGCTCCCTTTCATCAGTGTCACCAAAGCACAAAATTATTAATTTCCCAAATACTGATCTGTAAATGCTTGCACTTTTTTAGGTGGAACTTCAGCGCCATACCCTGCAGAGTGTTAGTATTCCATGGGGCAGGATTAATGAAATGCTGATAAAGCCGGGCTGAAAAAAACAAGCAGAAGCCATCAATAAAAAGTTAGTACAGGTCACCTACCCATCCTTGGGGGATACCTTCCCAGACCTGAAGTTGTGGATAATAGCAAGCCCTATCAAAATAAAGGACTTCCAGTACAAACATACCACAGAGTTGTATTGGAGTCCCTAGTGATTCTTAAAGATAACACCTTTCTGGGCATTTTCCAGTGAGACTCTATGATATATATACCTATTTTTTTTAGCTGCAGATAACTGTAACCATGGACATTGGTTCCATGAATATAGGGGGACGGACCCATATAGTTTTATCATTTCCTTTACAAACACTAACCAAATTAAACTAACTCTGCATTAATTTTTTTTTAAAAAATACCACAATTCTTAGGCTATACTGCATACCACTTCCAATTTTATAGATTGTTCACACTTTTTTCCAATATAATTTTGCATACAATAACTCTCATGTTTGGTGTAATTACCAGATATTTTATAGGTTTTGTTTTTGAAAAATATTTCTTTCATTGAATCAATGTCCATTTTAATTAACATGCTTATTAAATGCCTCAATTAAAGTACATTGGCCTGTTTAGCAGGATAAGTTCCTTAATCAGGTCAATGTGATATAATTTCATTGGCTACAGGCACATATTACAATTGCCATGTTTCACATGTCAGACTGGGCAATTAATTTACATACATTAATTTAATTTTATGCAAATGTGAAATGTCCATTGCTTAGCACTAGGGATGAGCCAAAAGAAATGACCCAGCCAGGTGCTAATTAAACTCCTATTTGTAAACTTAAAACAACAACTGTGTCTTAACATATCCATGCAAGTACAATCTGTCTCTTACTATGTGCACAGCTCTATATTAGGGCAGTACTAGGAATACAAGACAGAATTCTGCCTAAGCAAACCACACAGTAGCATGGAAGAGATTTCTACACCTCCTATAAAAGGATCCAGCACTCCATCAGACCCTCCCTACATCCGCTACTCTCAACCAGGGCATAACATTTTGAGATTCTTGGGATTAGGAAACCACAAATCTGTGGCCCAACCAAGAAAGCTATTGTTCATTTTGTGTATCATATTTCCATAGAAGGCACAGAAGACCCTTTGGGGTAATCACTGGTAGTCATTTGGTAATCACAGGGCACATTGTTGTGGTGCCTGATGGCATGCCTCAACAAGGCCCAAGGAAAAGGGAAAAAAGTTCTTTATAGTATTACATATAGTGTAACTTTGTTTTGTAGCATACAGAAAGAATGCATTAAAAATGAAGTGATGCTATGCCACTGGCACTGTGAGAAATTAAAATGGCTGCCAGGTAAACCCACTGATAGGAAGCTAAGGTAGTCGTGACTGTCACTGGGCCACATCAGGACCCCAAGGCCCCTGGAGCTGCTCAAAGGTGTGAGGTGCAAATACTGAGTAGTCATTTTATTTTTATCCAAACACTCCTTCAGTCAGAGGACAGAAAGTGGGCTGCACTCCATTCATATATGGGAGAAACCCACAAAAACTGGCAGAGGTAAATGGCCAGTTGTAAGGTTGTCACAACTGGCAAGGCAATCATAGGTGGCATGTTCACTGTAAACATTGATAAAAAGAGGGTGATAGCATGAAGGAGACAATAGCTTTGTTTCAAAGATTAGTAAATTGAAGTTGGTGGGGGAAAACCCTGCTGCTACTTGTGCTCCCAGAAAGCCTCACTGGTGTCTCTTGAACAAAGTTGCAGAATACTACTAGGGGAGAGAGAAATCATCCAAAACTGAATGCGGTTCATCCTATCTGTAGCACTCCCACACACAGAGCTTTTCCTGCACTGTTCAGAAAAGCACCTTCCCCAACCGTCCAAAAAAAATGTGGGGGAAGGGACAGCTAGAAAGGAGACAAACGTATAGTAAATTTTCCTTTTGTGAACTTCCATTTTACTTTATATGTAAGTCAATTTGTAACAGGGACAAAGAAAATATTGTTGAAATACTTATTTATAAAGCTTATTTATTATTTTCAAACTTTCGGAACAACATCTCTCTAGCTTTTCTTCGCAAACGAAGATTCAGGAAGGACTCATCCCGCGCTTACTGCAAGAGCGCTGATGACTAAAAAGGCCAATCCAAGATAAACAAGTCCGGTTGCAGAAAGCACAGCAGAAGGTCTCCTTGGATGATGTTTCGGGGTCATGATCCTTTCTGCGTTGTCATTTCTCTTCAAGACTTGTTCGGTGTGAGTTCTTAAATAAGGCTGCAGCATTGTGGATAGTGCGTCTCCATGCCTCCCGATCTGAGGCCAGGGCGGACCACTGTTGGTGATCAATTTGGCCGAGCTTGAGATGTTGTTTCAGGGAGTCCTTGTATCACTTTTTTGGAGCACCCCTCTTACACTGACCCGTGGCAAGTTCACCATAGAGTAATATTTTTGGGAGGCGATGAAAACATAATGAATAATATATCTGCAAGTAGAACAGAATTACTGAGTGGATTACAGGTCACAGACCCTGTATCCATGGAATCATGTTTTCAATTATCCATGTCTGAAAAAAATAGTGACACATACCATAGAGTTACGCTGGAAAATGCCTGGAGAGGTGTCCTTTCTAGGAATCACTAGGTCCTCCCACACAACTCTATAGTATGTGTGTGCAGAAGTTCTTTATTTTAATAGGGTTTGCTATTATCCACGGTTTCACTTACAAATGGTAAGTCCAGGAACATATCCTCTGCAGGCACAAAACACTGGAAGAACAGAATGGATAGATACACTGTCTTTATCCTCAGTCACCCAATTCACACATAACAATAAGTAAGGGTTACAAGAATACCCTAACAGCTTAGACTTTCTACCCATCTGGCTGTCTCTTCCCACAAAGCAAAGTCATAAGCCAACAACTATGGGTAGTCACAAAAGATACATGACTGAGTGCTGGATTTCCTCCTCGCAATGAACAAAAAGCAAATAGTTTAGTAGCTTGTTTACTTCTGGGAGGAAGAATGCTTTAGAATTCTAACTTACTGTGATGACTAAACACAATCATTGACACCTGATAATGAACCTCACAATGTTTTTAATTTTTGTCTCATTGACATAACTAAATGATTCCAAGCAAACACATTAGCGGCCACATTACAAGATACAGGTTGAATATCCCTTATCCAGAAATCTGAAATACTCCAAAACCCAAAATTGTCCAGATGGGTGGTTGAGATAATGACACCATTGCTTTCTGATGGTTCAATGTACACAAACTTTGTTTCATGAACAAAATTGTTAAAAATATTACCTTCAGGCTATAAGGTGTTTATGAAACATAAATAAATGTCATGTTTAGGCTTGGGTCCCATTTCCAAGATCTCTCTCTCTCTCTCTCTCTTTCCATATATATATATATATATATATATATATGCAAGTATTCCAAAATCCAGAACACTTCTGATCCCAAGTATTTCAGATAAGGGATACTCAACTTTTATTTCATCCCCTCACACACAGAACCTTGGAATGACTTATAGTAGTTATATTTATAAATTTTATCTGTGTTGATAGAATCTCATTACAAGTAGGGACTTGCATACACATATATACATTGTGAGGGGAAGGATTTGACATTGATAGTAGGGATAATTTCCCTGTGTTCATTTTGCTTTCACTTTCTCACATCTTCATGACATATACTGTACTACTTATTCATGACATTTACACACAACACCATCCCAACACTACACACATTAACACAAAACACTTAACGGCTGTCCAACACTACAACAGTTCCACCTAACTTTAGTAAGGAGTGAGGCTGGCAAGTGAAAATAAGTCAGGAAAAGGCCACATTGCTGAGCAACCATTCACCACTGAGACTGTTTATCAGAGGGAGATGGAAGTAAAGTACCATCAATCATTGCAACAGTCCCATATCATCTTATTGTTTCTTACTTCCCTAGATATTGCATCATTGACCATCATTCACTTAGGGCTTTACATTTTTCTTTTCTTTTCTTTTCTTTTCTTTTCTTTTCTTTCTTTCTTTCTTTTTTTTTTTTTTTACATTCCTGATTTTCCTTTGTTTTTTTAAAAAAAATTCTTAAGGAATGTGAATGTCTTGAACACCGGATAATACCTGCAGTAGCTAAGCCAATGCTTAGAGAGATTGCATTTCAGTACACTGAAGCCAAGCTTCTTATAGCCACTATCTATGGAGATTTTTAAATTCACAGTCTGTGTTTACCCCAGTTTTGGTACAGATTTAGTTTTAATGGAATTCTGATCAGGAATGAATGTACAGGACCTAGTTTAAGTTGATGCCTCATTCATCTTTGTATAACCGCTGTAAGCCTCCCACAAGAGTACTCAAAGGTGGCTAACTTTGCAAGTAGTCTTTATAAGTAGGGCGTGGGTCTGCCCTATATCTTCTACAAAAGGATACTGAGCCATTATTATAGAACAATACACATTAAAATGCAAGTTTAAAGGAGAAAAGACAGTGGTATTTGACACTGTCATTTTGATATTTTCTGAGAAATACAAAAGCACTACAAGTTGGGATTTGTCAAGCAGGGAAAGAAAGGAGGTCTAAATTTTGACTATAAATGTTTGTTGTTGTTTGCCTTCAAGTCATTTCTGACTTGTGGCAACTCAAAGCAAGCCTATCACAGGGTTTTCTGAGGCAGAGAGTGTGTGACTTGCCCAAGGTCCCCAGTGGGTTTTCATGGTGAAGCAGGGATTCAAACCCTGGTCTCCAGAGTTGTAGTCCAACACTCAAACCACTGTCACAGTGACTCCTTGACTATAAATTACTTGATACAAATTACCTGATTAAAAATCCCCAGAAAGTGATTATAATATGATAAACAAAAGACTGGATTCTGGAACAGAACTAAAGCTCAGATGTCACTGGTTTTTCAGTATATTTTGAATTGTCAAATAAAGATATTGCCAAAGAGTTCAATGCACTGATATTTCAGACTGTGATTGGTACTAAATCAAAGAAAACTAGGGCCAAATCCACACTACACAATAATCCAGTTTGAAACTGGGATATTTACCATGGCTCCTTCCTATGGAATCCCAGGATTTGTAGTTCTACAAGGTCTTTAGACTTCTCTGCCAAAGTGTGCTGGTGCCTCACTAAAGTACAAATCCCAGAATCCCATAGGAACGAGCCATGGCAAATGATCCAGTTTCAAACTGGATTATTTGTGTAGTGTGGTTTTGGTCTAGGACAGACCCAATAGGATACATTTTTGATCATTTTTATGCAAGTTTACAAGTGGTTTCAAATGTAAAAAGTTGCTTATAAATTATTAGAAATATAGATTGTAGAGATTATGAAGTCCCCTATAGCTTTTTTTTCTGGTAGCATCCTTCACATGCTCTTCTTGATGAACACACCCTGTTGTTCCATGCCTTACACCCCCTCCCTATGATATCTCATAATTTGGAAATACTGGACACTTCAAGGGATCAAGCAGACCAGGGTGAGCCAAGGTGAGGTCAAACGGAGGTCACAAGGACCCAGGAAGGTGTCATGGAAAAATACTAGCAGACTCACCCAAAACAGGATTAGGTGAAGCCTCTAGTAAATAACACCATCATGGAGGTATGTGCTAGTCCCCTCTTGAGTCCCCTCGACTATGAGTCACACATCACAAACAAACAATTGACCAAAGCAACTCTTATCCCCAGGAAATATCCCTCATCACCCCTCCCTATCCTACAATGTGAACTTGTCATAAACCCATCAATTCCTGTCTCTCAGCTATTAACAGCTATCAGCCAAATTTCTGTTTCCTTTCTTTAAACAGTTGGAAACCCATCTAAACTTTGTTCTAAGCCCAAAATACCACTTTATACTAAAATATAGTATAAATATTAGCCCCAAACAATAGCAATGTGTGCCACTGTGGATGACACGTGTCCACTCTCTCTGTTGGTGCATCCCCAGATTGGACTTCAGTGCCACACTCAGACTTTCTGAGTACTTTGCTCCCCTCTTTAGGACTGGTAATTATTGCCCTATCTCCCAAATCTATTCCCCTATCCAACCTTTCTGCCTTAAACTCTTCATTAGCCTTGCATGGTTCTTGTGAGAGTGCATCACATATGTGAATGCTTTCTGTATTATTTTCCAATAAAACGTTTTTATTCCACTTACACTGAGTTCTCTTGAGTGAGTAATGGTCTACACAAGTGAAAAGATCCTGAAAGCTGCCCAACCTCTCTCAGCCATCCATTTGAGCTAATTAATGCCCCAATTAAGAACTGAAATTTTGGCATCATGGGTGGTCTCCCCATGGACCCTTCCCCAGCTATTCAAGTAACAACACTGTGATACCCCTACAAATGACTAGAATATTCATTGTACAGAATTGCAGAATTAGAAGAATTATAGCCCTTGCGTATAGGTCATGTAGTCCCGTTCCCTGAACAATCCAGGATTGCAACCAGATAATCCTGACAGACACAGTTTAATTAACTCCAGTAAAAACAAGCCTGCTACCACCCATGACAATCTGCTGCACTGTTGACCAGCTCCTATACAGTAATTGTGAAGTCTCTTAATGTTTACCCCATGCCCAAAGGATAGACTGTACCTGTACCATCATTTTTAAAATACAGTAGCATCCCCGTATCTGCTGATTCGCCATCTGCTGATTCAATTATCTGCAGATAGTGATGGTGTGGTGGATGGAGAAGGGAGGCGAGGAGGAAAGCTCTACTCCCCCTCCTTTCTCTGTGGGGCTTCTGGCAGCATGGCGGAGCTGGCAAGGGGTTGGATGGGGGGAGAGGGGAGGAGGGGAGCTCAGCTCCCCCTCCCTTCCCCTGGAAGGGTTCCAGTGGTGCGTGGAGCTGGTGGGAGGTTGGACAGGGGAGGGAGGAAGGAGACGAGCTTGCCTCCTTTCTCCCTTCTCCACGGGGGTGGGGGGAGTGTGTTCCAGTGGCAGTGGAAGTCTGGCATTTGCTATTATCTGTGGATTTTTTTATCTACGGTGGGGCCCGGAACCAATACCCCATGGATACAGGGGTCCTACTGTAAATCATTCTGCCTAAGTGTTTCTATAGCAATAGCAATCATTAGGGCTGATGGATAAAATTTTAAGTCCAGCACTCCTCAGCATATTTGGAAGTAAGTAAGCCAATTGAGAACAGGAGTATTTTGTTTTTCATCAGTACAGGCTACAAAGAATTACTATGAGCTGTATCGAGCTGTAAAGTTAGTATCCACGTTAAATACAGAATTACTACAAAGCATCTTTTCTAATGTGACATATATTAGTACACTCTGAGAGCAACATAAATCAATCAGTGATCTAACTGTAGAATAAGCTTATGGGCTTCCAGTAGCATCTCAAAAATGGTGCTAATGACACAGACATAAAATAGACCAAAACAAAAACAAAAAACAAAAAAACCCCACACCACACTATACATTCTATACGTTTCTCTCACAAAGGTAAAACTATAGCTTATACTTGTCAAGCAGAGTATTATTACTAAAGAGGTCACCAGTTCCACTGTTGTTGTTATGTTTTAAACAAGTTGTCCAAGTAGGCCATTTGATAAAAACCTACAAATGGCACCCCTGGGAATTGGGTTCTTACAGTAAAGAGGTCAGCTATTTCCTTTTAACTAAAAATAGTCAAAGAAAAGAAAGACTCAATTTACTGGCTAAGAAATAGCCTACAAAATTACTTCCATCTTGCCTCCTGATTTTAAAAAAATGGAAAAAATGAAACTACTCACAACAGTTTGAAAAGAGATTTCTACTCCCCCATATTTCAAATAAGGCTGGAACATAACCAGAACTTACATTAAAATAGTAATGAAAACTCCAAACAGCCAAAATGCACAAAAGGAAATGCCAGAAAAAGTATTTCTTTCCCAGGAAGAGTGATCTTGGCAAAAACAGAATTCCAATGCATATTTTTCCACCATTCCCACAGAGAAAGTACATAGAATCATAGAATTGCAGAGGTGGAAGAGAGTGATGGAGTATGGTGGGGAATTAAGCTTAGTAGGCAAACCATGTACCTTGTCCTCTCTTCTGTAATATCCTTAGGAAGCCGTTGCTGCACTGGGCTAAAAGGACAGCATATACAATGTTAGTTAGACTGTGGGATTTGTGGGATTCACTTAAACCCCATGCATGAGTATGCAGGCATTGAGAAAGAAAGGTAGTAGAATCTCCAAAATGCAGGTTGCCCAAAGAAGAGATCTGTAGGAGTCAGCACAGCCCTGTCTACTTGTGCCGTTGTCTGCTGATATTAACATGCATGATACTGGGATTTCCTGGGTGGTTTTTTTTTTAAACATATAACATGCATACAGCACAGCTGAACTCCCCCCACCCAAACACTCTCCATGCACTCACTGAAACTGTAGAAGGAGAGAGGTGAAAAGTGGTGGGGAACGGACTGACCACGCCTCCTGGTTGATGCTGCTCTTCACTGTAAATTTGCTGCTTCTAGGGACTTTTTCAGACAGGACTTACCACGCAAGAAGACTCTGGAACAGTTACGACCACTGTCGCGCAGCAGGGAGTCTGTTGCAGAAGCTGCTGTCCCTTTCTCGGCATCCTCCGTGACTGTTCTGGGTATGACTGAAGGCAGCCGTGAGTAAGAAACGGACCCCCTGCCGTGTGACAGTGTTGTAACTGCTCCCGAGTCTTCTTGCGTGGTAAGTCCTGTCTGAAAAAGTTCTAGGTCTGTTTCACAGTCAGCAAAGAGCATGCAAACCAAAAACATATTCTTCCAGCTTGAAAAGGGAAGTACAGGAATGGTTGAGCTGTTTTCATAGTCAGGATTCCATCAATGCCTTGCACAACTCCTGCTACATTATTACTATCTCTCACCTATATTATTTTATTAAAATGTTATACCTTGCAAGTTAGATCCTTGATAAAATTGGGTTCCATATTGGGAGAAAGGCAGGGTGTAAACTGAATAAATAAAATAATAAACACAATCTATTATTTTAACAATAATTATTAAAGAAGAATGTTTTCTCAGTAATTGAAAATCCTTTCTTGGAATATAAGAAGGGAAATATGGCTTAGATGGAAGACATTCTATACTCTAAGCAGTTATACCTGAGTTATACGCCACGGGTCAGCGTAAGAGGGGCGCTCCAAAAAAGCGATATAAAGACTCCCTGAAACAACAATCTCAGGCTTGGCCAAATTGATCACCAACAGTGGTCCACTCTGGCCTCACATCGGGAGGCATGGAGACGCACTATCCACAATGCTGCAGTCTTCTTTGAGAACTCATGACAAACAAGTCTTGAAGAGAAACAACAACGCAGAAAGAATCACAACCCAAAAACATCATCCAAGGAGACCTTCTGCTGTGCTTTTTACAACCGGACTTGTTTATCTCGGATTGGCGTTTTTAGTCATCAGCGCGCTTGCAGAAAGCGCGGGATGAGTCCTTCCTCAATCTTCGTTTGCGAAGAAAAGCCAGAGAGAGAGATACCTCTCATATAACTCTGAGTTATATGAGAGGTATAACTCAGTGGTGGTCCAGTTCCTGGACTAGAAGCAGTCCCTGTGCTGTTGGCTACTGGCCCCTGACAAGTTTCCAGAAAAGAAAGAAACAGCTGTACCCAATGGGCACAAATATGAAAAAGGTCCCAACATGCTGCAGGGGGAGGGGGGACTGCCAACCCCCCATATCAGATAGTTTTGAGAACCACTGGTGTAATTGATTGACCTTGTTTGGATGTGAGATTTGTTTAAACGTAAATACTTGTTACGTCAATATGTTTCTATTTTTGACACTACTTTCTCAGTTGTCTAGTTTCAGTGGTGGGATCTTTTTTTCATCTTTGTTTCACATGCCTTATATATTCTGTTCTTGTTTTCCATCCTTACATCAGTTGTTACTTATGTTTGCTTTTTTTCTAGTGGCAACACAGTACATGGGGGGAGGGTCATCTTATTTTGCATCCTTTGTATTTATATATTTGTTATATTAATTGTATTTGTTTAATAAATAAAAACATTAAAACACCATGCACTGCAGCACTGCAACTTTCGTGCTTAAAAAACAACAAAATATGACGCTCAACTCTCCCCGCGGTACTGCAACAGTACCGGCAGGGGCGAGCGTCATCCGAAACCGACGCTCTGCAGCGCAGCAGCCTCGCAACACGACGAGGCGGCTTGTGTTATATTTCATGCATCCGAAAAAGTCCTTAGTAAGAAAAACAAACTAATATAGACTAAATCAACCAAAGAGGAGCCGGGAATGATCTGGGAGCGGGAATTGAGGTTGTGTGGGGGAAGGGAAGGTATGGCGGCAACAGAGTGAAAAATTGTTACAAAAGAAGGCAGGATCAATGTTTAATATCTATCCCGCCTTCAGTTCACTCTGTTTCCCAGAATAAATTGGAGAGCGCACCAACCATTCCACAGACCCTTACTCTGCTCCTTTGCAATGCCAGGTCGGTTAAAAAACAAGACGCATATTATCCATGACCTCTCATTGGATGAGGCTGCCGACCTGGCATGCTTTACGGAGACCTGGCTGGGAGAGGCCAGTGCTGCGACTTGGGCACAGGCACTCCCGGCTGGGTACTCAGTTAGTGAGCAGATAAGGAAAAGTGGGCAGAGTGGCTCTGGTTCATAAAAACAATCTAACCTTGACCAGGAAGCCTATCCGGAACACAGTCCACATCGAGTGTATGTACCTAAGCCTGAGGTCCAGTGATAGCTTAGGGATTCTGTTAGTGTACCGGCCACCCCATTGTCTAACAGACTCCCTAACCGAGCTAACACAGCTGGTCTCAGAGTTGGTGCTGGAGTCACCCAGACTTTTAGTTCTTGGCGACTTCAACATCCCACTCGAGACCAGCTTGCTAAATCTAACTGGCGCAGCTCGGGAGTTCATGGAATCCATGACAAACATGGGCCTATCCCAATTGGTCGTCGGGCCTACCCACTGTGCAGGTCATACCCTCGATGCGGCTTTTAGTACGGAACAGGAATATCTGTGGGCGGAGGTTATTAAAACCTCTGCATTGTCATGGACGGATCATTTCCTGGTCAAGATGGAGCTAAGAGCCACTGTCTGCCCCACCGGGGGTGGTGGTCCTATTAGAATGGTCCGCCCTCGAAGGCTAATGGAACCAACTGGATTTCAGAAAGCCTTGGAGGGTTTGATGGTTGGTAACGCCGGTGATTCTGTTGAAGCATTGGTTAATATTTGGAACACCGACCTCACCAAGGCTATCAACACAATCGCTCCCAAACGTCCTTTCCAGCCTGCTCCTAACCGTAAGCCCTGGTATTCAGACGAGCTTAGGAAGATGAAGCGGGCTGGACAACGACTAGAGCGCACCTGGCGGAAGACTCGACTCTTATCCGACAAAACTCGTCATAGGAATTTCCTTGATTCCTATCGAGAGGCGATACGTGCAGCGCAGAAGTCTTTCTCCTCTGCATGTATTGCGTCCGCAGAGTCCCGTCCAGCAGAACTGTTTAGGGTGGTGGGGGAGCCGACACAGATTCCACCTGCGCAGAACCCCTTACTCAACCCAACAACGGCCTGCTGCGATGCGTTTAACATCCACTTTGCAGATAAAATCTCTCGGATAAGAGCCGACTTAGATGCCAGTGTTATGACAGATTCTATAGACGAGGTGTCCAGCAACTCCATTGATGAAATTTTATTGGATCAGCTTCAATCTGTGAGTACCGATGACGTGGACAAACTCCTTGGTAGAGTGAGAAAGACGACCTGTCCCCTCAATCCCTGTCCATCTTGGCTGGCCACCCAAGGGGGAGACGCATCGAGAGTACTCCTTAGGGATATTATCAATGCGTCCTTCAGGGAGGGGTTCGTTCCACCCTGTCTGAAGGAAGCGGCGGTTAAGCCGCTCCTGAAAAAGCCTTCCCTGGACCCCTTGGACAGGAATAACTATAGACCAGTCTCCTTGCTGCCTTTTCTAAGCAAGGTGATTGAGAGGGCGGTCGCTTCCCAACTCCAAGCTGTCTTGGATGAAACCGATTATCTAGATCCATTTCAAACTGGCTTTAGGACAGGATATGGAGTGGAGACTGCCATGGTTGCTCTGGCTGATGACCTCCGCTTGGGTATCGACAGGGGTAGTGTGACCCTGTTGGTGCTCTTGGACCTCTCAGCGGCCTTTGACACAATAGATCATTCCATCCTCCTGGATCGCCTGAGGGGGTTAGGAATTGGAGGCACTGCTTTGCAGTGTTTCCGTTCCTTCCTCTCGGGCAGATCCCAGAGGGTGAGGCTCGGGGACAGTTGCTCTACCAGAACAGAGCTTAACTGTGGCGTTCCTCAGGGTGCCATCCTGTCCCCGATGCTATTTAACATCTATATGAAGCCGCTGGGAGAGATCATTCGGAGGCATGGAGTGCGTTGTCATCAGTATGCTGATGACACCCAGATATACTTCTCCATGTCTTGGTCATCAGCTTCGACTTCAGATGGCATCTCTCCTCTCAATGATTGTCTTAAAGCAGTAATGGACTGGATGAGGAAAAACAAATTGAGACTGAATCCAGACAAAACGGAGGTACTAACAGTTACAGGCCCGAAACCAGGTCTGGGAATACAACTTCCAGTCCTGGATGGAACTACACTCTCCTCCAAAGACTGTGTTCGCAGTCTGAGGGTGCTCCTGGACCCAACACTCCAGATGTCTAATCAGGTAAATGCGACGGTCAGGAGTGCCTGTCATCAACTTCGGCTGATACGCCAGCTGCACCCTTTCCTGGAAACCAGGGACCTCGAAACTGTGGTACATGCACTGGTAACCTCCCATCTGGATTTCTGTAATGCGCTCTATATGGGGCTACCTTTGTGCTTGACTCGGGAACTTCAACTAGTTCAGAACATGGCAGCCAGGTTGATTTCTGGTGTTTCCAGAAGAGAGCATATAACACTTGTGCTAAAAGCTCTCCACTGGCTGCCTATTCGTTTCCGGGCACAGTACAAGGTGTTGGTTATAACCTTTAAAGCCCTGCATGGCTTGGGTCCAACTTATCTCTGGAACTGCCTCCTTCCGTACGACCCTCCCCGCGCACTTCGGTCCTCTGGGAGGAATCTGTTACAGCCTATGAAAACAAGGCTGTCGGTGACGTCCCAGAGGGCCTTCTCTGCTGCCGCTCCCAGATTATGGAATGGCCTGCTGGACGAGATCCGTCTTATTACCACCTTAGACAGCTTTAAAAAAGCTGTCAAGACGGATCTTTTCCCGCAGGCCTTTCCTGAATAACTATCCCGGCCCAAGACTCGGCTGTCCTCCCTGAGCTGTAATCAGATTTTTTTTTAACTATTGTATGTTTTAATCTTTTTTCTAATTTATATATCTTTAATTACTGTATGTTTTAATCTTTTATAATTTAATATTATTTTAAGGGGTGGGTGGGTTAGGGTACTGGGACTATGGAGTTTTTATATTGTAAGCCGCCCCGATTGCGTTGCAGAGGGGCGGGATAGAAATAAAATTTTATTATTATTATTATTATTAAAGGTAACACTATCACCAGATGTGAAAAATCCCAGCTCACTTTAAACACCAGCAAGGTCTATCTAAAAGCAAGTAATTTTTAATTACTTTTAAATTTAATTTTAAAGGTGATGGAAACTCTGTATACTTGAGCTCCAGTAACTAAACTGCTCTGTATCATAACCGCATTAAAACACTCCCCAAAATTCACATATAAAAACATCTTGAAATAAACAAATCTTCTCTATCAGATATTAGTGAGTGGACAGTGTGATCTCAGATACATGTTAACATTGCTGAAAAAAAGCTTTTTAGATTAAAATTACACCCTTGAATTCACCCAGGATCTACAGTTCCACACAGATTCTGTGTGGACACAAATATGATGCAGGTCCCTGGCATGCTGGGGGAAAATTGCCATCCTTCCACCCAACCCCCAAATACTGGGAAGGTGCAAAATACTTTCATTGTGGTACAGAAGTTAAGTACAGTAAACAGAAATGAATAGGCACCTGTTGGTTGCATAAGTATTCACCTCTGCTGTGATATGCCTAAATAAGATTTGATGCAAACCACTGCCTCCAGAAGTCAAGTTGATAGTTGAACGGAGCCCACCTGTGTGCAGTTCCAGGGCAACATGTTTCCATTTAAATGCACCTGTTTCTGAAAGGCTGCAGATTTTGTTAGAGAGATTGTCTAAAGGAAGTATCTGAAAACCAAGAAGCTAGCAGATCAACTTGGGAGGAAAGTCATGCAGAAGCACTAAGGATGGTTGGGTTATATTTTTAAAAAGTCACAGACTATTAACTCTCACAGAGAATCTTTAAATCCAATATTACAACATGGAAAGAATATGGCTTAACTGTGATTCTGCCTAGAAAAGGCCATCATCCACCACAACTCAGTATTCTTGAAGGGAAGGCAGTAGTCAGAGAAGCAACCAAACCCAAACCCAACAGTAACCCTGAATAAGCGGGAGAGGTCTGTAGCTGAAATGGAAGAAACTATCCATGGGATAACTATCACATGGATGTTCCATAACATCACATCAAAGACTGTTTGCAGTTGACATGTGAGACAAAACAAACATTCAGAAAGGGTTCTCTGGTCTGATAAGACCAATATTGAACTTTTTGGCTTTGCTGCAAAATGTTATGTGTTGTGCAAAGTCAAGAATGCACATTGCCATGAGGATACCATCACCACCATTAACCATCTTGTTGTGGGGGTGCTTTTCCTCACCAGGGACTGGGAAACTGGTTGGGACTGAGGACAGAAGGAATGGGTGAATTTGGAGCAATTCTAGAGGAAAGCCTGTTTGAGTCTCAAAATGACCTGGGTCTGGGAAAGATATTAATCTTCCAAAAGCACAATGATCCTAAACACACAGATGATATTAGAATGGTTTAGAAACAAGAACATTAATGTCTTAAAATAGCCCAGTCTAAGTTCAGACCCCTATCTGATTGAAAATCTGTGGCAAAACTTTAAAGCTGCTGTTGGTAATGGTCTGGAGCAATTTTGCCAAGAAGAATGGGCCAAAATTGCAGGATCCAGATGTTCTAAGCCAGTGATGGCGAACCTATGACACGCGTGTCAGCACTGACACGTGTAGCCATTTCTGATGACACGCAGCCGCTGAGGTGGCCGCATGCCAAGAAGGATGTTTCACACACCCCAACCTCCCTAAAGTGGTGACCGGGGCTTCAAAGCCACTTTCCTCCCCCCTCCCACCCTCTCTAAAGTGGCGATTGGGGCTTTGAAGCCCCGGTCACCACTTTCCTCCACCCCCCACCCTCCCTAATGTGGTGATCGGGGCTTCAAAGCCCTCATCGCCACTTTCTTCCCTCCCCCCTTCCTAAAGTGGCGATCGGGGCTTCAAAGTTCCGGTCGTCACTTTCCTCCACTACCTCCCCACCTCCCTAAAGTTTTTCCTCAAAGTGACACACCAGCCGATTTATGCTCAGTTTTTTGGCGAAGTCTGACACACGAAGCTCAAAAGGTTGCCCATCACTGTTCTAAGCTGTTAAAGACTTTACTGAAGAAGACACACACCTGTAATTGCTGCCAAAGGTGTTTTTAACAAGTATTGAGTCAGATGGGGTGAATATCCCTTGTTTTGTAAACAAGTTTCAGTTAGTTATTGTTTACTTAATTTTATGCCACAATAATTTTTTTTTGCAACTTCACAGTGTTGTGTATATCAAGTGGTAACAATGCCAATTAAATCCATTTCAGTTCCAGATTGTAAAACAACAAAATGTGGAAAAGTCAAAGGGGCATATGTGAATAGTTCTGCAAGTCAGTTCTGTAATTGAAAGCTGGTAAAGCTGTCACCAGATAGGCAAAGTAAAAGTCCATTTTCTCATCTAGATCAGGAGTCAGATAGTGACATTTCAGTTACGGTAAACTGAAGCTCCTAAATAGCCTTCAAAGGAGCCCCACAAAAATGCATTGCAGCAAATAATCCTAGAGTTTATATACATGTGCTCAATGGCATCTGTTCAAACTTTTTCTTTCCTTCATTGAATGGAAAACTTGGTTTTTAAACAGAGAACAAGATGGGAAATAAACATGCAAAATTATTTAGTTCATAGAATTGATTCCAGTTGTAAAATCTGGATTACATTTATTTATCAAATGTCTAATTTGCTTTGCATTATGTTATCTTTTTCTTTTCTTTTTTGCTGCAACTCAAAGTCAGTCTGGACTTGCTTAGACTATTAAAGCACATATCCTCCAGTAAATTTGCCTTCATTCATTTTATACCATCCATGAGAATAAGATGAATCCAGTGATAAGATAAAAAGTGATGGAAACTGAAATATTCACAGGTTATACTTTCAGTAACCAGGTTATACTTTCAGTAAGCAACCAATTTACCCATCTGTGCCCCTCCATACAAATAGAGTGACTTGGATTCAACAATTTACTCCAGTCAGTGGAAGGGTGAGCCAGCATAGTACCATGGTATTGGACTAAGTCTCTGGGAGATCAGGGTTCAATTTCCTGAGCCCAGCCATGGAAACTCATCGGGTAACCTTGGATAAGTCACACCCTCTCAGCCTAGGATTAAGGCAATAGAAGCCTCCTCTGTATGAATCTTGACAAGGAAATCCTAATAGGGTGACTTGAAGGCACATAACAACAAACAGAAGTGGGGGAGAAGTAATTTTGATATATTCTTTCCTCTCCTGGCTTTCTCCCCCAACAAAGCGCCAGCTCCCATCTCTGGAGCACATTTTAAGAAAGGATATAATGGTCAAAGGAAAGAAATGGGTAGGTGGGGAAATCAACAAGGACTATCTCATCTCTTCCATTCTAACAGCAGAAATGTTCTGTTGGATCAGAAGTCTCCTAGGGTCTGCAGGAGGAAGAACCAGGCTCCAACTGAAGTAAATGCTCCAAACACTAGAAAACAGACTTCCCTGTTATCAAACGGTCTAGGTGTTTTGAACTACAGTTCCTATCACTCAAGCACCAGTCATTCTGCCTGAGGAAAATGGGCATTATAGTCCAAATCTATGAGGACACTACCATGGGGAAGGGTGCGACAAATGTAAAACTCAGCATACAAACTATGCTGGTACGATCGCAACACAACCCTTCCTAGCATCATTAGTGATAATTTGGGCTGATCATGATGCCAATTCCCAAAGCCATGCCTATAGAGCTTTCATCACCAAGATCTATGAATGGAAGGACTCCTGTTTGGTAAATATAATACGTACATAATGTGAAGTAATGCCAGTCTTTTTGATATCTATTTGGGACTCCTGTGCATTTGCCAATGCACCAATGAAAGCCAAATTTTTTAACCTTAAAAGTTTTACTGTTTTCTTTCACCTCTGAAAGCAGACAATTGGATTTGATGCTTAAAGGTACAGCCACAATCCTGTTTTAAGTAACACTCACCCTACACATGATTTTAACTGTGATATATACCTATGTTTTATTTAAAATTCTGCCAACACAATATAGCATCTTTTCAGTATTCAGTTAGACTTTCCTTTCTAGACTTTTGTTAGAGTTATCCAATTACTGTGTACATTTCCTACTTAACTTATGTTCAAAACAGAACACATACTGAAATATGTTCTCTTAGGCTTTATTATGATGTACTGTACAGTGTCATCCAGACCATGTTTACTTGGAAGTGAATCCCCTTAAATTGAACAGTACTTGCTCTCTAGTAACTGAGGGGTTGTCTAGGCAGTGAAAATACTCCTCATGGAATCTGAGCATACCTTCTGTCCCAACGAGAAGCGGACAAGATTTGCAGTATTAGGAAGGAAGGGAGCCAAAAATTCCATTCACCGGTACTGTGCGGGAAAAGCCTTTGCAGCTTTTCCCATAGTTTTTAAAATAATGCATCGAAATGCACATTACCGCTTGTCTGAAAAACCAATTTGCATTGCAGCACATTCTTAGTGAGGACAAAAGTGGAAAGCTGATTGGTTGGATGTGTGCAGTGGGTGAGCTTGCCAGCAACAAAGTGGCCGGAAGCACAGTTTTGAAATTTTGTGTTGCTGGTTGTGCACTTTTTTGCTATGCTGAGGCAACCAAACAGCTTTTTAAGCGAAAGGTCACACTTGCACACCTTTGATTTACAGTTTTTTAAAAATACTATGCAGCGGTGACAACTTACTGAGAATAGTAACACGAGTAAATCACTCTCAACCTCCATCTTAATTCGCAGGCATAGTTATGTGTGCACTTCAAACACGAATAGCTTTGCATGCCTGCGATTTTGCCAAAGGAGACAAATGAACATTGCTGTGAATTTGTGCTAATGCATAGCAATCCACATTATATTTTCTTGTCTAGACAAGCTCTGAATGTACATCTGTAACCTTTAATAACAATATATATTTATGCGATTACAGGATACCTTGGTGGTAGCAGCAAATTAAGCTAATAGATATGTAAGACTATTGATTTAAAATCTTATTCTTTTAGCCCTACAGTGAGCACAAATTCTTCATCAGCTGTTAAATTCTCCTGAGCCACAAGCCTCATTTCAATCATTCAGACAAATTCAAAGTTAAACTGAATTAAGTAATTGCTACCTCAGGATATGAGACTATGTCAACAGTATTATGGTAGTAGTCTGGGTGGGTGGAGCTTGACCAAGCCACTCATACTAAGCTCTAGCAGTGTGACCCAAAATATTTAGCAAGATGCTGAGGCTAGAAAGCCACTGGGAGTCACCAAACATGTAAACAAACTTGTACCACACTAGCTGCTTTGGGGGAAAAAACACAAACCCACCAAGTTAGCAACTTCTGATATCCCTGGACTGTGCAAGTGAGTCCTCTGTCTTGGGACTCAGGATGTTTAGAATGAGAAAAATACAGCTTACAACTCTATTTTGAAGTATGTGATAGCCCATTAACTGCAAACAGTCTCTTTAGGTATAGGCTAAAGGGGAGATGTAAATCCTCCATGTGCAGTCATGTGGCAAGAAAAGTTTAATGCATTAACCTTGCCTCTGCTGTACTGAAGAGACTTTTAAGGTTTAAGGTTAACCAATAAATGGGTCAAGGCAAGAAGATGTGGCATTAAATCTGGCACAGGAACAGTTCCTTGTACATTACATAATGTCTGTTTTTCCTACTGGGACAGAGGTAACATTAAGCAAATGAAGCTATAATATTCAAATCCTATTTCACACTCAGTATTTATACTCATAACCATCTGGCACCAAAGCAACCTCTAATATTATTGTTGTTGTTGTTGTTGCTTCTGCTGCTGCTGCGCTGACTTTTAGTAGAGGATACCTTTATTTTGTGATTCAAAACCAATGTACATGCAAGTATGCACATTGTGAAATGGTTTTAAAACTGTTGTACAGATAGGTTAAGCTCCTTAAAAGAGAACGTCAAGCTACCTGATGCAGCTTTGAAAAGCTCAATGAAAACTTTGAGGTGAAGGGGGGCGGGGAGCCTGGCCATTTCTGCCTCTCTGTTTGAGAACCCCGTATGTAATTAAGTAGTCCAAGGAGTAATTACCTGAGCTCTGAGCTACAACAATAATTGGCCCTTGCATCCAATTAAAAGCAAAACAGGAGGCGAACAGCCCCTAACACAAGTGGAATTGGGGTGGTAATGGGGGTGGGAGAAGGGTCCGGGGACCCCCATGGGGCCCGCACAGGCTTGAAGGCTGCTTGGCCCACCTCCTCCCCACAGCAGAGTGGCCACTTGACAGGAGCCAAAGAAAAGGCTGGCTGGGCCTGCACATTGCCATTCAATCCACTCCAGCCAAAAACTTGCAGGAAGAAGTAGAAGTCTTCCCTCTCCCTTCAATTCCTATGACGGAAGGTTTAAGGAATGGTGTAATTATATCATCATCATCAGGTGGTGTTCTTATTAGGGTTTTAAATCTTGAGTGAAGTCTCAGTGGTCCTTGGCACCAAAACATATTTAAAGGGGGTCCCTGGTAAAGAAAAGGTTAAGAACCACTGGTTTAAGGCCATTGGAAGCACTAGTTTGAGAAGGGTGACCGAGGAAGGGCTGCGAGGAAGGCAAGGCGCCCCTCCCATTGCCAAACTCGCAAGCAACAGGTTGGAAGGGGAGAGGATTCGCAATAAATACACGGGGGCTCCGCTGGGTCGCCCCTCTCTCCACCATAGTCTTCCAAGTCCCTCTTCGTTCAGTACAGTGTATATACTCCATTTTACACGAGGCGTGTGTGGAAAGAAGTGGGGGGAGGCGAGGAGAAAGAGGAGGTTTCTCCCGTGGGTTGTGTGTGGGTTTTGGGGTTGTTGTTTTTTTGAACCTCTCCCTCCTCTCCGTCTTTCAGTCAGGCGGAGCTGGTGGCGCTTTGCTGATTCAACCCCTTGTGGATGAATGGGATTCCCTTCCCCCTCTCCCTCCCCCCCCCCCCACGCTGAGGGTTATGCAAACTCTCTCTACACCATTTTCCTGGGCGGCTCGCTCACGTCCCCTCCCCCCCCCACGCCTCCCTATTCCGACTTAAAAAAAAATACATACACATGGACACACACACACACACAGACTTCACATCCAAGTTCGGCCACAGCGACTCCCCCACTCCCCAGGCGAAAAGGCCCCAAGGAGGCCAAAAGGAAAGGCGGCTGCTTCCCTCCCCCACCCGCCAGGTTTCCAAAGCCGCCTAAAAACCTTCTTTGCAGGCAGACAGACAGACAAGCGGGGGTTCCCCATTCCCAACCAGGGAGGGCTCCCCTACCGCCTGCCACGAAGCCCCTCGCTTTTTAAAACCATGTTATTTTATTTTTTTAAAAAGAGGACTTTCCCCAGCCTATTTCAGAGACTTGTGGGGTTGAGACCCCAAAATAAATCCCAGTCACCCCGAGAGAGAGAAAGAGAGAGAGAGAGAAAAGACAGCCTAATAATAATAATAATAGTTTTTCAACAAGGCTTCCCCAAGAGATTGCTAAGGGGTTCCGTGAAGAGATTGAAATTAACATTGTGTTTTTGAGCTGTAGATATAATAATTGTTAGGCAGGGGTTTTCCTGAGACCTGAACATTGTTTCAAAGGTTCCCTCAGGGTTGTTAAAAAGGTCGAGAAAGGCTGATATAATGTATACCTATATGATAAATTCAGCTGAGGGGGGGAGGGGAGCACTCCCAGCTCCAAAAGCCACCCCCAGCGTGGGGTCACACTATATACCACAAGGAACACGCGCGCGCGCACAGAGAGAGGGGGCAAGGCGAACCCCTCAACGCTACCCAAGGGGGGCACGAGGAAGTTGGGGGCGAAGGGGGGGGAAGATGGCCAAAGCCAACGCCGTGGCAGCAGCAACAGCAGCTCTCAAGCCCTGCGTTTGTCCCTTTCGCACAGACCCAGACACGCACCCAAGGAGGGTGGGGGGGATAAAATCCAGACCCACAAGGGGTGTAAGGAAGAGTCCTTCCAATCCAAACTCACCTCCCTCGGCGCGTATTCAAGGCACACAGCTCCTGGACGCCCCCAGCGAAAAGCCTCAACTTTGGCCAAAAAAAGACGACGACGACGACGGCGAGGGACTGAGCCCACCATGGACACACAACGCACCAGCCAGGCTTCCTTTCACTTGCCGCCCATGGTGGGACTCTTCTTTGCCGAGGTCCCCAAAGCGTGGAAGGCGGGTTGTAAAGCTCCAGCAAAAGCCCTCACACACACTCTTGGCCTCCCCCTCCTCCTCCTCCACTTACACATACACACAAGGGGGGGAGACGCCAAAGGAAGTCCCAGAGTGGGGAATGGAGGGAAATGGAAAGTTTTTTTGGGTGCGGAATGGCGGTCAGGAGGTGCTGCCGCCGCCGCCGCCGCCACTGTGGCTCACGACTTCATTAGCAGTTTGGGTGTTTGTGTGTGTGTGTGTGTAAAGTAAGTGAAGGGAGAGTCTTCCCTCAGGGACGACGGCAGCAGCAGCAGCTCACAGCCAGGGTGCAACAGACAAGACACATCACAAGGGGATCCTGAAGAGACATTCAGCAATTGCCCCGGATGGTGCTGGAAATCAGCATATTGATCTTCAGTAAAAGAAGATTAGGGGTGTGTGGTCTGCTCTGCCTTTAATACTTTGCATCGGATAACAACAACAACAGCCCCACCTTAAACATCAAATTAACCCCCACTTCCCAAGTCTTGTTGTCCTGAAGTAAACTCCTCAGTTACTTTTAGGGATTCTTGAAATGTTGTTTTGCTCCCCTAAACCAAAAGAGAACATTTTCCCCTTCCCCCCACTTTTCTGCATTCAAATAAAATGTTAACCTTGTGGCATTAGCAAAAAAAGCGGGGAATCAAAGTTGGGGGGGGAAGCACACCCCACATTTACTTTGTCACACAATATCTAGGTGTTATTTTGGTATATCAATATTACTTTCACAGTCATGTGTTCCTATGGGAAGGGGGGTGGGGTGGTAGTAAGACTGGAGAAAATGAGAAAAGGAGGTTCTTACTAGATGCATTAAAATAAGTATCATACATACATACATGAAGATAAAATGTATATTGTACAAAACTCCCCTTTAAGCAATCAGGTAATTTCATAATATGTATCCTCTGTTGTTGTTGTTTTAAAAAAAAATAGTTTCTAAAAAGTTATTTCCTCTAAACTAAGCCAGAAAGTCCTAAACCAAATGTAACCTGATAATGATAATCAGAAGACAATTAATGCTTTTATAAATCTAATCTTATATAATTGGGAGTTCACCTATCAAAAACAGGATATAACTGGTAATATTTATATATCCTGTATATTTCATGAGTGATTTAAAAATATTGTTTCTCTGCAATAATTATAGCACATGAACAATATGGACTTACACTGTCTCCATAACTGTGATTCAGCAGAATAGGCTTTATTACAATGAGTTGCCATTCAGCCCTAGAAATAGATGCTGATGTTCTTTTGTCTTGGATTAGCCCTTCCTTTCCTTATTTTTCCCTAGGCTTGTACAGCTTTCATACAGAGCTATAACATTCAATAGCGAGAGAGGGAGAAAAAGGGAGCAGTACAAAAAAAACTATGCAAGTAAATGATGCAACATTGCCCTGGTTACATGTGCCTTCCATCCCCCAACCTCTTACTGGTGAGAGTTCTGTGTTTTTTCCGCCTGCAGGGTCACATTGTGGCTGATTGATTCTCCTTTCGCCTTGCTCAGTCATTCAGATTTGGAAAGTAAATAACAAGTTGACATCATTACAGCTCTCTGCATTACTGTGACACATTCCTCTGCTACCACGCACTCTCTATTAGCAGCGCAGCAAAAATGCTTGTGCTCGCTTTAACCATGGAATGTGCTGATTTAGCCTGCTGTCCTATTCTTGCCCTGTGTGTATGTGCTTTCAAGTTGCCTGTGACTTATGATGTTGTTGTTGTGTGCCTTAAAGCCTTTTGCGATCTGTGGCAACCCTAAGGTCATGGGGTTTTCTTGGCAAGATTTGCTCAGCTGGGGGGGGGGTTGCCTTTGACTTCCTCTGAGGCTGAGAGAATGTGATTTGCCAAAGCTCACCCACCAGTTTTCCATGGCTGAGCAAGGATTCAAACCCTGGTATCCAACGTTGTAGTCCCACACTCAAACCACTACACCACATCACTTATGGTGACCCCATGGATTTCCTAGGGTTTTCTTAGGCAAAGAGGTGGTTTTGCCAGTTCCTTCCTCTGAAAAAACAGCCTATAGCACCAAGTATTCATTGGCAGTTTCCCTTTCAAGCAGTAACCCAAACTGACCCTGCTTAGTTTCCAAGACCAGCAGGAATCTGGTGCCTTTAAAGTATTTAGGCCAACCCTATCCCTGCTACCATGAGAATAAACCCCATTGAACTCAACAGGGCTTACTTTAGAGTAGGCACAAACAGGAATGCACTGATATGTGGGAAGACACAGAAATGTTTAAAACTGCTTTAGGTAAGACATTCACATAAATATGTGAACCAGGTTGGTATAGTGGTTTGAATGTTGGACTACAACCCTGGAGATCAGGGTTCAAATCCCTACTCAGCCATGGAAACTCACGGGTGACCTTGGGCAAGTCACACACTCTCAGCCTCAGTAAACCCTGTGATAGGGTCCCCATAAGTCAGAAACAACTTGAAGGCAAACAACAAGAACAACATTATTTCAGACTTCATTAATTTTATTCAGCAAGCTGTAATCATATTTACTTGGAAGTAATTCCCATTCCCATCAGTAGAATTTGCTTTCGAATAAACATGTATAATCTTACAAGGATGTAACTGATGCACAAGATAGGACAAATATTAACCATACGATATATAAATATTGGTAGATATCTTTTGACTGATTTGTACATGCTGGAACACCTCTGCTGGCTCTAGCTGCATGAACAAAGCAAGGTGCTTTCTGACAGAATTGCAGGGTGACTCTTTCAGATCATCAGGGGAAGGCTAAATGGTCCCTCTGGCTCACATGTTATTCCTTTACATAACAATGGTGTCCATCATACTGAAAGAAGGCATTAAAGACAATACTTTTCCAATACTATTGCCTTCTCATAGTCACACTTGTGTTTGCAAGTGAATATAAAGAAAGAGCATTAGATGTGTCTCTAAATGTTTATGAGGTCTCCCTTTCCCCACCCCCATCCTATACTTCCCCCCCCCCCCAAAGGTCCTGTTACATATTATGGCTGTCAGGAAGAGACTATGTGATTGCATCTCCTTCCAAAAGAGAGTACTTTGGGGGAAAAGCCTTATCTGGGGCCCAACATCACAAGCAGCACAGTTGGCAAAGGAAGCTATTCCTAAAACAGGCTGTCCAAATATAGTTTGTGGCCAATTTCATCAGCCCTAGACAGTAGAGGCAATGGTAAAGGCTCATGGGAGCAATGGTCTAAAAACATCTGGAGGTCTGCAGTTTGCTCATGCCAGGCCTGAAATAATTTCTTAGTCTCAACTAGACTAGACTAATTGAATCAATATTGAAAGGTAAACCAACACTTACAAAAATCTCATAGATTCAACAGGTGGACTTTAGTTGAGACCAGGAACTGATTTTAGCTCTACATTCTATAATCTGACTATGAGCTTTTTCGGATGCATGAAATATAACGCAAGCAGCCTTGTCGCATTGCGAGGCTGCTGCGCTGCAGAGCGTCGGTTTCGGATTACACTCTCCCCTGCCGGTACTGTTGCGGTACCGTGGGGAGAGTTGAGCGTCATATTTTGTCGATTTTTAAGCACGATCAACTTTCGTGCTTAAAAATCAATGAAATATGATGCTCAACTCTCCCCGTGGTACCGCAACAGTACCGGCAGGGGAGAGTGTCATCCGAAACTGACGCTCTGCAGTGCAGCAGCCTCGCAATGCGACAAGGCTGCTTGCGTTATATTTCATGCATCCGAAAAAGTCCTTATTGTGGCCTTTCATGAGGTTGGTAGTAATACCAAGTCTGGAGTCATGCACATACAACCTAAGGAAGGGCCTTCTAAATTCTTCAAAAGGTCACAACCCCCAGGTACAGGTTATGTGGAAGCCCCAGAAGACTGTTACCATTCAGGTGATGATGGCTAATTCTCCCTGGGCACCTCTGGAAGTGAAACATCAAATGTAGTTGGATTCTCATTACCATGTGAGATGCTGGTTTTCGTCTTACAGATCTCCAAAACAATAGAAGGCTGCCTATCACTCAGCAGTCCTAAAATATTCCTTCATTCAACGATCATTAACACATCCAGGGGTCCACTGTTTAACTCTGGGAATCTCTGGCAAGCTTTGTCTTCCTCTCAAAATCACCGCTTCAGGGTAAATATTGACTATAAACATCACCCCAAAACTCCATCTCAGTGTGCACAGAACCTCTCCCTCCCATCTCCACAATAGTATGTGATGCAGTCCTCCTTCCTACCCTCTCTTTTGTCTGTTTGTTGCCTGATCCTCCAAATGCAATTCTTGAGACTTCTCTGCTCTTTGGATTGGTACAGTATAACCTACCATCTCCTCAATCTATTCCTCTATCCAAGCACTTCCTACTTTCTTCGATAGTCTTGTGTGAATGCTTGAAGCTTGACTGTTGCTGTGAATGCTGTTAAGACCATTTTCCAGTAAAGCTATCTTTATTTTTATCTTTATCTTTAGTTATTTTATTTTGGGCTTGAGTCCGTTCAATGAGTACTGGTATACACAGGTTAAAGATCCTGCAGTTACCCAACCTCTTGCATGCTAATTTGAGCTAATTAAATTCCCCAAACCACAATCTGGACACGTGGAAATTCCACAGTCCTCAACAATTTGGGTAACACCTCCTCTTCCTTCTTCCAGTGGCTTGCCAGGAGGCTCCTATTGTCCCTTTGCAGCCTCCGATTCCACTGGAAGAATGAAGAGGAGGGGGATTCTTTGCTGCTTCAGTGGAAGGTGAGATGAAGTGGCAAAGAACCCCCCCTTCTTCCTTCTCCCAGCAGCTTCCCTTGCTAAACTTCTAAAGTTACAGGAACAGTCAGGAAACAGCTCCCCCCCCCCCAGTCCTGATAAATTATAACTACTGTACAGCTCTAGCTGCCTAGATGCTGTGGGATTTACTTCTGAGTAAACATGTTTAGGTAGCCATGGGTTCCTGGATAGAAGTTTACAAAAGCGCATGATTGCTAGCACTTCCAGGCACTTGACAGCAAGCCCACGCCTGTGCATGACTGACCAATCAAAATGAAGAGTGCAGCCCTCAGTACTTCACAAGAAATCGCATTGGTGTTCAAATGAGCAGGAATGTGCATTTCCTGTGGAGCTTTTTAAAAAATACTGTACAGGAAAAGCTGTGAAAGTACTTCGAATCAACATAGGATCCCATTGGGAGAAAAGGTCTTCTTCTTGCATTCTATGAGGAGTTTCTTCACCTTCTAGAAACTCCCTGGTGTCCCAGATTCTTAGCCCAACACTACATCATGCTATCTCTCCAATGTTTTTTATCTTGTGTTTTAGTTCATTTTTAAAACACTGACTTTTGTTATGCTTAGCCAGCCTTTGACCTGTTTTTGATGGACAAGGAAGATGTAAAGTTAACAAATAATGTATTTAAAAATAGAGAAAGTCAGTGCATGCTAAACTTCTGCATCATGCAGAGATGCTTCACATCAAGGCCTAGAATGTACAATGTTAGTGGATGCCCTTTCTATATGGCACATAAACTGGCTTTACATGCTAGGGCACCAAGGATAAGTCACAGAATATGTGCAATTGAACATTAAGCATGTATAATTGACCCTAATAAAATTAACTCATTTCCTAATAGGGAACACATTCAGGGGTAGCTGTGTTGGCCATGCAGCAAAACAAAATCCAAAATCCACAAAAAGTGATACCTTTATTAGCCAACCAATGCAAAACACATGATGTAAGCTTTTGAAGCATTACTGGCTTCTTAATCAGGCAAAAGATGTTTAAAAATAAAGAAGTGATGATGTTGGAGTCACAGGCCTACATGCTGTTTCAGCTGTTCAGGTGAGGGATCTCATGCAGGTAGGGGCTACTCCTACCTCCCACTTTGTGTAAAGGAGTATGCTGGATAGGTTTTCAGTCCCTTAAGATTCAAACATGAACAATTCTTCTAAGGAAATGCTCACAGTCCAGTGGTAGAGCAAAGACTTTGTATGCAGAGCTCCCAGATTCAATCCCTAGCATTTCCAGTAGGGCTCAACCATAGACATCACTGTCAGTCAGAGGTAGATGAACCAAGAGTCTGATTTGTTATCAGAACTTACAGCTCCCAGAACCATCCACAGCAAACAGCTATGCTGGCCTTGGGGTTGCAGTAGTGCAAAAAAGTAACATTTCCAATTAAAAACATTATTGTTTTCCAATGCTTTTGGAATTTTAGTTTAATTTAGTTTCATAATATGGTATTATTTTGATTATCCATAGTTGTTAGTTTGTTTTCTATTTGAATTTCGATAATTTGTTTTACAATTGTGTTATATTTGTTTCATATTTGTTTTACTCCTTTCTTCCTATATCTATCTATCTATCTATTTATCTATCTAGGTGGTACACCTTTGGCAGGTCTGCTTGTGTTTTTGTTGTTTTATTCCAAGAAGTGCCATTTAAATTGAGGCACTATATAAATAAATGATGACACTCAGGAGAAGGAGGAAACAGCAATGCCCAGTGTTCTTAAACAGACAATATAAAACATTGTTGTTAGTATTTGCTGACAAGTCCACTTCAACATATGATGGCCCTATGAATGAAAGACTTCCAAGAAACCCATTCAACAACAGCCCTGCTCAGGTCTTGCTAAGTCAGGGCCATAGCTTCCTTGATTGAATCAATCTACAGGCTTGTCTATATGAGGCAAAAAATATGGATTGCCTCACAATTATGGCAATTCGCAGCAGCTGCTATTTGTCTTAATGTTTTTTTTGGGGGGGGGGTTTGGCAGATTACAGGCATGCGAAGCTATCTGCGTTTCCTCTGCAAATGGGTATGCCTGCGAATCAAGATGGTGGCTGCAAGTGAATTGTTCATGTTTTTACTTGTCTCAAATTTGTTCATGTTTTTACTTGTCTCAATTTTACTTGTCTCAAATATGTTAAAAAAAACATATCCAAAGTGTGAAAGAGCAATCTTTCACTTTAACAACCCCCCCCCCAAAAAAAGCCAATTTATTGCCTTAGTGTTTGCTCGCTAAGAGGAAAATCCAACATGGAGGCTCTGGGTGCTTGCCTTGTTAGCAAGCCCTGCCCCCACACAATATGACCAATCAGCTTTCAAGTTTTGCTCGTATAAGGAAAGCAAATCAAATTGAATCGCTTGTCCCAATGAGCAGGAATGTGCATCCCCCCTGCTGTTAAAAAAAAAAAAAAAACTTTGGGAAAAGCCACAAAGGTTTTCCTGGGCAAATATATGGTGGATTTGGCCCTCCTCCTTCCCAATATGTCAAAATTATGTGAAATCCCATTGAGATAGATCATATTCTCCTTGCATTCTGTGAGAAGTATTTTCACCATTTAGACAACCCCTACCTGTAGTGGGGTGTCTTTCTTTTCCTAAATACAAAACATGGGAGAAAGTAATTAAACATGCGGCAGAAGCATCTGTTAAAACATAACACTAAAATGATTTTTTTTTCTTATGAGCAATCTGAATCATAGGACTATGACTATGGCAATTTAATCAGTTCACATTCCAGTGCTGATGAAATTATAATTTTCTGACCTTGGTAATAGTCTTAGGGTGCAGTTCAGTAAGGCAAACAATCCTATAGTTGGCTAACATGTTAAAGCTGTACTTCCATGCACACTGATATGGAAGTATGTTCCTCTGAATAAAGTGGAATTTAATTCTAAGTAGGCATGTGTAGCATTGGAGTGTAAAGATATTTAATATTTGCTTCTCTCTGTTCACAGGACAATCCTTCCATACTGCTCTCAAAGAGTCTCAAAAATTCTGGCCATCTTGTAGATTCTGGAAGATATCTGCTATGGTTTTTCTGACATATACACACTCAAAAAGAATCCATTTTGTAAAAGAGAATGATTAAAAGTGGAAGTTTCTGATTCAGAACTTACTTTAGCAGTGAAGTACTTGGCTTCACCATAGCCAAGTTCCCACAATAGTATCATCCTGGTAACCCATGGTACTGACATGGGAACTTCCCACTGTTTATCTGGTGGTTATTCTAGCCTCCTTTGTATCTATCTTGTGCCAAGTGGAACCATGTGTTGCATGGCATAGCCTCTGGCCCTGTTCCTGAGACTGTGTGTTGCTTCCAGACATGAGTCCATTGTAAACAACCCACTAAAGGAAAGCTTATTTGCCTCTATGTGTATAGGTATTCCAGGGCTGGTCTGTGACCTTTTGCTACCTTAGCTGAAAGACAAGAAAGCATCTGTCCTTGAATGGGCAAACACTACCCAGACTGACATCTGAATATTGGAGATTATAAGACGAGGGGGAATGCACCAGCAAATTGTGTTCCCAACAGCGTCAGGAGATCGCTTCAAAAACAGAAAGGATGACCTTACCAGACGCCTTGTCTTTCAGTGGTTCTGGAGGCATAGTGTTGCCACAGATGAGGCTTCCCTTTTCTATTGACAGGGACAAGCCACTAATAAAAAGGGACACTTTATTCACGGCTGCGCTGGTAAGGTCGCCCCTTCCTGTTCTTCTAGCAATCTTTTGACACAGTTTTTGCTGCATCTGATAATCTCTAGAATTTCAGTACTCAACATGAAAGTTTAGTTTAGGAGATACAAGGCTGGCTGCATGATATATAATATCTCTGCCCTCCAACAACTCTCTGCTGCTCCCTAGCAGATACCTCACTCAACCTGTTGGAGGGCCAGACCTGAGGCTTCCCCTATGTCATGATCATTCCTCCTCATGATGAGTTTCAGACTGTGTGAATAGGTCACAAGTCCAAGTTCAAATACATACCCCTGAAGCCATGGACAATTCATGATTCTCCTGTCAGGATAATATCCATTTAAGTGCAGAAGGAAAATGTCAAAGCAACAGACCACACTAGTAGCACAGCTGAAGTGGGTGTGTGTACAGCTGTGGCTAGGCAGAAGATGACTAGCCAAACACTCCTATAAAGATATACTCTGTATGAATTACTGTTGTGGTTTGGTGTTGAGAAGTGCTGATTGTATGGAGAATTGGTGTTGGGTTTGATATTGAGGTTTGCTGTATATGTTCTGTGTTTGTTTTGTACTGGAACTGAAGATAAAGCCTCCAGATATTTTTGGAAGAACTTTGCTGCTTGTAAGTCTTCTTATTGTGTGTGAAAGTGGGTCAGAGCAGTGATAAAGCCTGCTTGCTGAAGCCCTTGTTTTTCAAGCCCTATTCTGCTGTGTCGTTTATCTGCTGTTGGGCTAATCCTGGGTTGTTTGTCCCCAGGCTGTGCCAGTCACCACTCAGTGAGCCTATACTGAGTGGACATCTTCATGCAGATTCTTCTTCTGATTTTTTGGATGCACATCAGTGGCTTCAGCTTCCTGTAAGGCATAGGTCTGATGTGGAAACTTCTCCTTCTGGAATACTTCTGTCATGTTATTCAAATGTTCTGGGGCAGTGCGGGATTTAGACATGAGGAAGTTGGATCTGTGCTATACTGGTAAAGCTAGGGTTTATTCCAGGCTTCTAGAATAACTGCATGAAAAGAATGCTTCTGGTGATGGCAATAATTCCCCGTCAGAGCCTCCAGGCTGAAAACCTGTGAAGGCTTTTGACATATGGTTGGCAGCAATGTGAATCCATAACATATGGTGTCAGCAGTGGAATCTGTGACACCCACATTATTTAAAATTAGATCCTTCAAAACCTTAAAATGTCTCTTTGTGTGCTTAAGTAGAAACATGATCGTAGCTCAGTGTACATGACGTTTGCAACAGACTTTTTAAAAAACCAAATTCACTTATCACTGGAAATGTGCCCAATGGCTTACAGGAAGGCATGAGCAGTGGAGAAGGGGAATCACATGCTTCAGCACTACAGGCTGCATTTGCAAAAGAACACAGAGGAATGCAGAGAAACAGCAGCTTGTGAACTTACTGCCAATAACAAATTGTCATGACACAATGCAGAGCCAGCCAATAATATCTGAAGCCAAACCTGTCAGGGTTTATTATTTTTGAAAGATGCAGTACCTAGATGGTTAAATTAGCAGACACACATTCATGACGCTTTCACAAAGATAGCCAGCTAGGAGACACATGGGAATAGTCTAATCTCCTATTATCTTCTCTAACCATATGTTTCTAATATATACATTAAAGCAAACACTACACCAGTGCCCATTTGCCAGACTCACAACCAGACTAACCATTGGAGATTTCTTTCAAAGTCATCTCTCATGTAAAAGATTCTACATAAAATGTGTAAAAATGAACAGGAAACATATGCTGTGATCACATTCTAAGTATCTCCTTTTTAATGGTCCTGCTTTATTAAGCAAGAGTGACAGATAAAAGGAAAACTCCGGAAACCCTTGATTAAAAAACCTGAAGTAGTTGAAAACTGTGGAGTCGCATTCATTCTAGTGGTGATTTGAATTATTCTGTACTAACAGGTCTCACATTTCCATCTTCCTCATATATGTATAAATGCTGGCTTATGCAATAAACTCTACATAATTTATTCTTGCAGAATATTGTTATTGTTATGTTTTGGCCATTCACAAACTTACATATATTTAAAGGTAAAGGCAAGATTATTTATTATTAGTCATCCAGTAACCTTGGTTTTCTGGATAATATACATTTTAAGCAAATTAAAAGTAATGTAAAACAGAAAAATACACAAACACACACACACACACGCTCAATGGAGCAAAGCACATATAGGTGAAGAAACAAATACCAGCCATAACACTATGAACCAAACACAGAATAATAAAATAACTTCGTAAGTGCAACAGGTTCAAGCAGCATGCCATTGTGGCCCCATCTTTTATTTATTAGAGTATTTATACCCTGCTCTTCAGCCACAAAGGCTCTCAGAGCAGCTTACATGTTGTTTAGCAGTAGCACTTACGCATCGACACCACTTTGTGTGTTAGCTAATTGCCCCCACAAACAGGGTACTCATTTTACCGACCTAGGAAAGGATGAAAGGCTGAGCCCTTGGGGATAGAACTCACAATGTTGTGGCTGCAGTACTGGCATTTAACCACTGCACCACCAGGTCATAATAAAAAGGGTTGTGCTAGCATTTTAATTACTTTCTGGGAGTTTTCAGATCAAAAGATTCACCTAAATCCATCTTTAAATCCACCCCATGCTAAAACATATATATGGAGATTTCATGAAATAATATTTAAAACTATAGCTATAACAATTTCCAATAATAATAATAATAATAATAATATGCATTTATATCTTGCACCTCTACGAAACGCAATCGGGGCGGCTTACAACAATTAAAATACACATCCCGAACCCTCAATCCCACCCCCCTTAAAATACAATTAAATAATTCAGGAATTAAAACATACTTTAAAAAATACAAAAAATAAAAATAAACAATGGACAATGGCTGTAGCGAGGTTGGGACAAGCTAGATTTTCTCTTTTGATGGCGGGTTATCTATTCAGGAAAGGCCTGCTGGAGATTCTTTAAAAAACAACAACAACCCAATAACATTATTTCAGATCTCCTTGGAATGTTGTAGAGTAGCTTGGAGATCCAATGAAAATCAAGAGCTGGGTTGAAAAGTGGGGAATGGGGCTCTCATGGGGTGGGGAAGCTGAATTTCCCTAAACAAGAAAGTTTGCAAAAGAGAAGTTCATATCATTTCATCCTCTCTTTGGTTTTTCCTCCACTCTCCAAGACATGCTTTTTTGGTGTCACAGTGGCTTGAGGGATATGGGATACATGGAGTAGGAAATATTATTTCCATTAACTTCCTGTTAACTTATTTCATAAGACAAAACAAAGAGAATGACAGATGTGGCCTAAATTGCAGGATCTACAGAATTTTGCTTAAAACATAAAAAAATAAAATCCCCAAGATCATCTAATCAGAGACAGGCGCAAAACACTGGTGCAGATATATACCCAAAACTAAAGAAAAGGGTCCTTCTGAGCACATGCTAAGGCTTGCAATTTCAGATAATTACCACAACCAAACTAAAACTATCTTTTATGTACAAACCACACTCCTGTTCCGCCCAAGCCTTCTTTCACAACAGTCCAATATAAACTAGACTTTTAAAATGTTAATAATTTTTAGACAATGGGGAGTCAAAACTCCTTGCTGATCTACTGGGGATCAGTCAAAGATCTAGGAGCAGATCTCAGCCTACCTTCTGCCCACTCCCCTCTTTCCTATAACACACTAGCTTAAAGGACTGATTGGTGAAAATAGCTTGGAGAAGGAGAATTCAGATCCTGGGGGCAGGGAGCACTGAAGTGCTGAAAGGTAAACTACAGAGAAACCTACAATGCCACCTAGCTATTATTTCTTTGTGTTGTGTTTGGATTGCTCACCAACCAAAAGGGGGTTGTGCACTTCTACAGCTGCATTCCATGACTGAGAACTGTTGGGTGGGTGGGGGGGACCAGTTCAGGCAAGGAGAGCTTTCAATGTAGGTGTATGTCCTGAGAGGAAAGCCGCCTGTGACACCAAAAAAGTTTGTCTTGTTTAAAACACATTTATATCTTTGCAAATTTATGACATGGAGAATTGGAAATGTGTGAGGTCCCTCTTACTGGTGTTTCTGGGTATTTGAAAAACAGTAGCAATAAACAAAGAAACACAACCCCACACTTCCCACAACATCCACTTTGTAGTTTAACTGACTCTTCTTCTTAGTAACTTTCATTCGCTCTAAGCAGGAACCAAAAGATGTTCATATCTGGAAGATTTTCTGTGGAATCATTGCATGTATTTGCATGGTATTGTATCAGTGGCTCTTAGTCAAGAGAGCTGTACAGTATATTACCTCCAGTTTCAGAGTAGCAGTTGCTAGGGAACACAACCAAGAGGATATGATTATCTTTCTTTCCTGCTTTTGGGCTTCCTACAAGTATCTTTTAGGGTAGCTGCCTTGGGAACAAAATGTTAGACCAAATAAGTCTTTAGCTTGATTCTTCGATTCTAATCAAGAAGTGGGAATTCTGTAGCCCATGGGTGACATACAGCATGGCAACCCACTGGCTGATCCTGGAGAGCTCCAGTGCCCTCCACTGAAAAAAAAATCCATTTAAATATTCCTGGGTGGCCCCTGGAAGCAGCAATTATTATTAAAATAAAGCACAACACTCCTGCATTCTGTTTTCCTCCTCTAAACTTCTCCAAAATGGGGTTTATGAAATGGGAGGTTTCAATTTCCTATACTATCCTGTGAGGTAATTGTCATCCAATGTGGTATTATTGGTTAAAGTTTTGGACTGGGTCTAGACAGATATAGCTTCCAGTTCCCAATGAGGAAGGTGGAGACTGTTTGCTACTCTACCTGAGGCAGCAAAATTTCTTGGGCTAGCCATTGTCTGGAAAGACACCTTAGAACTTGACATGGTAGACATATTTGGAGGCAAAAGGGCCTCTTCAGTGGTTGCTCCAAAGCTTTTGAATTTCAAATTTTCTTTCCAGGGAGGTCCATTTATAACCCTTACTGTTGAATTTCCAGTGACAAGGGGGTTGTCTAGATGGTGAAAAAACTCCTCATAGAATTCAATTCTTTTGTCCCACGGTGATTCACCATATTCAGAAGGAGGGGGGCAAAAACTCAAAAAATTAAGCAGGAAAAGCCTTCGTGGCTTCAGCCAAGGTGTTTTTTGTTTTTGTTTTTAATTCAGGGGAAGTGTGCATTCCCTCTCATTAGGATAACCGAATTGCATCACAGCGCATTTCCGGATAACAACAGAAGTGGTAACCTGATTGGTTGGATGTGTGCAAGGGCAGGCTTGCCAGCAACAAAGTGGCTAGAAGTACCATTTTGGAGTTCTGCTGTAGTGATGGTGTGCTTTTTTGCTGAGCTGAGGCAACTAAATAGCTTTTTAAATGGGAGGTTGCACTTGCACACCTTAGATTTACAGCTTAAAAAATATTGTGCAGCAGCAGCAACTTGTTCAGAATAATAATGCAAGCGATTCACTCCCGGCCACCATCTTGATTCACAGGCATGGCTCCGTGTGAGCATAAAACACAGATAGCTTCGCATACTAGCGATTTTACCAAAAAAGTGGAGAGAAATGAACCCTGCTGTGAATTTGTGTTATTGCACATCAGCATTATATCTTCTCATCTAGACAGGCCCATGGTTTTTTCATTTAGAGATGATTTGCTTTTCAGCTACCTGTACTGGATTGATTTCTAGTTTTAATGTGTTTTGTTGTTTCTATTTCTTGATTATTTTAATCTATTATCTCATGGTTCTGAATTGGGCACTTCCTTCCTTGGCTAAAGCTGAAATCATATACACACTTACCTGGGAGAAAGTCACGTTGAACTCATTAAAACTTGCTTCTGAGTGGTGTATCTAATCGTACTGTGTGGGACAGTGGTCAGACTGTTAGACTGGAACTTGGGATGTTATGATTCTAGTCTTCACTGAGCCATTACATACAGTTGGTGGCCTTGGACCAGTGCCTCATGTTCAGCCTGAGCTACTTTATGGGATTGGGAGGGAGGTAAATTGGGGAGGAAGAAAGTCCTGTATTCTACCATTTAGTAAAGTTGGGATATTAAGTGCAACTAATTTAATGGGTTGGACTGTGATACAATTACTGCCCCTGGTTCACAAAAATGCTTCAAACTAAGTCGAAATTTGAATTCAATTATCTCTGGCACAAATATAACACTTTATACATTGGGCAACACTGGTTTACAAAGAAGCAAGTTTCCCTTAGGTTACCCTATCATTGTTGAAGCATTGGCTCAGTTGGTGAGGTGTTCCCAGAATGCAACTAAATGCTAAGGAATTAATTTTAAAATTGAACTGCAGGAATGATTTTATGAAAGCGAAGAAGGAGGGAAGTGATTAAAGTTCCAATCAATTCTTCCAGCTCAAGTCTTCAGGAAAAAAAATCCTAACAGGATAATTGTTATTGCTCATAAATGGATTTACGTGGGAGGCTCATATTCACAGCTTAGTTTTAAGAAATCATCTTTCTCATCTCACATTCTTGCTTTTCAACAGTCACAATTTTTTAAAAATTCTACATTAACAAAGAACCACAAATATTACCAAAGATAATAATAACCAAATACAATGCTCCATGTGGTTCTACCCAACACCTCCTCAAAATCAGTGGGATCCCTTCTTTTCGGTGTAAATGGCAAAATAATGATAAAACATGTACAAGAAAGTTAACAGAATATCAGAGTTGGAAGATCCCTAAAACTCATTTATCCTTAAGATATACGTGAAGCATTCCTGGCAGACTTCTGTCTAATTTTTCACTGGAAGGCAAGGATTACACTATCTGTTCATATCTGATCTGTTAGGAAGAGTAGATATCTGCTATGTTATAAGTACCCTAAATTTCAACCTAGTGTAAGCTGCTATTTCTCATTTTTAAAATTCTACTTTCTTTTAAAGTAAGTTTTACCTAAAAATACAAGGCACCACTTTCACATAATTGATCCCTCTGTGTTTAGTCTACTTTGACTGCAAAACAGCTTCCTAGAGATTAAAGTTAGAAGTCTTTCTCAGAATGGTTATTCATAGGAAGAAGTGGGTAAGAAATAGCAACAACAACAACAACAACAGTAGCAGCAGTAGTAGTAGAGATGGCAAGGGATGAATTTAGCTCCATAAGATGGTTATAATTTTTGTACTTAAGAAGTGGCCACAAGAATCAGGATAGGAAAAAAAAGGAAAATTAAATGCCAAGAGGCAAAAGCTAAGGAAATTAGATTTTCTGAAGCAATCTTTTTTCTTCAAGATCAGTCTTAGTACAACTTGGCAGCCCCCCTGTGAGGGAAAAGATCCGTTGAGTAGGGATCAAGGCCATGACTCCTGGTCATCAGGCAGAAACAATTTATTTTAAAAGTAATCCATTAGGCATGAAGATGTAGGATTTTTTAAAGTGGCATGCTAATCCCTAGTTTGAGCCTAATGCCTTGCTAAAATGTTACTTTTAAATTATTTTTATTATTATTTTATAAAAATACACATTACATAAGAAGAATGGCAGAGTGGGGGTGTGAAGAACTAGGTTCTATGCATGAGAGGGAGCCAATCCCAGCGCAGGTAGCTGTGATGGGGGGTCCTCTGTGAGAGTGATCTGAGATAATGTTAGTTGAGAAGAATCAGTTGGATGAGTCAGATGTATGAGAGATAGTGGGAATGCACTCTAGTAAAGAAAGTTGTGTGAAGCAGTTGAGAGACTGAGGAGATAAAGTGTATGTTTAAAGATAAATAGCCTGTCACTAAAAGGAACACTAAGTGGAACTGAAGGAAAGAACCATTTGTTATATAGAGAGTTCTCATACAGTTTTGAAGTTGTAACCTCTTTGATACAATAAACCAAATAAGTTTGTTTGTTAACTGTTCCACTGACTCATCTTGCTTTATTTCCTTCATAATAAAGGGAAAAGTCAGGCTAACCAGAAGAATACATACTATCCACAGAACAGGTCACCTGGAGACTCAGGCCCCAGTCCAGATAAAGGATTACTAAAGGGCGGCCCTGGAGTAGGGTGACAATGACAGGTAGCCAGAGCTGAGTGTTGAGGGCAGCTTGGCTGGCCATAAGTCACAGGGTGGGCAGTGGGGGAAGGACTGAGTGCTAGATAGGACTCTAGGAGAACTATAAGACCATGATCCTTTTCACACTACTAAATTATAGTGCTGTGATTCCACTTAATTGGCATGGCTGCAACCTATGGAATCTTCAGATTTGCAGATGAGGGAGGGCAATTTAGAATTCTCAGCCAAAGTAGTCTCAGTTTCACCATACTATTGTTGTTGTTGTTAACTGCTGTCAAGTCAACCTTGACTTATGGCATCCATGTGAGTGAGAGACCTTCAAGTCACCCTATCCCCAACTGCCTTGTTCAGGTCTTGCAGACTGAGGAGGCTTCCTTGATTGAGTCTATCCATCTGAAATGTGGTCTTCCTCTTTTCCTACTGTCTTCCACCTTACCAAGCATTACTGACTTTTCTAATGAGTCATGTCTTCTCATGACATGGCCAAAGTAAAACAGTCTTAGTAGTCTTGGCTTCTAGGGAGAGTTCAGTCTTGATTTGCTCTAGGACCCATTTATTCGCCTTTTTAGCAGTCCACAGTATCCATAAAACTCTTCTCGAGCACCACATTGAAGTGAATTGATATTATTCCTATCACCTTATTTATTTATTTATCATATTTATACCCTGCTCTTCAGCCACAAAGGTTTCCAGAGTGGCTTACAAGTTGTTCAAGCAATAGCAATTTACACATCTACACCACATTAAGCAGTTTCCAATGTGTGTTAGCTAATTGCCCCCACAAGCTGGGTACTCCTTCTACCAACCTATGAAAGGATGGAAAGCTGAGTGAACCTTGGAGCCCTCTGGGATTGATCTTGCAACATGGTGGCTTGCACTACTGGCATTTAACCACTGCGCCACCAGGGCTCCTTACTTGTCTCAGCTGTCCAGCTTTCACAACCATACATAGAAATTAGAAATACAATGGTGTGGACCATCCTAACTTTAGTATTCACTGATATATCTTGACACTTCTGGATCTTGTCTACTTCTTTCATAGTTGCCCTTCCATGTCCTAGTTTCCTTCTGAATTCTTGACAGCAGTCTCCATTCTGATTCATGGCATAGCTAAGTTATGGAAAATATGGAATTATTTCAATATCTTCATTGTCTGCTTTAAAGTCATGTAAATCATCTGTGGTCATTATTTCTGTTTTGTTCAACTATAAACCTGCCTTTGCACTTTCTTCCTTGAATTTCTTCAGTAATCATTCCAAGCCTTTGCTATTTTCTTCTAGTAGTATGGTATCCTCTGCATATCTCAAATTGGTGACATTCTTTCTTCCAATTTTCATGCCTCCTTCCTTGGAGTCTAATCCTGCTTTACATATGACATGTTCAGCATACAAATTAAAGAGACATGTTGATAAAATACAGGCTCGCCTGACCACCTTGCCAAATGGAAACCATTCAGTTTCTCCATATTCTTTCCTAACAGTACAGGTTACACATCAGGACAGTGAGATGTTGTGACACAACCCTTTCTTTTAAGAGTGATCTGTAGTTTCTCATAATCTACACAAACAAAGGCTTTGCTATAATCTATAAATCACAGGCAGATTTTCTTCTGAAATTCTTTGGTACTCTCCATTATCCAAAGTGTGTTTGCAATACAATCCCTTGTGTCTCTTCCTTTCCTGAACCTTGCTTGGATATCTGGCATTTGTTACTCCGTATATGGTAAAAGTCTTTGTTATAGAATTTTGAGCATGATTTTGCTTGTATGGAATATTAATGCAATGGTCCTGTGGTTACTGCAATCCCTGGTGTCTCCTTTCTTGGGGCTTCGAATGTATATCAAGCACTTCCAATCTGTGGGTGATTGTTTTGTTTTGCATATTTGTTGACAGATTTTAGTTAGAACCAGAGTAGATAATGTTTCTGTAGCTCAGAAATAGCTCTTTTGGTATACCATCTCTTCCTGATGATTTATTTCCCCCAAGTGCTCTGAGTGTAGCTTCCACTTCATTTTAAAAAAACCCAAAAACATGAGTGGCTGAGGGATTCTGTTGGAGTACAAAAAAGTAAGGTTTACAGGCTCATACCAGCACTTGCTTTAGCACAGCACTTCAAAATAGCCAAAAGTCATTGAGAAGTATTTACAACAACCCTGGAAAAGACACTGGTGTTGTTATCTCCTGTCCCATAGACTGCTATATGTATTTATGTGTCTGTGCTGAAACTGAGGGCTTGTCTCCATGAGCCAGGATACACTGGCTCCCCGCCAAATGGGCTGAAGTGAAGTCCAAACAAAAAACCAGCCCGTCACAGCAGGCACCACCACCATTTTCTTTGCTAAGTCCAGGAAGCTGGTCCACACCACGTGACAAGGACCCCTGCATGTGACCAATCTTAGTCATATGCTGCATGTGGGCTCCCATAGACACGCTGGGCCTGATCTGTTTTCTCCCAGTGGAAATGGAGTAAATGGGGCATTATTTCAAAACAGTTTATCAGGTCCTGCACTGGCTTGGCCCTGCCTGAGCCCTGTTTCTGCCCTGGGGGTGGTGAGGACTGGCTGGGGGAACATCAGGGCAACTACTCTGCATCATATAAACTGCAGCGCTCTCAAACAGGGGCAAGCCGGGGTAAATTGCTTGTGCAGATAAGACCTGAGATAATGAGGACTTGCTTAAAACTGAGGCAAGACTATCTCTAGAAACTCTTGTAGTCAGAGGATACAGTCTGATGCACCCCTACTTGGGAGTAAGTCCCATTGATCCCAATGAAACTTACTTCTGAGTAGATGTGCATAGAATTGCACTGTTCCGCATTGTGTGATAGTAGCTGTCATGTACCCATTTCTCAGGTCGCAGAATTTACATTTTGTGGGTTGAGGAGATAGATTTATATGAACTAAGGAAAACTGGGAGATAAATCAGGTTAAGAGGAGACCATGGGAATACAAATCTGTGTTTGATTATACACCAAACATATCAGAAATACAATATGCTGTGAAAAATAAATGGCAGAGTTTAATCCAGGGGAAGAAATTGTAGTTTTTAAATCCAGGAGAAGCTTGGATAGCACTTTGGAAAAGTGGTATGTTGTGGAAAATATTACAATGTTGTGGAAGAAGAAATAGTTTAATAAACACATCGGCTGCTAAGATGGAATGGTCTGTGGCCTGGCAAAGGTTTTCTTTTTAAAAGCCATCCTTCCAAGTCATCCAAAAATATTAAGAGAACCCAGAGCTGGCAAAACATCTGCTGAGCACAGCAGTGTGTGTGTGTGTGTGTGTGTGTAAGGGAGAGGGGAAGGGAAGAGAGAAAGTGTGTGTTCATGCAAATAGGTTTTTAGTATCTTTCTGATGTATGTTGCAACATTCTTTGTCTAGGAGGAGAATAATATTGAGAACAAATGTGTCATCACCTTCATACTAATGCAGTGTTCTTTCATAGCTTTATTCTGCTGGCTGAAAAAGCAAAAAGCCACAGCTATGTATTAGTCACAAAATGTTCAGTACTTATTCAAATGGGAAAATAATATTCTCACACTGCAGGTCACCATGTTACCAGATTCTCCTCACACTAGTCCGTCCCAAATCAATGATTCACATCTGTATTTAAATGCCCATAGTTGTTAGTTTGTTATAAGGTAGCACTGGGAACACAATTTGAATTAAAAAAAAAATGAAGGGAATTCTGTAGGGAATAAGGACTGACCCATATATTAGGCATGCTGTTTTATGAGTTCCCCCATTGTTGTTCCACCTTTAAGAATACAATTTATTTCACAGTGGCTTCCTCATTTCTTCGGTCTTGCCTATAAGAGGGGGAAATAATACGAACAGGTCTGAAAAGGCAGGCATTCGCAATTATGGCAACTGCCTACATGGCCCAAAGAGCCTCCCCTAAACTCCATATGATCCCCACAGGATCCCCTAGCCACCTGGCAGTGAGTGATCTACTCATGAGTAAATCTGCCACCACCTATATATACAGTATTCTTAAAAAGCTTCCTGTGGCGTGTTAAGTAATAAGCTCCCAAGAAGCCAAGCCAGCCAGGATTGCTCTAGCTAGCCCTCTCCAGAGGAACCTTTGGTGCTGGGAGCTTCCCAAAGCAACTCTTCCAGATAGGGGGCATAAAGGAGGGAAGAGCCAGGGGTCTGTTTACTACCTATTTTTGAGAATGTCAGCAGACTGCTGCAGGTGGAATCGAGCCTCCAGCCTGGGGCTGGAGAAGCTGTTTGAATGGCCTTCCCCCTCTGCCCCAGTGAACAAGGTCCAGGAGAGCAGCAGCCTTGCCTGCAGGCAGATCTTGCGCCTTCTGATGAAATCCTTCCTTCCACCTTTGCTTGAAAAGGAGAAAAAGGGGAGAAAACCTGGCAGCTGACTTTAAAGGGCTGAATTTCTCTGCACTTCAGGGGCTTCAGACCCTTGCTTAGCAGTAAATCCAACATGGCAGCCGCAGCTGATTCCCCTCTTTCCTCACCCCACCCCCTGTGCTCATCCAGCCAATCAGATCCCCCTGCCTGTTCATATGCGTGCCAACATGATAGTCAAATGGTCGCACATTCGAAAGTCGTACGAATCTTCTTGAAAAATCCGTACGAAGCCCCGGACTTCCCACTAACTGACTTTAGGGTGAGTTCTGCCCTCCCCTGAATGACACATATTTGTGTGAACAGACATGTGAATGGATCGCCGATCTTTCGCATGCTCTTCTTCTTCTTCTTCTTTTTGCCATGTAGATGGGCCCTTCCTCATGAAGTCTAAAGCCAATAATATGAGGCCAAGGAAGGATGAAACAATACTCAGGGTGATTATTTAACATGATGTATTAAGAAACTAGGCCATTGGTTGGCAACCTGGTATCCTCTGCAAACCCCATAACCCATGTAAATTTGACATCCTGGGTGAGGATTGTGGCAGCTGAAGTCTGTACCAACACAAACATGTGGATGTCACCAGGATGCTTAGATCTGTCTAGAAAGTGTGAACCAGATGCAGAAAGGGGTATGGAACCATACTTCTCATAAATGAATAGGGATAGTATGCACAGAAATTATGCACACAGTATGCTTAAACAATAGGGACAGTTATGCACAGAAATTAAACACTCTGTTTCAAAACAAAATAGCCAGACCATATTAAAACGTCTTACTCTTTTTGGCCAGAGCCTCTTTGTTTTCACTTTAACATTTGGGCAGGTAACACTGTTGAATCCTTGTAAATGCTCCTGCAGTGCTCTTGTTTTTCTGCCCAAGGCCTGTCTTAATTCCTATGTTCACATTTCCATTTGAGGCAGAGGATTTGTGCAGATGAAATATCTGTGTTTGTGTTTTTAAAGCCCTGTTTTTAGGTTGCAATCCTACAACACTTACCTAGAAGTAAACTTCATTGAACTCAGTGGAGCTTATTTCTGAGCAACTGTACTTTTATAGCTTGAGCAGTTTTAAAAAGTAATTGTGTGTGTGTATGTGTGTGTCTGAGAGAGAGAAAGAAAGAGAGAGAGAGATTATCAGACACGGTGAATATGCTGCCAGAATAATGATAGCAGAATGCAAAAGGACGCCAACTTCAAACGACGTCATCCTTTTGCATTCTGCTGTTGTTATTCTGGCATTTCTTTTTATTGATGGGCTGGAGCTGTCAATGGATCACCCATCCCGTTTTGGTGATGGCATTGCCAGCGTCTGAAACCTCGTGCTGTTTTTGACTCGTGATTCCAGTGTCAATGGGTGGTCCTGCCATAATATCTCTGAGTGGGATTGCGAGAACCAGGTAGGCTACCCTCTTTTTTGTACTCTCCCCGGGTTACTTGTTATTTTTTTAGTGTGTGTATGTGCTTTTCTGAACTTTTTGTGTGTGTATTTTTCTTTTTCTTTTCTTTTCTTTCTTTCTTTCTTTTTTCTTTTTCTTTTTCTTTTTTTTTGAATTTCCTGTGCTTGTGTCTTCGTGTGAGAACAGGCGGGATTTCAAGGAAATCTGTTAGAGCTCCATTCATTCCTGGGCTGCCTTTGGATGGAAGATAAGGTAAGTGTGATGGGGTGGGTTATTGTGTTGGGACAGGTCTGGAGATTGTGGGTGTTCCTGTCTGATAATATCCAGAGAGAGAGAGAGAGAATACAGCTAATCATATGCCTGCTAACTCATAAATAAATCTTCCTCTATTCAAACTACATTTTATCCCAAGCATACCATATAAGTCATAAATTGCAATGATATACATTTTTCTGCAAATAAGTTTCCAGGAAAGTAGATATTACTTCTGAACAAACTTGCAGCGTACTGCTCTGTCAGATTTTACCAATGCCAAAGTTACAAGTTATGATGCTTCAGACCCTACTAGGTATGAAGAATTTGTGAAATACCAAAAGAGATTGCCATTTGTTAGCTGCTGGTGCTTTATCGGTGGTTCCAAGAATGTAAAAAATCTGACATTCTCAACATGCTACATATTAACTAGGAGATATATGATGTCAGTATGAAGCAAAACTAATTAAATCTCATCTTCCTTTCATCTCCATTTGCCTCAGTAATAGCTAATGACTGAAATCCTTAAATGAAACTACAAATTAAGAGTTTAACTAGAGAATTTTCTTTGGATTTCCCATTACTGTTATGAGATGGCAAGAACTGAATGAAATTGAGATGTGGAAAATCTTAGAAACAGGTATAAAATGTAGCTAGAGGCGTAGGAAATTGACCAAGACTTTACTGCCAATTCTCCTTCCAATCAACACAGCTATATCCCTTTGGAATAATACAGAAAAATTAAGATATGATGTGGGCTGTGATAAATGAGAAGCAGGCTAGAAATAAAGCAGATTTTCCCATCTCTGGAGATTTTCAGGTGATCCTTGCCATGCAAGGATCGCCCGGGACAGTTTCGTCACAGCAGTGTGGCAGGGGGTTGATTTCGGACGCTGCTGTCGCTGCTGCGAGATCGTCGGTCCCTCTCACGCTAAGGCTTGGAGCCTGCCGCACTATATGGAGGTTGTCCGTGAATAAAATCTTGCCAAATATAGTGCAGCAGGCTCCAAGCCTTAGCACAAGAGCAACACCGTCGTCTGAAATCGACCCCCTACCACGCTGCTGTGATGAAACTGTCCCGGGCGATCCTTGCACGGCAAGGATCGTCTGAAAATCTCCTCTGACATGAGCTTGGATAACAGTTGCTTTTTAGACTACAACTCTCAGAATTCAGTGGTTTTGCTGGCTAGAGGATTCTGGGAGGTATAATCCAATGATAATATTTCTAACTAGCTCTGAACAGGTTTTCTTTGTTTCTCTGCCCATCTTAATTCTTGAATATTAATTGTGATGACAAACTGGATGATATGAACTGCTCACTTCCGTACCTTCCTGTTTTAGAACAGCAAGAAAACTCTAAGAATACAGGAGTAAAACTGCTTGCTAGTTCCCTCATGCATTTAGGTGTTCATACTGACTGACCTCCTGCTGAGAGATGGATAAGATTACACTCTGTCTCTCTAAATGCATAGAAAATAAGAGTGCTTTGGAGGTCAAGGAGACCAGAAGGAGAGTGTTAGCTTGCTGTCATCTACTTTGGGGATTCTCTTGCATTGCATTTCTTGAATCCTTTGCCTCTTTCCTCCTAGGACTTTATAAGACTAGCGTATAAAAATGCTGTAATTCCACAAATAAGGAAAGCAGAAACTTTGTGGCATTATTACACTTATTATTACATGTCGCTGTAATCTCACAATACTACTGCAACGGAATTATCACACAACCATCACTAACACTTTAAAAATAGGATTTTACTTCCATGATTTAGCCTTGTTGAGATTTCAGCAATTCTCATGAGAAGACACAACTTCAGTTAAAAGCTCCAAAATCCCCTTAATTTACAAACTAAGTCAACACATAAACACTTAAACAAACCTAAAATGTGCAAACAAAATGGGACCATTCCTTAAAAGATTGTCCTGTTGATAATTTTCACATTCTCAACCAGATGTTTTCTTGCTGGGAATGGGAAGGGTGGGATGAAGACCACCCATTCACGCTGTAATCCTGTGATTAAACTGGGATGTGTTTTCGCACGCTCTTCAATACCATGAAAATAGAGATATTGAATACTATTGACAGCTTGTCCCATCAGTCAAAAGGGACATGTTATTGGCAGCTGGAGCACACAGTAACCACGGGAGGACAAAGACATTGTGCGATAGCGGGAACCTGTTTGCGCTACCGTGATGCTGTATTCGTGCAATTATAGCCTCGTCTAATAAAGTCTCTAGTCTCAGTTTGTAGAGTAGCCTGGGAAGTATGGAACATTCCCTCACTGCCCTGTGGCTTCATGCCCATTCTTTCTGCATATGAGAATAGAAAGTCCTAAATTTGAGCTCAAGTAGGAAGAATATATTTTAGCTAAGAAGTATAGGAAAGACAAATGTGTGTACAGGGTCAAATGCAAAAAGGACCACAGAGAAATGCAAAACATGGTGAAAATACATGCCCCCCAACTATCCTGATTTGGTAGGGACAGTCTCAATTAATCCTCTGGTATCCCACTTTTCTAATTACTTTGAAATTGTTCCAGTTTCTCTTTCCTTTCCCCACTTCCCCATTGCTGCAAACTGAGTTCAAAGCGCAAAAGTAGTTTACACTGAATTAACTGGAGGGGGGCAGCCTCTCCTACCTTGTCTGTTCTTCCTCATTAATAACTTTTGCCATTTTGACCACCACACTCTTTGGTCACATGTATCCCCATTTTCCCCCTTTGAAATGTGGTAGGATATGAAAATGTCTTAAATTCAATAAAATAAAATTACCGTAGTCTTTTTGCCAGTAACTCTACAGATGCTGCTATTCTTACAACTGTTGTTTCAGAGAAAGACAGTTTAGGAATTAAAAAAAAAAAACCAGAGAGGTGTGAGACATTTCAAACAAGATAGAGAAATCTTGATCAAAATGAGGACAAATTGCTCTCCTCCACACAGGAATTAAAATAATAGTATCAGATGAAAGATGTACGAGCAATAGACCAGCAGTGCTATATGAAAAAGGCAACCCATTATTATGAAGGTGTAAGGCTTGATGTGAGGAACGGCATGTGCAGGGTATCTGCATGTTGTCAGTAAATTGTGTCAGGAATATACAGAGGATGCAAAAAAGGATTAAAAATGAGATTCTTCCAACTGGTAATGGTGGGAGAACAGCAAATGCAAGAGATTTAGGAGATTATCAAATGTGCAAAGGATCCCAGAGAAGGGAAGACAGGAGATCGCTAAAAGGCTTCCTGTTCAGATGACATCATCCCCATTCTGTCATGCTCCCATTCTGTTCCCGTCCCCCCGCATGCTCTTATTAATTGCTTAAGCCATTAATAAGTCACCTGTTCCATCTCTGTGATGGAATCACGGGCTTCTGAAAAGGAGCCCTGTTATGCTAGTGTGATGCCAGCCATGGTGGGAGATCCCTACTGGACACTTTGGGCGTGATCAGGACGAGGAGGTTAGTGACACCCTTTTTAAAAACCCTCTCTGGGTTACTTGGGATTTTTTTAGTGTGTTTTGGGGTTTGGTTTTCAGTTTTGATGTTTGGTTTTATTTTTATTTTTAAATTTCCTGCACAATCGTTCTCTCGTGAGAATGGCCGGGATTTGCTTTATGGACCGTGAATGCAACTTTGCGATGGCTGAATTCACTCCCAACCTGCTGAGGGGAGGGGAAGCAGTTTTTATGCTGGTATAAAGTAGGTATTTGAAAAGTTTTCCTTTAAATTGATACAGGGACGGGAGTGGGGTGGGATTGGGGGGTTCCAGGACAGAAATGTTTTCAAAGGGCCCATGTGATAATCTCCTTATTTTAAAGATGTAATCAGCTACCTGAAACCTGAATTTTATAAACCTGTGGAGGTTCGCTAGAGAATGGAATTGCAGGCAGGGAGTGATAGTCAACCATGAGTGAAAACACTAAAGATGCAGAGTCCAGAAAATGCCAACATTCTCATAATTGTGACATATGTGATATACATGTTTTTCCAGACATTTTTTAAATTTTTTTATGTTAAATGTATATAGTAAATTCCTTTAAATACATTTAAAGATAAAATACTCTTTGAATTGCGTTATTAGGAAATTTGCATTTTTACAAATGCTAAGAGAGTGTCTTAGGGTTGCCTTAAGTCTGAAATGACTTGAAGGCATACAACAGCAACAAGAGAGGATCCCAAGACATTCTGTAACCACCCCAAGATACTTACATGCCTCCAGTTTCCACCAGAACACACTACAAAATCTACTGTTTACAGCCAAGTCCTCTGATGTAACCATATCTGCTCAGACCCACAAGACAGAAAACTCTTGAATTTACTACAGGTGTTGGCATGCCCTACTACCACCTCCCTATAATATCTCATAACTTGAAATATTGGACACTTTGAAGGGGTCAGGTAGACTGGGGTGATCCAAAGTGAGGTCATATGGAAGTCACAAAGACTTGGGACCATTTTTGCAACATGCCTTAGGACTTTAGCACAAAGTTTTAGAAACATTTTAGCAAGCATACCCAAGCTAGGACTGAGTGGAAGCCCCTTAGTAAACAAAACCATTAAGGAGGTATGTGCAAATTATTTCTTGGTCTCCTAAACAATGAGTCACACAGCTTAAACAATCAAGTGACTGTTCCATCCCAAATTCCCAGGAAACATCCCTTGGAACCCCCCTCCTACCAATGTGAGGTTGTCATAAACATATCAATTCCTATCAATTTCCTAGCCATTAACAGCAATCACCTAAGTTTTGGCTTCCTTTGGTGAGAAACCCACTAAGCTTTGTTGCTAAGCTGAAGTACCCAATGCAGGATATGAAATAAGGTATAGATTTTAGCTCTAACAATTGAAAGGCATGCCACTGTGGATGAGACCCAGCCACTCTCCTCAGCATGCCTTCAGATTGGAACTTGCAGAGCCACTCTCAGACCTCTGTCTGAGTACCTTGAAACTCCACTTTTCAAGACTGGTAATCACCCTATTTCTCAAAACGATCTCTCTATCCAACCTTTCTGCCTAATCCTTCGATAGCCTTGTGCATGTTCTTGTGAGTGTGAGTTGTGTGTGTGAATGCGTTTTTGTGCTATTTCCAATGAAATATTTTATTTCATTTTAACCTGGAGTTCTCTGAAGTTAGTACTGGTATATATAGTGAAAAGATCTCAAAGTTACCCACCTCTTGCAGCCTTCCATTTGAGCTAATAATGATAATAATTCCCAAAATATTAATATAGTCTTTGGCATCACAAGTTGAGCTCTAAAGCATCCCCACCTGCTCAGATAACACAAACATATCTCAAACGAAAGAGGTGAAGAAACAAATCACCAAGGCAAGATAAATACCTAGGAACCATCTACTACAAGGCAGACCAAAACCACAAAATGACAGAACACCCTAGTTGTCATCTACAATCCCCAGCTGAGAGCACTCAGACACATCATCAATAAACTGCAACCAATCATGGGGCCCTGAGCCCCTGAGCATATAGTCCTCTCACAAACCCTGAGAGAAAGGCCTTTATTGGCTTACAGATAGCCTCCAAATCTTAAAGTTCTGCTCACTTATATTGGCTTCATCGCACACTACATGTATTAATACAGTACAAGAGTCCTTTCTACTGAGCATATAACAAAAGGATTCTTCTCAGAGAGAGTTTTGAAGCCAGGGAAACTGACGTTTGGTAAGCAGATTTATTGCTTTCACACACTAGCTCTAACCCAACCATGTAAAGATCTGAAAGACCTGTATCACCTTACCTAGCCCTTTGAAAATTTAGGGCAAGGGACATGATTTCTGGACACTGCTATATTCTATCCCACTCCACAGCTGTATAACTATGCTTCATACCTGAAGACTTAATACCACTCAGTACTGGATCTGAAGAAGCCGTTTATATCCACTAAAGCTGACACTTAAAAAAAAAAACAATTAGTCCTAAAGGTGCTGCCACATTTCTTTGTTTCTTCCCCTCCTTTCCTCCTTTTTATACCCCGGGAATGGCGCATTTGGGGGTTACCTTTTGTAGAAAGACCATTAGCAGTATCTTTAGTTCCAGCAAACTTAGGTTGTAACTGGTGCCTTGGGACTTTATACCCCTCAACAGTATAAAGGGATTACTTCTAACCTCATCTAGCTAGTAGATCTGGGGACTGGGATAGCACTGAGAGTTCAGAAAACAAAAACCAAAATATATGAAGCACATTGTGGGTCTCTTTCATAGGATGTTTGAATGTCATTTCCATGTGGGAAAACTCTAGTATGTGAGGCTGACCTACACTCAGTGAACAATGTCTTCTGTTTTTCCTTCCAAACAATGGTACAAAAAGACTTGGCATCAAATGGAATATTTGGGACAGCTGAAATTTATTCTGAGCTTATTTTGAACTCCAGTTCACCCTGGAATGAATGCCAAATTTCTAATTTATCTACAAGAATTTATTGAACCATCACTCCAACTAAAAGGGGAGGGCAATTCATCTGTGTTTAGTACCTGAAACAGCAGCTTTCATGTCATTTGAACACTAGCCTTCATGCCATTAGAACAAAGTCAACAAAAGTCTACAGAAATCAATAATATGCTCTTACTCACCTATCCAAAATGAGTCCCTAGCTTCCTACTTGTGTAAAAGAAACTGGGAAGGAATACTCAGCAATTCATTTCCCCCCCTTTAGTGACTCTCCTCCCTCCACTTTCTAACCATTTTTCATAAGACCCTATGTGCTATAAAAATAGCACAATGAAGATATGTCACACTTTTTTAGACAGGAGATAAAGGTGAGCACTATCTGCCTCTATATAATTCTCAGAATGAGAGTGGCATAACATTCCAACTTCTTAATTTAAAATACCTGTGATATGATTTTTACAATGTTACTTCACTTGAGATATTACTGATTTTCATGTGTGTCTTGTCTCCACCCTAATAATTTTTTCCTCTTGCATCAACAAGTAAGATGTTTTGTTTTCTTTAGTAGTGTCATGCCCCGTGAGTCTGATGAGGGTATGGAATCAGATGAGTAGGAGGACAGGGCAGGAAATGGCCCTATGGACCCTGGCACAGGTTTATCTACACCTGTGCAGCAGCGAGCCCTGCTGAAAATCCCCTTGTCCCTAGGTGGAATTCCTTTGTAAGTGTTGAGTTTTGATTCTATCATTTTTCAAAACTGGAAGCCAGATTTTGTTTACTTTTAAGGTTTCTTTTTCCTGGCTGCTCTTGTGATGTCTGATCTGGAGTAACCATTAGCCTGTAGGGCCCAGTTTAGGTGCTTCAGTTCATCCTCCAGGTAGTGAGGTTCGCAGATCCTTTTTGTGAAGTCTACCAATGTTTTTATTGTGATGGGAGTTCTTGTGTAGGTATCTGTCTGTGTGTGTGGAGGGGGGGTTGTATCAGACATCACAAGAGCAGCCAGACCCAGAATAAACCACAGAAATGAAGAAAAACAACCACCCAAAGGGATGGTATTTTTACCATATATCAAAGGAGTCACAGACAGAATAGGGATACTGATGAGGAAACACAACCTCCAAACAATCTACAGACCAACCAAGAAAATCCAGGAAATGCTACACTCAGTGAAAGACAAAAGAGACCCTCTCACAGCTGCAGGAGTTTACCACATACCATGCAGCTGTGGACAAGTTTACATAGGGACTACTAAACGTAGTGTGCAAACATGAATCAAGGAACATGAGAGACACTGCAGACTGGGCCAACCAGAAAAATCAGCAGTAGCAGAACATGTTATAAACCAACCTGGACACAAAATGTTATTTAAAAAGACAGAAATTCTGGAGCAGGCCAACAACTATCATGTCAGAATGCACAGAGAAGCTATTGAAATCCACAAACACCTGGACAACTTCAACAAGAAAGAAGAAACCTTAAAAGTAAAACAAAATCTGGCTTCCAGTTTTGAAAAACAACAGAATCAAAACTCAACACTTACAAAAGAATTCTACCCAGGGACAGGAGGATTTCCAGCAGATAATGGGCCATCAACCAACCATTAGCCAAACAGACACTTATCCTCCTTGCATTTCTACACCCAGAAGCTAAGCATTCAAATACACAAATTTGCATATACTCCCCAACAGGGGTTCACAGTATATAAACTTCACACACACTCCTACTCAACCATTCTCTGACGATGCCAGCCACAGATGCAGGGAAAATGTCAGAAACTCTTCCATAACATGGCCTCACAGCCTGGAAAAAAAAAACACAAGGAAAATCTATGGATGCCAGCTGTGAAAGCCTTCAACTTCACACAGATACAGGGAGTGTAAAGGTAATTTTTAATAATCTGCTATGCTCTCTTTCACAGTTTGGAAACAACTAGATAATTAACTTTGTAAATTATTAACTTGTTAGATTTTCACCAATGTAGCTTAAATCAATATATTTCCTGATTAACGCTGGAGTTAATCTTTCACTTTAATCAGTTAGTTATTTTTAGAACACTATAATTCATTAGGGTGAATGACTATCACTCTGGAAGTCTTAGTAGAACAATAAGACAGAAAGGCCTTCGGAAAAGAAGGATTAAGATTGGAGAACTTCATCAGGTGGTTCTGTACCTGCATAGGCTAATATGCTTGCTTATCATGGGTATCTTTGGAAGAAAGGGGAGAGAGACTTATAAGAAAACCCTCCTAGATGCTCAGCAAAAGAAATGCTGGGAAGCAATTGAACTGGGATTGGAAAGCAATGGAAGAAGAACTTAAAGGAAGGGAAAAAAAGAGTCTTGCAGCCTAATTGCACTACACTATTATAGCACTATTATTCCACTTTAACTGCTGTGGCTACCTCCTGTGGAATTCTGGGGTTTGTAGTTTAGTGAGGCTTGAACTCTCTGTCTAAGAATGCTAAATGTCCCTCCCTAAACTGCAAATCCCAGGATTCCATGGGAGGCAGCCATAGCAGTTAAAGTGGAATAATAGTGCTATAACTGCATAGTACGCTAAGGCTCTTGGTCCAGAACAGATGGATGAAATGGTATGTTTGTGTGTGGGGGACTGATTCTTTTGCTTAGTCCTCAAGTAGTAATGTCTCCTTCAGAATGTCAGTCCCTTTAGGCCTAAAAGTTTGGTACTCCCCTTTTCCCAGCCTGCATGGAAGTTGATGGAGTCTTTCTAGGAGGTGAAGAGTGTATTATGACTCTTTCCTCATCTCTTGATTTCTATAGCATATTATTATTTTATATTAATTTTTGGCATAAGCTGCAATGAAATCCTTTCTAATCCTTTAGTATGTTTATTATTCTTCACACAGTGCAAATCACTCATATAATAAAATTAAAAGCTTTTCTCATCCCCAATTTCATCTCTTCCTTTCCCCCTTTCTTTCTCACCCACATTCTGCTTTTCATCTGCCCCCATCTTCAGACTTCAAATTTTGTTAAGGTTGTAGCCAGACACTTATTGCTGCACTTGCAATAGAGTCTCTAGCTAAAATTAACACATTAGTTATTACTAACATTTAACAATCTAGGTATTTGAATGGCAATGAATGGCAAGGGTGTGAGGGGTTAGGAAAAAGAGAAGAGAGATGCTGATGAGTGTCAATCTCAATTGAACAGGTTTTGAGATGAGAGCCAATGCTCTGAAATAACCTTTCCTAACCTGAAATTTTCCAAATGAGTTGGACTCTCATGATTACCAGACAACAATCTAATTGTGAGCTTTGTAGTCTATCTGGGAAAAAAAAATCTAGGTTGGAGGAAGACAACACTAAAATAACAAAAACAACACTTTCAATATGTGCATTTATGTGCCTTCAAGTTGCCTGCCAACTTATGGTGACCCCATGAATTTATGCCAATAACAAAATGAACCCTAGAGATCAATGTGATGACATTCATGCTATTCTTCCATGGCCCATTCCAGAAATTATCACTTTAAATAACAATTTAATGAATGATAGATTTAACCAAATAAATCCATTTATTATTAATGCTGGTGGCAATTAATTAATTTCTCAATTTCTAATTATTTAACATTATCTAATTAAATTTTAAACCTAACATTCCAAGTTCTGCTCTGTTTTCCTTGTATACTGATAAGCTTTATTTTAAAAACAAACAAGCTTATGGCTTAACAGTGTTCATGCTGTATATCTCAATACATTTTTAATCCCCCCCCATGATATTTACTCTTAATTAAAAAGCTCAAACCAAAACTCTGTTTCACTGGTTCACATTGCTCCTTCCTGAGGCTGTGGACTTTATCAGACCAGCCAAATATGGCATCATAACAACACCTAATGATCATGAAAGGGTTCGCATACCAGGTAACGTTGTCCTTTTGTGATCATATATTGTGAAAAAGGTGTTCTATTTTATTGATGGCCAAGCCATCAATAGATCTCCCCTGGTGCTCTGTTGCTGGCATTGTCAACATTTGAAACTTCACGCCATTGGGCTCATGGGAATGCAGCATCAATGACAGAACATTTATGGGTGATATTAGAACAGCCAGGTAGGTGACGTTCTTTTTATGACCCCCCCCCCATGTACTTGGGACTTTTAAAGTGTGTTTCTGTGCTTTTCTATACATTTTATGTGTTTATTTGTCTTTATTTTTCAAATTTGCTGTGCTTGCATTTTCTCGTGAGAATCAGTGAGATCTGAAACCAGAAAGTAAAGGGAGCTCTGGTCACTCTCTGTTAGTGCCTGGGCTGCCTTTGAACACTATGGAAGGTAAGGTCTGGTGGGGGGTTCTTTTGCTGGCATAAAAATGCCACAAAATATGCTGGCAAAAGAACAATAATGGAGTGTGGTCTGCTAACGTTCTGTGTTTTTGTATTCTCTCTCTCTCAATCTCTCTCTCTCTCTCTGTGTGTGTGTGTGTGTGTCTGTGTTTCATCTTAGTATTGATTGTACCCAGCTTTTCAACTCTAAAAGCTGCCAGTGTTCATTCACATTTGAGAAGAGAAAAGACAAAGGTACGGTATATTTTTCTGACTGAGTGCATCTGCACTCTGAGGTGAAAATGGCAGCTTTCTACAGCCAACATATGCCAAGTCCTTGTCTTTTGCTGTAATGTAAATTGAACTAGTTCTGTGAAAATGTCACATAGTTTGATGCATTTATTATAGCAGTTTTGTGCACTCTTTTTGCTTTTTAAAAAAATCACAACAGTTTCAGGCATTTTCTTTTAAGAATCAGCCAACACTGCAATTGAGTTTGCAGCATCTGTGAGAAGAAAGTCTTTTGATCTTGTATACTTGAAGATATACACTTCATTGTTCCAGACTGCTCCCCTCTTCTTCTTTTGACCTTGGTATCACTGATTTAAGTAGAATCAACATAGGAAGCTACAAGGAGGACTAATCATTTGCCTATCTTATTCTGTAATTATTTGCACTTACAAGCAGTGCTTCAGTCTTTTCCTGCCTGAATTGCTAGGATATAGAAGGAAAAGAATCTGGGATCTCTTGCATGCAAAACATGTGCTTTATGAATGACCTACAGCTCTTTTCCAAAGGCTTCTGCATGGGGGTGGGATTTTTGACTTTGTTCCATTTAAACAGCCTGGTCAGAGCTTGAAAAAATGATTTGAAAAACAACTTCCAGAATCCCTTAGCCAGCATATGGATTTGGATAGTAGCTTCTTCAAGCTCTGAGCATGATGGGATGACATGGCGGTATTGAGCTCTGAATGAATCAAATGGGAATACCTGTAGAAGCTTAGCATGCAATGGGCATTAAAATATTAGTGAATGAATTGACATATATGGTACATACCATCCAACACGTCACAAATGAAAACTGGGACACATGCAGCCAAGCAACTTCAGAGTGTAGTCAAGATGGCGAAAGTTATCAGTGAGGAAGGACACACAAGCTAGGAGAGGCTCCAGCAGTTTTCTTTTGCCTGAGCCTACTGGGAAGGGCAAGATTCTGCCCCATCCTCTCCTCTCCCACTACTGAATTGAGTGCAAACTATTTTGGCACTTTGAATTCAGTTTGTAGCAACTGAAGTGAGCTGAGGGCAAAGGAGGGTAGTGGGAGGATAAGAGAGAGGCTGGGAAATTTTAAAAGCAGCTGGGACAGTAATTGCCAAACTGAGACAGTTGGATGGTATACAGCCACTATGGGACAATGCTTTCCAATGAGCCCAGGACATAGAGCTAGGAAATCTGACACCTAAAGACAGTTGTTTCTAGTTTAGAGTGGTGTGGAAGACAAATGGTTACAGGCACTACACAATGTAATAATACAAGCAATTGGCAATATTGCTCATTAAACAAAAACCTTTTTGTTTAAGCAGGCTATTAATGTGTAAACAGGGAGTCTTCTTACTGGGATATGTATTTTTAAAAACTTTTGTATGTCTTTTAAATGATTTTATGCTGTTCATTGGGGTGATTTTTTAATTATTTCTAAAATGTTATTGTTAGGTTTTAAAATTGATTATCTTTGACTTGGAAGAGACCACCAAGGACAATCCAGTCCAACCCCCTGCCATGCAGGAATACACAATCAAATCATTCCCGACAGATTGCCATCCAGCCTCTGTTTAAAAACCTCCAAAGTAGACTCCTCCACACTCCCAGGCAGTGTATTCTAATTCCAAACAGCTCAGGACATTCTTCCAAATCTTTGGGTGGAATTTCTTTTCCTGTAGTTTGAACCTGTTCCTCCATGTCCTGGTCTCTGGAGCAGCAAAAACCAAGCCAAGAAGAATAGGCTGCCTAGGAGTGTGGTAGAGTCTCCTTCTTTTGAGGTTTGATGCCCCCTTGTCATGGGAGGGAGGCTTGCGTACCCTAATGATGTTTTGAGCTATGCTGGCGGTGGCACAATAGCCACCGGTAGGGTCTCCCATGCCAGACAGGTCAAAACCGAAGGGTCTGACAAAGAGCGTCAAAGGGCAGGATGGGCTCTCTAGCCTTATGGCAACCATCCTAAGAGACGGAAAACTCTAATCCCAAACCCGGGCAGATGGTGCTCGTCCAACCCTATAAGGTCAACCATCTAAGAGAAGGAAACTCTAATCAAACCTACGACCCGAGGACCTCGCTGCTACCGTCCATGCTTGCAAGGCCACGGCAGATGAACCTTTGGTTTAAAGGGTGAGGCCAGTTCTGTGCATGCTGTGCTCCACCAGAAAAATCCATTGCACAGGTTCGAAGGACAAATCCGACTCCAAAAAAGCCCTGTAGTGATAGGCGAGAGATGAAACAGCAGGTGTAAAGATGCACTGGAAGCCACAGGCCCAACCCTGCATGCAGGTGGTGCAGGACTTTGGTCGCTCGAGATGACAGTCTTGTTCAGCAGCATCCTGAATGATCAAGCAGCCTTTTTTAAGGAGAGCACTGCTTGCTCCATATGGAGAGGGGCCTAGAAAAGATGGCCGAACGAAAGCTCATCCACATCTACCTGGTTGGCTAGCCATGGCCAACGGGAATCTTCTGATGCGGTCAAACCAAGGCAAAGAAACAAAGGCACACACCAGCCTCCAAAGGTGTAAATAAACTGACACTTGCATGCTGGAACATCAGACCCATGCAAGACTCTGCAGGTAGTGGATGGCCTGAGCGTCATTCTGCTCTAATAGCCCATGAACTATCATGACTTAATATTGACATTGCTGCTCTTAGTGAAGTTCGTCTCCATGAAGAAGGCAGCCTTAAAGAACATGGCGCTGGCTACACACTTTACTGGTCTGGCAAACCCCAAACCAAAAAACATCTTTCAGGAGTAGGCTTTATAATTAAAAACTCCATTGCCTCCAAACTTGAAACCTTGCCAACAGGACACTCTGATTGCCTCCCTCATGTTGTTCTCTTACACCTCCCACATGTTGTTCTCTTTAGTATATATGCCCCAACTATGCAAGCCGACCCTGTAGAGAAAGACAAATTCTACACAGACCTATGCCACCTCATACAAAAGGTCCCTGTAGAAGATAAAATTATTATCCTTGGTGACTTTAATACCAGAATAGGAAAGAACTCTGAAGCCTGGAAAGGTGTTTTAGGCAAGCATGGTGTTGGAAATTGCAATAATAACGGACGTCTCTTGCTAGAGTTCTGTGCAGAACAACAGCTGACTATTGCAAACACTATCTTTCGGCAGAAAGATAGCTTGAAGACAACCTGGATGCATCCCCGAGAGATCCAGAAGCTGTTGGCAAAGAAGAGAACTACTCACCAGGCATATTTCGCCCAGCCAACTTGCCATGTGAGAAAAGCAGCTTTCCGTCTCACATGTAGTAAACTTCAACAAAAACTCCGAGACATGCAGAACAAGTGGTGGATCAATATGACAGAAAAGACACAATGCTGTGCAGATCTGGGTGATCATAGAGGATTTTATGAAGCTCTTAAAGCAGTGTTTGAACCTACTTATCAGGTCCAAAGCTCCTATACAGTACAGATGGTCAAACATTAATTACTGATAAAGCCTCCATCCTGAATTTATGGGCTGAACAGTTTCAAAGTCTCTTTAGTGACAACCAAGTAGTCCAAGGCTCAGCTATCCAACATATGATACAGAAACTGATTGAAAAATGAATTGGACATAGCTCCCACTTTGGGAGAGACCCTTAAGGCCATACAGCAGATGAAAAACAGCAAGGCAGCTAGGATTGATGGAATCCCACCTGAAGTTTGGAAACACGGAGGGCATTCACTCCACGAAAAATTCCACGAATTCCTTGTGAATTGCTGGGAAAAAGGGGAACTGCCATCAGACCGCCGAGATGCAGTCATCATCACCCTGTACAAGAAAAAAGGAGCAAAATCGATTGCTCAAACTATTGAGGTACAACACTGCTCTCTATTGCTGGAAAAATCCTTGCAAGGATACTCCTGAACAGACTAGTTCCTGCTATTGCAGAAGAACTTCTTCCTGAAAGCCAATGTGGCTTCAGAGCCAATAGGAGTACTACAGATATGGTATTTGCCCTTAGACAACTGCCAGAGAAATGTCGAGAGCAGAACAAAGGTCTCTATGTAACATTTGTCAGCCTCACCAAAGCCTTCGACACTGTGAGTAGAAAAGGTCTGTGGCAGATCCTGGAAAGACTAGGATGTCCCCCCAAATTCCTTAAAATGATTATGTTGCTACACGAGGGCCAGCACGGTCAAGTCAGATATGGCGATGCTCTTTCAGAGCCCTTTCTAATGGAGTGAAGCAAGGTTGTGTTCTTGCTCCATCTTCATCAGCATGATGCTCCAAAGGGCTACGGTAGAGCTTGAAGAAGAAGACGAAATCTATATACATTACTGTACTGATGGTAGTTTGTTTAACCTAAGCCATCAGAGGGCTTGCACTAAGACTCTAAACTATCTAGTCTGTGAGCTGCTCTTCGCTGATGATGCCATCGAGCCAAAAATCTTGGTTTTCCCCTCAAATGTGGAGCAAACTGCAAATCTTTCAGATCCAGGGTTTCCTGCAGAAACACCAATAAAAATGTGAATCATAGAAAATGTCATGTATCAACTGTGCAGTGAATACAGGGTGATTATGGTTTTATTGCACATTTAGACAAGTCCCCAAAGGCTTTGGTGAGCAAGGGCTTTGCTGCCCACACAGAAGCAGCTCTGCAGCGTCTAACATCCTGCTTTGCAACAGCTGCAGAGCTGTTTGGGCGGGAAGTCAACCTTAAGAAAACGGAAGTTCTTTATCAGCCTGCACCACAGGACGAACACCACCATCCCCACATTGCCGTAGGCAAATCTGTGCTTAGGTCTGTTCCGCAGTTCACCTACCTGGGAAGCATCATCTCCTCAGATGCCAAGATTGACAAAGAGATCGATCACAGATTAGCAAAGGCACATAGCACATTTGGAAGACTTTACAAAAGAGTCTGGAGTAACAAACACCTGAGGCGAAGCACAAAAATCAATGTGTATAGAGCCATCGTCCTGTCTATTCTCCTTTACGGGTCTGAAACATGGGTCACCTATCGCCACCAGTTACGACTCCTTAAATGCTTTCATCAGCGCAGTATATGCACAATCCTAAATATACACTGGACTGACTATGTGAGGTATGTTGCTGTCCTTCAGCAAGCAGGGATCACCAGTATTGAGGCCCTGATATTAAGAACACAGCTGCGCTGGACAGGGCACATTTCTAGGATGGAGGACCATTGCCTCCCAAAAATAGTACTCTATGGTGAACTCACCACGGGTAAGTGTAAGAGGGGCGCTAAAAAAAATGATATAAGGACTCCCTGAAACAACATGTCAGGCTTGGCCAAATTGATCACCAACAATGGTCCACCCTGGCCTCACATCGGGAGGCATGGAGACGCACAATGCTGCAGCCTTATTTGAGAACTCACGCCGAACAAGTCTTGAAGAGAAATGACAATGCAGAAAGAATCACAACCCGGAAACATCACCCAAGGAGACCTTCTGCTATGCTTTCTGCAACCGGACTTGTTTATCTCGGATTGGCCTTTTTAGTCATCAGCGCACTTGAAGAAAGCACGGGATGAGTCCTTCCTGAATCTTTGTTTGCGAAGAAAAGCCAGAGAGAGAGAGAGATCATTAACATGATAATTACCACAAAAAACATACTAAGAAGATAGTGGCATAGTCCCAGATAGCCCCAAATCCCACAAAGTGACCTTGTTTGCGAAGAAAAGCCAGAGATCTTTGGTTGCCACTCTAGGACCAAGGCAGCATACAAATGAAATAAATACATAAAAAATAAGCAAAATAACATCCAGCTCCCCCAATTGCAGGCCACTGTTATGGACTTTGATTGGTCCATTATTGAAGTTACCATGTCTGACCAAATGCACATGCAGGTATTGAATTTTTTTGACAAGCACTGTCCAGCTTTCACAGCCATACATAGACATAGGGAATACGCATGCATGGACCATCCTAACTTTAGTATTCAGTAATCTATCTTTACACTTCAGGATCTTGTCTAGTTCCTTCATGCTGCCCTTTCAAGTCCTAGGGCTTGTCTAGATGAGCCAATATAATATAGATTGCTGCACATTAATGCAAAATCACAGCAGCATTCATTTGTTTCCACGGTTTTTTGTCGAGATTGCTGGTATGCAAAGTTAGCTGTGTTTGAAGTTCACATGCAGGCATGCCTGTGAATCAAGATGGTGACTGTGAGTGAATAACTCACATTTTTATTCTCCACAAATTGCTGCTGCACATTTTTTTACCACTTTAACTCTAAGGTGTGCAAGTGCAACCTTCTGCTTTAAAAAAGCAGTTTTGTTGCCTTGCTGCTGAAAAAATGTGCACAATTGCTACTGCAAAACTCAAAAATGGCGGTTCTGGCTAATTTGTTGCCAGCAAGCCCATCTCTGTGCATATCTGACCAATCAGCTTTCCACTACTGGAATGCACAGTGATGAGAATTTGGCTGACCTAATGAGTACTAGTGTATGTAGTTTTTGCCTCCCCCTCCTTCTGAAAACAATCACCACGGGATCTTGTTGGGACAAAAAGTGTTCTCGCATTCTCTGAGGAGTTTTTCATCATCTAGACAACACGTTAGTCTTCTGATTTCTTGACTACAGTGTCATTCTGATTAATGACTAAACCAAGGTATGGAAGATCTTGAATTATTTTCAATGTCTTCATTTTCTACTGACAAGACTTGTCATAGGAAATTTCTTCTTTCCTATAGAGAGGCAATACGTGCAGTGAGGAAATTCTTCTCTTCTGCATGGATTGCATCTGCAGAGTCTCACCCAGCAGAGCTGTTTAGGGTGGTGAGGGAACTGACACAGGTTCCACCTGTTCAGAACTCATTACTAAACTTGACAACAGCCTGATGTGATGCATTTAACAACTTCTTTGCAGATAAAATCTCTCAGATAAGAGCCAATTTTGACACTGGGGTTGGAGCAGATTCAATTGATGAATTGCCCTCTTGACCCTTGCCTTTCATGGCTGGCCGTCCAGGGGGGTGATGATGCATTGAGGATGTTCCTCAGGGACATCATCAATGCATCCCTTAGGGAAGGTCACGTTCCATCTTGCTTGAAGGAAGTAGCTTTTAGGAAGCTCCTAAAAAGACCTTCCCTTGACCCTCTGGATATGAAGAACTACAGACCATTCTCCTTATTACCTTTTTTGAGCAAGGTGATCGAGAGGGTAGTTGCTCTTCAACTCCAAGCTGTCTTGGAAGAAACCGATTATCTAGATCCATTTCAAACTGGCTTTAGGATGGGATTTGGAGTTGAGACGGCCATGGTTGCCTTAGCTGATGACCTCCGCCTGAACATCAACAGAGGTAATGTGACCCTGTTGGTGTTACTGGATCTTTCAGTGGGTTTTGATACAATAGATCACCACATCCTCTTGGATCGCCTGAGAAGACTAGGAATCGGAGACACAGCATTGCGGTGGTTCTGCTCCTTCCTCTCAGGTAGATTCCAGAGGGTGATGCTTGGGTACAGTTGCTCTGCAAGGAAAGAACTTAATTGTGGCATCCCACAAGGCACCATCCTGTCCCCGATGCTATTTAACACATATATGAAACCGCTGGGAGAGATTATCTGGAGGCATGGGGCGGGATGTTATCAGTATGCTGATGACACCCAGATATATTTCTCCATGTCTCGGTCTTCGGCTCTGACTTCAGATGGTGTCTCATCTCTCAATGATTGTCTTAGGGCAGCAATGGACTGGATGAGGGAAAACAAATTGAAGCTGAATCCAGACAAAATGGAGGTTCTCATGGTAGCAGCCCCGAACCCAGGTATTAGGATACAACTTCCAGTCCTGAATGGGGTCACACTCTCCTCCAGGGACTATATTTGGTCATGGGTACATCTAGAAGAGACCATATAACACCGATCTTAAGATCTTCACTGGCTGCCCATTAGTTTCCGGGTCCAGTACAAGGTGTTGGTTATCACCTTTAAAGCCCTAAATGGCTTGGGTCCAACCTATCTTTGTGACCGCCTCCTTCCATATAATCCTTCCCATGTGCTCAGATCTTCTGGGAGGAAACTGTTGCAACCTTTAAAAACTAGGCTCTCGTCAACCTCCCAGAGGACCTTTTCGGCTATTGCTCCCAGATTATGGAATGGCCTGCCGGATGAGATCCGTCACATTATCACCTTAAATAGCTTTAAAAAAGCTCTTAAGACAGATCTCTTCCAGCAGGCCTTTCCTGAATAGATACCCGGCCATCTTAATTAGTCCGATCCCATCCAGCTTTTTATTGTGTTGTTTTTAGTATTTTTAGTATTTATTGTGTTTTAAATATTTGATTATTTAACTGTATTTTAAGGGGTGGGTGGGATGGAGGGGTTGTATGTAGATTTTAATGTTGTAAGCTGCCCCATTGCATTTTGTAGAGGGGCGGGATATAAATAAATTATTATTATTATTATTATTATTATTACTATAAAGTTATGGACTGTGAAGAAAGCTGATAGGAATGACTAATTTGAGATGTTGTGTTGGAGAAGAGTTCTGCAGATACCGTAGACTGCTAAAAAGACAAATAAATGAGTCTTAGAGCAAATCAGGCCTGAACTCTCCCTAGAAGCTATGATGACTAAACTGAGAAGACATCACTCACTAGAAAAGACAAGAATGCTTGGTAAAGGTGGAGGGCAGCAGGAAAAGAGGAAGACCGCATTCCAGATGGATGGACTCAATCAGGGAAACCATCCCTGACTGAGATCAAGATGTGAACAGGGCTTTTGATGATAGTGCTTTTTGATGTGAACAGGGCTTTTGATGACTTGGTGGTTTCTCATTCATAGAGTTGCAGTAAGTTGAAGTCAGCCTGAAGGAAGTTAACAACAAACTTCCTTGTCCCAGAATTTCTACCTTCTAACAGGATAATTAGAGAACCACAATCTCACATTCTATTTGCATTTTACTAGTAGTAAGTGTGAGAGCACACTAGAACCTGTCATTTACAGTACAGCAATGATCAAAGGTATCTGAGCATCTTTCAGCTTTCTTTGAAACCAGTCAGGCCAGGAGTTGTATCATTGTTAAGCATTCCAGTTTCAAAGTGTAACTATGTAAAAACTCAAAGCATCATAAAATTAAGATTTTAGCTTCCAGATTAGAAATATTCACTTGAATTAGGCTCATTAAAAATTCTAATTTCTGTAGCTCAGAACACTGAATGGACTTATTGATCTTACTTTTAAAAAATGATTTTATTACATTCTTCCCAGAAAAAGAAACTGAGGTTGGCAACCAAAAGCCATGAGATCAACAATTTTCATTTTTGCACTGCTTTTAAAATTATTGTTAGACGGCTACTTTAGTATTGTTGTTACTACTTTAAATCTTGTGCCTCACTACTGCAACCAATCTGGCACTGTGTTTGTTTTGTTGTTTACAATCTTTAAAACTCTTAAAAAAACTGTTAAGATTAACATTGGGACATATATGTTTTCTTGACAGAAAGCAATGTTAATTTTATTACATATCAAAAGAAAAGTCTGCCTTTCTCTTTTTAATTAGAGAATTGAGCCCATTGGTGTTGTGTGACAAACTCTTAATCTGAACCATTCAGTCTACAAATTTGCATAATTACCTTCTTCTGTTACTCCAGATTTTGTTGTTGCATGCCTTACAAGTTGTTTCCAACTTATGGTGACCCTAAGACAAACCTATCATGAGGGTTGCCTTAATCCACCTTGTGGATTATTTAGGACTTTATGAGATCACCCCACCATTATTTGCCATTTTATGCCAGCAAAAGAAGCCCCTTGATCAGACCTACCTTTAGCAGTGTTTACAGGGAGTCCAGGTACTAACGGAGAATGAATGGAGCTCCATTCACTTCCTTGTTCAAGATCTCACCAATTCTTGTGAGAAGACGCTAGCACCAGGCATCTCAGATGTGCATACTCTCAAGTGCTGACTCACACACACACCTGTCACTGGAGCTTAACTACTTTCATTACTTAGCTTACAGCTCCATCTTGTGGTCACATCCATGTCATTTCCTGACAGAGGAGGCAACCCCCCCCAAAGTATGTGATTTTTCCATCCTGCTATTTGTCACAGGTTTTTAAAGAAAGTGTGGGAAAAAACGTACTATTGGTTGTCTAATCAATCAGCAACCATCTTGGATACAGGGCACACAACAGAGCTGGATTGTGATTGGTTGGGCCTTGGAGGGGGTGGGCTTGCGAGGGATGCCTTGCAATTGAGGATCCGCCATTGTTGAACGGCTGCAGCAGCTTCTACGAACGAGTATCCATACCTCTCGCCTCCCCATCTCCAGCCTCTGCTTCCCTCCCAGCCTCTGTTCCTTCCCCATACTCAGTGTAATGAGCCCTTCCTCCCCCCAAGCCAAAGCCAAGCAAGCTCAAGAAGTGGCCGGGCATCTCTGGTAAGGCCTCCAAATGGCCAGGAAGGAAGCGTGAGCCAGCCATAGAGGGAGGGCAAGTCAGTCACGCAGATGAGAGGAGAGGGCCAGCCAGCTGAGTGGGTGAGCAGGGAACATCTACATTCCTCCTCTGTGACTGACAGCCAGCGGGGAGGCATGGGGTACGGGGACCATCTGTGTTCCTCCTCTGTGGAACTCCATATGGGTCCATGGTTGCAGAAGCCAGCTGTCAGTCACGGAGGAGGAACTCAGATGTTCCCCGCTTAATGCTCAGCTGGATGGCTCTCTCTTCTCATCTGTGTGACTAACTTGCCCTCCCTCTGTGGCTTTGCGGCTGGCTCACGTTCCCTCCCCAGCCTTTTGGAGGCCTTGTCGGAGCCACCCGGCCACTCCTTGAGCTGCTCGGCTTTGGCTTGTATGGGAGGGAGGGCTCATTATGCAGGGGCTGGGACAGAAGCAGAGGCTGGGAAGGCTCATTTTGTGTGGAGGCTGGGGAAGGATCGGAGGCTGGGAGGGAAGCAGATGCTGGAGGCAGGGAGGTGCAAGATATGGGTGTGTAAACAATAAATCTGACACTACTACCCACAACAAATCATGGGTATAGTGGGTGACAGAATCAAGTGTCCATGAGCCCTTGGATATTCTAGACTGCTTTTCTCTGAATAAGGTGACTGATTCACATTTTTAAAATTCTATTGTTTTAACTGTGGTATTATGTTGATTGACTCAATAAAGTGTGTCAGAGCCCCAAGTTTGCAAGGTTGCTGATGACCTGGGCTGATGGAGGTCTCTTATGCATAGGGTTGCCATAAGTCAAAGCCACCTTGATGACAAATAACAACAGCTTTCATTTTATGCAATATTTTAATGACATTATTGTGAACAACTTTCATGAGGCCTTCAGTTCTGAAAGGCAGTACAACACTATCTAAATAAATAAATAAATGGTAGAATCCAGCTAGCCATGAGGGTGGACTTCCTTCTCTCCCATCCCCAGACAACCTACTCTTCTGAAATCTACAGTAGGTCATTCCTTTGATGGAAACTGTACTGTTGAGGGGATGAGCTACAGGTTGAATATCCCTTACCCAGAAATCCAAAATCTGAAATGCTCCAAAACAGCATTGTTCACATGCGTGGTTGAGATAGTGGCACCTTTGCTTTCTGATGGTTCAGTGGACACAAGCTTTGTTTCAGGCTCAAAATTATTAAAAATATCCTTCAGGCTATGTGTATAAGGTGTACATGAAACATGAATGAATTTCATGTTTAGACTTGAGTCCCATCTGCAAGATATCTTATTATGTACAGTATACGTAAATATTGCAAAATATGAAAATGAAAATGAAAAATGAGAAGTCAGGAGACATCTTCCTGTCTGAGAAGAAAAACTCTCCCCTTTGATCTTCCCCTATAGCAAGGATAGGGATTGTGTGACTCTCCAGGTGCCCTTTCACATTACATAATTATAGTTATGATTCCACTGTAACTACCATGGCAACATCCTATGGAATCCTGGAATTTGTAGTTTAAGGGGGATACTGAGGATCCTCATCCAGAGAGTTCCACCCAGGATTCCTTAGGATACAGCTGTGGTAATGAAAGTGGAATCATAGCATTATAATTGTATAGTGTGAAAGGGCCTCTGGAGAGTAACAGAATCATCATCTCCTGCTACAGCGGTGAGGGACTACTTGAGACTGCATTTCCAGGTATTAACATAGAACAAGGACAAGATTACAAATATGGGCCAATCATGGTTGCTAAAAATCATGAAACCTCAAAGACCCACTTATAATAATATAAATATATCATAAACTGAAGCCAACTCAGCATAGATTTCATATGTTGTATAATAAAGAGTCACAAGCAGATAAATCAAGTTCTTATAAGATCATAAACATAATCAGGAACAGAATAACAGGGCTCCAGTAGAACTTGTTAATATAAAAACATCTTTAGGTTCCATACCAGCATCTTTTTTTCACTTTCATTTCAAGTTCTGTTTATAATTCTTATTATATATTTATATTTGGTGCAACACTGAGTTGGGTCCTCTAATTGAACTGCAATCCCTATCAGTCCTAGCCAGCATAGCCAATGGTGAGAAATGCTGAGAATTGCAACCTAGCAACATCTGGAGGGCTGCACAATTCTCACCCCTGTACTGCTCCATAGCTGCAAAGAGTGAAACAAAAAACAGATATGGTTTGTCTTTTATTTAACAGGAAAAGAGTTTATTTTTTCTAATCCAGAGATGAATTCAGCATTGTGTAGCATTGGTTTGAGTGTTGGATTTGTTACCCTATACTCTTGGGGGCCTTAAGGACTCTCAAAATACTGATATTAGTTTTAGGGATTAATATGCTCAATTTGGCTATGTGAGGGGGGCAATAGATAGCAGAATCTTTTGACCTATGCTTACTGGTACTAAGGAGGAGATGTTAAGCTAGATAGTACAATAAATTAGTCTTTATTTGAGAAAACAATAATAACAACATTCACACAAACATTCAGGCTTCAAGCATTCACACAAGACTAGGAAATAAAACAGGAAATATTGGGATAGAGAAATAGAGAAGGGAGTTGTTTGTGGGAGATACAACACTAGTCTTGTAGAGATGAAGTCACGGAAGAAACCAGCAGAGTGGAGGTCCCGATCAGGAATGGCTACACAGGAGATTTTCACACAGGGACAAAATGCCCCATTACTGTCCTGCCACCTCCTCTCCCGTTCCTGCCATGGAATAATGTAAATCTTTTACACATTTACCTTAATCCCACGGCAGGAACGGGCTCCCCCTCCCCTCACTGGCTGGCCGTAAATGCAGCCGTTGTAAGGCTCCTTTTACGACCGGCTGTCTGAAACATTATCACGTGATAACGGCTGGGCAGTAAATTTAAAAAAATAAAAATCCCCCAAACATAAAATCAGTTCACCAAGCACAAAAACACACTTTAAATCACACAATCAATACAGGGAGGATAAAATAAAGGGTGCCACTTACCTGGATGTCCAGATCGTACCAGGAAGTGCTTGGAAGGGACCTCCCCTCCACGGCTGTCATTTCAGAACAGCAACGGGGTTCCTGTTCGCACACCCGTGATTGCGTGATAGTGACGGAATGGGAGGCCTAGTCACAATGAAAAATCATGACTACATTGTTCCAGAACAGTCACGGGAGCAGGATGGATGGAGGACAGAATGAGGTCAACGTCGTCCTAAAGGAAAAACCTTTCCTGACCCTGTTCTGTTTCTGCCATGGGATATATAGCTTGTGCGAAAATCTCCACAGTCTGATATGGAGTTGAGAGGAAGGTGAACTGTGCACACTTGAATGGAGCTTTGGAAGGGTTTTTATAGTCAATACCTGCCTTTGAAGGATGGGATTCAGAGTGGAAGACTGTTTCTTGGAGTTGCTCAAGGTGAGACAAAGGCACTCTGGATTATTAATGGAATCTTAATGTGTGGATACTTGGCGATTGAATGGAGGAAGCAACTTCCTTTGTTTGGGGGAAGGACAAAGGTAAGAGGATCATTTACAGGTGTGAGTAACCCAGCCTTGGCTGATAGGATTAGCCAGGTGCTCAGACCTTCATTTGCCTTGCAAATTAACATTCCTTGGGCATTTGGGCAGGCCCCTCCTTAAGTGCATACCTGACTGAGCCTCAATGCTAGCCTTTGGAATTTCTTGGAATTTTCCAGTTTTAATGGCCATCCTGGATGGAAGGTCACATTTGACCTAATTATCAAATATTTCCAATTTATTATAGATATGGGGCAGGGGGTGTCAGGGTACGTAACAGATTAGAACACTAGGAGACCAAGGTTCAAATCCCCATTTGGCCATGGAAACCCCCTGGGTGACTTTCTCAGCCTCAGAGGAAGGCAAACAAAACCCCCTCTGAACAAATCTTGCCAAGAAACCCCCATGGTAGGTTCATATTACGGTTGCCATAAATTGGAAATGACTTTAAGGCATACAGCAACAAAGTAAATAAAGACTTTGGCATTTGTTTAACATTGCTTATACTGTAGTTTTTTTTGGTCATTGTTGGCTCCAGGAAGAACATCTACCTAGATTAGGCTACTGTAATGTGCTAGGCATGGCGCTGCCTTCAAAGATGGTTGTGAAGATTCAGCTGGAGCAGAATATAGGTATCCAGTTGCTTGTTGGGGGTGGCAGGGGATGACTGGAGCATATAGCGTTCCATCTACAGGGCAGCCTCAGTTTACATGGTAAGCATTTTGCACCACTTAAACTTTGCAGCAGGATAGTGGAAAACTCTCTTGTGGCATGCCATTTTCTCTCTTCAGCAGCTTCAACATAACATATGTAATTGTAGAACAGCTCTCTGTCTGTTCTATATTCAAGAGCGATTGAGGAAAAAGCTCTCTACCAATGTGAATAGAGGCAGATAGTCTAGCACACACGGCAAACTGCAGTGCTCTTTTCAAAAGTGCCAAGGTCTGACTAATGTCTATCACTAACCACTGACAGGATTTGCAATCTGATGCAAAGGAAGGCATTTAAAATGGAAGCAAGGGTCAGTTTATTTCTTTGGTTATTCACAGCAACAATTTCTAGGCAGCCTTGTTAATCGGTTGCAGCAGATGTTGCTTTTTGAGCGTACTCAGTTTAGTGCTTCCCATATATTGCAAGATGCATTAAGGTTGGCATGCATTTTAAAGGTATTAATTAATGGATTTGGAACCGGATGTGTAAAAAGAAAGGTGACTGGAATGGGAGGTGAGGTTCAGGACATAGAACATCTAGTGGTGCTGAGATAACCTGTTGGTTGATTTTGCCTTTTCTGGAAAAAATAGTGTAAAAATTCAATGAAGAGAGAGGTAATACTAGAATCTGCAACAATTTCCCTATGCCATTCTTGAGGTCTAGAAACTCTAAATTCTGGTGGAGGCAAAAAACAGCTTGTCTGTTCTTCTAGCCTTCTTCACATGGTACCATGTGTGAAAATGATATGATAAAAAATCATAGCTGATGACAACTTTGCCTCCATACCAATTTAACGTGACCCTATTTTCTTGACAAGATTTATTCAGAGGATGCCAGTACTGCAAGCCACAAGGTTATGAGTTCAATCCCAGAAGGCTCCAAGGTTGACTCAGCCTTCCAGCCTTCCATAGGTTGGTAAAATGAGTACCCAGCTTGTTGGGGGCAATTAGCTAAAAATAATTGTAAACCACTTAGGGAGTGCTTTGGCACTTATAAGTGTACAGTATATAAATATCAATGCTATTGCTATGTTGCTTCTAAGGCTGAAAGAGTGCAACTTGTCCAAGGTCACCTGGGAGTTTCCATAGCTCAGTGGGGATTTGAAGCCTGGTCTCCCAGAGTCCGAATCCAACATTCAAACCACTACAACATGCTGGTGAGAACTTTTTTACTTAAGTATGTTAGCACTCAGAACAAGTTAGCCTATAAATCAGAATAAACTCTTGACTCTTATGCTCAATATTTAATTTGGAAGCATTTTGACATTCCATCCATGTTTCTCTGGGGGAAAAAAACTATTAGGAGATCAGGAGAGGTAGACTTTTCATCACAGTTAGCAAGAGAACCTTTAATTAATGGTTAACTTTCAGCAGCCTTATTGCTGCATTTTCTTTATTACTTTGCATGGAACAGCAGAGAGGTCAATGATCTTCCCTTTGAGGCCTGAACTTGGGGCTATGTGTGGCAATTCTGTCTGGTTTGGAAAAGAGGAAGATGCCCTGGGAAATTAAATTCCTAGATATTTCTAATTTGCAGTATGTCAGAGCAGTTCTTGTATTACAATCTAATATAACGATTAGATTAATGATAAAAATTGCTCACTGAATTTCAAGTAAACCTTCTTCCAATGCAGGAAACATATTTGGGGGAGCTGTGTTGTCCATGCATCAAAATATAACAAAATACAAAATCCTCAAAACAGTGCTACCTTTATTAGCCAACTTAAGTACACAAAATACATCATGCAAGCTTCTCCATCAGGCAAAGATCTTAAAAATTATACAAGATTTAAAAAGTGACAATGTTCAAGTCTCTGCCAATGTTCTCTGCCTAAGAAAGTGGCAGTTAGCTTTGCACTGGACATGTACAGCCTGGATCTCAAGGGAAATTACTTTTCTGTTGTTAATGGAGTTGAAATTTTATTATCTGTCCTTTATTGCCCGCTGCCCCTAGACCCATGTGACCAGGAAGCTCCATTCACTTCCTGGACTGAAATCCCGGAAGATATGAAAAGAAGATATGAACATGAGAAATTCAAAAAGAAAAGGAAAAATACACACAAAAAAATGCATAGATACACTAAAAAAATAACAAGTAATCAGGGAAGGGTACAAAAAAGAGGGTAGCTTACTTGGTTCTTGCAATCCCACCTCGAAGCGTTCTGGCAGGACCACCCATTGATGCTGGAATCACAAAGTTTCAGCACAAAGTTTCAGATGCCAGCAATGCCAGCACCAAAACACGATGGGTGATCCATTGACAGCTCCAGCTCATCAATAAAAAGAAATATCAGGATAACAACAGTGGAACACAAAAGGATGATGTCATGTGATATTGGCATCCTTTTGCTTTCCGCTGTCATTATTCCGGCGCCACATTAGCCACGTCTGATAATCTCCTAAGGCTGAAATATTATGTGCATTTAGTTGGAAGAAAGCCCTAGTGAACTCATTTAAACTTAATTCTGAGTATAGTTATGTATTTAATTACACTGTGTGCAGTTGTGCTTTTAGATTTGGGAGAGGTTCTAGTCCTGACTGAGCTTTGACATTTGTTTTGGATCAGTCACTCTCTCTCATCCTGACCTACCTCACAAAATTGTTGTGAATTTAGAGCCATGTGTATTGCCCTGGAATGTACTGAAAGCAGGAGTATAACTAATAAAATGAAAATGATTTGCTCTTGTTTTTATTTTTGTTTTAGATTATGGCCTTGTTTTTAAAATATTTGCTTTTATATTGTGTTTGCATTTTATTCTTCTTCACTGCACTGGGGACCACTTCAGTTAAATATATGAAAAAGATAAGCACAGTCTATTCTAGCATATTAGTTACAAATAGGATTGTTACCTTTATTTCCCCTATTCCTAGGCCTTCAATGAAAGTTAGGCAGCTGATTAAGCAGATGATGCTTTCTACACCATTTTATTTACTTTATTTCAGTTTTTGCAAATTAGACTAATATAAAGCAACGACACAACAGAAACAACAACACAAGCACAACCCATTAATAAGCTGATAACCATATTCAGAGTACATAGAAAATATATTTCATGGAAATCAAGTGGTACAGTAAAACGTAGATAATGGATGTATTTTAATTCTATTTTCGAATTACCAAAAAATCTGGGCTCCATAGAAAACAAGGATTTCACATACAACCAGAAACTCACATTCAAAATGATCTCATACAAAGCAGAACTAAAAATAAATACTCTCTAGATAAACCGGTAGAGGCTATTTAGACAGACAGACAGATACACACAATCCTGTTTACAGGGGTTTGAACACATTTTAAATCTATTTGTGTTATCACCAAATGCCTCATCAATTCATCTTTCATATCAGCTTGTAAAAGTCCTGCTGACTAAAAGAACTAAGACCTGCTTTATGCAGAGAAATAGAGATCAGTGAGGTTACTTCAGTCAGCTCAAATGTCTCAGGTGCAAGCAAATGTGCAAGTCAGCTGTTCATGTGGGTTCAACATATACTGCTGAACTGAGGTTTTCTTTTATGTCAACATCACTTTTTTCCTCAGGTGATAAAGGTTGAATGGTCATTATTAACCCATTTGGTAATGAAATCAGTAGTAACAAAATAGTGTAAGAAGCAATGACTTGGTGGAAAAGCTTGGTGTTGTGATTCCTTACCATGTCTCCCTAACTTAAACTACCCTATTGTATTCCTCCATATGAAGAGATAATTTTGCTTTAGCTATAGTGAGCCTAGATGAAAATTCGTATGGAGGAATTTTGTGAGCAGAATTCTTTCCTTCAGGTCTATTTAACTAGTTTATTCTTGCTGTTATGTGCCCTCAAGTTGACTCTGACTTATGGTGACTCTATCACAGGGGTTTCATGGCAAGATTTATTTAGAGCAGGTTTGCCTTTGTCTTCCTCTGAGGCTGAGAGAGTATGTGACTTGCCAAAGGTCCTCCAGTGGGCCTCCATGGCTGAGCAGGGATTTGAACCCTGGTTTTCTCGAATTCTAGTCCAAGACTCAAACCACTATACCATGCTGGTTCTCATTTAATAAGTGCTGTTTTTGCATGTCTTCAAGTCGTTTCTGACATATGGTGACCCTAAGGAGAACAGATCATGGGGTTTTCTTGACAAGATTTGTTCAGAGGTGGTTTGCCTTTGCCCTCCTGTGAGGCTGAGAAAGTATGATTTGCCCAAGGTTACCCAATGGATTTCCATGGCTGAGCAGGGATTCAAACCTTGGCTTCAGAGTTGTAGTCCAGCACTCAAACCACTACACCATGCTGGCTCTCTGCTTAATGAGTATTAACTATTAAACAGACAGATCTTGGAAAGTCTCTTTTTTGGACTACAACTCAGAATCTCTTAGCCAGCATGACCAGTGCTAGTATGGAAAACAAAACAAAACAAAAAACTGTTTCCTAACTGTGTTAAATGGCATGACTTGAAAATGACTTTCAGAACCCCCAGAGATGGGAATATACCAGCATACATGTCTACAGGGTGTCTCTGATTCAAGTCAGAGGAATTTGATGGGGGTGGGCTGGATTACTTTTCTGTAGTCTATTAACTACCATGGAAACACAGAAATGGTCATTTCTAATAAAAAATCAAAACGACTGCTCCAAAGCTTGTGGGAGTATAGCAAACAAAGGTTGTTCTTGCCTACTAGGGTCTGTGTTTGAATATTAGTGGATAAACAGGATTGACGTTCACACTATTTATTTATTTCCCAACAGGTTGCACTCTTGTGTGCATTCACCCTAGAAGGCTTCATTGGTATTGATGTTGACCTCACTTTGGTGCCAAGTTAAAACCTGGCCCTTCACCAAAGCTTTAGCAGCCCTGTGATCACAGCATGATTAACTGTGGATTTCTGGTTTAGTATACACTGCACATACTGTTTAAAATTCTTGGTTTACCTTGTTTTCTTTTAAATTGTTTAGTGCTGTTTTAGTGCTCATGCAACACCTTGACATCTGCAGACACAGAAGTGAATTATAAATATTTTAATGAATTGGAGACGTTGATTTGGAAGCAGCGGCTTGCTTCTGATCACAGAAAATAAGGGTGGGGATGTGATGGGCGTTTCTGTGAATGTAGGTGGGGCTGGGCAAGGTTGGAGACTCTTTGGAACAACGTGGGAATGGCATGGTGATCTACAGGAGAAAAAGACACAACTTCACTTCAACTTCCCCTGGGTCAAAGTCCTTTCTGTGAATAGAAGGAAATGCTTAATTCCTACCTATTAAGACTGAAATCCTGACCACTGTTACCTGAGCACGATTAAGGAACAAGCTGTAATGAAGCCACTGTTTAAGCAGCTGTGGGTAACATTGGGAAAGGGGTAGGATATTAATTAATTAAGGAGACTATCACATGAGGCTAGTGTCTTGGGGCAACTGCATTATGAAAGGAAACAAGAACACACCACTTTGAAACGTTTCTTACCATACCTCTCTTCTTTTGTGTGATTCCACTGCTTTGGAACTCTCCTAGTCCTGTGTACCTGAGGGGTAAAAAATCCATACAGGGGGTTAAAAATCTGAAAAGGCAGGCGTTCACAAGCATATGAACTGCCTGCATGATTTTTTAGACCCCCTAAAGTCTGCATGATCCCCTGGCCTAGCTAGCGAGTGTGTGGAAGCAGCTTGTGTTTGCTGCTACCTTCCTCTCTTCTTCTTTGGTCATTTCAAAGAAGCCTCAGCCTTCCCCCCCCCTTTCCCCCCCTTCCCCCCCTTCGGATGATGTCCCCCTCGGCCCACTTTATCTGCCTCAGCTGGCTCTCCCAAGGGTTCTTCGTCCTTCCTTCCACGCTCCAGTCCCCTCCCTGTCCCATGCTGCCACTACTGTCCTCCCCCTCCCCTGGCAGTCCTTTTAAAACACACACACACATTCCCTCCTGGGAGGGTGGAGGAGGACAGCTACGGTGGAGTGGGGAGGGGCTGGAGCCGGGGCTGGGGTCATTGTCCAGAGGGAGGAGGCATGGAAGTCTTTTTAAAACACACATATACATGCATGCACGTGTGCGTACACACGCACACACACACACATACATACACACACTCCCTCCTAGGAGGGAGGGGGCAGGAGGACAACAGTGGTGGGGAGGGGAGGGGGCTGGAGCCAGGGCAAGGGTTATTGTCTGGAGGGAGTTGGCATGGCCCGGCTTGGCATGCCCGAAGGAAGAGGAAGGAGGACAGTGGCGACTGTGGTGGGGCTCTCACATATGTTTAAAAAAACATGGCAGCTGCCGCTGATTTCACTCTTTGCTAGCCCTGTGCCCTGTGCTAGATCAGCCAATCAGAAGGCTGCCTGTTTGAATCTGTGTGACTGTGGTGTACACACGGGTTGCACATTCAAACGGTGCATGGATTTATCCTGAAAACCCCCCAGACAAGCCGCTCACGGACTTTTTGTCATCCCCTGATTCTGAATTACTCATGTGTGTGTGAACAGCCATGTGTACAGATTGCTGATCTTTCGCAAACCATTAGTATTTTTTTTTTTTGCCATATAGACAGGACCTAAAGAGATTTTCACACCGGGGCTAAAAGTCCCGGTTCTGTCCCCCCGCGTCCTCTCCTGTTCCTGCAATGGAGTGGAGGTAAATGTTCACACACTTACCTCCATTCAACTGCAGTAATGGTCCTCCTCCCTCCTTGCCCGACCAGCCGTAAATGCAGCTGTTGTAAGGCTGCTTTTACGACCAGCTGGGGAAATTGTGCTCGTTCTCGCAAGAGAATGAGTGGGAGGGAAATTGAAGTTACCCCCCCCCGGCTGTCAAATGAAAGAATAAAAATAATTAAAAAAAATACAAGTAACCCGGGGAGGGGGTGGGAAGGGTGGCACTTACCTGGATGTCCTGATTGTGGCAGGCAGAGCCTGCCATGGAGCTCCTCCCCCATCTCTGTCATTCCAGAACAGGGACGGGATCCTATTTGCACACCCATGTTCCATTACAGAAATGGAACCGGGTGCTTAAAAACGACTTCTCCCCATGAATAAAATATCATGGGGAGAAAACAGAATAGCCACAATGTAGGAAGGGAACAGGGTGGATGTCGTCCGAAAGGGAAAACCTTTCCCAACCTTGTTCTGTCCCTATCATGGGATATATAGCCCATGTGAAAATCTCCAATGCCTCTTCGCTGAGATTCCAGCATTACAGCAGTCAGTGCCATGAATTGGCCTGCTTTGGAATACTGAATGGAAGGGTGAGAGAGGAGGAGGATCAGGCATTGACTGCTGTAATGCTGGAACTACAACAAAGGGACCTATGGTACCAGGCCCAGCAACAGAAGAATAGCAACATTTAGAGCTATCGATGAGCTTTCCCCACCAATTAAAAGGGACACCACAGTAATGGTTTGAATACATGCCAGCTACAAGACAGTCACAACACTGTGTGATAAGGTTCAGCCATAGATGCTACTATCCTGCTTTAATTCCTCTTTTCTAACGTTGTGAGAACAATCTCCTAAATCTATGTCTGCCTGCCTGTTGGATTATATTTCTGAGTAAATAAGCATAAGATGCAGCTGCATCCTTTAATAAAAGAAAATCTGTGAAGTTTTTAATAATAATAATAATAATAATAATAATAATAACTTAAAACAGTTTACCCCCTTAAAATTACATATAATAATACATATTTAAAAATAATTGGTGAATTCACCATTATATAAAATACTATCCTAAGACTTTAAACTATAACATCAAACAATAAAAACATAAAAACATAAGCATAAAACATAAAAACAAATAACATAAAAAGAGGGAGAAGCATCCATTAAAATGGTCTATTTGGTTCATTTTGTAGTAAATGAAAACAAAAATGTTTAAATGTCAGTAGTTTTCACAGAAAAAAATGCCATGAGATGTAAAAGATCTCAAAAGAGAACTGTCATGTCACATTTAGATACATAACTGTGGATCTCTGGGATCTCAGCAGCTCCAGATTCGTAACAATGAAGAACAATTCCTTACTTGAGAAGTTTCCCACATTATATATTGAATCATTGAGAAGTAAAAATCTTGCCATACGAAGTGTTATAATCTGGCTTTTTCATCATAGCCAACAGATGTCTTTTAGAGACCCAATTGAAAAAAATATTTTGTAAAATTATACCTGTCCCTGGTTAAATTCCCATGAGGATAATTAAAAGATGAAATTGTTTAATGATGCACTTTTTTTTTAGCAGAATAACTTCCTGAGTACTAATTCTGAACATTCCCATTTTATCTCTGTTAGCATTTTAGGCATATTCCTTGGGTGGGGATACAATAAGCAAGATCTGAATTATAAGATACAATAAGCAAGATCTGAATTATAAGATTCTTACTGTAGATCTTTACAGTGTTTGACTTAGGAAAAAAACAATTATTACAAAAACGAAGGTATCGTAAGAGAGATGTACAGAAATATAGATTGCTCTCTGTGTCTGGGGGGGGGTGTTCCCAGATTCACTGCAGTTACCTGAAACTGTAGATAGTAGCTGTGAAAATGGGCACAAAAACACACTTTAAAACGTACGAGTAAGCTGGGTAGGGTCATAAAGAGTGTGTAATTTACCTGGATATTGCAATCTCACCTGGAAGTGTTCTGGCAGGACCGCCCATGACACTGTATTCACGAGAGTTAAATGGCCCGAGATTTTACACACAGGCAATGCCGGCACCAAACTGCAATGGGGGATCTATTGATGGCTCGGCCCTTAAATAAAAACAAATGCCATAATGACACCAGCAGAATGCAAAAGGATGTCATCATCTGATATTGGCGTCCTTTTGCATTCCCCTGGCGTCATTATGGCACCACATTAGCCACATCTGATAATCTCCTATGTCTCTCTAAACACAGTATTATAGGCAGATAGACAGACAGAGATACACATATAGGCTCTTATTCATATATCAACCCAATGAAGGATGCACCTCTCAAACCAAATAAAAATATTTTATTGTGGTGTGGTTCCTAGAAGAGAACAAATGATGTACAAGGCAATTGATAAATATTTCTATATTGATCAATTAGGAAAGAGCCATTTAATTAACAGGATTTACAGAAGTGTAGAGTTATCATTTAGCAATTGATTAAATGTGTCTACTTTTGTTGGGTCAAGTAATTGAAATTAGGCCACCTTGTCTTGCATAAATATAATTGCTGATTATAGTATTCTAGTAAATGAACCAATTGAAGGTTGCTTAAATGTAACCTGCGTTGAACTAAAAAAATCCCAACAGTTCAGCATCTTGCAAGTAGCTTTAACACCAGGAAACATCAGACAAGAAAAATGAACTTGAACTGTGTTAACATTAAATGTGTGGTTGCATTTATTGTTTTTCAGTTAGCAGGTAAGACCTTTCTATTCAAGGATGTTTTTGGTTTTTAGGGTATGTGGTAGATAAAGCTTTTAATGATGTGTGTGTGTGTCATGTTTTTATTCTTTTATGTTTTAAAGTATCTTTTAATGCTGTTTTTAATTTGTTTTCAATGATGTTTTTTACTTGTGTTTTTTAAATAAAGATTTAGTTTAATTTGGGGCTTGTCTATATGAAGCAAAAAAATGTGGATTACTCCGCAGTAAAGGAAATTCACAGCAGCTGCTGTCTATTTGCTACTTTTTGGCAGATCGCAGCAGCACAGCACACAGCACAGCACACTGTCTATTTGCTATTTGCTGTTTTTTGGCAGATCGCAGGCATGTAAAGCTATCCAGGTTTGGGCATGCCTGTGAATCAAGATGGTGGCCATGAGTGAATTACTCACATTTTTACTTACCTCAATTTACTGCTTTCAGACAGTATTTTTTAAAAAACAGCACCATATCCAAGATGCAATAGAGCAACCTTTTGCTTTAACAAAACAAAACCTAACCAAAACAAAACAAAACAAAAACCCAAAGCCCACACCATTTTATTGCCTTAGTGCTCATTCGCTAAGGTGAAAATCCAACATGGTGGCTCTGGGCACTTGCCTTGTTAGCAAGCTCCACTCCCCCCACATGTCCGACCTATCACCTGCTCATATTGGGAAAGTAAATCAATTTGGTCACTTGTCCCAACAAGCAGGAATGTGCATTCCCCTCGCTGTTTTTCAAAAAATACAGGAAAAGCAGCAAAGGCCTTTCCCACAGAGTATATGGTGTTTTGGGCCCACCTCCTTCACAATACAGTGAATAGATGTGGGATCCTATTGGGACAGATTGTTATCTCCTTGCATTCTGTGAGGAGTATTTTTACAGTTAAGACAACCCCTGTGTTTTAACTTTTTTATGAACAATTTTTAAACTGTATTGTGCTTTTAAAATGTTGTACGCTGCCTTGGATCTCATGTTGAAAGAAAGGCAAGATATAAATTAACTAGCTAACTAGCTAACTAAAATTCTTTCAAAAGAGCTTAATGTAGGGGAAGTAACTTGGACTGGGATCTTAGTGTGGGAGATGTAGGCTTACTCTTTCCCTTGTGTCAAATTTTGTTGTTGTTGTGTGCCTTCAAGTCGTTTCTGGCTTATGGTAAAATAAACTTATCATGAGGTTTTCCTGGCAAAATTTGTTCAGAGGTGTTTGGCATTGCCTTCCTCTGAGGATGAGATAGGGTGACTTAACCAAAGTCACCCCGTGGGTTTCTGTGGCTGAGTGAGGATTTGAACTCTGGTCTCCAGAGTCATAGTCCAATGTCCACGAAGGAATAAACTTTTTTGACCCAATTATGCATACTAGTGCACCATACTATCTGTAAGTGGTGTTTGGAGGACTGTGTGTGCCATGAGTGACTTTCATTTGGGCTTCAAAAGCCTTTTGACAAAATCCTTTGCCAAACAAATTTAGCAGACTGGAGAAGTGTGTTATCTCCTCATGCTCCTACTTTTTATTCATATATATATTTCACACATCTCTTAGCTACTTTTCTAGACTACAGTTTCCCCAACGCACCTTACAGTATAAAATAAAAAATCCCACATCTATATGAAAGATCACATGCAGTTCTACTCATCGACACAAAGTGATGAGACATCACAGATATGCCTGCAGGTATAGAGTGAGGCTACTACCATTATAGGGAATAGAAATATAGACTGTAGATCAGTTCAAGAGCATACAAGGGCAAAGTAGACTTGTCATGCCATCACAGATTTATTCCATTATACTGAGGAACTGAGGATGAGTTTACATGATTCTTCATAATGAAAAAATGTCCTGAGAATATGACTATTCCTGATCATATGCCTCTGAAAAAATGCTCTTCCGTCTATCATCTTAGAATGGCTAGTTTCCAATGGTCTTCGAGATACAGGGCTTTATCACATCAGCCTATTGTCTTGCAGTAATTGTGTTTAAGCAAGTGGAAACATACCAATATAGAAACAATCACTTTCACACCTTCTCTCCAATAGTGCTATGGTGCTGCACATTTCCGCAATCAGTCTTCTGCAATGCTTTGCTTGACCCTTTCCTACCTCTGTCTGCCCTGCGTAGCACACATGTGCTATTTTTCTTTTTTTAATGCCACAATTGTGCAATTTGTACATTTTGACACTTCTCACAAATGGAGGCTGCTGCCATAATTGCACCATGCTGACAATCTGCCATGGGAGTGCAATTGCACAATTACAGGAAAACAAATTTAAAAAAAATAAAAAAAAAATCAATAAAAACTGGGGACGGAGTTTTCACCTTGCTTGGGGATAGGGATGGGGATCAGAGGCAAACCACACCCACTCACACCACATGACTTCTGGAATATTGGAACTGCAATGAAACAAAATGATCACACCAGAAACAATAGCTGAACAGCAGTGATATTGGAGCCATTAACAGGGTTTTCCCATCAGTGAAAAGATGCAATCCAATAACAATGGAAATGCAATGCAACAATGTGAGAGTCATGACAACATGTGATAAGGAAAGATCAAACATGGAATTAAGCCAGTGCAACCATGCAATGAACCTATCATGTGATAAAGTCCATAATTACACGTAGAGTGTATTCCTTTGTGATCAAAGTCATCAAAGACAACTTTTCATAGGAGAATGATTATTTAAATCACAGACAGACAGCCTGATATCCTCAGAATGTTTTATGCTGCAGTTTCCATTAGTCCCAAACTCCATATTCTGTGGTCACAGATGGTGGGAGTTCTAGTCTAACACATCTGGAAAGTTGCCTACCCATGATTCACACTAAGGGAAAATTGTGTAGCCCTCCAGATGTTGTTGGGCTGCAGCTCCCAGCAGGCCTAGCTAGCAAAATCAACTGCTAGGAGATGCAGTTCCAAAAACAGCTGGATGTCTACTCCCAAATTAAGCTCTCTCTTAAAAACAGCTAGGTCAAGATTTCTGTACTTCTAAAATTACAGTCTTTTGTACACTCACCTGAAAGTAACCTACTAGAACTTAAATGTGACTTAGAATAATAGAATCATAGAGTTGGAAGAGACCACAAGGACCATCCAGTCCAACCCCCTGCCATGTAGGAATAAACAATCAAAGCATTCCTGACCGATGGCCATCCAGCCTCTGTTTAAAAACCTTACTTTTGGGTAAGCATGTAGAGATTTGTACTATAAAATGTTCATACTTTCCCCATCTAAGTTTCAAAAATGATTACTAGATTGGCTTTGTGTCATCACTGAGAGGTACTGTTTATTGTTGACATATGCCAAATATGTCCTGGTACAGACATAATGTTCCCTAATCGCCTAAAAAGGGTTCTTAGGAATACAATGTGAAATACACTGACTTAGGGGATCTACGTACAGAAGCCTGCTACTGCTGTACATTCTGAGTCAATTGCTGGATCAGCATGTTGCCTGGTAAATAAATTATTTTTCTTTATCTCTAGTGGTGAACCAGTAATTTTTGGTAATTTATAAATCATAAAAACCCACTGAAAGAAGAACCACCATATTACTATGCAAAATGACATTGTACAAGTTTTGATGGGTTTTTTTTTGTTAATAAAGAAAGCAAAGACCTTGTAAGATGTTTTCCAAAGAGATTCTGCAACCAGACATTCCTTCTAAAACCAAATATTTGTGTATTGCCATTTTTTTTTAAACCACCCAGACATTTCCAAACAAAGGTGTTTTGGGTTAAAACAAAATTTGCTGGAAATTGTCCAGTTGGCTCTTATACAGATACAGCATGCTATTTCTATAGTTAAATTATTATTTTTTCACAATTATATTTTGCCAGCTCTATTATATGAAAAAAGATTCCTTTATTACCAAAAGCACTTATACAGGTGTATATTATAGGATAACAATATATTTCTTCACAAACTATACCCAATTGTCCATAACTGTAAAATAGCATTATGTTCTTCAAGCAGAAAGTATGTCTTTTTCTTCAAAATATTAAAATTAAGAGTATGTATACATCTCTCTCTGGCTTTTCGTCGCAAACGAAGATTCAGGAAGGACTCATCCCGCACTTTCTGCAAGCACGCTGATGACTATAAAGGCCAATCCGAGATAAACAAGTCCAGTTGCAGAAAGCATAGTAGAAGGCCTCCTTGGGTGATGTTTCTGGGTTGTGATTCTTTCTGTGTTTTCATTTCTCTTCAAGACTTGTTCGGCGTGAGTTCTCAAATAAGGCTGCAGCATTGTGGATAGTGCATCTCCATGACTCCCGATGTGAGCCCATGGCAGACCATTGTTGGTGATCAATTTGGCCGAGCCTGAGATGTTGTTTCAGGGAGTCCTTGTATCGCTTTTTTGGAGCACCCCTCTTATGCTGGCCTGTGGCAAGTTCACCGCAGAGTACTATTTTTGGGAGTTGATGGTCCTCCATCCTAGAAACGTGCCCTGCCCAGCGCAGCTGTGTTCTCAATATCATGGTCTCAATGCTGGTGATCCCTGTTTGCTCAAGGACAGCAACATTCGTCACATAGTCAATCCAGTGTATATTTAGGATTGTGCGTATACAGCACTGATGAAAGCGTTCGAGGGGTCGCAAGTGTTGGCGATAGGTGACCCATGTTTCAGATCCATAAAGGAGGATAGACAGTACAATGACTCCATACACACTGATTTTTGTGCTTCGCCTCAGGTGTTTGTTACTACAGGCTCTTTTGTAAAGTCTTCCAAATGCTCTATATGCCTTTGCTAATCTGTGATCGATCTCTTTGTCAATCTTGGCATCTGAGGAGATGATGCTTCCCAGGTAGGTGAACTGCTGAACGGACTTAAGTACAGATTTGCCGACAGCAATGTGGGGATGATGGTGTTCGTCCTGTGGTGCAGGCTGGTAAAGAACTTCCGTTTTCTTAAGGTTGACTTCCAGCATGCATACTGAGTAAAGATCATGAGGATTATACTTCAAATATGTATGAAGGGTGGCATGCAGGCTCAGTCATAGCTAGTGTTACCCTAAACACTTGGGGATCTTAAGGACCCTCCAAATATTGATATTAATTTGACAAATTAATATACTTAGCTTGGCTATGCGAGGGGAGCAATAGATAGCAGGACCTTTTGACCTATGTATACCAGTAATCAGGAGGAGATGTTAAGCTAGATAGTACAATTATTAGTCTTTATTTTAGAAAACAATAATAACAATGTTCACACACATACACACACTCAGGCTTCAAGCATTCATACAAGGCTAGTGAATAACGCAGGAAGTATTGGGATAGAGGAATAGAAAAGGGAAGGTGTTTTCGGATGATACCGTACCAATCTGAGGAGAGGAGGTCGCAGAAGAACCAGCAGAGTATGGGACCCGAAGCAGGAATGGCTGGCTACACAGATGGTTGTAGTGTCTACAGGAAGGGGATCCATGTACACTTTAATGTGGTTTTGGAAGGGGTTTTATACCCAATAGTTTCCTTCAGGGGATGGGATTTAGAGTGCAAGACAATGCTTCTCTGAGGTTCTCAAAGTGAGACAATGGACACTCCGGATATGTTAACAATCCTTAATGTGTTGATACTTTGTAACTGAATAGAGGCAGCAAGGGTAGAGGTATGAGGGATCTTTACAAAGTTGAGTATCTCAGTTTAGGCTGATGGAATTTGCCAGATGTTCATGTAGGATGTTGCCTTGCAAATTATCCTGCTTTGGGATTTGGGCTGGCCCCTCCTTAAGTATGTGCCTGACTGAGTATGAACGCTAGTCTTTTTGGAATTCTTGGTGCTTGGGAAATTCCATTTACTGTGTGGAAGGTCACGTTTGGGCAAATTATTAAATATTGCCAATTATTACAGACATGGGGCAGGGGTGTCAAGGTAGGTAACACTAGAGCGAACCTGTTGAAATCAATGGCACTTAAGTCAGTTATATGTTAAATATGTAGGTCTACTATGTGTGTATATGTGCCTTCAAGTCCCCTGTCGACTTATAGCAAACCCATGAATTTCATAGGGTTTTCTTAGGCAATGACTACACAGAGGTGGTTTTGCTAGTTGCTTCCTCTGATATATAGCCTACAGCACCTGGTATTCATTGGTGGTCTCCCATCCAAGTACCAACCACAGCCAACCATGCTTAGCTTCTTAGCTCCCAAGATCAGACAGGATTTGGTGCCTTTAGGGTATTAGGTTGATATATAGATCTACTATACATATGATTAATATGATTAAGTCTGGATACAGCCCATTGTCACACATTACAAGTCTCACTGTGCATTTTTTTCATGTTTTTCTTCTGCAGAATATTTTTTCTCTAATTATGATACTGTAATAGTTTTCCTTCATCCTTAGATTCCACATGTGTGTGTGTGTTGGGGGGGGGTTTGAATTTAATGGAGGGAATCATTTGGAAGAAGCTTGACAGTCCCTTCAACATTTCTCAGATGAAAACTGGGACACTTGTAGCCAAGCAACAACAGAGTGTGGTTAAGATGGCCTTATTAATGAAGAAGAACACATAAGGATTGCAGCATTTTGATTCTGTCTCAGTCTGCTGGGAGGGCATGCCTCTGCCCCCTTCTTTTTTCTCATTGCTGAAACTTAGTTTCCAGCAATTGAAGTAAGCTGAGAACAAAGGGGAAGGTGAGAGGAACAGAGAAAAACCAGGACATTTTAAAAGCAGTTGAAAATGTGGGACAGTAGATAATCAAATGTAATTTTCCCTGCCAGGCTGGGAAGATTGGATGGTGTCTGGATGATCCCATCCAAACTGGGGACTTGTCTACACGGGCAATAAAACTATCACCACCCTGTATTTACGGCACAGCTGATACATGACATTTTCTATGATTCACATTTTTACTGGTGTTTCTGCAGGAAACCCTGGATCTGTAAGATTTGTGGTTTGCTCTGCATTTGAGGGGAAAACCAAGATTTTTGGCTCTATGGTGGCCAAGGATTGGCTTCGGAGCAAAGCCGGGGAGGGACTTCCAGTGGATGGGACTCCATTCTTGCACTTTTATTTTATTTTAATTTTTTTATTGCATTCATATCTGAATAAGCGTATCTCTGCTTATCTAGTACTACAGTAGTCTGGGACCACGTATATTCATTTATTCGCATGCACAAGCAAACGGGGGGGGGGAAACCCACAGCAGCCATGGCCATGTGGCTTGAAATAGTATGACGTATAGGACACATGATCGGTGTAGGACTGTCCATTTACTCAGATGCAACTGGCCAAGATCTGGTGCATGTGGCATTTACAAGGCTGCTGTGGAAAGAAATCCACCATGGCTATGAGGTAGGTGTAGGTTTCCCGCCAGTGTAGATGAGTCCTGGAACTCCATATGCAAACTTCAGAATAAAAAATAAGAAAATTTAATTGCAAGCTTTGCATTTAATGTAGTGCACAGTTTAACCCCTGAATAGTAACAGGAATTTAGAACTCTTAATGAATAAGCTGATGTCATTATAATAACTGGCAGAAAAAACTCTGAAGTAAAAGACTGGGGGTTTCTTCCCCACCATTCCAACTTACAGTTTTAAGATACATTTTCTACATCAAGATGTTACATGAAGAAAAATCGAAGAAGCCTGTCATCATGCCAGGGTATATGGTTTGAACTTCCCCCACCAGTCAAGGTAACATGTGCAGTCTTGAGGAAGAAGAAAAACTCCTTTTAAACCTGCTGCAAGAGTTTATTTAGTAGGCAATTCAAGGGGGGGACAGTGGGGGAAGGGGAAGAAGGCTGACAATTGTTTTCCTTGACCTTTTCACCCACTCCTCTAGCTAAACAGAGGACAAAGGTCAAGAATCAGTTTCTACTTTATCACCCCTCCTCCCTTTTCCCTGTCCAACCACAAGCTTTCAGTATAGTGAGGAGGAGGGGTGTGAGAGTAACCCAAATGATCAAAGCAAATATCTCTGTAGTTTCCGATGAATGCCAGAGAGGAAGAGGAAGTGTTGAAGGCATCAAAGTCATCATTCCATTTCTTATTCAGTTGTGGAAAAAGAGCCAAAGCAGGACATGCTGACACCAAGAAAGAAGAAAAGAGAAAAACATTGGAATACTTTCAGCAAAAGCTGAGCCAAAATGGTGTTTCCTTTCTTTTATTCCATTCCACTGGGCATTTTTTTCCACTGGACTGCTGAAGTGTCTTTTATCTTGATGGCTCATGAAATGAAGCTGTGATGGGGACAGTATGGCCTTCTAGCTGTTGCTAAGTTGCCATTCCCTGCATTCTTCTCCATTGGTTGTGCTGGCCAGAGTTGGTGGGAATTGCAGTCCAACAACAGCTGGAGGGCCACAATAATTTCTTTCCCTGAAATATGGGCTAGGAAGGAAAGAACTAGCAGCATCATTGTTAAAATCTGCAGGGGGGGGATGGTTGATAGCAGGGTTTTCAGGCCTATTGAAATCTGGGGTATATAGTTTGTGCAGGCCCAGAGATCCTAAAGGGTTGTCTAAATGGTCAAAATAATCCTCCTGGAATTCGCTGGCAATACAATCTGTCTTAATGGGAACCCAAATCAAAGCACCATATTCAGAAGGGGGGCAGCAGCAAAAAAAAACAAAAAAAAAAACACCAAAAACTATGGCAGGAAAGCCTTTGCAGCTTTCTCCAAAGTTTTTAAAAAGCTGTGTGGGGAATACGCATTCCTGCTCCTTGGGACAAGTAATTCAATTTGAATAGCTTTCCCATACCAGAGGAAGCACAAACCTGATTGGCCAGATGAGCGCAGGGAGAGGGGCTTGCTAACAGGGCAAGTGCCTGCTGCTGCCATGTTGGATTTTTGCCTTAATGAGCAATCGTTAAGGTGATAAAATGGAGATTTGTATTATCTTTTTCTTTCTTTATGTAAAGGTGAAATATCACTTGTGCACACCGTGGAAATATTTTTTTTAAGTTCAGTGACGGCAGATTTAAAAACCTGAGTAAATCACTCGCAGCCACCATCTTGGCTAAAGGACACAGTGAAGTTTATGGGGGCTGTAAAACTGTTAAGATAAGTTGCAGCTACTGTGACTTCCTATTATTGCAGAGCAATATGATTTTTTCAGGCTTGAGCCCCAAATACTCCTCCCTAAATTACAAATTTCAGGATGGACCCATGACAGTAAGGAGATCATCCTGTATCTCTTTCTTTCTCTCTTTTTTTTTAAAGAAAGGAGGATTGCCACTATTCTCTACATATGCATCAATATTATGCTACATCTTCCCTAGACATCATGTACCACGTCTTATTTCCCTGAGTGTTCAAGAGGCTGGTACATGACAAAGTGGGTGGTATGTGTGCTGGGGTCACTTTGGTCACTCAGTCATACTTCCTTTGACACCCTTTCCCTCTTTCTTCTGCTCAAGCTGATATCATGTGAACTCAAAGACCCTGGTGTTTGGCAACATAAGCAGTACATTTTAGTGGCAGTATCAATAATGAGATATAGGGAGGTTTGGGGTTGATGAATTTGCTGTACTTTGCCACCCACAGAAGGGCATCTTTGAGACACCTCACCCAGCACTAGTACCTATTCAGCTATTTGTGCCAACAAATACTGTGGAAACTACAAAAATAAGATCAACTAATTGTGGTTGTGCGGAGCTCCATAGGTCCGTGCCTGAATGATAATAATAATAAAAAGAATTCAGATCACATGTGCACTTAAAATATACCTCCCTGCCAACATTCAAAATGACAAATTAAGCCAAGGAATCAAAACTTGAAAAGAAAACCAGTTTGCCAAAGAGAAAAAAGAAAGTGGAAAGGTTATTAAAGGTGAGACATAAGAAGCTGTGGAAACAGAATGAGAGGAAATGGTGGAAATGATAGACATTAATGCCAGAGGTGAAGGTGGGGTAGAAAGTTTGCCAATCTTGTTCTGCAGGATAAACCACTTCCTGGATTAAGGGATAACAATAGCAAGTCACTTTTTCATGGTGGAAAGGATCACACAGCAGCAATGGAGGAAACAGTGAAGCAGTCACAAATCATAAAAACAATGGAGTAAAAAAGTGGACATTGCAGTAATGCAAGGGTTAGCTGTTGTGTCATATGGATCCAGAGTGAGTATACTACAGAAAGGAGGAAAAAAGCCTTGTGTTGACCCAGTAACTGTCCTGATATCTTATTGTGTGTTCTTTTGCTCCACATCATTGGCTGCCACCGTTGAAGGAGTACATAGTGTGACAACATCAGGATGTTGGTAAGATTGTCTACTGAGTGTGAGGGGCGGGGCGGGGAAATTCAGCCTGAGGCCATCATTCTTGGTGAGAGTCTGGTGTTTGTTGCATTATGAATCTAACACCAGTCATTGCAAAATAGAAACCCTTGATGAAAAAGAAAGTCTTTGGTTCAGGCATCTTAGCTATTAATGCAAATAAAACGGCTACTTCATTATTATTCAGAGATTGTAGTGGGCAAGTTGCAGTATTTGCTGGTTCGGGAAGGTAAGTTTCAACTGTTGTCAGAAACATTGCCCTCGTCCCATACATCAGTGATCCCCAACAATGGGTCGCCCATTTCAACACCCAGAAAGTCCAGGCAGCATGGCCAATGGCTAGGAATTGTGGTTGCTGTCATCTAACAACATCTGGAGTCCTGAGTTTGAGAAATGCTGTTACACACCACCAAGATCACAATCCAAATGGCTTCACTGGGCTATAACATTACTCCTGGAGCTTCATCTTGAAAGACTGTTGTCCAAATCTTTCCATGGCATGGAATAGGAATGTGGGAAAAGTGGGATTCCATGATTAGCACAGGAGTTTATGTATTCATTAGTCTCCATTCCTGCAGAAACTTGACTAGCCATTTAGCTTGGAACTGGGAGTGATAATTCTGATCTCAGGGTGCTACTTACCGGATACAGTACTTGTAAGAATGAGGGGGAAATGTTGGTCATATACAAGAGTGTCTGTTTTTAAAGACTTAACAGAGCACCAGTGAAGGCATTAACTTTTCCTGACCATAATGATCCCCGTCTTAGCTTTTAGAAGAAGTATTTACTACTCTTGTACAGGGAAATTCCGTCCCAGCATTGCACTGCAAACATTGTGTAACCCTAAAGGACATTTATCCCGCCCCCCATGTCATGTGCCAAAAATCATTGACAAAAGAAGTAGGCAGAATGGCCCTGCCCTCTGTGCATCTGGCAGAATCTGGGAAATTACCTTCACTGCACATAGGTTCAATAAACTTGCAGTCAGTGGGGCTTGGAGTAGGCTCTCCAATCATACAGATGGTTACACACATGTAAAGTCTTCCATTGAATATACAAAGGTCAGACTGGGCCAGGTGGCACATTGAGGTTAGAGCCAGCAGCCATGACCATGACCTTCCTCTCCTGCTTGACAGTTGATCCTTGTGTACAGATGGAAACTCAGAGCTGCATATAGCAGTTCTGGTAACTGTGATAGTTTGGACATTTTGTATGCAGTGGGACTTACTTCTGGAGAAATCTGTCTTCCACTCCCCACCCCCTTCTGTCAGGTGGCATTTAGCTGTGGATCAAGGAGAATCTGGAACTAGCTGGCCCACTTCAGAATAGCATCGAGGAAGCTGGATTCACATCTTTAAAAAAACGGGGAAAGGGGATGTTTAGCTTGGGAGCTGGCTTTCTCTTAGCACAAACAGCCCTGAGTATTGTGTGCATGCAGTCCCCGGTGCGTGAGTGTGTGGTGAGCATGTAAGGGGCTGCATGAGGATAGCCCCACTGTGTGCTACCCATTTGGGGGCTCCAAAAATGGGTATCACCCATTTTGGATTAGGGCTAAATTCTCCTGCGGTTGCTTTTTACCTTGTTTCCAAGTAGATTTATATTTCTGTAAATGTGAACCATCTTGTAGACAAGATGGACTGGGAGCATGTGCCTTGATTTAAAGGGGGAAATCTGCATTTAAAGGGGAAATGCTGCATTGATGGGGGAACATGTTCCTGACCACTCTGGTCAGCACATTTGGTTGAGATGCAACAGTGGAGGCATGGGGCTTTTTCACACTACACTAGTGGTTCTTAACCTTTTCTTTATCAGGGACTCCCTTTAAATATCTTTTATTGCTGCAGACCCCAAAGATTTAACTCAAGATTTAAAACAACAACAATCCATTAACAATTACACCATCCATTAAACCTTTCCTCAGAGTCACCAGAGGGAGTGGTAAGACCTTTCTCCTACTTCTTCCTGCCAGTTTATGGCTGGAGTGGGTTGAACAGCAATGTGCAGGCCCAGGTCCTTATAGACCCTTTGCCTTGGCTCCTGCCATGTGGTTGCTCCACTGCAGGGAGGAATTAGGTTGAGTAGCCTTCAAGCCTTCATGGACCCCCTGGGAGGACATTGGACTATGACTCTGGAGACCAGAGTTCAAATCTTCACTCAGCCCTGAAAACCCACTGGGTGACCTTGGGCAAGTCACACTCTCTCAGCCTCAGAGGAAGGCAAAGGCAACCCCCCTCTGAACAAATCTTGCTCCCCCCAAAGAAAAACAAAAAAACCCCACACCATGAGAGGTTCGCCTTTTGTGGTTGTGTGCTTTCCAACTTATGTGGACTCTAAGGGCTTGTCTATAGGATGCAAAAAAATGTGGATTTCTCTGCAGTAATGGCAATTCACAGAGCTGCTATTTGTCTTAATGTCTTTTTTTTTTTTTTTGCAGATCGCAGGTATGCGAAGCTATCTATCTTTGTTTACTGTGCAAATGGGCATGCCTGCGAACCAAGACGGTGGCTGCAAGTGAATTACTCGAGTTTTTACTTACCTCAATTTGCTGCCGCCAGACAGTATTTTTTAAAACCAGAGCACTTGGACGAAAAGGAACTACAGTTGTCCCTCCATATCTACGGATTTGCTAACCACGGATTTAAGTATTCACAGCTTGAAAATATTCTTAAAAAAATAATAATCCAAAAAGCAAACCTTGGTTTTGCTATCTTATATAAGGGACACCATTTTGCTATGCCATTGCATATAATGGGACTTGAGTATTCATGGATTTGGGGAGTAACTCTACACTGTTATAGTGTTACTATTCCATTTTAACTGCTCTGGTTTCCTCCTGTGGAATTCTGGGGTTTGTAGTTTAGTGAGGCCTAAGAGCTCTCTGGCTGAGAGTTGTAAATGCCCCTCCCTAAACTGCAAATCCCAGGATTCCACAGGAGGAAGCCATAGCAAATAAAGTGGAATAATAACACTATAACAGTGTAGTGTGAAAATCTCCTGGGTATTCAAAGGGGGTCCTGGAACCAAACTCCAGCGAATGTGAAGGGACAATTGTAAAAGGAAGTTGGCACACAGCAATTATTGTGCAGCTTGTGGTTGCATCACCGACATTTTGTATCCTCCCCTGAAAATAATGTTTTTGCCAAGGCTTCTGACAATTTGCTATCTTCTTATACTTGTGGTTTGATTTATAGAGCTCTGTAAGCATAGGGGTAGGAGAAAAAAAATGCCTTTGTGCAGATTATCCTAAGAGAGAGAGATTGAGTCTGAGAACTCAGTAAATCCTCCTCCAACATTCCTTGTCAGCAGAGGCAGGCAAAAGGGAGTGCCCAGCTATTCGACAGTTGTCGGTAATTCTTTCCCCCTGCTCCGGGAGCTGGCGTTGACCTCTTAACAAAGAACAGGTTCAATCTGCTTCCCCTCCTCCACCCCAGGAGACTGATGAGGGTCACGTGACCTTTCTAGACAGCACAGAATGTGGATGGCAATGTGTGCTAGTGGGGGAAGGGAGCGGGCGGGAGGGAGGAGAGGGAACAGCCCAGACTAGCTTCATTCCACAGACTTATTAAGATGCAAATGCCAAATATTTTTACCAGACTGTATAAAATTTACAGTTTCCTTTCCAGCTCAGGCAGACAACGTTAACACACATTAGGGTTTTAGACCTCTTTTTTTAAAAAAAGACTGCAAATGAAATGTAGGCCATGGTTGTGGAGGCCTCATTAAGGGTTTATAGAAAAATAAGAAGAGGAAAGATCTATATGTGTGTGTGTGTGTGTGTGTAAGGGGGGAAAATTACAAAAATAAATGTATTCCCTCCTTCGCAACAGAAAAGACTCATCTTGCCAGGAATCTTAGTACTGTACATTATATAGGGAATTTTCTTCTTCAGATGTAGAACACAGACTGAAGGGATCTCCTCCCCCCCAATAATTTTTTTTTATCCCTGTGGTGCATGCAATTCACTTGCTGTAAAGAAATCCCACTTTTTTTTTTAATTTTGGAAAAAGAAAGCAAATGGTTGCTTCATAGAATTGTAGTGTTGGAAGAGAGCACAAGGGCCATCCAGTCCACCCCCTGCCATGCTGAAAATCACAATCAAAGCATCCCTGACAGATGGCCATCCAGCCTCTGTTTAAAGACCTCTAAGGAAGGAGACCCCACCACGCTCTGAGGGAGTGCGTTCCACTGCCGAACAGCTCTTACTGTCAAAAAGTTCCTCCTAATGTTGAGGTGGAATCTCTGTTCCTGGAGCTTGCATCCATTGCTCCGTGTTCCAGTCTCTGGAGCAGCAGAAAACAAGCTTGCTCCATCCTCAATGTGACACCCCTTCAAATACTTAAACAGGGCTATCATATCACCCCTTAACCGTCTTTTAACCAGGCTAAACATACCCAGCTCCTTAAGTCTTTCCTCATAAATGTTAGTTGATTAGAGAATTACATAAAGCGGAACAAGAATAAGCAGCCTGAGAGAAATAGAAACCTATAAGAGAAAAACACATTGCTTACTTGTTTAAAATTCCTTTTAAATGCCATTTTTGTGGCCTTAATAGTATAAAATAGAAAACTTTTATTCCATAGTCTAATTTTATTATCACAAAACTGGGACTCCCTATTTGCTTTTTATAGATCACCATATTGCAGTTTTATACTTGGACATAACAGAACAATCCTAGGGCAAAAAACCCCGGATTGCTCCGCAGTAATAAGTCTCAGCAGCTGCAATTTGTCTTACGTAATTGTTTTTTGGCCCCCAGAAGCTTTGCATGCCTATCAGTCAAGATGGCAGCTGCAAGTGAGTTACTCACATTTTAACTTACCTGAACTTGCTGCCATCAAACTCTTTAAAAAAAAAATCCTATGTGTGATTGAGCGATATTTTGCCTTTACTAAATTTTTTTAAAAAAACAAACAATATCCCATTTTATCGCCTTAGCAATCGCTCGCTAAGATGAAAATACAACATGGGGACTGCAGGCACTTGCCTTGTTAGCAAGCCCCACTCTCTGCACTCATCCGGCCAATGAGCATTGTGCTTCTCCTGTATGGGAAAATGATTCAAAGCATATCACTTGTCCCAACAAGTAGGAATGTGCATTCCCCTCATTTTTTTTAACTCCAGGGAAGGCTGCGAAGGCTTTTCCTTTGGAGTTTTTGATGTTTTTGGCCCCCTCTTTCCAAATACAGCCTAATGATGTGCGATCCCATTAAGACAGGTAGGATTCTACTCACATTCCATGAGGAGTATTTTCACAGTTGAAACAGCTCCCTAAATTAGGGAGGGAGAGAGAGGCATACGGCAGGCTTACTGCCACTCCCAAAATACAGTTTGATGCCATGTCAGAAGAGCAAGAGGGTGTTGGATCAAGAGGACCCAAGGGCACCCCCTCTTGAAATATCCTAGTTTGTCCAGATGTTGGCTGGCTGGCTTTTCTTCGCAAACGAAGATTCAGGAAGGACTCATCCTGCGCTTTCTGCAAGCGCGCTGATGACTAAAAAGGCCAATCCGAGATAAACAAGTCCGGTTGCAAAAAGCACAGCAGAAGGTGGTCTCCTTAAGGTGCTTTATTTGACTACAACTTCCATAACCTCCCAGGTTGCATGGCCACTGACCGTTCTGCTTGGGGATTATGGGAGTTGTCATCCAAAAGGGTAACATTTCCAAGCTTTGTTTTGGCCCCTGATGATGGTAGATCAGAGGCCTCCAGGGCCCTGTCTACACTATTGAAAAAACCTGACCACTCCACATCCCAAAGCTGGCCCAATAAAGCCACACTATGTGCGGCATTATTCCTGAATCTGATGTGATAAAGTCACACACCATTCGGCCCTATCCGCACCAAACTCAGGGTATACCACCTTAATCCAGGTTTTAAAAACTGTAGTGTGAACAATGCATCCGCTCTGGATTTGGGAGGTGGGGAGGCAGGACAAGTGCTGTCTGACAGGTGCTGCCATTTCCCTCCTTCCTCAGCGCAACCTCCTCATTCCAACACTGACATGGAAGGCAGAGTCCTGACACTAGTCACTCTCTATGAGGTCAGAACAAGCACCTCAAGAGAGGGCAATTGGGCCCTGGAAAGGCAGAGCCCCAACATTAGTCACTCTTCTTGAGGTCATGATCACGTGGCTGGCTGCCTTGTCTGACCTCTGAGATGGTGATTGTGTGCCAGAAAGGCAGAGCCCTGGTACATAGTCGCTCTCTGAAGTTAGAGTGCATGATTGTCTGCCAGTTAGGCATATCCCTGGTGCATAGTTGCTCTCTCTGAGGTCAGAATGAGCGGCCAGCCATGCAATCACAAGGCTGGCCACTCATTCTGAACTCAGAGCAGGCGATTGTGCACTGGGAAGGCAGAGCCCTGGCACATAGTCGCTCTTCTGGCACACACCAGCAGTGGCACCTCTCCAGAGGTGCCTGGCTAGACAGCAGTGGCAGACCCATCTACACAGGGGGTAAAAAATCTGAATTAATTACATAGATAAGCCTGCTGACAAGTGACATAGATATGGGCTTTGGCCAGGTGTGGTGCTTAAATTTGAGCCAGAATAGTCTGAATTTCATGCAGCACAGCTCTGGTCCAAAGTAGTCAAACTTCATCCAGATTTTTACCCCCAGTGTAAATAGGCCCTAGGATAGACATGCTGCCCCACAACTGGGGTTCCCCAACTATACTAATTGCCCTGAGCCCAGACTACAGTGCGATTTAGGATTGCTCTCTTAGTTTTCAGCAAATTATTTTTTAAACAGGGAAACCTTTCATCTGCACCAGCTCCAATTTTGGTGAGGAGTTGCAAAGTAGAAAATACAAAAATAGAAAGCTGCTCTCAGAGGGAAGCTGTGCCTTCATAGGATAAAAATCAGGCTGAGGTGGAAAGGCAATCCCTTCATACTGTAACTGAGCCAGCTGATCTGTGTTAGAAACAAACTATGATTCACTTAGGAAGAAATCAAGGGCTAGGAATTAATATTTAGACCACTGCAGAAACTGAAGTGACCACTGGGACTAGAAATGGAGAAAAGGGATGTGTTATGGCACTGGATCAGGTCCTGGCTACCTTTTGCATTTGCCACAGGAATTTGCACTGTCACGTACCCTCCAACATTTCACAGATGAAAACCAGAACATGTGTGGCCAAGCAACAACAGAGTGTGGTGAAGATGGCAAACGCTATTCATGAGGAAGAATGCACAAGTTAGCTGAGTCTGCACAAAAAATAATATATCTGTCCAGAAATATTATTTTTCTGTGTAGAAAGTGCTGCTTTCTGCACACACAAAAACATGTGTAAATTTTGTGTGGAGTAAGTCCCAAAGTGTGAATGAACAGTACAGTTCTGAAAGACTTTTGAATAGTGGAAGAAAGTTGTTAAATTTGGTCATTTGTTTGAGAATGGAATTAGTGAAGCGTTGCATTCCTACTGATTCCCTAGTTACATGAAATGTGCACAACAGCTGTAAGTGAGCTGGGTAACCAGACATCATCAGAGGACCATGTGACTAGTTAGTTGCTCAAGGTCATGGTTTGCTCTCCTATTAGGCAAATGGAGGCAGCAGGTTTTGGAGGTGAAAGATCACAAAAGGTTGGCAATATGCTTTGTTGGTGTCGCCTTACTGTCAGTGATGGGAAGATTAGCTTGTGGATGCCACTTGCTACATCAGTTTGGACAAAAAAATACCTTGGATTAGCTCTGGACCTGAAACAGAAGTGTAAACTTTTATCAGAGGCTGGGTTGTATTTAAGATTGCATTAAAATAGGCTAATGGGACTACACTGACAGTTTCTTGCATTAGTTTTGCTTTATATATTTCCCCCCCTTAGAACTTGGAAACCCCTTTGTGTATCTGATAAAAGGGTGTTAGGCCACAAAAATGTTACACCAGCACAGAAATCTTTCAGATGGCATAGTCTTTCATAGCCATTTGTGATATAAATCAAAGGCCTCTCTTCATATGTGATATGCCCTGCTACTGTACTTTTTTAAAACTAAAAGTTAGATTGCCCTTGTATAGTAAAGCAGTTAAAACATCACCTAATTTACAGGGTAAAAATTCATATGAACAGCCTTTGTAGAAAGCTAGAGTAATTATTACATTTTTATCCCAGATTTTAATTTTTGCAGCATGTCTCATCCATTACTTTTTTGGAGAAATATTTACGCAGCTGTTTTCTAAAAAGAAACTTTTCATTTAAAAGGCAAAGTGATGGAAAAATAAAACTTAATCACGAAGCACACCCAAATGGAAAGACTGCTACAGCTTGTTGAAAATCCATGAGAAATCTTGGATGTATTACAAGTGCCAGTAATGCTCTCATTTGTAACTGATGGCATAAATTTATTATTTAATAAACGTATTTCTAAATAGCTTTTCTGCCTACCCTGAGCCTCCAGAGCAATGCATAATAAAACTACAACATAAAAACAGAACAAAAACAAACCACTATTTTAAAAATGTACTAAAATCAATTTTAAAAGTCAAAGTCCTGAGAGAATAATATAGCTTTGCCTGCCTGAAAGAAGTTCAATTGACTTAGATACAATAAAGGCACCAGATCCTGTCTGATCTTGGAAGCTAATGTAGGGTCAGCCCTGGTTAGTACTTGGATAGGAGAACAGCAATGAAGACCAGGTGCTGTAGGTTATACTGTATTTCATAGGAAGAAAATGGCAAAACCACCTTTGAGTATTCCTTGCCTAAGAAAATCCTATGAAATTCATGGGGTCACCATAAGTTAACAGGCAACTTGAAGGCACATGTACACACACATGAAGATCAATAACAATGGAGGTAGGCTTGCCACCCCTTGGTGGGGAGTTCCACAATCAAGGTGCTGCTGTAGAAAGTAGTGAAGAGACATATATGAGGTGTGGGGGGTAGACATTTAAATTCCTTATGTATCCAAAATTAGAGGCCCAACATGGTTTAGTTGGTTAGGGTTTTTGAATGAGTTCTGGGGGATGTGTGTTCCAGTCCTTGCTGACCTTGCACTACTCACTCTCTTTCAACCTGCCCTACCTTACAGGGTTGCTGTGAGGATAACATTGGCAAGAGAAGAGCCAGGGATATAGGTATAAGGGGTGGAAAATGAGGCCATTTCCCCCCAATATGAATTCTGCCCCACCCAATGACATTTTCCTTCAGTTCCTAAATTTCTAGCATTGCAGAAAAAGACATTGAAAATAGTTCATAGCTAGAATTCTTATAGGTTTTCCTTGGTTTTTTCCCAGGATGTAGAAAGAAAGAAACTATTCCAGGACACGGCCTCACAGCCTGGAAAAAAACCAAGGAAAATCTATGGGTGCCGGCTGTGAAAGCCTTCGACTTAACATAGAATTCTTATGTTTGCAATTTCTTGGTAGCTTACTTGCCTCTTTTTGGGATGCCTTCACCTGTATTCCTAAAAGCTCAGGTGAAGTTTTAAGTTACTCCAATGCTAGAAATTTGGGGACTGAAGGAAAATTTGCATAAGGGGGATGAATTCTTATTTGGGAGCTGCAATGGTACCATTCCCCTCTTCACGTAGATACAGCTCTGCATATGAACTGCCTTGAATTCACTGGAGGAAAGCTGGGATATAAATTTATGTTGTATGTAAATAAAGTCTGATCTTATCACAATATAGGATTTGTATACTAATCTTTAATCAACAAGGATGGACTTTGCTGTAGCACACCCAAGGATGGCTCACTATATCACACATTTGGATACAGACACCTTTTCAACAAACACACCTATATTAGTTGTGAAAATGTATATTTCCTCTCTTCTCTTGAAGACACATAGAAGTATGAGCCCAACATATCAAGCTATTTTGAACACGCCAAAGCAGCCAGCTTTGCTTGGGTTAGAAACCTATTAGTCTGGGACCACTACAATAGGAGCCAATTTCCCCTCCTGCACATCTGTAATAGGCCATTCAGACCCATTTTTGGCACAACCAATAGACACTTCCAATTTTAACTTACAGGTTTGACTGATTGTTTTCAGAGTTTTATTCTGGGAGGGGGGGATTTAGGGTTGGAGGGTATTTTAATAAAATCCGCTGTAGCTTGGGAGCTTCCAGGAGTGGTGTCTGAACTTCTTAGGTGTATGTTAGCTTTGAGGAGCTGCAGGAGCCACAAAAAGGGATTTATTTATTTATTTAATTTGTATGCCACCTTTCTCCCAAAATGGGACCCAAGACAGCTTCCATAAAACAACAGATTAAAAATACAATATATATATATATATAAAATTAAAATTTATAAAATCAGTTTAAAACATATAAAATCTAAAACATACCAGATAAAACAAGCTCTGCTGCTTATATGATAAAAGCCTGCTTGAAAAGAAAAGTGTTTTCCTTCTGATGAAAAGAAATCAAGGGAGTGGGTCAACCTAGCCTTCCATGGAAGGACATCCAGATGGTGGGAGCAGACACTGAGAAGGCTTTCTATTGAATCCTCACCAAGCGAACTTGTGATAAAGGTGGGACAGAGAGCTTGTGATGGAGGTGGGATGCCTTCTGATGGCCTTAGTGCTCCGGTATTGGGAAATCCAGTCTTTCAAATAGTCTGGACCCAAGATGTTTAGGGACTGGGGACTATATGTAGGTAGCACTTTCTCTACCCCTGCTTTAGTACCATTTCAATCTCTTTTTCTTCTATCCATTCCCCCAGTCTGTTTTCTTACTGGTTTCCCTCTCTTTCTGTCTTGATACTTGTCATATTTCAACTTCTGCAAGGCCAGTAAGTTACTTAAAAAAGAAAAAGAAAATGTTGGAACTCCAGACCTACTAATGATGTAAACACGCATTAGGTGGCATGGCTTGAGCCCAAGTAAAACTAAGCCAAACAGGCAATATGGCTATTGTGCTTCTCACTTTTCTTCTTTTTCACTGGTTCCTACCTTCGCTCTTTTGTATCATTTAGCCTTTCTTTAGCCTACATACCAAGGAAGCAGAAATTCATTCATTCATCCTTTTTCTCCCTGTCTATCAACACAGATAGATTGGAAGCCAAGCAAGACTCACAAAAGGAGCTGAGTTACCTAAAAGAAGGTCCAATGTTTTTCCAACAGGGAAGTATTATTATACTGAAGTAGCCTTAAGAGCAATGTTCCATATACGTTAACAATATGATCAGACAGATATCTACTCAGAAGTAAGTCCCAATGAGTGCAGGCATCATGCTGTGCACACAATGAGCACATGCAGCATTGTATTTCTAGATTTGTGGTTTTCCTTTCTTCAGATTTTCCTAAGCTCAGCACATAAATTCTAGTTTTTTTCTGCTTAAAACAGTAGTTTGTGTGTTCTTCCTCATTAACAACAATGTTTGCCCTCTTGTTGTCTGTCTACACGCTTTTAGCCACCCTCTGATGTTGTGCAGCCACACATGTCCCAGGTTTCATTGGTGACATGTTGGAGGGTAAGCAGCTGATGTTGTGCCTGTATATTTTCCAGTAGAAAACATGGTGGGAGCAGTGGACTAATTTGCAGTGTCATAGCTTAGATTGATATCTTCCACAAAGTTATGTAAAATTGTGCTAGGGTGCTAAAGTAGCAAGTCAAAGCATTCATTTTGTTTACCACAAAGTTGGCCTTGGTACCAAAATAGATGCCCTGAAGTCTAATTTTGTGACAGGTAAAAGAGTAAACACAAAGCAAAAGTGTGATCAGGTGTCAAACAGTAGGTTGAATAAAATGAAACAACGTTATGTTACCTCTTGGCTTTTGCCAATTTGCCATCTCATTAAACTGACCCTCAACATCTTTGTGCTAGGAGAAATCTAGGCCAATATAGAAAGGCTTGAAAGCACAGTTAATTGTAAACGAAATGTCAGCTGAGTAAAGTTTGCAGGAACAAAAGTGTTGTGTGTCTATAAAGTTCCTTTTTGAAGAGCATATTAGGAAAGGTACTAATAGAAGTGCTCAATTGCTGTGGTCTTTATAGCATGTTTTCTCTTTCTCCTTCACTTTTCTCAGGGTATCATTAATGCCTTGCTGCAACTGATAAGTGACACCTAAACGTTCACAGCTTTTTGAGGCATACCCCAAGTTCTTGTAGAGTAGAGGGGCATTCCACCATGAAGAAAATAAAACAAATCTTAGTTGTCTACTAATATTAATTTTGGCAGGAGAACATGGAAATTGTAAATAGTCAGCAACTTTGGAGCACTGAAGTATTGGGTGGATGGGTGGAATGGGATGAATTAGGAAACTAAATGATAAGCAGTTTGTCTCATCACTGAAATGTTTCATGACTCCCAGCCTGTAATGATAACACAGGGCTTTTTAATAGTAATGTATTACTGTATGTAACTTGATACAAAGCCTCAACAAGTAAATCATAATTCTATGGTGTTTTTTTAAAAGGTGATTACTTACACTGTTAGGTTTCCTATTACTTTTTAGTTCATTATTGTGTATGTGGGGCTCCATTTCAGAATTCTTTCTTTTTCATCTGTATCTATATCTACAGTCGGCCCTCCACATTCGTGGGGGGTTAGGGGTTCAAGACCCCTGTGAAAGTGGAAAAACAGCAAATACATACAGTAGATGTGGGGGCAGGGCTCCCCGGGGGCTCCTCAGACTCGCGAAGCAGGTGGCTAGGGAGCTCCCTGGAGGGAGGGAGAACGAAAAATGTGCGTCTGGCAGCCAAGCCCCTCAGCTGCTTCCCTGCCTCCTGAAGCAGCCATATGCACATTCAGACAGCAGCCCCATACTTCCCCAAGCCCAACGCTGCAGTGCTAGTTCTTGGGGGAGGTGAAGCAGCAGAGATCCCAGTCACCAAGCATCTCCCAAAGCTTGCAGAGCAGCTGCCTTCAGAGGCTTTTGGCAATGAAAATTGCTTGGGCTCTGCCTTCACCGAGCCCCACACTGCTGTGCTAGTGAATGGAGAAGGCAGAGTAGCAGAGATCCCAGTTGCTAAGCACCTCTCAAAGCCCACAGAGCAGCTGGCTTCAGAGGCTCTTGGCAACGGAGATAGCTGGTGCTCCACCTTTTTCCAGGCCCATGCTGCTGTGCTAGTGGAAGGTGGAGCAGCAGAGAGCTCTGATACTAAGCATCTCCCAAAGTCTGCAAAGCAGCCAGCTTCGGAGACACTTAGCAATGGAGATAGCTGATGCTCTGCCTTATTGAAGCACCACACTGCTGTGCTAGTGCTTGGAGAAAGCAGAGCAGCAGAGACCCCATAGCTAAGTACCTCCCAAAGCACACAGAGCAGCCAGCTTTGGCAGGCAGTTGGTGGCAGCCATGGCAGTCGCTGGTGCTCCTCCCTACTGAATCCTGAGGCTGTTGTGTGAATGTGCACTGGGCGGTCTTGGGATTCAGGGGGACAGAGGCAAACCCATGAACAATCAAATCTGTGGATGTCAAACCCGTGAATGTGGGAGGGGGAGGGACTGTATATCTCTCTCTGGCTTTTCTTCGCAAACGAAGATTCAGGGAGGACTCATCCTGCGCTTACTACAAGCGCGCTGATGACTAAAAAGGCCAATCCGAGATAAACAAGTCTGGTTGCAGAAAGCACAGTAGAAAGTCTCCTTGGGTGATGTTTCCAGGTTGTGATTCTTTCTGCGTTGTCGTTTCTCTTCAAGACTTGTTCGGCGTGAGCTCTCAAATAAGGCTGCAGCATTGTGGATAGTACGTCTCCATGCCTCCCGATGTGAGGTCATGGCAGACCATTGTTGGTGATCAATTTGGCCAATAAGGCTGCAGCATTGTGGATAGTGCCTCTCCATGCCTCCTGATGTGAGGCCAGGGCGGACCATTGTTGGTGATCAATTTGGCGGAGCCTGAGATGTTGTTTCAGGGAGTCCTTGTATCGCTTTTTTGGAGCGCCCCTCTTACGCTGACCTGTGCGAGTTCACCATAGAGTACTATTTTGGGGAGGCAATTTAGTTATAGCTATAGCTATAGTATAGCATCTCTCTCTCTGGCTTTTCTTCACAAACGAAGATTCAGGAAGGACTCATCCCACGCTTTCTGCAAGCGCGCTGATGACTGAAAAGGCCAATCCGAGATAAACATGTCTGGTTGCAGAAAGCACAGCAGAAGGTCTCCTTAGGTGATGTTTCTGGGTTGTGATTCTTTCTGCATTGTCGTTTCTCTTCAAGACTTGTTCGGCATGAGCTCTCAAATAAGGCTGCAGCATTGTGGATAGTACATCTCCATGCCTCCCGATGTGAGGTCATGGCGGACCATTGTTGGTGATCAATTTGGCCAAACCTGAGATGTTGTTTCAGGGAGTCCTTGTATCCTAAAAATAGTACTCTGTGTTGAACTCGCCACAGGTCAACGTAAGAAGGGCGCTCCAAAAAAGCGATAGTATAGTACAGTATATAGTATAGCTATATAGCTATAGCTATATAGTAAGAAAATGGCCTAAAATTCCATTAGAATGTTGGAAGAAATCTTCCCTTCCCATTACAAAAAGAGTAATGAACAAATGTTACTCATTACACATGAAAAAAAATGTGTTACTAGTTTTTATATTACAGGTGGCTCCCCCCATTTATGTGGTATTGGTACCTGTAGTTTCACTTACCTGCAATTGGGAGGAAAGATCTCTCTAGGCATGTGGAGGTACGTACAGTCATGCTTGAGGTGGTCTCTCTAGGCATCAGAAGGTCCTACCACGCAACTGGTCAACTTCCATAGGCAGGTCATAGGGTGACCTGTATTTTAAAAGAATGCCTTCATGTCCACATTATCCCTACAAATAGTATTGTTTCTTGTAAAGTCCTCCTTCCAAATTCAGTAATAACTAGTTATATGTACCTGTAATGGCTTAGCTTCTGTGATGACTTATTTTATAATACTGGGAAGCCTTGGGCAGGGAATGGAGAAACTTGGGCATTGAACTTCAAATCCCAGAAGCCCCAGCCCTAAACTGCATGCCCAGTATGAGGAATTATGGGAGCAGTAGTTCAAAAAAGACCTAGAGGGTCAAAGGTTTCCCACCCTTTCCCTAGATAGGAAAAGGCTCTTGGAATATTACATTGCTATGGCAAGGAGGATATCATAGCCTTCCAACATTTCACAGGTGAAAACTGGGACATGTATGGCCAAGCAACATCTGAGTGTGATCAAGATGGTAAGTTATTAATGATGAAGAGAGCACGTTCTAGGAGAGACTGCAGCAGTTCACTTTTGCCTGAGCCTACTGAGAATGGCAAGATTCTCCCTCTTTTTTCTTTCCCTCCTGGTGAGTTAATTCAGTGCAAACTACTTTTGTGCTTTGACCTCCATTTGCAACAACTGAAGTATGCTGAGGACAAAGGGGGAGGTGGCAGGAGGAGAGAGAAAGTGGGACAGTTAAAAATCAAAGGAAAAAATGGGGTTACAGAGGATTAATTGAAATTGTTCCTGTCAGATTGGAACAGTTAGAATGTATGGGATATGTTTGGTTCTCCACAGGCCAACAAAATGCGGATTACAGCTTTCCAAGCATTTCCCACTGATTGTGTACATAAAGAACATGCTTTGACATTTTTTTTTGGATGATGAATTTCTGGCAAAGGAGGACCAGTGATGGGGTGGGTTGGGGGTGGAAGAGAGTATGTGGAAATGCAAATTCTGAATAGATTTTCAACATCACTGTAACAATTTCTTACAAATGTGGCTTTATGGACATTTTTCCATGTGGGAAAGTAATACTGTAGAATTTGTCCACAGTACATCTGGATTTTGTTAGCATCACACACATACACACATCCTTGAAAATGTGGTGAATGTTGATAATCACTGGTAGACTGTACAAATGCCACCTAATGGACATATACTTCCTTCCTTTTCAGACATAAGAGAAGTAAATATTGACACCCACAACTCACTATCAGTCAACTGTCGGCAGTATTATCTGTGAATTTTTTATGTATTCATGACACATGTTTGGGATTGTTAACCTTCACGTATGGAGACTGACAATTACCATATTTTCAAACATTTACTATAACAGCAAGCGGCGCTTATTGGGTTAGATCCAAAGTTTCCTCTACATGAATGGAAAGTCACTTCTGTTTGTGTATAGCATGTCACTAGGCAAGCAACTATACCATACTGTACACTAATATGGGTTCTCTAGCTCTCAGTTTGGGCACTGGGAACACCAGCTGGAGTTCTCTGTGTCTAACCCATTATAGGTGTGCATCTAGGACAGTGTACATGCCTTCTTTTGTAAGTGTGTTTTCTAACTTGAAGTTCTCCACAGTTCCAAATAAAACAGTGACTGTCCTCTCTCACATCTCATCTACAATGCAAATAAACCACATACTATATTACAATGGGCCCTCAGTATCTGCAGGTTCAGTATCCATGGATTTGAGCATCCACAGATTGTTGTGCCACATATCTAAAATGGCAGTGCCCATCACTAAAATGGCTGTTTGCATTGACTAATATGGGACTCAACCACCTGTGGTTTTTGTTATCCGCAGGATTTTCTGGAACTGAACCCCTGCTGATACAGAGAGCCATTGTATTTATCATGAGTTCTCTTCCACAAGTAGCAAAAATCTTGACCAGCTGCTTAAGTAGCACAGAAACACAGGAACGCAGTCCTTTGTACACTTACTTTGAGTTAAGTCCCATTGGCTCTATTCAGAGATAAGCCCCATTGTGTTCAGTGAGACTTACTCCCAAGTAGCAATAGGGTCATATATTCCTAAGACTCTAGATCATAAAGTGTTGGACTGTAAAGCATTTTGTTAAACCTGTAAAAAATGATTTTATACCACAGAGATATACAGCAGAAGTTGGGTTTTCTTTTTTGCGGGGTAAATATCTAACAGACCTTCCAAACTGGAATACCTATCCTTTGAAACCAGCATGTATATCTTCCTAACTTTTAAAATATTTATGAGACCTGTGGGTTCGTTCAAACAAGCAGGCTTTCAGAATAAATTAAGTGGTGACTTGGCGAAGTAGCTAGCATGGGAAATAAATGCTAAGCCAAGCCTTGTAGAAAACAGAAAAAGCAGTTTGTCATTTGCTGCTTTACTAGATTTGAGCATCTGACTGATTGACTGGAAAATGTTTAGACTTGAGAACAAATATTACCTTCTCAGGTTTCCTTCTGTGTCATTTGATATAGTGCACAGTTTCTATTTCCTAGCAAGTTTTCATCTTATTTCTATCACTGTTCCACCTTTTGGTTCAAATTTGGCTGCCTGACAAAGAGACATATACTAAGAACACAACTGGGAATGTTATTTTTAAAAAGTAACTCATTGGCATCAGTTGTTACCTGGGGGGAGCTCCACATTATTAATTATTTTTATTGGTTTAACACAGAAGTGGGCAATTGTGGAAGGCTAGAGGGCAGCATTAGTTCCCTGGAGACCCCAGAGGGCTGCATACCCCACTGTGCCTGATTCTACCAAAAAACCAAAACCAAACACCCTCCCCACAATATTTGTTTTGGCTCCCCAAATGATCTCTAGGGGATTCTCGTCATGTGTTTGGGCCTTCCTGCATCCCTAGAGGCATCTCTGGACATTCCGAGGCAACAAAAAAGATTTGTTTTGACCCCTGGGTCCAGGGAAGTGCCAAAATATGGTGAAAACAACCTCCTCATCTCCTAGACATCATTTTTCAGCAAACAATTTTAGAACAAAAAATTTTTTTTTTGACCTGTGGGTAGCCCTGGGGGCTGCATGTGGTTGGCTCACTCCTGCTTCGACAACAATGCATTAATAATGGTTAACAGGGTATTGCTTTTCATTCTTTTTATTAGTTTTAAAAAATTACTTTAAAATGACTATTGTTTAAAAATGTTCCAGTATTCCCAAAATGTACCACAAACAATGTTTTAGCAGTATAGTAGGCCCTCAACTTTTGTGGGGGTTAGTGGTGCAGGATACCTGTGAAAGTGGAAAAACTGCGAATATAGGGTCCTTTTTTTTTTAACCTGAGAGAACATTTCTTTAGGCATTTCTAGGTCCTCCAGTGCAATTCCATGGTCAACTTTTGGTGGAAGATGACCGTAGAATTGTGCTGGAGGACGTAGGTGCCAGTTACACGACAAAAATTGTCGCGGTGCTTACCGTGACTTTGTGATCATGAATCCGTCCCTCGCCGTTTATACGATTTATGTCACTGATCTGGATATCCCGGGTGGTCTCGTGACTGATATTTACATGTCCAAAGTTCCGGGTTTTTTTTAGGTTTTAGTGTTGTTGTTTTTTTGGCTGTCAATCAAGGATGCAGTTACTCGTGTTTTCACAACCTCGGTGACGCACTTCCTTTAGAGTTCCGCGCCACGAGCAATGCTATTGGCTGGCTGGGGGGGGGAGAGAGAGGGGGGCAGAGGTTTGTATTCCCCTTGCTTCTTTAAAATGTTAACCCTTTAAGCAGTGGCAGAAAGCATTTTGAAAGACCCAGACTGAGATCTTTCGCTCAGACACAGTAATGAATGAGTGATTTCCTTTTGAAATCAAGCCGCTTGGGTTTCCCCTTGCCTCTTTAAAATGTTAACCCTTACAGCAGAGATTTAGCTGCAGAGTTTAGGTTTCAAGCCAGCTACAGACAGGCGTTTTGAAAGACACAGACACAGAGAGGGGGAATTAAAGGGTGTTCATTCGCTCAGAGGCTGGAATATTTTACTGTGCCTGTTCAGACCCAGGGAGGTGACCAAGGCAGGGGATGAATGGGCGACCCTCTGCCCACCACGATCTCTCTGTAACATGCAGTTGAGGAAAAGGTAAAGCTGAAGGGTTTGCAGTGTAGAAATCCATTTAAAAAGGTGATTGAGTACACGTGCACGCACACACACACATCAACCTTTGTGTAGCTGGAAGGGATGCCTTTGTTTTAGGCTGGTGAGGCTGGATCTGTTGAACGGGTGACTGACCCCTCCGTTTCTGGTCGCTGATCTCTAAGCCCACCCCCAGTCACCATTTCCGGTCATCCCCTAGTACCAAGATATTTTGTCCCAGGCTGTTTACATTTCCGATATTCCGAATCCTCCAGTGACTTTTTTAAAAACCGGCACAAACCGCGGGACTGGAAGTCCCGCAGGTTGAGGGATAAAAGGTGGCCCCCCTTCTGAGAATCACGTACCCGACCTGATGTACGTGTAAACTGCCAGGGATCGACACGAATTCTTCCCAGGACATTTTCATTGTGTAAACGGCACCCTAGAAATGCCTAAAGAGAACTTTTTTTTTCAGTTGCATATAGTGCTGTGAATGCTTAATCTGCAAATGTGGAGAGACAACTGTAGATTCCTTCCAGTTCTGAGGCTCTATATTTCTATGACTGCATGCTTTCCAAACATGACAGGGAAAGAGTTATGATGTTAACAGTTGTTACATTATTACACAAAAAATGACACTGCTCCATCCTAGTCTCCCCCCCACCCGCCACCGCAATGTATTATAGCTCACATTCTTTTCTTAATGCATTACAGTACTTCCAAGCTTTGGCAAAGAAGATAATGAAACTACGCGGTGTTCCAAAATACAAAAAACCCAGCAAAGCCAGCTCCTAGGAAAATGCGATAGCAGGAACTCACATGTTTTTTCTTTCAATGCTCATTGGTAAGCAAAACAGCAAAGAGCAGCTGTTGGGGATTTAATTAGCATGACCCTTACCTTTACTTCATATAATGTACTTTCCTGTCTATCTATCCTGAGAAAAGCTGATTATGGGAGTGGGGGAACATAACAGTACTAGGTTCGGTGCCATGACCACTTTTCAATCTGTGGTTATTGCTTCTTGTCTATTCCATGGTGGCCAAAGAGAAAATGGTCAGCGTGTCTTCTCAGGGAAAGGGTAGAGAAGGAATATATCTGTGGTCTCTGTGGTCAGTACAAGAGTTTCCTGTATTACTTCTACTGGGTTTAATAGAAAGGAACAGGAGGCGATTGCATAGTTTTCCCAGCTACCACGTAGAGGAATTCCTCCCCATACTGCTCCCCACCCTCCCCGCCGTCCCAGCATAACAACTTACAGCATTCTACTAACATTGTGCTGACTGTAAAGTTACAGATATACAGTACATATTTCTGTAATCCTCTCTCTCCCCCACCCCTCATATTGTTTTGGTCATGTTCGTGGATATACAAAAGCATCCCCCCCCATGTTTTTGTTGCTGTCTTCATTACACATATGCCATACTCCTGTGTAAATATTTCTATATCGTCAGATATAAATGTAGTTTTAATGTCTGTGTACAATTATTTCTCCTCCCCCACACTTCTTTTTAGAAAAAGAAGGCATCTGGTGGCTAGGTCAAAGAAACTCTCAATTCTCCACCTGTGTTTGAAATCCCACAGGAATTTGTATGGTACATATTGTAAATCTTTCCTGTCAGAGCTCTTTCAGGCTGGCTGGGTTTTTTTTCTTTGTGTGTGTGTGTGTGCGTATGCACGTTTGTTACCTTACATGGTCAAAAGAGGGAATTCCCTTTTCACATGACTGAAGCTTCTGTGGATGACTGTGACTTCCCCCCTCCACCCTGCATATTTTAATCCATAGTTAAAAGAGCAGCAACATCTGCAATAGGACATGAAGGGATGATTTTAAGTATGCAGTATTTTCATCTGTACATTGATTTTCAGTGAAAAAGAAGCTGTTTCCAAGGCAATTAAATGCTGTGGCTAAATTTGGTTTTTTTTAAAGTTTAGAATATAGAATAGAAAATGCATACAGATAAACATCAGATAAATGCACTTCATAGAACAGTTACCATCAGTTTCAAGAGCAGTAAGCATTAGACTGTAACTAGTGGTAGCTAAGAAAAAAATGAAATAAAAACATATCTAAGCATGCAGTCAGAATAATGAAGACTGATAAACACAATTATGGGTAACATGGTGACAAGTACCTCGCATTTTTGTACATATATTATGAATCCCTTGTGAGTATAGTATTAAAGTAAGGAGCAATGCATTACATTACCTTCCTTATTCATAATGTCTTATGATGGTGTCTGTCCATACATTTATTCAAATATGTAGTAAGCAAGCACACTGAAGGACAGGTGTGTTTCCTCTTCATACGCTAGTATTCATTTCAATCAAGAAACGTGTAATTGTATTGATAGGGTAGGTTCATGTTCAAATACTATCCTAGTACATCTTACACTACACAGTTTCTTATAAGCTATAGACATAACAATGCTTATCAATGCAACAATATTAGACTGCATAGATATGATTCCATTAAAAAAAAATTTAGACCATGGGAACTACCACTCACATAAAACAACCATTAAAATAAATACAGGCTTCCTTACCCAGAATATAGTTATTCATGCTGCTGTAACATGTATGCACCCACACAGTCTCAATAGTTAAATGCATATAAATAGTGCACATTGACTTCTGAATGTCCACATTCCCAAAGCTTTTTAAACCAACCTACAAACTGAACAAATGATGCCAGATTGTTAGAGAGCTAACAGTAAGGAGAATTTCTTGTAATACCCAGTAACCAGTATAAATGGAAATTTTATTTTCCTGTATACATAGCTGTTAGTTGGTTTTGCTGCTTTCATTATTGCTGTGTGCCTTCAACTAGTTTCTGACTTAAGGCGATGCTAAGGTGAACCTCTTATAACGGGATTTGCTTGACAAGATTGATTCAGAGGAGGTTTGTCATTGCCTCCATCAAAGGCTGAAAGACTTGCTTGAAGCCACCCAACTGGTTTCCATAGCTCAGGACTTCTTAAACTTTTCCCACTCATGACCTCTTTTCACCTGAGAAATTTTTACGTGACCGCAGGTACTCATATACGGTAGAACGGATCCAAAGTCATCCAGTGGATTTTCATGGCCAAGCAGGGATTCATATCCTTGTCACCCAGAGTCCTAGTCCAACATTTCAGCCAAATGCACCACACTGGCTATGACTGATTTTACCATTAATAATTAAAAAACAACAACCTGCTAACCAACAATTTCTATTTGTCAGCGACATTACAAAACTGAGATGATGGAGAAATGGGGACTCACTTCACATGTTCTCCTGCAGCATAATTGCCATCAGAAACTTGAGCACATAGACCACATAAACTGGCTTTGAATGATTCCTTGATGAATACCCTTCCTTGGACTGATGTTGCCATAAGACATTGGCAGTGATGTATAAAATGCAACCACCCCTCTTCAAAATTGCAGTATCTGTTTCTTAGCCTTTCATCACTCCTTTTTTAAAATTTAATTGCACCAGGAAAGCTTCCTAAAGTGACACTGTATACTGCAACATTCCTGGCTCTTTCAGCAGATTCAAAAAGTCTTGTGGAGGTGCTGAAATTATTGCTTTCCAGCTCCAAGTGACAGTTAGGGATATTCCAGCTGTTCTGAACACACCCTTTATTTGGATGTATAGATAATAGCTACACTGGTATAGCAGAGCAGTTTCTTTAAGCAGAGGGGGACAGCAAACAAATCCTCATTGTTTCTCAGACATCTGCCTTTCAGTCTGTTGTGTGGATCCCTTTGTATACTCACGCAGTACAGTCTATGCATGTCTACTAAGAAGCCAGCCCCTTTGCTTCCAGCGAGATTTACTTCCATGTAAATGTATAACAGGATTACAACTGTAGTCATTTGAGTGGTGATGTCTTATTGATTAATCTATCAAGAGTGGCCTTGCCTGGCAAATATTCTCTCTCTCTAGCTTTTCTTCGCAAACGAAGATTCAGGAAGGACTCATCCTGCGTTTTCTGCAAGCGCGCTGATGACTAAAAAGGCCAATCCGAGATAGACAAGTCCGGTTGCAGAAAGCACAGCAGAAGGTTTCCTTGGGTGATGTTACCGGGTTGTGATTCTTTCTGCGTTGCCGTTTCTCTTCAAGACTTGTTTGGCGTGAGTTCTCAAATAAGGCTGCAGCATTGTGGATAGTGCGTCTCCATACCTCCTGATGTGAGGCCAGGGCGGACCATTGTTGGTGAACAATGTTTCAGATCCATAAAGGAGAATAGACAGTACAATGGCTCTTTACACACTGATTTTTGTGTTTCGCCTGAGGTGTTTATTACTCCAGACTCTTTTGTAAAGTCTTCCAAATGCGCTATGTGCCTTTGCTAATCTGTGATCAATCTCTTTGTCAATCTTGGCATCTGAGGAGATGATGCTTCACAGGTAGGTGAACTGCTGAACGGACTTAAGCACAGAATTGCTGACGGCAATGTGGGGATGGTGGTGTTCATTAATTCCATGTTAACTATCTAACCAACTAGTTAAAAGATAAAGGTAATGATATGAATCAATACAGGTCACACATATTCCATTTCCTCAAGGGATACGTTCCTGGCTTTATAAGTGAAACCACGGATAATAGCAAACCCTATTAAAATAAAGGATTTCCAGAACAAACATACCATCGAGTTGCATTGGAGGACCTCGTGATTCCTGGATAGGACACATCTCTAGACATTTTCCAGTGTGACTCTCTGGTATGTGTCCCTATTATTTTCAGCCATGGATAACTGAAACCGTGGATAGTGGTTTCGCAGATACAGGGGGCAACCTGTAGTTTACATGGCTGCTATATTTCATAGGAAGGGACTGGCAAAACCACCTCTGAATATTCCTTGCCTAAAAAAACCCTATGAAATTCAAGGCAACAGGCAACTTGAAGGTACAGACACATATACTGCAACAGATATATGTTCTGCACTAGTTGCTTTGATTGTCAAAACAGAAGTTGTGAAAAAAGTATATACAATACTGAGACAATCCAAAATGAAACATACAATACACATAATTACTAAGGGAGTAGATCCTGATTTCCTCTCCAGTGACGCCCCCTTGTCGTGGGAGAGAGGCAAGGAATATTCAGAGCCAATAGGAGTACTACAGACATGGTATTTGCCCTTAGGCAACTGCAAGAAAAATGTAGGGAGCAGAACAAGGGTCTCTATGTAACATTTGTCGACCTCACCAAAGCCTTTGACACTGTAAGTAGAAAAGGTCTGTGGCAGATCCTGGAAAAACTAGGATGTCCCCCCAAATTCCTTAAAATGATTATCTTGCTACACGAGGGCCAGCGTGGTCAAGTCAGATATGGCGATGCTCTTTCAGAGCCCTTTCTAATAACTAATGGAGTGAAGCAAGGTTGTGTTCTTGCACCAACTTTATTTACAATCTTCTTTAGCACGATGCTCCAAAGGGCTATGGCAGAGCTTGAAGAAGACGACGGCATCTATATACGCTACCGTACTGATGGTAGCTTGTTTAACTTAAGCCGTCTGAGGGCTCACACTAAGACTCTAAACTATCTAGTCCGTGAGCTGCTCTTCGCCGATGATGCTGCCCTTGTTGCCCACACAGAAGCAGCTCTGCAGCGCCTAACGTCCTGCTTTGCAACAGCTGCAGAGCTGTTTGGGCTAGAAGTCAACCTGAAGAAAACAGAAGTTCTTTACCAGCCTGCACCACAGGACGAACACCACCACCCCCACATTGCCGTCGGCAAATCAGTGCTCAAGTCAGTTCAGCAGTTCACCTACCTGGGAAGCATCATCTCCTCAGATGCCAAGATTGACAAAGAGATCGATCACAGATTAGCAAAGGCATATAGTGCATTTGGAAGACTTCACAAAAGAGTCTGGAGCAATAAACACCTGAGGCAAAGCACAAAAATCAGTGTGTATAGAGCCATCGTACTGTCTATCCTCCTTTATGGATCTGAAACATGGGTTACCTATCGCCACCACCTACGACTCCTCGAGCGCTTTCATCAGCGCTGTCTACGCACAATCCTAAATATACACTGGACTGACTATGTGACGAATGTTGCTGTCCTTGAACAAGCAGGGATCACCAGCATTGAGGCCATGATATTGAGAACACAGCTGCGCTGGGCAGGGCACATTTCTAGGATGGAGGACCATCGCCTCCCAAAAATACTACTCTACGGTGAACTCGCCACGGGTCAGCGTAAGAGGGGCGCTCCAAAAAAGCGATACAAAGACTCCCTGAAACAACATCTCAGGCTTGGCCAAATTGATCACCAACAGTGGTCCGCCCTGGCCTCACATCGGGAGGCATGGAGACGCAATATCCACAATGCTGCAGCCTTATTTGAGAACTCACGACGAACAAGTCTTGAAGAGAAACGACAACGCAGAAAGAATCACAACCCAAAAACATCACCCAAGGAGACCTTCTGCTGCGCTTTTTGCAACCGGACTTGTTTATCTCGGATTGGCCTTTTTAGTCATCAGCGCGCTTGCAGAAGGCGCGGGATGAGTCCTTCCTGAATCTTCGTTTGCGAAGAAAAGCCAGAGAGAGAGAGATCCTGATTTATTTGACCTGTTTTTTCCATTTTTTCTAAAGTTTTATCACTTCCCCCCTTAAAGAATGCAAGGCTAAATCTTTCTAAATGTTGAAGGTGGCACTTTATACACATATTGTAATCCAAGTGCCTTTCTAAATTAAAGCAAATTAATGATTCTGTAATTTACACAGAACTAGGAATTAACTCACTCTCTTACCGAGTTGCTTTGGTAACTAGTATCTTTTTGCAGTAATGACCTGGAAGAGTGTTACTTTACTGTCTATAATGGCCAGGGCTGTAATTATGGTCCCAAGTATATGATTAGATATTCCACCATAACAGAATGGGGTTTCTGCCTGTTACCTATTACTGGGGGCTTGTCTAGACAAGAGGATATAATGCTGATTCCTGAATATTATTGCAAATTTGCACCAGCATTCTTTTTTCTCCACAATCTTTTGGCAAAGACAATAGTATGCAAAGCTATCCGCATTTGAAGGGCACACGCCTGCGAATCAAGATGGTGGCTGAGCAAATTAGCATGTTATTATTCTTCACATGTTGCTGCTGCTGCACAGTATTTTTTTTTAAAAAAGTTAAAGCAAAGGTGTGTAAGTGCAACCCTCTGCTTAAAGAAGTTATTTGGTTAAAAAAGTGCACAATTGCTAAAGCAAAAATCCAAAATGGCACTTCTGGCTGCTTCTTTGCTAGCAAGCCTGCCCCCCACGTATGTTCAACCAATCCGCTCTTCAGTTCCACACCCTCCAAGAATATGCAGCAATGAGAATTGGTTGTTCTAATGAGTGCTAATGTGCATCCCCACTCATTATTATTTTCTTTTAATGGGAAAAGCTGCAAAGGCTTTTCCTGCATAGTTTTTGGTCCTCCTTCTTCTGAATAAGGTGAATTACCATGAGATCTTATTGGGACAAAAGGTATTCTCCTTGCATTCTGTGAGGAGTATTTTCACCATCTAGACAACCCCTGGGTGTGTTCTAACCCAGTATGAGCAACAGAAGGGGAGGAGAAGGAGTAACTGGGTGGCTGTCTCCTTTTTCCTCTTTGTGGAGTATTGTGCAGCTAGTGAGGAGCAGAGAAAAAGGAAGGGAAGCAGGGACAAGTTGGCAGAGACGAAGAAACACACTGTAAACATGAGCTTCGCTAGAGAGTTGGGTTAGCTGGAGATATTATAAACATACTCTAAAAAAGTTAGCCTGGTTTTTTGGTCTTCCTCTTTTCTGTCCAAATGAAACAGACCTTTGCTGCTCTAGAATGAGAAAGATACTAAGTGTAAGTGCTTGGGGCGGGGAAGAGGGCTGCCTTACCAGGTTGGCTTCTCAAAATTGTGGCACAGGTCATGTAGCTATGCTGGTTGGGTTGATGTGAGCTCTGAGAAAGAGTTTAGAGGAGGAGAGAGTACTTCTCTGCACATCGAAGGCCAGCTCAGGCATGAGCTTTAGAGGAAGTAGATATGGAAAAGAAAAATGAACACAGAAAAGGAACTGACTAATCATGAACACTTAAGACATGCTTGAGGAATTTTCTACACCATGGGCCAAACTAATATGGCAACCCCATCCCATGGATTTTGCTCTGCGTGTATGTGTATGTGTATGTGTTGTAGTCCAAGGCATCTGGGATGGAAGAAAATACTAGGGAAAGATTGTTTTGAAATGTTTTTTGCATTTTTCTGAAAATTTCCAAGGTGCACTACCTGAACTGGACACTTGGGGGAATCCTTGAACATTCTCCTGCATCTTTCAGTGGGACAATAACAGTAACTTGTTTATAATGCGGAACTCCACAAGTTACCTCTCTGGATTGCAGTAACAAGCAGTTAACCAGTTGGGTGATCAGACTAATGAGGAAAAATTGTAGTTTCTTTTAAAAAAGTAACATTTCAAACTCTACTTTTAGAATCATTATGCTACTTAGTAAGAAAGAAATATGGTGAAATTTTAGACAGGTGGATTATTTTAGTAGCATTCTACACAGCTCCACCTATTTAATGTGCCTTTTGATGGATTATTGGAAAAATAGACAAAGAATGGGAAGCAGCAGTCATACTCAGATCCACTGGAATTAGTGCATTAAGCACATGTAACTCTGTTGTGGTTAGTCTCATGTCCAAGTCATGATATCTTTAAAGAGGAACAAGTCTTAGGCTGATAGAAGGGGCAAAGAATATATCTGTGATGTATCATCAAGTACAGAGAAAATGTCTAGAAACCTACTGCCTAAGTTCACATGTTTCCATGTATAACTTCAAAGGCACAGTGCCCAAAGGGCTGAGATCATAACAGTCAGTCAGGATTGCTAAGGTGTCTGACTTCAGCAATGCATCAAAGGCAGATATTCTGCTTCACAGAGGACAGTTCTCTATTTGAAAGGCTCCTGGTTCAAACCCAGTTTTAAAAGACAGAACTAAAATGGGCCCTTGGTATCCACTGTGGTATGGTTCCAGGATCCCCCATGGATATCAAAATCTGTGGATGCTCAAGTCCCATTATATACAATGGTGTAGTAAAATAATCATAATAATAATAATTTATTTTTATCCCGCCCCTCTGTTAAAAGCAATCAGGGCGGCTTACAATAGTTAAAATACAGCAATACAGACTAAAACCCCTAAGCCCCACCAGCCCCACCAGCCCCCATACAAAAAGATATTAAACTAGCATCAAATTAAAATCCACCTAAACTTAAAAGTCACATAAAATAAACAAATACAACAATCAACAGCCAGCGAGTCAGGGTAAAGGACTAAAAGATGCCAGGAGATGCAGCTCCTGAGGTCGCGATCTAATCAGCTAAATCCTGCAGAAAGAGATCCTTCTTTAGTGCTTTTTAAAAGCTACTTAAACTCATCACCTGACGGATCTCATCCGGCACGCCATTCCATAATTTGGGGGCGATTACTGAAAAGGCCATCTGGGAGGTTGCAGACAGCCTAGTTTTTTGTGGCTGAAGCAAATGCAGAGAGGATTGTATGGGAGGAGGCAGTTCTGAAGAGAAACTGGACTAAAGCCATTTAGGGCTTTAAAGGTAATAACCAACAACTTATACTGGGCCTGGAAACTGATAGGCAGCCAGTGGAGAGATTTTAATACTGGAGTTATATGGTCTCTCCGAGATGTTCCCGAGACCACTCTGGCTGCCATATTTTGTACCAACTGAAGTTTCCAAACCAAGCACGAGGGTAGCCTGATGTAGAGCGCATTGCAGAAATCCAGACGGAGGTTACCAGGGCGTGCACCACTGTCTCAAGGTCCCTTACTTCCAGGAAAGGGCGCAGCTGGCGTAACAGCCAAAGCTGATAACAGGCGCTCCTGACCGTCGCACTTACCTGACTGGTCATTTGAAATGATGAATCAAGGAGCACCCGAAGACTGTGAACACAGTCCTTAACAGAGAGCATGATCCCATCCAGGACTGGAGGTTGTAACCCAACTCCTGGTTTCGGGGCTGCTACCGTGAGCACCTCCATTTTGTCCCGATTTAATCTCAATCTGTTTTTCCTCATCCAGCCCATTACTGCTTTAAGACAATCATTAAGAGGAGAGACGCCATCAGAATTCGAGGCCGATGATTGAGACAAGGAGAAATAGATCTGGGTATCATCAGCATACTGATAACACCCAGCCCCATAACTCCAAATAATCTCACCCAGCAGCTTCATATAGATGTTAAACAGCATCGGAGACAAGATGGCACCTTGTGGAATGTCACAGGTAAGCTCCTTTTTACTGGAGCAGCTGTCCCCGAGCAGCACTCTCTGGGACCTGCCCGAGAGGAAGGACTGGACCCACTGAAACGCAGTGCCTCCGATTCCTAACCCACTCAGGCAATCCAAGAGGATGCTATGATCGATCATATTGAAAGCTGCTGAGAGGTCTAGAGGTACCAACAGGCTCACACTACCCCTGTCGATGTTTAGATGCAGGTCATGGGTCAAGGCAACCATGGCGGTCTAAACTCCAAATCCCGCCCTAAAGCAGGTTTGAAATGGGTCTAGATAATCGGTTTCATCCAAGACCAATTGGAGTTGAAGAGCAACTGCCCTCTCGAACACTTTGCTTAAGATTGGTAACATAGAAACCGGCCTATAGTTGTTCATATCCAGGTGTTCCAGGGAAGGTTTTTTCAGGAGCCGGCCTAACCACCGCTTCCTTTAAACAGGATGGAACACATCCTTCCCTGAGGGATGCATTGATGATGTCCTTAAGGAACACCATCAAGGCACCCTCCCCCAGAAGGCCAGCCATGAAGAGCAAGGATCAAGAGGGCAGGTCGTCTTCCTCACTCTGCCAAGTAGCTTATCCACATCCTCGGTACTCACGGATTGAAGTTGATCCAGTAAATTTACATTAACGGAGTTGCTGGACATCTCGTCAATTGTTTCTGTCAAAATACTGGCATCTAAGTCGGCTCACATCCAAGAGAGTTTATCTGCAAAGAAGTTGTTAAACGCATCACAACAGGCAGTTGTGTTAAGCAATGGGTTCTGCACAGGTATAACCTGCATCATCTCCCTTACCACCCTAAACAGCTCTGCTGGATGGAACTCTGCAGACACAATACGTGCAGAGGAGAAGGATCTCTGCGCTGTACGTATTGCCTCTCGATAGGACCAAAGAAAGTTGCTATGACGAGTCCTGTCGGATAAGAGTTGAGTTTTCCGCCAGTTGCTCTCTAGTCGTTGTCCAACCCGCTTCATTGTATCCAATATTTAAAAGGTTTGCTTTTTCATTTTAAAAAAATATTTTTGAGTCATGGTTGGTTGAAACTATGGATGCAGATTTTGTGGATATGGAGGGCTGACAGTATGAAAAGAGATAGGAATGGCTTGAAAGTGCAACCAACAATTAGCCCTCACCTGGACAGCAGGCAGAGCTAAAGATGTGCATAAAAATGGCCCTTGTTTCGTAGGTCAGAGGGAGCGCACACAGCAGTATGACACAGCAACTTTTGACTAAACAATAAGGGGCAGGGGTTTGGGTGCATCTGCCCTGGCACAGTCTCACAGGGGAAGGAACCTTTGGGCCCATCTACACGAGGGAAAAAAAATCTAAAATACCTCGCAGTATCAGCATCTCACAGCAGCAGCGACATGTCTAAATGTTTTTTCTGGCCTTGGAAGCCCCCATAAGCCTCACATTCCTGACGGCAGCTGCGAATGATTTACTCATGTTAGTTCTTCACTGCCACCAGGTTTTTAAAAGTCATCCAAAGGTGCACTGGTGCAATAGAGTGATTCTTCAATTTTATAAGAAAGCAAAACAGAAAATATTGATCCTTGTTATTGCTTTAGCCAGTGATTGCTAAGGCGAAAATCCAACATGGCGGCAGTGGGTGCTTGCCCTCCTAGCAAGACACCCTCACGCTCATTTGGCCAATCAGCTTTGTGCTTCCCTTCAAGTTTTTTATTGTTCTATAGTCCAAACGAGCAAAAATGCGCATCCATCTTGCAGTTTGTGAAAAAGTACGGGGAAATCTGTGAAGGCTTTTACCCATTGTTTTTGCTGTTTTGGTTCCTCCTTCTGAATAATTTGGATTGGTGCTGGATGCTGTTTAGACAGATAGGATTCCCAGCGAATTCCATGAGGGGTATTTTCACTGTTTAGATGGGCCCATAGTGAAATGGAGATATTGGAGATAAATATACCTTCATGCCCTGAAATCGCATTATTATCATATTGTGAAAAAATACAAGAATCTCAAATTGTTAAGGATTTATTAACAAATCTGCTGACAGCAGCAAGGTTAATAATAGCAAAGAAATGGAAAATACAAGGTAAATACCAAATGGAAGAATGGTATAATGAAGTATGGACTATAGCTATAAATGAAAAATTAACAAATATGGTTAAAGAAAAAAGGAGGGCTAAATAAGAATGTTTTTTGTGAAAAATGGAGTAAATTCTTAGAATTTGTATTAATAAAGGGGAGAGGAAGCAAACCTGAGTTGGAAACAATGGTATTTTGAAAAGAGGAATGAATGTAAAGGGAAGTCCCTTGGTGGAGGGAATCACTGTTATATGTGTTTGTTAAGTTGTATGTATAAATTGTATGTTGTTTAATTTTAAAATTAATAAATAATTAAAAACAAAAAACAAAACAAAAGCTGCCCCTTGTTTCAGAATCTTACCTGTCCATAGATTCTGGAAGTCTGATTTAAAAACAGTAGCAGCAGCACACTTAAAAAAAAAAAGAAGTAAAAAAATAGGTGTATTGATCCATAAGGGGAAACCCCCCCTCATCCAATGTCCAATATTAGGACCAAGCAAAAAGCCAGTAGATTGGAAGTAAGCTTTTGAACTTCCATAAGTCTTCATCAACCTGAACCACAAGATGAAGGAAGAGGACAAAAAAAAAAAAAAAAAAAAAAGTACAGGGAAAAAAAATGGGATGACTCGTGTAGCCAGAAGACCTCTAGGGCTCATCCAAATTGGGCAAAAGCTCTGAGATGTTTACTAAACGGGGGTTTGTAGCACTATCCAAACGCGTTCTTCCTGATCACACGATGCAACCTCCCTTTTGTTGCTGGTTTGGCTGTGGGGTGTCTTTGTAGCATTCTTTTTCATTCACAGCAAATCCCTGTGAATGAAATCAGCAGTGCTGCAAAACCACCATACTTTCTTGTGCGGTAATATCATTGCACCATTGGAGAAGAACATATGACAGAGTGGGTGTGTATTGGGCTGTCCTCCATATACTTCTTCATCTCATTCGACTTCCGGCTTATATGAAGAGCTCATCAGTGCCCCTTGGCTAACCCCCCTTCTTCCAGAGATTATTTGGATTCAAAACTCATCCTTGGCTGTTGCAGGGAAGACTTAAAAGTATATTTTTATTTAAAACAAACACAGGGGAGAGGTGGTGTATGGGTTTTTTTCAGGGTGGGGTAGTTGTGATTTGGCATGTGGGGAGGGAGTGGTGGCGAGTCTGCCTGGCACCATTACAGGGGTGAGTACTTTTATGTACTGCTTGTAGCTCATAGAGTTGATGAGCAAAGGAATCGATATCTGGAATTCTTCGCAGCCAGAAGTGGGAGAGAAAAGCTTTGTTTTTTGGGTGGAGAATTTCTCCACCCAAACCTTTCTTCCTTCTGCTTGGTTTTAAATTGAGGTTTTCCTTGGTTTTTTTCCGGGCTGTGAGGCCATGTTCTGGAATAGTTTCTTTCTGACGTTTCACCTGCATCTGTGGCTGGCATCTTCAGAGAATGGTTGGGTAGGAGTGTACGTGGAGTTTATATGCTGTGAATCGTTGTGGGGGAGGTAAATTTGTGTAATTGAATGGTTAGTTTCTGCAAGGCTCGTTAGTGTCTGTTTGGCTAATGGTTGGTTGATGGCCCATTATCTGCTGGAAATCCTCCTGTCCCTGGGTGGAATTGATTCTATTGTTTTTGATTCTATTGTTTTTCAAAACTGGAAGCCAGATTTTGTTTACTTTTAGGGTTTCTTCTTTCTGGCTGCTCTTGTGATGTCTGATCTGGAGTAACCATTAGCCTGTAGGGCCCAGTTTAGGTGCTTCAGTTCTTCCTCCAGGTAGTGGGGTTCGCAGATCCTTTTTGCACAGTCTTCCAATGTTTTTATTGTGTTTCTTTTTTTGTCCTGGGTGATGATTGGAGTTCTTGTGTAAGTATCTGTCTGTGTGTATGGGTTTTCTGTATAACTTGTGGCCTAACCATTGGTTTGGTTTGCGGATGACTAGGACATCCAAGAATGGCAATGTTCCTTCCTTCTTTTTCCATTGTGAATTGGATATTTGGGTGGATGCTGTTCAGGTGGTTCAGGAATGAGACCAAATCTTCTTCTCCGTGGATCCAAATGGTGAAAGTGTCATCCACATATTGGAACCATGTTATGGGTTTTTTTGGTGCTGTTTCCAGGGCTTGCTTTTCAAAGTGTTCCATGTAGAAGTTTGCTATCACTGGGCTCAAGGGGCTCCCCATGGCTACCCCATCTATCTGTTCATAGAATTTGTTATTCCACCAGAAGTAGCTTGTGGTGAGGCAGTGTCTGAACAATGCTGTGATGTCCTCAGGAAATATTTGTTGTATGAGTGTCATGGTGTCCATTATGGGGACTTTGGTGAACAAGGAGACAACATCAGAACTGATCAGTCTGTCTCCAGGTTTCAGTTCGATGTTGTTGATTTTTTCTATGAAGTGAGTTGAGTCTTTGATGTAGTGAGGGGTTTGTCTTATGTGGATTTGTAATTGTGTGGCCAGAAACTTGGCCAAGTCATACGTGGGGGATCCGATGGCACTCACTATGGGTTGGAGTGGAATGGAATCCTTGTGGATCTTGGGAAGTCCATATAGTCTTGGTGGGAGAGCCTCTGATCTGCATAGATTCTGATGTATGATTTGCTGAATTGATGAGTTCTTGATCAAGGCAATTGTTTTTCTGGTGATTTTGTTGGTTGGGTCTTGCTTGAGTTTTCTGTATGTTGCAGGGTCCAAGAGTTCCCTTATTTTTTGTCTTTACTGCATACCATGCAGCTGTGGACAAGTTTTCATATGGACCACTAAATGCAGTGTGCAAACATGAATCAAGAAACATGAGAGACACTGCAGACTGGGCCTGACAGAAAAATCAGCAGTAGCAGAACATGTTATAAACCAACCTGGACACAAAAATGCTATTTGAAAACACAGAAATTCTAGACCAGGCTAACAACTATCATGTCTGAATGCACAGAGAAGCTATTGAAATCCACAAACACCTGGACAACTTCAACAGGAAAGAAGAAACCTTAAAAGTAAACAAAATCTAGCTCCCAGTTTTGAAATACAATAGAATCAAAACTCAACACTTACAAAAGAATTCCACCCAGGGACAGGGGGATTCCCAGCAGATAATGGCCCATCAACCAGCCATTAGCCAAGCAGACACTAATGAGCCTTGCATTTCTATACCTAGAAACTAACCATTCAATTACACAGATTTACATATCCTCCCCAACAGAGGTTCACAACATATAAACTCCATACACACACCTACCCAACCATTCTCTTAGGATGCCAGCCACAGATGCAGGCGAAACGTCAGAAAGAAACTATTCCAGAACACAGCCTCACAGCCCGAAAAACCCCCAAGGAAAATCTATGGATGCCGGCCTTGAAAGCTTTCGACTTCACAAATTGAGGTTTGTTTGTTTGTTTACAAAAATAAATAAACCAGGAAGGTGTCTTAGCTGGTAAGACTTCTGGCCCCTCTCTTTCTCTCCTTTTCCATGTGGCTTTAATCAAAAGTCTCCTTGAGCCTGGTGGAGTTTACTCTTGTGTAAGCATGGCTAGGTGCACTCTAGGGTGCCGTTTACATGATGAAAATGTCCCGGGAAGAATTCGTGTCGATCCCTGGCAGTTTATACGTACATTGGGTTGGGTATGTGATTTTCGGAAGGGGGGCACCTTTTATCCCTCAACGTGCAGGACTTCCAGTCCCGTGGTTTGTGCCGGTTTTTTAAAAAAGTCACTGGAGGGTTTGGAAAATCGGAAATGTAAACAGCCTGGGACAAAATATCTCGGTAGTAGGGGATGACCAGAAATGGTGACTGGGGGTGGGCTTAGCGATCAGCGACCAGAAAAGGAGGGGTCAGTCACCCGTTCAACAGATCCAGCCTCACCAGCCGAAAACAAAGGCATCCCTTCCAGCTGCATGAAGGTTGATGTGTGTGTGCACGTGCGTGTACTCAATCACCTTTTTAAATGGATTTCTACACTGCAAACCCTTCAGCTTTAACCTCTTCCTCAACTGCTTGTGGGCAGAGAGTCGCCCATTCATCCCCTGCCTTGATCACCTCCCTGGGTCTGAACGGGCACAGTAAAATACTCCAGCCTCTGAGCGAATGAACACCCTTTAATTCCCCCTCTCTGTGTCTGTGTCTTTCAAAATACCTGTCTGTCGCTGGCTTGCTGTAAGGGTTAACATTTTAAAGAGGCAAGGGGAGACCCAACCCCCCCCACCTCACTCGGCTTGATCTCCCTGCGTCTGAGTGAAAGATCTCAGTCTGGGTCTTTCAAAATGCCTCTGCTTAAAGCGAAAGAAATGAAAGTAATTCCAAGCCTCTACTCGGCTTGATTTCAAAAGGAAAGGACATGATTTAATTGTTCCTCCGTCTGAGGTCTTTCAAAATGCCTTCTGCCTCTGCTTAAAGAGTTAACATTTTTAAGAGACAGGATAAACACAAGCCCCTCTCCCCCCCCAGCCAGCCAATAGCATTGCTCGTGGCACGGAACTCTAAAGGAAGTGTGTCACTGAGGTTGTGAAAACACGAGTAATCGCATCCTTGATTGACAGCCAAAAAAATAATAATAATAAAAAATCCCAGTAAGCTAAACAAACATGTGTAAACAGCAAAAGCACGGGATATAACAGTGCGGGACCAATAAAGACTTTTTTTATGTAAATATCAGTCACGGGATCTTCCAGGATTTCCTAAAGAGTGATAAAAATCGTATAAACAGCGAGGGGCGGATACAGGATCAGGAAATCACGATAAGCCCCGCGACAATTTTTGTCATGTAACTGGCACCCGGTCCTTTTCCCACAGGTTGGGTTAAGCTGGTTTTTGTCCTCTTGAAATTAAAAAGAAAAAATGGCAAGTATTTGTCAACCAATTAATGAATCACCCCCCTCCTGCCTCAACATTTTGTCTGTGGGTCTGCACCTTGGGAGTAAGTACCTACTGAGTTCAGCAGAGGCTTGCTCCTGAGGAAGGGAGAGAAACTCCTCACTTTTCTGCAGTGGGGGGAGACCCCGATCTGCTTTGGAAACAGAGAATCTGCAGCTCGCTGGGTGCAAAGTGGAGAATGATTTTACAGAAATGTTTGAAGTTGTATTCTCGCGATACTATGCAGTCACGCAGCATAATGTTTCTTAATTAAAAGGGGAGCATGCGCTGTCGATGGGCAGGAAGTGACACATGGGAGGGGGAGGAGGGGAAAGCTCTGTGGAGGAGGAGACTAATTGGAGAGGGAGGAGGAGCACAGATGGCCAATGAGGTGTGTAGGAAGTGGAATGGCGCATTTTCATACAGTTGTAGGAATGGAATTTTGAGCAGCGTGTGATAGACTGTGCTTCCATCAAGGAATATATCCATTGCCTTCTAAAGCGAGACAATCACTTTTAGCAACCCTAGTGTGGTAAACCTCTCCGATTTGACCTGACATATCACTGTACTATGGTAGGCTGTTTTGTTTTTTGGTTTTTTTGATGATCCAGATGACGCTCCTCCTCTCCTGATCCTCTGATGATGCTTTTGCAGGTCTGATGGTGATTTTTGCACCAGGACAGGAGGAGGGTCTTTGAAACCCTGGGAGCTTGTATGACAGCCAGGGGTAAATTCCCCATCTAGCTTCCTTGTCTTGGCTCCTTCTGGGCAGTCCCTGCTGATGATGACATAGACAGGGACATGCCCATTTCCACATTCCCTCAGTATGTATCAGGGAGGAGAAGAAATGCCACCTACACCACATGTCAATCAAAACATCGAAACCTGAATGTTTGAGGCACTACTGGTTGCAGGAGTTGTGTGCTCCAGGCATAGAATAGCTTGACTTTTACCAGGCCTTTTGGTGAATCAGGATGCAGCTTTAATCTCGAGCTATTTGAGACTGGTTATAAAAGCAGACCTTATGGCCACAACACCCATTTTTGCTTCTTTTTTTCTCCCCCACCCTGCAGCTCTATGAAGACTCCAGCTGGATGAAGAGTTCTGGAGAATGGAAGCTTGCTCCCTATTTTATGTTTTTTTGGTCGATCCTAAGAAAACTATTGCCCAACTAATACATTGTACAGTCTTTGGCTTAATCATTCATGGTCTTCAGACCACTCCATCCAATGCATAACCCAGCTCCCCTAATTCTCAAACATTTTGTTAATGGTCCCAACCCTTTTGTGTAAGTCTCCTTGAAAATGTGAGGCTGCAGTTTTAAATAAACATTCATAAGATTGGTTTGCACTTAAACTAAAGAATGTCCCATTTTACTGTAGATTATTGATTTCACTGCTTTTGTTAGCCAGATTCTGCATCTTTTTCTCCACCCCTCCCCACTTATACCTAGAGAAATAGAAACCATATGCTTAGGCATTCCCCACAAAGTTTAAAACACACCCACACACACCCCAACCAACCCTGCAAGCTGATTTACAGTTTACGTATGAACAAAATAAAATCCCCAGAAATCTGTTGTTTCAAGCAGAGTGCACGCAGCTTGTCACTGCAGCTGTGTGGCATGCAGATGAGGTCATCTACATTATAGAGCCAGCCATGTTTGTAGGCTTGCTGCCTAAAGCCTCCAGACAGCATGAAACAGGAAGGGAAAGAATGCATGGATGATGGAGCAGATAATATTTTGCTTATGACAGAATTCTGATGCTTGTGAGCCAAAGATTTTCATCTTAGTCCACATTTTCCTTCAATGATGACAGGTTCAATATGTGACACTTTTTTGTATCTAAAAATCTAAGCACTGAGGATGGCTTCACATATTATATTTTGGGGTGGGTGGGAAGCAGCACATAAAATATTTTTAAAGCCCTACCTGGTTTGGGTCCAGGTTACCTTCAGGATTGCCTCCTCCTGTACAATCTGCCCTGTACACTCAGGCCATCTGGGGGACATTTACTTCAACCAGCCAGGACTAGACTGGCAAAAGGTCTAGAGGACCTTTTCATTAGCTGACCCCAGACTGTGGAATAGCCTGCCAGAAGAGATTCAACAGCTAAACACGCTGTTGAAATTTAAAACAGTACTAAAGACCTATCTCTTCTGGCAGATCTACCCATTTGATTTTAATCTAAGAATTTTAACTTGTATTTTAAGTTTATGAATGATTTTAATGTCCTCTCTCTCCTCTGGTTTTTCTTTGCAAACGAAGATTCAGGAAGGACTCATCCTGCACTTTCTGCAAGCGCGCTGATGACTAAAATTTTAATGTACTGTTTTTAATGTACTGATTTTAATGTACTGTTTGTTTTAATCCTATGTGTTTTTATCTGTATGTTTAAATTATTTTATGTTATATATTATATTTTAATTCATGTTGTACCCTGCGTCGAGCCTTGAGGAGGGGCAGGTAAGAAATAAAATAATAATTCTTATTCTTCTTATTAAATCCACCTAAAAGTACTTGTGGATCCTGGGAGTATATTTGACCCAAAGCCAGTACATGTTTCCTCACTGTAGAGCTGGCATCAGGATAGGTATTTGTGGCATGTACTGAAGCCCACATCCTTTCAGGGAGCCCCTCTCTGCTCTTCAGAGCCTCCTGGCCTTAGCTCAGTTCAGGCATTCACCTGTTCATATATTGTTTATTTGATTTATATCCCACCTTTCTCCTAATATGGAAGCCAAAGCAGCTTACAATGTAAGTTAAAATAAAATAGCTAAAACAGCATGTTGCACAAAAGTTTTAAAAAGCATTGAACAATCAATCCAATTGAAACATTAATTTAAAAACAATTCAAAGCACATTAAAACATACTATATATATATATTAAAAACAGTACAGACACTGCACATATTTCTACCCTGCCTAGCTAAGGGCTGAAGCTCTGTATGAATAGGAAGGTGTTTGCCAGCTGGTGGAAAGAAACCAGTGAGGGGGTCAATCCAGCCTTCTTTAGGAGGCAGTTCTGTAGTGCAGTAGGTACTGAGAAGGCTTTCTCCTGGATCCTCACCAGACAAAGCTCTGAGGGTGGAGGGATGGAGAGAAAGCCTTCCCCAAAAGATTGTAAGATTTGGGCAGCTTCATAAGGAATTTCAGGACCTGTCTACACCATCAAATATCCTGAATCCCCATGCGAATGCCTGCAAATTAGCTATGATCAGGCCACATGTGGCATGGCCTTTCCCCCAAATCTGGGGCTATCCAGCCATGAATGGCCCAGATTCACAGCATTTTGAGGTATATTACAAGGATGCGCATTATGTGGGACTCAGGGTTTTCTGTGGAGTTTCATATACTGCCATAGCTGCTGCTGCCACCACTGACAATTTTAAGACTCTGGAGGCAGTTCCAGGCTGAAGGGAAAGGTTTTCTCCCTTCTTTGGCTTGGCAGTGCTGCCTCCACCCACTCTCTCACTTGCTTGTTGCTTCTCTGAAGTGCTTGCCTCTCTTTCTTAAAATTATTATCACAGTGTCCCAAATGAGTTATGACAGCCCCCCCATTCCAATTTTGACTTGAAACTCAACACTGTCACTTCAATCACAACAGAAAGCACTTTGTAAAATTCTGAAGTATATAACAGTTTCCTGAAGGGCTGTGGCTACCCCTTTTTGACCTAAAAGCTGGTGATGCAACTTGGTGCTAACCAAAGACACCAAAGTTTGAGGGACTAACTAATGTCTCAGTGAGTTATGGCAGGCTACTCTCTTTTACTTCCAGAAAGCCCTCCCTCCCTGGAATTTCAACTGGGTTCTGCAACTTGGCTGATGACAAAAGCACTTCTTCAAACGTATAGGCATCTAGCATGATGTCTCTGGGAGTTATGGCTGCTACACACAGAGAGACACAAAGTCTCTTGTATTGTTATACAAACATGGCTTGTCAAGTGCTTACTATCTTTATTATAGTTCCCTCCTACAAACTCCTGGGAAGTAGGTCTCTGTGACTGATGATGCATATTGCAAAGAATTCATTTTAATAATTATCTATTGCTTCTCCACTAAAAAAGTGCTGCAGGTGATATGCAATAAAACTAGATTAATGTATTGTATTCTGGAAAGCAATCAGCATAAAAACAATGTTCTGAGAATAAAAATGGCAGAACAGCTGCCAGCAGAATTTGTTTTATTTCTAAAATTATTTCTGAGATGCCTTTCATCCCAGAAAGGGCTCCCAAGGTGACTGTCAGCCCCCCCTCTGCCTCAAAAGGGCTCCAGAGGCAACTGAAAACTTTAAAACAATTTAGATGGTTTAAAGCTACACACAGAGCAAAACAGAAGGAAAACAATCTAAAAAAACAGAGAATGGAGCTAAAACATTCAAAAGCTTTGCAGAAATAATCAAACATTTCCAATTATGAAGTGAAACTGGTATGTTTTCACATATATTTTTTAAAATAAAAAGTAGTGAAATTTTTGCAAGATGGCATCTTAGGTAGATCATTACCATGGAAAACCATCCTCTTTTTACTCCCATAAGAAGAACTGTGCTAAGTTCACACTCTAGGTAATCTGTTGATGTTCTGAACAGATGTATGGTATCAGTAAATGACTATAAAAGAGGAAACTAATAGATACATTAATCTAGACAAGGCAGAAGTGATTGAGCCCGTTAGAAAAAAGCGATTAGGGAATTTGGTTTTCCCCCCTGTTTGGGATGTGGTTGCATTCCCCATCTGGTTCATGGTATGGAGGAATTCTTCTGAATCCTCTCTTAGGACTTTATAGACCACCCCCTAAACCTGTTCTTTTGCCAGCATAATTTTTGCCATTTTTATGCTAGCAAAAGGTTTCCCCATACCACACCTACCTTGCATCTGCATGAAAAGGCTTCCTTGGCAATGAATGAGGAGTGAACGGAGCTCTGTTCACTTCCTCTATTGAAATCTTGCAGATTCCCGTGAGAATACATAGCACGGGAAATTCAAAAATAAAAACAAAAATAACAAAGTAAAAGTTACACAAAGCACATAAATGTACTATAAAAGTCCCAAGTAAACTGTGGAGGGTCATAAAAAGTGTGTCACCTACTTGGATGTTGTGATCTCACCCAGAAGTGTTCTGGCTGGATGAGAGGACATTGGCACGAGGTTTAATACGCTGGCAATGCTTGCAAAACATCGCCACAGCCAATCTATTGATGGCTTGGGCTGTCAATAAAATAGACCGGCGTATAGCCAGTACATAAACACTAAAGGGCGACATCGTCCGATATGTGCGCCCTTTTGCATTTATGTGGTGTCGTTATGATGCCGTATTTCATGTGTCTGATAAAGTCCTTTGATTTGCATATTGAGGTTTGAGCAGTGACCAAAGGTGATAACACTCAGCTGAGGCTGGTGTGTCAATTAACCCCATTTCTATAGGTGTCAGATCTGGTCATGAAGAGACATCTCATTTTAACATTACTGGAACGGGCTGCCATCAGTCTCTTGACTAGTGACAGAAATTGTAATCATCTTCTATAATGAAATGGGGAGGGGATGACTTTCCCTAAACCCATTTGTTACAAGGATTTTGCCCAGTAGTGCAGTGCCAGTCATTTTCTGATATCAGTGGTAAGCCAACAAACCAGAAAATTATTTAAAAAACAACTTAGCAACTTGTATAATTTTATCATATATGGAGTAAGAAATGGCAGATGTCCAAAGTGGGTTCAAGAAAGGAAGAGACACTAGGGATTGTAGTGCAAATATATGTTGGATAATGGAGCACACAAAGATTTTTTTAAAAAAATCAGCTTGTGCTTTATAGCTTGTAGCAAAGCCTTTGATTGTACAGTATTATATATCATGAAAAACCATGGATTACTCTTAAAGAAATGGATTTGCCACAACTTGTGATTGTCCTGATGTGTAACTGTACTCAGGGCAAGAATCTACTGTTAGGACAGAATACAGAGAAATTGAATGTCTCCAATTGGCAAGGTTGTCAGGCAAGGCTGCATTTTATTACCCTATCTGTTTAATTTGTATGCTGAAAATATCATATGTAAAGCAGGATTAGACATGGAGCAAGGAGGTGTGAAAACTGGAGGCACAAACATCAACAGTATAACATATGCAGATGACACCATACTACTAGAAGAAAATAGCAAAGACTTGGAAAATTTATTGAAGAAAGTCAAGGAAGAAAGTGCAAGGTTTACAGCCGAACATTAAGAACAACAATAATGACAACTTATGATTTACATAACGTTAAAGTAGGTGATGAAGACATTGAAATGGTTTTAGATTTTCCATACCTTGGCTCAGTCATTAATCAGAATGAAGACTGCAGTCAAGAAATCAGACAACTAGGACTTGGAAGGGCAGCTGTGAAGGAACTAGACAAGATCCTGAAGTATGAAGATAAATAATTGAATGCTAAAGTTAGGATGGTCCATGACATTGTATTTCCCATTTCTATGTATGGTTGTGAAAGCTGGACAGTGAAGAAAGCTGATAGGAAGAAAAATCAACTAATCAACTAATTTGAAATGTGGTATTGGAGAAGAATTTTGTGAATACTGTGGACTGCTAAAAGGCAAATAAATGCATCCTAGAGCAAATCAAGCCTGAACTCTCCCTAGAAGCCAAGATGACCTAACTGACTATTTTACTTTGGCTGTATCATGAAAAGATATGGCTCACTAGAAAAGACAATAATGCTTGGTAAGGCAAAAGTCAGTAGGAAAAGAGGAAGACCATATTCCAGATGGATAGACTCAATCAAGAAAGCCATAGCTCTGAGTCTGCAAGACCTGAGCAGGGCTGTTGATGACAGGGTGACTTGGAGGCTTCTTATTCTGTGCCACTCTATTCTGCCTTGGTCAGGCCTCACCTAGAATACTGTGTCTGGTTCTGGGCACCACAATTCAAAAAGGATATTAACAAATTGGAGAGTATCCAGAGGAGGGTGACTAAAATGGTGAAAGATCTGGAAACCATGCCTTATGAGGAAAGACTTAGGGAGCTGGGTATGTTTAGCCTGGAAAAAAGACGGTTATGGGGTGATATGATAGCCCTGTTTAAGTATTTGAAGGGGTGTCACATTGAGGATGGAGCAAGCTTGTTTTCTGCTGCTCCAGAGACTAGAACACAGAGCAATGGATGCAAGCTCCAGGAACAGGGATTCCACTTCAAAATTAGGAGGAACTTTCTGACAGTAAGAGTTGTTTGGCAGTGGAACGCACTCCCTCAGAGCGTGGTGGGGTCTCCTTCCTTGGAGGTCTTTAAACAGAGGCTGGATGGCCATCTGTCAGGGATGCTTTGATCGTGATTCCTACGTGGCAAGAGGTTGGACTGGATGGCCCTCGTGGTCTCTTCCAACTCTGTAGTTCTATGATTCTATGATTATTCATTGTGTCCCCATAAGTCAAAGTCAACTTGATGGCAGTTAACAACAATTTGTGTAATAATGCACATTCTTTATAACCCTAAAATTACATGTCAAAAAAGCCAAAGATTCTAACAGGACACATAACTAACAGCTTACATTTTTTACCTGCATATTGGAGAATAAAAATATGAAACAAGCCTATTCAGGCAACCCTGTCTGGTGCCAGCTTACCAGACACTCCTAAGGAGCACTGTTGAGCTGTATCAGAATACAGCAGTTTGTAACACCTTCTCTTGTTATGTATCATCATGAATAAACGTTATAAAGTCATTTGCCCTACCCCCCCAACTTTCCCACACATTAATTATTGGTTATAAACAGTGAACAATATTTTTTTGGATTTGGGGATGGACAATTCTTTGCTTAGCAAAGTGATGAGACAGTCTGTCAGGTTTCTTCTGTGGCCTCAAGCATACTGCTGTGTTGAGTTGTGCTTTCTAATGTCTGGAGGATATGAAGCAACTATATTTCCTTTCTTCAAAAATCTGCCAGTTGTGAAAGCTGGAGGATCACTGTCTCAGGAATGTGGCTGTGTTTCTCAATCTTCAGCAAAATAGCAAATGGATGCATATGTTCCATTGGCTTGGGATTGGAATGTATGCATGTGCAGTTCAGGTCACAAGCAATTCAAGAAGAGCACACAGCTGCCTAGACTTTGAAAGGAAGCTATGAACAAGAAAAAAGTATCCCAAGGGCTAGAATCGGAGGTTGCCCGTGATTAAAATATGGCTCTGCGGCTTCCGAAGCTTCATGGAAGTGACACGGATGGTTTCAGGATCGGGACAACGGCGTCCGAAAACGCCCCCCTGCCGCGCAAGACCGCCGTCCCTCTCCCGAAAGCTCCTCCCGCACTAGGCACGCTGAAACGCGGTCTGAAAATCTCCTGTGATACGGAGCAATTGGTTTAAACTACAGGAAAAGAGATTCCACCTAAACATTAGGAAGAACTTTCTGACAGTAAGAGCTGTTCAGAAGTGGAATACATTGCCTCAGAGTGTGGTAGAGTGTCCTTCTTTGGGGTTCCCCCCCCTGCATATCATACTCAGTTTTATTTAAACAAAACGCTTTGAGTGAAAATGAGGAGAAAGAGGAAAAACTGCTGATCCAAATTCCTAGCAAGTCAATCCCTTTAAGCAGAGGCTGGATGGCCATCTGTCTGGAACGATTTGATTGTGTATTCCTGAATGGCAGGGGGTTGGACTGGATGGCCCTTGTAGTCTCTTCCAACTCTATGATTCTATGATTCCTATTTGCATATTTCCCTTTCGCGGTTTTGTGTATTTGCGGATCCATTGGCAGCTCTGTGGAAGGAGGGTGGGAGAGCTGTCCAAAGCCAGGTTTAAGGGGGGCGACAGTGGCAGCAGCAGCACCACCAGCCTCCCTTCCATCCACTCACTGTGGTGCTTGCTTGCTTGCAACTCACCGGGCAGGTGGGGGCGTGCGTCAGTGTGGTGGCAATGATAGTGGCTCTCCTGCCCCCGCTGCGGCTTTGATTGGCCTCCCACTCCCCGGGACTCCCCCCTCCTCCTTTCCCTTGGCAGCGACTGCAGGGAGGCGCACATAGCACCCAACGTGACTGCCATCCCATCATTCCTGCCACATCCTGCTCAGCTCCTGGGCCCCCAGCCCAGCCAGGTCTCCCTCCCTTCCTCCTTCTGTCTGCTGTCACCTTGCTCACTCGCTTCTCTGGGACTGCAGCCAAGGATGCCTCCGCCGGGCCTCCCAGCATCTAGCCATTACTGCCTAGTCGCTCACCTCTCTGGGACTGCAGCCAAGGGGCTCTGTCAAAGGCTCGTCTTGGCAGGAGGTCTGGAGAGGCGAGCAAGTGAGGCAATGGCAGCAGACCTGGTGGAGGTGTCCTCAGCTGCAGTGCCAGAGAGGTGAGCGAGGCAGTGGCAGCTAGATCCCAGTGGGCCTGATGGAGGTGTCCTCGGCTGCACCTCCACCAGGCCTGCCAGGATCTAGCTGCCACCACCTTGTTTGCTCACTCACTCACCTCTCCAGACCGCCTGCTGAGATTAGCCTCTGGCAGAGCCCCTCCACTGCAGTCCTTCCTGGTGGGCCCAGCGGAGACGTCCTTGGCTGCATCTCCACTGGGCCCACTGGTATCCTGCCACCGCTGCCTCACCTCTCCAGACCTCCCACCTAGATGAGTCCCTCTGCTGCAGTTCCAGAGAGCTGAGTGAGCAAGGTGACGGCTGCTAGATCCCGGCGGGCCTATCGAAGGCATCCTCAGCTGCAGTCCCAGAGAGGCGAGGAAGCGAGGCGGCAGTGGCTAGATCCTGGCAGGCCTGGTGGAAGCGTGCTCAGCTGCAGCAGTGGAGAAGACTTGCCCAGCCATGGCCTGAGAGGAGAGAGATGCCGCAGCCACAGTGCTCACTGTTCCTGTTTTCAGTGGTGGCGCTGGGCAACCCTGGGCCTGAAGGTGGGTGAGCAAGAAGGCAAGGTGAGCCAAACAGTGCCAGATCCAGGGTGGCAGATGGAGGGAGGGAGGCCTTGCTGGGCTGAGGGCCCACGAGCTGAGTGGAATGTGGTGGGGATTATGGGAGCAGCAGTCCCGGTAGGCCCTACTGGCACCTCCTAGCTGGCCCTGCCAAGGGGGAGGAGGAGGAGGAAGAGGAGGAAGGAGCACCACCTCTCGCCGCTCGTTCCCTGGGGGGTTGGAGGTGAAGGCTGGGTAAACCCCTGCATTTGCCACTTGTTTGTGTGGGAGCCAAAGGTTATTTGTTTTTTTCCCCAGTTTCGTGGTGGTGTCAGGGATGATGGGAGTTGTAGCTCTTCACCTCTGGCTCAAACTCACCACCTTATTATGCAGCAGAGCCAACCAGCTTAGATCAGTGGTTAATGCTTTTCTCCAAAGCAGCAGAGTTTCAGAGAATAGGCTGAAGATCCTGACAAACTCTCCAAGCCTTCTCACTCTTCTCCAGGTGTCTCCAAAATGTCTCCAGGATTCACTCAGGCAACTCAGTAGTTTTATATAAAACCTACTTTATTCTTCTATATAAATATACTATATGGTCAACAAATCACAATCTCTACACACTACTCCACAATATCTCCAAACCACTCCAACTCTACTCAACCACCACAATACATTGGCAAACATTGCAATTTTATAGCCATTGTTTATCACCACCCACTAGTTAGTTTCCACCCAGTGGATGTGTACTTCCATTCTGATTGGTCCACATAGTTCCACCCATACTTAAGACCAACCCATGTATTTCAACATTTCACCTTGTACACTTAATGATTCTCAGGTGTTTCCAATCTGCATTCAGTACCTCTGTCCTTGGCTCTCAGGCCTTCTAGATTACATTAGCAGTTTCACCTGTGTAGCCCCATAATTGCTCTTGCTTAGTCATTGTGACTTTCACATACATATTTTATTTCTTTCACTGTATGTCCCATGTTGCATTTTCCTTAACAATCCCCTCCGAAATCAAATATTGTATGTGTCTTACAATGTCATTCCAACCATTTGTGTCAGCCTTTCATGTTTTTCTGCTGTCAATGCTTTTGTGAACAAATCTGCTATGTTGTGTTGTGTTTCTATATATCTCAATTCTATTTCACCCTTCTGAACCATGTCTCGCACATTTTGATATCTTACACCAACATATTTTGTTCTGTTATTCAAACTTTCAGTTTCAGCCATCGCTATGCATGACTGTGAATCTTCCAGAATTTCCACTGGTATCTTGTAACTTTCATTTAAATCATTTAACAATTGCTTAATCCACTGTACCTCATTTACTATCTCATTGAAAGCAGCGAATTCTGCTTCCGTTGTGCTTAACGCTACATTAGTTTGTTTTCTACTTCTCCATACTATTGGACTTTCACTATATTTAATTATCATTCCTGTAACTGACTTCTTGTCTCCTAATTCTGATGCAAATGAACTGTCTACATAACAATCTAGATCTGAACTATTGTTTCTTATAATCAATTTCCTATCTAAGGTTCCTTTCAAATATCTCAATAAATGTTTTACCGCTGTCCAGTCTTCAATTTTTGGATCATTAACCCTTCTAGACAATACATTTACAGCATAAGAAATGTCTGGTCTGGTGTGGCAAGATATGAATTGTAAAGATCCTATTATACTTCTGAAGAGACTCTTGTCCTCAAACGCTCTAGTTGTTTCCTCAGACACAAAACCAGTTGTCATTGGAGCTCTTACTATTTTTGCATTCTGTAATCCACACTTTTCAATCAGTCTTTCAATTTTATTTCTCTGACTTAATAAACAATGTCCTTCTTCTGTCCATTCAACGCAAATACCTAAATAAGACTTCAATACACCTAAGTCCTTCAAAACAAACTTCTTAGACAATTCTCTTTTTACTGACTCAATTTCCTGTTTTGACTTTGCTGCTACGCACAAATCATCTACATAAATCACTAATACTATGTCTCCTTTTGTATAAACACAAGCATCTGCAATGCTCCTCTTGTAACCTAGCTTAACTAGCTCATCATTGATGCACAGATTCCACGCTCTGGCACTTTGTTTTAAACCATACAATGCTTTCTTTAATTTATAAACTCTCTGACTACCATTTTCTTCGAAACCTTGTGGCTGCTCCATAAATATTTCTTCATCCAGAACCGCATTCAAGTAAGCTGTCTCAAAATCAAAATGTTCTACAACTAAATTCCTTTTTACTGCTACAGCTAGAACCATTCTCAGACTTTCTGGCTTTGCAGTTGGAGAATATGTCTTATCATAGTTCTCATACTGCTGTTGTGCAAAACCCTTAGCTACTAACCTAGCTTTATATTTAATACTTCCATCTGGCATTTCTTTCCTTTTGTACACCCACTTACAACCAATTACTTTCTTGTCTTTGGGTCTGTCAACAATTTCAAAAACATCTTTATTTACCAGGCAACCAAACTCATTATCCATTGCATCAAACCATCTTTCCTGTTCTTCACTAGAATAACTTTCCAATTCTTCAAAACTTTCAGGCTCTTCTACTGCTAAACAAGCTCTTGCCTTTGTCACAACAAACCTATCTGGAGGCTTTCTAACTCTATGACTACGCCTGGGAATAAAATCTGCTGTTCTGTCTCTTTCATCCTCACTTTCTCTACTGGGAGTTGTAGTTCTATGACTAAATCTCTTGTCTTCAGTCATTCGAGTAGTAGTAGGCCTAGATGCTATCTCCTCATCGGAAGAACTACCACTGTTGCTAGGTGATGCATCCTGCTTAACTGAAACCCCTCCGTTTCCTGAGGTTGGTTCAGTTTGTGCTTCTGGCTCATTTGAACTCCCTAATCTCAAAAACACTTCTTTATTGGCATGCAGTTTGTCCCAACCAGCATGTCTCTCAAAATTTGCAGACCTAGAATACTGCACTTGTTTTCCTCCCAAATGAAACTTGTAGCTATTTCCAGAATACCCCAAAAACCTAAGCCTTTTGCTTTTGGGTTCTCCTTTCCTCCTGAAACAAGCAGGTGTGTAAACATGAGCAAATTGTCCAAAAACCCTTAAGTACTTGTAATTTGGCATTCTCCCATACAATACCCTGTAGGGAATGTCTTCAATTTCTGAATGATACAATCTGTTACTGATATGTATTGCAGTCAAAGTTGCTTCTGCCCAAAAACTATCTTTCACCCCTGCATCTGCCATCATACAAGCAGTAATTCTTTTTATATCTTGTATTTTCTTCTCTGCTAACCCATCCTCACTAGGACAAGCAGGGTTTGTAGTTTCATGCCTTATTCCCACCTTTTGAAACCAGTTAAACAATTGATTATTTAAAAATTCTCCTCCTCTATCAGTTATGATGGTGCCTACTCTGCTATCAAATTGTCTTTCCACCATTCTTACCCATGCTTTCAAACTTTGCCCAGCGTCAGATTTGTTTTTCATTATTCTCACAAATGCAAACCTTGTATACCTATCAACAATTACTAGGAAATACTTGCTTCCCCCTAAGGACAAGCAATTAGCTTGGGCGACATCTGCATGTACATACTGAAATGGTCTTTGAGCAATTCTTTTTGTTTTCTTAGCTACTGGAAAAGCTCTGACCTTTACCTGTTGACATACCGTACAATCTAAGTGGTTTTTACATTCAGTAACTTTTAAATCTGGACACATCCTGATTAAATTCTTTAAACATTTGAAGCTTGCATGGCCGAATTTTCTGTGAAGCTCGTGTATGCAGTCTTTGTGGATTGGAATATTTTCTATGTTATTAGCTTCTTCAACCCTGTAGCTATCAATATTGTCCTCCAAATAATAAAGTTTGTCCTTTTTCAAACCTATGCCACGCAATTCCCCATTCAGTTTTATCTTACACATGTTCTTTTCAAAGATGACTGTGTAGTCTCTTTCTGTTAATCTGCTTACTGATAACAAATTATTTTCTAACTCCTTTACATGTAAGACATCATTAAAATTCTCTTTTAGCCCTGGAATGTACACAGTACCCATTTGATTTACAGTACTTAGCTCTTTCCCGTCAGCCAAAACTACAGCATTTACATTCGCTGATTTTCTATTACTTATTAAATTTATATCATTACACATCAAAGATGTGGCTCCTGAATCAACTAGCCATTTAGAATTTGCATTTTGTTTTTCCTTAATCATGGTTGCAACCCCCTTTTTATTACCATTGTCCCTCAAAAATGGAGGTCTGGACTGTTTTTGATACTGCCGCGGCTGCCATCTGCTCTCTGCTTGCTTGCGTCTCTCAGCTGCAAAATGTTTACAATGTCTCTGCAGATGACCAATCTTCTTACAATAAAAGCACCTCCGTTGCTCCCTTGTAGAGGCTGCTTCCTCCTGCATTCGCCAGTCAGGAGTTGTTTGTTGTTTTGGCACAGTCTTTAAGCTTGCTGAGTCACCCTGCTCAGACATTCTTCTCTGGTTCTCTTCCAGTATTCTGGCCACAATTAAATCTCTATTAAGCTCAGCTTCTGGCAGGTTTTGCAGGCTGTTCGTTATGTTGTCCCACGAAGAGTCTAGCGATTCTATTAAAATGTAGCATTGCTGCTCTTTGCTAATTTGCACTCCCCTCAGTTCAGCTTGCACAAACAAATCTTGCATTATTTTTAAATGTTCTATCACACACTGCCCTTTAGCCATCTTTTGCCTGTATATTCTTTTAGACCATAGCATTTTTGCAAAAGCAGTTGAAGGAGTGTGTAATCTCTGCAAGGTATCCCACACATCCTTGGCAGACGTTTTATCTCTGACGTCATTAATTAAGTCTTCTTCAAGCATGAGATAAAGACAGGCTTTTGCTTTACTATCTCTCTCTTGAGTGGCTGCATTAGCATCAGCTGCCAGCCCTGTTTCAACTGTTGACCACAGACCTTCCTTTACTAGTAGAGATTGGGCATAAATCTTCCAGGTAGAGTAGTTGTTTCTATTTAATTTACTAAACTTTAGAATTTCCATCTTGATTTGTGCAGTGACTCAATTTGACTCAGTCCTTCTGAGTATGCACAGCCGACCCGTCTGGGCTTAAGCAAAACACAAAATGATTTACTCACGAGGCTTATCAGTGCAGCACAAACAGCTTGCTCTGATCTGTCGTCCACAAAGCTTTCTTCCACTCTCTGGAACTTTCAGCTTCTGTGGATGCTGGGTGCTCTAGTAACTGGGCCCATAACCCTTGTCAGGGATGATGGGAGTTGTAGCTCTTCACCTCTGGCTCAAACTCACCACCTTATTATGCAGCAGAGCCAACCAGCTTAGATCAGTGGTTAATGCTTTTCTCCAAAGCAGCAGAGTTTCAGAGAATAGGCTGAAGATCCTGACAAACTCTCCAAGCCTTCTCACTCTTCTCCAGGTGTCTCCAAAATGTCTCCAGGATTCACTCAGGCAACTCAGTAGTTTTATATAAAACCTACTTTATTCTTCTATATAAATATACTATATGGTCAACAAATCACAATCTCTACACACTACTCCACAATATCTCCAAACCACTCCAACTCTACTCAACCACCACAATACATTGGCAAACATTGCAATTTTATAGCCATTGTTTATCACCACCCACTAGTTAGTTTCCACCCAGTGGATGTGTACTTCCATTCTGATTGGTCCACATAGTTCCACCCATACTTAAGACCAACCCATGTATTTCAACATTTCACCTTGTACACTTAATGATTCTCAGGTGTTTCCAATCTGCATTCAGTACCTCTGTCCTTGGCTCTCAGGCCTTCTAGATTACATTAGCAGTTTCACCTGTGTAGCCCCATAATTGCTCTTGCTTAGTCATTGTGACTTTCACATACATATTTTATTTCTTTCACTGTATGTCCCATGTTGCATTTTCCTTAACAGTTCTGCCCCTAACCCCCGCAAATGGGAAGGGACAATATATATATTGAGCTAGTTTATTTTAAGTTGTACTAGCAAAGAGTCAGTACATGAAATCATTTCTTCATTAGAAATAATTTTATTCTTCCATTGTATTGTGGGTAGGTATTACTCTGTATATTTACAAATGCAATTTAGCTTTCTATGTTCTCTAGACACATGTTTTAAAGATTGTCTGTGCATCACTATTACGTAATGCTTTAGATTACATATGAAGATTGTGATTTAGATCTGCAAGAATTTATGGAGTGTTACTTGCCCTTGTGAGTTCAAATTTAGGAAAAAGGTTGCTAACTAAACTGGGCCATTTATTCCAAAAGTCAGCTGAGGAATTTATTAGGGTAAGGTATAATTTTATGAGGCTATCATGATACATTATCATTTTTCCAGTGAGTCATGGGGATCAGCCTAGAGAAATGCAGGAATATGACTAAAAATACAAAGCGTCTTTGTGCCATGTGTTTTAGAGGATGAGAAGAATATGAGTACTTTGTTTGGTGTGGTGTATGAAAATAAAAATGGTTAAGAGACAGTGTACACTAAGGAGCCATAGTGTACTGATGCCAGTGTAAGGTTAAAGCTTTTGCATATTTTGATAAGCGTGGATGGTGGTGTCATCTGCCAAACCCTTCAGGATTCTCTTTCTGTTGAGTTTTGCTGAAATCCTCACAGTAGCTTGGGGGGAAATGGATTTTCCAGCAATAACTTATTATTGTGAGCTATTGTAGCAATGTACTGTGTTTTGTAGTTGCTTGGTCTTGAAAAGACAATGATTCACTTTACCACAAGATTTGCTATTTGTTCGGGTTTCCACATCTTAGAGCCTGGCCTCATTCCCCCAGGCCTCTGAGGGAGGGGCTTATCATATGAAGGAGGGAAGTGGCAGTGCACCCTGATAATAGTGCCACCCACCATGCCTTATTGCATGATGTTGGTGTGTTTCAGCTGTTCTCCTGTTCCGGTCCAGTGGGAGACAATGGTAAACACAGGTCTTTTTGCTAACTAGAAGAACCTGTTAGCAAAAAGACCTGTGTTTACCACTGTTTCCCATAGGACTGGAACAGGAGAACAGCTGAAACAGCCAATGTCATGCAATAAGCCAAGGTGGGATGCATTACTCTTAGGCTTCCCTTCCTCTTCCCTTCCTTTGTGTGATAAGGCTCTGAGTGAGGGGAGGATGAGATCATAGGATGAGAGCACTGCCTTGATATTTACAGCCACGGGGGATTGGTTCCAGGGGCCCTGTGGATAATGAAATCCGTGGATAATAGCACATACCCCCATCGCCATTCCTGCCATAGGAGTGATCCCAGGGGGCAATCCTGGAAGTGAAGGAAGAAGGGAGGCGAGATCTACTCCTTCCCTTCCTTCACCCCTGTGTTGCCATTCCCATCACAAGAGTGATCCCAAGGGGTGATCCTGTGGGAGAAGGGAGGTGAGATCTCTCCTCCCCTCCCTTTGCCCCAGTTGCCATTCCCACCATGGGAGCGACCCTGGGTGCGATCCTGTGGGCAAAGGGAGAAGTGAGGCGAGATCTACTACTCCCCCTCCCCCATCCACACACACACATGCTGTCACCATCTGTGGATAATTGAATCAGCAGATGGCGAATCAGCGGATGCAGAGGTGCTACCATATATATATGTTTATTATGTGATGTTTCCCCTACTGCCATAGGCTGCTGACTCTCTGTAGACTCCGCCCATTGAGCATCAACCCCTACTGTATACTCTTCAAGTGCTCATGCTTAATGTTTCATGCTTAATGACATCACCAGGGCCCACTCCTTTTTGCATCGCCAGGCCATCCCTGTGGATCATTCTGAAATCGCAGGACTTGGACTCAGGAACTGGAACAGCCTGCCGGAAGAAATACAACAGCTGAATATGATGTTTGATTTCAAAGCTTCTTCCGGCAGGCCTATACAGATGATTTTAAAGTGTGAATTTTAAATTGTGTATTGATGGTTTTAAAATGGCTTGGTTTTACTTGTTCTTTTAAATTGATATATATATTGATATATGGAGGTAGGATTGCCAGGTCATAAACATAACTTTGTAATTTTATATATATATATATATATATATATATAAAATTAGCTTTTTAACCAAAGTTATGTTTATGTGTTAATTTGTTGATCCTCGCCTCAATCAATAGGGAGAGGTGGGTAAGAAATAATACCGGTAATGATGATGATGATGATGATGATGATGACGATGACCTGGCAATCCTACCACCAAGTGAGACAGCTAGTGGTGAGAACTGCTTGAACTATGGTTGCTGTGTCCATGTGGTCTGCAATTCAGATCCAGTCTCAAAATGAAGATTTTCAAACTTTGTTTAATCAGGCAGGACTCAGCCTCTGTGTTTCTAAAAATAGGGAAAAGCCACGATTCCCAGTATGCATTGCTATATGCTACACTTCACTGTGCTACTGTGTATCTGCTACTGTGCTTTCTGCAACCGGACTTGTTTATCTCGGATTGGCCTTTTTAGTCATCAGCGCGCTTGCAGAAAGCGCGGGATGAGTCCTTCCTGAATCTTCGTTTGCAAAGAAAAGCCAGAGAGAGAGAGGCTACACTTCAAGTGACTAACAATTAATTCAATCTGCAAATGATAACATTCCTGGAAAGTAAATTGTCATTATGCTAATGCTGCATGGGTGATTATTTCATCAACATGGTGAACTCCCTTTCAAATACAGATAGTGTCCTGTTTTATTAGTTACGTGGAAATAGTGGCATGACATCTAAATGCTATTTGTCTCTTACCACGTAAGTATACGTATGGCTACATGAGAGTTTGGCATTTAAAGGTGTGTTTATGTGTTCATAAGCAACCTTTAATAGTGATTTTTTGGAACAGTGTATCTAAATCCATTTATGTTTGATAGTAATTTTTAAAATAATATGTCCTATATAGATATAAAGATTTCTATACCATCTGGAGTATCATTCAAATTCAAAGCAGGCAGACTCTTAAAAACACAATAATCTTGCCAACACTGAGTCTGAAAAACATTTTAGAAGCCTTAAACTTAAAGGCCACCATTTATACAGTCAATAAACTGAAACAAAATGCTTGGCATGGCAACTCTTTTTTCTACTAGCCAACATGGAGCTATTGGATAGTGATCAGAAATGCAATACTGCATTTTCCCAGTATGATTTTCAGCCTTACCAGGAACTGAAGTGGCAGCTGTAAATGCTATCAAAGGATCTTTGGCCAAATATCCTCCTGGGGATTAGAATTTCTAATCAGAAGGAAAGATGAGAAAATATATGCAATGTTCCTATTGCAAGCTGAAGACACAGTTTTAAATCCCCCAAATGATATATAAATGTTGGTGAGTACAGAAACTGAAACAATTTAAGACATAGGCAAATAAGGGTGCAGTTCTGCTCTTAAGATTAGGGAGGGGCTATAGTATTTTCAGGGGAGGGAGGTGCCAAGCACTCTGAAACCATGTCCTGTTCTTTCCAAGGCTAGCCCACTAATTCTATAGCTTTGGACTAACATGGGACCTGTTGCAAGACGTTTCACTCCAATTGAAATCAATGAGAGATAGTCAGTGACTATCCTTCCATGTTGGGTACTGTGTCTTGCCTCTTCTCCCAGCTTCTCTTTTTGTGATGTGCTTATGTTGGCAACAGCATAAGAGGGTTGAAATCCCTGTTGTAAAGATGCAAAAGGATGGGTAGTGCTAGATTGTCCATGGGCTCCAAATGGGGGATATGTAGGTATCTTTTTGTATGTTGTACAGTGGGTCCTCAGTATCTGCTGGAGTTTGGTTCCAGGACCCACTGTGGATACCAAAATCTGTGGATGCTCAAGTCCCATTATATACAATGGCACATGAAAATGGCATACCTTATATAACATGGTGAACAGCAAGTTTGGAATATATTTTTTGTTAATATTTTCAAGCTGTGGTTGGTTGAATCTGTGGAAAAAATCTGTGGATATGGAGGGCTGACTGTATATGCTATAATTGCAAGGCTATGCAGGGGGAGTGTCAGTGTTGTGAATCCATTGTTACCTCAATATATGGACAGCGTATCTGTGTTTCCAAGGATGTAAGGGACATATACACTATTCGTTGTGTATTTTATGGTTGTTTGTGTGCTTCCATTTCCTCTCCATGAATATATAAAGGATAGGGTGGCCATTCTATTGGTATAGTACTGGCATATCTTCTCTTCCATGTCCACTTTATATCATTGTTGCTGTGTGCCTACAAGTCATTTCTGACTTAAGGTGTTCCTATCATGGGCTTTTCTTGGCAAGATTTGTTCAGAGGGGGTTAAAGAATTGCTTTTCGCAGTCTTCATTTTTTAGTTTTATTGAAATTATAGAATAATAAGAGTCCTCCATCCTCAAGCTATTCTAGTAATGTACAGCACAGAAATCTTAGCAAAAGCCCATAGCACCATGGGTTAATGTATTTAAGTTGGAAAAACACACACCCTTAATTCCCCCTCCCCGATTTTCAAATAATGAAGTGTAGACTGTGACATCATGGAATATGTTGCTCATATTACTTAAGACATGTCTAAAGTTTCAGCAGAGGCCATCCTTAGAAACAGTGGTTAGAAGGACAGTATCCATTTTTCAGTTCTAATTCTATGCTGTTATTGCTTATATCAGAACAGAATTTTCACTTGCAGATTACTTCATTCCATTAAAATGGTACAACACTGTCTCTCTTCAGTATTTGCAGAGTGGCCTTCAGGGACATGGAAAGTCATTTGCCATGCTTATGGCCACAGTCCCAAGTCCCTTATTCACTTAATGTAAAATGAGTGATTACGTTTCCTTCTGACAATTATGGAACGGAATGAGGAAGGCCTGAGTGTCTAATTTGTCTTGTTCATCAGACCAAACTGGGCCCATGGCCATATGTGCATATCTGGCTGGTTGGCAGCCCTTGGGAGTGGGGAGAAAGGTATTTGGAAACCACAAAGGATTATGTTGCCTCTTGACCTGGGTAATTTTAGTAAAAGAGTGCGAATTAATATTATATATTAATATGTTCTAAGTATCATATGGGAAAAATGAATCAAAATGGTGTGCTCAAGTTGGTTTATTTTTCCATTTCACATTCACATCTATAACACATACAGAGAAGGAATGAAAGCTTTGGAAAAGGAACAAGGAAATGAACAAGGAAGAGGACATAAATATGAGAGATGAGCAAGAGGACAGAATAAATCGATGGAGAAAGGAAGGCTCTACCACAGGGGAATTAAAAGAGACAGTATAAATGATAGGGTGGAACTCACAGTCATGGTGAAAACTATTAGACTGTATCCACCCATACAAGCCTGCCCAGCCTTTGAGTTTTGTGGGAGAAACCCCAATCTCTGGCCTGCCACATTCAGACAAACATTTGATGACATGAAAGCTGCCTCTTTATGATGGTTCCCAGGCTATGGAGCTCCCTTCAAAGGGAAGCTAAGGTACTACTCCTTATGGAAAACAAAGGCTTGCCGTATTTGTTTAAGCAGGCCCTCAGGAATGGAATGCCTGTTATGGGGAGGGTTTTTAAATGCATGGGCACATATTTTAACATTTTAATTTTATTTATTATCATTTGAGGAATTTTAAAGCATTTATACATAATTTATGTGTTAATAGCATGACATTTTTATTTTGTATTTTAATACACTGTATAAAATAGTTTTTGTTGCTAACTATTTCTAAGAAAAATATTATACCAAAAGCTGCTTTGCATCCCAGCCATGGGAGAAAGGTAGTATATAAATTAGCAAAAACAGGAGCTGGGGTATAGTGGACCTACATTGGGAAAGTCAAACATGAGAAAGAAAGCTTGTTGATGGAGGCAGGAAATGAATAAGATTAAAGAGGAGGATGAAAAGACAGAAATGTTGATTTATATGAACTTGGGGCAGGAGATGGTCTTATTCTGAACTTGCATGGTGCATGCCTGTCACATTTATCAGGAACTTTCCTATCTTTTCCCAGTGGTGGCTGTGGCTTCCATGTCAGGGAATCCATTCCGGGCTTTAGTTTGAACTTGAAAAGTTACATCCATGGTGTGGATGAAAAGTTACATCCAAGATTGGTTCAGCCATTTTAGATTGCTCCTTGAACATTTGAACTGAAATCAAAGCAGACTCACCAGCCCATTAGCAACAGTATCTCCAGCTACCACTGAAAAGAAGAAAGCAGGAGTTGGTATCTGAATGCTATGGAAAGATTTTTTAAAATGCCAGCCATCATGGGATACCATTTGTGTGCCATTTCTGGCAGTACAATGGCTTGAGCTGGCATTTATTCTAACTCAACACTCTTTAAAGGTTGTTGTGTAATCTTCATTGTCATTACTGTTTTTAAGCTTGAGAAGCAGCTAGCATATGCAGGCTTCAGGCAAATACCCAGATTGATTAAGTTACCCCCTCCCCTTGGCCAAAATATACTATTTCAAAAAGCTGCACCAAAGTTACTTACCACCCATTTGGGAAGATCCTTGAAGTGGTTTCACTTTTTTTTTCCAGATGAGTTCAGATATAAGTAGCAAGCAAAGAACTGTTTCAGGGAAACTTTAGTGTTTGATTTTGCTCTTATTTTTCTGAGAAATCAAGAACCACTTTGCAGAAAAGTTGGTTAGGAGATGATGTCGGAAGTACCCACCGTACCACAAGGACTTTGATAGGGCTAGGTTTTCAGAAAAGTTGATCAAATCTAAAAAGGGGATTGTGAGTGGAGGCTGTTGTGCAACCTTTGCACAGTACAGTACTTATTTGAGAAAGTGCCTTTAAGAAAGGGTTCTTTTAACTGATCTGAGTACTGTATCAAGAGATGGGACTAACACATCACATTACATATCTGTGTTGTGGTCTCATGTGTGTGCTGCCTATTGTAGACATCTGTGCACAATCCCCCTCCTCTCCCACAGAGGAGCAAATGTTTTAAAACTGTATTTTTTGGCTATTAGCAATGTAGCTTTGGAAACATGCCAGAGAATATACAACAAGACTGCACTGAACTAGAACCACAGAATAGCCTTTCATCCAGAGTCAAGCAGCAGACGTGCATGTGGAATGTGTCAGAAGGTGGTGGTTCTATCACTGTTCCTGCTATTTTTCCAAGTTCAAGGCTGAGTGCCAATACCTATGTACTCTACGCATAAGAGAACATGCCAGGCCAGAATCCTGTTAAGGCACTATGCTAGCATAAAAATAGTCATGCAACTAGTCACACTTTCTCAGACATTGTGCATGTCTCCAGTACAGCCAGTCATTCTGCCATTGCATACCCACCCACAGCCCCTTTCTCACACTTTGAGTGGACAGGGAGCCAACTGACTGTTGTGTAATGGCTGAGCTCAAGGCCTAGGCACCCATTGCGTAATCAGTTGTGCAGCTGTAGGATCAAGCATAACCAGGCTGACATATATTTACACTGTGCTAAATGGATAACAATCTGGTCACAGAGGAATGTCAAGATTTGGAGAAGTAGAATTGTAAAAAAGGAGACAGAAAGAGCTCCCAGGGTCCCCCAGATAGGAAGAAGCAGACTGCATGCCTCTGTGCTCATGGACAGGACAGGGAAGTTGAAAAAAAATAAATAAAAACTGAGCCAGACAACATTCCAGGAGCCCTCAAGTCACCCTTTCCTAGGCAGGGAGGTTCTTCTTCCCTAAGGAGCCCCTTTACTTGACAATAAAGAGCTCTGAACACAGGGGCTGGGAGCCCATTCACAGTACAGATTCATAGCAGTATTATTGCACTGGTTCTGTCCCATGGAATCCTGGGACTTGTAATTGAAGGAGGTGCGTTTTTCTCAGCCAGCTCACCTGTTTCTCACCAAACTACAGACCCCAGGAATCTATAGGATCGAATCATGGCAGTTAAAGTGGAATAATAGTGCTATCATTTGGTAGCCCCAGACCAGCTGACCCTTCAGAATTTCCAAGCCAAGAAATAGGTTGTGGAGTGAGGGAGAATTCTAAATTGAGGCAGTACTACATTAATTTGGCCTAAAACCAGTTAGACCCAACTGGTAGCACTTATGCTAGTTGTTGACTTACCAAATTCCCACTGTTTTAACTGCACTAACTGGGACTAGCAATTGGATTATAATGCTTACAGAATATATTTTAAGATTGAGAAGATATATCCATACAATCACAATTTTAGTCCCATGTTATAGATGGAGGTGACTGGTGAGAGAAGAGTGGCTTGCTTAAGACCACCCAGTTGTTCACAAATGAGGTGGTGCTTCACTTAGGAATTTCCAACCCATAGCTTTTGCATAAGTACAGTGTTGTTCCAGTTCACATTGTTGCTTGCACAATATTTTGCATAAAGGGTTCCATTGTATCTAGAGTAGCCACTTACATATGGTAAAAGCACCAAAGAGGAGACTCCTAAATCACCTCCTGAACTTGCCCCTTCATCAATTCTGGGGGCCGTTTACACGATGAAAATGTCCTGGGAAGAATTCGTGTCGATCCCTGGCAGTTTACACGTACATCGGGTCGGGTACATGATTTTCAGAAGGGGGGCCACCTTTTATCCCTCAACCTGTGGGACTTCCAGTCCCGCAGGTTGTGCCGGTTTTTAAAAAAGTCACTGGAGGATTCGGAAAATCGGAAATGTAAATAGCGTGGGACAAAAAGTTTCGGTACTGGGATGACCGGAAATGGTGATTGGGACCAGAAAAGGAGGGGCTTAGAGCTCAGGGACCAGAAAAGGAGGGGTCAGTCACCCGTTCAACAGATCCAGCCTCACCAGCCGAAAAAAAAGGCATCCCTTCCAGCTGCACGAAGGTTGATGTGTGTGTGCACGCACGTGCGTGTGTACTCAATTACCTTTTTAAATGGATTTCTACACTGCAAACCCTTCAGCTTTACCTTTTCCTCAACTGCATGTTACGGAGAGATCGTAGTAGCTTGGTCACCTCCCTGGCACATTAAAATATTCAAGCCTCTGAGCGAATTAGCACCTTTTAATTCCCCCTCTCTGTGTTTGTGTCTTTCAAAACACCTGCCTATAGCCATCTCTGCAGCCAGCTGTAGGGGTTACTATTTTAAAAAGGCAAGAAGGAAAACCAAGTGCTTGATTTCAAAAGGAAAGCACTCTGCTTGTTTTCAAAGCACTCAGCTTGATTTCAAAAGGAAAGCCCTGCGACTGAGCGAAAGATCTATCAGGATCTTTCAAAATGCTTTCTGCCTCTTTTGAAAGGGTTAAAATGTTCACGAAGCAAGGGGGAATAACAAACCTCTGCCCCCCTCTCTCCACCCCCCCAGCCAGCCAATAGCATTGCTCGTGGCGCGGAACTCTAAAGGAAGTGCGTCACCAAGGTTGTGAAAACACGAGTAATCGCATCTTTGATTGACAGCCAAAAAAATAAAAAAATAAAATTAAAACCTAAACAAAACCGGAACTATGGACATGTAAATATCAGTCACGGGACCACACGGGATATCCAGATCAGAGACATAAATCGTATAAACAGCGAGGGGCGGATTCATGATCACTATGTCACGGTAGGCAACGCGACAATTTCTGTCGTGTAACTGGCACCCTGGTGTTGTCATAAAACAGACTTCCTAAGACGAACCCCAGGCAGCTGACTCTGAAGGATATTGTCAATGGAGGCTGGTGGATCTGATGTCATGAGATGCTGAATCTTGCACTGGGATTCAATTTGAACTTTAAAGAAGCTTTCCAACGTGCCAATCCTGAAACTAGATTCAGCATCTTTAACAGCTCTTTTAAAGTTCAGATTAAAATCCAGAGTGGATTTTCCATCCCTCTTCATCTGAATGGCCAGCTTCCACTGGCCATCACCAATACAGACAAAACTATCCATTCCTTCCATTCAAGACATTTGTGAAACCATTAAACACTGTCCACTATATTGTCAAACCTATCTTTGCATCCCTAAACACTATAAGCTTTCTGAGATATTCAGTTGAGATTCTTGTGTTCCCAGCTAATACCAAGGATATTATCAGACGCTCTAAATATGGCATTATAACAACACCAGGGGATCGCTTCCCTTCACATGACGTAGTTCTCCTCTTGTTATGCTCCTGTTCGGCTGTTGTTACACCAGCGCTGTTTTTTATTCATGGGCTAAGCCATGAATTAATCCCCCATTCTATTTCTGTGATGGATTTGCCTGCAAGTGAAAAGGTGCCCATGTCGCTTGTGTGATCCTGGCCTCAATGGGAGATCTGTGCCAGAATATTTCCTGGTCAGATCGGGACATCCAGGTAAGTGACACATTTTTTTGTACCCTCCCTGGGTTAGTTGTAAAGTTTTAGGTGTGTTTTTGTGCTTGCTATCACTTTTTAATTTTTTATTTTGCTTTTGAATTTCCCTCGCTCTTGTCTTCCAGTGAGAACAGCTGGGATTTCAAACTAGGAAGCAAAGGGAGCTCCATTCGAGCTCCATTCACTTCTGGGCTGCTGTGGAAGCGCGAACAAGGTAGGTTTGAAATTTTTTGTTACTGTGGTATGACAGGGAGGGGAGAGGAGATTGCAGGACGGGGACACTTTTTTTTTGTTCCCATCTGATAATTTCCCAAATTATGAATTTGTGTAGTGCTATTTCAAAGGCCTGTATATAATGAGAATAAAGCCATCACACAATGGAAAACATTCTTTGGCAGGAGTGACTTTTCTTTTTGCCAGTACACAGAGCAGCATAAAACAAGAACAACACACTCCAGTCATAAAAAACATAATACAGAAAAAAAAATACATAACTGCCATGGTTGGCCACTGTGTGAACAGAATTCTGGACTAGAAAAAGCTTTGGCCTGATCCAGAATGGCTTCTTTTTATGTTTTTACAATTGGTAAGCTCTCTGAATGTGTCCCCGTAGCACTGGCAAATAGCTATAACTGAAAATCAAACAAACAATATAACTTCTTTAGTGGAAATATCTGTATCATATGAATAATATGTTTGACAAATATTTCAGGTCTAAGAAGCCAATTTGTAGAAGGATATTATGAAAAAAATGGGTCCAGAATGTGTGTGTGTGTGTATATGTATGAAGAGAGAGAGAGAGAAAAAATAGCTTACAAATGTCATTGTTTATGGGCCTGGCAACACTTTCAAGTACTAAAATCATTGCACCAAGTTTTTTATTTTTTTTATTTTTACAGTTTACAGCTGCTCCCTTCTGGGCAAAGTGAACCAACAAGAAACAAATCAAACACTCTCTCTGTTTGGAAGAAATAAGTCAACCGTCTAAGACCCACGTTAAGCCAACCTCTGCAATTGAGGATAAAGTCCAAACAGTCTCTGAATTTCAACACACCCTTCCCATATGATCTGCTGCCAGTGAATTTCAAACAGATTTTTTTATTATTATTATTCCACACCTACTACTTTTGGACTCCTGTTTAAATGATGAAATAGTTGAGGACTCTCAAAGGAGAGTGAATTTCTGTCTGGTTTCCATCTATGATTTGATAATTGATCAAGAATTCTACAAGGATCTTTTTTTTAAAAAGAGCAACAGAGAAAAAGGAACAGCAATTAAACATTAGAGTCCTAGCTCTCTGCCAAAATTGCTTTTTGCTCCTTAGACATGAGTTGTACTATATGAGTGTGTTAAATATGCTTATAAGCCTCTTGGATGAAGCTTTCTGTACTATTATTTTCCAAAACAAAGCCACCTAAAAAGGACAACACTGCCTTGCAAACCTTATTGATTTTAGTTCGTTAAAATTAGTGTTAAGTATTGACATTTCTGTGCATGAATATCTGGATATCTTGGGCTAAACAGACACAAACACTATAGGTTTTTTTGTGTTTTTTCTGGGCTGTGAGGCCATGTTCTTGTTCTAGAAGAGTTTATTCCAGATGTTTCACCTGCATCTGTGGTTAGCCTCTTCAGAGAATGGTGGCATGTGGGTGTGTGGGGGTATATACTGTGAGTCCCTGTTGAAGAAGATTAGCATGTAAGTTTGTGTATTCAGTTGTAGGTTGTTCAGTTCTTAGGGTGGGAGGATATGCGAGGGGGATTAGTGTCTATTTAGCTCACAGTCCATTATCTGCTGGGAAGCCACCTGTCCCTGGGCAAAGTTCATTTGCATGTATTGAGTTTTTATTTTGGTGTTTTTCGGGACTGGTAGCCAAACTTTGTTTACTTTTAGGATTTCCCATACACCACCATTCTCTGAAGATGCCAGCCACAGATGCAGGTGAAACATCAGGAATAAACTCTTCTAGAACACAGCCTCAGTGCCCGGACCCCCCCCCCCACAAAAAACCTATGGGTGCTAGCCATGAAAGCCTTCGACTTCACAGACACAAACACTTTTGTTTCAGTTGAGTCAGTCTATAAGAAATACCTTACAGTACATCCTATGCAAGTTTACTCAAAGATTAATGACACTGCATTAAACAGGTCTTTTCACCAGCTTAATGTGCATAGTGAACATTGTTGTTGTGTGCCTTTAAGTTGTTTCCAACTTATGATGACCCTAAGGTGAACCTATCATGAGGTTTTCTTGGCAAGATTTGTTCAGAAATGGTTTGCCTTTGTCTTCCTCTGAGGTAGTGTGTGACCTGTCCAAGGTTACCCAGTGAGCTTCCATGGCCAAGAAGTGATTTGAACTATGGTCTCCAGAGTTGTAGTCTTAACACTCAAACCACTACACCACCTCTGCATAGTGACTATGTATCATTTGGCTATCAGCCTGTTAGGAGCTGGTTCCTCACCCATGGTCTTCACATGATTGCTTTAGATGTGATTGTTCCATGTTTGTGGCCGTGGGATCATCACAAGGAAGTAGGGTTATCACGGACCAGGAAAATAAATCCTAATAGGAAAGGAACACCTTGGTATCTGGCCCTGTTACTGAGCTTTCACATGTAGAAATGCTGTATATTTTAGGTGGTTGGAATGATTTTATGAGTAAATTTTGGCAGCGTTAAAAAAATGTACTCATTACACATACTACTAATACCAGTTACAGATCAGACATAAGAACCCGTTGTTAGCTCCATTCCCACTTGTTTCATACCCAGCTTGTCTACTTGTTTGCTTCTATCACTTGGCCCTTCCCATTCTCCACAAATGTTGAAATCAAAGGTTGGCAACTATACATGACAGAGACATTTGTGTGAATGTGCGCTTTTACACAGACTGATTCTATCATTGCCCACAAAGAAAAGGGATAGGTGTGCCATTTTCCACCCACCCCGCCAAAAAAATCTTCCTTCTTAGAAACTTTCCTCCTAGAACACACACACACAAGGGCATCAGGTGATTTAAAAACCCAATAGAAATGCATTTTGCATTTGCACCGTTCAGCTCAAGCAAAGTGGCGTGTGTGAAACCAGCAAAACAAAATAATAATAATAAAAAATCAACAACAGGCTAAATCTCCTAAAGGCACCAGATCCTGTCTGATCTTGGAAGCTAAACAGGGTCAACTGTGCTTATTACTTGGATAGGAAACCACCAATGAATACCATGTGCTGTAGGCTATATTTCAGACGAAGGAACTGGCAAAGCCACCTCTGAGTATTCCTTGGGTAAGAAAACCCTATGAAATTCATGGGGTAACCATAAGTCAACAGGGATCTTGAAGGTACATACACACATTTTCAGAGCTAATAAGAAAACTGAGGTGGGGGAATAGTTATCCTTTCTGTGACTGAAACTTAAAGTTAGACATAGATCCTACACCCAAGGATTTTAAATTATAAACAATTTTAAAACTTGTATTTCTGTTGCAACAACTGTTCTGATAACAATCTCTTCTCTTTGTTTTGGCCTGAGTCAACCAATTCTTTTCTTTAACAGGATTAAAAAAAAAAGTTGCAAGGCTATTATGTACACCAAGATAACCATAGTGGTTAGATGGCTGGAAGAGGTTTGGTTCCAAGAATATTTTATTTTGTGTTGCTTGAAAACAGTGTACCAAGAAGAACAGTCTCTTCCATTTCCTCTACTGTACACATAAGATTAACTGAAGATAAAAATGTGGTCTAATAGGGAATTTGTGTTTTATTTGGAAGCTCAACAGAATCCAGCTCTTTAAAGTTATGTTCTCTGTTTAGTTAATAGCTCCTCCATCAGCCAATGCAGAAACGTAGAGTGAAGAGGCCTTGTAGTGAACCTCTTCTAGAGTGAAGAGGGCTGAGGTTGTAGTGGCCTCCAGTGGTGAATGTCTTGTTTCCACCAGCTTGTAATACAAAAAAAAATAACACAGCAAAACACGAGAGAATATTTTAATAAAAATGGAAAGTTGCATGACTGGAAAAGGTCTTTGCTGTGTATATGTCAATAGGAATTGAAGAATTTTAATGTTTCATTTTAATGAATGAGCTGCTTTTTCTCTTCCACATTAATGTTGGTATAAGTGGGGTTTCTGTATCATACTTGAAAGTTCAATTAATTTAAAACATTTTAAAATAAAAAATATCCTAATATCTAAAATATAAGATAAAATATGATAGGTTGTAATGCATAGAAAATTAGACTTGACTTAAAATGTGATTTAAAAAAACCCTAAAATGTATTTTTCTCAAGTCTTGATTTAAAAAAGTATACAGTAATACAGCTGTCCTTATATTACTTTTGCAGGTTAAGCATTCACAGATTTGATTATTTTTAGATAAAAATGATGATGATGATGATGATGATGATGTCCTATATGCGACCGAAAAATATGTTCTTTTTGGTCTTCTAGCATGACTCTATGGTCAACTTCCAGAGGAAGTTGACCATAGAATCACACTAGAGGATCTAGACCTGTCTAGAGAAGTGTTCTTTCAGGTAAAAATAAAAAGAAAAATACATGGGCCTGTATTCACAGTGTTTTCAATTTCATGGGGATCTTGCACCCCTAACCCCCATGAAACGTGAGATCCGACTGTATTAAGTCTATATTATTAAGTACATTTTATTATAATTTAATTTTTTTCATGTTTTAAGCCTGAAGACTTTTTTTCATAGAAGATTAAGATAAGAAGGATTTTATAACTGCTGAAAGCAAAATGTTAGAGGTAGAGAAAACTAATTTTTATGTAGATGAAATGTCTGTTGCCTGTAGTCACATCATTTGTTTACAGAAGAAGTTCTGCTTTTTGTTCATTTAAACTTCTGAGTGCCAGGAGCAGCAGGAATATTAAGTAAAAACTCCTTCACCAATATAGATAATCCTTTTTATATTAGGTCAGCTAATGAGTGAGGAAATAGCTTAATTTCAGATGAGAAAAATATATTACCTCTTTCTAGGGAACAGGGGATTCTTCTAATTAAATTCTCTTTAATTATTTATTAGTATGCCCATCTAATTACAAATGGACTTACTTTGGAATACTGTATATTTCTTTTCCCCAATGTAATATACTTTCAAGAGGCAGTGTGGTATAGTGGTATGAGCACTGGACTACAACTCCGTTGACCAGGGTTTGATTCCCTGCTTGCACTGGGTGACCCTGGGAGAGTCACACACTCCTAGCCTCAGAAAACCCCATGATAGATTCGCCTAAGTCGGAGACAACTGGAAGGCACACAACCAACAACAAAGTATACTTCCAAATTAAAACTACATTATATCCAATACACAAAATATCCTTATTAGATTGTCCACCTCTTTTTTTAAAATGTCCGTAAGATTGACTATATTGGATTCCTCACTCCAGGCAGCACTTATTTATACAAGGATCGAATATCAATTTAAATCAAAACACTGGTGCACATTTTGTTATATGCTAATGCTGAGCACCATCTAGGACATTCTAGCTTATGGTTAACAGTTGCAGGGCATGGAAGTTGCAGTGTGTAACATATCTATAATGTATATTATTACTTAGAGTGACCTCTCATTGCCATTATTGGTACCCTGTTCTTTGTTAAGAGGTAAGAAATTATAACAGATTATCAGCTCACACTGTGACAGCTGATCACTATTAAACCACTGAACACATAATCACAATTTGCAGTGACAGAACTTAATGCAAGGTTCTGAGAGTATTTGTTCTGCCACTTCAAAAAGTCCAGAGTATAAACTTGGCCAATGTTAACTTTTGTCCCTCTTCTCTATAAATAAATGCAAAGACAAATTTGCTGAAATGTTACTTTCACATCTGTTGGACGATCAAGAACAATCCCAATCTTGCTACTTTCTAGCATGAACCTGAAAATGTTAACTGCAAAAGCTATTTAAAAAACAAATGTATATCAGATTGGGTAAGCCCTTCATACCCCATTGGGGGTCCATTGGGGAACTTTGGGAGTGTAGGCATGCAGAGACATGTCCAGTTCAGGGGCAAGGGCATGCCTCACTTCCAAGTGGCAGGGAAATCTTACCATGGCAGTGCACCCAAGTGGCTTCCTCAGGCTGTCACCACATGGTTGCCCCCCAACAACAGTTGGGTCAGGGGTGGGGTGTGTATTGGATAGTAGTTATCACTGGATCTGCATCTCAGGCTGCATCAACACTACACAGCTGTAATAATAAAGTTGTACCCTTTCACCTCTAGTCAAAATGTCTTCAATGTTGGTGCTGGCCTCCGATGGTGCTGACCTCTTGCTGTTAGGCATGTAGTGTATGTTTAGTGTAAAAACACTAGTATTAGCATATGTAACTACCTATATGCTTGTGCAGCAGCCCCCAACTGTAATATGTTTTCAAAAAGGAGAAAGGATACTGCAGCAAGTAATGTCAGCTTTGATGAGCCCAAGTGTGGATTTCAGGCCTGTCCTGTTTGTCACTGCTACCATCTGCTACTCTCCAGGTGTTCATACAGAGACCCCAGGACTTCAGCTACGTGGCCCAGACCTAATAACATCACCCCTTGTGTCCCTCAAACATTAAAGCAAATGGCAGCAATAAGCATTTGCATTCTTATTAAGCTATGGATCAGGCTTAAGTTGGAGAACCTTCATTTTCCTTTTCCAGTCCTCATAAAGTTCCATGAGGCCCTTCATTTGAGTTGAGGAGTTCAATATTTATGTATACATTTTCTTGTTAGCATCTATGGAACTTTTCCATTACCACTTGAAAATCTCATTAGAGCCTGACAGATTACAAGGCAGTACAATAAAAGCAACAAAATGGATCAGGATGAGGAATAATTAATTTATGATTATGATATAAAATTTAATTAAGTCAACAATTAAATAGAACCTTTTAATAGAACACAAAGAAAGCTAACTGAAAATAATTGTTCTTCCTATGGTTTTAAATGATTTTATATTGTTTTTAAAATATTGATGTTTTAATGCGGTAGTTTATTTCATTGTATATTAATATTTTTACTGCTAATCTTTAATGTATGTGCCTTATTTTAAGTCATGCATGAACTGTCTCAGGTCCCATTTGGGAGAAAGGTGAGACAGAAATGAAATGAAATAAAATAAATGCATCACATCATGGAAAAGGAAAATGGAAAAACACACACCACATAGAAACATTTTCATCAGAAATGTGCAGGTCTCAGAAGTTGTTCATGTGATTGTGTGGTATTGAAAATAGTTGTTTCAAACATGCATCCACTTTGTGCTTTTTGGACTGAAAATATCACTTCAACAGGTATGTTATATTTTCAAAAATATTCCCCTTCCTCAAATAGTGGATAGAATGCTTGTGGTTTTTAAATTTTGTTTTGTCATTTGTCTTCACTGTCTAATACTGTTTTAGCATTATTCTCTGTCCTACAGCAATTTCAGCCAGCCAGGAATCACAAAGTGAATGTCAATATTTTAACATCATGAGCCTATACAGCCAATGACTGGCTATGCAGCCAACCAGATTGGCTGCCAATCACATTTGGCTAAGTGGTGATGTTACTAAAAGCACCTAAAGCCTTTGCTTACTTAGTAGGTAAAATATTTCCCTCCTCCTTTCAAAATAGTTATAAAAATATTTCTGAAAGTTTTTTTTTAACTGTTCAAATGTTTGTGAAATCTTTTCCATACCCATTGCTTTAGGCTTACCCTGTTTTTAATGTGGAACTTCATCTGTATCATTAAGTGGTGGAGACAGCTTTCAGCAAGTCAGTCTGATGAAGTGATCAGGATTGCTCTCTCTTCTAAGAACATGGCAAAAGCCCTTTTCAGACATTATTAACATCAATGGATGAGGTGTATATGTATGTGTGTGTGGGCAGTCTGCTTGTAACGTATCTTCAAATAAGAGATGTCAAGTAAAGACAAGACACAGTATCTTTTCACTTTATCCCTGTCCATGTTTGAAGAATGTATGAAAAATGCTAATGCAATTAGTGGGGGTAATGTAGTGAAATTATGTAATTACTCTTGGTATAATGGTAATTGAGTGTAAGCATTTCATGTGTAACATTCCTTTTAGTTCATGATTACAGTTATGCTTCTTTCTCATCGTATATGGATGCAGGCAGTGAAGGACTCTTTCGTTTAGCCAAGCATTTGGCTTTCCTTATTTTTTAGTTACACGTATCTTATCTTTCCTGCAATGAGCTCTAGTCTGTGTACATGGTCGTTCCCCTCCCACTTTATCCTTAAGCAACCATGTCAGGTGGGTGAGGCTGAGCAAGAATGAAGCAATGAGACTTACTCCCGAATAAAGCTAAGCATGGCTAAAATTAAGCCTATAGATTTCAATGGGAAACATTGTCTTTTTTCAGATGAACCTCTAATTAGTTTTAACTGTACACTGAAAAACTGCAGTATCATTCCTTGGTACGGGAATGTTGAACCCCTATTGTTCTTTGAAGCCTATGAACCAATAATAATAATAATAATAACTTTATTTTTGTACCCTGCCCCTTGCCTAGAGTTCCAAAGCTTTTATTGGTGGCTTTTGTTTTCCCAGGCTTAGAGTACTGGGTCCTGACTAAGTAGGGCCTCTCCAAAGACACTGTTACATTATAGCAATAGCAATAGCACTTACATTTGTATACCGCTTTATAGTGCTAAGTGCTCTCTAAGTGGTTTACAGTGTTTTAGCTAATTGCCCTCAATAAGCTGGGTACTCATTTTACCAACATATGGAAGGATGGAAGGCTGAGTCAACCTGGAGTTCTGCAGGATAGAACTCACAACGTTGTGGCTGCAGTACTGGCATTTAACCACTGCACCACCAGGGCTCTTACTATGGCCTTTCGCAAATCTCCATCCTTCTCTTATTTAAGCAAAAATCCCATCCATTTCCCTTGGAGTTCTACAAGTCCAGGATCCTTAGATCCAGCTCACGAAAGTTGTCCGTGAGTAAAAAATAGTGCGGCCGCCTCCAGTGCTGGCCACAACAGTCACAGACGCCGCCGAGAGAGAAACGGCGTCGTCCAAAATGGACCCTTGCTGCCCAGCAGCCTCGATACTGTTCCGGAGGCTGCTTGCGCGGCAAGAAGCTGTTTTTCCGTGTCTGAAAATGTCCCAAGTCTGTTCCCTCTGGACTCACCTGGCTCAGGAGAAGCTGCTGGTAAGCTCCTGCATTAGTTGGGCTCTCTGTAGCTGCTCTTGGCACAATGGTCACAGGAAGGGTTGCTGAGCATGGCTGCAGCCACCTTGGCTCTTTCTACGTTCCCTGCCTGTTTCTCCTTTCCTTTTAACTCAGCCTCCTGGACATCTCTTCCCAGGGACCATATCCTCCCAACATTTTACAGATGAAAACCAAGACAAATGTGGCCAAGCAACATCAGAGTGTGGTCAAAATGGCAAAAGTTGTTAATGGGGAAGAACAAACAAGCTGGAAAGGCTGAAGCAGTTTGCTTTTGCCTGAGCCTACTGGGAAAGGTGAGATTTTGCCCGCTCCTTTCCTCTTTCCTCACTGAATTAAGTGAAAACTACTTTTGCACTTAGAACTCAGTTTGCAGCAACTGAAGAAAGCTGAGGACAAATGAGGAAATTAGGAAAAGAAGAGAGAAACAGGAGTGTTTTTAAAGCAGCAGAAAAAGTAGGATGACAAAACTGTCCCTGGGAAATCACGACCTTTGGAGGCTCTGAAGTAGTCTGCTAGCAGCGACACTCTTTCCCAGCAGTTGCATATTACCCTGCTGAAGCTTGGTGAGTTGCCTTCTCCCTTCTGTAGTACTGCTGGCCCCTCCTGACTGGCAAAATAAGATTTTCCTATCCCTCCAGGTTCCCCTGAGTGCACCAGTGAACTGTGTCCTGGTATTTTTTACAGATACATTAGGAAATACATAAATACTATAGAGGCAATTTCACTAGAACTTGTTACCTGATTGACTGTAACTTGTTTTATTGTATCTCCTGTGTGAAACCCAACCTTGCCTCAGTAGAATAATGAAACAGCCGGAATGTGGAGTGTCATTTTAAAAAAGTAATTGATTACTTGTTGCTCAATGTTTTTAAAAGAAATTGATTTACAGGTATTATTATTTGGTGAGGACACATTAGTAATATGTTCTAACACATTGTTTTTTTAAGTTCCTTTTTAAATTAAAAAAATCAAAATGTATTTAAAAAATGGTGGTCAAACATCCCACACAAATGCAATAGTTCACGAGTAACATGCAAACGTTACTTGTCATCCTAAACAATTAATGATATTATCAGGTGTCATGGTAATTTTTTTTTTAACAAATAACATGGGGTGTTATTCTTCCTTGTACTATTGAGGGCTGGTTGTCCTTATTTTTCATTTCATCAACTGTAGGAAAAAGAGAATTCAGTTACAAGGTTTATAAAGGATTACAAAATTATGCACAATATGGAGAATAAACAACTTTTCTTTCTTCTTTTTCTTCTATGATACTAGAAGGTGTAATTACATAATGAAGCCATAGATATAGGACAGACAAAAGAAAATAGTTCTTCACACGATTCCTTAATTGCTTACAGAAGTCATCTACTCGATAATGTAATGGCACTGGCTTATATGGCTTTAAAAGGAAAATAGACAAATTTATGGAGCATGAGGCTATCAAATGTTATTACTCATAACAACTAAATGGCACCTCTGTCTTTAAAGACATTACCCCACTGAGTTTCAATTGCAGTAGCAGTAGCAGAATAGGTCTTTCTGGTTGTCCACTGTGTTTAAAGGGGTGTATGGTCTACAATTTCTAAGTATTCTTATTCAGTACAACTTTCTGTACTGGAACCAAACTGACTGTTACTATGGAAATCTTTGAAACAGTGAACATTAGTGGTGTCCATGTCAGTGGAAGGATGAATCTACTCTGAACTGAGCTACTAGATATATTATCTATATATAGGTGTACACTTTAACTATAGTAGGACTCCCATAGTTTCACTTACCCATGTCCCCCCCCCCCAAAAAAAGTTCTCTCTAGGGATTTTCTAGGTCCTCCAGCACAATTCTATGGTATGTTCCTGCCAGAAGCTGATCATAGAATCACACTGGAGGACCTAGAAAATGCCTAGAGAGGTATTCTGTCTAGGAATCTCTAGGTCCTCCAGTGTGACTCTGTGTATGTTTGGGCCGGAAGTTGTTCATTTCAATAGGGTGAACTATTATCTGGGGTTTCGTGTTTCAGTGGTAACTCCAGGAACATCTCCCCCATGAATATGGGGGTCATATTACATATCCTAAAGCACTCCCCCTCACCCATGCTTTTCCTACAGAAATTGAGGACACTGGGGTGATTCTGAACAGATCTTGAACTGTTATTTTTTAAAAAAAATAATTTGTCACTTGTTACTTTTATAAAGTGATTTCTTGGTTTAACTCATTACATGCTATTAAAAGAGCAAGTTGGTATATTACTTATTAACATGGAGTTGGTTAGTGGTTACTTTCAAATTTGTTTTTAACTACACTTTAGCCACTCCCCCAAGCAGTACTTTTGGAGAAATGAGTAAATTTTATTTATTTCTTGTACAGTTCTGTGTCCATGGATTCTACATCCATGGATTACACCATCCAAGGCTTGAGAATATTCTCAGTCCACCCCCCTCTCAAAAGCAAATCTTTTTAGTGGTCATGTGTGATGATGGGTCTTGTTTTAACTGCTTTTCATTTTATTGATAGTTTAATTAGATATTAAACTTTTGTATGATGTGAACTTTTGTATCTGTTCCAGACTGGGAAAAAGATGGGGATTATGATGATATTATTTTTTCATGCTTGCAGGTGGCTGGCTGGTAGGGTTTATCTGGATAAAAGTTAATGACTCATTTTGATGTTATCCATTTCTCAAAAGCTCTAACATGCCATAATAAAAGGCTATTTTAGTGCCAGACGTCTGCTATTTTCAATGCTTTTATATAGAGAACTAAAGACATTTTTAAACTTCTCATTTATTAGGTCATAACTGAAAATCCTGACTAGATGTTTCTGTACTCCTGTTACCCTCCAGCTTCTGTAAATGGCATACTCAAGGAGGTAGGTCATACCACAACCTGTTATTCCACAAGTATGTCCACAGGGAAAGGAAATTATTGAGTTGTCAGGTTGATAGGCAACAGTTCAGAAACCACAGGACAGCACAAGCAAACCATGCCAGGCAACATAGGGCACAGTGAAAACATTTTTAGATGTATTGGTTCACAATGGTTTAGATAACAAGTAAACAGGTATTAACAGTAAAACTCATATAGTGTATATGAGTTACTCTCCATATAAAGTAATAAACTCCCCACAACATCCTCTGAATCACCTTCCAAAACTCAGTGCCCAGAAGAAATGATTACCGATATCAAAGACAATTCAAAGTGTATATTTTTGGAGCATTATTTTGAGGCTGTTGGAGCAAAATCTATTGCGCAAAGGAAGAGAGGAACATGGATTGTTTTATTTCAGTATATGTGAATCACTCATGTATTTCAGTAAGGACCTTATCACACGATCCCCTTTGTCACTGCAATCACATTTGAAAAAGTGAATGGATAGAACCTGGTTTGGCAGTCTGCAGTATCGCATGTCCCTTCAATAGCACGCCTGGGGCTGTTTCAGACTGACAAGCCATCTGCTCCCTCCCGTAACCCCTCCTCCCTGCCCTATTGCCCTACCCAGCATGCTTTTCATGTTTTTTTATTTTTATTTGTAATGCAGTTTGGCAATTATGGCAATGCAATTTAGTAAAACAAAAACAAAAAAACAAAAGAAAGAAAGGAAAAGAAAAGGAAGGGAAGTGGGGAAAAAAAAGAAAACCAGCCTGTTTGGGGATAGCAGAAGAGAGGAGGAGACTGAGACCATGTGCCTGCCCAATCTCAGGACTGCAACACCATGGCACAACACCATGATTGGGAGCTTGGCACAACTCCATAATTGGGAGCTTATTGATGGGTATTCCTCGCTGATGACATCCTAACCATGCTTTGGAGGCACAGCAAGAACGATTTGGAGGTGATGTCTCTAGTGGCATTATTATCCAGCTTTAATTCTGCTTTAAAAGGCTTGTGTGATAAAGTTCTAAATGACAGAAAGGATGTCCACTTCATGAAGAAGTATATACTTGCTGGACTGAGAGATTAAGGGCAGAATTGCTTGCAGTACTCCAGCTGCTATAGAAAAAAAACACATTCCAGTATATGGACTTGACTTTCAAGTTATTTGTCAGTTAAAACACCTAAAGCACAAATGTGTAAAGATTTCCACACTGTTGGAAAAGTTACAATTTTGGCCATGATGGGGTTTGTGTGTGAATTCTAGGATTTAGAATTTTCCAAGTTCTTGTTCTCCTTTCTTCCCCACTCCTCTTTTCTCCCCCACCTTTTTTATTGCTTCAAGGCAGCATGTGATCAGAAAAGAAATTAACAAATACCATTAATGAATTAAACAAATGTGCATCAGAGCTGTACCAAACTGACAAGGACTTTTGGAAGAATTGTAAAGCTTCTATGATTTTGAATTAGTGAAATAAACTTTGGGATACAGTTTATCCCAAAGTTTATTTCATAGAAAAACTCATGGCCATATCAGACAATCTAGAAATAACCAGAAAGACATTTTGTTTTATGAAATTTTGTGGTCCTTTCTTAAGTATTGCAAAACAATAATTATGCTTATGATCTTCAAACTATGCATAGCAATCTTTGGAAAGTTCTTTTATTTGGATAAATATCATAGGTTATATTGTCATAGTGAATCCAGAGTTTTGTAATATAATGAGTCATGGAACACTTTTGGTTCTGTAAAAAACTTTCTTTTATTGTTCTTGATTTACGCCTTTTACATTTTGGTAATGCTAACCTTTTCTTTGTACTTTCTTGAATTGCAGTATGTAAGCATGAAAACATCAATAAAGTTTAGGGAGACAAAAATCCCTAAGCTCAGCAAAATTGTTCCTCCCTTCGGAAGAACATAAATTCCTAGATGACTGTGGGATCAACATGTGAATAAATTAGTTCTGTGTGCAAGTCAGCAACAGCAGGATATCACTTCAGCACAAATTGTCAAAGGATTGATGGGCTGTTGTCATCTGGAGAGCAAAGTCCTGTTCAGGCATTACTCACCATGCTTTCCATTCATGGTCCCATTTCATTGTCTCTCTCCTTACATGGAAAGCAATATGACTGAAGAGGGTAATTTCCTGTCTTCATGAAGGTTTTCCATGCAAGCAAGATCTCTAATTTTGCAAGATTCTCACTTGCATGGAGAGTCTCCATGCAAAAAAGGAACTTCTCTTAACACATCATTTTGCCCGTAAGGAAAGTTACGATAGTATGTGGTGGGACTAGGCATAGCCCTGCTTTTGTGTCCAAGAAAGAGTGGTGAGTAATAAGGGGTTGTGTAGACAGTGAAAAAACTCCTCATAGAATTTGAGGAGATTACCTTTTGTCTCAATGAGATCCTGCGGTGACTCACTGTATTAGGAAGGAGGGAGACCAAAAACTACACAGGAAAAGCTTTCGTGGCTTTTCCCAAAGATTTTTTTTTTATATGCAGGGGACATGTGCATTCCCACTCATTAGGACAACCAAATTGCATCACTGCAGACTCCCAGATAAGAGTGGGTGTGGAACTGATTGGTCGGATGAGTGTGTGTGGCGGGCTTGCCAGTAACGGTGGCCAGAAGCACCATTTTGGAGTATTGCGGTAGTGATTGTGTACTTTTTTGCTGTGCTGAGGCAACCAAACAACTTTTTAAATGGAAGGTTGCACTTGCGCACCTTAGATCTACAGTAAAAAAAAAAAAACCCAACTGTGTAGCGGCAGCAACTTGTTGAGAATAACGCAAGTGATTCACTCCCAGTCACCATGCTGATTTGCAGGAATGGCTCTGTGTGAACATTAAACACTGATAGCTAATGACATCGAGATTTTTTTCTGAGCATCATCTGTATTTGATGAGTCTTCAGAAATGCTGAATAACTATCTGGATCTGATAATAGGACAGATAACAGACCAATAAACTGAAGATGGAAACAGTGCCTGGCAGGTTCCTGGGCAGTTGGTGTTTACCTTGTGCTGGATGGAACTGTACTCCTTTGGAAGAAGCTGGTATGCCATTTGTAAGTGCTCCTTGATCTAACATTGTCATTAGAGACCCATCTGGCTTCAGTGGCTCAGACCACCTTATATCAGCTTTGACTGGTGTGCTGGGCACATCGCAGTGAATATGTTTTAAAACGTATTTAGTCCTTGAAATGGAAAGTGTCTGTATGTTCACTTCAGTTTTAAACCTGCTAGAAAGGGCAACCCTATAGTTTTCAGGAAGACCCCACACTTGGCTAATTGCACAAGTGAAGGGAAGCTGAAGTGCAGCCCAGTAATAGTGCCTCCCATTTTGCCTTATCACATGATATTGGCATTCTTCAGCTGTTCTTCCATTCCCTTGGGAGATGGTGGTAAATGCAAGTTTTTTTTTCTAATGGATTTTTCCCGTTAGAATAAAGACTCATGTTTACCACTGTCCCCCATGGGACTGGAACAGAAGGACAGCTGAAGAATGCCAACATCATGCGGTAAGACAGAATGGAAAGCGAAACATTCTAGCTGCTCTGCCACTTTATTTCTTCGTGCAATAGGAGGACTTCCTACTTCTGAAGGATTTCCAGAGCACAATTCTCTCTGCTGCTGGTGGTAGTTGGCAGGATAAGCAGGGGATCTTGATTCTGTAAAAATGGGCAGAGGCACATTTGTTCCAAAGTCTGTACTCCTGATTTAGAAGTTCTTTTTAAGTCATATGAATTTATTTCCAGGCTAATATGTTTTGTATGAGGATACCAGCACCTCTCATATGTACATCATCATAACAGGTGAAATTTACATTCTTCCTTTTTTGCTTGCAAAATATTGATTGTCTTTGTATATGGTGGTACATGTCTATGTGAGTGAATATTTTCCCCCTCCTCAAATTGTTGTTTTTGATGTGTGCCTTCAAGTCACTTCCGACTTAGGGTGTGACCCTATCACAGGGCTTTCTTGGCAAGATTTATTCAGGGGAGGTTTGGCCTTGCCTTCCTCTGAGGCTGAGAGTGTGACTGGCCCAAGGCTCAAATATATGCATTAACACTGTATTTCTACAAGCATTTTAATAAATGATTTGTTTGTTTGTTTTACTTTGTTACAGCGAAAACAAAACCAGAAGCAGTGTAGCATGAAAACCAGGAGTATGATGAGAAGCAGTAATGGAAAGCTTTGCTAATTTCAAGAAGATAGGAATAAATAATTACTCTAATCATGGAAACGAAACGAAACCTTTGTGCAAAACTGAAATGGGACATGATTTATCATTACACAGAGGCTATGCACAGATTATGTTTTTTTGCATCATTTACCCCATGATAAAAGCTTATAGTCTCTCTGTGTGTGGGAACTACAACCTATAAATGACATGATGTGGAATCATGCTAGTTTCAGAGGAAAGAAATACTCATAGAAACTAGTATAAGTGATCATTTGCTGCTAATTAAATACTCTTGAAATATTTTGCCAAACACTGGAATATTCTTGGAACAGGAACCAAGGTGTAACACACACACACACACACATACACACACACACGAATACATATAGCCTTAAATCATACTGTCAGATAGAAAGTAGGTTGTTGTGTCGGATGAGAGTCTTTCAAACGGCCATATCACAATCTAATATTGTAATAGTCCAGCTTGATTCATCATGCAAAATGAAAGAATTACAGGAACAATTCAAGTTGATTGTCTGCCCATTTACAAGTGGCTGGAAAAGCTCTTTTAATTTTATATTTTACAAGCTAGAATATATAAAAATTCTCAAGAGGAATCCAAGGGTATGTCTTTGGGACTAGAGAAGAAAACACAATTTGGCCAGTGTTAAAAAATGAAGACAAGTGTAGTTTCTTTAGAACTTGCATTTAGCTGATGATAATCCTGCCCTCCTTGCAATTTATATATATATATTTTAATTTTTGTAATTACTGTAAATATATATTAGTCTGCTCTTCTGCCCATTCCTGAAAGGAACAGCAATGTACTGGTTGTTGAGTTTTTGAATTCAACTGAGCATGTGATAGAAATAGATAGGATGTTGGTTGCATGATTGGACTCCCAGAAAGAAAATTGGCTATGACCTTGAGTACAGTTATTCCATCAGTAGTTTCACTTAAAAGGATGATATACTCATCTGCATGCAAACATGCACAGAGTGGCAGCCTTGAGTCTCATCTTGACATATATGCAGAAATACACGAAGAGGCATGATTTATAAAAATCATATTTTGTGGTAGCTAATTAGGGCTGATAAATAAATAGACTGATGTTAACATGTTCATGAAATTAAGAGAAGTATTATTATGAAACTCCAGAAAATACAAGTCAAAATTATATTGAAAAACAAACAAAACTAGTCCTTCCCCCAAACTGAACGGTTAACAACCTGTTTTCTCAGCAAGAACTGATATTTCTCTGCTACACAGTTTCTATCCAAGGGTTGCCAGAAGATCAGACATTTACCATACTTTTTCCGGAATCTGGAAGTAACGTGTTAAAATGTAATGTATACTTCCAGGCTGTAGAAAAAGCTTTATTAAATGGCTGGGCTTATGACCACTTAGATCCTTTGGCTGGTTTTGTTGTTGTGTGACTTCAAGTTGTTTCTGACTTATGGCAAACCTGGGTCTTTGTCTTCCTCTGAGGCTGAGAGTGTGTGATGCCCAAGGTCACCCAGTGGGTTTTTATGGCTAAGTGGGGATTCAAACTCTAGCTGTAGTCCAAGACTCAAACCACTACACCATGGTAGCTCTCATCCTTTGACTGGTAATGACTGTCAAATTATGTGGCTTTTCTGATAAGAGCAACCAAAGCCCAGGCATACCTCCCCCTTGCAATCAGAATTGGGTTTATGGCATTACTTGTTGGAAGTTGCTCCTTGCCCCTCTACAGACTAACCACGGTTTACTTTCTCTTGCCTAAACCAAAGTCCAGCTGCATGGAACATGAATGACTTTTCCAAAAGAAAAGAAACAGTCTTGGAAACATCCTGGAAGTCTTATTGGTATAATTTCTGGGAGTCCTCTTGAGCACCCTAGCCATCTAATTTTATAGCTCTGGGGTGCTTTTAGAAGTTATACCATTAGCAAATCTAGGAGCACTTGTAGCCTTTTGGATATGCAAAATATTTCTACATGGCTTGGATTTAGGAAGGATGGAAGGAAGTGAGAAAGAAAGAAAGAAAGGAAGAAAGAAAGAGTGTTGGTTTAAATAAAGAGAGTGGAAAAACAGGTCAGTTTTGTTCTGGGAGACTATTCTGGAGTGTATAATGTTAAGGGAACATTGCTGTTGGCAAATCTGTGCTTAAGTCCATTCAGCAGTTCACCTACCTGGGAAGCATCATCTCCTCAGATGCCAAAATTGACAAAGAGATCGATCACAGATTAGCAAAGGCATATAGAGCATTTGGAAGACTTTACAAAAGAGTCTGGAGTAATAAACACCTGAGGCAAAGCACAAAAATCAATGTGTATAGAGCCATTGTACTGTCTATTCTCCTTTACGGCTGGGCTGGGCTCTGAAACATGGGTCACCTATCGCCACCACTTATGATTCCTTGAACGCTTTCATCAGTGCTGTATACACACAATCCTAAATATACACTGGACTGACTATGTGATGAATGTTGCTGTCCTTGAGCAAGCAGGGATCACCAGCATTGAGGCCATGATATTGAGAACACAGCTGTGCTGGGCAGGGCACGTTTCTAGGATGGAGGACATCGCCTCCCCAAAATAGTACTCTATGGTGAACTTGCCATGGGTCAGCGTAATAGGGGTACTCCAAAAAAGCAATACAAGGACTGCCTGAAACAACATCTCAGGCTCGGCCAAATTGATCACCAACGATGGTCCGCCCTGGCCTCACATTGGGAGGTATGGAGATGCACTATCCACAATGCTGCAGCCTTATTTGAGAACTCACGCTGAACAAGGCCTGAAGAGAAACGACAATGCAGAAAGAATCACAACCCAGAAACATCACCCAAAGAGACCTTCTGCTGTGTTTTCTGCAACCGGACTTGTTTATCTCGGATTGACCTTTTTAGTCATCAGCGCGCTTGCAGAAAGCATGGGATGAGTCCTCCCTGAATCTCCATTTGCGAAGAAAAGCCAGAGAGAGAGAGACTGTGTATAAGACCAAAAATATACACAAAATACTTGAATGAGACCATAAAAAGTGTTGCTGTATGTGTCTGATGCTTGTATTACTCAAAGTAAATTAATAAGTGGTTACATAATATAACAGGAACAAAATAGAATAGTATGAAAAAATTAAACGATTCTAACTTTTCCAAAAGCACATTAGATTAATAGTCCATTGAAAATATACAGAAACTGTAATGAAGTCAAATGTTACTTATCTCAAAAGTCCCAAATTCTAATATCACAGTTATAGGCATTCATCTCTGGAGTAATCAAATCATGAGACATATAGAAACGTTAAAACTTTGCTCCAGAGTAACCACAATAATGTCAGGAAATGACATGGATGTGACCACAAGATGGAGCTGTAAGCTTAGTAATGAAAGTAGTTAAGCTCCAGTGGCAGGTGTGTGTGTGAGAGTCAGCACTTGAGAGTATGCACACTTGAGATGCCTGATGTAAGAGGCATTGTTTAACTGCCTATAAAAAGGAGATGGGAATTATCTCCAGTGTGGGTTTGTTGTGGATGGTGGTTGGTGAAGCAGTTTGTTGGTTTTAGAGAGATTTATGAGTATTAGAGATGGCTGTCCTAAACTCTGTATATATATATATATATTGTAAATATACTGAAAACAAAGATTAAAGCCCTCAAGTTGAGTGAAGGCTGGCCTTGTTGCTGTCTTTATTTGGCAAGCCAGAGCTCAAGGCAGTGTGCTGGGGTGAAGGAATTTTTCCTTCTCAGCCTGAAGTCTTTTGCAGAAGTCTCTCCAGAAACCTTCTCCTTGGCATCCTGTTGATGTGGAACAACTCTGCAGGTGGTCGTGGTGGACACAGTGCATCTTTCTACGCCCCAACAAATAAATGAACTCAACTTGAAGCTAATCAAGGAGGAATATAAATACTGTACTTTACTCTGTAGTAAACATGCAGATACAGTTAGCTCGAGATGTTTCCAACCACTTTGTTTACAGACTTCTTCAGTCTCAATCTTTAACACAACAATTAAAAGTTAGTTACCATTATAAAGTACACTCTCAACCCACAGTACTCATATGTATTGATATAATTTGTCTCTCTAGGCCATACTTACCCATTTTTAATCAACATATAAAGATTTGTGTATTTCCAAACATCCAGCATTCCTGTTTCCAAAATGTGGGTGTAATGACTCTGGCTACAAGATTCTCTTTATAAAGCTAATCTTATTAGGTGTGAGTGAGTAAAATAATTGCTTGGTGGACCTATTCCCAGAAGAGAGGTGGTATTTGGAAATTCTGACCTTGTACCTAAAGTAACATGTGAAAATGTGTTTTTACAAAAAACAACTCAAGTTAATACGGTCATTTAAACCTGAAAGGACACTGGTATGTAATCTGAATATCCAAAAGGCTTCCCTCAGTAGCAGCCACCTTTGGAATTTTAAACCTCAGCACCAACTTTTGTGTACTACTTCTGTAACAAAAAACTTTGATGGTGATGAAATTGCCAGCAATGTTCTTCAAAAGGAGTTTCCCTGGCAGTATTCGTAATTCTACTTTTATGTTCAGTAATTCTTATCTTTAAAGATTTACTAGTCTGACCCACATAAAGTATATTACATGGACATATGATTATAGAAATTACATTTTTAGTATTATGGTTGGAAAAATGTTTTAATTTGAATCTTTCCCCAGAAGTATGATGGGCAAATTCTCTAATTTCCAAAGTCTGGCTACAACAGGTGCCCCCCCAATTTATAATGTCCTGTAATTGGTAATCTAGGTAAAGTAGAGGTTATTACATCAGTATGAACTAACTTATCGTTGAGGATATCCTATGATGTGAAATGACTCACAACCCTTAATGGATTGAACTATATGCCAATGTTGTTTTATGATGTTTTAAATTCTGTATGCTACTGAATTGAAGGTAAGGGGCCAAACGATTCAGTCTGTCATGGACTTCTGTTTAGGGACAAATAGCAATGGTCTATCTACTAAATGAACTTTCTTAAGAGACAAGTCAATAATATTACTTGGATATCCTCTCCTGGATAGACTAAATGCTAAATTATCATCTTCTAATTGAAAATCTGTTACAGAGGTGCAATTTCTTTTGAGTCTTAAAAACTAGGGAAAATATATTTTTTCTTTAGATGATGTGCATGACAACTAGAGAAGTGTAAGAATTAATTTTTATCAGTGGGTTTATGATAATTATAAACCAGAATTTTTTGATTTTGCTCATGCACTAATACATCCAGAAAAACAATCTGGGACTGACTATATTGGCATGTGCATTTAATATGAGGATTAATGTATTCACCCATCCAAAAATTTCTTGTACCTAATTAACATTAGAAAAAAAAAATAAAAATATCATCTATATAGTGTCCATAAGACCTAAAAAAGATTCAAAAGGATTAGCAACTAAATGTGCAACACTGTTGGTGTGTATATGCTTCACTAATATTTAACTAATATTAACCCATTCAGGTTGGCATCCTGCTAGTTAGTCCCAGCTAAAGTAGACTTAAAGGCTTATCACACACTGAAGCAAAGCAGCAGTGTAGCCAGAAGGTTCTGTCTTCTGTGCTGTCATACTGCATGATGTTGTTGTTCTTCTATTCTGGTCCCATGGGAGACTGAAGTAAAACCGTGTCTTTTTGTTAACCAGAAAAAAATGGCAGAACACCAGAAGAATGATGACATCATGAGGTAAGGCAGCATAGAGAGCAGAACCTTCTGGCTGCTTTGTTGCTTTACTTTGGTGTGCAATAAGCCTCTTATACAATCAATTGTTAAACAGTGAGTCAACACATAGATTTGTCCCATTGAATGAATGGGTTTAATCTCATCAGGACTAACAATAGAATTTAGGCTTAAGAAGTTGTACTCCAAGAAGCTAAACCCAGCTGTGCTAATGATACTGGTTGCGTGTCTCTTACATGAAATGCTTGGGACCAGAAATGTTTTGGATTTGGATTTTGGAATATTTGCATATATATAATGATATTTTGGAGATGGGACCCAACTCAAAACATGAAATTCATTTAAGTTTCATATATAGCTTATGCACATTACCTGAAAGTAATTTTATACACTTCCCACTCTCCTGGGGCTTGGCTCTGGGAAGAGGGTGGCGAAAAGCAGTGGTGAGGCTTGAAATGCCCCGTCGCTGCTTTGGGAAGGGCGGGGGGGGGTGTTTGGCGAAAAGCAGCAGCGAAGCTTTGGGAAGAGCGGGTGGTGGTGGCAAAAAGCGGCAGTGAGGCTTCAAAAGCCCCATCACTGCTTTGGGAAGGGCGGGGGTGGTGGTGAAAAGTGGCAGCAAGGCCTATTTTTATTTTTTATAAAAATATTTTATATTTATTTTTTTCACATTCACGGGGGTCTTATGTTCCTAATGTCCGCAAATGTGGAGGGACAACTGTATTTCGAATTTCCAGATAAGGGATGCACAAACAGTAATAACCTGCCTAGTGGGTGGAACAAACAACAATAAGCTCCCCTTCCCCCCCCCCTTTCCAAGTAATATTCCAAGGTCTGTCCTTTTTATTGGTGATCCTAACCAGGCTTCCTATTTTGAGTGTAGTCCTCCTTTTTCCCTTTTGAGGCCCTAGTTATTTTCATTGCCAAACTTCTCTAGAGGAGGTTGATAGGAAGCATTGGGGTAGTGCACAATAAAGGTGTAGAAGATGAAACAAGAGGGATTTAGGTAAGATGTGCAAGGCATCTAGTCCTGAATGTGTATGTTGACATATTAGATGCAGTCTTGAAACTGTCCTTCATTCCTTTTTGTCTTAGTGATCTAGATTAAGGATTAGCCTTTCTACTCCTCCTATCCTACAGCAAACCACACCTTTTCTCTTTCTTGATCTCTAAATCCTTCCTTCGAACCTCTTTCTCCTATACCTTTTCCTTCTGTTGAAGCTTTAAATCTCATAAACCCAAATTTGATTGGCCCACAAGCTTAAGAAATTCCTGGAACCAAAGCCCAGCGCACTTCATCCTGTACAGGTCCCACAATCATGGTCTGGTAAACAACAGGACTGTGTGTGTGTGTGTGTGTGTGTTTATTTATGTGCCTTCAAGTTTTGCCAGACAACTTATAGTGGCCCCATGAATTTCATAGGGTTTTCATAGGCAAAGAATAGTCAGAGGTAGTTTTTCCAATTTCTTCCTCTGAAATACAGCCTATAGCACCTGGTAGTCTCCCATCAAAGTACTAATCAGGGCTGACCTGCTTAGCTTCCAAGAACAGACAGGTTCTGTGCCTTTAGGGTACAGCCTTCATGCTGTCAGTTAATTTCCCTACCATTAGCAAAGTCTGGTTCATGGAACTATATTTTATTAATTTAGCTACATGCTTTTATATGCTTACTGTATGCCATGCTGTTCTGTAATTTATGAGCTAATTGATTCCCTCTCAGAAATCCTACAGTAAAAATAGTTGCAATCTCCAATGCAGTCTTTGTATATATTTTCATTCTTGCATGTTCAATACCCACACTCAGCTCTGAGAAATAGCACTGTACAAGTATGAGTAATCAGATCCAGTCTGATGCATATGCCTGGGTGTACTTCTTCCAGAGTTCAACAATTCCTTATCTACATGGAGTTTTCAAAGAGATAGCAGTCTATTTCAGCATAAAAAAAGGGGAGGGGGAGAAGGGAACAAGGGGGAAAAATCAGCAGTGACTTTGAGACTAGCTGGTTTATTTTAGCATGAGCTTTCATGGATTTAAATCACCTTCTTTTTAGATGGATTACAATAGTAAGCCGCAAGTATTTAACAACATACAGGTGTATAGACTTAATCAAGGAAGCCATGGCCTTGAATCTGCAAGACCTGAGCAGGGCTGTTGATAACAGGGTAACCTGGAGGTCTCTTATTCACAAGGGAGATTATCAGATGAGTCAAAAGTGGTGTTACAGCAATGCCAGGAGATAGCAAAAGGGCTCCCTTATCAGACGACATCATTCCCCCATCGTTATACACTTGTTCTGTGGGCCCTGTTTTTATTGATGGGAGAAGCTGTCAATAGATCTCCCATTCCGTTCCTGTCACAGATTTTCCTGTGTGCGACAAGGTGCCCCATTTCGCTGGCGAGATCCCAGCGTCAACGGGCAGTCGCTGCCAGAACACTTCCAGGTGAGATCAGGATGTCCAGGTAAGTGATACCCTTTTTATGACCCTCCTTGGGTTACTTGTACATTTAAAAGTGTGTTTTTATGCTTGGTGTTACTTTTTCTTAGTTTATTTTTATTTTTGAATTTCCTGCGCTTGCATGTTCTCGCGAGAATCTGTGGGATTTCACTCCAGAAAGTGAACGGAGCTCTCCCTGTCAATGGGAGAGAAGGTAAATGCAGTGGGGAGGATGATTATGGCAGGACAGGGGCAGGAGTGGAGATTGTGGGACAGGAACACTGTTTGAGTCACCTTAAGTCAAAGTCAGCTTGACAGAAGTTAACAACAACAGTTTAAGAATGTGGATTTACATCCATGAAAGGTCATGCTAACATAAATCAGCCTCAAAGGTACTGCTAGCTTCTCTCTGCTTTTTATTATTTTCTTCCTTTCATCCATGTATGTTTTCAGGACTTGTGTGAGCTCATACATTTGCCTTTAGAATGCACCTGACAACAGCATCCCCCTCCACCAGAATATCCTCTTTAGCCTCTGTCATGCAATGCTTCTGTGAAGGGATGCTATATACACACTGAAGGGACATGAAGTCATGCTGATACCCCACAGTATCAAGCATCCTGACTCTTGAAATCAGAATAGTCAAAATGGATGTTGGGGCACACAGGCTAATCAGCAGGTAGAACATGATTGGTGAGCCACCAGCATGGCCCTGAGCAACGTCAATGCATGGAGTCCAACTTGATATGAACAATATGTGAAGAGGGCTATTGTCTACAATATACATGTACACACACACACACACACACACACACACTTAGAATCATAGACGTGGAAGAGACCACAAGAGCCATCCAGTCCAACCCCCTGCCATGCCATGCAAGAATACACAATGTAAGCATTCCCAGCAGATGCCATCTAGCCTCTGTTTAAACACCTCCAAAGAAGGAGACTCCGCCACACTCCAAGGCAGCGCATTCCACTGTCAAACAGCTCATAAAGTTAGGAAGTTCTTCCTAATGTTTAGGTGGAATCTCTTTGCCTGTAGTTTGAGTCAATTGCTCCAGGTCCTAGTCTCTGGAGCAGCAGAAAACAAGCTTGCTCCCTCTTCAATATGACATCCCTTCAAATATTAAAACATGGCTATCATGTAACCTCTTAACCCTCTCTTTCTCAGGCTAAACATATCCAACTCCCTAAGCTGCTCCTCATAGGGCATGGCTTTCAAACCTTTCACCATTTTGGTTGCCCTCCAGTGGAAGTTCTTCTCATTCCTCTAAAGCAGGTGAAGACTTTTTGTGCCAGTGATTGGCATGGAGACTTGCCATGCCTGTAACCTTAATTCAACTGAAGAATATCTATCTATCTATCTACCTACCTACCTACCTACCTACCTATCATATATCTACCTTGTCCTTCGGTCAAAAAGGCTCTGTTGTGTGTTTTTCTTGTCCCTATGGGACCAGGGCAATGGCAATTGGAATCTGGGAGGAGGAACTGTCACTGGCTGCTGGGGCCCAGGGATGCTTAAAAAAAGCTCTTAAGATGGATCTCTTCCGGCAGGCCTTTCCTGAATAGATACTCGGTCATAAAAAAAAAAAAAAAAAGGAAATCTAGCTTGTCCCGATCTTTCCACGGCCACTGTCCATTGTTTGTTTATTTTTATTTTTATTTTTGTATTTTTAAAGTATGTTTTAATTCTTAAATTAATTAATTGTTTTTTAAGGGGGGTGGGACTGAGGAGCTGGATGTATATTTTAATTGTTGTAAGCTGCCCCGATTGCGTTTCGTAGAGGGGCGGGATATAGATAAAATATTGTTATTGTTGTTATTGTTGTTGTTGTTAGCTGTGCCTGGTTTTTTTTTTCCTTCTGTGGCCACAGGGACAGCAGTCGGAATGTGGAAAATTTTGACTAGTTGTTGGGCCAAAGCATGGTGCCGGTGTGCCTGGCTGCTCTTCCTCTCCCTCAGAGGCCAGACCAGTCTGGTGGAATATCTAATGTTACACTACATGCAATCTTGAGCTGCAAGGAAGTATTCTAGGCAGCTTTCAATAGCTTGAGCGGTTAAACAGGCCATACTCAGCCTGCTACTTTCCAGAACAGCCCCTGATGTTCCAATTGCAATGCTGTGTGGGGACGATGGGAATAGTATTCCAGCACACTTGAAAGGGAGAAGGCTGGTTTAAAGAAGCCCTTTGTAGCAAAGATAAACCAAACAGAATAAAAAAGAAGAAGAAAATTGATTGTAAAAGGTAACGATAGCAAGTAGGTTTACCAAGTGCGTAAATATTGTCAATTTGCTGAAGGCATTAAGGAGATCACCAAGGAAGATGAGAAATTGAGAATATTATTTAAAAGCAAGGTAGGCATATATTTAAAATAAACATATTTCTAAAAGAGGATTTTCCTCCCTATGTAACAAAATGCTTAAACTTCAAATCCCATTTGCAGTTTAAATAAATTAATCTCTTTCATTACTGCAAGTTTGCAGGAGCAATAGAGCTGGAACAGATAACATCTTTACTAGCAACCTGTGCAGAATAGGAACCGCTGCACATGAGTGAAGCAGCAGCAGTTGATCATGTTTAAGACTGGTGACCTGGATTATGGATTTGGCAGATTAATAGGGGTAATATATCATTCATAAATAATTTAATCCCTTTCTTACATTGGGTTGTTTTCCTCAAATGGTTCATTTGTTCAGAACATTTTAAGTACTGAAATCTGTCAGCTGCTGAATGACGGCATTAAGTATTCACATCTCAGATTCTGGGATTTAGAAATCTTTAGTTTAATGCTCACACAATTCAGTAACCATGAAGAGGAATCACTGAGCACAGTCAACACTATCAAAATAAAGTGTATGCTAAAAATAAAAGTAAAAATAAGGATGTGCTTTCTACACTATTGAATAGCTTGGGTGGAGCTCATTCATATTTTGGGAGTGAATCTTAAAACAAGTTAAAACATGCTAGCAACTGGCCAGTTACAAAATGAATGAGATGATTTGTCAGTGAGGAGGCCTATAAAATGTTAATTCTGTCCTGTGGGGATAGAGATGATGATGAATAACAGGATAATTGAAACAAGTTTTCAGCAGAGACAAATGAAAAGAGAGAGGAAAAAATAATCAGAAGGAATCACAATAGCAAGAGAACTAATTAAGCAACTGTGCGAAGGAGCAAAAAGAACTCCAGTGGTGGAAAAGATTTTCCATTCCCCTGCAACCCCTACACCCCATGCTGACCCATAAACTGCTCTAAAGGTTTGGGGTGCAGGATTCCCATATTTTAAGGTTGTAGAGCAGGGTGGATGGATGAAGCAGGAATGGCTACACAAAGAGAGACAGAGTGTCCCCAGGAAAGAGGTCTGTGTGCCTGGCTGGCACAGAGGGAGGTGGGGTCCTCAGGAATGGAGTCTGTGCACACTGAGGCAGGGTTTTGGGCCAGTAGTTATACTCAAAAACGTGCCCTCAGGTGATGGGATTTCATGTGTTAAAACAATGGGTTTCATGAAACTCCTGAGTTTGAACAATGGGTTTCCGAAGATATTAATGTGTTGCAACCACCCTAAATGTTCTGATGATTAAATTTACACAGCATGAGCTGCCTTTTTGACAGCTGAGTCAGGGGACTAAGGGAAGAGTGATACCTCTAGATAAAGGAATACTCCACTTACTGATGACAGGATCCATTGTCTGCCACCAAAGTGTGTGCAGGCAATGTCCTCAGGTTTAGCTTGACCTCATTATGTTTCCTTCAGTTTGGAATTTGTTACTAGTTCTTCCCTTGGGTGATCCATGGTTTAGTACTTGCCGTTGGGATCCTTATATTGAGTCCCTTGGTTTTACTGTTCCTCCAGGTGACTGACTATATTAATATGCCAAATTATTAAAAAGCCAATTTTTGGGGTTTCTAGGGGTGCGGCTTGGCTAACAAAGGGCTGGTCCTTGTAACATCACTGGGCCTACCCCCTGTAACACCACAGGTCCATACCATCCAAATGTCCCAATTTGGCAGGGAGAGTCCTGACTAACCCTGCTCCCCACTTTCACAGCTGCTTTTAAAATGTCCTGGCTTTTTTTCTCTTTCTCCCACTTTTCCCCTTTCTCCTCAGCAAATTTCCATTGGCACCAACTGAGTTCAAAGTGCAAAAGTCTTTTGCACTGAATGAACTCAGCAAAGAAAGGGAAGGGAGGAGGGCAGAAGAATCTTGCCCTTCCCAGTAGGGCTCATGCAAAAGCAAAGCACTCCTAGTTTGTGTTGTTCCCCAATAATAATTTCTGCCATCACCACACTCTGCTATTGTTTGGCCACATGTATCCCAGTCTGTGGAATGTTGGTTGGAGGGAATGCAGGTCCCTAAGTTTCCGTTTTGAGCCTGAAATCTCAGGGCCAGGGATAGTCCTGACCTGGCAATTCTAGTTAGGCTTGATCTAATCCACTAGGGCTCTTCTCACATGGGGCTTGTCTAAACAGTGAAAATACTCCTCATAGAATTCAACGAGAATACCTTTTATCCAAATGGGATCCCATGGTGTTTCACTGTATTCGGAAGGAGGGGGACAGAAACACCATATCCTGCACAGGGAAAGCCTTTGTGGCTTTTCCCAAAGTTTCAGAAGCATACTTGCTACTCCTTGTTGTGTCCCTAATGCAGTTTTGTGCCTTGAGGCTGGCTTGATCTCTGTTGAGCTCGTGCCTGGATCCTTAAGATCAGTTACTGGTGTGGAAAAGCTAAAACAAGAGATAACTCTATATTTCAAAGAAAACGACAACCATCAATGCCTAATGAAAACTTTATGGGATGCTGTGAAAGCAGTCCTGAGAGGCCAACTAATAAAAAGAGGGGCAGAGATTAAAAAACAATATTCTGCTAGATACAATTACCTAATTAAAGAATTGAAAGTGAGAGAAGATAAACTAAGAAAGGATCCTGCTCAAATAACAGTGATTAGGCAGATTAAATTAATTCAAACCCAATTAAACCGAGAAATTATGACTATATTGGAACGGCAAATGAAAAACGCTCACCAGGTAAATTTTGAATATGCTGATAAATCTAGCAAATGGCTGGTGTATAGAATAAGAAAAGACAAAGAAAAAAAACTGATATCAGAAATTAAATACTGTAAGAAATGTACGACAAGACAAGATGAAATATGCGAAGCATTTAGGTCGTACTACAGTAATCTGTTCGGTTGCAATAGGAGAAGGGAAGATGAACGACTCAAAATGTTAAAATATCAAGACGAGCAGGAATTTCTGAAATTAAAAAAGGAACAAATAGACAAATTAAATGTGTCAGTTACAATGGCAGAAATTACAAAGGCCATACAGGATTTGAAAGTGAACAAGGCACCTGGACCGGATGGATTTACGGCGACATTTTATAAAACATTTGAAAACAAACTAATACTCCCACTTTACAAATTATTTAATGATATAGAACTGAACGGGATACCTGACACTTGGAAAAACACTAACATCATAGTAATTTTAAAAGAAGGGAAAGATGGGAAGGAGATCAGAAATTACTGGCCTATTTCACTACTAAACCTGGACTACTAAATCTATACAATGATCCTGGCAAGCAGAATGAAAAACATAATTTCAGAAATTGTAAGTGAAGATCAAAATTGTTTTATACCAGGCAGAAGAATAGGACACAACATAAGAATTGTTTTGGACATGCTAAGAATACTATCAGTTCCACAATGAAAAGAAGGTGGGGTTGATGCTGGTTGATGCTGAAAAAGCCTTTGATAGTATACATTGAGATTTTATGACAGAAGTGATAAGAAGATCTGGAATGGGAGATAAATTCTGTAACAGAATAGAGAGAATATACACAGAACAATCAGCGCAAATTATTGTAAACAGTGAAAAGACAGGAACGTTTGCAATTCAAAAAGGCACTAGGCAAGGCTGCCCAATCTCACCCCTCATATTCATTCTAGTATTGGAAATTCTGAACAGAAGAATAAGAAAAAATGAAAAAAATTCCTGGCACAAAGGTAAAAGGTTTCACATATAAATTAAGGGCGTTTGCTGATGACATGATCATTTTTATGGAAAACCCAAAGGAACAAATAGTATAATGTTTAAATACCATGAAAGATTTCGGCGATTCAGAATTCGGCGATTCTCAGGATTCAGAATTAATAAAGATAAAATGACAATACTAACAAAAAACATGAGTAAACAAGAAGAAAAAGAACTTGTGGAGTTGTTAGGATGTAGGATTAGCAACAAAGTCAAATATCTAGGTCTATGGCTGACCAAATGCAACACGGACTTATTTGACAATAATTATAAAAATACTTGGTCAGATATAAAACAGGAGCTGAAAAGATGGGACAAGTTAAGTTTAACTTTTTTGGGAAGGATATCAGCTGTAAAAATGATCATCTTACCCAGAGTTTTATATCTTTTCCAGAATTTACTCATTCTGAGTAATGAAAAAAAAATTCAGAATATGGGAAAAAGATACTCTCCAATTCTTATGGGGGTGGGGAGGCTAAATTTCCAAGGTCTTATTTAACTGATTTAAAAACAAGAGGTGGTTGTGATCTTCTTGATTTAAGATTATATTACCAAGCTTCAACTTTGGTATGGATAAAGGAGCAGGTGAACCTAGTAAATAAGAAGTTACTAAGTCTAGAAGGACGATACCAGATTCGGTTGGCATGCTTATCTAATCTATGGAAAAGAAAAAGCCAACAGAGGATTTACAAATCATTGCATAAGAAATGGCCTGTGGAAGACTTGGGAAAAAAATTAAAGCGATGTTTTACTTTAAAATACCATTATGGACTTCCCCACAAGAGGCCTTCATGTCAAGATGGTCTAAAATGTATTATTGGCTGCATTATTCCGATATTGGGAGGATAGGGGGAGATAACTTACTGTGTTTAGAGGAAAGCGAGATACTGCAGAAGAAACATAACTTAAATTGGTTTGCTTATAGGCAATTGAAAGATAGGTATTTAGAGGATCTGAAAACAAATGGCTTTGAAAAAGAATTTAATGATTTGGATAAACTACTGCTAGAAGATAGTCACAAAAAAGCAATCTCAAAATTCTACAGACTATTATTAATAAAATCCACAGAACAAGAATATATAAAGCATTGTATGATACAATGTGCTTTAGATATAAATGATACAATCTCCTTAGAAGAATGGGAAAAAGCAAGAAAAAGATCCTTTGCTTTTACAGCATCCCAAAACTTAAAAGAAAATTACATTAAAATGACCCTTAGATGGTATTATATGCCATCAAGCCTGAATAAGATGAACCAAAAGATCACAAGCAACTGTTGGAAATGCGGGAAGAACCAGGGAACTCTGATACATATGTGGTGGGGATGCTCGAAGATCAAGAAATTTTGGACGCAAATTCACAAATGTATTCAAGAAATTTTACAAATAAATCTAGAGTTCACCCCTAAGATATACTTACTTAATATTATAGATGAGATAAGGGCAGGAAAACGAGATATTTACTGGAGGGTAACACTTTACATGACTACAGCGGCTAGGCTAATTATAGCCAAAAAGTGGAAACTGAAAGATCGCCCTACAGTAAATGAATGGAAGAACAAATTACTTGACATGTTTGAATTAGACATGATGACAAACAGGCTGCGAAATAAAAAAGAGAGTACATGGAAAAGAGAATGGGAACTGGTTTTAGAATATTGGGAGAAAAAGGATGAACTACAAGTTAGCATTGATTTAGGAAATTAAACATCCCCAACAGAGTTAGGAGGAAAGCTGAAACATAGGAATAAATAATGCAATGCAATCAAAGTCATTTAAGTGTTTTATTTTTTTCTGTTGCTAGTCTGAAATTCGTCAAAGTTCAAAGTAGGAAGTCTTAGAACAATCTTGTGTTACAGGTTTTTTTTGGGGGGGGCGAGATACAACATTGTTAATATTCATATATTTTGCTGTTGATTTCTGTTGTACATAAGGTCATATTTAAGATACAATATGACCAATATTTTTTTTTTTTTTAAAAAAGATCAGTTACTGGTTAAAACTTATTTTCTGCCCAACTGGGCTGATGGATTCCTTTAACATTAGCTGATGGATTCCAATCCACATGGAAACGGGAGTTACACAAGAAACAAATTTTAACATATGGGTTTACTCCAAATGTCCTGATAGCCCTTGGTTTTACCAGTGTGAAAGTTGCCATCAAACAGTGTATAAAGGATATAGAGCTACAAAACCATCTGAGCCTAACTATTAAATATCCGACCTTAGGAATCACTGCAAAATCCTTTACTCACCCTAATTATCTTACTAACTTAATAATTCCTAAGTATAGGAAGGCCTTTACACTGGCACAGTTTGATGCTCTCCCATCCGCTGTACTTGAAGGAAGATATAAGAAATCCCCATATCATGAGTGCATATGCCCTTGTGATAATGGGGCAATAGTATCTCTCAATCATGTGCTGTTATATTGCCCTTTCTACCAAGGAATGCATCTTGCGCTAATTTCACCAATTATTCAGAGAATTCCTGGCAGATCAGAACTATTTTATAGTGCCTACCTGCTTGCAGACCAGGAAACACATATTACAAATAAAGTTGCGACATTCCTTGCATCTGCCATTGAGACCCGCAGACAGATGACAAACAAGCAGTAGCGCAAGACAGCACAGACTTAACTAGCCAAGGGAGCCAAAATGAAGTAGGGTTAATATATGGATTTAGATAACATGCTAGCTCATATGTGGAATTATTATGACTAGTTTTAGCATTATCATTGTTATTGCTAATTTTTAACATTTTAAATATTTATAACATTTTAAATATATATATCCGGCCTGCTGGATGAGATCCGTCAATTGACATCTTTGGACAGCTTCAAAAAGGCTGTCAAGATGGATCTCTTCCGGCAGGCCTGTCCAGAATAGATTATCCTGGCCTAGGGAACCCCCCCTCCTTCAGGAGAGTCCCCACAGCCTCCTTTGTTAACAGAACTGAATATCGCTGGGGACCTACTGTTATTGCCAAATGTAGGTATGTGTTTTTATCAAACGTTTTAATTGTTGTTTTAATTTGTAAATTATTTACTAACTTTTTAGGGGGGGGGAGGGAGTATGTTGTTTTACTTGTATGGTTTTTTTAATGTTGTGAACAACCCTGATTGGATTACCAAAGGGCGGTATATAAATAAATTTTATTATTATTATTAAATATTTAAATATTTTAACATTCTAACATTTTAATATATTTTAATGTTTTAATATTTTAATATCTTAAATGCTAAAATATCCTAATTACTTTTAAATACAGTACCCATTTACTTCATAATGATTTGTAGCACTTTTCCTATTGTACTCATATTTTATGTATTTAATGGTGAAACCTGTTTATATTATCACTCTGGTCAGTGACTGTAATAAAGATTGATTTGATTTGATTTCCCGAAGTTTTTAAACTAATGTAAGGAAAATTCACATTCCTGTTTGTTGAGACCACCGATTCAGATTACAGCACATTCCTGATAAGTGCAAAAGTGGAAACCTAATAGGTTGGATGTGCTAGGGGAGGGGGCAGAGCTTGCCAGCAATGAAGTGGAACCACCACATTGGATTTTTGCAGTAGCGATCATGTGCTGAGGTGATGAAACTGCTTTTTTTAAAAAAAGTTTGTTTAAGGGAAAGGTTGCACTTCCACACCTTAGATTTTCTGTAAAAAACAACAACACTGGCAGCAGCAATTTGTGAAGAATAAAAACACAAGTAATTCGCTCACGGTTACCATCTTGATTCACAGGTATGCCTGTGTGAACATCAAAGACAGATAGCTTTGCATACCAGCGATCTTGCCAAAAAACCGTGGAGGCAAATGGATGTTACTGCGAATCTGCAATAATGAGCAGAAATCAGGGTTCTATTGCCTCATTTAGACAACCCCATGGTCCGTGGTGTGCATGTATTTACTCAGTGGTTTCAAGACAGATTATTAATGGTTTATCTAGATCACCCTCTGAAGTCTATAACTTACATCTCAAAGTGTATTTGCTGAACTGCTACTTTGGTCTTTCTTCAACAAGGTGAAGATTAACCATCGCTAGGGAGGATTCCCTGGCTGGCTTGGGCAGAGTGTTAAGTGCATTTAACACATTTGTGCAGGGAACACAAGCATTCCCTGTTATCAGGTATGGACAACTTTGGGCCCTACAGATGTGGTTGGACTACATTTCCCATAATTCCTCAATACTGGCTATGGTGGCTAGAATTGATGGAAGCAGGAGTCCAAGAATATCAGGAGAACTGCATGTTTCTCTCCTCTGTCTTATATCCATGCAGTGTATAAGAGGGACAACAGAAATACATTTATTTTTCATATGCTGGAGAGCATAAATTGTATTATGTATAGTATAGTACTGTCAGGGCAAGAAAAAAGGTTTATTTAAACAAGATTTGTAGTAATCTGAAAGGAATAATAATTTTATATAAAGTATTCCCAATTTGATATATAAAATAATTGTTTTCACTCATATTCTCCACCTCAGGACACCTTAAGCTGAAGTTTTGGCAGAAGAGTGGGATGTCAATGAAAGCAATGTATCCTTTAAAATGCCTCTGTAAGCCATAGCCTGGGAGAGCCAGCATGGTGTAGCAGTTTGAGCATTGGACTATGACTCTGGAGACAAGGGTTTGAATCCCCACTCAACCATGGAAACCCACTGGGTGACCTTGGGCAAGTCACATTCTCTGAGCCTCAGAGCACAGGCAAACCCACTCTGAACAAATCTTACCAAGAAAGGGTTGTTTATTTATTTGTTTATTTATTGCATTTGTATGCCACCTTTCTCTCAAAGAGTTGCCACAAGTCAGAAACAACTTGAAGGCACACAACAACAACAATGCCACAACCTCTCTTTGGCCACCATGGCTTGGGCTCTGGGTCTGTTTGTCAGTCCTTTATATGATACACTGAGACAGAGCTTGGTCTTGTTGGCTGAGGAATGCTAGGATCTCCAAATGCCAAAAGCAATGTTTCTAAGTTCCACCTAAGTTCACCAACTGACCAGCAAAAATGTTGTTGGAAGAGCGTTTGAATTTTTGTCGTATGGACAAATCAGCTGGCAAAGCTTCTCATGTTTAACTGCTAAAGTAGGGATAGGGAAGCCAATGGACTGCAACTCCCATCATGCCAATGACAAGGGATGTTAGGAGATATGGTGCACCACCACCTGAAGGGCCACACATTTTGTATCCTTGTGCTAAAACTTAAGCCTGCAGATCCCCTCCTTTAAAGTAATAAAAGTATGGACTAATAAGAAAAAGTTAGAAACTTTGCTTCATTTTCTGCATATATCTGCCTCTTTTGCGAGTGGCAGCATAGCTAGCCTTTCCCACCCTTTGGTCTGCAGATGATGCTGGGCTTTTGCCTGAGTCAACTGGGAAGGGCCCTTGAGTCTGTAGATGATCATCCCTGACCGTCAGCCATGCTGGCAGGTGTGCGCTGATACAGTCCTTCAGATATCTGGGACTCTTACATTTTGTAATATTATATTATTATATTACAGGTATTTTACAAAACTGTAAGTAACAGGGGAATGGGGAGAGCAATGTCATTTGGCTTACCTCTGGGAGCTTTGGGACTGAAGCTTGTAGATTTCATTAAATGCCCCCACTTTCCCCTCAATAATTGAAGCACTACTCAATGTTTAGCTTAGGAGATTATCAGATGCTCCATAACTGGGGCATTATGATGATGCCAGGAGATCGCGAAAGGGCTTCCCTTTCACATGATGTCGTTTCCAGGTCGTAATGCTCTCGTGCTGCTTCCGTTCCACCTGAATTGCTTTTAACTCATGGGCTAAGCCATGAATAGATCGCCTGTTCTGTTCCTGTCATGGAACGATGGATGAATGAAAAGGTGCCCTGTTATGCTGGTGCAATGCCAGCGTCAGTGGGAGGTCCGTGGCAGAACACTTCCGGGTGCAATCAGGAGATCGAGGTAAGTGACACACTTTTTTGTACCCTCCCCGGGTTACTTTTTTTAAAAAAGTGTGTTTTTGTGCTTGCTGTCACTTTTGTATGTTTAATTTACTTTTTATTTTTAAATTTCCCATGCGCTCATCCTCTTGTGAGAATGGCCTGGGATGTCAAACCAGGAAGTGAATGCAGCTCTGTTAGAGCTCTATTCACTCCTGGGCTGCCGGTGGGAGGGAAAGACATGGCAAAGGTAGGTGTGTGAAACTTTTTGTTTACATGCTGGGATGGGGACAGGAGAGGCGGGAGAGAACATAGGGAGACAGGGACACTGTTTTTGTTCCTGTCTGAAAATCACCTCAATCTGAGGGAAAGCATTTGTGCTGCTTCTTAATTGTTGGATTCTTGTGGCTGCAAATGCAAAGAATATTGGGAAAGCAAGCAGAGGCGATCAGGAGTTTCTTAAGTTATTTATTGCTATAAGCAATTTAAACACCAGCTGCTTTTTCTGCCCACTCATTCAGATGAGAGTAACTACCTGGCCCATCTTACCGGTATGTGATGGATGTAATGGGGTTAGGCTTTGTCAGCCTTGACCTATATAGAACAGTGGACTCTTCAGTATGTAGGACAGCCTTAACTCTCCTTAGGATTGTGGTCTTTTCTTTACTCTTAACCTTGAGGTGTGTTTTGTATGATCCCTTACATCTAGACCTTTTAGAAAACCACAAGAGCCTTGACATTTACCTTTGCCATTAGCGGCACTCACCTACCGATCTTTTAACTTGCTATAGTTACAGAAAAAGCCACTGTTCCATAACCTGCACATTTTGCAGGGATTTAAAGAAACTCTGAAGTAGTCTGTCCCCACCTGTTGTTCAAGATTAAAAGGTAACTTTTCTCAAGCTCTGGCAGAAATTTCTCCCAGTGGTCTGAGGATACACTTCCCTGAAACATATGCTTTAAAGCTAACTCCCTTGACCTAATGAGCTTTTCAGTTGTGAAGAGGTGGGCCTGAACTGATGTATTATACTACTGGGTTCCCAGGATGGGCCAAAAAATACCTTGCTGTTTGAGGTGAATGACAAGATGGCACATGCACACACACATTCCACATAAAGAATGGGCAGTTGAGACTTTCTTTGCACTGGCACTGGGATAGAGTTGTCTCCTGCACATGAAGGTAGAAGATTACTTAGACACACATACCCCTCAACCATTCTGATCTGAAAGAGACAGTCCTGATTAATCCTTTGTCATCCCATCTTTTCAGCTGCTTTTAAAGAGTGGAATGGATAGGGACCTGGTCTCCCCTCTCCACATTACCTGCTATCTACCACCTGAGGCTACAAGTACACCCTGCCTAATGCTAGGACTGGTTTGAAAGAGGTAGAATTCCCCAAACCCCTTCACTCTTTACATTCCCTTAATATGTAGAGATGCAAAGGCTTGCTCTGAGGGTAGTTTCATTATATGCTTATTATAGAATCAGAACAGGTTTGTCATAGTATGTGCTTTTCCGCACCTCTGTATTTTGCATTTAGTTGTGCTGTCTTTTGTGATTGGTCATTGGAAGGTAAACATGAACATACATTGTGAATCTCATTGCTGAGCAGCACATCTTTGACTAGATTGTGTTGATAGAGAAAAAAATGCATTAACTGCAAGAAATAGAAATCATCTTAATGTCTTACTTTGACCCTGAGATCCCTTTGAAAGTGGGTATGATACTTGTGATAGCCAGCGCAAATCCTGGTTCTCAAAACGTCTTGCTGTTCAGGTGGTGAAGAATAAGCACTTTGCTACCCCAGCAGTAAAAGAACGTGTTCTTCTTGCCCTGCCAAATAACTGTTTGTTGATTAAAATATTTATATCCCATGCTCTATCTAATGATTTTAGGGCAGCATATAATAAAGTCAACCTGACTACAGTAATTTAAATAGTGTAAAAATATAATAATATTTAGAGGCCAAAAACACATTAAATAATCTAAGAAGTTAAAAAAGGCATAGGCTGAATACACACTACGCAAATAATCCCATTTGAAACTAGATTATTTGCCATGGCTCCTACCTATGGAATTCTGGGATCTGTAGTTTTGTGAGGCACCAACACACTGGCACAGGAGGCTAAAGACCTTTTAAATCTACAAATCCCAAAATTCCATAGGAAGGATCCATGGCAAATAATCCTGTTTCAAACTGGATTATTTGTGTAGTGTGGATTTGGCTCTAGCCAAACTAGCCATGTAGTAGGTCGGTAAAATGAGTACCCAGCTTGTGGGGGCAATTAGCTAACACACATTAGAAACTGCTTAATGTAGTGTAGATGTGTAAACTGCTATTGCTTAAAACAATTTGTAAGCCACTCTGATAGCCTTGTGGCTGAAGAGCGGGGTATAAATAAATAAATAAATAAAGTAGCCGTTCAAACCATATACATGTACAGGTTTGTGTAAAACCAATTACTTTAAGTCCCAAAGGTGTTCATGAGCAGCCATGTTTTCACTTGGCACCAGAATGATGGCAACATTGGCACCAATTGGGCTTCCAAAGGCAAGGTGTTCCATAACTGGGGGACCACAGGAGAGACAGTCCTCTCCCAATTCCCCCTCCCCATCATATTGTCCTGACTGGTGGAATACAGCTGTTCTATGTTTTTACATAGAAAAGAGGTTTATGGGGATGACTCTCCCTGCATACCATCCTGTCCGCTCCCCGCCCTGGCAGTGCAGAATTTGGGGTTGGGGTAATTTGAGCCTGTGGGCTGTGTCTTCCATTCTTATTTTAAAAAGTGAACTATTGTTCACAGGTTAAAAAAAAATCAGACATATGTATCTCTTTGTAACACAGACCTTCTTCACAATACTGTCAGCAACAATTTGTAAGAATTCAAAGCAATGAGGCTTCAATACAGAGAAATCCAAAGAGATTCTACAAGTTTTCCCCTCAGAAAAGCTACACTTCATATAGTAGAGGATGAGGCACAATTCACATTTTACTGTGCAGAAGATTTAAATGTCATTAATTATCACCTTTCATGAACCACACTCTTCCCAGTCACTGAGGAACGTTAACAGCATATTTAAAATCTAAGAAGCTGTGCAGGCAGGTCTCTTTTCTCTGTTGTGTTGAGTAATTAGCAGGCAGATAATGAATTCTCCTTTATGTCTGCAAGCTGATGGGCTCCTAATTTCAGGGTCTCAGAACAAACCGATCACATTATGGTATTGTGTCACATCTAATTTCAAGAGCCAGAGGGAAAAATAACCTCATTTATTAATGATCAGCTGAATAAGAGAAATTCATTATTGCTCTCATTTTTGGCAAGTGAAGTGATTTTCTCTTGCCAGTTTAAAGGGGAGATTGCATATGCAGAAGGGAAGCTTTCAAAATCACACAGAATTTGAAATGAATGTATTTTATCCAGTCAGCATTGTGGGGGGATAAGACAAAAGACGAAGGGGTGTTCCATGAGATTTTGTGGTCTGAGGTGAAAGGCAAGATGGTGCCCCATCTCATTCCACACTGGGGAATGATTGGACTGGAAGCAGAATCTTACTTCATCACTGGCAACAGGGTAGTAGTGCACCTGAGGCAGCAGGTGAGTTTGGGTGGGAGTCTGTCTAGATGGCGAAAATACTCCTCATAGAATGTGAAGATAATACCTTTTGATCCAATGAGATCCCATGGTGATTCATCTTATTTGGAAGGAGGGCCACCCCCAAACTTTTTTTTTTTTTTTAAAAAAGCCTTTGCAGCTTTTCCTGTATTTTTTTTTTAAATAATGCATGAGAATGTGCATTAGTGCTCATTAGGACAACCAATTTGTATCACTGCACATTCTCAGAGAGGGCGGAACTGGAGAACGGATTGGTTGGACCTGCACAGGGGGCGGGCTTTCTGGCAAGGAAACACCTGGAAGTGCGATTTTCGGATTTTCACCTTAGTGCACTTTTTGCTGCATTGAGGTGCCCAAATAACTTTTTAAAGCAGAAGGTCACACTTGTGTACCTTCGCTTTTAAGTAAAAAACCCCACTGTCAGCGGCGGCAATGTGTTGGGAATAATAATGTGCTAATTTACTTGGCCACCATCTTGATTCATGGGCGTGCACACTTCAAATGTAGATAGCTTCCTATACAATTGGTTTATGTCTTTTCTTATTTTAAGTTATTTTAATAGCGTTTTTATAGATAAACTTTGTATTAATTACCATTGTATAGTGGTTTTAATGATGTTATTTTAATGTTTGTGGATTATGGATTAATGCTTTAAATGATGTTCGCTGCCCCGATCCTGATGGGAGAGGTGGGATATAAATAAACATCATCATCATCATCATCATCATTGCCAAAAGACCATGGAGACAAAAGAATGCTTCTGCGTAAATTCTAGACAAGCCCACACTTTACCACTGGGAACAGGATAGTGCACCTGAGGCAGCAGGTGAGTTTGTGTGGTAGTCTAGGATAGCCAAAAACAGGTCTGTCCTCCAACAAAAGGAAAGGGATGTGGCACTCTACAGGAACAGTTTGTGGTCTTCCCTCTCTGACCTCCCCCTGCAACATCTCTTGCCTGAAAAAGTTGTCTAATGGTGGGACCAGTCCTGCAGACAAAGTGCAAATTTATCAACATTCATACAGCTTGCAATAAATATACAAAAACTAAAGCCAGCCAGCCAGCCAACATAAAAAGAAAACTGACACATAACCACTTAAAGGGCATGTATGTAGTGGTTTGAGTGTTGGACTATGGAGATTATCAGATGGGCAGTTATAGCCCGTTTCTGTCCCACTGCCCCTCCACCTGCCCCACTCCCATTCCTGCCATGGAATAAAGAAAAAGGTTTCAGACACCTATCTTGATTCCACGCCATGAACGGGCTCCCCCTCCCTTCACTGGCCAGTTGTAAATGCAGCCATCGTAAGCCTGCTTTTATGACTAGCAACTGAAATCCCGGCCATTCTTGCGAGAGAACAGCCAGGCGGCAAATTAAAAAATTATGCCCCCCCCCCAGCTGCCAAAATAGTAAACCAAGCACAAAAATGCATTTAAAAAAATAAAAGCTACCCAGGGAAGGGAAAAAAAGTGTTTTACTTATCTTCTCATCTTGATCGCACCCAGAAGTGTCTGGCAGGGATTTTCCCCCACAGTTGGCATTGTGCCAGCATAACAAGACAGGAACCAGGCACTGTTCAGACCACCCATGATTCTGCTACAGAAACAGAACGGGTGGGCTATTAACGATGTTTCCCCGTTTTTGAGATATTTCAGGAGCAGAATGGGGGCAGAACGGGAACAACACAGGAATGGAACGATGTTGTCAGAAAGGGAAATCCTTTCTTGATCCTGTTCTATTCCTGCAATGGACTTTAGAGTCCATCTGATATTCTCCTATGACTCTGGAAAGCAGGGTCTGAATCCCTGCTCGGCCATGAGAACCTACTGGGTGACCTTGGGCAAGTCACACATTCTCAGCCCTCAGAAAACTCTTAGGGTTGCCATAAGTTGGAAACAACTTGAAACAACAACTACAATGTGTGATGTTAGTAATCTTTTTTAAAATGGCTGAATTGGCAGTCAACCACATGACTAGTTTTAATAGGATACACCATCATGTAAGTGTACATAGATTAGGATCTTAGAGCAAGGGTGGGCAAAATATAGCCCTCCAGATGTTGGGCTACAACTCCTAGAAGCCTTAGCCTTAGCGGCAATGGCAATGAATTCATGGATGTCATGTGGCAGACCCCATAATTTCCAACCATAAGTGTATCAACTACAGTTGTATCAGAAATCTGGTAACATTAGGGACAAATCAAGGGAATGCAGTTATTTCTGCATATATTCACACAATGGACAAAGAGTGGTATATCTTTCCTTAGGCATTGGGAACATCTAGCACAGAATATCCATGATTATTCAGAAATGAGAAATAAATCTCACTGCATTTAAGAGGCTTACTCAAGTAAATATACATAGAAATACAACTTTAATTCCACACTTCATTTGTGTGTGTGCAGTTGTATGTGCAGTGGATGAAGAACTTTAGTGCTTGTTTTGAATGTAGTCAAGGAATTCAAACACAAAATGGTCATTTGTTTGTTTATTAACAATATTTATATTACACCTAGTAACACCATTTTCTTGATGGCTTACAAGGAACAACAAAACATAAAAATCTTTCATAAATCATAAAACAATAATAATGAAGATTATTTTTTTTAAAGAAGCCAACATCAAAAATTAGTATATTTTAAACCTTATAAACAGGAGGAGGAAATATTTTTGAGAGAATTTAAATGAGGCCAAATGTTCATATGGTTCTTTAAAAAAAAATTTAAGGCTCGAGGAAACAAATATGATCTTTATCTGGCTACAATTACATTTACTATACATAATCAAGATATAACTGGGAATCTTTTAAAAATCAATTGGACAGAAATAATTTATGGTGCTATATGGTATGGTCAGGCATATTTGCCTGCTATATGTCCTGGGAAGGAAAAATTCAGATGAATTATTAAGATCAGTGCTGTATTTCAGTGCTAATAATAGCTCTGTTACAGGATGACATGGCTAGAACGCCTGCAGAAAGAGAATGTGCCTATGTGAAAGCATTTATTCAGCCTAGTTATTCCTTGCTTCCTTTGCATTCAAAGACATGGGAGGAAAAGCAATATTTATGAATTATAGGCATACCTCAGTTAACAAAGTCTTTGACAAAGAAGCATCTTTTACAAAGTATTTTCATGACTGTCTAGACCCCTCCTCCTTGTCCTCTATCTAGCTGGGTTTTTTTTAAAGCAGCATCACCATTGGGAGGATGGTGAAGGAGGGCTAGAGAAGCCCAGAATTTCAGTGTCAGGTAGCAGGTGTATGTCTGCAGTAAGCAATGCAATAAAGCCTAAGCTGGGAAAATAGTGGGGGCTAGTCTATACAAGATCAAAAAAATCCATAGTGTCCTGCAGAAAAAGCAAGTTGCAGCAGCTGCGACTTACCTTAATGGTGGTTTTGACCAGCAGCCCCCATAAGCTTTGCTTACTGGGAGATAGCTGAGGAGGGGACAAGAGGCTGAGAGAGTCCTCTCCCTTCCTCAGTCTCTGTGGGGCAGCAGTGGCATAGGGGTGGTGGGGAACTGAGGAAGGGAGGATGGCAGCGGCCCTCCTTCCTTCCTCCGTCTCCGTGGGGCAATGGCATTGGCGGCACGGGGTGGCAAGAACCGGGGAAGGGGGATGGCAGTTGCCCTCCTACCTTCCTCATTCTTCATGGGGCGGCAGTGGCAGTGGCACAGGGGTGGCAGGGAGCCAGGGAAGAGGGAGAGGGTGACAGTCACCCTCCTCTCTTCCTCAGTCTCTGTGGGGCAGTGATCCCCGATGGCTTGCCAAAGGCAGAAAAAAATGACAGCTGAGGGTGCTTGGCCTGTAAACCAGCCCTGCCCCCTGCGCTCGTCCGGCCAATCAGTTTGCTTTTCCTCTCATTTGGGCAAGCGAATCAGATCGATTCACTTGTCCTAATGAGTGGAAATGTGCACCCTCGCATTGTTTTTTTTTTAAATGACAGAAAAAGCTGCAAAGGCTTTTCTGGTGAGGTTTTTGTTAGTCCCCCCCCCCTTCACAATATGGCAAAATCAGGTGGGATCCCATTAGGACAGGTAGGATTCTCCTAGCATTCTGTGAGGAGTTTTTTTTCCCCCACCATTTGGACAACCCCTGGGATTCTACTCTAGCTGATCCTACTGTAACTGTGTCTGTTGGCCTACTACAGGCAAGGTAAACAGCAGTACCTTCAAAGAAGTAGCTGTGTCAGGCTGAATCCGTATGTGCAAAATAATTCACCTCCAGTGTGCAGCATCCTGCCCCAGATTGACCCCGTTAATGCCATACTCACCCATTTTAGTCCAAAGTCAAATTGGTCTTGAAAGCTACATATTCCCTGCACCAGCAGTCACATCAGTACAAAAGGGCATTTCTACCATGGCCATGAGTTCACTGAATTGGATTATTTTAGGTCACATGACCACAGTGGCTGTTTTTTTCTTCTTAGCATGCATGAGTATATACCTATATTCACATATCCATATCAACTAATAGCCATTCTTTTTTCCTGTCATTTTTACTGCTCACCTGTACTTCCATTGGAAGGCCCCACCTGTACTCCCATTGGATGCTTCCCTCACCAGGTTCTCTTGCTCTGGGATAATGAAATGCCTCCTCATTCAGTTTAGCCCACAACGTATAAAGTTCCCTACATGATCTTCCCTCAAGATTAACAAGATGAAAAAAAATCCCTACAGTATGGAACATGGAACAAGTAGTTTGTAGACCCATCATCCCCAATCCAGCAAAAATTAAAGCCCAATCTTCCCCATGTTTCTTAGAATCCATTTCCTGCTGGGTCCAAAGGAATGCATTATCCAAAATAAGGCTATAATCTTCTGCACTCTTATGTGGTTGTGAGTCCCACTGAACTCAATTGGACTTACTTCTGTATAGGGATGTATAAAATCACAGTCTTTATGGAAGGCAGGGCAGAAACATTGTTGGGGGTGCTTGGGGGCCTTCAGGTAGGGGAGGGGATTGATCCCTGATTGTTCACGACTTGAGTCTGGTGGATGGAAGGTGGGCAAAATTCATGGCAGGAAGGGTCCCAAAGGCGTTTACCTTGGCATCTCTGCTGTGCTGGGGTGGTGGGAGCAGAAGGGTGGAAAGAAAGGGTATTGTCCTAGGCAATGCAGAGCTGTGCCAGGGTGGCAGGAGAAAAAAAAAGTGTGCAGAGAATGGTAGAGAGGCAGAAGGCAGTTCAAATGGGACCCATCCCTACAAAGTGAAAACTTGGTGGAGGCAAACCCCAGCCACCTGTTCTTCATGCTCTCCTACTGGGGGAGGGGTTTCTTTCCCCTCAGCCCAACATTTTACAGAATCCTGCTGATGAATATCTGAAGGAACTACACAAATTACTCAGAGAATACTCCACCGATGTACAGATTAGAATTCAAATGGACATACCCCAGGAGCCCAAACCAGGCATCTTCTATCTACTACCAAAATACACAAACAAGGCAATCTAGGAAGACCCACTGTTTCAAGCATTAGAACCTCACTGTTGGGTTATTTGGATATATGGACTCAATTCTCAGACTGTATGCCATCAACACTCATAGCTATATGAAGGATACAATTGTTTCCTGAGAAATACAGCCTGTCCATAACTTCCCAGAGAACACCATCCTAGGCACTATGGATGTGGAATTCGTATACACCAACATCCCACACCAGGATGGACTACAAGCCATTAAGAATGCCATCCTAAATGAGGCTACAGCACACCTAGCCACCAAATGCTGCCCATTTATTCTCACTCATAACCACTTTTGAGAATAATGTGGCATTGCTATGGGCACCCATATGGCACCAAAGTATGCAAACATCTTCATGGCTGACCTGGAACAAGGCTTTCTCAGTACATGCACCCAGAAACTTCTCCTCTACCTATGATATCTTGATGACATTTTTGTTATCTGAACACATGGAAAGCAATCCCTTGCGAAGTTCCACCAGGATTTCAACAACTTCTACCCTACCATCAACCTGAGCCTGGAAAAATCCACAGAAAAATTCACGTTGGACAGTGGATTTCTAAGCACTAAGCTCTCTCTCTCTCTCTCTCTCTCTCTCTGGCTTTTCTTCGCAAACGAAGATTCAGGAAGGACTCATCCCGCGCTTTCTGCAAGCGCGCTGATGACTAAAAAGGCCAATCCGAGATAAACAAGTCCGGTTGCAAAAAGCACAGCAGAAGGTCTCCTTGGGTGATGTTTTTGGGTTGTAATCCTTTCTGCGTTGTCGTTTCTCTTCAAGACTTGTTCGGCGTGAGTTCTCAAATAAGGCTGCAGCATTGTGGATAGTGTGTCTCCATGCCTCCCGATGTGAGGCCAGGGCAGACCATCGTTGGTGATCAATTTGGCCAAGCCTGAGATGTTGTTTCAGGGAGTCTTTGTATCGCTTTTTTGGAGCGCCCCTCTTACGCTGACCCGTGGCGAGTTCACCGTAGAGTAGTATTTTTGGGAGGCGATGGTCCTCCATCCTAGAAACGTGCCCTGCCCAGCGCAGCTGTGTTCTCAATATCATGGCCTCAATGCTGGTGATCCCTGCTTGCTCACCATCCCCACATTGCCGTCGGCAAATCAGTGCTCAAGTCCGTTCAGCAGTTCACCTACCTGGGAAGCATCATCTCCTCAGATGCCAAGATTGACAAAGAGATCGATCACAGATTAGCAAAGGCATATAGTGCATTTGGAAGACTTCACAAAAGAGTCTGGAGCAATAAACACCTGAGGCAAAGCACAAAAATCAGTGTGTATAGAGCCATCGTACTGTCTATCCTCCTTTATGGATCTGAAACATGGGTCACCTATCGCCACCACCTACGACTCCTCGAGCGCTTTCATCAGCGCTGTCTACGCACAATCCTAAATATACACTGGACTGACTATGTGACTAAGCACTACACTCTATCAAAAACACACAGATCACTACATACATTTACATCCTTCATTTCCACCCAGAACACACTATAGAATCTTATTGTTTACTGCCAAGCCTCCTGAAAGAACCACATGTCAAAGCCTCAGAATTCTAGGATTTACAACAGACATTTCTCAAGCTACAATATTTACCTAATAAGGTAAAGAATCAAACCAACGAGGTAAGTTTATTATCCAGGAGCTATCGACTGCAGGACAGATCAAAAACACAAAATGACAGAACACGCCTAGTGGTCACCTACACTCCCTAGCTGAGACCACACATTATTAATGAGCACAACCAATTCTGGGGAATAATACAGCATTTTCACAAGCTCTGGGAGGCATGCCTTTATTGGCTTACAGACAGTGTCCAAATATTAAGCAGCTACTCACTTACAACAGGACATGTAACATGGATGGTAATACAGGGACAAGACTCTGCCACAAACCCAGATGCCACCTCTGTCCCCACATCTACTCTGGGAGCAATATTGGTTGGTGTGTGCATTCAAGTTGTTTCTGACTTATGGCGACCCTAAGGCAAAGCTATCATGGGGTTTTCTGAGATTGAGAATGTATGACTTGCACAAGGTCACCCGTGGCTGAGTGGAGATCTGAACCCTGCTCTCCAGAGTCGTAGCTCAGCAGTCAGACCATTATGTCACACTGGCTCCATAGGAGCAATATTACCAGGGCCAATAACATCATCCACAACATCAGAGGTACATTTATTTGTTCTTCCTCTAATGCGATATATGCCATCCTATGCCAGCAATACCCTTCTGCACTCTACATTGGACAAACAGGACAGTCTCTGACCAAGAGGATTAATAAAAAGAAATCTGACTTAAAAAAATGGCAATACCCCAAAACTAGTTGCAGAACATTTCAACCTTCCTAGGGATACAGTACAGGATTTAAACGTTGTGATCCTTGAACAAGGAAATTACAAAGGAAGACTAGAAAGAGCAACAACTGAATTGAATTATATTTATAAATTCCTATCCATTAACAGAAGTATGAACAAAGACAATGGCTTCATGGAACTCCACATATATTAATACAAGAGTCCTTGCTACTGTAACAAAAGGAATCTTTTCAGAGAGGGTTTTGAACCTAAGGAAACTGACTTTTGGTTAGCAGATTTACTGTTTTCACACATCAGCACTAACTGACCTCTGTAAAGATCTTAAGACCTGTATTACCATATGCAGTCCTTTGAAAATTTAGGGCAAAGGACATGATTTCCATCCTTCTGGATCCTATTACATTCCATCCCACAAGTGTACAGGCCAAATCTACACTATACAAATAATCCAGTTTGAAACTGGATTATTTGCCATGGGTCCTTCCAATGGAATCCTGGGCTTTGTAGTTTTATGAGGTTTTAGCCTTTGCTGCCAAAGAGTGCTGGTGCCTCACCAAACTACAAATCCTAGGATTCCATAGGAAGGAGCCATGGTAAATAATTCAGTTTCAAACTGGATTATTTGTGTAGTGTGGATTTGGATGTATTAAATATGCTTTTTTATACCTGAGCATTTATTATCACTCTGTACTGCATCAATCTGTACTGAAGTGGGTTTATATTCATGAAAGCCCATGCAAAAATAAAAACCAGTTAGTCTTAAAGCTGCTGCTACATTCATTTCCCCCCTCTTTCCTTTGACCTCCCTTCCTCCTTTTTCAGCAGAGCCTCCAGAATCCCTTCCTGAGCAAAACAGAAAGAAAAGGTGGTGGTGGAGAGTATATGAGCCTGCCTTACCAGCTACTTCCAGAATGTTGAAAAGGACAGATCTATAAGCTGAGCCACCAAAATGGAAATCATAAGAAGGGTGCTGGTGAAAGAAAAAGTCATCCCTAGATGCATTTTGGAAGACGCTTTCAAATGGTTTCTAAAAGGTTCATTTTGGGGGGTGGTGTTTACTTATGTAAGGTTTACCTGACCTGGTTGTTTAATTTACATGTGCATGTGCATGTTGATAGTTTTAAATAAATAGTTTGATGGAACATGTGAACTGCTCTTCTTATTTTGTGATGTCAGAATCTATCCCTATTCTTTCCATGTTATTTCTGCCTCCAGTACCAAATTGTCTGTTAAAGAAGTAATGCCCAGGAGCACATTTACTTTGTTAACTGAGGTGTACCAGTACTGAAATGCACTAGTGGGACTCATATAGAAAGACAGAGGGAAACTGGTCAGAGTGTGCCCTGCAACACGACAGGAGAATGCTGTGCAGCTTAGTTTTGACTCCAACAAAGTGGTACAGAATAATCTGAAGTGCACTCCTGTGAAAGATTGGCTGCTTCTAGACAGTGCAAAAGCTTGAGAAGCAAGGGAAAAAAGCAAGCATTTGAGCACAGGTGACATTTATACACTGACACATCCTTCCTCCTCAGTCTGAGAAATTCTTAGATGTTTCCTTTGTTTGATCTGTTTGGAAACAAAGGACACTGAGATCTACCATATATAAACTGACTCTGTGGGGAAAGGCTCTGGAAAAGGGAGGCATAACATATCACTGAAGCTGCATGGGTCAGTTGGGTGGGGTGACAAACACAGGAGCCCAAATTGTTACAGTTTGGAATCCTTTGCCACCGAGTGCCTGAGAAGCTTATCACATGCCGAAGAAAAACGGCAGGGCAGCCAGAAGGTTTGCTTTCTGTGCTGCCCTACTGCATGACGTTGTCATTCTGGTGTTCTGCCATTCTGGAGACAGAGGTAAAACCATGTCTTTTTACTAACAGATTTTTCTGGTTAGAAAAAAGATGAGTTTTACCTCCGTCTCCCACAGGATCTGAATGGCAGGCCACCAGAAGAATGACAACATCATGCAGTAGGGCAGCACGGAAAGTGGCACCTTCCAGCTGCCCTGCCACTTTAATTCTGCATGTGATAAGCCTCTTATCACAGGGTGTAACAATGTATCATGTCCAGAGGATGGTTTTGGGTACAGAATCAAGAGTATTCCATAATAGCCAAACATTCAGAGCCAGAAAATAAGGGTAGAATATTTGTTTTGGGTAGTTGTCAGACAGAACATGGAAGGAAGAAATAACATTGTGACTAGCAGCAAAAAGAGGGAGGGAGGGAGAGAGGGAAAAAAAAGAAAGAAATGTGGCAGCACCTTTAAGACTAACTAGTACAGTATTTATTTTAACATGAGCTTTTCTGGATATAAACCCACTTCTCCAGATGCAGTACTAAGTGGTATTAAGGCTCAGATATAAAGCATATTTTTACAGTTGTGGACCTAATGTTCTGCTTACAGCTTCCAAATCTTAACAACTACAGTACTCACTTACAACAGGATACATAACATGGATGGTAATGCAGGGACAGCTTCCTGCCACAAACCCAGATGCCAACTCTGTCCCCATATCTACTCTGGGAGCAATATTACAGGGGCCAATGGCATCACTCATAACTTCAGAGGTGCATTTGCTAGCTTTTCCTCCAATGTGATACATACTATCCTTAGCAATGCCTCCTGCACAGGAAAAACAGGACAGTGTCTATGCAAAGGGATTAATGGACACAAATTTGACATTAAAAATGGCAGTACCCAAAAACCAGTTGCAGAATATTTCAACCTTCCTGGACACACAGTAAGGGATTTACAGGTTACAGTCCTTGAACAAGGAAACTACAGTCGTCCCTTCACATTCGCGGAGGTTAGGTTCCACGGACCCCCGCGAATGTGAAAAATCCGTGAATATTGATTTCCCCCCTTCCCCACCAAAGCAACCACGGGGCCTCCGGAGGCCTCATAGTCGCTTTCCCCCACCTCCCCACTCCCTTCCTAGGCCTTCCCGGGGCCTCTGGAGACCCTCCTGAGGCCTTTGCAGGGCCTCACAGGGCCCCATGGAGGCCTCTCTGGTCCTCCCCAAGGCCTTCGCGGGGCCTTGCAAGGCCCCGCGGATGCCTCCCCAGCTACCCCCTCCCTCGCAAGGCCTTCGTGGGGCCTCGCAAGGCCCTGTGGAGGCCTCCCCGGCCACCCCTTCCCTCCCAAGGCCTTCGCAGGGCCTCACAGGGCCCCACAGAGGCCTCCCCGGCCACCCCTCCCTCCCAAGGCCTTCATGGGGCCTCGCAAGGCCCTGTGGAGGCCTCCCTGGCCATCCCCCTCCCTCCCAAGGCCTTCACGGGGCCTCGCAGGGCCCCATGGAGGCCTCCCCAGTCCTCCCCAAGGCCTTCGCAGGGCCTCGCAAGGCCCCGCAGAGGCCTCCCCGGTCCTCCCCCCAAAGCCTTCACGGGGCATCCAGAGGGTCTCCGAAGGCCCCGTGGAGGCATCCCCGACCCTCCCTGCTCCCTCCCAGGGCCTTCACGGAGCCTCCGGAGGCCCCGTGTCGCGGTTTTGGGAGGGCGGGGGGCCCTCCCAAAACTGCGAATAATCAAAACTGCGAATGTCGAGTTCGTGAATGTGGAGGGGCAACTGTACAAAGAAAGACTAGAAAGAGAAACAGCAGAATTGAATTATATTAATAAATTCCAATTCATTAGCAGAAGTATGAAGAAAGATAATGGCTTCATGGCAGATTACATATATTTATACACGAGTCCTTGCTACTGCACATATAACAATAGGAATCTTCTCAGAGAGAGTTCTTATACCCAAGGAAATGGATTTTTGGAAAGCTTTCACACACCAACTCTAACTGATCAAGACCTCACCAGCCCTTTGAAAATTTAGGGCAAAGGACATGATTTGCATCTTACTGGATACTATTATATTCTATTCTACTCCCACAACTGTATAAATATGTTTCATGCCTGAGGACCTAATACCGCTCAGTACTGCATCTAAAGAAGTGGGTTTATATCAACAAACTCTCATTCTAAAATAAAAACAACTACAGTAGTTTTCAAGGTGCTGCCACATTTCTTTTTTTCCCCACCCTCCCTTCCTCTTTAAGCTGCAAGGGACTAACATGGCTACTTCTTCGAAAATGACCAGTAGCTAGTTACTTTTGGTGCCAATAGGGATGTCACAAAGTTACATTCGAAAAACAATGTAGGAGCAAAATTACTTCTCAAGTGTAGTGAGTAACAGTTTCTAATCATGTTCAAACGTTACCTTTCAGATCATTTTTTGAGATATTTTGATATGATTTTCAAATTTTACACTTCTCTCTTATCATCTCTAAGGTTTTTTTCTCCTCAGGTTTTCCTGAGCTTTCACTTTTCACCCTCCCTGCTTTCCAAGTACAGTCATCCCTTCACATTCGCGGGGGTTAGGGGCAGACAACCCCCGCAAATGTGAAAAAACCGCGAATAAGAAATGAGCCTGTGGGCCAGCGGTTTTCCACCCCAGTCCCTTCCCAAGGCTGCGACAAGCTTCCTGAGAAGCCCTTAGCGGCCTTGGGAAGAGAGTGGGGTGCAGACCAAGCATGCCAGCTGCTTCCCACCCCTCCTTTCCAAAGCAGCGAAGGGCTTTCTCTGAAGCCCTTAGCTGCCTTGGGAAGGGAATGGGGTGCAGAGCAAGCACGCCAGCTGCTTCCCACCCCTCCTTTCCAAAGCAGGGCTTCCTCAGAAGCCGTTCGCTGCCTTGGGAAGGGAGTGGGGCGCAGAGTGAGCGCGTCAGCTGCTTCCCACCCCTCCTTTCCAAAGCAGCGACAGGCTTCTGAGGAAGCCGCTCACTGCCTTGTGAAAGGAGTGGGGTGCAGAGCGAGCATGCCAGCTGGCTCCCACCCCTCCTTCCCAAGACAGCAGGGTGGAGAGCGAGCGCATCAGCTGTTTCCCACCCCTCCTTTCCAAAGCAGCGAAGGGCTTCCTCAGAAGCCCTTTGCTGCCTTGGGAAGGGAGGGGGTGTTGAGCAGCGGGGGGGGGGAAGCAGCCTTATGCGAATAATCAAAACCGCGAATGTGAAAGTCGCGAATGTGGAGGGGCAACTGTAGTGGGAAAATAACTGGCAATGTAACAAGTTGCATTTTCATCATGCAACAAGTAACAGTAGGTGGTTATTTTTAAAACACTTGTAATGAGTAACAGAAGACATAAATTTTGAAAAGTAACTTTCCCAGTTCTGCTGTCACCTCTTCTTGTTTGCAAAAAGATGTAACCAGCACAAATGCACTAGATTTGTTTGGACAATTTTTGTCCCAGATTTTTTGTATTGTCTGTAAAAAAATACCATCTGGCATGTGGCTGAAACTTGGGCATGTTTACAGCTCATCAGGTGACAATGTTTTAAAATATTTAGTGTCTAGGTCTAGTTCTGTGTGAACTCTGCCACAAAACATAACTCTGGGAGACAAAAATGTCCTGCTGGCCTAGATAAGGCTTGAATCCCCTGCTACTTGCTATTGATTGATTTAAACTATTTACGGTCCTCCCACAATACTCTTTGCCTAAAAAAAGCTGAATGAAATTCATGGGGTTGCCATAAGTTGACAGACAACTTGAATGCACCCGCACACACACAGATCTCAGAGCAGGTTGCAAACAACAGAATGACATTAGACATTTTAAAACAATATAAAACAATGTAGAACAATTTATAACAATTTTAGTAATTTATTCAATTATTTAATTTACGTCCCACTTTTCTTTGGACATATGTCCCAAGACTTCTTACAACAAGGTTAAGACAACATACTGCTAAAATCCTGATGATTAAAAAGAATTAAATAAACAATCTTATTAAAGCATCAATAATAAAAAAAACAGTACAGTATAAAATAATTTACAAACATGAGTAAAAGTACAGCATACACAGCCTATGAAAAGAACCTCCGGCACAACCAGATAATTTCTAATCACCATTTAGAACAGACTTAAACAGTTTAAAACAATATGAAACAATGTATGCAGTACAGTTGGCCCTCTGTATGCACAAGTTCCCCATCCATGGATCCAAACAGACTGTGGAGCTGATCGCACCCCTCCTCTTGCTCTTTGATGCCAGAGATCAAAGGAGTTGCAGGGAATGTGGTGGGTGGTCCTCACCTCTTCCCTGTTGGCTTTCAAGTGCTCATGGTTGCTGGAGTGATCAACAAGGGGGTTGTTTACAGCTTGCTGATCTATGATTTGACTTGAGCCTGGTTTGTTGGCCACTTTATTTCATATAAGAGACTTGAGTATCTGTGGATTTTGGCATCCACAAGGGGCCCTGGAACCAATCCCCCATGGATTCAGAGAGCTAACTGTACAGGAAGCCCCACACCTATCTGATAGGTTAGGGACTGCAGCATTGTCAGAAAATGGAATTAGTCAAAAAACAGAACCCATGTACAGAATATGAGAGAATTATAGTGGCTCACTTGGGACTGCCTGCATGTGCCTGCAGGTGTCCACCTACGCACTGCTTGCAAAGTCCCTGTCGGCTTGGTGACTTTTCCCCTTCTCAGCTCACATGGCAAGCAGTGCATACATGCACGGTCAGGCCCAAGCAAGACTCCATAGGCAAGAACTGTTCAAAGTGGGGATTCCTTGTTGAATGAATGGAACTTGTCCTTAATTTGCAAGCATCGAAAGGGCAAGTCATCAGATAATGAACCGTCAAAAGGCAGGGGCTTCCTATATAAACTAAATTAAAAATCTGCAACTAGTCAAGCTATGGCCACTGGCCTACATGGCAGATCTCAGTTCTCGGACATATACATACATATATATATATATCTATGTGTCTTTTTAGCCGCATCTCAGCTGCATGTCACTGAGACTGGTGGAGCTCACCAGTGGTTTTTTTGTTTTTTTGTTCGTTAGTTATACCCCACTCTTTAGCCATAAGGCTATCAGAGCGGCTTACAAATTCTTTTAAGCAATAGCAATTTACACATCTACACTGCATTAAGCAGTTTCCAATGTGTGTTAGCTAATTGCCCCCACAAGCCGGGTACTCATTTTACCGACCTACGAAAGATGGAAGGCTGAGTGAACCTTGGAGCCCGCTGGAATCAAACTTGTAACGTGGTGACTTGCAGGACTGGCATTTAACCACTGCGCCACCAGGGCTCCTTACTGGCATTTAACCACTGCCCCACCAGGGCACTCACCAGGGTTAGTGACAGTAATACTGAAGTGCCTTCATTGCTTGCACCCGGTCCTTATTATACTGTATAGCCATGCTACTGATTCATTTTTTCATTACACCTTGCTGATTAGTTTACCTGTTTGTGTGAAGGAAAGATTGTACCAGCATGCAACCTGTTCATATGGTGGCATACTATTTTTCATTAAAGTAACATGGGAATGCTGCCTTTGTATACACAATGGCATGTCAGTTTGCCAGTAAAGGCAGGCCTCTGATTAGCTTTTCCAGGCTGTTTGTTGCTGCCCCACTCTCTCCCAGCTGTTTGTTGCTAATTAGCATGCCCAGGCCAGAAATCAGATGAGCTGCCTCCTCATTTGTTTAGCATGGCTGCCCATATTGGTTTCTGCTTATCAGGCTTCCCCATCAAGCTCTACTGTGGTGAGTTCCTCCAACTTCTTATACATGTACATTTCCCAGGTGTCCTCATAGGTTTGTTTTCTTTGGGGAAAGGTGCTGGCATGGCATAACCTTATTTCCTATGCACATCCTAGTTTTAGCCCTCATTGTTTGCCACAGATGAATGGGTCTGAATGTAAATCAAGTCTGAACTCTCTCTAGAAGCCAAAATGACTAAGCTGAGACAGTTGTACTTTGGGCGTATTATAAGATGATATGACACACTGGAAAAGTTACAGTGGGGCCTTGGCATCCACTGGGTTGGGTTCCATGACCCTCCATAGACATAAAAATCTGTGGATGCCCAAGTTCCATGATATACAATGGCACAGTAGAACGGCATCCCTTATATAAAATGGTGAACATCAAGGCTTGCTTTCTGGAATATTGTTTTTAAAATATGTATTTTCAAGCTGTGGTTAGTTGAATCTGTAGATAAAGAGGGCCGACTGTAATCATGGCTGGCAAAATGGAAGGCAGAGGGGGTGTGGGGGGAAAGTAAGAGCACCTTACAAGTAGACTGATTCAATCAAAGAAGCCACAATCTTGAGTTTGAAAAACTGGAGTGGGGCAGTAAATGACTACAGGTCTTGGAGGTTTTTCATTCACAGGGTCACTCACAAGTAGAGTTGACTTGATGGCAAACAACAACAACAACAAAACTCCTGAAAGTCTCACCAGGGTACATGGAGTGGAGAATGGGTGGGGCCTGTTGGGGAGAAACTGTCCTCCATTGCAGGTGTGGATAGGATTGAAGCAACGGACATTCTTCTATTTGGATGCCACAAGTGACTCAAAGTGTCATGAACCATGATGAAGACAAAACAACATTTTGAATGCAAGTGAAATGGAGGGTGAAAACTGACATACATTCAGATTTCCCCGTAGGTGATGCAGCAACTAGGCTTCAAAAGAATTTGATCCAGGTTTACTGAGTGGTGTTTTAAAAACAGCTCTCACTGGTAATCTGTGTAGATTTGGAGGCTTGTGGCTTGTGAAAATCTGTGCCAGGAGAGTTGCTGATTGCTTTATCAAGTTGTTCAGAGTTGGTGAAGAATGGATAGCTATTTCTGATTGTCAGGTGGTAGTTAGGGAAGACCTTGAATAGAAACCTGTCACAAATGGGATACAGTATTCTTTGTTGTATCACCATTTTCCTTCAGAGAGAACTTTTTTTCTTGAAAAGATGGCTGCTTGCTTGATGTTATAATCAAAGCTACAAAGAGGTTATCCTCTGTAAAGCAGTTGTTTCTTAAGTTGACTGGTCCTTTTCCTAGTAATTTTCACCAGTGTTACAAATTATATACATGATGCTAGATTCCCAGAGTTTATCACTTGGTTTTCCTCACAAACTTATTAATTCTAGTAAGTATACCTTGTTTTCAGTAGGCCTGTCAAAAGACAATTTACCTTTCTCCTGGCTAAGGGAAACCACCAAAGCATTGCTTATTTATAAATGTGACAACAATATGAATGCTTTCTTTTGCTTCAGGGTGGGTGCACCACCGAGTGTTCTTTGTTCAGTCATTGTCTTTTTCATGGTGAGGAATGTGAACCTGGCAGGGAAGAAGTGTCAACAATTTATTAAATAATGTTTCCACTGCAAGAAGCTTATACATAATCCTTTCTTCTCAGTGGAGAGTCCTTGTTCTAGGAAATAAATTTCTCCCTTTGCTGAAAAAGGTGAAGCTCTTCAAATAAATTAGTTGAAACAAGCATTCACGTTTGGTCTTGGAAACTCCAGACTTAACTCTTAAGTGGTTCCCCCTTCCATTCAGATTATTCCTTTTTCTTCCAACAGATTTTTTTAATCATAATTTTTATTAAGGGGTTTCCCCAATACAATAAAAATTATGAATATTTGGAAAAAGGAAAAAGAAAGAAAAAGAAGGTAAGAAAAAAGAAGGTAAGAAAAATGTTTTCTAACAGTTTGTTGATGTGTTCCAGACTCCTTCTTCTTTTCAGTATTTGTTTACTTAAAACAACCTTAATAAGATTTATTTACTTATTTGTAGATATGTATAAACTGTTTATAGCTAAAGATTTCAATGTTACATATACCACTAATAAAACAGCAAGCCAAAAATAATACATAAAAACAAAATACAATCATATTCATTATCCATGAAATAGATGGTAGGCTGAATTAGACTAGGATATCCTTATCCTCCAGTCAGCAAGTGCCCCATGAATCTGGTGGTTAGAATACAAGAGCTGTTGAGTAGTTAATTCAGTCTATGTCCAGGTCAGTCACAGAGTATCCAGCAGGATGAAGGAAGAAGCAAGAGACTGGTTGCCAGCTGATCCAGGAGTTGTTCAGTAAGTTAGTAGTTCAGATAAACCAATCCAGCAAGAAGTAAAATGGAGTCATAAATCATAGCAAGTCCAGGGTCAGGAAAACTAGTACTGCTAGTCATAAAGAAGGAGGGTTGAAAGCAACAAAGCTGCCAGGGAGTAGATGGGAGATTTATAAGGCAGCTGTCTCCAAAATACCAGGTGCCTAATCAGGTCAGTATCTCCTACTTAATAATCATGGGGAATGAAGGTTTGTTTGTTTGTTTTTTGGTCTCTGTTGCTCCATGAATGATGGCAATGGGTCTTCACTGCCTACAACCTCCTGGTGGGGAGCAGGACCCCCCTCTGCCCAAGGCCACGGTTCCTCAGACTGAGAGAGGCCACCACTATGAGGAGCTGCCTCCTCCTCTTTGACTGAAACTTCCTACTCCAGAGAGTGAGTTATGACATAGGAAGCTTTTCCAAAAAATAGGTTTGTCTTCTACTCACACCTAAAAATAAGAATTGTTGGAGCAATGTAAAGTTGAAGGCTTTCATGGCCAGCATCCATAGGTTTTCTGTGGGTTTTTTAATGGGCTGTGAGGCCGTGTTCTGGAAGAGTTTATTCTGGAAGAGTTTATTCTCTGAAGATGCCAGATGCAGATGCACACAAAACATCAAGAATAAACTCTTCCACAATTTTTGGAGAATTTTTCACACCAGAGTGAAGAATAACTCCACACAGAACTTTGTAGCATATTTGAATACAGCAAGTCCCACTGAAGACTGTACATCACAGCAGTAATTGTAAAGACAAGGCAAAGGAATGTCCATATATAATACAAACAACATAAAATGTTACATCAGAGAATTAAACAAGAGGTGTCAGTGTGACTAACTACATTATAAGTGATGCAAACCAAAAGGGAAAACAGAAAAAAGGAAAAATATTTCTAGTGTCACTTATGAAAGCAATCAGAGCTGCAACAAGATATGGAAAATGTTGACATTGAACCTGGATGAGTACTTCTTTAAGGATGCTTTGTCATATAGCTGCTAGTTTTTGAGGCAGTTTATTTTTGTTGTTGATGTGTGCCTTCAAGTTGTTTCAGACTTGTGGTGACCCTAAGGTGAACCTATCATGGGGTTTTCTTGGCAAGATTTCTTCTGCGGGAGTTTGCCATGCCTTCATCTGAGGCTGAGAGAGTGGGTTTCCATGGCCAAGTGGGGATTTGAAACCTGGTCTCCAGGGTCATAGTCCAATGCTGAAACCACTACACCACACTGGTTCTTATTACTGAAGGCAGTTGATGTGAAAATGGGGCGAATGGTCAATAACACTCATCAGAGTTTCTTTCCTTTTTTAAGGCTGGAAGGTTTGATACTGTCCAATTTGGGTAAAACACTTTTTGGCCTTCTCAGTGGTGGCACTGGGATGTGTGTAGATGCCTGGGGGCCAACAATGGCCATTTGACCCACAGGTGGCACTTTACTCACAACTGCTCCATTGCGTGTTGCGGTATGGAATGCTGTGGTAAGGGTAAAGCTGGAGCACTATTCTGGGTGATTCTTCCAAGGTGTCACATCCTTACCAGTAAAAGTAAAACATAGATAGGAAAAAAGGGATGACCACATTACAGATGGTCATGAGCAAATGATGAGCTCATTGCATTTAAGTGGACCTGATATTAGGGTTGCTAGAGTAAAAACTGGACATGGTGCCAGGATCTTTAATACTTAAATAGAAGAGGGAATTTCATTCCCTTTTCTACCCAACCATCAAAGGTACGTGAATCCTCTCCAGTTTTCACTGTGGCAACCTTATTTGATATGCTTAACTGATGCAATTTTGTTGGCAAACTCTGATACAAACTGTGGTCTGATGTGGCAACACTATATGGAACCTAACAAAATTATCCACAACACTATGTAATTCATACATCTGTTTGTCATATATTCATTCATACACTCTGTCTCTCACACATGCCATCAACCAATGCTCTATTGCATTTTAATAGGACAAATCGGCCATTCTCTATCAAATAGAGTACATGGGCTCAAATCTGACATCAGTATAGTATAACACTATGGTTTTGTTTTGCATCCTAGCATCCTAAGGGATCCTGGGGTTGCTAGTCTGGTGAGCCACTAGAGAGCTCTGGCTGATAATTCCGAATAGCCCTTCTTAAAATGCAAATTCCATCATTCCATAGGATGCAGCCATGGTAGTTAAAGTGGAATTAGAGCCTTACTGCACTCCAAAGAAAAGTGGCAAGGCAGCAGGAACATTCCATCTTTCCTGCTACCTTACCACATGACGTAGCCATTCTTCTGGTGTTCTTTCATTCCAGTCCCATGGGGGACCAAGCTAAAAATGCACCTTTTTGCAAACAGGTTTTTCTGGTTAGCAAAAAGCCATGGTTTTATCTCAGTCTCTTATGGGACCAGAATGAAAAAACAATGACACCATGCAGTAAGGCAGCCTTGCCTGCTGTCTTGCCACTTTTCTTCAGAGTATGGTAAGATTCATATAGTGCTATAATTATGTAGTCTCTGACCTAAAATTAGCCATTTTCAAAAAAAGGCACTTCAAAGAGAGATTTCAATGAGAAGTAACTGAACAAGAATTTACCAAGAGCTTTAACTCATTGTCCTTGAATGGGGACAAAGGCCTTTTATTATACTATACGTGTTAATCAGCTCCTCAGAGCAAGGGTATCTGTGTTACCACCCAGTTTATGTTTGTTAATGGCTGCTGATAAAAGTATTTAAAAGTGTTACTACTTTTTGCATTTTATTCTCCTCTCCTCCAGTAATTAAACTGGTTACCTCCCAGCTGAGGGACCAATTCACACTTCTAATGAAGTGAGATATAATCAGCAAGCCAAGCTTATGCAGCAATAAAAGTTGTTAGACTTTAAGGTACTACAGGACTCTTTGTTGCTTTTACTGCAACAGACTAATGAGAATATAAACAATCTGAAGTATATTGACCTTTTTTTGGCCTTCTCTACTACTATCTGTCAGGAGCCTTTAAACCTCCCATCATCTGGAAAGGAAGAAAGCATGTTTTCTCTGAAGTTAGCATGCACATACAAATAATCAGTTGTTGCTTTTGTTTTTTTCTCAATTACAATGGCAGATGGGGTTTTAAATTTTTTATTCCATAGAAATAAACATTGGACGTGTTAGTTTTGCAAATAAAGCCATTCATCTCTTGTAGCTGCCCACAGGAGAAATCAAAAATCTTATTTATCTTGCTTAACTTGAGGTGCTGTCAGCTTTTAGGAAGAAAGTAGGTATTATAGGGAGATGGTAATCCCACTGCTGTTACTATAGCAGCAGCTCAGACCCAAAGACCCATTAAACTGTGGGCTGGTGTAGACAAGGGAATAAAATGTGAATTGGGGTGCAGAAATGCCAATTTCCAGCAGCTGTCATCTGTCTCAATGATTTTTTGGCAAGATCGCTGGTATGAGAAGCTCTCCGTGTTTGCTGTTCACACGGAGCAGGCCAGTGAATCAAGATGGCAGCTGTGAGAGAATTACTTGTGGTTTTGTACTCCCCAGCTTGCCCCCACCAAACAGTATTTCTTAAAAACAAAACTAAATCAAAGGTGCAGAAGAGCGATCTTCTGCTTAAATAATGAAAAAAGGAAGGAAAGAAAGCCTGTTTCATCGCCTCAGTGCACAGTTACTATGGCGACAATCCAACATGGTGGCTCCATGATCTGCCATCTTACCAAGCTCCTCCCCCTGTTCATGACTGACCAATCAGCTGTCCTCTTCATCAATGTGGTGCAATGCGATTCAGTTGTTCTAATGGGCGAGGGTGTGCATTTGGTTTTTTTTTTTTTAATGGGAAAAGTCTCGGAGGCTTCTGCCACAGACTTTTCACGACTTTTGCTCCCCCTCCCTCCAAAAAGGATGGAATGCTGTGGGATCCCACTTGGACAAATGGGATTTCCCGTGGATTCTAAGAGAGTTTTTTTTTTTTTTACCATCTGGACTGCCCCTGTGACACCTGGTTTTAAAGTAATAAAAGAAAAGCTGACTTTTTATACATGACAGCAAAGTTCAAATTACATGTTTAAAAAAAAACTGCTCCAGGTTAAAATACAACATAAATTGCTTTACAAATTATTTTGCCTAGGATGCTGTTTCTACCTCAGACAGTACTGGTTTTGATAACAGATGTACCACTTAAAAAAGGGCAGAGGGACATGTCCAAGTTCATGTGGCTAAGGAAAAAACCAAGCGTCAAATTGAAAGGTTTGCAAGATGCAAAACAAAGAGGAGGATTAAGTCTACCACCAAATTTGAAATTGTATTTTGAAGCCTGTTGTCTGCTTTGGTTGAAAGAATGGAGGATGCTGAGAAACAAAAGATTATTCGAGTTGGAAGGATATCACCTAAGTTTGGTTGGCATGGATATTTATGCCACAATAAAGTTAAGGTGAATGTGGATTTTACCGTTATGTGAGCTGTCTCCTGTTGAGAATATGGAAGAGATACAAACCAAGATTGTGTCTGAAAATACCTGTTTGGGTCTCAGAATGGGAACCTTTTTATAGAAGAGAAACAATAGACAAGAAAAGATGGTTAAGATATCAAGATATGTTGGAGAACTGCCAATCAAAACCAAGGAAGCCCTGCTTACAGAAAGATATAGTTTTCAATGGCTTCATATTTATATGAAAAGATTAAGATGGACAAGAAAAGTTATAGTTTTGAGCAACAAATCAGAGTTTGAATTACAACTATGTACAGATGATGATCATGTGATTGGTAAAATGTACTAATATTTGTTAAGATTTGATATTGAAGAAGAATAAGTGAAAGAGTATATGATAAAATGGGCTAGAAATTTTGGATATATCATGACATGAAACAGTGGGAAAGGATGTGGTTAAAGAGGTTGAAATTTACACAGTGCTATAAGCTTAAGGAGAATTTTTATAAAATGCTGTACCATTAGTATATGAGCCCAGAAAAGCTGCCTAGAATGTATAAAGGAATCTCAAATGTGTGTTGGAAATGTGAACAACAGGAAGGGACATTTTATCATATGTGGTGGACTTGTAGGAAGACCCCCCCCAAAAAAGGGGAGGGGGGTTCAAATTCATACTTTGATCCAGAGAATACTAAAGACAAATATACGGCTACAACCAGAACTATTCTTTTTGGACTTATGGATAAAATATTAGAAAAGAACTATGGAAGAATAATTTAATATATGATCACTGCAACAAGACGCTTACATGTCCAGAAATGGAAGAACTCAGAAGGCGGCTGTGGGACTTACCCCTCCCCCCTGATGGCTGGATTTGTGAGGCTGGTGGGGTCCTCTGGCCTTCAGCCCTCCTGCATGGTCGGGAGGGAGTGGCCTGGGTGCCGCCATACTGCTTGTCCTCTTCCTGGCATGCTTGGCTGGCTGGGAGAGAGGATCGGGCAGTAGCCAATCAGGAGGAGGCTCCCTCTTTCTGATTGGCTGTTTCCAGCAGCAGGTGGCCAATCAGGGGCAAGGAGGTGCCTAGCCTCTGATTGGCTGTGGGGGTGGGGCCTGCTGCTCTGTGCAGCAGGTTTCCCCTCTGGTTCGGGAGTTGGGTATAAATTCCCAACTGCATTGCCGGACCAGGCAGTGGCTCTCAGGGAGCTGAAGAGAGAAGACTTCAGAGAGCAGAACGGAATCTCCAGAGCAGGTCAGCCATGAAGAAGAGGGAAAGGCAGCAGGCCAGGAGGCAGAGGTGGGCCCAAGAGGAAGAGACAACGTTGGTGGGCTCCCAAGCAGGCGGCGGGCCAAGAAGAGGAGGCTGCGGCGAAGGGCTCTGGAGCAGGCAGAGGACAGCCCAGGAGGAAGGGATGATGGTGACGGTGAGCTCCTGAGCAGGCAACAGCAGCAGGCCTGGGAAGGAGGAGCGATGTTCAGAAGGGCTGGTGGCAGCTGGCTCCAGAGTGAAGCAGTCAAGGGTGGGCCTGGCGGCAGGTGACTTTACAGGATGTAATCAGAGCATGAGAGTGCATGCCTTCAGGCAAGGGCAGCTGTAGCTGAACTCACATTGTGGCATTGCCACCTATCATATGGTCTTTCTATCCAAAGCTGATTTCACACTGTGTGGCAGTGCTACTTATTATTGCTGAAATCACTTGAGCTGAAATCACTTAGGACCATGCCTACCAAAAAGGGAACTCAATCAGGCAGGCCCTCAACATGAGGTCAAGCTGGGAGGACTCCCAGGTCCTGGGTGGCTCTTGCCCCCTGTGGGAGAAGTGCAGCACCTGTGCCAAAAAACATTCCTGGGGCAAAAAGGGGCAAAACATGTCCATCCGGCTTTTTTGGGGGGACACTGACACTCCTAATTTGCAGGAGTTGACTCAGGCTGTCAACCTAATTGCAGAGCAGGTGGTCCAACTGAAGGAATGGGGGAGTCAGTGGCGGGGCAGCGGGGCCATCTCAGGTGGCAGAGGGAAGCACCAGCACCAGATTGCAGTCTTCAGGGAACAGCACTGAGAGGTTTGTGCAATCAGCAAGAATGGCTGGTAGCTGTAGGAAACACCATTCACCTGTGCACAGTGAAATTAGTGTGCTTTCTTCAGCGGATTCCTTGTCAGCTGATGAGTCTGGGAAGAGAGCACGTAAGGCAAGCAAGCAAGAGAAAAGGAAGAAACGTTTCAGATGCAGGAGGAGAGGAGATTCAGACAGCAATGATTCTTTGGGTGAGTCATCCGATGAGGACATGGACCATTCCGGGTACTGGCATGTGGGGGCACTATTTCCTGGGCTTCCCTCATGGGCCATCAGGGTGTGCAATCAGCAGGATTCACCTACTACTGGCCCCACATGGGCTTGGAAACCTGGAGCCAATACTTCTGGGGCACCATCTTGGAATTTGTTTCAGGAAATGGGACTTTGTGGAGCCCTACAAGGACCCCAGCAGCATAATTTTTGCACTCAGCACTTATGAGCTGCTCTTTCAGTGCTGTTCTTCCTTACAATTTGATCCCAGCTAACCAGGGTCACAAGGTGATCAATGATAAAGTGTTAAATACGTAGCTAATCAGATTGAACATTGCAACTGAGAGATCTATGTAGCCAGTTCAGAGTGAGGGTGAGGCTTCCTGTATCACACTGATTTCAGTTTGTGTAGACGACTGGTGGGATGCAGCTGTTGTCCTACTTTAGGAGAGGGCAAATTGTGGTCCCTTTCTATGTTGTTGGACTGGAGGTTCTAGCAGCTCTAACCAAAATAGCCAGTGGTGAGGGATGCTAGGAGTTTTATTCCAACAACAACTCGAGGGCTGCACTTGTCCACCTTGTTCTCGACACCACCCAGACAAAGTGGTGGGTGAGGGTAGTGCAGCTACTATTGTGGATGCTGGTGCCAAGTAGGAAAAAGGTTTGTTTTTGTTCAGCACTAGGGATGGAAATAATATTCTCTGTTGTTTGTTTCCTGGTTGAAAAGTGGGTTTCACAGTTGTCAGGAAGCCATATTGGTAAGAATAATAGACTCCCACTAGTTCCCCCCCCCACTATTCAAGGGTCCCCAAGTGTTCCAGAGGTCTATTCTGCTGAAAGAATTGGGGGGGGGGGCTCCAAAAGACACATGTTTCTCTGTGCAGAAAAGTCCTCTGGCACACTCCAAGTTGCTTGAATGGGAAGAATACATCACAGGAAAAAAAATATCTCCCACAGCAGTGGGGGGGGGGGGGAAGACTTGCATTCCTATTTAGCACCTCTTAAAACCACCAGAAGTGTGTGGGAGCTACATTTCCCCCTGCTTTCAAGCTGGAACACCAAGGGCTCATTAGACAGGATAATTAATTGTGGAAAACAGTGCATTACCTCACTATTGCAGCAGTGTTCATTTGTCCCCACTGTTCATTTACAAGATCACTGGCATGGAAAGCTATCTGAGTCTGAAGTTCACACAAAGCATACCCGCGAGAAAAGATGGTGGCCATGAGTGAATTACCTACCTTATTATCCCCCCAAAGCTCCCTTCATCCCCCCCCCACTTTTGCCTTGTTAAAACGAGAGATGTGAAAGAGCAATCTTCTGCTTAAAAACATTTTTTTTTTGCTCTGCTGCTCAAAAAAAAGTACACAATCGTGTCTGCAAAAAACAACAATGGTGGCTCTGGGCGCTTCATTGCTGGCAACCACATGCCCAACCAATCACGTTTTGACTTCCTGGATGTGCCCCAATTCAAATTGATTGTTAAAATGGGCTGTTATGCACATTTTCTAGTATTTTTTAAAAATATCACAAGAAACAGTGAAAGCTTTAGTTGCGAACTACTTGGAGTTTTCTGGCCCCCCTCCTTCCCAATATGGTGAATCCTGGCAGGAACTCATCTGGACAAAAGGTATTCTGCCCACATTCCTTCAGGGATTTTTTCATCATCTAAACAACGCCCAAGTCAGAAGGCTTGTTTCAGTTCAGTCCTATACTTTACTTACTGACTGACTGTGTCGCCTTTCTCCCAGCATAGACTTTAAGGCAACTTACATATGACTGGCAAGATAAATATAAAGGAGGTGATAATGTGCAGATGACACTCAACTCTCTCTTTCCTTCCCACATAACTCCAGTGAAGCTGCTTCAGGGATAAACAGGTATCTGTCATCAGTAATGGACTGAATAAGGGCAAAGAAATTGAAACTTGAATCGAGACAAGACAGAGGTGCTCTGGTCAGTCAGAAGGCAGCTCAGGGAACAGGGACTCAGCCTGTGCTAGAGGGGGTTACACTCTTGAAATCTCAGGTTTGCAGCTTGAGCATACTCCTGGTCTCAGATCTGAGCCTGGATGCCCAGTGTTCAGTGGTGACCAGTTAAAACTAGTGAGCCAACTGAGCCTGTGCTTTGAAACATCAGACCTGGCTAAGGTGACCCATACTTTGATTACATCCTGTTTGGATCCCTGTGCTATACTCTATGTGGAGCTGCCTTTGGAAATGGTTTGGAAACTTCAGTGGGTCCAAAATGTTGTGGTCAGACTGCTGACTGAGGCTAGTTACAGGGAACATATAATTCACTGGTTACTGGTCCATTTCCGGGCAGAATTCAAAGTGCTGGTTATGCCCTTCAAAGTCCTATGCAGCCTGGGTCTAGAATGTCTAAAAGTCTGTATCTCCCTATACAAGCCCCAGCCTGAGTGTAAAGACCTTTGGGAAAGGGCTTTCTCTCAGTCTCATCACCATCATAGGCACATTTGCTGAGAAAGCAGGAGAGAGCCTTCCCAGGCAGGGGAACTCCCTTCCATGGGAAGTTCAGTTGGCCCCCTCTCTTCTTTTATTCCACTGACAAGGAAAGACCTTTTTATTGAGGCAGGACTTTGCTGTTTCTATTATGAGGCAGAAGGGTGTTAATGAATGTGATGTAATATGGTTTTATCTTCTAATTATGTCTTAGATATATGCTAAAGTGTTTTAATTATGTGCTTTTTAATAGAATCCTTTGTTTAATTTTTTTGAACAACTTTTGTAAATACAGTTTTAACTGGACTACATTTTTATTTTTTTGTAAGCTACTTTGAGTCCCTTGCCAGGAAAGAGGCAGGACAGAAATTAAATCAAGTCCAGTAGCTGAGAGACCAGGGTGTGAATCAAAATCCTGAGTGAAGTCTCCTCTCTGTCATTATTGGAACAGGTATCTTTAAGGAAGTCACACTTCCTCAACCTCAGATTTCCTGTTGAAAATATATTTGTTTCATATCCCTCATCGAACATTCACTTCGCCCACTTCTGGTTAAGCAGGGCTTTAAAAAAGATGATGCAGAAGGTGGCTGTTATCAGCCAGGAGTGTAGGATCCAGCAGAGAAGCCACTGACACTTCTATGAGTTACAGGCCAAGTCATCTCCTTACCTTCACTACAAAATAAGGCACTGACGTATTCCTTGGGCTTCTGATGTCCACACCCATGACGAGATATTCACGATTTCTATTCAGAATTTTATTTTCAACAGAGACTTTGAATTCTGTCTCACTGACTGGAAAGAGTAATTTAAAAACAGAGAGAGAGAGAGAGAGAGAGAGAGAGAGAGAGAAGTTATTGGGTTATTTTAGCAAAACAGAAATTATAGGTGTACCATCAGTTAGCTACCACTCTTCAATGGAAGGAAAGATGCCTGAACCCTCAAAGGCTATTGAGGTGACAAGACAGAGAGAAAGACCAGCTTCCTCCCTAAATATTCACAAATTCGTTTAGCAGAGGCATGAACAAAAGAACATAGTTTCTTGGCACCTTACATATATTAATACATAAATTTTCACAACTGCACACATAACAAAAGGTATCTCCTCAGAGAAGCTTTTGATTCCAAGGAAACTGATTTTTGGTAAGTAGATTTATTGCTTTCACACTTCAATACCAACAGACTGGTTACCTGAAAGGCCTGTTTCATCTTATACAACTCTTTGAAGATTTATGGGCAGGGTCATAATTTGTAGCTTTCTGTATCTTGTTACATTCTAGCCTTCTCCCACAACTGTATAATACACATTGGAAACTGCTTAATGCAGTGTAGATGTGTAAATTGCTATTGCTTAAAAACAATTTGTAAGCCGCTCTGATAGCCATTGTGGCTGAAGGGCGGGGTATAAATACCTAATTAATAATTAATTAAAATAATAATGTATAACTGTCATTAAATACCTGTGGTTTTCCTATCACTGCCATCAGTGCATCTGAAGAAGTGGATTGATATTGTAAAATGTAAAATGTGGGCTAGACAAGTTAACTGTTAAATGGATTTGTAATTGGTTGACCGGCTGAACCCAAAGGGTGCTCAGCAGTGGCTCCTCTTTGTCTTGGAAAGATGTGACCAGTGGGGTGCCACAGGGTTCTGTCCTGGGCCCAGTGCTATTCAACATCTTTATCAATGACTTGGATGAGGGAATTAGGGGCATACTTATCAAATTTGCAGATGACACCAAATTAGGAGGAGTAGCTAATATCCTAGAGGACAGGATCAAAATTCAGAATGACCTGGATAGACTGGAGAGCTGGGCCAAAGCTAACAAAATGAAATTCAATACGGAGAAATGTAAAGTACTGCATTTAGGGTGGAAAAATGAAATGCATAAATATAGGATGGGAGAGACCTGGCTGAATGAGACTACGTGCGAAAGGGATCTAGGAGTCCTAGTAGACCACAAGTTGAACATGGGCCAACGGTGTGATGCGGCAGCTAAAAAGGCCAATGCGATTTTGGGCTGTATCAATAGAAGTATACTGTCTAGATCAAGGGAAGTAATAGTGCCACTCTATTCTGCCTTGGTCAGACCTCACTTAGAATACTGTGTCCAGTTCTGGGCACCACAATTCAAAAAGGATATTGACAAATTAGAGCGTGTCCAGAGAAGGGCAACTAAAATGGTGAAAGGTCTGGAAACCATGCCTTATGAGGAGAGACTTAGGGAGCTGGGTATGTTTAGCCTGGAAAAAAGATGGTTAAGAGGCAATATGATAGCCCTGTTTAAGTATTTGAAGGGGTGTCACGTTGAGGATGGAGCAGGCTTGTTTTCTGCTGCTCCAGAGACTGGAACACGGAGCAATGGATGCAAGCTCCAGGAACAGAGATTCCACCTCAACATGAGGAGGAACTTTTTGACAGTAAGAGCTGTTCGGCAGTGGAACACACTCCCTCGGAGCGTGGTGGGGTCTCCTTCCTTGGAGGTCTTTAAACAGAGGCTGGATGGCCATCTGTTGGGGATGCTTTGATCAAGATTTCCTGCCTGGCAGGGGGTTGGACTGGATGGCCCTCATGGTCTCTTCCAACTCTGCAATTCTATGATTCTATGATTCTATGATTCTATGATCATGAAGATCTGACTTGGATTCATTTGGATAGGAAGACGCGAGATAAGATCCTAAAAAGATATTATGTTGATGTCTTCACCCTTCTCAAACCTGAAACAGAGGAAGGGAGTGTTCTCAAACCTGATAAGAAACATACTGAAAAGGCTAAGGTGGATCCTGCTGAGTGCTCTTTTAGTAATTGGATGGCAGGGTACACGTTCATGGGGGTGGTGGAGATGGCGTATCTCAACCAGGGATGGCACCTTACCAATCATCTGGGGAATGTCCTAAAAGCCAGGGCTCTGGCAGGGGAGGCAGCGGCCATTGTCTATGACACTACTTTTCGGAAGCGGGCGTCATGCAATCCGCGTGCTAGATGGGATTTAATCAACGACAAGCTGTTTGTCATGGTGGATTCTCACATTAGGGGCAAGTCTGAGGGGGCCAAGCCTCTGTGAAAAAAAGGACCCATGGCATTTGGTTTGCTGGGAGTAAAATCAAGGTAAGTGCTTCTGGGCTTGGTGCAAGTTTGAGCACAACTGTGAGTTGTGCTATGGGGCCCACCCATGGACCAGTTGTTCCAGTTCTGCTTCTGCCCAACAGTCCTTTCGGATCGGCTGCCCTGCTGTCTCTGCTGGAAAAAAAAGAAGCAGGGTCTGGGAGCAATGCTGGCCAAGGATCTTCAAAGCACAATTAAGGGGGAGCAGGCATTAGGGAGATTGACCTTCACACCGGTCCGGTTGCAGGCCATGCTTCCTCTTTTGGCCATTTACCCCGACAAGAAGGTGGCTGCCTATTTAACTGATGGATTTGCCAACGGTTTCAGACTCCCAGCTTTAGGCCCCAGGGAGGCTTCTGAGTCCGGCAACCTCATATCTGCTGCTCAATTACCCGAGGTGGTGGCCAAGAAAATTGCTAAGGAATGCGAGGCTGGAGGATAGCAGGCCTCTTCGGCACCCCCCCCATGCACAATCTGCAAGTATTATCACCCCTGGGAGTGGTACCCAAGAAGGCACCTGGCGAGTACTTGCTCATCCACCACCTGTCTTACCCAAAGGGGGCATCGGTCAATGATGCCATACCACTAGAGCTTTGTTCAGTTAAGTATGCATCCTCTGATCATGCCATCAAGTTGGCCAGGGCATGCGGCCCGGGGGCCCTCATGGCAAAATGTAACATTCAATCAGCATTCAGACTGTTGCCAATCCATCCTGATGACCACTGTTTGCTGGGGTTTTTCAGTGTAACATGCACTTTGCATATTATTGCCTCCTTTCAGATTGATGCCATTAAATGTGCCCTGACTGAAGACACTATTATTATAGTTTTTACCGTACTTAGTAGCATAAGACAGCTAGCTTGAATCTGAGGGATAAAACATTTCAGTTCATTTTGCTCAGATATCCTTTCCCTGATTTTTTTTTAAATTCTGTGTGGACCAACACCTTGAATGCAACCATTTTAGATATATCAGCAGAGAGGGGTCTTGTCTATACTAGTGAAAACCTCAAATCCCCAGGAAGGCAGAGCCCTGTGTGTGGCCACTTGTTCCAAGGGTAGGGCAAGCAATTACAGCGGGCACAGTTGCTCCTTCTGCCCTCAGAATGAGTGGCCACATGCTGGGAAGGCAGAGTCTTGGTGCAGTCACTCATTCTGAGGGCAGAGTGAGTGGCTGGACTGGGAGTAAAAATCCAGTTGAATCAGATTTAGCCTTTGGCCAAGGTGTGACACTTAAATCTGGGCTAAAGTAGTCTGAATTTCAATTGGATTTTTACCCGCAGTGTAGACAAGCCCAGTGTGGCCTCATTGTTGGCTAAAGAGAAGCAGATAAACAGTTTAATAAGTAAATAATAAATAAAACAGCACTATGAAAAGTACCAGTTTGCCAAGATCAGGTCGTAAAGCGACCTTTTCTTGCCATTAATCCTGTATGTGGATGTTACTGTGTGCTACATGACGGTTGGATGTTTTGCATTCCTTTGAAATGGTAACACGTTGATATGCTGGGAATGGCCAAGGGAAGATGGGTTCTGTTGGAACAAATGGCTGAGAGGATCCTGCAGCTGAAAAGGCTGTGGGAAAATCATAGGTGGAATTAAGGGAGTGAGAAGGGGGAGTGTGGATATTTGGATAATTAATGAATGAGTTGCCAGCCAGATTTGGCTGATTGTAAATACTTTTTATTATACTGCTTAACCCTGAAGCTACTGTTGACTGATTCTGAAGATGCAGGTACATGACAAAGTTGAAGCAGGCACTGTAACATATGTACTATATTATCAATAATGATGCATGAATAATCTGTAAGATGGTAGATATTTGCACTACATTTGCACATCTAAGTCCATGAAGACCTTACACACATTGCATGGATTCACTTTGGTGTAAAGACCAATACAGAACTGATGTAATCTATATGTCAGGGGATGATAGGACATGCAATCCCCAGCAGAAGCCAAAAAAAACTGTCTCAGTAGACTCAGTAGCAACCTGTTCCCATGAATACTCACACACAGTGTTTGACATCCAAATAAGCAGCAGGCACTTTTATCTTCAAACTCAAACAGTTGCAATATATACAAATATTTACAATTCAAAGAGAAACTGCTTCACCAGGCTTCAGCATTCACAGGAAGAATGAGGAAAGTGAGCTCTGTTTTGATATGACATTGCCCCCTAGTGGCCTGACTAACATGACTTGGTAGTTCATGTAGCATGGTTCTGCAGTTGTTCGGCCATTTTATAATGGAGTTCAGTCTAACTCTTGACAATCCCCTCCAAAATGGTCAAACTACTGCACAGGACACATGTTATCATCACAACATAACATCATTAGCATACATTTTTGGACATCAGTCGTCTGTCGGTTGACCTTCCCTTTTGACACCTTTCAGTTTACACACTAGTGACAAGGCCCTGCTGGAAGTGCTTTTGTGAGCAGGTCCACAACATTGTCCTCAGATGGACAGTACTTCAGACACAAGACACCTTCTTGTATTAACTGCCTCACATTTTGGTAGCATACTGCAATGTACTTGGTCCTGCATTTCAGATTTTCTGCTTCTGCCATAGCTATGCAGGCTTGTGAGTCCTCGTGCACCTCAATAGGCATTTGGCATGGGTCTGTAAGCATCTGCCTTACCCATTGTACCTCACTTGCCATCTCAGACAAGGCTGCGAATTCAGCTTCAGTGGTACTAATGGCACACAGTTCTGCTTTCTTGATCTCCACACTATGGGGCTGTCTGCATACCTGACCACCATCCCAATCACTGACTTCCTGTCTGAAGTCTCAGCAGCAAAAGAGCTGTCCACATAGCACTCCAGGGTCATCTGACTTCTTGTCAGCTTCAAATGCCTGTCCCTGGTTCCCTTGAGAAATCTAACTATCCTCTTCAGGGCTTCCCAATCCACCCTCCTTGGTTTGGAGACTGTTCTGCTGAGCACCCCAACTGCAAAACTGATGTCAGGTCTTGTGTTGTTTGCAATAAACAGCAGACTGCCTACCACTGAGTGGTACAGATCAGGCCTTTCAAATTCCTGTTCCGCCTCCAAGTTCACAAAATCAGTGGTCATTGGTGTCCTGACCACCTTAGCCTCACTAAGCCCACACTTGGCCACAAGACTGTCAATCTTCTGGTTTCTCCAAGACTGGTTCTTACTACCTCTACACCTAAATAACATCTCAGGCTGCCTAAGTCCTTTAACTTGAACTGGTTTTCTAACACCACCTGCACTTTCTTGACATCTTTGGCATTCTTTGCCACCACACAAAGGTCGTCCACATAGATAAATAGCATGACAGCACTATCAGCTTCCCCCTTGGTGTACACACAGGCACCTGCCACACTCCTTGTGTAACCTAGTGAGACCAAAACTTTGTTCCAGCAATGTGTGCTTTGTTTCAAGCTGTAGAGTGCTTTGCACAACAAGTACACCTTGTTCTCACCTGCACTGTCATTCCCTGGGGCCTGTTCCATGAACACTGTCTCTTCAAGATCAGCATTCAGGTATGCTGTTTCAAAGTCAAAGTGTTGCACAACCATCTGCCTCTTGGCTGCTACAGCTAACACTAACCTAAGACTTTCTGTCTTTGCTGTGGGTGAAAAGGTTTTGTCAAAATTGGTGTAGCGTTCCTGTGGAAAGCCTTTCGCAACTAAGCATGCCTTACACTTTTGTGTCCCACCAGGCATGTCCTTAAGCTTGTACACCCACCTGCAACCAACAACCTTTTGATCTTTGGGACTCTCAACTGCCTGGAACACTTTCCTCTCATCTAGTGACTCAAACTCAGTGTCCATGGCTGAGTTCTACTTCTCCTGCTCTTTTTGGGGACGTTTTAAGAGATCCTGAAAACTTGCAGGCTCCTCTGCCGTGACATTGCATAGCTTGGCTTCCTGAACAACAAATCTGTCAGGAGCCTTTCTGACCCTCATTGACCCTCTGAGGATGAGCACCCTAGTTCTGCCTGACTCATCCCCACTTGCACTGCTGCTATCTCTCACTGTGTCAGGCTCAGTGCTTGTTTGTGGTGGTGTGTGTGTTGGAGTGGCATATGAAGTGTCAGGCTTTTCTTCCTGTGCCTCCCCTTCACCATCAGGCATTACCACCCCTCCATTTGTGGGACTTTTGGGAGTTGTTGACACATCCCTCCCAAGGAAACAAATACCTCCTGATTGCAATGCAATCTGTCCCACCCTGAGTGCATTTCAAAGTTTGCACTCCTGGAGAACGTAACCTTTCCAGGATGGAGAGAAAATACGTACTTATTACCCTCATAGCCTAGGAAATGCAGTCTCCTGGTTTTAGGCTGCCCAGGCTTCCTTAGGCTCGGGTGAATCAGTACATTTGCATATTGTCCAAAAACCCTCAGGTGCTTGAGGTTTGGTGCTATACCATTCAATAGACAATATGGGGTCTGGTTGATGCTTAGACATCCACAGTCTATTTAAATGGTAAGCAGCAGTCTTCACTGCCTCCCCCCACAGCCCAGCTGGGGCTTGTGCACCTTCCATCATGCACTCCATCATGCATTTCAACATCCCAATTTTCCTTTCTGCAAGCCCATCCTCCCCTGGAGATGCTGGGTTTGTGGTCTAGTGTCTAATGCCCCTCCTATGCATCCAGGTCTGCAGACTATTGGATAAGAATTCCCCTCCCCTATCTGTCACTAGACTGGAAACCTTATGATCAGGAAATTCACATTCATCCACTCACAGAACCTGTCTGCAGCCTGATTTTTCTCCTTCAGTAAGTATACGTAGGTGTACCTAGTGTGTCTGTCCACTGTCAAAAATAAATAGCAGTTACCTCCTTCAGTGGGCTTATAGGGGCCTGCTAAATCAGCATGGACAACCTCAAAGGGTCTGTTGGTGACACATTGGGTCTTTTTGGCAATAGGGAAAGCCTTAACTTTCCTGCACACTGCACATTCTAAGACCCTTGGGCAGTCTTTCATGCTTAAACCAGGGCACACTTTTGCTAGCTCCTTTCACCCTTTGTAACTAGCATGGCCCATTAGCCTGTGATAGTAATGAACACACTTATCATGTAGAGGCACATTGTCTGCAGGGTTCACATTTGCTACCTTCCCTTTAGGCTACATGAAATACAACCCATGTTTCTTTATCCCTTTTGCACAGACATTATTCATCTTATGCCTTTCTGTTACTGTACAGTGTTCCTCCTCAAATATTACTTTATAACCATCATTAGTAATTTGGGACATACTTAATATACAATTCTCTAGTTTGTTAACACATAACATATTTTCAAAATCTTTACCAAAAGATGGCACATATGCAGTGCCCATTTTCTGCGCCTTGCTGGGAGCACCATCTGCAAGGGTAATATTGGTTATAGAAGAATTTTTAACATTGGCTAACAACTATAAATCATTAACCCTATTGTGCGTGGCCCCACTATCAAGTAATCAAATTCTTTCCTCAGTACCATCAGGATGGTGCTATGCTATGAAGGCATGGCTTGCAGCCTGAGAGGATGCACTGCTCCTATCCAGTGCAGGTATCTTACAGTCCTTCTGAAAATGTCCAGGCTTTTTGCATCTGAAACAGCATTTAACGTAGCTGCAGGCTCCCTCCTCCACAGGTGCCTCTGTTTCAGTGCTCTTCTGATTGCATCTGGTAATTTGTGGCTGTTTATTCCCCTCCATCTGGGAAACAAATTGCTTGTGTTGGACCTCTTTCAGAATATGCACAGCTACCAGGTCTACAGACAAATCCCTCTCCCTGGTGATCTGCAGACTGTACATTAGGAAATCCCGTTCCTTTGGCAAACTGCCCAATAAAATAAAACACTTATGGGCTTCTGGAATGTCCACCCCTCTATTGGCCACCTCTTGGAAAAGCTGCCTCATTTCCTCCAAATGGGCTTTCACACAGCCTCCAGTAGACAGCTTTGTGTTATAAAGTCATGTAATCTATATATCAGGGGATGATATAACACGCAATCCCCAGCAGAAGCAAAAAAACCTGTCTCAGTAGACTCAGTATCAACCCGTTCCCAAGAATACTCACACCCAGAGTGTTTGACATCCAAATAAGCAGCAGGCACTTTTATCTTCAAACTCAGTTGCAATATATACAAATATTTACAATTTAAAGAGAAACTGCTTCACCAGGCCTCAGCATTCACAGGAAGAAGGAGGAAAGTGAGCTCTGTTCTGAGCTCTCATATATATATATATATATATATATATACACACATACAGGACATTGCCCCCTAGTGGCCTGACTAGGCATAACTTGGTAGTTCACGTAGCATGGTTCTGCAGCTTTTTGGCTATTTTATAATGGAGTTCAATCTCTAACTCCTGACACTATACACTCTCATTAGTTGGGCACAGATCATTAGGCTTTGGCCCACATGTAGTAGAGTCTATGGACTTTTTCAGACAAGGGTTACCACACAAGAAGCTTGTGGAAGAGGTACGGTGCTGTTGCACAGCAAGGGGTCCATTTCAGATGATGCCGTCCCTCTCTCGGCATTGTCCGTGTCACTTCTGTGTATGATTGAAAGGATCCATGCTATATTTTACTCACAAGAGAGGGACGGCGTCATCTGAAACGGACCCCCTGCCACGCTTCTTTCACAAGCTTCTTGCACAGTAACCCTTGTCAGAAAAAGTCCTTTGTCAGGGATGAGGAATGTTTTTCAGTCTGAGAGCTACATTCCACATTGGGAAAGCTCTTGGGGTCTACTTGCAGCAGTGGGTGAGGCTAAGGGCATAGGGCAGAGACAAAACAAAGTGTATGGGAGGCACACATAACTCTTCACAATTTGTTCATTTCCCCATTACAAAGCACAAGTCAATTCTATGGATGTTTAAATCCCCAGTGCACCAGTGTCCAATCTGAAAAGCACAGCAGTTTCCTGGATTGCAAACGAAAGCTCAATCCATGCAACAGGTTCCCAGGATGGAAATGAGCTTTACACAAAACTATTTTACACAAAGGCACAGGTTAAAAAACAAAACAAAACAAAAACTTAAAAAGAGCATTGCACTTATATTGTTTATAATATTCTTTTGACAGAGGACAGATCTACTATATATGATGAAAATCCACAGGGCAGCTATTATATTCCCAGTAAGGTATATAATTGGAAACAGAATATTGGGAAACCCCATTATCTCTGCAAAAACTAGACAAGGAACAGATTGTGGCATAAACCATGAACTAACTATGAACTTTTACAAACAGTTGAAAGAAACCATGAGGAGGTCGGGAAAAGAAAGGGGCTGTGGCACACAGCCCCGTTTTAGAGGATGCAGTCCTCCTCTGTACTCCTCCCAACCTTCCCCCATGCTGCTCGCACCACTTTTTACTGACAGAGGCTTTTTGCCAATAAAAAGAGACTCCAGCAGCACAGGGGAAGGTCGGGAGGAAGACGGAGGAGGACTGTGTTGTCTGAAAAGGTCCTTTCTTTCTTTCTTTCTTTCTTTCTCTTTCTTTCTTTCTTTCTTTCTTTAGAATGTATTTTGGCACTCTGATTGATTTAATGTTCTTTAGCTTTACTCTCTCTCTCTCTCTCTCTCTCTATATATATATATATATATAGAGAGAGAGACTGAGAGAGTGTAAAGCTAAAAGAGAACATTAAATCAACCAGAGTGCCAAAATACATTCTAAATAATATCTATCTCTCTATATAAAACTCTTGGGTATGTTGTCTTTCCCAGTGTGCTGATTGGCTGCTCAGGAAACACACCCAACCAAACACACCCACATGCAAATTCCCTCTGCACCTCACAATCCACTCCTGCCACTCAATCTGTGGCCCAGATTGGGACCCAGCCAGTAAACTGGTGGCCGGCTGCCTGTGACAGGACCCAGTCCATCATCTGGCAGTGGTGACAGGCTGCCTGAGATATGACCCAGGCAGTCAACAGAGTGAGTCGCCCTCACCAATTCCAGTAAAAGTGTGGAACACTGAGAAAGGGTAGGAGGAATTTAAAAATCCACCGGCCTACCTTACAGGGTTGTCATGAGGTCTACCGGGTGTTTTGGGGGGAGTTTTTTAATGGCATATGTTACACAGGGTGCAGCTAGTTTCTATAGAATTTAAATGCCATATGAAGAACAGAATTGCACTACTAAACCAGGAAAATTGTGGACCAAAATAAGGAATATTGTCAGGAAATGTCAAAAGATTGCAAATAGAAGACAATACAAGCAGATAGAGCAAGAGACTTCTTCCACAAGTTCCAAGAATTAAAAGAAAATTTAAACCAAGAATAAGTAGTCTGGATGATCAACAGGGAACACATTACATGATCACAATAAAATAAAAAGATGATGGCTGTGATGGACAGAAGAACTATACAAGAGAGGTAAAAGAATGACAGATTCCTTCAAAGGAGAACATTTTGATGATGAACCTATAATTTTAGTGAGTAAAATTGAAGCTGTTCTCAAAGCGCTCAGAATAAATAGATTACCAGGCACAGATGCCACAGCACTAGAGCTGTTTCACAGTATAGAGACTGAATTCATCCAAATTCTAACAAAAACCTGACAACAAATAGGGAAAACAAAACAATGGATCACAGATTAGAAATGCTCAGTATACATTGCAGTATACATTTCTATAACAAGGGTTATAGAAACTATTCTACTAATCTCGCATGCAAGCAAAGCGATATCCAAGATTTTACAACAAAGATGTTTACTATATATGGAGTGAGAAATACCAGATGACCAAGGTAGAGTCAGAAAAGGAAGAGCCACATACTATAATGATCAGTAAACTTTGAAGGTTGCAGGATAAGTAAAAGAATGCATCACAGGTGGATAGACTCAATCAAGGAAGCCACAACCCTGAGTTAATAGTTAATCTCTTGCAGATTTCTGATTCATAGGGGCACCATAAATCAAAGCCAAAGTGGCACATAACAACAAAAATATACGCACTGAAGTTTTTGTACAGATTCCTTCAGATGTTTTTCTCTATCTGACTGTACTCTTGTGAATAAACAGAGTTGAATATTGCTTGTGGCTATTGATATGTTGCCATTGATACTAAGAACTGTGGTAAAGTTACTCCTTGAGGGGAATTTAAACTGTCAGTCACAAAACTACATAATCTCCCCAGCACTTTACTTTTATGCAGAGTTTGGAAAAAGGCTTAAAAATGTACACAATCAGGCTTCAGCAGAAACTTAGAAAACATAATCCAAAGCAAGATTGGTAAACTTGAAGATAAGCCTGGTTGGTTTGGATCAAAGATGCTTTGGACCAGCTTTGGTTTTCAGGAAGTCCAGATCTCTCCAGAACAAACCACTTCTCAGGATTCAAGATTCCTCTAGAATGGATGCCCACTCTTACTGTAGATACCAATTATGAGCTATTTTCTGCTTATTCTCTTTCATGTTCGCATAAATTGAATGTAATGAACCTCTGGTAGACACTGACTTTCACTTTTCTTCCTGTGGGTGTCTACAGAGCCCTCTCACACCATCTTAATTTAAAGTTGCTTTGAATGTGACAATCCAACACCAGCAGTTGATAATATAATTTGATAAAAGTCCTTTAGAAGTTTGGGATACAGCTATGATTCTTTCAAATTCAGTTAATGAGGGGCTTACTAATTTTTTTTACATTAAATATTCTCTGACTTGAAAAAAGCCCCACTGTGGTTTATCCATTTTCTGTTTGATCTATTAGTAAGTCATGCAGCTATATTTCCAATAACCCTTAATCTGTTCACATTAAGTTTTACCATAATGAAGAAATAGAAATGCTGATTGCATTTTTTAAAAGAAACACTGATTGTAAATAACAAGTGAAAGCAGGGTTTTTTTTAAAAAAGATTCATTTTAGATTAAAATCTATCCCATACCATCAACTAAATGCACTACAAAAATATTCTTGCTCTGCTAAACTAAGGACGTTATCAGACAAGGCCAATGGCGGGGGGAAACTGTGTCATTTAGGATGCGACAATAGCACCAAAGGCAAAATTATCAGATATTTTCTTCACTTACCCGTTCCCGCTGTGTTGCACTGGTGCAAATGACGTGTCACTTTTTATGGACGGGCTAAGCTGTCAATAAAAATTGACACCTCATTTGCACCAGCGCAATGCAGCAGGAACAGGTAAGCATCATCATTGTCTGATAATTTCAGCCATTTCTGCTATCATCCCATCCTAATGATGCAGTTTTTGCTGTGTCTGATAAAAGTCACAGAATCATAGCATCATAGAGTTGGAAGAGACCACAAGGGCCATCCAGTCCAACCCCCTGCCATGTAGGAATGCACAATCAAACCATTCCATCTGTCTAAAAACCTCCAAAGGAGGAGACTCCTCCACAGGACGAGGTGTCCTAACTGTAAAAGATCGTAGTAAAACATATAGAGGTATACATAGCATTGCATCGTAAGACACTTCATATGAAACATGTCTTCTGCTGTAGTTTCAATTATTTTTCCAGATATCAAAGCTGGAATACTTTTATACATGGGCAAGGACCAGCAAACTCCTCTCAGGGTGAGGCAAGGGAAAAACAGGTTCTGTGGGGTTAACACTCTTGCTTAACAGTAAACTGTTACCCTTCCATCCAACTGTCAGATTCTACAGTACAATCCTCTAGACCAGTGGTTCTTAACCTGTGGTCTGTGGACCCCCAGGGTTCCATAATGTCTTCACAGGGGGTCTGTGAAGGCTTGAAGGATGCTTGGCCCATCTCCTCCCTGCAGTAGAATGGCCACATGACAGGGGCCAAGGCAAAGGCTGCCTGGCTTGGCCTGCACTTTGCCATTCCATCTGCTCCAGCCACAAACTTGCAGGAAGAAGCAGGAGAAAAGTCTTCCTTCCCCCTCCAGTGCCTCTGAGGATAGTGTAAGTGTATTATTATTCTCTGGCTTTTCTTCGCAAACGAATATTCAGGAAGGACTCATCCCGCACTTTCTGCAAGTGCGCTGATGACTAAAAAGGCCAATCCGAGATAAGCAAGTCCGGTGGCAGAAAGCACAGCAGAAGGCCTCCCTTGGGTGATGTTTCCAGGTTGTGATTCTTTCTGTGTTGTCGTTTCTCTTCAAGACTTGTTCGGCGTGAGTTCTCAAATAAGGCTGCAGCATTGTGGATAGTGCGTCTCCATGCCTCCCGATGTGAGGCCAGGGCAGACCATTGTTGGTGATCAGTTTGGCCAAGCCTGAGATGTTGTTTCAGGGAGTCCTTGTATCACTTTTTTGGAGCGCCCCTCTTGTGCTGACCTGTGGCGAGTTCACCATAGAGTACTATTTTTGGGAGGTGATGGTCCTCCATTCTAGAAACGTGCCCTGCCCAGTGCAGCTGTGTTCTCAATATCATGGCCTCAATGCTGGTGATCCCTGCATGCTCAAGGACAGCAACATTCATCACATAGTCCGTCCAGTGTATATTTAGGATTGTGCGTATACAGCGCTGATGAAAGCGTTTGAGGAGTCGTAAGTGGTGGCGATAGAATACCCATGTTTCAGACCCATAAAGGAGAATAGACAATACAACGACTCTATACACACTGATTTTTGTGCTTCACCTCAGGTATTTATTACTCCAGACTCTTTTGTAGAGTCTTCCAAATGCACTATATGCCTTTGCTAATCTGTGATCAATCTCTTTGTCAATCTTGGCATCTGAGGAGATTATGCTTCCCAGGTTGTTACTGCTACTGCTACTACTACTACTACTAGCTATTATTGTTGCTGTTGTTTTAAATCTTGAGTTAAGTCTTGAGGGTCTGTAGGAACAAAAGATATTTGAAGGGGGTCCCAGATTAAAAAAAAATTAAGAGACACTGCCCTAGACTTCAATCAAAGAAGCCTTGGCCCTGAGTCTGCAAGACCTAGCAGGGCTGTTGATGATAGGGTGACGTGGAGGCCTTCTTATTCATAGGGTCACAATAAGTTGAAGTTGACATGACAGCAGTTAACAACAAAACAATAACAATCCTAGGCACCTAGGGAACAAAGGACCAAGTGACCGGGTGGATACCCTCTGTTCTTAGGCTAGAAATCAGAATAGCCAGGAGGCAAAATGCTGGATTCAACAATAACACTAAAACTATTTGGAAGGAAGGAAGGAATTCATGTGTATACTCCCACACTCCTGTATAAGGTGTCATGTTTATTTATATGGAAAAGAAAATAGAAGTAAAGTGTACAGAAAGTGTTCTGGAGCAGTACAAACAGGACTGATACAATAAAGGTAGACCTAGCCTGATCTATATCATTCCCTCCAACATTTCACAGATGAAAACAGGGATGTGTGCAGCCAAGTAACATCAGAGTGTGGTCAATTTGGCAAAAGTTTTTAATGAGGAAAAGCACAACCTAGGAGGGCTTGCAGCAGATTGCTTTTTCCTGAGCCTGCTGGGAAGGGAAAGATTCCCCCTCCCCACTCCCCTCCCCTCCCCTCCCCTCCCCACACTGAGTTAATTGAGTGCAAACTACTTTTGCCCTTTGAACTCATAGATTCATAGAATCTCCAAGGCAGTGCATTCAAACTGAAGTAAGCTGAGGACAAAGGGGAGAAATAGTAGTAGTAGAAACCATCTGTGGGATTTTAAAAGCATATGAAAAAGTAAGATGACAGAGTATTAATTGGATAGTTGGAGGGTGTACTATATTCACCTAATCACATGCCTCAATAGAGCAGGATGCCTGGACAAAACAAACACCAAACACCTTAAGGCAACAACAGTCCTAAAGGCATGTATCAAAAGGTAAAGTGCAAAGAAGAACAAAAGAGGCAGCAGGCCACTGTGAGCCCTTAACTTTTATACCTCAATCGTTATTGCAATCCCAGGTGAAGTCTCTTTCTCTGTAGCTAGCTCTAATCTTCCTCTCTAAAGTATCAGTGTTAGTACTGATTTTTTTTATGGCAGCTACTAGCTGGCAGAGAAAACCTTTGTTATTCCAGACCTGGAGATAATGCTGTTGAAGGACCAGCTGCCAAATGCCACCTGTGCTCCTCCCAAAGGGAAGTGGTAAAAAAGAAAAGAAAAGAAACAAACATTAATGAAATAATGGTTTGTGTGACACCATGAGCCACAGTATTTACTTCCTTTAAAAAAATCTGAAAACCTGAAAATCTGTTTTCACAGCTTCATGATGGTAATACCTTCCATGCCATGCCTGAAATCTAAAACAATCAGCTCTCACAGATATGGCTGTTCCATTGAGCTCTGCTCTATCAACATGCATTTCATTGGCAGACTGTGTGTTATAAATAAGTACCCATTTCAGACCTGGTAGATATGGTTATACAGTTGTCCCTCCATATCCATGGATTTGGTATCCACAGATTTATGTATTCACAGCTTGAAACTATTCTTTAAAAAAAAAAAAATCCGAAAAGTAAACCTTGATTTTGCCATCTTATATAAAGGACTCCATTTTGCTATGCCACTGCATATAATGGGACTTGAGTATTCACGGATTTTGGTATGCACGGGTGGGTGGGTGGGTGGGTGGTCCTGGAACCAAACCCCAGCGAATATGAAGGAACAACTGTACATAAAATGACATAAGAGGAAATTAGTAGACACAGGGAACAATACAATTCTAGCACCAACTTTTGTGGACTACAGTCTACTTCATCAGACAAATTGAAATCCATGTAAACTCATGCTACAATTTATTCTTTCCAGTTTGTCTTAAGGTTTCTACTGGATTTCTTTATATCTCTAGGATTTCTAGGATATTCATAAATATTTCTTTATATGAATATCCTAGAATTGACCTAAAATATAAGTATGCTATCAGAGCCATACAGGCCTTTTCTTCTTTTTAAGAAACATGATGGCTTTGTTCTTTTCAACAACTGGGAATTGATATTGCAGTTATCCATATTCGCTGGGGTTTGGTTCCAGGACCCCCGTGGATACCAAAATCCATGAATACTCAAGTCCCATTATATGCAATGGCATAGCAAACTTTGGTGTCCCTTATATAAGATGGCAAAATCAAGGTTTGCTTTTTAGAATATTATTTTTTAAAGAATATTTTCAAGCCATGAATACTTAAATCCGTGAATACCAAATCCGTGGATACAGAGGGACAACTGTACGACAATTTTAAAATCGGTTCTAATAAGGTAAATTGACATCAGTTTAAGACTACAGCCTGGCTTATTGGCAATTGACAATGGCCTACTGTACAGCTGTCCTACATGGTGAACACCAAGGGTATGGATGGAAGCATTTTGTTGTTTGTTAACTGCCATCAAGTCAACTTCAATTTATGGCAACCCCATGAATGAGAGACCTCCATGTCATCCTGATCAGGTCTTGCAGACTCAGGGCCATGACTTCCTTAATTGAGTCTATCCATCTATAATGCAGTCTTCCTCTTTACCTACTGCCTTCTACCTTACCAGCCAACCAGCAAGCCCCACCCCCTAAGCCAGCTAATCAGCTTAGTGCTTCCTCTCCTATGGGGAAGTGATTCAAAGTGAATCACTTGACCCAACAAACAGGAAAGCGCATTCACCATGCAGTATTTAAAAAACTTCATGGAAAACCACAAAGTCTCCTGGCATACAGTATATGGCAGTTTTTGCCCTCCTTCTACTGAATACCATGAATTGCTGTGGGTTGCCATTAGGACAACATGTGTTCTCTTCAAATTCTATGAAGGATATTTTTACTGTTTAGACAACCCTGGGGATAAGGTCATACATTGTGTGGCCTTATTGCACAAGATTTTTGGGGAGGGTGCTGGGGTTTTTTGGTTGGTGTAGATAAATCCCATGTGTCAATACTGAATGGGATGCAGGGTCATTTTGCTGAGTTATTCGTAATGCATGAGTAAGGACTTTTTCAGACGGGGGGAAAGAAACCCCGAGGAGGTCGGGAGAAGAATGGGGCTGTTGTGCTTACAGAGCCCCGATACAGATGACACAGTCCTCCTCCGTCCTCCTTCCATCCTCCTCCCGACCTTTTATTGAGGTTCTCCGTCAATAAAAAGCGGTGCCCACAGCACGGGAGAAGGTCAGGAGGAGGACGGAGGATGGGGCTGTCTGAAATGTGGCTCTGTAAGCACAACAGCCCTGTTCTTCTCCCGATCTCCTTGGGTTTTTTCCCCCAATCTGAAAAAGTCCTAAGACTAATGTCTCCATGAAATAAGCTATCTCATGTAAAAAAAGCAGTCTCAAAGGGAAAATTAAGGATCCATTTGTTTATCAAAGTTTTTAAAAAAATATTTTTATTGAGAAAGTTAGGGAAGTTTCATTATATTTTACCAATGAATTCTATCAGATTTTTCCATTTTCCCCCTCTATAAATATTTTCATATTCCTGGTGAACAGCTTCTTTTAAAAATTATTTTTTTCCCTGATTTTTGACTCAACATTCTTCTTTTCTGTTGTACTTCCTTTAGTTTGTCCAATTTATAAAAATAGCTTTCCTTATATTCTTGACTTCTCTTCCAAATTAATCTACTATTTCTTCTGAACCTTTCTTTCCATCTCATTACTGCCACTGCCCTGAGTTGTAACATTAAAATATTTCCAGCTAGCTAAATTGAATTAGAACAACAATTAAAACAGCATATCAATAAGTAAATTTACATCTTTAGTATTTATCTATTGATTTTCCATGTTTTTTTCCTGGGCTGTAAAGGCCGTGTTCTGGAAGAGTTTCTTTCCGACGTTTTGCCTGCACCTGTGGCTGGCATCTTCAGAGAATGTTTGGGTAGGAGTGTGTGTGGGGTTTGTATACTGTGAGCCCCTGTTGAAGAGGATATGTAAATTTGTGTATTTAAATGGCTAGTTTCTGGGTGGAGATATGCAAGGAGGATTAAATGAATTCCACCAGGGACAGGGGGATTTCCAGCCAACAATGGACAATTAACCAAACAGACACTAATCCTTCTTGCATATCTTCACCCAGAAACTAGCCAATCAAATACACACATTTACATTTCCTCTCCAACAGGGGCTCACAGTACATACCCCCCCACACACTCCTACCCAACCATTCTCTGATTCTCTGAAGATGCAGGCAAAGCATCAGAAATAAACTCTTCCAGAACATGGCCTCACAGCCCAGAAAAAAGCCATGGAAAACCTATGGATGCCGGCCATGAAAGCTTTCAACTTCACATATCTATCCACTGTTTAGTCCAGTATTCTATTATTGGGAACTACTCATTTTTCACTTGCTCTAACTGCTAACAAAGACTGCAGATTTCCTTGTTCTTGTTGGTGCAGTAAGCTAATGCAGTCAAAACTGCAGCTAATATCTTGATTTTATAAGTTCGATGCCAGAGCCCCCCAGGTCAACTCAGCCTTCCATAAATTGGTAAAATGAGGACCAGCTTATTAAGAGCTGGGGCAACGTACTGTGAAACTGAAAATATGGTTTCTAAAATAAAAAGAAACAACAGCATGTTGTTTATCAATGTACAATGCATTCTGGAAAATGTCACTTCTGCAGCGTCATCTGTACACAAGCAGCGCCAGCAGTGCCATCTACTAGCAGTTATATTGTCCTCATTGTACAACTGTTTGTAACTGTCTGCTATGTTATAACTACTCTACTGTGTCTGTATTGATTTCTGATTGGTATTAAAAAATTGTGTAACTTGCTTGAATTGTATTGAATTGTATGTGATGAACTGTATTTTGTATTACTGTGTACTGTAATGTATGTACCCCACCGCAATCCTGAGGGGAGAGGCGGGTAATACATAACTAAGTATTATTATTTCACTACACTGACATTGTTTAAAAAGAGATTGAAAACTCTTCATTTCTAGTACTGGCTCTGTCATGTATCTGTGTGATGGAGGGACTGTGTCCTAATTTGGTAGTGTCCTTTCTTGAAAATACATAACGTTATTAACAAAATACATAACCATTACATAGTTATGAATGTAAACCTATACTTGCCTCATTCTTGCATGCATAAACAAGAAACTACAAAAATTATATCCTTGTCTGTGAGACATTTTCTGCTGCTATCAAGAAGACTTTTGTTTTTATAAGAATAATTTTTTCCACAGATTGGATAAACTGACTTTACTTGCATGGACTTTTAAAAATTAGATGCATTGGATGGGTTGTCCCTCCTTTTTGATTGGCTAGCCAGTTTTTTGCACACACTCTCTCTCCTTCCTGCCCCCGTCTCTTTCATTCTTTCTGTGTGTCAGGGGCTCAAACCTGAGTTCCCTTCCCAGGAGCTCCAGGTTAGCCCTCTCTCTGTAGGGTTAGTCCTGAGTGTCCTCACCTCAGGATCCTCCTACAAACCCCAAAAACCATCGATCTGCCACCACCCACTGGGTTTCAACTGGCGGGGCTTATTTCCCCCTTGGGACCCCCCCTTTTTCATGCACAACGCAGTGGGAAGTTGTGCATAGTCTATGTTAATCAGTGGCACTCCTTGCTACTATAGAATCAACTAACTCCCTCCTCCTAACCCCAGAGGAGGTTCACAGTAGCATAGTCAAGAGTAAGGCACGTGGTCAGCACCAGCATAGGAAGATAGAAGTTTACTTTATTCAAGATAAGTAGTCATGCAATCTCACATGAGGCAGGATTCTCCCCTACCTCAGGCAGGCAGGCTTAAAGTGATAGCAATACAGAGTATCAAGATCAAAGCATTACATTACTCAGGTTACATTCAATTACTAATTTAGCTACATTCAACCAAAGTAAAGGAATTAAAAAGAATTCCCTAACGCAACTAAACAGGCCCTAATCTCTACTAAATACTTGCAGTTTGTTGCCTTGAGATCTTGTCCAGACAGCTGGGAGCAAAAGCCAGAGATGGAATGGCTGTGCTCTACCAGCATAGCAGTCTTTGTGCCTTCACATTTTCCAAAACCTCTTTCTCCAAATCCCACTCATCTCACTCACACTGGTCTCAAACAAAAGCAATTAAATCCTCTCCAGATTTCCCGGGCTTAAAGCTGTAATTGGTCAGTCCAGTCACATGGTGTTATGTTAATGATGTCCTCTCATTAGCTCTGTGAAGGTGGTGCTTTGGCCCCTTCCCATTAACCCTTTTCTTACCTGATACTATGCTGGCAAGACAATCTGTTTACAAACAAAGAGAGTTATAGTTCTCTAGCAGAATGATGGGAGTTGCACCTTGTGGCAACATGATGGAACTCCATCAAGACACTGTGTATAAATGCTTTTTTTTTTTTTAATGAAGGGATGAGGCAATTGTTTTGTCCAGATAAACTGCAGGAACCTTGATGTGAAAAAGCACCAGTTTTCTTGTGAAGAGTTAGTGAGCTTTCAACAGACTGCTGAGACAGTCTGTCTTGTTGAGGATGAGTAATCTAGCAAGATATTTTCACATCCCTAGACATTGTAGTAGAGCCATGCAGCTGCTTTTGTGTTCTAAATTTGTAAGCCTCAAATGACTTGTTAGGTGTTTGTGAATTCTAGATACAGGAAGTACAAAAACTGTGTTTGGCGTGTAAAGAATTGTATCATACCAAGATATCTCTGGTCCCTGATGTTTAAAAGAGATAAAAGTTGTAAGTATATATCCTCCACAGACTTCTGTATTGGTTTTCTTTTCAGTAACTGGGTCAGCTCCATGGTTTTGTTGCATCAAAATCATAATGCCACTCATGTACTCATAGCAACCTTCCTGTTACCCTGCCTGAGGCAGAAGCCAAAGGCTCCTGTATAGTAAAGATTGCTTCCTGCCTTCCTTCCTAGGACTGAACAGAAGACTTTTAACTCCACCCTGGGACAGATCAGCCCACAATCTCTGTCCCATCTTGATAAGGGCATACCTATGCTTCATGCTTAATATTCTTCCTCTTCCTCTTCTTCTGTCCAGATAATTCCCTCTAATCTTGTTGCATGAGCTGATGGATTCTCTGGGGTCTCCTATTCAAGTACTAACTATGCTTGACCTGGCTTAGGTTCCAAACTAAACAAGATGGATTGTGATCAGGGTGTTGTGGTGGCTCTCTGATGGATCTGGCCAGATCCTGATCATAGCTGCTGCTCAGTGTGGGGAACTTGAGATATGATGGCACTACTGATGAGCCTATAAACAGGCCTGAGGCACAGTGATACCATCAGAATTTATTAATTGAAGATAAGACACAAACCAGGCCATCTTTGGCAAGTTGGTGGTCTCTTACAATCCTGCTGAAAACTACTCTGTATTTACTGTCAGATAGACAAAACTGGAGATACAATTAACAGTGTCATAAATTAGTAGTGCAATGCTATGCATGTTTACTCAGAAGTAAGGCTATGTTCCTTGGTAAATGTGCATCTGATTTGATTTTTGTGCAATTATATTAGATAACTTCATTTAATTTTTAAAGTAATAAAGGGGAAATTGCTGGGATGCTCTAGATTCTCAAGTGATCTTGTCAGATCTTCACAAATTCTCATGAATTTTATCCATTTCACTTCTAAATTCCTGATAGGCCTTAGTTAAAGCATACTACCTTGGCCATATGTCTATAGTATAGGGTGAAAGTGAGCACTTAAAAGTGTAGCATGCTATTTTTTTCTTTGGCTAGCTTAAAGGAGTGAGTCAGAAACTATTAGCATTCTACTTCAGTGTATCTTTCACTGGAACTTAATGACAGTAGAATAACTAACTTTACTTTGAAGTGATAGGTCAGCACAAAACCATGATCTAGTGAAACCACCATAATTGCGGAATACATGTTTCCACAATTCAAATGGAAGGGGCTTTTGAATTGTGCCTTTATTCATCTAAGGATATTTGGCTTTGTTAGTTAAAAAGAGGAAAGAAAGAGAGAAGCAATTTTCACAGTTCTTAATTCCTAATATAAAGACATGACCTTGAAAATGTGCTATCAGGTGAAGACTCAAACAATCGTTATGGTAATAGGCAGGACTGAAGGGGAAATGCATTATTCAAAGGAAAAGGCAGTTGCGTTTTGCTCCAGATTGCATTGCTTTTCCTTATTCTGCATGGATGCTAGCATGCATCTAATTTGCTTCTATCAAGCCTCTTAAAGGAAAAAAACCAACCTGGTTGAGATCTGAGTAGGCTTGTTACTAGTCAAAGAAGACATTACTGTTAGCAGCATAAGCTCACAACCCGATTAAGTAATTCAGCCTTCTGAAAATAACCCTAAAAAATAAGCACACATGGAAAACAAGAAAACTAGGGGCCGTTTACATGATGAAAATGTCCTGGGAAGAATTCGTGTCGATCCCTGGCAGTTTACACGTACATCGGGTTGGGTACGTGATTTTCGTAAGGGGGGCCACCTTTTATCCCTCAACCTGCGGGACTTCCAGTCCCCTGGTTTGTGCCGGTTTTTAAAAAAGTCATGGGAGGATTCGGAAAATTGGAAATGTAAGCAGCGTGGGACAAAAAGTCTCGGTACTGGGATGACCAGAAATGGTGACTGGGGGCGGGCTTAGAGCTCAGGGACCAGAAAAGGAGGGGTCAGTCACCCATTCAACAGATCCAGCCTCACCAGCCGAAAACAAAGGCATCCCTTCCAGCTGCACGAAGGTTGATGTGTGTGTGCGCGCGTGCGTGTACTCAATCACCTTTTTAAATGGATTTCTAAACTGCAAACCCTTCAGCTTTACCTTTTCCTCAACTGCATGTTACAGAGAGATCGTAGTAGCTTGGTCACCTCCCTGGCACATTAAAATATTCAAGCCTCTGAGCGAATTAGCACCCTTTAATTCTCCCTCTCTGTGTTTGTGTCTTTCAAAATGCCTGCCTATAGCCATCTCTGCAGCCAGCTGTAGGGGTTAATATTTTAAAGAGGCAAGAGGAAAACCAGGCTTGATTTCAAAAGGAAAGCACTCAGCTTGCTTTCAAAGCACTCAGCTTGATTTCAAAAGGAAAGCCCTGCATCTGAGTGAAAGATCTGTCTGGATCTTTCAAAATGCTTTCTGCCTCTTCTGAAAGGGTTAAAATGTTCAAGAAGCAAGGGGGAATAACAAACCTCTGCCCCCCCTCTCCCCCCCCCGCCAGCCAATAGCATCGCTCGTGGCGCGGAACTCTAAAGGATGTGCGTCACCGAGGTTGTGAAAACACGAGTAATCGCATCTTTGATTGACAGCCAAAATAAAATAAAATAAAATAAAAATTAAAACCTAAACAAAACCGGAACTATGGACGTGTAAATATCAGTCACAGGACGACCCGGAATATCCAGATCAGAGACATAAATCGTATAAACAGCAAGGGGCGGATTCGTGATCACTATGTCACGGTAGGCAACGCAACAATTTCTGTCGTGTAACTGGCACCCTATTCATTATAAAAAACATACTGTGGTAGAACAGAAGACAGGAATCCTAATTCTGTCTAATCAAGGTGGAGATGCAAGGAGCCATGCTTTCCCCCATCCTCTCCAGAACAAAACCAAGATACCTTCTCTCTAAGGAGAAAGTGCTGAGAATTAAAAGGCGAAGGAGAAAGTGAAATAACAAGACTATGATCATAACTTTAGGATGGGAAGGGAAGTCAGCATAGATCAGTGTAGGTAGACGACAGTTTAGGAGCTCTCTCTCTCTCAATCTGCCTCTCCCTTTATGCCCCCTACCAGAAGATTACTCTAGTAAGGAAGAATATGAAACTCTTGAGTCTGGGCATAGTGATTTTATTTTATTTCTATTCTGCCTTTATCTCAGTGCAAGACCAAGGCAACTCACAATCGATGGAAACAAAATATAGTTAAAAAAATAATTATAATAAAAACAGTTTAAAAACTCCCAATGTAATAAGCTATTTTAATTAAAAAAAAACCAGCACACATTTAAACCAGTTTAGAAACAGTACTGTGTATGAGCTGCTCCCACAGACCCAGGGTCCTCAGGGGGTACAGGAGGCTGCATCCAGGGATGGAGAAGAGTCTGCTTCAGAAGCAAATGAGAAATCAGAGGATCATAGACCACAAGGGCCACTTAGTCCAGCTCCCTGTCATTCAGGAATACGCAGCTAAAGCACTCCCAACCTGACTAACAACTAATCAACCAACCAACCAAATAAAATTAAATAAAGAAACCTCAGATCAAAGACATCCAATGAAGGTTCACCACACTCTAAGGTAATCTATTCCAGTGTTAAACAGCTCTTACCATCAGCAAGTTCTTCCTAATATTTAGGTGGAATCTCTTTTCTTGCAATTTAATTCATTGGTTCGTGTCTTAGGAGATTTTCACACGCCGAAAATATTCCCTCCAGAAACCGGGACAGAAATATTTCTGTCCCGGAAGCAGCGCCGCGGTTCGCACGCTCACCTCCCTCTTCCGTTTTTCCGTCGTCCTCGCTTTGGGTTTTTTCCTCTCTCTTCCGGAATATTTTATTAACGGCAAACTCCCGTTAGTAAAATATTCCAGAAGAGGGAGGGAAAAACCCAAATCGAGGACGACGGAAAAACGGAAGAGGGAGGTGAGCGTGCGAACCGCGGCGCTGCTTCCGGGACAGAAATATTTCTGTCCCGGTTTCTGGAGGGAATATTTTCGGCGTGTGAAAATCTCCTTAGTGTCTGGAACAGCAGAAAACAAGGTTGCTCCATCTTCTATATGATATCCCTTCAGATATTTCAAGGTCATTATCATATCACCCCTCAGTCGTCTCCTCTCCAAGGTAAACAAATCCAAGTACACCATTTTTATAGGGCTTGATTTCAAGAACTTTTACAATCTTGGCCATCCTCTTCTGAACACATTCCAGTTTGTCAATATTCTTCTTGATCTGTGGTACTCAGAACTGCATGCAATATTCCAGGAAAGCTATAACCAAAACAGAAAAGAGTTACTTCCCTCTGTCTGCACATTATACTCCTGTTGAAGCAACCTAGAATTGCATTGGCTATTATTATTATTATTATTAATAATAATGATGATTAGCTTGTGGTCTACACATACTGTTGTCAAGTCGGGTATTACCCTTCCTGTATTCATGCATTTCATTTTCCCTGCCTAAATGTAGTATCTTATGTTTATCTCTGTTGAAATTAATTTTGTTAGTATTAGTAACAGCCCTTCAACCTGTTAAGGTCATTTTGAATCTTGAAGTAGTTCTGGAGTATTAGCTACCCCTCCTAATTTGGTGTCATCCGCCAAATTATCTGCCATATCATGATTTTGATAATCATGCACTCTATTCTATCAGCCAAGTAATTTGTAATAATTTTGAACAACACTAGGCCCAGGACAGAATCCTGTGGCACTTCACTGACCACATCAGTTCAGGACAGGAGAAAGAATTGGTGAGCACTGTTTGGGTTTGTCCTATCAACCAATTACAAATCCACTGGACAGTAGCATTGTCTAGCCTATATTTTACCAGTTTGTCTATAAAAATATCATGAGGAACCTTATCAAAAATCCTAGGTCAATGAAGATATACAGTACTATACCCACAGCCTCCCCCCACCCCAAATGATCAAGTTGGTAACTCCACCAGAATGAGGGTGGGTCTCCTTCCAAACTATGGAGTGGTACCAAGCAAAGGCAATTTGCTTGACTCCAGTCTGTTGGGAGAAGTGCTTGGCTTCAATGAAGATATCCTCTTGAGCAGTGGCATTCTTGGGAGTAAGAGGGATCCTTGTGAATAGGACTCACAGGTAGCTTGAATGGTTTACATCTGAACCTTGAGGAAGGGAGGTGGTTCAGGTAATCCATCCATAAAAGCCTCACAGCTGGCTTAGAACTTTATCAGACCACCCCCCATTAATGTCTTTTGCCAGCATAAATGGTGGTGTTTTTATGCTGGCAAAAGAACCTCCCCCTTACCAGACCTACCTTTAGGAGCATGAATGAGGCTTCCCCAGCATACACAGAGCACAAATGGAGCTCCATTTGCTTCTGAGTTCCAAATCTCGTTGATTCTCATGAGAAGATGCTAGCATGGCAAATTCAAAAATAAAAGCAAAATCAAGACACAAAAAGAACAGCACAGCACAAAAACATGCTTTAAAAGTCCCAAGTACATGGAGGGCATCATAAAAAGAGCATCTCCTACCTGGCTGTTGAGAAGTGTTCTGTCATTGATGCAGCATTCATGTGAGTGCAATGGTGTGGGGAATGCTGGCAACAAAGCAAAACAGGAGATCTATTGACAGCTTTGGCCTATCAATAAAATAGGACGGCTTTTTAACAAGATATGATCGCGAAAGGACATTGTCATCTAGTACGCAGCCCTTTCACGATCATTAGGCGTCCTTATGACACCATATTTGCCGCATCTGATAAAGTCCCTAGTCACATTGCTGAAAATAACCATCTAATGTGAAGTCGAAGGCTTTCACGGCCAGCATCCATAGATTTTCCTTGGTTTTATTCCGGGCTGTGAGGCCATGTCCTGGAATAGTTTCTTTCTGACGTCTCGCCTGAAACTGTGGCTGCCATCCTCAGAGAATGGTTGGGTAGGTGTGTGTGTGGAGTTTATATGCTGTGAACCCCTGTTGAGGAGTACATGTAAATTTGTGTAATTGAATGGTTAGTTTCTGGGTATAGAAATGCAAGGCTGATTAGTGTCTCTTTGGCTAATGGCTGGTTGATGGGACATTATCTGCTGGGAATCCCCCTGTCCCTGGGTGGAATTCTTTTGTAAGTGTTGAGTTTTGATTTTATTGTATTTCAAAACTAGGAGCCAGATTTTGTTTACTTTTGAGGTTTCTTTTTTCCTGTTGAAGTTGTCCGGGTATTTGTGGATTTCAATAGCTTCTCTGTGCATTCTGTCATGATAGTTGTTGGCCTGGTCTAGAATTTCTGTGTTTTCAAATAGCATTTTGTGTCCACGTTGGTTTATAACATGTTCTGCTACTGCTGATTTTTCTGGCTGGCCCGGTCTGCAGTGTCTCTCATGTTCCTTGATTCGTGTTTGCACACTGGGTTTAGTGGTCCCTATGTAAACTTGTCCACAGCTGCATGGTATGCGGTAAACTCCTGCAGCCGTGAGAGAGTCTCTTTTGTCCTTCATTGAGCATAGCATTTCTTGCATTTTTTTCTTTGGTCTATAGATTGTTTGGAGGTTGTGTTTCCTCATCAGTTTCCCTATTCTGCCTGTGACTCCTTTGATGTATGGTAAAAATACCTTCCCTTTGGGTGGCTGTTTTTCTTCTTCATCCTGTGGTTTTTTCCTGGGTCTGGCTGCTCTTGTGATGTCTGATCTGGAGTAACCATTAGCCTTTTGGGCCCAGTTTAAGTGCCTCAATTTGTCCTCCAGATAGTAGGGTTCGCAAATCCTTTTTGCATGGTCTATCAATGTTTTTATTGTGCTTCTTTTTTGTCCTTGGTGATGATTGGAGTTCTTGTGTAGGTATCTGTCCATGTGTGTGGGTTTTCTGTATACCTTGTGGCCTAACCATTGGTTTGGTTTGTGGATGACTAGGACATCCAAGAATGGCAGTGTTCCTTCCTTCTTTTTCCATTGTGAATTGGATATTTGGGTGGATGCTGTTCAGGTGGTTCAGGAATGAGACCAAATCTTCTCTGTGGTTCCAATTGGTGAAAGTGTCATCCACATATTGGAACCATGTTTTGGGCTGCTTCGGTGCTGTTTCCAGGGCTTGCTTTTCAAAATGTTCCATGTAGAAGTTTGCTATCACTGGGCTCAGGGGACTGCCCATGGCTACCCCATCTATCTGTTCGTAGAATACGTTATCCCACTGGAAGTAGCTTGTGGTGAGGCAGTATTTGAACAAGGCTGTGATGTCCTCAGGAAATATTTGTTGTATGAATGCCATGGTGTCCGTTATGGGGACTTTGGTGAACAAGGAGACAACATCAGAACTGATCAGTCTGTCTCCAGGTTTCAGTTTGATGTTGTTGATTTTTTCTATGAAGTGAGCCGAGTCTTTGATGTAGTGAGGGGTTTGTCTAATCTTGCTCAGGGTTTGGTTCCTGTTGATTGTTTTGCTGTGTATGACATTGGACTCCTTCCCCTGCCCCCCTGTAGGTTAACCTTGACTTGATCTCCTGTGTCTTATTTGATTTGGGACTGTTTTGATTTTAGTTGTGGGATTCAATGCTCAGAACTGACTTGCTGACTGGTAGGACCTGACTTCAACTTATTGCATCTAAGACTGTGATTGAGTGGCCTTCTGAATCTTTTGACCTAGGGACAATGTCTATTCTGCCACAGGGTTGCATCTGCTTGAGAATGAGATGATAGTATGTATTTTCAGTGCAAATTTAGTTGTACCCTGACATTCCTAGGTCAATGTTTCAATTCTCTCTCTGGCTTTTCTTCGCAAACGAAGATTCAGGAAGGACTCATCCCGCGCTTTCTGCAAGTGCGCTGATGACTAAAAAGGCCAATCCGAGATAAACAAGTCCGGTTGCAAAAAGCACAGCAGAAGGTCTCCTTGGGTGATGTTTTTGGGTTGTGATTCTTTCTGCGTTGTCGTTTCTCTTCAAGACTTGTTTGTCGTGAGTTCTCAAATAAGGCTGCAGCATTGTGGATAGTGCGTCTCCATGCCTCCCGATGTGAGGCCAGGGCGGACCACTGTTGGTGATCAATTTGGCCAAGCCTGAGATGGTGTTTCAGGGAGTCTTTGTATCGCTTTTTTGGAGCGCCCCTCTTACGCTGACCCGTGGCGAGTTCACCGTAGAGTAGTATTTTTGGGAGGCGATGGTCCTCCATCCTAGAAACGTGCCCTGCCCAGCGCAGCTGTGTTCTCAATGAAGCATCATCTCCTCAGATGCCAAGATTGAGAAAGAGATCGATCACAGATTAGCAAAGGCATATAGTGCATTTGGAAGACTTCACAAAAGAGTCTGGAGCAATAAACACCTGAGGCAAAGCACAAAAATCAGTGTGTATAGAGCCATCGTACTGTCTATCCTCCTTTATGGATCTGAAACATGGGTAACCTATCGCCACCACCTACGACTCCTTGAGCGCTTTCATCAGCGCTGTCTACACACTTACAAATGTGCAAATCCATTATTTACACATTTTATGAAAAGGGATCCTGAGTTAGCTTCAGTGTATAGCAGGTCTAGTTTCATGATGTGTATTTAGCAGAAATTCATTGTGAGATATTACAAATATTCCAGATACTTTAGAGCAAATCTAATCAAGCATTTCACATCATGTCACCATCTTGTTCTATGGTTACTTCATTTACATCTTGGGATAAATCAGCATTTGGGGAATTATCAGAGTGTGATCCATTTCCTTTTCTTTAGTTTCTAGTCTCCAGCTCAGGAAAAAAAAAAAGCCAATAAAATGTGTGTCAGATGACTATTGAACTGAAATGGTACGTGGGAGAAAAATGTGTTTTGTTTTTCACTATCTTTTTAAAATGTTGTGTGGGAGGAATATATTATATACTAATTTCTGCCTTAAGTGCCAGTTACCCACAAGAGACTCAAGCAGCAAGCATGGTTCTTAGGAGCTATATGGCAGAGATGACTTGAAGAAATGATTGAAATCATCTTTTAGTACCCACACATTGGGGAGTGTTTAGATCTTGATGTAGTTTAGTCCATTACATAGCAATTCTGTTTTCAAATTCTGTCTTCAAATTAAGCCTGGTTGGATAGGAACAGGATTGCTACTAAATTCTGTTGAACAGGCAGAACAAAATGTTACACCAAGCAGTGGAAACCTTAACCAGAGAAACAGCCTTGTTGCACCAGTGGTACATGACAACTGATAGGGAAGTTACTTTTAAAATGAATGAATATATGAGATGTCTAAAACCATCCATAAATGAGCAGAATGATGCTCAGTTGATAGGATGATACTCATTTATAAATAACTTCAGCAGATCATTGTCCTAAAAGTTAGTTTAAAAGTTAGCAACTCCAGCAAAATTGTGGATAGGTTTCCCCTATAATTTTGGGACAAGTCCCCCTTTGTTCAGCCTACAAGCCATTATTGTTCATAACTCTTATGCTAGCTCTAGACTCCTATCGTGGTGAACTCCATTAACACCTACTCACACATACAACAGACCTTGATTAAGATTGCTTTATTGTCAGGATATAGATGCATATGGTAACACTGCATAGATAGTTCTGAGGCTTTGGCGCCAAAACCGCTTCATTAATACATTCTGCGTTTCAGTCCCCCCCCCCCAACGTGGTCATTATAGTTATCTATACTTAGGCAAGCTTCTTTAAAGCATTCCCAAACAGCCAGTGACCTTGATGCACCAGGCAGCCATCTCTCCAACACATACCAGCCCCAGCTCCCAGAGTGACCTCCGCTCACGTCAGGTCACGGGTATAATGAGACACAGGCCTAGCAATGCTAACTACTTCATATCCCAGCTATCTAAGCACTAAACAGCAAACAGCATTCTAAATAGCAAACAGCACCAGCGACCTGACACCTGTGCACACACATACATGCACATGCCCACACACACATGTCTGATATGGGATGTGAACAGAGCAGCTTAATCAGAACCCTGCACTTTCTCAGGGACTAGTCCTGCTGCTAACAATAGTACAAATATGTCAATAAAAAGAGGTGACACAACCACAAACACACCCTCTTGGCTGCTATAAATGGGTGTCCCAAAATGTCTTCTTTCCTTGTTCACATTTTGAGACACCTTCTGCTGTGCTTTCTGCAACCGGACTTGTTTATCTCGGATTGGCCTTTTTAGTCATCAGCGCGCTTGCAGAAAGCACGGGATGAGTCCTTCCTGAATCTTCGTTTGCGAAGAAAAGCCAGAGAAAGAGAGGCCATGAATTCACCAGCAAATACAATGGAATACAAAAAGAAACAAACCTTATGAGTGGTACTAAAATATAATTTTATCATGAGGTGCCTGTACTGTACATTGCATTATGGGCCCTTTCAATCATGATAAATATCCCAACCTATTTCCTCATTAAAAAAAAACACACTGTGTTAATATCTTCCATTATGCTCACATAATCTGCGCCCCCCCCCGGTGGCTTTGTTGTATAACTGTCTTACCTATTTCCATATTTTTTAAAAAGAGTATCTTGTTCTTTATCAAATGTTTAAGACAGAATTGACTCAAGTAAGCCCCCAAAGATGTGTTTTGGAGATAATGTTATCTGGGGGATGGAAGTTCCTATTTGAAGCACAAAATGCTACATCCATTCTGTGCTAATTGAAAGAGTATGTATACTATACAGCTGCAGTGTTTGATGCCATTTTAATTGCCATGGATTCATCCTATGGATTCTTGGGATTTGTAGTTTGTTGAAGTGTTTTGGATTCTCTGCTAGAGAGGTCTAGTGCACTTCCTTGAACTAGAGCTTTCTAAAAGAATACTGTATTCTAAATGTTTCAACAAACTACAAATCCCAGTGATAAGTAGGATGGAGCCACGGCATCTAAAGCAATACTAAACTGCTATAACTGTGTAGAGTAGATACACTCTTTCATGTATTATACTCTGAACAGAGCCATGTACAGTCTGTGTCCAGAAATAGACAAGAAGCTTACTAGGCAGTCTTGGGCAAGTCTTTCAGCCTGGGTAGCTCACCTGAAACCCAACTCACCTGAAACCCCAACTTGAGCTACTGCAAGGGTAATGATTTTGAGTGGGGATGTTCTGCTGGTCTGAGGGGGAGTGGTGCACTTCTTGCTATGGGCCTTGGAGACTTCAGTCCAGCTGGCCAATCAGAATCTACAGGCTAAACAGAAATAGGAAGAGTCATATCTGGTAACCTGGGGAACATAAGATGGGTTGCAGACTCATTTGGCTGTTGTTGTCAATCTTCAAGGAAGTATCATGGGATCACAAGGAAGGATTTGGGGGGATAGGCAAAGGAGCTGTTTCCACTCCTATAGGATAGCAAGACACAGGTTCTTGGACTCATTGCTTAAGCAGACACTGAGAACTCTACCTGCAGGTTTATAACAGATTTCACAGTGAGAGGGTATCAAAATGTAAATAGTGGTTTCATTTAACAGCCACTATAGCAGCATTAAGGAGCTTTTTGGATCTTCGTTATATTAACCATCCATTCTAACAACAGGTTTCTCTGGATTCAAAGGAAAGAGTACAGGCATAAACTGAAGCATTTGTGCTAGTTGTATTGCTGCTTCTTGGAGAAGCAGCAATACAGGCAAGAAGGCATACAGAGAAGAGTCCAGAATACAGTCCAAAGGTCAAGGCTTACAGAAGGCAGCATAGTCAAGATGTAGGTCCATGGGTCAGCAGGATCAGGCAACAGTGTGGTCAGGAACAGTTCAAGGTCTAAACACGAGTCAAGGCAACAGAAATCAAGGCACAGAGTCAGAGATATCAGATGCAAAGCTCTCTCCAGGAAGATCAGTTGATCTCTGACAAAGCCTCTACATTTCCCTAAAGTGAATGTATAGCAATCAAGACTTTGCCAGGTGCTTCTTGATGAGCAGGTGTTTCTCATAAAGTCTCAGCAATTTCCTTTGAGCTTCCTTTTGAGATTGCTGCTGGCTGTATGATGATGGAAGTAAATTTGTCTCTTCTTCATCCTTATCTGAATTGGCAGGACTCTCTGCTGAGACTGGTGCCAACCCACTATGGCCAGGCTCTTCCTCTGCCTGAGCCTCCAGGTTGGCAGGGTTCCTTTCTGGTACAGGTGTAGATAAACCTGTTCCAGGGTCCATAGGGCCGTCCCTGCCATGTCTTCCTCCTCCTCTGATTCCATGCCCTCATCAGACTCATGGGGTATGACATCATGTGGCAAGCAAGTCATGGTGAACTATGAGGAGTGGCTTAGGGAGCTAGATATGTTTAGCCTGGGGAAGAGAAGGTTAAGAGGGGACATGATAGCCATGTTTAAATATTTGAAGAGGTGTCATATTAAGGATGGAGCAAGCTTGTTTTCTGCTGCTCCAGGACTAGGACATGGAGCAATGGGCTCAAACTACAGGAAAAGAGATTCCACCTAAACATCGAGGAGAACTTCCTGATGGTAAGAGTGCAACAGTGGAATGCACTGCCTCAGAGTGTGGTGGGGTCTCCATCTTTGGAGGTTTTTAAACAGAGGCTAGATGGCCATCTGTTAGGTATGCTTTGATTGTGTATTCCAGCATGGCGGGGGCAGGACTGGATGGCCTGTGTGATCTCTTCCAACTCTATGATTCTATGATTCTAACTAATCAATTGGCAATCTTCACTGAGTATGGGCCACATGGGTAACATTCAGATTTCTTCTTCATTGTGTTCTAACACCACTTTGTTAGCATGACACATTGCAGTCACAGATAACCGTACTGCAGACTTTCAGGAGAAGCAAACTGGATCCCTTTCCAGAAGCCTTGGGTATACACCATAATCCCTTGGGTAAGCATCATAATTTAGGGAATAATTAATTAAATCAATTAAATTTCTCATTCTAGTTGGTGTTCTTACTGGGCTGTGATCACTGGGTTCTTTTACTTCTCAATGAGCTGTTGAGTGCAGGGCACCTGGCCACACTCATTATGATCCTCTAGTACCTGACCTCACTGAAGGTGTCAATATCATGGTCCACCATTTCCTTTTTTAAAAAAGAAAAGGTCATGGTTTTAACAATCCCTGAAATTCATTTACTGCCCACATGGCCAGGAGAAAAGTCAACAAGGCAAAAAGTCAACAAGGCTTCCTTGCCAGCCAGGAAGACCCAAACCTGCATCAGCCTCTTTCCCCCCACTCCACTGGGCTAGAAGGCTGCAGAGGACCCTGAGAACTTCCAGGAGTAGGGTAGCAGCGAGAGGGGGTGTGGCCAGGAGTGGTTGGCGTTATAAGCCACTCCCACACCCCTCAGGAACACCAGCTTGCCAGCCAGGAAGACTCAAGCCTGCAATTGGAGTCAGCTGAGACCCGGAATGGAGTTGTGCTGGGGAAAGGGAAGTATGGTCGGAACGGAGTGAACAGATGTTACAAAAGAAGGCGGGATCGCTGTTTGTTAGCTATCCCACCTTCAGTTCACCCTGTTTCCCGGAATGGATTGGAGAGCGTACCAACCATTCCACAGAACCTTACTTTGCTCCTCTGCAATGCCAGGTCAGTTAAAAAAACACACACATTATTTACGATCTTCTTTAGGATGAGGATGCCGACCTGGCTTGCTTCACAGAAACCTGGCTGGGAGAGGATAGCGCTGTCACGTGGATGCAGGCCTTCCCAGTCGGGTATTCTGTCAGTGAGCAGGTGAGGGGAAGTGGGCGGGGGGGGGAGTGGCTCTGGTTTATAAGAATAATCTGACTTTGACCAGGATACCTGTCCGGAACACAGTTCACTTTGAGTGTATGTACCTTAGCCTGAGGACCAGGGATAGTTTGGGGATTCTGCTAGTATACTGACCACACAGTTGTGTAGCAGACTCCCTAACCGAGCTGACACAGCTGGTCTCAGAGTTGATATTGGAGTCGCCCAGACTTTTAGTTTTGGGCAACTTCAACATTCCACTTGAGGCCAGTTTGACAAATCTGACTGGCGCAGCTCAGGAGTTCATGGAAACTATGATAAACATGGGCCTATCGCAATTGGGCCTCAATGAGGTCTTCAGTACAGAACAGGAATATCTGTGGATGGAGGTTATTAAAACCACCGCATTGTTGTGTACGGATCATTTCCTGGTCAAGACTGAACTAAGAGTCTCTTCCTGCCCCACTGGGGGTGGTGGACCCATTAGAATGGTCCGCCCCAAAGGCTAATGGAACCAATAGGATTCCAGAAAGCCTTGGAGGGTTTAATGGTTGGTAACGCTGGTGACCTTGTTGAAGCTTTGGTTAATACCTGGAACACCAACCTTACCAAGGCTATCAACACGATCGCTCCCAAGAGTCCTTTCCAACCTGCTTCAAACCGTAATCCATGGTATACAACAGAGATTAGGAAAATGAAGTGGGTTGGACAAGGACTAGAGCTCAACTGGCAGAAAACTCGACTCTTATCCGACAGGACTCGTCATAGGAACTTTCTTTGGTCCTATCGAGAGGCAATACGTGCAGCGCAGAGATCCTTCTCCTCTGCATGTATTGCATATGCAGAGTTCCGTCCAGCAGAACTGTTTAGGGTGGTAAGGGAGATGACGCAGGTTATACCTGTGCAGAACCCGTGGCTTAACCCAACAACGGCCTGCTGTGACGCGTTTAACAACTTCTTTGCAGAAAAAATCTCTCTGATAAGAGCCGACTTAGATGCCAGTATTTTGACAGAAACAATTGATGAGGTGCCCAGCAACTCCGTCGATGTAAGTTTACTGGATCAATTTCAATCCGTGAGTACTGAGGACATGGACAAGCTACTTGGTAGAGTGAAGAAGACAACCTGCCCTCTTGATCCTTGCCCTTCATGGCTGGTTATCCGGGGTGGGGGGCTTGATGGTGTTCCTTAAGGACATCATCAATGCATCCCTCAGGGAAGGGTGTGTTCCATCCTGTTTAAAGGAAGCGGCGGTTAAGCTGCTCCTGAAAAAACCTTCCCTGGATCCCCTGGACATGAACAACTATAGGCCAGTTTCTATGTTACCATTCTTGAGCAAAGTGATTGAGAGGGCAGTTGCTCTTCAACTCGAAGTGGTCTTGGGTGAAATGGATTATCTAGACCCATTTCAAACTGGCTTTAGGATGGGATTTGGAGTTGAGACTGCCATGGTAGCCTTGACCGACAACCTGAGTCTAAGCATCAACAGGGGTAGTGTGACCCTGTTGGTGCTTCTAGACCTCTCAGCGGCTTTCAGTACGATAGATCATAGCATCCTCTTGGATCACCTGAGTGGGTTAGGAATCGGAGGCACTGTGCTCCAGTGGTTCCAGTCCTTCCTCCCGGGAAGGTCCCAGAGGGTGTTGCTCGGGGACAGCTGCTTCAGCAGAAAGGAGCTTACTTGTGGCATTCCGCAAGGTGTCATCCTGTCCCTGATGCTGTTTAACTTCTATATGAAGCCGCTGGGTGAGATTATTCGGAGTTATGGGGCTGGGTGCTATCAGTACGCTGATGACACGGAGTTCTATTTCTCCTTGTCCTGATCGTCGGCCTCAAATTCCGATGGTGTCTCTCCTCTTAATGACTGTCTTAAAGCAGTAATGGGCTGGATGAGGAAAAACAGACTGAGATTAAATCGGGACAAAATGGAGGTGCTCACAGTAGCAGCCCTGAAACCAGGAGTTGGGTTGCAATCTCCAGTCCTGGATGGGGTCACGCTCTCTGTTAAGGACTGTGTTCACAGTCTGGGGGCGATCCTTGATTCATCGTTTCAGATGACTAGTCAGGTGAATGCGACGGTCAGGAGCGCCTGTTATCAGCTTCAGCTGATACACCAGCTGTGCCCTTTCCTGGAAGTAAGGGACCTTGAGACTGTGGTGCACGCACTGGTAACCTCTCGTCTAGATTTTTGCAATGCGTTCTACATGGGGCTACCCTTGTGGTTGGTCCAGAAACTTCAGTTGGTACAAAATATGGCAGCCAGAGTGGTCTCGGGAACATCTCGGAGAGTCCATATAACTCCAGTATTAAAATCTCTCCACGGGCTGCCTATCAGTTTCCGGGCCCAGTATAAGGTGTGGGTTATTACCTTTAAAGCCCTAAGTGGCTTGGGTCCAACTTATCTTCAGAACCGCCTCCTCCCATACAATCCTCCCCACGCACTCCTGTCCTCTGGGATGCATTTGCTTCAGCCACAAAAATCTAGGCTGTCTGCAACCTCCCAGAGGGCCTTTTCAGTAATCGCTCCCAAATTATGGAATGGCCTGCCAAGTGAGATCCATCAGATTATAAGTACCTTTTAAAAAGCACTAAAGACAGATCTCTTTCGGCATGCCTTTCCTGATTAGATCGCGGCCTCAGGAGCTGCGTCTCCTGGCCACTTTTAGTCTTGCTGGCTGTTGATTTTTGTATTTGTTTATTTATGTGATTTTAGTTTAGGTGTTTTTTAATTTGATACTAGTTTAATATTTTTTTATGGGGGTGGGTGGGGGTGGGTGGTGCTTAGGGATTTTAGTCAGTATTGTTGTAAGCCACCCCGATTGTTTTTAACAGAGGGGCGGGTAGAAATTAATAATAATAATAATAATAATAATGATAACAATAATAATATTTTCATTGTGGCAGCCAGGAGCCATCTAGTCTAGCACCTGGACATCCTATTTGGTGGGCAGTTCTCTTCCACCCTGATGGGCTAATCTTTTGGACACTTGAATGTATGTTCTCTATTATGTATTTAGTTCTGGGCTGCAGCTACAGTACATTTTGCCATGAGCCAAGCAGTTCATTTCTGTCCCTGGTGGTACCTATGGGATTGGGCAGATCTATTCGAGGGGAAGCACAGCCTGTGTGCCCTTCATCCCTAAAGTTGGATATCCTCTCACAAAATATTAGAGGTGAAAGTTTTGAGTGATATGCTTGGGAGGTGTTTGAGAAGATAATCAGATGCAGCAAATACAGTGTTATAACATCGAAACAAGACCACAAAAAGGCTTCCTTATCACACAACATCATGCCCCAGCGTTCTGCAAGCATTCTGCTGCTGTCAAGAGGGTGTTCTTTTTTATTGACAGAAGCCACCAATTGATCTCCTATAGAGTTGTTTTTGTGGCTTTGCTTATGTGTGAAAAAGTGCCCTGTTCTGCTGATGTGATTCCAGCGTCAATGGGCAGTCCCTGCCAGAACACTTCCAGGTGAGAGTGGGAAAACTAGGTACCGTATGCTCTTTTTATGAACCTCCCTGTCTTGCTTGCAAGTTTTCAAGTGTGTTTCAATGCTTATGTGTTCATTTTGTTTGGTAACTTAGGTGTTTTTAGACTTTTAAGTATGCTTCTGTCTTCTCGTGAGAACTGCCAAAATTTTGCCCACAGAAAAACATGGAAGTAAGCAGTGCGAGCAGTCATATTGCCAGATTTCAGGGGTGTCTTTGTCTCATTATTACAGCAGCGTGCGAAAAGAAGTGTTATTATGCCAAGATAATTATGCTGCAATATATAGTGCCAAAAGAACATTTTTAGACCCTCGTCTGATAATTTCCTCACAGGGAGATAAGTGCAACTATGTCTAGATCTAGCCCACTCTTGTATGATTTTGGCACACTGGCTTTTCATCAACAATTTCTTAGGAATACTGTTCTGATTACCATTTGTCATACACTCTGAATTGTCAAAAACAGAATAGCAGCAGGGCCAATGATTGTCACTCTTCAGCAGAAGCTTGAAATGTATAGGCCTATAAGCTATCTGGATGACAGATCACCTGGATGCCTCTTAGATTACTCTCAGGTCCTTGGAGCAAGAGAGGAAAATAATCATGACTTGCTCCTTAGAATAGATACAGAATATTATTAGCATTTGCAGTTGAGACTAGAGCAGATTTCATTTAATGTTCATTCCAATGTGGACAGTCAGGGCCACTGACAACAAGTCTCAACCTATAACGAAGCAAAATTTCACATGTAGGCAACTATGTACCAGAAATGGATGTGTATCATATTATTGCATCATTCTTTTATTTCTCATTCATTAACCATGTAGATTCATCTGTGGGAGACAGGATAAATAACCAGTGGCAGTCCCTCCTGTTCTAATTAGTCAAGAACAAAATAAGAGATGTGGTTCTTTGTAACATGAATTATTCTTCAGTTGTTGGTTAAACAGTATTAGTTCTATGACATCAGATAATGGAACACTGTGTACAGACAAATCCCACCCCACCCTACCCCCGCCTCCAAATCCTGGAGATAAGCTGGAAAGGTTTGTTCTCTGAATAATATGAAATGATCTGAATAACACGTTGCTCAGCTACACGGCAGAGCTCTTACCTTGCATCAGTGGGAATGACATTCAGCATATTTATAACTACATAAGGTTAAAACAGAATGTTCCAAAATCTCTCCAGACGCTTCAGAATTAATAGCAGCTGGAAGTCTGTACAGAGCTGGCTTTCCATTTCTAATGCACAACTCAGCACCCAAAGGGGGCAAGCTGCTAAGTACATCCCTCATTTATCTTTCTGTCCCTGCTGTCTTTTGGTAGTCCTCCCTCCTTTGTGACAATGGCAAAGCAGAAAGTACATAGTGTTGCTGATTAAAAGAAGCACCTTGGAATTTCTGAAATATTGGAGAAAACAAAGCTCCCCTGCCCCAGTTGAGTCACACCTTATAAGTGTGAAGTTATAATAAAGGAAACAGATTCTTAAAACAAGCACCACTATTTCAAACACAGAAAGATTGTCAGTTAAATTAGGTCTGAGTCAAGCATTTTGTTTTTGTTTTATTTTGGTTTTTGTGGTCAGGGTGTATAGAATCTGGTAGGAAGAATTATAAGCAAGCATGGTACTGTGGTTTCAGTATTGGACTGTAGATTTTATCGGACAAGCCTCTACAAACGTTCTTTTGCCACCATATTTTGAACTGTTTTTCTGCTGGCAAAAGAACCCATTTTTTGTCAGACCTACCTTTACCAGTGTGAAAAGGCAGCCCCAGCATTACCGGAGCACCAATGGAGCTCTGTTTACTTCCGCTTTCGTGATTTCGTTGGTTCTCACAAGAAGACGCGAGCGCGGGTTAATTTAAAAATACAGCAAAACAACAATACAAAATGTACACACAAGCATAGAACACACTCACAAAGTCCCAAGTAAACCGGGAAGGTTCATAAAAAGAGCGTCTCCTATCTGGGTTTCTCAATCTCAACCAGAAGTGTTCTGCTCATTGATGCTGTAATCATGAGTGGACAATGGTGCGCAGTTTCAAACACCAGCAATACCAGCAAAAAACCACCATGGGAGATCTATTGACGGCTTGGCCCATCAATAAAAAAGAACACTTTATTCCCTACACATAATCATGAAAGCACGACATCATCTGACATGCGTGCCCTTTTGCATTCATTAGGTGTCGTTATGATGCCATATTTCCCACATCTGATAAAGTCCTAGGACTCAAGGAGACAAGAGACTGAGCCCGTGCTTGTCCATGGATACCCAGTGGGTAACCTCAGGCACGTTACATTCTCTCAGCCTCAGAGGAAGGCAACTAATCTTGCCATGAATTCAATCTTGCCATTTTAATTAATCTTGCCAAGAAAACTGTGTGATAGGCTCACTTTAGGATCTCCATATGTCAGAAATGATTTGAAGGCATAAAACAACAGCAGCAGCAGCAGCAACAACAACAACAGAAAAATCATGCATTTACCTCTTAGACCAAAGTAAATCATCCCTCTGTTATGATTTTAGGATGCAGCATTCTCTTGCTTTTGAGGGCACACTTTAGGATATTTACTTAATTTGTTCCATTTCTACCCCATCTTTCCTATAAAGTATTTAAGGCAGTGAGTGTGTACATCCTTTTATTCTTGCGATAACCCTGTTAAGTAGGTAGAAATGTGAGAAGAGACCATGTGAAGAACACATGTTAGTGTCTTCTCTGAATGGAGATTTGAAACTGGATCACACTTGTCCTAGTCCCATACTCAATATGATAGCCCTGTTTAAGTATTTGAAGGGGTGTCACATTGAGGATGGAGCAAGCTTGTTTTCTGCTGCTCCAGAGACTGGAACACAGAACAATAGATGCAAGCTCCAGGAACAGAGATTCCACCTCAACATTAGGAGGAATTTTCTGACAGTAAGAGCTGTTCGGCAGTGGAATGCACTCCCTCGGAGCGTGGTGGGGTCTCCTTCCTTGGAGGTCTTTAAACAGAGGCTGGATGGGCATCTGTCAGGGATGCTTTGATCATGATTTTCTGCATGGCAGGGGGTTGGACTGAATGGCCCTTGTGATCTCTTCCAACTCTACAATTCTATGATTCTATGTTCTACATAAACATTCATATACCTAGTTTGCATATGTGGTGTTATCTAACCAGTTTTGGAACCTACAGCAGGGATCCTAGAGGTGGCATACTCTGGTGTAACCAGGGGTCATGCTAGAGTATGTGCTTTGGATTTGGATTTTAAGGTGCACACACACACAGTTTAATGTTTTTTAACTCCATAAATAGTTTAATTTGTTTTTTTTTATTGCTGAAATCAGATAAATGACACCCAGTGGTCTACAGTTGCTAGACCACTCTGCCCCACCCACCCCCAGCTAGCATAGCCAGTGGCTAGGGGGTTCTGGGAGCTACAGTCCTCAAAGGAACTTTTCTGAGCTTTGTAGGTTGAGTAGTCACAGGACAAAATGTGCTTAGAATCCAGGTAAGGGAAGGTAGCAGTTTTGGGGAGGGCTCCTGAAACAGAAAAGAGTGGGCAGGGAAATGTTTCATCAAATAACTTCTTGAAGCAGCTTTCTGTTAAATAATGTCTAGGACCCATTGGATAATGGCTGGAATTCCTAACACTGCTGTATACTGTAAATGTACTGCAGGCAATCAGTGAGCACAGCAAATGGGAGTTAAACCAATGTAAGCATTTTTTGGATGTTGTGCAGGGTGGTATGCCGTATTTCCTTGCACAGCATTTTCACCTGGTTGTGCAATCACAGCTAGGCAGTGTCCAGACTCAGCTCCACCCTCTGATCTGAATGACCATTGATTGGCTCAGGTACACGTGCCAAGAGAATTCCCTCTCACCACCACTAGAGTTGCAACCACTACCATCCTGAACCTCCAGTAAAGGTATACTGGCAGAGGTTCATGCACCACCAACGTCAAATAGGCTCTGACCTGAAATGTTTTCCCCAGACTACTTGATCACCTCTTTTGACTGTGTTCAAGCACTTCCTGCTGCCTGGTTAGTAGTTCTTTACTCCATTAAAAAAAAAACTCCCAAACCAGAGCTGCTTCTTCCTGTGCATTGATCCCATGGAATTGATGATCACAGCCATGTCATGATCTCAAACTACTATGCAACTAACCCAGCTTGACTATGTGACAGCATTAGAAACCCAGGGGTCATTTACACAGAAAAAAAAAATCCTCAAAAAAATTTGCCCAGATTCCTAATGGTCCTCATGCATTTCGGACCAAAGTTGCTCTATTCAGAAGGAGGGGGGCAAAAATACCTGTGAGAAACAACAGCTTTCCCTATTTTTCCTGACTTTTTAAAAAAGGTGTGTAAGGTTGTGCACTATTAGTTGTGTGATCTACCAGCAACTATCTCAAAACAGGCTCACAGCAGAGCTGAGATGTGATTGGTCAGACCTCAGAGGGAGCGGGCTTGCAAGACATGCCTTGTAATGCAGGATCCGCTATTGTTGTTATGACAGACTGGGCAACCCCAGTGCTCTCCATGTCCCCAATCACCCGGCTGCCTGCCTCCTGGCTTGCTGGTTTGCTTTCAGGCTGGCTTGCTTCTGCCTGCCCAAGCAGCCCAACTTTCCAGCCACTGCCTGGCTGGGCTCGACCTTTGTGATTGACTGACTGTCCCTTGAAGCCCCCCCCCCATCCCAAACTGCATCCGGTACCTAAGTGTTGCTAGTGCTGGGGTCCGTCTCACCTCAACGTGCTCATCCCTTGCGTTTCTGCAACGGCCACTGCGGAGGTGCAGGGTAGGTGGTGACGAGTGTTGCTGGATCAGCAGTGGCACCAGGGAGGTGCTCTCAGCGTGGCTGCCCTGGCCTCCTTAGGTGTTCTGAGCTGGTTGCTGTGCTGGAGCTCTCTGCACAGGTCTCTTCAGGACTGCCTCCCTCCACCCAACTGGCAGCCCTTGACTTACTCCTGGAGAGGCTCTGGGCCTTCAATCCGGTGGTCGGTCTGCTGGAGGCACTGAGCATGCTCCCGGAGCAGCTTTGGGCTCTGACCCCTTCAGTTTGTGCATTACGCTCATGGGACTCAGTCTGGAAACGGTCTAGAGCATCCGCGTTTCTTTGATATTTCCCTTTAGAGGCATGGCTACGTTGCTTTCCCTGTTCCTTCTTGTCCCCTTGCACCATCGAAGTAGAGCTAGGAGTGGGCAGGAGGGTGAAAGAATAAGGGAGGTCAAGAACGTGGTGAAGGGTAGAGGCTTGGATGAGAAGGGCAAGGAAGGATTTTTTTTTTTTATGAGAAAGGTAAAGAACAGAATCTTTTCAGGTCCCTACATCCTTATTGCTGTCTCTATGGCATGTCCGTGTGGGCCATGAGGTTTTCAGGCACACATCCCCCTGACTCTACTCTCAAGCAAGTCTGTTGCCAGGCTCTCCCCCCCCCCACTGTGTGAACGGCAAAAATGCTAACTTATCACATAAACCAATTTTGGACTAAATCATGTAAACAAACAGGCACTGGAACGAAAGGGTGGGGGTAAGCCCGCATTTTCTGCACTTAATTCTCCCATGTAACTGACTCCCCAGTTCAGAAAAAAGGCATAGCTTTTTGCCAACATCATGCTTTTTCTGATCTAGTGGCTGATGTCAGGTGTTGATGCCACTGTGTAAAAGCTGGTTACATACACTGAACTCTGTGTATATTCCCTTTTAGCACATTTTCTATAACTGCTGAACGTAGTCATTTCTTGTGTTCTGATGTTGTTGAGTTGATCATATGACAGGCTGAAAGTTCTGCAAATGTTCGTTGAACTAAAGTAATTCATGTGGAGGACAAGCTCTTGCACAAAAGGCCTATTTTTTTCAGAGTTCTCTTTCAATTGAAATTTAATTTAGTAATAAGGAACAATGCCAAATAAGAAAGGGTCAAAGAGCGGAGTGACTGGAAAATTCAAGGTTATTCCTGATGAAAGAGAGAAGCAGAAAGATACAATACAACAAGAGACTGTCAACATATTACTGCCAGAAGCTCAAGACAGAGACTGATTTTTTTTAACCTTGATAAATTGTTAGAATAGGTCAGTCAGCTGCTCCCCATAGCACCACCAGGAGCTTAAATGTCAGTGATTAAGCGTTTCCATGGAGATCTCTCTGTGTTCCACAAATGGCCCATTATTTACGCCCACAGTTCTCAGTATAAGTGATAATGACAGTGTGTTTTGTTGTGCCCTGTGATATCTGAAGCAGAAGGTGCAGATGGACTATGAAATGCAATATCAGAAAACCGGGCCAGATATCTTGAAAGTAAAGCAAAACTGGCTGCTTGATTTGTGGTCCTGAAAGGGTGGCCAGGTTTGTAACCATCGATTTTCAGACAGGCAGCTCCCTAATTCAGGGATGATTCACAGTGGCAAAATACTAAACAAAATAAATTCTCTCAAGAAAAGGGGATGGTGACACATCAGCTCCATAGCACAGGGAGCTGTGTGTTGCAAATGGGCTGATAACATGTAGGATGTTCACCTTGCTGGAGGATGGAAAGTACTGATTGAAATGCTACTGTTCTTCAAGTATTCACTCAAACTATTCCTGCTGTCTGAAATAGGCACAAGAGTTTGAAAAGTAGCTATTCAGTGCCCCACAGAACCATCATATAGCTGACATCTTTATCTGCAGCATCTTCACACTCACCAGGCACTTTTTTCTAGTGGTCTGCATCCTTTGTTCTACAGCCTATATTTTGGGTGGGTAACTTCAAGACATGGGTCTAAATTAGGCCCACAATAGGGTCTGATTTAGGGTTGCCATGTTGATGCTATCCTAGGCTTGTGGATGCACATGTGTATGGGCATGTGACTTCAAATCACCTGCTGGCTTATGGCGAACCCATGAATTTCATAGAGTTTTCTTAGACAAGGAATACTCAGGGGTGGTTTTGCCAGTTCCTTCCTCTGAAATAGAACCTAAAGCACCTGGTATTTGTTGGTGATCTCCCATCCAAGGACTAACCAGGGCTGACCTTGCTTAGCTTCCAAGATCAGGTGGGATCTAGGATGGGTATTTAGGCTCTCCCAGACTCAGGGATAGTAGGCCCAAAACCTGTATCCAAAAGATGGTGCCAATTGATGTCAAGGGGGTGGATCCTGGTGATGTCATCAAGTATCAAACACAGGTACTCAGAACATGTCATTCAAAAAAACATGTCCAGCAAAAGAGTCTATGTAAACTGTTTTCAAGGCCCTTAATTTTCTTGCCCCGAATTTCCTTTCCCATACCCTGGGTTCAAGAGAAAAAAACCCCACAGGCTCTAAGCTTTGGGAATCCAGTACACAGATATTTATTTTTTTTCCCCAAAGGCACCATCATTTTGTATTTCCTCACCTTGAAATGCCTTTCCTCAATCCTAGTTATATACATAATAAGAACTTTCAACTAAAATATGCTGCCATTTTTTTGTTCCAATCTTTTACCTGAAGTCCTAGCCACTGCTGCTCTGTAGCCTCTGAAAACGTCTTTCAAAATTGATCTCAGCCCATGTGTGAGAGATTCTCTGCCCCTAGGTATGGACAAATAAGTGAATTGCGTCTCTGATCCTTCTGTAGCCAAAATGGTCCCATTTACACATAAGAGGGAGGTATCAGCAGGTTTGGGGGAACCCCAAGATTTGCAGAAGAAGAAGAAGAACAAAAATCTTTGAAGAAAAATGTCCTAAGGCTGGCAATCCCCCAAAACAGTGCTTAGAGATTTACTTTAAACAAGTAATTAGCTACTGTTATAGACCAAAGCTCTCCCCCAATAGTTACCAATGTTGCTGTAATTTAAAAAACACAATTCTTTACTTTGTCAGTTCTCAAAAGTAATTGAATAGTTACTATGGGTTACTTTGTAGAAAAGAAGGCTTATTGCTTTAAGCTAGAGATCTGTGGTATGAAACACACATTCTTTCTGCGGCATTGTCAAACCAGGTAAATATATCCTAACTGTATGCTGGGGGATCTGTTAAAGACACTTAAAAAAAATAAATCACAGTTTCTGTCTAATTTCAGCTATAGAAATTGTCAGTTTTGTTGTTTTCAGTCCAGCAGTCAAATCCCAATTCTAATTCTTTACCTAACAGCTGGGTTGCATCATGTTCTCTGATTCAGTTCCTAGAATTACCATTCTGTATGCTGGCATTTCTGGGAATGATACTGCAGTGCTATAAACTCTGATTTAGTGTTCTATTTAAATGAAATCCTTCCAGGAAGCCTGGCTTCACCCTCAGAAGCTGCATCCATCAAATGTTCACAAGTCTCTCATATCTAATCTTGCTACTTGTTTATCATTTTGGAAGAGAGAAGCCCTGTTGGTGAGGGCAGCCCCTGCTGACCTTCATCATCATCCAAATGAGGATGCCTCATGAGAGCAGTGCAACCTTTGGTTTATATTCTGTGGGCTCCTTTTCAAGACGTGTGGGCTCAGTTTAATCTGATCTTGAATGCATGCCAGGCAGAATCATTCTCAAAACAGTTGTTAAATAAATTAAATTTGCACTGGCTGTACGCTTAATCCGCTGCTGCTGATAACAAGGTTAACAATAGTGTCAATTAGTATGGTGGGCAGAACAATGACAATCCCTCATTTTGTTCTTCCCAGGCTTCAGGAAATAAATAATAATAACAATGATGACAATGACAATCAATGTACTTAAACTTCCTTTATGAGACCAGGAGAAAGGTTAGGCAATGCCCCCACCCCCACTGCCCAATGACAGAATACATCCTTGGCATGTAGGGTTGCCGAATGCCCATTATTATAAGGGATGTCCCTTACCTGAGGACTGGAAAGCAATCTCTTTTATATAGATGCAATGGGATCCAACAATCCAGTACTGTCGTGCGTAGTTGTGGTGGTGGTGGTGGGGAGAGTGGCATTCTGAGAAAATATGAGGCCAAGTTGCTGGAGGAAATGAGCATGTCTGAATCTTACTGCCAGTATGGATAGTTATGATACTATTAAAATGGATTCAAAACTGTTGATTAATGTGATGAAAGCAATTAAGTATGGATTTTCATCGAGACAGAAAATTGACAGCACTGCATGTTGTGCATTTTGACTGTACTTTATTGGTATTTTTTAAACCTGGCAACCCTATTGACATGCATAGGTTATGTGCCAGCTATTTTCATCTGATGGGCAACAGACTAATCTAGCTCTAGTTCAAGGTAGGAATTATATAGCTCTCCAGATATTGTTGGGCAGCATTCCTCACCACTGCCTAGGCTGGATAGGGCTGCAGGGAGTTGAAATCCAACAACTTTTGGAGGGCCACACAATTTCTACCCCTGCTGTAGGCTTTAGTCTTGCTCCTCCACAAGTTTTAGTTTAAGCCATCTTGCAAGGCAGACTCCCAAGGCTTTTGCCAGGAAAATGTTATTTTCAAGTGTTCTGAAGTACATCTCTATCTTCTGCCACCAATACTATGTACTGGTAACGCACACCATTGTCCAAGAAAACAAACCATTCTTGATAAAATCATCTGCTTTGAAACAAAATCATTATAAAATACAGTGTAAAACATAATAGTAAAACAGTACACAATGATTTAAATTTCTTTGAACAGCCAATTAGCTGGCATGCAAAAGGCCTGCCTGAACAAAACATCCTTGTCTGTCTGCACAAAAACACAGAATCAACCTAGTATCCTTTGGCAGGAACTTCCACAGCCTGAGATTGTCCACCAAAGAAGACCTCATGTGATGCTCCCACCCAACCCCACCTCTGAAGGTGGTAGAAGGCCCTACCTCCAAAGAACTTAAATAGGTAGGCACATTGATATGGGTGACTAGTAGCCATGCTTTCTGTAGTCAACCCTAGTCAACAGTTTGTCCCAGCTGAAGTTTCTGAACACTTCAAATGTAGCCCCGCACAGTGTGTTACTGGAGTCCAACCCTAGCTGTGGCCAGATCTGCCTTGTAGCTCAACTGGCAGGCAGAGGCTTTAAAAAAAATCAGGTGGGTTTTTGGCAATTGACTGATTGCTCAGAAAGAGGTTGTTAATGGGTGGGTCCCTTTCCTGAGTGTTTTAAAATTTAATTCAAGTTTTAATATAATTTGTTCAACTGTATGCTATTTTTTTGTGTGTTTTATCTGTATCTTATTTAGTTAACCTTGCTGTGAGGCATATTGAATCCCAGTTACAGGAGAAAGGTAGCACATAAATCAAATAAGTAAGCACATAAATATATATTTAAATAAGCAAGAGTTGGTACACAGTGCAGTCTAACAAATGATGTATATGGGGAAAAGTATTCTTCCCAACTTCAAATGATTTCCCACTTTAGTGACAAATACAAAATCATGATAAAATTCAAGACTTTACTGGAAGTGAGATTTGTCAACAGCTTTTCAGAACTGTAAGAGCAACTTATCTAGATGAACTTGATATTTGTCATGGCACGATGAAAGCAAGCAGGAAAAAAATTAACAGTGCAACTCTGCATTAGTAGAATCTTAGATATTTCCTTAAGAAAGTGTTGTTGTTGCATGCCTTCAAGTTGTTTCCAACTTATGGTGATCCTAAGGTGAACCTATCATGGCGGTTTCCTGGTAAGATTTGTTCAGAAGGTGTTTACCTTTGAGGCTGAGAGAAAGTATCTTGCCCAAGGTCACTCAGTGGGTTTCCATGACCAAGCAGGGATTCGAACCCTGGTCTCCAGAGTCATAGTCTAATGCTCAAACCACTACACTATGCTTGTTCTCTTAAGAATAGGTATGAGTTTGAAATTCTGCTTGTTTGATTATGGGAGAAGGATTTACATGGAGAACACTGGAGAGTCTGTTTTCTAAGACTGATTCTTTAGCACCTGGCTGGACTACTGTCCTCAGATTTGCTTACAAAAAAGCAACACTGGAGAGGTAAAATGAAAATTAAATCCAGCAAGGATACTGCTAAGAAAAATGCAGCTTGAATGAAGCACATAAAGAACCATGAGGGGAAAAACTTGACAGTGGAAACTTCTAGTAACATTAGTAGGTTATGTAATTTTGTCAGAATATAGGGTTCATGTTTACAAAAAACAAAAAAAACACCCCAATTTTGTTGAACTCAGTGATTAGCTGTGCATGTGCAGTTCTGCATTTGCCCATTGCCTCATAGTTGTCAAGCACCAGGAGTGGGAGGTGAGAGAGGGGGAGGCAATTCAGACCACAGTGGAGCAGGTGGTCTCAACTCAGTAGAGGAAAGAAGAAATAAAGATGTGCCTGTACTATCAAATGGAGTGCACTCACCCTTTCATTGTCCCAGGAATCCAGACCAGCAAGATCTTCATGGAACGATTTTAATCTCCACTCCCTTCCCTGCCCACTGATAAGAGGCAGCAGCAGAAGGTCCTACCAGGGCTTGATAGTCGCTGGGGTGGTGGTGGTGGCCGGTTTCTGAACAGAGAGAGAGGGCAAGAAACAGCCTTCTATGCCACATCTTAAAGAAGGACTTACTGTAGCATAAGTTTCACTTAAATGCCCGTAAGTCACAAACAGGATGCTGGCCAATGGGAGTTACTTTAACATTTTTAGAATTGAAGTGAAATGTGAATTTTCTCCTTTTGATTGTCAAGGATTTACTAATAAACAGGCTAATCATCAGCATTCTTGCACCCAAGCATTTCCTTTAATCAAACTCAACAAAACCCATGCAAAAATCAATAGTGGAATTTAACCACTATTTAATGCATTGGAGGAAGGAAGAAGACCACTAAGAAATTTCTGGTGAAGAAATATTAATAGCTTGTTGTGTTCTTGGCCCAAGTGTCGCTCATTCTTCTCTGCCTTTGGAATACAAAGACCTACCTAACAGGAGAGTTGTTTTTCCAAATGTTATAGAAGTTTGTCTTTGAACATTTTTTTATGTATTTAGTTAGTTATACCCCGCTCTTCAGCCACAAGGCTATCAGAGCGGCTTACAAACTGTTTTAAGCAATAGCTATTTACACATCTACACTGCATTAAACAGTTTCCAATGTGTGTTAGCTAATGAAGTGCTAACACACTTAGTGCATTTAAGTGCTATACTATACATTTTCCTCTTTTTAAATATTAAAAAAGAGTGTCATTCTGAAAGTATTGACAAGTACATATTTATGTGTATTGCACTATAATGAGTGGGATCTTTGTTTAAAAATGATGACATTTTGCTGACAGCTTTAGAAAATAAGGAGATTTTTTTAAAAAGAGGGAAGTATGTTACAATATGCTAAGAAAAGACAGTTAGAACTCCACTTGGAAAAAACAAATATTTCTGTGCCCATTAAATGAATACTTGAATGAATATTAATCAGAAGGCAGTTGTCCACTCCTTTATCCATTTGCCCAGTGTTAGTTTGTCATTTCCCCCATTGTTAGAACAGCATGAACTGGGAAGATACATAGGAAATGGTGGAATCTCCTAGCTCTAGGGGCAGTGCTAGGGGACAGGACTACTCTAGGACCCTCCATGGGCCAGCTGAAGAACCTTTGGGGGCCAGAGTGGACTGGAGGGCTGCATGTTTGTCCATTTATTCTTTCTTCCTAATGCTTGTATCCTGCTGGATAGTGTGAGATTTCCCAATGATTCACATTAAAAGTAGAGATAAAATAATTTTAATATCAGAAGTCAATACAAAAAAGAGAGAGCAGTGAGCAAGGGAAAAGGACTGCATAAACAGAACAATTTTCAGCACTTATCTCACGGTAAACACTGTTTCTCTGTCACTAACTATAGATGGAAAAGAGTTCCAGAAGATAGGTGCAACCATTGAGAAGGCCTCTTTTGTGATGTTGCCAGATGGCATCATATGGGTTGTGGAACAGCTTGTAAGGCCTCCATTGAAGATCTCAGTGGCCAATGAAGCAGACATTGAAGATCTCAGCAGCCAATGAAGCAGAGGAAGGCAGTCTGCCAGGTATCCTTGTCCCAAGGTATTTCAGACTATGTATGCCAACCTTCTAGTTCAAAGGTATTTAGGACTTTGTCTCTAAATGCTCTAAAGGCACCAGATCCTGTCTGATCTTGGAAGCTAAGCAGGATCAGCTCTGGTTAGTACTTGGATGGGAGACCACCAATGAATACCAGGTGCTGTAGGCTATATGTCAGAAGAAGGAACTAGCAAAACCACCTCTGAGTATTCCTTGCCTAAGAAAACCCTATGAAATTCATAGGGTTGCCATAAGCCAGTAGGTGACTTGAAGGCGCACGCACGTGCACACACACACACTCAACCTTTAACATATCTCAATAGCTAATAGGCATCAAGGAATTTTTTTTAGCACAGGTGTGATATGTGCAAAGCTTGGTGCTTTGCTTGAGTACTATAACTGCTGCATTCTGCATGGGGCAGTTAGCTTTGCACTGGACAGGGGCAGCCTGGATCCCAAGGGCTGCCTAAGAAAGGGGCAGTTAGCTTTGAACAGGACAAGGGCAGCCCGGGTCTCAAGGGAAGTTACTTTTCTGTTGCTAATGGAGTTGACATTTTATTGCCTGCCTTTTCTTGCCCTTTAGTGCCCTGGTGGCACAGTGGTTAAATGCTGGTACTGCAGCCACAACGTCGTGAGTTCTATCCTACAGGGCTCCAAGGTTGACTCAGCCTTTCATCCTTCTGTAGGTCAGTAAAATGAGTACCCATCTTGTTGGGGGAATTAGCTAACACATTGTAAACCACTTAGGGAGTGCTTTGGCACTGATAAGTGGTACAGAAATATAAATGCTAAATGCTATTGCTATTTGGCCCCAGTTCCCACATGGCCAAGAAGGGGAGTGGCCTCTGCTTGCATTGAGATCCCTACAGACCAGTGGTTCTTAAACGTTATATCTCTGTAACCCCCTTTACATGTACATGCAGACATTGCGCACCATGGGGGTGGGCAGTGGCGGGAAACCCTGAGCACCAGGCATGCATTCTTCCTGCTCCACCACAACTGGGGAGCATGCCAGCCGCCACTTCTGACTTTGAAATGGAAGGAGCAGAAGTGCTGCAGCCAAAGCAGGAAGAATGAATGCCTGGGGCTTGGGCCTAGCTGCTGCCCTATGCCATAGGGACTTGTGTGTCTGTCTCTGTTTTCCTCTGGAGAACTTGCCAGCCACCTGCTTCACAAGCCCGAGAATATGTGTCTGGTGCCCAGGGCTAGCTGCTGCTTCTGCTGCTGTCCTGGGATCAAAGACAGTAAATAATTTAATGTAAAAAAAAAAATTATACCTCCCTTGAGCAATTATCACCCCCCCCCAGGGTTGTGCCCCACAGTTTGAGAACCACTGCTCCCAGCCATCTTAACTGACAACAGAAATAACATTGGAGACAAAATCTAGGCCTGTGATTTTCACATTGTCACTTTTCTTCTGTATGATTTTTAACATCTTTACCTGATGGAGTAGCCAGTGAAGCTTCAAAAGCTTGCACACTGTGCTTTCTGTATTTTGGTCGGCCAATAAAGGTATTGCTCATTTGTGGATTTTGCATTTTGTTATATTTTTCTGCATGACCAACACAGCTACCCCTGAATACAATTCTGTAGTGTGTATGTGTGCGAGAGTGAGTGTGTATGTGAGTGAGAGAGATTTGCATCAAATAGCACCATATGACTAGTATCAATCTACATTTGTCTGGCTGCTTCCCTGTGCTCATTCACCATAGAGAAGTATTACAGGAAAGACATTGTTTTCTGGAGGAAGCAAGGAATATTGTTAACAGCTGGATGAAATTTAAGAAGAGCTTGGAGGTGATAGTCGTGGAAATATGATGTGTATAACTTTGTTCTGTAAACGGCTGATGCTGAACACAGACGGATAAACATAATGCTTCAGTGAAAATGTTTTCCATATGGAGGCTTATTCTTTTCCTTTTTTGAAGTAAACATTTGTTATTTAGCAATGAGTAAGGTGTTTTCTTTATTCTTTTTTAAAGGGCCCTGAAGTAAACTACAGTCAATGTGTAGATTTGGTTCACTATTCTGTGCAGTTATATCACTTATTCTGGTTTCCTAAAAAAAAGCACTCAGCCATCAATAGTCATTCATTTATTTCTTTAGCACAATGTCTAGACAACTTGTAATCAAATATTCTAAAGGAAATACAACAATAAATAAAAATAAATACTAAAACAGATACCTAAACATGGCAAGGAAATTGATCCATAACCACATTAACTGATTGGATCAGAACTTTTGTGATTGCTGTATTGTCCCAGTGGATCCTACAGTTGATCTCACAACAGATAACATGGCCTTGAGCTCACCTGTGTGCAGTGGTTGAATAACTGCTCACCTACCAGGTCAAAAGTGTGTGAGCTCTGTGTGTATGCGTGGCCCCTTGTTGAATCATAGGCTATACAAGGGACTGCACTTTTGCAGCCACTGAGAAAGTGCAACTGCTTATGCAAAGATTTTTACATTATTGTAGCATACTAACAGAACTTCAGCACCGGTGAATTAATATGTCAGATCTCTCTCTGGTGGTGGTGGGGATGGTGAGAACTTTAAATTTGGGGGAGGTTTTTTGAGTCTTTTCAAGTATTTTAAATTTTCATAGGAACACATTTTAATATGCAAATAAAACCTATACTATGCAGACCAAGAAGATGGCTCTTTATGACTAAATTTGTGTTGGAAAATATAGTTTGCAGCCCAATAAGTGGAAATGGTTCTGCTATTGAAGGGTTAACTGAGAAGCCATATGAGATGAGCTGATGTAACTTCCTGAAGTTTTGCTATTGGGGAATCTGGGATGAGAGGGGAGTGTCTGAGTATTCTTTGTTCCAGAAGCCATGATCCTTAACAAACTGCATGGGCCTTTGAACTGAGAGGACCCCGAAAGGGGTGTCCTGAATATAGATTTGCAACAATGTAGTTTTTAAGTATTTTGAACTAGTTTTAGTTTGTTTTGATGGAGTTTTTGTTCCTGCCAAGAATGAGCTCTCTAAACTGTGAGTAATTGAAGCTTTTGTACTTTTTAAACTAACTTTTGAGTCTTGAGTGGTTATTTTGGTAGTTAAACAACTTGGGAAAAGACAAAGGGTGTTTGGTTACTTACTAAGCTGTGGTTTTTACATGTATGCTAACATTCTGACGCTAGATGCTGCTGCGTTAACATTAAACTCTGCTAAACTGGCTGTATTCTCCACTAACGTGTGAAGTACAGTGTGGATGTTTAAACAGGGACAACATACCCTGATATTTTAAACAGTGTATTTTATACATATTCCAATAATTTGTGTGTGCACACACATGTGCACCTTCATGTCAACTGTTGACTTATGGTGACCCCATGAATTGTATAGGGTTTTCTTAGGCAAGAGTTACTCAGAGGTGGTTTGCCAATTCCTTACTCTGAAATAGAGCCTACAGAATCTGGTATTTGTTGTCAGTTTTCCATCCAAGTACTAACCAGGGCTGATACTTCTTAGCTTCCAAGATCAGATAGGATCTGGTGCCTTTAGGGTATGGCTAAAATACAAAAGACCCAGCATGGTGTAGTGATTTGAGCACTGGACTATTGATTTTATCATATGAGGCTGCTGAAGTGGAATTTCAGAGGGATAGTAATGACTTTGGACAGTACTTATCAGACAGTATCAGGGCTATCCTGTTGCTGCTTTGCATTCTTGTTGTTACTGTTGTGCCCCTTTCAATTGACAGGAAAATCCTGTCAATACCTGCTAATATCGCTATTGTTCTGCTGCTGTCCCTAGTGTGATAGGTCCCTTCACTACAGTTCTGGGATGACTGCAGTTTTGTGGCATGATTGGGCCTGAGTCTCCTCCTCTCCCCCTCTCTTCCGCCTCTCTATTCCAAAGCAGCACAGAGTCAGCAACACAGAATAGTGGGGGGAGGGGAGAGACGGGGTAGAGGAGGAAAATCAGGCCCCTTCACACCATGTGGCTGCAGTCATTGTGGAACTGAAGGGACCTATTGCACCAGGGGTTGCCAAAGGAGCAGTCGCATGAATGAAGAGAGGTTTGATAATAAATGTTTTACAACTGGTATGTTCCCATTTCCTTTAATAACGTGATTGCCATGAGACACAAGGCTGGTGTGATAATGTCCATAGCCTCAAGAGACCAAGGTTCAAATCCCTGCTCAGCCATGGAAACCCATTGCGTGACCTTGGGCAAGTTAAAGGCAACTCCTCTCTGAACAAATCTTGCCAAGAAAACCCTCGTGATAGTTTAACCTTAAGGTTGCCAATAGTTGGAAAAGGCTGCAAGGTATACAATAACAACAATGGTTAAAACACACTGGGCCAAAATATAGAGGAACTGGAAAAAAAGTCTCTGTCTTGCACTTATTTATAATAATAAAGAGGTTTACTACAGTATGTTTGAGGGTCTGTCTCATTGTTGTTTGAGAAACTGTAGTCTGATATCTGAACTGTGTGTCACAGGTTGAGAGGACTGGGCACACACATATAGGCAGGTAGAGAAAAAAAAATACCCAAAACTATGGACTTTATCAGACCATCCTGCTAAACCCCATTCTTTTGCTGGCATAACTTTGTTGCTTTTATGTCAGCAAAAGAACTCCCCACGCCACATTTACCTGTAATCCCAGAAAAAGGTTCCTGGCAATGAATGAGGAGTGAACGGAGCTCTGTTCACTTCTTCATTTGAAATCCTGCAGACTCTTGTGAGAATATCTAGCAATAGAAATTCAAAACCAAAAACAATAAGAAAACTCAAAAAGTTTAAAAAAGCACAGAAACACATTTAAAAACTTCCAAGCAAACCAGGGAGGGTCATAAAAAGTGTGTCACCTATCTGGATGTCACGATCTCACCCGGAAGTGTTCTTGCTAGACCAGCCATTGACACTGCATTCATGTGAGTACAATGGCATGAAGTTTCAAATGTCGGCAATGTCGGCACAAAAGCACCACAGGGAACAATTGACGGCTTGAGCCATCAATAAAAAGTATGTTTTTTAAACTACACATGATCACAAAAGGGCAATGTCACCTGGTACATGCACCCTTTCGCAATCATTAGGCATCCTTATGATGCCCTATTTGTCTTGTCTGAAAGTCCTATAATTTGAAAGCCTTAAAACCACTAATGTCTTCTTTTTCCAAACAGTCAGAATGTTTTCCTAAGACAAACAGAAGAACTCCAAAGACAGGAAAATTTATTTAGATTGATAAGTCTAGTATTTCAAAGAAATAAACAATATGAAAATTATTATTAATATGAGCAAACCTTTAAAATGGTAAGAAAAGTTCTGGAGTGGCATGGTCCTGAGCAGGCTGCAAAGCCAGTCTTGTTTACCAGATTTCTGTATTGCACCCCATGAAAAGAAGTAGGTAGATGTCCTCACTTTAAACACATGGTAAGTCAATCACCTGTATGTACTTTGGTTTTACCTTACATCTAGTATATGTGACTATTTGGATTCACCTTGGTTTTGTCTTCTCTCATATTCACCTTGGTATTGTTTTATACCTACAAATTGTGACTATTTGAACATGTGGCAGCTAAGGGGAAGAGCTCACTCCATGCTGATTGTATCTGCTTGCCCCAATCTAAGCAGACTCAATTTTTTTGCTTTGGCCATTCAGAAGGGACTCCAAATGTGCAGCACTTCAAAAGCCGAATCTGGCCTAAAATGGTAAACATCAGCTTGTGCCGAGCATGGAATAGATACTGTTTTGGATTACAGCTCCTAGAATTCCTCAGCCAATGTTGCTAGTGGCCAAGATGGCTGGGGACAGGGACACAGAAAGCTGACAAGGAGCCCAGGGCAGGATGCGTGAGCATCCCCCCTCCCTAAATCTTCCTTGAAACCAAATCTTACTACTTTCTTTAAACTATTTTTAAAATGACTTAGGTTTGACTTAGCAAAATTGAAAATAAATGACAAACACATATCAGAATGGATTGGTTAATATATGGGTTGTCTAGACAGTGAAAAAACTCATCATAGAATTTGAGGAGAATACCTTTTGTCCCAAAGAAATCCCACTGTGATTTGCTGTATTTGGAAAGAGGGGGGGCCAAAACCTCCCAAAACTACATGGGAGAAGTGTTTGCAGCTTCTCCCAAGGGTTTTTTTTTAATGTGGGGAAAATGTGCATTCCCACTTGTTAGGATAACGGAATCGCAGCACAGTGCATTCCTGGATAAGAGTGGAAGTGGAAACCTGATTGGTCAGGTGTGCAAAGGGGTGGACTTGCTTTCAACAAAGTGACTGGAAACACCATTTTGAAGTTTTGCAGTCATGATTGTGTGCTTTTTTGTTGTTCAGAGGCAACAAAACAGCTTTTTAAACAGAAGGTAGACCCTGTGCACCTTAGATTTATAGTAAAAAAAATTACTGTACAGCAGTGACAACTTATTGAGAATAATCATAGAATCATAGAGTTGGAAGAGACCTCAAGGGCCATCCAGTCCAACCCCCTGCCATGCAGGAATATACAATCAAATCATTCCTGACAGATGGCCATCCAACCTCTGTTTAAAAACCTCCATAGAAGGAGACTCCACCACACTATGAGGCAGTGTATTCCACTTCTGAACAGCTCTTACTGTCAGGAAGTTCTTCCTAATGTTTAGGTAGAATCTCTTTTCCTGTAATTTGAACCCATTGCTCTGTGTCCTAGTCTCTGGAGCAGAAAACAAGCTTGCCCCATCCTCAGTATGACATCCCTTCAAATATTTAAACATGGATATCATGTCACATCTCAACCTTCCCTTCTCCATACTAAACATGCCCAGGTGCCTAAGCCTCTCCTCATAGGGCATGGCTTCCAGACCACCCTCCATCCTGGTCACCCTCCTCTGGACATGTTCTAGCTTCTCAGTATCCTTCCTGAATTGTGGTGCCCAAAACTGGATGTGAGTGATTCACTCCTGGCCACCATCTTGATTCGCAGGCATGGCTGTGTATGCACTTCAAACATGGATAGCTTCACATACCTCTCTCTGGCGTTTCTTCACAAACAAAGATTCAGGAAGGACTTATCTCACCCTTTCTGCAAGCGCACTGATGACAGAAAAGGCCAATCCAAGATAAACATGTCTGCTTGCAGAAAGCACAGCAGAAGGTCTCCTTGGGTGATGATTCTGGGTTGTGATTCTTTCTGCGTTGTCGTTTCTCTTCAAGACTTGTTCAGCGTGAGCTCTCAAATAAGGATGCAGCGTTGTGGATAGTGCGTCTCCAAGCCTCCCGATGTGAGGCCATGGTGGACCATTGTTGGTGATCAATTTGGCCGAGCCTGAGATGTTGTTTCAGGGAATCCTTGTATTGCTTTTTTGGAGCACCCCTCTTACACTGACCTGTGGCAAGTTCACCGTAGAGTACTATTTTTGGGAGGTGCCTCCATCCTAGAAACATGCCCTGCCCAGTGCAGCTTTCTAGGATGGAGGACCATTGCCTCCCAAAAATAGTACTCTACGGTGAACTCGCCACGGGTCAGCGTAAGAGGGGCGCTCAGTGATTTTGCCAAAAAAACCATGGGGACAAATGAACGCTGCTACAAATTTGCGTTAATGTACAGCAATCAGCATTATATCTTCTTTTCTAAACTATCCCATATTTAATAACACTGTTCACAAACTCAAATGAAACAGAGAAACTTAACATTTTAATACTATTACAGTGGGCCCTCAGTATCCACCAGGGGTTAGTTTCAGGACCCCACATGGATATCAAACACGGATGCTCAAGTCAGTATTTAAAATTTAAAATTACCTCCGATCTACGGCAACCAAGTTGAAAAGCTGTCCCAGGGCAGTAGTGGAGGCTGGCCCTCAGAGAATGCTGCCATCCCCTTCCCCATCCCCTTGTCTGATGGAAACTAATCCCAGGAAGGGTTTTACTGCAGAGGAGGGAAAGGTGCTAGCAGAAAAAAATGGCTTTCATTCAGAGAGTACAACTACTTGTCCTTTGACACATCATGGAAAATTGCAGGGAAGGATAATGTCCCTTAAAAAAAGAAGCATAGGAGACTGGATTGCAGTTTGTTAGCGGGCATGGAAAACTTGTTTTAGCTTTAGCTAATTTGATGAAACTCTTCGCAAAAATAGATTTTAAATATTTCCTTTCTTTAAATTCAGGAAACTGTGTATCATTGTCTCTCTGTAGGGAATGGGTGTGCTTAATATCTGCCCATTTGTCTGCCATACATGGCAGAAGCAGCATCAGATGGGAAGGTCAGTTTTGCAGCTCCTGGAGCAACCAGCTCCTCATGTCCAATCTTTTGAGAAATGGCAGGGCTCTCTGGCAGCATGCCAGCACATGCAGCGCCTTTCAAAGGTGCCTGCCAAAGGTTGATTCCCAGTAAGAGTTTGCCCCAGAAAGTGAGGGAGGGTAGGGGGAGACCACACCTCCTTTGCCTATGGCTGGCCACAGACTACATGGCACGGCGAAGGAGGCTACACCCAGAAGAGGCATCTGTTGCAGATGGCAGACAAACAGGAAGGGAGGCAATGATACCCAGTCTCTCAAATTTAAAGAAAGGAAATCTTAAAAATTGATTTTGGCAAAAGGTTTTCCAAAGCTTAAATGAGTTTTCCATGGTCCCTAACAAATGACAATCCGATCTCCTATGCATCTTGTTTTTAGGGCCATTATCCCCCCCCCGACTTTCCACAATGTGGCAATGGCCAAGCAGTTGCACTCTCTGGATGAAAGCTTTCTTCCCCTGCTGCTGCCTTGCCCTCTTTTCTAAACCCCTTCCTGGGAATGCTGCTTCTGCCTCCCCTGCTAACTCCTTCCCAGGATTGTGTCCATCAGCCAAGGGGAGGGAGGCAGAGGTGGCCATCTCCAAGGGCCAGGTGTGCATTCTTCCTGCTTTCTGCATGCTAGCTTCCTTTTCTGTCTTGGTTGCCGTAGATCGGAGGTAATTTTTGAAATAAAAAGAAGAATCGCCACAGTGGAAGGAGAAAGAATGTGTGCCTTGTGGCCAGGCCTCGCTGCTGCAGCCTCTGCTACCGCCCTTGGACCGCTTCTCACCCTGGCTGCAGTCAGTTGCAGGTGATTTTTTTTTTTTAATTCTTCATTTCAATCTGCAATTGCTCTAATCTGTGCATACTGAACTCACAGATACCTAACAATACATAATATACACTGTACATAATTAAACTCCTTATTTAATAGCATTAATATATTTGAATGAAAACACATTGTTTATGTTTCCACAACACATTTAACAGTGATTTGTGAACTTTTCTATTAGCAAATATTTCCATTATATAATAAAAGTTTACTATTCTTACTTGGCCTTAACATTTTAACATAGGCAGAGTGTTGAATGACCTCTCTGCTTTGTCCACAGTCACTGAAAAAGTGCAAATGATCCACAGAACTACGCAAACATTTGGAAATAAACTTGAAATGTTGAGTTCATGTGTATTATGTAACAAGTTGAAGGGTTCCAGTGTAGCATCTTCAAAGTCTGCTAAATGAATTGCTTACACATATTTCACTTCAAACAAGTCTATTGTGACATCAGCATGGCATTCTTCAATGAATTACTTGCATGTTGCTCCAATCTCATTTTCAGTCATCTTATTGTTGTTCCACAGAAGCCAAAAATTGTCATCTGAAGGCTTGAAAGCTTCACTTGTTTCATATCTGGTCTACAAAAGAAAGAAATAGCAACATTTCTTCTGGTAGGTTAAGTGTATAGGAAAATTAATTCACAATGAAATATGACACCAATTTATATTTATCCTGAGTGTTGTTAGTGCATCCCTCTTCTACTAAGACTACTGATATGGGTAGTGAGGGAGTTGCTGCAGTCACCTGCAACAACTGTGGTATGCTTGTCTTCTTGCCCGAGGATGTAGGAAGCTATACCTGCAGCAAGTGCAAGTTGGTGGCTCTAATGGAAGAGAAGTTCCAGCATCTTGAGAACAGGGTATCTGCTCTTTCTTGGACAGAACAGATCAGAGTATCCTGGATGGGGAACAGATTGGGGAGATTTCTGTGGATGAAGCCATGTCCCATCCTCAGGGAACAGACATTTGGAAGAATGTGAGACACAGAAGTAGAAAGTCCAGGGCTCATTCTGTGAGCTTGAAGCTACAGAATTGATTTGAACCTCTCTCCCTTACCAGAGATGATGGGGAAGAGCAGCAGTGCCAGGCCTCAGGGAACATGCAGGAGACGTTGGTAGATTCAGCACACAGAATAGACTCTGCCAAGACTTGGAGGAGGTGCGTGATGCTGGTAGGGGACTCCCTGTTGAGGGATCAGTCATTTGTGGGCCTGATGAGATGTCTCGAGAGGTGTGCTGCCTCCCAGGGGTAAATCTGCGATGTAACAGAGAGACTGACAGACTCGTCAAGCCCAGAGAACATTATCCCTTCCTTTTGGTCCACGTGGGAACCAATTGATACTGCAAGGCATAGCCTTCAGAATATCACAAGGGATTATGGGGACCTGGGTAGGAAGCTGAAGGACTTGGATGCACAGGTAGTCATTTCATCTGTCCTTCTAGTGGAAGGGCACGGCCCAGGTAGGGACAGAAAAATAGTGGAGGTGAACAACTGGCTCTACAGATGGTGCTGCCAGGAATGGCTTGGTTTCCTGGACCATGGGGTGCCATTTTATGGAGGTGGACATCTGGCAAGGGATGGGTTGCACCTCACATCAGTTGGAAGGAACGTTTTTGCTAAGAGTCTGAAAGATCTGATCAGGAGGGCTTTAAACTGAGTTGTGCGGGGGGAAGGAGAGAGTATTCTTGAGAGCAGTTCAAGTGATGGGGATAATAGTCTGTATGTTATACAGGGAACAAGGCAAATAGCACAAGAACCCCACAGTGGGAGGAATAAAACCTTTAAAAGGCAGATGGGGGAATGGCCCATGGTCTTAGATGTCTCTATACTAATGCACAGAGCATGGGAAATAAACAGGATGAACTTGAACTCTTAGCAGAGCAAAACAAATATATAATAGGCATCTCTGAAACCTGGTGGGATGAGTCTCATGATTAGAATGTGGTAATAGAGGGGTATAATCTATTTCAGAGAAATAGACCAATCAGAAAAGGAGGTGGAGTAGCATTATATGTTAAGGATGTGTATACCTGTGAACAGATCCATGACTTAAATCCTGGGACCCAGGTTGAGAGCATCTGGGTAAAATCAAGTGGGGAGAGAAACAGCCGGGATGTTGTTGTGGGGGTCTACTGTAGACCTCCAAGCCAAACTGAGGACTCTGATGATGCCTTCCTGGAACAGATGACTACACATTCAGAAAGGAGAGCTGTAGAAGTAATGGGGGGATTTCAACTATCCTGATATTTTTGGAAGTCCAACTGTACCAAAAATTTAAGGTCCAACAGATTCATTACTTCCCTTGCAGACAACGTCATTGCCCAGAAGGTGGAAGAGGCAACTAGGGGATCAGCTATTCTAGATCGGATCCTAACCAACAGAGATGATCTGGTTAATGGGGTGGAAGTGACTGGATCCTTAGGGGGGAGTGACCATGTTCTCTTGGAGGAAAGGGACAGCCAAGCATAGTCAGACATGCATTCTAGACTTTAAGAGAGCTGATTTTAGAAAACTTAGGGAATTACTGGAGGTGATCTCATGGTCAGAAATACTAAAAGATAAAAGAGTTTATGATGGATGGGAGTTTCTTAAAAGTGAGATACTGAAGGTACAATTTCAAACAGTTCCAAAGAGGAGGGAAAATGGGAGTTATCTAAAGAAACCAGGATGGATGTCTAAAGAACTTTCAACTGAGCTAAGACTTAAAAGGGACATGTACAAGAAATTGAAAAAGAGGGAAATCACCAAAGAAGAATTCAAACAAATAGATAATATAGGGGGAAAGTCAGAAAAGCAAAAGGACAGATTGAGCTCAGGCTTGCTAGAGAGGTTAAAAACAATAAAAGGGGCTTTTTTGGTTACATCTGTAGCAAAAGGAAGAACAAGGAAATGGTAGGGCTGCTACATGGAGAAGAAGGTGAAACAGGGGACAGAGAAAAGGCAGAACTACTTAACTCCTTTTTACCTCAGGACATTTTCAGACACTGTTTTAGCGTGGCTACCACGGGAAGAGCTCCCAGGAGAGGGACGGCACTCTTGCGCGGCAGGGGGTCATTTTCTGATGCTGCCGTCCCTCTCCAGAAATCATCAGTGTCAGTTCCATGAAGCTTTGGAAGCCACAGAGCCATATTTTAAGCACGGAAGTTGCCCATGATTAAAATATGGCGCTACGGCTTCCGAAGCTTCACGGAACTGACACTGATGATTTTGGGAGAAGGATGGCAAAGATAAATCACGGAAGAAGAAAGATAAATAATTCAATATGACTTTAACAGATTAGAAAGCTGGGCCAAAAATAACAAAATGAATTTCAACAGGGAGAAATGTAGATTACTACACTTAGGCAGAAAAAATGAAATGCACAGACAATAGGATGGGGAACACCTGACTTGATAGCAGTGCATGCAAAAAGGATCTTGGAGTCTGAGTGGACCACAAACTGAACATGAGTCAGCAGTGTGATGCGGCAGCCAGAAAAGCCAATGTGATTCTAGGCTGCATTAATAGGAGTATAGTGTGTAGACTGAGAGAAATAATAGTGCTACTTTATTCTGCATTGGTCAGACCTCACCTTGAATACTGTGTCCAGTTCTGGGCACCACAATTCCAGAAGGGTATGGACAAGCTGGAACGTGTTCAGAGGAGGGTGACCAAAATGGTGAAAGGTCTGGGAACTGTGCCCTATGGGGAGCAGCTTAGGAAACTGGGTATGTTTAGCCTGGTGAAGAGAAGGTTAAGAAGGGACATGATAACCATGTTTAAATATTTGAAGGGATCTCATACTGATGATGGAGCAAGCTTGTTTTCTGCTTCTCCAGAGACTAAGACATGGAACAGTGGGTTCAAATTACAGGAAAAGAGATTCCACCTAATGTTCCTCCTAAACATTAGGAGGAACTTTCTGACAGTAAGAGCTGTTTGGCTGTGGAACGTGCTGTCTCGTAGTGTGGTGGAGTCTCCTCCTTTGGAGGTTTTTAAACAGAAGCTGGATGGCCATCTGTTGGGTGTGCTTTGGTTGTGTATTTCTGCAGGGCAGGGGGTTGGACTAAATGGTCCTTCTGGTCTCTTCCAACTCTATGATTCTATGATTCAGCAGAATCCACATTAGATTTTAATTCTAATAGTAATGACTGAGAATCCAATTACTTACTTTCATTATCTTTGTCATCACCACATGGTGATTTTGAAACAAAACTGAGGCTGAATAAACTTGTTTGACTATTGTCCCCCCGCCCCCGCAATTTCTTTTCTTCTCTATTCTTTGGGCCCATATTTATGGTCCACAATGGGCTCTTACAAATGGGGAAAATATGTAGGCGGTTATGGTATTTGTCACAATAGTTCTTGTTTATGTTGTCCTGGAGGTGGTGGTGTTGCTGAGGGGGTGGAGCTTCTGTGAGTCACATCTGTGGGTCATTAAGGGGTGGAGCTGGGAGCCTAGCTCTATATAACTCCTTGCAGAGGCTTTCCAGGCCAGTTTCCTGCCAGGGAGAAGAAGGAGAGCAGCTTCTGGGCAGCCATTTTGAGTGGATGAGTTTAATTTTTTTTTAAACTGTGGGGAGAGTGTGCTTGTTGCTGAGGGGGTGGAGCTTCTGTGAGTCACATCTGTGAGTCACTAAGGGGTGGAGCTGGGAGCCTAGCTCTATATAACTCCTTGCAGAGGTGCAAGCCTAACAGCGCACGAATTTGATCAACCAAGCAAAAGTACAGCATACCTAAGAGTTCTCAGCATTGCCTAAAAGTTCTCAGCATGGACACTGGAGGAACTGCTGCAGTCACCTGCAATGCTTGTGGGATGTTTGTCTTCTTGTCTACAAATGTGGAGGACTTCACATGCACCAAGTGCAAATGGTAGCCCTCTTGGAGGAGAAAGTTCAGCAGCTGGAGACCCAGGTAGCTACACTTCAACATATTCATGAGCAAGGGGTTTTCCTGGACAGAACAGAATGAACAGTCTTGGACAGGTACCACACAGAGGAAGTGGCTGGGGAGGAGAGGGTCACTTCACATAAACAGGAGGTAGACAGCTGGAGGAATGTCACAAACAGAAATAGAAAAACCAGGAATTGTTCTGGCAGCTTGCAGCTACAGAATCGATTTGAAGCCCTCTCCCTTATCAAGGGCAACGAGGAAGAACAGCATGGACAGACTTTGGGGGCAGAGCAGGTGACCCTGAGAGTACCACCGCAAGGAACAGCCGCTGCTAATCCTCGGTGGAGGTGTGTGGTGGTGGTGGGACTCCTTGCTGAGGGGTACAGAAGCAGTCATTTGTGGGCCTGACAAGAAGTCTCGGGAGGTGTGTTGTCTCCCTGGGGCAAAGATCTGTGATGTGACACACGCAGAAAGGAGAGGCTAACAAGACTGGTCAAGCCTACTGATCATTACCCCTTCCTTTTGGTCCATGTGGGAACCAACGATACTGCAAGGCACAGCTTTCTGAAGATCAGAAGAGATTATGAGACTCTGGGGAGGAAGCTGAAAGAAATGGATGCACAGGTTGTCATCTCGTCTCTTCTGCCAGTTGAAGGGCATGGTCCAGGAAGGGAGAGGAAAATAGCCGATGTAAACAACTGGCTCCATAGATGGTGTCGCTGAGAACAATTTGGATTCTTGGATCATGGGCTGCAGTTCCATGAGGGGGGACTTCTGGTAAGGGGTGGGGTGCATCTCATGACAGTTGGCAGAAACGTTTTTGCCTACAGTCTCAAGAATTTGATTAGGAGGGCTTTAAACTGAGTCATATGGGGGAGGGAGACAGTATTCTGGAAGGCAAAAGGGCTGGAGAAAATAGTCAAACTGTCATAGAGGGAAGAAGACAAACAGTGCAAGGACCCAACAGTGGGAGTCAAAAAAACTTGCACAGGTAGCAAGTAAAGCGAACACATGGTCTTAGATGTCTCTACACTAATGCACAGAGCATGGGAAATAAGCAAGATGAACTTGAACTCCTAGCACAACAAAAGAAATATAATAGGCATTACTGAAACCTGGTGGGATGAGTCGCATGATTGGAATGTAGGAATAGAGAGGTATAACCTTTATAAGAGAAACAGGCCAAACAGGAAAAGAGGAGGAATAGCATTATATATCAGGGATATTTACACCAGTGAAGAGATCCATGACATCAGTACTGGAAGCCAGGTGGAGAGCATCTGGATAAAAATTAAAGGGGAGGGAAACAACAGGGATGTTATTGTGGGACTCTACTACAGACCCCCAAGTCAGACGGAGGAATTGGATGATGCCTTTCTAGAACCAGATGACCACACATGCAGAAAGGAGAGATGTAGTGCTGATGGGTGACTTCAACTATCCTGATATTTGCTGAAAATCTGACTCAACCAACACTTCAAGGTCTAGCAAATTCCTTACTTGCCTGGAAGACAATTTCATTGTCCAAAAGGTGGAAGAAGGAACAAGGAGGTCAGCTATTTTAGATCTGATCCTAACCAACAGGGATGACCTGGTTAATAGGGTGCAAGTGGTGGGATCCTTAGGTGAGAGTGATCATGTTATAATAATAATAATAATAATAATAATAATAAAATTTTATTTATATCCTGCCCCTCTGCAACGCAATCGGGGCGGCTTACAATATAAAAACCCCATACTCAAAATACCCTAGCCCACCCACCCCTTAAAATAATATTAAATTACAAAGGATTAAAAACATGCATTAATTAAAATATATATAAATTAGAAGAAAAAAATTTAAAACATACTATCATAGCCTAGAAAGGGCAGCTGAGTCTTGGGCCGGGATAATTATTCAGGAAAGGCCTTCTGGAAAAGATCCGTCTTGACAGCTTTTTTAAAGCTGTCTAAGGTGGTAATAAGACGGATCTCTTGTTCTCCTGGAATTTGTTATACAATGGAAAGGAGAAGCCAGGCATAGTCAGGCATGCATTCTAGACTTTAGGAGAGATGATTTCAATAAACTCAGGGAAATACTGGGGGTGATTCCATTGTCAGGAATACTTAAAGAGAAGAGACTTCAAGATGGATCGGACTTTCTCAAAACGGAGATACTGAAGGCACAATTTCAAACAGTACCAATGAGGAAGAAAAATGGGAGGTGTCTCAAGAAACCAGGATGGATGACTAAAGAACTTTCAACGGAGCTAAGTTTTAAATGGAACATGTATAGGAAATGGAAAAAGGGGGAAATCACCAAAGAAGAATTCAAACAGATAGCAAACACGTGTAGAAGTAAAGTCAGAAAAGCTAAAGTGCAGAATGAGCTCAGGCTTGCTAGAGAGGTTAAGAACAATAAAAAGGGGGTTTTGGGGGTATGTTTTCAGCAAAAGGAAGAAGAAGGAAATAGTAGGGCCACTACGTGGAGAAGATAGCAAAATGCTAACAGGGGACAGAGAAAAGGCAGAATTACTCAGCACCTTCTTTGCCTCAGTGTTTTCAGAAAAGGAAAAAGGTGATCAACCTGAGGATAACGGAACAGAGGACACAATAGGGGAAATCCAGCACAGAATAAGCAAAGAGGTAGTACAGGAATACCTTCTTAAACTAAATGAATTTAAATCTCCAGGACCAGATGAACTACATCCAAGAGGATTAAAGGAGCTGGCAAATATAATCTCAGAGCCATTGGCAATAATATTTGAGAACTCCTGGAGAACAGGAGAAGTCCCAGCAGACTAGAGGAGGGCAAACATTGTCCCCATCTTCAAAAAGGGGGAAAAAAGAGGATCCCAACAATTATCATCCAGTTTGTCTGACATCAATACCAGGGAAGATTCTAGAACAGATCATTAAACAGAGAGTCTGTGAACATTTAGAAGGCAATGCCATAATCACAAAAAGTCAACATGGGTTTCAGAGAAACAAGTCATGCCAGACTAACCTGATCTCTTTTTTTGATAAAATTACCAGCTTGGTAGATGAAAGGAACGCTGTGGATATCACATACCTTGTTTCCAGTAAGGCCTTTGACAAGGTTCCCCATGACATTCTTGCAAACAAGCTTGTAAAATGTGGGCTTTACAAGTTAACTGTTCAATGGATTTGTAATTGGTTGACCAGCCGAACCCAAAGGGTGCTCAGCAGTGGCTCCTCTTCGTCTTGGAGAGATGTGACCAATGGGGTGCCACAGGGTTCTGTCCTGGGCCCAGTGCTATTCAATATCTTTATCGAGGATGATGGAATTAGAGGCATGCTTATCAAACTTGCAGATTACACCAAATTAGGAGTAGTAGTTAATACCCTAGAGGAAAGGATCAAAATTCAAAATGACCTGGATAGACTGGAGAGCAGGACCAAAGCTAACAAAATGAAATTCAATATGGAGAAATGTAAGATACTGCACTTATGGCGAAAAAATGAAATGCATAGATATAGGATGGGGGAGACCTGGCTGAACAAGACTACATGCAAAAGGGATCTAGGAGTCCTAGTAGAGCACAAGTTGAACATGAATCAACAGTATGATGCAGCAGCTAAAAAGGCCAATGCAATTTTGGGGTGCATCAATAGAAGTATAGTGTCTAGATCAAGGAAAGTAGTAGTGCCATTCTATTCTGCCTTGGTCAGAACTCACCTAGAATAATGTGTTCAGTTCTGGGCACCACAATTCAAGAAGGATATTGACAAATTGGAGTGTGTCCAGATGAGGGCGACTAAAATGGTGAAAGGTCTGGAAATGATGCCTTATGAGGAAAGACTTAGGGAGCTGGGTATGTTTAGCCTGGAAAAAAGAGGGTTAAGGGGCAATATGATAGCCCTGTTTAAGTATTTGAAGGGGTGTCACATTGAGGATGGAGCAAGCTTGTTTTCTGTTGCTCCAAAGACTAGAACATGGAACAATGGATGCAAGCTCCAGGAACAGAGATTCCACCTCAACATTAGGAGGAACTTTCTGACAGTCAGAGCTGTTCGGCAGTGGAACACACTCCTTTGGAGCGTGGTGGGGTCTCCTTCTTTGGAGGTCTTTAAACAGAGGCTGGATGGCTATCTGTCAGGCATGCTTTGTATATTCCTGCATGGCAGGGGGTTGGACTGGATGGTCCTTGTGGTCTCTTCCAACTCTACAATTCTATGATTCTAGGACTATTTCCTGGCAATTCCTAGCACCAGTTGCCACACTGTATTTCCATCCTCCAATGGAATGGGAGGAAGTTCAGATGGACATACCAGCAATTGCTGCAGCTGCCACTGCCATCTCTTTCACTGTCTCTGAAGGTAGGAAGTTGGCCCTCAACATGTGACCAAGCCCCCCTGCATGTGGTCAGCCTTGGGACTCCTTCCTGCCTTCTGGGAGAGGGAGGCAGACTGACAGCTGGCGTGAGGGCTGGCCTGCTGGGACAGGCTCTTGAGGTTTTGTGGGGCCTGATCCATTCCTCCCTGGCAGGAAGGTATTAAACCAGGTATTATTTTACAATGCTGTATCGTGCCTTCCCCTGCCTTCCCCCTGTCTTAGCCCCATCTCTGGCCTGGGGGTCATGAGCACTGTCTGGGGGCAGAATGGGGCAAAAGCCTTGCGTCATTAGGTGCAGGCCTCTAAGACAGGGCCAAGATGGGCTATATTGCCTGTCTAGACAAGCCCTTGGAGAAGCTGCAGTAGTTTGTTTTTCAGAGTCTACAGAGAAGAGCAAGATTCCACCTTCTCTTCTCTCTCTTCTGCTAAGTTAATTGCAGGCAAATACTTCTGCAATGTCAACTCAGTTTCCAGTTTGCTGAAGTAAGCTGAGGGAAAAGGGGGAAAGTAGGATGGGGAGAGAAAAAACAGTAGATTTTAAAAGCAGCTGAAAAACTGGGACAACAGAGGAGTAATTAGGATGGTCTCTACCACATAAGGACAGTTGGAAGGTATGCCGTTAGGCAAATGTCAACCGGGGCCTAGTATGTTAGTTAGGAAATTTAACCACAGTCCCCAAAATTAAGTTTCCAACTTTTAAGCTTTAACCAGTTGATGAAAGGCACTGAAATAATCATGACAATTTTTAATGTGGTGTGAATTCATCATGATGTTCTAATCATTTTTGCTCTGTACACTGACTTAAAATAATTGCAAAGATATGAACATTGCAGCCATCAGATTTTTTAAAAAAATATATATCAAATATGGGCTCAAAAAGCATATTAGATAAACATGAAAGGGTTATCAATTGCATGTACTATCAGATAAAATGCTCATGCTCAGGTATCACAATCAATCTGTATGGTGCTGTGATGGCCCAATTTTGGAAAGCAGGACAAATTCCAGTTTCTATTAGTGTGTCAACTGTAACCCAGATAGTCACAATTGCAAGTGAAATAGTGTAAGGTTTCTCAGATATTATATTTTGTGGAGAGAAACAGCCTTTTTGTCAGTTGTTCTTTTAATAGATGCGTTCTTTAACCTTAAAAATCCTGTGTTGCTTAAGTCCTTGATACATATCCTGGAGGAATGGACTCTTCTGTACTTGAGTAGTATTTATGAATTTGGAACTGAGTAACAGCAAGTCAGCAAAAGTAAATGTAGCAACAAAGCTGCTCCAGGATTTTCATTTTGCAGAGGTGGACAAATAATGTTGCTTACAATGCAAGCTGGATAGTGGGATATGTGTAAGCAGTGATCTCATTTCTGTGGATACATTCCTTTCTTTGGCTCTGAAGCAGATGTGTGGGGGGGGATTTAACACCTGTTTATATTTCCTGAAGAATGTGGCACATGGAATGTCTAAACAAAATGCATTGGGTTCTGTTACTCTAACCTTCAGTGCATCTACTTTGATAAACATTTTGCTACTAGTATTTATTCAACTAGCAGAACTGCTGAGTTCTTCATGGCAAGATGTCCTCTGACATGGTGCAAGATTGTTAACATCATCAGCTTTGTGCATCAGCTCTGCTGACACCACTAAAATGGAACTGTGCAAGTCCTAGCACAGTCCTGAAATATCTCCATAGTATAAGAGAGTTTCATTCTCCTCCACCTCATGCATTTTACAATCCTCTTTACTTCATAATCCCAGTTCAGAAGCCCAACTCAAGGTTCTTTCCTTATCTTTTCAACCCACTGCATCAAAGACTTTTATCAGATAAGCCTCTAAAAATGTTCTTTTGCCACCATATTTTACACCGTTTTTATGCCGTCAAAAGTACCCTTTATATCAAATTTTGCCGTGATAGCATGAAAAAGCAGCCTCGTACTTCTGCATTCAATGCCAAGCATGATCTTAGTGGTTCTTGCAAGAAGACACAAGTGTGCTTAAAAGTCTAAAAACAGCTAAATTAAAGAATAAAACGTACACACAAGCACTGAAACACACTTAAAAACATGCCTGCAACATGGGGAGGTTAATAAAAATAGCATCCGATAGCTAGTTTTCGCATTCCCACCCTGAAGTCTTTTGGTGGGGCCACCCATTGATGCTGGAATCACAGCAGCAGAATGGGCCGCAGTTGCACACACTTGCAATAACGGCAAAAAAATGCCATGGCTAATCAGCTTCGCCCATCAATAAAAAAAGAACACTTTATTTTCAACACATAATTGCAAAAGCACAATGTCATCTGGTATTGGCTCCCTTTTGCATGCATTAGGCATCATTATGATGCTGTATTTGCTGCATCTGATAATGTCCCAAATATATATTGTTGATATGAGTCTCTAGATACAGTTAAATAAAATCAACATTTTTAAAAGTAAGTAAATAATCAACCCTGTAGTGGAGTAGGAAGAAACACACAATAAAGGAAGAAAGTACACTGGGATTAATACCAGGACTATAAAGGGGGGAAACCCAAGGAGAAATATATCAGGAGAGCTTCTTCGGATTCACTTGTTATAAGCAAGTTATGACTAGTTTAGAAGATGTAGGAGGACTGTGGTTAAGTTTTATTGAAACGTGACACTGTTTGAGATCATCTTTGAATGAGGTTCTTCTCTACAGGTTTAAATGGACTCATTAAAGAAAGAAGCAAGAAATAGGACTTTATCAGACACACTAAATACGGTGTCATAACAAGGCCACATAAAGGCAAAAGGGCACATGTACCACATGATGTTGCCCTTTTGTGTTTATGTCCTGGCCCAAACCCATACTTTTTAATTGATGGCCGAAGCCGTCAGTTGATCCCCTGTGGTGCTTTAGCGCCAGCATTGATAGCATGTGAAACCTTGTGCTATTGTACTCACGTGAATGCAATGTGAATGGCCAGTCCGGTGCAAACATGACAGCCAGGTAAGTGTCACACTTTTTATGAACCTCCACCCGCCCAGCTTACTTGGAAGTTGTTTAGTGTGTTTAGGTGTTTGGTGTAACTTTTTTTTAGTGTTCTTTTTGTTTGTTTATTTTTGAATTTCCGCACAAGCATCTTCTTGCAAGAATCCACGGGATTTTGAACGAGGAAGTGAATGGAGCTCCATTCATTTCCTCTTTCATTGCCAGGGAAGCCTTTGCTAGGAGAGAAGGTAAGTGTGGTGGGAGAGTTCTTTTGCTGGCATACAAATGGATTTTTATGCCAGCAAAAGTATGTTTAAAGAAGCTCATCTGATAAAGTCCTAAATGAGCTGGATGTGAAAAAACACTAGCTTTATACTTCCAGTTACATGACTACAGTATTGCTACATAAGAGGCTGTCATGTGAACTGACCCAAGGAAGAAGTGAGGCAAAACAGAAGTTAATTATGTTAGCTTGATGAGAGAGGCATAATGACTACTATATTTCAGCAGGATTCCATTGGGGACTATTGTGAAACTGAAATTCCACAGAGGAAAATGGCAACTGTTTTGAGAGCTGTCAGAAAACAATGTTCTGAGCATAGATGACATGCTTGAACTTAACAGAGTTGATTGCAAGACAAAGTGACCTTGCCCCCAGAAACTAGTACATTTTGAGCCTTGCAAAATATGTATACATTTTCAATATGTGAATGGCTAAAATGCTGACAGTAGAAAAATACATGCTTCAGTCAGCGGAGAAGTTATGTACAAAGGTGTAAGCATTAGGACCAGTGTGTAAATAATATGTACACTATAGAAAATGAATATGGAAAAAAATGTGTATGAATTTCCACATGGGGAGAAAAAAAGGAAAATCACACAACCTAATATGAAGAGAGACAAAATGCAAATGAGGAAAATGCAGTAAAAGGATTTTGAGACCAAAATTTATTTGAAATTGGCAGAGTGTAAAGGTCCAACATCATACTTATGCTGAGATGTGGGAGGTCAAAATTGAAAGGAGGCCAGTGAAGAGGTAGGATGAAGGCTACCATTTTGGTGGTGGTGGACAGATGTGCCCAAGTGCTACCCCGCGGCCATTGTGCAGCCTGACAAAATTGTACCATAAGGAGGTACTCCAGCCTGGCAAAATAATTGTGTAAGGAGATACTGGATAATTCCTTATGCAGTGTAACCCCCCACCCCCACCCCAGAATTTAGACCTGATAGTTTTTCACATCCCTATCTGGATTGAAATGTACTCTCTGTATAGTAGAATGGTTGGATTGGAATAAGGATGTTGCCTGACTATAGAAATTGATATTTTTATTGGAAAAATAGAGCTGGGAAAAGGCTTAAACAAACATGCCACCGGTACTCTTGCAACTGCCATATTTTTTGAAAATTCCATGTCTTGAGGCATAAGATACATTCCTGGGACTGCACTATTTTTCTGTTTTTAAATAGTAGTTTATGTTCATTACATCATTGTTCTACAGATATTGCAGTCAATAACTTCCTTTGATATCTGAGTTGAAAGGAGTTGTGGTCTAAGGGGCTTATTGCATGAGGAAAGGAAGCAGCAGTGTACCCCAATAATAGCATCATGTGCCTTGCTTATAACACAAGGTTGCTGTGTTTCAGCTGTTCACCCATTCTGGTCCCATGGGAGATGGTGGTAAACATGAGTCTTTTTTGCAAACTTGAAAAATCCCTTAGAAAAATGGCTTGTTTTTACCACCGTCACCCATGGGACTGGAATGGGAGAACATCTGAAAAATGTAGATGTTGTGCAATAAGGCAAAGTGCGACGTGCTACTCTCGGCTTCATTTTGGCTTTCCCTGCTTCATGCGATAAGCCCATAAGACATTGGGAGGGATGCTGGTTAGAGAACGTTGATCTAACTAATATTTACCACTATTAACCAGCAGGAAAATGATATATGGTCAGGAACCAATCTTGTACTATTTTGTATAGTTTAATTGTCTCCTATTTGTTTTAAGCTGTTTTTGTGTTTCTTCAAGTAATAAGTTATCGTGGCCTAAGGCAAGCATTAGTGGTTCTCTTGGCAAAATTTATTTAGAGGGAGTTTGTGGTTGCCTTCCTCCTGGATCCTAGTACAACACGCAAACCGCACCACGCTGGCTGGCTGGCTGAAAACTAGTTATTATTGTTATGTGCCTTCATGTCAGCTCTGGCTTATGGTGACTCTATCATAGGGCTGTTGTTTTTTACAAGACTCTTCAGAGGAGGTTTGTGATTGCCTTTCTCTGTCCAAGAAAGCTAGATTATCAGCCAGCAAAGTATACACAAACAGCAAGAATCTGGGAAGGTAGCCAACTGGTAATTAACACCAAGGAATGGAAACTAAGGAGATTTTCAGACTACACTGTTATAGTGTTACTATTCCACTTTAACTGCTCTGGCTTCCTGCTGTGGAATTCTGGGGTTTGTAGTTTAGTGAGGCCTAAGAGCTCTCTGGCTGAGAGTTGCAAATGTTCCTTCCTAAACTGCAAATCCCAGGATTCAACAGGAGGCAGCCATAGCAAATATAGTGGAATAGTAACACTATATCAGTGTTGTCTGAAAATCTAGACAGCCTTGCAAAGATTAGTCCAGCAAAACAATCCAAAGAGTCAGAGCTTATAGAATTCAGTGTGGGTCCAAACAAGTCTGTGGGTCAGCAGGATCAGACAGCTGCATATTCAGGAACTGTCCAAGGTCTAAACACAAGTCAAGATAATAGGAATCAAGGCAACAGGAACACAGAGTCAGAGATATCAGACACAAAGCTTTCTCCAGGAAGATCAGTTGATCTCTGACAAAGCCTCCACAGTTCTGCACAGCATATTTATAGCAATCAAGGCTTTGCCAGGTGCTTCTTGACCTGATAAAGTCTTAGCAACCTCCTTTGAGTTTCCTTTTAAGATCGCTGCTGGATGTATGAGGGAGGTAAGTTTGCCTCTTCTTCTACATCCTTATCTGAATTGGTAGGGCTCTCTGCAGAGACTGGTGCCAACCCACTAGGGCCAGGTTCTTCCTCTGTTCAAGCCTCTAGGTTGGCAGGGTTCCCTACCGGCACAGGTGTAGATAAACCTGTGCCAGGGTCCATAGGGCTGTTCCCTGCCATATCCTCCTCCTCCTCTGACTCTGTACCTTCATCAGGCTCATGGAATGTGACATTCAGCCTCAGAGTATGTCAGCGTGTGTGACTTGGCCCAGGTCACCCACTGGATTTCCATGGCTGAGCAGGGTTTCAAAAACAAAAACATATTTGAGAGGCATAGCCCAACACTTGAAACACTATACCATACTGGCTCTCTTAGTTTGTTGTAATTTGTTTCAATCCTAGTTTTGGGGGAAAGGTGGGGTATAAGCAGTGATGATGGTAATGGTGATGATGATAATAATAATGATAATCATCATCATTATCATCCTTCAGGTATGCAGGTTTAAAGATGGAGAAGATTGTATTAGTTCATAGATTTGCTTGAGATGAAAATGCATTCTATACCTCAGAATCCCATCTTCCAGAGCTGAGGAGCCTGGGTGCAGTAAGGGAAGAAATTATTCCATCACACAAAATCTCATCCTTGATCCTTTAAAAATTCACTGCAGTAGCCAGATCTTAGAAATGACTTTTGAATATCAATGTCCTGTATAAGAACTGGCACTAGTTCTACACCTGGGCAATGGGCCATGTCCAGTATTTGGTATGCAAAGTATGGATTCTGTCCAGGAGAATGCAATTTACTCTGTGTCCACTGGATTACCTTACATAAGCATGTCCTTTGCCTTCTGAAGGGATTTATTTTTGTTTGAATCATCCATTGAACAAACTAATGACCTTTGAAAGAATCAGGGATAAATTTGACTTCTAAGGTATGTTGGGACTGAGCTGGAGGAATTTCTGGAATGGAGATCTGGAGGTGATTGAAGTAAGATAAGGCTTTGATTGTGTGTTTGAATGCTTTCCTTGAGTAGTGAAGCATGATGCTGAGCTATGGCATTACCACTTCCCAGCAAGCCCCTTCATGTTGCCACATAGGATGCTGGTAGTGACATTTGATACATCACAGAGGCAGAATGCAAGCTGGTCAGTGAAAGGACACTCATCAGGGAGCAGGAAAAAGTCAAAGCTTTGCAATAGCAGATGTGTTTTCAAAGGCAGGCCTCACTTCAGGAGTGGGCAAACTGCAGCCATGTGACCCACATGTTCTTCCAAGGGATATTCACCCAAAATACTCTCTTCTGACTCCAGGAAGCCTCCAGCAGCTGTGACTTTGCAATTTTGCTCCTCCCAGGGCTTATCTACACTAGCCAGGATATGCTGGCACCCTGCTGGCATATCCTGGCTGAGGAGGTGGCCCATTCTTCCCTGTTACCTGAAGAAAACAGGCTGGAGCCCACACAGGAATGCTGGCCCATTGCTGCAGCCACCACCATTTTCTCTGCTCTACTGGGTCTGGGCAGCTGGCAGCACCACGTGACAAGCACACTGCATGTGACCAGTGTTGGTCACATGCTGCAGGTCTGCTGCCCAGACCCGACAGAGCAAGGGTGATTGTATGGCCCCCACAGGGGCGGGGGCTGACAGGGCTGTAGCCTGGGGGCCCGGGCACCCAGGATTGGGAGGGGGCCCCAGTGTGATATTTTTGTAAGTTTTTATTATGTAAATCCATTTAGGTTTTGTTTTTTTTAATAAATATAAATATCACTTTGGTGTCATCACTTAAACTAGTTTATTTTAATTTTTATCCTAAATCCTGTAGAGCATATCACTGCCTGCCAAAGATCCTGGCCTGGGGGCCTGCTTCAGGATGTGGGGGCCATGGGTGACCGGCAGCAGTAGCGAGGGATGGCCTATTGCGGGGCCCGATCTTCCCATCCTGGTGGTAGAGGATTAAATTGGGTATTTTCTTGAAATGCAGTAAAGTGCCCTATCCCGGCTTGCCCCTGTTCCAGCTCCATATCTGCCAGGGTTTTTAGTCATTATTATAATGTTTTAATTGTTGGAAGCTGCCCCAATTGTTTTTAGCAGAGGGGCGGGATATAAATAAATATTATTATTATTATTATTATTATTATTATTAAAGCCCAATGTCATCTGGACTGCAGGGCTCTGGAATGGGGGCAAGCTGGGGTATTTAGCCCATGTAGAGAAGCCCCCAGACTCTGGAATACCATCCCTAGAGAGGTTATACTGGCATCCTCCTTACTATGCTTTTATGCTGACTATGCTTTCAATGGCTGTTAATTTTATTGATAGTTTAATTATATTTTTAACTTTCATATGATATAATTTTCAAAGCTTTAACTGTTTTTATGTTCTAAGCCATCTTGAGTCCTGGACAGAGAAAAAGGCATCATCATCATCATCATCATCATCATCATCAATTTCCTTCTTTTTCAAACAGAGTAAAAAAACCCCAAGGAGGTCGGGAGAAGAACAGGGGTGTCACGCTTACAGAGCCCCATATCAGATGACACAGTCCTCCTACGTCCTCCTCCCAACCTTCCCCCGTGCTTCCTCCGTGCTGCAGGTGGCGCTTTTTATTGATCAGGAGGAGGACGGAGGAGGACTGCGTTGTCTGAAACAGGGCTCTGTAAGTGGGACAGCCCTGTTCTTCTCCCGACCTCCTCGTTTTTTTTTTTTAACCCCATTTGAAAAAGTCCAGCAACAAAAACAACAAGAAGACATCAGGCTATTTCCTGTATTTCTTTAACTTCAGGGCTGAGGCATTTCCCAGCATTTTTGCAATAGTTTTGCAATAGTTCAGGGGCCTTTAGAGGTTTGGGGGCCTACCAAAAAAAGAAAAAAAGAAAAAAAGGATTGGGGTTGCATGTGACCCATGGACTGCTCTTTGCCCATCTCTGATTTAGGTCGTATTGTTGTTGTAATGGGTCGTCAGTTTGAGTCTTACATAGGATGACCCTATCCTAGGGTTTTCTTGCAAGATTTATTCAGAGGTTTTCCATTGCCTTCTTCTGAAGCTGAGAGAATGTGACTTGGCCAAGGTCCCCCACTGGGTTTCTGGGGCTGAGGGGGGATACAAACCCTTCTTTCCTACAGTTCTAGTCCAGCACTCAAACCACTGTGCATCACTCTCTCTCTCTTTAAAAAATAAAGATCAGCTTTGTAAAGATTGGATTGTTGTTATGCAGTGGTTTGAGTGTTGAACTACTACTATGGAGACCAAGGTTTGAATCCCTGCTCAGCTGTGAAGACCCATTGGATGACCTTGGGCAAGTCACACACTTCCAGCCTCAAAAAACCCCGTGATACACCTTAGGATCTCTATAAGTTGCAAACAACTTGAAGGCACACAACAAGAAGTCAATTCTGACTTACAGCAACAAGATTTTCACAGGATTTTCTTTGCAGAATTTCTTCAGAGGAAGTTTGCCTTCCTTTGAAGATGAGAGAGTGTGGCTTGGCCAAGGTCAGACAGTGGGCTTCTGTGACTGTGAAGATCCGAACCCTGTTTTTTCAGAGTCCTAGTCCAACGCACGAACCACTGCACCATGCTGGCTGTGATTTAAGCTATACATATCCAGGTATTAGCACAAATAGTGGGACCTGAAATAAAGAGGGACAGTGTGGAGTGTTCCTATTCACTGTCCTCATCCATCAGCCCTGCCTTTGCATGTTCTGTGCTCGTAATAGTCTGTGGCCACTGAGCATTCCTGTTGGCAGTGGTTTCCCTCTGTTTTTCCTAAAGGCTCTCAGAGTGGTAGCTATGTTAATCTATTGCAGTGAAAACAACAGAGCCCTCCTGTACTTTGAAGTCTAATAAATTCACAAGCTGAAGTCAATGTGATGGCAAATAACAACATTGAATGATCTTTCATAGACTATAGCCCACTTCTTCAACTGTATGAACAGGTATTCAGAATTTCAGGTAAATATTTCATGGTGGGGCCAGATGCCTTGGTACATAGTTGAAGCCAGAGGGAAACTAGATGTAGAAAGTATGGGCAGTGACAATTACATGATTAACACTGACTGTTCGTAAAAATGTTGCTGATCGCATGAATACCCTGGGACTCAATAGAACATACAAGCCCTATTCAAGCAGCATGGAAAGCAGTAAAAACCACAATATGATGTCACCACATAAATTCACCCACTACAAACTTCCAGGCTTGCAGTAGAAAGGACTTTGTATAGACTGCTGTTCTTTCACAGGTTTCCATATGATTCAGAATCCTTATTGTGTATGGTTCAGTTTGTTGATATACTTGTCTGGCACCCAGAGCTTGGAAAAATGGCCATGGTGATTGAGTCATTGTAGGAGCCATAGTCCATAAAAATCTTATATCTCTTTAGTTATTAATCCAAGATGATACTAGGCTTAAACTGCCACCGAGGACAGGACTGGTTTAAGGAATTTTGGAAGCCCCTGCAATGCTTTATTTTGGGGGGGGGGCATATGTGTATCTCAGGTCAATGTAACCTAATCTAACCTATTCACAGTACAGGATATTACTAATAATGTTTTTGCAGGAGGAGGGTTATGGCGCCCCCCCCAATGACAGGGCCCCCTGCGGCTACAGGTGTCTTTATGTGTGTCTTTAGAGAGGCTGCCCAGCACAGTTTTATCCAGTAGTTTATCATTTGCTGTCCTCACACCAGGTAGTACAAGGGCCCTCCACACTACAGAAATATGATGCTATATTCCACTTTAACTACCATGACAATATCCTATGGAATCTGTTGATTGGAAGATTAAGGAGGGGCCTTTAGAATTCTCAGCCAGAGGGCTCCAATCCTACAAACCCCAGGATTCCAGAGGATGGAAACATGGCATTTAAAATGGAATTATAGTGCTATAACTGTATAGTGTGAATAGCAGGAATAGGCCCCTGCTCACATGTGTGACCCTGTTCCTTTTGGGCAGAGATCAACATAGTAGACAAACATATAATGTGAAAGTAGCAAATGTTACCATGGCTAGAGGCTCAGACACAACCTGAAGACTATGTTGAATAACTTTCATATGATAAAACATAAAGCAGGTATAGACTCAAAATGAGGCATCTACTATTTATGAAATATGACTGAAAACAAAGGAATGTTTACAAATTTAAATTATTTTTCTTTCCTTCCTGTTTTTGCTCTTGCTGTAGCAGATTCTCTTCAGAACTATGTGTATTTTCATTTTGTATCGATCTCTTTGCCCCACCCCCACTCATCTTCAGTACAGTGCATTATAGTGCCATCTTGTGTAGAAAGATATTATTAAGAAGAAAGGAAATATCAAAGAAGTGAGCACTGCTACAATTAAATACTCTTATCCTCTGTAGATTTGACAGACAACTACTTTTGTGTGATGTCTTTTTCTGATACTTCAGCCGTCACCTCGGCTATTACTTATTGCTGCTGAAAATAGGCAGAATGCAAGTACTATGTCTTTTTAAAAATAAAATAAAATAAAAATTAAAAAAATTAGAAATAAAATCACTCAGTAATCATAATTGCAAAGTTCTCCATAATATGGACAGCCTCTGGGAAATGGAATGTTACATCTACTGGGCTAGTTGTAAGCTTGTGAACATTATTGCACCTAACATTAAATAAGATACTTTGCCGATGGTGACGTGTGTGAATGTGGTATGCAGCGAACTTGGATAAATACCAAGTTGAGACAGAAAAGATTTAAATTATGCCCATTTCCCCCTTGTGTCACTTTTATCTAATAACCATTATCTAGCTGCGTCCCTGGGAAGAAGAATTATTACCTGAGAACAATGTCCTCTAATATTGGCCATAATTCTGTTTGAGTGATAAGCTCCCCCAATGTACTTATGTTGGAGATCTGACAAGGATAGTTGCAAGTTGGGCAAGGACATGAAAGAACTCTCCTGGCACATTTCCAGGGCTAGAGAGTGGCTGTTCGGCTCAGGGGAATAGTTATGCACAAGTGCTGGGCTCTTCCAGGTTGATCTAAAGAAGCATGAATTCTCACAGTATAACTCCTTGGGGTCAGTTACATGGCAAAATAAATCCGCTAAAACATCGCAAAGAGTCCTAATAGTTCACTTGTCTTTGGGATGAAAGTCGCCATATTCAGAAGGAGGGGGAAAAAACCCCATAAGCCACATATCAGCTTTCACTATTTTCTCCAACTTTTTTGATAAAGTTCACAAAAATGTGCACAATCAGTTGTGTGAATTACCGAGCTGATCACAGAGCTGAGCTGTGATTGGTTGGACCAACTTCAGAGAGGGCAGACATCTCACAAGAGATGTGAGGAGCCTCAAATGAAAAGATCCAGCCACTGTTGTTATACCAGTGCTATCCCCGTCCCAATTGCCCAGGTGTCTGCCTCCCAGCTTGTTTGGCTGCTGCGGCTGAGGGATCCCCACTTAGCCATAATTACTGTTCCTTTGTGTGTGTGTGTGTGTGTGTGTGTGTGAGAGAGAGAGAGAGAGAGAGAGAGAGAGAGAGAGAGTATCATTCTGCTCCGCTGGCTGTTACACATCACAGTGGGTGAGGGGAAGGGGGCTTGAGGGAAGCAGTGTGAAGGGGGAGCCTGTGACTCCATTGCTTCTGACAGCTGGGTGACCATCACCACCAAGACCATCCTCCACCGGGGAATCTAGCCTGTTTCCTTGCCTCCTTTTTTCATTATTCCTCTCTCCCTCCTGTGGTGTCCCTTCTTTTTTGGTTGTTTGCACATCTCTCGCACCCCCCAACCAGCGATTGGGGTGCTCTGGTGGCCATGCCCCCACCTTTGCCTGTGTGAACTACAAAGCAGAAAACTTACTGGATCTACCAGTTTCACACTAAATCATGTAAACTGTGCGCGCTGGTGCAAAAATGCGCTAATGTGCAAACTATCGCAATGAAAACTGCTGTGTAACTGAGCCCCTTGAGTTTTTCTAGTTGTTGTTACCTTCACATACCCTCATTCCAGTATTTCAGGGGCTGTTTGAAGTGATTCGCTGGATCTGCACTACAAGTCTTCCAAAGGGTTTTTTTTTTTTAAAAAAAAAAACACAAAGGAGATTATCACACAAGGCTTTATTCTGGAATTACATGAAGGTATTAGCAAATTTAGCCAGTACTTATTGCACAACGTTGGCCCCATCTATACGAGGGGGTAAAATATGATCTGCTCCAAATAAATAGCAATTCACAACACTGGGGTGTATCTTAATGGTTAATAGAGCTCCCCAAAACTTTGCATGCTCCTAGCCAAGATGGCGACCATGAGTGAATTACTCACTGTTTTAAATCTGCCTCTGCCTAATTTTTTTTAAAAAACTGTTTACCATGCTGTCCATAAGCAATACTTCATATTTACAAAAGAAAAAAAAAGCACTGTCTGTAGCTGCTCCTTGGCCTTCTGTGCTGTCTGTAGCTGCTCCTTGCTCTTGGGCCTTGGGGTAGAAACATGGAAAGCTTCAAGTCCTTTCTAAACATGGAAGTGGAGGGTCCTTCTCTTCCTGGCATGTGTGGTGTGTGTGTTAGCATGGTGTGTGTGTGTAGCATGGGCAGGTGAGTAATGTGAGGGGTGTAGTATGGGATGTGTGTGTATTGTGTGTGTGTGTAGAGTAGTGTGGGATGTGTGTGTATTGTGGTGTGTGTGTGTAAAGTAGGGTGTGTGTGTATTGTGTGGTGTTTGTGTATTTGTGCTATTGCATGGTGGTGGCAGAGGGGCTCTTGCATTCTGGCACGCATGCTGTGTGTATGTGTAGCATTGTGTGTGTGTAGCGTAGGGTGTGTGTATACGTGGTTGTATGCCAATGGCATTGTGGCTCTCACATCCTGCCATGTGTGTAGCATGGTGTGTGTGTGGTGTTTGTGTGTGTGTGTATGATTGCATGGCAGTGGCAGAGGCGCTCTCATGTCCTGGTGCACACAATGTGTGTCTGTGTGTAGCGTGTGGTGTGTGTGTGTGTGTATGAGTGGCTGCATGGTGGAAGCGGAAAGGCTCTCATGTCCTGGCGAGTGGTGTGTGTGTGTGTGTGTAGTGTGGTGTGTGCGTATATGTGCAGTTCCATGGCAGTGGACGGTCTCTCACGTCCTGGCATGTGTGGCATGTTTGTGTCTAGCATTGTGTGTGTGTCTATGTGTATAGTGTGGTGTGTGTGTGTGTATGTGCAGTTCCATGGCAGTGGAGGGGCCCTCACATCCTGGCATGTGTGGCGTGTTTCTGTCTAGCGTTGTGTGTGTGTCTATGTGTCTGTGTGTCTGTGCGGTTGCATGGCGGCAGTGGAGGGGCTCTTGTCATGAAATTAGCCATTATAGTTGATTTGAAAGATTATATATTAAATCGTCAAGTGATCATACTCTTTCCTAAGTGGCCAATCAGCAGAGTGGGAATGGAAACACACCAAAACGTTTTATATATATATAGATAATGGTGTATGTTACACCGGGTATAGCTACTTTTCTTTATTTCATTTGGTTCACTATAAAACAACCCACTAACCTTTGTTCTCTGGGTGATATACAAATAAAGTAAAATCATTCACACACACACACACACTTTTTAAAAAAGCAAATCAACAATAACAACTTACTTGGATAAAACAACACTGGTTAAAAACTAAGTAAAACCACCAGCATAGGATAAATACCACTGGAAAGGTGTTTCAGGATACCTGGAAAGACAATAAGGCCTTCACCTACCACTTAAAAAGACCATAACAGTACCAGGCTATGGTACAGTTGTCCCTTCATATTCACTGGGGTTTGGTTCCAGGACCCCACGTGGATACCAAAATCTGTGAATACTCAAGTCCCATTATATGCAATGGCATAGCAAAGTGGAGTCCCTTATATAAGATGGCAAAATCAAGGTTTGCTTTATGGATTACAGTATATTTTTAAAAGAATATTTTCAAGCTGTGAATACTTAAATCTGTGGATATGGAGGGACAACTGTATAGTCTGCATACTCCTTACACAGCATCAGGCCATATAAAAAGTCTAAAGATTGCATCATACAATCTATTAGCACAACATGTTTCTAGGATGGAAGACCATCACCTCCCAAAAATAGAGATTGGTTCGAGGGGGGGGGCATGGATACTGAAAACTATAGGTAATAGTGAATACCATTGAAAATAATGGGACTTCCAGTTTAAAATACCATAAAGTTGCCTTGGAGGACCTAGAAAATGGCTAGAGAGGACACATTTTCAAGGAAGACTCTATGGTAGGTATGCTGTGTGTCCCATGGATAACTGAATCTGTGGATAATGAATCAGTGGATATAGGGGTCCTATTTCATTTCATCTTGGATGTGTATTATGTTCCTCTGGTGGTCGTTGGAGCATCATCACCCTTGGATATCACTGGATGACCAATAAAAAATAATCAGATAGACTACACAATTGGAAACAGAAGATGGAGAAGTTCTGTTCTTAAGGCAAAAACAAGACTAGGTGCAGACTGCAGCACAGACCATGAACTCCCTACTAATATGACAAATTTGATGTCACAGATCTTGTGGAAGAGGTATCTTGTTCTTCCTTCTTTGTTATGAGCTTCTGATTCTCTGAATTGATTATTATAGTAATGTTTTTTATCCTTGTACAATAATGGTTACACAGTTGCATTCATGGTTCTAGTTCTGTTCCTATCTCCCTTTTCTTTTGCTTCTTGTCTTCCCTTTACTGCTTGAAGCTTTTAATCTATCATCCATTGTTTCTTCTCTTTCTTTTTGGACACAGAGAACATCTTTCTGCAATCTTCCTTGACTATGTCCCTGGCTTCTGTCCATAGTTTTTCTGGTTCCCAGTCTACTCTCCATCTGTATGAAGAAAGTGTTTGCGATGAACAGATTGTTGGCCTCATAAAACTCTTCAGTCGCTCTCCTGCTTCATTTCTTGATCCCAGGCCAAATTTTCCTACCGTTTTTGATTCTGCTCTGCTTCCTAATTTTGCATCCCAATCACCTATGTCTAACAGGAAATCCTGTTTTGGTGTGTTGTCAATTTCTTCCTGGGCTCCATCATAGAATCTCTCAATTACTTCTTCCTCTGCCTCTGTGGTTGGTGGATAGACTTGTATTATGGTAATATTGATTGGTTTTTCCTGAAGTCTTACAGACATGATTTGATCCAACTTTGCGTTATATACTTTGGCTGATCTTGCTACATCTCTCCTTGCTATTAATGCCACCCCATTTCTTCTTGTCCTGAGTAGTACACCGTGTAGTTATCTGATTCAAAATGTCCCATTCCTGTCCATCTTAGCTCGCCCACCACTGGTATTGCTATGTTTAAACATTCCTTTTCCTTTTTTACTATATCTACCTACAGAGCTGTTTGGGTTGGAAGTCAACCTTATGAAAACGGAAGTTCTTTACCAGCCTGCACCACAGGACGAACACCATCATCCCCACATTGCTATTGGCAAATCTGTGCTTAAGTCCATTCAGCGGTTCACCTACCTGGGAAGCATCATCTCCTCAGATGCCAAGATTGACAGAGATCTATCACAGATTAGCAAAGGCCTATAGTGCATTTGGAAGACTTTACAAAAGAGTCTGGAGTAATAAACACCTGAGGCGAAGCACAAAAATCAATGTGTATAGAGCCATTGTACTGTCTATTCTCCTTTATGGGTCTGAAACATGGATCACCTATCGCCACCACCTATGACTCCTCGAACGCTTTCATCAGTGCTGTATACACACAATCCTAAATATACACTGGACTGACTATATGATAAATGTTGCTGTCCTTGAGCAAGCAGCGGTCACCAGCATTGAGGCCATGATATTGAGAACACAGCTGCGCTGGGCAGGGCATGTTTCTAGGATGGAGGACCATCACTTCCCAAAAATAGTACTCTACGTTGAACTCGCCATGGGTCAGCGTAAGAAGGGCACTCCAAAAAAGCGATACAAGGACTCCCTGAAACAACATCTCAGGCTGGGCCAAATTGATCACCAACAATGGTCTGCCCTGGCCTCACATCGGGAGGCATGGAGACGCACTATCCACAATGCTGCAGCCTTATTTGAGAACTCACGCTGAACAAGTCTTGAAGAGAAACGACAACGCAGAAAGAATCACAACCTGGAAACATCACCCAAGGAGGCCTTCTACTGTGCTTTCTGCAACTGGACTTGTTTATCTCGGATTGGCCTTTTAAGTCATCAGCGCGCTTGCATGAGTCCTTCCTGAATCTTTGTTTGCGAAGAAAAGCCAGAGAGGGAGAGAGAGAGATCACCAGATGGCATTATCAAGTTCAATCAGTTTCTAAATAGTTACTGGAGTGTCATAACATGGGCTACTCTTTTCTAGCTTCCTTTTGTGGTGTTCTTAGATAAACAGTCCCTGTAAACACATTACCTGGTACTGGGACACAATAGCCTTGTTGTCTGTAAACAACCCACCTTTCTTCAAATTCCAGGTGAGCCTTCTGTTACAATTGATATCTCTGTTCTACAAAATATATGATCCATACTTTCTATTTTTCTTCATCAAGTAAAGTGTATATACCACTGTAGACTGTCCTGCATCATTGCACCATGACCTTGCAGAGATAGGACTTTTTCAGATGGGGAACCCCCACCCCCGAGGAGGTCAGGAGAAGAATGGGGCTGTTGTGCTTACAGAGCCCCATTTCATGATGCAGTCCTCCTCCGTCCTCCTCCCGACCTCCTCCTGACCTTCTCCTGTGCTGCGGGCACTGCTTTTTATTGATAGAGCTTCTCCGTCAATAAAAAGCAGCACCTGCAGCATGGGAGAAGGTTGGGAGGAGGACGTAGGAAGACAGGGCTGTCTGAAACAGGGCTCTGTAAGTGCAACAGACCTGTTCTTCTCCCAACCTCCTCGGGTTTTTTCCCCCCTTCTGAAAAAGTCTGTAGAGAAGCCATCTTAAATATCTTAGAATCTCCGTACAAGATCGTGCAAGAGAGCATGCTTTGTTGTCATTATGTACAGTATGCATTTTAATTTTAATAAATATGTAGTGTTACTCTAAGAGGTGTGTGTGTGGGTATTTTGAGACCCACCCATGATATATCAAAAATCTAGATGGGGGAATTATTAGCTCAAACAGCATGCTTGCAAGAGGAGGGTAACTGTGGGGACCTTTTCACCTATGTATACCAGCACTAACTGCAGAGAACCTCAGGCTGAAGTGAAATAAGGTAGTACAAAAAGCATTCACACATGCAACATACATTCGCAAGAAACACAGAAGGCTATTGAGGAGTAAGGCAGAAAAGCTGGATAGAGGGATAGACTCGGGAGAAAGGGCAATACTTAGCAGTCTTGAAAAGTGGAGTTTCAAAGAACTCAGATAGGCTTCTCAGGGTGGCACTAGAAGTTCTGATCTGGGGGCACACTGAGAAAGAGAATGGCAGGTCTCATCCACAGTGGCACAACTTTATATTGTTGGGGGACTAATATTTATACCCTGCTTCATGTCCTGAAGGGGTACTCTCACTAGGACAAAGTCTAGATGGGTTTTCCACTGAGTAAACAAAGGAAACTGAAACTTAATTGATTGCTTTTTATGGCTGGGTGATCGGAGTTGATGGGTTTATAACAACTTCACAATGCAAGGCAGTAGGGGGTTCTGAGGGAATATTTCCTTGATATTGGGGTTAGAAAGGTCACTTGATTGTTTGGTTGGGTGACTTGTTGCTGAGGTGCCCAAGAAGGAATTAACACATACCTCCTTAATAGCTTTGTTTACCGGGGGCCTCTGCACAATCTTAATTTGGGTTTGCTTGCTAAAAATATTTCTAAGAAAACTTTCCAGGTCCTTGTGACCTCCACCTGACCTCTTTCTGGATCACCCTGGACAACTTGACCCCTTTGAAGCATCCAATATTTCCAATTATGAGATATCATAGGGAGGGGGTAGTAGGGCATGCTAACAGTAGGTCCAAATTGCAGGGACCCCAGAACTGTTTTTAAGGTGGTGGAACAACATTGGCAGATAGGTGTGAAACTATTACAGAGAGGGCAAAACCCTTGAAAATATGTTAAGGAGCCCTGGTGGCACAGTGGTTAAATGCCGGTACTGCAGCCACAATGTTGTGAGTTCAATCCTGCAGGGCTCCAGGCTGACTCAGCCTTCCATCCTTTCATAGGTCAGTAAAATGAATACCCAGCTTGTTGGGAGCAATTAGCTAACACATTGTAAACTGCTTAGAGAGTGCTTAGCACTATTATGCAGGTGCTATTGCTGTTACTGAGTTGTGCCTTGATGAATGGGTGTGAAGCAACATGTGGGGATAACAGAAGGCAACCAATTCCAGCACAGAGAATGCTGTGATGGGAGGGAGGGGCTTCTGAAGAGAGAGTCTGTAAGAGTTCAGTTGGTGACAGTTGAGAGTTGACAGTTGAGAGAGACAGCAGTGAGTGGATGTGTCTGGATGATGTTGAATGAAGGAGGTCTGATAATACTTAGCATGAATTCTGTCATCTGTTTGTAACAAAGCACTGTAACTGCACAGATATCCTGCATCATATAATGAATAAAGCTGAACTGCTTGTTAATTTGTTAAACGTGTCTCTGACTAGCTTCATTCACCCTAAATCAAGGAGTGCTGAGACTTACCATTAAAGAAACCACTTTTAAACAGATGTGCTCAGGACACAAATTTAAAAAGGGATGTAAAGGGGAACTGTAGGGCAAGGTGAGAGTGTCAGGCAGCCAGGGCTAGGAACTGTGGGGCCAGCTTGGTTAGGCCAACATGACAGTAGGACATTATGAATATCTACTTGCAGATAACATTTTTTCAAAACAATGAAAACACAGAATACATGTCATTAAATAACAAAAGCAACAATTACTGGCTAAATCTGGTAGCAATCTGTCTACTATGATAGCTATGACAAAATAATAAGTAACATACAACAACACTGAGTTTTGATATTTACTCTGGGGGCAATATTACAGGGACAAATAACAACCCACAACATCCAAGGTACATTTACTTGCTCTTCCTCCAATGTGATACATGCTATCCTATGCCAGCAAATGCCCCTCTACACTCTACATTGGACAGATAGGACAGTCTCTCTACAAGAGGATTAATGGACACAAATCTGACATTAGAAATGGTAATAGCCAAAAACTAGTTCCAGAACATTTCAGCCTTCCTGGACATACTATAAGGGATTTACAGGTTGCAATCCTTGAATAAGAAAATTACTCATGCAAAGGAAGACTAGAAAGAGAAACAGTTGAATTGAATTCCAGGGAACCCTGGTTGAGAAAGCCTGGTTTAGATGTTTCCAAGGGTTGCCGAGAGAAAGACGGTTTACCTTCCACTGTGATTTGGAATCTCTAGTCAGGCCATCACAACAGCTATCACAGTCAGGGGAAGGGCAAATTATTTTGCCCATTAATTATCATTCAGTTATCCCAAAGATGAACACTCTTAAAAGCATAATGTATAGCTAGAAATCCCCTCTATGTGTTTGGTATAGCTTACTCCCAAGTAAGAATACTTCCAGACTTTGGCCTTGTCTGCACCAGTTGCTTAATCCAGTGCCAGTCCAGGGTATTATGCTCTGGACTAGCCCTGGATGTACCATGATGTGTCAACACATACCAGTGCAAGAGCGCATTGTTCGCATAGGCCAGCTGGGTTGATGACACTGCATCAGCCCTGCTGGCCCATCTCCCTCAGTGCCACTGCCACTGCCTTAGCTTGCCAGCCCAGCAGTTCTGTCTGAGAGCCTGGCATCTCCCATCACTGATGGTAAGGTAAGCAGAGGGTACTTGTGCGATCAACAAGGAGAGGGGAGCAACCCCTTCCTTGTTGAGCATGAGGCGTGGTATCCTCTGCTTATTTCACCAGCAGTGGCAGCAGCTGCACTTAGGGTGATAGGCCAGCAGGGCCAATGTGCTTGGTGGCTGGCCGTGCAGACAGTTGGGTCACTCCAGCTCCAGCCTAATCCAGCTGTCTGCACACCAACAGACCAGATCCACTCTGGGGTTTCTGGGAAACACTGGACGTTTCTCTGACTTTGCACAGTGTGGAGCAAAGTCAGGTTAGCAGCCAGAAAGTGAGGATCCTCCCCAAAAAAGTAGCTGTACATCATCCGGACTGTCAGCACTGGATTTAGGGTGAGTATGGTGTTTTTGGCCCATGCAGGCAAGGCCTTTGTTATTCCTGGGAGGGCTCAATAACAATAGCTATCTTAATATATGTGTGTGCATGCATGTGTTTGCATGCTTGCTCATTTATGATACTTGTGATTGATAGCTCCTGAGCAGGTTCAACTACATAAGATTGGTGGTCCAAATTTTCCTGATCTTTTGGGGGATTCCACCTTATGACTCATTTTGGCAGGAGTCAACCCCACCCCCCTGTTCCAGGGTCAATACTAAATTAATATATAGAATGGTTAATGCCCCTCTCCACTAAGAAATAGACAACACGATTAGGAAAACAAAATATGATAGATTTTCCTGTTTATTCATTGATGCTGCAGTCCGAAGATAATTGCGAGAACTATGCCTGATTTTTTCATTAATAAGAAATAAAATGTGATAAATATGTTATACAGAATGCAAATGCTAAAATTAATAAACTGAAATACTGACAAATTACTGTTTGTATAGTTGACATATAATAACTGCTTTACTTGCCATGAAAATCTGGGAAATTTAAGTAGTGAACACTTACAATGATTTTTCTTTCCACAAATTGAAATTCATTCTACATCTAGAAAATGCCAGATGAATGTCTTTTTTATTAACCACTGGCAATAACATATGGCATTAGAAAGCAAACAAACAATGAATGTTGAGCATAAGAATCTACTCAAATTAATTCTCTTATTACTCAAATTATTTCACTTATTCCTGTTGGAAGAAAGCAAGAAGTTCTTCAGAAGTTAATCACTCTCCACTGTAAGCACAGTTCTATTCTCTTCAACAACCTGCACCTGCCCATTTGGCAGTCTTAATTTGTCAAGATGAGAAATTCAGTTTACTGAAGAGAGTAGTTCTATTGAGCAGATAGACATATGCAACTTTAAATGGAAATGGCAGCTGAAATAGATTAAACAATAAACACTTTCTTGAGATAATAGCTTCTCTTTAGTTTGGAGAAGGCTGAAGCCCTTTTCATATATTAGTTGCCTTTCTTCATGTGTTCAGTGAATGCAATGTATATGTGTGTATGTGGGAAGAGTCATCCTATCCACTTTGATTTAAAGCCTGAATAGGTGCCTGTGTATCCTTTCTCTTCAGAGCCTGGGAGTAAGGAATTAAGTAAAAAAATTACCTTTAATGAGTTTTTAAAAGTGGTAACAAGAATGTAACAATGGTGGTGGCCATAAATTCATGTGTTATATATTGTTGCTGATGCACTGTATTTCTTTTACTTTAAAGTAAAAATGTGCAAGTTCAACCTTCTGCTTAAAAAAATATTTGGGTACCTTGGCGCAGCAAAAAACTGCACAATCATTAACACGAATATCTGGGCACTGTCTTGTTGGCAAGCCTACCCCTGCCCACATCTGACCAATCTGATTGCCAGTTCTGCCCTCTCCAAGAATGTGCAGCAAAGCAAATCCCTTTTCCTAATGAGTGCTAATGTGCATTTCCTCACATCATTTTTTTAAATTCAGGAAAAGCTGTGAAGGCTTTCCCCATGCAATAAATTGAGTTTTTCACCCTCTCCTTCTGAATAAGGTAAATCACCACGGGATCTCGCTGGGACAAAAGGTATTGTCCTCAAATTCTATGAAGAATATTTTCACCGTATAGACAGGCCCCAAACCACTTGTCTCCTTAGAGCTTGAAAAATTACTGTGTTGGCTGGTTGCCTTGTTTGTTTGTTGATATGGTTTCTCTTTTGCCCTTCCCTTCAAAGGATAGTGGAGTAACTTTTTTAGGTCCTCTGGGGAGTGTGGAGACATTTTCACCATATTACCCCCGCTTTGACCATTTTAAGCCCAGGAAACTTCTTTTTTTTAGCAAAAGGAAATGACTAGAAGTCACTTCCTGTTCATTACTTCTTTTATACAACAACCTCTCCTCAGATTAAAATGGCCTGGAGGATAAAAGCATAAAAATGCCCACAACCCAGAGGGCATTTTGGGGACAAATGGTGTGGGTTTTTTTTTTTTTTTTGGCAAACAAAATTTTATTTTCTTATCCCTTGAGGAGGGCACTAGGAAACATACTTTGCCCACCCTGCTTTACAACACAGGGAGGTCAAACCTGAAAGCAGATAGTGTAGAGCATATGGCAGAAATCTTTAATCTGTGACCAGGCTGTTTGCGCTTCAAACAACCTGCCTGTTATGAGCTCCACATTCTTTGGCAGAAAATCATCTCTTTTGTAGGTGATGGATTCAGTAGTTGACAATTCAGTAATTTTCTCAGTATCCCTCTTGAGTTTTTATCCAAGATTCTTTTTCATGATCCAGATAATTACATTTGTGTTCTCAGTGAATCCTCCCAAATGTGTAAAATTGTAGTTTCAGTATTCTCAAAATTATTTGCTCCATTTCCAGCTTCCTTTACAAATGGTAAATTTCAAATTATTTCCTTCATGTGGATATTTCATCATTGGCCCTCATTTTTATACATGTTCAGAAATTTCTGCAAAATTCTATACTTATAAATCATTTTTCTCTGTCATTCCTGCCATTATGTCAGTGTCATCCAACTTTCATGATCTTCATGACAACAGGCTTTCTAAAATTAATGCAGATGAGCAAATGGAACAGATGTAATTACATCTCATTTATTTATAAATTAAAGTTACTGTGTATGTACAGATTACATACACAGATTTAAATGTATGAGTAGATAAAAAAAAATGAGTCAAATAGACTGGTAAAGAGCAGCAACTTAATTTTGACCCATCTGCATCTTATTGTCTTGGTGTTTGTATTAGATATTCTCTCATAAGATTTTGGCTATAAGATTTCAAACTACAGTATTTACAAGAATCTTGGTTGCACTGTTGTCAATGTCCTCTCCATTGATGCCCCCTTGTCATGGGAGAGAGGCTTGCGTACCCTAATGATGTTTTGAGCTATGCTGGTGGTGGCATAATAGCCACCGGTAGGGTCTCCCATGCCAGACAGGTCAAAACCGAAGGGTCTGACAAAGAGCGTCAAAGGGCAGGATGGGCTCTCTAGCCTTATGGCAACCATCCTAGGAGAAGGAAAACTCTAATCCCAAACCCGGGCAGATGGTGCTCGTCCAACCCTGTAAGGTCAACCATCTAAGAGAAGGAAACTCTAATCAAACCTACAACCCAATGATCTCGCTGCTACTGTCCATGCTTGCAAGGCCACAGCAGATGAACCTTTGGTTTAAAGGGTGAGGCCAGTTCTGTGCACGCTGTGCTCCGCCAGAAAAATCCATTACACAGGCTCGAAGGACAAATCCATTTCCAAAAAAGCCCTGTAGCGATAGGCGAGGGATGAAACGGCAGGTGTAAAGATGCACTGGAAGCCACAGACCCAACCCTGCATGCAGGCGGTTCAGGACTTTGGTCGCTTGAGGCTGACCTGGGGGATGACAGTCTTGTTCGGGAGCATCCTGAACGACCAAGCAGCCTTTTTTAAGGAGAGCACTGCTTGCTCCATATGGAGAGGGGCCTAGGAAAGGTGACCTAATGAAAGCTCATCCCCATCTATCTGGTTGGCTAGCCGCAGCCAACGTGCATCTTCTGATGCGGTCAAACCAAGGCAAAGAAACAAAGGCACACACTAGCCTCCAAAGGTGTAAATAAACTGACGCTTGCATGCTGGAACATTAGAATCATGCGAGACTCTGCAGGTAGTGGACAGCCTGAGCGTAGTTCTGCTCTAATAGTCCATGAACTATCACGACTTAATATTGACATCGCTGCTCTTAGTGAAGTTCATCTCCATGAAGAAGGCAGCCTTAAAGAACACGGCACTGGCTACACACTTTACTGGTCTGGCAAACCCCAAACCAAAAAACATCTTTCAGGAGTAGGCTTTATGATTAAAACTCCATTGCCTCCAAACTCAAAACCTTGCCAACAGGACACTCTGATTGCATTATTTCCTTACGCCTCCCACATGTTATTCTCTTTAGTATATATGCCCCAACTATGCAAGCTGACCCTGTAGAGAAAGACAAATTCTACACAGACCTACGCCACCTCATACAAAAAGTCCCTGTAAAAGATAAAATTATTATCCTTGGTGACTTCAATGCCAGAGTAGGAAAGAACTTCGAAGCCTGGAAAGGTGTCTTAGGCAAGCATGGTGTTGGAAATTGCAATGATAATGGACGCCTCTTGCTGGAGTTCTGTGCAGAACAACAGCTGACTATTACAAACACAATCTTTCAGCAGAAAGATACCTTGAAGACAACCTGGATGCATCTCCGATCCAAACATTGGCACCTCATTGACTATGTTCTAGTCCACCAGAGAAACATTCACGATGTCCATCATACTCGAGTGATGCCTAGTGCAGAATGCCAAACAGATCATTGCTTCGTCAGATGTAAACTAAATCTTCATCTTAAGTTCAAACCTAAGAGGGGTGGCATCTTAAAGAGGAGACTCCAAGTCAACAATCTTCAACAAACTACAATGAGAGACAACTTCCAGGCAAATCTGCAAACAAAACTTGAAGACCATCCTACAGGTCCTTCTCCTACAGTGCTTTGGCAACATATCAAAAACAGTATCCTTCAGTCTGCGGAAGTATCCCTTGGGTTCTCCCACAAGAAAAATCAAGACTGGTTTGATGAAAACAACCAAGAGATCCAGGAGCTGTTGGCAAAGAAGAGAACTGCTCACTGGGCATACCTCGCCCAACCAACTTGCCATGTAAGAAAAGCAGCTTTCCGTCTCACATGTAGTAAATAAACTTCAACTCTGAGACATGCAGAACAAGTGGTGGATCAATATAGCAGAAAAGACACAACGCTGTGCAGATCTGGGTGATCTTAGAGGATTTTATGAAGCTCTTCAAGCAGTGTTTGGACCTACTTATCAGGTCCAAAGCTCCTTATACAGTACAGATGGTCAAACATTAATTACTGATAAAGCCTCCATCCTGAATCGATGGGCTGAACATTTTCAAAGTCTCTTTAGTGCCAACTGAGCAGTCCAAGGCTCAGCTATCCAACATATGATACAAAAACCTATGAAAAATGAATTGGACATAGCTCCCACTTTGGAAGAGACCCTTAAGGCCATACAGCAGATGAAAAATGGCAAGGCAGCTGGGATTGATGGAATACCACCTGAAGTTTGGAAACACGGAGGTCATGCACTCCACGATAAATTCCACGAACTCCTTGTGAATTGCTGTGAAAAAGGGGAACTGCCATCAGATCTCCGAGATGCAGTCATCATCACCCTGTACAAGAAAAAAGGAGCAAAATCTGATTGCTCAAACTATTGAGGCATAACACTACTCTCTATTGCTGGAAAAATCCTTGCAAGGATACTCTTGAACAGATTAGTTCCTGAAATTGCAGAAGAACTTCTTCCTGAAAGCCAATGCAGCTTCAGAGACAATAGGAGTACTACAGATATCGTATTTGCCCTTAGACAACTGCAAGAGAAATGTAGAGAGCAGAACAAGGGTCGCTATGTAACATTTGTTGACCTCACCGAAGCCTTCGACACTGTGAGTAGAAAAGGTCTGTGGCAGATCCTGGAAAGACTAGGATGTCCCCCCAAATTCCTTAAAATGATTATCTTGCTATATGAGGGCCAGCACAGTCAAGTCAGATATGGCGATGCTCTTTCAGAGCCCTTTCTAGTAACTAATGGAGTGAAGCAAGGTTGTGTTCTTGCTCCAACTTTATTTACTATCTTCTTCAGCATGATGCTCCAAAGGGCTATGGCAGAGCTTGAAGAAGAAGACGGCATCTATATACATTACCGTACTGATGGTAGCTTGTTTAACTTAAGCCGCACTAAGACTCTAAACTATCTAGTCCATGAGCTGCTCTTTGCCGATGCTGCTGCCCTTGTTGCCCACACAGAAGCAGCTCTGCAGCACCTAACATCCAGCTTCGCAACAGCTGCAGGGTTGTTTGGGCTGGAAGTCAACCTTAAGAAAACGGAAGTTCTTTACCAGCCTGTACCACAGGACAAACACCACCATCCCCACATTGCCGTAGTCAAATCTGTGCTTAGGTCCGTTCAGCAGTTCACCAACCTGGGAAGCATCATCTCCTCAGATGCCAAGATTGACAAAGAGATCGATCACAGATTAGCAAAGGCATATAGTGCATTTGGAAGACTTTACAAAAGAGTCTGGAGTAATAAACACCTGAGGCGGAGCACAAAAATCAGTGTGTATAGAGCCATTGTACTGTCTATTCTCCTTTACGGGTCTGAAACATGGGTGACCTATCGCCAACACTTACGAGTCCTTGAATGCTTTCATCAGCGCTGTATATGCACAATCCTAAATATACACTGGACTGACTATGTGATGAACGTTGCTGCCCTTGAGCAAGCAGGGGTCACCAACATTGAGGCCATGATATTGAGAACACAGCTGCGCTGGGCAGGACACGTTTCGAGGAAGGAAGACCATCGCCTCCCAAAAACAGTACTCTATGGTGAAGTCGCCACGGGTCAGTGTAAGAGGGGTGCTCCAAAAAAGTGATACAAGGACTCCCTGAAACAACATCTCAGGCTCGGCCAAATTGATCACCAACAATGGTCCGCCCTGGCCTCAGATCGGGAGGCATGGAGATGCACTATCCACAGTGCTGCAGCCTTATTTGAGAACTCACGCTGAACAAGTCTTGAAGAGAAATGACAATGCAGAAAGAATCACAACCCGAAAACCTCACCCAAGGAGACCTTCTGTTGTGCTTTCTGCAACCGGACTTGTTCATCTCGGATTGGCTTTTTTAGTCATCAGCGCGCTTGCAGAAAGCGCGGGATGAGTCCTTCCTGAATCTTCGTTTGCGAAAAAAGCCAGGGAGAGAGATTGTTGTCAGTGTGTTGTGTCTAAGAACAGAATCATGCTGTCCTTTTGTTGCTTGTAAACTGTTTGCTAAAAGCTCTGAAAAGCTGGGACCAAACTAACAGAGAGCTTGCCCTGGCTGGGTATAAGCTGAAATTTAGGCCTACTCTGCATATTTAACAAAATTATGTAAAATTTTCTTTAGTTAAAGTGGACTGTGCCATTTCAGTCAGGCAGAGTACACCCTTTTAAACAAATGTTCACCAGTGATATCTGCTAGTGGCATTGTTAGCCATAAGTCCTGAGATTTTAGACTCCCTGTCAATAGCAAAAGCTAATGGTTAACACCCACTATGGGCTTTACCAGACCACCCCCCTAAACCAGCATAAAAACTTCGCTGTTTTTATGCTGGTAAAAGAACTCCCCATGCCACACTTACCTTCTATCCTGGAAAAAGGCTTCCCTGGCAATGATGGAGGAGTGAACGGAGCTCTTTTCACTTCCTTGCTCGAAATCCTACGTATTCTTGTGAGAATATATAGCATCGGAAATTCAAAAACAAAAATAACATTCCAAAAGTTTTAAGCACAAAAGCACACTTAAAAACTTACAAGTAAACTGGGGAGGGTCATAAAAAGTGTGTCACCTATCTGGATGTTGCAATCTCACCCGGAAGTGTTCTGGCTGGACCAGCCATTGATGCTGCATTCACGTGAGTACAATGGTGTGTGGATTCAAGCACCAGCAATGCAGGCACAAAAGCGTATTGATGGCTTAAGCTGTCAATAAAATAGGATGGGTTTTTGACAAAACATAAATGTGAAAGGGCAATGTCATCTGGTATGCGTGCCCTTTCACGTTTATGTGGCGTCATTATGACTCCATATTTGATATGTCTGATAACATCCCATGTCTTTCTATGAGTAAAGAAGGCTATGAAACACCAGTTCCATGTAGCCTTATTGGCTCAGTCTCTGACCATGAAGTTCCCAGTTCAAATGATGAATTGACAAGAGGAAAACACTCCATAGAGAGAAAATACCTATCCTGTTGCTGTGTTCCATTTTAATTCATAATACAGGGAGTTGTATACAACCCGTCTCCATGCTTTCTACAGGCTTTTCATGACAAGGTGATTTCTATTTGATTAAGTGCTAATAAATCATAGAGTCCTCTAATAAATCATATAGTTCTTTTCTGCAGATTTACTACTTCCTGTTATCTTTCAGCCTTTCACTGCAATAAGAACACAAGGTTCTCACTGAAAACGGGAGCTAGATTTCAGCCTTGAAATGTTTTATTATTGTATTCTTAAAGGCCATGGGAGGAATCTCATTTTTTAAAAATTAAATTATTGTTCTCAAATATCCTCTCCTGATGGTCTTGGGCCAACAACTTTAATGCAGACAAGTCCAACCAAAGACAAATTAGTGTCCATTTCAGGACAGCAGTGATGCAGATAGAGAAATTACTTTTTTGCCATTATGATTTCATATTAATGCCAGACAGCACAGCATTATCATATCATCTGAATGTGAGGTACTTCAGATGTCTCCTACATATGAAGTCATAAAGGGTTTTGTAGCCAGAGGTGCTTTGTTTGACATTGGCTAAAACCATTCACATCTGCTTAGGCTCCATGTCCTAAGAATTTTGACCCTGGATTCCCCCCCCCCCCGGTACCGTGATGAAACAGGCAGAAGTCCACATGCATAGGCTGGCCCATACCTCTGCTGTTGTGCATCATACTCTCTGAATCAGGGAAGGAGGCCCTCAGCATGTGATCAAGGCTGCTCACATGCAGGAGGCCTCCTTCTGACTGAAGATTTACTCCTGTGGTGGTGGCGGTGGCTGGCGATACAGGCTGGTATGCAGGTATGAACCCTGCATTCCTGTATTGGACCCATCCGGATTTCCTCACACGATACAGGTTTTCCAAGGGGTTATTTAAAAATGTTTTAAATGGGTTTATCCTGACTCCCCCAGCCCGAACATTGTCAGGACTGTCTGGAGGTGAATCGTGACAAGAGCCCTGTGTCATTTGGACTGTGGGTCTCCAAGCCAGGGGGAAGCCAGGGTAGATTGCCTACAGACAAGCCCTGTGTTAAATAGTTAGCAAAGGCAGAAAGTTCCTTTAACACCATCTTCCCATAACTGCTACTATTGATCTTGGTTACTGACACCGATGGCTCATTTCAGTAAAGGTGAAATAAAGCCATCTTGGATAAAAATGTGGCTAAGACTTTATTAAGTGAGAAGATGGTCTCAGCTGCTTTTATGAAGAGAAGGCTACTTCTAAAGAAGATGTTACTGGACCTGATATATTTTTCTAACTAGTCTTTCTGAGTTCAGTAATCTCCCTATTTTGCTCAAGGGCCAAATGAGAGCACAATGCCTCAGAGAGTCCTGAATCCTGTATTGCTGTATTAGATATCTGAGCAGATCTGTGGCTTAAACCATTGATTGGTACTTCAGGTTCATCCAGTTTCAAAAAATGAATGACCTTGCAGTTACCCACATCCTTTAAGCCTTTTTACTGAAATATATTATATGGCACTGCCTTGGTTTAGACAGCCAGGCTATTAATGCTAAGCATTTTCCTCCCTTTCTTGTCTGATTCCATTCATAATTTAAAGCACTGATTCTGACCGTTTACAGTCCTAAATGGCCTAGGACTCGGTTATTGTTGTATTGGACCTGAAGTAGCTCTACACCATGGCCTTTAATTCCCCTGTCTGGGCTGTTGAAAGAAACAGTAGCAAACTCATTATTCTTGTTTTTGTTAGGTTTGATTAGAGTCACTATGCCAGGGGTGGGAAACTGCAAAGGGAACAAGGGCCATTTTCTTGACCTCTACGTCCACTCACATGGGCTGCAGTGTTACTCCTGGCATGATGGGAAATGATGCAATGTTATTTCTAGTTTCAGCTTTCTGTCCCTTAGGCTGGTTTTCTGTGTATGTGTGTGTGTGTGTTTTAGGGGGGTGAGAGATAAAGGGATCTGTGGCAGCTCGGGTATTGTGTTGTCATAGTTTGGCTGAAAAATTGTGACTGGAACTATAAGCTGAGTCATGTAGTTTATTCCTCCAATCCTCCCCATAGACCACTATTGCCCACTCTAATAAATAATAATGGCTTACTGGTTGGAGTTTGGAAACATTTATCATTAAGCAACCAGTCCATGACTTTCAGCCACATTTGGGGGTAGGGAGGACACACTATCAAATAAATTAATGGAAATAGTTCTATTTCTACTATTCTGTTTTATAATGGCTGATTTTTTTAAATACAGTTTGGCCAAGCGATTCTGGATAACACATGACAGAACAAATATTTTAAGTAACAGAAAACAAAATACCTAATAAAGCAAAGATTTCACTTTCCTTGGCTAAGAGTAGTAGAAGCAATTCTGGTATCATTCAGATTTTTCGACATCTGTTTGAGATGAACCCTGCTGTTGCATCTTTGAGTACTTTGGTGAGGAATTTCAAGAAGATTCAAAAGCTGGCCTCAAGAAGAATATATCAAATGCTTATGAATATCTTGATAAAACGTTTCTTTCGTGGCATACAAAACTGAGTCTTAGAAGTGAAGGAGTAATATTGTTCAATCCAATTTGAAGGAGAAAGATTTGATCCAGCCTCTTAAGGCTCTAATTTGTCAAGGCATGTGTCTAAAGCCTGGGATTTTGGATGAAGTGAATGAGTTTCTGCTTGTGAAAAATAGAAGTGGATTTTATTGAACAGAGAAAAAGTATTATAATGGAGAAATCTCTCCAAGTTTGGAGGTAATCTTTAGTGCCAAAAACAGAATGTCACATTTTTGTCAGAGATTGCAGGGTTGAAGTTAGAGTTGTCAGCTTTTTCTTTCTAACTTTAATTTAGAATGCTACCTGAAAAATCTTTTAGGTTGCAATTACCACCCCTCAAGCATAGAATTTTACAGGGGTAGGGAACTCAGATAGTGTTGTTTATAAATTCTCATGTTTTCCTAGCCCTGCTTCTTGGAATTAGAAGGCTGCAGGCATTTTCTCTGCACATGTTTGTATTACCATGGTATTTTGCAGTGAAGAAAGTGATATGTGAGCTGTAGTTTGAATGTATGCTTCCACATGGCTTGGATGCTGGCACAATATCGTTGTATATTTTGTCTTCCAAAAGCACCTTTCATTGAATGACATCTGGGACATTTTCTGGCCCCATGAGAATTCAAGTATATTGCAGGATATAAAAATTTCCTGTCTGTTTGTGGATGCAGTGAGAGTGTTTGTGGGTATAGAATGAAGGCTATTTCACATTACCCAAACAACCAACAATCTCATATTCACATGAGGTGAAACATTTGTCTTGCGTAGTTTAAGCCCTCTCTCTCTCACTCCCCCACTCTCTTTTAAGTATAGCCCACACCATTGCTGTGTTTTGAAAACACTACTACCATTGTTTTAAATTTTAAAGCAAAAAAGCCTTCTTTTAACCTCCATATTTAGAAAATTAACATAAATCCTGAAGGAAAACACTTTTGGTAGTTCTAAGCTGGTGAAAAAAGAATGCCTCCCATTGTATTTAACCTAGTATAGAAATATGATTTAACCAGCATTTTCACCAGTGTTGTCTATATAAGGGGTGGGTGGGAATGTGGATTGATGCACACTAATGCAATTTGAAGCAGCATTGATTTGTGTTAACTTTTTTTTTTTGTTTTGGCAAAATTGCAGGCGCGAAGCTATCTGCTTTTGTTGTTCCAATGGGATGCTTGCAAATCAAGATGGTGGGCACAAGTGAATTACTTGCATTTTTATTTTCACCAGTTGCCACTTCCAAATAATATTTTTTTTTTAAAAAAAAGCATATCTAAGGTGTGAAAATGTGATATTCCACATAAATAAATAGGGAAAAGGGGAAAAAAGGCTGTTTCATTGCCTCAGCACATGATTGCTATGGTGAAAATCCAACATGGCAGTTCTGAGCATTTGTCTTGTTAGCAAGCTCCACCTCTTGCACACGTCTGACCAATCATTTTTCCACTTTCACTTTTATTTGGAATGTGAATGAATGCATATCAGATTGTCCCAACGATCGGGCATTCACAATCCCTGCTGAGCTTTTTAAAAACTTAAGGAAAAAACGTGAAGGCTTTCCTTTGGAGTTTTGGGTGGATTTGGCCCCCTTCCTTCTGAATACTGCAGATTGATGCAGGATGCCATTTAGACAAATCACATTCTCCTCAAATTCTATGAGGAATATTTTCGCCATTTAGACAACCTCACTATTTTGTAATCAAGATGGGCTTCCTGTGAGGTAGCAGGCCAGATGGCCAAGGCAATGTCTTCCTTCAAAGGATATCATGCCCTACGTATGGTGGCACTGCCACATGTTTATGCCATATTGTCCTGGTTTACTTCCTAGATTTTCCAAAGCTGCCCATCTGAAAACTTTAATAGTTTGTCTCCTTCCCCCCACCCGTAACAGGTGGAATCTCTGTGGGGGTGGATGAAATGGTCTACAAAGATATAAATGTATCTCTGATGCCAGTCATTACACCTTCACAATTTACTGGTTTTCTAAAGCTGCTGTGTATAGAGCCATCGCACTGTCTATCCTCCTTTATGGATCTGAAACATAGGTCACCTATCGCCACCACCTACGACTCCTCGAGCGCTTTCATCAGCGCTGTCTACGCACAATCCTAAATATACACTGGACTGACTATGTGACGAATGTTGCTGTCCTTGAGCAAGCAGGGATCACCAGCATTGAGGCCATGATATTGAGAACACAGCTGCGCTGGGCAGGGCACATTTCTAGGATGGAGGACCATCGCCTCCCAAAAATACTACTCTATGGTGAACTCGCCACGGGTCAGTGTAAGAGGGGCGCTCCAAAAAAGCAATACAAAGACTCCCTGAAACAACATCTCAGGCTCGGCGAAATTGATCACCAACAGTGGTCCGCCCTGGCCTCACATTGGGAGGCATGGAGACGCACTATCCACAATGCTGCAGCCTTATTTGAGAACTCACGCCGAACAAGTCTTGAAGAGAAACGACAACACAGAAAGAATCACAACCCAAAAACATCACCCAAGGAGACCTTCTGCTGTGCTTTTTGCAACCAGACTTGTTTATCTCGGATTGGCCTTTTTAGTCATCAGTGCGCTTGCAGAAAGCGCGGGATGAGTCCTTCCTGAATCTTCGTTTGCGAAGAAAAGCCAGAGATATATATATTAGAGAACTTTATACACTTTAGTTTGTTTTCAAAGTCTAACTTTGAAATGTTAATATTTGAAAAATAGCTGCATGTTTGTTTGATTTTCTAGTTAGGTTTAGCTTTAGATATTCTTTTTCACTTATTGTGTTTTCTTTGATTAATTTGTACCAACAATGGATGTTATGTGATCACATGCTTGACACATCAAGGTGTTTTACCCCTGGTTAAAAATGGAGGTAATATTTTCTTGTAAAATATCACATTTAAAATGTCTTTTTGAAGTGGTAAAAGGAGTGCCAAAAGAATTCTTGATTGATAATGTTATAGAGTAGAATCAATTTTGTAACTAAGCCATCTTGTAATTATCTTGGCAACCCACATGGTATCATTTTATCAAAGTCAGATTCATCCTTCATGTGTCATGAGATGTCTCTCATCTCAAGCTCTTGCCTTATCTGTTAGAACAATGGAAACACTGCCATCTGCTGTCTATGTTGACATTACCTGGTCTGCTTTTGTAGAGTTATGAATTTGTAGAGTTAAAAGCATTTAGATTTAGACCCAGTAATTTAGAACCATTAAGGCTACTAATGACACTGCTATTATATATTATGGTATATGGTACTTTGCAGAGAAATATAAGTCAAAGAAAGGCAGCTCAAGGTTTTGAGAAGAAAAGGGTCTGAATTAAAATTTAAAACCTAGTGGAAAAAATCACTTTAAAGCAGGAACAGGGGAAATAGGAAGTACAGGGTGCATGTGGCCCCAAGGCTGTTTTTGAGGCCTTCAAATGTCATACCCTCCAATATGTGGACACATGTGACCAAGATGGCAAAGGTTATTATTGAAGATGAACATACAAACTAAGAGAGGTTGCATCAGTTTGTTTGAACCTACTGGGATTAGCAAGATTATCTGAAAGACTGTGGACTTTATAAGACATGGTAAAAATGGCAGTATTACGATGTCATGGGAGCACAAACGGGCGTGGCTATTGCATGACATTGTCATCTTCACGTAGTTACTCTGTGCCCCAGCCGCGAATAAGGTGTTGCTTCTGATTGACAGGAAAAGCCATCAATAGATCATCAATATTGCTTTTTTGAGGGTTTGCGAAAACATGTCCCATTGTAACTGTGAGATGACAGCATGAATGGACAGTCCTCAGCGAGAAAATGTCCAGGTGAGAATGTGAAAATGAAGCACAGGACACTCTTTTTATGACCTGTCCCCTTTAGTCTGCACGTTTTTACGTTTATTTCAGTGCTTGTGTGTTCATTTACTTTGTTAATTAAGGTTTTTTTTAAAAAAAGTTTTAAGCACACTCGCATCTTCTCACGAGAACCAGCAAAATCTCGGCCATGCCAAATCGTAGAAGTAAACTCCCATTCTTAAAGTTCTAGTGGTCGTCGTACGATAATTCCATGGTGTGAACCCTGCATTCCCTGCGTTCTTTCACGTGATTACAGCGACTTGTGATAGTAAGTTGTAAGTTTGATCCCTGAGGGCTCCAAGGTTGACTTAGCCTCCCATCCTTCCGTAGGTCAGTAAAATGAGTACCCAGCTTGTTGGGGGAAATTAGCTAACACATTGTAAACCATTTAGGGAGTACTTTGGCACTGATAAGTGGTATAGAAATAGAAGTGCTATTGCTATTGCTATTGCTAGGTGTAATAATGCCATGATATTTCTGCTGTCTTCACTTGTGGAATTATAGCATTTTTACACGCTAGTCTGTAATGTCCTGTGTCTCCAAACAGGAACCTGCCAGAACCTGAAGATCCTGAGCGAAAGGCGTTTTCTTGGTTCTGTCACCATCACAGGCTGGTTTGGTGAACAAGCAGGAGAGAGCCTTCTCAGTGGCTGTTGTCATCCTCTGGAATTCCCTTCCATGGGAGGTCCAGTTAGCCCCTTCCTTGCTTTTCTTTTGTCAGCAGGCAAAAGACATTTCTGTTTAAGCAGGTTTTTAATGTATAAATGCTCACAGGAAGCCTTCTTAGGGAGGGGTGTGTCTTTTATTTTTAAATTTTGTATGCCTTTTAATAATTTTATACTGTTTTGATGTGATGACTTTTAATTGTTTTTTAAATGTTACTGCTAGGCTTTAGTTGATTCTTCTGAGAGGTGCCTTGGGGCCCATTCTGGGAGAAAGGTGGCATATAAATGGAATAAAAAAATAAGTAAATACATGTTTCCCTCCCCCAGGTGAGTTAACTGAGTGCAAACACCTTTTGCACTTCGAATTCTGGTCGCAGTGTTTGAAATAAGCTGATGAAAAAGGCGAGAAATGAGAGAAGGAAAGAGAAACTGCGACATTTAAAAAGCAGCTGAAAAGGTAGGATGACAGAAAATAAATCAGCAAAACTGAGCCTGGGTCCTGAAAACACTCAGTCCGTGCCTACTATCAATGTGGTTCTGTGGAACTACTGCCACACACAAATGTGTATTTTAAACAATATTCAGATACTGGGTCATTAGTATTAAGAACAGGAAGTGTATTAGTAATTCATATAATGTATATTAAAGACATAATAACTAAATAGACATCTGTAAACTCATAATATATATTGTATAGCAAATCGCTGCAGATTACTGAATATAATCTGTGCCCTTATTTTACACAACTAGGCACTTGCAGTTACACAACCAACCAGCAATTAGTAATAAATCAGGACAGTTGGAGGGCATGAAAGGTGCCACTCCCACTCTTTTTTTGGGGGGGGGACCCCTTCTTTCTGAATCCCCCCACCCTCAGAATGTCTTACTCCAGTCTACTTTAGGAGGAATGGCGACACTTATGCCATATTGTAGGCTCAGGACATATCTTTTTTAAAAGTGGAAAATAAATGACAAGTCGCTGTTGAAAAGGTCTCTGCTGAACATAAAGCTGCGATGAGGTAAGGGTGAAGGTAAACACATAGAATTTTTTCCACCACATCCATTAGAGGGCACAGGAAGCATTTGTAGAAAAAAATAGTTGAAGCATGGGTCTGCAGCCTTTGAGGTCCTATGAGCTGTGGGTCTGTCCCCAGAGCCTGGTTGGCTGCCAACCTCTACTTGAAAGGGTTCCTGCCATGTTTTTCAAAGTTTACATATATTTTACATAATGTTTTAAAAATTTTCTTGACATTAGATTTCAAAATTAGGCCTGTATAGGAAATAACTTCTATGGAAATACATCAAGATGTGATGTTTATAGATAGTAGTGCTGAAACTGTTTTTACTTTTCATCTGTATTGTCACAAGGAATAATCCAGTATCTACTGATGTCATGTGCCTACTGGAAGAATCCTCTTCTGTGAATGAACGTGAACCCCTGGGTGCATAGAAGAACCTTCTAGCTGAGGAGAACACATTTCCAAAGAGGGAGGGAGCAATGCCTAGGACACAGACAAGGCAGGTCTTTCCCCCCAGTCTCAGGACGTTATTAGACATGGCAAAAATCACAGGATTATGATGTCATGGTAGCGTGAATGAGCCCTGCTATCACACAACGTTGTCATCTTCCCATGGTTACTCCATGCTCCAGCTGAGAAAAAGGCATTCCTTCTAATTGACAGGATAAACTGTCATGAATATCACTTTTTTCATGCTATTGATGGTGTGTTAAACCACATCCTGTTGTAATCATGAGATTACAGTATGAATGGGTGGTCCTTAGTGGGAAAACATCCCGGTGAGAATGTGAAGATGAAGCACAGGGTGCTCTTTTTGTGAACTGTCCTATTTAGTTTCAATATTTTTAGGTTTGTTTCAACATTTTTAGGTTTAGTTCCAACATTTTTAGGTTTGTTTAGTGCTTGTGTGTTCATGTTCATTTCCTTTGTTAATTAAGGTGTTTTTGGAGTTTTAAGCATGCTTGTGTGTTCTCGCGAAAACTGCCCAAATCTCGTCCATGCTAAGTCAAGGAAGTAAACTCCTGTTCTTAAAGTCCATGGTGGTTCTTTCACGTGATTACAGCAACATTTGATAGTAAGTGTGATAATGCCATGATGTTTCTGCTATCCTCATTTGCGGAATTACAGCATTTTTAGACGCTCGTCTGATAGTGTCCTCAGAGAATACAGGTAGTTAAAAGCATGTTATAGGCTGGAGACCACCCAGCCTAGTTCCCATGTGCAAGGAAGGATTCCTTAGAAGTAAAGGTCTCCTTGTGAGGAGCACTATAATCCTGAGGAGGACCTTTTGATGAAATGCTTTTAGCTGAGTCCTGAGGTAAGGCTGGGAATTCTGGGTTATCAATTTTTTTCCAGGCAAGGAAGCTTGCTGTAAACAATGTCAGGTCTTAAATTTAGTTTGTATCTGCCATTTTATGGAAACTTTGACCTTTATTCCCCTTTGTGCCTGGACTTGCCCCTAGTTTGTTTTGACTAGCTGCTCTTTGTTTGAACTCTATCAGCTTGAAATCTGGATGCTTTGGATTCTAATTTTGGATCACCCTTGTGTGACTCATCCACTCTCTGGTAAGATTCTGTTTCCTTGAACCTGGACTGTTTTTGACCCTGTCTCTGTACTCTCTGCAAACTTTGACAGCTTAAATATTGCCCACAGTCCCTTTGGGCTGGAATAGGACAATTAATTATAATTCTTGGATTTCAATTTTATCTATGATTAGGCATAAGTTCTGTGTCCATATCTAATTTGGTAGAGTGGTCAATGACAATGCAGCCGTGATTTCTCTAGACCAATAGAAATAATTGGGGGGGGGGAGGGGGAGGGAGGAATCCTGTGCTGATTGTCGATGTTTTTCATTCCAGTATGTTAGTGTGATTGACATTTTCTTGCTAGGTCATACAGTCACCAGAGTGTAGTTGTTAATTTGTCAGAGTAGAACTGGGAAGATCAAGGTTCAAATCTCCACTCAGCCACAAAGCTCAGTCAGTGACTTGGGGATTGTCTACACTAGCAGTATAATTCAGCTGAAAAAGGCAGCAATCTTCTCTGGATTCACCCTGGATTCACCCCGTTAGCCCCTACTCCAAATAAACCAGACTCCAAGGAGATTATCAGATGCATTTGAAGTGTTGTTACAGGAATGCCAGGAGATCGCAAAAGGGCTCCCTTACCACACAACGTTATTCCCCTATTGTTACACACCCGTTATGCTGCCATTACACTGGTGCGGTGCTGCTTTTTATTGATGGGAGAAGCCATCAATAGAGCTGTCGTTCTGTTTCTGTGACTGATTTTCCTCTGTGGGACAAGGTGCCCTGATTCATGGGTGAGATCCCAGTGTCAATGGGCGGTCCCTGACAGAACACTTCCGGGTGACATTGGGACATCCAGGTAAGTGACACAATTTTTAAAAACTTCCCTGGTTTACTTGGAAGTTTTAAAGTGTGTATATGTGCTTTTTGTAACTTTTTTGGGGTATATTTTGGTTTTTATTTTTGAATTTCCCACATTCACGTCTTGTTGCGAGAATCCGTGGGATTTTACTCCAGGAAGTGAACAGAGCTCTGTTCACTCCTGGGCTGCCCTGTTGTCGGAAAAGAAAGCAAGTGGGGCGGGCAGGGTGATTGTGGGACAGGAATGCTTTTTGCATTCCTGTCTGATAATCTCTCAACTGTATTGATAGCCACACATTTACCATCCCAAATTCAAATTGGTTCAAAAGGGCTGCACTTCTCCCCCCCACCACTTGCATAAACCTATCAACAAATAGCCTTTACTGCTTGCCTGTCAGTTTAATGACCCACTTTTCACTGTTATTGGATGCCTCCCACATCCAATTCTCTTTCACCCTTTGTAGCCTAGTGAGTGATCATCAGTAAGGGAGGGAACTTTAAACGTCTCCTGACACACACACAGGGGAGGGAGAAAAATAAAATAAAATATTTCTTTCTCTTTCTCCTTTGGGCTGCTGCTGCTGCCACTTCCCTAGCTGAGCCCAGCCATAATATCAGTGGTGTGGGGGGGATATTAATTCATGAATAAAGTAATAAATATTTAATAAAATGAGAGTCCCAAAGGGGCTTACCTTGTGTCCACTTTAAAAAAAAAACTTAAGTGAAAGTATACATGCATATCTAAGCCTGAGTGAGTGGCTGATTGGGAGGGAAAGTGCATGTCCTTTCTCTGTCCAGTGTCTCCCTACCCCAACAGCCACTCATGGGGAAGGGAAGGCAACCTGACTGGGGGGAGGAGGGAGAGCATGCACTTCCTCCCATCAGCCACTCATTTGGGTGGAGGTATGCATACATACATTCAGTGAAGTTAAAAAAAAGTGGACACAAGGTAAACTACTTTGAGACCTTCCCACCATGATCTTTGACCACCTCCTACCCATAAATACACATGGCCTCTATTTCAGAAGCCCTGCTAGTCTTTGGTAATATGCACTGAATGTAAAACAACAACAACAACAACACATGGTGACACACACCAAGCTTGTCAGACTAATAGTAACCACCCACTAACCTGTCATGTCCTCCAGTCCATCCACCCCTGATTTCACCTGATTCTGGCACATGAGTAGAAAAGCTGGGTTTTCATAAAATATCAGAAAAAAAAGTGAGGTTTTAAAAATTGCATTAATGCCTAAAAGAAGTGCTTTTCACTGTGAAACTGGTCTTATGTCATGTGTTCCCAAAGTGTTGAAACAAGGCGGCTACAATTTTTTTCACCTGTGTAGACAACATCTTGAACCAGTCATACTTCCAAGCTAATCTAACCTAATAGGCTTGTTGTGGGGGTTAAAATGGGGTGGTGGTGATGGCAGCAGGGAACCAGGTTTTTTGCACTGGAGAGGATGTTAAAATAAAGTAATAACCATTATTATTTTGATCAGTTGCACTTGCATATCTGTAGAGCTGTTGTAACATATTGTTTAGTGAGGTTGAGGTGCTGCACGTAGCTGAAATGAGTTATCCAAAGTCTGCTAGCATAGGGAATCACATATTTGATGAATTACAAGCAGCGTTGTATTGAAATCATATGGAGTGATTGAGTGTAATATCTTGTCAAAGGACATGATCAGATGTGGCAAAAATTGTGGATAACGTGAATAGGCCCCGCTATTACATGACACTATCATCTTCAGATTGTTACTCTGTGTTCCAGCCACAAAAAAAACCGTTGGTTCTAATTGATGGGTTATCCCATCACTAGACCATCAATAGTACTTTTTCCATGTTATTGAAGGTGTGCAAAATTGTGAGATTACAGCATGAGTGGGCAGTCCCCAATGAGAAAACTGCTGGGTGAGAATGCAAAAATGAAGCACAGGATGCTCTTTTTATGAACTAACCCATTTAATTTCAATGTTTTTAGGTTTGTTTCAGTGCTTGTGAGTTCATTTACTTTGTTAATTAAGGTGTTTTGTGGGTTTTAAGTGCACTCACATTTTCTTGCGAGAACCGTCAAAATCTCACCCATGCAAATCCAGGAAGTAAACTCCCATTCTTAAAGCAGTAGTTTTTGTTGTGCAATTATTCTGTGAAGGTTCTTTCACGTGATCACAGAAAAGTGTGATAGTAAGTGTAACAATGCCACGATGTTCCTGCTATCCTCATTTGTAGAATTACAGAGTTTTTAGATGCTAATCTGATAAAGTCCTAAGTGTACTTGCCTACAGACAGCCTCCTAATTTCAAACAGTTACTTACTTACAGGAGGATGCACAACACAGATGGGGAGACGGGTACAAGACCCTGCCAAAAACCCAGATGCCAACTTTGCTCACACATTTACTTGGGAAATGTCATTGCAGGACATAATCACACCACCCACAGTATTAGAGGTATTTTTACTGTTCCATCCTCTAATGCAATATATCCCATCCTCTGTCAAGAATGTCCTTCAGCACTCTATATTGGGCAAAGAGGCTGGTCTCTGCACCAAATGATAAATAGACATAAACCAGACATTAGGAATGGGAATACACAAAAATCAGTTACAGAACATTTCAGTCTTCCTGGATGTTCCATCTTTGACCTCAGGACAGCTGTACTTGAACAAAAAATCCTACAAAGGAAGATTGGAAAGAGAAACACCTCCAAATTCTGCCATTTCCACTCCTTGCTCTTGTGCAAAATGTTTGCTAGCATCAGAAGAATCAGCTTTATCAATTGGAGACAGACAAGCAGTGTCTTTTGATGAACCCTGGCCATCATCTTGTCTTTTGACGTATTGAAGCATGGATCCACTTAGTGTTTGGAGTAATTTATTTCTTGCATCTTTTGCTTTCCTTTGTTGGCATCCTCTTGGCCTTGTTGATTAACGCCCTCCATGTGGCAGGATAGAATATCCCTAGACAAATTAACTATAATTGGGGGGGGGGGAATAAGAACACGTAAAAGGTAAATCTATTAGATATGTTAGTTTTATCAAATGTAAATTTCAATGTGCGACTATTTTTTAAAACCATAACTCAAACTTAAACCCTGAAAATGTTGTTAAAATCAGATACAAGTATATTTGCAAGACAGAGATGTTCTTAAAGAAAATTTTAAAAGACTAAAATTTAAAAAACTTGAATTTAAGATTTAAGTTATAAATGTGCATCAAGAAACATTGCATTTCCCACTACTTCATGTTTTAAATTATTTCTCTATTTAGTTATCAAGAAATTATATAATCAATAATTGTTATACTGTACATGTAAGTTTATTATCAGTCTTAATCATAGAATAATATGTGATAAATATAGTTGTAAATTGCTTAAATGTACAGTAGGACCCCCTATCCACTGATTCATTATCCACTGATTCAATTATCCATGGGACACAAAACAGCACATCTACCATAGGGTCTTCCTAGAAAATGTGTCCTCTCTAGCCATTTTCTAGGTCCTCCCAGGCAACACTATGGTATTTTATACCAGAAACCCATTATTTTCAATGTTGTTCGCTATTATCCATGGTTTTCAGTATCCACGCCCTCCCCCAGAACCAATCCCCAGTGGATATGGGGGTCCTACTGTAATATTTTTTAGATTATATGAATACCTACAACATAATTGTTTTGAAAATCTTTCTACATTGAAATATAACACACACACACACACACACACACATATATAATTCTCTTGGGTATGTTGCCATTTCCAGTGTGCTGATTGGCTGCTTAGGAAACTGACCAACCAATCAAAGCTTGGTTGGTCAACCAGTTAGTACACTGGGGGCAGGAACATGTGGAACTTTATGGCAGAGAAGGTGAGAGTAGCATGGGCATGTGTGTGCGCGTGTAGGGGGAGGGTGGTATGGGGCATGGGGGTCGGCGCAGGGAGGGCAGTATGTGGGGAGGGCAGCAGGGGTGTGGGGGATGGTGGTGCAGGCACAAGGGGCAGCATGGGGGTGGGAAATTTGGAGAGGGTGGCATGGGGAGTGGTGCGAGGGTGGTGTGGGTTTGGGGAGGGCATGGGGGAACTTGGGGAGGGCAGCACGGGGAGGGTGGTGTGGGCATGGGAGTAGCATGAGGGTAGGGTGGGCACGGGAACACAGGGAGGGGGGCGTGGGCACAGGGGGTGGTGCAAGGGCAGCACGGGAGTGGGGAGGGCACAGGAAAGGCAGACAGGGAGGGCAGCACAGATGTGGAGGAATGCAGGGAGGGAGGTGCGGGCACAGGGTGGCGTGGGGGAATGCGGGGAGGGTGGCATTCCCAGGATGACATCTCTTGCAACTTATTTTGAAACCAAGATGAATTACAAAATACAAAGAGGAGGCCCTGGAAACTACATCTCTCAGCAATCTACACAATTTGAGTGAGACTTTGAAGGTCATTGAAAACCTACATGTGGGAGGGGAGCATGAAGGAAGGCTCACCTGGCTGTACATAGTGCCAGGGATATTTTTATAGGAAATAATACATTTCTGCTGAAACACTGCACAATTTTTTTATAGACAATAATGTTTGTGTCACTTCTTCTGATGATGTCAGCCGCTGTGATCTGCACCCACCGCACCCCCGTAGTGATGCCTCTGAAAGGAGGGAAATAATAACGGAGGAGGAAGTGTTGTCATGATCACTAAAAAAAGTCCTCATCAGAGGAAGACTTTCAGCTAGAGCCCCCAGAATGCAGATGATTTCAGAATGTATAAGTGACCAGGGGCCCATTCACACTAAACAAATAAATTGCTATATTTCACCTGTACAGTCATGGTAACATCTCATGGAATCCTGGGGCTTGTAATCTGGTGAGGCACTGGAGCTCTCTGGTTGAGAGGTCTATGCATTTTATTTATTTATGTAGATATTTATTGCCTGCTCTTCAGCCACAAAGTCTCTCAGAGCAACTTACAAATTGTTAAGCAATAGCACTTACACATCTATACCACTTTTATAGTGTGCTAGGCACTCTCCAAGCATTTTCCAATGTATGTTGCCTAATTACCCCCACAAGCTGGGTACTCATTTTACCAACCTATCAAAGGATGGAAGGCTGAGTGAACCTTGGAGCCCTTGGGATCAAATTTGCAATGTTGTGGCTGCAGTACTGGTGTTTAACCACTGCGCCACCAGGGGCTTACCCTGGCTTGCCCACATTCCAGCCCTGTATCTGCCCAGGGGTGGTGAGGTTTCCAATGTGTGTTGGCTAATTGCCCCCACAAGCCGGGTACTATGAAAAAGCCCCTTGGCCATCAGGCCAAGCTTCTCTTGTTGGACTTCTATCTGGCTTTCCTTCCCATATCCTCATTATAATCTTTCTGCAATGTATCTATTTGATATTCTTTCTCATATAAAATTAGATGGCATTTCATTGATGATCTGTCACTTCCTAATCATTGGAAGAAGCTAAATCTTCTCCACAAATCTGGTTACTATCTGATTAGAAACAGTGCAATTCAAAGGGGAGAGAAAGGTAGGAGCAAAGTGGAGGAGCTATCACATCATCCCAAGCCCTGCTTGAAAATAGAGGCAGCGCTTCCCCCTTCTGTCACCAGTTTAGTTCCTCCACTTCCTATTTGTTAGAATGCGAAGGGAGTTCCCAATGCCAATGTCGCATGTGACATAAATGAGGTCCAATCCTGTGGTGACTCAAGAAAAGAAGGGGCATTGCATCTGTGGATCCAATGCCACTCCACTGCAACACTGCGGTACCATTTTCAAGGGATTTTTGCCATCTGCTACTGTAATACACCTGCTAGCAATAACATCATACCTTTTGAGCTCTCCACAGGTGCAGCTAGATAACAGAAATGACAGAGATGCCTACTCTCTGCCAGTGACAGCCAAATCCAGTTCTGCCAAATCCTACACCTCTTCAGCAAAATGGATGTAGGAATTAGGATTAGAGTATCTGGCAATTAGGATTTCTCCGCTAATTTGGAATGATTTATTTTATTGCCAGTTTCAGGATATGCATGAGATCCACAGTATATAATGACCCCTGTAGAGAAAATTTACTTGGATGATTTGACTATCAATTACAGTTGTCCCTTCATATTCACTGGGGTTTGGTTCCAGGAACCCCCATGGATACCAAAATCCATGAATACTCAAGTCAGGTTATATGCAATGGCATAGCAAAATGGTGTCCCTTATATAAGATGGCAAAATCAAGGTTTGCTCTTTGGATTATCATTTTTTAAAGAATATTTTCAATCTGTAAATACTTAAATCTGTAGATCCGTAGATACCAAATCTGTGGATATGGAGGGACAACTGCAGACATTTCTGCAGAGATTACTACTTGTCATGCCACTCCCTTGAAACAGCAAGGTTCAGTTCACTTAAGTTATGAAATGCTTTGTAATGTATAGTAGGACCCCGTATCCACTGGGGATGGGTTCCAGGGGCCCCTAACAGCAAACGCCGTTGAAAATAATGGGATTTCTGGTTTAAAATACAATAGAGTTGCCTTGGAGGAGCTAGAAAATGGCTACAGAGGATGTGTTTTCTAGGAAGACTCTATGGTAGGTGTGCCATTTTGTGTCCTGTGATTAAATGAATCAGTGGATAATGAATCAGTGGATACGGGGGTCCTACTCTATTCATTTCCCATCTAAAATCAGTTTATGAGAAGCATGCTTTGAGATGGAACTATATTTATTTACTTGATTTTTAGCCCACATTTCTCCTAGACATTAACAAAATCTAGTTCACAACAAGATTAAAAACAGTTGTAAATTTTAAAAAAGGCAAATAAGAAATTACAATGTTAAAACAAATATTAATAATATTAAACACTATTGAATTATAAACACCTTAAAAAGAACACTCCAATACATCACAAGACATCACAAGAGTAGCCAGACCCAGAAAAAAAACACAGGAATGAAGAAGAAAAACAGCCACACAAAGAGAAGATATTTTTACTATACATCAAAGGAGTCACAGACAGACTAGGGAAACTGATGAGGAAACACAACCTCCAAACAACCTACAGACCAACCGAGAAAATCCAAGAAATGCTACGCTCAGTGAAGGAAAAAAGAGACCCTCTCACAGCTTCAAGAGTTTACCGCATACTATGCAGTGGACAAGTTAACATAGGGACCACTAAATGTAGTGTGCAAACACGAATCAAGGAACATGAGAGACACTGCAGACTGGGCCATCCAGAAAAACCAACAGTAGCAGAACATGTTATAAACCAACCTGGACACAAAGTGTTATTTAAAAACACAGAAATTCTGGACCAACAACTATCATGTCAGAATGCACAGAGAAGCTATTGAAATACCTGGACAACTTCAACAGGAAAGAAGAAACCCTAAAAGTAAACAAAATCTGGCTTCCAGTTTTGAAAAACAATAGAATCAAAACTCAACACTTACAAAGAAATTCCACCCAGGGACAGGGAGATTTCCAGCAGATAATGGGCCATCAACCAACCATTAGCTAAACAGACACTAACGAGCCTTGCGTTTCTATACCGAGAAACTAACCATTCAATTACACAAATTTACATATACTCCCCAACAGGGGTTCACAATATATAAACTCCACACAAACTCCTACCCAACCATTCTCTGAAGATGCCAGCCACAGATGCAGGCGAAACGTCAGAAAGAAACTATTTCAGAACATGGCCTCACAGCCTGGAAAAAAACCAAGGAAAATCCAAGGCATTCTTCTCAGTAAACATAGATAGGAATAGGCTGTGCAAGGCTTAATGTTCTTTTTCATTTGGAGCAAAGTAGAAACTACAAATGGTTAGACTTCATGTGCACATACACATATTCTAAGTATTGGAGTAGTGATTTGAACACACACATGGAAATAGAGGCCTTTGAATCCAGCACAATGTAGTTTAAACAAATACTTTTGCCACATTTTAATAAAAATATAAGCCTGTCTGTTTTCACCTTTTCGGTAGCTCTAAAGCTTTCCCGCAGAACTGATGTGGACTTTGGATTCTGATCTAATATGGTTTCATCTCCATTCTTCTTAAGTATCATTCTGTGTAGTTGAGAGCAATGCTAATGGAAACTACAACTTCAGTGTCCCTGTTAGTTTTAACTTTAAAAAAGCTGCCAGAACCTTTTCTTCCCCATGTCTAATACATGAAATAATGTTGCCTTTCCTGTGCCAAGGACGTAAAATAAAACCTTGCTAGAACTTGACATTTATATTTTTATATAAGGTCACCTTTCCTCAGGGGGTGAGATTGTTATGACATAGATCTTTCTACTAAAGGAATCCAGTACTCAAAAGAACAAGAGGTGAAGTGTGGTGTCTTTTTGCTTTAACAGAAGTCTTGGCAGAGAGAACAGTGAATGAAACTGGGAATACTACTGCTACTTGCTCTTCCACTGTTTTTCATGGGGAAACAGTCAAAATACTTTTGAAAGTATTTGACATTATTTTATGAAAGACAAAACAAAGGCATTATCTTGAACTTGTAGTTTCTTATAGGAAAGTGCCATGTAGGAAAATGACCTATACCAAATGTGATAGGATTTGGTTTCTTATAATAAACTTGTTGTTATGTGTATTCTAGTGTACTTGGACTTATGGTGACTTGGCAAGACTTAGGACTTTATCAGACTAGCATCTAAAAATGTTGTAATTCCACTATTAAGGCAAGTGGAAACATAGTGGCATTATTACACTTAGTATCACATGTTGCTGTAATTGTGTGAAAGAACTGCCACGGAATTATGGTATGACCACCGCTAGCACTTTAAGAATGGGATTTTACTTCCCTGACTTAGCATGGATAAGATTTTGGCAGTTTCTCGTGAGAATGCTTAAAAACACCAAAACCCCCTTAATTTGCAAATTAAATGAACACACAAACACTTAAACAACCCTAAAAATGTGAAAAAAACTCCACCCTGGAACAGTTAATAAAAAGAGAGTCCTGTGGATAGTTTTCACATTCTCACCCCAAAGTTTTCTCGCTGGGAACAGGGATGGGGGGGGGAGGGGACCACACATTCACGCTGTAATCTCATGATTACAGTGGGATGTGTTTTCTCATGTTCTTCAATACTGCAAAAAAAGTGACATTGAGAGCTATTGACGGCTTGTCCCATCAATTAAAAGCAATACCTTATTTGTGGCTGGAGCACAGTTTGACCAAGTGGACATGACAACATTGTGCGATAGCGCTACTGTGATGTCATAATCATGCCATTTTTTCCATGTCTGATAAAGTCCTTGTTCTGAAGAGGTTTTCTATCACTTGCCTCTAAAGGCTATGAGGATGTGACTTGCCCAGTGCCACCCAGTCAGTTTTCATAGTTAAGTAGGATTCAAACCCTGGTCTCCCTGTAGTTTATATTTCAGAGGAAGGAACTAGCAAACCAACTTTGGGTATCTCTTGCCTAAGTAAAACCCTATGAAATTCATGGGGTTGTCATAAGTAGGACTCTGGACTCCCAGAGTCCTCGTCCAACAGTCAGACTAATATACCATGTTGGCTCTCACTACACCATGTTACCAAATCAGACCAGATGCTGCAGGGGAGACAAAAAGATACTAGTGAGCCCCAGCCTCCTGTCATAAGAGTCCAGCCATTTTTGGTCAGTTAGATACCAAAATTCAGGAGTGGATGATTTCCTGACAAAGCTAGATATGTGAGGAAAGCCAGTGGCCAGTCTTCCCCCATGAGATGCCACATGCTTAAAATGGAGCCAGGAGGACTTCATTTCGCTCAATCTTTGAGACTGGATTACATCACTTCCCAGGATTATATATCTAGGATGGGGGGAAGCACTTGATAGGAATGAAATAGTATATTCTATTGGACAGGAGAGCTTGCTGTGCAACCTAAACCCTTGTGTAAAAGCCTGACATTCTACACAATGGACAGAATTCTTTACTATGTGGTATCTCTATCATCTCATTATGGGTCTGCAGCCTCTATTTCACAATCTTGTATGTTGGTTTGTGGCAACTATTTGCATAATAACAGTAAACACAATAACATATATATTAGACCAGAACAGGTATCAATTACTATAGAAAAGTCATATTGTAGTTTCCTCATCTGATGTGCAAACTCGTTTCTTCCAGAACCCTTGAAATATTGCTTCCCCACTTTGGATATAAGGAATCCAGACATGAGGCATGTGTTGAATAGGTCCACTTTATTTAATTAGAGGACACCAAGGGTGAGGAGAGGGGATATCACTGAGGCAGAGGGTTTCCACCTGACTTCTTCCTCAGCAACTCCTGAGTGAGTCACGTGACCCCTGGGAACAACCTAAATCTATTGGTTAGCTATCTAGCCAACCCTTAATGCTAGAAGGCTTTCCCAAGCAAACGTGCCCCCAAGACCTGCTCCTTAAAGGGTAGGCATTGCCCAGACCAGCTCCAAGGAATAATCTCCTTCACCTCCACCCCAGGCCCCATGATCTAAAGATACAGGACTTTATCACACTACACTGTTATAGTGCTATTTCACTTTAACTGCTGTGGCTGCCTCCTGTGGAATTCTGGGGTTTGTAGTTTAGTGAGGCCTAAGAGCTTTCTGGCTGAGAGTTCTAAATGCCCCTCCCTAAACTGCAAATCCCAGAATTCCACAGGAGGCAGCCAGAGCAGCTAAAAAGGTGAATAGCACCGCCATAACTGTGTAGTGTGATATTGTCTGCAATACTGGAGATCCCCCTCCATCAAATGGTGCCTGCTGGTGCTCACTGTGGTTCCTTCTCCTTCTCACCCCACTACCTGAAAAGCCACTGCCTATTTAAGACTGCACCCAATGCCCATATCCCAAAATCCCCCAACTTCAGTGTACGGTAGGCAAAAAGCCCTAGTGAAAGGGGAGAAAATTCCTATTGGCTCGGTTATTACTATCTCTCTCTCTCTCTCTCTCTCTCGTCTTGAAGAGAAACGACAACGCAGAAAGAATCACAACCCAAAAACATCACCCAAGGAGACCTTCTGCTGCGCTTTTTGCAACCGGACTTGTTTATCTCGGATTGGCCTTTTTAGTCATCAGCGCGCTTGCAGAAGGCGCGGGATGAGTCCTTCCTGAATCTTCGTTTGCGGAGCCTACACTGAACTAGAGGCCAAGTATCTGGAGTGGAAGAGGATGTGAATGTAGCAGAGCAGCCTTAAATAAACCCCTTTGCTCCACCTTTCACATATGCATTGTGGCATTCAGTGCCATGACATATTACTTCCTGCTGGCCTCCCTTCCTTCCGAGGCTAGACAACACAGCTCCTCCAGCAGATGTGTTGCTGGATGTTCTAGAGCTGGATTACTTTAAAAGAAAACCACCTGTTGTGTTTTCATGTAACATATCTGTGCAACCAATTATACATACCAAATGATCTTCTAAACTGAGTACCCCTGGGTGACTTTAAGTTTCACTCTTTTAGTCTGCATAATGAAATAAGATGAATTAAAGAGATCTTGGCTCATGGAAAGCTGTTAGAGAAGAATTTTTAGTTTTCTCTTTATTACCTAGAGATCACATTTCTGCTAAGTTTATTCCCCTATGAACAGCTCTGTCTCATCTCTTTCTTCCGTCTTCTCTTCCGAATTCTCTGATTAAGCAAAGCATTATAAACCTGCTATAAAGTGCTCTCTTCTTCACTATTTCAAATTCCATAGACACATCATTGAATAACATTTATAGCTCTTTGGAGGATGTTTCCAATTTACCTGACAGGAAATCTTTATGCATGGAGATTTCTGAGGAAGAGCTAGCTAGCTGCACTACTATATCTGAGTGGGGATTTACATTGTGCAGTTTTCTACTTGATTTAACCCTTTGATTATCCTGTAATCCTCCCAACCATTGATTTTGGTCACTCACAATTTAGTATGAGAAAATCTTTAAGATACTTGCCAACCTCTGCAGTTTCAGTTTTGCTACAGAATGCTTAACCATGCATTATTGTGCATCAAATACTATACACACCAGCTACTTCTGCTTACTGGCAAAATTGTACAAGGCTTTGAACATCAAAGATTTGCTGCTTTGAACATCCAAAGGAGTTACACAGTTAGGAAGCAGCCAAAGAGATGACCTTTCTGTAGCTTCTGTAGAACAGGCTTGCTTTTGATTGATCTTGGAGATCCTGAGAGGCCACGTGGGAGGAGATTGTCTTTCATGGGGTATAGGGCTTAACACTTGACTAGAAACAATTTGCAAACAGGCTTTCCATGTCAAAATGGCAGTTGTAATCCTAAATCATACAAATCTTACAGTTAGTTCAAACTAGATAGGTAGGTAAATGCAAATAAAGTCTGGTGATCTAGTAGCATCAGGGCTGGCTTAACCATACCGCCAAATCAGCATCTGCGGGGGCCTCACAGCCAGGACCCCCCCTCCTGCAGAAACCTCCTGCTGGCTTAAAAACAAACAAAAAACCCAGCATCTCCCAAACTAGGAAGAGAAAGAGAAAGAAGGAGCCACCCTCCGTGTGGCTGAATCTGGGGGGAGTTTGCTGCTCCCTCGCCCCCTCCTCCCAGGATCGTCAAAATGCAAGCCAGCCAGGCGTGTGTCAGAGAGGGGTGAGTGTGTGTGGGGCGGGGAGGGAAGTGTGAGGGTCATCTCTTTCCTTCTCTTTCTCCCCTGCTCTCTCTTCAGAAAGGGCTTCTTTCTTCCTTTCCTTTCCCATAGATCCCTCCAGCCCATCTTTCCAGCTGCTCTTAAAATGTCCTGGGTTCTCTCCCCTCCCTCCCTTCCCCCCTTTGTCTTTGGCTTCTTCCCTTTGCTGCCAACTGAGTTCAACCTGCAAAAGGAATTTGTGTGTTTGCCTATGTGCCTTCAAGTCATTTCTGACTAAGGCAAACCTATCCTGGGGTTTTCTAGGCAAGGTTTGTTCAAAGGGGGTGGGGTGTGCCTTTGCCTTCCTTTGAGGCTGAGAGAGTGAGACTTACCCAAGGTCACCCAGTGGGTATTTATGGCTGAGTAAGGATTCAAACCCTGGTCTCCACAGTCATAGTGCAATGCTGAAACTTCTACAACACACTGGCTCTTTTAACAGAAGAATATAAAGAATATAAATAAAAATTTGGAGTAATATTTCTGGGAACAATGGTTTTATTGTTGTCACTAAAACACCAGTATCTCATTAGTGTTATTTGAGAGCCATTGGGCTACAGCAGTGGTTCTTAACCTTTTCTTTACCAGGGACCCCCCTTTAAATATCTTTTGTTGCCCCAAGACTTAACTCAAGATTTCAAACCCTAATAATAATAATAGCTAATAATGATAGCTAGCAACAACAGCAATACAATTACACCATCCATTAAACTTTCCCTCAGAGGCACTCTTGCTTCTTCCTGCAAGTTTGTGGCTGGAGTGGATTGAATGGCAATGTACAGGCCAAGCCAGTCAGCCTTTGCCTTGGTTCCTGTCATGTGGCTGCTCCACTACAGGGAGGAGGTGGGCCAAGCAGCCTTCAAGCCTTTGTGGACTCCCGTGAGGATATCATGGACTCCAAGTTAAGAACCACTGGGCTAGAGAATGCTGGAAAAGGAACAATGCAACCAGACCTCGAGAAGGGTGCTGGCAGGGGGATTCTGGGAGGTGTAATCCAAAAGTAACTTTCCCAGGCTCTGAATTCCCAGGCTCTGGAAGGGACCCCAACAGCCATCCCATCCAATCGGCTTCTGCCCTGCAGGAACACACAATCAAAGCCCTCATGGCAGATGGCCATCCAGCTTCTGCTTAAAAACCTCCAAAGAAGGAGACTCCACCACATTGCAAGGTAGTGTATTCCACTTCCAAACAGCTCTTACCATCATGAACTCCTTCCTAATGTTTAGGTGTAATCTCTTTTCCTGTAGTCTGAGTCTGTTGCTCTATGTCCTAGTCTCTGGAGCAGCAGAAAACAAGCTTGCTCCTTCCTCAGTATGATATCCCTTCAAATATTTAAACATGGCTATCATGTCACCTCTCAACCTTCTCTTCTCCAGGCTAAGCATACCCAGCTCCCTAAGCTGCTCCTCATAGGGCATAATGGCTTCCAGACCTCCCACCATCCTTCTCAGTATCTTTCTTGAATTGTTGTGCCCAGAACTGGAAACAGTATTCCAGGTGAGGTCCGACCAAAGCAGAACGGAGTGGTACTATTACTTCCCTTGATCTAGACACTCTACTCCTATTAATGCAGCCTAGACTTGCATTGGCATTTTTTGCTGCTGAGTCATACTGCTAACTCATGTTCAGCTTGTAGTCCACTCTTTCTTTTCTTTGAAGAAATATACACCATTATGTTAATTGCTAATAAACAAAAAATATGTTAGTGCCTATAATACAGTTTTTAAATTAAATTATTGGTGGCAAATTATGTAATACAGTAGGCCCCCCTTATCCACTGGGGACTGGTTCGGGGGGGGGTGGATTCTGAAAACCATGGATAATGCCATTGAAAATAATGGGACTTCTGGTTTAAAATACCATAGAGTTGCCTTGGAGGGCCTAGAAAATGGCTAGGGAGGACACATTTTGTAGGAAGACTCTATGATAGGTGTGCTATTTTATATCCCATGGATAATGAATCCATGGATATGGGGGTCATACTGTAATCTGAACATCCTCTACTGTGAATAGGTTAGGTTACATTGACATGAGATAAACATATGGTCCCCCCAAAATAAAGCATTGCAGGGGGCCCCAACATTCCTTAAACCAGCCCTGAGTAGCATTGAACCCTGTTGATCAACTTTCTCAGGCAGGGAATTCATTGCCCTCTAGAAATCATGTGGGGCTCTGAGACATTGGTCCCATCTATATGAGGTGAAAAAACCACGATCTCCTCCGAAGAAGCAGTCATTCACAGCGCTGCGACCTGTCTTGATGGTCTAAAGAGCCCCCCTAAACTTTGCATGACTCCTAGCCAAGATGGCAGCTGCAAGTGATTTACTCGCACTTTTAAATCTGCTGCTGCCATTAAAAAAAAAGTTTACCATGGTGTGAATATGCAATATTTCATATTTACCAAAAGGGGGATAAGAAGAAAGTAAAAGATCGCTGTTTAATCTCCTTACTGATCTTTCGCTTAGCCAAAAATCCAACATGGCAGCAGAAGGCGGTTTCCCTGTTTGCTTGCCCCACCCCCATGCTCATTCAGCCAATAAAATTATGCTGCCTGGTCGTAGCAACGTGAATGTGACTGTCATAATGATAGTCACACATTCGCATGCCCTATGGAGCTTTTTAAAAACTCAAATAAAAGTTACAAAGGCTTCCCTGAAGGAATTTAAAGTGCATTTGGCTTCCCCCCTTCGAGAATGAGATGTATTTAGGTGATTGCCATTTGAATTATTTTAACCGTATAGAAAACCTGATTGTGTGAAAATGCATGGAGTGGCTGCTGGATGCTAAACATTCCCAGAAGCAATTCAAGTTGGTGGAAGGGGCATTTTAACTGGGATGACTTAGTGACATGGGGTAGCATCAAAGGAGTTGAGCAGGGGTGCATTAGCCTTAATAGTTCTAAGGATAAAAAAATGCCTAGGTGCCCATAAGATATTGAAAGGACTGTGCAGAGTCATCTCCCTTAGAAATCTAAGATGTCTCCTGGTTTTATTTATCAGGAAGCTTTTGGGATCCTACTCTGGAAAAAGGGATAGCTAGACCTTAGTAACCTAAACTGGAGTTTGAACTGCCTGCAGATTCAGATCTCTCCTGCTCAAAATATTTTCAGCAAATTGTTGGTGTTACAGTTCTCTGCTCCCAACCTTAACTGTGACTGTACAGAAACAATTCAGATTGTTAATTCAACTAACAGTCATAAACAGCTTGTGATTTTGTTTCCTGAAGAGGTGGTAGTGGAGTGCTTTAGAGACCCAACCGTGATGCCAAAATATAATTAATTATATTATTATTTGAGGGGATCATTAGCTCAAACAGAAGCCTGCAAGAGGCGGGTAACTTTGGGGAACTTTTCACCTATGTATACCAGTAATAACTGCAGAGAGCACCCCAGTGACTTGTAACTACAAAATGGATATGTTCAATTGTATTCTACTGTTTTTTGATAAATAAAAAGAAATTATATATATAAAAAGTGAAATAAAGTATTTTTTAATGGAAATAACCCAAAGTAAACTCACACACACAACACACATTCCTAAGAACCATACAAGGCTATAGCGGAGTAAGACAGAGAGATTGAATAGAGGTAGAGATTCAGGAATGTAGGGCAATAGTTACCAGTCTTGAAGAGCAGAGTTTCATGCAGTTAAGATACTCAGACATGTGTCTGAGGGTGGCACAGGAGGTTCCAATCCATGGGCGTACCAAGAAAGTGACTGCATTCATCTACTGTGGCACATCTTTCTATTGTCAGAGAACTAATATTTATACCCTATTTCATACCCTGAAGGGGTACTCTGGTTATGACAAAGCCTGGATGGCTTTTCCATCAGATGAAACTGAAACTCAACGGATTGTGTTAATGGCTGGGAGACAGAAATTGATTGGTTTACAACAACCTTGCAAGGCTGGACAGAAGGGGTCCAGGAGTGACTTCTGCAGGAGTAGATTTGGGAATAGTCACATAATTGTTTGATTGAATGAATCATTGCTGAGGTGCCCAAGGGTAGGAGAAAGGATTAGCACATACCTCCTTAATGACTGTGTTTACTAAGGGGCTTCTGCCTAATCCTAACATGGGCGTCCTTGCCAAAATAGTTTTAAGAAACATCGCAGGCCATTGTGACCTCCAACTGACCTTTTTGGTTTGTTCCAGCCAACCTGACCCCCAAAAGTGTCCAATTATTTCCAATTATAGATATTGTGAGGAGTGGTAGTAGGGCAATGTTAACAATTTAAAGACTTAATCACCATCAAAGGGAGGCAATGAATTATGAATCCTAAAAATGTAAGTGATTTTATATATTTAGTGCTATGTCTTTCTTCTGGTTAAGTGCCACAGGTCTTGCTACTCCATATGTATGGAATGAATTGTGTGCTGGAACACAACTTGAACTCAGCTGTACAGTGAGAGCTGTAGGAGCATTAGTCTGCCTTAACAGCTGAAATAAAACTAATTCTCAAGGTGCATATGAAGTTGCACACATCATATTAGAAATAGGATTTATGTGAAAAAAGCCAATGCAGTGCACAGTCTTTATTTAGTAACCCTGAAGTTGCTTGTTCAAATATGATGATGTTCTTTAAGGATGCTGGTATGGTACTATCTTATGATCTCCAATTGTCTCAGTTTAGCAGGTACAGTCCTTATTAATCCCCTCTCATACCGCTTTTTGAGCTGCTTTTAAAATGTTCCAGATTCTCTTCCCCTCTCCTACTTTCCTCCTTTTTCCTCAACTTACTTCAGTCGCTATAAACTGAGTTCATAGTGCAAAAACAGTCTGCACTCAATTAACTAAGCAGGAGGAGAGGACAGGTGGAATCTTTCCCTTCCCTGTAGCCTAAGCCAAAAGCAAACTGATTTAGCCTCTCCTAGCTTGTGTGTACTTCCTCATTAATAACTGATGTCATTTGGCCACATGTGTCCTGCTTTTTATCTGTGAAATTTTGGAGAGTATGCCATACCTCCTTTTCAGTCCTCAAGGTAACTTAGGCAAACTAAATTCTTGAAATTCAAAGTTCAGTTTAACATATACTTTAGCATCTGCGTTCTATTGATGTAACAGCAGTAGCGTGGTAGGAATCTTTCAAGGATTAGCAGAGCTTGGAAAAGTTACTTTTGGGACTACAACTCCCAGAAATTCCAGGCTGGGAAGGTCAGTGGCCAAACTAACTGGCAACTAACTTTGGAAAATCAGATATATGTCCAGTCTCTTGACAGAAGGTTTGTTGCCTTTTGGTTCCTCTCCTACTCCAGACATGTTTGTAACTTTGGTTCTTCTGCCAAGTCTGTTCTTTCCCTCTTTTTGTGTGTAGGTGGTGCCATTTTGGCACATAAGCCTAAGAACTCATCCTATGAAGTTGAAAAATAGAAGAAGTGATTGAAATGATATGGATCTATCTGTTTTTCTTTCTATCCAAATATCTGAATCTTGACACAAATCAGCATGACACATTCCAGAAAAGTAAGGGTATAATCTCTGTTAAACCTGAAGAAACTAAATCCCTTGAAGCAGCCTATGAAATATCAGAGTGGCATTTGAGGTTATTGGGGTTAAACTCCTGATACTCAGATCAACACAAGCAAGGCTTTCATTTTTGTTCTGAGGATAGGAAAGGCTGCTTTGAATTCTGGATATCTGAGATATGCCATGACATACAAGGAAAAAAACATAATTGAACTAAGAATAAGCTTCCTGTTCAGTACATTCTCAGTTCCTTAGTAAGACAGAGCTACATATTCATATAAATACTAATAAGGAACATAAGGAAGGTGGGCTGGATTGGTAAAGCATAACTTTTTAAAGTTCATCTTTGTGAGAAATACAGCATTTTTGTGTAGGATTGTATAGGTTACATCTGTCTCTAGTCCATTCCTGCCTTATGGAATATAATGTGTTGATATTCTGATTTAGAAAACCAATGTCACAAAGAGCCTCAAAGAACTCCTCTGACAGTATACTGTTGTTTTTAATAAGCTTTGTACTATTTTTGTTTAAAAGTCTTCTTTTGTTTAAAAGTCTTCTTCTGATTCCTTGACTGTCGTCTCCATTCTGATTAATGACTGAGCCAAGGTATGAAAAATCTTGAACTATTTCAATGTCTTTACCATTTACTATAAAATTATGTAAATCATCTTTGCTCATTATTTTAGTTTTTGTAATGTTCATGCATTGGAGACCTCCAGAATGTCACACCCTGTCTTTGCACTTTCTTCTTTGACTTTCTGCAATAGCTGTTCCAAGTGTTTGCTTTTTTCTGCTAGTACCATCTGCATAACTTAAATTGTTGATGTTCCTTCCTCCAGTTTTCACACTAAGTCTAATCCTGCTTTACCTATGAAAATAGCAGAGGGTCCTACCCCTTCAAATATAGAGTACAACTTACCTATACCTCCCTTCACAGCACGGAGACAATAAAAGGAGGGCTTGAGCTGGTCTCAGTGTATTTATAGGAAACAGCAATTAGTTAAGCAGTGGCTGCATTTGCCACTGCTCTATAAATATGCAGCACTGCCCTCAAGGGGTTGTTGGAGATTATCTGACCTACCTGAGTACCTGTCATGTTCCTGCTTGCTGTGTTTGTTTACTCTGAACTCTGTTTGCCTGACCTGGATTCTGCTGGACCTTGTATGTTGGACTTTCCTTGTGGACTTGTGTTTTGGTTGCTAGTAAAGTAAATGTCTGAGTGTACTGTGTCTCTGCCAGGGCCGGTTTAAGGAATTTTGGGGCCCCCTGCAATGCTTTACTTTGGGGCCCCCATATGACTTGAAGGCACATGGGCAAGAAGAAAGAAAGAAGCCCTTTCTAAGGGAGACAACCCTCAAATTCCCCCTCTCTCTCTCACACACACACACTCACCCTCTCCGATGTGCCTCTCCCTCCAGCTTCTGCCATGGAGGGCTGCTGTTTCTTTCTCTTTCTCTTTCTCTTTAGTTTTGGAGAGGCTGTTTTGTTTGTTTTTTTAAAAAAGCCAGCAGGAGGTTTTTGGAGGAGGAGGGTAAGAGGGGGCTCCTCCCGGCTGTCTCCTGGCTGTTCCTTCGTCAGTTTAAGGAGGCCAACAAGGGGCCCCCTCTTGACCTCGGGGCCCCCTGCCAATGCTGATTTGGCAAACAGGTTAAACCGGCCCTGGTCTCTGCTATCATCTGTGTAGTAATCAGCCTTTGGCTGGTTGCCCAAATAGTGTTTGGACATATGCGGTTGAAGTCTTGTAGAATTTTGAGCATCATTTGCTTGCATGGGAAATTAATACAATGCCTTGTGTCCTCTTTTTTAAGGACTGGAATGTATGTTCAGTGTTTCTAATCTGTGAGCCATAGTTTTGTTTCCCATATTTTGGTTGACAGATTTTAGTTAGAACTAGAGCTGATTCTGTCTCTGTAGCTTGAAGCAGTTCTATTGGTATGCCTTCTGTTCCTGGTGATTTATTTCTCCCAAGTGCCCTGAGTGCAGTTTCCACTTGCCTTTCTAAAATTGGAATTTCATCTTCAAATGGGTCTTGCTTTAATTAATCTGTCTTGCTTTAATTAATCTGTCATCCAGAGAGAAGGAGAGCAGCTTCTGGACAGCAAGTTTCCTGCCAGTTTCCAGGCCAGTTTCCTGCCAGGGAGAAGAAGGAGAGCAGCTTCCGGACAGCCATTCTGACTGGGGAGATTGAATTTCGGTAACCAAACAAAAATACAGCAGACCTAAAAGTACAGCTTAGCATTCTCAGCATTACCTAAGAGTTCCTAGATTACCTAAAAGCTCTCACCATGGACACTGAGGGGACTGCAGCAGTCACTTGCAACACTTGTGCAATGTTTGTCTTCTTGTCTACAGACGTGGAGAACTTCACATGCACCAAGTGCAAGCTGGTAGCCCTCTTGGAGGAGAAAGTACAGCAGCTGGAGACACGGGTAGCTACACTTCAACAGATTCGCGAGCAAGAGGTTTTCCTGGACAGAACAGAACGAACACTCTTGGATGGGGACCGCACAGAGGAAGTGGCTGTGGAGGAGAGGGTCACTTCACAGACACAGGAAGTAGACAGCTGGAGGAATGTCACACACAGAACAAGAAAATCCAGGGATTCTTCCAGCAGCTTGCAGCTACAGAATCAATTCGAAGCCCTTTCCCTTATCAAGGACAACGAGGAAGAACAGTATGGACAGACTTCAGGGGTAGAGCAGGGGAACTTGAGAGGACCACCGCAAGGAACAGCAGCTGCGAAGCCTCGGCGGAGGCGTGTGGTGGTGGTGGGGGACTCCTTGCTGCGGGGTACAGAAGCAGTGGTATGTGGGCCTGACAAGATGACTCGGGACGTGTGTTGTCTCCCTGGGGCAAAGATCCGTGATGTGACGGAGCGGCTAACAAGACTCGTCAAGCCTACGGATCATTACCCCTTCCTTTTGGTCCATGTGGGAACCAATGGTACTGCAAGGCACAGCTTTCCCAAGATCAGAAGAGATTATGAGGCCCTGGGGAGGAAGCTGAAAGAAATGGACGCACAGGTGGTCATCTCGTCTCTTCTGCCAGTTGAAGGGCATGGTCCAAGAAGGGAGAGGAAAATAGCCGATGTAAACAACTGGCTCCGTAGATGGTGTCGCCGAGAACAAATTGGATTCTTGGATCATGGACTGCACTTCCATGCGGGGGGACTTCTGGCAAGAGATGGGGTGCATCTTACAACGGTTGGAAGAAACATTTTTGCCAACAGTCTCAAGAATTTGATCAGGAGGGCTTTAAACTGAGTCAAATGGGGGAGGGAGACAGTATTCTGGAATGCAAAAAGGCTGGAGAAAATAATCAAACTGTCATAGAGGGAACAAGGCAAACAGCGCAAGGACCCAACAGTGGGAGGCAAAAAAGCTTGCACAGGAAGCAAGTAAAGGGAACACATGGTCTCAGATGTCTCTACACTAATGCACAGAGCATGGGAAATAAGCAAGATGAACTTGTACTCCTCGCACTACAAAACAAATATGATATAATAGACATTACTGAAACCTGGTGGGACGAGTCTCATGATTGGAATGTAGGAATAGAGGGGTATAACCTTTATAGGAGAAACAGGCCAAACAGGAAAGGAGGAGGAATAGCATTATATGTCAGGGATATTTACACCAGTGAAGTGATCCACGACATCAATACTGGAAGCCAGGTGGAGAGCATCTGGATAAAAATTAAAGGGGAGGGAAACAACAGGGATGTTATTGTGGGACTCTACTACAGACCCCCAAATCAGACGGAGGAATTGGATGTTGCCTTTCTAGAACAGATGAACACACATGCAGAAAGGAGAGATGTAGTAGTGATGGGTGACTTCAACTATCCTGATATATGCTGGCAATCTAACTCAGCCAAAACTACAAGGTCTAGCAAATTCCTTACATGCCTGGAAGACAATTTCATGGTCCAAAAGGTGGAAGAGGCAACAAGGGGGTCAGCTATTTTAGATCTGATCCTAACCAACAGAGATGACATGGTTAATGGGGTGCAAGTGGTGGGATCCTTAGGTGAGAGTGATCATGTTCTCCTGGAGTTTGTTATACAATGGAAAGGAGAAGCCAGGCATAGTCAGACACGCATTCTTGACTTTAGGAGAGCTGATTTCAATAAACTCAGGGAAATACTGGGGGTGATCCCATGGTCAGGAATACTAAAAGAGAAGAGACCTCAAGACGGATGGGACTTTCTCAAAAGGGAGATACTGAAGGCACAATTTCAAACAGTACCATTGAGGAAGAAAAATGGGAGGTGTCTCAAGAAAACAGGATGGATGACTAAAGAAATTTCAATGGAGCTAAGTTTTAAACGGAACATGTATAGGAAATGGAAAAGGGGGGAAATCACCAAAGAAGAATTCAAACAGATAGCCAACACGTGTAGGAGTAAAGTCAGAAAAGCTAAAGCGCAGAATGAGCTCAGGCTTGCTAGGGAGGTTAAGAACAATAAAAAGGGTTTTTTTGGGTATGTCCGCAGCAAAAGGAGGAAGAAGGAAATGATAGGGTCACTACGAGGAGAAGATGGCAAAATGCTAACAGGGGACAGAGAAAAGGCAGAATTACTCAACACCTTCTTTGCCTCAGTGTTTTCAGAAAAGGAAAAGGAGGACCAACCTGAGGATAATGGAACAGAGGACACAATAGGGGAAATCCAGCTCAAAATAAGTAAAGAGGTAGTACAGGAACACCTTCTTAATCTAAATGAATTTAAATCTCCAGGACCAGATGAACTACATACAAGAGTATTAAAAGAGCTGGCAAATATAATCTCAGAGCCATTGGCAATAATCTTTGAGAACTCCTGGAGAACAGGAGAAGTCCCAGCAGACTGGAGGAGGGCAAACGTTGTTCCCATCTTCAAAAAGGGAAAAAAAGAGGATCCCAACAATTATCGTCCAGTTAGTCTGACATCAATACCAGGGAAGATTCTAGAGCAGATCATTAAACAAAGAGTCTGTGAACATTTAGAAGGCAATGCCATAATCACAAAAAGTCAACATGGGTTTCAGAGAAACAAGTCATGCCAGACTAATCTGATCTCTTTTTTTGATAAAGTTACCAGCTTGGTAGATGAAGGGAATGCTGTGGACATCGCATACCTTGATTTCAGTAAGGCCTTTGACAAGGTTCCCCATGACATTCTTGCAAACAAGCTTGTAAAATGTGGGCTAGACAAGTTAACTGTTCAATGGATTTGTAATTGGTTGACCGGCCGAACCCAAAGGGTGCTCAGCAGTGGCTCCTCTTCGTCTTGGAAAGATGTGACCAGTGGGGTGCCACAGGGTTTTGTCCTGGGCCCAGTACTATTCAACATCTTTATCAATGACTTGGATGAGGGAATTAGGGGCATACTTATCAAATTTGCAGATGACGCCAAATTGGGAGGAGTAGCTAATACCCTAGAGGACAGGATCAAAATTCAGAATGACCTGGATAGACTGGAGAGCTGGGCCAAAGCGAACAAAATGAAATTCAATATGGAGAAATGTAAAGTACTGCACTTAGGGCGGAAAAATGAAATGCATAAATATAGGATGGGAGAGACCTGGCTGAATGAGACTACGTGCGAAAGGGATCTAGGAGTCCTAGTAGACCACAAGTTGAACATGAGCCAACAGTGTGATGCGGCAGCTAAAAAGGCCAATGCGATCTTGGGCTGTATCAATAGAAGTATAGTGTCTAGATCAAGGGAAGTAATAGTGCCACTCTATTCTGCCTTGGTCAGACCTCACTTAGAATACTGTGTCCAGTTCTGGGCACCACAGTTCAGAAAGGATATTGACAAATTGGAGCATGTCCAGAGAAGGGCAACTAAAATGGTGAAAGGTCTGGAAACGATGCCTTATGAGGAGAGACTTAGGGAGCTGGGTATGTTTAGCCTGGAAAAAAGACGGTTAAGAGGCGATATGATAGCCCTGTTTAAGTATTTGAAGGGATGTCACTCTGAGGATGGAGCAGGCTTGTTTTCTTCTGCTCCAGAGACTGGAACACGGAGCAATGGGTGCAAGCTCCAGGAACAGAGATTCCACCTCAACATGAGGAGGAACTTTTTGACAATCAGAGCCGTTCGGCAGTGGAACACACTCCCTCAGAGTGTGGTGGGGTCTCCTTCCTTGGAGATCTTTAAACAGAGGCTGGATGGCCATCTGTCGGGGATGCTTTAATCAAGATTTCCTGCGTGGCAGGGGGGTTGGACTGGATGGCCCTCGTGGTCTCTTCCAACTCTGCAATTCTATGATTCTATGATCCTTTCATCTCTTTTATATAATTCTTCCGTGTATTGTTTCCATCGTCTTTTTGTTTCTACTTGGTCACGTAATGCATTTCCCTGCTGGTCATAGAGTATTCCCACTCTTGGTTTAAATTTCCCTTTGCTTTTTCACATTCTGTGGACGTGGTCTCCTCTTCTTTCTTTATTGTTGTCATCTTCTATTTCTTTGCATTGATTTCTATAGTAGTTCTCCTTGTCCCTACACAGATCATTGAACAATTATGTTCAGGGTTCTGACCCTATTTCTGTCACCTTTTATTATTGCTTCTCATCTGTCATTAACTGCTTAAAGAGTTTCATCCATCATCTATTGAGGCTTCTCTTTCTTTTTGGCTGCAGATGGTGGACTTTATCAAACACATCAAAAATCACATCATAAGGATGGGACGAGAAAAGAAATGGGCAACATTATCAGACGTTGTCGTCCTTCAACCATTCCAGGGGCATAGCGCGGGCATGAATAAGGTGTCCCCTTTTTATTGATGGCTTAGCCCATCAATAAAAAAGTGACGCCTTATCTGTGCCAGCCCTACACCACAGGAATGGCTGAGGATATGGAAGGATGCCCCAGGAATGGTTGATAATGTCACCCTTTCTGTTCTTGTCCCGTTCTTTTGATGTGATTTGAGACATGGATTTGTGCCATGTTTCCCCACATCTGATAAAGTCTGGTGTCTTTTTGCATTGCTTCCTGACAATGTTCCTGGTTTCAGTCCAGAGTTCTTCTGGCAGCTGGTCAATTAGGCCTAATAGTGCAAAACCAACCATTGTGGCAAAATGCAACCTGAAGAACATCCCCATAGAATTTAAAGATAATGTAAAAAAAAAAAGACGTTCTTCAGGTTGTATTTTTGGCACAATGGTTGGTTTAGTGTTCCTGTTTAGCTTTACTCTGTGTTTTTTAAAATTTTTTATTTTAGCAGCTCATGGTTTGTGCCATAATCTGCTTATGCTTTCGTGTAGGTTATACCTATCCTGTGATGGCACAATTACTTTTGCCTAACAAGGGTTATAATATAAGAGGCAAAGATATATCCATGCTGTTGTAAATCATACCTCTGGGTTAGATTATTGTAACTGTACTATGCTAGTGGGCTGCTTCTGCAGGCTGTTTTAAACAGATACCATCTGGTTGCTATGTCTGCACCAAAGGAAGTTGACTCAGGGATTCTCCATTCAGACTGTATTTTTCTAGTTTTAGGAGATTATCAGACATGGCAAATATGGTGTGATAATGACAACAGGATAACACAAAAGGCAGGTAGAGCACTATCACATGACATTGTATTTCTCTCATTATGCTGTTGTGAATAAGGCATTCTTTTTTATTAGCGGGCCAAGCCATCAATTAATTTCCCCTGGTGTTTTTTGTTGTGGTATTGCTAGCGTCCCATTATGTTCTTGTGAATTTAGCGTCAATGAGCGGTGCCCGCCAGAACACTTCGAGGTAAGAACATGAAAACTAGTTATGGGACAGTCTTTTTATGAACCTCTTCATTTTGCTGGCAATTTAAAAAGTGTGTTTCAGTGCTTGTGTTTTCTTTTTCTTTGTTAATTTAGCTGTTTTTAGACTTTTAAGCACACTCACATCTTCTCGTGAAAACCACTAAGATCACACACCCCAGTGAATGTGGAAGTGAACAGTGCTAGTGGTTGTGCTCCAAAAATGTTGGGGGTGTTCTTTCTCATTATTACAGCAACATGTGATAAAAAGGGTTATTTTGACGGGACACTTACACTTTTAAATATGTATAGTGGGACAAGAGCATTTTTAGAGGCTCGTCCAATAGTCTCCTATGTAAGCCTTTAACTTCTATTTTGTTTCAGAGTACAATTTAAAGTACTGGATTTGCCATATAAAGTTCTAAATAGGGTGGGACCATGGTATCTGAAACTCTACCTGCCTACTCTGAGGTACAATCCTCTGAGGCCTAACTCATACCTTCAAAGAACAATTGGATGGTGACCAGGACTTGGCCTTTTCACTGGTAATGCCTTAGTAACTGATGACCTTTCCTGGACTGATTAACCCTCTGGTGTCTAGAGAAAACAACTGGTTTGCTTTATAAAAACCAGAAGTATTTTATTGATACACTTTATATACAATAGGAAAAATATTGTCTTTCTATTTATATGAAGAGTGTTTTTGTTGCTTGGTTGTTTCTATATTTTATGTTTAAATGTTTTAATTATGTGAGCCATGTGGAAGTCTTAATGAGCAGAAAGATTACATTCAACTATTTTCAGTAAATTTAGCACTCAGCTAAAATGTTTCTATGGTTGTCAATGACTGGCTGCTAAAGGTTGCTTCCTCCCATTCAATTTTGCCAACTACAGCCACAAAGCAGCAGAGAATTCCAGCTCACTGTGAGGAATGTGAAATGATCACTCACCCTTTGCTCTCAAATCCACTAGGAACTCCACCAGGACAGTGGTCATGCCATAACAGTTTCTTGAATCAACCCAGATTTATAACGTCATAATTTAAATTGCTGGAATCCTGAAATTTGGTTATTTAAGAAAGGATTAGACCATCACAACCTTAATGTTCAATTCCTAGCCTAATTATTGTTCATATTCACATTTGTGCCAGAAATGTTCTATGCAAAGCTACCCTACTACTGTATTTGTGATGTTAAGATAGTTTCAGCCTGTCTACAGCTGTCAGAATCTGAGCCAAAGAAAGCAACTTACATGGGGAACAAAGCACTTATTGAGAAGGTGTCATTTCATGGTGGGCACTTCTTTTGAAAAACACACATTAATTGGACACTGTGAAGCTAGACTAAATTAGTCCCAGCAGCTGTGTTTTGGTTAGCAGACAGGTGTGTCTACAGAACTGTATTCTCCCACCCCCGCTGCTCTGCTTGTCAACAGGCAACATACTGGGGGGAAATATGCTCATAATTTGATGAATATCTTTTATGCTGTTGTTTCCTTAGGTCATGATTGTAAAGCAAACTGAGATGTAGAAAATAAGGAATTGATGTCTGATCACAAAGAAACTTGCATGATTCCAAAATTACTACTACTACTACTACTACACACCTTGGAATTATTGGGGTTGGCATTATTTTGAGACTGCAAATATTTTCTGGACTTTTGATTTTACCCAGGCAGTCTGTTAAATTGGTGTGACTGATGCTAAACTGTTGACTTTAAAGAAGGCTGCTGCTGAGGGTGGTGACCAAACCATTGCAAGATATTCATGTGCTATGTAGCTCTCCCTCCCCACCAATTTCCAAATGATTTGTTAGAGATGAGACTAGCAACTAATGGGGTTTTGGGAAGGTTAATACTAGACAACAAACCAGATTGAAAAGAAACATATCTCTTTATCTAAGGGGCTGAAAGGCCTTTGCTGTTTGGTAAGTTACTGTGAATAATAATTATCCTCCTCCTCCTCATCATTTATTTATACTGTATAGTGCCATCAATGTACATGGCACTTAACATTAAAACAAGCAAACAAAACAAAACAAAACCTTGGCATACAATTTACAATAAATGTATACATAAGGACACACAGAGGGAAGGAAGAAATAACAAACATGACTATAAAATACAATTGCAAAACAAATTATCCAGATAACTACAAACAACAACATAGCATGAAACAGCAAGAAAATATAAAAATAAAACAAACTGACCAATACATGTGAGCAAATGTAAAACAGCAATATATATGTATATATAATATAAAACAGACCACCCTTACCAACCTTATTCAAAGATGGTGGAGAAAGAGAGGGGAAGAACAAGACCAGGGGGTTGTTTACACGGGCAAATACTCCTCTAAATATACCGCTAAGATAGCTCATAGTTCCCACGGATCACAGCACAGCATCGCCTCATTCATAAGGGGGGAAGGTAAAACACCCAAATATAGCGTGCCAAGGGATGTCGCTACTTTTGCTGGTATATTTGCAATGTAGCGCTTTATTGGCAGTGTAAACTACCATTCCGTTAAGGGTTACAGCAGAGCTGCATTGTGATTGGTTGATGATGCAGGGATGGTCTTAAAAGAGGGGCAGGCAGGGAGGGAAAGACAGTAGCGATTAGAGGAAACTTTGAAAAATCCTCTCTGCTATTTTGCAAGCCAGTTTGCAAACAAAAAGGATTCCCAACAATTTTCATTCAGGGAGCATTCCTTCTCATCCTCTCTGCTGTTTTGAAAGTATGTAAAAGCTCAGTTCGTCAGTGTGATCCTGTGCATGGGGGAGGGAGAGAAACCATTTCACAAAGGGCTGTAGTGGAGCTGAACTGCTATTCCCCCCCCCCCTCTCAGCTTTCCTCTACTTGGCAGATGCTGTTTTAAGCAAGGAGGAAAACCTTCCGTTTGAATTGTGGAAAGGGAGTGGGGGAGGGGGACTGCCTCTAAGCTGTTATTTTCCCTCTCTCTCACTCTCTGGCTTTCCTCTATTTGGCAGAAAATGCTGTTTTAAGCAAGGAGGAAAACCTTCCTTTTGATTTGTGGGAGGGAGTTGCGGGGGACTGCCTCTAAAAGCTGTTAAGTATGGAGTTTGGGCCAGGGCAGACATTCCTATGGCATTTCTTTCCCTCTCCAATGCTTGGCCATGCCCCCAGCACTTTTGGCTGTGTGAACCTCAAAGTGGAAAAAATCAAAGAGCCACAAAATATAGCTGTGTAAACATATACCGTGTAAACTACCCACCACTGATGCGGGAAAGCGCTAAAGCGCAACTTAACGCAATAAAACCTGCCATGTAAACCAGCCCCAGGAGAATTTAAAGGACTTTTCTCTTCTGAGGAAAAGAAGTGTGGCTGGAGTCTTTTTGGAGATTGTGTGATTATGGTTGTAACAACAGCCCAAAGAAAACAGCAGAGCCTTAAAGAATCTGTCTCTGTATCTGCACAAAAGTCTATTCTGGAATATTGTTGGCCAGTGGAAACTAGAGGAACATTTATGGAGGAGATTTCACGTAAGGCCAACTTTACCTCTACATCTATTGCACCAGAAGCATTAAATTTTGTCTCTTTAACAAACAACAATGTCAGTAAAGATCAGCTGGAAGTTTCAGTAGACTTATATGACCAAGAACAGCTGGGGCATGTATTGATTTTCCTTGGTTTTTTTCCGGGCTGTGAGGCTGTGTCCTGGGGTAGTTTCTTTCTGACGTTTTGCCTGCATCTGTGGCTGGCATCCTCAGAGAATGGTTGTGTAGGTGTGTGTGTAGAGTTTGTATGCTGTGAACCCCTGTTGGGGAGGATATGTAAATTTGTGTAATTGAATGGTTAGTTTCTGAGTATAGAAATGCAAGGCTCGTTAGTGTCTGTTTGGCTAATGGTTGGTTGATGGGCCATTAGCCAAACAGACACTAACGATCCTTGCATTCCTATACCCAGAAACTAACCATTGAATTACACAAATTTACATATCCTCCCCAACAGGGGTTCACAGCATATAAACTCTACACACACACCTACACAACCATCTCTGAGGATACCAGCCACAGATGCAGGTGAAACGTCAGGAAGAAACTACTCCAGGACACGGCCTCACAGCCCGGGGAAAACCCAAGGAGAATCTATGGGTGCGGCCATGAAAGCCTTTAACTTCACAGCTGGAGAATTGGTCTCGAGATCCAGAATGTACACATGAAAATGCTTATTTAATGTGTTCTGTCTATCACACTCCTTTGTTTAACTCAAGCTCAAACCCAGCACAACAGGCAAAGTCTTCAAATAAGGATATAATAAAGGCAGAGTGAGAAATCCTCACAGAAGTGTATGATTGTCTTAGGAATGAACAGATGAATGGCAAGAGGCTCAAGAAATAGAAATTGATGAAGCAGACATAGTTAGGGGTCAGAATGATTTGGAAGCTGACAGTAATGATTCAAGAGTAAATGTTAATCAAGCAGGCAATAAATTGGATAAAATTGGGACCTCACAGAGTGAGATATTGCAGATTAAGCCTGATTATTGTATCTCAATATTTAATTGGCCATTAAAGAGAGCAGATGGTTCATGGAAAGAAAGTACAGAGGTGCTATCTGAAATATTATCATCAGCTAGGATTTTAAGGCAGAATTTAGGAGAATTGTCCTGTTTGTGTTTATACCCCTTGAGATATAAGGGAATAAGAGGTGTTATTGAATTGTCTTCCACCTGTTTGGAGCATTATAAATTCTTTTGGTCCTCACTTCCTAATTTTACAAATAATTATGTATCCTTTAAGTGGGGTAGGCGCAATTTAGGCCAACATTTCACATTTACTTATTCACATTATCAAATTACCTTACAAAGAAAAGCTGAATGTCATTTTGCTTCTGATCAGCCCAAATGGGTCCATATGGGTAAGGAATACTCAAATAATGGCACCATTGGTAGTAAAGCCATGCCTTCATATGTAACCTACCCAAACAACATCCCTGTTTTCTGGAAGGGCCATGGATACCAGATAGAATCACTTTCCAGGTCAGCATAATATAAAGCAAACTGAACAATACATGTAATCACAATATGCAAGATTACAAACAGTATCAAACTAAAATTCCAAAAGTTTTGAAAAATAGAAACGTTTTCATCAATTGAGATTTAAAAACACCAAGAGAAGAAGGCAGCCCACAAATGTTCAGGGAGGGAATTCTAAGAATATGGAACAGCAAGCGAGAAAGGATGAAGGTAAGCCAGGGAAGAATAAACCCTTGGTTTGGTGAGAAGCCCTAGGGCTTTTCTAGATGAGAAGAAGTGACAATTATTTTTATAGCATCATAATCATCTTTTTCCCATGGTGTTTTCTTCAAAAAACAATAAGCTTCAAAGCTCTCTGCTCTGACATCCACACAGCCATAAATCAAGATGGCGGCCATATCATTTTTGTGTGTGGCGGTGGGTGATCAGGGAAGACACTTGCAGGAAGGTGAGAACCCAGCAGGACCTGGAGACGATGAGAACAGCAGCCAGCATGAGGAAGAGAGACCAAGCCGCCTGCCCTTCACCCATCCTGGCAGCAGCAGCCGTCTCTGATTCCATCTGCAATTAAAGGGACAGGAGCAGCCGCCTGGCCAGCCACTGGTTGCAGAGAAGGAAGAGGAGGGTGGCTCTTTGATGCTCTGGATTCATTTCACCTTCCTGGGCTGGGCTGCTCCTTCTCTCATGCTTGTCCGCCAAGCTTGATGTTGTAGAAGTAATGAGTCTAAAAATAAAATTGTATTAAAAATTCCAGGATCTAGTCCTTTTAAAAACAACAAGAATTATTTTCTTTAAAAAGAGTTAAAATCATTCATTCACTTTTGACTTCATGTTCATGCAAAGTGCGTTTAGGAATGCAGACTTGTAAGCTCAATTATCATTTAAAAGTGTATTCAGAGGTCTGGGATCACCCAGTTAAATTAGACTCATTACAAAACAAAGGAGTCAGTTTAAAATGCAAATCAAAGTTTACTGAAGGTATATCAATCTCAATCTACATACTAAAACAAACTTAAAAAAAGAGGTTCCTAACTAATGGTATTTAGGGTAAGAAAACTCACTCAGCCTACAGCGGTAGGGCTGGCTTCCGATGCATCATGGCATGGTTTCAGATGAAGATGGCAAATATAGCTAATATGGCTCCAGCCTCATGGAGACTCAAACTTAAAAGAGAACTTACACAAAAGCAATAAAATTTAAATTAGGTCATGTGTTGAATGACCCAGAACTCCAGTTGGCTGGAACTGCCCAGTGAAATAAGAGAAAGGGAACTTGGGATAAACAAAGGCATGCAGGGAAAAACCCTAGACTTATCTTAGGATGTGAATGAGGTACACAAGATTGCTTTTACATTACAATGATTATTTCCCCACATACTACAGATGTCAGCAGGCTCTGGAGGGTGCGGGACAGGCACGAGAGAGGGATGGTCATGTTTTTAACTGCTTTTAATTTTTTTGTTAGTTTAATTTCATATTTAGCTTTTAAATATGTGATTTTAAAAATCTGCATCTGTTTTAAATTTTGTCAGCCATCTTGAGTCCCAGACTGGGAAACAGGTGGAATACAAATAAATTTAACAACAAGCAGGAAGCCTTTTTATAACTAACTCTTACCAGTTGAAGGGCACAACTACCCATCTGAAATGGTGGAGAGTTCCTGTCCAGAACCATGTGACCTTTTTGTTTGAAGACATTTTGTTTGAAGACATTTTAAATATTCATGTCACAATCACTTTTCCATGGATGTGAGCATTTGCAACACTAGGGAACATTCTGAAAGAAATGGGTACTTAAGCTAAATCTTTCCCTGTTTACCAATTCTACCCTTCCCACTTACATCTGGCTGGGCTTACTTAGCACCTCTGAATCTGATTCAAGAAAAATGGGAGAGGGTCAACTAGGAAGGAGGTGATGGGAGCATTGAGGCACAGCAGGTTAAACACCCCCCCCCGTTCCTCTCCAGTTTTCCCCTGCCAATGCTTCATTGCCACATTGACATTGCACAGCCATGATTAAAACATGGACACTGCACTGATTCTCTTCCCCAACCACCCTACAAGCTCTCTCATTGCCTTTTTGCCCAGTGTTCTTGTATTTTAAGTTAGATTGTAATCATATAAGTAGTGACTCACATGTTTTTAAATTAATTTCAGAACAGTAAGGTCATTATCAGACTAGCAAGTAAAAATGCTGTAATTCTACAAGTGAGGATAGCGGAAACATTGTGGCATTATTACACTTACTATCACATGTTGCTCCCATCACCTCCTTCCTAGTTGACCCTCTCCCATTTTTCTTGAATCAGATTCAGAGGTGCTAAGTAAGCCCAGCCAGATGTAAGTGGGTATATGTGGGTTATCAGAGAGAAGCTTTGAGGGAAGGGTAGAATTGGTAAACAGGGAAAGATTTAGCTTAAGTACCCATTTCTTTCAGAATTTTCCCTAGCGTTGCAAATGCTCACATTTAATCACTCAAAAGAACCACCATGGAATTATTGCATGATGACCACTAGCACTTTAAGAACAGGAGTTTACCTCCATGATTTAGCATGGGTGAGATTTCGGCGGTTCTTGTAAGAAAACACAAGGGCGCTTAAAACTGCAAAAGCACTTTAGTTAACAAAGCAAATGAACACACAAACATTCAGACAAACATAAAAACCTTGAAACTAAACTTCATTGTTCATAAAAAGAGCATCTTGTGCTTCATTTTCATGTTCTCACGTGGAGGTTTTCTTGCTAATGACCCATTCACGCTGTGGTCTCACAATTACAGTGGGGAGTATTTTTGCATGCCCTCAGTACTGCAAAAAGGTGATATTGATGATCTATTGGCTTATCCCATCAATTAAAAGTGACACTTTATTCATGGCTGGGGCACAGAGTGACCACACAATGACAACAACATCATGCCACACCCATTTGCACTACCCTGAGATTGTAATCCTGGGATTTTTGCCACATCTGATAAAGTCCTAAGTATATATCTACTTTAGAGAGCTACTGCAATTTGATGTGACTTTCGCCATCATGGCTGGTCAAGTCCTGTATGTTTGCTGAGGTCTGAACCCTAGGACTATAGTCAAATGCTGTAGGAAGAGTAGATATTTTTGGATGCTGGGGAAAGCCCTTCAGCTTACAGCAACTGAGGAATAGAATTTGTCAGTCTGAAGAAATGGAAGAACTTCCAGAATTATTCCTGGAAAGTAGTTGGAAAGGAGTGGACTGAATCCTAAATGGTTTGAAAGGCTATACACCAGCAGAATGAAGGCATGAGGTCATTTTTAAACCAAGGCAGTTCAGCACTGCCAATGTAAATGCTTAAGCCTGGATTTATTGAAGCTAGTTTGTACAACTGTGGATGTTGAGGTTATACTGGATGCTATAAAAGGGATGGGGAAAAAACAACCCCTCGGTAGAATTCAGTAGTTTCAACCAAAGTAGTATTTTCATACCTCCCAAGACCAGTTGCAAGAAAATGTGCATCTCATCTCAAGAATCTGTACATTTGTGAGTTTTAATTTCTGAGAAATAACATGTATACAAAGCAATGCATACATTTTAAAATGCCAATAGCTGAAATCTGCATATATTCAGCCCTCCATATCCATGGGTTCTGCACCCATGGATTCAATCAACCACAGCTTGAAAATATTTCAAAATAAATAAATAAATAAATAAAATCCTAAAAGTAAACCTTGCTGTTCACCATTTTATATAAAGGACACCAATTTTACTGCACTATTGTATATAATGGGACTTGAGCATCCATAGACTGAGGGTCCACTGTACTTAAGAAAATATGTAGAAAAGGGTTTAAATCAATGGGCTGCAGTTGGGCAAACTGTGTGAATATGCAAGTTGGAAAAATGCATAATTGTGCAAATGTTAGTGGGGAGAGAAAGAACAAAAGTCTCACAATCATATAATAATACAGAAGGGGAAGAAATGCAAGTTGGATTCAGAGAACCTCAGCAACATCACGAGTAAGAAATGTTCAGATTCCTAGTATGAAAACAGTTGGCCAAATAGATGCTTTACTCAGTAGTTTTTGCTGATGATTCATTAAGAGAAAAATTATGCTTAAGGTGCACAAGTAGGGATGTTAAAATATATTTATTAAAAACTGTCATCTGTATTCTAAAAAACTGAGCCATTACTGTCTCCCAAATATGGTAATGCTTTTATAATTCTATTCTGCGCAGTTGTTCACACATGCACAAAAGAGAGGGACAGAGAGAGAGAGAGACTTATACGGAATAGAATCATAGAATCATAGAATTGTAGAGTTGGAATAGTCTGAACTTAATAACGCCAACTAGCATGATTTATGCAAGTACTCTGTATTAATTTTCTAACATTTCTCCTTAGAGTATCTGGCATTGAGGCCATGATATTGAGAACACAGCTGCGCTGGGCAGGGCACGTTTCTAGGATGGAGGACCATCGCCTCCCAAAAATACTACTCTACGGTGAACTCGCCACGGGTCAGCGTGGGAGGGGCGCTCCAAAAAAGCGATACAAGGACTCCCTGAAACAACATCTCAGGCTTGGCCAGATTGATCACCAACGGTGGTCTGCCCTGGCCTCACATCGGGAGGCATGGAGACGCACTATCCACAATGCTGCAGCCTTATTTGAGAACTCACGACGAACAAGTCTTGAAGAGAAACGACAACGCAGAAAGAATCACAACCCAAAAACATCACCCAAGGAGACCTCCTGCTGCACTTTTTGCAACCGGACTTGTTTATCTCGGATTGGCCTTTTTAGTCATCAGCGCGCTTGCAGAAGGCGCGGGATGAGTCCTTCCTGAATCTTCGTTTGCGAAGAAAAGCCAGAGAGATCTGGCTTTGGAAAAGTGTGTATCTTGGACATTTTCTTGATGAATTTTTTTTAAAGTTGTAAATTCTCAGTGTAAGCCTCTGAAATTATTGCCCTAAAACAATCTTCTTGCCCACTTCCCCTCCCTACTCCTCTCCACCTTTACCCTCACATACAAGGTATGGCTAAAGAATCAATCACAGTTCTTGAGGCATTATTATGTGAGCGAGCAACTCCACATATGTGCCCATATATTGCCATGTACTTTACGGATCACCTGTGCTTTGTAAAAATGTCAAAACCTATAGTCATGTATTCTGCAGCATAGTGATATGAATATGGGTCTAAGAAAAAGATATTCTTCCCCTTATTTCTATGAAATGAATAGGAAGGATTTGTTTCTAGATTTAATAAGAGGATAAAGCAATGGCAAACTTATCACAGCTTTTCAAATTTTCAAACCACGTCTGAGTTATTTATTACAAAACCCGTCCAACTGTATTAAATGATACAAAGGAATAGAATAATTCACAACTATCAATTCTACCTTCCCGAACCTTTCCTGTAGCTTATCTTTCCTGAATTGTCAAGGCCTAACTTCTATATCTGCATGTATTCATACACTAAAACTAAAACTAAAACTAAAACTAAAACTAAAACTAAAACTAAAACTAAAAAAAAAAAAAAAAAAAGGCAAAAAGTCCTGAAATAGTGACAGGGAAGGGGGAAGTATGTAAGGAATGCCTGTTTCCCTAATCTTTAATTCATACAATTTTACACTGTTATTTCACCATAATTAATTTGGAATTCTAATGCAATGGACATGCCCAGGTGCCAAGTAAGAGAAGATGCCAGTATATAGCAATATATGGGGACACAGGGGTGTGGCTGTGGTTATTGTTTTGTGCCTTCAAGTCATTTCCGACTTATAGTGACTCCAGGACAAACCTATCATGGCATTCTCTCAAGATTTGTCAGAGATTGTTTGCCTTTGCCTTCCTCTGAGGCTGAGAGAGTGTGACTTGCCCAAGGTCACCCAGTGGGTTTCCAGGGCTGTGTGGGGATTCAAACTCAGGTCTTCAAGGTCCTTATCAGACTAGCATCTAAAAATGCTATAATTCCACAAATGAGAAAAGCAGAAACATAGTGGCATTATTACACTTACATTGCACATCACTCTAATCACATGAAAGAACCACCACAGAATTATTGCATGACCACCACTAACACTTTAACAATGAGCTTTTACTTCCATGATTTACCATGGGCAAGATTTTGGTGGTTCTCACGAGAAGATGCAAGCATGCTTAAAAACACCAAAACCCCCTTAATTTGCAAAGTAAATGAACACGCAAACACTTAAACAAACCTAAAACCATGCAAACAAACTGGGGCAGTTCATAAAAAGAGCATCCTGTGGATAATTTTCATGTTCTCATCAGGAAGTTTTCTTGCTGGGATGGGATAGGGGGGAAAGAGGACCATCCATTGCTGCTGTAATCTTGCGATTACAGCAGGACATGTTTTCACATGCTTTTCAATATTGTGAAAAAAGCTATATTGAGAGTTATAGGGTTGTCCCATCAGTTAAAAGCCACACCTTATCTGCAGCTGGAACAAAGTTTGACCACGTGAACATGACAGCATCATGCAATAGCGGGATTAGCTAACACACACTGGAAACCGCTTAATGTGGTGTAGATGTGTAAAGTGCTATTGCTTAACAATTTGTAAACTGCTCTGAGAGCCTTTATGGCCGAAATAAATAAATAAATAAATAAAATAACATCATAATTGTGAGATTTTTGCCATGTCTGATAAAGTTCCAAGACATATTCGAATACTTAAACCACTACATTGTGCTGGCTCTCTATGGCTATGGGAGAGGGATAAAATAAGGGGATTACCCACAAATAAGAATTCTGTTCCCTCCAATTTCAGTTGATCATCTGGAAATACAGTTTAAGCAGCCAAAGAATAGCGGCAGATAAAGATGCCAAGGGAATGTAAACTTTGCAAATATTTGGGGAGTGAAGGGAAATTTCAAGGGAAGGGAGATTTCTTATTTGGTGTGGCAGTGGCCTAATTCCCCCCCCCCCAGCTACACATGTGGATTTGCTTACTCCCATAATAATTCTCAAGAGGCCCTTCTCTCTGTCCCCCTGCCCGCACAGGTATCTCTGGAAGGAACATAAGAGATGGCCGGGCCTACTTGGTGACTGTTCCCAGGCTCTCAACTCCTTTCCTTGAGAGGTTACGACTGGTGCCCTCCTTGCTATCTTTTCAAAGGCAAGTGAAGACACTTTTGTTTCGGCCTGCCTTTGAGGCTTGACTACTCAGCAGAAAGGGCTTTTCCTGTTCTGTGTTGTTAATATTTCTTCTTCTTCTTTTCAATACTAGGCTTTTAACTATTTTTAATTTTATTGATGCTTCAATTAAAGTTTGTATGATGTATTTTTTTAAAAAAGCTGTATCCATTTTAACCTTTGTAAGCTGCCTTGAGTTTGAGGCTGGGGAAAAGGCAGGAAAAAATTATCATTGGCTGGAATCCTGTATGGGAGATATCTATATGTAAGCATTGTATTATGGTGCTATGCACTGAATCCCAGTGTGAGCCCCTCCAATCCCCACTTACTGGGCAGCAGCCATTGCAATTGATGAGGAAACAGCTGGCTGCTCTTTCCACCCCCTCCCATGAGTGAGTGCCATTGCAAATAGAAGAAACAGGGTCCTGGTTGCAATTCTCCCTTGCATCAGAGATTACTTGGGCAGGTGTGAGTGAGAATGGCAGCCAGGTGCTTCCCAATTGACAGGGGAACAGACCCCAGCTGATCACAGCAGCTGCTTCCTGGTAAGTGGAGATTGGGGGACTTTCACTGTACCTACACAGAGCATTACACATTAAATTGCTGTAACATCAAAATAAAGGATATGATGACAGGGGCAGCTGCCATGCAGGGCAAGAGAGATTGTACCTGCTGAAGCTCCCTCTTTTACAAATCTGTTGAAAGTCAAGAGAAACACCCTGTCCCCTTCATCTGGCCACCATAAATGTGTGTGTGTGCGCGCGTGCGTAATACCCTGTCTTTACCCAACTCAAGGAAGGGACTTCATGGATAGATCCAGAAAAGTTTTACTGAAAATCAGGTTCAGCACCATAGCATAGCTTTTGCCAGAACAGAAGATGCAACATAGGTTTCAGTTTTAAGAGCCCTTTACTCCTTCTCCTTGAGGTTTGCTCGAGCTTTCCCACATCACAACAAGCAGTACTTAGCATCTGCAATGACCTTGGTTCCTACCAGGCTCCAGTCTGCATCTACCTAACTTTCTGACACAAAAACCTCATCCCAATATGGCAATAGGGTGGCTAAGCAAGCTAATATGGGAGAGAAACCTAACTTAAATGCTTCTCTCTCTCTCTCTCTCTCTCTCTCTCTGTGTGTGTGTGTGTGTGTATTCTTCTGGTAGATTTATCTGAACTCATCAATTTACTGAGCAAGAGGGAGATTTCAAGTAAACATGCATAGAATTAGGATGCTGTAATGTCTATGAAACATGACATAGGTGTTCCTCTTATGGATTCTTCTGCCATCAACCTGCTAAGCACAGTGGTTTATTTTTCCTTGCTAAAATATTTTCTGTACTCCCTGATTTAGGGCTGTTATACATTTTAAATATTACTTGTTAAGTCATGATATGAATTAGGCATAATTGCTATTGATTTTTTAAAAACTTCAGTTTGAATTCTACTTTGAACAATATACAGTATTGCATATATTTTTGATTTCTATACTTTACCAGCATGTGGCGCTGTTTTCTGTGGAAAAATTACCAATGACTTCCATAAAGCTTGCTTGACTTAAGGTAGCAAGTGCTGTAATAGTTTTTAGCATTTGTAACTTTTTCATATTTTGGAATATCATTATTCACTCCAGACTTTACTTTTGTGGGGCCTGGAAAACTGTTGCTTTTTAATGGGAAGCCCTAACTTCTATATAGATCCACAGTAATAATGGTACAGTTAGAGGTGTTTTGGGTCAGTGAATTAGGAAGAATCAACAACACTGTACTGTATTGTTGAAAACTATGTTTTTTAAAATCAGGTGGTGACAAGGACAAGGATTTTGTAATATAAAAACTGAAGAGAAACTGGCAGCTCACTTTTAAAGATAGGGTTCAAAGGTATAATTTTTGGGTAAATGTATGCCTAATTCTATTATTTGTGGTTTCAAAAGATTGAGTGTAGCTCTGTGAGAAATTCAAACAATCTTTTCTTTTCGGATTGCAGCAAATGTGAAAACTATACATTTGACTTGCTTCCAAACCTGTGTTCTCTTAACCATATAGTTTAATCCCTTTCACTCAATGTTCTCTATACATAGATACTTATAATGTGTCTTTGTTTTTAACTGGGTGTTTCCCTGACCACATTATTTACAGAATGATTGAATTACAGTGCTCATAGGTGCAATTCTGTTTGCTTACAAAAAGGAGCTTCAGAAAGCTGGGAAATCACATTCTGCCTCAATTAAGCCATTACTTCAAAATGTGTTTCAGGATGTTTCATTATAGTTTCCTGTAATGTTTGCTCTAGCAAACCTTAGATGCAGCTGTTATATCCCCTTTGCTGCACTGACCAGATGGAATTGCTGATATTGTTGAACAGGAAAACAGAAGCAGACAAGCATTGTTAGAGCATGACATTTCTATATGTAATGTATGTTGTGATGCTCAAAACATGGTTTGGGTTGTAGAGCTATACTCAGCGCAAGTTATAGCTTAGCATGGAATATTAACAAAATCATTTGGACTGGTCAGATGCCATGTATTATGCTTTTGTACTCTCACTTCCTGTCATATGTGATTAGTCCTCCTTGTGGTTTGAGGCAACCCTTAGTTTTCCGTTCCATCTGGATTGGCAGAGGGTGGCTTTCTCAAGCCCTGAAAGTCAGGATTGAGCAAGAAGATCAAACTACAGGTTGCACCCTGTATGCATGGGGGATACGTTCCCAGACTTGCCACAAACACTTGAAACTGTGGGTAATAGCAAACCTCATAGAATCCTGCTGGAGGACATAGGAAATGCCTAGAGAGGCTGCTTCTTTAGGCATCACCAGTGTGACTAGTTACCATAGAGTTATGCTGGATCAAGGAAATGCCTAGAGAGACCATATTTTTCGGATGACAGATAATTGAAACTGCAGACACTGGTCCTGTGCATACGGTGGGCAATCTGTATATCAAGTGCAAATCACCGTTGCTGGTTCAGACAAAACAGGATTCTATAATTTGTCTTAGTAAATCGGGAAAGATGGGATTAATCACACCATGAAAGGTGATGGAGTGGGAAAAACAACTGCATGAGCCTAGGTTGGCTCAAAATAACAGCCAAAGCAGTTTAAAAGCATTTTAACTGTCATGGTTTCTTCCCAGGGAATCCTGATTTTTAGTTTGGTGAAGAACTTCAAATTCTTTGCTAGAGAGCATGATTCACCTGAACTACAACACAAAAAGTTTCTAGAAGAGAATTCTAAGTACCTCACCAACTACAGGTCTCAGAAGGATTATGCCATGGCAGTTATAGTTGCATCAAATTACTGTAACCATGTAGTGTAACTGTGATATTCTTTGTTCATTCACAGAACATTAAACCTTGGTTTGGTGCTATGTCTTAAATAGCTCTGTGAGGAAGATGGGTTCATTGTTACCTTGATGGTAACTACTAAACTTATATGAATATTGACAAAAAGATTCATCATTATGTGCTATTGAATCCTTGTGTGTCAAGTAGAGGTGCACCATGCTTCTATTGAAATGTTCATGATGACAGTTATAATAAATTTTCTCCAAGGTGGCTTACAAATGGGACTCAAGGCAGCTTATAAACTGAAATGATTACAATACAACTAAAAATGTACAAAAAACCCCACAACATTAAATGATCAACAATATTAAAACAATTTGAAACATATGCTTAAAAACAGTAAAATACAACACTCTTTTAGAAGCCCTTTCCTTCCGCTGTAAAAGCCTCTTTGAATATATATTAAAAAGTCTTCATCTGCCAATGGAAGGAGGTGGGATGGGGGAATTCTAGGTTTTCTAGGGAGGGAGTTCCAAAGTCTAGGGGCAGCTACCATGAAGGCCTTATCAACTGCATCTCTGTACAGAATGTCCTGTTTTAACTTTTTTGTCACAGACTTACTCTTTTTTTATAAATAACATACAGTTGGTAACTTGATATTCTCCAATGTCTTGTTAACACCATTCTCTCATGTTCCCTAAACCTCTGGTTGGATGGAAACAGTTGGTGCTTGCGTTATTTGCCATGATACTACAGCTTGTTAGTTTATCACATGGCAGAATGCTCAGTTTCACACACTGTATATGTGGGATGGATGTGGCTGGTCATATTACTCAGACCTATTTTGTCCATTTAGTGGCAACAACAGATTTTTTTTTTAACTAACGTATGTGCAGTTGTGAAAGGGAACCACTGCCAATTCCAGTACACTGTTCACACATGGTAAACATGTGAATTGTTCTAAAGTGGTGAATGAAGTTCACTCTGTCTGTGCCCAAAGGCTTTTTGTTCTTCAACATTATTGCTCATTTTCCGAGACTGGTCTTTTCTTGTTGAAAATAAATCCTCACAGTTTAGTCATGGATCAAATTAAGCCCTTCTAAGTAATTTCTACATGAATTGAGGGAATGTTTCTGTAAGTGAATATATGGGTAAGGCCTGGAGCATAAGTAGTGTTCATCTTACAGCCCGATCCTACAAACATTACATGGATATAGGTTTGATCAAAATCAATAGGAGTTATTTCTATGCAAATGTGTTTTAGGGTTGGGTGTTAGTATTTCTTGAAAGGAAACTGTGTGGGAATCCAATTTTACTCGTATTGAACAGTCTTTTGTGCCTGAACAGTCAATCTCCTACTTAAAACAAATGCAAAGCAAGACTGATGATCTTAGTAACTTTGACCTTTCTAACACAACCACATGAATCCTTTATCTACACAATTTTAAATGACTAAAAGCCTGTCTTTTATAGAGATTTTTAATATAGGGAAACCATTATTCATGAATTGGTTCAAATATTTGTTTTAATATTTTACAGCCTGAATAATGGGATAGTACCACTGGTGTAAACTTGTGTCAATGATTAGAAACAAAACTGAACAGTGAAAAGTGTTGGTCAGCCAATTTTTTCAAGCATTTTTAAAAAACATTTTAGTGGTTTGGTGTAATGAAAAGATATTTTCCAGATATTTTTAGTGGGGATGCCTCATTTGTGGAATGGAGAATTGTCAGAAAACAATTTAAGACCATTTGATTCACTGATGCTTTTGCAATGCAAATGTACACATCTCTACTCAGAAACACATCCCATCAAATTGAATGGGACGTACTCATAGGTAAGTGGTTGTAATTGACAGAAGAAAGTCAATCCATTTGAAAACGTGGTGCTTTTTAGCATCAGCTGCTAAAAAGACATAACAAATGGGTCCTAAAGCATATTAAGCCTACAGTTTTCTTAGAAGCCAAGATGACGCAGGAGTTTACCACATACCATGCAGCTGTGGACAAGTTTACATAGGGACCACTAAACACAGTGTGCAAACACGAATCAAGGAACATGAGAGACACTGCAGTCTGGGCAAGCCAGAAAAATCAGCAGTAGCAGAACATGTTATAAACCAACCTGGACACAAAATGCTATTTGAAAACACAGAAATTCTAGACCAGGCCAACAACTATCATGTCAGAATGCACAGAGAAGCTATTGAAATCCACAAACACCTGGACAACTTCAACAGGAAAGAAGAAACCTGAAAGGTAAACAAAATCTGGATCTCAGTTTTGAAATACAATAGAATCAAAACTCAACACTTACAAAAGAATTCCACCCAGGGTCAGGGGGATTCCTAGCAGATAATGGCCCATCAACCAACCATTAGCCAAACAGACACTAACAAGCCTTGCATTTCTATACCCAGAAACTAACCATTCAATTACACAAATTTAAATATCCTCCCCAACATTGGTTCACAGCACATAAACTCCACACACACCTACCCAACCATTCTCTGAGGATGCCAGCCACAGATGCGTGCAAAACGTCAGAAAGAAACTATTCCAGAACACGGCCTCACAGCCTGGGGGGAAAAAAACCCCAAGGAAAATCTATGGATGCTGGCTGTGAAAGCCTTCGACTTCACATCAATCAAAGGTGTTTTACTTTGGACATATCATGAGACAACGGGACTCATTGGAAAATACAATATTCTTGGTTAACTAGAAGGCAGTTGGAAAAAGAGGAAGATCATACTATGGATAAATTCTTTCTATCAAAAAAGCCAGGCCCCTGAGCTTCTAAGACCTGAATGGGGCAGGTGATGAGCAAGGCTCTTGGAGGGTCACCAAACCTTGAAGTTGACTTGATGGCATATAACAACAACAAAAGTGGTTGTAGGTGGTATGTAGGGAGCAAACCCCAATACAACAATGGAAATGTCCTCTGATTAAACAAACATGATTTGGGTTACTTAAACTAGAGTAATCTGATACTTGCTACCATTGAAATAAATTAAATTGAGTGGCTAAATGGATTTTGACCACCCAATAGCATCAGAAGATCTTTGAGCTTTTGAGTATGAAGGCCTGCAAAGGGCTTTGCAATCACACTCACCTGAATGCAGTTACAGAGTTCCCGTGTCTGGGAAGTCCTCCATGCATTCAGGGAAACATCTGAAAAGGGTTTGAGAGGGCCATACTTTTGAGTAAAAGATACGTTAGGAGAGGCTTTTATACTTCTTGTGCAAGCCCATTGCTGTCATTCTCTTTTAAATATAGGTTTTAGTAATCTTTTCTAAGTTTAAAAGATCTGAACTATATAATCTAGTTGCTGCTTGCTTTGTAGATCATACTTTTGAAAATCTTGTGCAAGGTGCTTTGGGTACTGGTGTTAACGAAGTAGATGTGTTCCTAGGCATGTTACATGGCAGTTTTTATTGTGGTAATTTGCGCTGTTTCACACCAGTGCTGCCTCGTTCACATGAATTATTGCTTAATTGGTCTATCAGTTAAGTTTTCCGCTTTTTTCCGCTTCGAAATTCACACATAGACTAAGGCGGGGGCATGGCCTCCCATACACATCCTCTGATTACCACAGAAATGCCTAGTTTCTATTCCTATAGCATGGAGTGTTGGCCGAACACACACACACACACACACACACACACACACACACAGGCTAGTTTGGGATTCTTCAGCTGGCTGCAGCTAAGCATGAAGATACCAAGGAGGGAGGGAGGGAAGGAAGGAAAGAGAGAAACGGGATCTTAGCAGGGTGAAGGAGACGAACGAACATATATACACACACACAGACTAGAAAAGGCTAGCACTCACAGTCTTTTCCGTAGCTGGAAACAATAGTGGATGGATCTTTCCTCCATCCCCTCCTTGTCCAAACCCCTCCCTGGTGAGTTCAACCAATCATGGCAAAGCTCTGCTGTGAATGTATCAGAAAGATTGATGGTATTTCACACAGCACTTAGTGTAATGGTTGTTCACACAATCGAAAGTGCGCTAAGTCACACTACTTTTTTAAAAAGTCGGGAAAAGTTTCAAAATCCTTTCTTGCGTTACTAATGGGTTTTTGTGCCCCCCTCCTTCTGAAAGAGGTGACTTTGTGGCACAGTGCATGTAAACAATTAGGAATCTTGATGAATTCTTCACGGGTTTTTTTCATCGTGTAACCAAGCCCATGGAAAGAACAGAGATAGGTTCCTATATCACAAAAAATGAAGGGCAGCTCAACATGTTTCAGCAAACTTTTTATTTCAATCTGTTAATATGCACATATGGAATGGAAAGGAATCAAAACCAAGTCAGGTAAGCAAGTTATACAGGGCAGAGGGCGCTACAGAAATGGGAGATGGTTGCACTATCATGGGGGTAGAGTTTACAATGCAGTATTAGTTACATCCAAACTGTCTCCCATCCAAAATGATCTGGATAGCCATGGCAGTAGTCTTGCTGGGTTGAAAATGCTGCTGCTTAATGCCAGCTCTTTGAATGGTAAAACAGCTGCCATTCAGCTAAACCAGCACCCTGGCTTTCTAAGGAGCTGGCAGCAATGAAATGATTGAGATGGAGACTAGTGCAACAGTGACAGAAAACTCAGAGTGAATCCAACTGAAAACAGGCTAAAAACTGTCTACAGGTCTATGGTGGAGCAATGAAGGTAGCAAAAAGGCTTTTCTGGCTAACAGTACAGACCTAATCAGTGGAGCTGTTTTGACTGGTCAGGGATCTATTACAATCTGGCCCAAAGGGTAATGTAAGCCTCTTAACAGCCTGTTGTGAAGAATTGGCACATCATTTCACAAATAAAATTGCTTGGATTCACTCTGACTTAGATGCCAGAATTGATACAGTTCCAGTGATGTAAACTTGCACCCCTGCTTGTCAAGTATTGATGAATATTTTTCAGTTTGAGGATGTGGACAGGATCCTTGGAAAGGTGAGAGTCACCACATATGTACTCAACCCTTTCCTTTCCTGGCTGAGTAAACAGGCCAAAGGAGAACAAGCTGAGTGGGTAGGGGAAGTGATTAATGCCTCTTTACAGCAAGGCAGGGTCCCAACATGCCTAAAAGAAGCTGTCATAAGACCTCTTCTGAAAAAAAAAATCCCTGGATCCTACTATGCTAAATAACTATAGGCTAGTCTCCAACCTCCTATTTTTGGACAAGGTATGGAGTGTGTGGTTGCTTCTCAACTCCATGGTTTACTGGATGAGGTGGATTATCGCTCCATCTCTGCACACCCCATCTCTGCCTGATCGCCCCCCCCAATCGCCGCTGAATTGTGCCTCCAATTGCCACCTGATAGCCCCCAATCATCCCCCCCCCATAGCCCCTCTGATTGTTCCCAGCTTGTATCTTTAAATTCCTGGCTCTCCTCTTCTCATGAGAGGGATTACAAACCAGGAAGTGAAAGGAGCTCTAGAGCTGGATTGCCCAGCACAAGTGCGATTAAGGTTAAGTGTGAGACTTTTTGCTCTTGTGCCGGGACAGGAGATTGTGGGACTCGTTTTATAATCTCTATGGTATCCTTCTGAGTTGCTTCTCTGTGACGGGGCTTGGAGGTACTGTTTCCTGGAGGGGCACTCTCAGAGGGTGGTGCTGGGGGATTCCTGTTTGACCCCTTGGCCATTGGCCTGTGGAGTCCCTCAGGGTTCAATCTTGTCCCCTATGCTATTTAACATCTACATGAAACCACTGGGAGAGGTTGTCCAGAGTTTTGGGGTCAGGTGTCACCAGTATGCTGATGATAAACAGCTCTATTATTCCTTTCTACCTAATTCCAAGGAAGCTGTTCCTGTGCTAAAATGGTGCCTGGCAGCTGCAATGGACTGGATGAGGGCAAACAAGTTGAAGCTTAATCCAGACAAGACAGAGATGCTTCTTGTCAGTCAAAAGAGAGATCTGGGAATAGGGATTCAGCATGTGTTAGATGGGGCTACACTCCCACTGAAAATGCATGTTTGCAGTTTTTGGGGGGTACTCCTGGATCCAGCTCTCATCCTGGAGGCCTATATTTCAGCAGTGACCAGGAGTGCTCTCGCATAGTTAAAAGCTAGTGTGCCAACTGTGCCCATTCCTGAAGAAGTCAGATCTGGCCACAGTGGTACATGCCTTGATTGCATCCCATTTGGATTACTATAATGTGCTCTATATGGAGCTGCCTTTGAAAAGTGCTCAGAAATGTCAGCTGGTCCAAAAAGCTGCAGCCAGATTGTTAACTGGGACTGGCTACAGGAAGCACACAACTCCCATGTTGCAACAGCTCCGTTGGTTGCTGGTCTATTTCGGGCACAATTGAAAGTACTGGTTTTGACCTATAAAGTTCTATACAGCTTGGGTTCAAGTTATTTGAAAGACCCATTAGAGCACTAAAATCATCTGGAGAGGTCCTTCTCTCTGTTCTACCACTTTCTCAGGCTCATTTGGTAGGAACAAGGGAGAGGACCTTCTTGGTGGTTTCTCCCAGACTTTGGAACTCCCTCTCTAGAGAGTTTTTGTGTTGCCGGGCTTTTTCAAACTGATGAGGATTGGACTTTTAATTCTATGCAGTGCTGTTTTTAAGGTTTTTAAAGGGTATGCATATAGTTTTTAATGCATTTTAAATGTTTAATTTTAAAATTTAATTTTTTTAATGTTTAATGTTTTAACTTACAAATTGTTTACCAGTTTTTAAAATCTTATATTTATATTTTTATTTTGACTTTTGTATGGGTTTTTAACTTGCATTGTTTTAAATACGTTGTTAGCTACATTGAGTTCCATTATCAGGAAAAGGGCAGAATATACATGAATAAAATAAAAGAATTAAAAAATAGTAGCTTGAGAAATCTACAGTTCAATCCTATGCACATTTACTCAAAAATAAGTCTCATTAATGAACTGATCAACTGTGTATTTGCTCAGAATTAAGTCCCCCTGAGTTCAATGTGACTCACTCTCAAGTAAACAGACATAAGATTGTAGCCACAGTGAGACTTTTTTCCTGAGTGCACTTAAGACGGTCCTACAAGTTTCTTGTATCGTGCTTATCTTCATGGAATGTGTTCTGAGCTGTAAATTTAATGTAAATTAAATTCTTTCAATTCCTTGGTATTATGTATTAAGTACAGTTGTCCCTCCGTATCCAAGGATTTGATTCACAGCTTGAAAATATTCACGGCTTGAAAATATTCTTTAAAAAATAATAATCCAAAAAGTAAACCTTGATTTTGTCTTTTTATATAAGGGATACCATTTTGCTATGCCATTGCATATAATGGGACTTGAGTATTCATGGATTTTGGTATCCACGGGGGTCCTGGAACCAAACCTCAGTGAATATGGAAGGGACAACTATATAGGGAAAGTTATATCTCTATGCAAGAAAATGCCTGCTCAACTCCAGTACATACATACATTTGCATGCACCTCTTATGCTAATACATAGCACAAAAATGAATCTATTGGGTTAAGTCAGATAGATAAACTGGGTATGTTAGGAAGGAGTGACTAGACCTTGGACTACAACTGCCAGAATACCCCTGTCAACATAGCCACTTGATTCTGAGTCTAAAAAGTTAACTGTTCCAAGTACTGTGAGTGATACATGTGATGCATCTTATTCCATTGGTTTAGGTTTTCAATAATATTCCATTAATGTTCACCAGAGAAGAAAAATGTCTTCATACAGCTAGCTGACTATTCATATCATGGCTTATATTTAATGTGAGTCCTATGGGAACAAGTCTCACTTTGTTCAGTGGTATTTACTCCTCAAAAAGTGCTCTTAGGACTGCAGCCTTGTAAACCTCATCATCTTCACTGACTGCACAATCCCATGGTACCTGTGAAACCATCCTCTCCCCAGAGGGTCTTCCCCACTACAGGTACAGCATGTGACCTCATACACTTTGAACACTGCAAACTAGGTGAGGGAGAGATGAAACATAAAAGGGAAATTCACACTCAGAACTCCTCACCAGCCATTGCAGATACTTCTGCAGCTCAGATTACTCTGATGTTGGAGCAATGTCCCTGGTGAAGAGGAGAAGGGGTGGAATTGTGGATGGGTTTGGATCCGCAGGATCCAATGACTGACCTGTCCTCAACGATGTCTCTTCCATTGTGAGAATGGCACACGAGATCTTAGCTGTGTATATACTTTCCCATTCAGAGTTTCCAATAGGAGGGAAACAACAAAACAACAAAAACAAAACCCTGATGTGGGGGGAGTTCCATTATCGGGAACTCACTACAATCCTACTGCAAGCTCCTGGTAGGACTTTGGGTATGTTGAAGACATTGAATGTTCAGGCAGGCTTGCCCTGTTTGCCTGATAGATTTCTTCATGAATTCCTGTCATAGAAAAGGCAACCTAAAAATAAACACTGTATTTTTATATCCACACACACACTTTGGGATCTTAAGCAGAGATAGCCATGTTAGTGGGAAAGTATCATTATAGTTACACTAGGAAGGTTTTAAAAACTAATTATATCTACCGCTGAAAACAGTCCCTCTGGCCAGGTTCCTGTTGTTGGCATACACTGGCATAGTCCAAAAACACTCAGACCCACTCTTCTCTTTTCACTCCCAACACTCAGCAAGAACAATTCTCAGTAATTTTTTTAAAAGAAAGAGTTAGAGTCCATCAGTTAAACCTTTGATTTCATCAGAACCATATCCTTCCAGAAAAGAAACAGGTTTTCAATCCTATTGTCAGATAAGTAGCATCTTTTATTAATAATGACCTTCAAACCAGTACTGAAGAAGTGTTCAGCCATTGCCCTGGATGGTATGTCAAGGTTATGCCTGAAAAAGGCTTGGAGAATTTGGGGAAACTCACAGAAGGAGAGAGTCACTTCCATGATGTTTGTATTTCCTGCTCAATGGAGTCCTTCCCCCCACCCCACCCCAACTCAATTGTATAGGTGTAGCTTTCCAAAATTGCCACATTGGTTGACTTACCATGAATGTGCATTTTTGAGAGGAGCGAACAGGAATTCCTCAAGTTGGGAAATGCCTACTGCTGCCCAGCCAGAAGCAGGAAGTTAAGTCATAGTCACATGTAAATTTTTGGATTTCTTTGTTCTCCTCCTTGACCATGCGGCCAGTTTACTGACTAGCAAAGCCCAGAAGACCTGCAATGAAACACAAGAGATAAGCTCTGTGCACCAACCTAGAGGTTACAATTACAGACTCCGGGAGGGAGAATTCCTGTTCGCTCCTCTCAAGAATGCACATTCACGGTAAGTGAACCAATGTGGCATTCTCTGAGAGAGGGAGCGAACAGGAATTCTTCAAGTTGGGATGTGCCCAAGCTTAGATCTGTACGGGTAGGAGTGTCTGCTATGTTCAGGTCCTAATCACCTCCTGGAGGATCCTCCTCCCGAAGGTGGCTGCCGTGACCCTGTGCTTGTCCACCTTGTACTGCCTGATGAAGGTGGATGGGTTACCTTCAGTTGCAGCCTTGCAGATCTCCTCTATGGGGGTGTTGGTGGAGAACACTGCAGTAGTAGCCGCTGATCTTGTGGAGTGTGCCATCATGGCAGAAGGTCTAGGAGTCCTGCAGACATCGTAAGCCAGGAGGATACATGCCTTGATCCAGGTGGCAATTGTCTGCCTAGATGCCTTCATCCCCACTGAGGCTGGGGTGAAGGAAATGAAGAGAGTCACAGCGCCTGAAGAAACTGGTCCTTTTAATGTAGATCCTAAGAGCCCTCCTAACATCCAGCTTGTGCCATAGACACTCCCTGGGATGGGAAGCCCCGGGGCAAAAGGATGGGAGAACTCCTTTTGCCCCGGAGTTCCTGCGCCACGTGAAACTCTGAAAGTACCTTAGGCCGGAAGGACAGATCTGGTCTCAGGGTGATGAAGTCCTCTGAAAACGTGCAGAGGTGCTCTCTGATTAAGAGGACGTCAAGCTCTAGTACCCACCTAGCTGAGGTTATGGCCACTAAAAAGTCCACCTTCAGTTTTAGGACCCTTAACGGTACCTTAACGGTACTGACCTCAAGGGCTTGAAAGGTGAGTGCATCAGCTGCCTGAGGACTAAGGGGAGGTTCCAAGAAGGGAACCTGAGTTGGACCGCTGGGGAGATTAGGGTTGTCCCCCAGAGGAAATGCTTGATGGGTGGGTGAGAGGACAGGGACCTTCCCTATCAGAGAGAGAAGACTGAGGCCAAGGCAGCCGCCTGCCTCTTTAGAGTATTGGGACGGAGCCCCATGTCAAGGCCTTTTTGAAGGAAGGCCAGAATGTGATTCAATGTCGGCTCCTCCCCTGATATGGCCCTCACCCTGCACCATTGGGTAAATGCCCGCCACGTCGCTTTGTATATCCTGTTTGTTGTCTGCCTCCTGGAGGACAGGAGGATGTTTTCTACTGACTCCTCGTAACTGAGCTCCCTCAGGGCCCTCCTTTCAATCTCCAGGTGGTCAGCTGTAGCCAGGTCACGTCGAGGTGGGCTACCGGTACCTGGTGAAGGAGGCTTTCTTTCAGTGGAAGTCACCATGGGTCCTCCACTAGCATGTCCATGATCTCGGAGAACCAAGGACGACGTGGCTAGTGTGGGGCTATCAGAACTACTTGTGCTTGTTCCTGATGGATCTTTTGATACACCTTCCCCAGGAGGGGCAGAGGAGGAAACGTGCATAGAAGACCCCTCAGCCATGGGGCACTTAGTGCGTCCACCCTTTCCGCTTGAGGAGCCAGGAACCTGGAAAAGAAGCGTGGAAGCTTCCTAGAGTCGAGGCTTCATGAACCTTCTTCAGCGCCCCATCTGCCCTTTTCTCATTAGGGTCCTTGAGAAGGGCTTCTCCTTCCTTGGGCACCAAAAAATTGGAGATTAGCAAGGCTACCAGCTTGTCTATCACCAGCACCTTTAGCTTCTCTAAAACTTGCCTGCTTGGCACGTAGTAGTTCTGGACCACCAGCGTGCCCCTCTTTCCCAAGGCTGGCTTATCCCATTCCTCATCCAAAATGTGATGGAAGGTGTCTGGAAAAGGTAGGTCTATTTTTCGGACCGTTGGGGATCTAAGCACGGCCTGCACCTTTTCGCTTCTCTTCTACGTGGGTGCCTGCGCTGATGAGGCTTGGTTCTCCTCGGAACCTAGCTCCAAGGCCGCTATCATTTTGGTGAGCAAAGAGGAATAGGCATCGCCGTGGAAAAGCCTATCTGAAATACTGGGTTCACGATGTTCCTCATTGGAACATTCTCTTTCTTCCTTCCCCTCCTGATTGTCCTGGCTGGCAGAGGGGTCTGTGTCCACCCCTTTCTGGATATTCAGGAGCTGGAGGTCCTCTTCCTCCTCCCCCTTGGACTCCTCTGAGGAGTGGAGGGGAGAGGTGGTTCTTCACTTCCTCTGTCCTGCCACCACTGTGGAGTAAGGGGGGAAAGAATCAGTGGACCGGTGAGACAAACCCTCCAGTGGTGGGGCCTCTGCCGCTCCCACCAAAACGCCTGCCGGTTTCGGCTGCTGCTGTGGCTGCACCACCGGCACTTGCCACAGGGGGGTTGCCTGCACTGCCACTGAGACCCCTGAAGCTCGGGTCACACAGTCCATGCCATTTCCTGAGGCCTGTGCACCTGTGTGCCACATCGAGGGTCCCGGCATGGGGTCAGAGTCAACAGTCTGCATCACTTCCAAAACTGCTACGGTTGAAGAACTGGCAGCATTCGTGGGGGCTGCGTGGTGAGCGTACCCCAACCCCCCTCCCAAGTCATGCCATGAGGTCAATGCAACCAATGAAGCCTCTGAACAGAAGGGAGGGTTTCCCAGTTTCCCACCCACCCCTTCGCGGTCACTCCACGATGCCCCGGCTGCTGGATTTCCTTGGGGAACCACGCTGGTCACATCCCCTGGTAGGTGGGCCAAAGAGAGGAGATGCAAGGCCCTTCTAGGCCCAGACCTCCAGGAGGCCAGAGACGGGTCTAAAATGGCACCCGTTTGCAGCATGGATGCTGTGTTCCTCCCATCCTCCCTGCTGGCAAGGGAACCCTAGAGCCCCAACAGCCAGTCCCCCAGTAGGGAGAACTCTTTGGGGCTGATTCTCATGATGGGAGGGGGCAGAGGGAAAAAGCCCTGATCGGAGACTGGTGAAGGTGAGGACCGCATCCCCTCGACCTGGGTCCCCTGTACCTCTGGGGGCAAGTAGCCCACCCGCTGATCCTCTGAAGATCGTCTGGCACCTGCGCTGGTGACCGTTGGACACCCTGCGATCTCCAGCCGGGGCTCCGTTCACCGGTAGTCAATGCCCCTCACACACTCTTGGAGTGGCTGAGGGTGGAGTTCTCCTTAGCTTTTCTGGGTGGCTGGCTTGGCACGCTCGAGGAGTGACCTGCCTGCTTGCCAGCTGAGTGGGACTGCTTGGACCCTTGCAACCTAGGCAGGGTTCTGGCACAGCTCTGGACTCCTGCTGGCGCAGGAAGCTGCCTGGCCTTCTGGCTCGCCTTGGGAGCCAGTTTCTTCCTGCTGCCTTTTGCCATGAGGGATAGGAAGGAGAAAAGAAGAAGGTTTTTTTTTTTTTAAGTGGAGAGGAGGGGGTAGGAGGATGGAGGATAAAAGAATAGAAAGGAAAGAAGAAAGAAAGAAGAAGGAAAGAATGAACAAGTGTAGGAATTCTCGGAGGAGAGAATCGCTGCGTCTGGCTTGGGCGAAAGCAGGAAGTTAAACTGGCCGTATGGTCGAGGAGGAGAACAAAGAAATCCAAAAATGTACATGTGACCATGTCTTAACTTCCTGCTTCCGGCTGGACAGTAGTAGGTGTTTCCCAACTTGAAGAACTCCTGTTTGCTCCCTCTTTTAGAGAAGCCTCTTTTCTCTGGTAGCTTGTTCTTCCTGGACACCAATCACTGTGAGTATCCATAGTATTTCTGATACTTTTAATTTTAGCAATATTAAACCTTTTGTCATGGACCTAGAGGAAAAAAGGAAAACAAAAGGTATCACATACTGGGTTTTTAAAGGCTGGAATGCATTATGGCCTGATTATAGTGATGACAGCTGTCAACCTAAAGGGTTTCAGAGAAAGAAAGGATCAGATAATTACTCACTAGTGCATCTAAATGGGCCATCGCTGGGAGGAAAACAGAATTCTGGATTACATGTGCCCACAGTTGCCCTGGTTTGATAGCTGCCTAAAGTGCTCTTCTTATTTTCTAATCAGATCTATTTATTTGGGTGTCCTTACTTGTCTGTAACTACTCCACTTTGAAGCAAAAGTGTAGGCAAGCTGTCCATTTTTTTTATCTTCCCAAAGAGGTGCAAATCACTTTTTATTGAAGACAGAACACACATGGTCCAGGTTTATTTTCCAGTATCTTTAACTTATTTTCCAGAGGGTGCAGAGCTGGTAGCAGAAATTCCATGAATAGGCCACCCTCCCACTTCAGGATGTCTGTGGACAGAGCTAATGTCATTGCCCATTGTCCAGGCTGTCAGAGATTAAGAGACAGAAAATTTACTTCATCCTCTTCATTGTCATCATCACTGAAGTGCACAGCTTCTTTTTCTTAGGTCTTGAAAAGCCTGAACTGCTTTGACAAAATTAAGCCATTATCAGTGGTACTGCTGGAGATTTTGAAGTGGACATGCACATCAAGCAAGGATGTTGTATGTGTGATGGCCTTGAGGATGCTTGCAAGCCAATGTCCCAAACTCATGCATAAGAATAGTCATCTTGATCCATAGAGCTGTTACCCCCAGAAACTCTTCTTACCTTTGGTCCAGCAATCTGTAGTGAGTGAGTACATTTGATACAGCACCCATCTACTTTATTAATTTTTCATGCATGCTGGCTGACTTCTTGTAAATTCTATTTCCACATGTCCAATCACATGGGGAATATGTTTCTTGGAGCAAGATATTCAATGAAAACATCTTTTTCCAGAAGCTGAATAGGCAGTGTCTCTATGACAAGTTTAACAATTCATTTGTTAACAATGGTCTTGCTTACATATGGCCTTCATGATGCCAAAGTCTCCTACTTTATCTGCTGCTTCCTTGGGGAGCCCTCAGACTCTGCAGATGTTCATACTTTTATATCTTTCTCCTTCTTCCTCCAATAACAGTCAAATTTATTTTAATATTTCAGAAAAAAAGCTTTATGAATGATAAGGAGAGAGGGAGGGAGAGAGGGAGGGAAGAAAGAAAGGAAGGAAGAGATTTTAAGACAAAATTGCAAAGAAAGACACTTCACATTCATATTTAGAACACCTAACATATCCTTTGGTATATGCAAAAGAATAACCTAGCAAAACATACACTCTGAACAATTATTGCCTTCAAATTATGGTTCTCATTAGATGAGGAACTTCCTGCTGAATTGAACTTTGTAACTGGATGGTTATAGTTGCCCTTAACAAATTAGTTCCCCCTTTCTAGATTCCAAGGGTTACTGTAGTTGAAAACTTGTTGACGCTATTTTATTATTCAAGCCTGAACTGGATAGTTGTAGCTTCTCTACATCTTTATATTCTTCTTTGATGGCAGTAGTCCTTGCAACTATAGTAGTCTGAGACATCTACACCTGGAAAAGGGTAGATAAGCCAATTAATCTTTCTATTTAAATCCATTTATTTTTTAAAAAAAATCATAAGCAATTATAATCACCATATATTCCTTTGCAATAATTAAAATAACTGATGTTGAGATGAATAATTAGGCACACATACTTGCATGTTTGCTTAAGTGGACTGATACCATTTTAAATCCCCATTTGTAAGGAACAGGGTATGGTTGCCACAAACAATACTGATCTGAAATTTTCCTTGAATTACTTTTTGGGAGAAAAAACAAGCAAAAAGTTAAAAAGCCCAGTGAGGATGGTAGCAAAAGTGTGGAGGAACAACATATGAAAGGGGAAAACAACACAGCAAATGCCTTAACATTGCACTGAACTGAGGGAAAAAAGTACTGCATGTTCTGACATTTTAAAAACTGTAGCCACTGATGTAATTAGATTAAAAGCCTTGGTTCCAATCTGTGCTCTTTCAGTATGCAGAATATGGAAGGTTGTTATGTAAAATAATAAGAAACTTTTTAAAAATACAAAACCCAAATGATCTGAGGAGAACCAGTGGACCTCCAGGTTTGAGGGTGTAATGATGATTATCATATTTTATTGATAATTTTATTGATAATTAGCTAATACACACTGGAAACTGCTTAATGCAGTGTAGATGTGTAAAACTGCTATTGCTTAACAATTTGTAAGCCGCTCTGATAGCCTTTGTGGCTGAAGAGTTGGGTACAAATACCTAACCAGACTTCTTTATTTTGGATTGGCCTTTTTAGCCATCAGCGCGCTTGCAGAAAGTGTGCAAGCGCGCTGAAAGCATGGGATGAGTCCTTCCTGAATCTTCATTTGTGAAGAAAAGCCAGAAAGAGAGAGAGAGAGAATAATTTGATCATTATATTTTAATAATGGTAATTAATTTAATTCTTTTAAAACTTTTGTATCTTGTAATGTTTTAGTTGTATTTTAAAATTATTGTAAGCCACCTTGAATCTCATCTCAGGAGAAAGGCGGGATATAAATCTAATGAATAAAATAAATATAGACTAACTCACGTCATAGCTTGCAGATATTCACTTTAATTGGCAGAAACAACCTCCTGTTTTTGCTGCTACCTTTTGTTTGTAGTTTAGAGGGGAAAACATCCTCCTGCTCCGTCAGAGCCATATTAAAATTCTGGATTTTGTCATAGTTTAATATACTCTGCTTTTGCAAACATTCTAGGTGTATGTGGAGAGATATATAAATAAACAAGCATTTTGAAGACGTTATAAATAAGGTTTTGTTTGTGAACAGCTGAGAAATGAATGTTAAGTTAGAAAAACAGAGTGACAGACAGGCAGCAGGATGAAAGCAATTTAGACACAGGATGTTGAGATGGTGAAGAAGAAAAGGGGGACTGAGGGAAACGAGCTACTAGCGCACCTAACATTTTATTTAAAATGTCTTAAGGGTAGGAAATGTGGGAATTGGGGTGGGAGAATTTCAAGTGTAAGGAAAGGGGAAAGGATGCATACCCCCTTTCCCATACTCTAGAGCCATCTTTCCACTCAACAAGCAAGGGCAGAAGGATAGGCTTCTATTATTTATATATAGTCCATGGTCCAAGAAACCCAGAGGCTTTATCTTGCCAGCCAAATTTCAGGGGCCCAATTTGCAAATTGCAGGGACATACATTGTTGTCAAGCAACATCAGAATGTGGTCAATATGGCAAAAATTGTTAATGAGAATGAACACAAAAACCAGGAGAAGCTGCAGCAGTTTTCTTTTGCTCAAGCATACTGGGAAGGGCAAGATTTTCTCCTCCCCTCCCCTCCTCTTCCTACCCTCCCTGGCTATTTTTGTGCTTTGAAATCAGTTTTCAGCAACTGATGGAAGCTGAAGACAAAGGGGAAAAGTGGGAAGAGGAGAGAGAAACTGGGACATTTGAAAAGCAGCTGGAAAAATGGGATGACAGAAGATTCATCAGGACTGTCCCTGGCAAATCAGAACGGTTGGAGAGTATGGCGTTGTGAGACTGGTTTAAAACATACAGACATCCTGAGTAGCTGAGTTAGCTTCTACCATCAGGCTGTAATATAATCTCTTCTGATTAACTTTAAAGAAACAGACATACTATGTGAACACAGTTATGCCTGCTAAAAATTAAAAAATTATTATTTTGCCTTATAGCGTGTTACAATGCTACAATGCTATACAGCATTAAACATTTCAAATTAATGACTGGCAGTCCTGAATCCCTAGTAGACAATCTCTTGTGGCCCTTCAGATGTTCTTGGGCTGTAATTCCCATGATCCCTCACCTATGCTATGCTGATTAGGCCAATGGGAATTGCAGTCCAACAACATCTAAAGGCCCACAACTTGTCCATCCCTACTGAGTGTGTGTGTACGTTCTTTCAAGTTGCCTGTCGACTTATGGTGACCCCATGAATTTCATATTACTGGTGTCCTTATTTATATATATCATATTTATATAAATTTGTCATTTGGTACATCGTTATACTAGCATTAGGTTTGAAGACAGGGAATCCTAGGTTTCCTATCTAATGATTAATTAAGATTTAATTATAATTACTTAGAGCCAGCATGGTGTAGTGGTTTGAGCGTTGGACTATGACTCTGGAGACCCGTGTTTCAATTCCAACTCAGCCATGGAAACCCAATGGGTGCCCAGGCAAGTGACACTCTCTCAGCCTCAGAGGAAGGCAAAGGCAACCCCCCTCTGAAGAAATCTTGCCAAAAAAGCCCCTCTATGATAGATTTTTTTTTTATTTATTTAGTTATTTATACCCTGCTCTTCAGCCAAAAGGCTATCAGAGCAGCTTACAAATTGTTTTAAGCAATAGCTATTTACACATCTGCACTGCATTAAGCAGTTTCCAATGTGTGTTAAATTGAAAATCACTTGAAGGCACACAGTAAGAAACTTAGAGGTACTTGTATACGTTATGCATATACAATTGTCAAGTACATAGCAGTGCAGCTAGTCTTTGGCTGCCCGCATCCTTAGACACACCCATGTTCCAGGTCCCTAAGACAACATGCTGAAGAGTGCAGTACTGTACAACAGATAGAGGTTATTTGAACAAGCAAGGTCAGAAGGATAGGCTTCTCTTATTTATACGAGGTCTAAGAAATCCAGAGGTTTCATGCTGCTGGCCAAACTGAAGTGGCTCAGAATGAAAATCTGAAGAGGGGTGTGAGGCTGGGTTAAAACACCCAGTCCTAAGTAGTTGACAAGGTTAGGGCCCAGCATCAGGCAGTGATATGTCTCTTCTGATTAATGTTAAAGAAACATAGGTACTATGTGAACACTAGTTATGTCTGTTAATTTTTTTAAAAAAATAATTCTTATTCATACTTGTAGCCAATTTTTCTCAGTGCAAGATGTTTGACATTTTAAATATTGCAGTTCTTACCTAAGGGTGATGAGTTTAATGACTTCAAAACTTCAAGTTTAAACAACGCACCAAGGTTTCCTACAAGCATCACCTGGTACATTCAGCATGAAATTGGGATAAGCAGACTTGGAAGTAAGTCTCACTCAAATCAATACTGCTTTGTTCCAAACAAATATGTGTAAGATTGGATTGCCAAGTGATTACCTCGACACTTCTCTTTTACAGGAATAAGGATTTGTAGCTCAGTTGTACCAAGCAATAATAGTTGGTGTTCCAGAAGGGCTTAACGTTGTGCCAAATACCAGATAAAACCACTGGCAAAAATAAATGTAGACTTACGCAAACATTCAAGAAACATTTGGAGCTGAAAAGGTGTTCATGATGGTGTGTTATTGTAACAGGTACACTTTGTGCAATTCTCTTCCACCCTCTGGTGATACTGAACACAAGTTGTCATGTTGGCAATAATTCTAGCTTTGATCTGTGATGTCAAAATATGTTTCCTGTGGTACCATTGCTGAGTATCTCATAGGTTTGTTTCTGCATTGACAAGGAAGCTCATAAAATTGGGCACCTAATGGGAAACTCACAGTGAATTGTCCTTTACCTGAATGTCTGAGAGACAACAGCATAGCTCATATATGTCTACCTAGAAAGAACTCCTAGTGAGATAAAGAAGGCTTACTTTCAGATTAGTTATAGGTGAGGCCAGTCTAAGATATTTTTCTGCTTGAGGCTGAGCAGCCAATGACATCAAAAAGGTGAAGGTATGTAATACCTAAAGCCTGTCACATTTTTTTAGTCTATGAGGCAGAAAATTCAACTGGTGCCTTTTCCTTTCTCTTACAGGAAAACAAAACAATTAGGAATAAATTAAATAACTAACAATTGGCTTTTTAATGAGCACTAAAATCTCCTGCCTAAGATGATCATCCCACTAATGGTAGGACTGACCCTGGCTGCAAGATTGCAGCCACAGAACCATATTTTTGGATGTTAAGTAAAATCCAAGAGTAAAACACATGAACATGTTCTCAACCAAAGAAATGTGAAATTGGGAGAAAGAAGATGCAACAAGCCCTTCATACAGATATACTGAATAAACTACAGGTCACTTTTAGATTAATTAGACTTTGTGTGTATCTCATCTCATCTCATCACATCTCATCTCAGGGCTTGTCTGCACAGGCAATAAAACACACATTCACCCCATATTTGCAGTGCACTTGACACATGGTGTTTTTGATTATGCACATTTTCCAGCATTTCTGCAGAAAACTCTGGATCTGTAAGGTTCACAGTTTGCTCTACATTTTAAAGGAAAACCCTGATTTTTGGCCATGTCGTGACTGAGGATTGGCTTTGGAGCAAATCTGGGGTGGAATTTCCAGTGGACAGGTTTCTGTTTTGTTGCTTTATTTTATTATTTTTTGATTGTGTGCATATCTGGATAAGCATATCTCCACATATTCAGTATTACAGTACTCTGAGACCATGTATATTCACTTATTTGCATGCACGAGCGAACAGAAAAAACACACAAACTGGAGCAGCCTCAGCAATGTGGCTGGAAATAGTACAGTGTATAGGGCATGTGATCAGCATAGAACTGCCCTTTTACTCCAACATGGATTACAATGTGGCGGGATACTCCAATCTACAATTGGACAAGCCTGGTGTGTATGGCGTTGTCCACTGCAGATCTTAGAAATCCACCATGGCTGTGAGGTTGGTGTGGGGTTTCCTGCCAGTGTAGACAAGCCCATAGACAGTGCTTGTATGCACCTTAGCTAGTTTTCCAATGAAGGAGTCCTGGGGCACCTGTAAGAGTAACCAATACACATCAGCATAACCTTTCATGGACTCCACTTATGTCCTAAACAATTGCATTAGCTCAGATCAACAAATCAGGGACGCTAAACTCATGAACTCAGCAGTAATTTTGCAAATGACCGTACACACGCTCCTAAAAGGTACAAAGAATGGTACTCAGGAACAATCTACACAAGACAGATCCTCATATGCTCTAACTGTCCCATTTGGGCAGGGAAGGTCCAGATTAATAATCCATCATCGCACTATCTCAGCTGCTTTTAAAATGTCTCAGTTTCTCCGTTCTTCTTCTGCTTCTTCCACTTTTCTCCTTTGTCCTCTGCTTAGTTCAATTGCTGCAAACCAATGACAAAATATAAAAGTATTTTGCCTGCAATTAACTCGGGGGGGGGCACATGCCCTTCCCAGTAGGCTGAGATAAACAGCTGCAGCCTCTCCTAGATTGTGTGCTTTTCCTCATTAGCAACTTTTGCCAACCTCACCACACTGGTGTTGCTTGGCTACAGGTGTCCTGGTTTTCATCTGTGAACTGTTGGAGAGCATGCCCAGAGTGCTGCTCTTGTATTCTAAACCTTAAACAATTCTGATGAGTAATGGTAGACCCACCCTCTTGAAATTTTGAATTGAAATCGGTCACTGCAACCTGGGCAACCACCAACAATTTCCTGACAAATTGTGGTTGTCTGCCCTCTTCCTCCCGGAGGAATCCTCCGTTTGGAATTCTGACATGAAATCGGGTACTGAAAGTTGGACAACAAACATTCTCATTAAAAAAAAAAAAAGCCATCTAGCATTATGTTCCAATGAGATGCGGCAGTGGTAGACACAGACTATAACAACAGCCTAAGAAACATGGGGCTTCTGATCAGTGCACTCTAAGGGCATTCAGAAATATGTACTTAAAAGGGGCATTTGTCCACACTGAGGATGGAGCTTTTAAGTTTAGCAAATCTGAGATGTGTGTTTATTTATTTGATTTATATACCACCTTTCTCCCAGAATGGGACCCAAGGCAGCTTACAACACATAAAAGCATATAATTAACAAGTGACCATGAAAAGTTAAAAACATTTAAAAGCACGACAATTTAAAGTTATATAAAAAATATAAAAGTTAAAATAACAATAAAAACAATAAAAGCACACCCCAATAAAAAGCCTCTGTGCACACAGCTTTGAATTAAAAGCCTGCTTGAATAAAAATGTCTTTGCCTGCCAGCAAAAGGAAAACAGGGAGGGCCCCAACCTGGCCTCCTGTGGAAGGGAGTTCCAGAGGGTGGGAGCAACCACCGAGAAGGCTCTGGCTCTTGTCCTCATCAAGCGAACCTGGGATGAGGGCAGCACCAAGAGAAAGCCTTCTCCTGATGATCTTAAAATTCTGGCAGGTCTCATAGGGGGAGGTAAGGTCTTTCAGGTAGTCTGGACTCAAGCTGTATAGGGCTTTATTGGTCGCGACCAACACTTTGAATTGTGTCCAGAAACGAATGAGTAGCCAGTGAAGCTGTTTTAACAAGGGGGTTATATGCTCCCTACAGTGTGTTATTTTGCTAAGGCAGGGATGGGAATCACATAGTCCTCCAGACTGTTCAAGGACCACACATCTAGCAGCTCCACAACCTGTGGCCCTAAAAGGCTTGTGTCTGTAGACCCCAGCTTCAAAACTTTCCTTTTCTTGGGAGGACAACTCCCCCATTTCTCCAGCCCCCAGTCATTCTGGGAGACATAGTTCTGAAAAGGAAGTTTTCCACCCTCCACTGTGGACTCGGCTCGGGCTCCGCACCTCCCCGCCGAGTTTGTTCCGTGCCGGGGTGCTGAGGCAGGCAGGTGCTGCGCAGGATGGCTCCAGACGTCCCACTCCCAAGAGCTTCGCCACGGCCCGCCCACGGGAGAGCAAGGGACTAACTCCCCCCACCCCACCCCGACCCCCGGGCGCGCCTCCCCGCCGCCCCCACCCCCTCAGCCTCTCCCGCGTCCCCCCAACCCCGCGGCTGGCGCGACCTGCCCGCGGTCAGCCAGCCAGCCAGCCCTCCCGCCCTTCCCGGCCCGTCTTGTCACTCCGGTCTCCCGCAGCCAATGGCGCAGCCCTCTGTCACCTTTTCCCCACCCTCCTTCTCCTGGGAGTGAGGGGAGGTTCAACCGCGAGCTGGAGACTGGCGGGGGGTTGAAGAGAGTTGAATGGTTGAACTTTTTGGCGGCGGCGGCGGCGGCGGCGGCCCCTGTTTCCCCTCACGCGGAGTTTGTTTGGGCAGAGGCTTCTTCGACTCTCGCCTTTCTCTGGGCGAGGTGGAGCGACTCCGGCTTCTCCTCCTCCTCCTGCTGCTGCTCTGAGGCGGCTGGGGCTGGCGGCTTCTTCCTCCTCCTCCTCCTCCTCTCCCGCACGCTCCCCGCGGCGGCTTCTGCCCGCAGCCAGACACACAAAGCCATGGGGTGGCAGGAGCCCGGCGGCGTGCCTTGGCCCCTTCTCTTCCTGGGGGTGGCGGCGTGCTGGGGCTGCGGGGAGGTGGCGGCGGCGGCGGCTGCCTCTGGCGGGGCGGGCGAAGCGGCTCGCAGGCACGACGACGCCTTCGCCTTGGCCAGCGTCTATGGAGCCCGCTGCACTTCCAGGTGCCTCAGCTTACAGATCACGCGCATCTCCGCCTTCTTCAAGCATTTCCAGGTACGGCGGAGCGAAGAGAGAGAACTGCCAGGGGGCAGCGTCGGGGCAAAGGGTTAGAGAGTCCCCCGCCCCGACCCCCGGGCTGTTCAGGTCCGTGTGTCCTGGGACCTCTTGAATGCCCCCTTGGACCCCGGGGGGCTTCTGCCCAGGGGACGGAGCGGCCGCCGGCCGAAGCACCTGGCGCGTGGCTGGGAGGCGCGCGGCTCCTTTGGGGCAGAAGGGGGCCGGGGGAGCCCCGAGGGGGCGGCCGGGCCATGGGCCTCGCTCGGGGCTGGGGGGCTTTTCCCCGGGGCCTCCCCACCTCGGGACTGGCTCCCCTGGAAAGACGGGCGGCACGGGAAGGCGCCCAAGTCCAGGCGGCGGTCGAGCGCGGCTGGGCAGTTCCCGCTAAAACCTCCGCGCCTCGGTTGGGGCAAGCCTGGCTGCTGCGACCTGGGAAGAAGAAAGCCCTCCCGAGCGGACTCGCGGGCGGCTTCTCCTGTTGCTCCCCGGAGAGCCCCCAGCTTCCCCGCCTCCCACAGGGGACCGAGCCCTTTCGGAGCCCTCTCCCGGGGGAGGGGGTGGCGCCCTTGCCTTGACCGGGGTGACAGAGGGACCCCTTGCCCGCCCTTTGGAACCGGGGGGCGGGGTTGGAGCGTTGGGCAAAGACGCTGGAGACCCGGGTTCGAATCCTCCGCTCGGGCATGGAAAAACCCTCAGTCTCAGGCAAAGGCCAGCCCCCCCCCCGCGAACAAATCTCGCCTAGAAAGCCCCATGATAGGTTCCCATCGGGGTCACCCTCAGTCGGAAAGGACTCGAAGGCACGCAACAACGAGGCGTGGTTCGTGTATATGTAATTTGTAAGATTTTTAATGCATGTTTTGGTTCTGAAACCAGGGCATGGTAGTTATTCCAGATTAAATCACACAAATTTCAGATCGGATAACTTAACTACCTGGAGCAACGGAGTAAGCTAAACGTGTCTGAGCTTGCAATCCAGTACACGGTTACCTGAGAGTCAGTTGAAACGAACTCAGTGGGACTTGCTTCTGATAGGATTGTGCTGTTAAAGAAAATTATTTACCTGTTAACGTTCGCCTGCATGCAAAACCTCCCACTTAAAACCTCCCAGTTAAAAAACGTCTTCTCTCTCCATTGTGTGCATGTAGGGGTCTACATGCCCGCAATGGGGAGAGAGCTTTGTTTTAAAGATACTGATTTCACCTTTCCTTCCCTCCCCAACATACAAATTCATGTATGGACCATGTTTCTCATTTACTTAGTAGTAGTATGTATAGAACTGGTGGTTGTTTTTCGTTACTTGTAAACATGTATAGAATTGTACATTCTTAGGTATGGGCCTGATGGACACCTACCTTAGATCACTTAATGGGCTTTTGTTACCTCATTAAGCCACGTTATTGTGATGATCTCATTGACTCGACTGATAAACAGGTTGCCTGGTCATTCTTTCTCGATTGGTTCATGTATATGTTTACAGCAATTTTGAGTAAGCAAAGCATGGTAGTTATTCTGGATTGATCAGCCTGAATTTAAACGTGATTTTGAATGAGCATCTTATATTTGTGCACTGAATGGCTTGGATTCAGATTTAGGCACATGCAGTTGTGCTAGCGGATTGCCCAACTTCTACCTCTCATCAGCAGTTTCTTCCTTCTGCAAATGCTACACAGAATGGGCCCTGCTGAATGGGGTGAATTGGAAAGGGGGGGGGATTCCACCAAATTAGGCAGAAACATCTGTACAGAGAAAGTAGATTCTCAAACCAACCTAGTGGGCTTCTCTGTGTTGTTTGAATCCTGAAATAACTGACAGTCCTCATGCAGAGGTTTTGTTTGTTCTTGCTATCTTATTCTCTCTCTCTCTGTATGTATGGGTATGTGTGTGAGTGTGAGAAAGAAACTTGCTAAAGTGTTAAACTTTTAAACTTTTATCATTATTCATGAATGCAGTCCTATATTCTAAAGCTATATCTTTGTAACATGAATGGGAAAGATCAGTTTACTTGTATGGTTAGCTAAGAATAGTTCACCACACTGGCCTTTTCAGAGTTCCGAATGCTAAATTCTATTAAAAATTTATGGCTGACAGCCTACCTAAGTATGTATAAGGTTAGGAGGTAAGTTAGGAAAACAGGTTGTTTTGACAAAGATGACTCCTAAATACAAGGAGGAAAGAAGTTAGTTTTTTCAGTAAGTCTCTGCAGATGTCCCAATAGTCTGGCAATTATTATGATAACACAGGGTATGTAACTTGTAGTTTCTGTGCTTTCTGCCACAGGAAAATACGCTGGAATAAGTCTCTCTGAGCATTGATACATGTAGCATGTTTTTTGCTTTGTACAGAAAATAAAGCCAGGAAAGATATGAAGTGGCTCCTTTTTTGAGCTTGCATCAGTAGATGCTTAAGGGAATTGATGACAAATAATTGATGTCCTGTCCTAAACCTTTTTACAGCATATGGGTATTGCATGTGTGTGTTTGTGTCTGTTTGTCCACACTATGTGTGCACATTTCTGACATTAGCCATTTGTACTGTCTTTTTTTGATATTTTGCAATTGGTAGTAATAAAAGGGTTAAAAAAACCTTTCAGAACAGGTGTTTCATCTTCATGAATTGGTTGTTGCTGTTGTTGTGCCTTCAAATCATTTCTATCTTATGGTATACTTAAGGCAAACCAATTTATTCATGTAAATAAATTAATTTAGCATAGAAGAAAAGATACAGAAAAAAGGCTCTGCTGTTGTGATAGCTGTTCCAAGTCTTATAGAGAATAGAGGCAGCGGTGTCTGAATTATATTTTGGGCTGGTCTGGGCAGGCACCATGTACTCCTGTATCCTATTGACACTTCTTAAAATGTTCAGGTTTTCTCCTCCATTGGTATCCATGCCTAAATGAAATCACATCTTCCATTGTCAGCTGCACAAAAATGCAGCAAGTACTGAGGCCATTCTTAGCCCTGTAGCCAGGTTTAGCATTGCTTTTCAGTCATATGAGACTAACAGTGTAATCCTGTACATGTCTGCCTGTATGTAAGTCTCACAGAAATTCACTCAGCTCATTCCTTGTGTCTATACAACTGCAGCGTTTCTCGTAGTTTCCCATTTATTCAGAACCTGAAACCTAAACAGAAATCTGCACAGAAACCTTGCCAAGGTGTATTGAAAGGACTTCTGAACTTTTCATATGCACGTACTGTGTGCCTTGTGTTCCCATCCTAGAGGTCCATACCCCTTAAGAGAGTCAGGCAGATTTCTGTTCTGGCTGTACATCCTACATGATCAACTTCAGGATAGTTAAGAGAAGGAATAAAAGGTACTTTCTTTAAGAAGAAGGATTACATTGTGCAACCTATGCTCATTGAAAAGTGCTAAATCAACAGAGTGGGAAGAGCTCTGGGCATCTGCTGTTACTCTGTTATGTCAAGTTAAGTCTACTTAAGCCCTCTTAAACTAAATGGGACTCAGGTTTGTGTTACAGAGTGTGGAGTTATAGTCTAGGTATAGGTTCTACCTGATCTTATAATGTTATAGGCATGGCCTCTCCAGATTAAGCAGCAGAATTTAGCACATCTCATAGCATTGGACTGCTATGCATTTTAAAAAATTTCAAAAACATTTTTGTTAAAACCCTAGGTCCTCTTAAAACCTATGCAGAGATTTTTGTCCAGCTCATCAATTTTAAATCCATTTTGACTTTGCTACATGCTGTTAATATAAGTGGCTTAAGAATTCTGATATAAGACAGGAATATAGTTGCATCTCCAATACTTGTCTTTTTTTTTTTTATTCCCTCCCACATGCATTCTCTTGTGCTGTATCTTTTTGGTGGAGGGAGGAGCAGGGTAATTATATCAGACAGACTAATGCAAACTGCTATGTTCAGTCAGAGGGACTTGGATAAGAAAGTAGCTAAGATGTGAGGAACTAATGTATAAAGATGTCACTTAGTGGGTTTCTGTGGCTGCATGGGAATTCGAACCCTGATCTCACAGAGTCCTAGTCCAACTGTCAAAGCACTAATCACACTGACTCTTACTAGCTCTATTTCATAAAGTAGAGCAGCAGCATAGTAAAAGAGCAGTCAGTGATAATATGAGACTAGGTTGTACAATTTGTCCCTTCACATTTGCGGGGGTTAGGGGCCAAAGACCCCCACAAATGTGAAAAAAACGTGAATAAAATAGGCCTCCCCCCCACCCGCAAAGCCCCGGTTGCCACTTTCTTTCACCCCCACCTTCCCTAATGTGGCAATCAGTGCTTCCAAAGCCCCGGCCGCCATTTTCGTCCACCTCCCACCCTCCCTAAAGTGGTGATCAGAGCTTCCAAAGCCCCGGTCGCCACTTTCCTCCCCCCTCCCCCAAGCGGGTATCCACGAATATGCGGAACCGCAAATGTGAAACCCGTGAGTGTGGAGGGACAACTGTAGTCCATACTTATTGAGTTCATTGAAACAAAGTGCTGCTGAACTCAATAGGAGACAACATAAAGTGAAAATGTATAGGATTAGGGGGTCAAGTAGCAGACTACTATGTACCACAGTGTTCTATAAATAAAAATATTATCCATGAAATGAATGAGTGAAAATAATTTCTTTATTCCTTTTTAAAACTTGACTTATATTTCCATGTGAAACTAAGTATTAACACTTCTGGAGGAGCTCGTTCTCTAAATCTATAAATGATTATTCTAAGCACTACCATGCAAGACTAATTAAGCCAGATAAAGACCAGAGGGTGAGAAATCCGAGGTATAGTGGTTTGAGCATTGGACTATGACTCTGGAGAGGAGAGTTCAAATCTGCACTCATGCACGGAAGCCTACTGGGTGACACCCAGCCTTACAGGAATGCATGGGCAAACCCCATCTGAACAAATCTTGCCAAGAAAACCCCTTTATAATTTATCCTTAAGATCTTCATAAGTTGAAAATCACTTGAAGGCACACAACAACACAAAAACAGCAGTATCATTAGCATCCTGCCTTGTTATTTTACACAGCATTTGGACTTTACAAAGAAGTGTTTTATTGCAAGGTGTTATAACTTTTTCTGTCTATGGGCTTGTCTACACTACACTTCCTGCCAGTGTATTCTGGCTCTGGATCGGCCCTGTTGCCCCTCTGTTACCTGCATGAAACAGGATGGAGTCTGTACTGGCCCAACTCTGCAGCCACTGTTGCCCACATTGCCCTCTCTGAAGCCAGGAAGGATGCCCACCACATGTTATGAAGGCCCCCTGCATGTGACCAGCCTTTGTCACATGCTGCAAGCCTCCTCCCTGGCTTTGGAGAGTATGATGTGGATGGCAGCAGTGGCAGCTTCCAAGACAGGCCGATGTGCCAGTATGGACACCTTCAGTCCTGCAGGTCTGGTCCATTTCCCCCTAACAGGCGGTTTATCTGTGTATTTTGTTGAAATGGTTTTAACAGGCTTTAACAGGGGCAAAACAGGGCAAGAGCCCTGCATCATTTGAACTATAGAGCTCCAAAACTGGGGCATGATGGAGTAAATAGCCTCATCTAGACAATTCCTTTGACTACTTTGGCTACTACTTAATCCAGTCGAATCTCTGAACTTGAGTAGACCCACTGAATGAATGAAAATTGCATCCATTTACTATTCAGCAGTGGATTCAGTAGGTCTATTCTAGCTGGGACTAGAATTGTATATAGGCTTTTGAAGTTATTTTTAGTCAGTGCAGATGAACTACAAGGAAAGAAAGGATACAAAAATGCACATTGTTGTTTGAAGAGTGCAGTGTGGATGAAGTGTGTGTGTGTGTGTGGCTGTACGGATCTAGATAAATACAGATATTGCTCTTGTAATTCCATTGTAGTGATGAGTTAGAACTCTAGACAGTAAGGATGTGCTGGAATGTAGCATTAAAAACTGTCTCCTGTGAACATGTATTTTCTTCAGAAGATACAGTAAAAGCAGGAAATCATTCAACCTAGTTAATTGTCTTGAAAGGGGATTGGACTTTTTTTGAAATAAAAATAAACCTGTTGTCAGTTGGCTGTAACTCTTTTTGTTTTACAGTTTCACTGGCTAAAGGAGGCAATTTGCACCAGCCACTTCCTAGTGAAAGGCCTTTTTATGTGTGTTCTTTCTTGGCATGATTTCTTTCCAAGTAAAAACTGCTGACAGAATGTACAATAGTGATTACATTTTAATTAGCTGGGGTGAAATAAGCTGCAAATTACTCAGTTAAGACTTAATAATTGGCTGTTCCCCACCCCCACTTCTCCAAATCAATTGCAAATTGCTGACTCTAACCCCAACCTGTAAAAGCACAGTGGAACCTGTTTAAAATACAGGGGATTAAATACTTCGAAGACTTGAAATGGCAGTGATGTAAAAACAAGCAATCTGATCTTGTTAATAAATATTAAGCTTTTTGTTCTTTTAGAAATATAAAGAACCGGAAAGGCATATGGTAAACTTTGTATGCTCTCACGATCTGAGATGCACAAGTGATGACCAGGTCAAGCAGGTGTGTGCAGCATTGTTCTGACATGAAAACAAAGACGACTTTACCACTGCTACTTTACTATAGCAATTTGAGAAGGTCTTTAAAGTGTAAATGACTCCACAGTATAATAATTCATTACCTGTCTCAGATTGTAAAGAAAGCCAAATCCTGGCATAACTGAACAGCAGGAGTAATTGTCTTTTTAGTAAGAAATCCAAGATGTGTGTTCTGTCCTAAGAGAAGTCTGATTCATCTGCACCACTCTTTGATTTAGTGCATGGAGACTTTGCTTTGATGGCAGTTAGTAAGCTGGTCTCAAAGGAAGTTAAAGTAGGTTAAATGATGCTTTTTACTGGGCCAACCTCTTTTGGGAATACTGTACAAGCTTTTGGTGTTTGTCAGGGCCTTTCTTTACAGTTCCAAACCATGCACACTTCTCTGAAACATAAATTGGTCCAGTGAAAAACAGGATTGAATAGTGCATGTGTTCTATAAATGGCCAGAAAGCTTGGTGCAACTTAAACAACAAAGTACAACTGTGGTTGATATTTGGGACTGCATGGCAGAGAATAATGCAGAAAAGTGGGGAGAAAAGACACCTAATTCTGTATTACATGTAAGCAGTCATGCTCTGTTACATGAGTCATTTGAATTGCTCAAAAGGCATGTGCTTCCAGAAACTCCTGTCCATTTTGCATGGCATAGTTGTTAAAATGCTGTTACAAGATCAGAGATACCTGGGTTCAAATTTTCTTTAAGCTCTGGACTTGACTGGGTGGCCTGAAGCCTACACAGCAGAACAAAGATAATGTGAAAGGCAGAATCATAGGATCATAGAATGAATCACAGAGCTGGCAGAGACCACAAGGGCCATCCAGTCCAACCCCCTGCCATGCAGGAATTCACAATCAAATCATTCCTGACAGGTGGCCATCCAGCCTCTCTTTAAAAATCTTCAAAGAAGGAGACTCCACCACACTAAGTTCATTCCACTTTCTAACAGCTCTTACTGTCAGGAAGTTCTTCCTAATGTTTAGGTGGAATCTCTTTTCCTTCAGTTTGAACACATTGCTCCTTGTCCTAGTCTCTGGAGCAGCAGAAAACAAGCTTGCCCCGTCCTCAGTATGACATCCCTTCAAATATTTAAACATGGCTATCATTTCACCTCTTACCCTTCTCTTCTCCAGACTAAACATGCCCAGCTCTCTAAGCTGTTCCTCATAGGGCATGGCTTCCAGACCTCCCACTATTCTGGTTGCCCTCTTCTGGACACATTCCAGCTTCTCAATATCCTTCCTGAACTGTAGTGCCCAGAACTGGACACAGTATTCCAGGTGAGGTCTGACCAAAGCAGAATAGAGTGGCACTATTACTTCCCTTGATCTAGACACTATATTCCTATTGACTCCTAATTAATTAAAGGTAAGATGGATAACCTACATGGATAACCTTGACATATGAAATATGGAAGAGGAAGATCAGAAGTCTGGATCCCTTCACTACAGTGATGGCCTTATTTTTCAATTGCAGTTGCTGGAACTCATTTTCTTCTCTACCTAACTAAGAAGTACCCTATGCTGTTCAGGGCATAAGATGAACCATCTTAAACCCTGCTCTGCAGTGAACCATATTCCAGTGTCTTACTCTGTTTACCATTCTTCTGTTTTCTATCTTCTACAGTCTTGTGCATTCCAAGTAAACTTAGCTTGCAACATCCACAGCTATGTTGTCTGGGGATGACAGGAGATGTATCCGTAGGGCACAAGATTGAGCAAGATTGTACTGTGATGCTAATTTGACTCTAAGGAATCTGCTAACATTTGGAGGACTTGGAGATGTTATTTGTTTGGAATTCATTCATCAATAAAGCACCAACTGTGAAGATGTTTAAAGAGCAGGTACAGACATTCCCAAATACTTAAAAGACAGCTTGGCTTTTTAAAATATCTGCTCTATAGCATCATGGTTAAAGGTTATTCTTGATTTAAATGGATGTAGACAAGGATATATCTCATAGCCTTGGGTCTTCCATAGGGGTGGCCTAAATGACTGCCAGTATGGTCTGATGTCTTATTGGATTTAGCTTTATTTCCCCTATTTTTCATTCTTAGTCCAGTTATTGAGAAACTAACATCACTGTGGGCTAAAAGTAATATACAACTTCTTTGAAACATGTTGAAATTCAGTACCAGCTGTTGCCTGAAAAAATTAGGCCTGGTGACTGATGGATTACTGGGTTTCTGCATAAATCCTATATTGGTTCCTTGGTTATGCACTCCTGACACTGCAGTTCCTGTAGGCATATTTCCAATTGCATTGTCTGCATCCATGAAGTAACATACCAGTTTCTGTTGTGCTGATGTAGCTATTCTTATGTCCCATTCCCAGCTCTTATATCATGATTATATTTCATACTTGCGTGTTTATTCCTTTTAATTTTGCACCTTGCCTTTTACCTTTATGTAGTAACTTGTAGTAATTTTATTTATTTATTTATTTATTTAATTGATATCCTTCCTTTCTCCCAAGATGGAATTGAAGGCAGCTTACAATAATTTAAAAAAGATTAAGTTAAAACATTAGTTTACAGAAATTAAAAAAAGAATTAAACAACACTATTGTTTTATAATGTTTAAAACAGTTAAAAACACTTAAAACATAGATAGCATTTAAGTTAATAGTACTGAATATACTAAGTCTTGACTGCATCGACTCCATGAGCAACCTTGGGTGCTGAGCCTTGGAGAAGAACAGAGTGGGATTCCGCAGCAGCAGCAGCATCAGAGGTTTTTCTGGCAGCAGCATCGGAGGCTGTGCTGGCAGCAGCTGTGGCAGCAAACAGAGTGGGGCAGAGCAGACAAGAGCAAGGAGTGCTGGTCCAGCCCTGACAAGGCTAAAGTGGAATGGATGAGGTTGGACTGGCCCAGAGGGAAGCCAGCAAGCTGACAGAGAGGACAGAGTGGTCAGGGGAAGAGCTGGGAGAGAAGGGCTGGGGTGGCCTCACGGTGGCCGGGAGCCAAGGGGTGTGAGTTGGGGAATTGACAGAGGAGGCAGAGCAGCTGAATGATAGCAATGAAGGCCATGAGGAGAAAGCAGCGGAGGATATGCTGGGGTTGGTGGTGGTGGCAGCAGCGTGATGGTAGTGGAAGTTGTAGAAGAGGCAATGACGGTGCGTGAAGAGGCAGAGGGACTGGAAGGAGAAGGCAGCATGGGCAGCAGAGAACTTGAGAGAGGGTGGACCTGAGGGAGGTGTATTTGAGGTGGAGGGATTGAGGTAGGGCAGACTTTAGAGGCCTTGAGAGGACTTGAGGGGGGCTAAATGTTCTCACTCATCAAAATGGAATCAAGGAATGCATATTTATTCTTAGTCTAGAATAAAACTGATGTAAGTATTAGGGTGACAACTGCTGGGCAGCAGCATTAGTGGTGGGTGCACTGATGGAGGATCTGTCAGAGACAACAGCAGTGACATCATAGTTAATGAACTGTGCAGAGGCATAGTGGTGAACTCCCTTGCAGGACCCTCTCACTGTGAAAACTCTATGATGAGACAATCCAAAATGAAACAGGGATAGGGATAGAATACAGAGTGCTAAAAGGGCAGAGCAGAGGGTAATAAGAAATAGGGATGTGGTCAAGGGTACAACAAAACTCAACCAGAAGGGGGAAGTCAAGCAGCAGACATGTTCAAAAGTGAAAGGAATGTCCAAAGCTGTACTGCACATGTCACAGGACAGGAGGCTACCATTAGAACAGAATATGGAGAAACAGAATAGTTCTCATTCAGAAAAGGGGGTCAGACAAGGCTGTATCCTGTCACCCTCAGGGGATATGTTCCCAGACTGACTGTTTATAAGTGAGACTGTGGATAATAGAAAACCCTATTAAAATGAAGGACTTTCTCTACAAACGTACCATAGAATTGCATTGGACAACCTAGCGAATCCTAGATAGGGCACCTCTCTAGGCATTTTCCAGTGCAAATCTGTGGTATGTTTGTAGAGAAAGTCTACAAACTCCCTATTTTTTCAACCCTGGATAACTGAAACTACAGAGATTGGTTCTGTGGAAATGGTGTGTGTGTGTGTGTGTAACTCACTTGTTTTTAGTGTAATGTAACAAGGGCTTTTTGTTACTTATTATTTTACTTCTTATTACTTGTTTGTTACTGGGTGTGCTCTTACTCATTCAGAACAATGGGAGCGGGAGAGCAAAGGTCACATGGTTTTCTACCTGTGTAACCCTTCTTTGTGGAATGTGTACAGCTAATGAAGAACAGAGGAGCCAGCAAGAGGGGAGGGAGGGAGGGAGGGGAGAGGGGAGGAGGGGGATCATGATGGGCCTTATCACATGATACTGTTATAGCACTATTATTCCACTTTAACTGCTGCGGGTGCCTCCTGTGGAATTCTGGGGTTTGTAGTTTAGTGAGGCCTAAGAGTTCTCTGTTGGAGAATGCTAAATGCCCCCCCAACTGCAAATCCCAGGATTCCACAGGAGGCAGCGACGGCAGTTAAAGTGGAATAAATACTGCTATACCGGATAGCACAGTAAGACCCAATGAGACACATTGAAACATGAGCTACACTATTCAGCTTAGTTGGTGTTTTTTTTTTTTTAATAAAACTTTAAAAAGTTTAGCCTGCCTTTTGTAGCTTCCTCTGTTTTGCCCTTATGAAAGAGACTGTTGTCACTGCTGGGAAGAGAGATATAGCTGTGCAGAGAGTGCAGGGGGGTAATGGTGGTGGTGGGGAGGGCTGGATACTGCAAACAGTGGCATAAGGTGTTCAGTGGATTAGCTGGGTTGGTGCGTGAACTGTAAGAGAATCTAAAGGAGAAGAGGGCACTTCTCTGTACACTTGAGGCCAACTCATGCATGAGGTTTAGAGCAAGTTTGTGGGGTGGGGGGAAGAAACAGGATAGATGATGTCACACCGAAAGCAACTGTGTGCTCTGCACCTCGTCTATGAGCGGTGGTGGCAGAGTCCAGGAAGGATAGTCCAGGCAGAATTATGGTGATCAGAGAGTTGGGAAGGGGAACCAGAGAGCATTTCCTGCATTTTTAATGGTGCAATCATAACAATAACAGTAATGTCTCTGTGGAGAGCAATCCAACAAGCTGCTTCAGGACAACAGTAACAAGTAAATGATATATGATTCATGTAGCTATTTTCTTTTAAAAAGTAACATTCCAAGCTCTGTTCCAGTGGAGGGGACATCTGCCACGGAACACCTGCTGCATTGAAACCCTGGCCATTCACAATAGCTGGGATAGGAGGTGTCTGGCAGGGGCAGCTTCCTATTTATTCCCCTTGAAGACTCTGTGTAAACGTATGCCAGTTTATGTTTAAAATTAAGTTTGCAGCCTGATCTGGAGGAGCAAGGGGGATGCGAAATCTGACATATACACAGTTATTCTTACCACTGGGATTATAAAGCCATAGACTCTTAGAGTTGGTCCAAACCCCTGTCATGCAAGGAGATATAACTAAAGCATTCCTGAAAGATGTCCATCAAACCTCTGCTTAAAGACGCCCCAAAGAAGGAGACTCCACCACTCTCTGAGGCAGTCCATCCCCAGCACACCACAGAAAATGTGTTTATTGGGAGCCTATATGGTAGATGTGCTATCCACGGGTACGGGTATTTTTCCTTCCAATGGAGGGGCACTCCCATCCAGCCTAACCCCTTTCAGCTGGCCTTTAGCAAGGGGGCTGTAGAACTAACCCCTAAACAGCGATCTGAAGAATGTCTAAAAGGATATTTAGTTTAGTATGCCTATCAGAGGTAGTGTATTTCAGGATAATATCTTGAAACAGAGATGAATTTCCCAGATGTCAAGGTTTTCTTGAAGTTCATGCTTGGATTTATAGACCTGTAAGACAGAATGGTATTTGAAGGCCAGCTCAGTCTATAGGTTTGTCCAGTACCGCATGTTAATTCTTTTTTTTACCAGTTGTTTTATGGTTTTATTGGAGATACACATCCGCAAACAGAAAACATTACATTTTAAAGCCCTATTTTTTTTTAGTAAGCTGATGGCTGCTGTAAAAATCCTAGGAATAAGATGATGTGTGATAGGAGACTGACTAATATGAATTCCCTTTTTATTAATTCTTGGTCTTAGACACTGTATAATATGAATTAAATCTATTTCCTACTTTTTATGACTTGAACATTAGCTTGCTAAAGTTGGAAATCCCATGACTCCCTTTCCTTTCATTTGTATTTTGTGTGTTTCATACATATGATGACTCACATTCAGATTCATAGGGCAATTTAGCAAGAGTAATACAGGAGAAAATAAACTGAGTGTAGAAGATAGTACAGCATTATGACCTGATGGTATAATGTAACATCCAAATGTTCCTGTTGTTTTTGAGAAGATGTATCAATTTCTACACTGGATTTTCAACATCAGGCTCCATTTCTGTATCTTGTAAGATGGCCAATTCATACCTTTTTCCTAATCCCTCCATTGTATTTTCAACATGTAGAATGTAATCTGGACCTATGCTGTATAACATCAGAAAATATATTTAAAATCATCCAACTAGATGTGGATTTTCTTAAAGGAATGTGAATAGTCAGGCCATGAAGCGAAAGATTAATATTTTAGAAAAAAGAATCCTACAATGAATTTATAAAGCTATCTTAATGGCAAACCATTCCCTTAATTCATCAAACCTATTGTTGCCTGTTGGCACTGGCAGTCCATTTCTATAGGGCCACATGGATTTTTCACATGCTTGGTAACAGAAAGCCAAGGATTTAATTTGAGATTGTTTACTTATATATGCTCTATTGAGTGTGTATGTGTTTGTGAGAGCAAGTGAGAATGAGAGTGATTAAAGTTAATTCAGAACAACTTTCTCCCCATTCCTATTTAATTGCTATACAGTTGTGATAAAATGAGATGTAGTGTCATTTTCATGATGGTATTTAATCTGAATTCAAATTCTGTGCTTTGTTCTCATTCTGGTATTGAATATATACCAGTTTTATTGCATGGTGGGATCTTATAGTGTCAGTTTTCAGAAAACCACAAGAAAGCTGTTATTATTCAGGCATCTACTGCATTTATAAAATACTATCTTGATTTTTGTTTTTACAGCTTGTACTTAAAGAGGATTTCCAGGGGCAATATTCAGGAATCACTGTTGTAGAATGAAGAGGGGTAATTATAAAGATGTGCTAAACCAGGAAGAGGAACCTCTGCCCCTATAGGGCACCCCATCTGGTGTGAAAATCTCTTTCCAGGCACCTCCCCATAATTTTCCCTATTCTCTCTTGGTTAGAAGATGAGTGAGCAGCAGGAAAAATTGAATTATTGAATCCCCTTTCCCCTACTGCACAATTGTTTTTAATAATCATCTCTCTCTCTCTCTCTCTGGCTGTCTTTCTCTCTCTGTATGTTTTAGAGAGGGAGAGGGAGGGAGCAAGAACAAGTTGGGAGGGGGGCAAGGAGTGTGAGATTTAAACCTCCCCTTGACATTTCACTGCCAACTTCTTGCCTGAAGCTCCACTCACTTCAGGAATGCATTCCCCAAGGGCTTGCCTATAAGCGAATGCAGCCCTTGGCTTCAAAAAGGTTCCCCATCCCTATGTGGTGAATTTGTAGTAAGTATCACAGTTGTAGTTCTGCATCCGATTTCCATATAAACATATCATAAACTGAAAAATGGTATTGGCATGGGTGGCTTCCTGGGTTGGCTGGCGCACAAGTCATTCTATTCTGTTTTGAACAATTGATAAAATTTTATGATATCCCCTAAAGACCTATATATAAGTTCACTGAGAGACTGGTTAAAAACAGTATGGTGTGGGATTTTCTTTTTTGCTGTTATTGAGTGGAGAAGTCTTTTCATGCATTAAATCCAGGCAAAATTCTTGCCTCTTAGTTCTAGGTTAAATTCAATGTGTGAAAAGAAAAGATTTGCCAGCAGCTGGAGATGAAAGCCAAACCTTTTGTTCCTTCCCAAGTGGTGCTATAACTTGGAAGCAAGGGGATCTTGTAGTACCTTTGAGACTAACTGAGAGAAAGAAGTTGTAGCATAAGCTTTCATAGACTTGGTCTGCTTCCTCAGGTGCAGGGAGGAAGAATGCATCTGAGGAAGCAGACTTAAGTCCATGAAAGCTTATGCTACAACTTCTTTCTCTCAGTCTCAAAGGTGCTGCAAGATCCCCTTGCTTACTGATATTCTAGACTAACATGGCTATGTGTTTGAATTCTCCTGCTATAACTTGGGTTTGTTACCTTTTCTGTTTGCTTTTCAGAACTTGTATTCAGTTCATTTCTGTTTGTCCAATTGCAAGTTTCGGAAGATGACTTTCCAGAGGTGTGAAGTGTGGCTTGGGGACCCTCTTATTTCTGGATTTTCATTTATGTATTCAATAAAAGGTGCCACACCACCATTCTCTGCACATAGGCTAGAGGGATATTAGGAGCCCACTTCATTTTTAAAATTACATTGAAAGACTGTGTTTTTGGTTTTCTGCATTCAGCATTGTCCACATGTTTACACCCAACACTGAGGAAGCCAGGGTGTACAGTCTTTAAACAAAGCAGGCCAGAGAGAAGGACTAATGAACACAGGAGTTCTCAGACTTTGGTCCTCCAGATTATTTGATTTCAACTCCTAAAGGCCTAGCAATCATGGGATCCAAGGATTTAAATCCAAAGGCTCTAAAGAGCCAAAGGTTGAGAACCACTACTGGAAGAGACATTCAATGGGACTTTATCACACTATTATTATAGCACTATTATTCCACTTTAACTGCTATGGCTACCTCCTGTGGAATTCTGGGGATTTATTTATTTATTTATTTATACCCCACTCTTCAGCCACAAGGCTATCAGAGCGGCTTACAAATTGTTTTTAAGCAAGAGCAAATTTACACATCTACACTGCATTAAGCAGTTTCCAATGTGTGTTAGCTAATTGCCCCCACGAGCTGGGTACTCATTTTACCAACCTACGAAAGGATGGAACACAGAGTGAACCTTGGAGCCCGCTGGAATCGAACTTGCAACATGGTGACTTGCAGTACTGGCATTTAACCACTGCGTCACCAGGGCGCCACCAGGGTTTGTAGTTTAGTGAGGCCTATGAGCTCTCTGGATGACAATTCTAAATGCCTCTCCCTGAACTGCAAATCCCAGGATTCCACAGGCAGCAGCCAGAGCAGCTAAAGTGGAATAGTAGCACTATAATAATGTAGTGTGATATTCTCATCAATCATGTTGATTCCAGCTGTGTTCTGAAGTGGTACTATCTAGGAATAGGTTGCCATATTGCCTGGGAGTCTGAGAAAGGCAGTGTCCCTGTTATGGATTCTATGGATCCTGCTAGAGTGACATTTTAAGAACAGAGAGAAAATGAAACAGAATTGTGGATTTTAACTAAACCCTTTCCTGTAAAACAGGATCTGTTCATTATATCTTGTATTTTCTTTAGTTAATTCACTGAAGAAGAGCTTTAAGTGCTCAAAAACATCAGGATATAAAACTATTTGCATCTTTAGCCTTAGATTTGGCTAGTGTGCCCCGCTCCATTTGCCACAATCAATTTTGTCAAATACCATCAGATCATTACATGCTTAAAAAAAAAAAGAAAAAGAAAGGAAGGAAGAGGGCATACTTCATGATTTTGCAATTTAAATCTTTGTCCTTGGGCACTGGGATGAAATGAAACAGATGAGAAGAATGTTGCTCCCTGTTCAAAAGGATTTTCTTTCATATTTCTAAAAATGGATTTTCTGTCATTTTTGGTTATGAAAGGAAAGGTATTGGAATACCTTGAATGAATTTTTAAACAATTTGTGCATTGCCTAGAGACATGTTCATATACCATACATACAGCTGTGAATTTGGCTAACTTGTTCAGTTTTGAATGAGTTGCCCAGCTCTTTTGTCTTGTCAACATTAAGAGAGTTTGTGTGTATGTGTGTGCCTGAGTTAATGATTGTGGATATTTCCCTGAAATCACTGGCAGGATTAAGATATTAGGCCACTGGGATTCACTGGCAGGATTAAGATATTAGGCCAGTGTTCTCCAGGGTATCTCTCTCTCTCTGGCTTTTCTTCACAACCGAAGATTCAGGAAGGACTCATTCTGCAAGCGCGCTGATGACTAAAAAGGCCAATCCGAGACAAACAAGTTTGGTTGCAGAAAGCACAGCAGAAGGTCTCCTTGGGTGATGTTTCCGGGTTGTGATTCTTTCTGCGTGGTCGTTTCTCTTCAAGACTTGTTCGGCATGAGTTCTCAAATAAGGCTGCAGCATTGTGGATAGTACGTCTCCATGCCTCCTGATGTGAGGCCACTGCGGACCATTGTGGTGATCAATTTGGCCAAGCCTGAGATGTTGTTTCAGGGAGTCTTTGTATCGCTTTTTTGGAGTGCTCCTCTTACGCTGACCCACAGCGAGTTCACCATAGAGTACTATTTTTGTGAGGCGATGGTCCTCCATCCTAGAAACGTATATGTGCATGCAGATATATCCAAACTGAGAGTTTCTAGTTAAAATTGGAAGAGGATGAAGCCTTGGAGATTGGCATATTACTTAACAAACAATTTATTGCTTGCTGTGATGCGTGCCTACGGAAGTGTGTATGAGCAAGTGAGTACTTGTAGCAACTTGTTCTAGTCCATTTCTGGTGCCTAGCAGTAAAGGCTTCTGATAAAGTTTAAGCCAGCCATGAATTTGTAGTATTGTTTGAGATGTGTGTGTGGCTGGATTTTCTGTTCCCTTAGCAGGTAAATGACAGAAATGAGAAACAGGCTATTGTGAATAGGTGGCAAATCTTCTCAAACTATCTGTTGTTATTCAACAGCTAACTTGAAAAGATTTACTATCTACTCACACTAGGGAGATTTTCACACGCCTAAAATACCCCCCCGAAGAAATCGGGACAGAAATATTTCTGTCCCGGAAGCAGCGCCGCAGTTCGCACGTCCAGTCCCCTCTCCCGATATGCCGTCGTCGTCACGCTGGGTTATTTCTTCCCTCTTCCAGAATATTTTATTAATGGCGAACTCCCGTTAGTAAAATATTCCGGAAGAGGGAAGAAATAACCCAGCGTGACGACAACGGCATATCGGGAGAGGGGACTGGGTGTGCGAACCGTGGTGCTGCTTCCGGGACAGAAATATTTCTGTCCCGATTTCTTCGGGGGGGTATTTTAGGCGTGTGAAAATCTCCTAGGTGTTAAATGAAGAGGGAGCAAGGGAAGTGATCTGGAAAGAAATAATTTGCCATAGCAGAAGTCTGACCACATGTACTAGTGATTCAATAACATCTATAGGGTTTATGAAGCATCCATTTCCTGGTTGTTTCTAGTAGGTCTGAAATTAGCTTGAGTAGTTGAGGCTGACTCTATTTCTGTCACCTTTTACTTTTGTTTCTTGCCTGTCCTTAGCTGCTTGAAGAGTTTCAACTGTCATCCATTGAGGTTTTGCCTTCTTTGGCTGCATATTGTGTTTTTGCATTCCTCCCTGACAATGGACTTTATCAGATGTGGCAAATATGGTGTCATAAGGAAATCACGAAAGGGCGCACATACCAGATGATATCATCCTTTCTGTGAATTTGGCTAGTTTGTTTAGTTTTGAATGAGTGGCCCAGCTCTTTTGTCTTGTCAATGTTACGTGTGTGTGTGTGTGTGTGTGTGTTAGTTAATTATTGTGGACATTTCCATGAACGGGCAATTCACTAACAGGATTAAGATATTAGGCCAGTGCTCTCCAGGGCATATGTACATGCAGATAAAACCAAGCTGTAGGGAATATGGTGTGCTTTTTTATTGATGGCCCAAGGCGTCAATAGATCTCGTGTTCTGCTTTGTTGCTGGCATTACTGGCATTTGAATCCTCTTGCCGTTCTGCTCACGTAAATGCAGGATCAGTGGGAAACATTTCTGGGTGAGATTGCAACAGCCAGGTAGGGGATGCTCTTTTTATGACAACCCCCCTGAGTGTACTTGGGACTTTTAAAGTGTGTTTTCGTGCTTGTGTGAACTTTTGTGTCTTGTTTTCCCCCCCAAATTTGCCATGAGAATCACCGAGATCAGGAACCCGGAAGTAAACGGAGCTCCATTCATGCTCTTTAACTGCTGGAGAAGCCTCATTGACACATTTTTGGATTGTATCATCATAGGGTTTTCTTGGTAAAACATCTTCAAAAGGGGGTTTACTGATGCCCCGTACTGACAAGTGTGCCCCTGCCATTGTCTCTGAAAGAAACTCTGTCAGTGTTGCCTCCACTACTGCTGCTGCCTAGTAGGAGTTTGGCACATTTAGTCTGGCTCCTCAGTGAAAGCCTGTCTGACATAGGCGACCCTACCAGCGGCACTGCTGTCATCAGCATAGCTTCTTGCCTCACAGGAGCATGCAATCCTACCACCATGGAAAGGCATTGCCATTGGAAATAGAGGCAGAACACTGAATGCAACTGTTTAATGATTTGTGCACAGGGACAAGGAGAACTACTGTAATAATGCAAGAGTGGGGATGTTCTGCAAGTGCAGCCTGAACTCTCCCTAGATGCCAAGATGACTAAACTGAGACTGTTGTACCTTGGGAATATCATGAGAAGACATAACTCACTAGTGAAGACAATAATGCTTAGCAAAGTAGAAGGCAGTAGGAAAAGAAGAAGGCAGCATTCCAGATGGATAGACTCAATCAAGGAAGCCATGGCCCCGAGTCTGCAAGACCTGAGCAGAGCTGTTGATGATAGAATGACTGGAGGTCTCTCATTCATGAGGTTGCCATAATTTGAAGTTGACTTGACAGCAATTAACAACAACAAAAGCTGAGGCTAGTTTAGTCTCTAATATCCCCCCCTTTTTTTTTGTGGGGGAGCAAGTTCTACAGTGGTGGCAGCTGCAGGGGTTCCTGGATGAAATGGATTATTTAAATCCATTTCAGTCTGGCTTCAGGCCTGGCTATGGGACAGAGAGAGCTTTGGTTGCCTTGGTAGATACTCTTAAGGAAACTAGACAGCAGGACTGTTTCCCTTTTGATCCTGCTAGACCAGTCAGCAGCTTTCAGTACTATCAATCATGGTATCCTTGTGGATTACCTGTCTGGATTTGGGCTCAGGGGCACTACTTTACACTGTCTTGGTCTTTCATGAAAAGGAGGACTCAGAAAGTGGAGCTGAGGGATGCCTATTTGACACGCTGGCCACTAGCCTGGTATCCCTCAGGGCTCGGTTCTGTCCCCAATTCTGTTTAATATTTACATGAAACCACTGCAAGAGGTCATCTGGAGTTTGGGGGTTCAGTTATGGAGATTCTCTCCTTTCTTTCTGATTTCAAGGAAGCTGTTTCTGTACTAAACCAAGGTTTGGAGCAGGGTGAACAAATTGAAATTAATCTATACAAGACAGAGATGCTCCTGGTCTGTTGGAAGGCAGATCAGGAAATAGGGATTTGGCTTGTGGTGGATGGAGTTATGCTCTCCCTGAAATCTTGGGTTTGCAATTTGGGTGTACTCCTGGACTCAGATCTAAGCCTAGATGCCCAGGTTTCATAAAGCTGTAAAATAATGCAGCTAGTTACTACTAATTTGTTACTGCTCTTTTCTGTCAGTCTTCATATGAAGCAGAAATGAATAAGGAGTAGAAAGTAGTGCATGAAATATTACTTTAAAGTTACTGCTGGCTAGGTTTTGTAACAGGAAATAATAAATTCTTGGCTGGCACTGAGTTTGCTGAAGCATTCTTGTTAACTGTATGTTATTTATGGCATCCTCCTAAACTTTTATTTCTTCTGTTTCTATCCTTTCATAAGCATTTACACAAGTATTACATTTCACATTTATTTATACATGTGCTTTAATACATTTAGGCTAATTTATGGGACATTGCTACCAACCATAAGATCAGTACATGTAAAGTTGTGACTCTTTAATAGCTGAAGTTGTAATGTACTTTTCAGGGTAAGATCTATGAAGATATATAAGCTTTTTAAATTTGCAAATAGTATGGAGAAGTCCTTCAAGTGGCCAAAATCCTGTTCCTAATATCCACTGGCAAAGAAGCTAATGAATGTAGCTAAGGTTTTGCTTGTTGCCCTTCTGGTGGAAAAGGAGTAACAGCAATGGAATCTGCTGCTGATGCCAGCAAAACCACCACGAAGTTGGTGTGAGTGGTTCAGGGAAAAAACACAACACTGCTGAACCTTAAACTGACTCATAAATGTACATTGTTGTTGTTGTGTGACTTTAAGTTGCTTCTGACTTATGGCAACCCTAAGAGACCCTGTCAAGGGGTTTTCTTGGCAAGATTTGTTCAGAGGAGGTTTGCCATTGCCTTCCTCTGAGGCTGAGAGAGTGTGACTTGCCCAAGGTCACCCAGTGGTTTTCTTAGCTGAGAAGGGATTTGAACCCTGGTCTCCAGAGTCATAATCCAATGCCCAAACCATGTGGTCTCTCTAAAAACATAAATACCCATGAATATGTAGAACCTGATGTAAGTAGTTCTCTGTCCACTGGATCCACTAGAAGAAAACAGGATGGATTCAAGGCTACTTTTTTCAATGTCCAGAACATTATCTCTGTGTTCTTTTCCTCTCCATCTGAACTGAGGATGACTTGGATGCAGTGGAGCTATTGGGGTCACTCTTAGTGCTGGGGAATTCCTGCTCCGAGGTATTCTCAATCCATATATTTGAAATTAAGATCATTACCTGGTCACCCAGGCTTGTGTAAAGCATGATGATAAAGCATCCAAGCTTGTGTAAAGCATGATACTTGATTACAGGGCACCCAGTGTGCTGGGATATCATAGGATAGTTACAATACAGTATTTCAACACTTACAGTGATCTGTCTCTTATTAGGAACACTCCTTTAATAAGGGTGGAAAGATCAAAGAAACTAGATGAATATGCATACACATTTTTATATGCTCACCCTCATCCCATATTATTTTATATATGCTATAAAGTACATGCATAGGGGTTCCAGAGTGGTGAACTGGTGAATCCCTGATTTGTGCATCTTTTAAAAAACAGTTACTGTAATTGTTTATAGCAGAATACACAACAGTTTGTGAAGGATACTTTGCAGTGGTTAAATATAGCAAAATACATAAATTACGTTGATCATGACATTGTCCTTTCCCACCAGACCTTAGTCTGGGGAAGGACTTCATTAGCAGGGTAAGGAAACATATGGATGATTTCAACCTTGGAAGCTGCCACTAGTATAGGAAAAATGTCAGGTTTTTCCCCATTCACCATTGTGGGGTAGGGACGGAAACAAGCTGATAGTATGTGACCATTTTTATTGCCTTGCAAACCATCCCTGAGAGTTCTGATTTGGACAGGTTTATTTCACCATGGATGTTGTAATTATGCTTGTTTAAACTTCCCAAACCTTTTGATGTTTGTAGTGAAAATGTACTTGAAAACTAATGAAGAAAGTTTTTGAAAAAGATATATCACTAATGCTTCTTCCCCTCCCCTTTCTCTTCCAGAATAATGGTTCCTTGGTCTGGTGCCAGAATCACAAACAATGCTCAAAGGTATAGTGATTTTTCACCTTAGAAAGAAAGTGTACTATAGTCATCACTAATTGTATTTCCTTGTGGATTTATATGTATGTGTATGGGTTGCTACCTGTAGGGGTTGCTTTGGGGCAGTAATGGGCAACCTTTTGAGCTTGGTGTGTCAAACGTTGCCAAAAAAACTGAGCATAAATCGAGTGGTGTGTCACTTTGAGGAAAAAAAAACATTATTTCACAATATTTATTGTTTAATCAACAATAGTATTAATTGTTTATTAATAATTAATGAGTTGTCACCACTCATGTGACAACTGAGTAATCAAAATGTACAGTTGTCCCTTCACATTCGTGGGGGTTAGGTTCTGAAGACCCGGGCGAATGTGAAAAATCCGTGAATAATAACAGCCCCCCCAGCCTCCCGAAAGTAGCGATGGGGCCTCCGGAGGCCCCGTCGCTACTTCCCCCCCCCTCACCCTGGCCTACCGAAAGTAATAATGGGGCCTTTGGAGGCCCCCTCACTACTTTCCCCCCACCTCCCCTGGCCTCCCTCTGACCCATGAGTTTATTTGGGGGGGGAATACCTCACCCACGAGTGAAGCAGGCAAAGATATAAAAGAGGTGGACTTACTTGCTGGAGGCAGAGGAAGGCTGGAGGGCACGGTAGCGAGTGTGGCAGCAAGGTGGAGTTGGAGACGAGGAGGCAGCCTGAGTTAGCTATGGAACAGAGCATGTGTTGCCGGCTAGCTTAGAAGCGATTATGCAGGCAGCTCCTTGGCTCCCAGACCCTCGGCTTCTTCCCTTTGCAGCACTTACTCCCCCTCCCCATGCCACGCACGTGCGTGTGCACACACACACACATTCTCCCCCTCCCTCTTTTGTCAGCTCCCCTGTGCGGAGCTATTTAGGAGGGCTCCGTTGGAGAAGCTGTGCACTGTGCCCTGGGCTCAAACAAGAAGCCCACCTGCCCGCCGCCTTCCCCGGCCTTTCCGAGGCGGCTCTGAGGTTTCGAAGCCTTGGAGCCCCCTCGGGAAGGCCGGGGAGAGGACGGGCAGAGTCCCCCCTCCCATCCGCCGCCTTCCCCAGCCTCCCCGAGGTGGCTTCACACCATCAAAGCCACAGAGCCCCCTCGAGAAGGCCGGGGAGAGCCTGGGCGGCCACCCTTTCTCTCGCCTGCTGCTCCTGCTCACCCACCATCTTCCCCGGACTTTCTGAGGCAGCTCTGAGGCTTCGGAGCCACTTCAGGAAGGTTGGGAGAGGCCGGTCAGCCACCCTCTTGCTCGCCCACTGCCTTCCCTGGCCTTTCCGAGGTGGCTCTCAGAAAGGCTTCGAAGCCTCAGAGCCCCCTTGGGAAGGCTGGGGAGAGGCTGGGCAGCCAACCTCCTGCTCACCCGCCATGTTCCCCGGCCTTTCTGAGGGGGCTCCGAGGCTTCGGAGCTCCCCCGGGAAGAGGCCGGGCGGCCACCCTTTCTCTCACCCACTGCCTTCCCCGGCAGAGTCCCACCCACCGGCCACCTTGCCCAGCCTTTCCTAAGCGGCTCCGGGGAAGCACGGCAGGCCTCTGGGGTAGTGGTGACCAGGTGGGGGTGAGGCTCCACCCCCCGCCTCCCTAAAGTTGCAATCGTGGCTTCGTAGCCCCATCTACCACTTTCCTCCACCCTCCCACCCTTCCTAAAGTGGCGATCGGGCTTCGTATTCCCACCTGCCACTTTCCTCCCCCCCTCCCTAAAGTGAGACTTTGAAGCTCAGATCGCCACTTTAGGGAGGGTGGTGAGGTTGTGGGTGGGGGTGAGGGGAGGAGGCCTACAGCCGCGTGTCAACACAAATGGCTACGCGTGTCAGTGCTGACACGCGTGTCATAGGTTTGCCATCACCGCTTTAGGGACTGCAGTATGTTTTCCCCTACAACACAGTTCCTGGAATTACAATATCTGTATCATGTGTGGGTTCTTGAAAACTGAGTGCATATACTTACTACACATCTATGTATAGTTGCTTGTTGTATCTTGCTATGACTTTATGGTGGCCTTAAGTTATATGATTACAGAATGAAATATTAAGTACATTTGGTTCTATTGACTTTCATGCTACATCTCTGTTCTCTCTATTTGAAACCAGTGGGATTTAAAGTGCTTAACTAGTTCAGGTGCCTTACTAGTGTTTAGAAGAGTTAAAATGGGCCTAATAATATTTATTCTGTAGTTAGTAATTCTTGAGAATATAGAATGAGCATAAAACATCTTATTAACAAACTCTGCTCAAGTTCCAAACTGGTGAAGCACCAATATTTTATTCTGCTTGGTAATTTAATTTTCTGAAAAGTTAACATCTTTGGAGATTTCTGCTGGTCTTACTGTTGCCTTTTTGTGTTAGTTGACTTTTTGACCTTCCAAAGATTAGAGTGTAAGTGAGCTAATATCCATTTGATTCTACTGGGAAAACATCTTGCTAAGTTGCCTGGAGAGAAGCGACAATGGGTCATCAGCTTTAGAGGGTCAAAGTGGAACTACAGGGCTTAGTCACTGACTGCTCTTTTCATTCACATACAATGCTGAGTGCACTATTCCACTGCTACAGAAACTCACCTGCAAAGCTATTTAAACTTGTGTTTTAACAACTGGCTGAGAAAAAATCATTTAGCCCAGGCAACTCCATGATTTTATAATGTACAATGATATGCATCTATATAACATCTGTATCTCATAGTTGATTTTTTTGAGGAATTGGTGACTAACAAGGACCAAATTCACAGCAACTAAATGATGGTTTCCACTACAACATTACAACAATTCCACTACAACAATTACAACAAAACCCTACAATCTTTTTCATGGTTGAGTTCTTGACAACTAGTGCTAATGAGTGAAATTTAGTGAAGCAGGACATTTAATGTGGAAAAAAATTAAAGGGATTTGTCTTAATCTAATTGTTCTGAATGCTGATGCTGTTGTTAGGTAAACAGAATATATGATGATTTATGCTTCATACTGTAAAAATATATATTGTGAGAAGTCTACATAAAAATTGGTTACTATAGTATTCCTTAGATAAATCCAAAGGCACTTAACATTTTTTTCAAGATGATTTGTTCCAGTAGATTATATGGATTCATATTAATTTAGGATTAGTAGTAATATCAAAAGGGGTTTCTGGAGGGAAAATATTTAAGAAATACTGTACTGTGCAGCTCTGTTTCTTCTTTGGACTGAGTGGAGCTGCTGTGCTGTGAAATAAGGAACATCCATCATGCTTATTACCATGTGATGTTTTGAAATAAGGATAGTCTCCTTTAGTAGAATCCTAGGGAATTGCATTTCATATAAAATAAGGAAGAGTAACAAAGCATGTGAATACTGCTGATAACTAATATTGCCATGACTAGATTATGATACATTGTCTTTCAAAAGCTTCTTATTCTGTTCTTTCACAAGACTTAATGCTTTTTTTTTTTAAAGAATGTGAACATACATCCACACATTCAGCTTTTCTTCTGTATTGTGCTTCTCTAAATTGACCAAAAAAGTCTGTCCAGGTTAAATTGCTGAAAAATGCTTAAATGAGATGGTTTATTCATAGTATCTGCTAGGTTACAATAATCAGCATTAGCATGACCTTTTTTCAGTTTTGGCATTCCTTTCCTGTTTTAGTTAATTATCTGTGCTGGTGTTATAAATATGCTAATGATATAAAATGAATTGAATTCCAAATAGATTGCTGAATAAAGAAAGAAGCAAAAAAGTCAGAATTTAAATCTGAAAGGAATTAAACATAACAGCTTTTCTGGTTACTGTGAAAGAAATGGACACCTGTACTAAATCTTTAGTACAGTACAGGTTGAGTATCCCTTATCCAAAATGCTTGGGACAAGAAGTATTCCATATTTTCGATTATTTCAGATTATAGAATGCTTACATATACATAATGAGATATCTTGGAGATGGGACCCAAGTCTAAACATGAAATTCATTTATGTTTCATGTACACCTTATACACATAGCTCATAGCTTGAAGGTAATTTTGTACACAATATTTTTAACAGTTCTGTGCATGAAACAATATTTGTGTACAGTGAACCATCAGAAACGAAAGGTCTCACAATCTCAGCCACCCATGTTGACAATTTTGGATTTTGGAGTATTTCAGATTTTGGAATTCTGGATATGGGATACTCAACCTATATATACCTTAAAACACCCTTCTGAGTCTTTTAAAATTCATTTAATTAACCATGTTTTCCTGCTGGTTTACTCTGCTTTTTTAATCCTATATTGTTAAATATGGATGTATATGATGTATTATTACTGTGCAAACTCAATAACAATATTTAGTAAGTGTTGGCTTTCAGAGCAAACTAGCATAGTGAGACAGGACAAGGGTATGTTATCATGAGAAAGAAGTTTATAGTTAATCGCGGATGGAATGATGAATTTATTGATGGGGAAATACTTGATAGCTCATGTGGCTGCACACTTTGTGGACATGGTGTGTAACAGACATATGTGCATGTGTAAATAGCAAGAGCCTAGAAAATTAAAAACAAAGCTGCATGGTCCAGAACTAAAAACAGAAATCAGAAATGGGCAATACCTTTTATTAGGACCAATAAGATGTTGCAAAACCGGTGCATGTGTAGGATAGTCTTTCAAATTCAGCGCAAGTGATTTTTCACTTGTAGTGCCTTGGTTCTTGAGGACCTATTGGACCTAGGCATTGAAGAAGTACATGAGTTGGAGTTAGCTTCTGGAGAGTTGAGTGTTCTGTCAATGTGCAGGTGGTTGCCGCCGCCACCACCATCACCATTGCTACCACCTCCTAATTAGTGTCATAGTCCTCATCATTCCTTTCTCTCTTTATTTAGTGGTGGCGCTGAGAGGGAAGGTGCAGCTGATTTGCACATGCAAATGATGTGGCGGTTGGTTGCATTCCCTCCATGATTTCTGGTGGTAGTGCCTGGCTTTCGTCTTCACATACTGGGAGATATTCATCTGTCCCTGGTATGCAGCTGCACAATGGTTACTGCAGTTCAGTTCAGTGAAGTGGCATCAAAGTATCAGCTTTCAGCTTGCTGAGAAGTACAATTAATGTTGTTGTTGTTAACTTTATTTGTACATAACCCAAAACAGGGCAGTTTACAGAGGGGCATTTAAAATTCTCAGCCAGAGATCTCTGGTGGTTCACCAAACTACAAACCCCAGGATTTTAATAGGATGGACCCATGGCAGTTGAAGTGTAATTGTAATGCTATAATTGTGTAGTGTGAATGGGCCCCAGGTCTCTTTGTTGCCTGAAAACCAGAGATTTGGGGTGGATTGTAAGTTTGAGCATGTGAGGTCACCCCCTCCACCACATCCAGGGTGTGTGAACTTTTTACTGGATCAGCTTAATATGTGCACATTTTGAACCTGTTACAAGATACGCTTTTTGTGTGTCCTGGAGATAGTCTACTTGAGTTGATATAAAATATTGGGAAACAACTGTATCACACCAGTTGAATCTTAACAAGGAACTTGGGGGTGAACAGAATACAAATGAAAAGTTTGTAAAATAAGGTGGCATGATCTGTGGTTAAAATTAATAGAAATATGTATTGTGTGGATCTCTTCCATCATGTGATTCTGGAGTATTCTCATGCTGACTGGGATGAGGATGTGAACATTTACAAGGTGGCAACTTTGTTTGAAGAGAGTAGGCCTGACCTAGGATTGCTTGTTTTGAGGAAGGCAAGTTAGGGTAGTTTTTATTGGCTTGGGGATTGTCTACCCTGGGGGTAAAAATCCAGATGAAATTCAGACTACTTTGGCCTGGAGCTGTGGCACGTGAAATTTAGACTACTCTGACCTGGATTTAAACACCACACCTTACCTGACCAAAGCCCAAATCTGCATTGTTTGTCAGTGGGCTTGTCAGCACAATAATTCATTCAGATTTTTACCCCCAGTGACACTGCAGATCCACTGCTGTTGCCTAGCCAGGCAACTCCATGGCACCATTGTCGCTGGTGTGGACCAGAAGAGTGACAGGGCTCTGCTTTCCTGGTGCACAGTCAATTGCATGGCTGGCTGCTCACCAGAGCTCTGCTTTCCTGGTGCACAGTTGCTCTCTCTGAGGTCAAAACGAGTGGCAAGCCCTGCCATTGTGAGGCTGGTCACTCATTTCTGGACAAGGTGCAAAGAGTTGGTCATCACCTTTAAAGCCCTATATGATTTGGGTTTGGGTTACCTACAGTATTACCTTCTATCATATAATCCACCCCATACACTTAGATTCTTTGGAAGACATCTAGTTCAGTCAGCCAAAACTAGATTAACTGTTACCCAGAGGACATTTTCTTCAACTGCCCCAAGACTGTGGAATGACCTGCCAGAAGAGATTCGTCAGTTTAAGACACTGTCTGAGTTTAAATAGCAGCAAAGACCACTTTGGGTCCCTTACTTGGAGAAAAGGCAGAATATTAAATAAAACAAATGAATGACTGGATGTCTCTTCTGGCAGGCCAATCCAGATTATTTTAAAATTATGTTTTTTTAAAGTATTGCTTCGCAACAGCTGCAGAGCTCTTTGGGCTGGAAGTCAACCTGAAGAAAACAGAAGTTCTTTACCAGCCTGCACCACAGGACAAGCACCACCATCCCCATATTGCCGTCGGCAATTCTGTGCTTAAGTCCGTTCAGCAGTTCACCTACCTGGGAAGCATCATCTCCTCAAATGCCAAGATTGACAAAGAGATCGATCACAGATTAGCAAAGGCACATAGCGCATTTGGAAGACTTTACAAAAGAGTCTGGAGTAATAAACACCTGAGGCGAAACACAAAAATCAGTGTGTATAGAGCCATTGTACTGTCTATTCTCCTTTATGGATCTGAAACATGGGTCACCTATCGCCACCACTTACGACTCCTTGAACGCTTCCACCAGCACTGTCTATGCACCATCCTAAATATACACTGGACTGACTATGTGACAAATGTTGCTGTCCTTGAGGAAGCAGGGATCACCAGCATTAAGGCCATGATATTGAGAACGCAGCTGCGCTGGGCAGGGCATGTGTCTAGGATGGAGGACCATCGCCTCCCCAAAATAGTACTCTACGGTGAACTCGCCATGGGTTAGCGTAAGAGGGGCGCTCCAAAAAAGCGATACAAGGACTCCCTGAAACAACATCTCAGGATTGGCCAAATTGATCACCAACAATGGTCCTCCCTGGCCTCAGATCGGGAGGCATGGAGACACACTATCCACAATGCTGCAGCCTTATTTGAGAACTCACGCCAAACAAGTCTTGAAGAGAAACGGCAACGCAGAAAGAATCACAACCCGGTAACATCACCCGAGGAAACCTTCTGCTGTGCTTTCTGCAACCGGACTTGTCTATCTCGGATTGGCCTTTTTAGTCATCAGCGCGCTTACAGGAAGCACGGGATGAGTCCTTCCTGAATCTTCGTTTGCGAAGAAAAGCCAGAGAGAATACGTACACTGTTGGGTTCATATGCTCTTTCAACTGATGTTACGTATTGTGTTATTTGTTGTTGTTCCCTACCTTCATCCACAGGGAGAAGTGGGTAAGAAACAACAACAACAGTAACAATAACAACATCAACAATAATATGCTCTGCTTTAGAAGAAGCCTTGTAGTACTTATGATGTTCTAAGAAAGGAGCAAATAGTTTGAAGTATGCATGTTTGGTTCTTTTTATATAATTCCTTATGGAAGTAAAGTAGGAGATAATCACAAGGGAGCAACATGTCTTGAATGTGCTATAGTTATTTTGACTATATTCCTGAATGTGCTATAGTTATTTTGACTGTTTGTCATTTCAGTGAATTATAAGGCAAAAAATGGCCACCTTACTCCACCAGCCTGTAGCTTGTAGTATTGATTTAAGTTGTAGATTTGGAGCTTCTGTCCCTAGAGAGAGTCCCTGACATGAAGTATATTTTAGGTGGTAGTCAGCAGTAAGAAAAACAAATGAGAATTTTCCCCACTTATGGTAGTAGCCCTTCCTGAGTTGCTCAGTTATACCTTCAAATGTTTTTCTGTAAATGCTTTTGACAGTACGAATCTGTTTTCTTTGAACAGATGCTTTGATTTTGTAATTTTCATAATCTGTCTCAAGGAGGAAAATATGTTTATCAAATAGATGCAAGAGAAAGGATTCCACTCCTTTCTCTTCTCTTCTTCCACTCCATTACATAGCCAAGGTGCTTTGTAGATCAAAGCATATTTTGATTGCACTGAGCTAAAGTGCTCTACAGTATAACTACTCAAGTGAAGACAAAGTGTCCAAACTGTAGCTTTCAAACAGCTCCTCTGTTCCAGGTTGTGTAAATATGGCTATTTGTTCAGAGATATTATTAAAATTAAAATTGTGATACACGTATGCAGCAGAAACTTTTGTTCCAGCTACACTCAGAGCAGAACTGAGGAAAGCAAGAAAAAGAAATGCTAAGGGCCCTGAAAAAGATTGTGGATTATCAAAGGTGCATTAAGATGATGGTGTGTGTGTGTGTGTGTCTGTCTGTCTGTCTGTGTGTGTGTGAGAGAGAGACCTGTGTTCTGTTGTGACATATTAGATTTCAGTCACAGGTACTTTTGAGGATGCTGCCTCAGATTTAGTATCTTGGTCACTGTAATACAGCATTCCATCCTTTTTTGTAATTCTTTTTCTTAATAGTCACTGCCTAAAAGTAGTTTTGGGACAGTTGCCCATAAAAAATGTACAGTGAAATCTTTTCACATAGCAAACTGGTCTTGAAAGAGTATGTATCTTCAGTTATTTGGTAACAAAACTGTTTTGCTATATGAACACTAAAAATAGTTACCTTATGCTGTCAGTCTATTACAGTTTCAGGCAAGTACATTTATAATGGAACAGGTGTAACTGGAAAATATACAGTATACCCAGTATATTGTTCAATAGTCAGTGCTATGTAAAAAGCAAAATAATACTGACTGATATTCATACAAAAGGTTGAAAAAAAGTATTGATTTCTTGATTAGTACAGGTTGACCCCTGTATGTGCAGGGGATATGTTTCCAGACTTACCATGAATACTTAAAAACATGGGTATTAGCAAACCTCATAGAATCATGCTGGAGGACCTAGGAAATTCCTTGAGAGGCCATACAGTATTTTTGGATGATGGATAATTGAAACCAGGGGTTCTGGTCTCACACATACGGTGAATACTTGGGAAAAGTAGTAATTGGCTGGGGCTGTTTAAAAACAACATGGATTGAGTTCACAGCCATAAATTAAAACTATCTTCATGCATCTCTGCCACAGGGCAGATGGCTAAATCAGTACTGTTTTAGGAGTACAGTTGTCCTTCCATATTCATGGATTTGACATTCACAGATTTAAGTATTTACAGCTTGAAAATATTCATAAAAAAATAATAATCCAAAAAGCAAACCTTGATTTTGCCATCTTGTATAAGGGACACCGTTTTGCTGTGCCATTGCATATAATGGGACTTGAGTATTCACAGATTTGGGTATTCATGGGGGGCGGTGTCTTGGAACCAAACCCCAGCGAATGTGAAGGGACAACTGTAGATAGAGGGAAAGCCTTCCAAGTACCTATCACAAAGTTAAACCTGTGGTTGCCAGTGTCATGCTGCCATCAACTATTTATGTGTCAACTCACAACAAGGTGGTCGAGGGCAAACTCCAAAGCACCATCCTTCTTTACCTGAGGGTTCAACCTGGCCACCTTCACCCTCTGTTACTACACCTCAACTTCTATGGTTCCCCTAGTTCTTTTTGCCTGAATCAGCGATGGACCTTTCCCCCCCAAATGTGTGGATTGTGTGGTATTTCTATGGTAGCAAGCCTTTTACTATCTATAGGTTGGATGAATGGGTAAGAGTCTGTAGCTGATCAAATAACATAGGATAACTTTATTGAAGGGATTGTACAGTAACTTGGAAATCTTGTGCTGTCTAAGCAGACTGTCACTTTTCCATAGCTACTCTTACTAGTAACCCAACTTGAAAGTCCTAGCACAGATTGTTCTTGGATCTTCACAATATCCTCCCTTATCCCTCAGATTCATACACTGTTCATCAAATCGACCTTCTCATTCAGCCTTCCAACCCCTTGCACACAAGCTTATTAAATTCAACCCTCAAACATGCAGCACACACATGGAGCATTCTGCTCCAGTCCACTCATGCTCCCAGAATCAACTGAACTCTGGCTGACTGCCATGCATCACTTCAAACATACAGAAACCCCTCCCATTCCAGTCTCCTGCTCTGGGATTGGTTCCTTTCATACTCTCATCCCATATGCTCACCTTTCTGTCCATTACAGCCAGCTCTTTAAATAAAACATTCTGTTAGATCTTTGAGGCCTTGAGAAATTGCTCAGTGTAAACCTGGGAGTCAAACTTAGCAGTTTCTAGTAATTCTGAATGTGGGGGATAGTAGTTTCTCATGGGGTGTAGGAGTAGATTCCAATGAAAAAGGTGTTTATTCATCTTTTTAATGAGTGGAGTAGGGATGGGAACTGAGCCAGTGTGATGTACCAAATGATTATGTTATATTGCTTTAAGTATTGGGCTATGACTGTAGAGACCAGGGTTTGAATCCCTGCTTAGTCATGGAAACCCACTGGGTGATCTTGGGCAAGAATTACATTCTCTCAACCTCATAGGAAGGCAAAGGCAACCCCCTCTGAACAAATCTTGCCAAGAAAACCATGTGATAGGTTCACCTTAGGGTCACCATAAGACTTTAAGGCACACAAGAAGGAATGGGAGCTCCTTTTCTGGCCACTTTTTATGGCATAGAAGCATTTGAAGTGGCTTAGCCTACTCCTTTTCCTTCATCTTGTTTTCCAAAGGTTTCTCACAATGTATGGTGTCTCTCACATGTATGATTTGAAGGAGGGGTAGACAAAATACAGCCCATGGATTATATGTGACTGTAACCATTTTAAAAATATCATTGTTGCTTCTGAGGTCCCCAAAGGACCCAAACAATCTCCTTTAATTTTTCCTTGGGCAAAAAATTACCCCAAATGTTCCCCATAACCTTCTGGAACAGCCTTTCCATTCCTACTATATTTTACTCCCCTCCCCCCATCAGGGCAGGTTTAAGGGCCCTGTAGCACCTGCAGCTGCAGGGGGCCCCGTCGTTGTGCCCCCCCCTTCATAATCCTTCTCCTGCAAAAACATAATTAGTAGGAAGGCTTCGGACCTTTGCCGCAGTGGGCACCGACCAGCTGGAGAAGGGGCAGCCACCATGGGAGGGGCAGCAGCAGGGCAGGGAGGCACCTTCACCCCTGCCCCCCCTCTGATGCCTTCTTGTCCAGGGAGAGCAAAGGTTGTGCTTTGAAAAGGCAGAGGAAAGGAAAAATGGCGGATGAGGTTGAGTTTCCCAAAGGGTAGAGATGGAGACAGATGCACAAGACCTAGGGGACCTCTTTCTCCCGGAGTGACGGGACTGCCTGAGGGAAGAGGCAGGAAAACTCTGAAGGGGTGGCGAAGGACAAGAGTGCCTGGTGGGTGGAGAAGCTGAGGTGGAGGAGGCTGGAGGGCTGCTTGAGGGAGTGGACAGAAGAGAAGCCCAATGCCTGTGGGGAGGGAAGCCCTCTTGGCAGCAGCCCCTGAGAAGACAAAGGAGGTGCTAATGGAGCTGTGTGCTCCATGCATTAAAAAGGCTAGTTTAAGGAATTTTGGGCCCCCCTGCAACAAGTTTATTTGGGGGACCCTCGTATGTTTATATCAAGTCAATATAACTTAACCTGACCTAACCTATTCATAGTACAGGGTTTTATTTATTTATTTAGTTAGTTAGTTATACCCGCTCTTCAGCCACAAGGCTATCAGAGCAGCTTACAAATTGTTTTAAGCAATAGCTATTTACACATCTACACTGCATTAAACAGTTTCCAATGTGTGTTAGCTAATTCACATTATTATATAATTATAATATAATATAAGTTAGATATTCAGTTATGTAATAATAATAATAATAATAATAATAATAAGTTATAATATAATATAAGTTAGATATATAATTATAATATAAGTTAGATATTCAGATAATTACTAATAATGCTTTTTCAGGAGGAGGGTTATGACAGAGGCCCCCACAATGATGGCCCCCCCTGTGGCTGCAGGTGCTGCAAGGCCCTTAAACTGGGCCTGGGTTTACTATTTGTCATTTTAAAACTCTTAGCCTAGAAATGTGAGTACAATAGGACCTCTGTATCCTCTGATTCAATTATCCATGGGACATAAAGGAGATTTTCACAATGGGGCAAATGCCCCATTTCTGCTCCACGAGCCCCTCTCCTGTCCCTGTTACGGGGTTAAGGAAAATGTTCACACACTTACCTTAATCCCACAGCAGGCACGTCCTCCCTCTCCCCTCAGCTTCACTGCAGTAAATGCAGCTGCTGTAAAGCTGCTTTTATAGCAGTGTTGCCAAATCCTGCTCATTCTCGCGAGAGAACAGCTGCGTGGGAAATTCAAAAATAACCCCCCCAAACATCAAAATCAAAAACAAAGTACAAAAAAATAAAATAAAAGTAATGTGGGGGCGGGGGAGGATGCCACTTACCTGGGTGTCCCGTTCCTGCCCAGAAGTGTCCAGAACAGACCTCCCCCCCGCAGCTGTCATCGCAGGAGAGGAACAGGACACCTTTTAGACCGCACATGATTCCATGACAGAAACGGAACAGGTAGTCATTAATGACTTCTCCCCGTGATTGAAATATCATGGGGAGAAAACAGAATAGTCATGTTGAGGGCACAGAAGGGGGCAAACATCGTCTGAAAGTGAAATCTTTCAGTGACCCTGTTCCGTGCATGCAATGGAACAGATAGCTGGTGTGAAAATCTCCAAAGCAGCACACCTACCATACAGTCATCCTAGAAAATGTGTCCTCTCTAGCCATTTTCTAGATCTTCCAAGTCAACTCTATGGTGTTTTAAATTGGAAGTCCCATTGTTTTCAATGACATTCGCTATTATCCTTGGTTTTTGGTATCCATGGGCCCCCCTGAACCAATCCCCAGGAGATACGGGGGTCCTACTATATCTAGGCCTTTTCACTTATGAAGTAGAAGCGGACTCCCCACCCCAAGTTTCTTTTAAACATATTTAATGCCAGGTCAGTGAGTTTGCCAAGTGGTCTAGGTGGGATGAATAAGGCCAACCTTCAAGCTAGACAAGACAATTAAATCATCTGCAGTTTCCAACTACATATATTTGTTCAAGAACCAAGCAGAGAAATATTCAAAAATGGTTAATTGCTTTTCAAATAAAATGAAGTATCAAATTAGCTAACTAAAACCTAATTAACTCACCAAAGCATCTGGCAGGTACCTGAAGGACTTCATAATCAAGACTTGACTCTTTGTAAGAGACTAAAAGACAAAAGAAGAATTCCTACACAAGTATATTTCAATGAGAGCTGGGAAAGGGAGAGGGACATTCAAATTGGCCAGTCAACAGCCAGGGAGGACCTGGACTAAGAGGCCTTTCTGTAATAACTATGGAAAGGCAGATAGCATGTTCCTTAGATATTGAGAAGTTTGTGAAGATGTTTGCTGCTCAAAAAGCAAGAAAAGTTAATGTTGTAATTTTAAATTATTTGATACAAATTTTATGTAAACTAGTTAACATAAATTTAAAAGAATAATTCAGGCTATACTTTGTATTTCAATATTTACAACATAAGATTGTAAAAGTAAGAAAGGACAAAATGCATAAAATATACTAAATTGGACTCAGCTCTTTCTTTTCCTGACTTCAAATTCTGTATGCTGAAACTAGTGTTTTGTCATTTTGATTTAGTGTGATTTAGTCTTCTGAGATTTGTTTAATAGAAATGATCTACTTTAAATATTAGGAGAGTGTTGCATTATAGTGTTTTGTAATATGTTTGTATTCTGTTTGGCTGAGGAAATCTACACCAATATTACATTAGTTCCTATAATACAATTTTTTAAACTAAATTATTGGAGATAAATTATGTAATCATATGAATATTCTGTACTGTGAATAGGTTGGGTTTTACATTGACCTGAGATAAACATATGCTACACACCCAAATAAAGCATTGCAGGGTCCCCCCAAATTCCTTAAACTGGCCCTGTCCCCCATGTTGATTTTGGGCTGGAAAATGGCTGAAAAAGTGATTGTATGCTGAATATGAAGGCACAGTCTGCTGTGGAGATGCAGGGGTGAAAATTCTCCCTTGACCCTCCTACCGTTGTTCATCCCAATTTTGATATTGCAATCTGGTTGTGTGAGAAACATGAATTGTGTACGATTTAACTACGTGGGTTCAAAATTCAGTTCACCATCTGTCCTTTCAGTCCTTGCTCATTATGATAATACCTGGCATCTTTCATGCTACTCTTACAAACACAGTTGGTATTTTCTAGACAAAGTCATTTATCAGAATTTAAGTTGTGTGCCATCACTGTCCAAGAATTTACATTTCTGTTTCTGCTTTCTGTATTCTCCCATTAAAAGTGAAGATCAAAATCTTGAACATTTCTATTGGTTTATTTGTGGAACATAAGGCACTATTGCATGTTCTCAGGAGCACCTTTCTCTAGTCTAATGAAACATCCAAATGAAGAAAAGTTAATTAAGCCTGATCTTTGTTCCATTTAGTTTTACATCTTTTGATCCCCTTCCTTCCTGAATTCAGTCTTTCATTCCCTATCTTATATCACAACTGATTTAATTTCCTTGTCATCACCTTTAAGATCTGCATTACTACAATCTTTCCTTAATTATCTGTTGCTTGAGAAGTGTAACGTTGTTCCTGTTCTGTCCATTCTATTACTGCTCTGTGGAGGTGTGTACTCTCACTTGCCAGTTTCTAATAAAATATCTTTGGGCTGCTTGATTTTCTCCAGGCTTCTGACCATAACAGAACTGAAGACCCTTATCTGTCAACGTGGAGCTCTAAATTTTTAATTTCTTTTTAGTGGTTGTGATGGAGCAAACTGATTATATAAAATGTGTATATAATTTCATACTGTTTCTCATTTTGTCTTGATTTTTAATTATTTAACAACATTATAGGGAGAAGAAAGTTCATTATTATACATCATTATTAGCCATTCTTGTTAGAATTAGTTATTCACCTTTGACTGATGTATTTACAGTGGGGCTTTGATATCCACTGAGGTTTGGTTCAAGCCCCCCCCCCCGCCCCTGTGGATGCCAAAATCCATGGATGTTTAAGTCCCTTCATAAACAATGGCATAGTAAAATTGCATCCCTTATATAAAATGGCAAAATCAAGATTTGCTTTTGGATTTTTTAAAAAAATATTTTCAAACTGTGGTAGGTTGAATCCATGGATACAGAATCTATGAATACGGAGGGCCGACTGTGTTTTATTTTGCCAGTAATTTAGGATTTCCACTACAGGAATATTTTCTGTAAATGCCCATAATTTTCCCTGAAATATATATCTGATATGAAAGTTTCTGTTGAGAACTATTAATTGCCAGCTCTACATATTATTTTAATAATATGAATTATACTGCAGGTAAAGGCACAATGGATTATTTCAGGAAGGCAACCATAACATTGTTGTACCTGAGCATGGAGGAATCTTTTTGATGATATACAAGATACTCCAAACAAACTAATATTATGTATTTAGGTCAGGAACATTTTATAAGAAAGCAGAGGCTCTTCTGAGAGATTATGTTTAAATATGAATAAGTTCACAGCTTCAGTTTTGACCACATTTGAAAATCAGATGAGCAAATGACATAATTTAGGGATGCTTGTACATTGACATTTACAAGGGTTGGAAATAAGTGGACTGGATGCACTGTGAATCTCAATCCTGCTTTATTTATTTCTTTTTGAAAATTCTTGACGGTGGCAACAATGCACTGACAGTAGCTGTTGATTGATTGACCCAACCATGAGGCCAAAAGGCCATTTAGAATAAAGAGGATTTTGTGAAAGAAGGGATGACTAAGGCAATAAATGCAGAAGGGAAATAAATGTCCTGTCTTTAAAAACAAACCAAAATCTTAAGCAAAGAGCTCAACCCTCCAACAATTTCTCCCTGTAAGCTGTTTTGCAGGGGATCCAACTAAGTTGCTTCCAGAGAGAATGCAGGTGGAAATATAAGTTAATGATCTAAACAATTATAGATTTGGTGCACCCTTCTATCTGTCAAAGTCCACAGAAGTAAAAGAGCACAATTGTCACCTGTGCCTTTAGCATCAGACTCCTTCTGAAGTTATGTCATGATTTGTCCTACTCCCTGGAACTGTCACTCTTACAGTTCTGGTCTGTGCTTTCTTATTGGAATACTTTTATCAGACATATTATTTTTCATTTTAGGGAATTATTAATCTGCAGTATGAAAGTGAGCATTGGGCTGCAAACAAATAGAGAATAGAGAACAGCTTCTCCATTAGTATCTCTTTTTGTGGTTCCTTGAAAGAAAGAAAAAAAAAAACCTGATTTATGTCAATCTGTCAACCATTATTGCTTAGCCAAAGGTTCTCACTGGCCATTCAATGATACAGTGAAAAGATAAACACATTTCACAAAATATATTTAAAACATAAGCCATTACTATGCCCATTGTACATGCAGTATTTTATAGAATGGTAGAAATTTTAACAGATTGGAAAAAATAACTAATGTTGAAACAAAATAAATACTTTTTTTAGAAAAACCACAAGAATATTTTTTGTATTTTATAAACTATATGATAAGAAATCATGATGACAAAAATAGCTTTGATGCCAGAAGCAAATAGCTAAATAAAACAATAATCTCTGTCCATTTGTGACTCACAGTTCCAGTATTTTTATGCATTCTTCATCCTCATTCATTGTTCTGTTCTGCCCTTCCTAAAACAGCCTCTTTGTTCCTAAGCCAATTTGTGAGGAAAGCTAGTGTGGGCAACTTCAGTTGGTCCCTGGAACCCTCCCAGGGCTGCAAAGACTATCTGAAGACTGTATCTCCCTATATGAACCTACCAGAGTTTTGAAATCAACAGGGGAAGGCTTTTTCCTCGGTCCTGCCACCATCACAAGCTTGCTTGGTGAGGATATGAGAGAACTGTCTTAGTTGCTGCTCCCACCCTCTGGAATGTCCTTCTGTGGGAGGCTAGGCTGCCCCCCACCCTGTTTTTCTTTTGCCAGCAGGCAAAGACATTTTTATGTAAACAGGATTTTAATGTATAAGTAGGGGGGGGCTTTTATTGGATGTTTTATTTATCTTTTTAAACTTTCATTTATTGTTAAAATGACTTTAAAACATTTTATCTGGTGATTTTAATTGCTTTAAATGTTACTGTAATTGTTTTAATTGATGATTCTTGGAAGCCGCCTTGGGTCCCACTTTTGGAGAAAGGTGGCATGTAAATGAAATGAATAAATAAAATAAAACACCAAAAGAAAAAGGAAGAAAAAAAATCTGGGAGTGAGCAGAAGTCTACTTCAATTTTTAATTTATTTTAAAGTTGAGGGTAGGGGCTCCCACAACCATTATGTTTCTTTTTTTTTTTAAGGAGGGGCATTTCATGCTTTATTCAAGAAAAAAAAAAGGTTGTCTAAAGAAATGTTTCTCAGGCTATTTCATATGGGGGACTGGCAATTCTTTTTTCCCAATGTGCCAGGACTGGCATCATATTTATTCCCACTGGCTACAATTGTCTCTTTCTTTCCCAGAAACTCACCAAGGAATGGCGGTAGTCCAAGGACCACCACTTTGAGTTGCCCTGTTCTAAGGGGAGTCTGGATTCATTCAGGGGATGCAAAAACAGCTTGGAGAAGTTGCATATGACTCTACCATGGAAGAAACTAAAAAAAAAAAGGACACTTACCTATCATGGGTTAAAGGCAACTTTTGTTCTACCTAGAGTAGAACAATTCAATTAAATTAAAATTCAAGTCACTTGTAAATCACAACTGCTATGGCAGCATTCCCTGTGTGTGATAAATTACTTCCATGGCAAGTAGTGATTTGAAGGAAGTCACATGGCATGAGGGGAGCATGTGACTTCCTCTCCTCCTCTCTCACCCCTCCCCCTTGCTGTTCCAAGCCAGTGAAATTTGCTTTTTGTCCATGCCTTTCTTTTTGCTGTTTTTGCATACTTACAGGGAAATGATAAAATATTTTTTTAAAAAATCTCTTCCCCATAATTATGCAATCACAGGAAAAAAGATGAAAAAAGAAAGGCACGTATGTGCTGAGTGGCAGAATATAGAGCTGGTGTGATAGGATGTAAATTGCCAAAGGAGAACAATTGCAGCACATTCGCACAAGTGAAAAGGAGCTGTGATAGTTTGGCTTCAATATTAGTACGTTCCCGTTTGCTTCACTAATGTGGTTGTTGTAAGAAAGGAGGCTGGGGTGATAATGTCATAAGCAAGGGGATCTTGTACCATAAGCTTTCGTAGACTTAACCTACTTCATCAGATGCAATGACTAGTTTAACCCAGTTGCCATCTGATGTTCAGTCGTCCCTTCACATTTGCAGGGGTTAGGTTCCCCAGACCCCCGCGAATGTGAAAAATCCACGAATAATGATTGCCCTCCCCCTCCCCCACCAAAGCGACCATGGGGCCTCTGGACGCCCCATAGTCACTTTCTCCGGACTCCCCAGTCCCTTCCTAGGCCTTCACGGGGCCTCAGGAGACCCTCCCGAGGCTCTGTGAAGGCCTTCCCGGCCCTACCCCCTCCCTCCCAGGGCCTTCACGGGGCCTCCGGAGTGTCTATGAAGGCCCCGTGGAGGCCTCCCCGGCTCTCCCTCCTCCCTCCCCGGGCCTTCATGGGGCCTCTGGAGGCCCCGTGTCGTGGTTTTGGGAGGGCGGGGGAGGCCCTCCCAAAACTGCGAATATCCAAAACTGCGAATGCTGAGTTCGTGAATGTCGAGGGGCAACTGTATTACTCAGTACTGTTTTTGAAAGTTTCTGGCTACCATGCTACTAATTTAGTAAAGATTCCACCTTCATATGCAGTCTGTTTAATCATACACTCATGACTATCTGTTCTGTATTTTATACAAGCCAGTGGCTTGTGTAGATTTGTTCATGAAAAAATCTAGTTGAACATGTTGGAAATCTGAAGTGTAATACAGTCTCTTGCTTAAGCTCTATTATGACCCAGAAAATATATCCAAATGTGTTACTTGCCAGCCCTTACATACATAGGACTTAAAAGAAAACACACAAGATTTCTGTGTGTTTTCCCTGTATAGTTCTACAAGAAATTTTTACAGAATTCACCCATCATGAGATATTCACATATCTATATTATAAAGAATTAAAATGTTTTGGGATTTTTAAAAAATATACTAACAGAACTGGGTTTTTAATGAAATATGTTACACAGATACTGCAGCCCCACAATCACTGAACATGTACATTACCTTACTTATTAAGCTATTGCAGAAGGTCAGATTTTGCATTAATTGAGTTTTGTGGAAGTGCTGAGAAGTCCTTTGATATCAAGGCTGTTTAAGGGTGTATGAGAAAGTGCCTGATATATTTTTATTTAAGGATGTCTGTAACTATCTGTGATAATGGGTCCCATCATCTTGTGAGTTCAGCAATTGTCTTGCCAGCATAGCATCAAGTAAAGAAAGAGGATTCCCCACCGCTCAGCAGGGCTTGCGGCTGGGAATCCTCAATTGCAGGCTGGGAGGAGGAGAGACCGCCTGTAGTGTCGCTGAGAAGCACCAGCAATGTGAGCAGAATGGTGGGGCTGGATTATATAAGGGCAGCCCGCCCCTCTGCTTGTCCTCTTTTGTCTCTGCGACCCACCCTCCCGCCGCTGGAATAGTGTGATAATGGTTGCTTTGGAGCTGGGTAGGAATTTTTCCCCTCCTTTTCTCAGAGGGATTTTCACCTACCCCATACTAGGAAGGTGGCATAATGGGAAAATTGGCTCAGGTGGCAACTAATTAGGTCAAATTAATGCTGACGCTTATGGGAAAGAGGGGAGGTATAGATTACGGTGTACACCTATGGCACCGATTTCGGTGAAGAGATGGTCTGTCAGAAGGGTCTCCTTAGATTGTACGATCTGGCAGAACAGAAGGAGACCTACCTTGGGGTTGCCCTGAAAGATAATTCTCTCACTTGAATCTGTATGGATTGGGTGAGGGACTTTCGGGTTGACCTTCCAGACACGGGCCAGCTGGAGAGCAACCCCACGGCTTGGGGTTACTCAACAGGGCTTAGGTGTTTGCCCGGAGAAGCTAGGGGCATAAGTCCAGGAGGGACGATCTGCCCCAGCTGCTCCCACACTAGGTTGCCTCCCGCCACTGAAGATTTAAAGGGAAATAAATAGGTAGGGTGATAAATAAAGATAATTTTATTTCACCCCATATACTGTGTGTGGTCTCTTTATTTTTCTGAGTCTGTCTGCAAATGATTAACTGGAGGTGGGGGTCCAAAACACCACATCCACAGAATCACCTCAGTAAGCATCATCATGACGTCAGATCACCAGAGAGATAATGACCAATCAAGACTCTAAGACTGGTGATTTCAAAAAGGGTATAAATGCTTTGTGTGCAGCACGAGGTGTGTGAGACAAAGAGAGACTAAGGATGCTCTGAGATAAGATAGCACAGATCTCAGAGAAAAGCTCTGAATTGAGCACATGGCTGCTGGGTCTGGCTCAGGTTTCAGCAAGTATGTGGCTAAGCCAAGCCCTGGATCTACAGACTGAACCCTCATGTTACTTCAAGAATGTAAGTAGTTTTTAGGGAACTGTTCTTAGCTAGTTTGCGTCAGGGATTCTGTTTTATTTTGACTGGATGTAATTGAATACTTCGCTATCTTTGTAACTTTAAGTTTGAACCTGAAGAAGGAAGTGCTTTCTTCATGAGAGATTTGCATGTCTTACGCTTTGCTTAAATAAAATACGTTTTTTTCTATCTTCCTTATAACGGACACTCCACGTGCTCATTCTTAGGAGATTTTCACACGAGCAATATATTCCAAGGAGCGATCAGGGCAGAAACAGGGCTGTTCCTGAAGCAGTGCCCCGTTTCGCATGCCCCCTGCCTTCTCTCGATCTCGCGTCGTCTTCGTTCTGTGCAGCTTCCAGTTCCTTCCTGGTATCTTCTGTCATTTTTTTAATAACGAAGGTTCCCTGATATTAAAAAAATGATGGAAGATGCAGGGAGGGAACTGGAAGATGCACAGAACGAAGACGATGCAAGATCGAGAGAAGGCAGGGGGCGTGCGAAATGGGGCGCTGCTTCAGGAACAGCCCCGTTTCTGCCCCGATCACTCCTTGGAATATATTGCCCGTGTGAAAATCTCCCAAGTCATTGCTATTCCTCTCTCCTTGGTTAAGGTGGGAGGGGTTTGGGAAAATCTCGGTCAGTGGCAGAGAGTTCCCAAGTTCCCCGCGGTTTCCTCTTGGACAGTGTGAAAAAAGGGGGTGTCCAAATCAAGAGGTGGTGGCAGCATACTTAGAAGAGAGACATAGTTCAGAGGGATCTCCAGGCTAGAGGGATTCAGAGTGTGTCTTGGAAGGATCAGCTTAGGAGTTCTCAGCAGAAGCACTCTTGAGCTGATCACAAACATGCACAAGCCTCACCTTCAATTGTGTGCCTGTGTGCATGCACAGAGGGAGGGTCTGGGGCTTCATGACACTATCAAAGGAGGTTTTTCCAATATTTGAGACTCAATGTAGATTTTGTTGGTTTTAAGGACTTAATTCACTCATGCCTAACCCAAGTGCTGTTGATTTTAATGGGTCGTCTAAAGGTATTACTAAATCTGGATTTTTCCTTGTAACTGAGGAAGATTCTTACTTCTGATGCATTTAGAATATGACCTTAAGGGATTGTACCCACTGGCAACTCTGTCTTAACAGAAGGTGCTTCCGCTAGCACATCCGTGCTTTGTTCTTGTTGAGCTTACCTGCTCACTTAAGCTCCTCCCTTTTTCAAGACATTGTTCATGAAGATTATAACTTCATCCAGAATGGACTGGAATTGGGCTTGGAAGGATAGGGGAGAGCTGCTAAAAATCATATGGTCCAGCTTCCATTAACAGAAGTGTGTTTTTTTTTCCCTAAGGGAAGGCCAGCATGAGATAGAAAACAAAGTTTTTACTACTTAAGCAAAAGCCTGTTGAACAAGGGCTGGGGAAAACTCTGCTCAAATATTAATTTAGCCATGAGACTCATTACATGACCTAAAGAATTGCATGACCTTGTGCCTAATCATAAGGGCTCTGTTTCTACTCTTGTTGTAAATATATATATATATATATATATATGTATATTGGAATCTTTAAAATGAAATCCTTGTTTTCTATCGTATTTTTGCATGGAAAGACTAGATTAATTTCATCAATTTGCATTCAATTTTCTTTCTTTTATATTTGCAGTTGAAGTAAATTCTTACAATTGGTGTTTGACTTTAAAAAATGACATATGCTTCCTGTTTCCAAATTCACTGTAATTTGAACATATGTTTGAATTTAGCACTTTGGAAGCATACAGAGGAACAAAATATTTATGCCTATCTGGTACAAAATATAGTTGGCTGTGCTGAAAAGTTGGTGGTTTTTATCTACCGATGTAATCAGATTTTTTTAGCTTAATTATTCCCTACAACTGAGTGAAGGTCATTTTCTTTTGTATTCAGTACTACTTAGTTACATTCTGATAAAATCTATCCTTTCAAGTACATGCCTTTGCCATAAATACTACAGAAATCAATGGGACTGACTTCAAATGTTTTTACAGTAAGGGTGTAAATTACATCACAATGTGACAGTCTACCAGATTTGAGCTAACTGAACATAATCCTTTTTATACTTGCAATATTTATATCCATGAGTGAAGTGGAGAGGGGAGGCATTTATCAGTAAAGTGGTTTCATGGTTCATATTCAATGACACTCTGCCTATGTTTACTGATCTAAATTTTCACCAAGATTCTATTAATTCTGAATTTTGACATTATGCAGAGAAATTGATTGGCCATTCACATCTGTCTGCTTTGAATTATGAACCTCCTTTTTTATTGGAAGTAGTCACCTGATTGTTACCTTGTCAGTTTATAACTAAATGGCTGAACTAAAATCTACCTAAGATGAAGTAGTATTCATTAGACAGTACAGTTTCCCTTTTCTAAAAGAAAGAAAATTATTGCTAGTATTAGAAGTTCCACCAGGGAAAAGAAGTAACACAGACCATGTAGAATTTTCCCAAGTAAGCATTTCAGTCTTTACATATACATCCACAGCAGTGGCTTGTGTGTTCTTGCTTAGTAAAGAGAAAGGGGGAGTGGTACATCAAGGCCTTTTTGAAAAGTGCACACACAAAGATACTAAGGTTGCCATTTTGAAGCACTAAATGCTTCTTTAATGTGCCTTTATCTGCTTGAGTGAACACTGTGTTGAGAATCTAGGACGTTCACACTTCAGATTCTGAGCAAGCCCTCTCTTTTCTTCTGAGCTATTTGGGCACAATAATACTCCTTTCCTAGAACCTTTTAGCAAAAGCAATTGAACTATACAGGGTAATCAGCTGTAAATCTTTGCCATCTAGAAAGAAAGTGATTAAATGGCATCTAACAGTAGTTCAGTCAGTGCCGAAGCAAAGTTGATCAAACACATTTAAAGGCAGACAGTGCTTTGAGACTCAAGATAAATTAACAGTTAAGTCTATTTCAGAGTAACAGATTTATTCTTAAAACTTCTAGACAGCCTTCTTGTGTCTCCTGCCACCTAGTTTTCCTCAGCTTCTGTAAGTATTGTATGTTTTCCATTGTTTGTTCATTCTGTAACTTAGAATGGAGAGAAAGTGTGAGAACAGTGGTATGAAATTTCAAGAAATTTTGAAATAATGTAAAAGCAGTCTGTGGTCTTTATATATTAACAAACACTGATATATTGTGGTTAATGATAAATAACTTTCCTACCACGGTACGTATGTACAATGTAAAGCTATGTTACACTGTTATCCCATGCATACCTACCTGAAAGTAAGCTACATTACCATCGTGTTGACTTCAATCTGGCATTGAAAAGTGTGTGGTGTAAGATTCATTACATGTAGTGGTCTAAAGTTCTAGTGTTATTTATTTATTGTATTAACTTTATTTATACCCTGCCATTTTCCCACAAATTGGGACCCAAGATGGATTACAATTTAAAACTGCTGCAGTAGTGTTAGGAGAAAAGGTGAAAATATCTCCTAATCCACTCCCCTCCCCCCATGTATAATTTTTAAAACTCCTGTCCTATTTATCCTTAGTTGTTATTTAGCTAAATAACTGAAGTGTTCTAAGCCCATGATCATTTGGATCTTTATTGCTCCTCCCCACCACTCTATAATATTCTTTTTTTTACCAGTCTGACACAAAAGATGACATTTATTTCTTTATGAATATATTGAGTCAAGTTTCCTGACTGAATTTGCTTTTCCCACCACCATTAGGAGCTTGCATAACTTACCACACAGGGATTTTATGGTCCAGGGTGAAAGTGGAGCACCAGCAGGTCCCTCTTAATGTCTGCAGCATCTTTTCCTTTCCAGGAGGCAGCACATGCTCACTGGGCCTCCTGGGAGGAAGGGGGAAACTTCAGCCAATGACTTCAAAACATGGTTTCATCTCATTGGCTGAAGAATCCAGCCGGAGTCAGCTGCCTGCAGTTTTTACTCTGGTCAGATTAGGGGGTGTATAGCTGCAAGCTCCCTGGCCACTGGTCAGTTATTCCCTCCCTTTTTCCTCTTGGCTGGGGTAGGGGGGAGGTTTCTTGCATAACTTTGTTTCTCTGTATAAGCAGATGTGCTTTAATTTTGTTGTTGCTGTTGTTGTTCAGCTTATGTTTTGTTAAAACTTTGTAAGGGATAGTTGGCATGGCCTCTGGATCTGGGACATTGTTTACCAGTGTCCACCTGGCATTGGTAATGTAGGGGAGTCCCCTTATGGGACATGGGGTGTGGGACAGATATAGGTGTGCCCAGGCAGTGACAGGGGGTCATACTGGGCTCCTACCCATGTGGTCCTCCTCCTGTGATCCCAGTGATTTGGCTCAGGCCAGAGGTTGGGCTCATTGATCAATGCACAGGTTGGTCAATGTCTGATTCTGGACCCATGCCTAAGCTAACCCAGCTATAGGTGTAATCAATAATGTTGTGGCCATTTTCTTCCAATTATGTGTTGTGTGTGTTGTGTTTTGCATAATGGCTTCATGCTTGGACACAAAACATGCTTAGTTGAGGTGCTCTTTAAACTGGGGCAATAGGTCTCTGGCTTTTCTTCGCAAACAAAGATTCAGGAAGGACTCATCCCTTGCTTTCTGCAAGCACGCTGATGACTAAAAAGGCCAATCCGAGATAAACAAGTCCGGTTGCAGAAAGCACAGCAGAAGGTCTCCTTGGATGATGTTTCCGGGTTGTGATTCTTTCTGCGTTGTCATTTCTCTTCAAGACTTGTTCGGCGTGAGTTCTCAAATAAGGCTGCAGCATTGTGGATAGTGTGTCTCCATACCTCCCGGTGTGAGGCCAGGGCGGACCATTGTTGGTGATCAATTTGGCCGAGCCTGAGATGTTGTTTTGGGGGCAGTAGGTATTCAAATGGTAATGTGATATACATTGGGGCAGAAGAGAAAATCCCAGCTTCTCATATACTCTAACGTGGTCTAAAGGGCAGTGACTGACAAGATGCCATAATATGAATTTATTCAAATGTAGGTTGCTCACTTTCCACTATTTCCCCATCCTTTACTTTTGGGGACTGTTGGCTTCCTCCTCATTAATCAATTGTTGATTCTTCAGAACCCCAGTTATCAAAATGTTTGGTGAAGAAAAAATTACATTTTCAGCAGCCATGCTGATTTTTCCCACCTTCAGCAATGCTTGTTCTTCTACAAGTGCTATAGTTGTAGCCTGAAGTTATTTGTGTATGTACACAGGACAAATATCAATCTAAGGGACCTGAAGTTCCGAGGTTAACAAAAAATCTGTATTATAACAGCTATCCTCTAACTGTATGATGGAGAGTCTGATTTTAGAACTTGGTTGCATATTTTTGTTATAAGATCAACAGTTTCAATTGAGACTGCCTTGAGAACTCTCAGCTGTATGCCATCTGGATTTAGAGAAGTGTTAATTTTTAATTTGTCAGTTAACCAATCACAACAAATGAGAGTCTTGCTGTTCTGTAATTTAGTAGGTGATGGCAGATTGCCAGTTTATAACATGGTTTAAGTAAATTTAGTTCTGGCAGTAGTTTTTTTTAAAAATTGCACTTGAATACACTTCATCTAGAAGAAATATATTCAGTATCACTGAAAATAACATGAATGGGAGATTTCTTGCCAAAGCAAATAGCTTCAGAGGAAGGCCTTTACTCAGCACCATAGCATGGTAGGAAATAGTAATATCTACCTTCCATATGTCATATGTGTTCAAAATATTGCCCCCTCCACAGTTGATTGTGTTTGCATTTAAAATACCATGTGTATTTTAACACTTAATATCTCTAATTTGACTTCAAGGTTGTAGGTAAGGTTCAATACATGCATTTTAAAAAATGTCTACATATCCTGCCTTTTCCCCAGCCTTGGGACATAAGGCAGCTTTAAAAAATTGAAACAGATACAGATAAAAAATCACACCACTAAAAACATACAACATATCTAGCCCTATAATTTGTGATTCTTCTGTGATTAGATGTCTCAAAATTCCTGGAATTCTGAATCTTCTGAAATAGTTTAAGGTCATGATCAGGGATAATCATATACTTTTGACTTGAAAAACAAATTTAGACTTCATTCACAATTTGAAATATAATCCTGTAGATTTTTATTTTTAATTACCCATAAGATAGTTATTCAGCTTTTTCTTTGTCTTAATTTGAGAAAAGATTTAGTAATTTTTGTCTCAGGGTAAAGAATATCTGATACCTATATATCTGATACCTATATATGGATGTGAAATCTGGACAGTGCAGAACTGACAGGGAGAAAAAACTCAACTTATTAGAAATGTAGTGGTGTAGGAGAGAAAACTGCCAAAAGGACAAGTAGATGTGTCCAAGAACAATCAATTCCCCCTAGAAGCCAGAATGATCAAACTATTGTACTTTGGCCATATCATGAGATGACCTGCCTGATTAAAAAAGACAATAATGTTTAGTAAAGTGGGGAGGCTACAGGAAAAGGGTAAGACCATCTTAAAGGTGGGTACACTAAATCAAGGAAGCTACAGCTCTGAGCCTTCAAGACCTTTATTAGTATGCCCTGCAACCCTTCCCTACGATATCTCATAACTGGAAATATTGAGCACTTTTTGGGTCAGGATGACTGGGACAAACCAAAATGGTCAGTTGAACATCACAGTGACCTGCGATCTGTTTTATGAATATTTTGGCAAGTAAGCCCATACAGTAGCACCCCCATATCTGTGGGGAATTGACTCCAGGGACCCCCACAGATAATGAAATACACGAATAATAGCAAACAATCCCCCTGCCACTACTGCCGCCATCAAAGCCATCCCGGGAGTTGAAGAGAGAAGGGAGGCAAGATCTCTCCTCCCCCCTCCCTTTGTCCTCTGTCACCACTGGAGCCATCCCGGGGGGTGGAGAGGGAAGGGAGGTGAGATCTCACCTCCTCTTCCTTCACCTCCCTCACCATCACCACTACTGCCACAGGAGTCATTTCGGTGGGCAAAGGAAGGAGGGAGGCAAGCTATCTCCTCCTCCCCTCTCTTCACCCCCTGTTGCCACTGCCACAACTGGGATGGCCCAGTGGGTGAAGGGAGGTGAGATCTCCCCCCTTCTTCCTTTGCCCCCCCCTGTTGCCACTGCCACCACTGGAACCATCCCGGGGAGTGAAGGGAGGTGAGATCTCCCTTCTTCTTCTCCCTTCCCCCATCTCCATTGCTGCTACTGGAGTCATACCAGGTTCGAAGGGAGGCAAGATCTCTCCTTCTCCCCTCACTTCACCCCCCCATTGCCACTGCCACCCCGAGCCATCCCTGGGAGTGAAGGAAAAAGGGAGGTGAGATCTATCTTCCTACCCTTCCTTCCCCCCACCCCGGTTGCCACCAGAGCCATCCTGGGGGCGAAGTGAGAAAGGAGGTGTAATCTGTCCTCCCTGTCCCCTTCACCTCCCCGTTGCCACTGCTGCCACTGGAACCATCCTGGGTGGGGGGGGTGAAGGGTGGCAAGATCTCCTCCTCCCCTCCCCCCCAACTACCCCCCGCTGTCATCAACTGTGGATAACTGAATCAGTGGATTGTGAATCAGCAGGTATGGGGGTGCTACTTGTTAGGACTGTGTAGAAGCCCTGTAGTAAACATAGTCATTAAGGAAGTGGGTGCTAATCCAGTGGTTCATAATCTGTGGTCTGGGGACTCCCAGAGATCTCCAATGTCCTCACAGGGGGTCTGCGAAGGCTTGAAGGCTCCTTGGCCCACCTCCTCCCTGCAGTGGAGCAGCCATGTGACAGAAGCCAAGGCAAAGGCTGGCTGGCTTGGCCTATACATTGCCAATCAATCTGTTCCAGCCACAAACTTGCAGGAAGAAACAGGAGAAATTCTTCCATCCCCCCCGTGCCTCTGAGAGAAGGTTTAATGGATTGTGTACAGTAATTGTATTATTGTTACTGTTACTGTTATTATTGGGTATCATCATCATTATCATAATGGTTTTGAATCTTAGGACATTTTCAGACGATCCTTGCCATGCAAGGATCGCCCGGGACAGTCTTGTCACGGCAGCACGGCAGGGGGTCGATTTCGGACGACGCTGTCCCTGCTGCGAGATCGTCCGTCCCTCTTGCGCTAAGGCTTGGAGCCTGCCGCGCTATATTCGGCAAGATTTTATTCACAGAGGTTGTCCGTGAATAAAATCTTGCCAAATATAGCGTGGCAGGCTCCAAGCCTTAGCGCAAGAGGGACGGACGAACTTGCAGCAGGGATGGCGTTGTCCGAAATCGACCCCCTGCCGCGCTGCTGTGACAAAATTGTCCTGGGCGATCCTTGCGCAGCAAGGATCATCTGAAAATGTCCTTAAAGTTAAGTCTTGGGGGTCCATGACAACAAAAGCTGTTTAAAGAGGGCCCCTGGTAAAGAAAAGAGTTAATAGCCTGTGCCAATCCTTTCTTGGGCACCTCAGCACTGAGTCATCCAACCAAACAATCAAGAAACCATTTCCCAATTCTATTCCTGAGGAAATTGCACCTCATATCCCCTCCTGTGCAGTCTTGCGAGGTTATCATAAACCCATGAGTTCCTATCTTCAAGCCATTAACAGAATCAGTGGAGTCTTGGTTTCTTTTGTCTGTCTGGTGGGAAAGCCATGCAGATTTTGTCCTTATCAGAGTACCCCTTCTGAAGAGGAAACAGGGTATAAATTTTAGTCCGTCAATATTAGAAAGGAGTGCCACAGTGGATGAACCTAGACACTCTCTTTTTCAGCGCCCCCCACCAGATCAGAACCTCCTGTGCCACCCTCAGGCGCCTGTCTGAGTATCTTCACTGCAGAAAATATGTTACCCGAATTGCATGGGGTCCACGGGAACAACTTGTGACCTTTGTATTATGATATTATATTGGGGAATTTTAAATAGCTCAAAAGCCTGGCTGTGAGAAGCCAGGTAACTTTATGGGGTCATTTGCACCAGGGTATACCTGTATTAACTGATGAGACTCCAAGCCAAAGTGAAAAAAATGGTTTTTATTGGAAAATAATCCTGAAAGCATTCACACATACATTCACGTTTACAAGCGATCACACAAGGCTAACAAAGGATTAGGAAGAAGTATTTGGATAGAGGAATAGATTTGGGGAATGGGCTATACTTACCTGTCCATAGAGGTTCATGCAGTGAAGAAAGACTGAGACTTGAATCTGGAGGTTGCACAGCGGATGGGAAGAGTAATGTTGTGTGGGGAACGGTGTGCACTTTGGCTATGATTTGGGATAATATTTATATCCAATATTGTACCCTTAAGGGGTGATTTGAGAGTAAGACAATACCTAGGTGAGTTTCCCTGAGTTAATCAATGGAAGCTCCAGCTTTGTTGATTGCTGCTGGTCGGAATTTTAAGGTTGATGGTTTTATGGCCTCCTCTGTATTGTGGATGGGGAAGGGTGCGAAGGAAAGACATTAGTGGGGAGGAGTGGTGATAATAGAAGTCCTGGTCACTGTTTGTTTTAGGAGTATGACTCGCTGCCAGGTGCTTCCAGGAAGATTAGCACATTCCTCCCTAGTGACTGTCTAAGGTCGGGGGGGGGGTGTCACTTAATCTTGTCCTGGGCATGTTTGTTTGGGGAATTTCCAAGACAACTTTGTTAGGTCTGTGGGTGACCTACACTTGAACCTACATTTGGGTTGGCCTGGTCTATCTTAGACCTCATGAACTGTCTAATACACCAAATTATGAATTATTGGAGTGAGGGGGGTGTAAGGCCGGGTAGCAACTGGTAACTATGTCCCTATATTCCCAGATTTCTCCCTCTATCTAATCCTTTTGCCTCAGTCTCCTCTAGACTTGTACACTTCTTAGGAATATGTGTTTTGTGTGTGTGAGTTCACTTTGTGTTATTTCCAATAAAAATACTTTATTTCACTTTAAACTGGAGTTAAAATTCTATAGTTAGGACTGGTGTACATAGGCGAAAAGATCTGGAAATTACCTGCCTCTCGCAAGCATCCTTTTGAGCTAATAATTCCTCCAGATAATAATATATATTCTGGCATCATGGGTGGGACTCTAAAGCAACCCCCCCCCTTAGGGTAAAATCTTAACAGGGCTATTACTAACATTCTCTAGGAGGTCTCTCGTTCATAGGTCACAGTAAGTCAAAGCTGACTTGATTATACATAGCAACAATAACAATAACAATAGATAGTTAATTCCTTCCTGTTCTATTGGTGTGCTCTTTTCTAGTAGTTACCTACAAAATAGGGTATTTATTTTTTTGTTTATTTTGCTCCTGTACCTGCATGTTTATTTCTGCAGGGCAATTGAAGAAAACTCTAAAGAATACCAATGGAGCAGATGCAGAGTGGATGTTTGGAGGCTTTACTTCAGGAAAAAATGTGCAAAGGGAAGGGGTTGAAGCAGCTTCTTTCAAAGAATTGGCCGAGATGCACTAGGAAGCCTTCACAGCTTCATTTAATGTTGGGACTTCCTGTTTAATCTAGATTGGCTGTAAGGTTAGAAATATTTTGAGAGAAGGCCTCTCTCCTGCAAAGTACTTCCTGAACTTCTGATTATTGAATTATTTATTTTGAATTTATTTCTGATTTTTCTTTTTAGAGTGTTGGATCACATTCAAAAGAGCCCAGGTGCTTTGGGTACAAGTGAAGTTCTGTTCCATTGGAAAAACATAGCTTAAAGCATTTTTGTTAAAGTTTCTGATAATGTTCCACTGCATTCTCCTATGATAGAAGAGGTGATGGGAAATGAACTGGATGTGAATTTAGTTGCCCAGTTTGCTTTAGTCTACTTGTGAACAGTCACCAGTGACAAAAACAGAGACTTTACTATAGTCCTGATTCCCCAGGATATGAAGGAATAAAATGTGCCCACAACTTACCACAGATTTGCATTTGATAGGTGATAAACTGTTCCTTTTCACCTGGTGGGATGATGTACATGACCAATGTATAATGGGATGAGCACGTGTTCACCCCAGGATAGTTTAACATTTTTTGTCTTCATGGCTGAAATGTGCGATACAACAAAATCCTCCTCCTTTTTTTTTTTTTGAAAGAAATAGAGTGAAATGATTCTTGATCTATTGTTTGTCTGTGAGCCAGCCATCCTTGTTCTTGGGTGGCAGAAGTGCTGATGTGGGGTTTGGCCATGCTCAGCAGGATGGAATTGGTCTGCTTTACGGTTGTTAATATTTGTTTGGTTCTGCACTATACTGCTGTCTGATATCTGTAACTCTCATTATTCACTCACTGGGTGGCAGTTACGGATGTGAAGTTCATTAAAAGCATTTGCTGAGAAAAAATTTAGATAGGGTCAAAAGCTGTAGCTGGAACTGAGACAAAAGTCAATAGCAGACACCTTATTATTTAAGTCCCCGAAAACAATACCTACCTAATTATGTCAATCCTTGAAAAAATTATAGATTGTCTAACTAGTTATTAAAATGTTGCTGGGACCTAATGATGGACCTCTCCCCTCCTTACACAGTGGTGGTCTTTTGAGTAAACTTTGTCTCTGTGTATTTAGATTTTTTTCTCCTTGTCATTAAAACTAAGAATATTTCCATGACAATAAGCAAGTCTCTGAATGCTTCAACTATCTGCCAGACTTTTCCTGTGTAGCGTTATTCATCTCTTTTCAAGATTTGCGAATAAAATATTACAGCGTATAAAATTTGGTGCTGACATAGGAATATAATATGGAAGCATGGAAGGAGTTTTTATAAACAACGATTGCATCTTTCCTCCATCCTTACAGTAGCACAGCACCATCAAATCTGATAATGAAAGTGCTGTTCCCTTTCATGTTAGGACATAGTAATGGCAAATACCTGCATTTTATGTGGTCATATAATTTATCTACTCTGAGGAAATTTAGTGTCCCTGGTACTTGGGGCATTTGTATCTGGAGAGATGTGATTTTCAGGCCAATGTTATAGATAGGCTTTCAGCTGCTAAAATTAGATTTTCATAGAATCTTTTTCCTTAGATGCATGGCATTTCGGTAACTGTAGATTGGACTGTTTGGTCAACAAATGGATGTATGATTATCATAAATGTAACACAGTAGTTAAGAAAATGAACTCAGGAAGAGATATGAAAGCGACATGGTGCAAATCTGCTAGAGGATCTTAGGCTAATGAATCTTTCTTTCTTCCCCTTTCTCATATCTTATAGGTATTAATAAAAAACCCCTTCAACTAAGTCAGATTTTCCATGAGCCTAAGTAGTGCTTGTGCTTCCTGCATCATAGAACCATAAGATAATAGAATCATTGAGTAGGAAGTGGCTACGTTGGGCCCTTGGTGTCTGCTGGGAGTTTGGTTCTAGGACTTCCCGTGGAGATCAAAATCTGTGGATACTTAAGTCCCATTATATACAATGGTGTAAAATGGTGTCCCTTATATAAAATGGCAAAATCAAGGTTTGCTTTTTGGATTTATTTTATTATATTTTTGAGGTAATATTTTCAAGCTATGAATGGTGGAATCCATGGATGTAGAATCCATGGATACAGAGGGTCAACTGTACAAGGACCATCTTAGTCCAACCCCCGCCATGCAGGAACATATCTCTAAAGTACTCTTGAGTAATGGCCATACAACCTCTATTAAAAGAAGAAGAAGAAGAAGAGTCTACCATCCTTTGAGGCAGTCTGTTTCACTGTCTATCAGCTCCTACTGATCTTTATATTACTAGTTCTTTCTAATGTTTAGGTGGAATCTCTTTTCTACTAATTGGAATCCTCACCTCCAAGAACAACCTGGAGGAGTTCAAATGAGCTCAATCTCTTAACTACTGTGCTAACACTTCTGATAATTGTACATTTGTTTATTGACAGAACAATCCAATCTACAATTGCCCAAATGCTATGTATCACCCCCTTTTATCCTTAGTTTGGTTTCAAGTTGGCTCATAATGAACAAACCATAGTTAAGCCACAGTTTGTTGTTTCGGAATATACAACAAATGATGGTTAAGAAAGAATAAGGAAAAAGTTCTGTCCTCTTCCTTACAACTGTGCTAGAGGAGAGGAGGGGGTGAATGTGTGAACCAGAGGATTGTGTAGCCATGCTCAAATCTTGTTTAAGTATGGTTTGTTGTGATTTCTGAGTGTGGCCAATGTATTTGAAGTGCACTGAACATCTAAAATGTTACATTAATAAAGACTATGAGTGGATTTGTATCCCATGATTTTTGTTCAATGCCTATAGTTTGTCTCTGTTGACTTTTCATTTTATCTTCACAGAAATCTCTGAAGTAAATGGAACTTAGAACTAGACATTTTTTCAGAGCCATTCAACATTTATGCTATGATGATAAAATCTATAGAATGCAAAGAAAAGGTGGCATGCACAAGCAAGATTAATATTTTAAACATAATTACTGTATCTATCATAATTTTTTTGTTGAGCAAGGTGGTGACTAGCCATTATCAGCTTGCTCTTAAGTAGAACTGAAATATATCAGCGTACCATAATAAGAGGACCCAAACTACTAACAGAGGAGCTACAACTTGTGTTTGGGCAGAAAAAAGCAACAAGTTTTTTTTTTAAAAAAAAATATAACTGCTTTCACTTAATTAATGATTTCAGTTTATTGGACTTAAGAGCTGTTTTCACACATCAGTTACAGACTGTAATGAAAAAAGAAAAAAGAAGCTTAATGCGTTACAGGCACCTCTCATTGCAAAGACAAGGCTGTGAACATGTCAGACCTCCTCAGACCTTTTTGCTCTTGTGTTTACTTTGCTAATTTCCATTTAGCTTGTATATGTTTGTTTGGTAAACAGTGTTACTATCAAGTAAAATAGAGTATTATCAGAACTGTGTTTACCCTAAGGGACAATTCTTCCTTTGTTGGTTATTTAAAAGTCTCAGACTTTTTGAAGTGTGTTTGTGCCTTCCCAAGCTTGGAGATCAACTTTGGAAACCTATCATGAACCTGACAGGAAACTTTTGATAGCAAATTGACCAAACGTATGTAACTAGTGTCCAAAATTATTATCTATATATAAATATCCAATGATTTACAATTTTTTTAACAAATCACCAATGTACAAGTTATATACAATAGAAAAATATTCAAACAATTCTCACAAGAAGGTAAGTATATGAAAAGTGTGTACACTGCTAATTAAACTCTATATTTTTTAGTAAATACACAATTCTCATACAGAGGTAAGTATATATATATATATATATATAATTTATATATTTTTAAAACTCTATTTAAGTGCATATATTGTATTATACTGTATATCAAACAGAGTTGATTGACTACATTGTATTATTGCATATTTTCCTTCGTATTCTTGTGCAACAAATAGAATTTTGACAACTGTATAAACAGGATTTTATTTTATATATATAATATATATATAAATATATCTCAATATATATATCATACACTTACCTCTGTGTGTGAATTGTGTATTTACTAAAAATATAGAGTTTAATTAGCAGCGTACACACTTTTCATATACTTACCTTCTTGTGAGAATTGTTTGAATATTTTTCTATTGTATATAACTTGTACATTGGTGATTTGTTAATTTTTTTTTGTAAATCATTGGATATTGATATATAGATAATATTTTTGGACACTAATTATATACATTTGATTCTACCCTTCTCAATTTGCTACAGTTTCTGACAGACATCCAGCCCACTACTTTTAGGAAATTTTTGATAGCAGGGCTGTGGAGTCGATATGCCAAACCTTCTACTTCTGACACCTGTTTTGTCACCATCTGACTGACTTCTCCATACATGGCAAATGTATATTAATTAGTAATAAATTTACTGTAGTAGAATGGTAGCACAAGGCATTTCAGTTCCACCATGTGAATTAATCAGGCTATTAAGTTGGATAGAACATAAAATATGATTATTTGATTAAAATATCTGAACAAGAAAATTCCTCGAATTCATATTAAAATATGGTTCCTTGCCTTAAGTCCTCTGAAGCAGTAAATGCTTGGGGAAGGGGGATGCCATTTGCCCTTCTGGAAGCAGAGAGAGGGAGAGAGAGAAACACCACCAACCTTTCGCATTGAGGCATGAGATGGGAGGGCGGATGGAGCACTCCCTCTCTCTCTCTGGCTTTTCTTCGCAAACGAAGATTCAGGAAGGACTCATCCCACGCTTTCTGCAAGCGTGCTGATGACTAAAAAAGCCAATCTGAGATAAACAAGTTTGGTTGCAGAAAGCACAGCAGAAGGTCTCCTTGGGTGATGTTTCCGTGTTGTGATTCTTTCTGCATTGTTGTTTCTGTTCAAGACTTGTTCGGTGTGAGTTTTCAAATAAGGCTGCAGCATTGTGGATAGTGCGTCTCCATGCCTCCCAATGTGAGGCCAGGGCGGACCATTGTTGGTGATCAATTTGGCCTGAGATGTTGTTTCAGGGAGTCCTTGTATCACTTTTTTGGAGCACCCCTCTTACACTGACCCGTGGTGAGTTCACCGTAGAGTACTATTTTGGGGAGGCGATGGTCCTCCATCCTAGAAACGTGCCCTGCCCAGTGCAGCTGTGTTCTCAATATCATGGCCTCAATGCTGGTGATCCCTGCTTCCTCAAGGACAGCAACATTCGACACATAGTCAGTCCAGTGTATATCACCGGTAGGGTCTCCCATACCAGACAGGTAAAACCGAAGGGTCTGACAAAGAGTGTCAAAGGGTGGATGGAGCAAGAGAGGTTATAAGTCACAGCTCCTTCCCACAATGAACTAGGTTTTTTTAAAAAAGTAAAACATAAGTACAAAATGATCTGGAGTGTATCCAGACTGATTAAAAAGTCAGGAAAGTTCTAGATTTTGTTCGTGTTCTTTCCAGTTTTATTTTGGAGAGCCATACACGTTAATTTTCCCAGATTATTTTGTGTCTGCTCCCAATACAATGAGATACTTTTTATACCAACTTTCCAGGTCAGTTTATTTTAACAAAGCATAAAATTGGAAAGAACAGGAACTAAATTGGGGGCTTTTCAATCAACCCAGATGCACCCATATATTTTGAATCCGGAGTCAGAGTCTGCACATTTCTACCAACTAAAACTCCACCCAGAATTCCTTCCAACTCCACAGCACTGTTTGATAGTAGCCCTTTATTAATGGAATCTACATAGTTTGTATGGCTTTTACTGATAACATCTAAATTATGTTTTTTTTAAAAAACATAACAAAACCAGTTTTCATTAACTTCTGTGTTTGAATGATTTACCACCTATTTTAAGAAAACGAGTTTTGATGATTTCACATTTTTATTTGTACGTAATTATTCTGTACCTAGCTTTGGAAGTAATTCTCCTGAGAAAAAAATATATTTTTAAGAGTTAAGCAAATATGTTTATTTCCATGGTTGGTAAAATGGCGGCTTGTTGGCTTGTAGATCAGCAGTCTATTCTGCAGGGCCTTAGTGTCACTGAAGTTCAGCACCCAGTGTGTCAGCAGTTATATGAGCTCCACTGTTGTAGCCAGTTTGCACATCTAGTTATACTCTATCAAGCTTGTGGATAACATGACACAGTGATCTTGCTTGATTATGGATCACACTTACAATGAAACCTGGGACAACTGTAAACAGAGATTGGAAGGGCTGTCAAACTATCAACTCCCACCCTCCCCACATGCCTTCTCAAGGTAAAGTCATATAATTTTATCTGCCCTGGCATTGTTGCCTTTTAGTATGGAAAGCCTTATATGTGTTACACTCAGGTTTGATTGCTTACAATCTAAAAATGCCACTGGCTATAAACAAAGAAAGTGAAAAAGACATGTAACTAAATTTTCAATATTTTAGAAGGAAGTACAATGACCACTGAGGCAATTGCTGTCTTCTTTTCTGTTCTTTTTTTCTGTTCTTGCCTCCTCCTCTTTTGCCCCACGAGGGGCGGCAGGGCCTTAAATAGCCTCTGGCCCTGCCCCTCACTCTCCTGTCCATGGCTCAGGCACCATGATGTCACTCCTTCCCCTCCGCCTGGCAAAATTGGCTCCCTCCTTGGCTGTGCCAGCCAGGAGGTGAGCCGGGTAATCTCCAGAGAATTTAAAACTCTTTGGCTGGATGAAAAATAAGACAAATCCAGAGATCTAGAGATCTATCATAAGTATTTAAATTCTCTGGAGATTATAAATGACAGACCTCTGCTGGCATTCCATGTACAGCCACTGAAAATGCACACTTGGGGCTATACTCAGGAGAGGCAAGCTGCAACATGCCCTAACAAGAAAGAATATGAGGCACTGTTTTTGCCTTATGCTATGAATGGGGAACATGTGATCCTCCATGCAATTCTCATGCTCCATCAACCTCACCAATTTGAAAGTGGGACAGAAGCCTTTGTGTGTATAGTTGAAGAATGATTTATGTAACCTCTAGGGTTTTCAGATCTCAGGACCTAAGGGTAATGGGGAAGAATCTCAGGGCAAGAGCACCGCCTTAAAAGTATGTGAATATATGTTATCCTCATTTGTTTGACATGGTATTTTTTTTGTTTGAATGGCATACTCTGTGCAACTGTGTTCAATGCAGAATATATATCATGTGTAGTAATATCATCAGGGTCTGTCCCAGTGATATCACATGGGGTCATCCTCAGATCTTAGTTTTTTGGCCTTGAAATCTGAGGGCCTAGGTTAGTCCTGAGCTGGCAACCCTAGCAACCTCTGAGGGAACACAATTACTTGTGCAATTATATTTATTCTCCTGCAGGTTTCTAGACATAATTTGGCTATAGCTACTTCTTTATTTTCAATATTTCATCATTTTTTTTCTGTTATGAATTTGTTATTTGAACACATCTTGCTCTACTGTACAACAGAAAGCTCCACCAAGTAGGATATACTCTATACAAATCTTCCAGTTATACAAAATGCTCTGTAACTTTACTGGTTTCTGTTTTATTAATCAACTGCCCTCCTAATTAACATATTCCTTTGCTGAAAAGTTGTATGTAACTGATGAATGTTCCAATATAATGTGGACATCTCCTCCTTTCCAATTTCACTGATACCTGTAAGTCTTTCATGTGCAGCTATATAAAATTATGCTTAAATAAAGGGAATATAAATACATTATTATATGCCCAACACCAGCTGGAATGACTATGGTTCTGAAGAGATTTTAGTAAAGATATTGATAGATACTTGTGCCCTTCAAGGATTTCAGTTTATGAAGCCTTTTAAGCTTTACTCTTTTTTTTTTTTTTTTTGGTGGTAAATCTTTTGTGAAAGTCAACTGGAGTTCTTGGTGTGTGAAAGGATTATGCTCACAGTGATATTTACCACTTATGGAAGTGGTTTCTTTAGATCTAAGCAAGGTGAAATAATTTAAAATAAAAAAAAATACAATGTGACTTGACGGATTTAAGTGTAGCACATATTCGTTAGTTGATTGTGCAGCTTGATTAGGGGGAATGTTGAGAACCTGAATATAACATTTTGGAGTGGGGAATACAGTGTTACACTGAAAGTATTGTGGTGCAGAAGTTAAATACTGTATATGACATACCTATACAGTGTTATAAAGTAGTTGAGCTTAGGCTTTCAGTGTTCTCCAAGTTATGCTCATAAACAAATTGAAGCAAAGCTGAGGTCTATAGAGAAGAAGCTGAGCAGGTAAATTAGAAGCTAGAGAGAATAGTTCCAACTTCATACCAGGGAAAAACAGCTCAGGCCAGCTTTTAAAAGTCCAATTTAAGCTCAGCATCAGAAAGAAGAAGTCTTCTATATAATACCTTAAAGGACTGAAAAGATTTGCTAGTTCCGGCATATGGCCTTCCCCCAAAAGCTGGGAATGTGAAATAAAGTTTGGTCACAGGAAGAGAAGATCAAAAGATATATCCCCTGTCACTGACTTCATATGGGCCTTTTTCTCTTTGTACCTCCAACCATTCCTTTCTTTCATCTGCATTGGTGCCCTTTTTAGATGTTGCTTTCCAAAATTGATGGAGGATGAGATTCTGGATGATATTTCAAAAATACCATGCTATGTAATGACACGGAATGATAATGGTTTTTATTAGCTTGCTTTGATACTATAATTCTTTGTTTGTTTAATGAAAAACAAATTACCCTATTTACTTAGTTGCTTAATTCCACATTTCTCCTTTGTTCAAAACATATGGCAAGATGATAGCCAAGTTTTGGATCAAATGTTTGTTTCTCAAGCAAAAAATCTTTGTTATGCAAGCCTGGATTCTGCTATATTTATTTGGAGAGGCAGTTGGAAGCTTTTAGGCTACTAACAATTTTGGACACAAATTTTTGCAGAATGGAAATTGGATATACTGTTCTGTGAATAACAGGAAATATAGAGCCAGAAGAAGAGCATTAGAATAGAGCTCATTTTCTGGTGAGTGGAATTTTATTGCTTACTTTTCAAAATATTAATGGTAAATAGAGGTTTGTTTGACTCTTAAAACTTAAAATGATGGCTAATGCCTCCAAAAATTTCCATTTTCTAAAGCCATCCCAGCATTGTTGTGAATAAAGCCTTCTGATTATTAGAGCTTGAGCCAGTTTGAGATTTCAGCCAGTATCCCTCTAGTAATGGGGGCAATTTAATCAAATCTCTGTCCTCTCTTTGGCCCCACAGTGCTGATAAAATCAGTTCTGCAGGGTTTGAAGCAGATTTTCTTGGACAGCAACAGAGGCAGGATTACAATTTTTTCTCCCCTTACACTGCAGATTTCTGAAGGATTAATAAAGTGTGTTATGCACATCATGCATTAGTTTCCAGGCACAGTACAAGGTGTTGGTTATGACCTTTAAAGCCCTACATGGCTTGGGTCCAGCTTACCTCCGGGACCGCCTCCTTCCGTACAACCCTCCCCGCACACTTCGGTCCTCTGGGAGGAATCTGTTACAGCCTATGAAAACAAGGCTGTCGGTGACCTCCCAGAGGGCCTTCTCTGCTGCTGCTCCCAGATTATGGAATGGCCTGCCGGACGAGATCCGTCTTATTACCACCTTAGACAGCTTTAAAAAAGCTGTCAAGACGGATCTTTTCCGGCAGGCCTTTCCTGAATAATTATCCCGGCCCAAGACTCAGCTGCCCTTTCTAGGCTATGATTGTATGTTTTAAATTTTTTTTCTTCTAATTTATATATATTTTAATTAATGCGTGTTTTTAATCCTTTGTAATTTAATATTATTTTAAGGGGTGGGTGGGCTAGGGTATTGTGAGTATGGGGTTTTTATATTGTAAGCCGCCCCGATTGCGTTGCAGAGGGGCGGGATATAAATAAAATTTTATTATTATTATTATTATTATTATTATTATTATGCATATCTTCAATGGATTTATTTTACAGATTGGGACTATGTTTAATTATATAGCATTCAGTAGTAGTCGAAGGCTTTCACAGCCGGCATCCATAGGTTTTGCGTGTTTTTTTTCCGGGCTGTGAGGCCGTGTTCTGAAAGAGAGTTTATTACTGATGTTTCGCCTTCATCTGTGGCAAAGATGCCACCCACAAATGCAGGTGAAATGTCAGGAATAAACTCTTCCAGAACACAGTCTCACAGCCTGGAAAAAAAAAACCCACAAAAAAATCATTCAGTAGTAGGTTTTCTATATTGTTATCTATGACACAAATGCGACGTCTGAAAAATGTACACATGTTGGAGGTTAAATCAACTGTTCTGCTTGCATAGGCTAGTATCACTTAATTTTTCATGCATAATAATGTATACTTTACATTGAATTAATCTAAGCATTTCTGTAGAGAACAATTTCTTAAATCCAGTACTGGTTCTCTTTGATTGGGAGCAATAAATAAATAAATAAAAATGGTACGGCTACAGATTCAGCATTTCTCTGGGTAATGGATGCTTGTTTAAGTACGATCATCTGGAAATAAGTCTAGTACAAAACGTATAGGACTCATCTGTCTGAAAGCTAGCAAGATCTTTACGGTCTCTAACAAGAACAGAATAGACGCAGAGAACTCCCGACTCCACCTAGATGGAACTCATCCAGTTCTGTTTAGTAACTGAACTATATACAGTTGTCCCTCCACACTTGTGGGTTAAGCATTTGTGGATTTGATTATTCATGGATTACTAAATATGTTCTCTGTAGGCATTTCCTAGTCCTCCAGCATGGTTGTATGTTATGATTCCTCTGGAAGTTGACCATAGAGTTGTGCTGGAGCACCTAGAAACTCCTAGAGATAACACTTCTCTAGGCATTTGTAGGTCCTCCAGCACAATTTTATGGTCATCTTCCAGCAGTTCTTGCACTGACTTTCACTTGCTCATTACTAGTTTTTGTTTGATAAGTGAAGAGACAACTTTTTCCTGGTCTTTTGATTGAGATTCCAAAAAGCTTGCTGGAACAGGCATCCTGATGATGTCTTCCTGTTTCTAATTCTGTTGGACCATATCTAGTAGCTGTCAGTGGTACTGATCTGTATAGCTTAAAAGAGCAAAACACAGGCCATTCTTTCTCAGTGTTACTTTTCAGTCTGTCATGCTCTCTGTGCTTAAGTATAATGTGCACAAGCGGTAGTGTTGTGGAAGTTGTAAGATAGCTAGAATGATTGGAATTGTGCTACTGTAAGCCGGGTTGCATTCTGGGTCACAAGATCTGGAATGGCTACCTCAGCAAAATGAGCAAAGATATATGAGGGAGGTGTGGCTTAAGCTCAGTCACAAAAGCATAGGCAAAAGGGTGTTTAAGAATATAACAATAACAATAACAAATAAGAACAATCTTTACAACCTATAAAGCCCTATATGACTTGGATCCAGTTTATCCAAGTCTGTTTCTACTTTATGAGCCCCTTAGAGCTCTACGATCATCTGGAAGGGCCCTTTTGTCTGTCTTACCACCTCCCCACAGTTGTTGGTTGGGAATAAGGGAGAGGGTCTTCTCATTGGCTGATCTCAGATTTTGGAACTAGAATGGGAGGCCAGAATGGGCCCATCCTTGCTCATCTTCCATCAGTAAGTTAATTTTTATTTATCAGGCTTTTAGAAACTGGCTGGGGTGGGCTTTTAATGCTATTTGGTGCTGTTTTTAAGGTTTTAAAGTGGTGCTGTTTTCTTTTAATGGATGTTAATGTTTTTAACTTTATCAATTGTTTAATGGTTTTTAAAAAAATTATATTTCTACTTTTATTGAAGTTTTTGTATAGTTTTAATCTGTATTATTTTTAAATATGTTGTTAGCTACCATGAGTATCATGTTTGAGGTGGGATATAAATGAATAAAATCTATATATATAATTCTCTTGAGTATGTTGCTGTTTCCAGTGTGCTGATTGGCTGCTTAGGGAAGTGACCAGCCAATCACTGGTCTGTTGGGCAGCCAATCAGCACACTGGGGGTGGGACCACGTAGATCTCAAACATGGCCACTGGAGAGGGACAGTGAGTAACATGGGGGTGGATGTGGTGCGTGCGTGTGTGTTCTGGAGTGCAGGGGGTGGGGTGGGAGGTGCAGAACGAGTGGGGGGGAGAGCAGAATGAGTGGGGGACAGAACAAGTGGGGGGAGGGGCAGAATGAGTGGTGGGGGCAGCAGGGGGCAGAACAAGCAGTGGGGGGGGCAGGGGGCAGAATGAGTAGGGGGGGAAGGGAGCAGAACGAATGGCCGGTGGGCGAGTTAAACCCACCAGCCTACCTCAGAGGGTTGTCATGAGGTCTTCTGGGTATTTTGGGGGGAGTTGTTTAATGGCGTATGGTACACCGGGTCCAGCTAGTAATAGTAGTCTCTCTCTGGCTTTTCTTCGCAAACGAAGATTCAGGCAGGACTCATCCCGTGCTTCCTGCAAGTGCGCTGATGACTAAAAAGGCCAATCCGAGATAGACAAGTCCGGTTGCAGAAGCACAGCAGAAGGTCTCCTTGGGTGATGTTTCCAGGTTGTGATTCTTTCTGTGTTGTCATTTCTTTCAAGACTTGTTTGATGTGAGTTCTCAAATAAAGGCTGCAGCATTGTGGATAGTGCATCTCCATGCCTCCTGATGTGAGGCCAGGACGGACCATTGTTGGTGATCAATTTGGCTGAGCCTGAGATGTTGTTTCAGGGAGTCCTTGTATTGCTTTTTCGGAGCGCCCTCTTACACTGGCCCGTGGCAAGTTCACCGTAGAGTACTATTTTTGGGAGGTGATGGTCCTCCATCCTAGAAACGTGCCCTGCCAAGCACAGCTGTGTTCTCAATATCATGGCCTCAATGCTGGTGATCCCTGCTCGCTCAAGGACAGCAACATTTGTCACATAATTAGTCCAGTGTATATTTAAGATTGTATGTATACAGTGCTGATGAAAGCGCTCGAGGAGTTGTAGGTGGTGGTGATAGATGACCCATGTTTCAGAACCATAAAGGAGAATAGACAGTACAATGGTTCTATACACACTGATTTTTGTGCTTTGCCTCAGGTGTTTATTACTCCAGACTCTCTTGTGAACTTTTCCAAATGTGCTATATGCCTTTGCTAATCTGTGATTGATCTCTTTGTCAATCTTGGCATCTGAGGAAATGATGCTTCCCGGGCAGGTGAACTGCTGAACGGACTTAAGCACAGATTTGCCAGCGGCAGTGTGGGGATGATGGTGTTTGTCCTGTGGTGCAGGCTGGTAAAGAACTTCCATTTTCTTCAGGTTGACTTCCAGCCCAAGCAGCTCTGCAGCTGTTGCGTAGCAGGATGTTAGGCACTGCAGAGCTGCTTCTGTGTGGGCAACAAGGGCAGCATCATCAGCAAAGAGCAGCTCATGAACTAGATAGTTTAGAGTCTTAGTGCGAACCTCAGATGGCTTAAGTTAAACAAGCTACCATCAATACGGTAACGTATATAGGTGCCGTCTTCTTCTTCAAGCTCTGCCGTAGTCCTTTGGAGCATCATGCTAAAGAAGATTGTAAATAAAGTTGGAGCAAGAACACAACCTTGCTTCACTCCATTAGTTATTAGAAAGGACTCTGAAAGAGCATCACCATATCTGACTTGACCGTTCTGGCCCTCGTGTAGCAAGGTAATCATTTAAAGGAATTTGGGGGGACATCCCAGTCTTTCCAGCATCTGCCACAGACCTTTTCTACTAACAGTGTCGAAGGCTTTGGTGAGGTCAACTAATGTTACATAGAGACCCTTGTTCTGCTCTCTACATTTCTCTTGCAGTTGTCTAAGGGCAAATACCATATCTGTAGTACTCCTATTGGCTCTGAAGCCACATTGGCTTTGAGGAAGAAGTTCTTCTGCAATAGCAGAATGTAATACAGGTAATAATCATCACCACCATCAATAGGATAACAAATGAATATTTTCGGAGAGAGTTTATTTTGATTTTCTTGCTTTATCTGTAATGTTACTTTTTGTAGTGCTCTATGCATGTTTTCATTGTGGTTGTAAGTTGTGGTATGGTATTTAGTTCCATGTTCTTATATTCCTATCCATTTGTTATCCCTACCAGTTGTAAATATTGTTCTCATTAATAATTATTCTTAAAGTGAGCGAAGAGGCAGGAGATGGGGCAGGGGGGTGAAGCAAAGTGTTTTAATGTTCATTTGCCCCCCTCATCTGCCTTCTACCCCTTTGGGGAGCAACGGAGACAGAGGAGGGGGACGAACGTTGCGGTTTGCCCCGGCTGCCGCATGATCGCCTCTGCAGCTGCCGAGCCAAACCACTAGATTTGCCCTTTTCCCCCACCTTCCTTGAAGGTGGAGAAAAAGGGCGAAAATTCCCCGTTTTGCTCCACGACCCCGATCCTTTCTTCTGGGCTCCCTTCCGAAGGAAGCCAGGGAGGAGAACGCGGGCCTTGGAGCCAAACCCCGGGATTCGCCCCCTCCTCCCTGCCACCAGCCCACCCTCCGCCCATTCACCCCCCTTCCCCAAAGGCACGGAATCGTGCCTTTGGGGAGGGGGGGTGGCTGGGAAGCCCTCTCCTCCCTGTCACCAGCCCACCCTCTGCCCAGCCACCCCCCTTCCCCCCTTCCCCAAAGCCTCGCTTTGGAGAGGGGGGGTGGCTGGGAAGCCCCCTCCCCCATCCACCCATCCACCCTCCGCCCAGCCACCCCCTTCCCCAAAGCTGCGCTTTGGAGAGGGGGGTGGCTGCGAAGCCCCCTCCCTGCACCACCACCCCCCAGCCAGCTGGCCATCCCGCATTCCCCAACCCACCAGGAGACTGGGCAGCCTCCTGTGGGTTGGGGAATCGCGGAAGGAGGGAGCCCAGAAGGAGGGATCGGGGCTGTGGAGTTAAATCCTTAGATTCCCTCCCTCTCCCTTGATGTTGGGGAGAGGTGGCAAATCCCGGGGTTTGGCTCCACGGCCCCGCGTCCTCCCTATGGAGCCAAATGGGGCATGTTAGCCCCTTCTCCCCACCTTCCTTGAAGGTGGGGAGAGGGGCAAATCTAGTGGTTTGCCGCGGCTGCCCCCGCTTCCCCCACATTGGTCCCCTTCGGAAGAGCCAAGACGGAGGGAAGGGGGCTGCTGAGGCAAACTGGGCATTTTCGCCCCTTTCCTCCACCTTCGAGTCCAGTTTGACTGGAAGGTTGAAGAGAGGGGTGAATGTTCCTCTGCCAGCTGATCCTGTTCGCTTTCCCAACTCACGAGGAGATCCTCATGAGTTGGGAAACAAAGAGGATTAGCTGGCAAGGCTCCCCCAGTCAGCCAAATTGGGGTGGTGGTCTTATCTGGCGAATATATGCCTAAGCCTAGATTTTTGGCTGGAAATTGGGGGGATGGTCTTATATGCCCAGTCGTCTTATACGCCGGAATATACGGGTTGAGAGCCTTCCGTTCTGTATTTGTTTTTGAACTCTCTGTCTGCATAGACCCTCTCTTGCAGAGAACTCTCTGCAAGATGCAGACCTGTGACTCTTATCAACATATTTTTTCTCATCCTGATATATATATATATATATATATATATATATATTGCCTGATGAAGAAGCCAGAGTGATGATATTTGTGCTTTCTGGTTGGTAAGGTTATCATGACAATGCATACTTTGGATTTTGGAATTTGATTTATGGCCAACAAAGCTACCCTTGCATATTTTGAAGATACACTTTAATAATCCTGTGCCTGGTGATGTTACACAAGAGATATATCTCCTTACATACTTGGAGCAGCATGGAATGGAATCAAAATTTGGATAAGGAACATATATTTATATAGCCAATAGTTGTAATGCAATCTTTTAAGGAACAGTGTGGCAAATATGCAGTCAAAAGAAATATTTTGATATGAAAATGGCAAGGGATCTACTGTGGTATTTTCTTCAGGGTAAAAACTCAAGCTTTGATCCAGAGTTGTGTGAATGAACATGTGTTTATTCAATGGGTCTTCCTCCTTTTAATTGCAATCCTGACCTTCATCTTGCACTTGCTGAAATGCTGCTTCAGATTCTTGTGTCTGGTCACACTACATGGGTGGGAGACTGCCTGGGAAACTAATGTACACTGGGTTGAATTTAATGATGGGAAAATGCAGGAAATAAAAAGCAGGATATAATAACTAACTAGCTAAATAAACAAATTGCTTTGGATCACAGTTAAGTCAGCTTTGATGCATCTTCAACTGTGATTACTTAAAACAATATATTCATGAACTGAACATTGTGCATGTGAAAACATTACACTTGTAGTGCTTTTTATATATATATATATATATATATATATACACACACACTATGTGCTGAACATTTGGATATTAATTAGATTTTTGAAGACAAAAGGGATACTATCTAATTAATACACATGAATTTACTACACTGCCTTGGGATTAATCCCCTACTTCTTGCCAATTGTACAACTATTTTGATTGTTTTTCACTAACCAAAAGAACATGAAAACTTTGTGTGTTCAACAGGTCTTGGACTTTATAAGTGCAAAACATGTTTCACATGCTCAGTCTATTGACCAGAGGCCTTTTTTGAATTACAAATTATTTGCAGCTTGAAAGCCTGTTGTTAGTGAAATACAGGCTGTGAATGCTAATTTGATTCTGTTTAAGCTATTAGCAACTGTGGATCGAGCAACCTGTTTTTAATTGTTATAAAACTTATATGTATATGCCATATATGCATTACAGATTGGGAAAGTTTATCTTCTCAATGGGTTAAAGCAATAAGTGTAAATAATTCTTATGGAAGTTCAGACATTCCTTAGCTAATCAACTGGCTTGTATATAAATGTGCATCAAACAAACTTTCCCTGTGCAAAGAGAGTTAAAGAAGCTTACTTCCTTTATCCTTATGCAAATAAATGGGTTGCTGTCACATAGCCTATCTGTTAGCTGTTTTGAGCAGACTGAGAAATCTGTTACAGTAACTGTAACACTTTCTCTCATTGACAGCTGAGCCAGTCAAGTGAAAACCTGTGTTGCTGTATAGCTGCCATTGTCTTTTGGGGTTTGCACCAGTCTGTCCATTTTGAGATGGACTCTTGTTTCATTCTCGTGAGTCCTACCTCTTGTGTCTTAAAATCAAATGATCTTCAGATATTCCATGGCAAAACATTTATCCATCTTCCAGTCTGTGTCTTTAGTTCATTATTTGTTCACCTGTGTGTGTGGTTTTTCAAAACATGGTTTGCTTAAGCCACACATGTCCTTGTACATAGTCTGTTTTCACCTATGAGCATAAATATGCTAGTAAGAGAAAAGTAGGGATAGTCAGTTGTAGAGAACCTCCAACTCTTCTGATTTAGCAGGGGCTGTCCTGATTAATCCTCCGTCATCCCATTTCTTCACTTTTAAAAATCTCCCAGTTTTGCTCTCTTCCTCTCACTTTGCCCTTTGTTCTCAGCTTACTTCAATAGCTGCAAACTGAGTTTAAAGTGTGAAAGTACTTTGCACTCAGTTAAATCAGCAGGGGGAAGAGGACACGAGAGGAGAGGAGAGGAGAGAAGGGGGCAGAATCTTGCCCTTCCCAGTATGCTTAAGGCAAAAGCAAACTGCTGCAGCCTCTCCTACCTTGTGTGTTCTTCCACATTAATAACTTTTGTCATCTTGAACACATTGTGATGTTCCTTAGTCACATGTATCCTGGTTTTCATCTGTGAAATGTTCAAGGGTAGGGAGTTTTAAAATCATATTTCATACAAATTACTAGAATTGTATCAGAACATTTTATAAGAGGAACAGTAAGGAAGAAATATATACAGTAGTTATTTATCAGGAGAGAGATCTTTGCATGATCTTTCCAGAGTGTTGTGGCTGATAAGAATTCACTTGTAGTAATTCTTTGCATTGGCTTTCTGTTCTCCAGACCACACAAATCCTTTGTAAAGGCTATGGACATTTTTTCAGAAAAGACATCTTTAAAATAGAGTAATTTGGCTGACTAAAAGTATGGTCTTGCAGATTCTTGTTGGATTTGCAGTCCCAGGGAGCCTGTACCTGCAGTGTCTTGAGGTAGCTGTATTATCTGTGAGCTGATCCCTGGAGGCTATTTAGACAATAGAGAGATTGGACGTGCACATGTGATTATTAAAATAAAAGCTCTTACAAATTACTCTGCTAAGGATGTATTACTAGCATTGTCCAGGAAAGGCCTTGCTTCCCAATAGAGCACTGGAGATGGTAAGAGGAACTTATGAAATATTGCAGAGGATTTCTCACACCCCATCCTCAAGCCACCTTTCTTAATGAGATTCCATCCTTAAAGCTATTCAGTTCTAAAACTAACAAAATGTTTGCTGGAAGACACAGGAATAAAGAGACCAGACACAATAAAGAGACAACATATATAGCTGGGTTGTAAAGGGCCACTTTTATTTAGCTACAATCTATTTAACCCTATTCTGACAGATCTGTAAAGGGGGAGCAACCTAGTGTGGGAATAGTTGGGGCCAGGAGGTCAACACCAAACCCCCGTCCCCAACCTCCCTAGGGCGAAAACACCTGAACCCCTGGGAGAACCCATAAGCTGGGTAGCTTCCCAGCCAACCTGCATTAGGAAGGCTGACCCAAAAGTCTCCCCCAAGTCACATGACTTAGAGAGAGGGTTTATCCCTCAGGCCAGCCCCAAAGGATGTCACTTTCTCCACCCCTCAGTTCGCATGACCTAAAGAGTTAGCTCCAGATTCCCTCTTCACTCCAAAAGGGGGAGGTGGAAAAGGTGCTCACTGACTACCAAATCTTCCCCTCCACCTACCACATAAAAGGCACTAGCATCTGCTTAGCCCCTCCCCCCAGATCACCCAATAAGGGCCTCCAGCTCCACTGCAGATCTCCCAGAAACATTAATTTCCCTGCTTCTGACCGGTGAACCCGATGGGCCCTATAATAATCAGGCCTCTCAAATCTGATATCAGGGTGGGGCACATAAAGCCCCATACCTCGAACCATGGTTTTTCAAATTTCCCTGTTAGCTGTCCTACGGGCACATGATTGATCAGGCGTGGGTTCCCATCACCCCACTACACCTACCTTGGAAGTATAACAGACCACACTAACTGCACTTCTGACCACTCTGCCCTAATGACTCCCAATCATTCAGAACCTGAAGGACAAGAGTCTTGCTCTTCAATAAACCTAGGTTGTTCCCACCAAGATGGATGACGAGAATAACATGTAGAGGCCCACGACACTCCTGCAACAGCAGAGGCAGCAAGCCATACCACTGCAGGCCTCCCCCCCTCCACTCGACAAAGGCGTTGATGCCAAGTCCCAGGGCTTGGTTACATGGTGAAAAAAAAAACGTGAAGAATTCACCAAGATTCCTAATTGTTTACATGCATTGCGGCACAAAGTCGCCTCTTTCAGAAGGAGGGGGGCACAAAAACCCATTAATAATGCAATAAAGGATTTTGGGACTTTCCCCAACTTTTTTGAAAAGTAGCGCATTTTCGATAGTCTGAACAAGCATTACACTACATGCTATGTGAATTACCAGCAATCTTTCGATACATTCACAGCAGAGCTTTGCCCTGATTGGTTGAACTCACCAGGGAGGGCGTGGAGAAGGAGGGGATGGAGGAAAGATCCATGTTGTTTCCAGCCTTGTGTGTGTGTGTCTTTCCTTCTCTCCCTCTCGCCTTGCTACTTTCAGTCTCAGTGTGTGTGAATGATCTAGTCTCCCCTCCTGCGATCGCGTCCCTTCTCTTCTCCTTGTGCTTAGCCACGAAAAAGACTGCAGTGCTAGCCTTGTGTGTGTGTGTGTCTTTCCTTCTCTCCCTCCCGCCTTGCTACTTTCTGTCTCTCTGTGTGTGAATGATTCATCTCCTCTCCTGCGATTGCGTCCCTTCCCTTCTCCCTGTCTTGTGCTTAGCCATGAAAAAGACTGGATTTTTAGCCTTGTGTGTGTGTGTCTTTCCTTCTCTCCCTCTCTCCATGCTATCTTGTGCCCAGCTGCTACGATATGAAGAATTAAGCAAGCCTTTTCCAGTCTCTCTTGTGTGTGTGTGTGAATGTTCATCTCAGGCATTCCTGTGGTAATCAGAGGATGTGCTTGGGACGCCACGCCCCCGTCTCAGTCTGTGTGTGAATATCAAAGTGGAACACAGCTGAAAACAAAACCGATATATCAATTAAGCCATATATCATCTGAACGATGCACTACAGCTGCGAAACAGCGATAAAGCGCAAATTACCGCAATAAAAACTGTCGTGTAACTGAAGCCCCAGATGGTTTCCATAGTGGCTCAAATGTGCCTGACATGCCACCCAAAACACCATGTTTTGGGTCATATGAGAAGCTGACACCATCTTAGCCACAACCTAGAACTTGCAAAACAAAAACAGATAAGTACTGCCAAGGATGCACACACCTGTGATAGGAACTAGCACCCTCAGAGTCATATCCTGGAATAACTGGTCTCTCTGGAGCCTACTACCAGGTCATTTACCCTCAGAGCTCAGAGGAATGCAGTTAACACTGTGGCACCAAATAGCAAAGACTCCTAATGTGAATGACATATATGAGACCATATAGAATAGCACCCAGACCAATTCAAACAGATGGGGAAAGAGGGTCTCAGGAGTCCTTAACAAAAACCCATATTGAAATCACTTAAGAACTCTGAAACAGAAAAGAAGCAACTCTCCTAACAGATAAAACTTCAACCAGTTACAGAGGACCACCAGCCTGACTGGGCTGAATCCCTTGTGTAGGAGGACAGGAGCATCCACTTCCCTTCCTTCCCTCGTCCTGATCTCTTCCTCCACCCCGGCCCCTGGGACAGCTTTGAAAGCTATGGGAGCCTCCACAATCTGGACACAAATGCTGAAACAGACACTGTGGGTGCATGCAGGAACCCCGAAAACCATAATCCCAAATTAAAACCCCTTAACTTGCCCTGAGAGACCTTGACCTGGGGGAACCTGAGGCTGACCTGGGGGAACTTGAGGCTGAGCCACATTACCACCAGGAAATTTAACAATCAAGTGCCCGCTATGTGACCTCTCACCTTGCAGGCCTGGCAGGGGTCATAGGTTACATGAGGATGCACATGAGGATGTACCATGTCCCAGTGCAATGTAGAATATATTGCAGCTCTCATACAAAAGACTTCATCATACAAGAGCCACACTGGACCAGAATAATCCACATAAGTCTTGTGTATTATATCAATATATTGAAACAGGGACATTGTGCAAAGAAGCTGAGCCTTTGAAATAATCCTGGAGTAGATTAGAAAACCAGCCAGCCAGTTGGACCAGGTCCTCTCAAACTTACGCCTCTTGAGCTTCTTTCTCCTTATCGTCTAGGCCCTCCCTGTCCTTCTTTTCCATTTTCCTATACAAGAAAACATCCACAAATTCCCCCTTTAAAATCTTCTCTTGAGTGGATGTAAGGAGATGGTCCCCCAGAGGAAGAGATAATTCGTCATGATGAATTGTAGAGTAAGGAACTATCCCATATCCTGTGCTAGAAAGGGCAGGCATCGGCAACTCTTCACCCATAGGTGAAGCAGAAAGGTACAGATATGGCCAGCCCATCCACTGACCCCAGCCCCAAGGATTGTTGAGGGAGAAACCGCTGAACACCTGGGACATCAGCCCCTCTAAAAGTTTGCGAACTGACACACAGTCGCATTACGAGGACCCCATGGCCAACTAAACCCAGGAGTAGTATGGTGTAGTGCATCTACTTGCTCACCTTGAAATGAAAGTCTAGGTGCCTCTACACTCACTTCAGCTGGATCAGTTAATGCAGATGAATCAGGCACACCCGCAGTAACAACACCAGGCACATGAGCTCTATCAGTTCCCCTCTGCCACTCTAGAACTTCCAGATGACAAAGAAGAAGGTGGAGGGTATCTGGGCTTAAATAGACTATAGCTCTGCCCTCTGGTCTCTGGGAACAGTGCAGGTATCAAAGCCACATTAATGGCTTCATCCTGCTCTTCAGCAAAAGGGGGCTCCTACAGCATAGCTTCAAGTGCTGGGAACCCTGTTCTTACAATTTGGTTTATTCAAAATGCTATTTATAACAAACATTGCATTGCTCTTTTATAAAATATGAAATGTAGTTCTGCAAACATCTTTATTAAATTAGAAGGCCAACCATATGAGCAGTGGAGGCTTTCCATGATTTTTTAGACATATTATGAGCTTCTTTATTACTTATTAAGAAGAACTTACTTTTACCAAAAGATTATTTATATTTATAGAAACATGGCTCACCTCTCTTTTTCATATTGGCATTTTGGCCAAACAATTTATCGTGGAAACATATAACACAGTTAATGGCTTTGTTTCTACTTCTCTGTATAAAAATATTTGTGTTTCTTAGATTTATGCCTGTGATAAATTTGTCTGAATATCTTTGAAACTTTACAGTTTGTATAAATAAATACAAACAACATTGCTAGGAAAGTTAAATACTATTCTCCTTTGGGATAGTGGTAATGGAATTTGTTGTTAGTATGCTATAACTCTTTCATATCATTCTTTTGAATGCTTTGGAAATGCTTTAATGGTTATTCTTAATAATTTTAAATAGGTTTAGATAATTCTAGTTCAATTGCGGACCTTTTATGAAAAATGTTGTTTTCAAATACTGCTGAGGACTGATGTTAATTTAAAACAATGTATTTGGATCTAGTTGATTTTAAGGAGTTGCACAGGGTTTTTTTTTAAAGGAGCCAAATGTCTAAAAAAGAGTGATTATTTTATTGTTTGAATTATTAATGGGTTCACAATTTCTTCTTTATTGATTTTTATTGCACAACTTTAGGCAAGTCCTACATGCTGATCATAGAACAGATTTGTTGGGCTGCTGCTACTACTCGTTTTTGTGACTGCTGTCAGTAACCAAACTGCACTGTACATTGAATACTGGCAATGCTTTAGGCTTTGTCTGAGCAAATATTTATCTGGCATGATGCTCTAGCTCAATGGTGGGTGAAGCATGACCTTGAGATGTTGTGCTTATTCCTCACCATTGAGTATATTGGATTGTGCTGATGGAAGTTGTAATCCAACATCTGGAGGGCTACCTTTCACTCACTTTTAGTCTTGCTCTTGTTCTGTGCTTCTAGTTGCTGTTGCTTTCAATCTGTTTTTATCCTTCCTATTCCCCCTTTCTCTTTTTGCCTGCATTTGTATGTACCCTACCTGATTATGCTGCTAGATACTTTAACTTTTATCTTCCTTTTGTATTACATCATTGATTTTCCTTTTCTCTGCTGACTCTGTCCTTATATGTTTCTTCATATTCTTCTTCTGTGGCTAATCACAACCCTAAAGTTACTTAACCCGATTTGCCCATTAGATTTTGCAAGGGCTTTTGTAGGGCTTATTCCTGACACTAATCTCAAGGTCAAATAAATGCATTTTAGCTTAGGCGGCTGAAAAAACATACTGTAGGTTTCTAGGCCTTCTAACCATATCACTGGGTGCCTGTAGCTGCTTTTCACATTATTTGAATGTTGTTGGACATATTTTACCATTTACCAAAACTATTTCATGTACAAGTAAGTTTGTTGAAACCAGAAAGTTCAGCATGTGCTGTCATACTTCTGTAACACTTGATTTATCAGACATTATGCAGGGTTCCACCTGAGTGATAGATACCTAAAATGTTGATTGCATTTTTAATTTTTTTCTGTGGTACCTTTATTTATACAACTTTCATTATTATTATTTTAAATTATCCCTTCATGATTCCTACATGACAGGAATGTTTGTAACATCAGTGGGATCAGTGCATTTTAATAGTATCAGCTGTTAGTCAAGCTGATGTAAATAACTGAATACTCAACCTCATGAGCGGATAATATTTAATTTTTAATATATACCTGAATATGCATTAGAAAATAATCATATGTGTATTGGTACTGAGTTGCCACTGGAGATAAATATATAAACTATGAACAATATGTAGTCAGTTAATTGAACAGCTGGGATGGCATGGAACATATATGTTAACATATTATTGACATTCCAGGTATTTAGGTAACAAAAGTGTTTAAAGGGTTTGCTGTATGATTTCTGTGATTGAATGGGAAAAAAATCCAACTGGCAACAATATTTCACAAAGAACCTAGGTACAGGGATAACTTTGAGTAGAAGACTGAGGATTGGAATATGTTCCAGGGGATAGGAAAGCTGAGACTAGGGAGATTTTCACAACGGGGCCAAAAGCCCAGTTTCTGTCTTGCAGTCCCCTCTCCTGTTCCTGCAATGGAATGGAGGTAAATGTTCACACACTTACTTCCATTCTGCTGCAAGAATGGGCTCCCTCACTCCTTGCTGGCCGGCTGTAAATGCAGCCATTGTAAGGCTGCCTTAACAACTGACCAGCTGAAATCCCAGACATTCTCGCCACATGGCAAGTTCAAACATACCTCCCACCCCAAATGTCAAAACAGAAAACCAATCCCCAAAACACAGGGAAAAAAATACAGTACAAGTAACCTGGGGAGGAGGGGATCGGGTACCTGAATGTCCTGATCATGCCTGGAAGTGCTCGGCATGGACCTCCCCACCACAGCTGTCATTCCAGAACAGGAATGGGGCTCCTGTTCGCACACCCATGGTTCTGTTTCTGCAACAGAACGGGTGTTTAATAACTTCTCCCTGTGAGTACAATATCACGGGGAGATTACATAACTGTCATGCTGAGGACACGGAACAGGGTGAATGGCATCTGAAAGAAAAATCTCTCAGTGACCCTGTTCCATGCCTCCAGTGGAACAGATTGCTTGTATGAAGATCTCCTAGTTGGTGCAAAGTCAGTAGTACTCTGTAGATCAGGGGTGCGTAAATATGGTGCAGTGGCAGAAAGAACACACACTTGTCTTAAGAGCATGGCTTTTTGGAATTCTGTTCAGTTTTAAAGCAAGGTTGTGTTTTATATGTGCATCATCCTTGAAGAAAATTTTTCAGTTTTTGCCACAGCTGTGCTCCAAAATTTGTCAATCCCTTCTCTAAATACAGGACCAAAGGAACCAATAATGCTATGGACATAGAATTGAAGAAATGAGTAACTAGGAAGTAGAGCAAACCGCAATGTCTAGGGACAGAAAGGAATGTTCACTGTTAAGCAGGTGAGGCTTAAGAGGAGTGTATAGTCATGTCCTGGCATCCGAAGGGAGATATGACTACTCTGGAATTTATGAGAATAACATACTATAGTCTTAGGAGATTATCAGATGGGCTTGATAAAACAGAACAGAAATGCAACAGGATCGCTAAAGTGTTTTTCTTTGTCGATGTCCTCCTCTCCCATTCTGACCCCCTTTGGCTTCCATTTATTTTTTATTCTCGGGGAAAAGTCATTAATATATCACCCCTTCCATTTCTGTAATGGAATCATGGGTGTGCGAACTGGTGTGCCGTTATGCCGGCACGATGTTGGAACACTTCCGGGTACAATCGTGATATCCAGGTAAATGACAGCCTTTTCTGTCCCCTCCTCCTGTTGATTTTAAAGCTTTAAAAATGCTTGTTTTCATTTTTAGACATCTGCTTGTATTTTTATTTTTAAATCTCCCCCTGGCTGCCTGCCTCTGTAAGGTCTGGGAAGGTAAGTAGAGAACACTTCTGGTGGCGATCTGGACATCCAGGCAAGTGACAGACTTTTTTGTACCCTCCCCTATTTACTTGTTTCTTTTAAAGGCTGTTTAGGTGCTTGATTTAATTTTTTGATGTCTGTTTTTTTTTTAATTCCCTGCGTGATGCAGGGCTCCCTGTAAGGTCCTGGGAGGTCCCTGCAAAACACTTCCTGTTTCGATTGGGACAAGGAGGTAAGTGACAGCCTTTTTTGTTCCCTCCCCAGGTTACTTTTTTTTTTCTTAAGGGTGTTTAGGTGCTTGGTGTACTTCTTTGACATTTCTTTGTTTGTTTGTTTTTAAATTCCCCATGCAATTTGGTCTCTAGGAAGGCGAGGGGGCTCAGTGAGAGCCCCATTCACTTCCTGGACTGCCGGAGGAGGGGGGAGCAGTTTCTATCCCAGGATTAAGGTAAGTGTCTGAACATTTTTTTTTATTCAGTTACAGGGACAGGAGGAGGGTGGGTGGGTAGGTACTGGAACAGGAATGGGTTTTAAGGGCCCATCTGATAATCTCCTTAGTCACAAACTTGATAAACCTGGAAACAGTAGCCAAAAGTCACTTCCAGTTGTGATTTTCTGTTTCTGTCCCCACCATAGCTGCCCACTCCTGTTTAAAGTGTTAGGCTGAGTACAGGCTTAATATAAAACAGAAATTCAGAAGTGCTCTGAATCCATTGTCTGTCTTCCCTGCATATCACCTTTTGTCTCTAGCATTCCGATGAAGTGAACACTGATTCTTATTTGCCTAGTGGGAGGCTATGATCAACAGCCTCTTCTTTTTCTTCCTCACCTGGAAATCAGAATGTGCTACAGATAACTGACTGAAGTGGATACAGTACAATATCTTCCTCTTTTGAACATCTGGTTGGCTGTAGGCATTCTATGTCCTCACTGGGGAGGAAGGTGGCAGAAAGAGGTAGCAGAGCAGCAGTAATGACCAGTCGGGTGAATGAGCAGAGATAGGAAATGCACTTCAGCAGAATTTGTTGGCATGTTAGAAACACATGATAATATTAAAAGGTGAGTTGTGCCTGTGTCTGTGTGACTTCTCTGTGCCCTCAATACACTTCTTAATAGCCCTGTCTTCAGTATTAAGGGACAAGAAGAAGCCATGATGGAATTCACATGGATTACCATTTTTCTACCTTCTTCTAGCATATTTCTAAATAAGTAGTTGAAAGTTCTTTTTTGTTATTCATATTATCATCCTTTGCTATTAGTTACACCAAAGTGGCTATAAAATTGCCTTTGGTGTATTTACTTCTGCATAGAACTGGACTATTACTTAGCTTAATTGTGTCTTTTCAAGAGTGATATGTAATACTGATTCCTCTTTGTTTTGTTTTAATTAAGGAAGTTGACACTATTTTTGTACTTTTTGTATGGTAACTAGATGAAGTTGTAATTGTCTAAATGGTCAATCATTTATTAGGAAGCCATCAATAGAAGGCAGTACTCCAAACTTTTTAGTACAAGTAACACATTCTGATGCTAAATATGGAATATTTATGAGCTAATTAGAATAAACTAATATTAAGGATTTCATTATTTCTCCACCACCACCCCTCGAAAAGCCTTACTTGGTTTGCTTTAGGAATTTTTGAGTACTCACGTAGTTTTGCCAAGAGGTGTTAGTGTTAATTACCTATTAAGTTTAAAGCTTCTCAACAAAACTACACAAGTTCTCAGAAGTTCCCAGAGCAGAAAAAAGGTGTAAAAATACATCTAATATTGAACTGTAAATCTAATAATGTATTGTTAGGTCAATGACTTCTTTTTTACTGTTCAGTGAACTTTTTTACATATAGATTTTTCTGTCATGAAATCTCAGCATCTCTAAGCATGTTTTACAAGTTTATTGAAGCTGTTGTTGTACAGTAACATCTAATGTCCTGGCCAACATGGATAGACCCTATAATGGTGTGAGAAGACTCTACAGCTTTACCTCCTTTCACATGGCAAAGGAATCTGGTAGTATTTTTGAACTGAAGGAAGACAGTACAATCCTTTAACATGAAAATGTCCTTAATTTATGGAGAGCGCTCACTAGGTTTGTTAACTCATATCACTGCCCTGTATGTTTTTTGGGGAAGCTTGCCAACATATCCATTCCTCTCGTTGAGTAATTCCTGATAACATTTTTAGGCAACTCATTGAATGTCTATGAGAAATGGATCAAATGCAGTAGTAACATGAATTATGGTCACATTTACTTAGGTTCTCTTTTTATATTAACTTTGCAGTGTGGAAAGGAGCTGTAGTGCTCATGCACTGTAAATTTGATATCACATGTAATAGCAACTGAGGTATTTAGATGACTGAAAGTCCATACCATGACTCTGTCCCATGCTACCACTGCCCCAGTTTCTGGTAGGGTCAGTGTAAATGTGGGAAATAGTTGCATCATGGATTCCTCTCCTGTAACTTGGGCGGTGGTAGCACTAGGGGGGTGCGGAGAGGTTGAACAGCAGCAGGTGACGCCATCAGAGGGACGGGTGACACTGGTCTTAGTAACATCACAGAACCTGGGGCTTCTATTGTTCCCTTTGTAGTACAGGATAGAGATACAACACTCTGGATTGTGCACTGTTATTTTCTGTGAGAGAACATATCCCGAAGACATTCTATCAAGCATTCCTACAACATGCTTGAAAGGCTTCATTTTTCAAAAAGTTTATTTTCATACCATACTAATATTTTGAAAATTTATGGAGCTTGGAGCAATATCTTGGATATGGCCAACATTAAGAAAGAAGGGGAGGGAGGGTGTCTCAGGGCAGACATTGAAAAGCTCATGCCATATTGATGAAACACTTAGTGGATGAATGTGGAGAAATGAATCAGTCTACTTTATCAATGAACAACACCAGAGGTGCCTCATTTGTTCATATGCCAACTAATTTTGCCACATTGTCTTTATGGATGAGGACATTCTCCAGTATCTTAAATACGACTTATTCATTGATACTTGTGATTAGTGATTCAGAGTAGATAAATTGCCTTCATAGGGCTATCTTTTGGGTACTGAGCATAAGCAAAAAATTATGCACAAGAAACAAGATTTGTTGATTCATCCAGCTGAAGTGCAAAGTAACGGCTTGTTTTTATTTCTGCACTTACTTGATCCAAAATGTAATTGCTCATCATAGAGATTCAGTTCCTTGCACTATTTTTGAAGCTGAAATCAGATTCAGCTTGCTACTTCTGTCAGATGTGACTTGATGTGATCCCCTCTATTAGTGTGAGGCTTCTTACTTTCAATAATATGAAAAGTAGAGGAACAAATTTTCACTTAAACACCTCCTTAAACATGAAAAAAGTATTTGACAACTTCTCTCTCTGTTAGGAAAGATCATGACAGGTTTTGCACATTTCCCAGTAATTTCAGGACTTCCCTGTGAAAATTTTCTAAAGGCTTTTCTTTTGTTTGTAAAGACTTTTGTACAAAATATGTTGTATTTATACAACATTGTACATTGTATGAAAACATACATTGTATGTCATGTAAAATATAGCATTTTGTGAAAAAAACAAACAATAAAAATAAAAAAAGGTGTTGGTTTTCTTTCTCTTGTTCAGGGGTGAAAAATGTCATGGCACTTTCCAGTTTCTTTTTGATGGGATGATTACCTATGTTGTCACTCTTTTTCTTATTGAGTACAAGAAAATTTGTGAATATTTTATTCCCATCTGAAATAGCAGTGTAGTGGGAGGTTTCAAGAATAGCTTGATGTGTCTGGTACGTACCACTCAATGCATATGAGAAGATTTCAGAATATATTTCCTTCTTTTAAAAAAAAATATTTACCTGCAAATTTTCTGTCACTGTATTCAAAACGATCCTTTAATTTTCAGTTTTATACTCTCAGCACTAAAAACTTTACTCCAAAGAATGCAGTGAGACTTTTTAATGTACTTGCTGATAACTCTTCTGAAATTGTTTTTAAAATACCCTCCACCTTTAGTATAAAGCTGCATCCTATTCACCTACATTCATGAGTTAAATTCAGGTTAGGCTCAGGATTATCCACTACTTTTGTCAAACTCTTGTCCTGAACTCATGTCACCTCTGCCATTTGTTGGACCAGGGAGTCCTCCTCACCCCTGCCCCTACACAGATTACAGAAACAGCTGTCCTGTGACCAGGATAAGAAGCTAGGCAGGGAAGCTTTCCTCATCCTCTTCCCTGCTTTACATTTCAAATTGTTGACCTATTGCATGGAGCTTGTTCCACTGAATATGTTGGAAGCCACCTTGGGGAGAACTTAGTATCTGGGATAGGGGGTATAGAAATATGTTAAGAAATAAACTGCTGCCTACTATTGAATTCAGTAGGCTTGCCACCTTGATTTTGAATGGTCCTAATATCACTGTTGTCTAGCAGCCCAGCAGTGAAATGCCCAGCTATCCTGAACAGATCTATCAACAGTTGAGGGACAATCAAATGAAAGAGTATGTGGTGATGGTGGCAGTAATGATGGTGGCGGTGGTGGTTGATAGTACCAGCAGTGAATGGCTTAAGACTAATGTAGCTTGTTACGGCCTGATTACCCTTAGAGAAGGTGATTATTACTATCTGCGTAAGAACAACTAACATGATAAGGTGAAGAAATGTAAAACTTGAGTTTTAAATCTGACTACGAATCACACAAAGTCAGTTATTGTTTTAATCTAGCATTAACAGCAGTGTTGACAGAAATAGTAAGAAATGTGGCTAAAACAGAAATAGTTTACGCCTCTTTTATAAAAGAACATAAATGGTATGGAGGTTCACCAAAGAGAAACCAATAAATTGCACTTCACTTATATTGTAAAAATTCCACAACTGCCATAATTTTTTAATTTTTTTTTAAAACAAATTCACCTCTTTCCAGGGTTTTGCCTTCTTTCCCACCACCCACCCCTGCTTGGAGAAGAACAGATGCCCACTGTCAGAATATGGTACTTAACCTGACCATCAAACAGGCTTGACAAAGAAAGACCTTTCAGGTCCCACAGTGAAACAGTCAAGGCATCTTATTATAGCGTGAAATTAGAAGTGAAAAGCCCTACAGCTATTGCTATTTAGTAATGCAGACTATGTCGACATAGAAAGCTATGGTAGCACTTAGAAGGGAAGTGCTAAGCCAAACCCAGAAACACAGTAGCAGTTTAGACAAAGAGTTTTTCCAGACTTCTTTCCCAATTGTTTGGTGGTCTATAAAGTGATAACACCATGCAAAAAAAAAAAAAAAAAAAAAAAATTGTTGTCATCTCCTTCATTAAGCTGTGTACCTGTAAGTCCGCAAAATGATTTAAGAAAAGAATAACCTGTTGGCTGTACAATGCTAAATTACAATTTGTCTACCTTATAAAGCAGCAAACATCACCTTCATTTTGCCAAAGGGGTTAGTAATAATGTTTTCTACTGTAATTGATAATGGTGGGAAACTGGTGTTTTGGGGAACTTGCCAACATATCCATTCCTCACATCGAATAATTCCTGATAATATTCTGAGGCATCTCAGCAAATGTATATGACAAATGGATCAAAAGCAATGGAAACATGAATTATGGTCATATTTACTTAGGTTCTCTTTTTATATTGCAACTATTTTGATGACTCAAAAAAGTCCATGACATGGCTCTGTCACATGCCACGACTGTTCCAGTTTCTGATAGGGTCAGTGTAGATGTGGCAAACAGTTGCATCATGGATTTCTCCCTTGCCCTAACCTGGGCAGTGAGAGCACTAAAGGTGTGTGGAGAGACACCACACCAGGTGACACTGTTGGAGGGAGGGGGCATTAGTGGTTCTTAGTAACACCACAGAATCAGGGGTTTCTGTTATTCCCTTTGTAGTACAGGACAGAGATACAACACTCTGGATTGTGCACTGTTATCTTCTGTGAGAGATATCCCAAGACATTCTAGCAAGCATTCCTACAACATGGTTGAAAGGCTTCATTTTTTATAGTTTTTTAAAAAGCATTTAAATAACAACAAAGTGAAAAAGTAATTGAAACTGTCAAAAAAGTTGAAATACTGATTTTTCATTTTTTTCCCTGTCTTTTTTTCAGGCAAGTATCTAAAAAGTTTTTTTCCAAGACATATTTACTAAAAATATAGAGTAAAATAGATCAATACATCCCATAAGCCTTCTTTACTTGTGAATTTTGAAGAGGCATCATGCATAGCAGGGAGTTGAGAGGCTATGAAGTTAGCCTTACCTTACAGTTGTGTGGCTTGCCTTTTCAACCTTGATGTTACCATGCTAAGTAATCCTGTTTGGATTACTATAACACACTCTACATGGGCTGCCTTTGGAAACTTCGACAGGTCCAGAATGCTGCAGCCAGAATGCTGCAGCCAGAATGCTGACCGGGGCCTGTTATAGGGAACATATAACTCCTTTGTTAAAATAGCTTCTTTGCGGATCATTTCAGGGCACAATTCAAAGTGCTGGTCATGACCTATAAGCCCTATATGGCTTGGGTCCATATTATTTGAAAGACGGTATCTCCTGATATGGACCTGGCAGAATTTTAAGATCACCAGGGGAAGCCTTTCCTTTGGTCCCACTACCAACACAGCCTCATCTGGTGAGGATGTGTGAGAGAGCCTTCTCGGTGGCTGCTCCTACCCTCTGGAATGCCCTTCCATGCGATGCTAGTCTGCCCCCTCCCTGCTTTCCTTTCACTGGCAGGCAAAGACGTTTTTATTCCAGCAAGCTTTTAATTCATAACTGCAAGCAGAGAGGCTTTTATGGGGATGTGTTTTTATTGTTTTTATTCTTTTAACTTTTAGATATTTTTATATAATTTTAAATTGTAATGATTTTAATTGTTTTTTAAATTTTAACTCTTGCAATTTTAAAAATTGTTTTTATATGCTGTGAGCCACCTTGGGTCCCATTCTGGAGAAAGGTGGCATGGAAATAAAATAAATAAATAAATACATAAAACTTATAGGTCTGTTGCACAAGAATAGGACGAAAATAAGATAACACTCTGAGTTCATACAATAAACTTTTTCAGACAAGAAGTGAAGAAAGCATGTTTTAAAGCACTTTTCTGGAGTACTCTTCTCTATTAAGTAATTACAAGTACACCAGGTAGTAAGTTTCTAATGTTAGGCTAGCTTTCTATTTACAAAGAGTGTCAGGTAAGAACATTTTAAATAAGTGATCTATCAGATGTCAGTGCAAACTGATACAGTCTGTTTTGTTACCTCATTCTTTGATAGACTGCAAACCTTAGTTATTCTGTATCATGTAGCAGTTAAAGGACTTTATCACATGAGGCTGGCAAAGTGGAATTTCAGCAGCTTCTTATCACACAATGTTGTTTCTGTCCTCCTGCTGCTTTGTATTCCATTTGTTAGTGGAGCTCATCTTTTCATTGATGGCTAAAACCCATCAATGGCTCCCAAGATCACTGACTTTCCATTACTGCGTTCTGTGTGATAGGTCCCTTCCTTTGCAGGTCTGATATGCCAACAGTCAACTGGCATCAGTGGGCATTATTCTGTTCCTCTTCTCCCTCTCCCTCACTATTCCCAGGCTGTTTTCCTTTCCTTTCCTAATTGCACAATTGCAGTATTTTTTTAAAAAAACCCGAAGGCATGCTGGGTAAGGTATAAGGCAGGAAGGTGGGTTTATGGAGGCTATGAGGAAGAGAGAGTGTGGGACCATAGATTGTCAAAGCAGCATCATAGAGCTATTGCAGAGAAGTATGATAATGAATTTTCCCAAACTGGTATGTTTCCATTTCTGTAAACTAGCATGATTGCAGCGAGACAGCAGGCTGGTGTGAAAAAGTCTCCAGTGTCAGATTAGGATTTATCTGATACTTTATCACCTATACCACAAAATTAACTAGCAGATAGTCTGCTGCAGAGTGAGAAAGGAGAACATAGGACCAGGTTCAGATCTCTACCCTGCAGGCTTTGGATTTGGTCTCTATCTAACTCAGATAACCTCTCTCTGGCTTTTCTTCGCAAACGAAGATTCAGGAAGGACTCATCCCGCGCTTTCTGCAAGCGCGCTGATGACTAAAAAGGCCAATCCGAGATAAACAAGTCCAGTTGCAAAAAGCACAGCAGAAGGTCTCCTTGGGTGATGTTTTTGGGTTGTGATTCTTTTTGCGTTGTCGTTTCTCTTCAAGACTTGTTCGTTGTGAGTTCTCAAATAAGGCTGCAGCATTGTGGATAGTGCGTCTCCATGCCTCCCGATGTGAGGCCAGGGCGGACCACTGTTGGTGATCAATTTGGCCAAGCCTGAGATGTTGTTTCAGGGAGTCTTTGTATCACTTTTTTGGAGCGCCCCTCTTACGCTGACCCGTGGCGAGTTCACCGTAGAGTAGTATTTTTGGGAGGCGATGGTCCTCCATCCTAGAAACGTGCCCTGCCCAGTGCAGCTGTGTTCTCAATATCATGGCCTCAATGCTGGTGATCCCTGCTTGCTCAAGGACAGCAACATTCATCACATAGTCAGTCCAGTGTATATTTAGGATTGTGCGTAGACAGCGCTGATGAAAGCGCTCGAGGAATCGTAGGTGGTGGCGATAGGTGACCCATGTTTCAGATCAATAGAGGAGGATAGACAGTACGATGGCTCTATACACACTGATTTTTGTGCTTTGCCTCAGGTGTTTATTACTCCAGACTCTTTTGTGAAGTCTTCCAAATGCACTATATGCCTTTGCTAATCTGTGATCGATCTCTTTGTCAATCTTGGCATCTGAGGAGATGATGCTTCCCAGGTAGGTGAACTGCTGAACGGACTTGAGCACAGATTTGCCGACGGCAATGTGGGGATGGTGGTGTTCGTCCTGTGGTGCAGGCTGGTAAAGAACTTCTGTTTTCTTCAGGTTGACTTCTAGCCCAAACAGCTCTGCAGCTGTTGCAAAGCAGGATGTTAGGCGCTGCAGAGCTGCTTCTGTGTGGGCAACAAGGGCAGCATCATCGGCGAAGAGCAGCTCACGGACTAGATAGTTTAGAGTCTTAGTATGAGCCCTCAGACGGCTTAAGTTAAACAAGCTACCATCAGTACGGTAGCGTATATAGATGCCGTCGTCTTCTTCAAGCTCTCCTAACTCAGAATAAAACTGATATAGTGGTAAAACAGGGTATGAGAACCATGTACTACTCTGCCTTAAGAACCTTTACTTTGCCTTAAGATCCATTATACTTTCCTTTTACTTTAAATGTATATACTTTGCATGAAGAAAATTTTCCCCAGAATGTGAAGAAAGGCATAACACCAGAAATAACATATTATTTCTTTCTCAGGATTGTTCCTCTGCTCTTATGTATATTGATACATGCCTTTTGTATTTACAGATTCACAAAAAAGAAAAACTGTATAGCATTGCAATAAAAACAGTCTCTTCCCACACTACCTATTATCAGTCCACATACTTTGCCTTCTTTTAATGTTGCGTAAAAGTGAATACTCACATCAGGCTTAAACTAAAGATCTAAGCCATGAACAGAACTACTTAAATCCAGCCGTATGCCTCACCCTACCAATTTACTGACCATTACAAATCCAAGGGTTGGCTTTCTTTCAAAAGTGGCTTTTCACTCAACAGATATTTTCAAGCAGCATCATTTGGATTCCCAGTATATATGATAATGTCACCAAACAAACCTTATCTGGAACTAATTGAATTAAGGCTCTTGGCTTCAGTTATAAAACTTCCCTTTCCAACCAAATGGTGGTGCTCTCTAATCAAAAGTAGCTCAAACACACCAGTTCAGACTTGCACCACTAACTGTGTTTTTCTTCAGCAAAGAAAACAACTAACATTTGTTTACAGCAACAAGAGTTCATTATGGTCATAATAACAACTTCAGTTTAAGTAAAGAAAGGGTATTTCCATATTCCCCATCCCCCTTATTATGTAGATAGGACAGGTTTTGTTTCAAAAGGTGGTTTGGGAAAATTTGGTGAAACCTATCTTATGCAGAGCCTTATTTTGCATCTCCAGTGTTGAGTACTTTGTGTATATCAAGGGCAATGTCTATTAAATCCATTTCAGTTCCAGGAGGTAATCCAACAAAATGTGGAATAGTCCAAGGGGCCTGAGGTGAATACTTCCGCAAGGCTCTGTGTGAGATCTGATAGTGATTAAAGAGAATTTATGGCAAACTGCATATAACTCAAACTCTCACTTCAAAGAGTGGGAAAAAGAAGAGGCTGTCTCCAGCCAGAGAAACAAAGGCTAGTGTAATCTTGTCCTTCCCTTCCCTTGTCCTTCCCTTCCCTTGTCCTTCCCTTTTCTTAGTGAAAGTTCTGCCAGCAAGAGAAGGTTAGCCAATAACCAGAGGACAAAACAAAACCTTGGAATTTATGCTTCTTCCCTCTCTCTCAGACAGAATTATGTCACAACACTAGGGTTTTCCTGTAGCAACAAGAATAACAGACAATTGAGCCTGGGCCACCACTCACGAGAAGCCCAATAGCTGCTTAGAGCAATGCTTCTCTCTTCCTTAACAAGGACTGTATCACAATTGCTTACCATTTTTCACATTGAATAAAGCTTAGGCTTGTTACAAGGACATTTAGTGACTGCAGCTCTTTTATCTCCATTTAGGCTTCGTTGGCCTAAAAAGACTTGGAAATACAGAATTCTAAGAATTCCCTACAAATATTTGGCCTTGCCTTGATTCAGCAGCAGTCTGTAAGACAAAATAATGCTATCATTTAATAGAAATCATCTGTGTGTGTATGTGTGTGTGTGTGTATATGGGGGGGCAGAGCCTAGTCCCTGAGCCCATCAGTGATGGAGGGCTGCAGTGTTTAGATATGAACAGAAAAGTAAGCAGATTAGTTCTTGTATACACAGGGGGGAAGGTGGTGTTGTGAAGATGTCATGGCCTGAATTGCTGCTTTAAATCAGCTTTCCTGAGCTGTCTCCCATCTCCAAAAAAAAAAAAAAAAAAAAAAAAAAAATTAGAAAAGAAACTTTTTGCACATTGGAAAGGTGAGCAAGATTAGTTTGGATTATGTCATGTATCTCAGTTCTATATGATCCAAAAGATTGTTCCAGTCATTGCTTCTATCTTGTCTTAGGAATGATTTAAATGTTTAATGTGCATGGCAGAGTTTGCATGCTGTGTACACATATATACATGTGAGAGAAGCAAATTTCTGCATATGAACACTCATCTGTTTGAATCTAACAAGGAAAAAAGTAAATGCCTTCTACCATGTAGACATGGGCACTGGCATGGTGCACAAAGAAAGTACTATCTCATCTGCCAATACTTCATAGAAAAAAAGAGGTTTTTTTGTGGCATCTCAGGGCTCTGTACAGTAATCAAGTATAAAAGAACTGTTCACTGCTTAAATGAAAATATCAATTAAATGAGCTTGTCAATTAGAATGCATGTAAAAGAAACAAGTGCCACTACAGAGTAGTAAATATTAGAATTGCTAATCTAATAATGTTTCAGAATTACTATAATTAAAGGCAGATGTGCTCTCAATTCACAGCGATGTGAGCTCCTTTTAGATTACATCTGTAGTCTTCATTTTGTAGCTATGGCACACATCTTTGTCTTCTGCACAAATATGTTTAGATGTTTTCCTGATTATCTCCAATATGCAATAGTTTAAATGAATAGTGGTGGAGATATCTTCTGTTTTACTTCCTGGCATATTTAATGTTTTGTTTTGCTTTGTTTTTTAGTGTCTGGAGCCCTGCAAAGAATCCTGGGACTTGAAGAAAAACCATTGTCAAAATTTCTGTGAGGTATGTCCCTTTAGAACTTTTTGAAAAGTCTGCTTAGTATATTTCATTTGCAATATTAAATGCAAATGAAAAGTTAGCAAAACTTAGCAGCTGGCTGATGACAGCTAATGTAACATATAGTATCTGTGCTCGGTTGTTTTATATTGTTTTATATGTTATATACTATGGAAGAAGAATTGCATGCTGGGAGGTCAGTCTGCTTCCCTGTATTCCAGAATGCCATGCTCTAGGATGGTGGAAGCAATGCATCCTGGGATATCTCAGTCTCCTCCACATCTCAAGCCTCAAAAGACCACTGTGCCTCTTTTTCGAATGTTGCCACCCCCTTCCTCAGGCGACTCTGTCCATGCCATGGGGTAATGTAATGCCCCTGATGGTGTGGCAGATCCCCTTTTCACAGCAGGGGCTTGCTTCCCAGTCCCTCCACCAGAGCCAGCTCTACCCTCAGGTGGAGAGAAGTCACTGCCTCGGGTGGCAAATGCTGGGCGATGGCAGTGGCAGCTCCCTAGCTATTCCTTCTGAGTCACTGCAGTCACTTCCTCTCCATCAGAGGATAGAAATGGGAAAAGGACACTGTCTCATTGCCTGTGGTGAAGTAAGACTGTGTATCCCTGCATGGCAGCGAGTTGGACTAGATGACCCTTGTGGTCTCTTCCAACTCTATGATTCTAAGATTCAACCACCTTTCCAGTTTTCTTCCATATGTGACACTGGTGGGCAGAGCCTTATCCTTTGCCTCTGGCAGCAAAGTCTCTTGGGCCCTGCCCTGTTCCTGTAAAAGCAAAGAGCCTTGTTGGATGAATTTGAAATACATGTTTGCTCATGGGCCAGGAACAGAAGAATTGAAACTTGACATTTTATTCATTCCATATTCCCACTGTGCCTCAAGGATTTTAAATGCAAACCTGGCTTCCTGGGCCAACTTCCTCTGTCTGTGCAAAAAGATTTTGAACTGTCTACTGGAGGAATAGATTATTTTTTTTTTTGCAGACTAGATGCTTCAGATGGGATAGATTGCAGCCAATCCCCTTCTGATGGTGGCAAATCAACAGGAATTCCAGTGTCTTCATATCAGATCACCATAGCACTCAAGATAACCCTTTTTGACTGGGAAAACCACACACGGTTTAGTCATTATTCTGTCTTCTTGTAATTTCTTAAATCCTGGGGCCAGGGGGATTTAAAGTGTTCAGGTTGGAAGTGTTTGCTTTGTTTTTAAGCAGAATTAGGAGGATCACTAGCTGGAACCAGGCCCAAAATTATGCCTGCTATGGATGGCTGTAGTCAGAAATAGAGACAAAATGGCAGCTCTGCATTTTGATAGAGCCAGTTGTTCCTCTCAGTAGTCCTCTCAGTAGATTGCGGAAGAACAATCTTCGTATGTGCTGGGGTTTGATTCCAGGACCCCCTGTGGATACCAAAACCAAAACCTGTGTTTTATATTGCAAATGATGAAGACCACAACAAATTGGTACTTAGGCATTTTGGGAAATTATTGTCAGTGAACTTACCCTGATTTATTGCAAAGGAGGTTTTTGTTGTTGTTGCAATCATTTGCAAATAAATTGCAAACATTTTTTATATCTATAATTGACATTTTTTCTCTTGGACTCCTATATCTAAACACATAATTGGATCATTCTATAATTATCACATTGCTTTTAATCATATCTATTTCTTCAAATCAGCTAAGAGCCAAGGATAGATTGAGATCTACAGATAATATGTAGTAGATCAGCCAGGCTTTCTGACATCTCAAATATTTAACAATAACAACATGAAAAAAGAACCCCCCTCTTAAATTAGGCTGTTAAAGAAAAATACACAGGGAAAGGACTGAACTTCTTAATATGAAAAGGAAATGAACACAGCTCTAGTACAGTTGTATCTACAGTTGTATGATACAACCCTCAGTATGATATAGAAAACTGTTTCAAAGCACCTACACTTCAAAATCTCTTGAAGGTATAGAAGGTATGGGTTTGGGCCAAGGCTTGATTAGAAGTCATCTCACTGATGTCTAAGTTTTCACATGAAGGAAGATGTAAGTGCACTTTCAAACAAGTGATATTTTATGTGTCTTGCAACTAGCTCATAGACCTAAGCTATGTTGTTTTCAAAACATCACATTGGAATTGGCTATAGTAATATATATTGTTTAGAGACAACATTTATTATTCCTACAGATGCATGTATAAAAACAGACAGATGCAAGTACAAAATCATGTCCCTTGTGTCATTTGGAGAGTGATAGACATGTGTTCAATAGAAGATATAATACTAATAATAATAAATAATAAAATTTATTTATATCCCGCCCCTCTGCAAGCAATCGGGGCGGCTTACAATGATAAAATGGTAGACAGTATAAAACAACCCAAAATCCCTCCCTCCCCTTAAAACATTATTAAATTAATGCAAGTTAAAATCAATACAAGTTAAAATCAATATGTGATACAATATGTTAAATATCCTTTTAAGCAGGCAGCATCTGTTAGGAGATCCAAAAGGAACCTCCAGAGGGGGTTCCTGAGGCCGGGGTTAGCTATTCCGGAAAAGCCGGAAAAGCCTGCCCGAAGAGAACCGTCTTGACAGCCTTTTTAAAGCTGTCTAATGATGTCAATAGGCGGATCTCGTCGGGCAGGCCGTTCCACAATTTGGGGGCGACAGCCGAGAAAGCCCTCTGGGAGGTAGTCGCCAGCCTAGGTCTTTGTGACTGCAACAAATTCCTCCCAGAGGACCGGAGAGCGCGGGGAGGATTATAAGGGAGAAGGCGGTCCCTGAGATAGCTTGGACCCAAGCCATTTAGGGCTTTAAAGGTGATAACCAACACCTTGTACTGGGCCCGGAAGCTGATAGGCAGCCAGTGGAGGGACCTCAGAACCGGAGTAATGTGGTCCCTCCTAGATGTTCCAGAAACTAGCCTGGCTGCCATATTTTGTACCAGCTGTAATTTCCGAACTAGGCACAAGGGTAGCCCCATGTAGAGAGCATTACAGAAATCCAGACGTGAGGTTACCAGCGCGTGCACAATGGTCTCAAGATCCCTTACTTCCAGAAAAGGGCGCAGCTGGCGTATCAGCCGAAGCTGATAACAAGCGCTCCTGACTGTCGCATTTACCTGATTTGTCATCAGGAGCGACGAGTCAAGGAGCACCCCTAGACTGCGAACACAGTCACTGGAGGAGAGTGTGACCCCATCCAGGACTGGAGATTGCAACTCGATTCTTGGTTTCGGCACCTCCGTCTTGTCAGGATTCAGTCTCAATCTGTTTTTCCTCATCCAGCCCATTACTGCCCGAAGACATTCATTGAGAGAAGAGATGCCGTCAGAATTCAAGGCCGACGAACGAGATACAGAGAAATAGATCTGAGTGTCATCAGCGTACTGATAACACCCAGCTCCATAACTCCGAATAATCTTACCCAGCGGCTTCATATAGATGTTAAATAACATCGGGGACAGAATAGCACCCTGTGGTACTCCACAGGTGAGCTCCCTTTTACTGGAGCTACTGTCCCCGAGCAGCACTCTCTGGGTCCTGCCTGAGAGGAAGGACCGGAACCACTGCAAAGCAGTGCCTCCGATGCCTAACTCCCCCAGGCGATCCAGAAGAATGCTGTGATCTATCGTATCAAAAGCCCCTGAGAGGTCTAGGAGCACCAACAGGATCACATTACCCCTGTCAATGCTCAGACGCAGATCGTCGGTCAAAGCAACCATGGCAGTCTCAACCCCATAAAGGTTTCATACTGGAGTATACAGATCCCCTCCTAGGCTGAGATCCTGCATTGTCCTTGTGATTATGGAGTTCCATCATTGTAATTATTACTGATAATACCTCCCTCACACCTACCTTCATAGCCTGGCAGGACCCCAGCTGAAGCATTTCTGAGGCACCTGAGATCAGAATGCTGGGGAAATGATGGTCATGCTGTGCTCCCAGTCTTAGGTACCTTGAGATCAGGCACCTGGGACACCCCTCATGGTCCTCAAGGCACCCTGCAACCATGAGCATACTGCAGACCTCATTTCCCAGCACTCCAATCTCCAGCACCTCAGAAAAACATTGGTGGGAATGCTGCCAAGCTATGAAGGTAGGTTTTTTGGGGGTCACATGCAGTCAATCATGACCATAAATGTGTTTCCCTCGCAGGTAGGATAGATTGTGTGAGTTGACTCCTGTAACATTGTTTACCACAGACCTATTATACCAACTTCCAAGAAGCTTCTTTTCTATATAGTTCACCTGTGTTTAAGTGATATAAGCACAATTCCTTTGAAACATGTAGGGCTCTTTTGCTGAGTTCAAAATGCACCTGCAGTGGTTTAGCCATGGTTGTTTTCAGTTCAGCTCCTGAACTTATGGTAATTACTTGAATAACACTGGACTTTATTTATGTTACACATTTGTATTTTACATTTTCCATAGTGCCAGGCGGTTTGCAAAGCATTACAAAAATGCAATTAAAAGGGGGAAAACTAATACATCTCAAAGAAATACATAAAATCAGATGCAAAAATACCAACTAATATTCCAGTCAAATCTATAGGTTGTAGGTTTAGCTCAAGCATACATGCTCAGAAAGAGATTTTTTTTTTTTTAAAAAAAGAAAATCCTAAACAGAAGGCGCACCTCCAGTGGATGACATTTGATTTTTAGCAGTGATCTTGTTTTCAACAAAGCAAAGTCTGAATGGCTCTGGTGTTTTATCAGTGCAAATAGTCACAGATTTCTTCTTTTAGCCATTTCAGCTGCTTCTTGTCTCCCATCTTGTTTATGTCAGCTAAGGTTTGTGATAGGAGCCACCTGCTCTAAGACAATGAGATTAAAGTGCTCTTTGTCTCTGAAGTTGTGTGAAAAGTGATGTTGGCATGTAACTGTGTGCTAACAGATGGGGGTATGATCGTGGGATTTTTGAGACCATAAACTTGTATGAGCTAGATTTAGATTTGGGATCTTTGACCATCTATGCCACTACTAGCATGTGGATTAGGCTAGATGGACATCAAATAGCACTTCTGTAGACTGCAATACAAGAATGAACCAAATGCTTCTTTTTTGGTGGCAAATCTTGAAGTGTGAACATAGTGGGTGTTGGAAACATAAGACAGAAATAAAATTGTTTTCATAGAGTCATAGAATCATGGAGTTGGCAGGGGCCCTATGGACCATTGAGTCAAACCCTTGCTGAATGCAGGATCTCTAGCTAAAGCATCCCCGGCAGGTAGCTGTCCAATTTTTTGTGAAGATGTCCAGAGAAGGAGACCTCACTGCCTCTCTAGACAATTGGTTCCATTGCCGAACTGCTTTTACTGCCAATAAGTTCCTTTGAAATTTACTCTCCTGTCAATCCTGTCAATTCCAATCAAACCATTGGAATCATAGAATAATAGAATCATCCAACTTGTCTGTATCCTTCTTAAAATGAGGCACCCAGAACTGAATGCAGTACTCTAGAGGAGGTCTGATCACTGCAGAATATAGTAGGATTATTACTTCCTTTGACTTGGAAACTATGCGTCTATTAATGCAGGCTAAAATTGCATTTGCCTTCCTTGCTGCAGCATCACACTTCTGGCTCATGTTCAACTTATGATCCACAATAATCCTAAGGTTCTTTTTGCATGTAGTACTGATGAACCATGTACCCAGCCCCCAGTCTATACCTTGTGCATTTGGTTTTTGTGGCCTAAATGTAGACTTTTGCATTTGTCTCTACTGAATTTCATTTTATGAATTGTGCCCAGTTTTCCAGTTTATCCTTTTGAATTCTGTTCCTACCTTCCAATATGCTAGCCACCTCTCCCAGGTTTGTGTCATCTACAGACTTGATGAGGATTCCCTCCACCCCATCATCTAAGTCATTGATAAAAAATGTTGAAAAGTAATGACCCTCAGATAGTACCCCGAGGCACTCCATCTGAGACCTCTTTCCAGTTTGAAGCTTAGCCATTGATGATGACTCTGAGCACAGTTTTCCAGCTAATTAAGGATCCATCTGACAGTTTATCCCTCTATTCTACTTTTAATCAGTTTGCTAATCAAAATATTATGAGGGACCTTATCAAATCCTTTGCTGAAATCCAGATAAATGACATCCACAATATTCCTACTACTTTCTGAACTAGTGACCTAATGAAACAAGATATAAGATTAGTTTGGCAGGATATGTTCTTGACAATCCCATTCTGGTTCCTACTGATTACTGCATTGTCATAAAGATACAAACAGACATGTGTATAATCCATTCTGATATTTTTCCTGGTATTGAGGTCATTGTGACTGGCCAGTAGTTACCTGGATCATCATCATCATCATCTTCGTCGTCATCATCATCATCGTTATCGTCATCATCATCGTAATCACAATCATCTCCTCCTTTTTTTTCTTTTTTGAAGAGAGGGACAATGTTTGCCTTTCTCCATTCTTTGGCACCTCACTTTCCCCCAAAACTTTCCCAGAAATGATGGCAAGTGGTTCAGAGAGTGCATCAGCAAGTTCCTTCAGTACTTTGGGATGCAGTTTGTCTGGCCCTGCAAATTTGAACTTTTTTAGGTTAGCTGGGTGATTCCTGACTAACTCTATACTTTTCTCCCAAATTGAATTAAAATAATTGAAAATATTTGGATTTTTAAAAAAATATAAATTGTGGCTATAGGATAGAGAAATCCTGAATAGACTCTTAACAGGTTAAGATTTTAGATATACTACTAGCTATACCCAGTGTAGCCCCCCGTGCTATACCCCCCATGCTACGCACACCACCCCCTCCCATGCCCCCTGTCCCACAGACACACACTGCCCCCCTGCCGCAGGCACACGCTGCCCCTGTGCCATCCCCCACCTTGCAGGCACATGCTGCCGCCCACCCCACCCTACAGGCATACACTACCACCTGCACTGCCCCATCCCGCAGGCATACTCTGCCCCCTGCCCCTCAGGGATGTGCCCTCCCATGCCACCCCCCTGTGCTGGAGGTGCATGCTGTCAACCCACTCCTCTCCCCACACCACACAGGCACATGCCTCCCCCCGCCCTGCCCCCCACACCCTGCAGGCACACACTGCTCCCATGCCCTCAGGCACACACCACATGCACATGACATACTACACACACATGCCACACACACACACACCACACTACATCCCCCAGTGCTACTCACACCCACCATGCAACAACAGAAAGCCCATCTGCCACTGCTTGTTTAGAAAGGACTTAAACTTCCACATATTCCTGCCCCAGTGTGCTGATTGGCTACCCAAGGGAGACCTTTGATTGGTTGGTAAGTTTCCTAAGCAGTCAATCAGCACACTGGAAATGGCAACATACCCAAGAGGATTATGTATAAATATAGAGGGAAGTTTGATGATGTATAAAATACAGCTTTAAAAAGATTTGTTTACTCTGCAGGCAAATTACTTATGCCTTACATTCATTCAAGATATCCTTTCTGGAATTGTACCTGTGTGAAAGTACTGAGATTGACATGGGTGAACTGCAAGTGTAAAATAAATATGTTAGGTTTATGGTGTGTTGAGTAAAGGGCTCATGGGGGAGGGAAACAAACCCTTCCCAGATGTACTTAAGAACTAGTGTCATCCCTGTTTAATCAGTGATGTTGCATTAGAAGCTAAGGGATTTAAAAGGCTAGAAGTAAATGGAACTCAAATTTGGAAATAAAAAGTTGCTCTTTAAATTGAATCAATCACTTAAGGTATAAGGTTCATATGAACACAGGTGATGAAGAGAAGCTTCAAAGGCATGCTATGCCAGAAGGAAATATAAAAGAGTTTTAAATAACTAGGAGAAAATTTGTGATGTTTTACATTAGCACATACCCAGACATGTACACTTGCCCATTTACCAGACCAGATATAAATTAAAAACATTAGGTGCATTTTGTTTTGATTAACCTTTATTCTTGTCAGCTGCAACCACAAATTAATTGTTAGTTTGTCTTTATTATGCAGTATATTTGAAAGTCAGCAGCCATCTAGCTATGGTCCTGATGAGTTCAGAAGTGAAATGAACAAAGTAAGCTTTGAATTACCTCCACAGGCTGTTCTTGAGGAATGGTCACACTAGCCTTCACAGCCTTGCTAGGAATTTTTCTAATGCATCACATTAAAGTGTCAATCCTTTGATGTAATTTTCTTGCTGGTCATCAGGAACTGCTGGGACTGATGGCTGGCTGTCCCATGTGTTGAGCCACTGAACTGCAGATGCCGCTTGCCAGTGAAATATGGGGATGTAAAGCTTGCTTTATTTTGTTCTACTATGCCACAATGAATCATTTTAGATGTTTTCTTCCCATTCGGTGAGATTGCAAGAGTATGGGCACATTTTTCAATGACTTTTTGCACTTTAGTTTTTTTTAAAGTTTGCACAAAACCCCAAAATAAATGATTTTATCACAAAAATGTCTTGTAATGTGAAAAATCTTGCACAGCTTGACCATTTTGCTCAAAAGTGTGTGTGTGTGAGAGAGAGAGGTTTAGTGCATGAAGGAATACATACTTTTTTGTTGATAATAAGAAAATTTCTAAGTGTTCTTTACATCCTAGTGAAATATCTGCAAATCTTGGATTTGTGACCATCTTGATTGTGACCATCCAGGCTGGCCATTGGACCTTCCAGGAGAAGAATAAGTCCCTGTACCTGTGCAACCAAAAGGCTGCTCTGGGGGAAGGGGCTGATTGATGGCCTCCCCAGATGGAGACCAGAGGCTTCTGGGGCTAACCACATGAGGGAGGGATGAGACAGAGGATTTAAAAGGCTCAGCAGCCCTCCCTCATGTGTCTGTCTGTTCTTCAAGCAAACTTTTACTGAACTCTGGTGTGTTCTTTTGTTCTTGTTGTTCTTTGGGCCTGAATCACAGCTCCTAGCTCATCTCATATTGCTGCCTATGACAGCTAAGGGGTTTGGTGAAAATACTCCTCATAGAATTCAAGGAGAATATCTTTTGTCCCAACAAGATCCCATGTTGATTCACAGTATTCAGAAAGAGGGGAAGAAAAAAAAAACTCCAAATACTCAGTGGGAAAAGCCTTTGCAGCTTTCCCCAAATTTTTGGAAAAAATCTCCAAAGGAAGTGTGCATTCCCATGCATTGAGGAAACTAATTTGCTTTGCTGCACTTTCCCAATAAGAGTGGAAGTGGAAAGTTGATTGGTTGGACGTGCACAGGGGATGAAGCTTGCCAGGAAGGTAGTGCCCAGAACTGCCATGTTGGACTTTTGCCATAGTGATTGTGCACTGAGGTGACGAAACAGCCTCCCCCTTTTATTTAAGCAGAAGATTGAAGTTCTGCACCTTGGATTTGCTTTTTATATATAAAAAAATACTGTTCAGCAGCAGCAACTGGTGGGAATAATATGTGAGTAATTCACTCGTGCCCACATCTTGATTTGAAGGCATGCCCATTTGAACATCGAACAAGTATGGCTTTGCATGCCTGCAATCTTGAAAAAAAACCATGGAGACAAATGAAAGCTGCTGCAAATTGGTGGTAGTGCGCATCAATCCACATTTTATTGCCTTGTATAGACAAGTCCTATAATTCATGACATTGGGGCCATCTCTATAAAGAAATAGCATTCAATAATAATAATAATAATTATTATTATTTAATGATTAATAGATATATAATATTAATTATTATTTAATAATTAATAGATATATAATAAACATATACCATTTATTCCTGCAATACATACGAAGTAGTAGGAAGCTCTACCAGAGTGTTCACATGTCATTAGTTTTCACAATGTGGTGTCTAGGTGACAACCAGTGAGACACTCTTGATATAGTTGTGTTTTAGGTGAATAGTGTAATATTCTTCAGTTAGATGCTATAAGTTTACTGACTTGTTCAGAAGTATTATTTCACTCAAGGATAAAAGGCAGAATTTTAATGTGTTTTAGGGTTATTTTTTAAAGAACAATTGGAGGTGGATATTATTGTGAGAAACGGTGGGAGAAAATTTATAAAAACACTATAAACAAACTCTGTACTAACATGCCTTAGTACAGATTGTGGAGAAGGGTGTTTAACACGTATCTGACAATGGCTTTTCTTATGCAAAGGAACAATGAATGGGGCTGGTGAAGAGATTTTGTGCTCACTGCTTCTCGAGATCTTATACCCTTCCTCTAGAGGAGGGGGGGTAGGATTTGGAGCCTGGAGGCTGCACCCTCTATTTCCTCCAGAATGTTCCAGCACACCATTGTGGCTGCCATTTTGCATCACTCCCAACCACCTTTTGGGCTTTTAGGTGGTGGAGAACTATGCATTTTTCCCCCAATAACTTGGAAATATTTCAGTGTTGTTTCTTTTTTCTCTCCCTATTGAGGGCTTTGTCCAACCTTCTCATTTTCCCTTCAGCCTCTTTTCCCCAAGAAGAACTATGAATGCCTCACTAGCTGTGAATTCCTCAAATACATCCTCTCAGTGAAGCAAGGAGACTGCCCAGCACCTGAGAAGGCCAGCGGCTTTGCAGCTGCCTGTGTTGAAAGTTGTGAGGCTGACAGTGAATGCTCTGGTGTGAAAAAATGCTGTTCCAATGGATGTGGACATACATGCCAAGTACCAAAAAACCTGTACAAAGGTAGGCATTGTTAATGACAATTTTGAGATGTGTATAGGTTAAAGTAAACTACAAATGAAACTATTCATAGAGTAGGAATATATGATATGTTGTTAACAACGAGCCTTACTGCACTCAGAGGAAAAGCGGGAAAGCAGAAGAAACATTCCGTCTTTCCTGCTGCCTTCCCACATGTCATTGTTGTTGTTGTTTTTCATTCTGGTCCCGTAAGGTACCAAGGTAAAACCATGCCTTTTTGCTAACCAGAAAAAAAAATGCAAAAAGCTGTGGTTTTAGCTCGGTCCCCCACGGGAACGGAATGAAAGGAAGTGGAGGGACACTGAGGTCATGCGGGAAGATATCAGGAAAGATGGAAGCTCCTGCTGCTTTGCTGCTTTTCCTCAGAGTGCGGTAAAGGCTCAGTTAAAAAGGAAGTGGGAAAAGAGAAGCAAAAGTCCATAACTGTGCTTGTCTCTTTAAACATAGCTTATGGAACCAAAGGTTGGTGCACTGGATTACTCACTCTGACCCCTGTTTATGTATCTCTTGCCCACCAGCTTCCCTATATCCTTTCTCATTTGCATCAAACAGGATTTCTCATCAGCTGTGCATCAGGATTAGCTGGTGTTATTTTGAATCAGGAATTGAAATAAAATCTGGAGGTTAAAAATTTGTGGGTGAATATTTTTGTATTAATCATGGTTAATAATAGTTGGAGAAATTACAAGCCCTTACTAAAGTTGGCAGAAATATTCATGCACAAAGTAGTAGAACCTGGGCAAAGTTACCAAAAGAAAAATCTTAAATGAGTTATAGAGTAACAAAAGTATAGAACTAGATGGTACCTCTGATGGCTAATAAGCCTTTTTTAAAAAAAATGTCTTAGACAGATGTTTCTTCTGGTTAACACTGGGAATGCTTCATTATATACTTTTGATGGAAATGCTCACTTTATCTGTATAAAGTTCATCATACTTATGTTTCTAAGTAGATTTTCTGGATATCAGTCCACTTCTTCAATTGCATTATGGAATACAAAATTAATACCACAGGTATTTAAGCAGTTACATAATGGTGGGGTGCAGAATCAGAGTGTAATGGGATGCAGAAAGATGAAAATTGTGGTGCTAGTCTTAAACTTTCAAAGAATTGTGAAAGATGATACAGGTCTTTTGAATAGTTTGACAGTGTGGAAGTCTTGAGTCTTTATTCTTGAGGTAATATACCTGTGGAATTCACTTTTTTTTAGTCCATCAGTGCATCTGAAGAAGTGACTAAAATCCATGAAAGCTCATGCTAAAATAAATCAGCTTTAATGATGCTGCTGAATTCCTTGTCTTCCTCCTCTTGCTATCTCAATATCTTTGAAAAATATCTCATGAAGTAACTGAAGTTGATGTACTCTGGTCTTGTTATCAGCCTATTAGAAGCTACTCAGAAAGTAGGCATGTGCAGGTCAACTTTCACCAGATTTCAGAGATTCACTGTATCTAATCCACCGCATTACACTTCTCTGCTACTATGTACAGTGGCTGAAAGGAAATAATATATACCCCTGGAAAACCTGGTTTAACTGCTATCATTACATCTACCTTTGTTCTTATTCAATGTTTACTTATTTACTGAAAGGCTTTGCTATATTACACATACCTTGTGTTTCTTACACTGTTGTTAAAGCTGTCATATAGGCCTCTAAGTTCCAAATTTAGAATCAAACTTAGGTCCTGTCTACACGATTTAAATAATACGTACGGCGTGCGGAAGTTTACACTTCGGTACAAACGGCCGTTTGGATGCACACGAATGCAAAAGAGGGGGGGCGGTTTTCCACCCTGAAATACGCACATGCGGCATTTGGGAGGGAAAGCGGATTGCGAAGAGAAATCCGTACGCCGTTCGGATGGCTGATGGGTCTGTACGGTCCGTTTGCACACATACGAACAGGCAGGGTAATCTGATTGGCTGGCCGAGTAGAGGGGGCGGGGCTAGCACGGAGGGGAATTGGGAGCAGCCGCCATGTTGGTTTCCCAGCTAGCGAGCATCCGGTAAGTCCGTGAATTTATATGTTTATTTATTTTTATTTTATATTGTAAATACGGAAAACCGACTGTCCGCAAACCAGGAACCTTAAAAAAAAAAAAGCGGTGGGAGATTTAAAATTGCCGCTTGGCTTGCTCGCTCCAGCCAGCTTTGGGAAGAGGGAGTCATACGGAGCTTAGGGGGCTTAAAAATTGTATAGCCAGTTCGTATGCATACGAACGACAGGCTGTTCGTATTTTTTGCCCCCCATACGGATTTTTTTATGATCATATAGCCGCACCCTTAGTAAGCTTTTATATCTTTTGAGTGCTAGTTCCAGTGATACTTTACAACCTATGCCATATGAAGCTGAGCCAACATGATAGATAATGGCATTTACACAAAGGCATTTTTTGAGAGGGAAAAGGTGAAATTATTTGAAATTAATGTGTCTCGCCTTACATGTAGGCATTTCTGACTTATGCTGAAAACCAAGTGGTTTAGATATTGTAGATAGTTATGGATACTGTCCCTGTTCTTCCTGAAATGAATAAATGTGTGTTGATTGTTTTTAGTGTAGTTAAGATTACAAATGTGTATGCTGAGTTTTGTATCCTAAATAAGTATTTTGTTATAGCACCACCCCAGTTGAAAGCCAAAAGAGGTCAAAAAGGATATGCATCTGTCTAAAAAGGCCGGCCACTTTATAGTTCAGAAGACTAATTTATGCTATAGTGATGGATACAAACAATTTTATCCAATAAAAAACACATTTCTAAACTGAAAGCATACATCTGGATGTGAGATTGATGATTTTGGTTGTATTGGAGTATTCTGAAATGCACTTGTGCTATGCTCTACTTGTTAGCACTCATGAGATCCATGTGCATACAATTACAACCATCAGTGGGGCTAAGTTAGCGCCAATCAAGTGAATCCAACTGACCTTAATGCAAAGCAGATGGAAGATTTCTTAGCATATAGACTATAGGTTTATTTATCATAATAATTAAGGAAGAATTAGTAAATGCAGAAAATGGAAACATTGTGCTGAGCAATATTAGTTATAGTTCATGTAGACTGAAATTCATGTGCTTTGGATTATTTATTTTATTCCTGATGATTTTAAGTCTCTCTCTCTCTCTCTCTCTTTCTCTCTCTGTGTGTATTTATATCTATGGATAAACACAAATAGATACAGACACGCAACCTTTGTTTACTATCACAGATTGGGTATTTGGACACTTTGGAGGAAGTGCTTTTGCCTTCTAATTTTCTAGAAAAGGAAGCTTATTTTTCTAAGGAAGTATAGAAGCAGGAAGAATAAACCTCAGATTTTATTGAAGGTATAAGGCATGGTAGGCATGACTAATGTAGATCACGCAAATGTCCAATATATCAGCAGTTACTTGAAGAAATATGAGATTTACTCCTATCTATCAATTCTTGGTTTGACTACCCATTATGTTAAGTGTGAGACAATTGTCAAACTGTGTCTTATGGTTTTCTTCTTATTCTTTTGCAACTTAAAGTAAACATAACCGTGAACTTACATCACCATGTTGCATGTTTCCACACCATCATGTGGAAAAGAGGCAGGAAGTTGTGTTTTGAGGACTGCTGTCTTTATGTCTGAATCCCTGCTGAGCTGTTTCAGGGAAGGTGATCAAATGTTCCAGAGGAGAAAATGTGTGAGAAGTTTTAACAGGATTACCATGATCACTGAGACACCTAGGCCATACTGTGTAGTTCCAATCAGAACTCTGAAGTTAAGGCTTAGCCTTTAATTCTATGGTTACAAAAATGTGATAAACTTTATCTCGTAGGATTTTATTACAGTTGCTTCACCCTTAATTTATAAGCTGCTCATCTTCTTCAACTGATTTCCCAGATTTGTGCATCTAAGTTGGTTGTGTACTGAATCGTGGATAGAAATGCCAGCATGAGTCCTAGCTGTATACAGATGCAGGACACAATAGCCAGCAGCATCTCTTTGTTGTCATCATGATCACAGAAATGACTGCTTCATGCTGCATTATTGATCTGTGTACAGCCTGTTCTGCATTTAATTGTCTTTATAGGCAGGACCAACAGGTGGAAATAAATAGCTAGTTTCATTGTGTGATATGTTGAGTAATCCTGTTTAGTCAAAAGAGATTGGATTAACTGTGGATAAATGGGTTTGGTTCCATATGTGTGATCTCCTGTTCTAATCAAGTTATTCTTTGTAAACACTAGCAGAAAGTAAAGTTAAACCAAAGCATACAATATGCATGTCCTTGAGTTAAAAGCTTTTCTCAGTATAAAATGAATATACCAACACATAATTTCTCTAATTCATTTATTATATTTCAGGAGTCCCTCTGAAACCCCGAAAAGAATTAAAATTTAATGAGCTTCAGTCTGGACAGCTGGAGATTAAGTGGTCTTCAAAATTCAATATCTCAATTGAACCTGTGCTCTATGTGGTACAAAGGAGATGGAACTACGGAATTCACCCCAGTGAGGATGATGCTACCAGTTGGCAAACAGTGGCACAGGTTAGTCCTGTCTATATAAATCTGTATTTTTTCTAGGCCCTTGTTACACCACACTGTTATAGCGCTATTATTTAAGTGCTCTGCTGCCTCCTGTGGAATCCTGGGATTTTCAGTTTAGGGAAGGGCATTTAGAATTCTCAGCCAAAGAGCTCTTAGGCCTCACTAAACTACAAACCCCAGAAATTCACAGGAGGCAGCCATGGCAATTAAAGTGGAATAATAGCACTATAAGTGTACTGTCTCATTTGTGTTAATCAGAAGTCAAAGACTGGTTGGTGGTTTTGGGGGCCATCCCAAATTTGTCATGCCAAAGACCTCCTACCTCCTCTAAAGGATTAAGTGTTGTCTTTGCAGTTGAGTTGAACTGCTGAAATCTGCAAGAACAAGGAAAAACTGTTCTTCCTTTAAGGGCTGAGCTTGGGAAATGTAAAGGAAGGTGTTGGCTTTTTTTCTCATATTGAAAATAAGCACTTCTGTCTTTCTGGTCAGTGCAGAAAAGTTTTTGGGGTGGCATTGTTTGCTCCCTGCATGACAGGCACAGGTTCAAAGTCAGACATATCTACAGACATATCTACAGTGGAAAAGTTTACTGCTGCAACTGTGAGCCTTCAAGGACTTGTGGTGACTCTTAAGTGACCCTGTTAGGGGAATTTCTTGGTAAGATTTGTTCAGGGCATGTTTGCCATTGCCGCCTTCTGAGGCTGGGAAGGTGTGATTTGCCCAGGGTCACCCAGTGGGTTTCCAAGACTGAGCAGGGATTTGAACCCTGGTCTCTCAGAGTCCTAATCAAACAGTCAAACCACTACATTATCCTGGCTCAAAGATTACTAGCATATTGGGGGGGGGGAAACTTTCATCATTTAGACAGGGTAAGTCTGAAGCAACTAAAGCCCTATTTCAGCCTTTGCCTGAACAGCTATATGGTTAAAACTAGGGACATGGAAGTGAGTGTGTATGCACCCCCCCACCCTACATTCTTGAATTCCCAGAAGAAAGTTAGAATAGCACACATGGAGCACAGAGGTTTGAAGAGCCTGATCAGGAGAGTTTTATAAGCATATTCAGCCAAATATGGTTACAGAGCCTTCTTCAGACCTTTGTTGTTCAGTGACCTAAGTTCTAACTTTCAGGTGCCTGAGATATTGTGGAGGGGGGCAGGGGCTTATGTACCACTGATGTCCATATTCCCAATTGTAGCTCTTTGCCAATTCAGGCAAGCATCTGAACAGAGCCTAAGCTAAACTGAGTTATATAAATGTTCTTGGTATTTGTTATTTAAAGAGCTTTGTTTATTACTCTGTGAAACAGTAAAGTATAGCTGGTTATTAGTTGTAGAAAATGAAACACACAGGATGGTGTGACAGGAAGTATCTCAAATAAATCCAACTTGCACTTATTTTCATGCAGAAGGTCCCAGGCATCTCTAGTTTAAGAAAGGATTAGGTGATAGAAAAGTTCCGTATGCCTGAGACCTTGGAGATATGTGACCAGCAACAAGTCAATACTGGGTTTGGTAGACGGATCCTCTGACCAAATAGAAGACAATTTCCAAGGTTCAGAAAAGTGGGAGAAGGTACTCTTCTTCTTAATTGAACAAAACGTAAAGGCAGCAGACATGTGACTATAAACTTAACACTGAGAATTAAAGAGATTTAATATTAAACAATTTTTCCTCTGCAGACCACAGAGGAGAGAGTACAACTATGGGATATCAGGCCAAGCAGGTGGTACCAGTTTCGAGTGGCTGCCATTAATGTGCATGGGACACGAGGTTTCACAGCTCCCAGCAAGCACTTCCGCTCTTCAAAAGGTTAGTGTTAATTTCCTGCATTTCATAGCCAGTTTAGCTGGGTTGCACATGCAGTGCACTCAATCCTCTTAATATTTATATAACTGTATATTTTCAAGGAGGTGAGTTTTCTATATTGAGTCATTGACCTAATTCATGGATGGACTCAGGGTTTATTTTATTACATTACTGCATATATTAAAGTGCCATTGATATTTTGTCCATTTTTCTGAGTGGTATCTTATAATGACTGAGCCTCCCTTTCAGCTTCATTCAACATTGGTAGTAACAGTTGAGGTGGTTCTGTGAATTGACACTGACATGAGAAGATCTGAGACTTTTGTTATCTAGTGGGCTTAACAACACCTTAACAATGATTTACTTAGGTGTTATTCATAATTTTGACTTCTTGTCATTTTAAGAAAACAGGAAACCATCAACAAATTTTCTTGTATCTCTCTTTTATCTTTCTAAAAATATGTTGTGTGTGCTCGTTAAGATGAAGCATTTCTATCTGATTGTGTCATTTCATGTATTTTCCAGCTGTATTTTATGACATAAATATATTTTCTGTTACACAATAAAAGCCTAAGAAAAGTTTTCTTTAGTTTGAGAAATTTCTTGCTTTTTAAAATTATGGTATATTAAACAATTGTGCTTTAATTACAGTAGTATTGCTAACATAGAAGGTATTCAAAAAGCAAACAAAGACAAGTTATTCTATAAGCCTAAAGCCAGTGACTTTCTTATTGTTCAGGATGCTATGGGAGCATTTGGGGCTGAAGAGCAAGGTAAAAACCCAGACATCCACAACAACTTTATTAAAGGGGAATAAAACATACAACATGGATTCAAACTGCTTGACACAGAGGTTTATAATTTTTGTTAATATGTGTGTTCAAAAACATTCATGTCAGTACTATTGAGAAAGAAAGAGAATCTGTCTAGCTGCTTATATTTCGTCTGTTCATGCATTTCCTATTTAGAGATTATTTTGTGCTTTTTTATTAAAAAAGTGGGAGACTATGCAGTAAGTTCATTAAGACGATATATTTCTCCATTTTCCTTGTTCATAAACTCAACACGTATAATCTCGTAATATTGTCACTGAAGTATCTGGGATTTTCCTTTGTGTGTGGTACTGGACTTGATAAATTTTAATGGAAAAATAGTTGGCTAGCTTGTAGGCAATGGCTTGGATTGTAATAGATCAAATGGTAGCAGCCCTCACACTTAACAGTCAGGATTAAAGAAGGGAGGGAGGGAAGGAGGATTTTCTGATCACCTCTGTTGCTCTCCCCTCCCATTCAGCAATCCAGAGTAGTTTTTAAGGGAATGAATAGAGAGGAAGAAATCAGGGAAAGGCCCTACAGCTTAACATTATTTGGGGCATATTCCCACCAGTGAGAATACAAAACTCAGGATTCTGGCCAATATAGTTAGGTGGCTGAGAAAATCCAGGCAAGAATTTTTATGAAATAACTGGTGTGCAATATACATTTGGCTCAACTTGTATTTATGGCCTTGGATGACATCCAGAGAAAGTTCAGCTTGCGTTAAATCCAACTGTAGTCACTAGGGCTTATGCTCTTAGTTGTGTACCTAAACTCCATAGACTGAAACTCAGTGGGATGCTTAAATTAATAGATAACATCCCGTTGCTTTTATCCAAAGAACACAAGTAATAGCAAAAACCATTTAGTTATGATTACATTTAATGGTATCTAGAGCACAGATTTGTTCAGATATCTGTATTGGGGGTGTCCATCAATTAATGCATTTTGTATGTGTTTCCTCTTTTTTTGTGCTTCATGGGAGTACTTTTGAGCCCGTTTGTAGATGTGATCTTGTGAGGTGCTTTCAGATATTTCCCAATCTGTGTGTAAGGGCTTTATCACACAAGGCTATAGAGTGCTATTTCCATGGGTGATGAAGTCTTTGGCTGTTACTTACTGCATGACACCATGGACTTGGTGAAACATGGCACAAAACTGTGTCCTTAATTGTGTTAGAAGAACGGGAGGATAAGAGAAAGGGCAACATTATCAGACACATATGCATCCTCAGCTGTTCCAGGGGTGTAGCATGGGCATGAATAAGGCATCCCTTTTTTATTGACAGGCTAAGCCGTCAGTAAAATGTGATGTCTTCTTCATGGCCACGCTATGCCCCCAGAGTGGTTGGAGGACAACATCGTCTGATAATTTTGCCTGTTTGTGTTCTTGTCATGTTCTTCTGATGTGTTTTTTTCACACGTCTGATAAAGTCCCATGTCTGTTCTGTAGTTGCCTTGCATTGCATCTTTCCTGGAGCACTCCTGTTCATTGACAGATAGAACCCGTCACTGCCTCCCAATTATGCTGCTTTTCCACTAAGGGTTTCTGTGTGATAAGTACCTCCCGCTGTAGTTCTGCTTCAAAGGCAGTCATGTGGTCTGAGTGCTGGTGTTTCTGCTCCCCCCACCCACTATTCCTGAGCAGGCTGTTTTCCTTTTATTTTCTATTGCTTTACTTTTATTTTAGCATTGCTGTAATTTTGCAATTGTAATTTTAAAAAACCACCAAAAAATAAAAATAGAAATAAAATCAAAAGGCATGCATGTCCAAGGTAGGACATACAGGAGTCATATGCTAGCATTATGGCGACGGAGCAAAAAACAGATTCTCCTGCCATGGATTGCCAAAGCAGTGCCAAAGCAGTATTGCAGAGGAAGTGCGATAATAAATTATGCCAAATTGGTATGCTTCCATTCTTAAACTAGTGTGATTGTGGCAGGACAGCAGACTGGTGTGATAAAGTCCTATGTTCCATGTAGATTTTCCTTTTAAAAAGGATGTAAATCTTAGTTTATTTTATTCCCACATTAAAAAACAAATAATTTCAAAATTTTCTTTCCTGCTGAGTGAGATATTGGGAGCTTTAGCATTGTTTTTGAGGATTTTTCACAGTTCAGGACTTTTTGGAAAAAAATATTTGCACCAATACATTTATTTTTTCCTCCAAAGTATACTGTTTGTCTCCATCTCGTACTGAATGGATGGGCAACTTGTTCCTCTCCAACTGTTATCAGCCCATCCTGTGCTGGCTAGGCCCGATGAGAATTTTAATTCAACAACATCTGGAGGGCCACATAATTCCTACTCCTTTTAGTAGAACCAAAAGCATGCTCTTTCAAGCCACTAATAAGTATTCCAGCAAAAGACAAAACAGATACAAAAACGCAACAACCCAGAAATAAACACCCTTTAGTACAAAGTTTATTCTTCAAGATGATAGGATTATCCATAAAATCAATAGTAACTCTGTCTGACAACATTGTTTTCACAGGACATAAGTGCCCATGCTGTATGTGATTTCATGCATACACATACACAGAGTGTTTGTAAAACAAGAACAGACACTCACTTGTAGCAATAAAATTTTCTGTGTTGATCCTGTGGGCCTAATGAATTTTTTATATTGTTGCACAGCTGGTTTTTGTGTGCCAATTCCAGTGGGTAAAGTCTGTCCCTTTGCATATGCCATGAAAGTGTTTAATAGCTGGAAACTTGTCTGTAGTGTAGGTTTAACAGTCCTTTAAAGTTGCAACATTTTTAAAAAGAGCTGTGGGTGATCCCAATTTAATTAGAAGAGAAAAACACTCTTGTCTAATGTGTAAAAAGATTTTGAATTATAGCTAAACCTGCTGTTGCATACGTAGCTGAAAATGAGTTTTCCAGATTCTGATGTACTTTCCCCCATGATTTACATTGTAAATGTATTTATTCTGTTTCTTTCATCTCTGAAAGGAATGCAACATTAACATCCATCCAGATGTGATACATTTCAGTTGCAGTTTTGTTTTTGGTCTTGGTAAGGTTGACCAAGGATGCCAAAGTGACTCTGCTGTTCTCCACCTGCCTGTTAATGCATGTCAAGATTTTACAGCTGGTCAACAAGATAGTATTTGGATGTCAAATCCACTTAATATTCTGCAACCTCTCCCCTCCCACCCCTCAGAAGTTATGGCCTCTTGTCAGAGCTCCAATCAGCAATGGTGGAGGCCTCTTGTCAAGAGCTCCTGCCTTGCAATCTCAGCACAAATTTTCACTCACCTGATTAGACAGGATAAACTTGGTCTCTCACTTTCTGGCCTTAGTGGCTGTTAACTGCCATCAAGTTGACTTCAATTTATGGTGACCCTATGAATGAGAGACCTCCAAGTCACCCTGTTGCAAGTAGCCCTGTTTAGGTCTTGAAAACTCAGGACTGTAGAACCTTGATTGAGTCTATCCACCTGCAATGAAGTCTTTCTCTTTTCCTACTGCCTTCTACCACACCAAGCATTATTGTGTTTTTTAGTGAGTCATGTTTTCTCATGATATGTCCAAAGTAGAACAGTTTAGTCATTTTGGATTATAAGGAAAGTTCAAAGTTCACTTGCTCTAAGACCTATTTATTTGTCTTTTTGGCAGTTCATGGTATCTTCAGAACTGCAACTGAAATGTAACACATCTGGATGGATGTTAATGTTGTATTCCGCAGAACTCTCCCCCCAGTACCACATTTCAAATGAGATTATTTATCTTTTTATAACTTTTTTTTCATTGTCCAGCTTTCACAACCAAACAGAAATCAGAAAAACAATGTTATGGACTATCTTGACTTTGGTATTCAATTATATATCTTTACATTTGAGGATCTTGTCTAGTTTCTTCATAGCTGCTTTTCCAAGTCCTAGCCTTCTTTTGATTTCTTGACTGCAGTCTCCATTTTGATTGAGCCAAGGTACAGAAAATTTTAACTATCTCAGTGTTTTCCTTGTCTACTTTAATGTTATGTGAATCACCTGTGGTCATTATTTTTGTTTTCTTAATATTCATCTGTAAACCTTCCTTTGCACTTTCTTCCTTGACATTCTTCAGTAGTAATTCCAAGTATTTGCTATTTTTGTTAGTACTATAGTATCATCTGTGTATTTTAGATTGTTAATGTTCCCTCCCTCCAATTTTCATGCCTCTTCCTCCAAGTCTAATCCTGCTTTCGGTATGATATGTTCAGCATACAAGTTAAACAGACATCGTGATAAAATGCAGACATGCATGACCCCTTTGCCAATTGGAAACCATTCTGTTCCTTGATATTCTGTCCTGATGGTAGCCTCTTGTCCTGAGTACAGGTTATGCATCAGGACACCCATTTCTTTAAGAGTGAGCCATAGTTTTTCATGATCTACATAATCAAAGGCTTTACTATAATCTATAAATCACAGAGTGATTTTATTTTGAAATTCTTTGGTGCTCTCCATTATCCAACATATATCTGCATTATCATCCCTAGTACCCCTTCCTTTCCTGAACCCAACTTGGACATTTGGCATTTTCACTCCATATATGGTAAAAGTCTTTGTTGTAGAATATTGAGCATCACTTTGCTTGCATGGGAGATTAATGCAATGGTCTGGTGGTTACTGCAGTCCCTGGTGTCACCTTTCTTGAGGACTGGAATGTATATTGAACATTTACAATATGTGGGGCATTCTTTTGTTTTCCATATTTGTTTAAAGACTTTAGTTAGGACTTGAGTAGATTCTGCCTCTATAGCTTAAAACAGCTCTCTCTGTTATACTTAGTCTAAAATGTGACGGCATTGTAGCACATATGGGGGACGGAGGAGAGACTCCTTCTATTGTCAGGCTATTACACTGTCTATCTTCGTTGCCATCTAACCGTATGTGATCTAAGCAATATGTGACATTTTTTACCCTTGTCACTAAAAAAATATATGAAGAAACACACATTATTCTTAACACATATTTCCAGCTTAAAGCACTTCACATCCACATTCAGGTGCAACTCAGAAAGGCTCTGAGTGAGCCTTTTGAGTCAATGGGTCAAGGCTAGAGTGAACAAAATGTGCCCCAGGGCTGTTTCTGTGGCTCCCCACTTCCTAGGTTAATTTTTTTTTTTTTACATTTTTTCAAAAATAATTGTTGCTCCCAAATTCCCTTTAGAGGGTTTGGAGCACTGTTGACATCTTTTTGTGTGTGTGGGGGGGTCTCCTGAGCCATTTAGGCTCAGTAGAGGCCTAAACTAGCTTGGGGGTATAGTAAAAGCATGACAAAAAATGTTCTGTACACTTCCAGGGTTTTGTAGCATTTGGGACTAAAACTTTTTTTTTTTGGCAGAAGAGGTGCAGTGGGGAAAGTGTGGCCATCCAAGCTCTCCTGGGGACCTACTGTGGCCCCTAGTCATCCACTGTCACCCACATCTCGGTTAATGACTAGCATAGATCTAAGCACCCTGCATGTTTTGACTGATTGGAAGTGCTGAAAGAGATTTATCACGTCACTCTGCCCCAACCAGCCTTTCTGAGTTGCACCTGAATGTGGATGTGAAGTGCTTTAAGTTGGAAATATGTGTTAAGAATAATGTGTGTTTCTTCATATATTTTTTTTTAGTGACAAGGGTAAAAAATGTCACATATTGCTTTTAATTTAATGAGACCTGTATCTGTTAATTTTTTTCCATAATGAATAGTGAGTTTGACTCATTATTATTTTTTCCTCCCCTTATCTCTAATCAGAGATTTCTGATGTCTGATCAGAGATTGAGGATAAAGAACTATTTAAAGAGCTACAATAATTAATGAAATGCAATAGTTTTTTTTAACCCACCATTCCAGAACATTTCTCGACCAATTTACATCAAGAGGTATCACAAATATAGAATTTTGTTTCAGATCATCCATCAAGCATAACATGCTATTTAATCATTATCCCTAGTGACACCGGCAGTTCATGGTCTGGTTGCTGTGTGTGTGTGTGTGTGTGTGTGTGCGCTTGTGTATATGGGTGGGCATGTGTGTGTACACACACTTCACTCTACCACTTGAGGGTAAGGTGCGATCTCATGGGCTTCACATGCATGGGAATTGTTTTTTAATTGTTCCTTGTATTGCAGTGCCTTGAATAGGATCTCTGATTATATATATATAGGCGCTGCAGAGCTCCTTCTGTGTGGGCAACAAGGGCAGCATCATCGGCGAAGAGCAGCTCACGGACTAGATAGTTTAGAGTCTTAGTGTGAGCCCTCAGACGGCTTAAGTTAAACAAGCTACCATCAGTACGGTAGCGTATATAGATGCCGTCGTCTTCTTCAAGCTCTGCCATAGCCCTTTGGAGCATCATGCTAAAGAAGATTGTAAATAAAGTTGGTGCAAGAACACAACCTTGCTTCACTCCATTAGTTATTAGAAAGGGCTCTGAAAGAGCATCGCCATATCTGACTTGACCACGCTGTCCCTCGTGTAGCAAGATAATCATTTTAAGGAATTTGGGGGGGCATCCTAGTCTTTCCAGGATCTGCCACAGACCTTTTCTACTTACAGTGTCAAAGGCTTTGGTGAGGTCGACAAATGTTACATAGAGACCCTTGTTCTGCTCCCTACATTTTTCTTGCAGTTGCCTAAGGGCAAATACCATGTCTGTAGTACTCCTATTGGCTCTGAAGCCACATTGGCTTTCAGGGAGAAGTTCTTCTGCAATAGCAGGAACTAACCTGTTCAGGAGTATCCTTGCAAGGATTTTTCCAGCAATAGAGAGCAGTGTTATGCCTCGATAGTTTGAGCAGTCGGATTTTGCTCCTTTTTTCTTGTACAGGGTGATGATGACTGCATCTCGGAGGTCTGATGGCAGTTCCCCTTTTTCCCAGCAATTCACAAGGAATTCGTGGAATTTTTCGTGGAGTGCATGACCTCCGTGTTTCCAAACTTCAGGTGGGATTCCATCAATCCCAGCTGCCTTGCCGTTTTTCATCTGCTGTATGGCCTTAAAGGTCTCTTCCAAAGTGGGAGCTATGTCCAATTCATTTTTCATTGGTTTTTGTATCATATCTTGGATAGCTGAGGCTTGGACTACTCGGTTGGCGCTAAAGAGACTTGATCACCAAATTGATCACCAACAGTGGTCCGCCCTGGCCTCACATCGGGAGCCATGGAGACGCACTATCCACAATGCTGCAGCCTTATTTGAGAACTCACAACGAACAAGTCTTGAAGAGAAACGACAACGCAGAAAGAATCACAACCCAAAAACATCACCCAAGGAGACCTTCTGCTGTGCTTTTTGCAACCGGACTTGTTTATCTCGGATTGGCCTTTTTAGTCATCAGCGCGCTTGCAGAAAGCGCGGGATGAGTCCTTCCTGAATCTTCGTTTGCGAAGAAAAGCCAGAGATATATATATATATTACAAACAAAAGTAAAATAAAACTGTTTTTTATAGGCTGTCTTGTGCTTGTTTTACAGGAAAAGATTCTGTAGGCAGGTTTTGCATTTGGAAAAAAATGGCCATATTTTCCTAACATGAAAGGCAATTACATTCATGTAATCATTGATTTGCAAAGAACACTGTCCTTAGCTTCTCTTTGAAGGAGAATATGAAGAAGTGTTTAGTTATTAATAGGTTTAATGGTACTATATCAGAATTCTGGATGATAGACAGGGTGCTACCCTGTTGATCTTACTGGATCTCTCAGTGGCTTTTGATACCCTTGATCATGGCATCTTACTGGAATGGTTCTGCAGTATGGTTGCCACAAGAACTGTCGTATGGAGGTTCTGCTCCTGTCAACAAGTCCAGTTACAGAAAGTAGTATTGGGAGTTTCCTGCACATCCACATGACAATCAACCCATGGGGTACCTGTGCTGCTCAATATGAAGTCACTGGGCAAGCTCATTAGGAATTTGGGGATTAGGTACCATGAGTGTTCTGATGACATCAGAGTACCTTGTCATCAGAATTAGCTGATTCTAGAGCCATCTTTTCCAGGTTAAATATGCTCAGAGTGCATATCCACCTTTGACTGGTCTGCCAGTGGTGACCTCTCCTGCACAGAGATCTCTGGGTCCACAGTAGTTCATGCACGGAAAATATCCTGATTGTGCTAGAGTGCATTCTCCGTGTGGCTTTAAGACACCACTGAAGGCACCGTGGAAACCTCAGCTAGTGCAAAATGTAGCAGCTAGATTGCTAAATGGAACATCTTATAGAAACCACATAACTCTGATTTTAAAGGAATTGCACTGGCTGCTGATACATTTCTGGTTTTCTTTAAAGTTGTTGGTAATGATATTTCACATCGAAAATGGTTTGGGATTTCAAGATTTGAAGGAATACTTCTCCCAGTATCACTGCTTGCAGGTTGAAGTCTGCTGGGGCAGGGCAGGCAATATACTGTTTGAGGACATAGGCGAGGACCTTCTGTACTGCAGCATCTTGGTTGTGGAACTCTTTGCTTATGTACACCTGATTGGTGCCAATGGTGACTTCATTTAAATGTCAGGTTAAAATATGGCCTTTTATCAAACCCTTTGAAGCCTAATGAATTTACTTCAAATCTTTCCACTTGTGTGGTTTAAAACCATTTTAACCTTTTAAAATCATTGAATTAATGTTTTTAGAAGATTTACATTATTTTTACTATCTTAAATTTTAATTTTGTTAAACTATTCTTATTGTAAGACATCTTCATCCCCTCTATCAATACCTCTACTTCTATATATCTGCCCTCTTTGTCACTGAATATTTCTTTTGATGGTATTTTGTTCGTCACATATAGCACAACCCCCTTTTTCTTCTTTTTTTCCATAGACGAAACATAATTCACACACTTGAAGTTTCATATTCTTCAAGTATTTTTGATTCTTTTTATTTATATGGGTTTCCAAAAGACATAATACATCTGCCTTAAATTTTGCCTTCTCTAATAGATGGAATATTTGTCTTCTCTAAGCTGGGGAGTTTAATCCATTGACATTCCATTATATTTTTTTATTATTCATTTCAATTTTCCCCATCATCCTCATCTCCACTACTTATTTCTCTCTCTCCTTCTTCCGATTCTTGCACTTCCTCATTTACCTCCCCCTGCTGCTCCTTGTTCTTCCTCTCCTTCTTTGAGAATTCCTGTTTCTTTCCTCCCTCATTTTGTCTGTCTGTTTGTCTTTTATTTTTTTGTCCCACAGTTCTCTTTCTGTACATATTCTTCTAAAGCTTTCTTATATTTTTGATAAAATTTGTTTTCTTTTTTGATCGTATCTATTTTGAGCTTCCTTTGAGTATAATTAAATGTCAGACCTTCTATCTCTTCCCATCTATACCTTACTCCTTTCATTCTTAGCTTTTTAACTAAAAACAAATACTCTTTCCTTTTCTTTAAGACCTCCGGTGGGATATCCTTAAATATCTTTATCTCTTTATTATCTACAGTCAGTTGTTTCATATAATGTTGTTGTATTATTAAATCTCTTCTCCATTCTCTTGTAAAATAGATTACTATATCCCTAGGGAGATTTTTTTCTCTTGTAATTTTAGCGTTTCTGCAATATAATTTATCTATGTCCCATCTAATTTTTTCCTGATCTTGTTCTACAAATGCTGCTAATATTGGAGTTAATCTATTATACAGATTCTCATTTCTTCTTCTGGTACCCCCTTAGTTTCAAGCATTTTCTTCTTTGTTTTATTTCCTTCCAGAAACTCAATTCCTGCTCCTTTTCTTGTTCTTCCCTTAATAACTGACTTGCTTTCTCCAGTTCAGTTGTCTTTGTTTGAATTTGTCTTACCTGGACTTTCAATTGATTTACTTCCTCATTTACTTTCCCAATAGATTATTTAAGATCAGTCAATTTCCCGTTTCAAATATTTTCTCAAATCATTTCTAGTATCCTTTATCTCTTTTTTCATATCCTTCATTCTCTGAGGGAGGGGTGATGCGGTTCCTTTACATCTGGGTTTCGTCAGTCACCGCCCAGGTGTAGCAGGAAGTTACATCAAGCCTCTTCATATTCAAATTTCTTTGTCTTCATCTCCTCCATCCTGGAGCCACGAGGCCAGTTCTAACTTCCTGCTTCGCCCAGTAGGTAGCTGAGAAATCTCCTCCGTCTGGAATTTCTATCTCCACCTTTATTCTTTTTCCTTTCTTGTTCCTTTACCTACCTTTTTCCTTCTCCAGGCATTGCTGCTTTTCAGCCCTTGCCTTTCTCCTTTTGAATTTCCCGCCTATTTAAAAAAAAAAAAATCCTCTCCTCTCTCCGCGCGGCTGCTCAGTCGGCTCCAGCCTGCTCCTCCTCTCTCTCTTCCCCCCTCCCACCTCTCTCCTTACTGTTTTCTTTTCTCCGAGGCCATGCAGGCCCAGGAGATTCCCCAGCAGGCGGGGAAGGACTCCGGAGTGGCCGGGGATGCGATTCTCGACCGCGGCCACTCCGAGGACGCGGAGAGCGCTGCTGAGGGAGCCGCGGTCGCCATTGCTGCCGCTGCCGGCTCCCATGGGGGCGTCCCTCAGAGGGACGCGGCCCGGAAGGCACACCAGGCCATCGTGACTGGGAAAGCCTCCGATGGCCAAGCAGCAGCTAAGCCACGGAAGAGGCCAGCACAGCCCAGGAAGAAGCTGGCCTCCGATGCCTCCAGCGGGACCGCGATGGAACCTCCGGCCCTATGGAGTGCTTGGCACGCGCCAGGTGCCTGCTGCCAGGACTGGCCAGGGGCAGGAGCCCCTAGGAAGGTACAAGGGGCCCTTGGGGGGAGCGGGGACGAACTGCCCCTTCCCCCACGCATCGTGCCCTCCCTGCTTTTGGGGACGGCACGTATTCTACCCCCCTGGAGGCCAAACGGAGCGCGGGAGGGGGAAGGGGAGAGCGAGGACTCGCGCTCCAATGCGGAGCCCTCACCATCCACCGGGCCCCAAGCAACCGCTGCAGCTGCCTCGGGGGAGGGGGGCACACCGCATGGGGAACCCCATTCGCTGTCTGACCCCACTCCAGGAAGCAGCCAGGCCCTACCCCAACCGAGCCAACCACCACAAAGCCTGGGCATGGAGGAGCAGGCCTTACAGGCCCCAACTCCTCAAGCACCCCCCCCACAGGCCCTGGCCTCCCAACCTCCACTCCTCCCGACCTTGCCTGCCCAGGTGCCACCTCAGCAACACCAGCTGCCCTTGGTGCTCCAACCAATGCCTCAGCAGGCAGTACCTATCCAGGCGCAGCAACCGTTGGTTTACCAGGCCCTGCCGCCACAGGGGCCGGTGAACCAGACCCTGGGCTTGGGTAACCAAAATCAGGTTTTCCTCCCACCAGTGGTCCAGCCTCAGCCTATGCAGGCGGTGGGTTTTCAGGCACAGCCCTACCAGGCCCCAGTCCTTCAGGCCCCGCCTCTCCAGGCACCCACGGGCCATACCAGCCAAAACCACCATGGCATCCCAGTGTTTTACGATCACTCTAGCGGGGAAGAGTCTGACATCGAGGGGTTGGCCGCTCACCCACCCAAGGCCAGGGGAGCTAGACCCACACAGCGGGGGGGTCGTAGAAAGCGTAAGGGCGCCATTAAGGCAGCCCTACAGCTACTCTCAAAGGCATTGCTCTCAGACGAGGATTCGTCAGAAGAGCCTGGCACGAGCGCCTCAACCTCGGGGGTTCCCCCTAAGAACCAGGCGAACAACGCGCAGTCCCAGCAGCCAGCAGGACCGGGCAAGGCAAAAGCTAAGTCCGCGTCCAAGGGCCCTAGGGACCCATTAAGAGGCACAGATGTCCTGGCCAAGAAGAGGAAGGATCCTCCCTCCACCCACTCTTCTGCAGAGTCCCTACCTCCCTCGGATGAGGAACGCGCCCTCACCGACGTCGTCAGGGCGTCTGGGACCCACGACGATGTAATCCTAACCGACAAGGAAGAAGGAGAAATCTCTGATTCCGAGTTTGCAGACCAGGACCAATCGGATCGCCTTTTCCAAGGAGAGTGGTATGTTCCTCTCCTTACTAGGGTGATGGCAACACTAGAAATTACTCCTACAGACACAGACCAAGCTCCATCGACATCGTCGTCCAACGAGAAGGTCGCTGCAGTGATGCGCACCTCACGCCCAAAGAAGCCGGAGCTTCCCTTTCCAGAGGCCTTCTGGTCCCTGGTAACCGACGAATGGGAAAAACCCTCAATGGGAAGGCGGGGCACCACTGTGGCTCAGAAATATTACAACACCACTCAACGCTTTCTGGACCTCCTAAAGCCCCCAGTGGTCGACAATCCTGTCGCGTCCCTCATCTCCAATTGTCTGGCTCCTAAGGAAGGAGAGGGCTCTCTCCGGGACCCAGACGAAAAAAGAACCGACGCAGCCATCAAGAAGGCCCACGACTCCGCGGCATGCGGGGTCAGATCCACGCTGGCAATATCGCTTTTTTCCAGAGCGGCGATAGTGTGGCTGCAAGAGCTCATGGAGATCCAGGAGCTCGATCCAAACGTGCTGCACAAGTCTCTGCTTAGATTCCTGCGTACCTTCTTCTTCATAGCCGACGCGGCACAGGACGCCATGATTTTTTCCGCCCGTGCGATCGGGGCCCTCACGCTGGCCAGGAGATCAGTCTGGCTAAAGCACTGGCAGGTGGATACTCCTACCAGGGCAGCATTGGCCTCAGCGGCCTTTAAGGGCCTTAAACTGTTTGGGGAAGAGGCCCTAAAAGGTATCCTAGTCGAGACAAAGGACAAAAAGTTGGCCATGCCCTCCACACTCAAGAAGCCAGACAAGAAGAGCGGCAGACGACCCTTTCAGACTTCTCGTCCCTTTCGTTCCTTTCGGGGATTCGGGAAGCAGCGAAACTACAACTCCTTTCGCCCACCATGGGTTAAGCCAAACTACGTCATCAGACAGAACACTGGACCGCAGCCCAACAACAGCAGAAGGGGAGGCTCCAACGCCCAGCGTGGAGGCTCGCGACAACAATCCTGACTCGGGGTCGCCCCCAGTGGGCGGCCGCCTCAGTCTGTTCCTGCAGCTTTGGTCGAACTCGACAACGGACAGGTGGGTCGTCTCAACAATCACCCACGGGTACAAAATCGAGTTCGACTCAAGGCCAAGGGGCAGATTTCTCCCAGCCCCAATACCCAAAGACCCAAAGAAGGCGAGAGACCTGACGACAGCCATATCTCACCTAAGACACATAGCAGCCATAGAAGAGGTACCACCCTCTCAGCGCTTCTTAGGCGTGTACTCCTTCTTCTTCACAGTACCAAAGAAGGATGGCAGCCAGAGGTCCATCCTGGACCTAAAATACACCAACAGACACATCATATACAGAAAGTTCCGGATGGAGACGCTTACATCCATAAGGGAGGCGCTCCAACCAGGAGACTTTCTAGCCTCACTCGATCTCTCCGATGCATATATGCACATCATGATCCACGAGGACAGCAGACAATACCTCCGCTTTGCATTCGGGGATCAACACTTCCAGTTCAGGGCCCTTCCATTTGGTCTGGCCTCAGCACCAAGGGTCTTCACCAAGGTCCTGGTCACCCTAATCGCCAACCTGAGGGCACAGGGAATCCACCTGTACCCATATTTGGACGACATCTTACTGCGTGCGTCCTCTCTGAACAAAGCAGGGAGAGACCTGCAGACCACAATTCACTATCTGCAGGCCCATGGTTTTCTGGTGAACTTCAAAAAGAGCAGCCTGTCTCCTGCCCGCACCATCGTCCACCTGGGTGTGGAAATAGACACACAACGTTCCAAGATCACCCTGTCCAAGGAGCGACAGGAGGTCCTCCTACGGGAAGTTCGCACCGTTCGTTTACTAAGGAAGGTACCACTGTCCCTACTAGCCAGACTCCTCGGCCTTATGATATCAGCCTTTGGGGTTGTGCCTTGGGCAAGGTTCCACTCCAGACCCCTGCAGAACTTCCTGATGCCTTACCAAAAGGAGATCGCATTGAGGAAGTCCCCTCTCCTTCTCCTCCCACAGCATGTGAAGGATTCGCTGGCCTGGTGGTCTCAGATGAAAACAGTCAGCAAGGGTTCTCCGTTCACAGTACCCCAGGCGATCCTGGTCACCTCCGATGCGAGCCTACGGGGCTGGGGAGCACACTGTCAGGGACAAGTGACGCAAGGGATTTGGAGCCCACAGGAAAAGACGCACAGCATCAACTGGTTGGAGCTACGAGCGGCTCGCTTGGCCCTGCAACACTTCACCCCAGTCCTGAGAGGTCAACACGTCATGGTGATGACGGACAACACTACAGCCCGATCGTACATAGCAAAACAAGGAGGTTCGAGATCCCGGTCCCTGCAACAGGAAGCGGATCTCATCTTCCTCTGGGCCGAACGGACGGTGCAGTCCCTTACGGCTCAGTACCTGCAGGGGGAACGCAATCAACAAGCGGACTACCTGAGCAGATACTCGGTTCTACCCGGAGAGTGGGAGCTAAACGACGACGTGTTCACTCAGGTCCAGGCCAGGTTCGGCCAGCTGGAGGTGGACATGTTCGCGACAAGATCGAACGCCAAGCTGGACAGGTTCTTCGCCAGGTTCTTTCACCACAACGCCGAAGGCATGGACGCCCTACGATCCCCTTGGCCGGCCGGTCTCCTATACCTGTTTCCCCCACTTCCCCTCATAGGGAAAGTCTGTCGGAAGATTCGCCAGGAGAAGGCACAAGTGGTCCTGATAGCGCCACATTGGCCGAGGCGCCCCTGGTTCTCCGAGTTGATGGACATGAGGGTTCAGAGCCAGTGGCGTCTACCTCAGAGACCCGACCTTCTTCATCAGGGTCCGATCCTCCACCCAGATCCAAGCTGGTTACAACTGACAGCTTGGAGGTTGAGCGGCAAGCCCTAAGAGAACATGGATACGACGATTCAGTCATTAGTACCCTTCTTTCCTCTAGGCGCGTGTCCACCAGGAGGATCTATGAAGCTACATGGCGAGCCTTCAAGAGATGGTGTGCCCCTCGCCAATTGATCGCTGAAGAAGCTTCGGTGAAACATATCCTGGCATTCTTACAGAAAGGCCTCGAGGCGGGCTTACGACCAAATACCCTGAAGAGACAGGTGGCCGCTCTGTCGGCCTTCCTCACAGCACAGGACGGAAACCGCCTCTCATCGCATCCCCATATCAGGCGTTTCCTCAGGGGTGCCTCGATAGTTTCACCCCCGGTGCGGCACAGGTTTCCGTCGTGGAACCTCTCCCTAGTCCTCAGGCAACTCATGAAGCACCCGTTTGAACCGTTGCGCACAGTTTCCCTTAGAATTCTCACCATCAAGGTTGCCTTCCTAGTGGCCATCACCTCAGCGCGAAGAGTGTCGGAGTTGGCCTCTCTGTCAGTTAGGGAACACCTGTGTTCCTTTACCAAGGATGTAGTGACCCTACACCCAGACCCGTCATTCAAACCAAAGGTAGTCTCCGAGTTCCATGTCTCGCAGCCCTTGATTCTGCCATCCTTTTGCCCTGACCCTTCGCACCCGAAGGAGAAGCTCTGGCATAACTTGGACGTCAGGAGGGCCCTGAAGATCTACATTAGACGTACTGCCCCCATCAGACGTTGCGACGCCCTATTCGTCTCTTTCTCTCAGACAGCCATAGGGTCCAGAGCTTCGCAGAAGACCATTGCTTCCTGGATCAGGGCTTGTATCTTCGAGGCCTATGACTCAGCTAGGCTTCCCAGACCTTCAGGGGTCACGGCACATTCGACTAGGTCAGCCGCGACATCCGCGGTCTTCTCCACTAACGCTTCCCTGGTAGAAATCTGCAGGGCAGCAACCTGGAGCACACCGTCCACCTTCATTAGACACTATAAGGTGGATAAGTTCCGTTCCGCCGAGGCGAACTTCGGTCGGAGGGTGCTCCAGGAGGTGCTCAGAGACTGAGTCCGCCAATCCCGCAGTCACTCCCGCCCTATTGAGTCAGCTTGGGCACGTCCCAGATGTAAAGGAACCGCATCACCCCTCCCTCAGAGAATGCCACATTGGTTACTTACCGTGAAGGTGCATTCTTGAGGGAGTGGGGTGATGCGGGTCCTTTCCCCGCCCAGTGACTGCGTGCGTTTTTCCTTACATGGCGGTACCCTTATTATTTAGCTCTGCTTAATGTTATTTGACTTAAACGATTTCCTTAGTCCTTACAGGGCTTTGCTAGTCAGTGAACTGGCCTCGTGGCTCCAGGATGGAGGAGATGAAGACAAAGAAATTTGAATATGAAGAGGCTTGATGTAACTTCCTGCTACACCTGGGCGGTGACTGACGAAACCCAGATGTAAAGGACCCGCATCACCCCACTCCCTCAAGAATGCACCTTCACGGTAAGTAACCAATGTGGCATTTCCTGATGTAATTTCTGTATTTCCTCCAAAATCCTCAGATTTGTGTCTATATTTTTTTGTTCTGTTTCTACTGAACCCCTTCTTCCCAATGGTTGAGTTGTTTTCCTCAGGCTGGATGCCATTTTTGATCTATCTCCTTTCTTATTTACCTCTCCTTCTCTTTCCTTGCTTGCTTTAATGTTATAAATCACCTTCTTTCCTTACTCTTTTCTATACTTACACTAATTATCAGCTTCTATTTCTTTGATTTCCAGATCTTCAAATTTCTATTTTCTAAATTGTTATTCTTAACTTACATTCAACAATCCCTTAGTATTAATTCAATAACCCTGTTAATTAATTAATTAACTAATTATTAATTATCAATCAGTTATTAATTATTAATTATCAATCAATTAATTCTATTTCTTCCTTTGTTCAATCACAAGTTCATTTATATCAAACAGACCATCAATTAATAAATCTTTTTCCCTCTTTATTCTTAGTTCTTAATTCTCAAATTTTAGCTCTTAAAGCTCAACACAGCACAGCGATCATCAATTTTATCTCCTTACTACTCAACCTTCAATCAGTTTGAACTCATTAGTACACAAGTATCATCAATTAATTTGTTCCAGTTAATTAACATTAAATTCATAAAATCAGTGAGCTCACAAGTCCTTGTTTTTTCCTTGTTAGAAAGATAATTATTCTTCACAAATTATTCTTCACAAATTAAGTACCAAATACATTGCATTCACTATTCAATATTAAGTTCAGTCATAGATATTCAGTGTTCAACCCTTTGTTTATTCACAGTTCAGCTCCTTTGCCAATGATTTTATTTATCAGTACCTTTTTATTACAATTTACTGCTGCCTTTGATCCTTCAATCATCCTCTGTTCTTCTTCCTCCTCTTCTTGGCCTCCTTAATCTCCTCTTCACATTCTTGTTCCTTTGCTCCTTTCTTGCTTCGTTTTTCAACACGTTTTCCTTCATAGTCTTTCACTCTTTTCTTACTCTGTTGTCAAAATCAAAGCCTCTCCTCTTGAACTCCTCTTATGTTATCCAGCTGTTTCTCTTTCTTCTTAAGCATTTGCAACATTTAAACACCACGTAATCAGTGAGAGTAGATTTCCATAAAGTAGATTTGGGTTAAGTAACTCATATCTTTTCTTTAAAAAAATATTCAAAACTTCAGCTCAAACTCAAACTCTTTGTTTCACGTCTCTTTCTTGTCTTTGTTGTCTCAAACTTATAGTCCTCAAGTCCTCAAGTTTCTCTTTTCAGTCTCTCTGGATACTTTACTCTCAACAATACCCCTATTCCACTTCTTTCCAAAAAACAAATATGAAAACACAACAACAACAAAAAAATAAATTCCAACAACCTTTCAAACTATATCCACCTTTCAGCAAGTCATGTTTTTAAAGAGTATAATCTGAGTTTCGCTTCTATTCGCTCACAACAATCTTCTACTGAAAAGTGAAAGTTGGCAGTATTCTGCCTTTGATTCAGCACGGAGCAGTGGCTGTGGAAATCTTCACGTTCCTCGGCTTCTCTCTTGAGGATACTTCGAGATGGTATACTACCGCTCTTTTGCCCCTTCCAATGCCATTTCAGGATCTCTGTGAGCCCCCTCTGAATCCCCTTTATTGGCCTCTGGGCCTCTGGAGCGTCTCCGGGGGCTCCATGAAGGCCTCCCAGCCCTCCCCCTCCCTCCCAAGGCCTTCATGGGGCCGCCGTAGCATCTCCGGGGGCTCCGTGAAGGTCTCCCTGGTCCTCCCCCTCGCTCCCAAGGCCTTCATGGGGCCTCCGGAGCGTCTCCGGGGACCCCGTGAAGGTCTTCCCGGCCCTTCCCCCTCCTGCCCAAGGCCTTCATGGGGCTTCCGAAGCATCTCCAGGGACCCCGTGAAGGTCTCCCCGGCCCTTCCCCCTCCTGTCCAAGGCCTTCATGGGGCTTCCGGAGCGTCTCCAGGGACCCCATGAAGGTCTCCCCGGCCCTTCCCCCTCCCGCCCAAGGCCTCAACGGGGCCTCCAGAGGCCCAGTGTCACTGCTTTTGGGAGGGCGGGGAGCCCTCCCAAAACCTGCAAATATTCAAAACCACGAATGCTAAGTTCGCGAATGTGCAGGGGCAACTGTATAGTGATTTTCAAGAAGTTCTCCACTGAGAGAAGAATGCTGTTGTGGACCAGCCTGGACACTCCCATCCCCTCCATGTGAAAGAATATACAACAAAGAATATCTTCACAAAATATAGTGGGTACATATGAGTAACATGAGAAGATTAGCTATATGAGGTTAATTGTTGAATATTGGCAATAAAAGGCCACAACTTGGTAATAGCTGTAAATGGTTGGCACCAATTGCATGGTTCTAGAACCTTTCATTGAACAACCCTGTGTTGGCCAATGGACTATTGTTGGTTGCCACCAGCACCAACACATGGAGGCCAAGCTCCGCCCACTCGACACTCTCCCCTTCCCTGTAAAACAAGGTTATAAAAAGGGGCAGGGTCTCTGTGAACTCGAACGTAACTTGAACTTAGACTTGAACTTGACTGAGACCCCCATCTGTTTTCCCTGGACCAGAGCCCATGCTATCCGCCTAACAAGTTGTGACATGAAAAGAATACAAGTAGAAAAAAAACACTATTAAACAGTAATCTAATAATAAAGGGAGGAAGGGTAGATCTTTGGCTCCAAGGAGCCAACTGCGGTCTCTGACATCAGGGGCCGGCTTATATTCTGGACCCCGGCACAGAGACCACGTCATCCAGCCGCACTGGAAGCTGTGGCTGGAAGTCCTGCCCCTGCCTCTACACTGACCAAACTGAGCGAGGGAGTCCTGCTCTGATTGGCCATCACTTTGCGCCCTCCACCTGGCCCACGGGGCAGGCCGGGAAGGGGAAGGTGGGCATGGTGGCCCCCATGCCAGCTGCCACACGGTCGTGGGGGCTACCAGCCATGGACGGGGCTCCAGGTGGGCTGCAAGCAGCCTGCCAGTTAAGCCCAGTAACCCCCCTTCTTGAAAAGCTAACTTATTTTGCACATCTGTAGAGAAGTAATCAATTCCTTTGCCTTATTTTCACTTTGTCCAGAAGTTTAAATATAGTTGTTTGTTGTGTTTACAACCTAGAAACTGTGTGAGTGTGCTGTGTTAAAATTGGAGCACATACATCATATTTGCTCTTCACTACATGACAATTCCCTCTCCAGTAACACCCCCTTGTCATGGGAGAGAGGCTTGCGTACCCTAATGATGTTTTGCGCTATGCTGGCGGTGGCATAGCCAAGCAGGTCAAAACCGAAGGGTCTGACAAAGAGCGTCAAAGGGCAGGATGGGCTCTCTAGCCTTATGGCAACCATCCTAGGAGAAGGAAAACTCTAATCCCAAACCCGGGCAGATGGTGCTCGTCCAACCCTGTAAGGTCAACCATCTAAGAGAAGGAAACTCTAATCAAACCTACGACCCGAGGACCTCGCTGCTACTGTCCATGCCTGCAAGACCACAGCACATGAACCTTTGGTTTAAAGGGTCAGGCCAGTTCCGTGCACGCTGTGCTTCACCAGAAAAATCCATTGCACAGGCTTGAATGATAAATCCAGTTCCAAAAAAAGCCCTGTAGCGATAGGCGAGGGATGAAACGGCAGGTGTAAAGATGCACTGGAAGCCAGAGACCCAACCCTGCATGCAGGTGGTTCAGGACTTTGGTTGTTCGAGGCTGACCCATGAGATGACAGTCTTCTTTGGCAGCATCCTGAATGACCAAGCAGCCTTTTTAAAGAGAGCACTGCTTGCTCCATATGGAGAGGGGCCTAGAAAAGGTGGCCTAAAGAAAGCTCATCCCCATCTACCTGGTTGGCTAGCTGTGGCCAATGGGCATCTTCTGATGCGGTGAAACCAAGGCAAAGAAACAAAGGTACACACCGGCCTCCAAAGGTGTAAATAAACTGACGTTTGCATGCTGAAACATCAGAACCATGCGTGACTCTGCAGATAGTGGACGGCCTGAGTGTCATTCTGCCCTAATAGCCCATGAACTATCACAACTTAATATCGACATCGCTGCTCTTAGTGAAGTTCATCTCTATGAGGAAGTTAAAGAACACGGCGCTGGCTACACACTTTACTGGTCTGGCAAACCCAAAACCAAAAAACATTTTTCAGGAATAGGCTTCATGATTAAAAACTCCATTGCCTCCAAACTCGAAACCTTGCCAACAGGACACTCTGATTGCATTATTCCCTTTTGAATCTGAAACATGGGTCACCTATTGCCACCACCTACGACTCCTCGAAAGCTTTCATCAGCCCTGTATATGCACAATCCTAAATATACACTGGACTGACTATGTGACTAATGTTGCTGTCCTTGAGCAAGCAGGGATCACCAGCATTGAGGCCATGATATTGAGAACACAGCTGCGCTGGGCAGGGCACGTTTCTAGGATGGAGGACTATCGCTTCCCAAAAATAGTACTCTATGGTGAACTCGCCACGGGTAAGTGTAAGAGGGGTGCTCCAAAAAGGCGATTCAAGGACTTCCTGAAACATCTCAGGCTCGGCCAAATTGATCACCAACAATGGTCTGCCCTGGCCTCACATTGGGAGGCATGGAGATGCACTATCCACAATGCTGCAGCCTTATTTGAGAACTCACGCCAAACAAGTCTTGAAGAGAAGCGACAACGCAGAAAGAATCACAACCCAGAAACATCACCCAAGGAGACGTTCTGCTGTGTTTTCTGCAACCGGACTTGTTCATCTCAGATTGGCCTTTTTAGTCATCAGCGCGCTTGCAGAAAGCGCGGGATGAGTCCTTCCCTGAATCTTCGTTTGTGAAGAAAAACCAGAGGAGGGGAGACATGACAATTTATTTCATGTCTGCTTTAATAGCAGTTGTCAGCCTGTATACTGTAAATGACTACACATTGTTTTTTAAAAAATGTGAGACCATTTATCTTGGAAGTTATGTGATGTCCTGGAAACCTCAGTTGGCATCTTCTTCACTGTTATAAAAACAGTGAAGTGAACTGAATATTAAATGAGCAAATATCAATTAAATATCAAAAACCAGTTTTTAAAAATGTCCAATTAAGCTAGAGAGTTTAAAAAACAAAGGACTTTTGGTTATGTCCATAGTGAAAGGAAGAAAAGGGAAGAATGGGATGATTAATCGTGGCCACTTCAGCACGGCCATTTCAGTGCTACTGTTTCAGCCCAGTTGGTTGATCACACATGTAGCCCTTTCAGTGTGGCCCAAAGAGCACAGTGGAAGGTTCAAAGCCACCCTTTCAGCACGAGGCTGTTTCAGCACCGATCGCTGCTCTGCTCTGTTTCCTTTCACACTGCTCCTGTCTCCTAGGACTGGGGTGGTACCGGGGGTGGTGGTGCTTCAACGCTGCTCCTGTCTTCTAAGAATCCCTTTTAGAATTGGGGAAGTTCTTTCTCATGTGTAGGGGCAGGTTGAGAAAAGCAGCAGAAACACCAGGCTGAAATGTTCTTTCTCAATACCAAGAGGAGGTAGTGCTGTTTGTCTCTACCTCTTGTTCCTCATGAGAAAGAGCCTTCCCATACTCATAAGAAAGTACTGACTGCTCTCTGTTTCCCCATTTCAAATTTTTCTAGCAATGAAGAAAGCCAAGGTGAACATTGAGCCAACTGGCTGGTTCGGTGGTGTGGTCGGGAATAAATACCTGACCGCCAGACCAGAGGGAAAACTGCTGCCTAGAGCAGCAGGCCCCTCTTCCCAGCCAATCAGAGACCCAGAGCCATCCTAGCTCCCTATTGACTGGGGGACAGTACCAACCAGCCAATCAGGGAGAGGGAGTCTCTCCCCGATTGGCTGATATATGATCCCCTTCCCAGCCTGAGTGAGGCATGCTGGGAGGAAGAAGCCACCCAGCATGGTGGCACCCATGCCTACCCTTCCAGGCACGTAGAGGGCTATCGCCGGGGGACCCTCACCAGCCCACAAATCGGCCGCTTGTGAGTCTTAGCAGCTGTCTTCCTTTACTTGAGAAAAAGAACTGAACATTTCAGCCCACTCACCATATTCTAGGGCAGGAAATTCTCCTGCTTGCTATCATTTAGAACTGAATGAAAAACAAATCAAAAGAAACATAACAAAAAGAAATCTGCCTCCCTCCCCCAGTTTCCCCACTTCAAGTTTTCCAGTAATGAAGAATGCCAAGATTAACCTTTCCCTTATGCATGAGAAAGAACCTTCCCCACTCTGAAAGGGATTCTTAGGAGACAGGAGCAGTGTTGAAGACTGCCTCTCCACCCCACCCCCACTTTTCAGGAGAAGGGTTGAACACTGCCTCTCGCGCCCCCCCCCCACTTTTCAGGAGACAGGGACAGCATTAAAGGAAACAGAGCAGAGTAGCAATTGGTGCTGAAATGGTCCCGCACTGAAAGGGAGGTGTTGAACTGTCTGCTGCACTCTATTGGCCATGCTGAAAGGGCTGCACTTAAGTGGTCATGATCAACTAGCTGGGCTGAAGTGGCAGCTGAAACAGCAGTGCTGAGGAAGCCATGCTGAAGTGGCCACAATTAATCATCCTATTAATCATAGAGAAGATGGCAAAGTGCTAATAGGGGACAGAGAAAAATTAGAACTACTCAACACCATCTTTATCTCTGTCTTTTCCCAAAAGGAAAACAGTGCTGAACCTGGGGGAAATTGAGCAGATGATGCAGTAGCAGAAATGCAGCACAGAATAGGTAAAGAGGTAGTACAGCAATACCTGGCTACTCAAGACTCCAGGGCCAGATTAACTTCATCCTAGGGTATTAAAAGAACTGGCAGAAGTAATTTCAGATCCACTGGCAATAATCTTTGATAATTCCTGGAAAATATGTCCCAGAAGACTAGAGGAGGGCAAATGTTGTCCCCATTTTCAAAAAGAGGAAAAAAAGAGGACACAGAGAGTTACCACCCAGTTACCCTATTGGAGTTAGCAACCTTTTGGGTTTTTTTAAAAAATATTTATTTATGTTCTAATTATGAACATACATATACATACATACACATACATACATTATGAACATACACACATGCACCTTCATATACATAGCTATACTTATCTATAACCTCTATGACTTCCAAAACAGTTTATTTCTTCCTTCTTTCCATTTCTCTCTATCGTCCCACCTTCCAATATAATCCTATCCATCTATCCACATCCCGCTCTCATCTTTATCCCTCTCATTATTTTCTTTCAAACTTCCTGATGCCCTCACCCCATACCTTCTACACTTACTCTCACCTTCAGACATACTACTTCTTCTCATTCCAACTCATTCAACTTTTCCCTTCTTGCATTCCTATCCCTTCTCCCCATCACCGAACCATTCGCCTCCCTTCTGCCCGGCCCCTGTCTAGGGTTGCTTCAAATTGTTCTCTTTCCTTTTACTCCCATTATTTACCACTTTGAATTATTGTTTCTTTTACTTTCCCTTTCTGTCTCCTATATGCAACTATTAATTTTAAAGCTTTTTAAGTTTGAGAAAAAAAGAGTTTTATGCTTTATTGTTCAGAACCTTTTTCAACCAAAATATTTCTTATTTCTTATATCTTTTCTGTGTTTTGTCTGTTGTACTGTCCCTTTTCATTATCCTATTTAAGTCGCCTTAATTTTCCTTCCCCCCCCCATTATTTTTGGATTGGGGACCATTCTTCTTCCAATTGAGTTAGCCACCTTTTGCATGCCTATATTTGCATGGTAGTTAGATTACATGTTACTCTAGGAATGTAGGCCCAACATGCTTATGGTAACTTACTGTTTGTTTGTTTGTTCACACCCACTCTCTTCCTGCATCATATAACTTTCCTTTGTTCTCTGGGGTCCCATCTGCTCTCACCTCTCTCTATCTCCCTGCCTGTTCTTCATGCAGCATGTATGTGATAAAGAGCTCTCTCTGGGGGAGATGTTCCACCTTTCCTGATACCGTGTAGAACTCTTTTCTTTGGTACCTTTCTTCAAGAAGATGAACCTATGTTGATTATGCACAAGTATTTGGGAATAAAGCTACTTTTATATACCTTATGAAGAAGATTGAGCTTGATTCCTTTCTCTGCTAGATATTGTGTTTGGTTTGGAATGGGCTAATGAGCTGTTCAAACATCTGCTTAGCACATGAGATGCTCTGCTTAAGAGATCAATCCCTCATATTTCCCAATAAGCCTGACATCAATACCAGGAAAGATTCTAGAGCAGGTCATTAAATAGAGCACTGTAAGCACTTAGTAAGGAATGCCATGATCAATAAAGTCAACATGGTTTTCTCAAAAACAAGCCATGCCAAACTAGTCTTATTACATGCTTGGTAGATAAAGGGAATGCTATGGATGTAGCATATCTTATTTCAGTAAGCCCCCCATGACATTCTTGCAAACAAGCTAGTAAAATGTAGGGTAGACAATGCTATTATTAGATGAATTTGTAATTATAACTGACTGACCAAATTCAATGGCTCTTCTTCATTCTAGAAAGAAGTGATGAGTGGGGTGCCACAGGGTTCTGTTCTGAGCCCAGTACAAAGGGTTTTGTTTTGGGCCCAATACTAACCAATGATTTTCTTGCTTCACCAGAAGACCTCATAAATTGAAGGGAGATGAGTAGGTTTAGTTAACTCTCCTCTCCCTCTGTAGCTGCCTGTACCCACCCTTTTCATCTCCACAGCTTTGGATGACTGACTACCACAACAGGGAAGATGGCATGGGGGATTTGCAGAAATCGTATCCCACCCTATTTTATGGAAGCCTATGATTGATAAAAGACGATGTATAGAAAAATAGCAGTGGGCAATGCATTTTTGTCCTTTTTTCAAAAAACAAACAAACAAAAAACAAACAAACAAAAAACAACAACCATGACACTAATTTTAGGAAGTTAGAAAAAATGAACATGTCCTTGGTATAAAAGATACAGAAGGGGGGAAAGCATGAGACTATACAGCACTCTCATAAGAATATGATTTCCAGGATATTGTATCATTAAAGTTGTTTTAATATCACTTCTGTTGTTATGTGCTTTCAAGTTGACTCTGACTTACAACAACTTACATCCTAGGATTTTCTTGACAAGGTTTATTCAGAGAAGGTTTGCCATTGCCTTCCTCTGAGATGACAGAATGTGACTTGCTCATGACCACCCAGTGGTCACATAACATGCCATATATTCAGTTTAATACAGTTGCATGATAGGAGTCCATACAGTTTGGAAGAGCTCCCTATATAAGCCTGCCTGAGTTTTGAGTTTGTTGGGAGAGGGTTACTCTCAGTGGTGTGACCATCATAAGCATGCTTGGTGAGAACATGGGAGAGGGGATTCTTAGTGGTTTCTCCCAGGCAGTGGAAATCCCTCCTGTGGGAGGCTAGGCCACACCCTTGGTGCTTTCCTTCACCAGCTGACATAGGCCTTTCCATTTATATATACTTAGAGCTATTCAATAATTGTTGTAGAAGGATATTTTGGTGCTGTACTTTTATTGTCATTGTTATGCCTTAAAGGCTCTTAAATCAATTTAAATGACAAGAAGCCCCTGCTTATCTGACTGGTTAGGGGCTGCAGCCGTGTCAGAAAATGGAATTGGTTGCAAATTAGAACCTGGCAGCAGCGGGGTGTGTGTGTTTGCAAATGCAAGACTGAACGCTAGATGGTGCCAAGTCAGCTGAGAGAGGGGAAAGCACACAGAGTAGAATGAGAGGGAAAAAAACCCAGCATACCAAGTTGACTCTGGTTGAAAGAGCAGACCAGGGGAGTCAAAAGTGTAGTATATGACTATAATTTAGATCTGTCAAAACAGAAGAATGTTGAAAAACAAGTTGTCAAAAAGTGGCAGATGCCAGGTAGTGTCATTGTCAGTAGGATATTTTTTAAACTGTACTTTTTATTACAATTGATATTTCACTATATTTGTTTTAATTGAGCAACCTGGGATCCCATATTGGAAGAAAGGAGGAATGTAAAGTAAAGTAACCCAGCTGTTATTATGTTTTAAATTGCCAATTTTAGTCAATTTGGGGGCTTTCCTAGATAAAAAATGCTATCATTATATACTGTTCATTTCTCAAGCCAGGGATGTGAATTGTGTGACCAGGATGCTGTGTGTAGTGTGCCAAGCCCTGTTTTGCAGCCCCTAGTTTTCTCCAGTCTCTGCTCCCCTCAAATTCCTTACCAAAAACTGCTGCCAGAGTTTGATGCTGAATTTTGGTAGTACATCACAGCATCTGCAAGAATCAAGGCCCCGATTTTGTGGTTCCTGTTGCCCAAAACAAATTCTCATTTAATTAGGCAGTTTCTCACCAGAAATTACTACCACCCTCACTTTTTCCTTCTGCCAGCAGAAAGCAATGCTGATTTCATCTCTTACTTTCTTCTGGAAATGTAGGTGGAGGAGGAAAGAAAAAGGAGGACAAGAGAGCTCTGCTTTAACAACTTATGCTGCTGGCATTGACAGTGCCCCCCCTTCATCTTCTGAGAGGGGAGGGAAGTCGACAGCAAATTTGGGTGGAAAAATAGGTTAATGAAATGGGTATTAGGAGATATATTTAACTGTGAAATGTGTGATGTTATAGAGTTAAAAAAATGGCACAGAGGCACACATAACATGCCCCAAATGCTGTAATTATTTTCTATAATGAATTGGTAAAAAACTAAGTACTGTGTACTTTTAAAGACTAATCAAGCATTTTTTTAGATGTAGTACCAGGAATTTTGATTAACTACCTATTAAAAGTGACAATAGTGTTAGCAATTTGAAACAGATTTATGATCAGTCTCATTTTTAGTTTGGAAATTAGGCTAATGTATCAAAACTACTTTTATGTATATTAGGTATGGTGCAGATAAAATATAAAATTTTGCTAACAAAATACATATTGTTATTGTAGTCTTATTCCTTTAAACTCCCATATCCATATGTGGCTAATCTCTCTCTCTCCCTCTCCCTCTCCCTCTCCCTCTCCCTCTCCCTCTCTCTCTCTCTCTGTGTGTGTGTGTGAGAGAGAGAGAGAGAGAGAGAGAAAGAGAGAGAGTCTTCAAGTTACTTACTGACTTATAGCAACCCTATGAATTTCATGAAGTTTACTTAGGCAAAGAAGACTCAGTGGTGATTTTGCCAGTGCCTTCCTATGAAATATAGCCTATAGCACCTGGTATTTGTTGGTGGTCCCCCATCCAAGTACTCACCAGGGCTGACCCTGCTTAGCTTCCAAGATCAGATGGGACCAGGTGCCTTTAGAGCTAATCTTTCATTTTTACTCTGGTTATGATATATTTCTTTCACTAATGAAGAACATTCATCATATAACCAACAACAGATTTTCTAGACACTTAAAAATTTATTTTTTCAAAAACTAACTCCTTCCAAGTATTAAAAAACAGGTCTTTGAAATTTCAGTTTGGGCCTGTCAGTAAAACTGCATTCTGCAAACATTATCTGACACTTTTGATAAAATCTGGGTGATTTTTACAGAGTGTTTTCCATTATGCTATTTGGTACATTCTTCAGTGGTATTACCTTTTGATTACAGTAGGACCCCTGTGTCCACTGATTCAGTTATCCATGGGACACAAAACAGCACACCTACCATAGAGTTTTCCTAGAAAATGTGTCCTCTCTAGCCATTTTCTAGGTCCTCCAAGGCAATTCTGTGGTATTTTAAACCAGAAGTCCCATTATTTTCAATGGTGTTCACTGTTATCCACGGTTTTTGGTATCTACCAGCTTCCCAATCCCAGCAGATACGGAGGTCCTACTGTACTGATGTAAGAATCTAAGAAAAGCCTTGCTGAGCCAGACCAAAATCTTGTCTCGTTCAGTATTCTCTTCCAACAAACAGGATGAAAGCTTTATCAGCAAGAAGTCTGCCTAATCAACTTTTATACTTATCCAAGTTGGCTGCCATCACTACATCTTCTGCTAGCAAATTCCCCAGTTTAATTATGTGCTGTGTGATGACATAATTCATTTTGTTTAAGCTCAGCTTCCTTAGCTAACCCTAGGCTCTAGTGCTATAAAAGAGATAGAAAAACTTCCTATCAACTTTCTTCACATCATGCAATGTGCATTTTTTCAGTGTGTACACATTGAACTATATTTGTCATTGTCTACTCACCCAGGGATTGTCTAGACAAGACGGTATAATGTTGATTCCTGCACATTATTGCAAATTTGAAGCAGTGTGCTTTTGTCTCCATGGTCTTTTGGCAAAAACAATAGTATGGGAAGCTATCTGCATTTGAAGTGTATACGCCCATAAATCAAGATGGCAGCCAAGTAAATTAGTGTGTTATTATTCTTCACACGCTGCTGCTGCTGCACAGGATTTTTTAACTTTAAAGGCATACAAGTGCAACCTTCTGCTTAAACAATTCTTTGGGCACCTTAGCACAGCAAAAAAGTGCATGACCTCTAACATGAAATTCCAAAATGGTGCTTCCAGACCCTTCCTTGCTGGCAAGCCCTCCCCTCATGCACGTCTGACCAATCTGTTCTCCAGTTCTACCCTCTCTGAGAATGTGCAGCAATGAGAATCGGTTGTCCTAAGGAGCACTAACGTGCATTCCCATGCATTATTTTAAAAAATATGGGGAAAACCACAAAGGCTTTTTTTTAACCTCCCCTTCTTCCAAATAAGACGAATCACCATGGGATCTTGTTGGGACAAAAGGTATTCTCCTTGCATTCTATGAGGAGTATTTTCACCATGTAGACAACCCCCCAGTTTGGAAAAATGCTTTTGGAGCTCTTCTCCATCCCATTTTGTTTTAACTACTCAGATAAAGTGAACTAAAGTGAAATAAAGTTTAGGAACAGTTTAAAAGCACCAGTTCCTTGATTGGTACAGATGCTTGAGGAACCCAGTTGCTTGTATCCATTTTAAGATCTGTCTATGTATCCCTGTTCCCTGCTTCCTTTTCTTTACCCAGTTACTGATCTAGAAGAGGATGTCTGCTCCTATCCCACGATTGCTAATTTTTCTCAAGAGTTTTTGGTAAAGGATGTTGCCAAAAGCTTTTTGAAAGTCCAAGTTAATGTTCTCATACATTTATATTATAATGATATATTACTTGTATAAAGTTCATTTTTCTAAATTCACTCACTCACATTTAATTTAACTAAATGGACAACTTTATAAGCACAGTAGGTCTGTCTGCACATTGCAGTACATTTGGATCTGTGGGGTTAAATGTAGTTCATTTAGAATGAAAGTTTTAAATTCCAGTCATTAACAGAATATTTAACAAAATACACATTAAAATGGTAAGAAAAGAGATTTCACATAAACATTAAGAAGAACTTCTTTAAAAACTGGCAGTGGAATAGACTATCTCTGGAGGGAGGGATAGCCTATTCTTCTTTGGAGGTCTTTAAACAGAGGTTGGATGGGTATCTTTCAAGAGTGCTTCCACTGTGTATTCCTGCATGGCAGGGAGTTGGGCTAGATGGCCCTTGTAGCCCCTTCCATCTCTATAATTCTATTATACTATTGTTCAAAATTATTAAACAACATAATAATGCCATGTGAAACCAGTGTACTTCATAGCTGGATATGTATGTTTGGGATTTTTAAAATAGACTGTCATGTTAAATTTACTTTTTTTTTCTTCCCCTCCTCTCACCAGATCCATCAGCTCCACCAGCCCCATCTAATCTTAGAATATCAAATTCTACCATGAACAGTGATGGAAGTGTAAGTGTACGGATTATCTGGGATCTCCCAGAGGAACCTGACATTCCAGTCCACCACTACAAAGTCTTTTGGAGCTGGACAGTCAACAGCAAGTCTCTGGTTCCCTCTAAAAAGAAAAGAAGGAAGACTACAGATGGGGTAATTAAGTTTAAAAATATGGGAGGGAGTGCAATTTTTTTGGTATGTTTAAAGATACCACCATTGACTTCCAAAAGTCTTTCTCTTAATATGAAGGTTTTAAAGTCCTTAAAAGGAAAGAAGAGATCATCATTTAAATATCAATTGAATAAAAAATAGAAACAGATAATATTTATTTCACAGGGCTATTAGCAAACTGGATATGAGACTAGAACTGCTGGATCAATGGTAACTTTGTAAATCAACATTTACATAAATTTCATTGATTTAATGGGCCTATTCTAGTTAGAACTAAAAATTGGATTTTGGCCCATGGATTTCTGGTAATTACGTTTATTACAAATGGCCAAGATGATGCCAAAGTTCTTACAGAATTAACTGAAATGTGTCTAAATATCTTCTTTTTTATATTTATTTATGAATTTTTAACAAACAATCTCCTTTAAAATTGAAGTAATATACTTTCAAAAAATAGAAGAAAATGACACAAAAAAGGAGGGGGAAGGAGGGAAAAAAGAAAAGAAGAAAAAAGACATAAAAAGAAATATAAGTAAAACACAGTAGGGCTATGAGCCCCCTAATCCTGACTGTAATGAAAAGTAAAAAAAGAAAAAAAATCTACAATTACAGATCCAACTAAATAATCCTACTAAAATTACTAATAACCATAACCACAGATTAGTACAAAGTTGACTTTCTTATTGCTCAAAAATCCATAAACACTTTCCAATCTTTCAACTGTATTGATATAGTTATTAATCTACAATTTCACTTGATCATTCAGTGGTTTAAATTCACCTTTTTTTAAAAAAAAAAAAGCATTCTTACAAGTCCACCACATGTTTTAAAAAAGGTGCCCTCTCTTACTATAGCATTGATTTGCAGAAACTGAATTCCCTAAATGGCCTTCTATTCAAATTATATGCTTTCATCAATCTTGACATGGTGCTGGTATGGCCATTAGGTAGATCAATGCAAGGACCATTTTTGTGACTTGTGAATTATTCTTAGCTCTGATACTTAGACTAAAAAGTAGCAACATCTATACTAGTTTTTTACCCTCATGTGAGCTTTCTTGCTATGTGGATGATTCTGCTTTTACAGGAGGCTTGTATTTCTACTCATTGTTTTTCATATGTGTTCATAGATATAGCATAGGTAGACTTATAGCTGCTATTTCAACCTATTGGTCTTAGCCAGTTTAGGCTGCTGTCCTATATTCCTATGGAATATGATCCATTGCACACAGTGGAATTTATTTCAAAGTATACATTTAGTGTTACATATATGTTACTAGAGTCCAACAGAAAGATCACATGTTAGAAGTTACCAGAGCAAAGTTCATTGCCAGTATGAAGCTTTGCATGTTGTTGCTGTTTCATAGTACTGTATAAATATTTGCAGTGACTTGAACACTTTAGGATGTGATTTGGGCACATAGTTTGCTTGTGAGACCATCTTGTGTACCTTTATTTAACCTACTCAAATTACTGAGTCTGTCAAGTTACTAGATTCTGTATAAGATATACAGTTGTCCCTCCACATTCGTGGGGTTAGGGCTGCAAGAATGTGAAAAAAAAGTGAATAAAAAATAGGTCACGCCACACCCTCCTGGAACTCCCCGCCCTCTCAGAAGCAGCGATGGGAGCTTCTGCACTCCCCATCACTGCTCCTCTCCACCCCCCTGCCCTCCCAGAAGCCGCGATGGTGGCTTCTGAAGCCCCCGTCACTGCTCCTCTCCACCCCCCACCCGTCCTCCCAAAAGCGGCGATGGAGCTTCTAAAGCCCCGTTGCCACTTTTAGGAGGGGGGCTCCCAAAAACCGTGAATAATCAAAACTGCGAATGTTAAAGCCGCGAATGTGGAGGGGCAACTGTAGTAGATAAAGTGATTGCTTTATTGGGCCTGCCCAAGTTGTTGCAGAAGACACCAACATTTTACCTACTACTTCCTACTCATTATGAAATCAAGAATCAAGAAACTACTGAAGTGGCAATTTTTTAGTACATCTGTAATGATCTGTGCAAATATATTCTATTCAATTATAGTCCCAGAATTATGTAGTCCTTGAAGGCCTCCAATCCAACAGTAATTACATGGTGGAACTGCAGGCAGTAACATACTGGGGTCAAATACGTCTGAAAAGTGCCAAAGTGTCTCTCTACTTTAGTTCTACTCAGACCGCTGTTCACAGCAGTAAGTATTTTCAGAAATAATTCTTAAAATCTGATGACATGTTTAAGGTATTTGTATATCAATGTCATAAATGTCACCTTCGCTGCCTGGCTGAATGGTATTTTATTGTGCATGCTCTTGCTTCTATCAGAATCTATGGTAGAGCATTCCTTCTTTTAATCACTGGTTTGACTAATAGAGCTTGATGGTTATTCTTGTTTTATTCTGATGTTTTCTTCTCTCTGCCCTCCCCACAACACACTGTCTCTGTCTGGTAAAGCACTGAGATTAGTGTTAGATTATTATGGCTCAAAGTCAATGAATTTCAGAAGTTATATTAAAATAACTCATAAGCCTGAATTTCTGAAATTAAATTGTGCTGTTTTACATAGAAATGGTATGGGCTTAAGTTTAATTTTTAATCAGATACCATCAGTAAAGTTTATTTTTGTACATATTAAAACCCTGGTTTGCTAACATAGATTAGAACCAGCGGGAAAAAATGATCCATTGCTACAAGTTCCCCTACTGATATTTAGCAATTTCCATCCCCTGTTGCAGATCATATTCAATTTATAGTGTATAAAATCTTTGCCAATCTGTGTTAAGTTACCATAATCTCCTCATGTGTATTTTGTGGTTTCATCAATTTACATTCACTTCAAGGGCTATCTTTTTCTTTCCATTTATACAGATAGCTTTCAGTTCATTCCTTCAGCAACTGGATCATATTCTAATACTTTCTTCATTTTGGTAGCCTTTTTTCCCCTTTATTCCTTTATTTCTGTAAAGTTTGTTATCTGCCTCATCTTTAATTGCTTTCCTCTTGCTTAGTGGATTTTGATATTACAGTTGGCAGTTGTGAAGAAGCAAGGTCATATTAGAGAATGATAAATTGGTGAATATTTGTGTTTTGCTAGATTCTTCCCCACCCCATTCTGGCAATAAGGTGGCAGATTATGCACCTCTCATATGGCAGTCCAGCTTTGCTGGTGGTGTCATGGCGTCATGTGGCATGTTGGGCTACTACATGTACCAGGGGTTTTTCACTTTTGGAAAGGAGTCATGGAACTCCCTTCCATCAGAAATCCTTGTATCCCACATTGGTCTTTCAGGTGCCAGGTAAAAATACATCTGTAAGTACAAGCTTCCTGGGAATAATGCAAGTCATTCATTGATTTTTGGTTGCTACTGTTTGTATTGCTTTTATATTTTAGCAAATATTTACTATTTACGATTTTAGATATGTGTAGCAGACTTGTGTTTTTAGATATTTTAGGTAATTTGTTATTTTAACTATTTGTATGATTGTTAGTCATCCTGAGTCCTTATGAGTGAAGCTGTACTACAAATTTAATATACTTTTATGAGTAAGGGCATGTTAGAAATAAATAAAATAACAGGCAGGCACTGACTAGTGCTATAGGGATTTCCTCATAGTCTTCAAGGTTCAACTATTCTGAGATACTCAGTTGCAACGAATTCCTTTGTGCAATATCTAAAACATAAATAAGTTACAATAGAACTGTAGCAAGTGATAACATTACTCCTTTCGCAGTGTAACTGTAACTGTCTAGTTAACTTTTATAGTTTTATTAAGTGATACAGACTCCCCATATAGTTCAGGGGCTGTCATATGCCTCATGTTCTATTGTGGATGTTTAGCTGATGATGTGGACCGCAGGAATACAGAATTTTGTAGTATAACCTTGCAGCAGTGGTGGCTCTAGGGGGTGGTGCAGAAAAGCCAAACCACACCAGATGACACCATCAAGGGGAGGAGTGACACTAGCCTTAGTGATGCCACAGGCTTGTAACATTTAGATTTTTTAAAAAAATATCTAAAATAACTATTTAGTTACAGTTAATAAATGTTATTTTTCAGAAGATAATTATAATGGTAAATACTGGGTGGGCTTGCATCTATAACTGTAACTAATTACATGCAAAGTATCTTTCTGAGCTTTGCTAGTGCTTTTGTTTTAAGAATTCCTTCATGAAACACCAATATACAGATAATCTAAAAGTAGGTTAAATGGGAATTACAGGCCGTGACCTCATGGGCAGGTTTTAGAGTTAATATGTATTATTTAAACATTGAGATATTTTATCCTTGCTAAAGTTTTTCTTTGTAATTTTCCCTCTAGTGTGTAGAACAAATAAAGCATTCTTTTTCATTACTACAAATAGCTTTATAAATAGCACTTTAGGGTTGTCTAATAGCTAATTCATGTTTCTTTTGAAAATAGGAAGGATTTACAGCTATGCAAAGTCTGCTTTTTGTTTCATCTTCTATATCATTTTTCACATATCCTGTTTCAGTTTATTTAATTTGGAGGTTGGCTGTTGTAGATAAAATGTATCATTTTACAGACTACTGCTTTGGTTGGCTCTAGACACATTGCTGTGTGCCTTAGCCAAAAGGTGTGTTTCTTTGAATGTTGGGTTATCTGAATTTTGTGCATTCATAAAGACTGCAATTTATTTTGATTCACTTTGGCTGTGGATAGATGTCATGACATTTCATGAGTGTCTTTGGCAGATGGGTGTGTATGCTTGAAAAAAAAAAGGAAATGAATCTCAAAAAATCTTGTGTAAATATTAGGAGTTATTCTTTCCTGCTCATTATTTCTGTGGAGCGGTGTAAGGGGGTAGTTTAGCAATAAATGGTAGTATTTTTTGATATATAAATATTTGGAATCTATTGGTCTGTGTATATCTAATTACAGTCTATAAGCATTCCTTGAGAAAATATTGAAAGACACTATCACAAGGCTCTGGAGAGTTCGGATGCAAGCTTTCTTCCTTGTTATTATTGTCAGAACAGAAACACAGCCCAATGTGGTGGGATTGGAGTGTTCCTGAAAGCTGTAATGTCAGTTTGATACATGTTTTAGGCAGGTGTTTAGCCAGCATATGTGAAAATTTAAAATGTGGATGGCTGAATGTGCACCTAAGCCCTGCTCCTAGCATCCTCATTGTGCCTTATTCTTTGAAAAACATTGAATGTTGTGCAGTGAGTACAAGGTCCTGTTGAAATGTCTAACTCCATTCATCTGGATACATTTTCAACATGTCCCATGATCAAGAAACTTAATGAAGTCCTTTTTGTAGATGTTAATGCTAAACACAGGAATGTCTTTAGAGTTTTCTGTGTGCCAGAAACAATGAGAAGTAGGATTTGCATGTCTGCCCTGATCCTCAACATATGTGATAATCCTGACTTGCACTTGCTGCAGCATTCAACCTATTTTTCTCAGATGTTGTTCATTTCTAGACTTACTGTATTATAGTAAATGGAACAGTGACTGCTATAGGTTTGAGGCTGGGATTAGGACTGATTCTGTTATTTAAGTCTTATACCAAATCTACAATTATAAATTTCAAACAGTTTTAACAGTCATAAGTCATTTTCTCTGTTCTTCCCTATTTCTGGGAAAACTTGGGAATGGCAGTTTAATGGAAAATAGGGCATCTGCAATTTTCCTTTAAGCCTACACTTAATGAAATTGATTGCAATATCCAGTGAATCCAATGTAATGCTCTTCATCTATAAGACGAGGAAACTTGCCATCACTATTTTGTCTTGCAGAGGAACAGGTATCTACAGCTGCAAAAGCACCTGATGCTCTTCCATCTTTCAAAGGAAGAAGACCTGCTCGTCCTCTTGAAATAGGAGTGCCTTTTTATCAAGATGATCAACTTCAGGTCAAAGTCTACTGGAAGAAAACAGAAGGTCAGTGGAAACTTTCTCTTGCCTTCTGTAAGATTGCTTCTTAAAAAGTTCCGCTCAAGACAGGTTCTGGCAGGGGCCAGAGGACTGCCACTAGTCTATATAGCAGATAGTTTGCTTAAGATTTTAGGTTTCATGCTTTCACTTTGCCAGTCCAGGCAAAATGAGAAACCATAGTTTTAAAAAAGTTTCCCAACGTTTTCTTCTGGGTGAATGGAATGGAGGGGAGGTATATGTGAAGCATACTGTTATTCATTACAGCTTCGTCATGTCATAATAATGTATTGCTTATTGAGATACACAAAGCTGAGTGCTACATTTCAGAGTTGTACTCTGGTCTGGATCCATCACACCTCCTTTCCTAGCTGTTGTGGTAGAAGAAAAATAATTAACGCTATCTGTCCTTGGCAATAACAGCTCTCTCTTTTCTATCCCACTCTTTCATTCTGGCAGTACCTGGAAGGGGTACCTCTTTCTCCTCACTGTATTTAGTTAAATGGAGAGGTATTTAGTTAAACCTCTCCATTGATGTCCCCTTTTCGTGGGAGAGAGGCTTGCGTACCTTAGTGATGTTTTGAGCTATGCTGGCGGTGGCAGAATAGCCACCGGTAGGGTCTCCCATGGCAAACAGGTCAAAACTGAAGGGTTTGACAAAGAAGGTCAAAGGGCAGGATGGGCTCTCTAGCCTTATGGCAACCATCTAAGAGAAGGAAACTCTAATCAAACCTACCGCCCAAGGACCTCACTGCTACTGTCCATGCTTGCAAGGCCAACACATGAACCTTTGGTTTAAAGGGTGAGGCCAGTTCTGTGCACGCTGTGCTCCACCAGAAAATCCATTGCACAGGCTCGAAGGACAAATCCAATTCCAAAAAAAAAAAAAAAAAAAAAAAAGCCCTGTAGCAATAGGCAAGGGAAGAAATGGCAGGTGTAAAGATGTACTGGAAGCCGCACACCCAACCCTGCATGCAGGCGGTTCAGGACATTGGTTGCTCGAGGCTGACCCGAGAAATGACAGTCTTGTTCGGCAGCATCCTGAACGACTAAGCAGCCTTTTTTAAGGAGAGCACTGCTTGCTCCATATGGAGAGGGGCCTAGAAAAGGTGGCCTAATGAAAGCTCATCCCCAACTACCTGGTTGGCTAGCTGTGGCCAACGGGAATCTTCTGATGCGATCAAACCAAGGCAAAGAAACAAAGGCGCACACCGGACTCCAAAGGTGTAAATAAACTGATACTTGCATGCTGAAACATCAGAACCATGCGAGACTCTGAAGATAGTGGACGGCCTGAGCGTCATTCTGCTCTAATAACCCATGAACTATCACGACTTAATATTGACATCGCTGCTCTTAGTGAAGTTCGTCTTCATGAGGAAGGCAGCCTTAAAGAACACGGCACCGGCTACACACTTTACTGGTGTGGCAAACCCAAAACCAAAAAACATCTTTCAGGAGTAGGCTTCATGATTAAAAACTCCATTGCCTCCAAACTCGAAACCTTGCCAACAGGACACTCTGATCGCATTATTTCCTTATGCCTCCCACATGTTGTTCTCTTTAGTATATATGCCCCAACTATGCAAGCCAACCCTGTAGAGAAAGAAAAATTCTACACAGACCTATGCCACCTCATACAAAAAGTCCCTGTAGAAGATAAAATGATTATCCTTGGTGACTTCAATGCCAGAGTAGGAAAGAACTTCGACACCTGGAAAGGTGTCTTAGGCAAGCATGGTGTTGGAAATTGCAGTGATAACGGATGCCTCTTGCTAGAGGTCTGTGCAGAACAACAGCTGTCTATTACAAACACTATCTTTCAGCAGAAAGACAGCTTGAAGACAACCTGGATGCATCTCCGATCCAAACATTGGCACCTCATTGACTATGTTCTAGTCTCCCAGAGAAACATTCGCGATGTCCACCATACTTGAGTGATGCCCAGTGCAGAATGCCAGAGAGATCATCGCCTCATCAGATGTAAACTAAATCTTCATCTTAAGTTCAAACCAGAGGGGTGGCATGTTAAAGAAGAGACTCCAAGTCAACAACCTTCAACAAGCTACCATGAGAGACAACTTCCAAGCAAACCTGTAAACAAAACTTGAAGACCATCCTATAGATCCTTCTCCTACAGTGCTTTGGCAACATATCAAAAACGGTATCCTCCAGTCTGCAGAAGAATCTCTCGGGTTCTCCCACAAGAAAAATCAAGACTGGTGTGATGAAAACAACCAAGAGATCCAGGAGCTGTTGGCAAAGAAGAGAACTGCTCACCAGGCATACCTCACCCAGCCAACTTGCCATGTAAGAAAAGCAGCTTTCCGTCTCACATGTAGTAAACTTCAACAAAAACTCCGAGACATGCAGAACAAGTGGTGGATCAATATAGCAGAAAAGACACAATGCTGTGCAGAACTGGGTGATCCTAGAGGATTTTATGAAGCTCTTAAGGCAGTGTTTGGACCTACTTATCAGGTCCGAAGCTCCTTATACAGTACAGATGGTCAAACGTTAATTACTGATAAAGCCTCCATCCTGAATCGATGGGCTGAACATTTTCAAAGTCTCTTTAGTGCCAACCGAGTAGTCCAAGGCTCAGCTATCCAATATATGATACAAAAACCGATGAAAAATGAATTGGACATAGCTCCCACTTTGGAAGAGACCCTTAAGGCCATACAGCAGTTGAAAAACCGCAAGGCAGCTGGGATTGATGGAATCCCACCTGAAGTTTGGAAACATGGAGGTCATGGACTCCATTATAAATTCCACGAACTCCTTGTGAATTGCTGGGAAAAGGGTGAACTGCCATCAGATCTCTGAGATGCAGTCATCATCACCCTGTACAAGAAAAAAGGAGCAAAATTCAATTGCTCAAACTATCGAGGCATAACACTGCTCTCTATTGCTGGAAAAATCCTTGCAAGGATACTCCTGAACAGATTAGTTCCTGCCATTGCAGAACTTCTTCCTGAAATCCAATGTGGCTTCAGAGCCAATAGGAGTACTACAGATATGGTATTTGCCCTTAGACAACTGCAAGAGAAATGTAGAGATTAGAACAAGGGTCTCTATGTAACATTTGTTGACCTCACCAAAGCCTTCGACACCATGAGTAGGAAAGGTCTGTGGCAGATCCTGGAAAGACTAGGATGTCACCCCAAAATTCCTTAAAATTATTATCTTGCTACAAGAGGGCCAGCGCGGTCAAGTCAGATATGGCGATATTCTTTCAGAGCCCTTTCTAATAACTAACGGAGTGAAGCAAGGTTGTGTTCTTGCGCCAACTTTATTTACAATCTTGTTCAGCATGATGCTCCAAAGGGCTATGGTAGAGCTCGAAGAAGAAGATGGCATCTATATACATTACCATACTGATGGTAGCTTGCTTAACTTAAGCCATCTGAGGGCTCGCACTAAGACTCTAAACTATCTAGTCTGTGAGCTGCTCTTCGCTGATGCTGATGCCCTTGTTGCCCACACAGAAGCAGCTCTGCAGCGCCTAACATCCTTCTTTGCAACAGCTGCAGAGCTGTTTGGGCTGGAAGTCAACCTGAAGAAAACAGAAGTTCTTTACCCTCTTGCACCACAGGACGAACACCTCCATCCCCACATTGCCATTGGCAACTCTGTGCTTAAGTCCATTCAGCAGTTCACCTACCTGGGAAGCATCATCTCCTCAGATGCCAAGATTGAAAAAGAGATCAATCACAGTTTAGCAAAGGCACATAGCGCATTTGGAAGACTTTACAACAGAGTCTGGAGTAATAAACACCTGAGGCGAAGCACAAAAATCAGTGTGTATAGAGCCATTGTACTGTCTATTCTCCTTTATGGTTCTGAAACATGGGTCACCTATCGCCACCACTTATGACTCCTCGAACGCTTCCATCAGCGCTGTTTACACACAATCCTAAATATACACTGGATTGACTATGTGACGAATGTTGCTGTCCTTAAGCAAGCAGGGATCACCAGCATTGAGGCCATGATATTGAGAACACAGCTGTGCTGGGCAGGGCATGTTTCTAGGATGGAGGACCATCACCTCCCCAAAATAGTATTCTACGGTGAACTTGCCACGGGTCAGCGTAAGAGGGGTGCTCCAAAAAAGCGATATAAGGACTCCCTAAAACAACACCTCAGGCTTGGCCAAATTGATCACCAACAATGGTCCTCCCTGGCCTCACATCGGGAGGCATGGAGATGCACTATCCACAATGCTGCAACCTTATTTGAGAACTCACGCCGAACAAGTCTTGAAGAGAAATGACAACGCAGAAAAAATCACAACCCAGAGACATCACCCAAGGAAACCTTCTGCTGTGCTTTCTGCAACTGGACTTGTCTATCTTGGATTGGCGTTTTTAGTCATCAGCACGCTTGCAGAAAGCGCGGGATGAGTCCTTCCTGAATCTTTGTTTGCGAAGAGAAGCCAGAGATTTATAATAATAATAATAATAATAATAATAATAAAATTTATTTATATCCCGCCCCTCTGCAAGCAATCGGGGCGGCTTACGACGATAAAATGGTAGACAGTATAAAACAACCCAAAATCCCTCCCTCCCCTTAAAACATTATTAAATTAATACAAGTTAAAATCAATATATAATACAATATCTTAAAAACCCTTTTAAGCAGGCAGCATCTGTTTGGAGGTCCAAAAGCAACCTCCAGAGGGGGTTCCTGAGGCTGGGGTTAGCTATTCTGGAAAAGCCTGCCCGAGGAGAACCGTCTTGACAGCCTTTTTAAAGCTGTCTAATGATGTCAATAGGCGGGTCTCGTCGGGCAGGCTGTTCCACAATTTGGGGGCGACAGCCGAGAAAGCCCTCTGGGAGGTAGTCGCCAGCCTAGGTCTTTGTGGCTGCAACAGATTCCTCCCAGAGGACCGGAGAGCGCGGGGAGGATTATAAGGGAGAAGGCGGTCCCTGAGATAGCTTGGACCCAAGCCATTTAGGGCTTTAAAGGTGATAACCAACACCTTGTACTGGGCCCGGAAGCTGATAGGCAGCCAGTGGAGGGACCTCAGAACCGGAGTAATGTGGTCCCTCCTAGATGTTCCAGAAACTAGCCTGGCTGCCATATTTTGTACCAACTGTAATTTCTGAACTAGGCACAAGGGTAGCCCCATGTAGAGAGCATTACAGAAATCCAGACGTGAGGTTACCAGCGCATGCACAATGGTCTCAAGATCCCTTACTTCCAGAAAAGGGCGCAGCTGGCGTATCAGCCGAAGCTGATAACAAGCGCTCCTGACTGTCGCATTTACCTGATTTGTCATCAGGAGCGACGAGTCAAGGAGCACCCCCAGACTGCGAACACAGTCACTGGAGGAGAGTGTGACCCCGTCCAGGACTGGAGGTTGCAACTCAATTCTTGGTTTCAGGGCCACTACCGTGAGCACCTCCATCTTGTCTGGATTCAGTCTCAATCTGTTTTTCCTCATCCAGCCCATTACTGCCTGAAGACATTCATTGAGAGAAGAGATGCCATCAGAATTCGAGGCCGACGAACGAGATACGGAGAAATAGATCTGAGTGTCATCAGCGTACTGATAACACCCAGCTCCATAACTCCAGATAATCTTACCCAGCGGCTTCATATAGATGTTAAATAACATCGGGGACAGAATAGCACCCTGTGGTACTCCACAGGTGAGCTCCCTTTTACTTATTTAGTTAAAAGGCTCAAAGTTTGGGAGTGACAAGTACACATCAATTTTGAGCTCTTGGTGAAACCAGGTTTTTCTTATACTCTCACTTTAGTACAGAATTGCCAATTCATCTCTGAATTAAATCTAAGGCTTTTTGCCAAGTGTTAGTACAAACTCTGTCAAAACAGTGTACATCATTAGTGGAAAAAGTGAAGAAAAAAATGAAAAAAGAATATGATTGTATTCCTTTTTAAAAATATATGTAAAAAGAAAACAAATCTTTATATGAATCAAAAGCAGGAACCCAGGCAATGGTCAAATAACAAAGGTATTGTTACAAAAACCTGCTTTCACAAGATTTAACACCCTTAAATGGGTAGGTTTCATAGTCTACCTCCATCACCATTATTACTAGCTGGAATCCTGCATGGCAGTTATGAATGTATAACCTAGAGTTATGGATCTATAACAACTCTGTATTCTGATATGATATGAATTGATGATCATGCACTATTGCTATGCTCGCAAATACCCCCGGGACCCCACCTCAAACTTGAAGGAGACACTCTGTGCACCAGAACTCTGTGGCACAAGTGAGTGGGGCAATTCAGGAGAACCTGGCTAGCCTCTTACCTCCAAGTATAGTGAGCGTCGTTCCTTCCACTGAGCTACAGTGTGATAAGCTGAAGCTTCTTCTCATTGCACTGCAGCTCCAAGGCAGAAGGGAGCTAGTCAGGTCATTCTGAAGTGCCCCATGCTGCAGACCTCCATTGCACAGGGTTGGTCTATTGAGTTTAAGGTGGGTTTTGGGCATCAATTCCTTAGTTGATGCAGGATCTCAACTATTATTATTATGGTTATCATCATCATCACCACCACTACCACCTCAGTTCTTACAGCTAACCCATTAGCCACAAATGGTTATCTTGAAACACAGACTCATCCAAGGTTACTCCATAATTTCGCATGTGAACCCACTTTTTCTTGTTAGCAGCACCATGAGAAGCTGCATTAAGAGCTAGAAAGCTCTAGCCTTTAGGCTTTGATTGGTTAATTTTCCTGGCCATCCTAGACATAAAAGTACCCCTCTTTGTGAATTTCTTGCCTGCATTTTATAATCCACAGCTTGAAGCATGTGTGTAGTACATCTTGTGTTAGCTACTGCAGTTGATTAGTGGAGTATGTTGCTTTGTATGTGGTCTGGTTCTTGTGGTATGAACATCTTGCATATGTGATAGTAGTTAGCTTAATTGTGTGGCTTTGTCTTTTGTAAAAGACTTCCTCAAAACGTTTTTGTGCAAAGAGCTGTCCACTTTCTCCCAGTCTTGGAAAAAAACTCCAGCTCCTTTAATCTTGAGTTGGGTTTTTTTATGCAGGCACTGTGTCATCTTCTACTGCTTTTATATCATGTCAAGGATTTTGTTCAATGGATGAAATTTTGCCCTTGATACTCAGAAATGTAGCCTGTTCTGGAATTGGTATGGATTTCCTCCGACCCAGGCTGAATGAAACTGGTTTGTCAGAAAACTCAGGTCTCGAAGGTGAACCTAAGAACCCTACTGGTTTTGTAACAGGTGATATATATGTATATATATATATTCCCATTTTTGAATTTATTTCAGGTGAATTTGCTCAAGTCTTTTGTGATCTAGTGAATCCAAATCTTTTCTTTATCTTTGGTCTGATCCAGTGTTCACAGTGATAAAAAAAATGTGATTATAGAATACATTATTATGAACTCTTTGGTTCTACGTGTTACAATGGGGTAATATTGTTATCAAGCACATCCAACTACTAGAATAGCTTGCTGGAAAGACAACCTGAAAAATAGGCAAGAATAGCAAGTAGTTGCAGGCTAGCAGCTCCAGTACTGTCAGGATCAGTCCCAGATATGACCTTTTCTTGCCAAATTGTCAGGTCACTGGTGCTTCAGAGCATGGGTTATGTAGTTACGTTAGCATCAGTCTCTCGGCATCTGCACCGAGTGGAGCATGATGGGAGGAGGTTTGGTATGTGCTGGGAGAAAGCTGCCTCAAGGCCATTTCTCTGTGAAAATGTAAGGAGGCTTGCATTGTTTTGATAAGAGCAATTAGCCAGGTGATGCTAGAGAAAAATGAAACTTGCTTTTTGTTTAAACAAAGGGATTTTGGCACCAAGCCTCTCAGAGTCATCTTTGCCATGTTACTGGTCACAACTAAGTCCTGACAATAAAGCTGATATTCTTGGAAGCTTGTGTCCTGTGAGCAGCTGTTGCCAGAGTTCATCACACAAATTCAGTTTTGCTGTTTAACCTTGTAGGTAATTGTGTTTGCATTTTTCTGTGATTGTTAATGAGCATGTAGCCTAACTGCAAAAGGGAGTGTGTAGTCAATGCCAGGAAGGGTTTGATAAGCCCAGCAGCTGGGTTTCAACTCTGATAAAAGTGGGCTGTGTGCTGGTACTGTGAGAAGAGAGAGTGGGGATGATAGATGGCCAATGAGTATGTAGCCAGACAAATTGGAATATGCTTTTAATGTATTTTTTCAGTTAGGTTTCATTCTGAGCAATAAACTTGTAGGGCTAGCTCTTTGGATTACTGTGACAATAAAGTTTTCTGTTTTGAACTCTGAAACTGCTGGTCACTGAGTCTGGGGAAGCCAGTATGTGACAAGCAGTGGAACAGGTACAGTAGTGTATCTATGTATTAATGAAGCAGCTATGTTTTTATCAGTAGTGCCGTGTGTCATAAATAAGTCTGCTTCCCACACTGTCTTGTGGGTCAATCTCAGAAGATATCTGAGTCCAGAATCTTAGAAGATATCTGAGTTTGATTTGTCAACACAAGTCAAACAAAAGCACTAGCAGCTGAAACAACAACAACAATTTCCCACTTTTGACTAGTTCAGCATTCAAGGTTAAAGAAATAGTTCATTTTGTATTCTCTAAATTTTTAACTATCAAAAAATTTAAAACCAGTTTAGACCTGTATCTTCAGGGGAAGTGTAACCACATCCAGCATAGGCTGAAACCCTATTCTCTTATCTGCTTTTCTACTGACCAGGAGCACCTCCATCTTGTCTAGATTAGGTTTCAATTTGTTTGCCCTCACCTAGCCCATTATGGATGACAGGGGCCAGTTTAGGACCAAAATAGCTTCCTTGGTTTGTGGTGGAATGGAATATAAGGGACAGGACTGAGCGCCAAGGGGAAGCCCTCAAAGACTAACAGCCAAGGGATCAAAAAGGAGTCCCCCAGCACCACCTTCTGGGTTCACCTATCCAGAATGCTATGTGTACAGTTGACACATGAATATGTGTATGTCAAACCCAAACCCCAAAGCCAGGTCCAGAGATACTGGTGGCCCCTTTTCTTCTTGGCAACAGTAACGTAAAGAATCAGTAAATTTGAGTCTTCGTAACACTGTCCATATTTTTGTAGCCCCGTATCCTTCCGTTTACCAAGAAAATCAAGACAGATATTTACCAAATGTACTATATACTATTAGATATTCTGGAGGTTTTTGCCATCTCACCCCATTGTGGTTATTATTTTCAAAAATTTCTATAATGTAAAGTTTTCATGTAGCAGTGTTTGGAGAGTACAGCTGCTTTCTCTGGGGCCAACTTCCCTCTCTGACATACACTTTCTGACTTGTACATTAACTTCACTGATCGTATGTTGCTATGTGATTTTCCATCTCCACAGGGGTGTAGGACTGTGCAATTTACAGCCACCCAGTGACATAATTGCTGAGCTAGGATTTGAACCCTTAGGAGCCAGCTCCAAGTTCAGCACTCTATCCAGTATCCCATACCCAGAGTTTGAACAATGCAAAAAAATGTAGGACCTGGAAGTTTAGTCACACTTTCAAATGAAGTTCAGGCTGAAATGTTTTTTTTTTTTTTAATGATAGCAAAACTACATTTTTCTTTAGGATGTGTTCTAACATGAGTGAACTCTTGCCTTGAGTTATATAAAATAGTTAGGAAATATTTATATTTTTCCAAGAGATAATTGTCAATGAAACAGATAGCAATTAGGGAAAACAAAGGCTTCTTGTTTTCTGAATGGAAAGTATGTCCTTTCATTTTCAGCTTTTAAGGCAGGGCTGGGATTAGAGTAACACTGTGCTCACAGAGCAACCTAAATCCAGCTCTTATCAGTGAAAAGAAAAATGTACTTGTGGCTGGATTGGAGAGGGCATTATAGTTGTGTGAAATTAGAAATTGTGTACTATTTTTATAACAGAGGAAACTTACTCAGATGAATTTGTTTTAACTCTTTGGTGCTAGAAGTTGACAATTCTGGGACTTTACCTGTAACCAGGAATTGATGTCAGCTCTCAGCATGGAAAGGTTAATTGCATGTGAGTGGCCATTGGAGTTGTGATAATTAGGATCATGAGCAGTATTAAAATTTATAAAATAAAGTTTTCTCTCCAGAATTTGAGGAATAGATAGCGAGGTTTGTACATTTGGATGAGAAGCCTTAAAACCATTCAGTGTCCATAGTTTCAGGTGCTTAATATGAAAAAGTCTTTCCTTTAATTTGAAGGTGGCAAAGTGTGGTTCTGGGACTTCATGCAGCCCAGCCCAGCAGTTTTTATGGCTTTCAACAGCTCCAGACTCACTAGACTGGCATTTTTCTGACTCATAAAGAGGGTAAATTGTCTTTTCTGAAAGCTTCCAGGAGCAGCACTTCAGCTTTTAAATAGATTGTGAGGATGGGGCATACTGTTTATTTAAAACAAAACAAAACAAATTTTCAAAACTGGTAGTGGACTTCATACCACTTCTGAGTACTTCTGGTATTCATTTATTTAGGAACTGTTTGCAGTCTTTGTATCACCCAGAAGATCCTCAGGCAGAAAATTAGTCCCCTGACCTACCACTGTTGCCTACCCTTGCCTTAATTTTAAAAAACTTATCTCTGGTTTGTAGTTAAAGAAATGCAGTTAAAGAGATAAGATAAGTCTGGGTTAAACCTAAAAGGGATCTGATCCCAGCCCCTTTCTAAAAACTTGAAGGCACTCAGGGAGAGCTTACCTCTCCTGCCTTCACTAGCCCTATTGTCCTGTTAAATCTCTCCCAAAAGTGGCAACACCTTACAACTCTTTCAGTGGGCATGGTGGTAATAGAGATTTCCAAAGTATTTGTGTGTCATTTTTCCATAAGCGCTTCTGGGACTGGTGCTTTTAGGCCTATTGCTAGTAGATAATGTGCCCTTGGACTAGAACCCTGGTAGGATAACATGTCTGCTGCAGTTTCTTTCTCAGCAACTAGATCTTGAGAAAGGAGAGTGAGGTGGCAGCACTCACTCAACACCATTGAGGTATACGGGACTTGCTTTGACACTGCTTTTGAATATTCATCAGGAATGCTCTTTTTTTTTCTTTTCTTTTTTTTTTGTGAGCACACATAGTCAAATCCTCTCAATGTCCTCAGTAGTTATTGGGCTTTCCCTCTGTAATCATGATCCTGGTTGAAAGTTGGTAACAGTTGGGCAAATTTGAAAATATCGTACAGTGAGGCATATGTTCCATTGTGTATGTGTGTGTGCATGCATGTATCCATGTCATCTGTGGGGGTCCTGTGATCAGACTCCCTTCCCTGAAGTTTCTGTTTACCCAAGAAGAGAACCTGTGATCACTGGACTAGACAGAACGTGTATGGCTCTAGTAAACTATTGCTTTCACTAAAAAGGAGATGGCAGCCAAAGGAATTGCCCATGTCTTAATCTTCCTCTCTGTGGGAGACTTAATGTGTACTTGTACTACATAGTTATAACTCTTTAATACTATGGTAACTGTTATGTCTCCATCTGAGGGAGTGGTGGGATTTGTGGCTCGGTGGGGTACTTATAATTCCATGGAGAGGATTTCTAGAGCTTTCTGGTAGAAGAATCCCAAGTATCTTATCACACTACAAATCCCAGGATTCCATAGGATGGAACTCTGTCAGTTAGTGGTATAAAACGATGGGCTTGTCTATACAGGCAACCTCCACCCCCCCCCCCCCCACTCACATCTTGCAGGGACTGGTAGAACACACAAGGTGTGAAGAGTCCAATTGAAAACAGTTTTTTTTGGGGGGGTGCCTGAGGGCTTAGATTTTATTTTTTAAAAACTACAGTTTTGAAAGGTCTGGAAACCATGCCTTATGAGGAGAGGCTTAGGGAGCTGGGTATGTTTAGCCTGGAAAAAAGATGATTAATGGGCGATATGATAGTCCTGTTTAAGTATTTGAAGGGGCATCACATTGAGGATGGAGCAAGCTTGTTTTCTGCTGCTCCAGAGACTAGAACATGGAGCAATGGATGCAAGCTCCAGGAACAGAGATTCCACCTCAACATTGGGAGGAACTTTCTGATAGTAAGAGCTGTTTGGCAGTGGAACACACTCCCTCAGAGCATGGTGGGGTCTCCTTCCTTGGAGGTCTTTAAACAGAGGCTGGATGGCCATCTGTCGGGGATGCTTTGATTGTGATTTCCTGCGTGGCAGGGGGGTTGGACTGGATGGCCCTCGTGGTCTCTTCCAACTCTGCAATTCTGTGATTCTATACCTTTTACACCACACTTTCCCAGAAAAACTGGTTTATTGTGCACGTGGCCACCTCTGAGTTGGCTTTGATGTGGAGCTGGATGGGGTGGGATTTGGGGTCACTTGATCATTCCCGCCAAGAAAGGTTACTTCCTCTGTTTGTATTTACATTTTGCTGGCATGCAGTCACTATTATTTTTTGAAGGTGTATTTGTGTGGATACTTGTATGTCATTATTAACACACCTATTTGCCTATTTGCATATTTACATCCATGACAGGAAGAAAAAAAAGTGGAGTGGCCATGGCTGTGTGGGCAAAAATAATGTGAAGTATAGGACGTAATCATAGCAGAACCCTCCTTGTACACCATAGTGAGCCCATTTATGGGAAATGTCTGGCTGGTAATGCCACTCTCATTTCACTTTAATATGATGTGTGTGGGGTCACTGTGGACCAGGAAAATGCACTTTGAAGCAGATTTTTTTTCCACCTGTGAGGCAAGTCCTGCTATAACTTTGTACTGCTGATATACCATAATATGACTGTATAATGTGACCTTAGGAATTAGCTCTGTCATGCCTTGTGATGACCAGGACATAATGAAAGCATGGCTGTGTAGAATCAATAGCATGGGACACTGATTTGAGAATTACTTGTATTAAGTTTATTGCCCAATTTAGATTTTCCAAGCAGGATTTGACCAATCAGCACTGGCCCTGACCCCACCCCCCCTCGAAACACTCTCAGTTCACTGTAGAAGAGATCCACCCTTGCTATGACCTTTCTATTTCTACCTTTGCTGTTGGCTGCTGAGAAATTATGCCAAACCATTATTGTTCTTGAAGACAGTACACTGGAAACCACCTACAGCAGAAGACATGAGACAAAACACAGAAGGAGACTTGAGACAATTTGATCTTTTAGTGGTCCTATTGGTTAAAATAAATTATTATTTGAGACTTGTTTGGTCCAAGTTTACACTACCATTCAGCATGGCTTTAAGTTTTTAAATTAAATTTTGCCAGAATAGCAAAGTCTACAGGCCCTAAATACCCTAAAGGCATCAGATCCTGTCTGATCCTGGAAGCTAAGCAGGATCAGCCCTGGTTAGTACTTGGATGGGATACCTACCAATATCAGGTGCTGTAGGCTATATTTCAGAGGAAAGAACTGGCAACACCACTTTTTTGCCTATGAAATTCATAGGGTTGCAATAAGTCAAAATGTGACTTGAAGGCCCATACACACACAATGAAGTCTACTTTTCAGTTTGCCTAGAATTTTGTCTTAAAAGAACTATTGTGGCATGTCAAGAGAGAGGGGCGACTGTCTGTGTTTGCCTTACAGTCAAATTGTCCACTTCTTTGCTATGTGAAAGAACAAATTGTCACAATCCAGTGAAACTTGGCATCAGGTTTACCTATTCATTTGAATATTTGTTTAGCACATGAAGCAAAGAATACTTTTATATATGATAAGGGGAAGAATCCTAAACTATGTAGCATAAACCAGCTAAACTGGATTGCTTGGTAAAACTAGAAGGAATAAAATAAAGACCACAGGAAAGCAAATAGGCATGCTAAAAATATATTTAAACCCATTTACAAAGAAAAGTGAAGAATTTTTTCCCACAACCATTTGTCTGGTGGCTATAATTTGTTGCAGAAGAAAGATTAGTTCAGATGTTGTTGTTTTTGGCAGTGTGGATGGTTTGTTGGTTTATTGCATACTATGAAAGCGTCTGTGCACACAGTAGCCCTAACAGGCACATTAAGTGGTCATGGTCCTTCTAAACTTCTGTCTTCTACCACCTGTCCTATGCTCTCACCCTGGATAGAGAAGAATTTCAAGGGCTTATAGATATGGTATCAGTCAACAATAGGATATTGACCAGCTATCACCATGAGGCACCGTGAAATCTTTCTTGCCTTAGGTAAGTGTGCAGAATTAGGTGGCAGGATGGAAGGGGCTGGTTCATAGGCTGTTGGAGCACTCCAAGAATTCTCCAAGTTTTTACAAGGATAGCTCTGTTGACAACAAAATTATTAAATAGGATAAATCAAAAGAACATGAAAATAGCAGGAAATAACATGGAATGAACAATTAATTGGCTATCTTTATTTTACAGAATTAAATCTTATATGCCAGAAATACAGTGCACCTCATGGAGTGTCAGGTCATGGATGACTGTCATGGGGATAATTAAACAGAGGAGAAAACAATTCATTTATTTATTACCATAGTGTTTCAGAAGATGCCCGGAGTGACCAAGATAAGCCAGACAGAAGGAGCTGTCTTGGTCTCTGTTTATTTAGGACAGGTAGCCAGCAGATTATAACATCAGCACATAGTCAACTCAGAAAGATAGGAGGGGGAAGTGAAAACTGGAGTGGAGGGGATCTGCCTTATTTTTCCATGTTAGGATGAAGCAAAGAGGGGGTTGTAGAATGTGTACCTCAGAGACATGGATTAACCACTTTGGTGCAGTGGAGTTGGAGGGAGACCACTCCATTTTAGAGGCATTTGTGACATGCCCACACACAGTATTTGAAGGGGACTGATCAAGTGCATTGGATGGCAAGAGGTTTGTGAACATAATAGCTTAAAAAGGTTGTCCCAGAATCTTGAAGGATGTTGCTAACCAATAATGCATTTACTCACTTTTCTGTGTACTTGGGTAGAGCAAAGGTAGCTTGTTATAAATAAGGACAATATACAAGTGATTCTTCATCTATTTTTTATTTGATTACAGTGGGTGGGATGGTAAACTTGGTGTCCATACTTTTTATGAAGTAAAGTCTGCTCTTACCAGCACTACGTTACAGCTATCACACATTCTATGCTTCTGTGCTCAGCTTGCATTGAATAAGACATGAACTTGTTTTCAGAAAAGGGAAACTACCCTAGATAATTAGGAAACCAAGCTCTGCTTAGTTCAAGCAGTAAAAAAAAACAAAAAAAACATTGTAAGCTGAAAAGCAACTATTTAGATGCTTGCTTATGTGCTTGATTTATGTATCACTTTGTTAAATGTGGCAGGTGCCAAACCACTGTTGACCAAACAGTACGTATTCTGTACTTAACTATGGGTCGGTTCATGTGTTGCAGCTGAGCCAGTGTAATCAGCTCCTTCATACTGAATCAGATAAATAGTCTGTCTTACACTGTCTCTCCTGACAATAGCTTTCCATGGTCACAAGCAGAGACTTTTCCTAGTTCTGCTACCTGAGCATTTTCAGTCATAGATGCCACAGACTGAACATGTGAATATGCCGTGTGAGTGAAGAGTGCTTGTTTCTTCATCATGTCATACTGTAAGCTGCTTTAATACAGCTTATTGTGCCAAAAGTTGAACTTGGTGCTTGTCACTACATATGCCTGTCTCTGTCATCACAGACAACAAGCACCTGTTAGCCAACATTGGTAGGCTTTCCCCATGGTGATCAGATTATATTAGCAATTGTGATAATAGACTCTAAAATGAAAACATGAAAAGCTTCAGTTGAACTAAAGTCAACATATGGGTACCAATAATGAAGACTGGATGAAAATACAAAAAAATAAAAAAAATAAAAATGAAGGTATGATAGCTTATTCATATAGCTTTTCTTTGTGATCACCCTTTTCTTAGAAAGTGGCCAGTATGATCCTCAGTAAGCTGTAAGAAAAGTGTTGTGTGTGTGTGTGTTACAGTAACAAAGGAAGAGTAACATTTAATCTTTAGTGTTATATAAAGGCATTTTATACTCTCATTTCTTCTGGTTCCTATAACAATTAGTCAAAATGGACTCTAAGAATTTTTCTCTGTATCTGGTAAATGCAGTGACCCTTCGAAACACATATTGATTTGTTGATTGTAACAGAAAGCTAAGTTTCTCTTTTACACCCTAGTCTTTCATTTTATTTAGCAAAGGCTCTAAACAACTGACACTCAAGTATACAATGAGCCAAATCTTCTAGAACTGGTTCACCAGAGATACACAGCTTATCTTGTACTGGGATACCATAGAATCTTCCCCATTTCATCATCATATCCATTAGTTCAAAACAACATGCAAAAGCTTTACGTAATTCCATTGGCAGGGGAAATGTCAGGTCATACATATACAATGAGAGGCTGTATATAGGGCACAACAAACAGTTAAAAAAGGTCCTTTTTCCTGGGATATGTCTGTAGAAGTTCTGGGAAATAGATATAGAAACTGATGTTTTATTAATCAGTCTGATTTCAGTTGCACTAGTAATATTTTCTATTTGCTCATTTTAGTCTGTGATTTATTTATTTATTTTAAATAAAATGGCTCTTTTTGATGATAAGAAAATTGAATTAATCATGTCAATCACCACAGTTAGTATCTATTATTGTTTAGGTTTTTCTGAGTAAATCCTTCCAGAGACTTTATGGCAGATAGTGTTTTCTGAAATACCTTTTAAAAGGAAAAAAAAGATTACCATCAGTAGCATGCAATTCTAGCGTCTCCTTTTGAAAACAAATTCAGTAGCCCATAGTGTTTAGAAGAAAGAATATTGTGAGGCCACCAAATGTAGTCATAATCTCACTGAAGCCAGGGATGGAGTAATTTTTGACCACCTCCCACACATATTTTTCTTTACCACAGTTTCCATAATCTAAATTGTAAATCTGTGGTGTGCAATATAATTTGATTTCTTTACTCCTAGGGTATTAGCAGATACATTTAAGATTTTCCCATACTATAGTTATTAGCAGTGTTTGCTTTAAATACAAGCTTGCAATAATTATATCTTTTCAGGTTTACTTTAAAGGATCAGAAAACATTTACTCAGTGCAAATGAAATATACATGATTTGAACATAGTTCAGTATAACAGGGACAAATAAGTTTTAAACTGTTGCTGACCATGCACTTAGAATGTCAGATTAGTATGAAAACAGTTTCCTTTTTTTTTTAAAAAAATCTTTTTTTAATTTTCTTTTTAATTTTAATATTTTTATTTTATAATCGTATATTATAATATCCAATCAATACTTATTTAGTATATCACATATTACCATAAACATCAAAATTTTTCTATTAACTAATTTCAAAAGTTAACATAGATTCTTTACTATGATTCTTTTCAGGAATATTAATTCCCCTACCCCCCCCCCCAGTGCTCCCCTTCACCGGAGCCATTATTCCTTACCTAATCTTTCCAGAATCTCATTTCTTCTCGTGGAGGTAACCTCCCATCTTTTGTCTGTAATACTTTTTTAACAAATACTTTCCAAATTTTATCAAAATCACTTTCTTTCCAACTTCCTCTTCTTACTTTAATTCTACATGTTAACTTATCATTTATTACCATTTTCCAAACTTCTTTATACCACTCCTCCACTTGTACATTTATTTGCATTTTCCAATGTCTTGCTATAATTAATCTTGCTGCCATTAATAAATTTGTTATTAAATCCTTTTCTGCTTGGTTCCCATTCTCTCCATTATAAATTGACATCAATGCTATACTTGGTTTCCTTTCTATATTTCTATTCAGAATATTCTCTATTTCTATAAAAACCATTTCCCAAAACTGCTGTACAAATTTACAGTTCCACCACATATGCATATATGTACCTATTTCTTGACAACCTCTCCAACAATATTTAGAGTTATTCTTGTATATGTTATGCAATCTTGCTGGTGTCAAATACCATCTCCATATTATTTTATAATAATTTTCTTTTATCTGTATTGACATTTTTTTTAGTAGTCTTTGTTTCCAAATCTTATCCCATTCATGATCTCGAATTTTTTGTTTCAAATCTTCCTCCCATATTCTCCTTAAATATTCCCCTTTGTCTTTTTTATCCTTATTTTTTATCAATATTTTATATAATTCACTTGTAATACCTTTCAAACTTTCATTATCATCCCTCTTTTCACCTTTTTTCACCACATTTTCAAATTTTGTGAATTCCCTTATTTCTTTAGGATTCTTTTTCCAATTTTTAATCCATTGTTCTAACTGTATGCAATTAAACCATGAAATTTTCATTCCACATAATTTCTCTCTTATGCTCCCGTTCTCACTCATCCATCCTATCCATCCCTCTATTTTGTCTAGTCCTCTGCTCTTTAATTCCTTTCCCATTTTTTCCTTCAAATTATTTGGGAACTTTTTCCCCATGAAAACAGTTTCCAAACAATAGATTTACACAAGAAATTAAAAATATGTTTGTCAGCTTTAACCTCTCTTTCCTCTCCTCCTCATTCTTTCTATTAATATTACTGTCCTACTTCTCATTTGCACAAATCCCAAAGCGGATGATGGCAACATCATGAACAATAAACAATTTGCTGAAAAATAATAATACAACATAGGAGAATTCAGAACCCCCAAATTGGGGTGAAGGGGAGAAGCACAGATAAAAAGAAAAATTTCCAATAACAAGCTAAACCATACCACAGTTGAGGCCTGGTGTACTGCAAAGAGGGGAGCATTCTGCAAGGATTCACCCTCAGTTTCTTGGTCCTCATTCAGCTCACCACTACGTTATGCATGGCTGCTTCTGATTCTAATATAATGGACATATAATATTGATCTTCATCACCATGCTGATGGTATCTTAATAGTACTAGAGACAAGATGATACCTTGATGGCATTAGAATACAAGTAATAGAAGGCAGGACTTACTAACAGCTCATATTAAGCTTGAGGGATAAATAGCAGTTGATTTTCAGATTATATTGAATGGCGATAAATGTAATAATAAAATGATTCAATATTGTTCTCTATCCCTAGCCTATATTTTTATATAATCACCCAAGATGCAGTCCAGTCTTTAACATTTTGTATGTATACTATCTTCCAGTGTCTTGTAGCCAAGATAAAACTCTTCCATTATTCCCAGGATACGTGGTAGCTGAAAGTATTCTGACCTCTTTCTACATTTTTGCTAAATCCATCTTATATTGGCTTAGTGGTGTCACTTTATTTATTTATGACATGAGTGCAGTTATTTAGATAAGCAATTTCTTCTTATGAATATTGAGTGACTGACAGATAACAATGTTTTTGTAGATTATAAATGTATATATTTCAAAATTAGTGCTTTGTGGGCGGTTTTAAAAAAAGAAAGTTAAAAATGTGACTTTCACATTTAACTAATATTTTCTTAATTTGTTCTGTTTAGATGTAAGCAGTTGGAGTAGATATCATGTCCAGTGGTTTGCAGAATCTTGTGTACACAATGATACAAAAGGTCAAGAAAAGTCCAGTAGTACAACATATGTAAGTTGAGCTTTAATTATAAAAAAACTGGTAATGGAAACAAATGCATAATCCTTACATATGGAGGGATAGTAGCAGATCCCGCAACTTTCTCAGAGCTTCTCTCCCTCCCTGTCCACATCCAACAAATATTTCTTGTCCTTACCTTTAAAGCCTCACCTGCTAAAACCTCACCTTATCATTCACCATTTACATATACAGTGGGCCCTCCAGGTATGCGTGGGTTTGGTCCCGGGACTACCTGCAGATGACCAAAAACATGGATGATTGCATCTCATATTATTAAATGGTGGCGATGTGTGCATATATGCTTTAGCACATCTGTGGTCATGTCACCACCATTTTAAGTAAAGGATGTGACAATCCGCATTCACTTGAAATTGTGGCATTGGAGCTCATGGAGCAGAAGGGCTCACTGTATTTCACATTATATTCCTGCCCATACTTCAAACTCCTCAAGCTTTACCACACTCAGCCACCCAAAGATATTTTGCTCTCTTAAATGATAATGTGATGCCATTTCTGTGCCTTTCTTCACTCTCATCAAAATCTATCTGTTCCATGGTGTCTGTGGCTTATCTACTGTAACCTCATTCTTCACTATAAAAAAACCTGAAGAAAGTGCACTTGCATGTTCCTACTTCTTTCACTTTCTCTCTTTCCCCCGTTGTCTGTCTTAAATACTTTAGGGGAGATCTGTCAGTTTTACCTGTAGATCTTTCTATGGCACCAGAACTATCAGTCACTGTTTGATGATGAATCTGTTTTTGTTCCAGAAAGTGGAACTGGAAGGCTCTTTCTCAGCATGTTTCCTTTACTTCGAGTATAATGTAGGGATCCATTTTGGCCTCCATGCTTTGTAACATCTGCATGAAACCTCTGGGTGAGGTAACTGTTAGATTTAGGATAACATGTCATGAATATTCATCTCTATCTTTTTGTTTCCATCATCTGATTCTAAAGAGGTGCTGGGAAATCTGAACTGTAGATGAGGGTATGCAACAAATTATCAAGTTTCAGTTCAGTAGTACAGCATTGGAGAATAGCATTTCCTCCCACCCCCACCCACCCCCAAAAATCTGTTTATCTTGTATTTTAAGTGAAAGCTAACAATCATTTGGAGTAGAAGCAGAAATGAGCATTTAATCTAAACAAGATATATCAAGATATATCAAGAGTAAGACTATAAAAAGCTTGATGTAAACTTCTTCTTTTAAAAGGAAAACTATATAATTCTTCAGAACCTGTCGTTTTCATGCAAATACAAAGTCACTGTTCAGCCATCAAGATCTAAAGGCCAGTTGAAGGCCGAGACTATTTTGTTTACTACTCCACCTTGTTCTGATCTTAAAGGGAAAAAGCACAAGCACATTAGCTGTCCTACTGAAAGAGGTAAGTAGAGATGTGGAGAAGGAATTTAGAAAACGATGTGGAAAATAAATAATATTATGAATTGTATTGGTGTACTGACATCTAATACAAATCTTTTATTCCAGTCTTATCGCTATCTGTGTTATTTGTCCTTTAGCCTATGTTTGAAGAACTCGGTATACAGAAAAAAAAAACTGTATATTAGTTAGTACATTGTTTGTAATATGTACTTGCTGGTTTCTTTAATGGTGTCTTCTGAACATGATATGGACTTTTAAAGTCATATAGAAACTGAGTTAATACAAGACAATCATGCTAAGCTGGATTTTTTTTTTAAAAAAATCTAACATTTAAAAAACAAAAACCTGCTATGAACACTATAAAAACAACCAAGGGTGTTGTGGCACTTTAAAGGCTTTAAAAGTTTTATTTGGCAGAAGATATCATGGACTGAAGCCTACTTCCATCAGATACAGTACATGAAAGATTATGCCAAATAAAACTTTCTGGTTTGTACAGTGCCACAAATATCTTTGTTGCTATTGCAGACTTACAATATATGGCAAACTTCGCTCCTCCCAGGGAAAATTAAGATTATTAGGTAGAGAAAGAGGATATGATCTCCAGAGTTTAAGTTATTCTGTGTATACATATACTGTATTAAAATTTGTTCTTAAAATCTTGATAGAAATGCTAAAAAAAATTTTTTTTCTTGGGTGGTGATAATGTATTCTGCAGCTCCGGACATCCCAAAAGTGCTGGCAAAGCCCGAGAATCTTTCTGCATCTTTCATTGTTCAGGACATTAACATTACTGGGCACTTTTCCTGGAAAATATCAAAAGCAGATCTTCACCAGCCTATGACAGGGTTCCAAGTCACTTGGGCAGAAGTTACAACAGAGAGCAGACAAAACAGCTTACCCAACAGCATTATTTCCCAGTCACAGATATTGCCAGTAGTAAGTGTTTCCTACTTCTATTGTGTGGGGTAGGAGAGAAGAGTCAAGGAGAGTTTTGTGGGTGTACGATGATGATAAACAGCTTCAATCTAGTTGGCCAAATCACTTGAAATGACTGCTCCCATTTCCTTTAAGGATCACTACGTATTGACAGTGCCCAACCTGAGACCATCGACTCTTTATCGTTTAGAAGTACAAGTGTTGACAACAGGTGGTGAAGGGCCTGCAACAATAAAATCATTTCGAACACCTGATTTGCTGACATCTTCACACAGTGAGTGTTGACATGCTGCAGGGAACAGTTCTGACTGATTCATGCGTAAAAAGAAAGGCACTTTCTCTCTCATGCACACATAAAGAATAACAATAATATCTCACATTTCTAGGTATGCTTTTCTCCATCAGGCAAAACAACCTGACAACCATAATGTTTTACTTCATTTTCTTTATTATACTGTCACCGTGTAGCTTATTCTTAAAATAGAGAATATAGGTTGCCCCCCTTTTACACAGGATCGGTGCCCATGGTTTCACTTACCCACAGCTGGGTGAAGAAGGTCTCTCTAGGCATCTGGAGGTGGTCTCTCTAGGCATCAGAAGGTCCTCCAGTGTGACTCAATGGTCAATATCCACTGGATATAGAGTCATGCCAGAGGCCTAGAGAGGTATCCTCTCTAGGCATTTTCTAAGTCCTCCAGTGCTATTCTATGGTATCCAATGGCAGTTTGCTATTATATAAAGTTTCACATATATGTGGTAAATCAAGGAATGTATTCCCCATGGATATGGGGGAGACCTGCACATGCAAAATGTGTAACAGTTAATCAGATATCCTGCAGTAAGAAATGGTGAATTTGTAAGCTAGTATTTCATTTCAGAACTGTCCAAGCCTATCTGAATTGCACTCAAACTCCTGTTTAAGTTTTGGTCCTGCTCAGGATTTGGTTCACCTGACTGTCAATCCTTCCCAGTAATGTTTCTCTCCTATTTTCCCCAAACATAACATATGCTGGTAAAAACACATGGAAAACTAGCACATAGACCTCCACTGGACTCTAATATGCTATTGAGATACTGTTTAGGATAGTCTTTCACAGCCTGGTGCCCATCAGATGTGTTTTTCTACTGTGCCCCTCATTCCCAGCCCATAAAAGAGAGGGTATAGTCCAAGATTGGGAGGCAACGGGTTAGAAAAGGGTGGTCTAGAGTTTGAGGAACTCTGGGAAATATAATTTTTCAGTAATAAGATAATAATGGTGGGAATGGTGTTCACTAGAGCTCTTGGTGCATATGATCTGACCCAAATTACCATGCTTTGCAGGAATCCTGCTAAATGTATGTCCCATTCCTAGGAATGGCTCCCAGATTTACTAGAATCTGGTGCAGTACTGACTTTTGGCTACTTAAGTTATAACTTCTCCACTATGTAGTGGTGGCCCAGCAACAAATGTCCCTGTCATCTCTGGGCAAGCACCAAAAAAGAGTCCTATTAAGAACAGGAAAAACTCAGGTTTCAGTGGCAGAGGGATGGCCATGTGCAGAACAGAAGAGGGTTTCAGAACAATGCCAGGTAAACAGAAGAAATAGAGCAGAAGTGGATTAAAAGAGAAGATTCACTTGGTTATGGGAACTTGGAGGTCCATGGGGGGCAATGGTTGCCATGTCTTTCCAAGGCTTAGACCAGGGTACAGGAGGAAAGATCAAGGATAGGGATCTGGCTAGGTGGAGAAATAACTGAACAAGCATGGAACACTCTGTCTAGGTGGCAAGTTAAATAAATGAACAACAAATCGTGCCCAGTTTGAGACTCCATGAAGCCTTTACAAAATGTCTTTCATTCTTAGCTTGCCCACAGGAGAGACTAAAGCCAGCAGTTCTTAAAATTTCTGTTACTTACACATGCCTCTTTGTAGTTTCATGAGAATCGACTCACAAGACTGCAGCTGTGCACACAAGGTAGAAGTCCTTTCAAATGCCTCAGACAGCTAACAAAGTTTTTCCACTGTGGTTGGGCATCATTGCTGAAATGAGGGGTGCCTTAAATGCATTACTGGAGGTCTCACAGTGGGTGAAGCTCTGTCTGGGTGGACAAGTGCCTAAAGTGATGCAACAGGAAAGCTGTTTGCTTGGAAATGTGGCTTTGCCTCTAGCAGGAGGAATAGTGCTATGAGTGGATCATTGAATATGGATGGCATGCCAAGCAGACCCCAGAAGAGCCACAGCTCAGCATGAGATAATACATATCCTGCAATCACATGGGGATCTGGACTCAGGGCAGAATGAAAGAACATGAATGAGCTCATGACTCAGTAGCTTGGCGCTGCTTATTCAATAGCTTGGCTCCTGGAGTGAATAGAAGTTTTCCTGAGAATCCCAGTTATGTGTCTGAGATTGGGCATGCTAATTATGAATTAGAACAGAGTCATGTTTCCAAGAAACAAACTGGTGGTTCTTTAACATTCTGCGTGGAGGGGGGGGGACACTTCAGGATTGGAGGATCCGTCACACCAGGGATTAGATTGGATGATATAAATTGCCTTTTAAGTGGTTTCACTGTGGTAGCAACCTGGGTACTTAGGTAGGCCTTTAACAGGACAGTTGGCCCTCAGGTTTTGTTGAGGTTAGGGGTGCAGGACCCCCATGAAATTGAAAAAAAAATGTGACTATAGGCCTATATATATATATATTGCCTGAGTAAACACTTCTCTAGACATGTCAAGGTCCTCCAACATGAGCTCTGCCAGAAATTGACCATAGAATCATGCTGGAGGATCTAGAGAGAACACATTTTTTTCAATTGCATATAGGATAGCAGTGGGGTGGTGGTGGTGGTGGTGATAATAATAATAATAATAATAGTAATAAACAATGTTATTATTACAGTAATCTGTAAGTAATCAAATCTGCAAATACTTAACCTGCAAATATGGAGGGTCAACTTTATTTGTTTTTAATTCCCATGCTTTCAGTACTCATAAATGGGTAACTCACATTCATTCAGTTACAGTGGAGGACATACAGGTAATTAGATTTACAAGTAGTTTGCTCATTATCATCTTGAACCATATTCTGTAGGCTGCTTATAAGTGACTTCTTTATTATCCTCCCATAATAACACTGAGAAGGTGTTAAAGTGATACCCGAATAATGATTGAAAGCCAGCCTGAACTTCTCAGTAATATTAGCTGTGCATGCAATAGATGGCACATTCAGTAGGTTTCATCCAACTGTGCCCTTCTGACAGTGGGCACAGTTGCTGAATTGAATTTCCCCTCCCTTCCAGCAGCTGTCTTGTGGTTCAGGGACCCACTGGATCAGATTTGTGGAGCAGCCTTTTAGTTTTGGGGTGTATGTGTGGAGGAAAAACCCTCATTGCACAAGTGGAAGCCTGCTTGAATAACATTGGGTTGAGCCCTGTACGTGCCTTCTTTCTCTTTCACATAAGAGAACATGGTACTTTTGCACGTAGACTGATTACAATCATTAAACCTATTTATACTTCAGATTAATACATATAATATTTCCCGCATTAATATGGATTTTGAAGCATTGTAATTGCTTTAACATTTCTATCTCTTTCCAGGGCCTCATTTGAAACAACATCATCCACATCACTACAAGCCACCACCTGAAAAATATTAAGTTGTATTGGATTATTAACTTGCTGGGAAGGAGTAAACACATGCAAGAAATCTTTATTGCAGGAAGATTGGAAAAATGCATCTTCATTGGAGTATGGAATGACCTATGGTTCTAGTAGATGTTCACCCTATATGAATAGGGTTGAGATAGCTGTATCATATTGATTGATGAAAGCATGCTTGTACTAATTGCAGGATGAAATATGTCATGCAAGGGTCAACTATATTCATGTAATTTAAACATCCAACATCTATGGAAATATAAGAACATTGAATTATAGTGATTTACTGTCATCGTAGCATATACTGTATGACACTTACTCTCCTCAATCTTTATAACACTCTTCCTCCTTCCCTCCCTCTCATATTATACAGAGTTTTAAACATACAGATGTCAGCCAACATTTCATAAGTTAAGATGCTATCACTTCACTTAAAACATATTTTTTAAAATGTGCCCTATCATTACTTGTCATAACAAACAACATAGTGATGTAAGTTCCATATTTTGATAGTACATTAATGAACAACAGCAGATAAAAGTAACACCCAGGTATATTATCTTTCTCTATATGTACGATAGTGAATGTCCAAATGCTAATAAATGCTGGCATTCACATGTGAATGTTGTTAACATCAGATGATCTTGGCAGAAAATAAGCATATTTTGAAAAATAAATAATCATAATCATAATAAAAAACAAATAATAATGATTTTGTGGATGTTAACTTTCCAGGCATTCACATGTGAATGCCAGCAATAATTTTACATGTAACATAGACTGACCAAAGGTGAGGTTTTTTAAGATCTATGCTACATTTCTATTGAAATGGAAAATATCACAAGAAAATGCTGGTGGGTGGGGAGTGGTTAGTTGCTATTCACAGTGGGATCCAAAAATTACTTAAACTAACTGGAATACTTAAAATATTCTACTACATTTACTGAAGTGTAAGTTTATAGAGATAGTGCATCATGACCATATGGCATTAAATGTAACTGAAGTAAACAGATCAGAAAATAATGCCTTTAAACCCAAGGATGCAATTCAGCTCTTTGATATTAAACTTGATTACCAGTTGCACACAAGTTCTAGTCATGCTTGTTTTCTACTTATCTTTTACAGTCCTTAAAAGACAACAAAAGATAAGCCCCTGTAACCAACGTTTCTGTTGAACATTCTACTATGGCTTTCTTATTTTTACCTACATGGAAGAAACATTTTTTCTGCATGCAGAAGAATGTGAGGACAATTAGCTCCATCAGTGTAAATGAATACAGTATAGAAATTCTCAGAACAGGGAAGACTGTCAGGAGGAAATTTCAATGCATATTGAGCTTAGGAGTATGCTGATCCTTGTATTTTTCAGTATCCAGATGATAATACCCTTTTATTGAGCTGACCAACACCACTGAAGACTTCCGGAGGCTAATTCTGGGGAAAAAAAAAACTTTACTGAATTATTCAGGAGCATCACAGTCAATCTGTATTCAGCAATTCATTTCTGGATCACATTTTCAGATGTACAGTTAATCATTTTTCTCTTGTTTGTCTTACCATATAAGCATGATTTAGCATGAACAACGGAAAGTTTCTAGATAACACACAGATCTGATTTAGGTCCTGGAAGAAAAAAAATTCCCCTTCTGCCCTCAGCTTAGAAGGAAATTAGAGGACTGTGACACTTTTCTTTGTATTTATATGTTTGATCTTTTAAAGAAGTTGAATGAATTAATCATTTTAAACTGTTGTTTTAATACTTTTAAGCTGTTTCTAGAGAAGAAGAAAAATTAAGCATGTCTTAATTGCAGTCTTAAAAGACAAGGGATGCCATTCCAATATGAGTAGTCTTCCTCCTCCTCCTCCTCCTCTTTTTCTTCTTCTTTTTTGCAAGTCCAAGAAGGCTTATTCCATAGGAAATTACAGGCTTGAGAGTACCAACTCCATAGCTGATGGTTAAGACAGGTTTATTGATTCACATGGTGGGTATATATTAATTGCTGGACTTATATTAAAAAAGTAGACTAGGGCAGGGGATCATGGGTACTGCAGCTATTGAACTGCAGATCCAGGCATTCCTTTCCCAGCATTCCTTGCCTTTGGTTATGCTGGCTAGGGCTGCTGGGACTTGCAGTTCAACAGCATCTGGAAAACTGCATGATTCCCAACCCTGAAGTAGACTTAGATCATGAAGTAGACTTACATCATGTTGTTGTTGCTGTTGTGTGCGCCTTCAAGTCATTTCTGACTTATGGTGACCCTAAGGCAAACCAATTACATGGTTTTCTGAGGACTGAGTGTGTAACTTGCCTCAGGTCATCCAGTGAGTTTTCACAGCTGAGTGGTCTCCAGGGTCATAGTCCAACACTCACACCACTACACCATACTGGCTCCCAGACTTACATGTATGAAACAGTAATTGCAGTTCTGGTGTAACAGGTACAGTTTTCATGTTGTCTGGTACCATTCAAGACAGTGGAAAAAGGTCACATGTAAATAGACCATATGTTGAACTTTCTTTGTGTCTTCAAAGGAAATAAAACAGAACCCTCCCCAAAGCTCAGTCCAAAATGTCCCTAAGTTTTGTAGGCTGGTTTATTTGACTTGTTACTAATATTTTGTGTCCAAACAATGCTGTTTCATGGAGTTAATTCACACTATCAGCTGCAAATAGTAATCTCCTGAGAAATCAAATTACACTTGTGTATAAATGTCTTTCAACATGAAGCAAAATTTTCATTGAGATCTATGTTGAATATCTTACTAAGTCAGTTCTGAAAAGAGTAATATGGATGCTTAAATTGCATTGAAATCACTGAGTGGTTGTCTATACAGGAATATGACTATCTGCTGCCTTAAAAGACCATAGTAGCCAGCTCAGTTGCTTTTGTCTAATGTATTACACATTTTCTAAAAGTGGTGTAAAGGAAGCTGCAATCATCATTATTTATTTTAGATTATGCAATTCTTTTTGTTTTGCTTATCTTCTTTCTGTTACAGTGTTCTCAAATTGTTGCTCAATACCTGTGGACATATACATTACTATAAATATCATACACAGCTGTACACTGTAACCCAGGAATACAATGCTTGTAAGTTGTTGCATGTTTTCTTTTAAGTTCCAGAAGTTTATTTAAAACAAGTAAATTAATACCTTCAGATGTTGATGGCTCTATATAGTTTTGCATGCCAAAACTCATAATTCAGTTATAGGCATGAAATGTATGGCTGTATTACCTCTATTGAATATATTGGTAAAGTACAATTTACAAAGTAATTAACAGAGGTTGTATAAGTAAAAATATTTTTCCCTTTTATGTAATTATATTGTAGTGTGGAGATAACAGAGCTACTTATCTGATGACTAAATTGGCTGTAGAAATCATGTTCTTTATAACAGACATTTAAAAGTCAGTATTTATTTATATATGTTATACAAAAGAGGGTTAATTTGTGTGTAAGTGTGTGTCATATTACTTAGAGAGAATAATGTTTTTGTAAAAACCATTTTGTAAAAATATTGTAAATAGTCTGCTCTGTTTCTCATTATTTCCATGTTTAGATTTTGTATATATGTTTAAGTAATAAACTACCCTTCTATATAGAAACATAGTCTCATCTAATTCTCATCACTATCAGTATTGATCTGAGGTGGCGTCACCTAACTGCAGCCTATCATGAGATTGGCATCAGTCCAAATGAATGTACACTCACATCTAGGGTTGGGCACATCCTGTCTTAGCCAAATACTCAGACTGATGCAAATCAGCTATTCGGTGGGGAGAGCAGAATTGCAAAAGACTGCCTACAGTTTCCCTCTCTTGCTTTTGAACAGTTCATTGACAGTAGTCATAATATCTAATGGTTGTAGTGCAACAGCTATTTGTATGCATAGTTTTCCATCAGCTGTGGGATACATGCATGGAAGCCTATCTCTGCAGATGATATATTTATTATGAAAAAATATATACACCCTGCTCTATATATGAGGAACTAAGGTTTGATTTAAACAATTAAAAAACAATAAAATGAAACGTTAACAAATTACAATCTAAAAATATATTAAATTGTCCACGCAAAAGGGATCTAGGATTCTTAGTGGACCGCAAGCTTAACATAAGTCAGCAGTGTGATGTGGCAGCCAGAAAAGCCAATGTGATTTTAGGCTGCATCAATAGGCATATAGTTTCTAGATCAAGGGAAATAATAGTGCCATTCTATTCTGCTTTGATCAGACCTCACTTGGAATACTGTGTCCAGTTCTAGGCACCACAATTCAGGAAGGATGTTGAGAAGCTGGAACATGTCCAGAGGAGGACAATGAAAATGGTAAAAGGTCTGGAGACCATGCTCTATGAGGAGCAGCTTAGGGAGCTGGGCATGTTTAGCCTGGAGAAGAGAAGGTTAAGAGAAGACTTGATAGCCATGTTGTAAATATTTGAAGGGATGTCATATTGAGGATGGAGCAAACTTGTTTTCTGCTGCTCCAGAGACCAGGATATGGAGCAATGGACTCAAACTACAGGAAAAGAGATTCCACCTAAATATTAGGAAGAACTTCCTGACATTAAGAGCTGTTCAGCAATGGAATACACTGCCTTGGAGTGTGGTGGAGTCTCCTTCTTTGGAGGTTTTTAAACAGAGGCTGGATGGCCATCTGTTGGGAATGCTTTGATTGTGTGTTCCTGCATGGCTGAGGGTTGGACTGGATGGTCCTTGTGGTCTCTTCCAATCTATGATTCTAAATTATTGGTTGAATTAAAATGAATGTTAAAACATGCATGTAATAGGATAAAAGAATTATATCCTACTGGGCTTAATAAAAGCCATGTTTTAACTTGGTGGCAAAATGTAGCCAATGCCAGTGCCAGCTCCATGCTTGGGTGTCTTAACAGAGTATCCCTTGTCTCATGTCTTCACATATATTACTCCCATTGGTGGGACATAAAGGAGAACCTCTCCAGGAGGCCTCAGTCCTTGAAAAGACACATACAGGAAGATAAGTACATGGACTACTGTGGCAAGGATATCTCTGTCCAGGAAAGGCTATAACTGATGAACCAGTAAAAGTTTGCCCCGTGCACTCTGAACTGAGCAATGCAGAGATGGATCTAGTACTCCCAGGCCATGTACCTACTGCTTCACAAGGAATGCAACTCCCTCCAGGGCAAGTCACATACCCAACTCCCAGATCTGAGAACCATTAATCCACATAGCTTCTGTCTTATCAGGATTCCATTTCCATTTATTGCCCTTATTCATTGCCACATTCAGGCTCTGGTCCAGCACATAAATAGCCTCTACTGACCTCAATAAAAAGGAGAAATAAAGCTGAGTGTTATCATTATACTGATTGCATACATCCCCCAAACTCCTGAAGACATCAGCCAGCAGCCTCATATAGATATTGAGCAGCAATGAAGACCAGATGGAACACTGTGTTACTCCACAGCTTAATGGCCATCAGGGTGAAAAGGAACAGAATCACTATAACAGCACTTCCTGTGGAGCTGGTCCAGTAGGTTACTATTTTCAATGGTGTCAAAAGCTGCAGAGATCTAGGAAGATCAACAAAGTAGCACTGGCCTACCTTTTGCCCAGATTAGGTCATTTGGGTACCTTATCTTGGACTGAACCAGACTGAATGGGTCCAGATAATCTCTTTCCTCCAACATATGCTGCCCATCCACCACACACTTAAGCAGTAGTTGTCACATACCACTGGGTCCAGGGGGATCATCTTCAGGAAACAGTCTCCTTCAAGGCTGCTAACACCTGTCCCTGATACAGTGAGGCATTTACCATCCCTTGGATTCACCATGTCAAGCTACCTTTGCTAGATCTTATCAGCCAATATAGGCAAAAGCCAAGCTTTTGCCAATGAGCATGAGCTTTTGCTAGTTGTCTTTGGGGCCAAGTAGGGATATTTTTTTTTTACTGTGCCCTGATTGGCTTGACACAGTTTTTTACCTACTCCATGTTGTATGGCATTCATTGCTCCAAACACTGGAATTACACATTATTTTGTCGCATTGTCACAACTGGCACTCAAGTACTTGGTTAGCTACAGTAATTTGCATCTAGGAAATATTCCCAGAGGTACTAAATGGTGAAGACACCTTGCCTACACATCCACTCAGTGCCATCTGGCTGGAAGGGTAATGGGAGTCTTCTTTTACTCAGACTTGAACCTCACCTCAAGAGTGCCAAATCACCTGAGGAATCACCTGAGTCCCTACTTTCCCTTCACAGCAATTAAGCAATGAAGAATCATGGGGAAATTTCCCACAGTTCAGAACCAAGACATTTCTACTCCAGAGAGGATTGGCTTTACCTCCTCCACACAACTGCTTGCTTACCCCACTTGCTGCTGTATTGCAGATTCCTGTTTATTAAATAAAATTGTGGGCAGTTTTACCCCAGTACTGTTGTCATGCATTGTACTTTCTAGTGGGATAATCTGCCAAAAAGTGACCAAAAGTGTCAAATATGTTTAAATAAATGTAATTTAAACAATTAAATGAGCAAATAATCCAGTCACTCACCAATGTTTTTTTTTTTAAAAAAAACCAATTAACCAATTCACTTTAAAGCACTATCCAAAGCCAAGACCAACCAAACTTGAACTAACTTCCAAAGAGAGTGGATGGGTAGAACAACAAAGAGTTAGGTTATATACCCACTCACTGTGCCCCTCCCCTCCTGAATTTCAATGCTTAGTGTAATTTAGTGTTATTTCCTATCCTCTTTGCCTCCTTCACCACAATGGTGGCCTCTACTCTGTAGCCACATGTAAAGGCAACATCAAAGTAAGGGACCCACATCTTAAAAGTTTCTGAAACTAGAAATGCAGGATTAAGATCAAATAATGTAGTGTAGGGCCAAAGTAATGTAGGTGTCTTACTTTAATACACAGTTTATATAAAGTAAAGGACTTAACTAATCCAATTTACTTGTGGAAGTTGAATCTAGGATCATCACATAGGTTGCTATAATAATATTTGCCTTTGATTCTACTAATTTCTTTTCAATTTCAGGTCCTTTACTGATCTAGCTGTGTTAGAATTTATGCTGTTGGTAGGATTTGTGTTGGTTATCATTCAAAGTTGCTAAATGCAGTATTGAACATTTCATAAATCATAGTTCAGCTGCCCTCCTTATCTCTAGAAGAAAGAAGTTCTACCATTATTTTGATGTCTATTTTAATTTTCTGATGTCTAGCATATTCACAGTACTGGATTTTGTTCTACCTAATGCAATATGAAAATAGTTAGAAACTGTACTGTAAAAAAATATTTACAGCAATTTTAATTCCAGGAAAACTATCACTGTATTAGAAACATTTAGTCATGCCCAGCATTATGGGATTAAGTGCACATATTTATTTGCCTACATTCCATACAGGAAAAATGTCTCTTACTGGCTGAAAAGTTGATAAGTCAATAGTTTGCTGAAAATTCATCAGTGAGGATTTATATCCAAGCAGAAATCTTACAAATAAATAAACAAAGCAGGATTATGAGTAATTATATAATGGCTGAACTGCTGTTAATAGCCTATTTACCAAGATTATTTATTTGTTTGTTTGTTGGATTTATATCCCACCTTTCTCCTAAGTTGGGATTCAAGGCAGCATTCAAGATCATAACCAGCTTGTAAATGAGTATTCTCTTGTTCTCCAGTCTGTCCAATAAAGCTTGGATTCATACACCGGGAAGGAGCTATATGCTTAGCGTTCATCAATATCTGACAAAGCAGCATACAACAAGTTCCACTGAAATATGCATGGGACCATTCTTGGGGTTGCTAAATTCCAGCCTCTCAAATGTTGCTGTTTAATTTGAATATTGTGCAAAGTATTATATTGTTACATAATATTAATTTGCATCTGTCATAAAGGCCGTCCCATCATCCCACAAAGGTGGTGGCACTCCCATCATTCTGCAAGCACCACATGTCCCATTATCTGCAAACAGCAATTATCTTGCCAGCAGGACATCAGGTAAACCAAGGATTAAAGGTTAAAGGAACCAAAGGTGGGAGGTGGAGGGCATCTCTCATTCAGCAACATCATAACATCAGATCATCAGAGGCAGACTTGACCAATCACAAATGCCAGAGTGGCAATTCCAAATAAGGATAAATGCTTTGTGTGAGCACATGACAGGGAGAGACACAAAAGGAACACCTTGAGACAACACATCATGTTCCTTGGAAAGATGAGAGGACAAAGGATTTAAGAATGGCAGATGTTGTTGAGTCAGCCTGGCACATCTCCTGGCTCCAGCCTTCCATATGAATCCACCAGAAGACTGCCTATTCTGAGTAGAATCTTTAGGGGCTGTATTAGATGTTGTGTCAGGGCATTTTTATGTTATTTTCTTAAACTTTGGCTGAATGTAGTTGAATGTAACTGAATGCTTTGACTTTAATACTTTTTGCTATTTTTGTAACTCTAAAGTGTACCTGACGGTGTCACCTGGTGTGGTTCAGCCTCTCCACACCCTCCTAGTGCTGCCACTGAGCAGTGACAATATTAATCATAATCTTCATGGTCATAATTTTCACATTTTACCATACACAGACATTCCTAAGGCAAACTCTGTTTTCATCAGATCACTATAGTATTTTTTGCCATCATGTTTTTTTAACTGATGACAAAAGGGTATCCATGGAAATATCAAGGAAGCCCCGGAGAATGGTGGTCATCTGATTCATTGGGGGAGGGGGAGTTCAAGGGAAAGTAAGTACAAACTTAAAAACCACACCTCCTTCTCTTACATTTTGTTTTACCTTGTACCTACCTCTCTTGCTTCTTGTACCCTCTCAGTAACCTCTCATCCTTTCTTCCTTCCCTTTCCATCCCTGGGTTCACCTCACATTTTTGCCTTTTTATTTTGTCCTTTCTATTACACTTTACATGGACCTAGTCTTTCTCCCCCTTCTCTCCAGCTTGCTTCATCTAGTCTCTGTGCCATACGTCTTCCCTTTGCAACTGCATTTGACCTTATGATACAAATGACTGGATTGACTTTACATTATCAGGAAAATTGTCCACATGTTATTCTGTGAAATACAGTATGGCCAACGGTATGTCAGCACCAAACCACATAAGTCTTATTCAATAACAAGAAATGGAAAACAGTTTGTGTTTTTTTTGTTTTTTTAAAAAAATCCAGTTCTTTTAAGTATGCTGTTGATATTGCTCTGTTCAGTGTGGGTGGAGTGGGGGAAGATAAATTTCTAGTTCTTTTGTTTACAAATGCTGTACTTTTATTACCTGGAATAAAACCAGTCTCCTCAAGAAATGCCTAAAGCCCAAATACTGGCTCTTGTCCAATGGCAATACGGTAGGAGGAAAATCAAAGGAACCAGACTATGGATTGTAGACAGACACGAGGTTTAGAAAATAATAAATATATATAATTCCAGGTGATGTGACAGGAATAGATCATGCCAGAAAGCAATTTGGTTGCCATATTTTTGCTCTTGCTAAGAGGTAATAGTTCTTCATCAATGGTTGTGTTGACATCTGGGGTATAAGACTGTAGATACTGTTCATATCTATGAAGAAGTGAAGGCTATGAATACTTTCTCAATTTCCTAGAAAAGTGTTCACTCCATGGGGCTAGAATCCCTCCATCATCATCATCATCATCATCATCATTTCTATCTCTCCCCTCTGCAACGCAATTGGGGCAGCTTACAGTATAAAACTCCATAATTACATCAATACCCTAACCCACCCACCCCTTAAAATAATATTAAATTAGAAAAGATTAAAAAACATATAATAATTAAAATAGAAGAGGGAAAAAAATAATTCAATGGCAGCTCAAAGGGAAAAAGACAGCCGAATCTTCAGAGCGGGATAGTTATTCAGGAAAGGCCTGCCGGAAAATATCTGTCTTGATAGCTTTTTTAAAGCTGTCTATGGTGGCAATAAGACGGATATCGTCCGGCAGGCCATTCCATAATCTGGGAGCGGCAGCAGAGAAGGCCCTCTGGGAGGTCACCAACAGCCTTGTTTTCATAGGTTGTAACATATTCCTCCCAGAGGACTGAAGCGCACGGGGAAGGTCATATGGGAGGAGGCAGTCCTGGAGGTAAGTTGGCCCGAAGCCATGTAGGGCTTTAAAGGACATAACCAACATCTTATAATAATATAATAATAATAAAATTTTATTCCTATCCGCCCCTCTGCAACGCAATCGGGGCGGCTTACAATATAAAACTCCATAGACACAGTACCCTAGCCCACCCACCCCTTAAAATAATATTAAATTATAAAAGATTGAAAACATACAGTAATTAAAATATATAAATTAGAAATAAATAAATTAAAACATACAATAGTTAAAAAAACTAATTGCAGCTCAGAAGGACAGCCGAGTCTTGGGCTGGGATAGTTATTCAGGAAAGGCCTGCCAGAAAAGATCCGTCTTGACAGCTTTTTTAAAGCTGTCTAAGGTGGTAATAAGATGGATCTCGTCCGGCAGGCCATTCCATAATCTGGGAGCAGCAGCAGAGAAGGCCCTCTGGGAGGTCACCGACAGCCTTGTTTTCATAGGCTGTAACAGATTCCTCCCAGAGGACCGAAGTGCGCGGGGAGGGTCGTACAGAAGGAGGTGGTCCCGGAGATAAGTTGGACCCAAGCCATGTAGGGCTTTAAAGGTTATAACCAACACCTTGTACTGTGCCCGGAAACTAATAGGCAGCCAGTGGAGAGCTTTTAGCACAGGTGTTATATGCTCTCTTCTGGAAACACCAGAAATCAACCTGGCTGCCATGTTCTGAACTAGTTGAAGTTTCTGAGTCAAGCACAAGGGTAGCCCCATGTAGAGCGCATTACAGAAATCCAGACGGGAGGTTACCAGTGCATGTACCACAGTTTTGAGGTCCCTGGTTTCCAGGAAAGGGCGCAGCTGGCGTATCCACCGAAGTTGATAACAGGCACTCCTGACCGTTGCATTTACCTGATTAGACATCTGGAGCGTTGGGTCCAGGAGCACCCCCAGACTGCAAACACAGTCCTTGGAGGAGAGTGTAGTTCCATCCAGGATTGGAAGTTGTATTCCCAGACCTGGTTTCGGGCCTATAACTGTTGGTCCCTCCGTTTTGTCTGGATTCGGTCTCAATTTGTTTTTCCTCATCCAGTCCATTACTGCTTTAAGACAATTATTGAGGGGATAGACACCATCTGAAGTCGAAGCTGATGACCGAGACATGGAGAAGTATATCTGGGTGTCATCAGCATACTGATGACAACTCACTCCATGCCTCTGAATGATCTCTCCCAGCGGCTTCATATAGATGTTAAATAGCATCCGGGACAGGATGGCACCCTGAGGAACGCCACAGCTAAGCTCTATTCTGGTAGAGCAACTATCCCCGAGCCTCACCCTCTGGGATCTGCCCGAGAGGAAGGAACGGAACCACTGCAAAGCAGTGCCTCCAATTCCTAACCCCCTCAGGCGATCCAGGAGGATGGAATGATCTATTGTATCAAAGGCCGCTGAGAGGTCCAAGAGCACCAACAGGGTCACACTACCCCTGTCGATACCCAAGCGGAGGTCATCAGCCAGAGCAACCATGGCAGTCTCCACTCCATATCCCGTCCTAAAGCCAGTTTGAAATGGATCTAGATAATCAGTTTCATCCAAGACAGCTTGGAGTTGGGAAGCGACCGCCTTCTCAATCACCTTGCTTAGAAAAGGCAGCAAGGAGACTGGTCTATAGTTGTTCCTGTCCAAGGGGTCCAGGGAAGGCTTTTTCAGGAGTGGCTTAACTGCCGCTTCCTTCAGACAGGGTGGAACAGACCCCTCCCTGAAGGACGCATTGATAATATCTCTAAGGAGTACTCTCGATGTGTCGCCCCCTTGGGTGGCCAGCCAAGATGGACAAGGATCGAGGGGACAGGTCGTCTTCCTCACTCTACCAAGGAGCTTGTCCACATCATTGGTACTCACAGATTGAAGCTGATCCAATCTTGTACTGTGCCCAGAAATTAATAGGCAGCCAGTGGAGATCTTTCAGCACAAGTGTTATGTGCTCTCTTCTGGAAACACCAGAAATCAACCTGGCTACCATGTTCTAATAATAATAATAATAAATAATAAATAATAATAATATTTCTATCCTGCCCTCTGCAATGCAATCGTGGCAGCTTACATCATAAAAATCCCATAATTACCTTAATACCCTATCCCACCAACCCCTTAAAACAATATTAAATTAAACAGATTAAAAACGTTCAATAATTAAAAAGAGGAAAAAATAATAATCCAGTGGCTGCTTAATGGAAAAGGCAGCCGAATCTTCGGGCCGGGATAGCTATTCAGGAAAGGCCTGCCAGAAAAGATCTGTCTTGACAGCTTTTTTGAAGCTGTCTAAGGTGGTAATAAGACAGATCTCATCCAGCAGGCCACTCCATAATCTGGGAGCGGCAGCAGAGAAAGCCCTCTGGGAGGTCACTGATAGCCTTATTTTCATAGGTTGTAACAGATTCCTTCCAGAGGACCGAAGTGTACAGGGACTAGTTCTGAACTAGTTGAAGTTTCCGAGTCAAGCACAAGGGTAGCCCCATGTAGAGCGCATTACAGAAATTGAGACGGAAGGTTACCAGTGCATGTACCACAGTTTCAAGGTCCCTGATTTCCAGGAAAGGGCTCAGCTGGCGTATCAGCTGAAGCTGATAACATGCACTCCTGACCGTTGCATTTACCTGATTAGACATTGACCCAACTTAGGTCAATATGAATTGGTGCTCTCTTCCAGCAGAAAAACATACTCTTTCAGTGTCTTTTAGCCTTAGCATAGTAAGTAACTAATCTTATGAAGAAAACAAGCAAGTCAGAATTCAGTTCAAATGCTACCTCAGCTGAATAGCTGCCCATTCCCTCATGGAAAGCAACAAAGGTGAAGAAAATAAATTATGTGACTACTTGACTAAATAAACTATGTGACTACTTGGATAAAGGTACTAAGAGAAGCATGTTAGTAAAACATGCACACACACACACAAAAAGCAATTCTATAGGAGTTTCTTTTCATGTCCCTGTTGAATTGTGGTTTTCATATTGTGTTCTGAGGATTCTAGGAAAATTAACGTAAGATTCTTCAATTAAAAGATGAATAAAGACACACAAGCCTGTCCCAACTGGTCTTTTATTGACATGCATAGTCACAAGGCTGTGTTAACTATATTCTTCCGCATGTTCTTGTTTCATGTATGGGATAAGTTACTCCCAAAAGCCTGGCTAGCTCTCCACATGGTCCAAAAAAACACAGGGATTCTATGCCAGATGTACAACAATGATTTTCAGTGTTGAATGGGTTTCATTTGAAATGTAATACAGTCATCCCTTCACATTTGCAGGGGTTAGGGGCAGACAGAATGTGAAAAAAACACAAATAAGAAATGAGGCTGTAGGTGAGTGGCTTTCCACCCCAGTCCCTTCGCAAGGCAGTGACGGGCTTCGTGAGAAGTTAAAATCACATTATAAATATTTTTTTTAAAAAGAATTTAAAAATTTACAAGTTAAAAACATTACAGTAAAATGCTTTAAAAACCATTTAAAATTTTTTAAACCACACCACACAACCTCACTAGCCCAGCCTGTGTTAGTTCATAAAAACCTTGCAGCATAAAATGTCTTAACCTGCTACTGGAAGAAGAGCAAAGATGGGGAGGGGGTCCCAAAGTCTGGGAGCAACCACTGAGACAGCTCTCTCCCTTGTTCTCACCAAATGAGCCTGAGAAGGTGGTGGGACAGAGAGAAAGAAGGGCTTCTCCAGATGATCTTAAAGCTCTACTGGGCTCATACAGTGACTTTATTTTGAGTGATTTATACAGTTAAAGTATAGAATCATAGAATCATAGAATCATAGAATTGCAGAGTTGGAAGAGACCACAAGGGCCATCCAGTCCAACCCCCCTGCCACGCAGGAAATCACAATCAAAGCATCCCCGACAGATGGCCATCCAGCCTCTGTTTAAAGACCTCCAAGGAAGGAGACCCCACCACGCTCCGAGGGAGTGCGTTCCACTGCCGAACAGCTCTTACTGTCAAAAAGTTCCTCCTAATGTTGAGGTGGAATCTCTGTTCCTGGAGCTTGCACCCATTGCTCCGTGTTCCAGTCTCTGGAGCAGCAGAAAACAAGCCTGCTCCATCCTCAGCGTGACATCCCTTCAAATACTTAAACAGGGCTATCATATAGATAATATTTATTTACTTGTATCTGATCATTAGGCTATTACAAAACAAATGTTGAATGAAAGAAACTTTGATACTTTAAAAGTTTTTAAAACTGTCTTTTTATAGTAAGTTATTAATATAAACATATATACACCCAAACAGAAATTCTGTAAGATCAATCTAATTTTTTCCACTTTGATTTAGCCATAGGTTCAGCCTGGATGTGACTTTTTACCTCAGCACTTCAACTCTGAAACATTTGAAAGCACAATCTGAGAGTTTAAACAAATCTCTGGAGTTTATAAACATCTGTTTTATGAACTTAATCCAACAGAGGAAAGGAAGGAATGGCCCATTTCTAGTTTAACAACCTTGGATAGGACTAATTAGATACCTTGCCTACAACTAAATTCCTTCCAAATTAACTGCTGGGATTTTGTGTGTGTGTGTGTGTGTGTGTGTGTTAATGTCAAAAATGCATTGGCTTTCAAAATATCAGGCTGTAATAATCACAAACATATAAATTGACATAGGAGATTTTCAAACAGGGCCAAATTCCCCGTTCCTGCCCCGCAAGTCCCAATCCTGTTCCTGCCACAGAACAAAGGTAAAATGTTCAAACACTTACCTTAACCCCACGGCAGGAACATCCTCCCTCTCCCCTCGGCTTCACTGGTGTAAAAGCAGCTGCTGTAAAGCAGCTTTTACAGCAGTGAAGCCAAATCCAGCTCGTTCTCACGAGAGAATGGGGGGGGGGGGAAAGGTAAATTAAGAAAAAAAAAACCCCAGCTGTCAAAAAAGAAAATGAAGCAGAAAAATAATAATAAAAAAATACAAGTAACCTGGGAGGGGGAGAAGGGTCCCACTTACCTTTGGGTCCCATTCCTGCCTGGAAGTGTCCAGAATGGACCTCCCTTCCATGGCTGTCATCGTGGGAGAGGAACGGGACACCTTTCAAACCTCCCTGATTCTGTGACAGAAATGGAATGGGTGGTCCAAAAACGGTGTTTCCCCGTGATGAAAATATAATGGGTAAATGTGGAATAGGGATTGGGGAGACACAGAAAAGCATCAATGTCTTCTGAAAAGAAGACGTTTCCCCTACCCTGTTCCATGTCTCCCATGGATTAAATTGCCGGCCTGAAAAATCTCCATAGATAAATAAGTTAAGAGCTAGTGATTAGCAAAGTAATATGTTACCCTAATTTTTGTGGTAAAAATCATACTATATCTAGCTCAGCACTTAGCACAGTATTCTATTGCACTGGCTGGAATGTATTGCTATCTTTCTTAGCATGTAGGCTACAGTTTTGTATGTAAGCATGGAAGCCACATTGACCCTGGTGGGTAGATATCATTGTCACTTTTATCTCTACAAACACTGCAAGGCCTATGAATTATTCTTGGATTACATGGTGTAGATTGTAGAAGAACCCATTTTCTATTCATTGGTTGGAGCAAATGTGAATGAATAACAGAGGCTGTCTGATAGCTAGATAGGCAGAAAGAGCAATTTAAGCTCTCTGTGTCTGGATAATATCATTCAACACAAAGCTACACACTACTTTAAATCTTTGCTGTATGTTTGTCCCTCAGGAACTACAAATGTGTATTCAATCATTTCATACCTTTTTAAAAAAGGAAAAATAGGGGAGGGTAATGTCTCACATGCATAATTTGCATTTTGTTTTCCAACAGAGAGAAGGGTCTTTTGTTTCAGACTTTTCTGATAATAATTATCCTAGAATCACCTAGAGAATTGAGCAACAGCTAGTGTGCATGCTAAATTCCAAATGCTTCTAAAAAAAGGGGAAGAGAGAACATGCATTTCAAATTCCATTTGATTTCCTTTGCCTTGGGATGTGTTTGCCTCCTGCAACCCGAGCTAAGGCTTCAGCAAATTTCTGTTCTTGGAACTCCTAGTGCATTTTTTTACAGTCATGGTTTCATGGAGCCTTCCTTAGATTATTTCAGTCAGCATAATTTTTTTTGGGAGGTAATTATTGTCAAAAATCTTTTACATATTTACTTTCCATGTTAACTTATCTCTAAAGCTGTGAAATTGTTTCTTACCCGTGCTGTTACTATAGGCATGGTTCTGTATCCCCTTCTCTCCAAAGCTACTTGCAAAAGAAAACCTCCACAAGAGAAATGAATGTTTGGCTACAGGATAATTAAACAACCATTAACTGGTCAATAAAAACCTCATGTAAAAAATATGCTAGAATGCCATGGATAACTTAGTTAGACAAATCAAATCATACAGAAGTCAAAACAACTGAGTTTGCACAAAGATTAGGGATTCTTTTACTCCCAGTATGCACTTGAGAGACAACCACACTTAGCAGAGATATGTTATCTGAGCAAATGGTCCTTGTGCTCTTATATAAACTGAAGTATGTGTGATGTAGATCTCTGATCACTGAGGTGCTTGCAGTAAGATTAATTTAAATGTGACTTCTACAGTGCAGATTTTATTTTTTAAAATTATTTTTATTCAACAGGCTTTTTACCAATCCAAAGCAACATACAAGGAATAACAATAAACCACTAAAAAAAAAAAAATGGGGGGGGGACACAAAACATTCAACCAAGAAAAAGGGAACCCCTCCTAAAACTAATCTATCCTCCCCCTTGATGTCATGCATCTGCTTCTTCAGAGTCAGTGGGAAGTAACTTCAGGGTTAAACAGTAAGAGGTTGTCCAAACAGTGAAAAACTACTCACAGAATGCGAGGAGAATCCTACCTGTCGTAATGGCATCCCATATGATTTCACTCTATTGTGAAGGAGGGGGTCAAAAAAGGCCAAAAAACTCACCAGAAAAGCCTTTGTGGCTTAAAAAAACACATAGAACACAGTCCTGCTTGTTAGGGCAAGCAAATCGATCTGATTCACTTGCCCAAATGAGAAGCAACACACCCCTGACTGGCCAGACAAGCACAGGAGGCAGGGCTTGTTAGCAAGGCAAGCACCTGCAGCCACCATCCCTCCCTGAGCAATTGGGGGTGGGGAAGGGGGAGGGCGGCTGTCATTCCCACCCCCCGCCCCGCTGCCACCACTGTCTCCACCACTGCCGAGGGTCCTTCCCCTCCGTCCCTCAAAGTCACTGCCCACCCACCCAGTTTCTCCACCGCCTGTCTGTGGGACTGAGGAAAGGGAAAGAGGGCTCTTTTGTCCTCTTCCCACTCCCTCGTTTTCTCTGCCACCTGCTTGCCCATCCATGGGGCTGAGGATGGAGGAAGAGGGTGAAAGAGCCCTCTTCCTCCTTCTCCAGTCTCTCCGGCACCTGCCCACCCATCCTCCCATCTGTGTGGCTGATGAAGGTGGAATAGGGTGAAAGAGCCCCTTACCCCTTCCTTGGTTTCTCCACCACCCACCCAACCACCTGCCCATGGGGCTGAGGAAGGGGGAAGAGGGTAAAAAAGCTCCTTCCCCTTTCCTTGGTTTCTCCGCTGCCCACCTGCCCACCTGTGGGGCCAAGGAAGGGGGAAGAGGACTCTCTTGCCCTCTTCTCTCTTCCTCAGCTGTCATGTGGGAAAAAAAGCTTATAGTGGGTGCTGTGGAAAGAAACACCATTAAGACAAGTTGCAGCTGTTGTGACTTGCTTTTTCTGTGGGGTACTACAGTTTTTGGGGGCTTGTATAGGCAAGCCCTAAGTTTTATTGCCACGGGAAAAACTAAAGAGTCAAGACTACAAAATTGTTGCTTCGAATGAAGCGCATGGAAACTATAGTAACGTAAAAAGTATTGAAATCAGTCAAAATCTAGCAGGCATTTGAGCCATTGGTTGCTCATCATCCACCCACCCCATTCTCATCCAGTTGTAACTACACCTATTGCTTCACAAAACAGTATGCAGTTGCAAAGCCATTTTACTCATACCAGACAGACTCTATCATCCCACAGTTATACTTAGCCACTGACTTGTTTCACTTGCAAGGATTGTAAAACCAGCAGAGAGTTCAAACATGCAAGATTCAAAGTACTTGCTACATTTTGAAATTTTGTTGGCAGGAGGGTTGATTTTACAGACCATCCTGACACTTAAACCCTCCCCTCTAACTCTAAGAAAAACTACAACAATGACTATAACCTAAAAGAAAGAAGAAAAAAAGACACATACAGGGGCTTGTTCGATTCCAAGTTAGCAGCTAAAAGGCTGTAAGATATCTCTTAATAAACCCAGAGATAATATACCTTATTTAGATTTTACTAAACTAAATAGTTTCCAATTATCACTAACATATCAAACTGTTCATCTAATAACATTTACTTACACCTGCTAAAGTAATCTTTCAAAGGTTATCAAATATCACAGTTGCTAAATTACCATTACATTTCTTCCAAAATTCTAAAATTAAACTCTGATTCTTTTTCAATTATTCTGTGCTTTTATTATTTAGCAAGATAGTTAATTTGTCCATTTCATCCATATCATATAACTTCAACAGTCTTCTACTGTTGGGATGGTATCTTGTTTCCAGTTCTGGGTGTATGACAGTCTCACTGCTGTAGTCATGTAGCCCTGGTGGCATGTTAGTTAAATGCTGGTACTGCAGCCACAACATTGTGAGTTTGATCCTGCAGGGCTCCAGGTTGACTTAACCTTCCATCCTTCCATAGGTTGGTAAAATGAGTATCCAGTCTGTTGGGGGCAATTAGCTAACACATTGCAAACCTCTTAGAGAGTGCTTAGCACTATAAAGTGGTATAGAAATGCAGGTGCTATTACTATTGCTATGTTATTTTATTATTTTCCCATGCCTTTGTTCTAGATCATTTTCCATAAGTCCCAGTAAAAGCAGTTCTGGTTTAAATTGAAGTTTAATTTTCAAGACTTCCTCCATAGTTTTACGTAGAGCTATCAAAAACCTCTGCTTTTTTGCAAGTCCACCACATATGATAAAATGTCCTTTCATATGACAAACATTTCCAACATAAGTTTGATGAACCCTTATACATTTTTTATATCCTATCTGATGTTAAATACCAGTGTTACAATGCAGATTTTAGACAGTCTCTTCATCAGGATGCAACCATAGTTTAGGCTAGGGATGGGGGACATGTAACCCTCCAGATAGTGTTGGACTGCAGTTCCCATCAGCTCAGCATACTGAATGGAAAGGACTAATGGAAGCTGAAGTCCAAGAATGTCTGGAGTGCCACCACTTTGGACAAGAGGGTTAATTTGACCCTGGGTTTTGAAGAGGTTTGTGGGAAATGAGTTCTGCAAAGTAGTGAAGACAGCTACCATGGGAAACTTACTGTTGTAAAGACAGACATTCTAAAAAAAGACAGGCTGTTTGTACAGAAGAAATATTTGCCATAGATATGACTGGAATATATTGGGACAAAGACCTGCAAGATCCTAGGACAGTTCTATTGCATCATCATGGCCACGGTTGACAGTTTGGAACAAAGAGAAACAAGCTGGGCAACAAAAGGCTTATCTATATGGGCAATTTACCCCATTTTGGCCCCTGCTCGGAGCAGGGCTTTTGTCCTGTTCTGCCCCCCCAGGCAGTCTTCACAATCCCCAGGTCAAAGATGGGGCTAAGATGGGGTAGGGACCAATAAAACTTTTAAAGAAAATACTTGGAAAAACCCATTGTATCCAAAATAAAACAGATCGGTCCCCATGTGACCCCAGGAACCCATTAAGGCATGATAGCCTGTTGCTTCAGCTGCCCTCTGCCATCACTCTTCCACAGCAGGAAGCAGGCCAACAACATGTGACCAAGGCTGGGGGACTCGGTCACATATTGCAGGCTAGCTTCCAGGTTGCAGAGGGAGGTGGTGGCAGTGGCTGCAGGGATGGGCCAGTGTGCCCTTCTGGACTTCCTCCCATTTTGTGGAGGCAATGAAGACGAATGGCCCTGATCCATGGGCAGGATATGCCAGTGGGGAGCTGGTATATCCTGGCCCATGTAGATGAGTTCAAAGAGATAAGGGACTAGTAGCTTCCAGAAAATTTCTGGCACACTGGAGGCCTCCGAACTACTTGGATGTTCACCTGAGAGCATGTTTCATTTCTCCATGTCCAAAGTCATACATGGTCTGTGGAATGTGTGTGTGTGTGTGTGTGTGTGTGTAGCCTATTAGAAATGTGGTAAAACCTTATAAAATAAGACTCTGGGATCATAGGTGTGGGTGTCTTTCAAATCATTCAAGCTGCATAAGATCCTAACGGGAACATCACATGTTGCCCATTCTTGTTTATTTGAAATATTCTTCAGTCAATACAGTGGAGCAGATGAAAAGAAGAAGCTAATATTTTATATTAGAAAGTCAGTATAGGAATGTTGGGCATCATTGAGCATCAGCCACATTACGACTGATGGGTGGCATGGGGTTGTCAAAGATTCCATGGGATTCTGGAGATATTCAGACAGGAACAAAAAAGTGTTCCCATCTTGCAATCTCCTCTCCCGTCCCTGTAATGACATACGGTAACATAAAAAGTTTTCAGACCTACCTTGTTCATATCTTGTTCCCTCAGCAGGGCAGCCCAGGAGTGAAAGGAGCTTGAACAGAGCTCCTTTACTTCCTGGTTTGAAATCCTGGCTGCTCTCACGAGAAGACGAGTGCATGGGAAATTCAAACTGTAAAAGGAAATACACATCAAAAAGTTATACTCAGTGCCTAAACAGACTTAAAACTTTATAACTAACCTGGGAAGGGTACAAAAAAGTGTGTCATTTACATCGATGTCCCAATCTCACTTGGAAGTGTTCTAGCATGGACCTCCCGCTGATGCTGGGATCACGCGAGCATAACGGGGCACCATTTCATTCACAGGACATTCTGTGACAGAAACAGAACAGGGGATTCATTGATGGCTTAGCCTGTCAATAAAAAGAAGCACCAGCGTAACAACAGCTGAATGGGAGCATACTGAGAGGGGAATGACGTCATCTAAAATGCAAGCCCTTTAGCAATCTCCTGGCATCGTTATCACACCATATTTAGAGCATCTCAAAATGTCCTTAATCATTTCATTCTCTCTGTATAAACTTACCATTTTTAGCACACACCCTCTCTCTTCAGTTGGAGAAAGTGGATGACTCATTGTCACAATGACTCTCACCTTCCTGAGGGGTGTCCAGCTAGTTTTGAATGTATGAACCTGGTAACAATATATAGAAACATGCAATCAAATCACTTTGGTAATATAAACAACCGCATGCCTTCAACTACTGTAGTTGCTTTTGTGCTCTTACAAGTACTTGTTGTAATCTTTCTTTTGATGGTGTCATAAGAGTACTTCTTTCTGTATCAACAGGCTGTTGTTGACTACAGGTAACAATCCTAGGGAGACAGAAGGGTACAGTACTAATTATATGGAAAGAATGACATTATTTAACTTAGTTCATTTAAATACTGGCTGAAGTGTGTCTAGTGCATTCTGGGATCTTACCAAATAACTCAAAAGAAGCCTGTGGGACCTCCAGTTGTCTAATTCTCCCTCTTTTAACCTCAGGAATGTTACTAGCCATTTCCAATTTTCCTGATGTCTGACAAAACTTATTTTGGCAGCAATGCCTCAGAGAGCCCTCTCCTGTTTCATCGCTGAATTGTACCTGGATCTGCTTGGCTATGAACTCAACATTCCAAAAGAAGTCTATGCAGTCTCCTGTTTTTTAAAAAGTTCCAGACATCATCATCATCTTCACCATCATTTTATTCTTATTCTTATTTCAACTGCTTTGGAGGAGCAATGCACATCTCTTTGAGTGCTCAAACATTCTTCCCACTGCACATCAGTCTCAATTGCCCTTGAGAGAGCAAGCGTTTCTTGATTGGATGCCAAGCACACTAGCTTGTATAAGTTTAAAAACAACAATAACTAGGTTGTTGTTCCTGCAAAGTTGAAGGTTCCTACAAAGTGAACGTTATGTATGTCACATAGACCTATATGTTGTCAGACCATCCCAACATTCGGAGAAAATTCATCTAGCCCTTTTTATAGGACGAGTAACAAACAGACAGAAACCTAATTATATTTACATAGATTTTTCCTGTAACCTCTTAAAAACAAACATCAGTTAATAATTACCTTAAAATATAAATTGCCACAATAAACTTCTGTGAAGGTTTGATTGCAGTTCTATACCTTACTTGAGAAGTGAGCAACCTGGAGTCCAACAATCAAGGCTACCATTTCAGGCTTCTGTAGAAGGACCGCAGCAAGTACAAAAGGCCCTAGCCCCAGCAGTCAGGTGAATTTCGAGTGAAGTGATACATTTTAAGAACACTTGTCTGTCAGAAATGACTACCTGTGTTCCAAAATTTGTGGCCGTACACAGTATGTGTGGCTGTTCATCTACCATCCGTAAATGAGACTACTGTTAGTGCTGTAACCAGTATGTTTGAAATTTAAGGAAATGTAAATTGTTTCAAGTGAATGTACACAGAATAACAGCTATTGAGAAATGTTGTGTTTTGTGCTCTCTCTCTTAGCATCCCATATGACTGTAGGTTCTCTGTTTGTCTGCCTTCTCTTCCTGAATGGCTGGACAGGAAAATAACTGCTGAAACTTTGGAGATTATCAGATGCCCTAAGTATGGTGTGACAACAACATCAGGAGATTGTGAAAGAGCTTCCCTTTCACGTTATGTCATTCACAGGTCATCATTCTCCCGTGCTGATTCCTTTCCCCCGGTGCTCCTTTTAATTCATGGGCTAAGCTGTGAATAGATTGCCTGTTCTGTTCCTCTCACGGAATGACAGGTGCGTGAAAAGGAGCCCTGTTATGCTGGTGCAATGCCAGCATCAGTGGGAGATCTGTTCCAGAACACTTCTGGGTGCGATCAGGACATCCAGGTAAATACCTGGGTTACTTGGTATTTTTAAGTGTGTTTTTGTGCTTGCTGTCACTTTTAAAAGTGTATTTTTTCCTTTAAAGTTTGAATTTCCCACACTCTCGTCCTCTTGAGAGAACGTCCTGGGTTTTCAAACCAAGACGTGAATGCATCTTCAAGAGAGCTGCATTCACTCCTGGGCTGCCAAGGGGGAGGGAACATCACGTGGTCAAGGTAGAGTGAAACTGTTCATGTGGGTGTTGAAACAGGGATGGGAGAGGAGACAGTGAGACAGGGATGCTATTTTTGTCCCCATCTGAAAATCTCCTTTGAGAAGTTTGGATGGTTGATAGGTTGGAAAGGTGAATGTGCAATCTTTCAGCTTTGAGGAAACTTCCTGTGCAGCCCTCTCCTTTGACCGCACAGGAGAAGAGCACCACTTTTCTAGGGATGAGCCATGAGTTTGTGATGTCGGCAGCCATTAGGCTAGTCTTGCATTTAACTACTCACCCAAATGCTGTGGATGACAAGTTATGTTATGCAATAATATGATTGGCCTGGTGGAGGAGGAACAGATTGCTCGGTACTGCCTCCATCAGCCTGCTGTATTTCCACACCAGCTTCTGATCAAGTGCAGCTGCTCCCACTCCTTCTACTCCAGCTTTCTACCAGGCAGTATTGAAACATAAAAGGTTGTCAGAAGAACGCCCCCCCAAGCATGCCTAGACACAAAGTGAGTGTAAATGGAACCCACTCTTCCTGCTCTAGATCAGGCAGCATGTTTGACCTGGTGGCAGGAAAATCCACCAATTGTGATGGTTGTAGTGGTCAGCCATTGAAAGACTCCACAGGGTTGGGTTTTTTTTGACAGTGTCACAGATCTCCACATAGAACCATAGAATCATACAGTTGGAAAAGACCACAAGGGCCATCTAGTCCAACCCTCTGACATGCAGGAATACCCAAAGTATTCCTGACAGATGGCCATCCTGCTTCTGTTTAAAAACCTCCAAAGAAGGAAAATCCACCACACTCCTAAGCAGTGCATTCCACTGTTGAACAGCTCTTACTGTCAGAAAATTCTTCCTAATGTTTAGGTGGAATCTCTTTTCCTGTAGTATAAGTCCATTGCTCTGTGTCTAATTAGTCTCTGGAGCAGCAGAAAATATGCTTGGTCCATCCTCAGTGTGACATTCCTTCAAATATTTAAGCATGGTTATCTTAACCTTCTCTTCTCCAGGCTAAACATACCCAGCTCCCTAAGCTGCTCCTCATCGAGCATGGCTTCCAGACACCCCCCCCCCCATTTTGGTCACCCTTCTCTGGACAAGTTCCAGCTTGTCAATATCCTCCTTGAATTGTGGTCCAGAACTCCTTGAATTGTGGTCCAGAACTGGACACAGTATTTCAGGTGAGGTCTTACCAAAGCAGAATAGAGCAGCATTATTACTTCCCTTGATCTAGACACTATGCTTTTATTGATGCAGCCTAGAATCACATTGGCTTTTTTAGCTGCTGCATCACACTGCTGACTCATGTTCAGTTTGTGGTGCACTGAGACTCCTAGATCCCTTTAACATGCACTGCCACCATGTTTAACACTAAGGGCTATGAAAAGCTTTGTCACAATGTTCAGCTGAACGTGATTATAGAATTCCTGCAATCAATAACCCAATAAGGACAATAGCAGATGGGGCCTCTCTGCTCCTTTTCACCATGTGTTCAGGTCAATCCTATCTGGAACATATGAATCTTGTCACTTCTTCATATACTTCTTCCTCACCAAAAACAGATTGTGGAAGAGTCAAGTTCTCTAAAGTCTGTCTGTCATGGGGGGATATTGCAAATCCCATAACTAGATGTAGAAGTAACATGATTGATATGTTTCCCCACTTCCATGCATTTGTGCCATTTTTTTTTTAAAAAAGATCCCAAACTGGCTTCTAATGCTGGATTAGGGTAACAATGTTCACATGGAGGACTCCTACATGCTTCATTATATGCTGACTTGTGGCCCGTGACCACTAGCATCATCATATTTTTAAAAAGAATTCTCAGCAACTTCATATTTCACATTTCTGTGGTTGCTTCTGTTTATTGTAACAATCTCTACAATAGCTGACATCACATGAGATTTTAAACTCCATCTCTCCTTAAGGAGATCTCTCTCCTTCCCTCCTCCCATTCTTTCCCCTAGCTCAGTTTCCAGTACATTACACTTCAAAGAAATGCTTTCTCCTAGCAGAACATGAAAGTGTGCCAAAGGTACATCAATTCAAGACCAATTAATTAGCACATTAATTTCAAGGGAACAGAAAGCTGCTCCTACCTCATCATTCTGTTTGTCAAACTAAAAGGACAGCTTGAGCAGTCTGACCCAACTAAGACCCTCTCTTCATAGCTAATCTGTGATTTCTTGTGTATCACATGTGCAGTAATCTTGTTTCTTTTGACATTTTTTCACACCCACTAATCCTATTCACCCTGTGACATGCAAACCATTATATTGTGTTACCAGGATATGAGAGCCTACCGTTTCAATCATTTAAATATGTTATTGTAGTTAAGTCCTTGGCACTGTATCAGGGAATGTGGGATGGCCGAAGGCAGTCTCTTATGTAGCCTTTAAAAGTGTAGGTACATTTGTTAAATAGCCTAATCTTGAGGACGATAAAAAGAAATAAATCTCATGTTGTCTTAGTGTGCATGTGTGGAAGGGATCAGGAAGATAACTCTCCCAGTTTGGAAAATCCGTAGAAATTACAAGGTGGGCCAAAGGTAGGGCACACATTGTAATTCTCTCTCCATGATGCCAACCGTCCCTAGCTTTCCCTACTGGAAGTTTGCCTTTCCAAAAGCACTGGAAAAGGAAAACTGGTGGTAAGACAGCCTGGAAAGTCAGGGACTGACTGGGAATTGTCCAAAACTTGAATTTTTAGGTGTTTTCTCTAAAATACTAAGGAAGTTCAAGATGAGAGGAAAGCTTGGGCTGTTTCTAAAGTAATCCATTTTTTATTCCTTGTTACAATTTGGTAGAAGGGTAAACTGTTACATCATTCATTGTTCTGTGTTCAAAAGTATACAAATAAATTATTGTATACAGTAGGACCCCCATATCCATGGGGGATTGGTTCCACCCCCCCCCCCACAGATACCAAAATCCATGGATAGTAGTGACTGCCCTCTTAACACCCCCCCAAAATTATTTTAAAGTACAGAAAAGACCCCCCCCCCAGTTCTATCAAGCTAATTACTCTCAGTAATGCAATAAGATGGGAAGGTTACCATTTCCCATTTTCCTGATGTCTGACAAAACTTATTATTTTGGCAACAATGCCTCAGAGAGCCTGTTCTGGCTCTGCTGGTGTGAATCCTCAATCATGAAACTCTCTGAAACTTTATTATCCAGTGGTACATAAACAACTTTATCTGGCACTGAAAGCCTTCCCTTCTGTACTCCTCTTCATTCTCTGTATCGTGCAAACAGGAAAGGGCTGGGTGGAGCTTACAGCATGGTTTGCAGTAGTGATTTGAGTCCCCAGCACAATGTACTCACTTCAAACACAGCAATGTAAAACTTTCATATTTTTTCCTCCATTTTACACTGCACTGTATTTGACTCCTTTACTGTTCACTATTGCCCATAGCCAACCGTGGATAACTGAACCAGTGGTTAATGATTCAATAGCTATGGGGGGGGGGGTCCTACTGTAATAGCTTTTTGTAAAAACCCTGAGAAAATATATTTACAAATACAAAATATTCCATATAAGATATTTGCTTATTTATGTTATGTATTTCTTTCTCCCAGGAACCAAGGTGGCTTAGAACAAAGTTAAAACAACATATAACTAAAAACCTGATGCTGAAAAGTTAAAAAATAAATAAACACCACCAACAAAGACAGTATAAAATCATTTTAAAAACATGACACTTCAGACAGAAGTGCAATATTCCATACTATTATACAGAATATAACTGCGAAAGGGCAACATCGGCTGATCTGCATGCCCTTTTTCAGTTATGTGGCATTGTTAGGACACCATATTTTATGTGTCTGATAAAGTCCTTGGTCTACTTCCTCAGATGCACAGATTCCTGTAATGCTTTAGTTGTAGTGAGTAGGCACTACTTGTTATACCAATTTTAAAAATGTAGTATCGTTACAAGTTAGCTATGTCACCAGCCATTGCTTCCCAACGATGTAATATTTTTACAGGGGATGTTGGAGCCAGTGTGGCATAGTGGTTTGAGTGTTTGACTATGACTCTGGAGACCAGGATTTGAATCCCCACTTGGCCATAAAAACCCACTGGGTGACTTTGGGCAACTCACATACTCTCAGCCTCAGAAAAACCCCTTAGGGTCACCATAAGTTGGAAACAACTTGAAGGCTCACAACAAATGATTGATTCTCAAAGGTAATGTGTAGTAAGTGATGTAATAGCTTTTCAAACCTTACTTTGAAGATGGAAATGGGGAGTGAGTTTTCACCATTATTGCTTATAATTATGAAAAGAGATCAGTACATATTTTGCACACAAAAGATCCCAGGCTCAATGCCACACATTTCTCAGGTGGGAAACGTGGAAATGACTTAGGAACATTCAAATGGAAGGCACATACTGAAGAGATGGATGGTACTGTTTCAGAGAAATACCTGAGATTACCTACTCCCCCCCCCCGCAATCCAAATCAAGCAAACAAGCAAGCAAAAAAACTTGCTTTTCAGAAAGTTTCTTTGAAGATTTGGCACTTTGGGAAGCCTATATTGACCTATTACTCCTGCCACGTGTGTGACTGATTGTTTCCAGAAAGAAAAGGAAATAAATAAATAAATCAACAGCATTAAGCCTGGTAGACGTGAAGCGTGTTCCAAACAGTGGACTTGTTTTCATAAATTAGCTCAATTGTTTCCAGAGAATTATATACTCACCTCAAAAAAAGTGTTTGGGCCACTTTTAAAGAAATAAAGATAAAAGGAATATTAGAGTGCTTCCAAATGGACCCTATTGGTTTCAATTAAAAAAAGGGAAGAGGAGAGGGAGAGGTGGATGCCTGGAAAATATCTTTGCAAATGAGAAAGTGACAAAATATAAGGTACTTAGTATTGTATTCAACAGATTTTAACCACAGTGTGTTTACTTAACAGTTAAATTATTTAATACTTCAAAAAAAAATCTAGAAATGATTACACAAGGAACTCCAGCATTACCTCTGAGTTACTATGCTTTACTCTAACCAAGGCCGAATGTGTGGAAATGAATTAAATGCCCATTCCCTGCTTGTTTCCTGTTTTCTTCTCCCTTCCCAGCTCTGCTCTCTCTTTTGCTTCAATTCTTAGGACTTTATCAGACCACCCCATTAATGTTCTTTTGCCAGCATTTTGTGGTGTTTTTATGCCATCAAAAGACTTCCCCCACTCACCAGACTTTACCTTACTCACATTCAAAGGCATCCCCAGAACTAACAGAGCAGGAACGGAGCTCCATTCACTTCCTGGTTCCACATCCCACCAATTCTTGCAAGAAGATGCAAGCACAGCAAATTCAGAAAACAAAGAAATACACACACCCCAAAAAAATGTACGCACAAGCCCAGAAACACACTTAGAAAATCACAAGCAAACCAGTTGTGCCAATCTCACACGGAAGTGTTCTGACAATTGATGCTGTATTCACTGAGTACAATGGCGTGAGGTTTCAAATGCCAGCAAAAAGTGCCTATTTTTGTGATCAAAAGTGATCTATTGACAGCTTGGCCCATCAATAAAAAAGTACACCTTATTGACAAGATATTATTGTGAAAGGATGACATCATTTGATATGCATGCCTTTTTGTATTAATTAGGCATTGTTATGACACCATATTTGCCTGGTCTGATGAAGTCCTTAGACTAGAAATTCCTTTTGTACCTCCTAAAGTGCCATTCACTTTGATTGAGTTATACCTGTAATCAAAATAATGAAATGTGCAAGACTGATTTAAATATTTTAACAAACAGCAAAAAGCAGAAAACATAGCAAAATACTGAGTTGTTTGCAAATCAGGCTGTTATTGTGCAAAATCCCTACTTCATTTGTAATTTTTTGGGGGAGGACCATATATCATTATCTTCCATCTTCTTCCTTCCACCTTTTTTGTCCTTGTCAGAAAATGGCTTCACAATGTCTTTGGGGTGATAGCACTAGAAACTGTCTAGCTAGAAGCCCCCTTTCAAATTCAAACTGCTATACTTTTTGAGTGTTTCCAACTCTTTGCAAACTTGACTATGATCCCGTCTACACAATTTAAATAATACGTACAGTGTGCGGAAGTTCACGCTTCAGTACACACGGCTGTTCAGATTCGCACGCATCCAAAAGAGGGGGGGCGGTTTTCCACCCTGAAATACGCACATGCGATGTTTGGGAGGGAAAGTGGATTGCGATGAGAAATCCGTACCCCGTTCGGATGGCTGACGGGTTTATACGGTCCGTTCGCACACATACGAACAGGCTGTGTAATCTGATTGGCTGGCGGAGTAGAGGGGGTGCGGCTAGCACAGAGGGGAATTGGGAGCACCCACCATGTTGGATTCCCAGCTAGCAAGAGTCCGTGAATTATATATGTTTATTTATTTTTATTTTATATTGTAAATAGGGGAAACTGACTGTCTGCAAAGCAGGAACCTTTTTTTTTAAAAAAAAAGCGGTGGGAGATTTAAAACCGCTGCTTGGCCTGCTCACTCCAGCCAGCTTGGGGAAGAGGGAGTCATACAGAGTTTAGGGGGGTAAAAAATTGTGTGGGCGGTTCATATGCATACGAATAACAGCCTATTCATATTTTTTACCCCCCAAACGGATTGTTTTATGATCGTATAGACACACCCTATATTGTAATTGTAACAAGTATGAGAGACCTCTGTCACCAAATGATTGAATATCTTTGAACAAATACCCACAGCACAAACTAGGTATATATTTCTTAGCTAATGGAAGATAACATTGACCCAATATATTTTTCAGGTATGTGACGTTATTTCAAGGGAGAAGATTAAAATACCTCACTTTGGGACATTTACACTCATAGTTTTAAGTGCATTCTTGGTGACAGATGTTAAATAGCTGTAGCATTAGTCACAGCACGTGGCAAAACTCACTTGATGGACAGGCCGAACAGGGCTGGGTTGTTTTAGCACTGTGAAGCAGAAGAAACATGGTTCCATACTAAAGCACATATTTTGCATGTCAAAGGTCCAGTTTCAGTCTCCGGCATGACAAGTTGAAGGATCTCATGTAGCTATATTTCAAAGGCTTTCATCTACCCCCATTCACAGTATGCGATGTAGGGTTAAACAGCTCAACACTCTGGGTCAGTATATGGCCCCTTCATCTGGTCAAGCATGGCAGTGAATTAAATATGAATGGGATAAATCCAATGGAAGAGAGCTTGCCAATAAAGGAAATGCTAAAATCAATCCACATAGGATTGACAAGTCTCTGGCCACTAACCATAGTCTCCAGGAAATAGTATGTTCTCCCATATCTTGAGATGAGGAGACAAATTTCAGGGTGAGCAGATTTGATTCCACTTTTGATTTTGAGTTGTATGTGTGAGGTGGCTTTCAAGCCTAGGTACACAATCTCTACCTATTCCCATCTGCTCACAGGATCCACTGGTTCAGTGCAAAGGTGTGTTATATGGTATGTTATGCTTAGATATACATAGTGTGTGCATTGTACAGTTGCCCCTCCACATTCGCGAACTTGACATTCGCAGTTTCGGTTATTCGTGGTTTTGGGAGGGCCCCCCCAAAACCGCGAGACGGGGCCACTGGAGGCCCCGTAAAAGCCCTTGGAGGGAGCGGAGAGGGCCGGGGAGGCCTTCACGGGGCCCTCGGAGACCCTCCGAAGGCCCCGTGAAGACCCTGGGAGGGAGGGGGGAGGGCTGCGGAGGCCTTCACGGAGCCTTCCAAGGCTCCGTGAAGGCCCCGGGGAGGGTGGGGGGAGGCGCTGGGGAGGGAAGGGGGAGGCCCCAGGGAGGGTGGGGGGGAGGCGCTGGGGAGAGAGGTGAGAGGCCGCGGAGGCCTTCACGGAGCCTTCCAAGGCTCCGTGAAGGCCCCGGGGAGGTTTGGGGGAAGCGCTTGGGAGGGTGGTGGGAGGCCGCGGAGGCCTTCACAGAGCCTTGGAAGGCTCCGTGAAGGCCCTGGGGAGGGTGGGGGGATGTGCCGGGGAGGGGGGGGATGTGCTGGGGAGGGTGGTGGGAGGCCGCGGAGGCCTTCACGGAGCCCTCCAAGGCTCCGTGATGGCCCCAGGAAGGGTGGGGGGACACGCTGGGGAGGGTGGGGGGAGGCGCTGGGGAGAGTGGAGGGAGGCCGTGGTGGCCTTCACGGAGCCTTGGAAGGCTCTGTGAAGGCCCCAGGGAGGGTGGGGGGATGTGCTGGGGAGGGTGGGGGGAGGCCGCGGAGGCCTTCACAGAGCCTTGGAAGGCTCCGTGAAGGCCTCGGGGAGGGTGAGGGGAGGCGCTGGGGAGGGTGGGGTAGGCCCCAGGGAGGCTCCGTGAATCCCCGAGAGGGTGGGGGGAGGCACTGGGGAGGGTGGGGGGAGGCCTCAGAGGCCTTCATGGAGCCTTTGAAGGCTCCGTGAAGGCCTGGGGAGGGTGGGGGGAGGGCCGCAGAGGCCTCTACGGGGCCTTGGGAGGGAGTGGGGAGCCCGGGAAAAGCGAGTATGGGGCCTCCGGTGGCCCCATGGTCGCTTTAGCGGGGGAGGGGAGGGCAATCAATATTCGTGGTTTTTTGACATTCGCGGGTGTCCGTGGAACCTAACCCCCGCGAATGTGAAGGGACAACTGTACTTACATATACTTCAGTGTTCTTGAAAGCTGGGGAAAAGGACTGGGGGAAAAGCCAGGTCAACCAAGCAAAAGGTGGGGAAATAAGGGTAGTCACATGCTACAAAATGCCAACCAGCATGTCTGATGATGTCAAATGCATATATTACAATAAACGGTATCTGACAAGCAATAAGGTATATCAATCAACTGTATACTGGCTTACAAGAGTAGTAGAACCTAAGTACTGTACTGTACAGGAGCAATAACAAAAACTCTCCGTGGGCTGGTGCTGAACCTTCCACTAGTTCTAGTAGTTGCATAATGCTGTTGGGGTGCATGATGAGTAACTTTTCTCTACCAGATTTTCTAACAATGTAAGAAGGTGGTACTTTTATCCAGTTATCATCATTGAGCCTTACTGCTCTTCTTGGCAGCATGAGTAAGATTACGTGGGCAGGAGTGTTTACTAGTTTTGTTTGTTCAAAACATTTTCACACACACACACACACACACACACACACACTGCTGGTCTACTTCTTTTTCTCCCCTCTTCTGGAATTACTTGGTCTGTTATTTAAATTTATGTACTTTTTGAATATTGCATTATTTTGATGTATAATCATAAATCATGAAAGTCACTTGAGATTTTATATACGTTTTACACACACACAGAGACAATCCAAATTGACATACATGGTTTACATTTATTAATGAAAATAATGCAACAGAAAGCATAAGTGCATACAACATTTAAATAATAGAGCAGGTGGTGGGGGGGGGAAGGAACAGACCAGCAATTACATCTTGTAGATCTAGATATATAACAATGAACCAGCACCACCACCACCTTTTCCTACACCAAAAAGCCATGAAGTTTGGTTCCTGGCGTGCTCCTTGAAGAGGTTTTTTTTTTCCACTGCTCATATCCATGTAATCTCTGCCAGTGGGGACACCTGGAAAAGGTTTCCAGACAATGACCTTAGTAATCAGGTGGGGTCATATGGGAGAAGACATCCCTTTAATTCTTAAGTCATATAGAACTCACCAAACTAAAAACCCCAGGATTCTATAGGATGCAGCAATGGCAGTTAAAGTGGTATTATAGTACTAACAATGTAAAAGGGCCCCCGAATATAGATGAGAGTGTTCACCAGACTGTCCCTTTCTGTCAGAAGTCACAGTGAATGAGACATGGGACTTTATCAGATGCACAAAATCATAGAATCATAGAATTGCAGAGTTGGAAGAGACCACGAGGGCCATCCAGTCCAACCCCCCTGCCACGCAGGAAATCTTGATTAAAGCATCCCCGACAGATGGCCATCCAGCCTCTGTTCAAAGACCTCCAAGGAAGGAGACCCCACCACGCTCCAAGGGAGTGTGTTCCACTGCTGAACGGCTCTGACTGTCAAAAAGTTCCTCCTCATGTTGAGGTGGAATCTCTGTTCCTGGAGCTTGCACCCATTGCTCTGTGTTCCAGTCTCTGGAGCAGCAGAAAACAAGCCTGCTCCATCCTCAGTGTGACATCCCTTCAAATACTTAAACAGGGCTATCATATCGCCTCTAAACCGTCTTTTTTCCAGGCTAAACATACCCAGCTCCCTAAGTCTCTCCTCATAAGGCATCGTTTCCAGACCTTTCAACATTTTAGTTGCCCTTCTCTGGACATGCTCCAATTTGTCAATATCCTTTCTGAATTGTGGTGCCCAGAACTGGACACAGTATTCTAAGTGAGGTCTGACCAAGGCAGAATAGAGTGGCACTATTACTTCCCTTGATCTAGACACTATACTTCTATTGATACAGCCCAAAATCGCATTGGTCTTTTTAGCTGCCGCATCACACTGTTGGCTCATGTTCAACTTGTGGTCTACTAGGACTCCTAGATCCCTTTCGCACGTAGTCTCATTCAGCCAGGTCTCTCCCATCCTATATTTATGCATTTCATTTTTCCGCCCTAAGTGCAGTACTTTACATTTCTCCGTATTGAATTTCATTTTGTTCGCTTTGACCCAGCTCTCCAGTCTATCCAGGTCATTCTGAATTTTGATCCTGTCCTCTAGGGTATTAGCTAATCCTCCCAATTTGGTGTCACCTGCAAATTTGATAAGTATGCCCCTAATTCCCTCATCCAAGTCATTGATAAAGATGTTGAACAGCACTGGGCCCAGGACAGAACCCTGTGGCACCCCACTGGTCACATCTTTCCAAGACGAAGAGGAGCCACTGCTGAGCACCCTTTGGGTTCGGCCGGTCAACCAATTACAAATCCATTGAACAGTTAACTTGTCTAGCCCACATTTTACAAGCTTGTTTGCAAGAATGTCATGGGGAACCTTGTCAAAGGCCTTACTGAAATCAAGGTATGCGATGTCCACAGCATTCCCTTCATCCACCAAGCTGGTAACTTTATCAAAAAAAGAGATCGGCATCTAATGACACTACATAACCATGAAAGGGCACACAGATCAGATGATGTCACCCTTTCGCAGTTATGTCTCCACCAAAATCTGTAGCTGTCAATTGATTCCCCCCCCCCCTGCCATTTTGGTGCTGGCATTGTCGGTGTGTGAAACCCCAAGCCATTTAAATCTCGTCACTGCAGTGAGAATGGCTGGTCTGGCACAAGCACTTCTGGGTGAGATTGGAACATCCAGGTAAGTTTCACTCTTTTTATGACCCTCCCCGGGTTATATGGGACTTTTAAAGTGTTTGTGTGTTTGCTTTTAAAAACTTTTCAAGCTTTATTTTTGTTTTTAAATTTCCCGCGAGAAAAAGACTCATGGGATTTCAAACGAGGAAGTGAATGGGGATCTGTTCACTTCCTCTTTATTGCTGGGGTTGCCTTTGCCAGGAAAAGAGATAAGTGTGGTGGGGAGCGTTCTTTTGTTGCCATAGAAATGCTTTTTTCTATGCTGGCAAAAGAATGTTTCAAAACACGGTGGTCTGATAAAGTCCATGGAAAGCTTACTTTGTTGGGTATGTGCATATGTAAAGAAAACACATTATTTTCACATCAGTTTGCAAGAGTTTGTACATATCATTGTTGACCAAGTATCTGTTATTGAGGTGCTGATTCGGCTTGGAATCAGAAACCATAATTCAGATGTGGCTAAGCTCCCTGAAGGATTTGTTGGAAGAAAAATACTCTTATTGCTATGATTGATCTCAGCTTTGTCAGACATGACTTTGAACAAAGTAAGCATCAACACTGCACATAATGAATGAATATAAAATGTGTGTTAAAACATGTCAAGATGCATGATTTAAATGCCCTGATACAACAGAATAGCAACTTTTAAAAAAGCCACCAAAAAGCCCTTCAGTGGTACATATAGGAAGTTTTCCTTAAGGCTTTCAACAAATATTATTAGATTAATGCTACAGCTTTGCTGAAAATCTACTTCTTTTATCAAGGATAGAGACATTCATAGGATAAATGAGCTCTGATTTTCTCTCAGGAGGAAACTTTCACAAATATGTTTCAGACCCCAATGCTTCAGAGAGTTGTTCACGTCACTGTAAACAGCTTTATGATCCAGGCCAAAAGTGCAAAGTGCCAATAATGGAGAAATGTGGTTGTATACATGAAGAAGTCAATTTGCTTCTGCTGTTTGAAGTTTGCTTTATGTATTGACACACAGTGAACAATACTTGTAAAAAATAATGCTCAAATTATCAGGGGAAGGCAAACGGAGGACTTGGTTCTCTAACATTCTGTAATGGTCACCTTAACCCCTATTTTAGAAGGGCCCAGACCACCTCTAACACACACCCCACTAATATTAGTGACTGAAGCAGGAATGTGGTCCTCATTATGCTCTCTTGCCCAATAATTTAAACTCTGAAGATAACAACTTCTAAATCAATTTATTTAGGTGTCCTTGTCTGAAGAACAATTTGTAGACCAAAAACCATGGGAGGAAAGGAGACTTTTTGACACCTCTCTATGTGTTTCAGTTTTTCTATAACTTGACTTTTACTGCCTTTGGAGAATTTTATACTACTTGCATGCTTGATTTATTTGTGTCATATAAGATGTACACACAATATGTTTGCAGGGGTGGATATGATCGCAGTCACTGAGGGATGGATAGATCACTGAATTTCTGTTCCATGTCTGTCTCATGTCTTCATAAGGTTATTATGTTCTTTTTTTTAGTATTAAATACATATTTAACACATTTTGCTCACAAAGAAGACATTCCTGAACCTATTTTCTCTCAGGACATATTTCTAAATATGTTTAATATATTTCTTGGTATATTTTTGAAAAGTTGACAGTAGCATTGCAAAATTCAGGAAAGAGCAGAATTAGAAGGGAAATTTTATTCCAATTTGCACACTAGTTTGGGAGATGCTGAATGAAATCTTCAAAGGGTACTGATGTTGTCAAGGTGGCTGCAAATTCCCAGTGAAAGCTTGTATGAATATTTCTCTCCTGTTGCTTACAATGGAAAGAAAACAAATTTATCGTTTGAAGCAAAACTATAAGGAAAGGAACAACACACACCAAACCATCACTCCCTGACAGGACTTAGGGGAAGCTTTAGTACTCTGTGACCAAGACCTCTGGTTTTACAATAGGACAGTTTCAGGGAGCATCACTGTATTACTACATGAAAATTCTATTATGAATGCCATTGCAGTGTATCTTATATGGTTTGCCACTGATGACCAACCCTGAAATAACGAGACCAGACACAGAAGATTGGGTTAAATAAGGGCCACTTTATTTGACCTAAAATCTACGGTATTTAGAACAATCTGCAAATGAGCAACATAGGGGGAGCAACCTGGTGTGGGTTGCCAGGTGTCATCCTGGTAACTACCTCCTCAACCTTCCCTTAGATGAAAACTCCTAACTCCAAAGGCAGTGCCAAGTTATATGGCTCCTCCCTGGCCAGTCCTTTTCTGGAAAGCAAACTCAGGTTGCTCCCTCTCAAGATACAAGACTTTATAAAAGAGAGCCAGCCCCTAGATCAGCCCCAAAGGCAGACTTCTTCCCCACCTCCTAGGTTGCAGAACTTGTGGATGTAGTTCCAGAGCCCAACCCTTCACCAAAGGGAGCCAAGGTGTACACCTGAACTATAGAATTCTTCCCCTGTTATCTGCCAGATGACAGCCTATTTAACGATCCCACCCAAGCCAATCAACCCAGTCCCTCAGATACAGTGTGGGGTAAGAAGGGGGAAAAAAACAGCAAAGAAGGGGGGGGGAATCCTACCCAGCCCTGAAGTGATCAGATGAGCCCACACTGCACAGAGGGTGGGTGGATGGGTTGCAAGATTGCCAAAAGAGGCACAAGAGGGGGAGGCTGAGGCTTTTAACACCTTTGCCCCCATCATATGTTCAGCTTGGTGCAAAGTCACCAAATGTGAAGCACCTGGCTTCTTTTCAGGGAGGACGTCAAACAGCTCCCTCCCCAGTAGCACCCTTCAGGACCATGGGTACAGGGGCTCATATTACCTTTGCAGAATTTTTGACATTTTTTTTTTTTAAAGAGATACTTGTTTTGATGTATGCCTGTTATCACCAGCAACTTGAACACAGTTTCTGTTGTGGAAAAATGGGATGTAAATTAAAATTGTATCTGTCTTAATATGAAGTGAATTTTACAGTATTATTTTTATATAAATTACTGACTGCTATTAATGTGCCTCTTTTGCTTTTTCTATTAGAGAAAGGGATACTAACCATATTTATATCTGGTATACATTTTTCAAGTCATAGTGATATTTTCATTTTTCCTCATTCTTTTGTGTATTGTTCAGCTATATCATAATGAACACTGGACTGGAGGGATCCAGACTTTGGACTTTATCAGACTAGCATCTAAAAATGCTGTAATTCCATGAATAAGGAAAGTGGAAACATAGTGTCATAATTACACTTATTATCACACATTGCTGTAATTGCTTGATGGAACCAACACAGAATTATTGCACAGTGACCAGTAACACTTTAAGAACAGGACTTAATTCTGTGAGTTAGCATGGGTGAGATTTCGGCACATTTAAAAACACCAAATACCCCCTTAATTTGCAAAGTAAATGAACACACAATTACTTAAGCAAACCTAGAAACATACAAACAAACTGGGACAGTTTATAAAAAGAGCATCCTGTGGATAGTTTTCATGTTCTCACCTGGTAGTTTTCTTGCTGGGAATGGGGAGGGGGGAAAGAACACCACCCATTCATGCTGTAATCTTGCGATTACAGCGGGATGTGTTTTTGTGCACTCTTCAATACCACAATAAGAGCGATATCAAGGGCTATTGATGGCTTATCCCATCAATAAAAAGCAATGCCTTGTTTGCAGCTGGAGCACAGATTGACTATGTGAACATGACAATGTCATGTGATAGTGGAAACCATTCATGCTACTTGCTACCTTCATGCGATTTTTGCCACGTCTGATAAAGTCCTTTTTCCATTAATTACATTAATTACAGGTATACCCTAGTTAACCTCTGACAAAGAAGCTCCTTTTTGCAAAGTCTTTGTATGCCTGCCCAGCCCCCTTTTCCCTTCTTTTTGGAGGATGGTCAAAGAGGGATGGAGAAACATAGCAGCGTGTCTTCAATAAACAATGCAATAAAGCTTGAGCAGGGAAAGAATGGGATTCTATTCGAATCAGTCCTGCTGTGGCTTGTGTGTCTGCCTACAACAGACAATATAAACAGCAGCTGCCTCTCAAATCCTTTACTGAGTATGAGTGAATGGCAAAAACAGAGAAAAGGGGCAATCATATAAACCTGCCTCACCAGCTACCCCTGGTAGGCTAAAAACCCATAGATCTATAGGTCTGGCCACTAAAATAGAAATCATAAGAAAAGCGGAGGCTGGTGAAAGAAAGCAGGGGGAAGCATCCCTAGATGCATTGAGGAAGAAACTTTCAAATGGTCTCTGGAAGATTCATTTTTTATTTTTTTTTACTTAGGCAAGACATATATGTCCAAGTTGTTTCATTGCTCATCTGCATATTGTTAGTTCTGGGGTGGGGGGAGTTTGCTGACATACGCTCTTCTTTTTTGTGGTGTAGGAACATATCCTATTCTCTCCATGTTATTTCTGCCTCTGGTAGAATTTTCTGGAAAATTGGAAAATTTCCAAATTTTCTGTTAGAGAAGTAATGTACAGGAACACATCTACTTTGTTAACTGAGGTATAGCTGTAGTTGTTCATAGTTAGAAATATTTAGAGAATACCCATTTAAATTATTCTTGGCTAATTTAAGAACTATTGATTTCAGTGTGTATCCACTTATAGTAGACCAGGGTATGAATCCTATTATTTGTCCCACCGACTCAATGGAAGAGTCAGCTTACCAAGTTACCAATTCAGTGTGTCTATTCTAATTGAGTAACAACAGGATTTAGGCTTTCAAAGCTCTAATGGCTTCTTCATCTGGCAAAAGATATTAAAAAAAAAAAAGAAAAAAAAGAAGAAGAACGAAAAGTGATGATGTTGGAGTCACAGGCCTAGACCTGTGATTCCAACAGCAACACTTTTCTTCTTTTTTCAACATCATTTGCCTGATAAAGAAGCCAATAGAGCTTCAAAAGCTTGCATCATGTGTTTTGCATTTGGTTGGCCTATAAAGGTATCACATTTTGTGGACTTTGGACTTTGTTTTGATGTATGGCCAATGGCTACCCCTGAATGTGTTTCCTAAACAGGATTTAGGTGTAAGTCAGCATCCAACCCATTAATTTTGAAGAGCAATTAAGGTCTGAATAGTACAACAGTAACTCTGCATATCATGTTAAATGTCCCTTGATCTTCACAGAAGGTTTCATACTCCAGGAATGTCATTAGGGACTACCAATTTTTTCACCTTTGCTCCTCCACTAATACTAATGATGAAAGCATGCTTATTTGACCTTTACGGGATTTACTCTTCTTAATGGGAATCTGATCTTAGGCTAAGTATTTTGTGAGTGGAATCACTAGTAATTAAGAAACGCAAACCCAAAATTTAATTAAATACAATATGATACATGCATTAGCATTCAAAACCCCATGGTTTGTAGAGAAAGTGACACCCATAAAGCATATTGGAAAATGAAGCTGAGAGATGGAGAAATCCCACAATGTAGTCAAGTACTTAACTAATCTGTCCTAGAAGCTAGGAACATGTACTTTCAGTTTAGGGGGTGGCAGCAAAATTGGAAGTTACATTATGTGGAAACTTTTCTTATTATATGTCCAGAGTTTCACTTCAATTTTATCAAAAGCAGTTATCTTGCATCAGATTTTTAAAAAATTTGCATAGAAATTTAAAACCCATTTTACTTCTAACAAAAATGTAATTCCTAAGTTTGCTACCCTGTTTCATAACCTGAAAAGGCACTGCTTTGAAACCAAGGGAAATGTATGCCCTTCAGATTCTGTTGGATGATACCTTCCTCATTATTGGCTGCAGGAGTGTAGCTGGGGGCAGAGACAAAAAAGGGCATTGCTCTCCTAAGTAAGAATCTAACCTCCCCCCACCCCCAGGAAATTTCCTTCAATATCCAAATTTCTAACACTGCAATAACTGAAAACTCAATTGAGCATTTAGAAATCCAGTGTAGGCATCCAAAGAAAAGGGGCAGTTAAGGTTACAGAGAGGGTGCTAATGCAGCAAATATACGAATTCTAAGTGTGAATGATTTTTCAATTTCTCTTTCTCAGCAATGCTAGAAATTTGGGGACAGCATGAAAATTGCATGGGGGGGATTTCTTATTTGGAGTGGGACTACCCTTCCCCCCCCCCCAGCTACAGCTCTATAGGGCTGATATGAGTTGCAGTCCAGCAATGTCTGGTGGGCTATACATTTTAAATCCCAACCGTGATTAAAAGCTGCACACCATGATAAACAAACAGACAAACAAGAGAGACAGTGATCTTTCAAATCCAAGTGTACCTCCCACCTGTACGTTTGGTGGTGGACAGTTGTCATTTAAACAAGAGATACAAAAGGAAGTACGCTAGATCATCATGTTCACACCATGCTCTTTCTGAGAGCCATTTTGAAGCTGGCAGAAAACTGACAGTGGCCAGAGCTGTTGCTGCCATTGTCACATGGGCAATAGTAGCACTGGACAGGCATGATAGAGGCAACTGGGGGGAGGGGAGAAGAAGCAAGATGATGTTAGTAGTTGAGGGTAGAATATGGGGTAGCCAGAGCAGTGAGGGGGAGCAGAGCCTCCTCAAACTGGGAAGCTTTTCTTATGGAAGAGAGGGAGAGGAAGAGTGCTTATCATGAGACAGACTAGAAAGTGGCCTATTTCTCCAAATATATCTCTTTATCAAAAGGTGGCAAAGTTAGCTCTTTCAGCACTTGACATTTCCTTCCCTTTGCACTCCTGATCTTGTTCTAATTGTGTGAAGAGTCAAGCAGATGGCATTTATGGTAACATTTCACCTCTGACGTGAAATGAAATTGAGTGCAGGGACATAAGAACAATTACCCTTAGGACTTTATCAGACACTCAAAATATGGCATCATAACAATGTTACATAAGCACAAAAGGGTGCGCAGAACAGACAACTCGCCCTTTCATGGTTAAAAATAGCCCAAATGTTGGGGGGTAGAACGACGCGTTGTATCCACCATGACCACCTGCAGAGTTGTTCCACATTGACAGGATGCCAAGGAGAAGGTTTCTGGAGAGACCTCTGCAAAAGACTTCAGGCTGAGAAGGAAAAAATTCCTTCACCCCAGCACACTGCCTTGAGCTCTAGCATGCTAAATAAAGACAGCAACAAGGCCAGCCTTCACTCAACTTGAGGGCTTTAATCTTTGTTTGCAGTATATTTACATTATATATACAGAGTATAGGACAGCCATCTCTAATACTCATAAATCTCTCTCAAACCAACAAACTGCTTCGCCAACCACCATCCACAACAAACCCACACTGGAGATAATTCCCATCTCCTTTTTATAGGCAGTTAAACAATGTCTGCTACATCAGGCATCTCAGATGTGCATACTCTCAAGTGCTGACTCACACACACACACCTGCCACTGGAGCTTAACTACTTTCATTACTAAGCTTACAGCTCCATCTTGTGGTCACATCCATGTCATTTCCTGACACCAAATCCTGTCATTTTTAATTGATGGCTTAAGCCATCAATAGATCCCCTTGTCATTTTTTTTTTTGCTGGCATTGCTGGTGTGTGAAACATCAGAGCATTTAAATCACATATTTACCCCAACAATGACGGTCTGGTGTGAACACTTCTGGGTCAGGACATCCAGGTAGGTTCACTCTATTTATGACCCTCCCTGGGTTACTTGAGACTGTAAAATGTGTGTGTGTGTGTGCCTTTTAAAACTTTTTAGGCTTTATTTTGTTTTTTAATTTTGAATTTCCTACACAATGAAATCATGTAAGATTTCAAACGAGGAAGTGAAAGGGGCTCTGTTCATTCCCTCTTTATTGTTGGGAGCCTTTGCCAGGATTACAAGGTTGAGTGCAGGCGGGAATGTTCTTTCACCGGTATAAAAATGTTTGGGTTTTTTTCATGCCATCAAAAGAATGTTTTAAAGGGTTGCATCTGATAAAGTCCTTAGAAAAATGAAACTGGAACAAGGTAAAAGAGATATGCTCAGAGAGGTCAGGATATGATTATCTGAGGCTGATCAGTAAATAAAATTGGTTGAGCAATGGAACCAATTTCTTAGAGAGATGGTGAGGTTTCCTGCTCTGGGTATCCTCAAAAAGAGGCTGGACAGCTAGCTGCTGGGGATGCTTTAGCTGTAGATCCTGCACTGAGCAGCGGTTGGACATGATGTCCCATAGGGCCCCCTCTAACTCTGTGAGTCTATGAAATAGTGCCTCCACCCACTCATATCCAGGTAAACAGAAGCTAACTAAATTGTTTGCTACAGAGACAGAAAATCCTGGTATCATTTCCCCCTTCCTAGTAGATTACAGAAACACATTAACCCCATTCACTCATTTGCAAAGTGTATTGCAAATGTATGTGGAGATGGGAGTGTGGAGATGGGAGTGTGATAGCTACACTGCTCTATTTTTAAGTTCTGTTGCTTTATTTATAAGGGAAGAAATGAGTCTGGACATGAACACTTCTGCTACACTAGGAGCCTGCCCAAATGACTGGAAATCCTAAAAAGCAGAGTTCCCAGTCTCATGGACATACTTCATATGCAACAGAAGTTGCCACTCTCCACACGAGAGAGATGGGACTGGAGATGGGCAGAACTAACATGGTCCCTTCTTCACATGTGGATACAATATACTTCAAATAATGCCTGAATATTTTGCTGTTGTGCTGGTTGTTGTGTTTTGCTGATTGAATTAGGAATCTGGGACATTGTGTTCATTGAATCTGAGGATTCAATTTCTTTCACACCTTAGAGAATTCCCAGGTAATCATATAATACCCCAGGTACTCTTTTCCAGTATCTAAAACAGAATTTGGAAAGTTCCTTTTTTTGAACAGCAGATCCCATAATCCCTGGGTCAGTATGGTCAGTGTCCCTTGTGGGAGTTGTGGTTCCAAGAGCTGAGAGAGAAAATTGTAGCACAACCTTTCATAGAGTATGAAAGCTTATGCTACATTTTCTCTCTGTGTTAGCCTCAAAGGTGCTACAAGATCCTCTTGCTTACTGATATTCCAGTCTAACATGGCTATGTATTTGAATACTTTCCTAATATGTTAGCTCTGGCTAGATAACATGCCTCGATACACTGGCAATTTTTGAGCTGAGATGATAATGGGGAGATTATGGACTTTGACACAAATCTAACTAAGCTTGGATGAGACTGCCTGATCTACACAGGTCAGGAAGACAGATAGTGTTGCCTGCTTACTTTGTAGCAATACTGTAGTATATGCCACATATGTTTACCACTTTAGTAAAAACTTGAAGCCTTCCTCTTCTGGAAAGCACCATGCTAACTACAACAGGACTGTCTAGAAGGGCCAGAAAATACTAGAGCTATATCTGGGGGTGAACTTTTAAGCTTAATAAAAATTATCACTACTACATACAAGTCATGGAATGGTTAAGGATACAGTTCTAAATTTATCATATTTTCTACTAGGAAATCAAGGTTGTCTTGTTTATCATAAGAGGTAAGATACATAGCCAAATAGAGTCATAGACAAAGTTGACACATAGTTAGACAATTTGCAGCTTTTGGCAGGAAGACTAAAACACTGTCTAGACTCGTTCTTTGAAGAAGGTTTCCTGCAAAAAAATAAAAATAAAACAATGTTGTCTCTCATTACATATTTTCTCTCATTACAGGAACCCATATTTACTGAAAAGTTTGTCAATGTTATTGCTAAAAATCTACAGTGATCAGTTTCCAAATATATGTTGAAACTTGATCAGGCTTTCCCAGATTTTCTGCAATGTTGGGAAATGTTGCTGTAGTTCATAGAACCATAGAATCTTAGAGTTGGAAGGGACCACAGGGCCATCCAATCCAACCCCATGCAATGCAAGAATACACAATGGAAGCACCCCTGAAATATTCCTGTCCCACTTCTGTTTAAAGATCTCCAAAAAGAAAGAAAGAAAGAAGGAAGGAAAGTCCACCACCCTCGGAGGCAGTCTATTACATGGTCAAACAGCTCTTACAGTATTTATTTGTTTGATTGATTCACATCCCATTTTCTCCCAAAACTGGGATTCAAAGTAGCTGACAACATAAGTGTTGCTATTCTTATGCTATTGTTTATCTTGCTTTCATCTCGATTAGGATTAATTTTGAGATTGCCCTCCTACTCCCAAGCCCAGATGGCACACTGAGACAATAGCCATCAAGTTCATTTTGAGAAGATTAATCAGATCTAATGGATCGAGATTTTAAAACTAATACTGTTTTAATGTTTAATTTCATCCCCCCTTCTCTCCGCAGATTGGTAGGCATAATACTGTCCCTGAACATGTAGGTCATATAGTATGTGAGGTTTTTTTTTTTCAAGAATACAAAAATGAATGTTGTTATAATAGTATTTTTCATTTCGTTATTAGTTCTCTTTCCCACATAAAGATAAATATATTAAATTTAGAACAAGATATAAACTGACTTTGCAATGAAAACTAGTTAGAAACTGAAGTAAAATGTGTTCTGGTCTTGGACCTTTCTCAAAAGACAGGAAATATTTATGTTATTATTTCTTGCTAACATAAACATTTGTGATGTATGAAATCATTCAACTGATCTTTAACTTTAACAGTATGTTTAGATGTATGTAGTCGCAAAGTATATTTTGGTATCCTTATATAACCAAAATATATTGTGATTCTCAGCTACTATTAAGATACTATTATGATGATTAAAAACTCAGACTCTCATCAGATTGCATTTATTAATTTCTATTTGTTATTATTATTATTATTATTATTATTATTTATACCCCACTCTTCAGCCACAAGGCTATCAGAGCAGCTTACAAATTGTTTTAAGCAATAACAATTTACACATCTACACTGCATTAAGCAGTTTCCAATGTGTGTTAGCTAATTATTAATATGTTTCTTAGAGCTATAGATTTCAAAGTGGTATACAGAAATCATAGATTATATACATACCTTCTATCCAGTACATAAAATCAATGCGTATCTGCATATCCATTGGAAGAAAGTGTATGGTAGGCTGAACTATACTTGGAAGGTGTTCATAAATAGATGTGTCTTCAACATGCACCTAAAATTAATGATAAGTACAGGTCTGCCCTCAAGAAGCAGGTCATTCTACACACTAGGCAGCATCATGCTAAATGCCCTTCTTCAGACAACTGGAGAGCAGTACCTTCAATACAGATTTAACATGCTGCTAGTATGTTACCCTCTTCCACAGCTCAGTTAAAACATTGTATGCTAGCAGCTCCATTTTGAAAACTACCTTGGTTGGATCTGCTCAACCCACTCTGGCAGGGCAATGCCAGGCAGCAGGGTGAGCAAAATGCAAACAGCATCCCCCAGCTCTACAAGCCAGCTGCAAGATGAAGGTAGATGGAATTCCTATGGACTACATATACACCCCTTGTTGACCCTCCATTCAGTAATGATGTAATACTGCATACCTAGGTGGGCAAAGGTAGGTCACAGCAACTCGATCAGATTGAGTCCTGTCCAGGACTTTGTCATGGATGAGGGGCTGAGCTGGCTTGCATTAGCAAGATGCACAAGCGGGAAGAAATGTCTCTATGGACTTTTTCAGACCACCCCCTAAACCCGTTCTTTTGCTGGCATAATTTCTGCCATTTTTATGCTGGCAAAAGAACTCCCCATACCACACTTACCTTGCATCTGCATGAAAAAGATTCCCTGGCAATGAATGAGGAGTGAACGGAGCTCCATTCATGTCCTCTATTGAAATCTCACAGATTCTCACAAAAATACATAGTGCAGGAAATTCAAAATAAAAACAAAAATAAAATAAAAGTTACACAAAGCACATAAACACACTATAAAAGTCCAAAGTAAACTGGGGAGGGTCATAAAAAGTGTGTCACCTACCTGGATGTTGTGATCTCAACCAGAAGTGTTCTGGCCAGACCGGCCATTGATGCTGTAATAATGAGAGGACATTAGTGCAAGATTTCATACCCCAGCAATACCTGCAAAAGAATTGCTACAGCTGATCTATTGATGGCTTGGCCCATCAATAAAATAAATCGGCTTATGGCCATAAATGCAAAAAGGCAACATTGTCTGATATGTGCGCCCTTTCGTATTTATGTGGCATCATTAAGACACCATTTTTCTTTTTTAAAAACATATCTTTATTAAATTTCATTATGGATAAAAAACAATACTCACTTTACAAACAATAACTATCATTATATTATGACGCCATTTTTCATGTGTCTGATAAAGTCCTATTAGAGCTATGTCCATTCGGCACCACCCATACTGCAACTGTACTATAACTCTGATCGCCAGAGAGACAGTGTTCTTTGGATTCAGTCAACCTCCCCCTTGGTTCCTGTTCTGTAGAATCCAATTTTAAAAATATATATTGTTGGGCAATCAGCACATGTGCAATTATTATTTTTTTAAAAAATTATGAATCAGATCCTGACTTTCCTGATTACATTAGATCCACTGAAATCAATGGAATTTACATTAGTTGTTACTGAATCTCATTGATTTCAATAAAGCTACTCTAATTAGGAGCCTCTGGATCTAACATAACAGTCATATTTCAGGAATATTATATAAAATTGTGTGTATACTAAACACACTTTCAAAATGTTAAATAAGTCCTTAGGCATTACATAGAATGTGGAGCATTTCATTATCTTTGTTTCTGTAACTATATTCAGGACTATATTCTCTAATTTGGGGTAATTATACTGTCAATATTTTTAGCCATTTTCATTTAAAACTATCTTAAATTATTACTTATTCCCCACTGGAGGATTTAAGATTGCTGCCTTGGGAATTATATTTATGTGAGTTAATACATAAAGCAAAAGAGAACTTAATAAGCCAAGAAACCTGAAATAATTAGATAGGAATTAAATTGATTACCTGTCCAGAGATAATTAATGTTTAGTAGATGTACTAGGATTATTTTGCAACACATGGACTCTCTAGAACTTCAGAATTCCCTAGCAGATGGATTTTTGCCTGAGTTATAAACTCGTAGTTGCTATATCTAGGTGAAAAAAAGGCTGGACCGTTTTTCCCTCATGTAATGAAAACAGTTATAAAACCTGTACTTTCGAAGATAGCATTTTCCCATCTGAATGCATTTCTTTTAACAAAACTTACAGATTCTTAACAAAGCTGTTGTGGGAGATCCACATGCCATTTGCTTAGGTAGAATGGCTAATACAAGAGGGTTCAGATGGCCTTTTGCCAGCTTGCATGTCAGTTCCTGGAAGGGCTGTACCAAATTAATGAAGACCATTTCGCAGCAGTTTCACTCACTTTGAAATTGGGGGTTTTCTTTTGTACTGAGGTGAATTTCCTTCATTGGGACTGGGGGTAAGAACCAGTAAGAAGAATCAGTAAAAATAGCCACCGTTTTGTTTTCTTTTGTGTGTTTTGGCCTGACAGCCAAAACACTATGTGTTTTGGCCTGACAGCATCACAATTGACCATTCACTGCTGCTTTGCCATTCACTGGAGGCTCCCATTATAGTTGACTAAGCTGATTAGCTTCAGAGAACACATCTTTTTACAGTGTGTATGTATGGTGTGAGAGTTGTCTAACAGTTCATGTTATCATTCCAAAGAAAGAGCAGTAATTAAAACCGTTTAGTGTGACATTCTATACAAACCTGTTTTAAAACACAAACTAGTAGGAAAAAGCAACTTTTGCATTTTTCTTTTCTTTTTAATAAAAACGTCTCACCAAAATTCAAAGAAGCTTTATTTGACAGCAGATGAAAACCTAATATTCTACCAAGGGGTTAGTAAAGTACCACTACAGAACTGCACAGTGAATTATGGAAGCCATTCCAGCTCCCATAATCAGTTTATATCCCACTTTTTCATAAGTATTTCAGCCCAAGGCATTTTACTATCACAGAGCAGAACTGTTCATCTCTAACTATGCTTCAGTGAAGAACAACTGTTCTGAGAGTTTCTGGCCTGTACACATAGATAAGCATAATGTATGACAATGTCACAGAATACATTAAGTACAAACAAAACAGCAGAAGTTTCAGACTTCTCTGTTTTAAAATGATATTTACACTGAAGCCACATATAATCAGTCCCAATACACCTTTTTCCCTTAGGAAGGGAAGTGTGGATTAGATTGAAGAGAAGATGAGGGTAAGGGAAAGCTTAACTCTTCATCTCCCATCACTGCCCCCTCCCCGTACGTTTTCCTCTTGCTATTTGTATAGGAGAGACTATAGAACATATATGAACTTGTGAGTGGAGACCAGAAATGCACTAAGTAGAGTATAGTGTGAAATTCTATGAGAAAGAGCCTGGGGCATACACTTGTGTTTGCAAAGTCTTGGGGCCCTTTCACACTACACAGTTACAGCAGTATAATTCCACTTAATTGTTGTGGCTGCACCCTATATAAACCTGGAGCATGGAGTAGTGGTTTGAGTGTTGGACTATGACTCTGGAGATCATGGCTCAAGTCCCTGCTTAACCATGAAAACCCATTGGATGACCTTGGGCAAATCACACCCTCTCAGCCCTCTGAAAATTCTGTGATAGGTTTCCCTTAGGCTGCCTTAAGTCAGAAATGACTTGAAGGCACACAACAACAACTAGCACTAGAGGAGTTCTCTGGCTGAGAATTCCCCATTTTTGCTTGTTTTTGTATGCCTTCAAATTGTTTTTGACTTATGGCAACCCTAAGGTAAGCCTCCCATGGGGTTTTCTTGACAAGATTTCTTCAGAGGGTGTTTGCCTTTGCCTTCTGCTGAGGCTAAATGTGACTTGCCCAAGGTCACCCAGTGGGTTTCCGTGGCTGAGCAGGCAATCGAACCCTGGTCTGCAGAATCCCAGTATAAAACCACTATACCACACTGGCTCTCTATATCCCTCCTTAAACTGCAGATCCCAGGATTCTGTAGGAGGGAACCATGGCAGTTAAAGTGGAATCATAGCGCTCCAATTGTGTAGTATGAAAGGGTTCCTGATGTTGATGCCATGTGGGTTGTTGTCAAACACCATGCTGTAGACCATGTACTCATTCCTTGCTCTATTGTTATTCCACACACGAGTAATAACACTTGGAGGGCTTTTGACTTCAAGGCTCCAGAACAAACCCATGTGTATGAGATTTTAAAAAGCCTCAAATTGTCCTTAATTCACAGTAGCAAGTGTATGAGGATAACAGGGGAGGAACACAGAAACAACAGGGCAAGGAGTGCAGTTCTAGCCTGTTGCTATTGTCCACAAAAGACGCAAGAGAAGTCAAGAGCCAGTCCAGAAGTCAGTCACCAATAGTCCATACAAGATGCAAGAGTAGTCAAGAGCTAGTCCAGAGTTCAGTAATATCAGGTCCGAGGTCCAAGTCCATGGTCAGCAAGGGGTTAATTCAACAGTCCAGGAGTCCATCCGAAGCCAAGGCAAAACAGGAACATGAGAGGAACGCAACAGCTTGAGATAAGCAGTTATCTGTTCTGAGATTCAAAGGGAAGCTGTGGCTGAGTTTATAGCTAGAGTTTCAGGGCCAGGTGGAGCTAAATAATGAGGAAGCAGGTTAGTGTTTGGTATTTAACGGCAGCATTGAGCATGGTGCTTATCCCTCCTATGTTCAGAGAAGGGAGGTGGCATGGCATCTAGATCATCCATCACTGGCTGACTGCCTGTTTGTTCTTTCGAGTGAGGTATGTGTTTTTTATCTGTTTTGGCTGTATCTTTAGGGTGAGACAGTCTTCAGACTCAGCTATACTTTCCCCCTCTTCCTCGTCTGTGTTCTCTGCTTCCTCCTCCTCCGAGTCATCAGCCAGGAGTTCATGACTAAAATACTTGAGAAAAGGGAGCTTCAGTGGTAATTTGATTGTTAAATGAAAGTTTAAATATTCCTTTCTCTGATTCATGTTGTCCTCACCTGAGTAATCTTTAACAAACAAATGGCTGTTTGGCACAGAGAAAGTCTTGCTTTTCCTTTAGCATTTTGCTAGTTGAAAAAAGTTTAAAGAGATAGAGTGTGTGTGCAGTGGTTAGAGACTCTGATTAAGGCAAAAAGACTCCAGTGGCTTGGAGAAACAAACAAAAGGCTTTGTTATAGGAAATCCATTCTAAGATAGGAAAGTTACTCAGGTTGATGATCCAATCTTGTTTCATTCTAGGGAAGAGCTGAGAGAAGACTGGAAGGAAAAGAAAAGGTGGAGTATCAGTTTACATCACAGCAGGGTCAAGATAGGTAGACGAGAAGAAAGGGCACTTTGGGTCACTCAGACCATCTAACCATCTAACTACTGCCCACTCTGAGGCATTCTTGACACTTTAGTGCTAATTGTTGTTGCATTTCTAACATAAAGGAGGGAAGAGCCTGGTAATTACAAAGCCTCTGGGTCTGGCTTATGCCAGGCCTGTCTGCACCACCTGTGACCTACCAAGTTGTTGTGGAAAGCTGGTGGCTCCCATTGCAATGTGGGGGTAAATCTGTCCCTTTAAAGTCTTTGAACAAGCTATCCAAGGTGCTGAACCTTTTTTGGGGATAGGGCCCAGCACCTTGGAGAGTGCCTTTAAATCTGAGGCTAAACCTTGACAGGAAGTTGCTACCCCACTGACCCTGGAGCCTCCTGTATCCATTGGACGTAGCCCTTTGGCCATGTATGCTGCCCATTGAAGCTTAATAGGTGTCCTCATGTTTTCCTAAAGCAGAAAACGGTCAAGACTGGCAGTACGCAATTAATAACCATTGGGGCTCCATTTCAATCTGGTGTATCACACGTTCTGCCAACATAGTCTATACTATATTCGTATTGCTACAAAATCTGAGTAAAATCCATATTTAAGGGCAATGAGCCATATTTATCTAAATATGTAGTTTGCTCGACCTGACTCCCTTTTCCTTCCCTTTTACTATTTAGAATAATGTAATTTATAAAATGTTAATTAATGCATGGAGTTCCCTTCACTAACAGGTTTATTTTCCTCTATGCTCTGGAGTAAAAGGGTCTTATAGAGGTGAACTTGGGGCAGGGAGTGTTGATCATTCCCCTTCTTTATGTTCCACTGTCAGAAACCTGTTAGCAAGGGAATATAATTGTTTCTCTCCATTTTTGCTACTGGACATGTTTAAATGAAATATGAATTCTAAAAATATTTAACTGGAATGCAAGTACTGTTTTTTTTTAGATGCGAGGTTTAGCATGTACAAATAATAGTCTTTAGAGTTAATAATGACATGGTGACATAGCCTGCTAACATAGTCTTGCACTGATTAAAATGATTAAAATCTCCAGTGCAGACAAGCAAATCATAGGCTCTGCAATATTCTTATCACAAATACTGATAATTCAATTCATATCTGAGCCTATCTGATGATTAAACATTGCATCCCTATTTGGAATAATCTCAGCAGCATGTACAATGTTGATGGGCATATAAGGTTAGTTTTGAATTGCTTAAAGTCACTGTGCAATTCACGGTCAAAAGAATTCTATAGTGTGCTTGTGGGTTGCTTTTTTATGGGGGAGTGTTGGGGATGTTATATAGATAATCTGTGTAGTGCAATTTTGTCCATACTTACTCAGAAGTTATCCTACTGTTTCCAGCGCAGAAAGCTTATAGGGACAGAATCAACTCATTGGAAATGTGGTGCTGCAGAATGTTATTCAGATCACAAAGACTTCCAAATGGCCAATCTCCCTAGAAGCCAAAATGATCAAACTGAGGCTATCATACTTTGGCCACATCATGAGATGACATGATTAATTAGACAAGATGGTAATGCTTTATAGGTGGATAGACTCAGTTAAGGAAGCCACAGCCCCCGAATGTGCAGGACTGTTCTTGAAAGGGTGCTCAGCAGTGGCTCCTCTTCGTCTTGGAAAGATGTGACCAGTGGGGTGCCACAGGGTTCTGTCCTGGGCCCAGTGCTATTCAACATCTTTATCAATGACTTAGATGAGGGAATTAGGGGCATACTTATCAAATTTGCAGATGACACCAAATTGGGAGGAGTAGCTAATACCCTAGAGAACAGGATCAAAATTCAGAATGACCTGGATAGACTGGAGAGCTGGGCCAAAGCTAACAAAATGAAATTCAATACGGAGAAATGTAAAGTACTGCATTTAGGGCGGAAGAATGAAATGCATAAATATAGGATGGGAGAGACCTGGCTGAATGAGACTACATGCGAAAGGGATCTAGGAGTCCTAGTAGACCACAAGTTGAACATGAGCCAACAGTGTGATGCGGCAGCTAAAAAGGCCAATGCGATTTTGGGCTGTATCAATAGAAGTATAGTGTCTAGATCAAGGGAAGTAATAGTGCCACTCTATTCTGCCTTGGTCAGACCTCACTTAGAATACTGTGTCCAGTTCTGGGCACCACAATTCAGAAAGGATATTGACAAATTGGAGCGTGTCCAGAGAAGGGCAACTAAAATGGTGAAAGGTCTGGAAACGATGCCTTATGAGGAGAGACTTAGGGAGCTGGGTATGTTTAGCCTTGAAAAAAGACGGTTAAGAGGCGATATGATAGCCCTGTTTAAGTATTTGAAGGGATGTCACGCTGAGGATGGAGCAGGCTTGTTTTCTGCTGCTCCAGAGACTGGAACACGGAGCAATGGGTGCAAGCTCCAGGAACAGAGATTCCACCTCAACATGAGGAGGAACTTTTTGACAGTAAGAGCTGTTCGGCAGTGGAACACACTCCCTCGGAGCGTGGTGGGGTCTCCTTCCTTGGAGGTCTTTAAACAGAGGCTGGATGGCCATCTGTCGGAGATGCTTTGATCAAGATTTCCTGCATGGCAGGGGGGTTGGACTGGATGGCCCTCGTGGTCTCTTCCAACTCTGCAATTCTATGATTCTATTCTATGATTCTATGAAAGGGTGCTTTGGAGGCCTCTCCAATTCATAGGTCCCTATAAGTTGAAGGTGACTTGACAGCAATTAAGAACAACAAGCTTTCTTCTGGTAAACAGGTGGAAATTCTACAACAAAGGTGTCTTCAATTGATACAACTTGTTACATTGCAAAAATAAATCTTAGGCCCTACTCCGGCATTTAGAGGCAGTTGCACCCAGGCAGAGCTATGCCCCACCTCCCCTCTCAGCTCCCTTAAAAATCTACCTGTCTCTTGTTGCCTCCTCTTGAGCTGGCTACGAATTGGCCAGTGGAGAGTAGGGGCAGCTGAGAAGCATATGTCTATACAGGAGGCCACTCTATGCCCACAATAAGTGCCTCTCATACTGAAACCTTTTGAAAAATGTCAGACCTTCATTTGCTAAAATCCATGACTGAGCTCTCCCTAAGTTTGATACCAAGAAAGAAGGGTGGTTACTTTATGAAGCCTGTCTGTACAGTATACTTTAAAGAAAAATATTCGTTGTGTAAGAATGTCACAAGAAAAAACATGTTACGGTGAGTTTATCCAGTTAAAATTTAACATGGAAATTAGCCTAAGAACATTTCTGTTTAGTGGGTTATCTTACAGCTTGCTTATTTTCACTGGTGGACATTATACTTGCTTTGTTCTACATATAAAACAAAATTTGTTCTTCAATAGATGTTTCATATAATGAAACTCTCACACAATAATTATTGCCAACCCACTTCTGAACTGGACTCAGAGGATAAATCCAATGAAACATACTGGATTTGTTTAGCACAATGTCAAGCTGTCTTACCCAGCCCAGTGCCCTCCAGATGTAGTCCAATGTCAGGATGGCACCAGGTTGGAAATGGGTAATGTAAAATTATACTCCTAAACAAAAAAGCTTAACTTCTTTATACATTTAAGTTTCCTGCTGATCTTGAGAACAGGAAAGTAATTGAGATTCTTTGGATGATACATCCTTCCCCTGTTGCTGCAATCCTTCATCGTCTGGTGGCTACAAATCAGATTGTGAGTACATTATTGATGAGGCATCTGCTAATATTTCATTTGTGAGTGGTGCTATTTTTGTGGCATTGGAGTGAAAACCTGGCTCCCATTTCTCAGCCCTGTCAGCACCTGGAGATGCGTCCATGGCATCTTGCTATTATTATTCATAAACTAACTCATAATTTTATCATAAACACCACAAAAGAAGACGTGTACGAGGTAACTAAGTCTCAACTTCTCAGCCATGGGAAAAGAACACAATTTATCACCCAATGCAATTGGAGGCATGGACTGTGATCCAGATGTATGCGTTTGTGTGTTTTCTGAGAGTTACTATCTCAGAGGAAATCCCATTCAGCCTCTGCTCCACTATTTAAACAACCCAGAATCCAAAAGATTTGGAGAGCTGGTACAGTTAGAAGATAAGGGAGATGGCATGTTTCTGTTGGTACCATGACTTTCTTTTTTTTCTCACACCCTTTATCCCCTCCCCACATCCTTTTCAGAGATTTGGAAGTGATTAGGAGAAACTCATACAGAAACGTAAATCATAGGCCTAAAGCTCCTATGTTTGATGCTACCCTTGGGGTATAGGACATTATCAGACTAGTGTCTAAAACACTGTAATTCCGTGAATGAAGATAGTGGGAACATTGTGGCATTATAACACTTATTATCGCTTATAGCAGTAATCATGTGAAAGAAATGCCATGGAACTATCTCACAAAGACCACTAGTGCTTCAAGAATGGGAGTTTACTTCCATGATTTGGCATGGACAAGATCTTGGTGGTTCTCACGAGAAGATGCAAGCACACTTAAAACTCCCAAAACCCCTTAATTAAGAAAGTAAATGAACACACAAACACCGGAACAAACCTAAAAATGTGTAAACTAAATGGGAGTTCATAAAAAGAGAGTCCTATGCTTCATTTTCATGTTCTCACCTGGATGTTTTCTTGCTGAGGACTGCCCATTCACACTATAATTTCATGATTACAATGGGATGTGGTTTCACACCTAGTCAATAGCATGAAAAGAGCGCTATTGACAATCTATTTAGGGTTTGTCCTGTGAATGAGAAAGAATGTGCCTTTTTCACAGCTACAGCACAAGGTAATAATGTGAGGATAACAACATCGTGTGATAGCGGGGCCCATTCATGCTACGTCATAATCCCATGATTTTTGCTGCACCTGATAATGTCCATAGTTGTGTACACACAGAAAACAATACGTGGCATGACAGATTCAGACACTTTTGTGCACATTTTGGAACAGCTCATCACTTATTCAACCACTTACACACAGGGTCCTGTAACCATGGAAATCCCTAAACAAGAATCTCATCCCTCCTGTCTGGAGTTAAAATGAATCACTTTGAAAGCTCCAGGTAAACACTTTGAAACACTTAAGGGATGTGTACCGTATGCTCTTTGACAAACCACTCAAGCAATGATATTGAGCCACTCCTCTCTCTTCCCTTGTTTATTAAGCATTTAATAAATCTGAATAAAGTAAAAAAATGAACAAGAGAATATTTAAAAACTCAATTAACAATCATTTCATCAGTGTATACAAATGTTTATGGAAAGGGATAAGGGGCAGCAGAGGACTTGTACCCTGACTCTTCTGAGTCTTTGACTACATGGACCATAATCTGCAGCTAGGAATCGTGGTTGTTTCCCACCCATTTTCTCTTCAGGTAAGGACTCTTGGTGGAATGCTCTTGGTTAGTCCCAACTAAAGGAAACCATTCAATCAATGTAGGCCTGTTCCCCCCTCCATTATTTTTTAAAAACCAACACAGCCATAGAAACAGTAGTTAGATTCCCTAACCATCTCCTCCTCACTTTAGCAATGTAAAAGATTTATCAGTCAGGAAGTTAAGTTTACCAGGTCTATTAGTACATTCTATAAAAGGGGGGGGGGAGCAGGGAGGCAGAGCATCAAAATCAGTTATTCCAAAATCTTACATAAAATGATGAAGGGCCCTGCATGAAAAAAAAAAAAGATCTGAAATGAAAAGGTACTACATTGGTGCAAAGTTCTCCTCTAAGCTGTGCGCTTCTCACCATATGATGGGACTGGTTTTAGCCCCACTATGCCATAGGCCAATGCCTGGTTGCATCCTGATGGTTGTATTTGGAGTGGTATCATGCTGGATTATTTAAATCAGTGTGGTCCAGGTTGCCTCTTCACTATTGCTGCTCCTGCAGGAAATTATTGTAATTTCCTCATATGATCTAGGCCATGTGGTTTGCTTTCTCTCTCCAAGCCTCCAGATTTGTTTTGGTGCCACTTATGCTTACAATTGCTGATTTGGCCATGTGGCATTGTTGAATAAAGTTGTGGCTGTAATTTCCAATTACTGTGCTTGGTGTCATTATTTGTGTGGGAGGGCAAATTGCTTCTACTCAACTGAGTGTGGATGATGAACTTTTCTGCAGTGCCAGTCCACCAGAGTCTGTCTGGTAATCTATGAACAGAAAAGACTTCTGCTTCTTTCCAGAGTCTTGAAATTTTGGCAAATGCAGCTCTTAGCATTACAGAAACTAAATTCTTATGTGGTAAGTTTGCCTTGCATGTGTTGATGATTGAAAGAATTAATAAAGTGTCCTTGAAGGAAATGAAAATACAGGTTGAGTTTATATCATTTTTAATTTTTTACTCCTTTGTTGCTCTGTATTTTACTTCTCGATTGTTTTCTATAATTTTTTTCCTTTTTATTTTTTTTCCCTATTATTATTATTATTATTATTATTATTATTCCCCATTCCCCCTGGAATCTTCTGTGATCTATAGTAGTAGGCTAGCTTGTATCTCTCCTTTTCCTTCCCAGTAATCTATTACCTGCATCCAATCTTCTTTCAGTCTTGTCAGTTTCTTATTACTTAGTTTACTTGTAAGTATATCTAATTCAAACATATCAATTATTTTATCTTTCCATTCCTTTATACTAGGGCATTCTTTCATTTTCCATTTTCTCGCTAAAACAAGTCTAGCCGCCATGACCAGATACAATATAGTCCTCCAATTTTTGGAGTCAATGAAAATGGTGGTGAGTAGCTATAATCTTCTTATACCAAAACTGTACAAGATAGGAAGTCAGCGAAGAAGAAGGAGAAAAATTTTGATTATACCCAAAATGATGTAAATATTGTTGTGTATGACTATATAGAGAAGGGAAATGGAAATATTAAAAGGATTTTGTTTTTTGGGAAGTAAAATGCAAGGTATGTTTTATGATAACGATGTTTAAATTGTGAAAAACAACAGAATGTGGAATTTGTCAATAAAAAATATTTTTTAAAAAATACAGGTGAGTCTCCTTTATCCAAAATGCTTGGGACCAGAAGTATCTTGGATTTTGGAATATTTCAGATTTTGGAATACTTGCATATACTGCATATAATGAAATATCTTAGAGATGGGACCCAAGTCAAAACACACAATTCATTTATGTTTCATATATACATTATACACATAGACTGAAGGTAATTTTATATACAATATTTTTAAAAATAATTTTGTGCAGGAAACAAAGTTTGTCTACATTGAATGATCAGAAAGCAAAGGTATATTATCTCAGCCACTCATGTGGACAATCTTGGATTTTGGAATATTTCAGATTTCAGAACTTTGGATAAGGGAGACCCAATCTGTATAATGCTAAAAAAAAATATAAAATGATTGTTTTATCATTTGATGAATCCAAGAAATATCAGCCCCAAATTGGAGAACATTGGGACAGTACATTAACATAAATTCTAGACAACCTATTTTGCCACAGCAGCCCCTCCAACATTTATTAGATGTTAGGGCAGAATTCCCCCCCCCCATTTTTTTTGGTCATTGTAGAGTTTGGAATTCTGTTCCAGACATGCAATGACCAAGATCCCCTCCAAACCCACCACATAAGTAGCACAGTCCCCATAACATGCCATGTGTGTTGTTGGTGAGTGGGGAGGATCAGTGGGGAGACCTCCCGCTGTTTTCCTGTAGCTGGATGATCTATGAGGATGTCATCTGCAGGAAATTCCCAAGTACTCCCAGAGGTACTTGGGATGCCTGTTGCAGAGTATCTACCTACAGAGAAATAGCTGGACATATCTCTGCCATTCCCTTCACTCTCCAAGAACATAGAAATAGCCATGGGGAACTGTGCTGCTTCTAAGGTGAGTCTTGGAGATATACTGTAGCTGTGGAGGGTGACAATGTGACGTATGTATGTCTTTCAATGCAGGATTCCAGCCATGGTGTTGTTGATATATGGTTTGATGGGACAAAGGACTTTATCAGACAAGTCAAATCCTGTGTCATAACACCTAGGTGCCAGTTACACGGCAATTTTTGTCACGGGGCGTACTGTGACTTCCTGATCCTGTATTCGTCCCGCACTGTTTAGACAATTTTTGTCACTCTTTAGGAAACCCCAGAAGATCCCGTGATTGATATTTACACGTCAAAAGTTCCATTTCTTTTTATTGGTCTCACACTGTTATATCCCGTGCTTTTCTTGTTTACACATGTTTAGTGTACCGGGATATATATTTTTTTGGCTGTCAATCAAGGATGCGATTACTCGTGTTTTCACAACCTCGGTGATGTACTTCCTTTAGAGTTCCGCACCACAAGCGATGCTATTGGCTGGCTCGCTGGGGGGGGGAGAGATCGGGGGGCAGAGGCTTGCGTTTGTCCTGTCTCTTTAAAATGTTAACCTTTTAAGCAGGGGCAGCTGTGGAGTGAGGTTTCAAGCCAGTGACACACAAGGCATTTTGAAAGACCCAGAAAGACCCAGCTGGCAGTTTTTAATTTTTTACTGTGCCTTGTGGGAGGGGGATGAATGAATGTGTGATCTTTTGCTCAGACGCTGGCATATTTTACACAAACCTTCGTGCAGCTGGAAGGAGGCAGGAACAATAAGGTTTAAACCCTATGCTTTCCTTTTGAAATCAAGCTGAGTGCAAGGGGGGGAGAGGCTTGTGATTGCCCTTATCTCTTTAAAATGTTAACCCTTAAAGCAGAGGCAGCTGTGGAGTGAAGATTTCAATCCAGTGCAGGCGATCATAAAGGGACGACACACAAGGCATTTTGAAAGACCCAGATGCTGGCATTTTATACTGTGCCTTGAGGGAGGGGGATGAATGAATGTGTGATCATCCGCTCAGACGCTGTCATATTTTACTATGCCTGGGGGGGTGATGAATGTTTGATTATCGGTTCAGACCCAGGGAGATGATCAAGGGAGGTGGTGGGTGACCCTCTGCCCACCACGATCTCTTTGTAATATGCAGTTGAGGAAGAGGTTAAAGCTGAAGGGTTTGCAGTGTAGAAATTCATTTAAAAAGGTGATTTAGTAAACACGCACACACACACACAAACCTTCATGCAGCCGGAAGAGATGCCTTGGTTTTCAGCTGGTGAGGTTGAATCTGTTGAACGGGTGACTGACCCCTCCTTTTCTGGACGCTGATCTCTAAGCCCACCCCCAGTCACCATTTCTGGTCATCCCCTAGTACTGAGATAGCTTGTCCCGGGCTGTTTACATTTCCAATTTTCCGAATCCTCCAGTGACTTTTTTAAAAACCAGCACAAACCACAGGACTGGAAGTCCCGCAGGTTGAGGGATAAAAGGTGCCCCCCCTTCCAAAAATCATGTGCCCTACCCGATGTACGTATAAACAACCAGGGTTCGACACAAATTTTTCCCACTACATTTTCATCCTGTAAACGGCAGCCAAATTATCATGAAAGGTGTGCATACCAGATGACATCGCCCTTTCATGATCACGTAAAGTAAAAAAAAATCCATACTTTTTTATTGTTGGCACAAGCCGTCAATTGATTCCCCCATAGTGATTTTTCTGCTGGCTCTGCTGGCGTTTGAATCCATGCACCATTGTACTCACATGAATGCACTGTCAATGGGCAAACACTTAAAATCATAGAAGCATAGAATTGTAGAGTTGGAAGAGACCACAAGGGCCATCCAGTCCAACCTCCTGCCATACAGGAAATCACTATCAAAGCATCCCTGACAGATGGCCATCCAGCCTCTGTTTAAAGACCTCCTTCCGAGCGTGATCAGGACAGCCAGGTAGGGTAAGCTTTTTATGAACACCCCCCACCCACACGTGTACTTGGAACTTTGTAAGTGTGTGTCTGTGCTTTCTTTAACTTTTTGTGACTTTGTTTTTTGTTTAAATTCCTGTGTGAGCGTCTTCTTGCGATAATCTGGGAGATTTCAAACCAAGAAGTAAATGGAGCTCTGAACCCCATTAGTGCCTGGGCTATCTCTTTAATGACAGTAAAGGTAGGTTTGGTATTGTGGGTTCTTTTGACGGCATAAAGACGCCACAATTTATGCTGATAAAAGAACATTAAATTGGGGTGGTCTGATAAAGTCCAAAATTGCCACCTATGTAAAGTTTTAATAACATTTTCTTCAGGTGGAGACAAAATTGATCTGTAGGGTGGATAAGAACAAAACTCCCCTCCTCAAAAAACTACAAAATTTTAAAATTCTTTTTTGTGTGTCCTTGTTAAAAGTAAGGGACAGAAGGGAGAACAAGGCAGGTATTGTAGAGGTGAGCTGCAAGACCCTGTTTGAATTGGGCTAATCTCAAAAGGGATCAGTTTAGAAGTCCACATTTTCAGGTTTTCTGTATTAAATATTCACTACATTCCTTAAAGTCCCAGCTGATGGAGGGAAAGGGCCTTCATAGCACATTACATACTCCAAACAATGGTGGGGCTCAAGCTTAGGTTAGTACAGATTTGGGACATGCTTGAATAAAAAGTGCTGTAGACCCTGTAAATGACCCCTTGGTTATTTGGGAGAAGGTATTCACAGTTCTGAACTTGAGAAAGAATCTACTGCAAGTCACCACGTCACAAGCGGGCTCCAAGGTTCACTCAGCCTTCCATCCTTTCGTAGGTCAGTAAAATGAGTACCCAGTTTGTGGGGGCAATTAGCGAACACACATTGGAAACTGCTTAATGCAATGTAGATGTGTAAATTGCTGTTGCTTAAAATAATTTGTAAGCCGCTCTGATAGCCTTCTGGCTGAAGAGCGGGGTATAAATAAATAATAAAAAAAACTCTTGGGGGAGTGGGAGTTATGAACCAGAAAAACTTCATTGGCAATTGTATCAGCCGGCATTCCACTTACTCCTTCTCACCTTCCCCCTCATTTGCAGTGATTTAAACTGAGCAGAGATTAGCACAGTGACCCTGAAAGGTGATTTCTCTGAAGAGACCACAAACCACATTATTGAAGTGCTCTGTGTCCTGCCTTTTACTGTTGGCAAGGGACAGAACATAACATAAGAGACACATTATTTTCTTTTTATGCTAATTGCCTGATCAGGCAGGCATTGCTATGTGTCTCAGACAAGTTGCAGCACTGTAATGCTATAAAAAGAAGAAAATGTGGGAGATCTGACCAGGTGTTTGTTATTTGATCACTCTCCCACTGTGGGTGGAATGACTTGCTTATCTCATTCCCTGTCTGATATCTTTCCATAGGAACATGCTTCTGTCAGTGTGATGCCTCTTGCTCTGCTTTTATAATCCCATTTTACATTGTGTAAATTGACTTTTAGTTATCACCAAGCTGCAGTTTGTGCAATTCTAAAGAGCATTTTTGGATACTCCTGATGAATAACCACATGTGTAAAATGGAAAGGCCGGGGAATAGAGCAGTCATTTCTTGGCAACAGCTCCTACCCTAAAAGAGGAAATGCACCATCCAAGAAAGACAGAACAAAGCTTTGTATAAAATGTATACATTATATTTCATATTGTAGATTTAAATTTATAAATAATTGCTATCTGTGGTGCTGGGATTGTGTGCTCCTGTGAGGCAAAATGCTATGCTGCTGGTAGCAAGTGCTGCTGGTAGGGTCTCAAATGTCAGACAGGATTTTGCTGAGGAGCCAGACTAAATGTGCCAAACCGATCCTGGGTAGCAGGAATAGTGGGGAATGACACTGGTGGAGGCTCTCTCAGAGAGACCAGCATGGTGCCATAGCCAATTCATTTTAGTACTGCATAGAAAGTGGCATGGTAAACCTCCTTTTGAAGAAATTTTACAATGAAAACCCTATGATGAGACAATCCAAAATGAAACAAGAGATAGTGCTACAAGATCAAATTCCCAGTTCAGATGGCATTCAGTTAGTTACTGGGGTACAGCAGAGGACAACTACAAGTAGTGCTGTGGTTAACAATGCAACTCAACTCATGGTGAAAGGACATTCAACTGTTGATGTGCTCAGAGGCAAAAAGATAGTCTGAAGCTGCACAACACATACTATAGGAACATGGAATGTGAGAAGTATGAATCAGGGGAAGCTAGACTAGTAAAGCAAGAAATGGAACATATAAACATTGCAATATTTGGGATGTGTGAGCTAAAGTGGACAGGAATGGGACATTTTGAGTCAGGTAATTGCACAGTGTTTTGTTCAGGAAATGAAAATCTAAGAATAAATGGGGTGGCATTAATAGTGGGAAGTGATGTAGCAGTCAAAGGAGATTTTCACACGGGGAAAGTAACCCCCGGGGAGATCAGGAGAGAAACGGGGCTGTTCTGATAGCAGAGCTCTGTTTCACATGCCCCCTTCCTTCTCCTGATCTCCCGTCGTCCTCCCTCCGTCCTGCTTCCATTTGCCTCCCGAGATGTTCCACAATTTTTTTTACTAATGAAGAACTTTCGTTAGTAAAAAATATCGAGAGGGAAAAGGAAGCAGGATGGAGGGAGGATGACAGGAGATTGGGAGAAGGAAGGGTGTGTGTGAAATGGAGCTCTGCTACTGGAACAGCCCCGTTTCTCTCCCAATCTCCCCAGGGTTTACTTTCCCCATGTGAAAATCTCCAAAGAATATAATGCAAAATATGACCAAATCATATCAATAAGACTTCAGAGGAAACCTATCAATATAACCATAATCCAAGTTTATGCTCCATCTACAGAGGCAGAAGAAATCAAAAGATTCTGTGCTGGAGTCTAGGAGGAAATTGATCATACACCAAAACAGGACTTCATGTTAAGCATAGGTTATTGGATTGCAAAAGTAGGAAACAGAGCAGAACCAAACGTTGTAAGAGAATTTGGCCATGGATCAGGAGATGAAGCAGGAAGAGAATGACCTCTTTTGAAATGTGGTGCTGGAGAAGATTTCTGTAGATACTGTGGATTTCTAAAAAGACAACTAAATGAGTCTTATAGCAAATCAAACCTGAACTGTCCCTAGAAGCCAAGATAACTAAACTGAGGCAGGGATTGTTCTCAGATGGGAGACTGTACCTAATTCATTTCTGACCTTTACATTTTGTGTTACAAGGCTGTGCAACAGGCCCGTTTGAGCTGGTTTCCCTTGTCAGATGGATGGGAGGGGAGGCCTATGCTGTTGTGCCCCTTCAGTTCCTGGAGAGCCTTGGGCTTCCACCTGATACTCTGTTCTTGTTTCAGGTTTGCTGTGAGCCTCCACCTGATGCTGCTCTTCTGTTCCAGGAGTGCCAATGTGCCTACTTGGTGCAGGAGCACCTGTGTGCCTCCCTGGAGTGGGATCACCAGTGTGCCTCCTGGGGGTGGGAGTGTCAGTGTATCTCCTGGGGGGGAGGGAGCACCCATGTGCCTACCGGGGGCAGGAGTGCCCATGTGCCTCCTCTTCATATCCTGGCCTTGGGTTAATTATACTCTTCACAAGGTGATGGAGAAGGGTTTGGGGCATTATCTGCCCTTCTCTGAGCCTGCTCTTCATAGAGCTGATGGGGTTTCTCTGTTCAATATAGGCATTTAATTTTCTGGGAAATCTGCAATGGGGTTTGAGGTCCCTGTTGGATGACCTGGTGAGAGGAAAGGGGCTAATCAGTCACTTTTCCCTTTTCTGTGGCAGGTGGAGGGGGAGATTTGATAGCTCAGTGTGTACCTTTAGCACCTCCCTCTTTTGGAGGTGAAGGGGGATCTAGAAATTCCTCTTTAGTTCCTGCAAACTGAGGGTGGGGAAAGTGACCTCCTTTGGGGCTGGCCTGAGGAATAAACCCTCTCTTTAAGTCCTGTGACTTGGGGGAGGAACTTTTGTGTCGGCCTTCCAGACTGACTGGGACTGACTGGGGAGCAACCCAGCTTATGGGTTCTCCCTGGGGTTCAGGTGTTTTCACCCAAGGGAAGTTGGAGAGGGGTTTTGGAGCTGACCTCCTGCCGCAACAATTCCCACCCTAGGTTGCTCCCCCATTGCAGATCTCTCTCTCTGGCTTTTCTTCACAAATGAATATTCAGGAAGGACTCATCCCACGCTTTCTGCAAGCACGCTGATGACTAAAAAGGCCAATCCAAGATAAACAAGTCCGGTTGCAGAAAGCACAGCAGAAGGTCTCCTTGGGTGATGTTTCCAGGTTGTGATTCTTTCTGCGTTGTCATTTCTCTTCAAGACTTGTTTAGCGTGAGTTCTCAAATAAGGCTGCAGCATTGTGGATAGTGTGTCTCCATGCCTCCCAATGTGATGCCAGGGCAGACCATTGTTGATGATCAATTTGGCCAAGCCTGAGGTGTTGTTTCAGGGAGTCCTTGTATCATTTTTTTGAAGCGCCCCTCTTATGCTGACCCGTGGCGAGTTCACCGTAGAGTACTATTTTGGGGAGGTGATAGTCCTCCATCCTAGAAATGTGCTCTGCCCAGCGCAGCTGTGTTCTCAATATCATGGCCTCAATGCTGGTGATCCCTGCTCTCTCAGAAAGGGGTTAAATAGGTTATCGCTAAATAAAAGTTTATATCCCAGCTGTATGTGTTGTCTCTTTATTTGTGTCTAGTCTCCTTATTTCTGCGACTACCATAAAAAGACAATAATGATTGGTAAGGTAGAAGGTAGTATGAAAAGAGGAAGACCACATTACAGGTGTATATAGTCAATCAAGGAAACCACAGGCTTGCCTAGTTGAGAAGATGCAATGTGGATTACTGTGCATTAATACAAAATTCACAGTATAGTCTTTTGGCACAATCACTGGTATGCAAAGCTATCTGTGATTGAAGTTCACATACAACCATGCCTGTGAAACAAGATGGTGCCAGTTTGAAATAATTGCCACCCATTTTAGAAAAGGCATGATCCCCTTCTACAAGTTAATAATTTTCACAACGTGAATGTGTAATGTAGTTTGACCTTCAGTTAGATGGATCCAGGAAGTTAACTATTTTTAAAAAGATGTTAACAGTTGTAGAGTTCATTCAGCCACAGCTGAAAAGCATGCACCCTGAGCTTCTTTGGCTTCTTTCATTGATGTTATACCTCAGAATGTATTGTATATTTCAATGGCAGCAAAATGGAAGGCAAACTTTTGATTATGGGTTTTCAAGCATCCCAGCCCTAAATCATTCACCCAAGTGATGAAGCAAAGGTCATCTGTTTAAATATGCACATGGATTTTTTTTAATGTATGGGTGGAGGAACATGGGAACAGCTGAAAGTAATTCATTTTAAAATCTGAGTAAAGGCATAAGAATATTCCATTATAGAATTAAGCTAGCTCTGACACTGAATCACACACTCCCCAAATACTTGGCTCTTTACAGAGACTTTGTATATGTGTGTGGTTTGGAAGGGAAATGTAAATTCTTTACTTATTTTATCCATACTTACCACCTAATCCAGCAATCCACAAGATGGGGAAAATATTTAAGCACTAGATTGTCAAAGATGAATAACTGCAACTCTGTTGGCGTTAGCTCCAAAGTAAGTCCCTTGGAATTCAGTGGGACTTACTGTCAGGGAAGTGTGGGTAAGACTGCCAGTCAAAAGGTGTGACTGGATAAAAATACTAAGAAAATAGTATTTACATTTCTTTTTGTTCTTTATGCAGCAACCAGTATAGGTATTCCTCTGTTATCCAAGAAGACAGACAGTCTCAAAATTTCCTTAGGTATAAAATGGGATTCAGGATCTTCCAAAGACTGGAGTTGATATAATAAGATTTTTAGGTGTCTTCAGGGGAAAACCATTTCAGGCATGATTTTGCCCCAGAGTGTTCACCATTATCCTAAAACAGGGATATGCTTGACAATCCTGATGGACAGGGTTGATGTGCTGAATGAAAGTTTCCCGTAAACCTTGGCAGGTTCCTATATTATGTGGATGGTACTTTCCAGACCAATATTCTTTGTAGGTGGAAGGTGGGAGGCAAAATCAAAACCACACTCTTTCAAGATGGAGGGGAAAGCCCACATCCTGTTAATGCTGTGGAGATGAATGGTAACCTAATGATCAGAAGAAGCTCTTTGATCTATGATTTGAATATAAGAATAGCAGTATAAACCACTTCCTGTACTAATAACATGGTCTGCGTGTTGCCAGAGCCAATTGAGAGGAAAATTATTATGGAGCCAAAATATCTAAGGAAGCAGACTTAAAGGAGACAGCTACAATTTAAGCTAGTTCTCTTGAAATGTCACACTATTCTAGAAGTTCAGGTCATTAACAGAGTACGTTATCTGTAAAACTAAAAAGCTGTTACCACACTTCCTCGGGATTTATATCTCTGTGTCTGCACACTGCTATAGGAATTATTAAGCTCTTCCCAAACATAAAGTGTTTCTTTTCTTGACTCTGTGTACAGCCTGATATTGGGTTGGTGGAGCCATGCTAACCCAATGTGAAGCAGCAAAGTGCAGGTAGCATCTTGTGTTATGTGATCATGATAGAACCATGGGTGTCAGGGTTATGTTCTTATCATCATGTAGTTTCTGGTTCCCTCTTTGTGCACATGGCATATGGCTATTGTCATCTGCACAGTCATTGATTGGTGGGCTTTGATGGTGTTTCCAGGGATGCCAGGTAAAGCCTGCCATTTTAACATTGTATTTTCTCTTTGTGTGTTTTCCACCTTCCCTCCTGGGGAGCACAGTATACATTGGATGCAATGGCAGTTCCATTAAGGTAGGAGTGGCATATCTCTTGTACCGATGAAATGTGAATTTAGGACCACTCTGTAAATTTCTTTGAGTAGCAAAGAAATTTATATATACAAATATATCAAGAAGTAAGTAAGACAGCTGCAGAATGGCTGAGCAATGTCAGGATGGCTGCAGGTAATCCTGATGAGGTAATGTGGACTAAATAAGATTCAAACATGAACAAATGTCTTTATTACACACAGTAATTCCCCCTGTCTGATTTCCTCCAAGAAGAAAAATACCAAGCAGTCATGTTTTCAGGTATGACTAATTACTTCAAGGTGCACACTGGTAACAACTGGAGCATTTTAGGAGCTCTCTTCAAGTTTATTCAAAACAGCTTTTCAACAAGAGCATCAAGGTCTAGCAAGTGTGTGTCATATAACACTTCATGATTAACATTATTAGAACAGCTGCTCTAATTTAATTAAAATTCACTGACAAGCACAACTTCATACCAGTGCAATGCTTTGAAGAATAGAGCACATGCTTTTGAAAAGAAATGCCATACCTAAGGTTAAAAAAAAAAGGTTCATTATGTTCAGTTCCAGAGGACACATGTTTTAATGAAAAATGTATCCTCTTCTTTTTTTTTCCTCCTGCAAAATTCATTTCAAAATGCATATTGAAATGTGCAGTAAGTAACTGTTTTAAAAATGTACCCATTGGGGATGAATTTGAATGTGATATAGACTTGTTGATGCTGTGATCTTAATTGCCCGTGGACACAAACTCCCTACAAATTGTCCTAACTATTGCAAGCTTTGACAAAAGTGCTAATGGATGAAGCAGTACTATTTAACATGTACACAAACACATATGCTAGAACTACTGGCAAATGGTACTTTCTGCTGCTGAGTTCATTTATGCTGCACGATATATTCAGAAGTAATGCCTTATTAGAGAAGCTGAAGTATGCATAAATAATCTTAAAAAGAGTGGGCTTATATCAGTATCATTATATAGTAAATCATTCAAACTATGGTTCATTGATTACAGGGCCCCCGCTTGCACTGCAAAATATTCCCTTAAATAAATCACTAAGATTCCTAATTGTTACCACACATTGCACCACAGTATCGCCTCATTCAGAAGGGGGGAGCTCAAAAACTCAAAAGTAGCGTGATAGGGGGTTTCACTACTCTTCCCGACTTTTTTGAAAAGTAGCGTGATTTAGCGCACTTCCGATTGTGTGAACTACCATTTCGCTAAGGGCTATGTGAACTACCAGCGATCTTCCCGATGCGGTCACAGCAGAGCTGAGCTGTAATTGGTTGGACTGTCCAAGGAGGGGGTGGACTTGCAAGAGATGGAGGAGCCTGAAATGAAAAGATCTATCCACTGTTGCTTCCATCTACGGAAAAGGTCCAGCCAGTGCTATACCCATTCCAATCACCCGCTGTCTGCCTCCTGGCTTGCTTTGCTGCTGGGGTTGAGGAATCCCCAGTTAGCCTTTTCCCGTCTCTCTCTGTGTGTGTGTGTGTGTGTTCATTCCCTCACCCTGCTGAGATCCTGTTTCTGTGTGTGAGAAGAGAGAGAGTGGAAGAGTGGGTGAGGGTAAGAGGGCGGCTTGATGGGGGATGGCTCCTCAGCTGACACTCCCTGCTAAAGGAATAAAAATTAGCCGGCATTCCTCTGGTAATCAGAGGGAAAAGTTTCTCTCTCTCTCTCTTTCCCTCCCTCCCTCACAGCTTCTTGGCATCTTCCCCCAGATGTGCTTGGGAGGCCACACACCCCCACCTCTGTCTGTGTGAATTACAAAGCAGAAAACTAAACAGATCAACCGATTTAGCAGTAAATCATGAACAATGCAGCACTAGTGCGAAACTGCAATAAAGCACAAACTGCCACAATAAAAACTGCTGTGTAACTGAGCCCTAAGGGGTACTTAAACAGAAGACTTCACAGTTCAGGCATTGGTTCTCACAGTGGTGGCACTAGGGGAGTGCAGAGAGGCCAAACTGCACCAGGTGACACTGGCAGGGAGTGAAGAGTGACACCAGCCTTAGCGATGCCACAGGGTTTTTAGTGTGTTGTTGGTTGGAGGAAAAAAGACTATGTTGGTTGGTTGGAGGAAAAAAATTCCACCTGGGACACTCTCAGAAGAGCATAGAAGTCATGGTATGAAATGGTATGGAAGTCAGATAGCATGGAAAGGTCAAACTAATGCAGTGGTTTGATATAAACCTCCCAAATCTGCTACGATCACACACCGTGACAGACTACAAGGATCTTTCTCTCCATAACTGATCTAGACTCAGGGTTGGAGTAGAAGGCTATAGCCCTTCTAGGAGATACATGGCCTTAGTGCTTGTGCAACCCACACCTAGCCCATTGTAGGATATTGAGAGCTAGACTGTCCACAGCAGGTTGCTAAGCTTTGCTTCTAGTGAGAGAGTCCTTTACTTCTGTATGCTGGGGCAGCAGATAATGTAGCTTCTTCCACAGTACATAACTGGGGGAACATTTTTGCTGCCTATTCATGTGTGTGTGTCCACGCGCACACAGTGGGGGTGCGGTGGGGATAGTAACAACAGTATGCCTTTTCCCACCTTGAGAAGCTTCCTGTAGGAGCTTGTCATGCCCTGTGAGTCTGATGAGGGTATGGAATCAGAGGAGGAGGAGGACATGGCAGGGAACGGACCCTGGCACAGGTTTAACTACACCTGTGCCAGCAGAGAGCCCTGCCAATCTGGAGGCTCAAGCAGAAGAGCCTGGTTCTAGTGGGTTGCCACCAGTCCCAGCAAAGAGCCCTGCCAATTCAGATAAGGATGAGGAAGAGGAGACAGACTAACCTCCACCATCATTCAAGTAGCAGTGATCCCAAAAGGAAGCTTGGAGAAGATCGCTAAGGCTTTATCAGAAACACGTGCTCATCAAGGAGCACCTGACAAAGCCTTGATTACTATATATACACTTTGGGGAGCTATGGAGGCTTTGTCAGAGATCAGCTGATCTTCCTGGAGAAAACTTTGTGTCTGCTATCTGTGACTCTGTGTTTCTGTTGCCTTGACTTCTGTTGCCTTGACTTGTGTTTAGACCTTGGACTGTTCCTGACAATGCTGCTGCCTGATCGTGTTGACCCATGGACTTGTTTAGACCCATGCTGCATTCTGTAAGCCCTGACTCTTTGGACTGTTTTGCTGGACTAATCTTTGCAAGACTGTTTCCATTCCTTTGTGCTAATTACCAGTTGGCTGCCTTCCCAGATTCTAGCTGTTTGTATATACTTTGCTGGCAACTAGCTGCTTTCCTAGACAGAGCTGTATGCCTGGGAAATTACGGGTGAGCCACACCAATACTGATGTGGCCCAATTGGCAGCCTCCCATACGCATGGTTCAGATAAAGCATGATGGGACATTTCCTTGTGTGGGCCTTGGGAATTAGATATTTTGCCCTTACACAGCACTCTGTAATAATCACTGAGGCCATGTACTCCTTGGAGTTAGTTTCACTATCTCCTTACTAAAGATTGACTTAATTTAGGAGATTATCAAACACAGGGGAATGTGCCAAAAAATTGCATTCCCAACTGTGCCAGAAGATCATTACAATAACAAAAAGGGAGACATTACCAAATGCCGTGTCTTTCTGCCGTTCCAGGGGCGTAGTGCTACCACGGATGATGCTTCCCTTTTCTATTGATAGAAACAAGCTGCCAATAAAAAGGGATGCCTTACTCATGGCCGTGTTACACCCCAGAACACTGGAGGATGGCATCATCTGATAATCTTGCACCTTCCTGTTCTTGTAGCGATCTTTTGACATGATTTTTTGCCATGTCTGATAATCTCTTTAAAAGAAATCAAGCCCTATCTCAAATTCAATGTTGTGCCTTGTCTTTCTTCATTCCCCAGTGGTGGGAGAGGGACAGATTGTCTATATGAGGCAAAAAGAAGCAGATTGATCTGTGGTAAAGGTGGAGGCTTTTAAGGTAGATCGTAGGCATGCAAAGCTATCTGTGTTTGCTGTGCAAATGAGCACATCTGCAAATCAAGATGGAAGCCATGAGTGAATTACTCATGCTTTTATTCTCACCAGTTGTCACTGCCAAACAGTATTTTTTTTTTAAAAAAAAAACATATCTAAGGTGTGAAAGTACAATATTTCACCTTAACAGAAAAGCAAAAAAATACCAAACCCCCATTTTATTGTATTAGCACTTGCTCACTAAGCTGAAAAAACCCCATGGTGGTTCTGGGTGCTTGCCTTGTTCACAAGCCCTTCCCCCTTGCTCATCCAGCCAATCAGCTTTCAGCTTCTGCTCCTTTGGGAAAGCTAATCAATTCATGTCACTTGTCCCAATGACCAGGAATGCACATCCCATCACTGTTTTTTAAAAGCTCCAGGAAAAAGCCACAAAGGCTTTTCCTGTGGAGTATATGGTGTATTTAGCCTCCCTCCTTCTGAATATGGCGATTCTTAATGCAGAATGCCATTAAGATAGGTGGTAGTCTCCTCGCATTCCGCAAGGAGTATTTTTGCTTTTTAGACAACCCCGGAGTAAGTTGTAGCTCTCTTTGTGTGACAGTCATTTCAGGTGTACTGAAGTGTACTGTTATATCCACCCTTTCAGTCTCTTCTTCCTCAGGCTAACTATACTTATTTCCTTTAACTTTTCCTCATAGCTTTCCATACTTCTGACCTTTATCCTCTTCTGAAATCATCCCTTTTTGTCTCTTTCATTCTTGAATGTGACAAATGGATCTGATGAGGCATACTGGAGTCCACAAAAGCTCATACCAAATAAAATGTGCTAGTCCTTGATGTTTTTCTTCAACTTCTTAACTTTGGCAACTAAAATTAGACACAATACTCCAGATGACATTTAATTATTGCTCCCTATGACCTATAGTCTATGTTTCATAGAAACAAACTGGAAAAACTACCTCTGAGTATTCCTTGCCTAAGAAAACCCTGCAAAATTCATGGGGTTGCCATAAGTCAATAGGTGACATGAAGGCACGTACATACATAGACATGATCCGGAAACAATGGACCTGTTAATTCAACCGAAAATGACATCATTTTAGCAGTATCGTACTGCTGTTGGCACATATTTAGTGCGTGATCAGCTATAATTCTGATATTCTTGAAATATGTACTATGACCAAACCAGATATTCTCAGTCCAGTGCACCTGACTGTTTTTTTTTCTAAATAAAGAATTCTGTATTTATATTTGTTAGATTTAATTTTTGTTGGATTTTGTTTTCCATCCTATCAAGTTAATTTTGAATGCCATTCTGATATGTTTGCTATCCTTCCCAGTTCTGTGTTATCTACAGTTTTGATAAATACAATACATATATTATTAATAAAAAGATAAGGAGTAATATTTTGGAACTCTCATGTCCAAAACCATTCTTGAAAGCACTGTCTAGTTTGATGAGGAACCACTGGTGATGATGAACATTCTTTGGATATGTGAAGTTGAAGGCTTTCACGGCCGGCATCCATAGATTTTCCTTGGGTTTTTTTCCCAGGCTGTGAGAGGCTGCTCTGGAATAGTTTCTTTCTTTCTGACGTTTCACCTGCATCTGTGGCTGGCATCTTCAGAGAATGGTTGGGTAGGAGTGTATGTGGACTTATACTGTGCTGTGCTGTGTATAAGCACAGTGCTGTGGCCCCCTGCATTCTTTGGATACATTTTTCTTTGATTACTACTTTGGATACATTTTTCTTTGACTACATAGTATTGAAAACACTGTTGTATAACTCAGATTTAAGCAATTTGCTCATCAAAATATCATGGAGGACTTTCCCAAATGCTTTGAAGAAACTGATAAATTATGACCATAGCATCCTCACATTCCAGTGAGTTAGGAACCAACTCAGATATAGAGATTAGATTAATCTGACTGGATTTATTTTTAACAAATCCATACTGGCTCACTAATAACTATTCTCAAGATGCTTAACAGGTGACATCCTTAAATCAGCCAACACATATGGCAGTCTTCTCTGACCTGGAACATTTCAGATGGGTTGGATTGTGGAGATTATCAGATAGGAATGAAAAAAGCTTTCCTGTCCCACAATCGCCACTTCCACCCCGTCCTATCCCTGACCCTCCACAATCACCCTCCCCACCGCACTTATGTTCTCTAATGTCGCTCTGGCAGCCCAGGAGTGAATGGAACTCTAATGGAGCTCCCTTCACTTCCTGGATCAAAATCCTGCGGATTCTCATGAGAAGACACAAGTGTGGGAAATTCAAAAAGAAAAATACACAAGAAAAAGGGACAGCAAGCACAAAAACATACATTGAAATGTTCAAGTAACCTGGAGATGGCCATAAAAAGTGTGTAACTTACATGGGTGTCCCAATCTCAGCTGGATGTGTTTTGTCAGGTACCGCCCATTGACGCTGGGATTTCGCCAACATAACAGAGCACCTTTCACTTGAAGGAACATCTGTGACAGAAATGGAATGGGGGATCTATTGACAGCTTCTCCTGTCAATAAAAAGTGCCAGTGGAGTGGCAGCAGAATGGGTGCATAACAAAGGGGTAAGTCTCTCTCTCTCTCTCTCTCTCTGGCTTTTCTTCGCAAACAAAGATTCAGGAAGGACTCATCCCGCCCTTTCTGCAAGCACGCTGATGACTAAAAAGGCCAATCCGAAATAAACAAGTCCGGTTGCAGAAAGCACAGCAGAAGGTTTCCTCAGGTGATGTTACCGGGTTGTGATTCTTTCTGTGTTGTCGTTTCTCTTCAAGACTTGTTCGGCGTGAGTTCTCAAATAAGGCTGCAGCATTGTGGATAGTGTGTCTCCATGCCTTCTGATGTGAGGCCAGGGCGGACCATTGTTGGTGATCAATTTGGCCAAGCCTGAGATGTTGTTCCAGGGAGTCCTTGTATCGTTTTTTTGGAGTGCCCCTCTTACGCTGACCAGTGGCGAGTTCACCGTAGAGTACTGTTTTGGGGAGGCAATGGTCCTCCATCCTAGAAACATGCCCTGCCCAGCGCAGCTGTGTTCTCAATATCATGGCCTCAATGCTGGTGATCCCTGCTTGCTCAAGGACAGCAACATTCATCACGTAGTCAGTCCAGTGTATATTTAGGATTATGCGTAAACAGCGCTGGTGGAAGCGTTCGAGGAGTCGTAAGTGGTGGCGATAGGTGACCCATGTTTCAGATCCATAAAGGAGAATAGACAGTACAATGGCTCTATACACACTGATTTTTGTGTTTTGCCTCAGGTGTTTATTACTCCAGACTCTTTTGTAAAGTCTTCCAAATGTGCTATGTGCCTTTGCTAATCTGTGATCAATCTTTTTGTCAATCTTGGCATTTGAGGAGATGATGCTTCCCAGGTAGGTGAACTGCTGAACGGACTTAAGCACAGAATTAAGGGGGAAGTAAGTTGTCTGAAAAGGGAGCCCTTTTGCCATCTCCTGGCATTCATGTAATGCCACTTTGAACACATCAGATAATCTTCTGTAACTCTCAACATCCCCAGAAAACAGAATCATTGATCCTTCCAGGTGAGAAAAATGGAAGTTGTAACTCAGGTACAATGGGCAGTAGGTTAGGAAAGTCCGATGGAAAACTCAGTGTAAGACCTATATTGTTCATTAAAACCATGAAGGTGGCTGCACATATCAAGCACATTACAGTCAATCTCTTTTGTGGTTCCAGTGTATGTGGCCACCCAAGAATGAAGGCAAATCCTGCATGCTGTGTATGTCACAAAAACTATGAGAATTACAAAGCAAAGCAGGAAATTTTGAGAACACTTCAAAGAAACACATGCCAGCATTGTATTGAATTTCTGCATAACGAATGCACAACATGGAGCAATAACCTTTTAATCAGACTTTCATTCATATAATGGAAGTATTGGATGGCGTCTTTTTTTCCACGAGTGTTCCATACCTAAGGGTATGCTTATTTGCACCAGCTGTTGCACATCACATTTCCCAAAACATATCTCAGTCAGCACCTCATTCTGCTGTGTGCTATCCACAGTGGGTGGGTCCTTTCTGGCTTTTATTTCAGGAAGATTATTGCCATGTAAAAGCGGTACTAATTTCCTGAAAATGTTCTTCATGATCATTGGATGCTCATCAAAGGAAATATTGTCCCCTTCAAACTGGCTGATTGAAATTATGTTAGGACACACATGGGCATACTTTAGGCCTGGGAAATCTTCTTTGCTTTTTAAAATGAGTGTCCTATACATCATGAACCAGAGTCGGGTGCAAACCATAAAAAAATGGAATCAAAAAATTCTGAGCGCAGTGATTTTGTTTGAGTGACAGAACTGAATGGAGTTTATAGTCCTTCCACTAGGGTGGTCAATGAAATATCACCCAAGCCTAGGACAAAAAACAGCCCGAAGAGAACACACAAGTCTGAATAAAATGTGCATATGCTAATTTGAACAAAACACCAACAGAATCTTTTAAAATGTTTACTGAGGCCTACAGGGAAGTCTGCATATCTTGTGCGCATATGTTTGAGTTGCACAAAAGATTCAGAGAAGGACATAAGAATGTGGAAGGTGATGAATGCCCTGACAACCTTCCACTTCAAGAACTGAAGAAATTGTGGAAAAAATCAGCCAGATTGTTCAAGAAGACTGCCAATTCAGGGTCTGAATGATAGCTGAAGCTGTGAGCATTGACAAAGACAATGGTTTCATTCTTCATCAAGACAATGCGCTTGCTCACACAGCACTTTCCGTGAAGCAGTTTTTGGCCGATAAACACATTATTACACTTGACCATTTTACATATTCACTAGATTTGGCACCATGTGACCTTTTTCTTTTCCCTAAAGTGACATTGGTGCTTAAAGGAACACGTTTTGAGTCAATTAATGCAGTAAAGAAGAAAATGGCAGATGTGTTGAAACAGCTGACAGAAACTGATGTACTCCACACCTTTGACCAGTGGAAAACAAGATTGCATCAGTGTGTGAGTGTGAACGGGGAGTGTAATGAAGGGGACAAACATTTGAATTGTAATACATAATAAATAAAGATGGGTTATTTTATCAGTCTCATTATTTAATAGACAGACCCTGTACATTCAGTTAGCTAATGTAGAAATATTTATTATAATCTAAATAGGAATACATTATATTTCACAGGAGTGGGTGAGACTATGTCCAGGTGACCTGTATGTTTGTTCAGCCTGCTGTTTAGATCTGAGATCCTGTTTATGGGAGAAGCTTGATAATATTTTGGTTGATAAAAGACTTTTTTTAAAAAATTAAGGCTTTATATAGCAACAGCAAGCTACAAGTCAGTGTGGTATCCAGGGCAGCTTTCTAGAGAAATATCTATGTCCAGAAGGGTCAGACAAGGCTGTATTATTGCACCAACCTTGTTTAGCCCATTTGTAAATCACCTTGATGATGCTTTAATGGACTCCACAGGTATTTTGCCCAAACTTAAAGAGAGGAAATTTTCCACTTGACTCTGTGATGATGATGCAGTTATTCTTTCATATTCTAGACCTGTTCTTGAATTATTGTTTACAAAATGATCTAAAAATTAATTTTGGGAAATCTAAAGTTATGGTTTTTGAGAAGAAATTGTGAGTGCAGATGGACATTAGATGGTCATGTTCTGGAACAGGTTGATTGATTGCATTTGTATGCTGATTTTCTCTCAAAATGAGACCTAAGGTGGCTCCTAAAGACAATCATAAAAACAGTAAAAGAAAATAAAAGCATATCAAACATTTTAAAAACACACAAATTTAAAAAGACAAATTAGAAGTTTTCAATACTGGGCTGATATTTCATCACAAGATGTCAGGGACTACTCACAGATTTGAAGTACAAGTTAGTCAGTCTACCATTTTGCATGATTTCTATACCAAATAGGGCCAGTATATATCACCTGCCATTGAAGTCTTTAATTTTTGCCAAGACAGTCGAGCAATAGCTGTACGTCTCTGCTATTTGGACTGGGGGAGTAACACCAGAGTTAGATAATCTTCAAACAAATTTTTGAGGGCTCTCCTCCAAATCCCAACATGCATTCCCAGTACAGTTCTACTATTACAAACAGGGGAATGCTTTCTATTTACAATGTTTTGGTTGGCAGCTTTAAAATGTTGGTTCTTCTTCTTCTCTGCCTTCAAGTTGACTTCAACCCATGGTGACCCCATGAATGAGACATCTCCAAGACTGCCTGTCCTCAACCACTCTGTTCAGGTCCTGCAGGCTCAAGGCCATGGGCTTTTTGATTGAGTCTATCCAGCTACAATGGATTCTTCCTTTTTTCCCCTACTGTCTTCTACCTTGCCAAGCATTGTTGTCTTTTCTAGTGAGCCATGTCTTCTCATGATATGTCCAAAGTACAACAGCCTCAGTTTAGTCATCTTGGCTTCCAGGGAGAGTTCAGGCTATTCTAGGACCCATTTATTTGTCTTTTTGGTCATCCACCGTATCCTCATTACTCTTCTCTACCACCACATCTCAAAATTTTAGGTTAAGGTTAATATTTTAAAATTGGGTACAGGTTTACATATTTACTTATTTCAGGATGAATCCAGAAATCATTGGTCAAAACTTATTACACCCAAAGCTGCTTCAATTGGCCTGTTATCTTTTACATCTGAGCTATTATACTGCTCTCAAATCAGTAAAACAAAGACTGTGGGATATTACTTTTTATGATCTTCGGGCTCATTCATACTCATACCGTCCACTGAGTTGAGTACAGAATATGTTGCCCTTTGATTCTATGTATATTTATACTGTTATGTTTTATCATCTTTGTCTCTGACTGTATATGTTTGATGTTCTGCCCTTTGGTGGAACGGGCCTTATAAATCATCATCATCATCATCATCATCAATTATTTTGTACCCTGGAGTTTTCCCTACATGCCCTGATTGTCCAATGCATCATATAATTGCTCCTGCTTAATATTACACCATGAGTGTTTTTTTTTAAATGTGGTATGCTATCAAGTTCTTATGGTAAACCATTTTGCTTGACCCTGTCAGGAATTCCTAATGCTTTGCAGTGACAGCATTTTAAGTATTTTGGATTCCTCCCAGGGTTGTGGTCTTAAGATGCCTTCTGGAGAATCTACCCAGCTGCTACCTAGGCATTTAATATATCCCTTGTTTGTAGTATTTAATAAAGTAATTATAACCTCTAATACTGGCTCTTATTTTAACCACCCAAGATGGGGGGGGGGGAGAATGCCTGATACTTGCTAGAATCAATATTACCCACATGGTAATGATTCCATTATTTTATGATTATGTATTTCTTTTTATGTATTTCTTTATAGGGGAGCTGACTCTGCAGCATTCAAATCACTGCAGTCTTCTCCCTCAGAAACTACCTCTACTAAGGACATAAACAGCTGTTCAGTAAATGAGGCAGTGCTGAAAAGAGGGCTAATTAATTAAATGTATTTATTTAACAGAGCTTATTCCACAGGTGTCAGATAACTTCAGGGCAACTTCATCATGTGTTGTGGATTTCTTTGAAGCTTATTCCAAAATTAACTCATCCCCTTTTGTGTGTTTTCCACAGCAAATTCAACTTGCTTCATGTGAGTCTTCCTCCTGCCCATCTGTTGATTATGGCAAATCAAGTTAGCGCTGACAATCTGTAATGAGGGCATTCCTTTCGGAGTTCTCTAAAACGGGTATGCTTGGTTGTCCTGGGCAAGGAAGATCCTAAATTGAGGATGCTTGGCCTACACAAATAGCCAGATAGCTGCACTCTGCACCAGCTGTAGCTTCTGAAATGTATTGAAAGGCAGCCATGTAAACTGCATCACAATAGCTGAATCTGGATCATGAATGACTGAGGTTCACTTTCTCTACATAGGGCTACAGATGGCAGATTAGACAAAGCTGATAAAAGTTACTCCTAATCATGGACCCCATCTATGCCTCCATCAACAGCTGCACACTTGGTCTTTCAGTAGGAGTGCCACATCTTTCCAGAATAGTCACATACAGTCAGCCCTCCGTATCCAAATATTCTGCATCCATGGATTCGACCATCCACTGCTTGGAAATATTTTTAATTAAATAAATAAATTCTAAAAACCAACCCTTGATTTTGCCATTTTATACAAGGGACACCATTTTACTACATCACTGTATAGAATGGGATGAGCATCCACAAATGTTGGTATTCATGGGGGGTCCTGGAACCAAACCCCAGCAGATACCAAGGGCCTACTATACCTTCCTCCTGATGGCTCCTCTCAGAGTTATGTAAACATTAGAAAGCAGGGAGACAAGGAGGACTCCTTGGAACTAGTCTCATTTACCTGAGGAGATTTTGTTTCTATACTCTTTTATCTGAAGGCCAAATACAGTAATATATTACATCACCATGCTGCTCCATGTTGCTCCATGTAAGAATTTTCTTTACTTATAAATAAGCACCAGTGAGTCTGATCTGGGATAAGACTGGAACCACAGCACATGCATGGGGCCAGTCAAGCTTCCCCCTCAAAAGATATAACTGCTGCATACAAGGATGTTTTTTTTTGGGGGGGGGGTGAGCAGTTCCAATCCAGCTGTGGCTCAGTCACCCTTCCTTTTCTTTTAAGATTTTATTATTAAGTTCAACAATGCATTGAAACATTGCATCAGTTGTCTTATAAAACAATGAATGTACAATAAACAGCATGAAACAACTTGAACAGGATGTGAGTCATTATTTACATTAAGAGAACATTAATTGCTTTGATCACTGGCTTCTGTTCTTGTCACCAATGAGGCTTCCAGTATATCTTTCCAAAAGACTCGTTGATAAGAAGGAAGACACCCTTCCTTTTAAGTAAGAAAACCTCCATATGAATCAGCATACTATGCATTAAATGCAATGTGCAGTTTGATCCTAAGGACTTTTTCAGATGCCCCCCCCCCGAAGGTCAGGAGAAGAACAGGGCTGTCATGCTTACACAGCCCCATTTCAGACAGCCCTGTCCTCCCGAGCTCCCTTCGTGCTGCTCGCACCACTTTTTATTGATGGAAAACCTCTGTCAATAAAAAGCGGTGCCCTCAGCATGGGGGAAGGTCAGGGGGAGGTCAGGAAAGGATGGGGGAGGATGGGGCTGTCTGAAACAGGGCTGTGTAAGTGTGATAGCCCTGTTCTTCTCCTGACCTCCTCGGGTGGGGGGGGGGAGTTCCCTGTCTGAAAAAGTCCTAAGACTTAGGAGATTATCAGACATGTCAAAAGTGGCATTACAATAACTCCAAGAGATCTCAAAAGGGCTTCCTTACCAGATGACATTGTCTCCCATCATTATGTACTTATTCTGCTCCTGTTCTGTGGGTGCTGTTTTTTTTTTAATTTTTTATTAATTTTATTACATAAAAAATATAAACAAGACATAAACATAAACATATAATTAAACATACAATCACTATTCAATCACACTTCTATTTATACATATATAAATATATGTGAAACATATATAACATAAAACTTCTGTATTCCTTCTTCTACCATTCAAATATGTATTTTCCATACTTCTTCTCTTCCCCTTGCCTTGTCTATTATAGAAAGTTTCTGTTTCTCTTCATTCACACTTTTTTCTAAATATTGATTATTCAATGCCTATTGTTGCTAATACCCCCCCCCCCCGTTTTTTTCCACAGAGGTATCAGCGTCTTCCAGTCTTCACAATTTTTCAGAGTTTTATTTTCATCTAAAATAATAGTTAATTTGTCCATTTCATACATTTCATAAAGACGAAATATCCATTCTTCAATTTGTGGGATTCCTTGATTTTTCCAATGTTTTGCAAAAACCATTCTAGCCGCAGATATCATATACAATATAATTTTCAATATTTTTTCAAATCTTGACTATTTATTCCATATAGAATATTCAATAGATAGATCTCCGGTTTGCACCAGAAATTTATCTTTAAGCAATCACAAATAGTATTGTGGATCTTTCCCCAACATTTTTTAGTTTCTCTACAGCCCCACCATACATGATAGTATGAGCCCACCTCTTTATTGCATTTCCAACATAGATTTGTTGAATTTTTGTATATCTTTGCAATCTTCTCGGGTGTTAGATACCATCTGAAGATAGATTTGTAATAATTTTCCTTTAAACTAACACTTCTAGTAAATCTAATATTTTTTATCCAAGAATTTTCCCATTCTTCTAGATTTATTGGTCTCTTAATGTTACGGGCCCGTGCTATCATGTATGGTTTTATTATTTCTTGTTCGAGATTTACTTTTAAAACCAATTTGTATATTCTTGATAGCATCTTATCTTTACTTTCCCAAAGTATTTTGTCTAATTCTGTCATTTCCTCTTCAATTCCTTCTAATCTCAAATCTTTTTTAAAGTTTTCAGATATTTGTCTGAAGAGAAACCAGTGGGAGTGAATATTATCTTTTGTTAGTTCCTCCTGGGATTTCATAGTATAAACTCCTCCTACTTTTTTCAATATATCTTTATAGGTTAACCATCTATCTCTAAACAAATTCTCTTTCTTGTGAAACGCCTCATGGGTGGACAGCCATACTGGTATCTTTTGATAAAATTTTGTTTTGTATTTCAACCATACTGTGCTGTTTTTTATTAATGGGGAGAAGCTGTCAATAGCTCTCCCATTCAATTTCTGTCCCAGGTTTCCATGTGTGTGACAATGTGCCCTGTGTTGCTAGCAATATCCCAGTGTCAATGGGCAGTCTCTGCCAGAGCACATCCAGGTGAGATCGTGATATCCAGGTAAGCTACCCTCATGTTATGACTCCCCCAGGTTACTTGTTAATTTTAAAGTGTGTTTTTGTGCTTGGTGTCACTTTTTCTGATTTATTTTTCTTTTTATTTTGAATTTCCCACACTCATGTCTTCTCACAAGAACAGGTGAGATTGCACTCCAGGAAGTGAACGGAGCTCTGTTAAAGCTCCATTCACTCCTGGGCTGCCCTGTTGATGGGTGAGAAGGTAAGTGTCATGTGGAGGATGATTGTGGCAGGACAGGGGTGGGAGTGGCGACTGTGGGACAGCAACACTCTTTGCGTTCCTATCTGGTAATCTTTTTCACCACCGAAAAGAAATGAAAAGTCTGGCAGCTCCAAAAATAAAGCTGACAGTGCAACCCTTGTACACATGTCTACACAGAAGGAGGCCCCATTGAATTTACTGATAGTTATTCGTAGTTTACTCTGTATTGAACATAGCCTAAGAAATGTAGCAGAAAATGGATAAGGAATATCTATATATTAAAATTATACACGCATTAAAAAAGGCCAAGATATGTTACTTGAAATATTTTTTAATGTGGAAGTGAGGCAGTCAACAAAGGAGGAATAAAAGTAATCATATAACTCCACAACTTTCATAACATGAAAACAATCTACATTTAGGTAGAAGATATCAAATGGTCTTGCTAAAGTATTCCATATATTACAGTGATTTTATTTAATTGAGGAAGGCCTCTGAGTGATGACAGATATAGAATATGGCATTAAACATACATACATAGAAGTATGCTTTTAGTTCACATATTACAGATTGATTGAAGGCTGTAATTTAGTGTTGAAGGTTGCTCTGAGATATTGTACAATGAAAGTAGCAATATTTCATGCTGCCTTTAGTCAAATCTGTTATTATTTGAACACAGTAGTCACCCATTTGTAGTGTATACATCAACCCTGCTCAAGTGATGTGCTCCTCACATGATGAGAAAAAGTGTAGGCATGAGCACTCCACCATTTTGGAAGCTTAGTTCAAAAAATGTTGGCTTTGCTTGGATTGGATGCATCCATAAGGTGCATTCAGTTGCTCTAAAGCCAGATAACACATCCTTGATATTTGTAGCACTTAAAGGTTAGCAATGGATAGTCACTATTATAGGACTTTATCAGACTAGCGTCTAAAACACAGTAATTCTGCAAATTAGGAAAGTGGAAACATAGCAGCATTATTACACTTATTATCACCTGTTGCTGTAATCATGCGAAACCACTATGGAATTATCACACAATCACCACTGACACTTTAAGAATGGGATTTTACTTCCGTGATTTAACATGGGTGAGATTTTTGGTGGTTCTTATGAGAAAACGTGAGCGCACTTAAAAACACCAAAGACCCCTTAATTTGCAAAGTAAACAAACACACAAACACTTAAACAAACCTAAAAACATGCAAACAAACCAGGACAGTTCATAAAAAGAGCTTCCTGTGGATAGTTTTCATTTTTCTCACCTGAATGTTTTTTCACTGGAAATGGGGAGGGGAGGGAAGTGGACTGCCCATTCATGCTGTAATCTTGTGATTACAGTGGGAAGTGTTTTTGCACGCTCTTTAATATTGCGAAAAAAGCAATATTGAGAGCTATTGATGGCTTATTCCATCAATTAAAAGAAATGCCTTATTCATGGCTAGAGCACAGTTTGACTACATGAAGATGAAAATGTCATGCGATAGCAGGAACCATTTACACTACTGTAACATCATAATTGTGCAATTTTTACTGAGTCTGATAAAGTTCATAGTTATAGATGTTACAGTTATAGCTATAGTTATATATGAGACTGCATAGGCCATTCTGCCCAGCTGGCCCTTCAGCTTATGCCATTATCATTGTATAATAACAACCACCCACAGCTGGAACAAGTGTCAAAATAATTAAACGGTTAAGGATGCTTATAAATCTTATAAAAGATGCATTAAGGAATGAAGCCTAGCTCCTTAGAACAAGCAATCTCTGTTTAAGGCAAGGTGGAAAATCTTCAGCCATGCATATGTTTTAGACCATAAATTCCATAATCTCTTTCCACTGGTCATGTTTGCTGAAGCTTCTGTGAACTGAAGTCCAGTGGTGGCACTAGGGGGTTATGGGGAGGCCAAACCACACCAGGTGACCATTGGAGGGAGGGGTGATGCTGGCCTTAATAATGCCACAGCTGAAGCATTCCTCATCCCTGATTTTTAGGTTGGGATTAGTGAAGAGCAGAAAATAAGAGAGCCATACTATTTTGCCACACCAAAGGTGCTGGAGATGCAGTCATCTCGGCCATCTCCAATGGCTGCCCATCTTATGCTGTCACAAATAAGGATATGATCAGGTAAAATAAGTAAAGAAAGGGGAAGCAAAAATGTCCAAGAGATCAGAACAAGAATGTTCCATACAAGAAGAACCTAATAGATTTGGCAGTGGGCCTTTTCAGTTAATGCAGTGGGGCATGAAAAGGTGTATCAGTCAATAGAAGCGATACACATTTATCCACCATTCCATAATGTTTATGGTTACCCATAAAAGAAGATGCAAAAGAAAATACTTATATTTTCCCCCAAAAGTTTTTCTTTGTTCCATTGCTATTACTATATATTTGAAAAAGAACAGCAAGGGTTGCTAAAATCTTTTGTAATTAGGGAATGGCATTGAATTGGATCTCCTGATAAAACTTGCCTTGACATTTGCAGAATAAGACATAGAATCATAGAATCATAGAATCATAGAATTGCAGAGTTGGAAGAGACCACGAGGGCCATCCAGTCCAACCCCCTGCCACGCAGGAAATCACAATCAAAGCATCCCCGACAGATGGCCATCCAGCCTCTGTTTAAAGACCTCCAAGGAAGGAGACCCCACCACGCTCCGAGGGAGTGTGTTCCACTGCCGAACAGCTCTGACTGTCAAAAAGTTCCTCCTCATGTTGAGGTGGAATCTCTGTTCCTGGAGCTTGCACCCATTGCTCCGTGTTCCAGTCTCTGGAGCAGCAGAAAACAAGCCTGCTCCATCCTCAGCGTGACATCCCTTCAAATACTTAAACAGGGCTATCATATCGCCTCTAAACCGTCTTTTTTCCAGGCTAAACATACCCAGCTCCCTAAGTCTCTCCTCATAAGGCATTGTTTCCAGACCTTTCACCATTTTAGTTGCCCTTCTCTGGACACGCTCCAATTTGTCAATATCCTTTCTGAATTGTGGTGCCCAGAACTGGACACAGTATTCTAAGTGAGGTCTGACCAAGGCAGAATAGAGCGGCACTATTACTTCCCTTGATCTAGACACTATACTTCTATTGATACAGCCCAAAATTGCATTGGCCTTTTTAGCTGCCGCATCACACTGTTGGCTCATGTTCAACTTGTGGTCTACTAGGACTCCTAGATCCCTTTCGCACATAGTCTCATTCAGCCAGGTCTCTCCCATCCTATATTTATGCATTTCATTTTTCCGCCCTAAATGCAGTACTTTACATTTCTCCGTATTGAATTTCATTTTGTTAGCTTTGGCCCAGCTCTCCAGTCTATCCAGGTCATTCTGAATTTTGATCCTGTCCTCTAGGGTATTAGCTACTCCTCCCAATTTGGTGTCATCTGCAAATTTGATAAGTATGCCCCTAATTCCCTCATCTAAGTCATTGATAAAGATGTTGAATAGCACTGGGCCCAGGACAGAACCCTGTGGCACCCCACTGGTCACATCTTTCCAAGACGAAGAGGAGCCACTGCTGAGCACCCTTTGGGTTCGGCCGGTCAACCAATTACAAATCCATTGAACAGTTAACTTGTCTAGCCCACATTCTACAAGCTTGTTTGCAAGAATGTCATGGGGAACCTTGTCAAAGGCCTTACTGAAATCAAGGTATGCAATGTCCACAGCATTCCCTTCATCTACCAAGCTGGTAACTTTATCAAAAAAAGAGATCAGATTAGTCTGGCATGACTTGTTTCTCTGAAACCCATGCTGACTTTTTGTGATTATGGCATTGCCTTCTAAATGTTCACAGACTCTCTGTTTAATGATCTGTTCTAGAATCTTCCCTGGTATTGATGTCAGACTAACTGGACGATAGTTGTTGGGATCCTCTTTTTTCCCCTTTTTGAAGATGGGAACAACGTTTGCCCTCCTCCAGTCTGCTGGGACTTCTCCTGTTCTCCAGGAGTTCTCAAATATTATTGCCAATGGCTCTGAGATTATATTTGCCAGCTCTTTTAATACTCTTGGATGTAGTTCATCTGGTCCTGGAGATTTAAATTCATTTAGATTAAGAAGGTATTCCTGTACCACCTCTTTACTTATTTTCAGCTGGATTTCCCCTATTGTGTCCTCTGTTCCATTTTCCTCAGGTTGGTCCTCCTTTTCCTTTTCTGAAAACACTGAGGCAAAGAAGGTGTTGAGTAATTCTGCCTTTTCTCTGTCCCCTGTTAGCATTTTGCCATCTTCTCCACGTAGTGGCCCTATCATTTCCTTCTTCCTCCTTTTGCTGCGGACATACCCAAAAAAACCCTTTTTATTGTTCTTAACCTCCCTAGCAAGCCTGAGCTCATTCTGCACTTTAGCTTTTCTGACTTTACTCCTACACGTGTTCGCTATCTGTTTGAATTCTTCTTTGGTGATTTCCCCCCTTTTCCATTTCCTATACATGTTCCGTTTAAAACTTAGCTCCATTGAAAGTTCTTTAGTCATCCATCCTGGTTTCTTGAGACACCTCCCATTTTTCTTCCTCAATGGTACTGTTTGAAATTGTGCCTTCAGTATCTCCCTTTTGAGAAAGTCAAAACCGTCTTGATTTTATATTTATAACTGTTTAATTTCCCCAAAATGATTGAAAGGATTTGCTGTCTAACATTCTTGTTCATAGTCTTGGAAAAATAATAAAGCTGGGATAAATCTTTGAATGTTCCTTAGAGTCCTGTTTACCCACACCAAGGCCTTCTTACAAATCCAAAATTCCACTTAGTATTCACATCTAAAAATCAAATCCACCCCAGGCTTAAAGAAGTGTTAGAGCTGAAAACAATTTTCTTGTTTTTCCTAGGATAAGAACCTCAGCAAGCTACATAGGAAAATGAAATCTGTATTATGTTCAGTAACTGTCTAGTATTATCATAGAAGACGATAACACACCAATTATAGAGATGCACAAAGGCAAGGCTATAGTCTAGGACAGAACTAGACATTCCAGTTCTACATTTATGTGCACTCATTAAGAATTTCCCAAAGCTTGAAAGCTCACATTCTTTTTCATGAATAGATATTGCTCTGTAGAAGGTAATAAAATCATTTTGAAGTACTGTATACTGATTAATAATGTCTATAACTGTATGGTATATGTTATTATACTAAAAGGAATGTTGTCACCGATAGCAGCTGCAGAAATGATTGTCTAGGGCTGAAATACATGTTCTATCTAGTAAGAGACATGAGGGGTGGCTCATCCATTTGGTGAACTGAGATCAGTCCCTGAGGCAGTGGAGCACCAAGAATGGTAAAGAGCACCATTTCTGCCCCTGTGAGTATCTGCTGATGCTCCAGAAAGAAAGGCTCACATGAGCCCCCCAGGCTCCAAATGGTTGGCTCTGAGGGGAGTCCTGCTGTCATGGATAATTTCCAAGGGAACTTTGCCCATCATGCCTGTCTGAGGAAGGATTTCACAGAGTCAGGCATTTGTGTCTGGCCAATTCCACAGTGAGCAGCCTTGGCTGTTTTGTGAGGCCATAACTGTCCTCTTCAGAACCTGCCTACTCTCCATCTTTCTCTCTCAATGAGACTCTGGCTGCTGCCACATTGCAGAAATAATACAGTTTGTTGTGAAGTCGAAGGCTTTCACGGCCAGCATCCATAGATTTTCCTTGTTTTTTTTTTTCTGGGCTGTGAGGCCATGTTCTGGGAGAGTTTCTTTCTATCTCTTCCAGAACACAGCCTCACAGACCGAAAAAAAAAACCCAAGGAAAATCTATAATACAGTTTGACACTGCATTAACTACCTCACAACAAACTACAAATCCCAGGATTCCATAGGATGGAGCCATGATGGTTAAAGCGATGTCAAACTGCAATACTTCTGAAGTATGGCAGCAGCCTCTATCTCATAGAGATAAGCAGAAGTAGCTAGCAGAGTTTGATTAAAGAGGTAGGGAGGAAAAGCGGAAAGGCATGGTGAAGTGACAATGGTGGCTTTTCTCCTCATTTCTCTTCGTGCCATTGGAAGGCACATTCCTGAGGAATATAAAACCAGAAGCCCACTTCCTCTATAAGCTGAAACAGTGTATTAATAAGTACCTTGCATTGTGAAACGAGACCCACTTCAGACATCATTCCACTCCTCCATGTGTTCAGTAATGTCTGCTATTCCAGTTGATAGACATCCACTGAATGCTTGCTCCATCCATGCAGTCATAAACCCTGGCATTGCAGGAGTGTCAGTCATGTGTACCTGGAGATCACAGGATGGAACCTGCTACCACAATGCTGTCCCTACCTGGCTGTTCATTGGATGCATGGAGATGTAGTCCATATAATACAGAGACACAGGGAACCTGTGACCCTCCCCAGACATAGGTGGACTAAAACTTCAATCATTTCTTGACTTCTTCAGAGCATTACATAACCATCATCTCAGGGCCCGTCTATACGATTAAAAAAAAATCTGTTTGGGGTGTGTGTGTAAAAATATGAATAGGCAGTTGTTCATATGCATACGATCCACCTACACGAGTTTTTACCCCCCCTAAACTCTGTATGACCCCCCCCCTTCCCCAGATGGCTGGAGTGAGCAAGCCAAGCAGCAGTTTTAAATCTCCCGCCACTTTTTTTTTTATTTAAAAAGGTGCCTGCTTTGTGGACATTCGCTTTTCCGTATTTACAATGATATATATATATATATATATATATATATATATATATATATAATTCATGGAGTTACCGGACTCTTGCTTAGCCGGGAATCCAACATGGCGGCCGCTCCCAATTCCCCTCCTTTCTAGCCCTGCCTTCTCTACTCAGCCAACCAATCAGATTACACTGTCTGTTCGTATGTGTGTGAATGGGGCGTACAGACCATCAGCCATTCGAATGGCTGTATGGATTTTATGCTGAGATCTGCTACTCCTTCCAAACGCCGCATCCATGTAGTTTGTGGGGGATTCGCTAGCCCCCCCTTCTGAATAACACGTATGAATCCGAACGGCATGTGTATGGAAGAGCAATATTCCGAATGGCATATGTATTTTTTTTTACCATGTAGATGGGCCCATAAAGTATATGAATATACCTGATCTGTGAGGGAGGGGGAAATACACACACACACACACGAGGAAGATTTTGTTTTGCAAAAATAAGATGTTTCTTTTGTGTTAAAAAGATTCTATTACACTTCTGCCAGACAAATACTTTCCACAATTTGATATTTCTAGGGTTTTAATGAGCAATATTTTAATCAAGCAAAAGATGATCCATCTTATACATTGTTCTAATTAAGCAAATCTTCCACTCTCCTCATTTTTTTCTGATTAAAGGCCAAAAGAGATAATTTGGTTTTGAAACTTGCATGTGAATTCCTTATGCATGACTCATACAAACACTTTAATTGGTTTTGAATTTATTTCACTAATAGTTTTCTTACTTTTTACGGAAAGATACACAGAAACAGTCATACTCGCAAGATATTTTCAGTACCTAAAAATATAATGGTATGAAGAAGCATGCTCATCTAGGTACTAAAGGCAAGATTCACAATTCTGAATCTAAATTCTGTTGTTGACATTATCCTGAATTTCAGCTGTGATTTGGCAGGCAAAAGAAGCTGGGGTAATGCCATGCAAAGCATTAGGACTGCGCTCAAATTTCTTGATCTCCATGGAGGGGAAGTGATTTTGAAGAAGCTATATAAATATCATAAAGGCACCAGATCCTCTTTGATCTGGGAAGCTAACTAGGGTCATCCCTGGTTGGTACATGGATGGGAGACTGCCAGTGAATACCAGATACTATAGTCTAGTTCTTTCAGGTGCAGTAGGCCAGGTGCAGTAGGCCAGTTCAGGAACTGTAGGCAGGAAGTTGGGAAGGAACTGGCAAAACCACCTCTGAGTATTCCTTGCCTAAGAAAACCTCATGAAATTCATGGGGTCACCATAAATTGACAGGTGACTTGAAGGCACACACACACACACACACATACATACATGAGTCACTCCCAATCAGCATAGACCATCTATCAATCCTTCATAGCTCAATTATACACCAAATAACAGCATTATTATTATTATTATTATTATTGTTATTATTGTGTCAGTTATTTTACTATTCCTAACATTAAGGAGATTTTCACACAGGGAAAGTAATCCCCAGGGAGATCGGGACAGAAACGGAGCTGTTCCGGTTGCAGCGCCCCATTTCGCATGCCCCCTTCCTTCTCCCGATCTCCCGTCATCCTCCCTCCGTGCTGCTTCCATTTCCCTCCCTCTATGTTCTGCAATTTTTTACTAACGAAGAACTTTCATTAGTAAAACATAGTGGGAGGGAAACAGAAGCAGCATGGAAGGAGGACGATGGGAGATTGGGAGAAGGAAGGGGGCATGTGAAACGGAGCTCTGCTACCGGAACAGCCCCGTTTCTCTCCCGATCTCCCCAGGGATTACTTTCCCCATGTGAAAATCTCCTAAGAGAAAGTGAAAATGTTGCTTATTCTGTGTTCTTTCCAAACCCCACGATTTTAAAGCACGATAATAATAGTGTCCCATTCTATCCTGTCTCATATATTCAGTTGCAACTATACTTCTTTCTGCTATATGGTAATTTCAGAGAAGGTGTTGCCTGGCTTTGCCCCTAGATCTCCCATGAATATATTGGGTGGATGTACACTTTTAGAACAACAACACTCATAATTCATGTATCCCCTATGTCAGGAGTTGGCACAGTGTTACATATGGTCCCACCTTTGATTGTTTTGGGTCATTTTTGTTTGAGCTTTGGACTATGACTCTGGAGACCAGGGTTCAAATCTCCATTCATCTATGAAAACCCTCTGACTGACCTTGGGCAAGTGACACTCTCTCAGCCTCACAGGAAGGCAAAGGCAAACCCCCTCTGCACAAATCTTGCCAAGAAAACTCTATGATAGGTTTGCCTTAGGGCTGCCATAAGTTGGAAACAACTTGAAGGGACACAACACCAACAACATATGAAAACAAATGAAAATACTCCAACTCCTAAAGCACTCCAGAACCTTGTACTATCCCCAAATACCTTCCTTTTCTTCTGCAGCTCCTTTCAAAATGGTGACAGTAATTTCCTCTTCAGTCCCTCTTAAAATGCTTACATGGATACACCCATGCATGGTCAGGTCCTCTTCAGACTAACACCAGTCATGTGGATATTCTGCCCTTCCTCAGAAGCCCCTTGATGCAGTTTAGAAACCACAATGAAATAAGAATATTATTTCAAGGAAAATTAAATTTCTAAATGCAACCCTGATGTTTACTTCACTGATGAACTATTTTCTGTTGGTTCAGATTGTAGCCATCAGCACAGATTTTTACAATAGCATTTGGATATGTGCAATTATTTAAGGGTCAATTATTCTTACGATGATCAATGAAATAGGTTTATTTTGTGCATTTATTAGATATTTATCATACCTTGCCACTAAAAGATAAGAGTGTTCTGGGAGACTAACATCACAAAAAAGGAACTGAACAATGAAACCATTAAACTCAATCATGAATAAACACAAAAATAGTTTACAGTGTATGAACACTGAAACAAATTTAATTTTGTTATGTTACCTTAATAGTATTCATGTTAGGAATTCATCTGAACACCATAGAATATTCTGTTTTAAGTAGCTGGAACAAGGCAAATGACCCTTTAGTTTTAGCACGGTACATGAGGGTATCAACTACCGGTATTAAAAAGGCTCCTCTTTTGAGGAGTTATAACACATACTTCTATGCATTATGCTTTTGAAGAGCAATTTCAGAATTCTTGATACTCTGTAGATCTCTTGGATAGGATTGTATCTAGACTGGCTAGTTTTAGAGTAAAACATATTTTAAAAATTGGTCTGTATGGTGATGAATCAAACAGTATCTCTTCTTTAGTCTCTGTGTTCCATACTTGCTGCCACTGCATGAGCCTGTGGTGAAATATTGGGATAGTTGTCCCACACTAGAGTAGTTCTTTTTACTAAAAGGGGTTTGTGTGTTTATATTTAGATTTTTATCTTCTAAAATAATGCTGAATTTGGATTTGTCAGTTCTACAGGAAACTTCACATCCAGAGCTTAGAAAAGGTGTGTGTGGGAGGGGGGGTTGTCAAAAAGTTAGTGTTTGTGTACCATTCCATGAATCCCTCAGCCAGCGTGATCAGTAGCCACATTCACATGATCTTCCAAAAAGTTAGGGACCCCTCCATGTGCAGATACTGAAACTGCCTGAGGAAGGTGTTATTAAGCATAGTAACTTGGGTGAGGTTGTCATAAATTAGATCTGCTGTGTCTACTGTAATATCAATAGATATTTCAAAGCTTCATCACCAGAAAGGAATGCTTTTAAAGTTAACTGAACAAAAGTTGTTTTTTTTAATTGGCTATCTAAACATAATAAGTGGTTGGTAATGAACTCAATAGGTATCACTCTTGACTGGCAGATCACAAAGGTTTCCAGCACTGGGGGGGGGGGGGAATAATAGTTGTGATTTGGCAGTTATTCAATACCTACTGTTTTGCCTCAGGACAAAAAATGTATGAAACATAACAATGTTCTGCTAATGCCAGAAAGAGCTGAGCTTACACACAGCTCATTACTGTGGGTGTCAGCATTTGAAAAGGTCAAAAAGGTAAAAGTGTACAGTCTCACAGGCACAGTGTTTCTAAATGTCTCTTAAGTAGTCCAGCAGGGTTGGCCCTACCATTTGGCTGAGTGAAGGAACTCTCTTATGTACCAGATGCTGATGTTGAGCATAGTAGCTCCCACTATGCTCCTCCTGAACCCACTCCTTCAGCTCCTCCTGAACCCACTAATTTTTCAAATTATTTTTGGCAGTTCATGCAGCCTCCAGAAAGTCCCAGGGGCACAAAATTGGCCTCCAACTCCACTGGTGCTGCCCATGTTTGCAGTATATTGACAACACCCAGGTCATAGGATTCTTTTCCTTCCCTTCTGTAATATGGAAGACAATCCTATGTACAAATTAGAAGTGTAATTGGTTCCAGCGTTGGCACGTCTAGTTTTCTGTCACCCCTTCTCCTTCCCCCCTCTTTTTTTTGGCTATGTGCTAGTCTTATGAAAGTAAAACCATTTAAATGGTTGAAAGTTATACGAACAGGAAAAGGGAGCTCAAAATGATATCATACAAGAAGACCCTTCATGTTTTGTTCTAACAATCTGAACTAGCTTAAATTCTCCATGACTGAGCACCCCAGTAAAAACCTGAAGCACTATCAAAACTAGGGTAAGTGCACTGAATTTCTCAGCTCTTTCTCAGCTTTCTCCATAACATATGGACTAGAAAATAATAGATACAATGTTGTTTTTGGAACATGTCCTCATAATTTCAGTCTCCCCCTCTCCCCATAATAAGAAACTGCAGAAGCAATCCTTCAGAAAGGATTTAAATGGACTCTATCTGCTGACGCTTTTATTTAATGTTTCCTGGAATAACCTATCATATCATTTTCTCCATTATTCTGTAGTTGACTGTGAGCTTTATACATATGAATTCTGCAGAATTGATATCTCTGTTGTTGTTGTAAAGTAACACAAAACTGTGATAGTTGTCATTTTGCGGACATTAATGGTAGAGGGAGAAATTAGGTCTCAATCGGACAATGTATTGTTTTTAGAAATACTGCCACTATGAACTATTGATTCAAAAGGACTCTAGGTCTGGTCTCCTTAATATTCCATCATTTATAATGCTTTACATTACCAAAGCAATAACTCTTCAAGCCGATGAGCTACAGAGATGAGCGAAATCTTCTTACATGAGCCTTATATTCATTTGGATTAACCTCGCCGTATGGCAATCACCTGAAATAAATGACAGATTGACAGGAATATGAAATGGTTCTTTAATGAACTCTTGAAACTCAGCACAACTGAGACCTTCAGGCTACTGACATATAAATCCCTTTTATACTGTCTGAGCAATTACAGTGGATTTGTGACTGATAACTGACTGCCATGGATTAAGTTCTCAGCCAGTAATGTGGTCAGACTGCAAATTTGCCCTTGTGGGATCCATTCCACCAGTCTTTCCTCCTTATTTTCCTTCTTTGAGTGGGGAGTTAAAGGGCTAGATTTTTGAATGAATTAGGCTTTGAATATCATCAATTACACAAGCATGCCAGTATTTATACCATTGCTGATTGTCTGAATGACTTATTAATGGTTGAATATTTGTTTTTAACAGCAAATTCTTGTATTCAGGACTGGCTCTAACGTGAGACTGAGTGATGTGGCTGCCACAGGCAGCAGGCATAAGGTGCCATAGAAGAGCAACAAATGGTTAGTTGTTTACTGTACTTTTTTGTTATTATACAGTTGTCTCTCCCCTTTTTCGGATTTGGCATTCACGGATTTAAGTATTCACAGCTTGAAAATATTCTTAAAAAAATAATTATCCAAAAAGCAAACCTTGATTTTGCCATCTTATATAAGGGACACCATTTTGCTATGCCATTGCATATAATGGGACTTGAGTATTCACAGATTTGGGTATTCGGGGGGGGGGGTGTCCTGGAACCAAACCCCAGCGAACGTGAAGGGACAACTGTACTTTTACTGCTAGGTTTAGGGAGAGGTTCTTACAGGAATTTCTGTGTCACAGACTAAAATATTTTGGCTGGCTTTAGGTGCTATGAAACTTGATTTTTTGCTTCCACACCTCAGACAGCAAAATGTCTCAGGACAGACCTTTTGAACCCTCCAAATAGGTCCTGCTTCTTCCTCAAGAAAGGAGTAAAAATATACTATCTAGAAGAGATTATAAATTCCAATTTTGAGGCTGTTCTAAAACCCTCCTTACAAAATTATTTCAGGGAAGAGGACTGTACAGGTGGTGGTGGGGATACTCCATTAAGCTACCACCATTTTCCATCCAAGTACTAACCAGGCCCAACCCTGCTTAGCTTCCAAGATGATACCACCATTTTAAGTCCTTCAGATTGGAAGACCCAGGATCACAGAAGCTGCATGTTCAGTTCAGGTGTCAAATTCTTTGGGTGGCTGCTGCCTGTATTTGTGTTTTGTGAATAGATGCAGAGACATCACTACGATTGTCTGTTGCTGGACCTCTTTATAATTAATGAGCTGAATGTATTGTAGTTGGTAATGACTGAGCTGAAATGAACCAAGAAGAAAGCTGTGCTAGATATGAGTGCCAAACCAATAGATACTTTTGGTCTTCTGGTATGGCTGGAACCCTGTTGGTGATGTATCTGCCTGTAACTCAGGGCTATGTGTGTGCATGTCTGTTTCTGGGTATTGAACAAGGAACTGTTCACTAGCTCCCTGTGCAACATCCCCCCCCCCAGACAGCTGTGAAGCTCTGGGCCACTCTGTTACCATTTACTAGCCAGTGGTGATGGTGGTAGGGAAAGGAGACAATGAAGCCAGGGGAAAGAGAAGCAAAGCTGACTCTTCTCTCAACTTCAGAACTTCACCCATGTGCTACCTCTTCATTTCTGCCTCCCTCCAGCCAGAAATGGCCATGGCAGCACCCCCAGGGTGTGACAGCTGCCTCTAGGCGTTAGAAACACTTGACCTATATGCTTGTCCCAGCATTTGTGACATTTTCCTATGCCTGTTTACCTAAGTAGGGGGATGAGGGCAAAAGAAGAGAGTGGATTATTTATTTGTTTACTCTCTTTATAAATTGTCCCATTTACCTATTTTTGGTAGACTCAAGAGGTGGACAGTCTGGCTTTCCTTGAAGGCCCACCAAGCTAAATTCTTTAGATAGAGGAGCATACAGATAATTAGAGTCACCATACAGATAATTAGAGTCACCAATAATTAATATTAATTATAGGTGTATTCATATAAATTTTTCAGGCTCATCAAGCAGTAAATATTTTCCTTCTCCAACCTCTATTTTTGTAATGTAACCATGAAACTCAAGACTATGTCAAACTGTACCCATAATCCTTTAGACTCTAGATCAATTTGTCCTTGCTCTGCCCTATCTTACCAGATTCTGGCAGGCTTTATCATGTCACTCATCAAATTCTGTTTAAATGAGGTTTATTTGTCCTGGCTCTGCTCCCTGTCTAGAAAGCCAGCATTTTTAAAATCAAAATTGAGTGATCCAAAATTAGGAAGCAAGGGGATCTTGTAGCATCTTTGAGACTCACTGAGAGAAAGAAATTCTAGCATAAGCTTCTGTAGACTTGGTCTACTTCCTGAGATGCATGGAGTGATGTTGCAGAGCTACACATATTTGTTTGTGTACTACATAGATGAAGAGCAGTTTCTCCAGATTTGATAATATGCTGTCATCATGGGTGACTGATTTTTCCCCTAATTTTTTTCACACCCTGCCTTTTGAACTGATGTTCACAAGGTAATTCACAACATAATTTGTAAAAACAAAATCCAAAATGATATCATAAATAAACAGCAAGCTAGACTATAGTAGTAAGCACAGATCCAAGCACCCTCAAATAACAAAAACAAAAAAACTAACCATGAGCTCCTCCAGTTGAGCCAAAATGTTTAGGATTTGGTGGGGGTTGCAGCTGGACTTAGCAGGGCATTTTAATATCCATGCAATGCTATATTCTCACATTTTTTCTCCTAAAATTCCATGATTTGACACTTTTCTATCTACTCCAAGAGGTAGGGTTTTCTTTCTTATCCTGGGGTTATGGGTACAAGCTGGGTAACTGTCACACATCTATTTCCATTATCCTGGTTCCTACCATTATATTTTGGGTGACCACTTCCTTGTTGATCACATGGTGTGGTATTTTTGATCTCTCCCTCTTTTAAATCAGCCTTATTGCATATAACACTTCCTTTTCCCTGCTTTCTTTGTCTACAGTGTGCTATTTCTCCCCTCTTTGATTTTCTGTTCATTAGACATGTGGCACACAACAAGGTGCATAAACCTGAATGATCAAGTGTTCTGCCAAATAGATTTTCCTTGGGCTTTTTTTTCCGGGTGATGAGGCCGTGTTCTGGAAGAGTTTACTTCTGATGTTTCGCCTGCATCTGTGGCTGTCATCTTCAGAGAAATTTCCAGAACACGGCTTCACAGCCTGGAAAAAAACCAAGGAAAATCTATGGATACCAGCCGTGAAAGCCTTCGACTTCACGTTCTGCCAAATGTTGAACACAGCAGTATAAGTGTGATGTGCTAATTGGCTTATGATGAACACAAGACAACAAACCATTCTATATTCTAGCATATTTTGGAAAGTAGAAAGCCTGAAACATGGATCTTTCAAGGTGAGCACCACATGAGAATACTGGTGAGCAAATTAAATTCCCTTGCATTTGGAAGTTATTTTGTGGAAACATTCCTTTGGAAAACTCTCATGTGAAAGATTAGCAAATAGTGTGGAACTTGTCAGTGCTAGGTAAAACCTATTTCAGACTTGATTGTACAAATGAGCATGCTGCTCAACAACATAGCAATAAATTCTACCTCGCTCGCTTGGCCCAGCCCTTCAGCTTGGAGACAGGGTAGTGGCTTCCTGTTGGCCGGGACTTGGAGGGGAACTGTTTGGCGGTGGTCCTTCAGCTGCCCATCCCTCCATGTCCTTGGTGGTGGAGGCTTCTCAGGACAGGTGGTCTGTGTTGTGGGCACCAGGTCCACCCTGCTCAGCCCTCACCTGTCCCGCTCAGCCTCCATGACTGACTGATGGATGGCAGCAGCTGCAGCAGCCACCAAGGGCTGGGGCACTGGGTGGGATGGGCAAGGGCTGAACAGGGCAGACCTGGCATGCACAACATGGACTGCCCGTCCCGGGAAGCCTCCACTACCAGTGACACAGAGGGATGGACAGCTGAAGGGCTGCTGCCAAAGGGCTCATCCCCCCCAGCCCTGGCTGACAGGCAGCCACTGCCCTGTCCCGAAGCTGAAGGGCTGGGCTGAGGGAGGAAGGGAGAAAGTGAGGGCTTGGCTTTCCTGGCTGATGGCTGGGCAGGTGGGTCCTTCAGGGGCCGTGTGCCAGGGAGGGGGGGTCTAGCTGCTCCCTTGCTCACTTGCTGGCTGTTGCTGGTCCAAGGAGCAAGCACAGGGGAAGGGGATGGGGAAAGGGAGAGAGAGCAGAGCAGGCAGATGGAGGGCTGTGGCAGCAGTAACATAGTGGGGAGACCAGCAGGAAGAGCTGCTCATTGTATCTGTGTTCAAAACAACAATGGCTATTCCTGCATTGCAAGGCATCCCTTTCAAGCCCACCTCCTCCAAGGTCTGACCAATCACATTTCAACTCTGCTGAGTGCCCCTTTTTCAAGATGGCTGCTGGTTGATCAGACAGCCAATAGTGCAGTTTTCCCCACACTTTTTTTAAAAGACCATGAAAAACAGTGAAAGCTGTTATCATGGTCTGTATGGAATTTTCAGCCCCCCTCCTTCCGAATAGCACATATCTGGCCCTCCGAATGTGAGGACCAATGGTATTCTTCCAATTTTTTCCTGGATTTTTATTTATTTATTTATTTGCCATGTAGTCAAGGCCCACGTCTCAGGGATTTATTTTATTGAGCAAAACTCTGGCAGCATAAATCCTTACTCAGATCGTTAACTGAAAGCCTCCATTTCTTCTTAAAGTTGTAATAATGCAGATAGTTTATTGATTGACTAAAATGTCAAGGATACAGAAAATACATGTGCTCTGTTATATTAAGAAGGTGGGAAGATGTTTGCTCTATAAATTAATAGCAATGCATCCAGCCACTGGGAATCCGTGGCTCTTAGATTCTTCACTATGGCATTGTCTTTAATCAAGAAGTATATCTCTTTAGCATAGTATGATATGAACATGTTTTGAGTTTGTTGTCCTCTGTGCAAGCAGTGCCAACTTTATTTAGGTATGTGGTCAAGGAGACAAACAGAGTCACTTACCAATTAAGCTATTACCAGTATGTATAACTACAGACATACCCTTCTGTATAATTACAAGAGTACCCTTCCAGATTCTCCTCCCTGTTTATTGTACTAGTTGATCATATGTGGCTTGTTTTGATTCCCATGTTATATTTTCATACTGTTGGAAGCATGCCCAAGGAATACCTTGCATTGGCCTAGCTGTAGCTTCTATTGCTAAAACATTACTATGTGTGTGCCTTCAAGTCACCTGTTGATTTATGGCACCCCCATGAATTTCATAGGGTCTTCTTAGGCAAGGAATACTCAGAGTTGGTTTTGCCAGTTCCTTCATCTGAAATATAGCCTTGTTGTTTATTGTTATGTGACTTCAAGTCACTTCCAACTTACAGAAACCCTAAGATGACCCTATCACAGTATTTTCTTGTCAAGATTTGTTCAGAGGGGATTTGCCATTGCCTTCCTCTGAGGCTGAGAGTGTGTGCCTTGCCTGAGGTCATGGAGTCAGAATACTAAGAGGTGGTTTTCCCAGTTCTTTTCTCTAAAATATAGCCTGTGCCTATTATATATTGCACAACTTTCCATTAGCCAGACATTTGAAGCAAACTTGCCAACTGTCTATATGCACATTTCTAGGATGGAAGACCATCGCCTCCCAAAAATAGTACTCTACAGTGAACTCACCACGGGTCAGCATAAGAGGGGTGCTCCAAAAAAGTGATACAAGGATTCCCTGAAACAACATCGCAGGCTCAGCCAAATTGATCACCAACAATGGTCCATCCTGGCCTCACATAGGGAGGCACAGAGACGCACTATCCACAAAATGCTGCAGCCTTATGTGAGAACTCACGGCGAACAAGTCTTGAAGAGAAATGACCATGCAGAAAGAATCACAACCTGGAAACATCACCCAAGGAGACCTTCTGCTGTGCTTTCTGCAACCGGACTTGTTTACCTTGGATTGGCCTTTTTAGTCATCAGCGCACTTGCAGAAAGCGCAGGGTGAGTCCTTTCTGAATCTTCATTTGCAAAGAAAAGCCAGAGTGAGATTTCCAAAATCATATTCTCTTTTTCAAAGCTTCATCTATATCCCAACTATATACTAACAGCATAGTTCTAGGAATATTTAGACCAAAGGTAAGTTCCCCCTGCACTCAGTGAGGCTTTCATTTCCCTCTTTCCCCATGTTAAAATGAGTTTCAATAGTTTTCAGGTGTATTGCAGACCTTTCTCCCAATAGTCTGGGGATCTCATTATCGATGAGGTGACCATCAGGTGGAATGTTATTTCATACTTTTTCCTTTATAGAAAAAAAAACTGGGCCAAAACCTAGCTGCATTACTCCTTCCTGATCCAGTCAAATCCCCAAGAAAACAACATTGATAAAAATTCTGCCACTGACCTGCTATTTTTGTGCTAGGGTAGGAATTAATTCCAGACACATCTTTCCATGAATGTCCAGACAAAGGTGGACTGAAGATTTTGGCTCAATGTTAAATATAATTTTATACCATAAAACAGAGAAACACTTTAATGCCAATTTGAAGATGGTTTGTGTGAGCAGTCATGCTATCATATGGATCCTTTACATATTTTAATAGAAAAGGCTGCCTAACCTAAACAGTATTCCATAAATGTGTGGATGGGTGTACTTTTTTTTCCCTGGAAGAACTTTTCAATTTAATGTGCTTTCCCTCTTCAGTTACCCATTGAGAGGTATTATACATCAATTCTTCAGAATTCCAATTGTAGTGGCATGATTTTCAGAAGTCCAGAACTGATGAAAATTAGGTTGCATTTTGCTAAGGTACAAATGAAAAATTCCAAAAGAATGCTAGTCATCTCAAATAACTAGAGAATTTCCATAGTTTCAGACAGAAATTCTGCTTTACAGGGTACACAATATCCATTCACATTATAACTGTTTTATTCTCTAAAAGGGACGTTTGATACAGTGAGGCATCTGAGTATATGTGAAGGAGATATTAGTGCTGCATGGATTAAGCAGACATAGGTAAGATTCTCATACATAATTGTAAGTGGCATGTTGCCGAGACATTGTTGAACACTGCAACTCTTTCACACAAGATCGGACAAGTTTGTTAGATCACAGTTTATTTTTCTGTGAACCTAAAATCATCCCTTGGGCTGTTCTGGCTATAGTTAGTTTATTTTTATCCTTGAAGTTCATATCCTCCTATTTCTATGTCACAGGAAAGCAATGAATAAAATGGAATTGATCATATTTCTAGGAAGATGGTACTGAACTTGTTATAGCAGCAAAATAAAAATAAGTGGAGGTCCATGATTAATCTATTTTAAAAAGCAGTAGAAATGAAATATTGTGATCTCCTTGCTTGAAAATGGAAATATGGGTATGATCTCTTATGAGCTAGTCAGCTAGAGTGGACCCACCCATCTAGAGCAGACCCATGAAAATGAAAGGGACTAGTTAATTGCTACTTACATAAGTCCCATTGATTTCAATGGTTCTACTGTAACATTGACTTTAGCCCTTGATTCACTTTCCCAGTTACTACTATGAACACCTTTTTGGCCTTGTTTGATGTAATTTTATATGAAACAGGTGGCAAAGCTGCCAGTTTATTCTGAGTTCTCCAAACTACTTATGGAAACAGTTCTGATAGACACTTGACATTTGTTCAGCACAGGAACCAATCCAGGAATTGATATTCATCCCATTTTAAATAGGCTAGTACTCCTGCTGAAGAATTAAGTTTGTAGGGCTGCTGAAGCCATTCCATGTGGAATATTTGTTAAACATCCAAGTAAATAAGAATCTCACACCTCTCATATGGCAGTGCATTCTAGCTTTAAAAAACATGTTTCCACATTAGTTACTCTGCTAGTGAATTCCTATTTATTACAGATTATTCTGGAGTATGTTCTCAGACAGAAATTAAAAGAAAATGCACATGATTTTTTGTGCATGATGAGAAAGGGTGTCTTAACACATTTAGTTATTCCATCCACAAAATTGTCAATGTCAGGCTATGCAATACTTTTCACCCTTGAATGAGATTGAAATATATTGTCTCTAGATTTTTTCATTTATATAGTTTCTTTGCATGAAAACATCCACTGTATTTTACATTTTTTCCACAATGGTAAACTGTAGTGGATCCATCCCTTGGCACTAACTCTAGAAATGCATTTCTCACTAGCACATTGAACCTTGTGCTAGTGCAATGACACCACAGGTTTCAGGCTAGGGTTTGCTCTAGCCTTTCCTAGCCTGTTTGCATTGGTCATGGTGGTTAGGCATGATGGGAATTTAGATCAACACATTTGGAGGGGGCCAGTTTGAGGAAGTCTACATCTGTGTATGTGACTTCAAGTTGCCTGTTGATTTAAGGCAACCCTATGAATTTCCTAGGGTTTACTTAGGCAAGGAATACTCAGAAGTTTCACAAGTTCCTTCTTCTGAAATATAGCCTACTGTACCGGGTATTCCTTGGCAGTCTCTCATCCAAGTACTAACAGAGCTGCCCTGCTTAGCTTCCAAGATCAGACAGGATTTGGTGCCTTTAGGGTATTTAAACCCATGAGAAAATCAACACCATATGATATATCAGCGTAAAATGTATTTTCAGCTTATTCACAAAGCTGCAGTTTGCACAGTTTTAATAAGAACAGACACAGAATTTGTGAGAGATTAATTTCTAGCTTTCATCTCTTTGGTCAGTTCCCATTATAAGGGATTTAAATATTACTCAGATGAGGTGAAGGGTGTGCTCACTTTAATTTTAAATTCAGAAAAAGACACACTGGAAGACACAACTCCTGGAATATGTTCTGAGAGTCTGCCTAATTTGTTACCATAGTTTTTTTTCCCCCTTTATGAACAGCAAGATAAGCTCATGCTGTTTATCACCCTGGTTTGAAATTGCTTTTAGTTTTTAACTCATCAGCACTTATTCTTTCTCAGTTTTCTACATTCAGCATATTTTAGAACAAAATAGAACAGGACAAAAATGGTAATGAAATAAGGACACAGCTGGTTGTGCTAATTCTATCAAATCTGTTCCCAAAAAGGTATGATGAATAGTATTCTTTAAAATTGTGTGCATCTTTTCCATGTGATTTGGGAGAAAAATATGTTACAGCCTAGTGCATTGAATACATTTTGTATGAACAAAGTCTAACTGATATTAAGGTCTTTCACTCCTGAGTGTGTAAGGATTCCAGCCCTAATGTCTGATAAAGTGTCACTGAAAGCGAGTGTGGCATATTCTGTATACTAGAAAGTCAACTAAGATAATAAGAGAACCATGGCCATTGTCTGGTGTTTGAGATGACTGGATGCCATTTTTGGCAGAATGGTGGGGTTGAACTTTAATAAATTATAATAAATAATAAATTAACAATGCTGTCACCCAGAAATGCTTGTACTCCCTAGAGCAGTACTTCAAAAAGGAGAAAGGTGACCTAATTTTAACAGAAGTTTAACAGGCTTCCATGCACATGTTTATAGATGGAAGGAGCTTGTATAAGTCAATAAATGCTGCATATCTGGCTCTTTGCTTCCAAACAGCTGCATTGCTGCAGTCACAACGGGGATAGGCCAGGGGTAGAACACATGTTTTACATGTACAAGACTCTGCTTTCATCTTGGTTACAAGTTGAACTGGGAAGCAAGTAGTGGCAAATGGTGGCTTTCGTGTAAATGGGGTGATGAATCCATTCAAGCATTGAGTCTGAACTGTGAAGAGGCTAAAGCCTAGACCAGACTCCTTGCCCCACTGACATGGAAGCCATGTAATGACACTGGTAGCAAGTATTGTGAAAGACTTCTGTATAAATTCCTAGAGAGCTACTGCCAGTTGGAGTAGATAATACTGAGTGAGATGGACCCAAATCTGACCTGGTATATGGTTCTGCATAGCTGTTTCACACAGCTGTGGTCAGCTCCCTAATGATCAATTATGCATTGTCTGCATGGCTTGGGAAACAAATAGACATGAAGAGGATTCACTTGCAGTCAGAATGGTATATACAAAAACATCACAGAAATGTGGAATATGGTTTAACTTAAGTACACAGAAGTAACTGTGGGCAGTGTCTGAGTGATGCATTTCATGGAATGAAATGGCACCCTTCTGTACCAAATCCACCTCTTGCTCCCCCCCGCCACTTTGTGTCTTGCACATCTAGATATGAACAAAAGTACCAGACCCAAAAAGCAGTACAGAGTAACATATGCCACATAGGAGATTTTCACACAGGCAAAATATTCCCCGGAGAAATCGTGACAGATATATTTCTCTCCTGGAAGCAGCACCATGGTTCGCACGCCCACTTCCCTCTCCCAATATTCCATCATCCTCACGCTGTCTTTTTTCTTCTCTCTTCTGTCATATTTTACTAACAGGAGTTCATCATTAATAAAATATGATGGAAGAGAGAAGAAAAAAGACAGCATGAGGACAACGGAGTATCGGGAGAGGGAAGTGGGTGTGCGAACCGCGGTGCTGCTTCCGGGACAGAAATATTTCTGTCCCGATTTCTCTGGGGAATATTTTCCCTGTGTGAAAATCTCCATAGTCTCTGCTGAAGTCTAGACATACTACATTATGAACTGAAATTGGTTTGACTCTTTCTAGGGCATCACTGAAATTGCATAATATGAATGGTGGGCAGGGGAGCGGGAGAAGATTGGCATTCTTTAATAAGGAATTCTCAAAATCATTGGTAAACTGCAAATTCTAAATCTATCTATCTATCTATCTATCTATCTATCTATCGTCCATCCATCCATCCAATCTATCTATCTATTCACACACAAACACAGATACAGGGCTCATCTACACTAGGCATATCTTGTCTGTGGATCAGGCCTGTTGTTACCCTGTTCCCTCCACAAAATGGGATGAAGTCCAGATGGGCACGCCGGCCTGTTGCTGCCAGAATTTTCCTTGCTGTCTTGGAAGGCAGGATGGGGACCTGCAACATGTGACCAAATCTCCCTGCATGTGACCAACCTTGGTCACATGCTGCGGAACTCCTCCCTGCCTTCTGGGAAAGCCAGGGAGATGGTGACGACAGTGAGTGTCAGCCTTCTGGGACAGGCTCCTATGGTCATGCAGGGCCCAAGCCATTTCCCTCCAGTGGAAATGGATTTAAACAGGCATTTTTATAAACATTGTGCCTACCCTGCCTACCTCCCATCTGAGCCCCGTATTTGCCACTGGGATGGTGAGAACTGCAGAACGGGGAAGAACGGGGCAAATGCCATGCGTTGTATGGACTGCAGGGCTCTGAGATGGGGCCAAGATGGGGTATATTTCCCATCTAGACAAGCCCACAGAAAAATCATGACACTTAAACTAGTATAAAACATGACCAGACCTGCCATTAGGTAAGAGTCCACTGACTAAAGCAGAAGATTTGGGGTGTCATGAAAGGGTAACAACATGTTAATTATTGCTTTTGTGGTTACAGTATTGTATTTTTATAAGTAGTGATGCAGAAAGGTGCTTGTGTGGGGTTTTCTGCCTTAGTTGCCAAAACAACGGGACTAGCTTTGGGTACTATACTGCTTAATGAAGTAGGGATCCTTTGCTGCTCTGTCTCAGGTGACAACATGACTTTAGCAAAATAACTTTACATTGTTGATATTCCCTCCAGCATTCAAGAAAGATTATTTCTTGTACATAACATTTGAGAAGCAATGGGCTGTTAAACTAACGAATTCACGTACCTCAGCCCTTTATTTTCATCTGTCTCTTTCTAATAGTAAGTTCTGCAATGATAAAAAAGCTTATAAAAATCTTCATTTAATCTCAGAGAAATAATTATGATAACTGCAGGGTGGAACTTGACATTACAGGAGATGTGTGGCCGCCACTAGAAACATCATCTGCCCCTCCTCCTCCCCTCCTCCTCCTCCTCTTCTGACCATGTGCAGCAAAATAAAATGACATGGCGTCATTGCAATCCGAGTTTCGTTGCCACAGAAAAAACTGCATGTTCCCTTAGTAAAGTGAATGTATTATTCCTTCTTCTTTTTTCTGTGTCATTTCCCAGCATGCATATATTTTTCTTGCCATAGCACAACTCAGAAAGAATGCTTTAGACATCATTGGAGCTTTCTGTTAATGTACAATCCATATATTCACAAAAGGCACCACCTTGTTTATTGGCCCCGGGTACCATACTTTCTATGTAATTATGCATAGAAATGCTCTACCTTTGATGTCTGTAACTGTTAACTTTTTCCTACAACAATTCACAACAGTTTTTTTTTTCAAATAAACCTGAAAATGGACCATGAGATCCTGTTGACTCTGTTAGGTTGTAAGTATACCATTATTCTCCATCATAGGTTATGGTAGTTTAAGGTCCTACTGCAAAAAGAATACAGTTTGACACCGTTTTTGATTGCCGTGGCTCAATGCTATGGAATTCTTGATTTTTAGTTTTTGAGATATTTAGCTTTCTCTGTCAGAGAGCTCTGGTGCCACAACAAACTATAAATCCCAGGATTCCATAGGATGGAACCATGATAGTTAAAGCGGTCTCAAACTGCATTATTTCTGCAGTGTGTCAGCAGCATAAGGCTGAGCTGTATAAGGAGGGTGGTGTCCATTTATCTTTGGTAAATAACAATATATTCTTTTCTGATCTGCAGGGGGTCTTATGGGATTTCATTCTGGGGGAAGAAACAGTAATCATCCTATCCATCTTCTGTGTCAGAGATCTGTTGGCGGTTGAAATTAGGTTCATACCAATGTATTCCTGGGAGCTCTTTTTGCGGGGACTGGTCAGACTGTAGAACTGTACTCAAGGGCTATAGGAACTGGGCACAGGCTATGGCTGGCTTTTCTGGTCATCCATCTGCTTCCACTTGGATCTGTGAGACAGAGGAGGAGTTGCCTTCGGAAGACCAGGGTGTTGTCTAGATGGTAAAAAAAAATCCTCAAGGAATGTGGGTAGAATATGTTTTGTTGCAATGAGTTCATGCTGGTATTTGCCATATTTGGAAAGAGGGGGTCTTAGAACTCCAAGAAGTTTGGAATTACAGTTTTTGCTGTTTCTCATGATTTTTTTTTTTTTAAGTACATGAACATGTGCATTACAGCCTGTTTGAACAACCAATTCAAATTGAGGCACATCCAGAAAGCCAGGAAGTCAAAATGTGATTGGTTGGACGTGCGCAGGGGTGGGCTTGTCCGCAACAAAGTGATTGTTTTTCATGGAAGCGATTGTGTGCTATTTTTGATTGGCAGAGGAAAAAAAATTAAGCATAAGATCACTCTTCCACATCACTCATTTAACAAGGCCAAAAAAAGGGAAATGGAGGGATCTTTTAGGGAATAATGATGCAGGGAATTCACTCACAGCCACCATCTTTTCTTGCAGGCATGCTCCATGTGAACTTCAGACTCAGATAGCTTTTCATGCCAGTGATATTGCAAATGGATCATAGGGACAAATGAACACTGTCGCAACAGACAGTTAATGCACTATTTTCTTCAATTAATTCTCCCATCTAGCTGAGCCCCAGATTCCACACTTTATGGTGTGGCTAAGGAAGAGAGATACTACATACCTGTCCTTATAATGGGGGTAGTTATTGTCATCTGATAAGCTGTAGGCCTTTAGTTTGGGGCAAGCTCCTCCCTGCACATCCATTCTTCTGCTGCTGGCCATTTTCATTGGATTTCAGTACATCATGGCCTTAGTTCAACAAAGCCTTTGTGTCCATCTCATTATTTCCTGTCTCTTCATGCAAGGCTTTTCATTTACCTCTTCCCAGATGAGCTCACTTGCTGATTTTGCCCTTTTCATCTGCACAAAACACTGGGGCCTCAGTACTCTCCTTAGAACTTTTAAGGAAACCTGGGCAAAAATAGCTGCTTTCTTTGAGTAAATACTAATTTCTTTCTAGACTAGAGGTCAACTTTCAAGTTGGTTAAAATGTGCATATGCAGTACTTTCCAGAGGAATAATGACTAATATGCAATATCTTGTATAATACTCATTAAATAACTAATAAAACAAATCTCAGGTTAACTTTCAAAAATGCTAACAAAATAAAACCCTAATTACTTGAGTGAAGTTACAAGTAGCCACAAGTCCAGATGTTAGAGGAATTTTATGCACGCCTATTCAAAAATAAGCCCCATTGAGTTCAGTGGGGTTTGGTAAATGTGTGTCAGATTGCAGCCTTAAAGCTCTAAAATGATGAAATCTGACCCATGGACACTAGTTACGTCTCATTCTTCTTTATGAGCACTTTGTATCTTCCCTCTCAGGAAATGTGTATCGGATTACACCATTACAGTGTATCAGCACCATGACTACTCCAAAGCAAAATACACTTTCAGTGGGACTTACTCCCAGGTACATGTGTATGTGTTGATGGCCCAGAGCCTTATTGGACACCAAAGTAAAGCGGCAGGGCACCCGAAAGGTTCCACTTTCCATGCTGCCTTACCACATGACATTGTCGTTCTTCCATTGTTCTGCCGTTCCAGTCCCGTGGGAGAGGGAAGTAAAACAGCATTTTTTTTTTTTTACTAACCAGAAAAATCCATTAGTAAAAAGACATGGTTTTACCTCTGTTTCCCACAGGACTGGAACAGCAGAACACAGCAGAACAAAGATGTCATGTGGTAAGGCAGCATGGAAAGTGGAACCTTCTGGCTGCCCTGCCACTTTACTTCGACATGTGATAAGGCTCCAAATCTGACATTATGATCTCCAGCATTTCACAGTTGAAAACTAGGATACGTGTGGCTAGGCTACATCAAAGCATGGTCGAGATGACAAAAATTATGAATGAGAAGGCTAGAGCAATTTGCTTTTGCCTGAGTCTACAGGGAAGAGCAAGATTCTGAAGCCTCCTGTTCTCTCTCTCCCTCCCCCAGCTGAATTAACTGAGTGCAAATTACTTTTGCACTTTGATTTTAGTTTGCAACAATTGAAGTAAGCTGAGGACAAAACAGAAAAGTGGAAAGAGGAGAGAGAAATGGGAACATTTTAAAAGCAACTTTAAAATTAAAAAGACAGAGGATTAATAAAGACTGTCCCTATGAAATTGGAAACGTGGAGGGTACAAACCTGTACGTTCTTTGAGAAGCTTTTTTTGAGATAAGAAAAGGCAAGTCGCCTCAACATAATTTTGTGAGGTATTACCATTGAGAACATGTAAAAGAGGTAGCAGAGAACTTTATCCTCCTCCCCCAAGCTAAGAAATGCTAAAAAAAAGATAAAATTTAATTACATATTGTCTGAGCAATGTTATTACTACTATCTCCATCATTGCATCTATGCCACTTCATTGTGAGATAATAAAATAATGCAATTCTGTGTCACTTACCTAGTAGTAAGCCCTACCACCAATGTAAATAGGATTTATCCCTGAATAGACATGTATGAGGTCTCACAGTTGATCAGTTTTCTTTTAGAAAAAGAACAGAGGTAAAGAAGCTGTGAATCTCCAGATTTTAGTGAACTATCATTACCATCAGCCCCAGCTGATAGAGCAATAGAAAATGGAACTCAGCAACATCTGGAAAGCTACATTTCCCCATGTATCTTTTAGAAGCTACAGCACTTCCTGATTACGTGTTTTCTAGAGCTGTTGATATTGCTGCTGCTAATTCACACACAGAGCCTGAATGCATTCACTTGAGGTTTCATTTCTGTTACATAAATACTGTACAGCATTTTCCAGATACAGGTCATATTTTGTGCTGTTCTATAGCTTTGAGATACATTTTGCATTTGGAAAAAAATGTTATTCTTCCTTTCAGCCAGCATGATCAAGAACAGCAATTGCAAAACTTCAAGAAGAGGGTGGAGTTAATGCTAAAAACAAACAACAAACAAGTTAACAAACCTGAAAGGACTAATCCCCATTGTGCTGAGACATTCTGCTGCCTGAAACAAGATGGTTGTCCTATCTTCCATTCTATATTTAGAAGCAGACTGGACTATCCACTGAATCTTCCTTCGGTAGTTATCTTTCTTTAGATAATATTTTCTCTTCCTTCAAATAATATCTTCCACTGCACCTGAGGCAGCAGGCCAGTTCAGAGGTCAGGAAAGGCTGTATGGAACACAAGAGTTTTGTCCTTCAACAGAGGTAAAGGACTTGAGTGTTTCAGGAGGAACAGCCTGGAGAGTGTCATCACCTCAGTATCTGCAACAGAAAGCAGCTGCCTTATCTTCCTAATGGTTGGGCTAGCCTTATTGCCATTACCATCACCCTTTATCACCTTGGACTTTTTCAAACCGGGTGTGTGTGTGACCCAAGGAGGTCGGGATAAGAACTGGACTGTTGCGCTTACAGAGCCCCGTTTCAATTGACACAGTCCTGTGTTCTCCTCCTGACCACCTCCCAACCTTCCCCCATGCTGCAGGCACCGTTTTTTTCCGACAGAAAACCTCAGTTAATAAAAAGTGGTACCTGCAACACAGGGAAGGTTGAGAGGAGGTCTGGAGGAGGACGGGCCTGTCTGAAACTGGGCTCTGTAAGTGTGACCGCCCTGTTCTTCTCCCGACCACCTCGTTCCCCCCCCACCATTTGAAAAAGTCCCTTCTGTTGTGAAGGAAGGCAGAACTCTGATTTTGGGGACCAAGGTGTCAGAGGTTCTTTAAGGATGAGCCTGCTAACCTCTCCTCTTCCACTGAATCACTGTAAAATGAAGACACTGTGATGTTGCTAGAATCACTATTTTTTTTAAAAAAAATATATATGTAACTGGATGTTGTACATTTGTCCCTTCACATTCGCTGGGGTTTGGTTCCAGGACCCCCCATGAATACCCAAATCTGTGAATACTCAAGTCCCATTATATGCAATGGCATAGCAAAATGGTGTCCCTTATATAAGATGGCAAAACCAAGGCTTGTTTTTAGGATTATTATTTTTTAAGAATATTTTCAAGCCGTGAATACTTAAATCCGTGAATGCCAAATCTGTGAATATGGAGGGACAACTGTACATTCTGCAGCTGTGTTGCCACACAGTTGGTTCTTTGGTTCTAAACTGTTCATGGATATTGAGAAAGAAAAGTGTAAAATTTTCTTATCCTGCTCCTCCCATCCTCAGTCTGACATTTCAGCTTTTTTATTCGTTTACAAAATCACATTTAAGTGGATTGTTTGGAGTGTTTTGCTCCTTTTCAGCACCAGGACAGGAATTACTGGAGAGGACCTTCTGGTATTCATTGCAGAAAAGATCTCTAGTGAGCCAGCGGTGTTTCATTTGGGCTGATTTTCTTCACTGTGGGTGTTCTAGTAATCAAGGCCTAGATGCTGAGTCCATTGATCTGATTCATGGTCCAAGGTTTTGATATATTAGCCGTTTATATAGTCTGGTTTGGAGAAATTTGTTCAAGAAGTCACAAGCCGATTTTGCTAGCAGTAGATTTTTCCAAGAAACTGTCTTCAGATATGAACATGAGAAGAAAGCTCACAAATATGTAGTCACAATGCATGCTCAAACAGTTCTTCCATAGTTTAAAGTAGCCATACATCTGGTAAAGGGAGTCTGGTTATTTCCAAGATAATTCCGCCCCCCCCCCAAAAAAAACCAAATTCATTCCTTCCTATTTTACTAAATTATGGCTATTCTGTAAATAATAGATGTGTTATAGTTGTATGGAAAATTGCTCTATTGGATGTTTAGGTTAGAACAAATTTTAACATATGAGCAAAGTTCCCTCTGTCATCACTTTCTGTGGGTGGAGAGTGATAGTCTGAAAACAACTTCTGTCACATGGGAAGGCTTTCCATGTGAACCAGAACCTTGAAAAATCAGGGTTTCAGATCATTTGGGAAGGTTGCAGGCATAGAGGACCCTGTCTTCACTATCGCTCTCCATGTGACTACAAGAATTAAAAGACCTGTGTTCTTGGTTACCTGTCACTAGAAAACAAGTAAAATGATCACTTCTGGTTTGTGTGTGCTGTGTGTATGTTGGTATATAAAACAAACAAACAAAAACCTTGTGGTACCTCAAAGACTAACGCTTAGGTTGAAGTCTACAAATGCTTATGCAAAATATAATTTGCTTGTAGTTAAAGTGCCACAATATTTTCTGAGAAGTTTATAATCTTTATTGATTAGATTACAATATGAACATGTTAGTCTCTGTTCCAAAATGTGGTCATTGAGCTCCCTTCAGGTGTTTTTGTCTTTATGTAAGAACTGTCACATGGAGAGATTCCAGGTTAGGTTCACCACCACCCCTGTGTATTGTATCCTCTGACAGCCCTGTCTACCCATCAGAGGGAAGTGTGAAAAGGGACACAATTCATGGGAACAGTGTACATGCACTGGGCCCCTTCTGACCTCTTCAGTGTCTGGAGAACATGGGGCCGGGGTCAGCAGAGAATGCAATGACAAGTTTGGACTAGCTAAGGCAGCACCATTATTGACACAATATTGACAACTAAATCTGATCTTCTACAAAAGGCCCTGCTTCTCTGAATGACAGTCCCCACTTCCTGTGAAATTGAAACTTTGGGAAGGGCTTTTAGTAAAGATCAGTATAGGTTGTCCTTGAACTATAGGTAAATTAAATCCTGGAGGAAAAATGGTACTTGGACAATTGGGTAACAAAGTGATAACTTAAAAGTTTATTTAAAATAAAATTCTTTAAAATATATAACTTAATATATTTTATCTTTTGGTCCCACCACCGTCACAGGCATGTTTGGTGAAGACATGGGAGACAGCCTTTTCAGTGGCTGCTCCCTGGCTGTGGAACTCCTTCACACAGGAGGTTTGGCTGGCCTCCTCTCTGCTCTCTTTCAGCAAGGCCTTTTTATTTAGGGAGGACTTTGGTGTTTAAATTGTGAGGTACAAGGGTGTTTTAAATGTGGGGTGTTGTGGTTTTATCTTTTATTTATGTCTTATATCTATTTTGAACTATTTTAACTATGTTAAAATGTGCTTTTAAAATAGAATTATCTGTTTTATTGTTTTTTAAACTTTTGTAAATATGAGTTTAGATGGATTTTATTTTAAATTTTAATAAGCTGCTATGAGTCCCTTGCCAGAAGAAAGGATATACAGTAAAACAAAATAATAAATTCCACAAATGTTTCATTTACGTTTTAATTTATTTTTTAAAAAATCCTGAGAGAAACCAAAAGGAAGGAATCTGTAGCACATTGGAAGTTAAATAGGCCACAGCCTTTATTTGTGTCTTGGCAGGAAAGGTTAAGTGGATAAGCACAGGTTAGGCAATAATAATAAACCACAGGTCGATAGTGACAGTTTTGTTTATCAGGACAGCAATGTGAGATAGCATTCAGTAGAAGCTAAGCCTGCCATCTTCAATCCATCATCACAACCTTAGTGTGTGTGAGTGTTCATACATGGAGAAATGATATACATATTTTAAAAGTCTAAGAAGATTGCCTAAAAGCAAGCAGCCAGCATCTGTTTTCCAACAAAGCAATACAGAGGGCTTGTCTACACAGGCAATTTACCCTAGCTTGCCTCCATTGTGGAGCCCTATAGTCCAAATGACACAGGGCTTTTGCCTTGTTCTTCCCCCGGGCAGCTCTCCCAACTCCTGGGGCAAAGATGGGGCTAAGACGGGGTAGGGCCCGTTACAGCATTTTAAAATAATACTCGGTAAAATACATTCCAGTCAGCAAAAAACGTCTTGGGCCCCACATGACAGCAGGAGCCCCTTCCGGCATGCCGGCCTGTTGCTGCAGCTACCTCCTGCCTCGCTCTTCTGTAGCCAGGAAGGGGCCCCACAATATATGACCAAGGCTGGTCACATGCAGGGGGCCTTGCTCGTGTGCTGCAGGTCTGCTTCCTGACATCAGAGAGTGTGAAGCGAAGGACAGCAGTGGTGGCTGCAGCAATGGGTCAGTATGCTCATCTGGACCCTGGCCCATTTCATGCTGGTAACGGGGAAGGAATGGACTTGATCTGCAGGTGGAATACACTGGTGGGAAGCCATCATATACAGGCCCATGTAGTTGAGTCCTAAGACCAAGCTATCTCCAAAGAAATATACAGTTCAACCCCTGTATCCATGAGGGATACCTCCCAAGACCCCCTCTGGATACCTGAAACTGTGGATAATAGGGAACCCTATTATTTTCAATGAGATGAATGCTAGAAGTTGACCATAGACTCACATTGGAGAACTTAGAAATGTGTAGTGAGAACTTCTTTTTTGGACATGCATAAGTGAAACCATGGATACTGAATCCATAGATAAGGGGGTCGACATGTAATGGTCATATTTCACCATTAAACTAGAAATGTATGCATACTTACCTAAAAATAAACACTGAATTGAGTGGGGCTTACTTATGAGTTAAATATGTTAAGGAAACTAGGGCTGCTCTGCAAAAAGGCACACATATCAAATAACGTCACTCTTTTGCAGTTATGTCCCTGCCCAAACCCATATTTTTAATTGATGGCTTAAGCCATCAATTGATCCCCCTTGATGTTTTTTTGCTGGCATAGCCGGCATGTGAAGCCTCGTGTCTTTTTTTACTATACAGTACTTACCCTGTCAGTGGCTGGTACAGTATGAACACTTCCAGGTGAGATTGTGGCTTCCAGATAAGTGATGCACTTTTTATGACTCTTCCTGGGTTATTTGTAAGTTTTAAGGTGTGTTTTTGTGCTTTTTTTGTTTGTTTGTTTGTTTTGAATTTCCCATGCAATGAAGTCTCACAATATTTTGTGGGATTTCAAAGGAGAAACCTACTTCCTCTTTCATTGCTGGAGCTGCCTGTGCCAGGATTAGATGTAAGTGTGTGGAGGAGGAAGCATTCATAAAAATCCATTTTTATGCCATCAAAAGCATGCTTTAAAGTGATAGTATGATAAATTCCTAAGCCAGGCTTCCAGTCTTATTGTTATTTGAAAACTAGGAGTGTAAACACTGGCTTGTCTCTTTCTCAAAGGCAACAATGAAAAGCCAAAAATTCACCTAGCCAGCAAGATGGCAAGATATTTTCTGATGGTCTCAACAGAACTTTCACACCGAGGAGAGTAATTTCTGTGCTAACTTGCATGGATTGCTCAAATTGTATAAATAAACTACAATACCTACTTCCTGGTTGGACAGAGCTTTTAAAATTAGAACCATTGGATGGTGTTGTTGAAATCTTTTTGAGCAATCAGCCATTCGTTCTGTATTTGCTTTATTTCTGTGCATGAGCGCATGTGTTTTGCTCCACAGAGAAAAAAGACATTAGTTTTTTTTTGTTTTTTGCAGAGGCATTTTACAGAAATTGTGGAAATCTTGATTAAAATCTTGATTGAGGTTTTTGCCTCATTCTCATGCTGGAGATGATAAATCTCACTAAGGTTAACAAAATCTTGTCAGGCTATATGGATGTGTCAAGCAACTTGTCTCACTAAGAATGAATACTTTAGCTAGATTTCTTCACATCCTTAGTGTAAAAATGGCCTTTTATATGAGCTAGCTGTATCTTCCAGGAAAAGCCACTTCTTAGCTCTGAAGCAAAATGACCATGATTAGCTAAAATGGAGCAGATCATGGCCTCTTTCACACCACAAAATGATTCAATTTCAACTGCCACAGCTCCATCGTATGGAATCCTGGGATTTGCAGTGAGAATTCTCAGTCATAGAGCTTTTGTTCCTTTGCAAACTACAAATCTGAAGATTCCATAGGAACTTTCCGTGGCAGTTAAAATGGGATTGTAGTGCTATAATTGTGCAGTGTGAAAACACCTGATATTTAAGCGATGTGTCTTGGAAAAACCTGAGCGGAACTATGAAACCAGAGGGAACCATACATTTTGAAAGACGTTTAAGATAATTATGCAAGTAGTCATTTGGGTGTCAGCACAAGACTCAGAATTTGAGCCAAAAATAAATTAGTTCTTCTTCCTCTCAGATCCAGCAAGATCATCCCTACAGCCATTGACTCCACAGGCTGAGGCAATGGGAGTAGGTGTATCCTGCCCCCACCCATTTAAATTTCCTGAAATGGTACTTTTTCCTTTTGGGGAGGGATCAGTCTTTAGTCTGTTTTTTATTACTATACATACCCTCACCACGAGCCTTTTAAAGAATAATGTTAACACATTCAGCATTTTGGCTTTATGTGAGATATTGGATGCCATAAAGCATTACAGAAATCTTGCATCTACACATAATGAACTTCTGGCTCACAAACTAAGTACAAACACCTCACAAAATAAGAGCAAATTCTCAGCTGATGTCTCTTGAGGAAAATTACTTTAAACCAGATTAATGGCTCTTTACCAAAACCAAAGAAATAAACTCCTTGTATATATAACTTAGTGTTTCATACACACATGTTTCAAACTACACTGGCTTCACAGAGTTTAACATTTTCCATATAAGCATGAAAGAAAAGGAAGAAAACAGCTATGTACAAAGTATTTATGTTGTAAGATAGGGAATTTGGATGTTACTTGCTTAATGGAGCCAGAGAGGTTGCTGAATCTTTCTTAATGGTTAGTGACAAAAAATAAGGTATGTCTTCTGTTTGGTTGATTGTTCTCAATATATTCCTCAAGTCTTTGCAATATCATAGAAAAGCAATCTTGTCCTCCTAGCTAACAATAAATAATCTCTGAATTGTGGAGCAAGAGAGACTAAGGCCTTGTCAGCATGGGCCAAATGAAATGTCTTCCCTCCATTCCCACACCCAGCTGTCCAGACAATGCAGGGGTTTGGCCCTGTTTCTAGTCTGAACTGTCCAGTTGACATCTGGGCAGTCTGGACAAGAATCCAGGGCAAATACCCATTAAAACAGATGGGACACATGGTAAAAATCTCAGTTTGCTGCAGTTATTCTGGAGAAAACGGTGAGTTCTATTACTACAACAGATGCGTGTGTGTGTGTGTGTGTGTGTGCATATGCAGCCAGTGTGCTGCCTGACACAGCCATTTCCTGTCTGGGTCACAGACGTTGCGTCTGCTGAGGTCACAGTGAGGTGCCAAACTGTAATAAAAGTGACCACTTCATCCATTTTTTGATACATGTTTAATTGAAATTGAAATTGATACAAAATCCTCCATGAGTCTGATGGGAAGATTCCGGTCATTCCGGTCATGGCTAGAGCACACTCGCCCCACACATACATGCCAATTTCAACAGGCCATTTCAAGTTCTGCGATGTATTTCACACCTCAGGTAAAGCTGAAGTGGAATTGCTTTGAAGTTTGCCATAATAATGCCATGTTTTCCTGAGAAGGCACCAGGAGTAATGTTGGGAATCTTCCAATAAGCTATTGCTTCTCTCTTTAAACCACATCTTCAAATGAGATTTGGCATATAAATATACCCCAAAATCTCCCCTCAGCACACTTGGATCTCAAGTCCTCTTCATTTCCACACCACTCTGTACTACTCCCTCTATCCTTCTGCACTTGGACCTCGCTTTCTTTCTGTCTCCATGCCAGTCAATTTCCCCTTTTCCTACCCCCTTCTTTCTCTCCCCACTCTGTTTGCTAGACAAAAGGTTTCTTTTCTCCTGGTTCTATTTTCCCCCTTTCCATTCTCTTTAAGCATTTGCTGCCTGTTATCGTGAGTAGTTCTTTACTTCAGAGCAGTACAATATTTCCTGGATTTGCCCTAAGCTAACCCACCTTCTAGATTTTTCCTACTTTTCTTTTATAGTTCTTGTGAGTGTACTGGATGGATCTGTGGGGTGAATGCAGTTTTAATTCATTTCATGTAAATATTTCAAGGTTATTTGGTTTCTCTGTCTTGTTCTCTCCCAGTGAGTACTGGTGTACACAGGGTATGAGATCCTACAAGTTATGCGACCTCTCCAACCAACCAAATTAAACCAAACTTTCCAACTGAGCTAATTTAAATTCCCCACAGCAAGATCTTTGCACATGTGGATTTCCATGTACACTAGCAACTCCTGTACCACAACCATGTGGCCACAGCTGGGGGCCTCTTTCCTGGCCTCGGAAGATGCGACTAGCACAGGGAAGAGAAGTGCTGCTTCATGCACAGGCCACAGGTGTGCAGACACCCCTCCATTGCATCATTGGAAGGACAAGTAGTGGGGTGAAAATGCCACAGGCCCAGGGCTGGAATTCTCCAGCCAGAACGTGCAGTATTCTGGCCAGTGTAGACAAGCCCTAACTTACACAAATACAGAGACATGAACACATACAAATAAAAATAAAAAAATACACACATGGGCTCTGTAAGCAGTAGAAGGACTTTGGAACAAGGCAGCTCTTTGGAAATTTGATGAGGGGTAATGGAGAGTTTAAGCTGTGTGTCTACGGAGATTTTCAGACGCCTCTTTCAGCCTCTTGCCGCGCAAGCAGCCTCCGGTGCAGTAACGAGGCTGCCGTGCGGCAAGGGGTCCATTTTGGATGCCGCTGTTTCTCTCTCGGCGTCGTCCGTGACTGTTGCGGCTAGCATTGGAGGCGGCCGCGCTGTTTTTCACTCACGGACAACTTCTGTGAGTGAAAAACAACGCGGCCGCCTCCAATGCTAGCCGCAACAGTCACAGACGACGCCAAGAGAGAAACGGCATCGTCCAAAATGGACCCCTTACCGTGTGGCAGCCTCGTTACTGCACCGGAGGCTGCTTGCGTAGCAAGAAGCTGAAAGAGGCATCTGAAAATCTCCTACATCTACCCTCAACTTATAATATTGGTGAGAGCAGTAGTGATAGTTTCCCCTTGGAGAGAAATTGTGAGATAAGCAGAGGACTGAACAATAATATAACTTCTGGAAGAAATCATTAAACAGATTAGCAGTATTGAGACCCAGTCACAATAGCAAAGCTGACATGTTGAAGCAAAAAATTGAGGCCTAAAGTGAAGTAGACCATCAGTTTCAGAAGAGACTTGCACAGCCGCAGTAGAAAGGGAAAAGACCCTTGCCTTATCAGCTTCTACAGTGGTTCAGGACTGACCTAGAAACTTCAACTGAGATCCTGCATCAGGAGATGTAGCTATTATGATGTAGATACAACTTTGTAGCTACATCTCCCAATGCTACTCCCCCAAATCTATCTTTTAAGCCATGCACCCCCACAAGGAAAGGAGAGTGATGAGTGATAACATGTCCAGTCCTCACCTTGTAGCAGCCTGTTACAATGCTTTCTAATGCCTCAGAATGTTGGGGTAGCTCCATGCCTTAAATGTAGGTTTTATCTAAAGGAAAGAAAAGTATATTTATAAAGAAAGATTTTTGCATGAGTACCCATTTTAAGTCACTAATCCTGGTATGATTCTTTCAGGTTTTCTCTGAATGCTATGTCATCCAGGTTTTAAAGAGTTATTATTAAGCCCAAATGCAGAATTTCTACAGAAGATGGACAAAGATTTTGCAGAAGTTAATCTCATAAAAGTAAACTCGGGCAGACTTAAAAACACAATTAAAATGCAAGACATATCACTTTGAAAGTCCAACAAAAGTGCCGTGTGGGAAATGTTGCGATGTAGAATTATGCTTATGTGTTTTTTTTTAACTTATAGAAGAGGGAGAGCACAAATAGTTAGTTACATTATCATTCCCAAAGTTCTTTACTATTAAAAACAACAACTGTGAGAATTTTAGAAAACTCGTTCTGAAAACTCCCAAGAAATTTAAGCAATGTCCTTATTAGTTCCATGTGTAACCATGAAGGAATCATTAATACAATTGCAATCAGTTGATTTTATATGAGACCGCAAATTATATGTGTGGTTTCTAGTTACTATTTTGGAAGAATCTTTATATAATCCAACCATGATTGCTTAATAAGCCGCTAATTTTTTTAGCTAACAAAAGTAAACAAGAACTATCTGAAAGAAAAACAAGAGTTAAAATATTTTGTGATGGAAATAAGATAATAGTTAAATTTCATAGCTCTGAAACTATTCTTTGGCAAATAATATGCCCAGCTGGGGCAAATAAATTATATGTGGCTTTGGAACTTCAACCATACCAACCATTTAATTAGTTTCAGACAACATAGACATAGATTTGGTCATGAAAATGCAAAACCATTACATAAACCTTTTAAAAATAGCTAACACTATTCTGAAACATGCTAAGATAGACAGAAATTATATGACCAGGCTACCATGAAGTTTACTGACTAATGAAAACTAGACAGTATGCTTAAATGCTTCACCAAAACCTATTTGATACTCTACACATGTTAGGGTTGTCAGCTCAGGAGCATCCCAGCTGCTGAGATTTCAGGACTCCATTCCTAAGGGCGGTCCTAGTGTTTTCTGGGAGAGGGGGAAAATGGGCCATGTGGACTCTAGAGCCTACAGCAACCATTCTAAAGCTGCCTAGAGCAGAGCCAGCAAAACACAGTATACGTATGTGTACAAAACCACAATGCTTTGAAAAGCATTGCTCTCACCCTGAGATTCCTCCCCCTTGTCCCAAGGCCTGGAGAAGAGTGTCCAAGGTCCTGAGAATCAGGGCCAGCTATGAGATCTAGTAACCCTAAGGACTTTTTCAAACAGGGAAAAAAACCCGAAGAGGTTGGGAGAAGAACAGCGTTGTCATGCTTACAGTGCTCCATTTCAGACGGCGCCGTCCTCCTCCTGACCTTTCCCCATGCTTCCGCCATGCTGCTGCAGGCACTGCTTTTTAGGGACAGGGGTTTTCCGTCAATAGAAGTGGTGCGTTTCTTGCTCCCGCAGCATGGAGGAAGCATGGGGGAAATTCGGGAGGAGGATGGCGGCGTGCAAAATGGAGCGCTGTAAGTGCAACAGTGCTGTTCTTCTCTCGACCTCCTCAGGTCCCCCCCCCATTTGAAAAATTCCTCAGTCAGATGTGTGTACTGGTTTTCTAAGTGCCGAGGGAAATGACTGAATATGTAAATATGCCATATGGTATAGTACTACTACTTTAGCTGTGTGTGCCTGCTTACAACAGGCAAGGTAAACAGCATCTGCCTCCTAGAATCCCTTACTGAGCATGCTTGAACAACAACACAGCTACATCATAATAGCTACATCTCCTGATGCAGGATCTCAATTGAAGTTTTTAGGTCAGTCCTGAGCCACTGTAGAAGCTGGTAAGGCAAGGGTCTTTTCCCTTTCTACTGTGGCTCTGCAACAGTCTCTTCTGAAGCTGCTGGTCTACTTTACTTTAGGCCTCAATTTTTTTGCTTCAACATGTCAGCTTTGCTATTGTGACTGGGCCTCAATACTGCTAATCTGCTTAATGATTTCTTCCAGAAGTTATATTATTGTTCAGTTCTCTGTGTATCTCATCATTTCTCTCCAAGGGAATGCTATCACTATTACTCACACCAATATTATAAGTTGAGGGTAGGTGCAGACACACAGCTTAAACTCTCCATTGCCCCTCATCAAATTTCCAAAGAGCTGCCTTGTTCCAAAGTCCTTCTACTGCTTATAGAGTCCATGTGCGTATTTTTATTTTTATTTGTATGTGTTCATTTCTCTGTATTTGTGTAAGTCAGAGCTTGTCTACACTGGTCAGAATACTCCACGTTCATGTTTCACATTTATATGGAGCCATGCCTATGAATTAAGATGGTGGCTGGTAGTGAATCACTCACATTATTATTCTCAACAAGTTGCTGCAAGTGCGACCTTCCATTTAAGAAGCTGTTTGGTTGCTTCAGCACAGCGAAAAAAATGTATGATCATGACTGGGAAACTCCAAAATGGTGCTTCTGGCCACTTTGTCACCGGTAAGCCCCCCCGCCCCACATGTCTGATCAATCAGATTTCCACTTCTGCTCTTACCCAGGAATGTGCTGTGATGCAATTTGGTTGTCCTAATGAGTGGGAATGTACATTCCCCCCATATTTTTTTTTTAAAAAAACCTTGGGAGAAGCTGCAAAGGCTTCTCTTGCATAGTTTTGGGAGTTTTGAGGGGGCCCTCCTTCCGAATAAGATGAATCACCGTGGGATCTCATTGGGACAAAAGGTATTCTCCATGACTAGTGGAGTATGTGTATTTTTGTGAGGGATCTGTCTGAGGGCAAGTAGGTATGCTTTTTCACTAAGACTCAAGGGAGAGATTCCTCTAAATTTTAAAAACATTAAAAGGAGGCGGTGGTGGGGAGAGTGAAGGGGAATAAGGAAGAGGGTGGAAAAATCCTGATAATAGGGAAGAAGGATGAGGGATTGGACTCATTTACTTCAGTTGTCACAATTTACACAATGACAAAATCTGTTGATTTCAAAGAAACCCTCACCATTCAGGTGGGAACAAAATTATTTGGAATAGTGCAGAAAAATAATGGGAGATATACTACTACTACTACTACTACTAATAATAATAACAACAACATTTATTTATATCCCGCCCCTCTACAAAATGCAATCGGGGCAGCTTACAACAATTAAAATATACATCCAAACCCTCAATCCCACCCCCCTTAAAATACAATTAAATAATTTAGGAATTAAAACATACTTTAAAATACAAAAAAATAAACACAAATAAAGAATAAAAATGAACAATGGACAGTGGAGAGTGGAGAGTGGACGTGGCGAGACTGGAACAACTAGATTTCCTTTTTTGATGGCCGGGTATGTATTCAGGAAAGGCCTGCCAGAAGAGATCCATCTTAAGAGCTTTTTAAAAGCTATTTAGGATGGTAATATGATGGATCTCATCCAGCAGGCTGTTTCATAATCTCGGAGCGATAGCCAAAAAGGCCCTCCGGGAGGTTGAAGAAAGGCTAGTTTTTTAATGGTTATAACAAATTCCTCCCAGAGGACCTGAGTGCATGGGAAGGATTATATGGAAGGAGGCAGTCCCAAAGATAAGTTGGACCCAAGCCATTTAGGGCTTTAAAGGTGATAACCAACACCTTGTATTGGGCGCGGAAACTATTGGGCAGCCAGTGGAGTGATCTTAAGATCGGTCTTATATGGTCTCTTCTGGCTGCCGTATTCTGTACTAGTTGAAGTTTGCGGACCAAGCACGAGGGTAAATCCATGTAGAGTGCATTACAGAAATCAAGATGGGAGGTTACCAGAGCATGTACCATGGTCTTAAGTTCCCCAAATTCAAGGAAAGGGCGCAGCTGGCGTATCAGCCAAAGCTGATAAAAGGCACTCTGACTGTCACATTTACCTGATTCATCATCTGGAGCAACGGATCCAGGAGCACCCACAGGCTGCGAACACAGTCCTTGGAGGAGAGTGTGACCCCGCCCAGGACTGGAGATTGTATCCCAATGCCTGGGTTTGGGGCTGCTACCATGAGTACCTCCATTTCACCTGGGTTTAGTTTCAATTTGTTTTCCCTCATCCAGTCCATTACTACCCTAAGACAATCATTAAGAAAAGAGATACCATCTGAAGTCAGAGCTGTAGACTGAGGCATGGAGAAACATATCTGGGTGTCAGCATACTGATAACACCCCACCCCATGCCTCTGGATGATCTCTCTCAGAGGCTTCATGTATATATTGAATAGCATTGGGTACAGGATAGCACCTTGTGGGATGCCACAATTAAGCTCTTTCCTTGCAGAGCAACTGTCCCCAAGCATCACCCTCTGGAATCTGCCCGAGAGGAAGGAATGGAACCACTGAAACACAGTGCCTCCGATTCCTAACCTTCTCACGCAATCCAAGAGGATGTCATGATCTATTGTATCAAAAGCCGCTGAGAGGTCCAGTAGCACCAACAGGGTCACACTACCCCTTGTCAATGCTTAGCTGAAGGTCATCAGCCAAGGCAACCATGGCAGTCTCAACTCCGAAATCCCATCCTAAAGCCAGTTTGAAATGGATCTAGATAATCAGTTTCTTCCAAGACAGCTTGGAGTTGGAGAGCAACTGCCCTCTCGATCACCTTTCTCAAAAAAGGTAGTAAGGAGACTGGCTTGTAGTTCTTCATATCCAGAGGGTCAAGGGAAGGTCTTTTTAGGAGCGGTCTAACCTCTGCTTCCTTCAAGCAAGATGCAACGTGACCTTCCCTAAGGGATGCATTGATGATGTCCCTGAGGACATCCTCAAGCCATCACCCTCCTGGATGGCCAGCCACAAAGTGCAAGGGTCAAGAGGGCAGGTAGTCTTCCTAACTCTACCAATGAGCTTGTCCACATCATCAGTACTTATAGATTGAAAATTGATTCGGTATAACCTCATCAACGGAGTTACTGGACACTGCGTCAATCGAATCTGCTACAACTCTGGCATCCAAGTCGGCTCTTATCTGAGAGATTTTATCTGCAAAAAAGTTATTAAATGCAGGCCGTTGTCGGGTTTAGTAATGAGTTCTGCACAGACTGAACCAGTGTCAGTTCCCTCACCACCCTAAACAGCTCTGACAGGCGAGAAAAAGAAGAATCTTTTTCCAAAAAAGCGATACAAGGACTCCCTGAAACAACATCTCAGGCTTGGCCAAATTGATTACCAACAATGGTCCGCCCTGGCCTCACATCGGGAGGCATGGAGACACACTATCCACAATGCTGCAGCCTTATTTGAGAACTCACGCCGAACAAGTCTTGAAGAGAAACGACAACGCAGAAAGAATCACAACCCGGTAACATCACCCGAGGAAACCTTCTGCTGTGCTTTCTGCAACCGGACTTGTCTATCTCGGATTGGCCTTTTTAGTCATCAGCGCACTTGCAGAAAGCGCAGGATGAGTCCTTCCTGAATCTTCGTTTGCGAAGAAAAGCCAGAGAGAGAGAGAGAGATTGCCTCTCTATCAGAATGAAGAAATTTCCTATGACGAGTCCTGTCAGGCAAGAGCTGAGATTTTCATCAGACACACTCTAGTCATTGTCCAACCCGCTTCATCTTCCTAAGTTCTTCAGTATACCATAGATGGTGATTAGAAGCAGGTTGGAGAAGACGCTTAGGAGCAATCATGTTGATAGCCTTGGTAAGATCCATGTTCCAAGTATTGACCAAGGCTTCAACAGAATCACCGGTGTTGCCAACCAATGAACCCTCTAAAGCTTTCTGGAATCCAATTGGTTCCATTAGCCTTTGAGTGCGGACCATTCTAGTAGGTCCTCCAACCCCAACGGGATAGGCAGTGGCTCTGAGTTCAGCCTTGATCAGGAAATGATCCATCCATGACAATGCGGTGGCTTTAGTCACCTCTGCCCATGAATATTCCTGTTCCATACTAAAGACTGCATTGAGGGTATGACCCACACAATGAGTGGGCCCATCGACCAATTGGGATAGGCCCATGTTTGTCATGGACTCCATGAACTCCTGAGCTGCACCTGATAAATTTGACAAACTGGTCTCAAGTAGGATGTTGAAACTGCCCAGAACTAACAGTCTGGGCACCTCAAACAACTCCGAGACCAGGTGTGTCAGCTCAGTTAGGGAGTCTGTTAGACAACGGGGTGGACGGTATACTAACAGAATCCCTAGACTTATCCTGGTCTTCAGGCTCAGGTACATACACTTGAAGTGGACCGATTTCTGGACAGGTATCCTGGTCAAGGTAAGGTTATTTTTATGAACCAAAGCAACTCCACCCCCTTGCCCACTTCCCCTTACCTGCTCACTAACAGAGTACCCAGCTGGGAGGGCCTGTGCCCAATTTATGGCACTGTCCTCTCCCAGCCAGGTCTCAGTGAAGCAAGCCAGGCTGGCGTCCTCTTCCAAGAGAAGATCATAGATAATGTGGGTCTTATTTTTTACCGACCTGGCATCGCAAAGGAGTAAGGTAAGGCTCTGCGGTATGGTTGGTGTGTTCTCCAAGCCATTCTGGGGAACAGAGTGAACTGAAGGTGGAATAGCTTTTACATATCTATCCCTCCTTCCTTTGTAACAAACTTTCACTCTATTCCTGCCATACCTTCCGTTCCTCTGCACCACCTCAACCCTCGCTCCCAGATCATGCCCGGCCGCATATGCTTGTCCCTTATTCTGATGATCTTCCAGATGTTAAGGTTTCTGGATGAAGGGAAGGGGGGTGGAGCCCAGTTGGAGTCTCACCCTTCACAGCCAAGGTCCAGACACTCAACAGGCAGCCGTTCTTAAAGCCTCTGTGTGGACGAATGGGGCATGGTTCCCAGCTGAAAACTCACCCCTCATGGCCAAGGTCCTTTATCATCCAGTGAGGGATGAAATCCAAATCATCCAGTGATGGACTTAGACAATGCATTTTTTTTAATGCATTGTAAAACTCCCCTCCTGACACATTTACACTGTCTGGAAGAGCCCTTCTCTTCATTTTCAGTCAGTCCACTATGATGTTTTTTCAAGCACTCCCTGTACTAAACAAGTTTGAATAGATGGCTTACAAGTTACCCTCCAACTCTATGATACTATGAATCCCTTCTGAGGTAGAGATAATCAAACAAAACTGCCACATGCATAGTATCAGAAATGGCACAATGGGTTCAATTGTAAAAAATAAGGCTCAAGGGTATAGAGAACTGTGAGGAAATAATTTTCAATAATGTTGCAAAAAAAAAAACAAAAAAAAAACCAAACAGGTTACTTACCATAACTATAGTTCTTCAAGTGGTCTTCTGTGAATTCACACAGTGGGTTAATCCTGCACCTGCGCAGATCACTTCGGAAACTTCTAGCAATCTCAATTTAAACTTTTGGGTGGTAGCTCCACCCCCCCTCACCCCTGGTCTATATAAGCCTCTACCTCTCACCAACTGCTCAGTTCCTTAAAGCCGCATTAAATGAAGTATGTGAGAGGCAAGACACCAGAGGGGAGGAGAGCTGGTTTGTGTGAATTCACAGAAGACCACTTGAAGAACTATAGTTACGGTAAATAACCCATTCTACTTCGTGGTTTCTGTGAATGCACACAATGGGTAGATTAATAATCTCAGGAGACAGGACAGTGGGGGTGTCCGGACCAATAAAGACAAGACCACATTATGTTATGATTAGAAAAACAACTGTATTAAAAGAGAGGTAGATCAAGAAACGTGAGTTAATCACCCAAAGGCAATTGGGCAAGTACTACTCTGGCAAGGGCTGCACCATCAGTGTCACAAGAGTCCAGTTTGTAATTTTTTACAAAAGTGAGTGGTGTCGCCCACGTGGCTGCTCTGCAAATGTCCGGTAGTGGCATGCCATTCAAGAATGCTGCTGAGGTAGCTGTTGCTCTGGTAGAGTAACTTCATATGGAAGAAGGCAGGGATGCACCCACAGACTCATATGAAATCTGGATAGTCGAAGCCAGCCATTTGGAGAAGCATTGAGTTGAAACAGGAAGACCTTTCTTGGGGCCAGAGTAGCAGACAAACAGTTTGTTGGTATGGCGAAAGGTCTCCATCCTGCTGAGATAAAGATCCAATGCCTCCTTCACATCAATGGGATGGTGAGTAGCTGTGGTGTTTGGTGGGTACGGAGCTTCAAAAGATGGCAGGACTATGTTTTGATTGAAGTGGAAGGAGGAAACCACCTTTGGTAGGAATGCCACATCCGGCCAAAGAACAACCTTGTTCCTGTGGAATTGAGTATAGGGGGCATCCGCCCTGAAGGCACAAAGCTTTCTTGCCCTCCTAGCTGAGGTAATGGTGACTAGAAAGGCCATCTTGAAGGACAGAAGATGGACATCCACAGAGTCCAATGGTTCAAAGGGAGGACGTGATATCGCCCTGATGACTAGCTGGAGGTCCCACAACATGATGGGGCCTGTCATGGGCGGATGCAAGTTCTTGTATCCCTGCAGAAAGCAGTGGACGAGTGGATCTGTAAAACAGGAGTTCATTCCCAGATGCTGAAAGTTGGTATCGCTGCCACATAGGTTCACACAGAGGAAAGGCAGAATCCTTTCTCTGACAATGAGGCTAGGAAGTCACGAAGGAGTGGAATCGATGCTTCAGCAGGGCGGACTCCTTTAGCAGAAAGGAAATCGCAGAATTTCTGCCACTTGTGCTAGTATGATCTCAGCATGGATGGACACTGAACTGCTTGGAGTATCGACCGTGCAGAGTCTGATAGTGGTACTACTGACCGATGAGCCAGGAGGTTGGATTTATTGTTTCCAAGTCTGGTTGGAAGATTTGGGCATTCTGCAGTGACCGAAGATCCTTCCGCAAGGGAAGGCGGCGGAAGCATCTCTTGGACAGAAGAAGAGGAGCGAACCAAGGTTGTCTGGGCCACCAAGGTGTTATCAGTATGCAATGTGAGTTGTCATGTCTGAGCTTCGCCATGACTCTGTTGAGGAGTGGGAATGGGGCAAGGTTCCTGTCCACGTGAACAGAAAAGCATCCCCTAGATTCCTGTGTGACAGTTGCTATTTTGAGCAGTAGAGGCTGCATTTGGCATTCTGTCGTGACGCAAAGAGGTCTATGGTTGGAGATCCCCATATCATGAAGAGAGTCATCAGGACACCTGAGCCCAGTGACCACTCATGGCAGTTGCTCTTGGCCCTGCTCAATGAATCTGTGATGGCATTCTGATCACCTGCAAGGTGTATAGCAGTTAGGAATATGTGTCTGGGGATACACCAGTCCCAAATCCGGAGTGCCAAGTCTAGGAGCATGCGGGATCTGGTTCCTCCTTTTTTGTTGATATAAAAAACTGTGGTGGTGTTGTCTGATATGATCTGTACCACCTTGCCCTGAAGAGAGGACTCAAAAGCCTTCAGGGCTTTGAACACTGCCAGGAGTTCAAGGGCATTGATGTAGAGGTCGGCCTTTGCTGCTGACCAGGGGCCGTGAACAGTTAGACTCTGAGAGTGTGCTCCCCATCCTGTCATGGAGGTATCTGTCATCAGAGACCTGAAAGGATGAGGAATTGCAAAGGGCAGACCACAGCTTACATTGTGGGGAAGAGACCACCACTTCAGCTGCTTGAGTATTGGGTGAGGTATTGACAGCAGCTTTAGATGGTTGTCTGTCAATGGGTTCAAGGCTTGGAGGAACCATGCTTGCAGTGGATGCATCTGAAGCCTGGCGAAGGGACTCACCGCGGTGGTGGATGCCATATGACCAAAAACAGTTTGGATGAAGTGTGCTGTCACCTTTCTACAGGGAATGCATTGATTCACCATGCCCTGCAGAGTGGCAAAGCAGTCCTCTGGAAGGAATGCTTTGCCCTGAATGGAGTTCAATTGGGCCCCAATGAACTTTGCGACCCTTGATGGCTCTAGGTGTGACTTGTCCATGTTGATCATGAGACCCAGGTCTCTGAGCAGGTATATTGTCAGTGCCATTAATATCGTAATGTGGAAATAGGCATCTTGAAGGTCGATGGTGGCAAACCAGTCTCTGGTGTGGAGGAATGGGAAGACAGAGGAGAGAGTGACCATTTTGAAATGCTTGGATATAATGAAGCGGTTCATGTCTTGAAGGTCCAAAATGGGGCATAAGCCATTATCCTTTTTGCTGATGAGGAAGTAGCGGGAGAAAAAAGATTCCCCTTGATGATGTCAGTTGATCTTCTCGATAGCTCCTTTTCTTAGTAAGGAGCGGACTTCATCTTTGAGATGTATGGAAGGAAGTGTAGATTTGAATGTTCCTGTGGGGGGTAGGCTGTCAAACTCTATGAAATAACCATTCCAGGTAATACTGAGGACCCATGAATCTGATGTTATTACATGCCATTGGTGGTAAGTGGCAAAAGCTCATATAATGGTGCTTGTGCACGGAGGAGGGGAGCATGTAGTCAGACTTGCTGCTTAGAGGAGTTGGGCTTCTTTTTCTGGAAATTAGACTTGAGTTTTGTGGTGGCTGGGAACTTTCTATGGTATTGTGCATATGCTTGAGACGCATGCTGGGAGCGGGCCATTGAAGGACTGTACCTTCTATGAATGGATGGCGGAAAACACTTGCTATAGAAGCAAGTACATGACGCTTGGCTCAGAGGAGGTATGCCAAAGCACTTCACCGTGATCTGCATCTTATGGGTGTGCTCCAACTTTATGTCTATTTCTGTATGGAAGAGACCGGCCTCATCAAATGGAAGGTCTTTGATTACCGACCTGGCTGTGGAGGAAAGGCCAGATGAGCAGAACCATGCATGCCTGCACACAGCAATAGCGCAAGCCAAAACTTTTCTGGCACAATCCATCATTTGTTTGGCTGACTGGTGCTGGTAGTCAGCAAGAGCAAGGCTGTCATTCCTCATATTGTGCATGATATCCAGATCCTGCTGGGGGATCTTATCCAAGTAGAGGAAGATAGCATCCCAAAGTGCCTCTGGTACACCCCCATGCAGGCGATGTAGTTAGCTACCTTCATGAGGAGGCATGCTGACAAGTAACATTTCTTCCCGACAGCATCCAGCTTCTTAACCTCGTGGTCCATAGGGGAGGAGTAAATTTTGTGCAAAGTGTGTATCTGTGCCACATCGATTATGATGGAGTTTGGCTTTGGGTGCAAAGCCAGCCATGGAACTGCCTCCTCAGAGACTCTATAGTGGTGTTCTAGTCTCTTGGAAGTAGGAGGAACAGGCGAGGGAGTACTCCAGGCTGCCTTGGTGATCTGGGTTAGAAAGGCTGAAAATGGGATGTGAGGCAACAGAGGGCCCTGCCTTTGGAGGTCATGGAAGATAGGGTCATCTATGTGCACATCTGGTTGAGTGGTGGTCAACCCCAGTGATGCTGCCATGCAGTTCACGATCTCCACAAATGAAAGGGCACCGTCTGTTGGAGATGCAGGTTCAAGGACTGTACCTTTGTCGTGAGGTGACGGTTTTGGTGAAGGCATTTCAAAATCCAAGTCCTCCGACTCATGATCTGGGGTCCTCATGACCAGTGGAGTAACTGGCTTTGGTTGCCCTGCGCGACTGGAGTTGGTGGCTTGCGAGGGTCTGCAGGCTTAGGCAAAGGTGTCTTCTTATGGGGCATCTGGGGGGAAGGTCGTCTCAGGACCCACTTCTGAGGAGACATAGACCGATGGACATCATGGACCTGTCTAGGGGAATCAACATGAACTGGTTGACTTGGTTTGGGGTGTTGGTACCGGTCGTCCGGAGAGCAAGGGTGCCATCACGTGTCTTGGTCATCTTTGTGGTACAATGGTGAGCGATTGTAATGGTACCATCAGCTGTATGGTACTGGTGAGGGTTCATCAAAGTAATGGTTCTGATGGTCAGGTCCCCAGTAGTACCGGTTGGAATGGAAACCTCAGAGTGGAGGGGCATCATACCGGTACTGCTCATATTGGTCACATCAGTCATCCTCATACCAGCCAGAGTCCTCTTCATGTACTGGGAGCTGCAGGAAGGCGAGCATGCTGGACGCGGATGCGGTCGTGTTGTAAGGGACTGGGAGACAGAACAGGTCCAGGGTCTTGGTAGCGGAGACCTCCTCAGTACTGGTGAGCTGGAGGGTGGTCTCAGAGAAGGTGTCTTCTGCTTGTCAGGGACCTCAGGTGTCAGTGTCCAAAGAGGAGAACGGGACCGTGACCTTGGTTAAATTGTCAACGGAGAGCGGGGTTGATGGAGCAGATGAAAGAAGAGTCAAAATCCAGTCTGAGCTCAGTATTTTTTTAAGGAAAAATGATCAGAAAGAGAACAAAGGAAGGTTGAGGTTTACACAAAAGTTCCTTCAGTGCTTCACACACAGTGGAAAAAAAGGAACTGAGCAGGTGGTGAGAGGTAGGGGCTTATATAGACCAGGGATGAGGGGATGGAGCTACCACCCAAAAGTTTAAATTGAGGTTGCTAAAAGGTTCTGAAGTGCTCTATGCAGGCACAGGATTAACCCATTGTGTGCATTCCCAGAGACCACGAAGAAGAAGTAAGCCTTCAAAGGATCTACTCTTGTAGTTATGTTTTGATATATGCTAGTCCTAGTTATTAGAGTATACAACCTAGGAAGTCTAGGAAGGAATAATCCAGAAGGGCGGCAGGAAGTATCTGGTAGTATTAAGGGTTTCCAGTTCTTTTTTTAAAAAAATTACTTATACATATCCCCAGGTTTGCACCCAAATTCTTTCTTGAAATACCCCAAGTTTCTCTCACTCCTTGTCTTCTTCTTCTTCCCTCTTCCTCTGATCACACGTCACATCTACACTCTTGCAACATTTCAGAAATTGGTTTTCTTCAATTTCCACTGAGCTGTCTTTAATATTATTCAGGAGCTAGAGTCTCTCTATTAAATAACTGAGTTTCTACCTTTCAGACAAATCAGGGACAACTGATTGTAAACACTTGAGTGGTGACCTTGAACATGTCTGAACCTACATGACAAACATCAACACTCTCGTCTGTTTAGTTAATTGTCTGTCATTGTTTAAAGCAGCTGTATTGTCTGTTTTGTGGTGGAAAAAGGCTAAGTTTAAAAGTTGAGCAATGTGTCAATTTGAAATTGTTAGTAAAATTGAACAAAACACCAACAGAATCTTTTCAAATGCCTACTGAGGCCTATGGGGAAGACTGCATGTCTCATGCACGTGTGTTTGAGTGGCACAAAAGATTCAGAGAAGGGTGTGAGAACATGGAAGACAATGAATGCCCTGGACAACCTTCCACTTCAAGAAACAAATAAATTGTGGGGAAAAAATCATCCAGATTGTTCGAGAAGACTGCCGACTCAGTGTCAGAATGATATCAAGTCATGAACATTGGCAAAGACACTGCATAGAAAATTTTGCATGAGGATCTCAACATGAGAAAAGTTTTTGCCAAGATGGTCCCTAGGGTTTTCAAACAGAGCAAAAAGAGTGCCCCAAGGAAATTTGTGCTGACATTCTGCAGCAACTTGAGGCGGACCCAAACCTTTTTCAAAAAATCATCACTTGTGATGAAACCTGATCTTCCAGTATGAGCCTGAGACAAAACAACAGTCAATGCACTGGAAAACATCATCATCATCAAGAATGAAAAAAACACATCAAAGCAAGTCCACATTCAAAGCCATGATCATTGTTGTTGTTGTTTTACATCAAGGGCATATTTTTTGCAGAATGGCTTACAGAAGGCAGAACAGTGAACCAGCATTATTATAAGGAAGTTTTGACAAAGCTGAGAGAAAGAGTCAAGAAAAAAAGGTCAGAACTGTGGAACAATGGTTTCATTCTTCATCAAGACAATGCACCTGCTGATACAGCACTTTCTGTGAAGCAGTTTTTGGACAATAAGCACATTACTACACTTGAACATCCTCCATATTCACCAGATTTGACACCATATGACTTTTTTCTTTTCCCTAAAGTGAAATCGGTGCTTAAAGGAACACTTTTTGAGTCAATTGATGTAGTAAAGAGGAAAACAGCTGATTTATTATTTATTTGTGTATTTGATTTCTATGCTGCCTTTCTCCCAGATTGAGAGCCAAGACAGCTCACAACACATAAAAAACAATTAAAAAGATACAACAGTTAAAAGGTTAAAAACAATTAAAATCGTTACAATTTAAAATTATATTAAAACATATAAAAGCTAAAAGAATAAAACAATAAAACACATCCCCATAAAAGTCTCTGTGCCTGCAGCTACAAATTAAACATCTGCTGGAATAAAAGCATCTTTGCCTGCTGGTGAAAGGAAATCAGGGAGGGGGCCAGCCTAGCCTCCCATGGAAGGGAGTTCTAGAGGGTAGGAGCAGCCACCAAGAAGGCTCTCTATCGCATCCTCACCAGACCAGCCTGTGATGGTGCTGGGACCAAGAGAAAGCCTTCCCCTGATGATCTTAAAATTCTGGCAGGTTCGTATCGGGAGATACAGTCTTTCAAATAGTTTGGACCCAACCCATATAGAGCTTTATAGGTCATGACCAGCACTTTATATTGTGCCCGGAAATGAACAGTAGCCAATGAAGCTGTTTTAACAAGGGAGTTATATGTTCCCCATAACTGGCCCTTGTCAGCATCTTGGCGGCAGCAGTCTGGCCACTGAAGTTTCTGAACAGTTTCCAAAGGCAGTCCCACGTAGAGCATGTTACAGTAGTCCAAACAGGATGTAATCAAGGCACGTGTCACTGTGGTCAGATTTGGCATTTCAAGGAATGGGCACAGGTGACACACTAGTTTTAGCTGTGCAAAGGCACTCCTGACCACTTGCTGAGGCATCCAGGCTCAGAGTCAAGTCCAGGAGAACACCCAAGCTGTGAGCCTGAGACTTCAGGGGAAGTGTAACCCCATCCAGCACAGGCTGAGTCCCTATTCCCTGATCTGCCTTTTGAGTGACCTGGAGCACCTCTGTCTTGTCTGGATTAAGTTTCAATTTATTTGCCCTCATCCAGTCCATTACTGACAACAGATGTTGGTTCGGTACCAAAACAGCTTCCTTGGAATCAGATGGAAAGGAGAGATAGAGTTGGGTGTCATCAGCATACTGTTGACATTGCATCCCCAAACTCTGGATGACACTCCTAGCAGTTTCATGCCAATGTTAAAGAGCATGGGGGACAAAATGGAACCCTGAGGGACCCCCACAGGCCAATGGCAAGGGCATCAAACAGGTGTCCCCCAGAACCACCTTCTGAGTTTGCCCCTCCAAGAAGGACTGGAACCACTGCATAACAGTGTCCAAGAGGTGGCTCAGAAGGATACGACGGTTGATGATATCAAAAGCCACTGAGAGGTCCAGCATAACTAATAGGGACACTCCCCCTGTCCAGTTCCCTGTGTAGGTCATCCACCAAGGTAACATAAGCTGTCTCCATCCCATAACCAGGCCTGAAGCCAGATTGTAATGTATCTAAATAATCCATTTAATCCAGAAACCCCTGGAGCTTAGAGGCCACCACACACTCCAGAACCTTGCTCAAAAATGGTATGTTAGAGACTGATGTATTGAAACAGCTGACAGAAACTGATCTGCTCCATGTCTTCGACCAGTGGAAAACAAGACTGCATTGGCGTGTGAGTATGAACAGGGAGTATATTGAAGGAAACAAGCATTAGAATTGTAAATACATATAAATAAAGAAGGGTTATTTATGAGTCTCATTATTTAATAGACCTATAGTCAAAATGCTAAAGTGCTTTAGCAATATTACACTAGTTAAACTTTAGGATCATTTTGGTTTGGTGTAAACATCTTTTCCATGCTTGATCTCTGGTAAGTCTATGTTCTGTTGGATCTGTGTGTTCTAAGATCATGGTAGCCATTTTAGCTAGTTCTGGGATAATATAAATAGACAGTCAAGTAGGGATACATTTTGGAAAATATGGAGTTAATTTAAACTAACCTGGGAAATAGGAATAAAAAATACTTGGCATTGCCAGGAGTTCCCAAGAAATACTTCAGGATAAAGAAAATATTGCCTGGACCTCCAAAATAAAATTGGTTTGTACAGGAACAAAGCCTGGGATTTACAGATACTTTTTTCTCATCTGAGGGGCTTGCATAGAGCCTGCATTCTAGTGAGATATAGTTTTTGTCTTTGAGCCTCTCCTCAAACTCATTAAAAAAAAAACACACATTCTTCTACAGGATGTGTGAAAGTGCTGGTTATTATGTTCCAGTTCCATTTGCCATTAATTGTTCTGCTAAAGAGTCAAAACTAAGGGGATTATCACATAGGAATGAAAAAAGTGTTCCTGTCCCACAATCTCCTCTCCTGCCCCTCTCCTATCCCTGTCCCAGCATGGAAACAAAAGTTTTCAGACCTACCTTTGTAGCATCTTCAGGGCAGCCCAGGAGTGAATGGAGCTTCCTGGAATGAAATTCTTCCCGTTTTTGCAAGAAGATGTGAGTGCAGGAAATCCAAACTTTAAAAGAAAAATAAACATTAAAAAGTGACAGCAAGCATAAAAACACACCTTAAAACATCGAGGTAAGCCAAGGAAATTTTTAAAAAGTGTGTCACTTACCTGGATGTCCCACTCTCACCAGGAAGTGTTCTGGCAGGGACCTCCCATTGACGCTGTGATCTCACCAGCAAAATGGGGCACCTTTTGACTTCCAGGAACCTCCATGACAGAAACAGAATGAGGGATATATTGACAGCTTCTCCCATCAATAAAAACAGCACTGGCAGAATGGCAGCAGAACGGGAACATTACAAGGAGGGAATTATGTCATCTGAAAAGGAAGTCCTTTCGTGATCTCCTGGCATTGTCAGAATGCTGTTTTTAGAGCATCTGATAATCTCCTAAATCTCTGTCTAATTTCAGTACCAGTACAGGTAGTACTGTACTTTTCATGTTTAAATTTTTTTTTAAAAAAATGAAGAATAAAAATAAATGCATTCTGGCTTTAAGAAACACAGGACACAGGAAACAAATTTTGTCTGCTTCTTAATGAAATCCTTTCCATTATTCAGATACAATGTTTGTTTTGGATGCACCAGCTGAGAGGCCTACACAGGGTGTGTCACTGAAAAAGATGAAACTGTAGAAACAGGACACCAGAAGGTACCATTAGCTCAGCTGGCAGCTACAGAAAGCATGGTTTCGATATTGACAAAAGAGACTGTTGAGCCAAACTGTGGTTCAGTTTTTACTGAAAACATTCCAAGTTGATCTCTATACTGTTTCCAGCTGACACCAAGCCACTCAAATACTTTGCTGTGGAAGGATGTTATGAGAACACTTTTCTTTTGGCTGTGCCAGCATCCCAGGTATAGCATTCTTGGATATTGAGTGCAGGAATGATGATGGATAGACAGTAAAGAAATAGACTAACATATATGAATTCATTAATTCATCTGGCAGGGGGGAAAACTGAATGTGAAAAAGAAATACAGTATGTGGAGATTATCAAAAGCACCAAAAAGCTCAAGAGAAGCATGTGAGGACAGCATTACTGTACTGCAAATGGGTCCTGGTTTCAGATGACGTTGTCATCCTCGCGTGCTCAGTCTGTGCTGTAGCCATAAGTAAGGCATCACTTTTCGCAGCTGCAGCACAAACTGACTATCTGAGGATGGCAACGACAATGTCTGAAACCAGAACCCATTCGCAGTACAGTAACTTCATCCTCGTGTGCTTCTCTTAGGTTTTTTGACTGCATTTGATAATCTCCTGTATTTACTGTGTCTTCTTGTTTTGCAGACTCTGGTGAATCAGAAAAAGCTTCTTAAAATTAGTGAAAATTGGGATATTTTGTAGCATTCCAACATATATGTCATCTCAACAAGCTATACCATTTCTTGGTTGTCAGATATTTAGCATTTATGTGGATCAGTTTTCAGCGTTGTCTTTTCTTATTTGTAAAACACTTGAAATGTTGTCTCCTGCCCCAGGCCCCAGCTACATTTGCTTCTATAGCACATTTATCAAGAGCTCAGACTATTTCTACAAATGGAACTCAAGGGAAATTTATTCTGAAAACATTGTTATCCTTAATTATGAAATGTAATAGAAATATTATTTTCTTCTGAGAACGTTTTAACAAAATCATACTCAGGAGAAATAAGATGTGAACTTGTGCACAGATCAGATGAAGAATTTCCAAATTTTCCTTTTTTTCTACTTCAGCTCCCAGAATCCCAGAGCCAAAATCAGGTGCATAGCTTACTTACTACTCATTGGGTAATTCTGCGAGTTGTAGCCCCAAAAGAGACTTTTCCAAACTCTGAAGATGCCCACAGAAGGTTTCTCCTCATTCAATATCCAGCGAATGGCAAAAAGATATGGATTGCTTGCCTTCCACACAGGGCCGGTTTAAGGAATTTTGGGGGCCCCTGCAATGCGTTACTTTGGGGCCCCCATATGACTTGAAGGCACATGGGCAAGAAAGAAAGAAAGAAAGAAGCCCTTTCTGAGGGAGACGACCCTCAAATTCCCTGTCTCTCTCTCTCACACACACACTCACCCTCTCCGATGTGCCTCTCCCTCCAGCTTCTGCCACAGAGGGCTGCTGTTTCTTTCTCTTTCTCTTTCTCTTTCTCTTTCTCTTTCTCTTTCTCTTTCTCTTTCTCTTTCTCTTTAGTTTTGGAGAGGCTGTTTTGTTTGTTTTTTTAAAAAAAAAGACATCAGGAGGGTTTTGGAGGAGGAGGGTAAGAGGGGGCTCCTCCCGGCTGTCTCCTGGCTGTTCCTTCATCAGATTAAGGAGGCCAACACAGGGCCCTCTCTTGACCTCGGGGCCCCCCGCCAATGCTGATTTGGCAGGCAGGTTAAACCAGCCCTGCTTCCACATGATAGCAGCAAGGCTTAGCCCTGACATCTTTGTAGAGGGGGGAATGTTGCACCAAGCTTACACAGGCAGGCACCATTGCTCCCAGGCCTGGACGAACCCTAGCTTGGCATAGACCTGGGATTAAGTCTCGTGATGGCTATGTCATCATGTGACATAGGAGATTATCAGATCTCCTTGCTAGCATCCCTGCCCTGCCACTCCCATCCACCCCACTCCTGCCCCACTCCCGTCCCTGTAACACTTAAATAAAAAAAAAAAATTCAGAAACTTACCTTATTCTGATAGAGAGACTGCTCACCCTCCCCTTGACTGTCTGGGAGTGAATGCAGCCATCGTAAAGCTGCAATTACATCCCATAAAGCAAATCCCACCTGTTCTCACAAGAGAACAATCATGCGCGAAATTTCAAAATAAAAGTTTTTTAAAAACCAAGCCCCAAAACACACTATTAAAATTATAAGTAACCCAGGGAGGGGGGGAAGGGTGTCACTTACCTCCTGCTCCCGATCACACCTGGAAGTGTCTGGCAGGGACCTCCCACCACTGCTGGTATCGTGCCAGCATAACGGGGCACAGGTTCAGATGCCCATGATTCTGCCACAGAGATGGAATGGGGAACTTATTAATGGCTTAAGCTGTTAATAAGAGGAAGTGGGGGGAATGGGAGCAGAATGGGACGATAACACGACAGGGACAATGTCATCTGGAAAAAAGGCTTCTAACAATCTCCTGTTGTCCCTATGTTGGCATAATTAGTACATGAGATAATCTCCTTAGGCATGAGATTTGGCACAAATTATGCACTAGATCTTTTTTGAAGTCTGACGAGACTTCAAATCTTATGCGACTGTTCATGATCTATAGCAGACCTGATTATAGGCTTGGTGGTCAGCCATTATCAGCCAGACCTCCAATGTGAGCAGGTTGCACTGCGGTTTTTGACCTATTTAGGCATCTTCCTCCCTTCTAGCCTGCCTGGGCTGGGAATCTTCAGGTAAGTAGTGCCCTAGGCACCAAACTTTCTCCCCCTCCCTCCCTCCCCCCTTACGTTCACATATTACATGCCATCGGTGTCCCTTCCTCCAAGGAAACTCTTGGCTGATCTCCCATATCTGGCCTCAGTGATAGGGTGTGTGAGGAGGGAGTGGGGGGAGGAACCCCCATGTATTTCCACTTCTGAATCTTTAATTTTTTCCTCTTTCATTCCTCTCTGTCCTCTGCTTCTCTGCCTCATGGAATTGGCTACAATCAAAACCATAATTCACTTCATTATCCTCTGTTTGGGTGAGAACAACCTAATCTGGATAGCCAGGCTTCAGCTCATCAGCATGGTGATGGAGGACATCCGTAACATCTGACACCTGTTTCCATCCTTAGTCCTAAGGACTAAGATGCTACCCAGATGTGTGTGGAAGGGGGTATGCATTAACTCAGGCATTAATGTTGCTTGATGCCATGATATCAACAGCAACCTGAGCTGGATAGGCAGTGTCACCATCTCTCGTTTGGGCATATGTGAGAACTAGGCATACTTGTACAAAGGCAATGGTGTCTTCCTCTCCTCAGAGGGTTGTGGAGCTACACTTTGGTGTTGTCTGGTTGCCACTGGATGGCTGGAGAAGAAAGTGCGGCCTTTGCCTGCCAGGACCACCAGTTTAAATATGCTGGCAGAGCTTAATGTCCCACTAGCAGTCTGGTATGGCCTTGTCTACAATCAGTTAGTGACTGAAGCAGACCTTACTGGGGGAGTATACTGTACACAATAGAATGCACTAGGTTAGGCATTGTGATTAAGAAAGCATCAGAGGTCTGATATGGACACATGGATGGGGTACAGTTAGGAAGCTCTTGACTGCCTGTCACTGGTGATAGCACTATGTCCATCATCCCATTGAGTACATTATGCGTTTCCTGACATTGAAGATAAGGGGCAGGATGTGGTTCTTTAGTACTGTGCATTCACTGAAGCTCTTGTGTGTACTCTGGGGCTGAATGTCATACAGTAGTAAGCTTAATAAATTCTAAAGCCCCATACTTTATCTATTATACTATGTTGTAGATTTGTTCTCACCCATCATGATAGCAAAGGAGTAGTAGTATTCAGGATTTTAAGGATATTTTCCTATTTTGTATCTCAGCCTCCCTTCAATTTTCTTAGTTTAATTTAGTGTTTTTCTGTTGAAGAAATGTTTTAAGACCAATACAAAGACATATGGCAGATGGGAATTTCTAGTTATAGCAAATAATCTTTTGTGTATGATCACTTATCAAACTTACTCAGGAAAAATAGAAGCTCATTCTTATTTTTTTAAATCATATATATCATAGAGTCCCATGGAACATATAATGCAAATACTTCTCAGGTCAAATTCAGTTTGAAAAATAAATGAGGACACATTAGCCCCACATGAGAATAGAGTGAACTGTAATTCTAACTGGCAGAGAGATGAAACACTTTGAATTAAAGCATATACCCTTTTGGGGTGGGGGAAAGCAACTTACTAAGAACACATGATTGTAAATTGCTATAAGCTGGTATTCATTTTTCTGAGCATGCTCAAGAATCCCATAAAAGGGATATTAAACTTTAAAATGGGTTTTAGAAACCTGTAATTAATGACTGATTTTGAGGTATTAGGAAAAAATATATAGTGTTGTGAAGTAGTATGGAAGCTGTTCCAGGAGAAACGTATTCATTTTATTCTTTTTACAGCTATTTGTACAGTTTTAAGGATTTGATAAATAACAACTACGCTAGTGTTCATTATCTTCCAACTCTACAATTCTATGATTCTATGATTGATTTATTCATTAATTTTCTGTCCCATCTTCCCACCTACAACACCTTTAAAAACAAACTTATGGTTTTTAGGAACAGTAGTAAGAATATGGGACCAGACTACACATGTCGGAAAACCTCCTCTAAACATCATGCTTGTTTGTGCCCAAATGGAGATGGTATGTGTACAAATCATGAATCAAATCACATTGGTACATGGTATATTGTAATGTGGTAGATTAATATGAACAGTCAGTCTTTCTTGTCATACATATGAAGGCCTGTGAGGCAGAAAGAGGCAATCATTTCAGGTGCAGGTACTGCAGGGGGTTGAGGAGGCAATAGTGGTAACCCCTGGTAATTTCCCTTTGTTGGGGAACAAAGCTGTATGTGCCAGGCAGTCCAAGCTATTCTGCTGCTGCACATGTGGTATAAGATGCAATTCCACCACCAGTGTGGAAGTAAGATTCAATGGTAAATCAGTTTGACTTTTGTAGGTGAATTGAAGGGGAGGGCTCCCCTTTTATCTTCATCCTAGGCAGCAAAATGTCTTGAGTGGCCCTGTGAACCACCCACTGATAACCTATTTTAAGCATCTTGGGTCTTGGTTTGATTTGTACACTGATAATTATTTGGCTGTTTGATTTATCTAGGCTTAGAGAACTCTGCTGTGCTCAAAGGAAGTATGTGTTTCAACTCAAACAGAACTATCAACTGAACAAAAATGGAACCAGGTACCAACCAGAAGTGTATCAGATGGGATACAGACAACATCTCCAGATATACAGATCCTTGGTTAGGGTGATTGCCAGGGCAGCCACCATTGTCTTTTTACATGCCTGTAGTTTCTACCAGTGAACAATCAAGCCGTGTCATCAGTAGAGCACACCCAAGCAAGGCAGCAAACAGTGAAGTGTTTAGTAAAGTTAACTGAAGGAATCACCAAAAATAATTCTTACTAAACCTCCAGGTAGGTGATCGCATACTATTAAAATTGGAAAGGTGTGTGGCTGCACTGAATCAAAAGTTTGTGCAAATAGGCTTCCTCTCTCTCAACCAAGGTCTATAGTATTCAATGCTGGCCACGTTATGTGGGTACTTGAGACAGAAGATCCCACAAGCCTTTAGCTCCTCCCCCCACTTATATTATTAAAGTTTGTTTTCTTTTCATGACATTCCAAATCAACTGCTTAAGGAAACAACCTCACTCTGCCTAATGGTAGGGCTGGCCCTCATCTTACTTTTTTTCTCATTTCCTCATCTTCTTCACATGATAACCTATGTTTCATTATTCCTCTGTACAGTGTCTGAACTCACTCCCAACAAATAAGTGCATTTTTGAAATAAAAGCAGGGTAGTGATGCTTGTTGTGACTGAGAACAAAGCACACTGTGAAACAGCACACTACACACGTTCAAGATTGTGTTCTTATTAAAAATATAGGCTCAAGCAGCACAAGAAACAGAAACTTAGTTTCCAGCTATGAAATCCGTTATTTCTGGGCCATGTCACTGACTTCAACAGGATTACCTGTGAAAGTTTTGATTACAGTATCAGTTCTTAACTGGACATATATTGGTTTTTAGGATTACATTATGGGCCTTTGAAGAAAGCACTATTGGTATCTATCAAAACCATCTAAGGTCAAGAGAAACAAGTTTCACTTTGGTCACATTTAATTTCCAAGGCTCTTTGGATTGATCAGCCCAGGTGAATTAATGCTACATACAGGAGTGAGAAACAACAGACTGCATCCAGAGATCCCTCTGAAGTCTCAAACACTCCCCCAGGTGCTTTTTGACTCAAATGTTTACAGCTTGGGAGAAAGGATGCGGGTTGAATATGAGATTTAAATGAATCAGTTTCAAACTGAATGGTTGCATTCATTCCAAAGCAATCTGGTGGGTTGAATCAATTCCAAACCCACTCGATACAGCATAATGCCTAATATTTCTCATACTCATAGGAGATTTAAATACTAAAAATTAAAATAAAACACCTCTTCAGTAATATATGAACTGTTCCAATGTTCAAGCTGTTTGCTTGTTTCTCTTGTGATTTAGCATCAACTGTAAATGAGCAGAGAGGATCAATAAAAGATGAAATGGAAGTAGTATAGCATAGTTCCATAGTAGAAGTATAGCATAGTTCCATGGAATCCAGAGAAAATACATTTTTCCATTTCAGCTTTGGGATTGTGATTAGGGTGTGAGTAAACAAGTTAGTTTTGTTGCTACACACAAAGGTGGTACAGCTTTCTATGGCTGCCAGACACAATCTAGAGACCTTTCCTCTATCTGTACCTGAACCATAGATGGACAATGTAAATACATTTCAAACATTTTTCCATTCTTGACAAGAAAGGGAAACATGGAACACTGAGATACCCCATAGAAAGATGGTTGGCCACCATGATCTCTTCTTAGTTTGGGGACTTTTTGGTGAACATTTTGAGAGAGACATTTTTGAGGTTTGCAAGACTGGAATCAGCCCAGTTCTGCAAAACATATTTATTGAAAAAGAAAACTACTTGAGCTCCATTCTCAAAGCACAGTCTAGATGTGATTTGCAAGAGCTGCACATCCTTTAGAAAGAAAATCGTGGGGGCTTTTGAATACTCAGTACTTCTTAAATATCACCTAAATATAACAAAGTAATTTTTGTTTTTTAAAAATATCTGTCAGTCTCAGATTCTTCCATCACCCATCAATGTGAATTACTGTGGGTTTTAACCTCTTTTTAAATTCAACACAACAAAGTCTTATGAAAAAATCTGCGAGAGAAGGAGAAAGCAGATCAGGTAATTTCCAATATGCATTCTTAGACATGGGGGTGCAAAGCTTGTTCACAATATTTTTCCATGTCATAGCTGTGGAGAGAGACATAAGGAGATGGAACGAAATCCTTAATATTACACAGAAATTTATAATAAAAAAAATTGGATTTCCCTTCTAGCATATAAAGCTTAAGGTGAAAAGTTTCTAAGGAGATTATCAGATGGTAAAAATATCCCAGGACAGGGATGACAGGAGATTGCTAAAAGGCTTACCTTTTAGATGACATCGTCCCTGTCCTGGGATGCTTGCGTTCTTCTCCTGTTCCTCCCCAACTTCTGCTTATTCACAGAAAAATCCATGAATAAGAGGCCTGTTCCGTTATTATAATGGAACAATGGGCGAGTGAACAGGAGCCCCGTCATGCTCCCGGGATGACAACTAGATGTGATGTCACTGGGAGGTCCCTGATGGACACTTCCGGGTGTGATCTGGATGACAAGGTAAGTTAAACCCCTCCCCCCTCCCTGGGTAGTTTTTATTTTTTAAAATGGGGTTTTGTGTTTGGTTTTGAGTTTTGACAGCTGGTGGGGGGAGGATTTTTAAATTTGCTGCCCAGCTGTTCTCTCATGAGAATGGCCGGGATTTCAGTTCCCAGTCATAAAAGCAGCCTTACAATGGCTGCATTTACAACCGGGAAGCGAAGGGAGGGTGAGCCAGTTCCTGTCGAAGAATGAAGGTAGGTGTGTGAAACTTTTTTCTTTATTCTGTGGCAGGAATGGGAGTGGAGCGGGGGGTGGCTAGCAGGACAGAAATGGGCCCTAAGGGTCTGTCTGATAATCTCCCTAAAACATTATCTAGATTATTGCTAAAAACTGAATGCCAAATGGACAAAAAATAGTCAGACAGATAGCATCAAGATAACTTTTGTACAGAGTAAGGTCATGCAGTATAACATTGGTTTGGGAAAAAACGATACATTTAAAGCTAAGGGGTTGTCTAGATGAGAAGATATAATGCAGATTGGTGAGAATTATCACAAATTCACAGCAGTGCTCATGTGTCTCCACAGTCTTTTGGCAAAATCTATTGTATGCAAAGCTATCTGCATTTGAAATGCACACGCAGCCATGCCTGCAAATCAAGACAGTGGCCGAGAGTATAGCATGTTATTATTCTCCACACCTCTTGTTGCTGTTGCACAGTATTTTTTAAATTGTAAATCAAAGGTGTGCATGTACAGCAAAAAAAAAAAAGTGTACACTCAATAACACAAATTGTGAAAATGGTGCCTCTGGCCACTTCCTTGCCAGCAAGCCCATCCCCCACCCTCACATTTGACCAATCTGCTGTCCACTTCCACTCTTGCCAAGAATGTGTAGCATCCCAAATTGGATGTCCAAACATGTGATAATGCACAGGTCCAGTCACAAAAATCTGCAACGATTTCCCCCCTGCAGTAGATGCCTCCCCTCTTTCCAAATACATTTCATTTGCAGCACATTGGGACAGAATGTATTCTTGTTAAATTTGATGAGGAGTATTTCCATGGTCTAGACCACCCCTAAGAAAAAGATAATAACTATTAAAATAAGACATATTGAGAGGTATATTGTTCAGTATGTAAAGAACTCCTGATTTTTACATGGGACTGGCAGTATTTCATGCTTTTGCATCAACATTGTATTACTGCATAAGTGAAAGACATGTTGTACAACTGGGCCACTGTAACCTCTCAAGAGGGACTGGAAAGACAGGTGACCTAGTAAATATTGTGTGCTGTGTCTAATGGGGCTATAGTAGGAGGTAGGTAGCTTCCGTAAATAAAACAAGGGAAATCCTGCATCTTATGCAGAAGGTTCCTGATTTTTCAATTCCTCCCCCCGGCCAACACACACATGCACACACACACACACACACACTGAAATCCTATAAGACAGTGGATAAGCTTATACCTCATACTGGTGAGGTGTAAGTGTCCACCAGTGTACTTACAAAAAAGCAGTGGAGGCAGGTAGAGGCTGCTTCCTCTGCTCATCTTCTTCCCCACATTAGCAACAACACCACCCCTGGAAAAGCCTGTCCAGGAGTTGGGGTCTACAACATTTTTAGATCATGGCTGGCCTACTGTTGGTGGGATATGCAGGTGTAAATGGAAGTTACACCTGCATATGTACTTTTACAGACCTTGCAGAGAGAGGTATCCAGTATCTTCTTCTACAAGGCTGTCCCCTGCATGCAGTTACAGCTAGTGGATTGCTGGGCTCAGCTCCATCTCCCTGGTCATTAATCAGCTGCAGAGTGTGGGTAAGGTTGTTACCAGTATTCTTGAACATGAAAGAAAGAAGGAGCATCTCTATCCCCAGCATGAGTCTGCTCCTTCTTCCTCTGGTGTTCAAGAGCAGCCACATCTTTTCTTCATCAAATTGTCAATTATTATTGTCATCTTAATATTTCAGTCCTGAAAATATTCCATTAAAGCAGCTTTACTTGTTCCCATCTGTTCTCTTAATGGACCTGGCATCCACCCCTTACCTTAGCGACCCTGTGGTATGTTTTCATTCCCGTCTAATTTTCTCATTTTGCCCTTGTTCATTTCCTTTTCTGTTTCTTCTTTCTGAAGAATGTACAAATTAAGGGATGTGTGGGGTTAGATGGGAAGAGTACATCTTTGAGGTGAAATATTGTATTCCTGGCCCATAAAGCCAATATTGACACAAAACCGATATAATTTTGGAAATTAAAAAACAGACAAACACAAATAAGCATGGAAAAGAAGCTCCTGGCTGATGAACCAATCTATTGTAGCCAATTCACACAGCTGTTTTTGATGCAGCAACGTTGATAGCAGTTGGCTTCTTCAGTAGGATTTGGGATGTTCAACCAGGCAAATGCTTCAACATTTGTTGAGACTGCAATTACAGTTTACCAAATTCACATATTAAATTAGTCCTGGATGCTTCTGTTGTGCTAACCCAGGGCCGGTTCCATAGTCAATGAATGTTATCTGATTTGGATTAGTTTTATAGTATGGATGCATATCTTTGCTTATTTTACTCCTGCATGTAAAAATGAACCATTTGAGTTGGTTTCTCCATATTGGATGATATTATGAGAATTTTAAACATTTTACAATGATTTCTACTACTGTGGGACTTTTTTAGAGCACCCCCCCAACATTTTTGTGCAGGAAACAGTGGCCAGGATTCTGCAGTATCTAGTGGGACCTTCTGTCCCCACATGGAGAATTCACTTGCCTCCTGCAGCCCCTATATGGCCATTTATTGGCTGGACAAGGGCAGAGGACAGCCACATAGCATTTGGCTATGTTTCTACAGCTGGACACATGACAATGAAATAAATCATCATCCAGGACCTTCCAGAGAGCCCCAGACATCCTTCTATTGGAATATAGCTGGATCCTGTATGATTGTCCTCCACCATCCTCTGGCTAGTAAATGCCTTTGGGTGGTGATAATGAGGAGACACAGGAAAGAGGCCAGTGAAGTGGTCAGAGATTTGTGGCATGAGGGGAGGCTATGAATACCTTCCTCTAAAATGACCATAAAAAGACATAGGACTGCTTGCCTTCAGTCCTAGCTTTTGGGGGGATGTGGGGTGTAAATAAAGATGAAGATAATGAGATGAGGAGGAGGGAGGGAAGAAGAGAAGGAGAAGAAGTTGGACTCATCACTGTGTGTGTCATTAACAGGATGCCAGCAATTGTATTTTGCACTCTGTTGTATTTTTTCCTCCCCTTTATGGACTTTTTCAGATGTCTCTTATACAGCGCAAGCAGCCTCATCATGTTGCGAGGCTGCTGTGCTGCAGGGCATCCCTTTTGGATGACACTCTCCCCTGCCGGTACTGTTGCGGTACCGCAGGGACATTTGAGCATTATATTTGGCCATATTTTAATCACGATCAACTTTCGTGATTAAAATACAGCCAAATATAATGCTCAAATGTCCCCGCGGTACCGCAATAGTACCGGCAGGGGAGAACGTCATCCGAAAGGGACGCCCTGCAGCGCAGCAGTCTCACAACGCGACAAGGCTGCTTGCGCTGTATAAGAGACGTCCAAAAAAGTCCTATGACAACAGTACATTATTTTGCAATACACTGCTTTGAACTCATCTCTGCAGAAAAATTTCTTGCACAAAACCTTTTCTTGGCACAAAAAACCACTTTTTTTTGCACAAACTTTTTTATTTTATTTTTTTCAAGGAACGATTTCCTTCACAAGGTGTCTTCATATGTAGAGATGCTGTTTCTCACAGAGAATGAGACAAATTTGAATGTATTATTTACCTCCCTACTTTAAAATCGTGTGAAATTTCTGAAAATAAAATACAGTGAGTTATTCTGATATATCTATACATTTCAGTAAAATGTACTGAAATACTTTTTTTGTCTTTATTGCTAAATTTCCCATTTAAAAAAAATGTGTTCATTGTATTATTGCTGTTACCACAAGCTATTTTAGAAAATGCATTATGGTAATGAATATACATCTGGGAAAGGGTGAGGCAAATACAACCCATTTCAGTAATTATTTTGTGAGGGTGCACAGTGTTTCTTCCCATTTTAATTGCACTGCTTACCCACATGCATCTGGCTGTCTCATTTCAGCACTATTCTTTTTGATTTTTTGGACCTATCTTGCCTTAGCTGGGGTTTGTCTTCACATCAGGGGTTCAGAGCTATGCATGGTAGATCATGTTGCACATTGAGGGACAGAGAAATATAAAAATTAGCTAGAAATCTGAAAGCACTTACTCAAAATGAAAAATGCTTCTCTTATAGAAATATTTGTGGAGGGAATGTAATGCCAAGAGTGTATTAAGATTTGAAGATACTGGAGATGTGGGTTTTTCTATATAGTTTAACTTCATTTGCTTTTAATCTGCTATCAAGTATCTCAACTGGAAATTTTTACAGTGAGCAATACTAGCTTGAACTATGCAATCTACACTGAGGAGCAATAAGAACACATTGGTTCTTATTCTGTTAACAATAGCCAAAGTTGGTAGAGGTACATAACTAAAGTAGGGCTGAACATGTCTGAAAAGTTAGATTTGCTGGCAGGTTAATGCAAACTGACCACTATGCTCTATCCACCCAGGCTGTTGCTGGAAAGTTTCCCATTGTAACCATTACCAACCTATCTTCTCCCTTTATGGCTACTTTTTTGTAGGGCTTCTTCCTGATTTAGACCAACTGTTAGACTAGACAGCCCTGTCATATCATGACAGTATGATAGTATTTGGAAGAAAGAAAAGAAAGACTATGCTGCTGCCACACTCCAGAAACAATACAGTTTGACACCCTTTAACTATCATGGCTCAATCCTATGGAATCCTGGGATTTGTAGTTTGTTGTGTAACCAGAGCTCTCTGACAGAGAAGACTAAATGTCTCACAAAATTGCAGGTCCCAGAATTCCATAGCACTGAGGCATGGCAGTTAAAGTGATATCAAACTGCATTATTTCTGCAATGTGGCAGCAGCCTCAAAGTTATAAAGGTGTTTTTTTTCTAGGCACCTATGGGGTTGTCTAAATGGTCAAAATAATCCTCATAGAATTTGCTTGGAAATTGATCTGTCTTAATGGAAATCTACATCAATGTGTTTTATTCAGACTGGGGTAGGGGCAGCTAAAAATACCATAAACTGCACCCAAAGAGCCTTTTCAGCTTTTTTTTTTTTTTTGGAGTTTTAAAAAAGCTCTGTAGAGAATGTGCATGTCCACTCATTAAAACAGTTGCATTTGCATTTTGCGGCACCTTTCCATATAAGAGGCAGAGCAAGCTGATTGGCCAGATGAGCACGGGAGGCAGTGCTTGCAAACATGGCAAGCGCCCTCTGCCACCATGTTGGATTTTCGGCTTAGTGAGTGATCGGTAAGCCAATAAAACAGCTATCTTTTCCTCTCTTTTCTCTTTCTTTCTTTTGTAAATATGAAGTATTGTTTGTGCACACCATAGTAACCATTTTTTTTTTAAAAAATCAGCAGTTGCAGATTTAAAAACATGAGTAATTCACTCACAGCTGCCATCTTGGCTAGGGGGCATTCAAAATTTATGGGGGCTGTAAAACCATTAAGACAGTTCACAGCTGCTGTGAACTGCTACTACTGCAGAGCAATCCATTCCCCCCCATACAGATGAGCCCTATGTATCCACAATTACTGTGAGCATGTGAATGATACAACCAATTACCATTTATCAATCACTTTATTAATAAGCAAAGTGTAACACTATGAAGTTCAAATTCATTATTACTGTTTTTCTTGTCTCCCTGCAGTTCACTGCTCCAGTGGGCTCTTTCTGTGATAAGGCCATAAGAAGAGCAATGATGTATGAGATAAAACATCTATCAAATCCAGCATTTTGTTCACATCGTGCCTACTTAGCCCCCCTGTCCTGAATGCAACAGCTTCTCAGCAACTGATCTACAGAGACACCTGGTTCTGGATGGAAGATATTTCCATCATGACTAGTAGATATTGATAACTTTACCATCCATGAATTTGTCCAATTCCTTTTTAAAGGTGCTCAAGCTGGTAGCCCTCATTACATCTTGCAGTAGCTAAGGAGTTTGAGCTAAGGAGTTAAAGATAGTGGTATTTACAGAATAGGAAATAACCTAATCCTGATAATTTCCTGCTTCCAACAGAGGAAATAATTTGGTTCTGAGTGTGCAACTTCCAGGTTATGCTCTTCCAGGTCACATCAGTTACTATGAGAAAACTTAGACTACTTCCAAATTGTGGGGAAAGGTTTTATACAATAAACCAGGAGCAGGAGACTGTAATTCTCCTGGGCCCAGATGACATCTCGTCCCAGATGAAATGGGCAGGGTGGATGATGCCATGGGTGGAGCTCTGGCAAAAGCCCCTCTGCTACATTAAAACATGCATAGGATAGGAGGAAACAGCATCCCCTTCCCCATCATTTTAATCCCACCAGTTGGGAACATAACTGGGACTTGGCGAACCCACTGTTAACTCCAATTCATAATAAGAGATAAGAGAATTCTACTGCTTCTTCTGCTTTTTCACCCATAATACTCCAATTTGAAGATGAGTAGCACATTAGAGCTGAGACAAACCTGGAGGAGCATCCTTGGGCCTTCAGTCAGCTGGTTCTGGACCCTTCCCCAACTGAATTAGCCCTGTGGGCCACAGGTTTCCCTCCTGTACTCCTGTTATAGTCTCATATTTTTCTGTCCTATTGGTAGTTTATTTCCTTGCTCCTGTTCCTGCTTGCTGCCATTATTTTTATTACACAAGGATGTTCTTCTTCTTCTTCTTCTTCCATGATTTATGTAGTATATCCCAATTATAGGCATTATGTAGTGAAGATTATTAGACTTTTGACCTTGTAACAGCTTCCTATTCAAATTTATGATGGTGGAACTGTTGCCATAATTGTAAATGCCCCCGAAATCCATCTTAAAATCCAGCCAACCACACTGAGGGAGGGAATTCTGCAGTTCTGGCAAGAGGGATACTGAAGGTTGGTGCATTCATCTCCACATCAGCTAGCTGCACTGCACCAAGGAGTTATGATAAGACCCTGAGGGGGGGGGAGGTGTCTATGTTTTGCTCATCCTTTAGTGCTCCACTTGCCAGAACTGCAGAACTCCACCCCCTGAATTTTAAAGTACTTTTCCGGGGGGGGGGGCAGGGTCAGACACAACTATATGGTTATTTGCTGATAATTACAATGTTGTAAGTTAGACTTACAACCTTGTAACAGTTTCCTTTTCACATTTATGATTTGTGGTACCATTGCCACGATTGTAAATTTCCCTAAAACCTACCTTAAACTCCCGCCAGCTACACTGAAGGACAGATTTCTGTGGTGCTGATGAGTGGGACATTGACCCATGATGCATCCAGCAACCTCTGCCAGCTATCCACACTGCACCAACATCATTTTCTGATAAGAACAATTCTTTTGCAGAATTTGCTCAGAAGTTTTGTCTGTCTGCATGTGTATGTGCATTTGAGTATGCTGAAAGGTTAATGAAAAACCATCTCCTCTGTAAAGCGCTATGTAAAGCCTATGGTGCTATATAAATAAATGTAATGACAACAACAACAACAACAACAACTATGAGTTCTACCCTATTTATATTGTTTCTTATTTCATGACCATCACAAATTGAGGACCTCCCAAACACCAACTGGGATTATTTTAAAACAATAGCACCGCCCACTCGCTATCACAAAAGAGGTATTTTAATTTCCCCAAGCCTGTTTATTAACATACAGCTGCTTAAAGTATTTTCAAATACTGTTGAACTTTTATGTAATTATGTCTAACTAAAAATGTGAAAAGGTCTAAAAGAAACAGGTATATCTTGAATTTTTTTTAATATTAGAAGAAGAAGCATTTTAAAATTCAAAGTAAATCATACAAAATAGAAATGTTTACAAATTCACTGACTGACCACACATTTGCTGATAAAAAAATGTAAATTAACCATCTGTCAGAAGAGTAGATGGATAAAAAGGTAGTTTGGGTGGCAATTTTTTAAGGGTTGGGACAGGAGAGGGATTATGAAACATCATGCCATCCTTAGCCTGATCTAGCTTTTGTTTTATGCTAATAGTTATTGATGGAGAACACTCAGAAACTATTGCAGGTGCTTTCTCCTTATTGGGATAACAACTTGATTATACTTCCTTTGAAGTCAAGGACAGACTTTCAATTGACTTTAATGAGGAATTACTCATTTTTGGATTCCCAGTGCATCAGTCTTTCATAGATCTGCCTTGGGCGTGATCTTCTGTTAGGTATTAAACACAGTGCAAATGTTCCTTATAGAAATAGTAAAAAATAGTGAAGTAAAATTAAATATCTAATGTTCACTAATGTTGACTTGCAACAATTTCAATCTCAATTGTACGTACATAGCCACACTCATTGGTTCTTGGTATTTGCTTATTTGTTTGGGAATATGCTTTATTTGCTTGCTAAGGGTTTTTTCATTTTTGTATAAAATTTTATTTTATTTTGATGTGATTGGTTTAACTATGCCTTTACCTATTTTTCTGAATATATATGGCTGAAGGGTGGGTTATAAATATTGTATACAAACAAACAATGATAAATGCTGGAATATAGAAATGGTAGCTTGTATTACTATATTGTGCAAACTGAAAATCATAAAGTAGTATTACATCACTGTGTGCTAAGCAAGGTTAGAGCCAGAAAATAGACTTTATATGGGCTGCATAAAGTGGCCAGGAAAGGTAACTAATAGATATTTAAGTAAAGAAATCAAGAACTTTAATACCTATAATTCCACCCTTACAATTTTGATTATTCAGATTATGTGTATCTGGACTATTTGTTTTTCATAATTGTGTTAGTCTGTTCCTTCCTCCATATTCTCTTTTTGTCATGATTGTGTGCCTTTGCCTGCAATCTTCATTGCTTTGTCTTTGTGCAGCACCATTTATGTCGATGACACTTTATAAACAAATTAATAATAATAACATACTGACATATCGACTTACTGATATGTTGTTGATTCTCAACCTTGAGATATTTTTGATTTCAACTCCCAGAATTCCTGACCATTGGATATGTTGGATGGTACAGCTGGGAATTAAAGTCCAAAACCTCTGGAACACCAAAGGCTGCGAATCTGTGATTTAACTCATGGTTCCATCCCTTTTCTGTTTATTATTTTAGATATCTCTACTATTCCAGTAAGTAGTCAATCAATATGATAGTGTTGATAAAGCAGAAGAGGCCCTCTCCATTTTTTAATCAACTCTAGAATGAAGAAGAGTTTTTACTACAGGCCAGGGAAGAATAATTGCAATTCATAGCTTCACAGAAAGAGCTGGACATGGAAGATTACATTTCTTCACTGAAGTGAATATCTGAAGTTCTCTTATGACCGAGCACTTCAAGAACTACATGCCATGCAACCATAGCCTCTGAATCTTCTATTGTTCTGTCCCCCACCTCCACTGCTGTTCCTCCCCTTTGTGCAGCTGTGCTTTTGGTTCTCTAGTGTGGCCCAAAGACATCACTATTTTGAGCTTTACATGATATCGCTGAATTGGATCCAGATTAGGCTGGTTTCACTTGGCTCCCATTGAAATCAATGGAATGAGTGAGTTATGACTTATGTCCCACTTATTTCAATGAGACCAAAGTACAATTGATTTAGTATGGATCCCACCCAGTGACACTGGGTGAGCCTCCAGTAAAGATTAATGTAGCCAGTGCTAAAGAAAAAACAGCATCATAGCATTCATTGATGCTTTTTCCCCTTTCCATGTTCCATTCCTCATGTTCCTTTATGTCTGTGTTCACAATCTAAGAATGATAAATCCCAGATGGATGAATGGTCATATTCCCATGATACAGCATATTCTTACCTGTTTCCCTTGCCATGGCCATGAGCTGTCTTTTTGGTGCTCTCTGTTTTAATTTTTGGAAGTGCAATCAGGATCTAGTGCATTCCTGAAAGATGTAACCCCCATCACATAGAACAATTTGTTACTTTCTCTTTCTTTTCCAAAATGTTGAAAAAGCTATATCAAAATGCTCAAGAACAGCCTCTGTTTTAACAATTTCTGTTTATAGGAGAAGACATAATTCATTGCATCTTATTTTCTTCTACACAACCAGAAAATGTCTTCATTTAGGTCTATGTATATCCTTATGTCTAACTAGTTATTAAAGCATTCAGGGTGGCAATTCCATGCAGACAGAATACATAGGCTTTCATAGGCATGGTGGGATTTGAACCACACAGGATCTATGCCTTTTTAATCATAAAAATGAAACAAGTGAAAGCTGTGATGAAGTAAGGGTAAGGGAGGCCTGTTTGGGGAAATGGGTTCATTCGGCTATTCCTAAAAGCATTTCAAAATGGCAGGATCAAAAAGGGTTAGCTAAGCTATTAATCTCAGTTCAAAGAGCCATCAAGTAAACTCCCCACTGTGCTCAGAACTAGATTGAATCCTTATGAACATACCGTCCTGTTGGCTCTGGAGCTTGTAGAGCAAGCAAAAACAATTGAAGGCTAGGAATTTTATTGTTCATTCTACTAAGTTTCTTGTCTGCTACTTTTGTCTGCCCCTCAATTATACTGAAAAACAAATAGAAGTGTACTTGGGTTTTTTTCCTTTATCTTGTAGGAAAATATTTCCAGGGTATTTGCCTAATTCTTATCCCTCCAAGCATAGATTTTGAAGACTTCTGTTTGTGAGGTCAGATCAGTAACAACAATAGCAGTATACTTTGTACATCAATATACTTAAGAGTGTTTCAAGTTAGTATTCCAGTGAGTCTTGCAAAGATCTCTTGAGATGGGCCAACATTATCACCATATAAGGAATTGAATCTCAGAGACAATGGCATGTTTAAAGGCCATACAATCAGTTCACGGCTGCATTGTGATGGGAACTGAGGATTTCCAAATTTCTACACATCAGTATTTGTTGGAAATTCAAAAGAAACTGAGGTGATGCAGTAAAGTAAAACAAGTGAATGTTTTTGCTTCTGTGACTGGCAAAAGATTGGAAAAGATGAGGGCTGGTTCTTGTTCACATTTCTCCAGTGATGGAAACAGGAGAATTCGTCTTAATTTTTGAATGGTTAGTTAATTCTTTCCAAACATTTTTAGCCAATACTTTGAAAAGCCGACAAATTCCTCAAGAGGTCTCTGAAATCATGAAAAAACTGCCCCCCCAACCTTTAAAACAATGCTTCCGTGCCAGGCATCTGATGTCTCTGGCTTCTCCAGAAGTATGTTTATGACCAAATCAACAAGCCTTCCTTTTTCTTCAAAAAGTTATCTCCCATTTATAAATGAAGAGAAGGGCTCATTTTCTTGTCTCTATTATCCTCTATCGTCTCTCTAGCTTTTCTTCGCAAACGAAGATTCAGGAAGGACTCATCCCATGCTTTCTGCAAGCACGCTGAAAACTAAAAGGCCAATCTGAGATAAACAAGTCCGGTTGCAGAAAGCACAGCAGAAGGTTTCCTTGGGTGATGTTTCTGGGTTGTGATTCTTTCTACGTTGTCATTTCTCTTCAAGACTTGTTTGGCGTGAGTTCTCAAATAAGGCTGCAGCATTGTGGATAGTGCGTCTCCATGCCTCCCGATGTGAGGCCAGGGCAGACCATTGTTGGTGATCAATTTGGCCGAGCCTGAGATGTTGTTTCAGGGAGTCCTTGTATCGCTTTTTTGGAGCGCCCCTCTTACGCTGACCCGTGGCGAGTTCACCGTAGAGTACTATTTTTGGGAGGTGATGGTCCTCCATCCTAGAAACGTGCCCTGCCCAGCGCAGCTGTGTTCTCAATATCATGGCCTCAATGCTGGTGATCCCTGCTTGCTCAAGGACAGCAACATTCATCACATAGTCAGTCCAGTGTATATTTAGGATTGTGCATATACAGCACTGATGAAAGCATTCAAGGAGTCATACGTGTTGGCAATAGGTGACCCATGTTTCAGACCCATAAAGGAGAATAGACAGTACAATGGCTCTATACACACTGATTTTTGTGCTTCGCCTCAGGTGTTTATTACTCCAGACTCTTGTGAAGTCTTCCAAATGTGCTATTTGCCTTTGCTAGTCTGTGATCGATCTCTTTGTCAATCTTGCAATCGGAGGAGATGATACTTCCTATGTATGTGAAATGCTGAACGGACCTGAGCACAGATTTGCCGATAGCAATGTTGGGGTGGTGGTGTTCGTCCTGTGGTACAGGCTGGTAAAGAACTTCCATTTTCTTAAGGTTGACTTCCAGTCCAAACAGCTCTGCAGCTGTTGCGAAGCGGGATGTTAGGAGCTGCAGAGCTGCTTCTGTGTGGGCAACAAGGGCAGCAGCAGCAGCGAAGAGCAGCTCACGGATTAGATAGTTTAGAGTCTTAGCACGAGCCCTCAGACGGCTTAAGTTAAACAAGCTACCATCAATACGGTAATGTATATAGATGCCATCTTCTTCTTCAAGCTCTGCCATAGCCCTTTGGAGCATCATGGTGAAGAAGATCGTAAATAAAGTTGGAGCAAGAACACAACCTTTCTTCCCTCCATTAGTTATTAGAAAGGGCTCTGTAAGAGCATCACCATATCTGACTTGACTGCGCTGGCTCTCGTGTAGCAAGATAACCATTTAAAGGAATTTGGGGGGACATCCTGGTTTTTCCAGGATCTGTCACAGACCTTTTCTACTCACAGTGTCAAAGGCTTTGGTGAGGTCGACAAATTTTACGTAGAGACCCTTGTTCTGCTCTCTACATTTCTCTTGCAGTTGTCTAAGGGCAAATACCATATCTGTAGTACTCCTATTGGCTCTGAAGCCACATTGGCTTTCAGGAAGAAGTTCTTCTGCAAAAGCAGGAACTAATCTGTTCAGGAGTATTCTTGCAAGGATTTTTCCAGCAATACAGAGCAGTGTTATGCCTCGATAGTTTGAGCAATCAGATTTTGCTCATTTTTTTTTTATACAGGGTGATGATGACTGCATCTTGGAGATCTGATGGCAGTTCCCCTTTTTCCCAGCAATTCACAAGGAGTTCGTGGAATTTATTGCAGAGTGCATGACCTGCATGTTTCCAAACTTCAGGTGGGATTCCATCAATCCCAGCTGCCTTGCCATTTTTCATCTGCTGTATGGCCTTAAGAGTCTCTTACAAAGTGGGAGCTATGTCCAATTCATTTTTCATTCATTTTTGTATCATATGTTGGATAGTTGAGTCTTGGACTACTCGGTTGGCACTAAAGAGACTTTGAAAATGTTCAGCCATCGATCCAGGATGGAGGCTTTATCAATAATTTATGTTTGAACATCTGTACTGTATAAGGAGCTTGATAAGTAGGTTCAAACACTGCTTTAAAACCTTCCTAAAATCTAAGATCACCCAGATCTGCACAGCGTTGTGTCTTTTCTGCTATATTGATCCACCACTTCTTCTGCATGTCTCGGAGTTTCTGTTGAAGTTTACTACATGTGAGATGGAAAACTGCTTTTCTTACATGGCAAGTTGGCTGGGCGAGGTATGCCTGCTGAGCAGTTCTCTTCTTTGCCATCAGCTCCTGGATCTCTTGGTTGTTTTCATCAAACCAGTCTTGATTTTTCTTGTGGGAGAACCCAAGGGATTCTTCTGCATACTGGAGAATACTGTTTTTGATATGTTGCCAAAACACTGTAGGAGAAGGATCTGTGGGATGGTCTTCAAGTTTTGTTTGCAGATTTGCTTGGAAGTTGTCTCTCATGGTAGCTTGTTGAAGATTGTTGCCTTGGAGCCTCCTCTTTAAGATGCCACCCCTCTTAGGTTTGAACTTAAGATGAAGATTTAGTTTACATCTTATGAGGCGATGATCTGTTTGGCATTCTGCACTGGGCATCACTCGGGTATGATGGACATCACAAATGTTTCTCTGTCAGACTTGAACATAGTCGATGAGGTGCCAATGTTTGGATTGGGGATGCATCCAGGTTGTCTTCAAGCTATCTTTCTACTGAAAGATTGTGTTTGTAATAGTCAGCTGTTGTTCTGCACAGAACTCTAGCAGGAGGCATCTGTTATCATTGCAATTTCCAACACCATGCTTGCCTAAGACACTTTTCCAGGCTTCGGAGTTCTTTCCTACTCTGGCATTGAAGTCACCAAGGATAATAATTTTATCTTCTACAGGGACTTTTTGTATGAGTTGGCATAGGTCTGTGTAGAGTTTGTCTTTCTCTACAGGGTCGGCTTGCATAGATGGGACATATATATTAAAGAGAATAACATGTGGGAGGCGTAAGGAAATAATGTGATCAGAGTGTCCTGTTGGCAAGGTTTCGAGTTTGGAGGCAATGGAGTTTTTAATCATAAAGCCTACTCCTGAAAGATGTTTTTCGGTTTTGGGTTTGCCAGACCAGTAAAGTGTGTAGCCGGCACCGTGTTCTTTAAGGTTGCCTTCCTCATGGAGACTAAATTCACTAAGAACAGTGATGTCAATATTAAGTTGTGATAGTTCATTACAGCAGAGCGACACTCAGGCCATCCACTATCTGCAGAGTCTCGCATGGTTCTGATGTTCCAGCATGCAAGTGTCAAGTTTATTTACACCTTTGGAGGCTGGTGTGGGCCTTTGTTTCTTTGCCTTGGTTTCACCGCATCAGAAGATGCCCGTCGGCTGCAGCTAGCCAACCAGGTAGATGGGGATGAGCTTTCGTTAGGCCACCTTTTCTAGGCCCCTCTCCATATGGAGCAAGCAGTGCTCTCCTTAAAAAATGCTGCTTGGTCGTTCAGGATGCTGCCGAACAAGACTGTCATCTCCTGGGTCAACCTCTTGTGACCAAAGTCCTGAACCGCCTGCATGCAGGGTTGGGTCTGTGACTTCCAGTGCATCTTTACACCTGCCGTTTCATCCCTCGCCTATCACTACAGGGCTTTTTTTGGAATTGGATATGTCCTTCGTGCCTGTGCAATGGATTTTTCTGGTGGAGTGCAGCGTGCACAGAACTGGCCTCACCCTTTAAACCAAAGGTTTATCTGCTGTGGCCTTGCAAGCATGGATGGTAGCATCGAGGTCCTCGGGTTGTAAGTTTGATTAGAGTTTCCTTCTCTTAGATGGCTTACCTTACAGGGTTGGACGAGCACCATCTGCCCGGGTTTGGGATTAGAGTTTTCCTTCTCCTAGTATGGTTGCCATTAGGCTAGAGAGCCCATCCTGCTCTTTGACTCTCTTTGTCAGACCCTTCAGTTTTGACCTGTCTGGCATGGGAGACCCTACTGGTGGCTATTATACCACCAGCAGCATAGATCAAAACATCATTAAGGTACGCAAGCCTCTCTCCTACAACAAGTGGGCGTCAATGGAGAGGATCCTCTATCGTCTAATCATTTGGAATCTGCTGTAATATAGTTTTCTGTTTTCTACTAGGACATCAAGAACGCCAAATATAAAATAGTTTCAAGGAGAAGTCAAGGACAACTACATTTCAAAGTGGTTTGTGCTAAGGAATTCATTATTCCTGAATGGAGAAGGAATAGTGATTCAGTTGGAATTCTTTCCCAATTCTGAAATTTGGCCACATCACTGATAAAACCAGGAGTTCCATTCATTCATTCCATTCTCACCTACTGTTTCAGAAAGTGACTCAAGAGAAGGAGCCACAATAAAGAGAAAGTTTGAAATAGGGATGAATGAGAATTTCATTTCCATTTATGTTTGACAGGACTTTATCAAACTTCATAAATATCTTCATGTTTTGAGATGGGAAAAGGTTGGGTTTTTTGAAAAACAAACAAACAAACAAACCCTGAATGCTGGAGAAATCGAAACAGACAGATATATCCATGCAGTTCCAAGGATTTGAGTGCTTAAGTCTATAACAACTACATTTGGATTCCCTCTTCAGTCGTGTTAGTGCTGAAATCTCTTTGTTCTGAGAAGTTGCTCATCTTTAACATGTACAGGGCAGCCAGGTAGCTGGGGGGTAATTTGTTTGGTGCAAATAGAGGAGATTTTTGTTTCAGAATTTTACCAGAATTTCCAAATTTCTCCATATTGGGGATGAAAAGCACCTGAATTGTTTTTTGTAAACAAACAAACCTAGAAGTGGGATTAAAAAAAACACCCTGTCAGATTTTTCTCCTCTCCAATTTCTAACTATGTTGTTTTTATATTCAGAATGGTATTTTGGGTTACAAGACCCCAAATTTTCTCTAGATATGCACTAAATCCAGTCCTTATGACAACTGACTTCATTCTGAAATAGTTGACTCAGTGCTCCATTGGTAGAATCATATTAATATTTTACACCATGAAAAAATGGGTTTGGAAATAGTTTCTCATTTCACCACAAACAAAACTGATCTGGCCATGTCTATAGATCCGTTCACTCCTTTGAATAAGGTCTTCATCTTTTCATGGTGGAGACTAGTATTAAATGGTATGAAAAAATACATTATTATGCAATCATATGGAATATGCTGGAGCAAATGCCCTGCCACTTAAAGTCCAATGTAACTACTGAAAGCAAATGTTTTCCTAAAGATTATGACTCAAATCCAGAGAAAATAAGCTGCATTTAAACCCAACTAAAAATGGGATAATGTAGTCATAACTAAATCCAGCAAAACTAATGATACTTAAGCACAACTAACTTTATTTGGAATGGATCCATGCATACCCCACAAAACTGACTGAACTTGTAGCCTTCCTTGGGAAAGTTAGAAAGGAAAGAGTTGTCGTGATCCTTTCTTTATTTTAATTATTTTATTTAATTCATTTAATATCCCACCTTTCTCCCAAAAATGGGACTCAAGACAGCTAACAACATATTTAAAAACATATAGATCAAAACAATTCAAAGTCATTAATAAATTTATAAATATAAGAGTTATTTAGACATTATTAAACAATTATAAAGTTAAAACAGTAAACATTAAAACATTGAAATTCATTAAAAGACCATGTAAAAACTTTAAAAACAGCACTGCATAGCATTAAGAAGATTATCAGATGCAGTCAAAAAGCCCAAGAGGAGCATGCGAGGACGATGTTACCGTACCGCAAACAGGTCTCAGTTTCAGACATCTTTGTCATCCTCACATTTTCAGTCTGTGCTTTCAATTAATGGGGAGGTCCTGTCAAGGAAAAGTGATGCCACTGAGAAAGCCCTCTCCCAAATGAGTCTGAGAAGTTGGTGGGACAGATAGAAGAGCCTCTCCAGATGTTCTTAGGGCTTTCATGGGCTCATGAAGGGAAATATGGTCCTTCAAATAACCCAAGCCAGATAGGGCTTTAATAGGTCAAAACCAGCACTTAAATTGTGTCCAGAAATGGATCAGCACCCAGTGGACCTGTTGCAACACAGGAGTAGCCAGCTCCAGTTAAAAATCTGGCTGATGCTCTTTGGGCCAACTGAAGTTTCTGAGCACTTTTCAAAGGCAGCTCCATGTAGAGCTCATTAAGTTTGACACTGGCCTATAGTTATCCAGTTTTTTCAGAGGAAGTCATACCACAGCCTCCTTCAGGTGAGTTGGGACCCTACCTTGTCATAAAGTCATTAATTACTTCACTTACCCACTTAGACACTCCTCCTCTGGCCTATTTAATCAGCCAGGAAGGGCAAGGGTCTACTACACATGTGGTGGCTATTGGCTTTTCAAAGATCCTGTGCACATCTTCAGGTTGCACAAATTGAAAAGCATTCATCAACACTGGACAAGAGGGACCAAGGTTACATTCACGAGACCTGAATGTACTCTGGCACCCAAGTCAAAGCGAATCCGAGTGATTTTATTTGTGAAGTGGTGGCAAATTCTTCACAGTGGGCTGTTGAGTGGCTTACATTCTCTTTTGGGCTAGATTGTCATGATCCCCGACCACTTGAAATAGCTCTGCTGAAGGGTTCTTTGTCTTTGTGGATACCATTATTATTATTATTATTAGTAGTAGTAGTATTACTATTATTTCTATCCTGCCTTTCTCCCACCAATGAGACTCAAGACAGCTAATATCGTTATAAAAACAATACAGGCTAAAAACAGTACAAAGTTAAAATCACATTATAAATATAAAATTTAAAAAGAAATTAAGCAACTTACAAGTTAAAAATATTATAGTAAAAATTAAAATACCTTTTAAAGACCCTTTAAAATTTTTAAAATCACATCAGACAGCCTCACTAGTCCAGCCCTTGTTGATTCATAAAAACCTGGTGGCACAAAAACATCTTAGCCTGCCACTTGAAGGAGAGCAAGGATGGGGCCATCTTTGCTTCTCTGGGGAGTTCCATAGTTTCAGAGCAGCCACCGAGAAAACCTCTCCTTTGTTCCCACCAAACATGCCTGAGAAGGTGGTGGGACTGAGAGAAGGGGCTCTCCAGATGATCTTAAAGCTTTACTGGGCTCATACCGGGAGATGTGTTCCTTCAAATAACCTGGACCCATGCCATATAGGGCTTTATAGGCCAAAACCAGCACTTTGAATTGTGCCCAGCAATGAACTGGCAGCCAATGGAGCTGTTGCAACAGAGGAGTTGTATGCTCTCTGTAGCCAGCCTTAGTTAACCACCTGGCTGCAGATTTTTGGACCAATTGAAATTTCTGAGCATTTTTCAAAGACGGTCCCACATAGAGCACATTACAGTAACCCAAACAGGATGTAAGCAAGGCATATACCACCAAGGCCAGATCTGACTTTCCCAGGAATGGATAAAGTTGGCGCACTAGCTTAGCTGTGCAAAAGCACTCCTGGTCAGAGCTGAATCCAGGAGAACCCCAAACTGTGAACCTGCATTTTCAGAGGGAGTGTAACTCCATCTAACACAGGCTGAATCCCTATTCCCAGGCCTGTCTTTTGACTGACCAGGAGCACCTCTGCCTTGTGTGGATTAAGCTTCAGTTTGTTTGCCCTCACCCAGCCCATTACAGCTGCCAAACACTGGTCTAGCACAGGAACAGCTTCCTTGGAATTAGGTGGAAAGGAGTAATAGAGCTGGGTATGATCAGCATAGTGGTGACACCTGATGTCAAAACCCTGGATAACCTTTCCCAGGAGCTTCATGTAGATGTTGAAAAGCATAGGGAATAAAACTGAACCCTGAGGGACTCCACAGGCCAATGGCCAAGGAGGTGAACAGGAATCCCCCAGAACCACCCTCTGAGACCACCCCTTCTGGAAAGAGTGGAACCACTGTAGAACAGTAACTCCAAGCCCCGTTCCAGAGAGCCAATTCAAAAGGATACCATGGTTGATGGTATCAAAGGTCACCAACAGGTCCAGCAGAACCAATAGGGACACACTCCCCCTGTCCAATTCCCTGCACAGGTCATCCACCAAGGTGACCAAAGCTGTCTCTGTCCCATAAGCAGGTCTGAAACCAGATTGGAATGGATCTAGATAATCACCTAATCCAGGAACCCCTGGAGTTGCGAAGCTACCACATGCTCCAGTAAGATAGCATTAGCCAGAAAGGCCTTTTTGCTACCTTTATTGTCTCACTATAGGCTTTCAGATAAATTCTATCCTGTTTTTGGTTGGAGTCACTCTGAGTTTTCTGCCAATGTTGCTCTAGTCACTGTCTTGCTCATTTCATTGCTGTCAGCTACTTAGAAAGCCAGGGGCTGGGTTAGCTCCCCTCCATAAGAAGGGATGCCTATGAGTGATCATGTCCACCACCCTGGTCATTTCCCCATTCTACAGGTTAACCAGCACTTCAGCAAGATAATCTGCCAAGGCAGCAGTAAACTCCCCCAATGCCATCATGAATCCACCCAGACCCACAAGCTTCCTGGGGAAGACCATCTTAATGGCCCCACACCCCTGCAGAGATTCTGAATCCCAGCAAGTCTAAACTTGACCAAGAAGTGATCTGGCCTGGCAATGGACAGTAAAAAGCTCCTCCATTCCCAAATCACCATCATTCTGCCTCCACACGCAAAACAAGGTCTAGAGTGTACCCAGCCACATGAGTGGGTCCAGATACCACTTAGGACAGACCCATGTTTGTCATGGAATACATGAAGTCCTAAGCCACTCCCAACAAAGTAACCTCAGCATGGATGTTGAAGTCCCCCAGCATCACAAGTCATGGGGACTTCAATAACCCCTCCCCCAAAACCACAGCTCAGGAAAGGAGACTGTGGATCAGTAGGGTGGGCGGTACACCCACAGAATTTCCTAATCTGTCCCAGCCACCCATGTTTAAATGAACACACTCAAACCCTGCAGACTGAGGGATAGGAAACCTGGTCAGGGGGTATCACAATAGACCACTGCAACTCCACACACACACACACACACCAAGTCTCACCTGCTACTGCACAGAGAATCCTAGTGAGAGAGGTTAATTCCCACCCCCCCACCTCATCCTACCACGTCTCTGTAATATATGCCAGGTTGGCATGTTCATCCAGGATCAAGTCCTAAACGGCAGTTGTTTTACCATCCACAGAACTGGCATTAAGCAGAGGCATTTTCAACTCGGTGTGTGTGTGTGTGTGTGTGTGTGTGTTGCCTTGGCTATCCAGATGATTTGGGATGGGAGACAGTTTGGGGGTGACTAACACCCTTAATACACTGAAGGCACCAGAGCTCATCTTATCTTGGATGCTAAGCAGGGTCAGTTCTGGTTAGCATTTGGATGGGAGACCTCCAACAAATACCATTGGCTATATTTCAGAGGCAGGAGCTGGCAAAAGCACCTCTGAGTATTCCCTGCCTAAGACAACCCTATGAAATTCATGGGGTCACCATAAGTCAACAGACAACTTGAAGGCACATATACACACAACACCTTATTGTCAACTCTTCCCCCAGGAAAATGCAACAGTCTCCCATTTACATATCTCCCTCTACCCTGTATAACTTGGATGGCTGCTCACTGAGCACCATTACATCCCTCCCTTTGTTGGCCACATATCTCCCCTCCACACCAACATGGTCAGTTGTTTATCCTGACAGGCCAGTGTCTTTAAGCAGACTGACTTTTCTTTCCTGAAAACCAACAGCAGGACAGGCCCAGGCCCAGGCCCAGGCCCTCATGTCACCCCGAAATGGCTTCCCCCAAGGTTCTACCCAGCTGGCAGCAGGGCTGCTCTCACGGTAGTGCCACTTGTATTCCCTAGCCCAGGGAGCTAACCCAATCCATCTGGGAAACCTGTTGGGGACTGTTGGCTGGGACTCAGTCCTGCAAAGAGGTGACTTTCTGTTGTGGTGAAAGAGCTTGACTTCCTTCCAGAGTGAAGAAAGAGGTGGCAGATGGAATATGCAGTAGGTGGCAAGCTCCCTCTCCTTCACTCCCAGGGAGACTTTAGGTCATCCACAATCTCTGCAGGGGCCTATAGTACAATTCGGGATGTCACCTTAGAAGTATGAACTACTGAGTTTAACAGGAATTATTAAGCAGGGATTGTTGACATATTTCTAAACCCTTATAGTATAATGTTTGCATGTTTTTGCAGAAGTAAGTCCCACTGGAGAGCTAGTGTGGTTTAATGGCTTGAACTTTGGACTACGACTCTTGAGACCAGGGTTCAATACATTACTTGGCCATAAAAACCCATTGGGTGACCTTAGGGAAGTCATGTTCTCTCAGCCTCAGAGGGAGGCAAAGGCAAACCTTGCTAAGAAAACCCCTGTCATAGCTTCGCCGTAAGTCAGGAATGACTTGAAGGCACAGAACAAAGAAAACAAAAGTCCCACTGAGTTAAATGGGATTTTTTTTTTCAGGTGTCATAAATTTGTGACATTAATAATTGTTTTAAATCCTAAAAAATGAAGATTGTGGAATTATTTTGTATGCATTCTTTTACAAAAAAAAAATTATTTTCAAACAGACATCTACTTTAATGTGTGACCAGATTTCTATATTGGCTAGTAAAACAATATTTGTAATTATCATCAACTGAGAAGATTATTCAGATTACTTCTAACAATTGTTGCTCTTTTAAAGTGAAGTATCACAAACATAGTTCCTCCGCAACATGTGTAATTGCTTTGCGCATGTTTTGTTTTAAGCCATTTTAGTTCTCCCAGTGCATGTTCAGATTTGCTAAAAGTTGAAAACACAAAGACATGTTCAGACACATGCTTTCTATTGCTACTCAGTACCAACAGTGCCATCTATTATTTTGAAAATGTTCATGCAGGCACTGAATAATAGTGATTTTATCAGACTAAATTCATACCCTTCTTGAACATTTGCCAATTACTGAAATTAAAAACAGTGTGTTTTTAGGTTTTTTTTTAAAAAAAAATCAGAATGAAATTATTTTTGTAAAATAAATTCTCCACTGTAAAAAAATGTTGCAATGTGATGGTTCAGTGGAGACAGAAATAGCTATGCTAAACTATCCTTGGTGCATATATATATTGTTGAGTTCAGTGTTTTCATCACTTAAATGAAGGACTTAAATTAGCTAGATTGTGGTCTTTATTTTATAGACTGGATTTATATGTGGCCAAAATGAAAGCCAGCATCCATCAGTGCTACCACACTGGTGCAAATCATGTTGTGCTCATGGATATGGAGTTCTGGATTATGCACAGGGGGAATCCAACAGAGATTCCAATTGTGAACCCATTGCACAAGCCATAGCATGCTTATGGTCAACAACAGCACAAAAGGTGCTGCTGCTTGTGGAATTGCTTTCCTCTGCTGACATTACATTGGATTTAGGCGTAAACAGCTAAAATCCAGATTTTAGTGATGGTGATATGATGACTCAATTTTTAACCAAGTTTAACCATTTACAGAATTTATTCTTCAAATAAAAACAGACAGATTATTCAATGAATTTTATTTGGGAGTGGCATCCAGGACACATTTCTTGTAGTTAGGCCCCAACTAAGGGCTTGTCTACATGGGCAATTTATCCTGTCTTGCCCCCATCTTGGAGCCCTGCAGACTTGATGACACAGGGCTTTTGTCCAGTTTTGTCCCTGGGCAGTCCTCATGACTCCCAGGGCAAAGATGAGGCTAAGATAGGGGGAAGACGGGGTAGGGCCCAATACAGTGTCTTTAAAAAATACCCAGTAAAATCTGTTCTCAACAGCAAAAAAAACAAATTGGGCCCTGCATGATTGCAGGAGCCCATTCTGACATGCCAGCTCATCACTGCAACTGCCATCTGCTTCAGTCTTCCATAGCCAGAAAGGGGTTCTGCTGGTCACATGCTGCAAGCTGGCTTCCTGACATCAGCGAGTGAAACGTGGATGGTAGTGGTTGTAGCTGCAGGGTCTGGACTCTGGCCCATTTCATGCTGGTAATGGGGAAGGAACAGGCCAGATCCGCAGGCAGAATATGCTGACAGGGAGCTGGAATAGTCTGGCCAGTGTAGCTGAGCCCTAGGTTAGCAATGATCCTCCTCACACCAATAACTGAAACTTTGAGCTGGATTGTCAGTCACTGGTTGCAACCCTGTCCAGGCCCACTTAGTAGATGTTAGTGGCATCTAGGCAGTCTAACTGTGTGCATGGCTGTAGCCATTTCCAAGCATTGTAAAGTCTTAACCATTAACCAAATGCATTTTTTTATTCACCAGATTCTTATTCAGATTGTTCCAAGATAGACTGATTTTTTCCACATTCAGAGCTCTCAGTTGTCTTTGCTTCCCACACTGCCTTTTTCATGGGAATTTATGGGAGATCCAGATAAAGATATCTTCAATACATGGAAGCATGTGTTTTCCCATTGTTTTTTTCCAGCTTTTTTCTTACCAGAGGAATGTTGGGGTGTAAGAGCATAAAAATTAACAATTTATTAAAGATTCCAGGGAGCAACCCTTTGGAAGTATCTTCTTGAGAAAAGTAAAAGTTTACTGTAGCAGAGTTAGGCAGACACAAAGTGAAGCAGACTCAACTAGCATTGGTAAGTACTGTAAATCACTCAGCCATTAAAGCCACTTAAACAAAATAAAGACAAGAAAAACTTTTCTTTAAAAAAGAATACTGAAACATTTACTAATAACTCTTGCAATCTACATATTCAAGGCAAAGATAGTGTCTTTAACTAACTAAAGGATTTCAGGGTAGAACTCACCCAATCCAATGAATTCAGGTTAGGATAAAGGCAAACAAGGCAGGCTTTCCTAAGTTTTATTTGCAGTAGCATCCATATTTCTTTGCTCTTCAGAAAAGGTGAATGCAGGTAAGTGAGAGCATAGCTCCCATCTTCATGCATGCTGAGTTAGATGTGTATATGTACCTCGTGAGAGGCTTCTTTCAGAAGAGAGAGAACAAAGAGCAATAAAACATTTAAATCATGAGGTGTTGTGATAAATGACTCAACAGTCACCCCATAGCTACAAAATGACTAAGGCAGTGTGAGGAGAAGGGGAGGAAAATTTAGCATTCAAAGGAGTTCCCTAATCTTAGCAAGTGGGGGTAGGGTGCAGGAAGAATGCTATATCTCCAACAAGGAAAAACTGTCAGAGAAAAAAAAGTGTAATAACTATATAATGCCTTTTACCTGTGAGTGGTTGGACTCTTTTGTCTGGAAATGCTCCTAATCTCACAACCCCAAATCCTAAATGTGTCCACGTGGCACAACAATGTGATTTCTGGCTCACCATTAAGTGTCGTAATATTCATTGCCTTTAAAACTAAATTCCATGCCCAAAATATGTCTGAAGTTGTCAGAACTTAAAATATATTACCAATCAGTATGCTTTGTGTGAATGCTGTTTTATGAACATAGATTGAAAGACACGTCTGGAGGAAGTATAAAATTAAACTGAAATCCAAATATCAATACATCCCAAAACTCAATGGTATACTCATAATGTTGCCTCCATCTGGCAGAGTAATATTGGATATGAAAACTGGTGCCTATGTTAATCTAGATATGAAACACCTACCACAATTGCTCACATATTAGATTCACAACCTCCATCTTCAGTGAGGGGTTTGGAGGATGTATGTTCTTCATTCAAAAAATGCAGTCATATTGCCAAAGAGTTACGTTTTCCCACTCCACCCAAGGAAAAGAACAATTGTTAGATTAAGAGGAAAGAAACATAAGAAACACATACATACTTAATCTAGTGTATGAGAATTTTCCCTCATCAGATCATTGGCAATTTCATCTTTGAAGCAGAAAACTCTCTCTCTCTCGATATATATATATATATTTCTTAAGTGCAGACATAGCAATCTCATACAATAACTGCATATTTCCCCTTCTCTTTGACACTTTATCACTCAGCAGCTGAAGTCATGCAGTTTAAAGCTGTTTCATTTCACAGGTTTTCCTGACATGTTTGTCACCATAGCAGCAAAACAGACTACTTAAAAAACAAAACAAAACAAAACAGACACAAAATCTGTAAAATTCATGGGTTCTTCAAACTTTCTGGGTGCTTTGCAGTAGAACTATAAGCAACTGGTTTAAAAGGAATAGAAATGAAATGCCTCTCTGGTTTTGACTGGCTTGATTCCTAGATGAGCTGCATTCTGCACCTTATGTTCATCCCCCTTGAGTTATTATAGCCCTCAAATACTGCCAGATTGCTGCTAGATTTCCTTTTAATTTTTTGTTTTCTCTTTCTAGGGTGCAGACAATGGAGCTTTATTTAAGTGAAGTGGTTGCCTTTGAGAAAAAGGGTTTGCTTTTCTGTGAAACATTGCTTTATTTTAATGAGACCTAAAGACAATGCTAACCAAAAGTGAATTTAGAATAAGTGTTGGGATATGGTTCTGGAAGCAAATTATATGCTGTATTTTCTGTTGATACCCAAAGATTAGAAAGACTGGATCTCCATAATAACTGAAATTCAGAATATACTCTGTTTCACTTGTTCAGCTATGTCAAGGGCATAGCACCACCAGATCACACTGGGATGACAATTAAATTATTAACTGTAGAACGTGAGTTCTTCATCAGATAATGGAAGGGAAGAAGAAGAATAAATTTGATTGTCTTATTGAGAAATAGGATCTTTTTATTATGTATTCAAAGACTACAGTATGTATAGTCTGCTTTCCTCTGCTGGGGTAATTTACTTTAGATAAGTTTTAGTGATTACAGAAATCTGAACATTTAGTTGGATACTGTGACAGAAACCCAATGTGGAGTCATCTTGTATGAATGTAACTTTACATGATGTTATGTTTTCTTATGCAGAATACAGGCTAAAAATCTTTTCATGTAAATAATTTTAACCCATGTACCTACCATATTACCTTAAATAGGAAAATATGATTATTCTTGCACTAGTGAGGAAAGAGATATAGGCATGTAAAATAATGGGGAGCAGATGCAGCCACTAAAACTAATGATGTTCTTATAACTGTCATGAGTTTGTTGTCACTTCAGAATATTACCACAAATTTAAAAACAAGAGATTATAAAATTGTGAACAGATTGCAGAAACAGTTTAAAAGGTACTTACTGCAAGCTTCTCTCTCTCTCTCTCTCTCTTAAAGCTGTTTTCTGTACAAACAATTCAGAGTAATAAAACCAGAAAATATAAAGAAAGGAGCACAAATGTATTATGAAGAATAATTAAAAGAATATAAGGATACTATACAACACTTCCCTGCTATAAAAATATTACTAGATATTTACTTATGCAAATTCATAATTTTTATTATGAGAACTGGTATGAATTTATAATTTATCCTTTTTAGTGGCCTGCCTATCTATCTATCTATCTATCTATCTATCTATCTATCTATCTATCTATCTCCAGGTACCCTCAGATAATGCAATAATGACATACAAAAATTGCACATGTTTAGCCTTATGCACATGGTAGAAGTATGTCAGGCCAGCTTTACCATTAAAGCCACCCAAGACAGTAGATTTTGGCTTTCATGAAAGGCAGCAAATTTTCATTTGATCATCATATTTTTATTGCCAGACATCAGAAATGGAGATCCTGCCTGATGTGCTAAAATAACTTGGATGGCTTTGATTACTATGCCTCTTGACTGAGGTGTGATATCATTTGCTGCTCTACTTCAGGCAGCAAAATATCTTGGATTGGCCTTAGACATTCTCAACTATTGCTCCCTTGTACAATGCTCTCAGTGTTAACTGTGGACAACCATGGGCGGTAAGTACAACATTTAAGCACCTGCTCAGGCTGATTCTTTCAACTACCATACTTTCTCTCTTCATGCCATTGAAACCAGAAGTTATTTCCCCTAAGTTCAGAAGAGTTTAGACTTTGCATTAGTGATGTTTCCTAGAGCCTTTTTTGATTCTCAGTTTTGTGGACATTCATTGTCACAATAGTTGCTGTTTGTTTTTCTCCAGTTTCTCCAGGAAGGCACAAAATTCTTTCTGAGTGAACATGGTATGGTTTCTGAATACACCCAAAATGATGTTTGTCTGTGCTTTATAGTCCAGTCTGACGCAATACCATGTTTACTCAGGAAAGTGGATTTCCTATACCAAGCAGAGGAGATTGGATGGCCTATCAGCCCCTTTCAGTTCCACATTCTTTGACCTGAAGATCAACAGAACTTACAAGGAAAGGACAGGATCACATGCTTAGTCAAAATGAACAAACACAACATAACCCAATCACTTTAATGAACTGCTGAATGTTCTAGGTCACATTGCCACTTTTTCTAGGTTGAGAATAGAAATGCTGGCTCCAAGCAAATTGTTGAATTCTGGCATTACCTTCCCCTACCTGTGCCTCCCACCTTTCTTCCCTTTCTCCCTTTTTTGTATGGGGAAATCATACTGATATAAAGCACATACTATAAAAATATCAGTTTAAAAAAATGCTTCAGGTGGGTCTGTTTGAGAGCAGAATAGAAAGTGGTGGGAGCTTCTTTTGAACTTCCCAACATATGTGTGTGTGTTTGCTATTTTGTACACACACATATATACACACACAGCATTCTTTTGTTTTATATGTATTATTTCACTATGACATCTAGTCATGGGGGGGGGTTTACACTATTTGTAGACTGCTGTGCTAATTTCCTACAGAGGGAAATGGTATAATGACATTTATGTGAGCTGCATAGCAACTCCCATGCTGACATCCTCCAAAATGTAAATTCCTTAGATGTTAGAAGAGGGTGCAAATAACTTCTTGCATTGATTCAAAATAAACTGTTTTATGATGGCATTAAACTCATACCAAGAGAAGTTGGCAGATTACTAAAGTTAGTTCCATATGAAAAAATGCAAGGCAGTGAAGATACAACAGATTTTCCTTTGCATAACAAGAACAACTGCGTATGAAGGGTATCACACATCAAAAGGCCTCTCTAGGGTGAAAATAAAGTCTTCCCAATAGGTTTGACCTCCATATCAGTTCCAAACAAATATAGCATTCCTTCTCAGTACTAGAGATGGTCTTGTCAAAAGAATTCTCCCTTACATAGATAAACAAGTGGTTGATTTGCCAGCTCCACAGATGCATTCCAGCTTTCCTCTAGCTTAATGTGTTTCTACCACAAGATGATGCATGAGTTCCCTTACAAGGAAAGCAGCTTGGGTCAACATTGCACCATGCAACACTTTCATTTTATAATGTGGAACATATGTTGCTCTATAAAGTTGTGTATGCAATTGTAAATTGTAACACTGTAAATGCCATCATCAGCTACAAAATGTCATGAAATCCTATAAACCTTGAACACTGCCATTTCAGAAATGTACTACATCTTGTCCTATATCTTGTCATTTATGTAGCACTTTTAGAGAATAATTTTTTTGTTGTTGTTTACTACTTTCAATTTTGAATGTATTTACTTTAGATATCTAAATTTGCTTCAATGTCTCTCCACTCATCCCCCCACAATTACCAAAAGAATTCATATTGAAATAGTTAGTTGTTGTTGTGCCTAAGGAAGACTTCTCCGGGTCACTTTATATATCCTTACCCCTCCTCTTTTGGTGCATTTGTTTTAGATTAACCACAGCTTTATATGTTGTCTAGACCCAACAAACTGTGTTTAATATGATATATGGTTTGCTGAAACAAGCCAACTTCAAGCCATAGTTTAAACTATTAGTCTTTGGGTATAATGTTAAACTATACTTAAAAGGCAGCATAAACATCTGAAATCTTCCCCATAATTATAATGGAGGAAAAGGGGGATATGCAAATCCAGGGTTCATTTGCTGCTCATCTAAACCGTGTAACACTAAACACTAAACTATGGTTTAGCACCATGGTTTAGTGTAATGTGTGAACACTCTCCTTGTGACACAGTGGAGATTGGTGGCTCCAACATTAGTGGAGTGGTGAATCTGCAATAGGATTTAGTCTGAACTTTAAAGGAGCTATACAAGGTCCTGAACCCATTTTGGGTATATGGTCAGTACCTTGTCTAACACCTTTAAAATTTAGATTAGGATGAACTGCTCCACTGACAGAGCCAGCAGCCTCCTCTCTGAGTCTAAGGACTTTATCAGACAAGGCAAAAATCACATCATAATGATGCAATAATCACATGATGGGCTGAAATTATCAGACATTATCATCATTGTCCCATGGCCATCATGTGTGCCAGCCATGAATAAGGCGTTGCTTTTTATTGACAGTTTAACCCGTCCATTGGAAGTTTTAACCATGCTCGCGTCTTCTTGCAAGAACCGCCAAGATCACGCACCCCGGCTAATGCAGAAGTAAACTCTCATTCTTAAAGTCCTAGTGATCACTGTGCGATAATTCTGTGGTGATTTCTTCACATGATTACAGCGACGTGTGAAAATAAGTTTATAACTCCACTATGTTTTCACTTTCCTCACTCATGGGATTACAGTGTTTTTACATGCTAGTCTGATAAAGTCCTAACAGGATTGTTCTCATGAAGAAAAGCACAATTCCCTCTGCACAAACAGCCAAGTAATACATACAATGAAAAATTATGTTGAGTTGAGAGTTGTTCTTTTCAAAGTAGCTAGCTGGACTTGGTGTACCATACGCCATTAAAAAAATCCCCCCAAAACACCTGGCAGACCTCACAACAGCCCTGTAAGGTAGGCTGATGGATTTAAATTCCTCCTCCCCCTTCTTAGCATTCCACACTTTTCCTGGAATTGCTGAGGGTGACTTGCTCTGTTGCCCAGTCGCTGCTGACACTGCCAGCTGACTGCCTGGGTCCTGTTGCAGGAGGTCTGTCACCACCGCCTGTTGACTGTCTGGGTCCCAATCTGGGCCACAGATTGAGTAACAGGAATGCATTGTGAGGTGGAGAGGGAATTTGCATGTGGGTGGTGATTGGTTGGGTGTGGGTTGAGAGTATTTCTTGAGCAGCCAGTCAGCACACTGGAAAAGGCAACATGCTCAAGATAATTATATATAGAGATTGTTAGTTCAGTTTTTTAAAAAGCAAAAACAAAATGGAAATACAAATGCTTTTACATTTCAGAAGTGCAAATCAAATACATCAAACAAGATAGGGAGGGAAAGCAGAGGAAGGAAAAATAAATGAATGAAGAGTTCTTTGAAATCTCTCTGGCTTTTCTTCGCAAACGAAGATTCAGGAAGGACTCATCCCGCGTTTTCTGCAAGCGCGGTGATGACTAAAAAGGCCAATCTGAGATAGACAAGTCCGGTTGCAGAAAGCACAGCAGAAGGTTTCCTTGGGTGATGTTTCCAGGTTGTGATTCTTTCTGCGTTGTCGTTTCTCTTCAAGACTTGTTCGGTGTGAGTTCTCAAATAAGGCTGCAGCATTGTGGATAGTGTGTCTCCATGCCTCCCGATGTGAGGCCAGGGCAGACCATCGTTGGTGATCAATTTGGCCAAGCCTGAGATGTAGTTTCAGGGAGTCCTTGTATCGCTTTTTTGGAGCGTCCCTCTTACGCTGACCAGTGGCAAGTTCACTGTAGAGTACTATTTTGGGGAGGCGATGGTCCTCCATCCTAGAAACGTGCCCTGCCTAACACAGCTGTGTTCTCAATATCATGGCCTCAATGCTGGTGATCCCTGCTTGCTCAAGGACAGCAACATTCATTACATAGTCAGTCCAGTGTATATTTAGGATTGTGTGTAAACAGCACTGATGGAAGCGTTCGAGGAGTCGTAAGTGATGGCAATAGGTGACCCATGTTTCAGATCCATAAAGGAGAACAGACAGTACAATGGCTCTATACACACGGATTTTTGTGTTTTGCCTCAGGTGTTTATTACTCCAGACTCTTTTGTAAAGTCTTCCAAATGCGCTATGTGCCTTTGCTAATCTGTGATCAATCTCGTTGTCAATTTTGGCATCTGAGGAGATGATGCTTCCTAGGTAGGTGAACTGCTGAACAGACTTGAGCACAGATTTGCCGATGGCAATGTGGGGATGGTCCAGAAATAAATAGGGGAGGTCTGGTTTCACCTGAAACATCACCTACACTTTTCTTCCTTGGTTAGAGACTTAACAATTTAAAGGTGCTGTTCCATGTACTCATTCCCTTGCTTAGTGAGGGGACATTTGGCCAATTAGTTCACTTCCTTGGAATGTGTATTTCTGGGGTCACATTGCAATTGTCTTGTTAGCTTTGACCACATGTGTGTGTGTATGTATCTTCAAGTCACCTGTCAACCTATGCATTTCATAGGGTTGTCTTAAGCAAGGGATACTAAGAGATGGTTTTGCCAGTTCCTTCCTCTGACATATAGCCCACAGCACCTGGTATTCATTGGCAGTCTCCCATCCAAGTACTAACCAGGGCTGTCCCTGCTTAGTTTCCAAGATCAGACAGGGTCTGGTACCTTTGGGGTATTCATACTTACAGCATAGAATTTACGTATCCGTTTGAATGCCCTCCTTATCTGGGATATCATCTTATGCCTATTTCTTGACTAATCAGAAATGTGCTTCCATCTTTACACCATCCATTTGTACTTTCACACAGAATGCATTCCTCTCAGTATGCAAATTCTATAAATTCTTTAGTTTCTACAAGCACAATATAAGAATTTGATATAATTATTTAAGCATGTCAGCAATAACTGAAGCTAATGGCTTTGGTACTCCTGCCCAGCCCCTTATAAATGCACAAAACACAGGGAAAGCAAATACTGGAAAGCTTTACCAAATTTGTGGTGTAAGATAAGTACATGATACTGAGATATCTCAACTGGGATTTCTAAAACAATATTGCAGTTGCTAATAAAACAAACATGATTAGACAAAATAATGATAATTTCCCCACAGATACATTTTTTCTCACATCCTTTACATTTTATTGTGAGCCTTATGGTATTGCTTGGCAACTTTCAAGAAGAATAATGGCCATACTATTAACACATGTCCAATTCTGCAAAGGCAAACCCAGAGTACATTAATCTACTGACCCCTGTTCTTAGAAGTTTCTAGGGCACTTAATTTATGAAAGACTATCCACAGAATCCTGCTATTCTGTCTTTGACTGAGCACTGCATGTATCAAGTGGTCTATATGTACAGTTTATTACATCTAACATATAGTAAAATCATCGATCATCTATGACTTGCTGGTCACCAGGCAGGTATTCTTGTTTTAGATTTATGAGAAAGTGTATAAAAAATGCCCTAAAAGAATAAAGATATCTATTAAAATCTTACAACCCACACCATCTGGTAAACCCATCACTAGTGTTTTATGGCCTACATTTGCTTGAAGTTAAAGTTTATTGCATGCAATGTGTGGTAAAAGAATTGTGTCACTTCTCACCCGGTTGTTGTTGTACTATATATAGAGGGTGTGTTGCATCCATCATCGTGGTGGGGACCACTCCCCCCTTATCTCCCTATATATATGGGATTTGTGATCTGCCCAAAGGTACGGAGGTGCTGAGGAGTGAATGAAAACAGATACACTCTAAAATTTTAATAGCTGACCCTGCATGAGTTAAGAAATGGGGTGCTTTCCCACTTTTTCTTTTCTTTTCTTGAACTGCATATGAAATAGTATTAATCTTGACAGGACTAGGGAGGGTGAGGTGGTTTGCTTCAGGCACCAGCTCTTGGGATAGCACATCATCAGCCAAAGGTTATCAAAGGTTGTTACTCACAAAATCCGGCCAGCACACAAAAAAGTGCTTACAATGGAACTACAATCTTGTTGTTGTTGCTTGGAAGCCTAGACCAAGATTCCCAGATATTGGAAAAGTTACTATTTGGGGAGTACAACTCCCAGAGCCCTCCAGCTAACATAGGAGCTGTGAATGCCCAAAGGAACTTTTCCAAACACTGCAACCTCACAATATGAAAGATACTGTAGCTCATAATCTGAATACTTCTTTTAAAAAATCTGCAGTCTGTTGCCTACACAATATTAAAATGGTTGGTGTGGCAGAAGATGCAGAGACAGAGTTCTAGGCAAATCACTCAGGACTGTTAGAACACTTTATTAGTGATGCTGTGAATAGAAATAGGTATAGGCTTTATGCAAACACATATACATATATCAGTTTTGTTTTATAATAGGATCCCATCCCTGAGCTGGAATAGATTCACCTTGTGAATCAGCAAATGCAAAGCATGCTATCACTCTGGTGGAAAATGCTGACAAAGACATGGCAATACCCTTGTACAAGTGGAATACTACCACAATTGGAAGCCATGTGGAGAGAATGAGAAAAGAACAAATGTGGATAGAATGAGAATAGAGTAGCGCTTATATGGAGGACTTTGATGTAGTTACTCCCACATCATGTGACAATGGTGCGACATTATGCCTGTGAAAGAGGCAACAAGTTAAAATAGTCTCCCATTTTGGCTGTGCATTAACCTAAATAGTTTCATGCCCCATGAGCCTAATGAGGGTATAGAGTCAGAGTCAGAGGAGGAGGACATGGCAGGGAATGGCCCTAGGACCCTGGCACAGGTTTATCTACACCTGTGCCAGCAGGGAACCCTGCCAACCTAGAGGCTTGAGCAGAGGACGAGCCTGGTCCAAGTGGTTCGGCATCAGTCCCAGCAATGAGTCCTGCTAATTCAGATAAGGATGATGAAGAAGAGAAGGACTTACCTCCACCATCACATACCCAGCAGCGAGCAAAAAAGGAAGCTCAAAGGAAGTCTCTGAAACTTTATGAGAAAAACCTGCTCATTAAAAAATACCTGACAAAGCCTTAATTGCTTTCTATATGCCGGGTGAAGTGATGGAGGCTTTGTCAGAGATCAACTGATCTTCCTGGTGAAGGCTTCCTGCTGACTTTGGTGCCTGGATTCCAGTTATCTTGACTTCTGTTACCTTGACTCATGCTTAGACCTTGGACTGTCCCTGACTACTCTGCTGCCTGCTCCTGTTGACCCATGGACTGTTTTGGACCAACACTGACTGACTGCCATAAGCCTTTGACCTTTTGGACTGTGTTACTGGACTAAATCTCTGACTGTGTTTGCATTCCTGTGAGCTAATTAACAGTTAGGCTACCTTCCCAGACTACTGCTGTTTCTATTTTGCTGGTAACTAGTTGCTTTCTGGACAATGGCTACTGCTCCACTGTCTCTGTAGCCAGGCATGGCAGGCCGTCAGTGGTGGACAGAATATTTGAAAATACTAGAAAAATGGTAGGAAAACAGTTTTCCTGAGTGCAGGGAAACTCTGATGGGGAGAATCTTAGATGGATGAGAATCTTCACAGTTAAGGATTTATTATGTGCCAAAAAAAATGCACTTGAGTTTGTGTGTGTGTGTGTGTGTGTGTTTCCTGTGTAGAAAACAAGTTTCCTTTACAGAAAACAGTGTGCACAATTCTTGCCTGTGAGAATGAAATTTATGGAGATTTACATCCCTATCATAAGATCTAGCCCAAGCACACACTGCCATACTTCAACGTGTCTAGCATGGGGCTAACTTCATTCTGTCCTCATGTTCACAGAACAAACATGTTGGAAATTGATAGGAGGCACACTGGTGAATTCCCAAGGCTTTTTATTGCCTCAGGCTTGCACACCATTTGCTTTTTCCATATTTGTTATAGGTCATGTTTCATTGCTGATATTGTCATGTAGTTCATTTGCAGCTTTACCACCTACTCTTTTCATTTGGAGGTAGGAAAGTGGACAAAGAAAGCAGAAGCCTTTTAAAAATAGAGTTTGTGTCTATTCTGCTTATTTCAATGGAAAAATGTCTGTTGGTCTACATCAGACTTCTCCAACCTGCTGCAGCAATATTGTGCAAGACATACAAACACCTGCATGCTGAGCCAGTGAACCCTGGTGCCACCCAGGAATGGTTAGAAAGGATTTTAAGCTACTTTACATATAACAACCAAATGCTATTCTCCCCTAGGATTTCTCACCCAGAAAGTTGTTCCCCTGTCTCCTGGGAAGCACAAAAGTTTCCTAAGACTTCAGCCAATGTCCCAATGACCCTGAGCAGCAGAAATGTTGCCTTACCATCTGAACATTCAACTAGCATAGGAAAGGGCTCTCCATGCAAACTGAAGCATGCATTTGAAGCAGCTCCACATCAGGGGAACCTGGCCTTATCAGGGGTCCTCCTCAAATGGAGGAGCTCTACAAGTGGTACTTGAGTCTGCTCAAGAAAGCTACTACCATATTCTGCACAAATGTATGGCCATGGTGTGAATCAATAAAAAGGATGGGCCTAATCTCTATAGCCCTCAAACCCCTTAAGATTTGTTTCAATGTATTGGGCTAGGAGGTCATATGGGCCTTCAAATTAAATGCTGGATCATATAATAAGCTTTCCAAAATATAACAAGAGAAAGGAAGAAAAATATGTCGTCTTTTATGACAGTATCCTCATGGCAGGTGTAATGTCTGTTCTTACTAACAAGTCCAGGTATAAGAGGTTCTTTTGAGTGAAAGGCACACAAGAAACATTCTGTCTAGGTACACTGTCACTGAATGAATGTTTATCTAGTTTTCACCAAATGGGGAAAAAATCTGCTCTAACTCTCTGGCACTCTAATTCTTCTCTAAATTCCCTCTCAGTTCTGTTCAGACTTCCCAAAAGATCCTCTAAGCCCCAGGAGACGGGGCTTAACATGCCATCCAGCAAAATCAAATGTCACATCCTATCTCCCCTCCCTTAAAACCCACCTTTTCATGCTTGGCCCGATTAACATAGGCATTTAATGGACAGTGGGGGTGGTGGAGGATTGTCCAGCTCTATATCAGTTGCTGGACCTAAATCACAACATCATCCTCTGCCACCTCTGGAGGGCCCCTGGAGGTTCTCTGGGGATCCTTCCTTGTTCTGTTGTCCACCTATAGGCATGCAGCTGAATGCTACTTTGCCATACCCACACTCCTCCATCCACTACCTGGCTTTTTTGAAGGGACATGAAAAAGACAGGCTTTGAGGAGTCATTGTACAAGGGATTCCTCCCTTCTGAATGACCAAAAAAGACACAATACAGGTGCAAGTTGGACTTATGCTTGTATATGTCCCTAACAGGATGGCAGCCTCAGTTTGAACATTGTGACATGGGGTTACTAGGCTCCACATGTACTTACCTGGTCCTCATGAACTACTTAACAGGTCCTCTTTTGGGATGTCCTTGCTGGATGTGCTGTTGTGGGTGGCTAGTGGGGAAAGACCTCCTCCATGGTGATGCTGCATCTGTTCAACACACTCTCCAGAATGCCTAACCTTATGCATATCTTGATTTCATTTCAGCACCCACTGAATGCCCTTTTACTTTTCTTTGACCTTTTAATCTGCTCCATCCTTTAATCTTTGCCATTTGTTGTTTATACTGCTTCTCTGTTGTGTTATTGACCTGTTTAATTTTGTGCATTTTAATTTACTTTTATCTTCATCATAAGATGCCCAGATAACGTGATTGCATGGCAAAACATCAGTGCTTTTAAATAAATAACTGAAATGAATAAATACAGTGAATAATAATGGGTTAATTCTTGCAGTATTTCTGAGTTTCAGGCTCACTGCTAACATCAGTAGTTTCTGAATATGGTATAGATAAAAGTTTGGGCACTTTCAATTTAATTGGGGACAAAAGTAGATTAAGCAGGATAATAATTACTTGTGTGAGAGAATTTGAAAAGTATACTTCTCCTATAAACATAATATATTTCATGAGGAAAGAGTTATGTGAATTTTAAATAAGTCAGATTGTTCCAGCACATCCCACTGACATGGTGTGAACAGATAAAAGTTAGGGAAATGCATAATTCTCCGGATAAGGGAGATGTACAGAATATGCCACTTTATTACCCAGCAATAATAAGGATAATTTAGACTCAGCTTTGATGTTAAAATGTGTCAGTATCTTAGCTGTTCAGGCAGCTGATAGTTTAATGCCTTTGGTTCATTATCATTAATTTTCAGTAATAGTCTTCTTCTCTTGCAATATAATGAGATTCTTTCCCTCAGTTTTTTTTTTTTTAAAAAACCAAACCTCCCACTCCTAATTTAAAACTTCAGGCAGCTTCAGATTAAAGACAGGTGAAGTAGGATAGTCTAGCATAAAAGGTACAAGGAAGCACATTTTGTTAAAAATTTCCAAAAAGAAAGAGGAAGCAAGAATCTGCATGTTAATGAAGATGTTGTTTCAAACCACCATGCCTTTACACTATGTTATCACAAGTAACAATTTCTAACTCTGTGGGACACATTGTGATCATAAAACCAAAGTGGAATTGAAGAGATGCCCAATGCTTTTGTAAAACCCTTGGGGAAATTATAAATGTTTTCCACACACCATACAAACACAAGGAAGCCACTCGTGCCCTTGCATTAGTAATTTTGTTCACTAACTCACAATTCAGTTTGGATTCCCAAATTACTGTCACAGAAAGAATGTTTTCAGCAATATTTTTATTCAACATTTATGTTCAACAACTGTTGATCTGCATATTGTGAAGATTTCTGCAAGCAAATCCTACACTGATGCTTTACTGGGTACATGGAACTTTGGGACATTTATATGTGTGTTGCATCCAGTTATGGAATATGTTGCATTGTTGCTGGGTTGCTTTTTTGTGTCTGATTCAAAATTGAAAATCCTTTAAACATTGCTATATGTTCACAATATTCCATTGTAAAGTAGCTCCTTAGAATCCAAATAGTGGTGCATTTGAACAAAGGTGCCATTTGGAACAAGGCAAGAAGTGGACTTCTGGTGTTATGATGTGAGTAAGTCCTGGCAGTGGACTGCCAAGACCTAGAAAAATAAAACTTCCCCTAGGGCTGGTGGTGAGTCTTCCACAAGGTGCATGATGCAGCAGAGGGTCTGAAAATATTTCCCACATGTCATATGCAAGCCATAGCAGGAATAGCAGTAACTGGTGCAATTATGGAATGTGTTTCTTGCCTGCCTCGTCAACAACAATTTTTTTAATTCTAACTTCTTACTCTGAGTGGATATATTATCTAGTCAACTGGGTTCTACAAATATTCTGTGCCCATTTACCAGGATTGATCAGCAGATCCAGCTTGCTTCTTAATCCTTGCTTGCCCTATCTCTGTGACATCACAAGAGTCCACCCCCTTGACATTACAAGGGTCCAACCCTGCAATATCGCCCCCAGTCTCAGGTTTTTAGTACTGACATCACAGTACCAAATTCTTCTGACATGGTAAACTTAGTGTTGAGGATGGTAGCAGGATAGATGTGGGTCTGGTAAATGGTAGTGGTGGCAGCGACACTTGCCCATGAGCTCTGCCACACCTTACAGACAATGCTTATCTCTCTTCCTCCCCCTCACTTTCTCTCACTCTTTGACCTTCCTTGATATGCTATTTGTAGCATTGGGATGGCCATATTGTACTTGCCTGCCTTGTAGCTGTTAAAGATCAGGAATTATTGGGGATGAGGAGAGAGGCAATATCCTAGGTCAGTGATAACATAACTGAATGTACTAGGATTTTTAAGAGTAATGCACTCAAAGCCCTGGGCCTGAATGATTCTGGAGATTTTCAAATGGGGCCAAATGCCCCGTTCCTGCCCTGCAAGCCCCAATGTTCAAACACTTATGTTTATTCATGGCAAGAACGTCGTCTCTCTCCCCAAGCTGGCTGGCCGTAAATGCAGCTGTCATAAGGCTGCCTTTACAATCGGGAACTGAAATCCCACTCGTTCTCATGACAAAATGGGTGGGAGGAAAATTTAAAAATACACCCCAGCTGTCAAAAGGGTAAAGCAAGCACAGAAACACATACAAAAAACTCCAAACAAACAAGTAACCCAGAGAGGGGGGGAAAAGGTGCCACTTACCTGGGTGTCCTGTTCCTGCCTGGAAGTGTCCAGAATGGACCTCTCCCCCACAGCTGTCATTGCGAGAAAGGAACAGGACACCTTTCAGACCACCCATGATTCCATTACTACAGTGGAACGATGTTTCCCTATAATGAAAATATCACAGGGAAATGTAGAATGAGCATGGGGGAGAAATGGAAAAGGGTCAACGTCTTCTGAAAAGAAGACTTTTGACCCTGTTCCATGTTTCCCACAGATTAAATTGCTGGTCTGAAAATCTCCTCTGTCAGTTTTGCTTCCTTCCACATTCAATTTCTTTCTTCTTCTTTTTTTTTAAAGAGGAATTTAAAATAGATTTTATATATATATATATATATATATATATATATATATATATATATAATATATATATATCAATTCCAACAGGAATGATATTGATGATGATGATGATGATGATGATTGTTTGTTTGTTTATAACATCCTTTTCACCAAAGGGGGAACATCAACATATACAATCAGGGGCAAAGACAATAAAACAGCATTATAAATATACATGAAATAAAATCTACAACACCCCACCACTCACTACCCATCTTAGCAACTTAAGGCACAACTCAGCAGCTTAATCCAGGTGAATGTGAGAGTTCTGGTACATCCATCACCTCCCAGCCTCCCCATGTTAATGGGGAATGTTTGCAAGGGAGTATAAGGGAGGGCATTTGACCCCAAAAGTCAGGATCCCTGTTTATATGGATCTCTGTGATTATAGTGCTCTTGCTGATGTTCCCCATCAGAATTGGGGAGGTGTGAGATACAGCTGAGAGCTGCATATCAGGCTCCATTGCTGTTTGTGATAAAGTCATGCTCGCAAATGCCTGAAGAGGTCTATAGCTGTAAGGTACACTGCTTGTTTAGTGCATTACTTCACATGGTGAGGAGAATTTCCCCACACATCCAGCATCTCCAGGCACAATGAAAAACCTTATGTGCTTTTGTGCATGTGCAATGCATGTGTGTTGTGCATAGTCATGCATGCACATTTTTGGAGCCCTGGTGGCGCAGTGGTTAAATGCCAGTACTGCAAGCCACCACGTTGCAAGTTCGATTCCAGCGGGCTCCAAGGTTCACTCAGCCTTCCATCCTTTCGTAGGTTGGTAAATTGAGTACCCAGCTTGTGGGGGCAATTAGCTAACACACATTGGAAACTGTTTAATGCAGTGTAGATGTGTAAATAGCTATTGCTTAAAAACAATTTGTAAGCCACTCTGATAGCCTTGTGGCTGAAGAGCAGGGTATACATAACAAAATAAATTAAAAAAAAATTGTGCATGCATGTCCATGCACAATGCACATGCACAACAATGCACATGCACAATCTTGCACGGTGTCCCTGCATATCAATGCGACATGCAAATCCCCATCTCCAAAATGAATATGGCTGTTCTGGATTGGACAAAAATACCCAACCCTTTCCAGAGAAGAACTTATGGATGAGTCAGAAACCAATAGGATTCTGGCCAGTTCATTTTAATGGCTGTTGTTGTAGTCAAACATTTCACAGTTAGCATTCAGCTTGAGACTCTAAAAAATTTTCATTGCCTCCCCATGTTAAGCAATGATCTTTAATGGAAGTGACATTGACTCCAGTAAGTTGTTCCAGAAAAATAGTTACTTGAGGAAGTGGGAGTATTTATTTTTAATCTTTTGGAAAACTTCAGTGTATTCTCTTTCTTTTCTTTGCAAGAAAAAAAGGCATGTTGTCTGTGCAGTGTATAAAAGAGACAGATCTAGGTTGCACATGGGTTTTCTGACATCAAAGGCAATGTTCTTATTTTGTTCTTAGAAATGTCTCTTCCCTTGACTTCCTGACGAATCCCATTAGTGTTGGCCACCTAGTTTTAGGAGCTTCATCCCCCTGGTGATGCAAGCCTGGATTCCAACTGAGTCACAAGGAGATTGTTATGGGCCTTTTAAACAACAAAGAGGCATACCCACTCAAGCAGTAAAAGAACCTGTCATCTTCTTCTACTGCATCTTTTTAACCTACTCTAACTGTGATGTAAGGGATCCTTTCATACTAAGATATGAAATTCTTAGTATATTTTTTGGTGTCTCTTAACAAAAGAAGCTGCTCAGTTTTCTTCCCTGACATGATTTATATTAAAATCCGTCTTCTTTTGTTGCATGGTGTTTAGGGGAACGATCAAACAATCTGCAAAGGTAGCTTCACTGCTTTCCTCAGCACAGTTTTCAAAACAGAAAAACGATTATAGGGCTTGCATTTTTATGAATATGTTTTGTATAGCTTTGCAACATGGGTCATGAGAGCACTAGTGAAATGTACTGAGGAAAAGAATTGCTAAAATATGGTTTATGGACCTGAGAATGAGTTATGTGATCACACACACCCTTGGTCTGCTACTCACACAAAGACATGTTATCACTAAGGCCAGACCAAGGTATTTTGTTGCCTGAGACTAAGAACAAGATGACATCCTTCTCATTCCATTGACAAAAGTCAGCTGGACTCATAGTTGATGTTTTCAATGCTGGCAAATAAAGAGTGTCTTCCACCTCACCTGAAGGCATCAGGATAGCTGGAAGGAGCTTGGCAAGCCCTGGGACAAACTCAGGTTCTTCCTACAATACTCTGCCACTGCTTCTGAGTATATGCTGCTTGAGGCAAGGGCCTCATTCCTGTAATGGCAGAGTCAACCCAGATCATTACTGTGTCTATCCTGGCTTATAAACCATACTTTCCCATGGCATCCAAACCATGAAGTATGATTTCATCATTGCTTGCAAATCAGGATATGAAACTGTGGAAAAAATCCATTCACCTCCCCCAAAAACTCATCTTTAAGTATATGTGCTAGATCCCATAGAGTCATCCACTATCAAGGTGTGTCCCTTTCATTTCAATTATTTTTCTGTTTTAATTTGGTTTGCTTTCATTGTTCTTCACTCATATTTGTATATATCCAGCAATTTCTCTCTTCAATTAATGCAATTGACAAAATAGATGAGTGTGTGTACAACAAATCATATCTACTAAAAGGCTTCCAAACATTTGCTAATGCTGTTAGTGCTTATATATTTCTGCATGTGGAGGTCATTATATACTATTGGGATCATGGAAGGTTCGGCTGTTCTTCATCTATGGTTCTTATAAAATGTTATGGCCTGTGAAGAACTTGCTGTAGTCTCTATACATCTCATGTGTTAACAGCCAGCATGTTTTTGTATTTGCTTAAAATCCACACACACCATAAAATAAAGCAGTGGCTACACTTTAAGATGTGAGACAAATCTCCTTTGTAGGAAATACTCCCCCACCACCACCACACACATGGCCAATAAAGGGCAACGATATGTACCAGGCAATCAAGGAAATGATGCAGAGATTCTAATTATCATTCTGATTATTATTACATTTTTATATATGCTCTCTACAGAGTGGAAAGACTGTGGACTTATAAAATGAAGCATTGATTTTTCCAACAAATATCCATTCATAAACAAGAGGAAGTAGCTTCAGTAGTTGGGAGTCCACTCCTTCTTTCATTTTGTCAATTCATGATTGCGTATTTTACAACCAATGCATGATTTGCATACATGATCCATTCCTATCTTCCAAAACAACAAGTATGCAGGCATGGATTTTAATATTTATATTTATTCATATTGTATGCAGCAAACATAAGTCTTTTGAGTGGGGAAACACTTTATAGTAGAGAAAATCCCCATTAATTTTAAGTAATCAACCCCCATCTCAACTTAACGAGATTAACTAGTTTAACTGAGAAGATTTTCACACCAGCTATCTGTTCTGTTGCAGGCATGGAACAGAGTCAACTGAAAGATTTCTCTTTCAGACAACGTTCACCCCCTTCTGTGACCTCAATGTGACTATTCTTTTTTCTCCTTGTAATATTTCAATGGGGAGAAGTTGTTAATGACCACCCATTCTGTTTCTATCATGGAATCACGGGTAGTCTGAAAGGTGTCCTGTTCCTTTCTTGCAAAGACAGCTGTGTGGGGGAGGTCCATTCTGTACACTTCTGGGCAGGAATGGGACACCCAGGTAAGTGGCACCCTCCCCCCCCCAGGTTACTTGTATTTTTTTTAAAAAAATTGTACTTTGTTTTTGGTTTTGATATGGGGGGGGTATTTTTGAATTTCCCACGTGGCCATTCTCTCACAAGAATGAGCAGGATTTGGCATAACTGCTATAAAAGCAGCTTTATGACAGTTGCATTTATAGCAGTGAAGCCAAAGGGAGAGGGAAGACGTGCCTTCTGCAGGATTAAGGTAAGTGTGTGAACATTTTCCTTAAGCCTGTAGCAGGGATGGGAGAAGGGCTTGTGGAGCAGAAATAGCACATTTGGCCCCATTGTGAAAATCTCCTGAACGAATGTGCCTGGGTACTGAGCATCATGGTATTAACCCCATACCAATATGAACTTCTCTGAACATCCAAAGAAAGTATACATGAATATCTGAAAAGACCTTACAGGCTCACTACTGATGTTGAAATGAATAGTGTATGTCAAGAGTGACTATTGCTGTCATGGTACCCCCATCACAGTTTGGAAAAGTTACTATTTGGACTACAGCTCCTAAAATCCCAGTGACTGATTGAGATTTTGGGAATTGTAGTTCAAAAAATTAACTTTTCCAGCCCCCTCCCCACATGCATGTTATAAGTATGAGTTAGGAGTAATCAAATAATGATAAACAAGTGATAGATTTCTGAGTATCAACCAACGTTCAACTGCTTTGGAGAAAATGCATGACTTCATTCAGAGCAAAAGTCCTAATGTTTTCAGAGGGTAAACTTATGGAGATTCCTTTCATGTAACTGTTCAAAAGTCTGTAGCCTCAGGTTGTTTGAATTGTTATTTTTGAGCACAATGACATCATGCTATTCCACAATGTGCTTATTTGAGTACTAAGTAGGGTTACCATACATCCTCCTTTTCCCAGACATGTCCTCTTTCTCAGAGCTAAAACTGTTGTCTGGGCAGATATTTAAAATGTCTGGGGATTTTTTTTTTTAAAAAATGTCCACTGCTCCTTCCCCTCCTGCTTACCAATGCTATCACCTTGTCACTGTCTTGCTGGTTCCATCAACAACTCCACTAGGAGAAGAAACAAAGTCTTACCTAGTAGAATGCTCAGAGAGAGGTGGGGGGTAGGCACAGAGGACTTTTCAAACCACCCTCCATAAACATTCTTTTGTTGGCATATTATGCTGGCAAAAGACCCAACTCCCCAGCACCAGACCTTACCTTGAGTCATGTCAAAAGGCAGCCCTGGAAGTAATAGAGCACAAATAGAGCTCCATTTACTTTTGGGTTCCAAATCTTGCTGATTCGCTTTAAATCACTTTAAAAGTCCCAAGTACACGGGGGGGGGGGGTTGATAAAAAGAGTGTCCTCTACATGGCTGTCACAATCTCACCTGGAAGTGTTCTGTCATTGATGCTGTATTCACGTGAGCACAATGACGCGAGGATTCAAATGCCGACAATGCTGGTAACAAAATGCCATGGTAGATCTATAGAAGGCTTGGGCCATCAATAAAACAGAACGGCTTTTTGACTTGACATCATCTGATATGCACACTCTTTCACAATCATTAGGAATCATTATGATGCCATATTTGCCACATCTGATAAAGCCCTGCAAGACACAGACTTGGGATGGGAGGTAAGACAGATAGACCTGGAGGGAGAAGGAAAGCTATCTGAGTAAGGCAGCTGAGGGAGCTTCTGACCATGTGGGGATGATGGGACAGGCTGGCTTGGTGGAAGAGATGAGGTTGCTGTCAGAAGGAGAGGAGGGGAAAGGGAAGGAAAAATGTTATTTAAATGCAGTGAAATTCAGGAATATTTATATCAGCAATTATTACAGCTTGGAGTTTTCAAAGTGAGAATTGTCATAGTGATTGGTGCTCAGCAGCTGTCAGTTAATAAATGCACCCTCTTTTTTTCTTTTCAAAATATGGTAACCCTACTAATAGAGGTTTCACACTCTTTAGTGCTTCCTACTTAACAGTTTCATGTTAATGTTCATGATGTTGCAGGTTAACATGGAGTTATCCATTACACTGTATATTTTCATGATGGAGAACATGTGTGCTTACACTTGCCCACATGTACATGATGCTGAACTTGGTTACTATGCAATCTGCTTCGATTTAGTCATAAAATATCACCTAATGATATACTTACAAAGAATGAAATTGCATGGTTCCAAACTCTAGATTCTAATCTCTACTACGATCAAGAGCTAATTCATGCTTCTACAAGCTGTCTTAATTACTGAAACTGGTTTAGGCACAGATTTCTTTCTAATTGTACCAGTCTGAGCACACAAACCCAGGTGTTCATTTTTCACTGATCTGATGCTATAAATGTGTGATACCACAACACGGAGAAGATTTTTTTGGGTGGAGGGGTGTCTGTATACTACTTCGAATGCTGGCTTCATTCTACAACCTTCTTTGCTTTTAGGTTTCAACAGATGTTTCCTGAATTAATCACTTGTTACATTAGGGACTTCTTCCACATGGACATCAGATAACACTCCTTCATTAAGACTTTCTTTGGCAGCCATATCTGCACTATATGGAATATATTATACATTCACCACCACCATTTTTTAATTTTTTTTTGTAAACTGCAACATTAGGAACACTTTAGCCTTGCATACTCTTCCTTTATAATAGATGTAACAGCAGGATGAATTCATTTATTATTCTCCTCTTAGGGAAGACATGGAGTTTAACAATTGGACATAGTAGATGTATGCGTACATAGGTCTCTGCATTAAACACCAGCCAGCATAAATACTCATAGTAGGAGCCTCTGGTCTTGGGTTTTTCATATGACGGGCTCTGAATTTTTAGGATCTCTCCATCTCTCAGCCACTTGGTTTTCTAATACCTTACTTCTTTCATGGTCACTGAACACTGAGGGTGGAGCAAACTTGTTTTCAGCTGCTCCAGAGCCTAGGACATGGAGTAATGCACTCAAACTACAGGAAAAGAGATTCCACCTAAACATTAGAAACAACTTCCTGGCAGTAAGAGCTGTTAAGCAGTGGAATGCACTGCCTTGGAGTGTGGTAGAGTCTCCTTCTTTGGAGATTTTTAAACAGAGGCTGGATGGCCATCTATTTGGGAGTGCTTTGATTGTGTATTTCTGCATGCCAGGGAGTTGGACTAGATGGCCCTTGTGGTCTCTTCCAACTCTATGATTCTATTATTCAATGTGACTCCCCCCCCCACCAGTAATGCCAAGGCCAGCATAGTTATGCCAACATAGTGCATCATGCTGTTTCATTTTGTTGCATTTTGACTACAAGTAGAGACTTGTGACCCTCCAGAAGTTGTTGGACTCCAATATCTGCCTGTCTATACCAATATACAGTGTGATAAAGGATTATGAGAGTTTGCAGTTTAGCAGCGTCAGGTTCCTCCCTCCACAGTGGAGCAAATTTATTCCTGCCCATGTTACAGAATCCACCTGCCCTAAAGTCCAGATTTTCCTTTCACTTCAACTAACAATATACAATAATATGTTATAGATGATGAGCTTGGAAGAAGTACTGTTTGGGACAACAGTTTCACAAATTTCCCAGCTAGTATGGCCAGTGGTCATGTTAGCTGGGTCATCTTGGAAACTGTAATTCAGAAAACTAATTTTTCAAAGCTTCTGTATGTATGAGACTCATTCAGATATCAGTTAGTCAATCAATCTATCAACCAATGAAATAAATAATTTATGCCCTTTCCCCTTTTTTGTCCACATGAATGAACCCCTAAACAATGCAGCATATTTTCCATGACATTGCTTCTTTATCCTTGTCCCTGTAGTGGAAATCACCAGAAGAAAAATGTACGAGGAGATTTAAATGCCGTAGCTATCCTTTAGCCTATGGACTTTATCAGACGTGGGGAAACATGGCACAAAACCACATCCCAAGATGCATCAGAAGATTGCAATGAGAACACAAAGGGCAACATTATCAGATGCCCACATCATTAGCCATCCCGGGACATAGTACAGACATTAATAAAGCATCCCTTTTTTATCAATGGGCTAAGCCATCAATAAAAAGGGATGCTTTATTCATTCCCATGCTACACCCCTGGAATGGCTGAATGATGACATCATCTGATAATTTTGCCAGTTTATGTTCTTGTTGGGATCTTCTGATGTGTTTTTTCATGCATCTGATAAAGTCCTATCTCTCTGTCAGAAGCTAGTGTGCTTTTATACCTTGGCTGTCTTTGCTTGGCAGTTGATCCTGTTTGTTCTTAATATGGCCTTGAGATGAAGGGAGGGATTTCTGCTAGACATTTGCAGGATACATCCCAAATGATAAGACCATAGAGGGCCCTGTTATCTAGGTAGTATAGGTTGTTGAGATAATTAATTAAGTGCACCTGTCTGAGAGAGGACTGATGTGATTTAGGGGAGAGGGAAAGCAGTATATAGTCCAGTACAGCTTTGCTCATAACCCCCCCCCCTGTAAAATTACCCTAGGAGAGCTCATAACAGAGCAGGACAGCTGGCATGGGTGCTGCACATCGATTGCCTGGGGTGTTTCTGGTGTTGCTTCGTAGGGCTCCCAACAGCAGAATGGTGAAGTGAGTATGCTTGGTAGGGCTTTTAGCTTTTGTAATCATATCATTTTTATTAGCCTGATATATCAATACATTTGCTAAAGCCTTTTCCACACATGTGGTTATTGAATCCGAAAGAACCATTTGCCCTTGACAAAACAAGCCAAAGGAGAAATTATAAAAAGAAAACATAGAAATAAAACACACACACACACACACACACACACACACACCTTGTTTTTCAAAGCTTCTGTATGCTATAGGGTTAAAAGTAAGATCTGGAGGGTTCTGGCAAATGCCAATCCCCCAAAGTAGATTTTCAAAGCATCTCTGTAGGGCTAGGAGTAGTAATGAATTTGGTTTTGTGTCTGACTAAGGACTTTTTCGGACATCTCAAATCTCAAAGCCTTGTCGTGTTGCGAGGCTGCTACGCTGCAGGGCATCTGTTTAGGATGATGCTCTCCCCTGCCGGTACTGTTGTGGTACCGTGGGGACATTTGAGCATTATATTTCGCTGATTTTTACTCACGAAAGTTGATCGTGATTAAAACCCGGTGAAATATAACGCTCAAATGTCCCCGCGGTACCGCAACAGTACCGGCAGGGGAGAGCGTCATCCAAAACCGACACCCTGCAGCGCAGCAGCCTTGCAACGTGACGAGGCTGCTTGTGTTGTATTTGAGACGTCCAAAAAAGTCCTAAATAAACACAGGGAAGTATGGCAGTGAATGGTGAGCACACACAACTTCTTGAGCCACATAAAAATTAGAGGCACATCCCTTTTCTTTTCTCTTATGTGTCTGAAGAAGCTGAAAAAAAAGAGAACCCCATTGCCCGTGGAATTGACGAAAAGTCATGCTTGGATAGGTGGCAACAGATAGAGAGAGAAAAATAAAGCATTTGACAGAAGGCATTGATTAGTATTTTCTTTCAAGACTGGACAAAAACAAATAGAAAGTGTGCTTATGAAATTTATAAGGAAGTAAAACCCAGGATGGACTGCAAACACTGAAGGGCATGGCTGGAATTCAAAACAATCTTGTTAAATTGGCCTGTTGGGATACTGCAGAGTAAGTTTGCTTAAGGTGCCATCAAAGGAAGGCCAGTGTTTTTGCCCAGAACTTTTAAAACAAAAATAAATAAAGATCAAACACAGAAGAACAGAATGAAGGTCAATTGGGGAAAGAGGAACATAACAAAGTCCATTTCAAAGGTTCTATTTTTCAGCAAAGGATAGTGATGTGTCAGTTCTGGGTTCTTTCACAGAACAGATCAGTTCTGGTTTAGGAATGGAAAACTGGATTAGTCGCACCAACAGAAATCTTTGTGAACACCTAGACTACAGAGTTGCTCCCAGGATTTGGAACTCCCTGCTAAGGGAAACTGGACTGGTTACCTCTATGAAGTTCCTCTGCCAGCAGGTGGAGAAAGCCTGTGTATAAGTACTTTATCAGACAAGCTAATGCCAGCAAAAAAACCCACATCAGTTAGGATGTGATGATAGCAGAAAAGGCCAAATTATCAGACATCCTCATCACTTACCCGTTCCCACTACATTGCACTGGCATGAATGAAGCATCACTTTTTCTGATGGGCTAAGCCGTCTGTAAAAAGTGACACCTCATTTGTGCCAGCATGGGAATAGTAAAGCGATGTCATCATCTGATAATTTCTGCTATTTGTGCTATTGTTGCATCCTAATGGAGTGTTTTTGCCACGTCTGATAAAGTCCTAAGACAGTCTTTGTCATTTCAGCTATCTTTTGATTCAGAGAGGCCTTTGGCATTTAATGTGGTTGCAAATGAAGGAAGTCTGGATGGAGCTCTTGTTTATTTGTAACTTTTTAAATTGTGCTTTTACTTAATTTTCCTTTTTTAATTGTATTCATTTTTATTTGAATTCTATGACTTTCAGCTGATTGGAGTGAAAAAGAGAATATAAATTTAATAAATAATACAACAAAACAAAACATATTGAAGGTTTGTGCTTCCTTGGCTGCATATGATTCTGTAATTACTTCCTGAGAAGGCCTGAATAGATGGAATTTATAAAACAACAGCAATCATTTTCTTATTATTTTACTAGATGATTGTTTTTCTAAAAATAAACTAAAAAGTAACAAGTAACACAAGTTACTATAAAAATTATTTTGTTATCTTTAACAAGTTAAATTTTTAGGGTTTGAAGAGAATAGCATAATGAATTACTTTCAAAAAGTAATTTTCCAGGCTTTGCTTGTTTGCTAGCCATGGTGGATCTAACAAATGATTTTTGAGCTGTGTGTGTATATAAGTAATCTTTGACTTATGGTGATCCAATACTGCTTTCTAAAAGCAGCCTCTGTATCTCCCAATTTTAGAGATAATGGTAATGCCTTCAAGCTAGCTAACTATCTGAGTCTTCTAACCCTTCCAAAACAAAGAATAGCATTCACATTAGCAAAATTTAATGTTCTACCCTCAGCCCTATTGGAAGGGAGATACAATAGTATTCCCTATGTTGCACGCGCTTGCCCTTGTGGAATTGGCTCAGTGGAGACTATAGGCCATGTGTTGTTATATTGTCCTTTCTACAATGGCTATTGTTAATTTTTTTATCTTTCCAATTCTTAATTGTTTCCTTGGAAGAACAGATGAGTTTTATGTATCTTATTTGCTAGCGGACCACTGCCCATCAATAACAACAAGGGTGGCCAGTTTTTGTGCAGCAGCAATGGTATGCCGGCATAAGATGATATCTTAAATTTTAATACATTTTTAGTTTGTTTAAATAATTTTTATAATATAATTTATACTTTACAATGAATTTATAGTCATTTATTTATATCTATATTGTTAAATTCTATTTTTAATATAATTTTCTAACTGAATTTCTAATTAATATCACATATTTTTATAATTGGATGATCTACTATGATGTTTATTTGTGTGTTACTATGATAGTTGATTGTTGTTTATTTGATCTCTGATCAGTCGATCGTAATATATATATATATATATATATATATATAGTCAAGAAATCCCTAGAGGTATTTTCCCATTACCTTCCTCAGAAATGTAACCTACAACACCTGTTACTCCTTGGTGGTCCATCATCCAAGCACTAACCAGGCCTGGCCTTGCTTAGCATCTAAGATCTGACAAAATTTGGTGCCTTCAGGCTATTTAAGCCTGCTAATAAATGATTTGTCTATAAACATTATCATATGACAAATTGGTAAGCCCCACTTAGAACATACTGGACTGATTGTCAACTAATACCCCTTGATGCAGCATTCAAGGTTAAGTCAATCTGCTTTGATTCATCCCCAATCCATCCCAGTTTCAGTTCATGGAATAATTTTCCCTGCTCTACATGGTGATGTTAGGGATTTAGTACCCTTGTGATACCCTCCCATTTTTTTTTTTTTTTAAATATCCATCAGCCAGATTTTCTGTTATCCCACCATTATTGCCAAGACTTCATACTGTTGTAACACTTGGACTTGACATTTCCTTTCAGTAAGTTTTGAAGAGTTGAAACCAGTGAACTCTGGGTTTCAAGTCATAAATGTGATACCTTTGTTAATTTGGGGGCATACAGCAGTTTTATTACATGTTAACTCAAAAAGATTGGCACATACATGAAAGAAAACTTGAATGTAAAACCAATATGGAGAGACACACACATTCAGAATTAAAATTTCACTAGGTTCTATCCCTTCTAGGGAATACTGCTTTATTTATTTATTTATTTATTTACATTCTAGATGTTAACTAACCTCCCCCTTTTTTAAAAAAAAAATGAGATCTATTGCTCAAGTTTTCATACAGAATGCTACTTCTTTGATGAAATACAATTCAGCTTTGCCTTCTAAATAAAGATTATTACAGGTCAATTCGCGTTGTACTTGTTTAAAGGACTGCAGCTCCAGGGAAGCATTTTGGAAGAGAATATTTTTGCAAGACATAAATCAACCTTCCTTAATTCAACTTTTTTTGTTTCACTCTTTGACAAAGGCTCCTATAAATCCAAATGAGATTCTATGCTTGCCCTTTGGCTAATATTTAATATTGGACAGATTTATCTAGGCTTCACTGAAGGTTAAGGCCACTGCTGATTCAGGCTCCAGGACAATGTGGACATTTGAGAAATACTCTTGTTATTTTACTTTGTGAGGTAACACATGCAGGCACACGCACATGTGCACACACACACTTTGTACTGCAGACTATTCCAGTTCAGTCTCAGACTTGTTGGATCTCTGTAGAGAACTCTAGTTGGCATCTGTGCTCACAAATGAACTGGGTACAAAAGACAACGGCCAGAATTCTATATGGTCTACTTAGTTATTGATGTGTAGTAACAAAGTAGTGTCTCTCAGCCCAGCCCAGCCCAGCCCAATTTACTTTACTAGGCATCAGCTGCACAGAGAGAAGGAGGCCCATTCTGCTTGTGATCAGGGCATGGGTGGATGATTTGCCACCGCCTCCCACTATTCAGTGAGGCTGTACCATAAAAGTGCCACAAGATCCTACTTCTGATTGTCACAGTCCCTCTGGCTGGTGGGACAGGAGTGGAAACTTCATTCATCCATGCCCCCAATCATCAGCTGAATGGACTTTCTTTTAGTTCAGCTGATACCCAACAAAGTAGGTTGGTGGGGGGGGGAGATGCAGTTGTGGGAATAGTGCCACAATCATTACTATATAGGGATTGTGAATGCACGTCAGTTATGGATGCATAGCTCTAGGTTATGCTTCCATAAGTGTGATACTGTATTCCAACCACAAACTGCTCTTTTTAACACATGTGCACACGTGCGCGTGCGCACACACACACACACACACACTTTAAAGACTTCTTAAGAACAGGATTACTGTATTCTTTGAACAAGTTACTTTGTGACAAAAACTGGTCTGTGCATAGATAGCTGTTGGTTCTCCTTCCCATCCATTTGAACCTTTCCACATATTATGATGGAAGACTTCAAGATGGCATTAACTGAGGTGAATGAACACATGCTGTCCCTCCTATGAGAATGAAGTTCCATTCACAGTAGTGGCAAAATTGGATTGCACCCAATACATAGCCATTTTTGTTGTCATCATTATTTAATTTGGCCCAGCACATAATTTATTGTTATTCATGTGCCATCCATTATGATGTAGTTATATATGCCAAACCCTTCTAAATTTAAGTTCAACCCTTTCTGGAACAATTGCTAACTTCTGGACAACCACTGTAGGCTCCTTGAGATATTTGTTTATCAAGATAAAACTATAATGTGGTATACTCAAGTGGAGAAAGGATTTAAGGTATAAAACAATATGCAATATTACTTGCAGAAAAAGTTTTCCTCCATTGTTTTTATTGTGGTCTTATAGAACATAATTTGTACTGTCTAGTATTGTTTGATATCCCTGTTTTATATAATGAAAATGCAAAAGATTTAAAAGAATACAGGTGGGACCTGAAACTTTTTTAAGGTATTTATCTTCAGCTTTTCAATTCAAAAGCTTTCACAAACTGGCTTAAAATATAGATAACCAGCATAAATTCCACAACGGAATAATAGAAATTCAATTTAACACACTTCCTTACAAAAACAATTTTGTAAGTCTCTTGGCAATTTATAACAGATTCCAATAAAACATAAATGAATATGGCAGAGAAGTTTGAGGGATGGGGGATCCTGATTCAGGGGGAAAAGTGGACAACAACAAAGTATTGTTATATGAAGTGTTTGTTTTCAGTGCTCCTGTCAACCATGCCCTCTTCCAAGATATTTTGTTCTATTTCCTCTGTCATGTGTTTTCCAGAACACCTCCCCCTCAACAAATCTACTGGTGGGTCATCACCAGTAGAATTTTTCTAAGGATATATATATATATATATATTTGTCTGTACATGGTGCTGCATTGGCCACTTATGGGCCCACACTTACCTTTTAATTTAGGAGTAAGTTAGGAAATAACTTCGAAAATAAAGGTGTTGGCCAGAATTCCCTGAGACAGTTACAAATGTATAACCCAGAGTTATGTGTTCATAGCTTGTGATTTTCTATATACTAGCTATACCAGGTGTAATATATATCATTATCTACATATATAATGTGCTTTTTGCAACCCGACTTGTTTATCTCAGATTGGCCTTTTTAGTCATCAGCGCGCTTGCAGAAAGCGCGGGATGAGTCCTTCCTGAATCTTCGTTTGCGAAGAAAAGCCAGAGAGAGACATATATAAAATGCTTCAGTATGGAAGTATAAGGGGGATATATATGCCCCATATATATCTTTGTTTTTTGTAATTTCCAACCCATTGGTCCCAACAATGAAAGATATATTTTTTGCTTGCTTTGCTTTGGACAGAATGACTCTCCCTGAAATCTTTTAGTGATTTTTCTTATTAAATGGAGAAACTTTCAATCATATTCATCACCAACTGTGTTTGAAGGGCTGTAGAGAAACATAGACTTAGGAGTTCATACTTAGCAACTCAAGAGACTGTTTTTGCTTTTGTTGTGACCTCAAGTCAGTTTTGAATTCAATGACAGACCTTCCTGAGCTGCAGTCTTCAACTGCCCTGCTCAGGTTTCACAAATTCAGGGCTGTGGCTTCCTTTATTGACTCATTCCATCTGTAATGCTGGAAGTTAGGAAGTTGTTAATGTGGTCTTCCTCTTTTCCTGTCTTCTACTTTACTGAGCATGATTGTCTTTTACAAAGAGTCATGCCATCTCATGATATGCCGAAAGCATGGCAGTCTCAGTTTAGTCATTTTGGCTTCTAGGAACAGTTCAGGTCTGATTTGCTTGTGGACCTATTTATTTGTCTTTTTGGCTGTCTTGATCATTCAAGATAGTACTGGTGGTGATGAGATGATGGGGTAAATGTAGCAGCACTTGTAGAAGTATGCATTACCTCAAGGGTATTAATACTGATATAATTCAAATTATGAGACAAACATATTACAATAGTTCCAACAAAGAATATTTGAAAAATAAAAACATGAATATACTTATCTTCATGTCTAGATTTTGGTTTAAAACAATCTTTAAATGAAACTATTAACTTTTTGAAATCAAGCTCTGTCCTTTGAAGCTGGCAGAAGGAGAAAGGGCTTATTTTAATATTGCGGAAAGTGTCTTATTTCATCTGACAGAATTTGTATCTAGTAAAATATCAAATTCTCAAAGCAAAAGAACTCTTGCTCACAAGCGATCTTGTTTTATATCTGATCTGGGTCCATAATATGGCCTCTGTTCAATCCCTCATGAATCACAAAATATTGAAACTGAAGTAGACCAATATAGAAGAAACAAACTCATAAAGCAATTCAGAGTTTAATATATAGAAAAATGTGCCTCTCTTCATCCTTTGTGAGTTGAAAAGTTTAGCTCATCCTGTCACACAATTTTGGATATGACCAAACAAACAAAATATAACAGCCTGTAACTTTGCCAACTCCCTCCATGGGGAGGAGCTCATCACATTCCTCTAGTTCCACCTTCTACCAAGGAGATACAACTATGGATTCTGTTGCCCAAAGGTTTATTGGCAACAAAGAATTACACAACATGAAATCCTGTCTTTCCCACCTGACCCAAGTTCAGGACAGTGGTAAGTCACTTTGGGCTATCCCATGGGGCAACATGTGGGAACCTCAGTTTTTAAACTGCCCCAGGTTCAGTCATTTGAAGAAGGGTAAGTCCATGAAGGGTCAGACTCTCAGTGTGGTCTACTCCATGAAGGATGGTAAGTCCACACAGGTTGGCTCTCAGGATCACTCACCACTGCTGAGGCAGCTATCTAGGCCCTTTGGTGTACGAAGAAGCTTTACCCCAAGCTCTTTATCAGTGTTCTAGAGTCTGGGAAAGTTGGCCAAACTGGTGCTCGTGAAGTTGGTAGTCAGTCCATTCTAGGCAGTTGGCTCAAGTGTGGCTGGTGAATCTGTTACCACTAGAGCAGCAAATCCACTCTTGCTTGTATGGCTGCTCCTTTCACAACTGCCCTGGGTTATATGGGAGCTACCCTGGAGCTATTCCAGACAGTGGTGTAGCACTGGGAGAGCTCCCTGATGACTGGAAAGTTTGAAAGCAGGGGCATCATTGCTCCAGTAGTTGGGGTAGCTACAAGATGTAGCAGAGGAACTGAGCTGCGCCAGCACAAACAAAGGAAGGTGTAGACTACAGCTGGGATATCCATGACACAATAGATAACAGTAACCACAACTGCCATTATCCTCAGCCATGGCTGAAGTGATAAGCACTGGAATCCAATTCCCTCTGGAAAGCTACAAGTTTCCCATCCTGAGATAAGGGGCCCATTAGAGATTTTAGCTGTTAAATTTCAAGGTCCTTATGCAATCCCTAACAAATTAAACCTCTTTCCCTGTGACCATATATCAAAGTTTTCTATTATTGTTTACTGGTCCTCCTGTCCTAATACTCTGAACATATATTCAGGCAGGTCATTTTAAGTAACACCCTTTCATGGCTACTGTGTGTGACCTGATACAAAAACTATGCAGTGAAGTGTTCTTGCTTCTGCTTCTGCCCTCTGCAGCAAAGCTCTCTGGCTCTCTGACATTAGAATCATAGAATCATAGAACTGGAAGAAACCACAAGAGCCATCCAGTCCAAGCCCCTGCCATGCAGGAATACACAATCAAAGCATTCCCAGCAGATGGCCATCCAGGCTCTGTTTAAAAACCTCCAAAGAAGGAGAGTCCACCACAATCCAAAGCAGTGCATTCCACTCTGACATTACATTCTGTTGCCACATGGCTGATATGACGGTCAGCTTGGCTATGTGAGAGGGGGCAACAGATAGCAGGACCTTTTGACATATACCATTAGTAGGGAGGAGATGTTAAGCTAGACAGTACAATTAATGATCTTTATTTATGAAAGCAATAATAACAATGTTCACACTCACACTCAGGCTTCAAGCATTCATACAAGGCTAGCAAATAAAGTAGGAAGTATTGGGATAGAGGAATAGCAAAGGGAGGTTGTTTTCTGGTGATACTGTACCAATCTGAAGAGATGAAGTCATAGAAGAAACCAGCAGAGTGGGGATCCTGAAGTAGGAACAGCTACACAGATGGATATAGTGTCCATAGGAAGGGGATCCATGTGCACTTGAGTGGGTTTTGGAAGGGTTTTTATACCCAGTAATGTCCTTCAGGGGATGGGATTTAGAGAGAAAGACAATGCTTCTTGGAGATTCCCAAGGTAAGACAATGGACACTCTGGATATGCTAGCGATCCTTAATGTGTGATTACTTCATAACTGAATGGAGAAAGCAACCTCTTTTGGTTGTGGAAGGGTAGAGTTATGAGGGATCTTTACAAACATGAGTATCTCATTTTAGGCTGATGGGATTATCCAGATGTTCAGGCAAGAGGTTGCCTTGCAAATTATCTTCCTTTGGAATTTGGGTTGATCCCTCCTCATGTGAATACCTGACTGAGTCTCAGTGCTAATCCTTTTGAATTCCTGGTTTTTGGAATTTCCCAGTTTTAATGGCCACACTGCATAGAAGGCCACATTTGGCCAAATTATTAAATATTGTCAATTATTACATATATGGGGCAGGGGGAGTTAGGGTAGGTAATACAGGAGGGTTATAAAATATCCATTCCAGGCCAGCACCCACCACTTCTGACTGAATTTTGGTCTACCTACACTAGAGAAATGGTGCAAAATTTGGCTGGTCATTTTGGAAACATATTGGTGTTTTTGGAAACATATTGGCCTATTGAATAAAAGACAGTCAGGATATTTTCTCCTACATGGCACGGAACCCTATTGGTTTTATGTACCTTTCTGACTTATGACAACGTAAGGTTTTTCTTGGCGTGATCTGTTCAGAGAAGGTTTGTCATTGCCTTCATTTAAGGCTGAATGTGAGTTGCCAGTAGGGTTTCCATGGCTGAGCAGGGATTGGAACCCTGGTCTTCAGGGTCATAGTCCACAAAATGAGAACTTTGGGCCATATTTAAGCAGATGGTCAAAGGGGTAGCAGATGGGAAAGGACAACAAATTGACACAAGGGCAACTTGGAATGAGAATGGATTCTTCAGACTAGCTCATTGGGTCCTGGGACCAGAAGAAATCACACCCTCTCTTAAAGACATGAACTAGGTAGGGTTCTACAACACGATGGGCTAGCCAGTATAACTGGGCATTGGGGTAGGATTTATTTCCCTTTAAGGGCAGAGGAGTAGGTCTGATAGTTACCTCTGACTCTCCTGCCATTCTGCAAGGTTTTGTATGAGTCCTTCCTGAATCTTCACTTGCGAAGAAAAGCCAGAGATTTTGAGTAGGGTGGAGAAGGCAAAACCACAAAGAAAAAAGTAAAACATAATCCAACAACAACATCATTTCTGGAAGAAACTGGCACCAAGAGTTTCTTATTTCAAATAGCAAAACACACATATCTATTGAAGGAAATCGATCCTTTTTATTGACAACTATGTTAGTGCATATTTTAAAGAGCTGAGGAGATTCATCTTTGAATACTGCATGCGTCTACAAACTCAAGGGTTTTGTCATGGTTTGGTTTCATGTGATGAAATTTGACTTGTGAATTGAATAGAAACCAGCTGTCTTTTGACATGCCTGGATAAGAAAGGAGTATAAGCATCAAATTAGAAAGGATGGGAAATTAGACAGGAAACAAAGAACCCAAGTATGAAATAAAATAGGATGAAAGTTTTAAGAAGAGGCAGAAGAAATAGAAAGCAGGTGAGGTGATGCAAAATAGATTTTCCTGCTTGCTTTTTTTTTGGGGGGGGAGTATATTTTCCCCTTGATAATTTTCTTAATGTACATATGTGTAGAAAGCTGCTTGTGTTCGTATTATTTTCTGTATCTTCAGCAGGGAGCTGAGAGCTTTGGGACTGTCTCTCTCACCGACTAGACTACACTGAATACTGGTGGCCTCCATGTCAGTGGGGCCATAAATCTGTTCCAGGTTTTATCCACACTTTAAAGGAGCCTATCCAAGGATCTGAACACCAACGAGTTTCAGCACCCTGAATAACTCCTTTCAAGTTTAGATGACAACCCAGAACAGATTCACCACCATACTGGCATGGGAGCCATTAGCCTCTAGTAAGGTGGATATTCAAGAAGATTGGCTTCCTGTGAACAAAATGATTTGTTAGTCCTGCAGTTATGAGACACAGTAACAAATTTTTAGATAAGTTGTACAAAGGGTTGAACTTATCTGCTAATAAAGCAGAACAGCCATTAAACTTGCCTTTATTAATGTGTTACACTTTGTTAAACAAGCTGGACCATGTCCAGAGAAGGGTAGCCAAGATGATAAAAGGTCTGGAAACCAGGCCTTATGAGGAACAATTTAGGGAGCTGGGCATGTAGAGCTTGGAGAAGAGAAAACTGATAGGTGACATGATATCTATCTTTAAATATCTGAAGGGATGCCATGTAGATGGTGAAGCAAGTTTGTTTTCTGTTGTTCCAGAGACTAGAATACAAACCAATGGACTCAAATTACAAGAAAAGAGATTCCACCTATTAGGGAGAACTTCTTTACTGTAAGAGCTGTTTGACAGTGGAATGGACTGTCTAGGAGGCTGGTGGACTCTCCATCTTTGAAGGTCTTTAAACAGAGATTGGATGGGCATCCTTCAGGAGTCCTTTAATTGTGTATTACTGCATCACAGGGGGTTGGACTAGATGGCCCTTGTGGCCCTTTCCATCTCTATGATTCTATGATTCTATGTTGAGGTTGACTGAATGTAGCATCTTGCCCACAGCCACTCAGCTTCATGATGAGTATGTGTGTGCTTTAGATTAGATTTAATTTTATCTTACTTTTAGGCTATAAGAATATACAAAGATTAGATTTAATTTTTTAGATTAGATTTAATTTTATCTTACTTTTAGGCTATAAGAATATACAAAGCATCTTATAAAATTACAGGAACAGTAAAACAATTTTGACATAAACAGTACAGTACATTATCTTCCTCAGCCAAAGGAACTTGAAAGGAAACAGCTAATAAAACCAAATCCAAAACAAGGTTAAAGGCCATGGGAAGCAGACAGTATCTCTTGTGTTATAAGGTTAAGTATAATTCAGTAACAAGTACAGTTTTCCCTTGATATTTGCTGGGGTTTGGTTCCAGGATCCCTGTGGATACCAAAATCCATGAATACTCAAGTCCCATTATATGCACTGGCATAGCAAAATGGTGCCCCTTATGTAGATGGCAAAATCAAAGTTTGATTTTTGGATTATTATTTTTTTAAGAATATTTTCAAGCCATGAATACTTACACCTGTGGATACCAAATTCGTGGATACGGAGGGACAACTGTACATTTCAACAATATTTCTATCAGCCCAGAATGCATATTGCATCCTTAATACAAACACGTCCATAAAGAATGGGAGACAGGAAGGAAACCAAAGTTGATTCTGTGGGGAAATAACTTTGTAGTGTGAATGTATCTCTAGGGCTACTTCTCATCACACTCTTTAGACAACTGAGCAGTAATTTTAAGAGACAAAATCAACAGCAATGAATAGACTAATAAATAATCAATAAATTTTTACCATTATAAAACTGAGTTTTGTTTTTAATTACTTTTAAACCATGTAAACCTAAATGATTCTGGAAGACTGGAGAAATTATCAGACAGAAACGAAAAAAGCGTTCCTGTCCCACAATCTCCACTCCTGCCCCTGTCCCATCCCTGTCATGCCACAATCACCCTCCTTACTGCACTTACCTCCTCTCTCACCATTCCAGCAGCCCAGAAGTGAATGGAGCTCTAATGAAGCTCCATTCACTTCCTGAATCGAAATCCCATGGATTTTGTGAGAAGATGTGAGCATAGGAAATTCAAAAATAAAAATAAAAAGAAGGCAAAAAAAATTACAGCAAGCACAAAAACACACTTTAAAAGGTAGAAGTATCCCTGGGAGGGTCATAAAAAGTATGTCACTTACCTGGGTGTCCAGTCTCACCCAGAAGTGTTCTGGCAGGGACCTCCCATTGATGCTGGGATCTTGCCAGTGAAATGGGGCACCTTTTCAGTCGCAGGACTGTCCATGACAGGAATGGAATGGGGAATCTATTGACAGCTTCTCCCATCAATAAAAAGCAGTGCCGTCAGAACAGCAGCAGAACAGGTGCATTATGAGGGGGGAATGATGTCGTCTGAAAAGGGAGCCCTTTAGCAATCTCCTGGCATTTGTGTAATGCCAGTTTGAACGTGTCTGATGCCAGGAGGCTTTGATAAACAGACAATATAAGCTTTCTGCAATGTTATTTTAAATGATACCTCTTTTAAATACATTAAAATGTACTTATTGTCAAACATATCTTTGTGTAGTCTGGATTTCATGGAAAACTAGTATGAACTTTCCTGACGGTTTTCTGCCATGTTTCAGCCACTGCTGGAATGACCACCATGAAGACTTCCTTTTCCTTGTCTTACATATTCAGATGTGAGACAGAAGCTCTGTCTTATTTCTAGTACTTCCTCTAAAAACAACTGGAAACAGTGGTTTTATTAAACACAGATGTCAGGGTGCCAAGGCAAAGGAGCTGTCTGCAAAGCAGCTCAAGCAATTTTTGAGTTCATTCTGTTTGAAACAATGTTCAGTAGAATGTTGCTGCAATAAATCTCCATTTGTGAAGTTTATGGCCTCTTATTTGAGTTTTACTCATTTTCTGCTGTTTAATCTTACTCTTGTTTTGAAAAGAATTGACAGCCTTGTGCATCCGCCCAAAAGAAAGAGCCAAACCCCAGAGGCTCCGTGGTGTTTGCCTACAACAGACAAAATAATGGTCTCTTGGCCACAGTATCAGCCATAATTTGTATGAAAACTTATGTGGTTTCACACAAACAAGTAAATAGTCTGTGCTGTGGATACTGCCTCTCATTGGACTGTAAAGGCAATCTTTCTAGAGCAATATTGCCAGGAGCAAAGGCTACTATTGGAATAATCAAATAGTCTTTTCTATCCTTATGCCATGAATCTCTGTGAAAAATGATAATGCTATTTATTGCTATGTTGGTTGAAAATACAAAGGTTATATTAAAGATTAGAATCTATGGGTCTGTGCTAGTCTGCAGAAGAAGATCATAAAAAGAACCGTATACCCTGCCAGTACAGTATTTATTCTGTATTCATTCCTATTGAGAAGCCAAAGACCCTGGCCAGACTTTCATGGTGCTGCATAGATCAAATTCCAAACCTCTGTTGCTTGGGCTCTGCTTTCAAGGACTTACAATATGGCAACGTTCTATTTGCAAAAAACTCCATATTTTTAGATATGTTAATTTCTTCAGAATATATATATTTTTCATATATCATGAAAATACCTTAACATTTACCCTCTCTCCTAGAGTGTCTTTTCCTCTACAGCAACTTTCTCCATCCCCAGCCTCTTTACAAGGTCAGAGAGTGATCCTGAGCAATGTGGGATGTGCCATGGTCCTGTCTGATGCTTACTGATTTGTCAATCAGAATTTCCTTCTCTGAGAGCACTCCAGGCTGCAAGCCAGTACCTTTGTCTGTGAAAGACATTTCTCTTGCTTTAGCATAAAATACAAGAGGCAGGACCAGCTTACTCTATGCCAGATATCTGTGCAGTTGCTTTTCAGAGTTATCCTTTGGAACTTGGAAAGTGTCAAGTTAGCTAAATTCTTCAATTCATTTTATTTAAAAGCAAACAGATGATTTCTGAACTCCTCTTTGCTTGATTCTTTAATAAATTGAACATAATTGAACAAAATTAAAGTTAGGGATCTAACTATCCCATCTCATTATTATTATTATTTTGCTTTGTCTAAGAGCTTGTTTACATGGGAAATAAAACCTGTAGTCACCCAGTATTTGTGACACAGTCCTAATCTACACTACACAAATAATCCAGTTTAAAACTGGATTATTTGTCATGGCTCCTGCCTATGGAATCCTGAGATTTGTAGTTTTACAAGGTCTTTAGCCTTCATTTCCAAAAAGTGCTGATGCCTCACCAAATTACAAATCCCAGGATCCCATAAGAGGGAGCCATAGCAAATGATCTAGTTCAAACTGGATTATTTGTGTAATATAGATGTATCCACAGTTGATACACCAACGTTTCGACAATGTGCATTTTCACTGGGGTTTTGGTTTCTGCAGGTGACTCCGGATCTGCAAGATTTGTGGTTTGCTCTGCATTAGAGGGGAAAATCTGGATTTTTGGCCATGTGACAACTAAGGGTTGACTTCAGAGCAAAGCCAAGGCAGGAGTCTCAGTGGATGTGATGGCAGATAAGCACAACTCCATTTGTTCAGTAATATGGTACTCTGGGACCATGTATATTTGCTTATTCTCGTGCATGAGCAAACAGGAGGGGGGGAAATGGAGCAGCCCCAGCCATTTGGCTGGAAAAAGTATGAGGTATAGGATATGTGAACAGCCTAGGACTGTTTTACTCTGACATGGATTACAGTGTGGCAGGATATTCTGGTCTACAATTGGACAAGCCCAGTGAGTATGGTGTTTATAGGGCCACTGTGGATCTAAGAAATCCACCATGGCTATGAGGTAGGTGCAGGGTTTACTATCAGTGTAGATAAGCTCCAAAGGCACACCTTTACTTATGTGCTAGACCAGTATTTTTGATGGAAGTCCTGTGTTTCCTTTAATGTTTGATTTCAGTTGGGAGTGCAGTAACGTAAAGGGAAATGGTGCAGAACCTCAAACTCCTTCCTTATCTCTTTTCACATTCCCCCTTTGACAAAGAAGCAGAAGAGAGAGTGGTCAGTGAGGTTTACTTCTCTAAGTCTCCAAAAATAGGATCTCAGCTCTTGTCAAGGAGAAAATATTTTTTTTAAAAAAATCTTTCATGTGGTTACAGAGAAGTCTGGTTATAGATCTGGTTCAGTTATTCTTCCAATGGACTGGAGGTTAAAGAGCATGTTGGAAAAGAAACATTTTGAGTTAACTGAAACCTGAGGAAGAAAGTGTTTGTGAGACTACTGTGTAATATAAGTGGGCTGACTTGGGGCTGTGCATGTTTTTGATGTATGATAAATCATATGGCACATTGGAATTCAGCTTTGAAAATATCTTAATTATAAACATCAGATACGTTCTTTTTTTAAAAAGCCTACAGAAATGACTATTAATACATGTATTAATAGTCAAGCTAACGTTGCCAATATTTACCCCATCTCGGATGCCAAGATTGACAAAGAGATCGATCACAGACTAGCAAAGGCATATAAGTGCATTTGGAAGAATTCACAAAAGAGTCTGGAGTAATAAACACCTGAGGTGAAGGACAAAAATCAGTGTGTATAGAGCCATTGTACTGTCTATTCTCCTTTATGGAGCTGAAACATGGCTCACCTATTGCCACCACCTACGACTCCTTGAATGCTTCCATCAGCGCTGTATATGCACAATCCTAAATATACACTGGACTGACTATGTGATGAATGTTGCTGTCCTTGAGCAAGCAGGGATCACCAGCATTGAGGCCATGATATTGAGAACACAGCTGCGCTGGGCAGGGCACGTTTCTAGGATGGAGGACCATCGCCTCCCCAAAATAGTACTCTATGGTGAACTCGCCACGGGTCACTGTAAGAGGGGCACTCCAAAAAAGCGATACAAGGACTCCCTGAAACAACATCTCTGGCTCGGCCAAATTGATCACCAACAATGGTCTGCCCTGGCCTCATATCGGGAGGCATGTAGATGCACTATCCACAATGCTGCAGCCTTATTTGAGAACTCACGCCGAACAAGTCTTGAAGAGAAATGACAACGCAGAAAGAATAACAACCCAGAAACATCACCCAAGGAGACCTTCTGCTGTGCTTTCTGCAACTGGACTTGTTTATCTCGGATTGGCCTTTTTAGTCATCAGCGCGCTTGCAGAAAGCACTGGATGAGTCCTTCCTGAATCTTTGTTTGCGAAGAAAAGCCAGAGAGCATGCCGAGACCACCAACACTGACCACCTTAAGAATCTGGCATTTCATTCAGAACAAATACGAGAACCAGTGCTCTATAAATGATTTAGAGTCGTATTCCTCTCTTTGCTTCATTAAAGTAGAAATTATCTATATCTACAGAGAGATAAACATATAGAAAAGAGATGAATTATTTATTTTTTGTAAGCTGAACTTTTCTCCTGAATGTCTATTTAAACTCAACTGCTGAGTAGTGAATTCTTGATTAATACTGGTGGTTTATCTTTAGTTTTCTTTTCTTGTCAAATGAGCTGTATTCTTGAATATTGTCAGGATTCAAAGAATAGGTTTTCTCCCTCAAGTAGTAGCATTCATAGTACATAATATTGTTTAGAGCTGACTGTGTTCAGTATCTATTCTCATAAGTGGAAAATATTTTTTTGTAATAGCTACGGGAAATCATAGAATCACAGAGCTGGAAGAGACCCAAGGCCATCCAGTCCAACCCCCTGCCATGCAGGAATACACAATCAAATCATTCCTGACAGATGGCCATCCAGCCTCTGTTAAAAAACCTCCAAAGAAGGAGACTCCACAACATTACAAGGCAATGCATTCCACTTCCAAACAGCTCTTACTGTCAGGAAATTCTTCCTAATGTTTAGGTGGAATCTCTTTTCCTGTAGTTTGAACCCATTGCTCCATGTCCTAGTCTCTGGAGCAGCAGAAAACAAGCTTGCTCCATCCTCAGTATGACATCCCTTCAAATATTTAAACATGGCTATCATGTCCCCTCTCAACCTTCTCTTCTCCAGACTAAACATGCCCAGCTCCCTAAGCCACTCCTCATAGGGCATGGCTGCCAGACCACCCACCATCCTGGTCACCCTCCTCTGAACACGTTCCAGCTTCTCAATATCCTTCCTGAATTGTGGTGCCCAGAACTGGACACAGTATTCCAGGTGAGGTCTGACTAAAGCAGAATAGAGTGGTATTATTACTTCCCTTGATCTAGAAACTGCTATTAATGCAGCCTAGAATTGCATTGGCTTTTTTAGCTGCTGCATCACAGTGCTGACTCATATTCAGCTTGTGGTCCACTAAGGGGTGGTTTACACAGGCAAATATTCCTCTAAATATACCGCTAAGGTAGCTTATAGTTCCCACGGATCGCACCATAGCATCGCCTCATTCAGAAGGGGGGAAGGTAAAACACCCAAATATAGCATGGCAAGGGATGTCGCTACTTTTGCCGGTATATTTGCAATGTAGCGCATTATTGGCAGTGTAAACTACCATTCCGTTAAGGGCTGCAGCAGATCTGCATTGTGATTGGTTGCTATGATGCAGGTGCGGGCTTAAAAGAGGGGGACTGAGTTCAGTAGCGTTCAGGAAACTTTGAAAAATCCTCTCTGCTATTTTGCAAGTCCGCCAAGAAAAAGGATTCCCAAGACCTTTCAGTCATAAAGTTCCCATCTGTCAGCTCTGTTTAGGGGAGGGAGGGAGGGAGAGAGAGAGAGAGAGAAACCATTTCACTAAGGGCTGCAGCAGACCTGCATTGTGATTGGGGAAGGGAGGGGGACTGAGGGAGGGAGAGTCAAAAATCCTCTGCTATTTTGCAAGTTTGTGAACCCTGACTAAACAAATCGTGCTGAAAAAACTTGTGATAGGTTCACCTTAGGATCCATGGCATGGCGGCAAAGTCTTTCAGCAGAGATTGCTTCGGGGAGTGACTCAGTTCATTTACAGGCAGATTTAGAGAGAGAGAGAGACAGAGCCACTTCTTTGAACTTCCCCCCTGCTATTTTGGCAGTCTGTGAGTCTTTCTTTAGCTAGAAAATTCAGGGCTTCAAATTCTTTCACTCACGATCTAGCCTCTTCCTCATAAAGCCTTTGTCTGCTTGGGAGGCCACGCCCCCCCCACTTTTTCAAGTCTGAACGAAAAAGCAGCATAATTAGAAAAAAAAAAACCTGACTGACACAGCTGCGGAAAAGAATTAAAGCGCAAGTTGCTGTTACAAATCTGCCGTGTAAACAATCCCTAAGACTCTTAGATCCTTTTCGCATGTACTGCCCACAAGCCATATGTCACCCATCCTATAGCTGTGGTTTTCATTTTTACTGCCCGAGTGTAGCATCCTACATTTCTCCCTTTTGAAATTCATTTTGTTAATATTAGTCCAGATTTCTAATCTGTTGAGGTCATTTTGGATTCTGACCCTGTCCTCTGGGGTATTAGCTATTCCTCCTAATTTAGTGTCATCTGCAAACTTGATAAGCATACCCTCTATTCCCTCATCCAAGTCATTGATAAAGATGTTGAATAGCACTGGGCCCAGGACAGAACCCTGTGGCACCCCACTGGTCACCTCTGTCCAGGATGAAGAGGAGCCAATGGTGACTTCCCTTTGGAAATCACTGCATTTCAGAGAATTTTGGCTGTTGATATCTTCTAAGCATCTTCAGTGTCTGTGCATCCACTTCATGCAGCCTGCACAATATCTATACTGATCTCTGATCAAGAAAATTCCCCATTAGTATATGGAAAAGATTAAAGAGAAACGTGCATTGATACAGGTAGCACAGTTCACATGAAGTATTGTTCTGAAAATCTGAACACCTGGTACCTTCTGCACTTTGGAAATAGAAATCTAAGAATGACCATGTCCTATTTGCTTACTGCTTAGCAAATTTGAAACATTTACATTAAGCTGTTTTCTAGCCATTTGCTATTAGAAGATACTATATCCTTTCCCCTCAGACTTGCCAGTGGTGCATGTCCTTTCTAAATTGCTGGTGCAATCTTCTAATGAAGTCAGTGGTGCATAGTTATGTTATTCAGAAATGTACGTCCTTATTCGTATGTACTCAAACAACAAAGAGATCAGTAAATACAAAAAAACAGAAAAACAAACCCAATATGATTTGGGATTCCTGGCTGAGATCCTGTATCACAGATGTAGTTATGAATGTGTAAATATATATAATCTCCTAGCCTACCTCAATAGACAGCAGCTGCATTGAGCAATGGAGGTTTGTTATGATAGCAATCAGGGTGGGATAGGATGACGTTTCTAACTTCCTCCCACCAGTGGTCACAACTCCTTGTCACACCACAGCTCACTGGTAAGAGGGGGCTACAAATACAATCCTGCAGTGCTTCGATGACCACTAGAACAGACCTCCATCATTCAGTGTGGCTACTGACTATTAAGGTAAGTTTGTGGGAGGCATTTGTGATTGTGGCAATAGTGCCATGATTGTAAACATGAATACCAAACAGTTATGAATGCATAAGTCTAATTTATGTATTTGTAACAGATCTACAGTATGCCAGCCATTATTCTTGACTATTTGTGGCTTGACATTTGATAATGTACAGAAAGGAGGCCAGAAAGATTCTCCTGAGCTAGGTTTGAAAATGAACTGTAGACGTTTTGCAAAATGGAATGACACAAACTTTTAAAACCCTGAAGCTCTTCCTTGGGAAAACGCTAATATAGCTCTAATACCGAAAGAGAACAAGGAGCTGGAGGACATGAAAAATTATAGACCAATCTCACTGTTAAATACTGATTACAAGATATTTACGAGTATAATGGCAGACAGGCTAAAAAAGGTATTAACTGAATATGTAAATCATGATCAAACTGGATTCCTTCCGAATAGGCATATACGATTTAACATCAGGAAAATATTAAATCTGATTGAGTATTTTGATAAACATCCAGGGAAGAAGCTTGCGTTGATAGCCTTAGACACACAGAAAGCTTTTGACAGTGTAGATTGGAACTTCATGTTGGAAACATTAAATAGGATGGGCATGGGAGAGCGATATCTAAGAGGTATTGGGGCCATATATAAGAACCAGACGGCGCAAATAATTATTAATGGACACAAAACTAATATAATAAGATTAGAGAAAGGAGTGAGGCAAGGATGTCCTCTCTCACCGCTACTTTTCATTACAGTTTTAGAAATTTTGTGTAATAAGATCAGAAACGAGGAAGCAATTGGTGGGGTAAAAATTAGAAACCAAATGTTTAAGATCTTTGCATATGCGGATGATATGGCAATATGTTTGGAGGACCCAGGTAAATCTATCCCCACCTTACAGAAAATGTTAGAAGAATATGGGAAAATCTCGGGGATAAAAATAAATAGAGAAAAAACAATGATCTTAACTAAAAATATGGATAAGAAGGAAGAAGATATACTAGAACACCAGTCTGGATATAAGATTGAAAAAAAGATAAGATACCTGGGTATAATCATCACAAAAAATAATCTTGATTTGGTGGAGAATAATTATGTGAAAAAATGGAAAGAAATTAAAAACGATATAGACAGATGGGCCCATTTGAATTTATCATTGCTGGGAAGGATATCCACGGTTAAAATGATGATATTGCCTAGAATGCTCTTCCTCTTTCAAAATTTGCCTATTATAAGTTCTAATAAACTATTTAAAAAATGGGATAGAGACATATCAGCATTTATATGGCGAAATAAAAAGCCTAGGATAAGATGGAAATACTTACAGGAAGACAAAAGTAGAGGAGTTCTTGGACTACCGAACATGAGACTATATTATCAAGCTTCTGCCATGTTGTGGGTATATGATTGGATTATGTTAAACAACGAGAGGCTACTAACTTTGGAGGGTGAAGGAATGAGATTTGGGTTCCACGCATATATGTGGCACGATAAGGAAAAGGTAGATAGCAGCTTCAATCACCACTTAATTAGAAAATCTCTCCTACACATTTGGAAAAAAATAAAACAAAAAATTTACATGAAAATTACTCTGTGGGCTTCTCCACAAGAAGCCATCAGATGAACAGAAATGATACATTCAGAAACATGGTGGAAATACAAAGACCTATTGACTTTTCAGACAGGACGATGTGACATTAAAACTCAGGAGGAGTTACAAAGAGAAGGGAGGAAATGCAATTGGTTCTTATATCGACAAATATATGAAAGATTTAATTTAGACAAAAAAAATTGGGGTATTGAAAACTTGGACACAGAACTCGATTCTCTAGTTAAGGAAGAAGATAAATTCAAAATATCAAATATCTATAAACTTCTGTTAAAGTTAGAGCTAGAGATGGATGTAATCAAAGATTATATGGTTGCTTGGTCACGTAATGTCGGCAAGAATATTATGATAGAGGATTGGGAAAGATTATGGAAGAAAAACATAGACTTTTCTGTAAGTAACGAGCTTAGAGAAAACTGTTATAAACTTCTTTATCGTTGGTATTTGACTCCAAGCAAACTGACAAAAATGTATAAGGGGATAAAACCTAATTGCTGGAAATGTAATGAATCAAATGGCTCCTTTTACCATATGTGGTGGACATGTAAGGAAGCAAAGAAATTTTGGAATATGATACACGAGGAAATTCAAAACATCTTCAAGATGGAATTTAAATGCACTCCAGAACTATATCTTTTAAACATCTTTGACTTAGAGTTTCCGAGTGAATTTAGAAAGATGATCCTTTACATGTCCACCACAGCAAGGATTATATATGCGAGGTATTGGAGGCAACAAAAGATTCCTGACAAAGAAGAATGGATGTTCAAATTATGGGAAATAATGCAGATGGAGCGTTTAACATGCTGGATTAAATGTCGTTCAACTGAGGAATTTAGAAAAGAATGGGAAATTATAATACGATATTGGTCTAAGAAATGGAATGGTTGTATGATAACATGGCTCAAAGATTAATCTATAAACAATGTAATTTAGGAGTGATTAACAGGCATTAAGAGTATATAGACCGAAATGCAGATTTCTTCAAATCCTTTGCTGGGTTTTTCCAGGAAGGATACAGTTTTGAATGGAAACAATTAAGGGAGGAATGGTATGGTTATATACTATCTTGAAATAAGACATGATCATAAGACTGTAATGGAAAATGGATCCTGTGAAACCAGTTCTTAAACAGTACAGAAAACTTTATGTTTGTAATTAATGAAAGACAATTTTTTTTGTTTTGTTTTTTTTTTGTTTCTTAAGCTTACTCAGTATAGACGAGTGGGAAGCAATTTTGTTTTAGAAATTTGGTGGAAAATGAAGATGTATATGTAAATGTGGTTGTAAAAATAATAATAATAATAATAAAAAATAAAACCCTGAAGCTCTTCCCTGGATCAGATTAATATATCAGAGCTAGAGGAAAATCTCCAGCTCCCCTCTGCAGTTCCCCTCCCCGCCCCCACAAAAGGCCTCATGTAATCTACAAAGATCTTCTTCATTTGATACAGGAACAGTAGCAAGTATGGAGTGAAGTAGGGAGTGAAAGAGAATGGAGGCTTCTCCTGGCTGGACAGATTGACACCCCATGTAACAGGAAGCCAGTGCAGTGTATTGTATCGTGGCCTAGTTGAAGGGTCTCTCCTGAATACTCTTGTCACAGCATATTAAAAAATACTGCTTATATACATTTTGCCCAAGCTACATTCAAACTGAAACAAGTGTCTGCATCCCCATCTCTTTCTGGAGGGCTTGAAGATTCTTTGACATTTATCTACCAACCTGTATATAGCTGGGGTTCCTTCTTGTTTACTCTTTTGATCATTTGAGCTCCCTAGCTTGTAAGCAACAGTATTGTCCCATAGGCAGATGAACACCAACTCTCCCCTTAAGACCATTTTAAGTTTTGGAATTTCAGGCTATTTTATGATGTGAGAATAAGCAGGCAGCTCTGTAATTTTTCTAACTATTCCATAAAGGTAACAGTTAGCTTGTATACACACACATTCCCCTTGAGCAGTTCATCACATTCCACAGATTTTACATTGTCTAGGCACATTCTTATACAGACTTTACCTGGTCTAACACATTTTTATATAGATGTTATGGTGTCTAAACACATCTAGGTAATTTTTTATCAGCCTCACATACCTGTAAAGTGATTCTTATCACAAACATTACATGTAACCCATTGCCCAGCGCTTCAGAGTGTGGTACACCTTCCAGCAACCACAAAGAAAGCAGCCATGCGTAAAACTCAGAAACAGTAACTGGACTGCTTGTCTCTATCTGGCCTGAGGTCAGTTTTATACCCATGGCTATTCTTATCTGATCATTGGCCAATAAGCAGACAAGTTTACTGCTTGTGAAAAGAACTAGGAGTCAGGGGCTTTTATCTGGCTACCTGCTTTTACGTATGACTAAGTGTCATTATGAAGATGGATTATACCTGGCTGGAATAACACTTTTCTCCATACAATTTTGGGATTCCTTTGTTTGTACTAATGTTGTCAGTTACTTATGGTTCTTCTTTGTGGTCTCTGTGAATGCACACAATGGGTTAATCCTGCGGCTGCGCAGAGCACTTTGGAAACTTCTAGCACCTCATTATAAACTTTTGGGTGGTAGGAATTCCCCCCTCACCCCTGGTGCATATAAGCCCACCCCTCTCACCAAGTGCCCAGTTCCTTTTTTTCCTGCCATGTGGAAACACTGAAAGAACTTCTTTAGCCTCATTGTTCTCAATTTTGACTCTTTTTCTGACTTTGGATCGGACTTCGACTTCTCCCCTGCTTCTCCCTTGGATTTGTCGTTGGATTGGACTGATTTGCAGCTCTGACCTCGGTTTCTACCGCTACTGTGATTATCTCGTCGTTGGATTCGACTACAGGCTTGTGTTTCTGCTCTTCTGACCTTGGAATAAATGGTACTGTGAATTTTATTCCCTCAGCAGCATGTCTGGGGCTGGTTTCTTTAAATCCTGCTTCCAGTGCTCGGCCAAAATGACTGAGTCTGATGGCTATTCCAAGTGCCTGTTTTATTTTGGGAAAACCCATGATGTTGCCTTCTGCAGGCATTGCAAGGCCTTCACCCCACAGGCCAGAAAGATCGGGGAAAAGACTCAAGGCCAGTTATACGAGAAGGCCCTATCAGTTTCAGCTTCGGGGAAGGCCTCAACTTTGGCACTCTCCCCTAAAAAGTCTAAGGGCATGGCCAAAAAAGGTTCCGCCTCAGTACTGGCAAAGGCACTGGTGTTTGTCCCGATGGCAACCAGAGTGAGGGATAATGGCGCAGGCTGATCTGGTACCAAAGATCCCAAGAGACAGTCGGTATCAGGGGTACCGGTACCAGAGTCTTCCAAGTCGGTGTCGAAACCGAAGGATCCTAAAGCTAAGAAGGCCAAGGCTGCTGGATGTAAGGAGTCCCCTAAGAGGGGTTGGTCTCGAGAGTATAGAAAGGCCAAGTGGAACACCAGTCTCACAACCCGAAACCAAAGAAACCCAGACGTGAATCCAAGGAAGGCTCCCAGGTATCACCCCCAGTGAAGCGACGCCTGTCAATACCATTGCCAGATCAACACTGGGAAGTGGAGTCCACCTATGAGGTGGAAAAGATGACTGCTGAATCCTCCATTGGTGTCCGTATCATCCAAATATTGAGGTCCAGGTCTCCATTGGACATCGGTACTGTGGCACGGTGCCAGTCACGATCCCGGCTCCACTCCCAGTTGGTTCACCATTCTAAATCTCACTCTGCTTCTCAGTCCCATTGAGGTTCATGACATCGGTCCCAGTCCCGATCCCAAATCCGATCCCGGTCTCGATCAGCTGCTCACCGTGTCTCAAGTTCTTGTTCTCCGTCAACATTGGTCCACCGCTTGCCGTTGACACAACAATCCTGTTCCCATTCATATCATCGCTTGCCACCTCAAGGTATCCTGGATGGACAGAAAACACCATCACCAGGGCCACTTTCTAAGTCTCCGGTACTGGTACAGTCTAGATCACCAACACTGAGACAGCCATGGCACAGGTCCTGCTCCATTTTTTTGGTCCCGTACCCCCAGGCCTCACCAACATCTGTCATTATCTCCATGTAGTAGCTCCCAGTCCTCATACAAAGAGTCGTTGTGGTGTGAGGAAGATTGGTGAGACAGGTTCGATCAGTACTGATACAATCTGCCACCAAGGAGCTTCTATCCTGATTGGTACTATTGGTCCCCAGTACCATATTCCAGATGGTACTGATATAATCACTCTCCCCTATACTGGAAAGAAGATCATGACCGAATGGGTCGCCATCACTCCCCAGAGGGTTGCCACACGCCTAACTGGCCTACACCAATGGAGTCACCTATGAAACATAAGTCCCCTCAGAGGAAGGCACCCAAATGCTCCTCTCATCAGTCTCTGGACAGGAAGTTTCCCTCAACTAGATCGACCACTCCTGTTACAGTGGGGCAGCCCAAGCCCCTACCAACTCTGGTTATATGGACTCCAGAACATGAGTCAGACGATGACACCCCTATGCCCAGGTCATCACTCCAAGGTAAAGATACGGCACAGGAGCCAGCTTCACTGACAGACAACATATGCTCCTTCTCAGAGATAGTTAACAGAATGGCGGCTTCCTTGGGCCTTCCTACATCAACTCCAGATGTGCACATAGATGACCCCATCTCCCATGACCTGCAACGGCAAGCTCCTCCACTGCCTTATAATCTGTTCTCTGCATTTTTGACACAGATTGCCAAGGTGGACTGGGGTACCCCGTCCTCTGTCCCGCTGATGTCTAAGAGACTAGAACACCTCTACAGAGTCTCAGATGAAGTGGTCCCCTGGTTATCTTCCCAACCAAACTCCATCGTTGTTGACACGGCACAGATGTACACTTCACACAAAATCTACTCTTTGCCTATGGAACGAGAGGGCAAGAAGCTGGATGCCATGGGAAAGAAGTTTTACTCATCAGCGTGTTTTCTCATGAAGATAGCAAATTATATTGTGTGTATGGGAGCGTACCAGAGACATCTCTGGGACATCATATCTCCCCTTCTGGCCAAGGTCCCACAACAGGATGCAGACCTTGCCCTTAATACCAGAAATGATGGCATTGCACTAGCTGACTACCAACATTAGTCGGCCAAGCATGTGACAGATTGTGCTGGAAAGATTTTGGTCAGTTTCTTTATTGTTCACAGGCATGTGTGGCTGCGCTCATCAAGTTTTTCCTCAACTGCCAGATCTGTCATCGAGAACCTTCCATTTGACAAAGCCAGCCTTTTCCATTCTAAAACTGACACGAAGCTGTAGCATACTCATAAAATGTGGATGACGGCTAAATGCTTTGGGATTCCTCCGCCAAGCCATCCCCAGTACTCCAGATTCTGCTCCAGAAGTTTCCCTCTTTCCTTTCGAAGGAGGTTCAGCTCCTCCTCATCACATACTCAGCATTCCTCACAGTCTTGTGCTCAATACCAGAGAAAGTTCTAAGCACCCAATAAACATAAGTCTCAGTTCCAGAAGAAAACACCAGAACCTGCCAAGCAGAAAGCCTGACTACATACCCGTTCCTTTCATCAGCCAAGGCAAACCACCATCAGATGGCCTACAGGGTACATACCATCAGTGGTGTGCTATCACCAAAGACACATGGGTTCTCTGTCTCATCTGGAATGGATACTTCATAGAATCTGAAACCCTTCCACCTACAGGTCTTCTCAGGTCTACCACGCCATCTGTTCCCCTTGAAGAAGAGGTTCTCTCCTTGCTGAGAAAGGGGGCCATAGAAAAGGTTCACCGTTACCAGCAAGAAGAATCGTTTTTCTCCTGCTACTTCCTCATCAGCAAAAAGGATGGTGGTTTGCATCCCATCCTAGACCTCAGAGAAGTGAACTGCTTCATTATCCCCAAGCAATTCAAAACAGTCACCCTTTCTTCTATCCTCCCATTCCTGCACACAGGAGACTGGTTCTCTACCATCGACTTCAAGGATGCCGACTTCCATATCACGATAGCTGAACCCCACAGAAGGTTCCTGGCATTCAAGGTGGGTTGCAAGATGTACCGCTTCAAGGTGCTTCCATTTGGCCTCTGCACAGGCCCAAGGGTGTTCACAAAATGCATGGCCCCCATGATCGCCCACATGCACACAAAGGGGATCGTAGTCGTCCCATACCTAGACGACTGCCTGATAACAGGCCCATCAAAAGGAAAGGTAGCAGCCAACATGAACATGGTAATCTCCCTGCTACAAGATCTGGGCCTCAGGATCAATTTGGACAAGTCGCACTTAATCCCCTCAAAGGTCGCAAAGTTCATTGGAGCTGAGCTGAACTCTGTCCAGGACAAAGCATTTCTCCTGGAGGACCACTTTCTCAAATCACAGGCCATGGTGACTCATTGCACTTCACAGAGGAGAGTAACAGCACACTTTATCCAGACTGTCCTAGGTCACATGGCTTCGACCACGGCAGTGATCCCCTTCACCAGGCTTCACATGACTCCTTTACAGCTTTGGTTCCTGCAGTTGTTTGACCCCCTGCGAGATGACCGTCTCAGGCTGCTGTCAATCCACAGAGCACTCCTCAGGCAGCTTCGGTGGTGGTACTCTAGACAGAACGTGAGTTGTGGCCTGCCCTTCATGCTCCCTCATTCATCCAGGTCCTTGACAATGGATGCATTCACAACAGGATAGGGGGCCCATTCTTACTGCCTTTGCATCCATGGCCTCTGGTCAGCAAAGGAAAAAGACCTTCACATCAATGCTCTGGAGCTCCTAGCAGTGTTCAAAGCACTGAGAGCGTTCAAACCTGCACTTAGCGGCACAGTGGTACAAGTGGTGTCAGACAACACCACCACTGTCTTCTACCTCAACAAACAGGGCAGAACCAAGTCCAAGACTCTTATAGACTTATCAACCCAAATCTGGAATTGGTGCATACCCAGGGGCATCTTTCTGACAGCCATGCACTTGGTAGGGACTCAAAATGGCATTGTAGACTCACTTAGTTGAACCAAGACCAGCTGTCACAAATGGTCATTGATGCAGGAGGTGCTTGCTCCACTCTTCTCAGAGTGGGGTCCACCAACCATAGATCTTTTTGCCTTGCATGAGAACACCAAATGCAACCTTTACTGCTCAAGACAGAGGATGTCTGGCAGGAGTCTGGGAGACGCCTTTCTGTTCAAGTGGTCAGGAACTCTACTATATGCATTCCCTCCATTCCTGCTTCTCTCCAGAGTAGTAGCCAAGCTCAAGCAGGACAAATCCAAATGCATTCTAATCATGCCATGGTGGCCCAAACAGCCATGGTTCGCTCCCCTTCTCCTCCTCTCAAACCACTGCTTCAGATGTCTTCCCCTGAGGAAGGACCTCCTATCAGTGCAGCACAGCCAAGTCTTCCACCCAAATTTGGAGATGATCAATCTGATTGCCTAGCCGGTAGGCCACTGAACCAGTTTTCTGATTCAGCGTAATCAATACGCCTAGCAGCTCAATGGCCATCAACACAGAAATCATGCCGTTACAAGTGGCAGAGATTCTGCAAATTCCTTGATACCAAAGGGATCTCCCCAACTAGCGCTTCAACGCCATTTCTCCTTGATTTCTTGGCCTCACTATCAATGAAAGGCCTATGCTTTCATTGCTGAAGGAGAAAGTGTGCACTTATGTGGCAGCAATCTCCTTTAATTTCCAGAACCTGGGGAAGGGTTCATGCTTCACAGACCCTATGGTTAGACGCTTCCTCCAAGGTTACAACAAGTTGCACCCATCAGTGGCCAGACCAGTCACTTTGTGGGATCTGCAATTGGTTGTTACAGCCATCTCTCATTTCCCCTTCAAGCCAATGGCGGTGATAGACACAAGACTTCCGTCCTTCAAGACGGTCTTCCTGGTCACTATAACTTCAGCCAGGTTGGCCAGTGAGCTCTGCACCCTCAGGGTGGATGCTCCCTACATCCAGTTTCATGAGAACAAGGTTGTTCCTTGACCTGATGTGCCATTCCTGCCCAAGGTGGTTTTCTTCTTCCACCTTAATCTGCAAATCAAACCAGTGGTTAGGCCACAAGGTATACAGAACCCCCCCCCCCAACATGGACAGACACCTACACAAGAACTCCAATCATCACCCAGGACAAATAAGAAGCATAATAAAAACATTAGTAGATCGTGCAATAAGGATCTGCAAACTCCACTACCTGGAGGCGAACTGAGGCACCGAGACTGGGCCCTACAGGCTAATGGTTGCTCCAGATCAGACATCAGAAGAGCAGCCAGACCCAGGGGGAAAAAAAAAAACAGGAATGAAGAAAAAAAAAACAGCCACTCAAAGGGAAGGTATTTTTACCATACATCAAAGGAGTCACAGACAGAATAGAGAAACTGATGAGGAAACACAACCTCCAAACAATCTATACACCAACCAAAAAAATCCAAGAAATGCTATGTTCAGCGAAGGACAAAAGAGACCCTCTCACAGCTGCAAGAGTTTACCGCATACCATGCAGCTGTGGACAAGTTTACATAGGGACCACTAAACCCAGTGTGCAAACACAAATCAAGGAACATGAGAGACACTGCATACTGGGCTAGCCAGAAAAATCAGCAGTAGCAGAACATGTTATAAACCAACCTGGACACAAAATGCTATTTGAAAACACAGACATTCTAGACCAGGCCAACAACTATCATGTCAGAATGCACAGAGAAGCTACTGAAATTCACAAACACCTGGACAACTACAACAGGAAAGAAGAAACCTTAAAAGTAAACAAAATCTGGCTCCCGGTTTTGAAATACAATAGCATCAAAACTCAACACTTACAAAAGAATTCCACCCAGGGACAGGGGGATTCCCAGCAGATAATGTCCCATCCACCAACCATTAGCCAAACAGACACTAATGAGCCTTGCATTTCTATACCCAGAAACTAACCATTCAATTACACAAATTTACATATACTCCCCAACAGGGGTTCACAGCATATAAACTCCACACACACCCCTACACAACCATTTTCTGAGGATGCCAGCCACAGTTGCAGGCGAAATGTCAGAAAGAAACTATTCCAGAACACGGCCTCACAGCCCGGAAAAAACACAAGGAAAATTTATAGATTGAAACAGTCTAAATAATCCACCTTCCCTCAAATCACCTGCAGGAAGTCTTCTACCACTGTTTTTAAAACCTTGACCCCGAAAGGATACTAGTGCCTAGTATTCTGGATCTTCTGGATCTAGGGGGAACTTCTTCAAAGGGAGCTAAACAACCACTTTCTTCAGTGATGGGGGAACAACCAGAATGAGGCATTACCCACCTGCTGCATCTGTCCAGCCAATAGCAAGGATGGACAACTAGTCAGTCCAGTTCTGGTAATTGGATCTTCTCCATGTCTACAGGCTGTAATAAGCAAAACTGATCCCAAGAATGATGATCACATGTTCTTTGTGCACAATTCTTAGATTTCCTCTAAACAACAGTGGTACCAAGACTCGTGTGAATATGAGTAACCTTGTACCTAAAGTACTTTACAGATTCTGCACAACATGAATTTGAGAAAACCTCATCTCCTCCTGCTATATTAGAGGTAGGTAAAGTGCAGCCCTCAGGATTTGAATTGAAATGAAATTCCCAGAAGTTCCATCAGCATAGCCAATGAAGAAGAATGTTGGGAGTTGCACTCCAGCAATATCTGAAGGATCACTGTGTCCACCCCTTAGATCTAAGGATTTATCAGACCTAACCCCCATTAACATGCCTGTGCCACTAAAGCTAAAAGCAAACTTGTCCCGGCAAAAGCACCCTCCCTACCAGACCTACCTTTAGCAGTAAAAAAAGGCATCCCTGGCAGTAACGGAGCACCAATGAGCACTGTTTACATCCGGGTTCCAGATCTCAGCGATTCTTGTGAGAAGATGCTAGCGCAGCAAATTTGAAAAAACAAACACAACAACACGAAAAGTTCACACAATCACAGAAACTCACTTTAAAATTCCCAAGTACACCAGAGGGGTTCATAAAAAGAGTCTCCTACTTGGCTGTCACAATCTCACCCAGAAGTGTTTGCCCATTGATGCTGTACTCACATGAGCACAATGGTGCAAGGATTCAACACCGGCAATGCCGGCAACAAAGCACCACAGGCAATCTATTGACAGCTTGGCTCATCAATAAAATAGAACAGCTTTTGGACTTGACATGATTGCAAAAGAACATTGTCATCTGGTATGCGAGCCCTTTCAGAATCATTAGGCACCCTTATAATGCCATATTTATTGCATCTGATAAAGTCCCTACATAACCAGTCTTTCACCATTCAGAAAAACATATTTGCTGGTTCAGCAAGGACACAACAGAGTTGGAAAATAAAGTCTTCTTTGTTGGCACCCCTACCACATGCTAAGTATGATTATGTTCATCTATGTTCACTTATATTCAGTATGTGTCCTTTCCCTCCTGTGCTTCAACTTTATCCCTTCTCATTTCATTGCCCAGAGTTCCTAAGTATACTGATGAATCTGTCAGGCTACCTGAGAGTGGAGGGAGCACCTATCTGGTCTCTACAACTGAACAACAAGTGCACATTCTCCCATTTGACACTATCTCACAGGACAGAATTGATGGTTCTTTTCTCCCACCACAGCCATCCATCTGGTCTGGGTGGAGCCCAGAGAGATTTGGCCCTCTCATCTCAACTTCCAGGTCTTGCTAATGTGTACCCAGTGGATTCCCTCAGCCATAATAAGCTGATAACTCAGTGGTGATTGATTGATTGATTGATTGATACCCCACCTTTCTCTCAAATGGGATTTCAACCAGTTTACAATATGCATTGAAACAAATGTTTCATTCAGATAAAATTGCTATTTAGTTAAAAAATTACTCATGAGGGCAGGTCAGCCTGGTTATCCAAGTTTCATTGAGTAGGGAGTGGATAGGAAGGGAAAAAACAGGCACAAAACTGGTTGCCATCTCCACTTCTTATGGTGTTCTGAATTCATAATCCAGCATATCCACAATACCATTGCATAGCCCATCATTGCCTATGAACCATTGCAAACTACACAATTATGTCTCCTATGGATTCCTGGGTTTTGTAGTTTAGTGAAACACTAGAACACACTATGGCACTACCTTTCTGCAGTGGTGGCATTGTGTGGTCCTGTGAGGTAAGAAGCTATGCTGACAGCAGCGGTGCTGTTGGTAGATTCTCCCATGTCAGACAGGTTTTTGCTGAGGAGCCAGCAAAATGTGCCAAGCAGCTACTGGGCAGCAGTAGTAGTGGTGGGTGACACTGATAGAGTATCTCTCAGCGACAACAACAGTGGCACCATAGCTAACACTTGTGAGTACTGCACATAAGTCAATGGTCAACACTCTTGAAATCTTCTACCTTGAAAACCCTATGATGAGACAATCCAAAATGAAACACGAGATAATGCCAGGAGATGAAACTCCCAAGTTGGAAGGCACTCAAGGTGCTACTGGGGTAGAGAGGAGGACAACTATGAGTAGTGCTGTGGCTAATGATGCAATTGGATTCAAGCCAAAAGGACATTCAGCTGTTACTGTGCACAGAGGGAAAAGGAATGTCTGAAACTGCACAACACATACAATAGGAACCTGGAATGTGAGAAGCATGAATCAGGGGAAGCTAGACATTGTAAAAAAGAAATGGAATGTATAAACATTACAAAATTTGGGGGGGGGAGTGAGCTAAAGTGGACAAGAATGGGACATTTTGAGCCATATAATTACACAGTGTTTTATTCAGCAATAAAAATCTAAGAAGAAATGGCATGGCATTTATACTGAAGAGACATGTAACAAAAGCAATCAAAGGATATAATGCAAAGTCTGACAGAATCATGTCAATAAGACTTCAGGAAAAACCCAGCAATATAACCATAACACAAGTTTATGCTACAACTACAGAGGCATAAGAGGAAGAAATTGAAAGATTATGTTCTGGAGTACAGGAAGGAACTGATTGCACACTCTGTTCTGTTCTGGAGTCTAGGAGGAAATTATTCGCACACCAAAAGATGATATGTTGGTAATCAGAGGTGATTGGAACACAGAAGTAGAAAACATAGCAGAACAAAAGATTGTAGAAAAGAATTGGCCTAGGATCAAGAAATGAAGCAGGAGACTGGATTTTGTGAAGTCAACAGTTTGTTCATCACAAACCAAAGAGGTGACTTATACATGGGCATCTCCTGATGGCCATTACAGAAGTCAGATAGACTGCATAATTGGAAGCAGAAAATGGATGAGATCCATTCTCTCTACAAAAACAAGACCAGGAACAGATTGTGGCACAGACCATAAACTGATAATACAAAAAAATTTAGAGTAGAGATAAAAAAAAAAACACTAAATCAATCATTGTGCCAAAATACAATCTGAATTATGTCCCCATATAATTTAAAGATAATATAAAAATAGATATGCACTATTAAGCCTAACTGATCAGGAACCAAAAGAACTCTGGACTAAGGAGATTATCAGATGGTAAAAATATCCCAGGACAGAGATGACAGGAGATCGCTAAAAGGCTTACCTTTTAGACGGCATCATCCCTGTCCTGGGATGATCCCATTCTGCTCCTGTTCCTCCCCTGTTTCCTCTTATTCACGGAAAAATCTGTGAATAACAGGCCCATTCCGTTATTATAACAGAATGACGGGTGAGCGAACAGGAGCCCTGTTGTGCTCCTGGGATGACAACTGGCTGTGACGTCACCAGGAGGTCTGTGCTGGACACTTTCGGATGTGATCCGGATAACAAGATAAGTTAATCCCCTTTTTTTTCCTCCCCAGGCAACTTTTTTTAAAATGGGTTTTTGTGGTTAGTTTTGAGTTTTGACAGGTGGGAGGGTATTTTTAAATTTGCTGCCCAGCCGTTCTCTCATGAGAATGGCCGGGATTTCAGTTCCTGGTTGTAAAAGCAGCCTTACAATGGCTGCATTTACAACTGGGCAGCAAAGGGAGGGGGAGCCTATTCCTGTCATGGAATGAAGGCAGGTGTATGAAATTTTTTCCTTTATTCTGTGGCAGGAATGGGAGTGGAGCAGGTGGGGGGTAGTGGGACAGAAACAGACCCTAAGGGTCCATCTGATAATCTCCTGAAACTAGGCATGTTGTGAGGGAAGAATGCAGAAAGACAATATCTATAACCAAAAAGAAAGAAAAGCCCTACCAGACAACAGATGAAACTCTTCAAGTAGTTAAGGATAGATGAGAAGCAAAATCAAAAGGTAACAGAAATAGGGTCAGAACCCTGATTGAAACTTTTCAATGACTTTTGTGCAGGAACAAAGAGAACTACTATAACAATACATGCAGAGAAACTATAATGATCAATGCAGAGCAAATCACAACAAAAAAGGTAGAACAAGAGACCTCTTCCACAAGATCCAAGAATTCAAAGGGTAATTTAAACCAAGGGTGGAGATGACCTAGAACCAGCTGGGGAATATTCATGGAAGAACCATTTTGAAGATGAACCCACAATTTTAGAAAGTGAAATGGAAGTTGCACTCAAAGTGATTAGGGGAAATAAATCACTTAGAAGAGATGGTATACCCAAAGACCTGTTCCAGGCAATACAGACAGCATCCACTGAAATTCTAACTAAAATTTGTCAACAAATATGGAAGAAAAACAATAGCCTACAGATTGTAAATGCTCAATATATATTCCAATCCGCAAGAAAGGGGACACCAGAGATTGCAGTAGCCAATGGACCATAGCATTAATATCCCATGCAAGCAAAGTAATGCTCAAAATTCTACAACAGACTTTAACCATATATGGATCAAGAAATGCCAGATGTCCAACCTGGGTTCAGAAGAGGAAGAAGCACTAGGGATCATATTGCAACCATATGTTGGATAATGGAGTGCACCAAAGCATTTCAAGAAGAAAATCAGTCTGTGCTTTATAAATGATAGCCAAGCCTTTGATTGTATAAAAACTATGGAACTCTCTTAAAGAAATGGGTGTACCAAAACATTTGATTACAAGTATCCTAATGCATAACCTATACTCAGGACAGGAAGCCACCATTAAGACAGTATTTGAAGAAGCAGTTTCCAATCAGCAAGGGTGTAAGGCAAGGCTTCATTTTATCACCCTACCTATTCAACTTGTATCTGAACATGTCATACACGAAGGTGAATTAGACTCTGAGGAAGGAGGTGTGAAAAATTGAAGGAAGGAACCTCAACAATTTAAGATATGCAAATGACACTGTACTAATAACAGCAAATAGCAAAGACTTGGAATGACTACTGAAGAAAGTCAATGAAGAAAGGGCACAGCCAGGTTTACAGTTGAACATTAATTTTAAAAATGACTGCAGATGATAAATATAGCTTTAAATCAAACAATGAAGACATTGTGATAATGAAAGATTTCCTATACCTTGCTCAGTCATTAATCAAAATAGGAACTGAAGTCAAGAAATCAGAAGAAGACTAGCCCTTGGAAGAGAAGCTGAGAACTAGACAAGATCTGCAAGTATAAAAATACATCATTGAATACCAAAGTCAGGACTGTCCATGGCATCGTATTCCCAGTTTCTATGTATGGTTGTGAAAGCTGGACAATGAAGAAAGCTGATAGGAAGAGAATCAACTCATTTGAAATGTGGTGCTAGAGGAGAGTTTTGTGGATACCCTGGAATTCTCCTCAGAAACCAATATGACTAAACTGAGAAAATCATGCTTTGGACATATCATGAGAGACATGACTCACTAGAAAAAACAATGATGCTTGTCAAGGTAGAATACAGTAGGATAAAAGGAAGGCCCCATTACAGGTGGATAGACTCAATAAAGGAAGCCCTGAGATTGAAAAACCTGAGCTTAAGTTTAAGGTTGAAGACGACTCGACAACAGTTAACAAGAAGAAGGAGGAGGCACTAGAAAAGCTCTCTGCCTGAGAATTCAAAATACTTCTTAAACTGCAAATCCTAGGATCCCATGGGATGTTGCCATGGCAGTTAAAGTGGAATCATAGAACTATATGTAGTGTGACAGGGTGTTGGAACAAGATTGGAAAATTGCTTTTTAAATGTAATTTGTTACAGTAACAGTTCCCATGCCTGCTACCCAATTAGATGCTCTCACAGCTAAATATGAAAAAGTCTTTTCTTTGTCATTATTCAAAAGTAACTAAACTATTTCTAATTAAGTTTTAAAAAGAAACATAATTTTAGTTTAAGTTTAAAGTTTAAAAACTAAAGTGCTGGCCTGTACTACAAAACACACCTACATAGTGGGGACATGTACCATGTAACTATAAAAATAACCAAGGCAGTTGCACTAGAAAAGGAGTTACATTATCCAAGTTATGTTAACATCATAACATAAGGTAACTTTGTTATACCTTAATTATTTAAATGATTTTATTCCTACATATTCAGCAAAATAATAAACTGGAAAATACCCAGAGCTAGGAAAGCATGGCTGAACAGCTGAGCAGGCATGTAACAAGGTTGGAAAAGAAACATAGAAAGTTGTTCTGCTAAAGTTCAGCGTGTCTCAATTGATTCTTCCTTCCTTTCTGGCTCCTACTCAGTCTGCATCTGTTATTTTCATGGGGTAGAGATAAGAACATGGAACAGATACAAATATGATGCATTTGTTGATTAAATACTTGGCTTGCTTTTATCTGTTTGAATCCTCAATATTAAGCAGTCACATGAATTAAAAAATAACCCTGAAACAATGGTGGTCTTTCAAAAAGAGACAGATCAGGCCCACAGTGCACAAAGTTTAATTGCAAATATAGCCATGTTAGACTTTATCTAACAGTTTAAACATGATAATCAAGGGAAATAGTTTTCATAACATACAAAACCACATCTTACACTCTCTGGCTCTGTCCAATGACTATGTGAATCCCCTCTGGAGTCAACTGATTTTCCTTTGGTATTAACGGGTAGTGGGCCTCATTGCACAGTTATGATGACATTCCCTGCAAGCGAATACATCAACAGCAACCACAGACATGCATGAAGGAATGAATCATTTTGCCTGTTTGGTGTTTCATTTTGGACATTTGGATTGAAGTACAGCCAGTCTAAATGTCTCCATCCTTATTTCCATGATTAATTGCTTGCACCACCTAAGTCTGGAGAGTGAGATATAAGTTTTCTCTTCTGCAGTGCCTCTTTGTCTTCAAACAATAGAACTGGCATACTCAGCTCAGACCTCAGGCAAAATATAAGTTATGTCTGATGCAAAACATCTGCATTTAATTCTAAAACTATTAGGATGTCCACCCTTTCATTTGTAACCCTGAAACTGAGGGCACCCTAAATGATGTATAATTTATAACACTAACGTCAAGTCATTTTTATGGATATTGCTCCTGGTTGTGACACAGGTAATGAGGCATTGTGATGGCTGACTGGGAACTGCAGAAGGAACAAAGTACCCTGCTTTTAGCAAAGAAAAAAGCAGGGTACTTTTGAATATGGGGCCATGACTGTAGTTTTATACCACATGAGAAAAATGTATGTAGTAGCATGCATCTGTGATTCTTTAGAATATTCATATAAGCTCCCTTTAGTTACTTTTTCCTGTATGGCCAAAATCACATGAAAGAGAGAGCACGGCTACATGTTCCAGATCAGTCCCTCTATCATATCTCTTACCACCCTCACCCCCTGACACCCCAGCATGGGGATCTTTTTCCTACTCCATTATTTATTGATGTTTTTAACAAATTGTATTTGACACATTTATTTTCTTACTTCAACTCTCCTAAAACACACACACACACAAAAGCAAACACATTCAAGTCACACACTCATTTTCCCTCAGTCTGAGGTCATATGACTCCTTTTCTTCTGTTTTGTCATGGGAATTAGTGATTAGTGTTTGCTTTGAAGCATGAGTAAGGATACATTTGGATTTTAGAAGTTTCTTTTAAAGATACAAAGTTACTTTGATATTTGCAACTTTGTGAGATCTGCATGTTTATATTATTGCTTCAGTGTCATGTTGATATGTTTTGTGAGCTTTTATCTTGTTGCTGTCATTGTTATAGGCCTTCAAGTTGACTCAGATTTATGGCAATCTTATCATTGGGTTTTCTTGGCAAGACTTAATCAAAAGATATTTGCCACTGTCTTCCTGGAAAGTTGGGAGAATGTGACTTGACCAAGGTCACCCAGTAGGTTTTTATGTCTGAGCAGGGATTCAAGCTCTAGGACATTATCAGACATGTCCAAAAAGTACCTTACCAGAATGCCAGGATGATATTTCTGTCCTGTGAACAGGACCCAATTTCACACATTCTTGTGAATGAAAAGTGCTGCCTTACTAACTGCTGAAGCACAGGAGCAGAACACGATGAGGACAATGTCGTGTGAAACCGGGTCCTGTTCGCAGGACAGAAACGTCATCCTGGCATTCTGGTAAAGTACTTTTTGCTGTGTCTGATAATCTCCCTAGTCTCCCAAAGTCTTAGTCCAACACTCAAACCACTGGACCATGTGGGGTCTCCAGTAACCCTGGGGCCATTTTATACCAAGACATAACAAATATTTAAATAAACAAGCAACCCCTATGTTGATTTCACAACATAGTATGATGGTTAGTTTCACCATGATTTTATTTGTATGCATTTTTCCCCAAAAAGGAACTAATTTTCAACTCTTAGATTATGACCCAGTCCAGCAGTCAATATGACTATTCCACTAACTAAAGAAAGAACCCAGTTTCCCTGCCATCTGGCTTAGCCGTTCAGCCAGGGAAGCCTATTTGTAGGCCGTGATGAAGATGAGACCCCAGATATACACATCATTGGCAAGTGCTGGTGACGCAAAGCAAGGGGCAGGGGTCGGAGGCTATATAGGTGCCTGCCGCCCCTCGCTTCAGCCTCTTTTTCATTGTCAGCCCACCCTCCCACTGCTGGAATAGTATTATAATGGTTGCTTCAGAGCCAAGTAGGAATATTTTACCTCCTTTTCTCATTTTTTCCCACCTAGCCCATACTAGGAAGGCAGCAATGGGAGAATTGGCTTGGGTTGTGTCTAACTAGGTTAAAGTGCAAACCCATATATTGAATGGGAAAGGGGGAGACATAGATTATGGTGTGCACCTATGGCACTGATTTCAGTGAAGGGACAGTCTCTGGAAAGGTCTCCTTAGGCCGTACGACCTGGGAGAATGGAAGGAGACCTATCTTGGGGTTGGCCTGAAGGATAATCCCTTCACCTTAATCCATACAGATTGGTGAGGGACTTTTGGGTTGACCTTCCAGATGTGAGCTGGCTGGAGAGCAATCCCAGGCACTGGGGTTACTCAACAGGGCTCAGGTGCTTATCCGGGGATGCTGGGGGGTATAAATCCAGGATGGATGAACTGCCTCAGCTGCTCCCACACTAGGTAGCCTCCCCAAGCTGAAGATTTAGAGGGCATTAAATAGGTAGGGTTAAATAAAGACCCTTTTATTTCACCCCATTTCCTGTGTGTGGTCTCATTATTTCTCAGACTCTGTCTACAAAGCCTGATGGCACTGATTCCCTTGTTCAAAGCTATCACTAACCATGGATTAAATACTTTTATCTACTTTATAAAAATGTGAACAGATTTGTGTGTTGCACATTTTCCAGCTTGGTGAAAGATGTGCCAGGGTTTTTTTTTTAGAACAAAGGTGACAGTTATTTTTTAAAATCCATATGAAGTAATTATGTAGTACAAAGTATATTATGTGCAGAAAGAGTATATATGTAGAAAATGGTTTAAGGCTGAACAGTTCTAGAAAGAGATTCTCCTAAAAGTTACTAAAGAAGTAAAAGGAATGATAGTGCCAAGGGATCCAATAACAATGTTGCTAATCTTGGCAATTGAAAATTCTGAAAATGATCTATTATTCATTTTAATCTGTGCATCAGCATACATTGAACAAAATGTTGATACTTTTATATTTCTTTTAAATTTTTATACCTGAGAGCATTGCAATCTGTTCAGAGCAATGAAAATGATGTTAATTGGGAGTGGGGTAATAAAACAAGAAAAACACCTCACAGATAATCTGTTATTGTAAACAAGAACGCTAAAACAAATTTACTACACAATTTGGTGGATTGCGGGGAGCAAAATAAAAAGGCTTTGGAAATTAGGAAAATAAGTTCATTTCATTTTAATATAATTTCCCCAGAAACCAATCATCTTCCTTCTTAGCATCCAAATCAAATGGTCTGCTGCTGGAAATGTTGGCTTCCACCACCCCAGCCATTCCTGCCTCCTCTTCTTTCTCTGTTCCCAGATCCTTCTACAAAATGTCTCAGAGCCAGCAAAAGAGGTAGGTAGAACTGAGTAAACAAGAATAATGGGATTTAACTAACTTGTGATTTTGCTCAGATGCTCTCACTGATTGTAAAATCAGGCTGAAGAACCCACTACAGCAGGAGCTCCTGTATTTAAAGCCCCTTCAAAGGGTTAAAGCCCCCAACCTCTCATGAAAAGGTCCCAAGACACATCATCCACGTTCCTCTTTGGTTCTGAACCCATGTTACAGCTAAGAGAAATTTGGGAGAAATTTGTCAAGCAAATTTGTCAAGCAAATATTCCTATTTTGAATTGGCTTGTAAAATATTTTTTTTAATCATGTTTCATTTTATGGCAGGGGAAGTACAAGAAGAAAATAAAACAAACATCACAATCAGAAGAATTGGAAAGTGCAACCTTTTTTGTACATCTGACAGATTACCAGACACTCCTTGTTTGAATTCATCTTCTGTCAAATTAGAAATAATTACTTGCTCTTTAACACCTCTTTAACAGTTTAGCATCTTTACTTCTAATTAACACTTCTTTACTGTCTCCAGGGTCTCCTTCCTCCTAGTCATCTTATCCTGTGAACTGATAGAAAGGGAAGGGGTAGTCATATCTAAATCCAAACATTTGATAGGAGATGCAGGAATAAGGAGCCCAGACACAAATAAAGAAACCACACATATAGCTGGGATATAAAGGGCCACTGTTATTTAGCTATAACCTATTTAACCCTATTCTGAGAGATCTGCAATGGGGAAGCAAACTAGTGTGGGAATTGTTGGGGCAGGAGGTCAACTCCAAGACCCCCTCTCCAACTGGGCAAAAACACCTGATCCCCAGGGGGAACCCATGAACTGGGTTGCTCCCCAGTCAGTCCACATCAGGAAAGCTGACCCAAAAGTCCCTCCCTCAATTTGCATAAATTAAAGGGAGGTTTATCTCTCAGGCCAGCCCAAAGGAGATCACTTTCCCCACCTCTAAGTTTGCAGGAACTAAAGAGGCAGTTCCAGCTCCCCCCTTCACCTCCAAAAGGAGGAGGTGCAAAGATGCTCACCGGACTACCGAAATCTCCCCATCTACCTGCCATAGAAAAGAGGTAAACATCTGTTTAGCCCCTTTCCCCCACCAGATTGTCCAATAGATCCCAAATCCTCATTGCAGATCTCCCAGAAAATTAAATGCCCCACATTGAACAGAAAAAACCCATCAGCCCTATGAAGAACAGGCTTTTTAAATACTTATAGTAGGACCCCTTTATCCATGGGGGATCAGTTCCAGGCCCCACTGTGGATAACAAAATCCATGGATAACAGTGAACACCATTGAAAATAATGGGACCTCCAGTTTAAAGCACCATAGAGTTGTGTTGGAGGACCTAGAAAATGGCTAGAAAAGACACATTTACAGGAAGACTCTATGGTAGCCATGCTGAAGCTGAAACAATGGGTAACTGAATCAGTGGATAATGAATCAGTGGATACCGGGAGTCCTACTGTATATAGAGAGGGGTAGATAATGCCCCAAACCCTTCTCCGTTGCCTTGCAGAGAGCATAATTAACCCAATGCAGGGATATGAAGAGAAGGCACACCCATGCTCCTGCCACTGGTAGATACACTGGTGCTTCCACCCTGGGAGGCACACCGGCACTCCCGCTCCAGGGAGGCACAAGAGGCCTGTGCTGTAATTCTCCTTCCATTCCTGGAGAGCCTTGGGCTTCCACCTGATACTCTGTTCTTGTTTCAGGTTTGCCATGGGCCTCCACCTGATCCTGCTCTTGTTCCATGAGTGCCCATGTGCCTCCCAGGAGTGGGAGCACCCGTTTGCCTCCCAAAAGCGACAAAAAGGAGGAGGCAGAGGGGGATTGAGCTTAAATTCCTTCTAGCCCTGCCCTCTGGTCTCCTGGCAACAGCCCAGGGGCTGAGGGAAAGTTACAGGCCTCCATCCTGTGCTCCCTCAAAAGGGGTTCTTAGAGCGCATTCCATCTAGCTGACCTAAAAGGTTCAAGTCTTCCAGCTTCACAGTGTGGAACAATCTAAATCCCAGACATGTTTCCCCATCTGACATCCCACAGCAAAATTGGGGGTGATGGGCTAGCCAGGAGATCATGATTATGCCTTTGAGTTTACCTTCTGTGTCTTTGTATGTATAAAGATAGTAATAAATCCTGCAAAGCTGATGCAGCACATAAATCATGCTGCTAATAGCTAAATAGACACTAATCCTTCTTACATACCACTCTCCCCAGGAACTAGCCATCCAAATACACAAAGGTACATATCTTCTCCAAAAGGGATTCACAGTATATAAACCCCACATACCCCCTATGCCACCATACTCTGAAGATGCCAGCCACAGATGCAGGTGAAACATCAGGAATAAACTCTTCCAGAACATGGCCTCACAGCCTGAAAAAAAACCCATGAAAAACCTATGAATGCTGGCCATGAAAGCTTTTGACTTCACATGCTGCTAACGGTTGTCTATCTTGGCCAGAGCTCCCCAAACCTATGGAGGACTTCTGACATTTTCATAAAAGAGCAGTGGGGTACAAAATAGAATCCTGAGGTCAAGAGCCATGAAGTCCTGAGGTCAAGAGCCAGTACAAGTAGAGCAAAAGCTCTCCAGTATCACATTTCAGGTCTATTGCTCCAAAAAGATCTAACATCATCATAACATGTGCCTTCAGGCCCCATTCCAGCATGAAGACCCGTCAGGATACTGTTGTAGTGAAAGTTACCCTCCCCATTATCCATCTTCCAGTGTAAGCTATTTGTTGAGTCAATCAAGTTTGCTTCTGTTTCAAATTTCAAGTTTGCTTCTGTTTAAATAAGGCCAGATATCAAATTCAAATGGATCCAAATAATGTCATTCAAGAGTTCCTGGATTTGAGTGTCTTGCTGCTGCCACCACAAGTCTGGCCCTCATGCAGGATTTTTGTTAGGATAGTTACAGTATCTACTGCTTAATGCTGTCTTTTTTGTAGGCAAGTTATTTATAACTCTTACCACCCCACATTTACTTCCAATGAACTCCTATGTGACATAACCCTATTAGGAGATTCCTTCCCAGAGGAGGACTTGACAACACTTAGGAATTGCCCAGGTCACTGTGCCAATCAAGGGCACATCTACTCAGTAAGGTAGGAGCTCTGCTTTAAAGGGACAACCATCTAGCCATAAGAGTGATGGCATTTGAAGAAATAGGGCAGTGTTCTCGTACTGAAGAAAAGTGACCAGTTACTCAGAATTCCCTTGTGTGCAAGGGTTCTCCTTATGAGAAAGACTACTTTCAGAAGACTGTGATGAATAGGTGCTTACCCTGCAGGTCTGGGTCTGCTAGCACTTGAGAAGCTACTTTTAAGAATACAGTATAATGATATATTGAAACCATCCACAGCTGAACAGTGGTATTACAATTTTTTGGAACCCATCATGATGGGTATTGTTGCAGGTATGAGTCTAAAAATAAAAAAATATATTTAAAATTCCAGGAATCTAGACCTTTTAAAAAGAAATAAAAATATCTTTTTTAAAAAGAGTTAAAATCACTTCACTTTCAAAGTCATGCAGAGTGACGCATCAAGAATGCTGAGACAAGCTCAATTAACATTTTAAAAGTGTATTCTGAGGTCTGTGGTCTGATCACCCAGATTCTAATTAGACTCATTACAAAAACAAAGGAGTCAGTTTAAAAATGCATATCAAAAGTTTACTGAAGGTATATCAATCTTAATCTACATACTAAAACAAACTTTTAAAAAGGGTTCCTAACTAACTAGGAGGATTTAGGGTAGAATGACTCACCCAGCCTTTAGCAGTAGAGGCTGCATGGTGACTTGAAAAGGCAAAGCATCATAGCATGGCTTCATAGCAGCATGGCTTCAAAGCATGGCTACAGCCACATGGAGACTCTAACTTAAAAGAGACTTACACAAAGAGCAATAAAATTGAATGACCCATCTCTCCAGTTGGCTGGAATTGCCTAGTGAAATAAGAGAAAGGGAGTTTGAGAGAACAGAAGCATGCAGGGAAAATTCCTAGACTTATCTTAGTATGTGAATGGGGTACACAAGATTGTTTTATGTTACAATAATTATTTCCCCACATACTACAGGTATCCCAGCAGATGGCTTCACCATATCATTACACTAATTCTTCAAACGTACTTCCAAAGCACTGTAGAAGTATCAGTTCCAGGTTGTAAGAACTGGGCAACCAATGTGTCCACACCAACTCTGAATCCAAAATAATATTTCCCTCTAGCCTTCCTAGCTCTCTTTTTTAAAAAACTGAATCTCTTTAAGTAACCTTGGACTGCCTTTGCTTTGGTACTTTGGTACTGACTGCATAAAGAAACATTTGCTGGTTTGTAACAATCAGTTGCCTTGATCTTGTCTAATTGTAATAAATTCTGAGAATCCTTTCAGATTTGACTGTGGATTGCTACTTATCACTTTAGATCCTCTGCAGCTCAAGATGCCCTGTCCTGCTTGCAAACTGGGCACTATGGTTCCTAGGATTGTATCAAATAAGAATGTCCCAAATAGTACCTCCCCATTCTACTTGGGGATGCCAGAGACTAAAGGCTTGCCTACGCCAGCCAAAAACCCCAGCTTGCCCCCCTTCCAGAGCCCTGCAGTCCAAATGATGCTGGGCATTTACCATGATCTGCCCCTGGACAGTCTAAACAACCCCCAGGGCAGATATAGGGCTGGAATGGGGCAAGCTGGTATAGGGCCCAATAAAGCATTTTTTTAAAAATCTGGTTTACCCCAGTCTGCCTAGGAAAAACCAGATTGGGCCCCATGTGTCCACAGGAGCCCACCTGGCTGCCACTCCTTGCTGCTGCCACCATCTCCCAGAAGCTAGGCAAGGCTCCCTCAGATGTGATCAAAGCTGGTCACATGCAGGGGGACTGCAGTCACATTTTGCATGACCCCTGCTTCATTTCTGTGTCAGTGAGGAAAATGGTGGTGGCAGCTTCAGCAATGGGCCAGCATTCTGTATGGACTCCAGCCCGTTTTCTCCAGGTAACAGGGAGCAGGGGCACCTCCACAGCCAGAATATGCCAGCTGGGAGCTGCCGTATCCTGGCTAGTGTAAATGAGTCTTAAATCTGGAAAAGCATCTTCCATAGGGTATTATATTGCAAAAATCCTTTGATCAATGTGAAAAAAATATTTCTGATTGATTTTATTGGTATGACTATGACACAATTGTGGTATGAAATAATGCCTTAATTATACTTGTAAAGATATTTCATATTTAACAAAAATGGTGTAGAGAAGCGGTTAGTCCAATTCACTTAAAATATTTACCAAAATATAGAACAACAAGCATTAAGACAGAAAACTTAACTCTGGGATTTAGTTAAGGATGTATATAAACAGTTTTCTTGTTTGGTGACAGGATTTAAAATAAGACAACTGGAATCTTAAAAATGCACTGCAAGATCTCACAGTATTTTTTATAAACAATATAAAAGAGAGAGAAATGTTGTAATGAATTCCACCCCTTGTCCCATGTTGTGAGTGGCTTTATCTTTGCTCCACTGTGGAATTACAGCAACAGCTGGAGGCCTTCTGTAAATCTTCATGGGGTGAGCAAGGGAGAGAGCCCTGGGGTGCTTGGGCTAATTGTCCTTCTTTTGCAGTATAGGGTTAAGCAGAAATAACCTTTATAATAAAGTAAACATCAATGTGTCCATTCATCCTGACTAACCTTGAGAAGAGTTTTGATTGCTTACTTAACTCAGAACTATATTTAGAAGATGACTATTGTGTTTGGCAGGGCCAGCTTTAGGGGTGGTTGAGCTGGATTCTCTCAGTCCCAAGCTGAACTCAGTGGTTGTGCATGTTGTCTTCGAAAACACAGGACGAATTGGCCCCTGTATCCATGGGACCAGTTTCCATGGTTTTACTTATCCACATCTGAAAAATAAGTCCTCTCTTGCCATTTTCTAAGTCCTCCAGTGCAATTCTGTGCTATGCTTCCACTGGAAGTTGGGCTGGAAGTCATTCATTTCAATAGGATTCACTATTATCCATAGTTTTGCATATCTATGGTATGTCCAGCAATGTATCCCCTGCAGATACAGGGGACAACCTGTAACTACAAATGGCACACTACATTATTCCTGGCCACACAATCAGCTCAGAAATGTTGTTGGTAGATGTAATAGACCAGGTTTCCTTCTTTTTAAATATGTTATGAGGCTTCTAATTAGAGGGACAGCCTTCACTGTCTTTTGGATTAATGGAAATGGTATTGTTTTCACTGAACACAACCAAATTCATACCAGTGATACATGAAGAACCTACTGCTTCAGAAGGCTGAGGGAACTTCTTCATACTACCAGCAGTTGCAAAAGGTTCTGTGCTTTGTGTTTTCCATTTCGTGTTGCAGACAGTTCTTTAGAAGATATTTTCACCAATCAAGACACTTCTATACCCCAGTGTGGGAAGTGCTGTAATTGTAACAGCCTTCTACAAAACTGGTTGGCATGGAAGGCAGTTGTCAGGTTTGGTCTATATTGTTATTAACGCTCTATATTGTGGAGTCCTCTCCATTGATGCCCCCTTGTTGTGGGAGAGAGGCTTGCATGCCCGAATGATGTTTTGAGCTATGCTGGCGGTGGCATAATAGCCACCAGTAGGGTCTCCCATGCCAAACAGGTCAAAACCGAATGGTCTGACAAAGAGCGTCAAAGGGCAGGATGGGCTCTCTAGCCTTATGGCAACCATTCTAGGAGAAGGAAAACTCTAATCCCAAACCTGGGCAGATGGTGCTCGTCCAATCCTATAAGGTCAACCATCTAAGAGAAGGAAACTCTAATCAAACCTACGACCTGAGGACCTCCCTGCTACCATCCATGCTTGCAAGGCCACAGCAGATGAACCTTTGGTTTAAAGGGTGAGGCCAGTTCTGTGCACGCTGTCCTCCACCAGAAAAATCCATTGCACAGGTTCGAAGGACAAATCACAAAGGCAAGGGACAAAACGGCAGGTGTAAAGATGCACTGGAAGCTGCAGACCCAACCCTGCATGCAGGCGGTTCAGGACTTTGGTCACTCAAGGCTGACCTGGGTGATGACAGTTTTATTCGGCAGCATCCCAAACGACCAAGCAGCCTTTTTTAAGGAGAGCACTGCTTGCTCCATATGGAGAGGGGCCTAGAAAAGGTGGCCCAATGAAAGCTCATCCCCACAACCCAGAAACATCACCCAAGGAGACCTTCTGCTGTGCTTTCTGCAACCGGACTTGTTTATCTCAGATTGGCCTTTTTAGTCATCAGCGCGCTTGCAGAAAGCGTGGGATGAGTCCTTCCTGAATCTTCGTTTGTGAAGAAAAGCCAGAGAGAGAGAGAGATATTGTGGAGTGCAATGTAATGTAAGAATTAATTGTCAAAATGAAAAAGCAGCAGCAAGGAAGGAAATCTGTGAGAATATAGCATGTGACAATACTGTCCCTTTAAAACTAGTTATACCACTCCAACAAAGGGCCAACTTGTGAAGTTGAAGGCTTCCACAGCCAGCATCCATAGATTTTCCTTGGTTTTTTTCCAGTCTGTGAGGCTGTGTTCTGGAAGAGTTTATTTCTGACATTTCACCTGCATCTGTGGCTGGCATCTTCAGAGAATAGTTGGGTAGGAGTGTGTGGGGGTTTCTGGCCCAGGCCAACAGCTATCATGTCAGAATGCACAGGGAAGCTACTAAAATCCACAAACACCTGGACAACTTCAACAGGAAAGAAGAAACCCTAAAATTAAACAAAATCTGGCTGCCAGTTTTGAAATACACTAAAATCTGAAATACACTAAAATCAAAACTTAGCACTTGCAAATGAACTCCATCCAGGGACAGGGGGATTTCTAGCAGACAATGGACTATTAGCCAACCATTAGCCAAACAGACACTAATCCTCCTTGCATATCTCTACCCAGAAACTAGTCATTCAAATACAAAAATGTACATATCCTCTCCAACAGGGGTTCACAGTATATATTCCCCCCCCCCACACACACTTCTACCCAACCAATTCTCTGAAGATGTCAGCCACAGATGCAGGCAAAAATCAGAAATAAACTCTTCCAGAACATGGCCTCACAGACCAGAAAACACCCAAGGAAAATCAAAGGGCCAACTTCTTATAGCAGAGGAGGGTATGTTGGAACTCAGGGGAGAAAATTTGCAGCAGGAACTATTTTCTCTTTCTCTTTCGAGATTATCAGACACGTTAAAAATGGCATTATAACGATGCTGGGAGGCCGCTAAAGGGCTCCCTTTTCAGATGACATTGTTCCCCACTCGTAATGCACCCATTCTGCTCCTGTTCCACTGGTGCTGCTTTCTATTGATGGGAGAAGCCATCAATACATCCCCCATTCTATTTCTGTCACAGATTTGACAGTGACTGAAAAGGTGCCCCATTTCGCCGGTGAGATCCTGGCATCAATGGGACGTCCCTACCAGAACACTTTCTGGTGATATTGGGACATCAAGGTAAGTGACACACTTTTTAAAAACTTACCTGGTTTATTTGGAAGTTTTAAAGTGTGTTTTTGTGCTTGCTGCCACTTTTTCTCTTGTATTTTGCTTTTTATTTTTGAATTTCTTGCACTCATGTCTTCTCATGAGAACTCGTGGAATTTCACTTCAGGAAGTGAATGGAGCTTCATTAGAGCTCCATTCACTCCTGGACTGCCCTATTGATGCTAGGAAAAATAGGTCTGAAAATTTTTGTTATTGTGGTATGACAGGGACAGGAGAGGGGTGGGAGAAGAGATTATGGGACAGGAATGCTTTTTTTGTTCCTGCCTGATAATCTCCTTTCTCTCTCTGAACTTTATCAGATGCAGCCTCTTTAAACGTTCTTTTGTCGACATAAAAAAAGCATTTTTATACCGGCAAAAGAACGTTTCTGCCTGCATTTACCCCCTAATCCTGGCAAAGGTTCCCAGCAATAAAGAGGAAGTGAACAGAGCCCTGTTCACTTCCTCATTTGAAATCTCGTGTGATTTCATCGCACGGGAAATTCAAACTTAAAAACAAAAACAAAGCATTTTAAGTTACACCAAGCACCCAAACACAAAAGTCCCAAGTAACCCAGGGAGGGTCATAAAAGGAGTGAAACTTACCTGGATGTCCTGATCTCACCCAGAAGTGTTTGTGCCAGAGTGGCCATTGTAGGGGTAAGTCCAAGATTTAAATGGCTGGAGATAGCGCATTCCGGCAATGCAAGCAAAAAAAAAAAAAAAAAAAAAACAGCTGGGAGATATATTGATGGCTTAAGCTGTCAATTAAAAACAACAGGATTTTTTGCTCTTTATGACCACGAGAGGGTGATGTTGTCTATCTGCATGCATTTTCATGGTTATGTGGTGTCATGATGATGCCATATTTTCCTTGTCTGATAAAGTCCTCTGTGTATGTGTGTGCATGTTGAACATAATAAAGAATATTAAGCTAAGACAGACGGAATAAGTGTCTCTGGAGCTTCCAGTATTTCTAGCGGTAGTTCTTGGGGTATTAAGAGGAGAAGCTATCAGATTGGATGGAGTTCTACAGGTCCACAGGCCTTACCTGATCTTCCCTTCCTGGCACCTCTACTAATGCAGTTTTTCAGGAAGGAAAGAAATGAAAGAACCTCAGAGTAAGGTGGGGTCTCCTTCCTTGGAGGTCTTTAAACAGAGGCTGGATTGCCATCTGTCAGGGATGCTTTGATCAAGATTTCCTGCGTGGCAGGGGGTTGGACTGGATGGCCCTCGTGGTCTCTTCCAACTCTACCATTCTATGATTCTATTCAGATGATGTTTTTGTTCTCTTGAGTTATTTATTGACAATTCCTGGCAACAGCTGCCACTTTTTTTCTTTCCATCCATTATAAAAAATAAAATTCTGAGATTCTTTAGATCCAAAGAGTCCTGAGCAGCATATGTGCATCTCTGGCTCATGTTATGTTTTCTGGTCACTCCATTCATGATGTATATTGTGAGATAATATGCAATATTTGCATGCTGGACAGTTTCAAGATGGATAGGGTAAAAGTAAAGGCAATTCTTTCATCCTCTTTGCTCCTTTCTTTTCCTTTGATTTTTTTTAAAAAAGAGTTACAGCATCGTAGTGCATCATTGCATCAGTGAAATAGTAAAATTATAATTTTGCACTGAAATGCATGACAACTGTACTACATTGTTGAATTACCTCTCTCTCTGGCTTTTCTTTGCAAACTAAGATTCAGGAAGGACTCATCCCACGCTTTCTGCAAGCACGCTGATTACTAAAAAGGCCAATACGAGATAAACAAGTCCGGTTGCAGAAAGCACAGCAGAAGGTCTCCTTGGGTGATGTTTCCGGGTTGTGATTCTTTCTGCATTGTCATTCCTCTTCAAGACTTGTTTGGCGTGAGTTCTCAAATAAGGCTGCAGCATTGTGGATAGTGCATCTCCATGCCTCCCGATGTGAGGCCAGGGCAGACCATTGTTGGTGATCAATTTGGCCAAGCCTGAGACGTTGTTTCAGGGGAATCCTTGTATTACTTTTTTGGAGCACCCCTCTTATACTGACCTGTGGCAAGTTCACCATAGAGTACTATTTTGGGGAGGCGATGGTCCTCCATCCTAGAAACGTGCCCTGCCCAGCGCTGCTTTGTTCTCAATATCATGGCCTCAATGCTGGTGATCCCTGCTTGCTCAAGGACAGCAACATTCATCACATAGTCAGTCCAGTGTATATTTAGGATTGTGCATATACAGCACTGATGAAAGCATTTGAGGAGTCGTAAGTGGTGGCAATAGGTGATCCATGTTTTCCCGTAAAGGAGAATAGACAGTACAATGGCTCTATACACACTGATTTTTGTGCTTCGCCTCAGGTGTTTATTGCTCCAGACTCTTTTGTAAAGTCTTCCAAATGCACTATATGCCTTTGCTAATCTGTGATTGATCTCTTTGTCAATCTTGGCATCTGAGGAGATGATGCTTCCCAGGTAGATGAACTGCTGAACGGACTTAAGCATAGATTTGCCGACGGGGATGGTGGTGTTTGTCCTGTGGTGTAGGCTGGTAAAGAACTTCTGTTTTCTTCAGGTTAACTTCCAGCCGAAACAGCTCTGCAGCTGTTGTGAAGCAGAATGTTAGGCGCTGCAGAGCTGCTTCTGTGTGGGCAACAAGGGCAGCAGCATCAGCGAAGAGCAGCTTGCCACTCAAAGCAAAATAAACATAGGAACATCCTCCAATAGCAGCAAACTATCCATTTTAAAAACCTTCTATTCTAGTAAGGATCCAAGAAATCACTGTGTCCAGAAAAAACAGTCCCCCACCAATAACAGAAACAACAACAACAACAACAACAACAGAAAGTAGTCCATTAACAGAGAATGAGTGGACAGAGAGGCAACAACAACTGGCAACACCCAGCAAAAAGAAAGCTTTACTGGGAGAGCTCACTCTTTTTTAGGCCATTCTGGAAGAATTTATTGGCCTACAACTTTATGAATACTAGCACTCTAGGAGAGCCATCCTTTGACGTGATCCACATGACATGGCAAAGACAGAGGACTGCATCATTATTGCACTGAAAGCAAGACAGCAAAAATGATAGCTTTCTCTGGGCTCTTTTCAAAAATGTTGCTGAGGGAAAGCCTAGAAGGAGCAAAGCCTCTTGCACTGCTATGTTTTTGGTAGTGCAGAAGTAATACAACTTGGTAACACTGCAGAGCTTCAGGGCTGCTTGGGTAGATGGAGGCAGACCAACTATAATTTGACCTAGGATGCCATAAATCAAGGGGGGCCCTGCCTCAGTTCCTGCATGTATCATTGACCCCTGCCCAGACCCTGCCACATTATTCACCAGCATGCTTGGTATTTTGTTTAAAATTTTCATTAAAAATGAGTGGTGTATGTAGACTGTAGGATGATATTGAATCTCAGCATGCAGTATTGGCATAAAGGAACCTTTCTCTGGTCATGACGAAATAAATATTTTGCACAGTTGTGTATAAAATAGAACAGATGCTAATTTAAGGCTTAAGTGATTTTATAGAGCCTGGGTGTGCATTCAGTCTGGTAAAGAATAGGATAGGAACAGTATTTTTGCTTCTTTAATGAAAATTAAGTTTTTGGTAAAATGTATCCTTGGGAGGCTGAAACAGAGATCCTTGCTTATTAGCTAGGTCTACAACCCAGCTATAAGAGAGGCTAAATCAATGATTTTAAAGTAAAACGTTTCTTAATGTCCAGGCAGCAACAGATACAAGATTGGTCATGTAGGCTAGTGTAGTCTAAGTGAAGTAGCCCTGGTTACAGAGAGCTTATTTCTTCTTCATAAGCAGAGAAGAAACGCAGAAGGCTTTAAGGAGGGTTTCTGGTGAAGAGCAGTCATCCTGCTCTTGTCACAGAAAGAACTCCAGGCCCTCCAGAGAAAGAGTTCACAGAATGAGTGAGTGCCACTGAAAATTTCCAGGCAAAGTATCATTGTAGACTAATTTTCTGTGGCAATTATCACAGGGAAAGACCTAGAAGTAGTATGAGGCCAGAGACTTTGGAGATTTTTACATGGGGAAATTATTCCCCTGAGAGATCAGGAGAGAAATGGGGCTCTTTCGGGAGCAGAGCTCCGTTTCGCACGCCCCTTTCCTTCTCCCGATCTGACGTCATCCTCACTCTGTGCTGCTTCCATTTCTCTGCCAGTATCTTCCATCATTTTTTTAATAACAAAGAACTTTCTTAAAATAAGCCAAAAATAAACAAAGAACTTTCGTTATTAAAAAATGATGGAAGATACTGGCAGAGAAATGGAAGCAGCACAGAGTGAGGATGACATCAGATCGGGAGAAGGAAAGGGGCGTGCGAAATGGAGCTCTGCTCCCGGAAGAGCCCCATTTCTCTCCCGATCTCTCAGGGGAATAATTTCCCCATGTGAAAATCTCCTTTATCACACAAGGCTGGTATAGTGCAATTGCAGCTGTATAATAACATCTGTGGCCGCTCCTTATCACACAACATGGTATCCGTCCTGCTGCTGCTTTGTATTCCATTCAGTAGTCAAACTCATCTTTTCATTGATGGGTTTTATCCATCAAAAGCTCCCAATATCACTGCTTTTCAATGATTTCCTTCTGTGTGATAGGTTCCTTCTGTTCCAGTTCCAATATATTGGCAGTCACAAAGGTGTCAATGGACATGATTCGCCTCCTCTCCTTTCTCCGCCTTCTCATCGCTATTCCCAGGCAGGCTGTTTTCTTTTCCTTTCTATTTTTTTTACTTCCTCGTATTGCCATAATTGCACAGTTGTGGTAAAAATTAAAAACAAAACAAAACAACAACAACAACAATGGAAAGGCATGCTGGGTGGGGCATAGGGTGTTAAGGTGGGGTTATGGAGGCTGGGTGGAAGAGAGAGTGTGGGACCACATATTGGCAAAACAACACCATAGTACTATTGCAGAGAAGTATGATAATGAATGTTCCCAAACCAGTATGTTTCCATTTCCTTAAAATAATGTGATTGAAGCAGGATAAAGTCCCAGGTGTTACAGGAGGAATCCTTCCTGAGTAAGCTGTTGAGAAGGCCACCACCAGGCCTACCAGATGATCTGTGAGACTCATGAAGAAGAGGAGGATGTGCCAGGAGGTGTTTTGAAGCACACCCTAGCCTATTCTGTTCTTCCTAGAGAGGTGGGAAGAAAATGGAGAAGCTTTCTGCTTGATCCAAGAGTGAAATAACAATTTGCACATGTAATCCATTCATGTAGTAATTTTCTCAGGTGGCTGCCAGCTTTGTGCACACTTCCATGGCTTCTTGTTGGCCAGGGCCCCCAATATAACTTGTACCCATCCCAGTCTCATAAACCCTCAGGGTGGCTGTACAAAGCTATGGAGGAAGGGTACCAAAGGCACTCCTCACCAATGCACCATTAAGCATTTAGTCACAGCAGGAAGATGAAGTGCAGGTAGATAAAGGAGATTATCAGAGACCAAATATAGCATCCCCATCTCACCTTCTAAATATTGTCCCACTCCCATGCCTGTAACTGATTTTTTCCCCAGACACCTACCTTTTCATGATATTAAGATTCCCCATACCTTGGCAGCCCAGGTATGAATGGAGCTCTCACAGAAAGCCCCATTCACTTCCTTAATTGAAATCCTGGGCCATTCTCGCAAGAGAATGAGCACGCAGGAATTTTTTAAAAAAAGTAAAATAAAGGGTTTTAAATGACAGCAAGCAGGAAAAATGAGAAAGAAAAACATTCCTAGTAACCTGGCGGTGGGGGAAGGGGCTGTCACTTACCTGGATGTCCCGATCGGCACTGGAAGTGCTTGGCACAGACCTTCCAGGAACTTACTGGGAGGCCAGCATTACGTGGGAAATACAAAAATTAAACCAAAAATAAACATCAAAAAATTAAACCAAGTACCTAAACATGCTAAAAAACAACAAATAAATAGGGGAGGGTACAAAAATGGCTGTCACTTACCTGGATGTCCTGAGTGATCTGCATGGACCTTACAGGACCTTACAGGGAGGCCGGTGTCACATGGGAAATTTAAAAAGAAAAAGAAAACCAAACGTCAAAAACTTAAATCAAGGTTCTAAACACACTAAAAAAAATCCAAGTAAAGAGGGGAGGGTACAAAAAAGGTTGTCACTTATCTGGATGTCCCAATCATACCTGGAAGTGTTTGGCACAGACCTCCCAGATCACATCACAATAGCCTTTCACCCTATTATCAACAGCTCTGCCCATCTCTTGCAGATGTTACCCAAATTGCATGGGGTTCCACTAGTGACACAAAAATTACAATATTAAATCATACCTGGAAGTGTTTGGCATGGACCTCCCAGATCACATCACAATAGCCTTTCACCCTATTGTCAACAGCTCTGCCCATCTCTTGCAGATGTTACCCAAATTGCATGGGGTCCCACTAGTGACACAAAAATTACAATATTAAATTGGGGAATTTTTAATTAGTTCATACAGCTATGAGAGGCTGGGTAATTATGGACCTTTGCACCTGTGTATACCAGTAGTAACTGAGGAGACTCCAAGCCAAAGCAGAATAAAAATGTTTTTTATTGGAAAGTAATCATGGAAGCATTCACACATACACTCGCATTCACAAGTAATCACACAAAGCTAATGAAGAATTAGGACGAGTTATTTGGATAGAAGAAAAGATTTGGGGAATGGGTTAAAATTACCTGTCTGGGCAGCAGAGATTTGTGCAGCGAAGGAAAGGCTCAGACTTGAAGCTGAGGGTCATACAGCAGACAGGCAGAGTAATGGCATGTGGAAACTGTGTTCATGCGGCTATGGTTTTAGGGTAATATTTATACCCAATATCATACCCTCAAGAGGTGTTTTGAGCACGAAGCAATGCTTGGACAAGTTTCCCAGAGTTAAAAAAATGGAAGCTTTGGCTTTGTTGATTGCTGCTAGTGGTCGGAACATTAAGGTTAATGGGTTTCTGGCCTCCTCTGTATTGTGGATGGGGAAAGGTGTGAAACAAAGACATTTACAGGGATGAGGGGGGGATAACAGGTGTTCCAGTCACTGTTTGTTTTTGGTGTATGACTCACTGCCAGGTGCATCCAGGAGAGATTAGCACATTCCTCCCTAATTACTGTCTAAGGAGGGCTTCACTTAATCATGTCCTTGGTATGTTTGATTCTGGGAAACTTCCAAGCCACCTTTGTAGGCCATAATGATGTCTACTTTGTAGCCACCTTTGTAGGCCATAATGATGTCTATGTGAAGTGTCTAATAAGCAAAATTATAAATTATTGGAGGGAGGGAGATGTAAGGCCAGGTAACGCAGGAGATTATCAGACAGGAACACAAAATGTGTTCCTGTCCCACAATCTCCACTCCTGCCCCTGCCCTGTACCAGTCCCGCCACAATAACCCTCCCTACCTCACTTACCTCCTCTCCCCTCGGTCAGGCAGCTCAGGAGTAAATAGAGCACCATTCACTTCCGGGATCAAAATCCCACAGATTTTCGCACTTTTAATGAGTCTGATAATCTCCACAGACTTGGGGGGTCATAGCTTCCTTGAATGAGTCTATCTATCTGTAATGCAGTCTTCCTCTTTTCCTATTTCCTTCTACCTTACCAAGCATTATTGTCTTTTGTTGTGAGTCATGTCTTCTCATGATATGTTAAAAGGATGACAGTCTCAGTTTAGTCATCTTAGCTTCTACGGAGAGTTCAGGTTTGATTCGGTCTAATACCATTGTCTTTTTAGCAGTCCATGAGGACCATAAGAGTCCCCCAATACCCCCTTACTGGTCAGCAACCCCTGCATTCCCATCATGCAAGTTATCTCTGTTGTGAAGGAAGATTGCAACAGGGACCCTGTTTCTCCCTGTTGCAATGTAGATCACTTGATCACTTGTCCCAATTGACAGCAGATCAGACCCCCATCAATCACAGTGGCTGCTGACCAGTAAGTAGTGATTGGAGTGGATGGGTGGGCCACGATTAATTACATAGCTATGTAACTACCATGGTTACATAGCAATATACTGCATAGGGGATTCTGGGCTACCTCTTTGAACCATTTTTCAAAAGTAACTAGAATACTTTTTTCTTTTTAATGAACTCTACAAACCACTGGCCTGTGGACCAAAATATATTTTCCTCTTCTCCATCTCTTTGTTGTCCCAAAGCCCACAACAAGTTAGCATTTGATCATATGATTTAGTGAGGCAGTACAACTGTAACTGTAAAAGTAGCTAAAAGGTTACAGTTACACTATAAAGGAAAAGGGATCTAATTACAATTATTTCCAAGCTCTGGTTAAAATTAATCTGTAACATTTCCAAAAGCATACAGAAGTCACAGAATAATTTAGGATGAGAAAATATCTTTACAAGAATCACCATTTTCTTGGGATGGCTTCTTTGTGTACACTCAGATAATTTACACATTTTAGAGTATGATGACTTTCCACAGAACATTAATAAATACCAATGTGGCATGTGATTCCAGAGTCTTATGAATGCCGGCTGGTGTAGATTACTTTCCTTAGGTATAATGAATAATGAGTTACTGTATTGGACTTTACTTTCACATCTGCCTATAATCAAAAAATGTGCATAAAAGAACACCGTATACTAAAGATGTAAACACATTTCTTTTATAGAAAGATCTGGGTAAAGATTTCCAACCCCCCCCCCCAGGTTTTACTGAAACTGCATTGACTGTCCATTCTGTTCATTATCAAGTACAGATAAAACAGATGGAATGGTCAATGCTTCACTTGCTCTGTTGTTACTTTTCAGTACTTCGTACTTCGTGGCTTCATAAGATGATAGGAGGTGGGGTGGGGAGTGATTGACATTTCTTTATGCTCTGAGCACTGAAAACCACAGGGAAAAAATGTTGGAAAGGTCATTTCCACAGCCAACTGCCTCCAGTCATGTTGCATTGGCCTATGTGATAAAAAGCACAAGAAATTAATCCCAGCTTGCTAGCAGCCGTTTCTTTTGGCTTTGGCTGCAAGACAGATGATGCAATGTGAAAGCAATAATACAACTCATTCTGAAGTTTATTGAAACACTTTCTTGTGCTTTGGGATTTTCCAGGAGAGTTTGGAGGAGAAGACCTCTTTGGAACTCAATCCAGCCTGTATAGATGGCTTCTTGGGTTAGAAACTGCAACATTTGAATGTTTGGTAAATGGACATTTTTACCATGGCTTGCCCACTTGCATGAACTTTTAGCAAATAAGGTACATAGCCCTAAATACCCCAAATGCACCAGATCCCATATGATCTTGGAAGCTAAGCAGAGTCAGCCCTGCTTAGTACTTGGATGGGAAAATGTAATGAACACCAGGTACTGTAGGCTATATGTCAGAGGAAGAAACTGGCAAAACTACCTCTGACTATTCCTTGCCTAAGAAAACATATGAAATATATGGGGTCACCATAAGTCGATAGTTGATATGAAGGCACATATATATACACACAGGCAGGCATCCCAAATGTAAGAGACTCTCATAGATGCAACTTCAAGCAGAATACTCATAAGCTACATCTGCTATTTTGTGGACTGTGGAAGGTCCTTTCCTGGATATTCTGGGACTGTGATTGAATAATTAATTGTTATTTGTTGCTCAGATATCTTGGATGGATTAGATTTTTTTTTCTGGAGTGATCCCAGTGAACTACAATGGAGTGACTGGTATCATTGGATAAACTGAATTAGGACTACACAGTGCAGAAACTGTATGGATTAGAAAGGAACTGGAAATGAAGTTTCCCTTTGGCTCTAGATGGACCAGGTAGCCACTGGCTCTCCTTGATATGAAGGACTATGCTAGGCTTCTTAAATCAGATTTGGCCACTCCTGATCATCTCTGACAACTATTTACATTTTAGCCCTGCTACTAAGGCCAAACTGTATTATGGCTATTAGTGATGGAAAGAATATTTGAAAATATTCTTAAAATGGTTGAAAAATGTTTCTTGTGTGTGATGAGAAGAATCCTGGACTGATAAGAATCTTCACAATTTGGGTCTTGTTATATGCGAAATTCACACATGCTTATTTTGTGAAAAAATAGCATTTTCTGCAGAAGGAAAAGCATTTTCTGTGCAGAAAATAATATTCCTGCTCAGAAAATGCTATACTTGGGGTCTACTCCATGCAAAATTCACATGTAATTGTTTTGCGTAGAAAACAGCATTTGGCGTGCTGTGCAAAATCACCATGTGAAAATTTTGCCCAGAATAAGTTTTTACGTATGTGGTTTTCAAAAACTTTCTTGTAGCATAAAGTAAATTGCTTATATTACTTGTGTCCCTCAAGAAGAAATTTAGCAAAGAATTACATCTCTAGTTGCCCTCCATTCTAGCAAGTTCTTTTACATGCAATTCTTCTTAGAGGCTATTCCCACTTCCTGATAGCCACACTAGAATTCCCACACAGGAAAAGGCCAGTACGACTTTTACGGGGTCGCCTCTGAATATAGATTGAAAACCTAAGTCAAGATTCTAATCATTGGCCTTGCAGTGAAAAGCTCTGCTAGCACGGTTGTGTGAGATTCGGAGGAAGGGGAATCTGGTTAGTGTGACAAGTAGTGTTATCACCTCATGGTAGTCTGTGCGGAAAATGGAAGTATGCTTGAAGTATGCCAGCCCTCTTGGTCCCTCACCCTCTTCATGAGAGCAGAGAACCTCTAGAAACCATTTGTGCAAGGAGGTCCAAGGTCCTCGACAGCTAGAGGAGAATGTATGGCTACTCACCGGAACATTGAGCTTGAAGAGAACGCAGTCCTTAATTAGATATTAGCTAAAGGTATTTGCATCTGTGCACATACTGTATGTGACTATTTTTTATAAAATAAAACAAGACAAAACTGAGTCAGTAATCCCATCAGCGGGCTCATTCTTTGGGCTTTATAACCACTCTCCCCAAAAGATATATGATTATTTAAAATAGTTTTCCGTTCACAGATGGTGAGTTATCTCATAGCCCTGTTAGACCAGAAGTCCATGTCATGATAACAGTGTTCCCTGTGGTTTTTATAATGTCAATAACTGGTGTAACTTGGACATGTCAGCCTGTCTTTTCTCACCCAAGGAAACTTATTTTGGAAAGACTGGAAAAGCAACTTAAATCAGCTTGGAACATGAGCCAAATGTTGAGTGTTCTATTTAGTTTCCCAGTTCTTTTATTTCACAGCTTACCAAGACAAACTCCAGTTTCTCCAGTTTTTTACCAACTTAGATAAATACTATTCAGAATGTTTCCCCCTTCTCTTTAAATAAAATAAGAAATACAAAGCTGAGACAGGAGGATGCAGGTTCTAATTGCAATAAAACATTGAACTTTCACTTTACTTATTTGTTTAATGAATGAGTAAAACTTTACAAATTTTTATTTTCACTAAATGTAGGCATAGTTCTAACAAAGATAAAGGAAATGGACTGGTTATTTATAAAGTGCCACTGCAGTTGGTGGTCTATATAGATATACCAACATATTGTAACCACAGTCTTATTGCTCCCTATAACAGTAGGGAAAGTGTAACGGCACCATTAAATACAAGAAGTAATTGCACAGTTATACCCATAACTTTCTAGGAAAAATTTTAACCCCTGATAGATGACTGCAAATGATAATAATTTTGAATTGTGACTGTCTATAAACAACAATCAACAAGTAGCAAGAACATAACCTTTCACTGTACCACACCCAGTGGAGTAGTGAGGTGCTCCCATTGTCATAGTTTTACTCAGGGTACAGATAGGTATCGATTCCCAGAAGTTATTCCACATTGCTTTACTTAACCTCTACATTTTGTATTCAGCAGCTGGTTGACTGTATACAAAACAACAACAACAACAACCCTCCCCCCAAAAAACCAAACAAAAACAAAAAAAAACCCACAAAAACAACCAGACAGATCATATTTATATTTCAAGAAGCTCATCTGCACCAGCCAAAACAACCCAGGGGTAGCCTGGAGTATTCTGCCCCAGATCTCCCCTGTTACTGGAGTATTCCATGCCGAGAACAGGCAGCTGTCCTCATATACATCCTGCTGTATCACCCGGCATCACTGCTGCTGCTTGCGCATGTCACATAGCGAGGCAGCAGCATTGATTACTAGGGGGCTTGTTGTGACCTCAGAGGACACGATGCACATCAGCAGCCGTGGTGGTGCTGGGAGATACAGCCGGACACATGTGTGGACAGCTGCTCATTCTCAGTGTGGAGTGCTCCAGATTTTCCTGTAAGAGCCAGAGTAAATGGGAAGGGTTTAAAAAAAAACAACTTTTTTTGAGGGGGTTAAACCATTTTGGGGATTGAACTGGCTGAATGTCATGACAATGTGGCCTAGATTTGGGGGTTTGGCCCAGCATCATCTGGACAGATCAACCCCGGGATGCCCCCAAAACTTTTTATTAGGCTCGTGCAGACAAGTCCTCACTCAGGCCACATTATTTTGTTTGGCAGTATATAATGGTGGAGGGGGGGTGTCACATTTTTTGGCTGCAAAGTTTAAATGTTGCAATGCCATTTTCTGAATCTGCTTAAAACTTATTTCTCCATTAGCCACTCTTTAAACATTGGTAACCACAACCATATGCTGGGATCTGGGTATTTCTTTTTTCTGGCAGCAGTGATTGGTATATTCACTAACCTTTGTAAAACTGCATTATATAAAGGTTAGATTTTGTGCTCTGTAGGACAACACATTTGCTTGGATTATGCAGTTTTCCAAGCAGACAGCTTAGTTTCTGCCTTCTGTCCAAATACACACTTGGGGTGCTGCTGCAAGCAGTCCTTCTTGAACTGATTGATGGTTTTCAGATCCTAATGAGACCTCCTGAGTGCAGTAGGACCTAAAAGCTCTAGGCTAATGGAATTGTAACAGCAATGTATAAAAATAATGTTCAATCTAGAAGGTGCCAGGGCTTCAGTAAAAACATCTTGGACTTGGAGTAGAAAGTATATTGCAAACATAAAGCCAAAAAGTGGAGTAAAGAATACTGAAAAGCTACTAACAAGGAAAAGGAAAATTCTTAAAAGATGCTCTGGCAGTGCCCACAAATAATTGTCAGGCAGGAAACTCTACAATGACAGAACTGAACATAGTGACTCCTAAGACATTTAACAACATATGGTCACAACTTTTAAAAATGAGCTGTTCTGTTAATCTGATGGAAAGCAGAGCCCTTGCTATGAGGAGACACCTTGTAAATGGCTTTGCCCCCCACCCCCAAAGGATTATGATACATTCCAGATTATGTTCCAGTTTCTTGGCCTGCATTTTTATATCCTGTTCATTATCTTTTCTTAGGATCATCTCTGGAAAAGCTATGCGAGGATGATATTTTGTCACAGTTTTTGACACATAATGTTTTATCTGTTTGGGTACTCTCTTGATAGCTTTCCAATGCTCTCTCCATGAGACTCATATATTACGTCACAGTGAACAAATGACATAGTTATACTTTTGAGAGGATGATCAGAATATATGATAATTTCTCTCTTGATAAGTCAGTAGGTAGGTAGATATGATATAGATGATAGATTGATAGATCAATAATTATACATCATACATCTGTAGCTATATAGATTATATATAGCTAGATAGTTATTATTGATTTATTTTGTGTGGTTTAACATTTCAGGGTTGTTGTTTATTTTAATTGATCATATTGGACACAACTGTTCTCATTCATATATGCTGGCTGGCATCCTGTTCATGAACTGACAGACTTATGAACCCATAATTTTTTGAGATTCACATTTATGGTCTCACTCCAGTGCAATGACAAAAAAAATGCTTCCCAAAGCTATTGTATAAGCCTGGTACCTCTCCCAAAAGAGCATTTTCTGAAGTGCTAGGGAGTAGGACAATGAGTAAAGAAGCTTCCGACCCTCTCCCAGCAGCAATGCACTTTGTGACAGTCTCAAAGTGCCTCACTGTTGCAGCAACAGTCCCAAAGCACCTGTAATGAAACATCTCCCTACTGGGAGAGGGCTAGAAGTGTTCTTGCTTGCCATCCTGCTCCCGAGCACTTTGGAAAACCTTCCATTTGCAGGCTTATACAGTAGGAGTGTGGGGATTTTTTTGGGGGGCGGGCTGGTCCAGAGACATAGGATGACAGAGCTCCATCATAGTAACTATGTCTGATGATACAGAATCTCAGCCATGATGTGTGTGTGCGTGTGCATGTGTTTGTCTGTGTGTCTGTAGTCAATCCAGCATTCAGGAGTGTATTTGTATTGTTCCGGTTAGAATAATGACCAATAATACCACTGATGGACTATTTGGGGGTAGGGGAAGGGAGCAGGGAAATTGCTATCACATCCTCTGTTTTCTTCATGCCACCCTACCCCTGAATTGATGGTTGACCCTATCTATGATTATTTTCTCTGGTTATCGGTTGAGCTAGGAATGGTTAGAGCAGTTGTGTGAAAGCCTCCTATTGAGCATGTGTACTTGTGCTTGTTGGGGTATATGTTCATATTGAAGATGGCTCCAGATCTCAATAAAGTTATTTTTGTGTGTGTCTACAACTCCAGGAATCCCCCAGCTAGCATATTCTCCATCTATGCTGACTGAAGGATTTGGGGAACCATTGTCCAAAAAAGTCACTTTTGGCTGCATTTTATGGAATCCTGAGGCTTGTAGTTTAGGGAAGCAGTAGTCCCCTATCATTAAAAACACTTCAGTGGGCTTTTAAAATGTATCTGTTGTGGCTTGCCTTCAGTACAGGTCTTTTTGTGCTTCTGGTTTGTTTAAAAGCTACTTTTAGTGATAGGACATTTATGGGAATTTAAGCTCCCACCTTTATTAATGTTTAAAATTTTCTGACCTATGCACTCATTCCTTTAAAAAAAAAACTTCTCTTTTATGGTTGATTGAGTTAGTTGTTTAAAATGCATTTTATTCATTTTATGAAAGCTACCTTATCAGGGCAATGTGTCCCCCTCCCCAATTAAAATCTATAATAATTTAAGGCCTTAACATCAATAGTGAACAAATGAACGAGTGAAAAAAATAAATATTTTTTTTTCAAAAAAAAATATGACTATAACTAAAGGCACACACAGTTCATCAGTACCCTCTCCCACATTGTCTATTAAAAAAAATAGGCAATTCAAGAACAGCAAATGTGATTTCATTCATATCACTACTATTAATCTCTTGCCAAATATGTGAAACAATGTCTTCTCCAATATAAACTGATCTTGTTTGAGAAGAAATTTGGGATAGTTGCTATGAACAAAAGTGGTGAAAAGTTTTCTTTCCAATTTCAATTTTTACCTCAGTTGTGATTTGTCTACAGGTCCTCATCTCAACCAACTTTTTTTTTTCATTACCTAAACATCTCCAGTATTAGGATAGTAGTATCCTAAGATACTGAAATAATATGTGTGAGCCCAAAGTGTTTCAGATACTTCAGAATACTAAATAAAAGTGCTGAATATTATAATGCACACACAGTGTGTATGTGCGGGCGTCCTAGGATTCTCTCTCTCTCTCTCTCTCTCTCTCTCTCTCTCTCTCTGGCTTTTCTTTGCAAATGAAGATTCAGGAAGGACTCGTCCTGCACTTTCTGCAAGCGCGCTGATGACTGAAAAGGCCAATCCGAGATAAACAAGTCCAGTTGCAGAAAGCACAGCAAAAGGCCTCCTTGGAAGATGTTTCTGGTTTGTGATTCTTTCTGTGTTGTCGTTTCTCTTCAAGACTTGCATGAGTTCTTGCAAGACTCTTCAAGACGGCATGAGTTCTCAAATGAGGCTGCAGCATTGTGGATGGTGTGTCTCCATGCCTCCCAGTGTGAGGCCAGGGCGGACCATTGTGGTGATCAATTTGGCTGAGCCTGAGATATTGTTTCAAGGAGTCCTTGTATCGCTTTCATGGAGCACCCCTCTTACGCTGACCCATAGCGAGTTCACCCTAGAGTACTATTTTTAGGAGGCGATAGTCCTCCATCCTAGAAACGTGCCCTGCCCAGCGCATATCATGGCCTCAATGCTGGTGATCCCTGCTTGCTGAAGGACAGCAACATTCATCACATAGTCAGTCCAGTGTGTATTTAGGATTGTGAGTATACAGCGCTGATGAAAGTGTTCGAGGAGTCGATTACTGCTTCTTCTAACTAGCAGTTAGTTACTAGCCAAGCTGCCACTGCTACATAATGACTCACTCACACGAAATTCTGTGAATAAGCTTATTAATTGCTAATGTCCTAAAAGGTTGAACATGACAGATTTTATGAGCACAGCCATTCAGTTGTACTAGGTGATATGACATTGGGAACTTCATCCTTGTAAGACTATCAGGGCTGGCCCAAAATACATCGCTACAAGAAAGAAAAGATAAAATGGCACCCTCCAGTCCACATACAAAAGCTGATTAGACTGCCAGCTTAATCTTACTTCAGCAATGGCATGTGTTTTCTCCTCTCTTGGCAAGATTTTGAGGAGTTTGGCACATTTTTCAATTATTGTGTTTTGAGGTTCATTTATTTATTTGCAAAAAGAAAGAAAGAAAGACAGACAGAAAGAAAGAATTGTGCAAAAACTTGAGGTTTCATGCCAAAAATGTTTCTGCACAAAACATAATATATATATTTTTTGCACACACACACACACAAAAACAAAATTACTAGTGTTTTTGGTGCAAAACCTTTTTAAAAATAAATAAATAAAAATAAAAATAAAAAATCCCACAACTTTTCACACAAAGGCTGTTTGTAATGCTCTCCACAGCCTGGGTCCCACTTCTCTGAGAGAGTGTCCATCTTTATATATATTCATCTATAACAGCTTCATTTTTTCCCCTTCTCATGCCCAGTTGCAATTTCCAGCTTCATACATAGCATATTGTTGGAGCAAGGAGCAGGATTTTTGTATGCCCCTCTTTATTGCCCTCTAAAGACAGAAGAAGGAAGGTAAAAATTATAAGAAAAGTGATTCCACCTAAACTTTAGGAAGAACTTTCGTGGCATTAAGAGCTGTGGAATATGGCACCTCAGGGTATGGTGGAGTCTCCTTCTTTGGAGGTTTTTAAACAGAGACTGGACAGCCATCTCTCAGGGGTATTTTGATTCTGTATTCCTGCATGGCCAGGAGTTGGACTGGATGGCCCTTGTGGTTTCTTCCAGCTCTATGTTTCTATGAAATGCCTCTGAAACTACGTTTGTCCTTATTGGTAAAAAATTTCTGTTTTTGTTATTGAATTAATTTTATTTTGTTCTCTTAATGTAACTTAACTTGATAATGTGGCTAATATATTACAGGTTGCCCCCCATATCCATGGGGAATACATTCCCAGACTTAACATTTATAAATAAAACTGCAGATAATAGTGAACCGTATTAAAATAGAGGACTACCAGTACAAACATACTATAGAGTTGTATCAGAGGACCTAGTGATTCCTAGAAAGGACATCTCTCTAGGCAGTTTCCAGCGGCACTCTATGGTATGGGTCCCTATTTTTCAGCCATGGGTAACTGAAACTGAAGATATCGGTTCTGCGGCTATGGGGGGAACTATATTTTAATACATGCAGGTATGCATGCATATATACCGTACATCTCATTTCATAGTCTTTAATATATAATTCTTCCAACTTGTGTCACCAGGATGTATTTAAAGATGAAACAAAAGGAGAGATATGCTGAACTTTTGGGGAGAAAGAAAAGACATGGGTGAAAAATAAATAATAAAAAAAGATGTGCCTAGTGGGGAAAACAGGAGAAAGCACATACAACCTCTCTTTGGAATGCCTAACAGAAAATCCATTCTTAAATCTAATGGAATTTTCTCACTTTCAAACATCTGCCTGAAATTACAGCCATATATATTCTTGCCAGCCTTACCAAGTAGTTTTAAAAGGCATTCATTAAAACTTCTGGCCTTGTAGGTTTACAAATGGCACCATAAAGTTGCTGGCCAATCTATATGCTATTTTAAACTACAAACTTCAGAACATTTAACTCTAGTAGGCTAGCTGAAATCAATCATTATTGAATCCAATGTGCTAGTGGAATCCGAAAGAACTATTATTAGTAAACATTGCTGGAAATAAGATAAGAAAGAAAAGCGATTTTGTAAACCATTTACACTTACATCCAATACCTAATCCCAACTAGAGTAGACCCATTGGATCTAGTGTTGCCAGTTCAGGATCAGCCCAGGCCTTGAAGTTTCCAGGCTAAAACCTGAGACCTGGAATCAGCTCTTGGTGATCTAATTAAGTATTATCATAGAATCATAGAATTGCAGAGCTGGAAGAGACCATGAGGGCCATCCAGTCCAACCCCCCGTCACACAGGAAATCACGATCAAAGCATCCCTGACAGATGGCCATCCAGCCTCTGTTTAAAGACCTCCAAGGAAGGAGACCCCACCGCGCTCCGAGGGAGTGTGTTGCACTGCCGAACAGCTCTTACTGTCAAAAAGTTCCTCCTAATGTTGAGGTGGAATCTCTGTTCCTGGAGCTTGCATCCATTGCTCCATCTTCCAGTCTCTGGAGCAGCAGAAAACAAGCCTGCTCCATCCTCAATGTGACACCCCTTCAAATACTTAAACAGGGCTATCATATCACCTCTTAACCATCTTTTTTCCAGGCTAAACATACCCAGCTCCCTAAGTCTCTCCTCATAAGGCATCGTTTCCAGAACTTTCACCATTTTAGTCGCCCTTCTTTGGATACGCTCCAATTTGTCCATATCCTTTTTGAATTGTGGTGCCCAGAACTGGACACAGTATTCTAGGTGAGGTCTGACCAAGGCAGAATAGAGCGGCACTATTACTTCCCTTGATCTGGACACTATACTTCTATTGATGCAGCCCAAAATCGCATTGGCCTTTTTAGTTGCCACATCAAACTGTTGACTCATGTTCAACTTGTGGTCTACTAGGACTCCTAGATCCCTTTTGCACGTAGTCTCATTCAGCCAGGTCTCCTCCATCCTATATCTATGCATTTCATTTGTTCGCCCTAAGTGCAGTACCTTACATTTCTCCGTATTGAATTTCATTTTGATAGCTTTGGCCCAGCTCTCCAGCCTATCAGGGTCATTTTGAATTTTGATCCTGTCCTCTAGGGTATTAGCTACTCCTCCCAATTTGGTGTCATCTGCAAATTTGATAAGTATCCCCCTAAAACCCTCATCCAAGTTATTGATAAAGATGTAGAATAGCACTGGGCCCAGGACCGAACCTTGTGGCATTCCACTGGTCACATTTTTCCAAGACAAAGAGGAGCCACTGCTGAGCACCCTTTGGGTTCGGCTGGTCAACCAATTACAAATCCATTGAATAGTTAACTTGTCTAGCCCACATTTTACAAGCTTGTTTGCAAGAATGTCATGGGGAACCTTGTCAAATTATACATTAGGCCACATTGCTGTCGGCAAATCTGTGCTCAAGTCCATTCAGCAGTTCACCTACCTGGGAAGCATCATCTCCTCAGATGCCAAGATTGACAAAGAGATCGATCACAGACTAGCAAAGGCAAATAGCACATTTGGAAGACTTCACAAGAGTCTGGAGTAATAAACACCTGAGGCAAAGTACAAAAACCAGTGTGTATAGAGCCATTGTACTGTCTATTCTCCTTTATGGGTCTGAAACATGGGTCACCTATCGCCACCACCTACGACTCCTCGAACGCTTTCATCAGCGCTGTATATGCAGAATCCTAAATATACACTGAAGTGACTATGTGACGAATGTTGCTGTCCTTGAGCAAGCAGGGATCACCAGCATTGAGGCCATGATATTGAGAACACAGCTGCGCTGGGCAGGGCACGTTTCTAGGATGGAGGACCATTGCCTCCCCAAAATAGTACTCTACGGTGAACTCACCACAGGTCAGTGTAAGAGGGGTGCTCCAAAAAAATTGATACAAGGACATCCTGGAACAACATTAATCACCAACAATGGTCCGCCCTGGCCTCACATCGGGAGGCATGGAGATGCACTATCCACAATGCTGCAGCCTTATTTGAGAACTCACGCCAAACCAGTCTTGAAGAGAAACGACAATGCAGAAAGAATCATAACCCAGAAACATCACCCAAGGAGACCTGGAAAGGAGCATTTAGTATGTAAACTTGAGAAAAACTTGTATAGATTAAAACAAGCAGCCCAGAAATGGCACGAAAAGTTAAATCAGCTCCTTATCAAAGAAGGATTTACTCCAGGCACTGTTGACTAATGTGTTTACAAAAGATTCAGAAACAATAGATGGACTTACATTGCAAGTTATGTTGATGATTTGATTCTGTGCAGTCAAGACAAAGCAGATAGTCAAGAGATACTCCTGAATCTCCAGAAAGAAATAGATATTAAAAGTTTGGGAGACATCTCACACTATCTTGGAGTACAAATTGAAAGAGACCATGATGGAAGCTTCTTTCTTAATCAAAAGCAAAAGGTTATAGATCTTCTGGACTGTCTTGGTTTAAAAGATGCAAAAGATGCTCAAACTCCAATGGAAGTAGGTTTCTTGCAGAGCAATGAGGCATCTGAACCTTTGAGAGACAGTGAAAAGTACAGAACTGCAGTTGGAAAACTTCTGTACATAGCGAATTTCACTAGACCTGATATTGCAAATGCTGTTGGCATCTTATGTAGAATGGTTAATTCTCCTACTCTTCAAGATTTTAATGCAGTGAAAAGAACTTCAAGATATTTAAAATCGACCACTGATTTCAAACTGATACTGCCAGCATGTGACAAGCCACGACTAATTGCCTATGCAGATGCCGATTGGGGCAGTGATTTGGTGGAGAGAAAATTAACCAGTGGAAACATCATGTTTTACGGTGGTGGAGCAGTAAGTTGGACAAGTAGGAAGCAGAGTACAGTGGCAGATAGTTCCACAGGTGCCGAGTGCGTCTCAGCGAAAACAGCTTGTGATGAAATCAAATGGCTGCAGAATTTGCTTCTGGATCTTGGGATAGAGGAACCCAAGCCAACCATTTTGATGCAAGACAATCAAAGCTGTATCAAGATTTCTCAGAGTGACAAGCCTCTGAAGAAGAACATTGACATTGCTTTCCACAAGGTGAGAGAAATGTGCCAGAGTCAACTTGTTCAACTGGAGTACTGCAACTCAGAAGAAATGATAGCTGATATTTTAACTAAGCCTCTTTCTAAGGACAGTTTCCTTAGACTACGAGAAGAAATGAAGATTGTCCATGGCGTACCCTGCGATTGAGAAGGGGAATGTAGTATGTTGGGAAATAATCATTGTAATGTTAAAGCAATCTTGTGTACCTCATTCACATCCTAAGATAAGTCTAGGTTTTTTCCGCTGCATGCTTCTGTTCTCCCAAATTTCCTTTCTCTTATTTCACTGGGCACTTCCAGCCAACTGGAGTGCTGGGTCATTCAACACATGACCTAATTTAAATTTTATTGCTCTGTGTAAGTTCTTTTTTAAGTTAGAGTCTCCATGAGGCTGTAGCCATCTTAAGCCATATTAGCTTTGTTTGGCCATCTTTCCTGAAACCATGCCATGATGTTCACCATGCAGCCTCTTACAGCTATAGGCTGGGTGAGTTTTCCTACCCGAAATTCTCTTAGTGAGTTAGGAACCTCTTTTTAAAGTTTGTTTTAATATGTAGATTGAGATTGATATACCTTCAGTAAACTTCTGATTTGCATTTTAAACTGACTCCTTTGTTTTTGTAATGAGTCTAATTTAACTGGGTAATCTCAGACATCTGAATACACTTTTTAAAATGTTAATTGAGCTTTGCCAGTCTGCATTCCTAAGTTGCACTCTGCATGAATTTAAAAGTAAATGATTTTAACTCCTTTTTAAAGAAGATAATTCTTGTTGCTTTATAAAAGGACTAGATCCTGGAATTTTTTAATACATTTTTATTTTTTAGACTCATTACTCCTAAATTTAGGATTGTGCGTATACAGCGCTGATGAAAGCGTTCGAGAAGTCGTAGGTGGTGGCGATAGGTGACCCATGTTTCAGACCCATAAAGGAGAATAGACAGTGCAATGGCTCTATACACACTGGTTTTTGTGCTTCGCCTCAGGTGTTTATTACTTCAGACTCTTTTGTGAAGTTTTCCAAATGAGCTATATGCCTTGGCTAATCTGTGATCGATCTCTTTGTAAATCTTGGCATCTGAGGAGATGATGCTTCCCAGGTAGATGAACTGCTGAACGGACCTGAGCACAGCTTTGCCAACAGCAATGTGGGGATGGTGGTGTTCATCCTGTGGTACAGACTGGTAAAGAACTTCCATTTTCTTCAGGTTAACTTCCAGCCCAAACAGCTCTGCAGCTGCTGGAACCTCATTGACTATGTATGTTCTAGTCCACCAGAGAAGCATTTGCGATGTCCGTCATACCCGAGTGATGCCCAGTGCAGAATGCCAAACAGACCATCGCCTTGTAAGATGTAAACTATATCTTCATCTTAAGTTCAAACCCAAGAGGGGTGGCATCTTAAAGAAGAGACTCCAAGTCAACAATCTTCAACAAGCTACCATGAGAGACAACTTCCAGGCAAATCTGCAAACAAAACTTGAAGACCATCCTACAGATCCTTCTCCTACAGTGCTCTGGCAACATATCAAAAACAGTATCCTCCAGTCTGCAGAATCCCTCATGTTCTCCCACAAAAAAATAAAAAAAATAATAAAAAAATCAAGACTGGTTTGATGAAAACAACTAAGAGATCCAGGAGCTTTTGGCAAAGAGAACTGCTCACCAGGCATACCTCACCCAGCCAACTTTCCATGTAAGAAAAGCAGCTTTCCACCTCACATGTAGTAAACTTCAACAAAAACTCCGAGACATGCAGAACAAGGGGTGGATCAATATAGCAGAAAAGACACAATGCTGTGCAGATCTAGGTGATCCTAGAGGATTTTATGAAGGTCTTAAAGCAGTGTTTGGACCTACTTATCAGGTCCAAAGCTCCTTATACAGTACAGATGGTCAAACATTAATTACTGATAAAGCCTCCATCCTGAATCGATGGGCTGAATATTTTCAAAGTCTCTTTTGGAGATAGCTCCCACTTTGGAAGAGACCCTTAAGGCCATACAGCAGATGAAAAATGGCAAGGCAGCTGGGATTGATGGAATACCACCTGAAGTTTGGAAACACGGAGGTGATGCACTCCGCGATAAATTCCACGAATTCCTTGTGAATTTCTGGGAAGAAGGGGAACTTCCATCAGATCTCTGAGATGCAGTCATCGTCACCCTGTACAAGAAAAAAGGAGTAAAATCTGATTGCTCAAACTATCGAGGCATAACACTGCTCTCTACTGCTGGAAAAATCCTTGCATGGATACTCGTGAACAAATTAATTCCTGCTATTGCAGAAGAACTTCTTCCTGAAAGCCAATGTGGCTTCAGAGCCAATAGGAGTACTACAGATATGGTATTTGCCCTTAGAGAACTGCAAGAAAAATGTAGGGAGCAGAACAAGGCTCTCTATGTAACATTTGTTGACCTCACCAAAGCCTTCGACACTGTGAGTAGAAAAGGTCTGTGGCAGATCCTGGAAAGACTAGGATGTCTCCCCAAATTCCTTAAAATGATTATCTTGCTACACGAGGGACAGCGCGGTCAAGTCAGATATGGCGATGCTCTTTCAGAGCCCTTTCTAATAACTAATGGAGTGAAGCAAGGTTGTGTTCTTGCTCTAACTTTATTTATAATCTTCTTCAGCATGATGCTCCAAAGGGCTATGGCAGAGCTTGAAGAAGATGGCATCTATATACGTTACCGTACTGATGGTAGCTTGTTTAACTTAAGTTGTGTGAGCTCTCGCACTAAGACTCTAGTCCATGAGCTGCTCTCCACTGATGCTGCTGCCCTTGTTGCCCACACAGAAGCAGCTCTTCAGCACCCCCTCCCACCAATAATTCATATTTTGGCAATTTTGGACATTCTAATGAGGTCTAGGTAGACCATGGCAAATTGAAATTGGGTGCAAATGAAGGTCACTCAGGGCCTAGTGAGAACATCTTAGAAATTGCCCAACAAACAGATCCAAGAAGGAATTAAGTGAAACCCCTTTACGATCAGAGTCATCAAGGTAGAATGTGCTAATCCCCTCTTGGACACTCTTGGCAGTGAGTCTACTAAAAAACAAACAGTGACTGGAACACCTATTATCCCCACACTTCTGTGCAAATGTCTTTCCTCGCACCTTTTCCTCTCCCACAATAAACATCAACCCATCAACCTTAACATCTCAGTCATTAGCAGAAATTAACAAAGTTGGAGTTTCCTTCATTCAGTTGTGGAAAACTCATCCAAGTATTGTCTTACACGCAAAACACCCCTTCAGGATATGAAATTGGGTATAAATATTAGTCTCAAACAATAACCAAGTGTGCACAGTTCTTCTGACCATTTTGCTGGTCTGCTGTGTCACCCTTAGATCCTTGCCTGAGTCTTCATTGCTGCACAAACCTTTGCTCTTCAGGACTGGTAAATATCGCGCATGCTTCCCCAAATCTATTCCTCTATCCAAATCTTTCTGCCAAATCTTTGTTAACCTTGTGTGGTCTCTTGTGAGCATGAGTGCATGTGTGACTGCTTCCAAGTTTATTTTTCAATAAAAACCATTTTTATTTACTTTAAACTCAGAGTCTTTGCAGTGAGTACTGGTATACACAGGTGCAAAGGTCCTACAAGTTACCCAGCCTCTTGCAGCCATACCTTTGAGCTAATTAAAATCCCCCCACTTAATATTATATTTGAGTGTCACAAGTGGGTCCCCACAAACCCCACTAATTGAGGTAACAACACTACAATCAAATGAGCTGCTTTGGGCTTCGTAAAGTCAGGCTTTACGGTCACAAAAGTACAAAAGAGAATAGGAGTGTGCAGTCTCTCTGACTGGTGAGCAAGAACAGATGTCTGGATTGATAAGGTCAGATGCAAATTACATGGCAAAGGACTGTGAGTTGTTGTGGAATGTTGTTCAACTGCAGTTCTCAGCATTCTCAATGATTTATGTATATCAACTAGGGCTGCTGAGAATTGCTGGGAGGGCCACATAATTCCCACTCTTGTATTAGGGCTTAAATCCTATTGCTAGTCCTAACTAGAGTAGAACCATTGAAATGTACATACGTGTTGACTTAACAAAATACTCATTGATCCAGTGAGTCTACTTTAGTTGAACCTAATTATTAGATTTAGGCCTAGAGCGATAGAACATTACCTTCTGCTTATAGCACTATAGGTTTGCTCCTAAGTCCCAATCCTCAGAGAATCTGAGCTGAAGAACATTCTAGACCTAAGCCAAAATTGGGGAGTGCATTTCCCAATTATTTTTACTGTACTCCCATAAGATATGGACCCATCTGGGTGATTTGCAAAGGGCAGCAGGCATGAGGGAAAAGGAAGGAATGGATTTGCATTGCCAAGGCTATTTGACCAATGAATCCATCCTAATATATTCACTCATTGATTAGTAGGTGTGACAGAAATTATTCCTGTATTTATTACTTTATGTTTACTAGTCATTCTATAGCCAATAGTTTTCAGAACACTATAGAACAGATAAATATCCATTAAAAAAAACTACACACAATAAACCAAAAAGCAGCACAATGAAACGATCATTTAGGAGCTTCAGCCAAAGCGATTGCAAACTGCAAATCACAAAATGCCAATCTCATTGAATGTTGAGTAGTGAAGGTGAATGAATAATTCAGTTGCATGATCCTTTCTGGGAGACAAAGAACTATGGGTTTCTCTGCACCAGCCAAATACCCTGGCTTGCCCCCATTCTAGAGCCCTGCAGTCCAAATGATGCAGTGCATTTATCCCAGTCGTCCCCTGGGCAGTCCAAACAGCCCCCAGGAAAGATGTGGGCCTTGAATAGGGGCTAGGACAGGGCCCTTTACAGCACTGTAAAATAATATTCAGTTTAATCTTGTTTCACTAGATCAGGCTCCATGTGTCCACGGGAGCCCATCCCAGAACTCTGCTCCTTGCTGCCACCACCAGCTCCTTGGCTCTCCTGGAAGCCAGGCAGGTTGGTCACACGCAGGGGACCTGGAGTCATATTTTGTGGGACCCCTGCCTGGCTTCCACATTAGTGAGAAAATGGTGGCAGTGGTGGCGGCGGCTTCAGTGATAGCCTGACATCCTGTTTGGACTCCGGTCTGTTTTCTACAGGTAATGGGAGGGAAACAGGACACCTCTGCAGCCAGGATAAGCTGACAGAGAGCCGGCATATCCTGCATGGTTTACATGAATGCTATGAGTTCAGTACAGCAGAGCAAGCTAGATCCTGGGCAATAGGGTTACATTACCTATTTCTTCTCACATTCAGAGAAAGAACCACAGGGATATTTCATTTATCATTGATGATACTGTCATAGGAGATTTTCACACGCCGAAAATATTCCCTCCAGAAACCGGGACAGAAATATTTCTGTCCCGGAAGCAGCGCCGCGGTTCGCACGCTCACCTCCCTCTTCCGTTTTTCCGTCGTCCTCGCTTTGGGTTTTTTCCTCTCTCTTCCGGAATATTTTATTAACGGCAAACTCCCGTTAGTAAAATATTCCAGAAGAGGGAGGGAAAAACCCAAATCGAGGACGACGGAAAAACGGAAGAGGGAGGTGAGCGTGCGAACCGCGGCGCTGCTTCCGGGACAGAAATATTTCTGTCCCGGTTTCTGGAGGGAATATTTTCGGCGTGTGAAAATCTCCATATAGCGAAATCTTATTGGTTCTATGGTGGCATTATGTTCATGATTCCTCACTGGTTGGGACTATAAGTGAAGAGCCTTATTCAAAGAAAGAAAATGGTACTGATGCAATAGCAGGTTAGAAAAAGAATGGTCACAAACAGGATTGAGAAATGCAGAAAAAAAGAAAATCCCCTTTTTATATAAAAAACCTGACTTCATAAAGTTCCAGTATGTCTTAATTTTGGTATCAGGAGAGGTATCTGAGAGGTATCAGGAATTAAGAGCTTACTCTACAACAATGTTTAGAATGGAATATCATTTCTACTTTTTACAACAGGGAATGCTTTCCTCCCCCCATTCACTGGCAACATTTTCTGTCAGAATCTGAAAATATTCTTTTTTAAAACCAATAGGTATTTCCAATCTGATTCAATCGATTGATTTAAGCAATGGTTTACTGATTAAATTTTGTCTTGTATGATCCATTTCTGAAGAATACAGTGCTATTAACAAAGGGGGAAGTTACATTATAAGAACAAACAAACCAAGTCTAGTATTTTTAATAGGATTATCACATGTCCACCTTTCCCCAGCCATCTCTTCTTTTTCAGAGCTGAAATGTCTGTCCTAAGGTGTTGTTTTTTTTTTACCCAGGTATTCATACAAGGTACCCCCCCCCATTTCTGAAACCCAGAAGCAAGCAGCCTTTTTAAGTTTAATTAATGTGAGTCTATGGGACAGAAAAAAATCCAGATAGAGAATAGTCTGTCACTAAGGATGGCCAAAATTATAGCTTATGAATTTAACATCATCACTCATAGCAATGAGACTCACAGAGAGAGGTAGGAAGGAGGGAGAATGGTGAAGACAGCAGCCCTGGTGAGGAAGGGCCTACTGTATCACATGGAGTGGCTTGTTCACTTTTCACCAGAATACCCCGGTATTTTTCTCCCCACTTCCTCCCTTCTCAAGACCTTCTGTCCATTATCCCTTTCTCTGTTCATAGCTCTTCTTTTTGGTTCCCTTGACCATTTTCCTTACTGCCGCCCTACCTTGTGGGGCTATTGTGGGAACCTGCAGCATGGATCAACAGTGTGTGTGGTAGAATACTGCTGAGGTAACCAAATAAATTCATTGTATTATTAAACATAGCTAAATATCAATTAAACTTGCTGTTATTTAAATACTATTATTCAGGAATATTTATAGGCAAAATTGTCACTTCAAAATTGTCCTACGCCTATAGTAGGAGTATTTAAAGTGAGAGTCATCACAACAATCAGTGGTTTGAACTAGTCAGACAGTAAATGTGTCCTCTTTTTATGTTTCAAAATATGCTAACCCTACCTTTAATCTGTTTTGCTGAATTAAGAACAGCAAAGGATATGTTATAATATGCTATAAATGGATCCTTTTCTTGCATTGGAAACTATTACAAGCAATAAAATCCTGAATATACTGAAACAATACTAAAAATTCACAAAAGCTTGCCAACTGTCTACTCATGCCTTTGTAATTAATTGAATTTTATAAGGTTTGGCCCAATAACTATTCTCTAGAACCTTCTAAGATGACTCCTATAATGTGTAAATGGTCATATTCAGATAGCAAAAAAAAAAGCCATTTAAAAACCATAGAATGATTGTAAAACAGTGCTGGGTAGTGTTATTTGATAGCTATTAAAAACAAAGAAGGTTTCTTTCCTTGTAAGGAACAAAGCCTCTAAAATGTCAGCAGAACAGAAGATGCTGAATGTCAAAAAGGAATGTCAGCTTCTTTCAGATAATGCCAGCTTGTCTTATTTTGTAGTTCTTCAGTTTGAACACAGATCCAAGCCTAGTACAAATGTGCTACATTTCAGAGACATAAATGTGTCCTCATATCTGATACTGGATAACTTTTTTGTTACTTTAAAAAAAACACCTGGAGCATTTCTTATGTGCTTATGGGAACAGTTTTAGTGGTTATCTGATCAGTAGCACGTATAGTCAGAGAAAAATACCTTAGATTTTATTCACAGAAATTTCTGGGGTAAGAAGTATGTGATCTAAATCTAACATTCATAGCAGATCTTTCCCCACATAAATGCCATGAGAACCAAGTCACATTATATAACACTAGGTCTTTTTCGGGCAGGGGGAATGGCTGTTACAAAACCAAAAATGAATGCTGTGATCTTGTCAGTGCTGACTCTGGCACCTTGAAGAGTCAAAATTAGCATTTGTATCTGAAATTATTTTAAATAGAAAGTTCAGAAATTAATGGAAGAAATCAGAAATATAAAATTAAGGAAGAAAACTGGGCTTTCCTCCCACTCCCACCCCCAGGTCAGTAGTGGGGGAAAATTTCAATCAGCTTATTTCAAAGCCAGTATTTATTTTATTTAATAATTTGTGATCCAAGGCAGATAGCAATAATTTAAAATAAACGTTTAGCTAATATTTAGAAATATGTAGGATTTCCAAATACTGTATATAAAATAGAACAAAAACAATACTTAAGACAAAAAAGAAAAAGAAGAAAACAGAGAAAAGAATAGAAAAGAGATAGATACAAATGGGGAAAAAAATAAAAATAAAAGTTTCTTCCAACCTTCTCTTTAGTGATTATTAAACCAAAACAAATTATAAGAACCACCAATACCATTCCCACACAATAATTCCTCACCTCCTTTCAATAAGATACAATTATTGATAATCAAATTCAAATCTTATACCCTTATTCCCTACAAAAAGCCCATTGATTGTTAATATATATGCAGTATTAAACATTAACAATCATCATCACATATTTCTAATTCTGTTCTCCTTCCCCTAACTTAGATTTGAATAAAACTATAACATATTGCCTCTTAAGTATAACTATTCTATTCAAATAATCATTTCAATCCCGCTCACTTTCTCACTTAAAGTCAGTCTGTTATAACATCCGCTGTATCTCCCAACCATCCACAGAGAAAAAATATTTCCCCCTTCATTATTGAAAACAGTTATCAAATCAACACTTATTGGTTTACCACAGATTTCTAGCTTACTGTATTTAAATTATTTTTTCGTATATATCCAAGTCACTAAACCCCATATAAATCAATCTTAATAACTTTTTAAAAATAATATCTTTTGTAGTCTATCGCAAAATCTGTTGCTACATCCCTGCAATTTCACCTTGTGGAGGTTGCATCTTTAATATTATTCTGTCACTCATTGTGTCTGCTGGCTGTTAAGGTAAGTTTGGGGAACCATTTTAGGGGATCATATATAGTTATGCATTCATAACTACATCTGTGATGTGCAATCTTGGTGCCTGTTTTTATCTTCAGGTTTTCAATTATGATTTAAATGTATTTTAAACTATTTTGTCATACAGTGTGTGCTTTTAAAAGAACTGCTATTTATTTTTAAAAACTTTTCTTTCTTACACATTTGTAACTGCTCAGCAGGATGCCAACCAATGTCAGCTAAGCCAACTTCTGTGTAACATCTTGAACTCTAGGGTGGAAACACTTTTTGGAGTGATACTTTAAGCAAGCCCATGTAGACACAAGTAGAGTTGTCAATCAGGTTCTAATGTTCTAATGTCTTCCTGGAGCTTCCTGAAGCAAAAGAGCCCTTTTCTTTCCTTCTTTGTTCTTCATTGAGTGTAAATAATGATCTTATCAATCAGACATGTTTGCAGTACTCATCACTTATATTGTGTATGGAAAATACACTGTCACTTCACATCAGAATTTCAGCTCTCAAGCAAGTTGCTGCTGTCCTCATTATCTTTCAAATTTCAGCATAAGATGTGTTTGTTTGCAAATGCTTGACCTTGCTTAGGCAAATACATCACTTTTGATCCATCCTTGAAACAGTAGGTTACTTGTTCACAAAAGCCTGTTCTGTCAGCACATGTCAAGTTTTTTAAACTTGTGCAAGTTTAAAAAAAACACAAAAAAACAAAGGCAATTTCTGCTCATGTATGTTTGCTATTTAAATGCCTAGTTTGGGTCATTTAAGTTTAACCCCTTTAAAAAAATCATAGCTCCAAATAAACCTATCATCTGACAAATCAGATTGGAAAGAATATGAAGGCAAGCCTTCAGTTGGCATTATCTGGTTATTTGTTCCAACTGATCAGGGTTTTTTTTTTAGCACTATAGATCCAGGTGTGATTACAAAAATGCCTTTTTGTATTGGCATTTGTAACACAATTATTACATATGACAAAAGTGTACTCTTGTCTAATAACTAATTTTCTCATTACATATTTCAACTTCAGGATTCATTTAAAGAAAAAAGAATTCATTTTTTAAAATTCAAATCCAAGAATAAGCAATCCATACAAAAAAAACCCAAAATGTTTGCTTGTTTGATGATGTGCCAAGCTTTCAGTTTAATATTAACATTTTGTGTTATTTCTTTTTTAAAAAAATGCATGGAAAACATTGAAGTGAAGGATGAATTCAAGGAGCCCTGAAACATATTTTCATTTGATGTGGTGTACTTAGCATCAGACTCTTTGTAGCATGATAAATGTATTGCTTGATTGCTTAATTCTAAACTTCATGAAATGAAATGTTTTAAATAAGAACAAGTTAGGAAACTGACTAATTAGATTTCCCTTTCCTTTCTTTTTGTTTGTCTCTTTATAAAATGTAATCCAAAGCATATGTGAACTATTAAACATCCACTTTAAAAAATACAATTGATTTTCTCTAATATACCAATATAAGAAGAAAATTCTAACAAAAAGAAAAAAACCCAATCACTTTATATCATAGAAAATAGACATTATTTGCCTGTGCTTTTTTCTGTGAAAAATTCCAAGTTACAGTCCAGCCTATTAATAGATGTGATCTAGAGCTGACCCAATTTAGGAAGGTTAAATTTGTATTTGCAAATGTGTTTTGTATTCCCATCCTAAAGTGAGTCTCATTTTCAGCAATTTTGGGAGACTTTCAAAAGGACAGTGATTGAAGGAATTTGCATCTGTTAGCAAATATACTTTTTTTCCTCTTCCCCACAGTGCAGTACAGCAAAACAGGGAATATTTGCCTTGATATACTTTTGGGGGTTATCTGATGGTGGCTGTTACCTGTTTAACAATGGAAGATATATGGCTTGTCTGCACCAACCAAATACACTGGCTTCCCCCATTCCAGATCCCTGCAGTACAAACAATGCAGGGTATTTCTCCGATCTACCCCGGGCAGTCTAAATGACCCCCTGGGGCAGATATGGGGTTGGAACAGGGGCAAGCTGGAATAGGGCCCTTTACCACATTTTGAGAAAATACCCAGTTTAATCAGGTGTCAGAGGACAGGTGTCTGCATGTCTGCGAGAGCCCATCCCAGAACCCCACTCCTTGCTGCCACCACCAACTCCCAAGTCTCGTCACATGCAGGGGGCCTTCAGCCACATGTTGTGAAACCCCTGCCTGGCTTCTACATTAGTGAGAAAATGCCAGCAACAGTGGCTTCAGCAACAGGCTGGTCTCCTGTTTTGATTCTGGCCCATTTTCTGCAGGTAATGTTGGAGAAACTGGTCAGCTGTGGAGGCACGATATGCCAGCAGGAAGCCAGCATATCCTGCCTGGTGAGCCCATAGTCTTCAATACCAATTTGTTAGAATATATACATCATAGTTGGTTGGATTCAAATAGGGTAGCAAAATGCAAGAAGGCTTTTCTGGCTCTTTCCTCCTTACTGCAAATGCTCATGTCCTATGAATCTGCTCCTGAGGCTTGAGATATACTGTGGAATGGCATGTGATAGGATGTCAGATGTGTGTATTTCTACAGGAGAGAAAAAATGCATCCATAGCAGTGTCTTTCTGTTTATACAATACATCCCTGGATCCAAGGCATTGTGTAGCTGGAAGTCAGCCACTAGCTTACAAGTCAAGGGTTAGTGATCTCAGGAGTCAACTATTCTTTCACATGCAACAGGCTTGCAAGCATATGTAACTGGTTCCCCAGCTAATATTCACAAGACAATCAGATGAATGATAAAAACTTGGTGAGAGCATATGTTTCAGATTCTATCAACCCTGGGTTATTTCTGCTATGCCAGACCTCCTGCTGGAAAAAAGTAGGAAAAAAGACTGTGAAACCTAGAGACCTTGGTGTGCATACCAAGGGGACTTTTGAGGATGTTCACTTTTAAAAAAAAACGATTAATTAATTTTAATTATTGAAAAACTTTTAGTTTTCTGTGTTATCACGTTGCCACTAGTCTGTTCAACTGATTAATCCATTATACTCCTGAGATGCATGCCAAGTTTCAGCTCTTTAGTTTTTAGATCCCTGGAGCTTTGCAAAAGACAGACACTCTCACTCTTGCTATGATGATGATGATGATGATTGAGGAGAGCAGCTTCTGGACAGCAAGTTTCCTGCCAGTTTCCAGGCCAGTTTCCTGCCAGGGAGAAGAAGGAGAGCAGCTTCTGGACAGCCATTCTGACTGGGGAGATTGAATTATTTTTAAACTGTTGGGAGAGGCTGCTTGTTGCTGAGGGGCTTGAACTTCTGACCTTGCCCTTTTACCCTCAAGAGCCTTCCTGTGAGTCACACCTGTGAGTCACACCTGTGAGTCATTACGGGGTGGAGCTGGGAGCCTAGCTCTATATAACTCCTTGCAGAGGCTTTCCAGGCCAGTTTCCTGCCAGAGAGAAGGAAAGCAGCTTCTGGACAGCAAGTTTCCTGCCAGTTTCCAGGCCAGTTTCCTGCCAGGGAGAAGAAGGAGAGCAGCTTCTGGTCAGCCATTCTGACTGGGGAGATTGAATTTTTTTTTAAACTGTTGGGAGAGGCTGCTTGTTGCTGAGGGGCTTGAACTTCTGACCTTGCCCTTTTACCCTCAAGAGCCTGAGGCGCGCGCCTAACGGCGAGCGAATTTCAGTAACCAAACAAAAATACAGCAGACCAAAAAGTACAGCTTAGCATTCTCAGCGTTAACTAAGAGTTCTTAGATTACCTAAAAGCTCTCACCTAAAAGCTCTCACCATGGACACTGAGGGGACTGCGGCAGTCACTTGCAACACTTGTGCGATGTTTGTCTTCTTGTCTACAGACGTGGAGAACTTCACATGCACCAAGTGCAAGCTGGTAGCCCTCTTGGAGGAGAAAGTACAGCAGCTGGAGACACGGGTAGCTACACTTCAACAGATTCGTGAGCAAGAGGTTTTCCTGGACAGAACAGAACGAACAGTCTTGGATGGGGACCGCACAGAGGAAGTGGCTGCGGAGGAGAGGGTCACTTCACAGACACAGGAAGTAGACAGCTGGAGGAATGTCACACACAGAACAAGAAAATCCAGGGATTCTTCGAGCAGCTTGCAGCTACAGAATCAATTCGAAGCCCTTTCCCTTATCAAGGACAATGAGGAAGAACAGCATGGACACACTTCAGGGGCAGAGCAGGGGACCTTGAGAGGACCACCGCAAGGAACAGCCACTGCTAAGCCTCGGCAGAGGCGTGTGGTGGTGGTGGGAGACTCCTTGCTGCGGGGTACAGAAGCAGTGGTATGTGGGCCTGACAAGATGACTCGGGAGGTGTGTTGTCTCCCTGGGGCAAAGATCTGTGATGTGACCAAGAGGCTGACAAGACTCATCAAGCCTACGGATCATTACCCCTTCCTTTTGGTCCATGTGGGAACCAATGATACTGCAAGGCACAGCTTTCCCAAGATCAGAAGAGATTATGAGGCCCTGGGGAGGAAGCTGAAAGAAATGGACGCACAGGTGGTCATCTCGTCTCTTCTGCCAGTTGAAGGGCATGGTCCAAGAAGGGAGAGGAAAATAGCTGATGTAAACAAATGGCTCCGTAGATGGTGTCGCCAAGAACAAATTGGATTCTTGGATCATGGACTGCGCTTCCATGCGGGGGGACTTCTGGCAAGAGATGGGGTGCATCTTACAAAACTTGGAAGAAACATTTTTGCCAACAGTCTCAAGAATTTGATCAGGAGGGCTTTAAACTGAGTCAAATGGGGGAGGGAGACAGTATTCTGGAAGGCAAAAGGGCTGGAGAAAATAGTCAAACTGTCACAGAGGGAACAAGGCAAACAGCGCAAGGACCCAACAGTGGGAGGCAAAAAAACTTGCACAGGAAGCAAGTAAAGGGAACACATGGTCTCAGATGCCTCTACACTAATGCACAGAGCATGGGAAATAAGCAAGATGAACTTGAACTCCTCGCACTACAAAACAAATACGATATAATAGGCATTACTGAAACCTGGTGGGACGAGTCTCATGATTGGAATGTAGGAATAGAGGGGTATAACCTTTATAGGAGAAACAGGCCAAACAGGAAAGGAGGAGGAATAGCATTATATGTCAGGGATATTTACACCAGTGAAGTGATCCACGACATCAATACTGGAAGCCAGGTGGAGAGCGTCTGGATAAAAATTAAAGGGGAGGGAAACAACAGGGATGTTATTGTGGGACTCTACTACAGACCCCCAAATCAGACGGGGGAATTGGATGTTGCCTTTCTAGAACAGGTGAACACACATGCAGAAAGGAGAGATGTAGTAGTGATGGGGGACTTCAACTATCCTGATATTTGCTGGCAATCTAACTCAGCCAAAACTACAAGGTCTAGCAAATTCCTTACATGCCTGGAAGACAATTTCATGGTCCAAAAGGTGGAAGAGGCAACAAGGGGGTCAGCTATTTTAGATCTGATCCTAACCAACAGAGATGACCTGGTTAATGGGGTGCAAGTGGTGGGATCCTTAGGTGAGAGTGATCATGTTCTCCTGGAGTTTGTTATACAATGGAAAGGAGAAGCCAGGCATAGTCAGACACGCATTCTTGACTTTAGGAGAGCTGATTTCAATAAACTCAGGGAAATACTGGGGGTGATCCCATGGTCAGGAATACTAAAAGAGAAGAGACCTCAAGACGGATGGGACCTTCTCAAAAAGGAGATACTGAAGGCACAATTTCAAACAGTACCATTGAGGAAGAAAAATGGGAGGTGTCTCAAGAAACCAGGATGGATGACTAAAGAACTTTCAATGGAGCTAAGTTTTAAACGGAACATGTATAGGAAATGGAAAGGGGGGGAAATCACCAAAGAAGAATTCAAACAGATAGCGAACACATGTAGGAGTAAAGTCAGAAAAGCTAAAGCACAGAATGAGCTCAGGCTTGCTAGGGAGGTTAAGAACAATAAAAAGGGTTTTTTTGGGTATGTCCGCAGCAAAAGGAGGAAGAAGGAAATGATACGGCCACTACGTGGAGAAGATGGCAAAATTCTAACAGGGGACAGAGAAAAGGCAGAATTACTCAACACCTTCTTTGCCTCAGTGTTTTCAGAAAAGGAAAAGGAGGACCAACCTGAGGATAATGGAACAGAGGACACAATAGGGGAAATCCAGCTCAAAATAAGTAAAGAGGTAGTACAGGAATACCTTCTTAATCTAAATGAATTTAAATCTCCAGGACCAGATGAACTACATCCAAGAGTATTAAAAGAGCTGGCAAATATAATCTCAGAGCCATTGGCAATAATCTTTGAGAACTCCTGGAGAACAGGAGAAGTCCCAGCAGCCTGGAGGAGGGCAAACGTAGTTCCCATCTTCAAAAAGGGGAAAAAAGAGGATCCCAACAATTATCGTCCAGTTAGTCTGACATCAATACCAGGGAAGATTCTAGAGCAGATAATTAAACAGAGAGTCTGTGAACATTTAGAAGGCAATGCCATAATCACAAAAAGTCAACATGGGTTTCAGAGAAACAAGTCATGCCAGACTAATCTGATCTCTTTTTTTGATAAAGTTACCAGCTTGGTAGATGAAGGGAATGCTGTGGACATTGCATACCTTGATTTCAGTAAGGCCTTTGACAAGGTTCCCCATGACATTCTTGCAAACAAGCTTGTAAAATGTGGGCTAGACAAGTTAACTGTTCAATGGATTTGTAATTGGTTGACCGGCCAAACCCAAAGGGTGCTCAGCAGTGGCTCCTTTTCATCTTGGAAAGATGTGACCAGTGGGGTGCCACAGGGTTCTGTCCTGGGCCCAGTGCTATTCAACATCTTTATCAATGACTTGGATGAGGGAATTAGGGGCATACTTATTAAATTTGCAGATGACACCAAATTGGGAGGAGTAGCTAATACCGTAGAGGACAGGATCAAAATTCAGAATGACATGGATAGACTGGAGAGCTGGGCCAAAGCTAACAAAATGAAATTCAATACGGAGAAATGTAAAGTACTGCATTTAGGGCGGAAAAATGAAATGCATAAATATAGGATGGGAGAGACCTGGCTGAATGAGACCACGTGCGAAAGGGATCTAGGAGTCCTAGTAGACCACAAGTTGAACATGAGCCAACAGTGTGATGCGGCAGCTAAAAAGGCCAATGCGATTTTGGGCTGTATCAATAGAAGTATAGTGTCTAGATCAAGGGAAGTAATAGTGCCACTCTATTCTGCCTTGGTCAGACCTCACTTAGAATACTGTGTCCAGTTCTGGGCACCACAATTCAGAAAGGATATTGACAAATTGGAGCGTGTCCAGAGAAGGGCAACTAAAATGGTGAAAGGTCTGGAAACGATGCCTTATGAGGAGAGACTTAGGGAGCTGGGTATATTTAGCCTGGAAAAAAGACAGTTAAGAGGCGATATGATAGCCCTGTTTAAGTATTTGAAGGGATGTCACGCTGAGGATGGAGCAAGCTTGTTTTCTGCTGCTCCAGAGACTGGAACACGGAGCAATGGGTGCAAGCTCCAGGAACAGAGATTCCACCTCAACATGAGGAGGAACTTTTTGACAGTAAGAGCTGTTCGGCAGTGCAACACACTCCCTCGGAGCGTGGTGGGGTCTCCTTCCTTGGAGGTCTTTAAACAGAGGCTGGATGGCCATCTGTCGGGGATGCTTTGATCAAGATTTCCTGCGTGGCAGGGGGGTTGGACTGGATGGCCCTCGTGGTCTCTTCCAACTCTGCAATTCTATGATTCTATGATTCTATGATTAAACAAAGGTTTGACAAGTAGGGCCTACATTTCTTAATGTGTTGAGCTATATTTCACTCTAAGTTCCATGCAAAATGGACCCAAAGAAGCAAAGTTTTGAAACATTTGGTCAGTCCTGAACTTGCAGGAAAATATTTTGGATGTCAATATATATTGAGCTTGGTCAACTTTGGTTATCAGTACAAATACTGAATCTGGTCAAAATTGGCTAGTAAAATTGGCTAATAAATATGTACCATAGTGGAAAACTTACAGAAATCCAACATGTTTGTTCAACGGGTACAGACAGTTTTTGATAGACTAGACCCAAAACCTTACTATGAGCTTTGTCTCATTAGATAACACTGCAGGTGACTTCACAATCCAATATATGGATTTGAATTCTAGAACAGACAGACACTTTAAATCAGATGCAATTATGGCATGGCATGTTGCTCTCATTGCAGATTATAAAAGGATCACAGACAGATGTTACAGTGCAACAGTGATACCACTAAATAAGAATGTTCAGGACAAATATTGCCATGCTAGAGAGATAGTGTTTTGATGGGCTAATGAAACATTATATTCATTTCCTTATCTTCTTATATATATAATTACATTGCAAAAACAAAACAAAAAACCCAACACCCCCTCCCAAAACATCACTCAGATGGATTTAGCTAGCTACAATATTACTCCCCTACCCAGGAGCTACTGCAAGGATACTTCAGTTGAAGTAAGGGCTTGTGGATGTCTCAATCATGCCTCAAACTATTTCTTCAGGACAATGGTACATGGCTTATGATGCAAGATATTTGACTTCAGTAAACCAGACATTTTCTCTAGGAAGGGCAGAAAGATTACCCCAGTACAAATTTGATTTAAAGGAAGTTGAAACATAGATACTTAAAAATTCTTCAGTTAATGGATGCAAAGTGACTATTAGGGGACAAATGGTGAAAAACAAAAGATGAGAGTAGAGTAGCAAAATAAGTGGTGGATTTAAAAAAAAAGTATATTACACAGATAAATGTTTGAAGTTAACTTTGTATTGTGTGATTATACCAGACTTGATAGCAAATTCTGTGCATGCTTACTTGGGAGTAAGTCTCACTTTTTTCCCCATCTCTGTTTACTCCCAAGTAAGTGTAATAGGATTACAACCCTACTTTATAAATATGCTTCCAAATAAATTGTGACCAAGTTCTACAAATGCATGTGAAAAAAGCATCACTATTCATCCTAATGTAATACAAAAACAGATGAATCAATGATAGCTGAAAGCAATGGGATAATAATGTCTGAATAAGTCCATGTGCTGGTCACATTGGATTGCACTAACAACTCTCCATGGAGCCTGCATACAATAACTGTAAAACTGTAAGTTAGATGTTTGTATCAGTATTGATCTGATTTGCAAAATTTCATGCAGGCCTAACCAAGTCTGCAATTCAACACATTTTTACCTGCAGGCCATCAAATAATATCAACTGATTAAACAGTGGGAGCTGATTTTAATCAGGGTGTACTGAAACATAAGAGTGTACTTATTGATTTTTATGAAGTTTAAAAAATTATTTTGATACGTTTCACCAAAAAATGAAAATTAAATCAGGAAATCAATTTCACTGAAACCATAGTGAGCCCATCAGTGACATAATGCAGAGCTTCTGTCTATGTATTAATCAAAATTTAGCAATTAGTATTGCTTGGTCAAGTAAAATGGGTAAACCTAGTTTTGCCTAATGTATTTTAGGAGTAAAATAATCTTAAGCGATTAGTCTAGTACAGTGTTACTAACAAGAACTCTGCAGGCAATTTTTCTGCTCCAGTTGGTCAGCTGGCTTCCAGGTCCTCCAAAGTCATGCTCAGCTATACTGCTGGCTGTTGCTGTTGTATTTATATGTTCTCACTTACATAACCAATCTCATTAGCTTGTAAACCTCAAGGTCATTGTGAGTTCATCTATTGTTGAAGCTGGTATGATGAGAACATCTGACAATCACGAAATGCATAATTCCTCTCACAGTTCCTGAATCTTCTTGGGAGTTGAGTACTGGGGCAAACAATGGAAAACAGTGCCTGGGTCACAGCTGTCCAACATGTTTTCATTGCTGGCTTTAAAATAGCACCACAAATCATGTTCATGAAAGCAAATAAGAGACTTTTGTTCTTGCTTCTCAGGAACTTTTAACATTTCTATACAAAAGTAACTATTGTGAAATGACAAAATCCCAAATTCACAAAAGAGCGATACATTTATCAGCCAACCAAAATGCACAAAACACACCTTGCAAGCTTTCAAATCTCCACTGGCTTCTTCATTAGGCAAAATATGTTATAAAATGTCAGGAGGAGAAAAGTGATGATGGTAGAGTCGGATGCCTACATTTTGTGTCAGATGTTGTTTCTGTTGTAGATCCGTTCTTCTGGAGGGACCTTGATGCTGGCAAAGGCCATTCCCCTTCTTGGGAATGTGGGGACCAGGGACAAAGGGCAATAAAAGGCAGGCAATAAAATTTCAACAGGATTAGCAACAGAAAAGTAATCTTGAGACCCAGGTTGTCCCTGTCTTGTGAGAAGCTAACTGCTCCTTTCTTAGGCAGAGAACACTGAATAGCTCAAGAATGACTTAAGTTCTGCATATACATTTTAAACTGTGGAATATAAAGAAGAAAAATGTTTTGTACCACTTGGCCTTTGTGAATATTTCAAGTGGCTAGATAACTTTGATCTTCATCAAATAGTTGCTGTTCATGACTATTTTTATACTTTATAAAAGTTTTTAAAACTTTATAAAAATAGGAAACTATAGAAAGTATTTTCTTTATGGTGTGTTAAATGACTTTGTTTCTGCTTCTGTGTGGATGAAGAAAATTGGGAAGACAGTGTAAAGGAGTTCAGCAGCAAGATCAAATCTGCATACATATATGGATGAAAGTTTTATCGAACTTGCTTAGAATGAATAAATCCTCATATATCTAGCTAGGATCATTTGCAGGAAGTCTATCACTACTCTGGCCACTCCAGTACTGCTGGAAATAGCACAGCCAGAAAGAGGCTGACCTGGCATTCCATAGCAGGGCACTGGTAGTCTCTGAAGAGCTGCACCAGCCATTCTTCTGCAAAAGCAATGCTACAGCAGAGAAGAAGCTGGTATGCAGCTCTCTAGAGCTAACTGGGCCTCATATACCTTGCTCTGAAGACTCCTCAAAGCAAGACCCTGTGGGCAGTGGCACAGCTGCTCTGCCACAACACCCTATTTACAGTGTCTCCTTTTGAGAAAGGTCTCCTTGGGGCCAGGGATTTGAGTCTTGCCAGCTCTGTGAAGAGTAGCACTGGCCATTTTGTGTAGCCAGCCCTTCTCTTCACAGAGGTCCACCTGCACACTGTGTGGCTCTGAAGATCAGCAAAAAAGAGAGAGCAGGCCAAGGTTATGGAGGTGTGATAGCAGCAATGGGAGTAGCACTGATGAGGAAAGTAGCAGTGCTTCTTCTACATCAGTCAGTGGAAGAACTCAAGCAGCTCTTAATCTTGTGGCACAAATTTCAAATGCAGCAAAAATTGGGGGTGGGGAGGTAATTTGATTCTTGGTAGATTGCATAAATTTATAAGGATGTGCTGAAGACTGATGGGATGACAAATTAAAAATAAATTGTGATATAGCAACAATAGGGGTAATAAACAATTATGGAACAGAGTTTGAGATACAGGAAATGATGTTGGGAAAGCAAAGTTAAAAATCAGACTACAGGAACAGACTATGGAACTGTTTGGCCATTTGAAATCTTCAAATGCCATTTGGCCATCTATGTTGAACAAAGCATTCTTTGTACTCTTGCGTGTAGTCTTTCTGTGCTACTACTATTGACAGAAAAAATGTCAATCTGAATTTTCTAGCTTTTATGTGGCTTTCCCCCCCCCCCCACCATCTGGCCACAGATTATTTTTGGATGAACAGAATGCATATACAACCAAAAGTAACACTCCATCCCCATGTCTCCTCCTGAAATAATTATTTCTGCCCAACAGAAATCATTTCCACCTGAAATTAATCCAGCCCAGTGCATATCACCATTGAAAATATCAGTCTTTTTTTTTAATGTAGGTATTGAAAGTGCTACTTGTCTCCCCCAAATACTGTTGTGTGTTCCCCCATGCTCCTCTTCCCAAATAAAGAAAGACACAACATATGTTTAAAAGATATATTGATAACATAAGATGATATATGTATATTGGCAATAAAAGGCCACAACTTTATTGATGACAGCTGCAATGGTTGGCTCAAACATATGGGTTCAGATCAGACATCGACCAACCTGAGTGCTGGTTGATGAGACTGCTGTGGGCCCCCACCACTGCCACTCACCATGGATGAAGGGGGAGGAGTCTTGGGCAGGCTCCTAAATGCCTGCCGATCCCTCCCCCTCCCCTTCCCACCACCACCAAAAGGGGTGGGAGTCACTGTGACCTTGACCTTGACCTTGCCGTTGACCATGAACTTGATGGAGACCCCCCCTGTTACCAATTACCTTGGATCATAATCCATGCCAACCACCCCAAAGTTGTGACAAAGAGTAATACATGAGCTACACAACAACCTATAGACTATACAACATAAAGGGAGGGTGGGTGGGTTTCAGCTCCTAGAGAGCCACTGGCTAGTGTGGTGCACCAGTCAGGAATTTATACCCAACCACTGGACTGGAGTGAAAACTGCTGCAAAAGGCAGCAGTGCCCTGCCTCCCGGCCAATCAGATTGCAAGGCCCAAGAAGGCCTCTGATTGGTCAAGAGCTATTTAAATCAACCAATCAGAGCAGGGCTGGCCTGCCCTGATTGGTTACTTTTATGAACCCCTTCCTGGCCCACAAAGGCAGCCAGGAAGGAGAAGATGGACATGGTGGCAGCCATGCTGCCCCTTCCCCACCATGTGGGCGGGGGTGCAGGGAGACTGGTTGGGACCCACAAACCAGCCACTGGGATGCGGGTAAGTCCAGCAGCTCCCATCACAAAATTTGGAAGTGGGCATAGAGTTCAAGTGTAAATTAAACCAAAGAAGATGATTTTGGGATAGAGCTCCTGAAGTAGTCCTTTCTGGATGTTGTCACAATTCTGTATTCCAGACAAAATAATTAAACTAGAAACCTATTGGTGTCTTACTCATATATAAGGGGTTGGATATTCAGCTGTCTGTATGGATGTGGGGCCATTGTATTGGAGTGCATTGACTATTGGGATGATCAAATACAGAATGCTTGCTGATTGGTTTTTATTACTCTGCACCATTGCAGGTATGCTGTGAAGTTACAAAGGGCTCTGTTTTATTCTCCACACTTCCAATACCTACATGAAATCATCAGGTAAGCTTGTCCAGGAATGGGAGATGAACTGTTACCAATATGTGAATGACATCAATTCACCTTATTCCCCAAATAAGCCCAATAAGCTTATTTGAATTGCTGCCTTGGACCTCCGTTTCACCAGTGGGACTCTATTGTTTGCAGGATCAAGGCCCTGACTCAGCAGCTACTGCCCACCATCCAGCATAGCTGCTTTGCCTGTCTGGGACATTAAAAGCAGGACTCTTGCAGAGTTGAGTCCGCTGCCAATGGAATTGCTGCCAAAGGGGGAGATACCAAAAGAGGGTTGCCCCTTTGGGGAGCCACTTTGGAATATTGAGGGCAAGGGCCTGCCTTTCTGCCTGACAGAGCCAAGGGTGTGGTTACCATCTGCCTGTCTATATATTGCATTGGGTAGTTTTACCAACAAGTGCCTTGTCTGCCCAATAAAGGAAGGATGTATTTTCCAGCAGAGGGAGGGGATGAACAGACTCAGAGAGCAGCCATTGTAGCCATACAGGGCAGATATGGAGGGAGGAAACAATTACAGCACCATGAAAGAGGGGAGCATAAAAGAGTGCTTGTTGCCCCCAAATTGTTTCCCAGGTCAAATAGTGTGGAAAACTTTGGTGACAGTCCTCCTGGGTTGAAAATGCTGCTGTTGAATGCCAGGTCAGTGAATGGGAAAACTAGTGCCATTCAGGATTTGATTCTGTATGAGCATACTGTCATGTACTGGCATTCACAGTCTCAGTGACATTAGTTTCAGGGTAAAAATAGCAAACTTTATTGGTCCAGAAATCCAGAAAGCAATCCATACATGGTCATTGGTCAGGATGAAACGTAAAAGACAGACAGTATACTAAAAACATAACACAATCACCCAAAGTCTGGTGATTACACACCTATTGGTTAACCATCATCCCCTTACTTCCCATCATCATACCTGTGTCCATCCCCCTTTCCCCATATATGTATGTCTAGAGGGAAACCTCTAGACACACAGATGCACTCTTATCAAACTTCATCATATCAACTGTAGCCTCTGTTTCACAATTGGGACATAACCCTTGTTAACAAGCAGAAGAAAATGAAAACATGATTAACTGCAAAGTTACAGCACAGTACCATGAAATACATGAAACATTGAAATTGACCAAAAAAAAAAAAAAGGCCATGTTCAGGACTGTTCCTGACACATACTGACCTGTCTGTATCACAGAGACCTAGCTGTATGAGGCTGCAGTGGAAGGGATGAGGCTCTGCCCATCAGGTTTTTCTGTGCAGCAGCAGGTGCACAGACCTGTGGGAAGGTGGAGCTGCAGTGGTCTATTGTGATCCCATCCCCTTGACCAGGTGCCCTATCCCTCAGTCTGCAGGGTTTGAGTGTGAAAGTGGATAGCCAGGACAGAACAGGGATTCTGTTGTTGTACCATCCACTCTGCTGAGCAACAGTCTCCCTTCCTGAGCAAGCTGGGGTGGTCTTGGGGTTGGTGTTGGAGTCTCCACAGCTAATAGTACTGGGAGATTTCAACATCCATACTGAGACTGCTCTGCCAGAAGTGGCTCAGGACTTCATGGCCTCCATGACAACTATGGGTCTGCCCCAAGTTGTATCTGGCCCTACTCAGGCTGCTGGGCAAACTCTGGACCTTGTTTTCTGTGCTGGATTGGGTGATGGAGCTCTTGGTGTGGAGGAACTTTCTGCAGTTCTCTTGTCATGGTCAAATCATTACCTGATCAGATTTAGACTCACTGGACTTGGAACTTCAGCAGGGGTGGTGGACCAATTAGGATTATCTGCTCCAGGAGGCTGATGGATCTGGGTGGATTCCTGATGCTCTTGGGGATTTTCCTTTCAACCTGGCAGGTAATTCTGACAAACCCCTGGCTGACTTATGGAATGGGGAAATGGTCAGAGCAGTGGACACAATCACTCCTGAGTGTCCTCTCTTATGGAGTAGAGCCAGACCACACCCCTGGTCTTCCAGGGAGTTGGTGATAATGAAGCAAGAAGATGGAGACTAGAGTGGCATTGGCAGAAGACTCAGAGCAATCAAACATGGGCTAGAGCTATTTGAAGATCTACTCTCTGGCAGTGGGGGCAGCAAAGGAATTATTTTTTGCTGCCACCATTGCATCTGCAAGGAGCCATCCAGCAGAGCTGTTTCAAGTGCTCAAAGGTCGATTACATACTGGTTCTCAAGTAAAAAATTCAGACCACTTGACAGCTTGCTGTGAAGAATTTGCATGACATTTTTCAGACAAAGTCACTCAGATCCACTCCAACTTGGATGTTGTAGTTGATACAGCTCCAGTGGATGTAACTTTGGGTCCAGCTTGTCCAGTGTTATTAGATATTTTTCAATTTGTACAGCCTGAGGAGATGAATGCTCAACGTTTCTGTCTCCCATTCATTAACAGTGTGATTTTATACATTCCTGCACAGAAGTGAGTCCAACTGAGTTCAGTGGCACTTACTCTCAGGTAAGAAGGCAGAGGATTACAGCCTTATTAGAGAATAAATTCATTTGGACCAAGCAGGAAATAGATTCAAAGAAACATGGGGTGGCCTGGGCTGTGATTTTTGCTGGATTGGGGCTGATAGGTTTACAAAGTAGCTGTTCCATTTTTTATAGTTTTTTTAAAAAATCCTGTTAATCTTGAGGAAAGATCATGCGGATAACTTTAAATGTCATGGGCTAAATTGAATGAGGAACCATTTAATTCCCCAAACACACACACACGCACACACACACATTTATACACACACACACACACACACACACAGGATAGAGAGGTCATTGTGGAGTTACAGTAGGAAAAGTGAAGGAAAGTGGGACAATGGAGCCTGGCGAGAATTGCAAGCTGAATCAATAAACACTAGCTGGACCCGGTGTACCATATGCCATTAAGAACCTCCCCATAGACCTCACATGTCAGGTAGGCCAGTGGATTTAAATTCCTTCTCCCCCTTCTTAGTGTTCCACACTTTTCCCAGAATTGCTGAGGGTGACTCAGTCTCTTGCCCTGCCGCCGCCGCTGCCACCAGTTGACTACCTGGGGTCCCGTTGCAGTAGCAGCAGTGGCTTCCTGCCATGCTGCCATTGCCAGTTGACTGCCTGGGTCCTGTCACAGCAGCAGCAGCGGGGTCTCGCCACCAGTTGACTGCCTGGCTCCTGTCACCACAGGAATAGAAATATTATTGTGTAGACTTAAATCATAAGTGGGAATTGTACAGCCCTGAGCCACTGGTGAACTGGAAAGGCCTGCAGTCTTAGTAACTATAGCTAACACTGTAGCACATTTTTTGGTCACTCACAGTATGACATTGGAATATCTAGATTTGCATGTGGGTGATGACTGGCTAAGGGAGTGGTATGTTTCCTAAGTGGACAATCAGCACACTGGGAAAGGCAACATACCCAAGAGAATTATATATATAGATTGTTCTGAAAAGGAGTAGGTCTCACTGAATTCAACAGGAACACCTGAGCTGAAGCACAAAAATCAGTGTGTATAGAGCCATTGTCTATTCTCCTTTATGGAGCTGAAACATGGGTCACCTATCGCCACCACCAACGACTCCTCGAATGCTTTCATCAGCGCTGTATATGCACAATCCTAAATATACACTGGACTGACTATGTGACGAATGTTGCTGTCCTTGAGCAAGCAGGGATCACCAGCATTGAGGCCATGATATTGAGAACACAGCTGCGCTGGGCAGGGCACGTTTCTAGGATGGAGGACCATCACTTCCCAAAAATAGTACTCTACGGTGAACTCACCACAGGTCAGCGTAAGAGGGGCGCTCCAAAAAAGCGATACAAGGACACCCTGAAACAACATCTCAGGCTTGGCCAAATTGATCACCAACAATGGTCTGCCCTGGCCTCACATCGGGAGGCATGTAGATGCACTATCCACAATGCTGCAGCCTTATTTGAGAACTCACGCCGAACAAGTCTTGAAGAGAAACGACAACGCAGAAAGAATCACAACCCAGAAACATCACCCAAGGAGACCTTCTGCTGTGCTTTCTGCAACCGGACTTGTTTATCTCAGATTGGCCTTTTTAGTTATCAGCACATCTGCAGAAAGCACGGGATGAGTCCTTCCTGAATCTTCGTTTGCGAAGAAGTGCCAGAGCGACTTTTGAGATGCACAGATCAAATTGCTCTGTAAGCTTCACTTGAAAAATTGGATCAGACTGCAATGTCATATTTAGTCACCTGGCAGTAAACACCAATGAACTCAATGGATTTACATCTGTGCAGATGTAGGGCTTGTGCATTTGAGGTAACATTGCCCTCTACATCCCATATACAAGTGATCTTGGCCTAACATCTGTACCATTCAAATCAAAAGGAATTTATCCAATCTCCGTGGGAAGTATAGCTTCAGACAATTGCAAGCAAAGGCAAAATTACAACTATTTATAAAGCAATTGTATTACTTGCCACATTTTCCCTATCTGTAAATACTCGCACACTCCTCTGTGAGGATTTCTGAATGAACTCATTTCAGAGCAGAGGGGTGTGTGAAGTTTGCACTGTGTTGACCTTGGCAGTGAGCCCCTCACAGGACAAAGTGTGACTTACTCCTCAGTAGACCCACTTTTTAAATAACTTGCCATAAAGGAACCATAGTAAGATACCAACCATTACTTTCTGGTAAGGCTTTCTCTAGTTTTAACATTGTGACTGAGGACCAAAGTTGGAAGAAAGTGCCTCTGTTTGTTTGTTTTTTTGGACTATATGGCTGGCAGGAGATTCTGAGTTGTAGTCCAAAAAAGGGGAACCTTTTTCCCAGCTTTATTGAGGAATCAGGTTATTTGAGACAGGAACCAACACTGTGAGGAAGTCGTATTCTCTCTCTCTCTCTGGCTTTTCTTCGCAAACGAAGATTCAGGAAGGACTCATCCTGCGCTTTCTGCAAGCACGCTGATGACTAAAAAGGCCAATCCGAGATAAACAAGTCCAGTTGCAAAAAGCACAGCAGAAGGTCTCCTTGGGTGATGTTTTTGGGTTTTGATTCTTTCTGCGTTGTCGTTTCTCTACATACCATCCAACAGGAGTACTGGTGGGCAGTAAGACTGGCAGGAAAACAAGAAAGGCTATTGGTTGATATGAATATGCATATTTATTTATTTATTTATTTATTTATTGCATTTGTACGCTGTCTTTCTGTCAGAATGAGACCCAAGGCAGCTCTTAAAGACAATAATAAAAACAGTAAAACCAGATAAAAAAACAGTATACAAACATTCTAAAAGCAGACATAAACTTTAAAAGATAGAAAAAAACATCCACATTAAAAGCTCCCCTGCTTAGATGTTAAAAGCCTGCTAGAATAGAAATGTCTTGGCCTGCTGGCCAAAGCCTAGCCTCTCAAGGAAGGGAGTTCCAGAAGGTGGGAGCAGCCACTGAGAGAGAGAGAGATCCACATGCATTCTGGGAAGAAAGAAACCTGTAGCTGCTGTGAACAAGTTAAGAAGAAATGCCCTTTTGTACCAATGTGACTTTCAGTAGGGGAAATGTGTGGCTTTGAAGACCAATTTTAATGCAGGTGAGTGTGACGTTAACAGGGTCAAACTGGGGCAGCATACTGCCCACTGGAGCTGGGATATAGCTTTTGTGTTGATTCAGCATTTAGCCCAGCCAGAGAGAGACACTAAAAGACAGGGGGTGTTTACACGGCAAAATAAATCCTCTAAGAATTCACCAAGACTCCTATTAGTTCCCAATGTTTTGATTCAAAGTTGCCCTATTCAGAAAGAGGGGGGCCAAAAAACCCTTAAGTTGGGAAGTAAAAGCTTTCGCTACTTTCCCAGACATTTTTTGATAAAGTTCACAGAAATGCGCACAATAGATGGTGTGAACTACCTATTCGCAAAAGGCTGTGTGATCTACCAGCATTCTTTCCGAAACAGGCTCACAGCAGAGCTGAGTTGTGATTTGTTGGAGCTCAGAGGGGGAGGGCTTGCAAGGGATGCCTTTGGAATGCAGGATCTGCCATTGTTTCTTTTTTGACACAGACTGGGAAACCTGGCTGCCTGCCTCCCTGCTTGAGTGTTCACCTCCATCTGTGCTCCTTCACTGGCCGATCACTGCCTTGGTTTATTGGTGCGGGGGATTTGCAGTTTGAGGGATGCTGCAGCCTCTTCCTCCCTTGGCTTCGGACCAGCGAGCAAACGGGGAATGTGGGGGGGGGGAGGAAGAAGAGGCTTCAATGGGAGACAAGCAAGCAATGGGATCATTGCCTGCCTGTCTGCTGCTGGAGCCTCCTCCTCCCTTGTCTTCCCCATCCCCACTTGCCTTAGAAGCCAGCGAGAGAATGGGGAAAGGGGGGGGGAGAGGAAGAAGAGGCTTCAGTGGGAGATGGGAAACAGTGAAGGGGGGGAAGAAGAAGCCCTTTCTGACCCCCCATGAGAGATAGGCTTCCATGACTATCATTCACGGAGGCCACACCTCCCCCATGTGAACTGCTAAATCGCATACTTCTCGGGATTCATCAGAATGGCCAAAATCATGTAAACTGCTCAGCTCAGAATCGAAATGGAAGTAAGCCGGCATTTTCCACATTAAAAGTGGTTGTGTAACTGACCCCATAGTCTAATGGCTGGAATGTTACTTGGTATGGTAGGGTTGTCAAGAAACCAGTTTGTTTCAGAGTCTGTTGTTAATTAGAGATACTCTGTTATTAAGGATTAAAAGTGGCTGGGAGAGGGAGATATGATGTAGAGCTTAATTGCACTACTCCTAGAATGATAAAATACACTGAAGAAAAACTGTTCATCAGTAGAGATACTGTTCTGCTTTCTCTCTTAAATAATCTGACATATAACAACTCTTACCCTATCTGGATAGAGACCCCTCATGACAAATATTCAAACTCACTTTTGATTATTGCAGTCCATTGTATGAAGGATTGTCTTTGAAAATGTCCTAGAAATTTCCCATAGATCAAAATAGGGTGGTTCAATCAGCAACTGGGACTAGCTGATATGATCATTATATGCTTCTAATCAACAATCTCTATTGGCTACCACTTATTTTCTTGGCTCAATTCAAAGTGCTTTTTTTTTAACCCTTAAAACATTCAGTGAATTGCACTGAGTGAATATTTCCCATATTTTCTAATGTGGTCCTTACAGTTATAGTATGGAATCTTTCTCAAAGTGTCCCTGACAAATGGTAACAGGTGAGTACCCACAAAAAGTGTGTGTTCTCAATAGTGCCTGCACACCTGTGGATTGTCCTCTCTAAAAATGCTCAATGTGTACCTAAATTGTGGCCTTTTCAGTAAAGGCAGAGTCCTTGCTGTCTTGTCAGGCATAGTAGAAATTAGTGTAATGCTTAGATCTTAGCACTGTTGCTGCTCTCTCTCTCTCTCTGGACTTTTTTGGACACTGAAAAATAACGCAAGCAGCCTCGTCAGCTTGCGAGGCTGCTGCGCTGCAAAGCGTCAGTTTCGGATGACGCTCACCCCTGCCGGTACTGTTGCGGTACCGCGGGGAGAGTTGAGCGTCATATTTCCTTGATTTTTACTCACAAAAGTTGATTGTGATTAAAAATCAAGGAAATATGACACTCAACTCTCCCCGCGGTACTGCAACAGTACCGGCAGGGGCGAGCGTCATCCGAAACTGACACTTTGCAGCGCAGCAGCCTCGCAAGCTGACGAGGCTGCTTGCGTTACTTTTTAAACGTCCGAAAAAGTCCTCTCTCTCTCTCTCTCTCTCTCTCTCACACACACACACACAATTTCTCTTATTTGTCTTGCATGTTCTCTCTCTCCCCCTCTCCCTCTTCCTACCCCCCCTTCTCTCCCTCCCTTCCCCCTCAGCTGGTTTTACTTTGGCTACTGAGTGGTTTTAAAAATGCCAGAAATAAATAAATAAATTGATACAAAAGTATAACAAAACATGCCTTTTATGTTTCCCAAGCAGAAATTTCACAGTAGCAGATAAACGTTCAAAAGCATAGTTCTAAGTTTCAAGTTCTGCTTTCTGAATTGATGAAACAAGAAGCCAGCTTTAACATTGTTGCTCCAGATATTGTACACTGGAACATGGGGTTATAAAAAAGAGAGCATAGAAATAATAAGCTGCTCAGTCAGTACTGTGACTAATGAGAGACAGTCAGTACCCTAGAACCCTTGGTCAGAGATAAAGTCAGTACCCTAGAACATTTTTTTGTGCGTGCATGCGTGCATGTGTAGGGGGTCTATCTGGTTTTTTAAAAAACTGTTTACCAGGGTTCATGTGTGAATGCATTCAAATATATGCATATATATCTATGCTCAAAAATGGAATGCAAAAATTAGTACAATTAAGGCAGCCCATGCTTTTAAATGGAAGGAATTTGCAACAACACTGTGGTGTAAACTAATAATTTTTTTTTTTAAGGAATTATGTTAACTGGAAATATTGCCCCCCCCTCCCTGTAAAATGCCACAAACATATGATTTTCAAGGTGGAAACAATGAAAGAAACACTAAAGACAGGTTAGCACATTACTAAACTCCATTTTATTTATTTATTTATTTATTTATTATACACTGATTCCTTTTCCATGCTGTCAAACAGGTTGTGTGATTTTAATGCTCAGATGCCTGGCTGCAGGGCCGGTTTAAGGAATTTTGGGGGCCCCTGCAATGCTTTACTTTGGGGGCCCCATATGACTTGAAGGCACATGGGCAAGAAAGAAAGAAAGATGCCCTTTCTGAGGGAGACAACCCTCAAATTCCCTGTCTCTCTCTCACACACACACACACACACTCTCTCCGATGTGCCTCTCCCTCCAGCTTCTGCCGGGGAGGGCTGCTGTTTCTTTCTCTTTCTCTTTCTCTTTCTCTTTCTCTTTCTCTTTCTCTTTCTCTTTCTCTTTCTCTAGTTTTGGAGAGGCTGTTTTGTTTGTTTTTTTTATAAAAAAAAAGCCACCAGGAGGTTTTTGGAGGAGGAGTGTAAGAGGGGGCTCCTCCCGGCTGTCTCCTGGCTGTTCCTTCATCAGATTAAGGAGGCCAACACGGGGCCCTCTCTTGACCTCGGGGCCCCCTGCCAATGCTGATTTGGCAGACAGGTTAAACCGGCCCTGCCTGGCTGAGGCTGAGCACTGGATGAAGACACGTGGACAGAAGAGACAGAAAGGATTAGAGATTTCTGATGGGATTTACTCTTTCTTTAAAAAAAATGCAGCAGAACTTTCTCGGGATAGTGAAAAAGCTTTTCCCTACCTCCACAATATGAAACAGGCGGAGAGCCACAAACATACTGTACCAGGGCTAGTGATATACAAACCAAACATAATCCACCTTGCACATGTTTCAATTGCTCAGTACTCTTGTGTGTTCCATTGTCCAGACAGCACTTTTTAAAAAAAAAAAATCCAATGCTTTTGTGATGGAAAATAATATGCAAAATAATACACATTTTTTCTATAAGCCACACTAATAACGAACCCACTTATTTGCATCAAGGAAAATAATAGTGCCATTCTGTTCTGCTTTGGTCAGACCTCACCTTGGAATACTGTGGTGGAATTGTGGGCACCATTCCAGAAGGCTATTGACAAGCAGGAACATGTCCAGAGGAGGTCAACCAAAATGGTAGGAGGTTTGGAAGACATTATGCCCTATGAGGAGCGGCTTAGGGAGCTGGATAGGTTTAGCATAGAGAAGATTGAGAGGGGACATGATAGCTATGTTTATATATTTGAAGGGATGTCATATTGAGGAGGGTGCAAGCTTCTTTTCTGCTGCTCCAGAGACAAGAACAAGGAGCAATGGGTTCAAATTACAGGAAAAGAGATTCCACCTAAACATTAAGAAGAACTTACTGATAGTAAGAGATGTTTGTAAGTGGAATCCGCTGCTGCCTGGGAGTGTGGTGGAGTCTCCTTCTTTGGAGGTTTTTAAACAGAGGTGGATGGCCATCTGTCCAGAGGGCTTTGATTGTGTATTCCTACAGGGCAGGAGGTTGGACTGGATGGCCTTTGTGGTCTCTTCCAACTCTTATGATTCTATGTGCAGTTCAGAGTATTTTTATGTGCACAATTATGCCTTTTCTCCCTTCTCTTTTATTTCCATCTCTTTAATCATCATCCATCACTTTCAAAAGTAACACAAGATTTTTCCATAGGCATGTATGTATATATCTGCATAAATTTCAGAACAGGGAAAAACCTGTACCAACAGATTCCATGTCAAGGTTCACTAGCATCCCTAATCAGGACTATTCCGATTTCCAACACTTGTGCCATCCATATCTTTAAGACTGCACTAATGTCCTGTATTTCATTTGAGGCAGGGGTGGATAACATGTAGATGCAGATTTCTGTTCAGTGCCAGAAGAGCATAAGAGGATAAAGCTCCATCAGCCTACTTCTGCCCTCATATGCATGCAGCTTCTTGCTGGCTGCTGTTGGACAAGGAGGTACCTTTTTCACAATGGCCAAGGAAGTACATATGCCAGTATAATTAGATGTTATGGTAGAGTATGTCATCAACGGGATACCAGCCATAGTCTACAGGTCAGATGTACTCCCTGCCTGTTTTTCCACCACTATACTCTTTGCTACCACAAAACTAAGTTCTGCACTGGCAAAATGAAATGGCATAACTGCAAAATAAAGACACTTCTGAGTTAAAACACACCTGTATATGCCTTGTCCTGTTCTCCATGTTGGCAAAGAGGCAGCCATAGGTGGCCAGTGAAAAGAGCAGTCACAGTGAAACACTATGGGGTAGTTCTTGCAAGACCACAGTGATGAGAAGACAGCAGGAACAGTCAGGCAGCAAACAATTGCCTACAAGTGGAAGGGGTGGAGTCATAGCAGTCCAGCCCTTCACCATTTCCATAGTACAAGGAATGAAGTGGTGGCAATGAGGCGCTTATAGTGGATGAGGTGGAATGCTTGGTGATTTGGAGCACTGTACTGCACCTAGAGGACGGTAAGCAACTGAGAACAGAATGTGGAGGCCACTCTGAGGGGAAAGGGGAGCAGGGATGATGGATGTCCAAGGACTGTATAGGCTGCCAGTTTTTATTGATTGTAAATACTTTTTATTTTACTGCTTTACCTATAGATTTCATTTGAAGCAACAATTTTGTATAGTTTACTTTTTAGATTTCTGGAGCAATAAAGCCTACTGTTTTAACTCTGAAGCTGCTGGTTACTGAGTCTGAAGAAGCTAATACATCACACAGACTGGCCAAATACTCAGGACCCATCTCTCTCTCTCTCTCAATCTCTGCTTTTAATCTTAACAATAAAAACTTAAATATTATAATGGCTAGCATCCTATTCATTATGATATTGTTAAGCCTGACATACAACATTGTACTTAAACTGACTCACAATTAAGCTGTGCAGCCCCCTTCCCAGCAGAGGAATTTCCGAGGGGCTGGACAGCAGGACAGTGAGCAATGACACATCCAGCCTTCTCATGGAAGTAAGGCACACTGTAACAGGTAGAAGCAATGGTTGCTGCTGCTGCTGCTTGTCACAGAATGCCTTAAAAAGTAGGGTTTTTTTTATGATATAGCATTGGAAGATGTAGCTACATCATCATAGCTATATGGTTATAGCTACCTCTCCTAATACAGGATCTCAGCCTAAATTCATTACAAAAATATACTGAAATAAATTATTTTTATTAAAATGAATAATTCAGTAAATGTACAGTTCATTAAATTCATCATAGAATGAAATCAAATGCACATAGTTACATGTCACTGATGTGTAAATAAAAGCTGGTAGGGAAGGGTGCTGTCCTTCAGATGAAGTGAAACATTGCATTTTGAAGAACTGGAAGAAGAAGCTTTGGAAAGGCAACTTATGCTAAGGGAGAAGAACTGAATGAGTGAAAAGAATTGGCTGTGCTTTGCCTCCCTTCCTCATCTCTTTTTGTCTGGACACAACAATGTGTAGGGTTAGGAAACAGGAACTATTAGAAAAAGAAACAAACAACACCCCTCCCCCACAATGGTGCCTGCTAGGGATTGTAGTGCTTAGGGATTGTAGTGCTTTCCCCATCCCATTTTGATATGGTGTAATTGTAGAATTCCTCACATTTGCATTGATCCACTGTTCCAGTCAGTGGCAGCTGCAGCAGAAGCACCAATAGTCTGACTAGAAAGGGAAAGCTCTCTCCTACTCTTCCTACACTTCTAGGCAAGTAGGCAGACAGAATCATATTTCCTTTCTTGACAAATTCACTCCTGACACTCAAAAACCTGGGCAGTCCCAAGCATGCCACACTTCCTCCTAATTTGGCTTAAGGAAGAAGAATTAGGTTAAAAAAAATAGCTGCTGGATAAAAGCAGAAAACCGATCACCTGTTTAAACCCATTGCTGCTTTAAATCCATACTCTGATTTTGTCAATTAAAATAACCACCATGTCTATAATACTTATTTGCCATCAATCTCACTTCTTTCACCAGGAAGATAGGTAGGTAAGTACATAGGTGGTATCTGGACAGACAGACAGACAGGTTTGTGTGTTTTAGTAGGATATCATGGCATTGCCAAATGTTAGTGGTGGGTATTTTCATCAGGGGGAGGTTAGGAGGCAAGTTAAAGGGGGGGGGGCTGAATGCAGTCCATGAACAACACCTTCCCATCCCTGGTCTAGAAAGCAACATTACCTGTGATGAAGGTACTTTTTTCTTACATGGCTTCACCGGTTGACCCTCTGGTTGATCTCACTCAATGATCTTTATTGATAGGTTCTGGATGAACTTCTATGTATGTTATTCATTCATCCTGTGATATGTGTGTATGTGTGTGTGTGTGTGAATTGAGATGTCTTTTTTTTTCTTCAAAGTTTTATTGCAGACATTCAATAATACATTGAAAAAATGTTTTGACAATTGTACAAAAAGGTAATGAAAACAAAATAAACAACAAAACAATAACCATAAATGGATGTGATTCATCTTTTTTCCAGTGAGTTAAACTCAAGAAAATCAGAAGACTATGGCCGTACTGCTTTTATTGTGTTATGATCTGTGGAGGATCAATATCATGTAAAAAAGTAATGTTGCCTGGATAAATGAAGGAGAAAACATTACCTAGCCTAGCATGACAAAATACTTTAATCCAGTTTCTATGAATGTTCTATGAATGTCTAGCAAGACTGACAGTGAAATCTTATACATGTCTAGTCACAAGTAATTCTTACTGAGTTAAATGACATTTACTCTATATAGGACTACATGCTTGGTAGGTAACAGCCTATTGCAGTGATACTTAGGGCTTGTCTACACAGGCTAAATATGTGGTCTTGCCCCTGTCTCAGAGCCCTGCAGTCAATACAATGCAGGGCATTTGCTCCATTCTGCCCCCAGGCAGTCCTCACCACTCCTGGGACAGATACAGGACTGAGACAGGGGGAAGGTGGGGCAGGGGCTGATAAAACTGTTTATAATAATATCTGGTTTACTCTGTTATCAGTGGCAAATAACAGACCTGGTCCTGTGACACAAAATGACAGAGCCCGTCCCTGCTGCTGTGGTCTCCCTGGCATTCCCAGAAGGCAGGAATGAGTCCTGCATGTGACCAAGGCTGGTTACATGCGGGGGACCTCAGTCACATGTTGCAGGCTCCCTTCATGTCTACCGGGACAGTGAAGAATAGTGGAAGTGTTTAAAAATCAGGGTTCCTATTCCCTGTTTAAACTCTCCTCACTGTACTTCACTCATGGAAGGTACAGCCAATTAGCAGAGTACACACACACAGAGCAGTGTTAGCATAATATAATCTTAGCATACATGTAAAAACCACAGCTTAGAGATAACCAAACACCCTTATCCTATCCCAAGTTACTTGTTCAGCAAAATAAGCACTCAAGACTCATAAAAGTACTTTTAAAAAAAGTACTTAAAAAAAAACTATTGTATGTTTTAATCTTTTTCTAATTTATATATTTTTAATTTACTGTATGTTTTTAATCTTTTATAGTTTAATATTATTTTAAGGGGGGTGGGCTAGGGTACTGGGACTATGGAGTTTTTATATTGTAAGCTGCCCCGATTGCGTTGCAGAGGGGCGGGATAGAAATAAAATTTTATTATTATTATTATTATTATTATTATTATAAAAGTACAAAACCTCATTTTACTCACAGTTTCAGAGCTCTATATGTGGCAGAAATTCAGTACAGCTTCCAAGTAGGCTAAAACTACTAAAAATGTCTAAAAACTACATAGTTGCAAAAGAATATGCAGGACTCCCTGAGAAGGGAGGTCCTCTCACTATCAAAAACATGGCGAGAAGTTGTGTGAGGAGTTGGGGTGTGAGGGACAAAGCCCTTGTGCTGGCTTCTAAGACAAAGGAGGAAACATAGACACTCCCCTTTTCCTTAGAAGCCCAATAGGAAAACATTAGGAAGTTACATCAACACATACTATTTGGCTTCTCAGTTAATCCTTCAATAGCAAATCATTTCCACTTATTGGATTGCAAACTAATATTCCAACAAAGAAAATGGTGGTAGTGGCGGCAGCAACAGACCAGCGTGCCCATCTGGACTTCCCCCTGTTCTGTACAAGCCAGATCCATGGCTGGGATATGCCAGCAATAGATGAGCCCTAAGTGGCATCTCTTGCCTTTCAAAAAAGAAATTGTTTTTGACCTTTCAAGTCCTTAACTAGATAGAGTATTGTGAACTGTAAATAGAAAGTTGCTCATTCACTAACCATTTCTTTTAAACAGGTAGGTAATCATGTTATTTTTAGAGAGCTTTTAAAGGTTAACTTACCCAACCATCAGTACATATTTTTTAAAAGGAATAGACAATTTGTTATGCTCACTAAAGATAAGCAAGACCGAATAGAAAAATTAATGTTATCATTTAGACTCTGCAAACTGAAAATGATTCACAATCTCTTATAAAGATTATATTACAGATATTGGTTCAGAATCAAAATAGCCTTTGATCCTGAACAGATGAAGAAAATGTAAACTTGAAAAGGCGCATCTTACAAAAGAACTGGAGTAGAATTTAAATTGATACTTGAAAAACCATGCATTACCCAAGGCTCTAATTAGTACAACAAACTGAAAGAACTATAATGCTCTTAAATCAGTTGCTGTGAAGATGTCATTCTGGAAGTATCTCATATTTCTACATCTTGTAATTCTACATATGAAAGAAGTGGAGTTTCCTGAGTCTTTTTAGTTTTCTTCGGGTCTTATTGAAAGAGTCATAATTTGAGTTTCACACCAGCCATTTGCTCTATACATCCCTTCCCATAGCAGAGCAAGAAGCAAATAAAGACATCCATCAGTTACATACCCACAAACAGGAATAAGGGGCTTAAAACTACTCAAGTGTAAACACTAAAAAAAAGTTTCAAAAATGTCTGTTCCAGACGTCTTAAGATATTGTGGGTGGATGAATTGAAACCCTTGCCAAAACCTAATTGTCAGGCAACCATAATTATTGGAAAAATAACTTCCTTTGCCCTAACAGTTCCAGGTGAACAAGAGTTCTGTTACAGGCCACTGAGTTGTTCAAAGGTTATTTCCAGAAAATCTACAAGTGTAACAACAGAAACCCATAACACCAATTAAGCAAACTGTTTGCAGACTCCAATGGATTGGAAAGAGGTTACAGAACAGAGTACTCAAGAGATTGATTGCATTGTCACAAGAAATTAGTGAGTGTGTGTGTGTGTGTGGAAAAAACATTTTACAGATGGGATTTTCCCAATGAACTCAACAGACTCATATTTTTATCTGCTTTATCCACTACTATATATGTTAATGGATGTGCATTTACAAGTGCATCCACTATATAGCTAAGTCTGTCGGTGTTTGTTTTGAATTATTTCTTAATAACAATGACACTAATAGTACTCTATGGTGAACTCGCCACAGGTCAGCGTAAGAGGGGCGCTCTAAAAAAGCGATACAAGGACTCCCTGACACAACATTTCAGGGTCGGTCAAATTGATCACCAACAATGGTCCGCCCTGGCTTCACATCGGGAGGCATAGAGACGCACTATCAACAATGCTGCAGCCTTATTTGAGAACTCACGCCGAACAAGTCTTGAAGAGAAATGACAACGCAGAAAGAATCACAACCCGGAAACATCAGCCAATGAGACCTTCTGCTGTGCTTTCTGCAACTGGACTTGGCCTTTTTAGTCATCAGTGCACTTGCAGAAAGCGCGGGATGAGTCCTTCCTAAATCTTCGTTTGTGAAGAAAAGCCAGCCAATGTCCTGGTCAGTTGCAAGTTATGTTCATAATTAAGCATGTGCTTTGCTCTCCCCAAATAAAGATGACTAATCTCTGGGAGGTGTGCACTTATATGATCATCAGGTTATGTCATGTGAACAAATATTTATTGGTCAACATAACACTTTTGAATGCCAAGGTATCCTCCACACCAATTTGAATCCCTCAGAAGTTAAAAGTCCGAACTAAAATGTTTACAAAGGCTGTTGGTGCATTGCAAAAATAATGCAGTTTGACACCACTTTAACTATCATGGGTCCATCCTATGGAATCCTGGGGTTTGTAGTTTGTTGTGGCACTAGAGCTCTCTTGACAGAGAAGGCTAAATATTTCACAAAATCACGGCAGTTAATGCAGTGTCAAACTGCATTATTTCTGCAGTGTGGCAGCAACCAAAATGGAGCTGAAAAATGCCCTCCAAGATTTTACACCTTCCTGCCTTTGCTTCTTTATTGAGGTTGGGAAAAAAGGATACAGCTACATGAATTTTTGAAAATGCCTTTTCTCATCCACTACACGCACACACACACACACAAAACCTTTCTCTTGCTCTTCCTTTCTCCATACCTTATAGTCTCATATACTTACCCACCTATTTCCTTTTTCTTACTAATTCTCAGCAAAAGTCTAAGGGATAGAGTCTCAAAAGCCTGTTTTCATAGCAGATGAAGAACTGCTGTGTGGTTTCCAGGGCAGAACACCAGAGGATAATGTGGATACAAAGAACCCTGTCCCCTCCAAGGCACCCTTACTGCTTGTTGGTTTAGGATCTTTTAAAATATGGAGATAACTAATCTAGGAGTTGCCCAAACAGCAGAGGGGACTCATGGAATGTGAGAAGAATCCTACTTGTCCTAATGGCATTCCATGTGATTTGGCAGTATTGTGAAGGAGGGGGGGGGCAAAAAAGGCCAAAAACCTCACCAGAAAAGACTTTGCAGCTTTCCCTTTTTTAAAAAAACAAACAAAACAAAACAAAAACAAGGTGGTGAGCATTTCTGCTCATTAGGATAAGCAAGTCAATCTGATTCACTTGCCCAAATGAGAGAAAGCACAAATTTGATTGGCTGGATGAGTGCAGGGGGTGTGGCCTATTGTATTTTCACCTTAGTGGAAAGCACTAAGGTGAGAAAATGAGGTGTTGGACTTTTTTGCTTTTGTGTTCAAGCAAAATAATTGCTCAATCACACCTTGGACATCATTCTTTTTAAAACATAAGGTTGGTGGTGGCAAATTGAAATAAGTACAAACACAAGTTAATCACCCATGGCTGTCATGTTTACTAGTGGGCATGCAAAGCTTATGGGGGCAAAAAAAAACCCAAAAAAACAACCCACAAACAAACAAAACATTAGGACAGGTAGCAGCTGCTGCGAAATGTCATAACTACGAGGGGCTCCATTTTTTATCAGCATGCATAGACAAGCCCCTACTCTAATCATGAAGGAAAATACATGAAAATAGCCTATAGCCATTTGTGTTGGCAAGGGTTTGAATCTTGTGACCTAAACAATGCCCCATTGTTTAGGAGTGGGAGGGGTCTGGCTGCATCATCCTGAAGTGTCCTACTTGATCATACTGCAGTCCTCTGCTGTTTAGGGTGGTTCCCTGGAGTTTACGGTGGTTTTTGGGGGGACATTCATGATCGTAGCATAGCTGAATACAGACCAATTACAGATATGTAACTCTAGGTTACAAATCTGTAACTGCAATGCAGGATGCCAGCCTTTGTAATTAACAACTTAATTCTGGGATTAAGTTAATGCTATAATTCTAAACTGAGGTAATCAATTAAGTTTTAAAATATATCTAATTAAGATGTCCCATTTATTAAAAAATTTCTTACCCAATGGATTTTAATTATTTCCTATCACTGTGCAGCCCACAATCAAATTGTGTCAAGGTAGTCATAATAAGTAACTGAATTCCTGCAGGATTACTTATAAATGATATATGAATCACAAGAGGGGAACAGTTAATAGCTTGGGGAGGGGGAAATATTAAAGTATAGTTCAATCCTTTGCATGTCCAGTTAAAAAAAATCATACCTATTGAGTTCGCTAGGTCTTATATGCAGGTAAATGTACTTAGGATTTCAACTTAAACCTGCAAGTGCCTTTTTATCTGTTTTTCATTGCATCTCTCCTCTCCCCTAGAAAATAGCAGATACTATCTGGGAAGGAGAAGGGATCAGAAATCGGACTGCAGCAGACAAGGTGGGGAATTTTAAATTTGTCCATGCATTGTAGCATGATGCAAATGGCCTCAACAAGGTATCCCACCTCCAGTGGAAGGTGAGATAAAGCAGGAAAGAGCTGCCCTCCTCTTTCTTCTTGCAACAGCTGGCCAGGTGGCTCCTACCATCCCTTTGCAGCTGGAATCAGAGGCAGCAGCCACCACCAGGATGGGTGGCTCTCCTCCTCTTCCCCCTCATCATCTCCAGGCACTGCTGAGTCCCCTTCACCTTCCTCTCCCCCCCCCCCCACAAAACAATGACGCAGCCACCTTATTGATTTCTGGCCATGTGAACATCATAGAGGAGATGTTCTACCAAAGGGTAGCCACCAATGGCTTCTCTTCATTCTGGAGAGACGTGATTAGTGGGGTGCCACAGGGTTCTGTCCTGGGCCCTGTGCTATTCAACATCTTTATCAATGGCTTGGACGAGGGAATAGAGGGTATGCTTATCAAGTTTGCAGACGACACTAAATTAGGAGGGGTAGCTACTACCCCAGAGGACAGGGTCAGAATCCAAAATGACCTGAACAGATTAGAAAGCTGGGCCAAAACTAACAGAATGAATTTCAACAGGGAGAAATGTAGAATACTACACTTGGGTAGTAAAACTGAAAAGCACAGATATAGGATGGGTGACACCTGACTTGATGGCAGTACATGCAAAAGGGATCTAGGAGTCTTAATGGACCACAAACTGAACATGAGTCAGCAGTGTGATGCAGCAGCTAAAAAATCCTATGCAATTCTAGGCTGCATTAATGGGAGTATAGTATCTAGATCAAGGGAAGTAATAGTGCCTCTCTATTCTGCTTTGGTCAGACCTCACCTGGAATACTGTGTCCAGTTCTGGGCACAATTCAGGAAGGGTATTGAGAAGCTGGAACATGTCCAGGGGAGAGTAACCAAAATGTTGGGAGGTCTGGAAGCCATGCCCCATGAGGAGTGGCTTAGGGAGCTGGGCATGTTTAGTCTGGAGAAGAGAAGGTTGAGAGGTGACATAATAACCGTGTTTAAATACTTGAAGGGATGCCATACTGAGGATGGGGAAAGCTTGCTTTCTGCTGCTCCAGAGACTAGGACATGGAGCAATGGACTCAAACTTTAGGAAAAGAGATTCCACCTAAACATTAGGAAGAACTTCCTGACAGTAAGAGCTGTTTGGAAGTGGAATACACTGTTTCAGAGTGTGGTGGAGTCTCCTTCTTTGGAGGTTTTTAAGCAGAGGCTGGATGGCCATCTGTCGGGAATGATTTGATTGTGTATTCCTGCATGGCTGAGGGTTGGTCTGGATGGCCCCTGTGGTCTCTTCCAACTCTATGATTCTATGATTCTATGAGAGCTTTGCATACTATCGTTTTTGCCAAAATGTTGTGGGGTCAAAGGAATGCTGCTGTGAATTGCCTATAATGCTCAGCTATGTGCATTATTTCTTCCCATTATAGACAAGCCCTAAGAAATCTCTACAGCCTACCAAAAGAATGGAAGCAGGGTATGGCAGTGACAACTGGCAAAACCTAAGGAGCTGCGTTATGTGAACTTGAACCTCTTTAAATCAGTCTGGAACAGCCCAGTAAGGGTTAGATGAAGCAATAGGTCCAAGACATCTAAATTTTTATTCATGTTTGATAAGGGTGACTTATGAAAGCGATCTCCCATCGTCTTCCCTCCATACTGCTTCTATTTCTCTCCTGGTAATTTCCATGAATGGAAATGGAAGCAGCACAGAGGGAAGACGATGGGAGATCACGAGAAGGAAGGGGGCATGTGAAACGGGGTGCTGCTACTGGAACAGACTAATTTCTTTTCCGATATCTCCGGGGAATAATTTTCCCATGCGAAAATCTCCATAGTCCAACACACAGACCACTACACCATGCAGGCTCTTTTATTAAATTATGCAGGGTACTTGTTAAAAAAATTGAGAAAGTGTGCTTACTCAAGAAGGTGACACATTCCTTTTACTTGTATGAAACAGAAAGACACATGGTTGTCTTAATGCTTTCTCTTGCTATGCTGTCTATATGGATAGCATAATCTTTAGATTGAATCCATACAATATATGATGCCATAAACCCTGACACGAAGGATCATCCTTCTATCCTTTTATCCTTGATAATCTTTTCTCCCCTCTCCCCAATTTCATAAAGCTTTTCTTCCTAACCCCTGGATAGCTTCTGCACGAGACCATATTATGCTGCCAGGTTCCTGATTGTCTGAGAAAAGGCACACAACAGCCATTTGGGATACAATCAACTGTAATTTCACTTATCTCTTGAGATTAGCACTTGGAGGTTTGCTAATGCAAATGAAATGCATGCACCATTTTGCATATAAACCATTTCATGAGTATTATAGCCTCCAGAAAGCCCCACTCCACAGTTATGACCTCCAATGGCATGCTCTTTTTATTTGCATCTGCTTCATCCCAACACAATGAAAAGAAATTAATGCTGGCTTTTACTGACTTATTTTCTAAGAATATTATAGACTTTGGAAAGGAAATAATGCAGAGGATATTCAAAATATAAACAGTTGATGCAATGGCTTTGGAGAAGTGCACAAGTGTTGCTGTTGAAGATTATGCCTATCTGGAATAGAAGACTAGGCTTTATTTTAGGTTATATAATTGCCTATTAAGCTGTGAAAAAAAATAATATAACAGTATTGCTCTTTTGTGGCATTTTTGTACTGTGTTTTGAAGAGTTTTCCAATGTATTATTTCCACTGAAATATTGGCGCTGCTGGGAAATTAATGTCATCGCATCACCTGCAGAATGCTCTTTTCAAAGCTTGTCAAATTTCATATTTCCTCAGGCCATGTTATTGGAAATGAGTTTTATAAAAACATGCACAAACAAAACAAGGACTACCATTTGAATATATCAAGACCTTAACTTGTATTTGTCAAGGTCCTTCAGCCTTATATACCGAAAGGTACCCTATGCTTTCTCCCACATTTCAGCTTTCAAAAAAATAAATAAAATAAATAAAAATAAATAAAAATAAAAATAAAAATCTGAATCTGTTCCCATTGCCTTTAAGAAGACATTAACAAAATATTGTAAGGTCTTTGGTGGGGAGACACCCCAACCATCCAACATTCTCTGTATTGGCCAAATTCACTAAGTACAGCTACTCTGAGCAATAAAAGAATCATCTGGATTTTGTCTACCATTGGGCTGTGAATGATTAGGATGTGGGATTTATATAGGGAATCAAACACAGACCTAGGTAAGTTATCAAACCCATCTGCCTTGGCAGTTGAATGTGTCTATTTTGCTTGGCCCCACATTCGGATTTTTTTTTTTTTAAAAAAAACACCTTTTGTGTTCATTCTATTGTGCCTATGAAGAAATCTGTGAATTCAATTCTAAACTGTATGAAATTTTCACCCACCCCCATGGTGAGCCAATTCGCATGGGCCAATTTTCCTAGTTCTGGATTCTTATGAATAATGCTGGGCTAGATGGATCTTGCTCTGTCTCTCTCTCTCTCTCTCTCTTTTTTTTTTTTTAAAAGAAGATTCGTAAGCATACCTGAAGCAAGAGTAGATAGTTGGCACTACTTGAAAGAAACTAATTTGGCCTTCATTCTGAAGAGATCCTAAATGTGTTTTCCTACATTATAAATTCAACATAGATGGATAATGTGGTTGTTTCTGGGAATGGAACACTCCCATCCCTTAAAATTCCATCTTGTTCATCCCCCAAATCAGCCTTCAGCCAAATGCAATTTTATATCATGTCTTTGCAGCACCAGCAAATTCTATATAACAAGAGCAAACTCAGTCCTGAGCCTGATTCTCTTTATAGGGAAGAGCAGCATTTCTCAACCAGGGTTCCCTGGAACCCTAGGGTTCCCTGAGGGGTCACTAGGGGTTCCCTGAGAGGTGTGATTTTTAAATATTTCAAGGGTTCCTCCAGGGTAAAAAGATCGAGAAAGGCTGGGTAAGAGAATAGTGCCCATGTACAAGAGGGAAGTACCAACAGATTCCATGGAAACTCAAGTTTCAGATGTACAACAAATCTTTAGGGAGAAGAAAAAGCTAAGGGTGAGAGGGAGAAATCACCAAAAGAGCAAATTGACCATGATGAATGGTCAAAAGCTGATTGCTTCAGTGGGAAAGTAGATGGCAGGGATCAAATGAGGGTGTGCAATAGGGCATGTTGGGCTGCAGCCTTCAATGAGCCTATGATACTACTTTTTTTAAAAAAAATAACCTTAATAGCTTATAATCTGTTTTATAAATTGAATGCACATCAGAGGAGAGAGCTTTGCCAAGGTTTTATTTTGTTTGGACTGGTCCGCTGAACATCCTGGCTGGCGTCTCTGGGACTTGAACTTGAAAAAATAGCCTTTCCATTAGACTCTATTGAACCATGGGCATTCCATCCTATCCCATCCCATCCCATCTCATTCCAATTACTCCAATGGACCATGGACATTCTAAGGCAGACTACAGTACACAGTAGACAAGCCTATATGGGGCAGATATTGGCTGAGACCGTACATATACATGTAGCTCTGCATGCACAGTTCTGAGTCCTCTCGCCACTGGCCACATGTCAAGCCCCATGAGAAACCCTTGCTTCTGTTGCTTACCAGTGTGGGAAGGAAAGGGGGCAATTCAGGCTATATAGAAGCTCACGTGGGGAAGAAGAAATGAGGCTCTGCACTTGCTTTTACCTTCTGGACTACATGTCTTTTCCTTCCTCCAGGAGCTTAGAGCAGGTGGATTTTCATGGCCCTAATTGGCTGCTCCCTTTCTTGTCTTCTTTCAGTTAAAAAGAAGAAGAAGCAGCCCTTCCTGGGCTTTGGCAACTGCCAGCATGGAAGGTTTTGGGAGAGAGTGCAAAGGCTCCTCTGTGTGCCATTGAAAAAGATACTTACGCACATGTAAACTGCACTTATGTGCACACAAGTCACTAACAGGATGCCACACAATGGCTGGGGTCTTATTGCTTAGCCCTTAAAGGGGGTAGATCCATTGAATCAATTGTTGAATGGTGAATGAAAACAAAGGTAAAGCTAATTGATTCAATGGCTCTATTCTAGTCAGGCTAACAATAGGATTTAGGTCTGTGTAAACAGGAGAAAGCGTACAGAGTGGCACATGGTCAGTTGGATAACCTTTTTGAGATCTTTAGCAATGCCTCCATCTTATCTGTCTTGAGGTATCACATGTGCTGTACATATTCATGCATATGTATGTGTGTGCATGTGCACACATCCATACACACTCACATACAAAATTTAAAGAGTAATCATCCATAGGTGTGCTATCTGCTCTACATAGCAAAATCCCTGTGTGTAGCAGAAAAATATCATTAAAATGTTTGCCTGAAACAGAGCAGCTATATGAGCAGACATATTATTGACAAACCACTTCAGGTGGTAATTTTGATTTGTCCCAGTGCCAGCCTATGGCACCCTGCAGGCTATAGACAATATAGGTGAGAAAGAATTCAGTGCATTGTCACTTAAAGTGCCCAAAGGACAAACTGGTGTCTGTTCAGCGTTCATGGCTTTATGACAGGGGTGGGAATTATGTGGTTCTCCAAATGTTGTTGAACTGACTGCCTTGGAGTCCCTGCATTCCCCACCATTTGTGAATAGAGTGTATATAAAGCAGTTTCACTGGTACCTTAGAGAGGAAGGAGGTGGAGGTGGCGAGGCTGATGGATGAGGACAAAAGAGACATGTCTGAAAGAGAAGGGCAAACATTAGAGAGTGCATTTCTCCATCTATAGTTGTGTATAAGTGGCAAATGCATACTATTTTATATATTATTTGCAAACCAAATCCACTCAAGGAGAAAAAAAAGGTTCTAAAAAGATTGCTGTGCAGATAATAGAGTGAATGAGAACAGGTGAAATGCCAAATACGTGAGGACTAGAATTCATACATCCTTAGTAAACAATACACACTATCCAAACATGGTTGCTCCATAGGTTTGATTCACATCCTGGTCAGCCAGCTAAGTTACCTCTGTTGTTTGTGTCTGTTGGGTTCCAAAATAAATAGGAGTATTCTTGATGAAATAATACATAAGATACATATAATCAGATTGACATTGTTCCCCCCCCCCACAGTAGTTTTCTTCTTCTTCAATCAATCAGTAATATGAGGAGCAGAGAAACAAGAAAGACACTCATTGATTGAAATGTTGAAAGTCACAGAATATGGTGTCTAATTAATCTTAGAAATCCACTCTTAGGAAGAGTGGAGTGAAGAGGTAATGAAGTAAGGAGAATGTAAGGAGTAACATGGAACAGGGAAAATCTTTTCATTTCAGTTCTTTCATTAATTTTCAGGAACCATGGCTTCCTGCCCTGCACTGAAGCATGAAGTGTCTTTTAACGTGCACCAGATTTAAAAAGCCATTTGCACTTCAGCAGGCAGAAGGAAAGATACTTGATTCGGTCAAACATCTGTTGGCCATGTGGATCTGGCACATGAAGGGCTCAGGACTACAACCCAACTAGTGACCCCTTGAAATAGAAATAGAAAGGTAAACATATGAAGCATCAGGATCTGATCTCTAGGACAGCCATGTTTTGAATGCACAGAGGCTTTGTCCCTTTAATATGCACACATAGCTCTATTATAGCCTCTACCCTTACAACACAAATAAGTATAAAATGAACAGATGAACATTACAAATCCAGGAGAATTCCAAGGAGTATAAAGGAGCACGTAGGAATAGAAACGTAACTGTGTCCAATAAGGAATCTATTAGCACCTACTAGTACTGTAAAATGACTATATTGATTTAACATGCTGATTATGTAGTTTCATTGGTGGAGTCTGAAAGAAGGCTGTGCCTTTAATATTATCCATTGTTGTTTATAATTTAGCTGAATAATTTTGGTACCATTGTTCTTCAACTAAAATTGGTTCCCAGACTAGATTATGAAGATCAATAACAGTACAATGCAAAATGGTGGGGGATAGGGAAGGAAGGGGGATGGGGTAAGAAGGGGCACAAGCTGTTAGCTGCAATTTTTTGTATAATGACTAGCTAGAATAGAAACAGACCAAGGAGAAGAGGCGCAAAATGTTAATAGTCTCCCACCTAAGCCACTGGAGTGGTCTAACTTCACTTCTCCCTCTCAGCTCAGCCTAATGGAACAGCTGTTGCCAGGTAATAAGAAATGGAAGGAATCTGATAGAAGTGGCTTCTCAACAGAGTTGATGTTGGCCTTTCTTGCCTTCACTTCCTTCGACCCTTTTGCACTACACAGTTACAATGCTATGATTCCATTTTAACTACCATGGCAATTTCCTATGGAAACCTGGAAGTTTAGGGAGAAGCACTGAGAATTTTCAGCCAGGTAACTTTAACCCCTCACCAAACTACAAACCCCAGGATTCCCACAAGGATAGAAAGAATATTCAAAGATATTTGAGTAACATGCTTCTCAGCTGTTGGGAAACACTAATGAGGAGAATCCTGGACTAATGAGAATCTTCACCATTTGAAACTTATTCTGCACATGGTAATTTTGCATAGAAAACAGCATTTTCTGCAAAGAAAATAATATTTCTGCACAGAAATCTTGCTAAGAAAAAAAAATTGCTAAAAATTACTCATGCTTCCTTCAAGAACGAAATTAGCAAAGAATTTTATCCCTAGGATGCAGCCATGGCAGTTGAAGTGTGAAAGGGCCCGTTGTCTCCATTGATAAAAAGCACTTCACTTCATAACACCAACAGGATGGATATGAACCAAAATGCAGTGTTACCTGGTGATTTCCATGTCAGTGGGCAGTTAATAATCTGAACTTTAAAGGAGCTATCCAAACTGATGATCCTATTTTGGAGATACTGCTTAGTACCGGGATAGCTCCTTTATAATTGGGATTGAAATTCACCCACTCACCTGGAAGTCCTTCGCTGATACTACCAGAAAGTATACTGTGACTTCTCCCTCATGTAACAGGACCTTTGATCTCATTTATATATTATGATGCTTTATATTCCTCCAGGACGTGTTAGTGCCAAGACCCCCAGGACAGTTGACAATAAATTGAAAGAGAAATGTAAAAAGCATTTAAAAATCAAACACCATATGTCAAAGAATAAAAATAACTCACTGTAATAATAGGACTTTACCAGACCACCCTCCTCAAAAGTTCCTTTGCCAGCATAAAATGTGGCGTTTTTATGCCAGCAAAAGAACCACAGACCTTACCTTGTTCCCATTAAAGAGGCTTCCCAGGCACTAATGGGGAGTAAATGGAGCTCCGTTCACTCCCTGGTTTAAAATCTCACTGAATCTCATGAGAAGACGCTCGCACAGGGAATTAAAAACAAAGACACGAGAAGTACATCAAAGCACCAAAACACACTTTAAAAATTCCAGGTAAATGGGGGGGGGTCATAAAAAGAGTGTACCGTACCTGGCTGTCGCAATCTCACCTGGAAGTGTTTGCCCATTCATGCTGCATTCATGAGAGGACAATGGTGCGCGGATTCAAACACCGGCAATACTGGCAACAAATCACTACAGGGAATTAATTGACAGCTTGAGCCATCAATTAAAAAGTATAGTTTTTAAACTATGTATGATTGTGAAAGGGCAGTGGCTTGTACCCTTTTGCAATCTTTTTTTTTTTTTTTTTTTTTTTAGTATTTCATAGAGTCATAGAATTGTAGAACTTCTATTTTCTTAAGGTTGACTTCCAGCCCAAACAGCTCTGCAGCTGTTGCAAAGCAGGATGTTAGGTGCTGCAGAGCTGCTTCTGTGTGGACAACAAGGGCATCATCATCAGCGAAGAGCACTCACGGACTAGATAGTTTAGAGTCTTAGTGCGAGCCCTCAGACAGCTTAAGTTAAACAAGCTACCGTCAATATGGTAACGTATATACATGCCATCTTCTTCTTCGAGCTCTGCCGTAGCCCTTTGAAGCATCATGCTGAAGAAGATTGGAAATAAACTTGGAGCAAGAACATAACCTTGCTTCGCCATATCTGACATGACCATGGGGTCTGAAACATGGGTCACCTATTGCCACCACTTACGACTCCTCGAATGCTTTCATGAGTGCTGTATATGCACAATCCTAAATATACACTGGTCTGACTATAATAATAATAATAATAAAATTTATTTATATACCACCCTTTGGTAATCCAATCAGGGCGGTTCACAACATTAAAAAAACATACAGTAAAACAATATACTCCCTTCCCCCCCTTAAAAAGTTATTAAATCAATTACAAATTAAAACAACAATTAAAACATTTGATAAAAACAGATACCTACATTTGGCAATAACAGTAGGTCCCCAGCAATATTCAGTTCTGTTAACAAAGGAGGCTGTGGGGACTCTCCTGAAGGAGGGGGAGTTCCCGAGGCCAGGATAATCTATTCTGGAAAGGCCTACCTTTGTGATGACTGTGTGATGAATGTTGCTGTCCTTGGGCAAGCAGGGATCACCAGCATTGAGGCTATGATATTGAGAACACAGCTGCGCTGGGCAGGGCACGTTTCTAGGATGGAGGACCATTGCCTCCCCAAAATAGTACTCTATGGCGAACTTGCCATGGGTCAGCATAAGAAGGGTGCTCCAAAAAAGCGATACAAGGACTCCCTGAAACAACATCTCAGGCTTGGCCAAATTGATCACCAACAATTGTCTGCCCTGGCCTCACATTGGGAAGCATGGAGACGCACTATCCACAATGCTGCAGCCTTAGTTGAGAACTCACGCCGAACAAGTCTTGAAGAGAAACAGCAACGCAGAAAGAATCACAACCCTGAAACATCACCCAAAGAGACCTTCTGCTGTGCTTTCTGCAACCGGACTTGTTTATCTCGGATTGGCCTTTTTAGTCATCAGCGCGCTTGCAGAAAGCGTGGGATGAGTCCTTCCTGAATCTTCGTTTGTGAAGAAAAGCCAGAGAGAGAGAGAATTGTAGAGTTGGAAGAGACCATGAGGACCATCCAGTCCATATTTATTAAGTATGTTTTAAATGTTTAATTATTTAATTGTGTTTTAAGGGGTGAGTGGGATGGAGGGGTTTATATCTATATTTTAAATGCCGTAAGCTGCTCCGATTGCATTTTATAGAGAGGCAGGATACAAAGCAAAATAATAATAATAATTATTATTATTACCATCATCATCATCATTATCATTAGGCATTCTTATGATGCTGTATTTGACTCATTTGATAAAGTTCATAGTATCAGAATGGCATTACTTACTCAGCCCAGATGTCCTCTAGAAGAGGGAGAAAGAGAAACATTCCTAAAAACATTAGTCCTTAGGATCAAGCGCTTTCAAGTTCTTCAGTTCTCCCTGGCTTGTATTGCATGTTGGCTGGGTTACAGCAAAGAGAAACTTCAAGCAGAACAGACATTAATAACCCATGTGCTCAAGAAACACTTGACTGTTGTTGCTGGACTACAGTTCCCAGCGTTCCTAATCCTTGGCCATGCTGGCTTGGGCTGTTAGGCGTTTCAGTCCAACAATATTGGGAGGGCCACATGATTACAATCACTGATGTAGGGAATGGTTCAGTTAAGAAAAAAGCACTGAAGACAAAGGACTTTTTCGGACGTCTCAAATACAATGCAAGCAGCCTCGTCGCGTTGTGAGGCTGCTGCACTGCAGGGCGTCGCTTTCGGATGACGCTCTCCCCTGCCGGTACTGTTGCGGTACCGCGGGGACATTTGAGCGTTATATTTCGCCAGTTTTTAATCACGATCAACTTTTGTGAGTAAAAATCGGCAAAATATAACGCTCAAATGTCCCCGCGGTACCTCAACAGTACCGGCAGGGGACAGCGTCATCCAGAAGGGAAGCCCTGCAGCGCAGCAGCCTCGCAACGCAACGAGGCTGCTTGTGTTGTATTTGAGACATCTGAAAAAGTCCAAAGGCAAAGCTTCTAGGAAAACATGACATAAATCTCTGTTTTATTCCATATCACATGCTTAACTATATCTAATCAATAGATTAGTTCAAATATAACAAGTTGCACTTGCTTTGCTAATGTGTGCAGCATAAATCTTTGCCTATGAAAAGTTTCCTGCCTTGCTATGGTGGGGCAAGCAATGACATCTAGTGGTCAGATCATTTAATTACATATAAAGGATCCCCTATGTTTTCCTTCCTGTGCTTCTCTCCTGGAATATTTCCTATGTCTCTGTCTTGAAAAGAATATTGGTGCTCTTGACTTTGCTAAACTTCAGAGCCTTCCATGACTTCAGATGGTTCACAAGTGACATGTGCTTGAAGCTAAACGCTTCCTTTTTAGTTAGCGAGCACCATTTTAGCAAAGGGTTTGGAGGAGGATGTAGACTATCAACAACACTATTCAAGCGTCAACTTGCAAGAATCCTTCTGATTATTTTCCATTGAAGCTTACAGCAAACCCTTTGGTTGGAGGACTGCCTGGATTACAGGGAAAGGTTTTTTTTGGATCATGTGTGGCTGCTATTGACTGTAGACATGACCATCTTACAAGCTCATAAATATTGAACAAGTTGCCAGCCAGCATTTGTTCAGGCAACAATTCTAAGAATTCCCAGCCAGCATAGACACTGGGAGTTGTGATTCAAAAAATAAATAACATTTCAAAGCTCTGGTGGTATTGCTAGGGTGACATTAGCCACATTAGAATTAGAAGATGAAAGATGTGCAGTGATAATTATTTATTTGTGGTGAAATTAGGACAATTTATTTAGAAATTATATACTGCTGTTACTGTTTACATGATGACTTGAAATATTATTGTGTAGTTAAATGAACTGTTATATAAACATATTGCTGCAATAGAATTATGAGTTATTAAAATAAAAAAGTTGCATCAATAAAAAGATGTAGTTTTTTGTTTGAAATATTTTGGAGTTTTGCTTCAGGTAACATGTGCTACTCTAGAGATTGTTGGACACCAACTGCCATCATGCCTCAGATCTTGGCTAGGCTGGCTAGGACTGACCAGAGTTGCAACCTCACAACTTCTGGGTGGCCACATGTGCTTCCCTCATGTTACTGGTGAATCAAACATTACACCAAGTAATTTAGTGAAGCTGACTCAGAAAACTTTTCAAGCAAATTAGGTATGGATGTCATAAGTGGTGTGTACATGAGACAAGAACATAGGTCAAAGTAGGTCAACCTATGAGCCTTGGTTCTGAGAAAAAACAATACCTCAGAAGCTCCCAAAGGACTTTAAAATATAATGTCTCTAACATGAATGAGTCCTAAAGGCAAAGTTCTTTGATATTTCTTGACCACTGGTTGTTTAGAATAACAGATGTGGCTCTGATGATCGGTCAAGCCCACACCATGGTTTAAAGAAGGTTAAAATTGCTTGATATGTAGATGCATGAAGAAGTAATTTGTGATTTTGAGACATAAAAAGGAGATTAATAAGTAGTTTGTTTATTTATTTCTGCCTCCAGGTGAAGTTAAGTAATATTGTACAAATATATTAGCCTAAATCCAGTTGTTAGTTCCATCTAGAGTTGGCCCATTGGGTCAGTGGAATTGACCAAGTTCTCATTGAATTAATGAGTCTACTGTAGTTTGGAAAATTGGATTTAGGCTCTTTTCTGGTTACTTTTACAACAGTCCTATCAATTAAGTCACTATTGCTATGTCCATATACAGTAGTACTGTTACACTTCCATTCCAACAAATAAGAAGTTGCATTTCCTTAGAAGCAGGTCACTGGCATTATAGAATGTTTCTGTGATGCGGAGTTTATTTACACATATGTATAGGCTGAGCACAAGATACAAGTTTATAGCATCTACATTCCAATCGCCTCCTCATCACATGTCTGGGTAACACAATGCCACTGGTTTTGCTACAGAGGAAAATCATCTCCCTGCCTCCTTTGAGTCAATTCCAGCTCCTACACAGAGAGACTTAGCTTGCTTCTATTGTTCTCATTCCAAAACTCAAGGGATAGAACATTCCTTTTTTGGGATGGGGGCATAGAAAAGTAAACCTTCTAGAAGAATATATTTAACACGCAATAAGGATTCAGATAGTCTCCGTAACCAACCAGACTAAACTTGCCCAACCAATTTGATCTCTTCTAGCAAGTTCTTTGCACAGACTCAGGATTGCAGATGACCTACAAACTCAGGTGGTTGAGGATCCTTGAAAGGTCTAAATGACCCCTTCCCACAGACACATACATACAGATACACATCACTTTACAATCATATTATTGTACAAACTACAGGAAAAGAGATTCCACCTAAACATTAGGAAGAACTTCCTGACAGTAAGAGCTGTTTGGAAGTGGAATACACTGCCTCAAAGTGTGGTGGAGTCTCCTTTTTTGGAGGTTTTTAAACAAAGGCTCCTCTCCATTGACGCCCCCTTGTCGTGGGAGAGAGGCTTGTGTACCCTAATGACATTTTGAGCTATGCTGGCGGTGGCATAAAGCCACCGGTAGGGTCTCCCATGACAGGTCAAAACCGAAGGGTCTGACAAAGAGCGTCAAAGGGCAGGATGGGCTCTCTAGCCTTGTGGCAACCGTCCTAGGAGAAGGAAAACTCTAATCACAACCCGGGCAGATGGTGCTCGTCCAACCATGTAAGGTCAACCATCTAAGAGAAGGAAAGTTTAACCAAACCTACAACCCGAGGACCTCGCTGCTACGCCCATGCTTGCAAGGCCATGGCACATGAACCTTTGGTTCAAAGGGTGAGGCCAGTTCTGTGCACGCTGCGCTCCACCAGAAAAATCCATTGCACAGGCTCAAAGGACAAATCCAGTTCCAAAAAAGCCCTGTAGAGATAGGCAAGGGATGAAATGGCAGGTGTAAAGATGCACTGGAAGCCGCAGACCCAACACTGCATGCAGGCGGTTCAGGACATTGGTCGCTCGAGGCTGACCCGGGAGATGACAGTCTTGTTCGGCAGCATCCTAAACGACAAAGCAGTATTTTTAAGGAGAGCATGGCATAATGCTGTGCAGATCTGGGTGATCATAGAGGATTTTATGAAGCTCTTAAAGCAGTGTTTGGACCTACTTATCAGGTCCAAAGCTCCTTATACAGTACAGATGGTCAAACATTAATTAATGATAAAGCCTGCATCCTGAATCGATGGGCTGAACATTTTCAAAGTCTCTTTAGCGCCAACCGAGTAGTCCAAGGCTCAGCTATCCAACATATGATACAAAAACCTATGAAAAATGAATTGGACATAGCTCCCACTTTGGAAGAGACCCTTAAGGCCATACAGCAGATGAAAAATGGCAAGGCAGCTGGGGTTGATGGAATCCCATCTGAAGTTTGGAAACATGGAGGTCATGCACTCCACGATAAATTCCACGAATTCCTTGTGAATTGCTGGGAAAAAGGGGAACTGCCATCAGACCTCCGAGATGCAGTCATCATCACCCTGTACAAGAAAAAAGGAGCAAAATCCGATTGCTCAAACTATCGAGGCATAACACTGCTCTCTATTGCTGGAAAAATCCTTGCAAGGATACTCCTGAACAGATTAGTTCCTGCTATTGCAGAAGAACTTCTTTCTGAAAGCCAATGTGGCTTCAGAGCCAATAGGAGTACTACAGACATGGTATTTGCCCTTAGACAACTGCAAGAAAAATGTAGAGAGCACAACAAGAGTCTCTATGTAACCTTTGTCGACCTCACCAAAGCTTTCTACACTGTGAATAGAAAAGGTCTGTGGCAGATCCTGGAAAGACTAGGATGTCCCCCCAAATTCCTTAAAATGATTATCTTGCTACACGAGGGCCAGCGTGGTCAAGTCAGATATGGCGATGCTCTTTCAGAGCCCTTTCTAATAACTAATGGAGTGAAGCAAGGTTGTGTTCTTGCTCCAACTTTATTTACAATCTTCTTTAGCATGATGCTCCAAACGGCTATGGCAGAGCTCGAAGAAGACGACAGCATCTATATACGTTACCATACTGAGGGTAGCTTGTTTAACTTAAGCTGTCTGAGGGCTCACACTAAGACTCTAAACTATCTAGGCCGTGAGCTGCTCTTCACTGATGATGCTGCCCTTGTTGCACAGAAGAGCTCTGCAGTGCCTAACATCCTGCTTCGCAACAGCTGCAGAGCTGTTTGGGCTGGAAGTCAACCTGAAGAAAACAGAAGTTCTTTACCAGCCTGCACCAAAGGACGAACACCACCATCCCCACATTGCCGTCGGCAAATCTGTGCTCAAGTCCGTTCAGCAGTTCACCTACTTGGGAAGCATCATCTCCTCAGATGCTAAGCTTGACAAAGAGATCGATGACAGATTAGCAAAGGCATATAGTGCATTTGGAAGACTTCACAAAAGAGTCTGGAGCAATAAACACCTGAGGCAAAGCACAAAAATCAGTGTGTATAGAGCCATTGTACTGTCTATCCTCCTTTATGGATCTGAAACATGGGTCACCTATCGCCACCACCTATGACTCCTCGAGCGCTTTCTTCAGCGCTGTCTATGCACAATCCAAAATATACACTGGACTGACTATGTGACGAATGTTGCTGTCCTTGAGCAAGCAGGGATCACCAGCATTGAGGCCATGATATTGAGAACACAGCTGCGCTGGGCAGGGCACATTTCTAGGATGGAGGACTATCACCTCCCAAAAATAGTACTCTATGGTGAACTCGCCACGGGTCAGCGTAAGAGGGGCACACCAAAAAAGCGATACAAAGACTCCCTGAAACAACATCTCAGGCTCGGCCAAATTGATCACCAACAGTGGTCCGCCTGGCCTCACATTCCACAATGCTGCAGCCTTATTTGAGAATTCACAATGCTGCAGCCTTATTTGAGAATTCACGCCGAACAAGTCTTGAAGAGAAATGACAACGCAGATAGAATCACAACCCAAAAACATCACTCAAGGAGACCTTCTGCTGTGCTTTCTGCAACCGGACTAGTTTATCTCGGATTGGCCTTTTTAGTCATCAGCGTGCTTGCAGAAAGTGCGGGTTGAGTCCTTCCTGAGTCTTCGTTTGCGAAGAAAAGCCAGAGAGAGAGAGTAAACAGAGGCTGGATGGCCATCTGTTGGGAATGATTTGATTGTGTATTCCTGCATGGCAGGGGGTTGGACTGGATGGCCCTTGAGGTATCTTCCAACTCTATGATTCTATTATTCTATACAAGACAGACAGGAAGGCTGAGACTGAAGGGGGTGCTCTAGCTGTCTAGTGAACTTTTATCAAATATGAGATTTGAAGCAGGATTCTCTTAGATCCTATGCTATACTAACTATCATAAGCTCTGCACCTGCTCTAATAATCCAAATGGCTGAATCAACATATACATACAAGTGGATATTCATACGGTGCTTTTTAAAATAAAAAGGTGCACAAACCAACTGAAAGCATGACGAGGGAGAAAGCAGACTGGTGGCTGATCCCAAATTTGATTTTCTTGTGTGCATAACTGACATTTCAGATGCAAATCTGGGATCGCTTTGCTGAAAAATTAGTTGTATCCATATATTGTTTGTCTCCAGCTTTCAGTTTCCTGGAATAAAAAGTCCAAGTGGCCTTAACAGCAGATTGTAATCAGTTGCAGTGCAATTCTAATTGGTCTAACTCATAGCCCTGCTGAAGCTGTGCTGAATCCAAGAACGATCCCAACCTAGGGATGCTGGAAATTATTCCAGACTACTGGCCTATTGTGATTGGGTCTCTGGGCTGGAGAAGGTTTGGATTTGGCATAACTTGGCTCTTCCTTTGCCTCCTCACCTTTCTTATTATTGGCTTTTCAGGAGATCTCAGCCAACAGAGAACTTCTGCTGTCAGATCTCTCTCAGTTAGCAGAATAGGAGTCTACAGGCATCTCTGCTAGCAGAAGGTGCTTATAGCTAAGGATTTTATCAGATGCAGCAAATATGGTGCCATAACAACACCTAATGAATGCAAAAGGGAGGCAATACCACACAACATTGTGCCTTTGCAATTTTGTGTGGCCAATAAGGCATTCTTTTTATTGACAGGCCAAACCGTCAATAGAGCAGCCATGGTGTATTTTGCCATGATTGTGAGCCCATGAAACCAAGTCCCATTCTGCTGCTGCAATTCCAGTGTCAATGGGCAGTTCCTAACAGAACACTTCTGGGTGGGAATGTGAAAACTAGCCACGGGATGCTCTTTTTATGAACCGCCCTGGTTTACTTGGAAGTTTTCAAGTGTTTCAGTGCTTGTGTGTTAATTTTGTTTTTTAATTTAGCTATTTTTACACTTTTAAGTGCACTCGTGTCTTCTTGTGAGAACTGCTGAGATCAGGTGCCCTGGCGAACATGGAAGTACTGGACTCCTTTTTCATGTTATTAGAGCGATGTTTATAAAAAGAGTTCTTTTGCCAGCACACAAATAGTGTAAAATAAGGTGGCAAAATAAAGTTTTTAGAGGTTTGTCTGATAAAGTCCTAATTCTAACCCTTTACAGCCAATACATCTTTGAATCTAAATTGTACTGTTATCTGGGTAACATAACCACTAAATCATTGTTTTGATTATGTAAGTGAACTGCCAATGTTATTTTTAGTGAACTGCTCTAACTCAATTTTTTTTAGTGAACTGCTCTAACTCAATACAGTTTGAGGGATGAGTTGAAACATGCTGATCTGTATTTGAAAGTCTGTCTTTCAAGTTCTCTCAGTATCTGCTATAATAATAGATTCCCCCATCCTTATTTGACATGTCATTCTTTTCAATAAGGTTATGACATCCCTTTAGCCTTTAGGACTGAGTGGAGTGCAAATAATTTTAATAAATGAATGCATAAGCACTCTGGCTTTTTAACAGCTTCATACTGCACGGTAGGGCAGAACAGCAGTGGTATATATTGTCCTTTATCTTTGCAAGTCTCATCTGAGAGGTGTGAGAAGGAGGATGAATTAACTGTATCTGTAAATGGAAAGGCATATGGATTGAGGAAAGAGCACAGGTTGACTGACGGGCTGCTAGGACTATTTGGTTCACAAGACTCCAATTAGTGTAATCCATCTATGTGTTCAAAAGAAAGGGGCCTTTTAAAAATGTCAGTCTAGTTTGTTCTGGAGTGAAATTTAATTTGCTATGCACAGAGGAATGTAAATTTTATTTCACTGTGAGCTTGACATTGTTTTAGTGTTTTGGAATCAAGGTATATAAAAAGAGGCACTGAAACATGCAGAGTGAGACAGTTTTAGACCAGATGTATATTTTATGTGTGAGAAGTTCAGTAGCTGGGAGCTGAAACTGCTTGGTTTATGTGAAATACAAGGAGGACAGTCTTTCACTGTGTGACTGTTTTATGTTAAAAGGATGGGGGAATTAGATTTTCTTTGGGTTTAGGCTGAGAATTATTGAGTTTAGAGAGTGACATTACTTATTATTATTATTTTCATTTTGATGCAAATGTTCATCCAGATTAATATAAGTGGTGTAACACTAGTCATTCATAGTACTGGAACTGGTTCAGGAGTCATTGGGCTAGAACTTGAAAAAGTTCCTTTTTTGGACTACAATGTCAATTCTGGTGGGAGTATTCTGATAGTTACAGTCCAGGAAAGTAACTTTTCCAAGCTCTGGTCTATCCTCTGTGGGGCACACTCTTCTTCCCATGGCCACCCATGCCAAAATCTGCCTTCTCATCCAATCAACCTAACTATCTAGGTAGGCAAGCATAGGGCAAAAGGAACAGTGTGGCATTATCATTTTAGACATACTATAGCTTTCATGATTGGAGTCAGCTGGTGAACAGGCAGTGTAGAGGCAAGGAATACAGTCATCCCTTCACATTTGCATGTTTCACATTCATGGTTTTGCATATTCACCGTTTGTAGCTACTGCTGGCATACATCGACAGTACTGTTATTACAAGACCTTATCTTCCTTCTCCTCACCCTCCTCCTGTCTGGAAAAAAACACACAATCTCCACACCGCCATGATTCTGCAAGATTTGCAAAGACTCTCTGCCTCCCTCCACCTTGAGGGGAAGACTGACTCCACCCTCAACCCATCCTAGTCCTCTACCTTCTCTTCCTCCATTCCAGCCAGCAACATTGCCTGTTTCTCCCTTTCCTGCATTTGAATGACAATGGACTTTTAAGGTGGTGAAGCAGTGTTTAGTGCAGGACAGTTTGGGTGCCAGGACAGTACGAGACATGAGGTGTTGTTGCTAGCCAGGCAGAGGGAGGGTCAGGCAAGGGTGGGAAAATTTTGCATGCCCAAGAACTGTTGCAACTGCTTCAGTGGGGACAGTGCTTTTGCTTAGGTTTGATGGGAGGTGAGGTGGGATAATTTTTTTTAAGGTGGCGCAGGTTGGTTTGGGTGCCAGGACAAAGGTCTGGAAACGATGTCTTATGAGGAAAGACTTAGGGAGCTGGGTATGTTTAGCCTGGAAAAAATATGGTTAAGAGGCGATATGATAGCCCTGTTTAAGTATTTCAAAGGGTGTCACGTTGAGGATGGAGCAGACTTGTTTTCTGCTGCTCCAGAGACTGGAACATGGAGCAATGGATGCAAGCTCCAGGAACAGAGATTCCACCTCAACATTAGGAGGAACTTTTTGACAGTAAGAGCTGTTTGGCAGTGGAACGCACTCCCTCGGAGCGTGGTGGGGTCTCCTTCCTTGGAGGTCTTTAAACAGAGACTGGATGGCCATCTGTCGGGGATGCTTTGATCGTGATTTCCTGCATGGCAGGGGGTTGGACTGGATGGCCCTCGTGGTCTCTTCCAACTCTGCAATTCTATGATTCTATGATTCTATGACAGCACGAGATGTGGAGTGGTTTTGTAGCAATGATAGGAGGATAGAGAGAGATGCGGTCTAGTTGGTGGTTGCCGCGGTAGCAGCTGCTGCTACTAACAGTTAATTTGGAGTGGAGGGAGGCAGAGGAACTTTGCAAATCAGGTGAGGCATCATGCAAAGGCAGGAAAGGAAGATTCTGGCAGTGCTGTTGGTGGGAGAGGAGAATACATCATGTTTGGGTGGGGCTTAATTTATTTGCATTTTTTCACTTTCACGGTGGTGCTCCACCCCTAACCCCACGAATGTGAAGGGACGACTACTATGTTGTTGTCAAAGAGAAAGAGTGTCTCAATACACTTCAAGGCACCCTGTTGCCCAAATCTCCACAGCAAATTTTTTTTACAACCACTGCAAAATTTTTGTCATCCTACTTAGTGCAAATATTGTTTGCACAATTTACACCCTTAAAAGGTGTTATAAATGTGAAAAACTTTGAAAAATGCACAAAATCTCTTGTCATCTCACCTAAAGAAGCCAAATAACCTTGAGAACATGATATGGGAAGGTATACATCCTTAATAGGTAATGGGGAGAACAGACTTGAAAATTGTAATATTTCTAGAAGTGGATCCTACAAAGTTGTCCATTTCCTAGTCTGAGTTTACATGGCACACAATTACTTCTGATCAATCCAGCCTTCATTCCTATCACAACCAACACCATTTTCTTTCAAGAATGAAGGTTTATCCATGCTTCATGGGATTTGTAGTTTCACGAGGTATTTAGAATTCTCCACCATGGACCCATAATGTTGTACCTCAGGGGAATTCTGTAGACAATTCCAAGTATCACACTATTATTGAGCCATGACAGTTAAAGTGGTATCTCTGGACTTTCAAACTATTTTGGGTTGCTGTGATTCCTTTTCTTGCTGCGTGTTCATATCTTGAATGAATCTGCTTCCTTCATGGGTGTTCCATTTCTGGCATTGCTGGTGGAATCAAGCTGCAAAGATAGACTCCTTCCTCTGTCTTTTTCAAACTTCCTTAGCTTTCATGAATTTGTTTTCTGGTAATCTGACAGGAACCATTCGATTTCCACCCTTGGAGCAAGTGACTACATAGCTTCTTTGAAGCATGGATGCGGATGTTTTCCCTTCCCTTTTTGCAGTGGCAGCATGGCATCAACATATCATGGTGACAATACCCCACTCCCAATCCGGTGTATTCCAGATTGCATGTAGCAATTTCCTGATGCATCTCTTTAAAGCTCTTTGAGGTGAAGGGTAACCCCAACAAGCCTGTGGAACTGTCAGGCTTTATTCTCCACCTCTTCTTTTCTCCTTCCCTCCTTTTCCAGACGCCAAACTTGGCCAAGTGACTGATCTGCCCTCCCCCTTTGACCATTAGTTCAACTGCACTCACCATTCCTACAAGAAGTCTTACATGTGGGTTTGGATCAAGCCACTGCATTCTTTAAAAGACACACAATGCATTTCCTTCTTTTCTTTTTGGTGTGATTTCACTGCTTGCTGCAGCACCACATAGCACTATACACTTGTATATACAACCATGCCATCAAGGTTATTAAAGAAGGAATTTCAGTACTGTGTGATGCATGCTTCTTTGGCAGCAGGCTTAGGACTTTATCAGATAAGGCAAAAGAGGCATCACAAGGAGGGTTAATGATTGCGAAAGGGTGCGTGTACCACACAACGTTGCCCTTTTGCGATCATGTCCAGTTAAAAAATGTACTTTTTTATTGACGGCTCAAGCTGTCAATTGATCCCCATGGTGCTTTTGTGCCAGCATTGTCGGCATTTGAAACTTCGTGCCATTGTACTCATGTGAATGCAGCATCAATGGCTGGTCTGATGAGAACACTTCTGGGTGAGATTGTGACATCTAGGCAGGTGACACACTTTTTATGACCCACCATGGTTTACTTGGAAGTTTTTAAGTGTGTTTCTGTGGGGGGGGGGTTGAAACTTTTTGAGTGTTCTTTTTGTTTTTATTTTTGAATTTCCCACGCTAGATATTCTCCATGGGATTTCAAATGAGGAAGTGAACGGAGCTCATTCATTGCCGGGAAGCTTTTTGCCAAAATAGGAAGTAAGTGCGGCATGGGGAGTTCTTTTACTGGCATAAAAACAGCAAAGTTATGCTGGCAAAAGAATGGGGTTTAGGGGGGTGGTCTGATTAAGTCCATAGTGGGTATAAAACATTAGCCCTTGCCATTGATGGGGAATCTAAAATCTTAGGACTTATTGCTAACAATGCCACTAGCAGATATCAGTGGTGAATGTTTGTTTAAAGGGGTATACTCTGCCTGACTGAAATGGCACAGTCCACTTTAACTGAAGAATTTTTTACCTAATTTTGCTAAATGTGTAGAGTAGCCCTTAATTTCAGCCCATACCCAGCCAGGGAAGCCTTTTCACATGGATAAGGTAAGTGTGGCATTGGAGGTTCTTTTGCCAGCAAAGACAGCAAAGTTGTATCAGCAAAAGAACAGGGTTTAGAGGTGGTGGTCTTAGAAAGGGAATACACAAAGCACAACATTGTTTTCTAATTTAGAGACACCCCATAGCAAAGAATGGAAATCTATTGTTGCTTTCACAGATGCAGGAAGGGAAGGGTGGCAAGGGTGTGCATTTGTGACTGAAGGGAAAGGGGAAGAGGGGATTGGGAGAAGTGTGGGGCTCTTGGATCTGCTACATTGTATATTTTATATACCCTGCCTCCTCATTGCATTTTATTCTGTCTTTCCCATTCCATCTCCCTCCCAGGAAATCATTAAAAGCAAATTTGATGGAGAGTGTGAATTTTTGATGGAAGTCTATAGCAAATGTGATGAGGGCATTTGTTGATGATAGTCTGAATGGGAAAGACAGGATAGAATGCAGTGAGGAGGCAGGGGGTATAAAATATATATTGGAACAATGCAAAAACTTTGCAATGCAAAATTGGAAAGAAATTGGATTTTGAAGGGCTTCCTTAGGATTGGGTAGGATACAACTGATGTTGGAAAACACAGAAAAAAAAATTAACGTGTATAACATGCAGCTGAAAACACTGGCTACATTCCAGGGGCATATTTTAGGACTACCCAAGGGCCCGTGAATGTATTGTGTCACAATTTACCATTTTTCTTTCTGAGGCTCTCCTCCCTCTTCCAAAAGTGGGGTTTTGTTACATTGTGGGTTTTAGCTTTTAATCCATCTTTCAGGTTTCAAACCATTTGAAGGCACATGGAGATAATCACAGTCTTTTATTTTTCTTTTCTTTTCTACAGATTCCAGCATTATGCCAAAGAATTCTCTGGGTTTCTTCCCTTAAAAACAGATAGACAGATTCTTAACATCAATTTCAGAAATGCTTTTCTGCTTCACCATGAGCCTCCTAGAACCAACTGTGAGTGACTACTACCTCTTCACAGGACTGAGGCCTAGCAGGAACTACCACCTAACCCTCCATTCCCAATTGGACTGTGTTATCCCATTGTGCTGGGATCTAAACTGGTCCACCAAGGATTTACCACAACAGGGAGCCACTCTTTTGGAGCAGCCATTTTGGGCGAGGATGCACTTGAGGGCCTGTTCTCCTGTTTGACAGAATGGAGGAGCACTTCCCTGCATTTTAACACCTGCCAATGGATGGAAGGTACTGGAGTAGGAGATAATGTATGTATGTGCTTTAAAAAAGTGGAATTTAAGGAGCAGTTATCCCAAGGCAGAGGAAGAATAGATGGACAGCCGTGTTATTTCAGGAGAAGAAACCAGAATAGGATGCTGGTTTCCCTAGCCTGTCTCCTGATTGAAATAGTCTGGGTAACTGTGATGACAGTGGCCCTGAACTGAAGATGCTACTGGTGAATGCCAGGTCAATGAATGACAAACAATTTGATCCTGCATATGCATACCAACCTGGCTTTTATAACACAGTCCTGGTTGGATGAGGAGGTTGTCAAGCTCCCTTTGCTATGTCCTTCAGGAAACTGTGCAGCAGCAGGCAAGACCTGGCAGTGCAGGCAAGGAGGTGGACTGTCAGTAGTCTATCAGGAGTCCATCCCCCTAGTTAAGTGTTTTTAGTCTACTGGATTCAAGTCTGTGTATCTGAAGGTGGATGGCTGGAGAAGATCAGGGATTCTGATAGTGTAATGTCCTGCCCACTCCTGCATAATAGTTTTTGGAGATTTTCACACCAGCTATCTGTTCGTTGCAGGCATGGAACAGGGATGCTGAAACATTTCTCTTTCAGACAACATTCACCCCCTTCTATGCCCTCAACGTGACTGTTTTCTCCCCATGATATTTCAATCACAGGGAGATGTCATGAATGACCACCCATTCCATTTTTGTCATGGAATCACAGTGATCTGAAAGGTGTCCCATTCCTCTCCTGTGATGACAGCTGCGGGGGAGAGGTCCATTCTGAACACTTCTGGGCAGGAACAGGACACCCAGGTAAGCGGCACCCTCCCCACTCCCCAGTTACTTGTATTTTTTTTAAAATGTACTTTGTTTTTGGTTTTGAAGTTCGGGGGGTTTGAATTTCCCGTGTGGCAACTCTCTCACAAGAATGAGCGGGATTTGGCTTCACTACTGTAAAAGCAGCTTTATAGCAGCTACATTTACAATAGTGAATCCGAGGAGAGAGAGAGGATGTGCCTGCTGCAGGATTAAGGTAAGTGTGTGAACAGTTTCCTTAATCCCATAGCAGGGATTGGAGAGGGGCTTGCGGAGCAGAAATGGGGCATTACGCCCCGTTGTGAAAATCTCCTTTCTTCCTGAGATAGCTAGGGCAGTGTCAGGGTTGATGACAGAGTCCCTTTGGCTTATGGTGCTGGGGGAACTTCAGCATCCATGCTGGCACCGCCCTATAAGGAATAGTTCAAAGTTTCATGTCTGCCATGAGAACTATGGTGGTATTTGGCCCCAATCACGTTGCTAGGCCCACTCTGGACCTTGTTTTCTGTGTTAGATTAGATGATGTTAGATTAGATAAACTAAATTAACCTAAACTAAAATGTGCTTATAACACCCAAGGAAAGCTAGCTAGTATCTTACCAGCCCTGATTTTACTTTGGTTTTCTATAAAGTTCCTGCTAAGATTTTTGCACAACTAGCTGACGGGGTCCTTATCTCTGCATCTCAGTTCCCTGTGGTCCAAACAAAACATAGCTAATTAGCACCAACAGTTGAGAAATGGCAAAATTTCTCATTACTGCAGTCCATGCTGTGGCTCTACATGTAAATTCATCTGGCAGGCCAGGGTGTGGTGAGATATATTCAAAATTGACATCATAGATAATCATACACATAAAGAGAGTGAGAAGAAATTGCTCTAATGATGTAAATGTTGCCAGGTTCAAGGTTGCAAAAGTGAACCGAATTATTTAATGATGAGAATACATCATTTCAGTTATCGTGCTATAATGAGAACTCAATTCCCCTCCTGTAGCCCTGAAGCATTTAACTAAAGCTTCAGTGAATGCAAAGCAAGTCGGGTGCCCATCTGGTTTCAGTACAAGGAAGTAGCCTCCTTGTACAATCTGACTGCATACACAGAACATTATGTCAACACCAGAGACAATATGGTAGTCCATACTTACATTTTTATTGCATATAGTGTAGATGCACTGGACTACTGGATCAGAATTACTAATTCTCCACTACTTTATCATAGTTAACACACAAGACTGGCTACTATGTCAAAGAATTCAGTTCATATATGGAAAGTGTCCTCCACTCCTTCAGGTGATTATCTTTTGACTCAGCCAAAGTTCAGCCAAAACACTTGCAACCTGCTTCATTCCAAGAATATTAGACAGTTAATTCCATATTTTAATGTAAAATCATGAAAGCTTTTTAAAAAGTGATCTAAATAATTGATAAGCTTGAATATCATCATAAGATGGCAAAATAATAATAATCATACAATAGTCCCAGGCCTCATTCTAAAGCCTTTTGATACTCAGACAATGGGAAAAATGAGAGTACAGTATGACCCCCATATCCACAGGATCTGCATCTGTGGATTCACTTTTCTGTGTCTCAAAAAATTATGGTCTCTCTAGCCATCCTCTATGTCCCTTAGTGCAACTCTATGGTATGCTTTCACCAGAAGCTGATCATAGAATCAAGCTGGAGGACCTAAAAGATGCCTGGAGAGGATTGGGCTGGAAATCATCCATTTTAATAGGGTTCACTGTTATCCACAGTTCCCAGCATCCATAGTAAATCTGGGGGTCTATCTGTATTTTATGTATTCTTAAAGTTTATCAGCAAAGGGTGATGCCACCCATTGCTGACTAATAGAGTTAAAAATACCCTTTGCTAAACGAAGCCTTCTGGGAGCAATTAGACTCATATGAATCAAAATATAATCCTGAGTTGATGTGATCTGCAAACTTAAGCTTGTTTTTAAATGCATAATCTTCATTACCTTTATACTTTAACCTGCTTAATGGTTTCCAGTATAAAAACCAGCAGGAAAATTGAATTTGACAAGAGAAATTTGCATCACAATTTTAATTTCAAATGATAAAAAGCAACAACAATAAACCCATAAAAACCTGTTTATTTTTTAAAATCTTCAGTTATTTAGGGTTTGAGCGTGTCTGTTTGAAAGTGAATGGCCAGGACAGATAAGGGATCACCCAACAGTCTTTATGAGCATCTTATTGCTCTGTGATCATCCGGAGATGCCCTTCTCTCTATCCCATCACCTTCCCAGATTTGTTTGGTGGGAACAAGGGAGAGAGACTTCTTGGTAGCTGCCCCTAGACTCTGGAACTCTCGTCCCAAGGTGGCTGGAATGTCCCCCTCCCTGTTGTCCTTCCACCCATTGGCAGACAAAAACCTCTGCCTCTGGTGCTAGTGCATGAAGTCTGTCAGCCTGAAATTGAGGCTTTGATCCCATTGTGCAGTCTTGGGATAAAATGGGCTGAGAATGTGAAACTGGCTGAGATTCATAACACGAAGTGACTCACCAGCTTCATGATCCTTTCTGATTGTGATGACCACTTATTAATAACGTTTACCACAGCCAGGTTATCATACCAGAAGTGCACCCTTGTATTGGCAAAGGTATGGGTCCAAATGGACACAGCTGCCAAAATTGGGAAGACTTCCAGAAAGATAAGATCATGCATAGTGTCTGTTTCCACCCAAGACTCAGGCCAGCACTGTGTACACCAGTGCCCTTGAAAATAGACCCCAAACCCCATGCTCTCTGATACATTTGATTGAATGCAGAGGTCTGCTCCAGGCTCCCAGATGTCCTGCCAAAAAGACACACTATTGTATGACTTCCCAAAAATTCATGCCACACCTGTAAATCCTCCCTGATACCCCTTGAAATCCAGATCCTGTGCTGGGGCTCTCTAACATCTGAGGTGGCCCTGGGCAGCCTAGCACAAAAAGCCCTACCTGCAGAAACAACCCTGCCTGCAAAATTCAGTTGTCCCAGAATGGCCTGGAACTCTTTGACAGTCACCTTCCACTTGTTCAGAAGCGAGTGAATGCGCTCTCTGGCAGGCGTGAGACCTCCTGCTTTGGAATTGAGTGGAATACCCAAGTAGATAGAGTTCTGTAGAGGCCCTCAGTCTTTTCTTTCATGAAAAAGATGCCAAGTTCACTTGTAAGACCTTGAAATATATGTAGGAATGCACAGCAAAAATCACTGCCTGGCTGGACTACAAATAAGAAGTCATCCAAATAATGCATGCCCAAGGGGGAGACATTCACACCTTCACCACCCACTCTAAAAATGTGCTGAATGTCTCAAAGTCTGCACATGATACAGAATATCCCATAGGCATAGTCTTATCAACATAGTACTGGCCGTTGAATTTGAACCCCAACAAACAAAAATCATCTCGGTGTACTGGGAGAAACCTAAATGCAGACTGTATGTTACATTTTGCCATTAATGAATCTGGTTTACAGAACTGGCCCATGTGAACTGCATGGTAGAAGTATTTAACTGAACAGAACTCTTGGGAAATGCCATCATTCACTGAAGACCCTTTGGGAGAAAATATAATGAATAAGCCTAAATTTCCCTGGAGTCTTCTTAGGAACAACTCCCAACAGTGAACTCAGAAGTTGCTAATGGGGAGCTTGCTAAAAGGACCTGCCACTCACTCTGCTGTACACTCTCTTTCAATCTTCTGAGCCACTATCTCAGGCATGTCCTTGGCTGATTTTAAGACACCTGCCTCAAAAGCAATGCGCAGACCTTTGCAGGGGATCCCAAAACATTTTGAGAATTCTACATTCAGGTATTTGGCGCCTGTTCCATTAGGGTATTCAGCAAGCAGAGGGAGCATAGCTACCAGGCAGACTGGTGCCTGCACCAGCTCTTTCCCTCACTGCACCCAGCATTGCATTGCTACCATTTGGGTTGGCCCCACCATCCTTTCTGCTATTAGTAGTGAGGGTAGGGCAATTTCTGTGAAAGGGCTGCTGGCTGCTGGCAGGGTGAATATGTGAAAGGAATGCAGGCTGAGACAAGTCTTGCAACTATTTTCAAATTTACAATGTGCCTACTGACACTTTCCTTGGTTGAATTCGTTGTCAGGATAATATCCCTTTAAGTACAGAGAAAATGTTGGAGCAAAAGACCACTCTGATAGCACAGCTGAAATGGGAGTGTGCACAGCTGTGGTTAGGCAGAATGTGACTAGTCAAACATTCCTATAAAGATACACTCTGTGAGTTACTGTTATGGGTTAGTATCAAGGAGTATTGGCTGTTCAGAGAAGTGCTGTTGGATTCATTATTGAGGTTTGTTGTATATATTCTGTTTGTTTTGAACTGAAATGGAAGATAAAGCCTCCAGATATTTTTTGGAAGAATCTTGCTGCTTATAAGTCTTCTTAGTGTGGGTGAAACTGGGTCAGAGCAGTGATAAACCCTGCTAGCTGAAGCTTTTGTTTTTCAAGCTGTATTCTGCTGCATACTTTATCGGCTGTTTGGCTACTCTTGGGTCTAGTTCATCCCCAGGCTGTGCCAGTCACCTCTCAGTGAGCCTATACTGAGTGGACATTCATAACAGACCAATTTTTGGAATTCTCCCTAATCCCTTCCCCCACCCCCCAAAAAAGCTTAGGCTCCTCTGCCATGCCCTTCTTGTGCGGGCCAACCAAGACAAGCCAAAGTTCGTCATTGATCAAATCCCACCTTGCTTTCTCACGCTGAAAAGCCCTCTTTCAGAAAGCCATATCGTACTCAATAGTGGCTGCTGTCCCTGCCAGGGCATGTGTCTTAAGCACATTTCCCAAATGATTGGAAAGATGCCAACCCTGTTCCGGGTAGACCACCTGAACCACCCCAATCAACTATGCATAATCTGCCAACCAATTGTTAAAGGATCATCCCACCGATTCCCCTTTCTTTCCTATCCCTCTTACCTATTTTTTCCTTCTGTCCTTCATCACTACCAGTTTTTAGGAGCAAGAAAACATCAACGTAACACCCGTCCAAGATCTGTTCTCTGATCTTCCTTGGTAAGTGGATTCCTGGAGGATCTTCATGATCCTCATATTCAGAGCGCCTGGTCTTCTGACCCACATCAGACTTCAATTCCCAAGCTGCCCAGGACCTGTGGCTCTCCATCCCCACTTCTTTGTTCTATGAATTGCATGTGCTGGCAGTCCTGACACACACAACCACCCTCCAGTAATCCACATTTTCATGACAGTCGTCGTCCATGGAGGACTTACCTGATGTTCCAGCACTGTCTGAGTCTGACAATAAGTCCTTGTCCCTTTGTCACTTTCTGTGTGATCCTCCTCTTCTTTTTTTCTTTTTCTTTTTTGCTGGATGTCAACTGCTGATGGACTCCTCATCTTCAATGATGGAAGTACTGTAGTCCATGCTGCTGACTGGAGATAGTGCCCTGTGTTGTCCCCTCTGACTTCTCCCAGGCTGAGTTGAGTGGGCAGGGTCTTCCTCGCTCTGTGGAGGCCTTCTGCCCAAGACTCCAGCCTTTCCATCTTCTCAAGAAGCTTCTCAAGAGTCTGTGACATGCCTTCAAGTGCTGATGAACTTTCCCCACTTGTTCTAATTGTTCTTTGCCTGGGTGCCTGTTGAGACTTCGCTTTGTTCTTCCTGGCTCCTGCTGGGCCAGATCTGGCCATGACTTGCACACATGGCCTGCCTGTCCCCTTGTGCCTGCTGCTGCTGTTGCTGAGACTGCTGTGGTTCCTTTTTGGTGGCATAGTGCACTGGCTCCTGCCAACTGAAAACAACAGACCACACTTCCAAGGGGAAAGATGATAGCTTTGCTCAAGTCACTTAATTAAAGATCTCAGTCCCTTGGGAATTCTTGTAACATGGTGCATGCAAAGAAAGGTTATCAGAAATGGGTACAAAAAGATTTCCTTAGCTACTGACTGCTCTTCTCTCTCTGCTATAGTATGCACCATAAGTCACAAGCTAAACAGACCTGAAGTTCCAAGAGAAGCATTCATATGCTAGGGGATATGTAGTCTCCAAAGCCCGAGAATTCTGATATGTCTGACCTCCCAGGCAAAAACAATAGCCTCCCCTCACACAGCCTCCCTACATGGTTGACTTGCCAGCTACCTGGTTGTCCTACCAGTTGCCTCCCCACTTTCTATAAATGCCTGGCCTTCTTCCCCCACTGCTACAGCCCCCTTTGTGTTGGCTGCCTAAGATACATGCCTACACCCCTGCATATAAGCCCTTTCAAGGGTTGTTGTTTATATTCCCCCAACAGGGAGTTTATTTAGTGACCAGCTTGGAGCCCTGAAAAAGGCTTAATAGTTTTCTGATGTATTTTTTTCTTTATGTTCCTTTTATATGTAGTTTTATATGATATTAATTTTTTAAAATAATTTTTTTTAAAAAAATCCATGCATCAGTGGATGTCTTACTAAATTGCAGATTTTAAAATAGTACTGGTAGTGTGTTTTTTTTCTTTTGTTACTGAGGCTGAATTTTCTTCCCAACAGCATTCTAATGGTTTCCTTGAATTTGATGAAATGGCTTGAATTCTACAGATAACTGCATTTTCTCTAAGTAAAGAAAAAACAAAGGCAGAATATATGTGCTGTAGATATCATTTTTAACCCCATTCTTTTACCCACACAGTATACAACTCACTCTGTTCAAAGATGATGTTCTTTTCCTACAATTAAGCTCAGATCCCAGTGTAATATTTGTTTATGTGATTTATTAATTTCAGGCATTTATTTACCACATTTCAACATTAAATAAATAACTAAAAACCAATTTAAACACTCCAGATTTCTCTTTAAAAATAACAGTTTTGGAAAAGGTCAAAAACAGTTTTAAAAACAGTCAGAGCAGATACTCCTAATTTTTAATATGCCTATCATGTTCAAAGATGCTTGGTTAATGTGGCCGTTAGGAAGGAATTATAAAATCCTAAATACAGACCCTGATGAGCTCTACTAGGTGTGCATATCACAAAAGCCAGCTGTGGGAAATGGGAACTAACAATGCCTTGTAAAGTTGTTCATTCCAGCAGATCATTAAAATACACACTGTCCTGACAGCTGAAAAACCCAAATTTTCCCACTGGATGGAAGCAGGAAATTTAAGTTTTCCACTGACCTACCACAGGGATGTTGCTGTTCTGCAAAGATACTTCTCTGTTTGAATGATCTCAGTTAGGATGCTAGAGAAAAACAAAAGACTAATATTCCATCTTCTTGGAATGTGATGGATGAAAGAATGACAAATTGAACAGAGACAGTTGGAGGTTCTTTATATCATTCTTGGCTGCACATTTGATCAGCTTGCCAAGTTACAAAATAAAAACAAACTATTTTCCTGCCAATGCTAAACTTCTTAAGTGTGTCTATTGAGAGGGGGAAATTGAGAAGTCATAAAATGGATATCAAATTATTGTTCATGATGCAGTGTACAGCTCAGAAGCTTAATGCTGCATAACATGTAAATGCTTGATTTGAATGTAATTATATTGCCACATTTTTACTTACATATCAGAATAGACTTGGAAAGCACTGGTGTTGTGAATTCTAAAGTCCCAGAGATTATATCAAGCATCTCTAGCTCTGGTCAGTAATGCATCTTTTCACCACAGACACAATTTCTTCATACATCTTCTGAAACAAAACTGGGAAAAGGCCAGACAAAGAGGGGAAAATTTGGGCCAGGTGTGTAACAGATGGTAAGTATCTGTCTATGATCAATCAAGAGTGTACAGTCTGTAAAATGCAAAGGCAAAGAGCTTAACTTTTCTAGCATCTCTCTAAACAGCTTAGGATATTTCACTTCTCTCTGAAGCAGTAGTTTTTATTTTACTTGGATTTATTTTTCTATTGTTCATAAGCACTTTTGGGGTAATTTGGGCAACTCGTCTCATTCACTTCTGTGAAATGCAATAACTTGTCAGCAGAAAAGCTTGAGCTTGCTCCAAAACCTAACATTTTCCCCCAATTCCATCATGTTTTGTCACCAAAGCACTGCAATAGATGGAAAGTTACAAAAATGTCAGGAATGGCTATTAAAAGAGTAAAAACAATCCAGTTTCTAACCTTATATTAAGAGTTTACATGTTGTTCTATGTTGGTGCCAATATAGTTAAGCAGTTTTCTTTAGTACATTTTCTCAGACATTTTCTTGAAATGAATCTTGCTTGGACCCAGATCATCTTCACAAGCAGGATATGACATATCTATTTGACCCCATGAAGAGATTGTCAACATTGCCTTAAAAAAATTCCTGGCACATTTCAAAATTTGTTACTAGTATACTGCATGATTATAGCAGTTTGATCCCTTTAACTTTAACTGTCATGGCTTTATCCTAGAATCGAATAGAACAGAATAGAATCTTTATTACAGTCATAGACCAGCACAGGTAAAAAGGGATACAGAATAAAAAGAAGGCAAAAACACAGAATAAAGACAGGATAAAAGCAGTATTTAAAAAAGAAAAAAAATGACCCTTCAGATTACATAGCTCCAGTATAACAAGACAAGGTTAGTACTATTCTACTGTGGAGGTCATTGTCTGATGAATTTTAATCACAGCTGCACAGAATCTGGCAACATTATATGTTGTTCCAGGGTTGGTGTCTGAAAGCAACAGAGTGGTGTAGAATTGTCTGGTGTGCCCTTGGTATTTATGCAACAGGGGTGAAATAAGCCTGAGACGTATGTCCCTGTAGTATGAGTGCTGGAGTAATACATGCTCTGTTGTTTCTATTTGGCCAGAGCTACAGAGGCATAGTCTGTCTGAGAAGGGGATCTTCTTGTATTGGCCTTCAAGGACAGCTGAGTGGAGGGCATGACACCGTGCTAGAGTAAATGCCCTTCAATGTTTAGGTATTTCAAGTGTTGCTAAAGTATGCCATAGGAGAGGCCAGATATCTGTTGGAGTCACTAGCAATAAAGGTTGGAGTGCTGGCTAGATCCAGTTGTCGTGCTATATCTACCACCCATTGTTTGGTAGTTGCTTTAGCCTTGTCATAACCCAGGCTAAGCAGAAGATCTGGAGAAAAGCCCAGTGTTGAAATTTTAGTCATCACTGTCTGTTTCCAGCTGGACTGGAAATCACCACTTAAGGTTAGTGAAGCAAGGCCGGTGGGAAAGAGGGGCAGTCTGAGCCAGTAGCTGAGTATGGTCACCCACACTCTGGCCTCCACTTTAATAAAGCCTGATTCCAGTCTCAGAGCTGCATTAGAGACACATTTTGGAGTTTGGAAGGCTGATCTTAAAAATTTGGATTGCACAAGTTCTAGTGGTGTGGGATTGAGGAAAGATCCCAACTGGGATCCATAAAGCAGTTGTGCTACTGATTTGGCTTCAAAGAGTTTAAGCGCTACGGGTAGATAGTGGCCTCCTCTTGTCTTAAGAAATTTGAGAATGGCTGTTGTACTCCTCTGCGCATTGCCAGAAGCATACTCCCCATGTGCTTTTCTGCTACCAATGGCATGAAAAATTACCCCCAAATATTTGAAGCAAGAGACTGCTCAATCTTGTGACCATCTATATACCAGTTATAGTTCTTGGGCCTTTTAGCAAATGCCATGATTTTAGTTTTTTGATAGTTGAGTTCTAGCTGATCCACTCTGCAGTACTGTGTTAGTGCTCTTAGGGCTCCTTTTAGCCCAATGGGAGTTCTTGAAAATACTGCTGCATCATCCGCATATAGCAGAGTTGAGATGTGCCTTCCTCTAATTTGGGGGAATGGAAGTTAGGGTTGTTGAGATGATCCACCAAATCGTTATGTAGAAGTTGAACAGGAGTGGAGCTAGAATGCAACCTTGCTTGACCCCCTTTTCAGTGACAATGGCATTGGTGAGATGTCTCTGGGGGTTACATCTTACATGGCTTGATCCTATGGAATCTTGCAATTTGTAGTTTGGTGAGGGGGCTTAGACTTCTCTGATAGAGAATTCTAACCAAGCTAAGCCAAACTACAAATCCCTGGATTCCATAGGATGCAGTCATGGCAGTTAAAGTGGGATCAAGCTGCTATAATTTGTGACTCTTCTTTACAAATACCCACATTTAATCAAATATTCTCTTATACCCTTCCATTTGTTCATTTCATCCATATTTCGTTTATTATTCTTGTCAATTTATCATTGTCTTTCATCTCTGATACTTTTTCTAACCATTCTAACTCTGGAGCTTCTTTCTTTTCCCATCTGTTTGCGATCATAACTCCAGCAGCTGTTACTAAGGACTTTTTCGGACAATGTAAAAATAACGGAAGCAGCGTCGCCAGGTTGCAACACTGCAGCGCTAGAGGGCGTCAGTTTCGTACGACGCTCCTTCCCAGCGGTACTGTTGCAGTACCGCTGGGATATTTGAACGTGATATTTTTGCTTTCTACCGTCATATTTTACTCACGATCAGCCCATCTTATCATGACATCCTTCACCAGATCTTTTTCTAGTTCTCTTCCTAGCATTGCTTTATAAAAATTTGTAATTTTCTTATTTCCGGTTCCCCATATTATCTTGTCTATATCGTTCTGCTCTTTCATAAAGCCATATTTTCTTTTATCTTCTTCAAATCTCTCTTTTATTTGGTAGTATGTAAACCAGTGTGTTTCACTTCCTTATCTTTGCAGTTCCTCTCTTAATTTTAAGTGAAACTCTGACCCATTCTCTGATTCTAAGTCTTTATATTTGAGCCAGTTTTCCTTTTTCTTCCATTTAGTTTGAAAAGCTTCTACAGGAGACAACCATAAGGAAATGGCTTGATAGAATCTTTGTTTTATAGTTTTCCATATCTTCATTAAAGGCACTCTCACTGTATGGTTTTCAAATTCTTTTTCTGTCTTTCCTTTTTCGTACCATAAGTATACATGGGACCCATATCTCAAATTATAGCACTCCAGGTTTATTAATTTGATGTTTTCTAATCTTATCCAATCGCTAATCCAGTTTATACCGCATGCTATATATCTTAAAATTGGGGAGTGCAGCCCCTCCTCTATTCTTTTTAGCTATTAAAGTTGACCATTTTATTCTTGGCTTGCGGCCATTCCAAATGAAGTCTTTTAAATCTTTGGTCCATTCTGCAAACAACTTGTTGTTATTCAAGATTACTAAATTCTGGAATAGAAATATCATCTTTGGTAATATGTTCATTTTCACATAGCAATTTTCCCTAGCAAAGAAAGGTTCATTTTTCGCCATCTTTTTAGATCTTCTTTTACTTTTTCCATACTCTTTTATAGTTATTCTCAAATAACTCTTTATTCCTTTTGCTAATCCATATGCCTAGATATTTTGTTTTAGTTTCAATCTTGCATCCAGATTTGTTTTTTAATTGTGCTTCTTTTTTTTGATAAATTCTTAGTTATTATAACCATTTTGTTTTTGTTAATTTTGAACCCAGATACCCTTCCAAATTTATTTATAATTTCCATTAAATTCTCTATATGCAACACAGGGTCTTGTACAACTAGTAGCAAATCATCTGCCTAGGCTAAAACTTTATATTCATTTTCTTTAATATTCAGTCCTGATATTGATTTGTCTTCTCTAATTTGTTTGTTAAGCACTTCCATAGCTAAAATAAAAAGAAGGGGGGAAAGCGGACAGCCCTGCCTTGTTCCCTTTTGTATATTAATTGTCTTTGATCATTCACCATTTACTATTATGCATGCTTTTTGCTTATGATATATCTGATCTATACTTCTGCAGAAGTCTTGTCCTGCTCCAATCTTTTCTATTACTCCCTTCATAAATGGCCATCTAAGGTTGTCAAAGGCTTTTTCTGCATCTGCAAATATTAAGGCTGCTTTTTTTGGTAATTTTTTTTCATAATATTCTAATATGTTTAAAGCTATCCTTATATTATTTGCCATCAGTCTTCCAGGGAGAAATCCTTTTTGATCTAAATGAATGAAGTCTGTTAATATCCATTTTAGTCTGTTCGCCAAAATCATTGTGTAGATCTTTAATCTGTGTTCAAATTATTGCTAATTAAAAAGTGACAGTAGAAGTTTAAGAGGCAGGAGAAGCTGAAAGGTTGATAATTTTAAATATTATATGTAAATTTAAATAAGGCAAGTTACAAGTGGAAAAAAAATCAGTGGATAATATAGAAATGTAAAGATGAATTAGATAAATGGTTTTGAGAAGCAAAGATAATGCAGAAAAAGATCAGCATAAGAAAATCTTTGGTTTTATAAGTCTAAGGAAGTCATGAGAAGGGGAAAGTAAGGAAAATAGCAATTTAAGAAGTAATGCATTATACCGATATTATGGTAATTTCTTGATTTGATGATAACTAGTAATGTAAAGTTGATTAGATGTATTAGAATATAAGACTTTTCTTTGAGGATTTGTGTAAACAAAATGGTATAAAGTGCTTGGTGTGTATTTAAAGCTTGAATAAATAAAATAATTTTTTTTAAAAAGTGGGATCAAACTGCTATCTATATGTATAAAATTCTTGGGTATGTTGCCTTTCCTAGTGTGCTGATTGGCTGCTCAGGAAATACACCCAACCAATCACCACACACATGCAAATTCTCTGTCTGCCTCACAAGCCACTCCTGCCACTCAATCTGTGGCCCAGATTGGGACCCAGACAGTCAACTGGTGAAGGCAGCAGCAGCAGCAAGGGAACAGAGCAAGTCACACTCAGCAATTTCAGGAAAAGTGTGGAATGCTGAGAAGGGGGAGAAGGAATTTAAAAATCCACCAACCTACCTTACAGGGTTGTCATGAGGTCTACCGGGTGTTTGGGGGGGGATTATTTAACAGCATATGTTACACAGGGTACAGCTAGTATCTATGTAAATCCTCTCTTGTAGTTTAGGGTTACAAATGGCAGAGTTTTGCAGTTTTGTTTTATCTTATTGCTTTCTAATGCTCACTTATCCATTGACTGCAAATCACTGCAAGATATATCGAGATATCCTGATCTACTTCCTGCCTTATTCCCACCCTCAACTATGCTACATCATGGTTGCATTCATGACTGTGTTTCCTAGATTGGTTTCACTCTTCTTACCATATCTCCAGTTGCACTGAACTTCCTTGTGGAAACTACCTCAACTGGGAACTCAAGTACAAGAGAAAAGAGATTCTGAATCCACCAAGCTGATATGCAAAGGTTTTGGCTTTGGCTTTTCTTCGCAAACGAAGATTCAGGAAGGACTCATCCCGCGCTTTCTGCAAGCGTGCTGATGACTAAAAAGGCCAATCCGAGATAAACAAGTCTGGTTGCAAAAAGCACAGCAGAAGGTCTCCTTGGGTGATGTTTTGGGGTTGTGATTCTTTCTGCGTTGTCGTTTCTCTTCAAGACTTGTTCGTCATGAGTTCTCAAATAAGGCTGCAGCATTGTGGATAGTGCGTCTCCATGCCTCCTGATGTGAGGCTAGGGCGGACCACTGTTGGTGATCAATTTGGCCAAGCCTGAGATGTTGTTTCAGGGAGTCTTTGTATCGCTTTTTTGGAGCGCCCCTCTTACGCTGACCCGTGGCAAGTTCACCGTAGAGTAGTATTTTTGGGTACTCTATATGAAATACAGAGATGTCTCATGTCATTTCACAATTTAAGATTACTTCATAAATCATAGTTTGAATGTCCATGTGCTTGTACATGATGGGGAAAGTAATAAAAAAACCCCTCTTTGCCTCCATTATTCTTAAATTTTGGCCTTGTATACAAGGGCAATTTACCCCATCTTGCTCCTGTCTTGGATCCCTGCGGCCCAGATGCAAGGCTTTTGCCCTGTTCTTTCTCTGGGCAGCCCTCCTGACCCCCAGATCAAAGATGGGGCTAAGATAGGGTAGGGCCCAATAAAATGTTTAAAGAAAATACCTATTTAAATGTATTCCAGCCAAAATAAAATGGATCAGGCCTTGCATGACCCCTGGAAATCATTCCGGCATACCAGCCCATTGCTGTAGCTGCCAGCTTCCTTGCTCTTCTGGATCTAGGAAGGGGGCCTGCAGCATGTCACATGCAGAGGGCCTTGCTCACATGCTGTGGGTCTCCTGTCTGGATCCTGAGAGTGGGGTGTAGGTGACAGTGCTGTAGGGACAGGCCAACATGCCAGTCTGGACTCCAGCCTGTTTCGTCCAGGTAACAGGGAAGAAATGGGCCTAATCCATGTCAGATGTAATAAAGTTTTACCTGTGTATTTAAATTTTCCTCACGGTGTGTTCTGACATAAGTAACTGCAGTATGTAGGCTTCTACCCACAGCCCTGGAAAAACATGATAATAACACGTGCATTCAAGTAATGAGTTTCATCTCAGGTGTTAATGGTTCCTAATTAGAAAGGCTACTAGAGCCAAGGTGTGTGCTGCGCCTGCTGCTGGCATTTTTTTCCCATTATGCTTGCCGAATGTTATATTGTTACACTCTAAGTTTGTTTTTGCTGTGCCAGTCTGTAATGGCTTGCCTTTTTACTTTGCTAGCAATACATCTTTCTTTGGTAATTTAATCAGCTAAATGTGCTTTGAAGTTCCTGGGATGCAGTGTCTAGAGGTTGGTTTTACTCCAAGCTTCCTTCCCATACTTCAACAATCCAGGGGTGGAATATGCCAGTTTGTCCATGTAGATGAGCCTTTTGATAAAGACCACCAATGAAAAGGACAAGCAAATGGAATGGAACAAATATATGGATATTCACTAAGAAAAGGAAATCAACATATAAAAAGGTACTTCATAAGAAAATGCCACTTACCTTAACATTCAGTCATCGAAAAAAGTGATATGCAAATAATTTTCACTTTTCTTCTTAGTGCCACCAAAGAGGAAGCCATCCATGCTTTTCTTAGTAGGGAATTCTAAAGTATAAATGAGCATCAAGATCCCACCCGAATAGTGGGGGGCTGCCAGGAAGAGGAAAATTAATTTTTTATGACATGCAAATGACACCATATTACTAATAGAAAATACTTGGAATGACTAGAGATGAAAGTAATTAATAATTTTCTGTACTTTGGCTTAGTCATAATCAAAATAGACACTGTAGTCAAAATATTGTTACCTACCATGACACCCAGAACTCGATAGCTATATTAATAATTAGCAATATTTAATAAATAGGTCAACATGTGGTCTTCTATGTAGTGTGGCCATTAAACCTGGGGGAACTAGAAAAACCCACAGACAAGCATTGCTAAGTCAGGTATGCACTTAGGGAGGGGCTACCTAAATTCTAAAGAAAGGCTAATTCACAAGGCAACTAAAGGCACATACATATGGCTAATCCCATCTGCCCAGGGTGGCAACTTGAAACCTGCAATCGACCCTCATTAGTTTACCCTCACCCAAACAAAGGAAGTTGCTTCCTCCCTTTCATTTGCAAAGTATTCAACCATTAAAGCGCTATTAACATATCCGGAATGCCTTTGTTGCTCTTGGAACAACATCACAAAGTATTGTCTTACGTCCCCAGAAGGCAAATATATACTATAAACAACCCTTGAAAACTGTCCAGTGTCCTTCATCTCCTCCTCCTACATCCACGCTGCTGGTTTCCTGACTGACCCTCAGAGTGCCACTCTGAATTCCCTACCCTGCTGGTTTCTTCCATGACCTCATCTCTTCAGGAAAAGTTGTTGTATCACTTACTGGAAGCTCCCTTTGCTATTCCTCTACTTCAATTTCTCTCACTTTATTCAACTAATTAATTATTCACTAGTCTTGTGTGAATGCTTGATGCCTGAATATGTGCATGAATGTGGTTATTAATACTTTTCCAAATAAATATTATTGTTATCCTATCTAGCTTATGTCTCCTCCTTAATACTGGTATTGTTGGTCTCAAGATCATGCCGTTCCCCCCCCCCTTGCATTGCCAAGCCAAGTACATTAATTCCCCAAATTAACGTTGCTATTCAGAGGGTCCTTAAGACCCAAGAGTGTTTAGGGTAACAAACAAGTTGTGTGTTTTTATTTATTTTTTTTATTTTTATCATGATCAGTGTTTTTATTTTGTTTAAAGCTTGTACCATTATTTAATTATTTTAAACTTTTGTATAAATAATGTCTTAACTGTACCTTGTTTTTTAAATGCTGTAGCCTACCTTGGGTCCTGCATAAGGAGAAAGCAGGATATAAATCAGATAAATCAAACTATTATACTTTGGACATATCATGACATGATGTGACTAATTAGAAAAGACTAATGTTGGAGAAAATGGAAGGCAGTGAGAAAAGAGGAAGAACACGTTACAGGCAGGCAGACTCAGGAGATTATCAGACATGTTCAATAACTTGGGACAGGAATGAGGGGAGATGGCTATCTGTCTCCCTTTTCAGATGATGTCGTCCCTGTCCAGGAAGCTCCCATTTCCCCCCACACACACTTCTTATTCACGGGGGAAAGCCGTGAATAAGAAGCCTGTTCTGTTATCATAACAGAATCACGGGCGTTTGAAAATGTCCCCCGTTGTGATGGCATGATGCCAGCACCATGTGACATCACCAGGAGGTCCGTGCCGAAGACTTCCGGGTTCGATAGGGACAGCCAGGTGGGTGTCACCCTTCCCCCCCTCCTTGGGTTACTTGGGGTTTGTACTGTGTGTTTTGGGGCTTGCTTTTCTGTTTTGACATTTTGTTCTGTTTTTATTTTCAAATTTTTCAGGATTTGGCTTCACTGCAGTAAAAGCAGCTTTACACCAGCTGCCTTTACTGCAGTGAAGCAAAGGGGGGGGGGGTGGAACAGTACCTATAATGGAATAAGGCAAGTGTGGGGGGGGGAAGCATTCTGTTACAGGGACGGGAGTGGGGTGGAAGTGGTACGGGTGGGGGGGGTAGTGGTACAGAAACAGTTTCAAGGGACAAGTCTGACAACCTCCTCAGTCAAGAAAGCCACAGACTTGAGTTTGCAACACCTTAGGAGGGCTCTTTTGTTTTGCTTTTGCTCAAGCATGTTTGTGTTTTCTTACTTCTTTTGAGACAGACTCAGCTGCAGTAGTGGCAAAGGTGGGAGGCCTTTGAGTCCTTTCTTCCATTGTTTGGAAACACCAACAGCTACTCCAGGTACCAAAATGCAATTCATAGAATCTAAGTGGATGCAGCAGGTACAGGTTGTACCTGGAATTACCATGTTCCCAGCTAGTAAGTACATAGATCAGGATTAAGCAACAGCATGGGAGGGATTTTTGCTCCCCTCTAGGCTACCTCATCACATTTGGGCCCACCAAAAGCTATGTCCTATCACCTCTGGACACAATTTTGTATTATTTGGGATCAGTTCTTGCTCTGATTTTGGGAATTAGGGGATCTGGAAATGGGAGACCTAAACCACCATATTTATGGGAGGTTTGGTGGGGCAAACAATTACATCAAAATTGGTGTTATATTTTAATTTTAAATGGAAGGATTGTAGAGGCCTTGAGGGTCACGGAGGGTGGTGGTTTCAGGTTCTGAAAAGGTGTTGGTCAGGGCTGCACTTTCCCCACTCCTGACTAAGGATGTAAATACTCTATCATCACATGTGGGGATAAATAATTAATGGTAGTTTTTTCACTGCTGGAGGAGAAAATAATCATTCCTCCACAATCTTATCCTCATATTGAACATCCCAAAGTGTTGTGGAGTAATTATTCCATGCAGAAAAACACATGATTTTTGCACAAAAACCTGTCCTCTGTTCAGAAAACCATGTGATTGTCTACAGATTGTCTACAGAGAATAATTCTTCTGCAACATTTCAGGATATTGAATACCTGGACAAAACTGCACAAAATTCTAGCTGGTCTGTGATTCTTCTCACGAATTTTCCTGACTGCCAGAAACCCCATTATTTTTTTTATCTGGGGATGAATAATAACAAATATTATTTCTGTTCCCATTTCTAAAATAAACAAGAGGAAGATGAAGCCTTCCAGATACTTTTGGGCTGCAAGTCACACCATTACTCACTATTGAGCAAGCTGGAGTTATAGCTCAACATTTCAAGGATTCCACATTCCTCTCCTTTGCCATTGGTGAATAGTAGTATCACTAAGTGAATCACACTTCTGTGCTTTCCGAAATACTTTGTCCTGTTTTCAGTATAAAAATGGTAACATCAGTTATTCTATTACCCAGCTGGGAAATGTGTGAGAGAGTACTGGGTCTCTCAAGCAGAGTAAAGAAATTATCAAGTGAGAAGCTGAACAAAGAGTGTGATGTGAAATCAATGGGCATTTTTGCACAGTTTTCTAACCGACAGTAAGCCCAAGACATTTTATGATTGCAACCTATGATCTTTGTGGTACAACTGCAACTCAAGACCATAGAAGCAGAATTCAAAACATACCCATGTTAGTATGGAATATCGGTAAATAAGGGGATCTATTAGTACCATTGCATCTGAGGAAGTAATCAAGTCTTTGCTTGTGCTACAATTTCTTTCTCTCAGTCTCAAAGGTGCTACAAATCATAGCACTGTTACCCTAAGTGCTCTTGGAAATTCCAAGAAAATATCAAGTTCTAATATGTTGGGGAAATTAGCAGCAACTCAACCTTAGCAATGCGAAAGGGGGCAACAGAGAAAGGGATCTTTATGCCAGTTTTACCCCTACTAACTCTGAACAGATGCACACAAACACACAATAAAAAATTAACAATGATATTTATTAAAGACTTAAAAATGATAACACCAAGCATGCACACATTCATACAATAAAGCATTCACACAAAACCACTAGGAATGGAAGAAGAGAGGTTGCCAGATGGATAGATAAGGAGGTTTCTGGGGATATAAAACACCTGTCTTGTAGTCTGGAGTCATTGAGCAGACTGGCAGCATGGATGGATGAATCTGGAGTGGCTAACACAGAGAGATGTAGTGTCCCCAAGACGAAGCTCTGTGTGCAATGAGGCAAGGTTTTTGGCCAGTATTTATACTAAAAATATGCCCTGAGGTGAGGAGTTTTCTGGGTTGAAACAATAGATTCCAAGTGTCTCCAAAGATTGGACAATGAGATCCAGGAAAACTCCTGGTCTTGACAATAGGCGTCCGACGATGCTAATGTATTGCAACTGCCTTAAATGTCTTAGTGATTAGATTTACAAAAGCTTGAGTTGCCTCTTTAATGGCTGGGTGTGTGGTGGAGAGGAGAGTGAGACCTTTCAGACAAAGGATTACTCCATCTATAGTAGGATCAATCGTCTGTCACTTGGGTGTGTGTAAACAATGTCCTTTTTACCTCATTAGGTTTCTTTATAATTTGGAATTTGTCAGTATTTCTTCCTTTGGGCAATGCGTGGCTTACAACATGTGCCTTTTGGGATCCTTATAGTGAGTCCCTGATATTTTACTGCTCTTCCCTGTTGAAGACCACCTTAATAAGCCAAATTATTAATAAGCCAATTTTGGGGGTTTCTGGAGTTGGGGCTCATTAGGGGCACTAACAGAACCTTGCTTCAGAATCATAGAGTAATTTTCTGTTAATTTCCTAATCTGTTGGCAGTTGAATGTCCATGCACAAGACAAGAGTTATAACACAAAATCTTGCCTATTCCCAGAAGTGCATCCCAAGATTCTTCATGACAGCTTTCATTGTCCATCTCCTATTGAAATGTAAACATGGAGTGGTATCCTGTGACATATACTGGCATAAATGCAGATTATGCTTCCATACTGAACTTTCTTGGTTGTGGTGGATGGAGGAATTCAGCACCTCCATCCGTCCTGGACCATCCAGTTGTCCTTTCAAGTTCCAGGAGGATGTCATCATCCCCTCCTCCCCCAGCCAGCTGCAGGAACAGAGCTGGCTGACTGTGTGACGGTCCTTTATCCTTCTCCCTATCCTAACTGGCTACTGAATGGTCATGGGGAGGGGGAAAAAACAGCAGGAAAACAAGTAAGTTGAGTATGGCGGAGTGGGTGGACAAGACTGTCTGGCAAACTTTACATTCCCCCAGTTCAAAGCAGGATTACAGCCATGGCCTCTAAAAATATGGCATAACAAATGACTTCTTGGCATAGATGGTCTAGCTCTTGTGTTTCCCAGTCAAACAAGGTAAGTGTTGCAGAGTACAGAATATTCATGTTGTAGGATTTCTGAATGCAGAGCCTATAGGTATGCCAAAGTGCTAATTATGATTGCTTCTGCTTATAACAGCATGCAAATTCCATTCTTTCCAGAGAGTGGTTCATCCCTGAAAATTACTGGTGAAGTTCCTTGTAACAAATACAAGAGAGCCTTAATGTTCCTGGAAAAATATTGGACTTAAATTATTTTAGGATTTGTGAAGTCGAAGGCTTCCATGGCCAGCATCCATAGTTGTGTTTTTTTTGTGGGATTTTTTTTCCAGGCTGTGAGGCTGTGTTCTAGAAGAGTTTAGGATCTTTTAAGATTGTTTTGTAATGTTCTCATAGCACATAGATTCCTAGCATACACCCAAAGTCTGCAACTCTAGTCATTATTTTTATATATTAAATGACCAATAGTTTTCTGATTCTGAGACTGAATTCTGTTGATAACTATTAAATTTTGTGGGTATTATACTTTCAAATCCCTTTGGCTCTAAAAGAAGTTTTAATACGCAGTCCTATAAATGTCTACTCAAAATGCCCCATAGTTTATATGAATGAAGCCCGAGATTACACTCACTTACTTGCTAGTAAGTCCCATTGATTTCAGTGGTGACTCCTGAGTAGGCAAATATAGATTGAAACCTTACACATGCATTTAATTTTCCCAATGAAATTAGTTATTTTCAATCCAAAGTGCTTTGAATCATGTCCATGAATTGTGAGTTACCTTTGCAGGCCCGAGTCATCAACATATGTCTCATGTTTCCTTTTAAGCAGAACCAATAAAACATTTACAGAAATACTTTCAGACTACAGGGACAAAGAAGGTATAGGTAATACTATATACCATTATAATTTGTATTTTATTAATTTTGCATTTATATTTGATGAAGTGTACACAGGATGCTTAATTTAGAGGTCTAACAAGGTGATACTTCTAATTACCACTGTGCTGAGGTTCTTTAGTTTCTTTATCTTATCAGTGCTGGAATGTTTGCAATGCTGAATTTTCAGAACTAATCAGAGGGGGCGGATTATGATTTGTTTTTGTTTTTCTGAATGAATGTAGTTTTATCACTACAAATTGCAAATGTCACCTCATGTTTCTCCTTGTTTTTAAAGGCAGCTAAAAGAGAATACAGATGTCAGACTTCAAAAGAAAGGGCAGTTGTGCCCAATTATTCATGTCAGATCATTTGACCTTGAAACTAATGAGAATTTGAGTGACAGGTTTGGCACATATTACAACGGGATATTCTTCCTAAACCTGAAGCCTTTGCAATTTTTTTTTTTTTACAATGGCTGCTCTATTGCGCTCACTGCAAGCTTGTTTAAGTCCTCCTGCTGATAAGTTCAGAAAAACTTCAATTTGCCTTTATGGCAAATATATCCTCAGGGACTGTAACAAGATTAGGAGCAAATTGGAAGGTTAAATTTTAGTCTTGTTGAGTAGCTTAAACTCCCATTTTGCAATTTGCAAACTTGCAAGTCTCCATCTGAGATTTCTGAATGAGATTAAAATAACCTTTAGGTATTTATGAAGAATCAAGGTTCCCTTTTTAAAAAGAGTCCTGCTACTAAAGGTGCTGACACTTAACATTACACCAGAAGAATAAAATAGCTGAATACAATAAAAATAAAAATAAAAATGCAGGCCTTTAAACATAGCTGGGATTAATGTACTGTTATGCATTCAAAACATAAGCCAATAATAAAATAACCCTCACAAGGAGGATTAGCATGAAATACTGTCCTCGTCCCCTTTCACACTATACAGTTATAGCACTTTGATAGCACTATAACTGCCATAGTTCTGTCCTATGGAATCCTGGGGTTTGTAGTTTCCTGAAGTATTCAGAAATCTCTGGCAGAGAAGGATAGTGCAATCCATGTCAAACTTGGGTCATCCATTCCCAGAAGTCACAGCCAACCTGATCAATGGTCAGAAAGTCCTAAGTATATAGAGAATCCAAGGTTTGAAAAACATTGCTCCAGTGTACTTCCTTGAACTAAAAATCCCAGGATTATACAGGATGCAACCATGGGAGTTAAACTAGTATCAAAGTACTATAATTGTACAATTTGAAAGAGGCTCTGCTTTAGATGTTGCAAATATGAAAGACAATCCGCACTTGTCTACTACATGAATCACTGGTGACCACTGGTACATAAAGAGGAAGTGCATGTCTAGGAAAGTGCTGCCCAGAGCCATGATTGGCTAAGGGTCTATCATATGTTTTCATTCTTCCACACAGTCCACACATAGCGTTTGCTGTGCAAGCATGTGGTGACTGATGGGATTTTTTTAAACAAGCAAACAAACAAACCCCAAAACCATTTGTAGTGGTTTTTAGGGTACCTTAAGTCTGAAGATTTTTAGGCTCTCAGTTGTGAAGGTCAATACCTGCTAGTCACACAGGGAATAGGCTCATTCCCATGCAGATGTCCTACAGACTAGAACATTGGCAGAGTCAATGCTGAGCTGCAGTTCAAATAGGGCCTACTGAAAATGCAAAGCCTAGTATAACTCCAGAAAGTTCTTTGTGGAGAGGGGAGTGAGGGTTTTTAAGGGTTAAATGTAAAATTATGTGGCTGGTGATGAGTGAAACAATAGTTTACAGACAAGCATGTAATTTGTACCATTTCTTTTGGCTGATTTCTGTGCCATTCTGTGATATTTCATTGAGATCTTACAGGTATTAGCTTTCCAAAGGTGATGGATGTAAACTCTGATCCCAGCAAAGCAGCCACAATAATGCAAATTGAGATAGGCTCAGCACAATGGCTCATAAGGCCAGCCCAACTAGAGTAAAATATTTGGAGTTGTTGTTATTGCTAGCATCAGCAGCAGCTAGAATTCTATGTGGGCTATTTAGTTATATAAGCATTATTAAGTAGCTCTCTCAAACTGATCCTGACCCACAACCCACAATCACCATGCATCAGCCTGAGAGATGGAGGTCCATTCTACTGGCCATAGAGGCATGGGTGGATGATGTTCCCACCCTCTCCCACCAGCTAGCTAGGCTGCGACATGGAAGTGCAACAAGGCTTCTGCTTCTAATCATTGCAACTTTACTGGCTGTCAGGAGGGGATTGGAAACGTCACCCACCCATGCCCCAATCACCAGCAGATCAGAACTCCATCTCTTAGTGTGACTGATGCCCATAAAGTAGGTTGGGGATGCAGTTATGATCATGGCAATAGTGCCATGATTGTTTTATGTAGGGATCATAAATATGGATTAGTTATGGATGTGTAACTTCAGGTTATTCATCTGTAAGTGTGGCACTGAATTCTGGCTATTATTATTATTGATGAGGATTATCCCCCTGTTACACTCAAAACTGATCTGGAAAGCCTACAACATCTTTTCTTAGATAATGATAACATTACCTTAGATATTAGATGCTAGAGGTTTTCTGAACCTGAAATTATTAAATGTAGGAAGGCATTCAGCACTTCAAAAACAAGTCCAAAATCTTACAAGGTCTTCTAAATGCACTATATAGTCTTAAAAGGAAGTGAGTCACAGATGTGGAATCAAACAAGGTTAAAAGAAAGGCATTGGAGTGCAGTTCTCCATTACACTTCACCTTCTAAGAGTTTAATGTTCCTAAGAGACCACCAAGTGCTGTCAATTATATCTGCCCTTCTCAAGCTTAAGGTTAAGTGACTACAGTAACAGAGAATTGGGAGGGGGGACCTGCAATCAGCTTCCTTTCTTCCTGTTCTCTCCCATCAATACCTCTATCATCTGCAAATAGTCAAGTACTGACATCTTGCCGTCCCAATTTCACTACTTTAAAACCTCATAAAAATGATTCTTTATCTTTACACTACAAAGTTGGGATTTTAACCACAATATATTTTTGGAAAAAGTGTTTACCAAGGTTAGCCATTTGCATATTCTTAAGTTATTTATATTCACTGCTGAATTTGCATGGGGTGTGGTAGGCAACATGGCATATCACTATAACTCAGTCTCATTGACACACATGGTTTATTTTCTAAAAGGAACTGGTGTAAGTAACAAGATATTTTCTTAATACATTGGAAAAAATCTAAGCATCTGTTATTGCTCCCCCAGCTTATAAGAAAGCTGTATTTGTTTATTTGTTTATTTAGGTGATTTTAGTTTAGGTGATTTTAATTTGATACGAGTTTAATATCTTTTTATGGGGGAGGGTAAGGTGGGTGGGGCTTAGGGATTTTAGTCAGTATTTTTGTATTTTTAACTGTTGTAAGCCACCCCAATTGTTTTTAACAGAGGGGTTGGGTAAAAATAAATTTTATCATTATCATTATTATTATTATTATTATTAAAGCAACAAAACAGAAATGATGAATTAAAGAGGAACATAATAGTTAATAGTATATTGCCCATTTATTACATCTGTCTCTGTCTGTCTTTTTTCTTTGCAAATGAAGATTCAGGAAGGACTCATCCTGCACTTTCTGCAAGCGTGCTGATGACTAAAAAGGCCAATCCACTAAGGCCTAAATACCCTAAAGGCACCAGATCCCATCTTATTTTGGAAGATAAGCAGGGTCAGTTCTGGTTAGTACTTGGATGAGAGACCACCAAGAAATACCAGGTGCTGTAGGCTATATTTAAAAGGAAGGATCTGGCAGAAAGAATATGAGTATTCCTTGCCTAAGAAAACCCTGTGAAATTCATGAGGTTGCCATAAGTAAACAGGCGACTTGAAGGCGTACACACACATGCACACATATCATAACTAAACAAATAAAAAGTCTTAGAATCTTAGAACTGGAAGAGACCACAAGAGCCATCTAGTCCAACCCTCTACCATGCAGGAATACACAGCTAAAGTGCTTCTGAAAGACGCCCATCCAACCTCTATTGAAAGACCTCTGAAAAAGTAGAGTCTACCACACTCCAAATTACCAAATCTAACAGTCTAGGATTATCTAAGATAAATGTCCCTTCAGGATTTTCTTCTCAAAATACATGGGATCGGGACATCTAAGTCTCAGTTATAAGTAAAATTTCTAGAGCTGACATTTGACTGGAATGTATCCCATCCTTGTTCTTCTCTCCAAGCCCTATTGTTTACAAGGATTGAGGCTCAGGTGTAACCCTAAAGACTATGTCTTTCCAACTTCTGAGACACAGAACCCAAAGGGCAATTCCAAGGTTCTGCTTTCACTGTAAAAATCCCTCTTGCCTTACACTATAAAAGTCTCTCTGGATACAAACCTATGTTGTGTGTGTCCTTTCTTTTACAGTAGTGAGCCTTCCAAGTAATCATGCCATGTATCTTCTTCACTGGCTTAAGAAAGGGGAAGGCACATGTAAAGGAATGCTGTCTTCCCCTCTCTCCCCCTCTGCTTCAGGTTTGTCTAATTTTGGATCTCAGTGCCTTTACATATTAACCCAGTGGATGTCAATTGATAAGTAGTCATGTAAAATCACTGGTCTGGAAGACACCAGAAGATGAGAAATGTAGTTCTAGAAAAGAAATTCCAGAGATGGCCCATTGCTGTTAAAAGAAGACCACAAAACCAGTTAAAATAATAATGCAGAGGAGATCATAGTATCATAGAGTTGGAAGAGACCACAAGATCCATCTAGTCCAACCCCCTGCCCTGCGGGAATACACAATCAAAGCACTTCCGACAGAAGAAGGAGACTCCACCACACTTCACAGATGCAGTTTTTGTTGTGGCAAAAATTGAGTAACCTGTGGTACCTTAAAGCAACTTGCATTCTAAAAGTGTCCATCCACAGGATATTCCTCATTTGATCATCCTGTGAAGCAATGTTTCAACTTTAAAAAAAATCTATTTGATTTGAAAACATGACTCACAGCATACATTCCTACTTGAGATGAAAAGTGGAAGGATTGTGAAAAAAAGTCTAAGGATTGTGAATGGTGATTGTCCCTCCTGTGGAAATGCACAACCACACAAAAGTAGCTCATGAAACTGCAAGTTTTCCCAAGAAAATTAGCAGCATGACTGTGCAGTAAATATTCTGGAAGCCTTGGTGAGGTACTGCACAAAAATGGCATTATACATGAGAATGACTACTACAATGACTCTGCTTAAATGTGATAGAATCATCGAATCATAGAATTGTAGAGTTGGAAAAGACCACGAGGGCCATCCAGTCCAACCCCCTGCCACGCAGGAAATCTTGATCAAAGCATCCCCGACAGATGGCCATCCAGCCTCTGTTTAAAGACCTTCAAGGAAGGAGACCCCACCACGCTCCGAGGGAGTGTGTTCCACTGCCGAACAGCTCTTACTGTCAGAAAGTTCCTCCTCATGTTGAGGTGGAATCTCTGTTCCTGGAGCTTGCATCCATTGCTCCGTGTTCCAGTCTCTGGAGCAGCAGAAAACAAGCCTGCTCCATCCTCAATGTGACATCCCTTCAAATACTTAAACAGGGCTATCAAATCGCCTCTTAATCGTCTTTTTTTCCAGACTAAACATACCCAGTTCCCTAAGTCTCTCCTCATAAGGCATGGTTTCCAGACCTTTCACCATTTTAGTTGCCCTTCTCTGGACATGCTCCAATTTGTCTTCCTGTGGGATTTCATGTACAAGGGCCAGAGAACCTAGACAAAAGTATGGCATGCTATTTCACCCTTGTTAAAAGACTTATGTCCTTACATAGGCTTACAGCAATTCTGCCAGCACTAGATAATCTGCTCTGGCCAGGGCATGTGACTGAATGGTGCTGATAGTTAATTTTATGTTATACAGGGCTCACATGTTTGTGGGGTCAAGGATTTAAGTATATTACAATTCCAGATCTATAAAACACTCAATACATTTCTCTGCTTGGGACGTGAATTCCATCGAAGAGGGAACAATCAATTTACTGACACAATAATATAAGGATTAATTCTTAGGTATCTACAGGAATTATGGATTAGCCACATGGTTTTGTTAATAGTGCTCTTTTTAACTTGGCAGTAATTCACTGCCTAATGTCAAGGGATGCAGTTGTTGGAGCAGCAGTGTAAAAAGTAATTGCTGATGTATGTGGTAACTAAAAGGCAAGTATGTCTGGATGCTGTGTGGTGATTTGTGGAATGGATTCTTATGCAGTATTCAGAGCAGTGTTCTACAGTAGGGATTAGGCAAGAGACAGTTCTAGGGTACATCTACACTGTAGAAATAATGCAGTTTGACACCACTTTACCTAAGGGCTTGTCTATATGGAGAAAATACTCCTCATAGAATTCAAGGAGAATACCTTTTGTCCCAATGGGATTCTGCATCATTTTGTCGTATTTGGAAGGAGAAGAGGCAAAAACTCAAAATATTCTGCAGGTAAAGCCTTTCTGGCTTTACCTATATTTATTTAAAAAAAAAAAAAACTCTGAAGGAAGTGCATATTCCCTCTCATTTGGACATGCAATTCACTTTGCTGCATATTCCTAATAGGAGCAGAAGTGGAAAGCTGATTGGTTGGATGTGTGCAAGTGGAGGAGCTTTTTGGCAAGGCAAGTGCCTGCAACAGCCATGTTGGATTTTTGCCATAGCAATTGTGCACTGAGGTGACAAAACAGCCTTTCCCCCTTTTTTTCTGTTTATTTAAGTGGAAGATCACACTTCTGCACCTTAGATTTGCTTTTTTTTTAAATACTTTTTAGTGGTGGCAACTGGTGATGATAAAAATGGGAATAATTCATTGATTTGAAGGCATGCCCATTTGAATAACAAATGGGTATGGCTTCGCATGCCTGTAATCTGGGGGGGGGGAAACATGGAGACAAATGAAAGCTGTTGCAAATTGGCATTTGTGCTCATCAATCCACTTTTTATTGCCTTGTATAGATAAGCCCTAACATAGCTCCATCCTATAGAATCCTGCGATTTTTACTTTTTTAGGCACCAGCACTCTTTGGCAGAGAAGGCTAAAGGCCTTGTAAAACTACCAATCCCAGGATTCCATAGGATGGTGCTACAATACTTAAAGTGATATCAAACTGCATTATTTTTATAGTGTAGATGCATCCCTAGACCCTCAGTGCTGCACATCTGAAATCTTCCTATAGTAGGTAAGCATTCCACCTATTCCTGCCCAGTTCGCCAGGTTTATGGACACCCTGGTGAAACTCTTCAATGTTTCTATAGTCCTGTAAATGCTATTCCTCCTACCCTCATCCCCACTCACTTTGGAAGGGATGTTGTCCACACAATTACCTCAACAGACAATTACCTCAAGAGAAGAGCTGGGTTTATACCAAAGATGTATGTGAATTATGATCCTTCAAGCAAAGCATCAGGATTGTTGAGAACTTTACATCCTATGATGCAAGGCCAATTGGTTGTTATTTGTGTAGGACTGGTTTAGATAGAAAACTAGAAATCACAGCAGAAAGTATACACAGTCTTTGTTCAAAATAACTATTAGCATTAGAAAAATATCCCTATGGTTCTTAATTTGGTCTACCAACTTAAATGAATGACAGTAGCAGTGATTGAGGTATTTTATAAATAATAATTTGTATAATGTTAAAAACTACTTAGCTTGCAGGTAAATATTGAATGAAATATTAAGCAAAATATTCCACCTAGAAGTCTCTAATTTCTACAAATCATTTCAAGATATAATTTCCCAGCTTTTACTTTCAGTCTCATGTCAACTGAATAAAAATACCCTTTGATGAAGGGCTGTAATTTAGTGGTAGACCACATACTTTGCATGAACAAGAATCTAAATTCAGTTCTTGGCATTTCCCGATAGTGCTAGGAAAGATTTGTGTCAGAAACCCTGTGGAGTAACTTCCAGTCACTGTAGAAATACTTAGCTACATGGACCAATGTTCTGACTTCATCTAAGGCTGTATCTGTATTGTATAGTCTCCAAACTCAATTAAAAAACAAAACAAAAAACACCAGTCAAGTTATAGATGTAAATCAGACTCAAATATTTTAAATCACACAGGAGGATAAGTTCAAGCTAGGAGAAGATACTTCCCTATGATGAATCCTTCCTGCTGGTTTCACAGGAGCTGATGTCAGGATTTGCAAGCCACTGGAGTAATTAGACATGACAAGACATTTTCTACATACTGTTTTGTCTAATGAACTGTCAAAGAGTGTAGTTTTTGTGACTTTTAATTACCTCACCACCCACAGTTAAAACATGCTCTCCTACCTTCTCTGTTTGAGAACTAATCCATCATTTCTTCAAATATACAGCTATTAAAGTCATGAGTTCTTGCCTAGACTTGTGCTTTTTAAAGCACAACACTCAAAAATATAGTTTTGTTCAACAAATTTCATTGAATGAGGCCTTGTATTACACTTGGGAAGAGCTCATATGAACTTAAAATGAAATTTGTGTAGGTCAACAAGTATTACTTTTCTCCTGTTGACTTGAGGGGCACAGAGATCAGGACCTTCATGTTAACTTTCCTTCTGGGAAGTTCAATTATTAATAGATAACTGGAGAAGTCTAAGGTGAAAGGCTTTTAATAATGGTAGGTCAGTATATACCAATATAAGCAAACGTATAATTATTTCCAGGTTTAAGCTTCTTTCCTGTCTATCCTGGAATTGTCAAGAGAGAGATGTGTATATGTTTGCTAAGAATTGTTTTATTGTTATTTTTCTTGTAAAACATTATGTACATTGATGGAGTTATAAAATTAAAAGATAATAATAACTGGAGAACATAGAATACTTGGAAGAACTTCTGCACTCAGGGTGTGGCAAGCACATGCTTCGATTTTATACTTCCTTACTTTGAAGTAAGTCTTAGCAAGATTTATTCCCTCGTGTACACAGAAGAATCCCTGGTGCAAATCAGTCAAAATGTAACATTATTGCATTGGATGGGGAGGGGAGGGGAGGTCATAATTAGTTTCCATCAGTTTTGAAGAGAACTGTGTAACAAATGAGAAATCTTCAATATTATTCAGTAACACAGAAGGACTACATAATACATGGGGGAAAATCAGTATTATTAATGGTATAAAGTTTATGTAGGACAATAAAGCAAAACATAGAAGCACAGGATTTGCCCACAGTTGAACAATACACACAAAGAAACATGTCTAAAGAAGGGATATGAAATAAGCTTCCTTTTGTAATCGATTACTACAAAAAATAATCATAGAAGTGGTGTTTTATTCCTGAAACTGCTAAGCTGAAAAGTTCAGGCATGGGCAAGAACAAGCTATTCAACACCCAATTGCCATTGTTTCTTAGGACTTTATCAGACTCGCCAAATATGGCATCATAATGATGGCTAATGAACATGAAAGGGCACACATACCAAATGATGTCATGCTTTCATGACTGTGTCTTGAAAATAAGGTGTTCTTTTTTTATTCCCAGGCCAATCGGCCATGGAATTTTTTTGCTGGTATTTGAGAGTGTTTGAAACCTTGCACCATTTTGGTCTCGTGAATGGGCAGAACACTTTCAGTTGAGAACATGAAAGCCAGGAGGACACTCTTTTTATGAACCTCCCCAGTTTACTTTGAACTTTTTAGTGTGTTTCTGTGCTTCTGTGTACTTTTTGTATGTTTCTTTTGCTGTATTTTAAATTTTTACCGTGCTCATGTCTTCTTGCAAGAATCGCCGAGATCATGAACACAGAAGTAAACAGTGCTCCATTCATGCTCCAGTAATGCTAGGGCTGCCTTTTCATGCTATTAAAGGTAGGCCTGATAAAAAGTGTTCTTTAGCTGGCAGAAAAATGCTGCAAAATAGGATGCCAAAGAAATGTTTTGGGAGGTTCGTCTGATAAGTCTTTAGTCACTGAATGCTTAAACCACTACACCATGCTGGCTCTCACAACTCTCACAAAAGGTGAAAAGAATGAACTCTTTGTTGGTTACCCTTGGATGTTTTTCCTCACCTTTACAGAACATATACTATCCAAACTAACATTTATTTATTTATTATTGTATATGTTTGTATCTCACCTATTTTCTTGAACTAGCTGGTATTTACATCGATTGCTCACTTAAACAACACATTTTTAAAACAAATGGAAAAGCACAGAACATTTAATTTCTATCTCACCTTTCTCCCAGCACAGGACCCAAAATTTACCCTAAAGACTATAATACATTCAGTGGCTGTTAAAAGTTTTAAACAATGTTTTCCTCAAATAATTTATTGCTGCATGCCTTCCAGTTGTTTCCGACTTATGGCAACCCTAAGGCAAATGTATCATGGGGTTTTCTTGGCAAGATTTGTTCAGACAGGTTTTGCCATTGCCTTCCTCTGGGGCTGAGAGAGTGTGACTTGCCCAAGGTGCTGAAGGGACCACAATGGCCCTGCGGTGGTGCAGCTTCTGTTTCCCCCACCCACACCCCAGTTTGAGGGTTCAAAACAAGTTTGGTCAAAAATGGCTAATAGCTTTTCCTAAACCTCTTGGGTGCAGTTGGCTATTTTGTTATATTTGGGTGAGGGGCTTTTTGCATCCCCCTTACATGTCAAAACTGTGGACAGGGCATTTTCAAACAAGGTGTAGCCATGCATTTCCAGTTTACAGAAAAGCCCTATCTGAGCCTTTAAACTCTCCTAACATTGTTGTTGTTGTTGTGTGGCTTCAAGTCATTTCAGACTTATGGTGACCCTAAGGTGAATCTATCACAAGGTTTTCTTGGCAAGATTTGTTTGGGGAGGGGATTGCCATTGCCTTCCTCGGGGGCTGAGAGAGTGTAGCTTGCCCAAGGTCACCCTTTGGTGTTCCTTGGCTGAGTGGGGAGTCAAACCCTTGTCTCCAGAGTCCTAGTCCAACATTTAAACCACTACACCATGCTGGCTCTCACAACTCTCACAAAAGGTGAAAGGGATGAAAAAAGGGCCAAAATACAGTACATCTAAACCGTCAACAGTGTCCACCAGCACTTTGGGAATGTTGTAGTAAAACTTTTGAACTGGCTCCTAAAGGCTCTACCTTTAACAGTAATTTGAATAGTTTTGGTTGGGATGAGATCTGGGCAGTGGGCATCTGTAGGCCAAGGTGTCAGGATCATAGCACCAGACCAATTCAGGGTGTTTTTTTTAACCACTTGCTTCATTTGTAAATTATTAGGAAAGTGACATTAAAAGTCTAATTAATAAAGCACCTTATAAGTAGTAGAAAAATACAAGGATCCATTTCAGTTGCACTAAAATATAGAACAAGAGCCAGTGTGGTTTAGTGGTTTAAATGTTGCACAAGAACTCTGGAAGACCAGGGTTGAAGTCCCCACTGAATCATGGAAACCCACTGGGTGATTTTGGGCAAGTCACACTCTCCTATCCTCAGACGAAGGCCATAGAAAACCTCCTCTGAATAAATCTTGCCAAGAAACCTTATGGTAGGGCCACCATAAGGTTGAGTCGACTTGAAGCACATAACAAAAGCAACAAAACATGATAATAATTGAGGAAAGGAAGCAGGAGAGAAAGAGAAAATAATTAATTTTGCAACCCTATTTATTTCTTGTTAAACTTCTGAGAATAAAATATCATTATTTGTCATGAATGTAACAAACCCAGAATACCTGCTATCAGTGACTGTAGCAGACAGGGCTGCATCATTTCTTTGAGTTTCTTATAATTATTACTAAATTAACCACAATGGGAAAGGGACTTAGACCAGAGGTAGGAATTGTATGGACCTCCAGATTGTTTTCTGGACTGCAACATCCACCATCCCTAAACAGCACAGCGGAAGAATACTGGGAGTTGCACTTCAACAACATTTGGTGGGCTGCACAGTTACCAGAGCAGGGCCATACTATAAAACTACATACTCGCCTCAATGACACATTGTAGAATTGTAATCCATCTGAAATGGGATGACCTGTTTCATTAGCTCTTTCCCACTCCTCCACTCACCAGAACATGCCAGTACTTGTTCCTGCCTTCACACTTGGTACAGATATGCTGAAAATAATTGCATTTCTGTTGCCTCTCTACAAACATAAGTCATCAAAAGCACACCAGGAATCTAGAGTGTAAACATGCCCCCTCCCCACCAATCACATCATATTATTATCATTTCCCACAATGAACAAACAATAAATTTCCCCAGTAGATATTTGATTATCTGTGCATGTCTCTGAATGCAATATATAACTGTAACAGCAAAAGCAACTAATTTTGTTAGTGTGATGGATGTAGTCAAAATTCTTGTGCCAAATAAAAGTAATATTCTTCTGTCTCCTCTCTTGGCAAACCTGAATGGAACTTATATACTTATATCACCATATATCTTGACTTCAGAAGATTATTTTTGACCTGGAAGCTTTCCTCCATTATCTCAAATGTTTAAAGTAGAGTGGGCAACTACTATGGAGCATAGGGTTCTTTTCAGGCTGGCCAAATAAGTGTTTACAAACTATTTGCACCATAAAAGTTAGAAGTCTAGTCTCCATTGAGCATGTGATGGGGCTCTGGGGTCCTCCTGCCTGAGCACCCCAGAGCTACCCCTTTTGGAGACCCAAACCTGAGGGATTCTTCTATCCTTTAAATCCCTTAGAATTAGGTTTCCCTTCGGTATCTGTCTGCCACCACTCCTTGATTTAACTTAATTGTGAAATGTGATTACAAGGAGACAATCACATTGTTCTTTTAAACTTTCAAGCCTTAACTGAGGGTTACTCCTAACCCCACCCTTCTATCCCAGAGAGGAACAAGGTAGCTTGCCCAAGCCAAATCACATGTACGTGAACTTTAGTAGGAAAACAGAACAAGCTTTATTTCTAGTTCAAGCAATTAAACAGTTAGCAGAAATAGTATCATGGAGAGAAAGCATTCCCTCCAGGTCCCCAATTTAAAAGTTACATAGAATAGCATTCAGTCAGAGGATTAAAATAAATCATAAAAACTAATGCACTGCTAGCAAGACACATTCTCCTACACTAAGATTCTAACTCACATTTTATGAAGTCCATAATATCAGTCTCTGGTGATAGGAATTCAGAGCAATTCAGATAAGCCTGCCCTTCAGGCCTCGTGGTATCACTCTTGAGCCATGTGGGAGGTCTGCTCCTCAGACCTTCTCCAACCATGTGCCTTTCAGACAAAGGACTGCAGAACTCAAAACTCCATTAGCCAAATCTGATTGCCTCTCCAGTCAGGTGATGTGATGTCATGTTTAGCAAATGAGTGTCCCCCTCCCACTTCTCATACCCCCTGGGTTACCTGCTTCTGAGACAAGAGAAGTGGTGGTTACAGATGATGGGAAATGTAGTTCTGGCAGATGTAGTTCTGGTGCCATGGTGGGAGTTGCAGTCACTCCATCATGACAGAGCATTTGAAAAGTGAAAGTACATCTTGAAAAAGATAGAACAGCGCTCAAAAATTGAAGATTAAGTTTAGTGGCAATTTGGACTAGAAATAAGAAATACACTTAGGACTTTATCAGACAACCCCTTTAAAAAGGTTCTTTTGCCGACATTAAAAAAAATGCTGGCAAAAGAATGCTTCCCCCACACTTACCTTCCTCTCCTTGCAAAGGCTCCCTGGCAATAAAGACAAAGTGAACAGAGCCCTGTTCACTTCCTTGTTCAAAATCCCGTGAGACTTCGCCATGTGAGAAATTTTAAAATAAAAACACAAATAAAGCCTTAAAAGTGACACCAAGCACCTAGGCACACTTTAAAAGTTCCAAGTAACCTGGGGAGGGTCATAAAAAGAGTGAAACTTACCTGGATGCCCCAATCTCAACCAGAAGTGTTTGCGTCAGACCAGCTACTCTCGCTGCACTGACGAGAGTTAAATGGCCCAAGGTTTCTCATGACGGCAATGCCGGCACAAAAGCAGCAATGGGTATCTATTGACAGCTTAAGCCATCAATTAAAAGTTATGGGATTTTGACGGGACATAACCACAACATCGTTATGACACCATATTTTGTCTGTCTAATAAAGTCCCTAGTGTCAACAAGATTCAAACAATTAAAAGTTTTATATGGAAGCCTATTTCAGAAAAGAGAAAATAAATATGGGAGATTATCAGATGGGGACAAAAAAAAGCATCCCTGTCTCGCTATGTTTTCTCCCACCCCCCTCCTGTCCCTGTAACGCTAGGAAAATAAAATTTTTCAGACCTACCATTAGCACAACTGTTCCCTCCCCCTGACAGCCCAGGAGTAAATGGAGGTCGAACAGAGCTCCATTCACTTGCTGGAATGGAAATCCCCACCATTAACAATTTTTAAAAAATAAAGATTAAAAAATGATAGCAAGCACAAAGACACTTTAAAAAACCCAAGTAACCTGGGGAGGGTACAAAAAAATTGTGTCACTTACCTCAATGTCCTGATCGCACCCAGAAGTGTTTGGCATGGACCTCCCACATTGGCATCATGCCAGTATAATGGGGCACCTTTACACTTGCTCGTCATTCCGTCATAGAAATGGAATGGGCAATCTATTCATGGTTTAGCCCATGAATCAAAAGGAGCAGTGGTGGAATGGGAGCAGTACGGGAGCATAACAACTGCAGAATGAAATCGTCTGAAAGGGAAGCCCTTTAGTGATCTCCTGGCATCTTTGTCACACAATATTTACAGTGTCTGATAATCTCCATAGTCTCTGACACCAGAATTTAAGCACAGACTGACTTATACCATAAATATGGGCACCAGGAAAGCATCCAAAGCTGGGTTAGATGAAAGTGACTCTATGTTTACTAAAATTCAAACCTGTCTAACTAAATTTTATATTTGAATAAACATGTGATAGAAACTAATGGGAATTTAGAACAGAAACTGGACTTGTAAGATGTTTCCGAATTCTGTTTGTGTCCTTTGGGGGTATTTACTAACTCCCTCCCCAATTTGGTGTCATCAGCAAATTTGATAAGCATGCCTTCTATGCATACAAGTCATTTATAAAGTTGTTAAATAACATCTGGCCCAGGACAGGCCCACTAGTCACTTCTTTCTAAGATGAAAAAGAACCATTGATGAGCAGTCTCTGGGTTCAATCTGTCAACCAATTACAAATCCACCTAACGGTAACAGTATCCAACCCACAGTTCACCAGCTTGTCAGCAAGAATATCATGGGGGACCTTGCCAAAAGCTTACAAAAATCCAGGTATACTGCATCCCACAGCACTCCCCTGATCTAGCAAGCTTGCAATGCAATTTAAAAGAAAGAAAGAAAGAAAGAAAGAAAGAAAGAAAGAAAGAAAGAAAGAAAGATTAGTTTGGCATGACTTGTTCTTGTGAAACCCATGCTTGCTTTTAGTAATCACAGCACACCTTTCTTATAAGTGTGCACAAACTGATTGATTAATGGTCTGTACTAGAACCTTTTCAGGTATTGAAGTCAAGCTGTTTGGTAGTAGTCTTCTTTTTGACCCTTTGATAACAGGGACTAAATTTGCCCTCTTCCAATCTGCTGGAACCTCTCTTGTTCTCCAATAATTGACAGTGGCTCTGAGATTACACCTACAAGTTCCTTTAGTACTCTTGGCTCTGTAGATCTGAATTAATTTAGAGTAGCTAGGTATTTCTTTGCTACCTCTTTACCTGTTCTGGGCTGCAGTCCCCTCACTGTATAATTTGTTCTGTTTTCACCATTTAGAGCATTGATTTTCTTATCAGAGAAGACTCAGGTAAAAAAGGTTTTAAACAGTGCAGCCTTCTCTCTGGGTGCATCTGCACTGTAGAAATAATGAAGTTTGACACCACTTTAACTGCCATGACTCTGTTCTACAGAGTCCTGGAATTTGTAGTTTTTTGAGGCACCAGCACACTTTGGCAGAAAAGGCTAAAGATCTTGTAAAACTCTAAATCCCAGAATTCCATTGGATGGAGCTACAGTACATAAAGTGGTGTCAAACTGCATTCTTTCTACAGTGTAGATGTTCCCTGCCCCATTAGCATTTCACTATCTTCTCTGTGCAGTGACCCCACAATTTCATTGTTCTTCCTTTTGCTCTGAACAGAGACAAAAAAACAAAAACACTTTTTATTATTTTTACTCTCTCTAGTGAACCTGAGAGAGCCAATGTAGAGTAGTGTTTTAGTGTTGGACTATGGCTTTAGAGGCCAATTCAAATCTTCACTCAGACATGAAAACCCACTGAGTGAATTAGGCAAGTCACTCTCAGCCGCAAAGAAAAGTAATGGAAAACCCTCTCTGAACAAACCTTTCCAAGAAAACCCTTTGATAGGTTTGCCATAGGGTCACCATAACTCAGGATTGACTTGAAAGCACACAACAAACTGAGCCTGAGCTCATTTTGAACTGTAGGTTTTCAGACTTTCCCCCTATTTGGCTATTTGTGTGTAGGCACATACACACACACATCTTGGACAGAGCAATCTCAATTATCCTACTGTATTCTCTCCCCCTGCTCCCATCTTCAAGTCCCCCCCCCCCAAAAAAAATTTCTTGGTGCTCTCCATTTTCAGGTACAAATGGCCATGAGACTAGTGGATTCTGGCAGTTGTAGTACCAAAAAGGAAAAAAAAAAAAAGACTTCCCCAACCTTTGAACATTGGTGTTTAAATCATGTTTCCTCTCTTCAGCATATTGATTATAAATGTTAGGGTGCTGAAAGAGGCAATTTCCATTCTCTTAGTTCTCTCCATGTTCTTTTCCTCCAATTTTTGTAGTCCTCCATTTTCAAGTGGCACCTGATCATTCTCTATCTCAGGTGCACTCACCATAGAGTTAACTGTCTACCCAACTTCTTTTAGATTTCCCCTTTATTTTGCCATTACAACTAAACCAATGTTTTGCAAGTCCCAGAAACTCACAGGTCTGAGTATTGACAGGAAGAGTGTGTCCCTGCTGGTGCTCTTGGACCTCTCAATGGCTTTCGATACTATCGACCATGGTATTCTTCTGGAATGCTTGAGGGAGTTGGGTATTGGAGGCATTGTGCTTCAGTGGTTCTGGTCCTGTCTCTCGGGTAGATTCCAGATGGTGATGCTTGGGGACAGCTGCTCTTCTAAGAAGGAGCTTACATGTGGCATCCCACAAGGCACCGTGTTGTCCCCAATGCTGTTTAATATTTACATGAAACTGCTGGGGGAGATCATCTGGAGGCATGGGGTGGGGTGTTACCAGTATGCTGATGACACCCAAATATTTTTCTCTATGCCCCAAGCAACAGCTGCAACTAAGGATGGTGTGTCCCCACTGGATGCATGCCTTGGAGCGGTAATAGGCTGGATGAAGAAAAACAAAGTGAAGCTGAATCCAGACAAGACGGAGGTACTTACTGTTAAGTCTTACAAACTGGGTTTGGAGGTGTGTCAGCTGGTTCTGGACAGGGTTACACTCCCCTGAAAGACTGCATTTGCAGCTTGAGAGTGCTCCTGGACCCGCTGGTCCAGATGACAGCACAGGTAGATGTGACAAAGCTGCTTACTATCAGCTTTGGCTGATACGTCAGCTGCACCCCTTCCTGGAGCTAGAAGACTTAAAGATGGTGTACATGCGCTGCTAACTTCAAGGCTTGACTTCTGTGATGCACTCTACATGGGGCTACCTTTATGCCTGCTCCAGAAACTCCAGCTGGTTCAAAATATGGCAGCCAGACTGGTCACAGGAACAACAAATATATCACACCAATATCAAAATCTCTTCACTGGCTACCAATTAGTTTCCAGGCAAGGTATAAAGTGTTGGTCATTACCTTTAAATCCCTTCATGGCTTAGGGCAAGGCTACCTATGGGATCACCTTCTCCCATACAATCTGCCCCATACCCTTAGGTCCCCTGGGAAAAACCTACTCCAACCAATTAAAACTAGGTTGGCCATAGTCACACAGAGGACCTTCTCCACCACTGCTCCCAGACTGTGGAAAAGCCTGCTGGAGAAGATCCAATATCTTGAAGATCTAGATATTTTTAAGAAAGCTATTAAGATGAATCTCTTCCAGCAGGCCTTCCCAGATTAAGTTAAATGCTCGGTTGCCATTTTGTATGCCATTTTACATTTCACATCTCAAAAGAGTCTGGAGTAATAAACACCTGAGGCAAAGCACAAAAATCAGTGTGTATAGAGCCATTGTATTGTCTATTCTCCTTTATGGATCTGAAACATGGGTCACCTATCACCACCACCTTGAACGCTTTCATCAGCACTGTATATGCACAGTCCTAAATATACACTGGACTGACTATGTGATTAACATTGCTGTCCTTGAGCAAGCAGGGATCACCAGCATTGAGGCCATGATATTGAGAACACAGCTGCGCTGGGCAGGGCATGTTTCTAGGATGGAGGACCATTGCCTCCCAAAAATAGTACTCTACTGTGAACTCGCCACAGGTCAGCGTAAGAGGGGCACTCCAAAAAAGCAATACAAGGACTCCCTGAAATAACATCTCACGCTCAGCCAAATTGATCACCAACAATGATCCGCCCTGGCCTCACATTGGGAGGCATGGAGATGCACTATCCACAATGCTGCAGCCTTATTTGAGAATTCACGCCGAACAAGTCTTGAAGAGAAACGACAACGCAGAAAGAATCACAACCCAGAAACATCACCCAAGGAGACCTTCTGCTGTTCTTTCTGCAACCGGACTTGTTTATCTCGGATTGGCCTTTTTAGTCATCAGTGTGCTTGCAGAAAGCGCAGGATGAGTCCTTCCTGAATCTTCGCTTGCGAAGAAAAACCAGAGAGAGAGATTTTTATTTTATTTTTAATTTCCATTCTATGATCTTTTCTATTTTACGTTTTTTAAACATTTGTATTATACGTAAAGTGTGAAGTGATTTATAATGATGGAAATTGTTTTAATGGTGCTGTTGCTGTTTTAATATCTGTATTGGACAGTGTCGTCCAATGTTTGTATGATGTTTGCTGCCCCAATCCTGATGGGAGAGGCGAGATACAAATAAATCTTATTATTATTAAATCTTATCTTATTACAGGTCCTTTTTGGACCACAATGGTTAAAAAATATTTTGGTTTAGAAACTTGGTGTTGTTTTTTTTTTAAAAAAAATCTTATTTTAATTTACATTACAAGTTTTGGATGTGCTCCCACTCCCAAGAAAAGTGCCTCTGAAAGTATGGTGATGATGTTGCCAAACACACTGGGTTGGATATAGATTTTCTCACTGTTAATATAAGACCTCCTTTCATTCTGAGAATGGGCTGTGATCCAATAGAGGCTCTCCCTGAAAGGAGAGGGGGGGTTGATTTGCACCCATTCTCTTCTTCCCTCCAAATTTCAGTGATACAATATTGCAGAGGGTCTCCTTTCTCATCCCCATTGGGACAGTCTATTGAATAACAATCTGTGCCTACATGTAGTTGGGATTCAAGCCATTATTTAAACCAATGTCATTTTCATGATATGAAAGACGGTTAACAATTGAGATATATGTGAATGTAGCATATTATCCTTTTGGAATGATTTTTGGAATAGAGCTACCAAGAAATAAACACAATATAGTTGACATTAAATCCTTTTGTTAGTGCTTGCTTGAGAAGACAAGGTGGAAAGCTAAACAAAGATCATTTTATGAGTTTCATTTCATATCACAGCCAAAGACTGAAATCATTTAGGCTCACGAATGTACACTATCTATATTTCAATCTTATATACAGTTTTCCATTCAGGATACCCTGGAGAGTTGTGGAGGGAAGGTTTTCCAAATAACAAAATAAGTATAATTTCCATTACTTTTAAATGTAAGGGAATACCTTTGTCATTCTTACATTCTCTTGGATGGCAATTTAGCAAGTCCATAGGGGATATTATGCTGCCTGTGCTTTTTAACAGCACAGTATTGAACATATGGTGTTAATGAACTACAATATGCTTTAAAGACTTTTTTTGTAAGATGTAGTGGACCTGTAGAAAATACAGGAATATTCTGATAAATGGTTCAGATTTAAACTCCTCTATCTGCATTGAATTTTAAAATAATAACAAATCTAAAATCAGTTTCTCCTATATTTTAATACAATGCAACATGCTAACTTCAATGCATTCATATATCAGCAAGAGCTATGAGGTAACACCAGAGCAGTCATTGAATACACTTGTGGGAAAGCACTGAAATAAAGCCTAGTCACATGTGAGGTCAATGTACATTTTTTGCACACATGTAGCTCTCTAAAATGATGACCAAGCCCAGTATTAGAATGCAGCATCCTCAGGCAGCTTCCAGGCTCTAGTACCTATTGTTGAGGCCTGCCTCACTCCAAAGCCCCCCCTCCCCAGAACTCTTACCAGCACAAATGGCTAGCAGGGAAGCAAAGTTTAATATCTTGTGGTGTCCCCCTCTTTCTACAGTTTGGGGCATTGTGGAAAATTTAAATAGCTGGTATAGACTGTTTGGCTACTTGACAGTACTGGGGTTCTACTGATATTCCCTGGTGCTACAACTACCAGGTGAGGCCCCTGGAGGATGAGGAGCACTGATGTAAGGGGGAAATGCCCTATAATTAGCCAACAGATCAGCACACCATTATCCAATGAGATGGGCATAAAAGTTTTCCAAGGTCTCCCTCATGAGCAATTAAGAAGCACAGAAAATATTTGTATACAACATAATTTGACCCTGAGAAACTCTGTCTGGAGTCTTGGATTAAATAAATTTCTGTATACCCACAAAGGTCTTACAACATTTTGTACACTTGTTTTAAATCACTGGTTTTTATTATTTTTTTGCAAGTGGTATTAAAAAATGACATTCAGGAACAAAGAACCATATAAAGCAAAGTTACATGATGCTACGGAGAGGGTCTGTCTTTATTGATTTCCCAAAAGTTTGTTATATTGAGTCTGTAGAGCAAAAGACCTAGTCTGTCAAAATATGTCTGTGTCAGAGAAAGCTGAGAGATATAACTGTATTTGCTCCATCTTGACCAAAAGCCCAGAAACAGACATAGTATGGTTTCTAGTATAACTGTGGTATAACTGCATGAAAAGATGTATGTAGGAAATATTATACAATGCATGTAGATTATCATACATGGAACTCACAAACATACCTAAATATTTGTGTGTGTGTGTGTGTGTGCGCGCGGGCGCACACATACACACATGCATCTTTCTCTCTATCTCTCTCTTTCTCTCTTTGTGCACATGTGCCAGTCATTAGGGAGCCACATTTTTAAAGAATACTAGAAGAAGAATAAATTAGCTTGTGAGAGCAATGGAATCATTACTGAAAGATCACTGTTAGGTATTCCATTTTGGGAGAAATGATTAAAAGACAGACTATGCATCTTTCAACCAAACACTGACAAATATATGTGAATTTCCTTCTTCTTTCCCAGTCAGACACTTAATTTTGAGAGGTGCACTGTGAAAGTCAAACAGAGTTCTGGATAATGAACTGGAATCTTTGCTGCAGAAACTTAGGGCCTTACCGCACTCTGAAGAAAAGCAGCAAGAGAGCAGGAGCGTTCTGTTTTCTGTGCTGCCTTACTGTATAACATTGTCATTTTTTCGTTCAGGTCCCATGGGGGACTGGGGAAAAAAATGTCTTTTTGATAACGAGAAAAACCTGTTAACAAAAAAATACACTAAAATTTTTCCCCCACAGGACCAGAATGAAACAATGCCAGAAGGATGATGACGTCATGTGGTAAGGCAGTGTGGAAAACAAAACATTCCTGCTCCCTTGCTGCTTTTCTTCACAGTGTGGTAAGGTTCTTAAACTCACAGTATCCACTGATATATTATAGATAAATGAAGAGATGACATGATTCATGCTATTGGATGTTATGCTAAATTGAATTAAGCTACTCCAAAAGAGCTGCAAATTTCCTACCAGTTTATGACATGTTGTGGGTTTATTTGTTAAAAACTGACCACATTTTTGCTTTGTGTTAGGATGTGGCTCATTAGGTTGCTAACCGAAATTATGCCAGTCTGGCAGTGTCTCTGTATATAATGAAGAATCATATTTTATTTCTCTGAAATTTCTATTTCACTTTATTTATGAACCTGGACACCATTTCTAAATCTTCTTGGCATCCATCACATATTTCTGAAGATCTGTTCTTGGTCTTTTGAGGTACTGCTATGGGTGTGCTTTGGAACTCATAAAGCAAATTCTTGGATGTGTGGGAACTGAATGGATTCTCAAACAAAATATAACACAGAATGTACATAGAGACCAGAAGGCCTATAAATTCATTCATTCAAGCTGCCAGCCATGAAACTTTCCATGAAGGGCTACAGTATAAATGTGACAAGAAAGACAGTGACAATGTTGACTGCTGAACAGAATGTGTGTCTTCTGCCAGCTTCTTCGATGGACACTGTTTCCTTTCAAAAACTTCTGATATTACGGTGATGTGGACAAAGCAAAAAGATGGGAACAGGGTACACATATTTAATTTGTCAGCTTTCCTTCTCTCCTCACAGCATGAAAAAGTGCCCAAACAGACACACACACACACACACACACACAAATCATTGTAGAGCAGACACGCTGTCATTGCCTTGTAAAAGAAAGGAAAATGGGCATCAAGAAAAAACAAAATGAGGATAAATGGATTAGCAAAAATGAAGCATAGTAGAGATGACAATACACTGACTTAAATTACAGTTGTTTACATTCTAAAATGAGTCTCTATGAAAATGAGCTTATATGGCTAGTTGTCCGATGTATCTATTACTATAGTTTAAAACTGCAACAACAGTTTATTTGTATAAGGCACAATGACCATTACAAAATGTTACAAACAACAACCATACATTTCACTAGACAATATCTGCTGTTCGTCCATAGGAAGAGCTTATTAACTTATAAAAAGGAATAGGGAAAAACTTAACAGATTGGGCGACAGGAGGTCAGCGGCAAAACAGACTGTCATAATTCTGGCCACACAATTACAAACTCACATAGGACAAACCCCTCACTACATCAAAGACTCAGCTCACTTCATAGAAAAAAATCAACAACATTGAACTGAAACCTGGAGACAGACTGATCAGTTTTGATGTTGTCTCCTTGTTCACCAAAGTCCCCATAATGGACACCATGGCACTCATACAACAAATATTTCCTGAGGACATCACAGCCTTGTTCAACCACTGCCTCACCACAAGCTACTTCCAGTGGGATAACAAATTCTATGAATAGATAGATGGGGTAGCCATGGGCAGCCTCCTGAGCCCAGTGATAGCAAACTTTTACATGGAACATTTTGAAAAGCAAGCCCTGGAAACAGCACCAAAAAAGCCCATAACATGGTTCCAATATGTGGATGACACTTTCACCTGTTGGAACCATGCAGAAGATTTGGTCTCATTCCTGAACAACCTGAACAGCATCCACCCAAATATCCAATTTATGATGGAAAAGGAGAAGGAAGGAACACTGCCATTCTTGGATGTCCTAGTTATCCGCAAACCAAACCAATGGCTAGGCCACAGGATATACCCCCCCCCCACAGACAGATACCTACACAAGAACTCCAATCCTCACCTAGGACAAAAAAGAAGCACAATTAAAACATTGGTAGACCGTGCAAATGGGATCTGCAAATCCCACTACCTGGAGGACGAACTGAGGCACCTAAACTAGGCCCTACAGGCTAATAGTTACTCCAGATCAGACTTCACAAGAGGAGCCAGACCCAAAAAACCCCACAGGAATGAAGAAGAAAAACAGTCACCCAAAGGGAAGGTATTTTTACCATACATCAAAGGAGTCACAAACAGAATAGGGAAACTGATGAGGAAACACAACCTCCAAACAATCTATAGACCAACCAAAAATAAAAAATAAAAAATCCAAGAAATGCTACCCTCAGTGAAGGACAAAAGAGACCCTCTCACAGCTGCAGGAGTTTACTGCATACCATGCAGCTGTGGACAGGTTTACATAGGGACCACAAAACACAGTGTGCGAACATGAATCAAGGAACATGAGAGACATTGCAGACTGGGCCAACCAGAAAAATCAGCAGTAGCAGAACATGTTATAAACCAACCTGGACACAAAATGTTATTTAAAAAGACAGAAATTCTGGACCAGGCCAACAACTATCATGTCAGAATGCACAGAGAAGCTATTTGATATCCATAAACACCTGGACAACTTCAACAGGAAAGAAGAAACCTTAAAAGTAAACAAAATCTGGCTCCCAGTTTTGAAATACTGTACAATAGAATTAAAACTCAACACTTACAAAGGAATTCCACCCAGGGACAAGAGGATTCCCAGCAGATAATGGTCCATCAACAAACCATTAGCCAAACAGACACTAATGAGCCTTGCGTTTCTATACCCAGAAACTAACCACTCAATTACACAAATTTACATTTACTCCCCAACAGGGGTTCACAGCATATAAACCCCAGACACACTCCTACCCAACCATTCTCTGAAGATGCCAGCCACAAATGCAGGCAAAATGTCAGAAAGAAACTATTCCAGAACACGGCCTCACAGCCCGGAAAAAAAACAAGGAAAATCTAAGACTGTCATAACATTCCATCTACAATATCTCATCCCCTTTACAGATTGCTGATGTTGTGTTTATAAAATTACAGTGGATCTTTTGTGTAGCTACAGTAAAAGTAGCAACCTTAAGGGTGGTGAATTTAGAACTATCTGCCAACAGATCACAAATGATGTCATGCTGCAACCAACCTGCCTTTGCTTTCAAAAGCTCACCCAGGAAATGTCCCCTGGGATCCTCATATAAAAGGCAATATAAAAGATAATGGACAAGATCTTCCACCTTCCCTGAACCACAGATACAAAGCTGCTATGTATGAGGGATCCCTTTATACATTCCATCCAGGTAAGCTGTTGGCATTGTCTGGAAGCAAACAGCAGAAAAGGCTTTTCTAAGTGTGACAAAGTTTAAGTTATGCAAGTATTAATGGAAATATTGTTCCCCTTTGAACTGGCTAAATGAGGGAGAAAATACTTGATGTTTACTACTGAGCACAGTATCATATAAATCAAGCTTTAAAAAAAATCTGAGCAACTTCTTGTCCATCTTGACTGTTGGAATCTAAATGTCCTCAAAGTAGAGGAATGTCTAGAAGGACCAATAATGTGCCCATCTGCCCCAGGAGAGTTGCTCTTTGAAACAGAGGGTGCATCCAAACAACACAAATAATCCAGTTTGAAACTGGATTATTTGCCATAGCTCTTTCCTATGGAATCCTTGAATTTGTAGTTTGGTGAGCCACCAGCCCTTGGCAGAGAAGACTAAAGACTTTATAAAACTACAAACCTCAAGATCCCATAGGAATGACCCATGACAAATAATCCAGTTTCAAACTGGATGATTTGTATAGTGTAGATTAGGCCAGGGTTTTGCTAGATAGGCTTCAACTATGTTCATTAGTTTTTTCCCATAGAGAATAACTGCTTTATGGAATTTTGCCTTAATCAAGGGGAGAGCAAATTCCAACCTAAGTAGGGAGGATGGGACCCCCAATGGGAGGGCTAACTAAAATGATACTATTCTTTACGGGAGACTGAGTGATAGTGCTTTGAATCTGCTGGCTTTCCTTGCTTAGGCAACACATGTATCCTTTCTGACAACTTTTCCTCTTCTAAACATGTTTTTGATGCCAGTGCTTAGGAAAGGATTCTCTTTTTCATTCATTCACAAGAGAACAATAATGCATTTCCCCACAGATTATCAATAGTAATCCCACTGCCAATCATAAGTACTATTTGCTTTGCCCTTTCACATCATCCAATAGTTCTTGGCTCTTACACATTCTCTGTCGACATTTATAACATTGCCTGAAATTATATTCTGTCTCTGGCAGTCCAACATTTACTGATATTCTTTTCAAATATTCTCCAAAATTCCCCTCACTTCTCCTTATGCTATTTCCTAAAAAACTGCAATAAATATCTGGTAGTATGTGTCTAATTGGTCAGAATAACATTAGGTTGTTGTTGTTTTTTTATTGTTCTGAGTTGGAATTTTTTGGTTTGCTGTTAGGTTAGCCAGAAATCTAGGCCAAGATCAGGAGACACAGCTACAGATATATAGCTACAGATTCTGCCCTCTAATATCCTGCCTTTGAAGCCTTGAGATCCTTTCCCCCAACACAGCTATTTCTGGGGTACTGGAAAGCAGGGTGGTGAATAACGACATATCCAGCCCTCCCTTGGTCATGGGGTGCACTGAGACAGACAGCTCCAGAAACCTCATGTGGATCCTTTAAGGATCCTGTTGCAGCTGTCTGTCTCAGCATGCCCTGTGACTTGGACATGGCTGGACATGTCATTACTTACTGCCTAACTCTGCAGCATCTGAGAAAAGTTTGTGTTTTGGGTGGTGGGCAGCAAGATTTCCAAGCTAGGATTTTGGATGCACTTTTGGTGGTTGCAATTGTGCAATGACTGTAAATGTGAATTGGAGAAATTACTGTTTTATAAGTCAGGTTTACAATGTCATAATTACTGAAAAGGATGCAAGTCCTACTTTCCATTGTGGCTGAGACGCTGAAATAGAAGAGATTGTGGGGGTAGGGTTGGTCATTGGTGCACACTTTGTGTTACTTGATGTACAGAGGGCCCTTCATATCCATGGGAGTTTGGTTCCAGAACACACACACCCATGAGTAGCAAAAATGACAGATAGTAGATATTAATCAGAGCAGCCGTTTTAGCTACGGGCACTGCCATTTTAGGTATGCAGTGGGACCATTTTAAGTATGGGTTCCACCATTTTAGGTGTGCAGTAATGACCTGTGGATGCTCAAATCCATGGATATTAAACCTGCGGATATGGAGGGCCCACTGTACCCTATTGGATGTGTCAGTTAAATAAGAGAGAGGTTTAGTGTTGCCAGTTAGGACTATCCCAGGCCTTGAGATTTCAAGACCAAACTCTGAGATTGAGAGCCAACCACTCATGGTGTGACAGGGGTCAGGTCCTGGTGATATCATTAATCATGACACATTAGTCATCAATCATAGTTACACAAATTATGTAATCCAAATCAAAGACAGCAAGTCTAACAGATGAAATATATACACGTGCATGTGTGTGTGCACACACACTTTTCAAGGCAGCGGTCTTTCCCTGAAAGTTATTTTTCCTTGCCCTCAAAACTGGAGAAGAGCAACCCCTGGAAAGGAAAACCTACAGAGTTTAAAAGGTTATTTCAGTGAGGATCACAAGAGGAACCTGATTAGCTGACTTCTCTTTCTCATCTACAGATTACAGCTCCTCACAGACTGAGGACTGTATCAAACAAGTAAAAATATCATGTTATAGCAACACGGTAATATACTAACGGGACAAAATGATCAGACAACATTGTCCTTGTCCCATCCAGAATGTGTGAAGCTGCCACGAATAAGGTGTCCCTTTTAATTGTCAGTTTCACCTGTTAATTGATTTTTAATCTCGTTTTCTTAATGGTATTAAGAGTGTCTGTAGCCATGTCCAGTGGCGCTGCCAAGAACACAGTGTAAATGGGCTAACCTCTTCCCCTCCTTGTTGCCAGACAGAAAACATCCGGGTTGCAACTTGAAAACAAGCAGCAGGACGTTCTTTTTACGAAGTGTCCCGTGTTGATGGCAAGCTTTTATGTTTGTTTCTGGGCTTATCTGTATATTTTGTTATATATTTTAAGTATTTTGGGAGTGTTTACTTGAACTTGCATCTTCTCACAAGAACCAACGAGACCTTGTGCCTCGGCTAACCAGGAAGTAAGTTGAGATTCCTCCTAAAGGGCCAGTATGGGGCATTAATATGTTGTAATTAGGAGGCAGCACAAAAAAAGGGGTTATTGTGGCCAGGGCCGGTTTAAGGAATTTTGGGCCCCCCTGCAATGCTTTATTTTGGGGCCCTCATATGTTTATCTCAGGTCAATGTAACCTAACCTTTTCAGAGTACAGGATGTTCAGATTACAATACGACCCCCATATCCATGGATTCATTATCCATGGGACACAAAACAGCACACCTACCACAGAGTCCTCCCTAGCCATTTTCTAGGCCTTCCAAGGCAACTCTATGGTATTTTAAACCATAAGTCCCATTATTTTCAATGGTGTTCACTATTATCCACAGTTTTCAGATTTCATGCCCGCACAGAACCAGTCCCCAGTGGATAAGGGGGACCTACTGTATTACATAATTTGCCACCAATAATAATTTTTTTTGTTAATTAGCAATTAATGTAATAGTGTAGATTTCCTCAAAAAAAGAAAAAAAAGAAACTAGACTACAAGCTAAACATGAGTTAGCAGTGTGATGCAGCAGCAAAAAATGCCAATGCGATTCTAGGCTGAATTAATAGGAGTATAATGTCTAGATCAAGGGAAGTAACAGTGTCACTGTATTCTGCTTTGGTCAGACCTCACCTGGAAGACTGTGTCCAGTTCTGGGCACCACAATTCAGGAAGGATATTGAGAAGCTGGAATGTATCCAGAGGAGGGCAACCTAAATGGTGGTAGGTCTGGAAGCCATTACGCCCTATGAGGAGCAGCTTAGGGAACTGGGTATGTTTAGTCTGGAGAAGAGAAGGTTGAGAGGTGACATGAGAGCCATGTTTAAATATTTGAAGGGATGTCATACTGAGAATGGGGCAAGCTTGTTTTCTGTGGCTCCAGAGACTAGAACACAGAGCAATAGGTTCAAACTCCAGGAAAAGAGGTTCCACCTAAACATTAGGAAGAACTTCCTGATGGTAAAAACTGTTCAGAAGTGGAATGCACTGCCTGGGACTGTGGTGGAGTCTCCTTCTTCGGAGGTTTTTAAGAGAGGCTGGATGGCCATCTGTCGTGAGGGCTTTGATTGTGTGTTCCTGCAGGGCAGAAGCTGATTGGGTGGGATGGCTGTTGGGGTCCCTTCCAGCCCTATGAGTCTATGATTCTAGGCTGCATTCAGAGCCTGGGAAAGTTACTTTTGGATTACACCTCTCAGAATCCCCCTGCCAGCACCCTTCTCAAGGTCTGGTTGCATTGTTCCTTTTCCAGCATTCTCTAGCCCAGTGGTCTTTAAACAGAGGCTGGATGGCCATCTGTCAGGGTTGCTTTGATCATGATTTCCTGCATGGCAGGAGGTTGGACTGGATGGCCCTTGTGGTCTCTTCCAACTCTACAATTCTATGATTCTATGATATCCTCACAGGGGGTCCACAAAGGCTTGAAGTTGTTTGGCCCACCTCCTCCCTGTAGTGCAACAGCCATGTGACAGGAACCAAGGCAAAGGCTGGCTGGCTTGGCTTGTACATTGCCATTCAATGCACTCCAGCCACAAACATGCAGGAAGAAGCAAGAGTGCCTCTGAGGGAAAGGTTAATGGATGGTGTAATTGTATTGTTGTTGTTAGCTATTATTATTAGGGTTTTAAATCTTGAGTTAAGTCTTGGGGCAACAAAAGATATTTAAAGGGGGTTTTCTTTAACTTTAAAGAAAAAGTTAAGAACCACTGCTTAGCCCAATGGCTCTCACATAGCACTAATGGGATACTGGTGTTTTCATGACAACAATAAAACCATTGTTCCCAGTAATATTACTCCAAATTTTTATTTATATTCTTTATATTCGTCTGTTAAAAGAGCCAGAGTGTTGTAGAAGTTTCAGCATTGCCCTAAGACTGTGGAGACCAGGGTTTGAATCCTCACTCAACCATGAATACCCACTTGCTGACCTTGGGCAAGTCACACTCTTTCAGCCTCAAAGGAAGTCAAAGGCAGACCCCCTTTGAACAAACCTTGCCTAGAAACCCACATGATAAGTTGCCTTAATCAGAAATGACTTCAAAGCACATGAACAAACACACACAATTTCCTTTTGCAGGTTGAACTCAGTTGGCAGCAAGGTGAGGAAGCTGAGGAGAAAGGGGGAAAGGGAGGGGAGAGGAACCAAGACAGGTTAAAAGCAGCTGGAAAGATGGGCTGGAGGAGATCTATGTGGAAGGAAGAAAAGGGAAGGAAGGAAGGAAGGAAGGAAGGAAGGAAGGAAGGAAGATGGGAGGAAGGAGTGAGAGAGCGACAAAAAGTCAGAAAGGAGGGAGGCAAAGAAAGAAGAAAGGAAGGGAGAGAGAGGGGGGAAAGAAAGAAAGAAAGAAAGAAAGAAAGAAAGAAAGAAAGAAGCCTTTTCTGAAGATAGAGCAGGGGAGAAAAAGAGATGACCCCCCTCCCCTCCCTCTCTCTTTCTCTCTCTCTCTCTCTCTCACACACACAACCCTCTCCGACATGCCTTTGACAATGATCCTGGAAGGAGTGGGGAGGGAGCAAGAAACTCCCTCCAGAATCAGCCACACAAAGTTTTTACTTTAGCTTTCTAGTTTGAGAGACGCTGGTTGTTGTTTTTTAAAGCCAGTAGGCGTTTTTTTCAGGAGGAGGGTTAGGTCGGGATGGAGGCCCCTGCCTGTGTGGGGGCCCCCGCAGATGCTGATTTGGTGGTATGGTTAAGTCGGCCTGACTGTGGCGCAACCCTGCATCCCAGTTTTATTACGTAAGTGTGGATAATTTTATCATTGCAATGCTTATACCACAAAATTCTCACCTTCCTTACTAGCATTAAAATGGCATTTTAACATGTTAGTTCGATAAAGTTCTGGATGTTGTACTTACTGCTTTTATTTTACAATTTTGTTCAAAGGTATATAATATTCATAGGAAACATCACCTTTGTTGAACAGTGTGGGGAAAGTACAGCTCTGGAATCACACACATCCCCTGCAACAGTTCCTCAACCCCTATGGACTCCCAAGGCCCCCCAAGGGTGAATTTCCTCTTCTAGGAGCCTCCAGTGCAATTTAACTTTTAAATAAGCCACTTGTATTTATTTGCCGCAGTTCAGAAGCATAACCAAGGATATATTAAGCTAAACACTTTCAACTGGCCAAATATTTTATGTATAGTACAGCATTTTTTTGCAATTAGTAATGGCCAAAATCAACAAATATTTTGTAAATTTGGTACTCCAATAGAGGGTGGACTAATTTGGGTTTGATTTTAAATCCCAGATAATTAAACTTTGATTTCTTTAGCTGTCTATTTCAACCCTATACACACAGAGAGAGGACAAAAACATATGAATTCAAAGTATTCAAATAACAAAACACCTAGAGTGAGCTCTAGGTAATCAATGAGAAACCCCCTGTGGCATCAGGTCATCATCCTATGAAGGAATCTCTCAAATGAATGACTGAATGAGAACGAGTATTCTGACCTCGTGCCTAAATAACCTAAAGGCACCAGGTCCCATCTGATCTTGGAAGCAAGGCTGGATATTCCTTAGTGCCAAGGAATACCAGGTGCTATAGGTTATATTTCAGAGGAAGACAAGGGTAAATCATCCCTGAATATTCCGTGCCTGAGAAAACCCTTTGAAATTCATTGGTCACCATAAGTTGACAGGTGACTTGAAGGCACACACACATTCTGACCTTACCACCCCACTTTGATGAACTAAACAGGGGCATTTGGTGAAAATTTAGTGTGGGAGACTTACTTATTAGAAGTAGTAGAAGTGGCAGTGTACTTAAGAAAACCATTTTCCAGCATAAATGGCAAAGAATTCCTGCCCCCCCCCCACTGGCAGCTGCCATGCTGTCCTCTGTACAGAGTGTCTCCTCAGAATGATTATAAGGGCATTGCCTTAGAGGCATTACAAATAAAAGTAAGACAACTGCCAATAGCGACTACTACCATGACTACCCCAATGCTTTCCTCATGGGACACCAATGGGGCTTGCCGCTTGCCGGCAGCCCCGTTTGTGGCCCGGCCGGTGCCCCTGCAATCCTCCCAGCAGCTCCCCCTTACCTCATGGCGACCGCATGGCCGGTCGCCGTGGGGGCCGCCATGTCTTCCTCGTCTCCTTCCCAGCATACCCTGTGGCTAGGAGGAGCTGGGAAAGTGGGACCAATCGGGGAGAATCTCCCTTCCCCTGATTGGCTCCCAGTGGGTACGAGGCGGGACATCCGGCCGCACTCCTGGCGCGGCTGGATGATGTCATCAGAGCTCCAACGGAGCTGATAAAAGCCAGCTCCACCACAGCTCCTCCCACATTTTGGCTCAGGAGAGCCAAAGACCTGCCCACCCTTCCTTGGGTGCTCCAGCATTTACTGTCACAATTTGGAGGCAGATGGCATGAGTCATGATCAAGGTTAGGGGGGGTCTCTGTCAAGTTTAAGTTCAGGTTCAGGTTCACGGAGATCCCCTCCCCCATGATTAATGGTACTCTGTTTGCAGGGGAGGAGAGAGCGTCAGGCAGGGTTGCTTGGCCATTACCTCTCTCCTCCATAAGAATCAGAAGGATCCAATTAGCAGCCATTAACCAACATGGGTTGGGTCAATGATGGTATGACCCATGCCTAGTTGCCAACCATTTGGGCAGCCATCTGCAAGTTGTGGCCATTTTATTGCCAACAATGTTTAACTACTAACCTGTATTTAATCAATTTTCTGAATATGTACTCAATACAAGTTGTGTATCTACCTCTTGCTATGTACTCAAAACAACTTGATAACTACCTGTTTCGTATGTGTCTTATTGGAGGAGGATGGTGGGGTTGGTACGGTTTGGGTCCGCAAGAAAACTTAGAATCATAGAATTGCTGAGTTGGAAGAGACCACGAGGGCCATCTAGTCCAACCCCCTGCCACGCAGGAAATAACGATCAAAGCTTCCCCGAAAGATGGCCATACAACCTCTGTTTAAAGACCTCCAAGGAAGGAGACCCCACAACGTTCAGAGGGAGTGTGTTCTACTGCCGGACAGCTCTTACTGTCAAAAAGTTCCTCCTAATGTTGAGGTGGAATCTCTGTTCCTGGAGCTTGCATCCATTGCTCCGTGTTCCAGTCTCTGGAGCAGCAGAAAACAAGCCTGCTCCATCCTCAACGTGACACCCCTTCAAATACTTAAACAGAGCTATCATATCACCTCTTAATTGTCTTTTTTTCCAGGCTAAACATACCCAGCTCCCTAAGTCTCTCCTCATAAGGCATCGTTTCCAGACCTTTCACTATTTTAGTTGCCCTTCTTTGGACATGCTCCAATTTGTCCATATCCTTTTTGAATTGTGATGCCCAGAACTGGACACAGTATTCTAGGTGAGGCCTGACCAAGGCAGAATAGAGTGGCACTATTACTTCCCTTGATCTGGACACTATACTTCTATTGATGCAGCCCAAAATCGCATTGGTCTTTTTAGCTGCCGCATCACACTGTTGACTCATGTTCAACTTGTGGTCTACTAGGACTCCTAGATCCCTTTCGCACGTAGTCTCATTCAGCCAGGTCCCCCCCATCCTATATCTATGCATTTCATTTTTTCGCCCTAAGTGCAGTACCATACATTTCTCCGTATTGAATTTCATTTTGTTAGCTTTGGCCCAGCTCTCCAGTTTATCCAGGTCATCTTGAATTTTGACCCTGTCCTCCAGGGTATTAGCTACTCCTCCTAATTTGGTGTCATCTGCAAATTTGAGAAGCATGCCCCTAATTCCATCATCCAAGTCATTGGTAAAGATGTTGAATAGCACTGGGGCCAGGAAAGAACCCTGTGGCACCCCACTGGTCACATCTTTCCAAGACAAAGAGGAGCCACTGCTGAGCACCCTTTGGGTTCGGCCGGTCAACCAATTACAAATCCATTGAACAGTAAACTTGTCTAGCCCACATTTTACAAGCTTGTATGCAAGAATGTCATGGGGAACCTTGTCAAAGGCCTTACTGAAATCACGGTATACGATATCCACAGTGTTCCCTTCATCTACCAAGCTGGTAATTTTATCAAAAAAAGATATCAGATTAGTCTGGCATGACTTGTTTCTCTGAAACCCATGTTGACTTTTTGTGGTTATGGTTTTTGTTTCTAGTGAGCCTTTTGTCTAGAATTCCAACTTGAAACTTGGCATTGCAACTCAGATAAGAAGAATTACTGTCAAATTTTACACTTGATATTAGCCAAAAGGCCGAGAAGCAATGAATTACTGTCAAATTTTGAGATATCTAGCATCATGTCCCATTGACTTATGGCTGCCACAAATACGCCAACATTCTATTTTATTATAACAAGTTGTTTAATAATTCTCTGGCTTTTCTTTGCAAATGAAGATTCAGGGAGGACTCATCCCGTGCTTTCTGCAAGCGCGCCGATGACCAAAAAGGCCAATCCGAAACAAACAAATCCGGTTGCAGAAAGCACAGCAGAAAGTCTCCTTGGGTGATGCCTCTGGGCCATGACTCTTTCTGCATTGCCGTATCTCTTCAAGACTTGTTTGGCGCGAGTTCTCAAATGAGGCTGCAGCATTGTGGATAGTGTGTCTCCATGCCTCCTGATGTGAGGCCAGGGCGGACCACTGTCGGTGATCAATTTGGCCAAGCCTGAGATGTTGTTTCAGGGAGTCTTTGTATCACTTTTTTATTTGTTTATTAATAATAAGTTTAAGAAACCAGGAGTTGCATTTGTTTAATATTATTTTTAAAATGAGCATTTTTCGGGGGGGACAGAAACAGAAGTGAGAATTATAGGAAGTAAGTATTTTAATAGTTCAACTATATCACCAGAATACCTAACACATATTGCAAATGTAAGGCATGATCACAGGTTATTGAATATGGGGTCTCACTTTTAGAAGGCTCCCTCTCAGGTTATTTCTAGTATCTCCAAACGTTCCATAAACAGTACAGTATCATCACCTCTGATGCAACTGCATTTTATGACAGTCTATCTTTGGAAATCCTATTTATTATCCTATTTCGCTGATGCATGGACTAGAGATGCGTCAGTATTTTCTTTTCCTTTTTAAGTTAGCCACTAAACCACTCGTCCCAAACACAGTAGCTCTAACACTGTTGGCATTTTTGTTGTTAAAGAAACAAGGTAGCTGCTGCCATCATATTGGGTCTTGAGTGCCTTGGAAACAACTTGAGAAGTATCCTCCACCTTCTGTACTCTAACCCTGCTTGGGTCTATCTTAGCTCTGGATCTTGCCTCATCTTTCTACTTGTTTAATACCTGTTTGCCATTACCTTTCTAGATCCTTCCTGGATGGACCATCCCATTCAGTCCTGAGATACAGCTATCCAGCTCCTAACCCTTCATTTTGTATTTCTTTGTTCTTTTACTGACAAATATTGTCATGTTGGTTTGGGCTGCCTTGTGACTGGAAGTGCATGTTACACACATAACTCTAGCCTGGTTACTTGGGCTTTGAGTGTTTGGCACTTTTTATAAAATTTGTTTGGTAATCCTGCTATGTAGACATTCACATGTTCACTTGCAGTCCTCCTAAGCCCCTGGTACTCAGAAATACCACAGCTTGACAAAAATGTAGCCAGCTGGAAAGTTTTTAATTATTATTGCCCTTGCCTCTAGTGAGGCTAGAAACTGATATTCTTCATTTGATCAGCATAGGTCATTTGGTCAGTATTTTTCCATCTAACTTCCTTAACAAGATTAACTAAAATGTAGTATGAAAAGCTGGACACATGGTATTTATTATTCTGTTTAGAAATGAAGACTTTTTGGCTGAAAGTCACCTCCTGTATATAAACACACCAAAATACTATTTTGACTAGAACTTGGCATCTCAGTCCTGCATGACCAGCAACACTCTTGAGAGGTCTCCTCCTGTATTACAGCTGATTTATCTGGAAAAGAGCCAGTGGGCTCTAAAAACAGCTTATATATTAATTATCACAATGGAATTGTCAGTATGCCATCAGTCATTGTCATACTATTGAAGCTTAGTAGTCTGGCTCTATTGTGGATGCATTTCTGTTAATGTTATAAAAGAAGTTTTGTGCCATACCAATACTGAACATTCACACTTACAATTTTGTGTATGTGGCATTTTGGATAGCATCTAAAGTTTGCAGGGATCATTAGGGCTAGCTGTACAAGGAACTCATAGCAGAGTACATTTCCAGGCTGATTACCATTTTTGTCTTTCTAGTCTCCATGACTATGGAGATTATCAGACACCCTTAATATGGCATTACATAAACACCAGGAGATCGCCAAAGGGCTAACTTTTCGGACGACGTCATCTTCATCCTGTTACGCCCCCGTGCTGTTTCCGTGCTGCTCTTGTTTCTTCTTATTCATGGCTTAAGCCATGTTCCTGTCATGGAACAACAGGCGAGAGAAAAGGTGCCCCATTATGCTGGCACAATGCCAGATGCAGTGGGAGGGCCGTGGCAAACACATCTGGGTGTGATTGGGACAAGGAGCTAAGTGACACACTTTTTTCGTACCTTCCCCAGGTTACTTGGATTTTTTTAACTGTGTTTTTGTGCTTGGTGTCACTTTTTGAATTTTCTTTTGCTTTTTCTTTTGCCAGTAAGGGACCTCAAGACTGTGGTGCATGCGCTGGTAACCTCTCGTCTAGATTTCTGCAATGCGCTCTACATGGGGCTACCCTTGTGCTTGGTCCAGAAACTTCAGTTGGTACAAAATATGGCAGCCAGAGCGGTCTCAGGAACATCTCGGAGAGATCATATAACTCCAGTATTAAAATCTCTCCACTGGCTGCCTATCAGTTTCCGGGCCCAGTATAAGGTGTTGGTTATTACCTTTAAAGCCCTAAATGGCTTGGGTCCAACTTATCTCTGGAACCACCTCCTCCCATACAATCCTCCCCATGCACTCTGGTCCTCTGGGAGGAATCTGCTTCAGCCACAAAAATCTAGGCTGTCTGCAACCTCCCAGAGGGCCTTTTCGGTAATCACCCCCAATTTATGGAATGGCCTGCCGAATGAGATCCGTCAGTTGACAAGCTTGAGTAGCTTTTAAAAAGTACTAAAGACGGATCTCTTTCACCAGGCCTTTCCTGATTAGATCCCGGCCTCAGGAGCTCAGTCTCCTGGCTTTTTAAACCTATGTATATATTTGTTTTTATTGTGTTTTTAGTTAGAAGGTTTTGATTTCATAGTGTTTAATGTCTCTTTATGGGGGTGGGTGGGAGTGGGTGGTGCTTTCAGTCATTATTATAATGTTTTAATTGTTGGAAGCCGCCCCAATTGTTTTTAGCAGAGGGGCGGGGTATAAATAAATAAATTATTATTATTATTATTTATTTTTGAATTTTCCATGCACTCATTCTCTTGCAAGAACAGCTGGGAACTCCAACCAGGAAGTGAATGGGGCTCTGTTCGAGCTCCATTCACTCCTGGACTGCTGAGGGGAAGGGGCAGTCTCGTGGAATGGCAGGTCTGAAATATGGGGCTATCATGCTTGGACAGGTACTGGAGGGGCAGGGCAGAATATAGCAAGACGGGGATGCTTTTTTTCTTTTTTTTCTTTTTTTTTCTTTTTTTTTGTCCTCGTCTGATAAATTCCTATATCCTGCAAAAATGAATTCCAGTCCAGGAGCTTCACAGGCAGAATACTTAAGTCCACTTGTATTTCAGTGCTGTTTTAAGAGCCCTATAGCGCCTGTAAGAGTAGGGACTGTGGACACTTTTATTTGGTTCAATTTTGATTAAAATGGGGGGGGGGAGAAACCCTCTAGAAAACTTGCAATTCCCATACTGATAAAACAACTGGAATGCAGCTATTTTATGTATTTGCACTTTTTGGTATTTTGCAGTATAGTTTTCAAACAACAAAATGCATGCACTGCAAAAAATGTAGAAAAAAATATGTAGAAAAAGGTGGAAATATGTGCATGAAAACAAATATCCATTTTCATTTGGCCTGTTTCTTAGTCTTTCACTGATGTGAAAATGGAACAGAAACAAACTGAAAACTGAAAAAATAAGAAATTGGGAGAAGCCAGAACTGAGAAATCCATACTTCCTCACACAGGAGTTTTGCAGCCATTCAGAGAAGGCATATTTTCAGGAAGGACATCCTTTGTGGTTTTAACACCTGCGTGAATGATACCTGCCTTACTATAGCATGAATGTACAATAGCAGTGCAGTCTTATTTGTATAGTAAACCATTCCACCACACATAGCACATTTACCAAGAGATTTCTGCATAAAGCTGTGGCTAGCTGTTTTCCTGATCAACACATCTCATTAAAAGACATACCACTCTTCGTAATCATGGTGTCTCCCCTGCCAGGTGGTTAGCTCAATTACAAAGGGAAATGTCGAAAACTACTAGACAAAAAACAGAACAGGCAAAATTACAATTTGTTAGAAGGCCTTCTCTAGAAATGTCATCTAAGGCCGCAGAGCAATCCATTTTATTGGAAGAGATTAGGAGATTAGGCCAAGATTTAAGGGATGAGGTCAAGAACCTTAGGAAGGAGATGAGAGATTTAAAATCAGAAATAAAACAGGAAATTAGAACAGAAGTTAGAGAATTGAGAAAGAGTATAGAGGAAGTTTCTACTAAAGTGAAGAAAAATGACCAGAAGATAAATGAGGTAGATGGAAAGGTAGAAAAACTCGAAGAAAATATAGAGAAACTTAACGAGAAAATAAATAAACAAGAGGATGAGAAATTGTGGATGGATATGAAAATGAGAGAAAACTGTATTAAGATAAGAGGAGTGCCAGAAAAAAAAGGATGAGGATTTGATAGAAAGAATGATAATACCATTAGCAGCATATTTACAAGAAAATATGGAAAGTCTGGAAAGAGAGGTGGACAGAATATATAGAGTTAAAAATAGAAGTTTAGCTCAGAGGAAAGCACCTGGAGATATTATTGTTTATTTTACAAGGAAAAGGATCAGAGACCAAATTTTAATTAAGAATTTTGAAAACCAATTCCAGATAGACGGAGAGAATGTCTTCTTGTTAAAAGACATACTGGGGGAAATATTAAGAAGAAGGAGAGAACACAGATTCTTAACTACACAGTTAAGGAGAAAAAATATAAGGTACAGATGGATCAGAACTGATAGCCTATCATTCAGATTTAAACAAAGGAATATATTATTGAAAAATCTTGATGAAGCTCAGGAATTGTGGGAAAAGTACAAAAAGGAATTTAACGAGAGGGAAGATGAGAGAAAGGGTAATGGAAGTGATGAACCTAAAAGTAATAGAGAGACCCAAGATTTAACAATTCTCCAACAAGAGAATAAGAGACAGAGGGCAAAAGAGAAATTGAAAAGGTTAGAGCAGTTGGATCAGGCAGATAGTGACAGAGGAAGTGGAAAAGAAGACTCAGAGGGGGAAGAGCTTGGTGAAAATAGAGAGGATATAGAAGAAGAGAGTAATTTGGAGGGAGAAGACGAAGAAGAAGAAGAGGAAGGAGAAGGGAATTAAGTGACTGGAGATAATAAAACGTTAACTTATGGATTGTTGGAAAATTTTGACATGGAATATCAAAGGGTTAAATTCTCCCCAGAAAAGAAGTAAAATTTTCCATTACCTGAACAAACAAAAATGGGATTTTGTCTGCTTACAAGAAACTAAAATTAAAACATCAGATAAACATCTAATTAAAAACAAAAGACTTGGTCAAGAATTTATATCCTCAGCAAATAAAAAGCAAAAAGGAGTAATTTTGTTTGTAAATAAGGGATTTCAAGCCAAAGAATTATTTAATGATAATGAAGGTCATTGTGTGATAGTGGAAATTAAGAGTGAAATTGTGGGACTATATGGACCATTGGAGAATAAAAATAAATTTTATAAAAATCTAGCAGATAGACTCCACCAGTGTGAATATAACCATTTAATAATCAGAAGACATAAGAACGTTAGCTAAGATCTATAAAATATTGTTAAAATGGGATTGTGAGGAAGAGATAGTTAAAGAAACTATGATAAAATGGGCTCAAAATATTAAAAACACACTCAGATTTGACCAATGGGAAAAACTGTGGAATAGGACATTATCATTAACAGCATGTCAAGATCTGAAGGAGAACTGTTGGAAAATGTTCTACAGATGGTACATGACCCCTGACAAAATATCAAGAATATATAAAACATCTAGCAATAGATGTTGGAAGTGTAAAACGGAAGTGGGAACCTTTTTTCATTGTTGGTGGTCATGTGCCAAAGCACGAAAGTTTTGGGTTATGATCCATACCACAGTTGAAGAGATACTGAAAATATCTTTGAGAATGAGACCTGAAAAATATCTCTTATGTATCTTTGATGAGCCCATGGATAAAGCAAATGAGAAAGTAATGTTTAATTTAATCCTGGAGGCCAGAATTACGTATGCGTGTCACTGGAAATTAGAAACCATCCCCACAAAGGAGGAATGGGGGATTAAGGTGATTGAACTTATGTATTTGGATAAATTAACAAAGGCTATTAGAAATAAAAATATGAAGGAATTTGAGAAAGAATGGAAGGAAACGAGAGAATATTTGTCAGAAATATGGGGAAAGGAAATAGATACTGGATTTTGATATAAATGAGAAAAAGAGAGAGAAAGCTTGAGAAACCCCCATCTGTTAGGAGAAATTAAATAGAAATTTAAGCCCCCATGAACACTAAGCGGTATGGAAAGAGGGGCAGAAACGAAAATTGGATAGAATGGATACCAATGATAAAACTTGATGGGAAGTGGTGAATGCAGTAGAATGAGTAAAAGTTTGTGTGTTAAGATAAGATAAGATTGATGAAGGGGATTTTAATTGTATGTTAAAAAGGAAAGAAAGATTGGATGACTGTAATTAACTGATAGAGAAGTGTAAAAGGTGAAGATATACGGGAGGAGAACATGTGGATGTTATGTAACAAGAATGTATGACATGATTGCATATAAGAGTAGAATATGGATGAAATCTATAATAAAAAATACATTTTAAAAAAAGACATACCACTCTGATGTCCTTTATTTAATGTGTGATAATGGCCCCCTGCCATTATCTTAGACACTAAAAGGCAACACAGTTCTATGAGTGCAGGTTCACTTTCAGGTAACCCAGGGGTTCATGATATTAGTTATGTTAGATTTAAAGAACAGCATGACAAAGATAATGAGAGACAAATCTCATCCAATGGGATAACTTATTAGTGATGGCAACTGTTGAAGGGTTGGTAGAAATTGGGGTCCTCTGCTACTCAAGAGTAGGAGTCCACCCAATTGCTGTAAGTATACAACCATAATGTTCCAATCTACCTTGAGGAAAATATCATTGTACTGTATTTTAAAAATGAATAAGCATGTGTGGATGTTTTGTCCACAGAGAGGAAGGGAGCATAATTAAAAGAACTCCGCTATCAACGGTCCTTTTAATGGAATACCATTTCTGCTAATTATAATGAAGGGATATATATGTAATCAACAGTTTGCCCAGTCTAGATGTCAGATGTGTCCAGCATAAATTAATACAATAATGAAGACTTTTTCTGGTAACGTTAAAATAGAATTGGGCTGTGTGTGTTGTCCTTTCTTTTGGATAGTCATGATTTATCCACAAACTGGGAACTTTTGTGAAGGATGGCATATAAATAGTCTAAATAAATAAATAAGCTGAAAAGTGTGATCAGCCTGCATACCAATCAGAATTCTCTATTGCACCCCCCCCTTAATGACTCCAGTTTAGATACAGCTAAAGGTACACTGTGACTCTACAGATACTTTCTTTGTCTTCAGTGCCTTGAGGTTCTGAGTTTGCTCACTCATTTTGAATATTGCTGAAAGAGGATAAAATTTAATTCGCCAAAGCAGCTTTAGAGTCATTCATTATTTCATTGCCAGATATTTGGAGCACCAGGATAGATGGTTAAAGCACAAACACTGAATTTTGTGAATAGTTGTTTTGTTTTAAATCATGAGTTCATAAATGAACATTTGTGTATGTGCTTCCTGTTTCTGCCAAAAATCACAGCTGGCCATAGCAAAAGTAGTTTGAGTATTGATGTTCTCCTTGGTGGAATTTTGCTATTTTTAGCCCAGGCAGCAGTCTTTTCCTTCTCTTCCACTCAGATTGTCTTCAGTTTACTGAGAAAATCCAAAACAAATGTAAGACATGTATTTTTTTTTCTTCATGAAATGGAGCAAGCATAATCATTTTTACTGTTGGTGAGGCTGTGTGTGCACAGTGGTAGGAACAGTCAATTTCCCCTACTTGATGGATTGTGGTGGGGCTTGTATTAACTTTGGGACACATTAAAGACTAAAATGTTGTATAAAATACACAGATGAAATGTGGAAGAAAAAATGCCCACTGTTGATGTCAAAGATTTCCAAGTTACTTTCCGTAAGTTGTTTCAACTATGAAACATCACATCTGAGCCAAAGTGCCTTCAACAAAGTCTTTTTGAGCTTTAGAATTCCAAATCTTTCTCAACACTTTTTTCTTTATTTGCAAACATTTATCTCTCTCCCTCCTACTGTTACAGAGCAGCGGTGATTCAGACCCATAACAGTGAGTGCCTCTGTTACTTTGCAAGGGTGAAGTAGTCTGGATTTCAGAAATTTGGCAATGGTGGCATCTCAACTCCAGCTACAGAATGATGCTTCTGTCTTTAAGTAGTAAACCAAAGTAGTATGGAAGTCCGTAAGTAGTAAATTAAAAAGAAAGAAATGCAAATAAAAAAAATAGAATGTCATGAGGTTGCTTCATGCTCAAGGGAAAGAGCAACATTTCTTGCTACAGGGATCACTCTCATTGCTCATTGCTGGTCTACAGATCTTGAATTTTCAAGAATGGTTCAAGGATGTGGATGCCTTAGACTAATACCCTTTCCCTTTTTCTTTTTTGTCTCTGTTAGTAGCCCTTATGATCAGACTAAGTTCCAAAGATCCCTTTTCTTCTCTCTTGGCATCTGCTTGTATATCTTTGATCATTAAGAGGGGGTACATGATGGCCTTCTCAGAGATGGGGCTTCTGTGCTTCATCACTGTGGAACTGACCTTCAAATTCTTTCTTAGCCTTCCCCTTCTGGCTTTTCCACTTGATCCAAGAACATGGAAAATAAGCGGCCTAAACAGGGGCAAACCAGGAACTGTCCTTTGAAACAGTGGCTGTGGTTTCCATATTTGTTTCTTCCCTTCTTAGTAGCCACAGAATGTGGCATGGGAGGGTGCTAAACCCATGATTAGGTGTGGTGAACTCCGTTAACACCCACTCACATGTACAACAAGCCTCAGTTCCAAATACTTTATTGTCAGGATCTAGATGCATACGGTAACGCTCCAAAGACATTTCTGAGGTCTTGGCGCCAAAACCCCTTTGTTAATACATTCTGTGAATTTCACTTTTCCACCACTACCACCTAGTTAATTGCAACTATGAGTTCTACGCACGCCTCCTTAATCATTCCCAGGAGAATGACCTTGGTGTGCTTAGTAGCTTTCTCCTAGAACATTCCAGACCCAGCTCCCAGAATGCCCTTTGTTCATGTCAGGTCACTGATGCAATTACTCACAGGCCTAGCAATGCCAACTACTACATAACCTGGCAATCTAAATAGCATACGGGCACCAGCAACATGACATTAGAAGAAGGGAAAGTGACATTTTGCCATGCTTATTTCAGTTATCCAACTGCAAACTTTTCCTCTGATCTCCATACTCCCACAAACTTGTCCTCATCCCTTTTCCCCTCACCAGTTTTCCTGCCTGTGCAGTCTACTGATATCACCTCTCTTAATTTCATTTTCTGTACAGACTACAGCAATCTTGTACACAAAGAGTGTCTATTTTGTGTGTGTGCAAGACTGCTATTTTTTGTGCAAGATTTTTGCACATGATTTGTTTTGTCCACAATTTCTGATGGTGGTTGTTGTTTTGAAATAGCAGCAATCTTACATAAAAAAAATGAGTCATGGAATTTTTTTGTACACAATTGCTGTTTATGTGCAGAAGATAGTAATCTTGCAAAAAGAAATCTTGTACACACACAAAAATTTGCACACAAAATGGTGATCTTGCACAATAAATAAATAAATAACCGAATAGGTTTTTGTTTTAGGTTAATGTTTTATGCAGAAATTTTCCACACAAAAAATACATGTGGCTACACTTGCACAGGGCTTTTAAATATATATTTTTGAGCAAAAAACATGGTGAAAGAAGAGGAGAAGGGGGGGAGAAATAATAATGTATTTCTATCCAGATATTATCCTTCCTCACCCATAAGGTTGAAATAGTCAAATATTTACATCCTCTTTGGAGTAACTCTCTAGTGCCCTTTACTAACTAACATACAGGTAAATAGAATTTAGGGTTGCTATTTCCTTGAACCCTCTCAGCGTTATTGAAGACATTTTTAAAAAATGAAATATTTGGCACTAATACAGATTAGTAATAAAAACCAACATTTCATGATAATACCATTTTTTAAAATCTAGAATAATGCCATAGAAGAGAATGGTACTAGTTTTTCTAGACCATAGTTTTTTACCCTGCAAAATGTAATGTAGCCTTGCGACAATTTATGAACAAGATAACCACAAATGTGCTTTAGCTCAAATGTGTTTGACTCCAATTTCAAAGAAACACGAGACATTAGGAAATTATTTCTGAAAGCAATATTGATCAGCATTGTCCCTGCTATTAATAAAATAGCTTGGAGGAACAGCTCTAAGGGGCATGACCACACTGGATGGGGGATTCTGGGAATTATAGTCCAAAAACACATTTTCCAAACTTTGGTATGTCATTATTCATCAGTCACAAGTTCAGGTATAATACCAAACTAAGATATAAGGTTAATTGCTGTCCTTAGGCTCTTCACTTTCTCCCACCCTAAGGTCTTTTACAATGTTGTTGGGGGCTAAAATGGGATGTGGAAAAGCTCAGGTACACTGGTCTGACTCCCTTAGGAGAAAGGCTGGAATGCAAACATATTAAAGGTAAGAAATCTAAATGTTAACTATGGAGGCTATGATTTTTTTTTCAGTCTGTATTTGAAGGTAATCATTACAAGCAGATTTGGGACTGAATGGTCACCCAGAAGTATAGGTATCATCAGCATTGGTTCTGTTTATTAATACCCACCCACAAGAAAACAAATAAACAAAACCAAAACAAGTGGGCAATATTTTTTTTAAAAGAAAACTATCATTCCTCCTTTATAGTAACAGTGTATTGAGGGAGTGCCCTTTCTGTTCTGAACCTGTCATGCTCATTGTTTTTCCAGGATGTTACCTGCTGAGGGGAAGCGCTGTGCAGCTCTATGAGGTTAGCAGCCCCTGACAAGCTATCATTCACAGGCCTTACTCAGTCTGACTGACTTTTATGAAATAAGGCAATGGCTCAGCAGGAGAAAACAGACAAATGAGAGATGGAGGGGTCAGATATCTATAGCTGAACACAACAGGTCTGAACTCCCATGGCAAAATGGAACATGGTGGTAAAGAAAACATAATATGGAGAAATGTGTAAACATAACACCATTCAATCCAGAGATCAACAGAACAGAGTATCAAATGGCACATTAGCAATGCTAATGGAAGATGATGTGAAAGGCACAGTGTCCACTGCTGCAGAGCTTTGTGGTTTACAGAAATTGGCCTTAAACCTGACAGGATCTTCTACAGAGACTTCTCGGCATCAGGAACTGGCTTGCATTCTACCATTCAAATATATGAATGGGTATTTATTGAAATGGGGAGAAAAGCCATAGAGAAATTTACAATGGATGTGCACAGCAAACTGTGTGAAATTGGCCAAGTTACAAGTTAGACTATATTTACAACAAACTGAATTTAGTAAATTGGAATAAGAAAATGTTATTTGTACCCTTGGAACTCAGATCCAGGTCAACAAATAGCACTTGAAAACAAGAAAGTTAAAATCTGCTCACAACTAAGATAGGTTAGACTGGGGGAAAGAATCCTTTCAAAAATCTATCAGGCACCTATAGGTGTTTCACCTTGCAGAATGCAACCCTTTTTGAATAACGCATGAGAGGGAAATATTACCACTGCAAAAGTTTGTGGAGATGAAGGAGAGTGATAATTAACTTTAACAAGCAGAATTTGTACTACTAAAACAATTGGGCTAATAACTTAAAAAGTCTACAAGAATTATCTATTCAATGTAGCTTGGTAAATGACCCCTAAATCCATCCTTCTAATGTCTTGTTTACTAAAGGTGTGAGCTTTGTGGGAGCTGGTTGGGGTGTGCGCCGCCTGTCACTCCAACTCACCCCAGCCCGGACAGGGACACATTGGCTGATACTGATGGAGCCGGCATGCTGGGATGGCAAAAGGAAGAAGAACCTAGAATTTTCCTCCACGGGGATACTTTGAAAAATCTCTGTGGTGTTCAATCTTTGGAAAGTAAGGTTGCATTAATAATTAAGTTGGTTAATATGAAGCTGGTTAATATGAAGCTATCAAATCCCACATTTTTGAATGAGCACATTAATGATTTTAGAGCACTTGCAAACTCCTGGAGAGGAAATCCCCAAAGCTATGCAAATGGGAATCTTCCTGGCAAGTTTACCAAAATACAACCCCATAATAAATACCTTGCAATTAAAGAATGATTTAACTCTGCCAGAAGTTTTTATTCAGATAAGAGAATTTTACCATAGACAAAACTTGATGTCCTTTAAAAGACTGCTTCTCTTCTCTCCTGAACTAAATGGAGGGGAATTTAACACTTCAAAGGCAAAGAAGTCATTCTCACAGCAGGGGGAAGGATCTGCTGGGGAAACTGCCCAGGGAATTTAACACTTCAAAGACAAGGCAGTAATTCTCAAAGCAGGGGAAAAGATATGCTGGGCCTATAAGATGACCCCCCACTCTTGAGGAGATTTTAAAGTGTTAAAAAGCAGTCTTATACGCCAGAATATACCGTACTTGCCTTCCATAGAAGCCCATTTTAGAGATGGGGAGTATTTGAAAAGGGCAGGTCCTGGCTGCTTGAGGGCTTTGGGATTCTGCAAAGCAAACAAATCAGCTCCCTGCATCACCATTCCATTCCAAGGCTCATTTTTTCCTTATTTTTATTTCCCACACACACAAACCTAGGGGTATTTCTGTGCCACAAAGTCAGCTATCTGACCTGGGCTTCATCCTTTCCCCTTCCCTGCTGTCATCCCAAAGGAACGTTGCAGCATACCATATCATTTTGCAGTTTGACCTTCTGTTTGCATTTAGTGTCCATTATTGCCTCTTCTAATGCACCTTTCTACTTCATATTCTGGAAAAACCTCATTGGAGAAGTAGGACCCTAAGACATATTTCTGAAATATCACATTCCCGTGTTGTTCTTTGACACCCAAGCTAAGAGTGTACCTATGCTATATAATTGTAGCAATTTCATACCACTTTACCTATCATACCTCCATCCTATGGAATCTTGCGAGGTGGCTGTGACATCACAAAGCTGATGTCAACCCTCCCCCTGACAGTGTCACCTGGTGCAGTTCGGCCTCTTTGCACCCACCCACCCCACCCCTAAGTGATGCCAATGGAAGTGGGGGTATTTAGGCTTCTCCTTTAGAGAGGTGTACTCCACTCCCTGCACTATAGCACTAGATCTCTCTAAAGGAGGAATTTGAGTGCCTCAAAGAACTACAAATCTCAGGAGCTTTGGGGCAAGCAACAGTGAACAGCGAGACTGATCCTCTTTTAAAGATATCAAAAAAATAATTGAGCAATGAATATTATTTAGGTTCTAGAGATTCTCAAATTTCAATTCGGTTCATAATTTTAATGTTTATAGTCTAGGTCTTTCATTCATATTCTTGAAGTTTCAATTTCACTGTTGTGAAACTGTATCTCTGAGATGAACTATTTACATTCACCACTCCTTGTCTAGACCACTAATGGCTTTTAGACTATGAACAGCCAACACAACTTCAGACAGATGGGACCTTGGCAGTAATCAAATAATCAGTAAGATTCAGTTTTGCAAATGGAACATAAACAGAGAGGACAACCACATCATTTCCTGCTAGTGAGTGCCACTCCATAATCAGTGAAAAAAACCCAACCACACCCCAGCATAGACATAAGGATATTTAAAGCCATTGCAATCAATTGACTTAAACGTGCTTAACCCTGGATTGGACTGTGGCTCATATGCTTAGACAAACAAACTCAAGTAATATATGATTGATATTATATATATTTCCAAATACTGTATGTTTTATGCTTTCCCTTATTTAGACATGCCAGACATTTTGTTTTGCTTTGCTTTCAGCATAGGCCTTTTAGCTTTTTCATAGAAAATGTTGGCCTGTTCACAGCACTGTGGCAGGGTAATTCTGTTGATGGAACCGCTTCTGCCACTGAAATTGGAAGGTTCCATCCAATCCACCCTCATCAGAGTAACCTCTGTGCACTCCTAAAAGCTATGGAGGAATGCTGGGAACTCTTCCACCCATTAAGTCAGTTTTCAGGAGAAGGAAAGGGGAAAAAATAATGTACTAGTGATCACAAGTTAGCATGATAATGGATTTATGACATTATCTTTCACTTTTCTAACAGAGGCTGAAATCCTATTGGTACATTATACTGGTGTAATGGTCCTTTAGGCCAGCCTATTGCATCCTCTTTCATGCTAGCAATTGTCCAAAACAGCCTCTCACAGAAGCTTTATATTCAAGGGTCCACACTCAAGTTAGGCAGCAAGGAAATATGGTGGTAAACTTCTCTCTAGATAACAACAGGTTTATCTGTCTTCTTCCCTCTATAGCTGTGCAACCCTGTAGAAAGTTGCACTGGCCAAAAGGATCTTGGCCATTTTTTTAAAAAAAATCATGTGATAAAAAATTAAATACTTTTGAAATCCACATTGGAAATAAGCTCTGTTGAATTCAGTGAGACTCCTTTTGAATGGATAGGTTAATATCTGCAACATGATTGAAAGAACCTCGGAATCCCAAACTCTGTCCTGGTGGCTGGTTACTGTTATGCAAACTCCCCTTGGCTCATATTGTAATTGGGTCACAAACTGAGATGACATACAAATTGTATTGTTTATGAGTACTTTGGGGGAAACGATTGCTTTGCTTCCCCAGGGATGTTAAATTATCTTGTAATGTTTTATGCATGGAGTTCTGCAATGCTGCTGTGGAACTGAAGTGTGGGCATGAGAAAAGGCAGCCTCAGAAGTTGTTTTAAAACTACAAACTCCCAACATTCCTTCATCTAGTATGGTCACTCTAGCTTCTTCCATCCTTCAGTGCCACCTGAAACTCAGTTCTAGATTACTTTTCTGCCTTCTGGAACAGATAATGATGGCATGGGGTGGTGGCGGTGGTTGTGTGGCTGTGAGGAAAATCACCTCTTCCAGGATGTGCTGCCTATTAGTGTAAGTTCGCATGTCAATCCTGAACTTTGAGAGTTCTAACGCTCTTACATTAGGGGAATGCAATGAAACCTTCTAGCTGAGAATTATAACTGAGCTGGCTGGGGATGCTGCTAATTGAAGTTCAAAACAATTAACTTCTCCAAACTCTGGAAGGGGAGTTTCTATTCCTAACCAAAAGTGGAAGATGGAGAAAGGACTGGAAGGGCACTCATGGTAGTAGGAACTGCCAGTGCACGGGTCACACACACAAAAAATCTTCCTCCTGCTGTGCTGACTGCTGATTCTGACCTAATCCACTTGCTAGCTCAGCTAATGTAAACCGATTGAAGCAATTGCTGAAAGGTAAGTCAACACTTGTGCAAATCTAATTTATTCGCAACAACCTCAGAAGAAATCCATTCTATGTTTTCTTTTATTCAGCATGGGATTACTCTACATTATGCTCCCTTTATGATCTGATTAGAGCTCTAAGAACTTCTAGGGAGGTCTCTCTGTCCCACCACCTTCTCACACTCCTTTGGTGGGAACAAAGAAGAGGGCCTTCTTGGTGGCTGCTCCAAGACTTTGAAACTCCTTCCCTAGGGGGACCAGGATGACTCCCTCCCTGCTGTCCTTCCACCAGCAGGTTAAAATATTCTTATGAAAGGCAGGAAGAAAATATCATCATCATCATCATCTTTATCATCCAGTACTACACAATTTATTCTTATTTCCCATGCTATAATGTATCCACATCCTTAGTCTGTTAGTGAGTGACAGGTTGACTTTGTACCCTGCTTACGACAGATAATTCTGTTTCTGAAGGGCTGACAGAAGACTTTTCTCTTTGAAGGTATCTACTGATAGAGTGTCCAACCCAAGTCCAGTTAAAAGAGAGGAAACCATAAGAAGAGAGCATGGGGTCTTTAAGAGCAGCCTGAGCACAGTCTTGCTTCAGATCTTCTACACCATGTATGCAATGTACTGTACTACCTTCTATTTAAATTCTAGTAATCATTGCTGAATTGTTCCTAGATTCTGTCCTGTATTTTGGTGATGCAGTTCCTCTTTTGTTATGCTTCTAAGTGCCTTCCCCTTCCAACAAGTAGTTTGGTAGAAGACTTCTCTTGATTCTTTATAAATCCTACAGATGGAGAAAGGTATACCCAAGATTTTGGAATATGAATTTAGTCTGAGCATTGGCCAGAGGTACATTCCTCTTCATTTTATAATGGATCCTTCCATGTGAAAAACTGTCCTTTTAAAAAAGTATTCAGTATTGATGTAGCATTGATCAGTGTCATTATCTGCCTTGAACACTGGCATAATTGTTTTGCTGAATGATCAAAGTCATAGTTTAAGCTTAAGCAGGACAGAAATTGCTATACCTCTTGTAGAATAAAGGAATACAACAGACAACACATGGGAGAAATCATTGAAATACTTTTTTAAAAAATGCTGAATCCATATCTAAAGATAAAACTGGAAAGTCATTCTTAACTTCCTCCCTGACCCCTCAAAAATAGACTTTCTAGGGCATGCGCTAAATCAAATTATTCTGGCCTGCTGTGTTCCCTACCCAAGAGAGGCAGGGTTATAAATACATGTCAAAAGATGGCTATCTCTTTTCTTTGTTTTATAAATGAATTTAGCAAGCCCAAAGGGAACATGTCAGCAACTATATAAATGCAGTTTGCCGCTTGGTTAGAATTATGTGGCAGGTTAAGGACCTAATGGTTAAACACATCCATTGTTCCTTGTCCAGGAATTATATTTTCTATTTATTATATTTTATTCCATACTTTCTTCATGTAACTTGAGGCAATCTGCTTATACCTCCCACCCCCTCAAAAACAAAACAAAAACCAGTAAGGCAGCATTCAAAGAGATAACTTTGTTAATCTATTTTAGCATTAAAAACATAAAAGAATCATTTGAGACTACTGGGAAGAAGAATTTCCAGCATAAGTCTTTTAGATTCAGTTCACTTCATCAGATGCAACTGAGTTAGGTTATAATAATAACAGTAAATTGCCATTAACCAACTGAAAAAAACCTTCTTAGTTGATGAGAGATTCAAATCTCTAGTGTTCCAAGTCAACTTCTGGTAGTCTGTTCTCTATGTTACATTCCTGAGAACAGGGACCCTTTCACAATTTATAATTAGTACAGTATTATGATTCCACTAATCAAAGTTTAAGTCAGGATATTTAGAATTCTTAATCAGAGAGCTCTAGTGCTTCACCAAACTACATAGCTCCAGGTTCTACAGAATGTTGCCATGACGGTTAAAGTAGAATTATAGTGGTAAAATTAAGTAGTGTGAGGGGCCCAGGAGTACTGAATATGTAGCCCTCAAAATGTTGCTGGACTCCAACTACTGAAAGACCTAGCCTGTACAACCTAAAGTCAGGGTTGATGGGAGTTGTAGTTTAGAACACATGCAGTAGTACAGGTTCTAGAAACATGTGGTGTTAGAAAATTATCTCATCAATACATTTTGTTGGTAACATACATATATTTGTTGGCCTCCAATGAACAGGGGCCATATTAATGCTGTCATGGTGCTATGCACTACAATGGAGAGCATAGAAGTAAAATCATCCCCTCCTTTTCCCTCTTTGGATCTTTCATCAGCAAGCGCAAGCTTTTGGGCAAGTAGTGAGAACAGCAAGCAGCAAGATTGGTTTGTAGTTGAGCCTGGTCATGGGGCAGCATTAGATTGCATGATCTGGACCACCCCAGCTTTGTTTAATTCTGATTTTATTACTTTTGTTTTTTTTTTTCTTAGTTTAACTTTATATTTGAGTTGCTTAGAATTATTGGGGGTGGTATGGAGTTGCAGTCCCCAGCTGGGCATAAGTAGAGTGGCTGGGCTGGATTTGGGGTGGTTTGGCATGAGGTGATACAAGGTCCCCAAGCAGGCCTTGGTGGGGTGTGGGGTATTAAGCCCCAATAGGATCAGGGATTTCTCAGGCCCAATCAGGCCCACGGTGTATAGGTGGGTCTTCATTAGGCTTTGTCAGACCCCAATTTGAGTAGGCCTCTATTTGGCTGTGTGGTTAGGCCTCCGCCCAGTGAGGTTAGAGCCTTACTTGGTCAGGTAGGATCCCCTTGCGTGGGCCCCATCAGGGCTTCGTCATTGGGCATTAGTAGGGTTGCCATAATTCTCTGCCACAAAACCTGGACAAAAGTACCCACGTTTTGACTAGGGAGGGGGAGGATGGTTCTCTCCTCCCTCCCCCACCCCATAGAAGCCTTCCTGCTGCTGCCACCAATTTATTCCAGGGGACGTGGATGGCCTGGAAGAGACACATCCAGCTGCCTTTGTCCAGCAAACCTGTGAGCTTTGATAGGAAGGCAAAGCCCTGCAGGTCAAGGAGGAGGCCAATGACCAAAAGGCGCACACACACGAGCTTCTACATAGGCAGTGACCTTGGAGGCCAGACTCACCACACACACACACACAAGTAAATTGCTGGGCTTCTTTCCTCTCTCTTCATTTTCCTTTGCACTCTCTCTGCTGCTGCCGCCTGCTCTGCACACTCCAACTCCTGCCTTTTGCACACTGTATTCTCCCGCCTTCTGCACTCACTCCCCATGTGACCCAGAGCAGAGAGCCTGTAGACAGAAAGCCTGGAGTCAGAAACTGGGATCTGCTGCTTGAAGCAGCCCAACCAGATGGGACAACTTTCTGTCCCTCTAATCTGGGATTTTCCTGGTTTTCCAGGACTTATGGCAACCCTAAGTATTAGGCCCTGGCCACTCCCTCCTGATCAGGCCCCGATTAGGCCAGCCACTCTGTACCATCACTGTGAGGCCCTGGCCAAGGTCCCACCTTCTGTTTGGCCCTGATTAAACCCTGGCTGCTCTAAACCTCCACCACCTGTGAATGCCTTCCCTTTTGTAGGCCCCAATTAGGCATTGGTCACTCTAAAAGGACATCTATACAGTGAAAATACTCCTCGTTGAATGCAAGGAGAAGGCTACCTGTCCTAATGGGATCCCACGGCATGTCGAAGTATTCAGAAGGACCAAAAACTTCACAAGTAATGCTTTCACAGCTTTTCTCGTAATTTTTGAAAAACTGCGAGGGGGTGCACATACCCCCTTGTTAGGACAGTGATTCAATCAGGATTGCTGTCCCATAGTAAAGGAGGCACACCCCTGATTGGCTGGATAAGTACCTGCAGCTGCCATCCCCCCCCCCACCGAGTTATTCGGGTGAGGAAGGCAGCTGTGATTTCCACCCACCTGGCCATTATCGCTGCCTCTGCGGGGATCACAGAAGATAGGAGGGCAGCTGCCACCCTCTCCCCCTTACCTGGCTCCATTCCCCCCCCATGCTGCCGCCCCAACCCCCGTGGAGACCGAAAAAGGGAGGAGGACTCTCTCACCCTCTTCTTCCTTCCTCTCTGGGGATCTCCATGGGGATTCAGGGAGGTAGGAGGGCAGCTGCCATCCTCTCCCCTTTCCCCGGTTCTCTTCCCCCCCCCCCGCCACTGCTGCTACCCCACAGAGACCGAGGAAGGGAGGAGGGCTCTCCCTTCCTCAGCTGTCATCGTGAAGCTTATGGAGGATGCTGGGTGGAAAGCCAACATCAAGACAAGTCGCAGCTGCTGCAAGTTACTACTACTGTGGGGTAGTACATTTCTCCCCCCGCCCCATATAGATGGGGCCTAAGCCTCTACCAACTCTGTCAGGCCTAGGCACTACTAGGTACTACTACCTCTGATTAGGCCTGTTCTTTTATAAGCCCTGACTGGTGGTACTAGGCCTTTGGCACTAGGCTTCCCCCTCCACCTATCTACTGCAGTTAGGCTTGTTCAGACCCCCTCCATCCTTGTGACTAGGCTCTGACCATAGGTGGCATGCAGGCCTAGTTTCCTCTGTGCTGGGCTGCAAGTTGGCCTATAAAGAATGTAGGCCCAAGTCAAACTTTAGGTTACCCAGGCTGAAGGTCTTTTGCCATCAAGACGAGGTCCCATTGGGCCTGAGGTGGTACCATCTAAGCCCCAAGTCAGCCTCCAAGGAATATTAATGTTGCTGTGATGCCTACAGGCCTTTGCCTCATCATAGGCCCCATTTAGACTCTGAGGCACTGAGGGTTGGATTAGGACTGCGGTTTGAGTAGCCATGGGTCCAAAGAAGGGTAGAAGGGGGTCAAAGGGAAAAGGTTCAGCCATGAAGCAGCCCTCCAAGTGTCCTCCCCCAGAATGTCTTCCTCATGTGAAGATGAGGGAGCTGTTAATAGCACAGAGGTTATTCTATCAAGGCTACATGCTTTAGAGCAGGATAGGCAATGTAGACCCTTTAGGAGAGCAGCTGAATGTTCAGCTAAAGGGGTGGTTAAGGCCAGATTAACTAATGAGATATTGGCTTGCCTTGATGCCTTAGAAAAAGACAAGAGGTACAAGGAGCCTGCAGGACCAGCTATATTGTGAGATGAGCCAGAGTTGGTGGTCACTGCATCACCTGCAGACCTGGATGAGCTAGAGGATACTCACACAGCAAATGCCGACACAGGTGAGACACACAGCATAGCTGGTAGGGCAATGTGGGGCATAGTTGGCCATGGCGGTAATAAAATATGCCTGTTAGCCCAACATGCCTATTAGTCAGCCGAACATGCCACAGGCTAGTAGCAGGGGAAGATTCCCACCTCAGCAGGCCTGGGCATGGGAACAACCACCCTGGGCTTCATGGTATGGTTTCCCCCTCTAATACGAATCAATGCAAACAGGAGATCATGGTGCAATGGTCCCAGCATCACAGGTTAGCTAAGGTAATGTTCCTTTTTCACTGTTCCTTGTGGAGAACAGATGCTCCCACAGGGTGAACTACCGTTGCAATCAACTAGGGACAAGATATTATAGGGGATATTATGTTGATACTTTTCCCCTGCTCTATCGAGAATTGGAGAAGAAAGAGAAGGATGAATTTGATGATAAGGAGAAAGATAAACTAAGGATGCATAAAGTGGATTGAACATAAGCAAACTGGTTGTCTGGATTCTTCATATAAGCTGGAGTGATAGCTAAGGCACAACCTCAAAGGATCTTCTCACTCGCACAATATATGGATATAATCTATAGTGCCTACATGGACTTTTAGGGTCCTGCATACCTCCTTTATGATGAGTCTTTCAGGATGAAGGTGGCAGTTCACCCCACCCTCCAATGGATGCAGATTGTACACCCTCAGGTATGGATGCAGATTGTAACCCCTGCATGATCAACCCAAGGGGAATGGTCACACATGGCTATACTGTGCAGAATGCCAAAGGGAACACCATCATGTGTTTGCAAGGCACTCAAGGACAGCAGCAGAAGCTGCTTTGTTGGGTGTTTAGGGTTCAGGGTGCATGTGCTTGTAAATACTGGCACAAGCATCCTGCTTGATGAGGCTCCCACTCCTTTGAGAGTTTCCCCAAGGGGAAGGGTTTATCAGAAGGAAACCAGGATCAACAGGTAGGTAAGCATGCTGACACATGGATTCTCAGGTTGGCCTTCCAGTAGTGGGCCAGCCAGAGAGGAACCCAGTATTTGGGGTCTCTATGGAGCTCTGGTGTTTTGCCCAGGGGAAGCTGGAGAGGTGGTCTGGGGAAGATCCCACACTAAGTTACTTTCCCCTTTGGCACATCTCAGGGGTTCAAACTTAAATAGGTGATAGTTCAAATAAAGTGTCCCATTTCCAATGCAATTCTTGTGTGTGGTCTCATTATTTCATGGTTGGCCAGCAAATGTAGCTTCACCCCACCCCAATTTTTTTTTAAAAAAAAACCACCAACAAGTTAATTTCATTTCCATGTAAGTGTTAACTCATGGTTAGGTTCTCTGGCTTTTCACTTGCTCAATTTAAATTCATTTCAAGAGTTAGCCACAAGAGAGTTTGATTAGGAGTCTTTGAGTTGCCAAGGCCATGTTTTAGTTTACTGCGATAGTGGAGTGGTCAGGTTAAAAAAAACGATAAACTAGGGTGTTGAAATTTTATACATACATATATAGCTATGCATTTTATCAGAACAATTAATAGGGAAAAGTAATGATTCTGCTTTCAAAATACTGTATAAATATTCTGAAACTGGAAGAGAGCAGCTTTAAGACCAAGGAGGGAAAAATTACTTTCCCCACAAAATGCATGATTAATATGCTGAATATTTTGTTTTAACCAAATTAATGAAGTGCTTAACCATTTCAGATAGGTAAATACATGAAATGTAGGTAAGTTGGTATCTAATAGGTGTGTCAGCCAAAATGATCATCTTCGTGTTTACACTGAAATTAGCCGGGATGACTTTTGGCATTTAAGTTTCCCTCTTCTACATCTTGTTCAGTATTTCGTACAGTTGCAAGAAAATAACCAGCAACATAATAAATACCATACTCCTTTTATCACCTGCATTTCCCTCCTCCACACCTCAGACTATCTCCCCAAACTCCTAGAAATACCTGTTACCTTGTCAACATACTCAATTCTAGTCTCTCTCCAAATATCTCAGACAACAAAATGGAAAACAGAACAGATCTGATGCCTCCCGTGAGCAGTACAAAGCTGTGCAAAATGGAAAGTCAGCCCCTAGTTATTTTTGTACTTCAAACACATATTGCCTAATTTTGGGGGAACTGTGGCTGCCTTTTCCCCCGTGTTCTCTTTTATTGTACTGCACTGCCCCCTGCAGGTAGAACCCAGAATCGATGTCACTGCTGGTATTGCTTTTTCTTTGCTGCCAGCTTGGAATCCGTAATTTTTCTCAAGTCTAATAAAAACAAATGTGGCACTTGTATAGCACACTGTGTTACAATTCTTTATTTACTCTTGGCATGTTGTCATCAATCACATCATTATTTATTATTCAGAGGTATAGAAAGTAAGGAAAACCAGAAAAACAAAAATGAAATGCATCAAATAGATAACATCACAAGCAAGAGAAACAACCTGAGCATCAATCAAATAGCATAGTATGTGTTAGTTTAACATTTTAAAACAAAAATCGATGGGTTTTTGAAGATAGGGCTATACAGGATTGTGGAATCAGTGTTCTAAGGTATAATACCAGGATTTAAGGAATATATTATTTTTCGTGAAACTAACCAAGAGCTACATTTCTCCCTCAAGATGCGTTGGGTCACACATCCCTTTCTCCTGACAATTAGGCATGTTGGCTGTTGCTGATGGGAGTTGCAGTCTAAAACATCTACAAGGTACCAGGTTGGCAAAAGGTGATTTTAGAATAATGTAATAGCAGGTCATCTTCTTGGTTGCATTACTGGAAGCTCCTTACAATAGCATGTTTGTTCTCAAATTTATGCCATGTGAGATAGAGAATGAACAATATAATCAATAATTTCCCAGCAATTAATTCTTACTAATGGAGTAAACCTGCACTTCTTACAGTTGAAAAGCTAGCAGCCTTAACACCGGGTGAGGACTCAAATAACTGAACAGTGTGTGTGTGTGCGCGCGCTTGTGTGTACATGTTGCCTTCAAGTAGCCTAACTGATGAAAGAAAGAAAGAAAGAAAGAAAGAAAGAAAGAAAGAAAGAAAGAGGAAGGAAGGAAGGAAGGAAGGAAGGAAAAGAAAACACTCCTTCCCATTTAAAAGTTAAAGTAACATGCTACTGAGCAGACAGTTCTAAAACATTTCTATTCTCATCTTGTTTTCCTCTCATCTCTTTGTTCTCCTTATTGATCCTTGTATGAACAAGAAACAGTCAATCATTTGAGACCTTGCCAGAAATTAGGGTCACCAACCTTTAAGCCTGCCCCATAGATGCTCCTTTAACACCAGTAATTGTTTGATATATAGCTTTTCTTGTGTTTTTCTTTTTGAAGCTATGAGAAGCTTCACCTGCTGGTATTTGCATATCAAACTGTATTATTGTTGCTGGAGATGGGGAGAAATGCTTGAGGGATTTTTGGTCTTTCTTCTGTGCCAAAAACAACTTCACTGAATTTGGGTATTATACACATTAATTGAGCTGAGGAAGGTGCCATTTGCTACTCTGCCTCAAACAGCAAAATATTTGGGGCTATCTATGTTATTAAGCCAATACTTTCTTTACAATCTTGAGGTTAAAACACAGAGAACATGGAACAATACTTACATCTGGGCCCTGGAGACTGGTACCCCTTGCTGGTGGGGTGCTGAATCCACTCTGGGTTTTAGTTAGAATTCTCCAGGCCTTCCCAAGGTGCTGAAACATATCGCTAGAATAGGCACAGCACCATTGATAATTCTTTTAAATTTCAGGCTAAAACACAGAACCGATTCACCACCCCATTAGCATAGAAGCCACTGACTATGCAATGGGCTAGGAAAAATAAGGGGGAAAGAGCGGGGAAAGATTTTAATGTTCTTCTACAACATAAGTCTGCCTTTTAACCTTCCTCATAGATGCAGTTTAACAGCACTGTTACTGCTTAATTGTAACAATTACTGTTAAGAATGGTGTGTGTGAGGGGGAGCATTTACTTCAGTCAGCCAGGACTAAGCTGGCAACAGTTAACTGGAGGACTTTTGCTTCACCCACCCCCAAATTGTGGAATAAGCTGCTAGAAGAGAATCAACAGCTGGACACATTGTGTGAGTTTAAAACTGCATTAAGCTTCAATGACTTCTGGCAGGCCTATCCAGATAGTTTTAAATCATGAGTTTTTAAATTACGAATTGACTGTTTTTGATGTGTCTGCATTTTAACTATTATTAATGCTTTTTAAACTGATTACGTATTTTAATTGGTGTTAATGTTTTGAGCTATGTTATGTATTTACAAAGATTAGAAACAGAAGCTAGAAAACTGAATTCTTTAAAATAAAAATTAAAGAATACAAAGCAAAAAGAAAGAAAGAAGAAAAGTTGAATTTTAGTTTTCCTTTCGGCAGTTATACATGCATATAGTTACTCTTATCTCTCTCTCCAAAATCACCACATGATCCCTTCTTTCAATAACCTATTCCAGTGGCTCTTAACTTTTCCTTTACCAGGGACCCCCTTTAAATATCTTTTGTTGCCATGGGCCCCCAAGACTTTAACTCAAGATTTAAAACAATAATAATAACGGCAATCAACAACAACACAGTTACACCATCCATTAAAGCTTCCCTTAGAGGCAGTGGAGGGGGAAGGAAGACTTTTGTCTCGCTTCTTCCCATAAAGCTGTGGCTGGAACGGATTGAATGGCAATGCATAGGCCAAGCCAACCAGCCAGCCTTTGCTTTGGTTTCTGTCATGTGGCCACTCCACTGCAGGGAGGAGGTGGGCCATGCAACCTTCAAGCCTTTAAGGACTCCCTGTGAGGACATCACAGAGCCTTGGGGGTCCCTGGACCACAGGTTAATAACCACTGACCTATTTTTTCTAATAACCAAAACCAAAAATTATGAGGTCATTTTTTTAAAAAAAATGGTTATATTTTAATCTGCTTTTCCCTGCCTCAATCGATAGGAAGAGACGGGTTAGAAATAATAATGAGGAGGAGGAGGAGGAGGAGGAGGAAATATTGACACAGGTGGGCAAAGTGTGACTTTGAAGCCACATGTGGCCCAACAGCTGTTTTTGCAACTCCCCCTCCAGATTCTCTAAGATTGTCTTTCTTTATCCTGGAAAAAAATAATATATTTTTGAAAACAACAACAGTGACTTTCTTCTCTTAGAAGCATTCAGGAGCAGGTGTTCACCCTTTGTGGATCCTTTTGCACTGTGTAATATCAACAATTATCATTTTTTTTCAAAACCTGTATAGATTCCTAGTCATTTCTGGGGGAGGGAGTTTCCCTTCCATTTTTGGAAGTCTAGGGAGCCCCTACAGAGTCCGAGGACCTCCCAAAGTTGCCCATTTTTTAGTCTTTCTTTCTTTTTCATGTCCCTTTGACCTTGTTCAGGGAATGTATGGCTCCACCAGAGCTATAAAGCTCTATCTGTGTTGGGGGATTATACAACTCAGAAGCTGGAAAACTCAGAGGGAGGGATTATTTTTCACATGAATGGCCTACGTTTGCTGTCTGTTTTGTTGTACTGAAAGTGTAGGCTTTAATTAAACACTCAACACACAAACACCAGTACTGATCATTCCTGTTGAGTTGGTGCTCAAATAATGATTGTACTCTTTCCTTGCTTAGCAAGCTGAGGCCCTCCAGATATTTTAAAACTACAACTCCAATAGTCCCTCACCACTGAGCATGCTGGCTAGCACACCCTCTAACATCTCACATTTCAAAACCAGGACATGTGTGGCCCAGCAAGATCAGAGTATAGTCATGATGGGAAATGTTATTAATAAGGAAGAACACATAAACTAGGAGAGGTTGCAGCTGTTTGCTTTTGCCTGAGCCTACTGGGCCTACCCTCTCCTCTCTCTACTGCTAAGTTGAGCACAAACTGTTTTTGAGCTTTAAATTTAGTTTGCAGCAATGAGGTAAGCTGAGGAAAAGTGGGAAGAGGAGAGACAAACTGGGATATTTTAAAAGCAGCTGGAAAAGTGGGAGGGCAGGGGATTACTTGGTACTGTCCCTGCCAACTCAGGATAGTTGGAGAGTATGAGATGGATTAATGGGACTTCATATCCAGTTACATCTAAAGGACGACTTGATTCACTGCCCTGGTTTAGGACAGCAAAAAGTTTCAACGTGATGGTTATTCCACATTGATTGTTGTAGCTGTCTTTTCCTCCTCCTCGCCTGCAACCACCAGCATACCAAATCAGCACTTAAATACACTTACATCTCATCAGTATCTGAGGGGAGATTGTAGTTTTCCCCAGGGTTTTAATTTGTCTGTTAAATAACAACATGCTTGGCAGCAGCAACTGCAGCCTTTTAATCTATGCTTCCCTAGGTACCATGGGAAGTGTTAAAATTAGATTTTTTACATTTATGAAGCCAACAGGCCTTGACTTCAAACTTGCGAATAAGTGGTAATTAGCATGACGCCTCTCTCAATTCCTAGGAGGATGTTGTTATGAGAATTCACTGTGCTAATTTTAAAGTTGTTTTTTTGAACTCTCTCATCTTGAGTCACAGCAAACAATTAATTTGGAAACTTCCTTTCCAACTATTTGACCAGTGCTAGTGTGCAAACTGCTATTGGACAGTAGATGGGAAGCTTAGGATCTTCCTTGTCTTTTCCACTTTAGTTTTCATCACAAGGCCAGCTCTATATACCATGATTTATTTATTTTTTTTAAAAAGGCATAATGAGCTGGCCTTTTTCATGTAGCATATTCTGAGGCTTTAGATCAAGTTGTTGATGATCTAATATATTATAGTCTGACCTATCATGAACACACACCATTATGGTTTTTCCCCTCAAGCGCCAAAACATTAATTCCTTTCCAACATATATTCACGGCCTTACTACACTCTAAAGAAAAGCAGGAAGGGAGCAGGAGCATTCTTTTTCACACTGCCTTACCACATGACATTGCTGTCCTTCTGGTGTTCTTTCATTCTGGTCCTGTGGAGGATCAAAGTAGAATCACGTCTTTTTGCTAATGGGTTTTTCTGGTTAGCAAAAAGACGTGGTTTTACCTCAGTCCCCCATGGAACTGGAATGAAAAACTGACAACGTCACATGGTAAGGCAGCGCAGAAGACGCAATGTACCTGCTCCCTTCCTGCTTTTCTTCAGAGTGTGATATGGCCCTCAGATTTCATGACCGAAATATCCATCCCTATAACTGTTATCAGTCCTGTTACAGTGAAAACACAGGGAAATGTGCCTGTCTTTGGTTGTAGGAGGGGAAATAAGCTTTGGGAGGCATTTTTGACAATGAATATGTCAGTGGATGAAATATTTTGAAACCTTCTCCTATACAGCTCCCTCCATTATTTTTAGGTTTGTTTGGTTTTGATTGTTTTTTTTTTAAAGCACATCAGGAAAACTGTTCACAAATTTCCCATATTGTGTGTAATGAGCTTGTCATCCATCATACAGTCCTATAGTATCCTGTATACAAGGAGAGGGTGACTTTTTGTCTATTTTGGAATACATCTCACATGATCCCTTACCACTGATCGTGGTGGCTGGGTCTTCTGGGAGAGGGCCAAAACATCTCTATCCTTCCTATATACTACTAACAAACTTATGTAGCCAAAATGGCACCATCATGCACAAGAGAAAGGTATCAGTAGGTTTGGGAGCATGAAAAGAATCAGTTATCACACTACACTGTTATAGCACTATTATTCCACTTTAACTGCTATAGCTGCCTCCTGTGGAATCCTGGCAAGGGGCATTTAAAACTCTAAGCCAGAGAGCTCTTAGCCCTCACTAAACTACAAACTCCAGAATTCCACAAAAGCAGTTAAATTGGAATAATATCACTATGGCAGTGTAGTGTGATTTATTAGCACACTACACTGTTATAGCGCTATTATTCCACTTTAACTGCAATGGCTACGTCCTGTAGAATTCTGGGGTTTGTAGTTCACTGAGGCCTAAGAGCTCTCTGGGTGAAAATGCTAAATGCCCCTCCCTAAACTACAAATCCCAGGATTCCACAGGAGGCAGCCAGAGCAGTTAAAGTGGAATAATAGCACTATAAAAGTGCAGTGTGAGAGGAGATTTTCACACGGGGCCAAAATGCCCCGTTACTGCCCCGCTACCTCCTCTCCCGTTCCTGCCACAGAATAACATAAATCTTTCACACACTCACCTTAATTCCGCAGCAGGAACGGGCTCCCCCTCCCCTTGCTGGCTGGCCGTAAATGCAGCCGTCGTAAGGCTGCTTTTATGACCAGCCGTCTGAAATGTTATCATGTTATCACGTGATAATGCCAGACAGTAAATTTAAAAAAATAAAACTCCTCCAAACATAAAATCAGTTCACCAAGCACAAAAACACTTTTTAAATCACATAATCAAAACAGGGAGGGTAAAATAAAGGGTGCCACTTACCTGGATATCCAGATCGTACCAGGAACTGCTTGGAACAGACCTCCCCTCCACGGCTGTCATTTCGGAACAGGGCTCCTGTTCACACACCCATGATTGCATGATAGTGACGGAATGGGAGGTCTATTCACGATGAAAAATCGTGATTACATTGTTCTGGAACAGTCATGGGAGTAGGATGGATGCAGGACAGAACGGGGCCAATGTCATCCGAAAGGGAAAACCTTTCCCGACCCTGTTCTGTTCCAGCCACGGGATATATAGCCCGTGTGAAAATCTCCATAATCTCCAAAGTCTCAAAGACAGAAATACACAAATGTGGAGGAAGGATCATAACAGGGGACCATAAACAGCCCAGTGTACCCACTCAGTGGACATGGATTGTTGATTGTGCAAGTGGGGATGGAAATATCGGGGAAAGGTACATGTAATGGCTGTCCAGGAAAAGGGCATGTCTGGCTTGTAGGCTGTCTGGCACTTCCATACTACACTGCAACATTATGTTACAGATCTCACTTGTTCTGACCAATTATACAAAGTTGTACTAAACGTTTATTATAGCACATAACATAAGGAGAAGGCAGGGAACTTGAAGGAAGGGTCTTTGAAAATAATGTCAGTAAATATTGAACTACAAGACAGAATGTATGTCAGGTGTAAGGCAACGGTATAAAGTCTAATGGGCAAACTGTGAGAACAAACACGGACTGATCGCTGAGTGATGACAAAGAAAACAGGAAAAGCTCCTTCAAATATGACAGAGAACAAGAAGGGTTTAACCTGTGCGAAGAGAAGAAGCCATCACAGGGAAAAATGTAGAGGAAAGCAGACACAAGTGTAAACATGATGGGATGAGTTTGGCGAAGAATGCTGCTGCTATGAATCCACTACTTGGCCAGCCACTGTACTATGGGTATGCAAGTACTGTGATTATATATACACTCAGTAGTGAAGTAAACCACACATACATCTGTGCACAGTTGCAGGAAGAAGAGTTGTTACAGCTGCTCCAACAGTCAGGGCAGTGAAACGCAATGAAATGGAAAACAAAAGATGGGGATTTGAGTCCCTGGCTAAAATTTATATGCTATTCTGATTAATTGCAGCCTTGTTGTTTGTCTTAGTTTTGTTATCCAACTTTAGTTGTTTTGTTGGATGACTAGTTTTGAAAGCATCTTTTGTTTTTGTTTTTTTCTTTTGTTACTTGATCCCCCACCCCCGCTTCTGATGGATGATGCACACTGCTATGAATATCTGGTTGAACATTAATTTCACACAATCAGTGATTAATCATTACCAGTATATACTTGAAGCCTCACAGGTAGAGTTATCTGCATCTTGATTTCTATAATAATAAGCAAAACAATCTGTTTATCCCATATGCTTGCAAGAAAACTGTATATGTGTCCTTAGCAATTATCTCAGTTTGTAGTTCATGTCTAATATACAAAAATGAGCAGTACTTGGTGCTCTTGTTTAAAAATAATTTTATCTCTCAAGGAAAACTGTGCAACGTGAGGGTGGGAACAATGTGGCTCTCCAGATGTCAACTGTAGCCATCATAGCCCATTGTGATGAATGCTAGGAGTTCTAATTCAGGAACGGCTAGAATCATAGAATCATAGGAGATTACCAGACACAGCTAACATTGTCCTTTTGCATTCCAGTGATGTTATGCTGGTATTGCTTCTCATTGGTGGCTGAAGCCGTCAATAGATCCCCCAGTTCCATGTTTGTGCTGGCATTGCCAGCATGCCAAAACTCAGGCCATGTAACTCTCGTGAATGCAGCAAGAATGGCAGGTCCAGCATGAACACTTCCAGTTGAGATCTGTACATCCAGGTAAGTTTCACTCTTTTTATGACCCTCCCCAGGTTACTTGGGACTTTTAAATTGTGTTTAGGTGCTTGGTGTCACTTTTTGTGTTTATTTTTATTTTATTTTTTTAATTTCTTGCACTCGCATCTTCTTGCAAGAACGGGCAGGATTTCAGTCCAGGAAGTGAACGGAGCTCCATTAGAACTCCGTTCTTTCCTGGGCTGAGTTTTCTATGGGAGAGAAGCTAAGTGCAGTGATGAGGGTTATTGTGCTGGGACAGGGGCCAGATTGGAGATTGTGGGACAGAGACACTTTTTACTGAGTCATATTGGGGAGGGAGACAGTATTCTGGAAGGCAAAAGGGCTGGAGAAAATAGTCATAGAGGGGACAAGGCAAATAGTGCAAGGACCCAACAGTGGGAGGCAAAAAAACTTGCATGGGCAGCAAGTAAAGGGAACACATGGTCTTAGATGTCTCTGCACTAATGCACAGAGCATGGGAAATAAGCAAGATGAACTTGAACTCCTAGCACAACAAAGCAAATTGGATATAATAAGCATTACTGAAACCTGGTGGGTTGAGTCTCATGATTGGAATGTAGAAACAGAGGTGTATAAACTTTTTAAGAGAAACAGGCCAAACAGGAAAAGAGGAGGAATAGCATTATATGTCAGGGATATTTATACCAGTGAAGAGATCCATGACATCAATACTGGAAGCCAGGTGGATAGCATCTGGATAAAAATTAAAGGGGAGGGAAACAACAGGGATGTTATTGTGGGACTCTACTACAAGCCCCCAAGTCAGACGGAGGAATTGGATGATGCCTTTCTAGAACAGATGACCACACACACAGAAAGGAGAGATGTAGTAGTGATGGGTGACTTCAACTATCCTGATATTTGCTGGAAATTTAACTCAACCAAAACTTCAAGGTCTAGCAAATTCCTTACTTGCCTGGAAGACAATTTCATTGTCCAAAAGGTGGACGAGGCAACAAGGGGGTCAGCTATTTTAGATCTGATCCTAACCAACAGGGATGACCTAGTTAATGGGGTGCAAGTGGTGGGATCCTTAGGTGGAAGTGATGATGTTCTTCTTGAGTTTGTTATACAATGGAAAGGAGAAGCCAGGCATAGTCAGACACGCATTCTAGATTTTTGGAGAGCTGATTTCAATAAACTCAGGGAAATACTGGGGGTGATCCCATGGTCAGGAATACTAAAAGAGAAGGGACTTCAAGACGGATGGGACTTTATCAAAAGGGAGACACTGAAGGCACAATTTCAAACAGTACCAATGAGGAAGAAAAATTGGAGGTGTCTCAAGAAACCAGGATGGATGACTAAAGAACTTTCAACAGAGCTAAGTTTTAAATGGAACATGTATAGAAATGGAAAAAGGGGGAAATCACCACAGAAGAATTCAAACAAATAGCAAAAATGTGTAGGAGTAAAGTCAGAAAAGCTAAAGCACAGAATGAGCTCAGGCTTGCTAGAGAGGTTAAGAACAATAAAAAGGGTTTTGGGGGGTATGTCCGCAGCAAAAAGAAGTAGAAGGAAATGGTAGGGCCACTACGTGGAAAAGATGGCAAAATGCTAACAGGGGACAGAGAAAAGGCAGAATTACTCAACACCACCTTTGCCTCAGCGTTTTCAGAAAAGGAAAAGGGTGACCAACCTGAGTATAATGGAACAGAGGACATAATAGGGGAAATCCAGCACAGAATAAGTAAAGACGTAGTACAGGAATACCTTCTTAATCTAAATGAATTTAAATCTCCATGATCGGATGAACTACATCCAAGGGTATTAAAAGAGCTGGCAAATGTAATCTCAGAGCCATTGGCAATAATCTTTGAGAACTCCTGGAGAACAGGAAAAGCCCCAGCAGACTGGAGGAGGGCAAACATTGTTCCCATCTTCAAAAAGGGGGAAAAGAGGATCCCAACAATTATCGTCCAGTTAGTCTGACATCAATACCAGGGAAGATTCTGGAGCAGATCATTAAACAGAGAGTCTGTGAACATTTAGAAGGCAATGCCATAATCACAAAAAGTCAACATGGTTTTCAGAGAAACAAGTCATACCAGACTAATCTGATCTCTCTTTTTTTGATAAAATCACCAGCTTGGTAGATGAAGGGTACACTGTGGATATTTCACACCTTGATTTCAGTAAGGCCTTTGACAAGGTTCCCCATGACATTCTTGCAAACAAGCTTGTAAAATGTGGGCTAGACAAGTTAATTGTTCAATGGATTTGTAACTGGTTGACCGGCCGAACCCAAAGAGTGCTCAGCAGTGGCTCCTCTTTGTCTTGGAAAGATGTGACCAGTGGGGTGCCACAGGGTTCTGTCCTGGGCCCAATGCTATTCAACATCTTTATCAATGATTTGGACGATGGAATTAGAGGCACGCTTGTCAAATTTGCAGATGACACCAAATTAGGAGGAGTAGCCAATACCCTAGAGGACAGGATCAAAATTCAAAATGACCTGGATAGACTAGAAAGCTGGGCCAAAGCTAACAAAATGAAATTCAATACGGAGAAATGTATGGTACTGCACTTAGGGAGGAAAAAGAAAATGCATAGATATAGGATGGGAGAGACCTGGCTGAACAAGAGTACGTGCGAAAGGGATCTAGGAGTCCTAGTAGACCACAAGTTGAACGTGAGTCAACAGTGTGATGAGGCAGCTAAAAAGGCCAATGCAATTTTGGGCTGCATCAATAGAAGTATAGTGTCTAGATCAAGGAAAGTAATAGTGCCATTCTATTCTGCCTTGGTCATGTCTCACCTAGAATACTGTGTCCAGTTCTGGGCACCACAATTCAAAAATGATATGGACAAATTGGAGCGTGTCCAGAGGAGGGTGACTAAAATGGTGAAAGGTCTGGAAACCATGCCTTATGAGGAAAGACTTAGGGACCTTGGTATGTTTAGCCTGGAAAAAAGATGGTTAAGGGGTGATATGATAGCCCTGTTTAAGTATTTGAAGCGGTGTCACATTGAGGATGGAGCAAGCTTGTTTTCTGCTGCTCCAGAGACTAGAACATGGAACAATGGATGCAAGCTCCAAGAACAGAGATTCCACCTCAACGTTAGGAGGAACTTTCTGACAGTAAGAGCTGTTCTGCAGTGGAACACACTCCCTCGGAGCATGGTAGGGTCTCCTTCCTTGGAGGTCTTTAAAGAGAGGCTGGATGGCCATCTGTCAGGGATGCTTTGATTGTGATTTCCTGCATGGTAGGGGGTTGGACTGGATGGCCCTTGTGGTCTCTTCCAACTCTACTGCAAGGGCCATCCAGTCCAATCCCCTGACTTGTAGGATTACACATTGGAAGGCCACAATATTCTCATCCTGTTCTAAAGCATCTATTGTTCCTTCTAAATGTCATAGTTACACATGAATTCTGTGGACTTTATCAGACAAGTGTCTCCAAGGGTTCTTTTGCCAGCATATTTTAAAGTGTTTTTCTGCTGGCAAAAGAACCCTTCCTACTAGACCTATCTTGATCAGCATGAATAAGCAGCCATCAGCGTGAATGGAGCACAATGGAGCTCTAGTTACGTCTGTGCTTGTGACCTGGCGAATTCTTGCAAGTAGGCACGAGTGTAGTATATTCAAAAAATAAAGAAAAATAAACACAAAAAGTACACAGAAGCACAGAAACACACTTTACAACTTACAAGTGAACAGGGGGATTCATAAAAAGAGCGTATGGTACCTGGCTGTAGCGATCTCACTTGGAAGTGTTCCATCATTCACGATGTATTCACGTTAGCACAATTGTGCGAAGTTGTAAATGCCAGCAATGCTGGCACAAAAGCAGAAACGGAGATCTATCGATGGCTTGGCCCATCAGTATAAAATAGAACGGCTTTTTGACAAGACATGATTGCGAAAGGACTGTGTTGTCTGATATGCATGCCCTTTCTTGATCATTAGACATCATTATGATGCCATATTTGCTGCATCTGATAAAGTCCTATGTCTCCCCACTGACTATAATGGGAAAAATAAACAAATAGCTATAACTTGTGGTGCTTTTGTGAGAAATAAATAAAATCTAAGTACTGTACTACTATCCCCAAGGCAACCAGGCTTGAGAATGTATCAAATTGAAACCAAGCACTTTATTAGACCAAGCAAATTTGGTGTCATAATGATGCCTAATTAATGTGAAAGGGTGCACATATCAAATGATGTTGTTCTTTCGTGATCATATCTTGTCAATAAGGCGTACATTCTATTGATGGGCCAAGCTGTCAATAGATTGGCCATAGTGCTTTTTTGCGGGTATTGCTGGCATTTCAAACCTCACGCCATTGTGCTCAGTGAATACAGCATCAATTGTCAGAACACTACTGGGTGAGATCGGGACAGCCAGGTAGGGGAAGCTCTTTTTTTTATCCTTCCAGTTTACTTGTAATTTTAAAAGTGTGTTTCTGTGCTTGTGCATACTTTTTGAATGTTTATTTTCATTTATTTTTTGAATTTGCCGCGCTCGTGTCTTTTCATGAGAATCTGCGAGATCTGGAACGAGGAAGTGAACGGAGCTCCGTTCCTACTCTGTTAGTGTTGGGGATGCCTTTGAACGCGAGTAAGGTAAGGCCTGGTGGGAGGGGGTCTTTTGCTGGCATAAAAATGCCACAAAATATGTCAGCAAAAGAACATTAATGGAGGGTGGTCTTATAAAGTCCCAAGTCAGAGATGTAGTAATTGCACAGAGATGTTAAAGAGGATGCAGCGACAAGGCAAAGATAGCTCACATTCCTTCAGCTGAATTAAGCTGCCCTTTTTTACAGCTGCTATTCCTCAGGGTCCTCACAATCAATCAGGAATCACCCCCATGGACTGATCCTGAGTTGAATTATTGACAAATGTGTCTCTTCCAGACCAGACAGCTGACCTGACTTTCTTCTGGTATTTAAATACCTTTTCTACCTCATTCCAGAAATTGCTGACACTTTCACTGGCCAAGGAAGAGATCAGCCCACTCTATGAAAGAACTGTTTCCCATGCATTCCAAAGCAGCACATCCTCTCTATTGGGTTGACTTTGCATGGCCTAGTTGCAACTGCTGGAGAAGTTGTGTTATTAACATTGTTTTTAGATACCTGTTTGATTAACTAGCAATGCCCATTACCTAGGTTATACATTTCTTGTGCATATAAAACCTGTGTGTAAGGTGAATGGGAAAAGTCACTAACACACCCCATCATTCTTTTGAAAATCTTGAGCCATTACAGCGGGGGCATGACAAAAATGCCCACATCTCCAAAGGGTGTGAGGGATCTTTTTAAACAATAGATAATAACATGACTACCATGGTTATAGAAAATCTGATGCCAACATATATGCTGTCCCTGCACCTCCCACTCTTAGACATTGCTTTGTGGGCAATACAAGCTTTATCATGTTTCTACTTCATCTCAGATGGAGTGGTAATTGGAATGTTACTGAAAATAAAGTCAAAGTTTACACTCAGATACATGCTGCCCAATGCATGTGGCACATACTAATATATAGAGGGGCATTTTTGCAAGGGGAGCCATGAGAAGCACATAGATTTTTGTAATTGCACCCAGCAAAGGGTGCAATTCTTGTTATGGTATTGTGGACAATTCTCTGTGTTTATTGTGTGATTGTATTGTGCATTGTGATAGTGTCCTGCCTTCTGACTATCCTCATTATTTTTTCTGTAGTAAATGAACATCAGCTCCAAGGAAATGTTTGCAGGACATTTCATGCATTTTGCATCGTACAAACAGGACATGCAAAATGATAACTGGATACAAATTTGATATGAGAAATGGCTATGCCCCCAAACCAGTAGCAGAACACTTTAAACTTCCTGGACATACAATCAATGACTTTCAAGTTGCTGTTCTGGAATTAAAAAATAAAAAAAAAAGAGGAAAGAGAAACAGCTGAATTGGACTATATTAACAAATTTCAGTCCTTTAGCAGAAGCATGAACAGAGACAGTGGTACCTTGGTACACTGCATATATTAATATATCTTGTTTGTTTCTTGGTAACACAGAACTATAGAATTCTCCCTAGAATTTCCCATCACAAAACAACTGAATGTTAGATAAGTATAATTTATTGTTTTCAATCTGAGGACTAAGAGACTTAAGATTTTCATATTGACAAGCTGACTGTATTATCTCATAGAGCTATAGTAAGGTTTATAACCAGGGTCACAATTTGCATGTTTTGTATCTCATCCTAGTTTGACACCACCATTGTGTTACAATTCTTAAATACCTTTGGCATTAATTTTGTGTGCCACCAGTGTCTGAAGAAGTGGAGTAATATCCACAAACACTCATGCTAAAATAAACAAGTTAATCTCCAAGTTGCTACTAGATTCTTCCTCCTCCCTTTCCCCTCTTCTCCCCCACCTGCTTTTATGATGAAACAGACTAAAAACTTTAGGATTACAACAGTACTCTAAAACTCTAAAACTCGTAAAGGATTTGGGGGACCAAAGTAGCAAAGTGGGTGGTGGTAGTGGTGACAGATTTCTCTCAGTCTTCTTCAGAGCTAAGAAATTCTGTTCAGCTCTGTTGCTTCCCATTAAGAGCAAATAATCCCCGCTTGTAATTACTTGTAATGCTCCCAATATTCTTTCTGGAGGACAGGGAGTGTTATTGTGTTAAGCTCAGGATCACCACTGTGGTTTTACATCTGAGATAGAGAACCCCTGACCTGTAAACTGCAGGTGATCAGTTGCAAAATTGAATGCAGGCTGAAGAATTTGAGGTGTGGAAGGAGGGTTTAAGAAGACTATTTTGCCCTCAGATTCAGAGTACATGGCATGAATGCAGAATGAATTTGTCTCTGTCCTTCCTCTCTTTGGCTACCTTTCACTATTTGAGTTTTTCTAGCAACCTGAGACACAGAGCAATCTTTTTTTTTTTTTCATATCCTGAGTAAAGCTCCAAGATAACTGGGCTTTAATGGTAGGGTGTACATCTGCTTCAGTGAAGCCCAAATACCAGGCATGATGAACCACAAAGTTGCTTTCTAATACAGTAAATCTTCTAATGTGTGTTACCTAAGTCTATCCACCTGTAATATGATCTTTTTCTTTTCCTATTGCTTCTATCTTATCAAGCTAGTAGAATGGCATCTTTTGCATATCTTAAATTGGCATTCCTTCCTCCCATTTTCACTCCTCCTTCCTCCAAGTCTAATCCTGCTTTACATATGATATGTTCAGTGTTCAAGTTAAACAGATAGAGTGATAAAATGGGAGTATTGCTTGACTCCCTTGCCCATTGGAAATGATTTCGTTTCTCCATATTCAGCCCTAACAGTAGCCTGTTTTTCTGAGTACAGATTACATATCAGGACAATCAAATGTTGTGGCACACCCATTCTTTTAAGAGCAACCTATAGTTTCTCATGATCTACACAGTCAAAGGCTTTGCTATAATCTATAGAGCACAGGCTGATTTTTTTCTGAAAGTCTTTGGTGGGCTCCATTACCCAACATATGTTTGCAATATGATCCCTAGTGCCTCTTCCTTTCCTTAAACCAGTTTGCACATCTGGAATTCCTTGTGCTATATATGGTAAAAGTCTTTGTTGCAGAATTTTGAGTAACATTGAGCTTGCATGGGAAATTAATGCAATAGTCCTGTGGTTACTGCAAATCCCTGATGTCTCCTTCCTTTTGGGATTAAAATGTCTATTGTTTCCAATCTGTGGGTCATTGTTTTGTGTACGCTGTTTGTTGACAGATTTTAGTTAGAATTAGAGTATATTCTGTCTCTGTAGCTTGATTAAGCTCTATTAACATGGCATTTGTTCCTGGTTATTTATTTCTCCCAAGTACTCTGAGTGCAGCTTCCACTTCACTTTCTAAAATTGTAGGTTCATTTTCAGATCGTTCTTCCTTGAATGAATTCGTCACCCTTTTCTCTCTTTTGTATAGTTCTTCAGTGTATTGTTTCCATTGGCTTTTTATTTGTCATGTAATATGTTCCTCTGCTGGTTGAATAGCATCCCCACTCTTGGCAGGGCCGGTTTAAGGAATTTTGTGGGGCCCTGCAATGCTTTATTTTTTGGAGGGGGGCATATGTTTATCTCAGGTCAATGTAACCTAACCTATTCACAGTCAGGATGTTCAGATTACAGTAGGACCCCCATATCCATGGATTCATTATCCATGGGACACAAAACAGCACACCTACCATAGTCTTCTTAGAAAATTTGTCCTCTCTAGCCATTTTCTAGGTCCTCCAAGGCAACACTATGGTATTTTAAACCAGAAATCCAATTATTTTCAATGGCGTTCACTATTATCCATGGTTTTCAGTATCAACGCCCCCCCCCCAGAACTAATCTCCAGTGGATAAGGGGAGCCTACTGTATTACATAATTTGCTGCCAATATTTTAGTTTAAAAACTATATTATAGGCACTAACATAATATTTTTTGTTTATTAGCAATTAACGTAATGGTGTAGATTTCCTCAAAGAAAAGAAAGAGTGGACTACAAGCTGAACATGAATTAGCCATGTGATGCAGCAGCAAAAAAAGCCAATGTGATTCTAGGCTGCGTTAATAGGAGTATAGTGTCTAGCTCAAGGGAAGTAATAGTACCACTCCATTCTGCTTTGGTCAGACTTCACCTGGAAGACTGTGTCCAATTCTGGGCACCACAATTCAAGAAGGATATTGAGAAGGATGGTGGGAGGTCTGGAAGCCATGCCCTATGAGGAGCAGGTTAGGGAGCTGGGTATGTTTAGCCTGGAGAGAAGGTTGAGAGGTGACATGATAGCCATGTTTAAATATTTCAAGGGATGTCATACTGAGGATGGAGCAAGCTTGTTTTCTGCTGCTCCAGAGACTAGGACACAGAGCAATGGGTTCAAACAACAGGAAAAGAGATTCCAGCTAAACATGAGGAAGAATTTCCTGACAGTAAAAGCTGTTGGACAGTGGAATACACTGCTGCCTGGGAGTATGGTGGAGTCTCCTTCTTCTTCTATGATTCTAGGCTGCATTCAGAGCCTGGGAAAGTTATTCTTGGATCACACCTCCCAGAATTCTCCTGCAAGCACCCTTCTCAAGGTCTGGTTGCATTGTTCCTTTTCCAGCATTCTCTAGCCCAGTGGTTCTTAACTTGGGGTCCGTGATGTCCTCACAGGGGGTCCACAAAGGCTTGAAGGCTGCTTGGCCCACCTCCTTCCTGTAGTGGAGCCGCCACATGACAGGAACCAAGGCAAAGGCTGGCTTGGCCTGTACATTGCCATTCAATCCACTCCAGCCACAAACTTTAAGGAAGAAGCAAGAGTGCCTCTGAGGGAAAGTTTAATGGATGGTATAATTGTATTGTTGTTGTTGTTGTTAGCTATTATTATTAGGGTTTTAAATCTTGAGTTAAGTCTTGGGGCAACAAAAGATATTTAAAGGGGGTCCCTGGTAAAGAAAAGGTTAAGAACTGCTCTAGCCCAATGGCTCTCACATAACACTAATAGGATACTGGTGTTTTAGTGACAACAATAAAACCATTGTTCCCCGTAATATTACTCCAATTTTTTTATTTATATTCTTTATATTCTTCTGTCAAAAGAGCTAGAGTGTTGTAGAAGTTTCAGCATTGCAGTATGACTGTGGAGACCAGGGTTTGAATCCTTACTCAGCCATGAATACCCACTGGGTGATTTTGGGCAAGTCACAGTCTCTGAGCCTCAAAGGAAGGCAAAGGCATACCCCCTTTGAACAAACCTTGCCTAGAAAACCCCAGGATAGGTTTGCCTTAGTCAGAAATGACTTGAAGGTATATAGGCAAACACACAAATTCCTTTTGCAGGTTGAACTCAGTTGGCAGCAAAGGGAGGAAGCTGAAGACAAAGGGGGAAATGGAAGGAGGGGAGAGAACCCAGGACATTTTAAGAGCAGCTGGAAAGATGGGCTGGAGGGGATATATGTGGAGTGTGGCTCCCCAATGGGGCCCCTTGGAGGGCAGAAGAGGACGGCACCTTTCTTCCCAGTAGAGGCAGGAGAAGGAGAGAAGACAGATCAGACAAGAGAGGGACGGGAAGGAAGGGAAGGGAAGGGGAAAAAAGAGAGAGAGAGAGAGAGACCGTTTCTGAAGAGAGAGCAGGGGAGAAAGAGAGGGAAAGAGATGACCCTCCCCCAATTCTCTCTCTCTCTCTCTCTCACACACACACACACACACTCCTCTCTGACACAAATGGAGCACACACATGGCTTGTGTTTTGACAATCCCCTGGGAGGAGGGGGCGAGGGAGCAGCAAACTCCCATAACCTTCAGCCATAGGGAGGGGAGCTTGTGTCCTGCTTGGTGGGAGTGGAGGAAGGATGTAGGAAGGAGACACTGCTTTTTTTAAAAAAAGCCCTATATTCACTTCTACGTGCCTCAAGCTGGCAGGAGGTTTTTGGCTTGCTCTCTGCTTGCTCTTTCTCGTTCCCTTTCCAGTTTGGGAGGCGCTGCTTTTTAAAAGAAAGCCAAGGAGGAGGAGGGTTAGGATGGGGGCCCCTATGGCTGTGAGCCCCCCCCCCCACAGATGTGGATTTTGTGGTACACTTAAACTGGCCCTGACTCTTGGTTAAAATTTCCCTTTGATTTTTCAGCTCTTTTGGAAGAGGTCTTTTCTTCCTTTTTTGTTGTCATCTTCTATTTCTCTGTATAGATTATTATAGTAGTTCTCCTTGTCCTCGCATCCAAGTCACTGAACAGATGCATTCAAGGTTCTCGCCCTATTTCTGTTTGTCCTTAACCGCCCAAAGAGTTTCATCTGTCATCCATTGAGGTTCTCTTTCTTTTTGGCTGCAGATAGTGTCTTTTTGCATTCCTCCCTGACAATGTCTCTGGCTTCATTCCAAGTTCTTCTGTCCCCTGATCAATTAGGCTTAATAGTGTAAATCTATTATTTACATTTTCTTTAAATTCTATGGAGATGTTCTTCAGGTTCTATTTTGGCACAATGATTGGTTCAGTGTTCTTTTTTAGCTTTAGTCTAATTTTTTGATATAGCAGTTTAGGTCTGTGTCACAATCTGTTCCCGGTCTTCTTTTTGCAGAGAGAATGGTGCTTCTCCATCTTCTGGTTGCCATTATATAGTCTATTCAGTTTTTATATTGGCCGTCAGGTGATGTGTAGGTATACAGTGGCCTCTTTGGTTGCTTGAAGAATGTGTTTGCAATGAAAAACTGTTGGCCTTACAAAATTCAGTCAGTCACTCTCCTGCTTCATTTCTTGATCCTAACCCATTTTTTCCCTACAATCTTTAATTCTGTTTCCTGCTTTTGCATTCAAGTTGCCTATGATTAATAAGAAACCCGGTTTTGGTGTGTGATCAGTTTTCTCCTGGACTTTTTTACTGTTTACATTGGCTTAATTGTATGCCATGATGAGATCCCTGGATGTGGGTCTGGATAAGTTCACTTTAGGATGACCATATGTTGGAAATGACTTGAAGGCATACAACGACAATTCAGTTAGGACCCTGAACCCTTTCACAGTGTATCCTCTGTCCAGAATATCAGGAAACTGTCATGATTCTATAATTTGCTCAGGGACGTTTCACTGTGATTGCATAAGCAGCCTGTCATCTCCTTATCACAAGCAGAGACTAGGAACTTGTATGAAATACTTGTTGGAGTTTCTGGAAAATCCCTCAGAAACTTTATAAGACTTTTGGATCCCCCAAAACAAGGTGCCCATCATTTTGCTAAAGAATATAGGTTGTGTCTCCCTTATCCGGAATTCTGTAATCCAAAATATTCCAAAATCCAAAATTGTCCACATGGGTGGCTGAGATAGTGACACCTTTGCTTTATGATGGTTCAGAATACACAAATTTTGTTTCATGTACAGAATTATTAAAAACATTGTGTATAAAATTACCTTCAGGCTATGTGTATAAGGTGTATATGAAACATAAATGAATTTTGAGTTTAGACTTGGGTCCTATCTCTAAGATATCTCATTATGTATATGCAAATATTCCAAAATCTGAAATATTCCAAAATCCAAAATACCTCTGGTCCCAAGCATTTCAGATAAGGGATACTCAACCTATAGAAGAATTCTGAAAAATAACTGAAATTTTATATTTTCAGAATGAGGGATCTACCATTGTTTGTTTATTCTGCCCAGCAACACTTGGGTATAAGTGAATATTATCTTAGGTACTTAGTGAAGCCTGATTTAAATATGTGCCTATCTCCATCTTCAGACCTCAGTCGCATATAGACTCCAGGCCTGGACCTCAGCCATTTCTCCTCTGTCTTCTTGTTGCTTTGCTAACCATCTAGCCTGATAAGAGTTCTGAAATACATGAAATGTTTACACAAAATGTGACTTTTGTGCTTGCCTAATAAAAATTATTATGCCAATATGGATCTTAACATCTTTCTTCTGGATCCATCGGTGTCTGAATGCAGGGATTGCAGATGTTTACTAGATCATAATCTGACCTTGACAGTGGTCTGTCCCTGACAATGAATCCCACAAGTAATTTCTTTCTAACCCAGTATAGAAAATGAGGTGTAGAGCTGTGGTTTTCAAACTTTGGCCTCCCAGATGTTTTGGACCCCCATCTCCCAGAGATCCCAGCCAGCATAGTCCTTAATCAGAGTTTCTGGAGCTGATGTTTGAAACATCTGGAGGTATAAAAGTTGAGCCTGAGAATGACAGGTCTAGAATATGTACTTCTGCAAGCAGAGGCTGGTCTACAGATAAGTTAAAACAAGTTATTATGGAAGCTTTGAAATCCCAAATCACTCCAGACACAGCAGCCTCGATGCAGCTATATAGCAATAGCAACCGAAATAAGACACATACCTTCACTGCTCTAAATTATACTAGATTGTACTGCCCAATCCTATGCATAAAGAGGTGTCACTATCTCAGCCACCCATGTGGACAACTTTGGATTTTGGAATATTTTGGATTACAGAATTCCGGATAAGGGAGACACAACCTGCATTCTTTAGGGAATGAGGATTTGATCAGTTCTATTAATTTATTGGCTATTTTATTATTCATTTAATAAATCAGTTACTTGTCTGCAAAGAAAGCTCTTCTTAATTCAAAAAATACAGTTTTGTATGGCATATTTTACAGGGCCATTATTTTACAAGTATGTTTTACGGTGCCATTATTTCACTCCTGGTTTCTATAATTAGCACTTCCTGGCAGAACTAAAAACTAGGGAATTATATTTGAATAATAATAAGGAAAAAAGCCCAAGAAGAAAATCTGCTTGTCTTTGCTTATAGGCAGCCAAATATTACAGCATTCAGCTTTATTCGGGTCCATGAACTTAGTGCAAGTCTCTGCCAATACTAGCCATGCATCATTTCCCGCATTTTAAAAAAAAATGCTATAAAATGGAAGATTATACTGGAAGGTCTTTGACATTTTAATGCATGTTTACAGGGAAATATGTATTTTTAGATCAGCTTTCACCTTTGAGGTTTCATGAGCAAAACTGTTTCAATATACTACAATCAGGCTGGTGAGTGGTGAAATGAGCTCAGCATGGTGGAACAATAGGGTATGGTAAAAGATGATTGAATCTTTAATCCACCGGGCTGTAGTAGGCAACAATTAATCCATAAGAGGATAAATCAAAAACATTGACTGTAAGCTTACAAATTGCCAAATAATCATTAAAAAAACATACCTAGCAAACCAGGATTCATTTTTCCCTTGTCAAAACAATCACAGTGCTCAACAAGTCTGCCCCAAAATACTGACAATTTCTGTCTTTCTTCGTTTTAATGTACCTGCATATTCATGGGTTTTCCTGCTCCTCCATCTAGTCTTCTCTTGAAATATGCCAAGTTTCTGTCCCTCTCCTTCCCCCTCCCATTGATCACTTGTCACATCCAGTATTATGCAGTATTTCAGAAACTGATTTTCACCCATTTCCACTGCATCTTCTTTATTATTATTTCATGAGTTACAGTTACTGTGCTAAAGTCCTTTAGCAATATACACTATTAAAGCATTAGGATCACTTTGTTTTAGTGGTAACATTCCTCTTTCCTTTGCTTGATCTCTGTTGAATCTGTGTCCTAGAAACAATAACCATGTTTACCCAATGGCTATCTTTACTAGCACTAGTGAGACAGGAAAAACACAAACAGGAAAGTACCAATCCTTTTCATTTTGGAATTTACTGGGCTAAAAATAAAACCACCTGGAAAGCGGGAATAAAAAAAGTTTTTGGTAATACCAGGAGTACACTGTAAAATATATTGAAACAAGCAAAAAATCATCTGAAATATCAAAAATAACATTGGTTTGTACAGGAACAATATCCGGCATTTCCAGACATTTTGTGGTTTTTTTTAACCTGTCTGAAGGGAACCACAGTGAATTAGATGTTCTGGTATATGTGCAGGGGCTCTGCTGTCAAAACTGAGCTTTGCGTTAGAATTCCCTAGTTGTTGGTGTTAATAAAAAGAAAGCATAAAACAATAGCCTTCTTTACATCCAGGCTCCATGGAATTGCAGACCTGCCTACATTTATGTTATTTCAGAAAATTGGCATGGCACATGAGGACAAAAAACCAAAAGGCTGGGGGGGGGGTAGGGTAGGGGTGGAGCTTGGCCACAGCTGTCCACAGGCTGAATGGGGAACTTTTGTGGGCTAAATTGGGCCTCTGGACTTCTCCCTCATCTTAATGACCCATCCTCCTGTACTCCATTCAAATATAGGACTTTATCAGACACAGCAAATACGGCGTTATAATGATGCCTAATTAAGGTGAAAGGCTTGCATATCAAATGACATCATCCTTTTGCAATCTTGTATTGTTAAAAAGCCATTCCTTTTTATTGACGGCCCAAGCTGTCAATAGATCTCCCCTGGAGCTTTTTTGCCGGTATTGCAGGCACTTGAAACCTCGCGCCATTGTGCTCACATGAATACAGCATCAATGACAGAACACTTCCGGGTGAGATCATGAAAACCAGGTAGGGGACACTCTTTTTATGAACCTCCCCAGTCTATGTGGGACATTGTGAATGTGTTTATGTACTTGTGTGTACTTTGTGTGTGCTTTTAAAATGTATTTTTGAATTTACCCACACTCGTGTCTTCTTGTGAGAATTGCTGAAATCCTGAACCAGGAAGTAAATGGAGCTCATTTCCTGCTCTGTTAGTGCTTTCACGCTGCTCAAGGTAAGGTTGGGGGAGGGTACCAGCAGAAAAATGCCACAAAATATGCCAGCAAAATAACATTTATGGAGGGTGGTCTGATAAAGTCAATACTCTGGCCTAGTAATAAGATAAAGGGTGCCTTGATTTCTAACAAAGAATGATATTCATCTGGGGTTTGATGATGTAACACAGCCCTGTTCAGATTGGGCAACCTTCTGCTCACCTTTTGATACAATAAATTATAGTATTCCTTCACTAGAAGTTTCATTTCTCACTTGTGGCTGTTGGTTTGGCTGTTCCCATTCTTCTTCTCCAACAGAACTCTGAGCACAACTGGACAATATATCAATGTATTGCGAATACTGTCCCAACTCCCTAGGAATTGGGTTGCTGAATTCAACAGGCAGCAGCATTGGTGAACATTCTGCTAAACACATACATCAAGGATTGGAATCACACATACCTTCAAATGTTGATAGATTACAAATTTCACCAGCCTTACCCAGCGAAGCCAGTGGGGAGATATGCTGGGAGCTAAAGTCCCAACAACATCTAGAGGGTTTCATGATTCCCATCCCTGATGTACTTGTCAGAGTCCCCTTTCAGTTTTGAAGTGGGGTGTGACCAGTATGTAATATTGTACACTGATGGTACCCAGTTCTGTTTTTCATTTCAGAACATAAAATTTTGATATTCTGATCCAGTGTCTGAAAACTATGGCCATGTGGATGAAGCTGAAAATCAGCACTGGCCCAAGACATTTTGCTGGCTGAGACAGAGCTGCTAATGGTGCTTCTCTTCCCATCCTAGTCAATAATGTATAGTATCCAAAATCAGCCAACAAACAATGGCAACAAATTAAATAACTAAAAATTTGCTGCCCTTCCATGCAGGGCCGGTTTAACCTGTCTGCCAAATCAGCATTGGCAGGGGGCCCTGAGGTCAAGAGAGGGCCCCATGTTGGCCTCCTTAATCTGACGAAGGAGATAGCCGGGAGACAGCTGGGAGGAGCCCCCTCTTACCCTCCTCCTCCAAAAACCTCCTGCTGGCTTTTTTAAAAAAACAGCCTCTCCAAAACTAAAGAGAAAGAGAAAAAGAAACAGCAGCCCTCCGTGGTAGAAGCTGGAGGGAGAGGCACGTCGGAGAGGGTGAGTGTGTGTGTGAGAGAGAGGCAAGGAATTTAAGGGTTGTCTCCCTCAGAAAGGGCTTCTTTCTTTCTTTCTTTCTTTCTTTCTTTCTTTCTTCCCTTTCCTTCCTTGCACATAGATCCCCTCCAGCCCATCTTTCCAGCTGCTTTTAACATGTCTTGTTTCCTCTCCCCTCCCTTTCCCCCTTGGTCTTCTTCAGCTTCCTCCCCTTGCTGCCAACTGAGTTCAGCCTGCAAAAGAAATTTGTCTGTGTTTGCCTCAGAGAGTGTGACTTGCCCAAGATCACCCAATGGGTATTCATGGCTGAGTAAGGATTCAAAACCTGCTCTCCACAGTCATAGTGCAATGCTGAAACTTCTACAACACTCTAGCTCTTTTGACAGAAGAATATAAAGAATATAAATAAAAAATTGGAGTAATATTACGGGGAACAATGGTTTTATTGTTGTCACTGAAACACCAGTATCCTATTAGTGTTATGTGGTTCTTAACCTTTTCTTTACCAGGGACCCCCTTTAAATATCTTTTGTTGCCCCAAGACTTAACTCAAGATTTAAAACCCTAATAATAATAGCTAATAATAATAGCTAACAACAACAACAATACAATTACACCATTCATTAAACTTTCCCTCAGAGGCACTCTTGCTTCTTCCTGAAAGTTTGTGGCTGGAGTGGATTGAATAGCAATGTGCAGGCCAAGCCAGCCACCCTTTGCCTTGGTTCCTGTAATGTGGCTGCTCCATTACAGGGAGGAGGTGGGCCAAGCAGTCTTCAAGTCTTTGAGGACCCCCTGTGAGGACATCACGGACCCTAAGTTAAGAACCACTGGGCTAGAGAATGCTGGGAAAGGAACAATGCAACCAGACCTTGAGAAGGGTGCTGGCAGGAGGATTCTGGGAGGTGTAATCCAAGAGTAACTTTCCCAGGCTCTAAATGCAGCCTAGAATCATAGGGCTGGAAGGGACCCCAACAGCCATCCCATCTGATCGGCTTCTGCCCTGCAGGAACACACAATCCAAGCATTCCTGACAGATGGCCATCCAACCTATGTTTAAAAAAACCCACAGAAGGAGACTCCACCACACTCCAAGGCAGTGTATTCCAATTCCAAACAGCTCTTATTGTCAGGAGGTTCTTCCCAGTATTCAGGTGGAATCTCTTTTCCTGTAGTTTGAACCCATGGCTCCGTGTCCTAGTCTCTGGAGCAGCAGAAAACAAGCTTGCTCCTTCCTCATTATGACATCCCTTCAAATATTTAAACATGGCTATCACGTCACCTCTCAACCTTCTCTTCTCCAGGCTAAACATACCCAGATCCCTAAGCCGTTCCTCATAGGGCGTAATGGCTTCCAGACCTCTCACCATCCCTCTCAGTATTTTTCTTGAATTGTTGTGCCCAGAATTGGAAATGGTATTCCAAGTGAGGTCTGACCAAAGCAGAATGGAGTGATACTATTACTTCCCTTGATCTATACACTACTCCTATTAATGTAGTCTAGAACGCACTGGCATTTTTTGCTGCTGCATCACACTGCTAACTCATGTTTAGCTTGTAGTCTACTCTTTATTTTCTTTGAGGAAATCTACACCATTACTTTAATTGCTAATAAACAAAAAATATTATGTTAGTCCCTATAATATAGTTTTTAAACTAAATTATTGGTGGCAAATTATGTAATATAGTAGGCCCCTCTTATCCACTGGGGATTGGTTTGGGGGGGCGTGGATTCTGAAAACCATGAATAATAGTGAATGCCATTGAAAATAATGGGACTTCTGGTTTAAAATACCACAGAGTTGCCTTGGAGGGCCTAGAAAAGGGCTAGGGAAGACACATTTTCTAGGAAGACTCTATGGTAGGTGTGCTGTTTTGTGTCCCATGGATAATGAATCCATGGATAAGGGGTCCTACTAGAATCTGAACATCCTGTACGGTGAATAGGTTAGGTTACATTGACCTGAGATAAACATATGGGGGCCCCAAAATAAAGCATTGCAGGGGCCCCCAAAATTCCTTAAACCGGCCCTGCTTCCATGACAGGTAAAATGAGTTGTCTGAGGCAGCTGCCTCATGAACTCCAATGGCCCCTATTCAGAACTGCTTCTTGTACAAATTAGTACAAAACAAAAGTTTTATGCTTTGTCTTTTGCAGAGGTTTGGAGATGTCTATAAACACTGTGTCCATGTGAGTTGATAGCACTAGCATTCTTAAGGTTTCAGCTCTCTCCACCTTGTTCTGACAAGATAAAGCCATGCATAGTATGCACAATCATCTTCCCTAATAAAATGCAACTAAACATGTGCATATGTTAGCATCACTTTGGCTGGGAGGTCAGTCTACAGTCACGATGACCTGAGATGTGTCTAGAAATATAATGGTGGGAAAGCCAAAGTTAGGATTATGCAGAAAGCCCCTAAAGTAATGCTAACAACTCAATCATTAAGGGGTAGGTGCTAATCCTTTCTTCCAGCCTTGGGTGTTTCAGACAATAATTCAATCATACAAATAAGTGACCTTCCCTCAACCCATTTCTCACAGAAATCTCTCCTATACCCTCTGCATGACCAAACATTAAGAGATTGCTACAGAACCATCAATGTTTTGTCTTTCTGGAACTATATCAATCAATTGAGTTTCAGTCTCTTTCATCTATCCTATGGGAAAACCATCCAGGCTTTGTCATAACCAAAGTACCACTTCAGGATATGAAATAGATTATAAATATTAGGGCCCAGACCCCAGAAATGTGTGCCACAGACAGACCCTGTCATTCTGCCGGATTCTCTGTGCCACCCTCAGCCTGAGTATCTTTGCTGCACAGAACTCTCCTCCTCAGGACTGGTAAATATTACCCTATCTCCCCAGACCTCTCTTTTTCCATTTAGCTATTTTTTTTCAATAGCTCTATATGGTTCTTAAGAGTGTATGTTTTGTATGTTAGTGTATCCCCTGTGTTGTTTCCAATAAAATACTTTGTTTTACTTTAACTAGAGTGCTCTCTGCTGTTAGTACTGGTATACATAGGTGAAACGATCCCTGAAGTTACCCTCCTCTCACAGGTCTCCTGTTTGAGCTAATTTCCCCAAATATTAAAGGAGATTTTGGTATCACGGGTAGATTCTAACATGCCCCCCACCTCTTAGGGTAACACATGTGTAGGCAAAATGCCAGTGTGCTGCTTCCATCTTTCTATGGTAAATGATACTTAGACTTATTTGTCTTATAGCTGTTATGTAATAAGAACATTATTTTCATTGTATGACTAAACATTCTATTAAACATACTTGATTTATGCAAACAAAACCCAGTTATGGTCAATTTAGTAACATGCTCTTCTTTAGAAGCAATTTCATTTTCAATGTAAATCATGTTTTTGGGCTACAACTCCCATCAGCCCTGACTACCATGCTACTAATGAAGGATGAAGCGGAATACAGTCCCAAACCTTCAGCTGTAGTGCCACTGTGTATAACTCACATTTAGTGCTGTATTCCTTAAGTCTGACATGTATAGGATGCAACACCTGGAGAAGCCTTTAGGTGCATGAGAATCCTATCTGTGTCCAGTCATTTCTAAATACATGTTGCACATTTGCTGCCTAAGGGATTTACCACACTCTGAAGAAAAGTGGCAAGGCAGCAGGAACGTTCTGTCTTTCCTGCTGCTTTACTGCATGGCTTTGATGTTTTTTTTTGTTCTGGTCCCATGAGGGACTGAGGTAAAACCATATCTTTTTGCCAACCAGAAAAACCCATTAGGAAAAAGACACAGTTTTTGTTCAGTCCCGCACTGGACTGGAATGACAGAAAGCTGGAAGAATGCCAATGTTGTACAGTAAGGCAGCAGGGAAGAGGGAACATTCCTGCTTCTTTGCTACTTTTCTTTGGAGTGTGGTAAGCCCCTAAGTGTAAAGTGAATACAACAGTAACTGGTGGCCCAAGCAGGCATTTCATTGTCATGGAAAACAGTACATGCAAATAGGCCAAGGGCTGAGATAATTGCATTGACTTACAATGTTTAAAGTCAACATGTTATTCAGTGATATTTGGGTGTTCATAATAAGTGTGAAGAGAAGAATTATGCTAGCCTGAGCACCACCCTTGTGGAGTGACAATTTGTAAAGGAGAGCCTCTTCTATGTATAGAGGCTCTCTGCACAACTGGAGAATCTCCACATAGAACAGAGGGTCTCTGTTTCAGAGACTATTATTCTCCATGTAATGAGAGTGATAATGGAGTGGGCTGGGCTAGCATACTCCCCCTCCTAATGCTTTCACTACAACTGCTTGAGAAGGAATACTAGCTACTTGAGATTTATCTGTTGCCCACATCCTATATAATCCAAACCTACTCTGTTTAAAGGGGGAACAGAGGAATATGGCTGCCAAGTGCATTTCATGTGATATAATTTAAAACTTCAGCCCTACTTGTGTCTGTATTGGAAAGCTGGATTGAAAAATATCCCATTTACTAAATAATAATAGTAATAATAATAATAAATCATTTTTTTTCAAAAAAAAAAGCACAATGAAATATGAGGAACTATCAGGAAAGTATACTGAAAAGGTATCAAAATCGAACATGTGATATTGAAAGTAACAAATTTAATAATATATTGCTTTCCCCTTCCCTTTACAGCTGTAATATCATTCCAAAAAGAAGTTCAGATTGTTACCTTAAGAGGTGGGAATTACGTTAGAGTCCCACCCATGATACCAAAATCTCCTTTAATATTTGGGGGGATTATTAGCTCAGATAGGAGGCCTGCAAGAGGAGAGTAATTTCAGGGATCTTTTCACATATGTATACCAATATTAACTGTACCAATGCTAACTAGGAGGCTCTAGTTAAAGTCAAATAAGGTATTTTACTGGAATAATGCAGAAAGTAAACTAACATACACAACACACTTTCTTACAAATCATACAAAGCTATAACAGAGTAAGGCAGAAAGGTTGGAAAGAGAGTGAGAGAGGTCCAGGAAGATAGTATGATAGTTACCAGTTTCAAGGAGAAGAGATTCCTATGCAGCGAAGATATTCAGTCTGAGTTGGAGGGTGGCACAGCAAAGAAAATAATGATGAGGTCCAGCTGTATCATGTCTCGGCTGTGACACACCTAGCTATTATTGGGGCTCTAATATTTATCTTCTATTCCATGCCTTGGAGGGGCAAGTTAGTAATAACAAAGCTTGGATAGCTTTCCCACAGAATAGACAGAAGAGACCGAAACACAACTGTTTGCTTTAATTGCGGAGAGATAGAACATTGCTGGGCTTGCAACAACCTTGCAAGGTTGGACAGGAGGGGGGCGAGGAGATATTTCTGTAGGGTATGGATTGAGGAATGGCCACTTGACTGGTTGATTGAATTATTGCTTGAAACACCCATGGCTGGAAGAAAGGATTAGCATATATCCCTTAACGACTGGGTTGTCAGCATAAACCTATTATGGGGGCTTTTCAATAATCATAACTTGGGCTTTCCCACCATTTTATTTCTAGACACGTCTCAGGTCATCATGACCTTCTACTGACCTCGTCTGTCTAAACCAATGTGACTCCCAAAAGTGTCTAATATGTCCAGTTATGGAATCTTGTGGGGAGGGGTAGAAGGGCATACTAACAAGACCATAGTGGAGACAAATTTAAAAGCCTCCTGTCCACAAAAGAAAAGGAAAGAAGGTTCTTATATATAAAATACTTTGTGTTCAGCCTATTTTGATATTGATGGAAATGCATCTTCACAGATACTATTTGATATTGAGTAATTAAATGTGAATAATCAGAACTCTAGAAAAAAGAATATATTGCTAAAAGCTTTTGGAAAAAATATCTCAAGGCTTTAAATGGTTAAAAGAAATCAACAGCATTCTGGAAAACACTGAAAAAGCAGTCATTGCTGCTTGAGGTTTTTCTTAAACATGCAAGACAGCTCTGCAAGTCAGAGCCCCAAGAGAACCAGAGGTGAAGAAAAAGGTACCATGCTCATCATATTTTCTGCTAGGGGAAGAGCAGGAGTCTCTATTGACAGGGAGTAAGCCTTTGAAGATGAAATAAAACCACAGAGCTACTTATATGCAACATGTATACACAGAATAGCAACTGTGTTATAGTTCTGCAATGTATATGAAAAGCAATACTTGTTTTAAAAATCTGGAAACCCAAATAACTGTTAAGAAAGTAAAAAGAAAAACCAGCTGATGTGGCAAATAATGTAGATTAAAAACTCCATCCAAGGAAATGAAGCCTACATCAATAGACTTGCCTTTAACAGTGACTGGGTCGTTCCCCCCCTTCTTTCTTTCATAACTGGTTCATAAACAGTTATGTATTTATGCTTCATTGTCAGCTGAATCCTTTTCCAGTGCTTTGCGTTGTGCTGAATTGTCTTATTGAGTGTATTTTGGTCCAGATCATGATTTGCTACATGCTGAAAGCCAGAGCGTAGCTGTAAATGAAAACTAATGGTGGAAGAAAACCCATAACACATGCAAATGAGTTACAATAGATTTATTTAAATTATTTATTTGTTGCCCGATGCTTGAGGGGACATACAGTAACAAGACAAATTCAACAACTGAAAGAACAAGAAAGCAGCACCAAATAAAACAAGCTGGCTGAACAGAAGGCCAACAGGAAGAGCACTTTGTTCGAACACAAATAAAGAAGGGGAACTGCTGATCTCCAGAGGAGGAAATTCACTCCACAGTCTTGGACAAATTGATGCAAAGGCTCTGCTCTCCACATTGACATCCCTTACTTCACATAGAGTAGAAATTCAAGAGCAATGTAAAGTGTAGGACTAGTCCTGCCATTGTCTTCTGGCAAAGGGGACACTGAACCCATTCTTGTCCATTATGCTGCCTGAGAACACACTTGCCTGAACTACAGTTCAGAAAACAATTGAACTGCTATTTCTTTTAAAACTTGTGTATAAATAATGTTTTAACTATACCCTATTTTTTAAAATGTTGTAAGCCGCCTTGGATCCTGCATAGTGAGAAAGACGGGTTATAAATCAAAGCAATCAGTGAATTAAGAATATTGCCAACAGTTCTTTATTTAGGATCTGCCCTAGAAGTTCATTCTGCTTCCATTCCCAGCAAGGAATAAATCCAGTTAATTCATGGGTGCCAAGTATGTGTCTCTAGTTTAGTGAAATTAGCATCTGGACACCAGTTCCCTCACTTGGTTAGGTGAGTACAAGTCTTTGACAGCCTTAAACAAAGCAGGGAGGAGGGGCTTTTAATTCCCATCTTTCACTATAAGGACTTTATCATGCTACATTGTTATAGTGCTATTATTCCACTTTAACTACTCTGGCTTCCTCCTGTGGAATTCTGGGGTTTGTAGTTTAGTGAAGCCTACCAGCTCTCTTGCTAAGAATGCTAAATGCTCCTCCCTAAACTGCAAATCCCAGGATTCCACAGGAGGCAGCCATAGCAGTTAAAGTGGAATAATAGCACAATAGCAGTGTACAGTAGGACCCCCACATCCATGGGGGATTGATTCTGCCCCCTCCCCATGGATACCAAAACCTATGGATAGCAGCGAAAGCCATTGAAAATAATGGGACTTCTGGTTTAAAATACCATTGCCTTGAAGGACCTAGAAAACATCTAGAGAGAATGCCTCTGGCCATTTTCTAGGAAGGCTATGGTAGGTGTGCTGTTTTGTGTCCCATGGATAACTGAAACCACAGATATTGGTTCCATGGATACAGGGTGTGTGTGTGTCCTATTGTAGTGTTATATTGTCCTAACTGGGGCAGTTCCTTGCCCACTGTCTCTCTAGGCTTCCAGCCTCCTGCCATTTCAATGGACTGACTCTATCTGATGCTTTACCAGAGAATTCTAACCTTTCCGGATGATAAATCCCATGATGTCATAGGATAGAGCCGTGACAGTTGAGGTGGTATAACACCAGTATAGATGTGTAATGCAGGGACTTCCTATTGCTGTTTGCCTTGATGCTTCTGATTTCCTTCAGGGACACCTGGATATCAGGAGAAGTTATTTTCTGTTGCTAGTGGAGCTGAAATTTTATTACATGTCTTTTATTGTTCTTTGTCCCTAGACTATTATAGCACTATCATTCCACTTTAACTAGTCTGGCTGATTCCTGTGGAATTCTGGGCTTTGTAGTTTAGTGAAGCCTAAGAGCTCTCTGGGTGAGAATGCTAAATGCTCATCCCTAAATTCCAAGTCCCAGGATTCCACAGGAGGCTGCCAGAGCAGTTAAAGCAGAATAATAATGCTATAATAGTGTAGTACAATAACAAGAGTGGCCTTTGCCTAAATCTCTTAACTGACATTTCAAACAAAATGAAGGCCCGTGACCATTTTTCTCAAGTATGATTTTTAACATCTTTGTCTGATGAATAAGCTAGTGAAGTTTTAAAAGCCTACAGAATGTATTTTATGCTCTGGATTTGGACCAATACAGGTATTACTGCAGGAACTGAAAGCACTTCAATGGCTTTGGCTACTGGGAGGCACCTTGGCCTAGGAGGGGGGGCATTATTTGTTGCTCCGTCTCAAGCAGACTCCAGGGTGCCGTTTACACGATGAAAATGTAGTGGGAAGAATTCGTGTCGAACCCAGGCTGTTTACACGCACATTGGGTCGGGTACGTGATTTTCGGAAGTGGGGACACCTTTTATCCCTCAACCTGCGGGACTTCCAGTCCCGCGGGTTGTGCCGGTTTTTTAAAAAGTCACTGGAGGATTCAGAAAATCGGAAATGTAAACAGCGTGGGACAAAATATCTCGGTACCAGGGGATGACCGGAAATGGTGACACGGGGTGGGCTTAAAGATCAACGGCCAGAAAAGGAGGGGTCAGTTACCTGTTCAACAGATCCAGCCTCACCAGCTGAAAACAAAGGCATCCCTTCCGAAAGTTTGTGTGTGTGTGTGTGTGTGTGTGTGTACTAAATCACCTTTTTAAATGGATTTCTACACTGCAAACCCTTCAGCTTTAACCTCTTCCTCAACTGCAAGTTACAAAGAGATCATGGTGGGCAGAGAGTTGTCCATTCATTCCCTGCCTGGATCCCCTCTCTGGGTCTGAACGGATAATCAAACATTCATCACCCCCCCAAGGCACAATAAAATATTCCAGCGTCTGAGCAAATGAGCACACTTTTATCCCCCCCCCCCCACGGCACAGTAAAAAAATGCCAGCGTCTGTGTTTTTCAAAAAGCCTGTCTGTCACTGGCTTGAAATCTTTACTCTGCAGCTGCCTCTGCTTTAAGCGTTAATATTTTAAAAGGAACCCCAAGCCTCTCCTCCCCCCTCCCACTCAGCTTGATTTCAAAAGGAAAGCACAGGATTTAATTGTTCCTGCGTCTGAGCGAAAGATCACATTCTGGGTCTTTCAGAATGTCTTTTGCCTCTGCTTAAAGGGTTAACATTTTTAAGAGACAGGATAAACACAAGCCTCTGCCCCCTCCTCCCCCCCCAGCCAGCCAATAGCATCTCTCGTGGCACAGAACTCTAAAGGAAGTACATCACCAAGGATGTGAAAACACGAGTAATCACATCCTTGATTGACAGCCAAAAAATATATATATCCCAGTAGGCTACACATGTGTAAACAACAAAAGCACGGGATATAAGAGTGCGGGACCAATAAAAAGAAACAGAACTTTTGATGTGTAAATATCAATCACGGGATCTTCCAGGATTTCCTAAAGAGTGACAAAAATCGTCTAAACAGCGTGGGACGAATCCGGGATCAGGAAGTCACGGTAAGCCCCACGACAAAAATTGTCGTGTAACTGGCACCCAGGGGCTCAGTTATACAACAGATTTTATCACGGAGAGAAACTGGATTTCCTCATCCCAAGTTCATCCCTTGTTGTTTACACGATTTGTCACGGTAGCATAAATCTTGGGGTTTTTTATTTCTTGTTCTGAGTGCCTCCATCCCAGGATAGGGGCACACAGCAGAGATATATTTTGACTGGTCAGACTTTGGAGGGGACGGACTTACAAGGGAAGCCTGGCAAGTCTGGATCCACCATTTTTGGAATGGTCAGTCTGGGAGAACCCCCCCAACCCCTGCAAGGCACAGCTACACTCGCCTCTAAAGAGAACCCCCCCATACCCTGCCCCCACTTTTTTCCTTCCAATAGAAAGTAATTTCTTCCTGAAAGCCAATGTGGCTTCAGAGACAATAGGAGTACTACAGACATGGTATTTGCCCTTAGACAACTGCAAGAAAAATGTAGAGAGCAGAACAAGGGTCTCTATGTAACATTTGTCGACCTCACCAAAGCCTTCGACACTGTGAGTAGAAAAGGTCTGTGGCAGATCCTGGGAAGACTAGCATGTCCCCCCAAATTCCTTAAAATGATTATCTTGCTACACGAGGGCCAGCGTGGTCAAGTCAGATATGGCGATGCTCTTTCAGAGCCCTTTCAAATAACTAATGGAGTAAAGCAAGGTTGTGTTCTTGCACAAATTTTATTTACAATCTTCTTTAGCACGATGCTCCAAAGGGCTATGGCAGAGCTTGAAGAAGACGACGCCCTCTATATACGTTACCATATTGATGGTAGCTTGTTTAACTTAAGCCGTCTGAGGGCTCACACTAAAACTCTAAACTATCTAGTCCGTGAGCTGCTCTTCGCTGATGATGCTGCCCTTGTTGCCCACACAGAAGCGGCTCTGCAGCGCCTAACATCCTGCTTTGCAACAGCTGCAGAGCTGTTTGGGCTGGAAGTCAACCTGAAAAAAACAGTAGTTCTTTACCAGCCTGCACCAAAGGATGAACACCACCATCCCCACATTGCCATCGGCAAATCTGTGCTCAAGTCCATTCAGCAGTTCACCTACCTGGGAAGCATTATCTCCTCAGATGCCAAGATTGACAAAGAGATCAATCACAGATTAGAAAAGGCATATAGTGCATTTGGAAGACTTCACAAAAGAGTCTGGAGCAATAAACACCTGAGGCAAAGCACAAAAATCAGTGTGTATAGAACCATTGTACTGTCTATCCTCCTTTATGGATCTGAAACATGGGTCACCTATTGCCACCACCTATGACTCCTCGAACGCTTTCCTCAGCGATGTCTACGCACAATCCAAAATATGCACTGGACTGACTATGTGATGAATGTTGCTGTCTTTGAACAAGCAGGGATCACCAGCATTGAGGCCATGATATTGAGAACACAGCTGCGCTGGGCAGGGCATGTTTCTAATACTACTCTACGGTGAACTCGCCACGGGTTAGCATAAGAGGGGTGCTCTAAAAAAGCAATACAAAGACTCCCTGAAACAACATCTCAGACTCGGCCAAATTGATCACCAACAGTGGTCCGCCCTGGCCTCACATCGGGAGGCATGGAGACGCACAATCCACAATGCTGCAGCCTTATTTGAGAACTCACGCCGAACAAGTCTTGAAGAGAAATGACAATGCAGAAAGAATCACAACCCAGAAACATCACTCAAGGAGACCTTCCGCTGTGCTTTCTGCAACCGGACTTGTTTATCTTGGATTGGCCTTTTTAGTCATCAGCGCACTTGCAGAAAGCGCGGGATGAGTCCTTCCTGAATCTTCGTTTGCGAAGCAAAGCCAGAGAGAGAGAAAGTAACGCTTTAAGTTCTGTTTAAGCAAGGCTGAGCCACAGCCCGAGGAGGAGGGAGGGAGGGAGGCGCCGGTGGCTCTCAGCTGGCTGCAACTTCTGCCAGCCAAATTGAAAGGCTTCCCTTGCAAGCCTGCCCCCTTCACCGTCTGATAAATCAATATTCAGCCCATGTCCCAGGATGGTTCCTGATTGTTCAGACAACCAATAGCACGGGTTGTCTCTGACTTTCCTTAAAAGGTCCTGAAAAATAGAGGGGTGGAAAATTTCGAGTTAACTGGGCTTTTTGCTACCCCCTCCTTCTGAAAAGCCGGTGATGTGTGTGAACTACTAGGGATCAACATGAATTCTTCTCAGGCTTTTTTTTTTTTTTGTCATGTAAACGTTCCCCAGCTGTATTTTGAACTGAACTTGTTGCAGCTATCTGGTATCTAAAACAAGATTGACTGGACAGGACCATACTCTCCCAAATCCATAACGGGGTGGGGGGGGGAGTGGCATTTTCACTAGCTGAAGCTTCCTTGTTTTCAGTGTTCCATCTAGCAACAAATTACAGCAATCAAGACTGAAGGTTAAAAAAGCAAGCTTTGTACTAGAGGATCTACTGTCAATGAAGGAATGAATCATGCAAAACAAGTGGAGCTGACAGAAAGTTTTTAAAGTTCCATATTAAAAATGCAGGCTAGATCAAAAATAACTCCCAGATTTTGAATCTGATTACTATTCACAAAATGCAAGAAATCACTGCTACAAATTTCAAGAAGACGGTATTAGCTAGGTTTACTGTATGTTCCCTTGTCCCAGGCACGTCCTCTTCTTCAGAGCTAAAATTCCCATCCTACAGTTTTCCAGACATATCCTCCTTTTCGGAGCTAATTTTTTTGTCCAGGGCCTTTTTTAAGTTGTCCAGGTTTTCCTACATGGTCCGGATTGGAGGAAGTGAGCAATCACTTTCTCCCTATGAGGGGTGGCTTAGGGAGCTGAGCATGTTTAGCTTGAAGAGAAGATTAAGAGGTGACATGATAGCCATGCTTAAATATTTGAAGGGATGTCATAGTGAGGATGGAACAAGCTTGCTTTCTGCTGCTCCAAAGACTAGGACACGGAGCAGTGGGCTCAAACTACAGGAAAAGAGATTCCACCTAAACATTAGGAAGAACTTCCTGACAGTAAGAGCTGTTCGGAAGTGGAATACACTGCCTGGGAGTGCGGTGGAGTCTCCTTCTTTGGAGGTTTTGAAACAGAGGCTGGATGGCCATCTGTCGGGAATGATTTGATTGTGTATTCCTGCATGGCAGGGGGTTGGACTGGATGGCCCTTGTGGTCTCTTCCAACACTATGATTCTAGGTAGTAAATCTCTGAGGAAGAGCAAGGGAGACATGCCAGGTTAAAGCAGGGTGATGGAAGCCCTTAAAGTAGCCAATCTGGTCACCAGTTTTCTAGTTGAATTTGGGGTAGCAACTGTTATTGTTGCCATGGCCACTGTCCTCCTGACAGGAAAGCCCCTCAGGGAGGAAGATGGTGGAGAAGAAAAAGGTGCCCCTTCACTGTTGTTGGGATGGTGCCCAGTTGCAAGAAATGTCTGTCTTGTCTGTTGGACTGACTTAACTGAGGAGCAGTGTTTCCTCTTCAAACTGCCTGGAGCTTGTAAGGTATTTAAAGTGAGAGTTGTCATAGCAATTGGTGGTTTGAAGCAATCAGGCTTGTAAACATGTCCTCTTTTTTTTGCTTTTCAAAATATGGTAATCCTAGTATTAGCATCACCTCTGATGTCAGTACAGTAGAAAATTGTGGCCTCGTCTATGGCTGATGCCACACTCCAGAAATAATTCAGTTTGATATCACTTTAACTATCATGGCTCCATCCTATGGAATCCTGGGCTTTGTATTTTTTTGTGGCACCAGAGCTCTTTGACAGCAAAGGTTAAATATCTCATAAAACTACAAATCCCAGAATTCCATAGCATTGAACCGTGGCAGTTAAAGTGGTGTCGAAATGCATTATTTCTGCAGTGTATCAGCAGCCTATTATGTCTCACAGGCACCTGTTGTGTATCACTACTTTCCTCCACCAGAGCTTAGAAATAATTAGTTACTTATAATTAATTCTTATTTCATTAATGAAGGTATAATTGCATTATATTATGTCTGTAACATAATGGGGGCAACGTCTTTCTCTTGAACTGAACTGTAACTTTATTGGTAATTTTTATAGTTGCAGAGGTAGTGGCCACACTAAATGGCAGAAGAGAAATTTGACATGTTTTAAGTGCTCACTCCGCCCATGGCCCCCACATCCTGAAGTGGATCCCCAGGCCAGGATCTTTGGCAGGCTCCCTACCTACTGCTAAGGTTAAGGGCAGTGAGATGCTTTACAGGATTTGGGATAAAAATTAAAATAAATCAGTTTAAATGATGACACCAAATTAATATTTATATTTATTTATTTTTTAAAAAACTAAATGGATTTGCATAATAAAAACTTTCAATAAAATCATGCTGCCCCCCCTCCTAATCCCGGCCCCCAGGCTAGAGCCCTGTCAGCCACCACTTGTGGAGCCCCCCCCCCCCATTGTTGGTATCAAGGTGACTACCGTGGCATTGACAACATGAGAGTGTTTTTGTTTTGTTTTGTTTACTAAAGGCCAATGACTCATAGCATTCTGACTGGTTTCCTCCCCTAAAATAATTAAAATGAAACCTTAGTTATAGAAAATTAAAATTAATTCTTTATAAAATTAACAGGAACTACTTTTAGTTAACTGTGCCAAATTCCTTTTAATAGCAACTTCAAAATTCTGCCTCCACAAAATTAGCCCTTAAGCATTTTCTTAATTTTTAAAGCAATTTTTTAAAAATTGTGCCATTCTGGGAATGTTATTTTTAAAACATCAAATGAGTGTAGTGGGGGTGAGAAGAGCAGCTGAACAAGCCCCTATTTGGGGCTTGAATCTAACTGTTAGAAGCAGGCAAGAGTACAATCCCTAATACTGTACTTGGTAAATCAACATGTCCATTAATTCAGCCTAACTACTTTAGTTAAGGCTAACAATTGGATTTAGGCAGGGATCCTCCGACCTATTTACAACTTCCCTCAATTCTGGGAAGGGTTGATAGAACTTCTCAGACAAGAAGATCTGGGACCCAAAGTCGGAAGAAAAAACAACAACCATCCTAAAGTCTTTTAAAATCCTGGATGCTCTCAGCAGTTCTGTTTTGGAACAACAGCAATTTCCCTCTCGACAGCAACCTTTGGGCTCCACTTCGTCCTCTGTCCTACCCCCGCTGAAGCCAGGGTACAGCCTCCCCATTTCTTGTTGCCTTCCTTTTCCTTGAGACACCCTACCTTACAGGGTTGTTGTTGGGACGGTAAAGGCAAAGCGTTTTGGAATCACGCTTGGGACGCTGGCAAATGCAACAGGGAAACAGAAGACGAGAAACCTTTTTGCATGCAATACATATACATATACATATATAGTTTTTGTAGATGTGTGCGTTAGGGAGCGCTGCCACTTTTAAGTGCGGAATCTGCTGGTGGCTGCAAGTAAACGCAGCAAAGGAAGAAGGAAGCGAGGGAGGGACTTGGAAGGAAGACTAGGGCGAGATCAGGAGGAAGGAAAGGAAGGCCTTTGGGGTGCAAGATCTGCCCTTTGCCACCCTCACCCCCGTCTCACCCTCCCTCCCGCAGAGCTCATGAGAAGGACGGCGGGCTAAGGGTAGTTCCCTCTCTTCGCCTTCAAGGAGAGCCGCTGCTGCTACTCGGGGGCAGCGCTTGCGCTTTGGCAGAGGGTGGGATCGGTTTCTTGGGGTTAAGCGGGTTTGCTTTGAGGTCAGTGCTGTCTTGGGTTCGTCGGGTTGCTTGGGGAGCCTTCTGAGGTTTTGCCCTGGCCATGTTTTTTTTTTGGGGGGGGGGTTTCCCTTTGCAAGAAGTTTGCAAAGTGCTGACTCCTGGACTCCAAACGTTGCTCCAACGGGGCCACACTATGCAATGGTAGTGCGTTTGAACTGCTTTGGCAAACTCTGGGGTTTTGCTTTGGCAACATCCTGTAGGATTCTGGGGCTTGCAGGTTAGGGATTTTTTTGGGGGGGGGATTAGGAATTTGTTATTGGAATAAGACCATTCTACTGAAAAATACAACCGACCCAATGACGCAATAATAATAATAATAATAATAATAATTGTTTTCCTCTTTTCTTACTAATAAAAAATAAAACTATCTATCCTAACACTAATACATTTTTCCTCTTAATCTAAACGCACTATAATCACATTATATTTGCAGGTTAGGGGGAGGCTTTTTTGCATTGATTTCCCTTGGGTTTTTTTCTGGGCTGTGAGGCCATGTTCTGGAAGAGTTTCTGACGTTTCGCCTGCATCTGTGGCTGGCATCCTCAGAGAATGGTTGGGTGGGAGTGTATGTGGAGTTTATATGCTGTGAAGCCCTGTTGGGGAGTATATGCAAATTTGTATCATTGAATGGTTAGTTTCTGGGTATAGAAACGCAAGGCTCATTAGTGTCTCTTTGGCTAATGGTTGCTTGATGGGCCATTATCTGCTGGGAATCCTCCTGTCCCTGGGTGGAATTCTTTTACCCAACCATTCTCTGAGGATGCCAGCCACAGATGCAGGCAAAACATCAGAAAGAAACTATTCCAGAACACGGCCTCACAGCCCAGAAAATACCCAAGGAAAATCTATGGATGCCAGCTGTGAAAGCCTTCAACTTCACTTTTTTGCATTCTTAGGAAGAGAGTTCCTCTAGTGCAGTGGCTCTAAACCTTTTCTTTACCAGGGACCCCTTTAAATATTTTTTATTGCTGTGGACCCCCAAGACCTAACTCTAACAATAATAATAATAATAATAATAAGTAATAATTGCAGTAGCACTTCTATTTTTATACCGCTTATCAGTGCCAAAGCACAGTGCCTAAGCGGTTTACAATGTGTTAGCTAATTGACCCCAACAAGCTGGGTATTCATTTTACTGACCTAGGATGGAAGGCTGAGTCAGCCTTGGAGTCCTGTAGGATTGAACTTACAATGTTGTGGTTGCAGTACTGGCATTTAACCACTGCACCACCAGTGGTTAATATAATACCTGTATAATGATGATAATAATAATAATGATTAATATTACCTGTTGATAATAATAAAATTATATCAGCCATTAAACCTTCAAGAGGCACTGGAGTGTAAGTTTTCTCCTGCTTCTTGCAAGTTTGTGGCTGGAGCAGATTGAATGGCAATGTGCAGGCCAAGCCAGCCAGCCTTTGCCTTGGATCCCATCATGCTGCTCCATTGCAAGGAGGAGATGGACCAAGCAGCCTTCAAGCCTTCGCAGACCCCCTGTGAAGACATTGTATGTCCTTGGGGGTCTCTGGACCACAGGTTAAGAACCGCTACTTTAATGGCTCAGCAAACTACAAACTCCAGGATTCTCTCCCAAATATACCTGTCCAAGAGCTGAGGTGTGTGTGCGTGGGGGGGGGGGTCTTCCTCTGTGTCTCACCAGTAGAGGCAATGCATTGTGGGAAAGACACAGGAGAGGGCTGCCCTCGCTATACTGCATCACTTCTGGAATGCCCTCCCATTGGGGGCCAATGTTGGATTATTTTCAATGCTTGGTCAAGACATGGCTTTTTGTTAAATCCCTTGTGGCCTCGTTTTAAGCACGTATTTTTATTTATTTATTATTATAGTAGTAATAGTACTGTTTGTTGTGGTAACAGACCAAGTCTCATTGCACTACAGTGTTATTGCACTATTATTACACTTTAACTGCTATGGCTGCCTCCTGTGGAATCCTGGGGTTTGTAGTTTAGTGAAGCCTAACAGCTCTCTGGCGGAGAATGCTAAATGCCCCTGCCTAAACAGCAAATCCCAGGATTCCACAAGAGGTAGCCAGAGCAGTTAAAGTGGAATAATAGTGCTGTAACTGTGTAGTGCAAGAAATATACTGAAGAAGTAAAAAGGGAACAGACAGCAAAAAGAGAATCCATTTATACAATCACAGGCTTAATAAAAGATTGGGGTCTTTAGTTTTCCTATTCCTAAACTGCAATTGAAAGATGTTCAATATATTTATATTTGTATCTTGTTTAAATATATTTACTGTTTTTAATTTTGAATTGTTTCTATTGTTTTACCTGTTTACTGCCCTGAGATCTCTTGATGGCAGGGCAGGATAAAAAAAAAGTTTTAATAAATAATTAAAAATAGATAATTTGCTATGGCAGTTAAAGTGGAATCATAGTACTATAACTGTGTAACATGAAAGGGCCTCCCTTTCTAACATACTAGTTGCTCTCTGAAATCTTTGGTTAGATCATTTTTCTAGCCATGCTGATATGCTGTAATTGGAGATGGCAAAAGGAGCTAGGGTTTTATGTGTGCAAACTGTATACAGTACTGCCCTTCTCCCAGTAATCTCTAACACCTTGTCAAATGTATACATGTATACTTTGGTTCATAATGGTCAGAGCTTGGAAAAGTTACTTTTTGGACTGCAACATCCAGACTGCCCCAGCCAGCATGAATATACTGACTGGCAGGTTCTGAGACTTTTTCTGAAAAAATAACCTTACCGAACCTTGACGAATGAACTTTGATCCATCAGGAAACTGAAGGCTTCATATGTTCATTTAGTAAGGGGATCAATGCTCTTTAAGATAAAACAACAAGAAGTACAGTAGGACCCCAGTATCCACTGGGAATTGGTTCTGGGGGACCCTGTGCATCCTGAAAATTGTGGATAATAGTGAACACCATTGAAAATAATGGGACCTGGTTTAAAATACCATAGAGTTGCCTTGGAGGACCTAGAAAATGGCTAGAGAGGACACATTTTCTAGAAAGACTCTATGGTAGGTGTGCTGTTTGTGTCCCGTGGATAATGAATCAGTGGATACGTGGGTCCTACTGTAGTTTTAAAAACAGTTGCCAGGTTTGTAACGGTTGAGAAAGCTAACTCTCATTTCAGAACAAAAATTATGGGAGGTTTAATAGGGTGGAAACCTTGTTTAAAGGCCCAGGAGAACTGTAGCAGCAGCGTAAAATGAATCTTACAATTCAGACACAACTTCCGTCTCTTCGGGTAACCATTGAGCATTGTAGAAATCAAATGTTGAGTTCTAGATGGGGGAAATGAAAGAGATGGAGAAGGCAGCTTTTTGCCAAGTAGGAACTACTGTATTGTTGGCCTGCACTTTGCCAGTTTTACAGTGTCCTAGATCAATGGTGCTGATGATTTAAATTCAGTTATTTGACCAACCTCATTAATTTTCTTAGCATTGCACCAAAGTGCTGGGTGGGTTAGCTATTTAAGTAGTAAATTATGATGCCTTAAATCTCTTGGACTGTTGCATAGTCTTGGTCCTTGTTAGTAATGCCTTTATAACAAATTTTGACTGACACTAATGAGCACTTGCTCTGTTCTCAGGCATCTTGGCTCCAGATCTCTACTGTATATTGCTATGTTTTATCTATTGAATAAGGATAAATAACAGGTAGGCAGACTCTCAAACTTCTGCTTTTTCAAACACATAGTACTGCAACAACGTGCACAGTTATAATAATATTGTTGTTTTTTCTTCTTCTGTGTCACCAAAACCTCTATAATAGTCAAAAATTTGATTATTATTATTTCACTATCCATGTATTTTGCAGGAGAATTCCATATGATCACTTTCATCACGTTATGCAACAGGTAGAAGCACCCTTCTGAATAAAACAAACAAGGAAATATGGCCGGACCCCCATATCGGCAGAACCAATATACACAGTTTCAGTTATCCACGGGACACAAAAAGAGGAACACATACCATAGAGTCATCCTAGAAAATGCCTAGATTGGCATCCTCTCTAGACATTTTCTACTCCTCCAAAGCAACTCTGTGGCATTTTAAACTGGAAGTCCCATTATTTTCAATGGAATCTGATGTTATCTGTGGTTTCTAGTAGCCGCGGTAAGTCCGGGAACTGAACCCCTGCAGATACGAGGGTTTGGCTGTACAAAGGGATTATGTAGAACCTTTGAGACTGATTGAGAGAACTTTGTATAAGCTTTTGTAGATGAAATTATCACACTATACTGTTATAGCACTATCACTTTAACGGCTCTGGTTGCCTCCTGTGGAATCCTGGGATTTGCAGTTTAGGGTGGGGCATTTAGGACTCTCAGCCAGAGAACTCTTAGGCCTCACTAAACTACAAACCCCAGAATCCCACAGGAGGCAGCCAGAGCAGTTAAAGTGGAATAATAGTGCTATAACAGTGTAGTGTTATAAAGTCTATAGTCTACCCAGTCTCATATGTTGATGAAGTAGACAGTCTATGAAAGATTATGCTACAGTTAGCCTGAAAGGTGCTACTAATGCTACTAATGTCTGGAACAAACTAATGCAGATATTTCTTTTAATAAAACAAAAAAGGATTACATCCTAGATTATGAAGAGTTAAGGAACAATTCTCTCAAGCATTTGTGCCTCTTAAATGTTATAACTATGCTTTTGTAGCCAGATTATTTGTGTTACTCCTGGCAGTAATTATGATTTCTTAGTCGGGACGCCTTAATGCTAAACACATAACCTGAAAATAAGTTCTGTGGTGGATGATAGGTTTGGGAGGTACAGAATTGGATTCTCACAGTGTTTATACTTATTAGCCGTTGTTTTTGCTTGTTGGGAAAGATAGTAATGCTTGGTAAAGTGGAAGACAGTAACACAAGAGAAGGACCATGTTATGGGTGGATTGAGTCAGTCAAGGAAGCCACAACTCTGACTTTGCAGGACCCGAGCAGGATTATTGATGTCTAGGGCCCATAGAGGTCCCCATTTATAGGGTTGCCATTTACTGAGCTTATGTGTAGGTATTTAAAGAAACAAGACATTTTTTGTTGTTGTTTGCCTTCGAGTCCATTACTGATTGTTGATGACCCTGTCATGGAGTTTTCGTGGCAATATTTGTTCAAAGTGGGTTAGTCTTTGCCTTCCTCTGAGGCCAAGAGAGTGTGACTTATACAAGATCACCTAGTGGGCTTCCATGACGGAATGGGATTTGAACCCAGGTCTCCAGAGTCATAGTCTTAACATTCAAACTACAACATGTCGGTTTTCTCCAAGTCTTTTCTCACTCAAATTTTGTCATGGAATAAAGCAATGCTTCCCAAGTAGTCTGATTTGGGGAACTGGCCGTTACCCCCTACCCCCATGTGCAGGGATCAGTACCATATTTATGACCATTGACTTAAAATTGCTTCTTTCTTGCCAGGGACTGACAACTGATGACTTGTGAAGGGCACCATTCTCTGAACCACCACTTTGAGTAACACTGAAATAGAGTTAATGTTTGAGGAAATGGCTTTGAACTTTTGTAGTGGCTAAAAAAAAATCGAAGCATACAGCCCTCACCCCCTTGCTATAGTGCTGGAAATGCTATAAGGCTTCTTCTGTTTAATATCCTGATTTTGGAAGGATTGGTACATTGCTAACAAGATGATTATAATTTGGCTTGACACTTAAATCCTAATTTGATCCTGTCAGATTAAAAGCACTATCCTTATTTGTCACTGCTTAGGTACATGCTTTCAGGCCTTTGAGAAACAATGGAGAATGAGTCTTAATTTGAATGTGCTAAACCTCTCTCCATCAATGCCATGCTTGACTTGTCTCCAGCAGGTTTGACCCCTAATCTTGAAACTACTCTTTTGCCTAACTGCTGCCTCCTGCCTTGATCATGTTGATCCACCTGCACAGTTTATTAGTTAGCAACAGCACCCTGATAGCTATTTATCGTTTGTTTTTGTTTTAACCAGGTAACTTCAAGATTGTTTATAGGCGTTATTTGTAGTCTTAAGGGTGTCTCCGCAATAAAATTGTTAGGCAGTGCTCTGTCTGCCTTGTTCTTTATGCTGATGGATGGCAAGATTAATCTTCTTTAAGCTGCTCCTGATATTATCTAAATTTGGAGGAATGTGGGCTACCAGAAACTTGTATAGATCTTCAGCACCATGGCTTCACTTCAGACATTGTGGACCACACAGTGCTGTGCTCCTTAAAATCCAGAAATACAGCAGTGATGCTGATAGCTGCTGCATTTTACAAGCTCTCCGTCCTTTATCCACACACAGTGTAAGTATTTCTTTACTTCTATATTCCTGTGCCTATACACAGAAGAGATCAAGTGAAAACAAAAGATATTTTAATTGACATGCTCCCAGGAATTATTCTGCTGATTCTGAAGGCCACCTTAAGCTTACTTCCTTACTCTTAAAGGCCTGATCCTGACACATCAAATAAGTGAGGTCTAATAAATGTGTGTATTTTTTTTAAAAAAATCCTACTAACCAAGGAGAGCTGCATGAAAGTGGGAATTAGTCTTTTAATTAGTTTACATCTTGTCATACATGGGAAACATAATTTTGCAGAGAATGAATACGGTAATAATAATGTTTGTTCAAATTTCATTTGGAGGAGTGACCAGACTTAGTGCTTGGGGAGTTAGAATTTTTCACTTGTTTACTCAGCAGTTAGTCCTAATGTGTATAGTGGTTCTTACTCTCAAGTAAACATGCATAAGATTCCCCCATGAGGTGAGGGAAGTAATAGGAAAATGATCTTAATGACTAATTCTTGGAATGGTAGCATGATTTTCTAAGTAATATGAGAATAAGAGCAGAGTAGGGAGGAAAGAATGTGTGCAAATGCTCTGAGATGTACTGTATTTAAAATATAATTACAGTAGGCAGTATGGATTGAGGATGCTATCATATACTTGCTTACCCTTGAATAAGCTTCATTGAATACAACAGGATTTTAAAATCCACATTTACATGCACAGGAAGATATGAACAATGCATGCAGCAAAATTAGTTTTTGAGAAGGGAAATGAAGAAACGGGAAAATTACATTATGTGTTCATATTTGTTTACAATTGGGTTTATTATAAGCAGTAAGTCCCACTGAACTGAGTAACACTGCCAAATAAACATGGATGCAACTAGGATTTCAGACTGTAATCCTAGGCATAGTTTACTTGGAAACACGGCCCATTGAAATCAGTGGGATCTCTTCCTAAGGAATAAGCATATTAACTGTTGCAAAAGTGTGCCTTATACATAACAGTGAAATGCTGATGTACTAATCTGTAAAATATATTTGTATAAATAAATGCAAAATAAATATTAATATATTTATTATTATAAATATATCGTTATATCAGTATGTTATAATATTGATAATATTGCACATGTTAAATATAATAAATATTGTATATATAAATACACACTAATCTGTAAAATCTGTGTATAGTTAGGTGTACAATTTTGCTTATTCTTGACAAAACACTTTCTAATATTATTACGCTTCCAAAATTTTGGTCCAATCACCTGAAATGTCACATGGCTTGCAATTTTGGGATGGACAATGGAGATTTTCACATGGGCTACATATCGCGTGGCAGGAACAGAACAGGATCAGGAAAGGTTTTCCCTTTTGGATGACGTTGACCCTGTTCCGTTCCCTAATTGTCATCATTCTGTTTTCTCCCCGTGATATAGTATTCACGGGGAGAAGTCATTATTAAGCACCCAGTTCCGTTTCTCTAATGGAACACGGGTGTGCGAATTGGATCCCGTCCCTGTTCTAGAATGACAGGGATGGGGGTGGAGCTCCGTAGTGAGCACTTCCTACAAAGATCGGGACATCCAGGTAAGTGCCACCCTTCCCACCCCCTCCCCTTAAAAAACTTGTATTTTTTTTAAAAAAATATCATTTTTATTCTTTTATTTGACAGCTGGGATTTTTTAAATTTGAATTTTAAATTTGAATTTCCATCCCGCTCGTTCTCTTGTGAGAACGAGCAGGATTTCCCCTGGCTGGTCGTAAAAGGAGCCTTACAACAGCTGCATTTATGGCCAGCAGGGCAAGGAGGGAGGACACCCGTTCCTGCAGTGGAATGGAGGTAAGTGTGCAAACATTTACCTCCATTCCATTGCAGGAACAGAAAAGGAGGTGGTGGGACAGAACCGAAGCTTTTAGCCCCAGTGTGAAAATCTCCAATGCTTCCTTATTTAACTGTGATGCAAGCCTCTCTGTTTGCTAGGTTTTTCATCTTCCAGTTTGGTTTCTTTTTGTTTGTTTGTTTTAAAAATCAAGTGTGACCTGTTCACTTTATTTGCTTTTTCTTTGGTGTTCTAAGATATCATCTCTCTTACTGCACATTAGGTCTCCAGAGGTCAGAATGCATGGTTGATAATGGATATGACAGCAGCTGTCAATGGAGAGGGGGACAATACTGCTCATGACAAAGTGTCAAAGGCACTACATGATGGAAGACATCATGAGATGGAAGGTATTCAGTACTGTTATTTATATATTTATTTATTTATTTATTTATTGAGGAATCCAGCTGCATTGCAAATGTATGTTACTTAAACAAGAAAACAAAGAAATGAACAAATCAGACAGCAAAATTACTTCACAAGTGTAGGGACATTTGCTTAGCCTCATGAGACTTTTTGTGATGAACAGCTTTGTCAGGTGCAACTGTACTTGAAAGAAAGTCTCACTGAATTTGAGATACTGCCATCCTTTACATGTCTTTTCTTAATTCAGAAGGGCTCATTGCCAGGGAGGCACGCTCACATGAGAGCAAGTCCAACTGAACTCAAGACCAGGTAGCAAGATTTGGTCCTGTATGTTTTTTTTTAAATTTTGATTTTGAAGAGGCTTATATCTGAATACAAACATGTAAGATTCTACTGTTATTTCTCCCCAGATAAGTGTGTGCAGAACTGCATCCTAATTATTCCCATTACATTCATTTAATGTGTGATTTACCAAAGCCCATTTGGTACTTTATTCAACCTGTAGTAATTAGTTGATTTTTTCAGATAAATTCCACAGAAGAAGTGAAGCTGGCTCAGTTTACTACATGGGTAGTATTTGGTAGCCCCTGGGTCTTTTGATCATGCTCAGTTTTGTCTGGTAATGTAATTGTAATTGTCTTGTGTTTTTAGGTCTCCTTCAAAGCATAGTGCAGTCAAGAAAAACATGCTTAATAGGTTTATAAGAGCTTATGTTTTCATGCACCACTGGAGTGAAAATTCGGAGCTTTGAAGGAACACTGTTTGTATCTCCTTATTGGTGTTTGCCAAATTTTAGGAGCTGTCCTCATGTTTCTTGCAACTGATAAATAATTTGGAAATCCTGGGCATTTTCCCCAGTGCTGAAGAGGAATCTTATATTTAGTGAATCCATTTCGTCCTCCTCCTCCTCCTCAACAACAACAACAACAGTAATAAGCAGTGTTGGTATCTATATGCATTGCCTTGCGCATTACCAAACATCAATAAGGACATGCAAACAGTGTTCCTCTTTACAACAATTTTGTAAGGATTCAGTTATTATATTATAATGGTGATCCTCAGTTTGTAAAGCAGACTGTTTTTTCTGTGCTGTTTAAGAAAAAAAAGCTGAAAATTTTCAACATGTATTAATTATTTTATTTTATTGAGTGACTTGCGAGATTCTACACTTATTGGCATAGGAGTTAGTGTACAGATTTTGAATATTTATAATCACAAGAGACTTTCATCTTTTAACTAATGATAGATGGCTACAGTTATCATCACAGGAAAGTGACTTAGGAAAGATGTTTTTCCAAGTGAGACTATCTTTTTCAGTGATCTGAGAAACTCTTAATTAGTTAGTAGATTAGTCTGTCATTAATTGCAGTCAAGTGATTTTTGACCTTTCTGATCTGAGAATAATTACTTTTACTGAGTTCATTGGCAGAGGTTTAACTCTTAATAAACAGATCAGTATGATTTTTTGAGGGTGACAATTCTTATGATGAGTATTCCACAATAAATAATATTAATTTTTGAGGCATACTTTTTATTGTTCATCTCCTTCCATCTTCCTGTCTTTTTCTAAGTTAAATCTTGCAATAAATACATCCTGGTATATTACTTTGGCAGACATTGGATGTTTGTTGTTGTTGTTCCTTTCATTTAATAAATAAGAAAGGGATTTGTGACCTTACTGGGAAAGAGAATGCTGACTGAGAAAGGAAGGCAATATTTAAATATTGGTACTTGTTGGATTATATGAAAAGTCTTCCCATTTCTCTTTTGATTTAAGCCTGCTGTCTCTGGCTGAGTTTTAATTTTATTTCCTTCAGTTCTTAGCAGTTCTTAGCAGTTTTCTGAATTAGACTTTGGCAAAACCAAATTGCTACAGCCTCTCTTTCCTTGTATGTTCTTCCTTGTGAATAACTTTTGCCATCTTGACCACACAGTGATGCAGAAACTACAATGCAGGATTCATCTATGTTATCTTAAATAGTTGGCTGCCCAGCCTCTAGCATAAATACCTCCAGTGGAGTAAGAGTAAGGACTTTATCAGACGTGGCAAAAATTGCAGGATTACTATGTAATGGTAGCATGAATGGCTGTGGCCACTGCATGATGTCATCATCTCATGGTTACCCCATGTCCCAGCTGTGAATAAGGCGTTGCTTTTAATTGACAGGATAAGCCATCAATAGATTGCCAGTATTGCTTTTTGGTGGTATTGAGGGCGTGTGAAAACATGTCCCATTGTAATTGCAAGATTACATCTTGAATGGACGTTTCTTGGCAAGCAAACATCTGGGTGAGAAGGCAAAAACAAAGCACAGGACACTCTTTATGATCTGTCCCATTTAGTTTGCACATTTTTAGGTTTGTTTCAGTGCTTGTGTGTTAATTAACTTTGCTAATTTAGAGTGGAGGTTTTTTTTGGAGTTTTAAGCGCGCTCATGTCTTCTTGCAAGAACAGCCAAAATCTCACCCATGCCAAATCGTGGAAGTAAACTCACATTCTTAAAGTGCTAGTGTCGTCATGTGATAATTCCATGGCATTTCTTTTACTTGGTTACAGCTATGTGTGATAATAAGTGTTATAATGCCACGATGTTCCCACTACCTCCATTCGTGGAATTACAGTGTTTTTAAATACTAGTCTGATAACGTCCTAAGTCTACCAGCATCTGTGGCAGCCTGTTTTAGTGTCACACAATTTTCACCATATGAAAATATCTCGTAAGGTTTGGTAGAAATCTTGTACAACAAAGAGCAACTCTTGTGATCAACTAAAATACCTTTGTGTGTCTATTAGTTCCAGGCCAGGATTTCCCCACCCTATTCATGTGCCTTGGATTTTTTGGGGGGTGGGTGGGAGGAGTACTTATTTTTCTCTGTTGAAATTTCAGCTTGGTTTCGAACCATTATTACAGTCATAGAATCATAGAATTGTAGAGTTGGAAGAGACCATGAGGGCAACAAACAGTCTTTGGAGATCATTTTGAATCTCGATTGTGGAATGTTATTATGGAAACAGAAATAGCAGCACCTTCAGTCATGGTAGCAATAGTTGCCAAGGGATGTTAATCCACCCCAAGAAAGTGAGCCCTTCAGGTCCACGGAAGTTTGATTTCCTAACCCTAGACAGATATCAAGGACTGCAGATGATTGTGCTCCATATTATTAAATGGAGGTGACGTGAACATGAATGCTCCAGCCAGTCCATGTTCATGTCACTGCCATTTAATAATATTGGGCGTGACAATCCGCAGTTGGTTGAATTCGCAAATCTGGAGTCCATGGATCCAGAGGGCTCACTGTACCTTTAAAAATGGAGCATGTGAACTGAACCTTGTTGATAGGGTAGTTGCTGGTATAAAAACATTGTCTCTGACTAATGTCTGATTACTTGATCTGCCCCTATACTACTGTGTTTTATCTATTCATTGCATAACAGGCTATGAGCTGCATGTAGAACTGCAGGAAATGACATGGATGTGACCACAAGATGGAGCTGTAAGCTTACCAATGAAAGTAGTTAAGCTCCAGTGGCAGGTGTGTGTGTGAGTTAGCACTTGTGAGTATGCACATCTGAGATGCCTGATGTAACAGGCATTGTTTAACTGCCTATAAAAAGGAGATGGGAATTATCTCCAGGTTGGGTTTGTTGTGGATGGTGGTTGGCGAAGCAGTTTGTTGGTTTGAGAGAGATTTGAGTATTAGAGATGGCTGTCCTATACTCTGTATATATATTGTAAATATACTGCAAACAAAGATTAAAGCCCTCAAGTTGAGTGAAGGCTGGCCTTGTTACTGTCTTTATTTGGCAAGCCAGAGCTCAAGGCAGTGTGCTGGGGTGAAGGAATTTTTCCTTCTCAGCCTGAAGTCTTTTGCAGAAGTCTTACCAGAAACCTTCTCCTTGGCGTCCTGTTGACGTGGAACAACTCTGCAGGTGGTCGTGGTGGAAACAGCGCGTCTTTCTACGCCCTAACAAGAACATGCAAGTTTTAATCTCCCCCCTCCCCCCCGTAATGTTTCTACTTTCTTTTTTCAAATAGATCTCTTTGGGCCTCTTTTTTGTCTTCTTTCATTTCCCTTTCTCCATCTTCATAAAATATTCACATTCTTCAATTACTTCTCTCGTGTATATTGCCTCACTTGCTTGTTACATGGTTAATTTGGTCTTCAGCCTATCTCTTCTTTCTCAAAAAATGATGCCTATTAACTTATAAATTATAATTTTATAAGGCCTGCTTTTTGCCCCAATACATGTACTGCTGTTAAGTTTGAACACTTAAAAAAAGAGTTTAAAGCTGTAGGTAATTATAACAATGTAATAGCTGTTATCTGATGCTTTGACTTTTCATGGATTCATATAGAAATGCATTGGTAAAATTATTTAGGTCAGACTTTTAAAAAATACTATTTAGGCCATTTTCTCATGCTTACCTAGTTTTTCATTCTCAGCTGAGAGAGACCATTTCACCAAAGGCACTGTTAACTAATGGACAGAAGAGGGCATACACACCCGTGTGGTGGATCCATAGGGAGGAACAGCCTCAAGTGGTGTCTGGCTGAGGCAGGAGTCCCATCCTTACCTCCTTCTCACCTGCCCACCAGGTGTGTCAAAGGAAGATCTTTCCAAGGGTTATCTCCTCCACAAATCCTGAGATGTGACTCAGGACAGCCCCAAGCGAAGCTTTCATTCCCACTCCTTAAAACCTGAAGGTTGAAAGGGCAAGGCCAGACACATCCCTTTCACCCAGGAGGCATCTATGGGGGCTCAGCATACTACCATTTTGTCTAGCCCCTGGCTGCCACGGATGATCTTGTGAACATTGTTGTGGCGGAGAGAAGCGGGCATTAAGGTGAAAGGGTGCTGGATGTGACTGCTTCTACAAATGCTTCCTCACTTCCCTGCCACCCCTCTCTAACCAGCCTCAGCTTAACAGCCTTGTTGGAGACCTGAGAGGGCAGAGGTGGCAGGGGGAAGATTTCCTTCTCGCTGGCTGGCTGGCTTGCTCTGTTTCCCCCAATGATTATGTTAAGCCAAGGCCAACTAGAGTGAGAGGAGTAAGTGAGAGGGAAGAGGGGAAAGAGAAGGTGTTTGTAGAAGCACCAATATCCAGCACCCTTTCACCTTCTTCCCTGCTCCACCATCCCGCTCCTCTTACTCTAGTTGGTCTTGGCTTAACATCATCATTGGGAGCCTGAGAGGGCAGAGACGGCAGCACCTCGGTCGGTTGCAGGCTGTGTACACCATGTGCTGGAGGAAGCTATTGTCAGGAAAGGAGACAGGGAGGAGGGCGAGGCGAAGGATGACACACACTGCAGGAGATTTTTTCAGCAGTGTCACTATGAGGCAGGGGAGGGAGTCTTGGAGACCAGTGGCCTCCAGGCAGCAACAAACAAACAAACAAATTCACAGAAGTAAAACCTGGGAAAGTTGAGGGCCAACTGTAATAATCTGTGTTTTTGGTTATTAGTAATTTTAGCAGGATTGTTTAGTTGGATCTGTAATAGTAGATTATTTTTCTTTTTTACATTTATTTTCATTTCAGGCAGGATTGGAATGGTGATGTCAAAGCTGTACTGTGTTTTAGTTTTGTGATTTTTTTAAAAAAACTTTTTTCTTTCTATTTTTATTTCTCTCTCTATCTGTTTCTTTATTTTTTTTGACAGCTTATTATTTTAATTGTAAATTAGATTGTTCATGTTAAAGGTTAGTAATAAAAAAAGACTTACCAAGCTTTTGTTCCAATGATTTCTCCAACTCCTTGTTCATCTTTCTATGTATCATGTCAAAGCAACAAGGGTCCCATTCATTCTGTAAAATTTGACACAGACAATGTGCAAGATGGCCATCCATCTTGTATAACTTGGAAATTCTCTATAGCTTACAGGTTCAATTCCCTGCCCTTCAATAGCTCCAGGTCATTTTCACCCAAATATATAAATGGAACAGGTGGTTGTGGGGAGCTCCATGCATTCTGTAACCTTAAGTGAAACGAATGCTTCATACATACAGGTATGGCCTCACTATTCCTGTGCGTTGGAAACCATTTGGAGCCAGTTATTTTTGGGAGCTCCCCAGCTGCACATGACAGCTTCTCATTGTCAGGAAAACCCTGCTGGAATCTCTACTGTCCACACAAAAACAGCCAGTTAGCATGAAGTTTTGCAGGCTCTTAAAATAATTATCTACTAGCAAATCTTTCAGTTGCAGCTGCAGTGGACAAATCATTCATTCCAGCAGGCGGCCCTCTTACCTTGCAGTATCCTGTATGGATGGGCATTTGCCCCTGGCAGTTTCATTTTTCTTGCTGCACACTTTCAAAGATGTTATGTAAACTGATGGAGAGTGTTGATCTTGGAAACTTCGGTTTCCAGGACTTGCTCTGTCCGTGGTTCCAGAGTTGAGTTCTACTAGGAAACTTCTGATAAAATACTAAGGCTTATTTGTTTCAGGCTTGCGTACAAACTCTCGCCATACTTAATAACTAAGAATCTGACTGTCACATGGCTCTGAGGTGTGTGATTGGTTTTACTATTATTGCTCATTAATGATTTGTTTGAGGGGGTCAAAGCAAAATTATGTTGTGGTACAGAGATCAGTATTACCACTGTTATTTGCTGGTGTCACTGATGCTTCGAGAAGTGTATTGAAGCTGAGTGTTTGGCTTGGATATCTGCTAATGTCCTATTGTTACAATATGTCTGGACAATTAATCTTGAAAGCACAGCCACAATCCAAAATGATTACTTTCTGCATTTACTTTCTATTAATTTTGAAGTCGAAAAAGCATACAAAAGGAGACAGCGAAATAAGTGGATTACATGGGAGAAATGATATATTTTTTAAAAAGCTTATTATTCTATTGGATTTTGGTAATGCAAGCAGTAGGCTTAGCTACAGGAAATATAAAGATATACTTAATTAGATTTACATATCTTTTGTATGCTGCTATATTCTCTCAGCTCATACAAGCTCATAAATTGAACTCGTATGAGTTTAGCAGAGGAAATGAAAACAATTTTTTTTTAGAATATATTTCTAGCGTTACTCCCAAAATTCACAAATCCATGCAATTTTATTCACATACATGCTAACATATTAAACAATCTCAGATATTCTGCCTGAATGGCAGTCTATAATCTTTTTGTCCTGACATTATTAGGCATTTTTTTGTTTTTGTTTTCAAACAATAGCAAACATGAAAAACATGATTCCCCACTGTTACTATTTTGAGTTGTTGCTTTTTGTAGACAAATGAAAAGCTGCAGCATAGTGAAGTTGCAGCTTGGATTTTGTCACAAGAAATATCGCTAGGAGAATGAGAAGACAATGCAGGAATCGCTTTGGTTGCTGCTCAGCATTGAATTCCAACCTGTGATTTAGTCTGTCTAGATCTAACTAGTTGGTCTTATCCAGTGCAGGCTATGACTTGTAAATCTCCCTCCATTCTGATAAAAATAAGAGCTGTTTAATATTGTTTTCTCCACAATTGTAATTTTTGATCTCATACGGGATAGAAGTCTTTCCAAAAAAGTAAAATCTTTCTAAAAATACTTTCAAAGCAACCCTGTGTGTGTGTGTTTACTTAGGACACAGAAGGGTTGCAATTGTGTGGTCCCTAGATTGCTGTTTGCAGTGAGTGGAGGCTCTGCTACCATCTGTTTTAGTGTCCTTGTTGGCTCATGTTTAAACATTAACAGTTGTATAGAGAGTGGTATAGAGAGGGTTGATTTGTATTAGTGATCCTGTTTGATACATTTTGCATTAGCTTGGCAGTTTGAGGCTGGGAAAAGATTTTAAGGCTGAGAACAGACTGGGGGAGGGCATTTTCCACTGTTACTGACCTCCTTGCACGGTAGTAATAGCAATGGGGAGGGAGATGAGTTGTGCTTTGCACACTTTTTCTTTGTTTGCTTCTGCACCATTATCACTTAGGTGTCTATTTTCTATCAGCCTTTCCAGGGTGTGGGGTGCATCCCACCCTAGAGGCCCCATATAGGGGGATTGAACTACTGGACAAGGATAATCTGGGTAGAATTGGTTGTTTAGGGGCCCAGTTCTACCATTGATTGTGCAGAGCTGCTGGAGCAACTCAGTGAAAGGGCTGGAATGTTTTTCTGCTAAATACCATCTGCTGCCAATTTCTCTGAAGTTGCCAGCCACAGATGCAGACGAAATGTCAGAAAGAAACTATTCCAGAACACGGTCTCACAGCCCGGAAAAAAAACAAGGAAAATCTATGCTGCCAATTTATTTGCCACCAATATATCTTACCTTATAGCAGTAACATGCATGAGTGTTTGTCACCAAGCAAAGTCTTGGGGAGGCCTGGAACTACACCCACATCTAGAACAGAAAGAACACTGTTGGACTCTAACTCCCACCAGTCCCAGCCAGCATAGCCAGAGCTCAGGAACGGTGGGAGTTGCAGGCCAGCAAAAGCCACACAATTCCCACCCGTGACATAGAAGGAACTTCCACTGTTGATGAAGAGTTCTGGACAACTCTCAAGTGTGCACACTTTAATTTAAAGGATTTGCCTAACAGCAAGCCATTAGTTGATTTCAACATCCACATTTAAGGGAATATGATGACAAACTGTAATTATGGTAGCAGTTAGGAACTATATGTATTTTAGGTAGAATCATTGTTTTAAAAAGCTCTGGGAAATGACTAAAAATATTGATTATTCTCATAAGTTGCCTGCTGGAATAAGAAGTTCATAATTGCTCATAATTTAATTTTTACAATCGTTTAAAATTTATGTTGACAGCTTGTTTGTATAGGTGGAATTTCACTTAGAAAAAAATCAACATATTGTAATGTTTTGTTCATTTGGAGTTCAAAGAACCTCTGACCACATCAAAGGTGCCTATTACATATAGATATCCAGTTATTTTGGGAAGCTGATGTGCTTTGTATCTTTTAACAATACAGCATGAGCTACTGATTCTAAGCTTTATGTTCAAGATCAGCGTGAAGAGTCTGGGGAAAACAATCCATTCTAAATGTTCTTTTCTTTACACAGCAAAAATGAAACATATCAACCTGTCATTTGCAGCCTGTGGGTTTCTGGGAATATACCACTTGGGGGCAGCATCTGCTCTTTACAGACATGGTAAGAAGTTATTGAAGGTTGTCAAGGCCTTTGCAGGAGCTTCTTCCGGATCTTTGATTGCCACTGTTCTTTTAACAGTGCCAGAAAATATAGAGGTAATTAGAAAAAGAACATGCGATCTTGAAACTCAACTAATTTAGGATATCAACTAAAGCTGTTAAAAAGCAGGATCAAAATTTTGTCAAAAAGCAGCCACCGGCTACTGCTAGCATATTTAGTCTTCAGAAAAAGTGTGGTAGTGATGATAGGAAAGTACTCTTTTTCTTTTGCTGCAAATCCTTTGTATTTCTGCTACATTGCACACTTATATGGGAAAGTTGATGAAAGACTTATTTTTGAGGGCTATTACTTTTATAATTCTTACTCGATTATTTTATAGTATGCGCTTAGAAGTGTTTATCATGGGAAAATTTATCATGTAGTTAACAAGACGAACTTGAGGCAGGGGCTATAAAACTTCTATCAACCTAGTCCTAAAATATTTACTATAAATGTGCACTTTATGCCGAAAGCAAAGTAGGCTAGCAGTTATAGCTAGTGTAACTGGCAATAGCTAGCGTGGACACATTCTGTTGCCATGAAATAAAAACAATAAATAATGTTACATTTCACTTTCCTTAACCTGCATCTGAGAGTCAGAATGGTTTGAGTGTCAACTGGGACTCCTGGAGACCAGGGTTCAGATTTCCACTCATGGAGACCCACTGGGTGACCTTGGGCAAGTCATACTTTCTCAGATTCAGAGGAGGGCAATGGCAAACTTGAACAAATCTTGCTAAGAAAACCCCTGGTAGGGTCACTTTAGGGTTGCCACAAGTTGGAAATTACTTGGCAACATAAAGGTTCAAGTAGCACTTACGAAGTTTAGAAGCAGGGATGTCCAAGACATCTCACTTCATTTTGTATTATTTTTTGGTATCTGCATTTTTAGAAATATAAATACAAAGGGGGAAAGGAAACAAAACGGATGAGAAAGGGGAAAGTCAGGGCAGGGAGAAATACATAGGATAGGAGCATGTGCTCAGCATTTATGTTAAAAAAACAAACAAACCTGGCCATATGGCCAAAAATACATTTACCTGGAGATGATAAATGTAAAACACACATTCATGCATGATCCACTGACCATTGAATGATGGATGGTGAAGATTTGTGTTTTTAACCCTGGAATATGAGTCTTTTAGGATCAGTAAGACCATAGCCTTATATGTGTAGAATCCAGCTGTGGATTTTTTGTAGTAGGAACAACTAGTGCTGTGGAGTGACTGAAGTACCATAGGAGAGGGAGTAACCATCAACATAAGGAGGCACCACCAATTGCTCACTTGAACCCTGATCTCCACCAGCTCCTCTTAAGGGAGATAATGAGGCCAGTAATACCTCTTCTCTCTGAAATGGTGTATAGTGATGTCCATGCATTCCTACAACTGCAACTGTAGTACTTCATTAGCTTCTGATGGTGTAGATCCTAGATTTTAAGAATTGCAAGAAATTATGGCTGGGCATCCAGATGTCCAAATGCATGCACAAAAATACATTTAGATACACATCTCAATTTCTAAATATCCTCTTTACCATGGAAAAGAGTTTGTCATCTAAATTCACCATAATCATCTCATCTCCCTCCCCACCAGAAATAATTTGAATGAATACAACAGAAAGTAGGTTCATGATAATTGTTCACTCTAGCAAAACTGCAGTATCTGCGTTTGGAAATGAATGTGTTGATTTCTATGGTTTTCCTAATTAGAAGCGTACATTGAAACAAAACAAAAACAGCAAGTACCATGTATACTTGTGTATAAGTAGACCACATGTATAGGTCAGGGGCAGGTTTTGGGGTGAAAATTATGGATTTTGCTAGGACCTGTGGATAAGTCGAGGATAAAACTTTGGAGCATGTAACAAAGAAATCTTTTCCTTTTCTTTTAAAAATGCATAGAGGGAACATACTTAAGGGCTAAAGAAAAGGAGAAGATCTGTTTATTTGAAGGGTTACAGTTGGGGGATATAAATTGCATTGCTGATCTTAAAATGTCTACAACTATACAAATGCAGATGGGGAAAGGAATATAAATGAGGGAAAAGAATGAGAATGCAGCCTGGAAAAAAGTGGGGGGGGGGAGCAAGGAAAGCAACCTACTTCTAATAGGGGCCCAGCTCAAAGGCTGTGACAACAGGCAGAAGTGAGAAGCCCCTCTTGACGTGGAAGGCATGGAAGCAGTGCTCCCACCCCTTTATTCCCCCTTGCCCAAACCAGAGAAAGGCAGCCCTCCCTCCTTCCTCACCTTCTTTTTTTGACCTGAGAGACATTCAGCAGCAATGTGGGGAAGTCCGAAGAATATAGTGCACCCACCATTTTGGGCACATGAGGTGAAGCAAAGCAATGGCAACCATTTTGAATAAGGGCTTGTTGCATAAGCCTCACCTCTTGAGGCTTGCAGAGAGACTGCCAAGCCTTGCAAGGCTTATACAGTAAGTCCCTATTAAAAATGGCCACTGCCACTCTGCTGCACCTCAAGTGCCCCAAATGACAGGGAGCACTGAGCTCGTCCAGCTGGCATCCTCGTCATCTGTGTCCAGCATTGATCCCTGCATAAGTTGACCCAGGTTTTTTGAGACTTTTTTTTGTCAAAATATTTTGACTTATACATGAGTATATATAGTATTTATAACTCAGCCTAATTAGTTGCCGCATACCATTTTATTACTACACAATTGGATATAAATTTTAGGATGTTCTACTTACATGGCCTCTTCTGATTTCCCCCATTCCTATTGACTCACTATTGCTGCTGGTTCTCACTAAATCCCAACAGGAGTCATCTTCCGGTTGTATAATTTGCCCTAAAAACTACACTAATATACTTAGTGCCATGTTTGCCTCTACCGGTACCCTTGGTTACGTCCTCTCAGAGGCTTTTCAAATCACTAGTGGGAATCATTGTTGTTTAACTAATTTTTCTCTTAAATTTCCACTGCCTTGGGTACTGCCCATATGCTCATTGCAGCTGTTTAAGCTGATTTTGCATTTTTATGAGCATTTGTCTTAGTAAATTACAACTGCTAGTCTGTGGCATTAAAAATAACTGAAAATTGTCACCCACAGTTTTCTGTGATTTAAATCTGCATGATTCTTTATATGTATTCAAGGGTATTTGTTGCTTGAGAAGAATCTGGGAATAGTTTACTTTTCAGCATCTGTTCTCTTGCCTGGTGAGAATTTCGGGCAAATTCAGGAATTTCCCACACTTTGGTTAAAATAAAAGTAATGATTCTTTGTTAAACGCTAATAATTAATCTTATCAGGCAAGTTTTTAAATTAGAAATTCAATAGTTGTTTGTTTGTTTTTTAATTGCCTGGCCATTTGTACTCAGCTAGTATGTACGTGGGGCAAAAGGGGACCAGAATTTTTTTCTGCAGCGTGGGCAGGCAATCCTTATGCTGCTAGTTCCTTATGCTGGGTCTTGCTTCTCCAGTGTACCTTTAAGCCAGGGCTTAACAAATGTCAATCAACTTCACTACCCAAAGTGTCAGTTAGGCCTTTCCCCCAGATCTGCCATACATCTCACCAAACAGAACAGGGCTTCACTTTGCTATGGTGCTTCAGATTGTTGAAGAGACTTTAAAAAGGAGATTTTTAAAAAAAATCTTGGACAAGAACTTTCTTTTTCCACTCAGGCTTCACTATCCTAATGGGGACAGCTAGTTTATTAGAAGATGGAAAAAGCTCACAGCCCTGAACTCTCCTCAGATAAGGAGTCAAGGGGTGGACGGACAGAGGCAGAGATGTTTTCTGAACAAGGCCAAATGGTGGATCAAGCTACCAAATGGTGGAACAGCTTGAAGGCACACACCACCAACAACAACAACAATGTATTTGTATGAGTGATCCCTGCTGTAAAGCCAAGCATTTGGGGATGTTTTGGTCTTGATTATGAAGATCTTGTAGTTTTAGCCAAAAAAACCCAAAAAACAAAACCTGAGCTGTCAGAGATGAAATCTGTTAGAACCAGTTTCTTGATCTGGACCAACACAGCTACCTGTCTTTTTTAACTTGGCTTGCAAATGTGGGGGATCAGATCTCGCCTTGTTTCATGCTTCAGAGGTGCGTGGCAATGCTTCATGTGCTGGGAGTGAACAGGCACAAGTGCCAGTGAGTGTGGTTTCAGTGTGTGGGCGATTGTGACAACCCTGTTTCTCCTCCCGCCTTGTCATTGAGGGTCAAGCCCTACCTTGGATTTGTGCCAGTGGGTAGCACTTATTGTACAGCAGGCTGCCAGCATCTGGGGGTCAGGGAGTGAGGGATAAATGGTGGTGGCTTTAGAGGCCTCACAAAATGGCAGGAATGAGTGTTTGGAGCATAAAAAACGACACAGACCCGGTCATACAGTGTCTGAAGATCAGATACTGTCTAGAGGCCATGAAAGGCAGTCAGGGAGGCTTTGTTTCTTTACTCCTCTGTCTCTTCTCTAGAGGAGGGGGCAATCCTGAAGGGAGGTGTGCTGTGGTGATTTCTCTCTCACACAGGGTTAAAAGGAATTGCAGGCATGTGTTTTTTCCTGCTGTACATTCACTGGAATTTGTGGCCTCTGTGTCTCCATCCCTTCTGACAGAGGAGAGGGAGAGTTGTCTTCGGATGAGGGAGATGTTTCTCTCGAGTGAGCCTCTGTATGCTTTTTTTTTTTTCATTTGAATGACTTTCCAGTTCTCCTCAGGAAGATGGAGAAATCTCGAATTTCCCCTGTCAGTCAGTTGTCTACTGGTGCAACTGAAGCAGTGTCAGAGATCAGATTGAAGGCTAAGCAAGAGTTTGCTATTGCGCCCTTTCCAGAGTTGATTGCAGATGTCATGGAAATAGAGTGATGCCACCCAGGTGTGACTAGGGCAGCTCCAGCATATGCAAAATGTCTATACTGTTACCCAAAATGCTCTTGGAAAATTCCAAGAAAATATATTGAGTTTCTAATATGTTGGGGAAATTAGCAGCAACTCGACTTTAGCTATGCTAAACGTAACAAGGGGACCTTGAAAACTTTTGTCTACCAGTACTAGTCTGGATGGAATACACACACATGTGAAATTAAGTATGGTTTTTATTAGAGTTCAAAAATAACACCACACACACATTCACACAGAAAAAGTATTCACACAAGGCTATAGAAAAGCAGTGGGAAAACTTAGAGGGTAGCTTGAGGATTTGTTGGGTGATACAACCTGTCCTGTAGTCAATCCGGCAGAGTGGATGGAGGAATCTGGGTTGGCTAACACAGAGTGATAGGGTTTCCCCTATAACTGGAGCTGTGCGCACTGAGGCATATTTGGGGGGGTCATTTATACCTCCAAATACACCTGAGGGGATTGGATGTTTCATGGGTTGAAACAATAGATTTCCTGAGCCTTCATGGATTGCACAGTGAGTTTAATGGTCTTGACAAAAGGTGTGGAAGATGCTAATGTGTTCCTTAATGTCCAGTGATTGGATTTTAAAAGCTTGAGCAACCTATCTTAAGATTTTGGGGATTAAGGAAAGGAAGTTTCAAAATCAGCAAATACAAAGGTTTCATTTCATCCATTGTCTCCCTTTCCTAGGAAATGTGTCCTTTTTGGCTTTTAGCCTTAGACTTTCCTAGGGTAAGGCAGGGCACTCAAATGACATTTCTGAGACCATCCTGCCTTTTCCCTTGTGGAAGGCGACATTAATGAACCAAATTAATAATATGCCAGTTTATTAATACACAATTTCTGAAGTCTCTAGAAGTGGGGTGTAAGCCATGCTTAACAATACTCTGTACCTCATGAGGGTATGGAGAGGTTGAAGTTAACCCTCATTGGTGCTTCTGTGACTGGGTTGGTTTCAGGAACCCTATCCCCCAGGGGTGGAGATGATACTCACCAGAATCCTAAAGATAAAAGATGGGAGGCCTTTTTGCATAGTTCTTATGAGGCTGTCCAAGCTGCTCCAGTGACTTCCCTGTTTGCCAGAGCCACTATTATGTGGGCTAAGGATTTGCTTTCTCAGATCCTTAGGGATGAGGCAAAAGTTAGACAGGGTGTTAATAAATTGGCTAAGACTTCTGTATTTATGGTAGATGTAGTCTCGATTTTGTTCAGTTTGCTTTTAGGGCCACGGTGGCTGATGTCACAGCCAGGTGCCAATTAAATAATTGGAATGCTGATACTAAATCTAAGGCTAATTTGACTGCTTGTCCTTTTAAAGGTTCTAAATTTTTTTGTGATGGCTTGGATGACATGTTGGTTGAGAAGAAGGATAAAAAGAAAGTGTAGTCATCCTTGACAAAGAAGTAGGAAAAGAAGTCCTTTTTTTCTGGGACTGAGTCCTTTCGTACCTACAGGTCTCAATTCAGATAGCAAGAGTGCAGATCTTTCTGATCTAACTGGAATTCTCCAAAACCACAAGCTAGACAACAGCAGTCTTCAGGATTTAACAAAGGATCAACCTCTTCCACCAGCAAACAGAGTAGGAGTCCTTCTGACTTGGGGAAATTTCCAGTGGGGGAACACCTCCAGCACTTTGCTCATCGCTGGGAGCAGTCATCTCCCAGTTCTTGGGTATGCAGGACTGTGAGGGAATAATACAAGATAGACTTCATTCAAAAGCACCTGGATTTCTTTGTTCAGTCTCCCATGCCCAGGTCTCTGAAGAGGCACCAGCAAATGCTGCAGTCTGCAGACCACCTAGTGCTAATAAAAGTGATAGAGCTGATGCCTCAGCAACAGAGATTTTGGGGGGGCTAAGTGCTCTTCTTGGTCCCAAAGAAAAACAAGGACTGGATAATAATAATAATAATAATAATAATAATATATTTTTATTTTTAACCCGCCCCTCTGCTCGGCAACCGGGGTGGCGTACAACAAGATTAAAACACAGCAAGTTAAAACAATCCTTCCCAATCCTAACCCTCCCACCCCTTAAAACTACATTAAACTAATAGAGAATTAAAACAAAGATAAAATACAATTAAAACAAAGATAAAAGACTGGAGAACTATTCTGAACTTTCACAGGGTCAACCAATTTATAATGAGGCAGATATTCCATGTGGACACCCTCCGAACTATCTTGGAAGGGGTTCAGGAGGGGTTTTATTTGATGTCCCTTAATCTTCAGGAGGTGTACATCCTGGTACACCCAGCACACAGGAAGTCAGATTTACCTACCTGGAGGACCATTACCAATACAGAGCCCTTCCATTCCTTGCTGTTGGCAGACCCTCAGGTGTTTATGAAGGTGTTGGTTGCCTTGGTGGCACATCTGAGGGTTATAGAGTACATGTTTATCCAAATCGGGATGATCTGCTGGTCCGTTCAACCTCACTGAAGAGGAGCAGGGAGGATGGAAGGATCACCATAGATTAGAATTTCACGGGTTTGTTATCAACAGGGAAAAGAGTAATCTGGACCTGGTTCAAAGGATCCAGTGCTTGGGAACCATCATAAACATACCCAACACAGAGTCTTTCTCCCAGAGGACAGAAGGGAGAAGTTACAGTCCCTGGTATGTGTGAGTGTTAAGTCAGTTCTCTTCAGAGCTGGTTGTGTTGGCCAAGTTGTTGGGGTTGATGGTGACATGCATAGATTTAGTCCCTTAGGCCAGGTTCCATCTAAGGTGTTGCAGTAGTTCCTCCTTCCCTTTCAGGGCAAGATTGGCAAAAAAGTGTTTACAACATGTCCACCAAAGCCCACATAAACTGACAATGGGGGACTCATTCTCAGTCCTTGATGGGAGAGGCAACCTTTCTGTTGCAATGAGGAGAGTCTTACCTCCATTTGTTGAGAGGGGAGTCTCTCAAGGAACAGCTGAATTCGCAGGCTGATTGGTTGAGCAGGCATAGTCTGGACCAGGGAGAGTGGGCTTTGAACTTATAGGTCTTTCACAGAGTAGTTCAAAGATTTGGTCCCCCATCTGTGGATCTCTTTGCCTCACTGGAGAGTCACAAGCTTCCTTGATTCATGTCAAGGTTTTGAACAGAGGGGCATGAGTCTTCAATGCTCTGATGATCCCACTGGGCCAGGGGGTTTGTGTTACTTCTTTTCTCCAGTTGCAGTGCTCTCTAGGGTATTGTGGAAAATAAGAATGGAGGGGGTAGAAGTGATTCTAATAGTGGTCCAGTGACCTCAATGGCCATGGTTTTCAGAGACAGTCAGCATGCAGGTTCAGGAGAGTTGGGCTCTTCCAAATTGTCTGGACCTCTGGTTCAAAGAGGTCTTCTGCATTCCAACTCGGGCTGGTTAAATTGCACACCTGGAGGTTGAGTGGGAAATAATGTTAGTGGCTGAACGATATCATGTCATTTGGACCATTCTTTCAGCTAGGAGACCATCTATTAAATGTCTGTATGAATCCACTTGGAGGGCTTTTTGTAGATGTAGATAAAGGGGTGTGTCCTCAGTCCAACTCAGTAGGATCCATCTTGGCCTTTCTGCAGACAGGGTTGAATAACGATCTCAGTTCCAATACACTCAAATGGCATGGAGGCCATCTTGGAGTCCATCTTGAAAGGGAAACAGGGCAAGCCACTTGCATCCACCCTCATGTATAAAGGAGTGTCATTGATTCATTTGGGGGCAGTACATTTCTCTTCTTGGAATCTACATATGGTGTTTTTTTTTTTTTGATTTATTTTTTAAATTTCATGCAAATAAAAATACATATTTACAAAATTGCATCCAGCATAGTCATATCTTGCAGCATATTTTACAATATCATTACCACATTTTACATTATATATTTAAACCTTTTTCCATAATATATCTTTTTTGATTAGTAGAACATACTTATGTCTTAAATAATTTACATTATTATCTTTATCTTTGTCTTATCTGTGCTGAATTTAAAAGTTTTATCTAATTACTTCCTTCCTGTAGGTCATCTGATGTTACTGATCCTAAAGTGGATTTCTGTATCGCGAAAAATACTTTTATTTACTTGTGGTTTCTGTTGTTTCTCCCATAACCTACTTCCTTTTCATCTTTGTTAAAGTTACTTGCCTTACAGTACTTATTCATTTTAATTAAAGATCCTAAGATTCTCCATGTTCTTTTCTTTTTCCCCATCTTGTCATCAGATAGTCAGTTATTTTTTGCCAATCTTCTGTACATTTTCTCACATCTTTCCCTCTTAATAGCATTGTCAATTTGTCCATATGTAATGTTTCTTGAAGTTTCTCCAACCATTGGTCTACTGTAGGGGTATCATTGTTCTTCCACAATTTAGCAAAAGAAATCCGCGCTGTGGTTAACATGTAAAAGATTATTTTCCCATATTCCTTTTCAATGTTCTTTTCTATCATACCTAATAAAAAAGTTTCAGGCTTCATTTGCATTTTAATGCCTAAGATACTTTCAATAGTTTGGTGGATTTGTTTCCAGTAGCTAATGGCTTTTTTACAGCTCCACCATACATGATAAAAAGTGCCTTTCTCTTCGTTGCATTTCCAACATAGATCTGGTGTTCCTTTATACATTAACGATAATTTATGTGGTGATAGGTACCAACGGAAGTACATCTTGTATACGTTTTCTCTTATACTCTGACTTAATGTATAATTTATCTGTTTGATCCACATATTTTCCCATTTTTCTAATTCTATTGTATGTCCAAAGTTTTTCGCCCAAACAATCATATTGTCCTTAATTTGTTGATCTTCTGTGTCCCATTTTAGAAGAAGATTGTAAATTCTTGATATCATATGTTTGCTACCCTTTCCAATTATCTTGTCCCATTCTGTTGTTTCTGTTGTGATACCAGTTAGTTTAATGTCTATCTTATATCTTTCCTTCATCTGCCTGTATAAATACCAATGACAGTCTATATTTTCTTTTCTTAGTTCTTCTTGAGATTTAATTTGTTGGTGATTTCCTTTGGTGATTAATAGATCACTGTATCTTATCCATTTTTTAGTGGGGATACCTTCTTTACTGTAAAAGGCTTCATGTGGGGAAATCCATATCGGCATTTGTGGGAACAGTCTTGCTCTATATCTTTTCCATGTTTGTATTAATGGATTTCTAATAGTGTGTTTTGAAAAGTCCTTATTTATCAGTTCTTTATTATAATAGAGGTAGGCATGCCAGCCATACCAGTTCCCTACTCCTTCAATTGCCAACAGTTTCTCATTTTTTAGTGTAATCCATTCTTGGATCCATACCAAACAGCAGGTGTCATGGTACAATTTCAAATTAGGTAGATTTAGTCCCCCTCTTTGTCTACTATCTTGTAAGATTTTCATCTTGACCCTTGGTTTCTTGCCTGACCAAATAAATTTAGCTAAATCTGCTTGCCATTCTCTGAATACTTTTGGAGATTGAACAATCGGGATTGTTTGAAACAGGAACATCATCTTTGGTAAAATATTCATCTTGATTACATTTATTTTACCCAGAAAGGATAGTTTAAGATGTCGCCAATTTTCCAAGTCTTTCTTAATTTGTGCCCAGATTTTTCCATAATTATTGTGAAAAAGTTCTGCATTGTTGTTGGTAATATTAATACCCAGATATTTCGTCATTTTAGCCTCTTTGAACCCTGATTTCTCCATCACTTCTATTTTTTCTTCTTTTGTAAGGTTTTTAAACAATAGCACTGTTTTATCCTTATTTATTTTCAGTCCAGAGAAAATCTCAAAGTCATTCAATATTGTCATTAATGGAGTGATCTCTAGTAAAGGGTCACCAAGGGATATAACTAAATCATCTGCGTACATTTTCAATTTGAATTTATGTTTTTTTATCTTGACACCTTCTATTTTCCCTTCTTCATTGATTCTTTTGCTTAACATTTCCATTATTATTATAAACAACAATGGTGATAAAGGGCATCCTTGGCGCGTACCCTTCTGAATTTGGATGGACTCTGTTTTTTCACCATTTATTATTAATTTCGCCGATTGATTGTTGTATATTGTCTTGATCCAGTTTCTGAATTCTGGGCCTATATTTATCCGGTGGAGAATTTCAAACATTGTATTCCAATCTACATTGTCAAAGGCCTTTTCGATATCCAAAAATATTAAAGCCAGTTTTTTGTCTTTACATTTTTCATGATAGTCAATGAGGTCTAAAACGTGTCTAACATTGTCCTTGATGAATCTATCTGGAAGAAAGCCCCTCTGGTCTTCATCAATCCATTCTCGTAATACTTTTTTCAATCTATCAGCCAATATTGTCGCAAAAATTTTATAGTCAACATTCAACAATGAGATCGGACGGTAATTTTTAGGGTCTTGCGGATCTCTATTTTCTTTATGTATAATAGTGATAAATGCTTCTTCCCATGTTTTGGGGTATTTACCTTTCGTAATAGCTTCTAAAGTCTTTTTATATGGTATCCGAATTTCATCTTCCATCACCTTATAGAATTTAGCAGTGAAGCCGTCCGGACCAGGCGCTTTCCCTTCTTTTAACTTTTTAATGGCCTCTACTATCTCCATTGTTGTTATTGGTTGGTTCAAAATTTCTCTTTGGTGGTTTGTACATTCTTCTATTAAATTCCCATTTAAGAACTCTCGTGAAATGTTAGAAGTTATCGCACGCTTTCTGTATAATGTTGCATAGTAGTCCTGAAAGATTTGTTTGATTTTTTGTTGGTCTGTATATATTTTGCCATCTATTTTAATTTTGTTGATGATGTTTCTTTCTTTTTGTTTCCGTAATTGATATGCCAACCATTTTCCAGATTTGTTTGAATGCTCAAAATTTCTTTGTTTCAAAAATTGTAATTTCTTTTGAATTTCTTCTGTAGCTTCCAAATTTATTTGTTCTTGCAATACTTTAATTTCTCTCAAAGTCTCTTTATTTGTTGGGTCTTTTTGCAAACACAATTCTTTTTCTTTTAGCTTATCTTTAATTCTCTTTGTTCTTTCTATTTTTTGCTTTCCCAAATATTATTTTGCTGGATAAAATATCCCCGCATCACTGCCTTAAATGTGTCCCATATAACGGTGATATCTGTATCCTTCTCCAAGTTAGTTTCAAAGAACCATTTTATTTCTTGTTTAGCTTTTTTGACTATCTCTTTATTTTGTAGGAGATTTTCATTAAATCGCCAAGATCTGTCCATCTTCTTCTCTGTTTTTAATTCCAGTAACACCGGATTGTGATCTGACCAGATTTTTGGAAGTGTTTCTATTTTATGAATAGTGTTGACAATATTTCTCGATGTCAGAAAAAAATCTATTCTTGAAAATGATTGATGAGGTTCTGAATAGTACGTATATTCTCTTGCATCTTTGTATTTGAATCTCCAACAGTCCATCAGGGATAAATTTCCCATCAAATTTTCAAAAGTTTTGGGTAACTTCCCTTGTTTCTTTTTAGTTTTCGTTTGGGATTTTCTATCCAGAGTAGATGAGATTACGCCGTTCCAGTCTCCCATTAAGATTAATCTATCTTGGTCATATTCGAAAAGTTTCTCCATTAATTTTTGGTAAAATATACTTTTGTTGTTTTGTGGTGCATACAATCCAAGAATCAGTGTTCTTTTTTGTTGAATATTAGCTTCTATTATTATAAAGTGTCCATCTGGGTCTTTGTACAGTTCATGGGATTGAATTCTATTGTTTACATAAATGACCACTCCCTTCTTTTTGTTTTTTGGGGCTGACACATATTCTTTTCCCAGTTTTTTGTTTTTTAGTAGTTCCGCATCTTTAGCTCTAATATGGGTCTCCTGTAAACAAACAATGTCATATTTTTCTTTACCTAATACATGATATATTTTTTTCCTTTTTTCCGGGGAGTTAAGTCCTCTAATATTCCAGGTAAGAATTTTGTAGTTCATCTTATATTCCAATCCTTAATTATTTTCTTTTCTTTTTCTACTTAAACTTCTTCTTCTTGTAGGGGCTCTTCTTCTGTTTCTTCCTCTTCAATTTCTTCTGCACCCAGTTCCGTTCCTTCCGCACCTTCTTCTTGAGTTCCTTGTTCTTGCTCTTGTGTTTCTTTATAGTTTGGTAACTTTAAGTCTTGTTTATATTTTTCCAAAAATTGTTCAATTTTTTGTGCAGATGTAATCCTGAAGTTTTTTTGTTTAAATCTGAAGGATATTCCTTCCAGTCTTTCCCATTTATATCGCACTTCGTTGTGTCTTAGCAGTTGCGTGATTTCTCTGTATATTCTTCTTTTCTTTAGAATTCTCATTGGGATATCTTTCAACAGGAGAATATCAGATCCTTCAATTGTAAATTTGTTTTCAAAATTTTTCTGCAAGAAGAGATCTCTGGTCTTTTTCCTTACAAAATAGATCACAATATCTCTGGGTAGATTCCTTTGCCTTGCAATTCTTGACGAAAGTCTATATATCTTATCCACCTCCCATTCAAACTGGGTTTTTGTTTTCCCCATAAATTTTGCAAGTTTGGGGATTAGATATTTGTATAAGTCCTCGTCTGGTTGCTCTTTTAAGCCTCGTATTTTTACACAATTTTCTCTCCATCTTAGCTCTAAAAGAGCTTGATCATCCAATTCTCTCTCTTTGTCCTCTTCAAGGGCCACCGTCTTCTTATCTATTTCTTCAATTTTGTTTTCAATAGTACTCACTTTTTCTTTTAATTTCTTTGAGTCTTCTGTTACTTTATCAATAGATTCTCTAATATTTTTAAGTTCTCTTTTCATTTCCTGTTTTATTTCAGTTTTCATTTCTCTTAATTCCTCTCTCATTAATTTTATTTCTTCCAAAATCAAGTTTTGGTTTGGTTGGCTAGCATCAAAAGATGGTCTTCTGACTGATTGCAGCGTTGTTTGTGTTGTTTTCTTCATTGTTTAATTTATTTGTTAATATTATAATCTTCTGATATGTAATTTAAATTGTTGTTGTAGTTGTTATTGCCTAATTCCCTCTTTTATTTTAGTTTATAGCCAGTCCGAAAAAAGCCAGAAAGTCCCAAAATCACAGATTTCCTCAAGTTATTTAAACCTTTAAACACTTGCTTTTAGCTTCTTTTCTTTCTCCCTTTCTTCCTTTTTTTCGTTATGTATAAAGGGTATCTTAGCTGTATTTTATCTATCTTCAAATTATACCAAGGCAGAATTAACAATATACCAAAAATGTAACAACTTCAAAGGAAATCACTACTGCACAACTCTACAAGTTTCACCATTTGTAAATATTCTAATCTCTGTTTCTCCTCAAATTAATTATGTGAATATAGCAATCAATTATATATAATGGCTTATTCTGGCCCAATTACTAATATAGTATCCCAATAAAATCAAATTAATACTTATCCGTAATGTAAGATATCAAATATCAATGTCTACATCCAAGATTAGGGTTCCACAATATATTATCTAACTCAGATTTATATAGTCAATTTTAAACTCTGTATCTTCAACCCCTGTTTAATATTTTCAATGTATCTTCAATCTATTCATCTCAAGGCAATTATTTTGTAATATTAATATGTAACAGTCACCATAGACAAATTCATATTATATATCACCCCTTAAGTCTATTGCTTTGATTCCAGTCTTCCACCCAGTTTGAGACCAAACAAATAATTGATATATATTTACACCTTGCCCCTAGTATACTGTAATGAATTGCTATAATAGATTATAATAGATTATATACTATAATGAATTATAAAGATTAATTGTATAAGTTATTTGACCAGTTCTTATTATTTATATAAACTTCTGATTTTCTATTTCCCTTGTACTGTAATCTTCTTTCACTGCATGTATAAGTGTCTTTTTTCCTTTGGATAAGTGTCTTTTTTCCTTTGGCTTTATCTTCTCCTCCTTTCCAGTAAATCCCAACTTATCACGGTCTCTCAGTCTCTGTCTCCTTTCCGTCCTTCATTTCAGTGACCTTGTTCTTTCTGCTTATCTTTCGCTTTCTCACTCTTCACTCCCTCCCTTCTCTTTCCACCTGGGTTTGTTCTCTGAAGAAAAAAACTAAAATAAACGGGTCAGAATAGAAAAAAAAACAAACTGATATAACAAACTAAAATAAAAAATATATACACTGGCAGGACATACAAAAAAACTATACTTGTACAACACAATTGTCAAACATTAACTTTCCACATTAGGAAGGGTAACGTAAAAAAAAGCACAAGTAGTACAACACGGCACACACTCGGAGTTTAGACAAACAGGGAACATAAAAGTCCGTTTTAGGTCTTCGGTATTTCCTCCCCCTTTCAGCTCAACAACAGTAGCGATGACAATGTTCCATAAGCAGTCCTTCAAAAGATATATCGTATCAGATTCTATACTGGATCTTCATACATCAAAAGAGTTGTATTGTATTATTTTAAAGCTGGTCACGAAGCAACGAAAAATAAATCTGTTTAGCCAGTCTTGTTAACTGTATTTACATCCACAGGGCTCTCACTCCCTTTTAACCCGCTTTCCGTCTCAGAAACCTTTCTGTCAAGCGACCCTTCCTTTACATCAGGGACCCAACCAGGAGATTTAACAGTCTTCGAATTTATCAAATTAGCAGTGTTAATGTTAAGATTTTAAATTTTAAAAGTTGGTGGCGACGCTTGCTGGGAAAGCCCAGCTGCTTAAACACGCGCGGCGGTGGCTTACAGCTCCGACCCCCTCTGCTGCGCTCCGTGCCACGATCTCTTTTGGCAGATCTTATAACTCACCGGGCAGCAGGATCGGGTCTTAAGGAGCTCCCTCCGATTCTCCCCTGTTTTTAGGGGAAAATTCCGATCTCCCTTGGGTCCCCAAGTTCGATCCTCCTCCTCGCGTGGCTAGACTTCACCGAGCTCCCTCAGTGAAAGTCTAAGCACGTCGCCATTGCCAACCGGAAGCCGGAATCTACATATGGTGTTACAGGCCTTGTTGAAGGCTCCCTTTGAGATCAGTGGATTTGAAGTTTCTTATCTTGAAGGTATTGTTTTTAGTTGCTGTTACATCTGCTTGCAGGGTCTCTGAGCTGAGGGCTCTGTCAGTGCATAAGGAGCTGTGTGTTTTTCACAAGGAGTCGGTTTACAGTAGGCTAGATCTTCCTTTTGTTCCTAAGGTGAATTCCATTTTCCATCAATCTCAGGAGATTGTTCTTCCTTCTTTTTGCCCAGATCTTAGGGCGATACAGGGAAAAGAGTGGCACAGAACTGGATGTCTGTAGCTCTCTTAAGTTCTATTTGGACAGAACTAAGGATTTTTGAAAGATTATTTTTGTTTCCCTTCAGGAGAGTACTAAAGGACAGCTGGTATCTTCTACTTTGTCTCATTGGTTGAGGCTTTGCATTGAATTGGCTTATGCTCACAATTCCTTGACAGTTCATGAAGGCACATTCGACTCATAGTGCTGCTATTTTATGTCTTTGGGCAGGCTGCCTCTTTAGTGGAGATTTGTGGGGCATCCACTTGGGTTTCCCCGTCATCCTTTATTAGGCGTTATAAGATTGGCACATTTGCTTCTGGAGAGGCGTCCTTTGGCAGGCATGTTTTGCAGCAGGTTGTGTCTTTGTAGTTTGGATTTTTTGTCTGCCAATTGTGTATGGTGACCATATGTGTGGGTCCCATCATAAGGATTGCCTCCCCACACTGCAGGAAAACAGAACATTGGTACTTACTTTGCAGGTTTCTTTTCTGCAGTTGTGGAGAGGGAATCCTTCCCACCCTTTGTTGGTGAGATTAATGGTTTGAGTTGCTGAGCGTGTGTGTGTGTGGGGGTTGTCTGTCCAGAGCTTGTTATTCCATCACTGGGGGAAGGGGCTAGCTATCCCACTTAGGATGGTGAAGTTGATGGACATTTGTTAAGCCGTGCCTTGAAGGTGCATGGGAGGAGCACAACCCAGCTTAAGGAACTAGAGGCGTAAGGATTTTTGTCGCACTACTGCAGAAAAAGAAGCTTCATAGTAAGAACCAATGTTATGATTTATTTATTTATTTTGGTGGAGTGGCTGTATTTGAACATTCTGAGAAACCATGAGTTACTATCTCAGGGCTACAAGGAGGTTCTTGGAAGCTTTTACTTCAATATTTCATGAACTGTGTTGTCCAGGCCTAGGTAAGGGGAGATTCTGTGGACCTGGAAGGCCTGCTCCTTTTGGAGGGTGAAACTTTTGGCCCTATAGATCATGATGAACCACTATTTCCATCATGCACCATTCAGCAACTTGGCGAGGGCTGATGGGTTTGTGAGTTCAAAAACACCTAGAGAAGTAGAATATTCTCCAGCTCTATTAGCACAGTATCTCAGTATCTCACTATCACAATTAGTTAGTGTGAGGGTTTTTTTTCTTTCATCAGTTTTATCATCATTAAGATAGGTGTATCTACAGTACTTATATATAATGGCAGGAGTGCCTTAATGCTAGTCTTTTTGTTGTCCATCATGAAAGAGACTGTCTCTTGGTGTCTTTTACACTGTATGCCTTTGCAGGGATGTCTGATTTATTGTATTATTCTGCAGCATGGTGTGCATTGATGGTGATCATTGGTGTACATAATATGAGGAAATAGGAAATATTTGTTTACATGCAACTGAGACCTTACAGGGAAAGAATGTGCATAGATTATTTTTCTTTGTTCTTTGTCAGATCACATTTAAATATTACTTAAACCTATTCAACTTCTTTATAATATATATATATATAAAACTATGTTTTTATGCATAACTCTATAAAACTGGTAATTGGGGGGGCATTTTTCAGGAATGTACAAACATTACCTATGAATTTGCAGAAGATACTAGGAAACTGTATTTTGGAGCCCTAACACCAGGCTTTGATCTCATGACAAAACTTAGGTAAGTATATTCTCAACTTTGGCTTCATGTAAACACCTCAAACAAATGCTTCTGAGGAGATTCTTGTTGGGGTGACTTCTTGTAATGACTGTGAGAGAAACAGCGCATTCTATTTTACCTAAATTATTTAGATGGTCTTTAATTATTAAGGCTGACTAATGTTTATTATTCTGTTTTTTCTGTAGGGGCTGCATTGAGTCGATTCTCCCTCCTAATGCTCATGAGATAGCAGAAAATCGCCTCTTTGTATCAGTCACTAGTGCTAAAAATGGAAAGAATCATTTGCTTTCAAATTTTGCCTCCAGGGAAGATCTTGTTAAGGTAGGAGAGTTGCATATCACTTCTATAAATGAAAATGCATGACTGTCTCCAGGGTTGGAGTGTTTAGATTTTTTATTAAGTGTGGCCTGAGAACTCTTCATTTTATTCACTTCATTGCTTTAAGAAGGACTGCTGACTTGTTTGAAATAACAACTGCCTGACCTAATATTTTTGAAAACTTTTGCAACTGGGCCTTATTTATTCCTTTAAAAATGATGATTCCCTCATGATTTTCTCTGTGCATGTGTGTGTGTGTGAGAGAGAGAGAGAGCACACAAATACAAAACTGCCTCTTCGTTATCAAGCACAATGTTAACTATAGACTAAGGGCTTTATCAGATTCAGGGGAATGCAGCACAAAACCATGTCCCCAACTGCATCAGAACACAACAAGAACAGAAAGGGAAACCTTAACAGACGCATCTTTCAGCCATTCTGGTGGTGTAGTGTGGGTGTGAATAAAGTGTCCCCTTTTTATTGATGGGCTAAACCATCATTAAAAAGGGACATGTTATTCATGCTTGCGCTATGCCCCCAGAATGGCTGAAGGATCACATTGTCTGTTAAAGTTGCCCGTTTTTGTTCTTGTAGCATTCTTCTGACACGGTTTTAGCCATATATGATAAAGTCCTGAGGCTTGACGTTTTAGGAAAAATAAAACAAACAGTTGCAAGAGACTGCTAATCCAGTCTAGCCAGGAACATTTTTCTTTGTGGAAGTAGACTTCTATATAGCAAACCATATAGATGTTCTATATAGATGTTCACCCAGGTACTCCTGAGTTGACTGCATGCATGTTTTGAAGCAGATGAGTATGTGGGCCCCCATCCAAGATCATGAGATGTTGCATATGATTAGATATGGGAGTGAAGTCCAGATTTACAGTAACAAGCAACTTCATAGATAGGTTGAAAGCCTTCCTCACTTCTCCACTTTTGTTTTCTTTTGTGTCTTTTAAATTGAAGCTTCTTAAGAGGGAGACTATCTTATTTTCTGTTGGTTTGTATAAGTTGCTCCAGAATCCTTTGTATCTTAAGAGTTGGGTAAACATGCTTTTTTAAAAAAAAAAAACAGTCAAGATGAGTTGTCACTTAAAGCAGCAGATTTCAGATGAAAGGTTATTTTCCAACATCCAAAGCAACTTAAAAAGAAAACTCATACTGGAGGGACTTCCGGCGTGACGGCGTTGTGAGAGGTTGCTGAAGGCAAAGGCTCTCACTCAGCAATCTGTTTGCTATCGTATTCTCAGCACCTCCCACAAAAAAGTAACAACAGAAAGAGGGAAGGAAAACCGCTGCAAAGTTCTCCCCGGTAAGGGGGAATGGTGGGGCTCGCTGGGGGTCCTCTAAACCCCGTTCCGGAGAAGTTCGGAAAGGGGGAAGGACCGCAGAGCCACAGAGCGGTAGCAAACAAACTGCCTAAGTGGCAGAGCTAACAACGCCAGCGCTTCTTTTAAACTTAAAAAATATCAACAACAGAAAAGTCTGCAGTGGGAACAGATATTTTCGACAGGAGATAACTTCCAGAACGAGAACTAAAATTACGGGAAGGTGGAAGAGGAGGCAACTCCAAAGGCTAAGTGAATGGAGAGGAGTGTGGAGTGAAGAAAGCGGGAGTACGTGAGCTGAGAGTAAGAAAGAGAAAAGTAGAAGAAAGAATTTGAAATCGAAAAGCTGAAGGAGAGGATGTGGGGGAGAAAGGAGAAAGAAGAACGGTCAAAGACAGATGATAAGGGTAGAAGACGAAGGAGACTGTGGTCGGGAGTAGGGGAGTAGAAGGAGGAACGACACAAGCGTATTGGCGGAGGAAGAAGCAGGAGTAAGCAGCCAAGGAACGAAGAAGAGTCGGGTAGGTGACTGCTACAGTACGAGAGAAGTGGGAAAGACCCGAGGAAACCTGCTCAGGAAAGAGAGAGTGAAACAAAGAAAGCGGGACTGCAGCTCCATGGAGGTGTGAAAGTGGCAGGTGAAAGGCGGTGACAACTTGAATAGAGACAGAAAGATCGGGGGAAACCAACGCTGGAAGAGAAAGGCTGAACAAGAAAGCGGGACCTTTACTCCGTGGAGACGCGAAAATGAGAGGAGAAAAAAGACGTGGAGCTGAGTAGAGATAGAAAGAAACGGGGAAGCCAACACCGGGGGAGAAAGGCGGAAACAAAGAGAGCGTGAAGGCGGGAAGGTCAATTGCAGCTCCAAGGAGACGCGAAAATGGCAGGTGAAAGAAGAGGAGGAACCGGTGAAGTTAGCATTGGGAGAAAGAGACTGAAATAAAGAAAGTGGACTGCAGTTCTGTGGATACGTGAAGGGGTAGGAAAAAAGGGGGTGAGAAGCTGAACAGAAAAAGAGAAAGCTCGGGAAGTTAGCCAGGGAAAGAAGAGGGAGGCTGAGGGAGGCTGCAGCTGTGTGGAGATGGGTGGAGGTGGAGCTGAGTAAAGCAGAAAAGGAGAAAAGACAAGAGAAAATAAAACTGAGAAAAGCGGAGTGAAAGGGGTAGGAGAAAGATAGAGACAGAAAGAGCTGGTGAAATCAGCCCCGGAGTGAGAGGGGAAGTATAAGAAAATAGGGCTGCTGCGGCTTGAAGAGGGGCGGTGGCGGAGTGGATTAAAGCAGGGAGGAGAAAAGGCAAGGAACGCCAGGGCTGTAAGGAGAAGGAGAGGGTTGAAGCTACACGGTGACTGAGTGGGAACAATAAATTCAAGATTGGAAGATATTGGGGGTTACTGCAAGAAAGGGAAAGATCTATTCTGGGAAAATATCCTTAAAGCAGACGTATTAAAGGGGTTAACACGAATTGGTGGAAATTAAAATAGCGGTATAAGGATTAATCTTATATAACTGTTTAGTACAGGATAGGTGATATATCTGTATCAGAAGATTGTTTATTGGAAATATATGATTTTGTAACTATAAATATAGGTGGGTAAACTAAATAATTAAATTAAAAAAGAAAAAAGAGAGAGTATGGCCACAGGCACAAGGAAAGCCACTCAGGCACAAACACAGCTCATATTACAACGTAGACCCTCGATGGAAGGAATGACTAAAACAATGGACATGACTATTATATTGGAGGAAATGAGAAAAGAGATGAAAAAAATGAGATTGGAGATTAGAGAGGAAATGAAAGAGATAAGGGCAGAAATGAAAGTGGACCTCAAAAAAGAATTAAATAATTTTGGTAAGAAATTAGAAAAACTAACAGAAGATATGAATCAAATTAAAAAGACGGTAGATAATTTACAGGAGAAAACACAAAAACTGGAAGATAAAACAAATCATATTACTCAGGAGCAAGAGCAAGAAAAAAAGAGAAATACTGATTAACGACGAGGTACAGGGAGCGGTGTTTAAAGCTGAGAGGTTTAGCAGAAAGGGAAACAGAAAATTTAATTGAGAGAGTGATCCCAATGATAGCTAGATTTATAGATACAGAGGAAGAAAGATTAGAGTTACAAGTGGATAAAGTGCTTAGAATAAGCTCAGTCGTGGCAAGGGAGAAAAATATTCCGAGAGATATATTGGTCTCGTTTACCAGGGCAAAAATAAGAGATCAAATTATACAAAAAAGCTACGAGGAAAAACTAATAATAGAAGGAGACGAGATAAAGATATTTAAAGATGTACACCCCCAAATATTGAAAAAGAGACAAGAATACCCATTTCTGACCAAATTGCTAATAGAAAATAAAATAAATTATAGATGAGAAAGACTGGAGGGAATATCCTTTATATATCAATGTAAAAGATTAAGAATAAATTCGGTACAGAAAACAAAAGAATTCAGTAAAAGACTAATGAAGGAAGGTAAAAGAATAGAAAAAGGAAAAAATATGAATAAAGAAGAAGAGGAGATAGGCTCAATGGATCTAAAAGAACAAAAAGAAAAGAAAAGATGGAAACGGCAAATAGAAGAAAAATTAATATAAGATACTGAGGAGGAAGAGGGAGAGGAAGAAGAAGAAGGAAACCTTGATAACCAAGAAGAACAGGAACTAACAGAAGAAGACATAGAAGAAGCAGAATTAGAAGAAGCAGAAGAGGAAATCTAAGGGAGAACGGAAGAATAGTAATAATAATAATAATAATAACAACAACAACAACAACAACAACAAAAGATAATGGAAACAAAAGCAATATAATGGAACACTAAAGGCTTAAACTCAAAATTTAAAAGAAATCAAGTCTTTCACTATTTAGAGAAAATAAGAGCTGATTTAATATGTCTCCAAGAGACAAGGATCAGAGAGAGGGATGGTAAAATCCTAAGAAACCCCAAAATGGGCCAAAGTTTTATTTCAGCAAACCAGAGGAAAAAAAGGGGAGTGGCCCTATACATTAATAGAAAATATCAAGCAAAAGATGTGTTCAAAGACGAGGAGGGAGCGTATGTGGGGGTGGAAGTTAAACTACAGGATTTGAAGGTATTGGTAGTAGGAGTATATATACCCAATCAGGCCCAAGACATTTTTTTAAAAAAAATTATTAGAAGAATTGAATAGTGTAGAACAAGACAGAATCTTATTAATGGGGGATTGCAATGGGGTGATATATCCCTCAAAAGATAGATTAACAAAAAAGCGTAGAACAACGAACTAAGGGAAACTCCCAAGTGCTTTTTTTGGAATGATGGAAGAACTTTCATTACTAGATGTGTGGAGATGGAAATATGGAGGGATGGGTGGATATACATTTCATTCAGATGTACACAACTCAGAATCCAGAATAGATATGTTCTTAGTGACAAAAAACATGGCATACACAATCAAAAAAATGGAAATTATTCCTAAATGGATATCGGATCATAACCCCATTATGGTAACACTGCGACTAAAAAGAAGAGAATTCTCTTGGCAATTAAGGAATAACCTGCTAAATGAGGAAGAAAGCGTTAGACAAGCAAAAGAAGCAGTAAGATTATACTTCAAGGAAAATACATCTAAAGAAATAAACATGAAAATCATATGGGATGCAAGTAAAGCTGTTATGAGGGGCTATTTCATTAAGAAAGCATTTGAGAAAAAAAAGGAAGAGACAGAGAAACTAAATCATATATTCGAAAAAATCAAATTAAAAGAGGAAAAGTTAAGAGAAGATCCAGGGAACAAGGAAAATAAATTAGAGCTTACAATCTTGAAAAAACAAGCACAATCATATTTGATTACAGAAATGGAACAAATAATGAGAGAAATAAAACAGAAACATTTTGAAATGGCGAATAAGCCAGGGAAGTGGCTTTAAGATTGAAAATGAAAAGGGAACCAAAAATAATTACAGAATTGAAGCATGATGGTAAAATAACAACGGAACATAAGCTAATTAAGAAAGGATTGTATGACTTTTATGCAGAGCTATATAAAGAATCTACTCAGCCATCAACATTAGAAGAAAAAAATAAATCGATATTTGGAAGAACAGAAAATACCAACAATGTTGGAATCCCAGAAGGAAATGTTAAACAGAGACATCACAGTGATGGAAATCGTGGAGGCAATTAAAAGACAGAAACATGATAAAGCACCAGGACCCGATGGTTTTACAGCGTTATACTATAAAAAAATGGAGGAAGAACTGTTTATACCACTGCAAAAAACAATGAATCAAATTAAGACCAATGGCATCCCGGATTCGTGGAATGACGCTTTCATTTCAATGATTCCCAAAGAAGGTAAAGATAAGAAAGAACCTAGGAATTATAGACCAATTTCGCTCTTGAACTTGGATTATAAAATTTTCGTAGATATTCTGGCACAAAGATTCAAAAATATATTAATAACATCATCCATGAAGATCAAAACGGCTTTCTGCCGAAACGTTATATTAAAAATAATGTGAGGACGGTGGTAGACATAATTGAATACTACGAAAGCCACAATGAAAAGAAATTGGCTATGATTTCCCTGGATGCGGAGAAAGCCTTCGACAATGTTAAATGGCCATTTATGAAAGCAGTATTAAGAGAAATGAATATAGGAGAGAAGTTTAGCGCATGGATAAACGCAATATATCAAGATCAAAAAGAGCAAATATTAATAAATGGAGATAAAACAGAAAAAAATTAAGGAAAGGAACAAGGCAGGGATGCCCTTTGTCTCCACTGCATTTCATCACTGTAATAGAAGTTCTAAATAATAGTATAAGAGATAACACGAAGATTAGAGGGGTTAAGATCAAAGAGTATGAGTATAAAATCAAAGCCTTTGTGGATGACTTGATTATCTTTATTGAGAATCCAGTGGAACACCTAGAAGAATTTAAGAATACTCTAGATGAATTTGCAAAGGTCTCAGGATTCATGGTAAACAGACATAAAACAGTAGTGCTGACAAAAAACACAACTAAGAAGGAAGATGGGAAAATAGAGGAAATGACAGGTTATAAAGTTGTGAACAAATTTATTTATGCAGATTTATTTGAAAATAATTATAACAAAGTATGGAAAGAAATAACAAGGGATTTATGCAATTGGTCTAGATTACATCTGTCTTTCATGGGGAGAATTGCTTCCATAAAATGGACAATCTTACCAAAGTTCATGTTCCTATTTCAAAATCTTCCTATAATCACAAATACAAAGTGCTTTAAAAAATGGAATTTAGAATTTAAAAAAATTATCTGGGAGGGAAAGAGACCCAGAATGAAACTAAAACTGCTAACGGATAACAAAGAAAGAGGAGGGTGTGCATTCCCAGATTTATTACGTTATTATAAAGCATGTTCTCTTATGTGGATCGAAGACTGGATAAATCTGAGCGATGAGAAACTACTTGCACTTGAAGGCCACAATTTAGTTTTTGGGTGGCATGCATACCTATGGTATAATAAGAAGAAAGAGAACAAGGAATTTGACAATCATTACATCAGAAAAGCTTTATTAAAATCTTGGTTAGCAATAAAGAAAATGTTCTATAGAGAAACACCTCTTTGGATTTTAACCCAAGAGGCCTTTCTTAGAAAATTTAGATCAGAGAAACAAAGATGGTTGATGTATCAAATGTTGTTAGAAATAGACCCTGAAGCAAAAACAATAAATGTTAGAACAAGTGATCAACTGGAAAAGGCAGGAATAAGATTTAATTGGTTCACATATCAACAAATCTACGAAAAATACAAAATAGATCGAAAATTGGAGGGATTCCAAATGGAAAAGAATGACTTGGATAAAATACTCTTTGGTAATCCAAAACATCATATAGCAAAGTATTATAAATTACTAACAGACAGAGAATTAGAACCGGAATATGTAAAAGAAAACATGGTTAAATGGGACCAGGATTTCGGTGCTGTAATAGAAATTGACAGATGGGAAAAAGCTTGGAAAAATACTTTGAAATTCACCTTGGCACAGAATTTAAAAGAGAACTTTATTAAAATATTTTATAGGTGGTATTTAACACCTGTTAAATTAAATATGATGTACAAAACGGGGAGTATAGAATGCTGGAAGTGTGGGAAGGAAAAAGGGAATTTGATACACATGTGGTGGAAGTATACATTAGCAAAAACTTTTTGGACGAAAATACACTCCAAAATTAAAGAAATCTTGGATATTAAGTATACATTAAGCCCTGAAATATACTTGTTAAATATGATAGATAGAATAAGGGACCCAGAAATGGAAAAGAAATGGAGAATCCTATTATATATGATCACGTGTGCTAGAATGTTATATGCCCAAATGTGGAAAGAGAAAGAAATACCAACAGTAGAAACATGGATTATTAAGATGTATGAAATGTGGGAAGCGGATAAATTGACAGCACTCCTGAGGAGAAATTTGATGAGAAAAAGGGAGGAAGAGTGGGAAATATTTACAAAAGTCTGGAGAATAAGAGGGAAAATAAAAGAATGAGTATAGTTTCAATAATTCCTTAAAAGATATAAAGATGAATAAGATATAAGAGACTATAAGAAATATCTGAGAAAAGGTAATTTAAGAATGGAAGAAACATAGACAGAAAGAATTAAGCAGAAATGGAAAGAAATTAGAAAGATGAAGACCCATCTGACAGTAAAGAAGAGACAGGAAGGTAAAACCAAACAAAGACTCAACTAACACTGTGATTATGAAATTTCGATTTATGTTTTATAAAATTAAATAGAGTTACAACTTAATAAGAGGTAGTTTGAAATCAGATATTTCGTAAAATATGTGTGTAAGCATTCAATCCGAGATAATGAGATTTATATATGTGTGTATGTGTATATTTATATATATATATATGTTTGTATTTATGAGATGGGTGATAGTCAGTTGTTTTTTATTAGATAGCATAAATATAAGAATTGCAACTAATAATTGTAGCTAATTAAAAAAAAGAAAGAAAACTCATACTACTCTGGGATCAGAAAGATATGTTTGTTGATCATATCACAACTGCTTGATTAATCTGAATGCGTACATTCTGTAGATGCCACCTTGGTGGCCAGAGTTCTAGAAAGAAAATGATGCCTAGTTTTACACATATATTAACCCTTTGTGCTGTAACATCAAGGCATAATTGAGCATTATGAAGGTGAACATAAGTGAGTCCCAGTTGCTTCCCCATCCATGACTGCATGACTATGAGGAGGAATCTGGAAGCTTTGCTTGTGTTTGATTACAATGTGACATATCATCGGAAGTCAGCAAACTATAGTTTTTCTGAACTCTGGTTTGATGAAACAGGCAGTGTCTTCTGTTGTACGTTGGGAAGGTATAGTTGGAAGAGTGGTTAAAATTAGCCACTGTTAAGATTTTTGATGTAACACTATCCTGTGGTTGATTTAAAATGTGAGCAGAAGCTTCAGTTCTTCCATGTTTTGACTGTATTCGAGGAGGATAGAAGTGGTATGGTGTCTTTGTGAAAGCCCAAGCCTTGCTGCATATTCCCTTTGTAACATTAAAGCATGGTTTTGCATGATGTTCAGTAACTTCTCTTGTTATTTGGTCATTAAGTATATAGAAACAGCAGATCCTGAAATGAATTGAACAATAGTTATTACACAACAAGTATCTTTTAGTAAAAAGTAATTAAAGCAAATAGACATTATTAATACATTAAAACATTTTTATTGTCCATCCCCTCCACCCTTTCCTACAGGTCCTCCTAGCCAGTAGTTTTATTCCTCTGTATGCAGGAATCAGTCCAGTGGATTATAAAGGACAGGTCTGTGTGATTAAATGTCCTCTATATTTTGGATGCTACATTTATGTGGATACTGTTAAAAACCATCCTCTCAATTAAGCAGATCAGTGCTAATAAAAGCTAATGTACTTCAATAACTTCATCTTACATGTCACTTCTGTAGCAAGGTGACCTTTAGAAAGCTTAGTTTTCTGTTGTTGTACTCTAGCTGGTTTCCCCGAGAACATCTAAAGGAGGGGTGGACATGCTGTGTGTTGGGTTTTTGGAGGATTTTTGGCCTCTCCAAGACCCTAGAAGGCTGTAATGCAACAGCTGCCATTTTGGGTGACACGAAGTGACATTTCATTACTCCTAGTTACTTTTTGAGGGGGTTATTTATTTATTTTTGCTGTTTTAAGGTTGCCTACCAAAGCTGTTTAAGTGTTTTGGAACATTTTAAAATCTTTTTTGACCAAAACTTTGATTTTTGTGGGGCAAAATGTGGGGTGGGGTTCTGGGGCAGCCAAAGAGTTGCACAGATGTCCTCTTTCCCCAAGGCATTTTGCAGTCTGCCTATTTCCTAGACTTTATCTAAAGGCATCATTGATTTAGGCAGCATGGTAAACATGGTTAAATTATGATCCTATCATACTACACTGTTATAGCTCTGTATTCCACTTTAACTGCCATGCAGTGGTGGCACTGTTGGGGGGAGGGGTTGGAACCACCCTTAGTGATGCCACAGCTGCCATGGCAACATTGTATGGAATCCTGGGATTTGTAGTTTAGGGAAGGGCATTTAGAATTTTCAGAAAGAAAGATCTTGGGCCTCACTAAACTAGAAACCCCAGAATTCCACAGAATGTTGCCATTGCAGTTAAAGTGGAATATATCACTATAACACTGTGGTGTAGCGTTTTAAAGACTGGAATTCATCATTGTCTTAGTGACTCATGGAATCTGTGTGTTACTGATGTAGGAGTAGAATAATGTTTTGGCTTCTTTCTTTCTTTCTTTGCTGAATTTGTGCATGAAAGTGTTTCAGTTTGTTTATTGCCAAGCCAAAGATGTAACATAAGTATAAGAAAAAATTACAGTAAGAGCAACTTTTCACATTTTAGTGCTGCAGAAATGAAAGGTTATATCTGCTAATCCCCCTTGTGGTATGCAAGCATTAAAAATGCAGGGGGTTCGCTAGGCGTGGAAACTATGTCCCTTCTTCAGCCCACTGTCTCTTTTGTCTCTGAAAAGGGCCTGCAGATCACAGACACTTTCAGGACACTGTCTGGGTGTCCTTTAGAGAGAACATTAGAGTGAGATGTTTTGCTTTGTTTTCTGATTCCCATGGTTGTAGACACCTCTGTAGCCTCAAGAGAACCCTGTGTATTCCTGCCCTGTCCTCTAAACTGGGCTTCCAATGTAGCAGTTATGCTGAATGATGGTTTAGAGGATAAGTAAGAGAGACTTAATCATTTACCCATTTGATTATACCTTTGTGTGGTTCATGAAGCAACACATAGCACTCTAAAACAAATGAGCCCAGAGTTACATAGATTTAGATACCTAAATTTACTTGTAGATGTATATTCCATTAAGCTTAGTCTTCATGCTTCATGTGCTTTTTAAAAGTGGATTTTAACTGCACACTATTTCATAGTATCTCTTCTTCTTGTAATATATGTGTGAATTACTAGAAATAATATGTCTCTGAATTATGAAGAGGTACATTTGAATATGATGCAGTGGGAAAGGAGAGCATCCATCCTGAGAACTGAGCTATCTGCAGTGTTGCTTCAGCCGTGAATAAGGAATGTCAGGAGACTGAATTTCCAAAGGCTTTGGCACTCCTCTGTTTTTCTGATTTCAGGGATATTCCTGTGAACATATTCTATAGAAGGTGTGAGGATTCAAAGTTCGTAGGAGAATGGGGCCATGCACACTGGCTCTACCTTCTAAATTCTACATTCATGCACATTGGCACACAGCTTCTCAGTCCTCAACCTCCCTGTGCTGAAAAGATATGAAGCAGGGTTCTATTCATGTTCTTTTATGCTTAAGTATAGGGCTCTGTTTGGACAGGACTCTGATAATAGAGTGGCATGGTCAGGAATAAGGGGTCAGAGACTGTTGTGCACTGACATGTAAAGGATAGAGCCAGCATGTGTAGCTCTTTCCTCCTCCCTCATTGGAGCCTTTGCACATTCAGGAAAGTCTTTGGGTAGGGCTGATCTTGTCATCAGAATAGCAAGGCCATTCTGCCTCACCAGTTGTAGCTAAAAACCCCAAATTACTGTTACTGCTACAGAGGTCAGGGCTTTGCTGTCAGGAAAATAATCTCCTAAATTAAGCTAGCAATTATGGGCAGATGTTTTTGAACTGTAGCTTCAGCCAGCAACCATAGTGGTGAGAAATGCTGGGAGTTGCAGTTCAGCGACATGTGTGTGTGTATGTGTGTGTGTGCACATTTACCAGCTGTCACCTAAATGCAATTGCTAGTTCGTATGAGAGTAAACCCATTGAGTTAGCACCAGCAGTTAATGCAAGGTCATTCTTCCCCATAGAAATGGCTCAACCTGCAGCTTTGGATATGTATATCTACCAGCCAACACTCTTTCTCTGTTGTTCCACTCTGGAAATGTCCTTGATAGCATAGATGTCAAGAAGTCACACATTTTAAGCAAAGAAAGGAACACTGGAGTGTTTTTAACCTGGCTTCATTTTTGTGTCTTCCATAGTAGTATATTCTGCCATTAGGAATAGTTTATTGAAAATTAAATACATGACACCTGGACATTTGTTTGTCTTGTTTACATATTGTCCCAGTTGAGGGTATTAATTGATCCTTAAATTTAAGATAATGATAAACACAATATATATGGGGCCACCTCTGAAATTCAGTCCCTGATTTGGACCTGTTTTTGAATTCATGATCACCCAGGAGGTTAGGTGTCTCAACAAACTGTATGTTTTTCTGGCCCTAGTATGCACATTCTGCCAAACAGCCCACAATGCCACTATGACCATCTCACAGGTTCCCATAAATTATCCACACATTTTGCATAATTCTGTGGGTAATGCATTCTGAGGCACCTCATGTTGTGAGATTGAGAGAATTAAGAAGAAAATCTGACCAATCAGGAAATCCAGGCTGTCTTATAGAAAGCTGTTTTCTTTGATTTTGTGAGCCTCCTCTTATATGTTGGGCAGTATAAAAATATCATTAACAGATAAGTAAAAAGTGGGTTAAATTTACAAGGCATCATTTACACAAAGGAGCAGCTGAAAAAGTACTAGAATAATATATCTGTTGTTGTTGTTGTTGTTGTGTGCCTTGAAGTCATTTCTGACTTATGGTGACCCTTAGGCAAACCTACCACAAGGTTTTCTTGGCAAAAATTGTTCAGAGGGGGGGTTTCATTGCCTTCCTCTGAGGCTGAAAGATTGTGGCTTGCCCAAGGTACTCAATGGGTTTCCAAGGTTGAGCAGGAATTTGAACCCTGGCCTCCCAGTGTCCTAGTCTAACATTCAAACCACTACACCACGTTGGATCTGATTAGCATCCCATGAAGGTAAGGAACTTTTGGAACAGAAAATTACACACTCAATTAGTTTTGGATAAACTGCTGACTGTATGTGTGCCCTAGGAGAGTAGATTTGGAAAAGATGCCCAAATGTAGTATAATGGAGCAGGTTAACTATGAACAGGATGTAACCAGGTCAAGTTTCATTTTTCTGCTAGAAATGGATCGATGGTGGTTTAACCAATGGCCTCCCTATTCTGCCAGTGGGCCGAACTGTGACTGTTTCTCCCTTTTCTGGTCGATTAGACATCTGCCCACAAGACAAAGGGAGAATGGATGTCTATGCTAAAGTTGCAAAACAAGACTTAATGGTGAGTTGTGTAAGCAAAGTGATGTGACTCATGGCTTTGAAATAATACTTGTCTGTTAAAAGAGGTAGTTGTGCTAAAATGTGGAACTGATGATCTTGCAGTCCCTTATACTGTATGTATATTAACTACCTTCGAGTCGACTTTGACTCATGGTGACCCCGTTAATGAGACACGTCCAAGACCCCCTGTCCTCAACTGCTCTGCTCGGATCCTACAGGTCCAGGGCCTTGGCTTCCTTGATTGATCCAACTGGTAATGTGATCTTCTCTTTCTACTACCCTCTACCTTTCCTAGCATTATTGTCTTTTCTAGTGAGGCATGCCTTTGCATGATGTGGCTGAAGTATGACAGCCACAATTTAGTCATCTTGGCTTCAATGAAGAGTTCAGACTTGATCTGTTCTAGGACCCATTTGTTTGTCTTTTTGGCCATCCATGGTACCCTCAGCACTCTTCTCCAGCACCACATCTCAAATAAGTTGATTTTCTTCTATTAGCTTTCTTTACTGTCAAGCTCTCAGATCCATACATGGTAATGGAAAATACGATGGCTTGGCCGATCCTTCCTTTTGTGTTCAGTTTTATACCTTTGCACTTGAGAATCTTGTCATTGTTTCTTTCTTGTCAATTCTTTCTTAGCTGCCCTTGCCAGTCCTAGCCTTCTTCTGATTTCATGACTGCAATCTACGTTCTTATCAATTATTGATCCAAGTTATAGAAAATCTTTAACTATTTCAATTTCCTCATTGTCTAGATTGAATGATTGAATGTATGTAAATCCTTCGTGGTCATTATTTTTTGTTTTCTTAATATTCAACAACAAGCCTGCCTTAGCACTTTCTTCTTTAACTTTTGTTACAAGTCTTAGCTGTTTTCTGCTAGTACAGTTGTCCCTCCGTATCCACAGATTTGGTATCCACGAATTTAAGTATTCATGGCTTGAACATATTCTTAAAAAAATAATAATCCAAAAAGCAAACCTTGATTTTGCCATCTTATATAAGGGATACCATTTTGCTATGCCATTTCATATAATGGGACTTGAGTATTCATGGATTTTGATATCCATGAGGAATCCTGGAACCAAACCCCAGCGAATATGAGGGGACAGCTGTAGTATGATGTCATCTACATCTTACGTTGTTGATATTCCTTCCTCCAATCTTCACTCCTTCTTCCTCTGAATCCAAACCTGCTCTGCATATGATATTTTCTGCTTGCAAGTTGAACAAATAGGATGATAGAATGCAGCCTTGGCTGACCCCGTTTCCAATTGGAAACCATTCTCTTTCTCCATGTTCTGTTCTAACAGTAGCCTCCGGTCCTGAGTACAAGTTATGCATCAGGATAATCATGTATGCATGTAGCTTCTCTTTAATATTATGCCTAGTTTAATCTCGTTACTAATGAGAAACTACAATAAATTCAGTCACTAAGATAAAGGAATTCCATAAGGCTTAACCAATCTTGTTAAGCAAAATGTAAACCCTGTGTTCTTGGCTTGAGAACTTTCATATTTATTTATTTTTTTACTATCTTAAATCTTTGGGATTAGACATGTTCCAACATTTAAAAAAAATAGATGACAAAACAAAAGAAGTCCATTTTTAGGGCTTCTTGATGAAAAGAAAGTGGTGTCATTGTAGAATCATAGAACCTTAGAGTTAGAAAGGACCACAATGGCCATCTAGTCCAACGCGCTGCCATGCAGGAGGAATACATAACTAAAGCACCCCTGAAAAATGCTCACCCAACCTCTGTTTAAAGACTACCAAAGCTTGAAAGTCCACTACACTTCAAGGCAATCTGTTCCACTGTTGACAGTTCTTACAGTCAAAAACTCTTCCTAATGTTTAGGTGGAATCTCTTTTCTTGTATTTTGAATCCATTGGTTGGTGTTCTGTTCTCTGGGGCAGCAGAAAACAAGCTTCTCCACCATCTTCCACATTAAAACTCTTCAGATATTTAAATGTAGCTACCATGTCACCTCTCAAGTCTTCTCTTCTCCAAGCTAAACATACCCAGCTCCCTAAGGCTTGGTTTCCAAGCTTTTGATCATCTTCTCTGGATACATTCCAGCTTGCCATATCCTTCTTGAACTGTGATGGCCAAAACATGGCACAATATTCAGATAAGGTCTGACCAAAGCAGAATAGTGTGCTGCTACTACTTCACTCAATCTTGGCACTATACTCCTGTTGATGCAGCCCAGTTGATGATACTATATTATATGTCAGTTCTCTGGGCTCATTTATTTGACTCAACTGCCTCATATTTATTTTTAATATATTTTTATATCACCCTTTATCTTATTACAAAATGTAATAAAATCCTAATATAATGTACAAAGAAACTACAAAAGAGCATCAACTATAGCAGTAAGGGGCAGAAAAGATATAAAACAGATAGCTCACATCAGTTAACTTAATAAACCAATTTAAAATGCCTGGAGAAACAAATAGATTTTGACCTGGTGCTGAAAGTACTATACTGTAATGTAACAGCTTTAAGTGAGACTCACAATGAATATTGGGTAGGGATCTGGCTGAACCTGGTATACTGCTGGTGTACTGTTTACTGGGTGACCCTGTACCATTTATTCGGAAGTAAATCTCAGAGACCACAATAAGAAAACATAAAGAAATCCAGTAAGGTTAAGATGGGTCCCAATAAGGTCAAGAGGTTAGACAGGAAATAATGGTTTACAGCCAAAATAATTTTGCTATAATGTACCCTATGTGTTCTTTAGAACATGAATATATTGGTACTATAAAGGTTTTTCCCCTCACTCATAGCTACTCAAATCAGACTTTGTCTTAGTAGGGGCTGAAAGTTATGAGACATACAAGTTATAAATTATTTATATGTTATATATACAATTTATTTAGCATAGTGGATAGAATATTAAACTAAAAGGGATGTTCATGATGCTCCATTAGGGTTGTCTCCACTATACTAATAAAATATCATCATTACAAGAATAATAAAGGCCTTGTCTATACATGGGGGGGGGGGATGTGAACACATCCAAAAAAGCAGGCATTTGCAATTATGCAACCTGTCTTCATGGTCAAAAGAGGCCCCCAAACTCCACATGACCCCCTAGCCAAGAGGGCGGCCATGAGTAATTTACTTGCAATTTTAAATCTGCCACCACCATTATTTTTTAAAAAAGAACAGTTTCCCATGGTGCACACAAGCGATAGTTCATATTTACAAAAAAAAAAAAAAAAAAAGGAAAAAGAGTATAAGATCCACATGTTAACGGCTTACTTGCTGGACCCTCGCTTAGCTGAAAACCTAACATGGCGGCTGCAGGGGCTTTCCCTGTTTACTAGCCCCGCCCCCATGCTCATCCAGCCAGTCAGATTACATTGCCTGTTCGTACCTATGCAAATGTGAGTGTTCAGACATTTGCACATTCACATGTCATACGGAGCTTTTTTAAAAATCCGGACAAAACCCTGGACGCACAGACTTTGCAGTGGATTTGGCTGCCCCCTTCCGAGTGACACGTATTTATGCACATGTCCATATGAACGGATTGCCGTACATTCGCATCTCATTTGTATTATTTTGATCATATAGACAAGACCTCTATGCGGTCTTGTCTAGTTCACGGTTAACTAGCAAGAAAGCATTGTACCTTATGTTTTTGCTTTCATATGCATATCCCACCTTCTTTTCCGGAAGCACAAAGTGGCATATATTGTTCTGTCCCATTGCCCTCCTCTCAGAACATTTTCCCCTCAGAACATTTTGTTGTGACTGGCTCAGCATCATTAAATGAGCTTCATAGCTAAATGTTGATTAGAACCCGGATCTTCACAGTCCAAGGTTCACATGTCTATGGGTTGAATAAGCAGCTTGCTGTAGCAGCAACAATAAGCAGCAACTCCTCATTCAGAAGGGAGCAGGTCCATTAATTGCTTAGAATGTCTCTGGAGTATATGTGTAGAGCTAAAATTAGGTGGTTTGGATTCTTCCACCCCAATTACAGGAATTTTTTAACCATTCTGAAGCTCTGTATCCTTCACAACTTCAAGGACATGGAAATCAATGAGGACTGAAGTGAGTGTTTACCACAGATCTGGAGGCCTCTTTTAAGTCGGGAATACTTTGATTGGGTATTCCTGCATGCCAGGGGTTGGACTGGATGGTCCTTGTGGTCTCTTCCAACTCTGGGTATTGCTTTTTAGGCATGCATTTCACCTTAGACTTGGGATGGAAGGTCTTAGGGACCTTAAACCTGTTTCATCACAGTCATGATACTGCTTCCTTTCCATCATAAGGCCCAAGGCAAAGAATGTCTTCCCTTTAACCTAATAGACTGATTCCTCCCTAAGCATGGAGGGATTTGTTATTTTGGTTAATTGTACTTTGGTTAATTGTGGATGAGAGTGAGGAACATACATAACCCTTGGTCTTCTACTTTATGGTGATTTTTTTTGGGTGGGGGTGGGGGTAAGAAAGTTAAGCCAGTATTTGTGATGTCTAGTAGTTAAAAGTCACTTGTCTATGGATGGCTTTACTTCATTGCCATGCTGTGAATAGCTTATCAGTATCAGAGGGATTGATGGAAGTGTTGTCTAGTGGTTAGGAGCCAGTGATATCTAGTGGCCATCTAATGGTTTAAGATGAAGAATGACAGGTTTAAATTACCATTTGTCTTTGAATTTCTCTTGGTGAGTTTGGGCCAGTATAGGGATTTGATCCTTTGCTTAATTTTGTTCTTGAAAGGAACAACAAGTAATTTGAGAAATTTTCTTCCTGCTGTGAGAAATTCAAAGGCTATTCTCAGTTTAGGACTTACTTTGTGCAAACCCCACTCATGCTACTTTTGTGCAGAAAAGAGCATTTTCTCCACAGAAAATACTGTTTTCTGTGTAAAAAGGTACCATGTGTGAATTCTGTGCAGAGTTAAGTCCAGAGCTGTCAAGATTCTGACCAGTCCAAGATTCTTCTCACCAGGGCTTCCTCATACTTGCAAAACATGCTTTTGGGGCATTTTCCAAATATTTTTTAAATATTATTTTCATCTCTAGGACAGTCACTATCTCACAGAATGGGTAAGAGAACCACAGAAAGGAGCATCTTTGGTTTCTGGAGCTCCTTGTAGGACATAAGTATGACAAATAAATAAAAACAAGTCCATTTACAATGGGCTAGGGAAGCATGGCAGGATACAAATGTGATAAATGATAGTAAGTACTAAATACCAGGGGCCCCATCACACTGCAGAATTTAAGGACTATGATGCCACTTTAAATTCCAGAGCTACATCCTATGGAATCCTGGGGTTTTTAGTTTGTTGAGGCTCTCTGGCTAGGGATTCTCACTACCCCTTGCTAAACTGCAAATCCCAAGATTGTATAGGATGTTGCCATGCCACTTAAAGTGAGATATAATCCTATAATTTGTAGCCCCTGATGTAAAAAGCTCATATTTGAGGATACATTGCCTCAGAATGAAGCTAACTGCCCCCCAACCCCCCCCCCCCCACGAAATTATAATGACTCTCTTCATTTGTTTGTTTCTTGCTTACAGCTGTCCACTGCAAATTTTGTAAGACTTCATCAGGCTCTGTTTCCACCGGGGCAGGAGAAAATGGAATCTCTATACCAGGAAGGATATGATGATGCCATACATTTTTTACTGAAGGAAAACTGGTATGAATAGATTATGTGTGCTGAAAATTAACAAAGTCTGATGGCTGTCAAAGCAAAGCTACAAACACTCCGCAGAGCCCAAGGGATTGCTGTCACAATTTCTGTTTATCTAAAATGAAAGCCATAGGACTTGCATCTGTCGCTGTCAGACAAGTGTGTATATATATATATGTGTGTGTGTGTGTGTGTGTGTTGGATGGAATTTGTAAACAGGTTCAAATGCAATGGAGTTGTACTTGTGTATCAAGCAGTTTTACTTTTGATTTTGTTTTCTGTTCTTTTGCCATATGAGTTCCATGCAGTATGAAATAATAATTCAAGAAATGTTGAAATATGATTTGCTGGTATTAGTAAGATTTGAGATGGATGCTCAGATTACGGACAGAAAATATGAACTGTCATCAGAGAGTTGCGTGCTTGTGTTCTTTCACAATTAATCCTGTTTACATGCCCATTAATTGACTTAATCATTTTCATTTTTAAATCCAGTTCTCTCCCCTCCCTGCTGGTGTACTGTCAAGCATGAACTCTAATTACAAAGAAACTATGGGAGACAAAACAGCTTAATTGCATATTTTTTAATTGTTATGCATATGTGTTTTGCCATTAGTACATCTTGTTCTTCAAATAAATTCCTTAACTTACTCAATTTTCATTTGCATATGCTCTCTCTTACTTTCACACATGGAAAACACATTGCTGGTAGAGTGGCAGTGAAAGGGTTTTTAATGATACACACATACACACACACCCAGGGCCTCTTCTTATGTTATATCAATGGAATGGTTCCTTCCAGAATACAGGACATAGCAGAAAGTCATGTAGCAATGTATGAAAACAAATCAGATGCACAAATATAGGATGAGTGACACCTACCTTGGCAACAGTATGTGTAAAAAAAGATCTAGGGATTTTAATACACCACGAGGTAAACGTCAACATGGCTATAATGTCAGTGTAACAGTACCACTCTATTGGTCAGGTCTCCCCTAGAGTACAAGTTGGAGCATGTCCAGAGGAGGACAACCAAAATGGTAAAGGTCTGGAAATCATGCTCTGTAAGGAACGTTAGGTATGTTTAATGCGGAGAAGACTGAATGGTGATACAATAGCCATCTTGAAATATCTAATAGGATGTCAGATAGAAAATGGAGCAAGCTAGTTTTATCCTGCTCAAGAGAATAAGACCCAAAGCAATGGATTCAAAATACAAAAAAGGAAATTCAAACAAATTGTTAGGAAGAACCTTCTGACAGTAGAAACTGTTTGGCAGTGGAACAAGCTACCTCAGTTGATGTGGAACTTCATTGGAGATTCTAAAACAGAGATTGGATGTCCACTTGTTGGAGGTGCTTCAGCTGTGCATTCCTTCAGTGTTCAGGGTTTGGATTAGAAGACTGTTGGTGTCCCTTCCACTCTGATTCTACAATTCTAAAAAAAATCTAAAATATAAACTAAGTAAAATACATCATACTAATGTGTCTTGTTGGATATGCAAAAAGTTCAGATTAAGTACCTTGATATTGTAATACCTATTTTAGTGGAATTCCATCAGCTGTCAATCTGTTTCTGTTCTGAATTCAAAGTGCTGGTAATAACATTTAAAGCACTAAATAGCTTGGGACCTCAATACTTCAAGGAGGACCTCTCTATATAATTCTGCCTAAAAACTGAAGTCTGTTCAAAGGGCCATCTTATCCATCCTTCTGGTGGGGGCAGTACACTGTGGGAAGTCATGAAAGAAGGTCTTCTCTGCTGTCCCACCCCATTTATGGAAAATTCTCCGATCAGAGACCTGGTTGATGCCAAAGCTTGTATCATTCTGGTGTCACGTTAAAACATGGCATTTTATTAAAGTCTTTGGAGCCTAATTGATTTTATCATTTTTCACATGCACTATTGTTTTACATTGTTCTAAATGGAGTTTATTGTATACCACCCTGAGATCCTTGGGTATAGGGCAGAATATAAATATTCAAATAAATAAATAAATAAATATTTTCTGGGAAAATCAAATTCACTATTGCAGATCATAAATGATCCTACAGGGTATAGCTTGCCCAGAAATCCAATATATATATTATGTATATCGAAGACAACTGCAATTGAAGGAGTACAGGCACACAAATGACTGATTAATCACAAAAGCCAAAATATCTATCACCCAGCTTTGACAGAACAAATACATTCCAATGGTGGTTGGTTAAGGAAGACTTCAAAAATAGCTTTAATATTTAAAATCACTTATTCTAGAAGCAAATTTAATTACTAATGGAATAATCTGTTTATTGAAAGATGGGTTTTGCTTATTTATTGAGAATGAAGCTGCAATGAAAGTTTTTCCTAACAGTTGTCACTTACGTATGTGTCTTTAAATACATAGGTGAAAAAGAGGAAAGAGCACACACACACACCCCAAATAATGATGAAAACTTAGCCTTCTTATCTTATTGAAAACAAGATGTGTTTTAAGTTTTGCACTATAAGTACATTTAACTGACTTTTTTTTATTAGTTAAAGGCAGAACAACGCAGCTCTGGCTATGCGTCTCCTCTTTTAAATGTCAGCACACTCGTATTTAATTATGAGATAAGATACTCCCCATTTTTATGTTTTGGAAACTAGCCTTTGAAATAGACTCAGCTGCAGGCCCTATAACATGCTGTGTAACTTGCCAATTTTTTTTACATATTTATTTATTTCCCATTAGTTATTAATGCTAATTTGCTTTCTATGTAAGGTAAGCACTTGTATCAATTTCACCTTGAGGATATTGTATGGCTTTATATGTTTATATATACACTGTTCCTCCCTTTGTGGTTAACCCTTCCTATCTTGTACAAAACAAAGGAACTCTTGAAAATTGTGATACAGGAAGCAGTGTCAGAAACCGGAATTTGTTGAAAAGCAGAACCCATGTAGGGAACATGAGGGAATTATGGTGGCTGACTTGGGGCTACCTGTGTGCTGCTTGCAAAGTTTTCCAGTCACCTTGGTGATTCCCCCCCCCCTCAGCTTGCTTTGCAAGCAGTACATATGTGTGTGCAGTCAGTCCCAAGCAAGCATTTGTAGGAAAGAACTATCAAAAGAGTAGATTCCTTGTTGAATGAATGGAAATGAGCTGTCAAAAGTAGGGGCTTCCTGTATCTGATGAGACATGGAAGAAAGGGAGAACCAGACAGCTAAATGTATCTCTAGCTTCTTAGGGAAAATTAGTTCCCTTGTTTGTAGAATGCAGTATACGTATGTGTGTGTGGCAGGACATCCTTGGTGGGCAAAGCCATAGGAAGTGTGATTACTTTTATTGTATGCCGCTTTGAGTCCCAAATTGGGGAAAAAGCAGGGTAGAAATGAAAAGAAGAAGAAGCAGGACTAAACAGCATCTTCTTCCCTCTTTTTTTTTTTTAAATTGAGCTTCAGTTTCTTCTCATATAGCAGGAAAGCTTTGGGTTCAGAATTAGTCCACCTTCTCTTTTTAGTATCTGTACTTCTCCCTTCTTACTTCTTAATAGTGGCCAAAGTAATATCCAAATGTACATTGATTATGGATCATCATCATATACAGTGATGCTGCTGATGTTCACATAGACAAGATGAGATAACAAGTTTGAATGGAAAAGAGGGTACAGGGGAAGAACTGTGAGGCACACAAATTGGTTGCAATGCGATTGTAATTCTGAGTCATTCTGCACCTGTAAAATAATTTAAATCACTTACAAAGGCATGTTTAACACTACATTACTGCATTTCACATGTGCACGCCAGTGGTATTGTGGCTCAGTAGTTACTTTAAGTGGCATGTGTGAAGTCAGTCATACTCTATTTGATGAGACAGGTTAAAATCCACAGAGATGACAACAAGTCTAGTGGCAGCTCAGATAAAATGTTTTGAAACCATTCAAGACTGGCAGACAATTGGAGCAACAAATTTAGTATGAGTACGATGCATGATGCTGTCTGTATGTATCATTATGGCAGTGATTTAGATTGTTAGGCTCTAGGATGGCAAATAATATGTTGCCATCGAGAGGCATGGTCCCTTAGTTCCATATTTTGCTATGGAATATAAAAATAAATGTGTTCTCCAATGCATTTCCTCTACCTGGCTTTGGCTGCAATAAAAAAAGTAATGTGTGTAAAATTAGGCTTCTACAAACCTCAATATGGAAAAACCAAACTAAATACAAAAACCTTTTCTACTTCCATACAGAAATGAGTAAATAACGGGATTGGCCCAGAACAGACAGTAATATTCCATCCGGGGGCAGCATGGTTTTATAGAGTACCATATATTCCTGGTGTATAGGATCACGGCATATAAGATGACCCCTCCAATTTTTGAGTTAAAATATAGAGTTTGGGATATACTTGCCATATAAGACGACCACCCACCACCTGCCCTCCCCGAAACCACGATTGGGCTCCAAATTGCGGCTTTTGGGAGGGCGGGGTGGAGGCTGGAAAACCTCCCCCCCTCCAGCCAGCCACTATTCCACCCTCCCCGAAGCTGCGATCGAGAGCCTGCATGCTGGTTGGGGAATCGCAGGAGATGACTGGCTGGGGAGATTCCCCAGTCCCCCGATTCCCAGTCTCCCAGCCACCTCCCGCACCTCCCCATCCTGCCATGGGTTGGGAAGGATGGGAGCTGGATAGGAAGCTTCCCCCCATCTCTGGCTAGGAAGCTTCCCCTCCCCTAGCTGGCAGCCCCATCTCTGACTCGGGAATGAGGAGAGGTGGCTAGGAAGGTTCCTACCCTGCTCCCATCGTTCCCAGCTCACGAGGAGCCAATTGCGCGTTGGGAAAGCACAGCCAGCCAAACTTCCGCATTTCCCCTGCTTTGCCAGGGGAAACACAGAGGTTTGGCTGGCTGGCCTCACCCTGCTGCCTGATCTCCTTTGTCTTCGCTCCCTTTGCGAAGGGAGCGAAGATGCAGGAGATGGGCAGTGTGTGAGGCAAACCACTACATTCGCCCGTCTCTTCCACCTTCAGTTCCTCCCCAAAGGCGGTGAAGGCAGAGGAGAGGGGCGAATGTACCCGCTTTGCCTCACCCACCACCTGGTCTCCTGCATCTTCGCTCCCTTTGCGAAGGTAGTGAAGACACAGGAGATGGGTGGCGTGTGAGGCAAACTGCTACATTCGCCCCTCTCCTCCTCCTTTGATTCCTCCCCAAAGGGGGCAAAGTCGTAGGAGAGGGGTGAATGTACCCACTTTGTCTCACCTGCCACCTGGTCTCCTGGGAGTGAAGACACAGGAGATGGGTGTTGTGTGAGGCAAACTGCTACATTTTCCCCTCTTCTCGGCCTTCGATTCCTCCCCAAAGGGGGCGAAGGCAGAGGAGAGGGGTGAATGGACCTGCTTTGCTTCACCCGCTGCCCGGTCTCCTATACCTTCGTTCACTTTGCGAAGGGAGCGAAGATGCTGGAGATGGGTGGCGTGTGAAGCAAACTGCTACATTCGCCCCTCTCCTCTGCTTTTGGTTCCTCCCCAAAGAGGGCAAAGGCAGAGGAGAGGGGTGAATGTACCCACTTTGCCTCACCTCCTGGCTGTTCTCCTGCGTCTTTGCTCTGTTTGTGAGAAATCTCTGAGCAGCAGAAAAGGCTGGTGGTGGGATAAAGAAACTCCAGAGGCTCATAGAGCAATTAAGATATAATAAATATACCATATTATAGCCCATGACTCCAGTCCTATGTTGGAAAATATAATTTGCAGTCCAATAAGTGGAAATGGTTTTGCTACTGAAGGGTTAACTAAGAAGCCAGATAAGATGAGCTGATGTAACTTCCTGAAGTTTTGCTATTGGAGTTCTGCGATGAAGGGGAGTGTCTAAGTTTCCTTCTTTGTTCCAGAAGCCATGCTCCTTTAACAAGCCACATGGCCGTCGAAGGGAGAGGACCCCAGCTGGTGGAGTCCTGAGTATTGTTTTTGTAATAATGTAATAAGTCCGGTTGCCTTCTGCAACTGGACTTGTCTATCTCAGATTGGCCTTTTTAGTCATCAGTGCGCTTGCAGAAAATGCGGGATGAGTCCTTCCTGAATCTTCGTTTGCAAAGAGAAACCAGACAGAGAATGTAGTTTTTAAACATTTTTAAATAGTTTTAGTTTATTTTGATGGTGTTTCATGTACCTGCCATGAAAAAAGCTCTCTAACTGTGAGTAAAGATGTTTTTGTACTTTTTAAGCTAACTTTTGAGTCTTGAGTGGTTAATGAGTCTTGAACAGCTGATTTACATTGTGGGTTGTTCAACAGCTAAATCTATGCTGGACACATTGAGAGAAATATATCAAGTTAATTCATCTAAAGTGCAAAATCTGGCCATTAGAGACATGATGAATCTAAGGATTAATTCTAAAAGAGACTGAGCCACATATCAGAAGATTTCTAGAGATATTAGAAAGGATGAGTGCTATGAATTTGATTGTAAGTGAAGGGCAGAAAATTGCCTATTTTACTGGGACATTGGGAAGTAATTTTCATGCATTTCAAAGTTTGATTGATAACACAGCTGGATTAACAATGAATGAAGTATTGGCACATTTTAGGCTTGAATGCTTAGATCACAGTCAGCCATCAGAGAGATATGTTGATTAACAAAAACTAAGTGTGTCAAGTTACATGGCTAACAAACAACAAAGGAATATGCCTCCCACAAACAAGCAATCAGAAATTCGTTGTTTTAAATGTAATAAAGTTGGGCTTATTGCCAGGATGTGTAGAGCACATCGAGATTTTATCCAGAGGGGGCAGCATTTCCCCCAAACTAGTAACAAAGCATTTTAACAAAGGACCATGCTTGCTCAGAGTTAATTTGCAGAACCAGTTTCTGTCGAGAGGGGGCAGTGTGTACAAAGGAATTCAAACAAAGACAAAGAGAAAGTGAGCATGTTTGCTTTAAGAAAATTTTTTATGCTGTGGACAATAATGATAAACAAAATAAGAGTAATAATGAAAAAATGAATGGGTAGTGGATTCTGGGAGCTCAAGTCATCGAACAAATTCTGAAAGCAGTTTCATAGAGTTAAATAATAATAATAATAATGGAGAGTTGCAAATTGCTGATGGATCTAAAATTCCTATACAGGCAGTTGGGACTTGTAGATTGAATCTTGCAGCACATGATGGATATGAATCACAAATACTGGAGAATGTTGATTATGTTTCAGGACTTCAAAGAAATCTTTTGAGCATTTCAGCTTTGGGGGCAAGAGGATTTTCAGTATTGTTTCAAAGAGATGTGTGCTCTGTATTTAATGACAAAAATGAAAATATATACTTAAAAGCACATAAGGATAATGATGGTCTTTTAAAGTTTTTTACTCCTCCAGATAAACAAGCCTATGTAGCACAGACAAGCAGTACTAATGAGTACTAATGGAGAGAACATGGATTTGTGGCACAAATGTTTTGGGCACCGTGACTGCAGTGCAGTTATGGAACTTCAAGAGAAAGGTTTGGCAACAGGAATCAAGGTAAAAATGCAACAGAATAGTAACAGTGCAGAGAGATGCATAGTGTGTGTTGAACAAAAGGCAACAAGGCCTTCATTTCCAGAGAGAACTGAGAAAAGGTCCAACAGAGTTCTGGACCTCATTCATTCTGATATAATGGGACCAATGAGAGTGCCCTCATTTGAAGGAAATAGATATGTACTAACCTTCATAGATGATTTTTCCAGATACACTATGATGTACCTACTCAAACAAAAGAGTGAGATGTGTGATGCACTGCGTGCGTATGTTGCCATGGTGAGAAATATATTTGGAAGGAATACCAAAGCTTTGAAGAGCGATCGAGGTGGTGAGTACCTATCAAATGATACACAACAACTCTTGAGAGAGAATGGAATACAACATATTAAGACTGTTTCTTACACTCCACAAATGAACTCTGTTGCTGAAAGAAAATTTTGTACACTAATTGAGATGACAAGATATCTTTTGGCTAATGCTGGACTACCTAATAGTATGTGGGACAATGCTATTGCTACAGCTAATTACTTACAGAACTGCCTACCCACAAAAGGCACAGAGAAAACACCTTTTGAGATTCGGTATGGGAGACCCCCATCAGTTAAACACATTAGAACATTTGGGTATGTTGCATATGCATATATTCCAAGGGAACTGAGAGGAAAACTGGATCCAGCAACTGAAGCAATGATGCTGATTGGATACGAAAGTGGTACAAGAAACTACACAGTGATGAACTTAAAGACTGGTAGAGTATATAGCAGACACGTGGTATATTTTGATGAAAGCAGAAAAGTTGATTTAACAGGAACTGTGATTGATTTTCAAGAAGAGGATAACGTTGATTTCTATGAACAGGAGGATAACAAGCCTGTGATTTCAGAAGCAGAGAGTGAATATTTTGTGCAGCATTATGTTTCAGAGAATTGTGTGGGAGCTGATCTGATCGATCTGGATGGTGGCAAAGCAGATACTGAACAGGAAGGAAGTCACCAGGATTGGAATCAGGAACCTCCCAGGTATGAACTCAGACCTAACAGAGGAGTCCCTCCTGAGAGACTTGGCTACCTTGCAGGGGTGGCGTTGCACGAGAAGTCAATAGAAGGATGAGATGGTGAGCAAATGCCTACAGATGAGGCAACAAAGCATATGGAATTGATTTCTATGAGACTGTTTCTAAGTTTGGCTGCATCCAAACAGATGGATGTCAGAAATGTTACTATGAAAAGTAAGAACTTGCATACAACACTGAAAAGTTTGCGTTTTCAACAAGGAGAAACAACTAAAAGGCTGTATAGCAAAGTCCAAGATGAACTGTTTACATATATGCTGATTAATGATGGTGATGTGCTTATTGCTACTCAGAGAGATGCTGACTACAAACAGATTGTGAAAAGTTTGAAGAGAATTGCTGAACTGGAGGAACATGGAGATGTAACAGGATTTATGGACATTGAAATTGAAAGAGAAGAAGATGGATCTTTCCTGCTGAGTGAGAAACAGAATTGCTGACTTGTTAGAGCTTCTAGGTTTTCAAGATGCACACCACATTGCCACGCCAATGATAACAGAATTCAACAAGAGTAATGAATACAGTGAACTTTTGCCAAACAATAAGATGTACAAGAGAGTTATTGAGGAACTGAAATGTTTAACCAGAGGCACCAGACCTGATATTGCCTATGCTGTTAGAGTTCTTAAAGAAAAAGTAGGTGCACCAACACAGAAGTTTTGGAATGGAGTGAAGAGAATTTTGAGATATTTAAAGGGATCCATAAATGTACAGTTAAGGTTACCAGCTAATGTTAATCCAGATCTTGTTTGTTTTACAGATGCAGATTGGGCCAGATTCAGAAGGGATTCAGTATCCACAAGTGGTTGTCTGTTCATATATGGTGATGGACCAATCTGCTGAAATAGTGTTAAACAGAATGTAGTAGCTTATTCCTCTACAGAGGCAGAATATGTTTCTGCAGCACATGCATGTGATATGTTAAAATTGCTTAATGATTTATTTGTTTGTTGACTTTTGCATTTCAGGACAAAAGCCTGTGACTGTATTTGAGGATAACCAGACCTATATTAAGATATCTGAGAGTAGGAAGTAAGTGACCCCACAATACAAGCATATGAAGACTGGGTTTCATGATGTTAGAAAGCTGGTAACAGAAGATGTGATTAAAATGAGATATTGTCCGACAGATGAGATGACAGCAGACATCCTGACGAAGCCACTGCCAAGAGATGCGTTCCAGAGACTACGTGCAAAGTTTGGACTTATATCTCACTTATTGGACTGAGAGGGGGTGTTGGAAAATATAGTTTGCAGTCCAATAAGTGGAAATGGTTTTGCTACTGAAGGGTTGACTAAGAAGCCAGATAAGATGAGCTGATGCATCTTCCTGAAGTTTTGCTATTGGAGTTCTGGGATGAAGGGTAGTGTCTAAGTTTCATTCTTTGTTCCAGAAGCCATGCTCCTTTAACAAACCACATGGCCGTTGAAGGGAGAGGACCCCAGCCAGGGGAGTCCTGAGTATTGCTTTTGTAACAATGTAGTTTTTAAACATTTTTAAGTAGTTTTAGTTTATTTTGATGGTGTTTCATGTACCTGCCATGAAAAAAGCTCTCTAACTGTGAGTAAAGATGTTTTTGTACTTTTAAAGCTAACTTTTGAGTCTTGAGTGGTTATTTTGCTAGTCAAACAACTTGGGAAAAGACAAAGGGTGTTTGGTTATTTACTAAGCTGTGGTTTTCATATGTATGCTAAGAATCTAATGCTAATGCTGCTGCGTTTGTTTTGAACTCTGCTAAATTGGCTATATTCTCCACTAGCATGTGAAGTACAGTGTGGATGTTTAAACAGGTACAACATAATTACCCTGGTATTTTAAACAATTTCCAATATCCTATACATACTTAATGTAGAGTAGCTGATCCACCTATGGTAGTTCCACTGAAGCAATTGAGTTTATGTAAGTTTTGACTTCCCATTCAGTGAATTTACTCTAGTTGAGGCTACCAGATAGATTTATGCCACAGAAGTTAGAGGGACAGACTTCTGAACTATTTATTCAGTGGTAAAAGAACATGGGTCAGAAACAGATGGGGGAGTTAATTATTAAGGACTTTATCAGATGAGGCTATAATTGCATGGTTACGATATCACGGTACCATGAATGGGTTCACACTATCGCATGAAGTCATGGTCCTACCATGGTTACTGTTTGCTCCAGCCCCCAATAACGTGTCCCTTTTAATTGATGGTACAAGCTGTCAGTAGCTCTCCGTATCACTATTTTTGCAGTATTGAAGAGAGTGTGAAAACACATTCCACAGTAATCACGAGATTACAGCATGAACGGGCAGTTGTCTTTCCCCCCTCCCCATTACCAGTGAGAAAACTCCTGGGTAAGAATGTGAAAATGATCTACAGGACACTCTTTTAATAAACGGTCTCATTTTGTTTGCACATTTTAAAGTGTAAATGTATTGATTTAGTTTGTAAATTAAGGGGTATTTTGTTGTTGTTGTTTTTAAGCGCACTCCCATCTTCTTGCGAGAACTGCCAAAATGTCACCCACATTAAATCATGGAAGTAAAAACCCATTCTTCAAGTGCTAACAATGATCATGCAATCATTCTGTGGCAGTAGTATTGCACTATTACAGTGAGATGCAATAATTATAATAATGCCACTATGTTTCCACTTTCCTCAACAGTGGAATTACAGCATTTTAAGACACTACTATGATAATGTCCTAAGGAAAAAAAAAAGGAAAGATTTGGTATTGGCAGATTTTTCTTTCAAAAGATGACAAACCTTTTAGTTCATTGGGAAAGATCTTTAAAGAATAAATAGCATTGTTATGAAGCCTAGAAATACTATCTTTTATTTTAAAGCTACAATTTAATGGATCTTTTTTTTTTTTTAAAAAAAGGTATTGGTGTAGACAGCCACTATTGAGAAGGAGAACAGTGGGAAATATAGCATTATAGAAATCTTGCTTGTCTTCAGGACAAGGAAGATAAGCAGAATTGCTGATAGCCTAGAAAGATAGAGAAGAACTTTGACACAAACAGCAGATAGCTTTTTTTTAAAAAAGTGCCTTATACTGTATAATAAATACACTTTCCTGGCAGGCTTATCTTTACTTACATTAGTTGCTGTATTTAATGCATATTGAAAGTTCTTTCATGTTAATGAGTCTCCATTTTTATTCCTTCCAGGGAATATTCTCTGTGGATGCTGAATACAAAGCATAGCTCTAATGCAGGAAAGGGGCAGCTTTCTATGTAATAAAGACTTAATAGCGAAATCCTATGTGTGTGTCCTCAGAACTAAGTCCTGCTGAATTCAGTGAAATATCTTTCAAATACCCTTCAAGGAAAATATGTAGCCAAAATACGAAGCCAAAATAATGTATAGGCCTATAATGGTTTTGGAACAGGAGCTTCTCTTTAGATACTAAAAAAAAGATTACTCATTCTCCCTGTAAAATCTGTTCTGACCTCTTCTGAGGAAGTGTAGATTTAAGTGAAAAAATGCAGAGCCATCAAACAAGTGAAGCCCTCACAGTAATAGAGTATGCAAAAATTGATTGGTTGACTGATTGATTGGATTTATATTCTGTCTTTCTCCCAAGATGGCATCCTAGGTGGCTTGAACTGTCAAAGTTGGGCTGCTCCCCTTTCACATCATTGTTCATTCATTACACATACAATGTTATTTGCATTTGTGTTGTTGTTTTCCTTCTTGCACTCTATTCTGGTTGAAATGTAGTCTTTCTCCTGATAACTATTGTTTTATTGCCTAGAAGACACTGAATAGTGACTTGGATCTACACTTAGTGTAAACTCACTGAAATCAATGGGACTTAGGTTAGTCATTATTAAATGTGACAAAATCTGGATCCAACCCATTAATACAGTCCAAGGGAAATGATGGTGCTACACTATATCATGATGTAACATTGTTGCAGTGCTAGTCTGAGGCCCTTTTGTGGAACCCTGTGATTTGTAGTTTGGTGAAGGATTAGAGTTCTCTAGCTGAGAATTCTGAATATCTAGGATTGCATGGGATGTTGTTGCTGAGGCATTTAAAGTGGAATTATTGTATAGTGCTATAATTATGCCATTTAAAAGCCCCCCTGATAGCCAAGTGGAGCAAAATTTCCCTCCATGTTCTAGATTCCCCTCCAAAATGTTGAGGCAAAGGTGGCTCTTTGGAAATGGTTCAGTTCAGCCCTATACCCTCATAATGGGCACTGTTTTCTCCTGTAAGGTTTTTATTGGGTTATATTTTATGTGGAAAATATGTAATGCTAGCAAACAATATTAATATCTAGAGCTGAAATTTACAACTGTTGATAAATTTCTTATGCCTCCTTGGAGATCTCTTGGGTACAGGTATCTTTTTTTTTTTTTCAGGTATACTTTCTTCTTCTGCCTTTGCCTTCAAATCACTACAAATTTTGCAGGGACCCAAATCAATTTTGGAGCAATTCAGAAAAAGCCTTCGACATTTCCCCAAATTGACTCACTTCTGTTCAGGATTTGCCCCAATCTCATACAGATCTATATTATTAATGTTCAATTATAACATGACTTGCTACAAAGGACTTTATTTTTAAGCTCTTCTTTAACACATTTCCTCTTCCATCAGTTCTGCCCCAGCATGTCAATGAAAGAACAATGTCAAAAGAGTGATAACACTGTTGCCTGTGGATTGATGTTAAAACTTCCTAGGACCATGTGTACTTTCCTGAGTCACAGGTTTTTATATTCTGTGGCTTACTATAATTAAGCAGAATGAATATTTGATTTTCTGTCTCATGTGGCTCACCTTTGATAATTATTTAAAATTCTGTATGTTCCCTGTCATAGAAAATTACAGTGATTAATCATAATAGCATAATGTTCACCCTTTGTGTGGTGTGATGTACATCTGCCAGCATGATTTCTTTTCCTAGAGGAAGCTTTGTGCTAACATTTTACACAAAGACATTTCGTTTTTGATTCAGCTAGATGTTGGCCTCAAATAAAAACAAACACAGTTAAGAACACACACCAGCCAAAAGAAGTAGGAAACTGTCTAAGGGCCCATCTACACAAGGGGAAAAAAAATCCAAAATGCCTTATAGCATTGGCATCTCGCAGTAGCAGTGACATGTCTAAATGGTTTTTCTGGCCTCGGAAGCCCCCATAAGTCTTGCATTCCTGATGGCAGCCACGATTCATTTACTTGTGTTAGTTCTGCACCACAGCCGGGGTTATTTATTTTTTAAAAAAAGTAATCCTAAGGTGCACTGGTGTGATAGAACAATTTTTCAGGAAAACAAAACAGAAAATATTGATCCTTTTTATCACCTAAGCGAGTGATCGCTAAGGCGAAAATCCAACATGGTGGCAGACGGTGCTTGCCCTCCTAGCAAGCCCCGCCCCTGCTTTCTCCTAGCCAATCAGCTTTGTGCTTCCCTTCAAGGTTTTTATTGTTCAATAGTCCAAAGCAACAAAAATGCACACCTACCTCACAGTTTGTGAAAAAGTACAGGGAAATCTGTGAAGGCTTTTATCCCATTGTTTTTGCCATTTGGGCCCCCCCTCTTTCCAAAAACTGTGGATTGGCACTGGATCCTGTTTAGACTGGTAGGATTCCCAGCGAATTCCATGAAGGGTATTTTCACCATTTAGATGGGCCCTAATTCTAGATACCTTATGATAGAAAACCAGACTAAAAGCATTCTGGCCTAGCTTTAGGCACAGTTACTATCTCCTGAAGTTGATGTTTCCCATCTTGTAGTGCAAAGTATACTTTCTGTCACCATTTTATATGTTCTAAATTTCACAGCAGGACCTAAAGGTTTTGGAAGGCCCATTTCTCAGAGCTTTTAAGATGACCAGTCATGTTTGTCTTGTCAGATCTTTGGACAAGAAACTTGTAATATTAATTAGTGCTTTGTAGAAAATAAACCTCCCTGTATTTGGAGGTATATAACTATAAAGGAAAACTGGCAAATGATTGTCCTCCATGCCAGATGTATTTACCGTATATTCCGGTGTATAAGACAACTGGGCATATAAGACAACCCCCCCCCAATTTTTAAGACAAAATATAGACTTTAGGGTATACTACACCAGCGCTGCAGCTTCCCCATTCAAACTGTTTTAAGTGCAGATGAACAGTCTGTATAGACATGTATACACATGCACGTGGACTTTAGCTGTCTTGAATGTAACATGTGACACCCTTTAAATCATTGTAAAACATATGCTCCCCTTTGTGACTTCAGGGAGGCGGATGGTGACTGGAAAGCTTCCCCCCTCCCCTCCAGCCAGCCACCCTTCCTGAAGCCTTCCCGAAGCTGGCTGAGGAATTGCGGGGGATGGCTACCTGGCTGGGAAGAGGCTCAGCCACCTCCCACAATTCTCCAACCCACGAGGAGGCTGGCCCTGCAAATTTGAAGGGACCACTGTAATAAAACCTAAAAGAATGTATAAGGAAAAGCACCCTAAGAAATTCATGGGGTCACCATAAGTCAACAGGCAACTTGAAGGCACACGTACACATACACACATACACTATGGATAGGGCAACTTTTTTTAGAATAAAGAGGTGAAGAATAAATCACAGGGCAAGCCATTTAAGCCTCAGATTACAGCACTCCTCTTTTAATCAAAACTGAGTTTTCCTTTAGAACCCTGTTGCCCATACCTGAAGCCACATCTTCCAGAATGAAGAGAAACACTGAATCAAGAAAATGCAATAAAGATAATGGTCTGTTTACTAAAGTGAGATGGAAAGGGGTTAGGCCATATGAACTGGAGATTTCTAAAGAATACGTTTCCAGAATCTTTATCCCATTTTTTACAGAGTATAGCTCAGCTAGTTTATAAAACATAAAGCAAAAATCAAACAATTAAAAAAAGGAACAAATGATGAGCACATAGAAATTCTGAGACTGCACTCTTAGACTTATCTATGTGGGAATAAATCCCATTGAAGTTAATTATCTTACTTCTGAGTAAGCATGTATAGGATTGCACTAGGGAAAGTGGTGAGGTTTCTGGGGAAACAGCTATGGAGAGTTGCTACCAAAGGGTAGAAGTTTTGTTACCACATGGTGGCACACAATTTTTTCGTAATGCAACTGGAATATATAAAAGTCTTGTGGCACCTTAAAGGTTTCATTTGGCATAAGTGTTTGTGGATTGCATCCCACTTCACCAGATGCATGGAGTGTTGGCATGAGAGTGTTCCCAATCTGGGAAGAATACTAGATTGTGATGTGCCTAATGTCTAGTTTGCAAAAATTTAATGACAAAACTAATTGCTCTCCTACAGTCCCTTCAAAATGCAGTACAATGAACCCAATCCAGCCTTCAAGCAAAGAGAGTTCCCAAACTCAAGGACTTTCCTCCCTCTTCCCCCCCCCCCACAAAAACACCCCTCCGCACGAGTTGGGGAATCACGGAGGATGGCTGGCCAGCCTGGGAGAGGCTCAGCCACCTCCTGCAACTCCCCAACCCACGAGTAGGCTGGCCAGCCTCCTTGCGAGTTGGGGAATCATGGAGGATGGCTGGCCAGCCTGGGAAAGGCTCAGCCACCTCCCGCAACTCCCCAACCCACGAGTAGGCTGGCCAGCCTCCTTGCGAGTTGGGGAATCATGGAGGATGGCTGGCCAGCCTGGGAAAGGCTCAGGCACCTCCCGCAATTCTCCATCCCAGGAGGAGGCTGGCCAGCCTCCTCATGAGTTGGGGAATCACGGGGGATGGCTGGCCAGCGGGGGAGAGGCTCAGCCACCTCCCGTGATTCTCCAACCCACAAGGAGCCTGGACAGCCTCCTTGGGAGTTGGGGAATCACGGGGGATGGCTGGCCGGCGGGGAGATGCTCAGACACCTCCCGCGATTTCCCGATCCACGAGGAGGCTGGCTAGCCTCCTCGTGAGCTGGGGAATCACGGGAGATGGCTGGCCAACCGGAGAGAGGTTCCGTCACCTGCCGCCCAGCCAGGCTTCCCCCCATGCAGCCTCAGTGGCTGGGAGGCGATCCTCTCCGTGACTCAGGGTCCTGGAGAAGACCCCTTCCCACCCAGTAAGGATCCCATCCCATGCAGCTGCACTGAGCGGGGGGGGGGAATAAAGTGGCTAGCAAGCTTTCCCCTCCCCCAGCCAGCTACCTCCGTCGTTCCGAGTCCGAGATGGGGCTGACATATCCGGTGTATAAGACACCCCCTGACTTTTCAGCTGATTTTACAGGCTGAAAAAGTCATCTTATATGCCGGAATATATGGTAAGCTATTGTCAGTCAACCAGAGGCAAGCATAAAAGAGGCATGACTTAAAAACTGGCCAGAAAGTCAAGGGCCATGGAGAATTCAGGAATAGGTTTGAAAGACCACTGAAATTAAAGCTGTCTCAACATCTATATTTGTGTTCTTATGAAAGGCCTGTGGGGACCACATATGGATGATGAACTATTGCATTATTCCAGTGCAAAATGATAAAGTATTGTATTATCTTACTGTATTGCCTGAAATCTATGTCGATATTGATCATGTATATCCAAGCACAAATATTTAGGCCAGGGGTGGGCAATCTGTGGCCCTTCAGACGTTTTTGGACTTCAGTTTCCATGATCTCTTTTCATTGCCTTGGCAAGGAAGGTCTGATGTGAATTGCACTCCAAAAAGATCTGGAGGACCAGAACTTGCCCACCACTGCTTTAGGATCAAAAATATATATACAGCAGAAAGACGTCATTTGTCTGTATATTAATCTTGCAGTTGGTAGTTTGATGTTTTTGAATATGCCACCACAAAAAATTATTGTACATAGAGATCCGGCATGACAAGGAACTGAGTAGATTCAAATTCTTGTCTCCAAGATATCAGAAACCCAAGAGTAGGTGCCTGTAGCCCTGCTTAACCAAAGGCCTAAGGTATGCTAGAATGTAATGAATCAAGTTGATCTATGTAGAGAAGTCAGCTCATTTATTTGTGAACAAGTCTTTGATATAGTGGGATCCTCCACTAATGGAAGACATTTTTGTTGCTTTTATTTGCTATCATGTCGACTTTGACTGATGGTGATCCTACAAATGAGAGCCCTACAAGATCTCCAGTCATCTACTGCTGTGCTCACGTTTTCCATGATCAAGGCCCTGGCTTCCTTGATTGAATCAATCCACCTATAGTGTGAAAAATGTCTTTTCCTACTGCCTTCCACTCTATGAAGCATGTTGTCTTTTCCAATGAGTCTTGTCATCTTCTATGTATGAAAGACATAGAATGGATTTTTTTTTTACTTTTTTGTGAATTCTCTTTCCCCTATAAAGCCTCTAATAGTGCTGTTGTGAAAGATCCTCTAACTCTCAAAAAGACAAAAAGGGAATAATTCAAGATTACCAGCTATCCTTGTCAAATAGAGGAGACAGCTGCTGGATCAAATGCTTTTTGGTGAACCAAAGGTCTCAGTCCTTTTGATTGGTTCCATCTAGAGTGTAACCAATGGATCAATTGTTGAATGGTAAATTAACAAATAGGTAAATCATATTGATTTAATAAGTCTACTCTAGTTGGGACTAACAATAGAACTTAGCCTAAATATGCAATTAAACTCAATGTTCTATATTTAATACATTATACATAAATATGTGGGGTCAAAAAGGAAGAGAAAATTAATGACATTTATAGGAATAAGCAAACTGGAAATCGGCATACTGGTGATAACTCTACATTTGTTCCTTTATTCAGGTTTTAGTAATTCCCCATTTTCATTATTTATTTGGTTTATGTATTCTTTTAAATGTTTATATGTACAACCTACAGTTATGGGCTATGGCAAATAACATTTAGTATTCATTGTGAATTTATATTTTGAAAGATTTCAGCATCATAAGAGAACTGACAAAATCATGCAAATCCCTACTGCAGTTTGAAATGTTTGAATGACTGCAAATACGATTTGTCTTCAGCACAGAAAGCTCTGAAATTTTAAAAAAGTTAAATAAAGTACTATTAAATAAAGTACTCTCCAAGCTTCTTAGAGCTGCCTATGGTGATCTTGAGGAAACTACATATTTTCAAAGTGTTCCACTAGGTATGCCTTTTCCTTTTGAATTTAACTTTTATAGAAAGTAAAACATAGCTTAGGCATCATGTAACTGCTGAAAAACCATCCTATGTATTATCTAAAACATTTCAGTACTGAACATTTGCCTGAGTTCCTTTACAAAAATCTACAATATGGTTTTAGGGTTTGCACATGAAAATGCTGATGATACAAGGGTTATGACTGTCAAGAGAGTTTTTGCAGCAGTTAAACAAAAAGTAGGCACCTTAGGATCCTTGTATGTCAAAAGGTACAGAAAAGACAAATGGGAGTTCTCAAAATTCTGCAGGCAGTGTTTTATTTTCACAATGATTTTTTTAAAAAAAAATCCAGAAAACTATGAAGTAATGTTACATCAAAGGGATTGCTAGTCTGCTTCTGTCATGCTGGGGCAAACAACCAAAGGATTTAATTATGGTGATGGTGATAGTGTTACCCCATCACCTTTCTACAGCACTAAATTCAGTTTAAAATAAATTAGGTCTCACAAACTCAGAGCACTCTTTCCTGCATTCACCTCCATAAATATGTCTTCAGGTGGCAAAGTCACAGATGTTTGGGAGTACCAACTGAATAGCTTGCTTCTCTCTGTGTAAGGAAGTAAAGGAGAAATATAAGAAACAGATGGGCCAGCAGGGAATTTAATTCAGATTCTTTAACATGTGTCAGACTCAGTGTCAAAGAGGAAGTCAGTGATACATAGCATTTCTTTTTCTTCTCTTTTTTGTGGCGCTGAGTCTGTGTAATTATGAAGCTTATTACAACTCCTTAGTCATCAGAATAATCCATTACTTCTTTAATTTCAGGTAAACTAATTCTATTTCAAGTAATATGAGGACAAATCATTTGTTGCCCTCCCATACCCATTTATTGGGGGCTGGAGGAGTAGGATGTAAAGGGATAATAAAATTTCTTCATCTATGGGGCTAAGGCAATGAAAACTTCCTTTATTTCAGGGCAGTGATAATATTTCAAAATCCATGGTAGCACATGTAATACATTGATATGTTGGTGATCCAATGCACACATCTCCATTGCAAGAAAGATGCATTGCACAGATAGGTAGCTCCCAGGGACAAGATATGTGGGATATACCTTATATAAATAAATACATAGATTAAAAATCCTTAAATTATTACCTCCCAGAGAAGGTATAAGAACATTGGTAACTCACATGAAAGTTTGAGGGTATTCTCTGCTTTTGATTTTAATAAGTATCCACAGGTCACAACTCCTGGACTTCAACAGATGACTGAAAGATTTAAAAGATTCATCTTTTATTTTGTTTCCATCCCTATTGTTTCAACTTAAAAGTCCTCAGTTTCTTGACTTAATGAGGTGTAGCTGGGTTAAAAGCAAGGTGCTCTGCAGTAGTGAATGAAAAGGAGATTTCCATTCATTGCACTCAAAATGATGCATCTGATTGGTTATGACACCTGGCATAATGATGCATCAGCAGTTTAATACTCCCCAAAGAGTATCCCAAATGGGTGGCAGATGGTGCCTAAACAAGCTGTCAGATTCCAGTAAATAGAAGTCATAAAAACATCTGTCCTGGACTACTATGCTCTTGCTGACACACAATGAAGGCCATTGCAATTTTCCTTTAATTCTTTAACATGCTGCTTTTTGATGCACATGAGATATGGCGGCTGCCAAAATTATTCACTGCCTGTGGTATGGGCCAAATTGCACAGTGGATTTATTTTACAAGATAACAAATTGCATCCAGTGGGTCAATGGGTTCTAACCAATGCAACAAGTTATTCTTGACTAGGGATGATAAAATATGCTGTATCATTAGACAACAGGTAACTTGAAGTCACATATGCCCTCACATTATTTGATTTTTGGTCATAAAATGAGTTTCCCAACAATTGGCAAGCCCAACTGGGAAAAATACTAGAGCAGTGAGACTTTTGTGCAATTTTATCCCAGAATTTAAACATCCCAAAGGGCTTTGGGGAATTTTTCTGAGCAGAAAAACATGTAGCTTTTTAGCCTAAAATCCATATTTTCAATGCAGTATTTTCTGTGCAGGAATTTTTTTTTTGTCTGTGCAAAAAAAATGTGTTTTTCTGTACAGAAAAATTATCTGGATCACATTAGGACACATGAATACAGAGATAATATCATGTAAAAATACTTGTTTCCTCCTGCAGTGGCGAGAAACTGCAATAATAATTTGTTCTTTTGTGTGAGTACGTAATAGTCAAGGATGTACATTCCCAGTCATGTCTGGTATAACTCTCATTGATTCCAGTGAGTCTGCTCTAAGTATTACTAAGGACTTTTTCAGATGGGGGGGGAACCTTGAGGAGGTTGGGAGAAGAACGGGGCTGTTGCGCTTACACAGCCCTGTCCTCCTCCGTCCTCCTCCTCAGCTCCTCCTGACCTTTCCCTGTGCTGCTGGAGCCTCTTGACTGAAAACCTCTGTGAATAAAAAGCGATGTGAGCAGCACAGGGGAAGGTCAGAAGGAGGTCGGGAGGAGAACTGTGTCATCTGAAACGGGGCTGTGTAAGTGTGACAGGCCCGTTCTTCTCCTGACCTCCTTGTGGGTTTTTTCAACCATTTGAAAAAGTCCTAAATTTGGCTCCAACTCAGAATTATATATGCTACTGGGATTGTTGAATTTAATATCTAATACAGTGCATTTCTGCTATTTTCCCTTCAAAATGCAAAGGAAATTCCAGGTGTAATAATTATTAATGGAATTGAATCCATCTAGGAGTAACAAGATATGCAATAGATATTGCTACAATAAGAAGTAAAGAAAAACTACAGATTATTATATCATTGGCATCTGACACTGATGTATATAGTGCAGACAGTGTAACAATACAAGCAGTAATATATTATTATTCACTAGCATTATACAATGATACAAACAATGGCTGGTATTCTAGATGAGCTACTTAACTAAGAATAATGCAATAGCAACCAAAATCCACAAAACGGTGATAGCTTTATTGGGCCAACCAAAAATGCACTCCACTCCACTCCACTCCACACATAAGGTCTAGCAGAGAAAGAGGCCAAATTTTATAAAGTATATAAAAGTAGTTTTACTAACAAATACTTGTGCATGTTACAGCATCTCACCTAGAGACACTCTTATCACACATGCTTCATGGAGAGCAGGCATGGGGAGAGAGATAGGTGTGAGGGCAGATGAGACCTCAGAGTATAAAGGAAGGCTATGTAGTGCAAGAAGAAAGAGGATGTGAACAAGCATACAAACAAGCAAACAGGAAGTTATCATAAACATGCTGTGCCTAAACTCCTAGAGAGTGACATGCAGTCTAACTATCAATGAGTATAGGGATGCAAAAGTTGCTACCTAATTCTAACAGAACTACTATGCTTTGCTGAGCCATGCAAGACTGCGATCTTTCTTTGTTCAAGAATCACTAGCATCTGATGATTTTAAAGTTGTGTGCAATAATGAGATAAACCAGTATCTGTACAATCAATAAAATATAAGGTAAGCTGAAGTATGCTTGAAAAAATTACAAAAACCACGTGCCCTATCACAGATCTGTGATCCTTATATGGATACATCTGGTGCTCTTGCTAAACCTGGCCCAAGACATTTTGCTACCAGAAGCAAAAGAGAAGTTGGCATCCCTATTCCATGCACAGAAGCAAGCCAAACTGGCAATTTAATTTTACTTTAACACTGATTGCATAACAGTGTCTTTCATTGTATCTGAGGGCAGAAGGCTAGCTTAGGAGCTGTAGGTAATATATATGGCATGGCAGTTGCCTTCCAACCAACACCTCACTGCCAATCCCCCTTCCCCAGTATTCATCCCATGAAACAACTGCCTGAATCTAATGGAGAGTGGTGTTCATGTAGTCATTTCCCCCCCTGGCATCTACCATACCAAGTTATGAACTGGGCCTTAAAGTAGCTGGGTAAAATACTTAATTGTCTTAGTTGGCTGCTGTTTCAATATAATTTCTTGTAGATTGGCACTTGGCACCTAGTTTATGTGAACACATGGTTACTGGTGTTTTTCCTCTATAGCAGCAATTAATCAACTCCCAAAGTATTAAATGAGCAGCCATTTTATTCACTAATTGAATGTTTTGAACAATTTCCCTTGCCCAAAGTAGCACAATAACATTATATATATATATTTTCTTCATTGTAAAATTCTTTTCAGCTGCAGAATGTACTGAGCATCTGTTTCTATGGGAAAGTTCCACACTAATCTCCAGTTAATTGCACATCAAATATTTATTTCTCATCCAATAAATTAATGAAGCAGGCTTGCAGTGAGGAGGGAAAGTCATTGGCAAACACCTATAAATATATATTGGTGTGCTATAGCATTTTTGGCAGGAATCCTTTAAGGCAGAATGGCAATGTTTCAGTGAGAATAGGTAATTATTTAATTGCAACATTTAGTTTTAGTTTTTTTTAATTGTAAGAAAGAAAATAATCACTTTGCCTATTATCTTCATGACTTATCATGAGTGAAAGATAATGTTTAATTATTAAAGAGACTGTAACATGCAGTCAATTCACTACTGAAGTTCAGGACTGATAAAGGAAGTTCGGATAATGTATTGGATGGATTTGGCTTTTGGTTTGGGCCTAAGGAAACTGCATCTTTGTTAGGTTTAGGACTATTTTTTTTTCCTGTTCATAACAAGCTATCTAACTGCTATGGGTGGTTTTCAGCTTTGTTTTGTAACACATAATCCATTCCATAATTACAGAATGTTCATTTTTAGAGAATATTTTAAGATCAAATTTGATGTGACCTTCCCAACTCCCTAATTTACATGTGAAGTAGTCAGGCACGTGAATAAACATTTATGGCTGCTTCCATCATGTATAGTGAATTAATGGTACAACAGACAGAACTGGCCTGTTCAGTTTTCATGTGTGAAGCAAAGTACAATGGAGGAGCTTGGGTCTAGATAAGCATTAATTACTTCTGAGCTCAAGATTTTTTTCCCCTGATTCTAAAAGTGTAGATCTGTGGCATCACTAAGGCCGTGGTGTCACCCCTCCCCCCCGATGGTGTTACCTTGTGCAGTTTGGCCTCCCCGCACCCCCCAAGTGCCGCCAAGTAAGGTACAAATAATACATTGTTTGAAAGGCACAAATAATACTTTGTTCCCTGTTAATGAGGAAAATGTTACCCTAAGAACCATATAGTCTAAATGCTGCCAAAAAAATACCCCTTAGTGCTATCTAGTCCTACCCTTATGTGAGAGGTTGCAATTGATTGTAATATAGGGAAGTCTTACCTACCCCCAACCACAATCACCAACATGCACCTTCTATGCAGAAAGCAGTAATGGTAAGAAATAATAATAATTATAATAATAATGGCCTAAATGCGATGCTGTGATAGAAATTCCTTCCCTTTTCTTCCCTTCCTCCTCTAAAACCATGAGAGCTGCCAAGAAACTGGCTGCAGATGTTTTTCAATCTTCTTCCAGGGCAGGTTTTTGATGTGTGTGGGAGTGGGAGATGCAACAGGTCAAAACTGCACTGTTCCACCAGCAACCATCTAGCTCTAGATCCTGCCCTTAAACTACAAGTAGATATTCATTAGCAATAATAATACTTAGGGTGCAATCCTATGTACACTGCCCTTGGAGTAAGATCTACTGAATTTAAGGGGCTTTCTTCTTTGCAGACATGTGTAGGATTACATTGTTAAAAATTTAATAGTGTATTTGCACTAAGAAAATAAATCCTAGCATATTTCATCCTCTTCTGCAGGGGAGAACAATTTACTTTGGTTATTTTCTTTGCTGTAGGAGAAAACTAATATCTCTATGATTTTTAAAGCAGTGCTTTTGCTTTGAGGACCAGAGAAGAAGGTCCAGGCCCTGAGGTGTGGGAAGCTATGGTCCTTCAAGCTATTGCTTGACTGAAACTACCAGAATCCCTAGCTAGTATAGCTAATGGTGAGAGATCATGGAGCTGCAGTGTGGCATCTGGAGGACCACAAATTCACCATCTCTCTAAACAAAGGAAAGTTGCTTGCATTTTAGTATTATTTGTTTATTTAATACCTGCCTTTCTTCCAAGGCAGCTTGCAACATGAGTTGAAGCAAAATAGCTAAAAACTGTGTGCTTTGGTTTCCTGATTTTGCAATGCTTCAAGATATTAATTTCTGATATTATAAGCAGCTCATCAATCTATTGGTCATAGAAAGAAATAGACATATTATTTATTTAATAATGTTTTGGTTCCCACACACTTGCTGCAGCATATTTTTCTGCCAGTAGGATTGAGGGGTTGCTCTTGTTCATGTTCCCATCATTCCTTGAGACTCCAAATAATTTTTAGCCCATCATATCTTTTCTCCCTAACATTAAACCTCCACTAATTTAATATATGAACGGGGGCATTAGGCTAAAATAGGAGTTTTACTATTACAAAAGGATATGTGATTTTCAGCTTTCCCTTGTAACATATGACACACACACACATTTCTAAGGAGAAAGCCCTCAAGCTATCAGAATGTAGAGATTTGGAACTTTTATGTTTCAAGGCTACCCTAGGGTCATTGTTTGCAGTCTATTAGTTTTCATTTTTCTTTTCCTGTACAGGAGAGATAATGGTAAGTAAAGCATTCAGTATTACTTACCAAAGTAGGCCTAACATAATAGTCTCACTAAAACCTGAGGCGTGTAGCTATGGCTTCCCTAACTGAATATTATGACTGTCCTAAAGCTGCCTCAGTAAAGGCTAAAGAATAGCAAAAAGCCTACAGGGAAAGTGGGCACAGGGGATAAAATGGAGAGTAAAAGCATATTATACTCTGTTAATATCTGTATATGGAATGCACAGAACAACTCTGTTTCTTTTAGCAGAAGAGAGGTTAATATGTGAATCCTTCTCAGAGATGCCTTTCCTGAACCTTGCTTCTTCTGTAGTCTGTTGTCATGGTGATGTACTTACAAGATCTGTGGCCACAATCTTATTAAGATCTATGAAAAACTCACTCTCATAAGCAGGCATTCAAGGAATCATAAAAGATATAGAAAGTGAATTGACTAGCAAATGATTATATGGCAATCCCAAAAAACAAAAACACCCCCCAACACACACACAGAATTCTATGCGACAGGAAAACATTTTTATTATAAGATAGTTTCTGTTTCTAATCAAAACTGTTACACAAATTTCTTTTTACCATAGGCTCTGAGTTTCAATAGTAGTACTAGTACTACTACTGTGATGAGTAGAAACAGTATTAGTATTTAGTATACTTCATGACATGTTTCTAATTGTATATATTTATTTGAATGATCTAATTGTAGAGACTACTTAACAAAATGAGTCATTTTCTCATTTTGTTGCATTGACATTTAAAACATATATTTATTAAAGATATTTATATCCTGCCCTCAATCTGAAGACCTCGGGCTATAGTATAATCAATAATATTTTGTGAGCTAATTTTAAATGATTTTTTAAAAAGCAATTTAAAACAAATCAACAAAGTCAACAAGTCAACAAAATCAGGTCATTATCCAATGGGCCAAAAATAAAGCTATGATCAAAATCTTTTTGTCAGGGAGATTATAATAATAATAATAATTATTATTATTATTATTATTATGCTGAAATAGGATTATTATGCTGAATTATTCAAGTCCCTAGTCATTTATGCCTGGCTGCTTTTGAGGGCTCAGATAGGACATATATGAAAAGTCTGGTTGCATTTCATTTCTCTAGTTTCTTTGCCATTTGTTAAAAAAAAATCCCTCTCCATACACACTCAGTAGCTACTATCAGGATTAGAACTGAGGTTTGTGAGACAGAAAGTTAACTCCCCTCCCCACATACAAATGTGCAGGAGTTCCAGTGAAAATATGCTGCCCTCAACCTGCTGTTTCCCCTGAAAGGATGTTGTCATTCAAGATTAGCTTTTAAAACTGCAAGGTAGAAAAGGTGGATTCAGATGAGCCCCCTCCCAAATTTGAAGTAGGTGGGCCTTGTGGGGTCACCTCACATCCTACCAGGAATGTCCATGTCAACATTGCCAAGAATCAGAAGGTGCCATAGAAACAGATTATCAGTTGCTCAGCTGGTACAATGGCTCCAGGCCCTGCTTTTGCTAGGGGCCCAATGGTGAAGACAAAACAGGTGTTACCCAAATTGCATGGGTGTGAAGAACTAGGTTTGATAGCATGCATGAGAGGGGTCAATCCCAGTGCAGGAAGCTGTGATGGGAGGGGCTTCTGCAAGAGTGAGATGAGAGAATGTCAGTTGAGAATGTCAGTTGAGAGAGGGAGTTGAGAGAAAGCAGCTGGATGAGTCAGGTGTGTGAGAGAGTCTGGGGAGTGAACTGTTATGAAAGAAAGGTGTGTGAAACAGTTGAGAAACTAAAGAGAGAAAGTGGGTGTTTAAATATAAGTAGGTCCGTCACTAAAAGAACACTAAAGGAAAACTAAAGGAAAGAACAATTCATTATATACATAGTTATCATGCAGTTTTGAAGTTGTTACCTCATTGATACAATAAATCAAATACTGTAAGTTTGTTTGTTAACTGTTCCACTGACTCATCTTGCATTATTTCCCTCATAAGAAAAGGGAAGGTCACACTAAGCAAAAGAATACATACCAGTAAGTACTTCTATCCACTAAGAGGGTCACCTGGAGACTAAGGCCCCAGTCCAGAAAAGGAATATCTGAAGGGGGGACCTGGAGTAGGGTGGCAGTGACAGGTAGCCAGAGATGAGGAACTGGGGGCATCTTGGTTGTCAATTCATCACAGTGGGGTCTGTGGGGAACCCACTCATGTCAAAATATTAATATGGGGAATTTTAATTAACTCAAATTTGGCAACACGAGGCCAGGTAACTACGGGACCTTTGCACCTGTGTATAGTGGTACTCATTGATGAGACTCCAAGCCAGAAAGGAAAGAGCCTTGCATTTCTATACCTAGAAACTAACAATTCAATTACACAAATTTACATATACTCCCCAACAGGGGTTCACAGCATATAAACTCCACACACACACCTACCCAACCATTCTCTGAAGATGCCAGCCACAGATGCAGACGAAACATCAGAAAGAAACTATTCCAGAAAAGGGCCTCACAGCCCAGAAAAAAACCAGGGAAAACCTAGAGTGGTAACTTAGAATTTACAAGTTCATGAACAACACATTGTATTTTGAAAAAAATAAATACAAAAGGAAGTGGTTTTTTGTTTTTGTTTTTTAGCTAGAAAGACTCACAGATGGCTTACACTGGGCTTTTTCCCATGCAAAGCCAATCACTTTGAAGTCCCATTGATTTTAATTGGAGAGCTATAAGTACATGCTTAACTCTCTCCACTAAAACCAATGGGACTTGAAATTGCTTAACTTTGCCTAGGATCATACACTTTCAAGATTTCCTCTGTAGCTGAACAGGAATCTAATTTTACCCACATTTACTCAGAAGAAAGTTCCATTAAGTTAAATGGGACTCACATCTGGGCAAACATGGATTCAACCAATCTGAAAATGAGGAGATGATGGCTATAGAAACAGAAAAATTTGTGAATGGAAATGGTATAATATTGCTAGTAGATCAGAATCAGTATAGCAATGCAGGGCAACTCAGCCATCAAAGAAGAAAGGACCAGCTTTTTTCCTGTCATGCTTAAACACTTTTTTAAAAAAGCAATCTCACAATATTATATCAAATACTGTGGGTAAGAGGGAAAAGGTATCTAATACATGCCATGAAGTGTGCTAATGTGTGTAGATTCATGTAAACCAATTGCAAAAGAATGTGCTATGTTTGTACTCACTAGAGGGCAGGAATCACAGTAAAGGAACTATGGATGGGATCTGATCCAGTCCCCTCCTATAAGCATGAAATGGCATGTAGTTTCATTGCAGGTAATCTTTTATCTTTGCTTCTGCAGTCAAATTCAGTGTAGAATCACCCAGAGAATTTTGTGAGGTGGGGACTAGAACCTGAGATTTATCTAGATGAGAAGATATACTGTGGATTGCTGCGCATTAATGCAAATTCACAGCAGCGTTCATTTGTCTCCATGGTCCTTAGGCAAAATCACTGGTATGTGAAGCTATCTGTGTTTGAAATGCACCCACAGCCATGCCTGCAAATCAAGATGGTGTCTGAAAGTGAATTATTCATGTTGTTATTCTCCACAAGTTGCTGCTGCTGCACAGTGTTGTTGTTTTTTTTTTAACTGTAAATCAAAGGTGCACAAGTGTGACCTTCTGCTTAAAAAAGCTGTTTGGTCACCTCAGTGCAGCAAAAAAGCTCACAATTGACAACACAAAACTCCAAAATTGCACTTCTGGCCACTTCATTGCTATCAAGCCCACCCACCCTGCACACATCCGACCAATTAGCTTTCCACTTCTGCCCTTGCAGAGAATGCATGGTAATGCACTTTTCCACACATTATTCAAAAAACTTCAGGAAAAGCTGCAAAACTGAGTTTGTTTCTAATTGAGTGTTTTCCAAATACCAATCCAGTGCTCTAACCACAATACTATACTAGCTGCAAATAAACTAGTATCAAACCTTCTGTTAGACTTGGAATTGTCATAATTAAAAAGTCATGCTTTAGAAAAAAGAAGTCATTTGCATTTCAAGCAAGAATAACGGGACAGAGGAAATTGTGGTCATGAGATGTCCTGGCTTTGAAACCTTCAATTAAAAATTTATTGCTACATGCGGTGCTTTCTTGAATAATCTGCTGTATAAGTACCCATTACATTCTAGGGTAGAATGCAGATTAAAGGGGAATTAATAAAATGCTGTCTTAAAATGGTAGCTTTATTATCTCTCTTCATTGTAAATTCCGCGGGTCAGATCCTACTTCCAGTTATGCTATACTTATGTTAACTCATAAACATGAAATCTGTAGTTAAAATATGAAGAATAAGAAACCCCAGTAGAAAGAAATGGTCTCAATAGCTAATGTATCAAAGTGGCTTTTTTTTTTTTTTGTAAAAACAAATAATTCCCCATTCATGTTTTCTGTATGATATTGTAAGCTTCAGAGTAGAGATCCTAGCCAAAAAAGAAAAAGAAAAAAACTGATTACCGCAAACCTGGGTGAGCTGCTATAATACTTCTTTCTTTTGCCTCAAAGGCCTAGAAACAAAAAAGGAGGTGGCAGTTGGAAGTTCCCACCCAGGCTCTGTCTTTTTCTTTCATAGCTGATAGGAAATTGATGCTGTGCATATTATTTCCACTAGAGATTTAAAAACCCTCTGAAGATTGTGGAAGGGCTTCCCCCTGGCAGAAACGATACACATAGTAACTGTTTTCTGCCATCGATTCTAGGACTATGAATTTGATTCCCAGTTGTTGTTGCTGTTAATTGCCAGCAAATTGACTTTGACTTATGGTGACTCTATGAATGAGAGACATCCAAGTCACCCTGTTATTAATAGCCCTACTCAGGTCTTTCAGATAGAGGACTTTATCAGATGATCCCCTGAAAATGTTCTTTTGCCCGCATTAAAAAATCCATTTTTTAAAATGACAAGAACAATTATTTATTTGCAGAATTAAACATAACAAGGTAGAACAATGATTTATTATATTTAAAACACCACACACTCTCTCACACATTCTTCTCTAGGTAACTCAAGATACTTAAAAACCACACATTTATTTCTAGACCTGATTGACTCTTAGGGCTCATCTACACTAGCCATGTGTTGCCCGGCACCACTGCCACTGGCACAAGTTGTGTCCTCCGAGGCCAGAAACGAGGCATGTGGCATTGATCACATGGCTGGGTGCCTTGTTGTGACTTCAGAGGATGCAACTGGCACCAGTGGTGGCAGCAATGGGCAACTGTGGATGCATGTGAAGACATCCGCTCAGTGTAACCATAGAGTGAGCTGGGTTTTCCTATAAGTTCTAGAGCAAATGGTGAGGGGTTTTTTTTACTCTGTTTTAAGGGTGGTTTAGTGTGGGTTTGGTGCTGAACTGGCTGACATTGTGAAAACAGTTCACACCAGATTCTGGAATTGGGCCCTGCATCATCTGGACTGATCACCACAGGGAGGGTGGGGGGGGGAGAGAACATTTTATTTGGCTGATATTTTTTAAAAAATATATTTTTATTAACACAGATCTCTTATTTATCAACAATTATAACCAGAAGTTCATTTAAAGTAATTTTAACATACATCATAAAGTAATTTTAACATACATCATTCACATCGTATACAACATATCTATATAAACAATGTATACAACACATGTATACAACATATGTATACAACACATCGTATACAACATATAATCACCACACTATACCATAACCTAAAGCCCTTACTCTCTTTTATTCCATTCATCCTCTCTTCTATCCACCTTCCAATGCCTCTTCTATTTCTTTTCTTCTAACACATCCCTTCCTCTTCCACATTCCATCCATTCACCTACTCTCACCCTCTCACATACTTTCCTTTTTTAAATAGATTCTTCCAACCTTTGACTTCTCCCGTTCCCATCCCATTTGGAAAAATTCATTCAGTCTCTTACATGTCACCTCCATTAGTTGTTATTCTTTTTATCTATACCTATATTCCTAAAATCCACTTTATCCTTCTATTTGTCATATATCAAATAATTTCCCCAGATTATACTGTAATCTTTGCTTCTGAGTTTCAGTACCATTTTAGCTGTTCTTCTTGCTTTCCTTGTTACAAGTTTTTCTTTTTGTACTGTCTTTTAAATCTGTTGTCTATAAGTTTATTTTTAGATTCCATCTTTTTTCCCAATATTGTTGAATCGGAGTCCATTCTTTCTCCATTTTTGAGATCTTATTCTTATTGATAATATGAGTTAATCTACCATTTTCTTGCATTTCTTGGAGTTTGATCAACCATTCTTCAACAATAGGTGTTTCTTTTTTCTTTGAATTAGCTGCAATTTTTAATCTCGCTGCTGTGGTTGAGTAGAGTAATGTTCTCCAATGTTGTTGGGCAAATTTTCTTTCCAGTGTCGATGTCATATTTAGTAAATAGAGTTTCGGGTCCATTGCGTATTGCGTATCATATATCCTTTTGTATAGTTCTGACTGGTTTGATGAAAACAACCAAGAGATCCAGGAGCTGTTGTCAAAGAAGAGGGCTGCTCACCAGGCATACCTCGCCCAGCCAACTTGCCATGTAAGAAAAGCAGCTTTCTGCCTCACATGTAGTAAACTTCAACAAAGACTCCGAGACATTCAGAACAAGTGGTGGATCAATATAGCAGAAAAGACACAACACTGTGCAGATCTGGGTGATCTTAGAGGATTTTACAAAGCTCTTAAAGCAGTGTTTAGACCTACTTATCAGGTCCAAAGCTCCTTATACAGTTCAGATGGTCAAACATTAATTACTGATAAAGCCTCCATCCTGAATCGATGGGCTGAAAATTTTCAAAGTCTCTTCAGTGCCAACCGAGTAGTCCAAGGCTCAGCTATCCAACATATGATACAAAAACTGATGAAAAATGAATTGAACATAGCTCCCACTTTGGGAGAGACCCTTAAGGCCATACAGCAGATGAAAAACGGCAAGGCAGCTGGGATTGATGGAATCTCACCTGAAGTTTGGAAACACAGAGGTCATGCACTCCATGATAAATTCCACAAACTCCTTGTGAATTGCTGCGAAAAAGGGGAACTGCCATCAGATATCAGAGATGCAGTCATCATCACCCTGTACAAGAAAAAAAGGAGCAAAATCCGATTGCTGAAACTATTGAGGCATAACACTGCTCTCTATTGCTGGAAAAATCCTTGCAAGGATACTCCTAAACAGATTAGTTCCTGATATTGCAGTAGAACTTCTTCCTGAAAGCCAATCTGGCTACAGAGCCAATAGGAGTACTATAGATATGGTATTTGCCCTTAGACAACTGCAAGAAAAATGTAGGGAGCAGAACAAGGGTCTCTATGTAACATTTGTCGACCTCACCAAAGCCTTCGACACTGTGAGTAGAAAAGATCTGTGGCAGATCCTGGATAGGATGTCCTCCCAAATTCCTTAAAATGATTATCTTGCTTTATGAAGGCCAGCGTGGTCAAGTCAGATATGGCAATGCTCTTTCAGAGCCCTTTCTAATAACTCATGGAGTGAAGCAAGGTTTTGTTCTTGCACCAACCTTATTTACAATCTTCTTCAGCATGATGCTCCAAAGGGCTACGGCAGAGCTTGAAGACGATGATGGCATCTATATACATTACCATACTGATGGTAGCTTGTTTAACTTAAGCCGTCTGAGGGCTCACACTAAGACTCTAAACTATCTAGTCCGTGAGTTGCTCTTCACTGATGATGCTGCCCTTGTTGCCCACACAGAAGCAGCTCTACAGCGCCTAACATCCTGCTTCGCAACAGCTGTAGAACTGTTTGGGCTGGAAGCCAACCTGAATAAAACGGAAGCCTGCACCACAGGATGAACACCACCATCCCCACATTGCCATAGGCAAATCTGTGCTTAAGTCCATTCAGCAGTTCACCTACCTGGAAAGCTTTATCTCCTCAGATGCCAAGATTGACAAAGAGATCGATCACAGATTAGCAAAGGCATATAGCGGATTTGGAAGACTTTACAAAAGAGTCTGGGGTAACAAACACCTGAGACGAAGCACAAAAATCAGTGTGTATAGAGCCATTGTACTGTCTATTCTCCTTTATGGGTCTGAAACATGGGTCACCTATCGGCAACACTTATGACTCCTCGAATGCCTCCATCTTGAGGGAGGAAGAAGAGAGAGAAAGAGAAAGAGGAGACTTCCATGTGGTTGCAGACATACCTGGAAGGTTGTCTGGTCACAGGGTGTGGTTGCTTGGATACCTTGATCACCATACATTGTAACTGGGTGATTGAGCAAATGGAGAAAGTTCTAGAGACAGAACGTAGTGGGTAAAGGAATGCAGGGAGCCTTTAATGTCTAAAGCCCCTTTGCTGTGATGTCGCAGCTAAATAAGCCAATATGATTCTAGGCTGCATCTATAGGAGTAGAACATCTAGATTAAGGGAAGTAACAGTGCCACTCTATTCTGCTTTGGTCAGACCTCACCTGGAATACTGTGTCCAATTATGGGTACCCCAATTCAAGAAGGATATTGACAAGTTGAAACGTGTCCAGAGGGTGCCACAGGGTTCTGTCCTGGGCCCAGTGCTATTCAACATCTTTATCAATGACTTAGATGAGGGAATTAGGGGAATACTTATCAAATTTGCAGATGACACCAAATTGGGAGGAGTAGCTAATACCCTAGAGGACAGGATCAAAATTCAGAATGACCTGGATAGACTGGAGAGCTGGGCCAAAGCTAACAAAATGAAACTCAATACGGACAAATGTAAAGTACTGCATTTAGGGCGGAAAAATGAAATGCATAAATATAGGATGGGAGAGACCTGGCTGAATGAGACTACGTGCGAAAGGGATCTAGGAGTCCTAGTAGACCACAAGTTGAACATGAGCCAACAGTGTGATGCGGTAGCTAAAAAGGCCAATGCAATTTTGGGCTGTATCAATAGAAGTATAGTGTCTAGATCAAGGGAAGTAATAGTGCCACTCTATTCTGCCTTGGTCAGACCTCACTTAGAATACTGTGTCCAGTTCTGGGCACCACAATTCAGAAAGGATATTGACAAATTGGAGTGTGTCCAGAGAAGGGCAACTAAAATGGTGAAAGGTCTGGAAACAATGCCTTATGAGGAGAGACTTAGGGAGCTGGGTATGTTTAGCCTGGAAAAAAGACGGTTTAGAGGCGATATGATAGCCCTGTTTAAGTATTTGAAGGGATGTCACGCTGAGGATGGAGCAGGCTTGTTTTCTGCTGCTCCAGAGACTGGAACACGGAGCAATGGGTGCAAGCTCCAGGAACAGAGATTCCACCTCAACATGAGGAGGAACTTTTTGACAGTAAGAGCTGTTCGGCAGTGGAACACACTCCCTCGGAGCGTGGTGGGGTCTCCTTCCTTGGAGGTCTTTAAACAGAGGCTGGATGGCCATCTGTCGGGGATGCTTTGATTGTGATTTCCTGCGTGGCAGGGGGGTTGGACTGGATGGCCCTCGTGGTCTCTTCCAACTCTGCAATTCTATGATTCTATGATTCTAGGATTCTAGGAAGGAGACCAAAAGGTGGGAGGTCTGGAAGTCATGCCCTATGAGGAGCTGTTTAGGGAACTGGGCATGTTTAGCCTGAAGAAGAGAAGGTTAAGAGGTGATATGATAGCCACATTTAAATATGTTAAGGGATGTTATACTGAGGATGGAGCAAATTTGTTTTCTGCTGCTCCATAGATTAGGACACCAAGCAACGGACTCAAAACTATAGGAAAAGAGATTCCACCTAAACATTAGAAAGAACTTCCTGATAGTAAGAGCTGTTCAGCAATGGAATGCATTACCTTGGAGTGTGGTGGAGTCTTCTTCTTTGGAGGTTTTTAAACAGAGGGTGGATAGCCATCTGTCGGGAATGCTTTGCTTGGGTATTCCTGCATGGCAGATGCTACTAGGCATTTTAGTAGCAATGGGAGAAGGGCTTGTGTGTAGAAAATGCTTCATTGAGCAGAATTTTCCAACATAGGTAATAGCCACATTGACTTGGAGATCACCTCTGGCACATGATTGTCAGGTCAAGTACTGTCTTCCTCAAGTAGGGTGACTGACTGACATATACTATCTTGTTGCTAAGTTTAGTACTGCATAACATCTTAGGAAAGCCAGTTTGGCACCCAGATACATTGTTGGATCCTTTGTTTGTTTTAGAATGCTTCTTTTAACTAACAGTGTTCCCTGTCATTCTCAGATGAAAAATGTGATATTGGGTAAAAAAGTGGCAAAAGCAAATAATGCCACTTGGGAAAGAAAGCCCCCTGCACGAACTTTAAATTTGTACATCTGGCAGAGCTGTGCCATATCTGTTCCCACTCCTCAACTGCTCAAATAATTTAAGAAAGAAAAGAGTGCTTAGGATGCTTGAGCCTTTTGGTCAGCCACTCTCAGTAACAGTATGGCATGCTGTTCTGTGTAAATTCACCCTAAACAAAATAGCTCTTGGAGAACAGGGATTATGGATTTTGAGAGAAAGAGACTCTGGTATAGCTGGCATTAACAGGGTCTTTTATGGCTTACCCTTTTTTTAAACTCCAGAAGAAGAGGAGAAAGTTGGGAATGGTTCTTTTACTTTGTAAATAGAAGATTGATGAGCTGAGCTGTTGTTATTATTAATAATAACAGGGAATTGTCAATCTTGCTGTAAAATCACTATTGGCTGGAGATCATGGGCTTGTCTAGACAAGAGGATATAATGCTGATTCCTGTGCATTATTGCAAATTCTCTGCAGTGTTCATTTGTCTCCATGGTCTTCTGGCAAAACCAATAGTATGCAAAGCTATCCATGTTTGAAGTGCACACGCCTGTGAATCAAAATGGTGGCCGAGTAAATTAGCATGTTATTTTTCTCCACATGTTATTGCCGCCGCAAAGTATTTTTTTTAACTTTAAATCAAAGGTGCACAAGTGCAATCTTCTGCTTAAAAATGGTATTTGATCACCTAGGAGCATCATAAAAATGCACGAGCAGCAATGTGAAACTACAAAATGGCACTTCTGGCCACTTGCTTGCCAGCAAGCCTGCCTCCCCATGCTCATCTGACCAATCCACTGTCCACTTCTGCTTCTCTCAGAGAATCTATTATCCGAATGAGCAGTAATGCACATTCCCATGCGTTATTTTAAGAACTTTGGGGAAAACTGCAAAGGTTTTTCCCACGTAGCTTTTGGAGTTTTCTGCCCCCTCCTTCTGAATAAGGCAAAACACATGGGATCTTGTTGGGACAAAAGGTATTCTCCTCAAATTCTATGAGGAGTATTTTCACTGTCTAGACAACCACCACAAAGCTTATTCTCCTGCACTAAAATACTGCTATGGTATAATGCACCAATTCCAATTCTCCTGCTGACACTTGCAGGTTGTAAATTTTGTTGTGACGTACCCCATCTGGTCCCCTGCCCCCACACAAGTATTACAATGGTTTCAAACATGGCATCTACTTCTACTGCTGTCATCTGCTGGTTGTAACTTTTTATTGCAGTGTATTCCAGTCACTGCTGCTGGACCTCTCAAACCAGACTCCTTTGGCATAAAAGATCATAGACTGCAACGTTAAGACTGTTCTGAAGTAGGGATCTGTTTGTTGCTTCCATATTTGTCCAGTTGCTCTGATTTCTGGACAGAAGCTTCCTGTCTTCTTAGATTTCTGGAGGGAACCTTCCTACTGAAACATTGCTGAAATCACTGGATAGATTTTACCTATATCCTTTTAAGCTGAAGCCACTGAAGCCTGAATTTCTTGCCTTTTCTGAAATCATTCTGTTTCTCAAATGTCTTAAATTCTGGATTTTCCTTGGTTTATTTTCTCTCCTAAACTCCTGCTTCTGAGCCAGAGGATCTTGTCAGATTGTCCTCCTCTTTTTTTCCCCCCTTGCTCCAATGAGAAACACAAAACTCCACAACTCCTTTTGAGAAGTCTACCAAAGACTAAGGACAGGTTATTTTGCAACCACTAATGTTGTTTCAGGGTAATATTTTCTTTGCTCTCTGCCTATTCCCTCTGTGTATGAGGAACTTGTTTGTGTGTGCCTTCAAGTCATGTATCGACCTTATGAATTTAATTGGGTTTTCTTAGGCAAGGAATACTCAGAGGAAATTTTGCCAGTTCCTTCCTCTGAAGTGTAGCCCACAGCACCTGGTGTTCATTGGTGATCTCCCATCCAAGTGGGAACCAGGGCTGACCTTGCTTAGCTTCCAAGATCAGATAGGATATTGTCCCTTTAGGTTATTTAGGCCAGATATGAGGAACTTAGGGAATGTTTTTATTGCCCCCACTTTTGAACTCCTCTTTCTCTATTTCCTTCTCCTCTTAGCAACTTCTAAATGTTGTTTTTTGTCTGTGCCACCATCTGAAATCTGAATCTAGATATCTATAGGTGGGGACCTTACAATAACAGCAGAAGTCTTAGAAGATTCTCTGCCTTATGATTTTCCTTCTTTGCATTAAAATGTTACTGTTCTGAAACATCAGTGTTCTCTTAGCTAGTTACTTGTGCTATTGAATTAATATTTTGCCATTTGTGAAATTCTGTCATAATAATCATCAATGCAAACACTGTGTATATTTTAATTCTTGTTTGCAATAAAATTCCTCTTTATTAGGTAACTATGTGTGGATGTGAGTTATTAGGTCCAATCTGCCTGAGAAGCACTACTGATAAAGTTAAAAGATCTCTGACAGGTGTGTATATCAGAATGCGTGAGTTCGTGCACAGGTGGTGAGACCATACTTAGTAGTAAAGTGGGTTTTGGTGAATGTTTCTGCTCAACATCTGAAACCACAATAACTCCCTGGACACACCCAAGGTCATCTGATTTCAGAAGCTAAGCATGATTGGGTTGGTATGTTGAATGGGAGACCATTAGCTTCTCTAGGCAGCACAAGGAAGGAATCCTGCCTTAAATGGTATAATGGTTGGGGGGACACACACACCATAGTATAGCGGTCTGACTTGGGATGCATGTATGTATGTGTAAGTGCATTTTGCAAAGTTGTTCAGCCTTTCTTATTGTTCATTTACAGCACATGCATTTGCTTTTGTGGTGAATAGCAGGATTCTCATGTCCTTCCCATCAAATTGCTCATGACATTACTATACGCATTGATTATCTGGAGCTTTTCCCTTTATATTCTCTAATCCACAACATACCAACTGGTTGTGGGTCCTACTAGATTGGTCTAAACAAGCATGAGTTCTGCTGGGTTTTGTCCCCTCATTCTGTTGTTTTGGTCGGCAGTCTGTAGCAATTTCTTGATTCTGCTCTATGGCTTTTCCAAAAGTCTTTAAAAAAGAAAAAAGAAACAGAGGACATGTTTTGCACTGAGATAACCCTATAGTTTGAAGGACAAATTTTCTTCTCTTTGAATTTTTATTACCCCCCCTTTAAAGTTGTAATCTTATAGTGCTGTTTCACTAATGCACTAATATGCTATAATTCTAAACTTAAAGAGAGAGGGAGAGGTAGGAAGAGAAGGAGATTTGGTTTGTTTGTTTTGATGTTTTTAAATTAAAAAGAAAACCATTCTAGGGTGGGAATAAAATCTTGCAGATGGTGCTGGGAATTGCTAGAAAATAACATGGGGCAACATAAATGTTGTTTATATATATTTTTTAAAAAACTAACCAAACAAACCCAGAACTACAGCAACAAATATTGCAACCTCCTGACATATTAATTTGGAGGAACCCAAAGCAGTTCAGCATTTTTTTTTGGGGGGGGGGAAGCAAAATACATGTATGGAGAAGGAGGGAAGATGCAGGGCTGTAAATTAACTCTGAGTACTATGCGAAGAAATTCATTGAAGGAGTTGGTGGTCTGTTTATTTTGTCTTACATAAAGTGTTGATATAAAAAAAAATACCCAGAAGCTTTTTAAAATTTATAATGCAGAAGTTCCTAAAATCAATGATTTTATTAAGTTGCCTCTTATTTCCTCTAAGCATCCAACTATGCTCGCAACTGAGAAAGATTTAAACATTACAGAGATGATAATTTTCTTGAAAAATCTACCCAGAGCAAGAGAGAAAACCATATATGGGAAAAGCTGGCTAGGTCAAGTAGTTTGACTGCCTTACTGCACTCTGAAGAAAAGTGGCAAAGCAGCAGGAATGTTCCATCTTCCCTGCTGCCTTATCATATGATGTTCCATCTTCCCTGCAGCCTTAACATATGATGTTGGTGTTCTTTTGTTCTGGTCCTGTGGGGGACCATGGTAAAGCCACGTCTTTTTGCTAACCGGAAAAGCCCATTAGCAAAAAGACTCTGCTTTACCTCTTTCCCCCACAGAACGAAAGAATGCCGACATCATGTGGTAAGGCAGCAGGGAAGATGGAACAGTCCTGCTGCTTTGCCACTTTCCTTCAGAGTGTGGTAAGCACCTGAGTCTGGAGTACTACTATTTGGAAGGACAATGTGCATTAGTTGCTGCTTATGAATTTAACAAGAAATTTTCCTGTTCTGAAAACAAGCTCTCAGCCATTGCTTGGGAGCTGTTATATGATTAATTTAAAAGCATCATTTTCTAAGAAATATGTAGCGTGTGTATGTAGGTTGTGTATGCTTCAAATATACAATGTGAGAGGCACATATATTTGTCACACCCTGGCTATTGCTATATAAGAGACAAGAGAGGGTATTGCCTCTCTTCAACAGGAACTCAGACAAACCAGCCCATCTCTTTTTTTCTGTGTTACAGTTATTAAGATTTTCAGTCTCTGTGCTTTTGTGCAGGGATTATTTGTGGAATAAAGGATAATAGAAAATATATCCACTTCCTTGAGGAATCAGGTCTACGTGCACATTTTAGCTTGCAAAAGATGAGGGAGATAATTCATTGTAAGAAGCAGCTATGTGGAATACTAATGGCTTTAATAATCCTGTCAAGTGGAAGAATGTGATACCATATCTAAAAACTACAGAGACAGATTCATAGTTCTTCTTTAAAAAAAGAAAAAAATAAGAAATGTATTAGTAGAAATTTGGCATTTCTGCATACAGACACAAATGCACATACTTCTATTTAATCAGGAGTAGCTGATTGACTCTGTTGATACTGTCCATTAAAGCAGTTCCTGCTAAACTAGGGATGTATCAGCAAAACTATACATAGAATCATAGACTCTTGGGAGACTTTCACATGGGGGAAATAACCCCTGCAGAGATTGGGAGAGAAACAGGGCTGTTCTGCTGCCTGCGCTCCATTTCGCATGCCCCCTTCCTTCTCCCGATCTCCCTTTGTTCTCCCTCCGTCCTGCTTCCATTTTCCTTCCAATATTTTTTACTAATGAAAGTTCTTTGTTAGTAAAAAATAGCGGAAAATATCAGAAGGAAAATGGAAGCAGGATGGAGGGAGGACAAAGGGAGATCGGGAGAAGGAAGGGGGCGTGCGAAATGGAGCACTGGCAGCGGAACAGCCCCGTTTTTCTCCCGATCTCCACGGGGGTTATTTCCCCCATGTGAAAATTTCCTTAGGGGCTTACCACACTCTGAAGAAAAGCAGCAGTGTAGCAGGAAGGTTCCATCTTACATGCTGCCTTACTGCACAATGTCATCATTCTTCCATTCTGGTCCTCAAGGAGACCAAGGTAAAGTCTTGTCGTTTTGCTAACTGGAAAAACCTGTTTTACCTTGGTCTCCCTTGGGACTGGAATGAAAGAACACCAGAAGAATGACATCATGTGGTAAGGCAGCACAGAAGACGGACCCTTCCTGCTATACTACCACTTTATTTCATAGTGTGCTAAGCCCCTTAGATTTGGAAAGGATCACAAGGGCCATCTAGTCTAACCCCCTGCCTTGCAGGAATACACAACTAACCACACCTGAAAGATGCCCATCTAACATCTGCTTAAAGGCCTCCAAAAAAGGAGGGTCTATTCCACTATTGAACAGTTCTTACAGTAAAAAAATGTTTTTCCTAAATGTTTAGTGGAGTTTCTTTTCTTGTAATTTGAATCCACTGGTTTGTCTTCTAGTCTCTGGAGCAGCAGAAAACAAGCTTGCTCCATCTTGTACATGACATCCCTTCAGATAATTACATATAGTTATTATATGTTTTCTCTTCTACAAGCTCTACATGCCCAGCTCCCTAAGTCATTCCTCATAAGGCTTGGTGTTCAGATCTTGATCATCTTGGTCACCCTTCTTTGGGCATGTTTCAGATCACCAATATGCTTCTTGAAATGGGGTGCCCAGAACTGGAAACAGTATTTCAGGTGAGGTCTGACACGCTCAGGTTTGTAATTTTATATTTACAAGTTTTCTAGTGTATAACCAGAAAGAACAGGTAGATCTGTTTAATAGATCTGTTTAATAAACATTTTCAGGGCTAAAGCCAATTTTAGTCCCAAGTCAAATAGAGTCATTAAACCAATGAAATGTACTGGTGATTGGCAGGTCCCATTCATTCATTTCCCTTTTCTGTCTACTCTAGTTTGGGCTAAAAATGGATTTAGCCTCTAGGATACATTCTAGTATACTTCCACAGGAGAAAAATGTGTTGGACCTGGCCATCTTACTGGCCTCAATAGCCTACATCTCATTCCTTTGATCACCTACCCCAGTAGCAGAGTGCTTAGAATGGAGTGTATGAATTGTTACGAGACCAATTTCAGTCCAAAGTTCTATTGTAGTTGCAAGGGTGTTAGTACAAATGTTTAGGACTTGAGGTAAGAATACCTGCCTGATTACAGGTAAAGCTGATAAAAAAATACTCATATGTGGTGCATACAATTAACCTTTTAATGTTTCTAAACAGTAAAAGAGCAAAAATAAATAAACAAAAATGTAGCAAGTCCCTTTCCCTTCTCCCCCCAATTCTTCAATTCAACTTGATGCCTACACCACCCTTACATATTTCCTGTCCATCCAAGCCAGGACAGTGGGGAGGGGGCACTCCAGTGAGGTGATCATCATAGGATGCGTTTTGATAGTTGGAGCATGACAACATCTGCATTGTCATGAACTAGCTATCACAACAAAGGTGGTAAGTCTATAGCTTCCCTAATCCTTGCCTAGCTGCACCCTACTCTCCAATGTTGCACAGAGGCAGATGAGCATCAACCAAGAGACGATCATGGGAGGCTATAGCCTTCTACAATCCTTTCTTCCACTCTGCACCTGCTCCCCCACAACATCAGGAGGTTGGAGAAAGCTAGGCTAGAAAGGATCCTCAGTCATCTCTCCCCACCATTCTTGTTGTGTTCTGCCCCTGTGAGACAGCAGTTTTTGAAGATGTCTGGTAATGAGGAGAAAACTGATTATATTATATATACTCTCTTCTAGAAACAAATCACCCCTGCCTACATATGTAACAGCACACACTTCATGAATAAAAATCAAAACATGATAAGGAGCTTCAACATTAGGACACTTACAACTATGTGTGAAGCTGAATTGTGGACAACTGCTCCCATCCTACCATCCATTTAAAAAATTTATTTCAGGATATCATATCCCCCCACTTCACCATGACACCTGTATCAAAGCATATATTTAGAAGGATTATTGCTAAATGGTGTGTGACAAGAGTTTGGGAGCTCATGGCAAAAAGCTGCAAACTTAGGTAACATATTTGCTTCCATCATTGCAAGGTTACATTTTAAATGTGGAGATAAAGATAGGTTTGAGGGTTTTTAAAACCAGTCTTCCAAATTACCAAGAACTCAGTGACATTTGATAAAAATTTCCAGAGCATTGCATTGCATCAACACACACACAAAATTCTATTTTTCTTTGTAATTAGCAGGGACACAGAGAGCAGGCATTTGTATAAATATGCATGTTACTCATATAGGGTTACACTGACACAAGACTCCATGAAACATTGAATAAATTCAAGCAAATATTTGGCTGAGGTCCAGCCAAGGGAAGGCTCTGTTCTGTAGCAGGTATATCTGTATTCCAACATCTAGATTTAGAACTGATGTCTTTCGGCCATATAAATAGCACTTGAACTGGCATTTTCAGTTCTTCGGTGGAACTTGAAAAAGGAATTAAAATGATTCTACATGTTGTATTGAATCTCTTGATGCCTACAGGTCACAGCAGTAATCCTCCTGTAAGATTATGATGCACTAATTATTCTGCTTTCTAGGCTCTATTTATCATTGGGAAATAGTGCTCCAGGCACAGAAGACCATAAAATAGTCTTTTCAGCATGTCTTATAGATTAAATGCATTACAAATGTTATTTCTAATGGCAGCTGCTGAACCACTCTATGGGGGAGGAGATGTTCAGGGTTAAATTTATGCCAGAGGGTCGCTTTGGAGGGCTGTGGCTTGAGCCTTAGTGCTCCTAATTGAACTGTGCAGCTCTGCCAGCAGATGCATTTGTAAATATTTGCTCTTCCAAGCAGGAAGGTAGTTCTGCAGTTTGGGAGGGAGCAGCAAGGAAGCAGAAAGGGCAGTTTCATAAGAGTCTTACAGTATGGAACCATCTACACTACACAAATAATCCAATTTGAAATGGGATTATTTGCCATGGCTCCTTCCTATGGAATCCTGGGAGTTGTAGTTTAGTGAGGCACCAACACTCTCTAGGAGAGAAAGCTAAAGGCCTTGTAAAACTACACATTCCAGGATTTAATAAGAAGGAGCCATGGCAAATAATGCTATTTCAAACTGGATTATTTGTGTAGTGTGGATTTGACCCTTGTTCTTAATGAATGGCTGGGGGTATACTACTGCAGCAAGATGGTGAGTCCTAAGGAGGACCTTTGGGCAGCAACAAAGAGAATGCCAGCCACTGTAATGAGAGAGAGAGAGAGAGAGAGAGGTGATTTGAAATTAACCTGTGTATGCATTTTAGGGTTGCCAGTTCAGGATTATCTCAGATTCTGAGGTTTCCAGGACAAAGCCTGAGACCTAGGGATAGCCCCTGATCGTGTCATTAAGTTTTATGCATTAACTAGCAACCACAATTATTCACAACTTGTCATTCAAACACACACAGAAAGATTGAGAGAGAAAAAAAGAGAAAGAAAGAACAGACAGGAAATTTTTTCCTGATCAGACAGGTAAGTGTCTTAAGTGTACCTACACTGTAGAATTATTGCAGTTTGACACCACTTTAACTGTCAAAGCTCCATCCTAAAGAATCCTGGGATTTGTAGTTTGGTGAGGCACCACACCAGTACTTTTTGGAAGAGAAGGCTAAAGACCTTGTAAAACTATACATTCTAGGATTCAATAGGATGGAGCTATGGCACTAAAAGTTGTGTCAAACTGCTATAATTCTGCAGTGTGGATACACCCCCAGCTATAAAGGCTGCTCCCAGGTCAAGGTCAAATGAGATTATTATTCCTTCTCATTTTCTCAGAGAGATGGGATCATCTAGCCTATTGGCCTTGAGCCAGAAGGTGGATGCAGAGCAGAGGAGAGGATGAGCCCTGGCTCCACAACAACTAGGAGGGAAGAAGAAAGCTAACTAAGTAAATACATAGATCTCCCCAAAGAATCTTTGCAAGTTGCAGTAACAAATCAATTAAGCCTTGTAAACTGTAGCAAATTACTGCTGCAATGGCTGGAAATTTGTAAACAGCCTTTTGTCTTGCCTGGAGGTAAGTCCACCAGCATTGGAGAATTTGCACCCTCATCTCCTGCCTGGAGATCATCCATGAAAACTGGAGATATAGGGCCAGGCCCTGAGATCTAGCAATTCTAATGTCACTAATAGGATGACAGCTGGTGTCTACTAGGTCACCCCATCTAATGCTTGATATCCTCAACTCTGAGAAGTTTGTTCAAGTACTTATTTTGCCAGAAGCTGTCTTATTCTTCTGCAGCCTTCTGTCCTTCTAATTATTCTTCTAATATGCCTGAGAATTTTGTCTTCTATAACAGTTCAACATGGAACAGATGTTAAGCTAACTGATGTATAACTTCTCAGATAACCACTGAGTCCCTTTTCAAAGAAAGAATGTTCCATTGGTCATTGTTGATTCTTCTAGTACATAACACATTAGATATCTTTGTTGGAACACCAACACTTGTACATTCCAGTTCTTTAGGAAACTTAGGATAGAAACCATATGGTCCCAGTGTTTTGCCTGTTTTCAGTTTGCCAATAAGGCCTCAAACACAGTCTCTGTTTGCTTTAAATTTTCAGGCTTTCTTCCTGAAATAATCAATTCTGGCATTGGGTATCTGCCCTATGTCATCTGCAGTGCCTTGTGAATATGATGTTTGCCAAACATTACTGCCACTAAAGACTTCAACAACTATGAACAAAATAATTAAAGTATTTTACACTTGAGTTGGTTCTCAGTCACAAAATTATGATAACCATAAATATGATCCTAATCCTGACATCCTATGCTTGAAATTCATCAAGTTTCTGAAGGAATCCGTTATTAATTGTCAGTGTTAAACTCAGCTGCTAATGAAAATTGTTAGAGCAGTAGATTATTCGTGTCTTTATTATTCATTATGAAATGCTGGAGGAAAAATATGCCTACATTTCAGAGATGTTTGGAAACATCATTCTAAAGTTAGTTTAAAAAACCTGTTGCTAAAATAATCCAATTTCTTTCCATGTTTATGAATACAGTGCCACCAACTTACTGCTAAAAGACAGCATTAGTTGCTTATGCAAACAGGGCCTTGGCTTCCTTGATTGAGTCTATCTGCAATGCAATCTTCCTCTTTTCCTACTGCCTTCTACTTTTTCAGTTGGTACAAAATATGGCAGCCAGAGTGGTCTCGGGAACATCTCGGAGAGACCATATAACTCCAGTATTAAAATCTCTCCACTGGCTGCCAATCAGTTTCCGGGCCCAGTATAAGGTGTTGGTTCTTACCTTTAAAGCCCTAAATAGCTTGTGTCTGACTTATCTCCGGAACCGCCTCCTCCCATACAATCCTCCCCGCGCACTCCGGTCCTCTGGGAGGAATTTGCTTCAGCCACAAAAATCTAGGTTGTCTGCAACCTCCCAGAGGGCCTTTTCGGTAATCGCCCCCAAATTGTGGAATGACCTGCTGAATGAGATCCGTCAGATGACAAGCCTGAGTGGCTTTAAAAAAGCACTAAAGACGGATCTCTTTCGGCAGGCCTTTCCTAATTAGATCCCGGCCTCAGGGGATCCTGGCCTCTTCTAGCCTGCTGGCCATTTATTATATTTTATTGTATTTATAGTTTTAAATGTGATTTTAGATTAGTTGTTTTTAATTTATATTTGTTTAATGTTTTTTTATGGGGGAGGGTGGGAGTGGGGGTGTTTAGGGATTTTATTTGTATTGTATTTTAAATTTTGTAAGCCGCCCCGATTGTTTTAACAGAGGGGCGGGGTATAAATAAATTTTATTATTATTATTATTATTATTATTATTATTATTATTGTAGTAAGTCAAGCCTTCTCATGCTATGTCCAAAGTATGACAGTCTCAGGACTTTATCAGAACCCCCCAATCCTCCCCCCTTTTCTTTTGCTGATATAACTTTGCTGGTTTTATGCTGGCAAAAGAACTCCCCACATCTTTCTTATGCTGGCAAAAGAACTTATCCACATGAAAAGGCTTCCCTGGCAATGAACAAGGAAGTGAACAGAGCTCTGAGAATACATAGCATGGAACATTCAAAAATAAAAACAAAAATAACACTAAAAACATTACAAAAAGCACAAAAACACACTTAAAAACTTACAAGTAAACCATGGATGGTTATAAAAGTGTGTCACCTACCTGGATGCCGCAAGCTCACCCGGAAGTGTTCTGGCCATTGACGGTGGAATGGCCATTGACGGTGGAATGATGAGAGAACATTGGCATGAGGTTTCATATGCTGGCAATGCTGGCACTAAAGCACCATGCAGACCTATTGACGGCTTAAGCCATCAATAAAATATGACTGGATTTTTACAAAACATAAACGCGAAAGGATGATGTCATCTGATATGTGCACCCTTTCACGTTTATGTGGCATCGTTATGATGCCATATTTGGTGTGTCTGATAATGTCCTCAGTTTAGTCATCTTGGCTTCTAGGAAGAGTTCAGGCTTAATTTACTCTAGTACCCATTGATCTGTCATTTTAGCAGTCCATGGTATCTGTAGAACTCTTCTCCAGCACCACATTTCAAATGTACTGATTTTCTTTCTATCAGCTTTCTTCACTCTCCAGCTTTTAAAATCATACATAGAAGTTGCAAATACCATGGCATAGACAATCATAGTATTGAATGATATATCTTTACACTTCATGATCTTGTCTAGCTCCTTCTTAGCTGCCCTTCCAAGTCCTAGTTTCCTTCTGTTTTCTTGACTGCAGTTTCCATTCTGATTAATGGCTGAGATATGCTATGGAAAATCTTGAACTATTTCAATGTCTTCACCATCTACTTTAAATTTATATACATAATCTGTGGTCATTATTTTTGTTTTCTTAATGTTCAACTTTAAACCTGCCTTTGAACTTTCTTCCTTGACTTTCTTCAGCAATTGTTCCAAGTCTTTGCTATTTTCTGCTAGTAGTAAACATGGGTCACCTATCGCCACCACCTACAACTCCTCAAGCGCTTTCATCAGCGCTGTCTACGCACAATCCTAAATATACACTGGACTGACTATGTGATGAATGTTGCTGTCCTTGAGCAAGCAGGGATCACCAGCATTGAGGCCATGATATTGAGAACGCAGCTGCGCTGGGCAGGGCACATTTCTAGGATGGAGGACCATCGCCTCCCAAAAATACTACTCTACAGTGAACTCGCCACGGGTCAGCGTAAGAGGGGTGCTCCAAAAAAGCGATACAAAGACTCCCTGAAACAACATCTCAGGCTCGGCCAAATTGATCACCAACAGTGGTCCGCCCTGGCCTCACATCGGGAGGCATGGAGACGCACTATCCACAATGCTGCAGCCTTATTTGAGAACTCACGACGAACAGGTCTTGAAGAGAAACGACAACGCAGAAAGAATCACAACCCAAAAACATCACCCAAGGAGACCTTCTGCTGTGCTTTTTGCAACTGGACTTGTTTATCTCAGATTGGCCTTTTTAGTCATCAGCGCGCTTGCAGAAAGCGCGGGATGAGTCCTTCCTGAATCTTCGTTTGCGAAGAAAAGCCAGAGATGGCATCATCTGTAAATCTTAAATTGTTGATGTTCTTTCCTTCTATTTTCATGCCTCCTTCCTCCAAGTCTAATCCTGTTTTACCTCCGATAGGTTCAGTATACCAATTTAACAGACAGGGTGATAAAGTGTAGCCTTGCCTGACCCCCTTGCCAATTGGAAACAATTCCATTTCCCTGTATTCTGTCCTGAGAGTAGCCTCTTAACCTGAGTACAGGTTATGCATCAGGACAATCCAATGTTGTAGCTTACTCATTTCTTTAAGACTGTTCCATGGTTTTTCATGAGCTACAAAATCAAAGGCTTTGCTATAGTCTATAAAGCACAGGCTGGTTATCTTTTGAAATTCTTTGATGCACTCCATTATCCAAAGTATGTTTGCAGTATAATCCCTAGTGCCTCTTCATTTCCTGAAACCAGCTTGGACATCAGACATTTCTTACTCCATATATGGTAAAAGTCTTTGTTTCAGAATTTTGAGCATTGCTTTGCTTGCATGGGAGATTAAAGCAGCGGTCCTGTGGTTACTGCAATCCCGGGTGTCGTCTTTCTTAGGGACTGGAATATATATTGAGTGTTTCCAATCCCTGGGACATTGTTTTGTTTTCCATATTTGTTGCCAGATTTTAGTTAGAACTATAGTAGATTCTGTCTTTGTAGACTGAAGCATCTCTATTGGTATGCCATCTGTTCCTGGTGATTTATTTCTCCCAAGTGCCCTGAGTTCAGCTTCCACTTCACTTTCTAAAACTGGAGGTTCATCTTTGAATGGGTCTTCCTTGAATGAATATATCATCCTTTGATCTATTTTATATTTTATATTCAGTGAATTGTTTCCATCATCTTTTTATTTCTACTTGGTCATGTAATATGTTCCCCTGCTGGTCATATAGCAAGCACCCCACTCTTGGTTGAAATTTGATTTTTCAGATCTTGAGAAAAAGTCTCTTGTTTTACCGTTTTGTTGTCAACTATTTCTCTGCATTGGTTATTATAGTAGTTCTCTTTGTCCCTGTCTACAAGTTGTTGAACAGTTGCATTCAGGGTTGTGACCCTATTTCTGTCACCTTTTACTTTAGCTTCTTGTCTGTCCTTAACGTCTTGAAAAGTTTCATCTGTCATCCACTGAGATTTCATTTTCTTTTTGGTTGCAGATAGTGTATTTTTACATTTCTTCCTGACCATGTCCATGACTTCAGTCCATATTTCTTCTGGTTCCCAATCAATTAGGCTTAATAGTGCAAATCTATTTTTTTACACTTTCTTTAAATTCTACGGGGATGTTCTTCAACTTGCATTTTAGCATGATGGTTGGTTTAGTGTTCTTTTTTACCTTTACTCTAATTTTTTATATTACCGGTTCATGGGCTGTGCCACAATCTGCTCCTGGTGTTGTTTTTGTAGAGTGGCTGGAGCTTCTCCATCTTCTGCTTCCGATTATGTAGTCTATCTGATTTCTATATTGGCCATCAGTTGATGTCCATGTATACAGTCACCTCTTTGGTTGCTTGAAGAATGTGTTTGCAATGAACAAACTGTTGGCCTTGAAAAATTTAATCATTGTCTCCTGCTTCATTTCTTGATCCTAGGCCAAATTTTCCTCCAATCTTTGATAATGGTCTGTTTCCTCCTTTTGAATTCCAATCACCAGTTTAACAAGTAGTCCTGTGTTGGTGTGTGGCCAGTTTCCTCCTGGAGTCCAGCATAGTACTGAATATTCTGTCTCTTGCATCCTCACAATAACTTCACGAAACCTATCTGTATAATCAGGTTCTCTAGCTGTGTGTATATTTCACAATTGAATACAAATGTACAAATTCTTTACAAAGGTGGATTTTGCTACTGTCTGAAGAGTACCAGTCTTCCTTCACCCACCCACCCACCCACCTTCCTTCCTTCCTAGTCCATAAAATGAAATTATATAGCCATGGAACTGCCTAGGAAATATTTAGTGGGCAGAATTTCAAGCAGTCTTGTGAGGGGGATCTGTGTCACATCATTATTTGCCCTAGCAAACAAATTAGAAATGGTATGCAATTAGTGTAACTTAATTATATATTAGCATAATTGACACAGATCACAGTGTTCAGCTTTTTCTGCCCTACATTGGTGTGAATATCCAATAGTGCAGTGCACTCAGCCTGATTGTAATTCCTATTTTTTTACTCTGGTGACTGAGATTAAATTAACTGGATTCAATTAAACTGATATTTTAGAGATTTTCTGTTTTTAATCAGGCAGATAGTCTCATCATAATCTGATATGTTCAATGCTATGCAGATCTGACAAATCCTCCTGTACTTTTGGAAGATGATCAGACAGGGACAAAAGAAGTATCCCCGTCTCGCCATATTATCTCCTGCCCCCCCCTCCCCATTCCGGCACGGTAACCCAATTTTCAGACTTACCTTATCCCGCATCTGCCCCCTCCCGTCAGCAGCTCAGGAGTGAATGGACCTTGAACAGGGCCCCATTCACTTCCTGGTTTGAGTTCCTGGCCGTTCTTGTGAGAGAACAAATGTGAGAAAAATTCAAAAATAAAAAGCAAAAAAGAAAAGAAAAAAAAAGTAAAAAACAGTTACACCAAGCACAAAAACAGTTAAAACATACAAGTAACCCAGGGAGGGTACAAAAAAGTTTGTCACTTACCTCTTTGTCCTGATTGCACCCGGAAGTGTTTGGCACAGACCTCCCATGGTGGCTGGCATCACACCAGTGTAATGGGACACCTTTTCGCTCACCTGTAGTCTCAGTACACAAATGGAACAATGGGTCAATTCACAGTTTGGCCCATGAATTAAAAGCAGCGCGGGTGGAATGGAAGGGGCACAGGAGCATGACGACTTCATAATGATGATGTCTGAAAGGGAAGCACTTTCCTGGTGTCCCTGTCATGGGATATTTGGGTCATCTGATAATCTCCTTGGTGTCTTTTAAGACTTTTAAGACTTCTGAGATCACACAGAGAACAATAAGGACAATCAGCCTAGGAGAGTGGTTCCCAAACTTTGATCCTCCAGATATTTTAGACTTCATCTCCCAGAATTCCTGACAGTTGGCCAAGGTGGCTAGGGCTTCTGGGAGATGATGTCCAAAACATCTGGAGGACCAAAGTTTGGGAATCATTGGGCTAGAATGTCCATAATGAAGCTGTTTACTCTCCAACTGTGTTTCTCCAGGTGTTTTGGACTTCATCTCCAAGATGCCCCATCTAGCTTGGTTAACTTTGGAGGACCAAAGTTTGAGCAGTACTGCTCAACAGCAATGGATTAGATTAGTCCACTCATTTCTACAGTGGTGTGAAGTGAATGGTAAAGCAAGAAGAAAGTTTATTGGAAAGAAGTCATGCATTGTTTACTTAAAAACAAATTCCACTCTGTTCAATGACACTTACACCCAGATAAATGTGTCTACAGTTTTTCCCTCAGATATATTTTCACTTCTCACAATGAGCTCATTTCTTTGGTCCATAGGTTAGCTATTTCATGAATGACACTCTAAAACATCATGAAATTATCAGTCACAAATAATTGCCTTCCCTAGCTAAGCACTTGATTTGGCTCATTATGTCTGAATGTTTTAAATTAATCCTTAATTTAAAATTTATAATTTGTTGTGTTTTATTGAGCTATTTTAGTATTTTATGAGCAGCTTTGCATCTTTCTTTGAGAGAAAGGCAGAAGATAAATAAATATATAAATAAATATGAGTCTGCTAGATTTTTAAGATCTTTGGGGAAAGGTTCCTGCCATCACAGACACATCACAGACACAGCCTTTTTGATGGCTGCTCTGAAGTTGTAGGACTCAATTCCATAAGAAGTTCAGTTGGCCACCTGCTTGTTTCTGGCAGGCAAACACCTTTTTATTTAGGCAGGCATTTGGTTTTTAACTCTTTACAGCAGATGGAACTTTTAATGGTGTGTGTGTGTGTATTTCGTTGTGTTTTTAATGTGTTTTTCACTTGTATTAAAAAAAACCCACAGAATTGTGGATTATGTTTTGTTTAATTGCCTTTTGTATTCATCGTTTTTAGTTGTACTTTTAAAAAATGCTTCTAAGTTTCATTCCTGTTCAGGGAGAAAGGTGGGATATAAATAACAAACAAACAAAAACAAACAAACAAACAAACAGAGACATTTTTTAAAAAACCCTACAGTAAATCTACTCAACAAAAGTGTGATTTTTTAGTCATATCCTGTGCATAGCTACTTTCCCTCTGGTTAACTGAATTGTTCGTCACTAAACTTGTTTTCAATAATATACTTTTAATAAAGGATTTGTCATGGAGGTATTGTGGTGTGTGGAGGAAGTGGAGAGAAGCCACCACTTTCTACACCACTTTGGGCTTAGCTTGGCCAATTTGGAAGATGTGATAAAGTGGCTCTGTCCACCCAGCTGTCATCCCTGACCCCCCCCTTTTTTTTAAAAAAACCTACCACTTCTTTATTTAAAAAAATATCAACTGACATGCCCTATGAATGCCTATTTGCCCTTAGAGTGCTACTGGAACAGCCACCTCAGAGGTTCCATTCCCACTTGTTAGTTTTACGTTACAATCATCCTTCCATATCCATGGATTCTTTATCCACTGATTCAACCATCCATGGCTTGAAAATATTCAACAACAACAAAAATTTTTAAAAAAACAACCACCTTGGTGTTGGCCATTTTATATAAGGGATGCCATTTTACTATGCTATTGTATAGAACGGGACTTGAGCATACATGGATTTTGGTATCCACACAGGGTCCTGGAACCAAACCCCAGTGGATAACAAAGGTCCCCTATATATTTGTTAGACTGCATTGGTCCTCCACAGTGGACTTCCCTCTCTGTGGGGAGTCTTCAATGGCCCCTGGAATGGTATCCCAGGCACCATAGGATTGTACCTTCAAAGTAATATGGTTTGTGTTCTGAAACAGCATATACTAGGCAGCCATGTGAAATGGTCTAGTTCCTCTTAAGTAGATTAGCAATATGACTAGAATGTTGAACTGATGCTGTTCAAGGGAAGAAAAGGGGAAAATCATTCATTGAAAATGCACTCACAAAGCTGAAGAAAATATAAACGCACAGCAGGAGGGGTTCATCAGATAAAGAGCTTTGTTTACCTATAATTTGCTCATTCATCAATATTTATGAAGTAAGATTATAGTTATTCTCAGGTGAAGTAATTGTCATTCAACACTAATCTCTCCTTGTGGTTCTTTTAAGATGTAGAGTAAGCACAACAGCAGAAATCCACAGCATTTAATTGCCCATAATGTTCTTAACCCTGGGAAAGTCAGGACACTTAGCCATCCGCCTGCCTACATATCAGTTGTTTTTTAAAAATCATCACTCACAACTGGACCTGAATAGAGAGATTATGGGAATTGCTTTGTTCTTGAATATCATGCTGACAGGAGGAAGTATAACTTCCTCCTGTCACAAACCCTTGAACCTATGCTGTTGCCAGTTTGAATCACTGCTTCACATTCCACTTGCTTCACTTAGCTTTATGATGAGCAAGTGCTTTTCTTTTCTTTTTAATGTATAATTTTTATTCAAAAGGAAAAAAAATGATGTAACATTTCTACATTTATTCATTGATCTCAATGTTCTACTAATTTAGCTATTTTAAATACATTTATACAAAACAAAAACAAAAACAAAACCCCAACCCATCCCACCATTCCTTCCAACTTACATTTGACCACAAGACCACCTGGTTCCCCTTCCTCATCCTTGGATCTCCCCTCTTCCTGCTCTCTACTCATTCCTCCCCTCTGCTCTCTCTCATCTTCTTAATCACATCCTCTCACCTTCTCACATACTTCTCCATTTATACGAACTTCTCTGCCAGGATTGCCTTCAAATATATTTCTTCTTCCATCGACTATCTTAATATGTAATCATAGCATCACTCAATCAGTAATTTGTTGTTACTAGTTTTTTTTATAGCATATCATACTATATTTATAACATTTTTTCCTTATACTTTACATTTCCTCTTTAAACATTCTTTTGCTGGCATAAAATAATCCATTTTTATGCCAGAAAAAGAATGCCACCCACCACACTTACATCCTCTCCCAGCAGAAGGCTTCCCCAGGAATGAAGAGGAAATGAATGTAGCCCCATTCATATCCTCCTTTGAAATCTCACAAGACTTCATTGCGCAGGAAATTTAAAATTAAAACAAACAAACAAAAAACCATTAACAGTTACATCAGTCACATACACACACTTAAAAACTTCCAAGTAAACCAGGGAGGGTCATAAAAAGAGCATCACTTACTTGGATGTCTTAATCTCACTCCGAAGTGTTGCAGCCAGTCCAGCCATTCATGAGGTAAGTACATGGGGAAGAAAAAGATGTGAAGTTACACACGCCAGCTATGCTGGCAACCCCCCCCCCCAGCACAGCCGATCTATTGACAGCTTGGGTGATCAATAAAATAGAAAGGCTTAAGGACAAGACATAAACGTGAAAGGGCAACATTGCCTGGTATGTGCACCCTTTCACATTTATGTGGCATTTGGTATGATGCCATATTTAGTGCGCCTGATAAAGTCAAGCCTCCTGCATGCGACTAACCTTGATCACATGCTGCAGGCCTGCTGCCTTTATGCAGCAGAGCAAGGGTGACTGGCAGCCGCAGTGGGGGCTAGCCTGCAGGAATGGGCTCCCACAGACACAAAAGGGGCCGGATCCATCCCATCCCAGTGGGAACAGATTGAACTGGGTATTTTTTTAAAAAATATGGTAAAGGGCCTTTTAAAATGTTTTAATTTTAGGTATTTATACCCCACTCTTCAGCCACGAAGGCTCTCAGAGCAGATAACACATTGTTAAGCAATAGCACCTGCACATCTACATCACTTTTATAGCATGCTAGGCACTCTCTAAGCAGTTTCCAATGTGTGTTAGTTAATTGCCCCCACAAGCCGGGTACTCATTTTACCAACGTATGAAAGGATGGATGGCTGAGTGAACCTTGGAGCCCTTGGGATCAAACTTGAAATATTATGGCTGCAGTATTGGCATTTAACCACTACACCACCAGGGCCTTACCCTGGCTTGCTAAGCTAAATGTACTTATCACTCATGTGTCAACATCTGGTCCAGAAAGTCACTCTTCATTGAGGCTGCTTGTGTGGTGTAGTGCTCTGTTAAATAGCTTTGCCACTTGCACAAGTTGTTGCATAGAAACTGAAGAGACAGTTGAAAAATAGTATATAGGAAAATGTGAACACTTAGAGACAACTGAGTACCTAAACATAAAGTAAGGTTGCCAGGTTGCAACCTGTGCAAAATACTGGGAGAATATTATAACAATACCAATGTCAAAGAAATGTCATAAACGTGTCAGGAAAAATGTTGCAACTGTTGGTTCAGCTCCACTAACCGTAAGCTGACACCAGAAATTTATAGGCACAAGTAGAAAGTGAAGCACATAAAATGGTAGCAGAGAGATCATCACCTCAGAAAGGCTGGACATGAATCTGACACTTGTGAAGCTACTTTAGGAGCTCCACTTGTTCCATGTCATTATAACAGGTGACTTTCAAACATCACAAAGACTTATGGACCTGCTGTTTCTCAGCAACTGGCCTTATTGGTGCTTTTAATGTCTTAATGGGGGAGGAAGGATTGATTCTTATTACAGATAATGTAGAAAAATTGTTAATCTAGCCTCAGTAAAATTGGCTGATGTATGGCATAATGCTCACTTTACTAACTATCAGCTAATTAATGAGTAAAGTCAAGTTTCTCTTAAGATCTTGCATTTTCCCAAAAGTGGATAGAATCCAATACTACAGCTTGCTAAAAGCAGAAAGAGGAGGGATATGCACAACATAAATATTAAAAAATCTTAGTGGGAAAATAAAATAAAATTACAGATAAAAGCGGAATAAATACTGTAATTCTATAACATGGAGGTCTGTCGGCGGGCGGAGCATTGGCACTCCTCTAGCTCACTGTAAAATTCAAGTCAGGGAAGACATCTCACTTTATGCCTTGAATTGGGGAGTTAGTCTCAGATAAACTGCTGCTGGGTTGCAAAAATCTTACTATCTTTAGGTAGTCTCCTTGTTCCAATGGAACAGTGAAGGGGTGGGCTTTTGCCTTCCAACTCCAGGTTTCCAAGGAACAGACATTCAAAGCAATGGAAATGTTATCTTTTGTGACACATCATCCATTGTTCTGTTCTGACTTTGCTGGAGCTTTAGAAGGTGCTGTTACTGGAGATTACCAGACACAGGGAAACATGGCAAAAAAACATGTCCCAGACTGTGTCAGAAGAATACAATGAGAACAAAAAGGGCGACATTATCAGATGCCATGTCCTCAGCTGTTCCTGGGATGTAGTGCTGGTGCAGACAAGGCTTACTTTTGTATTGCCAGGGATAAGCCACCAATAAAAAGGGATGCCTTAGTCATGCCCACGCTATGCACCCAAAACACTGAAATCAAACATTGTCTAATAATGTCACGGGTTCTGTTCTTGTCACATTCTTCTGACATGGCTTTTGCTGCATCTGATAATCCCCATTGTTGTTGTTGTGTGACTTTAATTCATTTCTGACTTATGGCGACCCTAAAGTGATCCTATCACAGGGTTTTCCTGGCAAGATTTGTTCAGAAGGGGGTTACCCTTGCCTTCCTCTGAGGCTGAGAGAGTGTGATTTGCCCAGGGTCTCCCAGTGGGTTTGCATAGCGGAGTGAGGATTTTAACCCTGGTCTTCAGAGTCATAGTCCAAAGTTCAAACCACTATACCACACTGGCTCCCGCTTTAGAAGCTACAGGTCTTTTTGAACGATTTTTCTGATCACTGGGTAGCAATGATTTGTCCATTCCACTTATAGGTTGTCAGGTTCATCCCTGAATTCTGGGCATTAGAGTAGACTCCATGGAAGATCCTGACATGAGGTTGGCAAAAGGCTTTGGCCTGTTTTCCTTGTCTGGGCCTCTCAGGCTTTGGGTAGATGCCAGCCCACCCTTTTGGGCCTGGGAACGCTGTTCTCCAAAGCAGCTCAAGGTCACAGCACCTAGAGCTGTCTGGGCACCTAGGAACCTCCCTAAATGCCATTCTCACGCTGTAAGGGTTTATCTGGGAATTGTGTTAGATTGTATTCAGTTTCGGCTTTGCCTACGTTCATGATACACGTATCTTTGCTTAATAAAGAAGTCTTATTGAGTAAATGCGAGAGTGTGTTCCTGGTACATCACATAGGTTTGGGCAGTGTCAACATAAGCGTGTGAGTATGAGCCACTTCTCTCACAATTTTTTCCCTACATAGAGATAATTTGCAAGGCTAATTCCAGCTTCTAATCCCAACTAGAGGATATCTATTAACAAAATCACTGTTGTAAATACCACTGGTTCAATGTGTCTACTCTAGTTTAGATTAGCAATTGGATTTAGAGTCATGTAAGAAACCAGTCAATGTATATACCCTATCACAAGTAAAATAGGTTGCAATATTTAATTTTCCAAGTGTACCTGTCTTGAGAAGCCAATACACGTATGCCATGTCTGTGTCAGATCAAAGGCCACAATGATATTTCTTGTTGTTGTTAATCACTGCCAAATTGGCTTTGATGTATGATAACCCTATGAAGAAAAGACCTCCAGCTGGCCCAGTCATCAATAGCCCTACTTAGATCTTGCAGACTCAGGATGGCAACTTCCTTGATGGAGTTCATCCACCTGCAATGTAGTCTTCCTCTTTTCCTAATGCCTTCAATAGGTCACTGGTTTATTTCTTCATTGTCCTCTGACAGAATTTAATAGGAATCTTGAATGTTATCATTGTGGGATGCTGGCAGAAGGTTTCCCCATATGACAATCATGATAATCCATCATGATCTACATATAACTGTTTGATAAAGAAGCAGCAACAAAAATGTCTTCAAATCATCTCCAGCCCAATGGTAATCAAGTATTTTGAAGCTGGCTAATTATTAAATAACCTGAAAGCAACAGATCCTGTCTGGTCTTGGAAGCTGAACAGGATCAAGCTGTTTAGTATTTAGATGGGAAACCACCAAGGAATACCAAGTGCTGTATGCTCTGTTTCAGAGGAAGACAATGACAAAGTACCTCTGAGTATTCCTTGACTAATGAGGTCATCATAAGTCAAAAGGTGACTTGAAGGTACATATACATACAATATTCAACAACTGTGTTTCCCCATTCCAAAATGAGGAGTTGACTGGGCTTGCCATTGAATGAATCACTATGTGACATGGGAAGTTGTAGCACATATATCTCATCTATATTCTGAAAGTATCCAGATATCCAATGCTTATGTCAAACTTGAGAATGTTATAAGCCATGGATGGGCAAAGTATGGCCCTGTGGCTACATGCAGTCCCAAGTGCTTTTTTAAAACAGCCCTCATCTCTTTTAGACTTTTCCAATTACCCCCTTTTTTGGTTAAACAAAAAGGGTGAATTGCCTCTCCTGGAAGCCAACAGGAGGGGGAAATAATATTTTCAATAGGTTGCAGCCCTTCTCCACTATCTAGCATTAAAAATTCCAATTTTTCAAAAACGGAAGTAGATTTCTGTCCATTTCCTTTTGTTGTTGTTGTTTTCTGAGTTTTTTGAGGAGGGGGCATTTTTGGCCCTGGAGTGTCCTTGGGCCAAGAATTGGATCCAGGACCTGTCAAAATTGCCCATCCCTGTTATAGACAGTCATACCTGCTAAATCCTGTTTCAGCCTCCATAAATATCCCTTGCTCTTTCAGCTTCAAGATGACCGCAAATAAAAAATAAATGATCTTGTCTACTTGTATTTCTCTGTGCCTATTTCTGAAGATACAGTGTTATATGTCCTAATACACCTAATAAACCCTTTGGGGATTTTGTCATACAATGGTAATCTCCCCTTCCAATATATGAGATGCAGAAATAACAATCTGCACTTGATCTGATTTAATTTACTTGTTATTTTGGTTAGAGCTATTAGGGAGCCTTGCTCTTTATTAGGTTGCCCAAGAAAATGAAACAGTACATCATGTCTAGGTGTGTACTCATATCTGTGAATATGAGAACAATTTGAACTTTGGGGATGAGTTAGGGACGAAACTGAGGCATTCTTTAAATTGTTTTTATAGATTTATACCTTATGCATTTTTTAAATATAGTTAATTAATTTTTGAACAACTTTACACCTACTACAAGAATAAGGAGTTTTATAGCTGTATGACATTTGAGAGTTTAAACAGCTTGTTAAAACAGTAACACAGAGAAGAGAAAAATAAAACCATAAACAATGTAATATTTAATAGTTCCGTGCATATCTGGAAACATGTATATATTGGCAGGAATTAAAACATTCAAAAGAAGCAGGAATACCATAGCCTCTTTTAAGACACACCAGTCATAGACAACTCAAGCCTAAGGCCATTTTACCTCATTCCCAGAGCCATCACAAAGATAGTTGATTTGGGTCCTTGGAGAGAAACAATATTTTCTCACCAAATAAATTGCTCTGGCTCTCCCTCTCCATAGACACAAGGTTTTCTGTCATTACAACTGATGTGATATGCAACTCTTGTTGGCCTCATTTAGAGGTTTAGTTTTCAGTTTGCTAAACCAGAGATTAATAATGGAAACACATGGTGATTGTATATTCTTTCTTTACCCCTCACCTTATCTCTTATTTTCTTTGGTTCTTACTAAGAATGTAATACTTCACTAAGTTTCTTCTCAAAGGAAGCAATGAGTAATTTTAGCAATTTTCTTCCCACTGTGAGAAAGACTTCAATAAACATACTGTCATGTATTAGTTTCTTCAGACTCAGTGACCAGCAGTTTCAGAGTTAAAAACAGAAAACTTTATTGTCACAGTAATCCAAAGAGCTAACCCTACAAGTTCATTGCTCAGAATGAAACCTGATTAACAAACAGAACACTAAAAGCATTGTACAATCTACAAAATGTGGATGGTTATACAGTCATTGGCTATCCATCAGACAGTTACAGACATAGAGCAAATACTCCCTTTCTGCAATTAGATTACATACTCGTTAACAAGCACAGAGGAATGCAAATACAATTAGCCACAAAATTGTACAATGGAACTGAATTTGACATGAAAAGGTCTGGGACTGATCCTGACACACACAGTTTTTGAAAACTATTTGCAATTTGGGATCTATTCTGTGCAAAATTTGATTGTAGTTGTTTTGAACAGTTGTCTATGCCTTTTCTGCATAGAAAATAATATAGCTAATACACATTGGAAACTGCTTAATGCAGTGTAGATGTGTAAATTGCTATCGCTTAACAATTTGTAAGCTGCTCTAATAGCCTTTGTGGCTGAAGAGCGGGATATAAATACCTAATTAAAATAAAAAAATTTATATATATATATATATATATATATATGTATATATATACACACACACACTTTTACTTTTACTTTTTCATTTACAATGCATTCCTGCTTGTTTAATTTTAATTTTGTGGCTGGCAGGTGGAACATTTTTGGCTCAAGCCCTGCTGCTTTCAAGATCTTGTCCCAAGTTAACTGCTGTTCCTTGTTTATTTGATTTTTTAAAGGCTTTATTGGATTTCTGATTGGAAATTGTCCTTTGTGATTTCAATTTTTATCTTAATTCTTCCTTAGACTAAGATAATAGAATGTATTCTAGAACATAATTAATCTTCCCTGGGCCTATGCTTAAATTAAAGCATATGTTCAACAAATGAGTAACATTCATGTGACATCCTCCCCTGAGAGGGGGGCATTTAAAACTAGCCTTGTTCATAATTTCCATGACCTCTTGAAGCTCCATTTGCTTAAAATGCCCAGGTGTTAATTCCTCCCACCCCCACCCCCCACCCCACAGTTACAACATCAGAGATAATAATAATAATAATAATAATAATAATAATAATTCCACCCCTCTGTTAATACCAATTGGGGCGGCTTACAAAAATTAAAATACCAATACAAATTAAAATCCCCAAACACCACCCACCCCCGCCCTCCCCCATAAAAAGACATTAAACCAAACACATTAAAACAACTGATATAAAATCACATTAAAAGAATAAATAATAAATAAACAGCCAGTAGACTAAAAAGGGCCAGGAGCCCCTGAGGCTGGGAACTAATTAGGAAAGGCCTGCCGAAATATTAAGCTCTGTCTCTCATGAGATTTAGCTACTCCAAATGCTCTCTAGAGGTATGCTTGCATTTCCTTGATTCAGAGCAGGAAGACTTTTTGGCTACCTATCACTGTAGGTCCTGAAACCACTGCAAATTATACCTTCCCTCACAGGAAGGTCTTTGCAGTGGCTGACAAACTGACAGTCTGGCATCTTCTCTAGGTTTCTGCACTGTCCCACAAACAATCCCAACTAACTGGAGCAAAGGAGGAAGGAGTGAAGAAAGGACACGGTTACAAGTTTACCTGAAGCATCACAGGCTCAGCAAGCTGTTCTGGGGGTCCCCTACATGTTGTCTATGTGTCAGTCTGTGCTCAGAAGGAAGTTGCCTTACTGTCTTTGTCAGCTCCTGGAAAGGCTAGTGTTAGTGGTGTGTATGTGCTGGACAGATGCTGACTCTTCATTGTCAGTGCAGTGGCAAATCCATTCTGGATTTTAGTTTGAAGTTTAAAGGAGGTCTCAAAGATGCTGAACTCAACATTGGTTCTGAACCTTGGATAGCTCCTTTAAAGTTCAGACTGACATACAAAGTGGATTCATCACCTGATTGACAGAAGCCAAATGGCCCCTCTTCCATCAGTACTTCCCTCTCCTCTCCTTCTTGTTCAGTATCTTGGCCATATCTTAAGGGGTCACTTTCTTCATCCACAACCTATACTGATTTCCAGCCACTACTAATCACCTTGCCTTAGTTAACAGTCAGATAAGCTACACCCTATCTCCTCCTGTACAGCCAGCATTATTGGCCACTCTTGCTCTAAGTCAGGGGTTGGCAAAGTGCAGTCCAAGGGGACCTATAAGTGTAGTTTTTAAGATGCCCTCAAGCTTCCAGGCCCTCCTTCCCACTAAAAGAAGTTTTTCAGATTGATTTCTTTTGCCTGAAAACTGCCCCAAAGCTTCAAAAAACACTTGAAAATGTGGTGTTTTGCTTTCCCTAAGCACCAGAGTCCCCAAACCTAATCCAAATCTCAAAAAAAAAAAAAATGCCCCCAAATCAGCCAAAATGGCAACTGGAAGTAATATTGCATCACTCTGGGTATGCAGAAATGTACCAGTGCAGCCCATCAGGTGAGCATGGGAGAGGAAAATGGCCCCCACTACCTGTGCAGTTGCCCATCCCTGCTCTAAGTGAAGCCCTAGGCTTCATTTGGTGCACCAGGACATGGACCTAAGCTAATGCCTAATTCCAGCTCCACACAAGGTATCTTCTTCGTTCACAAATGTTTACTTTCATAGCTTTTCCACTAGTTGCTAGCATTGACATATATCTTCTAGTGAATATAACTAAGGGTCTCATGACACTTTAAAGAATAGCAAGTTTTATTTCACATAGACTTTTTTGTGGATCCCAGCCCACTTCATCAGAAATTCATTCCCTGAGGTTCCACTCCATTAACATTATATATTTAATGCTGATAATTATAATACCGGTAACTTCACTGATGACAATCCGTTGTTCATTTGTATTTCTGAACTTTCTTGTGCTCTTCTGATCTCTCATCTTATCTACTTCCTCTTTGTGTTCAACTTCTCCCTCACATTTTCAAAGATAATATTTCTGACCTTTCTAATGAATTCCCCATTTTAATTTTTTTAGCAGTTTGTGGCTCTCTAGATGTTGTTGGACTGCACCTCCCATCATCCCTGCTCAGATAGCCAATGGTCCCATCATAGCGAAAACTGCAGTCCAAAAACATCTCAAACGCCAAAAGATGGTCATCTCGATTTTATGTATTGCTGATATCCATGTTAAAGCTGCTTTTCCAAGTAAGAGATTTTGATTTGATTTTGATATATACCTTTCCTTCCTTCTTTTTCTTTTCAGCCTTTGTCAATAGTTTTCCTGTGGTTTTTGTTTGCTTTGCTAAAATTCATCATTGCCTTCTATTGCCTCTAAACACCACCTGGTACTCAGATACCAGTTTTTTTAATCCCCCCCTCTCTCCCCCTCCACTTCCGATTGGTCACATTGAAAAGAAATTAATAGAGGTTGGCATAGTTTTGCCCCTTACTGAGAGCAAGGTGCAGGAGCAATGAAGCATTGGATCCTGTGCTTCTCTGACTTCCCATAAAATCCTGTTGGAACACTGCATTTCTGACCACACTGCCAACGAAACACAACCAACTACAGTAACAGTGGCACAGTTTTCCATTGTCACAGTAGAGAGGCAGCTGGTGGTAGACTTTCCTTTCCACTCACAGGACTCATTTCCTTACCTCACTTGTGTTTTACAATACAGTTGTCCCTCCGTATCCACAGATTTGGTATCCACAGATTTAAGTATTCATGGCTTGAAAATATTCTTTAAAAAATAATACCGTAATCCAAAAAGCAAACCTTGATTTTGCCATCTTATATAAGGGGCACCATTTTGCTATGCCATTGCATATAATGGGACTAGAGTATTCACGAATTTTGGTATCCACGGGGGGTCCCGGAACCAAACCCCAGCAAATATGAAGGGACAACTGTACTTTTTAAAAAGTTGTTTTCTCTGTTTTCCTCTTAACCCTCTTTTTTCTATCTTGGTTTTTTTTTTAACTTGCATGTATATCCTTCCTCTAGTTCTATTTCACTTTAATTTCTCTTCTTTTTCCTTTCTTTTCTCTTCTTTCTTTTTCATTTCTTGCCCCTCACTAATGGAATGTGAAGGGATAGTTAGTAACTTGATTCTGTTCCTATTTTAATTTTGTCATTATCCTTCTCCAGTGTTCATTAAAAAAAAAAGTATTTGCGGTCTACATGAGACTGTTGAACCAGAATTAGGCAGCTCCTGTTTTTTTATACACATTATACAGCAATTAGCTTTTTTTTTTAAAAAAAAAAATGATGATAATGATGATAATATACTACAACTGTGGTTCCACTAGTAATAGGTGCTCCAGGAGCAGAAACAAACTGATAAAGCATCTAAGTTAAATCGCTATAGACAGGATCACAACAACACAATTGCAAAAAGTGACATTGTTTGGAATGTGCTACATTATCTGATGATCACTAGATTCTTGGGTAGAATTTGAATCACTGAAGTGTTAAGAGCAGTGCACTGGGTTTAACTGGGTTTAAGAGCAGTGCACTGGGTTTAACTGGGTTGAGATGGGGAGAAGCTCTCCCAGGCAATATCTCTTTGCAGGACCTTACAGACGAAAGGTTTTTAAAATGGATAATTAACCAGAGTGACTCCAAGGGAAAGAAATCCGGTCGAAGACAAGCTGATTTTGCAGCAAAAACAATTATTTTAAAAGACAGAGAAAGATAACAGTAGAAACCAGCAGAAATTTATATTCAATACAAACTGCTTCTCAAAGTAAAGGAAGGGAAATGATGGTACAGATGCTGAGATCTTGCTCCCAACAAATCTAAAGGGGACTAGAGGGGTGTAGTTGAGTTTAAGGGGTTGGACTGGGTGGCCCTTGTGGTCTCTTCCAACTCTACAATTCTATGATTCTATGATTCTAAGGGCCTACAATTGAGACACATAGATTTCCTCACCCTTTTGATGTGAGGACTAGTCCAGGTCTTCTTGGACAAGCCCAAATGAGTGGATAAGTGAATGTTTGGTGACATTGTAAGCAATCAGTTGGAATACACTGAGGGCCAAAGTAGACTCATTTGTTTGAAGTTGAGCCTATCCTAATGACACATAACCCTGGGAAAGGTAGAGGATATTTAGAAGGAGAAACCGCACCATTTGAACTTGGGCCCCTTCCTTATCTTCCCTGAGCTGAGTACATGTTTTCTATTGTGGTTATACTCTCAGTGACAAGACATGATGTTCATGGCTGAGAATTGTACTCTACTGTTTATTTGCAGAACAATGCAATTGCATTACATGTTGAAAACAATGGAATGGATTGTTATATTGATGTGTAGAAGGTTTCTTCCAATGTTACATGTCTTCAGGAATAAATGGACTCTCTACTGATGTTTCATGTGCTCTTTTCTGACTGATTTAGTTCTTTGAATTTCATGTCTATCATTTGTGCCTAGATAGGCATGGTTTAGGATTGATTTTCTGTAGTATAAATAGAGCTGGTGAAATCTACTTGGGTATGCACCCTGGAGTGACCATTCCAACTGACTGGCTCTGTGAAGCCCTTCATTAGGTATCAAATTGTCTGCTTCAGACCAAAGAGCCCTCTAAGCATGGGGGAATTTGTTTTCCCCCTTGGGCGATTTTTGTTCACATTAGAAGCATGCCTGCTGAGCTACAACAACATAGACTAGATTGGTGTCTGAGTGCAGATATATAATGGGGGGAGGGGATTGCAAAGGCAGGGAATAACTCTTCTGCAAGACTTTAATCTGGAAAAAAGGACAGTAATGGCATTTCTCAGAACTGAGGACACTTATTCTGTGACAGATAGATTAAAATAAATATATACATCAATTAATTAAACAGATAAATTTATGTGTGCTGTTAATTTAATCTGTAAGGCGTGCTTCATGTGTTTTTAATTGTTTTAAGTTAATATTTTCAGAGTAATGATTTAATTGGATTGTTTAATGCTTTTTAAACTTTTATACCGCATCTTGTTTTAGCTATTTTGTTTTAATTTATATTGTAAGTCTCTTTGGGTACCATTTTGGGGAAAAAACAGGATATGAATAAAATAAAAAATAAATACTTTGATCTGGCTGTATGTAATGCAGTTGGCAGAATGAGTATAAGTGGTCAGATTTAAGCTCAGAGGTTTTGAAACACAACATGGCAGCAAATATTTGTTTGTGAATGACTATACATTTACATTGCAGGGAGCTGCAGCCTAAACTACTCAACCATGTCTACATGTTGTAATTTTAGATTCCCAACTAATTTCAGCCATGGATTTTATATATTGCTGCCACTAGTGTATCTAAAAGAGAAACAAAAAATTACAGAGTTTTGTGGTACGTTGCAGACTAGCAGATTTATTTTAGCCTGTGCTTCATGTATCACTATCCACTTTCCCAAATGCATGAAGTACAAGCTTGTGGATTCAGGGCACAGAAACAAAAAATATTATTTTGTGTTCTTTTCAAAACACATATATGTTTTGTTGCAGATAAGCCTAAATCCTATTGTAAGCAGACCCATTGAATCAGTGGTAATAAGTCAATACTTCTGTAACTTCAATAGTTTTAGTGGGTGTAGTCTTGTTTCAGTTTATAAGATTCAAGCCAGAATTCATAATCCATAATAAAAGTGTTTTTTTTTAAACCATAAATGTAAAAAAATATGGAATTTGTAAAAATGCTCTGGGAAACTGGTGAGATACCTTGGTTAACTAAAATCAACACATATGAAGAAGATGATTCCTATATGAGTATCCCTCTATTAGATGGGAAATTCTGAGTGCAAATTGGAGTCCATGCAGATTTAGTGTAGCCCAAGAAAGAAAATCAGGCTTTCTACCAATTACCTGAAAGGATAGTAGATGTCTAGCTTTTGTCAATCTACACTCTTTCTTGTTGACTGGATGATAACTGGACATCTAGCTTCTTTCCTCTTGCCATTTTCCTACTTCCTGATAGGATCCATGTGTGTTCTTTTAGTTTGCAGTCAAAGGGTCCAGGGAAGTTTGCTGTCCAGGGAAGACAGAATGGAATTCCAATCATACAAAGTGGCTTTCTTGGCTCCTTCTCCCTTATAGCCCCCTACATCCTGACAAAAAACATTTCTTCAGGGCTGAAGGACCATCTGGAAATGCTATGGAAAGGGGCCCAAGGGACTGCAGTGGGATAGGAAAACTAGAAGAATTAGGTGGGGTTCCCTTGTGCCAGGTTACCCTTGGATACCTTTGGATCCAAGATATGACTATCTTAATTTGACCTGTTAATATGAATTGACCTTTAAATAATTCTCATGCTTTAAAATAGCAGCTATAGCAGATACCTATGGTGGTAACCTGAACTGTGTTGACAGGTGCAGGAGCTGGGTTCTCTAATGTGGATGTGATTTGTGAATTTGTGTATTAAGTCTTTGTATATCAGGTAAAAAATCTGACTGGGATGAGAAGCTTCCAAGTCCATTTCTTCATTACTGAGAAAGCTGCTCTATATGCCCATGAGTTTCCTGATGGTGTAGCTGTTGTTGCTGCAATAGTTTTCTTTTCCTTTTCCTTTTCTAGCTGTCTAGGGGCCATCATGTCAGGGATGTCTAAAGAGGAACAATCCCAGTTTTTGCTGTCCAGAGTACTATTGATGACTTACCTCCTGTCATACACACATATACCCACCCATACACACACACACTTCAGGGCTCAAAATTGTTTCCTCCAGTAAATAGCAAAAATATAGCAGTTAATGTTGCCTCAAGAAATGTCTTTAATGTTAAACACTCTGGGGTTGAGGGTTGACCAGGTAAACTGCTACTAACAGCATGAGAAAGAATTTGATAGTGTTCACATACTTGTTTAAAAATTGCCTTCCCATTGAGTAAGTATATGAACATATTCAAAACAATTAAGTTCTCACTTGTTCATGTACAGATTCAAATTCAGTTCCTTCTATGTATCAGAGAATCCGTAGGCTTTTTCTATTTGCTTTTTGGGTTAACCTAAACTAAGGGGCAGCCACTCCTACTATTAAGAATGTGTTGAATGTGTGTGTGAGAGAGGGAGAGTTGTGATAGGGTGTGGGAGGAGAAAGCTGGGTGTACCCCAAGCTAGCCCTCAGATAAAATGGAGGTTACTGCTCTATTGCCAGTGTTGAAGTAAGAATTGACAAATATGGTCCAGTCATTTGGAAGGAAGGGGAGAGAACCATCTTTGGAAAATGTCTTGTGCTAGCCTGTAGCACATCTTTATGTATCCATGTAGGTCCCTCCAGTTTCCTTGTTTAACAAAATGGGAGATTTAAAGGTGTTGAGAAATTTCTTGTTTGTAGCAGTCACATTTGAAGCTACAAAGAAATGTAAATCTTTGCTCATTTCACCCTTACATGCAATAATTGTGATATTTTGAGAGTCCTTGTACATTTTTGATAATTTTTCACATTTCAGGAATTTCTGCAATGTATTTTCCACACCATTTTCACAACAAAAAAAGTCTTAGAACATGAAAAATCATTGAAAAAAATGTGCAAAAACTCATATATGACCATTTTTTTTGTTGAGGACAAGAGAAATTCAGAAGTTTCCTTTACAACTCTACTCTGTATCCCGTGAGACAGTACTGGACACCTTATCTTTTCCAATATCCAGTAGAAATGTTGAATCAGAATTCAACATAGATTGAGTCAGCCTGAGGTTTTAAATGTGGTGTTTTGAGGTTGTTGTTAGTTACTGTTGGTTATGCATAGTTAACTAGTACTACCATAATTAAAACAGTAGAAATAAAGAGAACAGAGAGGGCTAAAAAGCATCATCATAGAATTTTAATGAATAATCATTTGTAACTATGCACTTCACAATCAACTACTTTTAAGAAAGAAGGGCCACAGCTCTGTTTGAGAACAGATGCTTTGCACAGAACATATCACAGGTTCAATCCTGGTATCAAGGCAGGGCTGGGAAAGACTCCAGTATCAAAACTTTGACTGCCACTGCTACTCAGAGTAGACCAGCTTTCCCAACTCTGGTGCCCTCTAGATGTTTTGGAATACAGTCCCCAGCATTCCTATTAGCCATTCTAGATGGTTGAATCCAAAGCAGCAGGAAGGTATCATCTGGTTGTTGCAGACATGTATAGATGCTGAACTAAATGGACCTATGGTCTGACTCAACATAGGGCAGCTTCCTAAGTGACTGAATTTTTAAAAAGATAAATAAGATATTAACTAACCCCTTCCAGTGGGCTAGCATACTTTTGTCTATCCACAACCACTGCTAAGGATGCCTGGGTTCTTGCACTGCCAACATAATGTGGACATCGGGGAAAGAAGTGTCTTACACTTCACCTTTGAATATTCATAGTGATGGTAGTCTACTTTGTGCAGAATTCAGAACTGCATACATCCAAATGCTGAGGCTATTCTAGATGGGGCAGTATAATGTGGATAGCTGCACATTAATGTATTAATGGAAAATTGTAGCAGCATTCATTTGTCCCCATGGTTTTTTGGCAAGATCACTGGTATGCAAGGTATTTGTGTTGTTATTCACATGCAGCCATGCCTGTAAATCAAGATGGTGGCTAGGAGTGAATTACTCACATTATTATTTTCCACAAGTTGCTCCCACTGCACAGTTTTTTTTTTAACTTTAACTCTAAGGTGCAGAAGTGTGATCTTCCATTTGAAAAAGCTGTTTGGTCACCTCATGGCTGCAAAAATGCACACAATCACTACCGTGAAACTCCAAAATGGCACTTTGTTCCCGGCAAGCCTGCCCCATACAGGTCTGACTAATCAGCTTTCCACTTCTAGAAAGTGCTGCACTGCAAATTGGTTGTCCAAATGGGAGGTAATGTGCATTTCTGCATATTAAAAAAAAAAATTGAGAAAAGCCTTCCAAAAATGGTGAATCATCATGGGATCTATTGGGGACAAAAGGTATTCACCCCAAATTCTATGATGAATTTTACCACAACCTAGACAACACCCTGCCTTGGTCTCAATCAGGTTTACTGCATAGCATGCCCTAGTCACCATAACCTCTGTCAGCCTTCTCAGTCAAATTATTCTGTAGTCTACATAATGACATATCTATAATGATGCCTTCAATGATTAACTCTGACTTTTGATGCCAGAGTTGATACAGTTCTGGTGGATGTAACCTTGTCCCTTGCTTGTCCAGTTTTGATGGATTCTTTTCAATTTGAACAGCTTGAGGATGTGGACAGGATCCTTGGAAAGATGAGAGCCACCATGTGTGTACTACACCCTTGCCCTTCCTGACAAATTCAACAGGCCAGAGGAGGACTAGCTGATGTGATTAATGCCTTACATCTGAGAGGATCCCAACACAACTGAAGGAGGCTATAGTAAGAGCTCTACTGAAAAAAACAAGCCCTTCTCTTCATCCTACTATACTAGATAACTATATACCAGTCTCCAACCTTCAGATTTGGGGCAAGGTACTGGAGTGTGCAGTGGCTTCACAACTCCTGGAGTTCCTGGATGAGATGAATTATCTAGATACATTTTAGCCTGGTTTCAGACCTGGTTATGGGACAGAGACAGTGTTGGTCCCTTTGAACCTACACAAGGAACTGGACAGAGGAAGGCTGTCCCTATTGGTTTTGCTGGACCTCTTAGCAGCTTTCATACCATTGACCACAGTATCCTTTGAGTCACCTCTCTGTTAGGAGGCTTGGAGGTACTTTTTACAGTAGATCTGTTGTTTCCTGGAAGGGCACTCTCAGAGGGTGGTGCTGGGAGATTTTTGCTTGAACCCTTGTCCATTGGCCTGTGGAGCTCTTCAGGGTTCAGACTTATCCCCTATGTTATTTAACATTTACATGAAACCATTGGCAGAGGTTGTCTAGTGTTTGGGGCACAGGTGTCAACAGCTGATGATACTTAGCTCTTTTACTCCTTTCCACCTAATTCCAAAGAAGCTTCTCTGTTCTCTTGCTAAATGAATGCCTGGCAGCTGCAATGGACTCGAGTCCACTAAACTGAGCTCAAAGTGAAAAAATAGTTTGCACGTAATTAATTCGGGTGGGGGATGGTGAAGGAGAGAGGGCTAACTCTTGCCCTTCCCAGTAGGCTCAGGCAAAAACAAGTTGAAACAGCCTCTCCTAGCTTGTGTGTTCTCCTTCATTAATAACTTTTGCCATCTTGACCACACTTTGATGCTGCTAAGGCACATGTGTCCCAGTTTTCATCTGTGAAATATTGGAGGGTATGCTAATAATGAGGAGTTGGGAATCATACTTCCTTTTGTTTGTTTAGCTTAAATCCAGTTCTGAGTCCCAACTATAATCAATCCATAAAATCAACCCATACAAATGTACCATAGAACCATAGGGTTGGAAGAGACCACAAGGGCCATCCAGTCCAACCCCCTGCCATCCAGGAATACAAAATCAAATCATTCCCAACAGATGGCCATCCAGCCTCTGTTTGAAAACCTCCAAAGAAAGAGACTCTACCACACTATGAGGCAGTGTATTCCACTGCTGAACAGCTCTTGCCATCAGGAAGTTATTTCTAATATTTAGGTGGAATCTCTTTTCCTGCAGTCTGAATCTATTGTTCCATGTCCTAGTAGTATCTGGAACAGCAGAAAAAAGCTTGTTCCACATTCAATATGATACCCTTTCAAATACTTAAATGTGGCTATTGTGTCACCTCTTAACCTTCTCTAAACATGCCCAGCTCCCTAAGCTGCTTCTCATAGGGCATGGCTTCCAGACCTTTTACCATTTTGGTCATCCTCCTGGGGACATGTTCCAGATTGTCAATATCCTTCTTGAATTGTGGTGCCTAGAACTGGACACAGTATTTCAGGTGAGGTCTGACTAAATCAGAATTGTGTGGATCTATTACTTCCCTAGATCTGGATACTATACTCCGATTGATGACTTACAAAGTGTAGACTTACAAAGTTCCCACTAATTCAGTGGGTTTACTCTATCTGTGATTTAGGTATTTGTATATCTATGTTATTGTTTTCTTCTTGCAAAATGTCCTGGGAAAGTTTCAGTAAATTCTGCTAAATAAGAAGGTTTACTAATGAGGCTGTCATACATCTGGGAACAGATTTCACCTCTTCCTTCCAAGTTAGGATAAGGGGCAATACAGTTAGCCCTTCATATCCACATATTCTGTATCCGGGTATTCTAACAACCACAGTTGAAAAATATTTTAAAAATAAATAAATTCCAAACAGGAAACCTTGATTTTATAATTTACTGAATTTTATATGAGGGCACCATTTTACTATGCTATTATATAAAATGGGACTTATGCATCCACATTTTTTGGTGTCCATGGGGATCCTGGAACCTCCAGTGGATATTGAGGCCCCACTGTATATGGTTCCTGGTCTTTTTTTTTTTTTTTGGCAAAAGGGGCCATCCACAGTGATTTGATCAGCCTGGCAAGCCCAAGCTATAAAGAAATTATCTTCTATACAGATAACATCTTCTAGGAAAACCAGAACTTGTGAAACAGCATGGACTGTGCCATTTGTAAGATAAAGGTGCAAGATAAAAGGCACAGAAACCCTTGCACTTTTTCCAGAACTAGGAAAAGTTACATTTTTTGAATACAACTCCCAGAATCATCTAGCCAACCTCAACAGTGGTTATCCTGGCTTGGCTGGAGGGTTCTGAGATCTGTAGTCAAAAAAATAAATAAACCCAAACTCTGTACTTTTTTCCCTCAATGATCCTACATCAAGTGGGTGAAACATAACACTCTGCCTGTGTTATTCTGTGTCCTCATCCCCAGCAGCTGTCAAGAAGGTTGTCTGCTGCAATTTACTGGTGTGGAGGAGAGAACAGGAGGAAATTCAGATGAAGAAGGAACTGGTCTCGGCTCATAGTGGGGGGGAAATAAGGGTGCACTCACCATCCTTTTCCTTCTCCCTGGAGCCCAGACCACTCATATCTTGATAGTCTGAATTGCCTCCCCTCCGCTTTCCCAATGGGTAAGGAGAAGTAACAGTAGCCTCCCCTTCCAGGGTATGTGTACATTGCCAATAGGATGTTGTTGAATACCTCATGTTTAGAAGAGAATGTTGCAAGCCAGCCATGGGGAAATATTTGCCATAACTTCGCAACTGATTTTTGCCTGTAAGTGACTCTGGATAGGAGGTAATCAACCATTTTCTTAAGTAGCTGTGACGCTGACCTACAGAGGAATGCTACCTTAGAAACATTTATCCCACACAAATGGCTGCCAGAATCATTCATGTACACAGTTTACCCAGCTTAGTCATAAAATGCCCCAAGCAGTAGAGCTTTCAGTGTTTGCTTTGTATGACTCAATTCAGTTTTCAGGGTTGTTATTTTTTTAAAAGAGATAAAATCATGGTTGGAAAGCTTTTTTCTTAAGAGAAAGGGACTTTCAGCCAAGAATGAATAAACCTTGTTAAACTGATTACATGAATAACAATGCCAGTTAAATTATTTACAAATGGCACTCATGTAAAGAAGCTTGTACATTATTGCATTTTTAATTTACAAGCTTTCTACTTTATTCACTTAAAGAGTTTATAACTTTGTTCACGGAACTTTTTTTAAAAAATCTAAGGTTTATTTTCCCCCTGCAATACCCCATCTCTTGCTGCTTTGCATATCTGTCAACTCATAACTCCATTTCATTTTGTTTCTGAATCTGCAAAAATTGCATTAAAAGAGTATTTTGCAGAGACAATATGTGCATTTTAATATATTTTCTTTCAAACTATTGATTTCAAAATGTATTTTATTACTTTCCTTTAGCATAGAAGTGTATCAGAATATTCAGGTAGTTCAAAAGTTGATGTATCACAAATTCCTAAATTGCACCCTAGTCCAAGTCAGTTCATATCAGAGACTAGAAAAGCTACTTTTTTGTATTGCATTTCCCATAAACTTTCACCGAGAATGGTTACCATGGCTGGGGGATTCTGGGAGCTGTATTCTAATAAAGTAACATTTCCACACTCTGGGTCATATCAATATTCATAAATATCCAATTCCTCTGGCATTTACTAATTAAAAATATGAACTAATTAGAGGCTACTAATTAGAGGAAATTCCCATCTCCATTCTAAGAGAAAACTGCAGACCTGATGCCGTTGTTTTGTATCCCTCCTGCTTCGCAAGATAGTGATACCATTCTGAATTTGGGAAACATTATACTCCTGATCATCAATGTGTGCTTTTTCAAAAAGTGTCTTGAGAACCATGAAAAATCACAGCCACGAATTAAGCTTGATTTGCCCCATTCAAGGTGTCTCATAGCTGTGTCTCAGAGGCTAGAAAAAAATCTCCTTTTTTTTTTTTTTTTGGACTACAGAATCCCTCAGCCAGCCATGCCATCCTTTGGGTTTATGGTAGATGTAGTTCAAAAAAGGAACCTTTGTAAGCTCTTTAAAAGGTCAGTGCACAACCTTCTCACTTTCTGTTTGGCTAGATGGCATATCTGCGTCTCTCCACCAGTGGGCAATAATAGACTTGTTATACTTATCTCAGGATAATAATAATAATAAAAAAAAAAACCCCACTAAATGTGTAGCAGACTGAGTAGGGGGAAAGATAGAATCACTGCCGTAGGCGCCTTTGCCATCTCATAACCAATTGGCTCCATATGAGTTGATACTGAAATGAATCCTACGGGCTCACAGGCAGGCTTTCTTTTTCTCATGAATCAACTATATAGCACTCTAATATGTATGAGCTCCTTCCTAACACCCTCTTCCTAAAGAGTGGTGGAGGGGGTGGAGGGGGAAGGCTGGTATCTGAACACTTTGATTATTAGCATGAATAGCCTTTCTAGGGAGTAATTACATGACAAGATCCGCTAGGCAGTGCAGTCAGGCTAAGAGCTTTGAGCAAAGATAGTTGCAGAGGTGTGTAGTGAAATATTAAAACTGAATAATGCAAAAGGAGTGCATTACAGGTGAGGAGTATGAAATTCAGGTTTTGATTGTATTGTGGATCTGAACACAGGGAGAAACTGTTGAAATAAAGAAGCCCTTTGAGAAGACTGATTGTAATCAGGCAGAAGCTAGCTCTTGCTTCTCACTCTACCCTGTGTAAATGGGCTTCTGTCTGTTTTCTCAGGGGCAAGGTTAGGCTTTGTTACAGTGCATACAATGGAACAGAAAATGTTCCATACATTGAGAGAACAAAGGAGGAATGGAAGGGAAGTTGAGAGAAGGGGTAGCTGATGATTGTTTTATGATATTCTTGCAGCCCTTTGGATGATTAAAACAAGAGCTTTAAGAAAATACATTTTGGAGACCCCATTTACCAGAATCTTCCAGCTGCCATGGGTTAGTAACTTCTCCAACCTCTCCTCATGGTCCCACTGTCTGGGCGACCTGTGGCTTGATGAAGGATGATGAGGAGTTGTAAGAGTTCTTTTAGGGCACCATCAACAGAGCCAGCCTCAGATCAGGGTGAGAAATAAGGTATCTCCTTTCATTCCATGTGCAAAAGCCTGCTGGATAGTGGCAATGGGACAGCATTGTTTAGTGCTTCTAAAATAAGGTTGTAAAGAATACTCACAAATTTACTCAGCCTTAGTAAGAAAGGGCATCTTGACACACTGAGATACCCACTTAGAGAAAGCAACCAACGACCACAGAACTTTTTATTTGGAGACTTCTTCTGGGAAAAAAAAAATCCTTTGTGGCAAAAATATTGTTTTGTGTGGGCTAAAAGATTGTTTTTCTGCAAATAAATAAATAAATAAATAAATAAATAAAATGGTACTTCCTAAACCGTGTTTATCCTGTGGAAAAACTGTATAAAACCAATATTTTGTTCAGACATTACTTTTCTATGAATTTTCAAATGAATTTTCACAGAAAAGTCAAAGAATGCAAAAATATGAATAACAATGCATACAACTCTCATAATATCACCCAGATGGAGAGAATGTGAAACTGTTAATTTTTCTGTGAAAGAAAGAAATAAGTGAAGATTGACATCTAAAACAGAAGGCTACTTTGGGAGTGGAGTACTTAGGATAGGATAGGTTGCTTGGCACTTCACTCTTTCCTCAACACTTTAGTGCTTCCACTGACCATTTACTGACTGAGATGACCATCCCACTCTTCCTAATGGTAGGAGTGTGTGTGGGGTTGCAGGAGGAATGATGGCTCTGTCATCATCAATACCTTACCTGCTCTAAGGTGGAGCTGACTGCAGGCCATAGGAAGCCACAGTGCCAGTTGGTGAACAAACCAGAAGACACCATGCCCTTCCCTGCCTGGCTGCAGCATGAAAGGAGGAAGAGCCCAAAGAGTGGAGGAGGGGTTTTGAGGTGGCCAAGGGTGGTAGGAAATGGGTGGTAGGAAATTGAAAAGGTTGGAGGCAGGCATGGGGCAGAAGTGGAGAAGAACCTTGGCAGATGGTCCCAGTGGTGGCAGCCAACAACAACTGGATTTGGCTGGAGGTGGCATGGGCAATGCCACACTGTTGGACATCTTGTTGCTAGAGAAGAGGGAGGTGAGGCTTACTCCCTTCACCACTGTCAGCCTTGAGAGCCAACAGTCACACCTTGTGGGTGAGTGGAGGGCATTGGGAGGAGGGACCCTGGAGAAAAGGGGACATTGCCCAGCAGGGTCAAGTATGGAGGTGAGTAACAAGGGATAAGTATGAGTGGGAGTGCATGGAGAAGCCTGAGGTCAGAAAAGTGCTTTAATCAAGGACAGGGGAAAGACAACCATTTTGTGAGGTTGTCAACCTACCATACAGGAAGAGAAGCTCTTACATAGGTTTTTTGTGGGGGGGTTTCTGGGTGGTGAGGCTGTGTTCTAGAAGAGTTTATTCCTGACGTTTCACCTGCATCTATGGCTGGCATCTTCAGAGAATGGTTGCGTGTGGGTGTGTGGGGTTTATATACTGTGAGTCCCTGTTGAAGAGGATTAGTATGTAAATTTGTGTATTCATTTGTTGGATGTTCAGTTCTTAGGGTGGGAAGACATGTGAGGGGGATTAGTGTCTATTAAGCTCATGGTCCATTGTCTGCTGGGCTAATGGTTACTCCAGCTCAGACATCACAAGAGCAGCCAGACTCAGGAAAAACCACAGGAATGAAGAAAAACAGCCACCCAAAGGGAAGGTATTTTTTACCATATATCAAAGGAGTCATAGACACAATAGTGAAACTGATGAGGAAACACAACTTCCAAACAATCTACAGACCAACAAAGAAAATTCAAGAAACGTTACTCAGTGAAGGACAAAAAGACCCTCTCACAGCCATAGGAGTTTACTGCATACCATGCAGCTGTGGACAAGAATACATAGGGCCCACAAAATGCAGTGTGCAAACACGATTCAAGGAACATGAGAGACACTGCAGTCTGGGCCAGCCAGAAAAATCAGCAGTAGCAGAACACATTATAAACCAACCTGGGCACAAAATGCTACTTGAAAACACCAAAATTCTGGGCCAGACTAACAACTATCAGGTCATAACACATAGGGAAGCTATTGAAATCCACAAACACCTGGACAACTTCAATAGGAAAAGGAAACCCTAAAAGTAAACAAAGTTTGGCTACCAGTCCTGAAAAACACCAAAATAAAAATTCAACACATGCAAATGAACTTCACCCAGGGACATGGGGCTTCCCAGTAGACAATGGACCATGAACTGAATAGACGCTAACCCCTCTCACATATCCTCCTACCCTTAGAACTGAACATGCAACAGCTGAATACACAAATCTACATACTAATCCTCTTCAACAGGGACTCATGGTATATAAACCCCACACATCCACATGCCACCATTCTCTGAAAATGCCAGCCACAGAAGCAGATGCAATCCCCCATTGTTCAAGAGATCTGGCAGAGGTGGTGGTTTCAAGGGTAGGTTGCACATACCTATAGTGGGGAGAAGGAGTCAAGGGTCTTAGAATCCAAGTGTATAGTCCTATGTGAATTTTGAAATTAACAATGCACATTAATATTTTTCTAGCCATAGAACTACCTCGGAGGTTCACAAACAGCACTTGACAATTCAATAGAGCTAACTTGGAGGTGAGACATCATAGTAAATGATCACCCTTCATCTCCCAGAGCTCCGCTTCAGACTGAGTATGTGCTTGCACACCAGCTCTGTCTTCAGTGTACTCTTGCGAATACGGAATACAACCTTGTGGCCTCTGATGTATCAGGACCCAATACTTTCTCTGTGTTAAGAGAAAAGCAGCTTTGAAATGAAAGATGTTTGATCCCCTGCTAAATATGTTTGCCTTTGAATCTGTGCCTCCAGATTTGAAAGCAGGTGATGCAGATTATCCTGAGCATCTCTAATAGTAAGTACATTTTATGGACTAAATCTCATTTGCATTCTGGCAATTTTTGGAGATAACAATGATATTCACAGCAGGAAAGTCCAAATCCCAAGCTCTGTAAATGCATAACTCCACACACACACAAATGTATTTCAGCATTATATAGGGCAATCTAGTTTGATCTAAACCACTTCTGGGGGTTCCAACTAAGAGGGTTTTGACTGAATTTCAATTGTAGTGAGAAAAGTGTGACCACCATTAAACTTTGTGACTACAAACAAATCACACAACAGTGGAAGTGTTAGTCTTTAAATGATGGTTGGAGTTCTCTATCAGTTACATGCCTACACAACAACCATAGTTACATAGCTACGTAGTGCCTCCTGGACCAACCCTCCCAATCCCTACTTACTTGGCAGCAGCTGCTGCGATCAACAGGGGTGAGTTTCCCTGTTGATTCTGAAGCAGCTGACCAACATTCTCACCCCTCCCATGAGCTTTCTCCATATTGACAGGCAGAAACAGGGTCTCTGTCACAATTCCCCCTTGTACTGGAGTTCACTCACATGAGGGCTGAGTGGGAATGTCAGTCAGCTGCTTCCCAATCAACAGGGGCACAAATCCCAATTGATTGCAACAGCTGCTGCCCAGTAAATGGGGACTGGGGGATTTTCATGGTCCCTATGTATTCCCTAAAGCAGTGAGTACACAGGGACCATAAATATGAAAAGTCACAAATGTGTAACTTTGGGTTACACATTCGTAACTGCCTTAGTGAATTCCAGCTTCCGTGCTTTAAAATTTTGTATATTTATTCATTGCATTAATTGTATGTATTTGTACTATTTTATTGTAAGCTGCTTTGAATCTCATTTGTGGGCAAAAGGTTGGATAGCAATTAGATAGATAGATAGATAGATAGATAGATAGATTCTTATATGAATAAAAATAGCTGAAACCATATTGACAATGCTGTCAAATGTACAGCTTTTTTTTCTGGCTCTATTTTAGTTGCTTTCAGTACCAGACTGAGTCCTGAAAAATGCAGAACAAATTGCTTCTGAGCATATATATCTAGCTTCTCTTTCTTTTCAACACATTTAGAATTCAACATTTGTTTGTTTATTTTTTAAAAAAGCACATTTCCAGTTTAAGGACTTTATCACATGAGGCTTCTATTGTTTGACTTGAACAAGATAGTAGTCATACTTACTGCACAACATCATCTTCATCCCAATGCTGGTGAGCACTTCAGTTGTTCCTGAAGCACACCTTATCACCGGTCAATGGACTTTAGCAGACAACCCCCTTTAAATGTTCTTTTGCTGGCATAAAAAAAGTCAATTTTTTTATCATATTGTGAAAAAATACAAGAATCTCAAATTGTTAAGGATTTGCTAACAAATCTGCTGACAGCAGCAAGGTTAATAATAGCAAAGAAATGGAAAATACAATGTGAATTCAAAATAGAAGAATGGTATGATGAAGTATGGAATATAGCTATAAATGAGAAATTAACAAATATGGTTAAAGAAAAAAAAGGAGGGCTAAATAAGAATGTCTTTGGTGAAAAATGGAGTACATTTTTAGAATTTGTATTAATAAAGGGGAGAGGAAGCAAACCTGAGTTGGAAACAATGATTTTTTTGAAAGAGGGATGAATGTAAAGGGAAGTCCCTCGGTGGAGGGAATCACTGATATATATGTTTGTTAAGTTTTATGTAGTAATTGTATGTTTTTTAATTTTAAAAATTAATTTAAAAAAAATCAATTTTTATGCCAGCTAAAGAATTCCCTCCCACCACACTTACCTTCCCTCCTGGCAGAAGGCTTCCCTGGCAATGAAGAGGAAGTGAACAAAGCCCCGTTCACTTTCTCCTTTAAAATCCTGCGAGACTTCATCGTGTGGGAAATTTTAAAATAAAACAAAACATAAAACATAAAAAGTTACATCAAGCACAGACACACACTTAAAAACTTCCAAGTAAACCAGGGAGGGCCATAAAAAATGTGTCACCTACCTGGATGTCGCAATCTCACCCGGAAGTGTTCTGGCCAGTCTGACCATTCACGAGGTAAGTACATGAGAAGAAAAAAGACGTGAGGTTACACATGCTGGCTATGCCAGCAAAAAAATGGCACAGCTGATCTATCGATGGCTTGCGTTGTCAATAAAATAGATCGTCTGAAGGACAAGACATAAGTGCAAAAGGGAGACATCATCTGGTATGTGCATCCTTTTGCATTTATGTGGCATCATTATGATGCCATATTTAGTGTGCCTGATATAGTCCAATGACTCCCAATAATGCCACTATCCCTGTAGACTCTGTCATGCAGCAATCTCTTCGGCAAAAGGAAAAAGAAGAAAGAAAAAAAAAGAGAGGACAGCAGTCACATGGCATGGTCCTTTCCCATTCTATTCTTAAGTAGGCCAACTGTGCCTTTCATTTTTTTTTTCCTGTTGAGATCTGCTAGCCTGATATCTCTTCTCCCTTTTTCCCTGACATGATCTCTCTCCCCAGTCTGCTGGCTGAATCTCTCCCCCCACCCGCTGCCATGATCTTTCTTCCCCCACTCTCCCCAACCTCATCACTCTTCCCCTCTCTGCTTGCCCAATCTCTTCCTCCCCCCTCCCCCCACTGGCCTGATCTCTCTCCCCCCAGTCTCCCCACCCTGATCTCTCTTTTTCCCCGCTGCTGGTCCAATCTATCTTCCCCCTCCCTCTCTGGCCTGATCTCCCTTTACCCATCTGATCTCTCTTCAACTTCCCTCTCCAGCCTGATCTGTCTTCTCCCTCTGTTGGGCCAATCTCTCTTCCACTCTCTCTCTGGCCAGATCTCCCACACACATACTGGCCCAATCGCTTTTCTCCCTCCCTCCCTGACCCAATCTCTCTTCCCCCCTTCACTGGCCTGACCTGAAAGCACTAAATATGTAGGGCAATAATGAATAGGAAGTGGACAGTGTGGAAAGAACGTGCAACACCATACTAGTATTTAAGCAGAAATGTGAAAATGATTGCTTCAATACTGGTATGTTTCCATTTGTTCCAAAACGTGATTGCTGAAAGGTGGTGTAATAAATTCCTAAGACCACCGTAAAGGTGATCTCATATTAGCTTATGCTCCAAAGGGCAGGAAATAAGAAGCCAGAATGAATGAATAGATAGGCATACCCCATGATGTACTTCACTGTCACAAATTGGACTTGCTTACTATCTATCTATCAATCTATCTATTTATTTTTATTTATAAGCCACACTTTGCCTTGGTCTTTCAGGCCCAAATCCAAATGGGGGAGAAAACAGTATCTGGGATCAACAAAAATCTTGTCGTAGTCTTATATGGCTTCATAAAGCATCTGCATTCCTAGACAATTTCTCCTGGGAGTTACTCCACACCAGGTTATTGTTTATACAAGTAGCTTGCAGGATGGATTCAATCGTGTTGGTGGATCTCTCTCTTATATCACCCTTCACTTTTATTATATTGTATTTTTTCCTGTGTGGTAGTACATACATGGTGGGGGGTGGGGGAGAGCATCCATCTTGTATTCTAGTCACTTAATTTTATTAAGATGATGGCAATGCTCTTTTGCAACTAATATGTTGTCTGCTCATTCATTTACCATTTCAAGTGCTCCATTTTCAGTTTTGTTGAATAATGGCCATACTTAATATATTTCATGAAGTGGAATAAAAATACTCCACTTGAAGAGGTTAGGGGAGGGGGAAAACCTTTTTCCTGGTAATATTTTTACGATGTGATGATTATTTTAAACTTTGGCAATGCATTAATCAAGAAGACGCTATTTGTATCCATATCTTTTGTTTAAAAAGGATTTGTTTTACATTTTAAAAAGCTATTTTAACAGCTTTTTACATCATGTTTGCCTCAAAATAGTTGGTTAACATTGGCACTTTAATTGGCATTTGAGTCATTTTCTGGATATACAGATGTGTTATTTTCCCTTAAACCTTTCTCTTTGGACACTCCCCATGAGTATATTTTAAAAACACAATCTTTTTCTCTTCTGTCTTCCTGTAGCACTTTTCCTGTTCACTGTCACAATGCTCAGTATTGCATGAGTAATCTGGATTGTGTTTTACTAAACTTATCTGACATGACAAATACAGCTCACTATGCTTCTAAAACATTTTACCTGGCCTGTAAAATATAACTATTACCACTTTAGCTGTATTCTAATTTACATGCAAGTTTATGCAGAAGTAAGCTCCACCAGTTAACTGAAAGTGTTACAAGATGAGTGTGTAAAACAGGTTGGGAAAGGGTGACCCTCCAAATGAACAATGTCAAAGGATAATAGGAGTGCATTTCCCATTATTGATTTGGGCAGAGGGGACTTGTAGATGGGAACCCAATGTATCTTGGGGTCCATACATTGCACACTCCCAGTATATAAGATTTCAGCCTAAGATTTTTTATTAATAAGATTTCGCCTTTTACAGTCCTTGCAAACCCAGAACTGAGGGATTATATGTTCTGGAAGATTTTCATTAGGGGCAATTCAAGGAGACACCAGAAATTATCAGACATGGGGGAACATGCCAAAAAATCATGTTCCCAACCATGTCACAAGATTGCAATAAGAACAGAAAGGGCGACTTTACCAGATGCCTTCATCCTTCTGCTGTTCTGGGGGCATAGCACTGCTGTAGATGAGGCTTCCCTTTTTTATTGACGGGGACAAGCCACTAATAAAAAGAGACACCTTACTCATGGTTGTGCTATGCCCCCAGAATGCTGGAGGTTGACATCATAGAATCATAGAGTTGGAAGAGACCTCAAGGGCCACCCAGTCCAACCCCCTCATCTAATAATCTTCCCCCTTCCTGTTCTTGTAGCAATCTTCTGATGCAGTTTTTACTGCATCTGATAATCTCTACCAAGTGTGCAAGGAGGAGGAGGAAACACAAAGAGCATATTTGTCCAAGTCCATCATTATGTCTAAAGGGTTTTGAAGCGGACTTTCCTTCCCCTGTAAATCAATGCCCCAACCAGCCCCAACATTGTAATATTTACACACCAGTAATATCTAGCCTAAAAGAAGATGGCCCACATCTCAGGATCTCAACTACAGCACTACAGTTCAGTGGCTGCCACTAAAAATCAATGATGTCTTTCTTCTCTCTGATACAGGAGGGTTCTTGTATCACAAAGCCTTAATAATAATAATAATAATAATAAAATTTATTTATATCCCACCCCTCTGCGAGCAATCGGGGCGGCTTACAACAATAAAATAGTACACAGTATAAAACAACTCAAAAACCCTTCCCCCCCTTAAAACATTATTAAATTAATACAAATTAAAATCAATATATAATACAATTTATTAAAAACCCTTTCGAGCAAACAGCATCAGTTTGGAGGTCCAGAAGCAACCTCCAGAGGGGGTTCCTGAGGCCGGGGTTAACTATTCTGGAAAAGCCTGCCTGAAGAGAACCATCTTGACAGCCTTTTTAAAGCTGTCTAATGATGTTAATAGGCGGATCTCATCCGGCAGGCCGTTCCACAATTTGGGGGCGACAGCCGAGAAAGCCCTCTGGGAGGTGGTCGCCAGCCTAGGTCTTTGTGGCTGCAACAAATTCCTCCCAGAGGACCGGAGAGCACGGGGAGGATTATAAGGGAGAAGGCGGTCCCTGAGATAGCTTGGGCCCAAGCCATTTAGGGCTTTAAAGATGATAACCAACACCTTGTACTGGGCCCGGAAGCTGATAGGCAGCCAGTGGAGGGACCTCAGAACCGGAGTAATGTGGTCCCTCCTAGATGTCCCAGAAACTAGCCTGGCTGCCATATTTTGTACCAGCTGTAATTTCCAAACTAAGCACAAGGGTAGCCCCTAGAAGGAAAGAACTTCCCTTGTGAAAGGGAAGGAGACAATATCAGCTGCTGCTACTTCTACTATTACTACTGCTACTACTACTTGGCTACTGTCAGAGTTTTGCTGCAGATTTCTAGGTGCAGTAGCAATGATAGCAGTATCACTGATTTTGATGCCAGTGGCTAATTAGCACAGCCAGCCAGTGTGGTGTAGTGGTTTGAGCATTGGACTAGGACTTTGGGACACTAGGGTTGAACTCCCTGCTCAGCCATGGAAACTCACTGGTTGATCTTGGGCAAGTCACATTCTATCAGCCTTTGAGGAAGGCAAACCTCATCTGGATAAATCATGCCAAGAAAACCCTAGGAAACGGTCACCATAATTCAGAGTTGACTTGAAAGCGCACAACGGCAGACCAGTTGGAATGGCAGAAGCTATAAAAATGGCCAGGGTGGGGGGAGAGTGAACTTATGGAGCCTACAAGCTTCATATTGTCCACCATATGTAGAAAGACTTCTGCTTCATCTGTATTAAGCTTACTTGGTGCATAAGATCTTTGTAATATTGGGGAACATTTAGAATTTTGAAAAAAGTAGCATGAAGATGCACTTCATGGGTTTTCATGATTTTCTCAAGCACTGCCAACAAAACTTAATCAGAGAACACGTCTGAGGATACAGAGCTGACATGATTTTATGGTGGTTAGAGAGCCTCCTCTCCCATGATACTGGGATAGTAAAGATGGCATACTGGGATAGTAAAGATGGTGGGCAGCTGGAGCATTAGCTGGTGTTTTGCCTTGTGGCCTGCCCAGCCACCAGTAAAAGTAATAAAAGTGAGGGTAGTAGGGAGCATCTCAGCCATTTTTGTACATATCTGTACCAGTGTCCTGTCTTTCCTAACTTGGCACAGAAGCTGCAGGAATGCTATTAATGCTGCTCTTCTATACTACAATTGCATGGAAGTAAACCCTACAGAATTCAATAGGGTTTACTTATGAGTGAATTGGCATAGGATTGTGCTTTAAGCATGCTTCTCTGAATACTTAAACAACATCTGATACTAGGCACTTTATGAGACCCCTCCCCTAAACCCTGTTCTTTTGCCGGCATAACATTGCCATTGTTATGCTGGCAAAATAACTCCCCATACCACACTTACCTTCCATCCCAGCAAAAGGCTTCCTGGCAATGAATGAGGAGTGAATGGAGCTCCGTTCACTTCCTCGATTGAAATCCTGTGGATTCTTGCCAGAATACATAGCACGGGAAATTCAAAAAACAAAAACAAGACAGTAAAAGTTACAAAAAGCACCTAAACACACTAAAAAAGACCCAAGTAAACTGTTAAAAGTAAAAAGTGTGTCACCTACCTGGATGTCGCAATCTCACCCGGAAGAGTTCTTGATGGACTGGCCATTGATGCTGCATTCACGTGAGTACAATGGCGCGAAGTTTGAAATGTCAGCATTGCCAGCATATAAGTGCTATGGGGATCAATTGATGGCTTGGGCCATCAATAAAAATGTACTTTTTTTTAACAGGACATGATCACAAAAGGGAAACGTTGTGTGGTACATGCACACTTTCGTGATCATTAGGCACTCTTATGATGCCTTATTTGCCTTGTCTGATAATGTCCTTGGACTCATTCAGGGAACCAACAGCTACATAATTAATAAATATGTCATTAAAGGGGCAGGATGTCTGACTTAATTTAACACAACTTGCTAAATAGAACACAAATGAAGCTTTTGATTTTTCTCAGATGGTTCAGGAGCTGACTGTTGCTTGCTTATAGTTGCCTCACAGGAGATTAATTCTCTTTGCGGACCCAGACCGGACCACCCCACCGCCCTCTTGAATAAACACAGACACATGATTACAAATAACAGTGTATTGGTAACAGATATAACTTCAGAAAATAGGTTAGGTACAGGTTAGTAATATAAATCACATGATGAGGTAGATAAGGTAATTTGTCTATGCTACTTGGATAGCTTGGCAAAAATTGGCTGCAATTTGCAAGCAAAATGGTTGGCGGCAATGTATGGGTCGTGAACACAGCACGGCCCATTAACAAGGGCGGCGCGGGGACCGGTCCATCCCGGTTCCCTTGCGTAAAGGAGAGAGACCCTGGCTGAGCCGCATACTCGATGCTCTCTCCTTCCCTGAAAACAAGCATTCGTTAATAACTAACAGGGGTCTCCTTTGAACTTGAACTTGACATTGAACTTGAACTTGAACTTGTACTTGGTCTTGGCGGAGACCCCTGAGCTCTTGCAATTTCCACGACCCAATACATCCGCCACTAAGGCGTTCCCCATGGAACCGCCTTCCGCCAACCATTCCCCATCATCAGGTGGGCCTAACTGTCCCCTTGGGGCCCCGGCCTTGCAAGCAGTGCGGTTCCAGGTCTGATGTAAGTGGTGTAAGCCCTGGAGCGCCATCGGCCCAAACGCATGATGGACTCCGTGGACATGCTGGCCTCCGCAGCCATGGTCGCTGCCCCGATCCGGAAGGAATGACTGGTGAAGCCCTCATCTGGCAAGCCCAAATCCCTGAGGGCCATTTTAAACACACTCACAAACTGGAATCTGGTGAGAGGCGACCTGTCCTGGTGCCTGAACAAGGTGCCTGATCCAAGTCCCCGCACTTCTAGGAACTTCTTCATGCTCTCCACGGGGCACGGGGAGGAGCCTACGACCTGACGAAGATGCAGAGTGGCCCCATGGCCTCGTTGATCTGGCTTGGAGCGCCGGATGCACAGGGACAGGTCCTGGGACCCTAACGTAACATCACCAATTTGCAGCGCCATGCCTGAAGAGTCTGCCTTGGAGGAACACACCACCTCCCCAACCCGCAAGGCGCCAAAAAAGGCGATCGTGTATGCAGCGCCGAAAAGCAGCGCTTCATAGCTGGAGTGGCAAATGGATGGCAAATGGCCCACCATCCGTGCCAATGTTGCGTAGGACAGGGGGCGCCGGGCATCCCGTGCCCTCGGTGCCTGCCTCCTCCAGCCCTCCAATGCCTTCCTTACCATGAAGGTGTCACAAGGGTCCCCATATCCTGCTGCCTTACTGAAGAAGGAAATGCCCGCTGCCTGGCCAGCTATAGTCTGAGATGCCATCCCTCTGTCCTTCAACGAAGCCAGGTAATGCAAGACCTCCCTCTCTGATGCCTGGCCAGCGGACCCATAGCCGTGCTGTCGCCTGAAGCTCGCAAACTGTGTCGCCACCCTCCGGTAGCTGGCCTGTGTGGAGGGGGCCAAGGAATCCGCTATGCCCTGGAGCACGGTTCATTCCCAAGGCTCCAGAGGTCTGCCGGGAACTGGGTCTTCCTCTCGTCCGCGTTCAGTGCCAGCAAGTGGAACCGGTCTTCCTGAAACCGACACAAGGCATCTGCGATCTCATTATCCACCCCAGGGATGTGCCGGGCGTGAAAGCAGATGTTGGCCCCCAGGCAGGCAAGCACGAACCTGCGCACCAGTCTCATGACCCTTTCAGACCTGGAGCACTGACTGTTGATGATTCTTACCACTGCCTGATTGTCACACCAAAAGCAGACTTTCTTGTCCCTGAATCCACCCCCCCCCCCACAATGTGATGGCCACCACAATGGGAAAAAATTCCAGAAACGTGAGATCTCTGGTAACGCCCCTCGCAGCCCAGTCCTCTGGCCACAGCTGAGCGCACCAGTGCCCATCGAAATATACCCCAAAGCCCAAGCTGCCCACCGCATCGGAGTGGACCTGTAAACTGTTGCCCAGCTCCATGCGGTCCTGCCATGTGGTAACCCCATTGTAACTCTCTAGGAAAGACAGCCACAGCCTGATGTCCTCCTTCACCTCTTTTGTAAGGCGAATGTGGTGGTGCTGCGCCCGCGCCCCCCCGGTGAACCTTGCAATGCGCATGCAGAATGCCCTCCCCGGGGACACCACCCTGCAAGCAAAGTTCAGATGCCCCAGCAGCGACTGGACTTCTCTGAGTGTGGCTTTTTCTTTCCCCAGCAGTTCAGCCAGCAACGCCCTCAGGCTGTGGATCTTATCATCTGGCAGTCGGGATATCCCTTTTTCTGAATCAAGCTGTATGCCCAGGTACACCAGGGAGGTGGCTGGTCCAACTGTCTTGTCCGGCGCCAATGGTACCCCCAACTCTGCCGCCAAAGCCTGGAATGAAGAAAGCAGAAACCCGCACTCCCCCCCCAGCTGGGCCCATCATCAGGAAGTCGTCTAAATAGTGCGTGACAAAGGGGGAACCTGTGCGCCGCTGAAAAGCCCACATCAAAAATGTGCTGAACATGCGGAGCAGCTGATGGAACAGCCCATGGGCAATGCCATGTCGTAGTACCACTGTCCCTGAAATATGAAGCCCAGGAGGCAGTGGTCATCAGGGTGCACAGGCAAGAGCCTGAAAGCCGACTGGATGTCGCATTTTGCCATTAGCGCCCCCGGCCCACAATTTTGCAGCAGGCGGACTGCATAGTCCAATGATGCATACCTCACCGTGCAAGGTTCCGGTGGGATCGCATCATTGACCGATGCCCCTTTTGGGTACGAAAGGTGGTGATTGAGCCTGTACTCGCCAGGGGCCTTCTTGGGTACGACCCCCAGTGGGGAGACCCTCAGGTTGGGCATGGGCCATTGGCCAAAAGGCCCCGCGATGAGCCCTCCTTCAATCTCTTTCTTGATCTTGCAAGCCAGCACCTCAGGCAGCTGTGTTGCAGACTTCAGGTTACCTGAGGTGGTGGCTTCCCATGGGCCCTGAAAAGGTATGCAGAACCCAAATTCAAATCCTTCCTCCAGATACATGGCTGCCTCTTTTTTGGGGTAGGCTGCCAAGAGAGGGCGCATGGCATCCACCTTGACCGGAGTGAATGCCATGGGCCTCCCAACCCCGGCCATATCACTTTGAAGCATGGCTGCCTGTGGTCCCGCTGGGCCCACTCTCCTTTCTGTTGCCCAATGCGGTAGGGCGGCTGCCGCGAAAGGACTATCCACTGCCTCCTTGCCATGAGCAGTTGACCTTCGGGTGCCCTCCCCGCAGCTGTCGCAGGCATGTTCAAATCTGCACTTGTATCTGGAGCACTTGCCCCCATTGAACTCCCAGCACACCGGCTTCTTCCCCTCCTTTTTGCGTGCCGCCTTTTGGGGGTCACCCTTCTCCTGCCTACCCGGCCCTGTGGCCTGAAGCCAATTGGGGTAGTCCATGGTCTCCCACCTGTGCAAGGGTGACCTGGATGCTTTCTTCCTACATTCAATGTCATACAGTATGGCGTTGGCATCCCCTGCCTGGGCCCGCACCAGCAGCACCTGGCAAAGATGGTTGGTGAGATGCCACGCCCGCTCAGGGAAAACTAGAGCCACCCCCCCCCATGAAGACCATGTACCCATTGAGCCAGTTGGCAAAGGTGCGTTCCACAGGCTCCACGCTAGCTTTGTCACCTTCTTTCTTATCACTTTTGTGTACCCTGGCCTCAGCCCCTGGAGGCGGGGCCAGAGTGAAGATGTCTACGTAGTAGCCTTGTAAAATCTTGGTACGCACCTTATGATCCAAGTACCCCCCTGGGGGATCCTCCTTGGACTTGGCCTCCCGAAGCTCCTCCCCTTGAGGGTGCTTCTCCTCTGCCTTCCTATCGGCCCCGGCGTTTTCCCTGGCCGTGCGCAGTTTGAGAGCCCATGCTGGGAGACCCGGCTTGAAGGCCCCTTTTTCCCAATACCTGAACTTGTCCTCATCCACCTGACGAAGACCGTGAACGGGACCGACGACGCTTCCTGTGCAGGCTCCGCCTCCCAGAAGATCTGCTGCACCGCCGTGATGACGACTCATGTGAGGCCGACCTCCTGGAATCTCTGGAACCACTCCTCTCCTTCGACCTGGAGCGCCTGCCCTGTTTGCCGCCGCTGGGAGCACCTAGACTGGAGGAAGTACTGGGCACCCTTGCCCCCGCGGTCTCCGCCACAGGTGGCGGAGCCTGGACCGGCGTACCGGCCTCAGCGGCCCCTTTGTCTATCCTCTGCAGGACCACGGACAATGCCCCCATGACATCAGCCAGGGTGGGTGCTGGTTGGCCGAAAGCTTCCACCGGGGGTCATGGAGCAGCGTCAGTCCCACTGGCATTCTCCTGCCCTGGTGCCCCCACCCCTTCACCCAACGGTGCAGCTTCCTCACTGTGCGGCTGACCGGGGTTCGGTCGTTGGCGCTGCTTTGAAGCCCTCTTAGGCCCCATGGTCCTTGCAGCCCTTTTTTATTCAGCGCCGGCCGCTGCCCTGCAACCCAAAACCTGCAAAAGGAAAAACAAGCCTCGCCATAGGCTGCTGCCCGCGCGAGAGCCTGTGAGCCCCCGCATGCCCCCCCAGTGCGCATTCATTGACCACCGAAGTAAGGGAGTGGGTGACCCGGGGGGGGTATGTAAGGCCTGGCCTCTCCCCTAAGGGACCATCATGGCCCCCCCCGCAATGAGTCCCCTCGACCTGGGACCCCCCTGAAGAGGCCCGGCAGCCCAGCTGGGAAAGCCCCCCTCCAATGGCCCATGGCCCCACTCCAATGGCTGGCAGAAGGGAGAGGGGGTGGTGGTCACAGCCATTGGGGATGCTGGCCCAGGCTGAGAGAGCCCCTGGCAGCCCTCAAAAACTCACCCGGCTGGGGGCCGTGAGCAGGCATGCTGCTGCTCTCTGCGGAGGTGGCCATGCCGCCGTGCCATGCCCGCCACCCCATGCCGCGATGGAGGGGACCCGCCTCTCCCGGCTGGCAGTCAGCCGCACCCCCTGCCCTGTTTCCACCTGAGCGCGGCCGCAATGCCACGCTCCATTACCCCCACCCCGGCAGTGAAGGCGTCCGGGAGCAGGGCGGCCGCAGCCCCGCGTTCCGCTGCCCCCCCATGCCGGAAAAGTGTGGAGATGCGGCCGACAGGCCGCGCTAGAGAGGGGCCACGCCCGCGCTCCGCTCCCCCCCAGGGGAGGCGTACAGGAGTGGGGCGACCGCCACACCGCAGTCCGTTGCCCCCTATGTGGCTGAGTGGGTGATGCGGCTGCCAAGCCGCGGCCGCAAGGGGCCCACCCACGCACCGCTCCCCCCCCCAGGGAAAGCATCCCGGAGCGGGGCAGCTGAAAAGCACGTCCCACCGCCCCCCCCCGCCGGAACGGCTTTGACCCATGCGGGCGGGCAGTGCGGCCCGAACACAGCGCCTTCCCCCCTTCCTTCCCCGATTGCTCCATTACCTGCGAAGGGGGGGTTGCCAATTTGGCGGCGAGATGGAGGGCGCTGCTGCCTGCTCCGTTGCCGCCTCAGATCTGGGAGGGGCGCGCCTGTGCGCCCCCTTTTATCCCAGATCGGTCAGCCAATCGGGAGTGAGCTGACTCGCTCCTGATTGGCCCTTACTCCCTTTCCCCTCCCCAGCCGCAAAGGCGGCTGGGAAGAGGAAAGGGGAAGATGGCGCCGCCCGTGCAGCGCCACGCGGCCCTCTTCCCCCATCTCTCCCTCACCCCCGCCCCCGCCGAGCCCAATGGGTGGGGGCAGGGCTTTTTGGCGGTAGTTTGGGGCGCTGGCCAGGCCACAAACAGGCCCGCCGACCAGGGGCGAGCCCCCTTCTGTTTCACCTGATCCCACTGAAATCAATGAGTGCTGATGGAATAGGAAATAATTTGCAGATTCTGAAGGAATTAGATATGCTTATACATTAGTCATATATGCAGAAGAATAAATATAATGGAGAAAAGCAGGTAATCTTCCCTCACCACTCCTGCAACTATATGCTTATTCTGAAATCTTAAAATAATATAAAATGGGAGGGTGTAACATTAAAAGGGTAATTTTCTCTTTACCAAAAAAAACAACAACAAAACAAAACAAAACAAAACAAAAAAGAGAGAGGAACAAACATGGCCCAGTTATATAACTAGAGGGTATTATTTCATTAATCTATGTGCCTTCCAAGAGATTATTTATTGAGAAGCAAGAAACAACAGTTTGTAAAATTACCACTTGCCTCCTGTAAGTTTATGTAATGGTCAATAGCTGGGGCTGCTTCTCAGAATGGTTACTTCCTGTTAGCTACATACTTGCAAGAAGAGAAAGAACAAGACACTAGTTCGCACCATTTTAATTTTAAAAGTTTTGTTAAAGTGTTCCAGACAAATAATGCTTGCTTTAAAAAGATGAGGGGAAGAGAAGATGTTCAAGATCTAAGGATCTATTACTATTACTATTCTAGTTTTGAAATATTGTGCTCTCATGTAGGCACGTCAGTATGACATTGCCAGAGGGGGAGCATTCTGATGACCTCAAGGAATTGAGGCCAGAATATTTTTGGAGGCATGACATGAGTGCCAGCCTGATCTTAGGCAGCAGGCTGGAGTATTTAAAACAGTGCCCTCCCCCTGACAGTCCTTCTTTGGATCTTTGTGCGATCTCCTGGTTCTTGTGACGTTACAATAGTGTTTGTTGGCTTTCTTATCAGCTGGTTTGGGGAGTGCGCTTTATTGTCTGAGTGGAGTGTTGTTTGGCTTGTGTTACTTGTCTTGGGACTTTATTAGACATGGCAAATATGCTTTCATAACAATGCCTAATGAACACAAAAGGGCACACATACAAGCTGACGTTGTTCTTTCACAACAATGTCTTGAAAATAAGCCGTTCTATTTTATTGATGGGCCAAGCCGTCAATAGATCTCTGTGGCACTTTTTTGCCAGTATTGTCAGCATTTGAAAATGTGCACCATTGTCATCTTGTGATTACATTGTCAATGGGCAGTCCTGCCAGAACACCTCTGGGTGTTAATGTGAAAGTCAGGTAGGGGACGCTTTTTTAATGAACCTCCCCAGTTTACTTTTAAGCTTTAAAGTATATTTCTGTGTTTGCGTGTATGTTTTGTGTTTTTATTTTGGTGTATTTTTTAATTTTACCATGTTCGCATCTTCTCATGATCTCACCAAGATCACAAACATGGAAGTAAACAGAGCTCCATTCATGCTTAGTTAATGTTGGGGCTGCCTTTTAATGCTACTGAAGGTAGGTTTGATAAAAAGGGTTCTTTTGCCAGCAGAAAAACACTACAAAATATGGTGGGAAAGAAACATTAATGGAGGCTCATCTGATAAAGTCCTTGGTCTGTCTGCATGTTGCTGGATGGTTTTTCTCCATGTAATTAGTTGTTGTGCTGTGCAATTGCTGGTTATGGGAGTTGGAAGTTAGTTATTAGCCTTGTTTGTTGGATTGAGTTTGTGTTTCCCTGTCTGGGCATCTGGGGCTTGTGAGTTTTCTGGTGGGTGACTGGTGTCCATTTGGAGAGTTTGTTGGAGTGATTGTTTGACAGAATCCCTGCTTCCTTTCTTCCACCCATATCCCATTCCCACTGTTGCTTTCCTTGACATCCTTGGGCTCTCCCCCCCTCCCGGGTCTGCCACACTTGCTTTGGTATATCCTGGATCTCCTTCTGCTTCTCTCCCAGTGTCCCTGGGCTGGTTTACACAGCAGATTTATTGTGGCAACTTGCGTTTTAATTCTTTTCCGCAGCTGTGCCAGTCAGGTTTTTTCCCCTAATTTTGCCACTTTTAAGTCCAGACTTGAATAAGTGTGGGGGGTATGGCCTCCCAAGCAGACAAAGGCTGTATGGGGAAGGGCATAGACCAGACTCACAGACTGCCCAAATATCAGGGGGGAAGATCAAAGTAGTGGCTCTGTCTCTGTCTCTGTAAATCTGCCTGTAAATGAACTCACTCCGTGAAGCAGAGGGTCAGTAATCTCTCTGCTAAAAGACCTTGCTGCCATGCCGTGGATTTTAAGGGGAGCCTATCACAAGTTTTTCCAGCCTCCCCCCTCCCTTCCCCATCTCTCTCGCTCGTGCTCTCTCTCTCTCTCTCTCTCTCTCTCTTGCTCTCTCCGTCCCCCAAGCAGAGCTGACCAGATGGGAACTTTATGACTGAAAGGTCTTGGGAATCCTTTTTCTTGGCAGACCTTCTGCAAAATAGCAGAGAGGATTTTCCTGATGCTACTGAACGCAGTCCCTCTCTTTTAAGCCCGCCCCTTACATCATAGCAACCAATCACAATGCAGATCTGATGCAGCCCTTAGTTTACACTGCCAACAAACCGCTACATTGCAAATATGCCGGCAAAAGTAGCAACATCCCTTGCCACGCTATATTTGGGTGTTTTACCTTCCCCCCTTCCGAATGAGGTGATGCTGTGCTGCGATCCATGGGAACTATGAGCTATCTTAGCGGTATATTTAGAGGAATATTTGCCCGTGTAAACGACCCCCCTGTTTCTTTTTAGTGGCTTCTTTTGATCTCATTGTTTTGCCTCACTGTCTTGCTTAGGCATTGTTGGATAGGTGGTGGTGGGGAGTTGGTACTCTTACCATCCTGGGATTCCATCCTTAGGTGGGCTATTATTTCTAGGCCTCTTTTGCACATGTGGCAGATGCCACCTTGCCTGCAGGTTTGGAGCAGCATCCATTTTCTAAGAGGCTTGGGGGATGGCCATTTAGCAATCTGTGTCTGCCTACTTAAGCAATTTTGGTCATGTGGTGGGTGCCTTTTTGCTTGCTTCTGTCTGGTTCATTATTTCCTGGTTGGTCATCAATTCCTGTTGCAGCAAAAGAGCTGATTTGCTTGGTAAGAGTGTATGTTTTTGTAAAGTTTTTTTAAAAAAACTGCAGAAAAATTCACACAACATGCCAAAACCCTTTTTGTGCAGAAAACTGTGGAGTGTTTTTTCATGCAACCCCTTCCCTCAATTTTCTGCACAAAAATTCAATATTTTTTCATAAATTATTCCCCCCCCCAACAAAAAAATGTCAAAAAATGGGGAAATCTTACAATGGTTGAATATTTTCTTGATAATGTGTTGAAGTTTGCAAGGAAGTTTGCAAGCACTATTAATGTTCCTCTTCCTGTCCTGACCCACAGAAGACTGGTGCCTGCAGAGTCCGACATGGGATGCTTGCATTTTTTTTACTGCCAATGATGTACAATTGTACCTCTCTTACCTGCTTCATATTTAAGCTTGTAACCACAAAAAGAAGCATGTTTTATTTCAAAGGCTGGACAGAATTCAGGCCAAGTCTACTTTTGTTCCCCTAAGTAGGGTCAATGAGTAAGTTGTATATAACACAGACATACAACACAGACTAAAAAGCAAGCAGAACAGCAATTGAGTGGGGAATTTATATCAGACAATACTGTGTTACTGACTGAATTGATTAAAAGCAGAGGTAGGCAAAACACAGCCTTCCAGATGTCATTTGGCTGCAGTTTCCATCAGTCTCCTCATAATCTATGGGGAAGAACGTTGGGAGTTGCAGAGAAACAATTGGATGTCTGCACTTTGCTTACCTCTGTTGTGAATAATAAACCTAAGAAAAAACTCTTTTTTTTTAAGGAAGAAAGAGCCATGGAGGCTATGTATTCTGGCTGCATACCTTGAGAAAGGAGCCACGAAGATACTGTTCAGATGCCAGGAATCACCAAGGTGTATTTGGGCAGTTTGATTTCTGGACAACATTAACCAACATGAGATGCCACCGTTTGAAGGTTTGTCTACTGTATACCAGGAGCCATGAAGGGATAATTTAACTACAATAAGAAGGACCACAACGATGACAGAATTTGGTGGTTTTGAGCACTAGGAAAGGAGGCAGGTGGTAATCCATAGCCCATGACATAGAACAATGAACTATGGTAGCTGTTTATCATATTATAATTATGATGAGAAGAATGTGAAACACAACTGAAACAGAAAGAGAAAGAACAAACTCGATTTCCAATAATCAATTTTCCTAGGGGGATTGGCAAGTGAACTGCTTTAAATTAACTTGATTAACTGGAATAGAGAAAACAAAACCCAGAGAACAGGAAAACTGACTGAAGAAGGGCTCCATGTGTTTGTGTATGCATGTATGTATATGTGTGCAGAACCACAATGTGACACAAGAAAGAAGACAGAGATTTTTATTAGGGTATTGAAATTATTAATGCATTGAAATTAGTTAAACTAAAATTATGAAGGAAGGAATTTCAGGAGAAAAGCAAGGGAAAATATTAACACATACATGGAGAAGCTATTGCCTGAAACCAAGAACAGAAAGACAATAGAATAGAAGCAAAAGGGAGTGGGAATTCAATGCAATAAAACTCCCAAACTCCTTTTTTTGGTGTGGTTCTTTATCTCTGCTTTAAATGGCCCTAAAGGCTAGAGGTAGTATAATCAGGGAGCAGAGCAAGTTTCCACCTTTTGTTCCTTAGTACGTATTGTTTTCCACCAATAATACAGATGCAGCTTTTTGCTTATGCATTAATAAGTCCTATTTTGTGTATTTAGTGAATCCTATGGTATGATTTTAGAGACTCCTTCCTTGCAGGCCTGGCACACTGCTTCTTATTTGCACTTTGCCTCTGTGTTTTTCTCTAAACTGCTTCAGGCTGTGTCAGGGAATATGGCAAATAGGGAATGGTGGCAGCATAATTGCCTGTGCATATCAGCGGTATAATTAGTTATTAACACTGGAGAGTCACAGAAGTCACAGGGAGGTTATATGCCATACATTATATGTATTGCAGTCACACACCCTCCAACTATGTCGATTTGGCAGGGACAATCCTAATTTAGTCCTCTGTCACCCCATTTTTTCAGCTACTTTTAAAATGTCCCAGTTTCTCTCTCTTCCTTTCACTTTCCCCTCAATTGCTACAGATTGAGTTCAAAGTGCAGAAGTAGTTTCCATCCAATTATCTCAGCAGGGGGAGGGAAAGGAGTGGGAATAATCTTGCCCTTTTCCTAGTTTATGCGTTCTTCCTCATTAATAACTGTTGCCATCTTGGCCACACTCAGATGTTGCTTGACACGTCCCATTTTCATCTGTGAAATGTTGGAGAGCATACAATCCTGGTCATGGCAGGTGTTATGCTTTGAGGAGAAAGAATCCTATGTCCTGTAATTTCTCCCATATACCAAGAACTATATACAAATGCATTTAAAGCTGACAAAAAAGTGCAGCTGGTAAATTCCTTAATGCAAGAGACTGACAAGTCCTTCCACTGTATAAGGAATAAATTGAACACTTGTATTAAAACCCAGTGATAGTCTTCCATGATCCTGACACATTATGCTCAGAAGCAAAGTGATTTCAAGGAGTTCAAGCACCAAAGTCAGTCTTTGTAATAGCTGGTTCACTAACATGAAGTAGCTTATTTACTTCCAGCACAAGGCTTCGATGTTTTTGTTCTGCTGAGGTATAGACAGAGCTATACAACAAAAATGCAATACCTCTCACAAGGGAAGCAAACTGGATGTAACAATAATATCATGGGAACACAGAGCCAGTTATCCTGAAGCTATCTGGTACCTGTAAAATCTATACTGCTTTAGTGTCATCAATGCATATTTTGGGGGGACACAGAAAAGGACCTTTCACAATCATCCTTTACTAGGCTGCCTTTAACAAAGTATAAGATGTTGGGAGATAGGATTTTGCATCCTTTTTGGCTTCACGATCAGGTATGGACACTAAAGACAACATTAAGAGGAAAGGGCAAGTCCTCCTCATAGGAATACACTAGACGTGTAACACATTATACACATCAACACTTGCATTTGCCCCAGACTGCTTATGTATGGAACTCAGGACTGTACTGAGCATGTCATAACTGACACGTAGAAGCTTAGTTATATTCCAGTGTTTGGCCTATGGGCATATAGCGGGGAGAGAGGACTTCATCACACGAGGCTGAAATCATGCAATTACGACAGGATAGCAGCACGAATGGGGTCCCGTTATCGCATGATGTCATTATCCTCCCATGGACCATGTGTGCTTCACCTGTTAATTATGCATAACTTTTCATTGATGGGCCAAACCCATCAATAGCCCTCAATATTGCTCTTTTTGCAGTATTGATGAGTGTGTGAAATCTCGTCCCACTGTTATCACTCGATTAAATTGTGAATGGGCAGTCCTCTTCCCCCCTTCCCTTTCCCAATGAGAACACATGATTAAACAAGCTTGTTTTCTGCTGTTCCAGAGACTAGAACATGGAGCAATGGATGCAAGCTCCAGGAAAAGAGATTCCACCTCAACATTAGGAGGAACTTTCTGACAGTAAGAGCTGTTCGGCTGTGGAACACACTCCCTGGAAGCGTGGTGGGGTCTCCTTCCTTGGAGGTCTTTAAACAGAGGCTGGATGGCCATCTGTCAGGGATGATTTGATTGTGATTTCCTATGTGGCAGGGGGTTGGACCGGATGGCCCTTGTGGTCTCTTCCAACTCTACAATTCTATGATTCTATGAAACATCCAGGGGAGAATGTGAGGAGGACCAACAGGATGCTGTTTTAATGAACTGTAGCCTTTGCTTGGTACATTTTTATGTTTGTTCAAATGTTTATTTGTAAATTTGTTATGTAGTTGTTTTTAATATTTTTAACGGAAGCTGAGTCTTCTTGTGAAAACAGTTGAAATCTCACCCATTGAAAATCACAGAAGTAAGAGAAATTTTTTCTTAAAAGTGCATGCTCAGGCCAGCACAAAACATTAATACTCTGTCATCAGAAGTCAATGCAAAGAGACAAGTTACTACAGCACGAGCCGAAATCCTTTTTAAAAACCACTAGTGGTGGTTGTGTGATAATTCCGTGGCAGTAGTATCACATGATTATGGCAATGTGCAACAGTTACTGTAATCATGCCACTATGTTTCTGCTTTCCTCAATCGTGGAATTACAGCATTTTAGACGCTAGTCTAATGAAGTCCAGAATGAGGTATGCTACCTGTACTTCTGACTTTCATATGTTTAGCACCAATTGAGACTTTTAAGCTCATAGTTCAATGCTCTTAGAATCTTCCCCTAGACAGTAATCCTGAAAATATGGGTTTTATAATTGCAGGATATCCTTGGAACACATTCTGTCAAAAGGGCTTAGAATCTCTGGATTGCACTGGATGTGCAAAGAATGGACATACTGTTGGTGAACATGGTACAGGTGGGGCAGGGCTTCTTCCATCTCCTGGATCTGAGTCCTGAACATTCATCCACCTACCTGGAATAGGGATGCTTTACTATCAGCATCTGTGCATGTTTGTATAGCTTTTCTGTTAGGCATAGCTCTATTCCTCAGCTTTTCAAATTGTGTGATGACTGGTGATACATGGTGGAGGTGTGTAAGTCACTTGCCCAGGCCCCAAAGTGTGGACAAAGAAATCACTTCAAGCCTTTCTCTGAGCCCCTGTGGAAACTCTGCAAATAGCATTCGAGGAAACAGTGGTTCATTAACATCATTGTCATCATTGGTGTCACTAAAGGGGCGATATAAATTTTGGGAGGAAGAAGAACAAACTTTGCTCCCTCATGTTATATTTCTCAACACATATTTCACTTCAATGGTCCCATCTTGGTGGGGCTAATTCATCAAAATATTTCTCTCTAGTGGTGTGCTTCTGTGCTGTACTTACTGCTCCCCCACCTCCAAAAGTCAAATGACATTCTGCTAATCATTGACTCATTTCCCACTTTTGAAAAGACTCTTCTTGTTCCTCTCTTAGAATTCACTTTTTAATTTTTTTGTTAATAATATCTTCAGCCTGCATTTTAGACAATGACCAAGAAACCTCCGAAGTAGAAGTGGAAACAGAGATAAAATTGAAGAGGGGTGTAAGAGCATTAGACACACCCACAGCTAACATCCAACACCACCAACAATTGCCTATAGATGAACCAAATGAGCTGCCTTTATTACTCAGACTATTGTGATCCTTAAACAAGTAGCATTTGGAATGTAAAGCAACAAACAGCAACATAAAATGTCAGAGAATGGTGTGGCACAGTCTCTCAAAATAAACTCATCTGTCCATATTTTCTCCCTCTTGTTGATTTTGATGGGGATACATTCAAGCAAGCAATTAGAAGTACTTTATTTTAATATTTGCTCTATGATTCAGTGTCTTTCCTTCAAGTAACTAAAGGGCTCCAGAGATGAGGAGGAGTCTATTTGTCAGAGAAAGTGTTTGTGTGCCCTTACCTCACTGTCTTGAACTGCCTGCTGGAGAAATGAGTTGCTGCTGAATTCATGTCCTTGCTGTGAAAACCTGTCACACCCGTGTGGTCAGATTTCTCATTTCTCACCCTTTCTTGCTGAAAAGATCTGCACAGCACACATTTCTGCTAAATTAGTGCTCCTCCTTCACCTTGCCACTTGACTGACTCATCAGGCAAATGGGCTCATAGTGTTGGGTGCAAAACTATTTTCCAGCATTTAGTCTTTTATTTCTGAGTTCCTAAGCCATCCAAAATGAAGTCGTTCTGTGGGTTAAAATCTCTGAATCCATTTTGAGTCCGTCTCACTGGATTTTTGTAAACTGGTGTGACTGCAAGAACTGTGTCCAGGATCAATGTCATAGATAAGGTAGTAAGAACAATTTTGAAACTGATTGTCCTACCCTGTTTGTTTACATGAATGGTGACATTTATGCTAGAATAGTCACAAAGGCTCTGTTCTCCAGGAATAAAGCCTTGCAACCTATGCAAAACAACTTTTGCTCATGCACACTTTCCCTCTGTTCATTTACCATTGAAATTTCTATAAATTGCTGATGATTCCAAATAAGTTTGTCCATCTGACCAACTCTTGTTTCTCAGCTAGGCTGTGGACAGAAGCTAGAAGGTTGGAACCTTTGGCCAAAGAACTCTGTGTTTGTCTGTCCAGATTCAGGGCTCAATCCAGCTCCGTGTCTCATCTGGGAGGTACGGTAGGGCAAATATCTTAGTCTGGCCCAATCTAGGCTAACATATCGCCTTGCAATGGTAAGCAACCACTGCATGAAAAACCTAAGGTCGGTCCCATTCACCCACCTCCTGTGAGCAGTGATGCCTGATGGCTTCCAGATGACTAGGAACAATGAACTTTAAACAAGCTATTTGGGGAGTTCAGCACCTTGGACAGTGACTTTAAAGTTCATTCCAAAAATGCAGAGTGGATTTACCATCCATGGTCATGGAAGCCAACCACCACCACTGCCTGTGAGTCTTACAAGTGGCCTTGCTTTTTCAAAATGGAAACCAGACTTTATTGCTTTTCTTGATCCCGGCCATCCTAGAAGTGACTCCAGATTAAAACTAATATGGCCACATCACCTGATTAGGCCCGTTTGAGAATCTGCAAATATATCTTCTCCATCCCAGAAGAGTATACAGATGACAAGATGCATGAATTTTAAAATAATCTCTTCTACCCATTGTTTCCACCCTTCCTAGGTTTTTGGTAGCTTTTCCCCTAATGAGATCTTGGTCTTGAAATCCAAGAAGCTTACATGCCTTTTTGTGCCTTTTTGATTAGCCTGATAAAACCAGTCCTCTTTTTTTCCTTGTGTGCTCATGCTAACTGGGGAATGATAGAAAGGCACCATCCAAAACATCTGGGGGCCATTTACACGACAAAAAAAGCCCGAGAAGAATTCGTGTTGATCCCTGGTTGTTTACACACATCACGGGCTATTCAGGAGGAGGGGCTAGCAAAAAGCCCAGTTAACTCGTGACTTCCCACCCCTCTATTTTTCAGGACTTTCTGGGGAAAGTCCGAGACAGCCCATGCTATTGGTTGTCTAAACAACCAGGAACCATCCTAGGACATGGGATGGTTTCTCATTGGTTGGACATTGGAGGGGGTGGGCTTACAAGGGAAGCCTTGAAATCGCCATTTTGTTACACCCCCCTCCCACAGGGTCCTCCACTGGCTCCAAAGCAGCCAGCTGAGTGCCTGGCACTGCCTTTCCCTCCTGCCTCTCCCTTCTCATCCCTGGGAAGAGAGTAGACAGAACTTAAGGCATTGCTTTCTATTGGAAAGAAAAAAGTGGGGGAGGAATGGGTGAACAGATAGAACTCCTCCCCCCACTTTCCCCCTTCCAATAGAAAGCAATGCCTTAAGTTCTGTCTGTCCACCCATTCCTCACCCCACTTTCCCCATCCAATAGAAAGCAATGCCTTAAGTTCTGTCTGTTTACCCATTCCTCCCCCCACTTTTTCCCTTCCAATAGAAAACAATGCCTTAAGTTCTGTCTGTCCACTCATTCCTCCACCTACTTTTCCCCTTCCAATAGAAAGCAATACCTTAAGTTCTGTCTGTCCACCCATTCCTCCCCCAACTTTTTCCCTTCCAATAGAAAGCAATACCTTAAGTTCTGTCTGTCCACCCATTCCTTCACTCACTTTCCCCCCTCCAATAGAAAGCAATGCCTTAAGTTCTGTCTGTCCAGCCATTCCTTCCCTCACTTTCCCCCCTCCAATAGAAAGCAATGCTTTAAGTAAGAATTCGAATTGACAGAAAGCACTTTGTGAATGCAGCAGCTATACCTTTGAATGTACCCTGTTTCTGTTAATGGAAAATTAAGGTCTCCTCGAGAGTAAGAATTCGGGACTGTGGCTTAATTCTATTGTGTATTCTAATGTGGTCTCCTGAGGAGTAAGAATTTGAATTGACTGTAAGCACTTTGTGAATGCAGCAGCTATATCTTTGAATGCACCCTGTCTCTTCCTCCATTCCCCCCCTTCCTCTCTTCCCCGTTTGCTCCTTGCCAATGGGGAAGAGAAGAGCCAGGCAGGAGGGAGAGGCAGCAGTGAGGGAAAGGTAGGTAATGGGACTCAGAGTCCCCTCATCCACCTTTCCCAGCTGCTGTGTCTTCCTCCATTCCCCCCTCTTCTTTTTGGCAACAGCAGGGGGCGGGGAGGTGGGTAATGGCTGCAAGGGGGGAAGCTGCGTGACAAGGGGGTTCTCGGTGAATGACAGTCACAGAGAATACCCCCCCACCCCATGTGGCAGCAAGGGTGGGGGGGAATACTGAATGGTGTGGGGGTCTTCTCTGTGACTGACAGTCACAGAGAATACACCTCCCCCCCCCCGTGGGCAAGGGTGGGAGGCAGTAGCCTGGTGGGACAGGGGAGGGGGTTTCTCCTGAGAGGCCAGTGTTGCTGTGCCAGGCAGAGGTGGGGTGGTTCTGACCTTTTCAAAAATGGTGGACCAAGCCTTGCCAGGCTTCCGTTGTAAATCCATCCCCTCCAAAGTTTGACCAATCAAAATACTGCTCTGCTGTGTGCCCCTATCCCAGGATGGAGGCACTCAGAACAAGAACTTTAAAACATCGAGACATATGCTACCGTGACAAATCGTATAAACAAGCAGGGACGAACTCGGGATGAGGGAATCCCGTTTCTCTCCGTGATAAAAACTGTCGTGTAACTGACGCCCTGGAATTCATCAGAGCTAATTTAGAGGAGTGGTGGTGTAAAATTTCAATCCTTCTTTGCCCACGTCAGATGTTCCATGGGGATGACTCCCTCAACAATGAAAAGGCATCTGAGCAGGAAGAATAATGATCTGAATTTTGACTTAAAACTAGCTTTGCATGCTTAAACACTGACACCTGTTTTCAGGAATACAAATAGACACTTCTACTTTTGCAGATGGGAATAAAAGGGTTTCCCAAACACAGTAAGGGAGGGAATCAATGTCCTCTGGTTATTATCACTTTTAACATTTTGAGAGTTCCCACCTAGCATGTTAACATTTTTGTATATTTCAATCAGCAGTTGCTTCACCTTTAATTAAAGTAGGTATTGCAAAAGATCTGACCCCGTTACCATTGAGCCTTTTAATCTTATTCTGTGTCTTTTCTACTGAAGTGTGATGATTAATACTGCTACAGAAGTTATGCCAGCATGAGTTCTCAGATCTTCTAATAACCCTCTAAGCATGAATATGCTTCCTTTTATAATCCATCAAATACAGAATTTTAACGAATGTCTCATCTTATTCAAAGCCTTTCTTTTTTGCTTTCACTACTGTGCAACAATTTTTCCCTTTGCTAGGAGGGCACTAGAGGGTTGCTTTTCTTCCCAGCTAGTATAGGAAGGTTGTTCAAGAGGGGGAAATCAACAAAAGCTTCTACTTTCTCAGCAGCATATTTTACAAATCTACAAAGGTGATAGAAGATGGCATTTACCTAGCTGAATATTTGTTTTAACCAATTATTCTTTCCCACAATCCACAGCAGACCTCTTTATCAGAGGTCAAAAGTAAGAAGGAAAAAGAGAACAAATATCAATTCTTCTCAAAATAGCCTTCTCATTTGGGATTAATTTCCCCCTCCCTCCCTCAATTGTAACATCGCTAATGACCTGAAGGTTTCATGGTGGGGACATAGATGTCTCAGCCTTTGAGAAAGTTGGATAATGAATTATTCTTGGGCATTGCTAGGTATAAATCATAGAGTGCTAAACTTTACCAGATTGAGAGTCATAGCAGCAGCTGGCAGTTATAGTCCATGAGACCAACTGAGACAATAAAAATTATTCCTCCAAATCCTAAAATAACTTGAAGAAACTAACACTAGATATTTGCTGGCACTAGAAAAAAAATGAAGTGATGTTGGAATATTAAAATTCTTGGCCAAACTTAACCTTGTTGTTGTTTTGCTTTCAAGTGATTTCTGACATATGGCAACCTAAGGCAAATTTATCAGAGCAAGATTTGTTCATAGGGGGTTTGCTATTGCTGCCTCTTAAGAGAGTATGACTTGCAAAAGGCCATACTGTTGGCCATGAAACCCAGCAGGTTTTCATGGCCAAGAGAAACCTAACCTACTCATCACAAAATTAGGGAGATTACAGTGATGTATCAAGGGCTGATTTTACCTTAGCTGAATTAAGAGAAAGGTTTTGTGTTGACTCAAGTAAAGCTTCTCTACAAAGGGATTTGCTTATTACCAGAAAAACTGAGGACTTTTTTAGACAATCCTTACAGCGCAAGGATCAAGCTGACAAGCTCCGTGAATAATATCTGGCTGAATATGGTGCGGCAGGCTCCAACCCTAAGTGGAAGAGAGACAGATGATTGTGCAGCAGGGATGGCGTCGTCCAAAATCGACCCCTTGCCGCGCCGCTGCTACGAACCTCTCCCGCTCGATCCTTGCACTGCAAGGATCATCTGAAAATGTCCTGAGTCTTCAGGGAGGTCCTTCAAGCCTTTATAAAGGCTCATTGGCCTTCTATAGATTTCTTTACATGTTCCTTTCAAAGAAGAAGACATTTTATCCAGTGTTTTTGACTGGAGTTAACTTGTCTAGCCCATATTTTACAAGCTTGTTTCCAAGAATGTCATGGGGAACCTTGTCAAAGGCCTTACTGAAATCAAGGTATACGATATCCATAGTGTTCCCTTCATCTACCAAGCTGGTCATTTTATCAAAAAAAGAGATCAGATTAGTCTGGCATGACTTGTTTCTCTGAAACCCATGTTGACTTTTTGTGATTATGGCATTGCCTTCTAAATGTTCACAGACTCTCTGTTTAATGATCTGCTCTAGAATCTTCTCTGGAATTGATGTCAGACTAACTGGACGATAATTGTTGGGATCATCTTTTTTCCCCTTTTTGAAGATGGGGACAACGTTTGCCCTCCTCCAGTCTGCTGGGACTTCTCCTGTTCTCCAAGAGTTCTCAAAGATTATTACCAATGGCTCTGAGATCACATTTGCCAGCTCTTTTAATACCCTTGGATGTAGTTCATCTGGTCCTGGAGATTTAAATTCATTTAGTTTAAGAAGGTATTCCTGTACTACCTCTTTGCTTATTCTGTGCTGGATTTCCCCTATTGTGCCCTCTGTTCCATTATCCTCAGGTTGGTCCCCCTTTTCCTTTTCTGAAAACACTGAGGCAAAGAAGGTGTTGAGTAATTCTGCCTTTTCTCTGTCCCCTGTTAGCATTTTGCCATCTTCTCCACATAGTGGCCCTACCATTTCCTTCTTCCTCCTTTTGCTGTGGACAGACCCCCCAGAAAAACCCTTTTTATTGTTCTTAACGTCTCTAGCAAGCCTTCAAAATTTGAGACTCTTCTATCTGAACCCCAAAATAATAAATTATTGGGGGTATTGCCAAGACAGCATGCCTTTTCTTTAGTAGTCCCCACTCCATATCATGTAAAACCCTATCAAATTTTTAGATTTAGAACATACATTTGAGGATTGTTCTAATATTAGTATTAATGTCATCCTTTGACATGTCAAGTTCTGGATGTTTAGGACACAAAAGGAAAATGAAAAACTAGAACTTACCAGTCTGGATATGTCATAAATCAAGTTCACCATATCTATAACTCAGTAATACCCCCCCAAAAAAAGTTTCTTAGGTGAACTGAAGAGGAAGTAACTCCAGGTCTAATCTCCTAAACTTGATGGCTTGTTACAAAAAAAATATACTTTTGATTAATATACCACAGTATGAAAATTACTATCAATCTTCTGCCTATAGAAGACTATTAGCACAAGTAGTAACGACCACTTAACAATGACAAACTTCATTTACCATCTATGATATATGGTTCTATTATGCTGAAAATACATTGTGAGGCCTTCCACGAACTTCACTCTAAATGACAACCATATAATGTATTGTTATTTCTGTCCTGGCTCAATGGCAATATTTAAAAAAGCTCATCTTCTTAAATCAGGTATAATTATTTTTAAGCATTTAGTCTGATCAATCAAAAGAAAATGAATTTCAAAGGCTATCATATCGAAGTACAATGAACAGATATTTTATCTTCCTAGCTTATGAGGCACAAACTTCAATTATATTTACACTGATTTATTTAGTTAGGATGTAGTATGGGTTCACTGTGGCATGTAGATGTTAGGAGTGTCCTTAGCTTAAGTCACTTGGTGGCTTTTGGTAGTGTCAAGACTAGGGTTGTCATTCCACTCAGATATGTCACCTGGAACATCATCAATCCCTCATTTTTTAAAAACGAAAGTCTCTAACCCTGTAGGAGCAGAGCTATAGAGCAAAATTTGCAGTCACAAACTGTGCTGTTGTTTTCCAGGCACATAAGCCTGTTCCTCCCTGACTTTGAATGTGTTTAGCCAATGAATGAAGTCTCACACCTATGTCTTCTTCTGTTATTTCCAAGTCCCCTGGGTCAGTTAATAACACTGCAGGAAAGTCTACTTTTGGAGAAAAGTCTAGCTGACGTCTGTTTTGCAGAACTCCTTGCAAGGACTGTACAGAAAACAATGGGGTTATTGGAGTGCAGGAGAAGAGATGCAACAAGGCATGTGAAAAGTTGCCAAGCAATAGTTAGTACAGTAGGACCCCCATATCCACTGATTCATTATCCACGGATTCAGTTATCTATGTGACACAAAACAGCACACCTACCATAGAGTCTACCTAGAAAATGCATCCTCTCTAGCCATTTTCTAGGTCCTCCAAGAAAACTTTATGGTATTTTAAACCAGAAGTCACATTATTTTCAATGGCATTCACTGTTATCCATGGTTTTTGGTATACATGGGGGGGCGGGGGGCAGAACAAATCTCCAACAGATATGGGGTCCTACTGTATTTAATATTCCTTGGGGTCTATTGTTTTTCATAACTTATGTGATACAGCAATATTATACATTTTCAGTAAATGTCCAGGGGACAGGAGGAATCTATTTCATAAGGGACATGAAGTTCTACTACTTGTGGAAGACAAAAAAATATTCTCATTATTGCCACCAGTTTTCATCCAACCTTGCCTCCTTCCCTGCTGCTGATTCTGCTACCACCCCCTCAACTTGTTCTACTTCTCTTTTACACTACTTTTTGTCTTGCAGCAGTGATAGCATCACTGCCTTCACCTGCCTGTTAACTTGTTCTCTGTCTAAGGCCTTTTAGAAAGAAAGCAAGAAAGCAGGCAGGCAGGCAGGTGCATACAGTGAAACAAATTGAGTGGGGGGAAATTTTGAGAAGCAACTGCAAAGGAGGGACACAGTGAAGAAAACTGTGAAAGGTAGGAGGTGTAGCAGATGGGGTAAGGTCTAGAAGAAGGCAACATGAGATGGCAGGAAAAGGAGGGGAAGAGCAAAGGAGATGTGGAAGTGGTAGAGTTCAAGCACCAAGGGAAGGAATCGTAGCAAGGCAGAGGAAAAGAAAATAAGCAAGGGAGAGTGAGAGATGCAGTGGCAGGGTGCAAGAAGCAAGAGAAATAGGTATAAGATGATGGGAGGCACATAAGAAGGAGAAGTGATGCAAGGAGAAGAAAGGAGGGAAGGGAGGATGGAAGATGCAAATAATGGAGTACAAGAAGCAAGGGAGAGGAGCATGCTGAATTTGTAAGCTGAGGCAAGAAAGGCAGAGTGTTACAGCCACAGAGTAAGGAAGGGAAACATTATGATTGTACAAGGTAAAGCAAGAGAGGAAAGTAGGAGATGGTGCAAGGTGCAGTGGAAAGCTGCGAGGAGCAAGAGAAGCAGGTATAAGGCAAGGCAAAGGGAAGGCGGTGTTTCTCTTTACTTTTCTCTGCATCCTCCTTTGTGAATTGGATGGCAGTCACCAACAGGAGCTTCCTCAGCTGTTTTCATGGATCTGTATATTTTTGCCATCAGTAAAAAAAACGAATGTTCAAAAAATACTATGGAGATCTGCCGAGAGTAGTACAGTAGAAGTGCTTGTTTGTGATAAAACTTCTTTCTTTCCTCCTTCTCATCCAACATCTTCTTCACCACCACCTCCTTCTCCTCCTTTACCTCCTCCTAACCATTATCAACCCAAGAATGTACATGGCCTCTTTATTGTCATGTTATGAATTCTCACTACAACTCTGTAAGATTGACTACCAAGGTCACAAGGTGAATTCAATGACCAAACAGGGGTTTGAACTTGGGTCACTCTCTTCCAAGGCTAACACTTTATATTAGCTCTCTTAGAAAAAAAAGTTACTATAAAAATGATGCTAAGAGTGAATTATAATGGTAGAAAACAATTGCATTTATTAATGTACTATTTTTGCATAATTAGAATGCAATTAATATGCATATTTTTAATAAATTGCATAACATGCAAATTAGATTCCAGAATATGGCAACCCTATTCAGGACTCCATTTGTAAATGTATGCTACTTTTAAGGCTTACTAAGATGGTATATGTGAAATACTTTGAGTTCTTCTTAAACGGTACTTCAATTTATATGCTAAGACTAGCTGAGTGCTATTTATTCCAATTGGCTGCAGCTATCTAAGATATCAGGCTGCGACACTGGTTATTTTTAGGCTGGTTTGCTGAGATCTTCTTATCCGAGAATGGATATCGTATTTTCCAAGCCATAAACTCTGTCATGTACTCTATCTTTTCAAACCATAATGATTACATCCCACATCCAATTGTTAGTTTCAACTAGATTAGATACATTGACTCAATGAGATTTCATAAGTGTTGATTTACCTTTCAGCAATTGAGTCAATGGTTCTACTCTAATTGGAATAACCAATTGGAATTAGGCCTATAATTATATATTTTTTTAAAAAAATCAGTAATTTTAAATATATGAACACTGCTGGTGTAAACATGAAGGTAATAATAGATTAACTGGTGCTAATGAAAGCAGACAATTTCACATTAAAAGAACACTTAAATCATGATCTTTTTGTGAAGGGAACACTAAACTAACACTATGTTTCTCTCTAGAATGATCAAAGAGTTATTACTCTTCTTGGTATCTGAGAAAAGCAGGACAAGTCCAACACAGATAAACAATGGAGATGCTTTCTGTGAGGGGGCAGTTTATATTTCTGCTCTTTGTTCTATTTTATTTAAATCAAAGTAGAACATAAGGATTAGGATTACAAAGATGAAGCAAGTCAGAGTGATGTGCAGTGCCCACCCATGGTAATGAGTGTACTAACAGGCAAAGAAAGAGAAATGTAAGACCAATCCAAAGCAGGCACTCAGTTCACGAGATGGGTGCACATAGCTGTTATCATTGAATGGAAAGTCAGCACTACTTTGCCTAATGGATTGAGAGTAGGCCTAGGAGAATCTTTTCTCCCATTATGAATAATTCTTCCCTTCTCTGGAAGCTCTATCTATCTGAGAATTTGGGTTTACTTTTGTTCCATGTTGGTACATCTTGTTAAAAAAAATGAAACTGCCTGTGCAGTACATTGAAATTGTTCTTAGAATTCTCAAGATGTTTCAATGTATGCATATGCATTGTTCATTTCTTAAATCTCCTGCTTTATAACTTATGCCCCTGATCTGTGGATAATACTGTCTGATCAAGAATAAGGACTGTGCCAAGCCTTAGCTGTTTCAGCTTTCTATTCAAACGGTTGCCAAATGGTTGCTTTGGGAAATCCACAAGTAGGACAAGACTGAGTGCAATAATGTTCTGCTTGATACTAGAGGTTTCATATAGACATCATGAGATGACCTTGGAGGAAGCTGTTCTGCAGTGCTCCCCTGCTGAGGGGGAATAAGCCACTGAGATGGGACAGGGAAGAATGCAAGAGGGAGGAAGGGAGGGATCTGGTTGTCATGATGGGATGGGAAGGGGCTCACATGAATGGCAGTTGTCTTTGGGATGTGTGCATGGGGTGTTAGAAGGGATTGGGTGGTGCTCAAGCTGTATATAAAGCCCCTTTATATAAGGAACATTAGTATCCACATTTTTTTTAAATCCAGGAGGAGTCCTGGAACCAATTCCCCATGGATACGGAGAGCTGACTGTACTCATATAACTGTTAATGACACAAAATGCCAACATGTCTGCCAGATTTTTCCTCTCAGTCCACTTTACTTCCCCACTCCATAAACAAGTTTTTTTTCTGGACAGGGGGTTGGACTAGATGGTCTTTGTGGTCTCTTTCAACTCTATGATTCTATGAAATTAAGCTTTGAAATTTTGCATACCCTACAACAACAACAAACATATGTGATTTGCTGTCATATCTGTAATCCCAGAAAAGCATTATTCTCCCCTAAGACACTAAAATATGATAGAATCTAGTCAGTGACTGATAGAATTTCTATGTTATGCCCCACTGCCTTCCACTGTTTCCTCTTATCAGTGGGGAGGCAACTGGTGAAGATGCTTCTGGTCTGATCTCTGAAATGAAGGATGTCATATATCTTGCACAGGCCACTTACACATTGCTCACTTTATCTTTAAACCATACTTAGAAAAATTCTTCAAATAGAGGTCACCTTTAAGCAGAAGCCTTCAGGTAGAGGATTCCCTCTGGCAGTCCTCTGTAACGTGGAATACTTGGCTACCTTGGTCCCATTCTGCAAACAGGTGATTGAAGATGAACAGTTTTTATCAAATACCAGTTCATTAATCTGTTCATAGGAAGACCTGGTCCAGCAAGGATCTAGGAGCTGAGTATAGGGTGTGGGGTTTTTTTAACTCCACAAAGCTGATTCCCCCCCCCCCACATTTCCCTTCCTTTTTGTCTTTCTTACCTTCTTTCATTTTGTTCTTAATCGGTTTTTTTTTTCTGCACAAGGCAGTACAGGTGCAGGAGTTTTCTTCTGTCCATCAGTTGCTGGACTGGAGTGACTAAGTTATATAATAGCACGGAAAAGCTAATAAATTCATGTTTAGCCCTCCCTAAGAAAATGGATTTAAGGATGGCCTCAAATGTTAATACAAAACGTAATAAAAGATAACAGTCTGTTTGCATCAGTTACTCTGGTGATGGCAAATAAAAAGCACAGATATAGGATGGGTGACACATGGCTTGAGGGCAGTACATATGAAAGGGATCTAGGAGTCTTAGTGGACCACAAGCTGAACATGAGTCAGCAGTGTGATTCAGCAGTTAAAAAAGCCAATGTGATTCTAGGCTGCATTAATACGAGTATAGTATCTAGATCAAGGGAAGTAATAGTGCCACTGTATTCTGCTTTGGTCAGACCTCACCTGGATCCTGAAGAAGGCAAAACCACCACCCAGCAACATAACCAGAAAAGAAAGAAAAGCCATCAAGGATCTCAGTGCAGACCCAGAAATCATTATTCTCCCAGCAGACAAACTCAATGCCACAGTAATCATGGAAACAGAAAAATACAGACAAAAAATAAGGGAACTCTTGGACCTTGCAACATACAGAAAACTCAAGGAAGACCCGACCAACAAAATCACCAGAAAAACAAATGCCTTGATCAAGAACTCATCAATTCAGCAAATCATATACCAGAATCTATGCAGATCAGCAGCCCTCCCACCAAGACTATATGGATTTCCAAAGATCCACAAGGATTCCAATACACTCCGACCCATAGTAAGCACCGTCAGATCCCCCATGTATGACTTGGCCAAGTTTCTGGCCACAGAATTACAAATCCACATAGAACAAATCCCTCACTATATTAAAGACTCAGCTCACTTCATAGAAAAAAAATCAACAACATTGAACTGAAACCTGGAGACAGACTGATCAGTTTTGATGTTGTCTCCTTGTTCACCAAAGTCCCCATAATGGACACCATGGTACTCATACAACAAATATTTCTTGAGGACATCACAGCCTTGTTCAAACACTGCCTCACCACAAGTTAATTCCAGTGGGATAATAAATTCTATGAACAGATAGATGGGGTAGCCATGGGCAGCCCCCTGAGCCCAGTGATAGCAAACTTTTACATGGAACATTTTGAAAAGCAAGCCTTGGAAACAGCACCAAAAAAGCCCACAACATGGTTCTGATATGTGGATGACACTTTCACCATTTGGAACCACAGAGAAGAAGATTTGGTCTTATTCCTGAACCACCTGAACAGCATCAGCATCCACCCAAATATCCAATTCACGATGGAAAAAGAGAAGGAAGGAACACTGCCATTCTTGGATGTCCTAGTCATCCGCAAACCAAACCAACGGTTAGGCCACAAGGCATACAGAAAACCCCCACACATGGACAGATACCTACACAAGAACTCCAATCATCACCCAGGACAAAAAAGAAGCACAATAAAAACATTGGTAGATAGTGCTAAAAGGATCTGCAAACCCCACTACCTGGAGGATGAACTGAAGCACCTAAACTGGGCCCAACAGGCTAATGGTTACTCCAGATCAGACATCAGAAGAGCAACCAGACCCAGAAAAAAACACAGGAATGAAGAAGAAAAACAACCACCCAAAGGGAAGGTATCTTTACCATACATCAAAGGAGTCACAGACAGAATAGGGAAACTGTTGGAAACAAAACCGCCAAACAATCTACAGACCAACTAAGAAAGTCCAAGAAATGCTACGCTCAGCAAAGGACAAAAGAGACCCTCTCACAGCTGTAAGAATTTACCACATATCATGCTGCTATGGATAAGTTTACATAGGGACCACTAAACGCAATGTTCAAACACAAATCAAGGAACATGAGAGACACTGCAGACTGGGCCAGCCAAAAAAATCACCAATAGCAGAACATGTTATAAACCAACCTGGACACAAAATGCTATTTGAAAACACAGACATTCTAGACCAGGCCAACAACTATAATGTCAGAATGCATAGGGAAGCTATTGAAATCCACAAACACCTGGACAACTTCAACAGGAAAGAAGAAACCTTAAAAGTAAACAAAATCTGGCTCCCAGTTTTGAAGAACAATAGAATAAAAACTCAGCACTTACAAAGGAATTCCACCCAGAGACAAGGGGAGTTCCAGCAGATAATGGCTCATCAACCAACCATTAGCCAAACAGACACTAACGAGCCTTGAATTTCTATACCCAGAAACTAACCATTCAATTACACAAATTTACATATACCAGCCTACAGGGGTTCACAGCATATAAGCTCCACATACACTTCTGACGATGCCAGCCACAGATGCAGGTGAAACATCAGAAAGAAACTATTTCAGAACACGGCCTCACAGCTCGGAAAAAAACCCAAGGAAAATGTATCACCTGGAATACTGTGTCCAGTTCTGGGCACCACAATTCAGGAAAGATATTAACAAGCTGGAACATGTCCAGAGGAGGGTGACCAAAATGGTGGGAGGTCTGGAAGCCATGCCCTATGAGGAGCAGCTTAGGGAGCTCAGTATGTTTGGACTGGGGAAGAGAATGTTAAGAGGGGACATGATATTTGAAGGGATGTCATACTGAGGGTGGAGCAAGCTTGTTTTCTGTTGCTCCGGAGACTATGTCATGTAAATATGGACTCAAACTACAGGAAAAGAGATACCATCTAAACACTAGGAAGAACTTCCTGACAGTAAGAACTATTTAGCAGTAGAATGCACTGTCTTGCTGTGTTTCCAAAGAGTTTCCTTCTTTGGAGGTTTTTAAGCAGAGGCTGGATGGCCATCTGTTGGGAATGCTTTGATTGTGTATTCCTGCATGGCAGGGATTGGAGTGGATGGCCCTTGTGGTGTCTTCCAACTCTATGATTCTAATGTTTGAACATCAGACTTTTTCTGTATGCAGATTTCCTTGGTAACATGGCTGGGTTTTTAAAATTATACTTATTGTAGGTGCCATACAAAAGGAACATCACATCTGAATGCTAACTAGTGAAAATAAAGGAGCACACCTTCTAAAGCCTATTCTCAGTACTTGTAGAGAAGATTAGTTGCTTTTGTAGAGCATTTCACTAACAAGTCCTGAGAGAATAAAAAGCAAAGATCAGAGTGATTGGAACATCAAAAGAGTCTTAAATACCTAGAAAAGTTGTGTTTAAAAAAGCATCAAAAATAATTTAGAATGGTAATTATTTTAAGGATCTCTTTTTTTAGCAAGTCATTTATTTTAAGAGGTTTTTTTTTAATAATCCTTTTAAGGTAGCTGTGATATCATAATGAAGACATAAAATCTTTGAAACCCTATGAACAAAATCTAAGACTCTAAATTATGTATTGTATTACAAGGCTATGAGCATGGGAAAGAGAGGAACTATTATTAAAATTATTTTAAGAAAATTGTAAAAACATTCAATATATGAAATATTCAATATATTATTCAGCACTGCATTAAAAATAAAAAAAACTCTTCTAATTAAAACAAGAACATGTATAAAATATGTACTGAATAGTACTATCTGAATGTATCCAGTTACAATGAACTGGTTTCATATAATTTATGGTCACCATAGTATTTTCAGGCAGAATTAATCCACATAGTTATAAGAAGCTGTTTAACTTCCTTTCCATTTCCCTAACAGTTTCACCAGGCTGGAAGATCATTTTACAACAATCCTATGAGGTATGCCAGCATTATCCCCTTTATTGCAATGGAAGATTCAGACGGAAAGATTTGCCTGAGGCACCCAAATGAGTTCATGACTAGGTGAATCAAGGACTTCTGAGCCCTGAGGTTATATCCTTATGTACTTCCCTCACAGAAGCCATTAGAATTCAATTGCCTTGTGAGCAGGAGAGGAAGAAGCCAGTGAAGTCAAGAAATACAATGTTATATTTAGAGCAGTCATAGCTATACAGTATATGGGCTTTAAATGTGAAAGAATGTTCAACAATATTCAAAAAATGATAACTTTTTAAACAAAAAAATAACAAAAATGAAAGTTGATCGTGAGTAAAAATAAACGAAATATGATGCTCAGCTCTCCCTGCGGTACCGCAACAGTACCGGCAGGAGCGAGCGTCATACGAAAGGGGCGCTTTGCAGCGCAGCAGCCTCGCATGCTGGAGAGGCTGCTTGCGTTATTTTTCGTTGTCTGAAAAAGTCCCTGGACTGATAAGAATCTTCACATTTCAGGACTCACTCTGCACAACATTCACATGTGTTTTTACATGCAGAAAATAATACTATGGGCTTCACTGGAATATGTGAATGTTAAAGAGTAAATCAATTTCTGAAGGAATAACACAGACACTTAGGATAATTAAGGCACATAGCCCAGGTATGAGAGTCATTTAGCTCTCCAGATGTTGTTGGTCCACAACTCCCAGAAGCCCTAGCCCACACAACCAGTCAAGAGCATTGGTGGGAGTTGCAGTCCAATGATACTTTGAGGGCAACATGATTCACAACACTGATATAGCCCAACACAGCAAGCAGAACAAGAAGAACTCCAAAGAAAATTCTGTGAGGAGTGCAAAAAGTCAATGAAAATACTGTCCACATGCACAATTGTAGAAGGAAATGTCTGGATAGTGGCTAGAAAGAGATCAACACAGGAGAGTTGTTAAAGCCATGATAAATGGGAAAGGAGGCTGCCTGGTCACATCTTATTGCAAGCAACCAGGGCTGTGTTTTGAACATGATGTTCCTAATGTGGAAAAGCAACAATGAACATACAGAAACTCTTAAGTGAACAATACTGAATAAAATCAATTTCATTATGACAGATATCAAGTGAACTCAGTTACCATTATCATATGTACTAGTTCAAATCACTGTCTCCTAAACTTTGGGATTAGCATTACTATGACCATGAAAAAGTTCATTCAGAGTAACTATCCAATGGCACCTTCAAAAAAGTTTTTTTTTCCCAGTGAAGTCTATAGCAATAGGGCTGTGTATGGATGAAGAATTTAACCTTGCCATCCTGCATGTTTGACATCTTGTGTGGCACTCATGGATTATATATACAGCTTTGGCATCCAACCTACTTTTCTGCTGCTGGACCCTGTAGTGACAAGGATGCTGGTGTCATTTCCCTCCCCCATGGTATCACCTGGTGCATTTCAGCCTCTCTGCATCCCCCCCCCCAATGCAGCCACTGGCTGGACCACCTCTTCCCATGGCCATCTAATGGCGAGGGTAAGACCACAACAGCCAGTCAGTTTCTGGCTGCATTTTTGCAGCAGGATACATGAAGGAGATGTTATCCTCCCAGAACTCCCAGAGGTCTGGGGGTCTTCTTCTGGAGGTCTGGAAAGATGACATTACATATCTGCAGTGTTTCTGCAGGATCCTGGATGCCTCCTTTCACAATTACTATAAGGGCATACATAGGCATAATCTCTGTGTATGTTACTAACAGGATTCTGGTCTATGACATTCTTACTGACAAATTAAAGGAAGCTACTGTATCGTCCAAGAAGCCAATTTCTGTGGTACAGAACTAATACCTCAGCCTGGCAACAATAAAGGTGATGGCCACAAGAGCTCAGCTGAAGGTGTTAGGGGAATTGGATAAGACCTACTGTGTGTTATGGGAAGAAATTCAACTGAAAATCACAGTACCCTAGCCCACCCATCCCTTAAAATAATATTAAATTATAAAAGATTAAAACATACAGTAATTAAAATATATAAATTAGACAGAAAAAAATTAAAACATACAATAGTTAAAAAATCTAATTGCAGCTCAGAAGGACAGCCGAGTCTTGGTCCGGGATAGTTATTCAGGAAAGGCCTGCCGGAAAAGATCTGTCTTGACAGCTTTTTTAAAGCTCTCTAAGGTGGTAATAAGACGGATCTCGTCCAGCAGGCCATTCCATAATCTGGGAGCAGTAGCAGAGAAGGCCCTCTGGGACGTCACCGACAGCCTTGTTTTCATAGGCTGTAACAGATTCCTCCCAGAGGACCGAAGTGCGCACGGAGGGTCGTACGGAAGGAGGCGGTCCCGGAGATAAGTTGGACCCAAGCCATGTAGGGCTTTAAAGGTTATAAGCAACACCTTGTACTGTGCCCAGAAACTAATAGGCAGCCAGTGGAGAGCTTTTAGCACAGGTGTTATATGCTCTCTTCTGGAAACACCAGAAATCAACCTGGCTGCCATGTTCTGAACTAGTTGAAGTTTCCGAGTCAAGCACAAGGGTAGCCCCATGTAGAGCGCATTACAGAAATCCAGACGGGAGGTTACCAGTGCATGTACCACAGTTTCGAGGTCCCTGGTTTCCAGGAAAGGGCACAGCTGGCGTATCCGCCGAAGTTGATAACAGGCACTCCTGACTGTCGCATTTACCTGATTAGACATCTGGAGCAACGGGTCCAGGAGCACCCCCAGACTGCGAACACAGTCCTTGGAGGAGAGTGTAGTTCCATCCAGGATTGGAAGTTGTATTCCCAGACCTGGTTTCGGGCCTGTAACTGTTAGTACCTCCGTTTTGTCTGGATTCAGTCTCAATTTGTTTTTCCTCATCCAGTCCATTACTGCTTTAAGACAATTATTGAGAGGAGAGACACCATCTGAAGTCGAAGCTGATGACCAAGACATGGAGAAGTATATCTGGGTGTCATCAGCATACTGATGACACCGCACTCCATGCCTCCGAATGATCTCTCCCAGCGGCTTCATATAGATGTTAAATAGCATCGGGGACAGGATGGCACCCTGAGGAACACCACAGCTAAGCTCTATTCTGGTAGAGCAACTGTCCCCGAGCCTCACCCTCTGGGATCTGCCCGAGAGGAAGGAACGGAACCACTGCAAAGCAGTGCCTCCAGTTCCTAACCCCCTCAGGCGATCCAGGAGGATGGAATGATCTATTGTATCAAAGGCTGCTGAGAGGTCCAAGGGCACCAACAGGGTCACACTACCCCTGTCGATCCCCAAGCAGAGGTCATCAGCCAGAGCAACCATGGCAGTCTCCACTCCATATCCCATCCTAACGCCAGTTTGAAATGGATCTAGATAATCAGTTTCATCCAAGACAGCTTGGAGTTGGGAAGCAACCGCCCTCTCAATCACCTTGCTTAGAAAAGGCAGCAAGGAGACTGGCCTATAGTTGTTCCTGTCCAAGGGGTCCAGGGAAGGCTTTTTCAGGAGCGGCTTAACCGCCGCTTCCTTCAGACAGGGTGGAACATACCCCTCCCTGATGGACGCATTGATAATATCTCTAAGGCCAGCCAAGATGGACAGGGATCGAGGGGACAGGTCGTCTTCCTCACTCTACCAAGGAGCTTGTCCACATCATCGGTACTCACAGACTCAAGCTGATCCAATAAAATTTCATCAACGGAGTTGCTGGACACCTCGTTTATAGATTCTGTCATAACACTGGTATCTAAGTCGGCTCTAATCCAAGAGATTTTATCTGCAAAGTTGATGTTAAACGCATCACAGCAGGCCGTTGTCGGGTTGAGTAAGGGGTTCTGCGCAGGTGGAATCTGCGTCAGCTCCCCCACCACTCTAAACAGTTCTGCTGGACGGGACTCTGCAGACGCAATACGTGCAGAGGAGAAAGACTTCTGCGCTGCACGTATCGCCTCTCGATAAGAATCAAGGAAATTCCTATGACGAGTCTTGTTGGATAAGAGTGCGCTCTAGTCGTAGCCAGGTGCGCTCTAGTCGTTGTCCAGCCCGCTTCATCTTCCTAAGCTCCTCTGAATACCAGGGCTTACAGTTAGGAGCAGGCTGGAAAGGACGCTTGGGAGTGATTGTGTCGATAGCCTTGGTGAGGTCGGTGTTCCAAATATTAACCAAAGCTTCAACAGAATCACCAGCGTTACCAACCATTAAACCCTCCAAGGCTTTCTGGAATCTAATTGGTTCCATTATCCTTCGAGGGTGGACCATTCTAATAGGTCCACCACCCCCAGTAGGGCAGACAGTGGCTCTTAGCTCCATCTTGACCAGGAAATGATCCGTCCATGACAATGAAGAGGTTTTAACAACCTTCGCCCACGGATATTCCTGTTCCGTACTAAAGGCCGCATTGAGGGTATGACCTGCACAGTGAGTAGGCCCAACAACCAATTGGGATAGGCCCATGTTTGTCATGGATTCCATGAACTCCCGAGCTGTGCCAGTTAGATTTAGCAAGCTAGTGTCAAGTGGGATGTTGAAGTCGCCAAGAACTAAAAATCTGGGCGACTCCAGCAGCAACTCTGAGACCAGCTGTGTTAGCTCGGTTAGGGAGTCTGTTAGACAACGGGGTGGCCGATACACTAACAGAATCCCTAAGCTATCCCTGGACTTCAGGCTTAGGTACATACACTCGATGTGGACTGTGTTCCGGATAGGCTTCCTGGTCAAGGTTAGATTGTTTTTATGAACCAGAGCCACTCCTCCCCCCCCCACTTTTCCTTACCTGCTCACTAACTGAGTACCTAGCCGGGAGTGCCTGCGCCCAAGTCGCAGCACTGGCCTCTCCCAGCCAGGTCTCCGTAAAGCATGCCAGGTCGGCAGCCTCATCAATAAAAGGTCATGGATAATATGTGTCTTGTTTTTAACCAACCTGGCATTGCAAAGGAGCAGAGTAAGGGTCTGTGGAATGGTTGGTGCGCTCTCCAATTTATTCTGAGAAACAGAGTGAACTGAAGGCGGGATAGATATTAAACATCGATCCTGCTTTCTTTTGTAACAATTTTTCACTCTGCTACCGCCATACCTTCCCTTTCCCCACATAACCTCAATTCCCACTCCCAGATCATTCCCGGCCCCTGGTAGGTGTCCCTGGGGTGGGGTGGTGGAGTGACTTTTAAGGCCAGCCACTCCTGGCCACACCCCAACTCCCTGCTGCCTCAGCTGCCCTTACCCCGGTGTAATGGGGAAGGAAGAAAGGCTTCCTCACAGCCCTGCAGAGTCTTCTTCTTCTGGCTGGCTGGCTGACTGGCTGACTGGTAGGTGTCCAAATGATTCCAAATGGGGGGGGGCAGGTTTCAGCCAGGGGTTTCAAAAGAGCATCTGTAGCTCAGAAAACTGATAGACCTGACATGGTAAATAAGGAGGAGCATGGTGAAACATACAATAAATCAATATTTCATGATGGCATCATCACTGAGGTCTTTTGCTCCCCCAACCTGATAGGATCAGGTTGTCTGGTCAAAAATACAGTCCCTCAGAGGAGTATAGTTACCCTTTTCAAGGTAATGAGTAATGATCTTCCCTTCATAATGCCTAGTGGGGTTTCTGTCAGCTTATGCACTGACAATAGCACTCTGCAGATTCAAAACAGGTCCTCTCGGGTTGATGAAACCCAACTGTATGCAGTTTTGAGTAAATAAGAAGAATGGGGAGACTTCTGGGGCCTGACTTTCCTTTGGTTAAAACTGAAGTCTTCTTTAGACAAAAGTGTCCTAAGACTATTAATCTGCAATTACATGAGAGGAGAATTCAGGTGCTATAGTTCTAGGTGTAGAGTTCTAGGTGTAGGTGTAGAACCAAGCTTTGATGGCAAACTGACACGGAAAGCATATCTTGATTCCATGGAGAGCATATCTTGATCAGGAAATGTAAAATACAATCCAGGCCATTTCTGGAAGTAAAGAAAGATCTAGAATCTATCTTTGTAGGAGGAACAGACTGACAGTGATGTATTCAAGTCTTTTACTCCAAGTCTCAACTCAAGTCTCAAGTCCTTACAAGATACTTTTAAGTCAAGTCTCAAGTCGAGTCTGGGAGCCAACTTTAACAGGAAAAAGGTTGGGGGTTTGAAGCACCAGCAGGGCAAAAGAAGGGGTGAGGAGGAGCCAGTGCAGTTGCAGCTGGCTGTGGAGATGCTAACTTGAGCAGCACTGTCTGAGAAGGGCAAGGGCAAGAAGACTGTTGTAGACCATGTAATTGTTTTGTTTGTGTGTGTGGATGTGTTTTTCCAATGGAGGTGGGGGAAGGAAAGGAGGGATCCAGGTTGTTTAAATAGATCAGCAGCATCAAGGGAACGAGTGTGTGTGAAAGATTGTGATTCTTTCATTTGGGTTGAGGAAGAAACAGGAGGAATATGAAAACAAATGGGAAAACTAAACTAGAGGTTGGGCTTGAGGTTTGTTAAGCAGCCTATGAGAAATGCTTCCCATGCTCTGGGGCTGAGCCTTGCCTGCTGTTTATGAAAACCTTTAGAGGATCCTTCCACCTCAAGCCTGTTGCCAAACTCATTTGCTGTGTTTTCCTCCAAGAAAAGCTTGCCACACTCTCAGGGGAGAGTCTTGCCTGTTGACAATAAATGCTTTACAAGGCTCCTCCTCCAAAACCAGTGAGTTAGTAGCTAAACATATACAAGTATCAAGTTGAGTCAAGTTACTGCTTCATTTATGGCAGAATCGAATCCAAGTCAAGTCATTGAAGCAATTCAAGTCTGACTCGAGTCTATATCATTGTGGACTGAAAGATCCTTCCAATGTTGTGCTTACATTCAACCTCTGATATGGTTGCCAAACTTACACATTTGCTTTTCATACTTTGTTACATCAACCTCCAGACTTGAGTTCTGAGATTAATGAGAATTTTGTCATCTCTTCCCATATAGGAATGCAATTCTTTATTAATTTTGTTCTTGCAGAGGAGAACAAATAATTTGTTCAGCCCCACCCCCACATACACATGCACACACACTGAAAGAATGTTTCAAAACCTGCAGTTTTTGAAGATTTCTTAGTTTAGCATTGATGTCTGATGGGATGGGGGGGACCTCTTACCACTGCACTTGCAGCAGTAAACATGTTTCCCCTCTCTCAGATATCTGCTGCCCCTACTGGTCCTCATCCTCCAATGTAAGGATGGAAATAATGGGTAGCATCCTGTTAGTGACATAGGTGCACAGATCTCTTTTGGGATGAGGTGCTATTGCCTGGCTATGGTCTAGCTATCCTCCCGCCTTTTGTATTTTATCCAAACCTTCCCCTGGAAGCTGTCAAGTAGTCACCATTTCTGCTGTCTACTAGTGGGATGGGAGGGGGAGGGGAGCCAAGTCAGGCAATGAAAATGCAGCTGGTCTGGTATTTAATATGTAAAGGGTATGGTTTTAGAATACAGTAGGGCCCCCACATCCACTTTTTCATTATCCACTGATTCAGTTATCTGTGGTTTCGGTTTCAGCACAGCTACCACAGAGTCTTCCTAGAAAATGCATCCTCTCTAGCCATTTTCTAGGTCCTCCAAGGCAACTCTATGGTATTTTAAACTGGAAGTCCCATTATTTTCAATGGCGTTCACTGTTATATGCGGTTTTCTTTGATGGTAGAGTGCAATCAGCTTATTGTATCCCTAGGTTGTGGAAGCAAAAGGATTTTGACTGTGAAACCAGCTGTTGATCATGATGGCACAATTGATGGGTGTTGTAATGGCATTATGATGGGTTAAAAACAAAGACATGATAATGCCCTGATCTTGCCAGGCTCCCTTTTGGGATTGTTTCCAATTGGAGCTGGAGGATTGACCAGTAACAACAATGCGATTAATGCAATTTGGTTCCATGGGCATCTGGGTTGGTTTCTGTTGGATGTTTAGATAGTACGACTGACTATGTGACGAATGTTGCTGTCCTTGAACAAGCAGGGATCACCAGCATTGAGGCCATGATATTGAGAACACAGCTGCGCTGGGCAGGGCACGTTTCTAGGATGGAGGACCATCGCCTCCCAAAAATACTACTCTATGGTGAACTCGCCACGGGTCAGCGTGGGAGGGGCGCTCCAAAAAAGCGATACAAGGACTCCCTGAAACAACATCTCAGGCTTGGCCAGATTGATCACCAACGGTGGTCCGCCCTGGCCTCACATCGGGAGGCATGGAGACGCAATATCCACAATGCTGCAGCCTTATTTGAGAACTCACGACGAACAAGTCTTGAAGAGAAACGACAACGCAGAAAGAATCACAACCCAAAAACACCACCCAAGGAGACCTTCTGCTGCACTTTTTGCAACCGGACTTGTTTGTCTCGGATTGGCCTTTTTAGTCATCAGCGCGCTTGCAGAAGGCGCGGGATGAGTCCTTCCTGAATCTTCGTTTGCGAAGAAAAGCCAGAGGAGGAACAGAATGAATTCAATGATTTATTTGGGAAATCTCATATCTCATATGGATGCATCTTTGCCTTCATCCAGAACACAAGTTAAATACTGGAATTTTTTAAAAGAATAGTAAAACTAGTGAGAATTGAATGGTACTGGAGGTAATTTCCCCTTTTTGTCCTGTTTTTCATACTTTTAACCAGCAAGATTAAGCATGAAAGGTCTGCCTTCTTTGGTTATTAAAGGGACATTTAATAGCCCTTTAATAACCACTTGGGCACTGGATGGGATTACTTGGTCCTCTGTGATATGTGTAAGCTATGAGTTATAGACCATGGCTGGAATTCTACATGGGCTACTTACTAATGTTTGTGTAACTATGTAACACCTCCCAGCCAATCCCCCCTCAATCCAAGTCTACTTTACTAGCATCAACCACACTGAGATAAGGAAGTCTGTTCTGCTGGGGATCCGTGAGTGGGTGATGTTTCCACCCCCTCCCACCAGTGAGCAAGACTGTAACACAGAAGGGTGACAAGTGTCCTGCTTCTGATTGTCACAGCCTTGCTCACAGGTGGGAGGAGAGTGGAAACAAATGTCCTTCTCTCTATACAGCTGATGCCCAGTAAGGTAGGCTGGGGGAGCAGTTACAGTTATGGCAATGATTGTGACTACATTGGGATCATGGATATAGATCATTTATGGATGTGTAACTCTAGATTGCACATCCATAACTGTGATAATGAATTTCAACCCATATTCTTTGGGACTGCCTTTAGTATGGGGATGAATTTGTATTTCTGTCCACTGGATAATAGGGCAGCTCCTGCTAGTAATTAGGGAGCTATGCTTCATGATTGTGGCTTGTGGAATCTAGTGCTATCTGCTGTTTGGCATTTCTGCAAGGCTGTTATTTAGTTGGTCATTTGTGAATTAAAGATGTTAATTGAGTTGGAAGTAGGAGGTAATAATAACATCTTTTCAGTTTTGCTTCCTCACAAAACCCCAAAAGCAGCAGAAGATGGCACAGCAGGATGAGAGAAGAAATACAACTATGTCCATAATAGGGATGTAAAGCTTCATAAAATTCATTCTCATGTACAAGAATGAATAATTTAACCATATTTTTTTCTCCCCACTGTGAGAAAGTCCTTGAAAACTGTATAGTTTCCAAGGACTATTCATAGTTTTGGATTTATTCTGTGTGGTTTTTTTTTTTTTTACTTCACATAAGTTGTTTTCCACAGAAATGTTGTTTTCTGATCAGATCATGCCTTCTGTGCATGAAAATTGTTAGAAAATTATATGTTTTTGCATTAAAAAAATGTGTTCCCCCTTCTCCCCATGCAGAATAACTCCATAGCTGCAAAAAATAATAATATTTAATTAGGGTTCTCTTTGTCAGTTTCCTGATGCTCAGGAAACTCCCCTTTCATCTGGGTAATGAATATTCTTTCCATTCCTAGTCCATAGTACATGTATCAAAAGAAGAAACAGTAGCTTTACCTTAAGAATCTATTGACACTCGTACCTCTACAGTCCTCAGTTGTGGGGGGAGGGGAGATTTAGGGGAAGACTGGACAAGAAAAGAGCTGAATTGGGATATACAATATTCAAGAATTCAATCTATCAGTAAAGGGTTAGAGAAAGATAATGTCTTCTTAGCACGCCTTTTATACTGTATACTACATTGTGTTTAGACAAATAACTTTCCCCAAGGAAACTATAGTCTTGCATTATGACAATGTTTGTACTGTGCTTTCTTTTCTACATCCAGAACCAAAGAAGTATATCTACACATAAGTGTGCTCGCTACCATACATGTATTTACTTGCTTACCTTTGCTTGTTTGCAGAACCTGTCACCAACCCCTTTTTATTGTTCAACTATTTTTTATTACCACCATTGAGATTGTACCTAATGGTCCCAGGATATTTTGCATTTGCATTGCATTTCACACTTCTTCGCCCTGCTTTTGTACACATGCCTCCCTACTGATGCTTCACTCCCTGCATATGAAGATGTGGACTGGAGTCTATAAAAGCTTGTGTTGAAATAAACACTCCTTAATTCTTTTTAATGATTGACGCATGAAATAATGAGACCAGACACAGAAGAATGGGTTGAAATACGGGCCACTTTATTGATATCTCACCTATTTATTGTATATTTCTTGGGGGATGAAACCTGTAAAGGGGAGATCCCTTGCGGGGGCAGCTGGGCAGTTGTTCACAAGTGACCTAACTCCCAGCATCCCTGGGCGACTCACCTGAGCCCCAATGGGGATCCCGGTGTCCGGGGTTCCCTTTGGGCGCCATCTGCTGGAGGGCCCTGCACCAGGCAGCAAATCCTTAAGCTGTGTAGCTTCTGCGAAGGATCGCAACCCAATGCTGGCCGTAAGGATAGCCTACCTTGCTGCATCCCATCCATTCAGATGCCGATACAGCTCAGTGATGGCTTTCCTTCCACTCAAATTGAGGTTGCCATAGGTGATCACCAGATCATTATCTCCCCACTCCCTGCCACTGATAGAGGCAAGTGTCCACTTAGCCCCTATCCCCCACACAGGAGACTAAGACAGCCTGCACCCCATTCCACATACCCTCAAGAAATAGCTGGATCCCCCTGTCAGATAAGTGGACCCCGTCAACCCTGTAATGTTCCGGGCATTTGTAAGAAATGCCCGGGTACTAGATGAAATGGCCAAGGCCTCCATCCATTGCCCGGTGCACAGCCTTGTTAACCTTCTTGCTGGCGATGTCCAGCAGCTTAGGGGCCCCTTCACCCGGGTAAGAGAGTCGTGGAATGATATCCGACCAAACCAGGAAAACTTGCGGCCACGCCGTCTTAATCCGTTGCATGTCTGCTAGGGCTTGTAGCGTCAAAGCTCTGCCTTTCAGAAGGCCCAGGTCGTTTCCGCCCAGATGGATCACCAGGACATGCAGTGGAGGACCACGACGCTCCTGAAACAGCAAATTGATTAGACCATTCCACCTCAAACCCCGTTTGCCAAGCCATTCAGAAGAAGCAATGTCTCCGAGACCCAGCTTCGGACCCAAATGGCTTCTCCTGGCATGTCGTGCCGCCCAATACACAAAGCTGTGGTCACAAATCAGTACCCGGTATCTCATATCTGTAAAAGAAAGCACAGTCATAGAACACCACAACACACTCAGTCAATGGCATATTGGGCGGACATAGCCCTTGTAAGCAGCTGACTTCCAACATCCCAACTTCTTAATGGCCTCCAGCCGCATACCCATCGCAGTGGCCATTGAAGCAGCCCCAATTCTAAAGGAATGGGAGCAGAAACGGACGCCCCTCAACCCCAGGCATGCCAAAGCTTTGTTTGTGATTGCCCAAAACTGATACTTTGTCAGCGGCGACCCATCGGCGTGGCAAAAGAGGGGGCCGAACTGAACCGGCCGTAATTTCAAATACTCTCTAAGGGCAACTACAGGGCAGAGGGTCCTGTCTTGGCACTCGCGCAGTACAATGCTCATGCCCTTCCCTATCTGATCAGTCTTTGATTGCCTGATCGTTATGGTGACTGCTTTGGGGCCCATGTTGATGTCGCCCAACCTAAGAGCCAGGCCACCCTTGTCCTTTTTAGACGCCACCACCAGCTCACTGATGTGTAACGTGCCAAAAAAGGCCGTCAGGGAAGCCACGTGGAGCAGCGCCACCTCAAACGGAGTTGTACAAACATTGGGCTATATCTGGAAAAGGCCCTTGAGAATAGCTGGGGAGAGGGGTTGCCTATCATCGGTTGCCTTTCCTTGCTGTCTGGCCCAACCCTCCAGTGCCTTCCTTATTCTAAAATCCGATGTGTTGTCCTGTAATCCCTGCACCTTACTCCAAAATGCTAGGGTGGCCAACCTGGACCAAATTGACTGGGGAGCAAGGCCCTTGTCTTTAAGGGATACACAGAAATGAAGAAGATGTGGGACTGGTACTGGCCAAGAGTTAGGTAGACGCACAGTGTTCCAAAATTCAAAAAATTCCTGAATGGTTCGCTTATATACCCTCCTGGTGCTGGGAGCGATGGAAAGGCTGATGGCCTTCACTATTTCACCAGTCCAAGCTCCCACAAATCCTCCGGCATCGGATCTGGCACCAAAAACGAACTGTGGAATTGGCAAACTCAGGCGCCCACAACCTGACTGCAACCAATATCAGAAAGAGCTCCAAAAACGTAGGGTCGGAAGTGACGCCCATACCAATCCAGTCACTAGGCCAGCATTCAGCACACCACCTCCCTGCATAGTAGACCCCAAAGCTAGGGAGCCGGCGGTGTCAGAGGACACCTTAAGGGCATCCCCTAAATGTAATTCCTCCCTCCAAAAGGAGACCCCGTTATGCTGCAGCAAAAATTCATACCATACGTTCAGGTCTAGCTTAATTTCGCGGGTGACCCTAACCCTGTGATGAGGCTGTGACACCCCCGCTATGGCATCGCAGAGGTGCCGGATGAAGGCCCTGCCTGGCACAATCACTTTGCATGCGAAATTCAAGTGGCCTATCAGTTCCTGAAATTCTTTAAGTGTGGTCTTGTTACGATGCAGAAGACTTTTAACCCTGCTTAGGAGATCATCTATCTTACCCAAGGGCAGCTGACAAAACTGGTCTATCGTATCAATTTCAATACCAAGGAAAGCCAGTTGGTGACTAGGGCCCTCTGTCTTTTCCTGTGCAAGGGGAACCCCGAATTCCTCCATAAGGGTCTGAAATTGCTCCATTAGAGAGCATCAGACCCCAGTGCCGAACAAAGAGGAAGTCGTCCAGGTAGTGTACCACCCCGTGCAGCCCCATTCGATGTTTGACAGCCCACTCCAAAAAGGTACTGAACTTCTCAAAGGCTGTGCACGAGATAGAGCAGCCCATAGGCATTGCCCGATCCATGTAATAGAAGCCATCAAATGAGAAGCCCAGAATTTCGAAATCACCGGGGTGGACTGGCAAGAGGCGAAACGCCGATTTGATATCACACTTGGCGAGCTCAGCACCCAGGCCATGCCTTTTAACCACTTTAATAGCTGCATCAAAGGAGGTGTACTGAACAGTGCACAATTCCTGCAGTATAAAATCATTAACTGACTGTCCCTTCGGGTAAGAGAGATGATGGATTAAGCGAAATTCGCCCGGTGTCTTCTTCAGGACAATACCCAAAGGTGAGACACGCAAACAAGGGGAAGGTGGGTCAATGAATGGGCCTAGGACCTGTCCCTCCACAACCTCTTTCTGAATCTTTTGCCTGACTACATTTTCCAATCCCCGTACAGATTTGAGGTTAAGTGCCATGTAAGGCTTTCTCACCCCTTGGTAAGGAATGCGAAAGCCCTCCTGAAACCCATCCCGTAAGTATTGAGCTGCCGACCGGTCCAGGTAAACACACAGCCAGGCAGCAAGAACGTCCAACCTAACTGGGCTGGGTCCCTTTTCCCTGAGGAGCAGGGTTGTTGGGGCCCTTTCTCCCTCCCTGATGTTCCTTGCCAAACTGTCCCTTCCCTTTGGGGCAGTTGCGGAACGAATGTCTTCCACCACATATGGAGCATTCGTGACAAAAAGTCCAAGGGTGGCGTGAGCAGGCCCCCCTGTAGCCAAACTCCCAACATAACAACCAGTGATTTGGCATCCCTGACAGGGACAACTAGGTAGACAGGCGTGGAGCACTGCCAGGCCTGGCATTTTGACATAAATGCCCGCTCTGTGCCCTTTTGCCCAGTATTGACCGGCTGGGGGACATAACCTGCAACCACAGGTGTGAGTTGATAATATCTCACCTCATAATTGGGTTGGAAGCAGCCATTTGCCTAAATGATTCATTGTACTGGAGCCAGGCCAGGCCTGCAAAATCCACATAGGCCCTGTATATAATGTCGAGGTATCTTATGAGAGCATACGATTTGTGGGGCTGACTGTGGGATACCACACCAGCATATATCAGGAAACCTGCCAACCAGTTAGACCACGTCCTATCGACACGTCTCCTTTTAATCTTTTCCTTCTCCCTATCATCCAATTCATCTTTTTCCTTCTTGTCCAATTCACGAAAAAGGAGTGAGAAGATGTCTACATACTCCCCTTTCAAAATTTTGTCCCTAGTCGCCTGCCAAATGTTCACCCAAACCAGGAGCCTGCTCAAGGCCCATAGGACTGTGTGGAAGCATCATAGGCACATGGCCACCAGTGGCAGGTGAACCCAGGTGGGCCAACATGTAGGGGGACCCCATAAACATCGCTTGCCCTCCACCCAGCATACCCGGGTACCAGCTGAACATGGCATTGGTAGGGCTGCCTGGGGGGCTACCAAATCCCTGAGTGTGGGAATCAGTGTTAGAGTCCGGTTGGCTCCATGGCCACGCCAGCATGTTGGCAGTGTCATTCGGCAACTCACCTTGACCAAGGGTAGCTGGCTGCTGTGTTCCAGTGGGCCCTTTGCCAGGCAAATCCTTGTCATCCTGTGTCTCGCGGTTCACATCCCCTTGTTCTTCCAAGGCCTGGATAAGGGCAAGAAGCTGGTTAGCAGCATGATTAGACAATCCCCCCCACATTGTCCCTTGCCAGACGCTTGGGAGGACTTGGTAGCCACGTTTCCTCCAAGGCCTGCAAGCAGTCCAAGATTTGGTGTAACACACCCTCCACCGGGTCCTGAGGGTGGGCGGGTTCCTCGGGTTCAGGGTCCCAAGGGCGGGCAGGTTCAGCAGGCTCCTTACCCTTGCCACCTTTCTTACCCCTTCTGGGTGCCATGTCACTAAAGTAAAAGGAAGCAACCACAATCAAAAGGAACCAAATTAACTAAAAGTAAACAAGTAATTAAGTCACCGAAATTAAGTAAAAGTAATTAAGTAATTAAGTAATAAAGTAACTAGGCAAGTAACTTGGAGTACTCAAGCAAGCAACTGGAACATTACCGAACTTAATTAAAAGTAATCAAGTAATCAATTCACTAAGTAACTAAGCAAGTACCTTGAAAATAATTAAGGAAATAAGCAAGTATGCAAGTAACTCCAAAGCAATGAAGTAATTAAAATATGTAAAGTAATTAAGTAATTAAGTAACTAAGTAACTAAGTAAGTAACTTGAAAGTAAGTAAGGAAATCAGCAAGTAGGCAAGTAACTGCAAAGCAATGAAGTAATTAAAATATGCAAAGTAATTAAGTAACTAAGTAACTAAGCAAGTAACTTGAAAGTAATCAAGGAAATAAGCAAGTATGCAAGTAACTAAGCAAGTAACTTGAAAGTAATCAAGGAAATAAGCAAGTATGCAAGTAACTGCAAAGCAATAAAGTAATTAAATTAAGCAAAGTAATTAAGGAAATAATTAATTAAGCAAGTAACTTTCAAACAATAAACCAAACAATCAGTGGAGCAGTGGAGTAACAGAAGGGGGAAGGGGATGAACAAACAAAGGGCCACATGGAACAAACAAAGGGCCACGTGGGGTAACGGGTTGGGGGTGGCAAACAACAAACAAAGGGCCACATGGGGCAATGGATGGGGGGCGGAAAACAACAAAGGGGGCAAAGGGCCACGCGCCACAGAGACAGAGGCCACAAGCAGGCCGCGGCAGGCAGCAGGCTGCAGTGGAGCGGTGGCAGAGCTGCGTGGGAGGTGGCAGCAGAGGGGTGGAGGGCGAGCAGGCTGCAGCAGGGGGGTGGCGATGATGGAGGCTGCACACAGGCCGCGTCAGGGAGCAGGCCGCTCAAGCAGTCCAGAGGCTGCACCAACAAGCAGGCTGCAGCATGGGGGGTGGCGATGATTGAGGCCGCACACAGGCCACGGTAGGGAGCAGGCCGCTCAAGTAGTCTGCGTCAAGCAGGCTGCATGGCCGGAATCAGGCCACGCTGGAAACAATAGGCCGCGGCGGGGGGGCGGCAGAGGCTGCACCAACGAGCAGGCCCCGAGTGGCACGGGGGACAATAGGCCAGGGGCCACTGCGGGGGGGGGGGAGAAGTGGAGGCCGCGCCAACGAGCAGACCCCAAGCAGTGCGGGAGAACAAGCAATCAGTTAAATCAGTTTAATCAAAATCAAATAATTCAAAATCAAATTCAAATAATTCAAAATCAAAATCAAATAATTCAAATAATTCAAATTCAAATTAATCAAACTATCCCCCAGATAAATAATACAGTCAATTAAGTCACTCTAAATCAGAAACAAAGGAAGGAGGGGGGACCACGTGGTTTAAATAGATCAGAGAGAACAAAGAAACTACCCAACAAAAAAGGAAACAAAGAAAAGCAACCAGAGCAACAAAACCTAACAATCAAATTGATAAAAAATCCATCTGAAATCACAACCACACTGCTGGGCTGGTGCCCGATCATCAAACCCCAAAAGCACAGCCCAGTAGACTTAGCTCTCCCTCCAGCTCGAAAGGTTCCAGATGTTATCCTTGTTTTCGATCCAATGGAAAAGAGGAGGAACCCAGGGGTGGCAAAGGGTAAAATAGGCCCAGCCTCAGGCCAGCCCCTGTCTCCCCCTAGGCAGGGCATAGCCATGCCCTGGCCAACCCCTGCGCTCGTCTCCATGCCCATCATTAAAACACCTCCCCCGGATCTACCATTCTTTAAGATCTGGGGGGGTGTCTGTTACATTGAAACTAACATAGCAATTTCTCTGGAAAAAGCCACAATAGGATTTAGGCCATTGACCTGAAACCAAAGTAGTCAGTCCTAATAGTTTTAATTCTATTCACCAAATCATATAATGAGTTGGAATAGAATTCCATCACTTAATTCCAGGAAGGAATGCTTAGAATTCCAGTCATTATTTGCAAACTGACAAAAAGAGATAAGGGAGATTTTCAGACATGATTTTTGGCAGTATATCTTCCAAAACAGCCCGTTGCTGCCGCGTGGCAGGGGAGCAGTTTTGGATGACACCATTCCTCTGCTGAACCCCTCCGTGTCACTTCCGTGACAGAATGGAGGAATCCGCGTCATATTTCACTCACAGGCAACAATCGTGAATGAAATATGACGCGGCTTCCTCCATTCTGTCACGGAAGTGACATGGAGGGGTTCGGCAGAGGAACGGCATCGTCCAAAACTGCTCCCCTGCCGCGCAGCAGCAATGGAGCTGTTTTGGAATATATACTGCTGAAAATCGCGTCTGAAAATCTCCAAGGTTAAAAATAACTAGCTATATTATTGTGTTATGAGATATGTTAAAATTTCCCCTCTGTTATGCTGTAACAGACACCCCCCTGATCTTAAAGAATGGTAGATCTGGGGGAGGTGTTTTAACGATGTGCATGGAGACAAGCACAGGGGTTGGCCAGGGCGTGGCTACGCCCTGGCTAGGAGGAGACAGGGGCGGGCCTGAGGCCAGGACTATTTTACCCTTTGCCATCCCTGGTCTCCTCCTCTTTTACACTGGACCGGAAAGGAGTAACATCTTTGAATTGGAACCCCAAGGGAGAGCTAAGTTGGCTGGGATGTGCTTGTTTTACGTTTTTTATGTGTTCTGTGTTTTCTTATTGAAGCGAACTTGATGTCTGACTTTTGAGGGACTTTTTTTATTTTTATTTGCATTGATCTGTTGGCTTGGTTCCTTTCTTCTTTGTTTCTTTGTTCTCCACGTGGTCCCTCACCACCCCCTCTTTCCCCTTCCCCCCCTCTCCCTCAAGGGTCATTTGCTTGCTTTAATTGATTGTGGTTTCACTGATTTTTAATTTAATCAATTGTGGTTTCACTTCTTTGTTCCTTTGTTCTCCACGTGGTCCCTCACCACCCCCTCTTTCCCTTTAATTGATTTCCCTTTAATTGATTGTGGTTTCACTGATTATGGTTTCATTGATAGCAAATTAATTTTAACTTTGAACTTGGTAATTTAAACTTGGTAATTGAGTTGTCTGCCGCCCCCCTCGCCCCCCGCACTCCGCTTGAGGAGCCCGGCCTGAGGACCCGGCCCCATAGCTCCTCCGACACCTCTGGCCGCTCATCCGCCCAACACGCCGCCCCAGCCCCCCCTCGTGCTCCGCTTGTGCCTTGTGCCTTCGCCTTGTTCTCCGAGCCTTAATGCATTTTTTTTTAAAAAAAGAAATAAATAAAAGTGACAGAAACAGTCTATGGAAGGTGAAGGATTTTATTCAATTAATATTTTGAGCAAACCAACCTGATTTGCACTTCTAGATTAATACCATAGGTCAGAATGCATAAAGTATTGGTTTTTGCACTTCTCTGTGGTTTGTGGTACAGTTCTTAGCTCAAAAAAGTATCAAACTGAATGCATTAAACACTGTTTTAGGACAGAATCTATACCAAAAATTGAATTTGAGGTAAGCTTCTAATAAAAATACTTATTTTGTGGGGGGAAATATATTAAAATGTAATTCTCTCTCTGTGTGTGTGTGTGTGTGTGTGTGTGTCTGTGTTATTGCTGATTGATGTATCACTGATGTGAATGCACACTAACAAAATAGAAATGGAATGCAAAATAGGCTGATCCATCTATCTCTTGTTATTAAATCAAAAACCTATAAAACAGACAATAGTGTACTGGGTCTTCTTTAGTCTATTTTTCAGGTTTAGGAATGACACAATTGGCACACACATTTCTCATTTTCATACCATGGTGCACCTTCCCTTCTCATTTTATTAATCTTTCAGATCCAGAATGGCTTCCTGCATGGCACTTTTTTTACACACTGCCAAAAATGCCTTCTTTTGCCTCCATTTTAATAATTTTTAAAATTCTTCCTTTAGTGCTATCATCTGGATCTTTAAACCAGGGTCAGGCATTAACTGTCTTCTACTGTTTTTCTGACTGCTGTTCCAAGTAACCTAGCAAAGAACGTCTCAGAATAAATGAATCTGCCAAGTGTTGGCAGTTTGCAGTCACTGGGGTTATAAAAGGAACACTTCAAGCTTGCACTTGGACTGTGTGAACCTGCCTTCTCTTCCTGCTTTTCAGTGGTGTCTATCACCATGGAGTTCATGGTGCCTGACTAGGTCAGAGCTGTACAGAATAGTCTGAGTGAAAAATATTCCCAAGATTGCTTTAACAAATGGTTTCTTTTGTCTTATGAGTGGCACCTAACCCAGGGGCTCCATTATAAACCTTCTCTTGGCTGCATGGAAGTAATTAATTTCTCTTCAGGGGCTCTTGTTGAAAGAAATGTTCAGCTGGGGATTCTTCAGTTTCAGGGATGGGTTTCCAGGGTTTGATCACTGTGCAAAATGGATAGACTGTAGTTTGAACAGAAGACAGACAAATAAAACTGTTCCATCTATTAGTTCCCAGTTATCTTGCCAGCATCAATTATGTATTGATTGGTTGGAGAGGCTTCAATTTCTTGTAGTCTATTTCATTCTAACTTATCCTTGAGGTTGCTTTATGCTTTATCAGGAGAAAAACAATGACAACAACAGCATGTTATTATCTGTCAGCCTTACCACACATGGTCATTGGACTGGAATAGTGCCAGTGTCTGGGAATCTCCCCCCCCACCAAAAAAATCATAACACACAGCTATATGTATGTGTTAAAAACAAATTGACACCTGATTGCATGCTCATCAGCAAGGTAATGTTTTAAGTACAGATCTCACCTCAGCAGTCCTTATGCCACCCAGGAAAGTCCAAAAATACTGTCTTGATCCATATTGGGGGGGGGGGTTCAATTTCTTGCAAATATAGTATGACAGTCAGCTTCCCTATTGCCTCTGTTCCACCCTAAGACCTTAATTAATGAACATCCATATATAGCACTGTCAGTTAACCCAGATATGTCACATGAAACAATTATAGCACTATTATTCCACTTTAAGTGCATGGTTCCATGCTATGGAATCCTGGGATTTTCAGTTTAGGGAGTGCTTAGAATTCTCTGTCTGAGAGCTCTAGTTCCTCACCAAACAACAAGCTCTAGGATTCCATAGGATGTAATCATAGCAGCTAAAGAGGAATTTTAGCACTATAACAGTGTGAAAGGGCACATAGACCATCTTCAGCATATTGATACTTTTCAAAATGCATGTTGGTCTTTATGAAGTAGTAATTTTTATAAGTCTTCATCTTCACTAGGAGTATTGTAAACCAGTCTTCATTGCCCATTCAAAGCTAAGCACATTCAAAGCTAAGCACAGCTGGGGACATTCATTTCTCTGTAGCTATGGTGCAGCTACACTCTGAGAAAACTCTGCCAATCAAAAAGTCATTGCACTTTGACCCTCAGTGTCCTGATGCCACTACATCACTGGAGCTCACCTCAGGAATCAACAATATCCTGACTATTCTAATTTGCATATTGTTATTTATTAGTCATAAGTATATGCTGCTCAATAACAAAGTTATCTGGGCACTTCATAGTAAATATAAGCTGAGCAGCAAAAGGATGGTAGAAGATGTGAGACAACATGAGAGGGCTACAGATGGAAGATGATGACACTTGGACCCTTGAGACGTTCCATATTTGAGCTTCAAGTGGACATACCCTTTGCCCAGAACAAAAAGATTTAGATTTTTCAGAAAAAAATAAAGTCTTGGGAAAATTAAGAAGGCACTCACCTGGTGCTTTAAAGAGCACAAAGTAGACATCCAATGGGGATAGCATTTCTGAGCTGGGATGCAGCCAGCAAAATTGCCCTTTCCACAGTCATCACCTGCCACATGTCACTTGGCAGGTCACCTAGAGGAGGGCATCTAAGGGTGGTCTTAGGATCTGGTACAGGTGGGTGGCGTGGCATTTCTAGGCATCAGACCACAAGATGTTTAGGGCTCCTGTGTATGCAACTGCACATGATACATCTTGATTGGCATTCTGATAGGGGCATATGATGGCATAGTGTTGGTGTGTTGCAGAGGGAGAAATTTACCAATTCCTTTACACAACAACTCCCTCCATTGCACAATGATGCCTTTGTCCTTGTGTTATCGGGTTCTCCATTGCCCCCTGCTCTCCATTGCTCACTAAATGACTATGTTGGGTGGGCCCACACAGGCCACAGAAGAGTCTAGAGGGAGAGAAGAAGAGATATGGAACAGAATTATAACAAGGCAGAAGGTCTGTATCCTCATGCAGGATCTTGCCCTCATTTTCTTATTTGCATGGTTGCTGTAGAGCCACAAAATGCACTGCAGAGGTATCCTATATGTGATGAAGGGACATCCTTTCTCCTATCACATTAATGGTTCTCATATGAGGAAATGAATACTAGTGACATCATTTTTCATCTGCCATCGTAGTTCATCTCTATTGGAGCATTTCTACCACCCTGCCCTGTTTCAATGGATCAGAGAAGGATTATTATGCTAGCTAACTGGAACCTCCATGTTCAGAGGCAACAAACCCCAGAGGCTAGGTGCAGTGGCAGCTGGTGGCTTCTGTGTCATGGAAGCAGTGAATCCCCTCTGAGGTTTAATCCAAAATTTAAAGGAACTATCCAAGGTGAGGAACCCCATGTCAAAACAGATTCAGCACCTTTAATAGAATAGCTTCTTTAACGTTCACCCTAAACCCAGAGTGAATTCACTACCCCAATGTCATGGAAGCCACCAGTTTCCACTGGCTATCTATTGGGGGCAAATAACAAGGGAGGGGCTGTTGTCCTTGTGGACTGGTTGCTTGTGGCTTCTGGGGGTACATACAAGGGATTTATAAATTCAAAATGATGGACTCTATAAATCCTTGGTTCATTTAAGCCAAGTTTGTCTTTGGCTTGAAATATATTAAGACACATCCTCTCTCTCTCTGGCTTTCTTCACATATCCAGTAATATCTATATCACTATTAGGCACCTCAGAGGCTGAAAAACTTCCCCCTTTTTGGCCTCCATGCTAGCAGGGGGTTCTCCAACTACCCCCAGTTCTCCTACTTCCTCCAAGTAGTAACAGCTGATTTAGAGAGTGATCATGTATCCATGACTAGATTCTGTTGGTGCACTAAGCTAAGTGGTTGCGCTTTTTTCCAGGGTCATGCAGTGGTGACAAGGGAAGGCTGACAAAATCTGCCAGCTCTGAGCAGCCTATTTATTCAGTGTCTTATTTCCTTCACAGTGGTTGAGCGCACAGCCTTTTCCTCCTGTTGCCAATGCCCATGCTGCCATAGTTACACCAGCATAGCACACCAGCAGATTCTGGCCAATATTTGCTAGTGTGTGTGTGTGTGTCTGTCTGTTGCTAAAATCTTGCCTTGAAAAGTCTAGCCTAAAACTAAAGAACAATTTGCCAAAGCCTGTAGTTCCTCAATGTGATCACAGATTTTTTTTGTGGTTACTGATGGAGGGAGAGAGGGGGATGAACACAGAACAATGCATTTAAAATACTAAGAGTGCTGCCAGCCCTATTGTATCTCGGGACTGAAGTTCATATTATAATAGCAGAGGTTCATGGTAAAATAGCTTGACACCACTTTGACAGACTGGAAAAGGGGATATAACTGAGGTAAATGCTGATGTGGGAAATGCTGTTTGTGGGTGGGTGGGGGGAGCTCATTGAGAAGGAGTGAGAAATAAATGTGGCAAGTTTTCAAAAACCTCAGGCTTCACAATCAGCCTCTGACCTCTTTTTGCTTTACAAATGCAGTGAGTTATCCAGGAACTACCAATGACCTCCTTTTAAAATGATCTAGTTTTGAGGAAAGCAACAATTTTTAAAATGTCGTTCTATAAGGGTGGTAAAATTACACTGTGGAATTTGATGCACTGCCACTGGTGTGGAACCAGGGTTTTCACTGTGCTATTTGGCATTACTGGAACTGGATTATGAATACCAGTGATATAGCAGAGCCAGGGCCCTTAGACTGAAGATTTGTGACTTTTTGATTAGCTGGTACTATAACATCATCTGCCACTCCCCAGGACTTCCCTGTCCTCTCTGAGTTTAATTGAAACTCCCCCAGTCACTAGAGTCAGAAATGAATTTTCCCAGGAATTATGGCTGGCATTCTGTATTGCAGATACAAATTTATCACCTAGCTGCTCCATAACTGCTCTATTTTCACTAGCACTATGCCACAATCGGAAATGCCCTCTCAAGTCTACTTTTCCAGGCAGCAGTCACACCAAGAGATGGAGGTCTGTTCAGCCACCCAATGATTGGGTGATTGAGACACAGGAGGAGGAGGTTTCCACCCTCTTCCCACCAGCAAGAGTGGCTGCAACAAGCAGAAATGGGACCCCCCCCCCATTGCAGTTCCTTGTCAGAGACTCACTTGCTGGTGGGAGGAAGGTGGAAACATCCTCCTCCACATCTTGATCACTAGCTGAACAGAGCCTCTTATTTCAGTGCATCTGTTACCTGGTGAAGTAGCAGGTGGGTGGGTGGGTGGATTGGACCAGGATATCTTACTTGGTTATGCATAAGTAATAAAGTAGGCAATGTGGAATATTGGCCTATTCGTTATGCATTATTGCTGTTGTAATCCAAAATATCGCCTGGAGGATTGCCTCCTCCCATACAATCTGCCCCATACACTCAGGTCCTCTGGGGGGCATTTACTTCAACTGGCCAGGACTAGACTGGTGACTGTCACCCAGAGGGCCTTTTCGTTGCCCCCCAGACTGTGGAATAACCTGCCAGAAGAGATTCGACAGATAAACATGCTGTCTGAATTTAAAACAGTATCAAAGACCTATCTCTTCCAGCAGGCCTACCCAGTTGATTTTAAACTATGAATTTTAAATTGGTATTTTAGGTTTATGGATTATTTCAATGTAATGATTGTTTTAATCCTACATGTTTAAATGATTTTAAGCTATATATATGTGTGTGTGTGTGTGTGTGTATTACTTTAAATAGGTTAAAACACACATACACAAACAATTACAAAGCCATAAAATTTAGCACATATGTGAATAATAAAACCATGAATATCCAGAATATAAAAGTATAAAGAATTAAAACATTATTGTAGAAAGCCATTTACATAGCAGCACAATAAAAAATTTATGCTAGTTTTGATATCTGGCTCTTATCTTATTAGCAGCCAAAGCAAATTTTGCCTCCATATCAGTGTGGTACACATTGTTGCCAGATAATAGGACACACATTTGTTCAAGATGGCTTAAAGATTTTAGAAATAAAGATTTATTTCATTTCACACACACATGTATGTATGTATGTATTTTAATTTATGTTGTACCTCGCCTTGAGCCTTGGGGAGGGGAGGGATAAGAAATATAATTTTGTTGTTGTTGTTTGAGGATGGGTTTACAAAGGACCTGTTCCTGATTAGAAATGAATATATTTTAGAATAAAATAGCCACCTGAACTTTTGAATACCTGTGCAGAAGTTGCACAAGAGATAGCTCTGGTGAGGGCCCATATAACAAATTCTTTGACTACACCACTGATGAAGAAAGACTGAAGAGACAAACCACATACACAAATATTGATATATCAGGGTTCGCTACCCAATGCCCCTAAAACCACAACAATTGTTTAGGTACTGTTCTAGTATTGGGGAGATTCCCCAATACTAGTTCAGTTCCCTCTTCATGTACTTAATTCATTTCAGTGGAAGTGCTAGTGTAAGAAGAGGCTTGACCTATCTAGTCCATGAATCTGTCCACAGAGTGGTGAGCTAGTAGTCCACGGAAAATTCTCAAGCAAGATATCACCAAAGCCATATTCCCTAAGCAGTATTGTTCAGGCATACTGTCACTGATACTGGAGATGACACTTGGGACTTTAGAAGAGCCAAATCTTAAAAAAAAAAAAGCCCCCCCCCAAACCCTGCATCATTTAGGATGCAACAATAGCACAAAGTGCAAAATTATCAGACATCCTTATCGTTTTCCCATTCCCACTGTATCACGCTGGTGAGAATGAGGTGTCATTTTTTATTGATGGGCTAAAGCATCAATAAAAAGTGACACCTCATTCACACTAACACGATGCAGCAGGAATGGATAAATGACAGTGTCATCTGATAATTTCAGTCCTTTGTGCTATTGTCATGTCCTAATGACATGGTTTTTGCCACATCTGATAAAGTCCATAGTCTTTCTCTGACTAGGAGCAACTGACAACTGTATCCTCCATGAAATGTTCTAATCCTCTCTTAATGCCACCCATATTCATGGCCATCACTATACTGTGTGGTATAGTGAATTATGCAGTTTGACTACACACTGTCATTCCCTATAGTAGAGGATGATGGAAATGATGATGGGGTGGGGATAAATGCACTTCCTCTCTTTGGCCAGAATCCTATAAGTGGATTGTGTGTGCATTAGTGTGGCTTACGTGCATGTATGTCTCTTTTGGGACAAAGTTCAAGATGCTATTCTGTAGCCCTTTCCACAAGGCCAACCCACCCCCACAACTGTCAAACACTGGGAAGGTCCACTTCTGCCACTTACTGATGGGGAGGTGAGAGAGCAGGGAGGCAAATGTAAATGATGTAGCTCTGAAGGGAGGGAATAAAAGAATGCACTTCGTTGGTGAGCATGCTCCCATCTCCTTCTCTGTGCTGAAAGGAGTGGGTTTGTCAATGTCTGAATTGCTCTCCCACTCTTTTCCCATCCTACTGGTTAAAGACATTAATGGGGGGGGGGTACACAGGCTTGTGCAGGTGGGGAGTTATGGTGTGCTTGCCTAATACAAGACCCTAGCCTTTGTATGTGCATGGATAAATTAAGTCAATAGAACAAGTTTCCAATTGGCATTTTTTAAAAAGTGATCATGCTCCCCTCTCTTAAGTGTGTGTATTAACCTTTACATATGAACTGATGATAATACTTTGATACAAGAGAAGTGGTTATTATCTTCTCATCCAAAGCAGAATTAGAAAAACATTCTCCCAGAGTTCATTCAGGTGTCCAAATGGCCCTTCGAAGGGCAACATTACATTCAATGGTATACAATTACTTTAAAAATACATGACTATGGGCTGGAGAGAACAGGATGGACAGGGATGCTAGGAATAAATTAGAGGGTCACCTGAAGAATAATGGTAAATCTAACTATCCATCCTTCCTTACAGGCACTGAGTTACTTATGTATGGCTGCCTAAGAGCTATGGAATTTCAATTATATCGCTGGGAGATAGCAGCTTGACTCTCTTGAGTTTTCAGTTTAATTTTAAAACAGAATGTGAGCTGAATAGGATTATGTTATACAGAGAAGTGCAAATGATTCCATGATCCTGGGTGAGTGGACAAAGCTGCTACCTAAAGGTGGTAGGAACAATGTACAAGGGAAATATGAAAATGGTGCCTTAGATTTTAATGTGTGTTTGTCTGTTGAAATGTGGAGGATTAAGACTATGCTCCTTCCTTGTAGGTTTGGCAATAAATAAATAAATAAATAAATAATCTATTGGGCATATTACAAAGACATGGAGTGTACAGTACTTTGCATAGCAGATTACACTCACAGGAATCCTTACAGGACTGCAGGAAAGAGGGACTCAAAGATTGTTTGGGATAACCTTTTTTTAATTTAAAGGAAGGGCGAAAACCCCAAAGGTCAAGGGTATGTTAGCTTGGATAGTGCTGTGAAGGAAAGGAAGAAGTGGTCAAAAGGCAGTTCTGTGAAGGAGGGATGAAGGCTATTGACTAGATAATTAATAGAATCATAAAATCTAGAGCTGGAAGAGACCACAAAGGCCATCCAGTCCAACCCCTTGCCATGCAGGAACACACAATCAAATCATTCCCGACAGATAGCCATCCAGCCTCTGCTTAAAAACCTCCAACGAAGGAGACTCCACCACACTCCAAGGTAGTGTATTCTACTTCCAAACAGCTCTTACTATCAGGAAGTTCTTCCTAATGTTTAGGTGGAATCTCTTTTCCTGTAGTTTGAGTCCATTGCTACATGACATAGTCTCTGGAGCAGAAGAAAACAAGCTTGCTCCACCCTCAGTATGGCATCCCTTCAAATATTTAAACATGGCTATCATGTCACCTCTCAACCTTCTCGTCTCCAGACTGAACAAGCCCAGCTCCCTAAGCCGCTCCTCATGGGCATGGCTTCCAGACCTCCCATCATCCTGGTTGCCCTCCTTAATTCATTTTGAAATAAAATGGGAAGACTAGAACTAGTCTAGATTGATCTCTTTCAGTTTATCCCTGTAGTCCCACATATGTGCAACTGTAACAAACCAAAAGAATGAGGAAGAGTTTCTCTTACCCTGAGTCCCACTCTCGGGAAAAGACAGGGTATAAACACAGTGATGTATGGATGTATAGATAATAATTTTAGATTTTTAAAACAAAGAAGAAGAAGAACCTTTTTGTGGGGGAAAAACTAATGGGTTTCATCCTATTTCCCTCCACAAATGGAAGAGATCCTTCTGTTCATAGAGAAGCTCTTGATTTAGTGGAGGTTTTCACACACAGAACTGAAGAGGAGGGGAGAAAGATGTTGACCTGTGCTGTCTTCCTTCTGCTCCCCTTAGATTCTCTGAAAATCTGATGACCTTCTGGAATATCATGGGTGGTGACATAATGAGCTGCAGTAAGAAGAGGAATCAGCAAGAACAATCACTTCTCATTTTCTTTGGTGGTAGGTTAAGTATGGCCTGCAAGTTGCGTGCAGCCCTTGGACTCTGCTTTTGTGGCCTGGAAGACACAGTCAGCATGCTTTTCAGCCAAATATCACACCCAAAATCCCAAAATGTTTGCAAATGCCCAAAGCCCCTTCCCAGCAGCTCCCCAAACTGCCGTAGAACCCCCACCTCATCTCAAATACCTTCTTTCCTCTCTAGCCCTCCTTCAAAATGGTGATGGAAGTAACACAATATTGCTTCCAGCTGTCACTTTGAAGGACAAATGGAAGGAAAAGAAGATATTTTGGCACAGTTGGGTGGGGGTGTGGCTTGCAGAAGGTTGGTGGAAAATTGCCCCCCATGCCTTTGTGCAGTTGCCCACCCCTGCATTATTGGGACCCTCTGCTATATCAAAAGCTATTATACAAATAGATGGGCAATGTAAGTATAATTTATTTAGATATTCTTTTTTTTAGTATTTTATTAAAGATTTTGTAACAAATCTTATAAATATTAACATCATCAAAATACAATAAACATCAGTAACTGTGGGGCATTGGGATAATTATATAACAAGATACAGTATTTGTATACATTTTCCTTTCCAGATATGTTCTGATGATCAAGAGTTTATAGAGAGAACGTGTCTTTCCAAAGGAATCGATGGTCTCCTGGAGGCTTTAGCCACTGTGACTCTTTGTTTACATATTCAATAAAAATCATCCATTCTTCCTGAAATGTCATGTTTGGTTTTTGTCCTCTAGCTCTAGCCATACTATAGGAAAGCTTTTCTAATAATGATGTATTCCAAATTCTGGACCACAATTTCACCATTGTCAGATTCCCTATCTTTCAGTTTTGAGCTACAGTATTTCCATTCTAGCTGCTGTTAACAAGAAGGCAATCAGCCTATGATGCCTCAGGTTTCCATTAGGGCCTCTGTATATATTAAGTAGAAGCAACAGTTTAGATATTCTAAAGAGTACATGAAGCCCAAATATGGGCAGCAGGAATGGGTTGCATGTACTAGCCCCAACCTCAGTGCTCCAAAGCATTCCCCCACCTTGAACCAGGATGTGTGAATGGAGGTTCTACTCGCATCAACTGAATATGAGTAGAATGATCCCTACCACCAGGGACTCTGATAAAACAGGATCACCTGCTGCACAGAACATTCTCCTTGTGTTCAACTGCTACATTCACATGTTGCCACTCCATGTAACAGGGTCAGGGAATGAAGGGCTGGGCATATACAGTTACAGTGATGGCTGGTCCAATATGCATTACCCCATCCCTGTCCTAACATTTAGTACTCATGGGTTCTTCTGGATGCTTGCCTGAATAGTAGATGAAATCCAATGTCTGTCTTTTTTAAAATTCAGGCTTTGCGCTCCTTTTCACGATGAAATACTATTTATTTTATTTGATGGCCTTGATTTATCCTTACAGAATAAAAGTACTTCTAAGTTAAAGCTCAAGCCATAACTGAGCACAATAAGCTATTAATATCTGCAGATCAGAGGCCTAAGGGTTCCAATAAAAGATGTTGTTTATATGCTTTGTGATGAGTAAGGCAAAAAATAAAAATAAAAATATTTTTTAAAAAACAGTGAGACAAACTCCTGAGACAAGCACCCCCAGGAATAATGAAGCCATAGTTAAAAGGAGGAAAAAGAGCAAACTGAGTTGTCATTGTGATAAAGGTGGATCTCCTTTATGTTTTAGAGGACAAGTTTTGTTTGACATTTAAAGGTCCACCCTCATACCATCCAGATAGTCAGATCATCCTCTTGGGATTTTAATGTCAAGCAGATGCCACCAACTGCTATTCTCAGTTTTCAGAAACATAAATAAATGACAATTTCTATGGGCAGGGTCAGCTACAGTGACCTGATGCCATGGAATGTTTTTCCTTTGGTTGTCAATAACAAGGGTGAAGCTAGAGATGAAAGTACATTGTAAAAAAATAAAGGAAACAATGGTACTTAATTGGGTGGCTAATAATGTATCCTCTATGGATCCAGTTTCAGGAATAGAGCCCAACTTATAGTCAGTACTAAATGGATCTTAATCAAAAATGGGAGCTTACTATAGACAAACCAACAAATTCTGGATAATGTATAAGTAACATTGTATTTGTGCTTAGAATCGTTAATGGGGACAAAAAAACAAAAACAAAATACCATTAGGCCAGTTCCCTGATGGCTAGAAAGAATGTCCTTAGCTTTTCATAACATGAATCAAGGGTAAAAGTAAAGAACAAAGAGATGGCAAAAACACTGCAGAAGTTATGCATTGCTCTAAATAATTGAAGCAAACAAGCCAAGCCAAATATTTTAAAGCAAAACAAGCCCAGCTGTTCGGTATAACTGTATTGGTATGCTGTTCCAATAAAATTACAATCCTATTCTTATGTACTACATTTCTTGTTTGTGAGATTTCTTAAAGGACAGTCATGTTTGTGGCCAAGGAGAATAAAATTATGCTTCCTTCTGGAGCATAGAGATAATGGTTGACACATTGTGGCTAGTGATTTCCCATACCCATTTGGGTTTTGGGTAGCTGTTGGGAAAACGTCAGCCTATGCTGATTTCTACCCACACCAACTCATGTCAAATCATCAAGAATATCCAGCCCAACTGGCTTTTGGCAAGGTGCTACTAAGGAACAGGCTGAATTTCACATAGGATGGCTTCGCCTCCTGCTGAAGGATGCATATGAGCCAGCCACTAGGTTGTCTTGAAAAGAAGCAATAAAACATTATGTTTGGCCCAACTTCTTTCTGGTATGTTGACCAGAAACGCTTTGATCTTACTTTTAACAATATTTGCTTGAACCCAGGTGCTTTACATGTTTTCCAACCACATCCTTATAACCATGTTGTTGCTGTTTAAACACCAAGGAAGCTTTTAGCCTGGTTACCACTGACAGACACTGATGCATAATTCATACTGAAGGCTAGTTCCAATGTGGCAGATTGTTATTATGCAGAAGCCTGGGGAAGTGTAAACATATATCTAAGGAAGCCTGGTCATACTTCACAGATTCTTTCCTAAAGCAAAATCTCAACTGACATGAAGAGAGTGTGGCTTATTGTCATCTGGAAAGCAGTCAAGTACAATTCCCTTATTAAAAGGTGTGCAGCATAACAAATGCAGGGAACATGTAGAAACATTTCATGGTACATGCAGAATGGCAGGCTGCCCTCTGCCACCACCTATCTACATATTGTAAAACATATTCATCCTCTGCCTATACCTGTATGCTACTTGTTATGTTTTTTCAAGTTCTTTCTGACTGATGGCAACCTTAAGGCAAACCTCTCATGAGATTTTCTTGGCAAGATTTGTTCAGAGGGAGTTTGCCATTGTCTTCCTCTCAGGCTGAGAGAGTGTGACTTGCCCAAGGTCACCCAGTGCATTTCCATGGCTCAGCTGAGATTTGAACTCTGGTCTCCAGAGTCCTAATCCAACACCTAAACCACTACACCATGCTGGCTCTCATGTGTTACATAGTTAAGCATGCTAAATATATGCCTATAAAGAATCTATAGTATAACCCCTGTATCTGTGGGGAAAACATTCCCAGACTTATTGCAGATAACAAAAATTGTAATAGTAGCAAACCCTATATTTCCACCCAAAGTTGACCATAGAATCATGCTGGAAGACCTCCAAATGCCTAGACAAAACACCTCTCTAGGCATTTGGAGGTCCTCTAGCATGACTCTATGGCTGACCATATAATCACACTGGAGGACCTAGAAGATGCCTAGAGACAATCCCCCCCCCCCGGATGTGGGTAAGTGAAACTGTGGGTACCAGTCCCATGGATAAGAGGGTCATACTGTACTATAGAAGTGTACAACTATGAGATGCACAACTATGCCAGTTCACCTAGTTTTTTAGTGCAGGGATGCAGTGGGACCAGGGCTTATAGGTCTGGAGTATTGGGATTGATTGGCAGGGGTGGCTTTCTCATATGCCACATCCCCTAAGGCTTCCCTCTGGCTGTGGTTGCACTCCTCACAGTGGCTGTAGGGAAACAAATTTTTCCATAAATAATATATTGATGTGAGCTATTGCTGTTATTATGCAAAATATTTTTGGGGGGAGTTTGTTGATGAATGGCAAGAAAGATCCATTTGCATGAAAATCCATATGTCTTTTTATGCACATTTTATGCACATTAAAACCTATATACATTTTTAATTGAAAAAAAAAACCCACACCCTATATACATTATTTTGTATTTTTGAAGTACTTACTCCTAATGAATGGCTTTTGGTATGCTATTTCATTATGGTACACATTTCTGTATGCAAACTTTGCTAACTTTTATATGACAACTGTTTGTTGTTATATGCCTTCAAGTAAACTTCAGCTTATGGAGGCCCTATCATAGGGTTTTCTTGGTAAGAGTCACTCAGAGGATATTTTGCCATTGCATTCCTCTAAGACTGAGAGAGTTAGACTTGCCCAAGATTATCCACATGGGTTCCATTGGCTACGCAAGTTTCAAAGCACTATGCTACACTGGCTCATATGAGAACTACATCATGAGATTTGGTTATGTGCAAAAACAGAAGTATTTTGAGTTCAGAAACAGTGAGTATTATTATTATTATTATTATTATTATTATTACTTCTATCCTGTTTTTCCCCCAGTTTGGGACTCAAAGCAGTGTAAAATAAAAAGGCATTGTTAAAATCAGGAAAATACGAAAGTTAAAACACAATTAAACAACACAAAACTTTTAAAAAGATAAAATTTTAAAAACACATGCACATATGCACACACACACACACACACACACCAGCACAGCCATTATTATTAGTTCATATTAAAACATTAAAATATGAACCAAACACATTTTGCAGCCATTCTGCCTTCCTGTCAATAACATCAAGATTACAGTGAACTGGGGAAGGCTTTCTGTCAGACCTACCACCATCACAAGCTCATTTGGTGAGGACACAAGAGAAAGCTTTCTTGGTGGCTGCTCCCATCTGCTGGAACTTCCTTCCGTGGGAGGCTAAAATGTCCCCCCTCCTTGATTTCTTTTCACCAGCAGGCAAAGATGTTTTTATTCAGCCAGGCTTTTAATATGTAGCTGTGTGCTCAGAGGCTTTTATTGGGGTGTGTTTTTGTTCTTATTTTTTAAATTTATATATTTCATATAATTTTAAATGGCAATGATTTTAATTGTTTTTAATTGTATGTTGCATTTTATGTTCTTGTGAGCCACCTTTGGTCCCATTCTGGGAGAAAGATGGCATAATAAATAAATAAATAAATAAATAAATGTAGACATGACCATTACTGGCAAAAAGGCCCTACCTATACTGTTCAGATTCTGATTGTAAACACCAAGGTTTTTCAAGTATTCACAAACTGCAAACCTTCACAAACACACTTCCTTCTACTTTTCCAGTTTTGGTAAAACCATGACGAATTGGCAAACTATGATTTCTCTTTTTTTCCAAACCAGGATTGGAAACAAATCCAGCAGCATTAACTTTCTACTAGCTATATACCTGGTGTAGCATTCACCATTCTACCTGCCACCCTCCCTGCCCCCCCCGTGCATGCACACACACACACATACACTGCTCCCACACCACCCCACACCACCTCCACGTGGCACCTGCCCCCCCAAAGTGGCCGCCCTGCCCCCTGCCGCCCTCCCTAGGCACCCTGAGTACACACAAACACACATGCCGCTCCCTCCCCACCCACCCCGCCACCTCCCTCTCCCCCACGCCACTTCACTCCCCCATGTGGAACCTGCCCCCCACCCTTGCTGCCCTCTCCACCCCCCCCCCGTGTGCACACACACACACTGCTCCCACCCCACCCCATGCTGCCTCCCTCCCCCCTGTGGCACCTGCCCCCCCATGGCTGTCTTGCCCCCTGCCACCCTCCCATCCCCCCTGTGCACACATATACACATACCACTTCCAGCACACTGGAAACGGCAATATACCCAAGAGAATTATATATATATAGATGTTCTACTTGAACATTTTTCCCTGCCTTTATAGTTATAGGGATATTGGAAAGAAATCACTTGGGCAGTTATGAACGCGTAACCACCATAGTTACATAGCTATGCAGTGACTCTGGGCCTGATTCCTTCAATCCCCACTTATTGGGCAGCAGCTACTATGATCAATAATAATAATAATAATAATAATATTTATTTATACCCTGCCCCTCTGTTAAAACAATTGGGGCGGCTTACAAAAATTAAAATACAATACAGATAAAAATCCCAAAACACCCCCACCCCTACCCTCCCCATAAAAAGATATTAAACAAATATAAATTAAAAAGCAACCAATCTAAAATCACATTTAAAAAACAATAAATACAATAAATGGCCAGCAGACTAAAAGAGATCGTCTTTTAGTGCTTTTCTAAAGCCACTCAGGCTTGTCATCTGACGGATCTTGTTTGGCAGGTCATTCCACAATTTGGGGGCGATTACCAAAAAGGCCCTCTGGGAGATTGCAGACGGCCTAGATTTTTGTGGCTGAAGCAAATTCCTCCCAGAGGACCGGAGTGTGCGGGGAGGATTGTATGGGAGGAGGCAGTTCCAGAGATAAGTTGGACCCAAGCCATTTAGGGCTTTAAAGGTAACAACCAACACCTTATACTGGGCCCGGAAACTGTTAGGCAGCCAGTGGAGAGATTTTAATACTGGAGTTATATGGTCTTTCCGAGATGTTCCCAAGACCACTCTGGCTGCCATATTTTGTACCAACGGAAGTTTCTGGACCAAGCATGAGGGTAACCCCATGTAGAGCTCATTGCAGAAATCTAGATGAGAGGTTACCAGTGCATGCACCACAGTCTCAAGCTCCCTTACTTCCAGGAAAGGGCACAGCTGGCGTATCAGCCAAAGCTGATAACAGGTGCTCCTGACTGTTGCATTCATCTGAAGTGATGAATCAAGGAGCACCCCCAGACTGCGAACACAGTCCTTAACAGAGAGTGTGACCCCGTCCAGGACTGGAGGTTGCAACCCAACTCCTGGTTTGGGGGCCGCTGCCATGAACACCTCCGTTTTGTCTGGATTTAATCTCAATCTGTTTTTCCTCATCCAGCCCATTACTGCTTTAAGACAATCATTAAGATGAGAGACGCCATCGGAATTTGAGGCCGACGATCGGGACAAGGAGAAATAGATCTGGGTGTTGTCCGCGTACTGATAACATCCAGGAGTCTGTTCCCTTGTTGATCAGGAAGCAGCTGACTGAAAATCCCACCCCCTTTTGTGAGCGATCTCCGGTGTGACAGGCAGAAGCACGATCCCTACTGCAAACCCCTTTCCTTCTGGAGATTGCTCATATGAGCGGGGTGGGTGGGAATGTCAGTCAGCAGCTTCTTTATTGACAGGGGAACAAACACTCATTGATAGAAGTGGCTGCTTCCCAGTAAGTGGGGATTGGGAGACTTTCATGGGTGCTATGTACCCCAACTCGGGAATATGTAGGAATCACATTTGTAACACATTTGTAACTGACTTAGTGGATTCCAGCCATTTATGTATTCATTCATTCATTCATTCAGTATAGGAAGGGTATAGAATGTATTCAGAGGCATTGCCATCATAAAAACATTCTCAAAATTGCTGCTTGATGGTAAATGTTTTCTAATGGTAATGGCATTTTCATTGGTTTACTATCTACTATTTTATTGTGACATTTTTTTTTGTTTTTTTGAAAGTTCAGGGTACCAACTAGTTACCCCAGTGTAAAATGGAGGATACCAACATCCATCTTAGGCTGGGACATAAAACTGCTTTTCTATTCCTATAAATATTTAAAGAGGAACTAAGAATTAATATAAGTTAAGACTTTGAAAATATTTTAGTAGAGTTGAACAGATGGAGATCTGTAAAAATAAGTGTATGTGGCAATCTAAAATATTTACAACGAATGTTGTTCCTTGACTTATTTACAATGTAAAAGAACTACCTGTTCCAATCATACAAAGAAAAAAAAAGATAGCTTTTTAGTAGATTGTTTTTCAAATGTACACCTAGTGTTAAGCTTAAAATAGATTATTAAAATGTAAATTTCTTCTGATGCTGGTTGTTTTAATTTGCCAGACATAACAATTTATCAAAACAATTTCCTATTTCTGAGTGTTAAATAGGGTTTTAGGAAACTTTCATTATACTTCTAAAACAGTAAACCTGGAATTGACAGCACAATTCCTTCTTGACAGATGGGAAGTATTAGGTTAATGCCACCTAAACAACCTAGATATATATATAATACTACCATACAAGCCATGACTGTTTATCATAACTAGCTTTGGTTGATTTGCCTCATGTCCATTGCCACAACTTGTAAGATATTCTGTCTTTACTTATAATATGGAAATAAAATTGAAGTGCCACTGTGGTGCTACCACAAACACAGTCTGGAGCATTCTATTATAGGTTTACCATGCAGCCAAAGAAAGTATCTTTGCATGGAAAAAGCATATTCCTTCTTTCTTTTACTCTGTTGATCAAAAGGTGTAAAGGATCCATTCCCTCTCTTCAGGACACAAACTCCATCTGTGCTGGATGAATCAGTGTAGCCATATGCCCACAAGCATACAGACAAGACCATGAAGATTACTTCAGCACCTGTATTTATTATCAAGACAATTGTGTAATTGCTGCCCCTGAGGTGTTTCCTGCCAGGTTTTAAACATTAAAGACAGTACAAGCATCCTCTGCTTATTCAACGGGTTAGGGATGAAAACATTGTCTAAAAGTGGAAATGGTTTAAAAGTGGAACCCAGATGTTTTTTTAACTGCTTGGAGCTGGTCCTGGCAGTCCTTTGACACCTACATCTTCCACCTCTCCCCCACTGGTGCACTTTTGCTTTCTTTCCCTGTCATAACCAGCATAAAGAACTACTTTTTTTGGTGGTGGTGGGGAGGAAGGTTCCAATGTTCAAACTTGCAAAAGTGAAAGAAGGAAAGAAATTAACAGCAAAATTTCCTAGGTGTGGAGGAGAGACGGGGGCAATCAGACTGCATGAAAATGATGGTGCCAAGTCAGCTGAGGAAAACAAAGTAGCATACCAAATTGACTGAGCGGGGGGGGGGGGAATCCACACCAAGTCAACTAAAAAAAAAAGATTAAATGATGAAAGAGTGGACAATGTGTCAAAAGTACGATATATGGGTATAATTTAGAATGGTTGAAAGAGTGGGATGCGGAAAAGTGAGTCATAAAAAAGCAGGGACACCTGTAATATAAAAATATTCAAGCCTCATACAAAGTGGGAGGGAGTACCCCAGCCAAGTTATTTCTTTAATAAGAAATCGCCTCCCTTTTATTTGGTTTATGTATTACTAGGGCTAATTCTGCCCCAAATTGTTTAATATAATTCAGTGGGATGCCTGTCAATGTCTGGAGATGTTTATGTCTTCATTAATTTTATCACCTCCTGTATTTCAGAGACTGTAAGAGGTGAAGCCATGAACTCCTCCCCGCCCCCTGCTCTTCAGTCTTGGGAGCTGGATGATGTCCAAGAGGAAGTCTGTATCTTGTTTATAGTACTTCTCTTTGAATATAATCTGAATACTTAAAAAAATAGTGTATTCGTCTGGTTTGTATAATTTTGCACTAAATTTGCAGGATGTAGGATTCTAAATCTTGAGAAAAGTAGTTTCCCTGCCTTTTCATCTGACTCCCAGAATAATTTTAGTGTTAAGTTAAAAATTATACAGCAGGTGAGATGAAAGTGTTATAATCTCCCTGAGCAGACAATTTGACATAAGATTCGAGGAATTCATCTTACAGTTCGATTAGCTCCTTCCTACATCGTATGTGTTTTGACAAGTTCCACAACATAGTGGATTCACATCTTCCATGGAATACACCATGTAATTCTGGCTGGGCTCCCATGGAAGCCTGTCCAGGCTATGAGAAGGCCCCTTTCTTGGTTTTGCCATTCCCAGGGCTTGTCTACATGTGGGGCCAAAAGTCCAAATGAAGTCTTGCACTTCATGCCCCTGCATCTGCCCCAAAGCCCTGCACATTATTTATTCTCAGCAGGGACATTGAGTACTTGTCTTGACTACCTGACTGTCCTTGCAGAGTTTCATCTGCCACTGCCGCTCCTGCCACTTGCCGCTCACCATTTGCCACAAGTGGTCAGAACCTGGCAGGCGTGACCATTTCTAAGCTCAGGAGACAAGTTCCTAGCTGAACGGAGAGGTTTTCTCCCTTCTCCTGGCTTGGGAGTGCTGCTTCCGCTCACTCTCCCACTCACTCGTCTCAGGAAGAGGCACTTGAAGCAAGTGATGGGTGAGCAGAGAATGGGCAGAGGCAGTGCTGTTGAGCCAGGGGAAGGGAGAAAACTTCTCCATTCAGCCTGGAGCATGGCTCCTGAGCTTTAAAATGGTTATGGCTGTAGTTGCAGTGGTGGAGGTGGTGGAGGCAGTGGACAAAAAGCTGGAGAAAACCTCAAATCCTAAAAATCTACATCAAGGTAAATGTCCCCAAATGCCCTGAATCTGGGTCATGTATCATGTGGCCTGATCACCCCAGGGGAATTGGGAGAGGAAATTGGATGTTTCAATAGTGTAGACAAGCTCAGAGGTATATTTACTGAAGACATGATGACCATCTTGGTAACTGCTCCCAGTATATGAAAATTCCCTTCCAAAGAAGGCTAGTTTGTCCCCCTCCCTTTTTCTTTTCTAACAGGACATATAGCCCTTTTTATTCAGTTGGGCTTTTGACAACTGAAACTGCCACAAGGGGATTTTAACAGGTGGATGTTCTACTTTACTCGTTTACTCAGTTCTTGTAGCAATTTGTTTAATTGTTATTTAAAAGGAAAAAAAACTCATTCATGTTTCTATTTGCACCATTAAAAAAAAAATCTTGTGAGACACTATGAGTTGCAGTTTGGGTAGGAAGGTGGGGTATTAAATAATCTGATACTGTGGAGATTTAGTTAGGTGAGAAGGTGGTAATTTAGCTGGATACCAGTGGTTTACTGGGGCATGCTCTGAAATAGGTATAAATGCTGGATCAGATGACAACTTCACAGAAAGCATTACAGACACCTGACATTTACATGAACATTTAGTATGATTTCTAAATTGGGAAGAGAATCCACTCCATCTGTGAATTTCTTATTACCATATTTATATAAATGTTTATTTTGTTATTCATAGCTCCCTTTATTCCATTCATGAATTCATAATATGATGCTTTATATTCATAGATTGCAATTTGCTATTTCATCAATTCAAGGTTATGAATTCAAAATTATGAACTGAGACTTGTTTATGTAGCTTGTTGTGTAACTGTGTGTCACATCAAGGGTCCCACTAGTGGAAACTAAATGTCTGCTTTGATCTTATGCAGCGTTTTTCAAAGCAAATTAAATGACATGAAATTGTTAAAGCAAATTAAAAAAAAGTCAAAGTTGTCAAAAGGTGTAAATAAGTCTGCGAAGTCAGAAATCTGAAGCCTGTATCTGAGGAGGTTACAAATCAACAATCCTCCTTAAAATAAAAGGGGTTTACACTGTCTGAGAACTATAGGCACAGAATAGTCACACAATTTTTGTATATGACTAGATGCAGCACACAGAGTAGATAAGATCTGTTGGGTGAGGAACTAGAAGGCAGATGGGCAGTCACAGCCATCACTTCCTACCACTGTACTGCTATTTAAAAGATATTTAGATGTGTGGAAACTTGGCCAACCCCAGGGGTGTTGCAACAGGGATGGGCAAAATGAGGTCATGGCTACTCCAAATAAGATTTTTTGTCCCCCCATGAAATGTTCCCAAATTCCCCAGATTTTTAGCATTGACATAACTTAGAACTTTGGTTGAGAATTTAGAAATAGTTTAGTTAACCAAAGAAAATGGGCAGGTAAAGTTATAGTGCTTTAGCTAAGAATTCTAAATACCCCTCTCTCTAAACTTCAGATCCCAGAATTCCATAGTTGTTTTCCATCACAGTTAAAATGGAATCACAGTGCTACAATTGTATAGTGAGAAAGGGCCTTGGATGGTGCAGAAGAACAGTGTGGTGAGAGCCATCATGCTATAGTTGTGATGGTTAGAGTGTTGGATTGGGATTCTCTAGCAATCATGAACATTTTGGGATTAAATCTCACCTTGCATGTGTGCCTTCAAGTTGCCTGTCAATTTATGGCAACCCCAAGAATTTCATAGCCTTTCTTAGGCAAGGAATACCCAGAGGTAGTTTTGTCTGTTCATTCCTCCAAATTATAGCCTAAAGCACCTGGTATTCATTGATGGTCTCCCATCCAAGTACTAACTGACCCTGCTTGGCTTCCAAGGTAACACATGATCTGGTGCCTTTAGGGCATTTAGGCCCCATCTCAATGTTAGCATGCCCTACTACCCCTCTGTATAATATCTCATAATTAGAAATATTGTACACGTCAAAGGGGTCAGGTAGACTGGGGTGATCCAAGGCAAGGTCAGATGGAGGTCACAAGGACCTGGTAAGGTGTCTTAGGAATATTTTAGCAAGCATACCCAAGCTAGGATTGAGTGGAAGCCCCTTAGTAAACAAAACCATTAAGGAGGTATGTGCCAATTCCTTCTTGGCCCCCTCAACAGTGAGTCACATATCCTAAACAATCAAGTGACCTACACAACACAAATCCCCAGGAAATATCCCCCGTAACCCCCTCCTCTCCTACAATGCAATATTGCCACAAATCCATCAATTCCTGTCTCCCAGCAATTAACAGCAATCCACTAAATTTAGGTTTCTCTTGTTTATACAATGGGAAACTCACCTAAGCCTTGTTTTAGCCAAAGTACTGTCTTCAGGATATGAAGCAGGGTATAAATATTAGCCTCAAACCATCATAAGATGTGCCTCTGTGCATGAGACCCAGCCACTTTCTCTGTTGATGCTCCCACCCCAGATCAGAACTTCCAGTGACACCCTCAGGCTTTGGTCTGAGTACTACCCTCCTCTTCAAGACTGATAACTCTCACCCTATTTCCTGAATCTATTCCTCTATCCAGCCTTTCTGCCATAACTTTTTGATAGCTGTGTGAGATTCTTGTGAGCTTGTGTTGCATGTGTGAATGTTTTTTGTGCTATTTCCAATAAAGACATTTTATTTCACTCTGCAGTTAGTACTGGTATACATAGATGAAAAAGATCCTCGCAGTTACCCTCCTCTTGCAGGCTTTCTATTTGAGCTAATAATAGTGATTCCCACAAATATTAATATAGTTTTGGCATCATGCATGGGGCTCTAAAGCATCCCCACCTCTTTGGGTAACAGCAAATAGGTTTCAAATCCCCGCTCAGCCATGAAAACACACTGGGTGACTTTGGGCAAGTCACACTCTGTCAACATCAAAGGAAGGCAAAGGCAAACCCCCTCTGAACAAATTTTGTCAAGAAAACCCCATGATATGGCACCTTAGGGGTGCCATAATTTGGAAACAACTTGGAGGCACACAGCAACAACATACATGCTTAGGGAAGGCCCATAGGTGCACTTGTAAAGCACATGCCTGTCCAAGAGCAATGACATAGTAGTAAATTGTCCTAATTCCCATCTCCAAAAATAAAATAGGTTTTACTTCCAAACCTATAGTCTATCTGAGGGTCCATGTTTGAGCCCCAGACATCCACATTAGACCTTTCGGATACCTGATACGTTTGGCATGTGTTCAGATTATTGTACCTGTTGGCATACTCCCGAGTTTTGTCCAAAGCATTAAAAACCATGCAATCTGTTAAGGTCTTTTTAAAATTCTGATCCTGTCCTCTGAGGTATTCGCTTCCCCTCCTAATTTGGTGTCATTGAAAATATGATAAACATGCCCTCTGTTCCATCATCCAAGTCATTGATAAAGATGTTGAATAGTGCTGGGCCCAGGACTTGTGGCACCCTGCTAGTTACTTCTCTCAAAGACTAAGAGGAGCCAGTTACTCATAATTATGCATGACTTTGAATTTGCTTTTATTTTTTTAAAATTTTTTTTTACGGCTGTCACACACTGGGTTGACATTTGTGAGGAGATATCAACCATGACCCCCTAGATCCCTTGGTCAGTTGCTGCCTGCTCATATTCCATCACGGTATATGTGAAATTGATTTTTTGTTTTGTTTTTTTGCTTCAGTATGCACACATTTACCCTTATTTTCCATTGCCTGCTTAAAGGCCATCCTCCCAGTTCAGAAAATTAATCTTCGGAACACTTCACAATCTCTTTTTGTTCTTAATACCCTAAATAATTTATCAGCAGCAGCAGCAATAGTCATAGTGACCATCTCAATTTACACCCCTAAGTCTTTTCCATCCCTGCATTTTGTTTCAGGAGACTTTCTACACCTCAAGCTTATTAGATATACATGCTTTGCCTTTTTCTTTGACAGTACTTTGTCTATGAGCTTGTATTCTCTAACATATTTCCACAGCTTTTGATCTTTAAGTAATATAGTAGAAGGGTGAGTGTGTTACAAAACCTTGTATCACCTTTGCATTCAATCAAAAGGACCTTACATATTTTCCCCTTTGCTTGACATGTTAATTGTATTTGTTTATTTTTATTTCCTCTTTTTTATTCCATGTATTAGTTTGCCATTGTTTTCATAGTAGTCATCTGCTTCAGCTGATTCAGTTCCTGCTGCTTCAGTTCCTGTTGTTATTTTAATGCAGGCCAAGATCTGCTTCATCAGATGCTGCTCCATAATCATTGTGACCTCTGATGATGCCACCCCTTCCCCTAAAGAAAACCCTATCTTTTCAGCCAGGCAGTGCCCCTGTCAAACGGTTTCTGAGACATTGAAGTTTGGAGCACTGGGAAACAATATGTACAGCCTGTCGAGAACTAGAGCTGGAAAGCATGTAAAAGAAGGAATCAGGGAACCAGTCCCAACACAGGGAGCTATGATGGGAGGGGCCTTTGAGCGAATGAGATGAGAGAATGTGGGAGCCAATCCCAGCACAGGAAACTGTGATGGGAGGGGGTTCTAAGAGTATGATCTGAGTGAATGTCAGTTAAGAGGGTCAGTTAGAGTTAAGAGAGTGACAATTCAAGTTAAGAGTTGAAGCTGAGAGTTGTGAGAGAAAGTGTGGATGAGTCTGTTGTCTGAGAGATAACGTCATGTATGAAGGCAATTTGTTTAACTTAGTCAAAATACTAAAGTCTTAACATATATGGTTACAGAAATAGTCTATGACTAAAGAGTAACAATAAGTGAAACTAAGAAAAAGAATAATGTTATATACAGAGTATTGAAAAGTTGCAGTTTATAACCTTGAAGATAATATATTTATTTATTTATTTATCTATTTATACCCCGCTCTTCAGCCAGAGGGCTATCAGAGTGGCTTACAAATTGTTTTAAGCAATAGCAGTTTACACATCTACACTGCATTAAGCAGTTTCCAATGTGTGTTAGCTAATAAACCAACCAGTTAGTGAAGTCAAAAGCTTTCATGGCCGGAATCCATAGATTTTCCTTGGTTTTTTTCCGGGCTGTGAGGCTGTGTTCTGGAATAGTTTCTTCTTGACGTTTCACCTGCATCTGTGGCTGGCATCTTCAGAGAATGGTTGAGTAGGAGTATACACTCCACATACACTCCTACCCAACCATTCTCTGAAGATGCCACCCACAGATGCAGGCGAAATGTCAGAAAGAAACTATTTCAGAACATGGCCTCATAGTCTGGGAAAAAAAACTAAGGAAAACCAACCAGTTTGTTTTGTTAATTGTTCACAGACTCATTGTGCTTCACTCATTAGAAGAGGTAACAGCCACTCTACCCAAAGGAAATCACACAAAGACCTAATCTATCCACAGGAAGGGTCACTTGGAAACTCAGACTCCCGTCCATGTTAGGAGATTTAAAAGGGGAATTGAAGTAAGGTGGAAGTGACAGGCAGCCAGGCTGTGTGCGTTGAGGCAAACTCGGCTGATAGGTCCATCACACAGCCCTCTCCTAGTTCTGGGACGCACTGAGAACAGGGAGCTGACTATCTTGGGGTCCTGCTACAACTGCTTTTCTCAATGTACCTTGCAACCCAGAGAGCACTGCAGGCATCACTTCCCACCATCCTGATCTTTAGTATCTCAGAAACCCTATAGTTGGGCATTGCCTGGCTGAAAAGGCAGAGGGTTTTGGGTTTTTTTGTTTTTTTTTAGTTGTGGGGGGAGTCATATTTCAGTCATTAACAACTGTAAATATAAATCCCAAAAGTTACAAGATCCTAAGTCAGGCTTACAATCTTGTAACTACTGAACAGGATGCCAGCTACAATGTATTATGTGTTTTCATTGTTTTTGTAAAAATATACCTGCAAGTATACAAAATTTTATAATCACCCACGTGCCAATGTTGAATGCCCTGACCTTAAAAAAGTGGAGGATTTGCAGAAGGGCCAAAGGTTTCCCACATCTGGTAGAGGCATTTGCTCCTTTAAAAAAAAAAAAAATAGACAGGGCTTGCAACCCACGCACATGATTTCCACTGACAGTCCAGGGCCGAATGCTACTTTCTACTATCAATGCATAAAGTATGAAAATATAATCAACAAATAAAGTGAGTTTGAGGAAAATATGAACATTTGGGTAGATTTTCCACACAGCCTTATTTCCCCATTAAATTGCTCCAAAGAATCTAACTTGAGCACCCATATGTTATATAAAAAATTACATTGAAATATCCTGCTGGGAAAGAATGTGACATTTTTACAAAGAGTTACATCTTCAGTCATTTAAACTAGTTTTACATAGTTTGATTTATAACTCTGAATTACTATAGCTCTGTGCACTAAGAAAAGCATTAGCTGCATCACACAATTGCATTTTATGTTCAGCCATTTGTAATGTCAGCTTTGATGGAAAGACTACAGAATGCTCTGGAAGTGGGATATTTCGATAGGTTTCCTTATGTTCAGAGAAGAATGATAAAGTCAAGAATGTACTCAGAGAGCAGAAAATCCACAGAAGCTAACAGCTGGCATAAATGTCACTGGTTCATTTCATAGAGCTAAGCCGATTGCACAAATTGCTACATCTTGATTTCTGTTTTGCCTTTTTACAATTGCCGACAATCAAATAAATCAAACACAGAGCTGCAGCAATGACAGGTTATCCTTCATCCCATATTATCAGAGGATAATGCTACTATGTTAACATAATGCAAGACAGGCCATTATTCTTGGCTCTTAAAGGTAAATCTTGCCAAAGCATATCACATAATTGTGAACATATTATATAAAAACAGACCAAGCTCTAGATTCTCCACCACCACATTTTTGCTATTATCACATTTAATACACACACACATACACACCCTTACTGATATGCACACGTTCTATCAGCTTTTCAATGCCATGCTTGCTGCAATGCAATATCTGCACCCTGAATGTTTACATCTCTAAGTACTATGCCACCCACAAAGAAAGTGATGGACGACATAGGATTGAACACCCTAGCAAAAGCACTTGAAGACTTGAGAACCATTGCTTTGGATTTCCCATTACAATTTCTACCTATTGCATCTTTTCCTTTCTCCACTGCCTTTAAAAAGACCAAAAAGCTCATGCCGTCAATATGGCCTCTCGTGCCTGACAGTTGGCCAGCCTCAACCTGAGGGGATTCCACTAGTGTAGGTGAGTTTCTGATTGTGATGCCTATTTGTGGTCTCACAGCAGCTGGAAAAGTCATATCTCAGTAGAATTTAAGATTCCTAATTATCTTTTATTTTATGGCTCACTGAAGAGAAAAGAAAAAGTAGTTATTGATTGCCCAGCCCCACCCTCTCTTAGAAATTTTCTTAGCACCCACCATAGAAAATGACCTTTGAAGTACACATAACATCAGCTACCATGGGTACCATGGATGGTGTTGCTGACCTTCATCTTCAAAGCATCTCCTACCAAACTCAAGAAATACCATTTCAGTGGGCCACTGAACATTTTCAAAAGACATGGATTACACCAACAGAAAGGAAGCTGAGCTACAGGAAGAGTTAATTCATTTTAAGCTCTTAATTGCCCACAGTTAGGTTTAAATCATTGTTCTTCCTCCCTTGTCTAGAAGGAATAGCTTGCCTTGCACATGTTGCAAGGAAGACATTCTAAGTGATCGATACAACACTAAATTAGAGTGCTGCCCTTAACTACACTGCAAGCAAATCAAGTTTTCAGGAGTTCTGAAATCTGTCAATGGGGCACCCACTAGAATGGCAGGTAGTCCAGCTCTCAAGTTTTGCATTATATGTCTCAAAGAACATAGAAGTGCCACAGGCCTGTTCATTAGTTTGAAAACACATTTGTTCATCAAAGATTTGTGAGGACTGGGAAGGACGTATTTGGCCAACTGCTGAAAATGCAGAAAAAGTTGAAAGGTATTGCTATGGGAAATGGATTTGACAAAGCGTTGGACAGAGGAGTTAGAGAGGCTGTCCTAAGAAACAGGGGTTGAAGTGGGAAAGGAAAAGGAAGTAAAAGGGATTGGAGGCATGAATGGTCTGGGTAGATACAAAAGCAAGGGGAAGCCATTTCAGATTTCACAGTATGAAATAAGTTTACAGATTTGCAGCAGAGGTTGGGAACGTTTGACTATCAAATTGTTGATCAACTGTTATTCCCAGCAACCACACCATTGCCCATACTGACTATGGCTGATACTAACTGAAATGCAACAAATCAATGGAAGGATGGGGACTGGAGGATGTAAGCTGCTACAAGTTATCTAAAGGAAGAGGGGAAGTAATAAATGTTCATAACAACTGCTTGCTATCAAAGTCCTCTAGCAACTTAATTTGTTGTTGTGCGCCTTCAAGTCATTTCCAACTTATAGCGACCCTAAGGCAAACCTATCAAGGGGTTTTCTGAGGCTGAGAGGTTGCCTACATGAACCTAATAAAACATTTAGAGGATGTCCTGGGAGTGATCTCTCCAGACAATGCTGGGTCGAAACCACAAATCTGGACTGAACTGTCCTCACAACATTCAGCCAGTTCAGTCCCAAAATGGTTTAAATCCCCCTTAAAACACTTTTAAAAAAACTGATTTACTCTGGCACTTTCAGGAAAATCCAGAACACACCACACCAAGAACAGGCAGCTGTCCTCACATGCATTTCACGGTATCGCCCAGCACCACTGCCGCTGCCACTGCTGGTGCATGTCATATCCTCTGAGGTCACAACAAGGCCCCCAGCATATGGTCAATTCTGGGCACTTATTTCTGGCCTCAGGAAATGTGATGCCCACCACCAGTGGTGGTGGTACTGGGCAATACAGCAGAACACATGTGAATTGCCTGTTCTCAGGGCAGAGTCCTCCAGTAATGGGGGAAATCTGGGGCAGCTCCAGGGCGAAAATACTCCAGGCTATCCCTGGGTTATCTTGGCTGGTATAGCTGAATGCTGAGAGTGTGTGACTTGCTCAAGTCACCCAGTGGGTTTCCATGGCTGAGTGGGGATTCAGACCCTGGTTTCCAGACTTGTAGTACAACATTCAAATCGCTACACCATGGTGGCTCCAATACCGATTCATAAATAATGTGTCTTCAGAAGGAGGCTCAATGGAAAGTGTGGGGTCTTAAAAATCTATTTAATTTTATATTCCTTTGAAACTATTGGTCATCAGTGGGTATAACAACGCCCATATGATGTGATGCATCCACCCTAAGTCTACTTTATTTAATATAAGCAAGGATTTCAAAACACTTGGTACATTCAACATTACTCCACAAATCTCTGCATGTGTAAGTATCTGTCTATGTATCTATCGATCATCAGATCACATAATTTCAACCACAGTTCAGACAAAAGGCAGAAACACAGAAATGAAGATAAAGAGTGACCTCTTTTAAGGGATTTCTTAAATGCCAATCTGAATTGAAAATGCTGATCAGGTTGAAAACATATAGGCATGGGTCTCATTCTAACTGTTGCAAACACTGGCATGTGAACTTCAGTCATTAGAAGCAAGCAAAGCCTCATCTCTATCAAGCTCGAGAGACTGAACATGAAAGATGAAACATGAAGGTGATTTTGACAAAGTCACTTGTAAGTATGATCTGTGACTGTCTGGTCATTTTCCATTTATTTGGTATCTCCAGGAGCTATTCTTAAAAGGATGACAGACTGGACATCCTGCCAGCTCCAGCAAATCCTTTAACAGAGACACTTTTGATTTAGAAAGTGCCTCTCTTCTCCAAAGAGTTCTTGACAGCCTTTGGCACAGCATTTCCACATTCAGACTGTCAAATCAGAAGCTCCCATGAACAAAATGTCCCGATTTGCTTGTCAGGCATCATGCACCGCCTTAAGTATTTTATACTACTGGTCGGTGGTGGTGGTGCTGCTGCTGCTGCTGTGTTTGTATCTTAGCACAAATGAACAATAGAAGGCCTGTTTTCCATACAATGACAGAGCAGTTATTTCACATATAATTCATTTATAGTGGCTTTGCCATTTGCATTGCTATTTATGGGGTGGGGAAGGGAAGAGAAAGAGGAAAGAGGAAGAAAAGGCTGGAAATATCTAAGGGGCGGGACAATCAATAATTGTAAATGTTGGCTGCAGAAACAAGCAAAAGATTAATGGCTTAAAGGCCATGCTTTGGATGGATTAACAAACTGAATGAATATTGTTCAAGCAAGCAAGCAATGAATAAAAGCATAACCCTAAGATTGACCGTAATGCTTATGTAAAGGAAAGCTCTGAGGACATGTTTTCATTTAAAAAAAAAATGGAATCACTTGGCTAAAATCAAATTTCCCCCATCTTTATTGTTGCATAATCTCCAAGTTAACTTCATCAGTGCAGATTCCTTTCCTAAAGTTTGCAAAAACAGAAGAAATATATATTGACCATCTGAGGTAAACTGAACATCCTTTCAATACCGATAGCTGCTGTATCTCTATAATTACTCTACTTCTGGAGTAATTATTTCAAGTTCTCACCATCAGCAATCAGCCTTCAAAACATTTTCTCCCTCCTTCCCTTTGTTCCCTCAGGTTGATTCCATCTTATTTTCACACACACACCACATTTTTAATGGCCCTTGGGGAAGTGCAAGACATTCCAACTTCCCCAGTTGCTAAGATCACCATGATGTCCCCATCTTTACACCTTAGGAATGGCTACTTGGCATCTCCTATATAACCTTCAACCTCTTGGTCCTAACATTCTGCTTCTGAAGCGAGTTTCCAGTCACTATAATGAGAGAAAAGTGCAATTGTGTTATGTTTCAGATAATTATACTTGCCTAGGAGTCAAACCACAGTATAGCATTCCTTGAGCAATGCAATTCTCTCCCAAGGCAGTAGAACCATTAGTTGTATCAAAATATTCTGTATGTGTGTAGATGCCTAGGAGGGTGTTTGAAGGTGGCAAGAGATCTAAGTGTATCTGAAGCAAGCTGTGCACTCGGTAGCCATGGGTACTCACAATAAGATTACCAAGCAATGCTGAATGTGATCCCATCCATTTCTCTTCCCCCCTGTCCCTTGACAGTGCAGTTATGCTGTGAAGCAAAGAACAAGCTGAGGTTATAACCTTCATCTGTTTACTTGCCCCAGAATTTTTTGGTACTGCAGCTGTAGCTTCTGCACCATGGAAAAAAAGGAAAAGAGAAAGGGGGAAAGAATGAAAAAACAAACAAACAAACAAAAACAACCACCAGTTGTCTATGATAGTTGTAAGCTATTATGCAACCTGTGGGTATCTGCTAGGTAATATTCTTCACCCAAGTGGGTTTGTATACACCAAACACTTTATCAACCTCTGTTAATTAACTAATAGCAGTGGTATTATAGCAACATTGTGCACGGTGTGCTGTGCAGCTACACATCAGCCACAAATTTTGAATTTAACTCTCAAACCCTCCCCCTCCTCAGAAAAAAATCATAAACCACTACAATCTCACTTTTTGTGAGTCAAATAATTAAGTACTATCTCTCATACTGAGAGCCAGTGTGATATACTGGCTGATACACAGGAAGAGGCAGGTAAGAAATAAAGATGATGATGATGATTGATGATTGATGATGACTGTTGAACTACAACTCTGGAGACAAGGGTTCAAATTTCTACTTGTCCATGGAAACCCACTGGGTGATACTCTCTCAGCCTCAGACGAAGTGAAAGGCAAACCGCCTCTGAAGAAATCTTGCCAAGAAAATGCAGTAATAGGTTCACATCTAGTTCCCCATAAGTCGGAAATGACTTGGAGGCACACAATAACAGCAGCAGCAGCAGCAACAACAACAATCTCTCACACTTGGACCACAAGTGCTATGGAAAGGCATTGTAGGTTTTACGGCCTTCATCCAGCATAATGCATGAACAGTAACAAAACAGGACTGGCACCCTTCAGATATATTGAACTACAACTTTCAACATCCCTAACTAGCATGGGAATTTCTGTCTATGGATGATGGGGCATGTGGTCTCATATCTGGAGGGTATTAGATTATAGTAATTTAATAGAGAAACTTGTAAGAGTGAACCCAGCTGCTAATCCACAAGTAACCATTTTCCCCATGTACAATTTTATTAGAAACCATGCCAAGTCATTATATAGTGTTGTTCCCAGTGCTGTTCTTAACATAAATGTTTAACTGGCCTGCAGACTGCTGCTGAGTGCAGTGGATTCCCCTTGTTTAAAATTTTAATAAACAAACAAACAAACAAAAGATGGAAACCAGTTGGTCACCTTGTCATGTAGTTATTACATGCTATACCCTTAACAGGAATACCATGAAAATCACGTAAACTCTCCATCCATGTCTGATGGAGAATGAAGATCTAGTAAAGATAGGAACAAGGTGAGAAAGCAACCCTATATACAACATCCACTTGTGCATGCAATATCCTTTTTAGCCAATGATATGCCCACAGAAGTCTACTTCTGCATGTGAGTAGATATCCAATGATGCTAGTGTCAAATAGCATGCTGTGAGATTAAATAAATGTTTTAAATTAAACAATTTAAATCAAATAAATAATTATTAACAATAATAAATAATAACTTATTTAATTGTTAATTAAATAAATGTATTTATGGATTTGGAAGATAGGCTTCTGAACTTGTAACTTTTGGGATTCACATATACAGTCTTGTGACTGAATGTGCTCCCCCCTACCAAAACCCTACTGTACTGTAAAAAACCCATCATCTCCAACTGCAAATCTATCATCCCCCACCTTTATTAACTTATAATTGGCCATGGCTTAATATTAATTTGGCCAAACTTTGATCTTTCATGGGCTGATGGGGAAAACAGCCAAGAGAGCACGTACCAAGCCAGGAAGGGGCCCTTCAAATCCCCCAAACATTCACACCTCGGCACTACCAGTCAACCTCTCTTTTGATGTAGAAAAGGTTCTTCCTGCCTTAGGTCTGTAAGGCAGGCATCCATCTATACAATTGGAAGTATGATAGGTTCCTTTTGGAGGGGAGGCAGGTCCAGACATGTAGTTACGATGATGGAGCTCCATCATAACTAGAACTGATTGTGCAGGATCTTTGTCAATAACAACAACAAGCCCACAATGCAACTTGGTTACACTTTCAGTGCTCCCTGAAAAAAACATACCAGGTAACTAAATTCATTGTTACTCTTTGTGTCCTAGGTCTGGCTGATAGGAACCTTGAGTAGCATTAATAACATGTGTTGCATCTGCAAGGAAGATTATGTGACCCAAGACAAATTATTTTAGGGATAATACACTGTTCTTCATAGGAAGGTTATTTGGAAACTATCTGCAAGCAAAAGTTGGCATCATATATCAAGCAGGGAATCAGTTTGGTGTCTGGTTGGACTATGATTCTTGAGACCAGGGTTCAAATCCCCACTCAGCCATGGGAATCTACTGGGTGACCTTGGGCAAGTCACACTCTCTTAGCCTCAGAAGGCAATGGCAAACCTCCTCTGATAAATCTTGCCAAGAAAGCTCCATAGGTTCATCTTAGGGTCACCATAAGTTGAAAATGACTTGAATGCACACAACAACAATCACATAGGTGCACAGAAAGTTACAGAATTCCACCTGTGCTGAACCTTATCCTTTCTGCATTTGGACTGTAGCTGCTGCCATGGCTGGAGTAGTTCACCTGCTTACAACTCTGCAGCAGAGAGAAGAGGACTGCCATCACCCTCCTAGATAGTCAGCAAGGAAATTAAGAGCTGTATCAGTCATTTTGACATACTTTTGCATGGGTTTCTTGTGTGTGTGTTTTCCTGTCTCCTGGGCTGAACACACTTGGGATACAGTGGATGTTCCAGAAACATAGCAGCAGTGTATTTCTGATGCTAGTCTAAAATGAATATTAGCTTGCTCTGCCTGCCTTTCAAGGAGCCCCTTTATTAGCATTTCCCAAAGCTGAACATATTTTAAATAACCTTTCTGCAGAAAAATATCACATTGGGCTACAAAGAGTGGTTGCTCTTACTTAAAATCTCACTGTGTAAAGTCTCTTAATTGATAGCTGTTGACATTCAGTACTACCCAAGTATGCTCAAATCCTTTAAAGTCTTCATTAAGGTTTATTGTACTTGAGTTCTAAATAAATTCCAGGGACTATTGCAATTTAAATGCCTTGTTTACTCTGTCTAGGTCTGTTTACCACCACACAATTAGATGTTGATTTCACAGTGCCTTGTCATGAAGCCTAAAAAGGGTAAATTTAACTAGAGTCTGTCTTAGGCATTGTGACTCACAGACAAATGATGAAAATACTGCTAATAAAGTTGCACCTCCTTTGCAGTGTTTCTAGCGTTCCAGGGTGCCCTCGCACTTTTTTGCCTATTCAGTCTGAACCTTGTGGGCCTAAACAGGGGCACTTTCACTCCCATCTGTACTACTTTTCTATGGCCATGGCAGACAATTATGTTTCATTTAGAGAATTTATTCTTACTTAGATAAAGTCATAGAATTTGTTCCTGAATTTTGATGTTTGCTGTCAACTTTCTCCTAGGCATCATAATGACATTTTAAGTTTTTGTTATGGCTTCCCATACTTCCCTTCTCCATCTAACATATGCCCAAAAGCAAAAGTTCGTTTGGCCCCCAATGATTTCCCCCCCAGGTCCTGAAATTTTCATTTGTTCCCTCAAGGTCTGTTGAGTCTTTGCGGAGAGGGGGAAACATGCAATCATTGTAACCCATAACTAGCACCCCTCCCAGTGACCTGACTATCCTCTCCTTTTGATCCACAGACAAAAGCTGCCTCCCTGCTAGCATTGTATGGCCCTCAATGGCCAATCCAAAGTGGCTAGGAGATGTTTTTGGGACTATACTCAGAGGCAGAGAAAATAAAAATAGAAGCCTAGCCCATGATGATTGAGGTTCTTCTCCTCCTCTGAGCAGCTAGGGCCACAGTGGCTGTTCACCTCCAGGTTTCCAGCCACTTCTACCATCATTGTCAGACCTTTTGTGTTTTCCCTGTGTAGTTACCATATTTTAGAAAGCAGAAAAGAGGACACATTTACTGATTGACTACTTCAAAGCACAGATTGCTATGATGACTCTCGGGCAGCACCAGCAGGCAGGAGGTGAAGCAACAATTGATATTTTAAAAATCTACAAACATTTTTTTTTAAATCTGCCCAGACAGAAATTTTAGCTCTAAAAAGAGAGCATGTCCTGGAAGAAGAGGATGTATGGCAACCCTTCAGTCCCAGTCCTGCTCTCTCTTGCAGGAAAAGTGGGCCAGATAAAAATCTTTGACAATAGATATCAAAAGCAATCAACAAATAATGATACCTGATGTGGTCCCCAAGGTTGTTTTTGCTGTGTTTGACTTCTCCAGACTCCAATATCCCTTTTTCTGCCCCAGAAGGAGAATTGTCTTTCCTGGCAATTAACTTTTAAGTAGCTTGACTTAAAAATAGGCTACAGACACTCCACATCCTGTTTAACATCAAAATATCATTCTGAGTACTGGATTTGCAACTGCTTCTGTGGGATTTCTCCCCCAATGTTGACAGTCCATATAGCAATGGAGAGTCCCAGGGCCCCCAAAATGCCCCCCACAGTCTCCTCATAGTTTCTCCCTTGCAGTGCATTAAAGCAGTTATATTATGCCCCTTTTAAAAACAACTGCATCTAACATACAGTTGTAAAATTATAGTGATGTGATACTAGGGTGAGATGTAAAGGATTGGTTCTACTTTCCTTGGCAAGGCCCTCTGCAAGGGCAAAACATGCATAGGGCTATAGATGATAAATACAGTTGTCCCTTCACATTCGCTGGGGTTTGGTTCCAGGACCCCCCGTGAATACCCAAATCCGTGAATACTCAAGTCCCATTATATGCAATGGCAGAGCAAAATGGTGTCCCTTATATAAGATGGCAAAATCAAGGTTTGCTATTAGGATTGTTATTTTTTTAAGAATATTTTTCAAGCCGTGAATACTCAAATCCGTGAATGTCAAATCCGTGAATGTGGAGGGACAACTGTACTCTGTCAATAAGAACTCTGCCCACTTCTATAATCTAATGACTGATCAGACCGCTGCAGTATTTTACCTCACAGGTGGGCAACAAGCCATTCACTGGCTGCATGCCATGGTATTTGTACACATACACATCTAGGTACCCATTATGCCCCTGTCAAAGCTTCCACCACTATAGATAATCAAATTACTCTTTTGGAAAATGTGTCATGGAGGGAAAATACACCTCATTTCCCAGCAAAATCTCACATATTTGGAACACATTTCAGGAATAAGGCACGCACTCCCTGTGCAACTTGTTTCCCAGCAGAATCCCTGGAATTTCTATGGTGATGATGATAGATAATGCTAGTAATGCAACAAGAGTATTGGTGAAATAATGCTGTAAAGAGACATATGTATACTGGAACATCAAGTGCCAACAATTGACCCAACTTCTGAATTCCTTCAGTGGTTACTTCTTATAGTCTAGATCCCCCCCCACACACACACCTTACTAGTGTGCCACTTGCATGGAAGAAAAAATCCACCAAAAAGGGTTTTTTTTTTTTTCCCCAGGGGGGAGGTCTATTTTGCTGTGATAGAAACTAAACTCACCTTGCAGATCCAACTAACTAAGCTGCTGACGTAATAGTCTAAGCAAGTCATCTTGAAGAAGCAGGGAAGTGACCTGCTGTTGTCCTTGCCATTATGGAAGTGAGAGATGACTTTATTCCCCTGAATAGGGCAAAAGCAACATTTATGTCCATTTTATCTCATATCTGTAAGCCAGAGGCTTACAGCAGCACAGATGTGAACTCTTTCTTCTTCAAGTTTCTACAGGGACATGTTAATGCAAAAGCAACAAAGAAGATAAACACATTAATTCAGATAGTTTTCTTACCGAATTGAATGGGTTATTTGGATTTAATTTTTTTTGTTTTGTTTCTCTTTTCGGACGTTGAAAAAGCAACGCAAGCAGCCTCGTCAGCTTGTGAGGCTGCTGCGCTGCAAAGCGTCAGTTTCGTATGACGCTCACCCCTGGCGGTACTGTTGCGGTATCGTGGGGAGAGTTGAGCGCCATATTTGCTTGATTTTTACTCACGATCATGAGTAAAAATCAAGCAAATATGATGCTCAACTCTCCCCGCAGTACCGCAACAGTACCACCAGGGGCGAGTGTCATACGAAACTGATGCTTTGCAGCGCAGCAGCCTCACAAGCTGACGAGGCTGCTTGCGTTGCTTTTTAAACATCCAAAAAAGTCCTTAGACTGCTGTATAGCAATAGCAATGTGAAACCCTGTCAGTCTTATTCTCCATTGTTTCACAGAATACCACCAGCATTTTGTCCTGGTTCCATATTGGGTTCAGAAACTTTTCTCCTTTTCTGCGCAGAAATGCATGCCTCCATTGATTAAAGTGTGTTTGTGCATTGTATGCATTTTTGGTTGTGTGAATTTTTCTAAGGTATGCATAGTTTTGTGCACATTTTCTTCTCTGAAATATTCTGCAAATGTATGGATTTCTGAAGCAACATGTGTTCCATACAGGGCTCATCTACACCAGTCAGAATACACTAGCTCTCTGCCAGTGTGTCCTGACTTCGGAGCTGGCCCATCCCCTTCTTACCTGGAGAAAACTGGCTGGAGTCCAAACAGGATGCTGGCCCATCACTGAAGCTGCCACCAAAGCCACTGCCATTCTCTCCACTAAGGCAGAAGCCAGGCAGGGGCCTGCAACATGTGACCGAGGCCCCCTGCATGTGACCAGAGTCACATGCTGCAGGACCCCTGCTTGGCTTCTGGGAGAGCCAGGGAACTGGTGGCAACAATGAAGAATGGTGTTCTGGGAGAGATTCCCATGGACACATGGAGCCTGATCTGGTGGTACCCGATTGAACTGGATAAAGGGCCCTATCTCAGCTTGTCCCTGTTCTAGGCTCTATCTTCCCCTGAGGATCATATGGATTGCCCAGGGGAAGATTGGGGTAAATGCCCTGTGTCATTTGGACTACAGGGCTCTGAAATGAGAGCAAGCCAGAGTAAATTGCCCACATGGGAAGTTTTATGAAGTGTGAAAGAGATCTTGAAAAAGCTATCTTTTGGACTCCAGCTCCCATATTCTCTCAGGCAACAGGTGCATTTTGAGAGCTTTAGTCCAAACAAGTAATTTTTCAGGCCTGGTGTCAAATAAACATCTCCAAATTTATTTTCTACCCCCATGACAATCACTCTTGCCTTGGCTTACCACAGGTGTGAAGACTAATTCCAGAGTATGAACAGTACTTTTTTTGCATGTACCACTGGCCAATTTAATTTACAGCAAAATAAATACAATAGATAATATAAATATATAATAAACCATACAATTCCTTACTATTTGCATCTTTTTGCCCTCCAGTTTTCAAGACCTCCCTCAGCCTTAGAAAAGATATGTGTGAAGTCAACCAATAGCACTAAATTGTTGTTTTCCTTTTACTAACCCACCACAAGATAGTTTGCTTTCCTACTAGGTCATCAATTTAGATGGTTTTCAAAAGGGCTTATGCAAACTCATGGAGTTTAATTATCAGTGGCTGCTGTTTGTGATGGCTGAATGCTATTTCAAGTATCAAAGATAGCTTATGTCTGAACTCCAATTACTTAGGAACAATAGAGGGAGAAAGCAAGTTTCCTCACGTCCAGCTTGTGGGCTTTCTATATGATTCTGGTTGGCTGCTAGGTAAAACAGGATGGTGGATTAGATAGGCTATTGACATGGTCCAGCAGGGATATTCTTATATTCCTGATGTATCATGAGAAGATGAAACTTAGATGTGAACTATAATCAGAAACTCATAAACCAAAACTTAAAGGCATACTTTAAAGATCCAAACTAAGAAGATTATTGGCCAGCCAATCTCCAATCCCGCCCCTTAGGGATCTCCAATCCCGCCCCTGTCTTGGTACAATAGCCCTCCCCATCACACTTACTTTCACTCCTGTGGAAAATGCAGCCCAGGAATGAATTGAGCTCTAACGGAGCTCCATTCACTTCCTGGACCGAAATCCCGCCTGTTCTTGCAAGAAGACACAAACATGGGAAATTAAAAAATAAAAATAAAAATAAACACAAAAAAGTTACACCAAGCACCTAAACACAATTTAAAAGTCCCAAGTAAACTGGGGGGGGGGTGTCAGAAAAAGAGCAAAACTTACCTGGATGTCCCAATCTCACCAGGAAGTGTTCACACTGGACTGACCATTCTCTTCGCATTCACGACAGTTAAATGGCCTGAGTTTTCTCAGACTGGCAAACTGGTACCAAAATGGAACTGGGGATCTATTGATGGCTGAAGCCATCAATAAGAAGAAATGCCAGCATAACACCAGTGGAATGCAAAAGGATGTCATCATCTGATATTGGTGTCCTTTTGCGTTCTGCTGGCATTCTGCTAGTGCCACATTAACCGCGTCTTATAATCTCAGGAGATTTTCACACTGGGGCCAAAAGCCCCGGTTCTGTCCCGCCACCTCCTCTCCCGTTCCTGCAATGGAATGGAGGTATATGTTCACACACTTACCTCCATTCCGCTGCAGGAATGGGCCTCCTCTATCCTTGCCGGCTGGCCAAAAATGCAGCCGTCGTAAGGCTGCCTTTACGACTGGCCGGGGGAAATCCCACTTGTTCTCGCGAAAGAATGAGTGGGAGGGAAATTCAAAAACAACCTCCGCAGTTGTCAAAGAAAGAAAATAAATATAAAAATAAATTAAAAATAAAACAAGGAACCCAGGAAGGGGGGGGGGAGAAGGTGGCACTTACCTGGAAGTGCCTGCCACAGAGCTCCTCCCCCGTCCCTGTCATTCCAGAACAGGGATGGGGATCTGATTCACACACCCATGTTCCGTTACAGAAACGGAACCAAGTGCTTAATAACAACTTCTCCCTGTGAATACTAGTTCACTGGGAGAAAACAGAATAGTGACATTTTCGGCATGGAACAGGGTGAACGTGTCTGAAAGGAAAATCTTTCAGCAACCCTGTTCCGTGCCAATAACAGGACAAATTACCCATGTGAAAATTTCCTCAGTCACACATTCCATTCAGTCACACATAAAATCAGTCACACATTCTATTCCTATTGACATTAAAGGATCATGATTAACTTGTCCCATTTATTACAATGAGGATGAAATTAAATAAATTCATTTAGGTTCCATTTGATAATGCTAAAATAAAGACCTAAATCCACTTTTCAATCTCCACTAAACTAAAACCATGAAATCAAATTTGGTAGATCAACATTTATGTAACTTCTGTAGATTTGATGAGTTTATTCTAGTTGGGACTAACAATTGGATTAGAAACCACAATAAAAGTTTATCTTTAGGCTGGTTATCCCCTTTCGCAGATCTTTTATACCCACAGTGACTGGGTCCTCTCCAAAAGGGTGTCTAAATTAGTATTTGTTTCATAATGCCTCTGAATATATTTTAGAATCTAGAATGCATATGTTCATCCATGTATTGAATAGGGAAATCCCATATAGAAGCCTAAGGTCAGAGGGAGATTGGGCACATACTTCAGGCCTTGAAAATCCCAAGAAAACCATGGGGCAGAGAGTGAAGGGGCATTTGAACTGAAGGAACAAATTAAAACAGTGGCTAATAAGTGACAGAGATCAGGGGAAAAGAAGAGCAGAAGATACAAGAATATGAAGAAAGGGGAAGCTGATGAAGAAGTGAGTGGTGGTGTTACCACATCATACACCCCCACTCTATAATATCTAATTATTGGGAATATTAGACACTTCAAGGGGTCTTGTAGACTGGGATGGATCAAAAAGGAAGTCAGACGGAAGTCACAAGGACCTGGGAAGGTGTCTTGGAAATATTCTAACAGACACACCCAAGACAGGATTAAGCAAAGCTCCTAGTAAACACCACAATTATGGAGGTATGTGCTAATCCCCTCTTGGGCCCCCTTGGCTATGAGCCACACATCATAAATAAACAAGTCATCTAAACAACTCTTAGCTCCAGGAAATATCCTTCTGCACCTTCTTCCTGTTCTACAATATGAAGTTGTCATAAACACATCAATTCCTATCTCTCAGATTAACAGCATTCAGCAGAGTTTAGGTTTCCTTTGCTTTTTCGGTGGGAAACCCATATAAGCTTTGTTCTAAGCCCAAAAACCCATTCAGGACATAAAATACAGTTTAAATATTAGTCCCAAACAATAACAAAGTGATTTTCCTTGGTTTTTTTCCGAGCTGTGAGGCCATGTTCTGGAATAGTTTCTTTCTGATGTTTTGCGTGACACTCCTACACAGCCATTCTCTGAAGATGCCAGCCACAGATGCAGGCAAAACATCAGAAATGATTCCAGAACATAACCTCACAGCCCAGAAAAAAACCCAAGGAAAATCTATAGATGCCAACTGTGAAAGCCTTCGACTTCACAATAACAAAGTGCTCCACTATGGATGAGGCCCAGCTACACTCTCTGTTGGTGTGGCCCTGGGTAGAAGCTTCCAGTGCCACCCTCAGACCTCTAAGTTCTTCACTACTCTCAAGACTGGGAACTGTAGTCCCATGTCCCGAATCTATTCCTCTATCCAACCTTTCTGCCTTAAACTCCTCATTAGGCTTATAGAATCATAGAACTGTAGAGTTGGAAGAGACCACAAGGGCCATCCAGTCCAACCCCCTGCCACACAGGAAATCACGATCAAAGCATCCCTGACAGATGGTCATCCAGCTTCTGTTTAAAGACCTCCAAGGAAGGAGACCCTACCACGCTCCAAGGGAGTGTGTTCCACTGCTGAACAGCTCTTACTGTCAAAAAGTTCCTCCTAATGTTGAGGTGGAATCTCTGTTCCTGGAGCCTGCATCCATTGCTCCACGTTCTAGTCTCTGGAGCAGCAGAAAACAAGCTTGCTCCATCCTCAGTGTGACACCCCTTCAAATACTTAAACAAGGTGTCACATTGAGGATGGAGCAAGCTTGTTTTCTGCTGCTCCAGAGACTAGAAGAAGGAACAATGGATGCAAGCTCCTTGTGTTGTTCTTGTGAGCATCTATGAGTGCTTTGTGTGTTTTTTCCAGTAAAAACAGTTTATTTTACTTTAAACTGGAATTCTCTGCAGTTAGTACTGGTATACACAGGTTAAAAGATTCCAAAGTTACCTGCCTCTTGCAACATTCCATTTGAGCTATAATAATTCACCCAGCTAATAATAGATCACGGGTGTGCTCCCTATGGGCTCCCATGTCCTTGGGTAACTGGAAGAACAAAGGGGTAAAGACAGGAATACTTGGTAGAAAAAAAAGTGCATGAGGGGAGAAATGAGAGCACTGGAAAAGTACCATAATGAATCACTGGATCATAGAGTTGGAAGAGACCACAAGGCCATCTAGTCCAACTCCCTGCCATGCAGGAACACATAGTCAGAGCACTCTGGAGATTTTCAAACAGAGGCTCTTTAAACAAAGAAGGAGACTCCACCACACTCCAAGACAGTGTATTCTACTTCTGAACAGCTCTTACTGTCAGGAAGTTCTTCCTAATGTTTAGGTGGAATCTCTTTTCCTGCAGTTTGAGTCCATTGCTCTGTGTCCTGGTTTCTGGAGCAGCAGAAAACAAGCTTGCTCTATCCTCAGTATGATAGCCCTTCAAATATTTAAACATGGCTATCATGTCACCTCTCAGCCTTCTCTTCCCCAGGCTAAACATACCCAGCTCCCTAAGCCACTCCTCATAGGGCATGGCTTCCAGATATTTCACCATTTTGGTTGCCCTACTCTAGACATGCTCCAGCTTGTCAATGTACTCCTTGAATTGTGGTGCCCAGAACTGGACACAGTATTCAAGGTGGAGTCTGACCAAAGCAGAATAGAGTGGCACTATTATTTCCCTTGATCTACACACTATACTCATATTGAAACTAATATCAAATACTCATCTATTCTAGAATGAGTTCTGAAACCAATTAATTTGCCCACTTTAGGAACCAACAGTTTTTGTGTGTTTATGATCACATAGCAGAGATTTCTTCTTAATTGTTTCAGGCATCTTCTATAAAAAATATGATATATAGCATGGAATATTATTGCCACTAAATTCACCATGCGTATTTGAAGCCATTCACAAAAGAGAAGAAAGATGAGTCTTAGAGCACTTATGCAACAGGAGGCAATCTATCCTAAAAGCAGCCTTTCAAACCAGTTTGGAAGAATTCACAAACAGCATTTGTGTGGTTATTGACAGAGCTGACATGAAGTGAGTGTGATGTGTCTCTGGGATTGTTTTTGTCAATTATTTGGACGAAAACAAGAAATCGTTGCTGACAAAGTTTGAAGCTGACACATTTCACAAACGCAAGTCTGCTTTAGTTTAACCAAGCTTTTTTTCTTGGTCAGAAATCTCTCATATGTCAGTTTGTTTCCTTCTAGTGACTTAGCCTGACTTTCTTCAACCACAGTAGTAGGTTCCTGTTAGGTCTTACCTCACTCCCATATCAGACTTAGTCAGACTTAGTTTTAGCTCTGTTCCTAAAGAGAAGATTGTCCATATCCTTAAACTGGTGGAGGTTGGTGGTTTCTATGCCAGTGGAGTAAAGAATGTATTCCAGCCATCACTGGCACTATCCTAATGGAAACGCCTTCCACACCAATTACATTTGGGTAGGAACTGATTTTTTTTTATAAATACTACTACTACTTGCCTATCTGGTGTGAAAAAATCCAAGTACATCATAACCACTGAGAGTCTTGAAGATTTTTCATAGTTATTTGAGCCACTATCTAATTAATGGAATTGAAGATTGTTGATTGCAAGTGGGGAGGGGGAACCCAGCTGCTCCCTACAATGTTACCCTTAGCTTGCTCTTTTGATGCAAGCTACTGAAATAGATATTTATGGTTGAGTGGGAGGTTGTCAAATTGCCAATCACCCTAAATAAATTTATACATAGTACCACTATGCCATCTTGCCAGAAGATGAACCTGCTGGCCATTATCTGTCTTATCCAAAAAGGTCTTATCCAACAATTGTCAGAGGTGAAGAGATGCTACCTAACCCCATCTTGGAGTACCAAATAATTGCCTATATTTAATTATTTGGCCAAGGTGGCCATCCACATGGTTAACAGGTAAACCAGGGACCCCAAGGTGGGATTCATGCAAGACCAAGTTAAGGGCCTTTGGAAATTTTCCCCAAAACAAATATTCCCAAATAAGATTCAACACCTGGAGGTGAGTCAATCACTAATCCACTCCGTGATAGCAAGAGACCTTACTGTTTGTGAAATGGAAGTTTCCTCTCCTGCTTCCCTACAACAAAAGATCTTGCCTACTTTGTATTCAATTCCAAAAGTATTGATCATTAATGATCATTAACTCTTCCAGAGTGCCTGTTCTTTTGGCCAGAGGAACTCCGAGAACTATTGTATTTCTTTCACAACTGCAGGGGAATTATTTCATTTAAATATTACTCCAAAACACCACCAAATTGCAAACAGTTCCATTCCCTTTCAACTCCACATCACACTGTGTAGCCAGACCTCCTCGCTGTCGTTTTACTTTGCAATATCTGCTCTGCAGGATTGGTAAAATATAACCCACTAGCCCGTTACTCTGTTCCTCTACCCAAATACTTCCTACTGCTTTCAATAGCCTTGTGTGAGTGCTCAAAGCCTGAGTGTGTGAATGCTGTTGATATTAATTTCCAATAAAGATCATTTAATTGTACCTTTTAGCTTAGAGTCTTCTCCTTACTACTGCTATACATAGGTTAAAAGGTCCCGCTGTTGCCTGTCCTCACACTGTCATTTTCACTGTAATTAAGTATTCCCCATTTTAATATGCAGACGTTAGAGGGTCTCCACGGACCCCACACAATTTGGGTAACAGAGACGGAGGTAAGGCCCTACCACAATGGAAGCAAAAAATAATGGTGAGGTTCTAATGAAAACAGGATAGAGGAGATGGTCAGATTTGTCTTAGAAGAGTGAAATAGCTTCAGTCCCCTTCACCTTCTCTCTTGAGGACAATGGGGAGACTTCCCTTCTCTTCTTACTATTCCCATCAACCAGTCCTAACTTTCTTTTCCCTGTAGGAAATATGTGGCATTCTGCCCAGGCACTGCAATAAATCAACAAAATAGTACCAGCAGTAGAGAATCAATCTGTTGCAGACCATGAATCCATAGAATAGGTCCAATACAACTTTCTTAAGGGGAAGAACAGAGCAGTGCTCCAGGCAAACAAGCAAATAACTACTAAAAGTGGAATTTCAAATGATGCTTTTACACCATGATTCCACTCCCCCGAGGAAAAGAACACATGTACAGAGGTAGGGAGTAAGGATGTAAATCTCTGTAACTTTCTCAGGGAAGAAAAATTAATTTTGCAATATTTCTCCTTGCTGTGAAAAAGTTTTTGAAAACCAAGGACAGGAAGAATACTCAAAAATATTCAAAACATGATCAAAATATATGTTTCTTGAGCTTCAAGAAATCCTGATGAGAAAAAGCCTGGACTGACAAGAATCTTGGCACCATAGCACTTATTCAACACAAAATTTGTATGTGGTTGTTTTGTGCAGAAAACAGCATTTTTTTTTTGCACACAAATATATATTTCTGTGCAGGAAATAATATTTCTTCTTATAAATATTATGCTGGTGCCTGCATAAACAACAACATGCAATTTTTTTTGCAAAATAAGTCCCAAACTGTGAACAGTCTTTGAAAATGGTACAGTTCTCAAAGACTTTCTCATAGTGAGGATAATATTGCTACAATTACTCATTGCTTCATCTAAGAAGACAAATAGTGAAGAATGAAATCTCTACAGAAAGCTGTGCAGTATTTGCTTTTCAAGACTTATTCAGTGCAAAATAAAATAAAATAAAATAAAAGTGTTTTTTAGCCCAGAAAATGAACAAATGTTATTGATTTTCTTCAACCACAGTAGTGGGTTGCAGCAACCCTAACGTTGTCACCCACCATGTGTCCAACCTTCAGGCCTGGAATGAGACAGAATGGGGTTTCTTAACCATGTTAAGCTGAATCCATTTGGTAACACCTTTTAGACCTTCCTATTTATCATAGAAGTTGAAATGGATGCTGTCATGCTGATTCAATGCTTTATGCCCACTTTCTTTGAATACCTTCATAGGACTATAGTTAAACCTCTGCATTGTAGAATTGGGCCATCAGAGCTTCATCAGCTGTAGTTATACTATAAAATATACTTTGGCCCTAAATATTACATGTCCTCAATTCAAGGTTCATAGCCCTGAACCTTCTCATCTTATTGGACCTAGGAGATGGCACAGGGATGGCAGTGGCCACTTAGGGAATGAAACAAAAGAACTGCTTTCAAAAAGTCAGGCTTGTATGGTTGCCAGTATAACTGCAGGCCAGAACAGGAAGTGAGATATATTGGGCCCTTCTCTTCTTTTTTCCTCTCTCTTCCAAGAGTCATTGTATACAACTAATTTAAAGGCTTTCACAGCTGGCATCCATAGGTTTTCTGAACTCTTCCAGAACATAGCCTCACAGCCTGAAAAAAAAACCATGGAAAATCTCAGAGATGCAATTGTTTCCAGTCTGTTAAGTTTCTTCCCCTCCCACTTACAGAGTCCCGACTTCTGCTTCTCTAGCCATCACCAGACCTTCTTCCAGGCAATAAGAAGAATGTGGAAAATCTGTCATTTTCATGTTCACCACATTTCTCCAAATCTTATTGTTATTCTTGTCTCATCCCAGTTCCACAAAGAGTTGCAAGCCTTGTTTTTTTCTTCTTCCTGCACAGAAATGTAAGCATATATATTTTTTCAAACATATGCAGTTTTTGTGCACATACACATTTTCTCCAAACACATGTACCTTTTCAAATGTACTTTTTTTGTTTTTTTACACCCAGCCTCTTCTATTCCTCAAGAAGAACAGCTTCTTTTTTCAAATCAGAAGCACATGTCAAATCAGGGGCAGTTGGGAAATATAATCCCTAGACTCAAGAGTCCCATTACAATAAATCCAAACAAGTAGAAACCATTCTGTCAAGTTTGGTGCAAAAAGGGAGTTCTGACAATGCTTATTTACATCCCAAGGTAGTAAGACTCTTAAGGTGTTTTTTTTTAAAAAAAATATTTATACACTAGAGAGGTAAAAAAATACTTATACACTAGAGACGTATCTGCAGGATGTGTATCTGCAGGATGCCAGGATTAATTTTAATATGTAAAATTTACTTTTGCCAGCCACCTTGTGAATTAGTGTGTGGGGGGAGCACAAGCATATTCACAAGGTAGCTGGCAGAAGGAAATAAGCCTGAACACTTTTCCACATAATTGTTAGATTCAGTGGCACATCTTTTTCCTTTTCTTTTTGCACTAAGCTTTTTGTGCTCCTGCTGAGAAAAACATATTAGCCTAAATCCCACAAGGCAGACTACAGTCACAATTACATTTCTGAGGCCAGATGTGCTAGCAGATCAGGCATGGGGGGGGGGACTATGCATTTGGAGAGAATAGCTTATCATTGATCCATTTCCAGAGTACTTCACTATAATGTTCAACCATTAGAACACATTTAACTTTTCTCCCATCTACAAGGAGGGATAGAGCTGGAGTAGAGCTCTTTCTTGGCTTTTGGTTCCCACACTGAATAATTTAGCTTCTTTATATCTTTATTAAAATGTATGAATCTATTCTCACTCCCTCTCCCTCTTCCCCCCTCTCTCTAGGTACTGTATATGTGGTGAAGTGAACTTAAAAGTTGCTGTATGTGCTGAAATGTGCTGAATTTTCTTATTAAAAGGCTATGGGAATGGTTGCTGTGGCTGCTGCTTTTCTAAGTGCTATGAGAATCATATTGCTGATGAGTCTGATACAAAGGGACCCAATCTTCATCACCACCACCCAGACTATTGTATGGGTCAGAACATTATGATTCACTTGTTTTCATACATCCCAAATGTTTAAATGCAGTTCCTGGTTTAGTGTGTTTGTATAATGCATATTTTGGGAATAAAGTTGGAGCAAGAACACAATCTTGCTTCTCTCTCTCTCCTCTCTCTCTGGCTTTTCTTTGCAAACAAAGATTACGGAAGGACTCATCCCGCACTTTCTGCAAGGGCGCTGATGACTAAAAAGGCCAATCCGAGATGAACAAGTCCAGTTGCAGAAAGCACAGCAGAAGGTCTCCTTGGGTGATGTTTCCGGGTTGTGATTCTTTTTGCGTTGTTGTTTCTCTTCAAAACTTGTTCAATGTGAGTTCTCAAATAAGGCTGCAGCCTTGTGGATAGTGTGTCTCCATGCCTCCCGATGTGAGGCCAGGGTGGACCATTGTTGGTGATGAATTTGGCCGAGCCTGAGATGTTGTTTCAGGGAGTCTTTGTATTGCTTTTTTGGAGTGCTCATCTTATGCTGACCCGTGGTGAGTTCACCGTAGAGTACTATTTTTGGGAGGTGATGGTCCTCCATCCTAGAAATGTGCCCTGCCCAGCGCAGCTGGACTGGACTGGACTGACTATGTGATGAATGTTGCTGCCCTTGAGCAAGCAGGGATCACCAGCATTGAGGCCATGATACTGAGAACACAGCTGCGCTGGGCAGGGCACTTTTCTAGGATGAAGGACCATCGCCTCCCAAAAATAGTACTCTACGGTGAACTCACCATGGGTCAGCGTAAGAGGGGTGCTCCAAAAAAGCGATACAAGGAATCCCTGAAACAACATCTCAGGCTTGGCCAAATTGAGACCAACAGTGATCCGCCCTGGCCTCACATCAGGAGGCATGGAGATACACTATCCACAATGCTGCAGCCTTATTTGAGAACTCACACCAATCAAGTCTTGAAGAGAAATGACAACACAGAAAGAATCACAACCTGGAAACATCACCGAAGGAGATCTTCTGCTGTGCTTTTTGCAACTGGACTTGTTCATCTCGGATTGGCCTTTTTAGTCATCAGCACGCTTGCAGAAAGCGTGGGATGAGTCCTTCCTGAATCTTTGCTTCTGCTTTGCTGAACCATAGTCCAAAGACTTAATTGTGAGTATATTATGTGTGTTTTATTTGTTGGTGCCTAAGATTAAGTTCCTGTATTAGAATTACTGTCTTAATGGAATTTACCATTTGAAGTAACAAGGGTGGTGTTAGTAAAGTGTGTACTGTATTAACCTTCTAAGGCCAAACATTTCTATATGTGCTACATTTGCTTCTATCAAACCCAGTAGAAAGTGTTACTTCCAAATAAACATGTATGAGATTGTAGCATGTTAAGAGTTATGCTTTCAAAAATAATCAGTCACCATACTGCACAACCAACCAAAGCAACACATCAAGGTTATATATATAATCTTTTCAGAGAGAGAGAAAGATAGAGTGATTGCATGGATGTTTAAGTGGTACTGTGTGGGATTTGAGTTTACAGTGGCAGAAGTAATTGACACTTGATGGTGCTATAGCTCTATGTACTCTTTTTTTAATCTACCTTTTCCCACTTTCCCATATTTAGAAGCAGCTTGTAAATCTCTGGTTAACCCCTCCCCCCACAAACCATTTAAAAGCTCAGACCACTGCATCAAGAGTCTATGAATCAACATGGAATCAGCATGGAATCAACAGAGAGACATTTTTCTTTTATGCTAAGTGGTCAATGTGCTGATAATTTTTGAGAGCTTCTTTTGAATCACTTGCCTTTTTGTTGAGAGTTAGCCATAAACCATAACAACTTGGAGATTCATGAGAGAGAATCAAGCTATCTAGGACTCATGGATAATGTCAAATGCTTATGTATTTGAATCAGATAGATTTTTGTTATGCTCATAACATTGGCTTAAAAACTTAGAACTAACAAAGCATAGGAATGTTACACTCTTTCCCCCTCAATGTTATACGCTCCTCCCACCAAATGATAGACAAATAAAGTTATGATTGATGCTCCTGAGAAAATCACCTTGGAAATATGTATGTATAGATATTATTTTTTAAAATGATTTTTTAAAAAGAAATAAGTGATTTAATTTTAAATGAATTTTAAATTGCAATTGTTGCCTTCTCATTCTAACGTGAAGTGGTGCAGGGATGACTGAACATCATAGATAGAAAGATTTCCACTATAAATCTTGATTTCTTCTTCTAATTTATTTTTGGAAATGGATGTTTGAGAAAGTGTTCAATATATTTCTACTCTTTTTAAACTTTTATAATTATTTATTGTTTCAAATTGATTTTATGGTAAGCCACCTTGAGATCTTTGGATAAAGGGTGAGATATAAATATTTAAATAAATAAATTCTTAAAACTTTACACTGTGTTATCCCAAGAAAGAAAGGGGGAAATATCTTTTGACCCTCAGATTTTTTCCCTTCAAAAATCAATTCCCCAGAATTTCCCTCCCACTGGCCATTTCATCTGGGGCCCGTTTACACAGCAAAAATGTCCTGGGATGAACTCGTGATGAACCCTGGTTGTTAATACGTTCATCATGACAATCTCAAGCTTTTCAGAAGGGGGGCCACCATATAATCTCCAATGAGCACGACTTTCCATCCCTCAGTTTGTCCCGTGTTTTTATAAAAATCTTGGGAGGTTGCGGAAAATCGGATATGTGAACAGGTCAAGACAAAATATCTCGGGAGTAGGTGATGGCTGGAAATTGAGGTGGGCAGGAGCGGGCACAGAGTTCAGAGAAGGAGGGGTCAGTCACCCTTTTCAATGGATTTTTACAATGCAAACCTCTCTGCTCCAAGGAAAGACTGTCCTTTTCCCCTCCCCTATTCCCCTCCTGGGTGAAAGCAAAGCAGGCTTATGTGTGTATGTGCCTTCAAGCTGCATATTGATTTATTGCAACCCCACAAATTTCATCTGGTTTTCTTAGGTGGCTTTGCAAGTTCCTTCCTCTGAAATATAGCCTACAGCTCCTGGTATTCAAGAGTGATTCTTGTGGGTTCTTAAAGACAAACAAGTTTTATTTGGCATTAACCTCTGTGGATTTACAGCCACGTAAATGGAGCTGGAGACCCTAAGGCAAGCCCATCAAGGGATTTTTTTTTACAGGAATTGTGCAGAGGGGGTTGCCTTCACCTTCCTTCTCTGACCAATCCAGAAGCTTGATAAAACATTTGTGGCAGCCAATAGCATCACTCGTGGTGGGAAACTCCACAGGAAATACGTCACCGAGGTTGTGAAAAAATGAGTAATCGCATCCTTGACTGACAGCTAAAAATATAATAATTCCCGAAACTTTTCCAATGTAAACAAAAGGGATCTATGTCTTGGGATCTTGCTTTTGTCACAGAAAAGGTTGTCATGTAAACAACAATTCCGGGATATTGTTCATCCTGGGACAAATCATGTAAACAATAAGAGACGCACTCGGGATGAGGATATCTCACTTCTCCCTGTGATAAAAATTGTCGTGTAACTGAGCCCCTGGTCTCAAAGTTTCACTGAAAGAAAGCGGGAAAAATCCACTTCTGAAGAAGTGCTTTTTGGGGAGGGATGTTAAATTTCAAATAGGACCAAGGTTCAATACCTGCACATACTATGCAGAATCCAGTCGGGCAGTTAAAAATGCATAACCTAGAGTTACACGCTCATCATAACTGTTTCGTATTCATGGTCCCTACATAGTCCCTAGTTTAGGGCCTACATAGGAAATGTGAAGTTCCCCAATCCTCACTTACCAGGAAGCAGCCATTGCAAACAACGGAGATCTGTTCACTTGTCAATCGGGAAGCAGCTCCTGATGGTCACACCTCCCCTTGTGCAAGTCATCTCTAGGGAGAGGGGGAATAGTGACTAGGGTCCTGCTTCTTCCTATCACACTGGAGATTATTCAGGGCAGGAAGTGAAACAACAGCTGCTTCCCAATTGACAGGGGAACAGATCTTTGTCTATCGCAGAGGCTGCTTCCTGGTAAATGGGGAGTGGGGGGATTGGAACTGGATTCACTGCATAGCACATATTTACACATGCATAAATCCCCAACAGGATTCCATCTACAGTACTTTAAATTGTCCACCTCTCCAGCGTTAAGTAACATTCTGATACATTGATCTGCTGTTACCATGCATAGTTGCCCTTAAAGCACATGCTTGAATCTTCCTATTGAAATACTAAAGTAGATACAGAGGGCATAAAAGTGCTTTTGGTTGGATCCAGTTCACTGGGTAAGACCCAGACTTAGGGTGCATCTACAATGTAGAAATAACGCAGTTTGACACCACTTTAACTGCCATGGCTCCATCCTGCAGAATGCTGGGATTTGTAGTTTTGTGAAGCACTAGCACTCTTTGGCAGAGAAGGCTAAAGACCTTGCAAAATTACAAATCCCAGGATTCCATAGGATTGAGCAACAGCACTTAAAATGGTGTTAAACTACAGTGTAGATGCACCGTTAGTTATACATAGAGCAGACTTGTTGAAATCAATGCCATGCAAATTTGGCATGATTGAGTACCCTTGATTTCAATGAATCTGCTCTGAATATGACTGAGTCTGGGCCCACTTCTTAGTGTTTGTACTCCAGAGATGCCGACCACTTTGGAATAAAGCTCACACTTTGCTCAAGCTGTAAAATAGTCAAGCTCAGAGGAAACAATTTAAACTTATTGTTGTCCTTTCCCAAATATATTCACAGAAAAGTATTATGCATTTCTGCTCAGAAGTCTTATTGAGTTCAGTGGAATTTACTCCCAGCAATGAGAATACAGTCTTCAAAGTATTAAAGCACAGGTAAACAGGCATTTTTGGTTACTAACATAAAACTGTTGAAATACATTTACCTCAAATATTTTATAAAGCTCTTAGGATAGTGACAGAGGCTCCAGATAGTTTTAAACACTACAGGAACATCCAAAAGAGTATCCACAGAAAATCAAGAACCAAGGCTTGTCAGGCTTCAAGGTGCTGGCAGAAGTCCCAGGGAATTTCTATGCTTCTTTGGGTTTCCAGATGGCAAAATAGACCTGTGAACAATGCTAAGAAAACCAACTGTTCTATTTTTGTGTGTGAGGTGGCTTTAAAGCAAGGATAGCACACTCTGGAGCCCTGAGGGCCATTTCACCTGATTTTTGGGTTTTCAAAATCACCAGAGGGCTGCAGCTATACTATCATAACTGCCATTTGATGAGAATGGAAGTGGCATGTATCACTTCTCATAATCTTCTAGCTGTTTTTAAATTTTTTTCTTTGCTGTTTTCAGGATGGGAAGCCCCTTGCAGTAGTCCTGTGTTATTTTTTCCAGCAGAAAAAGGGTGTGCCTTTGGGAGAAGACAATGGGGTTTCAAGAGCTTTACAGGATGTTTATTTTTGCTTTAAAGCTTCATCAATAATCTCCTAGCTGACACCAGGGCTTACTGGGTCACCACAAACTTGTTTGCATATGTACTGTGCTTGCAAACACAACAGCACACCAAAAAAAAAAGGCAGGAGCAAGCAGAGATCATGGGAAAGAGAGCCAATGGGTGTGTTGCATGCACTGGGGCCCTTCATGTCATTTGGAGGAAGACAAGTAGTTCATCCGACCTGGCTTGCTTCACAGAAACCTGGCTGGGAGAGGATAGTGCTGTCACCTGGGCACAGGCCCTCCCAGCCAGGTATTCTGTCAGTGAGCAGGTGAGGGGAAGTGGGCGGGGGGGGCGGAGTGGCTCTGGTTTATGAGAACAATCTGACCTGGACCAGGATACCTGTCCGAAACACAGTCCATTTTGAGTGTATGTACCTTAGCCTGAGGACCAGGGATAGTTTGGTGATTCTGCTAGTATACCGACCACCCCGTTGTCTAGCAGACTCCCTAACTGAGCTGACACTGCTGGTCTCAGAGCTGCTGTTGGAGTGACCCAGACTTTTAGTTTTGGGTGACTTCAACATTCCACTCAAGACCAGCTTGACAAATTGACTGGTGCAGCTTGGGAGTTCATGGAAACCATGACAAACATGGGCCTATCCCAAATGGTCGTCGGGCCCACACATTGTGTGGGTCATACCCTCGATGCGGTCTTTAGTACGGAGCAGGAATATCCGTGGGCGGAGGTTATAAAAACCACCGCATTGTCATGGACAGATCATTTCCTGGTCAAAACTGAACTAAGAGTCTCTTCCCGCCCCACCGGGCTTGGTGGACCCATTAAAATGGTCTGCCCTCGAAGTCTAATGGAACCAAGAGGATTTCAGAAAGCCTTGGAGGGTTTAATGGTTGGTAATGCCGGTGACCCTGTCGAAGCTTTGGTTAATACCTGGAACACTGACCTTACTAAGGCTATCGACACGATCGCTCCCAAGCGTCCTTTCCAGCCCGCTCCAAAACGTAAGCCATGGTATACAACAGAGCTTAGGAAAATGAAGTGGGTTGGACAACGACTAGAGCGCAACTGGCAGAAAACTCGACTCTTATCCGACAGGACTCGTCATAGGAACTTTCTTTGGTCCTATCGAGAGGCAATGCGTGCAGCGCAGAGATCCTTCTCCTCTGCACGTATTGCGTCTGCAGAGTCCCGTCCAGAAGAGCTGTTTAGGGTGGTAAGGGAGATGACGCAGGTTATTCCTGCGCAGAACCCGTTGCTTAACCCAACAACAGCCTGCTGTGATGCCTTTAACAATTTCTTTGCAGATAAAATCTCTCGGATAAGAGCTGACTTAGATGCCAGTAATTTGACAGAAACAATTGACGAGGTGTCCAGCAACTCCGTTGATGTAAGTTTACTGGATGAATTTCAATCCGTGAGTACCAAGGATGTGGACAAGCTACTTGGTAGGGTGAAGAAAATGACCTGCCCTCTCGATCCTTGCCCTTCATGGCTGGCCATCCGGGGGGGGGGGACTGCCTTGATGGTGTTCCTTAAGGACATCATCAATGCATCCCTCAGAGAAGGGTGTGTTCCATCTTGTTTAAAGGAAGCAGCCGTTAGGCCGCTCCTGAAAAAAATCTTCCCTTGACCCCCTGGACATGAACAACTATAGGCCGGTTTCTATGTTACCATTTTTGAGCAAAGTGATCGAGAGGGCAGTTGCGCTTCAACTCCAAGTGGTCTTGGATGAAACCGATTATCTAGACCCATTTCAAACTGGCTTTAGGACGGGATTTGGAGTTGAGACTGCCATGGTTGCCTTAACCGATGACCTGCGTGTAAGCATCGACAGGGGTAGTGTGACCCTGTTGGTGCTTTTGGACAACTCAGCGGCTTTCGATACGATAGATCATAGCATCCTTGGATCGCCTGAGAGGGTTAGGAATCGGAGGCACTGCGCTCCAGTGGTTCTGGTCCTTCCTCTCGGGCAGGTCCCAGAGGGTGTTGCTCGGGGACAGTTGCTCCAGCAGAAAGGAGCTTACTTGTGGTGTTCTGCAGGGCGCTATCCTGTCCCCGATGCTGTTTAACATCTATATGAAGCCACTGGGTGAGATTATTCGGAGTTATGGGGCTGGGTGTTATCAGTACGTGGATGACACCCAGATCTATTTCTCCTTGTCCCGATCGTCGGCCTCAAATTCCGATGGCGTCTCTCCTCTTAATGACTGTCTTAAAGCAGTAATGGGCTGGATGAGGAAAAACAGATTGAGATTAAATCCAGACAAAACGGAGGTGCTCATGTTAGCAGCCCTGAAACCAGGAGTTGGGTTGCAACCTCCAGTCCTGGACGGGGTCACGCTCTCCGTTAAGGACTGTGTTCGCAGTCTGGGGGTGCTCCTTGATTCATCGCTTCAGATGATGAGTCAGGTGAATGCGACAGTCAGGAGCGCCTGTTATCAGCTTCGGCTGATACGCCAGCTGCGCCATTTCCTGGAAGTAAAGGACCTCGAGACTGTGGTGCATGCGCTGGTAACCTCTCGTCTAGATTTCTGCAATGCACTCTACATGGGGCTGCCCTCATGCTTGGTCTGGAAACTTCAGTTGGTACAAAATATGGCAGCCAGTGTGGTCTTGGGAACATCTCGGAGAGACCATATAACTCCAGTGTTAAGATCTCTCCACTGGCTGCCTATCAGTTTCCGGGCCCAGTATAAGGTGTTGGTTATTACCTTTAAAGCCCTAAATGGCTTGAGTCCAACTTATCTCTGGAACCGCCTCCTCCCATAGAATCCTCCCTGCACACTCTGGTCCTCTGGGAGGAATTTGCTTCAGCCACAAAAATCTAGGCTGTCTGCAACTTCCCAGAGGGCCTTTTCGGTAATCGCCCCAAAATTGTGGAATGACCTGCCGAACGAGATCCATCAGATAACAAGCCTGAGTAGCTTTAAAAAAGCACTAAAGACGGATCTCTTTCAGCCGGCCTTTCCTAATTAGATCCCGGCCTCAGGGGATCCTGGCTTTTTTAGTCCACTGGCCATTTATTGTATTTTATTGTTTTTAAATTGTTTTTAAACGTGATTTTAGATCAGTTGGTTTTAATTTATAATTGTTTAATATTTTTTTATGGGGGGGGTGGGGGTGGGGGGTGTTTGGGGATTTTATCTGTATTGTATTTTAATTTTTGTAAGCCACCCTGATTGTTTTAACAGAGGGGCGGGGTATAAATTATTATTATTATTATTATTATTATTATCTACATGAGGCAGGATACACCAGCTTCATGGTGGCACATCCTGGCCACAGATCAGGCCTGTTGTTCCCCATTCCTTCTATGGAACAGGAGGAAATCCTGATGGGCATGCCGGCCTGTTGCTTCATCCACCACTGCTGCCGCCATTTTTCTCACTGTCTTGGATGGCAGGAAGGGGATGTGCAACATGTCACCAAGGCCCCCTGCATGTGACCAGCCTTGGTAACATGCTGTGGGACTCCTTCCTGCCTTCCAAGAGACCCAGGGGCCATTAACACGACAAAAAAAAAATCAGAGAGGAATACGTGTCGATCCCTGGTAGTTCACACACATCACGGGGTATTCAGAAGGAGGGGTAGCAAAGTGCCCAGTCAACCCGTGACTTCCCACCCCTCCATTTTTCAGGACTTTCTTGGTAAAGTCCGAGACAGCCCGTGCTATTGGTTGTCTGAACAACCAGAAACTATCCCAGGACATGGGATCATTTCTGATTGGTTGGACATTGGAGGGGGCAGGCTTGCAAGGGAAGCTTTGCTGTGGCCATTTTCTTAGGGTCCCTCCCACAGTCCTCTGCTGGCTCCAAAGCAGCCAGCTGAGTGCCAGGCAAGGTCTCTCCCCTTCCAATGCCCTTGTGCCCGGTGGGGCGGGGGGGTTTCTGTGACTGCCAGTCACTAAGAACATCCCCCCGACAGCTTTCCCTTTTGCCCTTGCAGCCCTGCGGGGCTTCCCCCCATGTACCCACACTGGGTGGGGGGATCTTCTCCGTGACTCTCAGTCACAGAGAGGACCACTCCCTTCCTCTGTGCCTTCCCCCCATCCAGCCATGCTGGGTTTGGGCGATCTTCTCCATAACTCTGAGTCATGGAGAAGACCCCTCCTGCCCAGCATGTATTCCCCCCCCATGCAGCTGTGGGGTATCTTCTCTGTGATTCTGAGTCATGGAGAAGAACCCTCCCACCCAGCATGGCCTCCCCCTCACCCAGCATGGCTTCACGGGAACTGAGAGTCACGGAGAAGATTCTCCTGCCCAGCGCAGCTGCACATAAAATCATAGAATCATAGAATTGTAGAGTTGGAAAAGACCACAAGGGCCATCCAGTCCAACCCCCTGCCATGCAGGAAATCACGATCAAAGCATCCCCAACAGATGGCAATCCAGCCTCTGTTTAAAGGAAGGTCAGACAAAATGAAGGTCTTAGTAAGGAATATGGATGCTCTGGAGAGAGAAAAGTTAATAAAAGAAACAGGATTTGAAATAGTAAATAAGGTTAAATATCTGGGAATAAACATTACTATGAAAACTCAACAATTATTTGAAAATAACTATACAAAAGTCTGGGAAAATATTTGAAAATATATGGTTAATTGGGGAAAATGGAAGTTATCAATGCTAGGGAAAATATTGGTAATTAAAATGTATATTTTAGCCAGGTTATTATATTTGTTCCAGACAAAACCCGGTTATTTTTTCTAATGCACCATTCATAAAGTGGCAAAAAGAATTGTCAAAATTTTTATGGTCAGGGAGGAAACCAAGAGTAAAATGGAAAGTTTGGGAAGATACGAAAGAGCGGAGAGGGTTGGCTATACCTAATTTAAAAGGATATTTTAAGCATCTTGTCTGGTTTTGTTAAAACAATAAATTACTTTAGAAAATGAGAGGGAATTAGATCTGGGGATCATGACTTAAAAATGGGCTGGCATGGGTACCTATGGTACAATAAAATTAAAATTAATACAGAATTTAAAAATCACATAATTACAAGATCTTTATTTAGAATTTGGACTACATATAAAAATAGATTAAACTGGGAAATACCAGGGTAGTTCTCACCTCAAGAGACCTTTTGAAAAATGAAACTAAGGGGAAATAATTGGCTAACTTATAGAGATGTATTTTAAAGAGTTATGGGAGAGTGGAAAATTAAAGAAAGTCATGGATTAGAAAAAGAAGGAATTAAACTTGCATGGTTAACGTATTATCAAATAAGAGGGAGAGTGAAGGAAGACTTGAAGAAATGGCAATACGAAGGAGAGAAATCTGAATTTGAAAAATTACTGTGTAATGGGGAAAACAATTGAAAAGCAAAATATATAAATTATTATTAAAATTTGATAGTGAAGAGTATATGATAAGTTGGGCAAGATACGTAGGACACGAAATATATATGGCACAATGGGGGGATATCTGGACTAAAGGGATAAAATTTTCATGTTCATGTGCATTAAAAGAAAACTGCTATAAAATGATGTTAAAATGGTGTATTACCCTGGAGAGATTAGCAAAAATGAATAAAGGAATTAGTAATCTATGTTGGAAATGTGGAACACAGATAGGATCCTTTTTTATATATAGTGGAGATGTAAAAAGACAAAGAAATTTTGATTCAAAGTGAGCAAATGGATGAACAAAATCTTGAAAGTTAACCTCACACCGAGACTGGAGTTATGTAGGAATAGAGGGGTATAACCTTTATAGGAGAAACAGGCCAAACAGAAATGAGAAGGAATAGCATTATATGTCAGGGATATTTACACCAGTGAAGTGATCCATGACATCAATACTGGAAGCCAGGTGGAGAGCATCTGGATAAAAATTAAAGGGGAGGGAAACAACAGGGATGTTATTGTGGGACTCTACTACAGACCCCCCAAATCAGACGGAGAAATTGGATGATGCCTTTCTAGAACAGATGAACACACATGCAGAAAGGAGAGATGTAGTAGTGATGGGTGACTTCAACTATCCTGATATTTGCTGGCAATCTAAACTCAGCCAAAACTTCAAGGTCTAGCAAATTCCTTACATGCCTCGAAGACAATTTCATGGTCCAAAAGGTGGAAGAGGCAACAAGGGGGTCAGCTATTTTAGATCTGATCCTAACCAACAGAGATGACCTGGTTAATGGGGTGCAAGTGGTGGGATCCTTAGGTGATCATGTTCTCCTGGAGTTTGTTATACAATGGAAAGGAGAAGCCAGGCATAGTCAGACACACATTCTTGACTTTAGGAGAGCTGATTTCAATAAACTCAGGGAAATACTGGGGGTGATCCCATGGTCAGGAATACTAAAAGAGAAGAGACCTCAAGACGGATGGGACTTTCGCAAAAGGGAGATACTGAAGGCACAATTTCAAACAGTACCATTGAGGAAGAAAAATGGGAGGTGTCTCAAGAAACCAGGATGGATGACTAAAGAACTTTCAATGGAGCTAAGTTTTAAACGGAACATGTATAGGAAATGGAAAAGGGGGGAAATCACCAAAGAAGAATTCAAACAGATAGCGAACATGTGTAGGAGTAAAGTCAGAAAAGCTAAAGCGCAGAATGAGCTCAGGCTTGCTAGGGAGGTTAAGAACAATAAAAAGGGTTTTTTTGGGTATGTCCGCAGCAAAAGGAGGAAGAAGGAAATGATAGGGCCACTACGTGGGGAAGATGGCAAAATGCTAACAGGGGACAGAGAAAAGGCAGAATTACTCAACACCTTCTTTGCCTAAGTGTTTTCAGAAAAGGAAAAGGAGGACCAACCTGAGGAGAATGGAACAGAGGACACAATAGGGGAAATCCAGCTCAAAATAAGTAAAGAGGTAGTACAGGAATACCTTCTTAATCTAAATGAATTTAAATCTCCAGGACCAGATGAACTACATCCAAGAGTATTAAAAGAGCTGGCAAATATAATCTCAGAGCCATTGGCAATAATATTTGAGAACTCCTGGAGAACAGGAGAAGTCCCAGCAGACTGGAGGAGGGCAAACGTTGTTCCCATCTTCAAAAAGGGGAAAAAAGAGGATCCCAACAATTATCGTCCAGTTAGTCTGACATCAATACCAGGGAAGATTCTAGAACAGATCATTAAACAGAGAGTCTGTGAACATTTAGAAGGCAATGCCATAATCACAAAAAGTCAACATGGGTTTCAGAGAAACAAGTCATGCCAGACTAATCTGATCTCTTTTTTTGATAAAGTTACCAGCTTGGTAGATGAAGGGAATGCTGTGGACATCGCATACCTTGATTTCAGTAAGGCCTTTGACAAGGTTCCCCATGACATTCTTGCAAACAAGCTTGTAGAATGTGGGCTAGACAAGTTAACTGTTCAATGGATTTGTAATTGGTTGACCGGCCGAACCCAAAGGGTGCTCAGCAGTGGCTCCTCTTCGTCTTGGAAAGTTGTGACCAGTGGGGTGCCACAGGGTTCTGTCCTGGGCCCAGTGCTATTCAACATCTTTATCAATGACTTAGATGAGGGAATTAGGGGCATACTTATCAAATTTGCAGATGACACCAAATTGGGAGGAGTAGCTAATACCCTAGAGGACAGGATCAAAATTCAGAATGACCTGGATAGACTGGAGAGCTGGGCCAAAGCTAACAAAATGAAATTCAATACGGAGAAATGTAAAGTACTGCATTTAGGGCGGAAAAATGAAATGCATAAATATAGGATGGGAGAGACCTGGCTGAATGAGACTACGTGCGAAAGGGATCTAGGAGTCCTAGTAGACCACAAGTTGAACATGAGCCAACAGTGTGATGCGGCAGCTAAAAAGGCCAATGCGATTTTGGGCTGTATCAATAGAAGTATAGTGTCTAGATCAAGGGAAGTAATAGTGCCACTCTATTCTGCCTTGGTCAGACCTCACTTAGAATACTGTGTCCAGTTCTGGGCACCACAATTCAGAAAGGATATTGACAAATTGGAGCATGTCCAGAGAAGGGCAACTAAAATGGTGAAAGGTCTGGAAACGATGCCTTATGAGGAGAGACTTAGGGAGCTGGGTATGTTTAGCCTGGAAAAAAGACGGTTAAGAGGCGATATGATAGCCCTGTTTAAGTATTTGAAGGGATGTCACGCTGAGGATGGAGCAGGCTTGTTTTCTGCTGCTCCAGAGATTGGAACACGGAGCAATGGGTGCAAGCTCCAGGAACAGAGATTCCACCTCAACATGAGGAGGAACTTTTTGACAGTAAGAGCTGTTCGGCAGTGGAACGCACTCCCTCGGAGTGTGGTGGGGTCTCCTTCCTTGGAGGTCTTTAAACAGAGGCTGGATGGCCATCTGTCGGGGATGCTTTGATCATGATTCCCTGCATGGCAGGGGGTTGGACTGGATGGCCCTCGTGGTCTCTTCCAACTCTGCAATTCTATGATTCTATGATTCTATTTTTACTTAATATGATTACTCATGTGTGTGTGAAACCCACACTGGGTGGGAGGGGTCTTCTCTGCGACTCAGAGTCATGGAGAAGATCCCCTCCAGTACAGCTGCAAGGGAGGGGGGAAGCTGTCGGGGGGGGGTATCTGTGCCTGGCAGGGGTAGTTCTGAGCATTCCCAAAATGGTGGATCCAGCCTTACCAGGCTTCTGTTGTAAGTCCGTCCCCTCAAAAGACTGAGCAATCAAAATACTGCTCTGCTGTGTAACCCTATCCCGGGAGGGAGGCACTCAAGAACAAGAACTTTTAAAAACTAAGACTTATGGTACCATGACAAATAGTGTAAACAACAAGGGACAAACTTGGGATGAAGGAATCCCGTTTCTCCCCGTGATAAAAAATATCATGTAACTATTGCCCCAGAGAAGTGGCAATGGCAATAAGGCATGGTATGCTGGAACTGGCTCCTGAAGACATGTGGAGCTCAATCAGTTTCCTCCTGTCAGAAATGGAGTAAACCAGGTATTTCCTTATAATGGTATATCGGGCCCTACCCAATCTTCCCCATGTCTCAGCCCCATGTCTGCCCCAGGGGTGCTGAGGAGGCAAATGCCCTGCATTATCAGCACTGCAGGGTTTTGAGACAGGGGCAAGTTGGGGTATATCGCCCGTATAGACATGCTCAAGGACTGAAAGGCTAGCATCATGACTCAGGAAGCTTCTTCATGCCCAAGAGCCTGAAAAAACATCCTGTGGGGTGGCTATGATCCTTTCACAAAGCTCAGAAGCAACACAGGGCCTGCCTAATCTCCCCATGCTATAGACAAGGCTGTATGGCAAGTGAGGCCTAGTAGAAAAGGCAACCACCAGTACAACTATCTACCCAACCATCCAAAACTGTTATTCTCCCACAACTTTGGGTTGCCATATTTCCTGGTTACATAGTTTCTACCAGAATCTTGGCCCTTTTGCCCATTTCCACAATCACCTCATCCAGAAGCATTCCTGTCTTCCTTTCAACCTTTGCCTGTCTTGTTCCTGTCACATCACAAGGCCCTATCCTCTCATCTAAGGTTTTTCCCCCCTGAAATATCAGATAATAGGATGTTGCTGATCTGGCAACTCTAGGGACCACAGGAAGTATAGTTCCCACAGTCCTGGTAATGATATCAGGAATGAAAAGAACTAGACTTCCTATTCTTCCTGACAGCTCTGTACTTTGTGTGGAAGCTCAAAAGGACTTTAAGCTACTTAAAAACTTAATGGGGACACATGAGTCATAGCTTACTCACAGATCACAAGCCACAACAGAATCAGTTATTTGCATAATACTTACAAGGCTTGGTGTCATCCCTAATAACCATAAGCCTCAAATGAAGAAACCAAGATGACATATGCAAAGCACAAGTAACACACCTTCCAACTGTCTTTATTCAGCAGGAACAGTCCTCATTAATTCTCTGCTGTCCCATTTTTTCAATTGCTTTTTTAAATGTCTGTTTTCTCTCTTCTCCCATTTTCCACTTTTGTCATCAGCTTATTTCAACTGCTGAAAACTGAGTTCAAAATGCAGAAACAGTTTGCACTCAATTAACTCAGAAGTGGGGAGAAGAGAGGAGGGGTGGAATCTTGCCCTTCCCAGGAGGCTCAGGCAAAAGCAAACTACTGCAGTCTCTCCTAGCTTGTGTGCTCTTCCTCATTAATAACTTTTTTCATTAAAAAGGTTTTCATCTGTGAAATGTCAGAGGGTATGAATTAAGTACAGTACTGTTTCCTGGAAAGTCTCACTGCTCAGGGACACATAACAATACTTCTAAAAGAGTAGTTCCACAAACATAAAGAGGTTTTACATTAGGATGAGTTGTATGACATTGATGGTACTGTAGAAATGACTACTGGAGTCATGCTTTTTGAAATGTAAATTTTTATGAGTTAAGGTGGTGACAGAACTGTTAGAACTGCAAGCCAAATGAAGCCAAGAAAACAGATAGCCCAATGTAGAACTTTAACAGCATTTATGAGTAATCAATGCTATTGAGCCGAGAACAATATTTCACAAGATGTCTCTCTTCTGTAACAAGGGGCATTATCTCTGAGAAGTGCATTGATGAGATGACATGTATGGAGACAGTGTGGTAAAAAGCATTATGATTATTAAAGGCATTATGGGTTTGTCCCTTGATAGTTATTCTCCATTTCCTTAGAAAGACAGCACCTAGGTCCAAATGCTGCAAATTATTTACAACCCCAATTGCTACCCCCTTTTTTCACTCTTTGTTTTATTTATGTTTTTTTTTAAAAAAATAATAATAATGGAGCTGTACTGCTGGTTTGGATATGTGGAATGTAAATTACTCCTGAGTAATCTTCTGAGTCACTAAACCTACTCTTAGTTTTAAGAATTTTCTGTTAAAAATATGTATTATTGTTTGGTACAGTTTATTCTTACATCATATAAATAACATTTATTCCCAATTTCTGTAAAAGCCATTCACTGTTTCTTTTTAAATAGCATAGCAGTCTTTAAAGATCTGAAGGGATGTTGTGTAGCTGATGGAGATAACTTGTTTTCTCCTGGTCCAGAGACTAGAACATGAATCAGTGGACTCCATTACAAGAAAAGAGATGCCATGTAAACATTAGGAAGAAACATTAGGTGGTGGACTTTTCCTCTTTGGAGGTCCTTAAACAGAGGCTGGACAGGAATCTCTTCAGAGTGCTTTAGTTGTGTATGTCTGCATGGAAAGGGTTGGACTAGATGAACTTTGCAGGCCCTTCCAGTTCTATAATGTTATTATCTCCTGTCCATCATTCCATGGCTATATATCACAGCATGATTTTCTTAGGAGATCATCACACGGGTCCCTGGAAACTATCTCTGTCCTGCTATCCCCCCCCACCTGACCTACTTCTGCCCCACTCCCGTCCCTGTAACACTAAAGAAAAAAAAAACTTTTAAAACACCTACCTTTTTGCGGAATAGAAACAGCTCCCCCTCCCCTCAGCTTCATAAAGCTGCTTTTACTGCAGTCAAGCCAAATCTCGCTCATTCTTGTGAGAGAACATTTGCATAGGAAATTTAAAAATAAAACCAAAAACAAACATCAAAAAATAAAACAAAGCCCCCCCCCCAAAAAGCCCAAGTAACCCAGAGAGTGGGGGAAGGGTATCACTTACCTGGCTGTCCCGATCGGACCCAGAAGTGTCCAGTACGGACCTTCAGGTGACAGCACGTTCTGTTGTCATCCCGGGAGCAGAATAGGGCTCCTGTTCACTCGCCCATCATTCCATTATGATTTTACCATGAATAAGAGGAAGCGGAAGAGGAACTAAAAGGTTAGCCTTTTAGCGATCTCCTGTTGTCCCGGTCCTGGGATATTTTCAGCATGTGATAATCTCCTTAATTTTCCTGCCCCTAATTATAATTCTTTGAAAAACTGTTCACTGAAGTGCAGTTCCTTTTAAAGCACCAATCCTATTTAGGTAGCATTCTAAATAAGAATGCTAGCTTTGCTCCCTCCACCATCATTTTGCTCACATAAAAAGCCAACAAGTCTGAAGTGGGCAGCCTCTAAAAAAATAAAATATCCAAATAAAAAATGGCACTGTACAGTATTCAAACAGAGCCAGTGTGGTGTAGTGGCTTGAGTGCTGGACTAGGATTGCCCCCCTTATTGGCCAAACCCATGGAGTGAGTCATACTCTCAACCTCAGTAAAAGGCAATGGCAAAGCTGTCTGAACAAATCTTGTTAAGAAAACTCAGTGATAGGCTCACCTTAGGGTTGCATAAGTCAGAAATTATTTGAAGGAACACAACAACAACCTGGAAGTCAAAGGCATACCCATGTTAGTCTGTTTCAGCAAAAAAGATACAAGGGAATTTTGTAGTATCTTTGGTACTGAAAAAATGTATAAGTTTTCATGCATCTAATGAAGTGGGCTGCAGTCCATAAAAGCTCACCATAGAAACTGTTTTTGTCAGATAGTCTCAAAGATACTGCCTTGTATTCCACACACACCCCTTTTTTTTTTTTTGGTACAGAATGGTTTTGAATTGCAGCTGCTATTCTTATAACAGCATCAAGAACCATTGTGAATTCTGGAATTGGCAAACATGGGCAAACTACGTAAGCTCAAACTTCCTTGTCAGGAATATTGTTACCCTTTGATTTTTATCCTTGTCCAAATATTGTGATACAGTTCTTTGCTCAATAGACACATCAGTGTTTATAGAAAGATGTGTTTTAGATTAACTTGCCAACATCCTGCTTTCTGGTGTAAGTACACCAGTGGAAGAGGAGGCATAGGAGGAAGAGGAAGCAGCAGTGAGGCACCAGAAGAAAAGTTGCCATGGACACTGGGGCAACAGGAGGAACAGCAGTAAAAGCTATTCACATTAAAAGAAAAAAAAAGAAAGAAACCTTGCCCTCCTCGCTCCCAAGATACCCAGGAGCCTGCAGGGCAGTTTTGTCTCAAGACAGTTTTAGCTGCTTCCCCAAACTCTCCTTCTGTTTAAGTTGGAAGAGGACTTAAAGCTGACATAAGTGAGAGTTCTGTTGGCATAAGTCAGCAATGGGATTCCAGGCATTGTCCCATTGTGCATGGGGCGGGGAGCTTATTTTGGGATGAAATTCACACAGTGATCCATGTTTTAAGGTAAAAATCGATACCCCCCAAAAATAATATACTATTGAAAAAGTCAACAACAACAACAACATTTTTTAAAAAGGCAGATTTAAGGGGGGGGGAATAGGACTGATTTATGAAAATACACATGTAAAGCTGGCCTGAACCAGAAAGAAATCTGTCCATCTCTGCTTTATAACTACTTAATTTTTTTTAAAAAAAAACAGCAACACTTTAAAGTCATTTTATTGACATGGAGTCTTCAGAATGACCTGATTAGGATAATGAATCACCAAAAAGAGAGAAAAGGAGAATGCATTAATTTTTTTTTTAAAGGACAGAAGAGAACACATGTTAGCATGAAATTTATAGGTATAGAGTACATTTAGGACTTTTCCGGACAAGTAAAATGCAACGGAAGCAGCCTCGCCATGTTGCGAGACTGCTGCGCTGCAGGGCATCTCTTTCGGATGACGCCCGTCCCTGCCGGTACTGTTGCGGTACCGCAGGGACATTTGAGTGTAATATTTTGGCAATTTTTACACACGATCAACTTTCGTGAGTAAAAGTCGCCAAAATATTACACTCAAATGTTCCTGCGGTACCACAACAGTACCGGCAGGGACAGGCGTCATCCGAAAGGGACACCCTGCAGCTCAGCAGCCTCGCAATGTGGCGACACTGCTTCCGTTGCATTTTACTTGTCCGAAAAAGTCCTTAGAAGTAATGGCTGAAAATCTCTATCACAGTCTACATTGTGTAACTGTATGCATACTTAGCTATGGCACAGAGGCACTAAGGAACCCTATTATTGAATTGAGAAGATGTGTAACAGGACATTCAACCAACGTGAATCAGCACACCCTAGCCAGTGTACCATAGCATACCAATCCCATTGTGCATTGATAGCACTGTGCATTGGTGCACATCAGGTCCCATTTTGCATTGGTCCTGATGTGCAATGGTCACTTTGCTGGCTCCGCTACATAATTACATAACAGCAGCCCCTATTAGAGAAATTACTCAGTTCTGTTCCCATAGATGTACAGTAGGTCCACTTGCAGAGACATAAGTTCCCAAATGAATTCTGGCTAATGACTAAAACACCAAATAAATAAATAAATAAATAAATAAATAAAATCTCACCATTGTGGGAAGGAGAGTGACCTTGGCACCTGCTCATCTGACACTTCAAGTGCTGGCTGTTGGTGGGCAACTTCAAACACCCTTGTGATGTTGGCCTAACCAGGCTGGCCTCACAGTTCTTAACTCTGGCTGTCTGTCACTCTCACCTTGCTTTATGGTCTCCATTTTAAATCCCTTTCTGTATTTGGGCCCTGGGCTTCTAGGTGACCTTTTTGTGAACAAATCTGGATAAATGTGGTTTCTGTGGATCTCTTGGTCATTTTCATCAAACCAGTCTTGATTTTTCTTGTGGGAGGACCTGAGGGATTCTTCCGCAGACTGGAGGATACTGTTTGTGATATGTTGCCGAAGCACTGTAGGAGAAGGATCTGTAGGATGGTCTTCAAGTTTTGTTTGCAGATTTGCCTTAGACAACTGCAAGAAAAATGTAGGGAGCAGAACAAGGGTCTCTATGTAACATTTGTCTACCTCACCAAAGCCTTCGACACTGTGAGTAGAAAAGGTCTGTGGCAGATCCTGGAAAGACTAGGATGTCCCCCAAAATTCCTTAAAATGATTATCTTGCTACACGAGGGCCAGCGTGGTCAAGTCAGATATGGCGATGCTCTTTCAGAGCCCTTTCTAATAACTAATGGAGTGAAGCAAGGTTGTGTTCTTGCACGAACTTTATTTACAATCTTCTTTAGCATGATGCTCCAAAGGGCCATGGCAGAGCTTGAAGAAGACGACGGCATCTATATACGTTACCGTACTGATGGTAGCTTGTTTAACTTAAGCCGTTTGAGGGCTCACACTAAGACTCTAAACTATCTAGTTCGTGAGCTGCTCTTCGCTGATGATGCTGCCCTAGTTGCCCACACAGAAGCAGCTCTGCAGCGCCTAACATCCTGCTTTGCAAGAGCTGCAGAGCTGTTTGGGCTGGAAGTCAACCTGAAGAAAACAGAAGTTCTTTACCAGCCTGCACCACAGGACAAACACCACCATCCCCACATTGCTGTAGGCAAATCTGTGCTCAAGAACGTTCAGCAGCTCACCTACTTGGGAAGCATCATCTCCTCAGATGCCAAGATTGACAAAGAGATTGATCACAGATTAGCAAAGGCATATAGTGCATTTGGAAGACTTCACAAAAGAGTCTGCAGCAATAAACACCTGAGACAAAGCACAAAAATCAGTGTGTATAGAGCCATTGTACTGTCTATCCTCCTTTATGGATCTGAAACATGGGTCACCTATCGCCACCACCTACATCTCCTCAAATGCTTTCATCAGCACTGTATACGCACAATCCTAAATATACACTGGACTGAATATGTGACGAATGTTGCTATCCTTGAGCAAGCAGGGATCATCAGCAATGAGGCCATGGTATTGAGAACGCAGCTGCGCTGGGCAGGGCACATTTCTAGGATGGAGGACCATCACCTTCCAAAAATACTACTCTACGGTGAACTCGCCACGAGTCAGTGTAAGAGGGGCACTCCAAAAAAGCGATACAAAGACTCCCTGATACAACACCTCAGGCTTGGCCAAATTGATCAACAACAGTGGTCCGCCCTGGCCTTACATCGGGAAGCATGGAGACGCGCTATCCACAATGCTGCAGCCTTATTTGAGAACTCACGCCGAAGAAGTCTTGAAGAGGAATGACAACGGAGAAAGAATCACAACCCAAAAACATCACCCAAGGAGACTTTCTGCTGTGCTTTCTGCAACTGGACTTGTTTATCTCGGATTGGCCTTTTTAGTCATCAGCGCGCTTGCAGAAAGTGCGGGACAAGTCCTTCCTGAATCTTCGTTTGCGATGAGAAGCCAGAGAGAGAGGGCGGGGTGTTTCTGTGATGACAAGCATGTCCACCCCTTATTCCAAGGTGAGTAAAGCCAGTCTGAGTCAGTGTTAAAAATTTAACAAACAAGTTTAAATTATTTCTTATAAATAAGCTTTAACAAATTTCCAGTATTAGTAATAACAATATCACAATAATTCAAACAAATGGTGTCAGGCCATGCTTTCACTCAATTCATACACCCAGTATGCATTCACTCTCCACTGACTCTCACAACTGACTCATTCAACTGATTGTCTCAACAGTCTACTCTCAACTGTCAATCTCATCTGACATTCTCACATACTCTCTCACTCACAGACGCCCCTCCCTCCCGCCACAGCATTCTGTACTGGGATTGGCTGCCTTCTGTCATCCTAAGCATTGCTTCACACCTATTCATCCAAGCACAACTCAGCCACAGCCACAAGGTGGTTCTTCACACCCCTGTTCTCCTTTCATTGGGTTCTTTATGATTTAAGCCAGACTTACTCCAGGTGGCCCTTCAAACAGAGGATGTCTTCAAGAAGAAAACTGTCATCTGACAAATCTTTAGGTAGATGACTATTCGCTGTAATACAAAAGACATGGCCACTGTGTCTATGTCGGATGAACTAACTATTGTTGAGAAAATAAATACAACATAGAGCAGGCAAAGAAGAGGTATGGGGTTGGCAGGAAGGCTTCAGCATGCATATGTGAGAATCGGAAGCGTGTCCCTGTTCGCTTTTGTCAAATGTTGAAGAAATATGGATTCCATGCAATCCTAGACAGTCACTGAATTGTATCTAAACTGAAATTTTGCACAAGATTCTGCAGATATTTAGAAAGAGCACTTTATGTTCTTTATATTTATTGATTCATTGGTTGTTGTTTTTTTAAAGAAAAAAATCCCCTACCTTTTTTAAAAATAATACGAATTGGCACACAATATAAAATGAAATGGGTAAAAACAATACTGTTCAATTAACAATAAATATTCAGTTAAACCAACATAAGAATTGCATTTCTATACCCAGAAACTAACCATTCAATTACACAAATTTACATATACTCCCCAAAAGGGGTTCACAGCATATAAACTCCACACACACTCCAACCCAACCATTCTGTGAAGATGCCAGCCACAGATGCAGGCGAAACATCAGAAGGAAACTATTCCAGAACACGGCCTCACAGCCCAGAAAAAAACCAAGGAAAATCGATACATTGGAAAACACTTAGGGAGTGCTTTGCACTGATTAGCGGTATAGAAATATCAATGCTATTGCTATATAGAGGAGTGACATTTTTTTCCTTGTATGTCAGGGAGTGGTACCATATTTGTGCCCATTGGCTATAACAGTTTCTTTCCTGGAAACTTACCTGGGACCAGCTCCTGATGGCTCATGGACTGGCTCCAGTTCAGGGGACCACAACTGAACTAATAGCTCACAACTGAACTGAAATCATCATCATCATCCCACCTCTCCTCATGGATCAATTAATAGCCTGCTTTAAAAAATGAGACTGAACATTAAAGAAAAGAAAAGAAAGAAAAGAAAAGAAAGTACTTGAGTGTATGATGGAAGTCACTTTAGAAAGGATGCAAGATGGATGTTCCTTGGCAAGCAGTTCCAAGGCTTAGGGCCTGTCTACACTGCAGAAATACAGCAGTTTGACACCACTTTATCCACCATTGTTCTGTCCTATGGAATCTGTCCATTTTTCTGTCCATTGTTCTGTCCTGTGGTATTTGTAGTTTGGTGAGGTGCCAGAGTCCTCTGATAGAAAAGTCTTAATCCTCCTAGGGTTTTGGGGGGTGGGTGGGGGAGGTATGTCACTATGTAACATGTTGTCCTGAACTTCCTAGAACTGAATCATGAAGAAATAAACCACCTTGCCTTGATGCTCTAACATAGATCCAAATTGCCAAGCCCCACAGTCTGCTGAACCTGAAATAGCAATATGATGGAAAGAGCATTTTCAGAGTTACATTCCTACAAGTCAGCTTTACATGGGGGGGGGGATGTGCTTTTTAAAACTTGCAGCAACAGTTTTTCACAAGCTGTTCCTCCCTCGATATTGTCAGTTTGATGAATCATGACATTTTTGTCATGCCTGGTAATGCCAGTTGAATGGCTGGATGTTTTTTGTATGTCTGTACAGGGAGGGGTGTTAACTTATGTGACTGCTCATTGGATTCAAGTAGTAAGACTTCAGACCCACAAAACATGTGCTGTCAACCAAGGAACCTGCTGTAATGATCCAACTTAGCTACTGAATCTTTCAAGAGAACAGTACAAAAGGTCACTTTAATGCTGTGGGAATGACAAGTGCTTTATTTTTATTTATAAACAAAAATAACAGGAGGTGTTAAGGAACACTTTATACATTATATTTTCATCTCCCTTGGAATCATTCCTGTGCTTGATCATATTCCTGTCATTGTTGCACAGTCTGAATGCTACATACTAGACTATATAAAACATAATACAAAACATTACAACAGCTACCTTTAAAAAATAATTTAAAGCTTTGATATATATATATATATATATATATATATATATATATATATATAATCAAACACAACTTTGTGTATACTGTAATGGCAAAGGAACTTAAGAAACCTGGTTATTGAATTGTGAAGATGTTTTACAGGACACTGGCAAGAGTGCACAATGTGCACTGATGCACAATGGGACTGATACACAATGGGACTGATACACATTGCGACCAACGCAATGCACATAAGGATTAATGCACATTGGACCTGTTGTGCATTGGGAACCAATGTACACTGGGCACTTTGCTGGCTCTGCTATGTAGTAATGTGATAGCAACACTTTACTTGATATGGATGTTGCACAGCTAACTGCACAGTTCTAATGCCTGCACACATACGTTCACTTACAAAGACACAATGCCCCAACAAGATTCTGGCCTATATTCTTAGTATATATTCTGTCTATTTTTATGTTTGTTGTTATTATGTGTCTTCAGGTTGACTCAAACTTCTGGTAACATTATCATGGGTTGTTTTGGAGGGTGAGATTTATTCAGAGGAGGCTTGCCTTTGCCTTCCTCTAAGGCTAAGAGAGAGTGTGATTTGCTCAAGGTCACCCAGTGCATCTCCATGGCTCATGGACATTTGGACACTGGCCTCCCAGAGCCCTAATCCAATAATAGGTATTTCTACATACATATTAGAATGAGTGATACTGCCAAGACTCTGAAATTCAGTTGATTTCTCAAATCAATCAGTTGCATAATTTTTAAATGTATAGCAAGTCATGATTTTCATCTAATGCAGCTTAATATTTTTATCACTCAACAGGGCTTGATTATAAGTGCATTTAAATTTTTGTGCTTGCAAAATTTGCATGACTAAGTAGCCAAAATCATTCAGATGTTCGTCACTATAACTTCATACGTTAAGAAACACACAGAAGGATATCATTTGAAGATCACATATGTATGGAATGATTTTATGTTAACCATTCTGTTTCAGGAGTGGGCAATTTGTTGACTTCTAGTTGTTCCAGGCCTCTGCAAGACTTCATTTGGTACTGAAAACTGGCACACACCACTGCTATAAGATAAACTTTACTGGTAACAGAAGAAGCACTACAGCCCTTTAGCTGATGGGTGCAGCATCCTCTCACAGCAAGTGAAAGAATTGAGCCCCAACCAACAAATTTTACCCAAACTACATTAAGAGCAATGCACTGGGTTTACTGGTTTGTGGGGTGGGAGCTCTCCCAGGCACTAACTCCCTGCAGGACCTTACATGCTAATGTTTTAAAAATAGACAATGGACCAGAGGAGCTCCAGAAAAAGGAGGGGGGCAAATCAGGTCAAGGACAAGCAGATTTTTCTTTAATTATTATTTTTATTAAACATCAACAAATTACATTTACTCTCACATAACTATATTATTAACAAATGAAACATTACAACAAAACATAAATATAAATGAAAAATAAAAAGACAGCAAGTCTTAGAGTAAAAAATACAAAGACAAAAAACATAAACATAAAACACATAATACAATTTTGCTTTACATTAAAACCTATGCAGACAAAACATATGTCCTTCCTTTTTTCCTTTTCTCCTGGAGCTGATATTTTGACAGTAACTTTCCCCCCATTTTTCTCAATATTAGTACCTCTGTTTATCCTCTTTCTCTGTTATATATTTATTTATTGTTTTATCTGAATTGATTCTTCTAACTTTAATTTAATTATATCTTGCCAGCCTTCTAAATCTTTCCATGTTTTGTTATCCTCCATAATTATTGAAAGTCTCTCCATTTCATAAAATTCTTGCATTTTCCTAATCCACTCATTTGTTGATATTTTCCCCTTTCCATCTCTGAGCAAATTGCAGCCTTGCAGCTGTTACTGCTAATAAAAGAATTTTACCATATCTTTTTCTTATAGTTGTATGTAGCTTGTGTAACATGTTTAATAAATAGAGTTCCAGATGTAGGGGAATATCTATTTTTAAGGTTCTAATGATAAAATTGTGTATTTTCTTCCAAAACTTCTTAGATTTCTTACAGTTCCACCAAACAGGCATATGTGCTCCTTTGGTTTCTCCACATTTCCAACAACTGTTGGGTACATTTTTATATATCCTCACTAACTTTTCTGGGGTGATATGCCACATATCTATCATTCTATAAAAGTTTTCCCTCAGAGCATAAGACCTCATAAAATGAATGTTTTTAATCCAAGCTTTTTCCCATTCTTCCACCATGATTTCGTGTCCTATTTGTTGTGCCCATTTAATCATATAACTTTTAATTCCTTCTGATTCTAAATCAAGTTTCAACAGCAGATTATAGATTTTAGAAATTAATCTTTTGTTATCACCATTTATTATTTTATCAAAATCTGTTTCTTCTATAGCAATTCCTTACAATTTGGCATCAACTTTAATTTTTTCCAACAGCTGTCTATAGAGAAACCAATGGCAGAGATAACCTTCTTGCCTAAGTTCTTCTTGTGTTTTCATTTCATATTTCTCCCCCCTTTTTTAGAATCATCTTATATGTTAGCCATCTTCCTCTGTAGGGATTTTCTTTTTTATAAAATGCCTCATGGTTGTAAAACCATAGAGGAATTCTCAAAAACAATTTTCTTTTATATATATTGCACACTCTTAATAAGGCTCTTCATATATAATGATGATTAAAGTCTTTGTGCACAGCTACTTTGTTGTGCCACATATATGCATACCACCCAACTCTGAGAGTGAACCCTTCTAAATGAAGGAGTTTGGTATTCTCCAATTTTATCCAATCCATTATCCATACAAGAACATTTGCATGATAGTACAATCTCAGATTTGGGAGGTCAAGCCTACCTCTTTCTTTTGTGTCCCATAAGATTTTGATGCTCAAACAATATTTCTTAATTAAAAAAAAAAAAAAAAGACAGCAGCAGAAACCCAACAGAGCAGTCTGTGTTCAATGCAAGCTGTTTCTTAAGTAAAAGAGGGGGGAAATGGCACAGGTGCTAAGACCCTTCTCCTGACCAATCTAAGGGGACTAGAGGGGTGTAGTTAAATTTAAGGGATTACGCACTAAGACACAGAGATTTTCTTGCCCTCTGATACAAAGGAAAGTCCATGTAAGCTTAGTGGCTGAAGACCAAAGCAGCAGCACTCTCAAGCGAGAAGTCAGGAAAGTAGGTTCTGGAAGACAGAGACTGTGTGGAGGGTTCAAAATGAAGGAGATCCAGCTGTCCCATCATGCCTTGCGTTTCTGTTTCTGCTCTCCCTCTCTTTCCCCAAAATGAAGGAGATCCACTGAGGCAGAGTCTCTCCCCCCCCCCGGCTTATATTTATTTAACCCTTTTCTAACTTGTGGGCTGTCACCTGGAGTGAAGGGACACCTTTGGGTGGGGTAAAACATGACCTTAATGTTATTCTGTGGAGGATTCAAAATGTCCCATATGCTCAAAGTGCAGAGTGCAAAGCCTAGGGCTCATTTTTTGGTTTGTGTGCAGAGGGCAAATGTGAACTTGACCTCTGCCTTCCACCATCTGGGCACTGGTAATGACTCTTAGATGGTCTGGGGAGATACAAACAATGGAGTTGCATACATGGGACAAAGCTAATTAAGTATAGACCTTTGCCCTCTTTCGAATCCAAATAGGATTACCCAACATCTCTGGAAGCTGTACAATACCTTATAATGTATGTGTGTGTGTGTGTGTGTGTGTGTACTAGTCTGAGCCAGTTTGACAGAGTCTCCATTCAACGGAGGTAAACAAGACAGTTAAGCACTGATTGCTGTCCTAAACAAATCAATGAGACCATTTCCTTGTCAGCAGGAGGAAGGGAAATTTCAGTTTGTACTTTAAAATGAGGTCTGAGAAGATGGACAGGGATCCAGGCCTTTCACTGTCCTACCCTTCCAGTCAGCATGCCTCTTACAATATGTGCAAACTCTGGCAAGAGATAGCTCCCTGCCTTAAGCATCAAGGTCTACTTGAAATTCATGTTTATCAAGTATAACTCCTAACAACTATCCTAAGGTCAAAGCTCCCATTCTCCATGGGTCCTCTGGGCTGAAGTACATCCTCCCTTCCCCCCAAGGAGAGGCAACTGAAAGATGGATCCTCAGGCTTATATAGGGCAGAAGAAGATAGGAAATTGAACTGTACACATGTGACCCGCCTCCCATTCTAATAGCTGTGAAAACTTTATAGCTATTAGAAATGAGCATGTATGTATGTATGTGTTAATGTCGCTTAAAAGAAACAGCTATTTCCCTCCTCTGTTACTAGCTTTGGTCTGTGCCCAGCCTTTTAACTGCCAAGCAAAATGGAAACTATCTAGCAGGGCCTGCTAAATACAAATCAATCATTTTGTGCCACTGGACAGCTGTTTTGCCATGATGCTGACAACTCATCTGCTTGGTGGCAGGAGCTACATTTACTACACTGGATTCTAGCCAATCAGTGATGCTTGGGAACTGAATCCCTACAACACAGAATCCTTTTGTCAGCTTCTGCAACCACAGATTCTACCCAATGGGAGCTTGCTTGTCTTCTTTGTTGTTGGGTGCTTTCAAGTTGTTTCTGAATTATGATGACCCGAATGCAAGCTTATCACAGGGTTTTCCTGGCAAAGTTTTTTCAGAGGGAGTTTTCCTTTGCCTTCCCCTGCAGCTGAGAAAGTGTGACTTGCCCAAGGTCATCCAGTGGATTTCTATGCCCATGTGGGGATTTGAACCCTAGTCTCTAGAGTTGTAGTCCAATGCTCAAACCACTACACCTACTGGTTGTCACACTGATCTATTACTGGGGACAAAGTACATATGATAACAGTAAATCAGAGAAGGATGGTACCATGATGCCTGCTATTGGAAGACAGGTCCATATTAAATATGATCATGATATACCTTTGTTATGTACTTGCTCATAAATTGAAAGATATGTAATATAAGACTACACAGCAAAACATTTTGACAAGATCAGTCCTGAATGTGACCTTCTCCTGCTAACTTCAGTTCTTTTGTTTCGCTTTGTGGCTAATTATGTTTGCATTCCTTTGTACTTACTAACAAATATGTAGTCTGGGAGAAAGGAGGATACATTCTATGTCTGTAACTATTTTTATTAATGTTTTCACCTGACCTTTGCCATGAGAAATATGGGATGTACCCACTTTTGGTGGGAACGGGGTGTGGATGAGGGATAACCAATGACTGTATAACCTGCCAGATTGTGTAGATTGTTACTTTTTAACTTAATGCTTTGGAAATACTTTTCATTCTGAGCAATGAACATTATAGCATTAGCTCTTTAGATTACTATACCAATAAAGTTTACTATTTAGCTCCAAAACTGCTTGTTACACAGTCTGAAGAAGCCATTACATTACACTTTTAGCCTAATTCATAATGTTGAATTTGTAACTTCACAAGCAAATTATGAAATACAAAGATGTTGATCCATTCATTACTAATTAAAATGGCATGAGATTTTTTTTAACAAAAAGCGAACTGCTAAAAGCTACATCTCTTAACAAATTATATATGCTTTCTATTTTCCTTTTTTGATCACATTTGTAATCAAAAAAAATTAAGCACTATGTTTATTACTGTACATCATTTTTAAATTGTCTGAAAGAAGATAATCTGTGAATCAAAGCAACTTACAAAAAAGTACAAATATATGCTCTAGAGTTCTACATAGATTTCTTTTCATATTGGGTTTTCATAACCAAGTTAAGAAATTTATTAATTATTTGGAAGAAAAGATACTTAGGCCTTTATCAGATGGACAAAACACAGCATCATAACAATGCCGCATAACTGTGAAAGAGTGCGCAGATCAGATGATGTCTCCCTTTTGCAGTTATCTCCTGGCCAAAACCCATACCTTTTAACTGACGGCTTAAGCCATCAATAGATCCCCTGTTATGTTTTGGTGCTGGCATTGCCAATGTGTGAAACCTTGGGCCATTTAAATCTTGTCACTGCAGTGAGAATGGCCGGTCCAGTGTGAACACTTCCAGGTGAGATCGGGACATCCAGGTAAGTTTCACTCTTTTTATGACCCTCCGTGGGTTACTTGGGACTTTTAAAATGTGTGGAGGTGCTTTGTGTAACTTTTTATGTCTTATTTTTGTTTTTATTTTCGAATTTCCCACAATAAGAAGTCTCACGGGATTTCAACCAAGGAAGTGAGCAGAGGGGGGGCTCTGTTCACTTCCTCTTTATTGCCAGAACTGTCTTTGCTGGGAAAGTAAGGTAGGTGGGGGGGGGAGCGTTCTTTCGCCAGCATAAAAAATGTTTTTTTTAATGCCTGCAAAAGAACCTTTCTAGGGCAGTGTCTGATAAAGTCCTTACTGTATGGCAACTGGAAGATGATAAGCCTGCTTAAATCCCAGAGACCCATTGGGACCTAAAGGGACAGTTATATATGGAAGGCTAATGGGTATCAAAGTGATATACCTATGTTTTATTTTTACCCTTGCTTCTGGGCCTGACTTGTAAATTGAACATGCAGATGACATAAAGACAGGTAAAATAGTAAGAATGGAAAAATTCTGTGCTGTTGGATGAACATGCCATATTCAGTAGCCCTTCCTTCTCAGTAATCTATTTGCATCACAGTTATCAATACAGCTATCACTGAGGGCTGGCCCAAGTATTAGACAGAGTGAGGCAGATGCCTCGGGTAGCAGTTGCTGCAGGATAGAGACCAGGGTGAGATGTTGCATGGAAATACAGTACCTCTTTCTTCCACACAACCAGCCTGGCTTTGTCTAAGGTAGCCCTCTGCCCTCAAGAGAACACAGTTTCATTATCTATGTTGAAATAATTGTTGCCAGTTTATTATCTTCGGTTATGTGCAATCAGGGCACAGCATTTTCTTCATATCAGAGAACAATGGAGATTATCAGACACAGGGAAAAATTGTGTTCCCAACCGCATCAGAAGATCACTAAAAGAACAGAAAAGAAAACCTTACCAGACGTCACATTCTTCTGCTGTTCCGGAGGTGTAGTGCTACCTTGATGAGGCTTCCCTTTTCCATTGATGGGGAGAAAAGCTAATCATAAGGGACTTCTTACTAATGCCTGTGCTATGCCCCCCAGAACACTGGAGGTCAATATCATCTGGTAAGATCACCCCTTCCTGTCCTTGTGCAATCTTTGGACATGTTTTTTGCCATGTCTGATAATCTCCAATATATTTTGGGCCTATCATGATAATACTGCAAAGCCAGAAAAAAATCAATGAAGGGAACTGATCTGAAAGTAAAAACAATGAGAGTGCTAACCTGTTCACTAGGTATTTTATGCAGAACATGAATGAAACACATACTCTGAACTTCACTTCTGTATGTCAGGTCCATTCTATACCATGTAGATATGTATAGTTTTTATGGGAGAAATCCATGCATACTTTGCACACATTTTTCAAATGGATACCTTAATAGACACATACTCTCATCAACCAAAGCATGTTTACACACATTTTATAAATGTATGCAGTATTTTTGTACATTTTCCAAATGTTAGTAAATACTTATTGAACACATTTTTCTCTCTCATGAAGCATAGTGCAAAATACAGCAACAAGAATGCTGATTTGAGTGCCATGTATCACACTCCCATTAAAGGAGCTCATTGGCTGTCAATCACTTCCAGTCTGAATTCAAGGGCCTGGTAATGATATTCAAAACCCTAAATGGCTTGGGACTTCCTTACTTAAGGGAACACCTCTTCTTATATGTACCTGCCCAAGAAATGACACCTGTGGGAGCTGGAAGGACATGGGAGATCCTCTCCTTGGCTGTGGCACCCCAATTGGGGAATGCCTTTTTCTTGGAGGTCTGACTGTTGCCAATATTGGTTTCTGTCTGGTACCAAGCCAAAACATGGCTTTACTCATATATTCAAGCCTTCCAGGGCTAATTTATTTCAAAGTCTACATACACATTCTTCTAAAAATTGTTGCAGCTTTTAAAGCTGTTTTAAGTGTTACTTGTGTAATATGTTTTGGTCTTGTTTAAATTATTTGTGGTTTTAAATTGTTTAAAGATAAGAAGTACGGAAGGAAGGAATAAACAAAGGAAGAAGGGGGGGTAATGGTCCCAATACATATCAGCGGGGGGGGGGGGATTCTAAAAGTGCATATGAGGACGGCTCAGAGTTCTTTGAGCTAGTTGTGCCTGTAGATATCTACCAGTTGTGCTCCCCATCTTTTATATCTTGGAAAGTGGTGTCTGGTGTCTTTGACAAAGCACTCAAATCTTACTTTTGAGTCCATGTAGTTCTTTGAAAAAAGTTACAGTGACTACAAAACCATTTTCTCATTGCCTCCCTTCACCATGGGTAACATTGTTCTTAACAATACTCTTGTTCAGAGGATATCCTTAGAAAAAGAGAGAGAGAATGAGTGTGCAAGTAAGGATTACACATTTTATCTATTAATTCTGAAATCTGGAGGGATAAAATGTGAGTAGGTGAAAATAAAGGGACACTGCATGTTGCTTGATCTTAAATTGCTCTCACTTGTCATGCCATCCCCACTTCAATGTGTCAGAGGGTTGCACTAGATTACAAAGTAGAGTATGGGAGCTGCTCTGTGCATTTACTAAGGGCGGTGTCACCCCTTCCTCTTATGGTGTCACCTGGTGTGGTTCGGCCTCTCCACACACCCCTAGTGTCACCACTGTGTCTCCCTCAGAACAGATGGCACTGCTACAAGAACTCTTAAAGACAGTTTATTGTAATCATGACAAACAGGACATTAAGGGGCTTACCACAGTCCAAAGAAAAGCAGCGGGGAGCTGGAACATTCCATCAGCTATGCTGCCTTACTGCATGATGTTGTTGTTCTTCCTGCATTCTTTTATTCCTATCCCATGGGGGACTAATGTAAACTGAGGTATTTTTGCTAACAGGTTTTTCAAGTTAACAAAAAAGCATGGTTTTACCTTGGTCCCCCATGGGAGCAGAATGAAAAAATGACAACATTATGCAGTAAGGCAGCATGGAAGACAGAATGTTCCTGCTCCCCTGACATTTTTCTTTGGAGTGTGGTAAACCCCTAAGAACTGTACCTCTTATTTTGACAGCACTACCAAGCTGATTCCAGAAACAAGCAAGAGAAATATAGGGCAATTGTAATACTTTCTTCCAAGCATCCCAGGCCTCCCAGCTCCGTCTTATTACCATCTTAGACAGCTTTAAAAAAGCTGTCAAGATAGATCTTTTCCGGCAGGCCTTTCCTGAATAACTATCCCGGCCCAAGACTCGGTTGTCCTTCTGAGTTGCAATTAGATTTTTTAACTATTGTATATTTAATTTTTTTCTGTCTAATTTATATATTTCAATTACTGTTTGTTTTAATCTTTTATAATTTAATATTATTTTAAGGGGTGGGTGGGCTAGGGTACTGTGTCTATGGAGTTTTATATTGTAAGCCACCCCGATTGCGTTGCAGAGGGACGGGATAAAAATAAAAATTTATTATTTTATTATTATTATTATAAGTGCATTTCACAAATTAATTAAAGACTCATAAGTGGGGAACAAAGACATATGTTGATGAAGATTATTTACTAATGGAATTTAGTAAGTTGAGCATGATCTTGTCATTAAGCACAACAGTGTAATTCTTCTTTTAAAAGGCAATTGTCTATGTAAGGTGGATGTGTATTTTGTAAGTATTGATTTTTTTCCAGTTGCTATTTTCCTTGGCTTTGATTTACTGCTCATTTTTGCAACCAGGAAACTCCCTTCCAAGAGAAAGGTGCCTAGTGAACAATGATCAAAGTGTAAATGTATGCAAATGCAATGCTTCACCTTAATTTCCTTGATAGCACTTGTCAGCAGCCTTTTCCATGGTTTCACTGATTAGCAAGCTATCACAAATAATTATTATTTCATCTGCAATTAAAATGATGCTGCAAACTGGCTTGTTGCCCAGCTACTGCATTGCATCTCCACCCCTCCACTGGCTTCTTTAGAGTTATGCCACATTGCACATCATAAATTAGCAGTCTGATTTTATTCCATCATTCTCTATAAATGCCTGAACTTTATTGTCCCATAAGGTAGGTCTTCTTCCTCACTGTCTAGAGATAGAGCTACTAAGTAAAAGATGTTAAATGGCTGCAGATGGAGTGCTAAGTGTTGTTTTCTGGATATATTTCTGTTGCCTACCAGCATAAGACTTTCTCTTCTGCTGCTGTATAATACAATTTTGGCATAAATATGTGAATACTTTTGCTATCATGTGCAACAAATTTGTAAGGGGGTTGCATGTCCATGCAGGAATACAGTTCACTTCAGCTAGAAGTTCAAAATGGCGGTGTCTTTTGGCCCTAAGGTCATCCTTGTGGCCAATAGTCCCTTGCATGTTTGCATAAATAGAGAGGTCCTGTGCCACTTTATATAGTTTTTTAAAATACCTAATTTTTATGGAAGCCTTCCCTAACCTCCATGTCAGTTGGACTGGAGCTTTTATGTTTTGCAAGCTGCAGGCCTCTCTCAATATGAGTTATTAGGACAAAACAATGTCCTGATTGTGGGCATCCCAGATGTATCTGCTACTGTAGAAAACAGAATGATACTGCCAGAACAGAGACTGGCAAAGTTGTACATTGTCTGATGTTGTTGGACTGGACTTCTATCATCCCACACCATTGCCTATGCTGGCTATGCTTGATGAGTGTTTCAGTCAGTAATAACTGGAGAGCCCTGATTTGCCCACCTCATTCTAGATGGACCTTGTCTGGTGCGGGAACACAGGGTTTGTACCTGCATGCTGGTTTTATAACCAGAAACCACCACTGCTGCTGCTGGTGTGGCTTTGAAGCTGGGAAGGATTCCCCCAGCAAGTGAGCAAGGCCTCGTGCATGTGACCAGCCTTGGTCAGATGCTGAGGGCCTCCTTCCCAGCTTCAGAGAGTGTGACACATGACAGTGACAGAGGTGCCCACCAATACCAGCTGGCATGTGCGTGTGGACTTCTGCCCGTTTGGTTGCAGTAATGGGGGGGGGGATCCAGGCCAGCTCTGGGGACAGAATATGCCACCCAAAAGCTGGCATAATATGGCCGGTGTAGACAAGCCCATGTTTAGTCATTGATAAGCTTTTTAGAAGCACTTTCAGTCTGGTCTCATCTATTCACCTAAGTTTATCTAATCAATATCCAAGCTTGTCCACCCTCCCCATGAGCATTTTGCCCTTAAACACACAAAAAAAAATTATGAGTCTAATTAACACATTAAAGTTCACTTGTATAAGACAACATTAAAACTCAGATACTCAGAAATAGCCATCTGTTGCAAGGAGCTTTTTGCGAGTCTTACGAAGTATGATAAACCTAAACATGTTCCTGGAGATATAATGATATTAATATAATGATATTAATATTAATCTGGCCTTTCCAGATGCATGTATAAAAACACACAGGGAGATGTGCATTTTGGCAGATGCATCTGCTATTGTACAATGGGCATGGAAGTCCTGACATTATATAGTACAACCTTTTTAAGGCACACCCAGATCAAGACTAGGTTAACTTAGTCAAGGTATACTATACGTTGATTTCACAATGTCCTGGGGGAATATGGCCCTTATAGGAGTATTCATCATCATCACAAACAAGAAGAAACAAGAAGAAGGAGAAAAATGAGGAACAGTTGTCACCCCTATTGGCTGATTGATTGTCCTCCATTATATTTCCCATTTTAAGGAACTATGTTAATGGTGCCTTATTAGAGTTTTAAAGCACGTTCCTCAGGCTACTTATACAGTCTGGTTTGGGTTAACCCTAACTAGAGTGGACCAATTGGTCAGCCTTATTAATTCAATGGGTCTACTATAATTGGGGACTAACAATAGGATTTAATTCATTGTTTAGCTTGCAGAATTTGGTTTCCTTGGGTTTCCCCCCTGCAACTGAGGATGCCACCTACCAGGTTGCCAATACAACCGAACACACATAGAGACACACAATTGGGTTGGGAATAGCTGTAGCCATATATATGTATACTAGCTGGACCTGATGTAAATACATAGGTGATGCATTGAGAGTGAGTTACTCTGTTAACTTGCCCCTGATGCCACAGCTGCAACTGCCAATTGACTTCATGGGTCCCGCTGCCGCCACCAGTTGACTATGTGGGTCCGCATTCAACTGGCAGCAGCAGCACTGGGTCAACAGAGCAACTCACTCTCAATACACCACCAATGTATGTTATATGGGGTACAGCTAGTTGGAATGGCAGCAGTGGTGTTCCCCTGCTGCTGCCATTCCCACCACCTATGATGACCCCCATCAGACTCCAATCACTTAGACAGTAGGCATAATTTGAAACACTTTATTACAAAGGCATCAAAGAGAATGGCGACACTTTATTGACAGATCTCAACCCTCTCCCACCAAACTACCAGCTATAATATTTTTTCACAGTATCATTCCCCACCCCCATCACCTGATAGTTTCACTCTCCCCCCTCCACCTGGTCTAACTGAGGCTTGACTTTCCTAACACCAACTCCCTTTTTCTTCCAAGGCCAGGATGACCTTGTGATGTGATAGCAGACAGTGCCAAGCACATTCCATCCCCCTCCCATAAGCATCCACACTCATGTCAAGTCTCTGGCTGTTCAGGCTTCTAGCCTAGCTATGGCTAACTAACAGCCAGAGACATGACACCACCACTGCCATTAAACTGTGTAGTCTCTCTCGGAGCAGAAGTAGCAACCTCCTGCCATTGCCACTTTTCCCACTTCCACTAATCCCACGTCCACTGCCAAGGTCACTCAACAGCAGCAACATTTGGCCAGGCAAGGTGGCCATTCAGCAGCAGCAGTGTTGGGCCATGACCTCTTACCCTTCATTCGGCCTGGCAAGGCTGAAGCTCAGTGGCAGTGGGGCCTTAACTCCTCACCCGTTTGGCCTGGAAAGGCCTCAGCTCGGTGGCAGCATGGCCATGACCTTCCCCACCCCATTCAGACAGGTAGGGCCACAACTTGGTGGCAACAGGACCACGGCATCTTTCACATTCGGCCGGCAAGGCCACAGCTCAGCGGCAGAAGGGCCTTAACTTTCCCTGTTTGGCCTGGCAAGGTTCAGTTTGGTGACAGCGGGGACACAATCTCCCCCCCCCCCATTTGGCCAGGCAAGGCCACAGCTTGATGGCAAAAGGGCCACAAGCTCCACCATCCCTGTTTGGCCTGGCAAGGCTGCAGCTTGGCAGCAGCGGGGCCACAACCTCTTTCCTGCTTGGCCAGGCAAGGCCACAACTCAGTGACAACAGGGCCATGAGCCCCCCCCCCCATTTGGCTGGGCAAAGCCACAGCTTGGTGGAAGTGGGGACACAACCTCCCCCTCGTTTGGCCTGGCAAGACCTCATTTCAGCAGCAGCAGGGCCATGACCTTCCCCTCCATTTGGCCAGGCAAGGCCAAAGCTCAGCAACAGCAGTGGTGGGGCAATGACATCACCCCCCTGTTCCACCAGACAAGACCCAGCAATGATTGCAGGCCAAGGAGGTGCTGCTGAGAGCTGATTAGCAGGCCAAGGAGTGCCTAAGCAGCCAATCAGCACACTGAAAATGGCAAAATACCCAAGGAAATTATAGATAGATAGATAGATAGATAGATAGATAGAGATGGGAATGAGACAAATTCATGGAGGATGAGGAGGATATCTGCTACAAGCCTTGATGATTTTATGCTACCTTCTGATTTAGAGATAGCCCCCGAATTAACAGACGTTAGGGGGAAGCATGGAATATTGACATTATGTCCTGCCTGTGGGTGTCCCAGAGGAATCTGGTTTGCCACAGTTTGAAAATGGGAACACTGGACGAGGTAGGTCTTTGGTCTGATTCTGCAGGGCTGCATTTATAGTCTTGTAGATATGATTCTAAAATATAGAAAAGAGAGCAGTGGACCTTCAGTTGTCTAGCTCCAGTCTTTTTGCCTTTGCTAAAGCTGTAAAATGTCACAAAACTATGTCATGTGCAAGTTGAGGGATCTGATGGAACCTGCTTGATTTCATTCTGGTGTTTAAAAATTTGAAAGTGAAACATCAGGTCTTACATTAAAAGTCTTGTCACTAAATATATTTGTATGTCAATTACTTACCTTGGCATGGGAAGTTGATTGTGCATAAATTTAGAACTTGCCAACAATTATAGCCATCATCAAAATATAAGGCATCTGCAGAGAATGTTTGTCAATAGAGGAAACCATAAAAGAGCTGTCTCAGTGGTTTAACATTTGTGAAGTCATAATATACAGCACATAATAGACTAGTAAATTCTGAAAACAGAATGCAAACCTAGGACATAAAAGTATTGTTAATATCAGCAGTTCTGAAATACTAGAACACAAAATAGATCAAAAACTTCATTTAAAAAGAAAAATATTGACTATATACATAATGTTAAAGCAAAGATGGCTGGTGAACCTGATCCATAGTTAAATGAACTGGTCTTGCACAAAAGCTCAGTAAAAGTACAAATAGCCTACAACATCTTGATCACAGTAGTCATTAAATTCATCCTTCTCTAATATGGCCCCTTGTTGCTAATCTGACTTCCCACTGGTGCAACTGTTCTATGCTTCCACTCCTCCAGCTTAGCCAAAACCTCATCTGAAGAACTAAAGGGATGCAGCGGTGGACATTTAGCAGGGGTTTTCTTCACAGGATCCTTCCCTTTGGAATTGCCAGAACCTATTCAAGATGCCATCACAAACCTTCTTCCAGACAAAGCAAAACAAATCTTAAAATATACTGAACAAACAGCACAAGCCCAATAGGCAAAAAACCACTCCACAGCCCCCCAAATCCTGCCCTCCTAGTCATCCACTCTAAGCAGCAGTCCAATAACAGGACAGGTACTAGTACAACACACACACACACTTAGGACTTTGGAGATTATCAATGAGGGAATATGCCAAAAAACCATGTTTCCAACCATGCCAGAAGATTGCTAGAAGAACAGAAAGGGCAACCTTTCCAGATGCCTGCGTCCTTCAGCCATTCAGGGGTGGGGGGTAGTGCTGCCGCAGATAATGCTCCATTTTCCTATTGATGGGGACAAACCTCTAATAGAAAGGGATGCTTTACTCACGGCTGCACTATGCCCCCCGGGACATTGGAGCAATGTATTCTGATAATCTTGCTCATGGGCTGTCTGATAAGAGAAATCCTGTTCGATTCAAGTGATAAAGAGGCATGTGAGGGGGCATCTTGGTCTTAAATAATCCCACACCCCCTTCATTTGCTGCATTCTGGCACCACAACACCAGATGCAAAGCCTCCTGGTCTATCTCCATGGAGGCCAACAAAGGACGTACCTTCCCTGCAGCATCTTCAACACACATATCCAGATATGTCTCAAATATTGCTGCTAATTCCAAGAAAAGCATTCAGACTCATTTATTCCATTTGAAATTGAAAAGGCTATTTCATTTAGTGTAATGCTGAATCCTATAAATCAATTTCTTAATAAAGAGTCCAGAAGGAAATTATGCATACTTTTTATTTACGGTATGTAATGATCGAGCCAAAACTAAGCATTTTTTAAATCAATACATTTCATATCAATTAAATCAATACATTTCATACCAACCTGAGATCTAGGGATGGTCCCTTGTGATGTCACAGAGTGTGGGCTCTGGTCATGTTACAAGAGTGATGTTATGGGTCAGCCCCTGGTGGTGTCATGAAGCATGATTCCTTAAGTATCAACCATAGTTGCACAGAGTTTGACATTCAAATAAATAAAAAAAAAAGTCTAACAAATGAGAAAACATGCACCCACCCTCACTTTTTTCAAGGTCTATTTACTTATTTCATAGCCCACCTTTCTCCCAGGAAAGAACCAAAGCAGCATGTGTCCCGAGATTCATCCCTGTAACCTCAAGGAATGAAGAAGAGGGGCCAGCCCTGAGACCTGTGATCCCTAACCTGAAACTAACAGAAGCCTAAAGTGCCTAGTTTTGATGTGATTATGTTTGAAATCTGCAAAAAGATGCTCTGCATAAACAGATATTCGTTACAGTACCAAGTTGGCCAAAAAGATGTTCACCTCTGCATCCCTTGCTGCTCAAGAAGGAAATACGAGGTATGTCTATTAAATAACAAGACTGATAAGTAATCCATATTTATTTATATGTATTACAATTCTAATGCTTATCCCCTTCAATATACTCCCCATTCACACTCACACACCAATGCAGTCTTGTTTTCCACTGGTCGAAGGTGTGGAGCAGATCAATTTCTGTCAGCTATTTCAACACATCGGCCGTTTTCTTTGTACTGCATCAATTGACTCAAAACATGTTCCTTTAAGCACCAATTTCACTTTAGGGAAAAGAAACAAGTTGTATGATGCCAAATATGGGAAATGTGGAGGATGTTCAAGTGTAGTAATGCATTTATCAGCCAAAAACTGCTTCACAGAAAGTGTTGTGTGAGCAGGTGCATTGTCTTGATGAAGAATGAAACCATGTTCCTCACAGTTCTGGCCTTTTTTTAATCTGACTCTTTTGTCTCAGCTTTCTCTAAACTTCCTTAAAATAATGCTGGTTTACCATTCTGCCTTCTGGTACCCATTCTGCCAAAATTATGCCCTTGATGTCAAAAAAAAACAAAAAAAAACAATGAGTGTGGCTTTGAATGTGAACTTGCTTTGATGTGCATTTTTTCATTCTTGGTGATGATGGTGTTTTCCAGTGCATTGACTATTGTTTTGTCTCAAGATCATACTGGAAGATCCAGGTTTCATCACAAGTGATGATTTTTTTTTTCCAAAAAGGGTTTGGGTCCATCTTAAGTTGCTGCAAAATGTCAGATTGCTTGACTTTTAAACTTAGTGTTTTTCCAGGATGCAACAGACAACATAGCTGCTTTAAACAATGACTAACAATTAACAGAATGGCCAAGAGTGTGGATGCTTGTCATGCAGGTTCAGACATGTTCAAGGTCACCACTCAGGAATTCAAAATAAGTTTAATAGACAGACCTCGTATGTGTTCAGGTACATGTTGAACCTGTAGTTCATGGAGAAGGAAAATATATCCAGCATTTGAAAGTATGCCCAGGCACAATCTGGAACTGTTAAGTTATTAGCAACATCCTCCTTGTATTCAGGATATACAGCTCTTGTTCATTAATTTGTTAGATTTTTTTCAAGAATGACAATAATAAAAAATAAGCTAAATCTACATCTTCCAAGGAGAAAGTGCATGTGTACAACTTATATTTTAGGACCTATACAGAGCTGAAAAGAATTTGCACCAGAGAAGGTTATTTAATCTGGATATATAACAAAGAAGGAAGAGTCAGGGAGATGGCCAAGAAGCACAAATTTGTAAGGAAAATGTATTAATGGATCTCATTTTTTTATTTGTTCATTGATTAAAAAATACAGTTGCCCCTCCACATTCACGGCTTTAACATTTGCGGTTTTGATTATTCACAGTTTTTGGGCGCCTGCTTTTGGGAGGAAGGGTGGGGGGAGGAGAGGAGCAGCGACAGGGCTTCAGAAGCCCCTGTCACTGCTTCTGGGAGGGCAGAGGGGTGGAGAGGAGCAGCAACAGGGCTTCAGAAGCCCCCATCACTGCTTCTGGGAGGGCAGGGGGGGTGGAGAGGAGCAGAGATGGTGGCCTCAGGAGCCCTCGTCACTGCTTCTGGGAGGGTGGGGTGTGTGGAGAGGAGCAGTGACAGGGGCCTCAGAAGCCCCCATCACTGCTTCTGGGAGGGCAAGGGGGGTTCCAGGAGGGCGTGGCGTGACCTATTTTTATTTGCTGTTTTTTCATATTTGCAGGGGTCTTGCAGCCCTAACCCCCACGAATGTGGAGGGACAACTGTAATTGCTTTACATGTTATAGCAACATAAGCAAAAATAAACCATGGGAAGAACAGGCCAGAAGGAAAAGAGAACCATTACTTCATGGATAAAGAGAGAAAAGATAGAACAGAAGGCAAGTCATATTAGATACTGCATCAGGGATATTGACTGCTGCTGACCCTATACCCATCTTTAGTCCAGAATACAATCAGGAACCCAATTAGTGGTTTCCTAGTGAAATGTCATAGAAGATATGCTTTGAACTACAGGTAGTTGTGACTATGGTTATATCTGGTTTCAGTGGTTAATTTTGATATTTGTCATGCCGCATGAGTCTGATGAGGGTATGGAATCAGAGGAGGAGGACATGGCAGGGAATGGTCCTAGGGACCTGGCACAGGTTTATCTACACCCGTGCTGGCAGGGAACCCTACCAACCTGGAAGCTCAAGCAGAGGAAGAGCCTGGCCCTAGTGGGTTGGCACCAGTCTCAGCAGAAGTCCTGCCAATTCAGATAAGGATGATGAAGAAGAGATGAAGTTACCTCCACCATCATACAGCCAGCAGTGGTCTCAAAAGGAAGCTTAAAGGGAATTGCTGAGACTTTATGAGAAGCACCTGCTTGTCAAGGAGCACCTGGCAAAGCCTTGATTGCTATATATACACTTTGGGGAAATGTGGTGGCTTTGTCAGAGATCAACTGATCTTCCTGGAGAAACCTTCCTGCTGACTTAATTGCCTTAACTCCTGTTGCCTTGACTCATGTTTAGACCTTGGACTGTTCCTGACTACGCTGTTGCCTGACTGTCTGGACCCATGGGCCTACTTCTGGACTACACTACCTTCTGTAAGCCTTGACCCTTAGACTGTATTGTGGGCTCTTCTCTGTGTGCCTTCCTGCTGGTTTTGCTGCTGCTCAAGAAATTGAACCTTGCTTGTTTCAAACCTTATCTGACTCCACTTAATTGACTTTGCTATCACAGAGAGTTGGCCACTTTCCCAGTCTTTTGAGCTTTATCTTGGTCAAACTCCCAAACTGTGTAATAATTGCCAGTAACTGGCTGCTTTCTTGGACAATATTATCCTTCTTTTTATTGCTTCTTTTATTCATTTATCACATGTTGGGGGGGGACTAGAGACAACATGGTGTAGTGGTTTAGGTGTTGAACTAGGACCCTAGAGACCAGGGTTCAAATGCCCACTTGGCTATGGAAACCTACTGGGTGACTTTGGGCAATCACACTCTCTCAGCCTCAGAGGAAGGTAAAGACAAACCACCTGAACAAAGCTTGCCAAGAAAACTCTGTGACAGGTTCACCTTGGGATCACCATAAGTTAGAAATGACTTGAAAGCACACAACAACAACAATGTGCTTTTCCATTTTGTTGTACACCAAAGTGAGAGGATTTACCCTACAAAGCAACTTATAAATCCAATACATAAATTTCACTCACTGGCAAGAAACAGATAATTTAAGACTAAAGTGTGTTAAGCTGAATAGCCAAAACCCCGCCCTCTCAACTGCCATTACAAATGTTAGCAGATAAAACTACAGCTGCACTTCAATCCACATAGTAAAACTATCAGCAACAAAGTGTTTTTGAAGACACCTTTAAAGGTGATTCATCACTGTGAAATCATCACACGAAAAGGAAAGGAAAACAACTTGCAAATACATTACTTAGTGGCTCTTGGATGAATGGGGGTAAAGCCAAGCTTGAGAATGATAGAAGGCAGCCAATCCCAACACAGATAATCTCCAAAGGAGGACGAATCTGTAAAAAGAGAGATGTTAGTTGAAAGTGGTGAGTTGAGAGAGACAGTGGGGAATGAGTGTGTCTGGAAGATGTTGAGTGAATGAAGGAAAGGAGGTCTGATAATACCTAGCATGAATTATGTTAATTATTTGGAATTAAGCACTAGAAGTGGCTAAACTATAAAATATTCTGCATCATATAATAAACAAATTAAACTACTTGTTAATCTGTTAAACCTCACAGTGACTGGCTTCGTTCACCCTGAATCAAGGGGTGGTTAAGTTTACCATTTAAAAAACCACTTTTAACCAGACTTATCCACACTAAGATCACTGAGAGGTCCAGACCCCAAATAATAATAATAAAAAAATTGAAAAGGGAGACCATAGGGCAAGATGAGAGTGACAAGCAGCCAGGGTTAGGAACTGTGGGACCATCCTGGTTAGGCCAACTCACTTTTTAAATGACTGTGACAAATCTTACAGAAGTGTAAAAAGTACCAGTTACTAGCTACATAAGTATGAATAAAAATTGGGTTGCATAAAATTTAGTAAATGTTAATTCCCATGCTAGTTCAAGAAGACTTTGGTTTATTGTCTCTTGTTCCACCTAAAAAGTGTGTCCTGTTAGCTCCCAAAGAGATAGGCAAAACAAAAGCAAAACACTAAAGACTTCAAATTTGTTTTTTAAAAAGTGAGTGTTAATCCAGGAGTGTTAATATGTAGATATACATATCTACTCAGGAGCAAGACCCATTGAGTTCAGCTAAGTGCACTCAGAATTGCAGCCCGAGAGAGAAGTAATTTTAAAAACATCATAATATATATTAAAAAACCCAAGCTCTAGAAAGCACTGAAGTACTGCATAATATAAATACTTTTAGAATACTTAATGTTATTTGAGGGACTGTGTGTTTTCCCTTGAAACCTGGCACTTGAGAAAAGCTTAAATGCAAACATGCATGGCAGTACTTTAATGAACAGCACAGCTTATATAAAACTCTGCTACAGCAATTTATAAAAGCAGCTCACAGGAATAAAAATGTAAGTGAATTGTGAAAAGACGATATTTCTCACGTGACAAAGTAATCATGCTCATGCATGCAAATTTTTCAAGAAAGCCTGCCTGCTTTATAAATGGTCTTTGAGCTTTAAAATATATGCTAAAATCAATAATGGTGCCAGGTTCACTTTTAATATTGCCTTCAAACACTTGTGCAAATATCCTCACACAACCCCAAGACTTGTACAAATATTGGCAATGTTTTCTCTTTCATAGACATAATAATCAAAATTATAAGGGACAAGCTAGACATGAGAGCAGTTGACCTGAATGTTAATACTGGGTCACTGCAAAAAAATCAGTATAGCATGGGTTGGAAGGGTGAGGTTGAAGCAGAATTACTGAATATTTTACTCAGCTGTGCTCTCTTCCTTGAACTAAGGTTTTCACAGATATTTTTTCTCCTAGTGGGGTTCCAAGACGAGAAAGATTTACTCCCAAAGCAATATTTTTTTAAACACAGAGACCTGCACACTTCATGGGAATTCAGCATGACCACCCACATTCTAACACACAGGCAATGCTCCTGTAATTTCTCATTTTTTCCCAAGTAACATCATCAATATAACTCATCTTCAAAAATGAGTCGCTTTGGTAGAAAGATACAGCTTTTGCTGAAAAAATGCAACAGACTACAACAGTTGTAATTAAGGATATGGAAGAAACTAAGGTCTGGTTATTTTGTACAAATTTATACAAAATCTACACTTTTCAGAAGATAGTGTTCTGGTTCACTATTTTCAAAATATGCCTAAAAATGCTTGTATTAAGATAAAGTACTCATAAAAATGGATTACATTAAGTAGGAAAAGAGAGTTGCAAAAAGTGTATACACCAGGACACCAGAAATCGAAAATATATGCCAATCTTCCATGATTTTCATTTGGATGAATTTTGCTGCATCACAAACTGATGTGAATATGGGCTGAAATTTTGGACGTTTTCAAATGGTTGAAAAAACCCACGAGGAGATTGGGAGAAGAACGGGGCTGTTGCGCTTACATAGCCCCATTTCAGATAATGCAGTCCTCCTCTGTCCTCCTCCCAACCTCCTCCTGACCTTCCCCCATGTTGCTTGCGTGGCTTTTTACTGATGGAAAATCTCCATGAATAAAAAGTGTGCGAGCAGCATGGGGGGCGGTCAGGAGGAGGTCAGGAGGAAGACTGCGTCATCTGAAATGGGGCTGTGTAAGCGCAACAGCCCCGTTCTTTTCCCAACCTCTTCGTGGGTTTTTTCAACAGTTTGAAAAAGTCCTAAGTTGCAGTTGGGACAGTGAATTAATTGCAACCAGCAACTGTAGATTCACCTACCCCTAGTTCTAATCCAAAGTGAACATTTGCAGTTTGAAAAATCTGAGTCTTATGTTCTAAAATACAATATGACTTCTCAAGCACCACACCAGTACTGTTCTACTAGTTTTAATTTATCTAAGGAATTCAGAACTTGTTCAAATGTTTCATCATAAGACTTGTGTCAGCAGCAATACCCATGTGGTCTAGTAGCAAGAACCCAAGGATGGTGTTGAATATCAAGCTAATGAAATTACAACAAAAGAGGAATGATAACTGCATTTTATTTATTTATATATATATTTTACTCATTTATATCCTGTCTTTCTTCCAATAATGAGACATAAGGTGGCTAGCAAGATATTTTTAAAAGTGCAAGTTGAAAACAATACAAAAAGTATAAATATAACATTTAAAAACAATTAACAATATATAAAGTTAAAAAATTAAACACTAAAAATATTAACATTCATAAAAAGACTGTATACAAACCTTAAAAACAGGACTGCACAGCATTAAAAGCCAAACCCTGGTCAGTTGTAAAAGCCAGATAGAACAAAACATTTTGCCCTGCTAACAGAAGGAGAGCAATGACAGAGCCATCCTGGCCTCTCCGGGGTGGGGGGGGTGGCATTCCAAAGTCTGGGAGCAGCCACTGAGAAGGCTCTCTCCCTTGTTCTCACCAAATGAGCCTGAGAAGGTGGTGGGACAGAGTGAAAGAAGGGCTTCTCCAGGGGGCCGTTTACACGATGAAAATGTCCTGGGAAGAATTTGTGTCAATCCCTGGCAGTTTACACGTACATCGGGTCGGGTACGTGATTTTCGGAAGGGGGACCACCTTTTATCCCTCAACCTGCCGGTTTTTTAAAAAGTCATGGGAGGATTCGGAAAATCGGAAATGTAAACAGCCTGAGACAAAATGTCTCGGTACTGGGATGACCGGAAATGGTGACTGGGGGCGGGCTTAGAGCTCAGGGACCAGAAAAGGAGGGGTCAGTCACCCGTTCTACAGATCCAGCCTCACCAGCAGAAAACAAAGGCATCCCATCCAGCTGCACGAAGGTTGAGGTGTGTGTGTGTGCGCGCGTGCGTGTACTCAATCACCTTTTTAAATGGATTTCTACACTGCAAACCGTTCAGCTTTAATCTCTTCCTCAACTGCATGTTACAGAGAGATGGTCACCTATTCATCCCCTGCCTTGATCACCTTCCTGGTATTCCAGCCTCTGAGTGAATGAACACCCTTTAATTCCCCCTCTGTGCCTGTGCCTTTTAAATTGTCTGTCTGTAGCTGGTTTGCTGTAACGGTTAACATTTTAAAGGGGAAACCCCAACCCCCCACACCTCACTCAGCTTGAGGCTTGATCTCCCTGCGTCTGAGCGAAAGATCTCAGTCTGGTCTTTCAAAATGCCTCTGCTTAAGGTGAAAGAAATTGCAAACCTCTACTCGGCTTGCTTTCAAAAGGAAAGGAGATGGTTTAATTGTTCCTCCGTCTGAGGTCTTTGAAAAGTGCCTTCTGCCTCTGTTTCAAGGGTTAACTTTTTTAAAAGAAGCGAGGGGAATACCAAACCTCTGCCCCCTGTCTCCCCCCCCCAGCTAGCCAATAGCATCGCTCGTGGCACGGAACTTTAAAGGAAGTGCGTCACCGAGGTTGTGAAAACACGAGTAATCGCATACTTGATTGACAGCCAAAAACAACAACAACCCTACAACCTAAAAAAACCCTGGAACTTTGGACGTGTAAATATCAGTCATGGGACCACCTGGGATATCCATATCAGTGACATAAATCGTATAAACAGCGAGGGGTGGATTCGTGATCACAAAATCACGGTAAGCACCATGACAATTTCTGTCGTGTAACTGGCACCCAGATAATCTTAGCATTCTGATGGGCTCAAGAAGGGAGACATGGTCTTTCCATCAAACAAATTATATCAAACCAGTTTTATTGCATCAAATCATGTTAAACCTCAGGGGCAGACAACTGTGGGAGGCCAGAGGGGAATCTAGGAGGGCTGCAACTCCTGTAAAAAAATGTTTTACCCCCCAAATACCATCTGGGGCATGCAGGGGGGATTTTTCTATGTTTTCACCCTTCCCCCAGCTATTTTAGCCCTAGGTGAAGCCTGTTTTAGCCAATGGAAGAGACCAGCAGTTATTTCCTGTTCTCTTCCTGTTTTAGAAAAAGGTTTTTCCTGTACCTAAAATGGCCCATGGAGCCTAAACACATAGCAGAAATGCCCCTCATGTCCCCCTAGAAGATATTTGGGGATATTTTGGAATACTTTGGAACAAATTTTAATGTGTTTTTTATTATGTGTTAATGTGTTAATTAATTCCTGAGCAGCCATGGGAGCACAAAAACAATCTTGGAGGCTACAGTCCACACATTGTCCTCCCTGTTCCACCACATGTCCCAAAAATGTCCAGCTAAATTTTAGTTCAGGGAACTTTAGGGACTTAAATTCCTGTTTGTCAGGATAAATGGAATAAGTTGGTTAGAAAGCCAACCTCCCTGCCATCACAAACCCAGATCCCGAGTAGGTTGCCAGCACAAAGCTTAAAATGTTTATCCTCTGACCACTAGAGGAACAAACATGGCTGGCAGAACAGAATCTGCTCTGGAGGAAGTGAAGAGAAAGAGAGGAAGTCCAGTTGCAAAAGCAGAGGTCTGCTTACATAATGGCAACTTTGCTGTCACTGCACCTTTGCCATTGAAAAAGTAACTGCAGACAGAAAAATAATTGTGTTTGTAAGATTTTTTCATTAATTAAACTCTGTACAGCAACCATTTTTAACAATGTACAATTCTTCCACCAAACACAGCTCACGAGACACCCACTGTAGTTTGCCAAGAGCTCTATAAACCTTATATTTTTCCTGCCTGATTGGAACTGGTATGCATCCATCAATCCATAATGCATGACTGATGCAGTGCTCACCTTCTGGACTCACAAGTTGTTTCAGACTGCTATAAATCAAGCTGAGTAGCAAGAAAAGTGAAATGCCCTTGGTCTGCATTGGTACTTTGTACATTTTGCCTAAAAATACATTTATTTCTCCTTATAGGGTCATTCTAATTGGCAATCAAGATGGAGGTGAGGGTCCAGAAAATGTGCATGGTATTGTTACCCAATAGAAAGCCAGCATGGTGTTGTCTGGGAAACCAGCTAAGGCCAAAACACAGCCAACAGATGGGTGACCATCAGTTTGCCAAGGAACAAACAGCAGTCCAAAACAATTGCAGGGCAGAATTTCTAGGCAACAAGTTCAGTCCACAAGAGATTAGTCCAATTTACCAGTCCAAAAGTCAAGGGTAATGGTTAGCAAGGTATCCAGTTCAATCCAAAGGTCAAGGTTCAAACAGGGCAGCAATATTCTTCACAGGGGTAGAGGTTTCCCACCAAGACTCCAGATAATCTCCAATGAATTTTCAGAGCAGCTGTCACTGATTTATAGCTCTTCAGTGTTTACACAGCTATTCCATGATTGCTGGGTATTTCTCATGAATAGGCTGTGGCCACATTCCCTCCTTTTGGTGCCAGCGTTCTTGAAAGGTAGGTAAGACTGGGTCTAGGTTATCTATTATTTCTCTGTCTGATGGGCCAGGCCTCTCTGCTGGGTGTATGTTATCTGCTCTGTCCCTCTCTGTTATCTCTGAGGGGTCAAGAAGCTCTGCTGGGGTGGGTGCTTATAAATCTGCTCCAGAGGGGTCAAGAATCTCTGTTGACAAACCTACTCTCTGCTGTAAATCCTGCTCTAAGGCTCCATCATCCTCTGGTTCATCTTCAGAGTCAGAGTAGCAGGGCATGACAGATGTAATGGTTTGAGTGTTGGGACAACAGCTCTGGAAACCAGGGCTTGAATCCCCACTCAGCCAAGGAAACTCACTTGGAAAGTCATACACTCAGCCTCACAGGCAGGCAAAGGCAAACCCCCTCTGAACAAATCTTGCCAAGGAAACCCCGTGATAGGTTTGCCTTAGGGATGCCGTAAGTCGGAAACAACTTGAAGGCACATAGCAACAATTGTTACCCCATGACACATTTTATAATTAGATTCTTAAAAACATCTTGTAAGATGTTGATATGACATATTTCTTACACAATATAATTTACAAGAAAAATATAAAAGAAAAGAGGGAAGGAGAAAGCTGTAAGTGATTTAGATCTCCATGAAAAAAAATGCTGTGTGATGAGATGTCTTTGAACATTACCAAGGACAATGGCTATGTTAATTTATCTGTGCCAGAAAATGGAGTTATTTATGGCCTTGGGCTACTGGTGTACGTTCATGTTGTTGCTTTTGAGATTGCTTGAATGAGACAATCAACTTCATAGAACTGATAACAAGAAGATTTACACTGCAGCATTGAAAAAATAAAATAAGTCTTATGTTATTTCACTATGAAAAAACATAAGGAGGAATAGTCTCTAAGTGTGTTAAATAATCTATGGGTTGGCAATGAGTCCCCAATTATGTGTGGAGCCTTCATGCATACAGCTATATGCCCAATGGAACCCTCCATACAAACATCTGTACTATGTGGACAACATGGGACAGGGGTAGGTGTGGGCCCACAGTGTGTTGGATACAGTAGTTCTGTTAATCTGAAGTGTGTAAACTCGTCATCTTAATAGGGCTTTGCATGAGACTGTAAACATAAACAAGTGTGTATGATTTTGGATTTGGATTTGAACATTTGTTTGATTTATTTGATTGTATAAGGTAAGGAACTGTTGGGACAGGGAAGAGAATGGAATGTTGGAGTGAATGCTGATTGGTGGAATGTTTGAAGAGATTTACATCTCCTCACCTGGAATACTGTGTCCAGTTCTGGGCACCACAATTCAGGAAGGATATTGAGAAGCTGGAACATGTCCAGAGGAGGGCAACCAGGATGGTGGGAGGTCTGGAAGCTATGCCCCATGAGGATCGGCTTAGGGAGCCGGGCATGTTTAGTCTGGAGAAGAGAAGGTTGAGAGGGGACATGATAGCCATGTTAAATATTTGAAGGGTTATGTCATATTGAGGATGGAGCAAGCTTGTTTTCTGCTGCTCCAGAGACTAGGGACATTTTCAGACTAGCCTTACCGCGCAAGAAGACTCTGGGAGAAGTATGCCACTATCACAAGGCAGGGGGTCCATTTTGGATGCTGCTGTCCCTCGTCTGTGTCACTTCCGTGTTCCATTGAAGGCAACCGTGCCATTTTTTATTCACGGACAACTTCCATGAATAAAAAATGGCACGGTTGCCTTCAATGGAACACGGAAGTGACATGGACAAGGGATGGCGTCGTCCAAAACGGACCCCCTGCTGCACGATAGTGGTATACCTCTCCTGGAGTCTTCTTGCATGGTAAGATTAGTCTGAAAATGTCCTACGACACAGAGCAATGGGATCAAATTACAGGAAAAGAGATTCCACGTAAACATTAGGAAGAACTTCCTGACTGTAAGAGCTGTTCGGGATTAGAATACACTGCCTTGTACTGTGGTGGAGTCTCCTTCTTTGAGGTTTTTAAACAGAGGCTAGACGGCCACCTGTCGGGAGTGCTTTGATTGTGTATTCATGCATGGTAGGGGGTTGGACTAGATGACCCTTGTGGTCTCTTCCAACTCTATGATTCTATGATTCTACATAGGCAGGTGAATGACAGTGAATGATAGTTGGAAGTTCAGTTAGACAAGGGTTTGAGTTAGACTAGTGTTGGAGTGTGAGGGGAGAGTTTTGGTTGGAGATTTGGAATGGCTGGTTTGAGTTAACTTGAAAGAAGTATGTGAGTGTGTGTGTGGTGTTTTAAATGTAATAAATAATTATTCTGCCTTGTTATGTTTAAACTTATGTAAGTCTTAATGACTGTTTCTTTGAAATCTGTAAATGAAGAATTGTTTTTGTTTTGATATACTTTGGTCTCCAGAAATGCTATCTATATGAGAACTTGGATTCAGACAAGGTATCTGTAGTGGCAGCATTGAATATCAAGAGGGTGGTGTCCATTGAGGGCAGAAGTTGAATAAATCCTCATAGGTACCTTAAGGGCATTTAGACAGTCCCCACTGTTGGTGTCACACAGATGGGACAGGAGGAAGTCCTTACATTGTGGCAGAGGTGGAGATCAGGGGAAGTCCTCACTCTGGGTAACTGCAGTGAGCACCATGGAAGTCTTCACATTTGGTGGGTTAAAGGGTAGAAGCCTCACATTTGGCCACACATTTGGCCACAGTGGTGGGATTGCCTGAGAAGAACCATCACAGCTGATGGCACTAGTGGGATTGCCTGAATGGAAAACCCCACAGTTCCACCCATCACTTTATTTATATGCTGCTTTTATAGATTTACTCAGAGAAATAAAGAGACCACACACAGATATGGGATAAAATAAAGGGGCTTTATTTTAAACTCTACCTATTTAAAACCCCTTAAAAATTTCAGCAGGGGGAGGCAACCTAGTGTGGGAGCAGCTGGGACGGATCGTCCCTCCTGGACTTATACCCCCAGCTTCCCCTGGCAAACACCTGAGCCCTGTCGAGCCACCCCAACGCCTGGGGTTGCTCTCGAGCTGGCTCATATCTGGAAGGTTAACCCAAAAGTCCCTCACCCAAGCCGTACGGGTTAAGATGATGGGCTTATCCTTCAGGCCAACCTCAAGGTAGGTCTCCTGTTCTCCCAGTTCATATGAGCTAAGGAGACCCTTCGAGAAACCATCCCTTCACCGAAAAAAAGAGAAGAGGCTGAGGAGAGGGGCGGCATGCCTATTTAATAACTTTGGCCCCCACCCCTCACCTCACGTTGCTGGTGCCTGCCAGTGACGATCACCAAGGGGTCTCCATCTCTTCTGCAGTCCCTAAAGGGGCTTCCCAGCCATGAGGCTTTGCCAGCCGGCAGTGAAGCCAGCGCTCCCAGGATGGGACTGAGTTGGTAGGATAAGGGTTGGAAAACCCCCATGGTGTGCCAGATGATTTTTCTTTCAGAAATCACAATGAAGTTTTCAGAAGTATTCACCTGATACAAGAACTAAAGCCTGGAAAAATTACCTGTTGTTTGGACTGCAGGTCATAGAATCCCCCAGGCAACATGGATAGTGTCTGGAACATTCTGGAAGTCTCCATTGAAAGAGGTAATTATACCTATTCCATGTCGAGAACATGCAAGTTTTGCTCACTCTTTTAAATACTAGAAGACTCCTGGCCCCACAGAGCACTCCTTTTTACTGAATCTGAGGAAACCTTGATATAACTTTGATATATACAAGAAATACATGGTACCCAGAAGGCTGCTTCATACATTTTTAATTTTTACTATTCCATCAGGACAGCTTGCAAGCATATGCTACAACTGCGTATAAAACTCAGCTTTCCCTTTCTAAGATTAATATTAATGAGAGGTCAATGGATTACATTCTAATACCTACCACTATGATACATATATACTCAGTCTTCTGGTGGAGAAATGAGAATGCTTAGGCCTAAGTGCCATTTGTAGTCAGATCCAGAGTAAACCCAATGAACCAACTGAATGGTAAGTCAACATGTTTATAAATACCATTGATTCAATGGGTTTACTTTCCTTAGTATTAGCAATTGAATTTAAACGTTAGCAAAAATCTGATGAGTTTAGCCTTAATACTTTAATTGGATATTAACTATATTGATAAAAATATCAATGAAATACCTTTACCAGGGCAGGAAAGTGGGGTTAAGGAGGCCATGTGGAAGAGAGGTTGTGGGACCATAGCTTGCCAAAGAAGCACCTTTGCGCTATTCCAGAGCACTGCAATAATGAATGCTCCTAAACCAGTATGTTTCTGTTTCCTTAAATAATGCGATTGTGGTTAGACAGGAAGCTTGTGTGAGAATGTCCTTAATATATCATATTTAATCACATCATTAGGCCCCACCCCTCGTGACCTTATCAGTCACTATCCCCAACTCTCAAGTTTTAGCTATGAACTCTCAGGACTCGAGATACTACTAACCTGCTAACTCCACTTTGTCATGACTGTGATCATATTCAGCCCTTCCCCTTTGGAACTGCAGTGGGACTCTATGTGCACAGACTATTTGTTTTGCTCCATGCTCATGAAAGTTTGTCCAGAAATGGTACAGTTGGAACAGAGTGTTTGGCCTCTGTCAACAGAGAAACTGACTGCATTTGGGAGCAGAGCATCCCCTGTATGAGATGCACTGCTCTATACGGTTCAATGGGAAGAGTGCCCGTGGAATATAACGAAGGCAAAACACAGCTTTCCCTGTTTTCTAGGAACATTCTGGAGACTGATTTGTATGGAGTGCTCTCTTTTTGTGCAACATTTTCTTTCTACCTGTTTCCTCATCACCAAAGTTCTTCCTTGTGAGTTCTTAGTGTGCACAACATGAGACCAGAGTGATATATCATATTACAGAGCTTGGGAAATAGATTTTTCGCCATCTGTTCCCAGAATCCCCCAGCCGGCATGGTCCAACCATGCTGATTAGATGGATCTGGGATCTGTAATCAAAACGTATCCAGGCTCTGACCATAGGCAGAGTATTTGATCATCTGAATTCTGGTCTCCCTATGCAAGGTATGTGCTATGATGCTGGTGGCATGCAATGATAACTGGGAATGGAGTTTTACCATATCCTATGCTCTGTCATGGATATATCGATGGGGCTATCATTGATGTAGAGGCAGATTTTTTAAAGTAGATATAACTGAAGTCAACAGGAAGGAAATTTTGTAAGTCCTATTTTGGGAGCAAGATATAAATCAAATACATTATAATTATGATTATGATTATGATTATTATGATTTTTCTGAATTAGCTGTGCCACTGCCATCAGTAGGTGCCAAGCTTCAGATTGAATAGGGACATGGGTTGTGTTGCTTCCATCAGAGCATTGAATATTTATTTATTTTTGATTTCATCTCCCAGAATTCCCCAACCAGCATGCTTAGGCTGCTTGGAGGATTCTGGGGTTTGTAGTGAAAACACTTGAAAAAGGGAACCCCATATGTTACACATTGACTTTTTGATACCCAAGCTCCATTCTCTGCAATGACTTGAGTTTCCTTTTTCAGTTGTTCAATTTTCAGTTTTTTATTTTAACAGTATAAGAAACTACAGTTTCCTGAGTCAAACCACTGGTCCATTTAGCCCTGAATTATCAATACTACTCTATGGTGAACTCGCCACGGGTCAGCGAAAGAGGGGTGCTCCAAAAAAGCGATACAAAGACTCCCTGAAACAACATCTCAGGCTTGGCCAAATTGATCACCAACAGTGGTCTGCCCTGGCCTCACATCGGGAGGCATGGAGACGCACTATCCACAATGCTGCAGCCTTATTTGAGAACTCACGACGAACAAGTCTTGAAGAGAAACGACAACACAGAAAGAATCACAACCCAAAAACATCACCCAAGGAGACCTTCTGCTGTGCTTTTTGCAACCAGACTTGTTTATCTCGGATTGGTCTTTTTAGTCATCAGCGCGCTTGCAGAAAGCGCGGGATGAGTCCTTCATGAATCTTCGTTTGCGAAGAAAAGCCAGAGATCAACACTGACTGGCAACAGCTCCTCAAGTTTTCGGGCAGGATTATTACCATGGTCAGGGACTGAACCTGAGACCTGCTGCATGCAAATCTTGCACTTTCCTGCCTCTGCCTCTTTTTCAGAATAGTGGCACATCTGGCATACCATCAGCACAGTAAAGCTCTCACCCCACCTAGGCAGCAGATCTCCAATAGAGGGATATACCTGCAAAGTATTAATAATACCTCATGCTTCAGGGAGGAAATGGGGGATAACATGTGGTTTTACAAAGTGGTAAACCTTTTTCCTGCAGGCATTTTTTCCCTACCTCACAAATGATGAAATGGTGTGCTTCTTGGTTCAGCCAGGTTTGACTTCTGCAACATAAACTTTCACTCTAAAGGACATATTTATCTAACCCACTCTTAACAGAAAAAAATGCAAAGGGGGAAGAGTCAAAAAGGAAAGTGTATGTGGCTGCCTGGCTGCCAAGGGTTCCATGCTGATATCTGATACTATTGGCTCCAGCTGCTGCAATGATATAACTTGGGGTGTTGTGCCATTCCAAGAATCACCCCTGAACCCCATCACCTTCATAGCAGGAGCTGATGCAGCTTTTAATACATTACTGTGCCCTGCAGTCTACCATGCTTTAATGCCTCATGTGACTCCTTTCAGAGGAAATCCATACAGACAGATAGAAAGCTCTGTGTACATGACTTACTGGATTTCCCCTTCCACTTATATCATGGACTCTGGGTGGCCGTTGAATCAAGAACGTGAATAAGGATATTAAGCCCTCAATTAATGAGAACCTGCTTCTCTGCAGAACAAAACTGGAGTCTGTAAGCCACCCTGAGATTAAAGAATGTAAGTCAAGGGACAATTTCTATTGTTTTGGCCAGTGGAAGTTGGTAGCCCTAATATTAGTAGGCCACTGAATATACTTTGGGTTTCAGTCTGGACTTTAATGGGACTTTAATGGAACTATTCAAACTGCTGAACCCCTGCTCTCAAACAAGATCTTAGATAGTCTCTCTAAATTTAAGTCTAAAGCCCAGAGTGGATTCATTTTGCCCCACTGATGCTGGACTCATCAATCTCTACAGAGGAGAATTACATATCTTCTGGGAGTATTATTGGCATTTAGGAGATTATCACGCTACACTGTTATAGCACTATTATTCCACTTTAACGGCTATGGCTGCTTCCTGTGGAATCCTAGCATTTGCAGTTTAGGGAGGAGCATTTAGGCCTCACTAAACTACAAACCCCAGAATTCCACAGGAGGTAATAATAGTGCTACAACAGAGTAACGTAATAAGGGACTTTTTCAAATGGTTAAAAAAAAACCATGAGGAGGTCGGGAGAAGAACGGGGCTGTTGCACTTACACAGCCCCATTTCCGATGACACAGTCCTCCTCCATCCTCCTCCCGTCCTTCTCCCAACCTCCTCCTGACCTTCCCCCATGCTGCTTGCACTGCTTTTTACTGAACGAAAACCTCTGTGAATAAAAAGTGGTGTGAGCAGCATGGGAGAAGGTTGGGAGGAGGATGGAGGAGGACTTCATCGTCTGAAATGGTGCTGTGTAAGCACAACAGCCCTGTTCTTCTCCTGACCTCCTCGGGAGTTTTTTTCCACCATTTGAAAAAGTCCAAGATTTGGTGGTCACTGGCCAAACCAAATTCTAACCAGAAGTACCTACTATCATCAGGTTATACAGGATTGTGCTGGAGCAGTTGTGCCCCTAACCATATTAACCATCTCTTAAAACTGAGGAGGTAGAATTGTTCTTTTTAACTGGTGATGTTGGGCCTGGGCATCTTTTCCCATGATCAGGAACCCTGCAAATACAAGGCTTTGGACAACTGATGAAAGGCCCTCCCTCCATCCCAACTGCCAGTGCTGTGGCCTGAGAGAGAACAGCAGCCAACATCTGCCAGACTTAATCCCCTCCCACACTGCCATCCCCCTTTCCTTGTGTTTCATGTCTTTTTAGATCGTAAACCTGAGTGCAGGGAATTGTCAAATTAACAGTTGTAAGCCGCTCATGTAAAGTGCCATGTAAACAGATGGAACTAGATGATGATGATAACGGTGACGATGATGATCCACATAGAATCTTAGGACTTTATCAGATGATCCCCTGAAAACGTTCTTGCCAGCATTAAAAAATCCATTTTTATGCCAGCAAAAGAAGGTTCCCCCACTCTGCACTTACCTCCTCTCCTGGCAAAGCCAGCTCCAGCAATAAAGAGGAAGTGAATGGAGCTCTGTTCACTTCCTCTTTTGAAATCCCATGTGATTTCATCACATAGGAAATTCAAAACTAAAACTAAAAATGTGAAAGTCACACCACGCACGTACACATACTAAAAAAACCTCCAAGTAACCCCAGGGAGGGTCATAAAAAGTTTGTCACTTACCTAGATGTTGCAATATCACCTGGAAGTATTCTGCCTGGTTGGCCATTGACTCTGCATTGATGAGAGTTAAATGGCCCGAGGCTTCACATGCTGTTAATGCCAGCACTAAAGTGCCACAGGCAATCTATTAGCAGCCTCAGCCGTCAATAAAATAGGATGGGTTTTGTCCAAGACATAAACATGAAAGGGCAACATCATCTGAGCTGCGCACCCTTTCGCATTTATGTGGCATCATTATGACACCATATTTAGTGCATCTGATAAAGTCCATAGAGTCAGAGGGTAGTGCAAGAATCATCTAATCCAACCTCCTGCCATGCAGGAATATACAACCACAGCTCTTCTGAAAGATGGCCACCCAGCCTCTGTTTAAAAACATCCAAAGAAGGTGACTCTGTGGTAATTAAACTGTTTCAGTTCTTATAGGAAAGATTTCTTTCTAATGTGCGCTCTCTCTCTCTCTCTCTCTCTCTAATTTGAATCCATTGATTTATGTTCTAGTTTCTGGCCAGCAGAAAACAAACTCACCTCTTCATGATATCCCTTCAGATATCCCTTCAGATATGATATCCCTTCAGATATGTCACCTCTTAGTCTTCTCTTCTCCAGACTAAACATACCCACCTCTCTAAGTCGTTCCTAATAAGTCTTGATTTGCAAACCTTTGATCATTTTGGTCAGTCTTCACTGGACACATTCCAGCTTGTCCATATCATCTTTGAAGTGTGGAGTAGAGAACTGGACACAATATTCCAGGTGAGGTCTAATAAAAAAAGAACAGAGTGGCACTAGTTCTTCCCTTGATCTGGGCACTATACCCCTGTAGATATAGCCCAAGATCGCAATGACTTTTTTGGCCACCATATCACACTGTTGACTCTTGCTTAGCGTGTGGTCTACTAAGACTCCTGGATCCTTATTGTATTTACTGTATCCAAACCAGTAGGCATTCATCCTATACTTGTGCATTTCCTGCCTAGATGTAGTACCTTACATTTATCCTGGTTGAAATTCATTTTGTTGTTTTGTCCCAACTCTCTAATTCAGTCTCTCCAACTATTTTGAATTCTGATCATGTCCTCTGGGATATTCACTATCCTCCCCCACTTTGGTTTCATGTGCAAATGATAGGCATGCCTTCTATTCTATCATCTAAGTCATTTATAAAAATGTCAAAGAACACTAGGCCCAGGAAAGAATCCCCAGACACCCCACTAGCGATGTCTCTCCAGGATGAAGAGGAACCATTAGCGAGCACCCTCTAGTTTCCTATAGTTAACCAATTACAAATCCAGCTAATGGTAGTACTATTAGCCCCACAGTTCACCAGCTTGTGTACACACATAGGTAGGCTGTATATTGCATTTTAAATATGAGCTAAATGGGAAGAGAGGTCCTTTCATTGCAATGGCTTTCTGTCCACCTATGCTGAATATGTAGAGTTCCAGACACACTTCTAAAGGGGTTATATGCATGACCCTTGCATAAACATGTAGTCAAAATCACTCAGATAAACCTGAAATTGCACCATAGAGTAATATGCAGATTTATGTCTGTTTGTCTCCGAAAGAGGTCAAGTAGCCCATCCCTCTTTGTCAGGTCTAGGACACCAAGAGCAAACTTGGCTTTTTGTGTCTGCCTTTAGTATATATGAATCTGTCAAACTCAATTTCATCAAGGTTCTAATTACTTCAGCACCAACTTTGTTATGAATTTGGTCTATATTGGACTGTGATCATTACTGCCCTACATCTCCCAACATGGAAATCCATAGCTATTTCTTTTCCCACGTTTTCTGTTCATACAAAATGAACACGTTTGTACACACTAGTCACATAACCCATTTCATACAATATTTTTGTTCACACTTATGTCTGTTCATGCAAATTGAATGCTTCCTTGCATACTCTTTTCAAATGGATGCATTTTTCTGCACATTCTCCCTTTAAATCAAAGTGAAAATGTATACAAAGTTCATCCATTTGAAAAGTCAGTGCAAAACCAAAATATATTCAGTTTAGTCAGAGTGTTTGTGTGTGTTTAAATGAATCTATTTTTTTCTATGCTCATTGTTCAAAATGAGTCCATTCTTTTGAACATATTTTTTATTTTGGTTTGGAAACTGCATTGTGGAGGTTCAGGAATAAATGAATTTCCAATTACAAATTGAGTTAAGGGCTGAGTTCAGTTCTGGGAAATGAGAATAAGGTAATCTTACATTAAAATGCAAACCCCACCCCAATCCTCACTTATCCCTAATTTGAATAAATTAATCAGGATGAACCAGGTGCATCTGTAAAGAACAGGGAGACAGACATGAAGATTAATGTGTCCCTACTACTTTAAATGTCACAATCATGAATATGTGTTATGGAGCTCAGTTGCAGGAAGTAAAAATGGGGTAATCTTACATTAAAATGCAAACCCAATGAATTTCTCACCCATCCCTAAGTGGCATATATGGAAGCATTAGACTGCTGGGTGTGCACCTTTCTCTTAAACCCCATGAATTGGTGTGTTGCTAATACTTTCTTCAAATATAACAGTCCTGAATAGCCTATAATGATGTATGTTAATCACAGGCTTAGTCTCGTGAATTCTTATCTTGTGAAAACTACTGTACACATGCACACGCACATGCACACACGCACATGCACACAAAGAGGAATACATCAATAGAGAGGAGGCAAAGGGAAATATAAGATTTGCAGAAGTTCAAAGAAAACAGGCCTGTCTCATGAGGAGGGAGCACGCTCTGTGGGAATGGAGTACTGTTAGAGACTAATATCACATAACACTGTTGTAGCACTATTTAACTCCTCTGGCTGCCTCTTGTGGAATTCTGGGATTTGCAGTTTAGGGAGGGGCATTTACAATCCTCAGCCAGAGAGCTCTTAGGCCTCACTAAACTACAAAACCCAGAATTCCACAGGAAGCAGCCATAGCAGTTAAACTGGAATAATAGTGTAACAGTATCGTGTGATACTAGTCTCTGACACTACGCCAGTCCCATGGAGTATGCTCACTACTCATTAGACAGGTCTGTTTTCTTTGAACATTTTCACTACAATATTAATTGCTAGCCTGAACGATGACACACTACCAACAAAATACAGTTGGCCCTCGATATCCACAGATTTTGCATTTATGGATTCTACCATTCATGGCTTGAAAATATATTTTTTTTTAACAAAAAGATCCAAAAAGAAAACCTTTTTGATTTTGCTGTTTTATATAAGGGACACCATTTTACTGTGCCATTGTATATAATGGTACTTCAGCATCAACAGATTTTGGTATCCACAGGGGGTCCTGGAACCAAACCCCAGTGGATACAAAGGTCCCACTGTACCAAGGCCAGTATTCTACATCAGCTACTTAGTTAAATATTCTATCCTGGCCTGACCCTCCAAAACATGATGGCAACATCATTCATCCATGCTCCAGTCACTGGCAGAATGGACTTCCTTCTCCACTGAAGTAGACTGAGGAGAGAGAGTTACAATCATGGCAAGAGTGTCACAATCATAACTAAGTAGGGATCTTGAACATAGAATATTTTATTCATCTGTTAGCTATATTTACTTATCCATTACCTAAACTTTACAGAACAGTTAGCTAGGTTTACTCATCCATAACTGTTCTATATCCATTTATTTATCTGTTACCTGGTTTTACTCATCCATTTACTCATCCGTTACCTAGATTTACTTATCCATTACCTAGATTTACTCATCCATAACTGTTCTGTATTCATGATCATTACTTAGTCATAATTGTGATGTTACTATCACAATAGTTACTTCTCCCCTCACATTACTAGACATCAGCTGCATTGGGAAAAGGATGTCCCTTCTGCCAGCAACCAGAACATAGGTGAATGATGTTTGCATCAGGTTTGGCAGGGCCAGGCTATGAGATGTTACTTGGGGATTGTCTAAACAAAAATACTCCTCATACAATTTGAGGGGAATACAATTTGTCTAAATGCCATCCTGCATCAACCTGCAGTATTCAGAAGGAAGGGGGCCAAATCCACCAAAAACTCCAAAGGAAAAGCCTTCACGTCTTTTCCCGAACTTTTTTAAAAGCTCAGTGGGAATGTGCATTCCTGCACATTGGGACAATCTGATTCACATTCAATTGCATTCCCGAAGTAGAATTGGAAAGCTGATTGGCAAGATGTGTGCAGGGGGCGGAGCTTGCTAACAAGGCAAGCACATGGAACCATCATGTTGGATTTTTGCCTTAGTGGTTGTTTGCTGAGGCAACGAAACAGCCTTCCCCCTCCCTTTTTTTAAATTTAGGCGGAATATTACACTTTCACACCTTAGATATGCTTTTTTTTTTAAAAAAAATACTGTTCAGAGGCAAGAACTGGTGAAAATAAAAACACGAATAATTCACTCGTGCCCACCATCTTGATTCGCAGGTAAGCCCGTTGGGACAGCAAAAGCCTGTTGGGATAGCTTCACATGTCTGCAATTTTGCCAAAAAAACTGTTATGACAAATCAAAGCTGCTTTGAATTGTCATTAGTGTGCATCAATCCACATTTTCCCCCTTGTATAGACAGCAAGTATATTTGGTTAAGTATACTTAATTAAGTAGCTGATACAGAATACTGACCAAAATTTCTACTAAACCTAGTAAGGCAAAGATTATTATCCTCTAACAGACAACTCGATATTTGATTTGCTGCTTATCCACTGAAATCTGTCCATTAAATGGCTAGCTGTATTTATACAGCATAGTCTATATTTCATGCCTTTTTATGAGGACACATTTCTGCACAGTGAGTAGCCTCACATTTCAAGAGGTCATAGTTCTTCTGCCATTGTTCTCTGTTACTGTGTAGTTGAAAGACAGCTCTAATTTTGGAGGCAGTGTTGCTCAAATGTCCAGTTGAAAGGCTTTATGGTGTCCCACTATATGAAATAGTTCTTTTAACATAATGCTGGCAATAGACACATTTCAATTCATCTTACAATGCTTTTTAAAATCCTCCTTACATCTGTATGTGAGGTGGGAGGCCAGGTAAATGATATGAGAATGAACTATTTCAGTGAGTTCCTAGAAGCTTGGGGCAGTTCAAACACAGGAAAAGAACTAAGAAGTGCTAAGAGCAGATTACAATAATAGCAATGCAAGGCTTGCAATTTCTATCAATATTTCAAGGACTTATGATGTTCTTCTTACTTCTTTGTAATAAACTGCTACTGCATGATAGCTATTATTGGTGTGTAGAAAATACTTTTGCAACATTCTAGATGATGAATCTTGGAATAATCAACTGACTATTACTGACCTTTTCTGTTGAAACAAAAAAACCTCTATGGATATTACTAAATTCTTTGGGACACTGATTTCCTTCTTACTGGGAATTCCAGAGTTCAGCTCTCTTCAAACAAAGCACAGATAGAAGACCCTGCAACTCAGCATTCCCATAGAATCATAGAATCATAGAATTGTAGAGTTGAAGAGACCACGAGGGCCAGCAAGCATAAAAATGCAGTTTAAAAAAGGACTCAGAGAGGCAGGGGGAAAGGCTGTCACTTACTTCCTCATTTCCATCGCACCCAGAAGTGTTTGGCAGGGACCTCCCACTGAGGTTGGCATCACACCAGCATAATGGGGCTCCTTATCACTCGCCCATCGTTCCATGACAGGAATGGAATGGGTGATCTAAGCCGTGAATAGGAAGAAATGAGGGCAAAATGGGGCCAGTATGGGACGAGGATGTCGTCGTCTGATAACTGAGCCCTTTGGTGATCTCCTGGCGTTCCTGGAACACCATATTAAGGGTGTCTGATAATCTCCAGAGTTTATTTCATTCTTCCTACATATCTTAATTGTCCATTGAAATACTCTGAGTTTCAATAGTGATGATGTTGTTGTTAACTGCCTTCGAATCTACTTCGACTCGTAGCAACCCCATGAATGATATATCTTCAAGACCCCCTGTCTTCAACCACTCTGCTCAGGTCCTGTAGGCTCAGGGCCTTGGCTTCCTTGATTGAGTCTATCCATCTGGTATGCAGTCTTCCTTTCTTTCTACTGCCCTCTACCCTTCCTAGTATTGTCTTTTCTAATGAGTCATGCCTTCTCATGATGTGGCTAAAGTACAACAGTCTCAATTTAGTCAACTTGTCTTCCAGGGAGAGTTCAGGCTTGATCTGTTCTAGGATCCATTTGTTGGACCCAATTGTATTGGAAACTTTGCACTTTAGGATCTTGTCCAGTTCTTTCATAGCTTCCCATTCCAGTCCTAATTTTCTTCTGATTTCTTGACTGCAATCACCCTTCTGATCAATGATTAATCCAAGGTATGGAAAATCTTCAACTATGGCAGTTTCCTCATTGTTTAGACTGAATTTATGTAGATCCTCTATGGTCATTATTTTTTGTTTTCTTAATGATCAACTGTAAGCCTGCTTTAGTACTTTTTTCTTTAATTATCTTTAGTAATTGTTCAAAGACTTTATTGTTTTCTGCTAGCAGTATGATGTCACCTGCATGTCTTAGGCTGTTGATATTCCTTTCTCCAATCTTTACTCCTCCTTCCTCTGCATTTGGTCTATGTATGATATTCTCTGAATACAGTTTTCCCTTCATATTCACTGGGGTTTGGTTCCAGGACCCCTCCGTGGATACCAAAATCCATGAATACTCAAGTCCCATTATATGCAATGGCATAGCAAAGTGGAGTCCCTTATATAAGATGGCAAAATCAAGGTTTGCTTTTTGGATTTTTTTTTTAAAGAATATTTAATGAATACTTAAATCTGTGGATACTGAGGGACAACTGTACAAGTTGAACAAATAGGGTGATAGAATGCAGCCTTGTTTGACTCCCTTTCCAATTGGGAATCATTCTGTTTTTCTGTATCCTGTCCTAACAATAGCCTCCAGTCTTGAGTAGAGGTTACAAACCAGGACAATCAAATGTAATGAACAACCATATCTTTAAAGAGCAATCCATAGCTTTTCATGATTTATGTAGTCAACGGCTTTGCTGTAGTCTATAAAGCACGTGGTGATTTTCTTCTGGAATTCCCTGTGCACTCCATTAGCCAGCATACGTTTGCAATGTGATCCCCAGTTCCTTTCTTAAACCCAGCTTACTACTCTGGAATTTCTTGCTCCATGTATGTCTTTGCTGCAGAATTTTGAGCGTGATTCTTCTTGCATGGAAAATTAGAGCAATGGTCCTGTAGTTATTGCAATTTTAGTGTCTCCTTTTATGGGGATATGAATGTATATTGATTGCATCCAACCTGTGGGCCATTGCTTTGTTTTCCATATTTGTTAGCAGATTTTAATACTAATTTTAAAATAAATTCTCTCTGTGTAGATTGTAGCAGTTCTATTGTTATGTCATCTGTTCCTGGTGATTTATCAATATCAATAGTAATACCCCAGAACAATATAGAGTTGTTGGGAAAATCTCCCCCCACCCCCTGGAAGTACTGTGAGGGTTTCAGAGAAGCTCAGAAGATTCAGGAAAGCCTGAACAAGGTGCAGATGGCATAATTGTCCCTGTTAATCAGAAAGTATCAGCATGTTGACCCTGTGATCCTGTCTCTACCACAACATTGCTGCCAGCTCATGATTTGGCTATTGTTTTCTTTTCTTTTCTATATTTATTTTTTAATTAAATTACAGTGCTTCAATATAATATATAATCATATATATGTAATCATGCAATTAAAAATTCTTCTCATTGCCGAAAGTAACATTTTCTTTTCTCCTAAAAGAAACATGTACAGGAAAAATAAAATATCATTCAGATATATGCTTGGCTATTGCTTTCACTCTTCAGTCCTCCAAACATTTTGGACTGCAGCTCCCAGAATCCCTGACCACTGACCACTATCAAGCTGAATGGTGCTTCAGGGATGTCAAGGCTATTCTGGGGGCTCTCTGCCCAGAACACCCAGAATTAGTTCTCTCACTCAAGGGTGCCCTCTACAGGCCAAAAATGGTGCCATCACCCACTGAAGATTTATGACTAGCCCAGTGGGAGACTGGATAACCAGTGGGACTACCCACCACTGCAGAACTACCAACTCCTCCCTCCTATCCCCAGAGAGAAGAAATGTAGCATTGACCAAGAGATATACGCACATGGAGGCATCAGTTATAGGAAAATTAGAAAACTTATTTTATTCAAGCAGAGCTTAAGAGATAAATCATTTTATGAAGAAAGCACTTCTTCCTTCAGGTCAGAGGATTAGAGTTACAGAATATTAAAGTCAAGCATTCAGTTATTTTAAGCTACATTCAGCCAACCTTTAAGAAACACAATTCTAAACAGGCCCTAAAGATCTACTCACAATCTGTAGTCTTCTGTTGGATGCAGTTCATATCCACCTGGAATCAGGGGAGTTGTGAGTTAGGCCAGCTGGCCTTGCTCTAACAGCGATCCCTAGCTCTTTGCTCTAAAACATGGTTTTCTGTCCAGAGACTCCTTTGTTTGACTCAAACCACATGGTCTTACCCTAGCCATGTCCACACACAAAGCATTTATACCTTATTTGGAATTCCCACTCTGGCAGTCTTCATTGGTCAAGCCTGCCTCAGGTGATATGATGCCATTGATGATGCTATCTCAGGAAATTCTGTGGAGGTGGTGTTTTAGACCCTAACCTCCAGTTAACCCTTTCCTTACCTGATGCCATGCTGACAAGACAATCACTGTTTGCAGATAATGGGAAATGTTGTATTTGCAGAATGATGGGAGTGCATCACCTTGCAGGCAGGGTGATGGGAACTCCATCATAAGGGGTTTAAAGTCCAAAACACTTGTAGGACCAAAGCTTATGAATCGTTGCTCTGTGCCTTCTTGCACTCCAGATAACTATTGTACTTCATTCTATAATCCTTCATAATTATATAGTGCTGGACATGGGAACAGAATGTATTATATATTGTACCTTGGGTCCTTTTACACTAGACAGTTATAGCATTATGAGTCCACTGGAGGCCTGTGGAATCCTGGAGTTTGCAGGTTGGTGAGGCACTAGAGCTGTATCTCTGGCTGTGGATTCTAAATACGTGTCCCTGAAATGTAAATCTCAGGACTCCATGGCACGTTGTTATGACAGTTAAAGTGGAATCAAAGCACTATAACTGTGTATTGTGAAAGGGCCCCTTGCTGGTTGATGTCACAGTTGTATTTTATGCATTTCACCCAGATACCAAAGGAATCATGATGAACCACACTCAACAAACACATATATCCCCCGCCTCTTGCATACTTACCATATATGCATTAGTACTCCTTTCATCATTCCTAGCAATACTCTTTCTTGCTATGTGGTAATGGCCTTTTTTCTAAAGTTGGAGGTTTTCCACGGCCTTCTGAGGACACTGAGAGAGTATGATTTGCCCAAGGTCAACCAATGGGTTTCCATGGCCAAGTGGGGATTTGAACCCTGGTCTCCCAGAATCCTAGTCCAATTCTAAAACCATTATACCAAGCTGGCTCTCCCCTGGCACCTAACATCCACTACAAGAGAAGAATAAAACATGGTGGCAAAAGAGAGAAAATTCTACAATGCAGCTTGCATTTACAATGCAGATTGGTGGTTGTGGTGGGGCACAAAATCTCTTAAATTTTCTCCAGAAATGTTGTTGGATAACTTTTGGCTCAGCCATGAACACAGCTCAGTCTTAATGTTTTTCCATGTCAATAAAGGGAAGTACAGTAGTTGAGTTGTCAGATTCAAAATGAACAGCTTTTACAAATTAAACAATGTGGTTGCCATCTATGAGTTCGGAAGGCCAGCTTCAAAAGAGAATGCAGCAGGTGTAGTTTGCACTACAACCAAATCCTTTTTGGACAGCTAGTAAAGATAGCTGGACTGCGTCCTCTTCTCCCACTGGCCACCCTGTGCTGTGAATTCTAATCTGAGCGTTCATGTTTTATGAATTCAACGTTTCACCTTGTTGCCGTTCTTCTTGGCTGGATAATAGCTGTGGAGAAAAGACATGGCATTACCAAGGCAACAAAGTCTAGTAATAGCTGGAAATGATAGAGGCTACTCTTTTGTTTTGTTTCATTTTAAAGAGGCATAGCTACCAGCTGTGATGGATGACCTCCTAACGGTAGCGTGAAAGATTTAGCTGATGTGTGTGCACAGAGAGAAAGGGGGAAAAAATAACATAATAGGGCCATGGAGAAAGACAGAGGGGAAAACCATTGGACTATTAAAGAAGCTGACATTTGGATTCTAAGCATGTTTGCTTGATAGTAAAATTCATTCACTTCTGTGGGGTTTACGTACAAGCAAGTATGCTTAAGAACCAAGCCTAAGTGGAAATAATTCTGAAGAGTCAACAAATTCAAAGTCCACTATTACAAAATTATTGGTCTTGTATAAAAATAGAACAAATTATTAAGAATGTAAAACATGTCAGTCTTTTACTAAATGAAAGGCTTTAGGGTGTATTAAAAAGGATATTTAACACACACACACCCCAGATCTGTGGGCTCTTTTAATACTTCAGTGTAAAGCTAGAGGGAATTTAGTAGATGTTGCACATATAAATATATGAAAAACTTTTGATTAATATATTTGCAATGCCTCTGTGATATCGTGTCTAAAATGGGGTCTGAAACAAGCATACATTTACAAGGTAGTAAATTGAGGAGGGCACTGGGAGCATTCTGTGATTTAAATCTCCATTATGCACCTGTTTCCTTTAAAGCCTAGCTACTTACTAGTACTAAAACATTCTCACCCCCTTCTTTCCCCCTTCCTTTCTTCTTATTAGTAGGAGCAATGGTGATGGCAAAAAGGTCAGGTTTCCCCTCCCCATTCACTTCATTGTTATCCTCCTTAAGAAATGACAGGTGGGATGAAATCTGAAAAGGTGGTTGGTACAAGAGTTCTTGCATTTGTAGTAACCTGTAATGCAACAACCAATCGCAGAGGATTTTATCAGACACACTAAACTGTCATGATGCCATATAAATGTGAAAGTCCATGCATATCAGACAATGTCGCCCTTTTACATTTATGTCCTGGCCAAAACACATCCTATTTTATTGATGGCTGAAGTCATCAATAGATCCCCCGTGGCGCTTTAGTGCCAGCATTGCTGGCGTATGAAACTCATGCCATTTAACTCATGTGAATGCAGCGTCAATGGCCAGTCCTTCCAGAACACTTCCAGGTGAGATCATGACATCCAGGTAAGTGACACACTTTTTATGACCCTCCCCGGATTACTTGGAAGTTTTGTTATACTTTGTTTTATTTTTGAATTTCCTACGTAATGAAGTCTTGCAAGAATCTGTGGGATTTTGAATGAGAAAGTGAACAGAGCTCTGTTCACTTCCTCTTTATTGCTAGGGGGGAGCCTTTTCTGGGAGACAAAGGTAAGTCTGGTGGCAGGCATTCTTTTGCTGGCATAAAAAAGGCTTTAATTATGTCAGTAAAAGAATGTTTTTAGAAGCGAGTCTGATAAAGTCCAGAATCTGGTACATGCCCTGATAGTTTCAGTATCCACAACTAAGCACAGAGATACTAGTGCATATGCATTAAATTTTAATTATGAAAGAATAATTGGTTAGATGTAATCACTGTGTGCCCAGCTACAGAAACACAGCTGGATGCTTCTCTGTGCTCCCCCATTCTCCACTGGCAGGTTAATAGCCTTGGAAGAGGGCTGCAATAGTTAAAAGGTGGGTTGGGGTGAGGGAGGAGATATGCCATAGTTTTGTCTGATGATACTTTATGGTAAGTCTTTCTGATCCAGGCTCTGTTAACAATTAAAGTTACAGGAACAGCTCTAACTTTGGGGGTTATCAGACAACCCAAATATCCCACGACACGGATGCCAGGAAATTGCAAAAGGGACATCATTGTCACTGAGTCGTTATGCTCCTGTGTCCCTTCCATTCCACCCACACGGCTTTTAATTCATGGGCCAAGCTGTGAATTGATCTGTCATTCCATTTCTGTAACAGAATGATGGGTGAGCGAAAAGGTTCCCCGTTATGCTGGCATGATGCCAGCCACAGTGGGAGGTCTGTGCCAAGCACTTCCGGGCACATTTGGGACAAGGAGGTAAGTGACACACTTTTTTGTACCCTCCCCGGGTTACTTATATGATTTTAACAGTGTTTTTGTGCTTGGTGTAACTTCTTTTTAACTTTATTTGGCTTTTTATTTTTGAATTTCCCATGTGCTTGTTCTCTCACAAGAATGGCCAGGAACTAAAACCAGGAAGTGAATGGGGCTCTGTTCGAGCTCTATTCACTCCTGAGCTACCGAGGGGAGGGGGCAGTCACATGAAAAGGTAAGTCTGAAAAATGATGGGGATGGAGGGACAGGGACACTTTTTTTTTGTCCCTGTCTGATCATCTTCTTTGAGTCAGGATCAGGCAAACACTCATTGTACAGTATCCCTAATAGCCTGCTGGGCCATGTGTGAATACATTAACTAACAGTGAATTATTTTACCCCAAAAAAAGTTGGCCAGATGCTTCAAAATGTCATTCTTCATTAAAAGACATCCTGGGGCTGTGGGTGGAAGAGGTAGAAAAACAGACTTTGGTTAAATATATGGATGGCTGGATCTTCAGACAGCTATATAAAAACCAATCCAAGCAAAATTAGTAACAACTTATTAAATCATAAGCAGGCATTAGGATAAACCTATAGTCTTCTGGTCCTTTAAAAAATATCTGAGTTTATTACTATTCATCTATTCAAGTGTGGTGTTCAAGAATAGGTATAAAGGTAATAATTACTTCCCCATTGCAAGCAGAAGCTGATTTACATATCTATACAAGGGAAACAGGATGACTGTTAGTGTAACAGATTCATTCCTGTCTTTATAATTTGCAGTGTACTTTTTTAAAGACAGTGATAAAGGCAAAGGCTTCTTTAGAAGCTAATATTTTATACTGATTTGTGTATTCTTATGCCACAAATATAAATGGTGACATCCTGTAGATGTTTACTCAAAAATAAGTCCCACTTACTATGAATTCTTAAGTGATCTCAATAAATTAAACTCCTAGTAAGAAGTTATGTATGAGACTTGTCCACCCTATTGCCCTTCAGCTTGGTCAGAATAGTTTACCAAGCAAAGCCAGTGGCTGGATTTCCACCCTTAAAACATGCCTTTAGGATTAGAAAGTACACTAGTTAGTCAATATTTTTTACAAAAACAAATCTTGGTGTCTGGAGACAAACAGCTAAAACAATGTCCTCACCTCAGCTAGAGTAGAGAAATGCATCAGGGCATCTTACGTAAGTTTTAACTTACCTATCATTTCAATGGATATACTCTATTTAAGACTAGCAATTGGATTTATGCCAAAACACCTGCATTTCTAAAACATGAAGGACTGATGATGATTTGCATGGGGTCCAGTTTCATAGAGCAGAACTCTTCACCTTGGAAAGTACCAGAATTGGTCAAAATGGCACAGTTCAGCTCAGAATGTAGCCACATACAATGTACATTGATATCAGGAAGTGAAATAAGACAATTATGTTCTGAGTAACCAGGCTTAGAAGTATGCTGTCAACTATTTAGTACAAGATGGCAAATGTAAAGTCAGCAAACAAAGACACAAAAATTGAATCAAATTTATACAAGGTCTGGTTCTTTTTTATTGATTACATCAACAATAATATTGACACTGTGCCCTCACTTAGAGCACATCTCAGTTTGTGGAAAGATTTCATTACTGATTAAATGCATCCCCCACCCTTGTTGGTAGATGTACTGAGATGATTCTCTACATTTCCATTGGGCTGAACCTATACGCTTGTTTCACCTGGTTCTAATTTGCTTATCTGTTGTTGATTTCATGTTGTACTGGCAAAACTTTAAATAAAATTTATAGAACCAGGGAAAGAAAATACAAGATTGCCACACTTGCTGTTCCATCTGGATTTGTCATCTTTTGTTCACTCATTTTCATGGGGAGTCCCCAGTGTGGGGTTGGGAGTATTAGACCAAATGAGACATAGCACTTTATCAGACTAGCCTCTAAAAACATTCTTTTGCCGCATTAATTAAAGCCATTTTTATGCCAGTAAAAGAATGCCTTCCTGTCTGAGAAAGCAGCTTGTTGCCAGCAAAGTATATACAAACAGCAAGAATCTGGGAAGGTAGCCAACCGGTAATTAGCACAAAGGAATGGAAACACAGTCTTGCAAAGATTAGCCCAGCAAAACAATCCAAAGAGTCGGGGCTTACAGAATACAGGTCCAAAAAAGTCCATGGGTCAACAAGATCAGGCAGCAGCATAGTCAGGAACAGTCCAAGGTCTAAACATGAGTCAAGGCAATAGGAATCAAGGTAACAGGAATCAAGGTAACAGGAACATGGAGTCAGAGATATCAGACATGAAGCTTTCTCCACAAAGATCAATTGATCTCTGACAAAGCCTCCATAGCTCCCCAAAGTGTATATATAGTAATCAAGGCTTCATCAGGTGTTCCTTGACAAGTAGGTGCTTCTGATAAAGCCTCAGTGATCTTTGAACTTCCTTTTGGGTTCTCTGCTGCTGAATGATGGTGGAGGTAAGTCCGTCTCCTCTTCCTCATCCTTATCTGAATTGGCAGGGCTCTCTGCTGAGACTGGTGCCAACCCACCAGGACCAGGCTCTTCTTTTTCTTGAGCCTCCAGGTTGGCAGGGCTCGCTGCTGGCACAGGTGTAGATAAACCTGTGCCAGAGTCCATAGGGGCATTCCCTGACATGTCCTCCTCCTCCTCCGATTCCATACCCTTATCAGGTTCACGGGGCATGGCACTCCCACCACATTTATCTTTGTTTCCCAGCAAAGTATTCCCTGGCAATGAAGAGGAAGTGAACAGAGCTCCGTTCCCTTCCTCATTCAAAATCCCACAGATTTTCGCAAGACTTCATCATGCAGGAAATTCAAAAATAAAACAAAAAAATAACACAGAGAAAGTTTTTTAAAAGCACATACACATACTTAAAAACTTCCAAGTACCCTGGGGAGGGTCATAAAAAGTATGTCACTTACCTGGATGTCATGATCTCACCCGGACGTGTTCATGCCAGACTGGCCATTGATGCTGCATTCACGTGAGTTAAATGGCATGAAGTTTCATACACCGGCAATGACAGCACTAAAGTGCCATAGGGAATCAACTGACAGCTTCAGCCATCAATAAAAAAGTTTGGGTTTTGGCCAGGACATAAACACAAAAGGGCAACATCATCTATTATGTGCACCCTTCTGCGTTTATGTAGCATTGTGTGTCAAGGTGTGAAATGGTCCCCCTCCCCTCACCCTGACCCCAATAAAACACAGACACAGTGATTCTTTCAGAAATATATTGTAACATAAGATGGTATATAGATTTCAATATTGGCAGTAAATGGCCACAACTTTCTTTGATGACAGCTGCTTAGGTTGGCACATAGGCATGGGTTCGAATCCTAGTCATCGATCAACCTGCCTGTCTGGTCGATGAATCCTCTGTTGGCCCACCTGGTGACAGCCATCCGTTTCACTGGGGAAGAGACCTTGCAGGCCTACCATTCGCCTATCCACCTCCATTCCTTCCCTGTGGGCCACCAAACCTGTAATTCAACACTTCCCAGAAAGGGGAGGGACTCCAGAGCCAAATCACCCCAAAATGCCATGTGTATCCAAGACCCCCTCCCCCCTGGGGTCTCTGTGAACTTGAACTCAGCCTGGAACATAAATTTGGTCTTGAACTTGATGGAGACCCCTGTAATCCCTGAGTTTGGATCAGAAGCCCATGCTGCCTCCATGAAGGTTGTGATAAGATAATATTCAAAACCATTGTACAATAACACACATAAACCCCCAGCAGAACAGATGGTGGGTGGGTGGGTATCTTCAGCTCGCCATGAGCCACTGCCTGGTCTTGTGCTGCAGTTGGGCTTAAATACCCGACCGCTGGACCAGAGGGAAAACCTGCTGGTCGAGCAGGCTTCCCTCCCAGCCAATCAGAAGGCCAGGGCCAAGCCTTCCCCTGATTGGCTGTGGCTAGTTTAAATTGGCCAATCAAGGAGAGGGTGCCTCTCCCTGATTGTCAACTTACGATCCCTCTTCCCAGCCAGGCAAAGCTCAAACAGGCTTCCCTCCCAGCCAATCAGAAGGCCAGGACCAAGCCTGCCCCTGATTGGCTGTGGCCAGTTCAAATTGGCCAATCAAGGAGAGGGTGCCTCTCCCTGATAGGTCAATTTACAACCCCTCTTCCCAGCCAGGCAAAGCCTGCCAGGAAGCAGGGATCCAACATGGCGGCGCCCATAAAGACCAGCCATGTGGGATGATCGTCGGGGGACCTCCAGGCCTGCAAAACAGCTGCCAGGTAAGTATGGCAGCTGGCTTGTTATGATGCCATATTTAGTGCATCTGACAAAGTCCATATATTCAAATATCCACTCAACCTGTAAGCTCAGTGGGCTATCTTAAACCATCTCTCAGTCAAAATCACAAAATTACCAAAATGATAATATGCAGGTTGGAGGAATGCTATATAGCATATTTGAAGGAAAGGGAGAATTTAAAAAAACCCATACATGAAATAAATTGTTGTGTGTGCCTTCAAGACATTTCTGACTTATGGCAACCCTAAGGCAACCATATCACAGGGTTTTATTGCAAGCTTTGTTCAGAGTGGGCATTGCCTTTGCCTTCTTCTGAGCTGACAGAGTGTGGCTTGCCTAAGGTCACCCAGAGGGTTTCCATGGCCAAGCAGGGATTCCAACCCTGGTCTCCAGAGCTGTAGTCCAACACTCAAACCACTACACCACATTGGCTCTCTACATGAAATAAATGCATGACTTTTATTATTGCATTATAAAAACATTTCCTAAACAGTGTGGAGGTGGGTGGGTAGGAATTGATGTGTGCTACAGAGGGAAAGGGAAAACCAGCAAAAATTACTTCCTCCTTTTCCCACAACATCACCTACCTATCAGCAGAAACCCTCCACTAGACTGAAGCTCTTCCCACAAATGGAAGGAGTCTTTTCATTCTTTTAGGAGGAACTCTGGTCTGGATCCAAGCCATATAAGTGTATTCTTATATGTGAAAGTCCACAATGATACTGCTAACCATCTCTGCCTTTCTCAAAGAGTGGGTTAGTTTTGTTACTTTGGATTAATACTACAAGTGCCCTTGCTGGTTGAGGGGGGGGGCAGTCTGGGAATGTTAGTCCAAAAATTAATGTTTCCAAGTTCTGGTAGTTTCTCTTAAGTACATTGCTGCCAGTGACTGATTATTTATGTGAGTCCTAACATCTCACCAATATCTTGTTCCCTAGTGAGAGAAGCCAGTGCCCATTCTAGTGAATGGAAGAAAAACTGAATTGGATGTTTGAAATTGTCTGACACTTGCTAAAACAGCTGATCAAGTTTCTTATTAAATGTTTGCATATACACTGTATTTGTAGCAGCAACGTCTTCATTAAAACTACATGTGTTAAAAGAAGAAAATAATTGACAGAGAAATTTAACAGTAGAATGAAATTCTTGTCCTGTTCTTATTTTGGTACATTTATTATTTATTGACCAATTTTGTTTTGCCACTAGGAAATGAGAGGAAAATGCTGCCTTCCATATCTAATGTCATTTTCTTTCTTCTGGTATGCAACATGCAGATTTTGAAGTTACAAAAGCACCATTTAAAATTCTTGGCTTTGATGAAAAACAAAGGGTTGTGTTTTTTTTAAATATATTTTTATTTTGTTGCCTTATGAATAACTTATGTGAGTATTTGAAGTTGTCTTACCCTAACAGGGCAGATGTTACTGAAGCTGATTTAACACTGAATTTATTATTCATGCCTTACTGTACACTTCTAAATTGATAATTTGAACTTTTCTAAGAATTTAGAATACAGTTTCTCCAGAATTCCACACATTTCTATATGGATCATAGAATCTTAGAGTTGAAAGAGGCCACAAGGGCCATCTATTCCAACCCCCTGCCATGCAGGAATACACAATCAAATCATTCCCAACAGGTGGCTATCCAGCCTTTCCTTTAAACCTCCAAAGAAGGAGACTCTATCACACTACGAGGCAGTGTATTCCATTTCCAAACAGCTCTTACTGTCAGGAAGTTCTTCCTAATGTTTAGGTGGGATCTCTTTTCCTGTAGTTTGAACCCATTGCTCCATGTCCTAGTCTCTGGAGCAGTAGAAAACAAGCTTGCTCCATCCTCATTATGACAGGATGTATTCAGATAGCAAATGGTGCCACCATACAGATAAGGTCATTCTTTCTTGCATTCTTTTCGGGAGGTGCTGCACAACAAAACAATTTTGAATTGCTTACTGAGCTTCCATCAAGCTCATATTGACAGGCCATTTGACAGGCCTACCAATAATAAAGCCAGGTGTCCATTTTTGTGACATTTGTGAACTCAAATATGCAATTGATTTATTATTTATTTCTCTTGCACAATCAGCTGCTTGGATTCATTCAGGTATCATTCCACTATTGCAAATTTACTTTGTACTTCCAGATGCTTTGTTCTGGGCAATGGACAAAGGGAGCAGTTTGCAGTTGCATAGTTGGAAAAAAGTGATTGCACAAGCAGTCCAATGCCATGGGATCGCGAGAACAAATGGGCTATGCGCAGCGAGGAGACACCCCCCCCCCATGTAACTCTTCCAGAGTCCTATTTTTCTCCTCTAGAGTTACATTGGGTTTAGGCCATAACCTATATTACTAGGAAATGGAAGAATGCATTTATAACAAAGACAGAAAAATGGGTTCCAAAACAGTCAGGAGCAAAAACTAAAGTGCAATGCAATGTCAAAAGTAAACTGCTCTGCTGATATTCTAACAGAGTACACAGGCAAAGATGCTGTGGGTAAATAATGAAAAATGTTCACCTGAATTTTTTAAAATAAAAATCATACATAAATGTTCTAAATCTTCACAGAATTATAAAACTTAAGATAATCATAGAAAATGTCACTGGTCTCAGCCATTCACAGATCCCTCAGCTTGTATATTGCTTCAAAATTGTAGGTTTTATCCTGTTTGTGAAAACATGTGATGTGTGGAAAATAGGCTGTGACAGTTTTTCTTACAAATATTACTGACTTGCAATGACATGCTTAAGTTCCAGGAACAGGGAGACTATTGCAGATCTCAGATTTTATTGTTAACATACTGTAACCAAAACAAGGCCAATGGGCAGGTATGGATGTCCTGCAAATCAACATGGACATTGACCAGACAAGGTACAGAATTGGCTTAGTCGACCTTGCTATGATTATGAAAAGACTAATAAGATTTTACTAGCTGATCAAAATACATTATTCTCAACCAGGCTGAGCAGAATTTTCAGGACTGACATAAGAAAACAATAAAAATCATCCTGAATGAGACTACGTGCCTATTTAATTCAACATCCTTTTTCTATAGCAGCCAACCATGTCTATGGGAAGCCCACAAACAAGATATGAAGGCAATGTCCCTCTTGGCACAGCAATGTTCCTTTTGGTATTAAGAAGCATATTACCTATCATACTAAAGTTATCACATAGCCATTACAACTAATAGTCATTGATGTGTGTGGTAACTGCCTGCAAGTCGACCTTGACTTATGGCAACCTCATGAATGAGTCATCCACAAGACACCCTATCCACAATAGAGCTGCCAGACTTACCTTTGCCCAGCAGCTCCGTTACGACCCAGCTGGCTCCCCCTTTCCCTGGCCCCTGCAGCCCAAGTGGCGGCTGTTGTGGGAGCCGCCATTGTTGTCTTCCCCTTTCTGGCCTGCTCTGCAGGTAAGGAAAGGGCATGAAAATAGCTTCAATCAGGGCAAGCCACCCCTGCCCTGATTGGTTGCTACGGAAGGAGGCAGGGCACTGCTGCCTTTTGCAGCAGTTTTACAACAATTTTACGGCAATTTTGCAGCAGTTTTATGACTGCTGCTTTACAGCACAGAGGTTGGGTATATAACCCGGCCTCCGTGCTGGTTTGGTCAGTGGCTCTTTGGGAGCCGAAGCCCCTCCCTCCCTCCCTTTATTTCTTGCCGTAGGTTGTAGGTTATTTTGTTGTATGTATTCTTTTTCTGTTACAACTTTGGGGCGGTTGGCATGGGTCCTGATCTGAGGTCATCAGTAAAGGGGAGGGGGTCTCTGTCAAGTTCAAGGTCAAGTTCAAGTTCACAGCAGTTGGGAATATGGGGAAAGCAAGGGGTCATCCAGCATGCCGGGCCTGGCCAGGACTCTTCCCCCTTCCTCAGTGGTGGTGTTGGTGGCTAACCGACAAGTGATACCATTCAGGTTGGTTGATGTCTGGATCTGGACCCATGCAAGTTAGCCAATCATTGTAGCTGTTATCAATAAAGTTGTGGACTTTATTGATAATACATATACTTCATTACCAATATATCTTTCCAAATATATACAATGTGTCTGTCATTATTTGGGGTAAAGGGGAGAGGGGGAGGATGTCCGGCTTGGGCACGCAATAGCCCTGTACAGGTTTTGCAGACTCATGTCTATGACTTCCTTGATTGAGTCGATCCATCTGTGATGAAGTCTTCCTCTTTTCCTACTGCCTTCTACCTTACCTAGCATTATTGTCTTTTCTAGTGAATCATGCCGTCTCATGATATGACCAAAGTACAACAGCCTCAGTTTGGTCATTTTTGCTTCTAGGGAGAGTTCAGGCTTCATTTGTTTTAGGACTCATTTATTTGTCTTTTTAGCATCCATTGTATCTGTAGAACTCTCCTCCAACACCACATCTCAAATGAGTTGAGTTTCTTCCTATCAGCTTTCTTCACTGTCCAGCTCTCACATCTGTATATAGTGATGAGAAATACAATGACATGGACAATCCTAACTGTAGCAATCAGTGAAGTAATTTTGCACTTCAAGAGCTTGTCTAGTTCTTTCACAGCTGCCCTTCAAAGTCCTAAGACTTTATCAGATGGACAAAATACAGCATCATAATGACGTCACATTATGAAAGGGTGTGCAGATCAGACAACGTCACCCTTTTGCAGTTATGTCCTGTCAAAATTCCATACCTTTTAATTGACAGCTTAGGCCATCAATAGATCCCCGTGCCACTTTTGTGATGGCATTGCCAGTGTGTGAAACCTCGGGCCATTTACCTGTTGTCACTGCAGTGAGAGTGGCCGGTCTGGCATGAACACCTCCAGGTGAGATTGGGACATCCAGGTAAGTTTTGCTCTTTTTATGACCCTCCCCAGGTTACTTGGGACTTTTAAAGTGTGCCTAGATATTTGGTTTCACTCTCAAGGCTTTATTTTTGTTTTTATTTTTAAATTTTCTGTGTGATGAAGTCTCATAGGATTTTGAATGAGGAAGTGAACAGGGCTCCATTCATTTCCTCTTTATTGCCAGGGAGACTTTGCTGGGAGTGGAAGGTAAGTGCAGATGGAGGGGGCATTCTTTTGCCAGCATAGAAATGGTGTGTGTGTGTGTGTGTGTGTGTATAATTTGTGCAAAAAAAATCACAATTTGACAAAGAAAAAAGTGCACAGATTGAAAATAATAAAAAAATCAAAAGAAGGAAAATACACCACAACAAAAAGTCAAAAAGCAAAAACCAAACAAACAACACACAATAGTACGGTAATAAGAAAAGACTTTCTGTTTACCTATATCAATGCTGCTTATTAAATACTATTTACATACCTCTTTGTTAAATAAACAAAATTTTAATAACATTCTCAATACCCTTTCCCTTACAAAACGAAAAGGCTCTTATCACAAATTAAATCCACTAATCCCCAGGTCCCCACTTATTAACTTAATATAATTTATAAAGAGATCCCATATTTTTAAATAATTTCCTAATCCTTTATCTTTCATAAAATTAGTTAATTTATTCATTGCTGTCATTCCCATCAGCTTTCCAATCCATTCTGGAATGTCTGGTATCATCTCTTTTTTCCAATACCTTGCGTATACAATTCTTGCCGCTATAACCATATAATTGTTTCATATTTTATTTTCTCTTTCAACTTTACTTTCAACATCAATTATATTCAATAAAAACAATTCCAGTCTAAGAGCTATCTTTTCCCCCAAGATTGTTTGCATTTCTTTAACAATTACCTTCCAATTTATTTTGCCTCCTTACATGTCCACCAAAGGTGGTAGTATGTTCCCACTGTTTGATAATACTTCCAACATTTATTGTCAATTTCTTTATACATCATGGCTAATTTTTCTGGGGTCATGTACCATCTAAATAACATTTTGTAATAATTCTCTCTAATGTCATAACAACATGTAAACTTTACCCCCTTCTTCCCACTGGTGCATATAGATATTATTACCAACATTCCTTGCCCATTGAGTCATACAATCCTTGACCTGTTCTTCCTCTGTATTATATCTCAGAGGTAAATTATAAAGCTTTGAAATCATATGTTTCTTTCCAGATTCTATTGTTTTCTCCAATTTGGTTTTCTCTTTTCCAAAACCATACTTTAAATTATCCTTGATCATGATTTCCTGTATGGCAGGGGATTGGACTGGATGGCCCTTGTGGTTTCTTCCAACTCTACAATTCTATGATTCTATGATTCTATTTGAATTTCTCCTTTATTTGATAATAGGACAACCATTGTATTTTAATCCCATTTCTCTCTAGCTCTTTTATCTATTTAATTTCCCATTTCCCTTTTACTTATTTTACTAATTCTCCCTAGGTTAACCATTTGGTCATATATCCCATTTCTCTCCTAAAGTACGCTTCCTGAGGTGAGACCCAGCTAGGAATTTTAAAATTAAATCTACTCTTATCCCATGCTTTCAAAAGTGATTTTCTTAATATAAATGGGTTTTTATGCCGGCAAAATAATGTTTTAAAAGGGGTTGTCTGATAAAGTTTCCAGTCTTCTTCTGATTTCTTGACTGCAGTCTCCATTCTTATTAATGACTGACCTAAGGTAATGTTATCGAAATCATCCGTGTTCACTATTATTGTTTTCTTAATGTTCAGCATTAAACTTGCCTTAGCACTTTCCTCCTAGACTTAATTCAGTAATTGTCCCAGGTCTTTGCTATTTTCTGCTAGTAGTATGGTGTCATCTGCATATCTTAAATTGTTGATGTTCCTTCCTCCAATTTTCACACCTCCTTTGAGTCTGATCTTGCTTTGCATGTGATATTTTCGGCATATAAGTTGAAGAGATATGGTGATAGAATTCAGCTTTGTCTGATCCCCTTTCCAATTGGGAACTATTCTGTTTCTCCATATTCTGTTCTAACTGTAGCCTCTCGTCCTGAGTACAGGTTACACATCAGGAAAATCAAATGTTGTGGCACACCCATTTCTTTAAGAGCACTCCATAGCTTTTCATGATCTAAACAACAGTCTTTGATGGCCCTATTAATTTGTCACTGCATTTATATACAGGGGGAAAATTAAAAATAAATCATTGGATTATGAAAAAGTTGTCTGAGTCCTGAGACCAGTGTAGAATGCTACGCTAAGAACTAGAGTTTTGGGTTCTTCTGGAAGGCAATATGTTCTTGAGTTTTATTGTTGCTTCTACTGTTTACTGGTGGTTCATAACATCCTAATATTTTAACATTTTGATAGTGATTCAGTTGACAGAGATGTCTTGCTTGTGATTTTATTGATTATTTTGCATGTTTATATTTATGAATGGTTCCAAGGTCATTTACCCATGGGCAGTATATGAAAATAAAGAAATCTGAACATCAGCCAATCTTCTCTGCAGACAGGTAGTTTCCTTCCTACTCAGGACTCCTAACAGTTGTGTCTAAACCTGAGTACTCTGAACTGTAGCCAAAAAATTTACAGTGCTTCAAAAAGCAAACTTAAAAAATGCCTTCTCCTCTTCATCCAGTCATAGGAGGAAGAATAAGTTCACCACTTTAAATTTTACTTTGAAGCTTCTAACACTACTTGACATCTTCCCACTCTTGAAATTGTTCATACCACTACATTTCTATTATATCTTTTTGTATTAAAGATTTTAACATTACACTAAATTCTGACTTACTCTGTTCAAAGCCATACAACTTTTTTATGCATTTTAAATCCTTCCAATAATTATAAATAAGAATACCATTGAAAAGAATATCCCTCTGCTTCTAGCAGTTCTCTTGATTTAATTTTGTTCCCCCCCACCATGACATCACTCCAAAAAATATTGATACATAAGCCATCTATCTTTGACAGTTGTTTCTTTTGTATAAAAAGCTTCTTGTGCTGAGACCTATAAAGGCATTTTTGGGCACAGCCCAGGTTTCTATCTATTCCATATTCTCAATAGGGCACATTTCATAAAGTGATTTTTAAAATCTACATTAACCTTGACTTTATTATACCTCACACAAACCCCATGGCATCAAAACCTTAGGTCATGCCTTTCCAGCTGTAATAGTCTTTTATCACATTTCTATTATATCCAATGCTTGTTTTCTCCTTTCTGAATGAGACATGTGAGTGAGCCCATCCAATCCCAATCAGGGATCATGAAGTAATAACATGGATATCAGTAAACACAACCAGTGAGAGCAGGTTACTAAGGGCACATGAGGACAACAGAAAGTAAACAATTGAAATTAACATTAACATATTTTTGCATCTGGTGGTGTAAAACCACTGAAAGGAAGAGATGATTTTGTTTGGTAGCACTGATGGAATCATTCATAAAAAATGGTGTTAGTTTTGCAGTCTTGGTTACACAGTGATCAATATAAAAGTAGACACAAGAAACCACGTAAATATTGAAACAACATCTTGTGTAATATGGAATTGATTGACAAAATAATACTGAATTGTTCTGTTGACCTTTTGATATTCTTGGCCATTTATGCAATGCAGTAGTTGCAGGCTATTGATATTTTTTTAAAAAGTCTTTCCCTTCTGCATCCAGTCATGTCATCTGCAGATATATTGCAGCTTCTATTGTGTTAACAGAAAGACTCCTGTTTACTTTGAGTCAGGTGTTATCATAAACACTGTATATTGATTTTGAGTAGAACACCACTCTGGCCTGTTTTCCTGCCTGTTCAAAATGCCTGAGGAAGTACATTAACATCAAAGACCTTACTATTAGAGTACCAGATGTTACTCCTCTACTGGGAACACTCCAGAATAACATCTTAGTACCAGCAAATGAGGTTTCTTGCACAAGGTGTGGTGCACATAATGTTTAGTGTATTTGACTGAATGTACTTATTCAACTTAGTTTGATATTTAATTGTAGTCATTTCATAGGTCTAGGACAACATTAGTGCAAAAAAATGACCTGTCTTTCTTGTACCTTCAGTGTGGAAGATACAGTTAGGATTCCTAAGTTCAGACATTGAAATGAGAATTAATTGTTGTTTCAGAACAAATTATCCTAATACTTCTTGGTATTTTCCTTTAAAGTTGCTAACACTCAGGAGAGTTGTTTTCCAGTGGGTTTTACTGAAACTAATATATCATTGGCCATATCCAAATGCTTTGAATATTGGCAAGTTCTATCTGAGGAATTTAAAGACCAGTTAATACATTCAGTGAAATTTCTGTCAGAATAGTTCACCTATACTTTTGCCAATCTTCACAGAAAGGAAATTTTCAGAGCAAATTTAAGGGTTCCAACTTGGGAGAAAGATTAAGAATTTTGAAGGAACCAAAAGAAAGTTTCCACAGGTGAAACTAGCAGCGGAATCTTTCCTATCCATGGTGTTGAGGTTGAGTATGGATAATTTGGTTTCAAATTGCTTCTCACTAAGGAAGATGGCCCAATTATTGCAGGCAGGTCTATATTTCTCAATCTAATCTTCACAAAGTTGCAGTGAAGCTAGAAATCATGACCTTGAAGGATAAAAATACAATGAATGAATAAATAAATGTGAGCCCCAGGATGCTATCTTATGTGAAGAAGGTTGTCTTACAAGAAACCAAACTACAAATCCCAGGATTCCATAGGATGGAACCATGACAGTTAAAGCACTATTAAATTGCTAGAACTAAGTAGTGTAGACACACTTTGGTAATCTGTGATATTAGAATCCATTGTTCCTATTCACTGAGTATTCCCTAGGAGATGTCACCACAGAAATGAATAATCAAAAGGGACGGAATTTTTTTGCCTACTATTTGTATCATTCTGCTGCAAGGCTGTAAATTGAAATGTGGCTTGCCCCTTAAGTAATCATTTGAAGAGACAGATAACCCTACAAGACTTTTTCTCTATGGTATCTATTTGTCATTGTTTTGACAGCCACATTTATTCATTTGGTTAACTTCTTTTCTGTGCCCATGTGAAAGTACAGTGCATCTTAATTTGTTAACATGAGAGGATTAATGAGAGTTGAGATAAAGTTACTCAACAGTCAGGCAGAGTTGATGGACTGTTTTCCATTTTCAACATATATCACCTCATCATAGAAATGTGCAGAAAAGTTATGTAGTATGATTTCTCTTAGGACTTTATCAGATGTGGCAAATATGGCATTATTAGAATGCCTAATGATCACGAAAGGGAGCGCATACCAGAAAACGTCATCCTTTCGCAATTATGTAAAGTCCAGTTCTTTTTTATTGATGGCCCAAGCCACTAATAGATCTGCTGTGGTGCTTTTGTGTCAGCATCCCCTGTCACGCTACATTTGGGTATTTTGACTTCCCCCCTTCTGAATGAGGTGATACTGTGGCTCACTCCGTGGGAACAATGAGCAATCTTAGCGGTATATTTAGGGGAATATTTGCCCATGTAAACGCAGCCGTGGAGAGAAGGCCACAACTTCCCTAGAGAGTGGGCAAATGAAGGGGCAAGGACAGAGGCAGATGGCTAGAGGAGAAGAAACTCAGCATGCCCAGCCCAAGGCTGCCCTGTAACCTTTGTCCCCTCAGGGGCACAACTCCTTTGGCATGGAAAGAACATGACCTGGCTGACCTAGGTTGTCATTCATATGAATATTCAAGGATTAATACTGTGGAAGGTGTAGGGTGCACAGACAAACCATTCTCTCTTGTGCCTATAGCAGTAATATCAGGATGGAGGTTGTGAACACTTTCAGTCAGAAACCCTATTTTAACATGAGTTCAGATTATTGGGAAATGAATTCAGCAAAACATACGTATGGCTTCCCTTCAAATTTTTAGCACTAAAAAATAAAAAAGGTATACGATAAAGCTGAAGCAAACACCAGCCCTCCCTCCCTCTGTCTCATACACCCAAACATACATACACACAGGATGTGCAGGCAGGGTAATTTGGGAATCATGAGTCTGGAAGGACACAGGACCTAAATCCAATGTGATGCCAGCACTACGCTGCTAGTAAAATAGACACTTCTTCCTTTCCCTGTCAGCCTGCTTCCCTCAGAGCTACCCAAAACCCTACTTTGGTGGATTGCCCAGATCTCTAGATCTGATTTTGGGACACATAGGGGGCTGCAGTGAGAAGGAAAGATTGCTCTTCCTGTTTCTACTTCTTCTGTTGTTCCATCAAATGAGGTTTCAGATTCTCTACATTTGGTCTAAAAACAGCCCATGTTGGAGGATTTGCATGCACTTTCCTGCTTCAACCACACTGTTATCCCTCATCTAAGCAAGGTGCAGCTGTCCCATACGATTGGCTATGCCAGTTAGAAATGATGAGAATCACATTTAGATATCTGGAAGGCTACATAGAATCATAGAATCTTAGAGCTGGAAGGGAACTCATGTTCCTCTGAGCTAATGTTTAGATTATTTGTATTTCCCAATATCTACAGATTTCCTGCCTGTTGTAGTTTGAGCACTGGACTATGACTCGAGATCAGGGTTCAAATCCCTTCTCAACCATGGAAACTCACTGGGTGACTTTGGGCATTTGGGTAAATATGACCCTGGCATCCACCATTATGAGACACTGCAATTCAAAGGAATTCTGGGAATTTTGTTTTCAAATGGCAGATAACAGCAGTGCTGAGCAAGGAATAAAAACTGTTATCAATTCTTTGTGATGAAGCTGCTTAATAGGGTAAATTTCACAGATAAATGTATACATTAGGGAAAAATCATTTAAACTGTGTGGGAAGAAAACACAAAGGGTTCTTCTATGTGAGCCAGGATATGCCAGCTGCCTGCCACATATCCTGGCTGTGAAGCTTGCCCAGTCTCCTCCTATACAGAATGGGCTGGAGTCCAAATGGGCACACTGGCCTGGCCCTGCAGCTGCTGCCATCACCATTTTCTTTGCTGACTCAGAAGGCAGGAATGTGACTGAAGGTCCCCTGCGTGTGACCAGCCTTGGTCACATGCTGAGGGACTCCTTCCTGGCTTCTGGGAGAGCCAGGGAGATAGTGGTGGCAGTGAGGACTGGTGTGCCACATGGGCTCCTGCGGACACGTGTGGCCCTATCTGGTTTTTGCCAGCAGTAAAAAAGTAAACTGGATATATTTTTAATGGTCTGTCAGACACTATCCTGCCTTCCTCCCAGCTGAGCTCCATATCTGACATGGGGGTGGTGAGGACTGCCCAGGGTAGAACTGGGCAAATGCCCTGCATCATATGGACTGCAGAGCTCTGAGACAGGGGAAAGATGGTGTATTTAACCCAGGTAGACAAGCCCAAGGTCTCACAAACCAATATGAAAAAAGGATGAGAAGAAAATGCAGCTGGAATTCAGTATCTGCAAAACTGAGAATAACAATCTGTCTACATTGCAGGAATAAAGCAGTTTGATGCCACTGTATTCACCATAGTTCTATCCTATGGAATCCTGGTATTTGTAGTTATGTGGTATTTAGCCTGCCTCTCCCTCCCTCCCTCCCTCTCTCCCTCTCTCTCTCTGGACTTTATCAGACAAGCCTCTAAAAGCGTTCTTTTGCTGGCATAATTAAAGCCATTTTTACAGCTGCAAAAGAACAGCTCCCACCAGACTTACCTTTGTCTCCAGGAAAAGGCTTCCCCGGCAACGAAGAGGAAGTGAATGGCGCTCCATTCACTTCCTCATTCAAAATCCCGCGGATTCTTGTGAGAAGACTCTTGCATTGAAAATCCAGAAAAACAAAACAAAAACAACACACAAGAAGTTTTAAAAAGCACATACACACACTCAAAAATGTCCAAGTAATCCTGGGACAGTCATAAAAAGTGTGTCACTTACATGGATGTTGCTATCTCACCTGGAAGTGTTATGGCCAACCCAGCCACTGACAGAGTAAGTATGTGGGGAAAAAAGCACTAGTTTCATATGCCAGGAATTCCAGCAAAAAAACCAAAACCTAGCAAAGCCGATCTATTGACAACTTGTCTCAGCAATACAACAGATCAGCTTATTTGCAGGACATAAATGTGTGGTACGTGCATCCTTTTGCATTTATGTGACATCATTATGACACCATATTTAGTGCATCTGATAAAGCCCCCCCCCCATACACACAAGCACACACACAGAAGACATGCATCAGTTGAGTGTGTCTGTTGAATTCTTTAGATTCTCTAGATACCTTGTAATACCACAAAGAAAGATCTGGTGAGCGATTTACTTCTTGCATTATAGAAGGTGCAGAACATGGAAGCATTTAAATAGCAGCGTTGATATTCCAATTCCCTTCAGAGCCAGCAACATTTTACTTTGTAAAGCAAACCTGTAAGAAGATTTTTTTTTATCTCTGATTTTTATGCTACAGAACTTTTCATTCCTCTTCTTGTTTATTAATGCAGGTGTTTTCAAAAGTCTGGTATGTTTTTTGCTTGCAACAGCTATTTGGAGTTGTAATAACTTCATTGTAGTTTGGTTTCATATTTATTTTTAACAGTGTTGCTTCTCTGCATCTTGGCTTATTTTAAACAGCAAGAAAATAAACATCTATAGGGTACCCATAACAATATTAACTAAAAATGCTATCTTCTTGCAGTACTATAAAGTATATTAGACAGAGGATCTCTACATATTCATACATTAAAATTCCTTTGTCATTCCTCAATTTATATTCCTTCTGTCAGAGAACACTGTAAAAAAGTAATCTGTTGTCATTGCGACTATACTGAAGCAGCAAGTCCACCAGATGTTTAAAGAGATGTCATCTCACCTACTCTAAGGGCTTGTCTACACTAGCCAGGATAAGTCAGGTCCCCACTGGCAGATACCGGCTGCAGAGGTGGCCCGTTACCTGTATGAAATGGTCCAGAGTCGAAACAGGATGCCAGCCTGTCACTGAAGCCTCCAACGCCATTTTTCGCTAATGCAAAAGCCAGGTAGGGGTCCCACAACATGTGACTGCAGGCCCCCTGCATGTGACCAACATCAGCCACATGCTGCAGAATCCCTGCCTGGCTTCTGGAACAGCCAGGGCACTCGCAGCTGCAGGGAGGAGCAGCATGCTGGGCGGGCTCCTGTAGACAACATGGGACCTGATCTGGAGGAAATGGAGTAAATCAAGTATTACCTTAGATTGCAGTAAAGGGCCCTATCCCAGTTTGCCCCTGTTCCAGCCCCATTTCATCCCCATGGGTTCAGTTCTACTGCCTGGGGGCAGATGGGGGTAAATGCCCTGCATCATTTGGACTACAGGGCTCTGGAATGTTGGCAAGCTGGGGTATTTGACCAGTGTAGACAAGCCCCAAATCACACATCCCAGTTTTGCCGTTTGTGTTTGCTCTGTCTATTTATCCTGTTTTGCTGGGCTTGGGGCTTTAAGGGTCAAGTCCAGTCACACAGAAACATAGCCAGGAAAAATCAAGATGTGCTATTCAAAGGAGAAATCAGAAAGTTCTGATCAGGCCTCTGCAGGATCCTGTTCACTGAACTATGGAACTAGGCACTAACACTTTCTGAGGACTTTAAAAGGCAGGAAAGACCAGCTCCTTGAAATAGCCTAATCTCCTTGAAGGAGTCAGGTATGCTATTTTCCAGTTCTGTGTTTGGGCTTCTGTGTTTTCTAGGATGGGTAAGGAAATTTTGGCCCTTCAGATACTTTGTCCTATAACTCCCATTAGCCCTACACAACAAGACCAATGGTGAAGAACTGTAGACCCAAACATGCTGACATTTTCCATCTGCTTTTTTAGACAGATGTTACGGGAGAAGGTACTGAAAGAAACTGGGCCAAGCCTCATCCTAATCTGAGTATTCTTCAGAGTACTGAATGATACATGTAGTCAGATGCAAGGACATTGGCCTAGATAGAGTAAAGGGGGGGGGGTTCCTTCACTTTCAGCTGTATGGTGGGAGTCCATTCAAGCTGCCCTTCCATCTCCAGGGAAGATAGATCAGCCTTTGCCCCAGGGCATGAGGACAGCCAGGACATGCCCAGACATGGAACAGAGCTGAGAGAACATTACTTCTGTCTACTGTTATGCTGCTAGGTCAAGAGATATGTCAAGAAGATACGGGAAATCTCCTTCTGCAACATCCTTAAACATACATAATCAGGAGGCATAAACAGGCGTTATTGTAGTATAGCTCACCGCCTACAGGATCCTGTCCATTATCAATACAAAAGTTCTAATTTGAAAACTTTCAGCTCAGCTGAAACAACAACAACAAGAACGACAACAAGAACCCAGAGAAATCATCCTACTTATTTTATTTATTTATTTATACCCTGCTCTTCAGCCTCAAGGCTATCAGAGCGGCTTACAAATTGTTTTAAGCTATAGCTATTTACACATCTACACTGCATTAAGCAGTTTCCAATGTGTGTTAGCTAATTGCCCCCCACAAGCTTATGTAGAATTTCATCTGGTTCTGGCAATACTAAGTTCTTTGGACTTGAAGAAGTAGTTCACGTGCTTACTCAAATAGCAATCCTCTGGTCATGGTAGAAGAACTGGTACATCCCTTCCCTCTTTCTGCCACACACACAACTCATGTGATGTAGATGTTCCACATGGAGGCTTATGTGGTGAAGACTTACTTCCATCCATTTTTTGAGGTGGATGAATCACATCCCTAAAAACCTTCACACATAAAGGCCTCCCTGTGAGGCACTTGCATTGTGGACACTGTGTTATGTATGTGACAGATGGTCACTTCTATCCTCATGCAAAAACAGGTATTAATGCATATATCAATGCTCAGGATCATCATCAGCAATTGCCAGGTGCTCATCTTTCTCACTCTTCTCTCTCTCCCTGTATGTGAAAATGAAGGAAATCTGCCCTTGAACAGGTTTCTGTCTCCAGCTCTTTGTCCAAATATCTTTTACTTTTATGTACTCCCCCCACCACAAGTGATTGTTCCTTGTGTACAGCTGTTAAAGCTATTTTTAGATACAGACAAAGATTGCCTGTAGCACTGAGTAAATGAATCTGTCACACTGAAAACCAGCAATTGCAGACAGATAATAGAGTGAATTCTAGGGCATTTTAGGGTATGTCCTCACCAGCTTACTTTCTGTACAATTTGTGAAAATAGCATGAGAACCTGGTACAGCCTGCCCTTCCTGCTTCTTAATATTAATTGTCCCTCCATAGTGGTATACATTGTTGGCATGTTTGTATGAAATGTTAGCACTCACTATTCTTTGTTTGGTTCAATTAACAAAGCCTCCACCAAAGAAGCTTCTTTTTATAATGTCTTTTTAGTACTACCTAGCCTCCACTTTTTCTCTTCTTCCTCTGTCTTGCTGGAAGTTGTTTTGTTTTTAATCAGGATTGGCATTGGAGAATGGTGAAAGAAGGCTGCAGAAATATAGACTTTTGGTGTGTAGTTGCACTAGCATTTCTACAGTAAATTGTATAGCTTGTGCTGGAGAAGAGCAGGATTCTGTTCTAGATGATTCTATTGTAGCTGTGCGTGTCTGCCTACAATAGGCAAGGCAACAGTGGCGTAGCTAGAGCTTTTGCTTCTAGGGGCAGTCCCTGAGTTTGCCACCCCTCTCAATACGCACCAAAAACACTACAAAAAGTCAAAATGATGTATAGGGAAATTAATTAAATTAATTAATTAAGGAATAACAGGGATAAATAAATCCCTATTAAAATGTTAGTTTGTGTAGTCTGCATGCCTAAAAAACTGTGATACTAACTCACCTCAGAAAAACAAAGAACAAGGTAAAAAAGCTCACAAAGATATTACATGTACTTAATGAGAGCAAATTATAACAATCTAAGCCTTAGTCACCATCACCATTTGTCAGACTGGTGGGCATTTTAGCCATAGCTTCCTGATCACCATAATACCGCAAACACACATCAGTATGAAATATTTGTTTAAATAATCAAAAAATAAAATTGTGTTTCGTGTGAAAAGTGCTGCCCCCCCCCCAAAAAAGTGCCACCCAGGGAGGACCATCCTCTCCACCACCACTGCAAGGCAAACATCAGCTGCCTCCTGAATCCATTACTGAGCATGTTTGAACAATAAAATAGAGGAAAGGGGGAAAGTAGATAAGCCTGCCTCACCAGCTCCCTTCAGTGTGTCATAAAAGTTCCATAAGTCTGGCTACTGAAATGGTGACCATAAGAAAAGTGGGACCTGGTGAAAGAAAGAAAAGACCATTCCTGGATGCATTTTGAAAGGAGCCTTCACGTGGTTTCTAGAAGGTTCAGATGTTTCTGTTTAATTATGCAAAGTTTGCCTGACTTGGTTGTGTCATCTCACATGTGCATATTCTTAGTTTTGGAGAAAGCATTAGCTGAAACTTGTTGAACTGCTTTTTTGTGGTGTAGTAACCTATCCCTTTTCTTTCCATGTTATTTCTGCTTCTGGTGCCAAATTTTCTGTTAAAGAAGCAATGCCCAGGAACACATCTACTTCACTAACTGAGGTATACCTGTAACTATTTTGCACTAAAATCTATATTGACCATTGCTCTACTGATCACTATGTGCACTAATAGGAAACCCAGTGTTTCCAGTGCCTGATTTATTTAGCGAAAGCCTGTGCACAAGAGGGTACAGGAGAGGAAGTATTGGCAGGCCTGGTGGAACCTCAAGGTCTCCAGAAGTACAAAACATCTCTAGGGACTTATCTAGACAGGCAATTTGCACTAGCTTCCCCCTGTCTTGGAGCCCTGCAGTCCAAACAACTTAGGGCTCTTGCCTAAATTCACCTCTGGACAATCTTGATGATGTCCGAAGCAAAGCTGGGCAGGGGGGAGCCTGGGTAAACCCATTTAAAACATTTATTTTAAAAAAACCAGAAAAACCTGCTTTATGCAAGAAAAGCTGGATGGGTCTGGTGCAGCAAATGCAGGGTCCATATTTCCATGATGGGCTTCCAACTGCTGGTATCACTCTGCAGCTGGGATGGAGACTCTCAGCATATAGGATCAAAGAGTTGGAAGAGGCCATGAGGGCCATCCAGTCTAACCCTTTGCCTTGCAGGAATACACAATCAAAGAGCTCCCAAGAGATGGTCATCCAGCCTCTGTTTAAAAACCTCCAAAGGAGACTCCACCAGATTCCCAGGCAGTGTATTCCACTGCTAAACAGCTCTTACCAGCAGGAAATTCTTCCTAATGCTTAGGTGGAATATCTTCTTCTATAGTTCAATTAAACCCCCCTGCACGTGACCAGACTTGATCACATTCTGAGGGCTTCCTTCCCAGCTTCAGAGTATGATGTGCAACAGTGGTGGAGGTGACTGCTGATACCAGCTAGCATGTGTGTGAGGACTTCTACCCGTTTCATCATGGTAAGGGGGGAATCTGGGCCAGCCTGGGGACCAGAATATGCCAGCTGAAAGGGGGTGTATTCTGGCTGGTGTAGACAAGCCCTAAGAGGTAAAATCCATTGTCATGGGGAGAAGGTATGCTCATAGCCTGGTGAAAACTAAGCATGCTTAGTCAGCCCCAAATCCTAATTGACTGAAACACTGGAAGGAAAGGGAAATGGGAAGTCTGGAATCCTGAAGTGAAGCATGACACACTGCAACATTTTATTAGAGGTCCTGCTTGTATATGATAACAGAGGTTTCAATTCTGTAAGGTCTGGCCAAAGTAGGAGCACCTGTACATAATAAATCTAAGCAAGGAAGTAGTTCCTGTCCTACTCTACACCCATTTTCATTACCATTCATCAAGTTCTGATATTGTCAAGACCCCCCCACTCCCAGGCCCAGTCTGAATTATGACACAGATGGGAAGGAAGAGGGTGTCAGGTTAGCTCTCAGGACCCCAGGAAATGGAAGGGCAGAGGGACATGCTGATGCAGGAGACAAACAGGGATACCCTCCAGCAGCTGCAAAACACAGATACAAACCAGACAAACAGGGATACTTTTCAGCAGCTGCAAAACACAGTTACAAACCAGATAAACAGGGATACTTTCCAGCAGCCACAAAACACAGATCCAAGCCAGACCATACTGACAGCAATTCAATGCAGACAGGAAATTAGTCAGGCAACACCTGTGAGAGGATTCCAGACTATAAATATAGCTGGCTCACTCTTGGCTTGGTGTTGCTGACATCCAACCTTTCCAGAGAAAGCAACATTCTTCCTGGCTCCTGCTTCTTTGGCTTCTGATCTCTGCTTTGTGGACTGACCTTGTTACTGGATACTTCCTTGGACTGTCATTTTGTATTTACTGCCTTACTCTGATAACTGCTTGCTGCCTGAACTCTGATAACAATAGACACCATCCGGTAAGCTCCTGTTTCACCCACCTGATGGACTTCTCTGCTAACTTGTTCCTGGCTTGCTCCCAACTCAGGACAGATATACTCTTCTTTTCTTTGTTGTGCCATAGGAGCAGTGACAGTAAATACATGGAAAGGATCCCCCTTGTCTCTGTCTCCCTTCCTCCCCTCCATCATTCAGCTTAAGAGTGGCTGTGGTCAGAGACAAAATCCAAAATACACAATGGTGTAGGATTTCCAGGTGAAATAAGAGAATACATGTGTGACAAGCAACACATACGGAAATCTCCTGTTCTGCACAAGGGATAGGACTCTGCTCCTTCTTTTACCTGGCAAGCCTACATTGGTGAGACCATTATTTGGCCAACCTGAAGGTGCAAACAAACAAACAAACAAACACACCTCCACAAACTAGCTTTTGAAGCTCACTGGCTTCTTTATTGGGCAAAGATGGTTTTTAAAAATCATCATGCAGGTGAAACAAAAATTACTCACAAAAGCCCACAGGACTTTATCTGAAGTTTTGAATATTAAAGCAAGAGTGTTTTATTTTTATTCTAAGAGCACCTGAAATTACAGCACCCATAGTCATCTGTGCCCCATCATCCTGATAGTCCAACATACCAAACAAGCATATTTGCATGTTTAATTTAGTGATTCAGGAAGACCTGTGATTAATTTTTTTTTCAATATTGTAGCTGTTTTCAGTGTATTTTTGGGATACTAAGTTTTAAAAAACAATAAAAATGTCATATCACACACAGTTCTTTCACCATTTTTATTGCTAATTTCAATACTACAATGGGCCCTCAGTATCCACCAGGATTTGGTTCCAGGACACACACCTTCATGGATACCACTCAAGTCCCTTTACATACAATGGTGTAGTAAAATGGCATCCCTTATATAAAATGGTAGGCAGGAAGGTTTGCTTTGGGGAATTTTTTTTTCCAAATATGTTTGATCTGTCCTTGGTTCAATCCATGGATGCAGAACCCATGCATATGGAGGGCCAACTGTAATTTTGCTATCTTGACCACACTCAAGTGCTTCTTGGTCTCTTGTGACCCACTTTTCATCTGTGAAATGTTGGAGGCGTTCAGTTGTGATGGCGATTGAGAAAAGGAAGAAATTTGTACAGGTGCTCAACTGGCTTGGATCCTGATCTTGTATTGTGATGCTTTATCACTAGAGTTGTGATGGTTTGTAGTTAGAGGCCTCCCTGGTACAAGCAAGGAGTTAGCTAATTTGACTGTATTTGTGGAGAACTGCCACTGTGATGTCACAGATGATCTATTGGTTTTATTTGGAGCTTGAAGAAGTGGTATATTTGGGACATAGCTACATGAATATTTAATTTCCAATATTCCTATTTTATGACAAAGTTATTTGAGTTTCGATAAAACTGTAATATAGTTCACTACTGTAATGGGGATATTTTAATTCAAGCTATTTTTACACATTAACTTTAGAGAGCACTAATGGTATTGTAATTGGGGTGGGGAGAGAACAGACTGAGTTCTCTCTTCAAGCAGTAGGCCTTTTAGCTTCATATAAATGAAGAAAGGAGGACTTTGTTTTTTCCTGTACTTGCAAAAACTCATCATACATCTGTTTTGTAGTCACTGAGGAGAATAGTAGCAATATTTCTTTGAACTGCTGGGGTGGGAATCTCCTTTCTCCACGGTAACATCCTGCCCACCACAGATTAATACAAATACTCAGAGTCTTCATAGACCACTACCAGGAAGTAGAATGTTTTGCCTACACTTGCTTGGAAGAAAGTCAGTTGAGTGAGGCTTATTTCTGAGGAAACATGCAGAGGATCAAACTGTGACACTTGCAGCAACCTGTACAGCAGATATCACCATCTACACATAAGCCCCTCCCCACAAAATTAATGCACACAATCTAGTCCATAAACAGGAAACATGAATTTAGGCCAGGGTGAGGGTAATCTTAAGTAATCACCAATCTCACTGGGCTGGGAAAGTTTGTTGGGGCCTTATCACACTACACTGTTATGGTGCTATCATTCCACTTTAACTGCTCTGGCTGCCTCCTGTGGAATCCTGGGATTTGTAGTTTAGGAAGGGGCATTTAGAACTCTCAGCCAGAGAGCTTTTAGGCCTAACTAAACTACAAACCCCAGAATGCCACAGGAGGCAGCCATAGGAGTTAAAATGGAATCATAGCGCTATAACAGTGTAGTGTGATAAGGCTGGATTCAACACAGCTTTAGCCGGCCTAGAAGATTATCAGACATGAACAAAAAAAAGTGTTCCCATCCCACAATCTCCTTTCCCACTTCTGTCCCACCCGTGTCCCGGCACAAGAACAAAAAGTTTCACACTTACCTTAATCGTGCTTGTGTTGGGCAGCTCCTTTCACTTCCTGGTTTGTAATTCTGGCTGCTGCTCTTGTGAGAAGAGGAGAGCCGGGAATTTAAAGGCGCAGGCTGGGGGTGATCAAGGGGGCATTGGGGGGACAATCGGGGGTGATCGGGAGGGCGATTGGGTGGTGATCAGGAGGGCGATCGGGTGACAATTGGGGGGCGATTGGGAGGGAGATCGGGTGGCAGCAGAGGCCTGTTAAGGGAGGCATCCAAACTTTTTTTTGACACATGGACCTCCCACTAATGCTGGTATTGCACCAGCATAACAGGCACCTTTTTACATGACCGCTCTTCCATTACAGAAACAGAAGGGTGGATCTATTAAGGGTTTAAGTCATCAGTGAAAAAAACAAGGACAGAACGGAGGCAGCACTGGAGCAGAACAGGACAGGGACGACGTCATCTGAAAGGGAAATCCTTTCACAATACTGTGGCATCCCTGTCCTGGTTTATTAGGCTAGTCTGATAATCTCCCTAGTATTAGCCCAGTTGTCCCCTTGGATTTTTTGTTTGCCAGTTAGGATTGTGTAAATCAGAGCTTAACTCACAATGGCTCTATTGGGCTGCATGAAAAGGAGGAAAGAAAATAGTCCATCAAGGCATATCCTGAAGGTCAGTACCAAAATGAAATGTATTGTTATGCTATGGACAGGCCAGCTCCAGTCATTAAAATTTCCTTGAACAATTGTTCCCTAGAAATTACAGTGCAGTAATTTGCTTTGTATTTTTGAACTTAATCAACTATTAAGAACACTAACATAAGGATGAAGCCCAGAACTGAAAGATAACAAAGATGTGTTTGCTCTAATTTGTATGAACTAATCATTAAAGCCTCTTTGGGGAAAAACATCATCAACCGAAACATACAATCCATTGCATGCATTAGCATTGGCTAGTTATTAATCTCATAACCTTTTCTAATTAACAGAGTAAACTCTAAAATGAATACAAATTGAATGTATCCAAGGACAAAATAAACCCAACTATTTAATGCTATTTAATGGTTGGCAAAATTTCTTTTACTTATTGCTAGATAATTTTTTTTCAAAAAAAAAAGAAAGAAAGAAAGAAAGAAAGGAAAATAGCTAAACTGTTTTAAAAGCACAAGGCTTCAGTTCTGTGCATATACTATGTGGGAGTAATCCCTTCTACCATACTGAGACTTGCCTCTGAGTGAATATGCCTAGAATTGTTTTATAAGAATTATTTCAGGCACTGCTGGTCAAATCTTCTTTTATCAGTTTAATGATGCTTGTCCTAAACACAGAAAAAAATTAAGAAACAAATCAGTAAGATTTCTTGGATGGCCAAGAACTGGCAGGTCTGGAATTATAAAGGAAATAATTTCAGGGTAAAATATGGGGATGATGGAGGAGGAGGAGAAGGAAGAGGAAAAGAACCCCATTACAGCTGAAAAGACTCATCTAAGGAAGCCACACCCTGAGTTTTAAGACCTGAGCAGGGCTGTTGATAATGGGGTGATTTGGATGTCTATCATGTATAGGGTCACTATAAGTCAAAATCGACTTGATGGTAGTTAACAAAAGGCTTTACAATTACTGACCAATCAGCCTGATATCAATATCAGGAAAGAAACTAGAGCAGATCATGAAACAGTCTGTAAGCACTTAGAAAGGAATGTCATGATCACCAAAAGTCAACAATGATTTCTCAAAAACAAGCCATGCCAAACTAATTTTCTTTCTTTCTTTCCCTTTCTTTCTTTCTTTCTTTCTTTCTTTCCTCCTCTTTGTAGATGAAGGGAATCTGTGAATGTAGCATCCCCTGGATTTCAGCAAGGCCTTTGACAAGGTCCCCCATGATATTCTTGCAATTAAGCTAGTAGTTCACCTACCTGGGAAGCATCATCTCCTCAGATGCCAAGATTCACAAAGAGATCGATCACAGATTAGCAAAGGCATATAGCGCATTTGGAAGATTTTACAAAAGAGTCTGGAGAACACCTGAGGCAAAGCACAAAAATCAGTGTATATAGAGCCATTGTACTGTCTATTCTCCTTTACGGGTCTGAAACATGGGTCACCTATCGCCACCACTTACGACTCCTCGAATGCTTTCATCAGCGCTGTATATGTACAATCCTAAATATACACTGGACTATGTGATGAATGTTGCTGTCCTTGAGCAAGCAGCGATCACCAGCATTGAGGCCATGATGTTGAGAACACAGCTGCGCTGGGCAGGACACATTTCTAGGAAGGAGGACCATCACCTCCCCAAAATAGTACTCTACGGTGAACTCGCCATGGATCAGCGTAAGCGGGCACTCCAAAAAAGCGATACAAGGATTCCCTGAAACATCTCAGGCTTGGCCAAATTGATCACCAACAATGGTCCACTATGGCCTCACATCGGGAGGCATGGAGATGCACTATCCATAATGCTGCAGCCTTATTTGAGAACTCACGCTGAACAAGTCTTGAAGAGAAACAGCAACACAGACAGAATCACAACCCGGAAACATCACCCAAGGAGATCTTCTGCTGTGCTTTCTGCAACCAGACTTGTTTATCTTGGATTGCCCTGTTTATGAAGAAAAGCCAGAGAGAGAGGCTAGTAAAATGTGGGCTAGATAATGCTGCTGTTAGTTGGATTTGTAATTGGTTGACAGACCAAACCCAAAGTGTGCTCACCAATGGCTTCACTTGCTCCTGGAGATAAGCGACTAGTAGGGTGCCATAGGGCTCTGTCTTGGGCCCAGTGCTATACAATATCTTTAGCAATGAGTTTGATGATGGAATAAGGGGCATGCTTATCAAATTTGAAGATGGCACCAAATTAAGATGGGTAGCATATATTCCATAGGACAGGATCAGAATTCGAAATGACCTTAACAAATTGAAGAGCTGGGCCAAAACTAACAAAATGAATTTTAACAGGGAAAAATGTAAGGTACCACACTTTGGCAGAACAAATGAAATGCACATATATAGGATGGGTGCACCAGGCTTGACAACAGTACATATGAAAGGGATCTAGGATCTTAGTAGACCACAAGCTAAACATGAGTCAACAGTGTTCAGCTAAAAAAAAACCAACATGATTCTAGGCTGCATCAATAGGAATATAGTGTCTAGATTGAGGAAAGTAATATTCTATAAAACTCTATTCTACTTTTACCTCACCTGGAATACTGTGTCCAGTTCTGGGCACCACAATTCAAGAAGGATATTGACAAACTGAATGTGTCCAGAAGAGAGCATCCAAAATGGCAAAAGGTCTGGAAGAAATGCCCTATGAGGAGCAGCTTAGGGAGCTGGGTATGTTTAGCCTGGAGAAGAGAAGGTTAAGAAGTGGCCATGTTTAAATATTTGAAGAGACATTATATTGAGGATGGAGCAAGCTTGTTTTCTGCTGCTCTAGAGACTAGGACATGGAGCAACTTCCTGAGACAAAGAGCTATTCAGCAATGGAATGGACTGCCTGGGAGTGTGGTGGAGTCTCCTTCTTTGGAGGTTTTTAAATAGAGGCTGGGTGGCCATCTGTCAGGAATGCTTTGATTGTGTATTCCTGCATGGCAGGGGGTTGGACTGGATGGCCCTTGTGGTCTCTTTCAAGTCTATGATTCTATAATAGTCTCTTTCAAGTCTATGATTCTATGATGGCCTTACATAAAGTCCTACTTAAGAGAAGACAAAGTAAGACACATCTTTATCAATGACTTGGATGAAAGAATAGAGGGGACACTCTCATCAAAACACCAAACTGAGAAGGGTAGCGAACATCACAAGCAGAGAAGGCAGAATCAGGTTTCAAGATTACCTTGACAGATTGGAGAACTGAGTCAAAATGAACAATTTCAGAAGGCAAAATGTGAGGTACTACATTTAGGCAGGAAAAATCAGATGGCTGATGGTAGTATGTGTGCAGAGTGTCTCCTGATAGACTGCAAGCTAAACAATAAATAATAGTACCATTCTGTTCTCCTGTTCATACCTGCAGTACTGTCTCTAGTTCTGAGCATTGCCATTTAAGAAGAATATCAACAAATGGAATGTGTTCAGAGGAGGGTGATCAAGATGGTAAAGGATCTGGAAATTAAATTGTGTGATGAATGATTGAAGGACCTGGCTATGTTTAGCCTCAAAAAGAGAACACTTGAAGGTGATTACCTTCCTCCCTTCCCTTGTCCTGAATTCTCAGACTCTTTCACTTCCTCACCCTTACCCAATTTCCTGGCTACATCTCTCCCCCCCCCTTTCCCATCCCTCTCTTTCTCATTCTCTTTCTCCTTTTACCCTCATATCCCAGCTACACTCATCATTTTCTATCTCCCTTTCTTTCTTCCCAATGTCTCCTCCCCTGCATCCTCTCTGGATAAGGGTTTTCATGCTAGAATACTTTGTGGAATTCAATTATGTATCTGTAATGGGGTGAAATGAGGATAAGACATGAACTGATGGATTAATTTTTTTTAAAGGAGGTTCTAACTACAGTACACATCAGGAAGAATTTCATGGTTGTAAGAACAGTTTGACAGTAGAATGGAAGGTAGTGGACTCTTTGTTGGAGGACTCTAAACAGAGGTTGGATGGCCATCTGTCAGGGATGCTTTAGCAATTGATTGCTACATAGGCAGAGATTTTACTAGGTGATACTTAAGATACCTGGAATGTGTGTACTTTTTGTGTAAAATATTTCTGAACTTGATTCTGGTATTGTTCACCCCTTGCTAGCTTCATCATTCTTATTGTATCTCTGTTTGCTTCAGGCAGTATTTTGCTTTTTACTCCAGTTAGTTGATCTCATAACTCCATTATTTATTTATTTTTAAAAAGAGCAACCTAAGCAGATCTTCAAAATTGAATTCCGCTTGCCCCTGATTATCCCAAGCTGCATCCCTCTAATACATGGTGTCCTTGTTCTCTGATTGGGTCTTAAATGTTTCTGCTGATATTCTGAACAGAAGTACACAGGCTATCAATTTATGTCTGAGTGTAACAACTAGTCCATCTAGGTTGGCATTTTCTGGACTGGCTGGTAGATACTGTCCTGTTTCAGAAATGGATCCTTTCCATCCCAGTGCTGAGAATGAATCCTGGAACCTTCTACATACAAAGGACTGTAGTATGTGGGGAAATCATTATTGTAATGTAATTCAATCTTGTGTATCCCATGTTGAGCTCAACTTAGGAATTTTCCCTGCATGCATCAGTTTCTTCCACTTCCCCTTCACTTTTCACTAGGCAATTTCAGCCAACTGGAGCAATGGGTCATTCATCACATGACCTAATTTAAATATTATAACACTTTGTTTAAGTTCTTTTAAGTTAAGTCTTCATGTGGCTGGAGCCATGTTGTTATTGTTGCTGTTGTGTTTTTGAGTTCCTTTCAAGTCACCATGTAGCCCACACTGCTCTAGGCTGGGTGAGTCTATTCTACCCTAAATCCTCTTAGTTAGGAGCCTTTTTAAAAGTTTGTTTTAATATGTAGATTAAGATTGATATACCTTCAGTAAACTTTTGATATGCATTTTTAAACTGACTTGTTGTTTTAATGAGTCTAATTGATTGGGTGATCAGACCACACATTTAAATGTTAATTGAGCTGTCTTTGCATTCCAATGTGTTACTCTGCCTGAATTTGAAAGAAAAAGGTTTTTACTTTTAAAGAAGATATTTTTATTTTTTTAAAAGGGCTAGATCCATGGAATTTTTTAATACAATTTTTAAATTTTAGACTCATACCTCCCTACAAGAATGTGTTCTGCTGCTGAGTGATAGCCTTTCTACAATAGCTCTACTGATGGTATAATCAGATATCTGCCTTCCTTTGTGATTGTGGGGCACAGGAGTGGACCAGTTTTGAGGTGGGGGTTGCCTTGATTTCAGTAGCAATTTTTGGAGTCATGCCATTCCTTTTCCAGGTACAACATCACACTGTGGTCAGGGTAGGACTGACTCCACACCTCAAATGAATATAGAGGTCTAGCCTAAGCTTTTGCCTTCCCCTTTTTGCTACAAAATCCCATCAGCATCCCACTGTTTCAAGTCTACACTAGCAGAAAATTTAGCCCAAAACTTAATGGGCTTGAAAATAAAGACAAGTTCATGGGAGTTTGGTGTAACTTTGTTTTATATGCCAATAAGCACTTTTTGCTACATGAATCATTAATTCAAGCTGTGAAATTCCTGGGAGATGGGGAGAGCCATTTTTTTAAGGAATCTAAAAACTCTGCATGACACCTACATCCACATGGTTTGTCATTGTTTTCTTAATTCTGTATTATATTTTCGATGATTTTGCAATATTCTGTAGAAAGAAAATATAAACGTTAAGACTTGGGGGATGGAAATCTATACTGGTGTAATCTTTCCTGTCTGTGTACATCTGAGCTATTCTGGTGCAGGTGTTTAGAAGCCATCTTTGCTTGCACCAAAGGGCATACCTCTAAGTTAGGGCTTTGTCTATACAGCAAAAATACTCCTCATAGAATTCCAGGAGGATATGTTTTGTCCCAATGGGATCCCACATCATTTTGCTGTATTTGGAAGGAGGGATGCCAAAAACTCAAAATATTCAGCAGGAAAAGCCTTTGTAGCTTTCCTCATATTTTAAAAAAATATTCTGAAGGAAATGTGCATTCCCACTCATTGGGAAAACCAATTCACTTGCCGCACATTCCCAATAAGAGTTAGATGTACACAGGCCATAGTGATTGTGGGTTGAAGCGATGAAACAGCCTCTTCCCCCTTTTTTCTGTTTTATTTAAGCAGAAGATCACACTTCCATACCTTGGATTTGCTTTAAAAAAAAAAAAACAGTTTGGTGACGGCAACTGGTGACAATAAGAAAACAAGTACAGTAGCACCTCCACATCCACAGAGCATTGGTTCTGGGCCCCCCACAGATGGTGAATTTTGTGGATAATAGTGAACGCCTTGGAGAAGGAGGGAGGGAGGGAGAGAGGCTTATGCCAAGGCTGCTGCCACCACCACAACCCATCTCATCTAGGCTGTGGCCTCCCAGGCCTCCACCACCATTGCCACCACCATCACCCCTGTTGCTGCCACCATAGTCATGCATCCCACTGAGGCTTCCCCCTGCCACCGTGGCCTCCCAGGCCTCTGCCACCACCGCACACCTTGCCACCACCATCACCCCTGCCACTGTGGCTTCCCAGGGCTCCACAGAGACAACTGCCACCATCATCCCTGCCACCATGGCCTCCCAGGCCTCTGCCACCATTGCCACTGTGATCACCCTACCACCTCACCACCATTTCCCCCCTCTGCTGCTGCCACCACATACCCCACCACTGCCATGGGTGCCATCCCCTCCCTCCCCATCCACAGGTAATTGCATCAGCGGATGGTGAATCAGTGGATGCAGGAGTGCTAATGTAATTCACTCACACCCACCATCTGATTCGCAGGCATGCCCATTTGAACAACATACTCGTATAGCTTTGCATGCCTGCAATCTTGAAAAAAACCATGGAGACAAATGCAAGCTGCTGCAAATTGGCATTAGTGCACATCAATCCACATTTCATTACCTTGTATAGACAAGCCATTAGGGTCAACCTGTTAGGCTTCAATATGATGCACATTTGTTTAAGAATAGGAGGCTTTGGGCTGTATTAAAATGCATAATTTCATGTATCTTGTTACATTTCTCCATGCAGATAATCTTCATGTGTTTAGTCCACATATAGAGTGAGGAGTGGATTAAACCTGATAGTGTAGTTCCCCCAGTATGCAATATGATGTCAGAAAGAAGACGCTTACACATATGCAACTCCATGCTCATTGAAAACCCCATCACTGTCCAAAAGGAACTCTAAATTGCCAGCAAGTTAAACAAGAGCTGGGAAAGCAGCTGGGAAAGCAGTCCAGAACACAGTCCAAAGGTCAAGGCTTACAGAAGGCAGTATAGTCCAGGAGTTGGTCCGTAGGTCAGTAGGATCAAGCAACAGGGTTGTCAGGAACAATCCAAAGTCAAGGCACACAGCAAGGCAGCAAGGATGCAGGCACTGAAGACATCAGGAAGCTTTGTCCAGTGAGATCAGTTGATCTCTGACAAAGTCTCCATTGCCTCTCCCAGCCTATATAAAGCAATTAAGGCTTTGCCAGGTGTTTCTTAATGAGCAAGTCCCTCTCATAAATTCTCAGAGATTTCCTTTGAGCCTCCTTTTGCACTTGGTGCAGTGTATACAACAGTGGAGGTAAGTCTCTCTCCTCATCTTCATCCTTATCCGAGTGGGCAGGGCTCTCTCCTGGGACTGATGCCAACCCACGTGGACCAGGCTCTTCCTGTGCTTGAGCCTCCAGGTTGGCAAGGTTTCCTGCTGGCACAGGTGTAGATAAACCTGTGCCAGGGTCCCTAGGGCCATTCCCTTCCATGTCCTCCTCCTCCTCTGATTCTACAGTGTCATCAGTCTCCTGGTGCATGACAGTCACCTCCTTTGTCAGACATCATGAGAATCCAGGGGTGCATTTTGCACCATTCTCCAGAGTGAAACAACAGAAGATTGTGGTCTGATGTGGGGCCCATTTTCAGTGGGCCAACAATGAGGTCAATGCACTGTGTTTAGTCATGAGAGAGTACCTTCTCAGCGATGGCAACCCCATTGTGGAATACTTTCCTCTTAGAGGTCCAATTGGTGCCAACACTGATTTCATTTAAGGGCCAAGTGAAAACTTGACTATTTATCAAGGCTTTGGGGCTTAATTAATCCATCTTAAATACTGATATATGAATTAAAAAAACATTTTAGATCTTTAAAATCTGTTCTAGCTCATTATAAGATTGAATATATTTTTAGCGTGTTTAAATTATTGTTTCAAGTTGCCACTCAGCCATAGAAACCTGCTGGGTGACCTTTGGCAAGTCACACATTCTCAGCTTGAGAAGAAGGCAAAGGCAAACCCTCTGTGAATAAATCTTGTCATGAAAACCCTGTGCCTTAAGGTTACCATAAGTCAGAAACAGCTTGAAGGCACCCAACAACAACAACAAGAAGTTTGTTTTTATTGTTGTTCTAATGTTATTTTACTGTTGTTTTAATGTTATTTGTAAAGTATAGGGTAGGATACAGATATATGGATTGATGCCTAAATCCAATGGGGTGAGATGGATAAAAACAAGAGCTAGTGTCTTCATAGTGCAGCAAGATTTAATAATAATAATAATAATAATAATTATTATTATTATTATTATTATTTATATCATGCCCCTCTACAAAATGCAATCAGGGCAGCTTATAACATTTAAAATATATACATATAAAACCTTCCATCCCACCCACCCCTTAAAATACAAGTAAATAATTAAACATTTAAAAATACTTAATAAATACTAAAACACACCCAAACCCACACACATAATAAAATAAAATAACTGGAATAGGGATCGGACCAATAAGATTTTTTTTCTTCTGATGGCCGGGTATCTATTCAGGAAAGGTCTGCCAGAACAGATCCATCTTAAGAGCTTTTTAAAAGCTATTTAAGGTGGTAATGTGACAGATCTCGTCCAGCAGGATGTTTCATAATCTGGGAGCAATAGCCGAAAAAGTTCTCTGGGAGGTCGAGGAGAGCCTAGTTTTAAAAGGTTGTAGTAAATTCCTTCCAGAGGACCTGAATGCATGGGGAGGATTATATGGAAGGAGGCGGTCCCAAAGATATGTTGGACCCAATCCATTTAGGGCTTTAAAGGTGATAACCAACAACTTGTACTCGGCCCAGAAACTAATGGGCAGCCAGTGAAGTGATATTAAGATTGGTGTTATATGGTCTCTTCTAGATATACCTGAGGCCAGTCTGGCTGCCATATTTTATACTAGTTGAAGTTTCCAGACCAAGCACGAGGGTATCCCCATGTAGAGTGCATTACAGAAATCAAGATGGGAGGTTACCAGAGCATGTACCACAGTCTCAAGGTCCCCAACTTCCAGGAAAAGGGTGCAGCTGGCGGATCAGCTGAAGCTGATAACAGGTACTCCTGACTGTTGCATTTACCTGATTTGTCATCTGGAGCGACAAGTCCAGGAGTACCCCCAAATTGTGAACACAGTTCCTGGAGGAGAGTGAAACTTCATTCAGGACTGGAGGTTGTATCCTAATACCTGGGTTCAGGCTGCTACCAAGAGAACCTCTGTTTTGTCTGGATTCAGCTTCAATTTGTTTTTCCTCATCCAGTCCATTGCTGCCCTAAGACAATCACTGAGATAAGAGGCACCATCTGAAGTCAGAGCTGAAGACTGAGACGTGGAGAAATCTATCTGGGTGTCATCAGCATACTGATAACACCCTGCCCTATGTCTCCGGATTATCTCTCCCAGCGGCTTCATATATATGTTGAATAGCATCGGGGATAGGATGACACCTTGTGGGATGCCACAATTAAGCTCTTTCCTTGCAGAGCAACTGTACCCAAGCATCACCCTCTGGAATCTACCTGAGAGGAAGGAGCAGAACCACTGCAACACAGTGCTTCCAATTCCTAACCTTCTCAGGCGATCCAAGAAGATGTTATGATCTATTGTATCAAAAGCCGCTGAGAGATCCAGTAACACCAACAGGGTCACATTATCTCTGTCAATGTTCAGGCAAAGGTCATCAGCTAAGGCAACCATGGCCGTCTCAACTCCAAATCCTGTCCTAAAGCCAGTTTGAAATGGATCTAGATAATCGGTTTCTTCCAAGACAGCTTGGAGTTGAAGAGCAATCACTCTCTTGATCATCTTCTCAAAAAAGGAAATAAAGAGACTTGCCTATAGTTCTTCATATCCAGAAGGTCAAGGGAAGGCCTTTTTAGGAGCAGTCTAACTGCCGCTTCCTTCAAGCAAGCTGGAACGTGACCTTCCCTAAGGATATCCTCAAGGCATTACCCCCCTGGATGGCCAGCCACGAAGGGCAAGGGTCAAGAGGGCAGGTAGTCTTCCTCACTCTACCAAGGAGCTTGTCCACATCATCAGTACTTACAGATTGAAACTTATCCAGTATAACCTCATCAATGGAGTTACTGGACACCTCGTCAACTGAATCTGCTCCAACCCTGGCATCCAAATTGGCTCTTATCTGAGAGATTTTATCTGCAAAGAAGTTGTTAAATGTGTCACAGCAGGCTGTTGTTCGGTTTAGTAATGGGTTTTGCACAGGTGGAACCTGTGTCAGTTCCCTCACCACCCAAAACAGCTTTGCTGGGCCAGACTCTGCAGACACAATTCTTGCAGAAGAGAAGGATTTCCTCACTGCATGTATTGCCTCTCTATAGGAACAAAGAAATTTCCTATGACGAGTCTTATCAGACAAGAGCCGAGTTTTTCACCAGACGCACTCTAGCTTCAGCTTCCTAAGTTGTTCAGTATACCATGGTTGGCGATTTGAAGCAGGTTGAAGAGGATGCTTGGGAGTGATTGTGTCGATAGCCTTGGTAAGGTCGGTGTTCCAGGTATTGACCAAGGCTCAAAACAGAATCACCGGTGTTACCAACCAATAAACCTTTTAAGGCTTTCTGGAATCCAATTGGTTCCATTAGCCTTCGAGGGTGGACCATTCTAATAGGTTCTCCACCCCTGACAGGATGGAGAGTGGTTCTGAGTTCATCCTTGATCAGGAAGTGATCCATCCATGACAATGCGGTGGCTTTAGTCACCTCTGCCCATGGATATTCCTGTTCCGTACTAAAGACCGCATCGAGGGTATGAGTGGGCCCGTCGACCAATTGGGATAGGCCCATGTTTGTCATGGACTCCATGAACTCCCAAGCTGCACCTGATAGATTTGACAAGCTGGTCTCAAGTGGGATGTTGAAATCACACAGAACTAACAGTCTGGGCGGCTCCAACAACAACTCTGAGACCAGTTGTGTCAGCTCGGTTAGGGAGTCTGTTAGACAATGGGGTGGACGGTATACTAACAGAATCCCTAGACTCTCCCTGGTCTTCAGGCTCAGGTACATACACTCGAAGTGGACTGTTTTCTGGACAGGCATCCTGGTCAAGGTAAGGTTATTTTTATGAACCAGAGCCACTCCACCCCCTTGCCCACTCCCCCTTCCCTGCTCACTGACAGAATACCCGGCTGGGAGGGCCTGCGCCCAAGTTATGGCGCTATCCTCTCCCAGCCAGGTTTCAGTGAAGCAACCCAGGTCGGTGTCTTCTTCCAAAAGAAGATAATAGATAATGTGGGTCTTGTTTTTTACTGACCTGGCATTCCTCTCTATGGAAAGCCTTAGTACAGAAATACAGAAGGAAGGAAGGAAGGAAGGAAGGAAGGAAGGAAGGAAGGAAGGAAGGGATGAGTTCAGTGCTGCAAAAATATATTAAACAAACCCTTTTCATCATGGAAGTTTGTCTATCCTCCAATGGTCTTTTCTAAGGAGCAAGGTAAGGTTCTGTGGCATGGTTGGTACGCTCTCTGATCCATTTCAGGGGACAGAGTGAACTGAAGGTGGGATAGCTTTCAGACATCTATCCTGCCTTCCTTTTGTAACAAAGTTTCACTCTGTTTCTGCCATACCTTCCATTCCCCTGCACCACCTCAATTCTTGCTCCCAGGTCATGCCCGGCCATGTATCCTTTAGTCTGAAGATCTTCCAGTTCTTAAGGCTTCTGGGGGAGGGAGTGGTGTGGAGCCCTGTTGGAAAGACTCACTCCCTTCCCAGCTGGAGGTCCCAAGCAAAAGGCAGCGCTTTTAAGGCTTCTGGGGGAGGGAGTGGTATGGAGCCCCTTCCCAGCCAGGTCTTGACACTCAGCTAGTAGCAGTTGTTATAGCTTCAGGGTGGAAGAAGGGGCCATGGCTCCCAGGTAAAAAAGCTCATTTTTAAAAGCATTGCACCTAATAATTTAGGTTCCTGGCAAATGGTCTTCAGCCACTATGAGGCACAGTGATCTCCCACTCCGTCTGTAGACTGAATGGATGGAGTGGACTATATGGCACAGATTTGCAGTTGAGTTATACATCTGGAATCAGCCCTAAACCTGAATACTCAGGGTTCTTCACTGGGTAATATCTGTACCATTTCCTGGGGCTGTCAGAACTGACCAGAATGTCATCATTGTTGTTTCACTGTTGTCAAGTTGACTTTGGCTTATGGTGATCCTATGAATGAGAGACCTCCAAGTCACTCTGTCAACAGCCCCTTGAACTTGAACTAGAACTTAACAATCCAGCCAATCGGGCGCGGGCATGCCCGCTCCCACTGGCTGGCCCTTCCCTCTCCTGCCTGGCCCAGGGGACACCGGGAAGAAGATGCCTCCCAGCGATGGTGCCCCCCACGCCGACCATGTGGTCGTGAGGGCCGCCCCCCCCTCTGGGCAGGAGGAGGACCGAGGATGAGCCATGGGGGCCGGCCAGGCCACAAACTGGCCCACTGCCGAGGCGGTAAGCCCCCTTCTTCAATATATGACAATAGCAGCAAGAACAGTTTTCTCAAACCTAGAAATGGATGGAAGGACTAACAACAGAAAAATGGATTGTTAAGTTTGCTGAGTTATCCCAAATTGCCAAATTAAAGTGGGTTTTAAAGGACAAGTAAGTTGAAGATTTTTTTTTTTTAAATGGAAACTATTTATGGACTTTTGGAGCAATAATGAATCTAACAATGTAATAATTTATGGCTATGGTTTTTAGTAATTTTAGTAGGATTATTTAGTTGGATCTGTAATGGTGGAATAATATATTGTTACTTTTTGATTTTTTTCCCATTATAGTCTAGTTTGGGGGGGGTCAGAGCCCTTCTGTGTCTTAGTGTTTAGAGTTTTATTTAGTTAGTGTTCAGTGTTTTAGATTACTGTTTAAATTCAGTACAGTACTGTGTTTTAGCTTAGATTTAGTTACTTCAATATATAAATATATATATATGCGCCATCTTAGTGCGCCATCTGAGGGCCCGCACTAGGGAGATTTTCACACGGGTCATATATCCCGTGGCAGGAACAGAACAGGGTCGGGAAAGGTTTTCCCTTTCAGACAACGTTGACCCCGTTCTGTCCTGCATCCATCCTGCTCCCGTGACTGTTCCGGAACAATGTAATCATGACTTTTCATTGTGAATAGATCTCCCGTTCCATCACTATCACACAATCACGGGTGTGTGAACAGGAGCCCCGTTCCTGTTCTGAAATGACAGCCGCGAGGGGAGGTCTGTTCTGAGCACTTCCTGGTACAATCTGGACATCCAGGTAAGTGTCACCCTTTGTTTTACCCTCCCTGTTTTGATTGTGTGATTTAAAGTGTGTTTTTGTACTTGGTGAACTGGTTTTATGTTTGGGTGAGTTTTCTTTTTTAAATTTACCACCCGCCGTTATAACGTGATAATGTTTCAGACGGCCAGTTGTAAAAGCAGCCTTACGACGGCTGTATCTACGACCAGCCAGTGAGGGGAGGGGGAGCCCGTTCCTGATGCGGAATAAAGGTAAGTGTGTGAAATATTTACATTATTCCGTGGCAGGAACAGGAGAGAAGGTGGTGGGGCAGTAACGGGGCATTTGAAAATCTCCTAAGACTCTAAACTATGTAATTCATGAGCTGCTCTTCGCTGATGATGCTGCCCTTGTTGCCCACACAGAAGCAGCTCTGCAGCATCTAACATCCTGCTTTGCAACAGCTGCAGAGCTGTTTGGGCTGGGAGTCAACCTGAAGAAAACAGAAGTTCTTTACCAGCCTGCATCACAGGATGAACACCATCATCCCCACATTGCCGTCGGCAAATCTGTGCTTAAGTCCATTCAGTAGTTCACCTACCTGGGAAGCATCATCTCCTCAGATTCCAAGATTGACGAAGAAATCGACCACAGATTAGCAAAGGCATATAGCGCATTTGGAAGACTTTACAAAAGAGTCTGGAGTAATAAACACCTGAGGCAAAGCACAAAAATCAATGTGTATGTGCATTGTACTGTCTATTCTCCTTTATGGGTCTGAAACATGGGTCACCTATCACCACCACCTACGACTCCTCAAATGCTTCCATCAGCACTGTCTACACACAATCCTAAATATACACTGGACTGACTTATGTGACGAATGTTGCTGTCCTTGAGCAAGCAGGGATCACCAGCATTGAGGCCATGATATTGAGAACACAGCTGCGCTGGGCAGGGCACGTTTCTAGGATGGAGGCCCATCACCTCCCCAAAATAGTACTCTACAGTGAACTCACCACAGGTGCATAAGAGGGGCACTCCAAAAAAGCAATACAAGGACTCCCTGAAATGACATCTCAGGCTTGGCCAAATTGATCACCAACAATGGTCTGCCCTGGCCCCACATCGGCTGCAGCCTTATATGAGAACTCACATCAAACAAGTCTTCAAGAGAAATGACAATGCAAAAAGAATCGCAAACCAGAAACATCACCCAAGAAGACCTTCTGCTGTGCTTTCTGCAACTGGACTTGTTTATCTCAGATTGGCCTTTTTAGTTTTTAGTCATCAGTGCTGTTACAGAAAGCGTGGGGTGTGTCCTTCCTGTATCTTCGTTTGTGAAGAAAATCCAGAGAAAGATTAAATCTTTTTTCATTGACTTTTCTCTCCCCCCTTTTCAGTCCCCCCTTATTTTTGCTTTTTTCCCCCTGAAATGTTTATTATTTTGAATATGAATTAGATGCCTCTGTTACAATTAATAGATAATTTTTAAAAGTTTAAAGACAAAATTTATGCAGGACATTTCAGTGTAGAATCCATAGAACTCTATAACACTGTATAAGGAATCATGCACACAAAACATCTTTATGCTCCACCATTTTACAGGACACAAAGTTAGTGCCATCAAATATATGGTTCCCCAGTCAGTTTCTGGCACTAAGCAATACTCCAAGATTCCCGTAACTCCACACTGAATCCAGTATGACTGCTGCCCACAAATCTCAAGCTATGCCAGTCTTATCTTATTTTAGGATTATCACTCTTATTGCACATGAACAACAATAAGCATCATAACTTAGTTTTATGAAACACCTATCTCATATCATTCAGATGGACAAAAGTTATCTTCATATTAGTGCTAGTTTATGAAAGGATAAATCAACCATGTAAAAGCTGTAATAAGGGAACTGTCTCTTGCCACTCCATCATTTGACTGTTAGACATGGCAGAGAAAAGCTTTGATTTAGACAGGTATGGTAAGATGTTCAGAAACATCTTACAGCACAATCCTTCAAGAATAGAACTACTTTGTAAGGCAGATCGGAAGCAACATGGCTAGATATATGCCATTTCAACAACAACAACAACATTAACATTCCTTGTTCACAGAAAGCTAACATGCCAGGATGAAGAGATCTAGCATACCCCTGAGATATTCCTATATGAACGTAGCTTGTGTTTTGCAAGGGTAGGCATTCAAACAAGCAGTCTTTCACCTACATTTATGAAATGCTGCAGTCCAAGGATACACCTGAAGATAATAGGACAGAGGACACAATAGGGGAAATCCAGCACAGAATAAGCAAAGAGGTAGTACCGGAATACCTTCTTAATCTAAATGAATTTAAATCTCTAGTACCAGATGAACTACATCCAAGGGTATTAAAAGAGCTGGCAAATGTAATCTCAGAGCCATTGGCAATAATCTTTGAGAACTCCTGGAGAACAGGAGAAGTCCCAGCAAACTGGAGGAGGGCAAATGTCCCCATCTTCAAAAAGGGGGGAAAAAAGAAGATCCCAACAATTATCGTCCAGGTAGTCTGACATCAATACCAGGGAAGATTCTAGAGCAGATCATTAAACAGAGAGTCTGTGAACATTTAGAAGGCAATGCCATAATCACAAAAAGTCAACATGGGTTTCAGAGAAACAAGTCATGCCAGACTAATCTGATTGCTTTTTTGATAAAATGTCCAGCTTGGTAGATGAAGGGAACGCTGTGGATATCGCATACCTTGATCTCAGTAAGGCTTTGACAAGGTTCCCCATGATACTCTTGCAAACAAGCTTGTAAAATGTGGGCTAGACAAAGTTAACTGTTAAATGGATTTGTAATTGGTTGACCACCGAACCCAAAGGGTGCTCAGCAGTAGCCCCTGTTTGTCTTGGAAAGAGGTGACCAGTGGGGTGCCAAAGGGTTCTGTCCTGGGCCCAGTGCTATTCAACATCTTTATCAATGATTTGGATGATGGAATTAGGGGCATACTTATCAAATTTGCAGATGACACCAAATTAGGAGGAGTAGCTAATACCCTAGAGGACATGATCAAAATTCAAAATGACGTGGATAGACTGGAGAGCTGGGCCACAGCTAACAAAATGAAATTCAATATGGAGAAATGTATGGAAGTGCACTTAGGGCGGAAAAATGAAATGCATAGATACAGGATGGGGGAGACCTGGCTAAATGAGACTACGTGCGAAAGGGATCTAGGAGTCCTAGTAGACCACAAGTTGAACATGAGTTAACAGTGTGATGCGGCAGCTAAAAAGGCCAATGCAATTTTGGGCTGCATCAATAGAAGTATAGTATCTAGATCAAGAGAAGTAATAGTGCTACTCTATTCTGCCTTGGTCAGGCCTCACCTAGAATAGTGTCCATTTCTGGGCAGGGCCGGTTTAACCAGTCTGCCAAATCAGAATTGGCGGGGGGGCCCAAGGTCAAGAGAGGGCCCCGTACTAGCCTCCTTAATCTGATGAAGGAGACAGCCAGTAGGAGCCCCCTCCTACCCTTCTCCTCCAAAAACCTCCGCTGGCTTTTTTTAAAAAAAAATAAAACCAGCATCTCACAAACCCAAAGAGAAAGCGAAAGAAACAGCAGCCCTCCCTGGCAGAAGCTGGAGGGAGAGGCACAGAGAAGGTGCGTGTGTGTGAGAGAGAGAGAGAGAGAGAAAGAGAGAGACAGGGAATTTGAGTGTTGTCTCCCTCAGAAAGGATTTCTTTCTTTCTTTCTTTCTTTCTTTCTTTCTTTCTTTCTTTCTTTCTTTCTTTCTTCCCTTCCCTTCCCTTCCCCTCCCCTCCCCTCCCTTCCCTTCCCTTCCCTTCCCTTCCCTTCCCTTCCCTTCCTTCCCCCCTTGGTCTTCTTCAGCTTCCTCTCCTTGCTGCCAACTGATTTCAGCCTGCAAAAGGAATTTGTGTGTTTGCCCATGTGCCTTCAAGTCATTTCTGACTAAGGCAAACCTACCATGGGGTTTTCTAGGCAAGGTTTGTTCAAAGGGGGTGTACCTTTGCCTTCCTTTGAGGCTGAGAGAGTGTGACTTGCCCAAGGTCACCCAGTGGGCATTCACGGCTGAGTAAGGATTCAAACCCTGGTCTCCACAGTCATAGGGAAATGCTGAAACTTCTACAACACTCTGGTTCTTTTAACAGAAGAATATATAGAATATAAATAAAATTGGAATAATATTACTGGGAACAATGGTTTTATTGTTGTCACTAAAACACCAGTATCCCATTAATGTTATGTGAGAGGCATTGGCCTAGAGCAGTGGTTCTTAACCTTTTCTTTAGCAGGGACCCCCTTTAAATATCTTTTGTTGCCCCAAGACTTAACTCAAGATTTAAAACCCTAATAATAATAGCTAACAACAATACAATTACACCATCCATTAAACTTTCCCTCAGAGGCATTCTTGCTTCTTCCTGCAAGTTTGTGGCTGGAATGGATTGAATGGCAATGTGCAGGCCAAGTCAGCCAGCCTTTGCCTTGGTTCCTGTCACGTGGCTACTCCACTACAGGGAGGAGATGGGCCAAGCAGCCTTCAAGCCTTTGTGGACTCCCTGTGAGGACGTTGCGGACCCCAAGTTAAGAACCACTGGATTAGGGAATGCTGGAAAAGGAACAATGCAACCAGACCTTGAGAAGGATGCTGGCAGGGAGATTCTGGGAGGTGTAATCTAAGAATAACTTTCCCAGGCTCTGAATGCAGCCTAGAATCATAGAATCATAGGGCTGGAAGGGACCCCAACAGCCATCCCATCCGATCGGCTTCTGCCCTGCAGGAACACACAATCCAAGCATTCCTGACAGATGGCCATCCAACCTATGTTTAAAAAAAAAAACCAAAGAAGGAGACCCCACCACACTCCAAGGCAGCAGTGTATTCAACTTCTGAACAGCTCTTTCTGTCAGGAGGTTCTTCCTAATATTCAGGTGGAATCTCTTTTCCTGCAGTTTGAACCCATGGCTCCGTGTCCTAGTCTCTGGAGCAGCAGAAAACAAGCTTGCTCCTTCCTCAATATGACATCCCTTCAAATATTTAAACATGGCTATCACGTCACCTCTCAACCTTCTCTTCTCCAGGCTAAGCATACCCAGCTCCCTAAGCCGTTCCTCATAGGGTGTAATGGCTTCCAGACCTCCCACCATCCTTCTCAGCATCTTTCTTGAATTGTTGTGCCCAGAACTGGAAACAGCATTCCAGGTGAGGTCTGACCAAAGCAGAATGGAGTGATACTATTACTTCCCTTGATCTAGACACTACTCCTATTAATGCAGCCTAGACTTGCATTGGCATTTTTTGCTGCTGCATCACACTACTAACTCATGTTTAGCTTGTAGTCCACTCTTTCTTTTCTTTGAGGAAATCTACACCATTACGTTAATTGTTAATAAAAAAAAACATTATGTTAGTGCCTATAATATAGTTTTTAAACTAAATTATTGGTGGCAAATTATGTAATACAGTAGGCCCCTCTTATCCACTGGGGATTGGTTTGGGGGGGCGGAGATTCTGAAAACCATGAATAATAGTGGGATAATGAATAAACCATGAATAATAATGGATAATAATTCATTATTTTCAATGAAAACCATTGAAAATAATGGGACTGCTTGTTTAAAATACCATAGAGTTGCCTTGGAGGGCCTAGAAAACAACTAGCAAGGACACATTTTCTAGGAAGACTCTATGGTAGGTGTGCTGTTTTGTGTCCCATGGATAAAGAATCCATGGATACGGGGGTCCTACTGTAATCTGTAAGGTGAATAGGTTAGGTTACATTGACTTGAGATAAACATATGGGGCCCCCAAAATAAAGCATTGCAGGGGGGGCCAAAAATTCCTTAAACTGGCACTGGTTCTGGGCACCACAATTCAAAAAGGATATTGACAAATTGGAGCATGTCCAGAGAAGGGTGACTAAAATGGTGAAAGCTCTGGAAACCATGCCTTATGAGGAAAGACTTAGGGAACTGGGTATGTTTAGCCTGGAAAAAAGACGGTTAAGGGGTGATATGATAGCCCTGTTTAAGTATTTGAAGGGGTGTCACATTGAGGATGGAGCAAGCTTGTTTTCTACTGCTCCAGAGACTAGAACACGGAACAATGGATGCAATCTCCAGGAACAGAGATTCCACCTCAGCTTTAGGAGGAACTTTTTGACAGTAAGAGCTGTTCCGCAGTGGAACACACTGCCTCAGAGTGTGGTGGGGTCTCCTTCCTTGGAGGTCTTTAAACAGAGGCTGGATGGCCATATGTCAGGGATGCTTTGATTGTGTATTCCTGCATGGCAGGGGGTTGGATTGGATGGCCCTTGTGGTGTCTTCCAACTCTACAATTCTATGATTCTATGATTTACTTTCTGATATTTCTGGATGTGCTGTATGGCTCTTAAAAGACTGGAATAAGATGGATGTGGTTCTGCTCTACCTTGGTCTCTATGCCCATGTTTCATCATACCTGTTGCCATTCTCTCTATGGAACCCATTTCCCCTCCTTTCATAAACTGGAGAGTGAGCTCTGCAAAAGAAATCATACTTTGGAAACAGCATCAACTACCCAAACTAAACAACATTTTAAAACCTGGCACCATTTCTCCCAAATAATATTTTCCAAATATTTGTTTCTGGGATGAGTTTGCTTATATTTCTAGAACACAACATTTGGAACATAGACAATTGGACAACACATGCTGTGTTGTCATGTATGCTTCATACTTTTTAGTGAGGATTATATTCTGCAAAATTTGCTTAAGAATATTTCGCTTACTCTAGAAATGCCATCATTATCAATTGCACATTGAAATCATGGCTCACTAGATTCTGTATAAGGGGTGGGAAGTAAGTGGCCCTCCAACTATTGGCAGACTGTAGTTATCAGTAGGTCAGGTCAGCATAGTTCATGGTGAAGAACACTGGGAGTTGTTGTGCAGCATTATCTGAGGGGTTGCAATTGCTATGTAGCCATAAGGGCCAAGATCCTGGATCAGGAAACGTATCACACATGCATAGCTATGATATTTCTCTGATTTAACCCTCCCCTGAAAAATATTTTCTCTAGTACAATCCTCCACATCAACATGGTCATTTTCTGGCTAATGGAAATCAGAGGAAGCCACAGAAAAGCATCCAGCTATTTCCCTATAGCTGAATGCACATCAAGGCTATCATCACCAGGGAAATCTAGAGGACCCTCAGGAAAGTCCTGGAGGATGCCTGTTGTCATGTGCCCACCTATAGGAAAATAGCTGGATGTTTCTCTGCCATTCTTGCCCCCTTCCCTCCACCAATCAGGAAAGTGTGGGGTAGGCACACCAGACAAAAAGTTTGTACGTGTGGTGGGTTGGTTGTTGCATGGCCAGTACAGAATCCTAACCTCCACAATGGCCAAAAAAGTGAGTTATGATTGGGCCTATGCCATCATAACTCACTAATAGGATGCCAGCAAATGTTTTGCATTTATCCTATGTGGATACCTGTCTGCATTTTGGCAGACACAATGTAAAAATGATGTATAAAAAGAAGAGTGTAAGGATAAAAACATTAAAAGCTTGAATATATTGCCATAAAAGAACATTTTAGAAATCCAGTATGCTTGTTGAAGACTATCTGCAAGTACTTCACTGACATGCATGTTTCTGAAAGGGAGTCTCACATCAATATGTAGGAAACAAAATAAACAGCCAGTACGATGTCCTTGGAATATTCCAATGGTTGGCTGGTCTCCAGGGAAAAGTATGCAAACCGTTTCTATCTGGGTGTCATGGCAACTAGAGGTGCAAGATCAAATACAGATTCAGTTCAAAGGATCAGGTTGTCATGCAATGTTTTTAACAACACTGGGATGGCTTCTCAGCTGTAGCCATAGATGTTAAATTGAGGCTTTCACCTCCACCAATCAGTGTTTCTGTTGGATGCTGAAACAAGGGAAATGTAAAGAGTACAAGGTGGTATTGAGTGGCTTCCTCTTCAATGAAAGGCACTGCCATTATCTAAAGGGAGCCAGTGTGTTTTTTTTTCATTTGAATGTTGAACTGGGAATTAGGAGAGCCAGGTTCAAGTCCCTACATAGCCATGAGATTCATTGTGTGACATCAGCCTTGCCACTTTCTCTCTCTGCTTGACATACCTCACAACAATGTTGTGGCAGGATAAAGCAGGAAGGAAGATAAAAATATTTTTAAATATTTGAAGGGATGTCATACTGAGGATGGAACAGGCTTGTTTTCTGCTGCTCCAGAGACTAGGGGGCCGGTTACATGGCAATATTTTCCCCGCAATGTATCGCAATATCGCACTTTCGATACAGCGTCGCATAGTGTACACAATTTTTCATTACTTTTTGTGAAACACCGCAATCAAAGTTCACATGATGCAATTATGCGGAATTAAATAAGTTACGAATTATTCGATTTCGGGTTTTTTTTAGTTCCCACAGTATCGACATTTCGCATTTTAGCTAGTACCGTAGCTGTCAATCAGCGGCATACGTCACTCCTTTATAGTTAACTTCCTTTCTGTGCTCCCGCCACTCTTATTCCTATTGGCTAACAGTTTCTATTAAACTTCCCGCTCCAAGAAATCTGATTGGGCACGCCTATACCTGGTGCACCTCATCGTTCGCCCACCGTCGTTAGGGTATCCCTACCTATTCAATTTAAAAATGGAGGCTTTAGCAACTATTTCTTGTTGCTTTTGTTGATGTTCAGAATCATAGCCACAATTGCTGCATTTCAGGATGCATGCAGGTCTTATCGCCGCAGAAGCTGTATTAGGAGAAGGAATAGATGTAGGCAGCTGCGATCCTTCATAGAACAAGTCATCACAAAGCAATGTCCCTTTTTCTCAAGATATATTCTTCCTTTTGCTGTGAAAGAGGTGCTTCCCTGCCTGCGTGATGTTTTTGTTTGGTGGGAGGGATGCTTTAGTGGGCCACTCCCAAGGATCCGCCTAATTTCCGGTAGATGAAAAAAATGCGAAAGTGGATGTCGGATAGTTCACAATATCGATAGTGTGCTATACTGCAGAACTTTTAAAAAAAGAGTGGAAAATCAGCGCAGTCAAAAGTTGCACCACTTACGGGTATTTTACACCCCCTCCTTCTGAAAAGGGCGATACTGCATCGAAATACGTGGGAACTATCAGGCGTCTTGCCGAATTATTACACGACTTATTTTGCCATGTAAACAGCCCCTAGGACACAGAGCAATGGACTCAAAGTGCAGGAAAAGAGATTCCACCTAAACATTGGGAAGAACTTTCTGACAATTAGAGCTGTTCAGAAGTGGAATGCACTGCCTCAGAGTGTGGTGGAGTCTCCTCCTTTGGGGGGTTTTAAACAGAGGCTGGATGGCCATCTGTCGGGAATGATTTGATTGTATATTCCTGCATGTCAGGGGGTTGGACTTGGTGGCCTTTGAGGTCTCTTCCAACTCTATGATTCTAAGTATTTTGAGATTACTGGAAGAAAGGTGGAATATAAATTTGCTATGCTGACTAGGGCTGAGATGTAAGAAATAGCTCTACTGAAAGAACAAATCTAGTCCAAGAAAACCATTCTAGGAAATGAAAAAGGAACCAGGAGTTCCATAGTTTTAGGCAATGAGTTTTTCCTTTGAAAATGTTAGGATGATAAAACAGAAAGAAAACTTTAGTGAGGTGGAGCTAAGGGGAAATGAGAAAGTTTATGTTGAGTTTGAACCAGGTAGTCTAGTTATTCACTGGATGGGTGACTAGACATGGCAGGATGGTTCTGTTCTAGATTACATTAAAGCATAATTTGATTTGTCAGACTCAGTTTGAACATTCCAGTTATACATGCATGCTTCTATGGAGCAAAAAACAAAGCAAATTCATTTGAACCAGATTTTTCCCAATAAATTCATTGATTATAACACCTGTAGTATGTACTTGTATGCTTCCAGAGAACACAACAAAATCTATTTTCTACAGCCAAGCTGTGTGATACAAGCATATAGGTTCATATTCTCTGGACAGAGGTTCACAACTCAAGGCTGGAAAGATCATTTTTGCAAAGCTTACAGAAAGCAGGGATGGGAAAAGGGAGGACCGGGGCAGAAGGAGCAAAAGATGATGCAAATGAACGTTTTCAAACTGATGGAACAATAGCACTATTGTAGATGTGATCGTGAGTGTTTTCAAACCAATATGTTGCCAGTATCTTTCCATTTGCTTCAACAACACAATTGTTGCAAGACAAAAGGCTGGTGTGATTGTCATATGTTCAAATGGCTGGAATATATCCTATTGGCTGTTTGTGATTTCTCTATTCATATAATCTGGTAGTGGTGTAAATGGGAAAGCCACAGAAAAGCAGCCCATGTTTTCTGTTTGAAAAACTTTAATGAGGACTAAAAATCTCTGTCCTTAGTAGCATGCTAATATTGCAACAGCTTTAGTAACTCAATAATCACCTATCTTTCCCAATTAGGATGAGAGTTAGACTTTGGTGCATTCACCTGGACTGGTGGAATTGGACTGCTTACCCCCTCTGTAATCTTTTAGGATAAAAAAATAACATAGTTTAGAGAAATGAAAAGTACCTTAAAAGACTGACTGATGGATTGATATCTCTCTTTTCTCCTGACATAGGACCCAAGGAATCTCTCAAAAATCAAAAAAAATCTTATTAATACAAAGGTTTCTTTTTTAAAAAAATAAACAATTTGATTAAAAATATGAATTTCAAACAGTTTAAACTACAGTTTGAGATAATTTCACTATAAAAAAGCCTTCAATACTCTTCTGTACAATAATGGCCTTATCTACACAGGCTAAATGCCTCGGCTTTCCCCTATTGCAGAACCCTGCAGTCCATATGATGCAGGGCACTTGCCCTGTTCTGCCTCTGGGCAGTCCTCACCACCCCCAGGGCAGATATGGACCTGAGACCAGGGCAAGCTGGGACAGGGGCCAATAAATTGCTATTAAAAAAAAATTTACTCCATCACTGGCAGCCAAAAATGGATCAGGCCCTGCACATCTGCAGCAGGCCATCTGGCCCACTGACCCTTGCTGCCATCACCATCTCCCTGGCTCTCCTGAAAGCCAAGCAGGAGTCCCGCAGCATGTGACCAAGGCTGGTCACATGCATAGGGCCTTCAGTCACATGTTGCATGTCCCATTTCTGGCTTCAAGACAGCAGAAAAATAGGTGGTGGCCGCAGCTGCAAGGACAGGATGACATTCCTGTGTGGACTCAAGCCCATTTCGTCATGGTAATGGGGGAAGGACAGGCCAGCTCCACAGGTAGGAGCCAGCATATCCCAATGTATATATAATCCCAATATATAAACCCAATGTATAGCAAATGCTGACATGTGTCTACCCATTAATAATAAGGGATGCCACTAAATTATACAATCTGTCATGGCACTGTTACCTGGCCTTACACCCCCTCCCTCCAATAATTTATAATTCAGCTTATTAGACACTTCATGTGGTTTTCAGTAGACCAGGGCAACCCAAACATTAGGGCCAATGAAGGTTACTTGAATCCTATGAAGAGGTCTTGGAAATTGAAGGTTTTGCATAGTTTTAATGTGTGTTGTCTGATTATAAACGAATGACGATGACGATGATGTCATTGTGTGCAGGACTGAGTGGAAGGTTCACTTCCTTTAGCCCAGTTAACACACCTAAATGTGTGTCCAGTCATATGAAGTACATTGCTGCAGGGACTATTAAGAGAACATTTCAAGAAGTGTCCTTTTGCAACAAAACTTAATTACTCATCATTATTCACATTACCGAGTAGACCACAAGTTGAACATGAGTCAACAGTGTGATGCGGCAGCTAAAAAGGCCAATGTGATTTTGGGCTGCATCAATAGAAGTATAGCGTCTAGATCAAGGGAAGTAATAGTGCCACTCTATTCTGCCTTGGTCAGGCCTTACCTAGAATACTGTGTCCAGTTCTGGGCACCACAATTCACAAAGGATATTGACAAATTGGAGCGTGTCCAGAGGAGGGTGACTAAAATGGTGAAAGATTTGGAAACCATGCCTTATGAGGAAAGACTTAGGGACTGGGTATGTTTAGCCTGGAAAAAAGATGGTTAAGGGGTGATATGATAGCCCTGTTTAAGTATTTGAAGGGGTGTCACATTGAGGATGGAGCAAGCTTGTTTTCTGCTGTTCCAGAGACTAGAACACGGAACAATAGATGCAAGCTCCAGGAACAGAGATTCCACCTCAACATTAGGAGGAACTTTTTGACAGTAAGAGCTGTTTGGCAGTGGAACACACTCCCTCAGAACGTGGTGGGGTCTCCTTCCTTGGAGGTCTTTAAACAGAAGCTGGATGGCCATTTGTCAGGGATGATTTGATTGTGTATTCCTGCATGGCAGGAAGTTGGACTGGATGGCCCTCGTGGTCTCTTCCAACTCTACAGTTCTATGGTTCTATACCAGGGAAACAGTTTATGCATTTTTGTGAACAGAAATAAATAAAATGATAATAGAATAACAAAGACATTTCTTTTCTGCTAAAATTCCTAGGCTTCCAAAATATAGGAGGGGGAAAAAACTTCATTTCTACAATGCTCACCACCTCTTCTCTGAGAAAGACCTGCTTTCAGATATATTAATTCTGCAACTTTCTTGGTCAATTAAACTGACAATGACAAAAAGAACCTCTCATTTTGACCATGCAAAGTCATATCAATCAAATTCATTTTTCCAAGCCTCTTTAAGAATTTGAATCTAGCCGACATGAACACAAAAGCTATTTCTAGGGCACTCTGATTACAAAGAACTCAGTGTTTTTGACATGCTGAGCACAAAGTCGGAAGAATAAATCCTCTTCAAATACTTGCTGGATCTTTGCAATCCATATGCATTTAAACATATTGAACAATTTATCGATGGCCCCATCAGGGTTGACAGTTTGTAGCAATAGTTCCAAACATGGAAAAGAAGACTGCTCAATAGGCCAGTGCAGAAGGGCAAAATGAAGTAAAAACACTACACTAGTTTGACTGAAAGCATCAAGAATGTTGAATGGCTTGAATTATTACTCCTAAACAGCACACTTTAACCTCTACCCTCCACTAAAGTTTCAGCAACTTGTATCATATAGAGGATGCACTGAAGAGCATAAAAGTTTCCTCTGAATTTTTTGCTGTTGTGTGCCTTCAAGTCATTTCTGACATGATGATCCTAAGGCTATCATGGGGTTTTCTTGGCAACATTTATTCAGAGGGGCTTAGCCATTGCTTTCCTCTGAAGCTTAAAGATTATGACTTGCCCAAGGCTACCTAGAGAGCTTCCATGGTTGAGCATGGATTCAAAACCTGGTCTCCTGGAGTACTAGTCCAGCACTCAAGCCACTGCACTAGGTTTGTATTCCTTTGAAAACAAATGGCTATTTCACCATGGAAATGTATCTCCATGCTGCTGCGGCAATTGAACAACTCGTGGTGTCTCTTCATACTGCGGAGGGATAGAAAACAGTTCCTCACAGTACAGTATGGAAACTTGTGGATAGCCATAGAGCAATGGCTGGTTATTTCAGTAGTAACCCCTTGAGGGGCCGGAAGTTGGTCCCTTCCTCTGTATTGCACAAAACAGGCAAATACCATTCACTGACTTTTAGAACCATATAAAAGTAAAATTGTCTCATAAATGAAATAAGACTTTGTAAAGAGGGACTTTCTGAAGAAAGCCTGCATCTGTAGAAACGGGCTGTAGCCCACAAAGGCTTATGCTGAAATTAAATGACTAGTCTTAAAATTTGCCATAAGACTGTTACCCAAAGAGGTCTTGGAAATTCCAAGAAAATATTGAATGAGTTTCTAATATGTTGGGGAAATCTACTCGACTTAGCAATGCAAAAAGGGGGCAACAGAGAAGGGGATCTTTACACATTAATCTATATTAATCTATACCCCTAGTCAGACACAGACATAAACAAACACAAGATGAAAAATTAACAATAATATTTATTAAAGACATAAAAACAATAACACCAGGCATGCACACATTCATACAGAAAGCATTCACACAAGACCACTAGGAATGGCAGAAAAGAGGTTGCAGAGGGATAGGTAGGGAGATTTCTGGGGAAAGTACTACACCTGTCTTATAGTCCAAAGTTTGTTGATCAAACCAGTAGAGTGGATAGATGAATCTGGAGTAGTTAACACAGAGTGATGTGGAGCCTACAGGAATATGCTCTGTGTGCCCTGGCTACATAGAGGGGCAGGGTGTCCCCTGGAAATGGAATCTGTGCGCAATGAAGCACACAAATGATTGCTCCATCCATCTATAGTCTACCTCTCAGGTGTACAGTGGAGCCTGTGTCCCCTTGACCTTTTGAAGTTTTCTCACAGTTTGGAATTTGTCTGTAGTCCTTCCTTTGGGCAAAGCATGGCTTTCAGCACATCTCTGAAACCATCCTGCTCTTCCCCATGGAAGACCACATTGATAAGCCAAATCATAAACAAGCCAATTTTGGTGTTTCTGGGGGCGGGGCTTATTAGGGGCATTAACAAGACTACTTTTTCCGTCTCTTTTTATACTGAAACAAGCTACCTCTTTGAAAAGTTCTGCCTTTTCAATTATTTCTTTACATTTTGTCAGTTTAAGTGGACATTTTGCAAAGAACCTAGAGCAGAGATTGGAAAAGATACATTTTAAGACTTTCAGATATTGTTACTGGACTTGCGGTCTAAAAAATAAATTTTCTGAGCTCTGTTCTGCAAGTAGAGATGAGTTTTATCTGTCAGTTGTATTCTGGCTGCATTTCTGAGAAACCTGCTACCATTGTTGTTCTGGTCCAGTCCCATTTCAGTTGTCCTCTCCCAGTCCCAGGGAGATTTGTACACTTTCTAGTACAAATTTCTCCTAAAATAAACATTTTTAGTAATAGGGCATTTTTATTAATTTTAAATAGTAATTTATTAAAAGCCATTTTATTAATATACAATTTTCCCTTGGCCATTTATGTACATTTTGTACAAGTTTATGCATATTATTCAAATAGATGCATTGTTAGACTGCCGATTTGGCCTATCCAGGGTGTTTGCTTGCATAAATGTTTTTTCCGGTGTTGTATAATGAGACTTACATGTTTCTCCTTACGCAATGGTTTTGCAAGGTTGCACAACAGCTACTAGATGGGGTCCAGATACAGTTCAATACCAGTCTTGCCATTTACCCCTCTCTCTTCTCTGGCTTCACTTCACAATCATCTTTGACCTTTCAGACCTTAGTGAAGGTTCACTGATGAAATGTTACATTCCACCAGCTTCAAATAGGATTTCAAATTTAGTTGTGCACATAGTTCCATGCATGGTTTTTCTTCACCAAAATGTATCACATGTCTTAAAAATGTATAAAACTCTGAGGTAAGAAAGCAATTTGTCATGTTTCAAGTTGCAAAATGGATATTTTCATAAGAAAAGGAAAAGCCAACAACTTTCTCTTATATCCCTATCTACAAGCTGGCACAAGTGTTATTAATGGAGCTAAATGACAGGGGACATTTGATGGTTGTGTATTTAATCTATATCCTTTCTCTTAAAACTGGAATTCAATGCTGCTCACAATAAGATTAATGTTAAAAGGTACAGAAAAATATATTAAAAACAATTAAACACATTATAATATTAAAAGACAGTTTAACTAAAAGCAGTTTAGAAGCACATCAGTTAAAGGAAGTGCAGCTCCTTCCTCAGCAGTGAGTTAGTTTCCAAAAGCCTACCTGAATAAAATGACTTTTCTGCTGACAGAAAATCAACATGGGGCTTGTCTATACAAAGCAATAAAATGTGGATTGGTGTGCAGTAACACCAATTCGCAGCAGCTTTTGTCTCCACTTTTTTTTCAAGATTGCAAGTATGTGAAGCTAGCTGCATTTGATGTTCAAAAGGGCATGCCTGAAAATCAAGATGGCTGGTGTGAGTGAATTACTTGTGTTTTTATTCTCAACAGTTGCTACTGCTGAACAGTATTTTTTTAAAAAAGCAAATCCAATGTGAAGAATTGTGATCTTCTGCTTAAATAATAGGGGGAAAAGCTGTTTCATTGCCTCAGTGCATGATCGCTACAGCAGAAATCCAACATGGTGGTTCCTGGCACTACCTTGCCAGGAAGCTCTGCCCCCATGCACATCTGACCAACCAGTTTCCACTTCTACTTTTATCTGTAAAGCACAGCAAATCTAATTGGTTGTCCCAATCAGCAGGAATGCACATTTCCATCACAGTTAAAAAAAAAAAAAAAAAAACTTTGGGAAAAGCCCAAAAGGCTTTTCCTGCAGCATATATCACATTTTTGGTCCCCCTCCTTACAAATACAGCGAAATTATGTGGGATCCCATTGGGACAAAATGTATTCCCGAATCCTATGAGGAGCATTTTCACTGTTTAAACAAAACAGGGAAAGAGCCAGACTAGCCCCCCTCACAGTGGAAATCCACAGTCTGGGAGCAGCTCTCTTGCTAGAAAGGTAGCCTCTAGCTCTGTTTAGGCATTGCCTTTGAGGGCTGATGAAACACACTGTTTAGGCAGGAGGGAGTGTCCTAGACCCACTTGTTTCATCAGTGCTTTGGTTAATCAGGATTCAGAATCATGCAGAGAATATCCACACCTACAGGAGACCTTCTACTTCAGATTATTCAATTTCAGTTTCCAGATGTGCAAAGCTGATACAGAGGGGGGGGGTCAGCTAGTGTGCTCCCCTCCCAGCATGTTGCTTAACCCAAAGAGAATACCTGAATAGGGCTTTTATATCTCTGAACCTATCCTTGTCTGTATCATCTGTTCCTTCCCATTCAAGTAGCAAAAGATAATACAGTGTCGAAAATATGACGATGATGTGATCCATATCTTTAAGTCCTTGAATGAGGACCTTTCTTTCTTTCCTTCCCTCTGTAATATGGATGAAAGCTATGCATTATAAAATATGATCTTCACTTGCTATGTTCCAGTACATTTCTAATTTTAGTAAAAAGTGACTGTGACCAATTGACTGGTGCATGGTCTGATCAGCCTGTGGTACAGAGAAAGGAAGGAAGGAAGGAAGGAGGGAAGGAAGGAAGGTGTTTTTGAAGCAGTTGTATGGGTGTATGGCAGCTTGATTCTTCTGCTAAAATCAAGGTGCTGACAGTTTAACAGTTTGATACATTTACTAAAATTAATTTCAATTAGGAACAACAAATATAAATGAGTGTTGAAACAGTCAACGTACCTGTGTGCTACATCTCTCATCATTAGACATGATTTTCATTTGAGGCAATTAGTAGAACTTGTAGACAGTGAATTATCTCTCCTAAACAATCAGAGACATTGGGTAAGCTTCATGGTGTGACAATCTTTAAATAAATTAACACAGTGCTAAACTTTCTAATGAATTTTGACATGCACATGTTATTTTTTTGTTAAGATGATTACTAAAGCATGAGAAAAAGAGTAGTCTGTGCCATTGCTTTCCATTTCAGGGCTTACATGCAGAGACAAAGAGGGAGGGGGAGGGAGGGAGAGAAAAGTCTCCCCAAACTTCCAGGAACATTTATGTACAAATTTGGGAATATTTATTTAAGGGCTTCCATTCTACATATTCTCCATCTGGCCTCACTATCTTTAGGATTGATTAGGAAGGAAAGTAGCCAGTTGATGTGGTTAATTAGGGCTAAATGGACCTTCCAGCAACATTTATCTGGGTCAGGTTGCAACCTCAAAGCAACTCTGGTATTACTTGTTAAATTCGCTGTCCTCTATAATGAAAATAAGGCAGCCAGTATAAAAGAAAAGACACATGATATTGTTGATCTTGTGTGCCAGCATTCAGAATTCCTCATGCTTTTCTTCTTCGGTTGACATAATTTATCTGCCAGAATTTCAGCTTAAGAATAGAGATGAACTTTTGACACAATGGACTCTAATATAGAGTAATATAAATGGAATTTCACTGTAGCAATGTTGTTGATGGAGGAGATTTTCCCTTGACTTCAGTAAAACACAGAGACAGCTTTCTACAATTATACAACCCAGGAACTTTTTAATTAAAATATCAAGCCTAAATTCATTATTGGTGTTTTCATTCACAGAATTTCTTTTTTAAAAAATAATAATCATTACATATAAGAATAAATCTGTTTCTTTAAAATTGTCTACCTTTTAAAAAAATACAGGAAACTTAAAAAACTATATATACACAAATTCACAAAACATCTAAAATTAATTATTATGCTCTCACAATTCTTTTTTTCTATCTATTTCCATTTTATGTTTTGATATAACATGGCCAAGGTCACTTTTAGTAATGAATCCCATAATGTGTCCTTGGGTGTCAGAATAAGTATGGTGAACTGCTCCCAAATCTTTGGAGCAACCATTTCTGCTGATGATTAGACTTGGCTCTGCTCCATTATCTATTATAGTTTCTATCCTGTGAATAATTGAGCATTCCCATGAATCAGATAAAGAATCTGGCTGGTATTTTTTTTATATATATATATAAATATATTCACTGCTAATGTATTTTTGGTCATATACAAGTAAAAACATTAGGGCATGAAACTTCAGGATCTCTTCATATTCCCACTTTAAAACACACACACATTCACATGCAATTGCTATTACAGGTAGGACTAATGGTATGCTTCCAATTTTAGCTATCCTTCTCTCTCTATCCTTCTTCCCCAGATCAACACGAAGTGCCCAGTTCACTATGTAGGTTGAATGTGCCATTTCTCAAGGGTCAATGATCTTACCCAAACCCTTCCATTGTTGTGAGATGATGTCCTGCCATTGGACATGGGTTAGATGCTCTTCTAACCACTCCACATGGGATTGGTAGACTAAGGACTTTTTCGGATGAGGTTTTATAACGCTAGCAGCCTTGACCCCATTGTGAGGCTGCTGCGCTGCAGGGCATCCCTTTCGGATGATGCTCTGCCCTGCTGATCCTCTGCCGATGCTGTTGCGTAACCACGGGGACACTGCAGCGTTATATTTGGCAGTTTTCTAATCACGATCAACTTTCGTGATTAGAAAACTGCCAAATATAACACTGCAGCATCCCCGTGGTTATGCAACAGTATCGGCAGAGGATCAGCAGGGCAGAGCGTCATCCGAAAGGGACGCCCTGCAGTGCAACAGCCTCGCAACGGGGACGAGGCTGCTAGCGTTATAAAACCTCATCTGAAAAAGTCCTAATTATCCCATTGCTTCCTAGTTTTGACTTGCAGAACTATAAAATTGAAGCATTTATCTCACGTTGGTCCATGTTTTTATTTAAAATATAACATGAGAAAAGCTCTGGCAACCTTCTCATGCATATTCATTACCTTCTCTAGTCTTTCCCCATATGATTCCCTTATTTTTTTAAAATTTATTTATTTTAGGTTTCACATCTAAATATACATATAGTCAAGAGATTATTACACAGATATATCCATCTAATTTCAAAACTTAACCTCCATTGACTTCCACTGTTATGTTTGCCCAATCCAGTTGTAAAAAAAAAAAACACTAACATATTCCTTATCCTTCTATTTCAACATTTTGTCATTTACACACTATTCCAGTTTTAACTCATTCTTACCAAAGTAACTTTAACTCACTTTTCACTATTTCTTAAAACCGTGTCCTTTCTTCTAAATTCACATTTTGCCATTGCAAAATGGCAAAATGGCATATGATTCCCTTATATCAAGAAATAACATCTTTGTTTCGTTGCATTGCTTGGTTCTTTCATACCAATCTCAATAAAGGTGGCATGAAACATAGGGGTTGTTTACATGGCAAAATAAATCCTCAAAGAATGCGACAAGAAGCCTGATAGTTCCCATGCATTTCGAAGCAACAGCGCCCTTTTCAGAAGGAGGGGGTGCAAAAAACCCATAAGTTGCGCAGTATCAGCTTTCGCTAGTATTCCAGACTTTTTTGATTAAGTTCGTGAAAATGCGCATAATTTGTCATGGGAACTAACCATCGTGTAAACTGGCATCGACCTTTTCGAATTACTGTGAGCAGAGCTGAATCCTGATTGGTTGGAGTGACCATTCTGCTTTATCCAAATAGACTGAGGGGTTGGAGAGAAGAAATTCACCCTCTTTCTGCTTGCAGCCCACTTTGGAAAATCTGCTCTGAGCCCTTCCTGTCTTTTGCAAAGGAAGGCTTTGGGGGTTGGGAAGATTGCTGGTGTGAGTGTGTGTGTGTGTGTGTGTGTGTGTGCAGGGGAAACAGCCAATCGCATGTTCGTCCTTTTGTTTGTTTGTTCTTCCATTCACTTGCCTTTATTCAAAGCTTCGGAGGCAGGGAAAACAATCAGGAATCAGGCAAGCCCTGCTTCTGTGGTGTGTGTTTGTGTGTGCATGCGTGAAGGGAAGGAGTTCGCTACACCATGCTTTTGCTTGTTCGTGCTTTCATTCACTCCTTTCTTTATAGAAGCCTTTTGGGGCTGGGGAAGAGGGGGGGAGTTGACAGATCGCTCTTTTGATCTCTTGTTTTGTTTGTCCTTTTCTTTCCTCTCATTATTTATGGTCTCCATGACCCCCTCTTTGCTCCCTCCCCGCCTCCTTCCTGGCTTTAAGCATCTGGAGGTGATCCCCCCCCACCTTTGCCTGTGTGAACTAAGGAAAACCGAAAGTGGCTGCATCTGGCTGCATCTTCCGAAAATGCCAGGAGTTGTGTGATTTATGCGCTCCTGATGCGGAAGAACGGTAATCCGGAATCTTGCGAACTTTTTCCTGTCGTGGAACCGGCCCCATAATAAATAACAAGGTGAAGGTTTTGACAGTTTTTTTAAAAAAATGTTTTCGGGGGAGAATGTAGCTGGTACAAAAAGATAATAGAGAGTTGCACCTTGAATGTCACAGTAGATAGCAGCTTCCACTCCCAACCTCATTTTTCTGCTTTGCTTTTTTCAACAAATCTAGATCATCTTCTATATAGAAAAATGCATATGGCTTGGCTGACATTGTATTCTATCAGTTCTATTTTGCATCTCTTCGTTTGTATAGATATATGTTTTCTTTCTTGTTCGTTCAGATCTTTGGTCATCCCCCCCACCCCCGGGAAGGATATTTTTATCTTCCCAATGTTGATGTGAAAGCTGATGCTTTTATCTGTTCACCATACTGTCAAATATGCTTTATTTTCATAGAACAATGATTTATTCTGATGGTGGCAAATGCTCATCTTAGCAGGTTTCTCTGTGTTAAAAAAAAAGATGTTCTTTTCATTTTTCATTTTGCCCTCTGTTTTCCTTGGGTAATGATTTGTTTAGGTGTATTGGTGCTCCTTTTGTAACTCTCATTTTGAAAGTCTATTTTTATGAAGGGTGAGTAGTTGACCATTGCTTCTACTTGGTGTGTTTAGATTTACTTGTTTTCAGGCAGTTAGATTTATTTATTTATTTTACTGGGCACATTTAACACCACAAGCTGTGCTAGGTTTCCAAACCTCTGCTATTAGAAGAAAACACAATAATATATGGGACAAGTTCCAAGCAAAAGGCATAATCATCTCTCCCTCTCTCAGTCCCCCTTTCTCATACACACTCACACACATACACACACTCTTGAGCCCCAAGAAAGAGCAAGAACCATTGGGTAGTTCTGTGAGAGAAGCAGATGGACCTCCATTGAAAGAACTGACCAGTTACTGTGCAGTTGTGTAACGCTATGTACACTGGACAAGAAAGTCAGTATAGTGTAGCAGTCTGAGTACTGGGTTAGGACTCTGGGACCACAGACGAAATCACTACTCACCATGGAAACCCACTGGGTGACCTATTTTTATATTTATTTATTTATTTATTTATACCCCACTCTTCAGCCACAAGGCTATCAGAGTGGCTTACAAATTGTTTTAAGCAATAGCAATTTACACATCTATACTGCGTTAAGTAGTTTCCAATGTGTGCCACAGCTGAAGGCAGTGGCAAATCCTATCTGAACCAATCTGGCCAAGAAAACTCCATGATAGGTTCACCTTAACAATTGCCATAAGTTGGAAATGACGTGAAGGCACAGAATAACAACAATAAACACTGGACCAGAAGAGTTGGGTCAGAGGAAGGACTCTGTTCATTCTATTTGTTTGGATACTTTGTTATCCCATCTTTCTTCCCTCACTGAACTCAAGGTAGTGTTGTGCATCTCAGCTTGTCTCCCATCCAGGCACCAACTGGAACCAGAAGAAGCTTCCTCTACCATTTGTCTTGTCTTCAGATCACATGTTGAGGTCTTTTCAATGCATGTGAATTAAAACTTATTAGAAAGAAGACAAAACTAGAGAAACAGAGAATAGCAAGAATCTACAGCTAAACCATTCCTGATAGGTAGTCATCCAACCTCAGCTTAAAAACCCGCATCTTCCCAGTAGTTCCCCTGGCAGAGCCCTGGTGGCTAGCTGGTTCCGCTGTGTCTACCCAGTGGTGGCCCTGGTGGAGCACTGGTGGCTAGGTGGCTCCCCTGTGTATCCCCGGTGTTGCCACTGGTGGAGCCCTGGTGGCTATGTGGTCCCCTGATGGCCTAGGGCTTCCCCCTTGGCGAATGGCCATGTGGCCTAGAGGCCTATCCAGCAGCCTAGGGGATCCCAGCTGGCCCACTACTTGTCCTTCTATCCTCCCCACTGCAGCATAGCTCCCATTTGGCCATCTGCTTGCCCTGACAGTGCTAGAGAGCCCCCCCAGGCCTGGAAAGTGAGCCCTAGGGTCCGAAGTGGCCTGCATGCCCAGGTGGCCTGTGGCTCACACCCCCACTTGGGCCAGCCACACAGCTCCAAGGCCCCTCAGAGACTCCCTCCCCCAGACTTTATTATTTGCCAGCTGCCAACCTGCGGCCCAAGACCCCTGCTACCATGGCCATACCATTGCTGCCAAAAGCCACCGCCAGATGCCATTGCCACCAAAGCCTCCTTTTGTGAGCCACTGGCACAGCCTCTCTGCCTCATCTGCCTCTCATCACCACCAAAGCCTCCTGTTGTTGCTGCTGTGGCCTCTGCTGCTCCACTGCCACCATGACCGGCAAGGCCTCCTCTGCCTTTTCTGTGCTGCCTGCCAGGGCCTCCACCGCCGCCTCTTCGCCGCCACCACCACGGCCACTGAGGCCGTCACCTCCTCTTTGCCGCAGCTGCTGCAGCCTCCACCGCCTCCTCTATGCCCATCTTTGCCACTGCGGTGGCTATTAATGCCTTGCTTTGTCACTACCATGGGAAGGGCTGCTGTGGCCTCTGAGGACTACCCTGCCTCAGAGGCTTCCTCAATGATACGGCCTCTTCAGCTCCTGTGAGCCAACTGAGGTCTCTGACATCAGAGGCCAGTTTGAATACTGGCCCCTAGTGCAGAGACTTTGTCATCCGGTCGTTCCATAAGTGCAGCCAGAAGTCCCGCTCACACCTCCATATTGGCCAATCGGGGTGGGAAAGTCCCATCCGAATTGGCCAATTCTTCTTGCACTCCCTCCAGCCCGCAGGGCAGGACAGGAAGGAGGAGGCAAAGATGGTGGCCTCCATTCAGGCCAGCCATGTGGCCGCAGGGCCACCAATCACAGACAGGGCTCCAGGAGGGCCTCAAACAGCCACCGGACGAGCCCAGTAGCCCCCTTCCTCCTACTGGCAAACACTTCTTAGTAGCAAAGAATTTAATCAGAATCCTTTCTGATATTTAATCAGAATCATCTTTCTTGTAATTTGAATCCATTGATTCTTACCCTCTGGAGCAGCAAAATGCAAGGTCACTCCAGCTTCGACATGACTGAGCTTCAGATACTTAAAGAATGTTGTTTACCTTCTCAGTCTTCTGTTTTCTAGACTAAATTTACCCAGTATCTTCAATTGTTCTTCACAGGGCATCTTTTCTAGACCCTTTCCCATCTTGGTCAGCCTCATCTGGACATGTTCCAGCTTGTTGACATCCTTTTTATATGTAGTAACTGACATTTATCCCTGCTGAAATACAGTCCATCATCACTGGACCAATCCTCCAGTCTGTCACCTTGAACTATGATTCTGTCTACTGAACAGCTACCCCACCCACTTTGCTGTCATCTGCAAATTTAATTAGAATTGCCTCTATTCCTTCTTCCAAACCATTTATAAAGATGTTGAACAACACTGGGATCCAGGACAGAACCCCCATTTATCACTGCTCTCCAAGATCATTAGGAATGTTCTTTGGATTCAGGCTGTTAACAAGTTCCAAATCCATTATCTAGCCCAAATTTTCCAGTTTGTCTGCAAGAATATCATGTGAATATTCTACATTTATGCTACATTTAAAGAATTATACTGATATGCTCCATTTGCAGAATTATACTGATTTAGAAAACTTGGAACTTTATCAAAAATAGAGATAGGATCAGACTGGCATATTATTATTATTATTATTATTATTATTATTATTATTATTTGAGAAAGCCTTGATGGTTCTTAATAATTTTCTAAGTGCTCACAGACCAAGGACTTTATCAAAGATGGCAAAAACCGTGTCATAAAGATGTGATGATAGCACAAAGGGCTGAAATGATCAGACAACGTCCTCATTTACCCATTCCCACTGTGTCACACTGGCGTGAATGAGACATCACGTTTTATAGATGGCTTAACCCATCAATAAAAAGTGACATCCCATCCGTGCCAGCACGACACAGCAGGAACAGGTAAATGATGAGGATGTCTGATAATTTTGCACTTTGTGATATTGTCACATCCTAAATGACATGGTTTTTTGGCAGTATTTGCCTTGTCTGATAAAGTCCCAACAGTTAGTGTTCTATTCTAGAAACATTTCTGGTATCGACATCAAGCTGATTGGCCAGTATTTGATCGTACTTCTCCCTTTGATATTGAGGACCGCATCTGCCCTCCTCCAGTCTTCAGAGACCTTAACTGCTCTGCTCTCCAATAATTCTCAAACATTATAGACAAGGATCCTGAGATAACATTGCCACATTCCTTTTCCCTTGAGTATCATTCTTTAGTACCACCAGTTCATGTGACCCTGGAATTTATTCAAAGTAGCTAGGACTGAAAACTTATTTATTAGTCCCGACTAGAGTAGATACATTCAATCAGTTGTTGGATGATGAACTAATATGTAGGTAGATCCAATGGATTCAATGGCTTTACTTTAGTGAACAGTAACCCTAAGATTTAGACCGAGGTGTTCCTGTACCACCTCTTTCCATGTTTTAGTTGCAGCCCTCTCACTGCATCATTGATTCTTTTTTCACCAGGCTAAGAAGAAATCTCACATTTTATTGAGAGGCATTTGGCTATTAACCAGTTGTTACGGGTCTTTTAATGTGAGATGCTACACTTTGTTATGTCCTCATGGTAATTTTTAAATGTTTTTGAACCATTTTAAATTACAGTTATCCCTCCACATTTATGGGTTAAGCATCCACAGGTATGATTATTCACATACTACTGTATTTTCTGTCACCTCTGCTGCTGCCCTATACATGACAGAAAATATATGTTCTCTCTAGGCATTTCTAGGTCCTCCTGCATGATTCTGTGGTCAACGTCCACTGGATGTTGACCATAGAAGCACACTGGAGAACCTAGAAATGCCTAGAGGTAACACTTCCCAGGACATTTTTAGGTCATTCAATGTGATTTTATGGTCAAAGTCTGCTGGACTTTGACCATAGAATCTTGCTGGAGGATCTGCAAAACTAGGAATTTGGGGACTGAAGAACATTTCATGGAAGGGGTGTAATTCTGGTTATAGTAAAACATAGAACAGAAGTATAACAGCCAGAGAGGTCATCTAAACAATGAAAATACTCTCCATCAAATTCAAAGCAAAGACGACATGTCTTAATGGGATCCCACAGTGTTATATTGTATTCGGAAGGAGGGGGTCCAAAAACCACTGAAACTCCAGAGGAAAAACAGTGTGGGGCATGTGTATTCCCCCTCATTAGGACAGCAAATCAATATGAATTGCCATCCAGTAGTACAGGAAGCACAATCCTGATTGGCTGGACAAGTGCAGGAGATGGGTATGCTAAGAAGCGCTCAGAGATGGCATTTTTTTTCCACCTTCTTGGATGTGAAGCTTATGGGGGCTTCTGCAGGCAAAACCACTATAAAGACAAGTCGCAGCTGCTGGAACTTGCTATTACTATGGGACATTACTTTTTGGGGGGAGGTCATATAGACAAGCCCTTAGAGTTGGAAGAGACCAGTCCTTTAATTTCTGCAGGATCTACAATGCAGAACAACATTCATAATAAGACTTCCACCCAAAATATGTGTCTAGCAAACAAAAGCCTCCCATCTCCTGAAGCAGACAGCTCTTACATTTAAGAAATTAATGTTCAGAGGGAAAACTGCTCCCCTACAGTTTGTACCTATTTGTCTTGTCTCCAGATGGAACAGAGAACAAATCTTAGCCATCCTCTGTGTCATAGCCCATTAGATATTTGAAGAACCCTAAGAAGGACTGGGAAATAATCTTCTCACTATTAGGGATTTTAAGCATTTCTCGCATGTTCTAGAATGTGTGGATTCTGAATGTGCAGCTTATAGTCATGAGTTTGTTGCTAGTCTTTTCTACACCGGCCTGGCAAAGTTTTCAATGCTGTCTGCTACCTATACTTTCAACTGAATTGGAACTCATGGCTCCTTATGTGCATGGGATGCTTATTCTTGACTAGGGAGGTAAATCCTAGCCTAGTTCTTCCTTGCATTCAAGATGTAATAATTACCATATTTTTCTCACCTTTGAAGGAGAAAACAAATACTATTTCTCTACAGTATTCTCCCTGTATTCAAATATCCTGAAGTGTTTCCAATGAATTATTCTGTAGAGAACTACCCCCAACCTCTCTATATATATATGTGTAGGGAAACATTTCCTGCACAGAAAGCATGTTCCACATTTTCTGAACAGAAAACTTGGTTTTAGGTCAAAAAGCTCTACATGTATCTCCTCACAAAAAATCACCCAGAACACTTTGATGTTCTAATACTCATAGAAAAATGCATGAAAATTTCATTGCCTTTATTGTTCTTCTGATGGGGTTTCCCAACTGCCAGGAAAATGATTTTCCAGTCTGGAAATTAATAATCATGAATATTCTTCCCACCCCTACTCGGCATGTAAGGCCTCCATATTTCGCCTCCCACAGCTTTGTGAGGTTTCATGCATGAATTGATTCATGATGCTTGCTTGCTTCATATGGTAATGTACACAGTTTATGGAGAAAAGTAATATGAGTGGCATTGTTTACTTGAGGAGCTGACAGCCATCTCAGTGATTATGGCTGCTGGGGTGAAGGTACAGCCATGAGTATGGAAATGGAGCACTGGCTTTTACGTGTAAAGCCTACTTCTAAGTTCATTCCATATAGTCACCTTTTTGGCAGTGCAAACTGGCCCTCAGTTTTCTGTATTTGGGGATATTTATTAGCATACAAGAGACCATTATTTAAAAAATTACTTACTGATAGATTCAGTCACAGGAGCTCATATTCATTCTTTTGTCACTTATGAAAATCTATTTCTTCCCTCAGGCTCTCTTTTTCACCCCAAACACCTTCTATCTAATCATATATAATCATTTAGCATCCCATTCTCATCATTTATTCTACAGAGTAAACCAGTATAGTCTCTGTATAGAGACAGAGGATTCAAAAGCAAACAGTTCTTATACGTTTGATTCCTTGGTTGTTATGTAACGTCTAGATCACAATTTTTCTTTAGTACTAACTACTGGTGTATCTTATATGCTTTACACCACTCTTTTTTTTTTAATTGCCTTCAAAGTGAGTATTCAAACCAAAGACTTTATCAGATCACACAAATATGGTGTCATAAGTATGCCTAATGATAATGAAAGTGCACCACATACCAGACAATGTCATCCTTTCGCAATCATGTGTAGGGAATAAGGTGTACTTTTTAAATATATTACACATCTCAATTAACACATCTCTCTCTCTCTCTCCATCTTATATTAAATTATAGCATCTAACAAAAAAATCCCTAAAATCCTCTAAAATACCCCCCTCCCCCTTTGACTTCCTATCTGAATCTAGTTCTGCATTCCTCCCCTCTTATTACTTTAAACTTCTCTGCTACTTTTACTAAAATTGTTACCCATATGGGTTTCCTTTTCCAGTGTTGCTCCTCATCCATAATCACTTTAAAGTCAGTAATGCTATTAATTACAAAAAGTTAATAATATTGATATTGTTATTGATTACTGAATTTCCAGTAACTGACCTTATTTGTAATTAATATTTATCTGTATTAAGTATATATATATATATATATATTGTATATATTATTCTCTCTATTCCTTTTTCCTTTTTCTCACTTAAAGGATCAAGTTTTTCTTAATCTTTAATTGTTGCCAAATCTCCCCATTTTTCCTTGAAAAATTTGAAAATTTCATCCAATCCTCATAATGTTTCCCCAAAGATTTGCCTTTCAATAAGACTGTCAATCTGTCTGATTCCATCATTTCTCATGTCTTTAAAATCCAATTTTCTATTGTTGGTGTTATCTTGGTCTTCCATACTTTTGCATATTCAATTCTCACTGCTGTCACCATATAAAATAGGACTTTACCATTCTCTCTTTCAGTTTTTTCATCCATCATCCCCAAGAGATAAAATTCTGGTTCAAATGGAATATTAATATTCAAAATTTCATGTGTTCTTCACCAATAATTTTCTGCTGCTTTACAGGTCCACCAAAGATGAAAAAATGAACCGACTTTATGGTCGCATTTCCAACAGCTACTCTTTGTATTCTTGTACATTTTGGACAGTTTATATGGAGAATGATGCCATCTAAAGTACATTTTGTAGTTATTTTCTCTCACATTTTGACTTAAGGTAAATTTCATCCTATTTGTCCACATTTTCCCCATTGCTTTAATTCAATTGGATGACCCACATTTTGTGTCCATTTTATCATAACGTCTTTAATCACATTGTCTTCTGTTTCCCATTCAAGCAAAGTTTTATAGAATCTCGTAATCATATTTTTATTCCCTGATTGCACAATTTCCCCCCAAATTGATTTATTTGCTTCTGTTCTCTCCAGTTTCTTATCCATTTTGTACCTTTCTTTTATCTGTCTATATAGATACCAATGGCATTCAATCCCATCTTTTTCCAATTCCTCTTGCATTTTTATAAAGTATTGATTGCTTTTTACCAATAACATGTCTTCATATGTGGCCCATTTTTTTTGTTGAGACTCCTTCTTTACGAAAAAGTGTCTCATGTGGAGATGTCCATATTGGGATTTTTGGGCATAGTTTATTTTTATATCTTCTCCAAATTCTTAATAATATTTTCCTAATGAAATGATTGTTGAAATCTTTCTTTACCTGTCTTTACTGTAAAATAGGTAAGCATGCCAACCGGACCTATTTCCATCTCCTTCTGTTTTCAGTAACTTTTCATCTTCCAATGAGACCCATTCTTTTATCCATGTTAAGCAACATGCTTCATATTATAACCCCATACTGGATATGCTTAGGCCTCCATGTTCTTTTAGATCTTGAAGGATCTTCATCTTAACTCTCAGCTTCTTACCTAACCAAATGAATTTGGACTATCTCCTTGCCAATTTTTCAGGTTTACCTCATTATGAATAGTTGGAAGCATTTGAAATAAAAATAGAATTTTTGCAATATATTCATTTTTATTGCTAATATACACCCCAAAAAGGAAAGTTTTAAGTTTTGCCAATTTTTTAAGTCTTTTCTTACTTCTGACCATGTTTTCTTGTAATTGTTTTGGAAGAGATCTGAATTTTTATTTGTAATATTAATACCTAAATATTTTACTTTTTAAGTTATTTTGAAATCCGATTTTTATTCCAATTCCATTTCTTCTTTCTTGGTCATGTTCTTTGCAATAATTACTGTTTTATCATTATTGATTTTTAGCCCTAAAAAGCAGACAAAGAAGAAGAAGAGGAAGAAGAAGACCAAGATATGGTCCCTACTGGAAAAGGAGAAGGAACATTCGATGAGACTGAACCAAGTTTGGAATTTAATAAACAAATTGAAGATTAAAAAGGGAAGGTAAACAAACAAACAAACAAACCATGAATTTAAAAATGTTGACATGGAATGTAAAAGGCCTTAATCAACCGGAGAAAAGAAGAAAAATATATCACTTATTGGGAAAGAAAAAATATGACATTGTATACCTATAAGAAACACACATTAAAAAGAAAGATGTCCACTTGTTCGTGAATAAAAAATTAGGTAATTAACTTATATCGGCTTATATCGGTTGTGGTTATGTTTGTGAATAATAGAATTAAAGCAGACATGCTTTTTTGTAATCAGGAGGGACATTATATAGGAGTGGAAGGAGTCATACAAGGGAAGAAAACTTTAATGATTGGACTTTGTGCACCATTGGAGAAAAAGGGAAAAATCTATCAGGAGCTCATGTTAAAAATACTAGATTATAACTATGAACGAACAATCATTTTTGGAGATTGGAATTGAGTTATCTCTCCTAAAAAAGATAGAAAGTCAACAAGGAAGATAAAAAATTTACAAGGGAAACTACCAAAAACATTTGAAGCTATGACAGAGAACCTTGCATTAATAGATGTGTGGAGATAAGTATGGAGATGCAAAAGAATATACTTTTTATTTCCCACGGCATAACTCCTTCAAAAGATTAGATTTTTTTAACGATATCTCGCACAACGTGCAATACAATACAAAGAATGGAGACCCTTCCGAGGATATGGTCAGATCATAATCCAGTACTATTAGAATTAAAGGAAAAAAGATCTGAATATAATTGGCGTTTAAATGAATATTTACTTCAGAAAGATGAAATAGTTCAAAAAGCTAAACAAACATTAAAATGGTACTTTCAAGAAAACCTAATTGAAGAAACGAATGTAAGCACAGTTTGGGCAGCTTCTGAAGCAGTTATGAGGGGATTCTTTGTTCAGCAAAGTAGTGAGATAAGGAAAAAGAAATTGGAAAGATTATTGAAACTTAACGAAGAAGTAAGGGAAAAGGAGAAGGAAATGGAAGAAAATCCAAACAAAAACGAACTGATGGTAGAATTACAAATTCTCCAAAAGCAAATATCAATGGAAATGGTTGCTGAAATTCAAAAGAAATTAACATCTATGAAACAAGTCTACACTCAATTGAACTATTGAACACTCAAACAAACTGGGAAGATGGTTAGCCTTTAGGCTCAGAACGATGAGAGAAAGAAATTATATAACCAAGGTTAAATTGGAAGGACAGATATATACGGAACAAAAGAAAATTAAAGGTACCTTCAGAAATTATTTCAAGTATCTCTATAAGGAAAGAGAAATATCTGAGGAGAAAATACAAAACCTCTTTAAAAGATTTAAATTGGATAAATTTACAAAAGAACAGAGAGCAGGATTAAATCAACCTATATCAATGATGGAAATTACAGAAGCAATCCAGAAATTAAAACCAAACAAAGCCCCAGGGCCTGACAGATTTACACCGAAATATTATCAGGTGTTGGAGGGTCAACTAGCTTTGCCTGTAAAAAAAAATATATCATTAAATAGAATAACAAAAGAAGCATCTCCCAAATTGTGGAATAAAGCAAACATTACACTTATACATAAGGAAAACCATGATCCACTTCACCTAAAAATTATCAACCTATTTCACTTTTGAATGTCGATTACAAAATGTTCACCTCCATATTGGCAAACAGATTAAAGAAAATACTTTCAGAATGGACTCATCAGGATCAAAGAGGATTCTTACCAGGAAGGTATTTGAAAGATAATATACGGTTTATTTTGAATTTGATAGAGTACTTTGAAAAACACAGTGATAAAAAATCTTGCTCTAATATTCCTTGATTTAGAGAAAGCCTTTGATAATGTCAATTGGCAAACAATGTTTAAAATTCTTAAGGATATAAATGTTGGACTGAAATTCATAAATTGGATGGAAATTATATATAAAAATCAATCGGCAAAAATAATAATCAATGGAGAGAGGATGGAAGCTTTACAAATCCAAAAAGGGAACAAGACAGGGCTGTCCACTGTCTCCTTTAATCTTTTTGATGGTGATTGAAGGATTATGCAAAAGAATAAGAGAAGAGACAAAAATAAATGGAGTAAAAATTGGAAGATTTAATTATAAAATAAGACCATATGCAAATGATCTTGTATTATCACTGGGAGATCCTACAGAAGAGATAATAACTCATAGAGATTCTAAAGGAATTCGAATATATTTTGGAAATAAGGCATACTTTTTAATTGATGGCCCAAGCCACCAATAAATCCCCCATTCTGCTTTTCTGCTGGCATTGCCTGCGTTTGAAACTTTGCACCATTGTGCTAAAGTGAATGCAGTGTCAATGACAGAACACGTCTGGGTGAGATCGGGACAACCAGGTAGGGGACACTCTTTTTTTTACCTCCCTGGTTTACGTGGGACTTTTAAAGTGTGTTCCTGTTCTTGTGTCTATGTTTTATGTCTTTATTTTACTTTATTTTTTGAATTTCCTATGCTAGCGTCTTCTCGTGAGAATTGGTGAGATCTCAACTCTGGAAGTAAACAGAGGGCTGTTTGCACTCTGTTTATGCCAGGGATGCCTCATTGACACTCCTAAAGGTAGGTCTGGTGGGGGGATGTTCTTTTGCTGGCATAAAATCACCACAGTTTATGCTGGGGGAAAGAACATGAATGGGGGGAGGGTCTCATAAAGTCCCATCTTCATTGTGTCTCATCCTATTCATAAATGGCAGGTGTGTCCTAAAAATCCTAGGCTGAGATCCTGCATTGGGAGATGTACGTAAAGTTCCATATAGGCAGAACTACAATACATCTCCCCTCTAATCCCTGGCAGGACTCATCTTTTAATTTATGCAGTCCCACTCCATTGCCATTTAGTGACCAGTGGAGAGCAGAGCCACTGGACAAATGTCTGGCTATATCCTTATATAGAACACTGCCATCATCCACCAGGACCTCTGAAGGTTCTATGGAGGTACCAATTGAAGATGTTATAATTCTGTGCCTGGCTACAGCCAGATACGTCTCTGATGCCCTCAGTCTCCACCAGCCAATGACCATGGAGCAGGGGCTGCAGCAACTAAAGGTGAATCTTGGAGAAAATTCTGGTCATTGTGCAAGTTTGGTAGAAAATTCCAACCTTTGCAACAACCTTTACATAAGTCCAACTTACACCCTTGTTTGTCACTAAAGCCATAAAAGAAATAGAACTGTGATAAATGAGGAGAAAGAAATGTGTTAACAAAAAATGGAACAGATTAAAATATTAAGCAAACAAACAAAAACCTAAAAAGAGCTTCCCAATACCAAGTGAATATTTAGGAACAAACTGGATAAAATGTTTGGAAATCAGTGATTTCAGGACTGAGAACACAGAATTGAGCTAAGGGCAATTCTCATTCACCATTTTCTTTGCTTTTAATTTACAGACTCAGTTCCCAATTTGCTCATCTGGGGGTTGGGACATAGAGGGACCATGTCCATATGACATCTCTCCTCCCATGAATCCTTGCCATCATAGCCAATGATGAAGGATCATGGGATTTGCAATCCAATATCAGCAGGATGACACATTTCCAACTATGCTGTAGTGGAATAATAGGCATTCTACCTCAACAGTGGATATATTTCAAAGGCCTTTGTTGTTGCTGTTGTGCGCCTTCACTTCTGGTTTATGACAATCCTAAAGCAAACCTATCATAACGTTTTATTGGCAAGATTTGTTCAGCAGGAGTTTGCCTTTGCCTGAATATGACATGCCCAAGGTAGTGGGCTTCCATGGCAGAGTGGGGATTCAAACCCTGGTCTCCAGAGTCATAGTCCAATGTTCAAACCACTATACCATGCTGGCTCTCTTCAAAGTCCTAGGTTTTGTGTAAGTGTTTAGAGTTTGAGGGGATTTGTGGGGTTCTGCGGCTGAGATTACTACCACCGCTTTTTTCCTATTATTATTATTATTATTATTATTATTATTATTATTTTAGGTGGGATGCCCTGGCAGGCTTTATAATGGCCTAGGATGGTTATAACAGTGTCTCTGTTTCCCCTTCTCCTGGTCATTCTTAACATCAGGATTAATTTTGAATCCTATGGCTCTTCCCATACCTCTAGGGAAATCCATATTATTCTCTGGCAAAAGGTATATAAAGGGCATTCTGAATTTTGAATTTCACACTTGATACTTTCTTCTGTGTAATAGCCACCTCAGACCTTTTAAGCCACAAGCTGTTCACTCCACTGCATTGCATTTGAATGATACTTTTAAAAGTAACTGAGGATGAATGTGCACTTTAATGAAAAACGTGATGAGCATTAATATTACCACCACATAAATGGGAGAAGATATGAAATGAATGGCCATGAAATGACCAGGAATACAAAAAAAGTTTTACTTTAAAATGGAAGTAATGAATATTCACATTGAATGTAAGAAGTTCACATTGATAACTGCAGTTAATCATTTATTTTTGGTTTCTTTCAGCATGCACCAAATTACACAGTTCTCTATTCATCACATCTAGTAATAATACCAATTTTCACTGAAAATACTTTTATATCTGGATTGTTCCAAAGAACTTGCATCAAGGGACATAATGGACATATATTGCCACTCAAAATGAAAAAAAAAAAATCTTATTGTATTCCTTATTAGTGTTACAGAATAAATGCTGAAAAGTTTGTCCTATAAAGTACAACTAAAACAAAACAGAAGACAAATACAAACAAAAATAACTGATCATTTGATTCATGAATGTCAATTTTCTAAGGTAGCAAAAAAGAGGAAAGTAGATATGCTGTTAAGTCAAATATGTGCTTCTTTGATTGATGAATCAAAAATCCAGTGCTACAGATTTAGCTGGAATATATGAGATCATTTAGATAGTCTTAAAAAAGAAGGGCATAAAAATATTGTAGGAAAAATGATTTACTATGTCAAGTAAAACTAGGAGATATGTATAATTCAGGCTGTAATCCTATGCTCACTTACCAAGGAGTATGTCCTTTTGAAGAAAATTGGGACACATTTTAGGTAGACATGCACATGACTGCACTGTTACTTATTCATTTATAGTCAATGAACATCAGTTTGTTCTTCTCAAACTATCAGAAGTTTGCTTTTGATAGCTTGAAGAAGGTCTGGCTACCATTAAGCAAAATGAAGTAGTCACCTCAGGCAGCAGATGCATTAGAGGAATAAACTGTATGTCACATCCTCTGTCTTGTGCCTCCTGCCTTCAATTGTAATAGAGGACACTGTACTACAATGAATGCTGAAGAAAAATTAAACTGCTAGTCCAGTTGGCTTTTGTATATCATATGGAAAGAGGTGTGACTTTGCATTAGACAGCAAAATGTCTTGGGTCCAAAGATGAAAAACTGAAAAGATTATTTACATCCATACTGAATCAGTTTGGACACAGCCCACATAAAATGAACCAGGAATGCACCTGGTGCAGGAAGTGGGAATGAGGGCTTTGCCCTTCTCCCAAATAAGAATTCTACCCCTCCAATGAAATTTTTCTTCAGTCACCAAATTTCAATCACTTCATTGATGCCCTTAAAACATCAGTTTAGCCTTTAGAAATATACAGTAGTTACAGTATCCAAAGAAAAGGGGGAAGGCAGTGTTACCAAGTAAATGGGAACACAGCAAATATACTCCCCCATATGTGTGTGGCATATATTCCCAGACTTACTATGAATACTTAAAACCATGGGTAATGACAAAACCTACTATTAATATGATGTTATTTAAATATAAGCAGATAGGAAAGAAAGGATTGACACAGAAAGAGAAGTACTATGAGGCATATATTGGAAAAATGCAGAGAACAATTGGGCAAAACCAAAGTTAATAGAAGTTAGTAATATAAGGATGTATATATAATTACTCCAATTGTACCAAAAATGCCTAGAGAGACCATATTTTTCAGATGACAGATAATTGGTCTTGCACATATGGCAGAGACCTGTATAAGCATTCCAAGTATGAATGATTTTCATTGTTTCCCTGCCTGAAGTGCTAAGAATGTGATGAAAGGGGGACATAATTCTTATGGGGGGGGGCAATACATTCATTTTGCTCCACACATTTACTCATAAGCTACACCCATAAGGTGAGCAAATGCATATTAGGATAGAAAGTAGGAAGCTGTAACATATTGCTTGAAAGAGACTACAATCCACATGTAATATTTAGTGTCAAAAAGGAACATCATAGCCCCTTGACATACACACACACACCCATTTGGAGCAACAAGTACTGCTTTAAAGGACAGCATGTCTATCAGGTATTTTAAAATTACAGGTGCTATGTGGGGGTTCAAAAGTCTTCATGTGGATTAGTTCAATAATCCTTACTATACATTTTTAAGATAGTGCAACTTATGTGAGTCTCTGCACACCACTGGTTGAACATCTGGAGCTCCATCATCCTGTTTATGACCCAGAAGATATGGGAAGAAGCTCATCTAAACACTGAAACTATTTTTCTTTTCTTTCAGAACTATGTTCTGCGCTGCAGGCACAGGATTTCTTGGAAGGGGTCTTGTATAGCTAAGCAGTCCTGGGGAACACATCTGTATGTTATACAGATGAGATTATTACTGAAGATTGACCTGATTCTTGCTTTGGATGCAGCTCTGATCATCTTCTAGCCCATACTCCCAAAACCAATCTGATAACCCTTTTACACAACACACTTTTGCTGCTGCTATGTGCCTTCAAGTCATTTCCAACTTATAGTGATCTTAAGGCAAATCTATCATGGGGTTTTCTTGGCAAAGTTTATTCAGAGGGGATTTGCTCATGCCTTCCTCTGAGGTTGAGAGAGTGTGACTTGCCCAAAGTCACTTAGTGGGTTTCCCTGCTCGAGTGGAGATTTGAACTCTATTTTCCAGCATCATTATCCTGTGTTCAAACCACTACAACATGCTACACAATTTAGGCAGGGGTATTTAGAATTCTCAGACAAAAATTTCCAGTGCCTCACCAAGCTGTAAATCCCAAGATTCCATAGGATGCAGCCACAGCAGTTCACATCGAATCATAAAGTTATAATGGTGTGGTATGAAAGGGCCCTGAGGTGGAGCTGTAAATGCTTTGCCATTGCACTGATTAAGATATATGTTACCCAGGGCTACAAAATCCAAAATCCACAAAATCGCCTGTGACTCCAACATCGTCACTTTTCTTTCTTTATTTCTTTAACATCTTTTGCCTGATGAAGAAGCCGGTAAAGCTTTGAAAGCTTGCATCATACGTTTTGCATTTGGTTGGCCAATAAAGGTATTGCTTTTTTGTGGATTTTGCATTTTGTTTTGCTGCAGGGTCAACATCCCTGAATGTGTTACCCAATGCTATTCAAGTTATCATGGTACTGGAGGAGAAAATCCTCCAAGCTCCACTCCCCTCATCAGTAAAAATACAACCACAACAAATTAAATAAAGAGCAATTTGATACTGTTAATGGTATCAAAAATTAAGTGGCCGTGTAGTTGTCCCAATTCATTTAATGGTAGGACCAGACCTGTTCCCTCACTTCATTCTGAGAAGAATCTTTTACTCTCTTTCTCCACCTCCACCCCGAGATGGGTCAGTATTGGTTAACCTCATCAGTGGGCCCCTGTGGCTCAACTATCTAAAAATCCCACTGACCAAATTAGTCCACAGAGCCATGGACAGGCCAAACAAATGTGGCTTCCAACAAGTAAACAATCATTATCTACATATTGCAGATGGAAACTGTCCCATTGTAGGCTCAAATGGACAAGTCCAGTTATCAGCACACAATGCCCCAACAAATAATAATAATAATAATAATAATAATAATACAATGAGGAGTACAACAACAACAACAAGCATTACAACAACCCCTCTCTCTGGCTTTTCTTCACAAACAAAGATTCAGGAAGGACTCATCCCGTGCTTTCTGCAAGCGCGCTGATTACTAAAAAGGCCAATCTGAGATAAACAAGTCCGGTTGCAAAAAACACAGCAGAAGGTCTCCTTGGGTGATGTTTCTGGGTTGTGATTATTTCTGCATTGTTGTTTCTCTTCAAGACTTGTTCAGCATGAGTTCTCAAATAAGTCTGCAGCATTGTGGATAGTGTGTCTCCATGCCTCCCGATGTGAGGCCAGGGCGGACCATTGTTGGTGATCAATTTGGCCCAGCCTGAGATGTTGTTTCAGGGAGTCCTTGTATCGCTTTTTTGGAGCGGCCCTTTTACACTGCCCCGTGGCAAGTTCACCGTAGAGTACTATTTTTGGAGGCGATGGTCCTCCATCCTAGAAATGTGCCCTGCCCAGCGCAGCTGGGTTCTCAATGTCATGGCCTCAATGCTGGTGATCCTTGCATGCTCAAAGACAGCAACATTCATCACACAGTCAGGCCACTGTATATTTAGGATTGTGTGTATACAGCGCTGATGAAAAAAAAAACAATAACAACTAAACACACTGAAGCCTGTAATGCTAGAACTTTAGGACTGAGTGGTTGGAATTCTGTTGCTGGCATGCATGCATGTGTCTTGGATTACTTTCCTAGGAGGAGGTTCTATAGTTGGGGTAATGCTAAAGAAAAGGTCCCATGTCATGTACCCACCAACTTAGCATCCTTAGTGATGTTATGAACATGTACAAACACACACACACATGTGATTCTGAGGAAGATTGTAGATGAAGATGTATCCTCCAACATTTCATAGGTGAAAACTGGGACATGTGTTCAAGCAACATCAGAATGTGGTCAAAATGGTAAAAGTGGTTGATGATGAAGAACATATAAGCTAGGAGAGGCTATATTCAGTTGGCTTTTGCTTGAGCCTACTGGGAAGTACAAGACTGCCCATGTTCTCCTCTCCCTCCTGCTGAGTTAATTGAGTAGAAATGACATTTAAACTTTCAACACAACCTGCAGCAAGTTAGCTGAGAACAAAGGAGGGAAGTGGGAGGAAGCGAGAGAAAATGGGAAATTTTAAAAACAGCTAAAAAGTGGGATGGCAGATAATCACGACTGTCCCTGCCAAACTGGGACTGTCAGAGTGTTTGTTATAAGTGTGCTTAAATAGGAAGAAGCCATATTCTTCATATATGCAGAGGTGACCCCAAGCTCTTCAGAGATTTATAAGTCAAAATATGGACCTTGAACTGAGCTCAGAAACAAAATGGGAAACTTGGGGCCCATCTACATGAGGGGAAAATATCCCAAATACCTCATACTATTGGCATCTCTCAGGAGCAGCTACATGTCCAAACAGTTTTTTTGGCCTTGGAAGCCTCCATAAGTCTCACATTCCTGATGGAGGCCGTGAGTGATTTATTTGTGTTAGTTCTTCACTGCCACCAGGTTTTTTTTTTTAAGTCATCCCAAGGTGTGCTGGTGCGATACAGCGATTCTCCAAAGCAAAACAAAAAGTATTGATCCTTTTTTAGCCCCTTAGCAAGTGATCTCTAAGGTGAAAATCCAACATGGTGGCATCAGGCGGTTGCCCTCCTAGCAAGCCCTGCCGCCGCTGTCACCTGGACAATCAGCTTTCTGCTTCCCTTCACGTTTTTTAATTATTCAATAGCTCAAAAGAGCAAAAATGTGCACCAGCCTCGCAGTTTGTGAAAAAGTACGGGGAAATCCGTGAAGACTTTTACCCCATTGTTTTTGCCATTTTGGGCCCCCCTCCTTCCAAATAATGTAGATTGGCACTGGATCCTGTTTAGACTGGTAGGATTCCCAACAAATTCCATGAGGGGTATTTTCACTGTTTAGATGGGCCCTTACATAATTGCGTCAGTACCATTTTATGTGGTCTCTAAAGTACATGGCAGAATAGGCTGGCCACCACATTCTGCAGTAGCTGTAAATTCTGAACACCCTTTTTTTAAAAAAAGAAACACAAAAACACAAAACACCCACAACAACACCCACATCCTTTTTCTTTTTAAAGAGATTGTAATAGTTCTATCACTAGAAAAATCTCACAACTTCAACCCCAAATCCTTACTATATAATTTTATAGTAGCTGACATCCATGTTTTACTCTACCATAATCCTGGAGACTATGTTACCTAAAATAGAAATCTGTAATGAACACTCAAATTTTATCATTGTATAGCTAGTTGATGGCTGAAAACATAAATCTCTGTTCCTATAGCAAGAATAAAAAATTAAAAGGGAGCAAAAGAACAGAATGTCTGTTTGCATGAATGGATGGCATGACATGACATCTATTGCAGAAAAGAAAAGTGAGTGCAAGCCACAACTCATGTTTATAATTAATGTTAACAGCTAATGTAAATCTGAAAGGGTCTTAATTTACTACTAGCCTAACTCTATTCTGTTTGAAATAACTCATTTTGATGTAACAGTTAAAATGTTGGCATCCAGAATTATGAGAATGACCTTAAAAACAAACAGTTTGACCTATATAACTGGAGCCCTTCTTTAAAATTCTGACAATATCTTCTAGGATCATTTTAAGGTCATACAAGCTATTATAATTCCTCAGATCCTTAGACTACAAAACACATAGACTAGTGCTTATAAAGTTAATGGCACTTCCCGAGTATGGGGATTCTGCCCCACCTTCGCCATGGTTTCCCATTCTGCCCAACTTTCAACCCACCATTCTGAAACTACTGAATATAGTTTTCTTTGGCCAGGTTGCCCCCACCCTTAGAATTTCATTCCTCCTTTTGCTTTAGCTTGATGATGGCATTACATTGTCAGGTTGACTTGGGGCTTGTCTAGACTGGCAATTTACCCTGTTTTCCCCCTTTGTTGAAACCCTGAAGTCCAAACGATACAGAGCTCTTGCTTCAATTCGCCTCTAGACAGTCCTGATGACATCCAAGGCAAAGCCAGGGGGAAGCCGAGGTAAACTCTTTTTAAACATTTCAAAATAATCCCCAAGGGAGCCTGCATCATGCAGGAAAACCTGGATGGTCCAGCATGGGAACACAGGAGTCCATTCCTGCACGCCAGGCTGTATCACCAGCCACCATCACTTACGTTGCTCTGAAGCTGAGAAGGAGGCCCCTAGCATGTGACCAAGGCCCTCTGCATGTGACCAGCCTTGATCACATGCTAAGGGCTTCCTTCCCAGCTTCAGAGAGTGTGACATGCAACAGCAGCGGAGGCGCCAGTGATACAGGCCAGCTTGTGTGTGTGGAGTTCTTCCTGTTTCATTGCAGTAATGGATGGGATCCGTGCCAGTTCTGAGTCTAGAATATTTCGAATGGAAACCAGAGTGTTCTGGCCAGTGTAGACAAGCTCTTGGCTTCTTATTTGAGAAAGGATAAGGATTGCTGATATGATCATGTAGCCAAATTGGACAGCTTGTATGATGATTTTCTCTCATCACATCAGCTATTTATCACTGATTGGCTAGATTAGCATAAGAAAAAGACCCTATATTAACAAACTAGTGCCCAAACCAAAGAGCAAGGAAGAAAACAGCTGTAAACTGTTGTCCAATAGCATGTGAAAAAAGTGAAAAAAGTAATGATCATGACGGACTCCATTGAACGTTTCAGCCTGAATTACTCATTCCTCACTCAAAGTGTTCTTGTTCAGGAAAATACAGCACTGCTGTATTTTTAACTTTCTTGCTTCTCACTAGATTATCTATAGCCAACATAGCATTTTCAGCTCCCAGTGTACATTTGATTGAACAGTCTGATAGTTCTAACTTTAGCTATACCTATGTGTCTCCCTCTCCATTGACGCCCCCTTGTCGTGGGAGAGAGGCTTGCGTACCCTAATGACGTTTTGAGCTATGCTGGCGGTGGCATAATAGCCACCGGTAGGGTCTCCCATGCCAGACAGGTCAAAACCGAAGGGTCTGACAAAGAGCGTCAAAGGGCAGGATGGGCTCTCTAGCCTTGTGGCAACCGTCCTAGGAGAAGGAAAACTCTAATCCCAAACCCGGGCAGATGGTGCTCGTCCAACCCTGTAAGGTCAACCATCTAAGAGAAGGAAACTCTAATCAAACCTACGGCCCGAGGACCTCGCTGCCACGTCCATGCTTGCAAGGCCACGGCAGATGAATCTCTGGTTTAAAGGGTGAGGCCAGTTCTGTGCACGCTGTGCTCCACCAGAAAAATCCATTGCACAGGCTCGAAGGACAAATCCAGTTCCAAAAAAGCCCTGTAGCGACTGGCGAGGGACGAAACCGGCAGGTGTAAAGATGCACTGGAAGCCGCAGCCCCAACCCTGCATGCAGGCGGTTCAGGACATTGGTCGCTCAAGCCTGACCCGGGAGATGACAGTCTTGTTCGGCAGCATTCTGAACGACCAAGCAGCCTTTTTTAAGGAGAGCACTGCTTGCTCCATATGGAGAGGGGCCTAGAAAAGGTGGCCTAAAGAAAGCTCATCCCCAACTACCTGGTTGGCTAGCCGCGGCCAACGGGAATCTTCTGATGCGGTCAAACCAAGGCAAAGAAACAAAGGCACACACCGGCCTCCAAAGGTGTAAATAAACTGACACTTGCATGCTGGAACATCAGAACCATGCAAGACTCTAAAGATAGTGGACGGCCTGAGCGTCGTTCTGCCCTAATAGCCCTTGAACTATCACGGCTTAATATTGACATCGCTGCTCTTAGTGAAGTTCGCTTCCATGAGGAAGGCAGCCTTAAAGAACATGGCGCCGGCTACACACTTTACTGGTCTGGCAAACCCAAAACTGAAAAACATCTTTCAGGAGTAGGCTTCATGATTAAAAACTCCATTGCCTCCAAACTCGAAACCTTGCCAACAGGACACTCTGATCGCATTATTTCCTTACGCCTCCCACATGTTGTTCTCTTTAGTGTATATGCCCCAACTATGCAAGCCGACCCTGTAGAGAAAGACAAATTCTACACAGACCTACGCCAACTCATACAAAAAGTCCCTGTAGAAGATAAAATTATTATACTTGGTGACTTCAATGCCAGAGTAGGAAAGAATTCCGAAGCCTGGAAAGGTGTCTTAGGCAAGCATGGTGTTGGAAATTGCAATGATAACGGACGCCTCCTGCTAGAGTTCTGTGCAGAACAACAGCTGACTATTACAAACACAATCTTTCAGCAGAAAGATAGCTTGAAGACAACCTGGATGCATCCCCGATCCAAACATTGGCACCTCATTGACTACGTTCTAGTCCGTCAGAGAGACATTCGTGATGTCCGTCATACCCGAGTGATGCCCAGTGCAGAATGCCAAACAGATCATCGCCTCGTCAGATGTAAACTAAATCTTCATCTTAAGTTCAAACCTAAGAGGGGTGGCATCTTAAAGAAGAGGCTCCAAGTCAACAATCTTCAACAAGCTACCATGAGAGACAACTTCCAGGCAAACCTACAAACGAAACTTGAAGACCATCCTACAGATCCTTCTCCTACAGTGCTTTGGCAACATATCAAAAACAGTATCCTCCAGTCTGCAGAAGAATCCCTCGGGTTCTCCCACAAGAAAAATCAAGACTGGTTTGATGAAAACAACCAAGAGATCCAGGAGCTGTTGGCAAGGAAGAGAGCTGCTCACCAGGCATACCTCGCCCAGCCAACCTGTCATGTAAGAAAAGCAGCTTTCCGCCTCACATGTAGCAAACTACAACAAAAACTCCGAGACATGCAGAACAAGTGGTGGATCAATTTAGCAGAAAAGACACAACGCTGTGCAGATCTGGGTGATCATAGAGGATTTTATGAAGCTCTTAAAGCAGTGTTTGGACCTACTTATCAGGTCCAAAGCTCCTTATACAGTACAGATGGTCAAACATTAATTACTGATAAAGCCTCCATCCTAAATCGTTGGGCTGAACATTTTCAAAGTCTCTTTAGCGCCAACCGAGTAGTCCAAGCCTCAGCTATCCAATATATGATACAAAAACCAATGAAAAATGAATTGGACATAGCTCCCACTTTGGAAGAGACCCTTATGGCCATACAGCAGATGAAAAACGGCAAGGCAGCTGGGATTGATGGAATCCCACCTGAAGTTTGGAAACACGGAGGTCATGCACTCCACGAAAAATTCCACGAATTCCTTGTGAATTGCTGGGAAAAAGGGGAACTGCCATCAGACCTCCGAGATGCAGTCATCATCACCCTGTACAAGAAAAAAGGAGCAAAATCCGACTGCTCAAACTATCGAGGCATAACACTGCTCTCTATTGCTGGAAAAATCCTTGCAAGGATACTCCTGAACAGATTAGTTCCTGCTATTGCAGAAGAACTTCTCCCTGAAAGCCAATGTGGCTTCAGAGCCAATAGGAGTACTACAGACATGGTATTTGCCCTTAGGCAACTGCAAGAAAAATGTAGGGAGCAGAACAAGGGTCTCTATGTAACATTTGTCGACCTCACCAAAGCCTTTGACACTGTAAGTAGAAAAGGTCTGTGGCAGATCCTGGAAAAACTAGGATGTCCCCCCAAATTCCTTAAAATGATTATCTTGCTACACGAGGGCCAGCGTGGTCAAGTCAGATATGGCGATGCTCTTTCAGAGCCCTTTCTAATAACTAATGGAGTGAAGCAAGGTTGTGTTCTTGCACCAACTTTATTTACAATCTTCTTTAGCACGATGCTCCAAAGGGCTATGGCAGAGCTTGAAGAAGACGACGGCATCTATATACGCTACCGTACTGATGGTAGCTTGTTTAACTTATGCCGTCTGAGGGCTCACACTAAGACTCTAAACTATCTAGTCCGTGAGCTGCTCTTCGCCGATGATGCTGCCCTTGTTGCCCACACAGAAGCAGCTCTGCAGCGCCTAACGTCCTGCTTTGCAACAGCTGCAGAGCTGTTTGGGCTAGAAGTCAACCTGAAGAAAACAGAAGTTCTTTACCAGCCTGCACCACAGGACGAACACCACCATCCCCACATTGCTGTCGGCAAATCAGTGCTCAAGTCCGTTCAGCAGTTCACCTACCTGGGAAGCATCATCTCCTCAGATGCCAAGATTGACAAAGAGATCGATCACAGATTAGCAAAGGCATATAGTGCATTTGGAAGACTTCACAAAAGAGTCTGGAGCAATAAACACCTGAGGCAAAGCACAAAAATCAGTGTGTATAGAGCCATCGTACTGTCTATCCTCCTTTATGGATCTGAAACATGGGTTACCTATCGCCACCACCTACGACTCCTCGAGCGCTTTCATCAGCGCTGTCTACGCACAATCCTAAATATACACTGGACTGACTATGTGACGAATGTTGCTGTCCTTGAACAAGCAGGGATCACCAGCATTGAGGCCATGATACTGAGAACACAGCTGCGCTGGGCAGGGCACGTTTCTAGGATGGAGGACCATCGCCTCCCAAAAATACTACTCTACGGTGAACTCGCCACGGGTCAGCGTAAGAGGGGCGCTCCAAAAAAGTGATACAAAGACTCCCTGAAACAACATCTCAGGCTTGGCCAAATTGATCACCAACAGTGGTCCGCCCTGGCCTCACATCGGGAGGCACGGAGACGCAATATCCACAATGCTGCAGCCTTATTTGAGAACTCACGACGAACAAGTCTTGAAGAGAAACGACAACGCAGAAAGAATCACAACCCAAAAACATCACCCAAGGAGACCTTCTGCTGCGCTTTTTGCAACCGGACTTGTTTATCTCGGATTGGCCTTTTTAGTCATCAGCGCGCTTGCAGAAGGCGCGGGATGAGTCCTTCCTGAATCTTCGTTTGCGAAGAAAAGCCAGAGATGTGTCTCACTGAGTGTACGTTACATGGCAAGAGTGTCTTCTATAACTTGACTCTTCTTTTTCATGTGAATGATCTAATGGAGCAATAAGTAAAACTTTGCCTTCTCAAGTATGAATTAAGCAAATATATCTGAAAAAACAAGAGGTATAATTTTAGTTTTTGTACTTTACTGACATCACTGATCCACCAAATTAGGAGGAGTAGCTAATACCCTAGATGACAGGATCAAAATTCAGAATGACCTGGATAGGCTGGAGAGATGGGCCATAGCTAACAAAATGAAATTCAACACGGAGAAATGGAAAGTACTGCACTTAGGGCGGAAAAATGAAATGCATAGATATAGGATGGAAGAGACCTGGCTGAACGAGACTACGTGCGAAAGGGATCTAGGAGTCCTAGTAGACTACAAGTTGAACATGAGTCAACAGTGTGATGCGGCAGCTAAAAAGGCCAATGCGATTTTGAGCTGTATCAATAGAAGTATACTATCTAGATCAAGGGAAGTAATAGTGCCGCTCTATTCGGCCTTGGTCAGACCTCACCTAGAATACTGTGTCCAGTTCTGGGCAACACAATTCAAAAAGGATATTGACAAATTGGAGCATGTCCAGAGAAGGGCAACTAAAATGGTGAAAGGTCTGGAAACCATGCCTGAGGAGAGACTGAGGGAGCTGGGTATGTTTAGCCTGGAAAAAAGACGGTTAAAAGGCTATGTGATAGCCCTGTTTAAGTATTTGAAGGGGTGTCACGTTGAGGAAGGAGCAGGCTTGTTTTCTGCTGCTCCAGAGACTGGAACACGGAGCAATGGATGCAAGCTCCAGGAACAGAGATTCCACCTCAACATTAGGAGGAACTTTTTGACAGTAAGAGCTGTTTGGCAGTGGAACGCACTCCCTCGGAGCGTAGTGGGGTCTCCTTCCTTGGAGGTCTTTAAACAGAGGCTGGATTGCCATCTGTCAGGGATGCTTTGATTGTGATATCCTGCATGGCAGGGGGTTGGACTGGATGGCCCTTGTGGTCTCTTCCAACTCTACAGTTCTATGATTCTATGATTCTACTAGTCACCAAGATGAGTACAAAGGCTTTATCTTTTCTTCTCTGTGAGATCTCCACAATTTGGTAACCAAAATGGTGATCATCTACAAGTAAGGTATTGTGGTCTATTAGGTACATGATATTTTGATTCTATATCTTAGTCCCACCAAGAAATGCAAAAACAAAAACAAAACCCCCACAAAAACAGGATTTTGAAGACTAAGGAGATTTTCACACTACACTGTTATAGTGTTACTATTCCACTTTAACTGCTCTGGCTGCCTCCTGTGGAATTCTGGGGTTTGTAGTTTAGTGAGGCCTAAGAGCTCTCTGGCTGAGAGTTGTAAATGCCCCTCCCTAAACTGCAAATCCCAGGATTCCACAGGAGGCAGCCATAGGAAATATAGTGGAATAGTAACACTATAACAGTGTAGTGTGAAAATCTCCTTAGACACACCACATGACGTTGTCTGGTATATAGGTGGGAGAGTCATATATTTTGCAGGACTCTTCTTTAGTAGCACCAGAAAATATTCTAATTTTTGTCAATTGCAGTTCATATAACCATCTTTTAACACTGCCTATTATTTTTTTTCTATTGGTGCAGCCCATACTTAGTGTGCATTTTTGTGCTAATACAACTTAACATACTGCATATTTAATTGTCATTTCCTCTCACCTCCCCCCACCTCTATGAGTCAGCCTATTCACTTGTACATAGTGAAACATGGTTTTGTGTTCTGCTTTACAGTTCAACTGAAGCTGCATTTTTCAATGTAATGTGTTTGTTGTTCTTTTGTGGTTTGGAAAGAACCACCCATGTTCTGTCAATTACAAATAGAAACTAAAGTATATGCCCTCCCACACATATACCAGTGATTGTTTATTTAAAATTTGAATGAGGAAGGGGAAAAACCTAAAAAATAATCTGCTGCTTGCTTGCTTCCCTTGAATGCCATTGTTTGGCTTTGGGGAACCACTTTTGTCATTATCATGAATTTCCAGAGAGGGCAGGATGCCATCTAGCTTCAGGGACGCTTGCTCATGACAGCATCTCATTGAAAGATAATCAAAGAGGGTTGTCGTTCAGCTGCATAAATCTCAGTGCCTCAGAAAGGATCACCATCCATTTCTAGCAATCATCAGAATGAAGACGGCTGGAACACTGAGATGGTCCTTCGGCAAAGTAATGCATCTCTTAAAAGCCTGATGAATGATGAGATGACAATGGATTGCTGCACTTTTCATATGTAACTGACATAGAGGCACTAAGACCTGGATTTCCCATTCTTAACCATCTCTCTGGAGCTTAAACACTTACATGGGCAAGGGCATTAATCAACTGTTCTGAACATATAATCTAAGATTGACTCTTACAAAGTCATTGTCAAATGGCAATAGATAATGTGTTGGCTTTCTTAACCTCCATTACAATCGAATAAATAAATAAATAAATAAATCACTGCTTAAGAAACAAGTAACTAAATCCAGGACATTCTTTGAACAATTTTTTGATTAGTGAAAAAACAGACAACTCATTTGCACACCCTTCCTTCCTTAAAAAACAAAAACAAAACCTTGCTTCAATTCCATTATCATCAGTTTAATGCAATAACATTTTCAGGAGAGTTCATTATCTGACTGGTTAGTACAGTACTTAAATTATTTCTTATCTCAACATTTTATGGTAACTACATCACCATAACACAGGTCCACACTGCTTGCTCTTCAAAATATACATACCAACTTTTTGATCTTGCATATTTGTTTTCATGTCTAGCTACCTGTAATACATGAATCACATTGGGAGATGGGGAGGGATCAAAGGATTTGAATCATTTGCATGTCATGAAGGAAAGGAATCAATGCAATGTTAATTTAAAAATAGTGTGTAAATGTGTTCTATTGGAATAATAAAACAGTGTCTCTCCCTACCCTCATCCCAACAGATAAGTATCTTGAGACAAAAGTATTAATAACATAGACATTTAGGATTATTTTGAACATTACAGTATTTAGCCATTGAGTATACTGGCAGCATCTCAGTTAAGAACATAAGAATCATATTGGACCAGATCCAGTCCAACACTGTGTTCCCACAGTGGCTAATCAGTTGCCTGTGGGGAGTTTGCCAGCAGAACATGAGCGCAATTACACCTTCCATCTTGTGCTGTCCAGCAACCGAGGCTTATGGCTAGTCCCAGCCAGACTAGATCCAGGAAACAATGGGATTTCCTTACACATTAACTCACCATTTGACAATTGATTCAATGTGGCTATCCCAGTCCTACTTGGGATAAACCAATAGGATTTAGGCCAGAAAGATAGCACCTGTAATACTGGAGAATTCTGTCTGGTAGCTAGGGATGGCCCCATGATCCCTGAATTTATCTACTCCTCTTTGAAATCCAACCAAGCTGCAGCAAGTCCTAGAACTTGTGACTGTGAATGATGTCTGCAAAATTGCCTGGCTTCTCCAAGCTCCAGTCTTAGTCGATTATCAGACACATTTAAAGGGGCATTACAGGAACATCAGGAGATGGCAAAAGGGCTCCCTTATCAGACAACAATGTCCCCCATCATTACGCACCTGTTCTGCTCCCGTTCTGCCAGCACTGGTTTTTATTGATGGGGGAAGCCATCAATAGATCCCCCCATTGTTTCTGTCACAGATTTCCATGTGTGCAACAAGATGCCCCATTTCGCTGGCAAGATCTCAGAGTCAATGGGAGGTCCCTGCCAGAACACTTCTGGGTGAGATCGGGACAACCAGGTTAGTGACTCTTTTTATGGCCCTCCCCAGGTTACTTTAACATTTTAAAGTGTGTTTTTGTGCTTGCTGTCTCTTTTTTTTTTTGTTATTTTTATTTTTGAATTTCCTGCGCTCACGTCATCCCATGAGAATCTGCAGGATTTCAATCCAGAAAGTGAAGGGAGCTCTGTTAGAGCTCCATTCACTCCTGGGCTGCCGGAATGACAGGAGAGGAGGTAAGTGCAGTTCGGAGGGTGATTGTGGTAGGTCAGGGGCAGGAGTGGGGATTGTGGGACAGGAACACTTTTTTCTTTCCTGTCTGATAATCTCCTTAATTTACCCCTCCCTCCTCAAAAAAAGGCATTTTGCCTTCATGTGGGGTGGTGTTATCAAGTTTGAGATAGCAATAAGATTTGCCCGATATGAAAGGAATATTTAGGAAAGAAACGGAGCCCTGGTGGAGCAGTGGTTAAATGCCAGTACTGCAAGCCACCACGTTGCAAGTTCGATTCCAGCAAGCTCCAAGGTTCACTCAGCCTTCCATCCTTTCGTAGGTTGGTAAATTGAGTACCCAGCTTGTGGGGGCAATTAGCTAACACACATTGGAAACTGTTTAATGCAGTGAAGATGTGTAATAGCTATTGCTTAAAAACAATTTGTAAGCCGCTCTGATAGCCTTGTGGCTGAAGAGCGGGATATAAATAACTAAATATAATATAAGAAATTATAAATGGGGAACCACAGCCTGTGACTGTGAATGTTGGGGAGCAATGGGATACTAGGTGAGCTGGAGAATAAAGTACAGCAAATGGGAGCAACAGCATAATGCAGCATTTTGTTGCAAGTCCCACTTACATTATTTATTCACTTTTTAAAATTCTACTTTGACTTTTTTAAGTCTTCTTCACTGCTTTAGCTCATTGTATGAATTATTACCACTCTCTCTGTAGAAGAAAAACAAGAAGCATAAAAGTTGATATTCATATTAGTACTTCTTCTTGGCTGAAATCTGTGATGTGGAACCACAGATAACATCATAGATTCAGACAAATATATATGTCTATGGGCCTGTCTTGATGGTGAAAATAACCCTCTTAGAATTTGCTTAGAATCCTACCTATCCTAATGGGATCCTGCATAATTCTGCCATATTCAAAAGAAAGGGGGCCAAATCCACCATAAACCCCTTTGGGGCTTTTCTGAAGTGGAAGTGGAAGTATAAAGCTGATTGGCTTGATGGGAGCAGGGGCTGGGGCTTGCTAAGAAGGTAAGTGCCCCAGAACTGCCATCTTGATTTTTGCCTTAGTGATTGTGTGTTGAGACAACTAAACAGACTTTTAAAAAATGTTTATTTAGGCGGAATATCACACTATCACTCTTTCGCACGTTAGATATGCTTTTTTTAAAAAAAAACCATTCAGTGTCAGCAACTAATGAAAATAAAAACCCAAGTCACAGCCACCATCTTGAATTGCAGGCATGCCCGTTGGGACAGCAAAAGCAGTTAGCCTCGCATGCCTGCAATTTTGCCAAACACCATTATGACAAGTCGATCCTGCTTTGAATTTGCATGAGTACACATCAATCTACATTTCCCCCCTCATATAGACAGGCCCTATGTCTATGTACAGTGGATTCTTGGTATCTGCTTGGTCCAGGACCCCCCATGGATACCAAAATCTGTGGGTGCTCCAGCCCCATTATATATAATGGCATAGTAAAATGGTGTCCCTTATATAAAACAGCAAAATCAAAAAGGTTTTCTTTTTGGAATTTTTTTGGGGGAATATTTTCAAACCATGGTTGACTCCATGAATGCAGAATCCATGGATACAGAGGGCCAGCTCTATATGTGTATGTGTATGTATGTATGACAAAAGTAGCTGTTGCTCATACCATACAACCAAGCACACACAACCATATTTTGGCTTTTTAAATGTTTGTTTCCATGTTCTCCCAATCTGACTATTCCCCAGTGAGGATGTCATGAAGACTAGTGGCAGACTCTCTAAATGACTTTTTGGTTGGCATCAATAAGTCTAGGAAGTTTTTTCCACAGAAACCCTTCTTTTTTTTGTTTACTCTTAGATATAAGCACAAGAAGCCAAAGTAAAAATCAACACAATGTAGTTTTACATGCTGACGGCATTTATTCAGGGATAGCAGCAGGAAAGCACTTACAAGTCTGGCAACAAGAGTAAACAAACATCTTGGCTAAATGTATTCAATGTGCCCTTGGATTAAATAAAGTAGATGGGAAACCAAGTTGAATGGCCATCTATTTTCCATTGCCAATATAAATGGATGGTATTGGTTATCAGGGAATCATTTTGTGATATCAAAGATACTGCTATTATTATTTTTTGCCCCTGCCTGTATTTTAACAACTGAAATAACAATGATAAAACAAGGGTGCATTCTGAGGTATACTGAAGAAAGACATAATAATTTCTAGGAAGAAAATGGCTCCATCTTATATGTTTCCTAGAAGATAGTCATCAAAGATTCCCTTTATTTAAAATGGATGCATTTATACAGTATATCTTGAGCTGCTAGCCAAATTGAGTTTTCATCTCTGGACATTCTATCTCCATTTATTCTTTTGTTTCCTCAGTTGAATTCCATTTCTGACAGCTAAACAACTGATTTGCATACAGATTATTCCAGATTCAATAGATAGCATTATAACAAAGGGCTACAGAAAAGGTCTACTCTGAAATCACAGGGCTTGTCTAGACGAGAAGATATAATGCAGACTGATGTGCATGATCGAAAATCCACATCAATGCTCATTTGTCTCCATGGACTTTTGGCAAAATCCATTATATGAAAAGTCACCCGTGTTTGAAGTGCACATGCAGCCATTCCTCCAAATCAAGATGGGGGTTGAGAGCACAGCACGTTATTATTCTTCACATGTTTTGTAGCCACTGCACAGTTTTCTTTGGTTTTTGTACTTGTAAATCAAAGGTGTGGGAAAGCTCTTTGGTCACCTCAGAGCAGTGTCAAAGCACACACTCGATAACACTGTCAAAGCACACACTCGATAACACATTTTTTTTAAAAAAAATATGGCACTTCTCACCACTTCCTTACTAGCAAGCCCACCCCACTGCCTGTGGGGCAGACCAATCTGTTTTCCACTTCTGTCCTCGCCAAGAATGTGCAGCATCCTGAATTGGATGTCCAGACATGTGATAATGTACAAACCTGTGCATTGTTCAAAAAACCTCAGGGAAATCCAAGAAGGCTTTCCCCCCACAGTAGATGGAGGTTTTGGCCCCGTTCCTTCTGAATATTGCAAATCTCATTTGCAGCATGGTGGGACCAAAGGTATTCTAGTCAAATTCTATGAAGAGTATTTTCACTGTCTAGACAACCCCTAGAGAGCTACAGCAGGACAATGGAGACAATACTAAACTAGATGGACCAAGGTACTTTCCGATGTTCCTTTGCTCTTGCTTTCATTTTGCTTCACAGATCTATCAAACTTCCTTTCTCTCTGCTCTCTTACTGGATTGCTTTCTGATGTATTTGCCTCCCTCTTTCTTAGCCCTTTCTTTCCTGCTGTTATCTTGGATCTGAACAGCTCAGTCAGTAGCAACCGGAGACCTATCTGTCTACCCTATTTCTTTATAAATAGAGAGGGGAGCTCATCCAGTCACTACCAGGGGGCTTCATTATCAACACCACTCTCAGTATGTTATCACTTTCAGCACATGATGATATAGACAATATTAACCTTGACAAATTAGCCGTTTTATGCATAAGCTTCATTAGGACTTATTTGTTAACCTTGTCTTTATTTATATCCAAGTGAGCAATGACAGTAATTACAGTTTAGCATATTTTCTATTTAACTAAGCCACAACCCTGAAGCTATGTACCTGGGAGTGAACCCCAGGCACCTTCAGCACAATAGGAATTTGCACAGAGACCTGTTCTGTTTAGCTAAGGGAAGACACACCCTGGATCCTACCCTATATGTGCAATGATGTGCAATTCTCCCTAAAGCTAGTCTTTTGACTGCAGGTGTAGATGAGGATGCCATAATTCATCAGTACTGAAATAATTCTACTACCAGAGCAGTCAGTCTCTGTATGTGTGTGTCAGAATGGGGGGGGGGGGAATATACTATACTTTTCATATCCTCTAGCTGTCCCAATTTGGCAGAGATAATCCAAATTAATCTTCTGTCATCACACTTTCCAACTGCTTTTAAAAGTCCCAGTTTCTCTCTGCTTCTCCCACTTCCCCCTTTTGTCCTCAGCTTGCTGCCATTGCCATAAACTGAGATCAAAGTGCCATAGTAATTTGCACTCAATTAACTCAGCACCAGGAAGATAAGAGGAAGGGCTGGAATGTTGCCTGTCCCAGCAGGTCCAAGCAAAAACACACTGCTGCAACTTCTCCTAGTTTGTCTGTTCTTCCTCATTTATACCTTTTACCATCTTTACCACACTTTGATGTTGTTTGGCCACATGTGTCCCAGTTTTTATCTGTGAAATGCTGGAAGACATGCCTTTGTTTCAGGAAGCAAAATATCATGGGCTAGCCCTATATCCCGACATATGATGCCATCACTTCACTAAGTTCCACCAAATCTAGTGACTAGGATATAGCATGCTTGTAATGGATATGGGAGATTCATCTATAGATTTCCTTAAAAGGAAAATACTAGACCCCTTCTCTATTCCACTACAGAATGGATCCTCCACTTCACTTTGTTTGCTGTCTATAATGCAAGCCCCCACCCCCACCCCCACCCCAGCAACTTTTCTGTAAGCCATTTGGGGCTCATCTACAGGAGTCAGAATTCACCGCTCCCCACCAGAGTATCCTGTCTACAGATCAGGCGCCTTCCTCCACCATTACCTAGATGGAAGTCCAGATGTGCATGCTGGCCTGTTGCTGTAGCCACCACTGCCAGTCTCCCTCATGCTCTCCGACAGCAGGAAGATGGTCTGTAATATATGACCAAGTCCCCCTGCATGTAACCAGCCTTGGTCACATGCTATGGTCCTGCTTCCTGCTGCAGAACAGCAAGGCAGAGGGCAGCTGAAGTGACAGGCTGGTGTGGTGGAACGGGCTCCTGCAGTCATGTGGGGCCTGATCCACTTCTTCATGGAGGGAACACATTAAAGCAGGTATTGTTTTAGAACACTTTAACAGGCTTCCAAGAGTATTTAACTGTGCTTCTAAGAGTATTTTGAAATGGTGTGCCCAAAACACCTTTTAAGCCCATGCATTCCATAAACATGAGGTAGAACAGAACAGTGATCTCTACCAACATCCTCACAATGACCACACAATATTTTTTCACAGAAGGCCTGACAGAACTTTATAAAGAGACTAGGAGGAAAATCAGAAAGGAAGAGCAGAAGCATTTTAATTTAACTTCCTCTCCCCTCCCCCCCCACAAAAAAATCCATTCACTTCAAGACTCTGCTGAGCAATTGCAGCCTATGGTCAGCAGGAATGCTATTTTTTCCCCCTCAGAGTGCCACACTGGGAATAATGGGGTATACTTGCTAGGAAGAGAGCCATGTGGGAAACATGGCTAAACAACTGAAGGAATAACAGCAACAACAAAAATCTTATGAAATCCAGAGAGGAATTTCCAGATCTTTTATATAACTAGTCAGAAATAATGGATTACTTGGAATTAATCTCTTTATATAACATTTCAGTTACACAGAAACTGTAATAAGGGACCAACACTCCTTTTATAGTGTGTGTTTCTTTGTTACTTCTATAGATAAATGAATATGTTGCTTCACCGTTTAGGTGTGTTTTGCAACATAGACCAGCAGCTCGCGCTTTTTGTTGGTTCTTAAAAATAATTAAAAGGAACTATTTTAGTTACTACTAAGTAACAACAAGAAAAGTTATCTTTAAAATAGTAACTGTAATAACTACTTTTCTGGATTTGGGATGTAACTATTTGGTTTTTTTTTTTTAAATTTAACTATGGAAACTGGTTGACTCAATTTGCTGAATCAACCAGAGAAGTTAATTGGATAAGTAACCTGGGTGAAATGGGATACTTACTCTCTGAGCCTATGAGTGACAATAACCCCGAGAACTACTTTTTCTGGTATGACCTACTGCTCTACCCTTCCAACAATTATTATGTAGTTAATTTTAGATGCTTTATGGAAGTTGGAGGTGGAAGCCCCACTAGAATGAAGATAAACACTGTTGTCTTTTGCTTTCCTGGTAAGTAGTGTTTTCTCCTAAAAATGTATACACTCCCACCAGCTCTTCTGTGAAAGAAGTGAAGATGTCCTGATGATGCAGCCTCCAAGGAGTGAAAGGACATTTTTTTCACAGTCCTAGTGTCCTTATCCTGTTGTCATTTGCACAAGAGGTATAGATGTTCAGGAAAGGCCATTTCTTCACAACAGTCTTTGCCAGACTTTTCTTTTCAGAGCTTGACACATTTTCTCCCCTGCTGTTTTGTTTATCCCTAAAGAATGTGGGTGATTGTACATTAGTAATGTCATGCTGCAGGCAAATCTTTGTTTTTTCATGACTCATGGTTGCAATAGCAGAACTTGAGGAAGGAAGAGCAACATGGCTGAAGCCAAGGTTTCCACATGATATTTCCCAGTGAAAGCTGGTTGGGAACAGCAGTCACTGACTGGGTGTGGTTGCTCAGTGCTTGTTCAATGGCCTGAAGGATCTCATAGAAGTGACTCTCTGTTTCCGGGGTTAGAGGATGTTTTTCTTCTGGGTCTTTGGAGAGATCAAAAAGTAATGGTGGGTCATGGTAGGTGACAAAGTTTCCATGACAAAAGCACACATGGGACTCAAAGCAGCCATTGGCGCCTTCGGGACTGAATTTGGGAGTGAAGAAGAATGCCTTCCAAATAGATGTACCTGTGAATATGGAAAAATAACAGTTGAGACACATTCAGAATTGCAAATAAATACATAAATAAATAAAAGCATGAAAACATGAGTCACTTATCTGATTCTATTGTTACCATGCCCTACTATCCCCTTCCTGTAATATCTCATAACTGGAAATACTGGAAATTTTGAAGGGATCAGGTAGACCAGGGTGATCCAAAGTGAGGTCAGATGGAGGTCACGAGGACCTGGGAAGGTGTTCAGAAATATTTTAGTAAGCACATCCAAGCTAGGATTAAGCAGAAACCCCTAGTAAACAACACCATTAAAGAGGTATATGCTAATACCTTCTTGGGCATTTCAACAATGAGTGATCTAACCAAACAATCAAATGACCTGCACAACCCAAATTCCCAGAAAATATCCCTCAGAACACATTCCTGTCCTACAATGAGAGGTTGTCATAAACCAACCAGTTCCTGTCTCCCAGCCATCTAACATAATAAGTGGATGTTAGTTCTTCTTTGTTCCTCCTGTGGGACATTTAGCCATTGTAGTAGCCAAAATGCACCTTCAAGGCACAAAATGGGTTATAAATATCCAAGCCTAGACAATAGCAATGTGTGGCACTGTGGATAACACCCAGGCACTCCCTCTAACAGCACACACACACACACGGATTGGACTTCCAGTGCCACCCTCAGACTTCTGTCTGAGTACTTCACTCCTCTTCAAGACTGGTAATTACCGCTCTATCTCCCAAATCTATTCCTCTATCCAACCTTTCTGCCTTAAACTCTTTGTTAGCCTGGTGTGGTTCTTGTGAGTGTGTGTTGCGTGTCTGAATTCTTTTTGTGTTATTTTCCAACCTCTGCAGTTAGTACTAGTAAGAAAACAACTGAGGTTAGGAGTTGCAAAATAACAAATAAACTATAGGAATTCAAACACTTGTATATAAAAGCAAGTAATGTGTCATATAAAATAAGCCAATCAGTAAGTCATTAACATGTACTATAAAAATATACAAATATAATTTGAAAAACCAAAGTCTTGTGGGGAGACCTCCAGTCCTTGGAAATATAAAAGCCTTGTTTAATGGCAATTCATAGAGATGAATTATATCTTTACATGATATGGAAGTCCTTTGGGAGACAGATGACTGCAGTAAATCAGTTGATAGTAAAGAATAAAGTTGGTTGATATCCATTGCTTGGCAGTCCACCACTATTAGCAGCCAGACACATTTTGACCATGGGTCTTCAACAGTGGCTGAAGTATTGACTAGAAGTATTAATCAGTGGCTGAAGTATTGACTTCATCAGTGGCTGAAGTATTGACTAGAATTTCCTTATCAAAGATAAACCATACAATATATAGGAACAAATAATCCACCAGTTTTTTCCTGCTTTCCCACAGACTATTCTTTAACATGTAGAAATATGTTAGTACTGATATACATAGGTGAAAAGGTCCTGGAGTTACCTGCCTCTTGCAGCAATCCATTTGAGTTAATAAAATTAATAATTCCCCCAAATATTAATATAGTTTTGGCATCAGAAGTGGGGTTCTAAAGGACCCACACCCCTTTGGGTAACACTATGCTATGTGCACAATACCACCTGTGTACAAGAACCACCAATGTTTTATTCAATTATTATTGGTACAAAACTCAAGAATATGGCTATTGCTGATTCTTGATAAGATCCTAAGGATGAGGCTGTAAAGAAAATTCCTAGTTTCAAGATTTGCGTTCCAAACACAAAATCTGATAATAAGGACTATTTCACACAACCACAAATCTCCTTCGCTCCTGAACCACACTATTTAGAAAGAACAAAAGTGTCTCCTTGTGTTCTCTCCTGAGTCTATTCACTCATTACATCTACATGTGCTCACTGCTAATGTGCATCAAATATCCTTTTTCAACCAATCCATGGATTTTAGGGCCAGAGAGAGCCAAATTCTGGAGGCTGGATGGTAGGCACAGACCTATGTCCCTCTCTGCATGTATGCTGCAAACATGGAAGCATAACAAATAAACATGTAATGCAAACAAGTGAAGAAGCTGTGTTAGTGTATGGTTTCATGAAGTGAAATGTTCTGTACAAAAAATTTTGTACAAAAATGTGTATACTAGAGAAAACAATGTCTAGAATGCATGACATGAGGAAAAACAGCTCATACAAATGTGTATACGGTATAAGGAAAGAGTACCTACAGAAATGAGAAGAATATGCGTGAAGCTGTGGATGAGAATGGTTTCATGAAGCAACTGTTTCCACTCCATGTGAGTGAAAAAGTTATTTTCCAAAGAATGGCTTGTTCAGTTTCCAATTGCATCCTCTTATGTATCAAACTCTGGAAACATATTCTGGGGTAACTGTTAGCCATGCAGAAAAATACAACAATGAAACAAAGAAAGCAGTGACATTTTTATTAGGCTATCTAAAGCACACAGAATACACTTTTTCTTCTCCTGTATGATTTTTAATGTCTTTGCCTGATGAAGAAGATGGTGAAGATTTAAAAGCTTGCATGATGTATTTTGTGTGCTTTAGTTGGCTCAATAAAGGCATCATTGTTTGGTGGATTTTGTTGTAATATCAAACCCTATCACCTATAACCCTATGTGCCTTCCACCATTGTTTCATACAAATAACATCCCCCTAACATGCTTTTTTGAATATCCCACATTAAAGTAAAACCACAGCCACTCCAATCTCCCACAGGAAAAATGTCTGCCTTTCAGGATCTAAGAAGCAAAGGGACATTTAAATATTGATCTAAGTTCCATACATTAGCTCTATAACACCATGTATTAGTAGTACATATTTCCAAGTAAATATGATATACAGTATATTTAACAGCCTAGTAACTATCAAATGATAATTTTACACATACACACACACTTCAAAAACATTACCTTAGTGGAAGCTACAATTTACTAAATAAAAGGCACAAGGTAAAAAGAGGAGACGAAAAAAGCAACATATGAAAACGTGACTTATTTCCATATGACCCACCATCTGGTGGTGATAAAACAGAGCAAATGAGAAAAAGCCTTCTTGACTATGGAGTACTTTTTATGGAGTACCTTCCCTATCATTTCCATCCTTTTCCTCTCCATTGATGCCCCCTTGTTCTGGGAGAGAGGCTTCTGTACCCTAATGATGAATTGAGCTATGCTGGCGATAGCATAATAGCCACCGGTAAGGTCTCCCATGCCAGACAGGTCAAAACTGAAAGGTCTGACAAAGAGCATCAAAGGGCAGGATGGGCTCTCTAGCCTTATGGCAACCATCCTAGGAGAAGAAAAACTCTAATCCCAAACCCGGGAAGATGGTGCTAATCCAACCCTGTAACGTCAACCATCTAAGAGAAGGAAACTCTAATCAAACCTATGACCTGACGACCTTGCTGCTACTGTCCATGCTTGCAAGGCGACAGCAAATGAACCTTTGGTTTAAAGGGTGAGGCCAGTTCTGTGCATTCTGCGCTTCACCAGAAAAAATCATTGCACAAGCTCAAAGGACAAATCCAGTTCCAAAAAAGCCCTGTAGCGATAGGTAAGGGACGAAATGGCAGGAGTAAAGATGCACTGGAAGCCGCAGACCAAACCCTGCATGCAGGCAGTTCAGACCTATGCCACCTCATACAAAAAGTCCCTGTAGAAGATAAAATTATTATCCTTGGTGACTTCAATGCCAGAGTAGGAAAGAACTCCGAAGCCTGGAAAGGTGTTTTAAGCAAGCATGGTGTTGGAAACTGCAATGATAATGGACGCCTCCTGCTAGAGTTCTGTGCAGAACAACAGCTGACTATTACAAACAACCTGGATGCATCCCCAATCCAAACATTGGCACCTCATTGACTATGTTCTAGTCCACCAGAGAAACATTCACGATGTCCATCATACCCAAGTGATGCCCAGTGCAGAATGCCAAACAGATCATCATCTCATAAGATGTAAACTAAATCTTCATCTTAAGTTCAAACCTAAGAGGGGCGGCATCTTAAAGAAGAGACTCCAAGTTAACAATCTTCAACAAGCTACCATGAGAGACAACTTCCAGGCAAATCTGCAAAGAAAACTTGAAGACCATCCTACAGATCCTTCTCCTACAGTGCTTTGGCAACATATCAAAAACAGTAATCTCCAGTCTGCAGAAGAATTCCTCGGGTTCTCCCACAAGAAAAATCAAGACTGGTTTAATGAAAACAACCAAGAGATCCAGGAGCTGTTGGCAAAGAAGAGAACTGCTCACCAGGCATACCTCGCCCAGCCAACCTGCCATGTAAGAAAAGCAGCTTTCTGTCTCACATGTAGTAAACTTCAACAAAAACTCCGAGACATGCAGAACAAGTGGTGGATCAATATAGCACAAAAGATAAAATGCTGTGCAGATCTGGGTAATCTTAGAGGATTTTATGAAGCTCTTAAAGCAGTGTTTGGACCTACTTATCAGGTTCAAAGCTCCTTATACAGTACAGATGGTCAAACATTAATTACTGGTAAAGCCTCCATCCTGAATCGATGGGCTGAACATTTTCAAAGTTTCTTTAGTGCCAACCGAGTAGTCCAAGGCTCAGCTATCAAATATGCGATACAAAAACCGATGAAAAATGAATTGGACATAGCTCCCACTTTGGAAGAGACCCTTAAGGCCATACAGAAGATGAAAAACGGCAAGACAGCTGGGATTGATGGAATCCCACCTGAAGTTTGGAAACAAAGAGGTCATATATTCCATGATAAATTCCACAAACTCCTTGTGAATTGCTGGGAAAAAGGGGAACTGCCATCAGATCTCCGAGATGCAGTCATCATCACCCTATACAAGAAAAAAGGAGCAAAATTCAATTGCTCAAACTATCAAGGCATAACACTGCTCTCTATTGCTGGAAAAATCCTTGCACGGATACTCCTGAACAGATTAGTTCCTGCTATTGCAGAAGAACTTCTTCCTGAAAGCCAATGTGGCTTCAGAGCCAATAGGAGTACTACATATATGGTATTTGCCCTTAGACAACTACAAGAGAAATGTAGAGAGCAGAACAAGGGACTCTTTGTAACATTTGTCAACCTCACCAAAGCCTTCGACACTGTGAGTAGAAAAGGTCTGTGGCAGATCCTGGAAAGACTAGGATGTCCCCCCAAATTCCTTAAAATGCTTATCTTGCTACACGAGGGCCAGCAAGGTCAAGTCAGATATGGCGATGCTCTTTTAGAGCACTTTCTAATAACTAATGGAGTGAAGCAAGGTTGTGTTCTTGCTCCAACTTTATTTACAATCTTCTTCAGCATGATGCTCCAAAGGGCTATGGCAGAGCTCGAAGATGACGATGCCATCTATATACGCTACCATGTGATGGTAGCTTGTTTAACTTAAGCCTTCTGAGGGCTTGCATTAAGGATATTTTCAGATGGCCCTTAATGTGCAAGCAGCCTCCGGAGCAGTAACAAGGCTGCTGTGTGGCAGGGGTCATTTTCGGAGGCTACCGTCCCTCTTCCATGACCATTTGTGGCACGTATGTGAAGCTTTGGAAGAGGCCGCATCATATTTCAATCCTGGGCAACATCCGTGATTGAAATATGACACAACCGCTTCCAAAGCTTCACGTACGTGCCATGAATGGTCGTGGATGAGGGACGGTGGTGTCCAAAAAGGACCCCCTGCCGCGCAACAGCCTCGTTACTGTTCCAAAGGCTGCTTGCGTGGTAAGGGCCATCTGAAAATGTCCTTAAGACTCTAGTTTTTGAGCTGTTCTTCGCTGATGATGCTGCCCTTGTTGCCCACACAGAAGCATCTCTGCAGTGCCTAACATCCTGCTTCACAACAGCTGCAGAGCTGTTTGGGCTGGAAGTCAACCTTAAGAAAACGGAAGTTCTTTACCAGCCTGCACCACAGGACAAACACCATCATCCCCACATTGCAGTCAGCAAATATGTGCTTAAATCCTTTCAGCAGTTCACCTACCTGGGAAGCATCATCTCCTCAGATGCCAAGATTGTCAAAAAGATCGATCACAGATTAGCAAAGGCATATAGCGTATTTGGAAGACTTTATAAAAGAGTCTAGAGTAATAAACACCTGAGGCGAAGCACAAAAATCAGTGTATATAGAGCCATTGTACTGTCTATTCTCCTTTATGGATCTGAAACATGGGTCATCTATCGCCACCACTTATGACGCCTCGAACGCTTCCACCAGTGCTATTTATGCACAATCCTAAATATACACTGGACTGACTATGTGACGAATGTTGCTGTCCTTGAGCAAGCAGGGATCACCAGCACTGAGGCCATGATATTGAGAACACAGCTGTGCTGGGCAGGGCACGTTTCCAGGATGGAAGACAATTGCCTCCCAAAAACAGTACACTATGGTGAACTCACCACAGGTCAGCATAAGAGGAGCACTCCAAAAAAGCAATACAAGGACTCCCTGAAACAACATCTCAGGCTCAGCCAAATTGTTCACCAACAATGGTCCACCCTGGCCTCACATCGGGAGGCATGGAGACGCACTATCCACAATGCTGCAGCCTTATTTGAGAATTCATGTCAAACATGTCTCAAAGAGAAATGACAATGCAGAAAGTATCACAACCTGGAAACATCACCCAAGGAGACCTTCTGCTGTGCTTTCTGCCACCGGACTTGTTTATCTTGGGTTGGCCTTTTTAGTCATCAGCGCACTTGCAGAAAGTGTGGGATGAGTCCTTCCTGAATCTTCGTTTGTGAAGAAAAGCCAGAAAGAGATTTCCATCCTTTTTTGGAATGGAATGTATGTAGATCCTTTTGGTGCTACATACATTCAGTTCCCTCAGGCTTTTAATATATTTGAATATATTGTTTTTGTTAAATGCTTGCTTGATTTTGTACTTTGTTTTTTTTTCTTTGATGCTTTGTCTCTCTCTCTCTCTGGCTTTTCTTCACAAACGAAGATTCAGAAAGGACTCATCCCGCGCTTTCTGCAAGCGTGCTGATGACTAAAAAGGCCAATCCGTGATAAACAAGTCCAGTTGCAAAAAGCACAGCAGAAGGTCTCCTTGGGTGATGTTTTTGGGTTGTGATTCTTTCTGCGTTGTCATTTCTCTTCAAGACTTGTTTGTCGTGAGTTCTCAAATAAGGCTGAAGCATTGTGGATAGTGCGTCTCCATGCCTCCCGATGTGAGGCCAGGGCGGACCACTGTTGGTGATCAATTTGGCCGAGCCTGAGATGTTGTTTCAGGGAGTCTTTGTATCGCTTTTTTGGAGTGTCCCTCTTACGCTGACCAGTGGCGAGTTCACCGTAAAGTAGTATTTTTGGGAGGCGATGGTCCTCCATCCTAGAAACGTGCCCTGTCCAGCGCAGCTGCGTTCTCAATATCATGGCCTCAATGCTGGTGATCCCTCAAAGCACAAAAATCAGTGTGTATAGAGCCATCGTACTGTCTGTCCTCCTTTATGGATCTGAAACATGGGTCACCTATCGCCACCACCTACGACTCCTCGAGCGCTTTCATCAGCGCTGTCTATGCACAATCCTAAATATACACTGGACTGACTATGTGACGAATGATGCTTTGTAAAAAATAATAATAAAAGGAAGTATACACTTGCAAAAATAAATGTAAGCTGTTTCTAAAACCACTTCTACAACTGGCATCCTCACACTGAATATTCTTCTCCTTTTCCACAAAATATTTTCCCAGCTGTCCCTACTTCCAGTAGCACCACTCACAACCAACTGCCCTGTGGGAATGATTCCAAGAAAGTGAGGCAAATAAATATAACACCAGGTGCATGTTCTAGTCTAGCTGGGCTGCCCCCTTGCCATAGGGCAGCTCCTTTGGTGAAGGGCCCTAGCTTACTAGTAGAACATTTGATTTGCATGCAGAAGGTCTCAAGTTCAGTCCCTGGCATATCCTGGTAGGACTAGGAAGGAATCCAGCCAGAAAGGGGCTTGCCGCTTGCTGGTGGGCCTTTTTGCGGCCCGGCCAGTGCCCTCAGTGCAAGCCTCCAAGAATGCCCCTCCTACCTATTTGATGGTGACCACATGGTTGGTCAGTGTGGGGGCCACCATCTTCACCCCATCTTCTTCCCAGCCTGCTCTGCAGGAGGAAGGGGCGGGGAAAGTGAGAGCCAATTAGGGCAGGTCTGCCTGGCCCTGATTGGCTGCTCCTAGCCAAAAAGGCGGTCATCTGGTTGTGCTTCCATCATGGCTGGATGACGTCAGAAGGCCTGTGATGGAGCTGATAAATAAGTGGCTCCGGTGCAGCCCCTCTGCAGTTGGCTCGCAGCAGAGCTGAAAACCTGCCTCCCCTTGGTTTATTTCCTATCTTGTCTCAATTTGTAGGGCGGATGGCATGGGTCATGATCATGGCGTAGGGGGGGGGTCTCCATCAAGTTCAAGTCCAAGTTCAAGTTCAAGTTCACGGACAACCCCTCCCAGTTTTTAATGGTTACCTTGTTTGCAGGGGAGGAGAGATTGTCAGGCGGATCGGCTTGGCCATCACGCCTCTCCTCTGCTAGAGTCGGAAGTGTCTGACGAGTGACCATTGACCCAAATGGGGGGGTCAATGATGGGGTCATGACCCATGCCTAATTGCCAACCATTTAGCAGCTACCTGCAAGTTGCAGCCGTTTTATTGCCAATAATGTTATCTAGTAACCTGTACTTAAGCAATGTTTTCTGAATATGTAATCAATACATTTGTTACTCAAAAGAGTGTGTGTGCGTCTTCTTTTGGAGAGGAGCAGGGGGTTGTACAGTTTGGATCTGCAAACCTTGGAGAGCCACTGCCAGTCAGGGTAGTTAACACTGTTCCAAATGGATTGATGTTTTAACTGTACATGAGGCAGCTTCAGAAGAGAGAGAGTGTGCACATGTTAGTGTGATGTAGTGGTTTGAGCATTGGACTACAACTCTTGCTTGGCCATGGAAACCTAGTGGGTGACCTTGGACAAATCACATTCTCTCAGCCTCAGGGGAAGGCAAAGACAAACCCCCTCTGAACCAATCTTGTCAAGAAAACTTTGTACACAATATATATATATATATATATATATATATATATATTGGCTAATGCTTCTGATGCCCAAAATAAAATAAATAAAATAAAAATTCCTCTAATACAGGGATGAAAAATCTCATAGTAATGCACACTTTCTTTTTTAAAAAAATTGGGATGATTTGACATGTTGAGATACCCTTTCTGATAAACTTTAAAAAAAACAACCCTGGGATGATGTTTAATGATTGAGAAAGACTGGAAATACTTTTTATTCATACACCTGCACATATATGTACAAACTGTTGCTTGTTGTGATTTTATTAATGAATTTTTCAATTTTATGTTGCTGTTATTTGTAAGTCATCTTGGAAGTATCTGTATCGTGAAAGGTGGAAAATAAATAACTGAAAGAAAAGGACAATGAGAGGAACATGGTCTTAACATTAGATTTGCAAACTGGCTGGTTTTAAGGAGAAGAGAGTGAGATAGCAATACTCCCAGTAAATATATTTAAACAGTTAAGTTTATCTGTGACATTTTCTAATAATACTCCACTGCTCATAGTATAAGACCTGGCAAAGTCATTCAGTGACAACTGACAGAGCTTGGAGATGTCTAGTTGACTTAAATTGCACTTACACTCAATAATCAAGGTCCTGTGGGTGAACACGCTGCAGAAGATGGGTGAACAAAAACCCTCTGGATGTAGCTTAGATTTCTGAAAATGCAGAGGAGCTCTGAGACTAAATTGCCTTGGTATACAATAAATCACACTTTCAAAATCCTAAGGGGGTGCTAACTTTTAACAACAAATATTGACATATTTACAGGTTGCCTTACTGGAACAAATGGAACCAGGATTCTCCACTGCTCTTCTGTTCTGAAAAAGCATACCAAACTGTCTGGCAAGAATATTGCCACTTACAATGCTAAGTGCTTTCTTTATAAAGGGGAATGTTGAAAAAGGAGAAAGAATAGGAAATGAAGGTATAAAGGAGAAAATACATTTTAAATGTTGATCCGAGCTTTTAAAACATTGGCTGGAATCCTATTGGAACATTATGCTGGCATAACTCTGGGCTATGCTGTCAGTTATAATTTTTAAATTATTGCCTAAGGAGGCATCTTGGTGACCCCTGACATAAACAGTTCTATTTTTCTCCCAGTGCAGCTGGCCAGCTTAAAGGCCAACTGGACACAAGCTCAGCTCTCCCTCCCCTAGACAGTCAGAATGCCTTGGAGGAGCCAGCAGAATCCTGTTATTGCCTCTATCATACCAGGTTATTGTCAGTCTCTTAAGTACACTGGTGGAACTTTATGTTGAGCAAGGTCCTGCCCAGTGTGGAACAGAATCTTGACTACTGTATGAATGAATGGATGAAGGCTGAGTAATGTTTGGAGATAACTGCCCATTAAGCCAAAAAGAGTTGGGTATTGAGATCAAACATGACCAAGATCCACAAATTCTCATGTGTAGCACATGCTAATGAGATTATTGGAGCTGTTTGTTCTGAAAATACTGGCAATCTTTTGAGTGGTCAGTAGTTCCCTAAAACAGATCTGACCACCTCCTGAAAACAAATGCAATCTATGTTATATAGAACCTTAATATATTTGCAAAATCTAATTTTTAGTCTTAGCTGGTGTAGACCCATGGAATTAATGAAACTTGCTAAGCCATCAATTATGTAAGTCCACTGACTCAATAGATCTATTCTAGATAGGACTATCCATTGAATTCAACCCATTGCAGTGAAAGGGTCAAATCCATACAATACAAACCTTGGTTACACACCATTTGGATTACTGTAATCTGCTGTACATGGGGCTGCCTTTGAAAAGTGTTTGCATGCAGAAGGTCTGCAAAATTCATTTACCCCAAAGAAAAGCAGCCCAATTATTTACTTGGGCTGGCTACAGGGAGAACACAAGTCCCTTGTTGCAATAGCTCCATTGGCTGCCTGTCTATTTATGAGCACAATTCAAAGTACTGGTAATGAACTATAAAGCCCTATACAGCTTGAGTCAAGGTTATTTGAAGGAATGTATCTCCTTTTATGAATCCATTAGAGCTATAAGATCTGGAGATGCCCTTTTCTCACCACCTTCACAGGCTTATTTGATGGGAACAAGGGAGTGGACCTTCTTGGTGACTGCTCTGAGACTTTGGAACTCCCTTGCTAGGGAGGCCAGAATGGCCCCATCCTTGCTTTCCTTTCATCAGCATATCAAAACATTGTTATGCTGTCAGGTTTTTAGAAACTGACTAGATGGGCTTTTTAATGTTGTGTGGTACTGTTTTTCAGGTTTGCATATTGTCTTTTAATGAATTTAATATTTCTAATATTTATCGTTTTAACTTTATCATTTTTTAATTTTTTAATTTACACTTTTATTGAAGCTTGTGCATAGTTTTAATCAGTGTTGTTTTTAACATGGTGTTAGTCTCCTTGAAATTCATTATCGAACAGAAGGCAGGATATAAATGAATAAAATCATCATCATCATCATGTGTGATCAAAAGCCTGAGGAATAAATGGAATAGCTGTAATTTTCTGTCTTTTGTAAGCTGCCGTGAATTTTGGTGGGAAAGGCAGGCCATAAATCAAGGGATGGATGAATGGATAGATGGAGAATGTTTTGGGGCAGTGATTCTTAACCTGTGGTCCGTGGACCCCTAAGGGGTGCAATGTCCTCACAGGGGATCCATTAAGGTCTGAAGGCTGCTCAGCCCATCTCCTCCCTGCAGTGGAGTGGCCACATGATAGGAACCAAGGAAAGGGCTGGCTAGTTGGCTTGGCCTGTGCATTGCCATTCAATCTGTTCCAGTCATAAACTTGCAGGAAGAAGCAGGAGAAAAGTCTTTCCTCTCCCTCCAGTGCCTCTGAGTGAAGGCTTAATGGATGATGCAATTGTATTATTATTATTATCAGGTATTATGATTATTATTAGGGTTTTAAATTTTGAGTTAAGTTTTAGGGGTCTGTGGCAACAAAATATATTTAAAGGTGGTCCCTGGTAAAGAAAAGGTTAAAAACCACTGTTTTAGGGGGCTGTCTTTAAGGGAGCTATTTGTCTGTCACAGAGCACGCTAATTTAGTTCAAATTTTGTTCTAAGTAACATTTCAGTGACAGGTCTACTCACTATATAGTCTCTAGAGAAAACCTTGGAAGAAAAAAAATAGAAAAAGTGAATAAAAAATTAATCTGTCTGGATCCTTGCTTAAACATGTCCTTCTTCCCCCACCACTTCCTGCCACACCAAAAGATCACCTTACTACAGGATAGCAAGTCCACCTTCCAATATCTTCCAATACAAGTATCACATGATATCACATGCCACTTCCTAATCAAATGGTATCTCCTAATCTGCAATTTTTTACAATGTTTTCTCAACTTACCACAGTAGTCATCAAGATGGAATATCAATCAGTGCACAGAGAAAAACACTCTCAGTGGATGAACAGTGAATGTTGTTTTGTTCAAATGGCCAGTTTTGCAATTTGGTCAGTCTTACACCCTTAAGTGGAGGAGGAAAAACAGTAGGGAATGTGTATGGTTTCATAAGAACAGCAAGGAAGGGAGATAGGAAGCATGCTAAACATCTATGAAGATTTATTTGCAACATTGCTGTGACTAACTTGAAAGAAAATAGTACCATAGCTCAGACACTGAGCTGGAAGAGGGAAAAAACAACATCAACCTCTAGTTCCTTAGCAATGTCATAATGCTTCACTGAGTTATGGGATTGTGGTACACTGCTGTGAGGCTTGACAACAGCAATGGGGCATAATAGCCTTTCTAATCATTATAGAAAAGTAAAATGCTTTAATTAGATACTGCATTAGTGGAATGACCGATATAATACGCTGTCAGACACAAAGAGCTATCAGAATTGTAATCTGTAAATTTGATGAATTGTTATAAGGCTGGTCATTATGAGGAAGACTGCTTTCTGTATGTCTCCAGACTGGTATATAATCTCATTCTGTCAGACAATCACTGCAAAGATTGAATTAATCTTCCACCAATTAATAATCCCTTTGTTCTGGTAAAGCCTGGTAAAACATAAGCTTTATTAGCTACTGGAACTGTTAAATGCCATTCTTTAATGAAACCTGATATCATAAAGGAAGAATAAAGCTGTTTTAGTGGTTAGACTTCCTCCACAGCATGCTATTGCAGATTTAAGACAAAAATTTAAAAAGGTCTCTCTTTTGAAGAGATGCACAATAATAAAACCATGCCTTTCCATAAACTGTTCCATAAGTATCTTAAGCAACTTCTTGCAGGAGATTTATTTACATGATGAGGGAGCAAAAGAAGAGGGCCAGAGGTGGCTACATATTGAAACACAAAAAGATTGTCCAGGTTCCACAAGGAGCCAGAGGATTCAATAAATAGGGCATGGCAGGGGACAGATGTCTACGTGGTTAGTATAGCAATGAAGTACTGAAACTTGGAGTAACAAGTACACGAGGCCAGCTAGACCCCTGTTCAATCTCCAGGTGACCTGATCCCCTTGAGCTGTTCAGTTAAGAGTATCTTGCTGCATTATCTAAGGCAGTGGTTCTCAACCTTTGGTTCTCCAAATATTTGGATTTCAGTTTCCAGCAGTATCAGACAGAACGGCCAATGATCAGAGATTCTGGGGGTTGAAGCCCAAAATGCCTGGTGGGGGCAATGGTTGAAAACTACTAATCTAAGCAGTATGAAGTCCATGACTAATACATATCAGGTCAATGCCTAAGTGAAGCCCAATGTCTCAGGGAATAAGAAGGTGGGGCATTGCCAATGTAACCCCTAAACAGAGTCCTCTGGTGCTTACACCAAGGTTTCTTATTTCCATACCAAAGCCCTTCCCTCAAGAGGGTTACCTGTTTTTCAAAACACCAAGCAGTTAGAACCTACCACAGTTCTTCTGTACCTCCGGCCCTCTAGAAGTTGTGGACTCCAAATTCTTTCCACATCAACCAGCATGGTGAATTGTCAAGAAAAATTGGAGTTGTACTCCAATGTCTGGAGGGACAGGTGGGGACCCATATTCTCCAGATCTGTGTGTCTGTGTGTCTGTGTGTCTGTCTGTCTGTCTATCTATCTATCTATCTATCTATCATTTTCCATCAGTCTCTCAAAATGTTTGTCCTCAAATAAGCTATCAGGGATTTACAATTATCTGATAATATTCAGCTTGCTTGCTAACTGATGTAGGCAACACTATTAGTGTGGTGAAAAATATGTTCACTTACATGGATGTCATTTTTAATGTAACGGGCATCCACATAATTAAAAATAAGATTTAATTATTTTTAGATAGGCTTCTTTCCTGGAATAGATGGAAGATGACCAGCAGTCAAATAAGGCCAGAATACATCGAGATATAAATAACTCTTGCTCAAGGCTCAACAATTGCAGTGCCTCTGAAAACACATAGCAGAGCCAATGAACTATCATATGACTGTTTTTCATGCTTGTCAAGAGAAACATATTTCACAGAAAACAACATAAGCAGAACTGTGGATCAGTTGATTACTGGAAATTTTTCTCAGACTCTGTCTCAGCAATTTGACAATATCTGCTTAAACTAGAAATGCTACCCTTCCCTTTGACAGTTATGCAATTCCACACATACCAAATAAAATACCCCAAGAGTGTCACACAAATATGTCCATGGCTACTTTACAATGGTCATTAAAAATGTCAAATTAAAAGGCGCAATGAAGAAGCTGAGCTGAGCTGCACTGCTGTCTGCTTTGCCTCCTTCAGCTGCTATGACAATGTATGTTAGGAGGACCATGCTAAGACTTTCATTTTTACTTGTGCTGCCTATTGAGAAAATAAGACCCAACCTGGGGGAGGTGAAGAGTGAGTTAACACACACACACACACACACACACACACACAGAGGCTGAAATTCATGTTTGTAGTTACAAATGTGTAACCTAGAGCAGCCTTTAATGCCATACGTCTAGCCCATAAATTGACACACACAAACTAAAACAGAGTGTATCAGAAGCAGAGATAGAATCCCTTCAGACTGTATAGCTCCAGATGACTCAAGTAATCAAGCCAAACTGCATGATGAAGGGAAAGGTAACAATCTGCTCTCACCCTTCCCTTGTAATACACACCCACACATGTGCATGCCCCCCGCCACTTACTGCTGAGCTGTCAGGGTAGGAATATTAAGCAGTGTTGGGTTTGCTGCATTTCATTTTGAATGCTTTGTTCACTAATTATATTGGCCATATGAATGTCTTCTCAAATCATCTCTAATTTATGCCAGATAGGCATTATGAGAATGCCTATAGTATGATTTATATATTGAAAATACTATAGGTTATATTAGATAAATTTTATATAGATGCCATTTCCATTAGCTCTGAAATACTTCTTTGTACAGTATCATTTCCTTTTTCTATCTAGCCTGGGAACAGGGAACCCGTGTCTTCTACAAGATGTTGTTGGACTACAACTCCCATCATCTCTAGACATATGCCATAAAGGCTGTGAATTGTAGGAGGTGAAAGTGCAATAATATCTGGATATCCACAGATTCCCAACCTTTAGGGGGTTAAAATTGACCACAACTCCTTGAATGCTCCAGCTAGCCTAGCTACTTCCAAGGTCTGGCTAGACCAAAATTTCTAAAGTCCCATGTAAGGAACTTTTCTTAGCTTAGCTATTAGAAAATCGTTTCAACTTGCGATACCAAAGACTGAACCCAGTGCCTTGGACAGGCAAACCATGTGATCTTTGTTCCTCCTTATCACCATGTTACCTGCCTGGCATCCTCCACTCTTCTAATAATTCAATAATTGGCAATATTTCATAAATTAGCATATTATTGGCACTCCACGTGGTTGGCAGTAGACCAAGGAATCAAGGTTTGCTCAGAAAACCTAAGAGAATAGCCAGCTAAAATTCCTAAAAGACAAAACCAGGTGGGAATTATGTGATAACCCCTGGAACTGATGTTAGGGAGATAATCAGCTAATTCTTCCTGGGCATCTCTGGAAGTGAGTCACTCAATAATCCCATTAAGGTAGCTGAGCGCTCTTTGCTTGAAAAACTGGTTCTTCCTCTCCCTTCTCACAAAAACAATAGAGGTTTGCCTGAGACCACTCAAGTTCAATGTTTAAACCATTAGCGATTGTTAGCACAACCGGAGTTTCCATTGTCTAACTATGGGAAACTCCAGCAAACATTGTTTTCCACTCATAACATCCCTTCAGGGGGAATATCAAATATAAATATCACCCTAATACACAGCCAAAGTTTGTTTCCCAGAGGCCATCACTCTGCTGGTTTACTGGGTCACCCAGCACTTCCAGATGTTCTTCTTTGTCTGCACAAACCCATCATGCCAAACTCTATTCCTCTATTCCAATACTTCCTGCTTTCTTCGCTAGCCTTCTGTGCTTGAAGTCTGAGTATATGTGTATGTGTGTGTTCCCTTAATTATTTTTTAATAAAGCCACTTTTATTTCATCTCCTGGCTTGGAGTCTCCTTGGTTACTACCGGTATACGTTGGTCAAAAGATCTGCTATTATCCAGCCTCTTGCTGCCTTCTTGAGCTAATTAAAATTCCTCGTAGTAGAGTTCAGACACTAGTGGGATTCCCATGGACCCCATACAATTTGGGCAACAACCAAATGGTACTAATTTGCCCATTTCCCCCCTCATTCAATTCCTTTTAGTCTCAACTAACCAGCACCAGCACCACCATCATTTCACCACACCTACTACCTGTGCCTGAGAACTCAGATTTCCCCCTTCATCCAATTTCTCAAAAAGCTCTTCTTTTCAATTTGTTATATTCTAACACTTTATTAGGCTATGCATGCAAATCAAGTAAGCTATATGTTGTAAAATGACTTTGGGAGTGGAACAAAATATTATTTCCTTGGTTAATTCACCTTCATTTCTTACAGTGCATTGTCTTGCATGGTGCCTTGATGGATGGAACTTCCTAATAAAGCTTTCAAGTTACTATATTTCACTTCTTTTTATTGTAGAAGACAGTGGTGCTTGCATTTTATTGGCAGAGTTCTTTCTTTTCACTTTAATCTCATAAATGCTTGAAGCAGCCTTTCTTGTCTCCATGAATTCCTGCCACACATTTAGAAACACCCAGCCAGCCAATATGTGCCTAAATGCCATTTTGCTAATTCAATATGTGGCAAGACCAGGTCTGCTTATAGTGGAGCAAAGAAGCCAGAATATTTGACCAAATAATCTACTGTTTGGTTTAAACCATCAAACTCACTATGGACTTTTGTAATAATGTCTAAACATTTCTTATCTGCATCCAGTCTCACTACTACTCCTATTTTGAAATGAAGATGTTAATCAGTTTTTTAGAATCTTATATTTTACTCCTTCTGAATGAACATTCATTCATTGACTTATAAATGAACATCAAGCAAATGACTGTAACTTCCCAACAGAGGCAGATGACACAAGTAATTTGGATGTTCATAGAGGAGAAACATAAACCAAGGCATCTGTATGTTCATGATGTAACATGAGATCATATAACATATTTAAATCATAAAACATGCGTAGTAGGTAGTTAAGGGGAAAATCATATATATTAAAAGTAGAAAACATATATTCATATACATTGTTGCTGTTGTGTGCATTAAAGTCATTTCTGACTTATGACAACCCTAAGGTAAAACTATCATGGGGTTTTCTTGGCTGATTTTGTTCTGTGGGGGTCTGCCCTTGCCTTCCTCTAAGGCTGAGAGAGTGTGACATTTCCATGGTTACCCAGTGGGTTTGCATGTCCAAATGGGGACTTAAATCCTGGTCTCCCAGTGTCCTGGTCCAAGACTCAAGCCACTACACCAAACTGGTTCTCTAGAATCACCCATACTGAACAGTTTTGCTATTGGTCCAAATACCCAATCTTCATCCAAATGGGATGATATGAGTCTCCTGTGAAGTGAAACCCAATGACTTCACAAGTTGTTTTCTGATAGCATGTATCTTTTGAAACATGGAAAGAATTTCTAGATCAAATGAACTTAAAGTAATGTTTAGAGAAGAGCAAAGTGGAGCCCTCCTGATGATGTTGGACTGCAACTCCCAGTAATCATTGCTATTGTCTATCCTGCTTAGGGCTGGGAGTTGAAGATCAACAGCATCTGGAAGGACACACTTTGCCCATCCCTAGTTTAAGGAATCAGTCTAATCATTAGTTCCAAGTAGAGCAGAGCAATAAGAGCTTTTCAGCCCTCAAATACAGGGCATTCCTTATAAGGCCAGTCCTATAAGGGACAAGCTTTCTCACCCTCATATAAGAAACATCCCCTATAAAAGGGGGCACTTGGCAAACCTAGCTCCAGGAGAACAATCCTCACAGAGCCATGGAAACCTTAATTTTGCATAACCAGATGTGCACAACTGCCATATGGCACTGTGTTGTACAACCACCAGTGGATACAATCTCTTTGGGAAAGGGCATCATTCCGTTGTCCCACAATTTGCATAGAGGAGGTTCCAAGTGTAAACTCTGACATTTCCAGGTAGGTCAAAGAAAGAACCCTTCCAAAAATCCTGGGAAACTTCTACCAATTATTGTCAACAATTCTTGGCTAGACAGACCATAGATCTGATTCAATTTAAGTCAACTTCTTTCTTCCTGTGCCTTTTTAATTCTTAAGTTTCTTTGAGCATGGTTTTGAAGGAAAAGCAAAGGGAGAGAAGCACCAAGTTTTCTTCTTTTTTCTCCATAGTTGTGAATGATTTCCCACCCATTGGCATCAGCTGCAAGATGGACAATTGTGTATACCAGCTGCAGGACTGATTATTGCATCTCCTCCAACCCTCCACCACCACTGAGGTCATATCATTGAACTGGAATCTGTGGATCCAAGGTATCTCTTGATTTTCTCATAACTTCCCAGCTCCTTCCTTTGTGCCTCTACCTGATGCCAGAGAAGCAAGGGCTCCAAAGAGATGGGAGGAGATTGAGGTCAGGTCTCTTCCTTTGATGGCTTTTTTCTTCTTGCTAAGGGGATGATCTGATTGATTCTTTGATTCATGAGATACTCTCCGAGCAACTTTAGGATTACAACTGGGCAGATGAATCTGCCACATCAGAAATATTCAAAGCAAAACAAACCAGTTCATCCAAAGCCAGGCAATGTTTGCAAGGACAGTGCAAGACTTAATGAGAAGCAGTCTCTCCCTTCATTCCTTCCTATACTTTTTTTTTTTTAAAAGTTATTATTAATAATATTGGAACCATTTTCCCCCTTCACAACCAATGAGATGTCCTCCCATGAACCATAGGTTTCCACCATAAGATACAAAAGTAAAATATTTTATTTAGTTATGAATTACCTTGCTGTGCCTGCTAATTTCTAAATTGATTTGCAATGAACTTGCATTATTTGAAACTTAAAGAGGTGGGTTTTGAATTCCAGACTGGATTTTCCCTTGGCTTTTGTTAAACAACAACAAAAACCTGTCACAAATGTATTTCATAATGTGATAGCAATGCCAGCATTTAAATAAAAATGAATTAGCCACTTTAAAACATCTATAAATGATAACTCAGACTTGTCATCATTTCTTTCTCCTCATGGTGTAGGTGTGTGTGCGTGTGCGTGCATGTGTGTGCATGCTTGCCTTCAAGTTGCCTGTTAACTTATGGTGACCCCATGAATTTCATAGGATTTTCTTAGGCAAGGAATACTAAGACATGGTTTGTGCTTACTTCCTCTGAAATATAGCCCACAGTACCTGGCATTTATTGGTGGTCTCCCATCGAAATACTAATCACGGTCAACCCTTCTTAGTTTCTAAGATCAGATCAGATCTGGTACCTTTAGGGTATTTAGTTGCCCCCCCACCCAAGACACTGAATGGAACTCATATAAGTGCCAATTTAACCATCCTGCTACTAATTCAATAGTTCATTCTGGTTGAGATTAACAATACAATATGAAACATGCATTCCATTCTAGGTCTGTTTTGGTTCAGCCACTGGATGGTGATGGACCTACTCTGGGGTAGCTGCCAAGTCAAATTTGCTGCTACCCAGGACAACAATATCACCTATAAGCTCTTTACATTGTATCTGTATAATAGACACATGTACACTTGCTGATTAAGCATGTGTGTCAGTGTCTCTAGCACATGATTATGGGCAGTGTAAGACCAGCATGATCCATACATGCTGGAGCATCACATAGTAGCACAAATGAAATTTAACTGTATTTCCAAGTTATCTACTTTGTTGCACCTCTAGGAAGGCTACAGTCATCTAATATTTGATAATATTTTGCTCGGGCTGCTTCTAACAGACTGTAACAATCATATCTGCAACTGTAGGACCAACCTGCAATAAAACTTTATATCCAAAGGATTTGATGCCCTTGCAAGAAGTGCACTTGTGGATTTGGAATCACTCCACTAAGTAATTTTCCTGTCTTTATCAAGAGCAAAGTGGCACCCACAGCTTCTCCAATGCAGTCTCCAACTACCAAGATTTCTTCCACCCACTTTGAAAACCCACAACTGTCCTTCACCAATGGCAAGTCACACCACTAGAAGCCATTTAATTATAATTGACCTGTTTTTGGCCTTAAAAGGAATTGGCCACTCACTGACTATTTGGTCTTGTAAGACCTAATAGGGGTCCTGGGTGAGTGTGTGTGTATTTACACAGCAAATTGCACTCCAGCTATATGGGCCAGAATGCACTGGCTCCCCACCTGCACACAGATCAGGCCCATTTCTCCTCCATTACTGGCACAAAATGGGATGGAGTCCAGACTGCCACACTGGCCTGTCCCTGCAGCCACCACTGCTGCTGCCTGCATTCCGCTCTTTGAAGCCGGCCTGGCCATATGCTATGGGGCTGCTTCTTGGATTGGGAAGAGCAATGGAAGATAGCAGCTGCAGCAATGGATTGGCATGGTGATATGAGCTCCTGTGGTCACACAACAGCTGATCCATTTTTTTGCTGGCTGAAGCATTTTTCTCCAGGTATTTTTTTTAAAAGCTGTGTAACAGGCTTTATCCTGTCTTGGCCCTGTCCTTGCCCCGGAGGCCACGCAGATTGCCTGTGGGCAAAACAGGTCAAATGCCCTATGTCGTCTGGACTGCAGAACTCTAAGACAGGACCAAGACAGGGTAAGTAGCCCATCTAGACAAGGCCAGAGACTATTAGGGAGTAAAATTTGTGATTTCGAGGAGGAAAAAAACATTCTCTAAGAGGCCTATTCTGCTGTTCTCCCATGTTGTGTAGTAATCTAAGCATAACAAATACATTTGACATTTCACATACAAAACTACTGTAGCATTCATTTGCCAGATGACAGTGAGTACAAGTATGAAGCCTTTGGTAAATTGTATGCTTGAAAGGTTGTTTTGTTTTGTTTTGTTAACAGAACTCAAATTAGCTGCTTTATTGTTCCTTGCCCTAGCATTTGAAGGGCCAAATGTTTTATAAAGTTCAGATTCACCTGTATGTATCAGTGCCTGTGTTTCCGAAATCATTGGACTACATAGAAATCCAGCTTCCAATTTTATATAAACAAAAATGGACCTGTAGTCTGAGTCCATCCCACCCCCACCCCACCCCCACCCGGCCATAAAAATGCTATTAGTCTGACCCAGTATAGCCAATTTGGAGGATTTTAGGCCAAAATATCTGGAAGACCAAAGCTTCACTAGCCCTGATGTAGGACCATTCTTTGCCTTTCAGTAGGGGGGCAATTATTGCTGGGTTTTATAGTTTGCTGGCATTCTTTGTGGAAATTTCTCTTTTTAGGTTAACTATTCAGAGCGTCCTAAGTTAAGGAAAATGGGATTATCCAGACAAGAGTCTTTTCCACAGTAAATTATTACAGCACTATGATTCCACTTTAATTGCCATGGCTGCACCTATGAAATCCTGAGATTTGTAGTCTGGTGAGGCACTAGAGCTTTCTGGCAGAATATTCTAAGTAATTTCAAATCCCAGGATTCCACAGGATGGAGCCATAGCCATCAAAGTGGTATTGATGTGCTATAACTCTGTAGTGTGAAAGGGCTGCAGGATCTTATCATGTTAGTAGTTTGTTTGAACACCCCTACAGTGATTGGCCCAAAGCTGAGTGGGAACTTGAACCTCAATCTTCTAAATCCTATTCTGGCACCCTAACCACTGTATGATATGTGTATCTTTTGATATTTTTGTGTTTGCTGTTTTTGGAAAAGTAATAATATGCTGTACTACAGAGAAATATAAGATATTTTACAGTACATTTTCTCTTTGTTTTAATGAAATTGTGGTTTGCATTGTGGAAAGGGCATCTTGATTAGTAATATAAAACCAGAAGTACTGTCACTGCTAAAATCAATTGCTTTCACATTTATCAATATTACAATATTGTTTTCATGAAGAGTACTAAACTAATGTTAGACTTATCAGATTTTTATGCTGCATGGCCATTCAAAAGTCTGTCTACAAGGCACAATGGAATTTATTCTTCAGCATCCTTGTTTATTTATATTAACTTTTGAAGAAAATAGACCTTAGAAAATGTGATTCATTTGTGCATATACATTATTATATACTCATTTGCTCCAATATGACTACAACTCTGTAAGTGGTCATTAAACGACCCCCTGAGTTTGAGTGATGCAAATGTCCCACGTAACCACAGCTCTGCTCCTTATCGAGTGACTGCTCTCCTTGTAATGAAGTTGTCAAAGCAATACATTTTTAATAACTCTGATTCATAGGCCAATAAAGAACCAAAGCCTTAGCTCATGGTATTTTAAAACACTACTCCTTTATTTTAATTTTTCAGCCATAACAGGAAAAATTTGTGTTTGAGAGAGTAAAGAAATCTTATACTTGGTGCAGACCCTAAAAGGGCTTTAGTGCAGGAAAAGCTGTACAGAGAACTTTACCACATACAGCTTTTCCTATTGTTGAAACTCTAGGATTGGGGAAAATGGTATCTTTTAGGACCTGCACCTGCATACCTTATGCTACACTGCAAACCAAATTTCTTAATTTCTGATATATGTCAGAAAGAGCATATTTTAATAATTGTTCAGTCTGCTGTAACACCAGACATGACAATGCTGAAAATATTCTCATATCATAATAGGTTTATGCATCCAGACATGGAATATCTGCTCCTGTTCTGGAAGTAGTGCTAAAGTAAAACATTTTTACTGCGAGATGCTTCCATTCCTGTTCCCTATGCAGAAGCCAAGAGGACTATCAGCTGGATTTTATTTTAATTATGACAATGGGATAGCACCTTCCAACTAACCGAAAGCACCATAGAACCATAGTGTTGGAAGGGGTCCCAAGGGCCATCTAGTCCAATATCTTGCTTTGTTGTTGTTGCTGCTGCTGCTGCTGTTGACTTATGGAAACCCTAGATTTATAGCTTCTGACTTATGGCAACCCTAGATAAGCTGATCACGGGGTTTTCTGAGGCTCGGAGTGGGACTTGAACTCTGGTCTCCAGAGACAAGCCACTACACCAATAGTTATGCAGGTAAAGTCCTGAGACATGGGGCTGGTCTACACCGGGGGTAAAACTCTGAATGGACTCCCCAAATGTTTTGCCCTGGAGCTGCTCCATTACATAGTGGGTCCATCATTTGTGGAAGCAAGTACACACCAGAGGCAGTGGTGCTGAGGAGGCAATCATCTTTCTTTACCATTTTGGGCCAAGAAATGATAGGGCCTTCCAGGCAGCAATCTGTCCTGCCTCCCTCTCCCTCCCAAATCCAGGATGAATCCATTGTTTGGACTACAGGAAACACTGGAGTTTCCAGCAAGCTCCAGAGCAAACTGTAAGTTTTTAAAACCCAGGCTAAGGTGGCATATTCTGAGTTTGGTGTGGATAGGGCCATATGCCATGTTGCCTTATCACACTAGATTCGGGGATAAGGCCATACTTTGTGTGACTTTTTTGTGACAGATTCGGGGGCGGGGAGGGTAATGGGTTTTTCCCCTTGTGTAGACAAGCACATGGTCACACAAACTCTGTCTAAAGACCTCCATCAATCATCTATCAGGGCAGGTTAGGTCCTGGACAGGCCATGTGATATACATGGTGCTATCCTCCAACATTGAGGAACAACAAGGAACCATTTAGGAAAAGCAACGAATTACTGCAGCTGACCACTATGTATTGCCTGAGGGAGTTTCCCACTCTTGCCAACAGTATCATTGGCACTAGTAACAACTTCCCCTTGTTTCAGTTATGTCCCTAAAACATATGCAACTGGATAATTCTGAAAATGTAGCAGCTTGTTCCAATCAGTTAACTGAACCTTCACATGGAAGACATATGCCTCTAAGGAATGTAGGTGCTGTGAAATAAATTAAAAGCAAGCTAGGCATATGTCCTTATTGGGATAATCAGCTATGATAAATCATAATGCTTTGGAGCAGGAGCAGGTTCAAGATATATGTACAGCCAGCCCTATGTGTCCATGGATTTGGCATCCATGGATTCAACCATCCAAGGCTTGAAAATATCTCGCCCCGCCCCACAAAAAAAAAAAAATGCAAAGAAGCAAAGCCATTGATTTTGCTGTTTTATATAAGGGACACCATTTTACTATGCCGTTGTATATAATGGGACTTGAGCATCCCATGGATTTTGGTATCTATGGGGGGTACTGGAACCAAACCCCAGAGGATAGCAAGGTCCCACTGTGCTGCTGAACCTCTTGTGAAAATGTGGCCACATAGTTTTACCAAATTTGAATATCTGTTGTATTATATGTACAGTCAGCCCTCTGTATTCATGGATTCTTCATCCATGGATTCAACCAACCATAACTGGAAAATATTTCCCCCAAAAAAATCCCAAAAGCAAACCTTGCTGTTCACCATTTTATATACAGGACACCATTTTACTATGGCATTGTATATGATGGGACTTGAACATCCACAGATTTTGGTATCTACAGGGGGCCGTGGAACCAAATCCCAGACAGATGCTGAAGGCCCACTGTAAAAGGTGATGTTGCCAAGAAATCCAAAGTAGTTATTATTATTTTTAACAAAATGCTTCAAAACATAAGTGTGCTTGTTACAAGAACACTGAAATGGAAAGTCAGGGGGATCAAACATTTTCAGGAGGCTTGGATTATATCCTAAATAGATTGTTCAGCTGAAAAATTTTGCTTATATAGTAAAGTAAACTTTGTATCAGCATGATGTTGTGGTTTGGGTATTGGACTAGGACTCTGGAGACAAGGGACTGAATCCCCATCTGGCCGTGGAAACCCACTGGAGTGACCTTGGGCAAGTCACACTCTCTCAGCCTCAGAGGATGGCAATGGCAAACCCCCTTGAACAAATCTTGCCAAGAAAACATTGTGATAGGTTCGTCTTAGGATTGCTATAAGATGGAAATGACTTAGAAGCACACAACAAAAAACTTTATATCAGTCTATATTTAAACATAAAGGATATTTGAGCCTAAGCCTAAACAGATTTACTTGGAAGAAACATCTGCTAATATCAGTGAGGTTTCATTTGATATAGATCTGTTTGAGAGACTCAACCTATAAATTAATGGGTGCTAACAAGAAAAATTAAAATGGAGGTTGAACATCTCGTGCCTCCTACTACTACATAATTCCATCCTTCTCTAGTTCAAGTCAGTCAGTTATTGTATGTACGTATGTATGTTGTTGTTGTTGTTATTGTTTCTTACCCATCTCTCCCCATGGATTGAGGTGGGGAACAACAAGTCAACACATAAATATAACATCAGTTAAAAATACATATCAGTTAAAAACATATATCAGTTTAAAAGAACAAGTAAAACCAAGACATAAAAGAACAAGTAAAACCAAGACAAGCCTATGAAAACAAGGCTGTTGGTGACCTCCCAGAGGGCCTTCTCTGCTGCTGCTCCCAGATTATGGAATGACTTGCCGGCCGAGATCCGTCTTATTACCACCTTAGACAGCTTTAAAAAAGCTGTCAAGACGGATCTTTTCTGGCAGGCCTTTCCTGAATAATTATCCCGGCCCAAGACTCAGCTGCCCTTTCTAGGCTATGATTGTATGTTTTAATTTTTTTTCTTCTAAGTTATATATATATATATTAATTAATGCATGTTTTTAATCCTTCGTAATTTAATATTATTTTAAGGGGTGGGTGGGCTAGGGTATTGTGAGTATGGGGTTTTTATATTGTAAGCCGCCCCGATTGCATTGCATCTAATATAAATAAATTATTATTATTATTATTATTATTATTTTAAAACAATCAATACACAATTTAAAATTGACAATTTAAAATCATCTGGATAGGCCTGCCAGAAGAGACTGGCCTTTAACGCTGTTTTAAATTCAGACAGAATATTTCAGCTGTTGTATCTCTTCCAGCAGGCTGTTCCACAGTCTAGGGGTGGTTGAAGAAAAAGTCCTCTGGGTGACAGTTGCCAACCTAGTCCTGGCTACTGGAACAAATATCCCCCAGAGGACCTAAGTGTATGGGGTGGTATATATGGAAGAAGGTGGCCCCATAGGTAACCTGGACCCAAACCATGTAGGGCTTTAAAGGTAATAAGCAACACTTTGTAACTTTCCCAGAAACTAATTGGCATCCATTAGAATATTATATCTGTGTCCCAATATGTTTGACTAAATTTGAAAAAAAGGAATGGGAAGATCCAGATGAAGAACATCATGATGTCAGGACATGTTTCTCTTTATAAAAAAACCTGAGGAGGGAGCAAAGTGTATGGCTGCCATTTTGACAACTGCTATATGTCTAGTATCATATTTACTATGACTTTCAAGTATAACTACAGGTATTTATATTCAGTGTCCTTGCATAATGTCTTTACACCTTTTACTTACAAATAATTGCCTCTAGCTTTGTGCTATGATTTTCCTACAGTTTTCCAACAGCATTTTAAAACCTCAGATTTGTGACTTAGAAAGCAACTGAAAAACTGGAAAGGTAGATGACAACAAAATCAACAGAGACAGTTCATGTGAATGCCCATACCAATGCTGATACAATCAAGCACACATCAAAGTGATAGAGCTGAAGGAGTAAATATATATTTCTTTGTACAGCTATAGCATGCTGGAGGGAGATAAGCTGAATGGGGGACCTTTCTGTGCCTTGAGAATATTTTTCAACATTTTTCGATTGTGCCCAGGAAGAAAAGGGTTTTGTGCAGATTGGGGACTGGACAAGAAGCCAGTCAATCAAGTTCTCTCTAGAGGGTAACAGCATAGGAAAGAAGTGCAAACAGTGTTTGACTGCTTGCCTATGGTACTCAAATAAAAGCAATGTGAAAATATCAGGGTCAGAATCTGTCCAGTATCTATCTGCTACACAATGTGGAATAATGCAAATGGAGCATGCAGCAATGGTAAAGTAAAGTATGTGCTCCATTTCAGAGCAAGCTAAAGGTAATCTGTTGCATTTTTCCAAAGGAACAGAGAAGAAACAAAGGAAAGGATTTCTCTCCACTAACTAGAAGAGAAAGAGAAAATAAAAGAACAAATTAAAAAGAAAGCACTGTATTTTCTGCAGGAAGTATTACTACTGATATTAGAGGGATAGCAGAACCCCCACTTCCTGCTTTGAATCAGGAAGCAGAATGGACAAGGAAGCCTTAAGCTTGGATAATGGGGGATAATGATGATTGTTGTGTCCTCTGTGCCTTCGATATACCTGTCAACTTATGGCAACCCCATGAATTTGATAGGGTTTTCTTAGGAAAAGAATAGTCAACATTGGTTTTGCCAGTTCTTCCCTCTGAAATATAGCCCACAACACCTATAAAGATATAAATATTCTTCCCCAATCACTTCTTACAGCATTCTGCATTTCTTTTCCCTACTTTCTTTGGACTAGGGATAGAAAGAATGTTGACAATATTTTACAAGAGGATTGAAAAAATGTTTTTCAGGTACCAAGAAACCCTGATGAGAAGGATCCAGAACTGATGAGAATCTGGACAGAGTTTACACATGGTTCTGCACAGGAAAAAAAATCTTTTTCTGTGCAAGAAAGAGTTTCTTATATGCAGAAAATATGTCTGCATAGAAACATTATCCCCCGTGCATAAAAAACTGTTTCTTGAACAGAAAATGCTGCAATGGGGGTCACTCCATGCAAAATTCACATATGATTGATTTGCACTGAAAACACCTTTTACTGCACAGGAAACAGTTTTGTCTGCACATAAAATGATATTTTCATGCAGAAATATTACCTTATGAACAGAAAAAGCTGTTTTCAGTGCTAAACTATCAAATGCAAATTTTGCACAGAAAAATCCCAAATTGCAAACAAGCTTGAAGACTATGTGTTTTTTCAGTTGTTCTTGCAGTGGGAGGAAAATTGCTAAAATTACACATTGCTTCATTCAAGAAGAAACTTAGTGAAGAATTACATTCCTATTATTAAAGAATTGTATCAACACAGTCAATGACATGGGCTTGTCTCATTTGGAATGGGGATGTGATATCATTAATAAGCTGATGATATTCATGACACCTCACATCAATTCCAAACTTGCCTAATCCAAATTAACTAAACTCATTTTTAATAAATTTTATTGATAAATTCAACAATGTATTGAAACTTTACATCATTTGTCCTGAGAGACAATATAATTACAACAGACAACATAAAACATGAGCAGGGATGTTAAGTTGTTATTTACTTGAAGAGAACATTAATTGCTTTGGTCACTGACATCTGTTCTTATCCCTGATGGGGCCTCTAGTATATCTTTCTGGAAGTATTGTTGATATGGAGGAGGACACAGCTGGGGCACATCATTATTAATAAAGTCTATTAATGGATACCAAATTTCAGCAAATGATTGTTTGCTTTTATAACCATTAGTGCATCTGATGTGGTCTGACAATTTCTCCATGAACTATAAATCTCATAGTTTAGCCCACCAATTGTTCACTGTGATGTTCCCCATCTTCCAATGTTGGGCAATCTCAAGTCTAGCCACTGCTATCAAAAATGTAATAAATTTTCTGTATTTTAATGATTTGTTCTCATTTGCAAAGAGGGTGAATAATATTAACTTTGGGCAAGGTTGCATTTTTTTTTTGCTTCGTAATTTTGGAGATGAGATTTAGAATTGAATGAGGCAACTCATTTGAGACACAGATGGCAAGGGGATTGTTGAACAGGTACCCAGGGCCTAGGGGTAAACTGGTAAACTGAAGTTCAGGTCAGACAAATGTAAGTGCCAAGAGTAGGTTGTTCAGTGAACCAAAGCAATAACATTCTAGATGAGATTGCAGTAAGCCTTGCAGTTCAGATTCATAGCTTGTATAACTGAAGAGGCCTGAATACTATTGGTAGTCTCTGTTGAGTAGATCAGTTGAATCATAACAGATTTGCATATGTTGGCTCACTATTTAACAATTTGATTCAGTGAGTCTACCCTAACTGGGACTAGCAATTGCATGTAGGCCAGTGTTTATAATTTAGTGATCCCCCTGTAATGTTGAGGAGCTTTCAGTTTGAGGACTGGATCTAGATAGTTGGTGGGCAGTTGCTAAGGGAGCTATGCTTGTTTTCTACAGGAAGATCTTGCAGATTCACTTCAGAATAAACTTACCTTTGCTTATTTGTCATTCCTGTAGCCGAGCAGAGGACAAAGTACAGCTCCCAGAGTCATTTTTGTGGTCCCCAGAGACCTCTACCTTTGGATGCTAAGCAGATGATGGCTGGAGAAAGTCCTTTTTTGTTTTAAGAGTTTAGCTTCACAGTTTTCTGTCCTGGGATAGCATTTTATAAGTTGTCTTGCACATTTATTGTTTCAATTGTTTCTACTGTTGTTAGTACTCTTATAAAAGTCTTCTGCTTTTATGTCTGTTGTTTTGCTGCTGTCCTTTCTTTATTGTAATTTAGTGTTTTTAACTATAATTAGTTTTAACTTTTGTTTGTTGCTCTTTAAATTTTTTTGGCTTTTAGCCTTGGAGACTAGTATAATATTAGATGTAGTTTTGCTTTAGTCTGTTTTATTGTTTAAATTTGGTCTAATGCTTTATATTGTATACTGCATTGTTAGAGCTGAAATGTGGCTTGTAAATATTCTAACATTGGTATGGTCTAAAGATGGAACATAATGAGTTGGACTGAAGATACAGGAAATCACATTTATGAATGTTGTCCCACAACAGAAGAACCCAGAGAACAGTAATAGCATTCTAGTTGTATGGCTTTTTCTTCATCCTTTAAAAAAAATAAAAAGTAGCATTGTGTATTGTAGTCTGAAGTGGTACGTTGAATTCTAGCACCTCAGCTTTCTACTCCTCACTATAAACTGCATTCTATTATTGTTTTGATCCAGACATGCAATGAAATCCTACATACATTTACTTAGAAGTCAGTCCTAGGGAACTTTATTTTATAACCCACCTTTTTCTCCCAGAAATTGGGGTTCAAAGCAGCTATAAGACAGCTCCTGTGATATTAAATTCCCACTGTTGACTTTTAGATTGCTACCAGAATGGCCTCCTTTAACAAATCAAGTATGCTTTCCCATTAATTGTGGTTTGTCAATAACAATCTCTATACACGTTTCAGACAATGTTCAAGTATTTTAATTAACACTATTTACTATTCACATGGGAATCATGATTGTTCATCATGTTCACCAACACATCTAACAAACTGATGTCTATATTATTATCAGCTTAGAACATTTCTTACCATAGGTAGATATTCAACAGAAGAATTATGGCTTGAGATTATTAAGGTCTGTCTGCTGGAACCAGAAAAACTGCTAGAAAAATTTATTGGGTCACCAGGCAACCATCAGTTATTCAGCCTTTGGAATACAATTCCATTGTTCAGATCACCAGGAAAGGTTTCTTTTAAATTTCAGATCTGTAAAAATGTCCCAGCTACTGGTTGCCTTTGTAACTAGTGTCTTGCAATTGTATAAAAGTCCTAAAGTTGGGAAAATACCAAGTAAGGTACAAACAGTCTAGATTCGTAGAGTGGATGCACTAGTCATTTGATGGCCATGTAAGGCATCTGTGTATTTCTATTAGGTCTGATATGAACAACTTTTTGGGGACCAGGGGTCACTATGCCAAATAATAATAATAATAATAATAATAATAATAATAAATATCTGGGAAGTCAATTTCCAGTTCTGACAAATGTATTGTTTTATGTTAATGAGTGGAGGGACTTTTTCAGATGGGGTTTTGTAACAGAAACAGCCTCGTCCCCGTTGCGAGGCTGCTGTGCGGCAGGGGGTCCGTTTCGGATGACACTCTCCCCTGCCAATACTGTTGTGTAAGTGCTGGGATGCTGCAGCATTATATTTGTGATTAGAAAATTGCCAAATATAACGCTGTAGTGTCCCAGCACTTACGCAACAGTATTAGCAGGGGAGAGTGTCATCCGAAATGGACCCCCTGCCACGCAGCAGCCTCGCAACGGGGACGAGGCTGTTTCCGTTACAAAAACCCATCCAAAAAAGTCCGAGCAGGTTCCTGTGACTTATTTAAAAGGTGCATCGCTATACCTAGAGGCTTCCAGAAAAGGCGGTCATTCTTTCTCTCGCTTCTCTTTCTCTCTTTGCTTGAAAAAGGCAATCTGGGTGGTGGTCAGGGGCTGAAAAATCAACCTTGGGAGCCACAACCCAATTTTTGGATCATTCCTAATAATCAGATAATATTGCATTTTAAAATAAGTAAAATTGGGGATTGGCATAAATGAAACATCACTTCTCTCCAAAGTAGAAGAATACATTTTACCATAGCAATGATGCAGAGCTTTCTTGTATTGCACTAAATTAATTGTCTAAGGCCAAATTGTTTCCTTTATATTAATTCACTTTTATTTTTACTAAGATAAAAGAATAATAAAGATAAAAGAAGAAGAGGAAGAGGAAGAAGCAGGAGGGTTAGGCACTTCAAGCAATTTATTTGTAACCAAAGCCCAACGCTCTTTCCCTCCTGATTCTTTCGAGTTGCAATAAAAATTACATAAAATATTCAAGCTTGAATGGACAATTTTACTTACTGTTTCTAGGATGCCAGCGCACTGCATTTAAATATGCATTACAGTAATGGAAGAGAAACTCATGCTTTGAGTGGAGAGCTATGCCTTGAAGCAAGGGCATCAGATCATGTCCATCAATAATTCTGAATAAGAAAGAATGTCAAAATCAGAGAAAAGAAGCTGTATGCAGCCAGGCTGAAATGAAAATTTATGCATTCGCCATTTCTCTATAAATGTCACAAATACCATTGCACCCTAAATACCAGAGTGTCCAGGTCAGTCCTCACTTTAAGGACTGCAAACTTGTGTTTTTGTATTCAGTGGGGGATCTTCCGATAATCCTGGCTCGCAGATGAATGCATCTGTATGATATATGTGCAAAAGATGTATTTGTCTTATTTGCAGTTATACTTTAGTTGTACATTTAAAAAAAAATAGGTGCATCTCTACAAATGTAATGTTAGAGCACTGCAAAAAAACTATAAACTATATAAACTATAGCCCAACTCATATATTATCTGGAACAATTTATGACTTCTATGCAAACTGTTGTATAAGAAATGCATAGATAGGCTGTTTCTGTAGCCAAGCTTGGAGACACAGTGTTTCCACAAAAAAACAGCAATTTATAATTCCACAGATTATCTTTGGGAGAGGATTAAAAAATCCCATATTTCTCGCCTGCTTGGTTTAGCCTGCTTTAATTATTTTGAATTCACACACATTCCAAATTAGATTAGAATTGTGAAGCTATCAGTGATGTCCGGAATTCCTCTTGAACAGAAACACACTTTCTCAGCATATCAGCTTGTGAAAAATGAGTGGGTTTTAAGAACCAGGAACCACTTATCCTTGATTTAAAACAGTTGAGAGGAACTAATTTTTGTCAGTTTTTTTTAGATAGCTTGGCTTTTCTCACAGATTAATTCCGTCAATATATGGGCTTGTCCTTTAGAATAAGCTTCTTCCATAAACTGTCTCTGAATAATATCCAGAGTTTAGAATTAATTTGTATAGTTATTTATTCACTATTTTTCTAGTGACTTTGCCTTATTTTCTAGATTCCCTAATTAATGCTGGATTTTAAAATGTTTCTAGTGAACTGGGTTGTTATAATTCATTGAAGGATGCCTCTCCATCTGCCATATTCAGTAAAACAGTAAAAATGTCTCAAAAGAAGAAATATTAGGAAATGGCTCATATAGAAGGCACACTAATCTGTGTAATTTCTTTGAAAAGATAACAAGAAGGGGGGAGTGGAGGAGAGAGAATTTTTTGGTGCCCAGATCAGATAATTGGATTTTTGGAGCACAGAAACAGCTAAGTTTGGGAAAGAAGAATGGAATCATAGAATCATAGAATTGTAGACTTGGAAGAGACCATGAGGGCCATCCAGTCCAACCCCCTGCCACACAGGAAATCACGATCAAAGCATCCCCAACAGATGGCCATCCAGCCTCTGTTTAAAGACCTCCAAGGAAGGAGACCCCACCACGCTCCAAGGGAAGTGTGTTCCACTGCCGAACAGCTCTTACTGTCAAAACGTTCCTCCTAATGTTGAGGTGGAATTTCTGTTCCTGGAGCTTGTATCCACTGTTTCGTGTTCTAGTCTCTGAAGCAGCAGAAAACAAGCTTGCTCCATCCTCAATATGACACCCCTTCAAATACTTAAACAGGGCTATCATATCGCCCCTTAAACGTCTTTATTCCAGACTAAACATACCCAGCTTCCTAAGTCTTTCCTCATAAGGCATGGCTTCCAGACCTTTCACCATTCTAGTTGCCCTCCTCTGGACATGCTCCAATTTGTCAGTGAGAAAAAAGTGAACCATGGAATGGAATGGGGCGAGGAGAGTGATCTGTTTGCTTAGCAGAAGATTAACACTCTCAAGTGGCCAGAGTGCTTTCAGAAGGCTTTCCCATGGCCTTCATGGAAGAAAAAAATGTTTGGAGTCTTTTTGGAATGGGGGGCTGGGTTCCATTGTGATGGTTCAGTAACTTCTCTTCTATTGATTATCCGCTAGAATGGTTTCTATTGTATTCTTATGGTAAAATATGCATTATAATATTATTCAGAATGAGCTGCAATTAACCCCTTTATAAAGTTCTATCATGTATTACTCACACAGTGCAAGGCTCTTAGGTAATTATGAAAAGTTTTCCTAATACCTACCCCCCATTTCTTCTTCTCTTGGCTTCTCTCTCTCCCTCTCCCTCCCTCCATACACTTCCCATTCTGTATATTACCCATCTTCCTCTTCCTCCTTCTAGTCCACCCCCTTTTAATTACTGTATACAATTAAAGTAAGAGGGTGGCAAGGAGAGTTAGCTTTTTTGATATGTGATCATTATAATAACTGAATAATAATAAAACAACGACAACAACAACAGCAATTCCCCAATTCTATTTGGGATTCCTGGCTCCTGCATGCAAAATCTTTGATCTGCCACTGATCTTTGCAGATCACAATTCTTCCTTGGAAGCTGGGAGGCTGAAAGAATGCAGTGATTCAGTTGTGAAGAAAAATATTCTGCATATGCTCAGAGACTCTAAAACAATTATATTAAGAACCCTCCACTCTTGAGCTGAGGCCTCAATCCTATTTCAGGCCTTTGTAGTCCATGTGGGGGAAAAATTTAGGCTGGAGTGAGGTAATTTTAAAAGGAGCAGCAAAAAGCCCTTTTGAAGGAACCAGAAGCAAAATGTGTTCTATGGTCAACAGTGACCACTTCCATGCCATTCTCTTTAAATCCCACAGTCTGACCCCAAGTCAACATTCTGAGTTAATGATAACTTAATGAATTCAGTGATTCCAGTTATTAATGCTTATGCTAATAATCTAATTTTCCTATTTCTAACATTTATCACTATTGAATTAATTTTCATCAAACCTAACATTCCAAGCTGTGATAATACCTTTGGGGGAAGTGTCATGCCAGAATGATAAACCAATTCAGATATTGTAGTGAGGAGCTGATAGAATTTCAGGTTACAAACAGCTCCAGGAGGGGGATGATTACCTGTTGTTTTAGAGAAGTTAGGTAATGAAGATAAATCACAGCAAATTTATTATAAAACAAGATCTTATATAATGGAGAGGTCTAAAACCTGCCAAGCCCCAGGCAGTTCTTCTTTCCTTTCCACCCTATTTCCTGATTCTTGTTTTCTCATGCTAAATGAAAGATGTTTCAGTAAATTCATATTTGCCATTGAAAATGCCAGGTATATATCTAGTTCCTCCTTTCTGTTTGTAATGTCTAATTAGGAAACATTTACTTGGTTTTGAAAGTTTGCACAGACATTCCTGTGCCTTTTTGGTTGGTCTAATAAAGATATTATTACAGTATGGAGTTCGGCGTCTAGTTAGGTAATGCCTCATCATATGATTCTTTGCTCGGGCCAAATGATGGGCTGTTGCTGAGACTGCAGGGAAACAAAACATGGTAATTTCAGATCATATTTTCCATAATTTGATATTACAATAACTACTTTTCTGGTGGTTTAACACACATTTTTCATACCATCTAGCTTTAGACTAATGGTCAATTTACCTATGAATGTACATCATATACTTAAAACAGTGCTAACAGTAATATGTCTCACTAAGAAGTAAACTCCACAGAATCCAATGCTCCCTTAGCCGGAAGTAACTCCTGTTGAAATCACTGAAGGCTTTATCAGATGCAGAAATATGGTATCATAATGACACCTGAAGATCGCAAAAGGGTGCACGTACCAGACAATGTTGTCCTTTTGCAATCATGTCAAATCCAAAAGCCATTTTTTTTTTTTATTGACGGCCCAAGCCATAAATAGACCTGTCGTGGTACATTGTTGCCGGCATTGCCAGTGTTTGAATGCTTGCACCATTGTGCTTACAATGAATACAGCATCAATGGGCAAACACTTTCAGTTGAGATCATGACAACCAGGTAGGGGATGCTCTTTTTATGAAACCCCCCACCCCAGTTCACTTGGGACTTTTAAAGTGTGTTTTTGTGCTTTGCTGTACATTTTGGGAGTTTGTTTTTCTTTTCTTTTTTCAAATTTACCATGCTAGCATCTTCTCCCAAGAATTGCTAAGATTTGGAACCTGGAAGTAAACAGAGCTCCCTTTGAGCTCCATTACTGCCAGGGATGCCTTTTCATGCTGTTCAAAGTAAGTCTGGTGGGTGGGGGGAGGATGCTTTTGTCGGAATAAGTTAGTCTTTAACTTTCATGGGACAGAAACATTAATGGGGGGTAGGTCTGATAAAGTCATGAGACTTGTACTGTATGAAGGACAACATAGTATTATATTGATTTTTTTAAAAAAAATATTTCAATAAAGGAAAAAGAATGTTCACTGAAGATAGGAATTTATGTTATAAGCAAATTAAGCATGCTTCCAAGCTATCAAATATTTCACATTTACCTGGAGAAAAGTTAAGCTACAGTTTTTGTCATTATATGATTTGCAGCATTTGTGTTTAGAGAGAATTGATTCAATCTGGTACATGTTCTGGCTGAGGTGTATTGCATGAAAACTCGATCTGGCTACGATGATACATGCCTTGATTACATCTGTTTGGACTATTGCAACACACTCTACATGGGGCTGCCGTTGAAAACTGTTCAGAAACTTCAGTGGGTCCAGAATACTGTAGCCAGAATGCTGACTGGAGCCAGCTAGAGGCTTGAGTGGACTAAGATCATCAGGGGATGGCTTTCTCTCAATCCTGCCACCATCACAGTCATGTCTGGTGAGGACATGAGAGAGACCCTGTTCCCACCCTCTGGAACTCCCTTCCATGGGAGGCTAGGCTAGCCCCCTCCCTGCTTTCCTTTCACTGGCAGGCAAAAACATTTTTATGCAAGCAGGCTTTTAATACATGGCTGGGCATATGGAGGCTGTTATTGGAATGTGTTTTTATGTGCCTTTTTTTTGTATGTGGGTGTATATATATATATATATATATATATATTGCTTATTTTAATGTTTTAACTTTATGTGTTTTTTATTGTGAGGTTATTTTAATAATTTTAAATTGATTTTGTGAGCCACCTTGGATACCTTCTTGGAGAAAGTTGGCATATAAATTAAATAAATAAAAATAAAATAAAATAAAAAAGCTATGCAACCATATTAAAACACTGTAACACAGTACCCAGTACATATTTAATGGATTTCACATCAGTCCTAAATGGCACAAAGCCAATTAAATCCCTGCTTTTCTGTGGAAATATATGGCATTAATTATCTGGAAAGCATCAGTCCCTACTTCTTTGTGAATTTAAAAGTGCATCCAACACTTATGATATCTGTATCACAGCAAAACAATGGCCTGTCTAGACAAGATGATCTAATGCTGATAGTCTTGCTTTAATGCAGCTCACAGCAGCATTCATTTGTCTCCACATTTTTTGGACAAAATCGCTGATATGCAAAGCTATCCATGTTTGATGTTCACACAGAGCCATGCCTGCAAATCACCATGGCGGCCAGGACTGAATCGCTCGCATTATTATTCTCAACAATAATAATTGCCACCACAGCACAGGTTTGTTTGTTTTTTAACTGTAAATTTAAGGTGTGCAAGTGCGTCTTTCCATTTAAAAAGCTGTTTAGTCACCTCAGCACAGCAACAAAACATGGTTGCTACCATGAAACTCCAAAACGGTGCTTAAAAAACTTCAAAAAATGTAGTTTTGCCCCCCCCTCCTTCCAAATATGGCAAATTGTCATGGGATCTCATTGGGAAAAAAAGTATTCTTCTTGAATTCTATGAGGAGCTTTTCACTGTCTAGACAGCCCCAACGTCAACTGAAAAAGAGTGTCTTTGTAATATAAATACCTATCAAAGAAAAATGCAGTTCTCCTAAAATATACCCAGAATATCACTTCAGCTTGGAAAATATGAACATATTTTCTGCCACACCAGTTCTTCAGAAACTACAAAGTGATTCTCATTTACACACATGTAGGTTAAACAGAAATGCACATGTATTCGAACTGTATCGGATGACAACCTTGCATTTTAAGCAACACATTTCAATATCTCCTAAACTTCCTAAACCTCCTGAACCCATGAAAATGTAAACATTTTATTTAGCTGTTTCCCAATAAAATTAGAGATAAAATTATTTTCCCATCCAGAAACCAGTAACAAATTCCAGGAACCTTTCTGTATAATGCCTATTTTTCTCTTCAGGACCTTGGTTCCATATTTCATGTGTCAAGCAAGAATATGCTTTATTTTTTGAGGCTGCTCTTTTAACCTATGAGCCAATAAGTGAGCAAGTGGGAAACAGATATTTATCTGTCCTCTATTATTCTATACCCTCAAGCTTTGAGGCTGGTGGCAGAAAAGGGTGGGGATGATATTTCAGATTGCACTGGTTTATTTGGGATTACACTGGTTTATTTCACTAGTGGTGTAGCATTGTTGTTTGGAGGATAAGGTATTATTTATTCAGCTTATATCTAATAAATATTCCCACAGTGTAATTTTATTATATAAATTTAGCATGTTAAATATATATTTGAAATATGCACTCTCTTTGGGCCTAAATACCCTAAAGGTAGCATATCCTGTCTGATCTTGGAAGCTAAGCACAGCTTAGCTTCCTGGTTAATACTTTGATGGGAGACTGTCAAGAAATATCAGATGCTGTAGGCTATATTTCAGAGGAAGAAATTGTCAAAACCTGTTCTGAGGAATCCTTCCCAAAGAAAACCCTGTGAAATTCATGTGGTTGCCCTAAGTTGACAGGGAACTTGAAGGCACATACACATTCATAGAATGTGCATTTCACTTCTGAACAGCTCTTACTGTCAGGAAGGGGGCTCACCAGCTGATCAGTGGGCTGGTTTGTGGTCTGGCCGGCACCCTGACGTTCCTTCTCCTATGGTCCCCAGAGGCCGCATGGCTGGCAACATGGGGGATGCCATTAAAGGCTGTCTTCTTCCCAGCCTCCCCTGGGGCCAGGAATAGCGGGAAGGGCGGGCCAATCTGGGCGGGCCTACCCCATCTCGATTGGCTCCTGCAGAAAGGAGGGCGGGTCATCCAGCCACGCTTTCTGGTGTGGACAGATGACATGGGGGCCTGGGATGGAGCTGGTATTTAAGCTGGCTCTGGCGCAGGACCACTCAGTTGGCTCAGAAGAGCCAAAGAAGATGGATGTGTCAGTGGAGTGGAGGAGGCCTGGGCAGCTGGCGGTGGCATGGAGGCTAGGACTTGTGCCTACAGTGGCTCCAGCCTCCTCCCTCCTCCAGCGGGTCATGGCGGCGAGTCACCGAAAGAGAGTGGCAGTATCCCGGGCCGGAAGCAGTGGATTGGGCGACGGGTGGCCACTATCAGCAGGTGTCAATGCTCAAGACAGCCCATGGCAGGCAGCTGTTCAGTCGGGCAGCACCAGACCATGTTGGCACCATGACCGGGTTGGCACAGCAGTCCACAACCGGGTGGAGGGCAGCTGGGTGACCGGGCAGTGCCTGGAGGAGCTGTTGGCAGTGGTGCAACCAGTAAGGACAGGGGGGTGTTGTTCCTGGGGAAGGGGGAGGCTTGACCTCCCCCTCGCCCTCCCCTCCCTTTTCTTTTTCCCCCCACAGGTTTCAGGCTGCAGGTTAGCGGCCGGTGAAAAATAAAGTTTCCCACAGGGCTTGGAGGGGCTTAAGGGGGGAGGAGTGGGCCTGCCCCTGTGAGGGGGAGGGAGGCACTGGTATCCTTAAATAAGGCCCCTGACACACTATCCACTCCAAACCCAGGTGTGGGGGGATACGGCCTCCATAGAGGTAGAGTGGCAGGGCCCATAGGGATAGGGGCTTTCCACAATCCGAGGGCAGGCCTGTGGGCAACCATGGCGGCAAAGGCCTGGGCATTGCCAGCCACCAATAAGGGGTTATGTGGGCCATGCCCACACACCCCAGCATACATCAGTTACAATGTGCCAGGGTGCATGGTAGTTTATAGGCAGTCACCATGCCTCCCAAGAAGGCATTTGGACCCATCCCCCAAGGTACCTGCTCCACAGCAGCAGCCTACTGCAACCCCCATCACGGGGGGGGTAGGCACACCCTTGCAGGTGGATGGGCCTGGGCAGAGTGGGCAACAGGAGGTGGGGAGAACCCAGGCATCCAGTTGAGTCCTTCATTGCCCCAGCACCGAACATAGGGGATGTCATAGGGGAGCCTTGTCTCTCATAATACAGAAGATGGACAGTTAGGGACATCCTCGTGTGTCTAGTGGGCCAGTCCTTCCGGTAGGCCCAGTGGCTACTGAGAAGATGGAGCCCAGTGCAGCATCCAGTGCAAGGGCATGAAGTGGGGCACTAGATGCCATGAGTGGCAGTGGGTGCTCTAGGCGTTCACAGTCATCGGGCAGGAGTGACTCTGGGGACTCCAGACATTCAGACTCAGGGGACTCATCCTCCAGGTGGCATAGCAGTTCTCGGCAGGGAAGGACCCCGAGATGGAAGCACAAGAGGTCGTGCCACAGAGGGTCCAAATCCAGTACTGATTCTTCCTCACGTGGGTCTTCAGATGAGGATTTCTCCAAATTCAGGTATTGGGAGAAGGGTACTTACAAACCGGGCCTGCCGGGATGAGCACTGAGGCTGAGCAAGAGCAGGGCGAAAGCAGATGCTGAAAAGTGGAATGGTGGTAAGACCTCTTCCTGGGGGCACTGGGTGAAGGCCAAATCCAAGAAGGACCCCCCAGGTGCTCACTTGGATCAGAAGGTATGTTCCAAGATTTTACAAAGGTATTATGTAGATGTTTTTTCACTGGTGCTGCCCCCAGCGAAGAAGCCAGACTCTGGATGATGTGGAATGCAGAAAGAAGGCATCTAAGTCTGCCATGCACAGGTGGGAAGCCATTGACTACCCACCATTGTTGGTAGCCTAACAGGAGGGAGAAAGGGGAAGCGGCAAAGGTGCCAAAGAAGAAGGAAGGTAAGAGGCTGGTTTGTTGGGAGTATAGTGGAGGTAAGTGCACCAGGTTCTGCTGTCGTTTCGAGCATGCACGTGAGCTGTGCAGTGGGGGACACCCAAAGGCTTCTTGCTCCAGGCAGGTGGGCAGCAACCAGTCCTTTTGAAGAAGCTTCCCTACCTCATCTGGCACCAGGAATGAGGCAGGGTCTGGCGGGAGCACCAGACAAAGCACCACGAAGTGAGGTAGGTCCTGCGGCCACCGGGGGGAGGGGGCATGGCCCACACACCAGTCAAACTGGAGGCATTGCGCCCCCTCTTAGTGTCCTACCCAAAATGGGAGGCAACGGCTTACATAGCTGAGGGCTTCGAATTCGGTCTTCACATACCCTTTGAGGGACCATGGGAGGCGTCAGTGTTCAGCAGTTTAAAGTCAGCAGCTCAGCTGCCGGAGGTGCTGGCCCACAAAATTGACAAAGAGTGGGAGGCGGGGAGGATTGTGGGGCCCTTTGATGAGCCTCCCATGCCCAACCCATGCCCATGGAGCCCTGCTGGTGCATTGGTTAAATGCCAGTACTGGAGGTCACCACGTTGCAAGTTCGATTCTAGAGGGCTCCAAGATTCACTCAACCTTCCATCCTTTTGTAGGTCGGTAAAATGAGTACCCAGCTTGTGGGGGCAATTAGCTAACACACATTGGAAACTGCTTAATGCAGCATAGATGTGTAAATAGCTATTGCTTAAAACAGTTTGTAAGCTGCTCTGATAGCCTTGTGGCTGAAGAGCGGGGTATAAATAAATAAATAAAACCTGCAGATCTCCCCATTGGGGTTGTACCCAAGAAAAATCCAGGGGAATATAGGCTGATTCACCACTTGTCCTACCCAAAAGGGGCCTCAGTCAACGATGCCACACCGCTGGAGCTCTACTTTGTGCTGTATGCATCATTGGACTATGCCATCGGACTCCTTCAGAATTGCAGGCAGGGGGCCCTCATGAGAAAGTGTGGCATCCAGTCGGCATTCTGGCTGCTTCCAGTGCACCCAGATGACCATTGCCTCCTGGGCTTTAAGTTCTGGGACAAGTCGTACTACAGCATGGCCCTGCCCATGGGTTGTTCCATCAGTTGTGTGACCTTTGAGGTGTTAAGCACATTCTTGGAGTGGGCCCTGAAACCCAAGTGGGGGTGCCCTTTTGTCACATACTACCTGGACGATTTTCTAATGATGGGGCATGCCGGAGTGCCGGAGTGCGGGTTTCTTCTCTCTTCCTTCCAGGCCTTGGCGGCAGAACTGGGTGTCCCATTGGCTCCTGACAAGATGGTGGGGCCAGAGACTTCCCTGGGTTATCTGGGGATACTGCTGGATTCTGTGCTCAGTGTTTCTTGCCTGCCTGAGGACAAGTTGGTGGTGTTGAAGGAGATGTTGTGCAGCCTCATGGGGATGGAAGAATCCACACTGAATGAAGTGCAATCGCTGCTGGGTCATCTGAACTTTGCATGCCGGGTGGTGTCCCCTGGGGAGGGCTTTCTGCGCACAGATGGCATGCCTCTCCTCACACCATGTTTGCATGATGAAAGGGATGAAGGACCTGAGGGTATGGCTGGCTTTTTTGGAACTGTATAATGGGATCATGGTGTGGCAAGGCCACCTGGTGCCAGAAGGGGGTGTCAAGTTCATTCAGATGCAGCAGGCAGCATGGGATTGGCTGAAGGACTAGGGCGGGACAGGAGTGGTGAGGGACCTCACATTCCTGGATTTTTTCCCCATTTTGGTGATGGTTGTTCTCTGGAGGGAGGAGTTCAGAGACAAGAGGGTATGTTTTTGGTGTGACAATCAGGCTGTGGTCTGGATCATCAACAGGCAGTCCTCCAGGTCTGAGAGGGTCATGAGGCTAGTGTGAAGATTTGTGTTTGTCTCCTTGGAGTCCAACATCAATTTCTCTCCATCAAGTTTAAGCTCAAGTTTAAATTCAAGTTCACAGAGACCCCCCTCCCCCCTTTCACTTTGTTTGCAGGGGAAGAGAGACTGTCAGGTGAGCAGCTTGGCCAAGAAGCTCTCTCCTCCAGGATGGTTGGAAGGGCCTGACTAGTGGCCATTGGTCAACAGAGGGATGGCCAATGATTGAATCACAACCCATGCATGAGTGCCAAACATTTGCAGCCATCAGCAAGTTGCGGCCTTTTATTGCCAATACTATTTACTAACCTGTACTTAACCAATTTTCCTTATTTTGTACTCAATACAATTTGTTATTCGAAGCAAGTGTATGTGTCTTCAGTGGAGGAGGGGAGTGGGGGTAGTACGGTCTGGGTCTGCAAGTTCTTCCTAATGTTTAGGTGGAATCTCTTTTTCCTGTAATTTGAGCCCATTGCTCTGTGTCCTTGTCTCTGGAGCAGCAGAAATCAAGCTTGCACCATCCTCAGTATGCCCAGCTCCCTAAGCCGCTCTTCATAGGGCATGGTTTCCAACCTCCCACCATCCTGCTTGCCTTCATACACCCTCATGTAATAAAATCTAATATTTATCGTATGAGGGTAAGCTATTGAAAACCAGAGAGCTATTCTATTTGTTCTGGTCCAGCAAATAGGGAAAACCATGGGACACTTTATTCTAGTGTTGCAACTGCCACAACTCATTTTAACTCAAAGGATTACTGTTGTGTTGTGACACAAAAATTGATACAAAAAAAGAAAACCTTTCCAAAGGGCTAGATTTCCATGAAAGTTGTACACATCAAGATGACTGGACCAATAAAACCATGGCAAAATTACTGCTTGCATTAGATATCCCAAGGCAATGATGAACTAATCTTCCACATTCTTTACCCTTCTTTTCCTGTCTCTCCCTACAAGCACTTGATAAATCATCAGCTGTACAGATGAATCTCTTGACAGCAGTTCTGTTGAAGTGCCAGTTTGGTTTGTCAGCCGGTAACTCTCTTTCCCTTGATCCCATTTTCGGCTATGCAAAATTAAATGCAGCCATGCTTTTTTTTTTGCACTCAGAAATGGTTGATATCTAGCAAAATGTGATGGACTAAGTCATCCGCAAGCTAACTAGACTTTAAAATTCACCTTATAAATGTAGCAACCACCTTTAAAGATGAATATTCCACATCCCCAAGAATATGTTGCCCCAAAGCAGTGTTTGGGAAAGTTACTGATTTAGGGATTATAGCTCCCAGAATCATTACTAGCTGCGAAATTCTAGCAATTATAGTCCAAAAGGTAACTTTCCAAATCTTTGCTTTGGATCCACATACTCTGGGGGTGGGGTGGTATCATTCTTATTTGAGTGTGGGAATCAAAGGGATACCAAAGAATGAGCTATTTTTTTCAGAATGCTAGTTCATTATAGAAATGAGACAAACTGGATTATGAATAAATTAACACTGAAAACTGTGAACAGTCACAATTCCATGCAGATTTAGTTTTGTGCTCTGTGATTTTTCAGGTGCTTAAAGCACCAACAACTCCCTTGGGGCGTTACAGAGTCTGTATTAACATTTTTCATCAGTTGAGTAAGGGAAAAGGACATTTTTAATTTATTATCTATTTTTATTAACTACATTTCTATACTGCTTATTGGTGCCAAAGCTCTCCCTAAGCGGTTTAAGCCAAATGGCTGTTGAAAACAATGGGCTTAGGTTGGAGAAAATGGAAAGAAAATTAGTCAATTTTCAGTGGGGCAATCTGCTTCAAATTCATTCATATTAGGGGCAAAAGGAGTTGAGACTTATGGGTCTACTCTAGAAATCTTACCTATTGTATATGAATCTCAGTAGCAAAGGTAAAGATTCAAAGACATAGCCATGTTAGTCTGGAATATCAATATGCAAAGGTATCTTGTAGCACTTTTGAGACTAAGGACTTTATCAGATGAGGGGGAACAGGCACCAAAACGACATAATGACATTATGGGTCATCATTATCAGACAACATCATTCTTCTCCCATAGCCAGTCTGTCAATCAGCCAGTAATAGGGCGCCATTTTCAATTGATGGCTTAAGCCATGAATAGATAGGTAGTGCTGGCTTTTTGCTGGCATCGCTGGTGTGTGAAACTGCCAGCCCTTTAAATCTTGTCACTGCAGAGTAAATGGCTAGATGAGGCACAACACTTCCAGGTGAGGCTGTGGCATCCAGGTAAGTGACAAACATCTAATGACCCTCCTCAGGTTACTTGGAAGTTTTTAAGTGTGTTTAGGTGCTTAGTGTAACTTAAAATGTTTTATTTTTTTTTGTTTTATTTTTGAATTTCCCACATGATCAACTCTCATGAGAATCTGCAGGATTTCAGAAGAGGAAGTGAATGGAGCTCCGTTCACTTCCTCTTCATTTCTGGGGAAGCCATTGACAGGGAGAGAAGGTAAGTGCAGTAGGGGACTTTCTTTTGCCAGCATAGAAATGGTTTTTTTCTATGCCAGCAAAAGAACATTTAAAGGGGCTCATCTGATAAAGTTCTTAGAGAAAGAGGTCATAGCATAAAGTTTGTAGACTTGATCTACTTCCTCTTCATGCATCTGAGGAAGTAGACCAAGTCTACAAATGCCTATGCTACAACTTCTTTCTCTTAGTTGGCCTCAAAGATCCCTTAGCATTGTTAAGGTTTCATGAAAGGGTCGCAAATACTTGTTTAATTATATATTAATTTTAATTTTACTTTGTAAATAGGGAAAAATGAATGTCCGCAAAGCAGGCACCTTTTTAAATTAAAAAAAAAAAAGCGGCAGGAGATTTAAAATGCTTGGCTTGCTCGCTCCAGCCAGCTGGGGAAGGGGTTCATATGGAGTTTGGGGGGGGGGTAAAAAAAATGTGTAGGCAGATTGTATCCATACGAATGACTGCCTATTTGTATTTTTTACCCCTAAATGGATTTTTTTTAATCGTATAGATGGGCCCTACCTTTTATCTTCCCCCAGCCAAAAGAGGTTGCTTTCTCATTCAGTTACAAAGAATCTGCGCATTAAGGATCATGAGCATATCTGCAGTGTCCATTGTCTTATCTTGAGGACCTCCGAGAAGCATTGTCTTTCACTCTAAATCCCATCCCCTGAAGTAAAGTATTGTATATAAAAATGCTTCCAAAACCCCACTCAAGCACTTATAGTTCATCTTCCTCTGGACTCCACAACAGACTGTGTAGCCATTCTGGCTTTGGGACCCCTGCTCTGCTGGTTTCTTCTGTAACCTCATCTCCTCAGATCGGTACAGCATCACCTGAAAATAACTTCCCTCCTCTACTCATCTATCCCAATACTTCCTACTTTATTTGCTAGCCTTGCATTAATGTTCAAAGCCTGAATTTGTATGTGAACATGTTATTATTGTTTTCTCAAATAAAGAGCAATTATTGTAGTATCTAGTTTAATGTCTCCTCCTGATTACTGGTATACATAGGTTAAAAGTTCCTGCTATCTATTGCCCCCTCTTACATAGCCAAGCTGAGTATATTAATTCCCCAAATTAATATTGATATTTGGAAGATCTTTAAGACCTCCAAGAGTTTAGGGTAACAGGAACTTAAAACATCAGTTGAACTGTGAGAAACAGAGTTTAGGCTTCCAAAGGAAAGGTGCTGGTAAAGTTACCAAGGGACTGTGAACACAGCATATGTAAGAGTTCAAGTGTGAATAATTTTTGATATATCACTTTCTAAAATGCTAGAAATTTGGAAACTGAAAGAATATTTCAGGTAGAGACAGAATTTTTATTTGGAGGGAAAATATTGCCCCCCTATCCCATAGCTATACACTTTGGTACTATATCCATTGATTTGGTTGGGTGTTCAATATAATGTTTGCTGTTTTATCTGAGACAGCAAAATGTATTTGGAAAGCTCTGTATTAATCCTTCAAGAAGAAAGGCTACATTAAAGAAAAAAAGAAAATGGAAGGAAGGGAGGGAGGGAGGGAGGAAGCTCAGACTTTCAAGACTATCCATAAACTAGTTGGGTTCTGACCAAATGTTGCCTATTAATGCCTTAGTAACTAAAGAAACAGCTGAATTAGAAAGCATGTGTAGAGTAGCATATGGCAAGTTTGTTATGAAAGAGCTTAGTACAGTAGCTGGAGCAAAGATTGGAAAAGATATTCTGAATTTTGATCAGGTGAATCACTTTTAAATTTGCATGATGTAAATGAACAATTCTTGTCAGGATAGTATTACTTTAAATCTGTAGGGGGAAAGTTCACAGCTGGTGATTTATTGACTGTATATAAGAAAGAACAGAACAGTGTTGGCATCTATAGCTTGATCAAAAGGAACATGCAAGGTAGGTATAGAGAACTGTCAGGAAGAAAAACCCATCTTCTTAAGCTACAAAGAGGAAGAAAAGCAATTAAAAATACTGCTACTGTGTTATTATAGAAAAGAAAGATCAAAGTCTTGAAGGGTTCATGGGAAAGACCTGGCAGTTTAGTTATGGAGTGAAAATCACCAAACACTGTAGTAGTGAAGAACAACAGTAAAAATGGTGTGTGTGTGTGTGTGTGTGTGTGTGACATGGCTGTGTCAAAATAAAAGGGAAGTGGTAGATATACATACGTATACATGATCTTGGTAGCATGGGTGGTTGCCTATCCAAACTACTAGTGCATTTAGATTCTCTCCTGTCCTGTCCAAATGTTTCAGAACACAGCCTTATCTCATTTAACACCATCCCTGTATTGGAAAAATGTCATAATGGGAACATACATTTCATGGTGGAATACAGTGCTGTATTTCCGATGAAAAATGAATTGGACATAGCTCCCACTTTGGAAGAGACCCTTAAGGCCATACAGCAGATGAAAAACAGCAAGGCAGCTGAGATTGATAGAATCCCTCCTGACGTTTGGAAACACAGAGGTCATGCACTCCATGATAAATTCCACAAACTCCTTGTGAATTGCTGGGAAAAAGGGGAACTGCCATCAGATCTCCGAGATGCAGTCATCATCACCCTATACAAGAAAAAAGGAGCAAAATTCAATTGCTCAAACTATCGAGGCATAACACTGCTCTCTACTGCTGGAAAAATCCTTGCACAGATACTCCTGAACAGATTAGTTCCTGCTATTGCAGAAGAACTTCTTCCTGAAAGCCAATGTGGCTTCAAAGCCAATAGGAGTACTACAGATATGGTATTTGCCCTTAGACAACTGCAAGAAAAATGTAGGGAGCAGAACAAGGGTCTGTATGTAACATTTGTCAACCTCACCAAAGCCTTTGACAGTGTGAGTAGAAAAGGTCTGTGGCAGATCCTGGAAAGACTAGGATGTCCCCCAAAATTCCTTAAAATGCTGATCTTGCTACACAAGGGCCAGCGCGGTCAAGTCAGATATGGCAATGCTCTTTTAGAGCCCTTTCTAATAACTAATGGAGTGAAGCAAGGTTGTGTTCTTGCACCAACTTTATTTACAATCTTCTTCAGCATGATGCTCCAAAGAGCTATGGCAGAGCTTGAAGAAGACGACGGCATCTATATACGTTACCGTACTGATGGTAGCTTGTTTAACTTAAGCCGTCTGAGGGCTCGCACTAAGACTCTAAACTATCTAGTCTGTGAGCTGCTCTTTCCTGATGATGCTGCCCTTGTTGCCCACACAGAGGCAGCTCTGCAGTGCCTAACAAACATCCTGCTTCGCAACAGCTGCAGAGCTGTTTGGGCTGGAAGTCAACCTGAAGAAAACAGAAGTTCTTTACCAGCCTGCACCACAGGACGAACACCACCATCCCCACATTGCCATTGGCAAATCTGTGCTCAAGTCCATTCAGCAGTTCACCTCTCTGGGAAGCATCATCTCCTCAGATGCCAAGATTGAGAAAGAGATTGATCACAGATTAGCAAAGGCATATAGTGCATTTGGAAGACTTCACAAAAGAGTCTGGAGTAATAAACACTTGAGGCAAAGCACAAAAATCAGTGTGTATAGAGCCATTGTACTGTCTATCCTCCTTTATGGATCTGAAACATGGGTCACCTATCGCCACCACCTACGACTCCTTGAACGCTTTCATCAGCGCTGTATATGCACAATCCTAAATATACACTGGACTGACTATGTCATGAATGTTGCTGTCTTTGAGCAAGCAGGGATCACCCGTATTGAGGCCATGATATTGAGAACACAGCTGCGCTGGGCAGGGCACGTTTCTAGGATGGAGGACCATCGCCTCCCAAAAATAGTACCCTACGGTGAACTTGCCACGGGTCAGCATAAGAGGGGCACTCCAAAAAAAAATGATACAAGGACTCCCTGAAACAACATCTCAGGCTCGGCCAAATTGATCACGAACAATGGTTTGCCCTGGCCTCACATCGGGAGGGATGGAGACACACTATCCACAATGCTGCAGCCTTATTTGAGAACTCACGCCGAACAAGTCTTGAAGAGAAACAGCAACGCAGAAAGAATCACAACCCAAAAACATCAGCCAAGGAGACCTTCTGCTGTGCTTTCTGCAACCGGACTTGTTTATCTCGGATTGGCCTTTTTAGTCATCAGCGCGCTTGCAGAAAGCACGGGATGAGTCCTTCCTAAATCTTCATTTGAGAAGAAAAGCCAGAGAGAGACAGTGCTATAGAAAGTATGGCACTCTTCATTGTTATACATTTAAGCAGAGACTTAAGTGACCACTTATTTGAATTGATGTAGATTTTCTATATCATCATTAATATGCTCCTCTCCCTGTACTCTGGAGAGCATAGTTCAAAAATAGTTCTAATGTGTGATGATTTCTCTGTATGCAGGAGAGTCTGCCTCCTTCATGAATAAGGAGATATTCACAGATTATACATGTCTACTTCACTGAGAGGATCTGACAGCTCTTATGAGGAGTTGAGACAGCTGAGGAGGGAGATTGATTTTCCATCATTTTGAGTAAAACTCTGATTTTGGAGCTGAGCCAGGCAGACTTGTATGTAATGATGGAGAAGCTCTAAAAATGGTGTGTTAAATGTATGGCCAACAAAGGTATGGAAAGAACATCTGCACAACTACAATTCTGTCATAAGATGAAGAAATTGCTCCTGTTAGTGTGTACAAGATATGATAAATAGAACTGACCTTAAGAGACTTGTGAGGCCTGAAAGTACCTCAAAACTATCAAACATGGATTTTAAAAAGAAGTTACTTTTTTTTTTTTTACAACAGATTAAACTACATTGTCATACCTGTCATTAGGTGGTTGTGCCCCAGCAAGTTTAACTATGGTGGGGAATATGTCCATATTACTCGTTGGTTCATCAGTATTTGTATCAGGCTTCAACACTCCAGGCCAATAGAAAAGGCCAGGAACTCGAATCCCTCCTTCCCAATTTGTAGACTTTCCACCTGAAGAAAAAAATTACAACCATTCAGCTTCAAACTGCCATTTATTTAAACAAATCAAATATTGATTAGATATCAAAACTACAAAATTTAATTTAATTGGTTAATCCTTTAAAATGAATACTAGGTGATACAGTGTCTTCCAGCCAACTGTACAAAATGTCTGTATGTGAACATTTTTTAAAAAATAAACACAATTGTTCACAATATAAGCCATAGTGTTAAATTTTAAAGTGTATCTGCTCATTCTAATGGCCCAAAAGCCATATTCTTAAGACTCCAAAGATATAGGCAGCTATGTTGATTCAAACTAACAGACTAGTTCTAGTTGTTTTCCTTTCCATCAGAAACACCTCTTTTATATATCTAATGGGTCTTAATTGCTCATTTAAGACCACATAAGCTCAAAATGCCTTTATAACAAAAGAGATAGCTCTGAACAGTATCTTGTTGCTTACAAAATCAATTTTCCCCTCAAGCTACCCTCGAGTAGCAAATCAAAAAGTCCCAGGACTTTAACCCTGTGAACCCTGGTTCTAAGGTTACCAGCTGTGTTTTCAGGCTTACTGGTGTTTGGAACCCTGGGATCCATTCACAAAACAGAATTATAGTGCTGTTATTCCACTTTAAGTGTCATGATACTTATGTCATGATTCTTATGGAATCTTGGGGTCTGTAGTTTGGTGAGGAACTGGAACACTCTGTCTAAGAATTCTGAATACCCCTCCCTCAATTGCCAATGCCAGGATTCCACAAGATAGGACCATGGCAATTAAAGTGGAATAATAGTGCTATAATTCTGTAGTGTGAATGAGTCACTTGGAGTTCAAGTCCAACACTCAAACCATTACACTACACTGGCTCCTATTCAGTGGTATTACTGTAGTTGAGACTCGTGGTTAGACTGAGCCCTTTAACCTGTGATAAACAAAGAGCCGCCACCTTGGCTATGGTAACATAGTTATGACAGAATACTCCTTCTCGTCTTTGGCAGCAGAATCTCCAGTCAGCATGATCATTGGCAATGTTTTCTAAAGAATGTTTTTCTAACATTTATGGCAGGGCAAAATGGAACCCTCCAGATGATGTTGGACTGCAACTCCCAGCATTCATTACCATCAACTATGCTCGCTTGGCTGCTAGGAGTTGCAGTCCTTTAGATAAATAATGTTGTCAATAAGCATGCTGACTGGAGATTCTGTAATCAAAGGCTAGAAGTAGTACTCTGTCAGAACTATGTTATCATAGCCAAGACGGCATAGGCGGTGGTGACAAGAAAAAGGCCATGGGCACAGCATTGGAGAAACAGGCTGCTAAGAGTGAGAGGATGTTTGACCCTAGGAAAAGTGCAAGCACTAGCACAGTGCACCAACAGGATGCTGGTCCCCAAAATGTAACTTTTCCAGCCTCTGGCCAGCCCAGGGATATGATGGGGTCACATATCTGTAGGAACCTATGATCTCTCTTTTCCTCAATACATCCCAAGTAAGGAACTATTCTTGGAAATGGAATAGTTAATTTCTCTCCTGTTAGTCTCAATACACATCTAAAAATACACATCCTCTTTCCATCCATTGTGTGAGGGAATGGATAGCAGGCATTCATTTCTAAAGCAGACAACAAAACACCATGACAATGCACTGTGCACTGGAATATACACCATTTCAAGACTAGAAAATGTTTAGTCTAGTTGGAATGTGTTAGAGAAATCCTACTGAATTCCTTCAAAGACAACCAAAGAAATCGTAGAAATTGCCATTGTTTCTGGAAATGAAAGGATTATACAGGCCATATTTTTCTGAAAGAAATTATAGGAACAATAATTGTATCCTCTTGACAGTATAATAGACATTACATTTATAAACAATGTGGTAATAGAGTTTTTTGGATGGGTTTAGTGTAGATGGACTATAGGCATACAACATTTTGCTAAGGGCACATGTTGGATCAAAGGCACTCCTTTATTTCATGTCAGTGTAGCACTTAGCACAAGAAAAAGAACTGAAAATTTTATGAGCTGAAACTAAGTTTAAAAATATACAATGCCCATGTGTTCTAATACCTGGCCAGTAGTGACACCAAAAAACAATAATTCATAAACTAGCAAAGGCCTTAAGCTATTTTGGCTCTGTTACAGTTTTTGAACTATAAACAGGATACCATGATTAATTAGCTTTCATAACAGAAACTTATTAGGGTGCAAAAGCACCAGACCGCAAACTGGTCTGAGGCTTGATTATTTATTTACATTTAGACAAGGTCTCCCATGATATTCTTGCAAAAATGTAGTAACCTGTGGGCTAGACAAGGCAACTGTTAGGTGGATTTGTAATTGGTTGACTAACCAAACCCAAAGGGTGGTCACCAATGGCTCCTCTTCATCCTGGACAGAAGTGACCAGTGGGGTTCTTTGTTTATTCCTGCATGGCTGGGGGTTGGACTGGATGACCCTTGAGGTCTTTTCCAGCTCTATGATTCTATGATTCAGCCCTGACTTCATTCTGACTGATTCAGAACTGATCTGACACAATGTTTGACTGAGATCCAAATATAAATGGGAAAATCTTCATTTTCATGCTGTCTGCTGATTTGCAGTGGAAAACCCAAGTGGTCATAACTGTTCTGCTTTGTGTGATGGAGAGAAAAATCCAGGGTGCCAGCAACCTTTAAATATTTTATGAAAATGGACATAAAGTTTCTGCCCCCCCACAAAAAAAGAGGGAGAGCTACAGTAAATACAAGGTGACCACCAAGCTCCAAGAAAACTCTTTTGAAAACTATCCTCCAAGCAAAGAAGAAGAGCAAAAGAATGCTCTTCACTGTCCTTCTCCACAAGCATTGGGACTGGGAAATGCTTCTGAGAATTTTCCCCTACATTGGAAATAAGAGGTGTCCATGAGCAAAGTTTAACTCTCTCTTTTGTACTTCCCCTTTCCCCACCCTTACATTTTTCTTGTATGTTGCTGTTATGCAGATTTTGGAAGTACACTGGCCTTATATAGGGTGAATAATTAAAAGAGAGCATCAGTCCGTATACAAGATATATTATACCAGCTCTTTTTGTCTCTCCAACAAAACACTAAAACATATTGAATGTAAGTTAGAAATGAGCCAAATTTTCAATTTTAATTTTAATATCAACATTCCAATCTGATGAGCAAAACATTATTGTTGGACAATTAAACAAACAATATCAAAATGTCTTTTGTCTCAACTCCACATGGCCAGGAAGTAGGAGTGGCCTCTGCCTGCATGAGTTCACTCCCTGAACAACAATACAAGTAACATCTGAAACAGCACGTAGGCCTGTGACTCCAACATTGTCACTTTTCTTTCTTTCTTTTGCCTGATGGAGTCAGTAGAGCTTCATAAGCTTGAATCATTTGTTTTTCATTTGGTTGGTCAATAAAGGTATTGCTTTTTTGTAGATTTTGTGTTTTGTTTTGCTGCATGGCCAGCACAGCTACCCCTGAATATGTTTAATATAAAAGTGATGTTCACATCCAGAACACTAATCATAGCCCAGAGAGAAACATTCAAAAGGTTTCAAAAGCTGTCCCTAAGGCTTTTGGTCTCAGAGGTCAAAAGCTTTGGCCCTATTACCAGGCAAAGCTGCTCTGCTTGAGAACAAAGGAGCTAACTAATGATTGAGTTTGCTTGACAATGTTTGCGAAATCTTTGAGCACAGGCCTTCATGACCTCCATGAAGTATGGGCAGAATCCCAGACACTTGGAGCTTGGAGCCAAGCATAAGGCATATTGAGGGGGCAGAGTCAGAGTTGATTTAAGGCTCTGCCATCTCTTCCCTCTTGCTTGTCTCACTGCAACACACTCACCTGCCCTCAATGCAGTGTGAGCAAATGTGGTTGCTTTAGTAGGGATGAGTAGGATTTGTCCCCGCTTCTTGCCTTTCCCCCCCTTTTGGCCTACCCTATACTGCATCTGATAGGACTTGGAGAATTGATTTTTGGTGGTGTCTTAAATAGGTATCCACTGTGCAGGTAATGGCGGAGAAGTTAAGTGATTGGTGTACTCCTTGGCACCCTTTTGGTGAAGGGCTGGGCTCTGGAACTGCCTTTTTGGGTCATGGGACCCCAGGAGATGGAGAAGGAGTCTGCCCAGGCTCTTCTCTTACAAAGTCCTGGACTTGAGGGGTGGGTGGGTTTGGCTTCCAATAAATGACTGCCCAGAAAGCAATGAGTGGTTTTGGGATTGTGCGTGGGGTCTGGTGTTTCACCCAAGGGAAAGCTGGAGAGGCTGTTAACAGGTTGACGCCTGGGCCTCAGCTGGAGCTGCATCAGGCTCATCTCCAAATTCTAATCAGCTAAATAGGTTTTAGGTCAATAAAGTGGCCCTTGTTAACCCATTTACTTGTGTCTGGCCTTGTTATTTCATGGTTGATCATACAGTAGCTGAATTCAATGGGATTTACTTTTAAGGAGACACATATTGGCCTGTGATTATATTTTTGAAACAAAATAAAAGACAGAGAACTAACAAACTGAAAAGTATTCTAAAGCCTACAAAACAGATATTTAAGATGAAAAATATTTAAGAAACACTAAATGAATGCATTTTGATGTGGTGTCAACATTATTTGTTTTGTTAGGTGTTGAGCTGAAATTTCCTACTGCTGTGTTGTTTTGGTTTCAATATTTCTGTTCCCTGAATTCAGAGACAGTAGCCTGGTATCATCCAATTGTCCTATACTATAACCCATATAAGCCATAGCAAGTATGGCCACTGGTCAGGGATTATGGACATTATACTCAATGTTTTTACCCAAGTTGCTTTAATATTTTAACTCAGGTTGCTTTAATTTTAAATACATTTTTTTTATTTTTTATGCTCTATGCTATCATGACATTATATTTTTGATTGTAATTTTAATTTGAAGTTCTTTGGAGGAGCTCTTGTTATGCGCAAAATGTAGAGTATAATCATTTTATAAATAAAAATGCCAGTGAAAACACTGTAGATAAATGCTTGATTGCTTATGAATTTAAAAGATCTGTTTCTCATTTTACCTGTGCCTTTGGTTGAGACTATCCTCACCACTTCAAATTTCAGTTCAAACAGCTGATATGTTTTTGATGCAACCAAGGTAGCTGGAGTCAGCCACTTTATTTTCAAAAGCCTTTTATGCATCATTATTGGTTCAGATCCGGGTGTGCATCATGTTAAATGATTTGCGTTCCCATTGTGAAGATCTTTTGAGTGCTTTCAAGTTAGGTTAGTGCCAATTACCATTGAGTAGATTTCAGCATCTGAGATGAGAGGGTTGATTGGTTGGATTCATATTCACATGTTCAAATATGGAAGATACACTTTTGACAATCCTTATCAAATCCTCTATAGTGATTGAAAATGAGAGTCTAATTTCTGTTTACATAAATTGGCAATAACATTTTCCAAAATATGATTTAAAATGTGCATATAGATAAAAACATGTTTCATTTGTTTCTTGTATTTTGTTTTCTACAGTCCGGAATAGAAAATATTTTGTATTTGGAACCCCAAATCCTAGAAGATGATTGCATGCAAAATGCACTGAAATGCCCTGCTACCAAAGACAATCTTTGCAAGATTGATAGATCCTCCCTCTATTCCAGAGGCTGACAAAGAGTGGCTCCTCGGATGTTGTTGGACTACAGAATTATTCACTATTGGTTATATTGGTTTGGGCTGACTTTTGCCCCAGTAGATGTTGTTGGACAATGGAGATGATTAAATGTGGGGGAATGCACTAAAAATCGTGTTCCCAAACTGTGCCAGAAGAACGGGAGGAGAACAGAAAGGGCAACCTTACCAGATGCCCGTATCCTTCAGCCATTCCAGGGGCAGCACTGCCATGGACAAGGCTTCATTTTTCCATTGACAGGGACAAGCCACGAATAAAAATAGAAGCATTACTCACAGCTGCACTATGCACCTGAAGGACATCGTCTTCTGGTAAGGTTGCCCCTTCCTGTTATTATAGCAATCTTTTGACACAGTTTTTGTCATGTCTGATAATCTCCAATATCTCCAGGAGCTTTTTTTAATCATTGGTAATATTGGCTAGGGTTGATGGTAGTTATAGTCCCACAAAATCTGAAGCACTGCATTTTGCCCACACCTGTTCTGCTCACATCCTATTTGACTGGCAAGTTGCTCATTATCTAGGAAAATAGGTTATTTTGTGTGTCTTCCTTCACATGCACTGAAAATGGCCATCCTCAACACAATATCCCAAGTTCTCTAAAGCTGATTTTTTAAAGACTGACTCATCTAATGCTAGAGAAAAAATAATGCAATTCTCCCAATTTATGTGCATATTTATAGATGTTACTAGAGCAGTGTGGGAATGGATACAGTCACAAGGAAATAGCAACCATCTCACTATGGTAACATAAAAATCAGCAATTAAAGATGGGACCCTCTAGTTTTATTTGTATCCCCCCCTCCAGAAGTAATGAGTAATTTCATTTAAAACTTTGCATCATATTTTTCCACATTTCTCTTTTAATGGCCTAATCATACAAACTTTGAATGGTACAGAATTATACAGTCAGCCATTTCTTTAATTTTTTCCCCCTGAAATTAAATTCCTAAAATGCTCTATAAATAGATGCAAACAGCATTTTGATACATCTGCCTAGACTCTCTTGAGTCCGGGAAGCTCATTAAACTAATTAGATACCCAATTTCAGAAGATGTTGTAGCTTTGTTTCTTCTGATATGAAAACCCCACCCTTACATCCATTTATTAATTTTAAAATATAGGATGTTACAGTTAGAAATGGAAATGGAAGTTATACAAGCAGAACAATATCTATTCATGACGTGCTGGGATTTTGTGATACATAAAAACTAATTTGAGATCTCACAGAGATAAGGATGCCTAGGGCTGTTTGGAATGGAGAAAACATCAGGAAAGGAAAGGGTTAATTGCTGCCCCCATCCACTTTTCTGCCCACTCTCCAAGAAAAAGAAATACTACATCTCTAACAAACCTCCCACCTGGTTTATTAAACTTACCTCTGTATAAACAGACTAATTTATTGGGGTATATTTTGTTCATACTCATGTCTAAGACTGAGAAGAGGTTCTTGGCCTCTCAGTTCTGATGCATTTATTTCCTTTGCTTTGACCAACATCAAGTGGTTCTAACTGAAGCCATCTAATGATTTTTGAACTGTTGGGGTTTTTATACTATTTACTTGCTCTTTGTTGTTGTGTGCCTGGAAGTCATTTCTAACTTATGGTGATCCTATCATGGGCTTGTCTTGGCAAGATTTGTTCAGAGGGGGTTTGTCACTGCCTTCCTCTGATGCTGAGAGAGTGTGATCCAGGTTACTCAGTGGGTTTCCATGGCTGAGTGGGGATTCAAACCTTTGTCTCCCAGAGTCCTAGACTAACACTCAAACCACTACACCACATTGTCGCTTACTTGCCCTACATAATACATTACTTGTGCTATGATCAAGACTGCATACATTCTTCTGTGGGGGCCTGGTCTTGAAGAGATTGTCAGGCAGTGTGTGGTTTAAAATATACACCTTAAAAACAATACAATTAAAAACTTATCAATACAAAAGTTAAAATACAATTAAGCTAAGTTTGATTTAGGACTTTATCAGACAGAAAATACGGCATCATAAGGACACCACATAACCACAGAAGGGCACGTGGATCAGACAACGTTGCCCTTTCACAGTTGAAATCAGCCAAAATTGCATACTTTTTAATTGATGGATTAAACCATCAATAGATCTCCCTTCCACTTTTTTGCCAGCACTGCCAGCATGCGATACCCTGGGCCATCTAAACCTCAGACTTACTGTGACAATGGCTGCTCCAGTGTGAACACTTCCTGGTCAGATCAGGACATCCAGGTAAGTGACAATTCTTTTTTTACCTTCCCCAGGTTACTTGGGGATTTTTAAGTGTGTTTAGGTGCTTGTGTAAACTTTTTGATGTTTATTTTTATTTTTTAATTTCCCCACATGCTTTTGTGGGGGATTTCAAAAGAGGAAGTGAATGGAGCTCCATAAATTCACTTCCTATTTATTACTGGAGGAGTCTTTGCTGGGAAAGGAGGTAAGTGTGTGTGGGGGGGAAACGTTCTTTTGCCAGCATAAAAATTGATTTTTTTTTATCCCAGCAAAAGAACTTTTACAGGGGGACATCTGATAAAGTCCTTAGAAACACAAGTTAAAAACACAAGCTAAACAGCATTAAAATATTATAGAAAGTGTAATGTATAAACATCTCTAGTAAATGTGTTGTTGAAATGTGTTTTATAATGTAAGCAGATGCTTTAAAGGCTCTAAAACTGTCAGGATTGGTCCCGGATGTGACCTTTTCCTGCCAATATCAGTTTTTCTGTATAACACTGTAGGTAATTGTGTTTGTTTTTCTCTATGCTTGTTAAGGAGTATGTAGCTGAACTGTTGAAGGGAACAGACACCCCCCGGATCTTAAGAATGGTAGATATGGGGGAGGTGTTTTAATGATGGGCAGGGAGACGAGCACGGGGGTTGGCCAGGGGATAGACACGCCCTGGCTAGGAGGAGGCAGGGGCGGGGTTCTAGCAGGGCCTATTTTACCCTTTGCCACCCCTGGCTTCCTCCTCTTTTAAGAAATAAACAAATAAATAGGTAAGATTACAATAAAGTGGCCCGTATTTCAACCCAATCTTCTGTGTCTTGTCTCGTTATTCCATGCGTCAATCATTAATATATAGTTGATGTAAGGAAGGGTTTGATAAGCACTGCAGGTGGATCTCAGCTCTGGGGAAAGGGGAGTGAATGCTGGTATTGTGAAAAGAGAGAAGGGTGATTATGGGTGGCCAATGGTTTTCTAGCCTACCAGATTTGGCAGACTGGAATATACTTTCAATATACTGTTTGTCAGTTAAGTTTCATTCTGAGCAACAACCCTGTAGGGTTCACTTTCTGGATTACTGTGCCAATAAAGGTTTCTGTTTTGAACTCTGAAACTGTAGGTCATGGAGTCTGGGAATGCCAGTACATGACACTATCACTTACATGAATGGATGGTCTAAGACCTTTTGTTAGGTGAAGCCAAGGATAAAACAATGTTCCTTCTTCCATCTAGAAAAGCTAACCAGGCTGGCAGTTGGGTCTTTCTGCAACACTGGCAATATCACAGTGTTGTCCACCATACATTAGGACAGCTCTCTAGCTTGGAATTTAGAAATGTATATCTTTGTGTTCTGCATTCTTACAGCCAAGAATGAATAATTCCTGCAGGATTCTGCCCACTGGATGAGAACATGAAGATTTCTGTGCAGTTCCTGATTACTGTTTTTGCTTCAGGAAGTACTTGTGTAGAGAACTATTTGTTTATATGGAAATGCATAGTCTCTACAGAAAATGTGCTTTCTACTGAATAGTACACATGGTTCTTCTGTACAGAAATACAATTTATGTATAGAAATACAATTTCTGTGCAAAAATAGACATGTTTTCTGTGCAGAATAACTTTTTCTGCAGAAATAATCCTTTTTTTCTCTGCAAAAAAACACATTTTATGCAGAAAATCATGTGTATCATGTGCACAGATAAATACTTCCTAAAGTGCAAAGAATCTCTCAGCCTTGTGGTTCTTAACATTCTTCCTCATGGAGTTTCTTTAGCATTGGAATCCCCCATCTCAGCTGATAATTATAATTATATATATCCATGTCCATGTGTATCGCAGAAAGAAGACTGCATAGCATGCAAGGCTCTGTGGTCCACAATCACTTCATTGTTCATTATCACTGGTATTTGCTGGTTAGTGACTCCCAAGTTAGTTGGATGGTAAATCTGCACTAAGGGCTTTTCTAGACATGATGATGTAATGCAAGTGGGTGCACATTTTCACCCATTTGCAGCGAAGTTGATTTGTCCTCATTATTTCCGTGCCTATTTGAATCTATTCGTATCCATTCAAATTGTGTGGCCATATGTGCTCATAAAGGGCAATTGAGCAAAGATGCACAGCGATGCAAGTTCGGACAGACACACATCCAAAAATGTGCATCTATGCTCATTTTCCAGGAACCTTGGGGGAAAACTGTGAATCCTTTGAATACATGGTTTGTGGAATTTTTAGCACCCCCCTCCAAATACTGCAAATCCCCTTCCGGTCTTGTTTGGACAGATCGTATTCTCTGCAACTTCTATGAGGAGTATTTTCATCATGTAGACAAGCCCTAAGTTTCCCTCTGAACTTCTATTCAGTGTGCTGAAGCCAATCCCTTGCTTATGAGGTGCTCTGCTTTGCATTTACATTAATATTCATAGTCCGATTTTAAATGCTTGTTCCTATTTTTTTTTAAATGCAGTGTTCCAGAACATTTACAATTGTTCAATTAACAATTCTAAATTTGTGAGATGCAATGATAAGAGTAGTGAGTAACTCATACCTTTATATATTCCATTAGAGCCACCATGGACTTCTCCACTGCTAGAAATTTCTTCAAGATGTGCCCCTTGATCAGATGTGAAGTACACAAGTGTCTGCATACTTAGGTTCAATTGATCTACTGTCTGAAGAATCTGCCCTTAAGAAAAATAAGGAAACAGTGGGAAAAAATTTAAATCGTTCACTTCAGTATATATGATAAATACCTTGATCCATGGCTTTACAATAAAAATACAATCATTTATACCAATTTCACACTAGGCATAACGCCTGGGGCAGGGTCTTTAATTTGAAAAGGATCCCTGATTCCAGGTTTATTTCTGAAATTTAAAACAGGACGTACACATCAAAGGACTTCGGTACTGTGGTACTCTCTTTTGAAATTATTGATTGAGATCAATTAATCTCTTTAACAAGGATTTTTCAATGTGATTAGTACTATTGGTAAATTGTGTATTCAGAAGTCCTATATTATTTGGATATCTACTATAGAAGCAGATTTTTCATCTAGAAAATATATATGGGCAGCTATAATACTGTGAAGGGCTTGAACCACTCTGATTCTAGCCAAACTAGGTTCAGGGGTACACTGAAGAAAAATCAAGCCATGAATGATCCAAAATACAGCTGTATTTATTACAAATAGTTGGTAAATGGATGCAGTAACAGAAATAAAAGCAAAGTTCTCTCACGGTCCTTCAGAAGAAAGAAGATGCAGCTGATATGCATCTGCTCTCCAGGGGTACATGAGACACTTTATGCTCCTTGGCTACTAGACATGCTGCCACACTGCAGAAATAATCCAGTTTGACACTGATTTAACAGCTGTGGCTTAATGCTATAAAATTCTTGTATCTGTAGTTTTGTGAGATATTTAGCCTGCTCTGTCAAAGAACTCCAGTGCCACAACAAACTACAAATCCCAGGATTCCATAGGATGGAGCCATGATAATTAAAGCTGTGCCAAACTGCATTATTTATGCAGTGTGTCAGCAGCCTAGGTCTCCTAGAAGAGCAGCTTCCATACCCTTAGGACCAAGACAAAGGAATATTTCAAAACTGGAGGTGGGGGCATAGTTATATATGCCACCAGAGGCTGCTTTCTGTAAGATTCAGGTTAGAAGGGTTCTCTGTGATTACTGAGATTAGACGAAAGGATGATTCCTGTTCTGGCAGTGGGGGAGGGAGTAGCCACACACCAACTGCAAATATGTGCACCACCTTGCACAATTTATCTCAGGAAACCTACAAGAGGTTATAGGAAACCCAGACAGAAAGAAAGAGGCTTGCTAGACTAACTTTGGTAGCAAACCTAATGCATACTCTGCAACATTTCACAGATGAAAACCAGAACATATGTGGGTAAGCAACATCAGAGTGTGGTCACAATGGCAAAAGTGGGAAGAGGAGAGAGAAACTGGGACATGTTTTAAAGCAGCTAAAATAATGGGACAACAGAGGATAAATTGAGACTCTCCTGGCCAAACCGGCACAGTTGAAGGGTATGATGTGGGCCTCTAAGCAATTTATACTACAGATACATAGGTATAAATCATGAAAATGGTAAAGGACAAATTAGAAGCCCAATGACTACATTCCTCTCCATTTTTTTCAAAAACACAACTTACTACAGGATCAGTCCTAGAAAAAAATTGCCCAGGGAGGACAATCTTTAAACCAACCTTATCTGGATTCTCAAGATAAAATCTCATGGCTGAAATCATTGGATCCTAGAAGTAAAGAAATCCTGTAGTCAATTGATTTTCCTTGGTTTTTTTTTTTTTTGGGCTGTGAGGCCATGTTCTGGATTAGTTTCTTTCTGATGTTTCGCCTGCATCTGTGGCTGGCATCCTCAGAAAATGGTTGTGTAGGTGTGTGTGTGGAGTTTATATGCTGTGAACCCTTGTTGGGGAGGATATGTAAATTTGTGTAACTGAATGGTTAGTTTCTGGATATAGAAATGCAAGGCTCGTTAGTGTCTGTTTGGCTAATGGTTGGTTGATGGACCATTATCTGCTGGAAATCCTCCTGTCCCTGGGTGGAATTCCTTTGTAAGTGTTGAGTTTTGATTCTATTGTTCTTCAAAACTGGGAGCAAGATTTTGTTTACTTTTAAGGTTTCTTCTTTCCTGTTGTAGTTGTCCAGGTGTTTGTGGATGTCAATAGCTTCTCTGTGCATTCTGACATGATAGTTGTTGGCCTGGTCTAGAATTTCTGTGTTTTCAAGTAGCATTTTGTGTCCAGGTTGGTTTATAACATGTTCTGCTACTGCTGATTTTTCTGGCTGGCCCAGTCTGCAGTGTCTCTCATGTTCCTTGATTGGTGTTTGCACACTGCATTTAGTGGTCCCTATGTAAACTTGTCCACAGCTGCATGGTATGTGGTAAACTCCTACAGCTGTGAGAAGGTCTCTTTTGTCCTTCACTGAGCGTAGCATTTCTTGGATTTTTTGGTTGGTCTATAGATTGTTTGGAGGTTGTGTTTCTGTAGTCAATTGCTGAAATCCAATTGTTGATCCCACCTAGAGTAGATCCACAGAATAAGTGGAACATATGTAAGTGTTGATTTATTATATTGTCATTGATTTAGTGGGTTTACTCTAGTTGGGATTAACAACTTAATATAGGCCAATGTCTGTATGATGGAGACTAGGGAAATGTTTCTCCAGTAACGGTTTAGAAATAGTAATTAATAAAGATCCTGAGATAAAAAGCTACCTGAGACAAAGTTGTAAGTTTTATACATGAATGAAGATTTGAACTTAGGTTCAAAGCCTGCTTTCTAGACACTGCACCACAGAACATTATTCGGTGATATACAGTAGAAGATTTGTTATACAGAGGCCAACCCTTTCTCATCCTTTCAACTTTATATTAAAACAGCTTCTCATCCTTTCAACTTTATATTAAAACAGAATGCCATACATTGCAAATTCAAATATATTTATTTCTGAGTCTTTCCTCTAATCTGGTAACCTTAAGTTTGGACTTCTGTAATGCGCTGTATATTGGGCTTCCTCTGCACCAAGTTTGGAAACTCCAATTAGTTCAATTGGCGTTTCCATATGGCAGCCAGATTGGTTACATGTATATCCAGGAGTGAGCACATCACACCAATATCAAAATCACTCCATTAGTTGACAATTAGTTTCTGGGTAAAGTAGAAAGTGTTGGTTATTGCCTTTAAAGCACTACATGGTTTGGGTCCAGGTTACCTTCAAGATCGCCTTCTCCCATACAATCCTCATACATTCAGGTCCTCTCTGGGGGACATTTATTTCAACCAGCCAGGACTAGACTGGCAACTGTCACCCATGTTACCCACCCCTAGATTGTGGAATGACCTGCCAGAAGAGATTCAACAGCTAAATGTACTGTCTGAATTTAAAATAGTATTAAAGACCTAGCTCTTTAGTCAGGCTTATCTAGCCGATTTTAAACTATGAATTTTAAATTGGTATATTTTAAGTTTATATATGGATGATTTTAATGTGTAATGGTTGTTTTAATATTATGTTTATGTGTTTTAACCTAAACATTAAATGTTTTTATGTGTTTAGGTATATATAGTATTTTAATCTATATTTTACCCTGCCTTGAGCCCTGGGGAGAAGTGTGTAAAAAATACAATTTATTTATTTATTTAATAACATGTTCCTCTGTTTAAAATCCTCATCTTTTTTCATATCCAGGTATTTAAAAAGAGGATACTTCCACATTTACTTGTGCTTAATGTCACAGTCATAGCTTTCTAAATTGCCTCATTTCAAACATAATCCATTCTCAGACTTCCCAGCATTTGTTATGAAATTTTCATTTGCACTCCATTTTATATTGGTTCACATCCATTTTAGGAGCTTAGCATTCTTACTTACTGAAAGGTGTAGGCCTAATCCCTATTTCACTTTTCATTCTGATTGGCATATTCTTTTTACATAGACTTGTCATATCGCCCCACCACCACTCTCTCTCATCCTATTTCCTTGTACTGTGGAATTTGCATCTTTAGTGCAAACTGCCTCCTCTTATACTGTAGATTTTAATTTTTGAAAAGCAAGCAAAATATTTTACACACTAAGAATGATTCACATTGTAGAGGAAAAAAAGCAAAAGAAATAGAAGCAATAATTCTAAGCACTCCATAAATATTTGATTTGGATCCATAAGAGGGAACGAGATAATTTCTGTCCTGTACGGGACAGATTCGCTACTCAGAACTACTTCTCTCTTTCTCTAGCTGTATTGGAAAGTTATAGATATTTTGTTCAACCAATGTATAAAGTATAAGCTCGAACTGCTGGTGGGCAGAGAGGCTGTTAGAAGTCTTGTTAAATGCCTTTGTCTTTGTAATGGCCAGACCACAGCAATATAAGAATATTCATAGAAATGTCACCAATGTGGACAAAAGTAATGGGAAGGTAATATAATCATAATTTCCTTATCCATGTCCTGATTTGGAAGTGATAACCCTGATTAATCCGGTTCCATTTTCAACTGTTTTTACAATGTTCCAATTTCTTTCTCCTCCTTCCACTTCACTCCTTTCTCTTCATCTTACTTCCATTGCTGCAAACTGATTTCAAAGTGGAAAAGTAGTTTGCATCCAGTTAATTGAACAAGGTGGAGAGGACAGTGAGGAGGCAGAATCTTGGCTTTCCCTGTAGGTTCAAGCAAAAGCAAGCAGCTGCAGCCTGTCCTGGCTTCTGTGTTCTTCATTAATAATGTTTGCCATGTCAACCACACATTGGTGTTGCTTGACCACACAGTAAAGCCCAGTTTTCATCTGTGAAATTTTAGAAGGTATGTACACTATGAATACACACTGGCATTAAATACAGTGTGTGTATATGAAGTAGATCAGAGCCTGAAAAGGATAATTTTTTTTTTTTAATTCTCAGAGTTGTAGTTCCAAAAAGGAATTTATGCAAGCTCTGATCCAAAGCTACCAGCCCTCTAACCATTTATACAGTATTTCAAAGTCTAATTTGTTTCAGATAAAATAGTCCTTCACATTTAAGGACATTTTCAGATGGCCCTTACCATGCAAGCAGCCTCTGGAGCAGTAATGAGGCTGCTGCGCCGCAGGGGGTCCTTTTCGGATGCCGCCATCCCTCTTCCATGACCATTCATGGCACGTATGTGAAGCTTTGGAAGCAGCTGCGTCATATTTTAATCACGGAAGTTGCCCGTGATTGAAATATGACATGGCCGCTTCCAAAGCATCATGTAAGTGCCATGAATGGTTACAGAAGAGGGATGGCGGCATTCAAAAATGACCTCCTGCCGCGCAGCAGCCTCGTTACTGCTCCAGAGTCTTTTTGCGCAGTAAGGGCTGTCTGCAAATGTCCTAACTCAGACATCAAACCATTTTCTCTGCAACCAACCCTCCCCCCATGGAAACATTCAATTTTGCTTAACACAGTGCAAGAGCGGGGGGGGGGGACCAGCTGATAAACAAAACTGGCACTTCAGTAAAGCAACTGTCATAAGACACTGGGCATCCTGACTAGGGGATCCAGTGAGTCGATGAGTTGTATTTTATAACCTCCAACCCTCTTCATTTGGCAGAGACAGTCCTAACGACTACTCTACGGTCCCACGTTTTCAGTTGCTTTAAAAATGTCACAGTTTATCTACCCTTCTTTCATTTCCCCCCATTTGTCCTCAGCTTTCTTTAGTTGCTACAAGCTGAGTTCAAAGTGAATGGGGGAAACAAGAGGAGGGGAGTGGAATTTTGCTTTTCCCAGTAGGCTCAAGCAAAAACAAACTGTTGCAGCTATCTTGTGTTCTTCCTCATCAATAACTTTTGCTATCTTTGCCACACTCTGATATTGTTTGGCCGCATACATCCCAGTGTTTATCTGTGAAATGCTGGAGGGTATGTGTGAGGAGCATGTGATGGATGGCTGATGGAATATTGATGAGTGAATGGGAAGAGAGCATGAAGGAGCCAATCCTGTGGCAGGAAACTGGTATGGGAGGGGTCTCCTAGAGTGAAAAGAAGGGTATGATAGTTGAGAGAGAGAGAGAGAGAGAGAGAAATGAGATGAAAAGAGAGAATAGAATCATAGAGTTGGAAGAGACCTCAAGGGCCATCGAGTCCAACCCCCTACCGTGCAGAAATACACAATCAAAGCATTCCGGAAAGATGGCCATCCAGCCTCTGTTTAAAAACCTCCAAGGAAGGAGACTCCACTGCACTATGAGGCAGTGTATTCCACTTCTGAACAGCTCTTATGAATATACCTAGGAATATGAAGATGGGATGTGATGAGCAGATGGTTGGAATGTGTGTATGGTTGAGAGTACAGCTGAGGGAATGCATGTGCAGTGAGAATAAGTGTTAGAGGAATAGAGGCTGATTGGAATACAGAGTGAGAGGAAGGAAAGAACCTAACCACTTGTTATTGAGTCTGGCAGATTCTGAAGTTATAAGGTCACCACAGAGGGGACTAGCACCCATTTTGATGTTAACCAAGTTGGAAATAAAGACCAAAGCATTTCTGTTATATTGATCAACCAATCTTTAGGTTTTATCAAATCCAGACTCCTCACGAATTTAATTTCCCTTACTGGTATTTATTTGGTATGCTAGCCCTGTGAGTAAATACACACTGATACAAGTACTATCCAGATTAAGTCAATCTCCAGTCCAAGGAAGGGATAAGGGAAGAATTTGACATAATGGTGGCAACTGTGGAACTGCGTTCTCCACATACATTACCTTAGTGATAGCGTAAGTGATGAGGTGGCCAGGCTGAACAGTCATGTAAATTTGGCTGGTGTGCCTGCATGCCACAGTATAGTATTCAAAAAAGTAACTTTTCCAAGCTCTGATCTAACTCCGACCATAATATGCTTTGGCAGCTGCCCAGAGCCATAACATCAGTTGTGCATCATGTGGCCATACTACGGACTCTCCACTGCTATCAGATTGGGGAGAATATATTGTGATGAGAAGTAAGTCCCACTTCAGGATCACTTGGAGATGTAAATCTTGTTCAGGTATTACTTACCTGGTTTCAATTAACATGTGTAGAGGGAGGCAACCATTCACACATTCCATTATTACTTTCCTTACATGGAAACCACACATCTGAAGGGAATAAATTCCTGTTTCTGTGAAGAACACAAAACTCTCTTCACATAGGCCCTTTTCCATGTGATGAAAGCAACAACAAAGTGGGAAAGACTAGATGCTCCCCTTTTTGTATGTTGCTTGAACCTTAATAAATAGAGTTAGAACAGTGATGTAAAGACAGCAGTATTGAGGCCTCTAGCTCTGGTTTGAAGATCCCATTGCTTCATGTCAGACTTGAAGTTGACAACATCCAGCCCCCCTGTAAAGTTCTATGAATGAAGTACAGTAATTGCACACTAAAAACTTTGTCTGGTATTTCGCATGTTCTAAATCTCAGCCCTCTCCATTGACACCCCCTTGTCGTGGGAGAGAGATTTGCATACCCTAATGATGTTTTGAGCTATGCTGGCGGTGGCATAAAGCCACCGCTAGGGTCTCCCATGCCAGACAGGTCAAAACCGAAGGTTCTGACAAAGAGCGTCAAAGGGCAGGATGGGCTCTCTAGCCTTGTGGCAACCGTCCTAGGAGAAGGAAAACTCTAATCCCAAACCCGGGAAGATGGTGCTCATCCAACCCTGTAAGGTCAACCATCTAAGAGAAGGAAACTCTAATCAAACCTACGACCCGAGGACCTCACTGCTACATCCATGCTTGCAAGGCCATGGCAGATGAACCTTTGGCTTAAAGGGTGAGGCCAGTTCTGTGTACGCTGCGCTCCACCAGAAAAATCCATTGCACAGGCTCGAAGGACAAATCCAGTTCCAAAAAAGCCCTGTAGCGATAGGCAAGGGATGAAACGGCAGGTGTAAAGATGCACTGGAAGCTGCAGACTCAACCCTGCATGCAGGCGGTTCAGGACATTGGTCGCTCGAGGCTGACCCAGGAGATGACAGTCTTGTTCGGCAGCATCCTGAACGACCAAGCAGCCTTTTTTAAGGAGAGCACTGCTTGCTCCATATGGAGAGGGTCCTAGAAAAGGTGGCCTAAAGAAAACTCATCCCCAACTACCTGGTTGGCTAGTCGCGGCCAACGGGCATCTTCTGATGCGGTCAAACCAAGGCAAAGAAACAAAGGCACACACCGGTCTCCAAGGGTGTAAATAAACTGACACTTGCATGCTGGAACATCCAAACCATGCAAGACTCTGAAGATAGTGGATGGCCTGAGTGTCGTTCTGCCCTAATAGCCCATGAGCTATCACGACTTAACATTGACATCGCTGCTCTTAGTGAAGTTCACTTCCATGAGGAAGGCAGCCTTAAAGAACATGGCGCCGGCTACACACTTTACTGGTCTGGCAAACCCAAAACCGAAAAACATCTTTCAGGGGTAGGCTTTATGATTAAAAACTCCATTGCCTCCAAACTCGAAACTTTGCCAACAGGACACTCTGATCGCATTATTTCCTTACGCCTCCCACATGTTGTTCTCTTTAGTATATATGCCCCAACTGTGTAAGCCGACCCTGTAGAGAAAGACAAATTCTACACAGACCTACACCAACTCATACAAAAAGTCCTGTAGAAGATAAAATTATTATCCTTGGTGACTTCAATGCCAGAGTAGGAAAGAACTCCGAAGCCTGGAAAGGTGTCTTAGGCAAGCATGGTGTTGGAAATTGCAATGATAATGGATGCCTCCTGCTAGAGTTCTGTACAGAACAACAGCTGACTATTACAAACACAATCTTTCAGCAGAAAGATAGCTTGAAGACAACCTGGATGCATCCCCGATCCAAACATTGACACCTCATTGACTATGTTCTAGTATGTCAGAGAGACATTCGTGATGTCCGTCATACCTGAGTGATGCCCAGTGCAGAATGCCAAACAGATCATTGCCTCGTCATATGTAAACTAAATCTTCATCTTAAGTTCAAACCTAAGAGGGGTGACATCTTAAAGAACAGACTCTAAGTCAACAATCTTCAACAAGCTACCATGAGAGACAACTTCCAGGCAAATCTACAGATGAAACTTTAAGACATTCCTACAGATCCTTCTCCTACAGTGCTTTGGCAACATATCAAAAACAGTACCCTCCAGTCTGCAGAAGAATCCCTCGGGTTCTCCCACAAGAAAAATCAAGACTGGTTTGATGAAAACAACCAAGAGATCTAGGAGATGTTGGCAAAGAAGAGAACTGCTCACCAGGCATACCTCGCCCAGCCAACCTGCCATGTAAGTAAAGCAGCTTTCCGCCTCACATGTATTAAACTTCAACAAAAACTCCGAGACATGCAGAACAAATGGTGGATCAATACAGCAGAAAAGACACAACGCTGTGCAGATCTGAGTGATCATAGAGGATTTTATGAAGCTCTTAAAGCAGTGTTTGGACCTACGTATCAGGTCCAAAGTTCCTTATACAGTACAGATGGTCAAACACTAATTACTGATAAAGCCTCCATCCTGAATCGATGGGCTGAACATTTTCAAAGTCTCTTTAGCACCAACCGAGTAGTCCAAGGCTCAGCTATCCAACATATGATACAAAAACCAATGAAAAATGAATTGAACATAGCTCCCACTTTGGAAGAGACCCTTAAGGCCATACAGCAGATGAAAAACGGCAAGGCAGCTGGGATAGATGGAATCCCACCTGAAGTTTGGAAACACGGAGGTCATGCACTCCACGAAAAATTCCACAAATTCCTTGTGAATTGCTGGGAAAAAGGGGAACTGCCATCAGACCTCCGAGGTGCAGTCATCATCACCCTATACAAGAAAAAAGGAGCAAAATCCAATTGCTCAAACTATCGATGCATAACACTGCTCTCTATAGCTGGAAAAATTCTTGCAAGGATACTCCTGAACAGATTAGTTCCTGCTATTGCAGAAGAACTTCTCCCTGAAAGCCAATGTGGCTTCAGAGCCAAGAGGAGTACTACAGATATGGTATTTGCCCTTAGACAACTGCAAGAAAAATGTAGGGAGCAGAACAAGGGTCTGTACGTAATATTCGTCGACCTCACCAAAGCCTTCGACACTGTGAGTAGAAAAGGTCTGTGGCAGATCCTGGAAAGACTAGAATGTCCCCCCAAATTCCTTAAAATGCTGATCTTGCTACACAAGGGCCAGCGCGGTCAAGTCAGATATGGCGATGCTCTTTCAGAGTCCTTTCTAATAAGTAATGAAGCGAAGCAAGGTTGTGTTCTTGCACCAACTTCATTTACAATCTTCTTTAGCATGATGCTCCAAAGGGCTATGGCAGAGCTTGAAGAAGACGACAGCATTAATATACATTACCGTACTGAGGGTAGCTTGTTTAACTTAAGCCATCTGAGGGCTCACACTAAGACTCTAAACTATCTAGTCCATGAGCTGCTCTTCGCTGATGATGCTGCTCTTGTTGCCCACACAGAAGCAGCTCTGCAACGCCTAACATCCTGCTTTGCAACAGCTGCAGAGCTGTTTGGTCTGGAAGTCAACCTGAAGAAAACAGAAGTTCTTTACTAGCCTGCACCACAGGACGAACACCACCATCACTATATTGCAGTCGGCAAATCTGTGCTCAAGTCCGTTCAGCAGTTCACCTACCTGGGAAGCATCATCTCCTCAGATGCCAAGATTGACAAAGAGATCGATCACAGATTAGCAAAGGCATATAGTGCATTTGGAAGACTTCACAAAAGAGTCTGGAGCAATAAACACCTGAAGCAAAGCACAAAAATCAGTGTGTATAGAGCCATTGTACTGTCTATCCTCCTTTATGGATCTGAAACATGGGTCATCTATCGCCACCACCTACGACTCCTCGAGCGTTTTCATCAGCGCTGTATATGCACAATCCTAAATATACACTGGACTGACTATGTGACGAATGTTGCTGTCCTTGAGCAAGCAGGGATCACCCGTATTGAGGCCATGATATTGAGAACACAGCTGCGCTGGGCAGGGCACATTTCTAGGATGGAGGACCATTGCCTCCCAAAAATACTACTGTACAGTGAACTCGCCATAGGTCAGTGTAAGAGGGGCGCTCCAGAAAAGCGATACAAAGACTCCCTGAAACAACATCTCAGGCTCAGCCAAATTGATCACCAACAATAGTCCACCCTGGCCTCACATCGGGAGGCATGGAGACACACTATCCATAATGCTGCAGCCTTATTTGAGAACTCACGCCGAATATGTCTTGAAGAGAAACGACAACACAGAAAGAATCACAACCCAAAAACATCACCCAAGGAGACCTTCTGCTGTGCTTTCTGCAACCGGACTTGTTTATCTCGGATTGGCCTTTTTAGTCATCAGCGCCCTTGCAGAAAGCGCGGGATGAGTCCTTCCTGAATCTTCATTTGCGAAGAAAGCCAGAGGGAAATCTCAGCATAGTTTTTACCAAAAGTTGTAAATGTTCTTGTTATTAAAAAAAAAAAAGAGAGAATTTCTCAGCTTCAGTCTTTCTTTCATCCATGACAATGATGGAACAGGAAAAAGTAAACTGAAAATGATTAAGATATAGCAGAGCAAAGAATAAAAACAGTTAAAATAACTAGTTATTTTTAGAAGCGATCATTTCTCATCTGTATTTGACATCTGACAGTGTTAAAAACTGCACATTTTCCTGTTCCTTGGAAATAGGTGTCACAAAAATAAGACGGAATTTGCATCTTTATTTCCTTCTTTAACATTGACACATGCATGGGTGAGTGATGTACAAATAAGATGACATATGCTTCTTGTGAGATAAAATAAATCTAATGTCATGTTATGAGCCTACTACACAATAAGCTTAGAAGTATTACTGGAGTATAGGTGGAATGAACAACACTATGGCATATATATTACAAGGGACTCTGAGATAATGTTGTTCCTTTGTTGAATACACTTTTTGTATGTCTCCACCAAATTATTTACAATTATTACTTAAGTGGCTATAATGCTATAGCAGAAACATCTATAAACTTATTCTAAATTTTGAATGTTCATTGCTTTAATTAAAATATTCCAATACATTTACAATTGCAAAATTGTATGTGCTTTGGTCACATGGCTCTTTCTCTTTCTTTCAAATAATTTAGTAGCTTTTATTACAGAGTAAGGTAATGTGTTATATTTCTAATCCTGAAAAAAATGCAGTCATAACATTAGGCCTCATTCCTGGAGTTTTAAAGTAGACTTACCAGGTTATATCAACATTTTTGAGTCCCATTGTGAGAAATGCACTGAAAATTATATATTTATATCTATCTCTGGATCTTCCCTACTGTAGTGAACAGGACTCTTGGGGTGCATCTACACTGGGGTCGTAATCTGTAAAAACAGGATGGTGTTTCTACCTTTCAGACAAATCAGAGACAGCTGATTGTGAATGCTTGAGTAGTGAACTTGAACATGCCTGAACCTGCATGACAAACATCAACACTCTTAGCCATTCAGTTAATTGTCAGTCATCATTTAAAGCGACGGTGTTGTCTGCTGTGTGCCGGAAAAATGCTAAGTTTAAAAGTCGAGCAAAGTGTCAATTTGAAATTTTTAGTAAAATTGATCAAAACACCAATATAATCCTTTCAAATGCTTACTGAGGCCTGTGAGGAAAACTGCGTGTCTCCTGCATGTGTGTTTGAGTGACCCAAAAGATTGAGAGAAGGATGTGAGAATGTGGAAGACGATTAACATCCTTGACAACCTTCCATTTCAAGAACCAAAGAAATTGTGGAAAAAATCAGCTAGATTGTTCGAGGAGATTGTCAACTCAGTGTCCAAATGATAGCTGAAGCCGTGAACATTGACAAAGATGCTGCATGGAAAATTTTGCATGAGGATCTCAACATGAGAAAACTTTGTGCCAAGATGGCCCATACGGTTCTCACACCAGAGCAAAAAGAGTGCCACAGGCAATTTGCACTGACATTCTGGAGCAACTTGAGGCAGACTCAAACCTTTTTAAAAAATAATCACTTGTGATGAAACCTGGATCTTTCAGTATGATCCTGAGACAAAATGATAATCAATGTACTGGAAAACACTATCATCACCAAGAATGAAAAAAACCACTTCAAAGCAAGTCCACACTCAAAGCCATGTTCATTAGTTTTTTTGACATCAAGGGCATACTTTCAGCAGAATGTGTTCCAGAAGGCAGAACAGTGAACCAGCATTATTATAAGGAAGTTTTGACAAAGCTGAGAGAAAGAGTCAGGGGAAAAAAGGCTACAACTGTGGAACAATGGTTTCATTCTTCAAGACAATGTGCCTGCTCACACAGCACTTTCTGTGAAGCAGGTTTGGGGTGAAAAATGCATTGCTACACTTGAATATTCTCCATATTTGCAAGATTTGGACCATGCAACATTTTTCTTTTCTGTAAAGTGAAATCGGTGCTTAAAGGAACACGTTTTGAGTCAATTGATGCAGTAAACAGCAGATGTGTTGAAACAGCTGACGGAAACTGATCTGCTCCACACCTTAGACCAGTGGGGGAAAAAAAGATTGCATCAGTGTGTGAGTGTGATGGAGAGTATATTGAAGGGGACAAGCTTTAGAATTGTAATACATATAAATAAAGATGGATTAATATATCAGTCTCATTATTTAATAGATAGACCTCATGTGTTCCAAAGTTTCTCCAGATTGATACATACCAGCACAGCTCCATTCAGGAGGCATGCCATAATCCAGATGGACCACCAGGCCAACACCCCAACTCATTCTGACCTCACCCGCAGTGACAGTGGTGGCCAGGCTCTCGTAGAGGGCTGCTTGGCCAACAGGTGAAGAAGCAGCAACACTGAGAGGGACAGGTCAGTGGGGACAATGCACTGGATGTGTACATGTGTGGACAGCTGGGTTGCTTGGGATTCAGCCTGATCCAGTTGTCCACATGTCCAAAATACTGGGGCCATTCTGAAGTTTTCTGGAAACTCCTGAGCAATTTGTGGTTTCAGTTAAGCCAGCTTTATGGCTAAAAGCGGATTCGCTGCATGCGTCATGTGGAGAAATTGCAACATATCCAAGCTGAATACGTGTTTTATCCTTTCTGTAGACAAACTTTCATTTTGCCAAAGAGCAAATGAGGAAAGGATTGTAGAATCTGGCTAGGGAGAAATATTCAGGTGAAGCTGTGAAACTTTTTTTCAGATGGCGGAGATATACCATGAATTTTCAGGCTATGTCATTAGCTTCCAGGATGCAAATTCCCTATTCGCTTTTCCTTCCTATATACAGTTGTCCCTCCACATTCACGAACTTGGCATTCACGGTTTTGAATATTCGTGGATTTTGGGAGGGCCCCCACCCTCCCAAAAGCCATGACATGGGGCCTCTGCAGGCCCTGTTAAGGCCTTGGGCGGGAGGGGGGAGGGCCGGGGAGGCCTTCATGGGCCCCCGGAGACGCTCCGGAGGCCCCATGAAGGCCTGTGGACGGGGTGGGGAGGGCTGGGGAGGCCTTCATGGGACCTCCAGAGACGCTCCGGAGGCTCTATGAAGGCCTGGGGAGGGAGTGGGGAGGGCCAGGGAGGTGATCATGGGGCCTCCGGAGACGCTCCGGAGGCCCATGAAGGCCTGGGGAGGGAGTGGGGAAGGCCGGGGAGGTGGTCACAGGGCCTCTGGTGACGCTCCGGAGGCCCCATGAAGGCCTGGGGAGGGGGTGGGGAGGGCTGGGGAGGCCTTCACGGGACCTCCGGAGACGCTCCAGAGGCCCCATGAAGGCCTGGGGAGGGTGTGCGAGGGGCCGGGGAGGCCTTCATGGGACCTCCGGAGATGCTCTGGAGGCCCCATGAAGGCCTGGGGAGGGAGTGGGGAGGGCCGGGGAGGTGGTCATGGGGCCTCCGGCGACGCTCCAGAGGCCCCGTGAAGGCCTGGGGAGGGGTGCAGAGGGCCGGGGAGGCCTTCACGAGACCTCCGGAGACGCTCCGGAGGCCCCGTGAAGGCTTGGGGAGGGGTGCAAAGGGCCGGGGAGGCCTTCACGAGACCTCCGGAGATGCTCCGGAGGCCCCGTGAAGGCCTGGGGAGGGGTGCAGAGGGCCGGGGAGGCCTTCACGAAACCTCTGGAGACGCTCCGGGGGCCCCGTGAAGGCCTGGGGAGGGGGTGCATAGGGCCGGGGAGCCCTTCACAGGACCTCCGGAGACACTCAGGAGGCCCCGTGAAGGCCTGGGGAGGGAGGGGGAGGCGGGGGACAGCAAGTATAGGGCCTCCGGAGGCCCTGTGGTTGCTTTGGTGGGGGAGGGGGAGGGCAGTTGTTATTCGTGGACTTTTCACATTCACAGGGGTTTGGGGAACCTAACCCCCACGAATATGAAGGGATGACTGTATTTTGTTTAAAGGTCTGTGGCTGCTTCTAAAATACAGGTCTTTAGCATTCCTGAGGCATTGCTTCATGCCCTCCAACACTTTACTGATGAAAAATGGGATGCTTATGGCTAAGCAATATCAGAGTGTGGTCAAGATGGCAAAAGGTATGAACTAAGAATAACACATGAGCTAGATGAGGCTACAGCAATGAGCATTTATGTCCTCTGTTCCCTACTCTTGAGTTCGTTGTGTGTAAACTACTTTTGCATTTTGAACTCAGTTTGCACCAGTGGAAGTAAGCTGAGGACCAAGGAGGACAGCAGGAGGCAGAGAGAGAGAAACCAGGACATTTTAAAAGCAGCTGAAAAAGTGGGATGACAGAGAACAGTTGGTGACTATGTTGCTTTCCTGCCATTAGCTGAAAAATGGATACACATGGTTCTTGTATATACCATGCCAACCTCCATTCACTCACTCTCTTGTGCTATTTAGAAATTTTCTAGATTTCTAAATAGTGGAGACAGAGGTTGTTCCAGAATAAAAACAGTCCCTCTTTACATGTGGGGACAAATACAATGGCAATGGAGGAGATGAAGCTGCCCTAACCATAGCTATTCCTGATCATCATATACACTTTGAACATAACTTAGAACTTTCCCTAATGTAAATTTTATAAGTACACACATTTATATGTGCAATTCATATGCAATTTAAAAACCACATTGAGTTGAGAATCACATTGCAAACTTCAGAGAAGGGGACAATCTAAAGCTTTGTGCTGAAAACCCACGTGCATTTTTGCACAAACAGATTTCCCTGAAAGAAGTCCCAAAGTGCAAATAAAGATGAAAATTGTGCAGACACCCTTGTGTTCTTGTGCAGCTGGGTGAAAATTGCTCAAGTTACTTGATCTTGTGCATGGGAATGAAATAAGAGAAGATTACATCCCCACACCAGAGTAACACTAGGTAACTACTACCCTTCCCTTTTGGAATACTTGTGGCATATGTATTTGAATGGAAGCAATTTTGATTTATTAAATTATATTCCATTTCTTAGAAGCTCATAAAACTCTTGGTAATTGTTGAAAGTTGAGCTTTCTGAACCACAAGAAGTTGAAAAACGGAAAACCCTAGCTAGTACATGGTGCATTCTCATTGGATCGTGGCAGAAATGAAACACAAACAAGCTTAAACTACTGGACAAACATCACAAGGAAGTTACTTTCTGTGTCAATATTATCAAAGCCTGCAATTTTCTTTGATGGAAAGTGGAGGGAAGATTGGGATCCATAAAGATATACAGCAAACAAGGTGTGTTAGAAGTTGCTTAGTTCCACAGGTTGCCTTAATGCCCCTCTTCTCTGAGAGACACAGAAGGGTAGATGAAAGCTACTACTGATTCACAACACCCAGCTATGCCCAGTAGGGCACGGCTGTCCACACTGTCACACACTAGAAATCCATTGGGCCCTACAAGAAGTTACAGAGTTTTTCATTCGTATAATGACTTCTTACACTCTAAATGGACAACAACTATTTTTAGTTCTATACTCTATTCATAACTTGAAGATTCACTGAGTGTTGTATATCACATCCATACTGTATACAAAAAAAGATTTAAAAACTGCAACAGAGAAATACATTTTAAAAAATACGTCTGCATGGCTCATTATAGTGGCTCAATGAGATGTCAGGCATGCTGTTTCCAAATAGTGAACTTATTCTTTGAGTATGGAATGTAGCCAAAACAGCATAACTACAGATAAGAGGATTAGCAACCTTGCTGGAAATTTAAGGCTTGCAGCACAGTTAAACAAACACCAGAAACAGTCTAATAATATTAATTGTTGAGAGAAGGGGGGCAAATAGAAAGGGAACACAGAATGAACTATTCTGACAGAAAGTTTGGTCAGCTGGCTGGAACTTTGAACAAGAACACTTTACAATGCAACATTTTGTTGCAGATCTATTGGTCTACTTCTAACTGTGGTAGAAGATGCAAAAAGGTTTTTTTTTTTTTATGTGATAAAGGATAGTTAGAAATTTATTTATTTATTAATTATTTATTTAGGTATTTATACCCCACCCTTCAGGCTCAATGGCTATCAGAGTGGCTTACAAATTGCTTTTAAGCAATACCAATTTACACATCTACACTGCATTAAGCAGTTTCCAGTGTGTGTTAGTTAATTGCCCCCACAAGCCGGGTACTCATTTTACTGACCTACGAAAGGATGGAAGGCTGAGTGAACCTTGGAGCCCTTTGGAATTTATGATATCCAAAAGCTGAATGTTTAAATCTGTTTTTTTAGCATTGTTAATAAAGCTTAATTAAATTTTAATGTTCCTTTTTGTATGTTTTTAATGTACTGTACTTGTTTTTAATATGTAAGCCACTTTGCATTCTGATTTTTTTGGGGAAAGATAGGTATAATGATGATGATGATGGATGATAATGCTTTACTAAAACCTATGAATATCTGTAGGATTAATTCTTTGTAAATGCAAACATTAAAAGTCTCTTATATCCATAGAGTTGAAGTAATGACATGACATAACCTGACACCATGCAGAACATTAATTTTATGAATAGAGCAATCAAGGATACATTCTTGAATATCCAAACTATTTCTTCTGTATAACTGGACCTTGTTCAATGTAGTATTACAAGGGGACTGGGACCTAGAGGGTTAATTAAGATATGTCCTTATTTCTAATTTCCCTTTGCATCTTATCTTGTTTTTTGCTGCCCTCCCCCATTATATTAGTATTGATTTTTTTTTTTAAAAAAGAGCCCTATTACTTTAAGGTTAGTGCAGATAAGACCAAAAGCAAATGTGAGATAATATATATATATATATATATATATATATGCTAAATTTGGCAGTTGTGTTATTGCACACTTCCATCAAATAGTTATTCTTCAAAAACAATTCCAAAACAAAAAGGATGAAATATTCATATTTCACAGACTGCCCCGGGAACCAAGTACATGGTATGAACATAATTTCTAAAAAAATAATTCCCTGTGTAATACATATACCTACACACACATACACACATACACATATATTATGAGACTGAAATTCTGCTCTGAGCATCATTACACATGGACTAAGCATATTAGAACATATTCTACCACAAGATGGTTTCATAAGCCTCTCTCTCTTAATTAGCAGACACATTAATGGAGATATTTTGAAACTGCTTGACTTTGATGTCAGTAATAGAACTAAGTTTTCAAGTCCACCTATGCACCTTCCCAAAGGGAAAAATGTAATTTCAGCACTCTCTTTAAATCCTACTTCACATTGTCTTAAAACATGACAAGGTGGCAGACCTGCAAGTGCTGCTTCATGAAAACTCCTTTTGTGTCTGGGTGTCATTAATTTTTGGACTGAAGTGCTATGGCACCTTAGAAGCTAAAAGATGTATCATGGAGGGCTTGCTGAATATTTCTGCTTTACATCCTTATCCAAGGAAATGTTGTTGCAGACTCAAACACTGCTGAAATACACACATATTTGAAAATATAGATGAAGGTGGGGGGACCAAATATCATCTACCCACCAGCTTCTCATAGAATAAGCTACACACAACCTTACATTGAGAATTTGTCCCCAAAGGAAAAAAAAATGCAATGCTGACAGATATATATGTACACTATTACTCCATGTAATTGTATTATTATATGCACACTCTTTACACGATAGCCTTGTTTGAATGTGAACTGGAGTTCAACATTACATGAATTCCTACCAGCTGTTTCTTACTCTGGTACAACCATGAAGGACAGATTGGAAGTTTTCTTTCTTCTTCTTTTTAAAATCTTCAGTTAATCATAATTTAGACTTGTATTTGAACCTTAAACTGGGACTAACTTTAGCTTGGCTTATTAAACAGAGAGCCATCAAATCACAGCAGTGGCAGGTAACCTGAGGGTCATCTAGTCCAACACATGCCATTGATGAAAACTATAGCTAAAGCATCCCTCACAGGTGACTGTCAATCCTGTGTTTAAAAACATCCAACAGAGTCCATTATTTTTTTGAGACAGTCTATTCTACTGTTGAATAGCTTGTACTAGCAGGAAGTTCTTGAGACATGGACTGTCAAATTACATAATAAGGCATAGTTTGAAACTGGTCTGGTTCAGTAAACCATAGTTACTATGCTTTGTAAACCATAGTGCCTTGTGGTTCAAGGCTGATGAACACTTCAACTTCATATTTTGGGCTGAGGTGCACCCAAAGGAGGACAGGCTGCCCTCATTAAGACAAACCACATAATTAGGACATAATATTAGTACTGAAATCTGTTTAAAAATGGAAGAAAAGCCTTAATACAATGTTAAATTCAAACAAATCTGATATATGACTTTATCAGACTGACAAAATATGACATCATAAGGATGCCACATAACCATGAAAGGGCATGCTGATCAGACAACGTCACCCTTTCGTGGTTATGACCTGGCCAAAACCCGTCATTCTTAATTGATTGCTTAAGTCGTCAATAGATCCCCCTGCCACTTTTTTGCCAGCATTGCTGGAATGTGGATACCTCTGTCCCTTTAAATCTTGTACTTACCCTGATAATGCCTGCTCTGGTGAAAACACTTCCGGGTCAGATTGGGACATCCAGGTAAGTTTCACTCATTTTATGACCCTCCCTGGGTTACTTGGGACCTTTAAAATGTGTGTGTGTGCTTTGTGCAACTTTAAATGTTGGTTTCTTGTTTTTATTTTTTAATTTCAAATGAGGGAGTGAACAGGGCTCTGTTCACTTCCTCTTTATTGCCAGGGAACCATTGCTGGGAAAGGAGGTAAGTGCAGGGGGAGCATTCTTTTGCCGGCATAGAAACGGGTTTTTCTATGTCGGCAAAAGAACGTTTTAAAACTTTTAGTCTGATAAAGTCCATACTGTATGTGACACAAACCAATATGATTTAATCAAAGGCAGAATGATTATTTAAGATTTCAATAACTGCAGCAAGTTTTAGTAAGAACTCCATACCCAGTTTTATATATACTCAATGCTTATAGTTTTAAAAAAGTATTTAAGATATATTGTGATGACTTTCTTTTGTACTTCACATTAATTATATTTATCACATTGATATTCTTTCCCTTCTTTCTCTCCCTTTCTTTTTGTAAGCAAATGACACATTTATTTGAGATTATTAGCACAATAGTAATTGTGTGCTACCATTATACACACATTTTGTAGAGCCAGTGAGCTGACCAAGGATGGAGGTTCTAAGAAATGAAGTCTCAAGATTAAGGCACATTGATGGAGGCAAGGGTAGGGAAGATTTCATCTCAAAAAGCAACCTCTCACTCTATGCTTAAAAGAAAAGACCTCTTACTCTGTGCTTAAATGAAAAGGTACTAATATAGAATAACTATTGATGTTTTAGTTTATTTGCATGTATGGGTTTTGTGGCATATTAAAGGCTAGAAAATTCATTATTATATTAAAAAAAAAACATTTCCAGGCAAGAACCCAAATTATTCAGATACATGAATAGATTGAGAACACAGCGGCTATGTACATAAAACTATATTTACCTTAGGAAAAAGAATTAAATATTGTTGTTGTTGTTGCCCAAAACTGTCATTGTTCCCAAATAGGTGGCTCTATTATAGGTGTGATTCCTGCCTTTTTAAATACAGAAGTGGTGGATTCATAATGCATTAAATTTTGACTATACAGTTTGTGAGTAATTATTTACGTCTATTGGTTCATTATTTATTTATTTTTAAATTTATTTTAGGTATTTATACCCCGCTCTTCAGCCACAGAGGCTCTCAGAATGGCTTACAAATTGTTTTAAGCAATAGCAATTTGCACATCTACACTCCATTAAACAGTTTACAATGTGTGTTAGCTAATTGCCCCCACAAGCTGGGTACTCACTTTACTGACCTACGAAAGGATGGAAGGCTGAGTGAACCTTGGGGTCCTCTAGGATTGAACTTGCAACGTGGTGGCTTGCAGTACTGGCATTTAACCACTGAGCCACCAGGGCTCCCAGTTATCTACCAGTTGGAAAAAAAAATGAGCTGATATGCTGGAGGAACTTGGTGGGAGGATCATAAAGACAAGAAGCAGCAAAGGTACAAGAGAGCTCATTCAGAAAACTAGAGTCCATCATGGAGTCCTCACTGGACTGTGAAAAAATAAGGGACTTGAGAGACTCTAAGATGGCTGTGGGTTGAAACAGACATTATTTTAAAGATATAGCTATCAGCCCAATACTTCCCTGTTTTACTCTAGAATAAATATAATTGGCCTGATATGGATTCAGACCCTAGTATTTGGGGGTAGGTCTGCCTATTAAATAATGAGACTGATATAATAAGCCATCTTTATCTGTATGCATTACAATTCAAATGCTTGTCCCCTTCAATATAGTCCCCATTCACACTCACACACTGATGCAGTCTTGTTTTCCACTGGTTGAAGGCGTGGAGAAGATCAGTTTCTGTCAACTGTTTCAACACATCTGCTGTTTTCTTTGTACTGCATCAATTGACTCAAAACATGTTCCTTTCAGCACCAATTTCACTTTAGGGGAAAGAAACAAGTCACATGGTGCCAAATCTGGCAAATATGGAGGCTATTCAAGTGTAGTAATGTGTTTATCGGCAACAGACAACACAGCTGCTTTAAACGACGACTGACAATTAACTGAATGGCTGAAAGTGTTGGTGTTTGTCATGCAGGTTCAGACATATTCAAGGTCACTACTCAAGCATTCACAATCAGTTCTCCTTGATTTGTCTGAAAGTTAGAAACATAATCTTGTTATTTAATAGACAGCCCTCATACTGCAGCTTTCAATCTCCTCCCTTCTATAACCTACATCTGGACAGGACCCACTGGACTTGCAATTTCTGTGGAAAGTGTTCCCCTGTTTAATGGATAGTAATCCTATGAGATTGGAAAGGACTATCAAAAGATTGGGTGGGTTGGAAATGCTTATTAAGATGTTACTTCAGGGATGGAAAAATGTTAAACTGCAACTCCAAGCATTTCTCACTATTGACTATGCTGCCTAGTGCAGATAAGAGCTGCTGTCTAGCATATCTGGAGAGCTGCACCTGGCCCACACCTTTACCTTGGTTCCATTTGTGGAGCCAATATTGTACACATCTCTCTCTTTTCTGTTAGGAAATATTAGTGGTGAAACAGTGAGGGATGTGAGCAGTTCAGTTATTTGCACTCTCTGTGTTTTTCTGCTGACTAGTTAATGCCAACAATCTCCTTCCCATGCTCTTTAAAAAGATGAAGAAAGGCTCCTCTATACATGGGCCTCTTTGGACCTCATTAGCTGTTGCTGAGGCTTTCTCCAAAAGTCATGGCCTTTTGACTCCTAGTTTCCAATGCCTACTCCTTCCATCCCCCCTTCCATGTCAAGTTACAGACTCTACCCTCACTATCCCTAAACACAAAATGAGCATGGGTGATATAATGCTCTTGTCTGAGGCAGCTTTTCATTTTTCTAAATGATAACTGTCAGCATCTCTGCAAGCAACCTTTGAAGGAACTTGCCTGGTTGATGGGCCTACACATATACCAAAATGATTCCATTAAAATGAATGATGGGCTTTTTCATTGGTTGATCAGATACAAAAATCATGGATTAAAGCTATGAAGTGGAAAGAACTCTGAGAACAAGGCATTCATGGCTTAATTTTAGCTTCTGGATATTTTTCAAGATAAATATCGAGATGTTTCTGTTATAGGTTCAAAGCCATATCCTTTGTTACATAAATCATATAAATCTGCCTCACTAGTTAACAGGAAAGCAATTATTACTTTCAGACCCAGGCAATGGCATGGATACTTGAAAGAAAAATTCTGAAAAAAATAAAATGCCACACAGACAAAGAAGGCCACACATGGATTCCAGTTAAAAACAAAATAGGTGTATAACAAGAGTTCTGATTTCTTGAAGATACGGTATACTGAAATTCTGAGGATGAAGAGATGGTGCTTATCTCTTGCTGTTTGTCAAGACATGAGTCCCAAACAATTTCCATGCCATGAAGATACAAGGGTTTGGTGAGTTTATCCTTCACTGCACTAGATTTTCATTTAGGAAATCCGAGATCACTAATAGTCTTAATACAGACCACCCATAATCAGGTCCTCCCAGTAGAAAAAAAATAAATGAATAGGGATGAATGCTCACACATGAAAACAAAATAGGCAATGAAAATATCCCCAATTAGGAATATATACACCTGTAACTCTTTTTTCAAATTTTCAGTTTTCATTTGCTGAAAACTGAAAATTCATTCCTAGCTAGATGCCAGTTTTGTCTCTGGGTTTAAGGCCTGGTCATCCATTTGCTTCCTTTCACATGTAAGCAGTCCTTATCTATTTCTGGAATGCAATTTGCATATCAAAATTTGTATATCTAGCCAGCATCAGTACAGCTCTAGCATTTATTATAATTGTACCAGCTGAATCCATGTACAATCTGATTTCTGTCCTCCCCACCCCCAGTTTGATAAAACGTAGACCCATAACTGAGAGAGGTACATAGCTCCATGTGCTAAAGAGAAAGTAATTGTGGCAAACAACTATTCAGGGTGGGGAAGGATGGATTAGATGCAAATTTCTAAATGTAACACCAAAGATGTCACATCAGTTTCTATGTAAGTCACAGCAGTCCTAAAGCTGGTGGCATTATGGTAGCATCCTGATTTGCATTTATTTATTTTTTAAATCATATATTCCAGTCCCCTTCCTAAAAGCCAAGGGCATTTATGGACCACTCCTCCACAGATTAGTTTATGTGATCCAATGCAGAGTGGAAAACAATGAGGAGACAAGCTCCACCTGCTATTGTATAGTCTACTGTTTATTCCTTTTAAAAAAACCTTATGTCTTTTGGCCTGTATGTGAAAAGCGTTCTTTAGGACAATTTGGTAGAAAACACTGGAATTCAAAACACTCTCTAAATTACAGGGTCAACAAATGTTCTGTAATTTGGAGAGTGCTTTCAGTTCCAATGTTTTCTACTGAATTCTCCTGAAGAAGGCCTTTCACATACAGGCCGAAACTTGTAGAGCTTTTAAAAGGAATAAACAGTTGGCCATCAAATAGCAGGTGGAGCTTGTCTCCTCATTGTTTTCTGCTTACACACATGCTTCTTCTCAGTACTTTTTTCACTAATGTAGAGTGGAACAGTAAGAACAAGGAAAGCAGGTAGAATACTTCCAGTAGCTATTGATTTTTAGTCATATAATGATTTAGCATGTATGTGAAGATAAGCTTCTGTTGGTACATTCAACTAACCAACCTAATATTTACAAAATCATCTGCTACAAAATCTTTCTCCCCCTAGTCTATGTTCCCTTAACACACTCACTTATAATATAGGTCTAAATCCAATTGTGAATCCCAACTACAGTATGTAGACTCATTACAGCTGTTGCTGAATGTTAGGTCAGCATGCATATAAATTGTTTCAAAGGGCATTTACTACTGGGGACTAATAATTTAATGCATGACAGGGTTCACTCTTGCTGAAAATCAGGCCACATCTTCTGTTTTTTTAAATTATTATTATTAATTTTGTCCTGCTGCTTTCAAAGATATTGGTGTTATATCTTGCAATAGTCTACTGACTGTATATGTCCTAATACAATTATATATACAAGTCATCCCTTCCTATTCGTGCATTTCCCTTTTGCAGTTTTGTGTATTTGCGGATTTGATTAAACTCTCTGAGCCTACTCCGTGCTGGCAGACTCTGAAGGAAAGAACACTCACTGCTCTCTCTTTGGGGGGGCGCTTTCCACTGCGAAAGCAGAGGGTGATGGGGCTTCTTTCAGGCTCTCCGGGCATGGATTAAGCCCTGGCATGGACTCTCTTCTGGGAGAGGTTGCAGGAAAGAACAGGATATTGCTCTCTCTTCTGTGACAGGAAAACCTCCCATGGACAGAAAGCAAGCTCCAATAGTCCATGCCAGAGCTTAATCTGTGATGTGTGCTCTTTCCTGCAACCTCCCATTCTGCCATGCAGGAAGACATAATCCTAGAATCACAGAGTTCAAAGAGATCCCAAGGGCCATCTAGTCCAACCCCTTTCTGCCCTACAGGAATAAAATAATAATAATAATAATAATAATAATAATAATAATAATTTATTTCTATCCCGCCCCTCTGCAATGCAATCGGGGTGGCTTACAATATAAAAACTCCATAGACACCTAGCCCACCCACCCCTTAAAATAATCTCTGGCTTTTCTTCGCAAACAAAGATTCAGGAAGATTCCTGCACTTTCTGCAAGCGCGCTGATGACTAAAAAGGCCTTAAAATAATATTAAATTATAAAAGACTATAGAATCCTAGAGTTTGAAGAGACCCCAAGGACCATCTAGTCCAACCCCATTCTGCCATGCAGGAAGACACAATAATAGAATCACAGAGTTCGAACAGACCCCAAGGGCCATTTAGTCCAACCCGTTTCTGCCCTGCAGGAAAACACAATCCTAAAATCCTAGAGTTGGAAAAGACCTCAAGGGACATCCAGTCCCACCCCCTTCTGCCATGCAGGAATACACAATCATAGAACCATTAGAGTTGGAAGAGACCCTGAGGATCATCTAGTCCAACCCCTTTCTGCCCTGCAAGAAGACACAGTCCTAGAATCCTAGAGTTTGAAGAAACCCCAAGGGCGATCCAGTCCAACCCCCTTCTGCCCTGCAGTAATACACAATCCTAGAATCCTAGAGTTTGAAGAGTCCGCAAGGGGCATCTAGTCCAACCCCCTTCTGCCCTGCAAGAAGACACAATTATAGAATCACAGAGTTGGAAGAGACCTCAAGGGTCATCCAGTCCAACCCCTTTCTGCCCTGCAGAGTCCATGCCAGGGCTTAATCCATGCTGGGGGAGCCTAAAAGAAGCCCTGTTTGCCTGCTCCAAGAGACCATGCCAGGGCTTAATCTGTTCTGGGGGAGCCTGAAAGAATCCCGTTCTCCCCCTCCCACCCTGTCATGGCAAAGAAACCTCAAAATCAGAAGCAGCACCATGGTGGACAAAGGTAGCATACTGACCTTGTGTAAGTCCACCCAGGCTTTTTAGGTCTTTTTTTTGGGGGGGGGGCAAACTTTTTCTATTCATGTGTTTTCACTTTTGTAGTGGTGATCTGCCCCTAAACCCCGCAAATAGGAAGGTACAACTGTATATGAAGCTGCTTCCTTACTTTTCATCTTTAGACTAAGCAATTTTTGATTCCCTTTGTTGATGTTCTTAAGATTACATTCTCATACACCTGAAGGTACATTTGTTCTCAGTTTCTATTTGACATTTGGACCCAGGAAGACTCAAGAAGTTCCAATGAATTTAGCTGCAGTCAATTCTTATCTGTTGAATCAATTCAGTGTGTGGTGCACCAAGGAATTTTGCCACTGTACTCACACTTCCAGCAGTTATTGGCTGAACTACTCTTGTGCCACAAAGAGGAAGCAAAAAATGATCTAGGGAAGAAGGACTGAGACAAACAGGGGGTTAGAAAAAGAGAGAACAGGTTTCTAGGAACGTAGGGCCTGCTGGTAACATTCATAGATCAGGGGTCATTTTGCAAGGCCCATCTGTTTGACTGCTACACATCGCTTATGACCAAATTCCATCAGTTATACTCTGTCATTTGTGTATGTATGTATATATATGTGTGTGTGTGTGTGTGTGTACACACACACACACACACACACACACATATGAATGATATACATTAGAAAACCATAGAATGAAACATTAGACTCTCACTACATAATGCCGTGGTGTTTGTACACAAACATTTTTGTAAAATGATCTTAAAGACCAAATGTATTAATCCACCCACTTTGTGAATCTGAATCTGAAGAATGGCAGTGCTAAAAATTCTAACAACTTTTGAATAATAATAAAAAAGCATAAAACCAGAATAGTGACAAAGTAGGATAGGGTTACAGATCCTGAACTTCAGGAACTACCCTGGCTATTGTTGTAGCATTCAGACTCTGCAAAGACCCCTCTGATCCTCCTCAGCAGATTTTACATGGGAAGTGGCAGGTTTTGCAGGTGGGGGTGGGAATCACAAGGTCCATCCAAATCCCCCTCAGAACTGAAAGTGAATGCCTACCTGGACATCTTGCATTAGTAAATGTATACTAAGGTTACACAATCCACACAAACTTCTATTTAAAAAAAAAATACACAGCAACAGAACAAATTTTCAAATAGCACCAAAATACATTTTGTGCAAAGCTAAATGTTTCCTCAGTTGCCCATCAAAGCCTGAACCTCCAAGACCAAATGGATATGGGCCAGACAGAACACCAGCTTATAGGACTCATTGCTAACTGGTCATCAGATACCTTTCAGAACAGTACCAGCTTCTGTAGCTGGAGACACAGCCCACATGCAAAATGGAGACAATTACACTGCCCTGATTCAGAAGCCACACCAGTTCAATGGGAGTTATTTCTAGATAAGTGAATCCACAGGTTGAGTGTCCCTTATCTGAAATGATTGGGATCAGAGGTATTTTGGAAGGCTTGCATTAGTCTGGAGAAGAGAAGGTTAAGAGATGACACAACAGCCATGTCTAAATATTTTGAAGGGATGTCATACTGAGGATGGAGCAAGCTTGTTTTCTGCTGCTCCAGAGACTAGAACATGAAGCAATGGTTCAAACTATAGGAAATTAGATTTCACCTAAACATTAGGAAGAACTTCCTGATAGCAAGAGCTGTTCAGAAGTAGAATACACTGCCTTGGAGTGTGGTGGAGTCTCCTTCTTTGGAGGTCTTTAAACAGGGGCTGGATGGCCATCTGTTGGGAATGATTTGATTATGTATTCCTGCATGGCAGGGGGTTGGACTGGATGGCCCTTGTGGTCTCTTCCAACTCTATAATTCACTGGAAAATCTATGTGATGCAACAAATTACAGACAGTTTTATTTTAAATTAATTTTAAAACTAGTGATTCTGTTTTTGAAAGGCCTAAAAGTTTCAGGGAATAAAAGGTCACAATTGCTTCCCCATGCACCTCCTAGGGGTAAAGTTTCCAGATTGAAAATGGAGAGGGCTCCTGTACCTGTAATACTTGTGTAGAAGTGGCATTTCAGCAAATGTTGCTTGTTACCTACTTGCAAGATAAGCAATGCCTGCTGAAATTCCCTCTTCTACACCACCATTACAGGTACAAGAGACATCTCCAGTTTTCACTCTGTCAACTCAATCTAGGGGCATGAAAATCAAAACATTCAAAATTTTTGTGGGGACTGAGAAAGTCCTTAGGTGCCTCAAAAACAGGCTTGGGAGCCCTAAGGCTGCACATTGCCTATCTGTAATCTATAAGGGCCCTCCATTTCTGTTGATTTCATGGAGGGTATTGTAACTCTTTAAAGGCTCTCAGATTTATGACAGGATAAGCTTTCATGACTAGAGAATCACCCCATTTGATTAAGTAGCCTCTGGTCTGTGAAAGGTTATGTTATAGTACATATGGTAGTCTTTGACAGAGGACACTTTGTTATGACCATAACAGATTTACCTTGCTAGCCCTCTAGAAATTGTCAGTGCAGCATGATATTTCTTTGCTTGAAAAAGAGAAGAAAGAAATATCCAGGCTGGCTTAAATAAATCACTGAAGAATGCCTGAACAAATACTATCAAATAGGAGCATTCTGTTTGCAATCAGAAATAAAAACAGGAGCAAATTGCTGCAGAGTTCAAAGGTGTAGGAAAAGTGGACTGTGAGGAAGTTACTGGCAAGACCAGTTGGCCTAGAAGTCATTAATTACATATTTTAGTGATCTGATTTATAACCTTTGCTGTTGTTAAACCCTGAACACAATTGAGGACTGTTCTTCACCTTCCAAAACTAGCATGAAAGTAAATGACAGCACATCAAGCCAAAGGGGATATGGAGTAAGACCTTACTAAACTAGAACAAAGCAAAATATTAAGAAACAAGGAATTGTATATTCGAGTGCTCACCAGTAGCATTATTATTATGTTATTCGGGTAACATCAGCATCAGGCTAACAATGTGAAGAATATTCAAACATATTCAAAGAAGAAAATGTGTCTCAATATACAGAAAAATGTTGAAATAATGCAAATGCTGATAGATTTTTTTTTTTACATTGTGAGATTAGCGTTTTTGCACAAAGGATTTTCTGTGAGCATGTCTATATGGCGAAAATACTCCTCATAGAATTCAAGGAGAATACCTTTTGTTCCAATGCGATCCTGCATCATTTCAACATGTTCGGAAGGAGGGGAGGCAAACCCCCCAAATACTCCATGGGAAAAGCCTTTATGGCTTTTTCCATATTTTTAAAAACCTCTAAAGGGAAATGTGCATTCCCACTCATTGGTGTAGTATGCGGGGAAATAATTAATTATAATGTAAAAGCAAATTTGTGTACCTCATTCACATCTTAAGATAAGTCTAGGATTTTTCCCTGCATGCTTCTGTTTATCCCAAACTCCCTTTCTCTTATTTCACTAGGCAATTCCAGCCAACTGGAGTGCTGGGTCATTCAACACATGACCTAATTTAAATTTTATTGCTCTTTGTTCAAGTCTTTTTGAAGTTAGAGTCTCCATGCGGCTGTAGCCATCTTCTCTTTTTGCCATCTTTATCTTTCCTTGCCATGATGTCCTAGCCATGCTGCTGCTATGATGCTATGCCATGATATTCACCATGCAGCCCTTCTATCACTAAAAGGCTGGGTGAGTCTTTCTACCCTAAATCCTCCTAGTTAGTTAGGAACACCCTTTTAAAAGTTTGTTTTAGTATGTAGATTGAGATTGATATACCTTCAGTAAACATTTGATTTGCATTTTAAACTGACTCCTTTGTTTTTGTAATGAGTCTAATTCAATGGGTGATCAGATCAGACCACAGAACTCTGAATACACTTTTAAATGTTAATTGAGCTGTCTGATAGTCAGCATTCCTAAGCGTCACTCTGCATCACTTTGAAAGGAAATGATTTTAACTCCTTTTTAACGAAAATATTTTTATTGCTTTTTAACAAAGGACTAGATCCTGGAATTTTTAAATACATTTTCATTTTTTGGACTCATTACTCCTACATGGAAGGGTTTGGTTCCCAGTTTGAAGATTTAAAAGCTCAATTTAATTTTTGTTTTGTTTTGATGCAAAAGTTTTGTTTTTCCTTTTACCTGATCACCTCAGTTCCTGCTTTTTTTGCTCTCTCTCAGCTCGGCTTGAGACAAAGGCAATAAAGCCATAAAGCAATTATGGCTGAAGCTAGCCTGTCTGCCTTTTGAAGCATGGAGAAACTGAATGGTCCAAACTAGAGAAGATGGGCTTTTTCTTTTCAAACATACCTGAAGGCCATGGGACTTATTGATGTTTTACACAATCCCAGACCTCCTCAGGGGAGAGAAAGAGATGATTTTGATAGGAATGATCAAAAAGTATTAGCATTCATAATTTTAACAGTTGATCAAGGATTAGTTCCTGAAATCAAAGATAAGAGAACAGCAAAAGCTTCTTGGGACACTTTGAAAGACCTATGTGATGTTCCTTAAGGACATCATCAATGCATCCCTCAGAGAAGGGTGTGTTCCGTCTTGTTTAAAGGAAGCAGCCGTTAGGCCGCTGCTGAAAAAATCTTCCCTTGACCCCCTGGACATGAACAACTATAGGCTGGTTTCTATGTTACCATTCTTGAGCAAAGTGATCGAGAGGGCAGTTGCGCTTCAACTCCAAGTGGTCTTGGATGAAACCGATTATCTAGACACATTTCAAACTGGCTTTAGGATGGGATTTGGAGTTGAGACTGCCGTGGTTGCCTTAACTGATGACCTGCGTCTAATCATCGACAGGGGTAGTGTGACCATGTTGGTGCTTTTGGACATCTCAGCGGCTTTCGATACGATAGATCATAGCATCCTCTTGGATCACCTGAGAGGGTTAGGAATCGGAGGCACTGCACTCCAGTGGTTCCGGTCCGTCCGCTCGGGGAGGTCCCAGATGGTGTTGCTTGGGGACAGTTGCTCTAGCAGAAAGGAGCTTACTTGTGCTGTTCCGCAGGGTGCCATCCTGTCCCCGATGCTGTTTAACATCTATATGAAGCCGCTGGGTGAGATTATTCGGAGTTATGGGGCTGGGTGTTATCAGTATGCTGATGACACCCAGATCTATTTCTCCTTGTCCCGATTGTCAGCCTCAAATTCCGATGGCGTCTCTCCTCTTAATGACTGTCTTAAAGCAGTAATGGGCTGGATGAGGAAAAACAGATTGAGATTAAATCCAGACAAAACTGAGGTGCTCACGGTAGCGGCCCCGAAACCAGGAGTTGGGATGCAACCAACAGTCCTGGACGGGGTCACGCTCTCCATTAAGGATTGTGTTTGCAGTCTGGGGGTGATCCTTGACTCATCGCTTCAGATGACGAGTCAGGTGAATGCGACAGTCAGGAGTGCCTGTTATCAGCTTTGGCTGATACGCCAGCTGCGCCATTTCCTGGAAGTAAAGGAACTTGAGACTGTGGTGCACGCGCTGGTAACCTCTCGTCTAGATTTCTGCAATGTGCTCTACATGGTGCTGCCCTCATGCTTGGTCTGGAATCTTCAGTTGGTACAAAATATGGCAGCCAGAGTGGTCTTGGGAACATCTCGGAGAGACCATATAACTCCAGTGTTAAGATCTCCCCACTGGCTGCCTATCAGTTTCCAGGCCCAGTATAAGGTGTTGGTTATTACCTTTAAAGCCCTAAATGGCTTGGGTCCAACTTATCTCCGGAACCGCCTCCTCCCATACAATCCTCCCCGCGCACTCCGGTCCTCTGGGAAGAATTTGCTTCAGCCACAAAAATCTAGGCTGTCTGCAACCTCCCAGAGGGCCTTTTTGGTAATCGCCCCCAAATTGTGGAATGACCTGCCGAACGAGATCTGTCAGATAACAAGCCTGAGTAGCTTTAAAAAAGCACTAAAGACGGATCTCTTTCAGCAGGCCTTTCCTGATTAGATCCCGGCCTCAGGGGATCCTGGCTTCTTTTAGTCCGCTGGCCACTTATTGTATTTTATTGTATTTTATTGTATTTATTGTTTTTAAATGTGATTTTAGATCAGTTGGTTTTAATTTATAATTGTTTAATATTTTTTATGGGGGAGGGTGGGGGTGGGGTGTGTTTGGGGATTTTATCTGTATTGTATTTTAATTTTTGTAAGCCGCCCCAATTGTTTTAACAGAGGGGTGGGGTATAAATAAATTTGATGATGATGATGATGTTCCATCCATGGGAAATAAAGTTGCATTGATGATGAAATTTTTAAACATGAAATTAGCAAATCCAAAATGTCTAGATGAACACATTAATAATTTCAGAGCTGCATTAGCAGAATTACAATCTCCTGGAGAAGAGATTCCAAAGTCTATGCAAGTTGGGATTTCCTTAGCAAGCTTACCAAAGTTTTACAATCCCATCATAATCACTTTGCAATTAAAGAATTATTTAACTCTACCAGAAGCTTATATTCAAATAAGAGAATTTCAACATAGGCAAAACTTGATGCAAAATGACAAGTTTGAATCCAGAAATTCTAACTTTAACCAGCAAGTTAATTTGGCTAGAAAAGAAAAGCAGCATTTTAAAAGGAATGCTACCCACTTCAAACCCCCCTCCTCTTCTTAACCAAATGGGGTGCAATTCAAGGCTCCAAAGGGAAAGGAACAATCATTCTCACAGCAAGGGATGACTGGCCAGAGGCAAGAAAATGCAAAAGGCCATAGAGATAGAGAAGCTAATGCTAAACAGAAATTTCACATTGGATTGGCTTATGAAAAAGTAATGCAAGCTTCTGGAAATGAATATAAGGATCCCTTCATCATAGACAGCGGTGCTAGCAACACATTTATTAATAAAAGGGAATATTTCCCAGATTTTAATGAAGAAGTAAAATTCCCTGTGTTTCTTGCCAATGGAGATTCTGTTACAGTGCAAGGAATTGGGAATGTGTGTCTTCCTATGAGATTGGGAGCTAAGACAGAAATATTAAAAATTACAGATGCTCTTTTTACCCCCGAGCTCAAGAGCTCCCTCTACTCAGTAAAAATGAGCACATCTAGAGGCAACAGAGTAGTTTTCAAAAAGAATGCATGTTATGGTCTTCATGGCAAACATTTGATTTTTAAAGGCACTCTAAAGGATGATGACATTTATCACATGGAGATCAGTGATTCAAATGCCAATGTTGCCACTCAGTGTAAACACAAAGACTGCATAAATTTATGTCATAAAAGGTTTGCTCATTGAAATGTTGAATGCATAAAGAAATTGGCTAATCAAGAGCTAGCAAAAGACTTTCATTTCAAGAACTGTTGTGCGAATGAAAGGTGTGTGGGATGCATTAAAGTTAAGGCTACTTCACCTTCACACAAGCCTCTCACAGAAAGACAATCTACTAAACCTTTTGAGTTGATACATTCTGATCTCTGTGGGCCATTTAGACATTAATCAGTTGGTGGAAACCTCTATTTCCTAACATTCACAGATGATTTTAGCAGATATTGCCGTTGCTACCTCCTAAGGGAGAAAAGTCAAGCTTTTGAAAAGTTCAAAGAGTACTTTAATTATGTCACTAATAAATTCAAATATAAAATTCAAAATTTGAGGACAGATAATGGGTGTGAGTTTGTCAATACTCAATTTGATGAGTTCTTAAAGGAACATGACATCAGACACCAGACTACTGGGATTTATAGTCCTCAACAAAATGGCTTATCGGAGAGAATGAACCAAACCTTAAAGGAAATGTCAGTTGCAATGCTTTTACAGGCTAACATGTCTAAAGTTTATTGGTCTGAGGCAATTCTCACAGCCACATACTTATACAATAGACTTCCAACCAGATCCAGAGATGTTACTCCATTTGAATTGTGGCATGGTGTGAAACCCAGACTGAACCATCTCAGGATTTTTGGATCAAAAGCTTATACATACATTCCCAAACAGAAAAGAGACAAACTGGACTGTAGAAGTGAAGAGGGAATTTTTATTGGCTATGTCAAAGGTGCTTACAAAATCCTAAACCCTGATGTACGCACAATGAGAATAACAAGTGCTGTTTATGTTGATGAAAGACCTCAATTTAATTCTAATCCAAACAAAGATTTCTATTCAGATGTGTTTGCAGTGGAAGAAGACCCTGATTCTCAGCGGCAGCCACAGCGTGTACAGCTCTTTCACCCTCCTGCAAGTGCTTCGCATCCAGAAGGGGCTCCCTCAGCCCAGGACTTACCAGAGGACAGAGGACCTGACAGTGCGCCATGGGCAGAGCCAGGAACTCAAATCCAGGTGAGACAATCTGCGATGGGTAACAGGGGAGTGCCTCCTTTGAGATTCTCCTTTCTAGCCACAGGGGAAAGCCTTCTGGAACCCTCTGACTGGCAGAAGATCAAAGGACTGCCAAAGTCTGATTCTGAGAAATGGGTGCGAGCAGCAATGGAGGAAATGGAATCCTTATATAAAAATAAAACTTTCCAGAAGCTTGCGTTACTTTTGACAGAATTGCCAAATGGCAAGAAGGCAATTGGCTGCAGATGGGTCTTTACAACAAAGCAAAATGCAAATGGGGAGATTGAAAGATATAAAGCCAGACTTGTAGCTAACGGTTACAATCAGCAATTTGGAGAAGATTTTCATGAAACCTTCTCCCCAGTAGTTACACACACACAACTGTTAGCACCTTATTGGCTGTTGCAGCTTCCAAGAAAATGCATGTATAACATCTAGATGTGAAAACAGCATTTCTTTATGGAGATCTAGATGAGGAACTGTGCATGGAACAGCCTTCGGGATTTCAAGTACCTGGAAAGGAGCATCTAGTATGTAAACTTGAGAAAAGCTTGTATGGTTTAAAACAAGCAGCCAAGAAATGGCACGAAAAGTTAAATCTGCTCCTTATCAAAGAAGGATTTATTCCAGGCACTGTTGACCAATGTGTTTACAAAAGATTCAGAAACAATAGATGGACTTACATTGCAAGTTATGTTGATGATTTGATTCTGTGCAGTCAAGACAAAGCAGATAGTCAAGAGATAGTCCTGAATCTCCAGAAAGAGATAGATATTAAAAGTTTGGGAGACATCTCACACTATCTTGGAGTACAAATTGAAAGAGACCATGACGAAAGCTTCTTTCTTAATCAAAAGCAAAAGGTTATAGATCTTCTGGACTGTCTTGGCTTAAAAGATGCAAAAGATGCTCAAACGACAATGGAAGTAGGTTTCTTGCAGAACAATGAGGCATCTGAACCTTTGAGAGACAGTGAAAAGTACAGAACTGCAGTTGGAAAACTTCTGTACATAGCGAATTTCACTAGACCTGATATTGCAAATGCTGTTGGCATCTTATGTAGAATGGTTAATTCTCCTACTCTTCGAGATTTTACTGCAGTGAAAAGAATTTCAAGATATTTAAAATCGACCGCTGACTTCAAACTGATGCTGCCAGCATGTGACAAGCCACGACTGATTCCCTATGCAGATGCCAATTGGGGCTCCAGTCCGGTGGAGAGAAAATCAACCAGTGGAAACATCATCTTCTATGGTGGTGGAGCAGTAAGTTGGACAAGTCGGAAGCAGAGTACAGTGGCGGATAGTTCCACAGGTACCGAGTGCGTCTCAGCAAAAACAGCTTGTGATGAAATCAAATGGCTGCAGAATTTGCTTCTGGATCTTGGGATAGAGGAACCCAAGCCAACCATTTTGATGCAAGACAATCAAAGCTGTATCAAAATTTCTCAGAGTGACAAGCCTCTGCAGAAGAACATAGATATTGCTTTCCACAAGGTGAGAGAGATGTGCCAGAGTCAACTTGTTCAACTGGAGTACTGCAACTCAGAAGAAATGATAGCTGATTTTTAACTAAGCCACTTCCTAAGGACAGTTTCCTGAGACTATGAGAACAAATGAAGATTGTTCATGGAGTACCCTACGATTGAGAAGGGGAATGTAGTATGTGGGGAAATAATTGTAATGTAAAAGCAATCTTGTGTACCTCATTCACATCTTAAGATAAGTCTAGGATTTTTCCCTGCATGCTTCTGTTTATCCCAAACTCCCTTTCTCTTATTTCACTAGGCAATTCCAGCCAACTGGAGTGCTGGGTCATTCAACACATGACCTAATTTAAATTTTATTGCTCTTTGTTCAAGTCTTTTTGAAGTTAGAGTCTCCATGCGGCTGTAGCCATCTTCTCTTTTTGCCATCTTTATCTTTCCTTGCCATGATGTCCTAGCCATGCTGCTGCTATGATGCTATGCCATGATATTCACCATGCAGCCAATCTACCACTAAAAGGCTGGGTGAGTCTTTCTACCCTAAATCCTCCTAGTTAGTTAGGAACACCCTTTTAAAAGTTTGTTTTAGTATGTAGATTGAGATTGATATACCTTCAGTAAACATTTGATTTTCATTTTTAACTGACTCCTTTGTTTTTGTAATGAGTCTAATTCAATGGGTGATCAGATCAGACCACAGAACTCTGAATACACTTTTAAATGTTAATTGAGCTGTCTGTTAGTCAGCATTCCTATGTGTCACTCTGCATCACTTTGAAAGGAAATGATTTTAACTCCTTTTTAAAGAAAATATTTTTATTGCTTTTTAACAAAGGACTAGATTCTGGAATTTTTAAATACATTTTCATTTTTTAGATTCATTGCTCCTCCAATTTGGACATCCAATTCACTTTGCTGTGCATTCCTGAGTGGGAATGGAAAGCTGATTGGTCAGACGTCTGCAGGGGGATGGAGCAAGGCATGGCAAGCACCTGGATCCACCAAGTTGGATTTTGCTATAGCAATCATGCACTGAGGTGACAAAACAGCCTATTCTCTCTTTTTTCCTGCTTACTTAAGTTGAAGATTGTACTTCTGTACCTTGGATTTTCTTTTAAAAAAATACTGTATGGCAGCGGCAACTGGTGACAATAAAAACACAAGTAATTCACTAGTGCCCACCATCTTGATTTGCAGGCATGCCTGTTTGAACAACAAACACATATGGCTTCACATGCCTGGGATCCTGAGAAAACTGTGGAGACAAATAAAAGCTGCTACAAATTGGTGTTAGTGCAGATCGATTGACATTTTATTGCCTCGTATAGACAAGTCCTGTGAGAAACCAATTATTTTGTGCAAAAGGCCCTTTATAACATGTTCACAAAAAGCCCAAAAAATGCAAAACAAAAAACAAAATACACACACAAAATGAAAGAAAGAGAAGGAAAAATGCACATTTTTAATAATCTTTCACAGAGAAGTGTGAAGACTTAGATCCCTAATTTACAGATCTCCTGCCTATCTGTGATGAAGTTTCTATTGTTAGTTTTGATCCTTTGTTAAATTTACAAGCCTTGAGACACATTACCATCTTTCCTTCTGTGCTTGTTAAATGCATACTTTGTTAAGGAATGTAGAATTTGGACACAGATGGATGTAGAACATGTGAGCTCCAAACATATCCCATATTGCCTAGTCATTTCAGTAGCACATCGATGTGAAGTACATGATGTCAAAACTTTTTCACACTTTCTAGAAGAGGTGTAACCACTCTGGCTACACTTCACAATTTACAGTGTGTTTAAGATTCTGTGAGAAGTCAGTGACCGAACAATCTGGAACTTTGGATGTATATTGTCTCTTATCTGGATGCATATTTATCTCTTGGTAACAGCTGAATGCTAACAGCTTAGTTGCTTGGGAGATCGCTTCCCATATGAAAGCATTGGTTTTTAGGAGATTTCTTTTCTAGGAATCACCATTATCAGAAATCAGATGATCAGAAATCAAACCTTTTCAGTGATGGACCCCTTTCATTAGAACACAGTCTCCAGAGAGATCAGAAGGGGTCTACCTAAGAATACAGAAATCAAGGAACCACAGTCAGGCTCTCATTCAGTCTAGGTATTAGTGGCTACTGGGTGTATGGGTTTGGGGTATATGCCCACATGCCTGATTAATACTTGTTGTAAGCCAACCTGAGGATCATTCTGTTGAAAGGCAAAATATAAATTTTCTAAATAACACTTTTGATTTAGTTGGCTGGATTACTACAACAAGAATGGTACAAAAACATCTGGAACCATCATCATGACTGTGCAACATTGTTCTGACCTTTCTGTTTCCCCCTTACAGACATAAATGAAGGAACTAAGTTCCATCTATCCTTATATGGTCAAGGATAGCCTTCTCCTCCAATGGCCTTCCCCATCCTGGTACTGAGAAAGAGACTGGGAAATGCTGGTGAATTGAACATGTGACCTTTTGTACACAAAGCACATACACTTCCATCGAGCTATATAACACAGTTTCATTCTCTGTTGACAGTGAACTTGGCAACAGACCCTGTGTTGCTTCTTGCAAGGCAGCCACAAGGAATATGTTTTATTCTTTGCCAGTCTTTGACAAAAACAAACCTTGCACATTTTTTTTGGAAGGTCACATTACTTGGTTGTCACATAATTGACTTTATTGCTATACCTTGAGGCTAAGTATGTGCCTGCCCATGTATCTTGCATTTCAAAGCTCTCTCCAAGAAATAATGTCATTTAAAAACAGCAGTCAAATTTTACTTGGGACAAACTGGCTCAAATAAGTGGACTTACAGTACATGGGTTTGATAGGACCAGATGATTTTGTCTCAATATATTATCCAAACACTTATCCTTTTCAGTTTCAAACTGTTACTTTTTGGACTATGACTCCCAAAACTAATTTCTGGGTGAAAATACTTGGCAAAATTAATGTAGCCTACAAAACAGTATTTTCAGGGAAACAATATCAAATTCTATTGTTTTTAATATTCAAGAGATTATCCAACACACATGCTGCGTTCCTTTAATGAAAAGTGTGTATTAATGTCAGGATCAGTCTCAGACGTGACCTTCTCCTGCCAAGTTAAATTCTGTTGTATTCCTTTGTGGCTAATTATGGAATGGCCTGCTGAATGAGATTCATCAGATGATGAGCTTGAGTAGCTTTAAAAAAGCACTAAAGACGGATCTCTTTCGGCAGGCCTTTCCTGATTAGATCCCGGCCTCAGGAGCTGTGTCTCCTGGCCTCTTTTAGTCTTGCTGGCTGTTAATTTTTCTATTTGTTTTTATATGTGATTTTAGTTTAGGTGGTTTTTAATTTTATTTGAATTTAATATCTTTTTATGGGGGAGGGTGGGGGTGGGTGGTGCTTAGGGATTTTAGCCAGCAATATTTTATTTTAGAATGTGACGAATGTTGCTGTCCTTGAGCAAGCAGGGATCACCAGCATTGAGGCCATGATATTGAGAACACAGCTGCGCTGGACAGGGCACGTTTCTAGGATGGAGGACCATCGCCTCTCAAAAATAGTATTCTACGGTGAACTCGCCATGGGTCAGCATAAGAGGGGCGCTCCAAAAAAGTGATACAAGGACCCTCTGAAACAACATCTCAGGCTCGGCCAAATTGGTCATCAACAATGGTCCGCCCTGGCCTCACATCAGGAGCCATAGAGACACACTATCCACAATGTTGCAGCTTTATTTGAGAACTCACACTGAACAAGTCTTGAAGAGAAACGACAACACAGAAAGAATCACAACCCGGAAACATCACCCAAGGAAACCTACTGCTATGCTTTCTGCAACCGGACTTGTCTATCTTGGATTGGCCTTTTTAGTCATCAGCGCACTTGCAGTAAGCACGGGATGAGTCCTTCCTGAATCTTTGTTTGCAAAGAAAAGCCAGAGAAAGATTGTATTTTAATGGTTGTAAGCCACCCTGATTGTTTTTAACTGAGGGGCGGGGTAAAAATAATTGTGTTGCATTCCTTTGTACTTGCTAACGAGCATGTAGTCTATCTGGGAGAAGGGAGGATATATTCTATGTCTGTAACCATTTGGTTAAAGTTTGCACCTGGTTTTTGCCATGAGAAAATGGATTGAGCCCATTCTCAGTGGGAATGGGGATAACCAATGACTGTATAGCCCGCCAGATTGTACATTGTAAATGCTTTTTTAATTATTGCTTTGTAAATAGATTTCATTCTGAGCAGCAATATTGTAGGGATAGCTCTTTGGACTACTGTGCCAAATAAAGATTTCTGTTTTTAACACTGAAACTGCTGGTCACTGAGTCTGAAGAAGCCAGTACAGGACAGTTAAGTACTTACACTTTGGACATGTTATTACATAAACAGGCTATTACAATTTTGTTAAAAAAAATATACCTTACAGAAGGTATTCTGAACACTGCCCCCGAAAATAATGAGCACTGAAGGTCTACATGACTTTACAGTTCATGATGAAGACATTGAAACAGAGGATTTTATATACATTAGCTCAGTTTTCAGTCAAAAGAGAGAATGAAGTCTAGAAATCAAAAGAAAGGCTAAGACTTTGAAGGACAACAATGAAGAAGCTAGTGTAAGGTCAAATGAAAAGATATATCACTGAGCACCAAGGTCAAGATCCTCCATGCCATAGCTTTTCTGTTTTCTATGAAAAAACCTGACACACACACACACACACACAAATCAACTCATCAGAAATGTGACACTAAAGGAGAGTTTTGTAGATACCATAGACAATGAAAAGACAAATAAATAGATCTTAGAGCAAATTAAGACTGAATGTCATTAGAAGCCAAAATAACTAACTGAGGTTATTGTACTTTGGAGACATTATGAGAAAACATGAATCATGGTGGAGTGGGGAATAATACTGGAAAATGTTGAAGGCAGCAGGAAAAAAGAAAGACTGCATTAACAAATTGATTGATATAATAAAGAAAACCAAGGTCCTGAGTTAGCAAGGCCTCAGCAGGGCTATAGATAATGGCCTAACATTCATAGGGTTGCCCAAGTGGAAGTTGACTTGACAGCACATAAACATATAACAATTATGTCTTTAAAAAAAAATTCAGTGAAAGCAAATACCTCAGAAAAGCAATCAAACAGAGAGGAAATAAGAGAAGAAAGATCTTGAACCAGCCCTGGATTGTGCTAGAAGAGGACTGACAGAAGAATTACTGAAGAATGATGGTTAGATCAGCATATATATCACAACTTTACCCATGTGCTCTCACCTGTTTTTACATCACACCTGTATTTTTTAAAAAAGAAAAAGAACATTCACACATAAATTGCAATTAAATGATATTTTAAATGTATCTTTCTCTCTTTATGTGTGTGTGTATATTGAAAAAATTTTGAGCTGCCAAATATTTGGAAAATTCTGATAGCTATTTCAGTCAGAAAGTATTGTTGATTATCTCCTTTAAACTGACACAGCCATTGAAAATTGAGACTTTAATGGAGGTTACATGCACTACAGAAATCTGTAGTGCACTCCACAGCATCACTTCTCTTCCCTCTTCCTTGTTTTCTTTTGTTTAAAGGGTGACCTCCATATTCATGGATTCGGTATCCATGGTTTTACTTGTCCATCCATGTCTGAAAAAATGTATTCTCTCTAGGCATTTCTAGGTCTTCCAGTGCAATTCTATGGTCAACTTCTGGCATACATGTCATTGAAAATAATAGGGTCCCCTATTTCAGGTATCCAGGGTGTGTGCGTGTTTCTTGGACCCCTATGGATACAGGGGTCGACCTGTACAGTGTTTAAAGATACAGTACATTCTTCACAAGTTCAGTTACTTTTCAAAAGAATAAATCAATATAATGACATGCTAAAGACATTTACTACTCTTATTCAGTTGTCCTCCATTATACTGTTAAACTTACCATGTGATCTCTGATTGGCTGAGATCATTTGAGAATATCTGGTATCTGCTGAAAAGTGATTTTCAAGAACTATTTTACCACCACAAATGAACAATTTGCCAAACAAAACAAAATAAAACCCACCCACCTGTTAACCACTTAGTAGAGTCAGGAAAACTTAGGATGAGTCTAGACAGGCTTAGATCAGAGTTATCAAATAACCAGTGAAATCAGTGCAACTTGTGCTAGTCATACATTCTCTGTGTATTTAATGTGTCTGTTCCACTTGAGGCTAAGGCCCTGTGTACAAGGCAAAAAAAAAAAAATCTGGACAGCTTGTGAAAAATTGGCAGTCTGTACAGACAGCCGTTCAAACACACCCGAGCCCGAGTCATGGGTGGGGGGGTGGCAGCAAAACTCACCCTAAAGTCCATGAGCAGCTCGTCCGGGGGTTACTTTGGATAAATCCATGTGCCATTCGATAGTGTGACCATGTATACAGCCACGGTCACACAGAGTTGAACAGGCAGCCTTCTGACTAGCCAATCTAGCCCAGGGGCAGGGCTTGGAAAGAGGGGAATCAGCGGTGGCTGCCATTTTTTAAAGGTATGCAAGATTATGGTGCTGCTACTGTCCTCCTCTTCCTCCTCCTCCTTTGGAGAACCCCAGCCTTGGCTCCAGACCCCTTCCAAGCCCCACCATCGCTGTCCTCCTCCTTGCTCCTCCTCCTCCAGAGGACTCCAGCCGTGGCTTCAGACCCCTTTCCAGCCCCACCGCTGCTATCCTCCTACCTCCTCCTCCTCTGTCCTCCTCCTCTGGAGGACCCCGGCCCCGGCTCCAGACAAGCCCCGCCACTGCCACCACTATCCTTCTCCTTGGCCCTGGCTGCAGACCAGCCCCATCACTACTATCCTCCTGCCTCCTCATCCTCATCTTCCTCTATTCTCCTTCTCCAAAGGATCCCGGCCCTGGCTCCAGACCAGCCCCACCACCACCACTGCTATCCTTCTCCTACCTCCCAGGGGAGGCGGATGGAGGTGGCATGGCTGGCTTGGCCCGGCCAAAGAAGGAGGACCACATCACAGCCCCACCACCAGCCCCAACAGCAGCAGCCCTGGCTGGCCATGTGCTCCTGGACAACGACTCCAGGAAGAACTGGGAAGGTGGAGGAGGTGGGAACTTTGGGGTGAGGGAGGGTGGAAGAGAGGGGGTGAGTGGGTTGAGCACACACACACTGGGGGAGAGCACACCTCACAGAATCCCCAGCCAGCCAACAGCACACTCGCCAACTGGGCTAGGGGTCATGCAGACTTTATGGGGGGACTAAAATCATGTATGCAGATTGTTTGCGAATGGCTGCCTTCTCACATTTTTTATACCCTGTACGGATTTTTTGCCCCTCATGCAGATGGGGCCTGGGTATGGATCCAACCCTCTAAATGTAAATGTGTACATGTGTCTCCACTTGTTTTCAAATTAGCAGTACGGTATTTTAATTTTTTCAGTTAATGGGGTTTTAATGTTAAAAACTGGTCTACACTTTTAAAGCTCACTACAATGTGTGTGTGTGTGCCTTCAAGTCCCCTGAATTTCATAGGCTTTTCTTTGTCAAGGAATACTCAGAGGAGGTTTTGCCAGCTCCTAACTACAGTACCTGGTATTCATTGATGGTCTCCCACCCAACTATTAACCAGGGCTTAACCTGCTTAGCTTCCAAAGTCAGACACGATCTGGTGCCTTTATGGTATTTAGGCCCCTTTGCTACAATGTTTTCCAGTTTATATATAGGCTCCTTCAACTAGCAAAAGTAAAAACAAATCAAAGAAAAAACCCACTAACTTTTTCTCTTAAAAGCCAAGTTTCAAACCTTCTGGTAGTTTCTGAACAGTTTATTTTGCTTTGATCTTCTTTTCACATCTTTTAAAAAGATGTTACATATTCTCATCTACTAAAAGCAAATGTATGAATACATTTGTTACAAGTTCATTATTGATGCAACCCATCTTTAAAAAAACCAGCCATGTACATCTAACTACTTGGCAAGCAAATTCAAGCTTGAGATTTCTATAGAGTTCAGAATTAAGGGTTCACATGCTTTCGAAAGTTTATACTTTCTTGCTGACTTGAATGAATAATAAAAAAGTTCTTAATGATCTTCAGCATTTGCATTTATTTTTTCATGAGTTACCAGCACATTACGACATTTCTGGCAGCTCATTTTTCTTGTAAATGAAACCAGATTTGTACCTTCACTGATGTGGCCATTGTGAAATGGGCCATCTCATGACAGAATGACCCTAGACTGCTGTGGATGCATGTGACTTTTATTTTACATTGTTTTAGGTTTAACCATAACCTGTTTTATAGCTCTTATTGTATAAAGGTAGGATATAAATGCTTCAAATAAATAAATAAATAAAAAGAAGCATAAATATTCAGAGAAGTGATTCTGTATCAGACAATGCACAATGCAACATGTTCATACCTATAAACTCAACATATCTATAGTGCAGATCATACAACAGATGGGCATCTAACCTGTGCAGTTGATTGTATATGTAATACCCATTTAGATGGCTGATGGTGTATCTAATATGCGTCAGACCTGATTCTGACACAATTTCAAATATAAATTAAAATAAACACTCTTTGCCATCATAGACTGCACTGTTTTGAATTTTATCGTTGTCATGTTTCAGGAAACCGTGCTGGAACAAGGGCATTGAAGCTGGCAGTTTGGGATACTCGTGCCTAGGGATAAGAGCCATTGACAGTTTGGGACACCATGATGTTCCTATATCTCTCTCTTAGAATAGATCATCATAGTTAGATATGTGACAATGCTTAATCCCCTAACTTTTATTTCGGAGTTAAGAGGATTAAAACAATCCTGTAGGACAACAGCAAGAATATGTCTCTGTAACATCCAAATATACTCAGGTGATAACTATACAATATATATTATTTTAAAAAGCATATACTGTACTTGTAATACATAAAAATCTATTAAGCACTTATGCAGCACTGAAGAACATTAATGAGGAAATGTTATCCTTAAGCTACTTACTTTTCAGTAGTCATATAAAGCCAATGAACTCATGGTTTCAAAGCCCTATTTTTTATGCTGCTCCATAGACCAATTCATAAACATGTTAGTCCTGAAGAAGGAATATTTAACATAGATTTGGGGTTCTTGGCTTATTCCTTGCCCATTTATTGGTCTTCTTATTACTCACAGGTTATTTTCAATAGCATCAAAAGCCTGTTTCATAGAATGATAGAATTGTAGAGTTGGAAGGGACCACAGGGGCCATCCAGTCCAACCCCCAGCCATGCAGGAATACACAATCATAGCATCTCCGACAGAGGGCCATCAAGCCTCTGTTTAAAGACCTCCAAGGAAGGAGACCCCACCACGCTCTGAGGGAGTGTGTTCCACTCCCGAACAGCTCTTACTGTCAAAACGTCCCTCCTAATGTTGAGATGGAATTAGGAAGAGGATGTTTGGATGTCAGATGTTGGCCAAGTTTTTCCAAGATTCACACATTTTCATTACAAATTGGAAAGTAGCATCTATTTATTTTAGAAGTATTTTATTTGAAAAGGGGAGAATGCATCCATCCATTAAAAATGAATAGGTTTGGAACTTGCCACCTGATTGGGTCAAGAAGAGAAACAGAAAAAAGAAAAGAAAAGGAAAGGAACAGGCCAACAAAGAAGAAGCTAGCCCAGAAGAATAATAGACTTGGGTCTAGAAGAATAGACTTGGGGCTTGTCTAGACCTGCCAGATTACACCAGCTTTCCTCCAGCACATTATGGCCTGTTCCTTCCCTGTGGCCTGTTTCCTCCCTGTTGCTTACACAAAACGGGCAGTAACCCATACCTGCATGCCAGCCTGTATCTGCATCTGCCACTGGCGGTGTCTCTCTGAAGCCAGGAAAGGAGGCACTCAGTACATTATCAATGCTGGCCACATGCAGGTGGCCTTGATCAGATGCTGAGGGCCTTCTTCCTTGCTTCAGAGAGACACTGGTAGTAGCAGCAGTGGCTGCAGATATGGGCTGGCATGCAGGTATACATTGTATGTTCCCATGGGGCATGATCTGGGTTTTGTTTTAAATGACATGGGTTTCCCCACGTATTTTAATAACACAGCTTAAAGGACATTCTTCTCTTAGCTTTCCCCCAGGCATTGTCAGGGGTTGAAACCTGGGGGTGAAACAAGGCAAAAGCCCTGCATTGTTTGAGCTTCAGGGCTCCAGGATGGGGGGAAGCTAGGGTAAGTAGCCCATGCAGACAAGCCCTTAGTGTATCTGAGTACAATATGATGCAGAATAGAGTGTTGTATTGCCTTCTTCAGTTTCAGAGACAGAAATTTTTTCTATTCTTTTCAAGGTCTGAGACTGGGACCTCTCCATACAAATTATGTGCTTGCCACTGATTTATGACCCCCCCCCCAGTCTGCATTTTAAAACCACAACATAAAAGAGTCTTTATGGTTTCCCAGTCCCATTCTGTACCTGTAAATGATTTTTTCTCTGCTGCACACACCAGTGTTCTCCTCATAGAAAAAAAATGGGTTATGGGTTCTGTCCTTAAAGTATCAAAAACAGATGAAATTGTCATTATTATTATTTCTCTCACTTCTCTAGCTACATCTCTTATCTTTCTCCTTTTATTTCCTGAAAGAGTTCTGATAAGGTGGGTAGAAAAATGTGAGCTACAATCCAAACAAATATTAGCAATCCAGCCCACAAGTATGCTGCCAAAGTGCAATCAAAGAGTTATAGGGGGAGGCATTCTAGAAGATTCTCTCCAGTCTACAGCACTACATGTTCCCTTTGATTCCAACTGATTTCATTGGTATTTCTCAGGGCTAATGGTTTCTTATTGATTTTATACCTGAAGGTACCCCTATTCAGCTTAAGCTACATGAAATTCAAAAGCTGTATGAGTCTCTTCAGGGTTCATTTCTTCCCTGAGAAATTCATAGAAACCATTTTTTAAAGGGAGTACTGAAGTGGTTGGTAATCATTAAGAACCAAAAATATCTAGAGCAAAATGCCCTTCCATGAACGTTTGAACTTTGTTTTAGAGTATAAGCATCATCTCTGTGTGTGTTGCATTAAAATAAATGGACTTTGTGAGGGAACATTGTTGGATGGATTATATATTTTGTTTTGGAGTAGTAGTTTGGCTTTTGTAAATTGTTTCATAAGACCAAACTTGGTTCTGAGAATAACTAACATCAGTTAAGATAATTCCAGTGCTAAGAGCTTACTCCAAAATACTCTGTTTGGAACCACATTTAGTAGTCATAATGCAGGGGTAGAGGTTCCCCTGCTCAACACTTTGCAGTATGATTATGCATTACATCCAGAAACATTTATGCTGATTTTGACAATAGGATAATGCATACAAAAAATGATTCTTTAAGGCTATTTGTTTCCTGGCTGAAATGGAATGAGCAGTGGAAATACCTGAGGTAGTAAAATATTATCGGTACTGATAATGACAGGTTAACTTGTTTTCTCTGTTCCAAAAAACACCACTCTAAAATGTGGTGGTTGTGGACAGCTGGCACAAGAAAAGATATATCTCTTGAACAATCACTCTAGCTTGATGGTGCACCTGAAATTTATCCACTCAATTCTGATGCTAAATTTGGAGTAGAAATGAGAATTAGATTGAACTCTGGGTGTTTACAGTCAGAGTTTGTTGTTACAAAGTTCATTACTAGGCATGTATCTACTGCAGAGGTGAAATTCATTTTGCAATAATTTAATAAATGTGGTATTGTTTACTGAAAATAAATGTGTACTTTGCTATATTGAAACCAAAAATGGGTATAAGGTGAATGGGTGGGAGGAATGCAAACTAATATTATTTTTTAGCACTGCTGTGCATTCAGCCTGATTGTTTCAAGTATGAACTTGTTTTCACGGATAATTACCTCTAGAAATGAAGAGTCGTTTCACTCTAGCCACAAAGAAAGTAGAACCCTTGCAGAACTAGATAAATTAGCATGTCTCTGAAAGTTGTGCTCTATGAGGCCCTGTGCTTTGTATAGTTTCCTGGTCAGCCTTGCTTGCCTTACACCATTCTTTGTAAAATAATAATAATTAGGATTAGTTAGTGGGAGCAAATGCAGAAAATATATAAAATGTCCAGCTCTCATTCATCTCAAAAGGTACTTAGGGAGTTAGGGGATTTCTTGTGCATTTTCTGTACAGATACTAATATGTCTGTGCAGACATACTGCTTTCTGTACAGAAAATGCTGTTTTCTGTGTACAAAATGCTGTGTTTGGGGACTTATTCTATGCAAAATTTGCATGTGTACTTTTTTGTACAGAAAATAGCACTTTCTGAAAAGGAAAACGGCATTTGGTTTTTTCATGGTGCTTTCTGTGCACGTGTGTGCGCGTGTACACACACACACACACACACACAACACATGCAAATTTTACTCAGAAGTCCCAAAATGGGACTAGTGTTTGAAAACTTCATTTTTTGAAGACATTCTTGTAGAAGGAAGAAAATTGCTAAAATTACTTATTGCTTTTTTAAAGACCTACTAGGTGACCTTGAGCAAGTCACACTTTCTCAGCCTCAGAGGAAGGCAAAGACAAACCCTCTCTGAGTTAATCTTGTCAAGAAAACCCAGTGAAAGATTTACCTTAGGGTCATTTCTTCCAAGTCAGAAATAACTTGGAAGGCACACAAGAACAACAACAATTTACTACTTTAACCCTTTAAATTTCAGCTGCTTGCTGTTTATTCACCACCCACCATCACCGCCTTGGCTTGAACAAAACCTGTCTCAGTTGATCTATTGATTTTTGCCACTGTAATTTTGATTGAGTAAAAAAACAACAACCCTGGGACAACAAAATAAGAAAAAAGAGAAGCAAACAAAAGTTCCATGCCAGAGAAACATGAAATAACAAAGCAAAGTGTTATGGTTCAGTTGTCAATAGGTTGGCCACATTCCAGAGAAATCAACATTTCTTCTACCAGGAGAACATTGGTATCCACTGAAATCAGGAAATAGCCTACAGTTCATGAATGTCTTTTGAAATTTTATTTTACTTTTATTTCACCTAATTCTTTCCTAATTAGGGATGTTTGAGTAGAACACAGGAACATTCCTTTGGACAATGGGCATCTCTGCACCATGCATTGAGGTATAAAGTATATTTGCAAATATTATAATACTCAATGGAACAGGGTGTCCTGACATACCAAGATACCCAAATGAAAACATTGTCTTTGTAGAAATAAAAGTGGTGTGGGTTTTGTGTGCACACAAAAATGGTCTTGTGCACTAAATGTTCTATTTTACACAAACTGCACACATTTTGTGAAAAATCAATTTTATTCTGGAATAAATGTTTAAAAGAAAAAAGAAAAAAGGAAGAGCATTGGAAAATGCCCCAAAGCTCCTATAATCTCAGCAAGGAGAAAACCTTTGAAATTTGTTGCTTTTACATAGAAGAATATAAAAGTGAAGATGTGTATTCCCACCCGCACTACATTGGAATTCTTACTGGGGACACAAAGGCATCCAATGCATTATTTTTTTTTATAAAAAAATCCTAGAGCCGGACTATGAATGTCACACATGATGTCATTATACTGTCCTTCTAGCACCACAGATAATACCAAAAGAGGAAAAGATGCTGAGTTTGATCAATTTCATCTTGTCTGAATATATCTACTTCTACCTTCAGTTGATGAATGTTGTTGTCATCTTATTACAACATTCTTGTGACTATAGCTATTTCAACAGTTTTACCCCACTTTGGTAATTCAGAATGAGGGAGGGGGAGGAAAAGATCCCCAATTTTTACAGTCAGTTTCTAGGTTTTTAACATACTCTGAAACATAACCATTCAACCAAATTAGCTTAGAGAGGCATCCTGAAATTGTTTAGACTCACTCCTGTGAAGGGATGAGGCAGAATTTTGGGACAGTTGCTTCTTTGTATAGAATTACCCATTTTGCAATTTTGTAGAATGTAAAAGGCTGTTTATAAATCTAAAAGGTAATTAGAAAATGAGATGCTAAATGTAGGAATAGCCACATGACATACCTATGCTCCAGTCCATCTCTTCCACAGCATCCCCATATAAACCATGTTTGCTCTTCCCCCTGAAACGCTGGGATGCAAACAAAGCTGTATGCACCTGAGGGTAAGAAAGGAAAAGTAGAAATGGTGCATCAGTGTTCCTGAAAGAGAAAAAAAAGACAGGGGGAAGAGGAAATTAGAACTAAAGGAATGCATACAACTTTATCAATGTATTCCCATCCTCATACACATAACACCCTTTCTGTCAACTGGCCAAATACCCTGGCTTGCTCCTGTTTCACAGCCCTGCAGTCTATATGACACAGGGGTTTTGCCCCGATCTACACCCAGGCAGTCATCACTAACCCCAGGGCAATTAGAGGTGAGCCAAGATAGGGACCCTTGCTGCATTTTTTTTTAATATCCAGTTTAATAATTCCCACTGGGATGGAATGGGATGAAGCAGACACCATGTGTTCATGAGAGCCCATCATAGCAAGGAAACCCTCACTTGAATTGGATATGGATGAAAACTGGATATGCATGAAGAATTGTTTCATGTGTGTATGTGTGTGTGAGTGCATAAAAAAGGATTATTTACTAAAGTGTCATGATTTCAGAGGAGAAAAAAGTTACACACAATGCATCTGTCATACTGAGGATCAGTGCCTCAGTCCTACAGTGGGGTGGGGGAGGGGTTTCCATTGAAAAGCAGGATATAAATATATTAAATTTTGGTTGCCCTCCTCTGGACAAGTTCCAGCTTGTCCATATCCTTCTTGAATTTTGGTGCCAAGAACTGGTCACAGTATTCCAGGACATGAAATGATATAAATATTAGTCCCCTGACAATGCAAAGGTGTGTCACAGTGGATGAACCTGGACACTCTATTTCTTGGTTTGCTTCTGGATTGGAACCTCCGGTACCATCCTCAACACTTGTCTAAGGATCTTCACTGCACAAAACCCTGCTCTTTGAGACTGCTGCAGCTTCAGTCTCTGGAGCTTGGCATATAGGAGCAAGGTGAACAGGAGAGAGGACAACAGGGGTGTTTGGCGTGGGTGTGGTGGAAGAGACAGCATAAAGTAAGTATGTGGCTGTTGAATTAAGCTTCTTCAGCCCCAGAGAGTTCCCAGAGAGTTTGTTGGGCTAATGCTAGTGTGCTTGCTTGAGTCAAGGCTGTTTCTTTGTGTGAGCTAAGTGTAGGCTTGCCTGGGGGAGGGACTCATAAGCATTTCTTTGGTGAGCTGCTTCTCCTGAGAGCAAGTGAGTCATAGAGACTGTTGAAAGGAAGTAGGTCAGAGCCAGAGGGAGGAGCTAGCAGCCAGTAGCTCTCTTTCTCTCTAGGTGCAGCTTCAGTCTCTGGAGCTCAGTGTACAGGTGCAAGGTGAACAGGAGAGAGGACAACAGTTTGGTGTGGGTTGGTGTTTATCGGGGGAGTTTGAGGGGGGGGCACAGACTTATGTTCTGCAGAGGAAGGGCTTCTGCTGAGCTGCTGACCTCCCTGGGGGTAGAGTTAGCAGCCACTACCTCTATATAACTGCTGCTGCAATTGTTCCAGGTTAATCCTAGAAAATCAGTGGCAAGTACCTTGTGGTATGTGCAGTTCTAACATAACAGGGGCATAGGAGCTCTTCTGAGAAACAAGGCCAATGGGCATTGGGTGAAGGGGGGATATTAGAGGAGTTTGAATGGGGAAGCCTAAAGTTCTCTTTCAGTGATGACTTAAGAAGACTGAATATGGCCAGTGAGGGAGCTGCTGCAGTCATCTGCAACACCTGTGGGATGTTTGTCTTCTTGCCAGAGGAGGTGGGGATCTATATCTGCAGCAAGTGCAAGTTGGTGGCCCTGCTGGAAGAGAAGGTCTCACATCTTGAGGACAGGGTACCTACTATTCTGAATATTAGGGAGCAAGACGGTTTCTTGGAAAGAGTGGAGAAAACCATCCTGGAAGTGGAACACACTAGGTAGGTGTCTATGGAGGACGCCATTACCCATACACAGGAAATGAACACTTTGAGAAATGTCACACAGAGAAGTAGAAAGGCCAGGGCTCTTTCATCCAGCTTGAAGCTACAGATTCAGTTTGAAGCTCTCTCTCTTTCCAGAGAAGAAGAGGAAGAACAGCAGTGCCAGGCCTTAGGGAACATACAGGAAACCTTGGCAGATCCAGCACATGAAGTGGCCTCTGCCAAGACTTGAAGGAGGGTGGTGGTGGTGTTACGGGATTCCTTGCTGCAAGGAACAGAAACATTAGTCTGCAGGCCTGACAAAATGTTTCGGGAGGTATGCTATCTCCCTGGGGCAAAAATTCAAGATGTAACAGAGAGGCTGACAAGACTCATCAAGCCTTCTGACAGTTATCCCTTCCTTTTGGTCCACATGAAAACCAACAATACTGCAAAGCATAGCCTCCAGAAGATCACAAGGGATTATGAGGCTTTGAGTAGGAAGTTGAAGAATTTGGATGCACAGTTAGCCATTTCATCTGTCCTTCCAGTGGAAGGGCATGGCCCAGGAAGGGAGAGGAGAATAATGAAGGTGAACAACTGGCTAATCAGATGGTGTGCCAGAAATAATTTGGCTTCCTGGACTATAGGATGCGGTTCCAGGGAGGTGGACTTCTGGCAAGGGATGGGTTGCACCTCACAGCAGTTGGCAGGAATGTTTTTGCTAAGACACTGAAATATCTTATCAGGAGAGCTTTAAACTGAGTTGTGTGGGGGAGGGAGACAGTATTCACGAGGACAGAAGTTCATCAAGTGCTGGAAAAAATGGCCCAAATGGTATACAGACAACAAGGCAAATAGTACCAGGACCCAACAGTGGGAGGAATAAAACCTTTAAAAGACAGACAGGTGGAATGGCTTATGGTCTTTGATGTCTCTATACTAATGCACAGAGCATGGAAAATAAACAGGATGAACTTGAACTCTTAGCACAGCAAAACAAATATGATATCATAGGCATCACGGAAACTTGGTGGGATGAGTCTCATGATTGGAATGTACTAATAGAGGGGTATAGCCTATTTCAGAAAAATAGACCAAACAGGAAGGGTGGTAGAGTAGCATTATATGTTAAAGATGTGTACACCTGTCAACAGATCCATGACTTAAATCCTGGGAGCCAAGCTGAGAGCATCTGGGTAAAAAATAAGGGAGATAGAAACAGCAGGGATGTTATTCTAGGGTTCTACTACAGACTTCCAAGCCAAACCGAACACTTGGATGATGCCTTCCTGGAACAGATGACCACATTCAGAAAGGAGAGGTGTAGTGGTAATGGAGGATTTCAACTATTCTGATATTTGTTGGAAGTCCAGCTCTGCCAAAATATAAGGTCCAACAAATTCCTCACTTGCCTTGCAGACAATTTCATTGTCCAGAAGGTGGAAGAGGCAACAAGGGGAACAGCTATTTTAGATCTGATCCTAACCAAAGGGGATGACCTGGTTAATGGTGTGGAAGTGGCAGGATCCCTAGGGGTGAGTGACCAAGTTCTCCTGGGTGCAGTTTACATGATGAAAAAGTAGTGGGAAGAATTTGTGTTGAACCCTAGTTGTTTACACGTACATCAGGTCAGTTACAAGATATTAGGAAGGGGGGCACCTTTTATCTCACAACCCATGGGACTTTCAGTCCTGCAGGTTGTGGTGGATTTTAAAAAAATCATGAGAGGATTCGGAAAATCAGATGTTTAAACAGCCTGGAACCAAAAAATCTCGGTACTAGGTGATGACCAGAAATTGTGGGGGGCATGAACGGGCACTGGCCAGTACGGGGGTGGTCTACCTGCCCCTTTCTTTTTTAAGCATCTGAAATTTTAGAGGCAATCCTCCATTGTTCTGCCCTTCACCTGTGTGGTCACAGAGATGGATGCTGAAACCACTCCTTGTCCCAGGAAAGGTGGCCGTGGTATCTCCTGGTCTTACCCGAGACCATAGATCTTTTGGCAATATGTGCAGGAGCAGCTGCAGAATGTGCAGGAGCAGCTGAAGGGGTCCCACAGAAATATTGACCTCTTCCAAAAAATTGCGGCTGACATGAGAAGCAAAGGGCATGATCGGACCAATGAGGAGTGCAGGACGAAGACGAAACTGATGCGTAAGAATTATTGCCAGGTCAACGACCACAACTCCAAAAGTGGCCATGATGTGGTCACAATGCCCTTCTATAAAGAGCTCCACGCAATCCTTGACGGCAATGCCAACTACCACCCGAAGTGGCTGGGAAGCACCACCGACATCATTCGTGTTCCACACGAGTCAGTGATGCCCCATCATGTTTCCCTCCTCGATGAAGAAGTGGAATTTCCCCCACCATCCCAGGAGCTCATGCAGGGATACTCGGAGGAACTATTCTCAAGTCCTCCAGGTAAGGGGATTTTTTAAAAAAATACAGGTCACGATATGTGAAAACTCAATTAAATAAGCAATCAGTTTCCAAGCTTAGAGCAATGGAAAGCAACCTTAACTTTTTTAATTTTCTCAGGACAATATACAGCATTGTATGTAGTTATCTAACAGCCATAAATAACATATTATTATTCCTGTATCATTTCATTTAAGCGAGCAAGGACTACCTTATTTGGTATGTGAAATCTCAAATTTTTAATGATACATTTCCCTAAAGAAGACTGGTTTTTAAAAATTTGTTTCTGAATTGTAATTCCCTTTCCCCATGCACTTAACCACTGGTAATATGAGCCAAGGAACTGTTTACTTGCTTCGCCTCAATAATAGGAACTGTTTATGTGTGTAGCCTCCATGCTCCTTTGGTATGCAAATGATTCCAGTTAAAGCCAAATGGCGCTTTTCTCTGTTTGTGTTTGGCAGTTTTAAAAGTTTACATATCTCTTGGCACCTTAAGGATGGTGGCTCCGCCCACAGCCATTACCAGCTTGTACTTTCCTCCAAAGCCCACCGCCCACAGCACTGGGTTCTATTCTGGGAGTAACTCAAATGGATTTTTATTTCACTTCTCAGTGTTACAATTAATAGTTATATGTTCATGTTATTTTCTTTTTTTCCAGAGGAAGCATTCAGCTGAAGCTGTAGAACTGATGGCTAACTCTAGGTGTATTGCAGAGCTGTTTGTTTCAAATATGAGTAAAAGTTCAGAAAGGCAGGATCAAAAGGCAATTGCTTTGCAGAGATATCTTGAAAAATTCTATGACCATGAAGTAGAAGAATCTCAGGAGATGCTCAAGGAAACAAAAAGGCAAAATGATTTATTTGCAGACCTTGTAACACACATTAAGTCTCTGGATAATATTAAAAAACATGTAGTGGTAAAGAGAGTGGCCAAGCCAAACGTTTTTGGGAAAGCAGATAAAGAAAATAACAGGAATCACAAGAACGTGTACCATCCACTGGTTCTGGTGCTTTTAATGTAAGTTTAAGTAGGCCAACAAGAACGGTTAAAAAACATGTGCCTCTAACATTATAGGGAATTTCAAAAGCACACACACTATGCTTTGATATCTTTTAAAATGGTAAGTGTACTATATACTGCTATTACATGAAGGGTAACTTATATATGTACAAATAAACAGTAAAATATTTCACCTAGAAAGAAAATGTGCTGTAAGAATGCAGACATAGAAATGAACAAGAAATATTAAGCAAGAACTCTTTTTTTTACAATAAAGTATGTTTTTTTTATTTACAAAATATTTCTGTTATATTTATGTATTTACATATGTACAAGTTTACAAAATAAAATTCAATAACAAATGCAGCAAAACATATAAATAACAAAAGAAATACAGTGAAACACATACAGATACACAGGTCAGAATACATTAAAAAAATCTTACATAAATAATACAGGTTCTGGCACATACATAACAATATTAAATTAAGAGGCATCAATACATAAATCAATAAATTCGACTTCATAAATAAAACATAAGTACATAATGGCAACAAATCGTAATAAAATATAAAAAAATAAAATAAATTGTATTACATGCCCAGCCTCTGTTCAATGGCACCGATCCTCCTAGCCAAAGCTTCTATTGAGGCATGTAACATCCTCCCTGAAATGAAAAAAGTATATGTTAACAATACAGCTCCTGACCTATGCTGATAAAGCCCCCCATGTTTAAAAATGAGTAAAATATTAATTTACCAAGCTCCTTGATTCTGGCTATTATATTCAGCCCAGCAAGCTTTGCTGCAGCCTCCTGGGGAGCTGATGGACCTTTTAAAACATTAATGCAGAAGGAAAACTATAATAAATAAAGTAATCCTAAGTATTACTCTGACAACTAGCATTAGGACAGTAAATTACACAAAAAAATAAAAGCACTGTACCTGGCTGTGGTGCTGCTGGAGCTGGGCCGGGCTGATTTCATCGAAGGACTCAGAGACGGGCTGGCCTGCCTCCCGTGTGTGGATCCGGACCACTATAACAATAACAACAAAATAATTATGATCAGGCACCACCATGCACACAAACACACACACATACTTTCTGGCCAGGAACCGTACAAAGCAGAGGCATAACTTACCTCTTGGCAGCCAGTCTCTCCAGCTTGGCCACCCCGCATGGACCCACAGGTCGTGCAGAATGGCATAAAAAGGCAGCCGCCTTTGGGGGGGGGCTGCAGTTACTGGCCACCAATGCCATGAAGAACCTGCCTTTTAGATTCTTAAATTTTGAGCGGCATTGGAGGCCGGTCCGCATGTAGCCCTTTGACTGGAGGAACCGTGTTGCCTCAATATAGAAGTTGTGGTTCCTCCGGTTAGAGGACTGCATCAGTCGGTACGGTGCACCTGCCTGCTGGGCCAGGGATTCAAACATGAGGGTGGTCTCCCTGGTGCCCCAGTAGGTAATGCGCCAACCCAGACTGACACGTTCTCTCCCCTCTTTGGCCATCATAACGCCATGTGGCAGGATGCAGAAACATGAGTTTATAAGTTTTTGAGTTGACTGCTTGGTTTTAAAACAAGCCTATGAATTTTGAAGAAGCATGATTTTCAAACTTTTTAAGTGGTTAGGTTAATCTATTGGTTAACTAGCAGAGGCACCTATTTTGGGGAATTCGGCAGTATCTGGAACCTTTTGCAAAAAGCATAATCCCTGCGAAAAGACCGCCAATGCCAGCAACAGCCAAAACCGAAACATTGTATCGGTTATTGACCACTGTTTTCAACTAGATTTGTAACCATTTCAACCTACTTTGGAGCGCACAAAAAGGGTTCTATCGACTAACTGTTGCAGTGATTGTATTATGGGCAAGTGGAAATGGAAAATGAAGCATTTTAAGTGAGTGCTTGGATAAAAATGGACATAGGTACTGCATTACAAAAAAAAGACATCAGTTGATTTTATTGTACAAATATGGTTCACATAAGCAACAAGGAAATGATTCAAACAGTATAGCAATCAAGTTTATGCCCCCCGGGTGATGTATCCACCAGAAATATTCTTTTAAAGTGTTGTGCACAGCCTCCCCTCGAGCTTTCTCTGCAGCATCATTATTAACCATAGGAGCTCCCAGCGTGTCAAGAACAAACCTCTGAACATGCCGGTTTGGATCATCAAGGATATTACCTTTGGTTTCACATATATTATGGAGAATAACACATGTACATATCACAGAACATATATTTTCCTCTGCCACTTCTATACAATATCTTAATGCCCTTCAACACAATTTGAGACGACCAAAGCACCTCTCCACCGTTGAACAAATCTTGTTATGGTACCTATTGTACAGTCTGTTTAGTATTTGTTATCACTCTATAAGGTGTCAGTAGCCAATTCCTAATTGGATATGCTCCATCAACCAGGGTGAGTGGAACAATTTGCTGACGCATGATCGTTATGGTGGGATTTCCTGGCACAAATATCTCAGCCTCCATAGTCTTGAAAAAACCAGAGTTCCTTAGTATCCGAGCATCGTGATTCTTGCTGCTCCAACCAATCTCCTCGTCAATAAAAAAAAAACCCTGTGATCACAAGTACCTTGAAGAAGAACACTGTACCTATTCTTCCTTTTAATAATTTTGTCTCCTTGGTGCACGGGGGGCGGGGGGAGAATAATGTTAACATGACACCCATCTAGGCAAGCGATCACTTGTGGACAACCAAGGGCCGTGAATCCATCTATCACCTATTGATAAAGAAACGGAAATAAATTCATAAACACTAGCTTTCAGATCATGGAAACACAAATATTCAATTACACACATCATTACGTGAAAAGCATTTCAAATGCAGGGAACACATGCTTTCACTTTACAATTGCATACCACATGTTTCAGGCTGTATTTTAGAAAATGGTAATTGCAACCAAGGTCTTATGCAGGAAACATTGATTAACAGATGCGAGTACACATATTTTCACAAAAAAACAGTGTTGTCAAAAAGAAATTACCTTTCTCCCAGGAAAACTGTCCACTTCAGAAGTAACTTCTCCATTGTGAGGAGGACCTCCACAAAGATCTTACACACCGTGGCTCTCCCAACACCAAATAGCTGAGATACAGCCCTGTAGGAGCACCGGTGGGGGAGAAGGAAAATGGCTATTGCAAACCTCTTCTCCATAGGAATGGCTTTCCTCATGTTGGTGTCTGACTTTGCAATCTCTGGACAGAGGATTTCCACAAGCCGCATGAAAAGGAACCGCAGCATCCTGAAGTACAGTATCCATCGCTCATCAGACCAGATATTCATTACAAATTTCTCCCACCACTCCTCCGTTGTTGGGTACACCCACCACTGCCACAACCAGGATATGGGTGAAGATGCATCCGTACTTCGGGGGACTCGATGGCTGTGAAGTGCATACACTCAGGACGAAAGTCAGTTGAGGAAATCAATTCTGAATGAAAAAGGATCTGAAAAAGAAGCATCATCCTTCTTCTGTGATGTGAAGCCATCTTTTCAAAGCAGCAAGAGATTCCTCAACCGGGCAGCAGAAGCCAAAACGGTTGCAGTGGCCGTCTCCGTGTTCCCAGAAATGGCATAATGGGGAGTCAAAGTATTTAAAAACCCTACGATGATGTCCTTCTTTGTTCAAAAAGTAGCCAATCGCTGTGTCTGTGGTGGGCAGCGCCACTGGGAACACATAGTTGAGAATGTGAAAAAACGAGTAATCGCATCCTTGATTGACAGCAATAAAATAAAATAAAATCCCAGTATGCTAAACGTGTGTAAACAGTAAAAACACGGGATATAAGATTGTGGGATAGGAGAATAAACACGGGTCTTGATGCCATGTAAATATGAATCCCGGGATCTTCTGGAATTTCCTTAAAAGGGACAAAAATCGTGTAAACAGCACGGGACAAATATGGGATCAAGAAGACCTGGTATGCTCCGCGACATTTGCAAGCATCTAACTGGCACCATGGAGTTTGTTATACAGAGGAAAGGGGAAGCCAAGCATAGTCAGACATGCATTCTAGACTTTAAGAAGGCTGATTTCAGAAAAATTAGGGAATTACTGGGGGTGATCCCATGGTCAGGAATACTAAAAGAGAAGGGAGTTCATGAGGGATGGAAGTTTCTAAAAAGTGAGATATTGAACGTGCAACTTCAAACAGTTCCAATGAGGAGGGAACATGGCAGGTTTCTAAAGAAACCAGGATGGATGTCAAAAGAACTCTCAGCTGAGCTAAAGCTTAAAAAGGACATGAACAAGCAATGGAAAAAGGGGGAAATTACCAAAGAAGAATTCAAACAAATAGCCAGCTCATGTAGGGGAAAAGTCAGAAAAGCCAAAGCTCAGGTGGAGCTCAGGCATGCTAGAGAGCTTAAAAATAATAAAACGGTCTTTTTTGGTTATGTCCACAGCAAAAGGAAGACCAAGGAAATGGTACAACCACTGCATGGAGAAGATGGTGAAAGACTAACAGGGGACAGAGAAAAGGAAGAACTACTGAACACCTTCTTTGCTTCAGTCTTCTCCCAAAGGGGGAACAGTGCTCAACCTGGGGAAGATGGAGCAGATGATACAGTAGGGGAAATACAGCACATAATTGGTAACAAGGTAGTTCAGGAATACCTGGTCAGTATAAATAAGTTCAAGTCTCCAGGGCCAGATGAACTTCATCCAAGGGTACTAAAAGACCGGGCAGAAGTAATCTCAGAACCACTGTCAATAACCTTTGAGAATTCCTGGAGAACAGGAGAGGTCCCAGCAGACTGGAGGACAGCAAATATTGTCCCCATCTTTAAAAAGGGGGGGGGAAAGACCCGAATAATTATGCCATTCAGCCTGACATTAATACTAGGAAAGATTCTAGAGCAGATCATTAAACAGTCTGTAACCACTTAGAAAGGAATGCCATGATCATGAAAAGCCAAAATGGATTTCTCAGAAACAAATCATGCCAGACTAATCTTATCTCTTTTTTTGACAGAGTTACCAACTTGATAGATGAAGGGAATGCAGTGGATGTAGTGTATCTTGATTTCAGTAAGGCTTTTGACAAGGTCCCCTATATTCTTGCAAAAAAGTTAGCAACCTGTGGGCTAGACAAGGCAACTGTTATGTGGATTTGTAATTGGTTGACTGACTAAACCCAAAGAGTAGTCACCAATGGCTCCTCTTCATCCTGGAGAGAAGTGACCAGTGGGGTGCCACAGGGTTCTGTCCTGGGCCCAGTGCTATTCAACATCTTTATCAATGACTTGGATGAGAGAATAGAGGGTATGCTTATCAAGTTTGCAGATGACACCAAATTAGGAGGGGTAGCAAATACCCCAGAGGGCAGGGTCAGAATCCAAAATGACCTCAACAGATTAGAAAGCAGGGCCGATGCTAACAAAATGAATTTCAACAGGAAGAAATGTAGGATACTATACTTGGGCAGTAAAAATGAAATGCACAGGATGAGTGACACATGACTTGAGGGCAGAACATGTGAAAAGGATGTAGGAGTCTTAGTGGACCACAAGCTGAACATGAGTCAGCAGTGTGATTCAGCAGCTAAAAAAGCCAATGTGATTCTAGGCTACATTAATAGGAGTATAGTGTCTAGATCAAGGGAAGTAATAGTGCCACCGTATTCTGCTTTGGTCAGACCTCACCTGGAATACTGTGTCCAGTTCAGGGCACCAAAATTCAGGAAGGCTATTGAGAAGCTCGAACGTGCCCAGAGGAGGGCGACCAGGATGGTGAGAGATCTGGAGGCCATGCCCTATGAGGAGCGGCTTAGAGAACTGGGCATGTTTGGAGAAGAGAAGGTTGAGAGGTGACATGATAGACATGTTTAAATGTTTGAAGGGATGTCATACTGAGGATGAGGCAAGCTTGTTTTCTTCTGCTCCGGAGACTAGGACATGGAACAATGGTTTCAAACTACAGGAACAGAAATTCCACCTAAACAATAGGAAGAACTTCCTGACAGTAAGAACTGTTCAGAAGTGAAATACACTGCATCTTAGTGTGGCAGAGTCTCCTTTTTTGGAGGTTTTTAAACAAAGGCTGGATGGCCATCTGTTTGGAATGATTTGGTTGTGTATTCCTGCATGGCAGGGGGTTGGACTGGATGGCCCTTGAGGTCTCTTCCAACTCTATGATTCTATGAAATCACTAACACACACACATTTACAAACAATAATAATAATCAATCATTGCCATCATCAACTTCATTAATACTTTGTTCAAAATACACTCACTTTGTCTACAGACACGATACAGGTAGGAATATTTCTGTCACTTTAGTTCTGTAACTGGGATTGAAAATGCTTGACTGTCATCTACCATATAATAAGGAATATATAAAAAAATATTGGGTTGAGAGCTCAAACCTAAAAGTTTTGGAGAGCAATCCCATTTCCCATATAGGAGTAGAAGATAACTGAAGGCAAATTGATTAAAAACAGTACCGAAGAGAGAACTTACATCTCTTGCAACAGCATCTAATGGGAACATAGGATTACAGCAATAAATACAGGACAGGTACAAGTCACCACTTCTATTACAAATGCCCATTTTCTGGAGATAACAACCCCTGAAGCAATATAAAGGATGCCACTATAACACTGAATTCTAACTCCAAGAACAGATATCTAATCAATGGTTCATACAGAAGGGTCTAAAATCATTCACTGGTTTGCTATTTAGGCCCACTAGCACTGATTGACAGCAAACTCTCGGGTAAAAAAGAAAAAAAAAGAAAAAAGATCTCACCTATTAATATCCTTAAGATTAGAAAGTTAGTGATAGCTATTTTTCTTACTTTAAATCTCTTTTTTGGATGGAAGGGGAATCATGACTGACTACCTCTCCTTTGACCTTGAAAATGGGATGGCACATCAGCTTGTAAATGGGAGGGAGATTTGACAATAACAGTTAAAGTCCTGTTTTATTAACTGGAGCACTTCAGCAAACAGCTCCTTTGAAAATTTACTGCCATTCCCCTCTACACAATTTACCAACACAGACCTTCCTTTCTCAACAAATCTAAGCTTTATTCATTGGAAGGACAATAAAGCAAACTCTGTGCTTGCATAAAGCAAGACAGTCATATCTGTTCACATGGTAATGAAACCTTAGAAGCTCAACATGACATTCTTTAACATGCACAATAATTCTTCTTGATAGCTATTAAGTTTATTTTTTCCTCTCTTTAAAAATGTTATCTGGGGTTTTGTTTTTGTTTTAAAAAAACCCAAACCTCAGGAGCTGACTCACTTTCAGATCAACCATGAATGTCTTGTTTAACAGAATAGAGAACACATAAATAGATCATATAAGGATCCAGTGTGAGATGCAAGACATCTGGGGGAAAAAGTACCAGTAATTTGCTATGCAGTCCATGGTTTATGGATTTCAAATAAGTTCCTTCAATATTTAAATTACTTATCACAGAAGACTTTACAAAAGAGTCTGGAGTAACAAACACCTGAGGCGAAGCACAAAAATCAGTGTGTATAGAGCCATTGTACTGTCTATTCTCCTTTATGGGTCTGAAACATGGGTCACCTATCACCAACACTTATGACTTCTCAAACGTTTTCATCAGCGCTGTATATGTACAATCCCAAATATACACTGGACTGACTATGTGATGAATGTTGCTGTCCTTGAGCAAGCAGGGACCACCAGCATTGAGGCCATGATATTGAAAACACAGCTGCACTGGGCAGGGCATGTTTCTAGGATGGAGGACCATCGCCTCCCAAAAATAGTACTCTACAGTGAATTCGCCACTGGTCAGTGTAAGAGGGGCGCTCCAAAAAAAATGATACAAGGACTCCCTGAAAGATCTCAGGCTTGGCCAAATTGATCACCAACAATGGGCCACCCTGGCCTCACATCGGGAGCCATGGAGACGCACTATCCACAATGCTGCAGCTTTATTTGAGAACTCACGCTGAACAAGTCTTGAAGAGAAACGACAACATAGAAAGGATCACAACCTGAAAATATCACCCAAGGAGACCTTCTGCTGTGCTTTCTGCAACCGGACTTGTTTATCTCGATTGGTCTTTTCAGTCATCAGCACGCTTGCAGAAAGCATGGGATGAGTCCTTCCTGAATCTTCGTTTGCAAAGAAAAGCCAGAAAGAGATGTAGGATATATGTCCTAATTCCAACTGCTAGCCTCAACTAAAATATGCCAATTGAATCAACTGCTTCATAGTTAACACTTATATAAAACTCGTTCAAAATTCAATAGGTTTCACTCTAAGTGGGAGTAAAAATGGGATACAGGGAAAGATATGTAGAGATATTGAATTTTCTGGTGATGTTGAGCCCTCTCAAATATGTTGGACTGCAATTAGACAATGTAATTAGTGGTGAAGAATACCAGAAGCTGTAGTTTCGCAACATCTGGAAGGATATACATTTCCCGCTAGAGAACCTCTCTCTCACACACACACACATACATACACTCACACACAGGCATATATACAGTGGGCCCTTGGTATCCTCTGGGAGGTTTCAGGACCCCACCCCCCATGGATACCAAAATCCGTAGATGCTCAAGTCCCATTACATACACTGGCATAGTGAAATGGTGTCCATTATATAAAATGGCAAAATCAAGGTTTGCTTCTTGGATTTTATTTTTTTAAATATTTTCAAGCTGAGGATGGTAAAATCTGCGGATGCCAAATCCATGGATACAGAGGGCCAATTTTATACACTGTACATATATACACACACTGCCAATCCAGGATTATTATTTTTTTGCAGGGGGAGAGGACTTGGCTGTAGCTGCTGTTTCCTTTCCTCTGAGTTAAAGAAACACCACCTACAAAGAAATAAGGATGTTACTGCACCTTCGCTTTGATACTATCAATCAGAGTTTTGAAGAGTTACTTTTTCTCCACAGCAGCTCCAAGACTCAGCAAAGACTGATACAGTCTAAAATATAGAAGTTCTGCTTCTAGTACTTTGTCATTTTGTAAAGACAGATGAAAAGAAACGAGTGGCAGGCCAGATAGGTGTGGAGTAGGGATGGGAATACTTCAGCCCTACAGATGCTGTTGGAATAAAACTCCCAGCGTTCCTCACCAACTGGCTATGCTAACTAGGACTGCTGTGAGTTGTGGTCCAAGAACATCTAGCTGCATGATTTCCATCCCCCTTGTAGAGTGACTCCCATCCCCTGGGGACCTGGGCCTCAGCAGTACCAACCAACATTGGCCCTGAATTGAATGCACATGTGTGTGCTTATTCTTTCCACATAATTATAGGATTTACTGCTATGTCCTATTTCTATTTAAAAGTTCATACTTCAGGGAATGGAGTGGTTTATGGCCTCCTCACTAATGAACTGAGTATACTGAATGTTATTTCAGACAAAAAGTGTTTGCTACTGCAAACACTTGGTACAGCTCATGTTTTATAGCTGTGAGTATATAATGTAAAAGTGGTATTTAAAGTGGTATATGACTAAATTTAAATGAGTGAAAAATGATTTTTTTAAAGTGTCAAGAACAAAGAAAGGCAAGTTGTTACTCTCTTCTTCAAATACAGACCAAAAATGAGAAGAATGTGGCAATTTTCAAAAGTGTGTGTGTGTGTCTATTATCTGCTCCTACGCAGAGTAATTTATTTCATGCTTTCAAACAACTACATACAAATGACATTTACTTTTTAAAATTTTCAAATGTATGACATCACAGAATGTCACATTGGTTACCTACCGTGAAGGTGCATTCTGGGGTTGGGGAGAGGAAGAATCCAATAACAAGTGGGATGATCCTGTCACCGCCCAGAGAAGAGGCAGGAAGTTGCATCAACCTGTGTCCCTGATAATATATCAGCCAGCCAGCCCTTGTCTTGGCTCCTATCACATGGTTGCTCCACGGTGGGGAGGAGGTGGACCAAGCAGTCTTCAAGCTTTTGCAGACCCCATGTGAGGACATAGTGGACCTCTGGGGGTCCACAGACTCAAGCTGAGAACCACTAGTATATATATTTTTTATTATTTTATTATTTTTGTATGTTGCATTTATCATTAATATATTTTCTCACATGTTGGTTGGTTTTCAAAATTGATATTTCTTATTTTTAGGATAGTTATTTTTGGCAGCAGACCTTCCTGCACTGTTAATTTAAAAAGTAAAAGACAGATTTGACAAAGTCTGAGTGAAATATTGATGCTTTTGAAGGAGAAAGGAAAGGATTTGAAATTATGTGTGAACAGAATTTGGTGAGCTACCAGCAACCCAACACAGCTCTAGATGTGCTAGTACTACTTGCTCGCTACCACAGTGAGAACCAAGCAAAGAAAGATGGGAAACCACTTTTATCAGACTCATAATCTCACAGAGCAGGGATTATAAAGTGCTGGTAAAACAAATGTTATGAGTACAAGGTGCAGCTGTCAGTTACTTAAACAGACTCCCCTCCACTAACTGATGGTCTGGCTTTCTTCAAGTGGAGATACTCACAAAGTTTTTATATGTGGTTTTCCTTCAGTTCTGGTAATTTTAGAAAGTAGTCCACTTTGCCTCAGGAAGCACCAGAATGGCTCCAAATTTGGTTTGGGATTTGGCTTTACCTGATGCAGGTCTCTACTAACTGCAAGGATAACTGATGCTCCGTAAGTCTGTTGTGATGAGGGATGCCTATAAATCTAGTGGTAGTTATTCAACATGTCACAGTAAACAATCCATCACAGTGGAATCCCAGTACCCTAAAAATGAATGTATCTACCTTCTTATAAATCTTTTGGCTTCCTCTGTAAATCTTTGAGTGAGGTTCTCATAGCTCCAGGGCTGCTGAATAATTCTGTGGTTTCTCATCAAGAAGCAATTCAGATATCGAAAATTATAAAAGAAGAACAGCAAGATTCCAATTAACACTGCAGCCATTAAGAAGAAGAAGCCCAGCGCTCTGTGAGAAACTCTGAGAAGACTAATATAATGCAAAACCTCCAAAGAGATTAGAGCAATCCCAGTGAACTGTAGTGTTGTAGGGATGTACATTTTAATTCCGCTCAGAAAAACACTTCCATGCTCTGGTTTGCAGTCTTTGATATTGTTCACAGGGATCCCATAGAAATAATTAAATCCATGATTTAATGGGTGGTGGCAGTAGTCATCATTGCTGTGGCAGTTAATCCCAAGATGCCATTTGCCTAAGTAAAGAAAGCCATACAAGTATTTCAGGTGGATATTCAAATGTTCTTGTGGGCTTCCTACTGCATTAAAAAACAAACAGGTATGCCCTTTTCTCTTTCCCCTCAAGTATGGAAATCCCTTGTGGCCAATTTGTTGCTACCTTACAACTCCTGTTCTAGTTAGCGTTCAAGGAAAAGAGTTTTCAAAACAGCTTCAGTGGCTTTCCAGACAAGGTATACACTGACCACATGTTTCAGCTTTGAGCCTGATCCCATGCTTTGCAAAGCAGCCCAATTTATTTTGAACTATGCTATTTACTTGCTGATATTCCATTTTTGACTTGTGAACTGTTTTGGAAGACAGTTTTTGAGTCCAAAAGCAGCATATACATTTCTAAAACATGCATATATCATCCTGTCTTACCTATAAGAGCTGTGGCATAACCCTTCTGCTGCAGAAGTCTTGCGAAAGTTATTTCTTCAGTAGGCAGTCCACCAGAAGAGGCAGAAAATAAGAACACTCCAATGCGATCCAAGCTGGCCATTCCTAAAGGAACCAAAAATTACTTTGGAAGATGAAGCAGAACAATTTTCATTAACAGAATGCATACACCTTATAATGAAATAACATTAGAACAACACATTATCAGATTATCTATGGAATACAAGTGGTATATCGATTTCACATTTTGTTTCAGTTGCGGCAGATCATTCTTTCTGTTTATATAAAGAAAACATTTTTTAAAAGACTGGGAAAAATTCTTCCAAATGTTCTCCTGAGTCACGGATGGGAAATACATGGCCTGTGATTTTATTTATTTATTTATTTATTTATTTATTTATTTATGGGTTCTGGTCCTCCTGCATGCACATAATCACAACAGAAGAAGGAGAAAAATAGGGAGAATTGCTAATCTCAGAGGTCTTTGGTTGTATGAATTCTTATTTAAAACAAGGCAGAGCCCCCTCCTCACTTTGTTTCACTGGCCAAAGATATTTTACAAAAGTGGAAGTGTATTTCTAGCTCGATTCATTGTTGGGGCTGGTGCAACTCATTGAGGTCCCCAAGGGCTGAAAACTAACTCTTAGACACCTCCCGCAAGCTTCCCACTTCTGTCTGTGGTGTATCATAGCAGCTAAAACTGCAATTCTACCTGGCAGAGTACATCCTGTTCCAGTCAATGGGACAGGCTTGTGCTACACATAAACAGAATTGTGTGTAAGGACAAAGTGATGAATCAGAAAGTATCTAGTTTGTAATTTGAGGTTATTGGTTAAGGTTATTCTGAAGTTATTCTGGAAGCTGAGGAAATAAGTCTGGGAGGCATCATGTGTACTCTTTAGTGTGTGTGTGTGTGTGTGTGTGTGTTTGGGGTGTGTGTGTCAGACGCAACAAATGAAAGTCAAGGCCGAGGTGAGGTAAGTCAGGCACTGAGAAGATGCCCTAAAGATGCATTTACTCTCAATAGTCCTCTCCTAAGGCTGTTTGGGGACTTCTTGGTGGTGACTGTTTTAATGTACTATTCACTGTAATGTGTATTCAAGTAGATTTAATCCAACACTCTCATTTTTATTAATTATGAATAGGGATGGGAAGAATATCTGAAAATATTCAAAAAAATGGCCAGAAATGTGTTTTGTGATGTCAAAAATGTCAGGGGATGTTAGGACACTCAATCCCCAGCAGAAGCCAAAAACTATCTCAGTAGACTTACTAGCAACCCATTCCCAAGAATACTCACACAACCTTTCCAGGATGGAGAGAAAGCACGTACTTATTACCCTCATAGCCTGGGAAACACAGCCTCCTGGTTTTAGGCTGCCAGGCTTCCTTAGGCTCAGGTGAATCAGTACATTTGTATACTGTCCAAAAATCGTCAGGTGCTTGAGGTTTAGTGCTCTACCATAAAATAGACACTATGGGGTCTGGTTGACTTAAATGGTAAGCAGCAGTCTTCACTGCCTCCCCCCACAGCCCAGCTGGAGCTTGTGCATCTTACATCATGCACTTCAACATCCCAATTTTCCTTTCTGCAAGCCCAGCCTCCCCTGGAGATGCTGGATTTGTGGTCTTGTGTCTAATGCCCCTCCTACACATCTAGGTCTGCAACTTGTTGGATAAGAATTCCTCCCCCCTATCTGTCACCAGACTGGAAAGCTTATAAGAAGGAAATTGCTGTTCAACTGTGTTCACCCACTCATGGAACCTGTCTGCAGCCTGACTTTTCTCCTTCAGTAAGTATACGTAGGTGTAACTAGTGTGTCTGTCCACTATCACAAATAAATAGTGGTTACCACCTTCAGTGGGCTTATAGGGGCCTGCTAAATCAGCATGGACAACTTCAAAGGGTCTCTTGGTGACACACTGGGTCTTTTTGGCAATAGGGAAAGCCTTCACCTTAACTTTCCTGCACACTGCACATTCTAAGAATCTTGGGCAGTATTTCATGCTTAGACCAGGGCAAACTACTGCTAACTCCTTTAACCCTTTGTAACTAACATGGGCCATTAGTCCATGGTAGTAATGAACACACTTATCATGTAGGTGCACATTGTCTGCAGGGTTCACATTTGCCACCTTCCCTTTAGGCAACATGCAATACAACCCATGTTTCTTTATCCCTTTTGCACAGAAATTAATGTTATACTTTTCTGTTATTGTACAGTGTTCCCCCTCAAATATCACTTTATAACCATCAGTAGTCATTTGGGACACACTCAATATACAATTCTCCAGTTTGCTAACACATAACACATTTTCAAAACCTTTACCAAAAGATGGCACATATGCAGTGCCCATTTTCTGCATCTTGCTGGGAGCACCATCTGCAAGGGTAATATTGGTTATGGAAGCATTTTTAACATTGCTTAACAGCTTTAAATCATTCATCATGTTGTGTGTCGCCCCACTATCAAGTAAACATATAATTCCCTCAGTACCATCAAGATGGTGCTTTGCTACAGAAACATGCCTAGCAGCCTGAGAGGATGCATCCCTCCTTTGCCTTGTAGCTGTGTCACCCCTCCTGTCTGGCGCAGGCATCTTACAGTCCTTTTGGAAATGTCCAGGCCTTTTGCATCTGAAGCAGCGTTTCACTTAGCTGCATACTTCCTCCTCCACAGATGCCTGTGGGTGTGTTGCTATGCTCTCTTGATTCTGTCTGGTGATTTGTGGCTGTTTACTCCCTTCTGAACATGAGTCAAATTCCTAGCATTGGATCTCCTCCAGAATGCACCCAGCTACTGGGTCTACAGACAAATCACGTTCCCTGGGAGCTTGTAGACTGTACATAAGGAAATCTCAATCATTGGTAAACTGCCCAATAAAATAAAACACTTATGGGCTTCTGGAATGTCCACTCCTCTATTAGCCACCTCCTGGAACAGCTGCTTCATTTCCTCCAAATGGACTTTGACATAGCCTCCATGGCACAGGTTTGTGTTATAAAGTCTCTTAGTCCACATGATCATTGAGAGGCAGGATGAATTCTGATGGACTGTTTTCAAAGCTGCCCAAACCTGGAAGGCTGTCCTTGCTTGAGCTGCATGTATTAGCTGGGAGGCGCTGTGGGATAAGAGAATTGCAGCTCTATACTTCTGGTCTGCTAGCCTGAACACTGCTATTTCATCTTGTGAACCCTCTGGGATCACACTTTCATTTTCCAAAACATGCCACAAATTGTCCTTTATTAATAAAGCCTCCATATAGAAACTCCATGCTGGATAATTTCCATCAGCCAATTTCTCAAAACGAACGTGGCTAGTAATTGCCATTGTGCTATCTGAATAAAAAAAATCTCCAGGTATGAAACACAAACAACTGGCAGCTCTTTAAGGCTGCTTGAAGATAGGTAATAATAATAATAATTATTATTTATTTATTTATTTTTACCCTGCCCCTCTGTTAAAAATAATTGGGGTGGCTTACAATTAAAATACAACCATGATGACTAAAATCCCTAAGCACCACCCTCCCCGATAAAAAGATATTAAACTCATATAAAATTAAAAACCACCTGAACTAAAATCACATATAAAAACAAAAAAACAAAAAAGAGGCCATGAAATGCAGCTCTTGAGGCCGGGATCTAATCAGGAAAGGCCTGTCAAAAGAGATCTGTCTTTAGTACTTTTTTAAAGCTACTCAAGCTTGTCAACTGACGGATCTCATTCGGCAGGCCATTCCATAAATTGGGGGCGATTACCAAAAAGGCCCTCTGGGAGGTTGCAGACAGCCTAGATTTTTGTGGCTGAAGTAAATGCCTCCCAGAAGACCGGAGTGCGCGGGAAGGATTGTATGGGAGGAGGCGGTTCCAGAGATAAGTTGGACCCAAGCCATTTAGGGCTTTAAAGGTAATAACCAACACCTTGTACTGGGCCTGGAAACTGACAGGCAGCCAGTGGAGAGATTTTAATCCTGAATTATATGGTCTCTCCGAGATGCTCCCGAGACCACTCTGGCTGCCATATTTTGTACCAACTGAAGTTTCCAGACCAAGCACGAGGGTAGCCCCATGTAGAGTGCACTGCAGAAATCTAGATGAGAGGTTACCAGCGTGTGCACCACAGTCTCGAGGTCCCTTACTTCCAGGAAAGGGCACAGCTGGCGTATCAGCCAAAGCTGATAACAAGCGCTCCTGACCGTCTCATTCACTTGACTCGTCATCTGAAGCGATGAATAAAGGAGCACCCCCAGACTGCGAACACAGTCCTTAATGGAGAGCGTGACCCCGTCCAGGACTGGAGGTTGCAACCCAACTCCTGGTTTCAAGGCCGCTACCTTGAGCACCTCCGTTTTGTCCGGATTTAATCTCAATCTGTTTTTCCTCATCCAGCCCATTACTGCTTTAAGACAGTCATTAAGAGGAGAGATGCCATTGGAATTCGAGGCCGATGATCGGGACAAAGAGAAATAGATCTGGGTGTCATCAGCGTACTGATAACACCCAGCCCCATAACCCCGAATAATCTCACCCAGCGGCTTCATATAGATGTTAAACAGCATCGGGGACAGGATGGCGCCCTGCGGAACACCACAAGTAAGCTCCTTTCTGCTGGAGCAGCTGTCCCCAAGCCGCACCCTCTGGGACCTGTCCAAGAGGAAGGACCGGAACCACTGGAGCGCAGTGCCTCCAATTCCTAACCCACTTAGGCGATCGAGGAGAATGCCATGATCTATCGTATCGAAAGCCGCTGAGAGGTCCAGAAGCACCAACAGGGACACATTACCCCTGTCGATGCTTAGATGCAGATCATTGGTCAAGGCAACCATGGCAGTCTCAACTCCAAATCCCATCCTGAAGCCAGTTTGAAATGGGTCTAGATAATCGGTTTCATCCAAGACCACTTGGAGTTGAAGAGCAACTGCCCTCTCGATCACTTTGCTCAAGCATGGTAACATAGAAACCGGCCTATAGTTGTTCATGTCCAGGGGGTCTAGGGAAGGTTTTTTCAGGAGCGGCCTAACTGCCGCTTCCTTTAAACAAGATGGAACACACCCTTCTCTGAGGGATGCATTGATGATGTCCTTAAGGAACACCATCAAGGTACCCCCCGCCCCCGGATGGCCAGCCATGAAGGGCAAGGATCAAGAGGGCAGGTCGTTTTCCTCACTCTACCAAGTAGCTTGTCCATGTCCTCGGTACTCACAGATTGAAATTGATTCAGTCAATTTCAGTCAATTGATTATGTAAAACGTTTAAATGCTTACGTTTTTTAAAAAAGGATATGATAATGAAATGGGGAAGTTTCTATGGTATCCCAGTACAAGATATGTTATGTATCTGTGGTGAGCCAGTTCTCAAGTGTCAGATATATACTGACATTAGCAAAAGTTATTTAGAGCGCTTCCTAAAGAAAATGAAATACAGTTGTCCCTCCACATTCGCGAATTCGACATTCGCGGTTTCGAGTATTCGCGGTTTTGGGAGGGCCCCCCAGGGCCCCCCCAAAACTGCGACACAGGGCCTCCAGAGGCCCCGTGAAAGCCCTGGGAGGGCTGGGAAAGCCTCCGCGGGGCCTCCGGAGACCCTCCGGAGGCCCCGCGAAGGCCCTGTGGGGGGAGTGGGGAGGGCAGGGAAGGCCTCTGCGGGGCCTCCGGAGACCCTCCGAAGGCCCCGCGAAGGCCCTGTGGGGGGAGTGGGGAAGGCAGGGAAGGCCTCCGCGGGGCCTCCGGAGACCCCGCGAAGGCCCGGTGCGGGGAGTGGGGAGGACAGGGAAGGCCTCCGCGGGGCCTCCGGAGGGTCTCCGGAGGCCCCGCTAAGGCCCAGGGGGGGAGTGGGGAGGGCTGGGAGGGCCTCCGCGGGGCCTCCGGAGACCCTCCGGAGGCCCCGCAAAGGCCCTGTGGGGAAATGTGGACGGCTGGGAAGGCCTCTGCGGGGCCTCCGGAGGGTCTCCGGAGGCCCCGTTAAGGCCCTGGGGGGGAGTGGGGAGGGCAGGGGAGGCCTCCGCGGGGCCTCCGGAGGGCCTCCGAAGGCCCCACGAAGGCCCTGGGGGGGAGTGGGGAGGGCAGGGAAGGCCTCCGCGGGGCCTCCGGAGGGCCTCCGGAGGCCCCGCGAAGGCCCTGTGCGGGGAGTGGGGAGGGCAGGGAAGGCCTCCGCGGGGCCTCCGGAGGGTCTCCGGAGGCCCCGCTAAGGCCCAGGGGGGAGTGGGGAGGGCAGGGAAGGCCTCCGTGGGGCCTCCGGAGGGCCTCCAGAGGCCCCGCGAAGGCCCTGTGGGGGAGTGGGGAGGGCTGGGAGGGCCTCCGCGGGGCCTCCGGAGACCCCGCGAAGGCCCGGTGCGGGGAGTGGGGAGGACAGGGAAGGCCTCCGCGGGGCCTCCGGAGGGTCTCCGGAGGCCCCGCTAAGGCCCAGGGGGGGAGTGGGGAAGGCAGGGAAGGCCTCCGCGGGGCCTCCGGAGACCCCGCGAAGGCCCGGTGCGGGGAGTGGGGAGGACAGGGAAGGCCTCCGCGGGGCCTCCGGAGGGTCTCCGGAGGCCCCGCTAAGGCCCAGGGGGGGAGTGGGGAGGGCTGGGAGGGCCTCCGCGGGGCCTCCGGAGACCCTCCGGAGGCCCCGCAAAGGCCCTGTGGGGAAATGTGGACGGCTGGGAAGGCCTCTGCGGGGCCTCCGGAGGGTCTCCGGAGGCCCCGTTAAGGCCCTGGGGGGGAGTGGGGAGGGCAGGGGAGGCCTCCGCGGGGCCTCCGGAGGGCCTCCGAAGGCCCCACGAAGGCCCTGGGGGGGAGTGGGGAGGGCAGGGAAGGCCTCCGCGGGGCCTCCGGAGGGCCTCCGGAGGCCCCGCGAAGGCCCTGTGCGGGGAGTGGGGAGGGCAGGGAAGGCCTCCGCGGGGCCTCCGGAGGGTCTCCGGAGGCCCCGCTAAGGCCCAGGGGGGAGTGGGGAGGGCAGGGAAGGCCTCCGTGGGGCCTCCGGAGGGCCTCCAGAGGCCCCGCGAAGGCCCTGTGGGGGAGTGGGGAGGGCTGGGAGGGCCTCCGCGGGGCCTCCGGAGACCCCGCGAAGGCCCGGTGCGGGGAGTGGGGAGGACAGGGAAGGCCTCCGCGGGGCCTCCGGAGGGTCTCCGGAGGCCCCGCTAAGGCCCAGGGGGGGAGTGGGGAGGGCTGGGAGGGCCTCCGCGGGGCCTCCGGAGACCCTCCGGAGGCCCAGCGAAGGCCCTGTGGGGGGAGTGGGGAGGGCAGGGAAGGCCTCCGCGGGGCCTCCGGAGACCCTCCGGAGGCCCCGCAAAGGCCCTGTGGGGGGAGTGGGGAGGGCAGGGAAGGCCTCCGCGGGGCCTCCGGAGACCCCGCGAAGGCCCGGTGCGGGGAGTGGGGAGGACAGGGAAGGCCTCCGCGGGGCCTCCGGAGGGTCTCCGGAGGCCCCGCTAAGGCCCAGGGGGGGAGTGGGGAGGGCTGGGAGGGCCTCCGCGGGGCCTCCGGAGACCCTCCGGAGGCCCCGCAAAGGCCCTGTGGGGAAATGTGGACGGCTGGGAAGGCCTCTGCGGGGCCTCCGGAGGGTCTCCGGAGGCCCCGTTAAGGCCCTGGGGGGGAGTGGGGAGGGCAGGGGAGGCCTCCGCGGGGCCTCCGGAGGGCCTCCGAAGGCCCCACGAAGGCCCTGGGGGGGAGTGGGGAGGGCAGGGAAGGCTTCCGCGGGGCCTCCGGAGGGCCTCCGGAGGCCCCGCGAAGGCCCTGTGCGGGGAGTGGGGAGGGCAGGGAAGGCCTCCGCGGGGCCTCCGGAGGGTCTCCGGAGGCCCCGCTAAGGCCCAGGGGGGAGTGGGGAGGGCAGGGAAGGCCTCCGTGGGGCCTCCGGAGGGCCTCCAGAGGCCCCGCGAAGGCCCTGTGGGGGAGTGGGGAGGGCTGGGAGGGCCTCCGCGGGGCCTCCGGAGACCCCGCGAAGGCCCGGTGCGGGGAGTGGGGAGGACAGGGAAGGCCTCCGCGGGGCCTCCGGAGGGTCTCCGGAGGCCCCGCTAAGGCCCAGGGGGGGAGTGGGGAGGGCTGGGAGGGCCTCCGCGGGGCCTCCGGAGACCCTCCGGAGGCCCAGCGAAGGCCCTGTGGGGGGAGTGGGGAGGGCAGGGAAGGCCTCCGCGGGGCCTCCGGAGACCCTCCGGAGGCCCCGCAAAGGCCCTGTGGGGGGAGTGGGGAGGGCAGGGAAGGCCTCCGCGGGGCCTCCGGAGACCCTCCGGAGGCCCCGCAAAGGCCCTGTGGGGAAATGTGGACGGCTGGGAAGGCCTCTGCGGGGCCTCCGGAGGGTCTCCGGAGGCCCCGTTAAGGCCCTGGGGGGGAGTGGGGAGGGCAGGGGAGGCCTCCGCGGGGCCTCCGGAGGGCCTCCGAAGGCCCCACGAAGGCCCTGGGGGGGAGTGGGGAGGCCAGGGAAGGCCTCCGCGGGGCCTCCGGAGGGCCTCCGGAGGCCCCGCGAAGGCCCTGTGCGGGGAGTGGGGAGGGCAGGGAAGGCCTCCGCGGGGCCTCCGGAGGGTCTCCGGAGGCCCCGCTAAGGCCCAGGGGGGAGTGGGGAGGGCAGGGAAGGCCTCCGTGGGGCCTCCGGAGGGCCTCCAGAGGCCCCGCGAAGGCCCTGTGGGGGAGTGGGGAGGGCTGGGAGGGCCTCCGCGGGGCCTCCGGAGACCCTCCTGAGGCCCAGTGAAGGCCCTGTGGGGGGAGTGGGGAGGGCCGGGAAGGCCTCCGCGGGGCCTTCGGAGACCCTCCTGAGGCCCAGCGAAGGCCCTGTGGGGGGAGTGGGGAGGGCCGGGAAGGCCTCCGCGGGGCCTTCGGAGACCCTCCGGAGGCCCCGCGAAGGCCCTGGGGGGGGAGTGGGGAGGGCAGGGAAGGCCTCCGCGGGGCCTCCGGAGACCCTCCGAAGGCCCCGCGAAGGCCCTGTGGGGGGAGTGGGGAGGGCAGGGAAGGCCTCCGCGGGGCCTCCGGAGGGTCTCCGGAGGCCCCACGAAGGCCCTGTGGGGGAGTGGGGAGGCAAACAGTATTTGTGGTTTTTTCACATTCGCGGGGGTCCGTGGAACGTAACCCCCGCGAATGTGAAGGGACGACTGTACTGGGGAGCGGGGGAGAGAAACTTCATATTCTGTTACAACCAACAAATCAACATGTGATTCGGATGGTCGCTGGATTTGTGGCAAAGGCTGCCAGATGAAGAGAAAAAAATTCTGGAGTCCATTTTGTCTAATTGTCATAGGACCAGAAGATATGAGAGTATAATAATAATAATAACAACAACAACCACCACCACCACCCTGGCCCTCTGTTAAAAACAATCAGGGCAGCTTACAACAATTAAAATACAAATGCAGATTAAAATCCCTAAACACCACCCACCCCCACCCTCCCCCATAATAAGATATTAAACCAGTACAAAATTTAAAAAACCAGCTAATCTAAAATCACATTTTAAAAAATGCCTTTGTATGACACAAAAGTTTAAATGTTAGTCTTCCTTTCTTTCTGGAGTAACAAACACATGAGGCAAAGCAGAAAAATCAGTGTGTATAGAGTCATTGTACTGTCTATTCTCCTTTATGGGTCTGAAACATAGGTCACCTATTGCCACCACTTACAACTCCTCAAACACTTTTATCAGTGCTGTATATGCACAATCCTAAATATACACTGCATTGACTATGTGACAAATGTTGCTGTCCTTGAGCAAGCAAGGATCACCAGCATTGAGGCCATGATATTGAGAACACAGCTGCACTGGGCAGGGCACTTTTCTAGGATGGAGGACCATCGTCTCACAAAAATAGTACTCTATGGTGAACTCACCGCGGGCCAGCATAAGAGGGGTGCTACAAAAAAGCGATACAAGGACTCCCTGAAACAATATCTCAGGCTCGGCCAAATTGATCACCAACAATGGTCCGCCTTGGCCTCACATCGGGAGGCATGGAGACGCACTATCCACAATGCTGCAGCCTTATTTGAGAACTCATGCCAAACAAGTCTTGAAGAGAAATGACAACTCAGAAAGAATCACACCCTGGAAACAGCACCCAAGGAAACCCTCTGCTGTGCTTTCTGCAACCGGACTTGTTTATCTCAGATTGGCCTTTTCAGTCATCAGCGAACTTTCAGAAAGCGCGGGATGTGTCCTTCCTGAATCTTCGTTTGCGAAGAAAAGCAGAGATGGGAGAGAGACTCTTCCCTTCTGACTATAATGTGATTTGTTTTATAATATATGCTACTTCAATTTTAGGTATATATTTTATTTAGTTAATTTTAATTATGATGTTCCAATTGTATGAAAACTTGGATATTTTGTACTATTTTATGTTATTTTTTATTCTTTGCAATGGTCTTTGGACTATGCAATAAACATTTTCCATTAATTAGTAAATAAATTCACCAAAGTGGCAAAACTGGATAGGCACATTTCCTTAGGCAGATAAGAAGGCACAGGGCTGTTGGAGCTCATACGTTACAAATGAGTGTGGTTGAAGAAGGGAGACAAACATATGTAATATTAAAATTTTGTTACAAGGCTATAATATTACTTACTTGGTTTAAGAAAATACCAGGGTGTGGTACTACTTAGAACAAGTGCTTATTTTAATATAATGAAGAATGTTCATAAACACTGAAGACTAACTTTAATTACAAATCACAAGAACAAAGAAGAAACAAGAACATATTTTACCTGATCTGACAGGATACCGGCCTGTCAAGAAAGCTGCCCTGCTAGGTGTGCAGAGAGGTGAGGCAGCTATATGCTGAGTCAGCTTTACTCCTCCTTTAGCTAATTTGTCAATATTGGGAGTTCTGATGGAGAGAAAACAAATAGATTTTTAATGGCATACATAGAACAGAGAAGAGCCTGATTATTATTTTTTTAAATTGTCATTATGTTCAGTGTGGTCTATACAAAACATATATTCTATGCAGAACAAAAAGTCATGGAACCAGAGAGCTCAGTTACAGGCCTACGATTTTTCAAATCAGTGAGATTTGTTTGTTGTACCTAAATTGTGGTTGGGTGAAACCTTAGATCAGTAGCTCTTAACCTTTTCTTTACCAGGGACACCTTTTAAATATCTTTTGTTGCCATGGACCCCCAAAACTTAACTCAAGATTTAAAACCATAATAAGATGATGATAATGATGACAACAACAACAACAATAATACAATTACATCATCCATTAAACCTTCCCTTAGAGGCACTGGAGGGGGAGGGAAGACTTTTCCCCTGCTTCTTCCTGCAAGTTTTTGGCTGGAGCACATTGAACAGCAATGTGCAGGCCAAGCCAGCCAGCCTTTGCCTTGGCTCCTATCATGTGGCTGTTCCACTGCAGGCAGGAGGTGGGCTGAGCAGCCTTCAAGTTTTTCCAGACCCCCTGGGAGAATATCACAGCCCCCTGGGGGTCCCTAGCCCACAGGTTAAGAACTACTCCCTTAGATAAAGCCTTTCATATTTTTGTCAGCAACTACAAATCCCATAGCCAAAGTCAACAGAAAAAGACTTAATGCATATGTGCATTGATTATGATAATATTAGGGATCACCAGCATTGAGGCCATGATATTGAGAACACAGCTGCGCTGGGCAGGGCACGTTTCTAGGATGGAGGACCATCGCCTCCCAAAAATACTACTCTACGGTGAACTCGCCACGGGTCAGCGTAAGAGTGGCGCTCCAAAAAAGCGATACAAAGACTCCCTGAAACAACATCTCAGGCTCGGCCAAATTGATCACCAACAGTGGTCCGCCCTGGCCTCACATCGGGAGGCATGGAGACGCACTATCCACAATGCTGCAGACTTATTTGAGAACTCACGATGAACAAGTCTTGAAGAGAAACGACAACGCAGAAAGAATCACAACCCAAAAACATCACCCAAGGAGACTTTCTGCTGTGCTTTTTGCAACCGGACTTGTTTATCTCGGATTGGCCTTTTTAGTCATCAGTGCGCTTGCAGAAAGCGTGGGATGAGTCCTTCCTGAATCTTCGTTTGCGAAGAAAAGCCAGAGGAAGTGAAATAGATCAAGTAAATATGAATCTGAAGGAATACCTATACGTGTGCTTTCCTGAATGCATGCAGACTCAAAGTGTGTAAGAAAACTGAGCCGTATGTTAGTCTTGTCCCTACATCTCTTTGTGTGCCAGCCTGGCACACAAATGTTATTTTTTAATGACTACAAATCCCAGAATCTCCTTACCATCATGGAAGTAACTTTTACAAGCTCTGGGGTGGCAGCCACTGTCACCTACATCTTTCAATTTGCCATGTTGGGTGGTACTATCTGAAGGCATTCTGTTCACATTCTCTTGAAAAGGACTAGAACACCATGTGGTCAGGGACACTGCTTTATTTTGCGGCTGCCTTGAAGACTGTTTTTGGAAACTGCAGTTAGCCATGCTTGCTTATACATGTAAAGTTGCTTTCAGCCAGCTATGCTATGTTGCATATGAGAATATATGTTCCCAGTGCTGAAGCAGCTGCAATGGTTTCTGGTCCATTTCTGGAGAAAAACTGAAGTATCACTGACTACTTTTAAATCTTTAAACTACTTGAGGGATGGCTATCTCATAAGCCACCTACTTACAAATCACAAAAGGGACACACAGATTTTCATACAAATTTCCTATGCATATATACACTGGTGACTTCCCTGTTGGTAGGGTGGTGAATCTATTCGACTTTTTATTCTTGACTTTGAAGCAGCTAACAAAAGTGCTAAACCCTATTCCCAAACATATTTGGATAGCTCCTTTAAAGTTCAAAGAAAAATCAGAGAAAAAATCCAGAGTAGGTATGGTGATAACAGAATGGAATATTGTTACAAAAGAAGGTGGGCTCGATGTTTGAAAGCGATCCCACCTTCAGTCCATTCTGTTACCCAAAGTAGGCTGGGGAACTTATCAACCATGCCACAGAACCTTACCTTGCTTCTCTGCAATGCCAGGTCGATAAAGAACAAAACCCACATCATCCACGATTTACTCGAGGATGAAAAGGCAGACTTGGCTTGCTTCACAGAAACCTGGCTGGGAGAGGTCAGTGCTATCACTTGGAATCAGGCCCTCCCAGCTGGGTATTCCATTAATGAGCAGGTAAGGGAAAGTGGGTGAGGGGATGGAGTGGCCCTAGTCCATAGAGATAACCTTATCCTGACCAGGATACCTATCCGGAAAATAGACCACTTTGAGTGTGTGTATCTAAGCTTGAAAACCAGGGATAATATAGGGATTCTGTTGGTATACCGTCCACCCCATTGTCCAACAGACTCTCTATCCGAGCTGATGCAAATGGTCTCGGAGCTACTGTTGGAATCGCCCAGACTTTTAGTTCTGGGTGACTTCAACATCCCATTTGAGACCAGTTTAATAGGTGCGGCTTGTCAGTTCATGGATTCCAAGAAAGACATGGGCCTATCCCAATTGGTTTCTGGGCCAACACACTGTGTGGATCACACTCTCGATGCGGTCTTCAGTATGGAGCAGGTATATCCGTGGGCGGAGATATGGAGCATCACAGCACTGTCATGGAAGGATCATTTCCTGGTTACAGTTGGACTTAGAGCCAATGTCCGCCCCACTGGGGCTGGAGGACCTATTAGAATGGTCTGCCCTAGGAGGCTAATGGAACCAACAGGTTTTCAGAAAGCCTTGGAGGGTTCTTTGGTTGGTAATGCCAGTGATTCTGTCGAAGCTCTGGTTGACACTTGGAACAACGATCTCACCAGGGCCATCAACACGATTGCTCCTAGGCATCCTTTCCAACCCGCTTCAAATAAACCACCATGGTTCACAGAGGAACCTAGGAAGATGAAACAGGCTGGACAATGACTAGAGTACACCTGGAGGAAAACTCGACTCTTATCTGACAAGACTCGCCATAGGAATGTTCTTTATTCCTATCGAGAGGCAATATGTGCAGCACAGAGATCTTTCTGCTCTGCACGTATTATGTCTGCAGAGTCCCATCCAGCAGATTGTAATTGTTTGTGCACAGCTTCAAGGTCCCTGATTTTCCTACTCAACAGTGATAGTCCACCTGTGGAATGTGTGCTTGGTGTCCTCTTGGCTCAGGACTCATGAGGATTACCTTCTTAATCTTTCCAGATCTTTTGCATTTCTGTTGTGCTGATTCTTTTCTTATGCTCCTATAATTAAGGAAAACTTTAAAAACTTACATACTTCTATGGCATTTTGGTTGGTCCTTTTAAAGATATACTGTGGAACTGTAGATTTTGTTATTTTTCGGCTCATATCTGTTTTTGTTGTTTTGTTGCTTTCTTCTTCTTTATTAATAAACTGATCTAGAAGTAGCTACACTAAAATGTAGTGTCTCTCTCTGGCTTTTCTTCGCAAACAAAAATTCAGGAAGAGTGTTTGGACCTACTTATCAGGTCCAAAACTCCTTATACAGTACAAATGGTCAAACATTAATTACTGATAAACCCTCCATCCTGAATTGATGGACTGAACATTTTCAAAGTCTCTTCAGTGCCAACCGAGTGGTCCAAGGCTCAGCTATCCAACATATGATACAAAAACCGATGAAAAATGAATTGGATATAGCTCCCACTTTGGAAGAGACCCTTAAGGCCATACAGAAGATGAAAAACGGCAAGGCAGCTGGGATTGATGGAATCCCACCTGACGTTTGGAAACATGGAGGTCATGTACTCCATGATAAATTCCACGAACTCCTTGTGAATTGCTGGGAAAAAGGGGAACTGCCATCAGATCTCCGAGATGCAGTCATCATCACCCTGTACAAGAAAAAAGGAGCAAAATCTGACTGCTCAAACTATCGAGGCATAACACTGCTCTCTATTGCTGGAAAAATCCTTGCAAGGATACTCCTGAACAGATTAGTTCCTGCTATTGCAGAACTTCTTCCTGAAAGCCAATGTGGCTTCAGAGACAATAGGAGTACTACAGATATGGTATTTGCCCTTAGACAACTGCAAGAAAAATGTAGAGAGCAGAACGAGGGTCTCTATGTAACATTTGTTGACCTCACCAAAGCCTTTGACACTGTGAGTAGAAAAGGTCTGTGGCAGATCCTGGAAAGACTAGGATGTCCCCACAAATTCCTTAAAATGATTATCTTGCTACATGAGGGCCAGCAGACTCAAGTCAGATATGGCGATGCTCTTTCAGAGCCCTTTCTAATAGCCAATGAATGAAGCAAGGTTGTGTTCTTGCTCCAACTTTATTTACAATCTTCTTCAGCATGATGCTCCAAAGAGCTACGGCAGAGCTCAAAGAAGAAGATGGCATCTATATATGTTACCGTACTGATGGTAGCTTGTTTAACTTAAGCCGTCTGAGGGCTCACACTAAGAAAATGTAGTGTATGCATACTTAAAATATATGTATTTTAAAAGGCTACGCTATCCTATACCCACAATATCATGAATGGGACATACAGTACCTTTGAGCAGGTCTGCACAGGACTGTGCTGTTATTAATCTAGTTGATTCCTATAAGTACTGCACCACAAAATATTTGGTAAGGACCCTTGTTTTTAAATGAATCAGGCTCTAAACCACAAAATCATAATTCAGTGCACACTTGTGAAACCCAGCTTAAGTTCATCAATCAGATATGTTTCCATTAAAAAAAAATCCATCAGTATATGTGATGAACAACATAAGCTATAGAATTCTTCACTGTTCTTTATTGATGATTTTACAAAAATACCTATCCTTTCTTCTCCATTAAAATAGTTTATAGCTTGTGTACATAATGCAGACCAGGGTTATATCTGGATGGCACACTAGTGTCATGGTAACTGGCAACTTTGGCAACAGCAGGGGCAATTGGAAAAGGATGCCACCTCCAGTGCTAGTAGAGGGAGGGGGCAATTCTTACAGCCAAGACATTACAAGAAGTGTTTCTTAAACAACTGCTTTTCCAAGATGAAGGTTGTCCTTCTAGAGTACTTTGGGTGCTCGTCCACTTATCAGCCATTTGATAAACAAGTGGCACAAAGCTGGCAGTCTCCTTCTCTTCCATGCTTTTGCTTCCAATTGTTTCTTGTTTTCATTGGTACCAGTGTGTCCCCCCCTCCCTTCTATTCACTGTTGCCAGCTTTGATTTCCCCTCCTCTATTGGTGTAATTATGCTGGCAGACCCATGGATAAGGTAATTTGTAACTAAGCACGATAAAAAACATTGGGACTTGGTATATACAACATTAATGTGGGAAGTGCAATATCACATTTTGAACCCAACAACTGAATCTCTGTTTTCTGATGTATTCACTAAATGAATACTTAGCATCATGGCCTAACATTATGTCAATTGAGCAAATGTGGTAATTTAACTACTTCATTATAGGTTTTCTGCAAAGTAAAATGAAAGGAACATCACCATCAAGATGTACATTTGCCATATTTTCTAACTTTATTCCTTAATTTTTGCCTCAATATAGATTCATGATCCCTGAAGTTATATTTCTGGTACCTCACAGAAAGATGTTCTGTTTGGTATTGAAGGCAGTTCAGAACCCATAATCCATAAGCAGGTCACAATCATGGTTAAAATGATACAGAATAATCATGAAGTAGACGTGGCTATATATGAACATCATCAATCAGTATTGCATGTTCTCATAGGTTTACCTGACTCTTAGATGTCTGGCAATTCTCTGAGGCTCAACTATTTAGGAAGACTTTCAAAAGCTAGGAATTACCAAATCTTTGGCATTGGTTTGTCAGGAATTGGTGACTGAACTCCATTATAAAATGGCCAAACAACTGCAGAAACCATGCTGAGTCATGATGGCTGAGTCCATGAACTGCCAAGTCATGCCTTGTCATGTCACAGCTGCAAAAGGAGATGTTACTGGAGGGCAAGCAATATAGAACAAATTCTGATGCAATGTAACCATGTGGTTAGTTAAGCCAATGCTCTGCTGATGTGTGTATAAGTGAGCTAGACCAAAGATCATTCTCTTTTTGTGATTCTATGGTGTCTGGCGTAGCATTTTGACTGATGACTGTAAATACTGGGAATAGGTACAGCTACTTTGAAGATTAAAGCACCTCCTGTTTTCTGGAAGTCAAAACACTCTGTGTGTGAGTATTCTTGAGAATGGGTTGCTACTAAGCTTTACTGAGACAGTTTTTGGCTTCTTCCAGGGACTGAATGTCCTATCATCCCCTGACATGGTTCTGGAGTTTATGCTCTGAAATAGTGTGGCCTGCTTTTTAGCTTTGCTGTGTGTGTGTGTGTGTGTGTGTGTGTTTTTAAGAACACTGATTTCTATAACTTTAAAATGTTCATCTAAGCCATAATAAGTAGAGGCTTTTGTGTATGGTGAGGATCGCAGAGTTAATAAATTTTTTAAAAATGAATATAATTAAAACTGATTATTTTCTTCTCTCTAAGGCTATGAATATACTTCTACTGCATTTGTTTTATTAACCAAATCAAACAATCTGTATAGGTAGAATTTGTATATACACTGGGTGGCAGCGGGTAGAGAACACTGTCCAGCTAGGGGAAAAAATACTTTTTTTAAACTATAACTGCACAACTGGTTAACCATGCTGGCTGGAGGATTCTGGGAGAGTCCAAAAAGCAACTCATCCATACTCTTGTGCAGAGCGCTCTCAAGATTGGAGCCAAAGATATTTATTGATAGATAAACCTAATACAGATCCAACTTCAAGAGGGCTTTGGCAAAAATGTCCTCCACTGGGCCATCTCTATAACAAGGGCTTGTCTATATGAGGCAATAAAATGTAGATTAGTGCACAGTAACATCAATTTGCAGCAGTGTCCATTTGTATCCACAATTTTTTCAGCAAGATCGCAGGTATGCAAAGCTATCTGTGTTTGATGTTCACATGGGCATGCCAGTGAATCAAGATGGCAGGCATGAGTGAATTACTTGTGTTTTTATTCTCCCCAAGTTGTTGCCCCCAAACAATATTTTTTTAAAAAAGTAAATCCAAGGTGCGGAATTATGACCTTCCACTTAAACAAGCTTTTAAAAAACAAAACAATAAAACCCCAAACCCTGTTTCATCACCTCAGTGCATGATTGCTACCATGAACATTCAACATGGTGGTTCCAGTCATTTCATTGCCAGCAACCTTCACCCAGCAGCACCACCACAACATACACATCCAAGCAATCAACTATCCACTTCCAGCCTCACCGAAAATGCTGCAATCCGAATCTGTTGTCCCAATGAGCAGAATGTGCATTTCCCTCATGGTTTTTAAAATTTGTGCGGGAAAAGCTGTGAAGGCTTTTTCTGCACAGTATATGGTGATTTTGGCCCCCACTCCTTCCAAATACAGCAAATTGCTATGGGATCCCACTAAGACAAAAGGTATTCTTCTCAAATTCTGTGAGGAGTATTTTCACCATTTAGGTAAATTCCAAGATAATCTATCTTTGGTATCAGTGCCCCAAGCAGCCCTAATAAGTTGGGTCTAGCCACCCTTTCGATTTCCTACGGTGCCCTACTTTGAAAAAAGATCTAGGAATATTTGAGAATTTCCAAGGGTGACCAGATCAGCAGCTGGTGCTGGCCTTGACATTTACTGAGTATTTCCTATTTCCTATTGCATGAAACAAATTTAAAAAATTAAAAATGAGGAAAATGTTTTATTTTTTATTTTTTCCAGTGCTTTTTCAATTTCAGTTATTTGTTATTGCCCTCTTCCATGATCTCTCAGACTGGAGTAATTTTTCTATGGAAGCTGGAGTGATGGAGGTGGTAGAGCTGCAGTCTGAATGCTACTGAAGCCAAACTATTTTAGACTATTTTAAACATATTTATACATATCAGCTTTATAAATTACCGGAAGTGGTACCAAACCTTAGAGTTGTGTTTCCATAGCATCCCAAGTCTCCAATGCCAAGGTCATCAGCCATGAATAGAACAATATTGGGCTTTGAAACCCTATTGTTTGTAGCAGTGCTTGTTGGCCGTAAACAAAGCATCAAAAGAAAAAGGATCATCATTCTGCTGTTTTAAGGTGAGAGTCTTTAAAAGAGACCTGTTTTGTAAAAGAAAACCATGTTATGAATTAATGCTTTTCAAAATCAGGATAATAATTTAACCTTGGAGTTACAATGAAAAGAATACCAAAGGGGAGAAAATCTTCTGCATGGTCTTGACAATTATTCAAACTATCACAGTTCATAAGCAGTATGTCAAACTTAATCTTTGACATCTTAGAACACACACACACACACACACACACACACACTGAATGTGTGTGTTTGTGTGCATTCACCCTATATATTTACCGAGAGATAAACTGAAGAGAAATTTTATTTAGCAAAGGGAGTATACCTTTCATATATTTGATTACATTCAATAACGTCTGGGCCCTTCGTGCTAGAATTTCATTCATTGCAAAACACATATACACATAATAAGTTGAATGGCAATCTAAAATCGTAGCATGCAAGCATTGAGGTTCTTTAGTACTATCCATCAAGCAAGGTGGTAAAAATTTAGGGAGGGGAGCAAAGTGCATCAGACCATGGCTAACATTTGACCACATTTTTTACTCCCAGATTTCCCCTTGCCCCTAATTTTTTACCCTCTGCCTTATGTGATCTGGAGAACTTGAAGGTTTGAACACTCTTCTGGAACTGTAGTTAGTCGTAACGTATGTATTGCCTGCCTGTGGATTTTGGATTTGGTTTTGTACATAGACATGATTAACTTTCATTTTTATCTTTATTTTTCTAATCAAAATTAGCCCTTGAAAATAAGTCCTCATTAAGAACATTCCAGGCTTTGATCAGGGCTAATTTCGATGTATGGAATAGGAATGTCATGGTGTTCATGTAGCATGCATATATAACAAAACAATTTAGTATAACTGCTTTTTATTCCAGAAATTCATGGCACTGTTTTAAAAAATGGATCACTCTTATAGTAACCCAGATTAAAACACTATATACTAGAAGGAAACTATTCTTGTGTTCTGTATTTTTTTTCAGTGATGACTTAAGCAACCAGTTCCTCAACCATGCCATAATACTTCCAATTTCTATATATGGTTGTGAAAGCTGGTCAGTGAAGAAAGCTGATAAGAACAAGATAAACTCATTTGAAATGTGATGCTGGAAGAGAGTTCTACAGATTACTATGGACTACTAAAAAGACAAACCTATACCAAATCATTCCTGTACTCTCATTAGAGGTCAAGATGACTAAACTGAAACAACGTCACACACTGGGAAAGATAATACAGTTGTCCCTCCATATCCATGGATTTGGTATCCACAGATTTAAGTATTCACAGCTTGAAAATATTCTTTAAAAAATAATAATCCAAAAAGCAAACCTTGATTTTGTCATCTTATTTAAGGGACACCATTTTGCTGTGCCATTGTATATAATGGTACTTGAGTATTCATGGATTTTGTTACCCATGGGGGGTCCTGGAACCAAACCCCAGCAAATATGAAGGGACAACTTTACTACTAAGTAATGAGGAAGACAGCACTGCAGGTGGACTGATTCAGTCAAGGAACCCATGACTATGAGATTGTAAGACCTGAAAGGACAGTTGATGACTAAGGTTCTTGGAGGCCTTTTATTCATACAGCCACAATAAATAGAAGCCAATTTGAGAGAAAATAACAACACCAAATAATGCCCTGGCAAAAGGACAGAGTGAGTGTGCCACTTAAGGATAGAAAAGGGAGTCCATAAGAGGATGAGAAGATGCTCATAGGAGAAGATGTTAAAAAACAGAAATGATACAACCCAGTTGGAAGATGCCTCCTTCCATTAACTTCCTTCAATACCAGCAACTATTTTCTAAGCAGTGATGTCCTGGGCTGTGACTTTTCTAGATGCTCAATGCAGAAACAACTTCAGCATTTATGAGTGGAGTTGAATTGGTGGTCTCTAGGCAGCACTCACTTAAGGAGGACATGTTTTGGCTTTCTGTTTATATGAAAAGGAAGACATTGACCTTCCTGAAAGCCACCATCTCCTGAGCCTTGCTCTTCTCACAGTTCTTTATGGCATCAGCATTTAAGTAGTGATAAATTCAAGTTTATGCTACAGGGGACTTAAAAGGCAGATTTCATACTGCAGTCCCAACACAGTACTATGCCAACAGAGGCTTTAGAGAGAAATGTGTAACTGAGCATCTAAGTCCCCACACTGCAGAGAGAAAGCAAAGAGTGCATGTATTTATCTCTGTATGTGGAGACTTTCTGGCAGAGCTTGGAAAGTTACTGTAAAGGTTATTAGTTATTGTTCCAAGGATCCCCAAATTAGCTACTTACTGTTTTAGTGATACATTTTTAAAAGTAATGCTTAGGGAGAGATTTAAATGTAACTAAAAGCATTACCTTAAATTATATCAGGATGGAAGAAGCCATTATTTATGATACAAACACATAAAAGCAGTTGTGCCACACACACCTTGTAACTACAAAAGCAACTAAGGACTTTTTCAGACAGGGGAAAAAAATCCCAAGGAGGTCAGGAAAAGAATGGGGCTGTCGCGCCCACACAGCCCCGTTTCAGACAGCCCCATCCTCCTCTGTCCTCCTCCCGACCTTCCCCCGTGCTGCTGGCACTTCTTTTTATTGACAGAAAACCTCAAGGAAAAATGCAAAGAGGGAGAAAATGGAAAAGAAAGTTTTAAAAGATTAGACAATCTTTCCTCATTTCACCTGTAGCATTGGTACATTGGTGTAACTGGCCTGACTAAAGGTTCGTCTAAAAGTTTCCAAGGTAACTCCATCTTTGAAGTGTAACAAGGGCTGACATGCATCCATTGTGGTGATAATACAAAATCAGTTTTCCTGTACAAATAAATAGTTTTCCTTTCAATACCAGCTACAACTACTTACTGCATGGAGCACCACCATAACAGTATGAGGATCCACATATTCAACAATAGTTTTTTATGGGCACCAGAATTCCTAAAATGGTGACAGTCAATGTTAAATTGTTCTGTTTGTTAAAGTTCAGAAGGACAACTACATATTATTATTATTATAACTACTATTTGCCTACATCTCTACAGTGTAATGTGGCTTTACTACAGAGTCAGGCCATATATTCCCATTGTTCTCCAGGCCATTTTCTTGATCTTTCTTCATTTACTGTGTGGATTTTCAAATCTAACAAAATGCTGTAATACCTTTTTTGCAGCTATGTGCTCTATACTTGGAATACTCTTACTTTTTATAACATAATTTTGTTGGGTCAGAATTCATCACGGCTTTTTATGTATCCTTCTGACAGTTATGGTATATTATTCAAGGACTCTAGGAAGATTACAGTTTGAAGTCACAGTATGCAGACTCATGATCTTTCTTCTCTCTGTCCAAAAATAACTCTTCACAAAGTGATGAACCAAAACTTTGACTGACTGACACACACACACACACACACACCTGAGTTTAATTGGTTGTCACTTTAATCAAATATGGCATGTTGTACCCCACTTTCTTTTTTCTCTCTCTACTTGTAACATGCCTACTAGCCTCAATACATCAATGATTCAATGATGTGATGAAAATACAATAATGCTGGGTAAAGCTGGAGGTAATAGGAAAAGAGAAATGTGACACTGCAGATGGATTGTCTTAACATAGGAAGCCATGGACCCAAGTTGCCAAGGCCCAAAGCTCTCTTTCATAGGATTTCCATAAAGTCAACTCTCTTTAATGTCAGATAATGACATTTTCTGATGTTATTATATCATCTGATGTGCAAACAGACCCCCCCCTTCACTCATTATGCACATGAAGGAGGATGGATGGATGATGCTGATCCTGTGTCCGTATTTCAACAGTTCATCAGTCCTGCTTGCCACACATTCTGTTTGCATATCTAGCACATAAGCTAGCAGACCTTTTGGTTCTTTGACTTTCTATAATTCTAGATAGCACAAAATTTTATTCATCTACAGCTGTTCTTGGGTAGGTACCTGCTACCTGATACCAATGATCATGTGCAGATGTCATTGTGAAGTCAGAGAGTAATATATTAAATGGATAATGTGTTAAATTGGCTTTTGATGGTGCATGAACGTATGACCATAACAAAGGTTTGTTTCACATAGTTTGGGTTGGTCCTATTCCTGAAGAAATGGCATGAAAAACATGAAAGGTCTTTTCAGTGAATGTTGATTAAGCATTTCAATCCCCTCCCCACTGCCTCTTGCACTCTCTGGCGTCAGTTACATGACAATTTTTATCATGGGGAGAAACGGGATTTCCTGATCCTGAGTTCATCCCCTGTTGTTTAGACGATTTTTCCTTCGACGAACTATATTCCAGGACTGTTGTTTACATGAAAACCTTTTCTGTGACAAAAGCAGGATCCTCAGACATAGTATCTTGTGGGTTTGGGGTTTTTTTTTTTTTTACATGGGAAAAGTTTCCAGGATTATTATTTGTTTTTAGCTGTCAGTCAAGGATGTGATTACTAATTTTTTCACAACCTTGGTGATGTATTTCCTGTGGAGTTTCCCAACACGAGCAATGCTATTGGCTGCCACAAATATTTGCTCAAGTTTCATCATTGGTCAGAGAAGGAAGGCGAAGGCAACCCCCTCTGAAAAAATGCCTGTAAAAAAAAAATCCCCTGATGGGCTTGCCTTAAGTTCTCCAGCTCTGTTTAAATGGCTGTAAATCCACAGAAGTTACTGCAAAATAAAAAATTGTTTGTCTTTAAGAACCCACAAGAATCACTCTTGAAAACCAGGAGCTGTAGGCTATATTTCAAAGGAAGGAACTTTTAAAACCACTTAGGCAGCTTGAAGGCATGCATGCGCGCACACACACACACACACACACCTGCTTTGTTTTCAGCCAAGAGGGAAGAGAGTGGTTTACAATCTACTGAAGGACATATACACACACACCCGCCTGTGCCTAGAGGGAAGATCAGGAGGGGAAAAGAAGTGAGTGGTTTGCAGTGAGAGAATCCGTTTTAAAAAATACATGTCCCTTTAAAAGGAAGACTGATGGCACAGGCAAATGGGAGCTTCAAGCTTGGCAGTAAGAGAATCCATTTTAAAACAAAAGCCTCCATGCAGGGGACAGGGAGGGTGACTGACCCCTCCTTCTCATAACTCTGAGCCTCCCCCTGGCCATCTCAATTTCCGGCCATCTCCTACTCCTGAGATAATTTGTCCCGACCTGTTCACATTTCCAATTTTCCACAACCTCCTGTGACTTTTTAAAAAAACACGGGACAAACTGTGGGATGGAAAGTCCCGCAGATTGAGGGATAAAAGGTGGCTCCCACTCCTGAATAGCTCAAGACTGTCACACAGGATGTGTGAACTACCAGAGATCGACACGAATTCATCTCACTATATCTCATCTCATCATGTAAACGGCATCTCTGACTCAGAAATCCTCAGCATTCAGCAACACCAGCCAAATCTTTTAAAGACTACAGGTTGCATGTTGCTGTGTGGTACTCTGAAAAAAAAAAAAAAACCCTACAGGCACACTTGATTAAATAAAAGGAGATTCAGCCAACCAAGTTGTATTCACTGGTATCTACCTCAAGAAAAAAGTGTTTCCTCCCTAATTAAAAAGTTAATTTGAATTGTACAACTAGAGGTTTGTGGAAAGCACAAAAAGAAACAGAAGAATGTTAATGATGAAAGATCAAAGGGCAAATTTAAACAAAATTGTCACTATCACACTGATGGTTAACTTGTCAAGATTTTTTTTCCAACTGACTTAAACTAGGGAAGAGCTACTGCCCTTGCCCTTTGGAACCTGAGAATTGGAAGAAAATTTCATACAGGGAGACAAAATGACCATTTGGGGAGCCTCAGCTTCTATTTGCATCTCTGTCACTACCTCTCCAAATCATAGACACAGGGAAAGGGCACATACATCAAAGTTACTACAGTCTATTTAATATATCTCCAAAATCTAAATGAATAAGCCCCACTGCAATACAGTCTCACTGCTTAATCATAAAATCAGTTTCTCTTCTCAAAATAACCCACTGACAGACAATGCACATGAGTTTTGACCCAAAGGACAGTAAAAATACTAGGTTCTACAGAGCATGTGTTCAAGAGTGCTGGAAATGAAGAAAAAAAATACACTATCCAATGAATGCTGCTTGTACAAAATTTTGTTTTTCTCTGTAATACTGTCCAGAGATAGACATGGACTATTGTATTTCCCCCTTTATAATTGTCTCTGTATTATTTGGTATCATCCTGCTCCTTTCCTTTTCTTCCACACATTAAATTGACACATCATGAGCAGTTGTAATTTTGTGCATATACTTTCATATGGAAAAAAAGTAGTAAACTTGGTCTTCTCAACTATTTGCTTGCTTTCATCACTTGATCATTCTAGAAGCACAGAGCAGATGTAGCCTGATATATTTTGAAGAAACTTCGAATCTATTTTTACCTCCGAACACATTTCCAAGGCATGAATAACTGTCTGATCTTTATGACATTTCCTCAATTCAACATTCTACAGAAATGCTTCAGAAAATGCTACTCATGCTTTATTGTATAATATGCAAAATGTTACTGCTGAAATAATTCAGATTTATAAAGGTACTTCACTGTAGAATTTTTGGAGGAATTGGGATAAATTAACCAGTTCAAGACCTATGAAGGTGAAACTGTAAATCTTGTCAGATTTAACAAAGAGATTATTCTTTAACTATTCCTAATGACACACAAACCATAACTCTTTATAGATAAACATCTGAGGATAAGTCACAGGATAAGTTTTCAATTTTTAATGGTTTTACATGTTAACTGAAGTATGTGGTCCTTGTTGCCTCCAAGGTAGAGATCACAGAAAAATTGTTTTTTGTATGACTTTTAGTGTTGTGATGTGATGTAAATTTAAACACCAACGTAAAATTAAATGTTATCTCTCTGGCTTTTCTTCACAAACGAAGATTCAGGAAGGACATATCCCGCACTTTCTGCAAGTTCACTGATGACTAAAAAGGCCAATCCGAGATAAACAAGTCCGGTTGCAAAAAGTACAGCAGAAGGTCTCCTTGGGTGATGTTTGTGGGTTGTGATTCTTTCTGCGTTGTCGTTTCTCTTCAAGACTTGTTCGGCGTGAGTTCTCAAATAAGGCTGCAGCACTATGGATAGTGCGTCTCCATGCCTCCCGATGTGAGGCCAGGGCAGACCACTGTTGGTGATCAATTTGGCCGAGCCTGAGATGTTGTTTCAGGGAGTCTTTGTATCGCTTTTTTGGAGCGCCCCTCTTAAGCTGACCCACGGCAAGTTCACCGTAGAGTAGTATTTTTGGGAGGCGATGGTCCTCCATCCTAGAAACGTGCCCTGCCGAGTGCAGCTACGTTCTCAATATCATGGCCTCAATACTGGTGATCCCTGCTTGCTCAAGGACAGCAAGATTCGTCACATAGTCAGTCCAGTGTATATTTAGGATTGTGCGTAGACAGCGCTGATGAAAGCGCTCGAGGAGTCGTAGGTGGTGGAGATAGGTGACCCATGTTTCAGATCCATAAAGGAGGATAGACAGTACAATGGCTCTATACACACTGATTTTTGTGCTTTGCCTCAGGTGTTTATTGCTCCAGACTCTTTTGTGAAGTTTTCCAAATGCACTATATGCCTTTGCTAATCTGTGATCGATCTTTGTCAATCTTGGCATCTGAGGAGATGATGCTTCCCAGGTAGGTGAACTGCTGAACGGACTTGAGCACAGACTTGCTGACGGAAATGTGGGGATGGAGGTGTTCGTCCTGTGGTGCAGGCTGGTAAAGAACTTCTGTTTTCTTCAGGTTGACTTCCAGCCCAAACAGCTCTGCAGCTGTTGCAAAGCAGGATGTTAGGCGCTTCAGAGCTGCTTCTGTGTGGGCAACAAGGGCAGCATCATCGGCAAAGAGCAGCTCACGAACTAGATAGTTTAGAGTCTTAGTGTGACCCCTCAGGCGGCTTAAGTTAAACAAGCTACCATCAGTACGGTAACGTATATAGATGCCGTCGTCTTCTTCAAGCTCTGCCATAGCCCTTTGGAGCATCATGCTAAAGAAGATTGTAAATAAAGTTGGCTCAAGAACACAACCTTGCTTCACTCCATTAGTTATTAGAAAGGGCTCTGAAAGAGCATCGCCATATCTGACTTGACCACGCTGGCCCTCGTGTAGCAAGATAATCATTTAAAGGAATTTGGGGGGACATCCTTGTCTTTCCAGGATCTGCCACAGACCTTTTCTACTAACAGTGTCGAAGGCTTTGGTGAAGTCAACAAATGTTACATAGAGACCCTTGTTCTGCTCCCTACATTTTTCTTGCAGTTGTCTAAGGGCAAATGCCATGTCTGTAGCGCTCCTATTGGCTCTGAAGCCACATTGGCTTTCAGGGAGAAGTTCTTCTGCAATAGCAGGAACTAATCTGTTCAGGAGTATCCTTGCAAGGATTTTTCCAGCAATAGAGAGCAGTGTTATGCCTCGATAGTTTGAGCAGTCGGATTTTGCTCCTTTTTTCTTGTACAGGGTGATGATGACTGCATCTCGGAGGTCTGATGGCAGTTCCCCTTTTTCCCAGCAATTCACAAGGAATTCGTGGAATTTTTTTGTGGAGTGCATGACCTCCGTGTTTCCAAACTTCAGGTGGGATTCCATCAATCCCAGCTGCCTTGTCGTTTTTCATCTGCTGTATGGCCTTAAGGGTCTCTTCCAAAGTGGGTGCTATGTCCAATTCATTTTTCATCGGTTTTTGTATCATATGTTGGATAGCTGAGCCTTGGACTATTCGCTATTGGCGCTAAAGAGACTTTGAAAATGTTCAGCCCATCGATTCAGGATGGAGGCTTTATCAGTAATTAATGTTTGACCATCTGTACAGTATAAGGAGCTTTGGACCTGATAAGTAGGTCCAAACACTGCTTTAAGAGCTTCATAAAATCCTCTATGATCACCCAGATCTGCACAGCGTTGTGTCTTTTCTGCTATATTGATCCACCACTTGTTCTGCATGTCTCGGAGTTTTTCTTGTAGTTTACTACATGTGAGGCGGAAAGCTGCTTTTCTTACATGGCAGGTTGGCTGCGTGAGGTATGCCTGGTGAGCAGTTCTCTTCTTTGCCAACAGCTCCTGGACCTCTTGGTTGTTTTCATCAAACCAGTCTTGATTTTTCTTGTGGGAGAACCCGAGGGATTCTTCTGCAGACTGGAGGATACTGTTTTTGATATGTTGCCAAAGCACTGTAGGAGAAGGGTCTGTAGGATGGTCTTCAAGTTTTGTTTCTAGATTTGCCTGGAAGTTGTCTCTCATGGTTGCTTGTTGAAGATTGTTGACTTGGAGTCTCTTCTTTAAGATGCCACCCCTCTTAGGTTTCAACTTAAGATGAAGATTTAGTTTACATCTGATGAGGCAATGATCTGTTTGGCATTCTGCACTGGGCATCACTCGGGTATGACGGACATTGCGAATGTCTCTCTGACGGACTAGAAAATAGTGAATGCGGTGCCAATGTTTGGATTGGGGATGCATCCAGGTTGTCTTCAAGCTATCTTTCTGCTGAAAGATTGTGTTTGTAATAGTCAGCTGTTGTTCTGCACACAACTCTAGCAGGAGGTGTCTGTTATTATTGCAATTTCGAACACCATGCTTGCCTAAGACACCTTTCCAGGCTTCGAAATTCTTTCCTACTCTGGCATTGAAGTCACCAAGGATAATAATTTTATCTTCTACAGGGACTTTTTGTATGAGTTGGCGTAGGTCTGTGTAGAATTTTTCTTTCTCTACAGAGTCAGCTTACATAGTTGGGGCATATATACTAAAGAGAACTATATGAGGGAGGTGTAAGGAAATAATGCGATCAGAGTGTCCTGTTGGCAAGGTTTCGAGTTTGGAGGCAATGGAGTTTTTAATCATAAAGCCTGCTCCTGAAAGATGTTTTTCGGTTTTGGGTTTGCCAGACCAGTAAAGTGTGTAGCCGGCACCATGTTCTTTAAGGCTGCCTTCCTCAGGGAAGCGAACTTCACTAAGAGCAGGGATGTCAAAGTTAAGTCGTGATAGTTCATGGGCTATTCGGGCAGAATGACGCTCAGGCCGTCCACTATCTTCAGAGTCTCGCATGGTTCTGATGTTCCAGCATGCAAGTGTCAGTTTATTTACACCTTTGGAGGCTGGTGTGAGCCTTTGTTTCTTTGCCTTGGTTTGACCGCATCAGAAGATGCCCATTGGCTGTGGCTAGCTAATCAGGTAGTTGGGGATGAGCTTTCGTTAGGCCACCTTTTCTAGGCCCCTCTCCATATGGAGCAAGCAGTGCTCTCCTTAAAAAAGTCTGCTTGGTCATTCAGGCTGCTGCCGAACAAGACTGTCATCTCCCGGGTCAGCCTCGAGCGACCAATGTCCTGAACCGCCTGCATGCAGGGTTGGGTCTGCGGCTTCCAGTGCATCTTTACACCTGCCGTTTCATCCCTTGCCTATCACTACAGGGCTTTTTTGGAACTGGATTTGTCCTTCGAGCCTGTGCAATGGATTTTTCTGGTGGAGCGCAGCGTACACAGAACTGGCCTCACCCTTTAAACCAAAGGTTCATCTCCTGTGGCCTTGCAAGCATGGACGTAGCAGCAAGGTCCTCGGGTCGTAGGTTTGATTAGAGTTTCCTTCTCTTAGATGGTTGACCTTACAGGGTTGGACGAGCACTATCTGCCCGGGTTTGGGGTTAGAGTTTTCCTTCTCCTAGGATGGTTGCCACAAGGCTAGAGAACCCATCCTGCCCTTTGATGCTCTTTGTCAGACCCTTCGGTTTTGACCTGTCTGGCATGGGAGACCCTACCAGTGGCTTTATGCCACCGCCAGCATAGCTCAAAACATCATTAGAGTACTCAAGCCTCTCTCCCACGACAAGGGGGCGTCAATGGAGAGGTCTTAGCTTCTGCCTTTTGGGTATTTAGGCTCTCCATGTCACTTACTACCAATCCTGTATATAACCATATCGATATTTTTGCTTTATAAGCCACACAGAGAACATGTGCAGAACTTGTAAAATTACTTTAAATTTTACAAGTTTTACAATTTTACTTTAAATTTAAGCAAACAGTTGATTATAGGATAGGGTCCTGGAGGGGTACTGCACTAGCATTAATGGTTTATTTCAGTAGCAACTTCATTTTCTTCATTTTTGTGGACAGAGGGGGCAATTGTAGCAAAAACGGGTAAAGGCTGCTAGCTCTGTGTTGTGTGTTTTTTGAATGTTAGGTTTCCAGGGAGTCCATGGGGCCAAAGCAGGAAAAAATTAACATTCTCAATATGATTTCATTTTCAAAACTGTGAGACCATAATCAAGAATCTGATGTAAAAAAGGAAGAAATTATATAATGCTGCTTCAGTTAATGGATAAGTGGATAGAACAAATGTTTACTCCATAATGAAAGGGAGTGGAAATAAAAAACTGAAGGTAAAACAACCATGGAATACCATACTGCTGCGTTTTGATACTCCCCCCTCCCAATTGATCCTCCCTTTATTCTATACTGGCATGTGGTATAGGGGTTTGAATACTGGACTATGACTCTGGAGAACAGAGTTCAAATCCCCTCTCGGGCGTGGAAACCACTTGGAAATGACCTGAAGGCACACAACAGCCACAAGTGGTATATTCACATCCTGATCACAATAATTATGTCAAATAAATAAAAAAGAACCGTATATAAAGTTGAAGGGTTCCAGGCTGGCATCCATAGATTTCGCTTGCTGTTGTTTTTTCCAAAAAATCCAAGAAATGCTATGCTCTGCGAAGGACAAAATAGACCCTCTCACAGCTAGGAGTTTATTACATACCATACAGCTGTGGACAAGTTTACATAGGGACCACTAAATGCTGGGGCAAACATGAATCAAGGAACATGAGAGACACTGCAGACTGGGCCAGGCAGAAAAATCAGCAGTAGCAGAACTTGTTATAAACCAACCTGGACACAAAATGCTATTTGAAAACACAGAAATTCTAGACCAGGCCAACAGTTATCATATCAGAATGCACAGAGAAGCTATTGAAATCCACAAACACCTGGACAACTTCAACAGAAAAGAAGAAACCTTAAAAGTAAACAAAATCTGGCTCCCAGTATTGAAACACAATAGAATCAAAACTCAATACTTACAAAAGAATTCCACCCAGGGACAGGGGGATTTCCAGCAGATAATGGCCCATCAACCAACCATTAACCAAACAGACACTAACGAGCCTTGCATTTCTAAACCCAGAAACTAACCATTCAATTACATAAATTTACATATACTCCCCAACAAGGGTTGAATATAAACTCCACATACACTCCTACCCAACCATTCTCTGAAGATGCCAGCCACAGATGCAGGCGAAATGTCAGAAAGAAACTATTCCAGAATATTCCAAATGGCCTCACAGCCCAGAAAAAAAAACCAAGGAAAATCTAAGAACTATATATTTTCAACCCACACATCAACAAATCAAGAATGCAAATCAAAATGTGTCAGGAAAGCATGTACTCTTTCTCCAACACAGCTCAGTAAGGGAGCTGTGCAGTATGTGTTGAATTCTGTCCATACACCAGAACTGGTAAGGTAACTTATTTGCAAGCTTACATAAAGCTACTTGGCAGGGATCCTAACATAAACCTGCAGCACAGTTTGCTCTGGTCTAAGAGATAAAGAGGAGATTCTATGAGCCATTTTTAAAAAGGGGGCAATTTCCAGTTAATTTGCTGTACCAGACTGCAAAACACGGGAGAAATAGCCACCAGTCAGAGTAGTTAAAGTGGCTGGAAACTTGTGACCCTTCCTTGCCCCCAAAAGGTCTCAGAACAATTGTTTTGTTCCTGACTGCAAAAAATAAAAATAAAAATGCCACCTATTTTTGGAGACAATTCTTTTTCTTTGGTTTTTTTCCTATCTTTTTAAAATACGCAATACAGTACAGTAAATTTTTGTATAATTTCACTATTAAATTTTTTAGGGAAAGGTTGAGATATACATCATGAATAATTGGTATCCATACTATAATATGTGACAAACTGATTGGGAAACTATTACTTTTTGATAGAGCAATTTCATAATCTATTAAATCATATAGAAAATGGCATGTTAATCCCAAAATGAAGGACTTCATCCAAGTAAGACAAATCATTTGAACATCATTTGCTTTGCTTTATGAGTTTAATCTACCCAGCTTTGAAAACCATTCAGTATGCGGTTATCAGTGAGTCTAAGAAACCAAAGATTATTGAACACCAGCTACATTAAAAGGGAAACAGCCTCCTTAGTTTTCTTGTGGCTTATAGCCAAGCAATTAAAAAATCTTATACAGCCCCAGTATATTATGGAAAAGCATGACTAGCTGGAGATAATTTGCTTCCTGAGAAAAAGTAACAGAAACACCATACCCACATCACCTCAAAAGTCAGCAAACTTTTAGTGAAATGAGAGTTTGCAATACAAGAAATCAACCATTGAAACATAGAGTCTGAAGGGACCAAAGGGGCCATCTAGTCCAACCCCTGCTATGAAACAATACCCAACTGAAACAATCCCAAAAGATGGCCAAAGAGCTCCAAGTCCAATTTCTCTGAGGCAGTATGTTCCACTGCCGAACAGTGTTTCCAGTAAAAAAAAAAAAAAAAGTTCTTCCTAATGTTTAGGTGGAATCTTAGGGGGTTTTTTGGGGTGGGTGGGTTGTTTTTGTTTTTTTGTAATTTGTAATCATGTTTTAAGGCTCAGCTAGATGGGAGAATTAATTGCATAAAATAGTGCATTACCTCACTATTGCAGCAGTGTTCATTTGTTCCCCAAGATCCATTTGCAAGATCACTGCCATGGGAAGCTGCAGTTTACATGGAGCATACTCGCAAGAAAACATGGTGGCTGCAAGTGATTACCTGCCTTATTAGTCAAGCGAAAGCTCCCTCCATCCCCCCCACTTTTTTATTTTTTGCTTTGTTAAATGAGAGGTGAGGAAAAGTGATCTTTTGATTAAAAACATTTTTTCTTGCTCTGCTGCTCCCAAAAAGCACTGGATTGTTCCTCTGAAAAAACAACAACAATGGTGGCTGTGGCTGCTTCGTTGCTGGGAAGACTGCCTCTGTGCATGTCCAACCAATCATGTTTGACTTCCTGGATGTGCCCCAATTCAAGTTGGTTGTTCAGACAGGCAGTTATGCATATTTCACTTTTTTTTAAAGATCACAAGAAAGCTGTTATTGCAAAATGCTTCGAGTTTTCAGAGCCACTCTTTCTGAATATGGTGAATCCTGGCAGGAGCTCATCTGGACAAACGGTATTCTTCCCACATTCTTTTAGGACTTTTTCATCATCTAGACAACCCCTAAGTCTCTGGAGCAGCTGAAAACAAGCTCATCCCATCTTCTACATGGCATCCCTCAAGATATTTAAATATGGCTATTGTATCATGTCTCAGAGTTCTCTTCTCCAGGCTAAACATACCTAGCTCCCTAAGTCATTCCTCATAAGGCTTGGTTTCCACACCTCTTACCATCTTGGTTGCTCTCTTCTGAATATAAATCTTCTGTAAAATTTCTATGCTCTATTCAGATTTCTTAGGATAAATACACTGAACAGACACTATGATCTCAAGCTGAAGAATGTTTGAGGGTAAATAAATCAATTGTTTCTCTCATACATGCAGATTAAAGTGAAGGAATATGTTTAAACATGCAAAACATCAACAAAATAACAAAATGAATATATAATAGGATTAGGAAATGAAACCAAAGAATTAATGTCTTTAAAATAATAAATAATTCTTTAAATAAAGACTAAAAGAGAGAAAAAGCCCATATAAGTATTAAAAAGCCTGAAATATATAAACCCTAATAAAACAAATAAAAAATAAAAAATCCTCACAAAAATAATGTTAACTATATAACAATATAACAATATCTTTATGGTGTTAAGATTTACATATTTCTTTGGAAGATTCAAGAGTGAAAGTATATCTTTTCCTCTGGTATTATATCATAAACAAGTTTGACTGAGTCATCAGGTATGTATTAAATTCTTTACGGAGGACAGAACAATCCATCCTTCACATCAAAAGAATACTTCAGAAAATATAGATCTCAGGTGGGCAATAGTGACACTCCAACTATTTCTGGACTATAGCTCTCATGATCCCTCACCATTGGTTATGCTAGGAACTGCAGGGCAACAACATCTGGATGGCCTATTCTAGTATTAGATGAAGAGTTGGCCATGGTCCAGAAATGATGGATACGGGGATATGAAAGAAAGAGTCTGATTCCACCATTTCAAGCAGTCTGACACTAGACAGAACTGCCGCACCAAAAATATCAGTTCTATATATTCAGTCCACTCTTGCTTTCCTAGCCTAAGGGCTCATCTACATGAGCCAGGATATGCCGGCTCCCCGCCAGTGTAACCTGACTGTTGAGCTGGCCTGTTCTTCCCCCATTACCTCCACGGAATGGGCCAGAGTCCAAACAGGAACACCATCTCATTCCTGTAACTGCAGCCACCATTTTCCTTGCTATCTTGGAAGCCAGGAAGGGGGCCCAAAACATGTGACCAAAGGCCCCTGCATTTGATCAGCCTTGGTCACATGCTCAGGGACTCCTGCCTGGCTTCTGGGTCAGGGAGATAGCAGTAGCAATAGCATTGAGCAATAGCATTTATATTTCTATGCCCCTTATTAGTGTAAAGCATTCCCTAAGCAGTTTATAATGTGTTAGCTAAATGCCCCCCAACAAGCTGGGTACTCATTTTACCAACCTACAGAAAGATGGAAGGCTGAGTCAACCTTGGAGCCATGTAGGATAGAACTCACAATGTTGTGGCTGCAGTACTGGCATTTAACCACTGCGCCACCAGGTCTCCCATAGCAGTGAGGAGTGGCATGCCAGACAGGCTTCTGTGGACATGTGGGGGGTGATCCAGGTTTTGGCTGGTGGGAACAGATTAAACTGGGTATTATTATGTAACAGTTTATCTGCTCCTACCTCGGCATGTCCTTGTCTCAGCCCCGTATCTGCCCCCATAGGCAGAACAGGGCAAAAACCCTATGTCATATAGATTGCAGGGCTCTGGAATGAGGGCAAGCCATGGTATTTAGCCCATGTAGACAAGCCACAAGCCAAGAAGTCTCTTCCTTGCTACATGCTACCTGCCAGGACATCTCTCTTGTTTTAGTTGCTCATCTAGCTGTATTCCTCCTTCCTTCAGTAGCCCATGGCTATTCCATGTTTTGTAAAGGACTCATTTTGGTTAAGTGAAACCTTGACAAAGTATCCTTTAGTGGGTGTTCTCCTCTTGTCAGTGGGCCCTGCTGTTGTTATACGGCTGTGGTGATGTTACCTGGATGTGGTGATGACCTGTCAGGAGAATTGTGGAAATTTTCCAAAAAGAAAAAAGAAAAGAAAAGAAAAAGAAAAAGAAAAGAAACGAAAGGGGGGGGGTAGTTAGCTCTAGCTGCCTAGCACTGCTGAGAATAGCAGTTTTGGGATGACGGGTAGAATAAGAGAACCTCAGGAAAAGAATCAAGAGAAGACATTCTCCTTTTGCCAACTGTTGGTCAGATTTCTATCCCTCAGATCTGAGGGATCCTACAGATGCCAAGATAGTCATAAAGGAGCTGTGTGACCTACAGCTATAGCAAAAAAAAAAAAAAGGGGGGGTGGAGGAAATGCATTTGAGCTTCATGAATGAATCTACATCAAAGAGGAAACCCAGACACTCACCTAAAATGAATAGTGATATAGTAAATATCAATATATTAAAGAAATTGATTGTGTATATACTCAGGATTTATCCATCTTGTATTGAACAATTCAAGACCAAAATGCTGCCATTTAAAATAAAGTCATGACCACTGTCTTAGTAGAGCAATGTAAACTTTGCTAATGTAACTGCATTTTAGTAAAAGCATTTAGCCCACATATTTGGTATATAAGTGCATGCATAAAGTGTATATAGTTTCTTTTTTATTCTGGAAATACAATATTAGTTTGAGATGTATCTCCAATTCCAGTGGATTTGGCAAATATGCAGAGATAAAACATCCAGACAAACATCCGGTGAGACATAGATAAATGAAATGTGTGCTAGTTTGAACACACCTGAGTTGTTGATGCTGCTGGCTTTATTCAACAAATTTACATAAAACAAAGGTTATATAAAATCAGATAATGTAGGGCCACTCTGAAAAAAACACCTACAGGTTTAATTATGCTGTGTTTATGCCAGGAAATTTGATTAGATCACATAGTCACCTAGCCAGAAATTGAGGCTGTAATTTTAATTCAGGTTTTTAACTAAAGACAATGAAAGAGTATGCCAACTTTGAAAACTTTCATCTGTAATGAAAGTAGACGTGAATGATTGTAAAAGTATATTCTTTTTAACTGTTCACAGCTCTGAAATCCTCTTTTATATCTACCTACACCTTCTTTTCTCTGCTTAACCATTACTCTGTTTTATTACATCAATTAATGGGGAATCTCTTAATATACTTGCTAACCTTTCAGTAATTTCAGCAGGATTTTTGAAGATATAGTGGGCCCTCCACGGGCTCCATATCCACAGGCTCCAGATATGGATAATCATGCCCCATATTATAAAATGGGGACAACATTAACTTGGACACTCTGAAGCGTGTGTGTTCACGTCACCACTATTTAATAATATGGGGCATGATTATCTGTGTTTTTTGGTATCCATGTGGGGTCCAGTAACCAACCCCCCCCCATGGATCTGAAGGGCCCACTGTATATTAATGAAAGAACTCCCACAAACTGTACAGTGGCCAAATGTCTATTTTCTTCTCTTAGCTAGGTCACATTACACATTTGACTATGCTAAGTAACATATTTGCTTGGGGAACCTATTTTGAAACTGCTAGCTTGCTCAACTAATGCTTTCAAAAATGTTATTACTGTACAACTACTAGCTCTCACTTTCTGGAACCACAAAGTCCAAATTAAAACAAACATGCACACATTACTTGAATGTAACTTTTTTTCCAGCATGCAATGGTTTAAATGTGGGGAAAGAAATAAGTGCCTCACAGCAGGGAAATGCTATTTTTAGGAATCCCACAGCTTTTCCCATAGATTTCCACTGCTATCAGACACAGAGCTCTAAAAAGCTTTTCTCTCTCTGGCTTTTCTCTGCAAATGAAGATTCAGGAAGGACTCATCCCACGCTTTCTGCAAGTGCACTGATGACTAAAAAGGCCAATCCGAGATAAACAAGTCTGCTTGCAGAAAGCACAGCAGAAGGTCTCCTTCGGTGATGTTTTTGGGTTGTGATTCTTTCTGCGTTGTCGTTTCTCTTCAAGACTTGTTCAGTGTGAGTTCTCAAATAAGGCTGCAGCATTGTGGATAGTGCATCTCCATGCCTCCCAATGTGAGGCCAGGGCGGACCATTGTTGGTGATCAATTTGGCCGAGCCTGAGAAGTTGTTTCAGGGAGTCTTTGTATCGCTTTTTTGGAGTGCCCCTCTGCCTTTTGTAATAGATACCATACAATAGGCTTGACATTCTTGTACAGTATTAGTGCTTTCTCTGATTACATTATTTTGGTTTAAAGCTGTGGAATTGGGCATGCCTAACACCAGATAATATTACACTATTATAACTTGGCTTTTTCAGGTTGAGGCTCCCCTATCTGGAATTTCAAATTCCAAAATATTCCAAAATCCAAAATTGTCCACCTGGGTGGCTGAGAGAGTGACATTTTTGCTTTCTAATGGTTCAATGTAAACAAACTTTGTTTCATGCATAAATTATTTAAAATATTGTATATAAAATTAAACTCAGGCTGTGTGTGTACAAGATGTATATGAAACATAAATGAATTTCATGTTTCGACTTGGGTCCCATTTCCAAGATATTTCATTATGTATATGCAAATATTTCAATATCCAAAATATTTCAAAATCCAAAATACCTCTGGTCCCAAGCATTTCAGATAAGGGAGACTCAACCTGTATTTAGTCAGGGAAAACACACCCTCCAACATTTCAGAAATGAAAACTAGGTCACATTTGGCCAAGCAACATCAGAGTGTGGTGTAGATGGCAAAAGTTATTCATGAGGAAGATCATACCAGCTAGGAAAGGCTACAGCAGGCTACAGAGGCTTCTTTGCTGCACTTGAATTAGTGATCCCCTCCTTTTTTTTTTTTAATACGTGCATAATCAATGCCATATCTCTGTAAACTATCCCTGTTATTTGGAATGTGCACCTACACTACCAGATTGCATTCATATCCTAATTACACACTTACAAAACCATCCCACTTCATCTCAAAACGATTTGGTGGGAGACATTTTTAAGTTGTTCCAACTCAGGCTGAGATTTTGAAATCTGAGGATTTGTGCCTCCTGTTGACTATTTTAAGAAATACAAAAGTAATTTATACAAATGCACAATTATTTCTAATGTAGGACTATGTAACAGTCCTGCAAAATATCAGAAAGGATAGGTTCATCCAGAACATGAGGCTTAAAAAAAAATGCTGGAGAAAATGAATCACTTTCTCTCCTCCTGCGTATGAAAAGAATGCACGTGGTATAGGTTTACTCACACTACAAAGCTAAAAAAAAGTTTCAAAGGACAGATTCAGGCTCTATATTATGACACTTGAATGCCAGTTTAAGGTTCTTTTAAATAGTGAATCATGATAGAATTCAATCGGAGAAAGCAAAATGCCAGAGTTACTGTCCTTTCCCCAAAGTACAGCAATTAGAAAGTTCCTTGTAAAAATGCGCCCTAGGTTTAGATTCAGTGAGTAACTGTGCCAGGGGTCAGTTTTCATCCCTGCACTCCTTTAGTGGGCCATACCCAATAATTTCTTGCAAATGAAAATTACACCACACTTTTTGTTTTCACTTTTGGTTGGTTTTCAGTCCTCTTTCAAGTTTTTCTTTTTTTTTGGGGGGGAGGGTTGGGTAATCATGGAGATGAAGAAATAAACTGTCATAGTTTTATGCAGTTTTGCCATTTTTAAGAGTTTTTGGATGAAAATGCAGGGGGTGTGGGCTTTGGGAATGTCCAAGGGAGGGGGCTACACAATGGGTTAGCGGGGCTGCCCATGTCCTGTGAGAGCCAGTGTGGTGTAGTGGTTTGAGTAGTGTACTATGACCCTGGAATTGAGGGTTAAAATCCCTGCTCAACCATGGAAGCCCACCAGGTGACCTTGGACAAATCACCCTCTCTCAGTCTCAAAGGAAGGCAAAGGCAAAAACCCATTTGAACAAATTTTGCCAAGAAAACCCCATGATAGGTTCACCTTAGGTTGCTATAACTCAGAAATGACTTGAAGGCACACAACAAGAACAACAACTATGGCCTGTATTTTTCTCACCCCTTTTATAGAAGGCGGACTATGCAAATAATCAACGACATTCCCATACCAGGTGTTGCCCACTAAAAAAACAAAATGTGATTTTGGGTGACAGAATCTCTGTTGTTTCTGAAGTTCCTTCTTTAAGCAGCTGGGGTTCATCTTCAGTTGACAGTTTTGGGATGGCATAGCCTGCCATATCATGGGAAGCATGAAACATGCCCAGAGGGGCCTAATTCCAGTCAGACTTTTGAAACTTCACCCAAATGTTAGTCGTAATATATTTAAACACATGTGAGTTCACTTTCATACATAAGCAAGGGGTCATAGTTAAGGATGAGGATCACAGCATTCTGGCACACTCATTCATCAAGGACCTATATCCATGGCACTTAAAAAAAAATTAAGAACTACAAGTTGAAATGTCATTGGAAACTATTTTAAAGCCAATTCACATTTTTTAAAACACTGGTACAATATGTTCAAAGCAGTCTGGCTGCCACATTCTCAACAACTTATATTTTCTGAATACTTCTTGAAGGCAGTCCCTGAAAGTTTTTGTTGTGTAGATAACCAGGGCAATACCATTTCCCCTCAGGAATGGCATATCAAGAAAAGTTGATTAAAAGCATTTGTAGCTATGAATGTCACTTGAACACTCTGGAGAAGTATCCAGACACAGTCCAGAACTGTGGACCTAGTCTTTAAAGGTGGAGGGTGAAACTCCCTCAAGAATAATATCAAATCCAGAGCTGTTGAGCTATTTAGGATTAACAGTCCTGTTTGGAGTAAGAATCTAACCTATTTCTCATCCAGTTTATTACTGAGTCCAAGTGGCTTCTTAGAATGTGTACTACAGCTGGATTAGATGAAAAAGATGAAAAAGATGCACAGAGCAGTGTGCTATCAGCATACCGATGACACCTCCAAATTTATCCTTAAAGGTTTGATGTATATGTGAAATGGGAAACAAGATGGAGCATCATGGTACTTCATTTATCAACTACTAATGGTAGAGAAACCTCCCAGAATATCATCTGGTATTTTCCTAAAAAATGGAAATGGAATTCCTGAATTATTTTTGGAATCTGTTCCATGCTGCTGCTGTACAGGAGTCACTTGTGCTCATCTAACACCAAACAGCAGATTCAATTACTGTCCCTAGATGGGCTGGAGAACAATCTCTTCCATAGTTCAATAGTATGGGTAATATAAATTAGCTCTTGAGCTTGGAATCAAGCTGAATCGGGGAATGTGTGTAGAAATTTCAGCTATGAGAAAGACTACAGTCACCTGAATGCCAGGAGATATAGTTAAAACAACTAATGCATCATATTGGAAGTGTCTGTGCATATCCTGAGCACTAGATTTTACATTCAGATACTTCTGTGTTTGTATATTTATGGTGATTTTCCTTAGGATTGCCAAGGACTGTTGCCTTCCCTTTATCCTTTCCTTTCTTTAAAAAGGCTTTGTGCATTTAACCTCATCACCACAGGCATACTTGCAGCTATTATGGGTTTGTTGGTTTTCTTAGGATCTACTTGTCCTGAGTTTGTGTCACATTCTGTCTGGAAGGCTCTTAAATAATCAAACAGGAGATATTTCTCCAATGATTTTAGTCTGAAAGATTTCACCAGATGTGTATTTTCCCATTACACTAGTACACTGTTGACTCATGTTCAACTTGTGGTCTACTAGGACTCCTAGTTGTTTGATTCTCTGTAATATCATTATTTTAGTTTGTTTATTTGATTTATATCCCACTTTTCTCCCAGAACTGGAAATCAAGGCATCTCACAAGAAGATTGAAACAAAACAAAACCAACTACAGGTAAAAACATACAAATGGTAATGTTAAAACACAACTAAAGAAGTCATAATATTGAAATACTATTGAACAAAAATTAAGGTTAAAATATTTTGATGTAAAGAACCACATCTACTTCTTAGAAGCCCCGTTTTCAACAATCATTCAGCTGCCCAAATTTATTAGTACTAGTGATTGAGGGGTGGCCTAAAATAGTTCAAATAAATAAATAGTGAAACAGGTTTAAAGTCCCACAAAGATTCAAACTAAAGACAAAATATAACTCACCTTCTGTAGGCACAGAGAAGAAATAACCTCTTTAGAATGTGCAACTGCAGTGCAGAGGACCAAATGTACCTGTGACACCTGATTTTCTAGATAGTTCTACCTGAGGTAATTTCACTCTACTACAAGCAAGCTGTGATGAACTCCATCATCAGCCACTCACCAGAACAACAGGCATCACTTGAAATGCTTTATTGTCTCAGGATACAGATGCGTACAGTAAAACTCTATTGACAGTTCTGAGGTCTTGGAGTCAAAAGCCCATCGTTAATACATTCCTGAGGTTTCGATTTCCCTTCCCCGTCACCTGGCTAATTGGTACTATCAGCCCCATACTTCACTCCTTAAACTTTCCCGAGAGAAATGACCTTGACGAGCTGTGCCGGCTTCCATCAACACATACCAACCACACCAACCTCCCATAATGCCTCTGTTCATGTCAAGTCCCTGGTGCAGCCCCAACAATGCCCTAGCAGCCCCAACAATGTTAACAAGCTACCTAATACAGCAGTGAAAGCTCTCTCTCTATATATCTATGGTACCAGGGACATGACACAAGCATGATTCAGTAGGTGGCAAATGAAGTTATTGAACTCTTCATAAACTTATGAATAATGCAGGATGGAATTTCAGGGAAGCATTGGTAGACATGTACAATCACAGAATCATAGAATTGTAGAGTTGGAAGAGACCATGAGGGCCATCCAGTCCAACCCCCTGCCACACAGGAAATCTCGATCAAAGCATCCCTGACAGATGGCCATCCAGCCTCTGTTTAAAGACCTCCAAGGAAGGAGACACTACCATGCTCCGAGGGAGTGTGTTCCACTGCCGAACAGCTCTGACTGTCAGAAAGTTCCTCCTAATGTTGAAGTGAAATTTCTGTTCCTGGAGCTTGCATCCATTGCTCCATGTTCTAGTCTCTGGAGCAGCAGAAAACAAGCTTGCTCCATCCTCAATGTGACACCCCTTCAAATACTTAAACAGGGTTATCATGTCGCCCCTTAACCATATTTTTTCCACACTAAACATACCCAGCTCCCTAAGTCTTTCCTCATAAGGCATGGTTTCCAGACCTTTCACCATTTTAGTTGCCCTCCTCTGGACATGCTCCAATTTGTCAAAACCCTTTTTGAATTTGGTGTCATCTGCAAATTTGAGAAGCATGCCCCTAATCCCATCATCCAAGTCATTGGTAAAGATGTTGAATAGCACTGGGCCCAGGAAAGAACCCTGTGGCACCCCACTGGTCACATCTTTCCAAGACAAAGAGGAGCCACTGCTGAGCACCCTTTGGGTTCGGCCGGTAAACCAATTACAAATCCATTGAACAGTTAACTTGTCTAGCCCACATTTTACAAGCTTGTTTGCCAGAATGTCATGGGGAACCTTGTCAAAGGCCTTACTGAAATCAAGGTATGCAATATCCACAGCGTTCCCTTCATCTACCAAGCTGGCCATTTTATTCCAAAAAAAAAAAAAAAAGAGAGAGAGAGAGAGAGAGAGAGATCAGATTAGTCTGGCATGACTTGTTTCTCTGAAACCCATGTTGACTTTTTGTGATTATGGCATTGCTTTCTAAATGTTCACAGACTCTCTGTTTAATGATCTGCTCTAGAATCTTCCCTGGTATAGATGTCAGATTAACTGGACAGTAATTGTTGGGATCCTCTTTTTTCCCCAATTTGAAGATGGGGACAACATTTACCCTCCTCCAGTCTGCTGGGACATCTCCTGTTCTCCAGGAGTTCTCAAAGATTATTGCCAATGGCTCTGAGATTACATTTGCTAGCTCTTTTAATACTCTTGGATGTAATTCGTCAAGTCCTGGAGATTTAAATTCATTTAGATTAAGAAGGTATTCCTGTACTACCTCTTTACTTATTCTATGCTGGATTTCCCCTATTGCATAATCTGTTCCATTATCCTCAGGTTGATCACCCTTTTCCTTTTCTGAAAACACTGAGGGAAGAAGGTGTTGAGTAATTCTGCCTTTTCTCTGTCCCCTGTTAGCATTTTGACATCTTCTCCATGTAGTGGCCCTACCATTTCCTTTTTCTTCCTTTTGCTGCGGAAATACCCCAAAAAACCCTTTTTATCGTTCTTAACCTCTCTAGCGAGCCTGAGCTCATTCTGCACTTTAGCTTTTCCGACTTAACTCCTACATGTGTTTGCTATCTGTTTGAATTCTTCTTTGGTGATTTCCCCCTTTTTCCATTTCCTACACATGCTCCATTTAAAACTTAGCTCCATTGAAAGATCTTTAGACATCCATCCTGGTTTCTTAAAGGCACCTCCCATTTTTCTTCCTCATTGGTACTGTTTGAAATTGTGCCTTCAGTATTTCCCTTTTGAGAAAGTCCCATCCATCTTGAGGTCCCTTCTCTTTTAGTATTCCTGACCAATTCCTCACCCCCAGTATTTCCCTGAGTTTATTGAAATCAGCTCTCCTAAAGTCTAGAATGTGTGTCTGACTATGCCTGGCTTCTCCTTTCCATTGTATAACAAACTCCAGGAGAACATGATCACTCTCACCTAAGGATCCCACCACTTTTACCCCATTAACCAGGTCATTCCTGTTGGTTAGGATCAGTAGTGACAACAAGGACATTAAGAAACCTTCACGTGATTCTATTTGACTCTATTTATGATATAAGCAAGGAGACTTGAAGTGTGGAGTTTGTTGATGAATATTTAGAGCATATTTTGAACCAGTCACAAGCATGGGATCCATACAGACTTTTCACATAGCACAAAATAGTGTCAAGACTAGAAACAGCCATATGAATCTACAATATAAAAGAAACAACAACAATAACAATATGTTGCACCATGGGCATTTAGGGGTATAGCCATATTTCTAAACATGGAGCCCATAGAAAGAGTTAGTGCACCACTGTGGCAGTCTATGAGAAAGAACTATAGTGAACCAGAATCATAAAATCCTTGGTTTAATTCTTGCCTAAGCCATTAACTAAGTAGGCAGCCTTAAGTAAGCCACTCTCCGCTTCAGCTCTTCCATCTCAATATGGGGGTAATACTTCCTGCTTAATGTGAAAAGGATTGTTGTACAGCTATGAATGCAAGTGAAGCACTTTTAATACTTGAAAGCCTATAATCAAGCTAAGTATTATCATAATGAAGCTGAAACTCTAAATCTGAAGCCAGAAGGAAATTCTTGTAGGAAAATCAGATATGTGGCTGTCCCCTTCAAGCATTAGAGAACCCCACGGTTACCGCCACTCTCTAATTGTTCTTTTCATTCCTTTCCCCAATAAATAAGATACACTTACATTATGTCTGTAACTCAGTGAAGAATAACTTCATTCTTTTTGTCATATAGCTAGAACATTTTAAAAATTACTGGGGTGTGGAACCATTACATGGTGGTGGAGGATTATCACAGAAGTCAAGTTGTTTTCCTTATACTAGTTTCTCAGTCTCTGTTGTTGGTGTTTAAGGGAGGAGGGGGAGGAGAAGGATGGGAGAAAAATGTGTTTTGCAATCACAGACCCCCTAACATCAGACTCTTCATGGGGTACCTAACAGTTACTATTTTATTTAGTGTTGAGAAATGGAAAAGTTTGGGGAAATGACGCTATAACTATATAACCAATTACTTTTTAAAGTAACATTACAAATTCTGATCTATGCCCACCTCTCATCCTCCTCCAAGGGGGAAAGTATGGGGTGGGTTAAACCTTTCAGAATCAGGCAGTGGATGCAGGGGTGCTCTTACAAACAGTGCTTTGGTCTCAGGGATGGTTTCCATGTACTGCACCATAAAATGGGGTAAGCTCAGGCACACTGATGCTGCAGGGGTCTAATATATATATAGGGGTGTATCTATGCCATGTGACATCATATATACTGCAGAGGATTCAGGGGTGTGTGTCAACCCTGTTGTTAACTATAGGAAGTAATGCCTCTCAAACCACCTTCAGCTTTCTAAAAGCTGAAAGATTTTCTGAAAATTCACCAGGTAAGATCCATCCTCCAGACACCAAGACATACTCCAGCCACATGCCCAATTGACAGGGTATTGGTGTCAGCCTGAACAGGGCTTACTTGCATACAGACTGTATGCATAAGGCCCTCTCCATAGGGATGCACACTGTAGCTGCTTGGGTGCCACATTGCTCTAGTTTCTGAGCAGTTTGCAAGATAAGAAAAGATGATCATAACACAGGAAGGTGGCCTCAGGGTGGCACTTCCTGCTTAATTAGAACATACATCAATATTAATGCTGAATATTTTGGAATTTAATGTGTCTTCAGAAAATTACATTAACCCAATTTGTTTCTGCTCCAGACAAGGGCATAGTTATTAGGCTAAAGTGTTTTGTTGAAAACTGTTATAGTAGATTGTGGAAGAAAGCTGTCAAACTTTGTTGTTAACACAACACTAATTTGTTACAGCTCCTGGTAAGGACTGGTTTAAATAGCATGTCTAACATTTATGAAATAATTGTACAACAAATTATTCTGTAACAGCCCTGTAAGTGTGTTTTAGATAATTGCATCATGCGATTGATGCCGAATTCATTAATCATATTTGATGCTCCAACAAACTCTTTTATATTTCATATTAAGTGCTTGGTTAGCTGTGATCACTTTTAACAAGAAGTAATATTAAATTAATAATGTTAATTACCATGGTAGTTAGCCATAAAAAAATAGCAGCATCAGAAGGTACACTGTCACTTACAATGAAAATTTTTAATATAGAGGGTATCCACCTAGAGCTCTAACCTCAGACAGCCATTCCTCTTAAGTTGCCACAGATTTTTATTATAATGAGAGAACAGCATCACTTGATTTGTCCAAATACTCTCTTCCTCATATCTGGTTGGGTAAGGCTATAACCAAATACCTGGTAAGAACCAACTATTCCTAGGAGCTGCCTAATAATATGCACACACACATGAGAGAGAGAGGTGTGTATGTACTTTTTCCTTTAATAAACGTGCATGCTCAAGCAGCAATAGTGTGGGGAAATCTTCAGTCCTGTACCAGTGAAATTCATTCCTGTTTTAGCTAGTAGCAATGGTTTCTCTGGTGTACAAACGAGATTACAGCTATTCGCAAGACTGGTTTTGGGAGTGCTTGTGGTACCAAGAGGAGCTCCTTGTTTTCCTATAAATGGAAGCCAGCAACAGCCACCCATCTTTGGACTCTTGAAATCTACAAGGGCCAGTGCTGCTGGCTAGGATGCCAATCTGCCAAGTTTCTTTTTCTCCCACATCTTGATCTCAGGTTTATACTACCAAAAGTAGACATTGGTGAAGTGCATATGTCTTGTCAAAAATGAACTGAATAAAATTCTCAACCACCTGTACTTTTCAAATTCAGTAGGTGCTTCTACTTTCAGAGGATCATAACCAAATATCAACAGTGAGCACACCCACTGAATCAAGAGCTAATGCAAATCCTATTGATTCAGTGGATTTACTTCAATTGCAGTTGCTATTATATTTAGCTCAGAGATTGGAAACATACAGCCCTCCAGATGTTGTTTTGATTGCAGCTCCTAGCATTCCTGACCATTGGTTATGCTGGATACTGGGAATTGCAATTCAACAGTATCTAGCTAAATCATGATTTAGGCCCATGTACTACCATGTAACTATTAAAGATGAGACTTTGTCACCAAAAGGAAGTGGCATTGACATCATTAACAGTACTGCAAGCACAGATGAATATGCAATGTTTCAAACCCTGCCTTTTATACCCTCTGCCTGAATGACTGAGTCACTTGGTTTTATTTCTTCTACATCAGAAAGTCTTTTTATAATTCATCTGAAGAATCTGCATATTTTGGAAAGTTTTATTTAAAAAACAGAAATATCCACACTTAGCTGCTGTAATGGATGTGTGGGATCAAGGGAAAGCTATGCATTTTTACCCAGTCAGGTTATACCTGGTAATTCAGGGACTGCAGGCCTGAGAACTATTCAGATTTGTTTACTGATACATTTTAAAATTTGTCTTCATCATTACAGCTATTTCTTTGATAGTTCAGATATAGTAGTGTACAAATATATTTAAAACCATTAAAACTCTATAAATAATAAAACTTCCAAAAGATTATCATAATAAAACAAAGAAAAGCAACAGATATCATGAAGAAAATAACAGTGTTATCTACTGCTGCCATTTCTCTCAGTCTAAACTGTTTGGGGTATACTTTTTCAGGTACTTCATATAATGCTACTACAGTACGATTGACAAACCAGTAATAAAATCACTATTGGGGATGCAGGTGGGACAATTTACAGTCGTCCCTCTGTATCCACAGATTTGGTATCCATGGATTTAAGTATTCACAGCTGGAAAATATTCTTAAAAAAAATAATAATCCAAAAAGCAAACCTTGATTTTGACATCTTATATAAGGGACACCATTTTGCTATGACATTGCATATAATGGGACTTGAGTATTCATGGATTTTGGCATCCATGGGCTGGGCGGGGGGTGTCCTGGAACCAAATCCCAGCAAATATACAGGGACAACTGTAGTTCTGAAAGCACAAGCAGTACTCTTTCCTTCTACAGAACCACAGTGTTTTCAAAAGGGTGCTTCATTATTTGTAAACATTGTAATTGTACAAGCCCTTATATTTGCCAGTCTGAAAAACTGACTATGCCTGTTGTCCAAAGGAATTACTCTGCAGCATGGGTACATTAAAGTCTGGGATCTTCTCACCCCTATACACATTTTGGCAACTTCTTTAATGCAATATACTCTGCAGTGGGATGTTTTTGAGAAGTTTTTAGAAACAGTGTATGTGCCTTCAAGACACCTGCCAACTTATAGTTAGCCCATGAATTTCATAGGGTTTTCTTAGGCAAGGAATACTCATAGGTAATTTTGCCAGTTCATTCCTCTGAAATATAACCTACAGCACTTGGTATTGATTGGTGGTCCCCCATCCAAGTACCAACAAAACTGACCTTGCTTAGCTTCCAAGATCAGATGGGATCTGGTGGCTTTAGGGTATTGTGCCCCGTACAAAGGTTATGTGACTCTGATGTTGAAAAGATTCCATGGGCAGCTAGTTTTTATTTTCCTTAGGTCAAACTTTAGATGTTATGTGTTACTCTTTCATGTTTGGTTAATGGTGACATTGGTAGATGTTAACCTTCAAGGATCAGGCCCTCAAAGGGTTTCTCCTGGTAAAGTTCCCAGATGTCTCCATCATAATAAACCAAAACTGTGGTTAAACTAAGAAATCTTCTAGCCTCAGAATTCTTGGAACGTACATTAAAGCTGAAATTCTGCTGCATTGCACACTAGGGCTGGCATCCTATTGGTTAGTCTCACTTAAAGCAATTAATTGCTTTAGTCAACAGGTAATTAATCCCATTGTTTTTCTGGGTCTACTCTACTCAGGACTAACTACAGGATTTAGGCCAAGGACAAAATAACAGGAGTTATTTTGCACAGGAGTATACTGCAACACATTTGATTCAGTCAAATATTTGGACACTCTAGATTGCTTTATTTTATAGTTCCCACCATTTCCCCAAACCATTATTGTCTGCTATTATTTGCTTTTATTACTTTCTTAAATAGTGTCACCTAGATTACTCATATTTCCTTCTCTTATTTTTGTGCTTAGTTTAGGTAAAAGTGGGCTCATTAAGAAAACAAGACTGCAGGTAAGTAGGATTTACTTCAAAGTAAACATGAACAGGATCAGTCTTCCCATTGGTTGCTAAATCCAATCTTAGCCCCCAAGTAGAGTAGGCCCATTGGGACTTATATAACTAGAAACTAACAAGTTCCATACATTTCAGTGGGTCTGTTCTCACTGGTACAGATATTGGATTTTGTGCTTTGATAATTTTAGTATGTATTAAAGCTAAGAAAATTAAATAAAATGTTTAAAACATTATTCTTCAACTGTTTCACACACACACACACACACACACACACAAAACTAAATATAAATGAATATTCAGAAGTTCAATGGGACCTGCCAGTACAGACTTACTACTGGACTGTATTTCTATAGCCCATGTCCATCTATCTCACTGAAAACACAACAGGTAGAAGGCTATGCCTCATTAGCTATAGCCTCATTAGGTGTTACTCGACTTCTTTGCCTATATGGAATGTTCCTGCAACTGTTATTCAAACAGGCCATGCCTAATTATAGCCAAAGGAAAAGTTTGCTGTATCTAGTGGTATTTATTGTTGCAATGAAAGCTAAACAATGGCATTGCTTAGGCATATGGGAATAGAAATGTATCCACTCTCAAATTAATCTCCAGGCCTGGGATTCATTTGCTGGCTCTGGCTGCAAGAGACACCTCTTTCAGTATAGCTGTCCCTCAGTGAAAGTAACTAGTACTAAACACTGTGAAGTCCCATTAATTTAATTATCTAATGCCTTCTGGGGGAAAAAGCCCTACACAGCCAAACCTGTCAATCTCAGCTAATGGAAACCAATTTAATGTCACTTATTTCTTTTTTCCTGAGAAGCCAAGCCCCTGCTCAAAGCAATGGCTGGCAAGACCTTGCCAAGAATATGTTTTTTACAGATATCATTCTTTCGGAAGAGGATAGAATTTTTTTTTTAATTCCCTTTCAGCAGGAGGGAAACAAGAAAAAAATCTTAATGTTAATTGCTGTCAAGTCAGCTTCAATTTATGGCAACCTTACAAATGAGAGGCCTCCAAGACATGTCATCAACAGCTCTACTCAGGTCCTGTAGACTCAGAGTGATAGCCTCCCTGACTGAGTCTATATGCATGTTTTTCCTCTTTTCCTACTTTCTCCCACTTTACCAAGCATTAGTGTCTTTTCCAATGAGCCATGTTATCTCATGATATGATTAAAGTACGATAGCCTTAGCTTGGTCATTTTGGCATCTAGGTAGAGTTCAGGCCTGATTTGCTCTAGGGAGCCCTGCTGGCACAGTGGTTAAATGCCAGTACTGAAACTCACAATGTTATGAGTTTGATCCCAGAGAGCTCCAAGGTTGACTCAGCTTCCCATCCTTCTGTAGGTCGCTAAAATGAGTATCTGGCTTGTTGGGGGTGATTAGCTAAAAAAATAAATAAATTGTAAACTGCTTAGGGAGTGCTTTGGCACTGATAAGCGGTATATAAAGATCAATGCTATTGCTATTGCTCTAGGACCCATTGATATGTCTTTCTAGCAGTCCATGGTATCTGTATAACTCTTCTCCAGCATCACATTTCAAATGAGTCCATTCTTTTCCTCTCAGCTTTCTTCACTATACAGCTTTTACAGCCATACATAGAAATCCCTTTGGTATTCGATGATATATTTTTACACTTGCAGATAATATCTAGTTCGTTTATACCTACCTGTGACGTTGCCTGCATTAACACATGGTTGATCTCACGCTACCAACCTCATAAGGCACCCAGTCACCAAGACTTTATGCTACTTCCACCCTTTTAACACTGTCCTGAAGTGTAAAAGGGCTAGGGTCCCAAGTGTCTCCATAAATCAGTTACAATATTTTAGGTAGTGTGTACTCTCTTCTTTCCAGTACTAGGAATCATTCAGTCCAAGTCAATCACTATAAAACAAACAGTAACTTTTATTGAAGAACACAGAGATATAAAGTATCTTATGTGAGTTGCTTCAAGCTCAGAATGGTTACATTAAAATCAAATATTTGGTAGGCTTTAACCGTTCTCTAACTCCCTTCCTCTAGACACACATGTCTGTGTAAGCACCTCTGCTCTCACTCTCTGTCTAGAACCAACTCCTCCAAGACTCTCTGTCAAACACTCCTTTCTCACCAGTAGGACCTTCCCATTGCATACAACTGGGCTGAATTTCGCTCTTCCTGTGTTGCCCATTGCCTGGCAACAAGCTATCAAGCTGCACATCTTTCAAAAGAGCCAACTCATACAGCCATTTCATCACACTACCTTTCCAAGTCTTCTTGTTGTTGTTTCTTCAAGTCATTTCTGACTTATGGTGACCATAAGGTTGACCTATTACAGAGTATTCTTGGCAAGATTTGGTCACACGGTTTTTTTGCCTTTGCCCTCCTCTAAGGTTGAGAGTGTGTGACTTGCTCAAGTTCACCCAATAGGTTTCCATGGCTGAGTGGGGATTTGAACCATGGTTTCCAGAGTTATAGTCCAACACTCAAACCATTATATCACACTGGCTCCTAAGTCTCAGTCTAATACAATTATTAAAAAATAATGGCCACAATTCAATTTGTCAATCCCAGAAATATATTCTTAATTTATTGCACTTATTTTGTACAAAGCAGACGACAACAGAACTGAGTTATCATTTTCAGTATGATTGGGTGTAATGCAAATTATTTTTACAAGATCTGTTTTTCAAATAATTTAGCTATTTTGTTTTAACTTACTTTATAAGCTGCTGTGGCTGCTATATTGGGGAAAAGGCAAAATACAAATCAAATAAATAAAGGGAGTCTCCTGTTCCAGTCATTGCTTCTTACCCCATCTTTCACTGGAGGAGCTCAGGGTGGCATTCCATTTTATCATCATTAGCACAATTAGCACATTAGTGTAACACATTAGTCTAAGAGCTAGGAGTTAACCTGGTAAGTTTTATGGAAGAGCAGAGACATGAATACCAATTTCCTAGTTATCCTATGGCCCTCTACTCACTACAGTCCTCAAAACAGAAATACAGTTTTTTGTAAAGAAAAGCTAACTAGAATTTACTCATTCCTTTTACTACATTTTAATGTGCTGACAACATTCTTACCTTCTGTGTCTCAACTTCATCCTGGGATCCAAGAATCATATGGAGACCCTTTGCAATTTTTAATGGTATAATTTCTACCATCTCACTTTAAAATAAGTCAAAGAAAAAGTCAAAGAAACCACTACATTATATGAAAAAGGTGATACAGTCCTTAAGTACAGACACACCCTGAGTGGTGAACACATCGAGTTCTAGATGTTGGACTGCACACAACTCTCACAATTCCTAGTTAATGATTAGCCATGACTGAAGTTGCAGTTCAATGACATCTGAATAGCTACCAGTTTAGTTCCTATGCCTATTCCCTATCTCTATGAAACAAAGAGGCCACTTAACACAGCTATCCTGTGGTCATGTATCCAGGAGTAAATTTTACTTAATACAGTAGGATTTACTTCCAAGCAGACCTGTATAGGATTACACTGAATAATGACTGCAGTTTCTCTGTGCTGTGGAAAGGCACATGCCAATCCTTGTTATTGTTACTACACATCCTACTGAGCTTATGCTCCAACATATGCTGGCTCCCTTCAGAATATATTAATGCTCTTATGATGTATGGCTTTATATTGGATGGTCAGGTTAAAAATTTAAAAGTTTTGTTGTTGTTGCTTTTTAAAATACTTTTTGGGTTGCCCAAAAATGGAATTTTCACCAGCTCTATAAAAATCCAAACTTAAATGATAGAGTGGGACTCCCATAGCCTGCTGGTTCAATGTAACACCTTCTTCAGGGCTGTTACTTCTAAGAAGAAGATGCACACATTGAAAATAAAAGAAAATAAAAGAAGTGATGTCTTCAATTCTCCCATCCCTTCTCTCAGGATTTTTAAAAAGCAGAATTTCATTTTCTCAGTATCATTAATATTCTTCACCTTTCAAGGTTTGGGGGCAACTATTATTTTTCCCACCACATGGGAAGGGGAAAAAAAAAAAAGAATCTTAGAGCACCTTTCAGACTAACCAATTTATTTCTGAAGAAGTGGGCTGTAGCTCACAAAAGCTTATCCTGAAATAAAAGAGTGGTCTTTAAAAAAAAAAAATGCCACAAGTCTCCTTTTCCCTCCCCACTTTATATAAGAAATGGATCTTTCTGAAAAGTCCCTTAATGGACCATGCACTTGCACACCTATTTACTTGGGAATATGATGCATGAAGCATTACTTGCTTTGCATTTAAATAATGCCTAAGATGGAACTGTTTGGCTGCTGCCACACTGCAGGAACAATGCACTTTAACACCGCTTTAACTGCCATGGCTCAGTGCTATGGATTCCTGGGATTTGTAGTTTTGTCAGATATTTAGCCTTCTCTCTCTGAGAGCTCTGGTGTCACAACAAATGACAAACACCAGGACTCCATAGGATGGAGCTATGATAGTTAAAGCAGGGTCAAACTGCATTATTTCTGCAGTGTGGCAGCAACCGTGTAGTGTGTGTGTGTGTATATATATATATATATATGTGTGTGTGTGTGTGTATATATATATATAATATGTATACATATATATATATATAATATGTATATGTTATATAATATATATATATATATATATATATGTAATATGCTACTCTATTTGACTTGGAGGGGGGAATTACTCATGCCCTGCCCCTTAACAGGGCAAACTACTTAAAATGCCTCAGTCGTCCTCTCCCTCATTTGCTCCAAACACACGCAGGGCGCCTATCCTTTCCCTTGCCTGTGAGAACCACCTGAATACTAACAGTAAGGCTCTATTTCTCGCACATGCGCAGTCGAGGACCTGCCTCAAATCACCCCCCCCTTCCCCCCTACAGCTCTTGTTTGAATCACTGGAATGGGCTCCTTCTAGCCGAGTACGCGCGCGCGCAAGACACTCCATCCTTTTCTACTTGTCCCATTGCGGTGCTATGAATAAAACCACCCAAAGCGCATGCCCGGAGGGAGGGGGGGGTGAAGAGAACGTTCTAACGGCACCCGCAGTAGCTCCGTTCCCCCTCCTCCTCCTCGGAGGGTGAGGCGGCATAGCGGCAGTGCGCACGCGCGGGGGCCAGCCGAGGCTCCTCGCCCTGGGTCGTCAAAGGTTGCCTGCTGCTGCTGCTGCGCTATGGCTGCGAAGTCCGCCTCCTCATCCCCGCCGGCGCCGCTGCGACCCGTCACTCACCTCCTCTTTGATATGGACGGGCTCCTCCTGGGTGTGTAGCGTCGGCGAGGCTGTGGCTTGGCGCCGGGGCAGGCAGCGGGAGCGCTGTGGGCTTCTCCGTGCCCCCTTCCTCGTGGGGCCAAGTGGGCGTGGGGGTCCGGTTTCCCCTCCTCTCCTCCCCGCTCTGTTCCCATTTGTTCGCCCAAAGCCCAGGCGCCACGTGTGGCCCAAATGCCAACGCACTCGCACTTCTTGTCCTGGGAGGAAGCAGTCTGGGGACACCCCGTGCCCTTCTTGTTTAAGATCTGGATTGCTTCCCGCCCCAGTTCCCCGGAGGATCGATTTGTGTGCCAGTTTCCAAGTACAGCTGTCCCTCCGTATCCACGGATTTTGGTATCCACGGATTGACGTATTCACGGCTTGAAAATATCCTTAAATAATAATAATAATAATAACCCAAAAAGCAAACCTTGATTTTGCCATCTTATATATGGGACACCATTTTGCTATGCCATTGTATATAATGGGACTTGAGTATTCACAGATTTGGGTATCCACAGGGGGGGGGGTGTCCTGGAACCAACCTCCAATGAATATGAAGGGACAACTGTATACTTGTGGAGACCCTGGATCCCCTTTCCTATGTGCACACATGAAGCCTCTGCACAGGCACGTGGATCACCAAATGAGGGTGCAGAGAAAGCTGTGCAGCACTGGAGGACAGTTGTCCCTTCATTTTCCCTGGGGTTTGGTTCCAGGACCCCCGTGGAGACCCCCCCCCTCTCTCTGGCTTTTCTTCCCAAATGAAGATTCAGGAAGGACTCATCCTGCGTTTTCTGTAAGCGTGCTGATGACTAAAAAGGCCAATCTGAGATAAGTCCGGTTGCAGAAAGCATAGCAAAAGGTCTCCTTGGGTGATGTTTCTCAGTTGTGATTCTTTCTGTGTTGTTGTTTCTCTTCAAGACTTGTTCGGCGTGAGTTCTCAAATAAGGCTGCAGCATTGTGGATAGTGCATCTCCATGCCTCCCAGTGTGAGGCCAGGGCGGACCATCATTGGTGATCAATTTGGCCAAGCCTGAGATGTTGTTTCAGGGAGTCCTTGTATCGTTTTTTTGGAGCGCCCCTCTTACACTGACCCATGGTGAGTTCACCATAGAATACAATTTTTGGGAGGCGATGGTCCTCCTTCCTAGAAACGTGCCCTGCCCAGCGCAGCTGTGTTCTCAATATCATGCCCTCAATGCTGGTGATCCCTGCTTGCTCAAGGACAGCAACATTCGTCACGTAGTCCAGTGTATATTTAGGATTGTGCGTAGACAGCACTGATGAAAGCTAAAATCCGTGTGAATACTCAAGTCCCATTCTATGCAATGGCATAGTAAAATGATACCCCTTATATAAGATAGCAAAAATCAAGGTTTGCTTTTTGGATTGTTATTATTTTTTAAAGAGTATTTTCAAGCCATGAATACTTAAATCCATGGAGACCAAACCCATGGATACGGAGGGACAACTGTAGAATGAATTGCAGTACAGTAATTACCATTTAGACATTCAGGCTGCAGATCAAAACTTGGAACAGTTACCTTTTGGACTATGGCCTTCAGATGTTCCCAGCCAGCATGGCCACTATTCTGGGAATTGTAGTTCATAAAAGTGACTTTCCAGAGTTTTGCTGTAGCCTGTAGGTCAGAGATGGGAATTGTGCACCCCTCCAGTTCTTGCTGGATTGTAGTTCTCAACAGTCTTAGCATTGAAAATGATGAGTAATGCTAGGAGTTGTAGTTCAACAGCATACTCTGGAGGGTTATACACTTCCCACTCTTACTGCAGAGAGACTACTCAAGAGTTCAGTTGGGCTGAAATGAATAGAATAACTACATCTGAGATTGTGATGTTGTCTGAACTCTGGCATTGATCTTTGTGTAGAATCAATTAGGTAGGCTCAGGTTGTTTGTCCCTGCATGTCCAGAAGGAAGTCTTATTGATTTTAGTTGAACAGATTCCCAAAGGCATATACATAGGATTAGAACTTGTGTTTAATAAAATAAGCAATAAAAAGATTATAGATGGCAAGATGCTTTTTGTAGCAGGGTATAGAGTAGAAGGTTTAAATATATGAGAAGACAGGCAAACTATTTCATTTGAGGGATTTTTAAGTGGCTGGGAAATGGCTTGTTGTATGAAATGTAGTTACCTCACTAAGTTACATTAGGAAGTCCTTACAGACAGAAAAACAATGAATCCAGAGGCTCACTTTGAAACAAATGGTGTTGCTTCCTGTTGGGTTCCTGTTAATGACTTAAAAGAATAGTGAAAGAGAATTTAATACGATGGCCATCTTGCAGAATGTTAGGGGACAGAACACATAATGCAAACTGTTGTACCACAGAGAAGAGAAAGTACATGATCAGGTATCCGGTTTTTAATTGTGAAAACAGAAATTATAATTAATATTGTTATGATAAAGCCTACAATGGAAGAGGTTGTCAACAAGCTGCCAGACATTTGATTATACAGTTTTAAACAAGGGATAGTTTGGTATCTACATTAGTTATAGTAAGACCACTTCCTTGAAACATTTGGAGCTAGGCGTAAATGGCCTTCAGCTTCACAGTGATTAAAAGGCACATTTCAAACTTGGTAGGGAATTGCTGTGCCATTGCTTGGGTTGCAAGGTTTTGAAGATCCATTTATTTTGCTGCTTCTGTGAACACAGTAAAAATGTTCTTTTAATTATAGTTTGTTTTTTGCAAACAAAAAAACTACTTGTAGACATAATGGAAAAAACCTTGGGGTAAGTTGTATCTTTCTATTATAAATATTTGTTAGCATATTATCACAATAATAAGAGTTGTTTCCTGTGTTAACTGTGTTTGTAGAATTCTTAGAGATTGCATCAGAAGACACCATAAATAGTTTTCTGTTTTAGCATAAAATACTTCGAAATAAGGAGTGTGAAACTCTTATGTCACTTCTTGTTAATATTTTGAATTAACATGTTCACTTACAATAGGTATGTCCACTTTTAGCCTGTCACAAATGTATATTTATTTTCTTCTCGGAGTAGCTATGCTGGCTTATGTGCTTCGGTTCAAAATTTACCCACCAAAATCTATTCCAGTGAGGTCTACACGGGCTGTATTGTTATCACACAACTTTTACACTGCAGGCTGGTATGACCAAAAAATCCCTTTCCTTGGCCAAGCCTGACAGTCCACTACAGTTTGATAAACCTTTACTGGTAGTGTGGAAACAGGGATTGTCATTTTTTGGCAGGCAAGCTGTAGTATTAGCTAGTGGCTATATAAAATTTGGCATGTCACAAATTATGGAGGCATTTTGTGTAATGTGAATCTGATAATGTGGAAGACAGTTTGTTTCCTAGTTATTTTTTATATAGCTATTTTGCTTAACAGCTTTTTGTAATTGTTGTATTCTTAATATGCTGTTGAGAATTCTGCATTGAAGCAATGATTATATTCATTGAAATGGAGCTACAGCTTTACTCCTTCCATAAATAGATTTCTTCTATTTATAGGGTGCTCTTATATGCTGCAAAGAAACATATTTCTGCAGTAGTATTGCCTTCGACAACAATCAAAAGGGTTTTAGGCTGCCATTTACTTTGTAGTGTTTTGGCATTTTTAATATGCTTCTGCCACTTCTTATGCATTCAAATATGAATTGATATCTATTTCCAGATTGTTATTACATGTATGCAAAATGTCTGTCTTTCTAGTATAAATCGGAATAAATATCCCTCACAAGGCACCCTATGCATGCTACTCAAAAATAAGTTGCACAATATGGTTTGTTATCTGCCATCAACTCGACTTTGACTTGTGGCAACTCTATTAATGAGGGTCATCCCAAGTTAACCTATGAACAGCCCTGATCAGGTCTTGCAGATTCAGGGCCATGGCTTCTCTGATTGAGTCTATCCATCTTTAACACGGTTTTCCTCTTTTCCTACTGTCTTCTACCTTACCAAGCATTATTGTCTTTTCTAGTGAGTCATGTCTTCCTGTGATGTGGCCAAAGTATGACAGTCTCAGTCTAGTCATCGTGGCTTTTAAGGAGAGTTCATCTTGGTTTCCTTTGTAGCCATCTGTCTTTTTTGCAGTCCACAGAACTGTTCACCAGTTAATTAGTTATTAGTTAATGGGAAGTCTTTTCACAAATCTTATTTATTTGAGAAGTATTTCCCTGGTCTTGAAGTATTTTCCTGCACATTTAATGTGTAACTTGAACTCAGGAAAATAATCTACTGTCAGGACAGAATACAGAGAAACAGAGTGTTTTCCAACTGGCAAGGGGGTCATCCAAGGCTGCATTTTTTCATATTATCTGTTTAACTTGTAACATATTATATGTAAAGCAGGATTAGACTTGGAGGGAAGGAGGCCTGAAAATTGGTGGAAGAAACATCAACAATTTAAGATATGCAGATGACACCATACTACTATTAGGAAATAGCAAATGTTTGGCATGTTTAATGAAGAAAGTCAAGGAAGAAAATGCAAAGGCACATTTATGTGTAAACATTAAGAAAACAAAAATAATAACCACAGCTGATTCACATAACTTTAAAGTAGATGATGAAGACATTGAAATAGTTCAAGATTTTCCATACCTTGACTCAGTCATTAATCAGAATGGAGCTTGCAGTCAAGAAATAAGAAGAAGACTAGGACTTGGAAGGGCAGCTAGGAAGGAACTAGAAAAAGACCCTGTAATGACATACATGCCATTGTATTTGCAATTTCTATGTATGATTACGAAAGCTAGATAGTGAAGAAAGCTGATAGGAAGAAAATCATCTCATTGAAATGTACAGTACTGGAGAAGACTTCTATAGATATCGTGGACAAATAGATGGATATTAGAGAAAACCAAGACTGAACTATCCCTAGAAGCCAATATGACTAAACTGAGACTGTTGTACTTTGGATATATGAGAAGGCATGGCTCCCTAGGGGGGAAAATGCTTGGTAAGTTAAAAGGCAGTAGGAAAAGAGGAAGGCCACATTACAGATGGGTAGACTCAATAAAGGAAGTCATGGCCCTGAGTCTGTGGAACCTGCGAAGAGCTGTTGATGATAGAGTAACTTGGAAGTCTGTCATTCATGGGGTCACTATAAGGTGAAGTTGACTTGATGGTAGTTAACATCAAGTCCACCTAACAACCTTTTTCATCTCATATACTGAATTTATAGTTTTCTAATGATTTTCACCTGTAATGTAGAACATCCTCTTCAGGATTCATAGCCTGGCATAGCCACATCTTTATTTCCATCCTCAGGCTTTTAAGGGCTTTTTTGGACAATGTAAAAATAACGCTAGCAGCGTCGCCAGGTTGCGACGCTGCAGCGCAAGAGGGCGTCAGTTTCGTATGACGCTCCTTCCCAGCGGTACTGTTGCAGTACCGCTGGGACATTTGACTGTGATATTTTTGCTTTTACAGTCATATTTTACTCACGATTGTTGAATAATCAGACTTTTATAATCATGAAAAATATCGTTGATCGCGAGTAAAATATGATGGTAGAAAGCAAAAATATCACGGTCAAATGTCCCAGCGGTACTGCAACAGTACCGCTGGGAAGGAGCGTCATACGAAACTGACACCCTCTAGCGCTGCAGCGTCGCACCCTGTCGACGCTGCTAGCGTTATTCTTACATTGTCCGAAAAAGTCCTAACTGTCTTAAGCTCGAGCTCCCTCAGTTTCATTGTAGCATTTTCTTTACTTTTTGTCCACAAGTATCTTTTATTTGAGCTCTCTCTGCCTGGCCAGCATTCTCTTCTTTTATTCACCTTCTGGTCTCTGCTTTTCAGTTTCTTTTAAAAACTTTTTACTTAAATTGTCATCTCTTATGTATGATCCCTTTTTGTGATTCCTTTTCTTCAGATAACTTCTAGTTTGTACTCCTGTGCATGCACAAGCAAGATATTAGCTGGTGAAGACAAAGCCAGAAAAATGTTTTGTTTGGATCTGGATTTGAAAAAGGGGCTGCATTGCAATCATAAAAAAATCATTTTGTTGTGTGTGTGTGTGTGTGTGTGAGGGCATGTGAACGAGTGAGCTGGGAGACATTTGTCTGCTAGTTTTTGGCTTCCCTAGTTACAGCCCTCTCCATACCAACTGAATTCAGTGAATGCTGGTTGTATGAGCAATATTTTACTTTTTTTAAAATGAGTATTGCCCCCTCTTCTTTTAGTAGAGTGAGTAGTCTCTGTAACTAGAATGTCAGAAATGGGTTTTCTTTATAGATTGTGTAGAGTTGAGAAAACATAGCACATTCTACTCCTTCATGCTTACCTCCTTCCTCTTCCTTCAACTTTCTTTAACTGTGGTTGATTTTTACAGGAAGCCTGAATAGTTTATTAATTGTAGTACAAGTCTATCAGAATTCTGATATGCTGTGCTAAAATTCTGTTTAAAGTCTGATTTCTATAATGCATATGCAACAAGATTTAGTTAGGCATCTTAAAAGTGGAGCATATTTCACTCTGTAGCAGAACCCCGGGAGAATAGGAATAACTGAATTTAATTTTTTGCTGTATTGCTGAATCGTTTATAAGAGGAGGAACTGATTTTGTGTGTGTGCAAGCATACATATAGAGCAGAGAAAGCAAGGTGAACATTTGATTCTTAACACCTGAATGGAGCATAGGGGGTAGGTCACTTTTACAGCTGTTGGTTTTATCACAGAGGGAGGAAACTGCTAAGCTCTTATACAATTAAACATTTACAACATATATGTGTCTTCACTTTCACTCTGTGGGTTGCATGGGTAAAAATGAAATCCCAAGAAAATGCTGGAACATTTAGTATCTTGCTTGGTATATCCTTATTTACAGCATAGGGAGTCTGTGGAATTTTTGATTTGTTCAGACATTTGAATCTCTGAAACTGACCCTGTAGGTTTGGACAGATGGTAGTATGGTAAAATAGCATACACCATAATTGTCACACTAGAAGATGTTCAACAAGCTATTATGACATCTTGTGGGGTTTGCAGGTGTGTTACAGACAATCGTAGCTTTTCTTCTGTAAAATGTCTAAATCAGTGGAAATCTAATTATCATTTTGGGGGGAAAGGTGTGTATTTTTAAATATGACTTTCAATCCATTGTCTCATCTGCAGAGTTTTTTAAAGTAATTGTGGACTGTAGCATAGTGTCAAATGATTGTGGATGGTACAGTATGATTCAGTTTTCATTTTGAACGGAGGTCCATATTTGCCCTTTAATATGCAGATATTTATGTATAAAATAGAAAACTTATGTGATCAAGTAATGGTTATCTATTTTGATATCCTGATAAAAACAGTTGGGACCATGTGCTTTGGATGTACAATAGCACAATAAGGCACTTGTTTGCAAGACACTTTAGTTGGAAATGAAGCTATGTACAAAAAGTTGCTTATTTGATATGATTATGATTAAACTTGCTTAGAACCCATTTTTTAGGAGTTATGGTGAATTTGATGAGCTTTTACTCTCTCTCTCTCTCTCACACACACACTCTCTTTCTGGACTTTTCTTCGCAAATTAAGATTCAGGAAGGATTCATCCTATGCTTTCTGTAAGCACGCTGATGACTAAACAGGCCAATCCGAGATAAACAAGTCCGGTTGCAGAAAGCACAGCGGAAGCTCTCCTTGGGTAATGTTTCCGGGTTGTGATTCTTTCTGTGTTGTCATTTCTCTTCAAGACTAGTTCGGCATGAGTTCTCAAATAAGGCTGCAGCATTGTGGATAGTGCATCTCCATGCTTCCTGATGTGAGGCCATGGCAGACCATTGTTGGTGATCAATTTGGCTGAGCCTGAGATGTTGTTTCAGGGAGCCCTTGTATCATTTTTTTTGGGAGCGCCCCTCTTACACTGGCCCATGGCGAGTTCACCGTAGAGTAGTATTTTTGGGAGGCGATGGTCCTCCATCCTAGAAACGTGCCCTGCTCAGTGCAGCTGTGTTCTCAATAACATGCCCTCATTGCTGGTGATCCCTGCTTGCTCAAGGACAGCAACATTCGTCACATAGTCCAGTGTATATCAGGATTGTGCATATACAGCGCTGATGAAAGCGTTCGAGGAGTCGTAAGTGTTGGCAATAGGTGACCCATGTTTCAGACCCGTAAAGGAGAATAGACAGTACAATGACTCTATACACATTTTTTGTGTGTATTTCACCTCAGGTGTTTATTACTCCAGACTCTTTTGTAAAGTCTTCCAAATGCGCTATGTGCCTTTGCTAATCTGTGATCGATCTCTTTGTCAATCTTGGCATCTGAGGAGATGATGCTTCCCAGGTAGGTGAACTGCTGAATAGACTTGAGCACAGATTTGCCTACGGCAATGTGGGGATGGTGGTGTTCATCCTGTGGTGCAGGCTGGTAGAGAACTTCCGTTTTCTTCAGATTGACTTCCAGCCCAAACAGCTCTGCAGTTGTTGCGAAGCAGGATGTTAGGTGCTGCAGAGCTGCTTCTGTGTGGGCTTAGAACCCATTTTTTTAGGAGTTATGGTGAATTTGATGAGCTTTTACTAGTTTCTAGCTAAAAGTAGTCCTTTAACTGGAAAGGAAATACATTTTCATTCTCCCAGCTCCTCTCTGGCACATGCCAGAGGAATGGAGAAATAAATAACTTGATTTAAGCAATGGGCACTTAATTTTTGACTCCACTGTTCTTTCTCCATAGCCCAGCTCAAGTGATTTAAGACCCCTTTATTTCTATGTCCCTCTCATATGTGCTAGAGAGGAGCTGGAGGAATGGAGGGGTTAATCATAAACCAAAAAATGATAGTAAATGAAGCCAACATTTGTGGGTTCCTGTGTTGAGAGGTGAAGATGCAGCCTTGTGAAGTGCTTCATTAAAGAGCTATGATATTTCTCAGTAGAATGGGTAAACACTTTGTAGATTAGCTTGAATGCATGACCTTGGCATTATAAGGTTACCATTAAAAAAAAACCCTCTTAATTTAAAAGGAACTAGAATGGAGGAATTATCGTGGCCTTGCTCACAAAAATGCATTATAGGCAGTGGTTCTTAACCTGAGGTCCAGGAACCCCCACTGGTCCATGATGTCCTCACAGGGAGTCCACAAAGGCTTGAACGTTGCTTGGCCCACCTCCTCCCTGCAGTGGAGCTGCCATGTGACAGGATCCAAGGCAAAGGCTGGCTGGCTGGCTTGGCCTCCTCATTGCCGTTCAATACACTCTAGCTACAAACTTACAGGAAGAAGCAGGAGAAAAGTCTCCCCCTCCCAGTGCGTCTGAGGGAAGGTGGATGGTGTAATTGTGTTGTTGTTGTTAGGTATTGTTGTTGTTTTAAATCTTGAGTTAAGTCTTGGGGGTTCACTGCAACAAAAGATATTTAAAGGGGGTCCCTAGTAAAGAAAACGTTAAGAACCCTTTGCATTACAGGGATCAGTCTCTGTACAGTGCTTATTTTGGATTTTGTTGTTATGTTCCTTCAAATTGACTCAAGCGTATGGTAACCTTATCCTAAGGGTTTTCTGGCAAGATTTACTCATAGGATGTTTACCATTGCTTCCCACTAAGGCTGAGATAGTGTGATGTACTCAGAATGTTTCCATGACTGAGCAGGGATTTTGATCCTCATCTCATGGAATCCTAGTCCAACGCTCAAACCAGCACACTATGTTAATGCTATTCAGGATTATCCTCTCTCTCTCTCTCTCTCTCTCTCTCTCTCTCTCTCTCCATTAAATATACTGTATTAGCATAAATGCAATTGCTAGTCCTAACTAGGGTGGACCCACTGAATCAAGTGCTGACTGGAAGTGATCACATGCATTCAGTGGGTCTGCTCTGGTAGGGATTGGTTATTGGATTTCCTTTGCCTCTTTATCATAAACTAAAGGTCAGAACTAAAAAACTACATTTCCCCACTTTTCCTCTTACTTATGCTGGAGCCTTTTATCAGTTTCTTTTAAGTTAAAGGAGAAAAAAAAGAGCCCTATGAAATACCATGCTTAGGACTGTTCTTTATGCATGACTGAAATCAATATATTAGTTTATATCTTACTGAAGTGAAACCATAGCCATGACTCAATACCCCCACCCCCTCTTGAGTGTTTTCTTTGGATCGTGTACTCTTTATCATGTATTGCTTTCAGGCCATCATTTTATCTTGAAATAAAGCTCCCTTCCTTTAACTGTAAGGCAGGGATCAGGGATCATTGTACCTCTTGAGATTTTGATGGGATTCCCAGCTCCCATAATCGTTCACCATTGGCTAAGCTGGGTAGGGCAAATGGAAGCTATTGGCCAAAACAGTTGAGAGGGGGCAGAGAAAGATGCTCACCCTGGTTGTAAGGGAGGCACTTGCATGAAATAATATTGCAGCAGCCATTTATGCAGCCTTTATTTTGTTAAAGTGTAGCCGGGTAACAATCTAATTAGTTCTCATATTGTCCATTAGTGTCTTTAGAGGATGTTGTTTCTTGGCTGATTTGGCTGCCATCATACATGGTAATTCACTCAAACATAGCTTTTTGCCCTTTTGTTGCTAAAATGTATCAAAATGTTAGCCTTTCATGCATCCACAGTGACTTGATTATCATAGTACTACAGCCCTGGCAAACCACTTGCTTTGATAATCACCCTGGGCAAGTGCCTAGTTGGAATGAAAGCAGTACTTAATGTTTTGAAGAGGAAAACTTGTTACTAATGGTAAGAACTAATGCAACCTAAACCTTTGAAAACATTTGCCTGAGGTTGCTGTGGGATATATAAGATTTAGGAAGGGGAAAACAACATCCAAAGCAGTCCATATACGCAGTGAATAAGTGTCAGTAATTGGCAGAAGTGAACTTACACCAGTTTAATGGCTTTGGAACTGTAGTTCTTTTTTTCCTTTGTTTTGATTTTGAAATATTGGAGGGGATGTTTTGTATTTGATGATTTGACAGATTACCTCAACTGTCGGCATCTCAGGCTTGGCCAAATTGATCACCAACAGTGGTCCGCCCTGGCCTCACATCGGGAGGCATGGAGACGCACTATCCACGGTGCTGCAGTCTTATTTGAGAACTCGCGACGAACGGGTCTTGAAGAGAAATGACAACGCAGAAAGAATCACAACCCAAAAACATCACCCAAGGAGACCTTCTGCTGTGCTTTTTGCAACCGGACTTGTTTATCTCGGATTGGCCTTTTTAGTCATCAGCGCGCTTGCAGAAAGCGCGGGATGAGTCCTTCCTGAATCTTCGTTTGTGAAGAAAAGCCAGAGAGAGGATCAACTGTTTTGTAAAATAAGGTGGGAGAAATGCACACAAAAGTACATGGTCTTCATTGTGCAAATCATTTGTAGCCAGCAGCTTCAATAATAAGTAGTAAAATACATTTAACAATATCAGATTAAAGGGAGGGAACCTATGCTCAAGCTCTATGTAAACTAACACTTTTCCAAAAGGATGGATCCTCTCTTTTTGGGATGTGACTGTTTTCTTCTGCAGTAGTTCTTACATTTTGAGTTATTCTAAAGGCCTCTTCACACAGTACTTTTTCTGTTGGTGGCATTTAGGTTTAGAGTTGCTTTTTCAGTCGTAAAATCATTGACATGATTTAAATTTTAAAAACCGAATGACCTTTTTGATATTTTTGCCATACTGTCTATCAGAAGTGTAATGGCGGGGGAGGGGAGATGACAAAATGAGGACATTGAATTGTCCCCTAGATAAGAAGTCTGCCCCCCCCCTCTTGAAATTTCCCTTCATTTCTCATATTTCTAGCATTGCAGTAATTTAAAACTTGAATTGAGCATTTCATATAGGAATCCAAAGAAAAGTTGCAGGCAAAGATACCAAGGAAATGCAAAAACAGCAAACAGAAGAGTTGTAAGAGTATACAGTAAATGATTTCCAATTTCTCATTCTCTCTAATATTGCAATGCCCTTCCTATAGCTACATCCCAGCTGTATATATAGATGTATATATACTCTAGGTTTTGAGGTACCATAGCTGCATCCCTGCATTGTCATCCTTCTACCAGTAATCCCAAATTATACTAGAATTGTCACCTCTTCCTCTCTGTAAGGGTTTTGGTTCTTTGTAGGAGGAAGAGGCATGAACCAATGCTTCTGTCAACATTGCTTGCCATTGGGTTTCGATGAAACCGGGACAAGCAGCTGAAAGCTATTTTATATGAGCATACTTTGTCTGCCACCCCTCTCCCTCTAGCTAAGTCATCAGGGATGGGTACTGTGACCAACTCCCCCTCTATCGGGGATATTGGCTGTGACTCCATCATCTTTCCAGGGCTCTGGGTGTCAAGGGTCCACTTCGATCCCTTCTAGCACGCACTGTATTGCCTGGACGTCCAGTACCACTCGTGATGCTCGTGATACCGCCCGTGATACCACTCACAGTGCCACTCCAGGTCCAGCTGTGTTATTAGTAAGAGACCACCACAAGACGGTTTATCTGACCCCCCTCCTCTTTGGCTACCGATGAGGGTTCTTTGCTACTGCCGGGTCCATCTCGACTTCTCAGGAACCCCCCTCTGGGGAGCTTCCTCACATGGTGCTTAAGAAGAAAAGCCCTAAGGAATCGAGAGAACACTCCCCTCGCCAGGGTCAGTCCTATGAGCAACGGGTGACCATTGTGACTTCTGCTCACCGGGGACAGTTCTGTGAGTAAAGGGACAACCACCCACTGGGTTCTGCCTCTCATCAGAGATCGGCCTCCCCAATTCAGGGGAGGGTTTGGATGGTGTCTTCTCTCCAGTCCCAGGAGAGTCCTCCTTGTACTGAGTCTCCAAGAGACCATGAATTCCCGCAGCCTGAGGGTGTGGTTCCTGTCACTGTTGGAAGGGGAGATCTGTGACTCATTTCCAGATGTACAAATAGTGCAGGTCTCGCCAGGAAATGATCTTCGCTGTCCCTCAGGGTTGCCTCCAGTTGAGCAGCCCTGACTGGACCATCTTCTGCTTCTGATACCTACGGGGTATCCCCTATCACAGGAAAGTTGCTCTTGCTTGAGACCTTGATTGCAGTCCCACTCCTACCTCAGGACCTGCTCTTGATCTTGTGACTTAAGCCACTCACAATCTCAGTCCAGGACCCGCTCCCAGACCTGCTTACAGACTCAGGCTCCTGAACATCAGAGGTCCAGATCCTGCTCCTACAGTACTCGCTACTCGCCATACTCTGACTACTCATGTTACTCTGATGAGCATTTCTGGGATTGTTACAAACATCTCTACAATTGCTCCTTTAGGTGGCATCACTACTTTCCTAAGTGGTATTATTGGGATTCTGACATCTCTCCCAGGTACTGCTACTATGATGAGTATGACACTTTGTCTCTGCCCCTGAGCCGATATTGTCAGGAAGACCAGACCCGCTATCCTCAGGACTGTTCAGAAACCACCCCCCGATCTTGCAACAGTCCCGTGGATAGACATGATAACTCCTCTGATAGACAGGATTGCTCCACTGATAGACAGGACTGCTCTTCTGATATACAGAACCACTCTTCAATGGACAGCCGGGACTGCACTTCAACGGGATAGAGCCATCCATGGGAACATGCTCAACTAGGCCACAGCGGCTCATTTGCAAGGTCAGCGTTCTTGATCCCCTTCACAACCAGCTTTGGCACATCTCTCTTCACTTCATGTGGCAGGGCACGATCAGGTACTCCCTACTGAATGACCAAGATTGGTACCTCCTGGTCCTTCCAGATTTGCTCCAGCTGGAGTCAGCCATTCTACTATGCTTCACCGGGTACCTCATCGACATTCATTCTCTTGGGCTTCGATGACATCCTCATCAAGATCCAGGTCTCGACCCGCTTCCCCAAGGTGTCTCTTTTCCCTTGCAGTGCCAAACCACACCCCTGTGTCTCCAACTGACGATGTTAGGGCATTCGCCAATTGCATGGCTCGCATGGCTGGAGTACTCGGTTTGCCCGTCTCACATGCTGAGATGTTAGTTGAGGACCCTATCTTTGGTGATACGCAACAGCATACTCCCTCATTGCCTATACTGACTACGCTGCCTTATCTGCTTCAAGTCATCAAGAGTGCACGGTCCAACCCCTCATCTGTTCAACCGATGTCTCAGCGACTCAACCACCTCTACTGTGTGTCGGAAGATTCAGTACCATGGCTTGTGTCACATCCAAAGCTGAACTCAGTAATTGTTGACACTGCACAGTCGTATACATCCCACAGCGTTCACACCTACTGACAAGGAGGGGAAGAGGTTAGATGTGATAGGCACAAATTCTACTCTTCAGCTTGCCTCCTCGCTAAAATCACCACGTACAGTGTGTGCATGGGAGTGTACCAGAAAGTTCATCTGGGACAAGGTAGCTCCCTGTTTTGCCAAACTGCCCAACCAGGACTTGCATCTGCTCAGTGTGTTGAGAGATGAGGGCCAGTCCTTGGCGGGACACCAGATACAGGCAGCCAAACACCTTGGTGACTGCACCGAGAAAATCATCACCAATTCTATCACAGTGCACTGCCATACCTGGCTAAGGTCATCTGGTCCCTGTAACATGGCAAGGGCTATAATTGAGGACTTGCCATTTGACCAAGTAGACTCGTTCCATTTGGAAACTCATGCAAAATTGGAGCACACCCAGAAGATGTGCACTACAGCGAGGAAGTTTGGGTTACTATCAGCACATTCAGGACCACAACTGTGCTTTGCGGGGAGAAGATACCTTCCCCCTTTCAGTGAAGGTATAGCTCAGCTCCTTCCCGCTTGCAAAGGCCCTCTACCAGTGGGTTCCAGTCTCCGAAAATTTTATGGCTCAGCTCATCTGAAGCCCCAATTCGGCAAGAAGCCGATACAGCTAAACAGTGGTTTGACTATTCCCACCTACATTGTCCCATCTCTGTGCATGTGCTCTCCTGTGCCAACTGCCTTTGCACCTCCTGCCAACACTGGCAAGTCATTACCTCTGACCAGTGGGTACTCAGCGTCGTGAGGTGAGGCTGTTTCATAGAGTTCGACCAACCTCTGCTGTCTTGGGTCTACAGAGTAACTCCCCCGTCTATCCCCCTTTTGGAAGATGTGGGTGCCCTTCTTCGAAAAGGGGCTGTAGAGCCTTTATCATGAGCCCTCATTCACAAGGGTTTCTTCTCCCAGTAGTTTTTGGTGAACAAAAAGGACAGTGGCCTCTGTCCCATCTTGGACCTACATCATGTGAACGGATACATTGTTCCAAAAAGGTTCAGGGTGATCTCCTTAGCCTCCATCCTTCTACTGTTGAATGTTGGGGACTGGTTCACAACTCTCAACATTCGCAACACCTACTTTCATCTCTCCATCACCCCTCAGCACAGGCATTTCCTGTCCTTTGCCATCAGGACCCGTGCCTTCTGTTCAGAGTGCTTCACTTTGGACTGTGTACAGCCCCCAGGGTCTTTACCAAATGTGTGCCCATGGTGGTCGCCTGGCTCCAACAGCGAGGGGTCATCATGTTCCCATACCTCGACTACTGGCTTTTTACTGGGCCATCCAGAGACAAGCTTCAATCGGATGTGTGTCTGATCCTTTCTTTGTTCCACAGTTTGTAGTTTGTGATCAACATGGAGAAGTCACACCTTCAGCCCTCTCAAGTCATGCATTTTATTGGCGCTCAACTAGATTCTATGGTGGGGTGTGCGTTCCTCCGAGTCGAACGGTTTGCCACCATTGAATCTCAAGGAGGTGTGTGACCGCAAGGTTCATCCAGCAAACGCTAGGCTTCATGGCCTCCACCACCACCGTGATGCCTCTGTCTAGGTTCCAGATGTGTCCCTGCAGTTGTGGTTTCTCTCCAAATTCTGGCCTCTCCTCGACAGCCCTCTCAAGCTGCTCTCCATTCCTCTACCTGTTCTTCGGGGTGTTGCTTGGTGGACAAATCCGGAGGTTGTCCAGTGTGGCCTTCTATTCAGCCCCTGTCAACCCACTTGGTTAGTCACCTCTGATGCCTCTTTAACGGGCTGGGGTGATCACTCACACAGACTCATTAGGGGACACTGGTCGACATCGGAAAGCACTCTACACATAAATGCAGTGGAACTTCTGACAGTTTTCAAAGTGCTCAAGGCATTCAAACCCTCCCTCAGGGATCACCTGGTTCAGGTGATATCGGACAATGCCACAACTGTGTTTTACATCAACAAGCAAGGCGGTACTCAATCTCGCACCCTGCTTGATTTGACCATCCAGATGTGGGACTGGTGTGTGGAGCATCAGATCTCTCTCACAGCCATCCACCTGGCAGACGCACAGAACAGTGCGGCGGATGCGCTGAGTCACTCATCTGCTTGTAGCCATGAGTGTTCCTTGGCCCCAGACGTCCTGCGGCAGCTCTTCTTCAAGTGGGGGAATCCCTCCATCGATCTCTTTGTAACCAATTGAATGCCCAGTGTCACCTCTTCTGCTTCACGGAACCTCGGTCGACACACAACCTAGGTGATGCGTTTCTGTTACGATGGCCTAGACCTTTCCTGTACGCCTTTCCACCATTCCCGTTGGTGGCCAGGGTGGTAGGCAAGCTTCACCAAGACAATGCCCACTGTATCCTAATCACACCTTGGTGGCTGCATCAGGCGTGGTTCTCTCCCTTGCTGCTGATGTCGGGGGGTATTACCAGAAGCTCCCTCTTCAACCAGATCTCCTCTCTCTACAAGGCTGGTGAGTTCTTCACCTGGACTTGGTCACCATCGAGCCTACAGCTTGGCTCATCCAGCTCTAAATGACTTGGCTGTGTCAGCTGGAGTAATTGTTGAAGTTGCATAATGTCTTTCTACACTCAGGGCATACAACTATAAGTGGGAAAAGTTCTGTGCTTTCCTGGATGGCAAGGGGGTCGCCCACCACTGTGCGATCATGCCATTGCTCCTGGATTTTCTCGCCACCCTTTCTACACATGGCTTCTCACTCTCATCTAAGGATATGTGGTGGCTGTCTCGTGGCATTTGCAGCACCTTGGCTTTCCATCTTGCTTTAAGGACCCTCTTGTGCATGGTTTCGTACAGGGGTACAAGAACTTGCACCCTCCTGTGGCCAGACATACCCCCAGTTGGAGTTTGGAGTTGGTCCTTGCTGCATTGTCCAGGCCTCCATTTGAGTTCATGGCTAAGTGTGACTTGCACCTCCTCTTCATCAAGACTGCCTTCTTAGTGGCCATCACATTTGTGTGTAGAGCGAGCAAACTGTGTTCTTTAAGGTTTGATCCACCGTATAATCGTTTCCACCATGACAAGGTGGTGCTCCAACCTGATGTTGCCTTCCTGCCTAAGGTAGTGTCCTCTTTTCACCTTAATCAGGACATCATGCTTCCAGCTTTTTTCCAAAACTGTTCGTCGGAGCTGGAATGCTCCTTGCATTCATTAGATGTTTGATGGGCTCTCACCTTCTATGTGGACAGGACTGTGTCATTTCGACGTTCCACAAACCTGTTTGTTTGTTCTGTCGGGCAGCAAAAGTTTCCCCTGTGTCATCACAGTGTCTTCTAAGTGGGTTGTATCAGCTACTGATCTCTCCTACCAGCTGATGAAAAAAAAAAAACCCTGTTCCTGAGACTGTCCGCAGTCTTTCTACCAGGGCAGCTGCAACCTCTATGGCCTTTCTTAGTGGTGTCTTGATACAGGACATTTGTCGGTCGGCTGCCTGGGCGACACCTCTGACCTTTGTTAAGAACTATAACTGCCTCATGTGCTGATACCGCTCTGGGGAGGGCTGTCATATTTTCATGTGTTGCTTAAACTGTATTTCTGTATTGGTGCCTTTTTGAGTGTCTTACCTGACTTGTGTCTTTCTTGTGTCAAACCTGTTGCACCAGGACACGCCCTCCTCCTCCATGTGTGAGCTTGCTAGTCTACCCATTGTGTGGATTCACAGAGACCACAAAGAAGGAGGACAAGTTGCTTATCTGTAACTGTAGTTCTTTGAGTGGTCATCTGTGAATTCACACAAACCTGACCGTCCTCTCCTCTGGTGTCCTGTCTTCTTGGTTCTGAGCTGCTGCCTACGTGGCTATTGGAAATTGAGGCATTTAGGCGGGAAGGGAGCTTAGATAGGTCAGGGGGTGGTGGGCGGAGCTACCGCTAAAATCTGTATAATGAGGTTCTGGAAGGTTCGAAAGTTCTCTGCGCAGGTGCAGGAATTACCCATTGTGTGAATTCACAGATGACCACTTGAAGAACTACAGTTACAGGTAAGCAACCTGTCCTTCTTGTTAATTTTAAACTATCAGGCATAGTCTGATTTCCATCAATTGCATGTTAATATTTACCTTGTGTACTAGGTGTTTCTACTTATTCCTGCCTTCCTATGGGGAGTGGGTCATAAAACATCTAGATGTTGAAATATTTTTTGACTACAATCTTTGATATAGCATCTTCAGCTATATAAATGATAGCAGTTAATAGAAAGTTAGATAAGCTTAGGCTTTTGGAAGATCCTGTGAGTCTCAGGCAGTGATTAGAGCAAACCTGACCAGAAGATTAAAGAGTAACTCAAGCTCACATGGAAATAATTGATGCATATACTGCAAATCTAGTAAATGATACTATCATTTGCTAGTTTCCTATCTTCGATTTAACCCAGAGAAAATCGTTAGGAAAACAGAAATCTCAGAAATCAATATGCCTCAGTTTTAATTTAAAAGCTTTTCCAGGGGCTTAAAAGATAGAATAGCAAAGAGCATTTAGTACTCCCCCCATGAATTCAGTAGCAGTGGCTTTTTGGGGAAAATTAAAATGCTTTGAGGAATCTAATTGTTAGGATACAGTGTATGGTCATATTTGATAATTTCCTTGCATTAACATGCAATAATGTTTATTTTGAAAAATGGCAGTGGTTTTCTGGGATTTTTGTTGTGCTGTAATTATTGTTTTATATGACACTTATTGGAATTGTAAACTTTAACCGATTTTTGTTTTACTAATGATTTTACCACTGTCATGCTGAATCAGTGTTGTTAATTATAAAATTTGAGGACACTGCATAAATGGGAAAAAGTGTGTCCCTGCATGTTTATACTTCAGAGGTATGTGTGTGTTGCACACAGGTGTTCAAACAAAGACCATTAATGCATGTGGACAATAAGATCCAGTTTTTGCCTGAAGACTTATTTTCAGTGTTTAAACTTCGATTCCTGCAGGAAAAACTATGCCAAGTGTAAGGGAAAGATCTCTGCCTCCAAAAACACAACATACACCCTGGGAAACTTTCCCAGTGTGTGCTTGCCATGAGTAATACTGAGAAGGTATGTGTCCTCTTATACTTTATACTTTTTTCACAGAGGCAACAAACACTCCTGTTATCATACAGTATAAAATGAGTGCATCTTTGCCGTTATGCTTTTCTCCATACCTTTAGTTATGGCATGGCCTCCATATGTTAGGCTGAAGGTGTGAAAGAGCTCTGTGTGTATAGAGCTGTATACTCAGCTGGGATCTGTTAGGGGACCAGGGTTGTCAGGCCAACAGACTCAGTCCTCCTACTCCTTCATGTGATTGAGTACGGTACATTATAGAGAAGGTGAGAATAAGAGCTTCTGCCTTGAACATTTCAGAATTTAACTTTTGCTCCCTGAAACACATCTTGTGTAACAAAGTCTAGTTGCAATGTAAAACTCATTGACAGTTTTAAGACTCAAAATGTTGTGCTGAATGGTGAGGGAAAAGATCACAGCATTTTGTCATTGTAGGAATTTTTGACAGGTTTTTGTTTTGTTTTGTTTTGGTAGGTCCAGTTTTATGATCCTGTAAATTTAAAGGACCACAGTGCTGTAACAGCCCAACATGGTATTCTCTCCTAGCTTTAAAGGGCAAAGGTGTTCTTTCCACTGACTCATTAAAGCCAACAGAGAATGTGCAGGAAAATCAACATGCTTACCTTCTCTTTCCACAGCTTTCCAAGTTGCCAGTTCTGTCTGGACAGGTTTGGAGCAGTTAAACTGATAGTCTGGATTGTGTGGCATTGTGTATGTTTTCTATGGAAAAACATAGAGGAAAGTTCATGTTGCCATTCGACTAGTCACTTTGGGGACAATTAATATTCAGCTCATTGTCAATGATACTTCTCTGTTTATTTTGAAGGAATTCATGCAAAGTATGAGAAAATGTCAGTTCCTCTGAACTTTATCAGGTTTTTAAAAAAGCAACCTCTGGACTAAAATGCTTTGTGATCCACAAATCAGCTCATCAACACACAGTGATGCTAACACTAACTATGTTCATAGTGAAAAGCAAATCCAACCCATAATGTGCAAAAATTAAAGGAATGGCAAATGAGGAAGTTAGTGGAAACTAGTTGAAATAGGTTAGCTGAAGAGCTAGAAGAACAGAATCATAGAGTTGGAAGAGACCACAAGGGACATCCAGTCCAACCCCCTGCCCTGCAGGAATACACAATCAACTTGGGGAAAAAAATGATGCACACTGAGAAAGTTGGATGGTCTGAAATTTGTACAAGTTGAAATAGTTACACAAGATGTACTCAACTACTCAAAGCAAAGTGAAAATTTTAGTTGGGAGTATGTCTGATAGAATATTGCTAAAGTAAAGCTGAGCCATAACGTTATTCTGCCAGATGACTGAAATGAAGCCTATTGATCGGTTACACTGCCCAATAAATTTTTCTTTGAAAAATATTGAAAGATGCGGTCTAATGATTTTGTCTGTGATGATAATCTAACAACTGTGTATTGTGCCTTGAGCTCTTAATCAGACTCTTGTTGAGATAAGCACTAATTAAATCAGATCTAACCACTGGAGCCTCTGCCCCCACTTTTCTATACTGAAAATTCACTGGAGGCAGAAAGATACACTTTTCTGAATGAACTAGTTTGTGTTCAGTGTCTCTTTGTATCCTTACATGTTGTTGTGCTTCCTGTTAGCATGTAATAGATATCTTAATATGATAACAGTTCATGAAATACTTCCTGACACAAACTCAGCAATGAAACTGTTTGAATAAAAAATAAAAAGCAAACCCTGAAAGCTTTGAACAAGAATAGTGATTAAAATGGGTCCTTTATGTGAGAGTTTGATGGGGGAGGGTGTGTCTTTGTATTATTCAGGTGTTTTTCCTTTCAACTGTAGATGCTTATGCTTTACAGTGTGTTAGCTGCTTTTAAAAGTAAAAGCTTCTATGCTCCTCCCCAAACAATTTTGTTAATGGAATATATTATCATTATTTTGTGCTTCAGTTTCCCATCTCTTGAAAAGCACTGTCTAGAGGCCTAATTAATGGAAATAGATGGCCTATGGGATGTTGTCTGGTGGAGGTTAGGCTGCTAAAAATCTGTGTGCGGTTGTTTTAGAAGTGAGAAGAAATGGCTGTTGCGACATTTCTCTTCCATTGTCAAACGGTACTTGTACTTGAATGCCTTTCCCCCCCTCAAACTGTGCTTGTGACTGGATGCTACATTAACTTTGCCCTGAACTCCAAAAATAATAAAAAATAATAATGAAAGAGAGGCAGACAGCTTCAAGTTAAACAACTTAAAACTTTACTTATGGCTATGCATTTACATTTGTATGGAGAGCCTAAATCCTAACTAAACTAATGAATAGGTTTGGGTAAAAGAGAGAGAGGCTCCATCTTGACTCAGCAGCTCAAAGAGTAGACAGAATATGGCTGTTGAAGAAGGTAAGAGAGAAAAGCATGGTTACTACAGGAGATGAGAAGTGACAACTCTTTATATGACCAAGCCCTACAGAGGTGCCCTAGGTCACATGGTCTTGTTGCTTAGTTGAAAACTATGAGAGAGAGAGAAGGATTTCAACATGGAGGGAATTCTGTCCTACCTATTACCCTCTCGCCCTAATGGCAGCAGAGTCAGGGGTGGGGGTAGATGCTGAATTTTTCCAACAGTTATGAACGATTTCTGCCAAAATATTTTGCGATTTCTTGGGTTTGAATTGGCAGAATTTACTACCTTTACAAAGATTAGTTCCTGCTGGAGAAGAAAATTGGTAGAGATCTGGCCCCTCCCCCCCATGTGTGTGTGTATGTTTTGGAGTCTCTTGGCTGGAGAGATTTTACAGGCACAGAGCATCATGGACCTGCATTGAGAGATTTTGTACCATTAAGCCAAATGCTTTCTAAGTGATGAGGAGAAAAACAAAATACCCATCCCATTATGACACCAAAAAAGCTTGCTGTGAGATTTGCCTTTTTTATGTCTGATGAAACCTTGATTGGATGATGCCCCCTCCCCACTAAGCTCCATTAGCGTCTGTTGCAGTAGTTTAGCACTTGACCCAAGTGAAGGGCGTGGGAAGAAGGGAGAGAATCCCCTGATGTCTAAAAAAGGCTCCTCCCTGTGGTCTCAGTAGCAAGTACTTGGTTCCAAATGAGTTTCCATGTGGAAAAATAGCAAAGATCACTGAACTACGTGGATCCTTGGTCAACCACAGGAGAGTGGCAGTTGGCACTTGGGAGCAATTTTTGTTCTAAAAGTAGAAGTGGGTTTGGCTTGGGGGCTTCCAAAAGATTTTGGACAGAATGTGGCTTCTCATAATGTGCACAGTCCTATGCATAGTCCAACACAGGGGAGATAATTCTGGTCTTCCAGATGTTGTTGGACTGCATGTCCTTCCCTACCTTACCATTGGTTATGCTGGCTAACAGTGCAGTGAGTTGCTATCCCACATCATTTGGAGGGCTGCTTGATTTCCACTCCTAGTCTAGTAAGTCCTCTCTTATGACACTTTGCACTTAAGGCTGTATGAACAGTACCCACAAAACTCTCTGCTAGTTCTTCATTAACCAATCATTTGTTCATAAAAGGATATTTCATATTTATCTCATGACTGCTGAAGAGTATTTAAGACTCTTTGATGACTAAACTCTATCAAAAGGTTTTTAGAAGTCAAAGTATATACCCCACTACCCCTCTCTACCTAGGTTTCAATTCTCTCAAAAGAATTCTAAGATAGTATTGATGTAAGACTTTCTTATGTTGAAGCCATGGTTATTTGTACCCAGCAAGACTTAATCTTTTATCTATTTCTGATTTATTCCTTGCTCCCAATTTACCCAGAACTGAGGTTTGTTGTTGGATGATTTGATTCCATTTTTTAAAAGTTGGCATTATGTTGGCTTTAAACATTTGTTAAAGTTAGCTAGTTTAATTAAAGCATGTACCTATATTTGTGTGTATGTGTGTGAGTTAGAAAAGGCTTATAGTTTCAAATCTGAGTTCCTGAAGAACTTTAAAATGTCGTTTATTTATTAAACTTATTGAAATTTTTCTCAACTGGCTGGCATATTTTTTAAAAAAATGAGAAGTACAAAATGCAGTAATGTTGCACACAAGTTATGTAATGACAGTATGTACTTTGCTGTGTAACATCAAGATAAAATAATAAAATCAGTATAATTCCCCCTCCCCCAGCAAAAGTGGTAGATAGTTCCAGGCTCCATTTGGTCCCATGCCTATTTTATTTGTATTTTGTCAATTAGCTCTAAAAGTCACTCTTTTAAAAAACTTATGGCTGGTTTTTAACCTGGCTGTTAATATAAATGAAAACAAAACAAAATGTTTACTGGATTTCTCCCTACTCTCAAATGCAGGATGGTTTAGTACTTCTCTTGAACTTTTGTCAGATTTTTCCACTGGCAGATTCCTTGCTTCCAATGAACTTGAATAACTGTTTTATATCTTCTCGCAATTTGCTGTTCACATTTCTTTTGTGCTTGTCTCATCAATAGTTCACTATTCTGCTGTAGGCCTGGACCAACAAAGAGAGCAGGGCACGCTTTTGTGACTTTGCTTGGTCCTTCTTCTTGTCTTCTGTACTGTACTGTACTACCATCCAGATCTTTAGGTAGCACAGGGAGTGGTAGCTGAGAGTCAGGAGCTGGAAGAAGCCTCACTGAGGGGGGAAGGGACTGCAAGGTGGACTGAACCACCCAGTTCCACAAAACAGAGCTGCTTCCGTGAGCAGAACTACGCTGTTGGATCCTGGCCTAAGTTCATAGTGTATAATAGCTGTCTTTAATTTATATTGGTTCAAAGTCTGAGGTGGACAGAATAAGGCCCAGAGGCCATATGGGACCTTCAAGGCAGTGTTTGTAACCCTCCAAACTGCCCCAGACAAATAATAGATCCATTGCTTTTCCTGAAGTGGCAATTCACTATGTGTGTGTGTGTCAGAATTTGTCTTTCAAACATAATCAAACTGGGTTTTGTTTTTTTTTTTCAAATCCAGAATGGAAATTCACTCCTTAAACAGATTTCTGTTACAGTGCTCAAAGTTTTTGTGGCCTCTGAAAGGTCCTGAGCTCCACCACCCTTCCCCACCCTTTTGCTAAGTAATGCTTGATAAATTTTTGTTAAAGCTCAGTATCTTGTAGCTCCATTGGTAACAATAATGCAAAAAACATCTGAAATTAAATTCAGTTAGTAAATTTGTCACTATTGGTTGAACAGAAAGTATATTGTTTGAATTTTAAGTATCCAAACAAATGTTCTTTTGAGCAAATCAAGTTATATGTAACATGTTTTATGTTCCTACAGTAACAAACAGATATGTGAAGTCCCTAGCCCATTTTTGAGTCTCTGCATGTTGTTTCTGTCTAGAGATAAAATGGACAATGTCTTCAAAACTTTTGCAAACTTCACATCTCTTAAGTGTGCTGAGACATAAATGTTTGGTTGTAGATGGTGGAAGAGTATCTATTGATTCTGGCCCACCAATTTCCCATGGACCATTTAAGGCTGGGATGCTTGAAAAGAATCCTGAACTTAAGCAAACTGTGATGATCATGCTTTGCACACAGTGTTCTTACTGTTTTATGCGTTGAATGGAAACTCTATGTATTCCTATTTTGAAGAAGGTAACTACAAGAATCTAGTGATTATTCATCACTTTGGATAGACATTTATTTCAGGAGTAAAAGCTTAACAGTAGTCAAACATTTGAGCTTTTCTGTAAGTATTTTGAATCAAACCAAGTACTGTAATGTTTTGAAATCATTGCTTATGGAATTGCATCAGTATAATTGCATTTATCACTGTTATGTGCCTTTACCCTCTTTCTGTAGGCATGTTGAATTTTAAATACAGTGTTAAAATGTATAAGTGAATGCAAACATAGAAAGGCTGTTCACTACAGTAATGAATACATGCTGTAGAAAACCTAGAAGTGGGTGAGTGCTCCCATTTAGGGGGTTTGAGTGGATTAACTTATAAATACTCCTAACAACACTTTAGGCTTTTTTCCAAAGCAGCCTCTCTAGGTCCATTTCACAATATTTATTTTTCTTTGTGCTGGATCACAAACTGAGCAGCCCAGCAACTCTGTCATTTTATCTGTATTTTTATTATTGCTGGCACTAACACATTGTAAGAAACACCTCTAGAGCAGTCTTTGCTGTATAAAAGAAGGACTGCTATGAAAATTGCTGTGAAATGAATGTATACTGAGGAAATGAAACCACTCACCCTGATGAAATAGAGAGAGCAAGCTGTGTCCTGCTTGTTGCAGACCCCAACTGTTCTCCCTGCTCTCCTCCCGTAATGACGACACAGACACTACAAACTACTTCAACAATTGTATTTTGTACAAGATAAACATAAGGATTAAGTATAGGTTAGTAAGATGATAATTGGCAATTAAAGGCTGCAACTTGCTGATGGGTGCAAAAGGTTGGCACTATTGCATGGGTCCAGATCCCTTCATTGCCCAACCCTGTGTTGGCCAGTGGTCCCAAGGTTGGTTGCTACTGACTCGCCTTAGAGGGGAGAGTTCCTGGCCAAGCCATCCCACTTGATGCTCTCCCCTGTCCTGCAAATAAGATGTTGAATCACTTAAACAGGAAAGGGGGGTCTCCATGAACTTGAACATGAACCTGAACTTGGCGGAGACCCCCTATTCCCCACTTACCCAGATCAGGGCCCATGCCATCTGTCACAAAAGGCGATCCCCATGGGATCCGCCTTCCGCCACCCATTCCACCACCAACAGGCAGCTCTACAGTCCCTGTCCAAGCACATATCATGCAGCAAGCAGCCTCTGTGGGCAGATGCACACTGCGAAGGCTCCAGAACACCACCATCCCAGCCGCTTGATGGTCTCGGTGGACAGTCTGCCCTGCGCTGCTGTGGTCACTGCTCCAATTCTGAAGGATTGGCTCCTGAACTCCTTTGTGGGCAAGACAAGCTACCAGTGCGCCACCTTCATCATTGCCACGAACTGGAACCTAGTAAGCGGCGACCCATCTGAACAGGGGGCTGTGTCTGAACAGGGGGCTGTGCCCATCACCTCGGATGCCCAGGAACTTGTGCATACTGGCCACCGGGCATGGCGCTAAGCCCTCCCGCTCTGGAGATGCAGCGTCACCCCCCTTCCATGCTGATCGCATTTCAAGCGTTAGATGTGCAGACTCACTGTGCCCTGTTCCATTGTCACATCTCGCAGCTGCAGCGCCTTCCCAAACCCATCTTGCTTGGAGGAGCAGACCACCTCCCCAGCTTTCAGGGCCCCCCAAAAAAGCGATGGTGTACGCAGTGCTGAACAGTGTGGCCTCGTATTCTGAGTCACATATCGCTAGCAATGCCCTGACCATGTATGCCAGCAGCCCATAGGAAACTAGTCGCAGAGAATTGGCCACTTACGGAGTGGTCTGCTTCCAACTTTCAATAGCCTTTCTCACCATGCAGGTACTGCATGGGTCCCCAACTCCCGCCACTTTACTGAAAAAGGAAATGCCTGGCACGTGGATGGCTATTGTCTTAGGCACAAGGCCCTGGCCCTTCAGGGTCACCATGTAATGTAGTACCTCGTGCTCTGTTGCCGGCCAGGAGCCCCCGTAACCTCGCTGGAGGAAAGTACTGAACTGGGTCTCTGCCCGCTTGTAGCTTGCTCTCGTTGAAGGTGCCAAAGAGTCTGCCACCCGTTGGATCACTGTCAGTTCTCAAGGCTCCAAAGGTCACCCGGGAAAGGGACTGCAGACTTGTTGGTGTCCGGAGCCAGCGCATGGAAACTCTTGCCCAGAAATCAAGATAATGTGTCTGCTATCTCGTTGTCCACGCCCGGTATGTGACGGGCACAGAAACTGATGTTGGACTGAAGGCATACCAGCACAATCTGCGCACCAGCCACATGACCCTCTCAGACCTGGAGGACTGCCGGTTGATGATCTACACCACAGCCTTGATTGTTACACCAGAAACATACCTTCCTGTCCCTGAACTCCTCCTGCCAGAGGACTGCTGCCACCAAGAATGTGAGGTCCTGGGCCATCCCGCCCTCCCTCCACCCCTCAGGCCAGGGCTGCAAGCACCAATGGCCATCGTAGTAAACCCTAAACCCCAGGCTGCCTGCCACATCCAAGTACACTTGCAGTCCTCCTTCCAGTTCCTTGTGTTCTTGCCACACAGTGACCCCATTGTAATGCTTAAAAAAAAAAATTGTAATGCTCCAGAAACTCCAACCATACTTACACATCCTCCTTCACCCCCTTTGTTAGACGAATGTGGTGATGAGGAGAGCGAACCCCTCCAGTGAGGCTTGACACCCTTGCACAGAATGCCCTCCCCGGAGCCACCAACTGGCAGGCAAAATTCAAATGTCCCAGTAGCAACTGCAATTCCTTGCGCGTTGCCTTTTCCCACCCCATGAGGCCCTCCAGTTTCATCCTCAGAGCACCAGCTTGTTTTCAGGGAGGCGGGATACACCTCGGATGGAGTCCAGCTCCACACCCAGGTAGACAAGGGATGTTGCTGGCCCCACCATCTTGTCCGGCACTAGTGGAACTCCAATCTCCTCTTCCAGTGTCTGGAATGAGGAAAGAAGAAACCCACACTCCATCCTCCCAGCCGGTCCATCATTAGAAAATCATCCAGGAAATGGGTAATGTATGGGGACCCTGCCCTGTACTGCAATGCCCATTCCAAAAACATGCTGAATGTTTCAAATGCGGCACAACTGATGGAGCAACCCATGGGCAATGCCATGTCATACTACCACCTGTCCTGGAATTTGAAGCCCAAAAGGTAGTGGTCGTCTGGGTGTACCGGCAGCAGCTGAAAGGCAGACTGAATGTCACACTTGGCCATGAGGGCCCCCTTTCTGCAGGTCTGCAGCAGCCATATGGCATGGTCCAATGAGGCATACCTCACCGAGCATAGCTCAGGTGGGATAGCATGGTTGACCGACGTTCCCTTGGAGTAGAACAGGTTGCGAATGAGGTGATACTCCCCAGGGTTTTTCTTGGGCACCACCCCCAAAGGGGATACACACAGGTTGGGCATGGGAGGTTCGGAGAAAGGGCCCACAATTCTGCCCCCCTCCCATTCCTTGTCAATTTTCTTGGCCAGCACCTCTGGCAGCTGTGCTGCAGACTTCAAGTTGCCAGATGCTGATGCCTCCCTGGGCCCTTGGTAGGGGATTTGGAAGCCATGTTTGAAACCCTCAGTTATGTAGGCCACCGCCTCCTTGTTGGGATAAGCTGCGAGGAGAGGCTGCATGGCTCCAAGTTTGACTGGTGTGTGAGCCATGCATTCTTCCCCCCACGCCCTGCGTTCCCCCTTCATTTTGAACATCCCTGCCCGGCGTTCGTTCCCGATCCTTCCTCCTTTCTGGTGCCAGATGAGGCAGGGCGGGAGCTCCGAAAGGACTGGCCACCCCCCAACTGCCTTGAGCATGAGACCTTCGGGTGTGACCCCCCGCATGCCTCACAGGTATGCTCAAAAGGACAGTGATACCTGGAACATTTACCACCGTTGTACTCCCAGCAGACCATTCTCTTCCCCTCCTTCTTCTTGGGCTCTCTGGTGGCCTCCCACTTGACTCTCTTCCTGGACCCCGCCACCATCAACCAAATTCCACTGTCAATGGTGTCCCACCTGTGGATGGGTAATTGGGAGGCCTTCTTTCTGCACTCCTCATCGTACAGGACGGCCACCACGTCCCCAGCCATCGCCTTGATCTTCAGCACTTGGCGCAGGTGGTTGATCAAGTGCCAGCCCCAATCTGGGAATGCCATGGCCACCACCCCATGAACACTGCATACCCCCTGAGCCGTTTGGCAAAGCTGCGCTCCACATTTTGATTTTTCGCCATCTTTTTTGCCCCCTTTGTATGGCCTGGCCTCTTCGCCCAGAGGAGGAGCTAGTGAAGAAACATCCACATAATACCCCCTCAGAATCTTAGAATGCATCTTCCAGTCCAGGTGGCTGCCCAGTGGGTCCTTCTTGGATTTTGCCTCCACTAACTCACCTTTTAGCTAATTCTTGCCATCCTTCTTCCTGTCTGCATTCCCTTTTCCCCAAGCCTTGCTCAACCGAAGCACCCATCCAGGAAGGCCTGGTTGGAATGCCCCCTTTGTCCAGTACCTGAATCTGTTGTAGTCCTCGTCAGCGGAAGACTCACCTGACGAGGAATCTGAGTCGGAGTTGGACCCCCTGTGGCAATTGACTGCTGCTGTTTCCTTCATGGGCTCCTCCCCCACCGCATCCCACGGCACCGCCTGGATGATGAATCTTGTGATCCAGACTGTCTGGAGCTCTGTGAGTCACTTCCGCCCCTGGATTGGGACCGGCGGGAGCGCCCGCTGGCACTGGCAGTGTCCAATGTGCCACTGGAAGCACCAACACTGGCGGATGTGCTGAGATCCCCGGTCCCCCGCTCTGGCATTGGCAGGGAGCATCTGGCCACCCCCCAGCTGTGTGGCCCTGAAACTGTCTAGCTTCTGAGCTATCATGGAGAGAACCCCCAAGATGTCCCCTGAAATCTGGGCAGGAGCCACAAAGGCCTCCAAAGGTGCTCTGGGTTACACCATTTGTTCCATGCCCCCAGTGCATGTCCCGGGATCAGGGGGCTGGGCCGGGCCCACCTCCTCAACCGGGGGGACTGCCCCTGGCTGAGGGGGCAGGTCAATGTGCTGCTTTATGGCCCTTGCTTCCCTTGGAGGCATGGCAACCTGCCCCCTTTTTCACCCCCACCTAGTGAAGTGGGGCATGCAGGGCTCAACACTGAGGAGTCCCCTCCTAGCTAATGCCCCCCAGCTGGGCTCACCAGCCCTATGCCCAGCTACCAACCTGCCCCCACTGAAGGAATGGTGGAAAAGGCAAACAATTAAGGGGAGAAATGGTGGAAAAGGCAAACGAGGGTGGGGGTGGGACGTGTGTGGTGGGAAGTGACCCCCACCCCAAGCAAACAGGGCAATGACGGTGTGTGTGTGGAGGCCAGCCTAAACCCCGAACTCCACCTCCCAGCCTGCCCTCCAATGCACTTTATTGTTCTCCAGCCTCCGACACTGTGGCCTGATCACCTGGGAAAGCAAAAAAATGGAAGAGGAGGGAGGGAGTAGAGGGAAGTCAAACCACCCTCTTCCCCCAGCCACCTAGCCCCCCGACCATTCACCACCACCACCAGACCATAGGCCACCGCTTCCCTGGCCAGGGATATCTTGGGCCGCCACCAGGCCACCCAGTGCAGCAGCCGCCTTGGAAGCCCACTATGTCCTGGCCATGCTGTGTGCACCGAGCCATCCCCTCGATGGCCACTGGCACGCACCGGGCTACCCTTGCCAATGCTGCCCTTCGGTACCCCACAGCCTGCAGCCACCGAAATTGCCACCGGGGAGGAGGAGGGGTGGGGGACCAAGGCAGGTGGGGGACCACGGTCACTCTGCTTGCCTGCTTCCACTTGGCTGCCTCAGACCTCCAGGCCCCGCCTGCCGCCCATCCGCCCCGCATGGCTCTGCCCAGGTCCGTCCACTTTGGCTCCTTTGTGAGCCACTGAGGAGCCCACACCAGGAGCTGGCTTAAATACCGGGTCCAGCGCAGGCTCCCCACATCATCCAGCTGCGCCAGAAGTGTGGCCAGAAGTCCCTCCCTTCTCCCCTCTGCTAGCCAATTGGGGCGAAGGAAACTCCCCATGATTGGCCAGGCCCTCCTGCCTCTCCTGGCTGCCAGGGATGCCAGGGAGAGGACGACCCCAGCAATGGCGTCCCCCACTCCGGTCATGTGGTTGCGGGGGCCACTCCCGAAGGGTAGGAGACCACGGGAGCACTGGCCAGGCAGCAACAAGGCCCACCATCAAGCCGGTAAGCCCCTTGTCCATATAAATTAATGTGAGAAGGGGCAGCCATTTCCCCAGCTGCTTTCCATTAAAAAAAACAACCCTAAAACACTTGGTATAATCAAGAAAGGCAAAAGGTAAGAGACTTGGAGAAAAATGTGGCGTTTCTCCTTTAGTCTTTAGCCATCAGAACATTTTAGAGGGTTGTTGTTTCATGCCTTCAACTCATTTCTAATTTAAAGCAACCCTAAGGTGAGCCTATTACTGGGTTTTCTTGGCAATATTTGTTCAGAGGGATTTGCCTTTGCCTTCATCTGAGGTTGAGAGAATATGACTTGCCCAAGGTAACCCATTGGGTTTCCATGGCCAAGTGGAGATTCAAACATCTCCAACCCTGGTACAGTGCTCAAACACTGTACCACATGGACTCTTTTTAATTTTAGCTTAATGGCTTAATCTGTTTACATGCAAATCATCCTATTTAGGGAATGGCCAGAATTCATATTAAGTAAAGTTGAATTAATACTTCAGTGCTGTATGTACAGAACTTGTCTTTAAGTACAGTATTCTGAATTGGATAGGCAGTATTTTGAATTTCTTTTCATACTTGGTACAATTTGAAATGATGCCTATTTTTTTAAAAAATTGATCACTGGATGACATGTTCAGGTTTTAAGATCAAGCAGTGTCTTTGAGTTGGATCTAGGCTTGGTCATACTTAGAGCAGGCCTATTGAAAACAATGGAGGTTAAGTCATGCTTGACTTAATTTCAATGGGACTTGATCCAACCCACAGTTTTTAGTGTAAAAGTACATAAACAGAGTCAGCGTTCATATAAAAAGTCTTATTTACTTTAGGAATAGACTCTTCACAATGTGTTTAGCCATATTTTGCTATGCATAGAGTTTTTTAATTATTGGGGTGTGAGAATGTGGACTCTTGACACTTGTTACCAACAGAAACATTTTAAAATGATCACTGCTTTCTTTAGCTCATATAAGATTTCCCACATTTGAAATAAACAGATAGCTTGAACCCTAAGGCTTTGCTTTCTCCAAAGAGTCTTGCGTAGCTCTGTTCTAACCTTGTGCCAACCATGAAAGAAATAAGGTTGCAATGTATTTTTTCTCTATTTACTGAAGCAAGAAGCAGGTGAAGGGAAAGCTCAGCCTTTTAAGTTCTCACTTTGTTCTCTCTAAAGATTATATAGAAGAATGCACAAGATTGTTTTACAAATATTTTCTCTCAGAGTTAATCCAAACTGATTTTGACACTTGAAATATATTGGGTATGTGCAGAGTTCATAATGATACCCTTATCTGGTATCAGGTAGGCAAAACATTGCTGATTGAGACTAGTAGTTTTGATCATGTTGTGCCAGTGACTACGTGTCGAATGTTGCTGTCCTTGAGTAAGCAGGGATCACCAGCATTGAGGCCATGATATTGAGAACACAGCTGCACTGGGCAGGGCACATTTCTATGACGGAGGATCATTGCCTCCCAAAAATAGTGCTCTACAGTGAACTCACCACAGGTCAGCGTAAGAGGGGCGCTCCAAAAAAGTGATACAAAGACTCCCTGAAACAACATCTCAGGCTCAGCCAAATTGATCACCAACAATGGTCCGCCCTGGCCTCACATCGGGAGGCATGGAGACGCACTATCCACAATGCTGTAACCTTATTTGAGAACTTACACTGTTTCTTGAAGAGAAACGACAACGCAGAAAGAATCACAACCCGGAAACATCACCCAAGGAGACCTTCTGCTGTGCTTTCTGCAATTGGACTTGTTTATCTCGGATTGGTCTTTTTAGTCATCACCGCGCTTGCAGAAAGTGTGGGATGAGTCCTTCCTGAATCTTCGTTTGTGAAGAAAAGCCAGAGAGGAGAGAGCCAGTATTATCTCCCTGCCCCCTAAACTGGTTACCATTCCTCTCCTGACTTCAGTTAAAGTATTGTTTATAACCTTTACAACCATAAGCAGCTTGGGGCCAAGCTGCTTAAAGGATCACCTCCTCCCATGTTTACTTACAGGAATTCTGAGAGGGACCCTACCCTGCCAAATGAAATCGTGGCAGATGATTTACCAGAGAAAAGGCTTTTGGAGGGATGTAATTCCTGGTTATTGGATGCTGTACCCTAGAGAAGGTTATCTCGTGCTCAGATTATAGGTGTTCCATGACCTGCTAAAATCAGTTTCAGATATTTTGTGTGTTTAGTTCTATTCTGGTTTTTCTGATGCTGATGCTTTATTTTTATTCAGTTTTGTAGTATAGTGGATTTTGATTTTTAGGGCTTGTAGATTCTTCTTTTCATTGTTAACTTTTTGTTGCTCGACACCTAGTGAACACTACTAACTGAGCATTGCAGGAAAGATTGTAAATAAAAACATGAACATGTGAGGTAGAAACAAAATCCAACTTTTTAGTATTTTTTTTTAATGCTTTGATAAACAGAAGGACTACTACTGTTCAGAGACTATACCCAGGCTGCTGTCACATCGCAGAAATAATGCACTTTGACACCATTTTAACTGCCATGGCATAATGCTATGGACTTCTTGGACTTATAGTTTTGTGAGATATTTATCCTTCTCTGTAAGAGAGCTCTGGTGCCACAACAGGCCACAAATCCCAGGATTTTATAGGATGGAGCCATAATAGCTAAAGTGGTGTCAAACTGCAATATTTCTGCATTGTGACAGTAGCCCAAGATCTAGTGGAAGATCCCATCATTTGGAAAGAGAAAGACATTATTTTTACCCTTCCCCTGCCCTTGTTCAGGAGAGTTGTTCAACCCCCAAGAGCAGATTTTCAAGATGCTATACAGCCAATGAAGGTCATCTTCCATGTCCCCCTCCCCAAAATCTGACTGGGACTTTGGTGAAAAAGAATGCTTCCACCAGTCTCTGTCAGTTTAAAGTTATGAACAGTTTTTTTTATTTATGTATTTTGGCATATCATTGAAGAGCATGAAATGGCTAGATTCCTGCCCCTTCTCTCTCCTTAAGTAGATCAGTGATTCTTTTAAACTGAAGCCATGTTTCTTTTTCCCAGCACACAAGAAACAAAATAGAATTCAAAATAGAATTAATCATTATGTTTCCAATTCTGTTCCACATAACATTGCTGAAAGCTTCACATAGAAGTGCCAAGTGAAGAGGAGTGTGAGGGGTTTTTGTTTGTTTGCATCTTTAGGCTATCATTCTTGGCAGCTTTCAGAGCGAAGTCACTTGAATTTGTGCTGAGTGGAAGAAACATGGGGTTATATCACTACTGTGCTTTTGAGGCAGCCATGATTACAGTGGAAAGATGCTTAATACTTTTCTCTGAATCTCTCCTGCCCCTTTCTTATGACTACTCATGGTTTAGTGATCATCCTGTCATTTAATGATATGATTGACTTGCCTCAGATTGACACAAACTGTAACTGGATTCAGGTTAACAGCATGATCTTGAAATCCTTGATTTCAAGTTCTGCCCAGAATGTTGAAAGCTCATCTGAGGTAAAACCTGTTGTTTAAACATCTTATTGTTTGTGGGTGATTTTTTTGAACTAGATTCTTCATACATTTTAGCACCTGTGAAGCAATAAGTTACCCAGAATCTGTGTAACATAGACACTTACTGTGTGCAGCATTGTTGAACATATATATTTCTTTACAAACTGACCAAATTCTTCAACTTGTCTTTTCAAATACCTATGTGCATGCTTATTCTTCTATAAGAAGTAAGTATATGTCATGTGTTGGCAGACAACACCATGAGAACGTGCCATCTTCCAAATAGCACCTGTTTGGCAAAGAAGGACCTAGAATATTAATGAGAAATTAGTTGGGCACTAAGAGCCTAGTATGCATTTCTCATATCATATTTCATTTATATGTGTTCAGAGATTCCAAAGTACAGTAGTGGGTATGCCTAATATCATTTTTGATCTATGAAAACCTGATTCAGATATTTAAAGACAACACCAAACAGATAGAAAATGCTGCTGTATCTGAAATTATGATGACTTGAAACAGAATCATGGAAAAAAGAGTCAACATACTGCATAGGTATTAAGGAAAACAAGTTTCCTCCTGAGAGCTGTCAAAACAACCTGCAAAATGAAATTCCTTAGCATTCAAATGATGGAATCAAACTTCTTTCCTATGGCTAAATCTGCCATGATAGTACATTTGTTATTATATGCCTTTAGGTTGACTCCAACTTCGAGAGACCCTATCATAGGGGTTTCTTGGCAAGTTGTATTCAGAGGAGATTGCCACTGTTGTCTTCTTAAGCAGAGAGAGTGTAACTTACCCATGGTCACCCAGTATATTTTCATAGCTGAGCAGAGATTCAAACCCTGGTCTCCTGGCATCCCTAGTCCAACACTCAGACTACTATACCACACAGGCTCTCACAAGGATACATAGATAAAGAATAGTTGCAATATAAACCAGCGGTAGGTAAGCATAATTTCCTAACTGTATTGTGAAATGGTACTCAACCTTTTGTATCTGAAGTCCAGTTAGTCATTCTGTCAAAAACCTAGGTTCTCCCTTTCCCCATCTATGAAATGCATAGATATAGGATGGGGGAGACCTGGCTGAATGAGACTACGTGTGAAAGGGATCTAGGAGTCCTAGTAGACCACAAGTTGAACATGAGTCAACAGTGCGATGCGGCAGCTAAAAAGGCCAATGCGATTTTGGGCTGCATCAATAGAAGTATAGTGTCCAGATCAAGGGAAGTAATAGTGCCACTCTATTCTGCCTTGGTCAGACCTCACCTAGAATACTGTGTCCAGTTCTGGGCACCACAATTCAAAAAGGATATTGACAAATTGGAGCGTGTCCAGAGGAGGGCGACTAAAATGGTGAAAGGTCTGGAAACCATGCCTTATGAGGAGAGACTTAGGGAGCTGGGTATGTTTAGCCTGGAAAAAAGAAGGTTAAGAGGCGATATGATAGCCCTGTTTAAGTATTTGAAGGGGTGTCACGTTGAAGATGGAGCAAGCTTGTTTTCTGCTGCTCCAGAGATTGGAACACGGAGCAATGGATGCAAGCTCCAGGAACAGAGATTCCACCTCAACATTAGGAGGAACTTTTTGACAGTAAGAGCTGTTCGTCAGTGGAACACACTCCCTCGGAGCGTGGTGGGGTCTCCTTCCTTGGAGGTCTTTAAACAGAGGCTGGATGGCCATCTGTTGGGGATGCTTTGATCGTGATTTCCTGCATGGCAGGGGGTTGGACTGGATGGCCCTCGTGGTCTCTTCCCACTCTGCAATTCTATGAGTCTATGATTCTATAGCTTTATAGGAATGCTATTTGTCTTTCATTGCAAGCTTTGAAGACATTTTTTTTTTAAATTCAGTAGCATTGTTGGGAGGAAAATACAAACAGATAAAAATAATAATTATGAGGTCTGTCTATTAAATAATGTGACTGATACAATAACCTATCTTTATTTATATGTATTACAATTCTAATGCTTGTCCCCTTCAAAATACTCCACACTCGCACACTGATGCAGTCTTGTTTTCCACTGGCTGAAGATGTGAAGCAGATCAGTTTGTCAGCTGTTTCAACACATTTACTATTTTCTTCTTTACTGCATCAATTGACTCAAAACATGTTCCTTTAAGCACCGATTTTATTTTAGGAAAAAGAAAAAAGTCACATGGTGCCAAATCTGGTGAATATGGAGGATGTTCAAGTGTAGTAATGCACTTATTGGCCAAAAACTGCTTCACAGAAAGTGCTGTGTGAGCAGGAGCATTGTCTTGATGAAGAATGAAACTATTTCCCCACAGTTCTGGTCTTTTTTTCTGACTCATCTTCATCAAAGCTCCTTATAATAATGCTGGTTCACTGTTCTGCCTTCTGGAGCCCATTCTGCCAAAATTACACCCTTGATGTAAAAAACAAAACCAAACAAAAACCCAATGAGCATGGCTTTGAATGTGGGCTTGCTGTGACATGCTTTTTTCATTCTTGGTGATGATGGTGTTTTCCATAGCATTGATTGTCATTTTGTCCCAGGATCATATTGGAAGATCCAGGTTTCATCACAAGTGATTTTTTTTTCCCAAGAGGTTTGGTTCCGCCTGAAGTTACTGCAGAATATCAGCACAAATTTCCTTGCAGAACTCTCTTTGCTCTGGTGTGAGAACCCTAGGGACCATCTTGGCACAAACTTTTCTCATGTTGAAATCCTCATGCAAAATTTGAAGGGGAAGGTAGTCCAGGGCATTTATCATCTTCCACATTCTCATGTCCTTCTCTCAATTTTTTGTGCCACTCAAACACATGCACATGAGACATGCAGTCTTCCCTGTAGGCCTCAGTAAGCATTTGAAAAGATTCTGTTGGTTTTTTGTTCAATTTCACTAAAAATTTCAAATTGACATGTTGCTTGACTTTTAAACTTAGCATTTTCCTGGCACACAACAGACAACACAGCTGCTTTAAACGACGACTGACAATTAACTGAATGGCTAAGAGTGTTGATGTTCAGATATGTTCAAGGTCACCACTCAAGAATTCACAATCAGTTCTCCCTGATTTGTCTGAAAGGTAGAAACACAGCCTCATTATTTAATAGAGAGACCCATACATTACTAGTGGGAAATGGTAGAAATATTACTTAAGATAGATATGGGTGCTATAGTAAGCATAAAACCCACATAAATTTAAAAATTGTACTGTTATTATTGGAAAAGATTTTTATTGTTATAACTAAAGCAGATGGGTCTCACCTGGACTACTTCTGTGTCCCTTGAATCAGACACATATACAACTGGTTGAAAATCTACTGCAGAGTGGACCTTTCAATCAAAAATTGAAAAGATGGAATTGTTAGTTTTAATTTTGAGCAGGAAAAGGTAGAGTACTCATGAAGTTTGCTTTAATGATCCTTGGAGGAAGGGTATTTTTTTATGGTTGTATTTGCTTGTCTTTTTTGGAAATAAATTCAAGAGATGTCTGGGTCCTTAAGCAGAAATGTTATACTCATGAATTTGGCCTGAGGAGAATGTACTTGTTCTTAAAACCCTCTTCATTATAGGTTATAGGGTTGTAATGTAAATACAGTCAGCTGTAGAAGTAGTGATGCCACTGGCAATTTTATGAAAATTATGGTATCGTTTGAAGAACTTTTAAAGTTCTGTTCAAAGGCTGGAAAAATAAATTACTTTATAGTTTAAATAGAATATGTAATGACATCCCTTGAGTAACAAACTTCCTTGTTCATTTGTCATCTTGAGTTCCAAGATAAAGATCATCTCCCAATTAAGGCATTGCTTGGCTTGCGCGCGCACGCGCGCGCGCGCACACACACACACACACACAGAGTTACAAATGTGCAAGGCAGATTTCAACTTATAATTGTATATTGCAATCCCAGGTGGTGTGCTTCAAGACATTGGCCCACCTCCTTCTCCCAAGAGTGCCTGTGGGGATCACAGCATATTGTGTGATACTGCATTGTTCCTATCAAGTATTGTGTTCAGATTGCAAAGGGAGTGCTGCTGGATTTTAAATAGACAGAAAAATCTCTGTTATTTAAATCTAAATCATCTATTCCTAGAGTTTCATCTGCTGTAATCATATCTTGGGATGGTTCCTTTTCTCTTGTCTAGAAAAGGTTGGGTGAATACTTTGGCCTGATCCTTTTATGTGTGCAGCCAGATTTCAATCCATACTTGTGAAGGCAACAGCTATTACTTATTACTTTAGCATTTCATTTTACATTTTCTGTAAAAACTATAACATTTGGGGAGCTATTTTCTTCAAAAACAAAGCACATAGTTAAAGGGATTATTCCTTCAAGCCAGAGTTGTCTGATTTAATCTTCAGGTCTTCTTTACCAAACAGCATTTTTTAAAATTACAGTTTCTGGGAATTGGGATCCCAAATTGGGATAGTTGTTCAATATGTTGAAATTTCAGAAGACTTATTCTGATGCACTGCCCCTAACGTGGGTTTGCTTTCCTTCCCCAGATACTGAACGTCTTTATACTGCTGTGTACCAAGAAATCTGTGAAAAGTATGGAAAAACCTATACTTGGGATGTGAAATCTTTAGCAATGGGCAAAAAAGCATTGGAGGGAGCAGAGATCATTCGAGATGCACTGGACCTTCCAATAACCAAAGAAGAGCTACTGCGTGAAAGTATAATTATACAGGAGAAATTGTTTCCAGCAGCATCACTGATGCCAGGTTGTATTTCCTCTATTCAGATTTGTGCATGTCAAGTTAAATCTTAGTAGTTTTAAGTACTGTACCTTCTTTTGCACAATAATCTTTTTCCTTGGACCTTGTTTCTTTCTCATTCCTTTGTAAGTTTGAAGAAAATTGTCATTAAAACATCTCTTCAGTTGTCTTCCAGGAACAGAAAAATAAGTAAAGGTTGACACCCATATCTACAGATTCTGTATCCACAGTTTCATTTATCCATGTCTGGAAAAAAATTGTTCTTCCTAGGCATTTCTGGTGATTCTGTCGAAGCCTTGTTCAATACCTGAAATATCGACCTTACCAAGGCTATCAACACGATCGCTCCCAAGTGTCCTCTCCAACCCGCTTCAAATTGCCAACCATGGTATACTGAAGAACTTAGGAAGTTGAAGCGGATTGGACAACGACTAGAGTGCGTTTGGCAAAAATCTCGGCTCTTGTCTGAGAGGACTCATCATAGGAAACTTCTTCGTTCCTACAGAGAGGCAATACGTGCAGTGAGGAAATCTTTCTCTTCTGCACGTATTGAATCTGCAGAGTCTCGCCCAGCAGAGCTGTTTAGTGGTGGTGAGGAAACTGACACAGGTTTCATCTGTGCAGAACCCATTACTAAAACTGACAACAGCCTGCTGTGATGCATTTAACAACTTTTTGCAGATAAAATCTCTCAGATATGAGCTGATTTGGACAGCATGGTTGCAGCAGATTCAATTGACGAGGTGTCCAGTAACTCCGTTGATGAGATTATACTGAATCAGTTTCAATCTGTAAGTACTGATGACGTGGACAAGCTCCTTGGTAGAGTGAGGAAGACTACCTGCCCTCTTGACCCTTGCACTTCATGACTGCCCATCCAGGGGGTGATGCCTTGAGGATGTTCCTCAGGGACATCATCAATGCATCCCTTAGGGTTGAAGGGATGCATCTTGCTTGAAGGAAGTGGCAGTTAGAACACTCCTAAAAAGACCTTCCCTTGACCCTCTGGAGATGAAGAACTACTGGCCAGTCTCCTTATTACCTTTTTTGAGCAAGGTGATCGAGAGAGCAGTTGCTCTTCAACTCCAAGCTGTCTTGGAAGAAACCGATTATCTATATCCATTTCAAACTGGCTTTAGGTAATATTATATTTTGAAACAATATAATACATTTCAGGAGTCTATTATAACATTGATAATAGTTGCAAAAGATATACATTTGGCTATTTGGTAACACTGTAAGAGTGTACTCCTGCTGGAGGTTTGGGTTTGGAAATCAGACACCCTCCAGGATAAAGCTGAGCTTGCAGTTGGTGGAATGGCCACAGTCACCGTGGTGAGCGGATTAGCCAGCACCACTGCCACCCAGTTCTGTTCAAGCACGGCCTCCAAGCCGAGGGAGGGCTGACAATCTGTCCTGAACTCACAGTTGCAAGTGCCTGAGGAACAACAGGGAGGGATTTGGAGTTAGGTGGCCATGGTTGTCTTAGCTGATGACCTTTACCTGAGCATCGACAGGGGTAGTGTGACCCTGTTGGTGCTACTGGATGTCTCAGCAGGTTTTGACACAATAGATCATGTTATCCTGTTGGATTGCCTGAGAAGGTTAGGAATCGGAGGCACTGTGTTGCAGTGGTTCCGCTCCTTCCTCTTGGGTAGATCTCAAAGGCTGATGCTCAGTGACAGTCACTCTGCAAGGAAAGAGCTTAATTGTGGCATCCCACAAGGCGCCATCCTGTCCCCAATGCTATTCAACATATATATGAAATCGTTGGGAGAGATGATCTGGACGCATGGGGCGGGATGGTATCAGTATGCTGATGACACCCAGATATATTTCTCCATGTCTCTGATTTCAGATGGTGTCTCTTCTCTCAATGATTATCTTAGGGCAGCAATAGACTGGATGAGGGAAAACAAATTGAAGCTGAATCCAGACAAAACGGAGGTTCTCAGGATAGCAGCCCCGAACCTAGGTATTAGGATACAACCTCCAGTCATGGATGGGGTCACACTCTCCTCCAAGGACTGTGTTCACAGTCTAGGGGTACTCCTAGACTTGTTGCTCCAGTTGACAAATCAGGTAAATGTGACAGTCAGGAGTGCCTGTTATCAGCTTCGGCTGATCCTCCAGGTGCGCCCTTTCTTGGAAGTCGAGGACCTTGAGACCGTGGTACATGCTCTGGTAACCTCCCATCTTGATTTCTGTAATGCACTCTATATGGGGCTACCCTTGTGCTTGGTCAGGAAACTTCAACTAGTACAGAATATGACAGCCAGATTGATCTTGGGTACATCTAGAAGAGACCATATAATACCGATCTTAAAATCACTTCACTGGCTGTCCATTAGTTTCCGGGCCCAGTACAAGGTGTTGGTTATCACCTTTAAAGTCCTAAATGGCTTGGATCTAACCTATCTTTGGGACTGTCTTCTTCCATATAATCTTCCCCGTGCACTCCAGTCCTCTGGGAGCAATTTGTTACAATCTTTAAAATCTAGGCTCTCTTTGACCTCCCAGAGGATCTTTGTGGCTGTTGCTCCCAGATTATGGAACAGCCTGCCCAATGAGATCTGTCATATTACCACCTTAAATAGCTTTTAAAAAGCTCTTAAGATGGCTCTCTTCCGGCGGGCCTTCCCTGAATAGATACCCGGCCATCAGAAAGAAAAATCTAATTTAGCCCGATCCCGATACAGCTATTGTTTATTGTTTATTTTTAATATTTATTAAGTATGTTTTAATTTTTTGTATTATTTAATTGTATTTTAATGGGTGGTTGGGATGGAGGGTCTTAAATATATATTTTTTTAAATGTTGTAAGCCACCCTGATTGTGTTTTGTAGATGGGGTGGGATATAAATAATAATAATAATAATAATAATAAGGTGCAACATGCACAACTGATTGTCAGCCCCAATCAGCCATATTTTCCAAATATTACCCTCCTCCATCATTCCTATATTGATTCATTATATAAAACCCTAACTGTGGTTAGTTCTAAAACATATAATAATCCATTCATTGGTTTTTATAGAGAGAGACATCAAAGCATCATGTTGTTGTGTGCATTCAAGTCATTTCTGACTTACAACAACCTAAGGCTTCATAGTGTTGTCTTGGAAATATTTCTTCAGAAGGGGTTTGCCATTGCCTTCCTCTGTGGCTGAGAGGGTGTGACCTGCCTAGTATCACTGAGTAGGTTTCCATGACTGAGCAAGTATTTCAACCCTGATCTCCAGGAGTCCTAGTCCAGTACTCAGCGCATGACATCAGGCTGGCTCAATGCCCCATGTACATGCTTACAAATTGGACAATCACACACTATGGGGTTGGGGGTAATAGGATGTTTTCCTCCCATTACGAACATGCCCACAACAATTTTCATGGTCAATACATAGTGGCAAAGTCAGGGCTCTGGCCTACTTGGGTGACACTATAACTTTAGTCAGAGACTATTCAAATAATAAGAACATTGTAAAACACTTTAAGAAACACAGATACAAACACAGTGGATCTTTGCAAAAGTCCAGCACTAGTTGAAAGAAAAGTCTTGGAGAACTTCCTTATGCTGGAGGCTGGACAAATCAGTTTGAATTTTGGACTAGGACTCTGGGACTCAAATTTCTGCTCAGCCATGGAAATCCTCTGGATATCCTTGGGCAGGTCACATTCCTTTAGCATCAGAGGGAGCTAATGACAAACCTACTTTGAATAAATCTGTCCAGGAGAGCCCTAAGATAGGCTTCAGCTTGAAAGTACATTACAAGAACAACAACCTAGTCCATTTAGATATACTTCTATATGCTCACAAAAATAAACGGAGGAAAAAGAATAAATATGAGTTTGATCCGAGAAGACTCCAAGGTTGACTCAGCCTTCTATCCTTCCGTAGGTCAGTAAAATGAGTACCAGCTTGTGGGCAATTAGCTCAAAACATTGTAAAGCACTTAGGGAGTACTTTGACACTGATAACCAGTATATAAATATCAATGCTATTGCTGTTGCTATAGTAGCCACATAACCTATGTTTTCTTTGACACCAATATACATGTTATCAACAGCTTTGATGTACATCTAGCAGTATCATACAGCATAGGAAGAAATAAAAAAAAATATTGGTGACATCTGTTTCTTAATTCACTACGGCTCATGACATATCTTTAGTGGCCCATGTGATAGAATCTCTATGTGAGGGCCATCATACAGCAAGTCAGTTACCCTAAGGGGTACAGGGATGTTAGAGTTGGAGTCCTGCCTGCAATATCAGCATCTCCTTAAGATTTGAGGCATTGTAGCTCAAAAGGAGGCCTGCAAGAGGAGGATAACTGGGGATCTTTTCACCTATGTATACCAGTGCTAACTGTACAGACCACTCCAGTTGAAATTAAAGAAAGTATTTTATTTGAATTAACACCAGAGGCAAACTATCAGACAAGAGCATACACTCTTAAGCACCATACAAGGCTATTGAAAGGAAAGGCTGAAGGATCAGATGGAGAGTAGTCCTTGGTGGAAGGGTTATAGTTACCAGTCTCAGAGAGAGAGGTCTGAGCACTAGAGAGACTTGAACAGTGTGTGAGGGTGGCACAGGTGAACCTGGTCTGTGGCTCACAGAATGGCAGATCCAGTCTTCAGCACACAGAATGGTGGCTCAAATCTGTAGCACATGTAGTGGGGTTGGGGCTGGGATATTTATACCCCATTTCATACCGTGGAGGGGTGTTCTGGTTATAACAAAGCCTAGATGGCTTTTTCACAGGATGGACAAAAGGATCCGGAACAGGCTGATTGCCCTACCTCTGGCATAACAAAATGTTGATTGATCTGCAACAACCTCTTAAAGTTTGGACAGGTGGGGGATATAAATTGATTTCCATAGCGTATGGGTTGAGGGAAGATCACTGATTGTATGTTTGAGACCTGTTAATAACCCATTAATGGCTGGGGTTTCTGCACAATCCTATCTGGGCTTTCTCACCATTATTATTCTAGGCATATCTCAGGTCATAGTGACCTCGACTGCTCTCCGGTCAGCTTGACCCCAAACAAGGTCCAGTCAGCATGACCCCGAAAAGTGTCCACTATGTTCAGTTATGAAATAAGGGTGGTAGGATATGCTAACATTCATGACTAATAAAACCATGCTCATGCTTTCTGGAAGCATGTTTTATAAAGAACCACCATACAACAACTTGCCATATTGGACTTGTAAACTAAAAATTTATGATTGTTAAAAAGAGAGAGAGAGATCTGAGAATTAATAGATTTCCTGGAACGATTGCTTAAGGCCATTTATACCAAACAGCTTGGAATGGATTTTACCTTGGAGATGGCAAACCAATAAGTAACTCATCAAGTATTTAGAATGTCCTTACCTTCAGACTGATGAGAACATGCTTTTTTTCCTAGGTTGAATAGCTTTAAGTAATTGTTTATAGAGCAGTGCTTGATAGAAGTATTGTGTATGTGCAGTGGGTGGAGAGTGAGAACCACACAAAGGGGCAGGAAGGTAGACATAAATACCATCAATTATGTCTTCTGCTTTTTATTCTGTTTTGGTTCCTATTGTAACACAAACACTGCTCATTGGATTTATGCCTTCATTTGGATTTATGCCTTCTTTTGGATTCATGCCTTCTTTTATACTGCTTATTGAAATGTTGGTTTACTTCTCAATTTATCAAATGAATTTACCTTCTAAAACCTAGGTTCAAAGCAAAATTTAAAATGGAAGAACTCTCTTTTCTACATATAGTATTAGCATGCATTTGTTTTGTATAAACACTATTATTTTAAGGAAACATTAGAAACTATTCATCATTGGTACACCTGTAGGTGTTTTTGATGAAATGTGGCAGACTTCTTTTTACTTGTTTGTTTAAACTCCTGAAATATCAGAAGGGCATAATTCCTCATCATCCATATTAGACTTCAGAAGATGATTAACGGGTTCATATACTATGCTCTCTATATTCCTTATTTAGCAAACACAGTCCCTTAAGTCCTGCCTGATGTGAACTGCTAGTATACTGTATATTGTAATTGAATTTCATTGGTCAATATGGAGTTTCAGTCTTGCCAAATTCTTTAGAGATTTCATCTAATGATAAACATAGTCTCATCAATGAAAAGCAGCTTGTTGTTGCAACTCTAGCTTAAGATCTAATTCTGAGAAGTGTTAAAAGTGTTGTTGTTGTTGTTGTTGTTGTTGTTGTTGTTATGGTTATGTTCCTTTAAGATGACTCTGACATGGCTAGCCCATGCTGCCATGCTAAAAGCATTTTTAAAAAATCCCTGAACAGAGACAATCAGCACTCCAGGGATTTAACTTGCATGCTAGCTGTAAATGTGCAGGATTTTTTTTTTTTTTGCTGTTATTAAATAAATGTAAGTTTGTGAGTTCCCACATGCAATCAGAGATTGTATAGCCCAGACACTGGTTTACCACTTCAGTGAAAGCAAAGCCTAAACACCAGTGGCATTTAAGTTCTAAGAGAGACAAATCAGAAAAGCCTACAGTTGGGTGTACAAAATACCATGACTGTCTAGATCTCAGTTGTGAAGATGGTCTAAAGGAAGATCTTATCCAAAGCCCCAGTAACTCCCTTTGAGGTTCCCTAAGTTTCACCAAAATTCAATTGCTACAAAAGTGTCTTTCTTCTTTTTCTTTCTTTCTTGAACCAAAGTGTCATGGTACACATTAACATAAATTGGTAGCAGAAGGGGATGCAGAATGTTGCTCTCAGTTGACCATCAACAGTAGGCCCTGGCACATGACCAAAGGTGTGAATTGATGTGTCATGTATTCTTAAGTAATCTAATTAAAAATGGAGTAGTGGGTTTTATTTCAGACATTTGTAGTTTTTTAGTGCCTTTAAAGCAGTACAAGATCATTGTAGTTGCATAAGAAGAAAACCTGGAAAATGGGGAGCAAAAGTCAGTTGGTTCACAGAGATGGGTTGTTAACCCCCCACCCTTTTTTTTCTAGCTGAAGAAACATCTATTAACCCGAAGATAAGGTCATGGTTAGGGAGCCCTGGTGACACGTGGTTAAATGACAGTACTGTGGTCACAGTGTTGCAAGTTCAATCCCAAGGGCTCAAATGTTCACGCAGCCTTCCATCCTTTTATAGGCCGGTAAAATGAGTACCCGGCTTGTGGAGACAATTAGCTAACACACATTGGAAACTGCCTAATGTGGTGTAGATGTGTAAAGTGCTATTGCTTAACGATTTGTAAGTCTCTTTCTGAGAGCCTTTGTGGCTGAAGAGTGGGGTATTAATACCTAAATAAATAAATAAATGCTAAATATGCCCATTAGCTGTTTTTCATTGTGATTCTGTAGGCTGTTGGTCATGTGCTTCACAGAGAGAAAATCATGTCAAATGTTAAGGCAAAATGAGATATATTTTTTTCAGGCTTCCAATGGCCTGTAGTCACATGGCTGTTATGCTACTTATGCTCTATGATAAGCCCTAAGTAATTCAAAAGTGTATACTGGGGTGAAAATCATGTGAGCCCTACAGATGTTGGACTCTAACTCCTTGAAAGAACTCCTTGAAAGAACTGTAGTCCAACAACATCTGGATGGCCACATGATTCCCACCCCTGGTTATACCTTTGGGGTTATACCTTTAGTCTAGGTAAATATAGAAAACTCTGCTGCAGAAATCCTCCAGCATGTGGAGATGTGCTAGAAGCGGTGGAACTAGATAGAGTGCCTTGCTTCTCTGCATACTTGATTCTAATCCCATGAGAAGAAGCATGCCTGCACAGGACTGGAAGAGTATCTTGTCTATGTATGCATGTAGGTTCTGGAAGATTAAAACTTCAGAAGCAAACTTCTGTGCAATGCTAATTACAAAGCAGACTCAGTTTATGTTCCACCTAATCATTCTGTAGTGAATTTCCTGCATAAGTCAATCAGACTGATGAACAGATTTTTTTTGCGAGGGCGGGGGATGGACTCTTTTTGAAGCAAACTAACAAAACAGTTCTCTTTGTAATCTGTTGTATAATGAAATCTAAATATAATACAAACTAATGTTTACACTGAAATCTAAATGTAATACCAACATGTTACAGTCAACACAGAAGCCTTGACACTTTTATGGGTCAAGTGTAGTTAAGGTCTGTTTTTTTAAAAGAGAGGAAGAAATGAAGGGGGAATTTGATTCGGAAGGTCAGCCATTAAATATAATACAAGTACAACATACTGTATTTGTTGTTTTGGAGTTCTTTCTCAAACCACAAGCTGGTAAATCATCAGAGCAGGGATATAAACATTCATGTATTTCATTCTTACAAGCAAGAACAAAGATTTTCAGATGTTTCCTCCCCTTGGGAAACGTTATGCGAAGGGTGTTTTTTGTGTCATTCTGTGTATGTGTAGCTGCATTTTTCACATTTCAGGACTTTAAAGAAAATTCATATATGCAAAAACACTTGTGTGGGGGGACGGTGTTACACCAAAACTACTTTGTGCAGAAAATATTGTACTTTTCCTTTAAAAAAATTGTTTTGAACAAAACCTCTTTGGCAGTGTTTTTGTGAAAACAGATTTTTTTTTTTTTTTAAGAGGCCCGGATATATGGAAAAATCCTGCAGTGGTTGATTGTTTTTGTTCTCATTGTGGCATATTGATGAAATATCCTTTCCTGTCTAGGCTGAGAAAATTAGTGTTTAATCTTTGCATCCCCACACCAGATACTTGGGGATTCAGATAACCCCATTGTGTGTCTGACCAGGGACATCTATGAGTTCACCTGGCTAATACTGTTGTTGTTGTTGTTGTTGTTGTTGTGTGCCTTCAAATTGTTTCCAACTTACACTGACCCTAAGGTAAACCTGTGATGGGCTTTCTGAGACTCAGACTGTGTGTGACTTGCCCAAAGTCATACAGTGAGTTCTCATGGCTGAGTGGGGATTTGAATCCTGGTCTTCAAAGTTGTAGTCCAATACTCAAACCATGCCACACTGGCATACTGTTGTTTTATGCCATATAACTAAAGGAAGTATGAAATATAACATTTCTGAATATTTACAGCTCTCCTAACTGTGCAAGACTATTTATTCTTGACCTCATGTTCTGTCCAATCACTGTGAGCTTTCTGTGATTGCACTATGCTCTAGCTTAACAACCAAGCGAAGTTGCGTATCATCCCTGTATCTATATAGAGAGGCAAGCAATAATCCATTAATGTTACAGTCCCTCTCCATCTTGTCTCTATGTAGAGATGTCTGTAGTAGAAACAGCATGTGGTCTGTATGATCAAAGGTTTTATATTATGCTCCTAGGTAGCAGACAGACTCTACATAGTTGCAAATCAATATGTTCTAATTGCTAAAGCAAATTATTAGTATGCATGCTAGGTCAGGAAACTGTAATGTGGAAATGTGATTGAATTAATTGATTTAAATCAACATGATTTAAATCAATCCATCGTATTATTAACCGGTCGTCTTTTATCTCAAGTGTTTTCATAGAAGTATCTAGGGTTTTCAAAGTATCTCTTGGAGTAGGATTAATTTAACAGAAGTCTCTGTTTAGCAAGCAAAATGGTGGCTGGTAGAGGGGAATACAGTATTTTAAAAGTTCTAAGTGATATGCAGACTACTTAGTTTTTTATGTATGTATGAACCTGGAGACTTCTGTTTTTCCTTTCACCTGAATTTGCAAGCTCCCAGTTGAAAAGATGTTTAAAACTTGCTAAATTGGTGTTATAAGTTTTTTTCAAAATAGCAGTTCAGTTATAGAAGAGATTTTTAACCATGTTTACAAAACTGGTATGTCTTAATTATGGTGTGCAGAGGGATGAGATGTGGATAACCTGCTAAAACTATTTATTGAAACAAAAGACCCTTGACCTTTCTAGTGTCCAGGCATATAAGGAACTTTAAAGTGCCACAGCTTATGTCTGAAAATGCTATGTACCACAAAGTTAATTGCAAATGCTAAATCCAACATTGGTCCCACACAGTGTCTCTCTATAGTACAGAATTAATTTAATCCTCATTCTCTCTTGACAGGGTATTTGGGGGGTCTGTAGTTCAGGGAGGGTATATAGAGATCTCTAGTAAAGAATGCTAACCACCTCACAAAACTACAAATCTCAGGAGTCCTAAAAATGGAACCATGGCAGTTAACATTGTATTAAACTGCTGAAACTGTGTAGTACAGAAATACTTTTAAAGTAGACCTTTTTGAAATGAACTGGACTTGTTTGTCACAAAACTGCCCTAAATTTCAGTGGGAATACCCTACTTGCTTTTAGCCCAAGGACAGGTCTAGTAAATAGAATTTTATTTTTTAAAAATTGGGTGTGTGCTTTGAAAACAGAGTGTAAATGAAGAATAAATGATGATGGAAAGCAAAATAAACAATTTCTGACACCCCAAATTCAGGAGACTCGAAAGAGTAGGGAGTTGAAGCACCAATAAAGGCTCAAAGGAGCCTAGAGTTAAAGTACTACAAATTAATCATGTATTTTTTTTTTCAAAACTGCCAAATAGAAAATGCTGAATTATTCCCTTTTTGAAAGTTTCTATAGTCCCATAAGAAATATTTTCATCCCGTCAGTTGTTTTTTTCTCCCTAGTCCTTGTTTTTTCTCCGTCAGTTGTCTGTTTTCAGAGTTTTTAATTTGACATGTGTGATTAATCATTGCTTAAAGTTGCTGAGTTTTTCAAGTTGGATCTTTTCAGTTTATTAAACTATATCAAGCTTACTAAATATGCATCAATCTCTCTGTTTTTTTTAAAAAAAATAAGCTACTTATTAGATAACATTTTATTGTTTAGATTATTTTTCTTTTGTTCAGGAAAATGTCACTTCACAGTTCATATATATACAGTTGTCCCTTGACATACGTGGGGGTTAGGTTCCACAGACCCCCGCGAATGTCAAAAAACCGCGAATATTGATTGCCCTCCCCCCACCCTCCTCAGGCCTTCACGGAGCATTCCAAGGCTCCGTGAAGGCCTCCCCCCATCCTCCCCCTCCCTCCCCGGGGCCTTCACGGAGCATCCCAAGGCTCCGTGAAGGCCTCCGCGGCCTCCCCGCACCCTCCCCAGGCCTTCACGGAGCCTTCCAAGGCTCCAGGAAGGCCTCCCCCCACCCTCCACCCTCCCTCCCCGGGGCCATGTGAAGGCCTCCGCCCATCCTCCCCCCTCCCTCCCCGGGGCCTTCCCCCACCCTCCCCAGGCCTTCAAGGAGCCTTCCAAGGCTCCAGGAAGGCCTCCCCCCACCCTCCACCCTCCCTCCCCGGGGCCTTCACGGAGCCTTCCAAGGTGCCGTAAAGGCCCCCGCAGACTCCCCCCATCCTCCCCAGGCCTTCACGGAGCCTTCCAAGGCTCTGTGAAGGCCTCCCCCCATCCTCCCCCCTCCCTCCCCGGGGCCTTCACGGAGCCTTTCATGGCTCCGTGAAGGCCTCCGCAGCCTCCCCCCACCCTCCCCAGGCCTTCTCGGAGACTTCCAAGGCTCCGTGAAGGCCTCCGCAGCCTTCCCCCATCCTCCCCCCTCCCTCCCCGGGGCCTCCCCCCACCCTCCCCAGGCCTTCGCGGAGCCTTCCAAGGCTCCATGAAGGCCTCCCCCCATCCTCCCCCTCCCTCCCCGGGGCCTTCACGGAGCATCCCAAGGCTCCGTGAAGGCCTCCGCGGCCTCCCCGCACCCTCCCCAGGCCTTCACGCAGCCTTCCAAGGCTCCGTGAAGGCCTCCCCCCACCCTCCACCTTCCCTCCCCGGGGCCATGTGAAGGCCTCCGCCCATCCTCCCCCCTCCCTCCCCGGGGCCTTCCCCCACCCTCCCCAGGCCTTCACGGAGCCTTCCAAGGCTCCAGGAAGGCCTCCCCCCACCCTCCACCCTCCCTCCCCGGGGCCTTCACGGAGCCTTCCAAGGTGCCGTAAAAGCCCCCGCAGACTCCCCCCATCCTCCCCAGGCCTTCACGGAGCCTTCCAAGGCTCTGTGAAGGCCTCCCCCCATCCTCCCCCCTCCCTCCCCGGGGCCTTCACGGAGCCTTTCATGGCTCCGTGAAGGCCTCCGCAGCCTCCCCCCACCCTCCCCAGGCCTTGTCGGAGACTTCCAAGGCTCCGTGAAGGCCTCCGCAGCCTCCCCCCATCCTCCCCCTCCCTCCCCGGGGCCTCCCCCCACCCTCCCTAGGCCTTCACGGAGCCTTCCAAGGCTCCGTGAAGGCCTCCCCCCATCCTCCCCCTCCCTCCCCGGGGCCTTCACGGAGCATCCCAAGGCTCCGTGAAGGCCTCCGCGGCCTCCCCGCACCCTCCCCAGGCCTTCACGGAGCCTTCCAAGGCTCCGTGAAGGCCTCCCCCCACCCTCCACCTTCCCTCCCCGGGGCCATGTGAAGGCCTCCGCCCATCCTCCCCCCTCCCTCCCCGGGGCCTTCCCCCACCCTCCCCAGGCCTTCACGGAGCCTTCCAAGGCTCCAGGAAGGCCTCCCCCCACCCTCCACCCTCCCTCCCCGGGGCCTTCACGGAGCCTTCCAAGGTGCCGTAAAAGCCCCCGCAGACTCCCCCCATCCTCCCCAGGCCTTCACGGAGCCTTCCAAGGCTCTGTGAAGGCCTCCCCCCATCCTCCCCCCTCCCTCCCCGGGGCCTTCACGGAGCCTTTCATGGCTCCGTGAAGGCCTCCGCAGCCTCCCCCCACCCTCCCCAGGCCTTGTCGGAGACTTCCAAGGCTCCGTGAAGGCCTCCGCAGCCTCCCCCCATCCTCCCCCTCCCTCCCCGGGGCCTCCCCCCACCCTCCCTAGGCCTTCACGGAGCCTTCCAAGGCTCCGTGAAGGCCTCCCCCAACCTCCACCCTCCCTCCCTGGGGCCTCCCCCCACCCTCCCCAGGCCTTCACGGAGCCTTCCAAGGCTCCGTGAAGGCCTCCTCCCTCCCTCCCTGGGGCCTTCACGGAGCCTTCGAAGGCTCTGTGAAGGCCTCCGCGGCCTCCCCCCACCCGCCCCAGGCCTTCACAGGGCCTCTGGAGGGTCTCCAAAGGCCCCGTGAACGCCTCCCCGGCCCTCCCGCTCCTTCCCAGGGCTTTCAAGGGGCCTCCGGAGGCCCCTTTTCACGGTTTTGGGGGGGCCCGGGGGGGCCCTCCCAAAACCGCGAATAATTAAAACCGCGAATGCTGAGTTCGCGAATGTGGAGGGGCAACTGTATGTGTGTGTGTGTGGTAATCTACTGCTTCATCATTTCATATTTTGAATTTTTCTGAGAGTGGCTACAGAGCCAAGCTTATGATTTGATTTGTCATGTTCTCATGGTATCTCAGAATATGTGTTTGAGTGTGTGTTAAAAAAACACATTGTCTCATAAGTTTTGTACATTGCATTTCAGGCACATGCCTTTTTCTTTTAAAACAGAAGCTACTGAAATTTTTGAGCAGATGTACAAAGTCCTAGTATCAGAGATATGCAGTTGTGCTGGGCAGAAGGGATGTAGCTTGGTGGTGGAGCACATACTTTGCTTTGCAAATTTTCTAGCATCTATCTTTGGCATCTTCAGGTCTAGAGAAGCCCATAACCAAGATTTTGGAGAGCTTTATGTAGACCACATAGGTGCTAAATGGCCAGTTGGATTCAGCATAAAGTGCCTCCCTGTGTTCCTTGAGGAGCATATTTGTGTGTGTAAGGTATAGCGAAGGATAAAGAGATGGGGACAGGAAGACTACACGACTGTGTGATAATTGGGCTGTGCCAAATGATCACTAAGTGACTCTTACACATGCATCTATTTGTGAGGACAGAATGGGAGAGTGAAAAACATATATGAGGGAGTTCGTATGGACTGTAGCTGCTGACCCCATTCTTCATTCCTCCAAAGGCAGGTTCCCCACATGTATTTATTAAATGTATAGCCCACCAGGAGAGCTGTAGCATTTCTCTTTATGTCTCTTTTCACTTTAAGGCTGATGTTATCTACTCTTTGGTGCTTATCTGAAATTGTAATATAGGCAGAACTATCAAGTGCTGCCTCTTAAATATGTGTTTAATAAGGAAAGTGAACTAGGGCAGGAAAGCAGGAAGAAGGAAAGGAAATAAGTATGTGTGAAAAGAAAATAAGTGTGTGTGAGAGTGGGAAGGGAAGGACAGGAGAAATAAATCAGTAAATCTGCCACCTTTTTTTCCTTTCTCAACAAAATATATTCTAACCTGTTTGTATATTTTTATTTCCTAGGAGTTGAAAAACTAATCCGTCATCTACATCAACACAACATACCCATAGCTGTTGCCACCAGCTCCTCTCGAGTGACATTTGAAATGAAAACAAGTCGACACAAAGACTTCTTTAATTTATTTCATCATATTGTGTTGGGAGATGACCCTGAAGTGAAGAATGGCAAGCCACAGCCTGATGTGTTTATAGTTTGTGCAAAGAGATTTAATCCTCCCCCACCTCCAGAAAAGGTAGGAATAATAGTAATTGAGACAGTAGTGATATATAATCCAGGTCAAGATCGTTTGATCTTCATTTGTTATTTAATATGGTAATTTCCTCAAGAGTTTTGAAAACATATTTTAAAGTGGGGGGGGAGCAAGAGGATAATATTAGAAAAAGATTATCTTTCTGCATTTCGTATAATGGTTTGTAATGCAAATGCTAATTGATTTGCTGTACACTGTACTGCAAAGAAACAGGCAGATTCTAATCATTTCCAGTATTATTATTTTTTATAAACCTGAATACTTAAAGTTTAGAAAGTGATGGTATTTTCTCTCTGTGACATTTGGTATCATGTATGCTTTCAAGTGCAAGTGACCTCTTTTAAATATTCAGAATATGATATTATCTAACCTTTCATGACATTTTTGTTTTCCATGTTGAATTTGAAGCAATTATATTTGATTTATACGTAGTTTTAAATGTTATAGCTGAGATAGAGTAAACATGTTTGTCTCCAGACCTCCACAATAGAGAGGCAAAGCACTAAATTGTTTTTAAACATTATCATCATCATCATCAACAACAACAACAGGTAATTAATTAGGTTTAACTGCACTAGGTACTAAACTTCCTCCTTACAATTTGGGTCCTTTTTGGTTAGACAAAATATTGACATATTGTAGTATTTCCTCTAATACCTCACTTGTTTCAGAGCAAACCCATTCCCTGCAGAAAGCCATTTCCTTGATTACAGCCACTCACAGCCAACACTTTGCTGTAGTAAGGAAGCTCACTTTCTCTTTATGGTTAATGACTGATTAAGTATGAGAATGATTCCATTCACTTTTAAATTTACCTTGGACTTTGTCAGATTCTTAACCCTAGAGTCTCCCCTAGACTAGCTTTTAAAGCTTTCCTCTGACCTAATTTCCTTTGCCTTGATAGAGGAGGGGGAACACACTCCAATATCCCTACAGCCAACGTAAGTCCTGAATTGGGCCTAGGCAGAGGAAATATGAAACTACAGTCATCCCTCCACATTTCCGGGTTTCACTTTTGCAGATTTGATTATTTGCAGATTATTTGCTGCCTCCTCCATTGCTGCCCTGTGCCATTTTTAATAGGGACTACAAGCCTCACGAGACTGAGAGAGACTGCAAACATGTGGTGAGGCCTGTAAGTCCCTATCAAAAATTATTTAGGGCAGCAGAGGAGGCAGCATCAAGCCCCGCCAGTTGCCTGCTTCTGCCTTGCGAAAGAACCCTGGCACCTGAAAGGCATCCATAGGGGGTTGAATCCATGGATCATACATTTTTCTATGTTAAATATGGTTTGAGGGGCCTAGAGAAATTTGTGGATTTTCCACTTCAACGGGGTCCTGTGCCTCTAACCCCATTGATAGTGGAGGGCCAACTGTATAATCACAGTATGTGCAGGTGGGTATAGAAAATGTGCTGACTGCCCCCGCCAAAGCCTGTTGGTGAAGGACAAGCTTCACCCCCGCTGGAGACTGCCAGTGAAAGAGAAACTTCGCCCCTGCCAGAGCCTGCTAGTGAAGGAAAAGCTTCGCCCTACCAGAGCGTGCTGGTGAAGGAGAAGCTTCACCCCTGCCGGAGCCTGCCAGTGAAGGTAAGCTTCATCCCCCCACACACCATGGAGCCTGCCAGTGAACGAAAAGCTTTGCCCTCGCAGGACCCTGCTGGTGAAGGAAAAGCTTTGCCCTTGCCAGAGGCTGCTGTGGGAAGAGAAGATTGTGCCTTGCTGGAATTTTTTGAGAAAGGAGGTAGTGAGGCTCCACTGGAACCTATTTGAGAAGGGGAAGAGGAGGAGGAAGATGATGATGACAGCACAGGTGTGTAGCAGAAGATGCATGAGGCTTTGATGCATCTGTTGAAGCAGTCCCACCCCATTGGATCACTAGAGTTTTTCGGATTTTAAGGCCAGGAATGGCCTCGATGTGGTGATGCTTTTAATAGTGTGTGTGTGAGTGATCATACAATTTTTAAAAAATAAATAAAAAAGTAAATGTGCTGATCAAGAATGTGAGCAGGTGTGTGTGTGTGTGTGTGTGTGCGCACACACACACACACTAATATAGCAGTTCTGATTGCTCTTCTTCCCAGCCACACAAGCTCACAGCTGTCCCACACCTTGTTTCTATTTAAAAAGAATTGCACATATTTTCTCGTTCTCCAACCTTTCTGTGTGTTCACAAGCTTAGTGAAGGCAGTTAGATCTGTTCATTGTATATACACTGCTGATTACAGTTTCTTATTAATTTGAACACTGGACTCTTAGGTAACTTGGAGAGTATGAAAAGTTTCAGATTCTCAAGCAGAAACTGATTTGTACATGCTGATTTATGCAGCCTCTTGGAGAGGTTACACTGGGTTGTTGAGTGCAAGTTGCCATTAAACTGTGTAGCAGTAAATACGTGTGGTAATTTTCTAGGCAAGTCTCGTATTATGTGGAAGTCTTTTATTTATATGTCTCAGGATGCATGGTTTGCAAGCTGTGTGTAATGGGTTAATTTGTACTACCCTATTGCAACTCCCATTAGTTGTATCCATTAAAACTTACTGCCAATTACATGTAGCTCTTTAAACTCCCCTTCAAAGCTCGATTTTTGTGTGGAACTGTTTTGTCTTTAGATTTCTCACTGTTGTTGTTACAGTGATAAAAGAATAATGCCAAGGTCAGTAATTAGAGCCTACATTTACTCCTTCTAGGGTACAAGATATTGTCAACATGTCAACATGGTACATGGCTCTGAAAGCAGGACATATTTAGCTAGGTCATAGAATTATATAATCATAGAGTTGGAAGAGACCACAAGGGCCATCCAGTCTAACCCTCTGGCATGCAGGAATACACAATCAAATCATTCCTGACAGATAGCCATCCAGCCTCAGTTTAAAAACCTCCAATGAAGGAGAATCCACCACACTACGAGGCAGTGTATTCCACTTCCGAATAGCTTTTACTGTCAGGAAGGGGGTTCACTGCTTGCCGGCGGGCCTGTTTGCAGCATGGCTGGCACCCCCTGCACGTCCGCCTCCCGGCGACCGCATGGCCAGTTGCCGTAGGGGCCGTCATCTTCTCACCAGCTGGGAGGGGTGGGGAAGCAGGGGCCAATCAGGGCAGGCCTGCTAAACACCGATTGGCTCCCGCTACCAAGGAGGCGGGTCAGCCAGCCAGGCTTCCGGCACGGCCGGATGACGTTGGGGGGCCTGCGATGGATATGTTAATAGGCAGCTCCGTCGCAGCTCATCCTCAGTTGGCTCATGGTGAGCCGAAGACCTGCCCACCCTCCCCTGGTTGCTTATGTATCACCTTTTGTCGCAATTTGTAGGGCGGATGGCATGGGTTATGATCATGGCTTAAGGGAAGGGGGGGTCTCGTTCAAGTTCAAGTTCACAGAGATCCCTCCACCCAATTGTTAATTGGTACCTTGTTTGCAGGGGAGGAGAGAGTGTCAGGCGGGACGGCTTGGCCATAACCTCTCTCCTCCGTGAGAGTCGGAAGTGTCCGACGAACGGCCATTGACCTACATGGGTTGGGTCAGTGATGCGATCATGACCCATGCATAATCACCAACCATTTTGCAGCCATCTGTAAGTTGCGGCCATTTTATTGCCAATAATGATTATCTACTAACCTGTACGTAACCAATTTTCTGAATATGTACTCAGTACAATTTGTTACTCCACTTTGAGTGTATGTGTTGTCTTTAAAGGAGGGGAGCGGGGGGGTTGTACGGTCTGGGTCCTCAAGTTCTTCCTAATGTTTAGATGGAATCTCTTTTCCTGTAGTTTGAGTCCATTGCTACATGATGTAGTCTCTGGAGCAGCAGAAGACAAGCTTTCCCCATCCTCAGTATGACATCCCTTCAAATATTTAAGCATGGCTATCATGTCCCCTCTCAACCTTCTTTCCCCCAACATACCCAGCTCCCTAAGCCGCTCCTCATAGGGCATGGCTTCCAGACCTCCCACCATCCTGGTCGCCCTCCTCTGGACGTGTTCCAGGTCATCGGAAGAGGAGGAGGAGGCTGCTCTTTCCTGTATTAGCTCCTTGCCTCTTTCATATTCATTATAAGTCCGTAATATATGTAGTTCACATACTCAATTTATTGATAAGAATCAAAATACTTAGGTTTAAATTAGGAGCAAAGTGGAATTCTGTAATTCTCTTCTCAAACCAAAAACAATCAGGAGTGGCTTTTCATGAGCTTCTAAGGTGGGTTCTAAGAAACTTCAAAGTTGTAAGATTTTTAAAAAAACATCTTGTGTTTTTCCTTTTTCAGATCACCCATTAGTGAGGGTGGGAATGAGGGTGTGTGTGTGTGGGAGAGAGAGAGAGCACTATTGGGCAAGGCATGGTAAAGCTGAAAGGGTACTGGTTTATTACTGGATTACTTTTCCTGCTTAAAAAGGAATATCAGAGTACTGTTTCATACATTTCTGTGCAATAACAATTTTGACCCTAAGCAGCAAGACATAAACCGACTACCCTTTAAATAGGCAAGTGGTATGCTGTGATGGATTAACACAGATCCAGCAGAAGAATTATTCCAAACCAGACTGTTTGGGTGTCCTACTTGCCCTGGTATTAACTTGCTTTTGAAGTTTATGCTGCTTATTTATAATTCCTGTGGCAGACTCAGTGGTAATCAGTGATCCACTTAGCCAATAAAGCACACAACTATACTTGTTGGCAAGAAACAGTCACAACTTTATTGGTTATAGCTGAAGTGGTTTGGCCCATTTGCAGGACTCTGGATCTAGGCATTGGTTCACCTACCTGCTGACCAATGAAAAACAAATCACCCAAAGAAACTGCTGGGTGTAATAGGGGTTACAGATGGGGGAATGTACATGAGTGGAAGGCTCTATGTTGTTCCCCTGCCATCTAGGAATGAACTGAGTCATCGGCATAACCCAATTACCCACACCCTCAGTGCCCCATACTGAGACTCCTAACTAGGTATGATCCAGCCAGCTGGATCCAGGAGCAAGGTAAAACCACCCAAAAGCTAGAATGAAGTAATTGGTTACAAAACATGTCAGAAAACATAATAACAAACAAATGAGAGAAGGAGGGTGGGTTGAAGCTCTGAAGAAACTGAAGCAAGGAGTGAGGCTGCCCAGATTAAATACTCAGAGGGAAGCCTGTCTTCACTTGTTCAACTTTATCCACACCCGTCCATCTGTTGCCCTGGTGGCACCTTGTTGATTGGTTTACTTGCTCTTCCCCAGAGCCCTCAAAAACCATGTGAGTTTCTGAGAGAGGGAAGGAGGCTCAGGTGTTGGAAAAAATGCTGCCCAACATGTTCTCACTGGCCACTGTGAGCCACAAATGCTGCTCCTGATAAGTCAGGAACACTGTTCTCATTCCTTCATTGCCCCTTATTTACAAAGAGTTGAAATTAAGCCAAGAATCATCTGATGTATTTTTTTCTCTCAAAAGTCTTTTTTCCATCCACAGCTGGCCTACTTTTTACTTTTATATATATGGAAGGGGAGAGGAATAAGATGTTACATCTACTGAAAGTAATTTAGGTATCAAGTACTCATACATTATACTAGTTCCCCTATTCCATATTGTTTGTGGATTCCCTTGAGTTTCTTAAATTCACTTGCTCTTGTGAATGGGGGGGGGAGGTAATTGGAAAGATGTTCCCCTTTTCCCTCCTCCTGCTTCTCCCCATTCCATCCATTCCCTCCTGCCTGCCTGTGCCAGTGAGTGTGTGAGTTGGCGAGGGAATGTGCACTTGGCCAGGCATGGCCACCCTGCCAGTACAGATACTTTGTATATGTGTGTTAAATTCGTTTGGGGGTGGGCTGGAGATACTCACATTTTCCCCATTTTTGCAAGGGGGGCTGCACCCCTAGCCCCCATGAAAACTGCTGACTATAAAGTGAGAATCTGGCCAGCATACTGTTTCTTGGGTGCCAGTGGTACTCTGAGGAAAAAGTAAAAGACTCTCCTCTCAACAGTCTCATTCCTTTCACCTGTGTTTGTCTACAGGCAGCTGGTAAGGGACTTGATGAAATATGAGGCAGAATAATAAATCATGGTTTGTGGCCTCCTCTCTCTCTCCCTGATATGGATATGAAACCATACAGCAATTGGTAAAAAGCATTATATTCAGATTAGTAGATCACTGGGGATATGTTATGGTTTGTCTTAGGGAACTCATTATGGATGTTGTCACATATTATACTTAGGAAGCTGTGGGATGGTGTGTGTGTGTGTGCGTGTGTGAAAGCTATGTAAAACATTCCTCTTTTAGGATAAACTACTTGCTGAGTGCTCCCTCTTTTCAAGACCTTGGGAACTTTTATGGATGTGAACAAGAGCAAGCCTTGAATAGTTACATTTAATTTACTGGAATTCTTTCATAAAATGCTTTAAGATGTATACTGGGCTGTGACATGCAACGAATAAATCCTCTTCTTAAAACAATTCAGTATATTGATCTTCTCACTAAAACTGAAGTTCCCCTTTTAATTGCCCCAGCCCTTGTCATAACTGTGCATCTTCATGGCCTTACAACAAAGAACTACTAGAACAAGGAATTGCTCTGTTAGCATTATTTTTATTGTTCTGTAATTTATTATTCTAGCGGAGCCTGCAGGAATCTTTGAAGGCACAATGTTTTTTCGTGTTTTGCTGTAACTTTTATTTTAGACTTCTTAATGTTAAAAAAAATCTGTGCTTTTAAATCTAGCCTGATACTTCAGCTTCCATGTTTTCCTCTTACTGTACTTGCATATAGTTTGTTCTATGATGTAGCAAGGATATATTTATTATTATTGGTACATATTAATGTGCTTCATTTGGCCACAAGGCCACGTAAGCTGTACAGTTTATTAGCACTAGCAAACTATTTATTGTATAAAGAGGGCAAAGTATCTTACCTAATATCAGTGCAGTAGACAGTGGCCATGAATTTAGTGCAATTATAAGATGATTGTAGATGGCAATTTATAAACCACTGTTTGAAAAAAAAAAAAAGCCTAGGCTTCAATTGTGTAAAATACAAGAGATAGGGGAAGTCATGCATAAATACTATGGATTATTTCATTCTCTGAGGAGGGGAACGAACAGGAATTCAGCATAATGGGAATGCCTACTACTGCCCAAACGGAAGCAGGAAGTACGACCATGGTCACATGGTCATCCAAAGTTTCTTTGTCTCTTTCCCTGACCATGAGGCCAGTTCTACTTCCTGCTTTCGCCCAGATCAGACACAGTGACGCGAGCTGAATTTCTCTTCACTTCTCTTCTTTCTCTATTCTTTTTTTCCTATTCCTCTAGCATCATGAATTATCCTCCCCCCCATCTTACTTCAAAAAAAAAGTACAGTTTTTTTGCTTGACAGTTGCTCCAGCAGAAAGGAGCTTACTTGTGGTGTTCCGCAGGGCGCCATCCTCTCTCCGATGCTGTTTAACATCTATATGAAGCCGCTGGGTGAGATTATTCGGAGTTATGGGGCTGGGTGTTATCAGTACGCTGATGACACCCAGATCTATTTCTCCTTGTCCCAATCTTCGGCCTCGAATTCCGATGGCGTCTCTCCTCTTAATGACTGTCTTAAAGCAGTAATGGGCTGGATGAGGAAAAACAGATTGAGATTAAATCCAGACAAAATGGAGGTGCTCACGGTAGTGGCCCCGAAACCAGGAGTTGGGTTGCAACCTCCAGTCCTGGACGGGGTCACGCTCTCCGTTAAGGACTGTGTTCGCAGTCTGGGGGTGCTCCTTGATTCATCGCTTCAGATGACAAAGTCAGGTGAATGCGACAGTCAGGAGCGCCTGTTATCAGCTTCGGCTGATACGCCAACTGCGCCATTTCCTGGAAGTAAAGAACCTCGAGACTGTGGTGCACGCGCTGATAACCTCTCGTCTAGATTTCTGCAATGCGCTCTACATGGGGCTGCCCTCATGCTTGGTCCGGAAACTTCAGTTGGTACAAAATATGGCAGCCAGAGTGGTCACGGGAACATCTCAGAGAGACCATATAACTCCAGTGTTAAGCTCTCTCCACTGGCTGCCTATCAGTTTCCGGGCCCAGTATAAGGTGTTGGTTATTACCTTTAAAGCCCTAAATGGCTTGGGTCCAACTTATCTCCGGAACCACCTCCTCCCATGCAATCCTCCCCGTGCACTCCGGTCCTCTGGGAGGAATTTGCTTCAGCCACAAAAATCTAGGCTGTCTGCAACCTCCCAGAGGGCCTTTTTGGTAATCGCCCCCAAATTGTGGAATGACCTGCCGAACGAGATCCGTCAGATAACAAGCCTGAGTAGCTTTAAAAAAGCACTAAAGACGGATCTCTTTCAGCAGGCCTTTCTTAATTAGATCCCAGCCTCAGGGGATCCTGGCTTCTTTTAGTCCGCTGGCCATTTATTGTATTTTATTGTATTTATTGTTTTTAATTGTGATTTTAGATCAGTTGGTTTTAATCTATAATTGTTTAATATTTTTTTATGGGGGAGGGTGGGGGTGGGGGGTGTTTGGGGATTTTATCTGTATTGTATTTTAATTTTTGTAAGCCGCCCCGATTGTTTTAACAGAGGGGCGGGGTATAAATAAATTTTATTATTATTATTATTATTATTATTATTTAAAAAAACCAAAAAACCCCAAATACCTTTCCTTCCCTGTTCCTCTGCCTTTCCTTCATCTGGCCACATGGCGAAAGGGACTGGAAGGAAGACAGCTCCGGGCAGCAAGGGCCAAGAGCCGGAGGATTCTTCTGCAACCTCGGCATCCCCGGTGCTGCCAGGGGAACTTGGACAGCCCCCAGTCGCTGCTGAGCAGGCAGGCCGCTCCTCGAGCGAGCCCAGCCCGCCGTGGGGGAAGGTGACTTCCAAGTCGCTCATCAGCCACGCCAAGCGCAAGCGAGGAGCAGCGGTGGAGACCTCGCAGGAGTCCGGGCAGGAGCCCAGGTCTCACGCCACCAGGGACCTCCAGGACTGCTCCAAGGACCAAGCAGATGACAGCAATGGAGGCGGTTGGCCTCCAGAGGTACCCGGGGCCCAGGAATGGGGGTTGGATTGTCAGCAGTCCCCCAGGGTTCTTTCTTTCCCCTCCCCCCACCGAGCATACTGGCCTCCAGGGAGTTCCAACTCCCAGCGGAATGGCTCACCGGCATCCTTTTCGGGGACCGGGACGGTGGGAGGGCCATGCCAATCTCTCGGGAGGTGGGCGCCACTTCGGAACAGATGACCATGCGGTCCGCTGCAACGGGCAGCGCCATCTTGGAGGGCTCCCAAGACATGCGGACCTCGGATGTCCCCTCCAAGGCCACACAAGGGACGGTCTCCTTCCCGGACCTCCCAGCCATCCGCGCCGCGCCCTCGGATCCCAAACCCCAAGGGACGGCAGCTGTTAAGTGGATCCAGATGCCCGTCCCTCACTCCGGGGCTCCCGCCACACCCTCCACGCCACGTCATGGCCCCTTCTTGGGTCCGACCTCACCACCACCCACACCGGGTTCGGGGAGGGCAGAAATTTTAAGGGTGGCTCTCAGCCTTCTCTCCTCGGCCCTCCTCCCAGCCGAAGCCCCCTTAGGACAAGGAGCCCCTACACCACCCACGTCTTTGGCGCAGGGCAGCAGAGCAACCGCGGCGGGGTTCTTTCTCTTCCAGGCCTCCCGGCACAGGGAGCCTCAAGGGCCCCACACCATCCTGCCCAATGCACAGGCCAGGCACCCTGCGGTTTGTGTGGCAGCCCCAAGTTCCAGTGGAGAAGACCCGCTCCCGGGCCCCTTCCATGCGGGCTACACCACTGGGGGTACCTCACCCCTGGAACCACTCCCTGCCTCATCGGGCACTGAGCCGCCTCCCAGACCAGAGCGCTCATCAGGGGGGACCCAGACTGTCTGCCAGATGGACACCTCCATCCAGGCTGGTCCCTCAGGCGTTGCTTTGCGGCCAACTCCATCTTCCCCGCCCCCTGCGGAGACAGTGGGACAAAGGAAAAGGAAAGCCACTTCCCCCCTCACTCCTCGGAGGAATCCAAGGACGAAGGGGAGGATGAAGCTCAACTGTCAGGCATCCTCAAAGGGTACCATCCATTCCGGAAGATTCTCCGAATGCAGATAATGATAAGGAGGAAGGGGAATGCTCGGAAGGGGAACCTTCTGATCCCACCCCAGACATGTCGGATAGACTCTTCAATGGAGAGGCATGCGCCACCCTCCTAAATAGACTAATAGCAGCACTCAAACTCGAATCAGAGGAAGACCAGTCAACCTCTTCCAAACCACCCCTCAAGAAAAGGAACAAAAAGGTCCAGGCCATTCTTAGACCCACAGTGGTCCAGAAGACCTACCTGCCTCTTCCAGATACCCGAGAGCATCTACCTCAGGAGGAATGGGACAAGCCAGCGCTGGGAAAAAGGGGCACCTTGATGGCGCAGAAATTCTGCACACTGTCCCCTCAGATGTTGGAGAAACTGAAGGTCCCGGTGGTCGACAAGCCAGTTGCCTCCCTCGTCTCTAATTTTCTGGTACCTAAAGAAGGTGAAGCCCTCCTCAAGGACTCGGATGAAAAAAGGGCAGACGCAGCGCTCACGAAGGTTCACGAGGCTTCTGCCCTAGGAGTGAGAGCAACAGCCACCGCCTCCCTCTTCGTTAGAGCAGTGATCCTATGGGTAGATGAACTGATTCAGGCAGCACAGCTAGACACCAGAGCTCTAGACAAGGCCCTGAATCGCATCAAGTCCGCCCTCCACCTTGTGGCAGACGCATCTACGGACGCCTTTTCCTTTGCCAACAGTTCCATAGGTGCTGCAGCATTGGCCCGAAGGTCCATGTGGCTGAGGCATTCGAACGCGGACACTCATTCCCGAGCTCATCTCTGCACCGCCCACTTCAGGGGCACCAAACTCTTTGGTAAGGAAGCACTCAAAGATGTTCTAGTAGAAACCAAGGAAAAGAAGCAGGCTATGCCTTCCTTGCCTCGCCACTCGGACAAGTCCTCAACTAGACGCTCCTCTCAACAGTCTCATTCCTTTCGCTCCTCCAGATCTTACGGCAGACAGAAGGTCTCCCGTTCCCATCGCTCAGCCTGGGCCAAGACAAATCAGATCATCCATCACTCCTCCGCTTCCCAGCCATCCAGATCTCGGAAAGGGGGACCCAGCCACTCTAAGGGGTCCTCCAAGCAGCAGTTCTGACTCCCATCCTCTGCCGGTGGGGGACCGCCTGAGCCTATTTCCCGAAGTTTGGTCAAATTCCACAACAGATAGATGGGTACTGAGCACGATCCAACACAGTTACCGGCTGGAGTTCAAGACCAAACCAAGGGACAGGTTCATTCTGGCTCCTGTTCCCTCGAACACCAAAAAGGCGGAGGAGATTCGCAGAGCTATGCAACACCTGTTAGACATGCAGGCAATTGAAGAAGTGCCGGCTGGTCAAAGATTCTCGGGGGTCTACTCCTTCTTCTTTACAGTACCCAAGAAGGGAGGAGATGCCAGAGCAATATTAGACCTCAAATATACAAATTCTTGTCTCCTACAAGCGCTTCTGGATGGAAACCCTGGCTTCTATTCAGGAGGCACTTCAAGAGGGAGACTTCCTGGCATCTCTCGACCTTTCCGAGGCATACCTTCACATCCAGATCCATGAGGAAAGCAGGCGCTTCCTTCGCTTCGCCTTTGGGGCCCAGCACTACCAGTTCAGGGCCCTGCCCTTCGGCCTCACATCGGCTCCCAGGGTGTTCACCAAAATTCTAGTCGTCCTAGTGGCCCACCTCCGAACCAGAGGGATACATCTTTATCCCTACCTGGACGACATCCTCCTGAGGGCCCCATCCGAGGCGAGGGCATGAAGGGACCTCGAAGAGATGATTGCTTGCCTCCAATCTCACGGGTTTCTGGTGAACTTCAAGAAAAGTTCCCTGCATCCGACGTGGGAGCTGCTCCACCTGGGAACGAAGCTGGACACTGTCCACTTCCAGATCTTTCTCTCGCCAGAAAGGCAACAAATGATAAGGGTGGAGACACAGCACATCAGGTCTCTGAGGTCCACTCCCCTGTCTGCATTGGCCAGGCTCTTGGGTCTAATGATCTCGGTCATTAAATTGGTCCCATGGGCAAGATTTCATTCACATACCATACAGGCCTTTCTCATGCCGTTTCAACAGCAGATAGCCCTGAAACAGAGTCCCCTCCTGCAAATACCCCATCAGGTGAGGAGCTCCTTATTGTGGTGGATCCAAGAGTCCAACCTGACAAGAGGATCAGAGATAATCACACCTCAACGAGTGGTAGTAACGTCCGACACAAGCCGAACAGGTTGGGGAGCCCACTGCTAGGGCAGCATAACTCAGGGGCTGTGGAGCGACGAAGAAAGGAACCACAGCATCAACTGGTTGGAGCTGTGGGTGGCCAGATTGGTGCTCCTCCACTTCGCTCACCTCATCAGGGGCAGCCACGTCCTGGTCATGACTGACAACACCATGACCCGGTTGTACATTGCGAGGCTGGGGGGATCCAGGTCCCGCTTGCTCCAACAGGAGGCTGACCTTCTCTTCAAATGGGCGGGAAAGAATGTCCGCTCGATAATGGCACAGTACTTCCAGGGCACAACCAATCTGCAAGTGGATTTCCTCAGCAGACACACGTTTTCACAGTCAGACTGGGAACTGGATCAGGAGACATTCCTCCAGATCAAGAGGAGGTTCGGTCCCCTGGAGGTGGATCTCTTTGCCGATACAAACAACGCCAAGCTTCCCAGATTCTTCTCCAGGTTCCCCAGCAAGAATGCGGAAGGAATAGATGCCCTGAGGGGACCGTGGCCCAGAGGCCAACTGTACGCCTTTCCACCCTGCCACTCCTGGGGGAAGTCTGCAGGAAAATCAGGCAGGAACAGGCGCTAGTGATACTAGTGGGCCCGCACTGGCCCCGTCGCCCCTGGTTCTCCAACATCATGGACATGCTGACAGAGGAACCATGGCGTCTTCTTCCCAAGGAAGACCTCTTACGTCAGGGCCCAATCAGGCACCCAGATGTCTCCAGTCTTCAGCTAACCACCTAGAAATTGAAAGGAAGGCCCTGGAGGAGTTTGGTTACGAAGATGCAGTGATTAGGACCCTTCTCTCATCTAGAAGACAGTCAACCAACAGAATATACGAAGCCACCTGTCAGGCGTTCAGCAGATGGCGCACGGCATGCCCCATCCCATCAGAACAGATGTCCCCGAACCACGTGCTGGCATTCCTCCAAAAAGGCTTGGACATGGGTCTTCGACCCAATACTCTCAAGAGGCAGGTGGCAGCCTTAGCCTCGGTGCTGTCCTTAAAGCAAGGTGAAGATCTATCAGCTCACCCTCACGTTAAGCGGTTTCTAAGGGGGCAACATTGGTCTCACCCACAGTCAGACACAGGTTCCCAACATGGAATCTTCCATTGGTCCTAAAACAGCTAATGCACCTACCTTTCGAACCCTTGAGGAGGGTTCCCCTCCGGGTTCTGACACTGAAGGTGGCCTTCTTGGTCATCAGCTAGGAGGGTCTCCAAACTGGAAGCCCTCTCCATCAGGGAGCACCTTTGTACCTTCACAGAGGATTTCGTCACCCTGAGGCTGGACCTGTCCTTCCAGCCCAAGGTGCTTTCGCAGTTCCATGTCTCCCAGGAACTGGTCCTACCTTCTTTCTGCCCTGGAGCATCTCATCCTAGGGAGTGCCTGTGGCACAAGCTCGATGTGAGGAGAGCCATCAAGAGGTTTAGCTCCTTCAGATGCTGCGACTTGCTGTTCGTTTCCTTCACCCCAGCCTCAATGGGACAGAAGGCCTCAAGACGAGCCATTGCAACATGGATCAAGGCATGCATACTGATGGCGTACGACACCGCAAGACACCAAGGCTAGCAGCGGTAATGGCTCACTCCACAAGGTCGGCGGCTACTACCGCAGTCTTCTCCACTAATGCCCCCATCACGGAAATCTGCAAAGTGGCAATGTGGAGTACCCCTTCCACGTTTATTTGGCACTACAAAATAGACAAATACAGGTCCACGGAGGCTACCTTCGGGAGGAGAGTCCTCCAAGAGGTCCTCCAGGCCTGAGAAATTCATTAGCAGACACCCCACCCGGTTTAATACTAGCTTGGACACGTCCCATTATGCTGAATTCCTGTTCGCTTTCCTCCTCAGAGAATGCCACATTGGTTCACTTACCGTGAATGTGCATTCTTGAGTGGAGCAAACGGGAATTCCCCCACCCAGTGTCTGCAGAAATCTGTTTTTTGTTCCAGCAGGGTGATATTCCTTTCTTATTCACAGGTCTTCTAGGCTCTGCTAGTCAGTGAACTGACCTCATGGTCAGGGAAAGCGACAAAGAAACTTTGGATGATCATGTGACCATGGTCATACTTCCTGCTTCCGTCTGGGCAGTAGTAGGTGTTCCCATTATGCTGAATTCCTGTTCGCTCCACTCAAGAATGCACATTCACGGTAAGTGAACTAGTATGGCATTTCATAACGGCTAAAGAAATCTTAGGGGCAGACTACCTTAGGTTTTCTTATTTCCATTTGCTAAATCAGAGTCTCTGATTCATCAGGGTTTCACTCCTAATATAGATGCCTCAGATTCAGACACGTGGAACATAAGAACACATTGTTCTTGGTATCTGGCCCAGTTATGAAACTACCTCCTGCTTGTAGGCTCAGCAAAATCTGGGCTTGCACATCATTGGAAAGCATTGTGAAACTGCTTGTTTGGCCTGGAGAAGTCAAGAAAAGAAAATGTAATTGAAGTTATAATTTTATTAAGCTTACTCTGGTTGGTTAATGATATTTCTATCTTCATCCCACACCTTTGAGATGGGATGGTTTATGAATATAAATAAATAAATGACTAATGTGTAACCTTCATCTGTTCATGAAACCTCAATGTCTATGTAGAAGGGTGTGTAAACAGCAGGATTTTTTTGGACTGGAATACCCCAGTCAGTGTGGCAACTAGCCCTTTTAGGTACCATTTGCTATGCTCTGAGCCACAGTGTAGTTCAAGTACTCATAGTCTGATATACTATCTGTTCCTGTAGAAGCCAACTTCTGCATTATGAGAAGGTTTCCATGCTAGTGGCAGTTTTCTTACAGAACATCCAGCACTGATATAAGCATTTTTCCTGCCATGATACAGAGCATGGAATGTCATTATTGGGAAGCAGCCTCCCAAGAGAATACAATAACACAGTCTTACCTAGCCCTGTACTCTCTGGATTTAATGTACTACAACCCCTACCAGCCAAATAAGCTGCCATGTTCGCTGGGTATAATGGAGTTGTTGTCACACATAAGCAGAGAACAACATTGGGGAAGACAAAAGTTCTGTATACAGTGTCCCGGTATTATGTTTGTTCTTCTCCTTTCTCCAAGTTATGGTTTCTACCTCTCTTGATTATAGAGGTTATGCTCCATGTTCAGTTAAGTAAGTAGATGTATGGAAAATGTTATGCACCTTTGCAATACTCGAACCCTTTCTGCCATCTCCAGATCATATTTTGTTTCACAAAAAGTTGTGAGAACTCATAGCAAGGTCTTGTTTATTAGCATTTTCTTTAGATGCTCGGCTTTCCATGGGACTGCCAGTTCACAATTGGTGGTGAGCTCAAGTGATAAATGCTACCTGTCAAAGTTAGTGCCATCTTTGGAAAGCTACTGATCGAGTTGTTCCTCATTCATATGGTCTCACTGCAGCTGCCAGCTTTCTTGCTATCTCACTCTTGCTGCCTCATCTGAAACAAACCACAAGCTCCACAACATAGCTTGAAAGGCCTCTCCAGTCGCAGGTCCTATATACATGTCAGTACATGTAATGGAGGGAAGGGGTCAGTGGCAACCACAAAAAAAGTCTGTGAAAATCTTGGTTCTTTTTATATACCATTCCTGCATATAGCTCCAGTGAGCAGTGGGGAATGAGATTTGAACCAGCAGCACTCTCAGAAGTAAAATAAATGAAGAAATTTGTTGAAATGAAAGATAAGAGTGAGAAGCAACTTTATTATATGATTATAAAACAGCAAGTAACATAAAATATGAGGTAGCAATAAAAAGAATGGTTACATTATAACAACTTAAACTATTGCCGTATTTTTACAGTATAATACGGCTAGCAAAGGAGAAAGTAATACAAGGCCCTGATTAAAGCATAACTAATCGGCATGGATAACATAAGAGATTACAATTGAGTAAATGCATAATAACTATAAGACCTCCATTGTACCCTCAGGCCTCCTACCTTAAAAGTGTCCAAGCTTTAGATATAAAGGTTGTTAAATTGCTAAAGATTAAATTGTTGTGTGTCTTCAGGTCATTTCTGACTTATGTATGGTGAGCCTAAGCAAATCTATAATGGGTTTTTCTTGGCAAGATTTGCTCAGAGTGGGTTTGCCTTTGCCCTCCTCTGAGGCTGAGAATGTATGACTTGACCAGGCTCATCCAGTGGGTTTTCATGGCCAAGCGGGGATTCAGACCCTTGTCTCCAGGATTGTAGTCCATCATTTAAACCACTATACTACACTGGCTCTACAAATTAAATACAGTATGTTTAAGCAGAGTATTAATAAAATGTCTAATGTATGGTTCAAAGGTTATTCTTCCTTTTTCATTGGACCTGTATACCAAGAGTGATATATAAAAAGAAACCGTTTTTTTCAGTCTGATCATTAAATTCAATCAAAATATTCTATGAATGGACGGTCATTCTTTTTTCTTCGTAAGGAAAAATTCTGTGGGTTTTCCCCCCAGAGCAAAACTGTTAAGATATATATAAGGAAGGGAAAAGAATGAATTGGTTTAACAACCTTTTCTTATTAATAAATTATTTGGAGGAATTCAAGTATAGTTTTACAAAACAAACAAAAGAAGACCTCTAAACTACTTCTTTTAGCCTCAGCTTCAGTTGTTAAAAACTGAAGCAATTGGTATGATGGATACTTCAATCCACAGTGAGACTTGTGTGTGATTTTTGGCTTTGGTTAAACTGATTACTAGAAAAGTGCTTCAGGTTCAATGTCATTCCAAGGATGAAGACATTCACCTGTGAAACTCTTGTACTTTAATAAAAAGATGGTGGATGTCATTATGGAACAAAACCTTGGGGTATTAGCTTTATGTGCAGATAAGCTACTGAGGACAAACAAGAAGGCATATCTACAATTCAGTGCAATTGCTTAACACCCATATCCCAAACTCCAGATGCAGCCCATAATGTTCCATAATTTCCCCTGATAGGAGGTCCCTCACAGTACTCTATATCACTTTAGACCACAAACAAATTGTTCAAACCTTTGAAAAATCAATCTTATGCATATTAAATTGGAAAGACAGGCCTTGTTGCATATACAACTTGATGTGAGAACATTCCTGTATTTCGGCTTTTTTCTTTATTGAAGGATGCACAAGTGTGGTGGATACAGAAGCCAGTTTTATGACACTGAGGCTGCCCACGGTCTCACAAACTGTCAGAAGTGCCAAAAACTATCAACAAGAGGAACATGACAAGGGTACCATAGTCCTACTGATTTAGGATAGGTATGTTCAGGATTACACTTAATCTGCCCTTCAAGTGGGCTTTAAATCAGTTTTATTTCTAAATATGCTAAAAATACAATTCAACTTATTTTAATGTGCATCTTATGACAGCATTGTTTTATTATCAATTTTTAACCTGCTTTCTTCAAAAATTTTCTTACTTCAAAGAGAGAAATGGGATTAAGTCCCTCAAAAGATAAGACTGAGTATTCTGTTTATAAAACAATAAATGTACTAAATAAACCGCAATTGTGTTCGCTGTAAAATTCCTTTTTGTTTTGATAGGTTAATAAATTTCAGCTGAAGGTCTGAAGTGACTGGAGATATTAAAAGCTTGCATAGATTTTTTAAAAAAATAACTACCCTTTCTTATATCAGGCAATCACTTAGAATAAATTTATTTTCTAAGCCTTGCCAACTTGCGTTTTTAGTGCAAGACCCAAATTAGTTGATAACACCTCTTAAAAATACCACAGCTCTTGAACACCTACTCCAGATATAAAGAATATAAAGAGCACAGATGTTCAGTACCCAACCTTCAATTGGTATTGTAAGCTCTTCACAGGATCAGTTGTGCTATGAACTGTAAAAAATTTTTAAAATTGCCAACCTTTCAAAACTTGACATTGCTGGCATGAAAGAGTTTGTTTCTGTCACTGTGTGCACATCTGTATGGAATGTATTATAGCACTTCTTAAGTGGAACAGAATAGTAGATCAGGAGTTTTTGTCAAGGTAGATGGATAGCTGTTGTGTCAGTACTGTACTGTAAAGCTTGGTGCTGGTGTTCTGTTTGAAGAGTTGTTGAACTCCATCAGCTTTAGCATTTCCACAAGCAACAAGAAGAAAGAAAACAAGAATACCGAAATGAGAAATGTTCAATCTAAATGGCTCATTGAGTTGTGGTATTGTTGAGATTAATCTGTTAAAACCTTTCTCAGAAAAAAGACTGGCACCACAAGCTGTACAACATTTTTTTGACACATCACAGGGATGTTTTCAGGCTCAGCAAGATCACTTCTTGAAAACATGGCTCCTGCTTCGAGCATATGAACACTGGGATATCCTGTCTTTTCCCACTAGCTTCATACTCATACTTTTGGGTAGATATATATGTACCTAAATAAAGTTAAATAATAGAGCCAACATGGTGTATTGGTTTGAATGTTGGATTAGGACTCCAGAGGACCAGGGTTCAAATCCCTGCTTAATCATGTAAACCCACTGGATGACCTAGGGAAACTCACATTGTCTCAACCTTAGAGGAAGGCAATGGTAAACTTCTGAATAAATCTTGCCAAGAAAATCCTATTATAGGGTTGCCACAAGTCCGAGTCAACTTGAAAGCACATAATAACAACAATAATGTTAAATTACAATATATTTTTTGTATCTTGATTTTTTTTTTCTTATTGTCTCATATTACTTAAAGGGTACTGTGTTCACGTTCTCTATGCTCTTTTAGGAGCATTTCTGGTGTATTCCTAACAGATTGTATGTGTTTCATGGATATATACCCTAATTATTGAAAAATCCAGTAAAATGTAGTGGCAAAATATTCACTTGTAAGTACAAAGATTTGTACGGGCAATAGGAAACAGACAGCATTTTAGAAGACATTCTTTCACTCTTTCTTACACAAATGCCAAGGCTTTTAGTAGAACTATTCCTGCTCCTGTGAGTTATAGAAGAAATGGTCAGAAATTTAAGTTGCTTTCTAAACATTGATCACTGGTAAGAATAAGTTTCATGTGCATTGAATGTTCAATAATTTTTGGACCCAAATTTAATTATTATATTTAGAGTTAGGGGAAATAATATATAATGTATGTAGGATTAGGTACTGGGGAAGATAGGAAATAGCTGATACCTTCTCCATGCGTATTCTATTTTCTTTTATTCATAAGTAATATAGGTTTAAAGCAGCTTAAAAATTTTGCCTGTGGTGGAAGCACCCCATGCATCTTAAAAGTTCTAAAAAGTGGTGTGAACTAATCATCGCTTTCGAACAGGACATATTTCAACATTATTATTTAGCGTGAGGTTATACATTTAGTTCCACCTGAGGAAATTGCTCTCTGGGATGACATTTCAGTGTAGAATATTGGAGGCCACCGATTCTTCTAAGTTTATATTATGAAGACAGAAATACAGGAAATTCTGGGGAAATGTATTCTTATAAATGTAAATGATGGAGACAGAAATACAGGAAATTCTGAGGAAATGTATTTCCTGTGGTTATATATTTCCCTACCTGGTGGTATACGTACAAAAATGTATCATTATAGGACAATGCCACCTTGTGGTTATCATGTCCATTAAAAATTTATTCTTCACCATTTCTGCATAAATTCAATAGCTGGAGCCTGTGGAAGAAATCTTGTCTTGATATAAGAGGCAATAAATATAGTTGCTGTGATCAGAGCTCAGGTACCTTAATGTCTATTGGATTATATGGTTGTATATAAATTGAATAGTGTGACTATCAGATTATGACCAATTATGTCCACTGAAAGAAGGCTCAGTGGTCCAACAAAAGGGTCTCAGAATGGAAAGGGGGGGGAGGAGATTTATACAAGTTCTTCTCCTGAATCACCCAGCATGCTCTTCCAAATGGCTCCTCAGTTTGTGGTAAGGAGAACCAAAAGGAGCTGGAAAGGAACACATAAATCAATTTAAATGCCTCCCCCCATCTAGAAAAAGGAAAACAAAACCCTGGAAAATTAAGGGAGATATGAAGCCAACAAATGATTGTAGTGTTGTTGTTTTTAAGACTGGTGAATAAAATATTTAAGACAAGATGTTCATATATTTACTCCCCACACATTATTTCTTTAAAAAAAAAAAAAAAAACTAGCTGGACCCGGTGTACTATACGCCATTAAAAAACTCCCCCCAGAATGCCCAGGAGACCTCATGAAAACCCTTTGTGGTAGGCTGGTGGGTTTAACTCGCCACCTGCCATTTGTTCTGCCCCCTGCCACCCCCCACTGCTCGTTCTGCCCTTGCGCCCCTCCCCCACTTGTTCTACCCCTCCCACCACTCATTCTTCCCCTTCCCCACTCATTCTGCCCCTCCCATCACTCATTATGCCTCTCCCCCCACATGTTCTGCCCCCTCCACCACTTGTTCTGCCCCTCCCACCTGCACTCCAGAACACACATGCACACACCACATCCACCCGTATGTTACTCACTGTCCCTCTCCAGCGGGAGATCTACATGGTCCCTCCCCCAGTGTGCTGATTGGCTGCCCAACAGACCTGTGATTGGCTGGGCAGTTCCCTAAGCAGCCAATCAGCACACTGGAAATGGCAACATACCCAAGAGAATTATATAGAGAGATGTTACGGGTAGACCTTTATAGTATCTTAGTACATATAGTATCTCCCATTATTGCAATTCTTGGTTTCAGTTTTCTTTTCTCGGTTCTTTTCATGGGAATGAATGCTATATATCTGCTCAGCTCTATGGATGGCAAGAGGAGGAAAAATAGCTTTCTTCCTGCTTCTCATAAACAGACAGAACTAAAGAGGTTTCTTATAGTTCAGGTGTTCTTTACAGCTCCATTTGTAACAAGAAGACATTTTATGTTCCTAAACTAACAAAGTGGCTTTCAGTCTGTAATGGGTACTAATGTTGGATTTTTTCCCCAAAATGTCTGTTACTGTGCCCCCAAAAGGAAGAGGAAATGGTTTTCTCCATAGCTTCAAATTTTTGGAAATTTAATATGTCTAACCCTATCCCTTTCGACAAATGAAAGCCATGGGTCAAACAATCATCTGTCCCTGGAGGAGGTATAATGAGTAATTCATGGCAGGATCGGAGCACAGATCTACTGTAGTTTTCTTAAGACTTTCCAGAGTATGAACAGAGGCTATTTGATCTATTCCAAATATGAGGATTAAAAGAACATTCAGAAGGGCATAGAATTCAAAAGCATAGACATGTTAGTACCAGTATGCAAAGAGACCTTGCAGCATCTTTGAGACTGAAAGAAAGACATTGGTAGCATAAGCATTTGTAGACCTAAGTCTACTTCATCAGATGCATGTGAAGTAAAGGAGTGAAGTGCTTAGGAACACTTTATACCTATGAATGAGCAGGTTGTATGTGTATAGCAATAGAAATGGAAAACCGGCCTGTTTGTCCAATAGAAATGGGGATGACGATGGAGAGGCAGGTATAAGACCTTGCTACAAATCCAGATGCCTACTCTGCCCACATATCTACTTGGGAAATGTCATCACATGACCTAATCACTATATTAGAGTACTTTCACTTGCTTAGCCTCTAATGTGATATATACCGTCCTCGGTAAACAATGCCATTGGGTAAACAAGCCAGTCGGTGTGCCAGATGGTAAATGGACATAAATCAGACAGTAGGAATGCGAATACACACAAATCAATTGCAGAGTGCTTCAGTCTTCCTGGGCATTCCACCTTGGACCTCAGAACAGCAAACAAAGAAAGATTGGAAAGAGAAACAGTGGAACTGGAACATATCCACAAACACCAGTCCATCAACAGTGAGTTGAACAGAGACAATGGTTTCCTGGCATGCTACACATATTACAAAACTAGTTAACATCCCAGCCTCATGAGGGCTGTCTTGCCCAGTTTTATCACATACCCTTTCTGGTTCCCAGCCAGCATCACACTTCTTTCCAATAATTCCCTCCACCATTCATATGATTATCTACTCACCTTGGCTCTAAGTAATACCTTTCCTCCTGCCTTTGTCCCCCAATGACTATCTTTAAAACTGCATTTGTCACCTCATCACCATACGCACAAGTTTTAAATTTCTATTGTTATTCACACATAACATCTGCTGATTCATAGTTATAAAGGTCTATTCCTAGGCATTTCACTCTATCCACCTGATAAAGTAGACTTAAATCTACCAAAGCATATGCTATCAACCTCTTTCTCTTAGTCTCAAAAGTGCTGCAATATCCCTTTGCATACAGAGGGCATATGTACAATTTATAACACTATCTCCTATAAACACCTGCTTCGATAAAATATGCAAAACTACTTATGAATAATGGGAGTTACAATGCCTGTTACCTCATGCTTCATCCAAAAATTGATGGAATCAGATTTTAAATTTAATGAATTAAAAATGAAAATCAAACAACAAAAGCCCCTTAAGAACTTCAGCATCCCTGTAAGTGCCCCCCAGCCTCAATTCATTTGTCTATCCCACCTTATTGGATCACTAAAATATCACAAATTTAGTAAGCTTTCATTATTACCGGTTTCTTCATCAAATTTTGATGCTACAGGTATTGGAGAATTGGAAAAGTAGCCAAATGTATTGACCATCAAGATGAATGTACAGTGAGTGGGCCCTCAGTAGCCGCAGGTTTGGTATCCATGGATTTGAACAACCATGGATTGAAATGAGGATTTATTTACCAGTAATTGACTGCAGTCTGGCCAGGAGCAGTCCCAGGGTAGTAGCAGAGACTGTGGTGGCAAGGTCCAGGCATGCATACTTCCTGCTTCATCTGTGGTGATTCTGATTGTTTCTTTAAAAGACAGAAGTTATACCGGGTGTGCTCCCAGCAGCAAGCATGAAGAATGTGCATCTGATGTGCATGTCTCCCCACCCATGGCTGATGGTAGTCAGTCCTAGGAAGGGGTTAGCTAGGGAGCCAGAAATGGCAAACAGCTGGCAATTGGGGCTTCACATCTCTACCCCCCCCCCAGCTTCTGGAAGTCAATCTCATTCATTCATATTCATATTGACAAATTGGAGCGTGTCCAGAGAAGGGCAACTAAAATGGTGAAAGGTCTGGAAACCATGCCTTATGAGGAGAGACTTAGGGAGCTGGGTATGTTTAGCCTGGAAAAAAGACGGTTAAGAGGCGATATGATAGCCCTGTTTAAGTATTTGAAGGGATGTCACGCTGAGGATGGAGCAGGCTTGTTTTCTGCTGCTCCAGAGATTGGAACACGGAGCAATGGATGCAAGCTCCAGGAACAGAGATTCCACCTCAACATTAGGAGGAACTTTTTGACAGTAAGAGCTGTTCGGCAGTGGAACACACTCCCTCGGAGCGTGGTGGGGTCTCCTTCCTTGGAGGTCTTTAAACAGAGGCTGGATGGCCATCTGTTGGGGATGCTTTGATCGTGATTTCCTGCATGGCAGGGGGTTGGACTGGATGGCCCTCATGGTCTCTTCCAACTCTGCAATTCTATGATTCTATGATTCATTTGCAAAAATATCTCATTAATTCATAAGTGAGAGTGCTGCCACCACCACTTGTCATGTGCTGCAGGAACATGGTGATGGGCAGCGAGTACAAGTGCTCCTGCATTCATTCATGAGTGAGAGCACCAGCACTGTTTGCCATGTCCTATGGAAGCTGCCATGGAGGTAACATGATGTAGTGGTTTGAGCACGACAACTACAACTTTGAAGACCAGGATTCGAATCCCCACTCGGTCATGAAAACTCACTGGGTGACCTTGGGCAAGTCACACACTTCCAGCCTCGAAAAACCCCATGATAGGTTTGCCTTAGTGTCGCCATCTGTCGGAAATGACTTGAAGGCACACAACAACAACACATACTATTGTTCCATACATATTATTGTTCAAACCACTGCACCACACTGGCTCCTTATATTGTGTATAAAATGTTATATTTACCATATATTGTTATAACATTAGTTTTCATTTTAAAGTCAGAGTCTGAGTCAGTACATTTATCTGTAAAGGACTCCAACTTCACCCAACATTGCTTTAGACTCCAAAACACTATAGATTTTTCTAAAAAGAAAGAAACTGTAAACTGGTAATTCAGCATCTTTCTTCTTCAATGAATCTGCAGACTCTGTCCAATACACAGTAGTTTTTTTTCTGTTTTTTTTAAGTGCATCTAGGTTCACTCTTTTGCTTAGAAGTAGTGTTGTTCACCTATATCTAATCACAGATTTCCCCCTCTGCTGTTGTCACAATAGTTTTCCTTTCTCACTGAAAAGTGTAATCAATAGATTGTATGATTGGGGTTGCTTTGCCATCCTGACATACTTGAAGGTTGTAAGCTTCCTCGAAGATCTTATTTTCTGCCCCTAAACAACAGTCACAGTTAACAGAGTTGCTTAAAGTTCCACTGACTTGCATACTAATAGCTGGATTAACATGTAACATTAAAACATGGCTTTGTCTTATGAGGACAAGTACAACTACCATTCTCTTCTAGAATAGCCATGGGATAAAATAGTTCCAGAAGGCTGTGCTTCAGTTTCATGCTAATTATGCTAGTTATGATGTCCAAATTGTAGTTAGTCTCTATCATTAGACTAACTGTGGCCTCAGGCCATTTTTTATGAAGCTGTTTTGTTTTCCTCAACTATCATTAAGATTCAGAACAAGTTATGGTTTGGATGCAATACGAAGTGTTGGTTAGCTTAAAGGGGAAGTGAAAGCTGCTAATTTTCTCATCATGGACACACAGAAAGGAAGTGAACAAACTCAACACTCCTTCAGTGTTACCTACAAACTGTTTGTATTCTGTGAAGTCGAAGGCTTTCATGGCATTCATAGGTTTTCCGTGTTTTGTTTTGTTTTTCCCTGGGCTGTGAGGCCGTGTTCTGGTTGAGTTTATTTCTGATGTTTCACCTGTATCAGTGGCTGGCATCTTCAGAGAGTGCTTACGTAGGAGCGTGGGGGGGGGGTTATATCTGCATCTGTGGCTGGCATCTTCAGAGAATGTTTGGGTATGAGTGTGGGGGGGATTATATACTGTGAGCCCCTGTTGGAGAGGATATGAAAATTTGTGCATTTGAATAGCTAGTTTCTGGGGGGAAGTATACAAGGAGAATTAGTGTCTGTTTGGCTAATGGTCCATTGTCTGCTGGAAATCCCCCTGTCCCTGGGTGTTAATTTGCAAGTGTTGAGTTTTGATTTTATTGTTTTTCAGGACTGGAAGCCAGATTTTTCTTTACTTTTAGGGTTTCTTCTTTCCTGTTGAAGTTGTCCAGGTGTTTGTGGATTTTAATAGCTTCTCTGTACATTTTGACATGGCCTGGTCCAGAATTTTGGTGTTTTTAAATAACATTTTGTGTCCAAGTTGGTTTATAATCAACACTTGCAAATGAATTCCACCCAGGGACAGGGGGATTTCCAGCAGATAATGGGCCATCAACCAACCATTAGCCGAACAGACACTAATCCTCCTTGCAAATCTTTACCCCAAAACTAACCATTCAAATACACAAATGTACATATCCTCCCCAACAGGTGTTCACAGTGTATAAACCCTAGACACACTCCTACCCAACTGTCATGATGGAGTTCCATCATGTTGCCACAAGGTGCAACTCCCATCATTCTGCTAGAGAACTATAACTCTCTTTGTTTGTAAACAGATTGTCTTGCCAGCATAGTATCAGGTAAGAAAAGGGTTAATGGGAAGGGGCTCAAGCACCACCTTCACAGAGCTAATGAGAGGACATCATTAACATAACACCATGTGACTGGACTGACCAATTACAGCTTTAAGCCCGGGAAATCTGGAGAGGTTTTAATTGCTTTTGTTTGAGACCAGAGTGAGTGAGATGAGTGGGACTTGGAGAAAGAGGTTCTGGAAAATGTGAAGGAACAGAGACTGCTATGCTGGTAGAGCACAGCCATTCCATCTCTGGCTTTTGCTCCCAGCTGCCTGGACAAGATCTCAAGGCAACAAACTGCAAGTATTTAGTAGAGATTAGGGCCTGTTTAGTTGCGTTAGGGAATTCTTTTTAATTTCTTTACTTTGGTTGAATGTAGCTAAATTAGTAATTGAATGTAACCTGAGTAATGTAATGCTTGATCTTGATACTCTGTATTGCTATCACTTTAAGCCTGCCTGCCTGAGGTAGGGGAGAATCCTGCCTCATGTGAGACTGCATGACTACTTCTCTTGAATAAAGTAAACTTCTATCTTCCTATGCTGATGCTGACCACATGCCTTACTCTTGGCTATGCTACTGTGAACCTCCTCTGGGGTTAGGAGGAGGGAGTTAGTTGATTCTATAGTGGCAAGGAGTGCCACTGATTAACATAGACTACGCACAACTTCCCACTGCGTTGTGCGTGTAAAAGGGGGGGTCCCAAGGGGGGAAATAAGCCCCCCAGTTAAAACCCAGTGGGTGGTGGCAGGACGATGGTTTTTGGGGTTTGTAGGAGGATCCTGGGGTGAGGACACCCAGGACTAACCCTATAGAGAGAGGGCTAGCCTGGAGCTCCTGGGAAGGGAACTCAGGTTTGAGCCCCGTGACATGGATGGCAGCTTGCGGGATTGGACATAGCTCAGTTTGGGAAGTTAGGAGAACTACAGGCTCTGCCTCTTGCCTTCAGAGAAAGGGAGATTGAGGGGTGCTGTAGCCTTGGCTTGTTCAAGTGGGGGACAGAGAGCAGAAAGTGAGAGAGGCTGAGGTCTCTGCTCCATTCGCGAAGGTGCCAGCCACAGATGCAGGTAAAACATCAGAAATAAACTCTTCCAGAACACAGCCTCACAGCCCATTAAAAAAAACCAAAAAAAACCCAAGGAAAATATATGGATGCCAGCCGTGAAAGCCTTTGACTTCACATCGGATTTGTAATTGGTTGACTGAACGGACCCAAAGGGTAGTCGCCAATGGCTCCTCTTCTTCCTGGACGGAAGTGACTAGTGGGGTGCCACAGAGATCTGTCCTGTGGCACCCCACTAGTCCTAATGGATGTAGTTAGGAGTAGTACACCAGTATATGGAGTAGTACACCAGTATATGTCTTCTAGAGGATTCCATACTTGGACTTGATGGGATTTGTCTTGCTCCATGCTCTGAATTCACACCATGCTTCTCCATTAGCTTCATGGATCCTATGGTAAACAATTGTTTCTTTGAGGAACAGTTTAAATGTTTTTAGCCCTGTTTCTCTGCATTGTTTGTTTTTGGTCTTGGGCATACTTGATTCATGTCTCCACTGCTCTAGGCTGAACTGACTGTGGATGCCACTACCATGGTCTACTATCTCTTGACCCTATGTTCTTCCACCTCTGCCTTTTATGATGTCCATAGCTGTACTTGGTGTTTTCTGGACAGGATCAAATGAGCATGCACTTGCTGCCCTATTTCTGCCCTTAGAAAAATTAGAGCCACAGCCACATATCTTCTGTGTCCACTTAGAGACATTGTCAGAGCCCGATCCTCAGTTATGATTGTACTAGGGGAATGTTCTGAGAGAACATTATCTTTTTGTTGTGAGCAGCTTTCAGTAGGTAGCACCATTTGTTCAGGTGTGCATTAATCACCCCTAGAGGAACTCACAAAAAGCCATTCAAGTGTTCCTCTGAACTACAACTAATAGTTTCATTTTGCTTTCAGACATTAACCAAATAATGCAGAGTAAGCTATGGATGGGTATAATGACTTGCTACTTTTCCCCATGTTTGTTTCTGCCACTGGAAACTGGCTTCTCCCACTCACCACCCCACTATGAAGGAACATCAGTGTAGGATCATTATTTCAAATCCCCATCCAAATGACAGCAAAATAATCTGCAAGCCTGTGTGAACACACACTTCCTATTAATGAATCAACCATGAGGTTGTTCTCTAGTAAGCTCTGACTCTTCTAGGAATCCTAAATGCTTGGCTGTGAAGCAGCTGATTGCATTTTTTTCACCTTCGTGAACATGACACTTCGCCATCTCAGTAAACAGATGTTTGTGCAGGTGGCAGGATTTCAAATTACGGTTGTGTTTCATTTACTGTATTTGAGCATAGGGAGACTTGTTTCTTATTGAAGCATTTATACAAGCTTCTGTGCATCATGCATCAGAAGACACATTACATTGTATGGCACAAAAAAGTACTCCCATGGCAAAATAAAATAGATTATTTGTGACAATTTTTGTCCTTATAAAAAATCAACAGTTGTACATTGTAAGTGGGGACTCCTGAAGTGACAGTGGCTTAAAATGCCAACATTGCAGGTCTGATTCTCTGTGATTTGCAGTAAAACATGACTCTAAGGTACTAAAATGTCCAGTCTGCCTGGATGTCAGTTAATTTAGCCTACATTTGCACAACATTTTTTGTGCCTTTACTCATTAAAATCCCCTTTTATATTAACTGGAATTTTACAAATTTTACTTCTCGTAATGTAGGTAGGAAGCCTGGCATGAAATGCTGAGCTTAAAAAAGTATTCAAAATAAGATATTAATATAGTAGAAGCTGTGCAGCTTCATTTTACATCATTCTGGCTGCAACTGAAATATGTAGAACCGAGTTTCTACAAATAAACTTAATGTTTCTCCCTAAATTTAACCTGTGGCTCTCCCTAAAGCACAAATAAAATGAAAGAATTGCACTGGATTGCTCATTTTCTCTAAACCACAGATTAAATGAAAGAATTACACTGAAGTCCCGTTTTCCTGTTAAAATATTTTGTTGATCTGTATGCATGATGTCTCTGAAGACAAGTAACGTGACAACCGCTACTTTAAAATCTCTGTTTGCAACCCAACCAGCTTTCCTATTGTTGAGTGGTTGAACCTCGACTCCCCTGTTTAAAGGCAAGGAACTTGAGTGGGTAGTGTGCATCCAACCCTAAACTTCCTGGGTGAATTATTAATGCAAATTAATTTACAATCTGGTTTTAGTACTAAAGCTGCCTCAATCACCTCACACTGGGCCAGTGACAATAGGATGGTGTTCATGCTCATTTTATTGGCTTTTCAGACACATTCAACACTGTGGACCATATTTCCCTTCTAGATTTTGTAGGGGATGAGAGTTTGAGACACCATACCTTAGTACTTTCATCCTAGAACATTCTAGAAGGAGGAACATTCTAGAAGGAGGTGCTTCACAGTATCTGTGCCAAGGGGTGTTATAGTGGGTAGCTGCATTCATGCTATCCACTATTTGTGGAAGGAGGTCCCAGAAATCTCAGTGAGTAACTTTGGTGCAATGATACTCAATGTTATTCCTTCTTTTCATCTAATTCGGGAGAGGACCTGGTTACTCTGAACAGCTACTTGGAATCAGTAGTGACCTCAGTCAGAGCAAATGAGCTGAAATTTCATCTACATGGTATGGAACTGTAGTTGATGGGTGGTGTACTTTACCGCAGAAATAGTATTTTTCCTGTTCAGGTTAGGTTGTCTTTCCTCTTAAGGATGTGGTTCACAGGCACTCTATATCCAGTTCCAGCTCTGCTTGTAGAAGTATCAGGGGCTGTCTTGAAAAAACACATGCCCTTGTTTACAGTAGGTAAGGAGGCAAGGAGCTTGAGGGAGAAGAGCAACCATGCCACAAATCCATAAACCACTAAAAATGGCTTTTCCTGGAGGTGAACAAACATTTACTTTCTTCTCTTAAGGATGGTGCAATGGTGCAGCAGCCTCCTTCCAACAGTCAGATGTCTTCAGGGAGCCCACAAAAAAGACACAGTTACACAAGTTCTTTCCCATTATTTGCTTCCAGCATCTAGTAGTCTAATTGTTGAAAGGTCTGACAAATCCCTTACTTAAGATCTGGAAAATATATTCCCTCCCCACATTGGAAGTTTCTTGTAGCTTCCCCTTGTAAATGTTTAAGGAAACTTTTGTCCTTGATGCTAAAAGAAATACACTTTGAGCCCCCTGTGGATGACTCACTGACTTAAAACTGGCTATAAAAGAAACATAAAACAAATACACCTCTTAAAAAAAAGAATTTAATAATCCCCTGTAAGGGGATTGAAACAAGCAGCTCACGTCAATAAATAGACTTTGTAATAAGAAAACTCAAAAATGCTGAAGATAGAATATAAGTGTCATGTAAATGCTAGTAGAGTGATCTAATGAAATTACCCTGTTTTTAGCATTAGAGTGTTATCAGAATAAACAGGAAAATATTTTAAAGTGAATCAATATATCTATGTCTACAGAAAATCTCATGACTTATTTGTTACAGCTCTAAATGCCAGCCCTCAGTTCTTCAAGGCCAATGTCCTCTTGCGCCATAAAATTGTACATACATAAAATGAAATTCTGTGGTTTGGTATAGTTACCAGAAAGTCATTTTGATGCATCCATTTCAAAGATGAGGAGATAAAATTTTAGAGGGATATAACTTCCTGTATGCACATAATTTTATGTACTTCTTAAACAATATTTCTTTCTGTGTAATAATTCTAATTATACCTATAATGTTTGGCATGTCAAACATAAAAGCTGGCATCTCACAAAAATATTAGTACATATTTAGACTAATATAGTTTGATCCAAACATAGAAATACTCACTTCTGACAGCTAATGTCCTTGTTCTTTCTTTTAATGATTTTAATTTTTAAAAATGCAACAGTATACAGTAGTTATGATGATTCCTACAATGCATACAATATGTATTTGTTGTGGTTTTATTGTGCTAACACAAGGAATTATTCACACAAATATGTGGAACTGCATCTGTGAAATTCTGTTTTATTCTTTCCTTGCAAATTGCATGTGTGAATTGGGTTTTTAAAACCTTTGAAACTCAGCTGTGTCTAGCTGTAGGATCAACATATTCTGAACATACATATGCAAAACCGTTTCTGGGGAAAAGTAAAAATTTCTCAAGCACTTGAAAGAGGAAGCAAAGGTATGGTCCAGAGTCCATGGGAATTTTTGTCACCTTGAAGCATCACACTGCAATGCCACACAGTTTCAGAAGCAGCTTAATAGGTGACATACAGGGCTGCTGTCCTAAACAAGGAAGCTTTAAGACATCATGGGCATAAGGACATCAATACCTGTTTTTTCACACCTCACACCAAACACTTTGCAAGTGGACTGCACACACAGAGAGAAAAAGGCTCCAAGAAGAACAGTGTTTCATTTGCTGTGTTGGTGTCTCATAATAAACCTTAATTTATCACGAGAGGAATGACTGTAGCTTCCTTGAGGAGGTGTTTGAAAGTTTTCCCTTGCATATCGAATTACTAGTTTTCATGTTCAGACAGCATAAGAAGCCATGGTTAATCTTACCTATGGTTTATTGCATTTACTCTATTTATTTTGCATTTGTATCCTTCCTTTCTCCCAGTGCTGGAATCTAAGGTGGATCACAGCATGCTGAAAAACATGTACAATTCAAAACACAATAGTGGGCGCTTGGTATCCACTGGAAGTGGGTCTGAGGACTTCCTGTGGATGCCAAAGTCTATGGATGCTCAAATCCCATTATATACAATGGTGTAGCAAAACAATGTCCCTTATATAAAATAGAAAAATCAGGGTTTGCTCTTCGGGATTTTTGTTTTTGGAATATTTTCTAGCCATGGGTGGTGGAATCTGTGGATGTAGAATCCATGGATACAGAGGGCTAACTGTAGTTATAATATTAAAATTAGATAACTGAATCTTCGTTTGTGAAGAAAAGCCAGAGAGATAACCATGTGCTATTAAGCTTATGTTTTTTTCAGTCAAAGATGTCAGTTTAGGCTTTGGATAATATGCTGAACTATGTCTAATCTAAATCAAATGTAGATGTTCCTTGTGGCTATTCCTGAGGTAAAGAAGAGACATGAGAGGGTGTGAACCTGAGAGCAGTCTGGCCTTTCTTTTGTCTTCTGCTTTGGTGTGATGTCTCTATGCACCCAGCAGCTATTGTGCTTGACACCAGAATATTACTTACAAATAAAAACAAGAGGTGGGGAAGGGAGAAAAGCAAGTCATAGTCATTTTGAAGGGGTGGTCTGAATGCTAGGCAGCAGCCACATTTTGTGTAGTTCTTCCTCTTCTCCTTTAGTCCTGGCTGTGTATGAATGGAAAGGTTGCAGCGAAATCCCTTATCGTGGGTGGGGGAGTGGGGAGAAAGGGGTATTGAGGGGGAGTCTCTTTCTTCGGAGGTTTTTAAGCAGAGGCTGGATGGCCATCTGTTGGGAAATGCTTTGATTGTGTATTCCTGCATGGCAGGGGGTTGGACTGGATGGCTCTTGTGGTCTCTTCCAACTCTGTGTTTCTATGAAACAATCCTATTAAGAACAGTCTATGAACAACTTTTATGCCAACAGTATCTGGCAATATATATCATAGTAAACCAAAAGGAGAGAGCTGGCATAGCAAACTAGTCTGAGCGTTGGACTAGGACTCTGGAGAACAAGATCTTAATCCCTGCTTAGCCATGGAAACTCATTGGGTGACCTTGGGCAAGTCACACTGTCTCAGCCTCAGGGGAAGGGAAAGACAACCCCCCCATTGAACAAATCTTGCCAAACAAAAACAAAAAAACACCACAATAGGTTCACCTTTGGGTTGTCATAAGTGAGAAAGGACTTGAATGCAAACCACCACCAAAAAGAATAAGCCAAAGCAGTCACTAAGCAGTTAGCTATTGTCTCTTGGAAGTTATAGAAGATACATGATGTCTCTGAGGATAGAAGTAGGAAAATATATGTCAGTTACACTGAAATCCAATACTAGCCAGTTAGGTGAAGGGATGTACATAGGCAATTATCCCTTACCTGAAGGCTTTCAGGGAAACTGGTAACTAGTAGGAAACTTTATTTATTAGAACCCAAGCCTGTCATATAATTTTTCCCCTTTGTTTATTTTGATTTTCTCTTTAACATGGTTGTTATTAAAATACAGTAGCATCCAAAAGCCACAAAACAGCAATGTTTTTATTGAGCCAACCAAAAATGCACAAAATACATGATGCAAGTTTTTGAAGCTCTACTGGCTTTTTCATTAGGCAAAGGTGTTAAAAATCATACAGAAGAAAAAAGGGTAACAACATTAGCATCACATGCCTACATTTTGTCAAGATATTGTTTTTGTTGTCAGTTAATATGGTCCAGAGGGATATCCGTGTAGGCAGAAGCCACTCTTCTCTTTGGCCATGTGGGCTCTGGAAGACAACGAGTTTGTTAAGTCGGGGAAATAAAATTTAAAATCAATTAGCAGTAGAAAAAGCAACTTTCCTAGGGAAGGGTAGCCTCACACAGGACAGAAACAGACTGGATCTCAAAGGAAATTGTTTTTTTCTGTTGCTAATGGAATATAAAGCATGTGCTTGGTTAAAGTGGTGTGATCCCTTCATCTTTTCACATCATGTAGGATTCTGATAGGATTCTTTGTGACCTGTTCATGAGCATACTTCCCTATAGTTACAGATTCTAAACCACAATCAATAGAAAGACTGTATGCCTCATAAGTGTCTTAGAAGGGCCAACATTACCTTAAACACAGTTTGAAAACCATTGGTGCCATTAACCAATGGCTGAGAAGTATATAAGAGTTTTGTAGAGACCTGTAACACAACTTTTCACAGAATGCTTTGTACGCTGTCCTCTAAGGATACCGTCCTCTGTTGAAAGAATGTGCCAGCCATTTGGAAAAATCAGTCATATTTACTTTGGAGTCATATTGTCTCTGTCCAACTGCAACTCACAGAAATACATTCTTTCACTTGAATAGATGCTGAATATATGCAAGAAAGTTATTGCTTCCTCTCTCCTCTCCTTGTTCCATTTCTGACTTCCTTCTCTTCAGAGTGAGGTAGAAGAAAAATACCTCAGAGGAATGCCTTCTGTGAATTCTGCTGTACAAAAGCAAATAAACAGAAACACCTGCTGCCAGCTTCAGTGTCAAAATGGAGCTAGCTATTTCTGAAACAACAGATATTGCCAGTATTCTAATTAACAACCTGCTATAAGTGCATTTAAAACATGCAAATGTAAGAGTTTCTATTTCTGCATCCATGACTGGTTTTCTTCAAATAGTCTTCACTTTTGTCCTTGCACCTGTGCTGCAAATGAGTTTGTTTTCAGGGAGTTTCCCCATTGTACAACCTCAGTAACTTAATATCAAGACCAAATGATTAGTCTGCACATAATGGTCACCTTTATGCAAACATTCAAATGTCAGAGCAGCCCAAGAGTAATGAAACAATAATGCTATACCATTAGTTTAAACTCTATGAGAATTCATTGTAAGGCAGATGTTAGCTGAAGATGCACATGTCTAATGGATTGGATGTAAACAGCCAGCTGCTGTAAATTTGTCTCAGTGCGGGGAGATGCAAGTCAGCACTCCCAGAGACAGCCCTAAAGAACAAATTACTCCTAGGGTCAGGGTAAGAGTGCTGAATGAAGGCCTAAATATACTGAAAAATATCCTAGTAAGCCAGCATAAACTTTACATCCATAATAAGCCATAATAAGATTGCATCCACATGGCTATTGACAGGTATAAGGAAACTGCAGTCATATGTGTTGACCAAAGGTATGTAAAGAAAACTGCTTTGAAGTGTTTTCTTTCTGCCAACTCGAGGTCTCCATATACTCTATGGCAGAGACTCTATTCTTCAAAGTTGGGATCCCCTCCTTAATCCTCTACTTTTTTTTTCATTTAGCTTAAGAATGGCAAAGAAATAATCATTGAACTATATTTTAACAAGTGTGTCAGATTCTGCAAGGTTCTGTTAATACAAAGCATGTGCATATTCTTCACTTTCCCTTCATTGGGAGGAAACCATGGGCATCAGATTCTCTCCTTCCTGTCTTTGAATTTTAAAAAGCACACCACTAAAAATGTACATCTTTCAAAAATGCGCACAAACACTTTTGTAATTAGCAAACATGTAAAAATGGGAAAAGATGTATGAAAATATGTTCAGATGTCCATGTGAGAAGAAAAATCAAAGCCTTCCAAACCAATATTAAACATCACACAGACACACACACTGACAGAAACATACACTTTATTAGTTAGGCAAGAGCCATCAATTGGACAAAGTAAAATTGTTTTTAAAATATGATGATATAGCCAATTTATAATCACAAAATACTAAATGCAGATGCCAATTATAAACAAAATACTTAACACATTTAAAAGCTAAATATGAAATTTATTTAGCTTATATATATTTTAGAATTAAAAAGAAGATAAGAATTAAAAAGAAGATAATTATAATTAAAAAGAAGATTAAAAAATACAACAAAAGTAAAAGGCAGCCACTGGGCAATATTGGTATGATCTTACACAAGTAACAAAGGAGGGGGATCTTCTTTGGTCAATCTTTTTGGAGTATAGTAACAAGGGGAAGTAGGCAACCTAAGGCTAAGCTACAGAGTCACATTTTAAATGATGCAAGTTGAGTATCCCTTATCTGGAAATCTGAACTACAAAATCTAAAATTTTCCACATGGGTGGCTGAGATAGTGACACCTTTGTTTTCTGCCTGTTCAGTGCACACAAACTTTGTTTCATGCATAGCATTATTGTGTATAAGGTATAGATGAATTTCGTGTTTAGACTTGGGCCTCATCTCCAAGTACATGCCTCTTTATGTACTTGCAAATATTTAAAAAATAAAATAAAAATCCCAAATCCAAAACACTTCTGGTCCCAAACATTTCATATAAGGGATACTCAGTTACAGTTTAGAAGCCCATTTTGCAAATATTGAACAAGAATGGGGGGGGTTAGGGTTAGGGTTAGGGTTAGGGTTAGGGTTGGAAAAATGCAACAAAACCAAACAACTGAAACTTGCCCTTTTGAACTAAATTAATGAAGCACACCACTTCACCGCAGGTTCTCTTAGAATCTGGCAGTTTAGCCAGCATTATTTAAATGCAAGTCTCTCCACACCCCCAGCACTGTATAAGGATTTCCCTGCAAACTTAAGCCCCAGCGCCACTTGGTGCTGAATATCTGTGTATGGAACTGTGTTGTACTCCTTTGCTGAAATTGTTTGGTGTATCTGAATTTGTTTAGTATCTTGCAGAATTCCACTATACTGCTAGAATGTCAAGTGACACATTTCTTCTTATAATGACTGAAACTTGTATAGTTTTGCAAGACTGTTCTTGGACAGTGATACAGACTGTTCAGAACACACATAGACACACACCCCTCAGGGAACAGAAAAAGCAGTGTTTTTTTGTTCTCTTAAAATTCTAACTCTTTATACAGTTAACGCAGCAGGATCTCCAAACTGCAAATATTGTAGCTATTTAAAATTCATTTATTCATTAGTACTTCAATAGGGCTGCTGTTAACTGGGTCACTCAAAACACATTTTCCCCACTTTATAGTAGATATTCTGTACATCAAAAGCAGAAAATAAGAAAATTTGAACAATCTGAATACTTTATTATGGCACATTATCAAAATGATATACTTCTAATTTGCATCTATATTTATAATATGCAAATTATTTGCAGCACATGTAGCTGTACATCTTTAAAAGCAGATATCATCATCTCTCATAACAGTCAACAGAGCTCATACCAAACGTATTTTACAAACTGCTGTTTTTATTTTGTTACATGTAAATGTCTACCCATCTCTCCACCCCATAATAGTGTTGTATTGTCTTTTTGGCTGAAGTTTGATAAATGTAGTTGGGCAGTTGGTTAATAGTTACTGAGAAACTAAAAGATGTACAATCATACCTTCCAATTCGTGGCTTTCCAATTCACGGTTTTGTTAATTTGCGGATTTGTGAGGCCGTGGGGAGGTGGGTGAGTGGTTTTCAGCTTTTTCACCCACAGGGAAGGAAAGCCGACCAAACCCGTGGTGAGCGCTGCAAGTTTGGTCAGCTTTCCTTCCCTGTGGGGGGAAAAGCTGAGGCCAAAAGCAGGGGGGTTAGCGGTTTTTGGCTTCCCCCCCCCACAGGGAAGGAAAGCCGACCAAGCCCGTGGCGAACGCTGCGAGTTTGGTCAGCTTTCCTTCCCTGTTGGGGGGGCCTGGGGCAGCAGTGAGGCTTCCCAAGCCTCGCTGCCCCTTTAGCAGGGGCACGAGGGGGGCGGGCAACAGCAAGGCTTCCACAGCCCCACCACTGCTTTTGCAGGGGCGCGGGGTGGCAAGGGGTGGCAGCAAGGCTTCCCAGGCCTCACTGCTGCTTTTGCAGGGGGGTGGGCAGTGGCGTGGCTTCCCCAAAGTGGCAATGGGGCTTGGGAAGCCTCACCACTGCCCGCCCACCCCCCAACAGAGAAGAAAAGCTGACCAAACTAGTAGTGCTTGCTGCGGGTTTGGTTGGCTTTCCTTCCCCATGGGGGAAAAGCTGAAAACCACTCACCCCCTCCCCACTGCCTCAAAAATCTGCACATTCACAAAACCACAAATTGGAACACCGCAAATTGGAAGGGATGACTGTACATGGGTATGTGTATGGATAGTGAAAAACTCTCAGAGATTTAAAGAAAAATATGAATGCCTGTCATTTTTAAAAATGAATGCATCTTATGAAAATCAACCAGTACCATTTGTATGGTTTGGTTCAAGGTCTTGTTTTCCGGTCAGTTTTGTGGGAAATTGTTGACAGGTTCCATCTCCTACAAGAGTCTATGGATTTCCCTGAAAAATTATGTGTGTGTATGGTTTTGGACATGTATATTCTGATTCGGCTAAGAATTTGTCTCGGGCTATAAGTGTTCTAGCCTGGGTGAATAGACATGAGTGGAATTGGCACAGTGAGCCGGCATCAGACAGCCTGAAAAGGTATTAGGAAAATAGCTGACATGCATGCACCACCAAAGAGAGTGTGGCTCCAGAGTGAAAGAAGTGGGGGGGGGGAGGAGCCCAGGAGTGAGCAAGCATGCAAGAGCACCAGTTAGAAATGTAATTCAGGACTTTTTATAGTCTTCCCTGTAGCATTTGTTTCCTTTCCTAATATCATCCCTGTTTCTTTACAGAAGGCTGGGAATGGGCAAAAAAGGGAGCTCCACAGATAGACCTTGCTTTGGCCATAAAATGGGGGGCGGGGATACAGAAGGAAACAACAGAGTGAATGGAAGAATCTGCTTGCCTGTGTTGATAATTGTCTTAAACTACTCAACAAATAAGGGAATAACAGCTATGGGAACATCTGTGGCAGGATGTCCTGGGCAAGACACCACTTTTTGCTTGGTTATATTTATACCTGATGTCTGATTGGTGATCTTGGGGATCCCCTGAAGGCATCTTATCAACAGTAATTTGTCTAGCTGCAATTTGTCACCATTTTTGGATCTATCTTGTGTTCAGACATCACAAACATAGCCTGTATTCCAAAGCTTCTTACCTTTACCTTTATAATGAGTGTGCTTCTGAGTGATCTTCCCTATTGCAAATTAAGCTTGGCTAATGGAACTGCATAGTGTTTTTTGTGTCTACTATGTATTAGATTTTTTGTCACTTGTAAAATAATTAATGTCCTGTTAGAAGATCTGTTGTAATATTTGCTATTATCCAGGACAATTATTCCCTGTTAAAAGCTTTATTATACTATTTGCTATTCTCTGATGCAGTTATTTGTATAGTTTGACTCTTTGTATATCCATTAAAAAATTTCAGTGACTAAGGTACACTACTGCTGATATTCAGAGATCCCTTATTTGAGTGTATTCTCAGAGCACGTGTACATTTATACAAGTTTCTGAAGATAACACTTAGTGACAGAATGTTTCCTTTGACTGAAATTCCTCAGGTTATTTTAGGTATGAATGATCTGAACTAGCCTGCCACCCAAGGCTGAATATAAGTGGCTGAATATAGCATCTTAACTACTCAATATTTACTGGCATTTTTTAAATGAGATTTTCACCAACAATGAGATTATAAAAGGGATGTTTATAGCTCTTGCCCCAAAGAACTCCAGTGACAGTAAAAAAAAAAGAAAAAAGTAATACACACATTATACTGTTAAGATTGGTGAATGTGTGGTATTTTCCTGACCTAGCATATACCTGATAAGACATCTGCAGGCATTGATAATAAATGCAGTAAATTTGTATTGATGGTGTATGAGATGTACAGTTGCATGCCTATTTAATCCATGAACTGCAAGACAAATTTTGGACAGCTTTATGTCACGTGCCAGCTTAATGCTAATTTAGTTCTTTGTGCAGTGTTAACATTCATAAGGGATTATTTCTTTATAGCAAAATTATAACAAAATTTGCTCATGTTTGAGCAGGGATGGAGCCAGATAAATAGCAATAAGAACAAATGCCAGCTGATAAACCCTTTTTGTTTTATGTATTACCAGAAGCTGTGGAACATTAATGGGGAAAGTGACCATCTTATTTTATTTTGGCTGCTTAGGCCAGTGCTTACATGAATATTTTATGAAGTGTGGCATTATATTTCAAACTACTTCACACATTCAAGTCTAGGTTTTAGGCATGAATCAGCAGGAAGCCCCCTGTGCTGCTAACTAAGTTTTATACAAGAGTTCATTCCAGAGTACTGTCAAAACTGCAAGGATCTATTCAGGGTGTCTGTGCAGTTATTAAAAGCTTAATGAAATGTCTCCTATGAATGCTGGAGTTTGCTGAGCCATTCATAAATGACTTAGTTCTAAAGGATGCTAAGCACAACAATTTCGCTTCCTTAGTAATCTCTCTTTTAAATTATTTAATACTTTCTAGGCAAATGCTATTCATATCTGGTGGCAAGAACAATCTTAGCTAACTTTAATCAGACTGTGTTATTGAGCCCGATACATATCATTCACAGCATTGTGTCATAGGAGGTAGTTACTGGTCTGACCAAACAGACAAAAACTTCCTGCCATGGAGACTGTACATATATATGAGTGATTTCCACTTTTTCTACAACAAAGCAAATTAGTTTGATTTCTTTAGATCCACGGCTGCACAGTTGCTGCCTTAAGGTACAGGACAAAGTTATGCTTCCTACTCCTACAGCTTGCTTTTCCATTTACATTTCCAGGTCTTTCCTGTGGCTTTTTTCAAATGGTGAGAAAACTAGTGCTGTCTAGTAGCACTAAAGCATAGCTAGTGGAAATCCATCAAATTACAGGCATGCAGTCCTATCTCTTCACTATAAAGGATGCAGGGACCTCACTGTAATACACACACACGTGTATATATGTGTGTGTGTGTGTGTGTGTATGTATGTCTCTCTGGCTTTTCTTCACAAACGAAGATTCAGGAAGGACTCATCCCGCGCTTTCTGTAAGCGCGCTGATGACTAAAAAGGCCAATCTGAGATAAACAAGTCCGGTTGCAGAAAGCACAGCAGAGGGTCTCCTTGAGTGATGTTTTTGGGTTGTGATTCTTTCTGCATTGTCATTTCTCTTCAAGACTTCTTCGGCGTGAGTTCTCAAATAAGGCTGCAGCATTGTGGATTGTGCGTCTCCATGCCTCCTGATGTGAGGCCAGGCCGGGCCACTGTTGGTGATCAATTTGGCTGAGCCTGAGATGTTGTTTCAGGGAGTCCTTGTATCACTTTTTTGGAGCGCCCCTCTTACGCTGACCTGTGGCAAGTTCACCGTAGAGTAGTATTTTTGGGAGGCGATGGTCCTCCATCCTAGAAATGTGCCCTGCCCAGCGCAGCTGTGTTCTCAATATCATGGCCTCAGTGTTGGTGATCCCTGCTTGCTCAAGGACAGCAACATTCATCACATAGTCAGTCCAGTGTATATTTAGGATTCTGCCAATATATATATATATATATATATATATATATATATATGGGGGGTATTATTATTTAGGCATATTGTTCATTCCAGTATACAGCCTGGATAATACATATTGAAATAGTTCTTGAAGATGGCTGTAGAAAAGACATAGCCTTCTTGCTGGGCTGCACTGGGCATTTTTCTTTTTCTTCTGTATTTTAGCCTTCATCCACATGTTTTTTTTTTTAAAGAATCTTGTAAAAAAATTCCAAAAAGCAGACCTTGATTTTGCCATTTTATATAAAGGACACCATTTTACTACACCATTGTATATAATGGAACTTGAGCATCCATGGACTTTGGTATCTACAGAGGGTCCTGGAACAAAACCCAAGTGTATACCAAGGGCCTACTGTACTTTGATGATGTAGTGTCCTGGTCTGCATGGCATATAGTACCAGAATTGACATTTATCCCTGAATTCAGCCATGTGTCCAACAGTGGTTAGAGCTACCCCTTATGCATACCATTTTGAACCAGCTCAACAAACGTTATCCATGTCTGGAAAAGAGCAACCTGTTTATCAGTGAATCTGTGTGTCTCTCATGTGTCTTTGTTTTTGGAGCTCAAGGATCTGGCGAGTGTATACAATCTCTCCAGGCTCATTGTTGCTCTGAAGTGGCAGTGTTTTGAGACTGCATGTCATAGTTTCTCTAAGGCTTCATGTTATGTTGTGATAAACCTCTGTTGGGAGCAGGCGTGAATTACAAAACCATAGATTTTGAAGGGGGTTCCATAAGCAATTGAGACCAACCCCCAGCTCACTATAGGAAATCCAGTTAGAGCATCCCCAGCAAGTAGCTGTCCAGCCTCTTTTTGAAGATGCCCAGAGAAAAAGACCCCACCACCACTCTAGGTAATCGGTTTCATTGCTGAGCTACTCTTACCATCAAGAAGTTCCTTCTGATGTTCAGTTGAGGGAAATCTATGCATTGACATGGGTAAGATTCCTCTTATCCCATGTCCTGAATACTCACACCATGCCATGAGTCCTTACAACTGCACATATAACAAAAGAAATCTCATTGGGAAGATTTTGGCTCCAGGAGAACTAACTTTGGGTAAGTAGATTTATTGCTTGTACACATCAATACTAACTAGCCACTTTAAAGATCTGAAAGACCTACATCACCTCACATGGGCTCTGTGAAGATTTAGGGCAAGGGTCACAGTTTGCATCTTTCTGGATCCTATTAAATTATATCCTTGTTCCACAACTGTTTAAATATGTTTAATACCTGAGGTTTTAATATCTCTGTGCCATTGCATCTGAGGAAATGAATTGATCGCCACAAAAGCTCATGCTAAAATAGAAATCAGCTTTAAAGATGCTGCTGGTTCCTTTTTTCCTCCCTCTCCCTTGTTCCGTTTTATTAAAGGGAGTCTCTGAATAGGGACACTGACATGCTAGCTCTTTCTTGCTCTAAGATTCAGTTTCTAGAATGATTGAGGTGCTTAATTGTCCTTGAGTTTTGCTCAGGCAAGCCATTTTGTATGGCTTCCTTGTTGTTACAGTTGATCATGGTTCTGTATCAACAGCAGTTATGCTTAGCTATCTCAGCTATCTGCCTTGTTGCTGATATTTAAATTCCAATAGACCCAACTACTAGTCTTATAAGAAAGAAGGGATCTTATCTTGTTGGGCAATCATTCAGGTATCAAGAAGAAAAATAGAAACTAGAGACAATGTGTTCCTAAGCACATCTGGTCTTCTTGACAAATAGACTAACAAGCTACCTTGCATCCCTAACTCTGAGATCTTTGGATTTATGCTGGAATACTCTCATATCTTTGGATTTACTGTATGGTAGGCCCACAGTATCCGCCGAGGTTTGGTTCTAGGATCCCCCATGCACACCAAAACCCATGGATGATCAAGTCTCATTATATACAACAGTATATAAAATGGTGAACAGCAAGGTTTGCTTTTTGGATATTTTTTCCCCTTGGATATTTTTTAGCCATGCTCAATGCAGAACCCATGGATATGGAGGGCCAACTGTATTAATGGATAAAGCAAAGAAGAAGAAGTCATCAATTATGCCTTTGGGGCCAATTTCAGTTCCTTTTCGACTTCTGCAAGACTCACTTATTATAAAGTCCAAACTGCTGCTAGGATGTTGACAATAGATATGAACCAATGTAAACAGAAGGAAGATTGGGTGCATTTATTTGTTGCAACATTAAAACCATCATATTTATGGGTCATTTTCCCTGCTTCTTTAGTAATTACAGTGTTTTAATTGCCTCCAGTTCTTAGGAGTTAGTTAAGCTTCTCCATTATGCATATTGCATTCCACAGGCATTGTCATTTTTCATACAGTAAGCTTAATGACATCATGGAAGTCAATTAGGTTTGCCAAGGGAACATTCTGAAGTGCATGTATTTGTACAGTGTGGATTAAAGAAAAAGTTTCTGAACAGCCTTGATAATACTGTTTTGTGCAGTGGAAAAGCATCTAAAGGCCAAGTATGTCAGACTTGTTCTTTTTTTCTGCTTTCTGAATTCCGAATGAAATTAAAAGGCAAGGATTTATGCCTCAAACTAGAAAAATTGTCCACAGACAGGAGAGCTCTTCCAGAATTTGACAACTGTTGTCCAAAGCATAGCAATATGCATTGGGTCCTTATTTTTAGAAATAGTGGCCAGTAGTCTGTGACTGAAAGGGTATTAAGGCACTGTCGTAAGCATAGCTTCAATTATTTTCAGAGATATTGATGGGGAAGGTTTGCTTTGTAATTTAAATAGAAACTCTACATCAGCTAGAAAATACTGGTACATGTGGTTTTCAAAACAGTCTTTCACTTCCTACATTACATTAATATTTGCCAGTGACTCATTCAAGACTTTAAAAAGCATTCTTAGCATCAGTTGTGAAACTGCCTTTAATCTTCAGCTAGAAATGAAAACTAAATGAGAGAATTTAGTGAACATGCACAGATGATTTACACAATTTAAAAATAATTTGTGCTGTCTCACACGAAGATATTAAATTCCAGTTTATTATATTTCAAAGAAGACGACTCTGGCTTTTCTTTGCAAACGAAGATTCAGGAAGGACTCATCCCGCGCTTTCTGCAAGCTCGCTGTTGACTGAAAAGGCCAATCCGAGATAAACAAGTCCGGTTGCGGAAAGCACAGCAGAAGATCTCCTTGGGTGATGTTTCCAGGTTGTGATTCTTTCTGTGTTGTCGTTTCTCTTCAAGACTTGTTTGGCGTGAGTTCTCAAATAAGTCTGCAGCCTTGTGGATAGTGCATCTCCATGCCTCCCAATGTGAGGCCAGAGCGGACCATTGTTGGTGATCAATTTGGCCGAGCCTGAGATGTTGTTTCAGGGAGTCCTTGTATCGTGTTTGTTTGTTTGTTTGTTTGGAGCTCCCCTCTTATGCTGACCTATGGTGAGTTCACTGTAGAGTACTATTTTTGGGAGGTGATGGTCCTCCATCCTAGAAATGTGCCCTGCCCAGCGCAGCTGTGTTCTCAATATCATGGCCTCAATGCTGGTGATCCCTGCTTGCTCAAGGACAGCAACATTTTTCACATAGTCAGTCCAGTGTATATTTAGGATTGTGCGTATACAGCGCTGATGAAAGCGTTTGAGGAGTTGTAGGTGGTGGCAATAAGTGACCCATGTTTCAGATCCATAAAGGAGAATAGACAGTACAATGGCTCTATACACACTGAGAAGACACCTTTTAAATTAATATAGCTAGATGATTGTTTGCTGGTGGACACAAGAGCATGCCCTTATACAGTTAAGGCCTAAATTCAGTGAACGGTTCCAACTAGAATACATTGGCTCAATGGTACTTGCAGTATGTAAGTGTTGAATATCCAAGTTTTCACTGATACAGTGAATCTATTTTAGTTTGGATTGTCAATAGGATTTTGGTCTAAAGAACTCCATACAGTAATGATGTATATGAGTGTTTTCCTAGAGGTTAATCAGTTTGCACTTGAGGTCTGGCCTTGGCATTTTTGTTTTGTTTTTAGTTTCTTTCTCTGTGTAGTCTAAGCAAAGAGGAGCTCAAGTGTGTCTCTTCGTGCAGTCTGACCATCAGGATGTAAATGTAACCTCAAAATAAATGGAAGAAGCCTGGGAGTTCCTAGGTGTGGGATGAAGCTCGCAATAGCAGGGAAAGTTAATAGGGTGTTGGGTGGGGCTTAAATGTCAACCCCCACCATTATCTCCCAGGTGAGACACAGAACTGGATTTGAGCTTTTGAATCTGGATAGGAGAGAAAACAAACACAGAGAGTTCTTTAGCTAAAGGGGCAACCATTCTGCCCTCTCATCTCAGCCCACCTAAGATTCAGAGTTGGTCAGAAGGACCAACTTTATTCAAAGGCCTCAACAATTTATATGATATTCTGTGTTATATGAACAGAGAGAAAGTGTGCATGAGCAAGAGTTGTTTTGGATAGGTTGCAAGGCCTTATTCCTAGAGAACAGAGACTTTGCCATCATTTTTTGCAAACAACGGATGTTCTCAGGGTAGGACAGTTAGTTTCAAAATTGTTCTTACTGTTTTATCTATGACATTGATCCTGAAGACAGTTCTTGCAATTACAGCAGCTTGCAAAAAGCAAGTGAGAAAGACTCAAAATGGATTCAGAGATTTTGACCCACAGAATGACTTCATTTTGAATAGCTTAAATTAAATTAAATGTTTGAAAATACTTTTGTGCCCAACAAAGGCAGATGTGCTGCTACCAGGCTCTGCTCAGGAAAAATTGGCCTCTAAGAGGTTTGTGAGGGAAGCTTCATCAGCTAGTCTAGCATCAGTATCCTAGAAAATGGGTTCTAGAGTTTCTGACCCAAAAGATTCCGTTCAGTCGACTACTTCCTCGGAATTAGAAAATGCCTGGAAGTTCCTCAGTATGGGGGAATGCTCAAAATGTCTGGGGAATGTCTGAGAAAGAACCCAGAGAGACCAGCTCCAAGATTTCTCACCTAGAGAACTCAGTACCATGGACAACTTAGTGTAAGAAAAAAATGTTGGGAGACTGAAGAGGTGGTATCAAGCCACCTCTCTATACGTGCCCACCAAACTTTTCTTTTTATGTCTCTCTCTTCACCCCTTTTGGGAGGTTTGTCCCAGTTTTCTGGATTTAAGTGTGAAACCATGGGGCCGGTTCCACAACAGGAAAAAGTTCGCCAGATTCCAGATTACCGTCCTTTCGCATCAGGAGTGCATAAATCACATGATGCCTGGCATTTTCGAATGATGAAGACAGATCCAGATACTTTCTGTTTTGCTTAATTCACACAGGCAAAGGTGTGGGGGGGAATCGCCTCCAGATGATTAAAGTCAGGCAGGAGGTGGGGAGGGAGCAAGGAGGGGGTTATGGAGACCATAAATAATGAGAGGAAAGAAAAAGGACAAACAAACAAGCAATCGAAAGAGCAATCTGCCAAACTCCCCCGTCTTCCCCAGCCCCGAAAGGCTTCTGTAAAGAAAGGAGTCCATGAAAGCACGAACAAGCAAAAGCATGATGGAGTAGATTCCCTTCATGCATGCACACACAAACACACACCACAGAACTAGGGCTTGCCTCATTTGGTTTCCCTCCCTCCGAAGCCTTGAATAAAGGCAAGTGAATGGAAGGACAAACAAACAAAAGAACGAACATGCGATCGACTGTTTTCCAGCACACACACACACACACCAGCGAAGCAGCAAAGCATCTTCCCACCCACCCACCCCCCAAAAGATAGACAGGAAGGGATCCGTTTTCCAAAGTGGGCTGCAAGCAGAAGGAGGGTGAATTTCTTCTCTCCAACTCCTCAGTCTTTTCGGATAAAGCAGAATGGTCACTCCAACCAATCAGGATTCAGCTCTGCTCACAGTAATTCGAAAAGGCAGATGCGAGTTTACACGATCGTTATTTCCCACGATAAAGTATGCGCATTTTCACGAACTTAATCAAAAAAAATTCAGAAAACTAGCGAAAGCTGATACTGCGCAACTTATGGGTTTTTTCCACCCCCTCCTTCTGAAAAGGGCGCTGTTGCTTCGAGATGCGTGGGAACTATCAGGCTTCTTGTCGCATTCTTTGAGGATTTATTTTGCCGTGTAAACGACCCCCATGTTCAGGCAACGTAGTGTGTTTGATACCTTTTCCAGCAATTTTGGGAGAAGAATTCTGTCATGCTGTGACATGATTAGGAGTTTAAAGATCCTCTCCTCATACCACTAATGGTAGAACAAAATCCTGTTAAACTTTCTGTTCAATATCTGTAAAGTATTTCTGGAGTATGTGACTCTAATGACTATGTGCCTCTTTTAATAGCTATATCCAGGGAGATGTCAGGCACTCAGAGATATATTCTATTACTTCAGATTTGTGGTAGTGTTTGCAGTATTTGCCAAACTAGGAGATACTGATTCATTGTCAAATCATCCTGAAAGCTTGAACGGGATCCATTAGTTCAGACATGCAAAATTACAAGTGAATTTTGCCACTAATTTTTGCTGGATTGCTACCACAAAAGCTGGTAAAGTGTAGCCCTGCAGGTATTGCTGGGCTATAGTTCCTCTGAGCCCTAGCCAGCATAGGCAGTGGTGGAGATTCTGGGAGCTGCAATCTAGAACCATCTGGAAACCTGCACTTTGTCCAACCCTGCCTTACTAGTATGGCTTTTTTCTCCTCATCCTCTGTCTAGCAGCTGGAAGGGTTTTTTTTAAGCAGCATTGGCATTGGGAGGATGGAGAAGGAAAGGTGAAGAAACAAGACTTTTTGGTCAAGTTGCAGCAGTATGTCTGCAGTAAGCAACACAATAAACAAAGCTTGAACTGGGAAGGAGCACGATCCTACTCTAGCTGATCCAACTGTGTAGCCATGTGTGCCTGCTTACAACAGCCATGGTAAGCAGCAGCTACCACCAGAATCCCTTGCTGAGCATGTATGAACAGCAAAACAGAGGTAAAAGGGGAGAGCAGATGTATCTGTCTCTCCAGATACCCCACCCAGTATGTTAAACAAAAGCTTGGATTATAGGTTTGGCCATCAAAATAGAAATCATAAGAAAAGTGGAGGCTGTTGAAAGAAGAAGTCCTACCTCGATTATTTTGCTAGAACCCTTCAAGTCTCTGGAATGTTCAAAAAATTTTGTTTTTGTTTACATGTGCCAGACTTACCTCACCTAGTTGTTGCATCTAACATGTGCATATTGTTGGATTTGAAGAAAAAAATGCTGGAACATGTTGAAATCGTCTCCTCCCCCCCCCCTGCTTTGTTTTGGTGGTGGGACCTCACCCTATTCTTTTCCTGTTCTTTCTACCTCTGCTACCAAATTTTCTGTTAAAGAAGTAATGCTTCTCCATTAACTGAAGTACACCTACAATTAATGTTTTGCTTAGGGCATGTCTTTTTATGAGACAAATTTGAGGGGCAGAATTTTACAGAATAATTGTTGATATGCTGTATATCCACATCAGATGAATGTGGGTTTTGGTCAAGTGCTTGTCCTGCCATCTTGTGAACTCTTACTGAACAGATCATAGCATTCGTACAGCAGCTATTGTGTTGCTCTATAGTATAGGAACTATGTTATTGCAGCATTCTCCTGTGATTTAACATTTCTCCAGAAAGGTGTAAGATTTATCTGTGTGTGTGTGTGTGTGTGTGTGCGCGTGCTATGGCTGTGCAGGGGCATATGGAATCTTTAAGGATAGGTGGGATGATTGTTTATTTACAGATACCATGTTAGTCTCTGATCAACGTCAGTCAGAAATGTGCCTTCCCTGTGGGAGAGAACGCAAGCCTGGATTCTAATCAGTATCCCAAATGTCATCTTCCCTGTTTCTAAGCATTTTTTATGTAGATAATTAGTCACAATGGGGACAATTTGCAGTCTACAAGGAAAACATTTTTTACATATATTCAAGAAAGAGTCAGTTTAAAGTCTGGAAGGAAAATATCATGTTTCTTCATTCTTATTCAGAGCTAAACTACTTCCATATATCAGTTTTCAGCATCCTTGAGATACTTGTGACTGTGAGACATGAGGTTCTGAAGATGAAGAGGGAAATAGAGTTATCAGATGCAGAACGCTGGGGAGGGAGGCAGTGTGAAGGATACAGGCAAACATCCCAAAGCTACTGAATGCACAAGACTGAAGATGGTATTTGATAGTAGTTTTATAAAGGTATATCAATCCATCCACAACTATTGTGAAGTATTTTTTTAAAGTTTCTAGTTTAAATAAAAGTAAACAAAGTGCTGATTATTATTTATATTATATTATATTATATTATATTATACAGGTTGAGTATCCCTATCCAGAATTCCCAAATCAGAAATACTCCAAAAACCAAAACTTTTTGAGCTATGTACCTGTACTGTTTTTGGGAAGCTGAAGAGAGATGCAGCTGGAGAGAGGTTCGGTGAAATGGTGAGAGGCATGGATTCACGCCAACCAATACACTTAGATTCCTGCCATATCACAATTTCTCTTCAGCTTCATTATGTCTTATTATGTATATGCAAATCAGGTATTCCAAAATTTGAAAAATCCAAAATACTGAACACTTCTGGTCCTAAGCATTCCAGGTAAGAGATACACAATTGTATTACATTACATTACATTAATTATACACAGATAATATATAACTAAGTACTAATATTCTATCCTTCTGGCCATATACATATATATATATATATATATATATTCTGACGTTTCAGTTAGTTACTTATTAATAATTCAGTTTGCAAATATAAAAACCCTAATTCTTCAAATGCAGTAGCAAGCCTATAACAGCAGGAAAAATGCAGTGACTAAAATAGTCAATAAAATTAAGAAAGGCAGAGTCAAATGCTCATTTAAAAGAGAGAATAGATAAAGAGGAAGGAGACATTCCTTTTGGGCACAGAGTTCCATGTGCTAGGTGCTACCCCAAAGAAAACCCTGCACACACCAAAAGATCTTAATGTGCAGGCAAATAACTTTTTTTTTTCTATTAATGGAATAATATACAAGACAACTGGCAGTGGGAACAATAAATCTTAGAATGCACACATCTTCTGTGAGAATGGAAATGTTCACGTTTGTAACCCTCTAAGGCCAGTGTATTTGGGGTTCATTCATCATCTTCCCACAGCAAAAATCCTGAATGTAGGTAAATGTGAGGAAACCTGATTGCATAGAAGAGCCTGCACACATTGAGAAGATATATGTGGTTCTTCCTTGAGGCCTTCCACTCTCTGCAGGAAAGTTGGGAGTGGAATTATAGATGCACAGAGGTGTTGAAACAGGTTATTTTACAGGGTTTCATTCCTCCCTCTGTGTATTTTTTGCATTCATTTGGAAATAATTTTTGAGGCTGGGTTCTAACACATGCAGGAAAATTGTTAGCCAAACATATTTCTTTACTTCAGTATCTTTAACAAATTAACTAGGAAGAAAGAAAAATATATGTACTGAAAGGCTGACAGTGGACATTTTCAGACAAATCTTACCATGCAAGAAGACTCTGGGAGAGGTATGCCGCTATCGCGTGGCAGGGAGTCTGTTTCAGACGATGCCGTCTCTCGTCCGTGTCACTTCCGTGTTCCATTGAAGTCAACCACACCATTTTTTACTCACATAAGTTGTCCGTGAATAAAAAATGGCACGGTTGCCTTCAATGGAACACGGAAGTGACACGGATGAGGGACGGCGTCATCTGAAATGGACCCCCTGCCATTCGATAGCGGTGTACCTCTCCCAGAGTCTTCTTACGTGGTAAGACTTGTCTGAACATGTCCTGTATCTAAACAGAGCTGTCTATTAGTTTGGTTTCAGATTGCAGCATGCAATTTATTTAAAAAGTTTATAAAAACTGTGTGTAAAGAGTTGTATCTGAACTATCTGCCTCAAATTTTCCTCAGTTTTTCTCATTTATTAAATGTAGAGTTAACATTTGTGTTGTTTTATTCTGACCTTTACTTAGTACCAAACTAGCATACTGTTTGAGATAAATTGTAGACCAAGAGATTCTGTTCTCTAATGTGGATATAAAACTCTTATATTAATAACTTAACTGGAGGATGCGAACAGAGAGAATGCAAAGAAATACATTTTATGAATAAAATTAGCTCATTTAATTTTCAAAATGCAGGTTTGATGAGTATTTATTGCTTAATAAAGAATAAGAATGGCTTAAATAAAATTCTTGTTTCTTAAATTTGTCTTCAAACTGAGAACTGAGCAATATATAAGTAAAAGTATTAAAATATTTTGGCTGTAATGTGCTTAGCTTTTAATGACAACAATAGTGCATAGTTCTAACCATAGCACAGCCGTATTATGTTGGGAAATAACGATATGTTGAGTTTTACTAACTCAAATGTTTTCATAATGACATTGATAATAAAACAATATATTGAATTGCTCGCTCTCCGTGTATGTGTGTGTGCATTCCCAGCAGCAGTTCTTCAAATTGTTGCATGCTTTTGAGTGATCATCTTTTATTCTTCTAAAGTAAAGCACCTTGGTGTCCATGTTTCTGCTTTTAAGATCCCCCCCATTTTAGATTTATTCCTTTTATGTTTAAATGCCACATAAATAATGAATTTCTTTAAAATAAATTTAGTTTTCAGAATAATCATGTGTACCAAGCTGATAATAACACCCAAATAATATTCAGTGTTCTTTCATAAGAGAAGTTGGAGACATTTCTTCATCCAGAATAGTTATATGGACTGCCAGTGTTTTGTACATTTTGTCTTGAGCTTTGGATTGCAGAGTAGGAGTTTCCAAGAGAGCAGGCATAGGGAGGAACAACATGCCTTTGGTACCAACAGAGCAAATCACTGTGGTGCAGTATATGGTCTGTTAGAGAAGTTGAAGTTTAATGAGTCGATGATACTGAGCATCTGCTCATGAGGCAGTAAGGATGTACTTAAACATATGCCTCCACCTTCCTGACAATGAATTGTGCTGTGTATAGAAAAGTCATATAATAAACTATTACATATTTCTCCACTTACACATACAAACCCATAAAATCCACATGATAGTAGTAGTGGGCTGTATCCAACACTCTTGTTATCCCTGTGGAAGCAGCTTCTGTGAGGGAAAATGGGAGTGGAATAATTCCTCTATACAGAAAACCCTGTGCCAGAGGTCTAGAAAACCCTTCAGAACATGTTTTTGATGCCAAAAAGGGCTGGATCCTGACACATCACAGATACTGATTAATGTATATTTCACAAGAAGTTAAAGACCAATTTTGTGTTAAGAAACTGCATTCTTGAATGACTTAAAGTAATTCCTTCCCCAAAATTATACAAATTCTGTCAGTTAACTAATTCTTAAAAGCAAATAATTATGTTTGGAATGTACAGTCATAACAGAATCTGTTTTCCATTCATGGTTTGGTTTTTCTTTCTGATCCCCAGTGTCTCGTATTTGAAGATGCTCCCAATGGTGTGAAGGCTTCACTGACAGCTGGGATGCAAGTGGTCATGATTCCAGATGAAAACCTGGACAAAGAACTTACAAAAGAAGCCACTCTAGTGCTCCAGTCTATGAATGATTTCAAGCCAGAACTGTTTGGTTTACCACCGTTTGACTGAGAACTGTTCTTTTTAAAGATTACTGTAATTCAACCATCCTAAACAGGCAATGGTAGATTTTAGTAGGCTATTTTATTAATATGTTTTGTTTTTATGACAGTAATTTACTTGATGATTCATTAATTCTAACATTGAGGTGTGTAGCACTCTTCGGAATCAAACTCATGCATTTCCAGAAAATTTGCCCCTGAAACTATTCAGCAGCTATAGAAGGGAAGGTAGTGAAAACGTTTTCTAAGCAAAATTCCTTCATGCATCTAAATGAACTGTGAATGGAGTCTGTTGGCTTTGATTTGTTTGGCCTTTCATTCTGTAATTTTTCACCTTCAATTTGAGGAAGAGAGGATATAGGGTTCTCAAACATTTATTTATTTTTTTGCCAAAAATTATCTACCTTGATAAGATTAAACATAGATTGGAAGGCTGCTGGCCAGCCCCTGTTAATTTCTGTTTTAATGCTGGATTTTGAACTGCTTTAAAAGTAATTGATCTAGTAGCATTATACAGGCAGTTATTACCAAGCCAACCAAGCATTTCTGTCATTATTGCCTTTTCTAATGCATAAACTGACCATGTTCCTTTGCTGTTAAGACAATTTGCTGTTTTTATTTTATTTTATTTTATTTTACTGGTGCCTTTCCCCTTTCCTTTGCTGCCAGTGGTACAGCAAAAATTTGTTGTCAGCTTCAGGGAACCCTTTTCTCTTCGAACTCCAGGAAGAGCAACATTAGTAATTATCCTCTTCCTCTTCTCAACTTTCTGTCTTGCTTGGTTAACTCTTGAAGTCATGGATGTCTCCTTTGTTCAAATTCAGTTTGTTGAATGTTTTTTTCTTTTGCTGCCGTCTCTGATGTTTTGTTATGTCATCAACAGCTTTACTTCTGGAAAATGGAATCATGTCCAAAATAAATTCATGTCCAGATTCTATACTTGAAAAAAAAAAGATCATTAATGATCATAATAAATTTTGCTAATTTTACACACTTTCAAACATTTGCTTTACTTTGTATAATTCCATTTCTGTTATGGGGAATAAACAAGGGACTTAGGAGAACAATGCATTTCACCTGACAAATCTCCTGTTTTGACTTATTAAGGGTTCACCAGCCTAAGTCAAACTTATATTTTAAGACTATAGTGGGATTTAAAAGAAACTAATAAACAAACAAAAAGATAGCTGTGAAAGATGTTAAAATCCTGTGCTGTGTATATCTATTTTGGATCCTGGAAAAGTTACTTTTTTGTACTACAACTCCCAGAACCCTCACACAACATGCCCATGTCATTTGGGGGATCTTAAGAATTGGTCAAATGTTAGCTGCTGCTTCTTTGTGGTCTCTGTGATTCACACATATGAGTTTTGTGCCTATGCAGAGTGACATTCTAGAGATTAGTAGACAGTAGCTGACACAACATTTTGATGTGGGAGAGAGATCCTGGTAAGGATAGCTATAAAAATGACAAGTGTACAGGTGGTAGTGGTCCCAGTAGTCCTGGCTTGTAGATCTGACTGAAGACTTAATGGCTGAGGTTGGGAGATCTATACTTACCAGCATACTTTCCCTGTCTCCACTCTTGGTTCCAAGCCCTTCCGTGTATCACCTGACACCAACAATGACCTCACTGTATGCCATCCAGGTACCCAAGAATCTTACTTTTTCATCTTGTGACAACCTTCCACAAGTAGCTCTTCTGCAAATTCCTGCTGTGGTGTACACATTTTTGTTTCCTCCAGAACTTCCACAACTCACATTATTACACCGCACCTCCACCACACCTCTGTCTATAATGATGACCTCTTTGGTATGGACTGGTTCAAAGTCTCTTTTGTTGGTTCCAAGCACAAAACTAGCAAAAGTTATCTTAAAAACTAAATGCTGCATCTCAAAAACAGCAGCAGTCTTCATCAGAAAAGCAGTATGGATTTACATTGTCTTCATCCCCTTCTCTATATCCAGACACCAATTGTAGCCAACAGAGACATCAAGCCTTACTCTCAGCAAATTGTGTTCATGGCCAAACCTCAGCCAAACTCTACCTGTATCAGACTCTGCATTCCAGTGGGACCAGGCCACCTTGGTTATCCCAGTCATGACTCCTCTTTTTCTAGCCCTCTTGTGTCCAATACAGGAAGCTTGTATGAAGCCATCTTCATTGCTACCAATGTGAGGAACAAGAAGACAGAACCAGTTATCTTTTTTTTAACACTCTGTACCTACTCCCATCCTTGTAGAGGTGTTTCAGATCTGGAACAGCAAGAAATCACACTCTGCAACTGTGAGCAGTGATGGCAGAAAGTTTGATCTAATGAATCACAGATAATGTTCCTCAGCAGCCCTGATAATATTACTGAGCATGTGTAGCTGCTCCTGGGGTGGGGGGGAATATAACCTTGTGGGGGGAATATAACCTCTTCTGACTTATTTACCTGATAACTAGAAGAACATTGTTATAATAATAATAATAATAATAATAAAATTTTATTTATATCCCGCCCCTCTGCAACGCAATCGGGGCGGCTTACAATATAAAAACCCCATACTCACAATACCCTAGCCCACCCACCCCTTAAAATAATATTAAATTGCAAAGGATTAAAAACATGCATTAATTAAAATATATATAAATTAGAAGAAAAAAAATTAAAAACATACAATCGTAGCCTATAAAGGGCAGCTGAGTCTTGGGCCGGGATAATTATTCAGGAAAGGCCTGCCGGAAAAGATCCGTCTTGACAGCTTTTTTAAAGCTGTCTAAGGTGGTAATAAGACGGATCTCGTCCGGCAGGCCATTCCATAATCTGGGAGCAGCAGCAGAGAAGGCCCTCTGGGAGGTCACCGACAGCCTTGTTTTCATAGGCTGTAACAGATTCCTCCCAGAGGACCGAAGTGTGCGGGGAGGGTCGTATGGAAGGAGGCGGTCCCGGAGGTAAGTTGGACCCAAGCCATGTAGGGCTTTAAAGGTCATAACCAACACCTTGTACTGTGCCCGGAAACTAATAGGCAGCCAGTGGAGAGCTTTTAGCACCGGTGTTATATGCTCTCTTCTGGGAACACCAGAAATCAACCTGGCTGCCATGTTCTGGACTAGTTGAAGTTTCCGAGTCAAGCACAAGGGTAGCCCCATGTAGAGCGCATTACAGAAATCCAGACGGGAGGTTACCAGTGCATGTACCACAGTTTCGAGGTCCCTAGTTTCCAGGAAAGGGCGCAGCTGGCGTACCAGCCGAAGTTGATAACAGGCACTCCTGACCGTTGCATTTACCTGATTAGTCATCTGGAGTGACGGGTCCAAGAGCACCCCCAGACTGCGAACACAATCCTTGGAGGAGAGTGTAATTCCATCCAGGATTGGAGTTTGTATTCCCAGACCTGGTTTTGGGCCTGTAACTGTTAGTACCTCCGTTTTGTCTGGATTCAGTCTCAATTTGTTTTTCCTCATCCAGTCCATTACTGCTTTAAGACAATCATTGAGAGGAGAGACGCCATCTGAAGTCGAAGCCGATGACCGAGACATGGAGAAGTATATCTGGGTGTCATCCGCATACTGATGACACCGCATTCCATGCCTCCGAATGACTTCTCCCAGCGGCTTCATATAGATGTTAAATAGCATCGGGGACAGGATGGCACCCTGAGGAACGCCACAGTTAAGCTCTATTCTAGTAGAGCAACTGTCCCCAAGCCTCACCCTCTGGGATCTGCCCGAGAGGAAGGAACGGAACCACTGCAAGGCAGTGCCTCCGATTCCTAACTCCCTCAGGCGATCCAAGAGGATGGAATGGTCTATTGTATCAAAGGCCGCTGAGAGGTCCAGGAGCACCAACAGGGTCACACTACCCCTGTCGATACCCAAGCGGAGGTCATCAGCCAGAGCAACCATGGCAGTCTCCACTCCATAACCCGTCCTAAAGCCAGTTTGAAATGGATCTAGATAATCGGTTTCATCCAAGACAGCTTGGAGTTGGGAAGCGACCGCCCTCTCAATCACTTTGCTTAGAAAAGGCAGCAAAGAGACTGGTCTATAGTTGTTCCTGTCCAAGGGGTCCAGGGAAGGCTTTTTCAGGAGCGGCTTAACCACCGCTTCCTTCAGACAAGGTGGAAGGGACCCCTCCCTGAAGGACGCATTGATAATATCCCTAAGGAGTACTCTCGATGCGTCACCCCCTTGGGTGGCCAGCCAAGATGGACAGGGATCGAGGGGACAGGTCGTTTTCCTCACTCTACCAAGGAGCTTGTCCACGTCATCGGTACTCACAGATTGAAGCTGATCCAATAAAATTTCATCAACGGAGTTGCTGGACACCTCGTCTATAGATTCTGTCATAACACTGGCATCTAAGTCGGCTCTTATCCGAGAGATTTTATCTGCAAAGTGGATGTTAAATGCATCACAGCAGGCCGTTGTCGGGTTGAGTAAGGGGTTCTGCGCAGGTGGAATCTGCGTCAGCTCCCCCACTACCCTAAACAGTTCTGCTGGACGGGACTCTGCAGATGCAATACGTGCAGCGGAGAAAGACTTCTGCGCTGCACGTATCGCCTCTCGATAAGAATTAAGGAAATTCCTATGACGAGTCTTGTCGGATAAGAGTTGAGTCTTCCGCCAGGTGCGCTCTAGTCGTTGTCCAGCCTGCTTCATTTTCCTAAGCTCCTCTGAGTACCAGGGCTTACGGTTAGGAGCAGGCTGGAAAGGACGCTTGGGAGCGATTGTGTCAATAGCCTTGGTGAGGTCGGTATTCCAAATATTAACCAAAGCTTCAACAGAATCACCGGCGTTACCAACCATTAAACCCTCCAAGGCTTTCTGGAATCCAATTGGTTCCATTAGCTTTCGAGGGCGGACCATTCTAATGGGTCCACCACCCCCGGTGGGGCAGACAGTGGCTCTTAGCTCCATCTTGACCAGGAAATGATCCGTCCATGACAATGCGGAGGTTTCAATCACCTCTGCCCACGGATATTCCTGTTCCGTACTAAAGGCCGCATCGAGGGTATGACCTGCACAGTGAGTAGGCCCGACAACCAATTGGGATAGGCCCATGTTTGTCATGGATTCCATGAACTCCCGAGCTGCGCCTGTTAGATTTAGCAAGCTGGTCTCGAGTGGGATGTTGAAGTCACCAAGAACTAAAAGTCTGGGCGACTCCAGCAGCAACTCTGAGACCAGCTGTGTTAGCTCGGTTAGGGAGTCTGTTAGACAACGGGGTGGCCGGTACACTAACAGAATCCCTAAGCTATCCCTGGACCTCAGGCTTAGGTACATACACTCGATGTGGACTGTGTTCCGGATAGGCTTCCTGGTCAAGGTTAGATTGTTTTTATGAACCAGAGCCACTCCGCCCCCCCGCCCACTTTTCCTTACCTGCTCACTAACTGAGTACCCAGCCGGGAGTGCCTGCGCCCAAGTCGCAGCACTGGCCTCTCCCAGCCAGGTCTCCGTAAAGCATGCCAGGTCGGCAGCCTCATCCAATAAGAGGTCATGGATAATATGTGTCTTGTTTTTAACCGACCTGGCATTGCAAAGGAGCAGAGTAAGGGTCTGTGGAATGGTTGGTGCGCTCTCCAATTTATTCTGGGAAACAGAGTGAACTGAAGGCAGGATAGGTATTAAACATCGATCCTGCCTTCTTTTGTAACAATTTTTCACTCTGTTGCCGCCATACCTTCCCTTCCCCCACACAACCTCAATTCCCGCTCCCAGATCATTCCCGGCCCCTGGTAGGTATTCCTGGGGTGGGGTGGTGGAGTGACTTTTAAGGCCAGCCACTCCTGGCCACACCCCAACTCCCTGCTCAGCTGCCCTTAGCCTGGTGTAAGGGGGAAGGAAGACTTCCTTGCAGTCCTCTGGAGTCTTCTCTGGCTGGCTGGCTGGCTTGCTGGTAGGTCTTCCTGGGGTGGGGGTGGTGGAGTGACTTTTAAGGCCAGCCACTCCTGGCCACACCCCAACTCCTTGCTGCCTCAGCTGCCCTTACGCCGGTGTAACAGGGAAGGAAGCTTCCTCACAGCCCTGCAGAGTCTGCTGGCTGGCTGGCTGGCTGGCTGGCTGGAAGATCTTCCTGGGGTGGGGGTGGTGGAGTGACTTTTAAGGACAGCCACTCCTGGCCACACCCCAACTCCTTGCTGCCTCAGCTGCCCTTACGCCGGTGTAACAGGGAAGGAAGCTTCCTCACAGCCCTGCAGAGTCTGCTGGCTGGCTGGCTGGCTGGCTTGCTGGTAGGTCTTCCTGGGGTGGGGGTGGTGGAGTGACTTTTAAGGACAGCCACTCCTGGCCACACCCCAACTCCTTGCTGCCTCAGCTGCCCTTACGCCGGTGTAACAGGGAAGGAAGCTTCCTCACAGCCCTGCAGAGTCTGTTAGATTGAGGCTCACCAGTCAACAGATTAATATAGTCCATCATGACACCAAATACACTTGGAGGATTTCCCTTTGATAGGAAGTTCAGCTCCAAAACCAATGATGTCTTCAAAGTACAAACAAAAGCAAAGAAGATGGGTATAAGTATACAAACACAGCAACAGAAGATTCAGAGACCAATCAGAGGAAGTCTTTTTACATGAGATCCAGATTTCTTGCATAGTCTTCATGACTACCCCAACATGGCTCCCCTCAGAGGATGAAGAAGAACAGGTTACTTACCTGTGACTGTGGTTTTTTGACAGGACAACCCAGCCTCGTCCCTATCTGTATGTCTGAGGTGCACAGTTCAGCAATGGGCTTGGTCCACTTAAACATGCATGCTGGAGGATGGAATGGGGGCAAAGTCTATGCCAGTAATGTATTTGTTTTTACAATATTCCTGTGACTGTACCACAGACATAAGGCCTGTATATATGAATTTACAGATGATCCCTCAAGGAGCCACATTGATAAGTAACAACTTGTTCTTTTCAAAGCTCTAACCAAATTGTAAAGTGTGGTCGCTTTAATGTTCTCAAACATCTGAATGCTACAATAAACTAAAGTTTTTTAAAATCCTCATCTCCCTCTGCACCTACATGATTGTAGGCAAATTGGTCAGTTATTGATGGATAGAGGGAGGCTTTATAGTGAATCTAGAGCTGGGATTTGTAGTCATGTTTGCCAATTTAGACTAAATGGATTTTTTCATAGCTGTAGTTCAGAAGAAGGTAGTCACTTAGCAATGCTTTGTACTGCCTCAGGCTTAGCTGATGCCAATCACTTTTTCAGTATTTATAGAATGGTATTCATATTTTCTTTGGAGCCCATTATACCTGCATTACCAAGGAAAATTTGCCTTTTATGCAGCTATTTATATCATGCCTTTATGCAGCTATTTGTGTAACTCAAAGAGCTGTACTTACATATTCAGATTCTCCTTTCTTCTGTCATTGTGAATTAGTAAGGGGATCTTGTGCAATGTGTGTGCACACATACCTGTACACACGTCTTCTCCCTGTGGGGGACTGGTTTATTCATTATAAGACTGAAAAGGAAATAATGTTCCCTCCAAACTCCACATCTAGAAGGCAAATAAAATTTGTATATGGCTATAGCAAAACATCCTTGTGTTTAAAAGGACTGCATTCTAGAGGCTGTGGGCAGGCCTCTTTCTTGTTTACATCATTGGCAAATATATATGCTATTCCTCAGTTAACAAAGTAAATGTCTTCCTGGACATTACTTCTTTAACAGAAAATATGATACCAGAGGCATAAATAACATGGAAAGAACAGGTATAGGTTCCTACACCACAAAAAGAAGAAAAGTTCCTTAATTTTCAGCAATTTTTTAAATATAAAACTAACATTATGCACATGTGAAATAAATACATGTTTATGGAAATGGAAATGGAATGTCTCATTTGAAGGATTGGTTAAACAAAGTACAAGAATGTTTAAAAACTGCTAAAATGAAAAACAAAAACAAATCACCTGTGCATGAGTAAAATAAAATAGAACTCTTAACATTATTTCATAGATTCATAGGGTTGGAAGGGGCCCCATGGGCCATCAAATCAACTTCATGCTCAATGCAGGATCTCCCATTAAGCATTCCCAGCAGGTAGCTGTCCAGACTCTTTTTGAAGATGTGTGGAAAAGGGGACCCTACAACCTCACTAGGCAATTGGTTGCACTGCTGAACTGCTCTTTTTGTCAAGAAGTTCCTTCTAATATTCATTCAAAATTTACTTTAGATTTTCCTTGGTTTTTTTCCGCGCTGTGAGGCCGTGTTCTGGAATAGTTTCTTTCTGACGTTTCTCCTGCATCAATGGCTGGCATCTTCAGAGAATGGTTGGGTAGGTGTGTGTGTGTATAGTTTATATGCTGTGAACCCCTGTTGGGGAGTATATGCAAATTTGTGTAATTGAATAGTTACTTTCTGGGTATAGAAACGCAAGGCTCGTTAGTGTCTGTTTAGCTAGTGGTTGGTTGATGGGCCATTATCTGCTGGAATTCCCCTTGTCCCTGGGTGGAATTCCTTTGTAAGTGTTGAGTTTCAGTTCTATTGTTCTTCAAAAATGGGAGACAGATTTTGTTTACTTTTAAGGTTTCTTCATTCCTGTTTAAGTTGTCCAGGTGTTTGTGGATTTCAATAGCTTCTCTGTGCATTCTGACATGATAGTTGTTGGCCTGGTCCAGAATTTCTGTGTTTTTAAATAGCATTTTGTGTCCAGGTTGGTTTATCACACGTTCTGTTACTGCTAATTTTTCTGGCTGGCCCAGTCTGCAGTATCTCTCCATTAGACCTTGTCCTATCCTCTGGGGGCAGCATTGAACAAAACCTGCACACTTCTCTCTATGACATCCCTTAAGGTGTTTAAAGAGTGCAATCATGTTACCTCTTAGTCTTCTCCTCACCAAGTTGAACTGGCCAAGGTCCTTCAACCTTTCCTCATAGGTTTTGTTCTCCATACTTCTTATCCTTATTAGCCCTTCTCTGAACCTCCTCCAACTTGTCTATATCCTTCTTAAAATGGAGCACCCAGAACTTAGCACAGTACTCTAGAGGAGTCCTGTCCAGCACAGGACATAGTAGGACTGTTACTCCCCTAGACTGAGAAACTATGTGTCTATTAATGCAGGCTAAAATAGCATTCACCTTCTTTGCTACAGCATCACACTTCTGGCTCATGTTTAACTTACAGTTATATGAAAAAGAAAGTACCCTCTCTTTGAATTCTATAGTTTTACATATCAGGACATAATTAAAATCATCTTCTTAGCAGGTCTTAAAATTAGGTAAATACAACCTCAGACGAACAACACATGACATATTACACCATGTCATGATTTATTCAACAAAAAGAAAGCCAAAATGGAGAAGAAAATGTGTGAAAAACTAAGTGCACCCTTACTGCTTCCATAGGAATTAAGATGCTAAGTAGCAAGTAGGTGCTGTTAATCAAATATCCATGATTAATTGATCATCAGCAAGTGTGACCACTTCTATAAAAGCCAAAGTTTTAGCAGTTTGCTGATCTGGAGTATTGAGGTGTGGGTTGTTAGCACAATGCCAAGGAGGAAAGATATCAGCAATTATCTTAGAGAAGGATTGTTGCTGCCCATTAATATGGGAAGGGTTATAAGGCCATTTCCAAACAATTTTAAGTCCACCATTCTTCATTGAGAAAGATTATTCAAAAGTGGAAATCATTCATTCAAGACAGTTGCCAATCTTCCCAGGAGTGGATGTCCCAACAAATTCACCCCAAGGTCAGACCATGCAATGCTTGGAGAAATTGCAGAATACCCAAGAGGTACATCATATGAGATTTTCAGACAGGGGAAAAAACCCCTGTGGAGGTTGGGAGAGAAATGGGGCTGTTCCGCTTCCAGTGCTCTGTTTCACGTGCCCCCGTCCTCTTACCGACTTCCATTTGTTCTCCCTCCATCCTGCATTCATTTTCCTTCCGGTATTTCTTACTAACGGAAGTTTCCATTAATAAAAAATAGCAGAAAATAGCTGAAGGTGGTTCTACAAACTATTGAATCATAAGGTATACTTAGTTTTCTACACATGGTTTTTCCACTTTTGTTTTATTTTTGTTGAATAAACCATGACACAGTGTAATGTGTTATTGTTCTTCTGAGGTTGTATTTACCTAATGTAAAGACCTGCTAAGGAGGTGATCGTTATTATGTCCTGATATGTAAAACCATAGAATTCAAAGAGGATGTACTTTCTTTTTCACATGACTGTATGTTCAATAATAATCACAAGGTCCTTTTCACATGTACTGCTGCTGAGCTCTGTACTACCTCATCCTATATCTGTGCATTTCATTGTTGTGCCCTAAATGTAGAACTTTGCATTTGTTTCTATTGAATTTCATTTTATGAATTTTTGCCCAATTTTCTAGTTTACCTAGGTTCTTTTGAATTCTGTTTCTACCTTCCAATCTGTTAGTCACTCCTCCCAGTTTTGTCATTTGAAAACTTGAGAAGAATTCCCTCCATCCCATCATCTAAGTTACTGATAAAAATGTTGAAGAGCAATGGTTCTAGGACAGAACCCTGAGGCACTTCATTCAAAACCTCCTTTCAGTTTGAAGCACAGCCATTGATGATGACTCCTTGGGCATGGTTTTCCAACAAATTATTGGCCCATCTGATACTCTTCTGATCTATTCCACATTTAACTAAATTGGTAATCAAAATATTATGGAGGACCTTATCAAATGCTTTGCTGAAATCAGATAAATGATATTAGTAAAGACATAGTTCAGGAATACCTGGCCAGTATAAATGAGACCAAGTCTCCAGGGCCAGATGAACTTCATCAAAGGGCATTAAAAGAACTGGCAGAAATAACCTCAGAACCACTTTCAATAATCTTTGAGAATTCCTCGAGAACATGAGAGGTCACAGCAGACTGGAGGAGGGCAAATGTTGTCCCCATCTTTTAAAAGGGGGAAAAAGAAGACCCAAATAATTATTCTATTCAGCCTGACACCAATACTAGGAAAGATTCTAGAGCAGATCATTAAACAGACACTCTGTACCCACTTAGAAAGGAATGCTGTGATCACAAAAAGTCAACATGGATTTCTCAAAAACAAGTTGTGCCAGACTAATCTCATATCTTTTTTTGATAGAGTTACAAACTTGATAGATGAAGGGAACACAGTGGATGTAGTGCATCTTGATTTCAGTAAGGCTTTTGACAAGGTCCCCCATGATATTCTTGCAAAAAAGTTAGTAACCTGTGGGCTAAACAATGCAACTGTTAGGTGGATTTGTAATTGGTTGACCAACCGAACTCAAAGGGTAGTCACCAATGGCTCCTCTTCATCCTGGAGAGAAGTGACTAGTGGGGTGCCACAGGGTTCTGTCATGGGCCCAGTGCTATTCAACATCTTTAGCAATGACTTGGATGAGGGAATAGAGGCCGTGTTTATCAAGTTTGCAGATGACACCAAATTAGGAGAGGTAGCTAATACCCCAGAGGACAGGATTAGAATCCAAAATGACCTGAACAGATTAGAAAGCTGGGCCAATACTAACAAAATGAATTTCAACAGGGAGAAATGTAGGATTTTACACTTGGACAGTGAAAATGAAATGCACAATATAGGATGGGTGACACATAGCTTGAGGGCAGTACATGCAGAAAGGATCTAGGAGTCTTAGTGGACCACAAGCTGAACATGAGTCAGCAGTGTGATGCAGCTGCTTAAAAAGCCAATACAATTCTACGCTGCATTAATAGAAGTGTAGTGTCTAGATCAAGTGAAGTAGTAGTGCATTCTATTCTGCTTTGGTCAGACCTCACCTGGAATACTGTGTCCAGTTCTGGGCACCACAATTCAGGAAGGATATTGAGAATCTGGAACGTGTCCAGAGAAGGGCAACCATGATGGTGGGAAGTCTGGAAGCCATGCCCTATGAGGAGCGGCTTAGAGAGCTGAGCATGTTTGGTGTGGAGAAGAGAAGGTTGAGAGGGGACATGATAGCCAGGTTTAAATACTTGAAGGGATGTCATATTGAGGATGGAGCAAGCTTGTTTTCTGCTGCTCCAGAGACTAGGACACAGAGCAATGGGTTCAAACTACAGGAAAAGAGGTTCCACCTAAACATTAGGAAGAACTTCCTGACTGTAAGAGCTGTTTGGCAGTGGAATACACTGCCTCAGAGTGTGGTGGAGTCTTCTTCTTTGGGGTTTTTAAAACAGAGGCTGGATGGCCATCTGTCGGGAATGATTTGATTGTGTATTTTTGCATGGCAGGGGGTTGGACTGGATGGCCTTTGAGGTCTCTTCCAACTCTCTGATTCTATGATATCCACAGCATTCCCACCATCTACAAAACTAGTGACCTAATTAAAAATAGTTTGGCTGGAATTGTTCGTGAGAAACCCACGCTGGCTTCTCCTGATCGCTGCATTGTCATCATGATACTTGCAGACAGACTCCTGTATAATCTGTTGTAATAATTTTCATGATATTGAGATGAGGATGACTGGTCTGTAGTTTCCTGGATCTTCTTTTTTGCCTTTTTTGAAGAGAGGGATAATGTTTGCCCTTCTCCAGTCCTATGGTACCTCACCTATTCTCTGTTTTAACAATAATTTGATGTATTTTGCTGTTGATATTTGTTTTGTTTATTATGTGTCTATTGAAATATTGGTTAATTTTTATGGATTTTGTTTTAAAAAAACAGTGTTTCAACAACACTAGTGTTTCAATTTTTTAAAAAAGCAATAATTATCCAAATTCTGATATTCCAACAACATATGCCCTGAATTTCTTTAAAAAAAAAAAAGTCTGTTTCTCCATCCTCTTTCTGATTACTTGGGACCAATTCTGTTTCACTGTCGAGGACCAAGTGATTTAGTGTTTACAAGGCTAATATTTATAACACCACTGTTGTTTCAGTTAAAAAAGTGTAGGCAATTTATGTTCATCATTTTATGTTACTGTTCAGAGAAATGTAATCACAGTTTCTTCCACTGAATAATGTTACTGTATCTGAAGATGGCTTTCAAGTGCAAAAAAAGATACCATTGGGATCCCTTTTTGTCATAATTGCTCACTTACAACTGGGGGCTTATTAGGTGGAACCAACTATAATAAGTCATAATTAGTAACTTTTTCAAAGTATATTTACTATGTAATGGGGGGGGAGCCAAGGCACATTGCATTTACAAACAAGTCCCAAAGGAATGGGACAGAGCACTGGAAGTCTTAAGAAAGCATATGCTCACTTTGATTATATTAGATAACTGTTACAAGTGTGTGTTCCATAAGGTCAGTATATTCTAAACAACACACTCTTGAAATCTAATTTAATTAGTAATAATAAGTCTTTTTAAAATTTTGCATAAACAGATTAGATGGGAGGGGATATATTTGGGTGGTAGTGGTTAGGTTGTTTAGTGTGTTTTTTTAGTCTTTTGTTGATTATGATTTTTCCCTTGTATGTTTTTTAGATTGTAAAATTTAGATGTTTAAATAAAAATGTTTTTTTTTAATTAAAACTTTGGATAAACAAAGCAAGTATGAGAATTTTCTTTTTTCTTTTCTTTTTTCTTTCTTTCTTTCTTTTTTTTTGTGTGAAACTATCACTCTAGATAACTTAATAACTTTTCCTGTCTCCTTAAGGTTCATAGACAGCTTTTCCCACTGGAAAGGAGGACCACAATCTGATAACACAATTAATCAAGGAAGAAATAGATATATTACTCTGACATCAAAGCCCACAGTAAAGAAACCTGTCCCATAGATTCCCTCAGATACCTCATGGCATCAATATGCTCAGTGACATAAGCATAAACTGATTGGGAGTCATCCAATGCAATTTATTTTCTGAACCCAGGTTGAGATTTTTAAATCTGAAGTTTCATGCCTTGTACTGATAAGCTTTGGAAACAAAAGAATTTGCATGGCTTCCCCCACTCCCTCTTTTATGTTAGAACTGGGTGAAATTTCCAATCATAGTCATTACTTAGGTGAGGATTACACTTTCTAGATTTCAGAGTAACAAGTTCCAATGGTGCAGCAGGGGAAGAGCTGTGTTAGAACCACCCCTGAATTTTTAAAAAGAATTATTTTTAAATGAAGCTGCCAATACCTTTATTTCTTGGCAGAGTTGGAAGAAATTTACAGGAATCATTACCCTTTCAGGGTGAGCAATATATGATAAAGTTTAAGTAGTGCAGGTACTTTCACGCAAGAGCAACCTCTATGTTTGAAGGGTATCCTGAATGGTTGAACTGAAATGTAATCCCAGATGTGTGTATATCTGGGAGGTTAGAACATTCTTAATGTTGCAATCCTATGCCTATTTACAAGGGATCAAGCTTACTGAAGACTGAACTTATTCTGAGTAGGCACATGTGTAGGACTCAGGACTGCACTTTCAATAATGGGAAGGAACAACAAATATGTTCTAAACACAACATATGGACTGTTCAGCCAGATATTATGCTTACTGTGATATCAAAAATATTTTTTTGAGAAATGAAGCAGACAACACAGTTAAATCAATGAGTAGTGATACAAGTTTGAGATGGTGGGAATGGAGAGTCACTTATTGCCGTTACCTGATTCTCTCCTTATGAAGGTCTGAATGGAATATGAGAATGGAAATTGGAGGACTATGAACAGACTGCAAGTGTCTAAGATCAGAATTTCATCTTCACGTCGAAACGTCAAAGCACTCTGGGTGGTGTGCAGAACATCTGAGAACAGCATAATAGTTTTTTTAAAAGTTAAAACAATACAAAAAGTCCTTCAATAACAACAAATTTGGTCTGCTTTCAGATACTTACAGGCAGCAGCAAGGGAAAGCTGCAATGGAGAAAGTTCTGACATTAATTCCTCTAGGGAGTTTTCCAGGACGCATGAGAGGCTAGAGAAGCAACAAAGAACAGGAGAATGGTACATGAGTTGTTAAGAATGCACACACTGCTTGCCCGCTTTTTTATGTTTTGAAAAAATTAGCCCAATTTTTTTAAAGTAATTTTCATTCAGAAAAATTTGAAAAGCCAATAAACTTACATACATTTTTTCTGAAGCATATATCATAGCAACTCACTAAACATCACTTCTCCCACTACTTTCTCTCTTCTTCTTGTGTCACTTCCATTTTCTTTCTTCCTTTTCCTTTTCCATACCTCACTCCTTCCATTCCCACCAACTTTCCCTCACTTTCTTCACCTTCTCTCACCCTCCCACTTACATTCTCATTCATCCTGACTTCCTCCCAGTCAGAGTTGCCTTCAATTATATTTCTTTTTCAGCAACTATCTTAATACATCTTTTAAGCGCTATTCTAATGATGCTTTATATTTAGCCCAAATTCACAGTGTGACTATTGGCCTCTTTTGCAGAGAGGTGGAGAGGTTGTAGAAAGACAAGAGAGAGATTCAACACGATGCTACTTAGAGCCACCTTTGGATGTATCATCCCTTCACTAGTACCTCAGCAGCTTCCATTTTTATCTAATTCTGATGTGCAACAAAAAAGCTGAGAGACCTGAGGATTTTGTTCATTGTATTTTGTCAACTTATGGCAACCCTAACAATCATCAACAGGCATGCTCAAGTCTTTTAAACTCAGAGCCTCCTATACCAATAGATTTAACCAGCAATGGTTGACAAACCAGGAAGTGTATGTCCTTTGGGTCACCTTTCCTCTGATGCCAGGTAATTATAATAATGTGTGCTCTGTTTCTTTTTCTTTTCCTTCTTCTAGATATATCTGCTTCAACCACTCAGCCCACCACATTCACCATCATTCTAGTTTTCTTTGGATATCAAGCCCCTGCAAAAGCCCTGCCTATTATTTCCATGGTGTTTCCTTCCACCCATTGCTTGGCACAGTCTGATTTGCCAAGATGATCTAATGTTCCATGTAATAGGCAAGGGATATAAACTAAGTCATTATTCACTTAATTAGTATCTGTGCACAAGTGTAAGTCTGTGTCTTTACATTTGAATTTTTGGGTTGTGTGAGCTATTCTCCACATTGTTAAAACACAGAGCTTAAAGCCGTTGTGTGTGCACCACAGCACTGATAAATTCTCCTACATTCCCTTCATTGCTCATTCCATTTGTACATGTAAAGATTTGTGTATGCATGATATGACTGATGATTAGGCTGGAGTATAGGACTTACTTAAAGTTATATGCAGAATGTGTCATGATTGATCCAGATAACTATCTGCACGGAAATTATTTCGAATCTTCCAGATAAGCATCAGTTACAAGTGTTCTGGAATTTGACTGGTTTCCACCAAATGTGATGGGCCTGGGAAGTATCAAGTAACAATTTAGCTTCAAGGAAACTGGTGCAAGCTACTGATTTGCAAAACAATAACCCCTGCAAAGTACATGAAGATTTGTTGTCTGTGCTATATTTCTATATTCCCAGAATAAACAGAGAAGATTCAGCATTTTAAAAGTCATCATCATCATCATCATCATCATCATAATCTCTTCTCTCAATGATTATCTTAGGGCAGCAATGGACTGGATGAGGAAAAACAAATTGAAGCTGTATCCAGACAAAACAGAGGTTATCACGGTAGTAGCCCCGAACCCAGGTACTAGGATACAACCTCCAGTCCTGGATGGAATCACACTCTCCTCCAGGGACTGTGTTTGCAGTTTGGGGGTGCTCCAGGCCTTGTTACTCCAGATAACAAATCAGGTAAATGCAATGGTCAGAAGCACCTGTTATCAGCTTTGGCTGATCTACCAGCTGTGCCCTTTCCTGGGAGTTGGGGATCATGAGACCATGGTACATGCTCTGGTAACCTCCCATCTTGATTTCTGTAATGCACTCTACATGGGGCTTCCCTTGTGCTTGGTCCAGAAACTTCAACTAGTACAGAATATGGCAGCCAGACTGGTCTCGGGTACATCTAGGAGAGACCATATAACACCAATCTTAAGATCACTTCACTGGCTGCCCATTAGTTTCCGGGCCCAGTACAAGGTGTTGGTTATCACCTTTAAAGACCTAAATGGCTTGGATCCAACCTATCTTCAGGATTGCCTCCTCCCATATAACCCTCCCCGTGCACTCAAGTCCTCTGGGAGGAATCTGCTGCAGACTTTAAAAACTAGGCTCTCCTCGACCTCCTAGAGGACCTTTTTGGCTATTGCTCCCAGATTATGGAATGACCTGCCATACAAGATCTGGCACATTACCACCCTAAATAGTTTTTAAAAAGCTCTTAAGACAGATCTCTTCCGGCAGGCCTTTCCTGAATAGATACCAGGCCATCGGAGAGAGAAAAAATCTTTGGTCCAATCCCTATCCAGATCTTTTATTGTGGTGTTTTTAGTATTTATTAAGTATGTTTTAAATGTTAATTATTTAATTGTATGTTAAGGGGTGGGTGGGATGGAGGGGTTTGTATCTATATTTTAAATGTTGTATGCCACCCCAATTGCATTTTGTAGAGGGGCAGGAGACAAATAAATTTTATTATATTATTATCATCATCATCATCATTGGAAGTAAAAGTGCCAATGTATTCTGCTTTGGTCAGGCCTCACCTGGAATACTGTGTCCAGTTCTGGGCACCACAATTCAAGAAGGATATTGCCAAGCTGGAAAATGTCCAGAGGAGGGCAACCAAAATGGTGGGAGGTCTGGAAGCCATGCCCTATGAGGAGCGGCTTAGTGAGCTGGGTATGTTTAGCCTGGAAAAGAGAAGATTAAGTGGTAACATGATAGCCATGTTTAAATATTTGAAGGAACATCATACTGAGGATGGGCAAGCCTGTTTTCTGCTACTCCAGAGACTTGGACACGGAGCAATGTACTCAAACTACAGAAAAAGATGTTCCATCTAAATATTAGGAAGAAATTCCCAAAGAGCTGTTTGGCAGTGGAATGTGCTGCCTCGTAGTGTGGTAGAGTCTCCTTTAGAGGCTTTTAAACAGAGGCTGGATGGCCATCTTTCAGGAATGCTTTGACTGGGTATTCCTGCATGGCAAGGGGTTGGACTAGATAGCATATGATTCATCATCGTCAACAACAACAACAGATATGCAATGGCCAATTAGTCTTTTTTTTAATTATTATTTTTACAACCACATTTACATATACATCTTCATTTTCCACCATGTTACTAAAAAAACAAAATTACTTCCCACTCGTCAGTGCTGAGTAGCTTAACAAACAAAAAAAAGTTGTCTTTCATTTGTTACAAACATAAAGTTTCTATACTGTTTCAACTGGTTTTTCAGTATCCATCCTCAATTATGATCACATCAACATGTCTGTATTCATGCTATTGCAATCCATATCATTTCTCCCTTAATTGTTGAATTCTTTAAGTATATCTTTCCTGAAACCCCGACAAAGGATTTAAGAAATTTAACATTTCTGTCTATATACTCCTATGTCTATTTAATCACACCTTTTTTACACAATTTATAGATTAATCTTTGAGCCATGTTATCATACACCCGTTCCATTTCTCAGACCAATATCGTATTATAGTTTCCCATTCTTCTCTAAATTTCTCAGTTGAGCGACATTTAATCCAACATGTTAATTGCTCCATCTGCATCACTTCCCATAGTTTAAACATCCATTCTTCTTTATCAGGGATCTTTTGTTGTCTCCAATATTTTGCATATAGAATCCTTGCAGTGGTGGACATGTAAAGCATCATCTTTCTACATTCACTTGGAAACTTTAGATCAAAAATATTTAAAAGATATAGTTCTGGAGTACATTTAAACTCCAACTTAATTTTTTTTTATTTCCTCATGTAACATATTCCAGAACTTCTTTGCTTCCTTACATGTCCACCACATATGGTAAAAAGAACCGCTTAATTCACCACATTTCCAGCAATTGGGTTTTATCTCCTTATACATTTTTGTCAATCTACTTGGAGTCAGATACCAATGATAGAGAAGTTTATAACAGTTTTCTCTTAGCTCGTTACTTACAGAGAAGTCAATGTTTTTCTTCCATAGTCTTTCCCAATCCTCTATCATAATGGTCTTACCAACATTACGTGACCAAGCTACCATATAATCTTTGATTACATCCATTTCCAGCTCTAACTTTAACAAGAGTTTGTAAATATTTGATATGCTAAATTTGTCTTCATCCTTGATTAAACTATCCAATTCTGTATCTAAATTTTCAATGCCCCAAGATTTTCTAATTTAAATCTTTCATATATTTGCCGATATAGAAACCAGTTACATTTCATTCCTTCTTGTTGTAACTCCTCCTGAGTTTTAATGTCACATTGTCCTTTTTGAAAAATCAATAAGTCTTTATATTTCCACCATGTATCTAAATGTGTCATTTCTGTTCGTCTGATGGCTTCTTGTGGAGAAGCCCACAGAGGAATTTTCATATAAATTTTTTGTTTTATTTTTTTCCATGTTTGTAAGAGAGACTTTCTAATTAGATGATGATTAAAGCTACTATCTACCTTTTCCTTGTCACACCACATGTATGCATGAAATCCGAATCTCATTCCCTCACCCTCCAAAGTCAATAGCCTCTCATTACTTAACCTAATCCAATCATATAACCACAACATAGTGGATGCTTGATGATATAGTCTCATATTTGGTAATCTGAGTCCTCCTCTACTTTTATCTTCCTGTAGGTATTGCCATCTTATCCTAGGCTTTTTATTTCGCCATACAAATGCCGATATATCTCTATCCCATTTTTTAAATAATTTGTTAGAACATATAATAGGCAAGTTTTGGGAAAGGAAGAGCATTCTGGGCAGTATCATCATTTTAACTGTAGATATCCTCCCCAACAACGACAAATTCAAATGAGTCCATCTGTCTAAATCATTTTTGATTTCTTTCCATTTTTTCACATAGTTGTTAACCACCAAATCAAGATTATTTTTGGTGATGATAATGCCCAGATATCTTATCTTCTTTTCAATCCTATATCCAGATTGATACTCTAATATATCTTCTTCCTTCTTATCAATATTTTTGGTCAGGATCATTGTTTTTTCTCTATTTATTTTTATCCCCGAGATTTTCCCGTATTCTCCTAGTATTTTCTGTAAATTGGGAATAAATTTACATGGATCCTCCAAACATATTGCCAAATCATCGGCATATGCAAAGATCTTAAACGTTTGGTTTCTAATTTTCACCCCACAGATTGCTTCTTCATTTCTAATCTTATTACATAAAATTTCTAAGACTGTAATAAAAAGTAGCGGTGAAAGAGGACACCCTTGTCTCACTCCTTTCTCCAATCCTATCATTTTAGTTTTTTGTCCATTAACAATTATTTGCGCCGTCTGCTTCTTATATTAGTCTAATGTAAGTAAAATCCCCCTTTCCAGTGCAGCTGCTGCACTGACAGAGTGAGGTACAGAAACTCCTCCTCCTGCCTCAGTCTCTTTTTCTTTTTTCCTCCTGAGCAAATTCCTCTGTTCACAGACAGTGGTTAGCCTTTCCTTTAAACCATATGAACTTCAATGTTAAAGTGTCGAGGGAAGGCCTGCCCAGTCCACATCCTGGGCCTTGTGGTTTTGCATGGGCAAAAGCTAGGTGAAGTCCTACTCTCTGGCTTGCAGCCTCAAAAGGACCAGGTCTGAGGAAGTTTCCCTTCATCTTAACAGCGACATAAATGGAAGCAGTGGGAGCAAAATGTAAGACAATACTCTGCTCCACTTTAAATGCAGGCTGCTGAGCTAATGAGGCCATCTGGGCTGATTAACTGCTGGCTTTAAAATAGTGCAGCCCTTCTGCTTTAAAACAATAGCTCCCTAACTCCTGTGTAACCCTGTCTGATATCTCTGGCTTTCTGGATCCCTGACCATCACCTGTGGACTACCTTTTCTGGCAACTCCCTTCTTAGCTTTGAACTCTGGTTAGGAATGCATTTCCCCTTGAACCACATGTATGCTTGTAATCTTATGCATTTAAGCCTTGGGACTGGCCTGTTTTCCCCATGCCGATTCTTGTTTACTGTAGATGTGCTCACATGAGTGCTCACCAGCCTTAAACAGGGTACCTCTTCCCATTTTGTTTTCTCAACAATTAAGTGAGGTAGGTTAAACTAGGAGGAAAATGGACTAATAGTAACAATAATAACAACAACATTTATTATGTCTTTCCCACCAAAGGGTAGAACATCAAACATATACAGTCAGAGACAAAGACAATAAAACATGACACTATAAATATATTTTAAATCCCAGCAGCCACTTACCAGCAGACTTACTCAAGATCACTCAGTAGAACAGAGATTCAAACTGTCTCTCCTTTGTCCCAGTCCAACATTCTTCATCACAGTACCATATCTGTCTTATTTGGGTTGAGACGTGTCATGGAAAATGTTCATTGTGGCCTTTGGCTTTTTTACTAGTGTCATATTCTGTGTCATTATGACCCAACTGAACATATAGGACCACTCAGGGCTTGTCTTGGGCTAATGGTAGAAGAAAGAATAGATTACAAATATCAATGACACAATGAAACTATTGGCATGGGGAACTCAGAGAAGTGCAAGAAGTCCTCCTAGATTTTTTTTTCCCCCTCAAGCTTGCCCTGAACAGAGAGCTGCTTGGTATGGATTTTAGCAGAAATCATTTAGTGACAATCCCCAGTAAGCCTGTGTTGCAACAATTGATATCTGTGCCCTATAGGGAATACCATAAAGTTCTAATGATGGTCTATTATCAACTTCTATAGCTCTTTCTATATTTTTTTCTTTATATTCTTGAAACACATATGCATGGTATTTAGAAAATCACAGGCAGTGATATTGAGACACTGTAGTGCAGGAGAGCTAGAGGACTGAATCTGAATGTGGAAAACCTGGTTCACATCCCTCCTGGATGCAAAGTATAGTTTATGTAGCCTTGAACATATCAATATCTTTTCACTCAGATTACTGTGTAATGAGATTGCACCCAATATAAACTGCTCATTGTGCCTCAGTGGAGAAGTAGAATGCATTTGTAATATAAAAACACAATTTTGAAATCAAAATGTCTTCAGAGTTGTGATGGGAATGCCCATTCCTGGTAGTTCCACCCAGCAGAGCACATGCCTACCAGTAAAAGGAGATGGAGTTGCCTGCTACTGTTCTGAGCTGAGCTCATCAGTTGTAGGACAGAATTCAATAGCTAGCCTCAAAATTTAATTTCATGTTTAAAAGAAATGGTAAATAAGAAATCCCCAGGGAGATATCTAAAGGTCAGAGCTATATATATACTTTTAACACTGAACCATCAATGGCAAAGGTAGAGTCTGAAGACCTTCCCATTTATTCTTGCAGATACTCCATTTCTGGATGCACAGCATCTAGAAATCATAAGGGACAGTTGCTGGTGCTTGTATCATCCCCAGGCTTATATTCCAAGACATTTATGCTCACTAAGAACATCAAGGGGCATTTATACAAGTTTCCTTTGGTTGAAGTCATTTTTTGAACACACACACACACACCCTGTAAATGAGCTGCAGACAAAAACCTAAGATTTTCTTTTTAAATTCAAGACAACTTTAATTAAATAGCTAAAAGAGTTTCTTGTGAGCATGCTCTTTTGAGAATTTCATTGAAAGTCTTTGAAATTTGGATTTGGTATGTTTTACAGAGCCTAAGGAACTGGGAATGGTTCCAAAATTCCAGATCATTAGAAAGGACACTCAAGTCCAATATATAAATCAGGATACCAGGTTGCTCCATGATTTCATACTTTGTTCTTGTCAGGCTGGGGGCATTGGATCTGCCATTTCAGGGATGTAAATCTATTTTTTGATTTTACCACTGTTTCTTCTACAGTTTTACTGAGCTGACCAGGAGATTTGCCGATGCTAAAACTCTGCAAAAAATAAGGTTCAGCACCAGGACAGCTCCTCTTCAGCTAAAAGAAGGTATGTGAGGAACAGTGGTGAAAACCAACGATTTGATTTATCTATCCCAAAGCAGCAGATCTCCTGGCCACCCCTTTGTTCAATAGTCCTCTCAAGTCTAATCAAAAGACCATTTATTTTCAAGGAATACTCAATTCCTAGAATAATATATAACTTGAAATGCTTAGTGTGTGCACATGCATAATACAAAACTGGGAAGCAACATTAGAAGAGATGATATTAAACAAACAGCCAAAATTAGTCAACAAGGTCTGTCAAGGATGCTCACTGTTCCCTATTCTGTTTAAAATATTTCTAGGGGATGGTATTAATGAAATAAAATAAGGAGTATTCTTCAGCTAAGCGAATGGTGGTAAGGCAGATAAGGAAGGAACTTATTAAATGCAGTTAATTTGATTTTTCAGAACTGTGGTCTAAAATATAGAATCAAATAAAGATATTCATGACAACGCTGCTGCAACAGAGAGATCTATGTGGCGAACAAACAGAGAAATGAAAGGCATTTAATAACATGAGAAGAACAATAAAATTAAACATACAACAAGAATAATGAAACAGACATTAAATAAAAAGGGATATGGTGATAGGAGGAAGATGTTCTCAGAAGAAATGCACTGAAACGTGTTTCAGCACTACAGAGATGTGAAGAGGTGTATTTATGGGTGACACAGAACATGAAAGAAGAGAGTGAGGGGCTTTTGGTATGTGCCATGGTAGAAAAATGAAAAAAGTGAGTTAACTAAAAAGGGAAATAAATATTTGGTAGAACAGAAGTGGGGACAAAGGTTGATAATACATATAAAGTAGTGGTCATCAAGCATGGTAGGGTACACATTTGAAGAAACTGAAGACAAGTCCAAGATATAACTGAGAAGAAAAAGGGAAAACAAGAGAAAGGCCTGGATGCAGTTATTTTTAGAATGGTAAAGAGGAGGAGGAGGGGGGGTGAAGACATCTGTGACCCTAAAAAGTCTTGCACTGCATAGAAAATAGTTTCAAAGACTGTCCTACAGGTTGAAATACACAGAAGGGAAAGAATTTTATAACAGTGTTTGTAACAGCTTCAAACACTGAATAATGAACTGGGATGATTCAGACCATTTTAACAATTCCAGAGCATTCTGTATTGGCTCAATTTATTCTGGAGCACTTTGGAACAATCCAAGGTGTAAAAAATGAGCAGTAAAAACTAGTCAATACACCTCTAACATGACCATATAAAGAAGATATCCTCACGTGAGGAGGAGGAGGAAGGAGATTGCTGGCTATAGGGTGTGTATAGGTCTTGCTGAGCCTTTCTTTAACTCCCCTTTGTCAAATAACCAATCTTAATCTTCTGTTTGCCTTTCCTGTTATTTTTTTCTGTTAAATAAGTTTGTATGTTTTAGAAATATTCATTAGCCCGCCCCAACTGCTATGGCTGTTATTATACAGATGTTAGATGGAAGGCTTGCAATCAGAGTTACCACAGAAAATGTAGAGCATTATCTGGGACCATTTTACAGGTGAGAGAGGATGTCAGGATTGTTGCCTTGGTTGCATGCAGCAAAGCATGATAAACTATAATACAGCACCAACAACAACCTGGTATGCTACCTTAAGAAACAATACCAAGAGCTCTTGCTCAGGGCAGAAGCAGATGGAAAGTCAAAACAACTAAGCAGCAGGGCCAAGAGCCAATATCATCTATAGGGTGGGGGTGGGGTGGGGGGAATGGATGGTAGCAACAGCTCCCAGTTTTGCTGCAGGAGGCTTTGGCAGGCAACTCTGGAAGGGATGGGGTGAGAGAGCAGCATGTGTCCAAGGTAATTGAAGTTTCCAATGCCAACACAGACCGGAGTACAGTGCAGGACCAAAGGGATTGTCATATCTCACCACCCAGATTGCTGGTGATAATAAAGCATGCTGTTGTCACCCCTCTTCCTCATGTTGTGTTCTTGAATCTCAAAAGTTGATTTGCTATAGAATAAAGCTAAGAAAAGAGCCCTCTTTTCAAATATTGCCATCTTTATCATATGTTCAGATACATTAAATGATGCTCAAGGGGTAACAGTGCTAGGACAAAAGCATTGTGAAATTAACTGCCAAGACTGAGTTTTTAAAAACTGACTTATTTATTTTTAAAACCAACAGATTTCACAAGTACCTAGCATAAAAGCCCTAAAGTTACCTCTCTGAAATTCAGTTGGGCCAACATTCTCTTTAACAATTATCATGTCACCAAATTTTATGCAGAGCCATCAAAACAAAACAAAACAAAAATAGCCATTTTCCCCTCAGTGCAAGTAAATGGGGAAGGGCTGGCAATCCACATTTTGATTCCAGTTCCACTTCTGGATCAGAACTGAATGTGTCTGGTCTGATCCAGATGCAAGTTGCTGAACACAATCAATAGCCCCAAGACAGCTTTATTTATAGGCCTGTCCCAACACAACTGGATTCTGGGTGTTTTATACCTAGAAACATTCATTCTTTTGGGAAAGTTATAACATATATGAACATCTGAAAAGGAAATTGCCTGAGAACCATATGTAAGTAGCTCTGAGCACTTTGTGAGAAAAATGCGCATTCCCCATGCAGGCAGACTATTAGGCCTATTCTTGTGTTCTTGATTGTGGTGAGAACTGAGATGTGTTCGTTGGTTACACTCCCTTTATGGCATTCCTGACAGCTTGACCCTGCAGAATTCCATGTGTTCAGACAGAAATTCTGAAACTGGAAGCTAGCTGTTCTTGTGTACGTTTCCTATGCAATACAGATTTATATCTAAAGTATATGGTTACAGCAGATTGGTAGAATTACTGAATGCTGGGATCTGTGGTTTGATGAGATAAATCTCTGCTAGAGAAGTTTAGTACATTCTCCTAACCTAGATGCTAGACTTCTGTAGCAGAAAATTCTAAGTACTGATGTCATTAGTATGGGTGCAGGAAAAATTGGTATCTATATTAAGCAGAGTGCAGCAGGGCTAGTGCAATATGAGTTTGTGGTACAAACAGGATAAATGACTGTGGATGCTCTTGTAGTGTGTGTGTGTGTGTGTGTGTAGAGACAGAGAGAGAGAACTTACATTTATTGTCTCAGGAAATCCATCTTAAGCTAGGAAAGGAGATAGGCAAAAGAAGTTGCCCTATACTTGGTAACAAGAGCCCCTAAAAGCTGGCTCTATGTGACGTTAGGGTTAGTTTTCCAAAGATAAAGGGAGGTAAAGAGTCAAAATCTGCAGGATGTAAAAGGCACTGCTTATTATGTCAAGAACATAATTGAAAATTTAGCTCTGAGTGAAAAAGAGAAATTGCCAAATCATCATTGGAAAAAGTTTTGGCCGTGGTTTAGTGAGACAACCCCAGCAATAACATAAAAGGATATTTTAGATAAATTTATTATTATTATTATTATTATTGTTGTTGTTGTAGTATTTTTGTATGATTTTTGTATTTTTTATTAATCTTTTATTGATTTTTTTCTTTTCCAAATAGGTGTAATTGAAATGTGTAAATATAATGTGATTATAGTGCCTTTAGATTAAAAGGAAAAATGTATTAGTGTTAGGATAGATAGTTTTATTTTTGTATTAGTAAGAAAAGACAAAAACAATTATTGTTATTGTTACGGCCTTTTGCGGTCAGGTGTATTTTTCAGTAGAATGGTCTTATTCCAATAAAAAATTCCTAATCCCCAAAATTCCTAAAAGCTGGCTGTCATGGGTGGGTGGGTGTTAAGATAGCATCCATTATTTGAGGCTGGAGCCCCATGGATGCTCCTTACCAGACAAAGGAAACAAAAAAACTGACCCATTTCTTCAGAGAAGGGAAAAGTGACCTTTGCAGGCAAGAAGGAAGCAAAAGGCTTAAGATCATAGATCAAAGAAAGATACATAGAGGTGAAACAGAGGGCAGACGTTAACTAGATTCCCCTCTCTCACTAATCACTTCATATAAGCATTGATATCTCTTTGCTTCCAACACATGGTACCATGGACTTTATCAGACCACCCTCCATTAATATTCTTTTGCTGGCATATTTTTATGCTGGCAAAAGCCCACCCCCCCACCTTAACTTAGCATGTTAAAGCCACAGCCCAGGCACTAACAGAGAGTGAACAACTCTTTTCACTCCCTGGTTTCAGATCTCACTGATTCTTGTGAGAAGACATGAGTGCAGCAAATTCAAAAATAAAAGTAAAATAAAGACATAAAATGTGTGCAAAGCATAGGAACACATTTTAAAAGTCCCAAGTAAACCGGAGATTTTTTTTAAAAAAGACCGTCCCCTACCTGGTTGTCCCAATCTCATCCGGAAGTGTTCTGACAATTGATGCTGTATTCACTGAGTACAACAGTAGAAGGATTCAAACACCAGCAATGCCGGCAAAAAAGCAGAACAGGAAATCAATTGATGACTTGGGCTGTCAATAAAAAGGAACAGCTTTTGGACTTTACATGATCATGAAAGGATGACGTCGTCTGGTATGTGCCCCCTTTTGCGATCATTAGGCGTTGTTATGATGTCCTATTTGCCACATCTGATAAAGTCCCATGACAGTTAAAGTGGTATCAAACTGCTATAACTATGTAATGTATATGTGGTCTTAGTACCTTAGTAACACAAGGCTCTAAATCATACAGGAGATGTATATGAGCATGTAAGAGTCTTTGCTAGATAGAGTCAGCCCAGATGTGTTGAAAGCTGTGCTGGCCACCAGGAATGGGACGGATTCAGAGTGGAAAGGACCAATGACTACACCCCCTTTTCCTACCCCTAATCTCATAATGGAGGACACTGATAGGGAATGAGTAAAGAAGAATATTATCTTTCTCAAGTTTCTTTACATTCCCCACTCAACTCCCAAAATATTTTATAAGGTCATAGTCTGAGAGCAAATATGCAGACACCTTTCTAGACCTAAGCAAGTCTGAGTGGTCAGATGGCACATCACCTTTGAAAAATGATATGCAAGCTAGTAGAAAAAGAAAGAAAGAAATAACCTTGATTAGCAGTTTTGAAGCATAAGGAAGCCACCACATTTCTTTGGAAAGGGAAATGAGCAGTAATGTGCCAAAGGTGTGCTTTGTATGTTTGATAAAGCTGAATGCAAGTGGATGGACTCAATAAAGGAAGCTACAGCAAGTATGCAATAATTGAGCAGGGATGTTAAAAACTGGAGGTCTCTCATTCATGCCATTGCCATAAGTCAAAGCCAACTTGATGGTGCATAGAAACGTTTTGAGAAGCAACCAGAATGTGCTCAGGACAGGATCTAACTAGATGTTTCTATTCTGCACACTTTGAAAAGTCATTACATAAACTACATCTCAAGTTTTAAGTTCTTGTTTTGAAAAATAGGAAAGGTACTCTAAGGAAATTATTGTAATTATTGTATTATTATAATTATTGTATTGTAAGGAAATTATTGTAAGTACACTAGAAGCCTAACCTAAAATTGTTGCCCTATGCTTGTTAAACTAACATTGTTCAAGCTTGCGAAGGGCACTAAAAGTTTGTTCTGACATTGTGCCTGCCATACGGGAACATTTTGAAATAATGGGCTATTTAGGAGTAATAACTCCAGCCATTTACTCATTTTATGCACAATCTCCTCATCGTTACCCATCACCAGAAGAGATATACACTAGGTGTAGACTTTGTACAGGCCACTCCAAATAGTAGCTTCCACTGTTTGGAACCATTGAGATATGCACCAAATATCATAGGGATGGAGGAAGAAACAAAAATTTTAACATAAGAAGTACCTTTAGCTTGGCATCCTGTTCAGTATTTATGAGATCTTAACCCACACTTATGGTTTCATTATCTTTATGGATTCACATTTATGGTTGTTAATGACTGGGTGTGACACCTCCAAAACCTACCTCTTAAACCAGACAGCACCCCAGCCAAAGGGTCCCTGAGGCACTGGAGAATGGGGCACTAAGAAACTATTATTGCAGCACTCTTTTAGTCATTAGTCACATTGACAGAAGCAGTTGCAACAGGATCATGTGGGGTCTCTCCAGCTGTCTGTCTCAATATGCCACATGACCAGGAAAACACTGCAGTCATAACTTCCCAATGCCTTGGAATCTTTAGTTGGGGTTCTGCCTGGCTTAGGAATTAGTTTTTTTTCAGGGGCGGGAACATAAACAGAAAAAGCTACAATAATATAGCTCCATCATTGTAGCTATATCTCATGATATAGGAACTCAGCCATTGGTTGAAACTCCACTACACAAATAATCCAGTTTGAAATTGGATTATTTTCTGTGGCTCCTTTCTATGGAATCCTGGGATTTATAGTTTTACAAGGCATTTAACCTTCTCCACAAAAGAGTGTTGGTGTCTCACCAAACCACAAATCCCAGGATTCCAGAGGAAGGACCCATGGCATATAATCCAGTTTCAAACTGGATTATTTGTGTAGTGTGGATTCGGCCTTAGTCTGAGTCTGTAGTGATGCAATACAAAGGGCTTTGGGGGTGAAATCAAGCTTTCGTTCTACTTAAGATAAACTGATTTACTCAATGGGGCTTATCAGGACCAAGTGGGGAATTTCTCCAGCTATTTATGTACTATGTATGGTCACATAAATTAGAAATGTGGATCTGAATCCTATAGTTTACTGTATACCCATCAAGTAAATTGTTGAATGGTGAATGTAATATAGGTAAATCCCATTGTCAGTATGTCTATGTTGGTTGGAACTAACACTAGGATTTAGGCAACGGTTGAGCAGTTAAGTTAACCTTGAATATGTCTACAGGAGTTTGTAACTATTTTCCCATCCTGTGCAAACACATACACATAGCTATTTACCCTGAAGAGAAATTTCCATATCTGAACTACACACACACTGCATTTCATTTTCTCCAAACTTCTAAATTATCTGAGAACATCTTGTGGATTTGCTATCCTCTAGGGGGATTTTGGGTTCTCTGGACTAATTGATGATTTATGAGATGTGTGAAACATATATAGTGAATTATATCTATGATAGATTAGCTTTTCACCACTAATGATACTTCTGCCAGTGCTAACAGCTGATGTTTGTCATTGGAGAGTAAGAGGGAGATACACGGTGATCACAAAACAAGAATAAAAGATTTAAGGGACTCTTTAAATACAAACAATAAGAACTGTAAAATGAGAAAGAGAGACAGGGGAGGGAGTGTGAGAGAGAGAGTTTCATGGTTCAATTCATAAATGGTCAAACACTTTGTTAACAATAAATACAAGCTGATAAAACTCTGTACTGTATTTTAATATTTCTTGAGGTAAGATTGGAAGAACTGCAGATTGTTCAACAGCAAAAAGTGGGGTTGCCAGATGAAATAAGGGGCAAGGCTTCTGTCTCTTGAATGGTTAAAAAAAAAAAGTCTGTTAATGACAACACGGTGCCTGCAACTTCAGGTTGTTCAGGCACCTAGTCCCATTTTAGGTGCATCTTGGCCTTGGGGGACCTGGCACCCCATGGCGCAAGGTATGGGGGCTAATGCTTCAGGTGCACAGACAGTGCAGGGGTCTTGGCCAGCGCAGCAGACCTTTAATTGGGCCCCAGAACAATGGTCCCCTTGGTCTCCTTATGGGTTGGGATCGACGGTTCCCCCTTTTGGGTTGGCCCAGGGGTCACCTTATACACCTCAAGGTACTGGTTATGACTCCATTGCGTATTCGGCAATTCCCTTTGGGGAAATGTCCCTCCCTTTAGGTGACCATTTGCTTCCATCCACTAGGGATAAAATAGTCAAAGCGGAATACATGGACCTTTTTTCGCTGCTTTATAGGGAAGTGGGAAAAAAAGACAAGGATGAGATGGATGAGAAAGAGAAGGAAAAATTGAAGAAGAGGAAGGTAGAGAGGAACTGGACCAATTGGCTTTTGGGTTTCCTCATCTATGCTGGGGTTGTGGTTAAGGCGCATCCTCATCGAGCAGCCACCCTGTTCCAGTACCTGGATATAATTCACAGGGCATATGGTGATTTTGCAGGTCCAGCTTGGCTCCTTTATGATGAGGCCCTTAGAATGAGGGCAGCAATTTATCCTTCCTTGAGGTGGGACATGATGCATCCCCAGTTATGGATGCAGCTCATGACCCCGGCTCGCCCGATCCAAGGGGAGAGGACACATAGTGGGCACTTAATTAGGTCATCTAGCAGCCCTGGGGCACGTGCCCCCATTGGCACAGCCCCTGCTGTTAAGCAGGTTTGTTGGGAATTTAGTTCACATGGGTTCTGTGCTAGAAAGCCCTGCAAGTACAACCATGAGTGCTCCATCTGTGGTGGGGGGCATTCCTTTTGGAACTGCTTCAGGGGAAAACAGGCTCCCCGGGGTGGTAGGGCCAATCAAGGAGGCAGACGTGGAGCTTTCACCACTCACACTCAAAAAGGGGCCTAACCCAATCAACAATGAGGTTTTACAGCGTTGGCTTACAGTATATCCTGACAGGACAGCAGCTAAATATTTACTTAACTGTTTCCAGTTTGGGTTTAGGATCCCATTTCAGGGAGTTAGGCAGCCATGTTGGGCCTGCAATTTGAAATCTGTTTGTGGTTTGGAGCATGTGGTTAGGGATAAGATTAAAAAAGAAGTCAACGAGGGGCGAGTTCTAGGTCCCTTTCCGGGTCCTCCGGGTCCCAACCTACGGGTGTCGCCTTTGGGCGTTGTGCCTAAAAAGGTCCCAGGGGAATTTAGGCTCATTCACCATTTATCATACCCCAAAGGGGACTCAGTGAATGACTCTATTCCCCACAAATTGTATACAGTTAAATACACTTCCTTTGATGCAGCAGTTTGGGCAGTTTGCCTTCAGGGTTGGGGGGCTGAGTTGGCGAAATGTGATATAAAATCTGCTTTTTGACTTCTGCCAGTTCATCCAGATGACTTTGAGTTATTGGGTTTCCAGTTTGAAGGGCATTTTTACATGGATCGGGCTCTCCCCATGGGTTGTTCGGTTTCATGCAACTCATTCGAGACCTTCAGCACCTTTCTTGAATGGGCATTGAGAACTAGGACCGGTTTACACAGTGTTGTTAACTATTTAGATTACTTTTTAGGATAGGACCTTATCAGTCTGGCCAGTGTGTGTATTTGTTGCACCAGATTGAAGCGTTGGCGGGTGAGCTGGGGGTTCCCCTTGCACCTGAAAAAACAGAGGGTCCTGCCCAAGTTTTGACCTTTTTGGGTGTTGAAATTGACACAGTTAATCAGCAATGTAGATTGTCTACTGTTAAAGTTACTGATTTAAGGAACAAGGTATCCCAGTTTTTGCTTAGGCGAAAAGCTACCTTGCGTGAATTTCAGGTCCTTATAGGTCATCTGAACTTTGCGTGTAAGGTAGTAGCACTGGGGAGGGCTTTCCTTCGCCGATTCTGTGACGCTATTCAGGGCGTACAACAACCCTATTTTTTAATCTGCATATCTAAGGATATCAGGGCGGATTTGCTTGTCTGGCAGCAGTTTTTAGACCACTTTAATGGCGTCTCCTTTTGGCGTGAGGAACGGAAGCTCAAAAGTAATTTCCAGATAGCCTCCGATGCTGCTGGTTCCATGAGGTTTGAGGTTTATTTCGGTGAATGGTTATATAGAAGAGGGAATTTCAGTAGGTATTGTTTGTCATGAAAACTTCATCTGCTGAAATTCCCTTTTCCATACAACTATTAAAGCTACAGGAACTCTGTCCTTTATTTCACCAGGCAACCCTATCAGTATGGCAAGGAATGAAGTGGTGGGTGTACAACTGGTTCTTATAATCCAACCAAAATAACATGTGGGTCACCATTGACTTCTATGGTGCCACCATATTAGTCTTAGTTTTTTATTTTGGTTTTTTGTCTTCATGCTCCTTCTGTTTTATTTTGCTTTTCATTCTTTTCAAAAGCTCTATGAAGGAAGGCATGAGTCATGTCTGCATTTTTCAAAACAAAAAAATTGGGTAGTTTATGCCTTATTTTGCTAATCAACATGAATACTATGTTATGAAGTGTTACTATCAAGGTCATTATCAGAGTTTCTTTTAAAAAATCTCTCCTGCTTAAGCTTTTTTTTTTATCATGACCAAGATGTTTTCTACATTGCAAAGAATTGTGGCAGCTAACAGAGAGTAAGAGGTTGTCTCTCAGTGTAGGGGTGTCAAATCAGTTCCTTCAAGGAAATGGTGTGGAGAAATACTTGAATCCGAATACGTGAAACTGGAGCTATCCAGTGTAGCTAGATGATGAAGATTCTGGACAGTCCAAAGAAATACTTCTTTGCTCAATGCTAAATGATGGATTTCACATCCATAATATACAATTATAGAAAGAAACTCTGATTGCTTTCAAAGTAGTTTAGATAGGTTCATGAGGGAATAATATTACCAGCAACTGGCAGTAATGAGCACTATATATTACTTCAGAACTGGGAACAGTATACTTCACAATACCCATTGTTGTTGTTGCTGCTGTTATTTTATTCATTTACAGTTGTCCCTCCATATCCACGGATTTAACTATTCACGGCTTGAAAATATTCTTAAAAAAATAATAATCCAAAAAGCAAACCTTGATTTTGCCATCTTATATAAGGGACACCATTTTACTATGCCTTTGCATATAATGGGACTTGAGTATTCACAGATTTTGGTATCCATTGGGGGGGGGGGGGGTCCTGGAACCAAACCCTAGTGAATATGAAGGGACAACTGTATATCCCGCCTCTCTCCTGACAATGGGGCTCAAGGCAGCTAACATCATCTTCAATACAATATAAGTTAAAAACAATACAAAAGTAAAAATAACAGCATACATATAAAATTTTAAAAACAACCAATAAGTTTAAAACATTAAACATTACAAATATTAAAATGCATCAAAAACACACTATAAGACCCTTAAAAATCTTGAAAACTACACCACACATCCTTATAAGCCCAGTCCTTCTCAGTTTGTACAAACCTGGTACCACAAAAATGTTTTAGCCGAACATTGGAAGGAGACCAAGGATGGGGCCACCCTGGCCTCTCTGGGGAGGGTGTTCCAAAATCTGGGAACAGCCACTGAGAAGCCCTTTTCCCTTGTTCCAGTTCCAGGGAAGTATGAACAAGTGGGTATTTTTGCACTTGTGAATTTCTCGTAAGTTCGCCAAAGGCATTTGGCTGGCCATGGAGTGGACAAAATGCAGGACTAGATAGACCTTTGGTCTGTTCCAAAGGTCATTGGCCAATATATCTTAGTACTGTTCTGATGCACAGAAGTATCCTAGGGTTCCCAATTAGAGTCTTTGCCAGCCTGACTTTGAAATGTTAGATAAGGAACCTGGGACCTTCAGTATGCAAAAAATGTGCTATCCCACTGTTCTGCTACCTTAAAATATAATTTTCCTGCAATGAATTCCAAATCCATATCAGAACATATTGAAAGTAACGTTTGTGGGGGCGGGGGGAGAGGACACTTCCCCTGGCACACATCCACACCACACATCCACAGCTGCTTCTGATCACACCCACTGCTGGTACATGACTACCAGAACAGGTCCCTGCACATTTGCACATTAGTCCTTGTGAGCAAAATGGTTACATATCCCAAGTGCTCATTTAGCATAACCCATTCTGTTATCCTAAATAAAGTCCTACAAATTGACCTTGTCAAGAGATTTTAAATGTTTATTTTGCCTCCATTTGCCTAAACGTTTTGAATGTAATGGATGTTGGATGGATACATCTTAGTTACAGGCAGAGAAAAAATAATTTTTAGGGAATAATTCCTGATTTTATAAACATGTGAGAAGGATTTCACGCCAGTACCTGTGCACTTTTTTCTTGTCTATCGCACCTCACAGACAAACTTATAAATCCTACCTCACAGACATACTTACAAATGTGTAATTATGTATTGTCTCTTGATTCAACTCCCAAAACCTACCTTAAGAGCCTGCAGCCTCACTAACAGAAGTCTCTTCTACTGGCACAGTAGGATGACATTTCTGCCCCCCCTCCTTACACCAGCAAGCGAGGCTGCAAGGAGCAGAAGAAAGACTCCTGTTGCACTTCCTTATAGTACCACAGCCTGCTAACAGGAAGGGTCTGAAAATGTCACCATTTGTGTTTGTGACAATAGTGCCACAATCATAAACGTAAATACTGAACAGTTATGAATGTGTAGTTTAGCCAGACTAAGTATCATAAGCTAAGGTTCCAAAATGATGACTGTTACTGTGTGTGCAAACATCATGCGTGTGTGTATGAGGTTATCAAGACACCTTTTAAAAAAAAAAAATATAGAAAAGAGACAATCAACATGCTGATTAAGCATCTCTTATTCATTAAAAAGATACAACGATTGATAATGTATCATAGAATTAATGGTCAAATTAACTGCAACACCACTGATGCAACTGGCAGTTGTGTGTGTGGCGTTTAAAAAGTAAATCACAAAGACAAGAAGACCAGTCTGGGTTAGAATCCTGATTATGGATGGCAGGAAAGTTTTCACCCTTTACCACACTGGGGTTCCAATCCAGACTGAATTCTGGTGTCAGCTTTTTTTGTGTTGTGAAGAAAGTTCCCATTTACTTCATTGCTAGAGGTGGAAAGAATATTTGAAAATATTTTTTAAAAAACATGATGAGAAAACATGTTTCTCTGTTTCTCAACTTTCAGGAAACCCTGGGGAGAAAAAACCTGGGTAAGCACAAATCTTTGCAGATTAAGATTTGTTCTGCACAACTTGTAGATGGTATTTTTCTACTGAAAACAGCATTTTCTGAAGCGGAAACTGTTTCCTGTGAATAATATTATTTTTTTGCTCAAAATACCATGCATAGATTTTAAGTAGAATAATTGTCCAATGAAGAATTTTTGCAGAGAAAACAGAAATTCCTGCACAGGAAAAAAAAAATTATGAGGTTTTTGGGTTTTGTTTGTTTGTTTGTTTGGTTGTAATTTGGCACAGCAATCTTTTCTGTTCAGAAAATGCTATTTTCTGTGCAAAGATAACATTTGTAAATTTTTCATGGAATGTCACAAACTGTGACTAATCTTAGAAAGCTGCATAGTTTTCAAAGACTTTTCCGTAGCAGGATGAAAATTGCTCAAATTACTCATTGTTTTCTTTGTGACTGAAATTAGTGACACATTACCTGCCTAGTACTTGCATGAATGACATTGTCTTTAGTCTGTTCCTGAGCTAGTATGGCATAGTGGTCTGGGTGTTGGACAATGACTTTGGAGACCAGGGTTTGAATACCCACTCAACCATAAAAACCCACTTGGTTGACCTTGGGCAGGTTCACCTTAGGGTCTTCATAAGTCAGAAATGACTTGAAGGCACACAATAACAACAGAGACATGAGAGTGTAGGCTAGCAGACATAATTAGTGAGGAAACACTACCAGTTATTTCCTCCACAGCTCACCTCAATTGCTGTGCTACAATTTGTAAGTATCAAGATGTTTATTTTCTATATATCTATATATCTATATCTATATCTATATCTATCTATATATATTATATATATATTTGGTGGAGTTGCTTTTAATATCTTAAGAGCTGCCCCCTTTCCTTGAACCTTTTCATGTAGTAGAAAACTGTCTTCCTCCTTGCTCTAATTAACAAATGGTGATAACATTATAACACATGTACATATTAACATTTCTAACATTTCACTATTTTCTCCTAATTATTTAAGAAAGGCAATATCTTAGTTAATTCGATGTTTACACAGTATTCTGGACATGTTAAGTACTGTGCTGAAGAAGCACTAAATATTATTTTCCTTTGCAATCACATTTTCCCATGCGTTGGGTTTACTGTTGCTTAATTTCCTCTCTTTCCATGGCTGTCCTTGCCTATATCTGTTATCTACTAATTAATTCAGAAAGAAGAGTCAGTATACAAATAAGAGAAGAAATCCAAAAGGATGAGCAGCTTAGGGGCCTCATATAATTTAAAGCCACATTATTAATGAGTCAGGTATTTTTTCTATAATGTGACAACTGAAATGTGCTTAATTATTGTTATGCACATCCTCCAAGAAACTCTAATGGTAGTATACATGCTCTTCACCCCCTATCCTTACAATAATCTACAATAATCCTATTAGAAAGATTTAGTTAAACACTAGCAAGCATTTTGACAGAGTAGAAATTCAAATCAAGACTTCCCTGGCCCTAGTCCAACAAATTAACCAATGCATTGCACTGGCTCTGTTGCATCTTCTGTAATTGCTCCAAGTCCTTTATAATCTCCATAATGACCAGGGCTGCTGACACACTGTAGAAATAATGCAGTTTGACACCACTTTAAGTGTCATGGCTCAAAGTGTCAGGGATTTTTAGTTTTGTGAGATATATAGCCTTCTCTGTCAGAAAGCTCTGGTGTTGCAACAAACTACAAATCCCAGGATTCCATAGGATGGAGCCATGATAATTAAAGCCATGTCAAACTGCATTATTTCTGCAGCGTGCCAGCAGCCCAGGTCACCATTGTTGGTTTCATGTTAGGGAGAAAGTGGTGATGAGCCTGGGCCATGACTCATGAAATCCAGGTTTTGAAAATCTTGCCCGCAACAAACTTGCTAAGTTTCTTTAAGTAAACCTTCACTATGGGGATGGCAATGCTTTCCCTCCTCCTATACCAGTCTGGTATAGTGGGCATATAACTGGATAAGAATCTATATATAATTCTTGGGTATGTTGCCATTTTCAGTGTGCTGATTGGCTGCTTAGGTGTCAGGATCCGCCTCTCCTCACAGGACTGGGCCCCTGGTGCAGCAGTCGGCACAGCCTCGTTGCAGACTCTGGCCCTGGCTGTGGGAGTCTTGGGAGAACCAGGGCCAAGCTATCAGATGCAGCTGGCTGCAATTATGCAGCACACCTGAAGCAGCCGCAGGAACTGCTATTTAAGAGCGGCATTCGGCCCTCAGTCTTGGTTACCACAACATGGTCTTTTGTGCTGTCTGTAGCTATTCTTCGTTTCTGGGTTGGGACAGGACTTTGTGTCTTTTGTGCTGTCTGTAGCTGCTCCTTGCTGTTGAGCCTAGAGTTAGAAACATGTAAAAAGCTTCAAGTCCTTTCTAAACATGGTGATGGAGGGACTCTTGCATTCTGGCATGTGTGGGGGATGTTTGTGTGTGTTGTGTGGGGGTGTGGTGTGTGTTTGCGCATGTGCTTGTGCATGGCAGTGGTGGAGGGGCTCTCACATTCTGCTATATACATGTGTCTCTCTGTCTTGTGTGCTGTGTGTGTAGTGCGGTGTGTGTGTATGTATGGTTGCATGGCAGCAGTAAAGGGGCTTTCATAGCCTGGTGTTTGTGTAGTGTTTGTGTAGTATGGTGTGGTGTGTGTGTCTGGTTGTGTGTAGCACCGTATGTGTGTGTATGTGTTGTTATGTGGTGGTGGGGCTCTTGTGCCCTGGTACATGTGGTGTGTGTGTGTAGTTTCAGCGTGTGTATGTGTGGTTCCATGGCAGCAGTGGGGCTCTCGTGTCTTGGTGTGTGCATGTCTAGCTTTGTTTTTGTGTATGTGCAGTTGCATGGCAATGGTGGCAGAGGGGCTTTCATTTCAACTAGCCATTATAGTTGACTTGAAAATGAGAGGGCCTGTCTGTATTGATTTCCCAAAAGTTTGTTATATTGAGTCTGTAGAGTAAAAGACCTAGTCTGCCAAAATATGCCTGTGTCAGAGAAAGCTGAGAGATGTAACTGTACTTGTTCCAGCTTGGCCAGAAGCCCAGACACACAGATAAGATGCTATGCAGCCGCCACAGATAAAACAGCCGCCCCGATTGTTTTTAGCAGAGGGGTGGGGTATAAATAAATTTTATTATTATTATATTATTATTATGCTTGAAACAAGTAATATGGTTTGTCTTGTTTATTAGAATCAGAAACAATGGGTCATTCAGCCTAGGAAGTGTTATCTTCTTCTGGGCGCATTGCCCAGTTCAGTGCCTTGAGATATCAAAAATAGTAGCTGGACACAGAGAGCTGAGAAATTATTTCTGTTTCAAAAGGTTTTCTAAAATTGAAATCTGCCTGGTAACCACTATAATGCCAGGCAGATTTCACCGTATGTGAATTTTTAGGTTTTGTTTCTCTGTAATAAAGATATGTGTGCCTTGTTTTGGGGAACACAGCATGGTGTTTATTCCCCGTGTTACTTGCTTGCAATGAAGTCATCTGAACAACTGAACCTTGGCTTTGAGATTTCTTTATGATTACCCAGATAGACCTTAACAAAAGGCTGTATATTAATGTGCCAAATGATTGTACTCTTGACATGTTTCCTAAGTGGCAAATCAGCAGAGTGGGAATGGAAACACCGTACCATTTTATATATGTAATTGTGTATGTGTCAGGAGTTAGAGACTGAACTCCATTATAAAATGGCCAAACAAACTGCAGAGTCATGCTGAGTCAAAATGGCTGACTCCATGAACTGCCTAGTCTTCCTTAGCTACAGAAGGAGGGTTCTTATTGGTGTGTAAGATCATGTGATTGAGTAAGCCAATGCCCTGTTACTGTGAATATGGGAGGGCTCAGAGCAGAACTTACTTCTCTTCTTCCTGTGAATGCTGAGGCCTGGTGAAGCAGTTTCTTCTGGAATTGTAAATATTTGTATATATTGCAACTGAGTTTGAAGATAAAAGTGCCTCCTGCTTATTTGGACGTCAAACACTCTGTGTGTGAGTATTCTTGGGAACGGGTTGCTACTGAGTCTGCTGAGATAAATTTTGGGCTTCTGCTGGGGATTGCATGTCCTATCATCCCCTGACCATATGTTACACTAGCCATAGCTAGTTAGAGAGAATTAGGCTTGAATTGGTAGTCAGCCATGAAGCTCCTGGGTAATTATGGGCAATGCTTTTCTCTCTGTCTAATATGGGAGCTCAAGTGGGTGTTGGGAAGAACCATGTAACCCACCCAACGGTCCATTGAAGAAGAATGGGATAAAATAAATACTACAGCTGCTGGTACTATTACTAGCATCCAGCTCATAGTTTTAGCTTTTAACCAGCCAACACAATTCTTTGGAGGAGAGGATATCAGTAGATGTTATTAAATAATAAGAGAAAACAAGACGAAATAACCACACTCAAAATCCAATGTGGATGTTTCTCAGGAATTTGAAATAATAGTTATTTATTGCTTTATTTTGAAATTGCTCAGACTGCTATTTACAGAGTTTTGTGGTTCTTAGTACATCAGTATATTTCCTGCAGTACAGCACACTTCCCCATGTTTCCTCCCTGACCAAAATTCAAATAGCTACATTATTCTCCTTATATGTTTATGCCACGTAGTCCAGTCTGGTTATTTCTCTCTCTCAATTTGCTGTGGAATCCAGGCCTCCTGTAGTTTTGTTTTATTTTCTCAAATAACTATGCTCTTCAAATATATAAATCATTCCAGAGGTTCTCTGCTCTATAATATTTTTGTAAGAGCAGGCAACTATACTCAAAAGATGGCAGCAAAAAGCCTTTATGAAATGTTGAAATTTCCACTGACTCCACTTTATGTTGTATATAACCAATTTTTATATATATATATATTTTTACTATTTCTGGAGCAACTGTATGAAAATTACTAATATTTCTGCAAGCTCAGAATATGTATCAGATCTGTGATTCCATTATATAATATCTTATATTTGGCAACATCATTTTTCTTCCTTTAGCTCCTTGTTTTTTTTACTGAGATAGAATTGCATCAAGATTCTAATTGACTCATGTTTCTTATCTGTTAAGAAACGTGACTTTCTCTATATCCTTCTATTTTTCCAAAGTCTTTTCTACTTCCATCTGCTTTATCACCAATTTCTCATTCTATGAGATGACAAAATATTGAGTGAACAAAAGCATTCTTATGTCCTACATCATTATTCTCTTCCAGCCTCTTCCAGTAGTTATGTTGCTAAAATCTCTTATCTCTGGTACTGAAAATACACATTTCTTCCAATATTAGAAATGTTTTTTCCCCTGTTTAATGTTTAATCAAGTTGGTGGTTATTGAAGAGGATTCATTATAGCCTTCTCCACATGGTAATTTTTTATTTTTTAAAAATGATTTAAGATTCAGTTAATAATATATGGACATGGAAATCATTTCTGTAAAGCACATGCCTGTGAGCAGAAATGTTTGTGTGCATTCTAAGTTCAAAAAGTGCCCCCCCCCCATCCAGGCGCTGACAGCCCAGAGCTATACATAACTGACACTCAGGGCTATAGACAACATTTCAACTGGGATCATGTGCTGTTCTCTTCACTTGAGTCCTGTTTTGTCTTGTATGTCATATGTCTTCTATGTCCCTCTAACCTTCAGAACTCTCCACAGTAATTCCTTCTGTTACTTCATTGGTTTCTGTTATGCTGTAGGTTTGTTGGCCATTCATCCAGCCAGCTCTTCCCCTGTTTGATGCAAGGTCTCTTGCTCCATCAATGTCTGCTCTTCTCTTTCTTTGTCTTGAGCCTGTGTATCCTTCCTTCAATTCCTGTCACTCTTTCTCTTTTTTCTTTTTAGAAACTATCTCAAAATGTATTTTCTAAAATCTTAAAATCTTTAGAATCTTCAAATTCCCCTATTTTGTCTCATAAACTCCTTTGATTTCTTATATATTAAAGTTATATACAATATGTAATTTAATCAGTGTTTTCCATTCATAGTTTAAGTGTAAACAGCAATGGCACCATTTTGTTCCTTCCTTCTATTTTTCTATTCCTTTCATTTTGATTTAATTAGATTGTGAATTGGTTTGGTATGAGAGCCAGTGTGGTGGAGTAGTTTGAGCATTGGGCTATGACTGGAGACCAGGGTGTAAATCCCCACTCAGCTTGAAAACCCACTGGATGACCTTAGACAAGTCAAACTCTCTCAGCTGCAAAGGAAGGCAAAGCCCCCCCCCCCGAATAAATCTTTCTAAGAAAACCTGATGATAGGTTCACCTTAGGGTTGCCATAAGTCAGTAACAACAATTGGTTTGATCAGAAAGTTCTCAATTTAGTATAAGTACTAAGCCTGAGTGTAGGCAAACTGCAGCATGCCTAATGTCTTGAACTTCAGTCATTCCCAACAAGCACAACTAATGATCAAAGATTATTGGAGCTGCAATACACAACATCTCAAGAACATCAGGTTATATATTGATAACCTAATACATTCATACCATACCATGACTATATTTCTAGAGAGGTTATGACTTTTCCCAGTAATCTGTGATGCCTTACACCCAAATTCTCAAGTACATAGGCTTCCATGGATACCTGTGTCATTTTGGTCTGCTAGTAACTATGCAAGCTGTGCCTGTATGCACACAAGAAGTGGGCTAACCACATGTCAGAGGTACTGATGTATATAGATTTAACATGTTCAGGGGATCATAGAGTAACCCTGAAGCAGGGAGAAATCATTCCAATCGAGCAACACTTTAAACTAATTGTATAGTGAATTGCACAACTATTTTGTAGAGAGGTCAATCTTAATTCTAAATAGTGTATATTCTGTTCTGTTCTGCTACTAATAAGAATAATAATGTTAATCCATCAATAATGTTATAACATGTAACCAAAAAGGGAGAGAAGGTGTTCAGTGCATTGGTTTGAGTGACCAACATGAGATATACAAATTCCAAGATTTGCTGAGGAATGATGCTGTCTGGGAGCATCACTAGTTGTAATTCAAACTAGTGAAGGCACTAAGAATTGGAAAATGGCAGCTATTTGAAAATGCCTTCAGAAACTTTTAAAAATATCTTTATTTAACAATAAATTGCTGAGAATAGCATTCCAAAGGGATGTAGCTGCTACCACTAGAAAGGCTCTGCAGTTCACCCTTGCGAATATTGGCAGGGTGCCCAAGGGAATGCAGAACAGTGCTTCCCTCACAACAAAACATTAGAACTTTATTGGTAAAAATGATTCAGCACTATACTTTGTCATCCTTCTAGTTATGCATGTTTTATGTTGCTCAAGTAAGTTAGGCTGTATGCTTTGCTTAGCATTATCCTTCCAAGCAATTCTATAAAATGCAAAGCAAGTTACTGAAGCTGTAATATGCTTTAAGGTCATGCCACCCTGGGCAGTGTTTAAAGAGATTTTCTTTTGCTGGTCAATTTGCATATAATGTTTGAGTTCATTCTAGAGCACAGTTTCTTCAGGGTAAGTACCTTTATGATTTGTGTCTACATTACAATGTTTCTTAGATCAAATACTTTGACAATTTAATGTTCTGATGTTCATCATTCATTCATGGACTGAAAAAGAGGGGGGGTAATGCATAATAATCAGATGCCTATGAGTGCAGAAGTTCTGTTGCTTTTAGACTGAAGTTTTTGTCAAAACAATTAATTGGTTAATATGAAGCTCTGATTCTGTAAAACCCTACAGATTGGAATTAAACATGAAGATGTAAAGACATCTGCCATCAACAGATAGCATGCTTGGTTCCTCTGTGCTTCTATAATCCCTAATACAGCATAACTGTGTTAAACTATCATAATGTTGTGCATTGCAGACTGGTAGAAAATGATGTAAAATACAGCAGTGTTCTCGAATATTAACACAGGCAAATTGTGGTAGACTAAGGGACTATCTGAATGGTGAAAATACTCTTCACAGAGTTCACATAGGACTCTTCACAATCCTACCGGTCTTAATGGGATCCTGCATCATATTGCCATATTCAGAAGGAGGGGGAGCCAAAAAACTCCAAGGGAAAAGCCTTTGTGGCTTTTTCCAGAGTTTTTAAAATATAGCAAGAGGAATGCACATTCTTGCTCATTGGGACAAGTGATTCACTTTGAATCGCTTTCCCATAGGAGAGGAAGTGCAAAGCTGATGGGCTGGACAAATATGGAGGCAGGGCTAGCTAACAGGGCAAGTGCCCAGCATCCCTATTTTGATTTTTTTACCTTAGCAAGCTAGCAAGAAAACAAGGTGGTGTTTTTGTTTTGTTTTTTGCATTAAATCAAAAAATCACTCCAACACAATGTGAAGTCGAAGGCTTTCATGGCCAGCATCCTTGGGTTTTTTTCCGGGCTGTGAGGCCATGGTCTGGAATAGTTTCTTTCTGACATTTTGCCTGCATCTGTGGCTGGCATCCTCAGAGAAAGGAGGATTCTCAGAGAATTCTCTGATGCCAGCCATATATGCAGGTGAAATGTCAGAAAGAAACTATTCCAGAACGCGGCCTCACAGCCTGCAAAAAACCCAAGGAAAATCACTCCAACACACCTTGGACATTGTGTTTTTGTTTAAGTTTGGCAGTGGCAAATTGAGATAAGTGTAAACTCAAGTAAATCACTCACAGCTGCCATTTTTATGCAAAGCTTATGGGGGCAAAAACATTAAGACAGGTTGCAGCTGCTGTGAAATTCCATTACTGCAGTAATGGGCACTCCATTTTTGGGGGGGGGGTTCATATAGACAAGCCCTAAGTGTTGGGGTGTGTGTCTGTTGTTAGCTTCAACTGCATACATACATCATGCACAATTCTGGCCTCTAAATGCTCACAAATTAGTGACAATGCTTAGCCGTATCCCATATATGTTCTTTTCATCTTTTCATTTTGTGGGGTGTCTGTGTGGAAATGAAGCTGAAGAAATTGTACACCAATTACTGTTGAGTTTGTTTGCAAGAGCACACAGTAGCCTTCAGTTTTAAGATGTCAGGATCACCAAATGTTCCATGATTCATAAAGCACATTTTCTTTCTGCTGTACAGTTTTATTTTGTTTTTAAAACAGAACTATGCACCAGATTGCAACATTGCAGTGTTTGTTGTTTGGTCTAAGTATTGTATCAGGCTTGAGTTACTGTCACTGAAAGATGTACATGTTTTTATCAAGGGAAGTCATCATATGGTACAGGAGATATCCCTTCAGCAGCTATTCCTTCTGACTCGTTTTATCAGGCTTCCAGCTTCAGGGAGCAATCATCAACATTAACAGGGGTCATTGTGACACACTGAGACATTCTTCACAGTCTCCTATGTTAAGTGAAATTCTTTAGAGAGCTGAATGTCCTTAGGTCCTGTCAGCTCCCTTGGAGGATGCTATGGTTTCAAAGTCATTCTGTGTGTGTTTTTCAGCATGACTTGATTTAGAGGAAGAGACATGCTCATATTTGAAATGATGTGCAAAACACTTCTACACAAAGTGAAAGGAAAACTGGGAAGGTAAGAGAAATGAAGGATTCAAAAGTCTTCCATGTCCTAGCCACACAAAATGCAGGTTTATGGATGGAAGAGCAATTTTGCAGAAGCATAGCAATTCAGTTGAATGATTCCATTGCCGACTTTTCTTGTTGGTTACAGGCACATAGCAGTGGTATGTGAGCTACAAATGTACACATAGGGTCTGTTTGCATGTGTTTAATTCCTCTGTATATTTTTTTTAAAGATCCTTAAGTGGAATGCTAATTCCTTATTTTTGTTAAATGCTTCCATGGAGCAGTCCTGTCAGACCTATTCAGTGTATCCTATTCTCATGATTTTTTGTAGTACAGCCTAAATAAATAATCAACCATAGAATCATAAAGTTGGAAGAGACCACAAAAGCCATCCAGTCCAACCCCTGGCTATGCAGCAATACACAAAACACCCCTGACAGATGGTCATCCAGTCTCTGTTTTAAAACCTCAAAAGAAAGACTCCACCACCTTCCAAGGCAGCATTTTCCACTGTTGGAACAGCTCTTACTGTCAGGAAGTTCTTCCTAATGTTTAGGTAGAATACCTTTTCCTGTAGTTTGAATCCTTTGCTCATGTATGACCTAGTCTCTGGAGAAGCAGAAAGAAAGCTTGCGCCTTCTTCAAATATTTAAACATGGCTATCATGTCACCTTTTAACCTTCTCTTCTCCAGGCTAAACATACCCAGTTCCCTAAGCTACTACTTATAGGGCATGGCTTCCAGACCTTTCAACATTTTGATTGCCCTCCTTTGGTCCCACTAACAACTTCTCTCCAGAATGAAGAGGAGCCATTGGTGAGAATCCTTTGGGGTTTGGTCAGTCAATCAATTACAAATCCACCTAACAGTAGCATTGTCTAGCCCACATTTCAGTAGTTTAATTGCAAGAATACAATGGAGGACTTTGTTGAAGGCATTACTGAAATCAAGGTATGCTATATCCACAGCATTCCCTTCATCTACCAACCTTGTAACTTTATTAAAAAAGAGATAAGATTAGTCTAGCATGATTTGTTTTTGAGAAACCCATGTTGACTTTTAGTAATCATAGCATTCCTTTGTAAGTTCTTACAGACTGTATGCTTAATGATCTGCTCTAGAATTTTTTCTGGTATTGTTGTCAGACTGAGTGATAATTATTTGGGTCCTCTTCCCCCCTCTTGTTTTGTTTTGAAGATGGGGACAATATTTGCTCTCCTCCAGTCCGTTGGGACCTTTCCTGTTCTCCAGGAATTGTCAAATATGATTGCCACTGGTTCTGAGATTACTTCTGCCAATTCTTTTAATACTCTCAGATGTAGTCTATCTGATCCTGGAGACTTGAATTCATTTAAAGTATCCAGGTATTCTTGTATTACATCTTTTCCTATTCTGTGTTGCATTTCCCCTACTGCCTCATCTGCTCCATTTTCCCCAGGCTGAACATTGTTTTCCTTTTGGGAGAAGACAGAGGCAAAAAGGGTGTTGATTAGTTCAGCTTTTTCTCTGTCCCCATTAGCATTTCTTCATCTTCTGCACAGAGTGGCCCTACCATTTCCTTGTTCTTCCTTTTGCTACGGATATAACAATAATAAAATAGCCATTTTTATTGTTTGAAAATGAACAAGTATATTCCTTTTGCTACGGATATAACAATAATAAAAAAGCCATTTTTATTGTTTGAAAATTGTGTGCTTTAGCTGTTCTGACTTTGTGTTGTTTGCTTGAATTCCTCTTTGGTGATTTTCCCCTTTCCCATTTCTTTCAATTTTCTGAATTGCTGGTATTCTCTGACCAGCTACTGGCAACTACAACAGTGTCCCAGTCTAAAAAAGTTAGTCATGATTATATTCTATTAGTATTTAATGCTTCTATGGATCAATATATAAACATACTTTTCTAATTAAAACAGCAATAAATAACCAAAGTCGAGCAACCATTCACCTTGCATTGGATAGGATTAGAAAATATGGCTAGCCATTATTACTTACATTTTCCAAACTGGTATGGCTTATAAATTATGAAACATGAAAGTCATTAGTTAGAAGTAGTAAATTACTTGGAATTAACTCCTTTTCCAGTAATAAAGTTACAATTACATTATGTTTCCTTTGTAACTCTAATGAAAAAAAGTTATGTTCCATTTGCAATGTAAGTAACTTTTATAGTAATGGGATGTAGCTTCCCTTAAATATTAGAGGAAACATATCTCATGATTCAACTCCTGGCTTATGCCAAGTCTTTTGTTACTGCCTTATTTTGTTTTGTGGATGTTGAGTTGATGATGAAATAGGCAGGAAGGTGTCAGCTGAATATATCTCTCCAATAGATGCATTGACTTTCTCCATTGTCATGTCCTTTTTTGCCATGAGGAAGCCAAAAGGCATGGGGAAAGTAGAAGCTAGGCATCAACCTGCAGCCACTTAAAACAAACAAACACATAAAACAAAGACGGGATTGAAGACGGGTATAATGAAGGGAAAGGTGTAAACTCAGCCAGAAGAGCATGTCAAGCCAGACTGGGGGACCTCATAGGTTGGGTTAGGTATGCAGGTCAGACGTTCTCCATGTCTGACTCAAGTGGGTCCAGATCAGAGTTCCATCATCAATACTTGATACACAACCTAGATTTTCAGTGGAAATTAGTTGAAAAGGCCCATAGCAATTGCATTTCTTCACATGAACATGTTCTGTGTCATTCTGTTTTTATGCAGAGAGTAAATCTGAAAAGCCTGCCAGAAAATAACAAGTGTTATTCCTCCACTTGACAATAACAGTTTGCTTCCCCCTGCTTCATAGGTGTGTTGCTTATAGAAATCTGTCTCAGAAAACAAGCAACAGGCTTGGCAACTTTCTTCTCTCTTCTCAATCCATATAGTTTGCAAACTCTCAAGTAAACTTTTTTTTAAAAGTTAATGAATGGCAAAAGAAAACAGCAATGCTTATCTTAGCCCTTTACTGATCCTTCACAATAAACATTTAGTTCAACAGCCAACCTGACCTATAAGAGAAGTTTGGTAACACCTTCCTTGTTAAAGCAAAGATTTGGGGTTCAGATAAAACTGCTAAAATTCTGCACTTACAGAAAAAGGTTGGTGATGTGTTTTATTGCCTGTAAATGGCCAGGAGAGAATAGAAGAAATAGAAATAAATATGGGAAAGAGCCCTTTCTTCCTTTGCCTTAGTGGAGCGGCCCATTAACTTGCTCAGTGTTTTGACAACTGAAAGTGTGGGAAAATTTTATGGGTCAAGAAGGTGTCTTTGCACCAGAACATATATCTACAGGAATGCTTACACCACAAAACAGAGGCACTGAAAGATTCTACCCATCATCTACCCAGGCTGTTACTATTAACATCTCCCATCAGTTGTGAATGAAAAATGGAGGGATGGCTTGAAAAATGTTGCATTTCATAAAATATGTCAGAAATTGGGTAGCCATTTCCACAGATTCTGAAACAAAACACAAACCATATTGAACAGAAAAGAATGGAAATAACTTTGGAGGTGTTAAATAATTGCTATCAGGTATGTAACCAAACAAATTTGAGAAACATGTAAATTTGTTTTGGCTGGTTGGTCTTGAAAGTTATTCAAGAACATTTTGAAAAGCAAGCCCTGGAAACAGCACCAAAAAAGCCCACAACATGGTTCTGATATGTGGATGACACTTTCACCACTTGGAGCCATGAAGAAGAAGATTTGGTCACATTTCAGAACCACCTGAACAGCATCCACCTGAATATCCAATTCACAATGGAAAAAGAAAAGGAAGGAACATTGCCATTCTTGGATGTCCTAGTCATCCACAAACAAAACCAACAGTTGGGCTATAAGGTATACAGAAACCCACACACACACATACACACAGACAGATACCTACACAAGAACTCGTCATCACCCAGGACAAAAAAGAAGCACAATAAAAACATTGGTAGACTGTGCAAAAAGGATCTGCGAGCCCCACTATCTGGAGGACAAACTGAAGCACCTAAATGGCTCTGCAAGCTAATGGTTGCTCCAGATCAGACATCACAAGAGCAGCCATACCCAGAAAAAAAATGAAGAAAAACAGCCACCAAAAGGGAATGTATTTTTACCATACATCTAAGGAATCACAGAAAGAATAGGGAAACTGATGAGGAAACACAACCTCCAAACTATTCTACAGACCAACCAAGAAAATCCAAGAAATGCTGCACTCAGCGAAGGACAAAAGAGACCCTCTCACAGCTGCAGGAGTTGACTGCATACCATGCAGCTGTAGACAAGTTTACATAGGGGCCACTAAACACAGTGTGCAAACACGAATCAGGGAACATGAGAGACACTGCAGATTGGGCCAGCCAGAAAAATCAGCAGTAGCAGAACACCACAGAGAGGTTTGTTGTTATATCTTCCTGTTAGTAGAGCTGATGGGAGTACATTGAATTTGGCCAGGGTAAAGGCTTTCCTATACTTTGGGTTGGTTAGATTGTTCAAGTATGCAGCAAGGGCAAAGCCTTTCCCACTGTCTTTGAACTTGAGCGTAAATATGCTGCACATATATGATTTTGTAATTCCATGTCCTGTATGCGCTGGCAGATGTTTTCTTTGGCTTTCGCATACCGCATGGCTAGGATAACAGGTTGTGAGAAGCCCAGGGATTGCACTTTTTCCTTAACCATTTTTTTCCATCTTGACTGAAATGTATCACTAAGGAGATTTTCAGACGCCTCTTTCAGCGTCTTGCCGTGCAAGCAGCCTCCGGAGCAGTAACGAGGCTGTTGCGCAGCAAGGGGTCCATTTTGGACGACGCCGTTTCTCTCTCGGCGTCGTCCGTGAGTGTTGCTGCTAGCATTGGAGGCAGCCGCGCTGTTTTTCACTCACGGAAGTCAGTGTCAGCAAGACGCTGAAAGAGGCATCTGAAAATCTCGTAAGAGTCAAGGGGGCTAGACCTTTGGGAGTAAATAGCATCTTTAACCAAAAGTCTAACTTATATATCCATATTTGTGCTTCAATAGAAATTAAACCTGTTTCTAGCCTGAGTAAGACATTTGACACACAGTTTGGGAGGCTGAGAACAGTTCTCAAAAATTTTGTTTGAATAGTTTCCATGACTGCAATATTTTTGAACATACATATCTGTGCACCATATAACATTTGGGGGAGGATCTTTGCTTTAAACACCTGTATAGCTGAGGGAACGTGTTGTCCCCCTTTGCTGTAGAAAAAAGAGATTAGTGACTTATAACTTCGTTGTATGTTTGCATTTGCATAAGAGATTTGGGTTCTCCAAGAACCTGTACAATGAAAAATTACTCCCAGATATTTATAAGATTAAACAGAGGCTGGATGGCCATCTGTCGGGGATGCTTTGATCAAGATTTCCTGCGTGGCAGGGGGTTGGACTGGATGGCCCTCGTGGTCTCTTCCAGCTCTTCAATTCTATGATTCTATGATTCTATGTTATAAACCAACCAGGACACAAAATGTTATTTAAAAACACCAAAAGTCTGGACCAGGCCAAGAACTATCATGTCAGAATGCACAGAGAAGCTATTGAAATCCACAAACACCTGGACAGCTTCAACAGGAAAGAAGAAGCCCTTAAATTAAACAAGGCTTGGATACCAGTCCTGAAAAACACCAAAATCAAAACTCAACACATGCAAAAGAATTCCACCCAGGGACAGGGGGATTTCCAGCAGATAATGGGCCATTAGCCAAACAGATACTACTCTTCCAGGAACTAGCCATTCAAATACACAAATTTACATATCCTGGCCAACGGGCTCACAGTATATAAACCCCCCCCCACTGTCCTACCCAACCATTATCTGAAGATGCCCGGCACAGATGCAGGTGAAATGTTAGGAATAAACTCTTCCAGAACGCGGCCTCACAGCCCGGAAAAAAACCCACAGAAAACCTATTGATGCTGGTCATGAAAGTGTTTGACTTCATACACTTTCTGAGTATTTTGTTTTATTACAGTCAGCATCCAGTGGTTATGCAGACTGTAACCACATTTGCGCTACTGCTGGAGGATGTGTGGCTTCCCAGAAGTTTTTGGATTGCATCTCTCATCAGCCCTAACCCACACAACCAATTATAAGAAATCATGGAAACCACAATCCAACAATGTTTGGAATGCCAAACTTTCATCATCTCTGCATTATGCACTGACTTTAGTTTACAGTACAACCCCTATATCCATGGGGGGGTATGTTCCTGCTCTTGCCATAGAGAGTGAAAAATGTGGATAGTAGCAAACCCTATATTTCTGATGGAAGCATACCATAGAATCATGTTGGAGGACCTCCAAATGCCTAGAGAGGTGTTCTCCCTAGGCACTTGGAGCTCCTCCAGTGTGGCTCTGTGGTCAATTTCTGCCAGAACTTGACTGTAGAATTGTGCTGGAGGACCTAGAAAATACCTAGAGACAACATATGGATTGATAGCAGTGCATGCAAAAAGGATCTAGGCATCTTAGTGGACCACAAGCTTAACAGGAGTCAGCGGTGTGATGCAGCAGCCAGAAAAGCCAATGCGATTCTATGCTGAATCAATAGAAGTATAATTTCTAGATCAAGGGAAGTAATAAGTGCCACTCTGTTCCACTTTGGTTAGACCTTACCTGGAATACCGTGCCCAGTTTGGGGCACCACAGTTCAAGAAGGATGTTAACAAGCGGGAGTATGTGCAGAGGAGGGTGACCAAAATAGTTAAAGGTCTGGAAACCATACTGTATGAGTGACTTAGGGATCTGGGTATGTTTAGCCTGGAGAAGAGAAGGTTAAGAGGTGATATGATAGCCATGTTTAAATATTTGAAAGGATGTCATATTGAGGATGAAGCAAACTTATTTTCTGCTGCTCCACAGACTAGAACATGGAGCAGTGGATTCAAACTACAGGAAAAGAGATTCCACCTAAACATTAGGAAGAACTTCCTGATAGTGTGCAACAGTGCGACGCACTGCCTTGGAGTGTGGTGAAGTCTCCTTCTTTGGAGATTTCTATACAGAGGCTGGATGGCCATCTGTCAGGAATGCTTTGATTGTGTGTTCCTGAATGGCAAGGGGTTGGCCTGGATGGCCCTTGTGGTCTCTTCCAACTCTATGATCCTATGAACATATTTTTACAGATGTGGGTAAGCAAAACTGCAGGTATCAGTCCCAGGGATATGAGGCTTGTGCTATATATTTTGCTTATTTGAGGTTTAGTAACAACATATAAATAAAATTCAAAGCACAATCCAACTAAAGTTTGGCACTTCCAAATCCTGTATATTACACTTGGAGAGTTAAATGCATGATTCAGTTTCTCTCTATGAAAAACAGCAATTGGCTATGGTTAGATTTAATCTCCCAAAATAGAAAACATTATTTTTGCTGTAGTCACAACATGTAGTGATGTATAAGACCTGCATAAAGCATGAGCACCTTTTGCATTACTGTAGCTGAATAAAGGCTATCATTAAAATATTATTCATATTCAAGGTCATAACACTTTCACAGGTGTTTCCCCATTTTGTACTATTGAAGAAATAAATAGGACACAAAATGTTGGACTTTGTGTTCCTATGGGAAGCATATCTTCACATGTATAAGGTGGTTTCTATTTTTTTTTTACATTAAAGCTACAGTTCAAATAAAGGGGGGTATTCTATATAGATGAGAGGTTAATATTCTTGACAGTATTTGGACTACAACAAAGTTGCTATAGCAATGGAACCAGCAGCGATCTTTTCTTCCATTTCCACTCCTCTCCCTTTATGCTGTTCCAAACCTTTTGATCTGTTATTGCTTCAACTCCTGGCTGCTTTTTCCTGGATATGGATACTGCAACATACTGAACAGAAAACAGTAAAACTCCAGTATGGTGCATTCTCTCTTCCTCTGTCTCATAATACTATGCCACCCTGTTGCCAGTTGGTGGCTCTTATGTGAGTGGGATCCTGAATCCACTCAAGGTTTTACTCCAAACTTTAAAGGAGCTATCCTACGTGCTGAACCTATTTTACTGCATAGAGTCCAGCACTTTGAATAGCTCCTTTAAAGTTTATAACAAAATCCAGCCCCACTTACAGTGTTAAGAGGAATGGCCAATAGCCAGAGCTTGGAAAATTTTTCCCTCTGTTACTTGATAATTCACAAGCTAGCAGAGCCAGTGGCTGATGCATCAGTATTCTGCTCCTGTAGAGCCATAGACTGCATCTGCCCTGCAGAAATAATCCAGTTTGACACTGCTTTAACTGCTGTGGCTCAATGCTATGGAATTCGGGATCTGTAGTTTTGTGAGATATTTAACCACCTCTGTCTGAGAACTCTGGTGCCACAGCAAACTGCAAGTTCCAGGATTCTCTAACATTTACCCATGGTGGTTAAAGCAGTATCAAACTGGGATATTTCTGCAGGGCAGGTGCAGCCATAGCACAGCAATAAAGCTGTTCTACACCATTGTTACAAGAAGCATCAGGAAAAGTCTGCAGTTCAATGGAATAGCAGATACACTTTACAGACTTCCAAATTTGATTTGTTGCATTTTCAAATAGCATTTAAAATAGTTCTGATTTAAATCCAGGAGAGCCACTGCCAGTCACAGTCAACACTGTTGATCTAGATCAGGGGTAGGTTAGTGTGTGGGTGAGGGTAGGGACCCTGAACCCCACATAAACTGAACCATTCCCCACAGCAAGCCTCTATTTTCCTCCACCGTCCCCCTCAAAATGGTGACAAGAGTTGATGTTATATCACTTCCTGGTGTCATTTTGAGGATTCTGGAATTGTGTGGGAGAGTGAGGGTATATTCATGCATTTGGGTAGCTTTCTGCTTGGTTTCAGGCAAAAAATGAAGACAATTTTATTAGTGTATGTTTTCATGACTTATATATTGCCCAACCAATGTAGTCATCTGGATAGTTTGCCACATTTGAAATAATAAAACATTAAAATCTAAGCATCAAATAGATTGGAACTTAGTACAATACAACACAAAAGGTGAAATAAAGCTTTCAATAATAAAGTGAGCATTTACTGCCAAAAATGAAACACTATTAATATTAAATAATCTTAAAACAATATCAGTATGACTGTGAAGACACACCCAACTAAAGGTGGTGGCAGGTTTGGGTGTGCAACGGCAGTACCCTGGTGAGATCAAACTCCTTTACCCAAGAAGGCTCTGATGCTGAATATCCAGTTCAAAAAAGGGGGAAGTTTATTTTTAAAGAACAAAAGAAAAGGGCTTTCTCGTCCCCAGCTCTAAAAGGCTTGAAATGAAAGGTACTTTACAGTTGGAGTTTCAGCAGTCTTCGGGGTGACATCTCTCTGGGTTTGATCTCCTCACTCAATGGAGCTGGTGCAGGGTCTTTCAGCTCCTGATTCCTTTGTTGTTGGCAACTAATTTGGCTGATGACTGTTGGTAACTAATTTGGCTGATGACTGTTGGTAACTAATTTGGCTGATGGTGTAAGAAATGCCCTTCCCGGCTGTCTGGGCCTGTTTGCCACCAGAACTGCTCTCTGCAAGCTCACAGCAAAGACTGCCCAAAGGAACAAAAGCTTCTAGGTGAACAGAGCTTGCTGGGAAGGAACAAACCAAAACCTAGAAAAATGCAGGGGAATTCTTAGCTCCTCCCACAAGTCTAATACAATGAAGTATTCCTATACTCAGACATGCTAAGGCCTTGAAAAGAAAATAAAGGAAAATGCAGGGGAGATTTAAACAGTCCTGGCTGGATATCACAATGACCTTTAAAAGCCCTTGAAATGCCTTTGAGAATAACAAATACCTTCACTGGGATCTGTAAGTACCACAGTATAGGGAACAATTGATCCACTCTGGAAATGGCATTCAACAATTAGGATGCCACCTTTGACAAGGCCCTGTCTCTGGTAACCAATCAGAAAAGCCTTCTTGGCAGGAGAACCTGGAGAAGGGCTCCTGAGATTACAAATGTTGGCAGGAGACACAACATGCTCCAAATGCTGGAGCAGAGCTTGCAAATAGTTTGGGATTTTCCCCAGCCAGTAGCCATAGAGGATTATGGAACTGTTTTTTAAAAGATGTTCCCAAACTTTGTGCTGGAGTATGTGTTTTTCACGCTTCAACTTAGAAGTGACAGATTCTCAAGGAAAGGTGATGCTGTGAAGCAGTAAATCACTGGGAAGGCTTCCACTTTACAGCTTAGCATTATATTATCACTTGCATGGTGCCACAAATAAAGAGGATCAATACTGAAATATCACTATGCAATATGGAAAGCCTTTTCTATGGTCCCTCTTTCTCTTATGTTACCAGAACATTGCTGGGGGAGGGACTATTTTTTAAAGAGAAACAAATTCTACTCTAAACATGAGCCTTATTGAAAACTGAGCTATTTGGAAATGCATGCACAGATCTCTTTACAGCATTGAGAGGTGATTTGGCCATTATTCTGTTCTACAGTGCTTACCTTTCAATTTGTAAATAACATAACACCTCATTTATTTGGACTTCCCACAGTCATCTTCCTTTATACAGCAGATGTGGCTTCTGTACACCACTTCTGTTTAGGCTGTGCTTTTATGTCATCCTGTATTGTGTACTGAGATGAATCTGCTCTACAGTTTTTATCATCATGCCATCTTTTGTAGACTGAATACAAACAGGAAAATGCACCAGAGTACTTGTAGGCAGGGCTAATACAAAGGAAATCTTCATATAATCTATTAACTTTTATTCATATTATTAATTATTTATGGGAGGAAAATATAATTTTCAAGAACAAAGCATGCAGATCTTCCTTTGTAATAGCACTAGTAGGAAGTAGCAGATTTGTACTATATTATTATTATTATTATTGCTCCTACTACTACTACTAATACTATTGATCACAGTGCTTCAGTAGCATATACAGAACCACAATCCACCTTCTTGTAACATATAAAAATATACTAGATGCAGAGTAAAAGAGTCACACTTAAGTCACACATTGAAATCAACATGTAAAGTGTTCCTAATCATATGAACTTGTTTTCTGTTGTAGTGAAAAAAAATGTGGCTGACTTAGTGCAACACATAGTGTGAGAGTGTTTTGCAAACCTATTAGGTTGAGCCAAAGATCCATTGTATCCAGTATTCTGTTTCCAGCAGCAACCATTGAGTAGCATCTGGGAAATTCCATGAAAATTCTGGTATTAGGTACCATGGTTAGCTTCACAGAGCTTACAATCTAAACTTGCCATAAGGTGAATGAAGAAACTTTTTTAACCCTGTGGTGAATGTAGCACGTATTGGTATTGTAAGAATACACTGAGAGCATATCTATCTTATATAGTTATAGCAGTTTTATACCATTTTAACAGGTACAACTCCAACCTACAGAATCCTGGGATTCATAATTTGGTGAGGTATATTGAAAATTGCCTGCTAGAGATCTCTAGTGAACTCATGTGGACTACAACACTTTAGGTTTCCAACAGATAATCTGAAGGATTTCACTAAACTGAAAATCAAATGATTTTGTAGGATGGATCCATGAACATTAAAGTGTTATCAAACTGCTATAACTGCATGGTGTATATACACTCTGACTTCTAGTATGGAGGCAGAAGAGGAAGGGATGTGGGGAGAGAGAGAGAGAATGCATAAGTTTGTTCTTTTGCATATAGAGCATCTTTCCAGTTCATGATCAGCTTGATTATTGACTTGGTGCCTTGGTGCTTCCTGAATCTCTGATACCCAATATGAGACTTGAGTTGTTATGGTATCACTATGATGATTTGGTCCATGTGCAGTGTGCACTCTATAATGTAATATTAGGCAACCTGAACAGAAAAGACCTGACACATGTACAGACTGCATATTAGAACAAAGTGCTCAGAATAGGAGTGTAATTTCCTCATTTACAAACAAATATGAGGCCAAGGAAGATTCCACATAGAAATCACTGAACATTTTAACACAAACAGTCCAGTGTGCTCATTTCTCTCCTCCCCGCCCCCCCCCCCCGCTTTCCTTCTGGATTGTTGAGTTTTGGCTAGAGGAAGACATGTTAGATTCAATACAGAAACAAGCAATCATCTCAGTGGCACAGAGGGAAAATTTTCCTCTGCTGTGTGGCAATATTGTGGTCCCAGTCTATCAGAGTGGTTGGAACTTAGTTGCATCTCAATGATTTCAATAGATGTATACTGTCCAGATCAAGGGAAGTAATAGTGCCGCTCTATTCTGCCTTGGTCAGACCTCACCTTGAATACTGTGTCCAGTTCTGGGCACCACAATTCAAAAAGGATATTGACAAATTGGAGTGTGTCCAGAGGAGGGCAACTAAAATGGTGAAAGGTCTGGAAACCATGCCTTATGAGGAGAGACTTAGGGAGCTGGGTATGTTTAGCCTGGAAAAAAGATGGTAAAGAGGGGATATGATAGCCCTGTTTAAGTATTTGAAGGGGTGTCACGTTGAGGATGGAGCAGGCTTGTTTTCTGCTGCTCCAGAGACTGGAACACGGAGCAATGGGTGCAAGCTCCAGGAACAGAGATTCCACCTCAACATGAGGAGGAACTTTTTGACAGTAAGAGCTGTTCAGCAGTGGAATGCACTCTCTCGGAGCATGGTGGGGTCTCCTTCCTTGGAGGTCTTTAAATAGAGGCTGGATGGCCATCTGTCGGGGATGCTTTGATCGTGATTTCCTGCATGGCAGGGGGTTGGACTGGATGGCCCTCGTGGTCTCTTCCAACTCTGCAATTCTATGATTCTATGATTTAGTTGATTTCAATGGAACAGAAACAGAACACTGCTTGACTAACTCCACTTTAAGCATAAATATTTATAGAAGATGAAATCAAACTTGAGGCTAACTTACCTTTCTCTTTGAGGGTGCTCTTTTAATCGTACAGAATGTTATATAAAAAGGAATGAGAACATTTCCTAAATAAATATGCAGAGTACAATTAAATAATCATAACTTATCATAAATGCCCAGCTGAGGTGAACTAATGAGATCTGGTCTTGGCAGTATGTAAACATTTTTAAATTTCATTCAGAAACTCATCCCAGGCAAGAATGACTAATTTTACCATTTCCACTATGAGAAAATCATTGAAACTGCACAATATTTGGAGATGATTTACAATTTGGAACTTACTTTGTGCAAATAATGTACCTTTAGCAGATAATGTGGCATTTTCTGCATAGAAAACAAATTTCCTACATAGAAAACTGCATTTTGTGCACAGAAAAAAAGATTTTTCGCAAAAAAGATGTATACCTTTTGAGCAGAATAAGACTGCATCTGCACTGCAGAAGCAATCCAGTTTGAAACCGCTTTAACTGCCATGGTTTAATGCTGTGGAATTTTGGGATCTGAGGTTTTATGTGATATTTAGGCTTCTCTGTCAGAGAGCTCTGGTGCCAGAACTGCAAACTCCAGGATTCCCTAGCATTGAGCCATGGCAGTTAAAGTGATATCAAATTAGATTATTTCTGCAGTGCAGATGCAGCCTAAGTTACAAACTGCAAAGATTCTTGCCCTTCTAGGATTCTCCATGTCACAGTTGCCAATATTTAAAAAACCCTTAATTTTTGACAATTTTTTGAATATTTTCAGTTCCCATCCCCATCCTTTGGGGAGATTGCATATACTTGTGTGGGGTTTTTTTCTTCTTCCCCAAATGGCAAATCGAACCACTGAGTTTTCCATTTTGTAACAAACACTATATGCATAACAATAAATTTTTCCCATTATTATTTTTTTAAAATAACCTCAAATATGGGCAAGTGCAATGGAAGTGGGGGGGGCAATGTTTGCCCTGCAGTGGGCTGTAATTTGTTATAGGCTATAATGCATATTATTTTGCCAAGCTCAGGACTGGAAGTGTAGAATAGAACAATGTTAATACGAAAGACACTGAACACTGGTTAAGAAATAATGCAGCCTACATTTAATAAGATATGTGTCTGAGTAAAGGGACATTGAAAAAGGAAAATGTGGGCTTAAGTACATTTAGCCAGCTAAAAGGGAAACAAAAGGTAATGAAAACAATTAAGAAGAACCGTTCAGCTGGGAGCTTTAGTAAATAAGTAAGGTAACCTTAGATCCAGAGAGTAGTGACCTTGATAGAAGCTCAGTAGAAGAACCCAGGAAAGGAATGAAAGAAACAAGCAAAGCACTTAGTCATGTTTCAGGGTCCACAGCCAGAACTTGTGGGCCTCTGATATTTTGCCTCTTCAGGCACATTATGAGGATAGAATAGGTAGGATACCCTTAGGAGCTCTATAAAAGAAAGAGAAGAAAACAAAATGAGGCTGGTCTCTTAACAGAACATACAAGGCTGCTTGGCCAATTGCAATCCCCAGAAAGGGTGAGATAGCTGAATTTAACTCTCTGTAACAATTTCCATGCTGGACTAATGAAATATATATATATTGAGATGCCTGTTTAGATATATAAGGACTTTTTTGGACAATGTAAAAATAACGCTAGCAGCGTCGCCAGGTTGCGATGCTGCAGCGCAAGAGGGCGTCAGTTTCGTACGACGCTCCTTCCCAGCGGTACTGCAACAGTACCGCTGGGAAGGAGCGTCGTACGAAACTGACGCCCTCTTGCGCTGCAGCGTCGCAACCTGGCAACGCTGCTAGCATTATTTTTACATTGTCCGAAAAAGTCCTAAGTTTCTCTACAGTTGTAATGTGAACTATATTATGCTCACATATAACCAGTATTGCAATGTAGTATGAGCACAATGTGCCTTCTAAGTTTGAGAGTTGTTCCTTATTTAAGATTGCCTAAAACTATGGGGTTGACTAGATGGTGAAAATACCCCTCATATAATTTGCAGAGAATACCCTTTTGTCCCAACAAGCTGCACAGGAGATTTGCCATATTCAGAGGGAGGTGGGGGAAAACCATTTACGGTGTGTTAGGGGATACAGCACAGTGCTGCACATTATTGATCATCTGAATGAGTGATTTGCAGCTCTGCACATTCTGGGCCAGGGAGAGGTTGACAGCTCATTGGTCCATCATGCAACCAGAGGTGGGCTTTCCTGTAATTCAATCTGGAAGCACCATTTTGGCCCTCCACAGGACTGGAGTATGTATTGCTTTGCAGTGCAGAGGTGGAAAAAAAGTTTTTTTCAAGCAGAAGGTCTCCCTTCCACCTGTTCAAAGATAGATTTTTTAAAAAATCTGCAGAAGCTATGAAAGTGTGGGGAATAATAGTGCCCCATACTTATGGTCACCATTTTGATTTGTGAGATGGCTCCATGTGAACACGAATGCGCATTTGCTGCACAGACAACTTAAAAAAAAAGTTGTGAAGACAACCAGGAGCTACTGTGAAGGTGAGCTAATGTGCACCCCTCTGCAGTATTTGCTCCTGTCTAGTCAAACCCTAGTTTCCAGACTCATAGTCCAATTCTAAAACCACTACAACACACTCACCATGCCGGCTCTCATACCAATGATATGCTTCCCAAAATGTAGAAATATATATTACTGCTTTGCAGACTAATAAACAGCATAGAAAGATATAAAACCATGTATTTATTCTCGTATTATAAATTTCCTCACATTTCAATCCTTAAAGATAATTAAGAGGAGTGTTGATGTTAATTTGCCTATCTGGATCTTACCATTGTTTGTGAATGGGAAGCCCAGTTTATCAGAAGATGACTAGAAGTAATTCCAGATAGATACAGATCAGCTGACAATGGCAAAGAACCATCAGTCACTCAGATTAAGAGATGAGGGTAGGGAAACATGCCAATTTGAAATGTTCTGTTTTTTGCCCCCAAATCAAATCTAGATGTGGCCTCTGGTTGTGATTTCTGAATTTTGGGGTATGTGAGTTAAGGAGTTGGGGGAGTAACCAAAATGCTGCTTCGGGATCAGTGATTGACCTTTGAGGGGCTGTTTTGGTAAAAAAAAAAGGGGGGGGTATTTGGAACTGAAAATAGTGGTTGGTGATCCCATGTGGCCTACAGTCTGTACTTTCCCCACACCTATTTACCTAGTAGTATTTGCTTTTGGCTGAAGCCAGCTTACTTAGAAAGCTATTATTCACTCACTATAACTTACCCAACAAACAGTTTTTCTTTGTAACCTTGTTGTTAATTGTGTTTTCATTTCTTTGTGCTTGTTAACAATTATGTTGTGGTGACTATGGAAGGGGAGTATAATGATTGGTAATAATAATGGATAGATAAGCCACAGCTGAACAATCAGCTTGGGGAAAATGGGATGGACATTACATCTGAAGAGGGGGTCAGGGGATGATGGTTAACCAATAGTATTGAAGCCCACCAGATTTCATAGATTGTAATATGCTTTTTTCATACTGTCTTGTTTAGAAAATTTCAATTTTAATAATAATAATAATAATAATAATAATAATAAATTATTTATATCCCGCCCCTCTGCGAACAATCGGGGTGGTTTTGAGCAACATCTTTGTATGATATGCTTTCTGGACTACTATGGATTTAAAGCTTTCTGTTTAACTCTGAAACTGCTGGTCACTGCATCTGGGAATGCAAGTACATGACAACATAGACCTATGAGTTTCAAATATGGGAGATTTTATGAAACAGTGAAATAGATTTTATGAAATAGATTTTTTTTTGAAATAACAAGTGGCATGTGTTAATAAAAGCATCTAGATGGAGAGCACATATGTGCAGTGGCTGGCAATTATGATTAAGGCTAAAAGATACCAATGGCTAAAGAAACAAACTAAGGATTTGTGGTAAGAACTCCATTAAGAATAGGAAAGCTCACTAAAGGTGCTAGCCTAACAGTAAATTAAGCTACGGTAGTTTCACTTTCACTTTCACACACACACAGCTGGCTAGGATTCCTTTGCTCTGCAGTGCTTTTCCCATGCTAAAAGCAAGCCGGTTGGCTGGATGTTTAAAGCACGCAAGGATTTTAAGATTTCCTGAGTCTCCCTCCTGGCTCCACATCTAGCCAGCCCACCCCTTCATCATAAGAACCAATCACAGTGCAGCTCTGCTGCAACTGTATCAGGAAGATTGCTGGTAATTCACATGGTCTTGCCGTTCACACTAGCAATAATGTGCTAAGTCACTCTACTTTTCAAATAAACTGGCAAAAGTAGCGACATCCCTTGTCACACTACATTTTGGTATTTTGAGTTCCCCCCTTCTGAATGAGGCAATACTGTGGCTCGATCCATGGGAACAATGAGCAATCTTAGCGGTATATTTAGGGGAATATTTGCCCGTGTAAACGTAGCCTAAGACATCTTCAACTCTTTCCGTGCTGAACATTATTGCATTTCCAACACATCCTTGAAGAGTACCATTGGAACCAGTGGGGCTCAAAATGCTAATATGTGCAATTATTGGGCATTAGATGAACCTTTGCAGCCACCAGCAGCCACACCAAAACTCACCCTTTGTTCCATTGTTTGCTGCTTCTCTCATTCAATTTTCAATACTTCCGGACAGCAGTTTCAGGACTATTAGTGCTGAATCAAGCAAACACACATAGGGGTTTATCACATGAGGCTACTAATCAGGAATTATAGCTAAGTATTAGTGAATTTAGACAGTACTTACCACATGATGTAGTCTCTATCTTGTTGCTGGTTTGCATTCTGGGCATTTTTGTAGCTCACCTCTTCATTGATGGGTAAAATCTGTCAATGGCTCTTGATACACTGCTAGGCCAGTATTCCCCTTCATGAAATAAGGCCCTTCCGCAGCAGTACTGGTATGATGGACGTCATGTGGCATTAGGGGTGTGATATTCCTCCTCTCCCAGTCCCCCTCCCCCTTCCACTTGCTATTTCCGTGTGGCCAAGATTGTTTTTTCTCCTTGCCTTTCTTTTTACCCCTCTTTTTCAGCTGTGATGGTGTAATTATGGAGCAATGTTAAAATAATATTTTTTTGTGTGTGGAATTGCAGTATTTATTTATTTATTTTTTAAAAGCATGTGCTGAAGACAGGGTTACGGAGCCAGTATGGAAGGACAGAAGATTGCCAAACAGTCTTGCTAAAACAGCACACTCGTGCAATTGAAGAGACAGTGTGATACTGAACATTTTCAACCAGTTATGTTCCCATTTGCTTCACTAGCATGATTGCTGTGAGAAAAGAGGCTGGTGTGATAAAGTCCATAGACAATTTCTTGCAGGTGATGTTATCAATCAGGAATCAGCATGCTAAAACATAGACTAGGGTGGTTAACTGTAAGGCTAAAGGGATGTATTAACCCCCAGGAGACCTTAGAGGTCAGTACCCCTTGCTTCTGCAAAAAAAAAAAAAGTCCTCTGGGGACACGGAGGATATTTTTACCTTGTTTTGGTGGTCTTCCTGGTGTATTTTAGGACTAGGAGAGGCCTTTTAAACAACAGGAAGTTACTGGAAGTCAATTCCTGTTCTTGTTGTTTTTAAAAAGAATCTGCTGGGACTAAATTGGACCAGTCCCCTCCCCAAAATGGGATGGAGATGCCCCCACACTTCCTAGAATATATTTGCAGACAAAAAATTGAAAAACTTTGCAATTTTTTTTTTTTAGCCCTGTGGAGGGGGCTATGGGATTATGGTGGAAATCCCCTGCATGTCCTGTAAAGGGCATTTTGAAGCAAAACAATTTTTTTTTTTTTGAAAAAAATTGCAGAACATTTTTTGATCAGTAGGGGGGGCGGAGTCACAGAAACAGCCTTGGTTACCACACTTTGCCCACCCTTGACATAGACAATCAGAGATGACTGATTACTTCACTGGAAGCAAATGTAGCCCATTCTTGGTGCCTACAGGGAACAACTGGCAACACTCAATACTCCTTGTTTTCCTGTGCTTTAGTGATGTCATCACTGCAGCTGAGCACTGAAAGGCACAAAACAATACTCCTTTTACCTTAATAATGAAGAAATGTTTCCACCTCCCTAAAGATTTTGTGCTCTTCTCCACCCTTGGAATAATTGTAGAGAGATGGGGGTGCATTACAGGAAGCACCATTCCCTCCCTACCCGCTGGCAGTTTTAGGCTCACCTCTAATTGATTGCAGCTACAGTATTTAACATATTACAAGAATTTATGTTGTGTGGTAATTTGTCTTGTCAATATACATTTATTTCATTTACTGCCCAGCAATTTACAATAACCCTAGTTAAAGAGGATTTCCCTCTATTCAGACTAAATTTAATCTTGTACTTTTATGCAAGTTTAATCACTCACCAGTTACTATGAGCTGCCGCCCTCTTTTAATGAATATCAAACACCTTTTAGAAACTGAGTGCTACTATTTGAAGATTAAACTGCCCCCCCACTTGCATTTTCTTTAGGATGATACCTTTTATTGTTGTCCCCATAAAATGCATTTTAAAATCTTCAGTAATTAATTCTCCTTATTGAACCTGATTCCAATTCAACTCTGCTGTTCACTTTGACTCTTTTCAGGAAGCTGCTAAGAGAGTGAGGATGGAAGAACAAACTGAGCAGAGAAAACATTTAATTTTCTTTTTATCAGCAGGAGAACAGACCTCAGTGCAATGCAAAGGATATGAAAGGCACATAATTTGGCAGCTCTGGGTCTGAGGACATTTTTAAAAGTCCATTATGACAGCCCTAAGAAAGTAAATGCAAGTATTGCTGTATATCCTGCAGGTTGGAAAGGACTGTGTTACAACAGACAAGAGGGAGGGCTTTGTTAATTGCTAGCCATCATGGGCTCATTGATTAAGCAATTTATTTTCCATCCTATGGGGCATGTGGTTTACTATTTGCATTTTAATGTCTAAAGGAAACAATCATTGTGCATGTGACAAATCACTTGGAGACATGCAGATGTGGGAACTACACTGCTTTGCATATATTAATTGGGAACCATCCAGACTTCAGACAAGGTATGTTCATGCACCAGATCCAAGGCAAGCAATTCTGAATATTGCTGACTTGTGTCCTGGGAGGAGGGGGCAATGTCTGGCTTCATTCTTGCATTATAATTAGAACTCTCTGGCATAATTTACCAGAAATCTCAACACTGTCACATTACATTCTTCAATACATTCATCAGCTTGAAAGGAAAGGCTGTGGGGCAAGGGGATACTTCTAATTCAATGCTGAGTGGGCATGGATGGAGATGATTTCACTGTATATCAAAAACTATGTGGAAACAGGATAAAATACACCCATTAGAACTTAGACTTTTGAATTGATTTCTTGTATTCTTTTTGACACTAGATTTGAGCAGCTATACTCTATGCAGAGTCACTTGGCTGTTTGGAAAGGTGAAAATTAAATCCATTCATAGGAGAAAATGGCCAGTGTGCATTCAGATGTGCACACACCTGGCACTTTTGGACACCTTTTGCAGCAGCTACCTCAGAGTCATTTTCATATTCATGAAACACAAAAGAAAGAGACTTCTGAGTTGTTTGCTTGCTTCTTAGCCTGCCTTTCTTGCAAAACTGGAACTCAAAGCATCTCACAAGAAGATTTTTTTTAAAAAAAGTTCTGATAAAAGCACAACAAGTCATAATTGGCTTCTCTATGTGACGAAAATACTTCTCATGGAATTTGAGGAGAATACCTTTTGTCCCAATGTGATCCTGCATCATTTCACCGTGTTTGGAAGGAGCGGAGCAAAAACTCCAAATGAAATGTGCATTCCTGCTGGTTGGGACAACCAATTCACTTTGCTGCACATTCCTGATAAGAGTGGAAGTGAAAAGCTGATTGGTCAGACATGTTTCCAGACCTTTCACCATTTTAGTCTGGAAACCATGCCTTATGAGGAGAGACTTATGGAGCTGGGTATGTTTAGCCTGGAAAAAAGACAGTTAAGGGGTGATATGATAGCCCTGTTTAAGTATTTGAAGGGGTGTCACATTGAGGACGGAGCAGGCTTGTTTTCTGCTGCTCCAGAGATTAGAACACGGAACAATGGATGCAAGCTCCAGGAACAGAGATTCCACCTCAACATTAGGAGGAACTTTCTCACAGTAAATGCTATTTGGCTGTGGAACACACTCCCTCGGAGTGTGGTGGGGTCTCCTTCCTTGGAGGTCTTTAAACTGAGGCAGGATGGCCATCTGTCAGGGATGCTTTGATTGTGTATTCCTGCATGGCAGGGGGTTGGACTGGATGGCCCTTGTGGTCTCTTCCAACTCTACAATTCTATGATTCTATGATTCTATGTGCAGGGGGCAGAGTTTGCTGGCAAGGCAAGCACCCAGAACTGCCATGTTAGATTTTCGCGGTAGCGATCATTCACTCATGTGATGAAACAGCCTTTCCCCCCTTTTCCCTGCTTATTTAAGGGGAAAATCACACTTCTCCACCTTGGATTTGCTTTTTATTATTATTACCGTTCAGTGGTGGCAACTGGTGACAATAAAAATGGAAGTACTTCACTCGCACACACCATCTTGATTCATCAGCATGCCTGTTTGAACATCAAACGTGAATAGCTTCGCATGCCTGCAATATTGAAAAAAATAAATAAAACCCAGGAGACAAATGAAAGCTGCTGCAAATTGGCATTTAGTGCACATCAATCTACATTTTATTGCCTTGTATAAATAAGCCCAATGTTAGAAAGGAAATACAGTCAGACCAATGTGTGTTAGCTAATTTTGTCTGTTAGAAGAAAAAAAAGAAATAGAGCATAAGCAAGCTTGGAAGTTCCTGGAGTAGTTTCTCTTGGAAGGGAGTTGTACAGCCTGAGAGAAGCTACTGAGAAGCCTTCACCTCATGTTCTCACTAAATGCACATCCGATAGTAGTGGGACTGAGGGCCTTTCCTAAAGTTCCCAGAGCCTAGGAAGGCTTGCACATTTTACTTTCCAGTAAATGCATTTTTCTCAACTTCTTATCTATTGCTTGAAGGTTAATGCAGTCTTTACTTGTTTTTATGAAATTTAGGGAGTCTTAGAGGAAGAGAACGATTGACTCACATAAACTCTATGCAAGCATCTGGGTTGATCACATCAGGGCTAAATGAGAGGACATGGGTGTGCATGGACCACAATGCCTTTGTATCTGACCTTCCTAAATTGATTAGGAGGTCTGAAAGTATCTTCAAGCAAATGTGAGCACCATCTCACCTCAGATGTCAGCGTGAAAATGTCAGGGACTAAGGGTATGAAGAAGCTGCGGTGAAGGCTTTGAATGTGAATACATTACTTCACATGTTTAGCCCTCCCATGAGTAAGATAAATGCTTGCATGAAGTTGCTTTGTTAAGGACATATGGCATCACTTTAATAAGCCAGGCCTATGGTCCATCAAGTTACCCACAACCTATAATCCAATTTGGCAGTCTAGGTTTAGGATGAATGTTTTTCCTGCTTGCTTCAAGATGCCCAGGACTTAGTCTGATGCCATAGCAGCCTGAATGTATGCAAAACTTGCCTAATATAGTGGGGCTTTTCTCCGCTCCCCAGCCCCATGCCGGGGGAAAAAAAACAATCACTCCAGCAGTACTTTGGCTGCACAACAGAAGTGGTGGGTGGTAGACCATGAGGGCTGCCTGGGAGAAGCAGGAGACTGATCAGTTGCCAAGGTGATGGGCCTGTTAGCCTTCCTCCTTTGCCCATGGAAGTTGTGTTCTATGTTTAACTATGGAATGTAGCTTAAAAGCATCATAAAATTGACATATACCAAGACCTAATATGCGAACACAGTTAGAGAAAGTGGGCATTCAGTAGAATGGTCTTAAGCATTTTAAATATATATTTATAAAACAGATGTCGAAGAAAAGGCTGATTACTTAAATTATCCCATGTTGTGACTGAACATGAATCAGGAATTCTTAGCACTATTACCCATATTTTTTTCCTTTAATTTTGTTGGTGTTATTTTCAAAATTGTGTTTAAGTGCATTTGTCTGGGGAGGGGGTCTATAGCTTTTATAAGCTTCTCAAAGGGGGCAGTGAACCCCCCAGAAAGGTTAAAACCCTGTAAAATAAAGTGTTTTTTTTAATGCTTTATTCTGCTTGGTGGATTATTTTGAGTGAGGTAATCGATGTGAATTTCTCTGAGTCAGGGAGTTAGGCAGTATCAAAAATACTTCAAATTATTTATGCTTTGTGACATTTGAAACGCAAGTCTACAGCTTTGAAGGAGCAACAAATGAGCATGGGTTTGGCACCTTTTGTGAGTAAGATTAGAAGGGGAGTATGAAAGATGGAAGAAAGTTGTCATTTTTCATCTCTCAGAAGAGGAGAAAAGAGGTGTTTAACCAATTTTTCACAGGCTCTCTCTCTCTTCCCCTTGTTATGTGAGAAAAAACAAATGGTTATTTCAAGACTTTTTTTGACAAAGGCTGAACAGAAAACTGGAAAAAGCACAAAACATTTTAAATCTGGAACATTTGCTGACCAACCATGGAATAGTGAGACCACACAGAGGAAGTTGGGTTGGATAAGGGATATTTTATTTAGCCTAAAACCTATTTAAAGTATGTTGAAACTGAAAAGGAGCAAGAAGGGGGAAGCAACTTAGTCCAGGATCAGCTGAGGCAGGTGTCACCCCTTGACTTCCTCCTCAGCCTTCCCCTGGGCAAACCACTTGAGCCAGAGCATAAGCCAATAGCTGGGTTGCTTCCTGTCTGGCCATCTACTGGAAGGCAGAACTAAAGCAATAGCAATAGCGTTTATATTTCTATACCACTTATCAGTGCAAAACACTCCCTAAGTGATTTACAATGTGTTAGCTAATTACCCTCAACAAGCTGGATACTTAATTTATCAGTCTATGGAAGGTACCTATGGAACGGTCAAAGGCTGAGTCTACCCTGGAGCCCTGTAAGATCAAACTCACAATGTGTGGCTGCAGTGCCAGCATTAAACCACTGTGCCACCAGGCCTCCCAAGGGAAACCCCCAAAGATGCAGGAGTTAAAGTGAGGGTAAAGCCCCCAGGCCAGCCCCAAGAGTAGTTAATATCCTTCCCACCTCCCTGGTCTCAGGACCTAAAGAAGTAGTTTCAGAGCTCTGCCCTTCACCAAAAGAGAGCCAAGGTGTTCCCTGTATCTGCTACTTTTCTCTCCCCACTACCTGCCAAGTGATCACCTAATAATGGACTGCACCCTTAGCCAATTGTTCAAGTCCCCCAGATACAATGTAGGGTAGGCCAAAAAACAAACCAAACCAAACCAAACCAAACCAAAAACAAAAAAACCCTGGGTAAAAAGGGAGAAAATTTCTACCTGGCCCAGATGTGACCAGCAAATTTGATGCCAAAGAGAAGGAGCGAGGGGGAGGGGAAGACCTTAAAATCCTCCAACTCTTCCCTTGATGCTCAACATCCTGGCACAATCATGCCTGGCATACAGGCACCTGGCCTCTCTCCATTGGAGGCCAGCAAAAACAACTCTCCCCATTCAGCACAATGCACTATGTGAGCACAGAGCTGAATTCTATTCAAATTAGAGTTGATTTCACTTTATTGTAGTGGACTTTGTTTTCATTGTGTCTTCTATAAGCCACTCAAAAACGAATGGTCCTTGTTAGGACTATATTATGAATGTGGATGGAGGTATACAAATTAGAGGATGATTAGGTCTTTAAACAGAGGCTGGATGGCCATATGTCGGGGATGCTTTGATCAAGATTTCCTGCGTGGCAGGGGGGTTGGACTGGATGGCCCTCGTGGTCTCTTCCAACTCTGCAATTCTATGATTCTATGATTTCTGTATTTGTAACTGTTAGAGAAAGAATTTCATTTCTTATTAGCGATATTCAAACATTTCATTTGGTTCATTCATTTCATTGGATTTCCTGGACTGAAGCTTGGGGAAGTTTTTCTTTTTCTTTTTTTTAAAGACTGAAGTTCCCCAGAGTCCTTCAGGCAGTAAGGTCTCTGGCCATATTAGTTGGAGAATTTTGGAAGTTTCAGCCCAACTTTCCCAAGTTCTTTTCAGATTAAAGCATGGATTAGAACCAATTTATGAGATTCCACACCTCTGTAGATTTTAAAATATACTAAAGCCCACATAAATGAACATTTTAGAATGCACACATATGTAATGTTATGAAAAAGTATAATAGAAGAAAATAGAGATAGGATCACATGATTTCATGATTTCATGAGTTAATATGTGTGGAACTGACATGGATTGGAAAAGATGATTAAACCATCCTTACCCCACCATGATAGCCTCAACCTTATAATAGTGCACTTTCACACACTGTGCTCTCACGTAGGCATGGCAGAATGATGTTGCCAGAGGGGGAGTGTTTTGATGACCTCAAGGAATTGAGGCCAGGATATTAATTAGAGGGTTGGCATACAGTTCCAGCCTGAACTGACAGGGGAAGAGCTGGGCTTTTTAAGGCAGTACCCTCCCCCTGTTAGTCCTCCTTTGGATCTTTATATGACTCACCCTCAGTACAGTGTGAGTTTTTCTGGTCACATCTGGGCTGGGTAGGATCCCCCCCTCTTACATTTTGGAAGGATTATTTTTTTTCCCTACCCCATACTGTATCTGTATGGAGCAGGATAACTGGCTTAGGGTGGTATCTTTAACTAGGCTGTCATTGACAGGTATTGGGGAGGGGCTAAAGGTCAGTCAGTGTACACCTTGGCACCCCATTATAGTTAAGGGCTGGGCTCTGGAATGGCCTCTTTGGGTCCTGGGGGGTTGTGAATGAGCCTAGGAATCTAACCTGGGAAGTTTGCTCTCTTATAGGGTGTTGGAGGCTTGGGAGGCAGTACCTCAGATTACCTTCCAACTAAGACTGACTAGGGTGACCAACCTAACAATGTTGGATTGTCCTCAGGGTCAGGTGTGTCACCCAAGGAAAGGTTGAGGAGTGGTTATGGGTTGACACCTGGCCTCAGCCAGACACACATCAAGTTGCTCCCTACTCCTAGGTTTTCTCCCAGGTACAATTCATTAATTAAGTTGTAGGTCAAATAAAGTGGCCCTGTTTAAACCCATCTCTGTGTCTGGCTCATTATTTCTGGGTTGGTCATCAACTATGCAAACAAGAGTCTTGTTATCTTCTCAATATTTCATCACACCTTAAGAGGGACAATGTAGGAAGGTCTTGTTTCTGTGCCAAGTTGAACTTTCTCCCTAAGCAAAACACTTGAGGAATTTCAAAACTGAAAAAAAGTATTGAAAACAATTAATTGAATTGTGAGAATGAGACTGGTTCATATTATTAGATTGATGGTAGCTTTCCTTGAGGCATATAGAAATTGCAAGCATGGAGAGAAGATGGATACACTTTGCCCCTCCACTTCCAACTTCCTGTGTTGGTGGAAAAGGTGAAAAGAGAAGCTACTGTATTTGCTGATATAGCTACAGTGCTGGATATGGTAGAGGACATTGTAACTGGTATTTCTGATCACATGGAGCACATGTTTATTGGAGTTACTGCCTTTATTCTATAGACTACATCTATTGACTTTTCCTATCAACACGGGAAAGTTGTAGAATAAGGATCTAGCACATACATCCCAATCACCTCCTCCAGAGGGAAAATTTCCAAACACCTGAATAGTGCTAATCTATCCCCCTCCACCCGCCACCAAAAGTGAACTTTGAAGCAAATTTGGAGTTTCATTTCCACACAAAATGTGATAGATTTTGAAGGAAACCACAAGAACTATGGTCTCTCTCTCTCTCTCTGGCTTTTCTTCGCAAACGAAGATTCAGGAAGGACTCATCCTGCGCTTTCTGCAAGCGCGCTGATGACTAAAAAGGCCAATCCGAGATAAACAAGTCCGGTTGCAAAAAGCACAGCAGAAGGTCTCCTTGGGTGATGTTTTTGGGTTGTGATTCTTTCTGCGTTGTCGTTTCTCTTCAAGACTTGTTCGTCGTGAGTTCTCAAATAAGGCTGCAGCATTGTGGATAGTGCGTCTCCATGCCTCCCGATGTGAGGCCAGGACGGACCACTGTTGGTGATCAATTTGGCCAAGCCTGAGATGTTGTTTCAGGGAGTCTTTGTATCGCTTTTTTGGAGCGCCCCTCTTACGCTGACCCGTGGCGAGTTCACCATAGAGTAGTATTTTTGGGAGGCGATGGTCCTCCATCCTAGAAACGTGCCCTGCCCAGCGCAGCTGTGTTCTCAATATCATGGCCTCAATGCTGGTGATCCCTGCTTGTTCAAGGACAGCAACATTCGTCACATAGTCAGTCCAGTGTATATTTAGGATTGTGCGTAGACAGCGCTGATGAAAGCGCTCGAGGAGTCGTAGGTGGTGGCGATAGGTAACCCATGTTTCAGATCCATAAACGAGGATAGACAGTACGATGGCTCTATACACACTGATTTTTGTGCTTTGCCTCAGGTGTTTATTGCTCCAGACTCTTTTGTGAAGTCTTCCAAATGCACTATATGCCTTTGCTAATCTGTGATCGATCTCTTTGTCAATCTTGGCATCTGAGGAGATGATGCTTCCCAGGTAGGTGAACTGCTGAACGGACTTGAGCACTGATTTGCCGACGGCAATGTGGGGATGGTGGTGTTCGTCCTGTGGTGCAGGCTGGTAAAGAACTTCTGTTTTCTTCAGGTTGACTTCTAGCCCAAACAGCTCTGCAGCTGTTGCAAAGCAGGATGTTAGGCGCTGCAGAGCTCCTTCTGTGTGGGCAACAAGGGCAGCATCATCGGCGAAGAGCAGCTCACGGACTAGATAGTTTAGAGTCTTAGTGTGAGCCCTCAGACGGCTTAAGTTAAACAAGCTACCATCAGTACGGTAGCGTATATAGATGCCGTCGTCTTCTTCAAGCTCTGCCATAGCCCTTTGGAGCATCATGCTAAAGAAGATTGTAAATAAAGTTGGTGCAAGAACACAACCTTGCTTCACTCCATTAGTTATTAGAAAGGGCTCTGAAAGAGCATCGCCATATCTGACTTGACCACGCTGTCCCTCGTGTAGCAAGATAATCATTTTAAGGAATTTGGGGGGGCATCCTAGTCTTTCCAGGATCTGCCACAGACCTTTTCTACTTACAGTGTCAAAGGCTTTGGTGAGGTCGACAAATGTTACATAGAGACCCTTGTTCTGCTCCCTACATTTTTCTTGCAGTTGCCTAAGGGCAAATACCATGTCTGTAGTACTCCTATTGGCTCTGAAGCCACATTGGCTTTCAGGGAGAAGTTCTTCTGCAATAGCAGGAACTAACCTGTTCAGGAGTATCCTTGCAAGGATTTTTCCAGCAATAGAGAGCAGTGTTATGCCTCGATAGTTTGAGCAGTCGGATTTTGCTCCTTTTTTCTTGTACAGGGTGATGATGACTGCATCTCGGAGGTCTGATGGCAGTTCCCCTTTTTCCCAGCAATTCACAAGGAATTCGTGGAATTTTTCGTGGAGTGCATGACCTCCGTGTTTCCAAACTTCAGGTGGGATTCCATCAATCCCAGCTGCCTTGCCGTTTTTCATCTGCTGTATGGCCTTAAAGGTCTCTTCCAAAGTGGGAGCTATGTCCAATTCATTTTTCATTGGTTTTTGTATCATATCTTGGATAGCTGAGGCTTGGACTACTCGGTTGGCGCTAAAGAGACTTTGAAAATGTTCAGCCCAACGATTTAGGATGGAGGCTTTATCAGTAATTAATGTTTGACCATCTGTACTGTATAAGGAGCTTTGGACCTGATAAGTAGGTCCAAACACTGCTTTAAGAGCTTCATAAAATCCTCTATGATCACCCAGATCTGCACAGCGTTGTGTCTTTTCTGCTATACTGATCCACCACTTGTTCTGCATGTCTCGGAGTTTTTGTTGTAGTTTGCTACATGTGAGGCGGAAAGCTGCTTTTCTTACATGACAGGTTGGCTGGGCGAGGTATGCCTGGTGAGCAGCTCTCTTCCTTGCCAACAGTTCCTGGATCTCTTGGTTGTTTTCATCAAACCAGTCTTGATTTTTCTTGTGGGAGAAGCCAAGGGATTCTTCTGCAGACTGGACGATACTGTTTTTGATATGTTGCCAAAGCACTGTAGGAGAAGGATCTGTAGGGTGGTCTTCAAGTTTCGTTTGTAGATTTGCCTGGAAGTTGTCTCTCATGGTAGCTTGTTGAAGATTGTTGACTTGGAGTCTCTTCTTTAAGATGCCACCCCTCTTAGGTTTGAACTTAAGATGAAGATTTAGTTTACATCTGACAAGGCGATGATCTGTTTGGCATTCTGCACTGGGCATCACTCGGGTATGACGGACATCACGAATGTCTCTCTGACGGACTAGAACGTAGTCAATGAGGTGCCAATGTTTGGATCGGGGATGCATCCAGGTTGTCTTCAAGCTATCTTTCTGCTGAAAGATTGTGTTCGTAATAGTCAGCTGTTGTTCTGTACAGAACTCTAGCAGGAGGCGTCCGTTATCATTGCAATTTCCAACACCATGCTTGCCTAAGACACCTTTCCAGGCTTCGGAGTTCTTTCCTACTCTGGTGTTGAAGTCACCAAGGATAATAATTTTATCTTCTACAGGGACTTTTTGTATGAGTTGGCGTAGGTCTGTGTAGAATTTGTCTTTCTCTACAGGGTCAGCTTGCATAGTTGGGGCATATATACTAAAGAGAACAACATGTGGGAGGCGTAAGGAAATAATGCGATCAGAGTGTCCTGTTGGCAAGGTTTCGAGTTTGGAGGCAATGGAGTTTTTAATCATAAAGCCTACTCCTGAAATATGTTTTTCGGTTTTGGGTTTGCCAGACCAGTAAAGTGTGTAGCCGGCGCCATGTTCTTTAAGGCTGCCTTCCTCATGGAAGCGAACTTCACTAAGAGCAGCGATGTCAATATTAAGCCGTGATAGTTCAAGGGCTATTAGGGCAGAACGACGCTCAGGCCGTCCACTATCTTCAGAGTCTTGCATGGTTCTGATGTTCCAGCATGCAAGTGTCAGTTTATTTACACCTTTGGAGGCCGGTGTGTGCCTTTGTTTCTTTGCCTTGGTTTGACCGCATCAGAAGATTCCCGTTGGCCGCGGCTAGCCAACCAGGTAGTTGGGGATGAGCTTTCTTTAGGCCACCTTTTCTAGGCCCCTCTCCATGTGGAGCAAGCAGTGCTCTCCTTAAAAAAGGCTGCTTGGTCGTTCAGAATGCTGCCGAACAAGACTGTCATCTCCCGGGTCAGGCTTGAGCGACCAATGTCCTGAACCGCCTGCATGCAGGGTTGGGGCTGCGGCTTCCAGTGCATCTTTACACCTGCCGGTTTCGTCCCTCGCCAGTCGCTACAGGGCTTTTTTGGAAATGGATTTGTCCTTCGAGCCTGTGCAATGGATTTTTCTGGTGGAGCGCAGCGTGCACAGAACTGGCCTCACCCTTTAAACCAGAGATTCATCTGCCGTGGCCTTGCAAGCATGGACGTGGCAGTGAGGTCCTCGGGCCGTAGGTTTGATTAGAGTTTCCTTCTCTTAGCTGGTTGACCTTACAGGGTTGGACGAGCACCATCTGCCCGGGTTTGGGATTGGAGTTTTCCTTCTCCTAGGACGGTTGCCACAAGGCTGGAGAGCCCATCCTGCCCTTTGACGCTCTTTGTCAGACCCTTCGGTTTTGACCTGTCTGGCATGGGAGACCCTACCAGTGGCTATTATGCCACCGCCAGCATAGCTCAAAACATCATTAGGGTACGCAAGCCTCTCTCCCACGACAAGGGGGCGTCAATGGAGAGGAAGAACTATGGTAAGGCTGTACAAACTCCCTAGGGCTTTTGTTGTTGTTGCTGCTACAAAGCTGTTACTGGATTTTATGAACTGAAGATGGTAGGAACAAATAAGTTTTAAAGGTGAAGTTGAAGGCTTTCACAGGTGGCATCCATAGATTTTCCTTGTTTTTTTTTCCGGGCTGTGAGGCCGTGTTCTGGAAGAAATTATTTCTGATGTTTCGCCTACATCTGTGGCTGACATCAGAGAATGGTTGGGTAGGAGTGTGTGTGTGTGGTTTATATACTGTGAACCCCTGTTGGGAGGATATGTAAATGTGTGTATTTGAATGGCTAGTTTCTGGGTGGAGATATGCAAGGAGGATGAGTGTCTGTTTGGCTAATGGTTGGTTAATGGTCTAGGAAGGAGGACCATTGCCTCCCAAAAATAGTACTCTATGGTGAACTTGCCACGGGTCAGTGTAAGAGGGGCACTCCAAAAAAGCAATACAAGGATTCCCTGAAACAACTTCTCAGGCTCTGCCAAATTGATCACCAACAATGGTCCGCTATGGCTTCACATCGGGAGGCATGGAGATGCACATCCACAATGCTGCAGCTTGATTTGAGAACTCACACCAAACAAGTCTTGAAGAGAAATGACAATGCAGAAAGAATCACAACCCAGAAACATCACCCAAGGAGACCCTCTGCTGTGCTTTCTGCAACTGTTTATCTCAGATTGGCCTTTTCAGTCATCAGCATGCTTGCAGAAAGCATGGGATGAGTCTTTCCTGAATGTTTGTTTGCGCAGAAAAGTCAGAGAGAGGGGGGGGTTAATGGTCCATTATCTGCTGAAAATTCCCCTTTTCCTGGGTGGAGTTCATTTTCAAGCGTTGAGTTTTGATTTTAGTGTTTTTTAGGACTGGCAGCCAGATTTTATTTACTTTTAGGGTTTCTTCTTTTCTGTTGATGCTGTCTAGGTGTTTGTGGATTTCAATAGCTTCTCTGTACATTCTGAAATGATAGTTTTTGGCCTGGTCCAGAATTTTGGTGTTTTAAAACTTTAAAAGTTTTAAAGGGTTTCTGTGTGATTTTGCATTTTAATATTTCTTCACTTTAAACACTCCTTGTTGGCATTTAATAGTTGTCAGCTTCCTCAATTCCACAATTTTATTTTCCCTTTCCTCCATCCATTTCTGATCTCATGCTAACTTATGAAGCAAAGCATGTATATTAATATGCAGTGAATCTAGGGGAAGAAAACACTCCAAGATTAATTTGGCCAAGCTGCATTTCAAACCCTTGAGAAAAATAGTTGAGATTGTGGAAGATTCACATCCAGTTTTTTCTCATGTCTTTTGAACTCCTTGGGTTTTAACTAGAGCTAGATCTTCATGAGTTTTCATGGTGTCCCTATCTAGTTCAGGCTCGTGGAGTAGGATGGGTGAAAAAAATGTTTGGGTCTCATTTTAATGTGAATGTATCCCCTTTAGAGTTCATAAACCTATATATGAACTCAAAAGAGTTAACCAGTGATAATTCTCATTTTAAAATGTTGTGACAGAGTCCAGAAACTTAAGCTGGGACACAAAAAATGCTTCTGATTGGGGGAAGTTTGCACAGAAAAATAGGAATTGCATAATAGCAAAACATGTGTGGTACAAAAATGTGATATTAGGGGAAAGTGTTTATAGAATTGTGTATATTATGGGAAACGTGCCTGAAAAAGCATATGAATTTTCATTGAGATTTTTTTTTTAAAAAAAGTCATAAACTGGTATGAAAATAAAACACAATGAAGTTAGCACTGGAAAAACAAGAACTTACAAAACTGAGCTTGACAGATTTGTCCATCTTCACTTGTGCGTGCATATAATGCTTGAGGAGCTGGATGTTAGTACTGATTTTTAAAATAATCCCACTGACTCCATATCTGTTTTTTACTGCCACATTTATTGTTTTATTCCACATTAAAGCAAACCACCAAAGTCACCTTTAAAGCCTGTTTTTCATGATCCTCCAGAGAAGGTTGGCGGGCTGGGGAACAAAGTAAATTATCTAATTTTCCACTTGTCTGCTAAAAGGTTCATACAGCTGACTTATCAGCCATTAGCAAACCAAGATGACAGTTTAACACAATGACCCTCATTCAAAGAGTGATTGACAAAAGTGATCCTTCCCCCCTCCCCACAATTTTCTAAGAATCAAAGATAGGTCTAAGGGAGGGGATTAATTCCACCTTAGCTTCCAGCTGATGCATTTCAAAAAAAGAAAAGGAGGGGGGGGAAGCACTTTTGTATGATGAGAGAATAGTAGAACACATTTTTCATTAGATCTAGGATTTGGCTCATCTTTTTCATTCGTCATAGTATTAAGGGCTGGAAAGGGTCATCATAAGCCACTTCATAGGATTTTTTCTATTCTCTTGTACTACATAATACTCTGTTGCATCAGAAGCAAGAAAACTAGGCTTAAAATTCATTAGTTCATTCATGATAAACTATACTTTTGTACTAAATCAACCATCATTTTAGTTCTTTTTGTAATTCACTTGCTGTACTTTGTAAAAATAGTGGTGATAACATTTATCCATTCACATAATAATTCAAATCATGTAATTTTGTTTATTAACATTGTGAGAATGACTGCCAGGACTTACAATAGACAGTCAAAGCAGCACCATGATAGTCTCCACAGCAAGCAGAGGCTCCCAACAGCACCAGTTCCATGGGTACTTGTTCACTAGCTAGGCTGAAAGACTGGACAAACAGCAGCTGTATGAAGGTGGGTAGAGAAGAGCAGGTGTTTTATAAAAGCGCTAGAGTGGGAATAGGCAGGCAGGCAGAAGTGAGGAACTCTGAGACAAGACACCTTTAGGAGGAGCTCATGGATTATTTACCTGGGGAGAAGAGAGCAAAAGCAGGAAGAATTGAGAAGATTCCCTTCCTTGATCCCCCTTTTCCATTTTTTTTTTTTCATGGAGGAAACCTAGTGGCTTGGGATCTCACCTTCCTTTCCACCAAACCACTGCTTGCCCTTTCTGGGTGGATATAAACCTACACCCCAAGAGAATTATTCCAGAAGGCTGTAGAAAGGAGAATGATGCAAATGACATTCAAAACCCAGGGATTTGTGGCTTGCAGGTTACCTCTTGGATAAGGATGAGGTGCAAGTTTCAAAGGAAAAGGAGTGTCAAGAGTCTCCAGGCTCCAAGGAAGGAAGTGAAGATGCTGAGACAGGAGGCGGGAGGAAGATGGATCTTCTTCTGAAATAAGGGAAGGGAGGCTGATCTACAACCAGTGAACTACTGAGTCCTGTTCAATAAACAATTAAATGTTTATTGCATTACATTTTCCCACAGAAAGTATGAAATAGGGAAAATTCAGTGTTTCATTGCCTGGAGACCTACCCACACATTACCTTTACTTTTATTTATTTTATTTTAAAATACATAACAATTTACAGTGGACCTGCTGTATCCATGATAAACCATGGATTGAACCAACTGAGGACTGAAAATGCAGAAATGGTAAAAGGAAGGAAGAAAGGAAGGATGAAAGGAAGACCTGAGATCTAGTCCAACCAGGCCTAGAAGTGGCCCCAAGGCACCAGTGGAGGTGATGGCAAGGCCCAACCTCCAGGTGCACATTCTTCATACTCTCCCACATCTAGGGAGCCTACCAGCCATCCTGTTCTGCCTTTGGAACAAAGAAGCAGAAACATTCCCTGAAGCTTGAGACTGTTACGTGCATGAGGTTCTTGGACAGAGCACAAAGGCAAGACAATAGCGCTCTGTGTCCTGTATGAAAGTGGACTAACAAGATGCTGGCACAGTAGGTGGAAGTGGGTGGTTAGAGTACTCCGGGGGGGGGCATGATGAGTATGCACCTGGCAGCTAGGCCTTGCTGCCACCTCTGCTGCTGCTGCCCTGGGACTACTTCTTGGCCAGGTTACACTATATCTCAGGTACAGTATTTCCACCCCCACCCCCACTATTTTTGCATTTTCAGTACCACAAAAGTGGCAAAGAACAGAAGCAGGGGAGGGCTGATGGGCTCCCCAGAGGTGGAGGAGCCGAAACAATGTGCACCTGGTGACTGGGGCTTGCTGCCACCTCCTCAGCTGCCCTATACCATATTATTCATAGGAACTCTATCATCCATTTTGTGTTTTGTCTTTGTTTTTTGCTGCCTGTGCAAAAAAACAAATCCTCATGGATACCAATGGCCCTCTGTATTTAAGAAGTAAAGATGAAGACTAAGTATCTATCTATCCTTTCCTAAGAGAAATTTGTCCCAAACCATTTCAGGACCGTACAAATAACAGATACATAATAAAATTTAATCATATTCTGTAATTACAAAAATGAAAAATAAAAACATTTTAAAAATAAACTAGTGCTGGTGTTACAGGGGTGTTTTTATAAGAATGCAATATGCAACAGAATATAGAATGCAAAAATGTAATTGCTAATAACTACTTTAAAATCCAGGATCTGTATGGGGTAATGAACTCAAAAGAGAGATTCAGTGAAACCAAGCAGGGTATGTGACATGAAATGGCCTATTTAGTATCTCCCCACTTAGATAATTAGAAAGTTGCCCTTAGAATATTAAATAGCCAATGTTCTACCATTACCACTTAGTCAAGAGTTAATCAAATCAGTCTGTAAGACTGATAGTTCTTCAGTCCAATTTAGCCTCTACTAGTAAAATCATCTTAGCTGGTATTCCTGAGTGGCAAACTGCAGCTCCCTTGATGTGTAGCTCAAAGCACAGGTAAGAGCTTAGTCCTGTTGTGGCGTAGCTACTACACCACCAATCTGCTTCTGCTTCTATTTGCCACTTTGGGGAGCTTATTGTTAGGTGAAAATGATGCAGAGTTGTTTTAGAATGGCTAGAACTTTTGAGCCAGTGCAAGGGAAAATTTACAAATGATGTGTGTCATTAGAGTGAATACATCAGCTTATGTATTGATGCAGGCCCAGTTGGACTCTGACTTGAAAGCCCAGGGTCCACCCCAAACAAGCAATTAAACCAACTGTGTATAAAATTCTTTTACGAACATGCAGTGGTGGCAACTGAGGGGGGAAAAGGCTATGGCAGACATACAAATTCACCAATAAAGAGCAAGCACTGTTTCCAATATATTTATGTAACACTTCTTTGTATTTTACACTGGTCTTTTAGCTGGTATCCTTTAACAACAGACTGTGTCACCAATGAGAACATGGTTCAGAATGTTTTGTACATGTTTAATTTAACTCTAAATTACTAAGAGCTTACTCCATATTCTATGGAGATTATCAGACAGGAACCAATAAGCATTCATGTCCCACCATATTTACCTTCACTCCTGTTGTTCAGGCAGCTCTATTCACTTCCTGGAGTGAAATCCCACCCATTCCCACAAGAAGATGCAAGTGCAGGAAATTCAAAAATAAAAAGTAACATAAACACAAAAAAGTGACACCTGATCTCACCTGGAAGTGTTCTGACAGGACCACCCATTGGCACTGGAATCTCGCCAGCAAAGTGGGGCAGATTGTCACACACAGGCAGATCTGGAATGGAAACGCCACAGGAGATCAACTGATGGCTTCTCCCTGTCAATAAAAAAGAATGCCCCTATAATGGCAGCAGAATGCTTGGAAGACGATGAGGGATGACATCGTCTGATAAGGAAGCCCTTTTGCGATCTTATGGTGTCTTCTTAACACCATTTTTGAGGTGTCTGATAATCACCTATGCTTCAGTGTGTCTTTTTTCCTCCAACATGGCTCTGTCTTACATTGGCCTTTCTTATTTACCAACTACAAAGGTTCTTGCAATGATCTGTAGACTGGTTGAAGCTGATGGTGCCAACAGTAAGATTGTATCTACATTACACATTCATGGCAGTTTGCTAGCACGTTAACTGTCATGGCTCTATCCAAGTACTGTACATTCCCCTAACACTAGAGCTCTCTAGCAGTGAATTCTGAGTACCCCACCAAAGAACAAACCCCAAGATTCAGTAGGATGGAGACATGACAGTTAAAGTAGTATGATACTGCTGTAATTCTGAAGTGTGGGTGCATTCTATGGCCAAAACTCTTTTGATGACATTCGTTGGCATCGTAGTCTATTATACCACTGTACAGCACTCTTTGGTTTGAAGTGAAGCTCTGATGCAGGGACAGAAGAGAAAGCTATTTTGAAAGACAGCTTCCTATACTCTTCCCCCATTATCATGCTACCCAGAACCATTTTATCCCTGCTATTGCACTGCTACCCATGTTGCCACCTACACCAATGCAGTCATGCTGGCCACCTTAAATTGGTACACTGAATAAACTCTGGAACCATCTCGCTCAGCCCTTTGCATTCCTTTGCATGTGTCAGGCTGCAAAGCCCTTCTGTTTTGATTATCTTTATAAATGTGGGTTGCTTTTATGATTCCAGATTGATGTCATACCAACATGCCCTGGTTTATGCACTATCCCTTTTGACTGGCAGATGCAAAGTTTGCTGCTGTCTTTCATTTGGCTGTCTAACTGCCCTTGCCTATGATCTCAATGTTATTTACATGTAACCTCACATTTTAAGATTTGTAGTGAAATGGATTCCTGTTCCCACAAGCTACAGACAATGTGTGTGTGTGTTACTGGCATTTATTTTTAGGGATAGGATTTTGTGGTTTTACTTTTTATGTTCCAAGAAAGAATTGGGGACACTTAAATGGGTGGGCGGGGAATTGCAAATTATTTCTATCTTAAAAATGAAGAATTTTTCTTTGCCTGATATGAATTTTTTTTTAAAAAAATTCTTATCAATACAAAATTGAAATGGAAACGAAATTCTCATCCAGCTTCACTGGTCAAATTGAGGAGGAGCAGCTGTTTCCAGCATGGAGAGGACAAAGTTGTACTTGCCTTCCATGTAACTATTAAACATGAGGAGCTTGGATCCTGTTGGTTAGCTCAAAGTAGAGTAACCCATTGACTCAATTGTTGACTAGTGATTCAACATGTTGGTAAGTCCCACTCATTCAATGGGTCTACTCTACTGAGAACTAGCAACAGAATTCAGGCTGATGATGATGATGGCAGGCCTGTGGTTGAATACATTCAAAGCTGTGTTTTTAAATAATTAATTTTTAAGAATTAAGTCCTGGGACATCATGGACAAATCTGTCAGGTTTGATTTCTCCCACTTGTGTTTTCCAGCCCCTTCTCCCTCCTTGAATATATAAACAAAATTGCACATTTTTGTACATTCTTCTCAAAAACAAAGTGCAACAAAATCCTTACCCATCCCTGTAGGCTACATCCCCTCAGTTTCAACATCTGGTAAAGGTTAAAATACATACTGTGCAGCCTATACACATTATTAAATATCTCTGAGTTGGAAAGAAAAGCAAGATAAGTCGCAGTAGGCTTGGTGCTAAATTCTTCTTTAGCTTCCTTTAGCGGAGAAAGTCTTAATGCTTCAGAGAAGTGGATACCTCTTTAGATTCAAGCTGAGAAGCAAGTTGTCGTATGTTCCATCATCTATCACAATCCATGTCTATTTGATGATAGATTGCTCTCACCAAAAGGGCTCCCGCTTCTGATTAAATGTGTGATACGCATGTTTCAACAGCATGTAATTGTTCAGAAAGGAGCTTAGGAACTGGCTTGGGGTTTTCCCCATCATTCTCTTTCTGTGGAAAATATCAAAAACAGACTCTAAATTTAGTTTCAGAACCACAATTTCCATCATTAGGCTACTGACAGCATCCTTTCAAGTGTATTACAGGATATTACTCAATGGAAGCAACTGTCACAGAATTATAATTACACAGAGGATGCATTCCAGTATAAGGAGACAAGCTATCTGTCAGAAGTCAAAGGTTACATGATTTATTCTGCCATAAGGCATGCCCTCATTAAAAGCCACTTTGCTTTCCAGGTGCCTTTCTCCATCAGACTGAAACTCAGCAGCAGAGAGGTGAAAGTAAGTTAAAAAAGGAAATCTTTATGCAAATGCCATATTTTACTTGCAAATTCTTAAGGACACTTATCTATCATGTGCCCGAAAAAAAGGCGATTACATATGCATAAAAAGAAAATAATGAATAATTACTATATCCACCAATCATGAGAAACGTTAAGAATTACTTCTTCCTAAATGTATTCTGAGCTGCCTCTGTTCTTTTTCTGAGCTTCCATTGATATCATTTAATGTGTGTGTGTGGGTGCGTTTAAATAGAACAAACTTCATGTCTCTTTTCGAATACCCTAACAGTGGCCTATATATTAAAAACAGGATAGCAAAATCAAGTTTACTTCCTCATTATTTCAGGCACTCTGAAGGCCTGCTTGTCAACACCTTCTTGTTTTAGTACAGGATGTAAAGAACTACATTAGATACCCTAGCAACTACACTTTGTTGAGCTTCTCAAGCCTGGGATATTGCTGCACATGCTCATGATAGTGCCCTGGAGTTGATATCAGAGTCTGACATCCCTACCAAGATACTTGGGAAACTGCATGTCCCAGGGTCCCTGTCCTCTGGGATACCACTTTTCAAATGTTTTTTGACCTGCAAGCAATCTGGTTAATGGTGAACCCTTCTAATCATTCTGGCCATTACCAGATAGATTGGAGGGGGGAATGATCACTGATTTGCGAATCACAAAACCCAGTGTCAAAACAGATGAGTTGTCGAGTCCATATTTAGAAAGAGTGCTCCTTCAAGTGGTGACAGAACTCTACCTGTAAAAGCACATTATTTCCTTCAAATATGCATCTTTTATTTACCATGCTTTGCTTTGACTGATCTTGCAATCCCACATTTGAGCTCCTTACCACAGAGGTAAAGGACAGAACATCTAGATAATGACCCCCTTTGCCCAACTCTTTTAAAATATACATTGCAATTTAGACAATTCCAATTTCAGTATCATTTTTTTAAATGCAAAAGAAAATCCCCCTTTCCAGAGTGTTAATATAATAAATACACCTTCACCCAAAAGATGGGGCAGAAGAAATTAAAAAACCATGTACACAATCCAGAGTCATGAAGCAAACAGTTTTCCCTGCTCTGAAATAATAACTTCTCCAGGCAGATAACATCAGTGTATATTTATTTATTTATATTTCAATATCTTACATCCTCACTTTGTATTTGTCATAGAAAGGCAGGGGTGAGGTGGGATTTTAGATAGATCCTTATTCTCACATATTCAAGCCCATGCTGTGCAAGAAAAAAATGGGTAAGTCTCAGGGAATATACTTCTTTCTTGCATGTTTAATTTATGATGAGAGGGAACAACAGGAATATATCATTTGACAAAATATACCATTGTTGTTGTTGTTGCATGCCTTTGAGTTCTTTCTGACTTACGGTGACCCTAAGATGAACCTATAGTGGAGTGTTTTGTGGGCTTTTTTGGCAAAATTTACTCAGTGGTGGTTTGCCCTTGCCTCCCTGCCATGAAGGCAGTCCCATCACCCTGCAAAGGCGGTGGAACTCCAATCATTCTGCAAAGACTACATTTCCCAATATCTGCAAACAGTGATTGTCTGATCAGCATGACCAGATAAACTAAGGGTTAAGACCAAGGTGGGAGGCGGTGGTCATCTCCTGAGACAGCATCATCATGACATCACATCACCAGATACTGGACTGGCCAATAATAACTTGGAAATGGTAATTTGAAAAGGTTTTATACTTTGCCTGAGCCATGAGGCGAGAAAGAGATAAAGAAGGCACTCTGAGGGGATGCATGTACCCCAGAGAAAGATGCACTGAGGAGCATGTTTCTGTTGAGCCTGGCTTAGGATAAGCATGTGGTCCAGCCAAACCTGGACACCAGATTTAATCCTCATAGACTTCTATAATGTAAGTAGTTTTTCTTTTGTTTAGGGAACAGTTTAGTTAGCTTGTGTCATGGATTACTTTTTTTCCCTTGACAGAATATATGAATGCCAATATATCTCTGTAACCTTAAGCTGAACCTGGAGAAAGGAACACTTCCTTCATGAAGTGATTTACCCTTTAACTTGTCTTAAACTTACTTGAATAAAAATAAGCCTTTCTTTTTCCTACTAAGCCTCACCTATACATGCCTTATTTTGGTCCTGGCTATCTTGGCTCTTCTCTGGAGACAGAGAAGGGGTGGTGGTAATATTTTGACAGAGCGAGTACTTCCACTGGTTAATCATAAAGCTTTATTTAGTCTCCTGGTGGCCTGATAAAAGACTGTGTCTGGGTGGTGGCAGCTTACCTGAGGAGATATTTAGTTCTAAGGGATTTCCAGGCTAGAGGAACCCTTAGAGTGTGTCTCACAGAGATCAGTATAGGAGTTCTTGGCAGGAGCACTCCTGAACTGATTGTAGACACACACAAGCCTTTCCTCTTCATGCTGTGCTGGTGTGTATGCACAGAGAGAGAGGAGGGGCAGTGTGACACTCCCTCTGAGGCTGAGAGAGTATGACTTGCCCAAGATCACCAAGTGGGTTTCCATGACCGAACAGGTACTCAAACCCTGGTCTTCAGAGTTGTAGTCCAACACTCAAACCACTTCTCCACACTGGCTCCCATAATACCATTATTAATATAATTACACTCAGAGGACAAATCCACCTCTTTACCTAACCACCTTGTTTCGATAACTTAAATTAGAGAAAGTCAATGGTAAAACACTTTTATTTCTTCCATTCCATCATGTAGAGGACCATACAGCATGTACAAAAAAAATACACACTTTCAAAAGTAAGAAAATATATTTGTTGTTGTGTGCCTTCAAGTCATTTCTGGCAAGATTAGTTCAGAGGGGGTTTGCCTTTACCTTCCTCTAAGGTGGAGAGAGTGTGACTTGCCCAAGGTCACTCAACATGTTTTCATGGCTGAGCAGGGATTCAAACCCTGGTCTCCAAAGTCCTAGTCCACAGCTCTAACCACTACACCATGCTGGTTCTCAAGAAAATAGATTATCAGTGGAGAAAAAGCCCACAGAGAATGACAGAGACATGAAAGATGAAAAGATAATTATGGAATACTTTGGAAGACTTTACCAGCAGAAATGTGATTCTTTACCAGATTATCATGGTCCTTATTTATCGCCCAAGCCCATATTTCTAAGGCAAGTTTACTTTTGAAGAGAAAACATGCCAAATGCTTCTAATTAGAAACTGAGTGTCTCATCTGTTCCTCAAGGTTTTTTAGGGTCACAGTTTCTACCTTGATGCTCATTTCAAGTCAGGGCATTGTGTAAGCTGCTTTGTGTCCCATTTTGAGGCAAAGGTGAGATACCAATAAAATAAATATAAATAATAATTTTTCTTTATACAAAAATATTGTACCTGTGTTATCTACTCTAACATCCCCATCCCCACGTCTATATTAATAATTGGCAATATTTAATAATTAGGTCAAATGTGGCCTTCCACGCAGTGCAGCCATTAAATATAGAAAATTCCAACAAATTGCAATGACTAGCGTTCAGACTCAGTCAGGTACTTAACGAGGGGCCACCTAAATTCTAAAGAAATGTTAATTTGCAAGGCAACTGAATGTCTGAACACCTGGCTAATCCTATCAGCTAAAGCTGGGGGACTCAAACCTGTAGGCAATCCTCATTCCTTCACCCCTCCCAAACAAAGGAAGTTGCTTCTTCCATTTAGTTCCAAGTGGCACATAAAGATACCACTAACTTATCCGAAGTACCTTTGTCTCACCTTGAGCAACTCGAAGGAGCATTGTCTCCAACTATAGGTTTCATACCCTGAAGGCAAATATTGACTATGGAGATTATCAGACCCTGGGGAACACACACAAAAATGCATCCCCAACCACTTCAGAAGATCACTACAAGAACAGAAAGGGTAACCTTACCAGACACCGATGGCTGTCAGCTGTTCCTGAGGTGTAGTGCTGCTGTGGATGAGGCTTCCCTTTTTCATTGACAGAATAATCCACCAATAAAAAGGGTTGCCTTACTCATGGCTGTGCTACACCCCAGGATGCTAGAGGACATTGTTGTCTGGTAATGTTGCCCCTTCCTGTTCTTGTCATGATCTTTTGACATGGTTTTTGATGTATCTGATAATCTCCTATAAATACCCTTCCAAAAATCCACTCAAATACATACAAATCTCCTTCCTATGGACACTACATCAATCTGTGTAGGCAAGTGCATAGTTCCCCTGCTTCCAAGCACTACATCAGACTGTGTAGCCATTCCTGATCAGGACTCACACTTTTTGAGTATCTGCAGTTTTGGGAGGGCCTTCCCCCCCCCCGCGCTCACAAAAGCAGCGACTGGGCTTTAGAAGCCCTGTGGCCGCTTCAGGCGGGGGGGGGGGGGGAGAGAAGCAGGCCGGAGGGGTGGGAGAGGTGGGGAGGGGGCCTTCTGAAGCCCCCTCACCACCTTAGGAGGCCGGGCGGGGGGTGGTAGAGGCGGCAAGGGGGCCTTGGAAGGCCCCATGAAGGCCTTGGGATGGAGGAGGGAGGGCTGTGGAGGTGACCACAGGGCCTCCGGAGGCCCCATGAAGGCCTTGCGAAGGAGGGGGAGGCCTGGGGAGGCAACCATGGGGGAGGGAGGTGGGAGGTGGGGGGAAGCGACTATGGGGCTTCTGGAGGCCCCATGGTCGCATTGGTGGGGGAGCGGGAGGGCAGTCGTTATTTGCGGAATTTTCACATTCGTGGGGGTCTGTGGAACCTAACCCCCCGTGAATGTGAAGGGACGACTGTATTAATTTTTAAGCATATTTTAAAGCCATGAATACTTAAATCTGTAGATACCAAATACGTGGATATGGAGGGACAGCTCTATTATCATTATTTTCTTCAAAAAAGACCAACATTGTAAATTAATGTCTCCTCTTTAGTGGTGGTAAACATAGGTCAAAAGATTTTGCTCTGTTTCCCCCTCTCACATTGCCAAGCTGCATATATCAATTCTCCAAATTAATGTTGATATTTTGAGGGTCCTTAAGACCCCCAAGCACAGAAGGTAACATCTATGTCAGTGCACATATATTCTGTAAATGTACACATTTTATGCATACTTTTGAAATGTACATATTTTCTCCAGTCAACTAAAGCACATTAGCACACATTTTAAAAATGTTTTTGAACACATTTTGCCCCCAAAAGACAGTTGTCAAATACATTTTTTGCACAAAATGCACTTGTAAATATACAGATCTCCAGTCAGAATTTGAGTTCAGTTCCTTTTCTGTTCCAAGAGATACAAATCTGACTCATTATGGTAAAAAATACAAATAAAAATCAGAACGAAATTAATTTCTATCCTGTCTTTACAGGATGTAGTATTCTCATACTTTATTATCACCTATCTATCTTGTTTGTTTTAGTAACAAAATTCTACATACTACTTGCCACTATCAGTTGTGAATTGTACAATGATTAAGGTAATTTTTGTAGTAGATATAATGTTAAACACAGGACTATATGCTCAGTGCAAACGTAGTGTATCCCTGTGTAGACTATGACATTTCTCCTATCTTCTTGACCCCTTGGATCTGGTTTCATAACTACACCTTTGGCTCTGGTTGAAAGCTTAGTTTTAGCTTGTCCTTTGTTTGGAGGTGGATCATGCTATTATGGAGGATTACTGTCAGTAGCGGGCAGTGGTACAAGGAGAGGAAGATTAGCTAGCACAGTTTATTTCACTTTTGACATTCTCTGAGAGAGAAGCTGTGAACTGCTGGTGTAGGTGATGTTAAATCGCTTCCAGTAACATGAAGCTTACTTATGTTTTGGGCTTGGGTGAGTTAGGCTGGTCTTTCATCATCTTTTACAGAAACTGGCATGTCGAATTATCCCTCCATGTGAGGATCTCTTGTGATATTTCTAGCTTCCAATAAATATGTTTTTTTTCCATATCCAATATGTGGCTAATGGAGTGAAGCAAGGTTGTGTTCTTGCGCCAACTTTATTTACAATCTTCTTCAGCATGATGCTCCAAAGGGCTATGGCAGAGCTCGAAGAAGATGACGGCATATATATACATTACCGTGCTTATGGTAGCTTGTTTAACTTAAGCCGTCTGAGGGCTCGCACTAAGACACTAAACTATCTAGTACGTGAGCTGCTCTTTGCTGATGATGACGCCCTTGTTGCCCACACAGAAGCAGCTCTGCAGCGCCTAACATCCTGCTTTGCAACAGCTGCAGAGATGTTAGGGCTGGAAGTCAACCTGAAGAAAACAGAAGTCCTTTACCAGCCTGCACCACAGGACGAACACCACCATCCCCACATTGCCGTCGGCAATTCTGTGCTTAAGTCCATTCAGCAGTTCACCTACCTGGGAAGCATCATCTCCTCAGATGCCAAGATTGACAAAGAGATCGTTCACAGATTAGCAAAGGCATATAGCGCATTTGGAAGACTTCACAAAAGAGTCTGGAGTAATAAACACCTGAGGCGAAGCACAAAAATCAATGTGTATAGAGCCATTGTACGGTCTATTCTCCTTTATGGGTCTGAAACATGGGTCACCTATCGCCACCACCTACGACTCCTCGAGCGCTTTCATCAGCGCTGTCTACGCACAATCCTAAATATACACTGGACTGACTACGTGACGAATGTTGCTGTCCTTGAGCAAGCAGGGATCACCAGCATTGAGGGCATGATATTGAGAACACAGCTGCACTGGGCAGGGCATGTTTCTAGGATGGAGGACCATCGCCTCCCAAAAATACTACTCTACGGTGAGCTCGCCACGGGTCAGCGTAAGAGGGCACTCCAAAAAAGTGATACAAGGACTCCCTGAACCAACATCTCAGGCTCAGCCAAATTGATCACCAACAATGGTCCGCCCTGGCCTCACATCGGGAGGCATGGAGACATACTATCCACAATGCTGCAGCCTTATTTGAGAACTCATGCCAAACAAGTCTTGAAGAGAAACGACAATGCAGAAAGAATCACAACCCAGAAACATCACCCAAGGAGACCTTCCGCTGTGCCTTCTGCAACCGGACTTGTCTATCTCGGATTGGCCTTTTTAGTCATCAGTGCGCTTGCAGAAAACGCGGGATGAGTCCTTCCTGAATCTTCATTTGCGAAGAAAAGCCAGAGAGAGATGTGGTACAATCCTCTACATGTCCACTAGGGGCTTGTATACATGGGAAATATACCCCCGTCTTGCCCTCATCAGCCTGCAGTCTGGATGACACAGGGCATTTGCTCCATTCTGCCCTCAGGTAGTCCTCACCACCCCCAGGAAGTACAGGGCTCAGCTGGGGGAAATATTCTAGAATAATACCTGGTTTACTCTGTTTCCACTGGGAGGAAATGGACTGGGCCCCACATGTCCACAGGAAACTTCCCTGGCAGGCCAGCCCTCACTGCAGTTGCTGGTCTCCCTGACTGTCCTGGAAGGCAGGAAGGAGTCCTGCAGCATGTGACCAAGGCTAGTCAAATGCAGGGGCCCTTGGTCACATATTGGAAGATGGCTTTCTGCCTTCCGGGAGAGCCAGGGAAATGGTGATGGTGGCAGCTGCAGCAACAGTCTGTCTGGACTCCAGCCTGTTTAGAGGTGGTAACCAGAAACAACAGGCCTGATCTATGGCCAGGATATGCCAGTGGGGAGCCAGTGTATCCTGGCTCATGTAGGTGAACCCTAAGGAGTAAAGCCCATTGACTTTATTGGGACTTACATCCAATGGTGGCAATATAAAGGGTATGGATGGCCGAACCGCACCGGATGACACAGTGGGAGGGAGGGGTGGCACCAGCCTTAGTAATGCCACAGCTTATGCCCTAGTAAGTATCCATAGTATTTCACTCTTAAAGTTGTAAATTCTGTATTTCCCCACGTTTTCCTCATTATATTGAAATATATTGGCAAGGTATAATCTCAAGGAGAAGATAATGTCATAGAGAAATTCTTCTTAAGCTACAAAATGCTACCACTGCCTAGTACAGCATTCTTTCCAACAGACTGTTTTCTCTGGATTTATGCTGTGGTGGTTTTAAATAATATCTTAAGCTGTTTAAATGAGATTTTTTATGTCTTATGTCTGCATTTTATGGGCCTTTTGCTGTGCTAATGTTAATAGTTATTGACACATGTAAATGTTTCTAACCAGAAGACAGTGAGATCTTGGTTTGAGTTTTGGACAGTGATTTCTCCTCTATATAATACAATGGGATGGAATTATACTAATAGATGTCGGTGACAAAAGAAAGAAAGGAAAATCCATTTCTAATGAAGCGCTCTGGATATCCTACTGTGTTGTACTAGATAGGATTATTCAGTGACAAGCTCTAAAAATCCTATCAGCCTGCTTTCCTAGGAGCATGACAGAGCACTCTAATAATGTTCAATTGCCATTCACTCTGCATGTGGCTAAGGAACCTGAATATAGGTGGCAGCAGAATTAAAAATGTCAGCCTTAAAATATCTATCTGTGTCAATATATACAGAATAAATCTGCATACTTCTCAAACAACAGAAATTATAGCCATGGAGCTAGTACCTTTCATTGCTTTCAAATATACACTATACAAGATCATCTTCACTATTCAGGAGGAATTTGAGATGTATTTTTCAAAAAGCTTTGCTTTTGTTCCCAATGCCATATGTATTGTTTCACTCAAATGGATAGTGTTATTTACTGTTGATACATAATCCTTTCTCCCTGCTTCTGTCAGTCCTAATCACATTAACAGAAATGAGTCGCAACCCTCAGTTCCACTCCATTATTCTTCCACTATACTATTAGGTTTCATTCTGTTTGTTTTGGAATTGGAAGTAAGAGACAGTAAGTGATCATGATAGTTATGTTAATAATGAAGTACAGGATGTTTGCATGTACATGCATACTTGGGTGCATACTTGGTGTACATGTATACTTGGGTAGCAATTACAGGTTGACCCCTGTATATGCAGGGGGTATTTTCCAAGACCCCCCTTGGATACTGGAAACTGTGGGTAATAGGGAACCCTTTTATTTTCAATGAGACGAACACTGGGAGTTGATCATAGAATCATAGTGGAGGACCTAGACATGCCTATAGACAACATTTTTTTCAGACATGGATAAGTGAAACTGTGGATACTGACTCTGTGGATATGGGGGTTGGTGTGTATAAGGGGAAATTCCCTTGCCATTTCCCAAAGAAAATAATAATGTTAAAGCATGTTACATGTGTGAATGTGCCTTCAAATGCCTTCTGACTTATGGTGACCCCATGGATTCCATAGCATTTTCTTATGCAAGGAATACTCAGAGGTGGTCTTGCCAGTTCCTTCCCTACAGCCTACAGCACCTAGCATTCATTGGCTGTCTCCCATTCAAGTACTAAACAGGGCTGACACTGTTAGCTTCCACAATCAGATCTGGTGCCTGTTATACAGGAGCAAAATTGTGTTCCATCAGGAAGGTTGGGTGGAGGAGTGAAGGGGAGGAAGCCCCATATTCCTGTGCCTTGGACATTAAGAGGGAGGGGACATTATCATCCAGAAGAATTGAAGTACCGTATTTCTTAGAGTTTCTCTGATTTTGTATAAAACTGGGGGAAAAAAACCCAAGTATAGCAACAAAACAAAATTCCAGTTCCAGTTACCAATGCCTTTTGTATATGTAAAGCACACATACCATTTAAACTCATATTTGAAAAACAAACTTTTTAAAAATCATATAATAGTTTTCAACACTACTGAGAGCTGGGTATAACATTCTGTGATATATCAACCACCAGATTTATTTTCCAACATGGCTTCAGTAATTATGCTGTCTATGGAAATTTATTCCTTGTTCTCAGCCATAGAATCAAAGAATCATAGAGCTGGAAGAGACCACAAGGGCCATTCAGTCCAACCCCCTGCCATGCAGGAATACACAATCAAAACACTTCCGACATATGGCCATCCAGCCTCTGTTTAAAAACGTCCAAAGAACGAGACTCCACCACACTACAAGGCAGTGTATTCCACTGCCGAACAGATCTTATGGTCAGGATGTTCTTCCTAATGTTTAGATGGAATCTGTTTTCCTGTAGTTTGAGTCCATTGCTACATGACGTAGTCTTCGGAGCAGCAGAAAACAGCTTGTTCCATCTTCAGTATGACACCCCTTCAAATATACTTTGAGACAGAATGTATTTAAAATGATACAAACTGCTTTACTTCACTGTTTCATTTTTTTAAAATAAAAGAAGAAAAAGAGTTTTTTTAAAAAATATATTTATATATTATTTATAGCTAGTGCCATCTATCTGTCAGTTGTACATCTCTCTCATCTTAAGCAGGGGTTGGCAAAGCAACCTGTTTCTTATCCATGTCACTTTCTCCTGTAAGTCTGTTCTCTCTCTCTCTCTCTCTCTCTCTCTCTCTCTCTCTCTCTCTCTTCTCACACACACACACAAATCAGTAAGCAAACATATATGTGTTCAGTCTGCAGACAGATTTTGATTTAAAACAGCATCCTTGAATTTTTAACAGTTTTTGCTAGACAGTGGTAAGACTCAGTGGAGATTATCACACTACACTGTTATAACACTATTATTCCACTTATTATACTATACTGTTACACACTATTATTCCACTTTAGCTGTTATGGCTGCCTCCTGTGGAATCCTGGGGTTTGCAGTTTAGGGAGGGGTATTAGCATTCTCAGCCAGAGAGCTCTTAGACTTCACTTAAACTACAAACCCCAGAATTCCACTGGAGGCAGCCATAACAGCTAAAGTGGAATAATAGTACTGTAACAGTGTAGTGCGACATGGCTCTCTGCTTATCTCTTTTATGATTTAAATCCAATCCAGACTGTTCATTCCACTTCTACATTCCACCCTGGGTGGCACTGTATTATATCAATCTGATAGCTAGTAGCCACTGACAATCAAACACCATTGAGTAAACACTTTTGACTAGCAGCTACACCCAGATTTTGAGAGAAAGACATTTTGCATGCAATTGTATCTGTTGCAACTGTATCAATAATATAATGAATGCCTATCATAAGAAGTTCTCACATGAAAGTTCTCACTGAATTGAACCACTATTGGGCTACAATACATTTCTCCAAACTTCATTTAATTCTACAGAAAAGACTGGTGTGAGTGCCCAGATGTGAACTACTGGTATAGTTACTTGAGGCTATTTCTGATATTTTATTGCCTCCTGACAACAGGAATTTCCTTCAGCTTACTTTTTAGTTGCTTTGTGGTCTACAAGTGGCCTTTCACAGAGTTTGGAAAACTACAGAACTTCTGAGCCATCATGATCATTGGTCAAGCTGGCAGGGGCACACTGTAGGTGGCAATCCAATCCCCACCCAAGGCTCTGGCCTTTGGGGAGGTAATAAAGAGAAATGTCTTGAAGCTTGGGTGCAATCTTCATCAGAATGTCAGGACCTAAGCTATACATTCTGCAAAAGCATGTGATAGTGCTCCTGGGACTACTTACTTGGAATTGTGGGATAGCATTGTTTTACTGTTCCCCAGAATTATGTAGAATAACAGCTAGAAAGAATGGGCTTGATCTTTTCCCCTGATATACTTGCTTTCTGCATGCAATGGTTTGTTTGTTTTTGTAATGGAAGAGCATTAATAGTATAATCCCTCACCTGTATTTCTAGAACGTTTCTTCCATGTGGCAGTTGGCCCTGAAAGGTAAATTAAACAAAAGACAGCAAGATTCCTCTTGGTGTGGCTTCTGTTATACTGCACTTGAAGGAGACATATGTGTTATTTCTTGAATTCTGCTCCCAGCCCTGAGTCTATCTGAGTCTCATGCTGTAGGATATTATATGGCTCCATGTTGCTGTGCTTAAGAACATAGCTGGTTGGGGCTCAGTTTCAAAGTTATGATTGATTGATTGATTAATTATGTTTTTATTTATTAATTATATTTATATTTATCTATTAGTCACATTTATATCCCATCTTTCCTCCAGGCAGCTCAAGGGTTCACACATGGTTCTCCTCCCTTCCACTTTGTTCTCACAACAACATTGTGAGTAGGTCAGAGAAAGAGAGAAAAAAGAGAGCAAGAGAGAGATTCAAGGTCATCCAATCAGTTTCATGACTCAGTGAGGACTAGAACCTGGATCCCTCAAGTTTTAGTCCAAAACTGTAGCCATTGTGCCACACTGGATTTAAGTGCGGCTTGACTAAGTTAGATTACCCATACCAATGTTTCTTCAGTTTTTCTACAATGGGCTTTCATGGAGGCATGTCTGAAGGATGTTGCCAGAAGGGGAGCATTTTTATGACCGGAAGGTTAATGGAGGCAAGGCACACAGTGTCAGCCTGAGCTGATAGGGGTTGAACTGGGCTATTTAAGGCAATGTTCTCTTCCTGTTAGTTCTCCTTTGGATTGTCGCACATTTAATACAGATGTAAGCTAAAAGTTTCAATGGTATAGAACAAAAGACTCTGATCTGTGTTTAGTCCTATACGATGTGGTTTGAGATGCAAGTACTGCAAGTCACCACGTTGCAAGTTCGATTCCAGGGGGCTCCAAAGTTCACTCAGCCTTCCATCCTTTCGTAGGTAGGTAAAATGAGTACCCGGCTTGTGGGGGCAATTAGCTAACACACATTGGAAACTGCTTAATGCAGCACAGATGTGTAAATAGCTATTGCTTAAAGCAGTTTGTAAGCTGCTCTGATAGCCTTGTGGCTGAAGAGCGGGGTATAACTAACTAATAAAAAATAAAATAAAATAAAATGCATGGCACACATGCTCTACATAAATATGGAGCTTTTGAGTAGCTTTATCCTCTGTCTTTCAGTCAGTAATCATAGGTCAAATAACTGGTACCCATCAATATCAGAAATATCAGAAGCCAGCAAAAGTTACCAGAAGAAGAAAGTATTTTATGTTCAAGTGACATCTTTTCTGTTAAACTTACTCTGGTTTTAATATGTACATAAAAACTTGGTTTTAGAAACTCAAGCTTCAGAACTTCAGAAAATAGATGTGTCTTGGAATGTGGCATACAGTAAATGTCAAATGATGTTTACAGTGACTCCTGGCACATGAAATGTTTATGTACTGCAAATGCATTGCCTTGAGTTATGAATGTTGTGACCTCTGCAGATCTACACATCCAAATTACTATTGTTCCATGGTTACTAGACCAGTGGATGATCTGATGTAAATGAGAGGCTATCTAGGCAATTTTCCAGGTAGTATATCTTATCCCGATCTTACGTGGCTTTTATAAGGCACAAGTGTGAGAAATGTGCAGTGCTGTGCCTTCACCGGAGCTGTGAGAGCAACAGTTTACCACTCAGTGTGTCCCAGCATTGATTTTGTGTAAGAGAAAATTATAGTGGCACAACACATTTCAGAAAGTGTGTCAGATGGAACATGAGATATAAAAGTGATTGGTACAGACAGCTGCATCATGTTCAACCTATATTCCTAAACCTATGATTATTTGAGTAACAGAATTTAAAATCTGGCCATTTGTAAATGAACATTACATTTAGATGAAGGATTAAAAGACTTCACAAAGGAGGGTAGGGAGATGGCAAACAAGTTATTTCTATGGTTCTTCTCTACATGAGACATTGGATAAGGCTTTTTGGTATAGAATCATAGAGTTGGAAGGGAATACAAAGGACATCCAGTCCAACTCCCTGCCATGCAGGAATACACAATCAAATCATTCCAGACAGAGGGCCATCCAGCCTCTGTTAAAAACCTCCAAAGAAGGAGATTCTACCACACTAAGAGGCAATGTATTCCACTTCCAAACAGCTCTTACTGTCAGGAAGTTCTTCCTAATGTTTAGGTGGAATCTCTTTTCCTGTAGTTTAAACCCATTGCTCCGTGTCCTAGTCTCTGGAGCTGCACAAAACAAGCTTGTTCCATCCTTAGTATGACATCCCTTCCAATATTTAAACATGGCTATCATGTCGCCTCTCAACTTTCTCTTCTCCAGACTAAATATGCCCAGCTCCCTAAGCCACTCCTCATAGGGCATAGCTTCTAGACTTCACACCATCCTGGTTGCCCCCCTCTGGACACATTCCAGCTTCTCAATGCTGACTCATGTTCAGCTTGTGTTCCACTAAGACTCCTAGATCCCTTTCACATGTTCTGCCATCAAGCCAGGTGTCATCCATCCTATAACTGTCCATTTCATTTTTACTGCCCAAGTGTAGTATCCTACATTTCTCCCTGTTGGAAATCATTTTGTTAGTTTTGACCCAACTTTCTAATCTAAGGTCATTTTGGATTCTGATCCTGTCCTCTGGAGTATTAGTTACCCCTCCTAATTTGGTGTCATCTGCATAATTGATAAGCATGCGCTCTTTTCTCTCATCCAAGTTATTGATAAAGATTTTGAATAGCACTGGGCCCAGGACATGGTATGGATACAAAAAGCTACTAGTCTTGCTTTCCATGCATTTGTCAGACACCACTGGCATTTTTATACCAGATGTGGCAAAAACTGCATCAGAAGATCATTACAAGAACAGGAAGGGGCAACCTTACCAGATGACATGGTCCTCTAGCATTCTGGGGGCATAGCATGGGCATCAGTAAGGTGTCCGTTTTGATTAGTGTCTTCTCTCCATCAATAGAAAAGTGAAGCCCCGGCTGTGGCAGTGCCACATCCCTGGAATGGTAGAAGGATACAGGCATCTGGTAAGGTTGTCCTTTCTGTTCTTGTAGCGAGCTTCTGACGTGGTTGGGAACATTATTTTTTTGTGCATTCCCATGTGTCTGATAATCTTATTTGCTTCCATGGGAAATTAATGCACTAGTCCTGTGGTTACTGCAATCCCTGGTGTCCCCTTTCTTCGGGGACCCAGCTATGGCATCATGGGAAACAGTCAAGTTTGTCATGGAAAAAGAGGCATTTGGAAATCAAAGGGGACCAAAAAACAAACAAACAAACACAGAAAATAAACCAATCAAGGAAGAACAACTCCTTGGCTTCTCTGGGTGCTGATATTTCAAAACCTGAACTTGAAGTCAAAAGAGGTACAGTATCCAGTCTGTGGGAAAATATACAAATGTAAATTGTACTTCAACATACATGTACTTCAGAGTTCATACAGGAGAGAAACCTTACAAATATAAGGAATGTGGAAAGATTTTCAGTCAAAACATACATCTTTATTCATGTCAGAGAACCCACACAGGGGAGAAACCCTATAAATACATTGTGAAAAGAGCTTTAGTGATAATGGATGTCTTCATTCACATCAAAGAATACACACAGGGCAGAAACCATACAAATACATGAAATGTAGAAACAGTTACATTCACATCAAAGAATCCTCTCTCTCTTTCTCTCTCTAGCTTTTCTTCGCAAATGAAGATTCAGGAAGGACTCATACCATGCTTTCTGCAAGCGCGCTGATGACTAAAAAGGTCAATCCGAGATAAGTCCAGTTGCAGAAAGCACAGCAGAAGGTCTCCTTCAGTGATGTTTCCGGGTTGTGATTCTTTCTGCATTGTCGTTTCTCTTCAAGACTTGTTCGGCGTGAGTTCTCAAATAAGGCTGCAGCATTGTGGATAGTGTGTCTCCATGCCCCCAGATGTGAGGCCATGGCGGACCATTGTTGGTGATGAATTTGGCCGAGCCTGAGAGGTTGTTTCAGGGAGTCCTTCTATTGCTTTTTTGGCGAGTTCACCGTAGAGTAATATTTTTGGGAGGCAATGGTCCTCCATCTAGAAATGTGTCCTACCCAGGACAGCTGTGTTCTCAATATCATGGCCTCAATGCTGGTGATCCCTGCTTGCTCAAGGACAGCAACATTCATCACATAGTCAGTCCAGTGTATATTTAGGATTGTGCATATACAGCGCTGATGAAAGCGTTCGAGGAGTCATAAGTGGTGGCGAAAGGTGACCCATGTTTCAGACCCATAAAAGAGAATAGACAGTACAATAGCTCTGTACACACTGATTTTTGTGCTTCGCCTCAGGTGTTTATTACTCCAGACTCTTTTGTATATACTTCCAAATGCACTATATGCCTTTGCTAATCTGTGATCGATCTCTTTGTCAATCTTGGCATTTAAGGAGATGATGCTTCCCAGGTTGGTGAACTGCTGAACATACTTAAGCACAGATTTGCCGACAACAATATAGGGATGATGGTGTTCGTCCTGTGGTGCAGGCTGGTAAAGGACTTCTGTTTTCTTCAGGTTGACTTCCAGCCCAAACAGCTCTGCAGCTGTTGCGAAGCAGGATGTTAGACACTGCAGAGCTGCTTCTGCGTGGGCACATTCACATCAAAGAATCCACACATGAGAGAAACCACATACACATTTCACTCAGATGTACACAATTCAGAATCCAGAATAGATATGTTCTTGGTGACAAAAAACCTGGCATCTATAATAAAAAAAATGGAAATTATCCCCAAATGGATATCCGAATGTGAAAGGACCTTCTCTCATAGTCAAACTTTACATTCACATCAAAGTGGAGAAACCATATAAATGCCCGGAATGTGGAAACAGCTTCAGTCAGAGTGCAAATCTAGATTCATGTTAAAGAACTCACACTGGGGAGAAATCACATAAATGCATAGAATGTGGAAAGAGTTTCTCCCATAGTCAAACTTTATGTTCACATCCCTCTGCCTGGCCTCAGAGGGAGAGAAAAAGAGGCAGGCACAACTCCATTATGCCTCGGCCGGAAGCAGCTGAAAAGCCCCCCCCCCAATCCCAATGGCCACTGCCATTGTATCTACTGGACTTAATTCCTGCCCCCACTGCCATTTCCTTTTCTTTGTGCATCCTTATTTCCTGCATGGCAGGGGGTTGGACTGGATGGCCCTTGTGGTCTCTTCCAACTCTATGATTCTATGATTCTTTTATTTATATTGTAAGCCTGAAACTAGGGAACTTTCAAATTAACTATTTGTAAGTGTTTGTAAGCCACTTTGAGAGCTGTAGTGGCTGAAAAGCAAGGTATAAATACTCTAAATCAGTGGTTCACAAACTTTGGTCCTCCAAATGTTTTGCAGTTCATCTCCCAGAATTCCTGACTGTGGGCCAAGGTGACTAGGGATGAAGTCCCAAACACCTGAAGGATCAAATTTTAGGAATCACTGCTATAAATAAATAAATTAATCTGTGGATATAATATTTGCAAGGTTTTATATAGTTATGGAATTATGTTTATCCCAATTTAAAAAACATGTTATCACAGAGTTAGGGGGAAAAGGCAAAGCGAATAACCTGTGTGTTGAAGAATGGGCAGAATGGTTCAAGGATTTGCAGTTTGCTAGTTGTATGTGGTGGAGGCTGAGGAGTGATAAAGATTTAAAAACATTATATGATGGGGAGAGGACAAATAAGTATTTTCTACTCATAATATAAGAACTCTCATCATTGGCCATATATTTAGGAGAGATGAGAAATTGGTATATTATTATTATTATTATTATTATTATTATTATTATTATTGTGTGCCTTCAAGCCATTTCTGATTTATAGTGACCCTAAGGTGAACGTTCCACAGGTTTTTCTGAAACTGTGAGTGTGTGATTTGTCCAAGGTCATCCAGTGGGTTTTCATGGCTGAGCAGGGATTTGAACCCTGGTCTCCAGAGTCATAGTCCAGTATTCAAACCACTATGCTGCACTGCCTCCATAATTCCACTTAAATGCCAATTATTTTTGATTTGCACTAAACAGAGAATACAGATTTTATTATCATAATGTGGAATTATAATACGCACTCTCAAACCTTGCCCAAACTGTTATCCTACAGATATGTTGGACTACAGAGTCCATCTTCCTCAGCCAGGATGACCACTTCTGGGAGGCATCAGGTTGAGGAAGGCTGGCCTATGCTGTGGTTTGAGTTATCAATCCTATAGTCTGCTGAAAGAAAGTTAATGGTGTGGTTGAAAGGCTCTGTTCTCACTGGTCCTCTACTTTACTCTTCCCTTCATTTTCTTTGAGAGTTTGGAACCTTAATATTGTGAACTCAGCTAGTCATTTTCCACTGCATTCTACAGCAGGGAGCATTTTGTCTTGTCTTCTGGTCTCTCTACTCTACCTGGTCTCTTGGAAAAGCACCATACAAAGCTCAGAGATATCCTGGTTAGTGTTTTTCCTCAGACCATTCTCAGAGTTGGAAACCACCTCCCCTGATACTGGTGGCCCCACCCGCCTACTCTTGATTCTCAGGAGGCAGGCAGGCCTGTCCTGTCTCTCAAGCCATTACAATGAGTAGTCCTGTGAAATGTGGGTTCACCTGGCAGCACTTCTGCATGACTATAATTCATTGACATACCAGTTGAAGTCTCTAAGCGAAAGCAATAACAACATTGACCATGAGCAGCATCCTTTCCATTTTCTTTGCATGTAAATAAAGATCACCATGTAGTGCTCAAATGGGGCATTTGGGATTCTGTGGCAACCCATTTTAGCTGAAAATGTTCTGGATGTTCCTTTACTGGCAGCACCTTTGTGTAGAAAATGATAGTGCAGTCAAATGAGTATCAATTTAATATGCTGCATTTATTCTAGGCTATAGTTTGGTTGCTTGGTGAGATACATTTTTTTTGTATTCTTTTAAGATATAAATCAGGGGTGGGTACCTTGTGGCCCATGGGAGAAAATGAGCTCTTAGACCCTACTTTTGTGGACTCTGAAGGCCCCACCACCAGTCTCCCAACCCCCCTGACATTAAAAAAACAACAACCCCTTTTGGCATGATTTTTGACAGCGTTTTTCCCAAGATCAAACAGAAAGCCCCACCACATGCAAAAATACCCCCACTCCCCAAACCTAGAACTGTCTACTATCCCCTGCCCCCATATCCCTGTTTTCCTCTGTAGTCCCTGTATGGCAACAGGAAGTGACACATATCCTGTCACAGTTTTGACAGGGATTTACAGAAGAAAACAGGAGTATGTGGCTTACTGTGGGCTTTTCAGCCCACAGGGGAGGTGGGGGCAGTTGGCCCCTAGCTCCCATGTAATTACCCACTATAAATAAAGGGAGGTTTTTAAAAAATTACCTTAGGATTGTGTGGAGTGATTATCAAGGAGGGAGAAAACTGTATCTTTTTAAAATTGTCAAAAAGCAACACAAGGCTTACCATTTAACAAAAAAATTGGGATAGGTAAAGGAATTCTAGCTGGTTTTGTTGGTAGTGATGATGTTCAGTTCTTCATGGTGGCATTTTTGATATTGCTGTTTTGTTTGAAATAATTGTTTTGTTAGTGTTATTGTTCACATAGTTTGCAATTGTGATATGCTGTAAACCTCCTCATGCCTTTATTATATTTAACACCCCCCCCCCCAAAAAAAATAGTCCAGGTTGGCTGGTGAGAAGGAATTTTAATGCTTAAAGTTTTTCCATAATATATAACATGCAAACATTGAAACAGTACATAAGAAAGGATCTAAATCCTGTAAATCCTGATTAAATTTCCTGCATGGTTCAGGAGAAAAGCGGGGGGATGGGTGGGATGTTTTGCCTGTTTCTTGAAACATACAGTTTTGGAAAATGTAATACCAGTTGTCTGTAGGCAATTAGCTTTGGATGTATTCATGTACACAAAGTCTTAGGGCTGTGGCTGTCCTATTTGGGTGGGTGGGGCAGAATCTAGAAGAAATTTCAAATGAAGAGCTTATTTTTGGTCATTGGTTAGGAGTTTTGTGCAAATTAAGTTTGTGCAAATGTTGTGCAACTTATTTCCATGTTTAAAATACTTGTGCATCTGTCAGAGCAGAAATTACTCAAGTTAGTTAATTAATGTTGACGAAGGTTGCCAAATCTGAGAAAAATATTGGAATCTTTCACCCAAGTCCATAATCAGCCATGAAGTACAAATATGCTGAAGATAATGCTATCAAATTATTACCAAAACAGGAGTAAGGAAGAACAAGATCGCCTCATTTCAACCCATTCTGAGGTATCACGGCAGCTTGCAAAAGATTGATATGACCATCAGTTGTAATACACATGGGAAGAAAATGGTGGCTCTTGTGATCCCTGCTCATTAGACCTCATATTATCATTAATTTCCTCAGCCTTCTGTACTTAATTGAGACAATCACTCACTTCAATAAGCAAGGCATATGTCTTTGCCCTATTCCCTTTACAGATATCTGCAACAACCCTTGCTCCTGTAAATGATGCCACAATTAGGACCCTGCTGAGGAATTCTGCCCCAGACCCCAGTGATGAATGTAGATATTTGTGCAAACAGACATTGGGCAGCAGTACAGGTTAAAGCAGGTTCTAGTACTACTATAACACACTCTACATGATGCTGCCTTTGGAAATTATTTGGAAACTTCAGCGGGTCCAAAATGCTGTGGCCAGGTAGTTGACTGGGCTGACATGTCACTCCATTGTTGAAACAGCTGCATTGGCTACTGGTCCAAGTCCAGACAGAATTCAAAACACTTGTTTTGATCTTTAAAACCCTGAACAGCTTGGTTACAGACTACCTGAAGGACTGTATCTCCCTATATAAGCCAGTGTGAGTGTTAAGATCTACAGGGGACGGCTTTCTCTCAGTCCCACCACCTCCACAGGCACAGTTGGTGAAGACTTGGGAGAGGACCTTCTCCATGGCTGCTCCTCTCTCTCTGGCTTTTCTTCGCAAACAAAGATTTAGGAAGGACTCATCCCGTGCTTTCTGCAAGCGCACTGATGACTAAAAAAGCCAGTCCGAGATAAACAAGTCCAGTTGCAGAAAGCACAGCAGAAGGTCTCCTTCAGTGATGTTTCCGGGTTGTGATTCTTTCTGCATTGTCATTTCTCTTCAAGACTTGTTCGTCGTGAGTTCTCAAATAAGGCTGCAGCATTGTGGATAGTGCATCCCCATGCCTCCCGATGTGAGGCCAGGCCAGACCATTGTTGGTGATCAATTTGGCTGAGCCTGAGATGTTGTTTCAGGGAGTCCTTGTATCGCTTTTTTGGAGTGCCCCTCTTACGCTGACCCGTGGCAAGTTAACCATAGAGTACTATTTTTGGGAGGCGATAGTCCTCCATCCTAGAAACGTGCCTTGCCCAGTGCAGCTGTGTTCTCAATATCATGGCCTCAATGCTGGTGATCCCTGTTGCTCAAGGACAGCAACATTTGTCACTTAGTCCAGTGTATATTTAGGATTGTGCTTATACAGCGCTGATGAAAGCGTTCGAGGAGTTGTAAGTGTCGGCGATAGGTGACCGACGTTTCAGACCCATTAAGGAGAATAGACAGTACAATGGCTCTATACACACTGATTTTTGTGTTTTGTCTCAGGTGTCTGTTACTCCAGACTCTTTTGTAAAGTCTTCAAAATGCTTATATGCCTTTGCTAATCTGTGATCGATCTCTTTGTCAATCTTGGCATCTGAGGAGATGAAGCTTCCCAGGTAGGTGAACTGCTGAACGGATTTGAGCACAGATATGCCAACGGCAATATGGGGATGATGGTGTTCGTCCTGTGGTGCAGGTGGGTAAAGAAGTCTGTTTTCTTAAGGTTGACTTCCAGCCCAAACAGCTCTGCAGCTGTTGCGAAGCAGGGTGTTAAATGCTGCAGAGCTGCTTCTGTGTGGGCAACAAGGGCAGCAGCATCAGCAAAGAGCAGCTCACGGACTAGATAGTTTAGAGTCTTAGTGCGAGCCCTCAGACGGCTTAAGTCAAACAAGCTACCATCAGTACGGTAACGTATATAGATGCCATTTTCTTCTTCAAGCTCTGCCATAGTCCTTTGGAGCATCATGCTGAAGAAGATTGTAAATAAAGTTGGTGCAAGAACACAACCTTGCTTCACTCCATTAGTTATTAGAAAGGGCTCTGAAAGAGCATCACCATATCTGACTGCTGACTGCGCTGGCCCTCGTGTAGCAAGATAATCATTTTAAGGAATTTGGGGGGACATCCTAGTCTTTTCAGGATCTGCCACAGACCTTTTCTACTCACAGTGTCAAAGGCTTTGGTGAGTACGTCTAGAACAAATGTCGTACTTCGTTGATTGACAGGGTTAGTGTTAGGGTTGTCAAAGTATGCAGAATATCGATGTCGTGGGAACTGAAATATTTCGATGTGTAGAAATTCGCACATTAATATACTCCACATTATAAGCACATCAGAAATGCATCATGGAACTAAACAGGATCTGAAATTTTGCTGTGGCAACTCCGCGATGCAAAATCGAAAGTGCGCTAATGCGATACTTTGCGCAACAAAAGTTGCTGTGGAACCGACCCCATAGAGACCCTTGTTCTGCTCTCTAAATTTCTCTTGCAGTTGTCTAAAGGCAAATACCATCTACCTGGTTGGCTAGCCGCAGCCAACGGGCATCTTCTGATGCGATCAAACCAAGGCAAAAAACAAAGGCACACACCGGCCTCCAAAGGTGTAAATAAACTGACGCTTGCATGCTGGAACATCAGAACCATGCGAGACTCTGCAGATAGTGGACAGCCTGAGCATTGCTCTGCTCTAATAGCCCATGAACTATCATGACTTAATATTGACATTGCTGATCTTAGTGAAGTTCATCTCCATGAGGAAGGCAGCCTTAAAGAACACGGTGCCGGCTACACACTTTACTGGTCTGGCAAACCCCAAACCAAAAAACATCTTTCAGGAGTAGGCTTTATGATTAAAAACTCCATTGCCTCCAAATTTGAAACCTTGCCAACAGGACACTCTGATTGCATTATTTCCTTTCACCTCCCACATGTTGTTCTCTTTAGTATATATGCTCCAACTATGCAAGCCGACCCTGTAAAGAAAGACAAATTCTACACAGACCTACGCTAACTCATTCAAAAAGTCCCTGTAGAAGATAAAATTATTATCCTTGGTGACTTCAATGCCAGAGTAGGAAAGAACTCCAAAGCCTGAAAAGTTGTCTTAGGCAAGCATGGTGTTGGAAATTGCAATGATAACGGACGCCTCCTGCTAGAGTTCTGTGCAGAACAACAGCTGACTATTACAAACACTTTCTTTCATCAGAAAGATAGCTTGAAGACAACCTGGATGCATCTCCGATCCCAACATTGGCACCTCATTGACTTTGTTCTAGTCCGCCAGATAAACTTTCACAATGTCCATCATACTTGAGTGATGTCCAGTGCAGAATGCCAAACAGATCATCGCCTCGTAAGATGTAAACTAAATTTTCATCTTAAGTTCAAACCTAAGAAGGGTGGCATCTTATAGAGGAGACTCCAAGTCAACAACCTTCGACAAGCTACCATGAGAGACAACTTCCAGGCAAATTTGCAAACAAAACTTGAAGACCATCCTACAGATCCTTCTCCTACAGTGCTTTGGCAACATATCAAAAACAGTATCCTCCAGTCTGCAAAAGAATCCCTTGGGTTCTCCCACAAGAAAAATCAAGACTGGTTTGATGAAAACAACGAAGAGATCCAGGAGCTGTTGGCAAAGAAGAGAACTGCTCAGCAGGCATGCCTCTCGCAGCCAATTTGCCATGTAAGAAAAGCAGCTTTCCATCTCACATGTAGTAAACTTCAACAAAAACTCCGAGACATGCAGAACAAGTGGTGGATCAATATAGCAGAAAAGACACAATGCTGTGCAGATCTGGGTGATCTTAGAGGATTTTATGAACACCTTAAAGCAGTGTTTGGACCTACTTATCAGGTCCAAAGCTCCTTATACAGTATAGATGGTCAAACATTAATTACTGATAAAGCCTCCATCCTGAATCGTTGGGCTGAACATTTTCAAAGTCTCTTTAGCGCCAACCGAGTAGTCCAAGGCTCAGCTATCCAACATATGATACAAAAACCAATGAAAAATTAATTGGACATAGCTCCCACTTTGGAAGAGACGCTTAAGGCCATACAGCAGATGAAAAATGGCAAGGCAGCTGGGATTGATGGAATACCACCTGAAGTTTGGAAACACGGAGGTCAGGTCTCTCTGGCTTTTCTTCGCAAACGAAGATTCAGGAAGGACTCATCCTGCGCTTTCTGCAAGCGCGCTGATGACTAAAAAGGCCAATCCAAGATAAACAAGTCCGGTTGCAAAAAGCACAGCAGAAGGTCTCCTTGGGTGATGTTTTTGGGTTGTGATTCTTTCTGCGTTGTCGTTTCTCTTCAAGACTTGTTTGTCGTGAGTTCTCAAATAAGGCTGCAGCATTGTGGATAGTGCGTCTCCATGCCTCCCGATGTGAGGCCAGGGCGGACCACTGTTGGTGATCAATTTGGCCAAGCCTGAGATGTTGTTTCAGGGAGTCTTTGTATCGCTTTTTTGGAGCGCCCCTCTTACGCTGACCCGTGGCGAGTTTACCGTAGAGTAGTATTTTTGGGAGGCGATGGTCCTCCATCCTAGAAACGTGCCCTGCCCAGCACAGCTGTGTTCTCAATATCATGGCCTCAATGCTGGTAATCCCTGCTTGCTCAAGGACAGCAACATTCATCACATAGTCAGTCCAGTCTATATTTAGGATTGTGCGTAGACAGCGCTGATGAAAGCGCTCGAGGAGTCGTAGGTGGTGGCGATAGGTGACCCATGTTTCAGATCCATAAAGGAGGATAGACGGAGGTCATGTACTCCACGATAAATTCCACAAACTCTTTGTGAATTGCTGGGAAAAAGGGGAACTGCCTTCAGAGCTACAAGATGCGGTCATCATCACCCTGTACAAGAAAAAAAGGAGCAAAATCCGATTGGTCAAACTATCGAGGCATAACAGTTCTCTCTATTTCTAGAAAAATCCTTGCAAGGATACTCCTGAACAGATTAGTTCCTGCTATTGCAAAAGAACTTCCTGAAAGCCAATGTGGCTTCAGAGCCAATAGGAGGAATGTGAGTGTCAGCAGGTAAAGACACTTTTATTTAGGCAGGCTTTCAAATTGTGAATTTTAATCATGGAATTATGTAGTGTGTGTGTAGTTGGTGTGCTGTTCTTTAATATTTTTTAAAATATTTTATCGAAGCTATGTTTTCACTATGGAGATTTTCAGACAGGCAAAAATCGCCCCTTGCCGCGCGAGCAGCCTCCCGAAACTGCTGCGCGGCAAGGGTCTTTTTCGGACGACGCTGTGCCTCTAGCGAAGCCGTCCGTGTCACTTCCGTGAAGCTTGGGACGGCTCCGCGTCATATTTCAATCACGGGCAGCCTCCGTGCTTGAAATATGGCGCGGAGCCGTCCCAAGCTTCACGGAAGTGACACGGACGGCTTCGCTAGAGGCACAGCGTCGTCCGAAAAAGACCCTTGCCGCGCAGCAGTTTCGGGAGGCTGCTCGCGCGGCAAGGGGCGATTTTTGCCTGTCTGAAAATCTCCTATGTTTGAAGTGTTTTAACTGTTATAATTATGTTTTAATAATAGTAATTTTTAATTCTTTTTTATTTTTGTAATTCTTGTTTTAGCTGTACCCTTTTAAAATTATGGTAAGTGAACTTGAATGCCATTTGGGAGAAAGATGGGATATAAATTCAATAAATAAATAAATAAATAAATAAAATTTAAAAAAATAACAATCTCCTCTCAATGTCCAAGCAATTAGTCTCAGCCATTTCAGGTCATGATGCAAAACTGGACCCCGGTGTAACAGATCTGACTTGTTTGATAGGTGCCACTAGTCTTTTTATGAACATCCTTACCAATAGTGGAAATCATGGACATCTTCACCAGAAAGGTGCTGTCATCACATTGTGGCATATTCTCTGTGTATTTTGGCTAACACTTTCTGTATTGTTGCTACTGGAGGGAAGTTTTCAGCACTCCAGGAGGCCATGTCAAACTCAAGGAGTTGTGCTTTTCTGCACTTTTGCTTTCATCCTGAAAAATATCTTTTTAGTTTGAAATTCATTCCAGAGGCAAACAAGTCCATTTGAAATGGCCCAAAGTTGTTGTTCAGGTAGTTGAATACTTCCTGATTTAAGGACCATTCCCTGTGTGTTACAGACTTTGTTGTTCTTTCTGCCCATTGCAGAGACTGATCTGCCTCTCTTATCAAGAGCACCGGTCTGGATCTCCCTTGCTTGCAAATGTATGAATTGACTATAATGTTGTCCATTGATATCTGTACATTTCAATGCTTTACTAGTTGTGCAAAATCTTATAGTGCTAATCAGACTGCTTTTAACTCCGGATAATTTACATTGTAGTTCAATTCCAATCCCGAGTATTTGCACTGGACAGATCTCCCTTAGCAGTGTGCTCCCCAACCAGAGAGACTCATCTGTAATTATCACTTTCATCTTCTGTGGTGTGAATGAAGATTCCTTCTATAATGGAGTCTGTACAAGAATCTTTCCCCACCCCACAGTTCATGCTACATAGAAATGTCCCTACTTTGTAAAGTGGGTGTAGGGGTGATAATCTTAGAAGATAGGCCTGAGGAACATGTATGGATATAATAGATAGCTCACTAAGCAGCCCTTTCACTGTTGTTGCTATATGCTATCATGCCAACTCTGACTTATGGCAACACATAAGGGTGTCTTAGCAAGAGTTATTTAGAGGAGGTTTGCCATTGTCTTTCTCTATGGCCAAAATCACTCAGTAAGTTTTCATGCCTGACTGGGATTCAAACCCTGGGCTTCCAGAGTCCTAGTACAACATTCAAATCAATACACCATGCTGGTGCCAGTTCTTTCATTAGTAGGCATAATATAGGGAATGTGTGGTGGTACAGGCCAGGCTTATTTAGTTGCCAACTTTGAGGCTTGGTAATATACTTATGAAGTACAGCATATACAAAGTATAAATGCCTATTCAAATGTAAACAAGATAAGAGATTAGAACACTTGCCCTTCTATCCAAATTAGGATGTGAGCATATGTGACCAGTAATAACCTCCTAGCAGGTACAATGGCTGATACAATGAGGATCCAGGCAGCTAAAGACTCCAACTGTATCATGAGTGCTATGATATCTAACAATTTTTATTTTGATTTGATATCGTACATGGGGTATAGTCAGCACCTTTGTTTGATTTGTGTTAATTGGACAGCTGATGGTTTGAGTAAGGCTAGGGAAAGAATATAAGGAGCCAAGAGAAAGCTAGCAATTAGGCTGTTCTGTCAGTCTCCCACATATGAAGAGGGAGCCTTCAAGCCATACTAGTCTATGCCAAAAAACATATCTGTCACTTTATAATTTTAATGGATGCTTAGGGATGTAACAGATACTGTTAGAGTTAATGGTGGACCACAAGTTGAACATGAGCCAACAGTGTGATGCGGCAGCTAAAAAGGCCAATGCAATTTTGGGCTGTATCAATAGAAGTATAGTGTCTAGATCAAGGGAAGTAATAGTGCCACTCTATTCTGCCTTGGTCAGACCTCACTTAGAATACTGTGTCCAGTTCTGGGCACCACAATTCAGAAAGGATATTGACAAATTGGAGCATGTCCAGAGAAGGGCAACTAAAATGATGAAAGGTCTGGAAACGATGCCTTATGAGGAGAGACTTAGGGAGCTGGGTATGTTTAGCCTGGAAAAAAGACGGTAAAGAGGGGATATGATAGCCCTGTTTAAGTATTTGAAGGGATGTCACACTGAGGATGGAGCAGGCTTGTTTTCTGCTGCTCCAGAGACTGGAACACGGAGCAATGGGTGCAAGCTCCAGGAACAGAGATTCCACCTCAACATGAGGAGGAACTTTTTGACAGTAAGAGCTGTTCGGCAGTGCAACACACTCCCTCGGAGCGTGGTGGGGTCTCCTTCCTTGGAGGTCTTTAAACAGAGGCTGGATGGCCATCTGTCAGGGATGCTTTGATTGTGATTTCCTGCGTGGCAGGGGGGTTGGACTTGATGGTCCTCGTGGTCTCTTCCAACTCTGCAATTCTATGATTCTATAATGGTGCTCAAGGCAATTAACCCTTGGGGCTCATCTGGCTGCTTAATCCAGGGCCATGATGGCAGTCACATGCACCAGGCTGAATCCTGTGCGATGGCACATCATTGTCCACACAGGCTAGCTGGACCAACACCACATCAGTCCAACTGGCCTGTCCCCTGTTTTCTGAGCCACCATCACTGCTTCCTCACCAGCCTGGTAGGTCCTGGGAAAGCTTGCCCAGCACGCCATCACTTCTGCTGACAGCAGAAAAGGGTGCCTGGACATGTGATCAACAAGGAGAGAGTCACTCTACTCTGCAGGCTGCTCAGCATGGAGAAGGGGAATGGTGCAGCTTTTGCCATGTGAACAACTGGTTTGGGCTCAATCATACCCAGTCCAGCTGTCCACGTGGAAAAATGTATATAGTTTCTCAACAGATGACGGTGTATACCTAAATGTATATATGGCTGAGTTATATTGTTTAAGCTGGTAATGTTCTTCTAGGTAATCAGTATAGGAAAACCTGTTAAAGAGAGGAAGAGAGATTAAAGTTTAGTGCTTATGAAAGTGTAACATCTTACATGCCATATGTTTACAGGAAGACTCTCTACTTATCATAGAATCATAGAATCATAGAATTGCAGAGTTGGAAGAGACCATGAGGGCCATCCAGTCCAACCCCCTGCCATGCAGGAAATCACAATCAAAGCATCCCTGACAGATGGCCATCCAGCCTCTGTTTAAAGACCTCCAGGGAAGGAGACCCCACCATGCTCCAAGAGAGTGTGTTCCACTGCCGAACAGCTCTTACTGTCAAAAAGTTCCTCCTAATGTTGAGGTGGAATCTCTGTTCCTGGAGCTTGCATCCATTGCTCCGTGTTCCAATCTCTGGAGCAGCAGAAAACAAGTTTGCTCCATCCTCAACGTGACACCCCTTCAAATACTTAAACAGGGCTATCATATCGCCTCTTAACCATCTTTTTTCCAGGCTAAACATACCCAGCTCCCTAAGTCTCTCCTCATAAGGCATGGTTTCCAGACCTTTCACCATTTTAGTCGCCCTCCTCTGGACACGCTCCAATTTGTCCATATCCTTTTTGAATTGTGGTGCCCAGAACTGGACACAGTATTCTAAGTGAGGTCTGGCCAAGGCAGAATAGAGCGGCACTATTACTTCCCTTGATCTGGACACTATACTTCTATTGATGCAGCCCAAAATCGCATTGGCCTTTTTAGCTGCCGCATCACACTGTTGACTCATGTTCAACTTGTGGTCTACTAGGACTCCTAGATCCCTTTCGCACGTTGTCTCATTCAGCTCATCCTTTATGCTCAGGTTGGTACCCCTTTACCTTTTCTGAAAACACTGAGGCAAAGAAGGTGTTGAGTAATTCTGCCTTTTCTCTGTCCCCTGTTAGCATTTTGCCATCTTCTCCGCGTAGTGGCCCTACCATCTGCTCAGGTCTTGCAGACTCAGGTTCAAGGCTTCCTTGATTGAATCTATCCATCTGTAATGCAGTCTTCCTCTTTTCTGACTGATATCTACCTTAACAAGCATTATTCTCTTTTCTGGTGAGTCACGTCTTCTCGTGATATGTCTAAAATACAACAGTCTCAGTTTAGTCATCATGGCTTCTAAGGAGAGTTCAAGCTTGATTTGCTGTAGGGCCCATTTATTTGTCTTTTTAGTAATCCATGGTATCCACAGAACTCTTCTCCAGCACCACATTTCAGATGAGTTGATTTTCCTCATATCAGCTTTTCTCCACTGTCCACTTTTACAACCATACATAGAAATGGGAAATATGATGGCATGGATAATCCTAACTTTAGTATTCAATGATATATCTTGACACTTCAAGATCATGTCCAGTTCCCTCACAGCTGCCCTTTCAAGTCCTAGTCTTCTTCTGATTTCTTGAGTGCAGTCTCCATTCTGATTAATGACTAAGCCAAGGTATGTAAAATCTTTAACTATTTCAATGTCTTCATTACTTCATTATCAATCATGCATAGGCTTGGCAGAAGTATCATTAATAAGTCAGTTTTACACACTGAGTTCAGGTTTATTAAATGAAAATTTGGGGGAAACACAGTGATGGGTTTAGTCATCTGATGAGAGTAGATGTTTGAATGATTGAAATCTGAATGGAAATGAGCCAGTGTTCAGTCTGAGAGTGAGAGAACATGAAATGAGTGCAGCCACTTCTATGGTTGGTACTATAGTCCTATATTTGTGTAGTGTGAAAGGGCCCTAGGCTGCAAATGGAACCTTCCTTAGCACCTAAGAAAGCCACTCAAACAAGAGGACAGAAGGGGACTCAAGGGAGGAAGGCCCCATTTCAACCAAAGGGCCATTGTTGTGTCATTCTCAAGATTCTGGTGTTTAGTGCCCTCCACACAACAGGGGCTTTCCTCCAATTTGGAATGAACCATCTGCATTTTGGCTTGAAATGGATCTGGAAGGGGGATTTTTTAAAAAATGTAAATACAATAGAGTGCAAAATCAAAGACAAGGCCATGTTAGACTGGAATATCAGTAAGTAAGGGGATCTTGTAGCACCTTTGAGATTAACTGAGAGAAATAAACTGTAGCATAAGATTCTCCGTCAATAAAAAGGGGCTCCAGCAGCACAGGGGAAGGTCAGGAGGAGGACAGAGGAGAATGGGAGTGTCTGAAACAGGGCTCTGCAAGCGAAACAGCTGTTCTTCTCCCAACCTCCTGGGGGTGTTTCCCCATCTGAAAAAAAGTCCATTGTCTTAGGCCAGGGTGGGTGGAGGAAGGCGACCAAGTCTATGAAAGCTTATGTTACAATTTCTTTCTCTCAGTTAGTCTCAAAGGTGCTACAAGATCCCCTTCTTTACTTACAATAGAGTGCATTACTGTATTTTTAAGACATGTCCCCTTTTTAAGTACAGGGAAGCCAAGCCAACATTCAAAGAGGCCAGCCCTTAGGAAGTTAACAAACAAACTTCAAAACAACTGCTATTGTTATTTCTTAATAAAGACCATCATCTTAAAGAGCTATTGATGCCCCCACCCCTTGAGTGGCTACTGAAATCACATAGGCAAGAATAAAACACAAGTTTTTAGCAAGAGAGAAAAACCTGCAACACAACACACACACACACTTTATTTCTCTTGAAATTCCTTCCACTCTTTGTGTTTCATGTTCATTGTCTCATGCTGAGGAAGTATTTCCATTGAAAGAAAATGACAGGGGAGACCTTGAATGATAGTTTGTCTCTAAATGCTTCTCAAGTAACACCTCCTGATTTCTCTATCATAAGTAGCATTTGCTTAATGATAATAAGCTGTTTTATCTGATCAAACTCCCAAGTTCTGCCAACTGGAATATTACAGCAGGCCTGGGACCTCATGCCTATTCACCAGAGAGCAGCAGGCATTTCTAATCCAGTATGTTATTGCAAGCAGTATAGATTAGACCTCCTGAGTGACTGTGAAAACAGCCCATACAGCTGACTGAAAACTTTTCAGTGTTATCCCATTTGGCACTCCATGTACATGAATACAAAAGGTTGCCCTTGTCAGGCTCGAAAAGCACAATGTATCACAGTGTGTTAGGTAGCACAATATACTGAACACACCAGTACATGATTTCCCCCTTCTCATCCCAGCAAAAGCCTGAAAATCTATTGTCTAACCAGCAGGAGAGATATAATAGGTTTAAATGATGCAGAATCATCCCCTCAAATATCCAAGAGTGTAGCCAGGGATGCATCCAAGTGGCAATTTTAGGATTTTGATCTGAAGCCCCAATACTTGCTCCCTGGTGTTCAAAGCTCACTCAATTGCTACTTTTCACCAAACCCGTTGTTAGAAGCAGAGACTTGTTGACAAAGTTTTGGCTCCAACTTCTGAATACCAACAAATATTTAGGAATATTTGGCTTCTGAATACTGCTTGGATTGCAGACTACTGTCATAGCAAGAAAGATGTTCAATGCATTGTATCAATTTAGAAACATTGAACATTTGTTCATGGAAGGCATTAAGGCAAGTGTGGGTGGGTGGATGGGTGGTGACTTGGTAACAAAACTCTTTGTCTCCTCACTTGGATTCCTGGCTTGTTCAGGTGAGGGAGAGCTAAGAATAATAGGAAGAAAATTGTACATTATTTCCTTTCTCGCGGTAGTGAAAGTCTCAATTCACACCTTGACCAATCCACCTATCATAATTATTGTGATTTATTTACATTTGTAAAATACATATAGGATGGATTCCTTAGGTGTCATTAAATTATTTTAAAGTAAAATAATAACAAAATAAAATATAAGAAAGAGCTAAAAATCCAGGAATACAAAACAAACAAACAAACAAAAAACAAAACAGCATGGTAATAATAGAAATGCACATGCAAAAAGCCAACAGGATAAAAATACAATGCAAAGCCAGGACTCACAAAGCACCAAATAGAAATGAAATATTGTAGTTTTATCACTTCTGAATCCCAATCTGAATATTCGGTGGGTTATTCCAAAACTCATTCAATGAATATACTTCCAGTCTGCTTGTTGAAATGGCTGTTGTATATTTACTTTAAATATTCTCATGATAGTTCGGCCTTATTGCACCAATGCAACTAACATGTAGTTTTTAAAAAACAAACAAATCTTGATATAGCAGTACAACCAGAAACAAACAATCAGTATATGTGAAGTGGTGACAAGTCAACCTTAAAAAAAAAAAAAAAGTAAAAAGAGAGAGAGAGAAAGAGAGAGAGAGAGATAACATCTGGAGTCTTGGGTGAAAGAGAATGGATAATATTGAAACTGACTCACACTAAACCACCAAAACTTTAAATTGTTGGCTGAAATTTTCATGGAAATCCATTGCTCAGGACAGGAAAAAGGGAATGATAAGATATAGTTAAAATGTACATGGTTTGAGAGATTCAATAATGTAACATTATTTTAATTTTCTTAAAGATTTTCATACATTGATATTTACAGGTCATCTTTTTAAAAAATCTCACAAGATTTTATGAAAATCATCTCAATGAGCTACTTCTAAATCATTGTTGCTTAGAAACAAGGATTGAAAATAACTAATTCCCCAAAATATCTGACATAGTTCAGGACCATATGTGACAATATTCTGTTGCTGATATTCTGTTGCTGTGTTGTAGATCAGACCTAGCTAAAAATACCTTCATTTGAGTTTTGAGCTATTGCCATGTGGATAATCATGGATGAATTTTCCATATCAACTGGCATCAATAATCATGTTTTATGTCCAGACTGTTTTGGGGTGTTTTGGTTTCTTTTGTTTTTGGATTGTCAAATGATTCCTCATCCCAAAATACAACCACATGGTTGATTGAAACAGAATTATTTATATTAGTACATTTATTTACGTTTGGGATTTTTACTGTATCCTTCAACATGTCTCCGATGTGGCTTAAGAACAAATGTGATATGGTGACTAAGGATTTTATCAGATTACCTCCCATTAACATTCTTTTGCTGACATATTGTGTGGTGTTTTCATGTTGGCAAAAGAACCCCACCTTCCAGACCTTACCTTGAGCAGCAACAATGAGACATCACCGGAATAAACAGAGCACGAATAGAACACCATTTACTTCTGGTGTTGTGATCTCACCAATTCTCATTAGAAGACACAAGCATGGCAAATTCAAAAAGTTAAGCAAGACAAATACATAAAACATAGACACAAGGAACCCAGGCACCACAATTCAGGAAGGATATTGAGAAGCTGGAACATGTCCAGAGGAGGGTGACCAGGATGGTGGGAGTTCTGGAAGCCATACCCTATGAGGAGTGGCTTAGGGAGCTGGGTATGTTTAGTCTGAAGAAGAGAAGATTAAGAGGGGACATGATAGCCATGTTTAAATATTTGAAGGGATGCCATACTGAGAATGGAACAAGTTTGTTTTGTGCAGCTCAAGAGACTAGGACACAGAGCAATGGATTCAAACTACAAGAACAGAGATGCCACCTAAACATTAGGAAGAACTTCCTGACAGTAAGAGCTGTTTGGAAGTGGAATACACTGCCTCCTTCTTTGGAGGTTTTTAAACAGAGGCTGGATGGCCCTCTGTCTGGAATGACTTGATAGTGTATTCCTACATGGCAGGGGGTTGGACTGGATGGCCCCTTGTGTTCTCTTCCAACTCTGTGATTCTAAGCACAGAAACACACTTTAAAAATTACAAGTAAACTAGGGGGTTTCATAAAAAGAGCACCCCCTACCTGGCTGTCACAATCTCACCCGGAAGTGTTCTGTCATTGATGCCATATTCACATGAGCACAATGGTGTGAGGATTCCAGGCAATATCTATTGATGGTTTGGGCTGTCAATAAAAAAAAGAATGGCTTTTTGACAGGAGATGATTGCGAAAGGATGTTGTCATATGGTATGTGTGCCCTTTCACAAGCTAGGTGTCATTATGACACCATATTTTCCACATCTGATAAAGTCCAAAGAAGACTCATTTCACCAAACATTAATTGTTTCTTTTCAGTTTTATCCAGTACTCATACCACACTTACACCATAATCCAAGGACCATAATGGGCTACAAATATTCTGAATATCTGCTTTAGAGATTCTGAAGCTTGACCTAGGAACTTTGTGGGCTGAGTCTGGGACCTAACATTACTATGGAGTATTTGTGCTCTGACCTCGAAGCTCATTCAAACATAGAGAGGAGGACATGCATACAACATTACCACCTACAGTTGACTTACATTATGAATCCCTTGGATTGGCCATACCCGGTACAAATATTAGAGCCTTATAACACAAGGGAAGGGAAATGGCCTTAAAGCCCAAGAACAGTGCATTCCCCTTGCCTTTTCACTTGATGTTTGTGTGTGATTCTGCTGTTCTTCCATTTTGGGCCTGTGGAAGACAGTGGTAAACACAAATCTTTTTGCTAACTGGAAAAATCTGTTAGCAAAAAGACTCACCTTTACCACCACCTCCCATGGTACAGGAACAGCAGAACAGCTGAAGAATACCATTGTCATGTGATAAGGCAAGGCAGGAAATACTTCCCTTTCCTCATGCAATAAGCCCCTTAGTTTCCTGATTTTCTTCCCTTTTCTAGCTTTCTTCTCAAGCCTGATCTCAGGAACCCTAATTTGGATAAATATATCATCCTATCTTTGAAAATACAGTATTTGTCAGGCATATGCTCCTCCCTGAAGCTGTCAGAGTTGGATAAATCTTGATGGCATTGTTCACACAAACATAAGAGCAATGTACAAAGCCATTTGGGGCATGTGTGACCAAAGGACAGAGGTGACTTAATGTGTATGAGAGATATGAAGGTGACTGAGAGTAAGAAATATGTGACTTGACAACATTGAGACATACTGCATGATCAGTTCCATTGCAAACATGGCATCTAAGTGTAGTTGAAGCTGGGACTCTTGCCTCTCCCACACCAACAGGCCAGAGAAGGGATCCCTAGACAAACCATGAGTTCCTGGAGGAGATTACAAGCTAGGGTGTCTGTTCCTTATTTATTTGGGTGTCCTGCTAAACAAATGATGACCCACAATCTGCGGTCTGTTAGCCACACCACTTGCAGTGAGAGGGATTGGTCAATGTGTACCAACATGCTATGTATGAAATCAAGCCAGGCTTACCCGGGACAATGGCTTGCTTTGACCTGTGAACCAGATACAGTATGTGTGTAAAGCAGGGGTGAATAACTTTGGCAGGACCACACCATGCCCTCAAGTAGAATAAATTATTGGAGAAAAATAGGCAAAATAGTTATTTATTTATTTATTAGATTTATATCTCACCTTTCTCCCAAGATGGGATTCAAAAAGAAAGTAGAAGCCCACTTTTGATTTTCTGTGTGTTGGGGGCTTGCAACACTGACCTGATTATACTTAAAATTACATTCCTGGAGGCTCTCCAGCAATGGTAAGACCTAGTCTTGGATTTATTTTTTTTCCAATGCTTGGGGGGAGGGGGAGCAGGAGGAAAAGCAGGCAACAAAAACAGCCTGGGGGGGCACTTTATTCCCCCCATGTATAAAGGAAGAAAAAAGGTGCCTAAATTAAAACTATTTCCCCTATGAATTTTAGTCCCTCTTCATTTTTATAGTAGAAAACATTAATAAAATGTAATTCTAATTTGAATACATTCTTTGTCTCTCAAATTTGAATGTGTATGAGAGATATGAAGGTGACCGAGAGAGAAATATGTGACTTGACAACATTGAGACACACTGAATAATCAGTTCCATTGCAAGCATGGCATCTAAGTGCCCAGAACTGGACACAGTATCCCAGGTGATCGAGACACTATTGATGCAGCCTATAATCAAATTGGCTGTTCTGGCTGCCACTCTCCATATGAGTTAAAAGTTGCCCAATGCCCTATTCTTTCCCTTCCATAAAAAAGAAGGAGGATTTAAATCATATGAAGATGATGTTTATTTGGAGCTTTTTAAACAGGTTGGATGTCCACCTCTCAGGCATGCTTCCTGCACTGGCAGGCAGTTGGGCTAGATATCCCTTATTGTCCCTCCCAAATCAATGATACCATAATATATTTTTTTGATATACATGTCATAAGTGTCATTAAATGAGGGTGCAGGTAGAGGAATGCACCTAGTCTCCCGCTGCATGAACACTGTCACCATATTGGTAAATAGTAGAAACATATACTTATGTACTTGGTGTATTTTCTCAGGCTACTCTACTCCCTTTTAGGGGAGGCTGGGTTGGCATGATTCCTGTCATCCTTCCAGTGGTAGACTCATCGAATCATAGAGTTGGAAGAGACTACAAGGACCATCCAGTCCAACCCCCTGCCATGCGGGAATACACAATCAAATCATTCCCGACAGATGGCCATCCAGCCTCTGTTTTAAAACCTCCAAAGAAGGAGACTCCACCACTCTACAAGGCAGTGTATTCCACTTCCAAACAGCTCTTACTGTCAGGAAGTTCTTCCTAATGTTTAGGTGGAATCTCTTTTCCATTAATCCATATCCTAGACTCTGGAGCAGCAGAAAACAAGCTTGCTCCATCCTCAGTATGACATCCCTTCAAATATTTAAACATGGCTATCATGTCCCCTCTCAACCTTCTCTTCTCCAGAATCATAGAATCATAGAATTCGATTTAATTTAGAGTGGTAGACAAATACCTTTTTATTCAGGCAGACAGGTTTTTGACAATTGACTGGCTGTTGCAGATGGGGCTTTAAACAGATAGGCACAGTACTTTTCTTTTTACTGATCTGTTTTTTATTTTTTTAAAAATCACTTGTGTTTTAACTAGTGGGTTTTCAGTTGGATTTTAACACTATAACCTTTTGTCTGTTTTTATCTGTACCTATTTTTTAATCTAGTGAGCTACCTTGAGGCCCAGTTTTGGGACAAAAGTGGAATATAAGTCAAATAAACAGTAAAATAAACACATATGTTATAAATCATTGTGGAGAGAGGGAGTAAGAATTAAATAAGATAAAGTGGTTGGGTGGGTCAGGGCATTGACTTTTGCAGTTGCCAACCAGATGTTCTTCATGATGACACCTTTATTTTTTTTTCCCTTTTAAGCTAGTATTTTTAGTCTGCTTTTCAGTGAATCTTCAAGCACTCCACTGTAGTTAAAGTGGAAATGTCTGGTGCAGTGGTAAAACACAATTCCAGAGTTACAAAATAATATTTTAATGAAAGATATATGGGAGCTGTGGTGGTACAAGACAGCCTTTCAACCCATTAATCAAGTTGTTTAAAATTCGAACTTCAAAGTGGCTGAAAGAATACCAAACAGGTATTAATCTGTTTCTGCAGTGTTTCCCTCTGTCACATTTTGTGTGCTGGATAATTTTATCAACCAAGGCAGACAATGAAAAATGAAAACCTTATAAATGGGTCCCTCCTGACCCACTCAAATGCTATCATTTTCATCTTGACATGATCCACAGTGAGGCAGCTGTAACTTGATCCAAGAATGAGAAGCAGTATTGTGCACAGAGGAGTGGTAGCTGAAACAAAGCTCAAGTTGAATCCAAATACTGGATGTTTTAACAGAATGGAAGAGCAACACATGTTTAATATGATGACCAAGATAGACATGGCAATCGAATTCACCAGAAAAGTCTCCAGTCTTGTGGTCAACCAAAATGGTAGAACACCAAGGCCACAGTTGGGTGGGGTGGGGTGGAGGCCTGGCTGCCCTTAAATGTGCCTCTAGCTTCCCTTCCCACAGCACAGGGAAACTGGCCCTTGATCTCACTAGGCTGAGATTTATTTCCTCATGGGGGATGTGGCATAGAGATGTAGCTATGGGGCAGTTTAGGCATTCAAAGAAAAGAAATCAGGCAAGTTAGCAAGGGAATGCAAATGCAGGAAATATTCTAGGGGTATACCGTTTCCACTGTCTTATTCTCTGTGATGTTAGAAATCTGGGTACTCAAGGAAAATTTCACTGGAGAAGCAAAATTCTTATGTATTGTGATGTGTCTGGGACAAATTGTTCACAAATTCTTTCTTGCCTTGTGAAATGAATCTGCATTTGGACATTTGTTTACACTCCTTATGTGGAATGGCACAAAATTGTTCATAAATACACATGTCAAGGCAGAGAGTGGGAATGCAGCTCGATTGCCAAGACAACCAGGTCAGCACTCCTTTGCCTTGATACAGTTGCAACAGAATATGGATGAGTTCTACATAAAATTGAGTCTTCACCCAGCACTGCTCAAGGTTAGCTTTAATGGAGCTGCAAGAGTTTTCAGTGATGAAGAATCAGTAGAGCACAGATGGCCCTTTGTATCTGCAGGTTCTGTATCTGCAGATTAAAAAAAAATAAAAAATTCACACCAACAAGACAATCGAGCCCAACTTTCCAGCCTCTCTGGACCTCAGGCCATCCCAATCAGTTTGGTTCCCACCAGCTGCCTTCAGAAGAGCTCCTGTGGCCCTTGGAACTCCCTTGAATGCCTGAGAGAGGAAGAATTGAAGAGATGTTGGCAGTGAGTTGCTAGAAGCTACCCTCAGAATGAAAGCAAAGGAGCTTTCCCATAGGAGTGGTGGCCATTGGAGATTTGTTTGCTTTCCTGCTTCAGCAAATCAGCATTCCTGGGTGAAGTTTCAGGACTTTCAGCAGGTTGAGCCACCCTTCACCAAAGCCTGGACACATCAACAGGAAAAAAGAAAAGAAAAAAAGCCAAGGAGAGGTGCAGGGAACATTTTATATAAGGGACTTGACCATCCATGGATGCTAGAGGATCCTGGAACCAATCCCTTGCAGATGTGGAGGGCTGACTATAATTTCTTTTTTACTAATGTAATGAAAGTAATGAAATGGAAATATTCACCTCATGCATCAAAGAAAAGAACTATTACACCAGAAGAACAGAGGAAACATCTAGTATTTCTACTTAATAGGTCCTCTAGATTCTGCCTTAGTCTGTGTTCTTGAAGGAAAAAGGACTATATTTGGTATTTTCTTCTTGATAGAACATTTCAGCATTTATCAAATCTTCTAACAGTAAATTTATCATCTGTACATAGAGGCTCTGGTTTTCAATACAAACCATCTTTAGGGAGAAAATAAGCTCTCTAACTCCCCCAAACAAGCCAAATGAGCAGTGCTCACTATGGGTGTGGTGGTGGATTGTGAGGAACTGATAATGTAAAGTAACCCCCCCCAGCTGGATGGAATGCTAAAGAGAAGCAGGAAGCACTGCAATATTTCATTGCTGTTTCCATGTTTTTTGTTATATTATCATATTTACATACTTGGGAACAGGTCCCATTGTGGGACGAAAGAGGTATATACATTAAAACAAACAAAGAAACAGACTTCACAATTATGACCATTTGGGGCTATTTTGTCTTTGTTGTTTGCTGCCATGTTGACTTCGATTTACAGTGACCCTAGGAGTGAGAGACCTCCAGGTCACTCAGCAGGCCTGCTCAGGAGTTGTGGACTTAGGGATGTGGCTGCCTTGATTTCTTGAATCTTTTGGAAAGGGTCTCCTGTTCTTCCTTTTTTGTTGTTGCCTTCACCTTCTCCGCATTGATTATTATAGTAGTTCTCTTTCTCTCTGTGCACAAGTTGCTAAACAATTGCATTCAAGCTCCTGCCTCTACTTTTGTCACTTTTTACTTTTGCTTCTCATCTGTCCTTAACTGCTTAAAGAGTTTCATCTGTCATCCATTGACACTTCTCTTTCTTTTTGGCTGTGGATAGGGTCTTTGTGCATTCCTCCCTGACAATGCCCCTGGCTTCAGTCCAAAGTTCTTCTGGCTACCAGTCAATTAGGCTCAATAGTGCAGATCTATTTTTTTTGTTTCTTTAGTGTTCTTCTTTAACTTTACTATAATTTTTTATATTAGAAGTTCATGGTGTGTGCCACAATCTGCTCCTGGTCTTGTTTTTGCAGAGAGAATAGAGCTTCTCCATCTTCTGCTTCCAATTATGTAGTCTATTTGATTTCTATATTGGCCATCAGGTGACGTCCATGTATGACTTGTATACAGTCACTTCTTGAGTTGCTTGAAGAATGTGTTGGTGATGAAGAAACTGTTGGCCTTTCAAAATTCACTCAGTCGCTCTCCTGCTTCATTTCTTGATCATAGGACAAATTTTCCTACAGAGTGGTAGGAAAGGCAGCATACTGATGCTGTTTAGAATTTTGTATGAATTATATAGTTATCCCTTCATATTCACTGGGGTTTGGTTCCAGGACCCCCCCCCCCCCGTGGATACCAAAATCCGCAAATACTCAAGTCCCATTATATGCAATGGCATAGCAAAATGGTGCCCCTTATATAAGATGGCAAATTCAAGGTTTGCTTTTTGGATTATTAATTTTTTAAGAATATTTTCAAGCCATGAATACTTAAATCTGTGGATACCAATTCCCTGGATATGGAGAGATAACTGTAGTTTAATTTTAAAATAAATAGAACTGACACATACTTGAAGTTAGGCTTTGCAGAAGTCACAGAAGAGGTTTGAATAAATGCACCAAAGAAGTGAGTGTATTTCCTCTTAATGCATGTGAGATGTAAAGTATGAAAAGGAAACCATGGTGTTCAAATAGTATTCACATTTGTCTACTGTGCTCTTGCCATTTGCAACAGCTTTCAGTTCCTTGTCACTGTTTCCAGCTTTTCATTGTCTGTCTCTTTTCTCTTTGAACTAGTTCTGCTTTGAAGGCATGCTATAGTTTTCAGGGACTAACACAATAGCAAACCATAGTTTGGTTACCAATCAGTTTCCGGGCAAGGTATAAAGTGTTGGTCATTACCTTTAAAGTTTTTCATGGTTTAGGGCCAGGTTACCTGTGGGATCTCCTTATCCTGTACAATCTGCCCTGTACCCTTAGGTCCTCTGGGGAAAAAACTTACTCCAGCCAATTAGAACAAGGCTGGCTACAGTAACCCAGAGGACCTTCTCTGCCACCACTCCCAGACTGTGGAATGGCCTAATGGAGACGATCTGACATCTTGTTGAGCTAGATGTTTTTAAGAAAGCTGTTAAGACAGATCTCTTCCAGCAGGACTTCCCAGATTGTTACTGCTCAGATGCCATTTTGCCATTTTACTACTCTCCATTTTATGACTTTTAATTTCCATTTTATGATCTTCTCTATGTTAAGTTTAAGTTTGTTTTAATATTTGTATTTATATTTAAAAATTCAAATTAATTTATTATGATAGAGACTGTTTTAATGATGCCGTTTTAAAACTTGTATTGGACTATTGTTCAGTCTTTTGTATGTTGTTTGCCGCCCTGATCCTGGTGGGAGAGGCAGGAGATAAATAAATCTTCTTCTTCTTCTTCTTCTTCTTCTTCTTCTTCTTCTTCTTCTTCTTCTTCTCATTGTTGTTGTTGTTGTTACCACCAGTATCACTTTTGGGATAGGGTTTATAGTTTAGATGGCTACTTTAACATTCAGGCTAAAATAAGGAGCTGATTCACTGCCATACGGAAAATGGAAATCATCAGTGCTATGACTATGAGGTTGGAAAGAAGGAAACCAGTGAGCACACTGAGAGGGAAGAGAGCAAAGAGTGCATGTCCCCCTATAGCCCCAAACCCATCATCTGGCCACGCCCCCTGAAGTGACCACAATGTTCTAAAGAAATTTGCACAAGTTCAACCACATTAATTATACTTCCCATGTCAATCAGTTCACATGGTAAGTTAGCTGAGTGTAATCCGGGAGGACTAACTACTACAGGATAGCTGAAAGTTATGCAGAGCATTTTGAGAAGAAACACAATAAAATCTCAGTCACTGTCACTTTGAGCAGAGGAAAGGAAAAGGCTGAAAATGCATGTATGAGTTTGGAATACACACATAGACCACAATCCAATATCCTCTCATTGTAAAGATCTGCATGCAGATATACATCATCCCAGCCACTATGCAGTAGAGTAACATTTCACAACAGACCAGGTTCTGTTGTGAAATGCACCAATGTGCAATGCATAATATGCAACCACAATGTCCAATGCAACAACTGCAATATCAAATGGAGTTCCTATAACAGAACTTTAATTTGTTTTCTATAGTGTACAATGTGCAGTGTGCAATGCTCAATGTTGTTGTATGTGCAACTTCATTTCCACCACAGTCAGCAGAATATGTCTGTTGCTCTATATTGAATAATTTGCCCAATATGCATAGTGTAACTTAACCATGCATGTGTCACTAACCGAATGGCAACCACATTAAGCCATAGTACCCCAGAAAGCCAGAAACCACCCCCCCTCCATTTATACCCTTTCCACATCTCCTTTTTAAAAAATCTTTCCCCATCTTTCCCCATTTCCTACATTTTCTGTATTTATTTACACTGTCTGCTCCAGATGATGGCTATTAATACCCACTCTCACCCCCTAAACAGTGATGTTACTGGATTTTGAAAGATAGGCTGAATTCTCTTTTAAAAAGAGCAAAGGAAAAATGCTAGGAAAAATGGTTTGAAGGACGAGCATTTCAGTGTTTAATGGTTAATAAGCATTATTCAGTCTCTCTATTCCCTTAAGGACACTGAGACCCTTTGCTCATCTGGTTGTGCATTTGTCTGAAGTATGCAATTTATGGAATGAATGTCAGATCTAATGACTACAAACCTAAGCAAACATGATGGAGAAGGGCAACCAAGAGGTTATTTGAGAAATGAAATGATCAAGACTAAGTGGTACAGACTGTATTTTACAGGATGCTTACTTGTACTATATACCTGATTTTTTTTCCTACTGGTAACAGGTTAGCTGATGATAATAGGTTTGTGGCAGGTCACAAAGATGGTGCTGCTCCTAATTTGAAGTTAGTTATTAGGAGGTTCTTGTTTGTTTGGTCTTGGTTTTATAAATCAACCTGTGCCTGTATCTCAAAAGTGGCTTATTTTGGACTGAGGTAGTAATTTATTTCCCCAAAAATATTCAAACAGATTTATATATTGTTTACCAAATGAGAATGACAATAACCAAATGCAGACTCATGTGCCTTCAAGATATCTCCAACTTGCATTATAGTAATTTGTGACTCTTAGTGGGTCTAATAAAGGTTTTACCTGGATATAGATATCATTGATTTCCTGCCCCCCAGAAATTTTCTTTTGGTCAACATGTCTTCCTATGCATTTAGGACATCTCATTATTATAACACAACTGGGGCATTAATATGTTCCTGAAAATTCAAGATTTTTCTGCTTTACTGTATAATAACTTAAATGAACACCAGATAAACTAGTAGTGGGAACCCTTCTTGACCAAAATAACAAAATAAGAATCCCCCCTCCAAAGTGGGTATTTTCTTAATAGAAATTTTCAGATCCTGACACATTTAGAGCCAAGGCACCAGCCTATATTAGGGATGTTTTTGTACAAATCTCAAGAAGAAATCAAACAACAAAAAAGGAAACAAACCGCAGCCTAGCTATCATCTATAAGACAGTCAAGAGCTTGGCAAGTAGAACCCTCTTTTCTAGGAAACTGTATTTAAAAATGATTCAAGTATATATTGGAGGCTATGCTACTCACTAGAGAGAATACCTACAAGAGGTCTGAAAAGGATTTATTGCATAATTACAAACTTACCTATGGGTCTTCAGGGGTGTTATTTTTCAGATGTCAAACACTACAAATCTGAGAGCTTGTGCCATAGGTGTCTGTATCTTGAGAAGCTTATATTGCTTCCACTGTTAGTAAACACTAGGTGTTATGCTGTTTAGGTTTTGGGGACCCTGGGAAATGTTTTCCACAACTAAGGAGAATGTTATGCATGCTTTTCATTCTTTATTTATTCATCTGAAATATTCACATCCTACTTTTTTTATATTTTGGAATATTTGATTGGTGTCATAATTGTAATGGTATCTATATATATAATTCTCTTGGGTATGTTGTTGTTTCCAGTGTGCTGCTTAGGAAACTGACTGACCAATCACAGCTGAGTGGAGGGGGGAACATGTGGAGTTTTACCTCCAGTGTAAACATGGCTGCTGGCAAGGAGTGAGTAGCAGGGTGTGTGTGTGGCATGGTGTTTGTGCGGGGCTCCAGGAGGGTGGCGAGGGGGGTGGGGGGCAGGTGCCGCATGGGTGGAGGAAGGCAGGGGTGGGTGGGGAAGGAGCAGCATGTGTGTATGAGTGCACGGTGGGGCGGGAAGGTGGCAGGGGTAGGAGGGCCACGGTGGGGAGGGAGGGGGAGCAGTGTGTGTGTGTGTGTGTGTGAGCATGCAGGATGGCAGAGGTCGGGAGGGCCGTGGTGGTGGGGAGGCGGCGTGGGGTGGGGGAAGCAGTGTGTGTGTATGTGTATGCGTGTGCTGGTGGGGTGGGGTGGGGAGGGCAGCAGGGGTCAGAAGAGCTTGGGAGGGAGGCAGCATGGGGTGGGGGGAGCAATGTGTGTGTGTGTGCACGTGCGGGGGGCAGGGAGGGTAGCAGGGGGAATGGTGTCTGCTACACCGGGTATATAGCAAGTTACTGTTTATATTGCTTTAATGATGTCTGTTAGCCACTCAGAGGGCTAATTTTTCAGTGGAAAAGTAAGATGAAATTTTAATAATGAAATTTTAATAAAAAAGTAATTAAAATGGTCTTCAAAGTGGTTCACATCAATATCATGAATCATCAGTTGAAACAGTATGACTTAAAACAACAACTAAATAGAGCATTGGACTACAGCTCTGGACACCAGGTTTCAGATCATCGCTTACCCATGGAAACTCACTGGGTGACCCTGGGCAAGTCACATTCTCTCAGCCTCAGAGGAAGGTAAAAGCAAGTCCTTCTGAACAAATCTTGCCAAGAAAACCCCGTGATAGGTTCACCTTAGGGTTCCTATAAGTCAGAAACAATTTGAAGACACAGAACAACAACAATTAATTGATTCCAAAAAGACAATAAAACAATGGCAGAACATCAAATCATCATAGGTGTCAAGTAGAATCAAACAAGAAAGAGAGAATGAAATGAATAGTTCTAGTTTACTCTTTTTTTAGAAGGATCTAATGCTTGACTTGTGCTGGATTGACAGTAGACTCCAGCAGGCCAATCATTTTTCTTTCTAACACTGTAGACCCCTTCCATCCCAGCAGCCCAAAAAGGTAGCTCCTGAGGGCCTTGAAAACCTTAAAAGTGGTGGGCTTGTGTTTGTTTGTTTTTGTTGGTAACTCCAAGGACTGCAGAGGGAGGGTAAAGAAAGGATGTTTCATTGCAGGGGGTATCATGGCTTTCTGAAACTACCCAAATGTACACCCTCCCTTCCCAAGCTCTCCAATTCCTTGTACCCATGCATCAGTTTCTCCACTAGTTACTCAAATCCTTCCTCTCTTCCACTTCATCAACCCCAGTTAACAGGCTGCATTATCCATTTAACTCTGGTAGTGGCTACGGTGACTAGTCACACCAAACTATAGAAGGATATGACAAAGAAACAGATCTCTTTCACTTTCCTTTTCCTCTATCTGGCAAGCTACATACGCCTCAATTTGTTGTGATCCTAAGATGAATCTATGAGAGGATTTTCTTGGCAAGATTTGTTCAGAGGGGGTTTGTCATTGCCTTCCTCTGAGGCTGAGAGAGTGTGACTTGCCCAAGATCACCTACTATGGGGTGATGGGAGTGGGGATTTGAACCCTGGTCTCCCTGAGTCCTTGGCCAGTGTTAAAAGCACTACATGATTCTGGCTTGGCCCATCAATAAAAAAGTACACCTTATTAACAGCACATGATTGCGAAAGGATGACGTTGTATGGTTATGCACACCCTTTCATGGTCATCAGGTGTCCTTATGACACCATATTTGCTGCATCTGATAAAGTCATGGGGATCTGTGAAATGGCACAAATCCACACCTCCTGCCATCTCTCTCCAGCCGTGTCTCTCTCTCCAGCCTCACAAATACCATACAGGTGCATAGGTCAAAAAGTTTTGGATTTTGGAGTAGTTCATTATTTGGGAATTCTGGATAAGGGATGCTCAACCTGTACTATAAAAAGTGAAAGCTTAGTCATGTTTTCTCTTGTCCCTAATTAGCCTATCTTAGCTTTGCACCCTTAGAGAGCTTTTCAATCACTAATGGAGTTCCTATAATAGAACTTTAATTTGTTTTCTATAGCCATTGGTGCCATTGTTCCTTACTCTTAACAGCTAGCCACTTCACACACACATTCTCTATTGCTTCTTTCACAGGTGCTGATCCATGGCCTCTTTGCTCCCACCACCACTACCTGCTGTGGTGTAGTTATGTACATCTGTGCAGTGCACCCAAATAACTTCAATCTGAGTCATAATTCTGCTGCATTTCTTTTTCCATTCTTTAATTCCTATCTCATCCTTGGTTTGTATCAAGTTACAAGCAAGTTTTTTTTTCTTGTTCTATAGGAATCATATGCATTTTTCCTATACATTTTCTCTAAGAAAACAATTGTTTACAAAGTAATGTATATTTCCCTACTGAATGAAGCATGACTGTGTTTATTGTGGAGGCGATGTGATTATACTCTTTAAATACCTCAAGAGATGTCACAGAAAAGAGGAGGCAGGCCTGTTCTCTGCTGCTCAGATGGTAGGACCAGGTCTACAGTTATAGGAAAATAGATTTCAGTTGAATACCAGAAAGAACTTTTTGACAGTAAGAGGAGTTTGGCAATGGAACCAATTGCCTAGAGAGAGGTGATGGGTCTCCTTCTCTGGACATCTTCCAAAAAAAAAAAAAAAAAAAAAGGCTAGACAGCAACTTGCTGGGGATGCCTTAGCTGGAGATCCTGACTGAGCAGGGGGTTGGACTCAGTGGACTATGAGGCCGTTTCCAGCTCTATGATTCTATTTTTCAGTTGGATGCATTTTTAGCCATTCTACGTTTTAAGATGCACAATGCTCATGCACAATGCACAAATTGTTTGAATTTCTTCTGCAAGGCATGCTTTGTTTAACAATGAGTCTCAGGAGGTACAAAATGGATAGTTTCAGTGACAACCTCAACACCAACAATTTTTCCCAGTCCTACTCTCCGTATATAATTATGCAGATGTCAGGGGAACTGGACATGCACCATGATAAGCCCTATTCCCTATGTATATGGTTATCAAAATTGTAACAGTAATGCCTGAATAGGGCTAAAGTTTCTCTAAATCTGACATGCTCTTTTAAAAAATATATTTTCCCTTCACTTCTTGATTTTAAGGTAAACTCTAGGTTTGGTTACAGTTTTGTAAATATTTAAGTTGTACCCAAAATTACAAATGGAAACACTAAGAGCCTGGGTAAAAATTATAAGGGATCTTTTGGCCCTGATGGGCTTCCAATGGAATGGTATGATACTTTTCCCAGTATGTTAGCACCAAGACTGATCCAGCTTTACAAACATATCTTAGATTCTCTCTCTCTCTCTCTCTTCATCATTAGATAATGCTTATATTATTCTGATATTTAAACCTAGTAAGGATGATACTCACTGTGCTAACTACTTCCCTATAGCCTTACTTAATGTTGATATCAAAATATTGACAACTATTTTAGCTAATAGATTACAAAAAGTCATTTCATCTTTGGTAATTCCTGTCCATGTGTGATTTCTCAGAACAGGCATGGAGCTGATTTTTGATTGGTTGTGGAGATAATTCCTTTGAACTCGATGGAACTGATCAGCAACCATTATTTCTTTAGATGCTGAGAAGGCTTTCGATAAAATTTACTGGCTGTTTATTTTCATAGTATTGGCTAATTTTGAGTTTCCTAAAATAATTTTGAAATTGATTAAAAAATACTGAAACATGGTACAAGACAGGGATGTCCACTGTCTCCTTTAATATTCAGTTTGTTATTGGAAACCTTAGCATGAGCTATTAGACAAAATTCCTGGATCAATGGATTTCTGCATGTCGGTTTAGAACGTAAAAACTTCCTTCTCGCAGATGATCTTCTGTTCTTGATTTCAAAGCCCCAGCAGTCAATCCCTGTTTTGATGTAGTTGATTAATAATTTTAGTAAAATATCTGGGTATTCAATTAATTGGTACAAGTCAGAAATACTGCCAGTTGGAGACAAGATAGACTCTATCATATTTTAAAGCATGGCAGTTTCAATATTTCCCAAATTCTATTGCTTATTTGGGTATAATTATCCCTAGGGACTTATCTCAGATGATTTATCATAATATAAGTCAGCCGATAAAAGATACTGCAGAAGATTTAGAAAGATGGAAAGGCTTAAAAATGAATCTGTGGGATAAGGTAAATATTAAAATGAATGTAATGCCTAAAATTGTTTGTTATTCGTGGAATTCCTCTATTTATACTTTGCAAGTATTTTAAAAAACTAAATGCATTGATCAGGTGATTTTTTTTTTTTGAGGACACATCTCCTCCTAGAATTTCAATTAAAAGGATGCACATTCCAATCACACAGGGTGGGGGAGGGGGCTTTGGCCTTCCAGATCTTCTTACATATCATTGGGCATATCTGTTCTCTTCTGTTAATTGTTGGACATATCTACTTGAAATAATTAATCCACTATATTTGGCCTTGAGTCTTCATTTCTTCATCTCTATTCAAATGGACAGCACTTGTTTCTCATTTTATAATAAAAGGGTAGTGTTTTGCCAACAATTTGAGCAGTTAGAACTGTGTGTCAAGCATAGTCTCATCATGGGTTTCAGAGAAACAAGTCATGCCAGACTAATCTGATCTCTTTTTTTTGATAAAGTTACCAGCTTGGTAGATGAAGGGAACGCTGTGGACATCGCACACCTTGATTTCAGTAAGGCCTTTGACAAGGTTCCCCATGACATTCTTGCAAACAAGCTTGTAAAATGTGAGCTAGACAAGTTAACTGTTCAATGGATTTGTAATTGGTTGACCGGCCAAACCCAAAGGGTGCTCAGCAGTGGCTCCTCTTCGTCTTGGAAAGATGTGACCAGTGGTGTGCCACAGGGTTCTGTCCTGGGCCCAGTGCTATTCAACATCTTTATCAATGACTTGGATGAGGGAATTAGGGGCATACTTATCAAATTTGCAGATGACACCAAATTAGGAGGAGTAGCTAGTACCCTAGAGGGCAGGATCAAAATTCAGAATGACCTGGATAGACTGGAGAGCTGGGCCAAAGCTAACAAAATGAAATTCAATACGGAGAAATGTAAAGTACTGCACTTAGGGCGGAAAAATGAAATGCATAGATATAGGATGGGAGAGACCTGACTGAACAAGACTACGTGCGAAAGGGATCTAGGAGTCCTAGTAGACCACAAGTTGAACATGAGTCAACAATGTGATGCGGCAGCTAAAAAGGCCAATGCGATTTTGGGCTGTATCAATAGAAGTATAGTGTCTAGATCAAGGGAAGTAATAGTGCCACTCTATTCTGCCTTGGTCAGACCTCACCTAGAATACTGTGTCCAGTTCTGGGCACCACAATTCAAAAAGGATATTGACAAATTGAAGCATGTCCAGAGAAGGGCAACTAAAATGGTGAAAGGTCTGGAAACCACACCTTATGAGGAGAGACTTAGGCAGCTGGGTATGTTTAGCCTAGAAAAAAAAAACGGTTAAGTGGCGTTATGATAGCCCTGTTTAAGTATTTGAAGGGATGTCACGCTGAGGATGGAGCAGGCTTGTTTTCTGCTGCTCCAGAGACTGGAACACGGAGCAATGGATGCAAGCTCCAGGAACAGAGATTCCACCTCAACATTAGGAGGAACTTTTTGACAGTAAGAGCTGTTAAGAAGTGGAACACACTCCCTCGGAGTGTGGTGGGGTCTCCTTCCTTGGAGGTCTTTAAACAGAGGCTGGATTGCCATCTGTCGGGGATGCTTTGATCAAGATTTCCTGCGTGGCAGGGAGTTGGACTGGATGGCCCTCGTGGTCTCTTCCAACTCTACTATTCTATGGTTCTAACTGAAATTGGACCTATAGGCTCATGCCAAATTGACTTCATGGGAGAATCCATGTTTGAAAATTGGTAAGGAACCATTTTTATGGCAGGTATGGGCCAACAATGAGATTGTTACCTTAAAACAGATACTTTGAAGTTCTCTGAACAAGAAGCTATAATGCTGATTGCTGTACATTAATGCAAATTCAGAGAAGCATTCATTTGTCTCCATGGTCTTTTGGAAAAATCGATTGTATATGAAGCTATCCACACTTAAAGTGCACACTCAGCCATGCTCGCTAATCAAGATGGTGGGTGAGTAAATTACAGCATGTTATTATTCTCCACACATTGCCACCACTGCACAGTATTTTTTAAACTGTAAATCAAAGGTCCACAAATGTGACCTTCTGCTTTAAAAAGCTGTTTGGTCACCTCAGTATAGCAACAAAAATGTTCATGATCCAAAATGGCATTTCTGGCCACTTCCTTGGCAGCAAGCCCACCCCCTGTACATGGCTGACCAATCTGATCTCCACTTCCGCCCTCACCAAGAATGTGTAGCAATGCAAATTGGATGTCCAGATGTGTGATAATGCGCAAGCCCGCACATTATTTTAAAAAAAACCCTCAGGGAAAATCACAAAGGCTTTTCCCATGCAGTAGATGGAGTTTCTGGCCCCACTTCTTCTGAATACCTTGAATCTTATTCACAGCATGTTGGGAGAAAAGGTATTCTCCTCAAATTCTATGAGGAGTATGTTCATCATCTAGACAACCCCTTGGTGTTGATGGTGAGTTTTTTCCTTTTTCATTTTTTCAAGAACAGTTTCAACTACCTCTACCAGCTAAATGGCAATATTTACAACTGAAACATTTGTTACAATCTAGATTTGGCCAAGGTGTCCTTAATATTAGAGACATTAATTGGAGCCAATCAAGTAGACAAATCAAAAATTTATATATATATAATTTTCTCTTATCTATAAATAATAATGATATGAAAGTTTATGCCAAGAATGGGACAGAGAACTGAAATATCCAGTTCTGGCCATCGGTTTCAACATCTATAACTAGTATGTTTATAGATCTCCAACTACTTCTAATACAGAAGAAATTGCTCTTTTGGCTATATTGGTTGCCAGAATGTCTGTTCAAGGAAGGGCTTTTTAAATCAGCAAATTGATAGAGATGTAATATTGCTAAGGCTTTCTTAACTCATGTGTTTTGGAGTTGTTCTATAGCAGCTTCATTTTGGAAGGAGATAATCACATGTGTGAATTTGGTTTTGGAAAGTTCCTTAATATTCTGGGATGTGCACATTCTTTTGAATTATTTTCCTGTTTCTTGGAAATTACCAAATGGCCAGAAGTGGATTTTTCATGTCCTATTGACTGCTAAGAGATTGATATTTTGTTACTGGAAAGATAATGTTTCTCCACCTGTGATCTAATGGATAGAATACCTATCAATGCTTTCAGTATAGATGAAATTTACAAATGGAATTATATTTGGACATTTGGTCAGCTTTTATAAAAACTTACAATTAATGTGGTTATTTTCCCTCCTTTGGCATGTTTATTTTTCTGCTTTTGCTATACTGGAACATTATTGTGTGTAACTGAGATCCCTTTTGAATGTAAACAAATTTTAAAAGGAGCTCCTGTTTATGTTATAAAATGACCAATCCTAGCCCTTTTTTCCAGAAGCATTTCCTCTTAATTTTTTTCCTCATTAATGCTCTACCAAATGTCAATCACTCTGGAGATTCAATGTGTTTCTCACTGAAAGCTTTGAGGCAGTGAGAGAATTTGGCTGCTGTCCTTCCTATTGCACTGTTTCACTGTTGACACTGAACTTTCCTCCCTTTCTGTTTTAATTAAAAGTTATCCAAATTAGATACAGGGTCCATATCCAACCTGTGCCTTTTTCTATGTGTTTATCCATAAGTCCATTCTGTACATTTTGCATATTACTGCTGGGGATTTAAATCTGCACAAAATACATTTAAATTTATGTTTCAAAATGTAGTTTATCTCAAATACATTTTTGAGGGGGGCAGTAAGAAAACGCAGGAAATGTGGACATCAGATGGTAACCCATTTACCATCCATACATTAGTGGTGGATCAGATTCAGATCAGAACTCCCACATAAAAATGGAGATAATATCTGAACCTCCCCCCGGGGGGGGATATTAAAAGGGACGTCTTGAGTTTTAGGAAAATCTAATGAGAAGAACCCTCCTGGATTCTATTTTCTCCCTCCCAGCCTTCAAATAGATTTGAAGACTAAATTCCTGCCCCCCCACCTAGACTCACCTTTTACCTGCCCCTCTGAGATGTCCACACAGTGGGCAGCAGGACGGCAGGGGCCCCTAGGTAACAAAGATCACTGCTTGTTATGTTCTGATAGATGATGTATAACAATGGCACCATCCTCCACAGCCTCAGTCTAGAGGACCCTTGGGAGATCCTGGAGCATGCCTGAATTGTTGTTCACCAGCTGTCAGAGCACATTTAACCTCCCCACCCCCTACCCCTGGCCAATATAGGGCTATGCTGGCAGGACGGGGACAGAAGGCATGCAAGCAAGGTCCATCCATCAGCAGTCATAACAGCTGGTAATGGGTGATCCTCCTAACAGCTTCCCCCTACCCTTCCTATTGGACACAATGACTGGTGTGAGGTGGACAGCTGAGCAATGCTTCTCCATCACTGGCTATCTTGGCCAGCATTCTACAGTTCTCCTTGCTAAACTGCCCTCTGCTGGCCACAGTGACTAGAGGGAGGGGGACAGCCAAGAAAGGCTTGTCACCAGGTATGATCATAGAATCATAGAATCATAGAATTGCAGAGTTGGAAGAGACCACGAGGGCCATCCAGTCCAACCCCCTGCCATGCAGGAAACCACGATCAAAGCATCCCCGACAGATGGCCATCCAGCCTCTGTTTAAAGACCTCCAAGGAAGGAGACCCCACCACACTCCGAGGGAGTGCGTTCCACTGCCGAACAGCTCTTACTGTCAAAAAGTTCCTCCTAATGTTGAGGTGGAATCTCTGTTCCTGGAGCTTGCACCCATTGCTCCGTGTTCCAGTCTCTGGAGCAGCAGAAAACAAGCCTGCTCCATCCTCAGCGTGACATCCCTTCAAATACTTAAACAGGGCTATCATATCGCCTCTTAACCGTCTTTTTTCCAGGCTAAACATACCCAGCTCCCTAAGTCTCTCCTCATAAGGCATCATTTCCAGACCTTTCACCATTTTAGTTGCCCTTCTCTGGACACGCTCCAATTTGTCAATATCCTTTTTGAATTGTGGTGCCCAGAACTGGACACAGTATTCTAAGTGAGATCTGACCAAGGCAGAATAGAGTGGCACTATTACTTCCCTTGATCTAGACACTATACTTCTATTGATACAGCCCAAAATCGCATTGGCCTTTTTAGCTGCCGCATCACATTGTTGACTCATGTTCAACTTGTGGTCTACTAGGACTCCTAGATCCCTTTCGCACGTAGTCTCATTCAGCCAGGTCTCTCCCATCCTATATTTATGCATTTCATTTTTAGCTGATGACAGGTGATTCTCCTTGTTCAGAGGCCTGCTGGTCACTACACAGTTTGTGAGGGGCACAGAAAATCGAGGGAGAGACTTTCTCTCTTTCTTGTGAGAATATCACCTAAAACTGCTGTTTTAGAAGATGTTCAGGTAACATTTTTTTTTTAAAAAAAATATTACTTATTATCCCATTTGAATGAATAATTTAAACAAAGACATCCCTACTCACATTTGTCAGATTCTTTAGGGTTCTCTAATTTTGCCCAAAATGCCTTCTATAAACTATTCAACCCTTGAGTGTTTATTTTTGGAGGAGGAAGGCTAGAGTAAGAGAAGATGTATGACATTAAACATTGGTTTACCTAGACAAGGTGTGGCCATGCTCTGGAGAATAGAGGGATACACTACAACATTTGGGAAGCCTCTAGAGTTCCAGTAAGCTGCAACACCTTGTCATAGCTGTCATTGTGGGTGATTAAAAGTGACATCACAACACTCCCGGTTGCTTCTGTGGGTAATCTGAAGGGGGCGGATCTGTTTCAGGATAGGGTGGGGGGTCTAAAACAGTATTTTAAAGTAAATTGAGATCTAAATACATGAATCCAAGTGGGGTTTTTTGGCCAATAATCATTTCTATAATGTATTCATCCCAAGTCCTGAGTTTAAACTGGAGATAATTTCCTGTTGAGTATGAAAACAAACAGTCCCCAAAGTCAGTGTCTCATTTCCTGGTGCCAAAACACACAGACAGCTGATATTTCTCTGTTCTCCATTAAATGAAATAGGATTATTTCTGAATTAACAGACCTTGGATTTTTCTCTTAACATTTTGCTGTTCTAAAAGCTCTCTTGGCATGAAAGAGGCATTAAATGGTGGTGCTTTTGTGATCTAAATTTTTATTTTGTGCCATCTATGTTGCTTTGTTTTGTAATGTAACCAGTGGTGAGACTCAACTCTTATAAGACATCATGTCTTCTGACCCTAGTGATCTTCCCAAATCTCAGATATGATGTACTTGAGGTAAGAACTACTGGTGCAGAATCAGGGCCAATGTGATGCAAAAGCCAGTGAAACTTGGCCCTGAACCATGAAACTCATTAGATGACCTTAGTCTAGTCTCTGTCTCAGCCTAAACTACCTTTCAGGGTTTTTGTGAAGGTAAGTATGGAAGATGAGGCCATGAATGTTACATTGAGCTTATTGGCTGAAAAGGGGGATATATATGTATTCAATAAAATAAATAAATCTTTCAAAAAAGCAATGATGATGATGATGATGATGATGATAGAGCTCCTTTAAGATGCTAGGGATGTACATATTGTTTGTGGAGATAGGAAGAGTGGTTGCAGACTTCATGTAGAAAGTGTGAAAAGAACAGCCACAACTTCTGAACGAAGTGACCCCATTCTCTGTGTTTCATTTTCATGTGCATGTGTGTATACAGAAAGTTGTTCCATGGTTTTGCCAGGAACAGATGAATATCCACAGGAACCAAAGCCCTAGCATGCCAATGGCCTGCCAAGAGCTACCACTGGAACTAGTGGTGTATTTAATTTCCCTCCAATCTATTGGAGGGGAATGTTTAAAAAAAGGAAGGATTTTTCCTCAAATAGACAAATAAAAAGAAGAAAGGGGATGGCACTCTATCTTCTTCCCTGCTCGTGTGATCCAGCATGACTTTAGAAAAGGCAGAATTAAAAGACATGACTGTGCTAGTCTGAATCAGTATACAAAGGGATCTTGATGTGGCTTTGAGACTAATTGAGAGAAAGAAGTTGGTAGCAGAAGAATTTGCAGACTTTTTCATAGTCTATTTCATCAGATGTATGCAGTGAAGTGCCTAGGAACAGACTTTTATAGCTATGAATGAGCAAGTGGTATGTGTGAATACTTATGGAAATGCAAACTTGGGTCTCATGATGAGGCAAAAAGTCCAGTTTTAATTATCATCATTGGGGGACAAAGGCAGGAGGGAATATATTGCCCAAATCCAATCCCTTGATAACCATATGAGTGGTGGAGGGAGTTATTGGAATGTACTGTGATGCTCACTGGGAAACAAAAAAGGAGATGTTATAAACTGACCAAGAGAGCCCTCATGAGGCAAGGGTGTTAACTAGTGTAGTGTGCCAAGAAGCCATTGCCTCTGTTCAACCCATTGTTGATGGACTGGAGTTTGTGGATATATTCCAATTCTGTTGTTTCTCTTTCCAATCTTCCTTTGTTCAAGGACTGCTGTTCCGAGGTCCAAGGTGGAGTGCCCAGGAAGATTGAAGTGTTCTGCAACTGGTTTTTGTATGTTCTAATTCCTAATGTCTGATTTATGTCCATTTATCCTCTGCTGAAGCGACTGGCCTGTTTGTCCAATGTAGAGTGCTGAAGGGCTTTGTTGACAGAGGATGGCATATATCACATACAGGATGAGCAAGGGGCCAGTTCCACGACAGGAAAAAGTTCACAAGATTCCGGATTACTGTTCTTTCGCAAGAGGAGCGCATAAATCACACGAATCCTGGCATATTTGGAAGATGCAGCCAGATGCAGCCACTTTCGGTTTTCCTTAGTTCACACAGGCAAAGGTGTGTGGGGGATCACCTCCAGATGATTAAAGCCAGGCAGGAGGTGGGGAGGGAGCAAGGAGGGGGGTCATGGAGACCATAAACAATGAGACGAAAGAAAAGGACAAACAGAGATTGAAAGAGTGATCTGTCAACTTCCCTGTCTTCCCCAGCCCCGAAAGGCTTCTATAAAGAAAGGAGTGAATAAAAGCACGAACAAGCAAAAGCATGGTGGAGTGATCTCCTTCCCTTCCCTTCCCTTCACACACGCTCACACAAACACACACCACAGAAGCAGGGGGCTAGCCTCATTCCTGATTGTTTTCCCTGCCTCCAAAGCCTTGAATAAAGGCAAGTGAAGGGAAGGACAAACAAACAAAAGGACAAACATGCGATCGGCTGTTTTCCCGCACACACGAATGCATACACACACACAGTCACACCAGCGAAGCAGGGGCTAGTCCCAATCATCTTCCCAATGCCCAAAGCCTTCCTTTGAAACAGACAGGAAGGGCTCAGAGCAGATTTTCCAAAGTGGGCTGCAAGCAGAAGAAGGGTAAATTTCTTCTCTCCAACCCCTCAGTCTGTTCGGATAAAGCAGAATGGTCACTCCAACCAATCAGGATTCAGCTCTGCTCACAGTAATTCGAAAAGGTTGATGCAAGTTTACACGATGGTTAGTTCCCATGACAAATTATGCGCATTTTCGCGAACTTAATCAAAAAAGTCTGGAAAACTAGCAAAAGCTGATACTGCACAACTTATGGGTTTTTTGCACCCCATCCTTCTGAAAAGGGCGCTGTTGCTTTGAAATGTGTGGGAACTATCAGGCATCTTGTCGCATTCTTTGAGGATTTATTTTGCTGTGTAAACGACCCCCAAGTCAAAGCACAGTGGGCCCTTGGTGGGGTTTGGTTCCAGGATCCATGGATGCTCAAGTCCCATTATATACAATGGCATAGTAAAATGATGTCCCTTATATAAAATAGCAAACAGCTTTTTGAATTTTTTAAAAAATATTTTCAAGCCATGGATGGTTGAATCCATAGATAAAATATCTGTGGATACATAGAACTGACTGTACCTCTAATATTATGGTATTTCCTGAGTATATGTGTGGGCAGCATTGGTATCTGGGTTTATGGCAAGGTCTTGTAGCCATCTCCCCATCTGTAATGTGTGTCTCCTGTAGGTAAGTAACTGAAATTGGGAAGCTGTCTGTAGGCAAGTAAAGGCCTGCCACCAAGAGACTTTGAGAGTTCAGCAATATTGTCCAAAATAGGTTGTAGTTCATTGATGACACATCAGAGTGGTCTCAGTTGGGAACTGTTATGTGACCACTAATGGGGTTCTGTTATTTCCTGTCTTTAGTCTGTTTTGTAATAGGTTAGTCCAGGATACAAGTCTTGCCTTGTTGATTTTTTAAAAAAAAACTTCATACGGTAGGTACTGTTGCTTGGGGAATGCTTGTTGTAATTCCATGAGTTTGGCATCACTGTCTTGTGGGTCTGAGGAGAGATGCAATTGTATCAGATGGCATGGCTGCAAACTATGGATTTGGTAGCCTGTTCAGGGTGGAATCTAGAGGCATAAAAGTATGTGTAGTGGTCAGTGGGTCTGCAATACAGTGTGGTGCTTAGAAATCTGTTGTGTAGCTGTAGGGTGGTGTCCAGAAAGTGAACTTGTTCTGTTGATCAGTTCCAGGCTGAGACTGATAGCAGAATATTTTCATGGGATGTCTTGATTGATTAGAAAAGGCAGTTCTTCCTCCTTTCACCTATTTATTTATTTAATTATAGTATTTGTAGCCTGCCCTTGAACCCTAAAGATTTTCAGAGCAGCTTACAATTAATTCATTTGACAATACCCTTTTTACAATCTAGATAAGACACTACACAACGAGGGAAAGGGGATGATGGAGTGGGAATTATGTGGAGCAATTCCTGACTGCTCTCCTTCCCCCTCAGAGTCCACAGCAATGATAGCTGGAACATGGAGGGAAGGGGTCTGCCTGGACTCTGGGGTCCAGGCATGATAGAGCTGTTCATTGTTAACAGCCATCAAATCAATTTCCAGTTATGGTGATCCTAAGAATGAGAGCCCTCCAACTCACCCTATCATCAACAGCCCTACATAGGTCTTGTAGACTCAGGGCCATGGTTTCTTTGATTGAGTCTATCCATCTTTACTGTGGACTTCATCTTTTCCTATTGCCTTCTACCTTACCAAGCATTATTGTGTTTTCTGTGAGTCATGCCATCTCATGATATGGCTAAAGTAGGACAGTAAAGCTGTACCTGGCTGCTTTTCTCTGTGTCCTAAACCAAAGAAATAATTGAAACATGGAGGGGAGGAGTTTTCACCAGTTGCTGGGATACAGGCATGATGGAGCTATCCAACATTCTTCAGCACTATAGATATATTTTTCTCAGACATTCAACAGCATCATAGCCAGTTGTTCCTGCCTGTTATTATTTCCAAAGACACAGACACAGATTTACTTCTTTGGGCAGATACTAATTACTTCATTACCAGTTTCAATAGAGTGATTGATAATATCAGTTATGGATAATATGCATTTATTCTACCATGGCAGTAAGCTGTATTGTGTGTGTTAGAGACTGTTGCTTTGTTGCAACTTTTAAAAAGTATGGTCACTTCCTAGCTTTCAGCAGGCACTTCCAGGATATTTCCTAACAAATAAAGACTAATACACTAATGCAGAAGTAATGGTAATGATGATTTAATAATTATGAGTATGCACAAAAGATTTTTAGTCCCCTCTGCAATTTGAACAAAGATATTGCATTGTTTTCTGTAAATCTCTAGGTACTATTATTTCATGCCATAAATATTCTTTCTCATCTCCCTTCTGACATCTGTTCTCATACTCTTTATCCTTCCCATTCAAGGTAAAAATAATTTACTGGCACAGTTATGTTATTTTAAGTTGCTTGTTTTTTGTTTTTGTTTTTGGGAGAAAAGATGTGAGACAATGCGAAATATACAAGTAATCAAATAAAATACAATCCCTATATTTTTTCAGCCTAACTATCAAATCCACCTTGAAACTTGATTAGCCCAAACTGAAGCAATAGATTAGTTGGGGGGGGGATGTAGGAAAAGGGAGAAGCATATTTTGCATAATACATAGCTGATAGCTATATGGAGATATTTTGTGGAAAGTGCACCCTGTTCTGTTATGTGTCATTTTGGGTATTTCTGGACTTCCATATCAGCTCTTATGTTCACAGTGGGTTGTAACATAGGGGAAATGAGAACCTATGGAAATCCCCGTGTTCTTTGCTTGTCCCTTTGTGAAGTGAGAAGGACTCCTACACCATTAAGAGATATGTAAAAGAAACAATACCAGAAGGTTGGGATTTTTTGTCACTTAAGCTCTACCTGTTGACATTCTCTCTTCTACATAACTAGTAGGCATACAAAGTTAAGGCTTTTGGATGTTAGTGGTGGATTCTTGTTAATCCCTGAGAACCTTTTAAAGTCCCCTGGGTGGATTGGGGATTGGCTTTCTCTTCTCTAGAAAAATATCTATGTTCCTCATTCCCCTTCCTTCTAGCCTCTTAAAAATGACCAGTGTGTTGATATGTAGCCATGACATAACTGACCCTTGCAATCTGGACCTAGGATCCAGAAACATATCTATACCTTTTGCATTATATCTGGTCATTTAATGGCTATTTGGGAACATTTCTAAATGGGCCCAAATTATTTCTGGAACACCGCTGAGGGAATATGCCTGTCCTTACATCCAGTACATAAACAGAAGGTACACTTTATTGTAGCTCTAAAGAATAAAAGAAAATATAAAAAGATGGGGGTGTTGTGTCTTGTTCTATTTTTGCCTCCATCAAAATTCAGAGCAATTTGATAAATGATAAATTGATATACAATTATTTAATTTAATACTGGTTGTTTAAATTATTATTTTAATTCAAATTAAATAATACTAATACTAATAATAAAAATAATAATAATTTCATACTGGAAACAGTTATGATAGATTATATTTGCTATGAGAAATTTCCAGTTCTACCTGCTGAAATGCCCTCTTCTACAGAACTATTAGTGGTACAAAGTTAAGGCTTTTAGATGTTAGTGAAAAAAATATTTTTTTTCAAAAATACATTGCATATGTTTGGCTAATATAGCAGACTCAACTTTTCATTTTCTTTTGAAAATAATTGGTTTCACTAGCTCAAAATGTATCTATCTCATGCACAGAATTTTCATTTTCCTCCGTTTGACTGAACATCTCTTCGACAATAATTATTTCTACATACCATGACTGGAATCCTGTTGTCTGCCTGCAGATAGAATAAAACCATTGAGTCAATGGTGAGTCACGACATAGGTAAATCTCATTGATTCAATGGGCTTACTCTAGCCTGGAGTAACATCAAGATTTGGCTCCATGAGTGTATCTTTCCCTTTACAGTGACATCAGTCTGGTACCACTTTAGCTGTCATGAGCCATGCTATGGAATCCTGAAATTTGTATTTGGTGAGTTACTTAGAGTTCTGTGCTAGAGAGTTGTAATATGCTGCTGTAAGCTACAATTCCAGAAGTACTCAGAGAAGAGGGGAGATTATCAGACGTGGCAAATACGGCATCATAAGATCGCAACGAGAACCGGAACAGACAAGATTATCAGACGATGACGTCCTCCAGCGTCCTGGGGGTGTACCACGCCTGTGAATAAGGTGTCCCTTTTTATTCATGGCTTGTCCCCATCAATAAGAAAGAGAAGTTTCATCCGCAGCAGTACTACATGCCCAGGATGGCAGAAGGACATGGTGTCTGATAACGTCGCCCTTCCTGTTCTTCTCCTGTTCTTCTGGTGCAGTTTGGAACATGTTTTTTTTGCTGCATTTCATCGTGTCTGATAATCTCCATGGACTGGGCATTAAATGAAAGGCTTCTCAGGAATTGGGAGTAGTACACTGCATCTCCTTAGCAGAGAAGCTAAGTAACTCACCAAATTGCAAATTCCAGGATCCTGTAGGAAGGTGGTTCAACAGTTAAAGTAGAATCAATCCTGTGTAACTGTATAATAGAGCTACACTCCATGATTGGCAAGACAGCATGTGAAGACTTCTGCTATAGACATGCTAAGTATTATTAATGAATTTTAAAATGTACTTTAATGATCAGTGAAGCTCTAGCCTTCACTAAAGAAGCCAGCATAGTGTCGTGGTTTGAGTGCTGAATTAGGATTCTGGGAGATCCAGTTTCAAATCCTTCAGCCATGGAAATGTGCTAGGTGACCCTGGCCAAGTCACACTCTCTCAGCATTAGAGAAAGGCAATGGCAAACCTCTTCTGTATAAATTTTGCCAAGAAAACCCAAATATAAGGTTGCCATAAGTCAGAGTCAACTTGAAAGCTCATTGCAACAACAAAATATTTGCGAAATTAAAATCTACAGCAGATCAGAGGAGCAAGTCACTTCCAAATGTTGCTGGATGGCAACTCCCATCACCCATAGCCAACATAGCTGATTATGGGAACTAGAGTCCAATATCTGGATGGCAAAAGGCTCCACAGCCCTGGTCTATAGGAACAGATACCTTTTAATACTAAATAACATGGAAGAGGAACATTTACACTCTTCAGTGCTGATATATGCGCAAGCATAGCCCTGTTCTGGAACGTCTGCTTCTCCTCTTGCCAGGTAAGCAATTGGAGGGAGGAGTTTACCCCCACCATGCCAGAATGGAGAGAAGATAGGTTTTTGCTGCTGCTGTATTTCTCTGGGGAAGTGAATGTTGAGAGATTCCTAACACACTCACTATAAGAAGCCTCTTGTGAATGCAGTGGGGACAATCTGCACAAGGTAACCTGCAAGGAAAATAACAGGCTGACTCTTCTGAGATGCACGTTTTCTTGCATATAGGTCTACAGTATTTGTGGTAACAAAACCTCTGCTATCTTTGTAAGTTAGCAGGTGCTATTGTGCATCTTAATGTCCATCTCAAATACTGCCCACCCCCCAGAAGGATTTACTTTTAAAAATAGATGCTGCATTTCGTGAAGCTGAATTGCAAAATTGTCATCTCTTTGGCTTTGAAGAGTAGGCACTGTTTGGGCCCTTTTATATTTAAAATAATTGCATGCATTTTAACTACAAGGATTACTGCAAATCATTTGTTCTAATGCTTGCATCCTTACAGAAGACAGATGCAATGCTCTCCTTTTCTTTGACTACAGAATGCACAAATAACCAGAGTGCTGGAAAGATTTATGATTAAAATATAAATTTTTCATAATGCTTGATAATCTCTCCACTGAACCTCTTCTCCCAGGAAAATAAGGTATCACTGAGAGATAACTGATCTCTTTTAGAAGCAGTTTACTTTTATAACAATGCTATGCAGGCATTAGCTAACCCTTGCAATTCCCCACAACTTCTAATACAATTCAGGCAATTATATTTGCAATATCAATTTGGATGGGGACAAGGAGAGGAAAATGTCTATTTATTGGACGCACATCCAGCAAATTGCTGCCTATTAATTCCCACAACTTAAAAAAAAAAAACAAAACAAAACACCATGCTTTTCTTCAATACTTTTAGTGATGCTTAGGGGTTGTCTAAATGGCGAAAATACTCCCTACAGAATACAAGGAGAATACAATCTGTCCCAATGGGATCCCACGTCTATTCACCAAATTGTGAAGGAGGGCCCCCCAACATGCCATATACTCTGTGTGAAAAGCCTTTGCAGCTTTCCCCATATTTTTTGAAAAAAACAGCAAGGGGAATGTGCACTCCTAATCATTGGGACAAGCAACTGAATTGATTTGCTTTCCCAACACAATCAGGTGATTGGTTGGACATATGTGTGTGTGTGGGGGGCAGAAAAGCTTACTAACAAGTCAACTGCCCAGAGCCACCATGTTGGATTTTTGCCTTAGCAAATAAGCACTAAGGTGATAAAATGGTATGATATAATGGTTGGTTTTTTGTATTTTGTTTTTTTGCTTTTTTGTTAAAGTGAAAGGTTGCTCTTTCACACCTTGGATATGGTTTTTAAAAATACTGTCCAGCAGTGACATATAGAGGTAAATAAATGGGAGTAATTCACTCACAGTTGCCATCTTGATTCACACGCATGCCCGTTTGCACAGCAAACATGGATAACTTCTCATGCCTGAAACCCCTCCCCATTAAGACAAATAGCAGCTGCTGCAAATTGTCATTGCTGTGGAGCAATCTACATTTTTTTTGCCTCATATAAACAAGCCCTTGGGGTTAAACTATGCATGCCATCATTCACAGTTTGTGAGAATCATACCTAAATTGGACACTTGTCTTCTGAAGTAAAAGCACCATATGGGCCCTGATTTGGAACCTGTTCCTGAGGCATATTGGGACCTCACATGAGTTTCCTGACTAAAGTTCTGCTTCGGAAACAGCTGAATGGGCTTGACTTTTATCTGGAAACCAGGCCTTTGATCCATATCATACATAGATTCTGGACTGGACCTCCTGCAGCTGAGTTTTTTAAACAATGAAAACATACTTTTTTTAAAAAAAAAGTTTGAATGATGCTACCATTTGTAGTTTTGACCTCATTGAATGGAGGCATTTGAGCTTCAGGGTAGAAGCAGGGTCTCAAACCTATATATCCTCCAATATTTCACTGATGAACACTGGGACACATGTGGCCAAGAAACATCTGAATGTAATCAAGATGGCAAAAGTCATTTAATGAGTTAGGAGAGGCTGCAACAGCCTCTGTAAAACTGAAACTATCAATCTACAAAGTATATCCAGAAGGATACTGTGTTATCAAAAACTGCTAAGAGCTCAAAAAAAAAAAAAGAGAGTAACAGGATCATTCTCCTCCTGTTCCTCTCCCAATAAAGATCATCTATCAGGGCAACCAAGCTGATTCCATCCCATCACCACACCAGAACGCAGACTAGAATGGATCTAAATAATCAGTATTCTCCAAGAATACCTGAAGCTAAATTGCCACTAGGTCAGAAGAGGATTTTTCATCATTGGGCAGCATTTTTATAAGTTTCTGAGTCCAGAGAGGTGCTCTTTAGAAGTGGTGGTATCACTACCTCATTCACTGAGGTAATGCCCCCTTGGCTAGCTTGAATAGGCCATGATGAGCAATGCTGAAGAACACATGTATCAGGTCAAAGTGTTCCAAGTGCCTCACTCAAAAAGTACAACATACAAAAGAGGGAAATATGGTGCATTGGACTTCCCATTTGGACCTGTTTCAACAGAAGCTTTAAGACCATTATGAAGATTTTGTACTCAAGCTGTCTTGCAAAGTTGTCATGGGAGGCCTGTGTGAGTGGTAGCATCCATTTTTTGGGGGTAGCTGTTAATATGTGTATGACCAAAAATAACTGGTTAAACAAACTACTCGAGGATGCCATAGAGGCAGCAAAGTACACTTTATTGTTAGTCTTCACTGCCATGCAGCAGACATCATTATGTGCTCTAATGTGTGTTGAACAAGAATACTAAGATCTAATGTGTTAGGATGGAGAGGCTCAATTTCACATATTGATTTGAATTAATCTGTTTGAGCTGAAAGCATGTAATATATGTACAGTTGACTGAGATGCTATATAATAAGCCCATTTTAAATTACAGTCTGTCACTTCGTTTGAGAACACAGAGCAGACTAGGTATTGAGATAAATAAATATGTGTAAAGGAATGCACAGTATGTGAGACCCTTGGGGGAAATAAACTAATTTCCTTTTGCACTGCACTAAACTATTTCCTTCATTAGTATTTGCTGTTATGCCCTTCCCAGTCCCATTTATACAATCTGAAATAAACCTCTTATATCTTAAATAATCTTTATTTTAATTTATTCAGTGAAGTAATTTGGATGAGGAAGCCTCTTTTTCATATACAATGGCAACGGATGGTAAGCAGGGTAATGAATCACATCTAGGGTTTAGCTTGTACTTTAGAGGAGTTATCCAAGGTGCTGAATCTATTTGGGGCATAGCATACTGATATGGGAGCCACCATGTCCAGCTGTTACTTCTCATAGCCATGCTAAAGCATGGGAGGTTTTCCTTGGACTGGTGGGTAGCCATTGTTGGGGTTGCTTTATTAAAAACTAGAAGTAGTTTTTTGAAAATTTCACCTATTTCAGCTGAACCTATTAAGTATTACTTGGATATCTTCAAAGGAAATTTTTTTATTGCTTTTGGTGGTATGGCAAATGTTTTAACAGTATTAATGATGTCAAATTCCTTCAAGGCATAATGAAATAATTGTAAAAAGCATTAATTAATCCCCACTGAAGGCAGCCTTGCCCACAGTTACATTGTGATGTGCAAAGAAGGGAGGGAAAAGAAGAACCAAAGAGTGTCCAGAATAATTTATTTGGATTTGTAATCAATATGTATTTTATTTTGCCAATAAGAATTCATGTGACCTTGTGAGTGTTACTTCACATAATGTGCAGATGATGGCCAGCTAATGTGGTGACATGGACTAGGAACCATATATTAACATTGGCAGAAAACCTGGAGCAGTACCAATTGAATGCAAGGTAGAGCCTCATCAGCAATATGGGCAGAAAAAAATATTCTTATCTGCCACCATTGCATCTGCTGGGAGCTGGTCAGATGAGATTGTCTGAATGGTCAGGGATCTTCTGCACACTGGCTCATGAAAAGAGAACTCAGATCATTCAACAGCCCACTGGGAACAACTTGCTGGGCACTTTGCAGATAAAATCGCTTGGATCATCTCTGACTTAGATGCTATAATTAAGACACAGTTCTGATGGAGGTAACTTTGGCTCATCCTCATCTAGCGATAATGGATGCTTTTTAAACTGTACAGCCTGAGGAGGTGGACATAGTCTTTGGAGTGGTGGTGACCACCACATGGATGTTAGATCCTTGCTCTTCCTGGTTTATTTTTAAAAACAGCCAAAGAGGGATTGGCTGAGTGAGTAGAGGGAGTAGTGAGTTCCTTGTTAAAACAAGACAGAGTTCCATCATGTCTATAAGAGGCAGTTATATGATCATTGTTGGAAAAGTTTTCCTTGGATCCCATCATGTTTGATAACTATTGGCCAGTCTGCAATGTTCCATTTTTTGATAAGGTACTGGAGTGTGTGGTGGCCACCTAACTGCATGGCTTTATGGATAAGCGGGATTATCTAAATCCATTTCAATCTGGTTACAAGACTGGCTAGGGGAGAGAGACAGCTTTGGTTGCCTTGGTAGATGCCCTATGTTTGGAAGTGGACAGGAGGAGTATGTTTCTGTTGGTTCTGCTGGATCTCTCAGCAGCTTTTGATACCATCAACCATGGTATCCTTCTGGATTGTCTTGCAGGGATTCAGAGGCACTGTTTTAAAGAACCCAGCATGTGCTGCTCAGAGACTCCTGTTCAGCTCTTTGTCCACTCACCTGTGAAGTCTCTCAGGGTTCTGTTTTGTCCCTCATGCTGTTTAACATATACATTTAGCCTCTGGGAGAGGTTGTTTGGAATTTTGAGGTCCAGTGCTATCAGTATGCTGATGACACCCAGCTCTACTATGCCTTTCTACCTAAACCGAAGTAAACTGTCTTGGTTTTAAAGTGATGCCTGTCATCAGTAATGAACTAGATGAGAGCAAATAAATTGAAACTTAATCGAGAGAAGACAGGAGTGCTTTTGGTCAGCTGAGGTGGTGGTGGAGCAGCAGCAGCAACAAACATTTCCCAGTTGAGTTAGTTTACTTTCATGGAGAAAGCTCATAAGTGAGGCAGGAGGGAGGATCATGAATAACTCAATCCATGAAGAAGCTGTGTGTGTGTGTGTGGGGGGAGAAGCTGCCATCATCCCTGCATCAATAGCCAATGTCACAGCCATGGTGGAAGGCCTCTCACTATGTCCATCACTCATGCAGCTGCCTACCTATACCTGTTGGGATGGAAATACCTGCTATTTCCACTCAAAGTTTATACAAAAATATATACAATATATACAACGTGTACACCACTGAACAGCAGATGTTTCTGTTACATTTCACATAGCAAGTAGTAGAAGTAAAGACAAAGAGACAGAAGGACAGGGAATGAATGGGTGAGATACATGGACTCAGATAGGTTGTCTACATCTTTCTGAACAATTACCCACTTTTCATGTGTTTTTTGTGAGTATGTTTGAGTGTGTGCATGTGTCTCTGTGCTCTCCTTCTCAAAGGAAAGGTAAAAGACACTTGTTTTATGCAGACATATTGAACAAAATGTGTAAACCTTGATAGAAACAGACACTTTTTCTTATTCTCCAAGGCTTGGAAAGTCCTTGACAAGGTCTTGATGTGTTGCGAAAGCTTGAGTTAAGAAAGTATTTTCACATCCCCTAGTCTGAACAAGCGATGGACTATGCTCTGTAAAGTTGAATTTCAGAACCTAAATTAATTCTGTCCAATTTTTGTATTAATCTGAGAATCATTCAAAGAAGAAATCCACGAAAGGGGCATTTTAGATGCACATTTCTCCAACTGTTTACTTTGTGGTCACATTGTTAAAATGTGTGCATTTCCCCCCGGAAGATATGGTGTACGATTTTCCTCTAACATGTACATTTTTGTGCACAGTCTAAAATACCTGCTGTTTTTGCAAACATTTTAATTATTGCAACTGGAGTACAATGATCAAGAAAGTATGAAGTTAAGATTGTACTTAACTTGAAATTAAGATCACACTTTAGTTTGCAGAGGATAAATTGGGTAAGTTCATTTCAATGTGTGTATAAAACAAAACTTTTACCCAAATTGACCTGGGCTTTTAAAATGGGGTTCAGGGCAAGATGACATTAAGACAATGATTGCATGTTCCCCATAGCTGTTATTCAAAAACAAAAAAGAGGCTGTTTGAGAGTCAAACTAGATATTAAGGAAAGTGCATACCCCCTGTGGTTAGCATGGTTTCCCTCTAAAAACAAGATTTCTTCAGAGATGCATGAGTCAGCAATCAGGTTTGCAAATTAAGCCCCATGTTTAGACTTTGAAGTCCAGTCACAAAACAAAGCACCCTATAAATGTAGAATATCTAGATAAGGAAAAAGCAATTAGCATGACAGACATTTTGACCACTTGAGGGAGCTCTGCTAAGCATACTGTATTATCTAATCAGTCCTCTATTCCTCTATTTGCAAAAATAGATATTGTGATGGTGTGAACACAGAAAAAAAAAATACTGTGTGAACAAACCCTCAGAAACATCAGCATTCTAAAAGCAATATTTGTTTCAGAATCTAAGAACTGTGAATATTAGACTATTACAGTTCTCTGTAATCTGCAACCTTAGTAGAAGCAGTGAAAACTACAAAAACTATTTCAAAGCACAGGATGTCCTCATAGTAAAGCAGACTAAAATAATATGGCATAAATGAATTGTAGAAGTGGTGTGAACACAGATTCTCTGCCTGTGACAAAAATTACATCGGAGGGCAGCAAATGTGCTTTCAAGGTGTTTCTAATAATATACATTACTGTTTGTCTAACTTCATCTTTTCAATTTAACTTCACTGCTAAATGTTGATATGGCATGCCAATTTATGCCAATCCAATAAACAAAATGCCAAATTGAACCAATCTTTTGCCTTCAATGGCCAATAGTCTCAATTTCCTGCTGTTAAATAAAAAAATAGGAATTACACATGATGCTTAAAAGTGATTATGCAATATGGTGGTTATGAAAACAAGAGAGGCAGGCAGCTTTAGAAACACACCATGTTTCAGAAAAGCATTCTGACTTCATTTTGACCTTCCTGTATTTACTATACCTAGAGAGATCTCAGTTTCTTTCATACAATGTGATGCATCAAATAATTAAGGCTATGGTACTAGCTACTAAAGCTGGGAATAGTGTTCCATTTTCACTTTTGTGCATCATTTAATTTTTTCCTGACATTGTGCTTTAACATTGTATGTTATGATGTAGTGTGTGTGTTTGGTGGGTTTTTCACTGACTCTGAATATATTTTGCATTGCTTTAGACACTCTTTCCATGTTACATTCACAATATTAATGCCTAAATGAAGAGGACTTTATGAGACAACCCTCAATAAACGTTCTTTTGCCACCATATTTTGAAGCATTTTTCTGCTGGCAAAAGAACCATTTTTTTTACCATACATGCCTCTAATAGCATGAAAAAGCAGCCCAGCATTAACAGAGCATGAATTCTGTTTATGTCCGCATTTGTGATCTTGGCAATTCTCGCAAGAAGACGCAAGTACGGTAAAAATTAAAAATACAGCAAAATAAAGATACAAAACGTTCACATAAGCACAGAAATACACTTTAAAACTTAAAAGTAAACCAGGGAGGTTCATAAAATGAGTGTCCCTAACTTGGCTTTTGTGTTCTCACCCAGAAGTGTTCAGGCAGGACTGCCCATTGATGATATATAATCACGAGAGGACAATGGCGCACATTTTCAAATGCTTGCAATACTGGCAAAAAATAAAATAAAAAATGACATGGGAGATCTATTGATAGCTTGGTCCACCAATAAAAAAGCATGTTGTCTGGTATGTGTGACCTTTCCTGTTAATTTGGCATCCTTATGATGCCATTTTTGCCACATCTGATAAAGTCCATTGAGTATATTTTATGCAAGTCCTTTTCCTGTAGTTTGTATTTACTTTTTATTTTTTTAAGGAAAAGGATTTGTGACCAACACAACATTTTAAGAAAGAGGAAAAATTGCTTAGCAAACTTATGGGAAAACACCAAAAAACAAACAAAGAAAGGAAATTCAAGAAAAAACTTTAAGGTGAGACAATATCTCACAGAGCATCTGTGTACACAGCTTCTGCTCAACCCAAAGTCAGGCACCTGGGAGCTGTTGACAGGCATATCTGCTGTTGTTAATTATGGCTTGGGAAAAGATTCTATGCAAGGGCTTTTTAACTTCTAGTTTGAAAAATGAAAAACCATGCTTTGGGGTTAACCATTTGTCCCTAAATAGGGACTTGCTCAGCACTCTCCTTCCCTGCAAACTCCTGTTTGGGTGCAGCCAGTTATGATATGAATGAAGTTACTTCAGATGACTACCCCCCCAAACTTGCAACAAACTTGCTCTAAATGTGAAGGTATGCTAACATTCAGTTCATTTTCTGCAAGCCTGTTTCAAGTTTGGGATTCTATTGGATTGCAAGTTTTCTTTTTTCTCTTGCTTGGAAATTGTTGAGGAATTAGAGTGTCCCTGAGTATTAGCCCCCTTTTGGGGGGAACTCTATGAAGTTTTAAACTATTAGGAGTTAACTTTCCTCTGGCAGAGTAGCAGTTTAAGAAGGTGTGACTGTTGGTACATTACTTTGTCCTGAACTCCAAAGAAAAGAAGAGAGGCAGGCAGCTTCAAGTTAAACAACTTCAAACTTTACTTATGGCTATGCATTTACATTTACATTGAGAGCCTAAATTCTAACTAAACTAATAAACAGATTTAGGTAAAAGAGAGAGAGACTCCATCTTGACTCAGCAGCTTAAAGAGTCGAGAGAACATGGCTGCTGAAGAAGAACATAAGAGAGAAAATCATGGTCACTACAGGAGCTGAGAAGGGACAGATCTCTATATGACCAAGCCCTACAGAGGTGCCCTAGGTCACATGGTCTTGTTGCTTAGTTGCAAACTGTGTGAGAGAGAAGGATTTCAACATGGAGGAAATTTTGTCCTACCTCTTACCCTCTCACTCTAATGGCGAGAGAGTGGAGGGCAGGGAGAGAATGCTGAATTTTTCCAACAGAAGTCTGCATGTATTTTGAATATTTGCAGGGACATTTTACAAAAGTATTTTTGTGTATATTCTTAAACACATGGGTTTTTCTCCCACAGAGTGAAGTATTTTGTGCACATTCTAAAAACATGTGCATATTTCACATGCATTTTCAATTGTATGATTTTATTGCATTGTATTGATTTCCCATGTCATACTTTGTTGAAGGGGGAACTAGAATGGCTTTGCTTAGGTTAACTTAGAAATGAAGGAGGAATTAATATGGCTTCACTTGGATTAACTATGAAAAATTCATGCATGCTTTTAGAACTGTGTGCCTTAGTTTCTGGGACTTTCTTCTAGAAAAACAAGACAACACAGAGAAGGTTACACCCAACATATCTCATGCCATCTTCCTGGGATGTCCTGATAGCAAAGCACAGGTACAGGGTTGTTTATGTGAAACAGGCCTAAAAAAGATGACTAAAACATCTGATAGGAGCATTAGCTTGATTGAAATTGACCTCAGTACATGGGCAAGGAATGAGTGACTTGGCAACTTTTAGAAAACTGCAAGCCATAAACTTAGGGCCTGTCTAAACGACCAATAAATAAATAAATAAATAAATAAATATGAATGGCATGTGAAAGATTGGCGACTCATTCATACAGATGTGTGAACAAATTCATGTCATTTGGAAGAGGGGGCAGACAAATCCACCGCAAATCCGTTCACACTACATCCGGGAAACCGTTCGGATTTTTGGAAAAAATCTGTACAGCTTGTGAATGTGTGGTCATTTGTATACTCCTGTTCACACAGATACACACAAGCAGGGGAATCTGATTGGCTGAACGAGAAGATGGCCCAGGGCTAGGAAAGAGGGGAATCGGCAGCGGCCACCATGTTGGATATCTGGCTAAGTGAGGCTCCAATAAGTCCATGAAATGGCAATTTTTTTTCCATTTATTTTTTATTAGTTACAATTATACGTTACAATTCCGGGTTATACCCTCTCTAATCAGTCACGGCTCCCTATCATCCATCTCTTAAATATAAACATAAATGCATAATACATAATCCATACATATCTTTATATATTTATACACACATATATAAACATCATTGTCTTGCGTTGAATTAATACACACAAATTTATATAATTTCTGAACATCTCTTATTAAATTGTAACTCTATTAATCTTATAAAACATAAATCAAAGTTTCAATCACCTTTTTAATTGGAACTTTGTTTGGTTTACCCTTCCTGTCTTTTCTTTACTGTCAGGGGATCTTCATCTTATTTATCTCTTCCCTTTCTGCTTATTTCTTTCTAACCGTGTTTCTTCCAGTCTTATATTATCTTTTAATACATATTTCTTAAAATCTCTTACATCTTATTCATCTTTATATCTTTTAAGGCATTATTGAAGCTATACTTATATCTTCCCTCTTATTCAGACTTTTGAAAATATTTCCCATTCTTTCTCCTTTGTTCTCATCAAATTTCCCTTCAGGAGTGCTGTCAACTTATCCACTTCCCACATTTCATACATCTTAATAATCCATGTTTCTACTATTGGTATTTCTTTCTTTTTCCACATTTGGGCATATAGCATTCTAGCACATGTAATCATATATAGTAGTATTCTCCATTTCTTCTTCATTTCAGGGTCTCTTATTCTTAAGTATATTTCAGGGCTTAATGTGAACTTAATATTCAAGATTTCTGTAATTTTAAGATGTATTTTCTTCCAGAATGTTTTTGCTAATGTGCAATTCCACCACATGTGTAACAAATTACCTTTTTCTTTCCCACACTTCCAACATTCCATACTCCCTGTTTTGTACATCATATTTAATTTGACCGGTGTTAAATACCACCTAAAAAACATTTTAATAAAGTTCTCTTTCAAGTTCTCTGCCAAGGTGAATTTCAAAGTATTTTTCCACGCTTTCCCCCATCTGTCTATTTCTATTGCAACACCGAAATCCTGAGCCCATTTGACCATGTTTTCTTTTACATATTCCGATTCTAATTCTTTATCTGTTAGTAATTTGTAATACTTTGCTATATGATGTTTTGGGTTGCCAAAAAGTATTTTGTCTAGGTCATTCTTTTCCATTTGAAATCCCTCCAATTTTCTGTCTATTTTATATTTTTCATAGATTTGTTGGTATGTAAACCAATTAAGTCTTATTCCTGCCTTTTCCAATTGATCTCTTGTTCTAACATTTACTATTTTTGCTTCCGGGTCTATTTCCAACAACATTTGATATGTCAACCATCTTTGTTCCTCTGATCTAAATTTATTGAGAAAGGCCTCTTGGGTTGAAATCCAAAGCAGTGTTTCCCTATAAAACACTTTCTTTATGCCTAACCAAGAATTTAATAGTGCTTTCCTGATGTAGTGATTGTCAAATTCTTTGTTTTCTTTCTTCTTATTATACCATAGGTATGCGTGCCATCCAAAAACTAAGTTGCGGCCTTCAAGTGCAAGTAATTTCTCATTGCTCAGTTGTATCCAATCCTCAATCCACATAAGTGAACAGGCTTTATAATAACGTAATAAATCTGGGAATGCACACCCTCCTCTTTCTTTTTTATCTGTTAGCAGTTTTAGTTTTATTCTAGATCTCTTTCCCTCCCAGATAAATTTTTTTAGTTCTGAGTTCCATTTTTTAAAGCACTTTGTATTTGTAATTATTGGAAGATTTTGAAATAGGAACATGAACTTTGGTAAGATTGTCATTTTTATAGAAGCAATTCTCCCCATGAATGACAGATGCAATCTAGACCAGTTGTGCAGATCCTTTGTTATTTCTTTCCATATTTTGTTATAGTTATTTTCGAACAAATCTGCATTTCTTTTAGAGATCCATATTCCCAAATATTTAAATTTATTCACCACTTTATAATCTGTTATTTCCTCTATTTTCCTATCTTCCTTCTTGGTTGTATTTTTTGTCAACACCACTGTTTTATCTTTGTTTACTTTAAATCCTGAGACCTTTGCGAATTCCTCTAAAGTGTTTTTGAGTTCTTCTAGGTGTTCCATTGGATTCTCAATGAAAATAATCAAGTCATCCGCGAAGGCTTTAATTTTATATTCAAACTTTTTGATCTTAAATGAAATGGCAATTTTAACTTTTTTTCCTTTTTTTATGTTGTAAAGACAAAAGAATGCCTGTGTGCACCACAGGAAGCTTTTTTTAAAAAAATATAGGTAGCGGGAGATTTAAAATCCCAAGTAGATCACTGGCAGCAGCCAGCTGGCTAGGGGTCATTCGGAGTTTAGGGGATAAGTTTTAGCCATGTAGGCTGTTCGCATAATTGCAAATGCCTGTCTTTTTGAACGTGTATGTATTATTTACCCCTTATATAGTCAGGTCCTTAGGGTTTCCATTCTGTTCAGAGTCTAGTTTGTTGGAGTGTGAGACAGAAATGCATTTCTTTCAATAATTCTGGATTTCTGATTCAGCAGAATGTCCTTCTAATCAGCCCCAGTGTGGCCAGAAGAAGCAGTTATGCTTTAGTATGAAATTCCCCAAAAGGGAATGTAGACTGAACTAATATGATAGTCAGTCCACCCGCTATAATAGTCTCATTTACCTTTGTGATCATTTCAAGAGCACCACTTGGTCCACCTACTGGCATTTTTGTTTTCTAAAGAAAGAAATAGATTTCCTCAAGTTCATGACATTTTTCACTGCCCCCTCATCTGGGAGTGCTTTTTACAGAATTCATATTATGAGCTAATAGGGACATTTTAAGAAATATCCAATATTGATAGCAAGTATCAATACGGTATATTAAAATTTGTATTTTCATATAGTAATGACACTGAGTTTTAAGCATACTGTAAATACACACATTAATCTTCCCAGCATTACCATGACTTATAAAAGCAAAATCAATCAATCAATCAATCAATCATAGGCTTGAAATGAAGTATAGAAGCATCAACAAAATAAAACATTCTCTGCTCATTAGGTTTTAATTGATGACCAACGTGGAAATAATGAGCCAGACACAAAGATGGGTTTAAACAGGGTCACTTAATTTGTCCTACAGCTTAATTAGTGAATTGTACCTGTCAGAAAACCTAGGATTGGGGAGCATCCAAATGGGAGAGCAACTTGATGTGGGTCTGGCTGAGGCTGGGTGTCAACCAATGACCTCCTCCTTAGCCACCCATGGGCATCACACATGACCCTGAAGGCAATCCAACATTATTGGGTTGCTCACCCCAGCTGGTCTTAACTGGAATGTAACTGGAATGCACTCCCTCCCAAGCCCCTATAAGAGAGAGGGAACTTCCCAGGTTAGCCTCAAGAGCAGGCTCCTTCACAACCCCCCAGGTCCCAGGACCCAAAGAGGCCATTCCAGAGCCCAGCCCTTCACCACAAGGGTGTGTCAAGGTGTACACTGACTGACCTTTAGACCCCCTCCATTTGCCAATGACAGCCTATTTAAAGACACCACCTTAAGCCAGTTATCCCGGTCCATACAGATACAGTATGGGGTAGGCAAAAAAACCCTTCCAAAATATAAGAGGGGAAAAAAATTCCTACCCAGCCCAGAAGCAACCAGTAAAACTCACACTCTGCACTGAGGGTGGGAGGATGGGTTGCATGAAGTTCCAAAGGAGGACTGACAAGGGGAGGGCACAGCCTTAAATACCCCAGCTCACCCCCTATCAGTTCAGGCTGGCACTGCATGCCAAGCCTCTAATTAATATTCTGGCTTCAATTCATTGAGGCCATTAAAATGCCTCCCCCTCCGGCAACATCATTCTGCTATGCCTACGTGAGAGCACATGATCTCTATATGGTTAAATACTTGACAATAATATTGGACGTTTAAATGTCTCAGTTAGCTCATAATGTTTCTGATCAGAAACAAAGGTGAATCAGAGACTTCTAACTTCCATGGAGCAAGTATCCACTTTTCACATTGGGCAAGTGCTCGTGGGCTGTAAACCAAAAAGTTATACCCTAAGCAATAAGTTGAGGCAGAGCTTAGCATCTTTTTAATGGAAGAAAAATACATAAAATAGTATATTTTCCCATTTATATATTATTTTAGAGATTTAAATTTCATGGGGAATAAATGAAATTCCTCCCACTTATTATTAACAAATAAAATCGACACATATTAATTACTATCTGGAAAGATTAATTTCATTATTAAGAAATAATTCCCCCCTCTCATTTATACTTGATTAAATAGCATTTGGAAAATGGATAACCCTCCAATTTGTGCTTGATCAATTATTTTAAAATTATATTTATATATAATGTTAAATGCACTTCAGCTGACTTTAAATATGATGATAATCATATGATATTGAACACAATACCTTCACATTGACACCAAAATGAATACGGTGTGTGTGTGTGTGTGTGTGTGTTGTCCTGTGGACTGCATTTTCCCTCTTCTGGTATTGGGTGCTAACAAGAGTGAAAACTGGGAGGGGTTAGAGATCATTTAAAATGTCAGCATTATTGCACTTTATCTTAAAGGAAAAGTGCTGCAGCCTACCTGCAATATGCATGCTTAGCCTTGGAGTGTATCTTATAACTATTGGCTTTAGGTTTTAAGGGTTCACTTCCATCTTTCCCATGTTGGTTGCCCACGAAAAAAACCTTGGACATTGTTGTATGAGTGCCAGCACTGGTCTTCCTGCAGGTAAGGTACTCAGATGACATCTCTATGATCCACTACTGTCCCTCAGATTGGTGTTGACATTTCTATTTAGGCTGCCTCAGGACAGTAGAGGATAGTACAGTTAATTAATGTGCATTGCATTACATTTTTCCCCAGTTCTGAAATTTGTAGCCTTAGCATGCTCCAATTAATGCATCGTTCTCATTTTTCCATTTAATTTGATGGCAATGATAAGATCAAACTTTAGTCTCCCCTTCCTTCCTTCCTTCCTTCCTTCCTTCCTTCCTTCTTGATATACTTGGTTTTATAATCTCCAGTCTAAAGAAAGGAAAATGCCAAAGATAGCCATAGGATGCTGAGGTGCTGAGACTTTATCAGAATAACCAGAATTGCTCAGATCTCTTGCATGAATTTCATTTCTTAGCTGGTTAAAAATAGCAAAAGGAACATTTGTTGAGGCAATATTGCAGGGTGTATTTATATATTTGTGAAGCCCTTTCATAGCTTCTTTGAAAAGGTGTTGTATAAGGGCACCTTACAATACAGTGTTTTTTGATGCTGGAAAGCAAGGATACAGCAACGAAAAGAAACTATAAATGAGGTCAGCTTTTTGATAATGTTTTCAGCACCTAAGTTCTTTCAACCTTATTTAGAATTTTCTCACCGTGTGCATCTTGAACTGCTGAGTTTAAAGAAAATTCGAAGTAATGCAGTGCATACTTCCCAGTAGGAATCTATAGAACTATGCTGGATTTTGTTTTTACTTCAGTAATATTTGAGAACAAAGGTCTCTATTTCAGAGAGATGATTTTTTGCTTGTTTATTTGCTCACTTTAAGAGCTTTATCATACAAAAGTTGCCTAAAATGAAAAGCAAGGAAATATTGATACATTATTAATAGAAAAAAATGTGCAAGTATTTGTTACTAAGCATGTAACTCAGGAGATATTTGTCTTCTGGAGTTTCCTTACATGTCACTTGGGCTTCCACACTTTGGGACAAATCTTCTAGTCAAGTGGATCAAGCCTAGTATATGGTGGGGGAGGGGATGAAGGGAATTGTACAATGGATTTAGTCAGGTCACTAACAAAAATAATATCCTCTCACAGTAAAATGGTAAGAATACAAACACTGGTGTTATCTGTGGAGATACAAACATGGCACCAAATTCCTTCATTCATCTATTGATTCCCATCTCCCTCTTCCAAACTAAGTATAACATTACTTTGGTTCTCCTTTAATAATATATGTACAAGTCCCCCCCCCCCACATCTGCAGAGAATGTGTTCCTGGACTTACTGTGGAAACATGAAACTGTGACTAATATTGAACCCTATTGAAATGAATGACTTCTGGCCCAACTTCCAGTGGAAGCATACCATAGAATTGCACCAGAGGAGCTGGAAAATGCCTATAGAGCTTTTTTTGGGGGGGGGGGGCATGGATAAGTGAAAGTATGGATATCAGTCCCATGGATATGGGGTCGACCTGTGAAAACACTGCCAGGGATAGAAAGTGGAACTACATGTCTAATAATCCCGGGAGCTGGCTAGGGAGCTGGGAATAACTCACTATATTGAGCTTAGTTACTTACTGGTCATATAGAGTACAATCTGTATAAAGTGCACTAAAGTATTCACATGACCTTAACTGCCATTTATACTTCACTCTCTTCCTCTTTCTTTCTGGTGGGCAGCGTAGCAGAATGATGTATCATGAGAAACACAGGGCTTTCAGTGAAACTGGCACCCTCATGTTGATTTCCCTCTCTTTTCTTCTATCATATGTAATTATTAACTTTGCTCCTTGGTATTTTGCTGTGTGGCCAACACAGCTACCCTGGATATGTTTGCTGTTTGGTGTTTCATAGCATGCATTTCCCCACCTGATAATATGAAACAGAAACTAGAAAAAGGCAACACAAGAGCCCCCTTTGGATGTTTCCAGTGAACATGGGCAGGAGAATGGCAGGACATATAATTGTCCCTGTCAGAGGCAGCTTTAAGAACAAAAGTCTGATGGGACCTGGGGTCCTTTCATCCCACAAAATTATAGCATTTTGATACCACTTTAACTGCCTATGGAATCATGGGCTTTGTAATTTAGGGTGGGCTACATAGAATTCTCAGAGTGCCTTACCAAACTACAAATCCCAAGATTCCAAAGGATGCAGGCATGGCAGTTACAATAGATTCATGATTCACATGGCAGAAACTTTAGGTAATGCAGATGAAAATCAGCAAATAGACCTGAAAGGAAGCTGGGGAAGAGACTTTTGGATCCGGGCTAGTGTTTGTATTCTATACCACCCTCCATAGTTTAAACTACCTTGCACACTACAAAAAGCTTGAATAGGACTAATGATGTCAGGGCACAGTATAGTACATTACCAAAGAAGTGGGAAAAGGCTGTTGACATGGGATTAGGGGTGTACATTTCCATTAGTTTCATTCTCTCGGGCAAGAATTATTATTATTTTTTCTTTTTAATCATTTTTCTGTTTGTTGGGAGAAAGCTGTTGGAAACTACACTTTTAGAGGTTATTCACAGTTTGAGATTTATACTGTGGAAAAATGCATGTCCCCCCCCCCTACATATCAAATGACATTTTCTGCATTGAAAACATCATTTTTCTGCAGAAAATAAGTTTCTTGCACAAAAAACCAGAAATTACTATGCAGAAATGCTGTTTTTTTGTGCAAAAACCCCAGATAGGTTTCCGCACCATAAATTATGTCTTGAACTGCAAAAAAATTCTTGCCTGTCTCGGATTCACCTTGCCAGGGCTCCTTTCAGTCAAGACATATTGAATATTTTAAAATATTGTTTCCATCATTATAATTGCAGACCCAAGTTTTTTTATAGAATATAATTCATAGAATATAGTTTAATCCTTACAGTTTTGAACATAGTATAATACTGTAAGGTGAAGGTGGAAAAACTAAGGTATTGTGGTCCAATCAGGTCCTCCAGCAGTCCTAATATGGTTCCTGGGGTTCCCTAGATGACCACACACCCTTTCCAAGATGTCATCATTTGGTGGATTTGCTTGGTTTTGCATGGATTTTTTTTTTTTCATTCTAAAGGTTAAATGCTAGTCTTAACACTTCATTGCTGACAGTAAGAATTTTAAACTAAACTATCCTGGTATTAAGACTGTGTCTGTGTGCTCATTTCTTCACCTGATGAATGCAGCTCTGCTACAACTTTTGCTACTCGGACCTCCTGATCTGGTATTTTCTATGGCCTCACCTGCTACCAGAATGTGGCTTCCAAGACTTACTCTGAAACTGAATCTGTCCTCATGTTTAAAGACATTCCTCACTCTTGCCTATCTCATGGTCTTGCCTAAGGACTTTATTAGAGCAGACAAATATGGTGTCTTAAGGATGCCTAATGATCATCAAAGGGCGCACATGCCAGACAATGATGTCTTTTTGCAATCATGTAATGTAAATGAGGCATACTTTTTTATTGATGGCCCAAGCTGTCAATAGATCTCCCATTCTGATTTTCTGCCAGCATTGCTGGCATTTGACTCCTTGCGCCATTGTGCTCATGTGAATGCAGCATCAATGGGCAAACACTTCCACTTGAGATTGCGACAGCCAGGCAGGGGACACTTTTTTAATGACCCCCCCCCAGTGTATTTGGGACTTTTAAAGTGTGCTTTTGTACTTGTGTGAACTGAATATCCCACACTAGCATTTTCTCATGAGAATGGGCGATATCTCAAACCCAGAACTAAACGGAGCTCCAGTCATGCTCTGTTACTGCCAGGGAAGCCTCATTGACACTAGCAAAGGTAAGTTTGGTAAGGGGTTTCTTTTTCTGGCATACAAATGCCACCAATTTATGCCAGCAAAAGAGCATTAATGGAGGTGGTCTGATAAAGTCCTTTGAAATCAAACTGTCCTGAATGGCTATTGCCTGTCTCTTCCCAGCTGCCATCTAAGTGACAGCCTTCCCTTTGGGTTACCTGACCTGTTTCCATCCTAGCTGGATATGATAAGTACTAGAATGTTAAGCTCTAGTTCCTGAACTTGCTTCCTCCTTTCTTTGATGTTCTTTTCCCCTTCTGTGTTCTGCATTTCAGATTGTCAGCCTCAGAAAACAAGATCTGTATTACAGCTGATATTTGGGAACTATTTTTTTGTTGTTGTTGAAAAGTGAGGTACAAATACCATACATACATACATGCAGTACCTTTAGTCAAGTACATATGATAAGGAAGGGGGAAAAGCAAGAGGGAGAAAATATGAGCTCTGGATTAATGTTAGTCCATTAGCAATGTTTCTTATTTGCATCTCTTTTGTTCCCAAATTGGACATACAGCCGTTTAAATCACATGTAAACAGAAACAGATGGGGTGCAAATCTGCTCTGACCTCTGAGCAGAATATAACACACCAACAAAACAATGGAAATGATACACTTTTGCTGCAAGCTGTGCATACTGCAGCAAATGGGGCACCACATTTGGATCTTTTTGATTCTTGAACAACAGTTTTCCAGCTGACAGTCTTTTTCTCAGATGACAAACTGTTTCAGCTGGATTCTTCACCAATAATATAATGCTGCAATTCCTTTGCAGAAAACAATATAGCCGAGAGATGTGCTTGCAATTTTCTCTCTTCTTCCCCAAAGAGGAAAACAGAGAGACTGATTTAGCAAAATAATGGCTGAATACATGCAGAACTGGCCCAGAAAGGAAGCAAGGAGGTTTTCAGCACAGATATGATCCAGCATTGCCCCACATGGAGTTGTAAAGACTGCCTAGCGTTCTGTCCACACAAGTCTTCTCTATAAATTCAGCATTGTCTGATGGCTTCAAATCACTGGGACAGTCAGTCTGCTTTGGGCTTTTGTCCAAATTTTAAAGGTGTCAAAGCCTGTTCCCCAAATAGTCTCAGCACCTTGAAAACACATTTAAAGTTCAGACTTAGGCTCATATCTACTCTGTAGAAACAATGCAATTTGACACCACTTTAACTGCCACGGTTCCATCCTACATAATCCTGGGATTTTTAGTTTTGTGAGGCACCAGCACTCTTTGGCAGATAAGGCTAAAGACCTTGTAAAACTATAAATCCCAGGACTCCATAGGATGGAGCTCCAGCACTTAAAGCAGTGTCGAAATTGCATTATTTCTACAGTAAAGCCTGGAGAGGATTCACAACCTCTCTTATACTGAAGCCCCCACTGTACTAATTCTGCCCTCAGTACAGCTATATATATGTGCAAAAAGTGGAGTCAGAATTCACTAAAGCAGTTACGAATGCGTAACTGAGAGTTATGCATTTGTGACAGGCCCATATACATGATTTGTATGTATTCATTAGTTTAGGGACTGTGAAACTCCCCCCAACAGCTTACACAACAGCAGTTACCCAACAGCAGTAATTGTAAGTGTTAAACGTCAGTTTCCCTTTTGATCGGGACGCAGCCTAACCATGAGGAAGAGTATGGCACATGCTTCAGGCCACTGTTGCTGGGAGGAAGGCCAAAGGGTATGGCAAGAAGATGTTGGTGAAGAGATTTGTGTAGCACATAGCATGCCTTGGACTCCTCAGAGAGCCCATGCTTTCATTGTTTCCTTGTCAATGTTACGAAGACATTAAGTGCAATCTGGCCAGCTCCCTTCTAGAGCATCTGGAAGAGGGGGAATCTCTGGATATTTTACCTCAGGTAGTAAAATGCCTTTGACAGCTCCTGACTACACTGAATAGCTGTTCCAGAAGGGGAGGGAATGGGAAAGATAAACTACACTGAACCTGTGCATTGTAGGAGAAAACCTGTAATCTTAGCAGGTTTCTAGATTATTGGAGAATCATTGGTGTGCTTTGGATATTCATGCATACTTTACATATGTCCTATCTGGGATGCCTTTGTATATTACATTGAAAAGCCATCTATGAAGGTGATAGTTGTAATGCAACACATTTGAAGGGCACCAGCTTGGGGAAGACTACACAAAACATATCAAACATGAGCCATATGAGCTTTGGTGAACAAATGTCAATGAAGGGCATAGCAATAAGCTCCATGTGTTACCCTAAATGCAAGAGGGCAACAGATAGCAGAATCTTTTTGATCCCCCCGGAAATTACGTCTGCAGGGGAGGCTCATATGGGTAGATATGGGCTTTCACATAGTCTATCAAGCAAATTCTATGCAGAAAAATACATAATTTCAAGCAAGGTCATCTGTTATATATTTCCTCAACCCTCTAATAGTTTTGAAGGTTCTAGGCATTAGAGCTTTAGGACTAGAGAACTCCCTTGCTACAGAGGCTAAAATGGCCTTGTCCTTGCTTTTTTTCTACTGGTGGCTAAAGCCTTCCAATTAAGTTTTAAAAGTTATTTAACCCAACCCCCAAAGGTGCCCCCCAGTCATTTAAATTGAGAGTTGTGCCCCATGGAAGCTTTTAGAGATTCCATTCTCCATTTTTGTCCAAACACTTTTTATAAGGCAAGGATCTGGAATCAGTTCTTAGAGGGGCCCTAGGGTCACACAGAGGGCCTTAAGTGGTTGCACACAGTTGATAACCTGCATATTTCCTCCTCTAATCTGGAATCAGTGTAGATGTCCTCTGTAGCTGCCTTCTTTAGGGACAGTAGTTCTTGACAATGGATATGATCCATTAGGCACTTTTCTGTGCACACCCTAATGAACTACATTGGAGACATATCTAATATCCTCTTCCATTTGTACAAGTTCCAATGGTCTCAATGGAACATCTATAGAGAAACCCAGGGGGTTGTATCTATAGTTTTGATTTGCTATGGAGCTACTGATTGCACTCTGAATTTCATACATTCACATATTACACAGTAGGCATTCCTCTTCTCCTGCTTTTTCCAAATGGAATTAAGGCTTTCCTTCTTAGGCCTCAAGTACACAATCATTAACACAGATTTTATTTTTATTATTTTATTATTTTTAAATAGAACTACTGCAAAAAGGGGAAATGGAAAGGGACTTTGAGGGACTAGAATGGATGTTGGGGATCACTGCATTTCTTTCTGGGCTGCTGCAGAAGGCTGGGCAGAAATGCTGGCTGTTTCAGCACCTGCAGTTATTATCACACATAAACATGACATTGATGACCAGTAGCGCAGCAATACAGAAAACCTGGGGTGGGTGGGGACAAGGCCAAAGTTGCCAAAAGGCTGACATATCTGCCAAAGGGTATGGATGAGGGAGGAAGCAGCACGGGGGAATGCATGCCATGTTGAAGCCACAGAAGAGTTAGAGATTCTGAGAACAGGAACTTGATATGTTTGGCAGAAGCATATAGCCAAGAATATTACCTATTTGGAGATTCTACCTGGATAGCCAGAAACCAAGGGGAAGAGCATTAGCAGATACCCTCCAATGTCAAGCCCCTGCCCAAGTCACTGAAATTCAAGTGGGTTCCAATGACTTCAGCCCACAACAGAGGAACACACCCCTTCATACACAGGGCAAATTTTGCCAGCTGTTTTCTTAGGCAATCTCTCTCCTTCATGCTCATTGTGTCAGGCAGCTGTTCCTCTTGCCCAGACCTATACTCCTTAACACAGGATCCCCAAGTTGTTGGCATTGAAAGAGAGATTGGCTGAAGGAACATCTTTAGAGGTGCCAATCATGTTGTCACTCTTAGCAGGGAGTAACCTGATTTAGCCATACTCCTGCTGGCTGTGAGGGAATAGATCCAGACCATACTTACCAAACCAGTGTCAGTTCAGGGGCACTAGGGCAGCTGCTAGACTGCTAAGCCAACAAGACAGAATGGAATAATAAGGCCCTATTATACCCCACAATATGGACAGAAGAGGTGATAGTGCTTAAATACAGGTAAGCAGAATTCTGGTTGATCGTACATGCAAACATCAGGTTTTAATATGCTCATTCTCATGGAGGACAAGGGTGGCATGACAGATAAGTTATGATTATGCTACAGTGAGAGACAGATTAACATGTATCTTTTGCATCCCAAACACACTGTGTCTGTCTGTCTTTCTCTCTCTGTGTGTATGTTTAAGGATAATGCATCTTCTTTTTGTTTCTTTTTCTGGAGTCTCTGCTTTACTATAGGCCACAATAGCACTATATTTAGCCTATGATGCCTGGCTTTTTTTCTGAAATAAAAAAATTGCAGACATGACAGCTTAGGAAAGTGGGCAGAATCTTGTCAAAATATCCACCACACTGGCAGCAGAGGAAGCAGTCTCTCTCTCTCTCTCTCTGTGTGTGTGTGTGTGTATGTGGTGTAACCTAGTTGGGTCATTCTTTTTTATATACAGAAGTATTAAATTACTCAGGAAACAAAAGCTTTCTTTTTTGTGCTAGTCCTCCAACCCACCATTCTCTGAAGAATTGGAGGGCAGTATTACATTAAATTAGCTTCTGTGTACATATTCGGTTGGGGCCTAATCAAACAGAGCCCATGTCTCTAGGATCAAACAACTAATCTTTGCAGCTTTGTCAGACTGCTGACTCCCCCATCAATCACACCCCAGACTTGGGAAAGTGTGAGATACTCCTGAACAGCACTCTTTTCTGTGCTGCAATGGACTGCTTTGGCTAGAAAATTTACAGCAGGAATACTACATGGAGAAAATCTTGTTTGCTTGTAATTAGGTAAACTTGATGGGACAAGACCAAGTGGCGGACCAGGGCTGGGCAGAGGCAGGAGGCAAAAGGGCGAGTGGTGATTGCTAACAAGAATGGTTACCTTTTTATTCCTGCTTTGAAGCAAAAGTAATTGACTGCTGGAACTGCTTATGTTGCGAGTATTGATCAGTGACAATGAGAGGCGTTCTTCACTATCACTCGTCCTGTGAGGCCTAATTAACAAAGGCTGGCTTGCTGAATTAGATAAAGCTCAGTGTCCACTGAAATTAATGTGATGCTGTCTGAACATCCTTCACCTAATAGGGGAAAAATCAAGTTTAAGCGGAAGAAAAGAGGAAAGTCCTGTTAAGAGCTAAAATAATTGTGAATAGAGTAGAAGTGGATTAATACAAGAGCTTTGCAAGGACAAGCTTATTTTTAGAGAAGGAAAGTGGGATCCTCTGTTTTGTCTCCTGACACTCCTAATGATGCCTTTATTATTCAAGATATCCCTCCTAACCACTGTTACAATGCTTCCTCAAGATACCATCAGACTCCCTTATCCACAGGGAACCCCTGTTCCCAGACTTACCATGGATATCAGAAACCATGGATAACAGCAACCCTATTAAAATAAAGGACTTCTGGTAAAAACATACCATAAAGTTGAGTTGGAGGATCTAGAAGATGCCTAGAGAGGCATCCTTTCTAGGCATTTTCCAGCACAACTTTATGGTATGCATCCCTATTTTGTGTCCCATAGATAACTGAAACCACAGATAATTGGTTCCCTGGATATGGGAGTCTGATTGTACTTTCTGTGTTAGAACTTTTTAGTATGTTTATGCAGGCACTGAAAGGGATGGGAAAAGAAATTTGATGTTGTCTCAACTGTGTCCTACAGTTAATTAAAAATGTTCTGGAATGCTTGACCTGACAATCTGTTAAAAGTCGCCCTTGTGCCATTGATGAATTGAGAACTAATTTGTGTGTTTTTATTAGAACATGAAGATTTGACAACATTGAGAGTAAGTATTAGCACTATGGTAAAGTTGATAAAGCTAATCAGTTTTTGGTTCATGCCATTCTGCATGTGTTTACTAACAAATCTGCTGTGCCTCATTACTGCAGTAATCCTCATTAAAAAACAAGTCTTCAAAAATCTTCTTCCCTTTGCAGTAGCCAAAGCATTCCCTAGACTTACCATTGAGCCACTACAGAAGCAGAACAACCTTCCCTCCATCCCAACTGCCATTGCCCTGGCCAAGGAGGGAGAGAAGGAAAGTCAGGCAGAGCTCCATCTTGCCTCAGCCCAGAAGCAGAATGGCCCTCCCACCGTCCAACTGCCATTGCCCTGGCCAAGGAGGGAGAGAAGAGAATGCGAGACAGAATCCCTTCCCCTACTGCCATCCCCTTTCCCTTTTTATCATGTCTTCATTAGATTGTAAGCTTGAGGGCAGGGAACTGTTTTGTTGTTGTTGTTTTTTCTTATAAAGTGCCATGTACATTGATGGTGCTATAGAAATAAATGATGATGATGATGATGATGATGATGATGATACAGCCTCCCTGGCATCATTCCATGGCTGGCGGGAGGAGAACACTGGATATGTTTTTGGCTCTATCTTTATAGCTAGACACAAAATTATTACATCATGCACTGAGACCTCTGGAGCACACAAAATGCTCATTAGTGAATGATATAATCATTTCACATATGACTACAGGGACATAACTGGAGTCTTCTCTTATCCCCTCCATCTGCCTTATACAGAATAGTGATGGCAGAGGGCTACAGCAGCTCAACAGTAAGTCCAGGGTGTGATGATCAGTTGATGGAATGTTAATGAGCGAATGGGAAGAGAGCATGAGGGAGTGCAGGAAAATGTGACAGGAAGGGTTTTCCTAGAGATTTAAAAAGTGTGTATCATGGTTGAGAGAGAGGAGTTGGAATTTGGCAGTTGAGAGTTTTAAGTTGAAGACTGAATTTGAATCAGTTTGGGGTTTGTGTGCTTTTGAGTCAAGCTAAGAAATGGCTGTATGAAGTATGGTCTGTTCTTGAAAGAGTACAAAAGCTGAATGGATTATAGAGTGAGTGGAAATTAAGAATATAAAAAGGAGTGATTGAGTCTAGAAGTTCCTGGTTTTTATGAAATAGTTACCACAGTGTGAGATTAAGGACTTTATCAGACCAGGCAAATATGGCATCATAACATGCCTAATTAATGCGAAAGGGCACACATATCAAATGATGCCATCCTTTCACTATAATGTCATGTCCAAAACCCATTCCTTTTTATTGATGGGCCAAGCCATCCATAGATCTCCAATGGCACTTTGTTGTCAGCATTGCTAGTGTTTGAAACATTGTGCTCACAGGACTACAGTGTTAATGAGGGAACACTTGGGTGAGATCATGACAGCCAGGTAGGGGAGACACTTTTTATGAAACTCCCTACTGTACTTGGGACTTTTAAAGTGTATTTCTGTGCTTGTGTCTATATTTTATGTCTTGATTTTGCTTTAATTTTTCAATTTGCCAAACTTGAACCTTCCCACAAGAATTGGTGAGATCTCAAACCAGGAAGAAGACGGAGCTCCATTCATGCTCCATTTATGCTGGGGCTGCCTTTCTGATGCTGCTGAAGGTAGATCTGGTAAAGGGGGTTCTTTTGCCAGCATAAAAACATTTCAAAATATGCCCGCTAAAGAACATTTCTGGAGGGTGGTCTGATAAAGTTCTAAGAGAAATTTAACAGTTAACATAGTTGGAGGCACTATATAGTAGACTATATAGTATGACTACTATATAGTAGTCATGCTTGCCAATTGAATCCACACAATATCAGATATTATCCACAGAAAGTCAGAACCCAGTCCAAAGAAGGGAAAAGATGGTTAGGTGGCAGTATAAGTTGGGAGGTGGCCAGGCTGAACAGTGAGGTAAATTTGGCTGTGCTGGGGGTCCTCTCCACACAGGTGTGTTGAATGGCCAGCTGTAGTGTATTTCTCCTGTGGAACTATTATGTGTGGTAAGGGATTCTGGCCTTTACATACAGATTTAATAAAGTGAAATAAATTTTAGCACGTGGAACAAGTTTCCATAACCTCTTGGAAACACCTCTATTTTTCCTTTAGATCAGTTTCTTGTTGCTTTACTCAGAAGCCTTTTCTTTTTAGAAGAATAAATTATCATGCTCATGAATAAATAAATCATGAGTTGCCCTGGGACAACACATTGAAAGCAAAAACTGTAGATTAAAGAACATGTATTTTCTTTTGAGACTACTTGGTAATGTTGCAGATTGCACCAATCTTAACTCCAGTTAATGCTGTGAGAGTCATTGAAGATCTGCTCTTTGAGAACACACACACACACACACACTAATGTATTAACATAGGAACAACGCAGATATCAGTCACAAAGTAGCAGCAAGCATCACATAAACTTCCTTTTGCATGATCATTTATCAGAATTCAGATTCCATGGGATACAAAGTGGGTTTGGATCAACCGGGAAAAAAAATCACCTTGCTTTGCAGTGATTGATGAAGCAGATTGTTAGAATGACGATAAATTTAATCTGACACCAATTGCTCTGTAATTACTGGATGGAATTGAGATCTCTCACTTACTGTTATAAACACACCACAGCATGCAACATATAGCTCTTATAATTATTAGACTAAATTGGATTTGAGAGGCATATCGAAGGTATGTCTGGAAAGTACACATAAGAAAAATCCAGACTGAGGATACAGTTAATTTGTGTCTATGCAAATAAAAGTAAATGCATATGTCAGTCATATAGGTGGAAGACACAGTGAGTCTCTGAAATGACCACAAAAAGAACTGTGATAAATGCATGTTAGGGGAATGGGGGAAGTTGTTCTGTTGTTGCATTTTATATATATATATATATATATATACACACACACACTTTAAAATTAACACCATCTCCTTTTAAATAACAAGTCAGGCATCTTAGCAATTCACACAAAAATTTAACAGATGAGAAAGGATTTACATTAATTCTTAAACACTTGTAACACTAGTCACATCATAGCTTACATAACAGAACTTAAACTACATTTGGAATTGTCAGTGGTGAAACTGAATCCTGGAAGTTTGCTTTCCAATAGTTTATAAGAATGTCCAGGTTTCCATTCAATGTAGTATAAGATGCCTGGACCACTCTAACAAAATGTCTTATAGTACCCATATACCAAATGCCCCACATTTTTATAACTGTTCTGATATTGGTGGAGCAGTTGTTTTATTTTAGTAGTGTTATTTTCTTAAAAGTTCATTGTAATTCCCCTTCCTCTTTTAAAAGGCACTGAGTGACAAAGAGGATATTCAGACTTACTTCACAATCTGTTACAATTCGTTTGCGAACAATAATAATTAAAATTTAAACATGCTCACCGGAATCCCATATCACGTTTTACTTAATGTAACTTTATGCATCTTTAGATAAGTAGCAGAGGAACTAAGAAACCTTGTTAGTATATTGTGATGATGGCAATGGCAAGAGTGTCCAATGGGCATTTGTGCCCAATACACATCAGTCCCAATGTGGTTTGGTCTCGTTATGTATCTGTCCCATTTCAGAGTGGTCACTTTGCCAGCTCTGCTACATAGTAACATAACAAGAGCCCACTACGTGATATGTACATTACAAAACTGCCCAATTCCAATTCCCACACATGCAATTCCACTTATGAAGATGTAACTTCTGTACAGGATTATGGCTGTTCTCTCTCTGCAAAGTGTCAGTGAAGTGTGCCTTTAGTAGTACTGAATGATTTGCATTTCAGTTTGAATTTGCTTATTTCTTCCGCTACTTTGGAAAGACAATATTTCATCAGCATCCAATTGTTTGCATATAGTGTTTGCCTCATGAGTTGGATTCCTGGACTTTGCTCATTGAACTCTTGTGATAAAGAGGTCACCACTTTTCCCATGGTGGCAATTGTCCATAGTTAGCTAGATAGCTTAGGAAGAAGGCGTTGTTCTTAGATTCTCAAACATGAGTTCCCTGTATTCAAAGGAGAGTTTGACAGTGACCTTGCATTTATATTGGATTGCTTCTTTATTGGAAATGTACTTGTTTGTGAAAAAGTCATTTCTTCACAAACTATGATTCATAGAAGAATATTTTGGCTTCAGACCAGCATTTTTGATAGACATATGGAGTATATTCAAGTGGTGGGGCAACTGGGTAGGCCCCAGGGCTGACTCAAGACATTTTACTACCTGAGGTGGAATAGCAGATGGCACTCCACCTTGCTCCAACTCAAGGTTCATCAGACCCAAGCTTTGTCAAACTACTTTGGCAACAGCGGTAGAACATTACAGAATCTTTGGTCTCACTACCAGGCAGTAAAACTACAATAATAATACATTAAACATTCATCAGCTATTCCTTCATGACATTCAAAATATGTTGTCTGAAACAGCAATCTCACATAATAGTGGGGCTGGTTCTACCAAGTATAGCCATGGCTGTTTTTGGTTTGTGTTAGCTTCTCATATGTTCGTTCATACATCTATTTTCTGTTGCTTCCATGTCAAGTGGTAATTTAAAAAAAAAAAACCTTCATGAAATTTGCATTACATTTGTTCTTTTTCTTTTTTAAACAAATTATCTAATTTTGTATTCATTTTACCATAGAGCTGTATTCTTATCCTTTTATTAGTTTGTGAAATGTAAAGTTGGAAAATGTAGATCAGAACAGTTCACTTAATATCATGGACCAAATTAAGTCTTTGAGTATTTCTAGGGATAAAATGTGTAGGTTATTACACCAATACATGGGATTTGCTTGTTGTAGGCTGCTCTTTTGTTACTGAAAGACAGATAGAATAGACTTGGATGAAGGACGTGTGAAACTTGGCAGATGGAACAGCAATAATGTAAGATATCCAGGTGATACCATATTATTAGCAGAAAATAGTAAGACTTGGAACTGTTGCCAAGGAAAGTGAAGGAAGAAAGTGCAAAAGCAAGGTTACAGTTCAATATTAAGAGAACAAAAGTAATGACCACATATGATTTACAGAACTTAAGAGTGGATGACGAAGATGTCAAAATAGTTAAAGGTTTTCTATATCTTGGCTCAGTTATAAGTCAAAATGGAGGCTATAGTCAACAAATCAAAAAGACTAGGATTTGTAAGGTCATCTATAAAGGAACCAGGTAAGTTCCTCAAATGGAAAGATATATACCAAAGTAAGGATCATCCATGCCACAGTATTTATTTCTGGTCTCTACATATGGTCATGAAAGCTGGACCAAATCCACACTACACAAATAATACAGTTTGAAACTAGATTATTTGCCATAGCTCCTTCCTATGGAATCCTGGGATTTGTAGTCTTTAGCCTTCTCTGCCAAACAGTGCTGGTACCTCACCAAACTACAAATCCTAGGATTCGATAGGAAGGAGCCATGGCAAAGTAATCCAGTTTCAACTGGATTATTTGTGTAGTATGGATTTCACTACCAACAGTGAAGAAGTTGACAGAAAGAATGTCATATTATGGATACTATTGCTTCCTACACGTGGCACCAAAACATGTGATAGAAGTATTTGCTTGAATGCATGAATGAATGAATATGGTGCCATTGTGGCAGCTGCTGCATTTAAACTGCTTTGATTTTACAGAATGATATATGTAGAATATATATATTCATTGTATAGATGCATGAATTTCAGAGGGATAGCTGTGTCTGGTTTTTTGCAGCAAAAAAAGTAAAAGAGTCTTGTGCACCTTAAATGACTAACAAATCTCTTTAACATTTTATCTTATAGTGAGGGCTAGAGTCCACAAAAATTTAAACCAAATAAATCTTGTTTGTTTTTCAGGTGTCAGAAGAGTCTTTCATACATATGACAAATAACATTTTTTGCTACGTTCCTTCAGGTTGACTCTGACCTAGGGTTTTCTTGGCAAGATTATTCAGAGGAGGTTTGCCATTGTGTTCCTCTAAGGCTGAGAGAGTGTGATTTGTCCAAGGTCACCGCGTGAGATTTCATGACTGTGCTGGGATTCCTGGAGTCCAAGTCGAACACTCAAACCACTACACCACAATGGCTCTCCATATGCATGTACATATGTCTCTAAGTAATTATTCAAGGGAAAACGTGGGGTTCCCTCATGTCATAACACCCCTATGTATTAAAATATTTATACCTCACTCTGTATCAAATAATGTGGGGGAGCTTACAAAAAGAATTAAAACTAGTTACACTGTTTAAAACAATAAAATAAATAAGCTCAAAACTTTTTACTTTCCCCATAACCTTCAATTTTGTGATAAACACAGCAAAACACAACTGATAGAAAGATCTCTTTCTTTCCAGGGCAATGAGCCTTCAAAATCATGTGGTAGTTTTCAGTTCAGCAATGCATGATTCTACATGATCAAGCCAATAGTCTTCAGATATAGACAGGAGCCATTCTTTTGTGAGAATGAAATTCTGTGCCTTCCCTACGGAAATGAAAAGAGGAGGCTGGAGTGTAAACGGCTAAAGAATTCCAGCTCTGACCTAATCCGCTATGGTGTGTGTGTGTGTGTGTGTGTATGAGAAAGAGAGAGAGAGAGAGTTTAGTTCAAATAAAGTTCACTGATTTATGTGGGGAGAGGCTCAAACCAGCAGCAACATCCTAGTCTAGCATTCAGTGCTAATAGTCTTATGACACAGTGACATCTAAAGCAGTAGGAAAGTGCTCCGAGTGACAGGTGGCATTCTCTTTGTTACCCTGCCTTTGCACATGTCTCTGACATCTCTTCACGGACACAGCAGGGCTTTGATTCCTTGGTGTTTTGTATTCATGCCCTTTCCATGGTGCTGCTGCCGATTTTACAGAATGCCTGGAATTGCAGAAATTCAAAACATCCAGCTACAAGAGGAGATGATAAATTGATTAAAAAAATGGATGTAGTCAGGCATGGGAAACAATAGTGCTCTCTCTTGGGTTCTGGGAAGTCCCATGGGAACATTAAATGATCTTGGCTGTGTTGTATCTTCCTGTTTTTCCACCATTCTGGGGCGTTTTCTTCCACTTAAGAGCAGTCTTTAAAAAAAAAAAAATCATAGTGCACAGAGGTCACAAATGGACCCTTTCCCCAGCCCAGTGGCATCATTTCATACTGCAAGTGTCATTGTGGCACACTCTAGTTCACGAGCTGGTTTTAGTATTCAGAGTGCTAATTCATTTTGTTGCTGGCAGCACTGCATTAATGATCAAGCTACGACAATGAACACTGTCTGCATAACAAATGCGCCTTTCTCAAGCTGCAGTAAATACAAAGTGATTAACATGGAATCGCTGCTCATGCAAACTGCCTCTCTCTGCCTTTCAAGAAGATACCAGCATTTCTGTTGAAACCTTTGCAAATTGTCACATTTCTATGGAGGAGGCTTATGTCACTGCTGCGGCTGTTGTTTTTAACTAACAAAATGTATCATTGTTTCAGTGGAGTTACCTCCAGGTCTTCTTCTGCACTCTGGTATGCTTCTTTGGAGAGCTGCCTCTACTATGCTGGATGCAAATGATTATTAATACTCTGTTCCCTGCTCCTGACATTTACCAAGGCAGAATCATCAAACAGAACTAAATCACGTCATGCTCCTTCTGGCTAGCCTAATCCTGCCCTTCTATTTGAGCTAAAGGGAGGGGGGTGCAAGATTGGAGCCGGTTCATAGTTGCTGGTTTTTTCAAAACCCTTTATATTTAAGGAGCACCAGGTGGTGGTAGTGTGTGGTGGCGAATTTGCCTTCAGCATCTGCCAAGCAAGCTTGAGTTGGATTGCCTGGACCTGAGGGGGGAAAAAGGGAGAGAGAACTACATTTCCCTCTCCTTCCTCTTAATCATGGCATTGAAGTTCTGGGCAATGTCAGTGTATTATGAAAAGATGGGATTATGCTATTCTTAGAGACAGGGACACAGGGACGGTTCACTTGTCAGGCAGTTTTCCCTTCCACATCATTTGTAGTGAATCCTTTTTTAGGGACTCCCCCCCCCCTTTTTTTTTTTTTTTGAAACCTAAAACAGGCTGGAGGAGGGGACAGTAACCCTCTATTAAGCAGTTGGATATGGCTGTCTCTCATCCACTCTATACTCTGAAGCGATGCTGTTCACATCCTTATTGCCATCTCATCTCATTATAATGTGCCAAGAGCTTAGTCTCTCTGCTCCAGAGCAGTCTTTTAAAGACAGAGCTTTATTGGAAGAAGCATCATTCAAAAGAGCTCAAGTATTTTCCCCCCTTTTATTCGACTAAGGCATGCTGTAGGGATTTATTACTCATATGTGCCTTTCAAGGTCTGGAATCCTTCCTCCTTTAGATCTAAATATAAGACACTTTTATAAACTGGAAAGCTAACTAGAATGGCTGTGTCGATTATAGAACTCCATTCCCTCCCCACTTCCCATCCAGTTGAATGAAATTTCATTTAAAGGTGTATCACAGCCTGAACTAATGGTTTGAAACAAAAACTTAAATATCAAGCTTTTTGTTTAATGTAGAAGCTTCTCTGTGCCTGTGTGTATGCTTGTAGGAGAGAAAATTATTTGGAAATCCCCACACCCACCATGAAAGGCTGCCAAAACATGTGAGAGGAGAACAGAGTATGGAATTGTATTTCATTCAGTTTCCATCTGACAAATTCAGGATAAATTCAGAAACATGTATATTCATTAGCCCATGACAGCTGAGCATCAAATATCCCATGTAAATGAAAACTCATGTGGGAATGAACTACTGCAGGATTGTTGTTTTTTAAATCTTCAATATCACATCATCTGAAGTACAATGAAATATATGAACTCTCCCATACTTGGGATTTTCAGACCATCCTATATTAATCTTCTTTTGCCTGCATAAAGTGTGGCATTTTTATGCTGGAAAAAGAACCCCACTACCAGACCTACCTTTGCAAGGGTAAAAGAGGCTTCCCTGGCAGTAACAGAGCACAAACAGAGCTCCTGTTACTTCTGGGTTCCAAATCTCACTGATTCTCACGAGAAGATGCTAGCACGGGAAATTTAAAAATTAAAGCAAAAAAACACACAAAAAGTACAGCAAAGCACAAAAATAAACTTACAAGTAGAGTTGTCTGTCTGTATCCATGGAGTTGGTATCCACAAATTGAAGTATTCATGGCTTGAAAATAGTCTTTAAAAAATAATAATCCAAAAAGCAAACCTTGATTTTGCCATCTTATATAAGGGACACCATTTTGCTATGCCATTGCATATAATGGGACTTTGAGTATTCACGGATGTTGGTATCCACAGGGCGTCCTGGAACCAAACCCCAGTGAATATGAAGCGAGAACTGTAAACAGGGAGGGGGGTCATAAAAAGAGCATTCCCCTAGCTGGCTGTTGTGATCTTACCCAGAAGTGTTCTGTCATTGATGCAGCATTCACATGAGTACAATGGCGTGAGGATTCACACACCAGCAATGCCAGCAAAAAAGTGGAATGGGAGAGCAATTGGTGGCTTTGGACCATCAATAAAAGGGAACAGGTTTTAAACAAGATATGATCATGAAAGGACAATGCCATCTGGTATGTGTGCCCTTTTGCGATCACTAGGTGTCCTTATGATGCCATATTTGCCACATCTGATGAAGTCCTTGGTTCAGGACCAGACCAAATTTAATTTGCTTTGGGTTAAGCTCAGTTTTACTTGAGTTTATGGAGAATGCCTCACCAGCCCTCACCTACACGTTTCCAAATTTATGAATGAAACAAGGCTGGGGGGGGGAGTCTCCTAATGGTGGAAGCCTGATTTTTTAGGTGTGGACACTCTGCTGGGTTTTTCACTAATACCTCTTATGTTTGATAAAATGGAGGCATGGCATGAAAATGAATTAGTAGTCATGAAATGCTAAGTTATGGTTCAGTCCCTTCAATGCTAAGTCCTTTCAAAACCAGACCAGAGCTGTAGAGTGCCATGGAATCAATTTCAAACAGACAAGGGCAGGGGTTATATAATAGCTATTTCAAGTCCCTCCTTGGTTCCTTTGCTTTTACTGAAAATGGTTCATAAATTTTGTCACAAAGCCTACAGTCTGCTCTCCATATCCACTCATTCTGTATCCATGGATTCAGTAACCCATGACATATATATATATATATATATTTACCTGTATATATATCTCAAACCTTGGTTTCCCCATTTTATATATGGAACACCATTTTACTATGTCATTGTATATAAAGGTACTTGAGCATCCACGGATTGGTATCCACGGGGGATCCTGGAAGCAAACCCCAGCAGGTACCAAGGGCCCTCTGTACATAAGTGAGATTTGGAGTGAGTTGTAGAGGGTTTTTTTTTTTTAATCATAGTTGTTCTTTTTGGTGCAGGCTTGTGCTTAATTTGTTTTGACGAGTGGCAATGTGTGGGTTCCAGAGTCACATATTTTCCTTCTCCTCATAGGATTTGTCTTGTTCTTCTTGCTTGTTTGACATAGCTGGTGCTCTTTACACTGCACTATACCAGCTCACTGTTTCTGGTATGTTGTAAGATGAACTTTTCAGGTTGCCCACCCTATGTCTTTGCATTCTCCAATCTGGTCTGATTCAGAGTTCTTTGATTCAGTTATCTCCCATTTCTTTGAATCGCAGTCATGACTGTACAACTCATATGAGCCCGCATGCACACAAAACACTCACACACTTACTCCTTCAAGGTAATCGACTGATTAATAGTGTAAGATTTCAAAGGCACTGAGGTTAAATTAACAGGGAGTAGGTGTAGCCGTGGCTATTAATTAAAAAAATCATAGTGTGACTCTTCTGATTTAATACCGCAGCTGCTCAATTTGTAGAAAACATGGTCTTGGGTATAAACTCTAGTTTCACTCTTATGAAAGATTCTTTTGTTTAAGAGAATGTTTGCATAACTTTGTGGAATATAATGTTAATTGTGATCTTTATTAGCAGAATGCCAGTATATACTGTACTAATTTGAGCTTTTTGTTTGTTTTTTTGTTAAGAGACTTGGTGAGCTGTTAAAAATAAGGACACTCATGGACGCCGAAAGCCTCACCACTAGTCCATTAGGTGACTCCAAACATTTTTAAAAGGTTTTTTATTACTTAAATACTTCTGGCATTCTTAAAGAGATTTTTTTTAAAAAAACACAGAAATATTTATTTAGTTTAAACCACTAATTGACTTAAAAACATTGAAATATACAAGCAAATAAAATTACTGTATGTTCTGGCATATAAGATGACTTTTTAACCCGGGAAAATCTCCTCAAAAGTTGGGGGTTGTCTTATACACTGGGTATACAGTGGTTGTGGGTTGGGGAAGCACAGAGGGGTGGCTGGGTGGGTGGGGGGAGGCTTGCCAGCCACCTTCTGTGCTTCCCCAACACAAGCTTCCACTCCCTGTCCAGCCAGCCACCCCTTGCCTTTCCCGAAACTGAGATGGGGCTGCCAGCACCATCTCAGACTCAGGAAGGGTGGGAGGTGGCTAGGAAGCTTCCCCCCCCCCCCAGCCAGCTACCCCTTTGCCTTTCCTGAACCTGAGATGGAGCTGCCCGCCTCATCTTGGGTTTGGGAAAGGCGGAGGGGTGGCTGGGTGGGGGGGAAGCTTTCTACCCACCTCCTGCCCTTCCCAAGCCCTTTCGGGAAAGGCAGAGGGATGGCTGGCTGGACAGGGAGTGGACGCTTGTGTTGGGGAAGCACAGGAGGTGGCTGGATAGCCTCCCCCCCACCCAGCCACCCCTCTGTGCTTGGGTTTGGGAAAGATAGATGAGTGGCTGGCTGGGGGGGAAGCTTGCTAGCCACCCCCCACACACTTTCCGAAGCCACGATGGGGGGGGGCTGGCTGGACGGGGATAGTCTTATAGTCTTATGTGGTGAGTTTATCCCAAACACTGTATTTTAAGTGGGAAAGTTGTGGGTCGTCTTATACACCGGAAAATATGTATATTATCAAATATTACAAACAGTCAAGCATTATCAGAGGGTTTCAATTTTATCTGTAAGAATTAATCAAGGCTTGCTTATAATGCTCTCAAGGCATGCCTGAGCAGCTTCTGTGCAATGATGGTGGGTCAAATTGAGGCCTTTCTTTGTGTATTGACAAAGTCAAAGCAACAACAACAACAACAACAACAACAACACAGATCAAACATAATATCTGCCTCTTTCATTTGTTTTTGTGCCCTTATCTGCTTACTCAGATTTTCAACAAAAATGAAAAAAAATTAGAAGCCCCTGAAAATAACCAGGAGCCTTGACTGTATGAGGGACTGGGCTTTATGGAATGCATCACAAGATGGCAACAGGGACATGCAGGAACTCAGCTCAATACCACACAGGTGGATGGTATCTGTGTGCCTAGCATTGCCTGGTACAAGCCTCTGACATTATAGCCCATATCATAATTGGCTCTGCTAGCTATTCAGCATCTGCACTGTTGCTGGAATATTGACACAATTCAAGGTCCTGGCATTAGCTTATAATTCCTTAAATGGTTAGGGACCAAGATATACAAAGGACCTATTTCTTTCTGAACCTATACATGATTTACTGAGGTGTTACTAAGTTAGGTGTCACCCCTCGCTCCAACTGTGCCATCTGGTGCGGTTCAGCCACCCCACACACCCTTAATCCCAGCACTGATGATCTGTAAGCATTATTGGAAATCCTTTTATGTGTCCCACTACCCAAAGAGGTTAGTGTGTTCAGCACTTGTTGTTGTATACTGCTACTTTTGGGTAGCACCACCCTGATGAGTAAGGTGAGATTGGCTGCTCTCCTGTTTTAATGCCTTTAATGTTTTAATGCTTTTAAAGTTTAGTGTTCTTTGTTGTCCTTCAGTTTTTACTGCAGTTTCTAAATATTATGATTGGTTTGCTCCTGTAAGCAGCAGTAATCCCACCTTCCCCATTTGTGTGTATGTGTGCAGTTTGATTGGGGAGGGGGGGGGAGTTGGACCTGGCAGGGAATGCAATTTTATTAATAATACTGGCCAAACCACTTAGAATTCTGTAACTGGATATTCTACCTCATTTTTAAAAAGAAGTAGATGGGTTACAGGCACAATTGGACTGTAGACTGGGTGGAATTGTAGCACTGTGAGGTGGGGTTACTACCGTATATTCCGGCGTATAAGACGACCCGGCGTATAAGACCACCCCCCCCAATTTTTAAGGTAAAATGCAGAGTCTGTGATATATTCGCCCTATAAGACGATCCCCCTCTTCCAACGCATAGCTCCCGCATGCCCCTCCTGCGCTCCCTTCCAGGAGGGAGCGCAGGAGGAGGATGCGGAGGCTGTGTGCCCAAAAGGGGCACGTTTGCCCCTTCTCCCCACCTTCCTGGAAGGTGGGGATAAGGGGCGAATCGCGGGTTTGGCCGCATAGCCTCCGGATCCCCCTCCTGCGCTCCCTTCCAGGAGGGAGCGCAGGAGGGGGATCCGCAGGCTGTGCGGCCAAACGGGGCACGTTCGCCCCTTCTCCCCACCTTCCTGGAAGGTGGGGAGAAGGGGTGAATCGTGGGTTTGGCCTCGCAGCCTCTGCATGCCCCTCCTGCGCTCCCTTCCAGGAGGGAGCGCAGGAGGGGGATCCGGAGGCTGCACGGCCAAACGGGGCACGTTCCCCCCTTCTCCCCACCTTCCAGGAAGGTGGGGAGAAGGGGCAAATCGCGGGTTTGGCCGCGCAGCCTCCGCATGCCCCTCCTGCGCTCCCTTCCAGGAGGGAGCGCAGGAGGGGGATCCGGAGGCTGTGCGGCCAAATGGGGCACGTTCGCCCCTTCTCCCCACCTTCCTGGAAGGTGGGGAGAGGGGGAGAATCACGGGTTTGCCTCGGCCGCTGCAGAAGTGATCGAGCGGCGGCTGCGGCAAACCGCAATGTTCGCCCCCCTCCTCTGTCTTCCGTTGCTCCCCAAAGGGGGAGAAGGCAGAGGAGGGGGCGAATGATCTTCAAAACACTTTGCTTCACCCCCCTGCCCCATCTCCTGCCTCTTCGCTCCGTTTGCGAAGAGGCAGGAGATAGGCAGGTGGGCGAAGCAAAGTGTATCCGGCGTATAGGACGACTGTCAAGTTTGAAGGGCACTTTTGAGTGCTCAAAAGTCGTCTTATACGCCGGAATATACGGTATTTCCCTTGTGGCATTTAAGATAAACTGAAAGGAACCTAAAAGATTAAACAGCAGGTAAGGTGACATTGTCATTATACTTAGCAACAAAGAAAGGATTAGCACTCCTGCCACCACCCTGATCCTGATTCGTCCCCCTCATGGCTGTTTCTTATTTCATTTATTGTTTATCTGTTTATCTTACTGATTTACATCCCACCTTTTCCCAATAATAGGACTCAGTGGCTTCCAACTTATGAAAAATAGTGCATTAAAAACACTTTTTTTAAAAAAATCAGGGGGAAGTATAAATATCAAAGTTATTTTTAAAAACAATCTGTAAAGTTAAAGCCATTAAAATTCATAAAAAGCATGTAAATCAACAAAACAGCACTGCACAGCATTAAAAGCCTGTCGCTGTCAATTTCAAAAAGCCAGATGGAATAAGAATATTTTTTACTTGCTGGAGATAACTAGGAGATCCATTCTAGCCTTCCTAGAGAAGGAGTTCCAAAGTCTGGAAGCAGCCACTAAGAAGTCCCTGTTTCTTGTTCCCACCCAAGGAACCTGTGAAGGTAGTGGGGCAGAAAGAAGAGCCCATCCTGGAGATCTTAGAACTCTCACAGACTCATATAAAGAGGTAAGGTCCTTCAAATAGCATGGGCTCAACTTGTCTAGAGCTTTATAGGTCATCACCACCACTTTGAATTTTGCCCCCAAATGGACCAGCAGTCAGTGGATTAATTTATAATAAATTAAAAGACATGGGAGATTATAATATGCACTATATATCCCACCACAGGGATGACAGGAGATTGATAAAAGGCTTCCTTTTCAGAGGTCATTGTCCCTGTGGCAATATGCCTCCATGCCTCTTCCATCCCCCCACCTCTTCTTATTGACAGCTTAAGCCATTAATAAATCACCCATTCCGTTTCTGTAATGGCATCATGGGCTTGTGAAAAGGAGCCCCATTCTGCTGGTGTGATGCCAGCATAGGGTCACAGAATCGTAGAAGTATAGAGTTGGAAGAGACAGGGAGGTCACAGAGAAGTCCCTGCCAAACATTTCCGGGATTGATTGGGACATCGAGGTAAGTGACACCCCTTTTTTTACCCTCCCCGGGTTACTTGGTAAGTTTATAGTGTGTTTTGGTGCTTGGTTTCTACTTTTGATGTTTTGTTTTTATTTTCAAACTCCCAGCGCGATTGTTCTCTCACGAGAATGGCCAAACTTTGCTTTCCAGGAAGTGAATGCAGCTTGGTGACGGCTGCATTTGCTCCTTGGCTGCCGAGGGGAGGGGGAGGACTCTTGATCTCATGGCAAGGTAGGTATTTGAAAAGTTTTCATTTATTCTGTTACAGTGATGGGAGTGGGGTGGGATTGGGGATACCAAGACAGGGATGGTTTTTAAGGACCCATGTGATAATCTCCATGGAATGTATGGCCACACATCTGCAATGATTTGTTCAGTTAGCCCCACTGTGTGCATTCTGCTTTGAATGTTGTCAGGATAGGTCCTGGATGTGACCCCTTTGCTGCCAAGTTCAGTTCTGTTGTATCACTTTGTGGCTAATTGTATTTATATTCCTTTGTACTTGCTAATGAGCATGTAGTCTAACTGGGGAAAAGGGAGTATGTGCTCTATGTTTGTAACAGTCTGATAAAGCCAGCATCTGGCTTCAGCTATGGGAAATATGGACTCAGCCCAGGTCCTGTGGGTACTAAATGTGGGAATGATGGATAGCCAATAACTGTATAGCCCACCAGATTTTGTAGATAGTGGAATGCTTTTAGTTTACTGCTTGTTAGTTAGGTTTCATTCTGATCAACAAACGACTAGGCTTAGCGCATTGGAATACTATGCCAATAAAGTTTTCTGGTTTTAACCCTGAAATTGCTGGTCACTGAGTCTAAATAAGCCAAAACATAACAAATGTAAGAGGCCCCAACTCAATCCTGGGCATCTCTAGTCAGAAGGATGACAGTCCAGCTGGAAAAGATTTTATTCTGCTTAAGACCCTGGAGAGATCTTGCAAGTCAGCTTAGATAATATTGTACTAGGTGGTAAAATGCTGTGACTTTATAAATAGCATTATAAGTAAGGCCAGTTCTACCATTAGGCAGAGTGGACTGCATCACAGTTTGGCTGTCACAAAAGGGCAGCAAATTCATGGAATCATAGAGTTGGAAGTGGCCTTTTGGGCCCTCAGGTCCAACATTCTGTTCAGTACAGGATTTCTAGTTTATCATCCCCAGCAGGTAGCTGTCCAGCCTCTTTTTGAAGACGTCCACAGAAGGAGACCCCACCACCTCTTGCAAATGGTTCCATTGCCAAACTGCTCTTACTGTCAATAATTTCCTTCTAATGTTCAATAGAAATCTGCCCTCCTGTAACTTCAAATCATTATACCTATTCCTACCCTCTGGGCAGCAGCAGAGAACAAACATGCATCCTTGTCTCTGTGACAACCCTTAAGGTATTAAAAGAATGCAGTCATGTCATCCCTCTGTCTTCTCTTCACCAAAACCGCTTCTTCAGCCTTTCCTCATGTTTTATTCTCCAAACCTCTTATTCTTATTGCCCTTCTCTGAACCTATTCAAACTTGTCTATATCCTTTTTGAAATGAGGCACCCAGAACTGAATGCAGCACTCCAGATAAGGCCTGACCAGCACAGAATATAGTGTGGTTATTACTCGCCTTGATTTGGAAACTGCTTCTACTACTACAGGTTAAAATTTGACTGCTTTGCTGCAGCATCACACTGCTGGCTCATATTCAATTTATTATCAACAATAATCTCAAGGTCCTTACATGTTGAACCACATATTCCCTAGCCTATACATGTGCATTTGGTTTTCATGGCTTAAATGAAGAATTTTGCATTTGTCTGTATTGAATGTCATTTTATTAATTTCTACCCAGTTTTCTAGTTTATTTAAGTACTATTCCTATCTTCCAATGTGTTAGCCACCACTACCAGTTTTGTGTCATCTGCAAACATGAGAAAAATCCCCCCCCCCTCTGCCATCATCTAATTGGTTGATAAAAATGTTGAAGAGTAAATGCCTTAGGACCAAACTCTGAGGGACACCACTTGCGACCTCCTTCCAATTTGAAGTGCACCCACTGACGACAATGCTTTGGGCATGGTTTTAGTGTTTCTGTCTATTGCATATTTAATAAGTTTGGTAATAAAAATATTATGGGGACCTTATCAAATGCTTTGCTAAAATCTAGATAAATGACATCTACAGCATTCCCACCATCTACTAAACTAGTCTGATCAAGAAAGATACCAGATTAAGTTGGGCAGGATTTGTTCTTGAGAAACCCATGCTGGCTCCTACTGATCACTGGATTGTCATCCAGATACTTGTAGACAGACCCCTGTATAATCCATTCTAATATATTTCCTGGTATTGCAAGTCAAGGTGACTGGCCTGTAGTTTCCTGGATAGATCTCTCTCTTTTTGGGGGGTGCTTTTTTGAAGAGAGGGATAATGTTTGCTCCTTTAGAGTCCTCTGGCACCTCACCTGTTCTCCAAGGTTTCTCAAAAATTGTGGCAAGTGGTTCTGAAAGTACATAAGCAAGTTCCTTCAATCCTCTGGAATGCCATTCATCTGGTCCTACAGATCTGAATTCATTCAGGTTAACTAGGTGATTCCTCACTAACTCCTTATCAATTCCAAGTTGCAATCCAGATTCCTTGCCAAGGTGTCAGCTGACACATAGAAGCACATATTCCTCTTTTTGCAAAAAGCTTAAGCAAAGTAGATATTGAGCAGTTCTGCCTTATTATTGTGATCTGTTAGCATTTTACCAATCTTTTTGAGAAGTGGTCCCACCATTTCCTTGAATATTCTCTTGCTTTGAACACATTTGAAAACCCCTTCTTCCTGCTTCCCTAGCCAGTCTCAGCTCATTTTGAGCTTTAGCTTTCTTCACACTATTCCTGTGAAACCCCACTGCATATCCCATAATTCTGATATTGAATTACAACCACTGCAGATGCCATCATCCTAATTTGGGATCAATGTCTAATTGGCTTGATATTAATTTGGCCAGCAAGCAGGCCATCCACAGGTTGACAGAAACAAAAAGTACTCTGGGAAACAAAATTCAAAGTTCACACATGTACTCTGCCAAGAAAATGGGCCTGATAAATCATCTAAACATTCACACCTTAATGACAATCATGCAGTATTCCTTTGTGAAACAAGGAGATTCTTCCTGTAACATGCAGGACTTGACTGACAGCTATCTGCAGTGTTGGTAGATTGCATTGCCTTGCAAATCAGAAACACATCCCCACACCCCCTAGTCAAAGGAAAAGTACCTGTCAATCACTTGTTATCAGATCACCCCCATTTACCCAATTTTTGACTGGTTTCAAAACTCTTTGTTCATGCAATTGAGAATTACCCAAAGACAAATGTTTGATGCATAGCATAATTTCAGAGGAATTTTCCTTATAAAAGGAGAGCCCTCTGGTTTGATTCCGATATCCTCGTGAATCCATGTCTGTCTATCTCAGCTCCTACCCCTTCCCTCTCCGATAGCCCTCACTTCTATTAACACACCTTGGACCCCTGACCAGCTGTCCTGCTAAGTTAGGTGTTCCATACCCAGCTTCCTTAATCATAACCTTCCCTTCCTAAGTTCCACCTGCCCCGTTTTCTGTTGCTGCTACTCAAAAGTAACGCCACTTCTCCAAAGGAGACCCAGGTGCAGTATTTCCTCAAGAGCCTTAAACTAAACCATTTCTAACTATTTCTTGCCTTACTCTGCTAGTCTTGTGTGCTTGATAATATGTGAGTGTGATATGTGAATGCTTCAGTTTAGTTCAATAAAGTTTATTCAGTTTTTTTGTGGATATCTGACTCCTGTGTCTTTCCTGGCTCCACCTGTACAGATAGGGTAAAGATCTAGTATGTTACGCAACTTCTCATGTTGTCATTTGAGTCATTATTCCCCTTTGTAAGATAATTTTCATGAGTGGATTTTTCCATGGATGCAAGTGCTTCACATCACACATGAAAGCTTGGGCTATACATCTGTATTCTTCCTTGGTGATACATGCTTCCTTCCATTCTTTATATACTTTTTTCCCCCACTTCCTCCTCATGTTTATTGTGCAACCACATTGGCTTTTTCAGATGTTCTCCATTTTTCTTTTTCCATGGAATTGTTTGTGATTGGGCTTTAAGCAGCTCCTTCTTCACGACATCCCACCATGCTGGGTATCTTTTTCCTTTAGTGCCCATAGTCATGGGATTCTAGCCAGTATTTCCCTGAGCTTAATAAAATCAGCTTTCATGAAGCCCAAGTGTCATGTTTGACTATATTCTTCTTTGGCCTGTCCCACAATCACAAATTCTAGAATTATACAGTTACTTCCCCCTAAAGTGCCAACTGCTTTGATTCCACTTACCAACTTCTCCCTGTTGGGTAGGATCAATTCCAAGATTGCTGATCCCCTTGTTCCTTCCTTCAACTTTTGAAGGAGGAAAGTATCTGCAAGGCACATAGGGAATTTGCTGAAGAACCTATGCTTAGCTGAGTTAGTATCCCAGCAGATATCAGGATAATTGAAGCCCTCCATAACTACCAGTTCTGGCATCTTGGAGATTTCTGAGATTGGTTTCTGAAAAGCATCACCCACTACCTTGTCTTGGTTTGTGGCCTGTAGTAAACCCATTTTTAGTGTTTTAATTTATTATTACTGTATTTTTACTGCCAGGGATAGGTAGAAAAGCTTGTGGGATTTTTCTCCTTCAGGCATCAAAACAACCTGGATGGCATAGGGTTCTATGTCCCTTGATGTGTGAGTGGAGAGGGTTGCATTTATTGCTCTGTGTAGGGCAGCTAAGTATCTGGAGCTAGCTTTGCATATGTTAAAAGTTTCGCAACACTTTCCATCTTGGCTGTGGTACAGTACTTCCTCCTTAATTACCACAGCCTCTTTCCTTAAGAAGTAATTATGCTGCAAATATATCATGCCCAGTAGTTTGCCTATATTTCCTACTCATTTCTCAATGTAGGGAGAGGCGAGTGAGAAAGGTTGTGCCTCCCATATACCTGGAGGTTTCTTGATGTGACTTCTGTGTGACTTGATTTAGAATGTCCGAATGCTGCATCTAGTTTATGCCGGCACTCCCACATATAGCCAAAATTGTAGATGTTAAAAAGTAAAAATCTGAACCTCTATTCACAGGACATATATGTACCAGTATATAAAATTGCACAAAGCCTTGTAGCCAGATGAAACGAGGAATGAAATCAAATAGGACCTACAGGTTGAATGGTAGAGCTGAATGACAGAACAAACACTTTGCATGCAGAACATCCCAAATGCAATCCTCATCATTTTCAAGGAGTCAGAAAGACTCCTGTGTGCAATTGGATGGCCCGATGATCTGGTTTGGTATGAGGTACTACTGTGTTTGCTTTATCTACTGAGATAAACAGTACAGCAGGTTGAGTAAGATATTGGTCTGATCTGCTACTCTTCCTCTCAAAATTTTCAACGGGATATTATTGTTTGGGAGGGAAAAGATTTCCTTAAAAATACCAAAAAAAAAAAAATATCCAAAAAATCCAACCCAGGGATAAAACAAAATTAATAGATTGTCTTAAAAAGAAGTCTGCACTCAACTAATCACCAAAAACACAGTTCAAACCCCAGTGGAAACAAAAGGAAGAAGGTCCTCTGGGTTGTCCTTAAACACTCAGCACCATTTTTCTGTTCACTGGTTAAGTATAGGTCAGATTTGTGAAACCTTGACTTGATGGAAACAAAAATCTTTCTACTGTGGCAAGTCTCTGGGATGGATTCTGTGTGTGTGTTCTTATGCATATGAGAAGTTCTCTGTTGTGTTCAAGGTCTCAGAAGAGCTAGTATGGCAATATGGAAAGGAGAAACAACATTTTATGCTGTGATGATCTCCATCTCACTAGGAACAGGATGTGAGCTGAGCAGTGTAACGTCGAAGCCACCCCGAATGTAAACTCCTTGGAACACCGAGTCCTAAAGCTTTGGTCATTTGGCACGTACAATTCTCTAAAGCCCATTAGCTTTCCAGATGCTTCACTGATTTCTACTAGATGAAGATCCATGAAGGGAGAAGAGCAGAGGAAACAAATATGGGGTTTTGTTTGTTTTTTAAACCACTGAGGTCAACAGCAACCTGTTAACAAAATGCACAAATGTTCATTAAAGGTCCTCCAAGTTTCAAGCAACTAAGCATGGCTTTCTTCTTTCATATAACATCCCATGGCTATTACAATGCTAGGCTTGTAGACAAACTGCCATGCAAGCACCACTTTGAAGCAGTATTGTGGACCTATAAATGTATCAAGAGCACTACAACATGAATCTGCTCTCATTTAAGTTGATTCCCTTTAGAGATGTGAAAGATTTGACATTTTAGTTGAAGCCTATCTGTGAAATTCAGCCCAGCCTCCTCACCTGCTCCTTGAATCCAGCCCTCTTTTTCCCCCTCTGTCCCTGACCTACATTACTTGACTCTGCAAACCTCTTCTGGTTAATTCTTCTTCTCTTGCAAATGACATACATGTCTTTCTGCCCGTGCCCCATTGTAAGGATTGAACTACATGCCACTTACTGAGTAGCCTGTAATTTTACCTTCCTATCTATCTGACTTGGGTATGTACAATAGGCCTGGATATGTTTCCTCTCCCAGTCTGCTGATTGGCTGCTCAGGAAACACACCCAACCAATCACCACCCACATGCAAATTCCCTGTCCACCTCAGAATCCTGCCACTCAATCTGCATCTATATCCCCAGCCTCACAAGGGCCCCTCCGTGCTGTCACTCCCTCAGCTACTCAGCAATGACAGGCTGCAACAGGACCCAGGCAGTCAACTAGTGGTGGCGGTAGAAGTAGGCCTCCACTGCTGCCACTGGGACAGGACCGAGACAGTCAACTGGCAGTGGTGGTGGGATGGAATAGCTGCTGCTGTGACAGGACCTGGGCAGTCAACTGGCACCGGTGTCAGCTGTGGCAGAGCAACAGAGCAAGTCACCCCCAGCGATTCTGGGAGAACAGCGCATGGTACACCGGGTCGAGCTAGTTTTCTTGAATTTCTATCGGTGTGGTTTTAGAACAAATCAAACCCAAATGACAAAATATCTATAGATTTTTGGTGGCGGTGGTAAAACCATAGTGCATGTAGAGGGGAATTTAATATTCACTTGCTGAAAAACCGCTACGGTAGCTGCACACAATAGAAGAAAAATTTCCCACTGGAACCAAATAAACTTTTTTTCCCCCTATTGTCATTCACAATATTTGTGGCAATATATCATGTGGTTTGTAACCTTCTTTGCCTCCTAAATTGAACTGAGAGGGTGATAGAACTATGTTCCCACATTCCTTGTCAGGAAAGGATACTGCTGACTATTGATATCCCTCCAGACCATCTTAACTAACAACACCAAAGATAGCATCTTGACAAACAAAGGCCTGTAACACTAACATTGTCATTTTTTCTTCTTATCCTATATGATTTTTAACACATCTGCCTGATGAAGAAGCTGGTGGAGCTTCAAAAATTTGCATGATGTATTTTGTGCATTTTGGGGTGTATATTGTGATGCAATCATGCATTTCAAGCAAAATAAAATATTATTTCTGCAGGGTGTTATCCTGCCTACTCAGATAGATTATAAATTATGAAGAAGATGGCACTGAGACTGAAAACAGCAATTCCTTGCCTCTGTTGTTGTTGTTAACTGCCCCTGAGTTGACCTGGACTCATGACGACCCTATGAATGAGACATCTCCACGATCCCCTATGTCAACTGCTCTGCTCAGGTCATACTGATTCAGGGTCATGGCCCCTTTATTGAATGTATCCATCTAGTATGGGCCTTCCACTTTTCCTACTGCCTTCTGCCTTATCCAGCACTATTGTCTTTTTGAGTTAGTCATGCCTTTTCATGATATGGCCAAAATATGACAGTCTCCGTTTAGTTATCTTGGCTTCTAAGGATAGCTCAGGTTTGATTTGTTCTAGGAACCATTTATTGGTGATTTTGGCAGTCCATGGTATCTGGAGCACTGAAACTCACCTCATGTCCTAATGTCTTCATTTGGCATGTTCACTAGTACCCCCTAACTAGATGTAGGAGATTATCAGACACAGTTGAATGCAACAAAAAACCACGTTCCAAACTGCACCAGAAGAACAGGAGGAGAACAGGAAGGGCACCATTATCAGACATCATATCCTTCTGCCATCCCAGGTGTGTACCATTGCCATGGATGAGGCTTCCCTTTCTTAATGACAGTGACAAACCATGAACAAAAAGGGATGCCTTACTCATGGCCTTGCTACGCCCCCAGGATGCTGGAGGATGTCGTTGTCTAATAATCTTGCCTGTTCCGGTTCTTGTCGTGATCTTCTGATGTGGTATTTGCCGCATCTGATAATCTCCATAGTTGATTGCCTGGAAAAAGACCTTGCCACTTACCACCTCTCACAGCTTAACTTTGAACCATGAAGGAAATTTAAGCAAGAACTCAATAGATCATTAAAAAGACCTTGTACAATCCTGCTTTTAATGCAAATAAACTGACTTCTGTAGTATTATCTCAGTATTTCTATTCATATATTTGTAGTCAGGGGAGAGGAACAATGAGGATGCACATTTTCTGACCCCAAGCTTTTGTGGCACAGTCTCCCATCAGTCTGAAACATTGTTATCCATGTGCTGGGGACAAGGTCACAAACAGGCAATCTGTTCTACAGTTTTAGGGAGGAAAAGGAAAGGTGACCTGGCTGCATTTCTCTCATTGGAAACCTAGAAGAGTGACGTTCTTCTCCCCCAAATGCAGAACTATAGCTGGACACTGTTGGGATGCTTTCTGTCTTCCTCATGCCCAATAAGCAAACATGGCAACACCCTTTGGTTTTGGCAGCTGTCTTGCGCAGGAGCCATATGAGCTGTGTACATGAGCCATTACACTCTGCATATCCTCATTCAGGATTATGAATATTATATGTGAAATCTTGTGACTATTTTTTCCTAACTATTATAAGTATCCTTTCAGTTATAAAGTTAGTTCTGGCTATTTTAGATGAATGCAGATGTTCTTTAAATTCAATCATTCAGTCAAAAAAAGCAAAGATGATAATGTTTTTTGTTGGGAAGGCAAATTGGAAATAATGTGCTACTTACATTAATATAATTCTAAACTGTCTGGTTCATGGTTCCTTTATTTTTTTTTAAAAAAAACATTGTATGTTCAACAGAGACTTCTCAGTCGCTGAAAATAACTTCATGAATGGTAGAACTGGAGAAAACACACTGCATTATTAAGAAAGCAAATGATTTGGGTTACCATTAATGATGTGTTGTTTTTGCCTCTGGCACCCCTTAGAGTGGTCACCAGAATCTGTGCAATTAATAGTACATTGATATTTCCCACATGTTTCTTATACTAATGAAAGAGAGTTCTGTAATGATAACATTACTTATGAGAAGTGGTGGGGCTTTGAAGACAGCACATAGTGCTGCTCCTTAATAAATTCAAGCTCCTTTCAAGCCCAGCTGTTGACTCTGTTCTGTTTCACTTTTGTTTCTTATGAATTAGGTTGGATGGGGTAAAGATGCACTGCAGAGCCTCAGGACCTGTGGCCTTGACCTTTCTCTTTGTCACCACTTTGAAAATGGAGGTCATTTCTATCCTTGTGAGGGATTCTCTTCATCTCTGTATGTCAATGGTGTTACCTGACACCAACGTTGGTGCCAGTGGTGGCACTAGTGGGGTGCAGAGAGGCTGAACCACACCAGGTGACACTGTTGGAGGGAGGGGTGATGCCAGCCTTAGTAACACCACAGGTTGGTGCTATGCTGCTAGTGAGAAAGGTTTGTGGGACTGAACACTAGGACCCTTTTTGGTGAAACTGCTTGCACAATAGATCATAACACCTTAAATTGGCATTTTTGCTACTCATGCAGAGAGGTGTCCTTGATCTTACTGCACAAGCAAAAGTCCCTTATTCTCTGATGACAACTGCTGTGAGTGGAATGTTGAACATGGTGGTCCAGTATTCTATGCTAGCAGGGTTTTCCACTCCAGTGGTATTGAGAAAGATATTGGCCAAAGCAACCATATTTTTCAACCACAAGTGTTCCTATAGGTACCTCCCAGAGACATAAACTTAAACGATCTATCAGTAGCCCCTGGTTACCTGGTCAACATGCATCAGATGATGTTTGTGACTTTCATCAGCCAGATAGATAGATGGATGGATGGATAGATAGATAGATAGATAGATAGATAGATAGTCTAACACAGACATACAGAGGGAGAAGGAGCACATATATTTGTTACACATTCACTGCTATGTGACAACAAACTGGAAGAATGCAATGCTTTGTTCCAACATTGTAAAGACCCACAGTAAAATGGGATCAAGAAATAGGAGGCCTGTGCCTGTCAAGTCTAGCAACTTTTCAACCTGAAATAGTATTTTCTTCTCACCTTTACTGCAAAAGAACTATCCTATACATTTTGAGAAGAAGGGAAAAGAATTCCATGGCTGGTCTTACATCATTTTTCCATTTGATTCCATTAGATCAAAAAAGAATGTTTTCTTTAACAGGAATAATTTTCTAAAGTGAAATTATCCTTCCATGACAATTCCTCTCTCTCTTCCAGAATAGGAACTTCTACAGACCTGCAATCACAACAAATACATTTTTTAAAAATGAAAAGACTAAACATTTCACAGTAAGAAGGATCAGAAAATAAGGGAAACCAGAGAGAGGGGGGTTACAGGGAGCACAAGCACACACTGATTGTTTTCTGACTTGCACAGAATTTCAAATGAGCTCTTGACAGTCTTCTCTGATACTGCCTTCTATAGCAGTGATGAAGAGCCACTGGATTCTTGCTAGTTACCTCTGTGGCTTAATGAAGAGGAAAGGCAGAAATTGCATACTGCCAGGCAGAATGACCTTACCTGATAAGACTGTTGTGCCTTCTCTGCCATAGGTGACAAGGGCAGGCGGAATGCAGCAGCCTGTTTTCCTGTACCTTAATGAGAAAAATGTACCTGTTTGGCCACAAGCTGTCTTTGCTCTTTCAAATGCAAGTCATTTTTAGAGGGTCTTTGCCCTATTCTTCAATGTGGAAATCAAGCAAAATTCCCTGGGGAGTGTCCTATGGCTGGCAACATATTTATGCACAAGTGCTAGGGAAAGAGATCTTCAAGTAGGCCTATGTGTAGCTTACTATGACATGTGCCACCTGTTTTTGATCCATATCCTTTCATCAGTTTTTGGTAGCTGGCCAGTCCTGAAGTCACAGTAGCAATAGGGATGTGTGGAACAGAACATTGTGATAATTTTAGGTGATGGTCTATCTGGACAAGCATCAGGTAGTAAGCAAATCATATAAGTTGGTCAAAACAGTATGAGAACTCCATAGTCACAAAGAAAAAAGAGACAAGCAAATGGATGTGCAAATGAGAGTAGCAGTTTCTGCAATGTGATGTGTGCCTTGTAGACATCTCAGTGGCTTCTCCCCAACTTTGAACGGAACACTATTTATTTATTTACTTACTTAAATTTGTAATTATTTGATGTATACTCCACCTTTCCCCCAAGACAGGACTCAAGGCAACTTACAACAATTAAAAATACAGCTAAAATATCACAATTTATAAAAATTAAAATTAATTAATTAATTAATTTCTACATAATTAAAACATGACATGAATTAAAAACATAAAATCAATAAAAATACAACATTAAAACATTAAAAGCAGCACACCAATTAAAATTCACTTCTCAAATGCCTGCCTAAATAAAAATGTCTTCAACTGCCAATGAAAAGAGCAGGGAGGGGGCCAGCCGGACTGCCCATGGAAGGGAGTTCCACATTCTGGGAGCAGCCATGGAGAAGACTCTCTCCCGAGTCCTCACCAACTGCACCTGTAAAGGTGGTGGGACTGAGAGAAAGCCCTCCCCTGCTGATCTTAACACTCAGGCCAGCTTGTGTAGGGAGATATGCTCTTTCAGATAGTCTGGACCCAAGCCATTTAGAGCTTTAAAATTCAAAATCAGCACTTTAAATTCTGCCCAGAAATGGACTGGTAGCCAATGCAACTGTTTCAACAGGGCAGTCAAATGATTCCTGTAGCCGAACCCACTCACTTTGTTGAGCAGGGTTAGGTTGATGCCTTCTCTACTGTTCTCCCTCTACCAGGGAAAGACAATAAAGATTTCTTGTTTATCTCTTTCTAACCAATGTAAATTTATTACAGGCGATCTACTGAAAAAAGCTTTATGATGCCAATTAAGAAGTTGGAGTGGTAGATATGCAAAAAAATATCAATAACATTGGAGAGAGTCACAAATGATTTACTAGGTAAACTCTATAGTTAGATGCCAAATTAGCAGAATCCATAAGATAGAATCTTGAGAAGACACCCCTATAGTTAAACTCCCCCAAATGCAGTTCAACTAGGAACTAATGTTTTAGACTACATGTGTTTGATGGGATTATGGCATACTTATGTATATGTACTTCAATAAGAAATGGAGTCAATGGTTTTGTTCTGGTTTTATCCTTATTTGCTAGAACAATATCAAAGGTGAACCCAGCCCATGATACTTTGCAGTGGATTAGTGCAGGCTTCACTATAGATGGTCAACCTGCAGCTGAGGGTTTCCCAACTATCAGAACTATAGGTTGATGGCACTGAACAAAGGCACCAATACCTTTCTTACTCATGGATACATAAGAGGTCCTTAACTTTAAGTGAATATATATAGACATGATTTCTCAATATTCAACTTCCTGATTATTTGTCTGTAGTTTTGGCTTATTCTCAATACTCAAGGACAATATGCCAAAATTTGATTTGCTGCTGAAAGTAACAACAACAACAACACAACTGTTAGTGCCCCTAATGAGCCAGACCTCCAGAAACCCCCCAAATTGGCTTATTAATAATTTGGCTTATTAATGTGGTCTTCAACAGGGAAGAACAGTAAAATATCAGGGACTCACTGTAAGGATCTCGAAAGCACCCAAAGAAAGAACTATAGACAAATTCCGAACTGTACCGAAACATATTGAGGTCAAGAGGACATTGTTTGCACACACCCAAGTGACAGACAATTGATCCATGACTGGTGGATGGAGTAATCCTTTGTTTGAAGATATCCCCTTCCCTTAACCACACACCCAGCCATTAAAGAGGCAGCTTTGTAAATCTAATCACTAGAACATTTAAGGCAGCTGCAACACATTAGCATCTTCAGACACCTATTGTCAAACCCAGGTGTTTTTGTGAAGTCAAAGTCTTTCACGACCAGCATCCATAGATTTTCCTTGGGTTTTTTCCAAGCTGTGTGGCCATGTTCTGGAAGAGTTTGTTTCTGACATTTTGCCTGCATCTGTGGCTGGCATCTTCAAAGAATGCAGGCAAAATGGCAGAAATAAACTCTTCCAGAACATGGCCTCACAGCCCAGAAAAAAACAAGGAAAACCAGGAAACTCATTGTTCAATCTTTGGAGACACCTGGAATCCATTGTTTCAACACATGAAACCTCCTCACCTGAGCGCAATTTTTTTGTTTAAATTCTAGCCTAAAACCATGCCTCATTGTGCACAGAACCTCTTCCTGAGGACACTACATTTCTCTGTGTTAGCCACTCCAGCTTCATCCATCCATGCTGCTGGTCTGCCTAAAGACTTTGGACTATGAGACAGGTGTCGTATATCCTTGGAAAACTCCCTATCTATCCCTTTGCCAATCTTTTTTCTTCCATTTCTAGTAGTCTTGTGTGAACATATTATTGTATGAATGTGTGCATGCTTGGTGTTATTATTTTTAAGTCCTTAATAAATATTTTTAATTTTGAGTTTGTGTATATCAGTTCAGAGCCAGTAGCACTATAAAATTGGCATAAAGACCTACTTGTTGCCCCATTTTTTTTAAAAAAGTTGCATATCTGCTAATTTCCCCAATATATTAGAAACTTGATATTTTTGTGCAATTTCCAAGAACACCTTGGGTAACATAACACTGAAATTGTTATTCCGTTCATTCAGCATGTTACCTGCAAGTGTTGCCATTTATAATGATTTTGCTGAATCCAATGTACAGATAGATAGCCCTGATTAGGAAGCTTCCATTATTGTCATATTTAAAACTCTTGTCTGGTCTCACAATGGTTTAATCCTTTTCTTCTAAGCTTTCACCCATAATCTAATCAGATCCTCCAATATCAAGTTTTGTGCCAAGAACCTTTTAAGTTCTATTCTAAAATTTGTTCATTTTAATTGGGTTGTGTTGTATTTGTATTTTTATCATTATTGTTATATTGTAACTGCCTTTTATTAAAAAAAATCAATTAACATTGTAAGGTGATTCCTTGTTTAATTATTATTTTTTTTTTAAAAAAAAAAACCATTTGTACTAGCCATTGTCTTAACTGTACTTTGTTTTAACTCAAATTGTGAGCCTCCTTGGGTTACATATTGGGAGAAAGGTGGGATAAAAATAAAATAAAATATCAATTCTTTTTCTGTTCAGTTCTGGGACAAAAGAACAGAAGGCTCTTAAGGAGCTGATCTATTTGACAGTGGGTCTGTGGCTACCAACTTCGATTTTTCTACCATAAGTTATCCCCACCACAACCATACACACACACACAAAGGAACATATATGAGATAACATAAATGAATGTGTCCCAGTCGTTTAAACAGAGGCTGGATGGCCATCTGTCGGGGATGCTTTGATTGTGATTTCCTGCATGGCAGGGGGTTGGACTGGATGACCCTTGTGGTCTCTTACAATTCTATGATTCTATTATTTTAATACATTGCTCTAAAATATTTAGTTTCCTTCAGATATTGTTGCAAATGATTTTGTATTTTTAAAATTTGGTATCATGTGGCACATCTAAGGGTAGAGTAGCCACAAATATTGATCAGAATTTTATCTTAACATACTTTTGGTGTACTGAAATCAATATGAATTTACTATAATACTGCAGCCATAGTATTGCTGAATAGCACTAAAGGGGGAAGGAAATGATTGTCTTGTTGCTACTTATTTAAAATAAATGTCAGTGTTGTTCAAAGTTTTTCTCCCCCAATTCATACTGGCAATTAACCACCCAATGTTCAATATGAGGAAGTGCTTTATTATTAAAAGGGCTTCATGCAAATTTAAAATTTCCATAAAATCTTTCTAGTGTTCTTAGGTATACTCACACTGAAGGGTGTTGAGTATGAATTTGCATATTGCAGATTATCGCAAAATGAGAGTGGTGCAATCAACGATTATATTAAAACTCTGCTATGCCTGCAGATTTGATATTGTCCTGTGGCTTCATTAAAGAGAAGGTAGCATATAAAAAAGATGTTATGGTTTCCATCTGGCCTCATATACAGCCATAATAGTCTTTCTAATGAAGGAAATAAAAGAAAAACAAAATTCTGCCTGCAATCTACTTCATTCACTAATATGAAAATGTCTCATTAAACAAACGGCTACCAAGTACAAGTGTTTCACGACCTCTAGCAAATTAATTGTAAAATGAAAAAAGCACACGTGACCATTTCAAGCTTCACACTTCCACTGACATGTCCTGTTAATAGGAGTGCTGGAAATGTTAGTTTTGCAGTTAAAAATTAAGGACTGGCTTCCAGTAAACAATACAAGGCTCATTACTTACTTAGTATCTTGTCAGCAACATTAGGGGTGGGCAACTCACTTAGCACTGCATTATGCCTTAGATTTATAGCAACAGCAGAGGAACGGCACAAAATGTTCATATTTTTATTTACATGCTCTTTGCAAGAAGTCATAGAAGCATGGCAGGCACATACCCAAGGCTAGGGTTGGCAACCATAAGGTTGTTTTGCTGCAATTCTGTTACTGCCATTTCTGTTATATGAGCATGAATTGTTATATTACAATCCAGAGTGTATTATTTCAGAAGCAAGTTACATTAGGTTTAATAAGACTTAGCAATATAATCCTAAAGTACTACCTGCTGCACAAGGTATCAATCAAAAAGCAGTATAGGGCCACCTAGGGCAAGATGTATAGGACCACAAGGGCCATCTAGTCCAAGCCCTTGCCACTCAATGCACAATGCACAATGCACAATGAAAGCACTCCTGAGAGATGACCATTTAATTTCTGTTTGAAAACCTCCAAAGGTGGGACCAAACTGCATGTAAAATCTCAGTCCCAAGATTGAAGATTATTGAATATATTAATACACAGCCACAACAATTGCAGCCTTTGTTCAACCAAGCACACTTCTGGTAGGACACTTTATCCCTGGACTCTTCCTCCCACCAAGATGAACATTCAGGAGACTCATAGACTCCACAACTCCATCTGAGCACAAGCTGGAATGGCAGACCAATATTCAACTGTGTGACATGTCTTGGCTTTGCTGAATTATTGGAATATTAAGTTTTTTGGTGTAATGTTTGTTTGCTCATATAAGATGAAATTAAAACTAATCAGGGAAAAAAAAACAATCTTCAAAGAGGGAAAGTCCACCACCCTCCAAGTCTGTCTATTCCATTGTCAAACAGCTCTCAGAGTCAAGACATTCTTCCTCATGTTTTGGTGGAATCTCATTTTTTTTTAATAGTTTGAACCCATAGATTCATGATATAGTCTCTGGAGCAGCAGGAAACATGTCCACTCTATCTTCTAGGATGAAATTAAGTATTGCTTTACTAAGTAGCGATAGTTCAGTCTTTTAAAGGAAAGACAGAATAAAAACAAATGAACCAACTAAAGGGATCCCATACTTACTGACTTGAAAGCAAGTAGCAGTGGGGTGTAGCTATGGAAGGGGGCAAAATCAAGACTGCGCTCGCAAATAGGAATTCTTTCTCTCCCCCATTAATATTTTATTTCAGTCCCCTGATTTCTAGCATCATAGTAATTTAAAGCTTCAGTTGAGCAATTATAAATACAATTTAGGAATCCAAAGAAAAGGGGGAAGGCACAGTTACTAAGGAAATATGAATACAACAAATATAAGCATTATTGGTGTGAACAATCTTCAATCTCTCATCGTTTGTGATGTTAGAAATTTGGGAACTGCAGGAAAATTTCATTGATGGGGCAGAATTTTTATTGGTAAGCCAATGCTTCACTCACCCCCCACCCCCCGGTAGCTATACCCGAGGCTTCATACAACTCAAAGGGACTCCTTGAATAGTTTTAATGGAAATTATTACTTACTAATTTTAGCTCTTTAGTTTCTGTTGTGAAGCAATAGGTGAGGAAAATCAGGTGGAGGAAAAAGAAGGGGTTTCCTCCGAGATCACAGAGGAGTGGAAGGAAGGTAAGGGACAATGCAAACCACAAGCACAATGCAAACACAATCATAGTGTACAAATGTATTATACACATGAATCTAAACACGCAAGCAATGCCACACAAATTATAGATACAGTGCAAAAGGTGTGACATGAGCATTAAAAAATAGATTATGCCAGCAATCTTATGCACAATTTGTAGAAAAAGCCACCATGCACACAATACAGGAAAGCAGATAAGTGCCAAAATCCAAGTAGCAGATCAAATTACTATGTTGCACTTGAGTTGAAAATCTGGAGTAGCCCTTGAGTGATTAAGGGAGTGGTCACTGCAATTCTGAAGATGAAGATGCTGTGCTGTCTGATGAAAGATTTTCAGGACTTAAAACAATGTTCCTACTCAGATCATTTTGTCAAGTGCAAATACACTGGAGGAGCAGCCACTAGAAATGTGTCTACACACAACTGAAAAGGGTGTGGAATGGTGGCTGTGGTCATCTAAGGGGTGAAATCTACAGATGGAAGTGCAGGAAGTGCATACTCCTCAATCCTGTCCAAGAAGGACCAGTTGGAGATGCCAATATTATTAGGGGCAGGAACGGAAGGTCTTGATGAAGACATCCATAGACCGTTCACCATAAAGCAACCAGAGTGATTATTTAGGAATGCCCAAGACTAGTGCTAGAATCCTTTGACCAGTTCTTCATAATTCTGAACTCTTTCCCACATTAAGGTCCAGCCACAGTTATATATTCAGGGTAGAGAAAAAAGAGAAATCCTACCAAAATCAAAGTGTGCAAGTCCCTTGACATAACTGAGTGGAAGGCATACACTGGTCTACTTCTCCAGTCAGGGGGAAGTATCATAGACAACATGAAACCTTGGAGTAACTATGACTTCAAGTATTCAGGGGTAGCTGTGTTTGCCATGCAGCAAAATAAAATCCAGAATCCACAAAAAAAGTGATACCTTTATTGGTGAACCAAAATGCAAAACATTTTGAGATGGGTAAAGGGAAACCATGAACTCTACCTTGTACTCCTTTGAAGAAATACTGGATATAAAACAAATAAATACAACTTCTTTAATACCGATTCTCTCTGTGAGGGGAAAAAGGCCTGAAAAATAGCTTAAATATACATATACACATCAAATGAAATGAAACACACACACACACATTCTAGGAACCAAGTCCTAGAATATGAATGGGTCCACATCCCATTCATGATGTAGAGTAACTGAGCTTTTGCAGTAGGAGGGAATTTCAAAATCTCTAAAAGAGTTTCTAACTTCCTACTAAGAATTTGGCAAGATGCTACTTTCTATATAAAGACATTTCACTTTTTTTTAAAGAAAAAAGTGGGTTGATAAACTATTGATGAGCAGGCTGTTTTCTAAATAAATTCATGAGAAATGGGAGGCAGAGCTTGAGTAGATAATTACAAAACCATGAAGAGGGACAGAGAGCTGCCTGAATTTCCATACTACAATCACTTCTTTATTGGAAACTAGAGGCTTTGTGCAGGTTTCCCCCCATCTTTTTCCAAGTGAACTATATAGGAAAAAAGCAAAATATTGGAAATTGTGAGGCGAGGCAGAAAAGCTCTGTGAGGATTTCTTTAAGAATTATTTTTCTGTAAGAACAAATCTTACTCCTATTATTCTCAAAATCTTTGGGGAAGCTTCATAATCTCCCTGTAATTTCTTTGCATTGTTTTCCCTTTCAACACTTCTGTGCATTTACACACTTCATACTCGGGGGATATGCATCTGGAACAAGAATTGCTGTAGACACCAAAATATTTTTTTTTTAAAAAATGGCAGAAGCTCCCATGCTAGTAACCATAAAGTTGTAAAAATCCTCTAACCGTCAAGAATCTCACCCTCAGGAACAGCTTGAACGGTAAACATTTAACAAATACAACTCCCACCCTGTCTTTTCTCTCCCAGTGTGTCATCTGATTCATTTTATTGTTTGTTTCAGTTGATTTTATACTCCCATCTCCTTTCACACTGCACTAGTCAAGAAGTTGTGTTCAAATCAAAATATCCAACTTCTGGGCATAAGCTTAATCAGTGGAGGAATCTATAAGGAATATATTTTTGCTTTGTACATCCATGTACGAGGAGGATGTATGTGGTGCTTGGGGGATGTTTTCCTTTGGCCGTAGCCTCCTCTGTTATTGCCTTCTATCTTCTTTTACATATGGGAATAGCAGCAGCTGGCAAGGTACAGCAGCTGGCATGGCTGGTACTTCAGGATCAAAAAGAACCAGAGCACATGAGGAAAACAATCCCTCCTTCTATCTGAAGCATCAAAGATGGCCAACACTGGGAAAAAGAAGAAGAAAGGAAATAGGCTTGCTCTAAAAAAGAGAGAGAAGAGCCACATTCACTTATTGTTTGTGGTCCCCCCCCCCTGTACAAGTGCCAGTTTGTGGGCTTTTGTCTCTGTTTCAGCTTAAATTCAGGGCAAGTCTTGAATAGGCCATAGGCTTCCTTTGCAGATGTACACAACTGCCTCACCAGCTTTTAGCATTCCTATTACAAGTCTACTCTGAATGGGGGTGTTTTCTGAAATGATTTTACATAGTCTGGGCATGATATAATAAAGAATCCACTCTCTTGATTAAACCATACCACCAGGGATGGAGACATTGGCCTCCAAATTTCTGGGAATATTATTTGAGTCTTATCAGAATATTCCTACGGGTGGAGAAGGGCTCTGCAGACCCAAAGTAAGAGAGCTTGCTAGTTCATCAAGCTCAGAATATTCTGATGCCAGTGCTACATACAAGAGAATGGGGATATGCTGTACATTGCAGGTTTGATGCAAACTTACCTTTCACACCATACTATTCTTAATGCTATGATTTGACATTAACTGGCATGGCTACCTCCCATGGAATTTTGGGGTTTATAGACTTGTAAGCCTGGAGCTTTGTGGCAGAAAATTATAAATGCTTTCCCCTAAACTACAAAGCACATGGCAGTTAAAGTGGAACCATAATGCTATAACTATGTAGTGTGAAAGGGACCCAAGTTTTGTATTTTTGAACCAAGACTGAGTTATCCTTCAAAATTCATACCTCTCAATTTTCTGCAATGGAGTCTTCAATAAAAATGCATGCCAAAGTGCCCAACTTACTTTTATTTTATTTTATTTAGTTATATTTAATAAAATATCATGCATAGGAGAAAGAATGCAATGTCACATTTGAAGCAGTTTGGTTTCCTTTCAATTCAGCCAAGCTTTTGATCTTTGGCCAGTTGTTTCAAAAGAGTCTTTTAATGAGAGGGGGTGCTATAGTTTTATTGTCACTGTGTTTCAGATTATTTAAAAAAAAAAATTGTAGTTTTTTTCAATAGGGTAACTATTTTTATTCTTATTATTTTTACTCTATATTATAATGGTTGTTTTTCACTTTATTTTGTTTTAATCTATGGACTTTATCAGACAAGGCAAAAATGGTGTCATTATCCATGATAATAACATAACAGGTTGAAATTTATCAGACGACATCATTGTTCTCCCATGGCCAGCTTGTATGTCAGCCGCAAATAAGGCATCATTTTTTAAAAGCTTAATCCATCAATTGATCTTCAATAGTGCTGTTTTAGCTGTATTGAAAGCATGCAAAAACACATCCTGCTTTCCCTGTCCCCATTGCCAGGGAGAAAACTTCCAGGCGGCAATGTGAAGATGATCAACAGGACACTCTTTTTAGGAACTTTCCCATTTTGCTGGCAAGTTTCTAGGTTTGTTTCAGTGCTTGGCTGTTGATTTACTTTGTTATTTAAGGTGTTTTTGGAGTTTTAACAGCACTCACGTCTTCTTGAGAGAGCCATCAAGATCACGCACCCTGGCTAATGTCAAAGTAAACTCCCATTTTTAAAGTCCTAGTGCTTGTCATGTGATAATTCTGTGGCAATTCCTTTGCATGATTACAGCTACATGCAAAAGTAAGTGTTATAATGCCACAATGTTTCTGCTTTTCTCACTCATGGGATAACAGCATTTTTACATGCTAGTCTGATAAAGTCCTATGTTGTGAAACACCATAGGTTCCATGCTAGGGAGGAAGGAGGGAGGTAAAATAAATAAACAAAATTGTATTGAGTATTTGAACAAATGTAGAGAACAACTACAGAGAGATACCAGAAACACATGAAACACTGTGGACTGGATTACTTCATAACCTATAATGGAAATGGACAGTTTATCTCTCTCTGTGTGTGCACATGCCTTCAAGTTGCCTGTTGGCTTATGGTGACCCCATGACCTTCATAGAGTTTTCTTTGGCAAAGAATTGCTCAGAGGTGGTTTTGCCAGTTCCTTCCTCTGAAATATAGCCTACAGCACCTGGTATTGCATACTTTCAAATTATATACTGTACGTCATTATTGAATATGATTGTTAACTGGATTAACAAAGAAGGCAATGACCAATAGGGCAACACAGGAGATTTATGGGCAATTGCACAGAGGGAAGCATTTTTTGTTGACTCCATACCCCCATGGGCCACATCAACATGTTCCTGGTGACCCATAAGTGACCTCACATCACTTCCAGTTTTGTTTTTGGCTCAATGTTGCTCAGCTTGAGGATGGGTTTGGGGAATCACAAATCAAAACAAACTGGCATATTTTAAGGACATTTTACATCAGTTTGGGCTATGGGGTGACTTACCTCCCACAAAAAAAAATACAATTAGGTGTGGTTCTAGGGGCTTTGTGTGTCCTGGGATGCTCATGTTTCAAAATGTTTATGTATGTATAGGACTCATTTTATTGGGGGGGGAATTCCTAAGCAAACATTAAAACAGAGAGATGAAAAAATGTTTTGAAGACTTGGGCCACCTCCAGATTTTATAGTAGCTACATGGGAGAGTATTCATTTCTTCTACAGTTGGATGTACAACCAGGATGGACCCTCAGGAAGTCCTGGAGTATGCCTTTGCTCTTGTGTATCCAGCTATAGTACAGAACTAGATGTTCCTCACTATCTTCCCTTTCCACTGACCAGGAAATGAATGTGTTGGAGGGGACATGAAAAGGGTGCATTTTGGCTTTTGAAGAGGTTCTGGTCATTGCATGAATGAAGTAATGAATTCCTTCCTGTGCAATGCCCACCCTCCAAAATACATAAAAAGGCATAAATACACCTGCTTATGTCATTAACAGGATACTGGTCAGAGTTTCCTTAACTATTTCCAACTTCTAATGGAGTTATTTCAATTCATTTGCGCTTGCTCCAAACCATATTACTTATATTCTTAAAACTTCCTATAAATGATAGTATGATAGAAAAACTGTAAATATAAAGATGTCCTTCTCAGAAAACGTACCCTTTTGTTTCTATCAGAGTAGGCCTCAGGTCCTTTGGCAGAGTGATTTGTAGGATGTAAGATATGAAAGTCTCAGAAAGACTGGAGTAGATAATTGATGAGCCAATGTTCTGACATGTTATAAGGCAGCTTCCTATGTTCCAAGAAAAGGCTTGTTCTAACACCTTGTTGCAACAATGCACAACAGCTGCATTGTATATAACCATTGACTTTGTGTTAAGTGATCTAGAATGTAATTGTTGAATTACTATTGTGGGCTACTTTTTTTGGAGATTAGGCAAATTATAGATCCATCAGTGGTAATTAGTGTAGGTGGCTATGTCAGATCTTAGTGAACAGATAGTTGTCAGGTAATGAAAGAGGGTTGATGACTTCTGCCCCTTCAGGGAGCTGGGTATGTTTAGCCTGGAAAAAAGACGGTTAAGGGGGGTGATATGATAGCCCTGCTTAAGTATTTGAAGGGGTGTCATATTGAGGATGGAGCTAGCTTGTTTTCTGCTGCTCCAGAGACTAGAACACAGAACAATGGATGCAAGCTCCAGGAACAGAAATTCCACCTCAACATTAGGAGGAACTTTTTGACAGTAAGAGCTGTTTGGCAGTGGAACACACTCCCTCGGAGCATGGTGGGGTCTCCTTCCTTAGAGATCTTTAAACAGAGGCTGGATGGCCATCTGTCAGGGATGCTTTGATTGTGTATTCCTGCATGGCAGGGGATTGGACTGGATGGCCCTTGTGGTCTCTTTCAACTCTACAATTCTATGATTCTATGTGGACATTAAGGGGGAAGCAGAACTGGTCTTGTCAAAAACAGCCAGAACTTGGAAATTAAACAGAATTCCCAGAGTCCTCCTGGATGTGTTGGCTAGGACACTGAAAATTAGTCCATTTTTTTTCTCCAAAACCCATTGCAAAAACACAACTTAATACACAAAAAGCGTTCATGTCCCACAATCTCCAATCCTGTCCCTGTGCCAGCACAATAACCCTCCTCATCAGACTTACCTTATCTTGCATTGAAAGGCAGCCCATGCTTGAATGGAGCTTTAATGGAGCTCCATTCATTTCCTGGACTGAAATCCTGCCCGTTATCACAAGAAGATGCAAGAGTGGGAATTTTTTTTTAAAAAAAATTAAAAGTACATACTTTTTTTTAAAAAAAAGCAAATAAAACACACTACGAGAGTAACAAGTAACCCAGGGAGGCTCATAAAAAGAGGGTAGCCTATCTTGTTTTTGCACTCCCATCTGGAAGTGTTCTAGCAGGACCGCCCATTCATGCTGGGCTCATGGCAGGACAATGGTGCGAGGCCAGCACCAAAACGGGATGGGTGATCTATTGACAATGTGGCTCATCAATAAAAAGAAATGCCAGAAGAACAACAACGGAATGCAAAAGGATGACATCTTGTGCTATTGGCATTCATTTGCATTCCACTGTCATTATTTTGGTGCCACATTAGCTGCATCTGATAATCTCCTAAGTGGACTTTGGTATGACACAACAGCCTCTCCCCTTCGAGGGAACTCTTGAATCTTTAATTAAGTCATGCCCAGCAATTTCCTCAGTTCTACTGGAAGATGCCTTTTAAGAGCCATGGAAATTTGTATTTTAGACAGTGTTTTTAATTAGTTCAGCATTGCTGTTTCAAAGAGAAGTGCAAACTGAGGTATATCTCCCTTGCTAGAGCTTTCTCATGTATATAGTATTCTCCATGTTATTTTTTATGGTTTTATTTTGTAATTTTTTTTGTACATATGATACCCTATTTTGAAAACCTTAGTTAGCTAATGCACATAAATGTGCAAACAGACAATTAAAATGGAAATTGGAGAAACACCTTCATCTAGGAAAACCCAACTGACTGAGGTTTTTCCATTACTGCAAATTTTGAAATAAATTTGGCCATAGCTTGGGGGGGCGGGGCGGAAATGATGGCAACTTTAACTGCAAAAGATTCCATGCCCTCTTTCAGCTCTAAACTGTCCAAAATGGACTCTAATTGTCTGAAATTTGAGTCTCACTCAGAGGCCAGAAAAATCCACTGAAATCTCAGATGCTGCACAATGCAGCCTCTGAATCACTTAGTTAAACTTGTGTTGTTTTGGCATAATTTTCATTTAAAGGCCAGTAGAGGTCTTCTGGCCTGCTGGTTTTGTGTTGCAATTTTCTCTTTTAGCTGTGAAGCTAATGAATTTTTACGTACTCAAGTCAAAGTGTTTCCCAAGGTCCTCTATTATTCATTTACATTAAGCGGCATGTACTTGCACTTTAATTGTAGAGCATTAAATTACAGGTTGATGCAAGTACCATACTTTCTGTTTTCTTTTCCTTGCCTTTATTGTCAATGCTCCTCCTGTACTAACGACTTCAGTGGTAGCAGCATAAACAAATATGAGGAAGGGGTTGTTTCTTTACCGTTTTGTTCCTGCCTATGGCTCTGTCAATATATTATGACTTCAGCCTGACTGTGCACTTGTACATGTGTTCCACCCTCTTTCTCAGAAGAAATCAAATACAGCCAGTATCCAGTTACTGTGTTTTGCATACATATGTTCCCCTATAGTAGTAGTTGTATATTTTTGTCTGATGAGCAATGTCTGTATTCAGTTGAAATTTATGGTAATGGAGTTGCACATGCAGTGCATGCACACATTTTTGCATGGATGCACATAGGACATGCCTGAACATTGGGTTGTGCATTTGCTTGCCCATTTGCGTATGTGTTCAGTTGCACAATGTTGGCATTCAACACAGGGGTTTTAAAGCACAATCACTTGAAAACTGCATGTGGAAATTGACACTGTGCAATCCTAATGTACCATCTCTGCCAATTTTTTTTTAAAATCCCTATATCAGCCTGAAGACGTTCTTACTGAAGACCATCAAAAACTGATGGTCTAGTGTAGTGGTTCAGTGTAAGAACTCAGAGACATGAAGTTCTCTGTCCCATGTCACCATACACATGAGCTCCATAGATCTGCCATCCTTTAGCCCCTACTTAATTCAATGAGACTTATTTCTGAGTAGACCTTAAGTGAGTTAAATGTTTTTTACTCTGTCAATTCTTTTTCTGCAGTACAGTAATAATAGCACTAACCTACTTCACATAACAATTGCAAATATTATAGAGGCAATATTATGATGTGCATAAATTCTTCTTTTTTACACATATTTATATCATCATCATTATCCTTAATAAGGTACCCCATCTACATATGTACTTGCCAGCCGAGTCAGGGAAATAAAGAGACCAGGCACAAAATATGGGGTGAAAATAAAGGGTCTTTATTTAACCCTACCTATTTAAATCCCTCTAAGATCTGCGGCGGGGGGGGGGGGAGGCGACCTAGTGAGGGAAAAGCTGAGGCTATAGGTCTAACCGAGACCTTACCCCACAGCTTCCCCGGGTGAATACTTGAGTCCTCAAGAGGAACCCCAGAACTGGGGTTACTCTCAAGCTGGCCCATGTCTGGAAGACCAACCCAAAAATCCCCCACGGATTAGGGTGGGGGATTCTCCCTTGGGCCAGCCTCAAGGTGGGTCTTCTTCCCTTCTGTTAAGTCCCACGACTTTATTGGTCATTCCAGAGACCCTCCCTTCACCAAAATAGGTGCCAAGGTGCACACCGGCATCTATGCCTTCCCCAGTTTCAGGCCATGGATAGGGTCAAGCATCCGCTTACTCCCTATTCCCCCACCAGCCTGACCAACAGGTCCCTCAACCCATCCTGAAGATCGGCCAAGAAAATTGTGTTACCCATGTCCAAAAGGTGTATCCCATCAGCTCAGTAGAGCTTGGGCCTCTCAAACACTATGGCAGGGTGTGGGATATACCAACCCAAACCCTTGGTGAGAGTGTTCCTGATTTCCCTGTGGGCTCTATGCCAAGCTCTATCGAGCAGGCTGGGATCTCCACCCCCTCTCCAAACTTGACGGGGTAGAATGGCAGACCACATGATGGTAATCTCTGGCCACCAAGACCGGATTACCCCCATATCATGGATCGCCTGAAGTACCAGCGCCTTCCCTTTTAATAAACCCAAGTAATTTCCACCCAAGTGGAGAATGAGAAACTCAGAAGGACGCCCCTGGCGCTCTTCAAACAGCAACGGCAACAGGCCATGCCAACGCAGGCCCCTCCTTCCCAACCATTCAACAATCAACTGGTCCCCGAGGGCGAGGTGAGGTCCAAAATGGCTAAATTTGCCCTGTCGCACTGCCCAGTAAACCATACGGTGGCCGCAAATAACTCCACTTCACCTCAACAGTGCTGGCCTAGGAGCTAGAAAACAAGGAAAAAGAGACAAGTTAATACTGCAATGGCCTGACATACTTGCGGTATGCGGAAGAACACCAGTGGCCGATCTGCCATATCGCCTGGGACTGGAAGCCCTTAGCCGCTGTGGTGGACGCGGCTCCTATCCTAAAGGAATGTGTCCCAAAACGCCTAACTGTCAGGACCAGTTTGTCCAAGGCTTTGGAAGTTACTGACCAAAACTGAAACTTGGTTAAGGGAGAAAGGTCGGCATGAATAAACAGTGGGCCCAGTCGCCCCTCTCACTGCTAAGTATTGTCTAAGATCTCTCACAGGACAAATGTCCCATTGAATGCAGACATGTGGCTGGCACTGAGAGCCCACACCCCGCTGGTCGGTCTTGGAAAAATGCAACTTAAGCAGGGCATACTGCTCACATAACTCCATTTCTCTCAATTCAAGGGACCAGTTCGATGGTCATTTTTAGATGTCCGTACCAGTTCACTGATACATAAAGCACCAAAGAACACCACAAGCGCTGCGGCATGAAAAAGCAGCCTTTCAAAGGGTGATGCACAAATGTCCCGCCAGGTGTCAAAAAGGCCTTGGAGGACATTTGGTGAAAGGGGAGCCCTGGCGTCTTTCACGCATCCCCTTTCTCTAATCCAGCCCTCCAGAACTTTATGTATTGTGAAGTCTGTGGTATTATCTGCCATTCCCCTTGTTTTAAGCCAAAAGGCAATTCCAGACAGCCTGGAACGAATGGATTATGGGGCAAGTCCTTTTTGATGTAAATGCACACAAAACTGTAACAGAAATGAAACTGATATGTGCGTCCCCTGCTGCCAGCCGAGCTGCTGGCTAAATTGGCTAAACTTGTGAACTGCTCACGTTTAACTGCTTCTAGTGGATGGTGCCAAGGACATACCTAATGGCCTGATCACCTCAACCTCCCAATCATCCACAGGTGCACGGGTATTGGATCGCCTTCAGGCTGCGTGTTAGGAGCCAGCTCTCTGAAGCGCTCCATCTGCATGAGGGAAAGAGTGTCAGCAATACCATTGTCAATGCCTGCCACATGCCGGGACACAAACAAAATGTTGTGCCGTAAGCATTTCAGAGTAAAAGCCCAGATGAGCCGCATGACCCAGGAAGATCTGGAGGTCAAGGAGTTTATGATGAGGACTGTGGACATGTTGTCACACCAAAAGTGCACAGTGGAGTTTGCCAGCTCTGCTGCCCATATATGAACAGCCACCAGAACCGGAAAAAAATCCAGGAACATCAAGTCCCTAGAGACCTCCAAAGTGATCCACTCCAGGGGCCAATTAGCTGCACACCAACGGCCTGTGAAATAAACTTTGAATCCTATTGAACCAGCGGCATCTGATGCAATTTGCAGTGCTCCTTGTAGCTTCCTTTTCTCACGCCAGAATGAAATGCCATTAAACTGCCCCAGAAAATTTTCCCATACTTGAAGATCACTATGTATGTCAGCGGTGACACGAATTTTGTGATGGGACAGAGAACAACCTTTAATGGCATCACAAAATCGGCACAGGAAAGCCCTCCCTGGAGCTATTACCTTGCAAGCAAAATTTAGGTGACCAATTAAAACCTGAAAATCCCATAGGCTAGCTTTCCTATGAGCCATGAAAGCTGCCACTCTTGTTTGTAGGTCGGACACTTTGGCTTCAGCCAGATGGCAAAGTTGGTTAATGGTGTCAATTTCTATGCCCAAATATGTGAGTTGTAATGCCTGGCCCTCAGTTTTCTCCGGTGCTAAGGGGACACCCAACTCTTCTGACAACAGCTTGAACTGATGCAGCAAATAGGCGCAACAGGCCGAGCCTCCTTCCCCAATGAATAAAAAGTCATCCAGGTAATGTACTATGCCTGACAATCCTGTTCTTGCCTTCAGAGCCCATTCGAGAAACGTGCTGAACGTCTCAAAGGCATTACAAGAAACAGAGTGTCCCATAGGGAGAGTTCTGTTCATGTAGAACTGGCCCTCAAAACAAAAACCCAACAATTCAAAGTCCCTGGGGTGTACCGGCAAGAGGCGAAATGCTGACTTAATATCACATTTTGCCAGTTCCGCCCCAGGGCCATGCCTCTGGACCTCCTTAATGGCCACGTCAAAGGAGGTGTATCTAACTGTACATAACTCAGCTGGAATAAAATCATTTACTGATTCACCCTTTGGGTATGATAAATGATGGATTAATCTAAGTTCCCCTGGTGCCTTTTTAGGCACCATTCCCAAAGGGGAAACCCAGAAGTTAGGTACAGGTGGCTCCTTAAAAGGTCCCACCACTCTGCCTTCCAATACCTCTTTCTGAATCTTGGCCCTAACAATTGTCTCCATGCCTTTAACTGACTGTAAATTGGAAGTCCTGTAGGCTCACCTAGGGCCCTGAAAAGGAATTCTAAACCCAACTTTAAAACTATTATATAAATAACTTGCTGCCTTTTTGTCAGGGTAAAACTTAAGCCATCAGCTTAGGACATCTAATTTAACTGGGCTGGGGCCCTTTTGAAGCTGTAGGATTGCTTTCTGTACCTTTGTATCCCCTTGGCCACCCCTTGTGCCTCGAAACTGGCCCTGTCCCCTGGGGCAGTTATGAAAGGAGTGAGAAGCCCCACAGATAGAGCACTCATGGCTGTATCTGCACGGCTTCCTGTTACAACTCCCTTGGGAAGAAAAATCCCAACACAGGAGCTTGGTACCTTCGGTGGCCACTGACAATGGCTTTTGGGTAACAACTGCGGATCCTTTTTGAACTAGATGACCACTATGGGTCCTCTCCCCCTGAATCGCCCGGGCTGGGGTCATGAATTGCATCCACAACTGTGGGTGCATCATGTCCCATTGCAGGGAAGGGTAGATGGCAACCCTCATGTGAAAAGCTTCATCATATAACAGCCATGCTGGCCCGGCATAGTCTGTATAGGCCCTATTATTATATCTATATATTGAAATAGGGCCACCATACGAAGGGGTTGTGCCTTGACAATAACCCCCACGAGGATTAAAAACCTGATAACCAATTGGACCAGGTGTGCTCCACTTTCCTCTTTTAAATCCTTTCTTTTTCTTTGTCATCTAATTCCTCTTTGCCTTTTTTCTCCAGCTTCCGATAGAGCAAGGAGAAGACATCCACATATTCACCCTTATAATTTTTTCCCTTGTGGCCTGTAGGAGGTGGTCACCTAAGGGAAGAGCCAAATCACGAAAGGGGATGGCACCATATGCCACAGCATCACAGCTTGCAGACTGTGAAAGCCCTGTGCCTGTTGGGCACCCATTGTATTAACTGGGAATGGCCCAACCCCCCATGGTGCCCACGTGGACCATTGTGGTCCAGTTCAAGAGTGACTGTGGCATAAGCCAGCCCAAGTGTGCATATGGACCACCTCCCATGACCTGCCTAGTGTCACCCTAGGCGTGAGCTGGCAAACCTCCCCAGGGCCACCATGCACTGGGTGCGGCTTGTGTGTTAAAGTCAGGAGAATCACCACTAACAACAATAGAAGGTCCACCTGTATCCACAGGCTGCTCTAGGTTTCCCATGAGTTCCGGCATCCCACTGCCCCCGGCATCCTTGGATCCCAAAGCCCCATCCAGCTGAAGCTGCCTCTCTAGGGTGTCTAATCGGGAGAGAATCTCATTAGCCAACTTACGCTTTTTACCATGCCGCCCCTTGCTAGGAATTGCTGGAGTGTTAGGCACCCCATGAACCTCTTCCAGCTTGCGAATCCTATCCAAAATAGTGGGCCATGGGGTGTCGTCCTCGCTGTCACTGGATGAGACCTGTGGAGGCACTTGTTGAGGTTTCTGTGTTGGCTTGGGGGCAGGGCCCTTGCCCTTACCACCCACCTTGCCTTTTTTAGGGGCCAGAACTCATCACAATACTGTTTTCTATTATTATTATTGTTTTCTATTATTATTATTATTATTATTATTATTTAAAACAGTATATTATTATTATTATTATTATTATTATTATTATTGCTGAACACAGGTATCACAGCCCAAAGTTTTCTGAAATATCAATATGGCTCAGGCCTTGCTAAGTCCCTGGGCCAAACATCCTTAACCAAGGCCTATGCCTGCCCAGAAATGACCACAAACCAAGGCCCCAGGTGATGGGTGGGTCCCCGGTCCCCCTGGGCAGTGAGGCCTGCTGGATTGAGGCCCCAGTGAACTGATGACTGAGGCCCAGTTGTAATAAGGCTGCGCAGGCCGCACTAGGCCTTCAGGCCTAAAGAACACCCACCATCCAGCAACTCCCCAAACGCCGATGGTGCTGTGGGCCTAACAGGTAAGGGGGGGAACCACCCAACCTCCCAATGGGAGCAGGGAATAGGGAGAAGCGAGAAACGGCCTAATACCCACGGGGAAATTCCCGAAGTGGCACAGCTTTCTGCTGCGACAAAAGGGGGCCACCGCTGCTGCAGGCCCAACAGGGATGAGGGGACCGCCCAACCTCCTGAGGAAGGCAAGGAGCAGCGCAAGACCCTTTACTGGCAGGGAAACCCCTGAAGTGACCCAGCTTCCCACTGCAACCAAACGACCACCACTATGGCAAGCCTCGTAGGGAGGGGGGGACCCACCTGCCCTCCTAAGAAGGCAAGGATGAGGGGCCCAGTTACCAGAGGAGAAGCCCAGGTGCAGCCTAGAGCCGCCACCATGGCAAGCAGGCTGCTTGGCCCAGTCTGGCAACTATCAAGCCCTCCCCCCTGTATTCCCTGTAACCGGCAAACTGGTCACGCAGCTATTTCTCTGATGCAGGAACAGCAAAAGCTAAAGCTCAGAAGCAAGCACTCTGCTGCGATCGGGCACAGGCCAGTCACTCTGCTCCGATCAAAAAAGCAAGGGGAGTGGAGAGGGCGGAGCAGGCTTAAGTAATCTTCTAGCTCAGCCCCTCCCCCTTCCTGACATCGGCGCTTTGCGCCCAGCATCATAGCAGTGGTCTCCACTCCTCCCAATGACAATTCCTACCTCCCACAGGCTGCATCTGATGAGGTGGGGATTGGGGTTATGTACTTATTTAATTCGCATGTGAACAAATGGATAATTTCAGATTTTATCTCTGTTGGCTGAGGGTGGAAGTTCATTTTTCATTATTTTGGGGGGTACATTGGCAATTTTTGTGAACATTCACAAAAATCTTTTACTCCCAGAAAATAACCTGTTTTTAAAAATTGTACACCACTGTTTTGCTTCCTCCCCCTTCTCCCCCCCCCATGCAGAAAACAGTGCATTTTGAATATTTCTCAAAAATGACAAGTGGTTGACCTTTTTTTTGACAGGATGTCTCAATGTGTTGAGATACCCTTTCTCACCAAGGAGAAGAAAATTTATGAATATCCTTTACCTCCTTATTGTTGAGACATACCATTGTAGAGACACCTCTGGCATAGAAGGACTGTTGCTACCATCACAGGAAAGCAGGCAACAGCAAAAATTGTTTAAAGCAAGCAAGAAATGGGGTATGAGTTTTAAATCGAGAAGCTTCTTCCTGTGATGCTGTGACTCTGATCAATACAATATAAAAATATAAGTTCACCAGTCCAGAAAGTACCCTGTCAAAACCATCAGATGTTGCTAAACCTCTATTATTTCTATTTCATAGAATCATAGAATTGTAGAGTTGGAAGAGACCACGAGGGCCATTCAGTCCAACCCCCTGCCACGCAGGAATACACAATCAAATCATCCCTGACAGATGGCAATCCAGCCTCTGTTTAAAGACCTCTAAGGAAGGAGACCCCACCACGCTCTGAGGGAGGGTGTTCTACTGCCGAACAGCTCTTACTGTCAAAAAGTTCCTCCTAATGTTGAGGCGGAATCTCTGTTCCTGGAACTTGCATCCATTGTTCTGTGTTCTTGTCTCTGGAGCAGCAGAAAACAAGCTGCCCTTCCTATGAACTCTTATGAACATGTCAAAAAAAGTTATACAGTATTGAAAAGCACAGCACAGCCCTGAAACGGATGCGTGTGTGTGTGTGTGTGTATGTGTATGTGTGTGTATCTGTATAAAATAGGTTCTTCTGTTTCCTCCCTCTCTCTCCTCCTTCTCCCAGACTGAAAAACATAGGGAGAGAAGAACACCTAGAGCATAGGTATCCTCTTTTGCATGTGCCTAGGTCAGGAGCGGGGAAAGTGTGCAACATGAACTGTATGTGTACCCAGCTTGTGGGGGCAATTAGCTAGCACACACTGGAAACTGCTTAATGCAGTGCAGATGTGTAAATTGCTATTGCTTAAAAGCAAATTGTAAGCCGCTCTGACAGCCTTTGTGTCTGAAGAGCGGCGTATAAATACCTAATTAAAAAAATATGTGCCTTGACCCAATTTTTAACCCCTCAAACCTTCAGGATACCATCAAAGCTCCTTAAGACTCCTAAATTATTTTGAGATGACTTTTTGCCAGATGACAGAAAGAATGCAGAGAATTCACTAGACCTTTGGGGTGTGGTGGTGGTCTTATCTAAACCTACTGAGAAATCTGGCTTGCCTCCACACTTTCCTGATTCACCGTGACCCCCATGGGTTCTGTTATAAAGTGGGCCCTCAACACAACTGCCACAACCATCAAAGTAACATTGGCCTAAATGGCCTCACACTTCCCCCTTGGGTCATCTCTGTGTAAGATGCCAGTTTCTTTGCATTATTTTCAGCTGCATGTTTATGGCCACTCTGCTTTATCATCTCCCCACCCATAAAGTATGTAAACATACGTATTTCCGCTTTTGTTGTCACATGCCCCTGCACTCCCATTGGATGGCTGGACAGACAGGAACCTTGCAATCTGATCACCTGTGTGTGAGTTCCAATTGCCATTGTCCTGCCTGGTCATTGTCACGTACATTTTCTGACTAGCAGACTACTGACATGGAGGGTGTTCCTCATTCAGTTTGAACTTCCCAATTCCAACAGGGGGAGTGGCAGTTCCTCGCAGTAAAAATCATATGTCCATTTGGATCCTAACTGTCTGTCCCACTCACCCACAAGTTCATCCCCTCACTGCCAATGTGATGCCGCTTCAGAGTGCCGGCCAAGCATCCGATTATCTGCATATTTAAAGAGTCCAGAGCAAACTACGGACATTTTCAGATGGGCTTTTTATTCCATTGGAGACACGGAACAGGGTCAGGAAAAGACTTTCTTTCAGAAGATGTTGACCCCTTTCTGTGCCTCCCTCATCTTCATTCTGGATTTCCTCGTGATATTTTCATCATGGGGAAACATCATTTTTTGACCACCCATTCTGTTTCTGTGATGGAATCAGGGCAGTCTGAAAGGTGTTCTGTTCCTCTCCTGTGAACGGGGGGGGGGGGGGGAGATCCATTCTGGACACTTCGGAGCACAGATCGGGACACCTAGGTAAGTGGCAACCTTTGCCCCCCTCCCTGGGTTACTTGATTTTTAAAAGTTTTTTGGTGCTTGTTGTGCTATTTTGACAGCTGGAGGAGTATTTTTAAAATCCTCACATTCCCATTCTCTCATGAGAATGAGTGGGATTTTAGTTGCTGGTCATAAAAACAGCTTTATGATGGCTGCATTTATGACCAGCTAGTGAGGGGAGAGGGAGGGTGTTCTTGCCGCAGAATGAAGGTAAGTGTTTGAACATTTTTCCATGATTCCTCAGCAGGAATGGGATTGGAGCTTGTGGGGCAGGAACGGGGTATTTAGCCCTCACTGAAAAAGTCCTGTTTCTTTGTACAGCTGATTATAGCCTCTGACTACTTAAAAGCAACACAGCCACCAAAAATCAAACAGAATATCCTGTGTTCTACATGCAGCAACTACAAGATAAGTTTGAATTTTATAAGTGTAGACAAGGCCAGTATCTTTCAATCTTAGTTAATATCTGTATTTCAGCTTATCTAGAGGGGTGGGTGGGTGGGTACACACAACTGTACAGACCTAATTCTATACAAGTAGCAATACCAATGTGGCTTCAGAGCCAATAGGAGTACTATAGATGTGGTATTTGCCCTTAGATAACTGCAAGAGAAATGTAGAGAGCAGACAAGGGTCTCTATGTAACATCTGTCGACGTCACCAAAGCCTTCGACACTGTGAGTAGAAAAGGTCTGTGGCAGATCCTGGAAAGATTAGGATGTCCCCCCAAATTCCTTAAAATGATTATCTTGCTGCATCAAGGCCAACACGGTCAAGTTAGATATGGCGATGCTCTTTCAGAGCCCTTTCTAATAACTAATGGAGTGAAGCAAGGTTGTGTTCTTGCACCAACTTTATTTACAATCTTCTTCAGCATGATGCTCCAAAGGGCTATCGCAGAGCTTGAAGAAGAAGACGGCATCTATATTTACATTACCGTACTGATGGTAGCTTGTTTAACTTAAGCCGTCTGAGGGCTCCTAATAAGACTTTAAACTATCTAGTCCGTGAGTGCTCTTCGCTGATGATGCTGCCCTTGTTGCCCACACAGAAGCAGCTCTGCAGCGCCTAACACCCTGCTTCGCAACAGCTGCAGAGCTGTTTGGGCTGGAAGTCAACCTGAAGAAAACAGAAGTTCTTTACTAGCCTGCTCCACAGGACGAACACCATCATCCCCACATTGCCGTCAGCAAATCTGTGCTTAAGTCCATTCAGCAGTTCACCTACCTGGGAAGCATCATCTGCTCAGATGCCAAGATTGACAAAGAGATCGATCACAGATTTGCAAAGGCATATAGTGCATTTGGAAGACTTTACAAAAGAGTCTGAAGTAATAAACACCTGAAGTGAAAAACAAAAATCAGTGTGTGTAGAGCCATTGTACTGTCTATTTACTCCTTTATGGGTCTGAAACATGGCTCACCTATTGCCACCACTTACGACTCCTCGAACGCTTTCATCAGTGCTGTATATGCACGATACTAAATATACACTGGACTAAGTGACAAATGTTGCTGTCCTTGAGCAACAGGGATCACCAGCATTGAGGCCATGATATTGAGAACACAGCTGTCCTGGGCAGGGCACGTTTCTAGGATGGAGAACCATCGCCTCCCAAAAATAGTACTCTACGGTGAACTTGCCACGGGTCAGCTTAAGAGGGGCGCTCCAAAAAAGTGATACAAGGACTCCCTGAAACAACATCTCAGGCTCAGCCAAATTGATCACCAACAATGGTCTGCCCTGGCCTCACATCAGGAAGAATGGAGATGCACTATCCACAATGCTGCATCCTTATTTGAGAGCTCACACCAAACAAGTCTTGAAGAGAAATGACAACGCAGAAAGAATCAGAAACCGGAAACATTACCCAAGGAGACCTTCTGCTGTGCTTTCTGCAACCGAACTTGTTTATCTCGGATTGGCCTTTTTAGTCATCAGCGCACTTGCAGGAAGTGCAGGATGAGTTCTTCCTGAATCTTCGAAGGCTAATGGAACCAATTGGATTCCAGAAAGCCTTGGAGGGTTTAATGGTTGGTAACGCCAGTGATTCTGTTGAAGCTTTGGTTAATATTTGGAACACCGACCTCACCAAGGCTATCAACACAATCGCTCCCAAACGTCCTTTCCAGCCTGCTCCTAACCGTAAGCTCTGGTATTCAGAGGAGCTTAGGAAGATGAAGCGGGCTGGACAACGACTAGAGCGCACCTGGCGGAAGACTCGACTCTTATCCGACAAGACTCGTCATAGGAATTTCCTTGATTCTTATCGAGAGGCGATACGCGCAGCGCAGAAGTCTTTCTCCTCTGCACGTATTGCGTCTGCAGAGTCTCGTCCAGCAGAACTGTTTAGGGTGGTGGGGGAGCTGACGCGGATTCCCCCTGCGCAGAACCCCTTACTTAACCCGACAACGGCCTGCTGTGATGCGTTTAACATCCACTTTGCAGATAAAATCTCTCGGATAAGAGCCGACTTAGATGCCAGTGTTATGACAGAATCTATAGACGAGGTGTCCAGCAACTCCGTTGATGAAATTTTATTGGATCAGCTTCAATCTGTGAGTACCGATGACGTGGACAAGCTCCTTGGTAGAGTGAGGAAGACGACCTGCCCCCTCGATCCCTGTCCATCTTGGCTGGCCACCCAAGGGGGCGATGCATCGAGAGTACTCCTTAGGGATATTATCAATGCGTCCTTCAGGGAGGGGTCTGTTCCACCCTGTTTGAAGGAAGCGGCGGTTAAGCCGCTCCTGAAAAAGCCTTCCCTGGACCCCTTGGATAGGAACAACTATAGGCCAGTCTCCTTGCTGCCTTTTTTAAGCAAGGTGATTGAAAGGGCGGTCGCTTCCCAACTCCAAGCTGTCTTGGATGAAACCGATTATCTAGATCCATTTCAAACTGGATTTAGGACAGGATATGGAGTGGAGACTGCCATGGTTGCTCTGGCTGACGACCTCCGCTTGAGTATCGACAGGGGTAGTGTGACCCTGTTGGTGCTCCTGGACCTCTCAGCGGCTTTTGATACAATAGATCATTCCATCCTCCTGGATCGCCTGAGGGGGTTAGGAATTGGAGGCACTGCTTTGCAGTGGTTCCGTTCCTTCCTCTCGGGCAGATCCCAGAGGGTGAGGCTCGGGGACAGTTGCTCTACTAGAATAGAGCTTAACTGTGGCGTTCCTCAGGGCGCCATCCTGTCCCCGATGCTATTTAACATCTATATGAAGCCGCTGGGAGAGATAATTCGGAGGCATGGAGTGCGGTGTCATCAGTACGCTGATGACACCCAGGTATATTTCTCCATGTCTCGGTCATCAGCTTCGACTTCAGATGGCGTCTCTCCCCTCAATGATTGTCTTAAAGCAGTAATGGACTGGATGAGGAAAAACAAATTGAGACTGAATCCAGACAAAACGGAGGTACTAACAGTTACAGGCCCGAAACCAGGTCTGGGAATACAACTTCCAGTCCTGGATGGAACTACACTCTCCTCCAAGGACTGTGTTCGCAGTCTGGGGGTGCTCCTGGACCCGACACTCCAGATGTCTAATCAGGTAAATGCGACGGTCAGGAGTGCCTGTTATCAACTTCGGCTGATACGCCAGCTGCGCCCTTGCCTGGAAACTAGGGACCTCGAAACTGTGGTACATGCACTGGTAACCTCCCGTCTGGATTTCTGTAATGCACTCTACATGGGGCTACCCTTGTGCTTGACTCGGAAACTTCAACTAGTTCAGAACATGGCAGCCAGGTTGATTTCTGGTGCTTCCAGAAGAGAGCATATAACACCTGTGCTAAAGGCTCTCCACTGGCTGCCTATTCGTTTCCGGGCACAGTACAAGGTGTTGGTTATAACCTTTAAAGCCCTACATGGCTTGGGTCCAACTTATCTCCAGGACCGCCTCCTTCCGTACAACCCTCCCCGCGCACTTCGGTCCTCTGGGAGGAATCTGTTACAGCCTATGAAAACAAGGCTGTCGGTGACCTCCCAGAGGGCCTTTTCTGCTGCCGCTCCCAGATTATGGAATGGCCTGCCGGACGAGATCCGTCTTATTACCACCTTAGACAGCTTTAAAAAAGCTGTCAAGACGGATCTTTTCCGGCAGGCTTTCCCTGAATAACTATCCCGGCCCAAGACTCGGCTGTCCTTTCTAAGCGGCAACTAGATTTTTTAACCATTGTATGTTTTAATTTTTGTCTTTTTAATTTATCTATTTTAAATTGTTGTATGTTTTTAATCTTCTATAATTTAATATTATTTTAAGGGGTGGGTGGGTTAGGGTACTGGGACTATGGAATTTTTATATTGTAAGCCGCCCCGATTGCGTTGCAGAGGGGCGGGATAGAAATAAAATATTATTATTATTATTATTATTGTGAAGGAAAGCCACAGAAAGAGAGAGAAAAAGCTATACCTGGTGCAACATACACTGTTATATATACATATACAATAGTTGGGTATGTTTCCCTTCCCACTCTACTGATTGGCCACTTAGGAAACGTGTCAAGAGTATGATCATTTGATGCATTAAGAGCCATTGTACTGTCTATTCTCCTTTATGGATCCGAAACATGAGTCATCTATCGCCAACACTTACGACTCCTTGAACGTTTTCATCAGTGCTGTATACGCACAATCCTAAATATACACTGGACTGCCTATGTGACAAATGTTGCTGTCCTTGATCAAGCAGGGATCACCAGAATTGAGGCCGTGATATTGAGAACACAGCTGCACTGGGCAGGGCACTTTTCTAGGATGGAGAGCCAGCGCCTCCCAAAAATATGGTACTCTATGGTGAACTCGCTACGGGTCAGCGTAAGAGGGGCGCTCCAAAAAAGTGATACAAGGACATCTCAGGCTCTGCCAAATTTATCACCAACAATTTATCACCAGCCTCACATCGGGAGTCATGGAGATGCACTATGCACAATGCTGCAGCCTTATTTGAGAACTCATGCTGAACAAGTGTTGAAGAGAAATGACAATGCAGAAAGAATCACAACCCAGAAACACCCAAGGAGACCTTCTGCTGTGCTTTCTGCAACCGGACTTGTTAATCTCGGATTGGCCTTTTTAGTCATCACCGCGCTTGCAGAAAGTGTGGGATGAGTCCTTCCTGAATCTTCGTTTGTGAAGAAAAGCCAGAGAGGGAGACATAACCTTTCAAATCAATTATAATGGCTAATTTCATGTCAAGAGCCCCGCTGCTGCCATGCAACTGCGCATACACACACACACACACACACACAATACCAGACACATACACTCCACACACGCCAGAATGTGAGACCCCCTCCGCTGCCATGGAAATATATACACACACACCACACTGCACACACACACACACACACACCTTGTCATACACCACACGTGCCAGGACATGGGAGCCCCTCTGCTGCCACCATGCAACTGCACATACACACAAACACACCATGCTACACACACACACCATCCTACACACACACACTGTGCACACCAGGACATGAGAGCCTCTCCACTGCTGCCATGCAATCGTGCACGCAAATACACGCACACACACACCATGCTACACACATACCACAATATGTAAGGGCCCTTCCACTGCTGGCATGCAACCATGCATACACCATGCTATGCACACACCATGCACCCCAGGATACGAGAGCCCCTCCACACCACCATACAACCACACATACACGCAGACACCACGCTACGCACGCACCATGTGCACCAGGATGTGAGAGCCCCTTTGCTTCCACCATGCAACTGCATGTACACACACAAGCCACACTACACAGACAACACTCTACACACACACACCATGCATGCCAGGATGCAAGAGCCTCTCTGCAGCTGCCATGCAATTTCACAAACACACAAACACCCCACACACTACACACAGACACACACACACACACACCATGTGTTCCAGGACATGAGAGCCCCTCTGCCATTGACATGCACAAACACACACACACCACGTTACACATACACGCCCCACACTACATATACATCCCGTACATGCTACAACAACCCCATGCTACATGCACACTACACCCCAAACACTACACATACCTCATGCCACCACCCCCACATGCACCAGGACATGAAAGCCCCTCCACCGCCATGTTTAGAAAGGACTTGAAGCTTTCTACATTTTTCCACTCCAGGGCCCAGCAAGGAGTAGCTACAGAGAGCCCCAAACACCCAAGGCCCAGCTGTAGACAGCACAGAAGACCCAAATTCCCAGCCCAAAAGCAAGCCCCCAAAAGCAAGGAACAACTACAGACAGCACAAAAGACTATACTATAATGGCCAATACTGAAGGCCAAATGCCACTTTTAAATAGCAGTTCCCCTGGCTGCTTTAGGTGTGCTACATGATTGCAGCCATCTGCATCTGATAGCTTGGCCCTGGTTCTTCCAAGACTCCCACAGCCAGGGCCTAAGTCTGCAAAGAAGCTGTGCTGGCTGCTGAAGCCTGGGGCCTAGTCATTGCAAGGAGAGGCAGATCCTGACATCTAAGCAGCCATGACTAGACAAAGAGTGCTCCAGAAGAGTTAACAATCATTAGTGGCCAATATGTTTTGTTCTGAATTGAATAGGAGCAGGCAAATTTTATTGTTGGAAGGGGGAGAGGGAAGGAAGGTGCTGTTTTACAAGCACCAAGGACTCTGCAATCATTAAACGGATTAGTGAATGACTCACCTCCAGGTGCTACACTCTGATCTGAGTATTTGTTTGGGGAATTTCCAAAGGCCCCTCTTTTGGTCATACATGACCCCAACCTTGGTATGTGGGGGTCCCCAGTATACCTGCTAACCACGTGGAAGGTCACATTAAGCCAAATTATTAGATATTGCCAATTATTTTATATTCAAAGATGAGAGTTCTCAGGGTAGGTAACAGCATGTGTACTTGGAAGTACAGAATCACAGAGTTGAAATAGACCACAAGGGCCATCCAGTCCAACCCCCTGCCATGCAGGAATACAGAATCAAATCATTCCCACCGGATGGCCATCCAGCCTCTGTTTAAAAATCTCCAAAGAAGGACACTTCACTACACTACAAGGCAGTGTATTCCACTTCCAAACAGCTCTTACTGTCAGGAAGTTCTTCCTAATGTTTAGGTGGAATCTCTTTTCCTGTAGTTTGAACCCATTGCTCTGTGTCTTAGTCTCTAGAGCAGCAGAAAACAAGCTTGCTCCATCCTCAGTATGCCATCCCTTCAAATATTTAAACATGGCTATCATGTCCCCTCTTAACCTTCTCTTCTCCAGACTAAACATGCCCAGCTCCTTAAGCCGCTCTTCATAGGGCATGGCTTCCAGACTTCCCACCATCCTGGTCACCCTCCTCTGGACATATTCCAGCTTCTCAATATCCTTCCTGAATTGTGGTGCCCAGAACTGGACACAGTATTCCAGCTGAGGTCTGACCAAAGCAGAATACAGGGGCACTATTACTCCCCTTGATCTAGACACTATACTCCTATTAATGCAGCCTAGAATCGCATTGGCTTTTTTAGCTGCCACATCAAACTGCTGACTCAGCTTGTGGTCCACTAAGACTCCTAGATCCCTTTCACATGTACTGCCATCAAGCCAGGTGTTAGCCATCCTATATCTTTGCATTTCATTTTTACTGCCCAAGTGTAGTATCCTACATTTCTCCCTGTTGAAATTCATATTGTTAGTTTGGGCCCTGCTTTCTAATCTGTTCAGGTCATTTTGGATTCTCATCCTATTCTCTCGGGTATTAGCTATCACTCCTAATTTGGTGTCGCCTCCAAACTTGATAAGCATACCCTCTATTCCCTCATCCAAGTCATTGATAAATATGTTGAATAGCTCTGGGCCCAGGACAGAACCCTTTGGCACCCCATTAGTTACTTTTCTCCTGGATGAAGAGGAGCCATTGGTGACTACCTTTTGGGTTCGGTCAGTCAACCACTATGTACATCCTATTGATCTCAGCATTCATGGTACTGTTGCCTTAAGCTGTTCTAATTTCCTCTCAACATGCCTTATAAATTTATAATGGCTTCTGCAGATGGGTTCCATGTGAACATGTGATTAATTGTTCAGAAGCAATGAAATTGGCAATGAGTAATTTAAAAAGTGTTTTTTGAAAAAGATAAAAAGTACAATGCAATTGGGACTCATGCAGGATAAATGAAAGAAATCCTGCACTCATTTCTCTCTGTCTTTTGTTTCTCTTTCAGAGGTTTTAGTTCTGGGCTGAGAAACAGTGCAATAACTCTTCTGGAAATGTATGTCAGGACCACAAGATTATCTGTGTCCTCAAACTGCCTAATGTCTACTTTCTGGGCATGTGGCATCACTCTCAAACTGTCTTGCAAGAGTGTTCAATGCTAGTTTAAGACGACCTCTTTATTTTTCATTTGTCAATAATTTGCCAATAGCTTACCATGCATCTGCTTAATGAGAAGTTTCAAGAAGAGCTAAATTGCCAGATGGCCAGTTTGCTTAAAAGCTATTTCCATCTGATTAAGGCCAAGGACGGCTGGCAAAACAAAGGAGAGGATTGTTGACACTGAATGAACAGGCAGATGCCAGACAAGGAAGATGAGATCCTATCTCTGAAACATGAGTCAAACTATGGGACAACTAGTATGCCAACAATGGAAATGCAAAAGAATGACACCATTTAGAGGGTCTTTGTTTTGAGATTATATAGAATTGGAAGCTTCCATTTTCTGACCTACTTGGCCATTTGTACAGACAACAGGCGATACCTCCAGCTTTGAGCAACTGGTCCAATGACAGTCTTTTACTGCACTAAGTACATTTTCACAGGGCATAACAGTCAAAGAAGAGAAGCAAAGAGCTGAGACATGAAAGATCTCTTGAAAGCGTTCTCCTTTGGAAGGTGCATTATTTTAGACTGCCGAAGTATAACATTTATTTATTACATTATTATCTCATCTTTCCTCTAAGGATGTCAAAGTGGGATTTGTGGATTTCTTTGTCCCCACAGCATTTTATCCCCACAGTAACACTATGAAGACCTTGGACCAGTGAGCTTTCAACATGAATGGACATTCAGATACTGAACTTTATACATGAGTGGGGATTTGAACACCTTCTCACACCTAGTCCCACATGCTAAAACAGGGAATGGGGCCTGTGGCCTTCCAGGTGTTTTTGGACTCAATTCATATCAATGCCAGGGATTGATATAAGGAATGATAGGGATTTTAGTCCAACATACTCTAGAGGGCTACAGGTTATTCTGTAAACTTTGTAGCATACTAGCCATATAAAACTTGGTCTGATGAATTCATGAGTTACTATTGGCCACAGAGAGTGATAGACTTTATGTAAAAACTGTAAGGTCTTGTGGGCCAGAGTGTAAAAGGCTCTTGACAACTTGAGACAGCACCACTGGATGACACTGTGCAGATGCAATGGTGGCAGACAAGTATAATTTCTTCACTGCCACAATTGATGTGGCATATTCCTTCCAAAAAGCTCTAGCATGTGTTTGGTCAGACTTGCTCCAAATCTTCTGCCATCACTACTCTAGTCTCCATTCTAATTTTTTCATCACTGTCAGCTCCCTAGTGAAACAAGGGGCTCACTTGGCTCCACTTTGTGGGCCTGGACACTTGGGGCAATCGTGTCTATCATCCTGGCCATTTCCCTATTCCATAGATTCATCATAGAATCATAGAATCATAGAATTGCAGAGTTGGAAGAGACCACGAGGGCCATCCAGTCCAACCCCCAAAGATTATCCAGGTCTTTGACAGGATCACCTGCCAAGGCAACAGGGAACTCTCCACAAGTTGTCAGGAATCCATCTGTATCCATAAGTCTCCTGGGGCAGACCAGGGGATTGCCCACATACCTTTGCAGAGGATCCAAGTACCAGTGAGTCTACCAGATAGTGATTAGTCCATGCAATGGAAAATCAGCAAATTCCTCCACTCTCAGATCACCATTATCCTGCCTGTACAGAAAACCGAGTCCAGAATGTGTCCTACAGCATGGGTGGCACTTGGGACAGTTCTACGGTTGTCATGGCAGATATGAAGTCCTGAATTGCTCGTTGCAGAGAGGTGCCTACATGGATGTTGAAATCTCCCAGTACAACAAGCCGAAGGGACTACAATACCACCAACAAGACCAACTTAGCCACCTGAGGAAAGGAGACTGTTGAGCAGTGGGGTGGGAAGTACACCAACAAAATCCCTAATCTATCCTGGACACCCACCTTGAAGAACACACACTCAGACCCAGAACACTATGGGATCAGCACCTGGTGAGGGAGATGGAATCCTGGTAGACTACTGCAACTCCACCTGCACACATACCAGGCCTCACCTGATGCTATACATAAAACCCAGGCAGAAAAAACTGGGGGAGGTTAACCACCCACCACCAGCTTCATCCAGCCAGGTGTCTGTAACACAAACCAGGTAAGAACTCTCATCCAAGACCAAGTCCTTGTTCAAAAGTGTATTTCCATTTATTGATCTAGTATTGAGCAGCAAGCCTTTTCAGATCAGGGGTCTTTTGCCAAGGCTATCCAGACTATCTAAAGTGGAGAATGGCCTGGGGATAACTAACCCCCTGTGGCTCTCCCTTCTACCATAATAATAGGACTGTGTCCTCAGTCCATATCTCCCTCTGCCCTGGACTGCTTCCCCTCCCATGCTCTCTGTGTAACACATTTCTTTCTTTTGCCAGCAAGCAGATTGTGTGTGTGTTTTAAAAAAAAGATCACAACTTCATATAAAGAGCTACAAAACTCATCCATTCGTCCCTCTCCCAGACAAAGGGACAGTCCCTGTCTCTGGCACTCACCCCACCCCGAAATGGATCCCCCAAAAGGACAACCTCAAGGGTGGGCCCACCGCAGAAGGCACCCAAGTTTTATTCCTTTTCAAATGTGACAGGTGGTCCTCTGACTTGTTAGTTAGTAGCTGGCTAAATACCAGGGGCCTGATTCTACAAGAAATGCAGGTGTCTGGAGCAGGCAGCAATCTACAGGAGAGATACAGAGCAGCAAGCAGGCAAGCACCAGACAGGAATTTTTATCTCCTAATTGAAGCACAGTTTTGTTAGAGTGTTTTTTAACCTACCTTGAACTAGTGTATGAAGAGAATGAGAGCAGGATTTACTAGGGTAGTGCCATTAAATAGTTGGCCACAGTAACCAGTTACTGCAAGGAAGTGTTTTAAAACATTAATAAACATCCAAAGGATAAGTTTGGGGAGAATGATGATTCTCTGTTCTACCAATCAGGTTATGGAGCCAGGGGTAGGTAGAGGAGGAAATTTTGGGACCATCTAGGGGTGGTTTTCCCCATTTAAGTCTCACCGATTGGGGTGAGTGGCTGACCTGACTGTCTTCCTGTAAAGGGATCTTCAGCTGGGAGTGAGTTAAAATGGCTTGCTTCTTGGGTTGCTTTTGCCTGCCCATGGGAAGGGTGATGGGTAAGTCTGAAGATCTTGAAGACCACAATTCAAGAAGGATATTGACAAGCTGGAACACGACCAGAAGGGGGTAACCAAAATGGTGAAAAGTCTGGAAGCCATGCTCTATGAATTGTAGTTTAGGGAGCTGGGCATGTTTAGCCTGGAAAACAGAAGGTGAAGAGGTGACATGACAATTATGTTTAAATATTTGAAGGGATGTCATATTGAAGAGGAAACAGGCTTGTTTTCTGCTGCTCCAGAGACTAGGACAGTGAATAATGGATTCAAATGACAGGAAAAGAGTTTCCACACAAACATTAGGAAGAATTTCCTGATGGTAAGAGCTGTTGGCAGTGGAATGCGCTGCCTTGGAATGTGGTGGAGTCTCCATCTCTGGAGGTTTTAAAACAGAGGCTTTGATGGCCATCTCTCAGGAATGCTTTGATTATGCAATCCTACATGGCAGGGGTTGGACTGGATGGCCTTTTGGTCTCTTCCAACTCTATGATTCTATGAGTCCATGACTTAAATTGATGCTGTTTGCACCCCTATGTAGCTCATGTGTAAACAGTTAATGAAATTATTCTAGTTACCCAACTCCTGTATTCTTCCCCATTTTTTCCATGTGGGGGGATGAGATTCTCATCTCTCCCTATTGAAAGAATAAGCTAGTAATCAACAGACTTTCAACTTCCTTTAGTGATCTAAAAGCAAATAGAAACAGTGCAAGTTGTAAGTTAGTGCAACTTCTAATTTTTAATGTCTATTTTTCAGCTTCCATAGCTTCTGAATAGCATTGGTTGTAATGTAACAGATCTTTTAAATGAAGGTAGTACAATTTGTTTCTGTTACTCTTTTAATAGTAAAGGGAGCTCAGATGTTGAGGAGGAGGAGAAAACAGAGCATTCTACTAGCAATATAATGGGCCAAGTGCTGCAGTCTTAAATGTTTCAACTTATACCGCCTTCTACATTTCACTATAATATTCTCTTTGTGAGACTATACTGGTAAGGCAGCAGTGGTATCTTCCCCTAAAAGAGAAAAGAAAAAGAAAAAAACTTCTGTTTTAGAAAGTCAAAGGCCATACTAAGTGTTGTTCAGTTCCACTGAAATCAATAGGATTTCCTTCCAGTAAGTTTCTGCAAGATTGCAATGTAAGTGCCTTTGGCTTCAGCCGGATGAAAATGGACTTAAAAGCAAGCACTCCTGTGTGTATGGTTTGTTGATTGCAACCTTAGGCAAAAGTGGGGGGTGAGAAGGGATATAATGATACAGTTATTCATAGACAAGTGCTTTTTAGATTTCAGACTTTTATATATGAATGCTGTTGTGGAGTACTTCATGAAGAGTTAATTCCCCAGTTCAGAATGACAGTAACACATGTACATCTCTATCCTATTAAATTAATAGGCTACTTAATAAACACATCAAATGAACAGAGAGTTGTTTTTAATTGATTCATTTCCTGCAAGTTCAGCTATTGACAAAGGCTATTCCCAGCCAATCTATATGCTAACATTGATTTTGGTAATGATGAAAGAAATTCACTTTAACAGGACACAGTGTCATTGGTGAATTTTAATGAACAAAACAAAGTGTTCTTTTGTTGAGGGTACTCCTCCATTTCTTTTGTCTCATGTGAGTTGGTTAACAATACAGAAAGTATATTTTGTAATAATGTCCCACAGCTCTACAAGTCTCTTCACCAGCTTATATGCTTCCTCTGCTCTGCTGATGGAAAGCAGAGTGTGTTAATTGTAGAACATTATGGTGGAAGGTCTGGGGGAGATGGCAAATTAGTAGAAGAGGGCTCCTAATTCCCCACCATACCCCACACTTTCCTTGAAGTAAAAGTTTGGAAAACAGCCATGTTTGATAAGAGACTCAGAGTGCTGTAGTCTAAAATGTGACTTCACCCAAGCTCTGCCTTGATCATTTGGAAGAAATTATCTGAACCTACTCTACTGTTGCTGCCTGCTTCAGGGAAAGCCTGTATACATTTGTGGCATCAGTAATTGGTATTCCAGTCCCCACTTCTTATCACAGACCTAATTTTTAGACATCTATCACCAGGTTCAGTCACTCAAAACTGTGCAGAGAGGAATTGTGGGTACATGTGTGCTGACCTCCTCCTCTATCTTGTACTTCAAACACTGAGGAGAATTTTGAAGAGCAGTTGTGATGGTGTTCAGCTGAACAGTATTAAAGTTTCTCTTCAGAACCTTCTGCTTATTGGGGGAAGATCAGAGTAGATGGGACAAGGGTGGTGCTTGTGCCCCTAGGTCCCCCCGCCCTGAACCACTTAATTAGTGAATGCTTGAGCAGAGTGAATATCTCTCACAATAAGTGAGAGACAATGAGCTTAACACAGCCATAGGTGTAGGCCATTTAACAGGGATACTGGGAAATGGGGAAAGAGGCAGCTGGCAGGGAGCAGATGAAACAACAAACAGGTTTTCAAAAGACCATAGAAAGAGAAAGCAGGGAGCATGTCAGAAGAAGATGTCAGCTGATGCAAAGCCAGATGGGAAGGGTAGGGTAGGCAGGAGAAGTGCTCACCCACAAATTAATGGAAAGCCTATCATTATAGTCATATCTCTATATCTGTTCCCAGATTTTCAATCACCATCTGGCTAGTTACAAATCAAGTATGAAGTTTAGCCAACCCTAAGCTAGGTTTTGATAAGCAGTCAGGGATAATTGCATTTCAGTGCTCCTTTTCTTCCTGAACAGAAGCTTTTATTTTGCTGATAACTAGCGGACAATAAAACAAAAAGAACCCAAGTAAAGCTTACAGAATTCTACACATAACAAATGTGAAGAAAACTTAAACAAACATCCCCAGAATTTTACACATAATGAATCAAACTGTTAAAGCACCAAATATTTCATATTTTAAATATGTTTTAGGCCTGTAAAAAGATATGTAATGTTCAAGTAGTTTAGAACCCTGACCCCAAACAGCTATCCCTTCCATTTTCTGTGTGACTATAGCAAACCACACTATAAGAAGAATCTAATTTTGAACTTTTGTTGGGTTAGATCTGAGAACTCCAATTGACCTGAGAACTCTAGCTGCCCTGCTAGAGACCAACCACTGGCCCTCCACTCCATTTAAAGTGAATTCAGAGGACAGCAAAGTATGTTCAAGAGCAAAGGACTAGTAAGAGTGATTTATGAGTTCACTTGTTGAGATGTGTCAGGTAAATCACTCTGCCACATAAAGTATTTTCCTTAAAATTAACCTTCATGTAAAGCTTGTTGCTGTTTAAGTTTCTAACAATTGCTGATTAAGTTTTTAACTTGAAAGTGACATATTGGCTTTAATTCTACTGCCTAGTCCAAACTAGGGACTTTATCAGATGCAGCAAATATGGCATCATAATGATGCCTAATTAACATGAAAGGGCTATGGCTATTGTAAGATGTGAATAAAGTATTCCTTTTTATTGATGGCCTAAGCCATCAATAGATCTGCTATGGTGCTTTTTCCATGATGCTTTTTCCATGGTTTTTGTCCACTTTTGAAACTGCACACCATTATGCTCACATGAATACAGCGTCAAGGGACAGAACACTTCTGGGTGAGGTCACAAAAACCAGGTACAGGATGCTCTTTTTATAAACCTCCCTTGTTTAGTTGGAAGTTTTAAAGTGTGTTTCTGTGCTTGTGTGTGCATTTGGTGTCTTTGTTTTGGTGTATTTTAAAATTTTACTATGCTTCTCTCAGGCATCACCGAGATCACAAATGTGGAAGTAAACAGAGCTCCATTCATGCTGTGTCAATGCAGGGGCAGCCTTTTAATGCTATAGAAGATAAGGTCTGATAAAGGGTTACTTTGGTGGGGCAGGTACATAGAAAAATATCGTGGGAAAGGAATGTTAATGGAGGTTCATCTGATAAAGTCCTAGAGTAGACCATCATTGAATGGTGAGTCAACAAACCAGTAAATCCCACTGATTCAATATGTTTACACTAGTTAGAACTAATAGGATTCAAACCATTACAGATACTCATGTCTCTTAACAAATTACCTGGGAGGAAATGAGGGCATAGCAATTTTATTCTTTTAAAATTTTATTTATTGATTGATTTTTGACATTAACAATCTAATTTACAATTGAAATCAAAATAATATACATTTGAAAAATGTATTAAAAATAAAGAAACAAAAAGAAGAAAGATGAGAGAGGAGGAGGAGGAAGAAGAAGGAAGAAGAAAGAAGACAAAAACATATAACTAAAAAACACTATGGCTCTGACTCCACAATCTTAATTATAATGAAAAGAGAACTTAAAAAGAAATATATTATTCTACCATTACAGATCTAACTAAATAATCCTACTAGAATTATTAATAACTATAACCACATATTATTACATAGTTAGATTTCTTATTGCTCAAAAAGTCCATAAATGGTTTCCAATCTTTTTTTAAAAAAAAAAATCTTCAGTTGTTTTGTCCCTTGTTTGGCAATTTAGACTAACTCTGCAACCTTAACAATACATTCTTCCACCATCAGTACTTCAGTCAATTTCCAGATTTGAGCAAACAATGTTCTTGCTGTTATTCTCCAATTATGTATCCATAATGTCCAGCAAAAACATTTCAGGTGACATTACAAAATCTAACTTTAATAATTGTTTGGATTAACATATAAATCTTAGACAAATAACTTTTTGGCTTCTTACAAGTCCACCACATATGGAGAAACAAATCCTTATCTTGACATCTGAAACATTGGTTTGAAACATTCTTAGACATTTTTGACAGCTTATTTGGAGTTAGGTACCATATACACATCATTTTATACAGTTTTCGTTTAAATTACTACACAAAGTAAATTTTATATGCTTGTATATTTATATTTTCCCCCATATATCCATTTGAACATTATACACAATATTTTGGACCCATCTTATCATGTACTCTTTTACAGGTTTATTTTCTGTCTCTAGTTTCAAAAGCCATTTATATACTTTTTAATTACAAGCTCATCATTTTTACATGACTCTAAATAAAATTCATTTTCCCCAGCCTCTATTGCTGCATTTCTCTTATCTTGAATAAGTTGCATATAAGCAATGTAGTTAAGATCTTTACCTCCCTTAAGAAGCATCTCTCTTGATTTAAACTGCCAACTGTCTTGTTCAAAGTACAAAAGATCATCATAAAACAACCATCTTCAATTTTTAACCCATTATTTCCTAAAAAAAGCTTCCTGTGGTGAAGTGGCTAATATTATCTTAGGAAAAAGCCTCTGCTTATATTTATACCAAACTCATAGAAGAACCTTTCTAATACAATGATTTTTAAATTCAGCATGCACCTTAGTTGTAATCTTTGGATAACCATGCTACCCAAATCTTAAATCATGACCTTCATGATCCAAGAATCTCTCATCTCTAAGCAATATCCACTCCTTCATCTATACAAAGCAACAGGCTTCATAATACAAGTTAACGTTAGGAATTCCCAATCCACCCTTTTTTAAAAGCATCATACAGAATTTTAAATTTTATTCTGTATTTCCTTGCCTGCCAAACAAATTTGGAAATTTCTTTCTGCCACTGCACAAAGAGTATTCTGCTTTTTAAATAATACAGATTGTTTGCAAGTAGAATAAATATCTTAGCAATTAGCATTTGCTTTTACTACTGCAGTTCTCCCCAAAAGGGATAAATTTAACTTTCCCCATTTTTCTAGGTCTCTTTTAATTTCTTTCCAGATTTTCTCATAATTGTTCTGAAATAATACTTTTCTTTATTATTGTAACTTCCAGATATTTAATGCCCTTTCCCCCCTTTAAAATTTAAAAGAGCCATTAATTCATTTTCCTCTTCTGAAATCATATTTTTAGTCAGCAATTTTGTTTTATCACAAATCACTTTAAACCCGGACCATGTAATGTCGTTTTGCTGCAAAATCAGCTTGCCATCAACCTGATTTCTTCTCTTCTCCCTCAATTTTACTTGGAATCACTCTGGTTAATTGTCTGTTTTTAAAACCTTTAGCCTGCAAGATCCTGTAGAGAGTTAGTGCTTGGAGGAACTTTTCCCCCAAACCAATAAACCCAGTGCATTGATCTTAACACTAGTCTGCTCCCCAACCCACTAGGGTTTATTGAGGAGACTGCTATTCTGTCCTTGTGGTATCCTTCTGTGTTTTTATAAGCTTAAATATAAGTCCTGCAAAACTAGAGCAGCACACAGATCATGCTATTAATGCATGGTTATCTTAGCCATAGTTTTATTCTTGCAAAATAAGAAGACTGCTAATGTTGATTCCTTTTTAGTATCATAGATTTTTTAAAAAATGTTACTTATTATTTTAAAAACTTGGAATTTGTGGGCATCTTTATAATGTGTTTTTTTAAAAGTAATACATCAATAACATGTTACTAATGTGCACACCATGGGAAAGTTACTTTTTCAGAATATAGCTCCTAGAGGCACACAAGCATGGTCTGCATAGTCTAAAAAGGTAACTCTTCCAAGGTCTGCTAATGCATTACTTTCCACTCAGCAAGCAACAAATAATGTTAATGAGTTTCTTTCTAAAATGACAGAGTAATGAGTAACAAATTACTTTAAAAATATTCCAAGCTTTGGTAGATTAATATGTCTCTTCAGTTATTTTGATACAGGCACAAGGAGGAGCTTTAGTACAGCAAAATGTCATCTCTGTGGTTTGCAGTGCAAGAGGACTTAAACAAATGTAATTCAATCTCCTCATGAGTTAACAAGAATGGACTGCCTAAGCCCTGGAATCAAGTGAGCATCAGAAAATGAGGCTGCCCATCTAACATGGAAAATGCTTGACTACTGAGTGCTGTAATCTCATTTCAGAGCTTTTAAAAATGTGTCCACTACCACCAACAAAATAAATCTATTTTAGATCTGATCCTAACCAACACGGATGACCTGGTTAATGGGGTGCAAGTGGTGGGATCCTTAGGTGAGAGTGATAATGTTCTCCTGGAGTTTATTATAAAATGGAAAGGAGAAGCCAGGCATAGTCAGGCACGCATTCTCGACTTTAGGAGAGCTGATTTCAATAAACTCAGGGAAATACTGGGGGTGATCCCATCATCAGGAATACTAAAAGAGAAGAGACCTCAAGATGGATGGGACTTTCTCAAAAGGGAGATACTGAAAGCACAATTGCAAACAGTACCATTAAGGAAGAAAAATGGGAGGTGTCTCAAGAAACCAGGATGGATGACTAAAGAAATTTCAACGGAGTTAAGCTTTAAATGGAACATGTATAGGAAATGGAAAAAGGGGGAATCACCAAAGAAGAATTCAAACAGATAGTGAACACGTGTAGGAGTAAAGTCAGAAAAGCTAAAGCGCAGAATGAGCTCAAGCTTGCTAGGGAGGTTAAGAACAATAAAAAGGGTTTTGGGGGGTATGTCCACAGCAAAAGGAAGAAGAAGGTAATGGTAGGGCCACTACGCGGAGAAGATGGCAAAATGCTAACAGGGGACAGAGAAAAGGCAGAATTACTCAACATCTTCTTTGCCTCCGTGTTTTAAGAAAAGGAAAAGGGTGAGCAACCTGAGGATAAAGGAACAGAGGACACAATAGGGGAAATCCAGCACAGAATAAGCAAAGAGGTAGTACAGGAATAACTTCTTAATCTAAATGAATTTAAATCTCCAGGACCAGATGAACTACATCCAAGAGTATTAAAAGAGCTGGCAAATATAATCTCAGAGCCATTGGCACTAATCTTTGAGAACTCTTGGAGAACAGGAGAAGTCCCAGCAGACTGGAGGAGGGCAAATGTTGTCCCCATTTTCAAAAAGGGGGAAAAGGAGGATCCCAACAATTATCGTCCAGTTAGTCTAAGATCAATACCAGGGAAGATTCTAGAGCAGATCATTAAACAGAGAGTTTGTGAACATTTAGAAGGCAATGCCATAATCACAAAAAGTCAACATGGGTTTCAGAGAAACAAGTCATGCCAGACTAATCTGATCTCTTTTTTTGATAAATTTACCAGCTTGGTAGATGAAGGGAACGCTGTGGATATCGCATACCTTGATTTTAGTAAGGCCTTTGACAAGGTTCCCCATGACATTCTTGCAAACAAGCTTGTAAAATGGGGGCTAGACAAGTTAACTGTTCAATGGATTTGTAATTGGTTGACCGGTCGAACCCAAAGGGTGCTCAGCAGTGGTTCCTCTTCATCTTGGAAAGATGTGACCAGTGGGGTGCCACAGGGTTCTGTCCTGGGCCCAGTGCTATTCAACATCTTTATCAATGATTTGGATGAGGGAATTAGGGGCATACTTATCAAATTTGCAGATGATACCAAATTAGGAGGAGTAGCTAATACCCTAGAGGACAGGGTCAACATTCAGAATGACCTGGATAGACTGGAGAGCTGGGCCAAAGCTAACAAAATGAAATTCAATACGGAGAAATGTAAGGTACTGCACTTAGGATGAACAAATGAAATGCATAGATATAGGATGGTGGAGACCTGGCTGAATGAGACTACGTGCGAAAGGGATCTAGGAGTCCTAGTAGACCACAAGTTGAACCTGAGTCAACAATGTGATGCGGCAGCTGAAAAGGCCAATGTGATTTTGGGCTGCATCAGTAGAAGTATAGTATCTAGATCAAGGGAAGTAATAGTGCCGCTCTATTCTGCCTTGGTCAGACCTCACCTAGAAGTGTCCAGTTCTGGGCACCACAATTCAAAAAGGATATTGACAAATTGGAGCGTATCCAGAGAAGGGCGACTAAAATGGTGAAAAGTCTGGAAACCATGCCTTATGAGGAAACAGTTAGGGAGCTGGGTATGTTTAGCCTGGGAAAAAGATGGTTAAGGGGTGATATGATAGCCCTGTTTAAGTATTTGAGGATGGAGCAAGCTTGTTTTCTGTTGCTCCAGAGACTAGAACACGGAACAATGGATGCAAGCTCCAGGAACAGAGATTCCACCTCAACATTAGGAGGAACTTTCTGACAGTAAGAGCTGTTTGGCAGTGGAACACACTCCCTCAGAGCGTGATGGGGTCTGCTTCCTTGGAGGTCTTTTAACAGAGGTTGGATGGCCATCTGTCGGGGATGCTTTGATCGTGATTTCCTGCATGGCAGAGGGTTGGACTGGATGGCTCTCGTGGTCTCTTCCAACTCTGCAATTCTATGATTCTATGATTCTGTGATTCTATGAAGGGGGTAGCAGCAGGGGAGAAATAGGAGAAGGCAGTTTGTGTTACAAATTCACATTTCATTGCTTATTAAAATAGCTCAGTGCTTGAAACAAATAGGACATCAGTTGGTTATACAAATTAGAATCTCTGGTAAACTCAAGGGGAAACAAATTGGAAGTGTATGTATTGAAATAATAGATAAAAGACAAAAAAGAAGAGAGAGTGAAACATTTAAGATATGTTAAATATGTAATCTGATGTATAAATTAAATTTAAGTTTCACTAAGGACATCAATGATGTATTTTTCTTTTACGAATGTAATATAATAGTTGCATGTACTATGAGAATACATGTCAAAAATGAAAGCTTATTAACTAGTTATGTTATGTAACTTGATAAAAATTATTAATAAAAAAATGAAAAAAAAATAAAATAGCTCAGTGCTTGAAAATGCTTTCTTTCCAGGAGTTTATACATAAACCTGTGATGATTCCCCCCACATGCTGTATCCAAGAAGCAGCTTCTCCTTAGTGTAAAATTCTCTAGCAATGGGAGCCTAGCAAGTTTATCAGTACTGCCAGTGGCACTTGAACAGTGAAGAAGGTGGGATTGGAGTCAATCTTAAAAACATGTTTTTACCAGCATTTTTTTAAAAGGGGTCATGGAAACAAAGGTGTTTTAGATGTCTGCTTTGCCTGAAATCTATGAACAGGCAAATAGACTTCTTTGATCAAGCTAAAGGTCAATTGAAAGACCACCCATAAAATATGCCATGTTAGAGACAAGCCCCTTGAAATTTTTACTTTGGCTCTTCTCATATTCTAGCCATTTCAACCTATTGCTGATCCCTCCTATGCCATAAATTTGTTATCTCTGTATTTGTCAAACTAATGTCCAGTACGCTATCTCTCTTTTAAATAATAGGACTGATAGAATAACCCATCTTTATTTAAACGTATTACAATTCTAACACTTGTCCCATTAAATATACACCCCGTTCACATTCACACACTGATGCAGTCTTTTTTTCCACTGGTTGAATGGATGGAGCAGATCAGTTTCTGTCAGCTGTTTCAAAACATCTATCATTTTCTTCTTTACTGCATCAATTGACTTAAAAACGTGTTTCTTTTAAGCACCGATTTCACTTTAGGGAAAAGAAAAAAGTTGCATGATGCCAAATCTGGTAATATGGAGGATGTTCAAGTGTACTAATATGTTTATCATCCAAAAACTGCATCACACAAAGTGCTGTATGAGCAGGTGCATTGTCTTGATGAAGAATGAAACCATTTCCCCACAGTTCTGGCCTTTTTTTCCTGACTCTTTCAGCTTTGTCAAAACTTCCTTATAATAATGCTGGTTCACTGTTCTGTCTTCTGGAACCTATTCTGCCAAAATTATGCCTTTGATGTAAAAACAAAAATGCTGAGCATGGCTTTGAATGTGGACTTGCTTTGATGTGCTTTTTTCTTTTTTGGTCATGATGGTGATGATGGTGTTTTCCAGTGCATTGACTGTCAGTTTGTCTCAGGATCATACTGGAAGATCCAGGTTTCATCGCAAGCGATGTTTTTTTGAAAAAGTTTTGGGTCCATTTCAAGTTGCTGCAGAATGTCAGCGCAAATTTCCTTGAGGTAGTATTTTTCCTCTGGTGTGAGAACCCTAGGGACCATCTTGGCACAAAAATTTCTCATATTGAGATACTCATGCAAAATCTTCCATGCATTCATTATCTTCCACATTCTCATGTCCTTCTCTGAATCTTTTGTGCCATTCAAACACACACACACACACAAGACATGCACTCTTCCCGGTAGGTCTCAGTAAGCATTTGAAAAGATTCCATTAGTGCTCTATTCAATTTTACTAAAAATTTCAAATTGACACATTGCTCAACTTTTAAACTTAGCATTTTTCCTGGCATACAACAGACAACACAGCTGCTTTAAACCATGACTGACAATTCACTGAATGGCCAAGAGTGTTGAAGTTTGTCATGCAGGTTCAGATGTGTTCAAGGTCACCACTCAAGCATTCACAATCAATTCTCCCTGATTTGTCTGAAAGGTAGAAGCACAATCTCATTATTTAATAGACACACTTTGTATGTGCAGTATTGCTTACTCCCAAGTAAGTCTATATAGGATTGAATCCTCTTGAGAAAAAGTATATGTTATGCTAAGTGTGGAATTTCCAGTTACATCTATATGTCACTGCAATCACAGTTAACGGGGAAGGGAAGCTTATTTTCATTCACAATTGCAAGGAACCTTCATCTCATTCTCCAGTGCAGTTATCCATAAAGATAAGTACCTTCTATTGATACAAATGACAGCTTCCCATCCCCCCTCCCCCCTGCCCAGGCTAACTGAAGTGCAGGAAGGCAGTTTTTGTTGGAATTACAACTCGAAGAAACAGTTACCCTTCTGTTCCTCCTTCACCACAGGACAAATAAAAATTAGGGTCTTTGTACCTAGTATTAACATTTTTTAAAAAACTCCTCTGACATATTTGCTAAGTACACATTAAGAATAAAATGAAGCTTGGTCCAGCAGTCTGTTTCTAGCAGCTGCCAATGAGACTCCTCTGGGAAGTCACAATCAAGGTACAAAGACAATAATTGTCCTAGTTGTTTGTCCACAGCATTGGATGTTCAGAGGGATTCCGACTCTAAATTAGACAGTACAAAGGGAAAATATTTCATTTCTCCATTTACTTTCATTACCAGAAGTGTCATTCATTTCATAACTCATTAGAATTACAATTATTTCATCACTTATTGGGGACTTATTTCCGTAACTCTTGCTTGCTTTGGGTTTCCTACTGATGTCAATGAGGGATTTGGCCAGGTTTCTGCAGACTGTAACTTGGTTTTTTCTCTCCAAATGAGTAGATTTTTTCAGGCGTTCTAATGCTCCTCATTTTGTAAGCATTCATTTTGTAATCAAACAGATGAAGAACCATAGTCTAGTAGCTGTGAAAATACAGAGGTAACACAGATATGAGGAGAGATTGGAATTATGTAATGTTAACCTATATAGCCTTACATACTAGTTGCAGATATTAATCAGAGAATGGAGCATGCCAGAAGCTGAAGCAGAAACACACACAAGCAAACTAATAGAATGGAGTCTCTGCATTTTTGTTGTTTTCAAGTGTGTATCTTCACTGCCTTACAGTTTTGCAAAAAGAAAAAAAAGTCTATATTGAAAGCAATCTTTTGAATTTATCTTATTTTAAATGGGAAAAGTGAAAGCATAAATCATCACTACTTCTCCATCAACTGAAGTGTGTTATAAAACATTGGGGGGGGGGGACATTCTAAAGTGACATTTTTAATTATTTCACTTGGGATTAAAATACTCCTTCACATGCAATGTTGGTTGCTCAACTGGGTATTCAAAAATTTCAATTTACTTTAACAGTATTTACGCTGGAACTTTGCATAAGAGCTGCATAAAAATATACCTCGTTGCAGATGCTCAGAAACAAAACCATTGGTAAGTACCCACCAGGTGCTCCCAAAATCATCTTTTTTCCCCCTCAATGAGAATGGTTCATGACAATTCAGTAGACTGTACCATCTATAAACTGCCCAATGTGCTCATTGGTATGATTACTGATTTTAATTTATAAAGCTGAAATTGCAGAATAAATTAGGGACAGCTCACTTATCTTTAGCGGTGGTGCTTCTACTACTGTGCTTTTCTCAGTTTAACTTTTTACAGATGAGCTCTCTATGCAGAAGAAATCTTAAGTCTTTATACATATATATATAAACACACACATACACACACACACACACTAGAATCATTGAATTGGTAAGAGCCTCCATGGGCCATTGAGTCCAGCTCCCTCCTCAGAGCAGCGTCTCCAGCTAAAGCATCCTTAGCAGGTAGCTGTGCAGCCTTTTTCCAAAGGCTTCCAGAGAAGGAGCCCCCACCATTTCTCTAGGCTGAGAAATTGGTTCCATTGCTGAGCTGCTCTTACTGTCAAGACGTTCCAATATGCAATCAAAATCTACTCTCCAGTAACCTTAAACCTGGTCCTACTCTTTGGGGCAGCAGATAACAGGCCTTCCCTCTCCAGTTTGTGGCAGCACTTGAGGTATTTAGAGTACAATCATGTCATCTTCTCAGTCTTCTCTTCACCAAGCTGAATATGCCCAGCTTCTTCAACATTTTCTCATAGACTGTGTTTTCCACGCCTCTGATAATTCATGTAGCCCTTCTCAGAAGCTGCTTCAACTCCTATATTTTTCTTAAAATGAGGCACCCAGAACTGAACACAAAACTCCAGATGAAACCTGACCAGTGCAGAATATAATGGGATTACAGTGGGCTCTTGGTAAATTGCTGGAGTTTGGTTCCCGGACCCCCCATGGATACCAGATTCCATAGATGCTCAAGTCCCATTATAAACAATGGCATAGTAAAAGGTGTTCCCTATATAAAATGGTAACATCATGGTTTGCTTTTTGGAAAAAAAATTTTTTTTTGGGGGGGGGGAAATATTTTCAAGCCATGGATGGTGGAATCTAAGGATACAGAACCTATGGTTATAGAGGGCTGATTGTATTACTTCCCTTGGCTTGGAAACTATGCTTCTATTAATGCAGGCTAAAATAGCATTCGTATCTTTGCTACAGCATCACACAGCTGGCTCATATTCAAATTACAGTCAACCATAATCCCAAGGTCCTTTTCACATGTAGTACTGCTGAGCCATGCTTTCCCCATCCAAGAAGTGTGCATTTGGTATGTATGGCCTTAATATAGAATTTTGCATTTGTCTCTATTGAATTTTATTAATTTGTGTCCAATTTTGTAGTTTATTTAAGTTCTTTTGAATTCTGTTGTTATTTTCCAATGTGTTGGCCGCCACTCCCAGTTTTACGTCATCTGAAAACTTGAGAAGGATTCCCTCCACCTTGTCATCTAAGTCATTGATAAAAATGTTGAAGAGTAATGACCCTAGGAAAGATCCCTGAGGCACTCCACTCAAGACCTCTTTCCAGTTTGAAGTGCAGCTATTGTTGTTATCATTATCATTTATTTATATAGTGCCGTCCATGTATATGACACTTTACAACAATCAAAAACAGTGGGTCCTGCCAGAGGTATATAGTCTATAATATATGTGCACACACAAACACACAGAAGGAAGGAATAATAAAATATAAAACTATACAATACAGTTAAAAACAATTTTTCCAAATAAAATACAAAAAAATACAATATAATGTAAAGCAAAGTAACCAATATATGTTATCAAATATACAAGATTATAAAACAATATTAAACTAAAATTCAAAAAGTTTTAGTAAACAAGACAGTCTTTAGTTCAGATTTAAAAATAGTGAGGGAAGGAGCAGTCCAGAAATGTTCAGGGAGATGATTCCAAGAGTATGGAGCAGTGAGTGAGAAACAACACAGCTGAGCCAATGAAGAGAAAAGTCTTAGTTGGGTGAGAAGCCTACAATTCCTAGAATTTAAATCTTGATCATGCTGGTAAAAAGAAATATGGGCTGAAATGTTGGGGCAGGGGAGCTAGGTTGTGTAAGACTTTAAATGTTAAAACAAGAACTTTATGCTGAATCCTTGAAAGAATGGGTAACCAATGAAGAGATATCAAAAGCTGGGTAACATGATCAAAATGGCAGGCCAAAAAGATAATATTAGCAACAGTTGATTAAGGTGGGATAATGGAAGACCAGTCAAAAGAAGATTGCAATAATCAAGGTGGGAAATGACCAAGGCATGAACTAAGGTCTCAGCAGTGGAAAATGTCTGATTTGGGCAATTTTATTTTAAAAAAAAACCCTGACCTGACTTTGCTACAGCCTCAATGTGAGGAACAAAAGACAAAGAGTAAAAATAAAGCCAAGTCTACATGCTTTCTTCACAGGTTAAATGGGAAGGAACACTGTTAATGGTGATGGAGAGAGTATATTGTAAAGAAGATTTTAGAAGGAAGAAAAGTATTTCTGTCTTTGCCATGTTACGTTTTAGGCAACAGTGAAGCATCCATGTTGAAACTGATGAAGGCATGCTGTAATATAATGTTCAATGTCAGAAGAGAGTTCTTAAGTGGAGAATGTCATCAGCATAAAGCTTTTGAAAATAACGAAAATTGATAAGATTACCTAAATTTAGTGTATAAAGAGAAAACAACAAAGGGCCCAGAAACCTATGGAATCCCAATTGAAAGAGGAAAAGAAGAAGATACATGACTTCCAGCTACCACTTTAAATTACTGACCTGAGAGATAAGATGCTGGCCTTGATTATGAGTCTTTGAGAATTCTTTTCCTACCAGTTATGGATCCATCTGACAGTGTTCCCATCTAGTCCGCATTTAATCAGTATGTTAATCAAAATATTATGGGGGACTTTATCAAATGCTTTGCTGAAATCCAGATAAATGACATCCACAGCATTCCCATGTACTAAACTAGTGTCCTGATACGTGTGTGTGTGTGTGTGTGTTCTCATATATATATGAGATTAGTTTGGCAGGATTTTTTCTTGACAAACCCTGTTGGCTCCTACTTATCACTGTATTGTCATCAAGATACATGCAGACTGACTCCTGTATAATCCATTCTAATATTTTTTCCTGATATTGAGGTCATGCTGACCAGTCTGAAGTTACCTGGATCTTCTTTTTTGCATTTTTTGGAGAGAATGTTTACCCTTCTCCAGTCTTCTGGTGCCTCATCTGTTCTCCAAGATTTATATGAAAAAATAGTGGCAAATGTTTCAGAGTATATGTCAGCAAAATCTTTCAGTACTCAGGCATGCAGTACTTCTGGCAGTGCAGATTTGAACTGATTTAGGTTAGAAAGATGATTCCTGACTAAGGAGATTATCAGACATGGCAAAAACTGTGTCAGAGGATCACTAGAACAAAAGGAAGCCCCGACATTCTCAGACGACATTGTCCTCCTGTGTCTCAGAGGCATAGTGCGGCTGTCATTAAGGTATCCTTTTTTATTGTCAGCTTGTCCCTGTCAATAAAAAAGGGAAACCTCATCCACCGAAGTGCTACACCTCCAGAATGGCAGAAGGATGTAACGTCTGGTAATGTTGCCCTTCCTGTTCTCCTCCCGTTCTTCTGGTGCAGTTTGTAATGTGGTTTTTAGCTGTGCTCTCCCACACCTGATAATCTCCAAAGTCCCTATTAATCTCAATTTGGAATCCAGATCCCTTGACAAGATTTGTGCTCCTTTATGGATGCCTACATTTTTTCTTTTGGGGAGAAAATGGAAGCAAAATAGATTTTGAGTAGTTCTGCCTTTTCATTGTGATCTGTTAGCATTTCACGATCCTTAATGGACAGCACCCCACTGTCTCCTTGGTCATTCTGTTGCCATGAGTGTATCTGAAAAAAACTTTTTTGTTAGTCCTTGCTAGGTGCTAGACTCAGCTCTTCTGAGTGTGTAGCTTGCGTTATGCTGTTCCTGCAAGCTTGGGCTCTTCCTTGGTGAATCATCCTTCCTTCTGTTGCTTATACATAGTTTCCCCCTCCCTTTTCACTTCCTCCTTGAGTTTTCTGTGTAGCCACATTGGCTTTTTTAGGCTTCAGCTGATAAGCCAGCTGCGCCTTTACCTGGATACAAGGGATCTGGAAACTGTGGTACATGCTTTCGTAACCTCACGTTTGGATTACTGCAACACATTCTACATGGGCTACCCTCGTGCCTAACACGGAAACTTCAACTGGTACAAAATATGGCAGCCAGGTTAATTACGGGTACATCTAGGAGAGAGCATATAACACCTGTGCTTAAATCTCTCCACTGGCTGCCAATCAGTTTCTGGACACAGTACAAGGTGTTGGTTTTAACCTTTAAAGCCCTACATGGCTTGGGTACATCTTATCTCCAGGACCGCCTCATCCCATATGATCCCCCCTGTGCACTTCAGTCTTCTGGGAGGAGCCTGCTACAGCCTATGAAAACTAGGCTGTCGCAGACCTCCCAGAGGGCCTTCTCTTCTACAGCTCCCAGACTTTGGAATGGCCTGCCAGACAAGATCCGTCTTATCACTACTCTTGATAGCTTCAAGAAAGTGCTAAAGATGGATCTCTTCCAGCAGGCCTTTCCGGAATAACTTCCCGGCTCAAGTGGAGTTGATTACTTACCCGCCCCCCCTGCCACTATTGCCAATTTTTTGTATATTGTATTGTATTTTATCTTTGTTTTAATTCTTTACTACTTTAATTTAGTTTTAAGGGGTGGGAGGGTTAGGATTGGGCAGGATTGTTTTAACTTGCTGTTGTTTTAATCCTGTTGTACGCCGCCCAGGTTGCCGAGCAGAGGGGTGGGTTAAAGATAAAAATTTATGATTATATTATTATATTTTTCAGATGTTTCCCATTTTTCTTCTGCCATGGGATTGTTTGTGATTGTGCTTTTTGCAAGTCCTTCAAGAACTCTAACCTTTGTTAGTTATTTTTATTTTATTTTTTTTAGGATTCTTTTAGATTCCACCCAGTATTTCTCTGAACTTGGTAAAATCAGCTTTCCTGAAATCCAAGGTCCGTGTTTGACTATACTCTTCTTTGCCTTGCCCCACAATTGTGAATTCTATCATTACATGGTCACTTTCCACAAAACTACCAGCTACTTTGATTCCTGTGACCAACTCCTCCTGGAGTTCAGTCCAGGATTGCCAATCTCCCTTTGCCTTCCTCTACCATTTGAAAGAGAAAATTATCTGCAAGGCACATCTGGAATTTGTTGGACAGCCTTGGCTTAGTGTATTAACTCATGTTTTACTTTAGATATATCATGAGAAAACATGACTCATTAGAAAAGACAATAATGCTTGGTCAGGTAGAAGGCAGTGGGAAAAGAGGAAGATTGCATTAGAAGACTCAATCAAGGAAGCCACAGCCCCGTGTTTGCTGGACCTGAATGGGGCTTTTGACAAAAGAGCAACTTTGAGGTCTGTCATTCATAGGGTCACCTAAGCTGAAATTGACTTAATGGCGATTAACAACAGCAACAGTAAATTATATATCAACACTTATATCATCGTATATACTAAGAGGGAAGTCTGACAATGGATCTTTGGGTAACAGAACTGTCATACATGTGCAAGGGGAGACCTTCTTCCACCCTGAAGCTTTAAAGAACTGCTTCCTATTAAGAGTCAAGACCTTGGCTGGGCTGGGTGAGTGTTTGCTTGGAAGCCACGCCCCTTCTTCCACCCTGAAGCTTTAAAGAACTGCTTCCTGCTAAGAGTCAAGAACTTGGCTGGGCTGGGTGAGTTTTTGCTTGGGAGCCACGCCCCTTCTTCCACCCTGAAACTTTAAAGAACTGCTTACCTGTCAAGAGTCAAGACCTTGGCTTGACTAATTTCCACCTCTCAGCGGTGGTGGCGCAGTGGCAACGGTGAGGGCTGGGAAGGCTATATTAGCCAGTCCAGGACACCATCTCCCCCCGGCACCTCTGCGAAGCCTTGAGGGTGTGTGCTTTCGGCAGTAGCGCAGCAGCAATGGCGAGGGTGGGGAAGGCTATATTAGCCAGCCCAGGACACCACCTCTCCCCGACACCTCTGCGAAGCCTTGAGGGTGTGTGCCTGCCCAGCCCCAACTTCCATCTATCAGTGGCAGCGGCGCAATGGCGATGTTTGGCAGCTGCAGGACCAAGATCAATCTTGGTCCTTAGAGCCTAAGTACTACTTCTCCTAGCGGCGCACCACCAACACAGCAATGACAATTAGGCTATTTTCTTTTAGAGGCTGCCATGGTTGCCTTGAGGAATGGCCAGTTTGGAGGCTGAAACTTGCCCAAGGGACCATCTTCCCTAGTGGAGGCCAGACTGAGGTGGAGGGGTGTATGCCTTGGAGTGTACACCTGGGTCTTCAGCTTCTCCCCTCAGATGGTATTGTGCCCCTCCAGTCTTACCTGAGGCTGGGAAGGAGGTGGGGGCAGCCATCGGAGTAGTGTTGGGGAATGGGAGATATGGTTGGAACAGAGCGAACAAATGTTGCAAAAGAAGATGGGATCGCTGTTTGAAAGCTATTCCGTCTTCAGTTCCCTCTGTTCCCCAGAATGGCTTGGAGAGCAGACCATTCCACAGAACCTCACTTTGCTCCTCTGCAATGTCAGGTCGGTGAAGAATAAGACTCATATAATCCAGGATCTCCTCTTGGATGAGAACGCTGATCTGGCTTGCTTCATGGAGACCTGGCTGGGAGAGGATAGCGCTGTCACATGGGTGCAGGCCCTCCCAGCCGGGTACTCTGTTAACGAGCAGGTGAGGGGAAATGGGGGGGGCGGAGTGGCTCTAGTCCATAAGAACCACCTGACCTTGACCAGGATACCTGTCCGGAACACAGTCCACTTCGAGTGTATGTACCTAAGCCTGAAGACCAGGGATAGCTTGGGGATTCTGCTAGTCTACCGGCCACCCCGTTGTCTAGCAGACTCCCTAACCGAGCTGACACAGCTAGTCTCAGAGCTGCTGCTGGAGTCCCCCAGACTTTGGTTTTGGGAGACTTCAACATCCCACTCGAGACCAACTTAACAGGTGCGGCTCGGGAGTTCATGGAGACCATGACAAACATGGGCCTATCCCAATTGGTCAATGGGCCCACACATTGTGCAGGTCATACACTTGATGCGGTCTTTAGTTCGGATCAGGCATATCCGTGGGCGGAGGTAAGCAGTAACTCCGCTTTGTCATGGACGGATCATTTCCTGGTCAAGATGGAACTTAGAGGCTACATCCGCCCCACCGGGGGTGGTGGACCCATCAAAATGCTCCGCCCTCGAAGGCTAATGGAACCTATGGGTTTCCAGAAAGCCTTAGAGGCTTTAATGGTTGGAAATGCCGGTGATCCTGTCGATGCTCTAGTTAATACCTGGAACACGGATCTCACCAGAGCTATCGACACGATTGCTCCCAAGCATCCTTGCCAATCCACTTCTAACCATAGGCCATGGTATATGCCTGAGCTTAGGGAAATGAAGCGGTTTGGACAACGACTAGAGTGCAGCTGGTGGAAGACTCAACTCTTATCTGACAGAAGTCGCCATAGGAACTTTCTTTGGTCCTATCAGGAGGCAATGCGTGCAGCACAGAGATCCTTCTCCTCTGCACGTATTGCGTCTGCACAGTCTCATCCAGCAGAGCTGGTTAGGGTGGTGAGGGAGCTGACGCAGGTGTCCCCTGTGCCAAATCCCTTGCTTAACCCGATGACTGCCTGCTGTGATGCATTTAATAACTTCTTTGCAGATAAAATCACTCAGATAAGAGCCGACTTAGATGCTGCTATTGTAACAGAAACAATGGATGAGGTGTCCAGCAACTCCGCCAATGTAATTATACTGGATCATCTTCAATCTGTGAGTACCGATGACGTGGACAAGCTCCTTGGTAGTGTGAGGAAGACTACCTGCCCCCTCAACCCTTGCCCATCCTGGCTGGCCGTCCAGGGATGGGATGCATTGCGGAAGTTCCTTGTGAGCATCATCAATGCGTCCTTCAGGGAAGGATATATTCCATCATGTCTAAAGGAGGCAACTGTTAAGCCTATTCTGAAAAAACCTTCCCAGGACCCCCTGGATATGAAAAATTATAGGCCAGTCTCTTTATTACCATTTTTGAGCAAGGTGATAGAGAGGGTGGTTGCTCTTCAGCTCCAAGCTGTCTTGGATGAAACCGATTATCTAGACCCATTTCAAACTGGCTTCAGGACAGGCTTTGGGGTTGAGACGGCCATGGTTGCCTTGACTGACAATCTGCGTCTGGGCATCGACAGGGGTAGTGTGACCCTGTTGGTGCTCCTAGACCTCTCAGCGGCTTTTGATACAATAGATCACAGCATTCTTCTGGATCGCCTGAGGGAGTTATGCATCGGAGGCACTGCTTTGCAGTGGTTCTGGTCCTTCCTCTCGGGCAGGTCCCAGAGAGTGCTGCTTGGGGACAGTAGCTCCAGTAAAAGGGAGCTCACCTGTGGAGTACCACAGGGTGCTATTCTGACCCCCATGTTATTTAACATCTATATGAAGCTGCTGGTTGAGATCATTCGGAGTTACAGAGCTGGGTGTTATCAGTACGCTGATGACACTCAGATCTATTTCTTTGTATCTCATTCATCGGCCTTGAATTCTGACGGCATCTCTTCTCTCAATGAATGTCTTCAGGCAGTAATGGGCTGGATGAGGAAAAACAGATTGAGACTGAATCCAGACAAGATGGAGGTGCTCACGGTAGCGGCCCCGAAACCAAGAATTGAGTTGCAACCTCCAGCCTGGACGGGGTCACACTCTCCTCCAGTGACTGTGTTCACAGTCTGGGGGTGCTCCTTGACTCATCGCTCCTGATGACAATCAGGTAAATGCGACAGTCAGGAGTGCTTGTTATCAGCTTCTGCTGATATGCTAGCTGCGCCCTTTTCTGGAACTAAGGGATCTTGAGACCGTTGTGCATGCGCTGGTAACCTCAAGTCTTGATTTCTGTAATGCACTCTACATGGGGCTACCCTTGTGCTTGGTTCAGAAATTACAGCTGATACAAAATATGACGGCCAGGCTTGTCTCTGGAACATCTAGGAGGGACCACATTACTCCGGTTTTGAGGTCCCTCCACTGGCTGCCTATCGGCTTCCGGGCCCAGTACAAGGTGTTGGTTATCACCTTCAAAGCCCTACATGGCTTGGGTCCAAGCTATCTCAGGGACCGCCTTCTCCCTTATAATCCTCCCCGCGCTCTCTGGTCCTATGGGAGGAATTTGTTGCAGCCACAAAGATCTAGGCTTGTGACCACCTCCCAGAGGGCTTTCTCGGCTGTCGCCCTCAGACTGTGGAATGGCCTGCCGGATGAGATCCGCCTATTGACATCAAGATGGATCTCTTCAGGCAGGCTTTTCCAGAATAGCTAATCCCGGCCTCAGGAACCCCCTTTGGAAGATGATTGTGGAGCTCCTAACTGTTGCTGCTCGCTAGGAAGGGTTTTTAATAACAATTGTATTATATGTTGATTTTAATTTGTATTGATTTAATAATGTTTTAAGGGGGAAGGGATTTTGAGTTGTTTTATATTATATATTATTTTACTGTTGTAAGCCACCCCGATTGTTCGCAGAGGGGCGGATATAAATAAATTTTATTATTATTATTATCAGCAAGCATGGAGGAACCACAAGGTATGCAGAAACACACAGACACACATAACATAACTTCTATGGTGAGAGTTGGGAGAATCTTCTCACATTGCCCAATGATGTCTGAACATAATTGGTGAGCACACATTTCTGGTTGACCATTAGAAAGAATCTACACACTAATATTCCACATTTTGTTTCTGTTCTCACTTGTTCTTTCCTAAGACCCCATGTGCTGACAGAAGTGGATCCCAAAGAGGCTTCTAAGAAACAAGAGGGAAGCATCACCATGTTGAGAGATTTGCAGATACAAAACAACATATTTAAGGAACACATCACTAGAGGGTAAGTCTCCACAGTAATCGGCTGACCATGTTCAGTGACCATGAGGATCTATCAGTGAGGAAATATAGAAAACTGAGCTGGGGTGTGGGTACTGCACTGGCTTGCTTGAGCCCTTCACAGCTTAGGATATTCCAGAGGGAGGCATTGTTGGTTGGTCCAAACTGTGAATAAGATGTATCAATTCAGATGCAAAATGGATCTAAACACAGACCGATGTATGTATTGTCAGTTCTGAATGTGTGATTGTGGCCTGCCTACTGACCAGTGGAAGCCCAATTCCCTGGCTCACATCTGGTGAAGGGAAATGGAAGGAATGATGGAAGCAGAATTCTTCTGTCCTGTGTCTAGAAACAGCAAGTACCAGGGAAAACGGATTAGAATAGGGTAAAGCAATCAGAAGGGAGGCCAGCCAGTGCACACCATACATGGGTAGTCTAAAGAATTATCCAAAACTAAGGCCAGATCCACAGTACACAATTAATCCAGTTTCAAAGTGGAATATTTGTCATGGAGCCTTCCTATGGAATCCTAAGATTTGTAGTTTGGTGAGGCACCAGCACTTTTTGTCAAAAAAGGCCTTGTAAAACTACAAATCCAAGGATCCAATAGAAGGAGCCATGGCAAAAGTTTCAAACTAGATTATTTGTGTAAAGTGGATTTGGCCTAAGTAGTAATGAGGTCTCAAACATTTCAAAGTCAAACCCTAAAGGCAAATTGTCAAAATGAACAAAGGAAATGATGAGAGGTACGAACTCAGAGTTGGTCCAGAGGTCAGAAATTCTGAGTAATCCAAGAGAACAAGAAAACATATACCAAGTTACTGAGTAATTGTCTTCAAAAAGAACTCCCCTCAACTGCTGGGAAATTTACAGCTGCTTGACCTTGATATGTCAGGTGACCTATTACTTAGTGTTTCCTATTTAAGTCTTTTGAGAGGTGTTGGCTCTTTCTGTACTTTTGTTTTTCTGACTGTATTTCTGCAAACAACAGTGGCACTCTTCAATGTCCATCTGTTGATGTAGGGCCTGCCCTGCCAGGGTTCTTCATCAGCTACCTGATTCCATGCCTTGTCCTGTTCTGGGGAGGAAGTGTCATTTGAAGCCAGAGGCACATCAGATCTGACTCCTTTGAGTTGGATTACTCAGAGTAAGTCATGATACCCACACTGACAAATGGTTCTCCTGTCACCTAGGCTGAGCCAGGTCATATATCCTCCATGCTGCTCAATCTCTATGTGCCTCTTAAGTGAATTTCCATCCTGGAGATTATGGTCAAACAGACCCAGTCTCCCACCAAATTAGATCAATATAGGTGCAACATGCTGAACAATGAATATACATTGTCTCAAGGAAGAGGGTGAAATGAAGTTGATGCTTGAATACGGAGTGATCCAGGGTGGGAGTATCATTGCTTTGGCCCATTTTTCCTGCCTCTCTAGGAGACCCTTGAAAATGTGCACATAGGGAAGAGGACAATGCCAGCAGCTGCCACCATAGAGGCACCCTCTGCCACTGCTCAGTATCTACCTACCAGTTAGAAATAGAAATATCCAGCTAAGGCTGGTGACCATTTTGCTAAATGTACAAGCTGCCTCAGGGGGCCACAAGGCAAAACTGTGTTTGTGAAATATGAAGTGATCCTTGGCATGAAGGTCATAATAGCTTATGTTGAATGTCTGAGGATGCACATTACTAATGGGAAGGAATATGACAAAAGTTTTTATTTGTGGTTTATTGGCAGACTGAAACAATCACAAAAATACCATGGTGCCTTAGAAATGCTGGCCCACAAGTATTTTCAGATCGCCTCAGAAACCATTTGCAAAAGCTGCTGAAAATAGATTTGCCCTTTTCCAGTGACAGGAATAAAAGTGAGGAATAGGGCTTGGTTGCACGGAAGGGAAATCTTACACTTTCCTTTGTTTGTCAGTTCCACATTGTGTCTGATGACTTGGAGACATGACAACTGTGCATTTTATATCTACAGGATATCTTCCCTGTGAAGGGTGATTATTATGTAGCTTTTGTGGTGCTCATGACTTACCGAAGTCTATCTCCGGAATGAAAAAGAAATAATCATTACCCTTCACTGGAGATATTTTATTTGTTCTCTGAGAGGTTGCTTCTTCATATAATAATAATAAAAAAAGTTCACATCCAAGGTTTGAATTAGTAAGCACATCAACTTCAATCAGTCAAGTTTGATTTCATACTAACTAAATATGAAATGTGAATGCTATAGCCTTTCATAAGAACATTTGCTTCTTTTAAAATGTGGATTACTTCAATAAGAAAGTGAGCTAAAAGAAGGAGCTGAATGATAATCAGAAATCTTGAAAGATCTTATATGTCCAAACAGATACTACCCTATTGTGCATTTGGACCCTATTATATTCACATACCCCAAAGTTCAGTTAGTCTCCATAATACACAAATGACTCACCCGAGCAAGAGTCAAGATACTTTCCCGAAATATTGCACATTGTGGGCAGAAGATGCAAACAACAATCCAAACAATGTACTTCTCCACAGCTTCTTCCTAAGTTGTTCCCCTTAGGAGAGGGCAAAATGATAGAAAAATGACATTGTAGTACACTAGACATAGAAGCAGGTTGTGAAGTCACTGCTTCAGATCTATAATTCCAGCTGTATTTTTTCTGCCTAATATCACATCTGCTCTCTGAGTTTTTGTCCACTTTCCAGAATGCTCCTCCATATAGATGTATAGAATCATATAATTGCTACAAGGTTCATATTGTCCAATCCTCTGCCATGAAGGAATAGATAAAGAACTCCTGAGATATGGCCGTTCAACCTCAAGAGAAAGAGAGTCCACCACCTTCCAAGATATTCCATTCTACTGTCAGACAGCTCTTACCATCAATAAGTTCTTTCTCAGGTTTAGGTGTAATCTTTTTCTTGTGCTTTGAATCCATTGGATCATGTCCTAGGCTGCTGCCATACTTTAGAAATAATGCAGTTTGACATTGCTTTAACCATCATGGCTCCATCCTATGGAATCCTGGATTGTAGTTTTGTAGTTTGTTGTGGCACCAGAGCTCTGACAGAGAAGGCTAAATATCTCAAAAAATTACAAATCCAAAAATTCCATAGCATTGAGCCATGGCAGTTAAAGTGTTGTCAAACTGCATTATTTCAGCAGTGTGGCAGTGTCCCTAGTTTCTGGAGCAGCAGAACACAAGTTTGTTCCATCTTCTAAATGACATTCCTTAAAATATTTTTAACGATAGCTGTCATATCATCTCTCTTCTGCAAGCAAAACGTATCTAGCTTCCTAAACCTTTCCTCATAGGGTTTTCCAGACTTTTTACCATCTTGACCTCCCTTCTTTGAATATGTTCCAGCATGTCAATATGCTTCTTTAACTGTGGTGACCAGAATTGTACTCATTATTCCAGGTGAGATATGACCAAAGTAAAATAGAGTGATACTGTTACTTCCCTTGATCTAGACACTGTATTCCTTTTGAGGCTTTTTTGAGGCTATTGGCTTTTTGGCTGCCACGTCATGCAGTTTTACTCATGCTTAGCCTGTAATCTAATAAGACTCCAAGAGCTTTCCAACATGTATTGCTGTCAAGCCAGGTGCCACCCATCCTATACTTGCACATTTCATAAATTTATCTCTGCTGGAATAAATTTCATTACTTTTGGCCCTATTCTCCAACCTTGTAAACTCATTTTGAACATGATTCTGTCCTCTGGGGCATTTACTGTCTCTTCTATTTTGGTGTTACCTGCAAATTTAATATGCAAGTCCTCTGTTCTGTCATCCAAATTGTTTATACAAATGTTGAATGATACTATGCCCAAGACAGAACGCTGAGATACCCTACCAATCACTTCTCTCTTCTTGTGCCTATTGATGTGTTCCTTGGGTTCAGTCTATAAAAGAGTTACAAATCCAATAGTAGGTTTGTCCACCCATATTTTACCAACTTATCTGCAACATTATCATGGGGAAACCCCAGACAAAAATCTTGCTGAAATCAAGATATACCGTACTACATGCAAGTCTAGACTTTATCAAAAAATGTCTGTCTTTTTTTTTTTTTGAGAATCTAATGCTGGCTCATCATAATCACAGTATTTCTTTCTATCTACTTCATATAAATAATGCAGTTTGACACCACTTTAAGTGCTGTAGCTCCATCCTATGGACTCATTTGTAGTTTTACAAGGTCTCTAGCCTTCTCTGCCAAAGAGTAATGGTGCCTCACAAAACTACAAATCCCAGGATTCTAAAGGATGGAGCCATGACAGATAAACTAGAAATCCCAGGATTCTAAAGGATGGAGCCATGACAGTTATTTCTAGTGTCTGTTTCATGATCTGTTCTAGAACCTTTCTTAATATTGACATCAAGCTGACTGGTTGGTAGTCGCTTGGGTGTCTTTCCCTCATTCCTTTCGAAGATGGGGACAACATTCACTTTCCTCTAGTTCTGACACCTCTTCTGTTCATGAAGAATTCTCAAAGATTATTGGCAAAAGCTCTGTGCTCATATCTTCAAATTCCAGTAGTACCCCTGGATGCAGTTTATCTGGCATTGGAGATTTCAATTCATTTAGAGTAGCTGGATATTCTTATGCTACGTCTTTACCAATTCTGCCTTGAGCTCTGCTTATTGCATTATTTGTTCTATTTTCACAGGTAGAGCACTGTTTTCTTTTGAAAGAAGAATAGTCAAAACAGTTATTGAGCAATTCCACCTTCTCTCTGTCCCTCATTAGTATTTCACCATCTTCTCCACTCAGTGTCCATGCCATTTCCTTGTTCTTCCTCTCACTCTGAACATGGGATAAAAACAAAGTAAAATGACAAAGATAAAAACAAATAAACTAAAACCCTGCATATTATTTTTAACATTTCTAGCAAGCTCGAGCTTGTTCTGAGTTTTAGCTTTTCTGACTGTCCCCCTGGCTATTTGTATTCCATTTTGGTGATTTTTACCTTTGTCCATTTCTTGTAAAATCCCTTATAAATCTCAATTTGTCTGATAGTTCTTTGTACAGCCACCCTGGTTTATTTAGACACTTCCCACTTTTTATTCTCACTGGAATTGTTTGCAACTACACCTTCAATATTTTGCCTTTAAGAAACTCCCATCCAGCATGAACTCTGTTACCCTTGGGCATTCCTGACCATGGGATATCATCAAGTATTTCCTTAATCTGACTGAAATCAGATTTCTTAAAGTCCAGAGTGCATGTCTAACTACATTTGGCTCCCTCTTCCTCTGACCAAAGAGGAATCCAAAATCCAAAGAAGACGTGGTCATTCTTACCCAAGGTTCCCACTGCTTCCTCTCCATTGACCCATTCTTCCATATTGTTTCCAATTAGTCCAAAATAACTTGCCTTCTCCACCTTCTGGAAAATGAAATTGTCAGCAAGTCAAGTAAGAGTTTTGTTGGGTTGCATATTGTTGGCAGCTTTGCCTTCCAACAAATACCACTGTATCTTTCCTTTTTTGAATGTTTGTCATCTGTTCTAGGAAGCTGTCATCCAAGTCTTCAGTCTGGCTTGAAGTCACTGTTGTTTCCCTCCCCTTTAATGCTTACCCAAATGCTCTCAACCTGTTTTTTATGCTTGTAGTCATGGATCTCCTAACAGGTATATGCATACTCGCACATTATACTACGCCTCCTGTTTTCCTATTTGGTCCATATCCATGGCAGATGTGTCTCCCCATATATATTTAGTTTTTCCTTATTGTATTGATAATCAAATTTAGGCCTGAGTCCTAGAATACACACATTGAATTAGATGTTGAATAGTCAATCAACACTTAAGTAAATTCCACTGATTCTCCGTTAATTGGTACTGCCAATAGTATTCAGCCCTTAGATTCCTTCTGTTCCTAAATCTACTCCTTATCCACTCTATGCAAGGTAAACCAGTCTCTTTTAACTCTAATGAATACCAGGTGCTGTATGCTATATTTCAGAGGAAGGAGCTATGAAAAACCTATGAAATTTATGAGGTCACCATAAGTCATTGATGACTTGAAGGCACACAAGCACACATAACCTTAAGGTTTCTATTATAATCCTCTTCTCAGAGACAAACCCAAAGTATACAGCACTGCCAGCCTAACTGGCTGTCCCTTCGCATGTCTTACTGGCTTTTGGTGCTCATCTGATGATCTAGCCATTCTAGTGATGTGTCTCTCCCATAGTATCGCCTTACTTTGAACTGCTAGAGCATGCTACTGCTTTTGCTGCTGAGAATGGGATCTATACCTGTATTTCACAAAGGCAGGAAGGATCCATACATGCATTATTGAGAACCTAGAATTTGAGCAAACTTGTTCAGTAAATGACAATGCTGAGTAATGCTACCAGGGAGGTTTGATGAAGGGGTTTCCTGCCCTTCCAGTAATCATGAGGGATTTCCTTCCCTATTGTTCCATGCCTGCCTTGCTACTAATCATTATCAATTTTCCTCCCTGTACTTCCATGCTTACCTTTAAAAAAAAAAATCAATCATTATTTAAATGTTGGTCTAAATGGTAAAACCTCATACCCACTAAACTTGTACTAATTTCAATATTTCTGGGAACTATGATTTGTAAGTATTATTGAAAAACAAATAAGCCAAACATGAACTGCTACTTTGATATGTGGACATGATAATGGAAGTTATATTTTGGAAATCTTGTCCTGTTGTGTATGTGTGCGAGAGAGTATAAAGGAACTAAAAATACAAAGAACAACAAAAGACTTCAAATTCATTGTGAGATAAATGCAGAATGACATGTAGATAACACTGACCCTGAAGCTGAAGAGGTTATGGTAGTAGTGATGCTTGGGAAACTACATCACGGGCAAGTGCGTATATTTTAGAAACATTATATGATGTTTAGTAGAACTGAGCATATATTTTTTGTCCCTTTTAAAACACATTATTTTTGAGAGAAAAAAGATAGATTTTAGTGCATATTTGGAGTGCAGGAAAATGAAAAGCCAGACTATTTTGCTATAATACCTAGAATTGTTGTAGTCTGCATTTCCTACAGTTTGTGTAGGGAATATTTAAGCACTTGTTTTTGCTTCTTTTTAAAATGTATTTGCTTATTCTGCTTATATAGACACTGGGATCACACTAGTCTTCTTAGCCGCTCACAAAGCAAATACAAGATTCAGACACAGTATGAAGCAATAGAACTATTAATACTAAAAGGCTAGCAACATGACATGATCCTACTATAAAGTATCTTTAAAATACTTTGATGCATGGGGTTTAAGTACTGTGGGACAGCAGGATGGAGAGAGTATGGATTTTAACTTGGAAAACTTGGCTTCAAATCTCAACTCAGCTATAAAGTTCATTTGGACTTGAACCATAACTCTGTTCACACATTCCAAAGACTACAGGAAGGATTTTAATGTACTTCTAGCTAATGCACAGTGCATCTTAACTAAGGATGTAATTCTTCACTAAGAGTCTTCTCGAAAAAAGCACAATGAGTAGTTTTTATAATTTTCTTCCAGTTACAAGAAAATCTTCAAAAACTACACAGTTTTTGAAGCCTATTCACAATTCAGAAATTATTCTGCACAAAATTTGCATGGTTTTTTTCAGATAATTTCCCCCACCCCCTACATAGAAAATGCTGTTTTCTTCATAGAACAACCACATGTAAATTTTGTACAAAAAAAGTTCTGAACTGCAAAGGTACTCTAGAATATTTTTGCAGCATGGTTTCTCTACACAAAAATAAAAATAAAATAATAATAATAATAATAAATGTGTTTTTCATTCCTTTCCTGAATATTTTTTTTATTTTTTCCCCATCTCCGATCTTAATTCACACCTACTTAACTGTCACTTTCTGAACCAATGCACAAACTGAATCCTTTGGTCATCAGACTTCTCCAAATTTTACAATGGAGTTGGAAAATTTATTACATACATTTGTAAGGGAAGTGCACAGAAATTTAGCACACACATTTATCAGGGAAAGTGCAAACAAAATATAAGAATGAAAATAATGGGGGAAATGTCATTATATTAGGAAACAATGCTTGCAAAATGTGCATGTTAGGCAAAGTTATATGCAAGGCATGTATATAAGAAGAAATTTTTATGGACATGGTTATGAATATTTGGGTTTTTTTCTGTTAAAAAAATTCAGATGCACAAATGGGTTGAAGCAACTTAAGGATGGGAAAGTGAGAAGATGATGAAATCTAAAATGGAGAGATTCATTAACCTTTTTCTCATATTGTTCTAGGCCATTTATTAGATGGTGGTGTCAATGACAATGGTGACAATATGATACTACTACTAACAACAACAATTTGATAAGGCTGCAACTAATATGGCGATGAATCTTCAACTTTATAGTGTTACATTCTGTTACATATATGCTCCTTCTGAATGCATTAAAATATTTCTCAATTGTATCTGAAGGTTTTTTTTTAGATGATATTAACCTTCCCCATTACTTTCTTGAACAAATACCTTGATAGTTCTTACTGTATTTTTCCTCTTTAACTCTCTTGCTTCAAACTCCTCCATGTTTCTTGAATAATACTGAATGGCATCCAATGCAAAATGGGGTCATGGGAAGAATATAACCAAAATAATTGATTTATCCAGGGCAAACCAGTAAGTGTCACTTTTAAATGCAATGCATACAGCCAAATATATTATGGCATACTTTGTGTCTGATGGCACTACAATATAGAGGACACGTTGATCTTGCCTCAAGCTACAATTTTGGAAACATAGTTGGGTGGAAATTGGTGTGTTAGATATTGGTATTTTTTAAAAAAGAGAGAGAGAGTGGATGTAGAGCACATCTGAGTCTACTATACTATTTGTCCACAAACAGAAATTTGTCCCCCATTTCAAAGTTGAGCATATAAGAAAAGATTGAATAGACTTTTTATAGCAACTTTAATGAATTGCCTCATTTACTCCAAAATAGTTTAGGCTTGAATATCCTGACGCTCCATGGTTAAGAAAGAACCTATACTGTCTTGAGATAAAGTAACACAGATGACTTCATATTCTTTGCCCTGGTAAATTCTGAAATTAAGTTCAGAATGGTTGAAAGTGTGGGAAAATGGATGGACTTGTCCTACACTTTCTATGCATGTTAGTGAATTTGATCAGTGCTCTTATGCATACTTCCCAGCTATCCCATTTTGGCAGGGACAGTCCTAATTAATCATCTGTCACCCCACTTTTCCAGTTGCTTTTAAAGTGTCCCATTTTCTCTTTCCATCTCCCATTTTCCCTCTCTGTTATCAGCTCACTTCACTTGCTACAAACTGAGTTTAAAGTGCCAAAGTAGCCTGCACTCAGTTAACTCAGCAGAGGGGAGAGGAGAGAGAGGGGCAGAGGCTTGCCCTTCCCAGCATGCTCTGGGCAAAAGCAAACAGCTGCAGCCTCTCCTAGCTTGTATGGTATTCCTCATGAATAACTTTTGCCATCTTGACCACCCTCTTATGTTGCTTGCCTACACGTGCCCCAGCTCTCATCGGTGAAATTTCACATGGTGTGCTTAGATTGGAGTTAAAACTATTGCACAAAGAGTTGTGCTGTTTCAGATATCGATCCCTAGCATAACTCAGCAATCTATAGCTAAACACTGCCTGCACTTGCCAAATGTTTATACAACTGTATAGTCTAGCACCATTTGAGTTCAGCTATGTTGGTGTCTAGGATTTCAGACACTGTCCTAAAAAACTTGTAGTTCTCATTATTAACTTGGGGTTTCCTCCCAACAATTCAAATAAATTAAAACTCACCAGTCTAGTTTCAAAAAAAGTTGTACCATATCTTCCTTGTCTTGTGTGTGTGTGTGGTGGTGGGGTGTGTGTGAAATGAACTTGCCAATGAAAGAGGTTGAGGCGGGGGAGAAACTTTGCCAGTGGTGTCTTCTCTCTCATGTTCTCCTCTTGCCTTTTCCAACCCTTAAAACACCCTGCACATGTTTGCAGTGATGTGGGGAAATTCCTGACAATAAGAGCTGTTTGGCAGTGGAATTCACTTGCACACAGAGTCGGAGAAATAAAGAGACCACACACAGAATCTAGGGTGAAATAAATGATTTTTATTTATCACCCTACCTATTTAAAACCCTAAATCTTCAGCGGGGGGAGGCAACCTAGTGAGGGAGCAGCTGGGGCAGATCATCCCTTCTGGACTTATGCCCCCAGCTTCCCCGGGCGAACACCTGAGCCCTGTTGAGCAACCTTAGTACTTGGGGTTGCTCTCCAGCTGGCCCATGTCTGGAAGGTCAACCCGAAAGTCCCCCACCCAATCCATACAGATTAAGGTGAGGGATTATCCCTCAGGCCAACCCCAAGGTAGGTCTCTTTCTGTTCTCTCAGATCATACAATCTAAGGAGACCCTTCCAGAGACCGTCCCTTCACCGAAATCGGTGCCCTAGGTGTACACCATGATCTATGCCTCCCCCTTTCCCGCTTCACTGGGTGATAATTTACCTAATTAGGTGCCACCCTAGCCAATTTTCCCATATTGCTGCTTTCCTAGTATGGGGTAGGTGAAAAACCCCTTTTGAAAAAAAGGGGGAAAATTCCTACCTGGCTCCGAAGCAACCATTATCACACTATTCCAGCGGCGGGAGGGTGGGTCGCTGAAAGGAGAAGAGACTGAGGAGAGGGTGGGCTGCCCTTTATATCTTGGCCCTGCCCCTCTCCTCACGTCGCCGGTGCTTGCCGGTGACGCAGTGGGTCTCTACTCCTCCTTCTGAGCAAGGGAAGCTCCCCGGCCGCAGGCTCCGCGGTCGGCCAGGGGAGCTGCATTCCTCAGAGTGTGGTGGAGTCTCCTTCTTTGGAGGTTTTAAAACTGAGGCTGTATGGTCATTTGTCAGGACTGTTTTGATTGGGTATTCTTGCATGGCAGGGGGTTGGAGTAGCTGGCCTTTGTGGTCTATTCCAACTCTATGGAGTTTATCAGATGCAGCAAATATGGCATCATAATGACCCCTAATTAATGTGAAAGGGCGTGCATATCAGATGACCTCATCCTTCCACATTAATGTCTTGTCAATAAGGTGTACCTTTTTATTGATAGGCCAAGCCATCATTATCTCCCTTGGCACTTTTTTACCAGCATTGCTGGCGTTTCAAACCTCGTGCCATTGTGCTTGGGTGAGATTGCAGCAGCCAGGTAGAAAATGCTCTTTTTATGACCCCCCCCAGTTCACTTTTTAGTTTTAAAGTGTGTGTCTGTGTTTGTGTTTACATTGTGTGTGTGTATTTTTGTTTATTTTTTTAAATTTACCATGCTCACATCTTCTCATGAGAATCAGCGAGATCTCAGTCCAAGAAGTGAATGGAGCTCCATTCATGCTGGGGGATGCCTTTGAATGCTATGGTAGGTAGGTCTGGTAGGAAGGGTTCTTTCGCTGGCAGAACAACAGTTTAAAGTATGCCGGCAAAAGAACGATTTTAGAGGCTTGTCTGATAAGGTCCTATGATTCTATGAGACATCTGTACATGCCAGTCACCCTGCCTAGAATACCCACATGACCGCATGATGTGCATGGACATAGAAACATTCCAGGAGGAGCTGGCAGAGTGCAAGTCCTATACTGATGTGAGTGTTTAATGTGTTTTTCAAAGGGGGAGAAGATGAGGGATAAAAATAGGGGGTAGGCATTCATTTTAGATTATCGTTTAAGTAAAAGTATCTTTTGACTCTATGTGCACTGTTTGTATGTGACCAAAAGGGTGGTCAATATTTGATGCAGAGCAGGGGTAGGCAAGATGTGGGCCATCCAGAGGTATATCTTTGCCACACAAATGGACTTTTCCATACATGAACAATCTGTATTACATAGCTGGTAAAAATTTTATAATTATGGAATTTATTGGTACAGACAAAATGAAGACTAATTGGTTTTTTTAAAATAATAATAATAATAATAATAATAATCCAGAGACATGGCATTTCTATCTCTATTTAAAACAAAAACAAAAAACCTTTATCCCTGTCACTATTACCATTCTAGTGGTAAAGCTTGATCAGACAATTCCAAATGTTAAGGCTAGGGCTACAAAACCTTTGCCGTCACTTATGCTTTTCCCTGGAAGCCTCAATATCCTCAAGGCACTAGATCCTGTCTGATCTTGGAAGCTAAGCAGGGACAGGTCTGGATATTATTTGGTTAAGGCCACCAAGGAATAACAGGGCTGTAGGCTATATACTGGAGGAAGGCAACTTCAAACCACCTCTGAGTATTCTTTGCTGAAGAAAACCCTATGAAACTCATGCGGTCACTGTAAGTCAACAAGCAATTTGAAGATGCACACACACATGTATATACGTTTTCCTATTACTGGTTCTGTCTTCATTTCAGAAGATTAAATTTACTTCTTTTTCCATCCAGGAAATGATCAGGAGTGGCAGAGATGACTTGGGAAAAAGATCAATGTCACTTGGGACATTTTTGTATAACTGTCAGAAATACCCTACTCCTTGTCTAAGCAATCTGGCAAAGACCAAGCTAAATACACAGCAACCAAAGCAAGCTTTCCTAATAGTAGCTACTACAGATCCATGCTATTTGTTCTTCCTCTTCCTCTTCTCTTCTTTTTAAATCCTAGGGATTTAAGAAGGCCATAATATGGACATGGACTCTATTGTGGACCTAGCCCAGATGCTCCCACTCCCTCCCATAAGAAAGAATACGCAACACCAAATATCTTCACAAAAATATAATATACTCTTATATTGAGTATATAAGAGTAACATAATGGTTAGGTAAATGAAGTTAGTATGTTGAACGCTGACAATAAAGGCCACAACTTGGTAATGGCTGTAAATGGTTGGCATCAATTGCATGGGTCTGTATCCCTTCATTGCCAAACCCTGTGTTGGCCAATGGACTTTGGTCGGTTGTCACCCATTTATGGAGGGGAGAGCCCTGGCCAAGCGTGCCCGCTTGACACTCTCCCCTCCTCTAGAAAACAAGTTTATAAAGGGAGGTCTCAATGAACTTGAACTTGATGGAGATCCCCTTCCCCCTGCCTACCCCAGATCAGGCCCCATGCCATCCACCACACCAAGTTGTGATGTAAAAGAATAAAGCATACAATAACACAGCAAAACATGAGTACTTGATAAGGGGAGGGTGGGTGGGTCTTCAGCTCAGAAGAGCCAACTGAGGTCTCTGATGTCAGGGGCCAGCTTATATACTGGCCCTAGGCACAGAGAGCATGTCATCCAGCTGTGCCAGAAGACACGGTCAGAAGTCCTGCCCCTACCATTTTCATCCAATCGGAGCAGGGGAGGTCTGCTCCAATTGGCCACTACTTCACACCCTCTTCCTAGCCCACAGACCAAGCCAGGAAGAAGGCAAGTGACATGGCGGTGTGCATACCAGCAGCCACGCAGCTGCGGGGCCGCCACTCCTGGATCATGGCACTGAACAGCCTGCAAACAACCCACCAGACCAATCTGGTAAGCCCCCTTCTGTCACTATGCCTATACAAGGCAGATAATGGGGAGAGGCATATAATGCTTTTGTACATAGGCTTATGCACATAGAATCTAACAGCTAGTCTCAGCATGAGTAAACCTTTTGGACCAAGGGGGTTTACATAAGTGTTAAGCCCTATTCTTCAGTTGATTCAGTACATTTACTTGAATTGGGACTGGCAACTGGATACACTCTAAATTATTTTATTTTATCCTGCCTTAGCTCATAAGAACAGGGGAAAGCAAAAACAATGTTAGTGTATAAACAAATATTGAACAAAATATATATTTCAATATAAAAATTGAAAAGTTTGAAACATTAGCAAGCAATCAAAAGCCATGCAAAAAAGATGTTGGTAGAATATCTTCATACAACTTTCATCATGCTTGCAATAATGGATAAAAGATTATTAAAAATTCTGAGTCCTTTAAATGTTCCTCATTAGTTGTTCACTTTAGCAGTTGGTGAAATACTGCTGTATTGTTTTGACAGTTAGGTATCTTTCCATAGATATTGTGGTTCACTTTTTGTCTGTTCATCTTATTATGTAGCAAGAATTAATTGGAATGATATGCCTGGCTTATTAACAAAAAGAAAACGTTAATAAGCCAACAGATCCATTGTCAAATGGGCAAGCAATATACGCCACATATTAAGATTTACTGGAGGAGATCCCAGCTTTTCCTTTTTCATTCCCAATAATGTAGGGATCATCCCACACTAGGAGAAAGGTGGCATGTAAGTGCAATAAATAAATGTAGTGGACTATCACTATGCCAAAAATTGTCTCAAGTACTTTAAAGCTGTACAAACAAAGCAAAGTAGACTACATTGGCAAATGAAGGTATGCTTATGAATGGCTAAAATAAATTGGGGTGTGGAACAGAAATCCGAATCAGAAATGAACAAAAATGGTGTCACTGTGACAGTAGTGAGTTAAGTCAAATTTCCTCTGAAGTTTAGCTTCTAATCTACTGTGCGCATTTCAAGACCACTTATCCTTCAACTTCCCTGATTCCTCCCCACCCCACCTTTCCCCCAAACTTTCCATAGTTTTAAAGGACAAAGACATGGAAAGCTGGGAACAGTGGAAAGCTGATCTTTCACTTCCAGTGCTCATAATGTCAATATGGAAGTTTCTAAGAAGCCTTGATTGCTGTTGAGAAATCTCTGCAATAATTCAGTCTTTCAAAAGAAGTGGCTTTACTCCATCTCTAATTCTGATGGTGTCAATAGTTATGCTGTTACATATGTCAATGTGAGCCTGTTTTAGAGTTGAAATTTGCAGGAATATGCATGATAAAACATAAAACATTCTGACAGGCCTATCCAGATGATTTTAAATTGTGAATTTTAAACAGTATTGATTGTTTTAATATGTCTTAGTTATTTTTTAAAAATGATATATGTTTTTAGCTGATAACATGCCTTTTAAAAATTAACATTATGTTTATATGTTAGTTTGTTGTTCCCCACCTTGAACCATGGGGAGAGGTGGGTAAGAAATAATGATAATGATAATAAGTAGTAGTAGTATTCATGACTATTTGGTCCCTGTACAGATGTATTACATTACTACTCTTTCAGGAAAACCCAACCATATACACCATAAAAACGTTCATCATATTCTTGAGAATTTGGCTGGTTTTTTTAGTATGCCAAGTTCTGTGAGCCCAGAAAGAGGCTCACAGAACTTGTGGAAGCTGTACTCATTTTTAAAAAATCAATGCAGAACATTAACTCTATGGTAATTCAGAAGAATGTACTCAATGACCCACAAGAGATTTCCTTAATTCCAAATTCTCCTTTATAAAATAGAAAACTCTGACCCAGAAGTGAGTTCAGCTTAATGCCTGGCTAAAATTAATCACAATCATCTGCATCTGAAAAGCAGGTGCTCTAATTAGCTGTCTTTGGAAGTAAGCCTTAGACAGAGAAGTCAAAGCTGATGATATCTGCTACATGTTATTTTTCAACTCACAGTGCTCTGCGGGAGAGGAAGTGTAAGAAAGGGGGAATATAGAATCAGACTGTAAAATCCACGTGGAAATATTATTCTTACCTATTTGTGGCTCCTGGTTCTGCCCTGAAATGTTCACAAGCCTCCCCACCCCAGCATCAGCATATCATTTATTATTAAAATTCCTTCATGGAAGAAAGCTGTCATGTTAGAATATCAGAGAGAAAATACACTATTTGAATGAAATCAAAAGCACTTTGGTATGTTCTTTAGAGTTGGACCAATCCCAAATTGAATTGGGCTGATTCTGTTGCAATGTCTGAATAGAAATAGGACTCCTCCAAATCAGAACAAATCCAAACCTCCAGGCTGCTAAAGGTGTGCTACCACTTTTTATTATTATGCTTCCAAAATGCAATACCTTTGTCGCCATGGTATCCATCCAAAGAAAATACCAGAGTGGGGAGAGAGGAGAAGGTGTGGTTTAATGACTGACTGCTCCATCTTCAAATTACAGGGATGATTTTACCAGTATTCTCTAATCACAATAGTTTATGGAAGGAATGTTACTTGCTTTCAGGGTTTGATGCCCTTGGCTAGTTGTCTCCCACAAAAACGTGAATGTTAAGTCTTTTGGTGGATTCTTAAGGACCTAGGAGAGTGTAGTGTTGAGTACCTGATTGGAAAATCCTAGCTGTTCAAATCTTTCTGTGTCTGCCACACAGGATCATATCTAAAAGGATCATAATAAAAAAAGCCACTGTATCAATTTATCTGATTTTTGGCAATAGTATTCTGTCTCTAACGGAAAACTTGGCCTGATGTAGTGAGCTGGGCCTTGTTAACTAACAAGGACTTCCAAACCTATCTCCCTAGTGGCATGAACAAATGTTAACAGCTCTCCAGTGATACAGTAAGGGTTAAGTTGTATTAGTGACCTTGTTCGATACATTTTTGTATTGCCTTGGCAGTCTGAGACTGGAAAAAGATATGAAGATATGACAGAGGGAGTGAATTTTCCCTCTCATAGCTATGGGAAGCAGGGGTCACACTTGTGCATTTTTATTTTCTTTGTTTACACCATGTAACCTTGGGAGTCCATTTTCCACCAGCCTGCACATGGAGGGTGCACCCTATCCCAAGGGCCCCATTTAGCCAGCCAGGGTAAATTGATTTCTGATCAGGGAAGGTTGGTGTAGAATTAGTTGTTTGGGGGTTCAACTCTATCTTTAGTTGTACTGGGATTTTGGATCCCTAGAGTTAGAATCCTCTGTGTTGTATACCATCTGCTCTATCATTGCTCCCCAATAAAGCTTATCTTATATCAGTAACATGTGCCAGTATTTGGCACTGTACAAATTCTTGGGGAGGCCTGTGTCATACCTTACCCTCTGGAGTTGGAAGAGTCAGATGAAGAGGAGGAGAAAGGTTGCCAGGAATCTGCAGCTCCCGATGCAGGTAGCTTCTCTGAGTCTGTTTTCTCTGAGGCCAAGGAGCTGAGGGCTGAGGCAGTGAGAGGTCCTGCTTCCTAGCAGGAGGTTGTAGATGCTGAAGACCCATCACCATCATTCATGGAGCAACAAAAAAAGTTTGTGTCATTCCCAGTGGTTATTAAGTAGGAGGCTCTGACCTGATTAGACACCTGTTGTTTTGGAGACAGCTGACTATAAATCTCTCAGCCACTTCCTTGCATCTTTGTTGCTTTCAACCCTCCTTCTTGATGACTAGCAGTATTCCTGACTCTGGATTGGCTATGATTTACAACTCTTTTCCTTCTTGCTGGCTTTGTTCATCTGGACTACTGACATCCTGAATGACTCCTAGATCAGCTTGTCAGGATAATGGGAACTGTGGTCCAGAAATCCTGACAGGTTAACAAATTCATACTATAGACAGAAAAGGCCAAGGTTTGACTTTCAAAGCCAGGCAGGCAGGCCTGAAAGGCAAGCAGGCTCTGAAGGTCAAGCTAATGTAAACACAGCTGTGTTCTTATCTTCATGGGAATGGAAGTGTACTAGCCAGTGCCATGTACTGAGAAGAAGAAGTAATATATTGGTATTATGTTGCAGTCCTATCTCTGCTGTGTACTGAAGCTCCTGGCTGGTTGCTCACAGCTATCTGTATACGTATGGTGTCAAGTTACACCTCTTATCTGTATCCATGTGCTGTGTTCTATGGAGAGACAAAGAAGCTGTCTTTTGCTCTCTAAACTGAAAGGTTGTAATTGCCTTATGCTAAGAAAGCATGTAGTTTGTATGTAGTGATTCTAATTGCTTAAATAAACAGTAGATAGTCTATTTTATTTGTCTCCAAGCCTCTAATTACCTGGATTATGCTTGGCAGTGACTGGGACCAAGTTTCCACTATTCTTCTATTGGTTTTAGCCTGACTAGTTCTCTAAACATGTACAGGGTTATAGGAAGGCTGTATGCTGCGACACAGCTGATCACCACTATTTTCATCCTCTTCCCTTCATCCTCTTGTATTCTAAACACCTGATTCCTCAGACACTTGCTGACTGGTGCGTAGGACAACCTGGAACTACACACAGTTCTAGTACAGAACAACTGAAAATATAGGAAAAAATGTAAATTAATGTGACAGTCAAATGGAGGAATGGATGTCTGGACCTTCAGTCAGGAGTCAAACACAAGTCACCAAATTAGTCTGAACCAAATTGGATTGCTTTTTCTGGTGTGTGTGTGTTTCATCCTGTCAGATCTGTAGGAATTACCTAACTGTGTTTGGAAATATATAATTTGACGTTATGTTTTTCACTCCATAGGATGCATTTAATTGGTGTTACAATATATTGCTAATTTAATTGAGGCTTCAGGATATTGTTTATAGATAAGGTACTTTAAATGAAATGATGTTCTACATGACAGTGAAAATCTATGAAGTAAGAATGTAGTAAGCAGCAATAAAATACACTCATTATGAAGTAGTGCAATGAAGTTATGCACCAATATATCCAAATAAATTTATTAGGTCAAATGGTAAACCATGGCTAGATAACCTAAAAGACTTTGTTCCCTAGATCAATTTCCCATACATGCGCCCTTGGGAGCAAATTCCTTAGGGTAAGATGAAACTGTCAGTTTCACTTTCTTTCAGTTTCACATTTCCCCCAACTTTAGTTCTTTGAGAATTCATGGAGAATAGGAGAGGTCCCAGCAGACTGGAGGAGGGGAAATGTCCCCATCTTCAAAAAGGGGGTAAAGAAGACCCAAATAATTACCACGCAGTCAGCCTGACATCAATACTAGGAAAGATTTTAGAGCATATAATTAAACAGACAGTCTGTAAGCACTTAAAAGGAATCCCATGATCACTAAAAGCCAACGAAAGTACGGGTTTTTAAGGGGATATAACTGCAAAGGGGCAACATTGTGTGGTACTGTCATGGAGTGTAACTCCCATCATGGGCCAGAACTACATCTGCCAGGACTACATTTCCCAGTATCTGTAATCACCAATCCTCTGAACATCAGGAATAGGTAAACAAAAGGTTAAGAGAAGTGGGAGGTGGGGCTCATCTCCTAGGCTGACATCGGAGATTTTCAGAAACTATAAAAGACCTCTGCAGAGGTCGAGAGAGGTACGTGGCTATCCCACTGCATAGGGTCAGTTTTGGATGATGCCGTCCCCCTCCTGTCGTCCTTTGTTTTGATTCCGTGCTGGATCAATGGAAAAGGTGTCACTTTTTGTTCACGAAAAACTTCCTTGAGTAAAAAGTCGTGCCTTTTCCATTCATCAAGCATGGAAGTAAAATGAAGGACGATGGGAGGGGGATGTCATCTGAAACTGACCCCCTGCAGCAGGATAGCCGTGTCCATCTCCTGACCTCTGCGGAGGTCTTTTATAGCATCTGAAAATCTCCATCATCATGACATCACATCACTTGACTGAAGGGCCAATCAGATTTGGCTAATGGTGATTTGAACAGTTTGTAGCCTTTTGTTCTGAGACACATGATTTTTGTCTGTCCATGGGGTTTTCCTCTGAACTCCCTTTGAGCATTCATGAATCTCAGAGGCTGTGCTAGGCTTGGCATATGGATTAAGCCTTCCTTGTACAGCCAATTTGGACACCAGATTTGATCTTGATGGACTTCAGAATGTGAGTGGACCTTTATTTTGTGTGTAGGGACAATGCATTAGTTAGATTGCATTAGGATTGTATGATTTGTTTTCTTCCTTGACTGGATGTAACCCTATACTGTTATATTCTGTAACTTAAGCTGCACCTGAAGGAAAAGGCATTTTTCTTCATGATATGATTACCTCTATAATGTGTTTACTTCCTTGAATAAAATAGTTTTTTAGATTTTCCTATAGTCAAGCTTCCACGCACCTGTGTTTGAATCATGCTACAGGATTTTCCTCTGTTCCAGAGAAAAAGTGGGGGGTTGGTAAATTTCAGTTAGGGCTGGAAAGCCTGGATACCCTGTGGTTTTCCTCTTGAAATCACATTTTTAAAAAGGAGTTCTTTTAGAATCAAGAGGTGGTGGCAGCTAAGAAAGACATTTCTAGGATTTTTAGGCTAGAGAAATCCCTGGGAGTGTGTTTAGAAGGATCCAACTTGAGGATTCTCCAGGAGGAGATCCCTGATTGGATTAAAAAGGGATAACCTGGCTCTAAGGTGTGTATGTGGTGTGAGCATCCACATACAGAGACCAGGTTTTACCCTCATAGGTATGTGTGCCATTTTGCAGTTATGTGGCATTGTTATGACACCTTATTCTGTGTGTCTGATAAAGTCCATAGAGTCAAACCTAGTCAATGCCCTTCAGTCCCCTAAATGACTATAGAACCAAATTTGTGCTTTTTTGGAACTACCCCCTTGAATATGAGGTAGCTTTGCCAGATGGGTCCAATGATAATGATTTACCCATTAAAAATGTTATCAATCCTCACTTTTTCCAAGTTTCATATGCTTTATATTTGTCTTTATGCTTAAAAGCGTGGTGTGTTTGGCTATACTTTTCTCATTTTTTTACATTTTTCTTTTTGGCTTGTATTGATTTGTTGTCTTTTTTCATTATCACAAAAGCAACCTGTATATATAGTTTTGCATAACAATTTCTTGCAGCCAATTTTCTATATGATAATACAGTTGCCCCTCCGTATCCATGGATTTGGTAGCCATGGATTTAAGTATTCACGGCTTGAAAATATTCTTTAAAAAATAATAATCCAAAAAGCAAACCTTAATTTTGCCATCTTATATAAGGGACACCATTTTGCTACGCCATTGCATATAATGGGAGATTGAGTATTCATGGATTTTGGTATCCATGGGGGTCCTGGAAACAAACCCCAGCAAATATGAAGGGACATCTATACTGTTTTATTCAGTTTTCTCCCTAATACGTACCTTTTTTGTGCACGTGTTTGCCTACTGTAGACCTTTTGCTTCCCCCCCTATTGTATGCATTATAAGGCCTAGATACTGATCTATCTGTTCTTGGAAGCTAACCAGGGTCAGTTCTGGTTAGTACTTTGATGGGAGACCACCAATGAATACAACATGTTGTAGACTACATTTTAGAGAAAAGAACTGGCAAACCATATCTGAGTGAATACTGCCTAAGTACTTCATAGGAAAACCCTATGAAATTCATAGGGTCATCATAAGTTGACAGACAACTTGAAGGCACATGCACACACAATGTATGCACACAATGTGGTGGTGGGGCGGTGCAGAGCAAAAAATTTGAAAAATGAAAATATATTTTTAAAAGTGAATTCCTTTTTTTAAATTGTTTGGAAGGTGTGACTGGAATGTATCTTCCTATTTATTGTCACCATCCCTACTTTGGCCTCAGTGGGGCCTTTGAGCAGATATATATGGGAATGTACCATCAATATTCATTTAAATGCCTACTTTAAGACATTTAAGGTTGGCATCATATGCCTCTGCTACAAAAGGAGAAACCAGAAAAAATGTTGTTTGTCTGAAATGGCAGTGAAAACCTTGTTTTATATTTGCTCCAAATTGCTCTAATGCTTGAAATTATGATCCAGTGAAAATTAGCTACTTCACTTCACTTTGTCCTCATCATAAGAAGAAAAGCAATAGCTACTGCATCTTCCTGTGCATTGACTAAAATAATATTCAATGAACAACAAAAGCTTTCAGTTTAACATGTTGTGTTAAGAGCTTTTCATGTCCACTCAAGCTCCAAAATGCCACAAGGCTGGAGTTGTTGTGGGCCATGCCTTTTCTTCATTCTTTTAATTAATAATAATAATATAATAATAATAAAATTTAATTATACCCCGTGCCTCTGTTAAAAACAATCAAGGCAGCTTACAAAAATTAAAATACAAATACAGATTAAAATCCCTAAACACCACCCACCCCCACCCTCCCCCATAAAAAGATATTAAACCAATATAAATTAAAAACAACTACAGTTGCCCCTCCACATTCGCGAACTCGGCATTCGCAGTTTTGATTATTCACGGTTTTGGGAGGGCCCCCCTGCCCTCCCAAAACTGTGACACGGGGCCTACGGAGGCCCCGTGAAGGGCCTGGGAGGGAGCAGGGAGGGCTGTGGAGGCCTCCACGGGGCCTTGCAAGGCCCTGTGAAGGCCCTGTGAAGGAGGGGGAGGACCGGGGAGGCCTCCATGGGGCCCTCCAGAGACACTCCGTAGGCCTCTACGGTGCCTTCGGAGACCCTCCAGAGGCCCCGTGAAGGCCCTGGGGGGAGGGGGGAGGGCTGCAGAGGCCTCCACGGAGCCTTGCGAGGCTCCGTGAAGGCCTTGGGGGGGAGTGGGGAGGGCTGTGGAGGCCTCCACGGGGCCTTGCAAGGCCCTGTGAAGGCCCTGGGAGGGAGGGGGAGGACCGGGGAGGCCTCCATGGGGCCTCCAGAGATGCTCCGTAGGCCCTGGGTGAGAGGGGGAGGGCCGGGGAGGCATCCACAGGGCCTCAGGAGGGTCTCCGGAGGCCCCGTGAAGGCCTTGGGAGGGAGTGGGGAGTCTGGGGAAAGAGACAATGGGGCCTCCACAGGCCCTATGGTCGCTTTGGTGGGGGAGGGGGGGGACAATCAATAATCGCGGTTTTTTCACATTCGTGGGGGTCCATGGAACCTAACCCCCATGAATGTGAAGGGACGACTGTAATCTAAAATCACATTTTTTAAAAATAGAATAAATAGCCAGCAGACTAAAAGAGGCCAGGAGCTCCTGAGGCCTGGATCTAATTAAGAAAGGCCTGCCAAAAGAGATGCATCTTTAATGCTTTTTTAAAGCTACTCAGGTTCATCATCTGATGGATCTCGTTCAGCAGGCCATTCCATCATTTGGGGGCGATTACCGAAAAGATCCTCTGGGAGGTTGCAGACAGCCTAGATTTTTGTGGCTGAAGCAAATTCCTCCCAGAGGACCGGAGTGCGCGGGGGGATTGTATGGGAGGAGGCGGTTCCGAAAATAAGTTAATTAATTTGTATGCCACCTTTCTCCCACAGTGGGACCCAAGGAGGCTCCCAGAAAGAGTCAATTAAAAAACAACAACCCTGAACAATAAAATCCTAAAACAAAATCACCACAGAAAACCATAAAATCATTTAAAAGACACACAAAGTAAAAAAAAAAAAAGATAAATGAGACATCACAATAACAAGTTTCTGTGCTTATACATTAGCCTGCTTAAACAAAAAGGTCATTTAAGAGATGTGTATTTTGGGACAAAATGTATATGGTGTGGTATTCTGCATTTAGTTTTGACTCCATCGCTACCTTGAATGTAGATGGATGTCAATGGCAGAGTGGTAGGCCTCTGGCCCAGATTTGTCTGTTCACTGAAATAGACCCACAGAAACTACACAACTAAAGCTATTATATGGACTTTTTCAGACACCACTTACCACACAAGAAGCCTCTGGAACAGTTATGACACTGTTGCGTGGCAGGACATCCATTTTGGATGCCACCGTCCCTCTCTCAGCATCGTCCGTGACTGTTCCCGTTATGATTGAAGGCAGCCACGACATTTTTTGCTAACGGAAGTCGTCCATAAATAAAAATGATGTGGCTGCCTTCAATCATAACCAAAACTGTCACGGAGGACACCAAGAGGTTGATGGCGTCATCCGAAATGGACCCCCTGCTGCATAACAGTGTCGTAACTGTTCCGGAGGCTTCTTGTGTGGAAAGGGGTATCTGAAAAAGTCCTATGACTGAAGCTACCTCATTACTTTACAGATACCCAAACTGCAAACAAATACCCAACTTGCAAATAAATTACTTAACAAATACCCAACCCCAGGCAGTCCTCACCACCCCTGTGACAGATAAAGGGTGGAGAGAAGCAGAAGGCAAGGTAGGGCCCAATACAATGTTGTAAAATAACACAACTGGTGTACTACATTACCTCTGGCAAAAAAAAAGATGGATGGGTCCCACATGTCTGCAGGAGTTTGTCCTGGCAGGCTGGCCCTTGCTGCAGTTGCTGGTCTCCCTGACTCTCCCAGAAGGCAGGAAGTAGTTCCGCAGCATGTGACCAAGGCTGGTCACACGCACGGGGGCCTTGATCACGTGTTGCAACCAGCTTCCTTGATGCTGGGAGAGCACAGAAGATTGTGGCAGCATCTGCAGGGATGGCCTACATGCCCATTAGAGCTTTCTCCCATTCCATGAAGGGAACGGGGAAACACTGGGCCTGATCCATGGCCAGGATACATGGCCGTGGTAGGATGATATGGTGGGGTGACAGCATATCCTGCCTCATGTAGATTAGCCCTTAGATGCCGGTAGGTTTTAAATTATGGAAACCTGCCTAGAACACAGGAAGGTAGGAATCCAAATTAGTACTAAACATAAATGTACCTTCCATGTTAATCATCTGTGGTTCCCTATCTCTCACAAAGCATTTTATAACAGCCTTGTTTTGCATATATTCCATGCATAATTTCATAGCACTACTTCACAAAAGAATATATTTTCTTCCCACTTACCAATTTCGTCAGACTTATTATTAAAGTTTCTTTGTTTTTACTGTTATGTAGGACATCATTTCATTTAAAGTACTTTATCTATAAAGAATAAATCATAGCTTCAATTAAATGAGCTATAAATCGTATCCTCAATTAAATAAATCCTCAGAACTGAAACTTAATGTTGAATTATGTGCGCCATAAATGGGCAGGCAATCTCTAAAGATCTGATGAAAAGAAATTACATTTAAATTTTGTGTAAATGTTGCAGTTTCTGATACTAATTTAACTAGCAGCATAAAAAGTAGCAATTTTTCATTCTCTCTCCCTGTCTTTCCTTCATCCCATGCTAAACTTAACAGTCTGATATTTAAGAATGGATGCTGTTAAAGAATGCTCAGACACAAAACACAGACATACACACTGATCCTTGTAATAATTAGAATCATCCAACAGGAGAATACTTCATTTTACAGACATTTTCCTATTCTACTGGGGGGGGGGCATTGCAACATGGCTCCCCCTCACATGACTTGCTCAGCAGTTTGAGGTTATAAACCAAAGAACTATGACAGGTGGACGATCAGAAGGCCTTGACTCTCAAACTGTAGCATGCTTATTTGCAGTTCAAATATTCTCCAAGGTTGGTTTAGAATTATCCAAAACTTCCAGTTTGCCCCAATATATTTCATTGCCTGAAGAAATGAAACTCATATAATGATTGCTCCCCTAATGCTTTTCAATATTAATTTATTTCTTGTCAAAATGCTCAGTTATAATTTTCTACCACCACAGCAAAAAGACTAACTTGCGTCTCCATAATTCAGCACCCCCACCCCCCACTGCCTGATCCTGGTTCCATACCTTGATTTATAAGAACCACCAAACAAAAGATTCCTGGATTGGACATCACAGGAAACCCTGATTTAAGAAGCCAGACTATGAATTCTAGAAGGCTTACCGGACTCCAAAGTAAAGTGGCAGTGCAACAGGAAGGTTCCATCTTCTGTGCTGCCTTGCCAAATGTTGTTGTCACTCTTCCAGTATTCTGCCATGGAAGACAAAGGTAAAAACACATCTTTTTGCTAGTGGGTTTTTTCAGCTAATGATAATATGTGGCTTTACCTCAGTCTCCCATGGGACCAGGATGAAAGAATGATGACATTGTGCAGTAAGGCAGCATGGAAGACTAACCTTCATGTTGAGCTGCTGTTTTACTTCGGAGTGTGTGTAAGCCTCCAGTCTGACTATGTAAGGGGAAAATATGGAAGAATGGGAGAGAAGAAAGTGGGCTCATGCTTATATGAACCAAAATGAAAAAGTTTTAAATGAGCAGTAACTAGCCATGGGGAAAAAATACACAATGAAATTGTGTTTTGATTATATGTTTGCAACAGAAACAATTTCTTCTCTTTTCTTTCCCCCTTTTTTCTTTTTTTTACTCCCCCTCCCCCACAAGGAAAGCTCTTTCTTAAAGAGTAAAAAAATGCTGTATTCTGAAAATTTATTCAACCAGGTCAAAAGACTTGTACATGGAGACCCAATATTCCTTTTCAAGGGAGAACGTGGAAGCTAAACAATTTTACTTACATAAAAGTCTTCCAGTTTAGATATTTTTGCAGTGTGAGGCAGGCAATTAAGCTATATAAGATAAAATTCTTGTAAAATTCATGAGTTGAAACTTATAAATTCCTAATCTTCAGTAAATACATTTTGTTCTACTACATGAAAGCATAGTTTTGCAAGAAGTAAGCTTTGAGGGCACATATTTGAAGGCAGCCTGGAAGGGAACACTATCGCACTATTTGGCTTCCATATAAACTAGAACTTTAAAGAAGACAGGACCTGAGCAACAACACCTGTCCCAATTTGGTAAGCACAATCCTAATTAATCCTCTGTCATTTCAGCTGCTTTTAAAATATCCCAGTTTCATTGTCTCCCTCCCACTTTCCTCAGTTCACTTCAATTGCTGCAGACTGAGTTCAAAGGGCCAAAGTACTCTGCACTCCATTAACTCAGGGGCCGTCTACATGGTAAAAAAAATACGTACAGTGTTCAAAAGATCGATCATGTGTACACATGGCCATTTGGATACATACGTGTCTTTTGGAAGGGGGTCTAGCGAATTCCTGTAAACTACGTGGATTTGGTGTTCGGGAGGATTAGCGAATCTTGAGCTAAAATCCATACAGCCATTCATATTGTCGACGGTCTGTACACCCCGTTCGCACACATATGAACAGGCACTGTAATCTGATTGGCTGGCCGAGCACAGGGGGAAGGGCTAGCAAAGAGGAGAATTGGGAACGGCTGCCATGTTTGATTCCCGGCTAAGCAAGAGTCCAGTAAGTCCATGAAATTGAGATTTTTTACATATATTCATTTTTTTTACATTGTAAATAGGGAAAACTGCCTGTCTGCAAAACAGGCACATTTTAAAATAAAATAAAAAGTGGGGGGGGGGAGATTTAAACCGCCACTTGGATCGCTGGCTCCAGCCAGCTGGGCAAGGGGGGGGTCATTTGGAGTTTAGAGGGGTAAAAAATCATGTAGGCAGATCATACGCAAATGAACTTTTCAGATTTTTTTTACCTCCAAATGGATTTTTCCCCCATAGTGTAGATGGGGCCTCAGTGGCGGGGGGGGGGGGATGGGACAGAATCATTCCCTTCCTATTAGACTCAGGCAAAAACAATCCACTGCAACCTCTTCTGGCTTGTGTGTTCTTCCTCATTAATAACTTTTGCCCCACTTATCAACACTCTGATGTTGCTTAACCACACACGTCCCAATTGTCATCTATGAAATGTTGGGAGGAATGGAACTAGCATCGATGAAACATCTACCTCAGGGAGGCATCTGAAGGTGGGGCCCAAAATAGGCTCCTGTGAGGCCTCAGAGGGCTACATCCTCTGGTGTATCCCCACCCTTTTCATTTTTTGTTACTTCAAAATCACTAATTTTCTATTTCGGTAGGGGGCTATTTTCAGCTGAGGGGAGTGCTTTTTAAAAAAACATCATGAAGTTAACTGGTCTTAAAAAATAAAGCCTGAAAGTGGCTTAGGGATTTAAAAAATGGCTTTGGGGCTAGATGTTGTCCTACCTCCATTAGATATAGCTTCCTGGGCAACAATGAGTGTTAGTGGAATGCCTTTTGGAGAAGGAAGTAACTAGGTCCAAACATTCCACCAAGTGGACTGCCAGAAGTTCCTCATGGTAGAGTTGTCAGGTTGGGCATAGGACATGTCTCCTGTAACTTTAATCCTGAAGAGATCATAGAGCAAGATGAGGTACCATAAAGCTCCATCAAGCCAGACAAAGGCCACTGACACACTGCAGAAGTAATGTAGTTTGACACAGCTTTAACTGCCATGGATCAATGCTATGGACTTTGGGGATTTGTAGTTTTGTGAGATATTTAAGTCTTCTGTCAGAGGACTCTGGTGCTACAACAAACTACAAATCCCAGGATTCCATTGCATGCAGCCATGATAGTTAAAGTGGTGCCAAATTGCATTATTTCTGCAGTGTGTAAGCAGCCAAAGATACCTGTCCTTAATTATCTTTGAAACCCTAATTTGCAGCCCACAGCCATAACCTCCTTCCAGTGGAAACCAGAGGGAGAGGTTGTGAATACTTTGCTCTTAACAATCTGATTTGAGTTTACATGCATTCAGCAGTATTTCTGGTGCAAATTAAGGTCTTTTCTGTTCCTTCTCTTCTTTCCTTCTCTCTTCCCCTCTTTTGGCAGCTTCTTTATCTTGAAGAGATACATGCCATGTTGGTATAATTTGGTCTATTTGATGCAATAATCATGGGGGGGTTGGGGGGAGAAGAAGGCTGTAGCTGCAATTTGGAAGGTGAGTGTCCTGCTCTAACAAAATTCAGGTGACCAGAGTCTATGAGCTGAGGTTAGAAGGAAGCCAAGTTTCAGTATCTGGAAGATGCATTGTCAGTAGCGGGACAAGCATGCCATTGAACAGAGCCAAAAATTTAAGGGTTGCCCTACTCAACTTGTTCTGTAACCCAGGGGTCAATCCATCAGGAATAGGGCTGTTCTCAACAATGAGCTGGTGTTCTTATCTGCCTTTTATAGCCAGAGATGTCTGGCCATGCTCAGATACCCTGTATTTAATGACAGTGTCCTTCAGCAGTGCTTTTCCTGAATATTGATTGCAGCTGCATAGTGTATCTGAGAGGAAGAGGGTTAGACATTTGAGCCTCCATCTCTTCCTAGAATTGGGGTGCCCCCCTCCTCCTCTGATTCTGAGCTGATCTGTTGAATACAAAGAGTGCTTGGCTGGTGTTCTGGCATCTACTAATTCTCTTCCATTTGTAAATCTACTTCTTCCTCTTCCTCAGCTGTAGGCGAGGGGACACGACAGCGAGGGAGAACCTCATCTCATTCCATTATCTGTTCAGGATTAAAGATACAGGACCCCATCCTGTATGCAGCCTGGTAAGACTACTGCATGGAAATGCCACTTCTGCAATGGCAAGTAAGAAACTTGGAGGTGGCAGATGAGGGGCTATGTTCAACTCTGGGGCTAAACACTGATTATCTCTATTACTGATGATGAGTCTCATAATTAAAATAAGCCCAAAATCCCCAGGAGAGATGTTTTGGCTAGATGATTTAGGCCTCTGGAGTATTCTAAACTCAAGCCCTGGTGGCGCAGTGGTTAAATGCCAGTACTGCAAGCCACCATGTTGCAAGTTCGATTCCAGCGGGCTCCAAGGTTCACTCAGCCTTCCATCCTTTCGTAGGTCAGTAAATTGAGTACCCAGCTTGTAGGGGCAATTAGCTAACACACATTGGAAACTGTTTAATGCAGTGTAGATGTGTAAATAGCTATTGCTTAAAACAATTTGTAAGCCGCTCTGATAGCCTTGTGGCTGAAGACCGGGGTATAAATAACTAAATAAAAAAATAATATAAAATAAAACTGCAAACGTGCTGATTCACTAATTGGTAAGTAGCAAACATATGATACCAGTTAAGCTCCTTTGGAAGTAGACAATGTGGTTGAACCCCTTAGCTGCAAAAATAAATTTGGTAGCAACCCTGATGTCTCACAGTAGCCTTCTGTCAGGATTGGTCCAAGGCATGACCTTTTCCTGCCAAGTTCAGTTCTGTTGTATCAGTTTGTGGTTAATTGTGTTTGCATTCTTTTGAACTTGCTTATGACTATGTAGATTGACTGGAAAAGAGGAATATGTACTCTAAGTTTGTAATGGTTTGATAAGACCAGCACCTGGCATCAGCTATGGGAAAAGTGGTTTGAGCTCAGGTCCGGTGGGAACTGAGTGTGGGGATTATGGATAGCCAATTACTTTATAGCCCACCAGATTTTGTAGATTGTAGAATGCTTTTAGTTTACTGCTTGTTAGTTAAGTTTCATTCTGAGCATCAAACTTGTAGGGTTACCCCTTTGGATTACTGTGATAATAAAGTTTTCTGTTTTTAACTCTGAAACCGCTGTTCACTGAGTTTGAAGAAGCCAGTACATGACACCTTCAGAGCAACATGCAGAGGTAGATCTGCTAGATTTCAGATCAGCACAGACAGAGGAAGGAGATGACAAACATACGTCCTCATTTCATGCTGAAAACTAAGAATTTGTGCATCTCCTTAATATTGCCCTTCCCAGTAGGGTCAGGGCAAAAGCAAACTCCTGCAAGCGTCTCCTAGAAGGTGTGCTCTTCCTCATTAATAGCCTTTGCCATCTTCACCATGCTCTGATGTTGCTTGACCACACTTGTTCCAGTTTTCATCTGTTAAATGTTGGAGTGGATAAACTGTTCATCATATTTCCATATTACTCCATGCATATAACTTCATGGCTACATGAAGTGCAATAATAAACTGGGAAACAGGAAAAACGAGGTTTGCCAAGGCAGAACTACTTTATATCTTCCTGCACTATCTTTGTCAGTATCTTTTCTGCTGAGTTTTAGCTTTATAAACACAATGTAGACCTTTCTGCCTTTTCTTATTGATCTGTTTTAATTACAGTGTTGAAGGAAACACTTGGTTCTTCTATTGTTCATGCCTACAGTTCCTTCATTAGCAGTCATTTATTTGTACAAGACCATGAACTGCTCAATTACATTCAGGTTTCATAGACTTTATCTTATACAGAGAGTTCACATAAGTTATCAAATTTAAAATAAGATAAAGGAAGTGTGCTTTGTGTGCAAGCTACATGCTTTATACCATGCTTTATCTAGCTTCTATCCAGCTTCTCCTGGGTTCAGACTCCATCCACATCTCAGTGCTCATCTTCTCCTCTTCCCCCTCCTCCACTCATTGGTTTTCTTTTCCTCCATCCCAATACTAAAGCTGAAAGCAGGCATGGATTAGAAACCCCTTAGTTAACCCTCCTTCCATGTTGTTTTTCTTTTCTTTCCCCTGCTCTTTTTTCTATAGAGATTATCAGACACAGCAAAAAGCCCAAGAGGAGCACATGAGGACATTGTTACTGTACCACGAAGCAGTCCCAGTTTCAAACAACATTGTCATCCTCACATGCCCAGTTTCATTGATGGGACCTCCCCGTCAATTAAAAGTGACACTTTATTTGTGACTGCAGCACAGTCTAAGCATGCAGGGATGGCAACAATATCTGAAACCAAGACCTGTTTGCAGTACAGAAATGTCATCTTCACATGCTCCTCTTGGGCTTTTTGACCACATCTGTCCCACAGCCTTGAATTCTTTTTCTAGCTCTTGCTTTCTCTCTCTGCCCTGGTTCAGCACATTATACAATAATTGTGAATAAATTCAGCATATTATTCAGCATATTACACAAATTATTCTCTTCCTATAAAAATCATGAACAAAGGGGGGCTGATCAGAGAGACAGAGAGACAGAGACAGAGACAGAGACAGAGACAGAGGGGGGTACACATATGTGGGGGGGGGAAGGGGGGACTATTTTCCATTCCTTTCAAAGTTGTTTCATAGGTAGTAAAAAGAAAATTGTGTTTTCTTAGCTTTTTTGCGTATAATGTAAAGTATTTTGTCCCATGGCCACTTTTCTCTTCTTTTGGGCCATTTGTCTGTACCAGTGTCAGAAGATGCATATACGGTATTTAACAGATAGAGCTTTCCTAGGAGTTGAGTTTCCATGTAGGTTGTGATCCTACCTGATGCATCTAAAATTACTCAACCATGCCTTAGTTTAGCTTTACACCACACCCATCTGCAAAATTGGAATAGACCTACTGACTGACACAGGTTTAGGAACAAAATTGGAACAACCATAGTGACTTGTATTATCAAAGGAAAGCCTTTTTATTAGCCGTATTATTGAAGATATTATAGAATAATTGTGAAAAAATTAAATAATGCCTCTCCACAGTACCTTTCCTCTGAGGAAAGGTCTTGCTTCTTCTTTTTTTCTTCTTCAAAAAATGGACCTGAGATACAAATGACTATATATGCAGAAGGGATCTAGCCTTTAACATAAAGTTGCTTTCCTTTTTCAAACTTTAAAAACCAGTGCAGACATATGTATGCCCACTAAGAAATAAGTCTCTCTCTCTCTCTCTCTCTCTGGCTTTTCTTCGCAAACGAAGATTCAGGAAGGACTCATCCCGCGCTTTCTGCAAGCGCGCTGATGACTAAAAAGGCCAATCCAAGATAAACAAGTCCGGTTGCAAAAAGCACAACAGAAGGTCTCCTTGGGTGATGTTTTCGGGTTGTGATTCTTTCTGCGTTGTCGTTTCTCTTCAAGACTTGTACGTCGTGAGTTCTCAAATAAGGCTGCAGCATTGTGGATAGTGCGTCTCCATGCCTCCCGATGTGAGGCCAGGGCGGACCACTGTTGGTGATCAATTTGGCCAAGCCTGAGATGTTGTTTCAGGAAGTCTTTGTATCACTTTTTTGGAGCGCCCCTCTTACGCTGACTCGTGGTGTATTTTTGGGAGGCGATGGTCCTCCATCCTAGAAACGTGCCCTGCCCAGAGCAGCTGTGTTCTCAATATCATGGCCTCAATGCTGGTGATCCCTGCTTGCTCGAGAACAGCAACATTCGTCACATAGTTAGTCCAGTGTATATTTAGGATTGTGCATAGACAGCGCTGATGAAAGCGCTCGAGGAGTCGTAAGTGGTGGCGATAGGTGACCCATGTTTCAGATCCATAAAGGAGGATAGACAGTACGATGGCTCTATACACACTGATTTTTGTGCTTTGCCTCAGGTGTTTATTGCTCCAGACTCTTTTGTGAAGTCTTCCAAATGCACTATATGCCTTTGCTAATCTGTGGCCGATCTCTTTCTCAATCTTGGCATCTGAGGAGATGATGCTTCCCAGGTAGGTGAACTGCTGAACTGACTTGAGCACAGATTTGCCGATGGCAATGTGGGGATGGTGGTGTTCGTCCTGTGGTGCAGGCTGGTAAAGAACTTCTGTTTTCTTCAGGTTGACTTCTAGCCCAAACAGCTCTGCAGCTGTTGCAAAGCAGGATGTTAGGTGCTGCAGAGCTGCTTCTGTGTGGGCAACAAGGGCAGCATCATCAGCGAAGAGCAGCTCACGGACTAGATAGTTTAGAGTCTTAGTGTGAGCCCTCAGACGGCTTAAGTTAAACAAGCTACCATCAGTACGGTAGCATATATAGATGCCGTCGTCTTCTTCAAGCTCTGCCATAGCCCTTTGGAGCATCGTGCTACAGAAGATTGTAAATAAAGTTGGTGCAAGAACACAACCTTGCTTCACTCCATTAGTTATTAGAAAGGGCTCTGAAAGAGCATTGCCATATCTGACTTGACCACGCTGTCCCTCGTGTAGCAAGATAATCATTTTAAGGAATTTGGGGGGACATCCTAGTCTTTCCAGGACCTGCCACAGACCTTTTCTACTTACAGTGTCAAAGGCTTTGGTGAGGTCGACAAATGTTACATAGAGACCCTTGTTCTGCTCCCTACATTTTTCTTGCAGTTGCCTAAGGGCAAATACCATGTCTGTAGTACTCCTATTGGCTCTGAAGCCACATTGGCTTTCAGGGAGAAGTTCTTCTGCAATAGCAGGAACTAATCTGTTCAGGAGTATCCTTGCAAGGATTTTTCCAGCAATAGAGAGCAGTGTTATGCCTCGATAGTTTGAGCAATCGGATTTTGCTCCTTTTTTCTTGTACAGGGTGATGATGTCTGCATCTCGGAGGTCTGATGGCAGTTCCCCTTTTTCCCAGCAATTCACAAGGAATTCGTGGAATTTTTCGTGGAGTGCATGACCTCCGTGTTTCCAAACGTCAGGTGGGATTCCATCAATCCCAGCTGCCTTGCCGTTTTTCATCTGCTGTATGGCCTTAAGGGTCTCTTCCAAAGTGGGAGCTATGTCCAATTCATTTTTCATCGGTTTTTGTATCATATGTTGGATAGCTGAGGCTTGGACTACTCGGTTGTCACTAAAGAGACTTTGAAAATGTTCAGCCCAATGATTTAGGATGGAGGCTTTATCAGTAATTAATGTTTGACCATCTGTACTGTATAAGGAGCTTTGGGCCTGATAAGTAGGTCCAAACACTGCTTTAAGAGCTTCATAAAATCCTCTATGATCACCCAGATCTGCACAGTGTTGTGTCTTTTCTGCTATATTGATCCACCACTTGTTCTGCATGTCTCGGAGTTTTTGTTGTAGTTTGCTACATGTGAGGCGGAAAGCTGCTTTTCTTACATGACAGGTTGGCTGGGCGAGGTATGCCTGGTGAGCAGCTCTCTTCCTTGCCAACAGCTCCTGGATCTCTTGGTTGTTTTCATCAAACCAGTCTTGATTTTTCTTGTGGGAGAACCCGAGGGATTCTTCTGCAGACTGGAGGATACTGTTTTTGATATGTTGCCAAAGCACTGTAGGAGAAGGATCTGTAGGATGGTCTTCAAGTTTTGTTTGCAGATTTGCCTGGAAGTTGTCTCTCATGGTAGCTTGTTGAAGATTGTTGACTTGGAGTCTCTTCTTTAAGATGCCACCCCTCTTAGGTTTGAACTTAAGATGAAGATTTAGTTTACATCTGACGAGGCGATGATCTGTTTGGCATTCTGCACTGTGCATCACTCGGGTATGACGGACATCACGAATGTCTCTCTGACAGGCTAGAACGTAGTCAATGAGGTGCCAATGTTTGGATCGGGGATGCATCCAGGTTGTCTTCAAGCTATCTTTCTGCTGAAAGATTGTGTTCGTAATAGTCAGCTGTTGTTCTGCACAGAACTCTAGCAGGAGGCGTCCATTATCATTGCAATTTCCAACACCATGCTTGCCTAAGACACCTTTCCAGGTTTCGGAGTTCTTTCCTACTCTGGCATTGAAGTCACCAAGTATAATAATTTTATCTTCTACAGGGACTTTTTGTATGAGTTGGCGTAGGTCTGTGTAGAATTTGTCTTTCTCTACAGGGTCAGCTTGCATAGTTGGGGCATATATACAAAAGAGAACAACATGTGGGAGGCGTAAGGAAATAATGCGATCAGAGTGTCCTGTTGGCAAGGTTTCGAGTTTGGAGGCAATGGAGTTTTTAATCATAAAGCCTACTCCTGAAAGATGTTTTTCAGTTTTGGGTTTGCCAGACCAGTAGAGTGTGTAGCCGGCGCCTTCCTCCCCGCTCCCAAAGTCAATTGTGTAAAAACAACTTTGAACTCAATCTACAGCAATTAAAGTATTCTGAGGACAAAGGGGGGAACTAGGTGGTAGAGGAGAGAGAAACTAGGACATTTTAAAGGCAGCTGAAAAAATGGGATGACAGAGGATTAATCTGGACTGTCCCTGGCAAACTGGGATAGTTGTGGGGTATGTAGCTTGCAGCTTGAAAGGCAAAGTGACTGAAACTTTAGTTCCCCCAGTATTCTTCTTCATCCTACACTCTCTCCCTCTCCACCTCAACATTTACATTAAACATCAATAACAAAACTAGAATAATGCAAGACTCACCTACCTAACGATCCATAAATTAACTTTTGGGTACATGTGACCAAGTCCTGGGTGGGATGCAGCATATTATTCCTCCTTTCCCTCTATACGAGGGAAACCATACGAAGTACTGAGGGAGACCTACCTGGGTCTTTTATTCACAAGCCTTGCAATTGTTAAGTGTGTGAACCAAGCTAACTCAAAAACCTTGTATCACCCTTCAAGTCCCAATGCCTTTGAGGTAGCGTATAAGGAAGCACCATCATTCTTCTCACTTTCACCTGTTATTTCCCACACATCCCTGCTGTTGCAACTAACATAACATACCTACTTGTTTGTGTCTAGACAGTGATTGTGTCAGAACAGCAACAAAACATTTTTAAAGAAATTGTTACTAAGTATTCATTATTTCATTCCAATTGTGGGAAAAATGATTTTTTTTAAAAAAATAGGACACAAAAACAGAGTTTCAGATCCATTTGCACACACTGGACTGAATTCTGTTGGTGTCTTATGCATGTGTAAATTCTCCTACAGAAATGTAGGCAACGTACAGAAATAATCTCCCCCCCCCAATATGAAATAGCCATATTCAACTAAAAGCTATAGAAACTTATGGTGCATTGTGCATATACACCATTGCACATGCTTGTGCATTGTGCATAGTAGTGCACTGCACATTAATGCCCATGTTTGTACACATGATTGCTGCACACAGATGCAGATTGTGCATTGGGTTGGACGCAATGTGACAATTCCTTACTGTGTTGTACTGGTAGTGTATTGGGCAACTGCCTTACCAACACACTCTTGAAGTCACTCATTTGACCTGTGAAAAACTTCATGTGGGAGTAGGCCAACCCACATCTGGCTAGCATTTCCACAGCATCTTTCTGAATAGTTGCAATACCTTGATTCTAGGCCTACAGCATAGTTCACTATGCTACTTCTTCAGTCTTCCCAAGAGGCTTGGTAATCACAACTACTTTCCCACTGACTCAGTGCTCAGCACAGCTATAAAAAACAGCAGCCTTCCAATCACAGAGGGAAAACCTGGATCCATTCCAGTATATTTAACTTCAATAACTGAGAAAGATCAAGAAGATGTAGAGGAATCCTGTAATACTTTTGAGACTAAGGACTTTATCAGACGAGCCACTAAAAACATTCTTTTGCTGGCATAAAAAAAATCTATTTTTATGCCAGCAAAAGAATGCCCACCATCACACTTATCATCTCTCCTGGCAAAGGCTTCCCCTGCAATGAAGGAGGAAGTAAGTGAAGCCCCGTTCACTTCCTCATTTTAAATCCCACGCAACTTCATTGTGTGGGAAATTCAAACATAAAACAAAAAATAAAACACAAGAAGGTACACAAAGCACAAAAACACACTTAAAAATTTCCATGTAAACCAGGGAAGGTTTTTTTAAAAAAGTGCATCACTTACCTGGATGTTGTGATCTCACCCAAAAGTGTTCTGGACAGTCCAGCCTTCACAAAGTAAGTATGTGGGGGGAAAAGATGTGAGGTTACACACACATTCTATGCCAGCAAAAAAAATGGCACAACCTATCTATTGACAGCTTGGGCCATCAATAAAATAGATTGGTTTAAGGACAAGACATAAACGTGAAAGGGCAACATTGTCTGATATGTGTCCTCTTTTGCATTTATGTGGCATTGTTATGTCATTGTATTTAGTGCGTCTGGTGAAGTCCTAACTGAGAAAAAGAAATTTCTAGCATAAGTTTTCATGGACTCCAGTCCACTTTATCAGATGTGAATCTGCTGGAGTCCACTGAAGCTTATGCTAGAAATTTATTTTTCTCAGTCTCAAAGGTGCTGAAGAATTCCTTTATATCATTTTATGCTGAAACAGACTAACATAGTTACCTCTTTGAAAAATAACAATACTTCATAAAGCAATGCTACTGAAACATAATTTTAAATAGTCAGAAATTGTATTAATGGTTTTGTGTCACTGAGAGAAATTCAAACTATGAATATTTCTCAGTAATTAATTAGAATTTTTAAAAGAAAAATATGATAGAAATGCTAGATTTTAGGCCTTGATCCTTATTTTACATTTGGTAAAAAAACAAAAACATAGGCTACTTAATGACTTCTCTTTAAGAGTGTTTTCCTCTCTTGATTTACAACATCAGTATAACCTAGTCTGTTACAGTGTTGCAGTTTCTTTGTAAGTAGTATTGTCAGGATATACAACAAGGTCACAGAACACACTTTTGTAATTTATCACAGAAATTATATGTACACTTGGACAGGTGATGAATGAGCTGTAGAAAAGAATTGTCTGTGGATAATTCAAACACTTGTTTCAGTCGGATATCCAATCTAGTAATTATCTTCCTTAACAGTAAATTGATTACCCATACTTCCTATCTGACAAAGGTGAATAAGCTGACCTCTTACATAACCTCAGTATTATTGTGAGATGAGTCTGTCTCCAAGTAAGACAAAAGACACTGAAGAGGCAATGCACAAGGATAGCTTATTTTTCTGTCTTCAACCCAAAGCAGTGAGCAGCAGATTTTAAAATAAAAATTAAAGCCCAGAAAATACTATGTATCATCTCTTACCTGAAGACACATTCTGAATCTAAATTATTTAATCATTATATTTGCCATTGTTGTTACGTACCTTCAAGTTCTTTTTGACTTATGGTGAGCCTAAGCTGACCTTATCACAGGGCTTTCTGAGGCTGAGAGTATGTGACTTGCCCAAGATGACCTAGCTGCTTTTCATGGCAAAGCGGGGATTAGAGCCATAGTCTAACTATCAAATCCCATGCTGGCTCCATATTTGCCATTACTGTTAGTATGTGTGGAAATATAGTCATTAAGGAGGTATATGCTATTCCTTTCTTCCAGCCTTGGGCACCTCAGCAATGATTCATTCAATCAAACAATTAAGTGACCATTCCCAAATCTACTCCTACAGAAGTCTCTCCTATACCCCCTCCTGTCCATACTTGCTAGGTCATCATAAACACCCCAATTCCTATCTCCCAGCCATTAAAACAAGCAGCTGTGTTTTGGTTTCCTTTGTCTATCTCCTGGGAAAGCCATGCAGGCTTTGTCCTAATCAGCATACTCCTTCAGAATATGAAATGGGGTATAAATATTAGTCCCCCAACAACAGAAAGTTGTGCCATGGTGGATGAATCTGGCCAACTCTCTTTCTTGGCATGCCCAGGTCAGAACCTCCTGTGCCATGCTCAGACGCCTGTCTGAGTATCTTCGCTGCATGAAACTATACTCTTCAAGACTGCTAACTTTTCCCCTATATTCACAAAACTCTTCTCCTGTCCAACCTTTCTGCCTTACTCTTTGATAGCCTTGTATGGTTCTTAGGAATGTGTGTTGTGTGAAAGAGTTCACTTTTGGTTATTTCCAATAAAAATACTTTTTTTTCACTTTAAGCTGAAGTGACCTTTACAGTTAGTATACATAGGTGAAAAGATTCTGAAGACACCCTCCTCTCACAGGCTTCCATTTGATCTAATAATTCCCCCCCAGATAATAATATGGATTTGGGCATCATGGGTGAAGCTCTAAAGCATCCCCACCTATTTGGGTAACATCACCTGCATCATAACTGATTAAAAATGTAAATGTCTACCTTGTAATTATGTAGGTAAAACAAGATGAATTCTAAGGAAAACATAACTGCAGACCAGATATAGGTCAGAATTTTCAAGAAAAGAGGGCTTTTAAACACTATTTGGGCTGCAATCTGGACCCATGTGTTTGTGAATTCTTAAGCAAAGTGTAAAATTGTAGCTTCAGCTGGGAAAATAAAATTGGTTTAAAAATCAAGACATTGGAAAAAGCTTCCACAACGTGTCATAAAGCCATCTCAGCACAAAACAAGATAATGTATGACATGAAAAGATGTACAAGAAAATGCTTTTGTTTTGTTTTGTTGACAGAGCAGCAATGAACTGGTCAAAGCTTAGGAAAATAAAGAAAATGCAAACCTCAGAGTTTTCACCATCTTAAGCGACTTAAAAAAATGAAAAGCACAAAGTGTATGACTCTGATGCCATCAGGAAAAGAACAGATTATTACATTCTTATCAGATTATGAGCTGCAAAACTCACAACACAAATCCATCTTGTTTACTCAGATGTAAGTCTTGTTGACTATAATAGGGTTTAATCCCAGGTAGTGTATATAAGATTGCTGTTTTAATACAACAGATAAGATCAGATTTTAGACACATTGTAATATGGTAATATCATATTGCATTCAACAGTTTTACCAGAGAGGGGTATCCTACTGAAATCAGAACATAGTTATCCTTTTGAATTCACATTTCTCTAAATTTGGGGTTATGCACATGAATAAGCCGATGGAAGTTGTTTTGTATGTGTGAAAAGGCACATAACATGTTAATGCCAACAGATTGCTGTTAGCCCTTTTAATATATTATTGATGACATTCAAAAGTAGTTATTTTATAAGGACCTAATTTTGTTGTTTTTAATAGTAGCCAGGATTGAGCTAACACAATATTGGAAAATGAGTGGAGGCTATACAGCAAGGGTGGTTTTCCAAAATTTGCTAAACACTTAACAGAATAATAGATTAATCAGAGTGGCAATTTAAAAAAAAAGCCAGGTTCTGGGAACCGAGGCTTCTCTTTATAATATTTATTAATACAGCATACACTCCTGGATACCCAGTCATATTTCTTGAAGGAAATAATAGGCAGTAGTGCACAAGAATACTACACACACACACACACACACACAGGATGTAGTTGGTCTGCTCCATATATGGTTGGACTCTTCATCCAGTCTTTCCTCCCCAATGACTATACTGCCTAGGGCTGCAGTCCAATAACATCTGGAGAGTTGCATGACTCCTAAACATCATTAAGAAAGCAACTTTTTTAGGAGGGATGAACTAAGGGCTTGTCTACATGAGCTATTTACACCATCTTGCTCCTGTCTTAGAGCCCTGCTGTCCTGATGATGCAGGGCTTTTGCCTGATTCTGACCCTGCGTGGTCCTCCCGACCCCCAGGGCAAAGATGGGGTTAAGGCAAGGTGAAGATGGGTAGGGTCCAATCAACCATTCTAAAATAATATCTGGCTTAATTTTCCCACCAGGAAGAAACAGATCAGGCCTATCATCGACTTGCTCAGGTCTTGCAAACTCAGGGCCATGGCTTCCTTGACTGAGTCTCTCCATCTGTAATGCAGTCTTCTTCTTTTCCCACTGTCTTCTTCCTTACCAATCATTATTGTCTTTTCTAGCGAGTCACGCCTTCTTATGATGTATCCAAGGTATGATAGTCTCAGTTTAGTCATCTTGGCTTCTGGGGAGAGTTCAGGCTTGATTTGCTCAAGGACCTATTGATATGATTTTTCTTTCTGGCAGTCCAGGATATCCACAGAACTCTCCTCTAGCACCACATTTCAAATGAGTTGATTTTCTTCCCCTCAGATTTCTTCACTATCCAGCTGTCACAATTGTCTGTCTGTCTATCTATCTGTCTGTCTATCTATCTATCTATCTATCTATCTATCTATCTATCTATCTATCTATGATTCTCTTGAGTATCTTGCCTTTCCCAGTGTGCTGATTGGCTGCTCAGGAAATACACCACCAATCACCACTCCCATGCAAATTCCCTCTCTACCTCACAATCCACTCCTGCCACTCAATCTGTGGCCCAGATTTCTGCCACTAAATATGTGGCCCAGATGGGGGCCCAGACAGTCAACTGGTGGTGGTGATGGGCCACCTGCAATGCCACAGAACAAGTCACCCTCAGCAATTCCAGGAAAAATGTGGAATGCTGAGAAGGGGGGGAGGAATTTAAAAAATCCACCAGCCTACCTTACAGGGTTGTGAGGTCTACCAGGCATTTTGGGGGGAGTTTTTTAACAGTGTATGTTACACTGGTTACAGCTAGTACATAGAAATTGGAAATATGATGGCATGGACAATCCTAACTTTAGTGTTAATGATATATCTTGACACTTCAGGTTCTTGTCTAGTTCCTTCATAGTTGCCCTTCCAAGTCCAAATCTTCTAATTTCTTGACTACAGCCTCCATTCTGATTAATGATTGAGCCAAGGTATGAAAAATCTTGAACAGTATTTCAATGTCTTCTTCGTCTACTTTAAAGTTGTGTAAATCATCTGTGGCATCATTTTTGTTCTCTTAATGTTCAACTGTAAACTGTCCTTTGCACCTTTATCCTTGACTTTCTTCAGTAATCCTTCCAAGTCTTTGCTATTTCCTGTTAGTAGAATGGTGTCATCTACTTATCTTAAATTGTTGATGTTCCTTCCTTCACTTTTCATGCCTCCTCCTCCAAGTTTAATCCTGCTTTATGCATTATATGTTCAGCATACAAGTTGAACAGATAAGGTAATAAAATACAGCCGTCCCTTACTCCCTTTGCCTATTAGAAACCATTCCATTTCCCTGTATTTCGTCCTGACAGTAGCCTCTTGTCCTGAGTACAGGTTACTCATCAGGACAATCCAATGTTGTGGCTCACCCATTTCTTTAAGAGCAATCCAACGCTTTTCATGATCTAAACAACCAAAGGCTTTGCTATAATCTATAAAGCACAGTCTGGTTTTCTTCTGAAATTCTTTCATGCACTTAATTATTCAACATATGTTTATGATGTGATCCCTAGTGCCTATTCCTTTCCTGAACTTAGTTTGGACATCTGGCATTTCTCACTCCATATATAGTAAAAGGCTTTTTTTTTTTTTTTTGTAGAATTTTGAGCATCACTTTGCTTGTATGGGAAATTAATGCAACAGTCCTGTGGTTACTGTAATCCCTGATATGTCCTTTCTTGGGGACTAGACTGTATATTGAGCATTTCCAATCTGTGGGCCATTGTTTTGTTTTCCCTATTTGTTGACAGATTTTAGACAGAACTAAATAGGACTTTTTCAGATGAGGTAACCCCCCCTCCCGTGGATGTTGGGAGGAGGATGGCCCTGTCCCGCTTCCAGGGATCAGTTTTAGACGATGCCGTCCTTCTCACGTCCTTCGTTCGTTCTCCCTCCATCTTTGGTTTGTTTTCCCTCCACCACTTTTTATTGATGGAAACTTTCATCAAGAAAAAGTGGTGCCTTTCTTTTCCCTCAACCACGGAGGGAGAATGAATGAAGGACAGGAGGAGGACGGCAGCATCCGAAACCGATCGTTGGACGCAGGACAGTGCCATCCTCCTCCTGACCTCTGCAGGGGCTTTTTACCCCATCTGAAAAAGTCCCTAGAGTAGATTTTGTCTCTGTAGCTTGATCAGCTCTATTGGTGTGCCATCTGTTCCTGGTGATTTATTTCTCCCAAGTGCCATGCGTGCAGCTTCCACTTCACTTTCTAAAATCAGAGGTTTATCTTCAAATGGTTCATTGTTGAATGAATCTGTCATCCTTTCATCTCTTTTATAAAGTTCTTCAGTTTACCTACATAAATATTATTTTCTGCACAGAGACCAGTGCTTTTGTGCCCCCCCCCCACAAAAAATGTCAGTTTTTCATAGAATGAATCCTGAACTACAAAGCTTTTAATCAGTCCAAGTTTCTTCTTTTCAGGAGTAACTCACTTCCCCCACTTACCTGCTCTTCCTGCCTTGCCCAGTTTGTTACATTTTTATTCAAGCTCTGTTTTAAAATCTAATAAAATCTGAATATTCTTTCCATCCCTACCAGTTACAGAGTCATACTACCAACACAGAGTTAAGCCAGGTTAAATGTTGGTTGTTGTTTTATGCCTTCTAATAATTTCCAATTTATGGTGATCCTAAGGTGAACCTATCATGGGCAAATCTTGGCAAGATTTGTTTAGAGGGGATTTGCCATTTCTCTCCTCTGAAGGTGAGAGAGTGTGGCTTGGCTAAGGTCACCCTGTGGGTTTTCATGGCTGAGCAAGGATTCAAACCCTAGTCTCCAGAGCCCTAGTCCAATACCCAAACCACTACACTATGCTGGGAAAGCATACTCCTGAGTAATTGCCAATACCCCTAGATGAGGTGGAATTTGGATTCAACATAGCTTCGGCAGACCTAGTGCTAACTCAGCTGGGCCTTCCCATCTTCATTCTAAGATTCTGCTTGTAGCAAGTTTGTAGTCTGATGCAACTTCATCGTCATAAAAGAAACATTTTAACATGTAAAGTGTAACAATGTAGTCTTTGTTTTTGTTTTTTTAAACAAACCCTGTTAGTTGTGGAAAGAATGTGTGAAAATCTGCACAAACTGAATTTAGAATATGTGTGGCATATAGATTTGGCTCTATTTCAAGTCTGTGGACATCTAGGCATTTTAATTATACATTACCACAACATTCTAGGCAGAGGTGCAGAATCATTTTCCTCTCTCTTTGAAAATAGCAAATGGGGCAAGATTCAAAGCATTGCATGGTAGGGGGTTTCCTTTTGCCTTCTCAGTAGAGGGAAGACTGTGAGGATGCATCTCTGCTCATACATGAATATGGGACTGTTCATGCTCATTGAATCTGTGGATTCAGGGCTGGTGCTGATAAGGAAAGCAAAGGTAGGACTGTAAAGGATTTTCCACTCTGTGAAAGATTTAAAGAAATAATCAAATGAATACCATCTGTGAATAATAACTGGGTTTCACAGTACTTCACAAATTATGGATGCAAACCACTTCTCAAAATGCAGTCCTAATTGAATATACTTTTAAATATAAAAATCATGAGAATTGCATTACCTATCACCCACTTTTAAGAAAGAGACAAATACCAATCAAAGAAATACAATCTGCAATGTGTCTGTGCAACCTTTGTTATATTAATATTGTTAGTGAAGCATGACCATTTCTTAGGCAGGAAAAATTCTGGAAAGATTTGAAGAACAGATTTTAAAACAGTGCCTGAAATAGAATATAAAAAAAACTACAAAATAGTAGTATGTTGAACAGGAGAAAAAGCCTATTGGTGGCTACTCCAAGTCTTTAGAACTCCTTCCACAGGAAGCTAAGATGGCTCCCTACTTGTCCTTCTGTCAGCAAGTATTTTCTCTCTATTTCACTACACTGTTATGAACTGACTGCCAGAGGTTGTAATGAGTGTTACTCTATTGACTTTTATTGACTGTCTTTTTAATGGTTTGTTTTAAATGGTTTTAACACTATAGCAAAATTGCATTGTATAGCTTAATTGTATACTATTTTTTTTAACTTATGTATTTCTTAGTATTTTTATCTGTCTTTGTTGTTATTCCTGTAATCCACCTTGAGTTCCAGGTCTTTTCTGCATGGGCTTAAAACACTGTTTTCATTCCAAATCTGGCACTGGCAGTCCCAATGATGATATATGGCTATTTCCAGGGGAGGAGCTTTCTGGCCCTTAACCCGACTTTGCCCTGCACTGCACAAAGTCAGGGAAAAGTCTGTTGTTTGCTGGGATCCCAGAGTCGCTCCAGGGCCTGTTGGCATGCAGACAGCTAGATTGGGCTAGAACTAGTGACCCAACTGTTCTCACAGCCCACCAGTGCATCTACCCTGCTGGTCCATCATCTTCGGTGACAATACCGCTGCTGCTGCTGACTCACCCACAGGCCTAGCAGCTCTGTCTATGAGCCTGGCATCTCCCATCACTGCTGATGAGGTAAGCACAGGGCACCGTGTCATGTGCTCAACAAGGAAGAGTCATGTGCTCCCCCACCCCCATTGAATGCATGGGTGCCTTCTGCTTACCTCACCAGCAGCGACAGGTGATGCCAGGCTCCCAGAGTGAGATGCATAGCAGCATATTGGTTGCCCCTGGGAAGCTAAAATCTTTCAAACCTGAAATCCCTTCCCTCCTCTTTTGAAATGGTTTCAAATTACATGACAATGCTCTATCTTAACTGTACTACATTAGAATATTGGCACTGTCATAATTGATCCCGCCCCCCAAAAAAACTAAAACCTTCTGAACAAGGATCAAATTACAGAGCAACCCTATATTTTAATCATACAACTTTAGATTATAGGTGTGGTCTTTCATGGCTGAATACTCCTTAAAAGAGAAAAGCACTGCAATGCAGAATGCTAGGATGTAAATGAAAAGGATTGTGTCCAAGCCTTCTTTCTCATCAGCTGGTTTTCTGTGTGTAAGGATAATTATTTGTATGGAGAAAAGTCATTATATGAGCTACTCCATTGCTCTGCAGTTGACACAAAGTTTATCTACCTCCTCTGTGTATTGAGAAAACAAAGACATTTAAAAATAAAGATGTGAGATTGGCCTAACCAGTCTGGCCCCACAGTTCCTGGCTCTGGCTACCTGTCATTCTCACCTTGCCCTATGGCTCCCTTTTTCAATCCTTTTTTGGATTTGGGTCCTGCACCTCTAGGTGACAATAGTGTGGACAAGTCTGTATAAAAGTGGTTTCTTTAATAGTAAGTGTGACTGCCCCTTTATTCAGGGTGCATAAAGCCAGTCAGAATTAACAAATTAACAAACATTTCAAAGTTGTGTATTATAACCTGTTGAACAGCAGGTGCTTTAACAGGCTGCTGCTGCTGTTATTCATCTATATCCCACCTTCTTCCCAACAATGGGACTCAAGGTAGCTAACAACATATTTAAAACAATACAAATTTAAATCAATACAAAAGTAAAATAACAGTATAAATATACATATTTTTTTTTTAAAAAGAATTAAACAATTCATAGGTTAAAAACACTAAACATTAAAATATTAAAATGCATTATTAAAAAAACTCTGTTAAGACTCTTAGAAGCCTTAGAAACTGCACTGCAAATCCTTAAAAGCTCAGTCTTTGTCAGTTTGTAAAAACCTGGCAACCCAAACATGTTTTAACCTGCTGTCAGCATCCTGGCCTCTCTGGGGAGGGAGTTCCACCAAAGTCTGGGAGCAGCTGCTGAGAAAGCCCTCTTCCTTGGTCCCATCAAACAAGCCTGAGAAGGTCTCTCCAGATGATATTTAGCATTCTGATGGGCTCATACAAAGAGACATGGTCCTTCAAATAACCTGCATCCAAGCTGTATAGGGCTTTATAGGTCAAAACCAGCACTTTGAATTGTGCCTGGAAATGGACCAGCAGCCAATGAACCTGTTGCAATAAGGGAGTTTTGTGGTTCCTATAGCTAGTCGCAGTTAACAACATGGCTGCAGCTTTTCGGGCCAACTGAAGTTTCTAAGCACTTTTCAAAGGTAGCCCCACATACAGTGCATCATAATAATCTGAACAGGATGTAACTAAGACATGTACCACTGTGATCAGATCCAACTTCTCCAGAAACAGGTGCAGTTGACATACTAGCTTTAACTATGCACAAGCACTCCTGGTCACTGCTGAAACCTGGGCCCCAGGCTCAAAGCTGAATCTGGGAGTACCCTCAAACTGTGAACCTGTATTTTCAGGGGGAAGTGTAACCCCATGCAACACAAGCTAAATCCCTTTTCCCAGATATGTCTTTCAACAGACCAGGAGCACTTCTGTCTTGTCTCAATGAATCTTCAGTTTGCTTGCCCTCATTCAGTTTCCAGTTTAGCACAGGGACAGATTCCTTGGAATTAGGTGGAAAGAAGTAATGGAGATGGATATCATCAGCATATTGGTGACACTTGACTAAAAAACTCTGGACAACCTCTCCCAGTGGTTTCATGTAGATGTTGAAGACATGAGGGATAAGATTGAATGCTGAGGAACTCCATAGGCCAGTGGCCAAGGGGTCAAACAAGAATCCCTCAGCACCATCCTCTGAGAGTGCTTACCCAGGAAATAATGGAGCCACTGTAGAACAGTACCTCCAAGCTCCATCCCAGACAGGTCACTGAGAAGGGCACCATGGTCAATGGTATCAAAAGAGGTCTGGGAGGTCCAGCAAAACCTCCCCCTGTCCAATTCCCTGCATAGATCATCCCTCAAAATCACTAAAGCTGTCTCAGTACTTACTTCTAGTACTTAGTTCCAAATCTTTGACAGTATTCGAACTAAGATGTCAGATCTTTTCCTTCAATCACTTCAGACACCCAGTACACATTCACTCCACACTGACTCCTCCGTTTAAAAAATTCCCCTCTAACTCCCTCCCATCACAGTTCTCCAGTGATGTATTCAAGTCTTTTAATCCAAGACTCAAATAAAGTTTCAAGTCTCTACCTTCTAGTCTCAAGTCAAGTCTGAAATCTTTCCAAGATATTTTCAAGTTGAGCCTCAAGTCAAGTCTCAAGTCTGGGAGCCAACTTTAACTGAAAAAAAGGAGGTGGTGGTGACAGAGTTTCAATAATAAGCAGAAAATCAAGAAAACATGCACAAAGTTAGGTTATAAAAAATTAAATTATCAGCAAACACATTAGGCAATGGGCTTGAGGAAGTGGCTGAGGTCTCCTTGGCAACCTGTCCACACTAAGCATCAGAGAAGCCTCAAGCCCATTGTCTAATGCTTTTGCTGTTTTTGCTTCCATCACCTGACTCATAGGCAAAAAGTAGTGAGGTGGAAGTGTTGTTCAAAGGAGGAAAACTGCTTTTCATTCCATAACATTTCTGGATGAATGTGTTATGTTACTGAACCAAGGCCAACAAGTCGGTTGCTAAAAATATACAAGTTGTGAATTGAGTCAAGTCAGTGCATTATTTATTGTCAATTCCAGTTGAGTCATTGAAGCCACTTGAGTCCAAATCAGCCAACTCAGGTCTTCATCACTGGAATTCTCTGTGTTGGGATTGGCTGCCCTCTGTTATTCCCAGCATAGTTTCACACCCCTTTATCCAAGAGCCACTCAGCAACATATTTGCAAGTTGTTTCCCTCTTTGCTTTTTCTGTTACAGTTTCGCAGAAGATTTTTACATGAAAAGGGGCCCACATTATTTCCAGAGTACAAAATGGAACTTTTAATGGGAAGAAATGTCAGTTACTTCAGTGCGGAAAGACATATGATGTCATGTGATATTTGAAAATCATTGGTTCTCAGGTAGCCTTAACAGGAGGGTTAATAAATATGGTTCAGATATTTAATAATGGAGAACATCTTGGGGTCCAACTCCTTGTTCAAACTCTAGTTTTAGCTCTCCAGAATCTGACATGACTTGACAGCTCACAATTCAAGTTTTTCCCACCAGCTGTCCATTTGCCCAAAGCTTCATACACATAACAAAATTTCACTCAGACAACAGTACAGGGAAATCATTTTTTTTTTAATTTAGAAGAGGTTTTCTTTTGAAGACTAAAATTGGAAAACTGAACACTTCATCTCAGGAAATGGGTTTTACAATGGACCTTTAACATATTGTTGCACTTGATTGCCCCCTGTCCCTCCCATAACAGCAAGCAAAGTGCTGAAGTGTGTGCAAAGCCCACAAATGATCACATTGAGCCTTGGCTTAAATGTGGATTGAATAAAATGAAGAACAAGCAACATAATCCCAAATTTTCATGTAGGGATCTCTGCTCCTTTCACGTGTTTTTTACATATAGTGTCAGGATGACCAAAATTTTGTTCTGTTGTGGTTCCACATTAACATGAAATTTAAAAGAAAAACCTTGAAGATATATATACAAATTAAAAGTATGACAGAACTCAGGGTTGAAGCATTTCATTTCTCAGGTAGTGTGGTTTTAAGAATCCAAATGCTTCCAAAATTGAAGGGAAATTTTCCAGGGGTGCAGAAATATTTCAAATTTAGTCCAGAGATTTAGTAATACCTGTAGAAGACCCAGGGAAAAGATGGGACTTAATTATGTTTTGACAAATTTAATCTCATTTATTTCAAGAGTTTTCTTCTAAGGGTCAAAAACCACATGGAACATTAAATGAAAGGGTGCTTTCTCCCACCCCAATCTGGATCAGGTCTATCCCACAAGGATGGGGCAATTCAAACCTTCTCCTTAGCCATTTTCCTAGACTATCCTCATAGCATGTAGGAGCTAAAATAAAGTAAAAAACAAACAAACCCTCAGTTGTTGCCAAGAGAGTTGCTTCATTTTTAGCTTCCACACAGACCTGTGATTTAGGCTGGCAACCTCTTAGTGACCCAGCTAATTTCTTATCTATCCTTATTACTAGTCTGCCCCCTTTTGTCATGTCAGATGGGAACTATATCTTGGTCTTTGTTTAAGACAGCAAAACTCATATATTCAACTACTCACTTAGAATAATCATTCATCCCTATACAGAGTCATTATTGTGTCTCTGTCAAACAGGAAAGATGACATCAAGTTGGAAAAGCCATTAGTAATGGAGCAGGATTCAGCTAATGTTTTCAGCTCGTGTACAGTAAGTTGAGTTCTGCTTCTCTACCTTTGATTTCTGTCTCTCCATGCTTTCTAATTTGTGGTATGTGCATGCATGCGCACACACACACATCAAGAAATTGGCATATTATATTTGTTTAAAGCATGTAAAATAGCATCACATTTACATAGATAATACTGCATTTTCTGTGAATTCTATGAGAAATGAAGAAGCCACAGGTTTTCCAGTGCCAATTAAAAATGAAGTATAGCCTCAAGTTTTCTCTTGCAAACATCCAGAGACATCAACTACTTGTAGTTAGAGAGAAAATACTATTCAGTGAGTTCCTATCCACCAGAGAGGGGGGGAAACAGAGTAAGTTTTACTTAATATATTAAACACAGTGAATCTGATTGTATATGACACCTATCCTGCATGACAAATGGGTTTATAAAGTATTACTCACATAGCATAATGGTAATTTGTCTGCTAGGTAGCTGGAACATATGCATTACATTTCTTCTTAACAGTTATAATTCATCATTTCTATACACGAAATACAGGGAAATTCCTTTTTTCTCAACAGGGGATAAATAGGATGTCAACCCTGAAGTTACAATGGTTTCCCAAAAGCAGCATCAGTAATTTATTCTTGTACTTGCCCATAAGTAGCAAAAGAGATGGTTGCTTTGGGACTGCAGCATTTTGGAGTAATATATCAAGACTTGTATCTGAATCATCATTTTACAATATGGTAGCATCATGCTGATCTGAGCAGCTGTCACAGTTTGTGGAGATGTCATGAAATACATTCGACATACTTCTCTCAAAGGAACGTGGCCTTTTTATCTAAGCATACTCAAAGAAAATCAGCTATCAGCACTATATTAAAACTGCAATTAGTATTCTTGTTCCTCACCAAATTTATTGCATTTTAAAATCTTTTTTTGCAGTAGAGTTGGACCCCCATATCTACAGAACAAGTAAGTAAGTAAGTAAATATTTATTACAGTCAAAGAGCAGTGAACAAGAACCAGTAATAACTGCAAACACAAACATTTAAAACATTTAAAAGTCATAAGTAAAGTAAAGTAAAACAGAACAAATACCTGTGGTTTCAGTTATCTGTGGGGCACAAAATAGGATATATATATATACCATAGAATTTCATTGAAAAATGCCTAGAGAAGCATCCCCTTCTCATGCCCCATGAGCCTGATGAGGGTATAGAGTCAGAGGAGGAGGAGGACATGGCAGGGAATGTCTCTAGGCACCCTGGCACAAGTTTATCTACACCTGTGTCAGCAGGGAACCCTGCCAACCTAGAGGCTCAAGCAGAGGAAGAGACTGGTCCTTAGCAGGTTGGCATCAGTCCCAGCAGAGAGTCCTACCCATTTAGATAAGGATGAAGAAAAAGAGAGGGACTTACTTCCACCATTATATACCCAGCAGCAAGCTCAAAAGGAAGCTCAAAGGAAATCGCTGGGACTTTATGAGAAAAACCTGCTCATTAAGAAACACCTGACAAAGCCTTAATTGCTTTATATATGCTGGGCAAGGCAATAGAGGCTTTGTCAGAGATCAACTGATCTTCCTGGTGAAAGCTTCCTGCTGACTTTGGTGCCTGGATTCTGGTTATTTTGACTTCTGTTACCTTGACTCATGCTTAGACCTTGGACTGTCCCTGATTACTCTGCTGCCTGCTCCAACTGATCCATGGACTGTTTTGGACCACGCTGACTGACCACTGTAAGCCTTTGACCCTTTGGACTGTGTTACTGGACTAAATCTTTGACTTTGTTTGCATTCTTGTGAGCTAATTAGCAGTTGGCTACCTTCCCACAATAGTGCTGTTTATACTTTGCTGGTAACTAGTTGCTTTCCAGACACCTCTCTAGGCATCTTCTAGTTCTCCAACACAACTCTATAGTATGTTTTTACTGTTTAAAATCCTATTTTAAATAGGGTTTGCTATTATCTGCAGTTTCTGGTATTCACAGTAAGTCTGGGAACTAAACCCCAACAGATATGGGAGGTCTGACTATATTTCCCAATATATTTATCATTGTTTTTTCCTGTTGGCATAAAATTGATAGCCAAGTGATAAATGAAATTTGAAACAGGAAGCATACATTTGAAGAACACAGTACCATATTAAGATATGCTAAATCCCCAATGCATTAGCAAATAAATAAATAAAATCAGGATGATAATGTCAGTTTCAGAGTCTGTTCTCTCCATTTCCTTCATTTTAAACTTTATTTTTATTTTAAAAATTATGTCAATGTATTTTTAATTATGAAAAAAGTCAGAATGTAGCATTTTAAAAACTTTGTTCACAGGCCTACATAACCTGAGGCCCTGAACTATAGTTTACTTAAGAGATTATCAGATGTGGCAAATATGGCATGATAATGATGCAAAGAACATGAAAGGGTGCCCATATCACACAATGCCATGCTTTGACGTTATGCAGCTGTTAATAAGGCTTTCTTTTTTATTGACAGTCCCAAAGCCATCAGTTTATCTGCCATGACATTTTTATTGTGGAATTGCAAACACCTGAAACCATGCACCATTCTGCCCTCATGAATACAGCATCAATGGGCGGTCCCCACCAGAATATTTCTGGGTGAAAATGCGAAAAGTAGGTATGGGACACTGTTTTTATGAACCTCCCCATTTTGCGGGCAAGTTATTAAGTGTGTTTCAGTGCTTGCGTGTTTGTTTTGTTTTTTTAATGTAGATACTTTTAGGCTTTTAAATGTGCTTGCACCTTCTTGTGAAAACCACCACGATCATGTGCCCCTGTGAATGCAGAAGTAAGCAGTGCTAGCGTTCGTGCTCCTGTAATGCTGGGGCGGTTCTTTCTCATTATTACAGCGATGTGTGATAAAAATGGTTATTGGGCCAGGACACTTACACTTTAAAATATAGTGGGACAGAAACATTTTTAGAGGGTTCATTTGATAATCTCCTAAATTTGCAAAATAATTCACCGTATCGAATATTGCCACAAGATAGTGAACACATCTGGAATTTCTGAGCTAGGAATTTTTACTTTTACTTCCTACCATTCCTAGAATCCTCCAGCCAGCATGTAGGATTCTGGGAATGCTAGTCTAAAAAAGTAACATTTTTGAGCTCCAAAAATATGAATTAAATGTAGTTTGGGGAGATCTGCACATTTTTTTTAAAAGGTCTCCTCTTGGTACTGCGAAGTCAAAAAAAAGTTAGTGGCAGGTAGGCCTCTTAATAGATGGTTTTCCATAATTTGGAGTTGATACAGAAAAGCCAATTCATGCATGCTCAGCCACAAATCCTAAACATTTGAGGACACCCATAGGAGGGTGTTGGATTATACTGGCAGACAGGTGGAAACACATGGAAGGAGGCTTCAATTTTAGAGGCTTGGTTGATAAAGTCCATATGTCTTTACTCTGAAAGTGTAAGTAATGGAAGCAGAGAAAAGGCTCCCATTAACATTGCTGGGATTTCTTTCTCATGTTCTAGCTGTTTGCATGGGACTGAGGATTAGAATGTAAATCGCGTTGTACTGGTAGATCTATGGGAAATTTAGAATGGGTGAAAAGATTTCTTTCTCACAATTGTTTAATTCACAAGAACGACTAAATACAATTCTCCTCACAAACCAATAGCATAGTAATAGTATAATACAATATAGTGTGCTCCTATATATTGTCACTAATTAGAATTTGTATTTTGATACAGTTGACACCAGAAATTAAAGCTGACTTAAAACATGCTGCTAACAATCAATGCTTCATTCTTCTGAAGGATTTAACTTAAGAATTCTGTATTCTATACACAAATATCTTCCCAAGGAAAGCGCTTTTGAGATTATTAGATAGTATATAGAGTTACCTGTGCTGAATAGTTATGATGTAAAACTTTAAAGTAATGATAAAATTTATCATAGAATGTAAATGAACCTAATGAACAATCATTGTACCAAAAAAAGGAGTGCTTTAATATCTTAGCAGAAAGAAATTTAAAATTTGTGTTAAGAAGAACCATTGCAAAATGGAAGATTAAAAAACTCTTAAGATTTATAGTTAGGGCTATCATTCTTCTTACAGTTCTGAGGAGTGGCTTGTTTCTATGCAAGGTGCATTAATATCCAGTACTTGAGTAAATGGGAAGGGTGAATTTATACGGGATGAAGGTTTTTCTGTGTCTGAAAAATGGATATACTGTATATGACATTCAGCATTCTAGAGAATGTTGATGATAAAACATAAATCTTCTTTGTGACAGTAGAGTCAAAATAACAGATAGTAAAAGGGGGAGAAGTGGGAATATTGAAAATTCAAGTTCAAATTTGGAGAAAATTCTAAACCAGGAATGATAATTACATTCAGTTTATGGGCCTGGATGCTGGCCCTCTTCTCTAGTCCTCAGGATGAGGAGGAAGAATGTCAGACAAGACTGCTGCCTTGACAGTTCTGTGTATGTATATTTTCCAAATTTGCTATGCTTAACATATCATGCTTAATGACATCACCAGGGGCTGCCCTTTGTAGCATTAGCGTCATTAGATCACCAGGGCACTCCTCCTCTAACATCACAAGGGGTTATCTTTACATACCATGTTTTGGCCCTGAAATTTCAGGTCTAGGATAGTCCTGTCCTTGAGGATCCCATGTGGCCCTTTCACCCAGAATCCGCCCCCCATCCACCCAAACACTATAATTCATTTTATTAAAAATCACTGTTGCAAGAATGTTTTGTGTCCAAATACTGCTTCATGAAGTCTCACAAGAACAGCCAGAAAATTCTTTTAAAAATTACAGTACAGTTAGTGACTCCTACTTGCCAAAAACATTGTTTCTGATTATTTAATATGTCTTAGAGGTAAAATTGACTATGAAAAGAAATGGAAGCCATGATTTCCTAGAACAAAACTAGGAAAGTAGGAAGTTTTGACTTCTGATTAGCTAAATAATTTTTCAGCTTTAGAAAGAGATATTATTTGTAGTTTGTAGGCCTTATATAAATACTAGTTAGGCACTGAATGATTTCTAAAGTGGAATCCATAGTGTTCTGGGCCAGTCTACAGAAAGCCCAGGCCAGAACTCAGTTGGGTTTTTGTCAGGTGGTAGTGTGCACTGGGAACGTCTTCAAAAGGTCCAGGCAGCAATAAATGGTAGCAGAGTAAATGTTCCTTCAGGCATCAGATTAAAGGCAAAGACATAGGCTTATGTCTAAAATCTTACTTGACATAATAAAGACTATTTACAATATATTACAGCATCCACAGAAGAACTACCATCTTCACACTTCAGGATTTAAAACAGAACTACTCAGTTCAACTTCATAGGACAAACTAAAAAACAAAACAAAGCAAAAAACAGGTCTGCATAGTTCCTAGCACCTCCCCACACGCGAGCTCAGCAGCTCAGACCTCATCAATATTGATCCATTTCCAACTGTCAGCTAGCTCTGCAGATCTGTCCGGACTATTTGCTACATCACTGCTCTTTACAGAATAAATTTAACTGTATGTCCCAATAGCCTGACAGTTTTATCATGGGATTCCTTAGAAACAGTTTGGGCCATGCTATATGTACTTGTACGAATCTGCAGTATTAAGTCACTCTGTACTCTGTGGTGATGTCATTGCTTCACATAAGAGTAGGATATCTTTTTACATGTTCAGCATTGCCTTCACCTCTCCATTGATGGCCCCTTGTCGTGGGAGAGAGGCTTGCGTACCCTAATGATGTTTTGAGCTATGCTGGCCGTGACATAATAGCCACCGGTAGGGTCTCCCATGCCAGACAGGTCAAAACCGAAGGGTCTGACAAACAGCGTCAAAGGGCACGACGGGCTCTCTAGCCTTATGGCAACCATCCTAGAAGAAGGAAAAATCTAATCTGGGAGCTGGGAGCCTAGCTCTATATAAGTCCTTGCAGAGGCTTTCCAGGCCAGTTTCCTGCCAGAGAGAAGGAGAGCAGCTTCTGGACAGCAAGTTACCTGCCAGTTTCCTGCCAGGGAGAAGAAGGAAGCAACTTCTGGACAGCCATTCTGACTGGGGAGATTGAATTTTTTTAAAAAAACTATTGGGAGAGGCTGCTTGTTGCTGAGGGGCTTGAACTTCTGACCTTGCCCTTTTACCCTCAAGAGCCAGAGGCCTTCCTGTGAGTCACACCTGTGAGTCACACCTGTGAGTCATTAGGGGGTGGAGCTGGGAGCCTAGCTCTATATAAGTCCTTGCAGAGGCTTGCCAGGCCAGTTTCCTGCCAGAGAGAAGGAGAGCAGCTTCTGGACAGCAAGTTACCTGCCAGTTTCCTGCCAGGGAGAAGAAGGAAGCAACTTCTGGACAGCCATTCTGACTGGGGAGATTGAATTTTTTTAAAAAAAACTATTGGGAGAGGCTGCTTGTTGCTGAGGGGCTTGAACTTCTGACCTTGCCCTTTTACCCTCAAGAGCCAGAGGCGCAAGCCTAACGGCGCGCAAATTTCAGTAACCAAACAAAAATACAGCAGACCTAAAAGTACAGCTTAGCATTTTCAGTGTTAACTAAGAGTTCTTAGATTACCTAAAAGCTCTCATCATGGACACTGAGGGGACTGCAGCAGTCACTTGCAACACTTGTGTGATGTTTCTATTCTTGTCTACAGACATGGAGAACTTCATATGCACCAAATGCAAGCTGGTAGCCCTCTTGGAGGAGAAAGTACAGCAGCTGGAGACACGGGTAGCTACACTTCAACAGATTCGTGAGCAAGAGGTTTTCCTGGACAGAACAGAACGAACAGTCTTGGATGGGGACCGCACAGAGGAAGTGGCTGTGGAGGAGAGGGTCACTTCACAGACACAGGAAGTAGACAGCTGGAGGAATGTCACACACAGAACAAGAAAATCCAGGGATTCTTCCAGCAGCTTACAGCTACAGAATCGATTTGAAGCCCTTTCCCTTATCAAGGACAACGAGGAAGAACAGCATGGACAGACTTCAGGGGTAGAGCAGGGGACCTTGAGAGGACCACCGCAAGGAACAGCAGCTGCGAAGCCTCAGCGGAGGCGTGTGGTGGTGGTGGGGGACTCCTTGCTGAGGGGTACAGAAGCAGTGGTATGTGGGCCTGACAAGATGACTCGGGAGGTGTGTTGTCTCCCTGGGGCAAAGATCTGTGATGTGACCGAGAGGCTGACAAGACTCGTCAAGCCTACGGATCATTACCCCTTCCTTTTGGTCCATGTGGGAACCAATGATACTGCAAGGCACAGCTTTCCCAAGATCAGAAGAGATTATGAGGCCCTGGGGAGGAAGCTGAAAGAAATGAACGCACAGGTGGTCATCTCATCTCTTCTGCCAGTTGAAGGGCATGGTCCAAGAAGGGAAAGGAAAATAGCCGACGTAAACAACTGGCTCCGTAGATGGTGTCGCCGAGAACAAATTGGATTCTTGGATCATGGACTGCGCTTCCATGCGGGGGGACTTCTGGCAAGAGATGGGGTGCATCTTACAACAGTTGGAAGAAACATTTTTGCCAACAGTCTCAAGAATTTGATCAGGAGGGCTTTAAACTGAGTCAAATGGGGGAGGGAGACAGTATTCTGGAAGGCAAAAGGGCTGGAGAAAATAGTCAAACTCTCATAGAGGGAACAAGGCAAACAGCGCAAGGACCCAACAGTGGGAGGCAAAAAAACTTGCACAGAGAGCAAGTAAAGGGAACACGTGGTCTCAGATGTCTCTACACTAATGCACAGAGCATGGGAAATAAGCAAGATGAACTTGAACTCCTTGCACTACAAAACAAATATGATGTAATAGGCATTACTGAAACCTGGTGGGACGAGTCTCATGATTGGAATGTAGGAATAGAGGGGTATAACCTTTATAGGAGAAACAGGCCAAACAGGAAAGGAGGAGGAATAGCATTATATGTCAGGGATATTTACACCAGTGAAGAGATCCATGACATCAATACTGGAAGCCAGGTGGAGAGCATCTGGATAAAAATTAAAGGGGAGGGAAACAACAGGGATGTTATTGTGGGACTCTACTACAGACCCCCAAATCAGACGGAGGAATTGGATGTTGCCTTTCTAGAACAGGTGAACATACATGCAGAAAGGAGAGATGTAGTAGTGATGGGTGACTTCAACTATCCTGATATTTGCTGGCAATCTAACTCAGCCAAAACTTCAAGGTCTAGCAAATTCCTTACATGCCTGGAAGATAATTTCATGGTCCAAAAGGTGAAAGAGGCAACAAGGGGGTCAGCTATTTTAGATCTGATCCTAACCAACAGAGACGACCTGGTTAATGGGGTGCATGTGGTGGGATCCTTAGGTGAGAGTGATCATGTTCTCCTGGAGTTTGTTATACAATGGAAAGGAGAAGCCAGGCATAGTCAGACATGCATTCTTGACTTTAGGAGAGCTGATTTCAGTAAACTCAGGGAAATACTGGGGGTGATCCAATGGTCAGGAATACTAAAAGAGAAGAGACCTCAAGACGGATGGGACTTTCTCAAAAGGGAGATACTGAAGGCACAATTTCAAACAGTACCATTGAGGAAGAAAAATGGGAGGTGTCTCAAGAAACCAGGATGGATGACTAAAGAACTTTCAATGGAGCTAAGTTTTAAACGGAACATGTATAGGAAATGGAAAAGGGGGGAAATCACCAAAGAAGAATTCAAACAGATAGTGAACACGTGTAGGAGTAAAGTCAGGAAAGCTAAAGCGCAGAATGAGCTCAGGCTTGCTAGGGAGGTTAAGAACAATAAAAAGGGTTTTTTTGGGGTATGTCCGCAGCAAAAGGAGGAAGAAGGAAATGATAGGGCCACTACATGGAGAAGATGGCAAAATGTTAACAGGGGACAGAGAAAAGGCAGAATTACTCAACACCTTCTTTGCCTCAGTGTTTTCAGAAAAGGAAAAGGAGGACCAACCTGAGGAGAATGGAACAGAGGACACAATAGGGGAAATCCAGCTCAAAATAAGTAAAGAGTTAGTACAGGAATACCTTCTTAATCTAAATGAATTTAAATCTCCAGGACCAGATGAACTACATCCAAGAGTATTAAAAGAGCTGGCAAATATAATCTCAGAGCCATTGGCAATAATATTTGAGAACTCCTGGAGAACAGGAGAAGTCCTAGCAGACTGGAGGAGGGCAAACGTTGTTCCCATCTTCAAAAAGGGGAAAAAAGAGGATCCCAACAATTATCGTCCAGTTAGTCTGACATCAATACCAGGGAAGATTCTAGAACAGATCATTAAACAGAGAGTCTGTGAACATTTAGAAGGCAATGCCATAATCACAAAAAGTCAACATGGGTTTCAGAGAAACAAGTCATGCCAGACTAATCTGATCTCTTTTTTTGATAAAGTTACCAGCTTGGTAGATGAAGGGAATGCTGTGGACATTGCATACCTTGATTTCAGTAAGGCCTTTGACAAGATTCCCCATGACATTCTTGCAAACAAGCTTGTAGAATGTGGGCTAGACAAGTTAACTGTTCAATGGATTTGTAATTGGTTGACCGGCCGAACCCAAAGGGTGATCAGCAGTGGCTCCTCTTCGTCTTGGAAAGATGTGACCAGTGGGGTGCCACAGGGTTCTGTCCTGGGCCCAGTGCTATTCAACATCTTTATCAATGACTTGGATGAGGGAATTAGGGGCATACTTATCAAATTTGCAGATGACACCAAATTGGGAGGAGTAGCTAATACCCTAGAGGACAGGATCAAAATTCAGAACAACCTGGATAGACTGGAGAGCTGGGCCAAAGCTAACAAAATGAAATTCAATACGGAGAAATGTAAAGTACTGCATTTAGGGCGGAAAAATGAAATGCATAAATATAGGATGGGAGAGACCTGGCTGAATGAGACTATGTGCGAAAGGGATCTAGGAGTCCTAGTAGACCACAAGTTGAACATGAGCCAACAGTGTGATGCGGCAGCTAAAAAGGCCAATGCAAATTTGGGCTGTATCAATAGAAGTATAGTTTCTAGATCAAGGGAAGTAATAGTGCCACTCTATTCTGCCTTGGTCAGACCTCACTTAGAATACTGTGTCCAGTTCTGGGCACCACAATTCAGAAAGGATATTGACAAATTGGAGCGTGTCCAGAGAAGGGCAACTAAAATGGTGAAAGGTCTGGAAATGATGCCTTATGAGGAGAGACTTAGGGAGCTGGGTATGTTTAGCCTAGAAAAAAGACGGTTTAGAGGCGATATGATAGCCCTGTTTAAGTATTTGAAGGGATGTCATGCTGAGGATGGAGCAGGCTTGTTTTCTGCTGCTCCAGAGACTGGAACACGGAGCAATGGGTGCAAGCTCCAGGAACAGAGATTCCACCTCAACATGAGGAGGAACTTTTTGACAGTAAGAGCTGTTCGTCAGTGGAACACACTCTCTCGGAGTGTGGTGGGGTCTCCTTCCTTGGAGGCCTTTAAACAGAGGCTGGATGGCCATCTGTCGGGGATGCTTTGATCAAGATTTCCTGCGTGGCAGGGGGGTTGGACTGGATGGCCCTCGTGGTCTCTTCCAACTCTGCAATTCTATGATTCTATGATTCTATGATTCTATGATTCTAATCCCAAACCCGGGCAGATGGTGCTCGTCCAACCCTGTAAGGTCAACCATCTAAGAGAAGGAAACTCTAATCAAACCTATGACCCAAGGACCTCGCTGCTATGTCCATGCTTGCAAGGCCACAGCAGATGAACCTTTGGTTTTAAGTGTGAGGCCAGTTCTGTGCATGCTGTGCTCCACCAGAAAAATCCATTGGACAGGCTCAAAGGACAAATCCAGTTCCAAAAAAGCCCTGTAGCGATAGGCAAGGGACAAAACAGCAGGTGTAAAGATGCACTGGAAGCCGCAGCCCCAACCCTGCATGCAGGCGGTTCAGGACTTTGGTCACTCGAGGCTGACCCTGGAGATGACAGTCTTGTTCGGCAGCATCCTGAACGACCAAGCAGCCTTTTTTAAGGAGAGCACTGCTTGCTCCATATGGAGAGGGGCCTAGAAAAGGTGGCCTAAAGAAAGCTCATCCCCATCTACCTGGTTGGCTAGCCGCGGCCAATAGGCATCTTCTGATGTGGTCAAACCAAGGCAAAGAAACAAAGGCACACACCGGCCTCCAAAGGTGTACACTTGCATGCTGGAACTTGCATGCTGGAACATCAGAACCCTGGGAGACTCTGCAGATAGTGGACGGCCTGAGCGTTGTTCTGCCCTAATAGCCCATGAACTATCATGACTTAATATTGACATCGCTGCTGTTAGTGAAGTTCATCTCCATGAGGAAGGCAGCCTTAAAGAACATGGCGCCGACTACACACTTTACTGGTCTGGCAAACCCCAAACCGAAAAACATCTTCCAGGAGTAGGCTTTATGATTAAAAACTCCATTGCCTCCAAACTCGAAACCTTGCCAACAGGACACTCTGATCGCATTATTCCCTTACGCCTCCCACATGTTGTTCTCTTTAGTATATATGCCCCAAATATGCAAGCCGACCCTGTAGAGAAAGACAAATTCTACACAGACCTACGCCAACTCATACTAAAGTCCCTGTAGAAGACAAAATTACTATCCTTGGTGACTTCAATGCCAGAGTAGGAAAAACTCCAAAGCCTTGAAAGGTGTCTTAGGCAAGCATGGTGTTGGAAATTGCAATGATAACGGACACCTCCTGCTAGAGTTCTGTGCAGAACAACAGCTGAATATTACAAACACAATATTTCAGCAGAAAGATAGCTTGAAGACAACCTGGATGCATCCCCGATCCAAACATTGGCACCTCATTGACTATGTTCTAGTCCGTCAGAGAAACATTCGTGATGTCATACCCAAGTGATGCACAGTGCAGAATGCCAAACAGATTATCAACTCATCAGATGTAAACTAAATCTTCATTTTAAGTTCAATCCTAAGAGGGGTGGCATCTTAAAGAAGAAACTCCAACTCAACAATCTTCAACAAGCTACCATGAGAGACAACTTCCAGGCAAATCTGCAAACAAAACTTGAAGACCATCCTACAGATCCTTCTCCTACAGTGCTTTGGCAAAATATCAAAAACAGTATCCTCCAGTCTGCAGAGGAATCCCTCAGGTTCTCCCACAAGAAAAATCAAGACTGGTGTGATGAAAACAACCAAGAGATCCAGGAGCTATTGGCAAAGAAGAGAACTGCTCACCAGGCATACCTCACCCAGCCAACTTGCCATGTAAGAAAAGCAGCTTTCCGCCTCACATGTAGCAAACTACAACAAAAACTCCGAGACATGCAGAACAAGTGGTGGATCAATATAGCAGAAAAGACACAACGCTGTGCAGATCTGGGTGATCTTAGAGGATTTTATGAAGCTCTTAAAGCAGTGTTTGGACCTACTTATCAGGTCCAAAGCTCCTTATACAGTACAGATGGTCAAACATTAATTACTGATAAAGCCTCCATCCTGAATCGATGGGTTGAATATTTTCAAAGTCTCTTTAGCACCAACCAAGTAGTCCAAGGCTCAACTATCCAACATATGATACAAAAACCGATAAAAAATGAATTGGACATGGCTCCCACTTTGGAAGAGACCCTTAAGGCCATACAGCAGATGAAAAACGGCAAGGCAGCTGGGATTGATGGAATCCCACCTGACGTTTGGAAACACGGAGGTCATGCACTCCACGAAAAATTCCACGAATTCCTTGTGAATTGCTGGGAAAAAGGGGAACTGCCATCAGACCTCCGAGATGCAGACATCATCACCCTGTACAAGAAAAAAGGAGCAAAATCCGATTGCTCAAACTATCGAGGCATAACACTGCTCTCTATTGCTGGAAAAATCCTTGCAAGGATACTCCTGAACAGATTAGTTCCTGCTATTGCAGAAGAACTTCTCCCTGAAAGCCAATGTGGCTTCAGAGCCAATAGGAGTACTACAGACATGGTATTTGCCCTTAGGCAACTGCAAGAAAAATGTAGGGAGCAGAACAAGGGTCTCTATGTAACATTTGTCGACCTCACCAAAGCCTTTGACACTGTAAGTAGAAAAGGTCTGTGGCAGGTCCTGGAAAGACTAGGATGTCCCCCCAAATTCCTTAAAATGATTATCTTGCTACACGAGGGACAGCGTGGTCAAGTCAGATATGGCGATGCTCTTTCAGAGCCCTTTCTAATAACTAATGGAGTGAAGCAAGGTTGTGTTCTTGCACCAACTTTATTTACAATCTTCTGTAGCACGGTGCTCCAAAGGGCTATGGCAGAGCTTGAAGAAGACGACGGCATCTATATATGCTACCGTACTGATGGTAGCTTGTTTAACTTAAGCCGTCTGAGGGCTCACACTAAGACTCTAAACTATCTAGTCCGTGAGCTGCTCTTCGCTGATGATGCTGCCCTTGTTGCCCACACAGAAGCAGCTCTGCAGCACCTAACATCCTGCTTTGCAACAGCTGCAGAGCTATTTGGGCTGGAAGTCAACCTGAAGATTACAGAACTTCTTTACCAGCCTGCACCACAGGACGGACACCACCATCCCCACATTGCCATCGGCAAATCTGTGCTCAAGTACATTCAGCAGTTCACCTACCTGGGAAGCATCATCTGCTCAGATGCCAAGATTGACAAAGAGATCGATCACAGATTAGCAAAGGCATATAGTGCATTTGGAAGACTTTACAAAAGTCTGGAGTAATAAACACCTGAGGCGAAGCACAAAAATCAGTGTGTATAGAGCCATTGTACTGTCTATTCTCCTTTATGGATCTGAAACATGGGTCACCTATCAACACTACTTACAACTCCTTGAACGCTTTCATCAGCGCTGTATATGCACAATCCTAAGTATACACTGGACTGATTATGTGACGAATGTTGCTGTCTTTGAGCAAGCAGGGACCACCAGCATTGAGGCCATGATATTGAGAACACAGCTATGCTGGGCAGGGCACGTTTCTAGGATGGAGGACCATCGCCTCCCAAAAATAGTACTCTACGGTGAACTCGCCATGGGTCAGTGTAAGAGGGGCACTCAAAAAATGATACAAAGACTCCCTGAAACAACATCTCAGGCTCGGCCAAATTGATCACCAACAATGGCCTGCTCTGGCCTCACATCGGGAGGCATGGAGGCACACTATCCACAATGCTGCAGCCTTATTTGAGAACTCACGCCAAACAAGTCTTGAAGAGAAATGACAACGCAGAAAGAATCACAACCCAGAAGCATCACCCAAGGAGACCTTCTGCTGTGCTTTCTGCAACTGGACTTGTTTATCTTGGATTGGCCTTTTTAGTCATCAGCGCACTTGCAGAAAGCGCAGGATGAATCCTTCCTGAATCTTCGTTTGCGAAGAAAAGACAGAGAGAGAGATTGCCTTCAATGCTAGAAAAAGTGAGGGCTGGTGGAACCTGGTGGGTTTCAGTTAGTCCACCAAGTTGCTATTATTTGTTCAAGCCCACAACTTGGTCCAAGTTTTTGGAATGGAGAAATCTATACAAAATATCCACCTGCACGAACATCCAAGTTCTGAGGGGGAGGTGCTTTAATGGCCTCATACGAGGCGAGTCAGGGATTGGCCATGGTGTAATCACACCATGGCATGGAAGATTCAGGGGCAGAGCTTAATTGATAAATGGCTTGTCGACCCTGCCATCTTCCTCTTTTTCCTGAAATGACCCACCTACCTGCCTCTGTCACAATATGAGTTTACTGGTCGCTCTTGGGGCCAGGTAGGAATTTTTACCTTTTTCCATGGGTTTTTTTGCCTACCCCTTACTGTCACTTTGGATTTGGATAATTGGCTTTGGGTGGTGTTATAACTAGCCGGTCACTTGGCAGGTGAGGGGGAGATGGGATCATTTCGGTGTTCACCTATGGCACCTCTTTTGGGTGTAGGATAGTCTTATCAAACTGCCTGGAAGGTTCTGCATCTGGGGGCAGGGAGATGACCTGTCCTTGAGGCTGATGCCGGGTTATAACACGCAACTGAAATCCGTTGGGTCGAGGTGTTTTATCCTGGGGTCTTGCCTTCCAGTAGATGGTGCCCGGGGGGCGTTTAAGTTCACTGGGATCCTCCCCAGGGCTCAGGTGTTTCACCCAGGGAAGCTGGGAGGTAAGTCTGGTGAGACCATCGGTGCCAGCTTTTCCCACACTGTATCTCCCCCTGGTTTGCATATATCAAGAAACAAATAAGTAAATAGATTAGATACAATAAAAGTGGCCCATGTCTAACCCAGCTATGGTGTCTGACTTGTTATTTTGTGTGTTGGTCATTTAATATGGCAGAGCAAAACACAACAGGTCTTCCAATTTAGTCAGTATCATCCCTATCTCAAGTGGCCAAATATAAACAAATATTATTATCATTATCATCACTGCTATTAACTTTATTTCTATCCCACCTTTTCTCCAAGACTGTATACTTTATCACACTACACTGTTATTGACATGTTAGCACACTGAAACCTCTGACCATTTCAAGAGGTCCAAGCAGCAAAAAGTATTATAGCAGAGTTTTCATTCTCCAGGTGAGGAAAATAAGCACACAGACACAAATGTGTGTCTAATCTACTTATCTTTATTTATAGCATAACATAGAATATTTACAGTGAATCAGAGACTCCTCTCTGATTATTACATTACACAGCATTCAGTAAAGTACAGTCCTGTCACTGCAAAGTCCAGACCGAATTGCTCATAGTATTATAGCATAACACAACAGTATACAGTATTCAGAGATATTTGGTTCACATAGAGATATGCACTCTCTCCCACAGAGATAAGCTTTCTCTCCAAGGCTAGATCCCCAGGCCTTTCATCTTGATAGTCAGGCCAGCTGCATTTAGCCTCTCACCACTGGCCCCTGCAGGCTGTTACATGGTACTCTTTTGCTCTTTACAGTAAAAATTTATCAGACAGCATGTCTCATTATCTTGACAGTTACAGTGCTATTATTCCACTTTAACTGCTCTGGCTGTCTCCTGTGGAATTCTGGGCTTTGTAGTTTAGTGAGGTCTAAGAGCTCTCTGGCTGAGAGTTCTAAGTGCCCATCCCTAAACTGGAAATCCCAGGATTCCACAGGAGACAGCCAGAGCAGTTAAAGTGGAATAATAGTACTATAACAGTGTAGTGTGATAATCTCCGGTGAATCAAAGGGACTTACACATTAAAAAGATAACAATAAAAGCAGACATATCATTAAAATCAAATTCAACCAGTTAACATATTAAAAACATACATATTATGGACTTTATCAGACGTGGCAAATATGGTGTCATAACAAATCCTAATGAATTCAAAAGGGTGCACATACCAGATGACACAGTGCTTTTATGATTATGTGTAGAAAATAAGGCATTCTTTTTTTAATTGACAGGCCAAGTCATCAATAGATCTGCTATGGTGTTTTTGTGCCAGTTTTCTCTGTATCTGAAACCATATGAAATTTTCCTCTTGTGATTATAATAATAATAATAATAAAATTTATTTATACCCCGCCCCTCTGTTAAAACAATCAGGGTGGATTACCTCATCAATGGGCAGAACACTTCCAGTTGAGACTTTTTCAGACAGGGACTTTAACCCTGTTCCTGTCTCACAAAGCACCCTCCTGTCCCTGCCATGGAATAAAAGTAAAGTTTTTGTACACCTACCTTTTTCCATGACAGGAACGTCCTCCCCCTACCCTTGGCTTCCCAGGAGTGAAAGCAGCATTCACGTCCTGTAAATGAAATCCCGCCTGTTCTCGCAAGAGAACAGAGGTGTGGGAAATTTAAAAATAAAACTAAAAATATAAGTCAAAGAAAGAAAGAAAGAAAGAAAGAAAGAAAGAAAGAAAGAAAGAAAGAAAGAAAGAAAGAAAACCAAGACCCAAAACACTCTAAAAATCTTACAAGTAACCCGGGGGAGGGGGGAGAAGGGTGTAACTTATCACCTTGTCCCAATCACATCCAGAAGTGTCTGGCATAGACCTCCCCCCGCGGCTGGCATCACGCCAGCATAACGGGAGAGAAACGGGGCACCTTTCAGACCACTTGTGATTTCGGGACAGAAATTGAATGGGTGGTCTATTGACGATGATTCCCCGATGTCAGCACGGGATGGGGTTGATGTTATTCAAAAGAGAAGCCCTTTCTCAACTCTGTTCTGTGCCTCCTATGGACTTAATAGCCCGTCTGATAATGTCCTGAGAAAGCCAAGTAGGGGATGCTCTTTTTATGAAACTCCTTGGTTTACTTTGAACTTTTAAAGTGTTTTTCTGTGCTTGTGTGTACATTTTTTTTTAATTTAGCTGGTTGGTTTTTGTGTTTTTTTTAACTTTTAAGGGCACTTATATCTTCTAGTGAGAACCACTGAGATCAGGCACCCTGGAGAATTTGGTGGTAGACAGCATGAGCATTAATGTCCTGATAATGTAGGGCTGCTTTTTTGCAATATTACAGGAAGGTATGATGAAATGGGTCATTGTGCCAGAAAAAAAATCTGCTTCAAAATAGGGTGGTGAAGAGACATTTTCAGAGGCTGGTCGGATAAAGTCCTATATTATTATTAACCTTATTTAAACTTTTTCTGACTCCTACATCACAAGCTGCACTTTTTAGAATTCTGTCTTCTGTACTGCTTTTAATGGTACAGGAGCCTCATTCTCTTTTGAATGTGATTGACCTACTTTTATGTTGTTGGAATCCAATCCTGCTTATTTTTATGGACAACTGGTGTCTGGAAACACTTAGGATACTGGTCACAGTATCTTCCTTTAAAATTCAGTCTCTAATGTGAGTTACTGAACACTAATTTGTCAAAACAACTTTATCTGCTTATTCTTAATAATTAATATTCTTAATTAGGACTGTCTGTTCTGCATTCTTTTCCCTTTGTTCTAACAGTTTCTCAGATACACTGCATCTGATTGTACTCATGAAATACACCATCTCCATGTAACTTTTTCAGTGTTTCACTTACTACTGTAGTTTATTCCATTATTTTTTCTTCAAAGTCTTTTACATTTTATTGTTGTGTCTATCATTTTTTACCCTACTTAGAATTAAACAATCATAGTGCAGGTTCTTAGCCTTTCCCTCCAAGACTAGGGCTCAAGGGGGCTTATACATTACAAAGATAACTATAAAAACATAACAAAAATCAGCAGTAAAACTGAACAAACTATATTAAAACACATCTCCAAATATTATATTAAGTATATTTAAACACATCTCCACATTTATTTAACACATATCATCTATTTGAGCTTTTATTTGTAGAATCCAGCAGATTTTTCTTTGTTGTATAATTCTGCCACATAAATCTATGTTTTCTGTGAACCTGATGGTATGATGATTATATGTTGTTTCTTATAATAAGCTAAGCACAGGTAAATTCTTAACCACCATTTTTCTTTTCTTTTTTGGGAGTACTATTTAGCTGGCTGCAGGAAATTAATAATTCTTCCCCCCTTTCCCTAATAGGATGCACATGAATGTCTTTACAAATTGTCTCACTTCAAAAACCTTCTGGTAGTTGAGTACCCAGCTTGTGGGGCAAGTAGCTAACACACATTGGAAACTGTTTAATGCAGTGTAGATGTTTAAATAGCTATTGCTTAAAACAATTTGTAAGCTGCTCTGATAGCCTTGTGGCTGAAGAGCAGGGTATAAATAACTAAATAAAAAAATTTAAAAATATATATCTTCAAATTACTGGGCCTGCCTAATAGAGGGTTTAGGTGTGATTTAAAGTAGAACCCTCCTTTGGAGTCCCTTTTTTTGTAAAAGGGGTAATATATAAGTCATTATTTGTTAGAAATTCAGGATGAACCGCATGTTCCCAGGAAGTCATAACACCTCAAGTGGTTGCACTTGTGTTGAAGCACTATAGAGAAAAATAGAGAGGGGGAGAGAGGGGAAGATGGATGAGCTCAGGAAGATTAGAGAGGGAAAAGCATTTGGTGTTCTCCTCCACATAACTTTAGAGATCTGTGGAGAAAATACTAAAAATATTGTGTTAGCCAGTTGTGAAAAATATCCTGAATTGTATAATAGGCTAGCTATTACATTTTGCCAATTTCAGGCCCTGTAGGGTAGCTATTAAAAGTAAAATGTGTTGAATCAGAGTTAGAAATAGTTGCACCCTGGGCAATGAATAGTGAATGTATAGAGTTAAAAGAGTCATTTCTTTTCAGAGAAACTGTGCACCACAGCTGTCGGGACACTACCTAGAAGCAGAGCACTAGCATGAACAAATAGAGAAGCCCAGTGTCTCACTGAAAAAAAGTGAGACCTCATCTGGATGCATTCCTTCTCTAGAATTAGGCATTAAACATGCTTGACAACAGGTAGTTGAGACAAGGGTTAATAACCTCTACTAGTTGCTTCTTTTTGGGTGAACTAGGGCCCATATCCTTATTATGATCATATAAGCCTATATCAGCCATAACAATTAAAAATCCCACCCAACCCAACAACTTTTAATTGTTATGGCTGATATAAGCTTATCTGATCATAATAAGGATATGGACCCTAGTTCACCCCAAAATAAGCAACTCTTGTTTCCTTTGGCTTCTTCCTATGCAGCTGTCTAAGCTTTTTACTATATTTTACAATGCTAATTAACATAGAATTGCTCCTCTATGGACCGAGGATTACACTTGTATGGAATTAATGTTTATGTTTCTATAAGAAGTGTTATTTATAGTATATGGCACATAGGCCTCCTTCATATAATGATATACAGTTGTCCCTCCGTATCCACGGATTTGGTATTCACAGATTTTAGTATTAATGGCTTGAAAATATTCTTAAAAAATAATAATCCAAAAAGCAAAGCTTGATTTTGCCATCTTATATAAGGGACACCATTTTGTTATGCCATTGCATATAATGGGACTTGAGTATTCATGGATTTTGGTATCCATGGGGGGTCCTGAAACCAAACCCCAGAGAATATGAAGGGACAACTGTACTAATATTAGTATGGAATGTTTATAGAAACCACATGCATAGGAAACAGAAAGTTTCTATAAGAAAATGATATGACTTATGATATGGACCAGCGTGGTGTAGTGGTTTGAGCATTGGACTACAACTGGTGACTAGGGTTTGAATCCCTGCTCAACTATGGAAACCTACTGGGCAACCTTGGACAAGTGACACTCAGAGGAAGATAAAGGCAACCCCCTCCAAACAAATCTTGCCAAGAAAACCCTGATCGGTTTGCCTTGAAGGCATACAACAACAACAAATGTGATATGAGGATTATCCTCTCAGAGTGTATAAACAAATAAACTGAGTGGAAGTTTTTTTGCTTTAATAAATATTCTTGTGTCATAGAAATTCCCGCTAAATTCCAAAGCTTAATAGAATCATAAGGGCAATGTGGATGTTGACATGCCTACTGGACAATACCATGGTTTACAACTTTGAGAGCTCAGGTGACCAAAATAGTAAACTAGAATTTCAGCTAGACACATAATGATAGAAAAATGACAAATAACTTTCAATGCCTCAACAAAGAGAGAGGGTAAAGGAATCATGCCTGCTTCCATTGGTTTGAAAACTGGATATCTGTAGATCATTTGCACCAGCCAGAGTTAAAGTTACATGTCTGTCAAAAGCTGACTCCTTGTTCCACAAATACCTTGGACTATTGATTAGCATTAAGTATGTGAACAACTGTGGCATCCAATTTTTGTGATTTTGGGATACAATGCCACTTTTCTTCCAGCAAATATTATTCTTAGTGAAAGTGCCACTTCTTCCTTCCTATAGATCCCTTCAAGGGGCACTAGAGTGAGACTGGGAATGCAGAGCTGCCCTGAGGATCTGTTGGAGGATAGGCCTTAGAGTGGCCATATTCTAATTCTCTGAAGCCAGGCAGCTTCATTTGCATATTATGCAAATAATTTAAGAATTTGATCATAATTATAATTTTATAATTATTGGGAGTTTGGGAAAGGGTTGACCAGCATCCTCCAACACACACGCAAACACATACACATTGACTCCTCAAAATTATTTTTTTCAACATTGCCATATAGATAGGGCTAGTTACATGATTGTTACATTTCTTTTAGAAAAGGTAATCTTTGTAACTCCAAATTTCACACTAAGGAGATTTTCACACGCCGAAAATATTCCCTCCAGAAACCGGGACAGAAATATTTCTGTCCCGGAAGCAGCGCCGCGGTTCGCACGCTCACCTCCCTCTTCCGTTTTTCCGTCGTCCTCGCTTTGGGTTTTTTCCTCTCTCTTCCGGAATATTTTATTAACAGCAAACTCCCGTTAGTAAAATATTCCAGAAGAGGGAGGGAAAAACCCAAAGCGAGGACGACGGAAAAACGGAAGAGGGAGGTGAGCGTGCGAACCGCGGCGCTGCTTCCGGGACAGAAATATTTCTGTCCCGGTTTCTGGAGGGAATATTTTCGGCGTGTGAAAATCTCCTAAGTCATTGGTTGAAAATCAGCTTTCTAGTATAAGTGTTAGCTAGGCTGAACTGATTTAGATTATAGAAACTGACACATATGGTGTTTTTAGTGAAACCTCTAAGTTCTCTGGCTGGTTCTGAATTTTTTGCAATGAGAGGCATTCTATATTTATCAAATAGCTGAGATAAGGAATATGCACAGGAAGATTTCTACAAATGAGTGACACTTTGTCTGTGGTGGTGTGTGCCCCTGCCACTGGTCATTTTCTTTTAATGATTTGCTAAGAAAAGAAAGTATTTTGAGACATGCTAAGTGAATTTCAAGTTTTATAGCAAGGTGTTCCAGAAAAGAAGTCAGGAGAGAGAGACAGAGAGAGAGGGAAAGAGAGAAAAAGAGAGAATATGTGATATGTGCTGCCAGGGGCCAGGTGAAAAGGGTAGTACAAAATACACCCCCATTGCATTTTCAGTTTCATACTTTTAAAAAAAGCAGTAACTGAATTTTAAGTTCAAGAGCATATTGCACATCACCATAGTCTACTTGCAGGGTATCTTTCTGCAAAACGAAATGACTCCAAAAGCTATTATACATCAACTCTGGCAGATGGCTGTAGGCATGCAGAGCTAGGCATACTGCTGCTGTTGCCATATTTTGTAATGTAATTTCTGTAGTACTGACAGAGTTTAAATTTTATAAAAAGTTAAGCCAGGCAAAAAAGACAGACAGATGCACATACAGATTTGGGTTAACACTTCTCACTGAGAAAGAGAACAAAGTAGATTTGCATATGTCAATGAAAAATGTAAGGAGGAGGAAGAGATGAGGAAGGGGGGGAGGTAGAGAAAGTGAAAATTGTCCATGGCTTAATATTAATGCCTAATTAATGCTGATTAAAATGCCCAATTAAAAGGCAAACAATGCCAAATTAAGTTAAGCCTATCAAGAAACAAAACACTTTGAAAAGATTGGCTTATAAGGTTGAAGACCGAGGCTAAATACAATTATATTTACTTCCAATTTTAGTAGATTCACTGTATCAATAGGATTGTATAAGTGTTAACCTATCATTCAATTGATTCAATGGGTCTACCCTACTTGGAACTATGACTCTAGCTCTGCTATAGAGGTAGAGATCCAGCCATGTATCTCCTGTACTTGCCCTGTGGAAACTTCTGTGACTTTCACCATACCAATGGTTAGACTCCTGACACGAGAAGAGTGAATAAAAAGAGAATCATGGATGTTGTGTGCATGACTGACAGAGGCCTTAGGTCTTGAGGTTTCCAAGCTCACCTGCCATTTGACCACACCTCAGTCACAGAGAAGCATTCAGAACTATGTTGGGGTGATCATGATGATTTCCCAACAGGAAGGGAATAGTAAAACTAGGCATGTAGGTATCCATCATGAGTGATCCGAGTTTCCTAATATTCCAATGCCAAGTGAATTCTGATTCTGGTCCAGGTTGGATTATTAGAGTTTTCCCCTTCCCCTATACCAAAATGTCTACATGTTTCCATGGGTGCTTTCAAAATGGGTGATATTGTGTGTTTTTGTACACACTTTTCAAACAGACACTTTTAAATGTTTTTCCAACTGGTGTTTTGTGCAATTTTAAAATTGTTTTCTTTTTTTTTTTCTGTGCACATTTCTTCTAAGCACTCCATCCATCACATAAACACCCCAGTACATCACACCACAGACTTGCAAATCTGTGGATTGCCACCTGCAAATTGTGTGGTATATATGTTCAGTTTGGGGAGGTGTGACTTGGTAGTTGTGTATTGACCTGTAAACCCCACACATTTCTCAACTATTCACAAGTAAAACAAAAGCATTTTGACTTTCAAGGGCCCAATCACCAGGGTAAGGATTGCTCTGTAAATAACACTTCTTAATTGAATTGAGCAGACTGGCACACATTTTCCTCACCCATGGCCATTGCTGTTTACTTTACAACAGAAAAAGATCTTTCTGGCCTGCAACATGGACAAAGCCAGGAAGAAGAAAGGTAGGATAGGACACTAAAACAAACCAGGGCAGTAGTACATGGTATCATCATCCAGGATGAAAGAAGATCTTGATATAAGCTAGCAGAAGGACTTGCTTCTCTTCAAAGAGAGGTTCTGATGTGTTGCAGAACACTACTTCTGATGGCATTGGCTCCAAGTCCCAGCTTTTTAAATGTACCTGCTGTAGTGTGGCTGCTGATTAAATTGCTTCCCTGCCATAGTGGCCTGTGGGAACTTGTAATGTAGACATGCCGCAATTGTCATCTTACCCAAATGTCTTGGATATCCCCAGGCAGAAGAATAATGAGGCTGTATTACTTCTAAGGGATACTGTGACCCCCACCCCCACCCCCATCTTCTAATTTTGAAATGGTTTCTTCACTGTCATTACCAATCACAGTCAGCAAAATGGTGAAGGAAAGCAGACCTATGTTTTTGCAAGATTGTTTGGCACCAGCTAGTGTTGATGTTGTTTCTTTCCACCCTGTACTTTTTAGTTAGTCTCCTCATTGTTATGTTTCATGTAACAGCAAACGAGAACGTCATTTTAATGATGAAGTGGAATTTTAAGCCACTTAACTTGTTTCTGAAAGCAATTTTGTTATTGATTTTTTTAAAACACACACACCTCACAACCACTTTTAAGTTTAAGAATGTGCTATGAGTAGAAGCCAACTCATACAAAATTAAATTAGCACTTGAAGAGTTTGGCACATAGCAAAGCAGCCCCATGATTCTTTCACCACATTTTCAGCACACAGCTCAGCTCAACAAATCATATATCAGACTTCTGTCAAGATGCATCGTTTTGGAATCTTTCTGAAGATTGGATTTTTAGATTTGAATTTGGACCATATTTCTAATTCCTGAAAACATTAATTCCACATTTCTGGCAACCCACGCCTCATGCCAATATATTTCAAAAATATTTCACACCATCCTTAGCTTTGACAACTATTGATTAATGATAGAAGTTAAGCATCTTTCTCAATGAAAGAAAAGCTGGCAAATTTTAAGATGTAATGAAATTAGAGAGAAAATCAGGCAGGGTCAAGAGTCTGACAAGATACCTGTATTTTGAAGGGTAGGGAAATCAGCACTGCCCTCCTCCTAAATCAAAGGTGATAAACCCATCAGGGAATAGTTTTATATGAGAAGCATCTGTATAACATCTGTTACACTAAGAGGTGGGGGTGTTTTAGAGACCCACCCATGATGCCAAAATCTCTATTATTATCTGTGGGAAAATATTAGCTCAAATGGAGGCTTGAGAGAGGAGGGTAACTTTGGGGATCTTTTCACCTATGTATACCAACTAATTGCAGAGAGCACTCCAGTTAAAGTGAAATAAAGTATTTTTATTGGAAATAATACAAAGTGAACTCTCTCACACAACACACATGCCTAAGAACCATACAAGGCTATAGTGGAGTAAGACAGAAAGATTAGATAGAGGGCGAGATTCAGGAATATCAAGCAATAGTTACCCATCTTGAAGAGAAGAGCTTTGTGCAGTGAAGATATTCAGAAAGATGTCTGAGGGTGGCACAGGAAGTTGGTGTGCTGAGAAAGAAAGTGGCCAGGTTCATCCATTGTGGCACACTCTATCATGTTGGGTGGAGGGCTAATGTTTATACCTTATTTCATACCCTGAAGGGGTACTCTGGTTATGACAAAGCCTGGATAGCTTTCTCATGGGATAGACAAAGGCAACTGAAACTCAATTGATTGCTTTAATTGCTGGGAGACAGAAATTGATTTGTTTGCAACAATCTTGCAAGGTTGGACAGGAGGGGGTATAGGCAAGATTTCCATAGGAATAGATTAAGGAATGGCCACTTAATTCCTTGATTGACTCATTGCTGAGATGCCCAGGGCTGGAGGAAAGGATTAGCACATACTTCCTTAATGACTGTTTACCAAGGGGTCTTCCACATAATCGTAATTTGGACTTTCTTGCCATTATATTTCAAGTCATATCCCAGGTCATTCTGACCTCCAACCGACCTTTGGTTTGCCCCAGCCAAACTGACCCCCAAAAGTGTCCAATATTTCCAATTATGAGATACCGTGGGGAGGGGGTAGTAGGCCATACTAACAAACCAATGTTTAACATTTTATAACAAATTGTTATAAAGTTGACATTGTCTTCATTTTAATGCCAGCTTAAGACATCTACATGGTTTAAATTGTTTTAACTTGTTCTAATTTGTTAGACTGCTCAGACAGTATCTAGACAGTAAATGATCTTTTACAGTTTCACATTCTGCACTGTTTTAAATTGCTTACATTGATTTCACTGTGTGTTCCCCTGAGATCTTTGGGTATAAAGCAGGATATTTTAATAAGTAAAAATGTTATACTCTGTCATAGTTTATGTTACATCACTATGACTAAACAGACTCAGATCAAGGTATAAGCCTGTATGCTGAAATCCTATTGAACATTTACAGTAATGTTTCTAGCCAGCAAGCCAGCACATAGTTCTACATTCTTCCTCTTTGCTTCTACATTTTCTCTTTTCTAGTTCAGTGTTGTAAAATAAAGTTTTTCATTGGGATCATGAAGCAGAATCAGTCAATTAGCATACACAAATTAGAAATATTGAGGTTCCCTTTTTGAATCTGGCAACAGCAAGAGTTATTAGAGCAACAGATCTAGCTGCCTCTAGGTTTACAGTGAAGCTAACATCCCAAACTCAGAATGAGATGACATGCCTTAACTTCAGCAATTGACCTCAGTGCCATGCCCAAACTTATTCAAATTCCCAAAGCAATTGGTTAATAAAGTGCCAGGCTGAATGCTGCTTTTCCCTTATCATGCAATAAACACTCCCACCCCTAAAGGTGGATGTATAATTACTAGCTAAGCATGAGGTCTGCATTTCAGCAGGAGCCCTCTGGGAAGACAGGGGAGCTCTGCCTGGAATTGTCAGGAAGCAGAGCAAGGTCTTTTACACTGTGTGGGTAGGCAGTGAAATTTACTGAAGCCCAGAGAGAATGGTGCATGTGAATGCAAAAAGGTCCATCTTTAATGCATCCACATTCTTTCTTCACACACACCACTGAAGCCCAAGAGATAATGGAACATATTTATGCAAAAAAGTACTTATCCCTCCCCATGTTTGGCTTTCATAAACTTCTAAAGTGTAAGATTACGTATGAGAAAGAGAACAGGGTGATGTATACAGATTCTGCCATTCTCTCTCTTTCCCCATCCTCATGGAATGTTTCTATGTACATAATGGATGCCCTTCTCTATTTGTGAAGTCTCTCCTCAAGTTTTTTTTAAAACTCTGCAAAAATTATGCACATACACACACACACACACAGAGAGAGAGAGACAGACAGAGAGACAGAGGATATAAGATGGTATTCTCTGAAAATATTCACCTTTGATGTGTAGGGAGTGATGAGAACAGTGCAGATGGGAAACAGAGGTAGTATGTTTGTCACCACATCCATCTTCATGTGTAGAGTTTACACACAAGGAAAATTCTTGAAAAGGGTTATAGTCTTCTAATGAATGCACAATTGTCCAGCCAGGGTGGGTGGGTAAGAATCTTTACGCAGTTTTCTCTATCTTTCCTCTTCCACAATTTGCTTTTGGCTTGTTTGTTTGATTGATTGATTTAGTTTTTGTTTCTGTTTTTTGTTTTTACTTTTCACACTTGTCTTTTTTCTCTCTTTGCCCAGTCCTCATTTGGCTTGAACCAACTTTCCCTGCATTACAAACCTGTTTGTTTTCCCCTACACACACTGATACCATTTCTCTTCTCTCTTCTTATCCTTTCTTTCTTTCTTGGTTCCCTCTGCTAATAGACCCAGGAAATAATGAGATGGAAAAAATAGATTGGGTGAAAATAGGGCCACTTTATTAAATTTAACCCATTTAAGCATTTCTGAAGAGATCTGCAATAGGTGAGCAACTTAGCATGGGAATTACTAGAGCAAGAGGTCATCTCCCAGACCCCCTCCCCAACTTCCCTGGGGCAAAACCACCCGAACCATCGGGATAACCCATAAGCTAGGTTGCACTCCAGCCAGTCCGTATTTGGAAGGGTGACCCAAAAGTCCCTCCCACAAGTTACAGGAATTAAGTTTATCCCTCAGGCCAGCCCTAAAGGAGGTCCCTTTCCCCACCCCCCTGCTCACAGGACATAAAGGGGAATTTCCAGATCCCCGTTTTACCTCCAAAAGGGGGAGGTGCCAAGATACTCACTGATCTACCAAATCTCCCCCTTTCCCTACCAAATGATCACCTATTCAAGATACCAGTCAAATCCAATTGTCAAGTCTGTATCCACAGTGTGGGGTAGGCAAAAAGACCCCAGGTAAAAGGGCAAAAATTCCTACTTGGCCCCAAAGCGACCAAGTATATCACACTGATTCAGCTGTGGTGGGTGGGTCGGAGAATGAAGAAAGAGGGAGAGCTGAGGTGGCGATGCCCTAAATAGGCTCCAGTTCCATCCCCAGCTCTCCACGCTGAGGCATAGTAGCCCCAGCCAGAACCTCCATCTCTGTTCCCAGTTCTCATAAAAATGGCTCCCTGTGGCACAGCTACGCTGGCCGTGTGGACCCAAATTCCCTTTACAGTGATGTTTGTTTCCATCTCCTAACTCTCCTTCCAACCTTCAATAGGTATGAAGAGTTTATCTTTCTCTCTTGGAGTTGCCATATTCTAGCTACCGAAATCCAGGTATCTACATTAGTATTGCTATATATTTTCTGATTTTGCAGATTTTGTGATGGAGTATGAAAGGGATCACCAGCAATAATGCACACCTTTAATTTCCCACACAGAGGTACTCCGTTCAAAAGTGTTTTATAAAAAGAAACCATAAGGATGGGTTTTCGTATATTCTTTGCAAATAATGCAGCTGTGCATACCAGAAGACCAAGCTGTTTTTTGTGCTCCCGTGAATCCTTTTACTTCCCACTGTTTTACTACCTTTTCTCTTCACAGAGCTCTTGTGACTTTAGAAGCTGCAGGAGAAGAATTTATTTTACAGGTTTAGGTTTCCCAGCCCAAGGATTCCACAAAGTTACTGGTCTCACTGGAGATATCTGAAATTACCCTGATGTGTTGTGCTCATTCACAGTAGCATTAGCATCATGTTTATTTGTATACTGTCCTTCTATAGAAAAGCCACATGCAAAGTGGCTCATACTACCACCGGAAGAAGTTGCATAATGCAAAAAATAACATTTTCCAGCTAATTCTATAACAATTACAACTCATGCAGTAAATGAAACACCTGACAGCAGTTACATACACAGTGATTAAATAATGTTCTAATAAAGTCAGTGATATCTATTTAAAAAAAAATCAAAAGAGAAAGCTGAATTTTTAAAAATATATCATATTTTCATCTAAAGTTACATGTTGCCCCCACCACAACTCCTATCATGACCTCTAGACACCACCAATAGCCACAGGCTTTATAGTTTGAATCATTCAGGGCATCACCTTGTCAGGCCAGGTGGAAATAGGCCAAAGAGAAGCAGAGTTTAGTTTCTGCAGGACTCACAGCAATATTAGTAGCAGCCGCCTTTAGAGTTGAAGTTATCAGCATGCTCTACGCTTTCAAACCAGGTAAAAATCTAATGGAGAAAAAAAAAACCAAGCAGGATCTAGATCTTTCTTTTTAAAAACATTTTTAAAATTCTGTATTCTAAGTATCGAAGTCACGATAATATTAGTCAAAATGACATAATTAAATAATGCCTGCCAGAGTACTTTTCTGAGAAACACAGAACTATATAGTTCAGTCAGCTTCCAGCTTCCTGCTGATGGGGAAAATGCACAGCGAAGGCATTCCTAACAAATTGCCACCTGAACTCTGATTAAAAACCTCCAGTGGAATTAGAGAGCCTCACCATAGAAGACTGTGAAGACTGACAACTCTTACTGTCAGGAAGTTTTTTCTAATGTTTAATAAATATCTCATTTTTGTAATCTGAATCCATTGGTTCAGTTCTTACTCTCTGGAGTATCAGAAAGGAAACTTCAGAGTTTATCAGACGAGGCTGTAATCACACAATTACAACAAGATATTAGTGGGAACAGCTTCCCACTATTGCATGATGTCATCCCGCAGCCGTGGCCATTCGGTGCTCCAGCTGCAAGTAAGGCATCCTTTTTTATTCATGGGTTAACCTATGAATAGATTTTCAGTATCATTTTTTTCCATGGTATTGAAGATGTGTGAAACCAACGTCCCACGTAATCACGAGATTACAGGATGAATGGGCAGTCCTATTTCCAGGCGACAACGTGAAGACGATTGACAGGACACTCTTTTTATTAACTTTCCCATTTTGCTGGCACATTTTTATGTTTGTTTCAGTCTTTGCATGTGTATTTCATTTGTTTTTTTAAAGTGTTTTTGACATTTTCCCAACAGTCTCGCATCTTCTTACGAGAACCACAAAGATCTCACACCCCAGCTAACATGGAAGTGAGTGGACATTACAGCATTATTAGAAGGCAATGTGAAGACAAGTGCTACTGTATCAGGACCTTTAATCCTGTTCCTAAAATGCTAGTGGTGGATGTTTGATCATTTCAGTTATAATGACATGATAGTTTTTACTTTCCTCGATCTTGCAAATATAGCATTTTTAGATGCTAGTCTGATACTGTCTTTACTCCATTTTCTAGCAATTCGAATATTTGAAAACTGCTATTATAACACCTCTTCTGAAGGTTTTTGTGGCCTGGCCCTCTATGGCCTTGCTAGAAACCAGCTGCAAGGATTTAGAACAAACCACAAGCCTTCCTGCTTTTTAAGAGATCTCTTACTTTTAAAGAGCCCTATTATATTTGAGCGAACCTCCATATTCTGAGGAACCCCATATCTGCTACCTGGTGTGCTAGTGAATCAGTGTCATTTAGAGACTCATCATGGCAATGAGCTACATTTTGGACTACAAATCTCTGTGGCCATGTTGGCTGGGATGTTCTGGGAACTGTAAAGTGGAAAGCAAACGTTTAAATAGACTATGTCCAAAAATGCTCAAAACAATGTTCCTTTCTACATGATCCAGACCATCAAACTTTGTAGTTCCCCTGCCTATGAAGTGAAACAATATTCTGTGTGGCTGCTATACATTTACAGAATGCCCTACTGGAATAAATCTGAGGTCATCACACTATAGGGGTAATAGCATTGTGAAAATGTATTGATTTTGCCAGATATCTGGGGGACATAGGATGCATACAAACTATACAGTGGGCCCTCCTGATCTATGGGCTCCAAATCCATGATTTGAGCAACAGTGGATTGTCATAGCCTATACTTAAAATGGTGGCAACATAAACATGGTTTGCTGAAGCATTCGTGTGCACGTTGCTGTCATTTAATAATATGGGACATGACCACCCATATTTTTTGTCATCTCTCTCTGTGTGTAGGGACAGAACTGAACCCCTGTGGATCCAGAGGGGCCACTGTATATGGATTTTGGCTGCTGCATCATCTATTTTTACCTTGATTTTATTCCATTTGTAATTTCTATGTGCTATTTTTTTCTGACTGCTTTAAATGTAAACCAGTCTGAATATTTCTTTGAAAAAATAAGACATTTTTAACACATCAGAGTTCATGATTATATGTCTAAAAGGACATTGAAACTTAGATGTTAATTCCCATAACCTTTGTGGTCAGACCATGATTCATTATCAATCATTTTCTCATAAACTATGTCATGCAACTCTACCAAATTTAGCAGAGAACAAGATTCTGAAGATAGAAGACACATATTGATGACTGTGACATCACCTTTTCCTTGCTCCTGCTTTACATGGTTGACTGCCATTGAAGGGAAGGAAGGGTAGGATGAGAAAATGCATGACACAATGAGCCCATGTCTTGCACATTTATTTACTATGCATGAAGAGAGTAAAGAACTTTGAAATTGGATTACCATCTTAACTGGCATGTCATCATGTAGTTTAAATCACTGCAGATGTGACAGAGCTTTAAAAAGTTATGTTTTGTGATAATAAGGTCCATGATGCTGAAGACATACAGGCCACATGATTCTGGAAGTTGTTTTTTTTTTTACTTTTATTGGGATTTTGGGATTGTTAGCAAACATTATTTTTACATACATATGATATATCTGAAACATAACACTAAACCATTAGTGCTAACAGATATCTATCAAGTTAATTATCCCAATAACCCAAATATTCATATTTCTTCCATTATAGTCCTTCCCTCCCTCCCACTCCCTCCCCCCAAGTGAATAAGTTATTATTTATTCAAAATCCCTTTCCTTTGATGTGAAGAATCATATGAATTGTATCTTTTATAATTTTGTACTCCTCCTCTTCTTTAATTATTTCTATTAATTTATTCCATTTCCTTAGGCACTTACCTCCTTCGTTCTAATATAAAATCAAACATTATATATTCCAAAACATAATGATGCCATCTATCCAAATTCCATTTTTTTGTTCTTCTTTCTAAGTGATTCTGGAAGTTGTATTCTTCCCACATGTAATTTTTTTTCAAGCTGTGATGTGGATCTTAATGATGTTTATTTGGTTTTATTAATATATTTTGGGCAAGTTGTTCTAATGTTGTATGTTAACCTGGGAGAGAAAGGAAGCATTCATAATGGGGGAAATGTGGAAGATACTTCAGAAGAGATCTTCTGACATTTGAGTGTTCTCTGTGTATGAAGAAACACAGATGAGGGGGAGGCATTGCAATGTACAGCTAGGGATCTTGAAAATAAGTCACTTCTGCTTTAAACTTACTCAGATTTTTTTGTGTTGTAGAGAATTATGCTCAAGTGTCTAAATCTTGGAGAAGGTGGAAAGGCTTTCATCTCCACTGATAAAACCAAGGCCAAATAAAATAATAATTGAAGGGTCACATTTGATTTAGTAGGTGGTTGTTATTGTATCCTGATATGTAAAACCATAGACTTCAAAGAGGGTGTACTTTCTTTTTCAAATGACTATATATTTAAAATCTCCCTTGGTAGCTCTGTTGCAGCATCACTGATGAAGCCAGTCTCAGATTGTTTTCCTCAGTTTCATCTGAGGAAAATAGTGCATAAGCAAAGATTAGTCATTCAGAACAAAGTAAGCTGTTGTTTCAATGTTTAATGCCAGAGATGTTCCCAATTGTTCACTGACAAGTCTATGTAGTCTCACAAGGAGCTTTTCTAAAGGGAACAAAGATTAGACATTACCCATGCAGGTCTGCAGTGAGTTTCTCCTCTCACTGATGTATGTATAGCACTTAAATTGTTTCACATCATTACTTGCCTAAAATTTAGTAATCATTAGTGGGCTTGAAAACAAGCAAGAAAAAGGGAAGCTTCATTTTCAGTTCTGAGGATGGTTTACTTGTTCTGTGCAGTGTCATTTGCAACTAAAGAAGTGTGTGATCTTGATCAAAATTTAGCTTTACATATACTTTGGTATGAATATTACCACAAGTTGATGGTAGCTGCAATGTAGCTTTGAATTGTGGCCCTATATTATCATACCATGCAAGCAGACTTTAACTTTTCATTTATTACATGAGCAATATCTCTCATATTAAAAGTGACCTCAGCTCTTCTTGGGAAGAATATGTAAAGAAGAATTTATTAGTGCATGTGTATATGCATTAGGGATGTGAAGTATGTTCATAAGTATCAATGACCATGACAAACAACAACATCATCATCAACAACAAAGGTTGTAACAACACTTATGAACAAACAACAACACCCTGTCAAGGAAAAGGAGACCAGCCACAAGATTGTCCACATTTCAGGTCTTTGCATTTTGCCCAACTTTACATAGGTTGCTCATCTGTACACAATGCCCCTCAGCTGTTATGCTGGGATGTCAAAATGGAAAGAAGGATAGAGCATCAAAAGGTCATTAAGGAAAAGTCAAATGAACCTCCTCAAGCCTTTGCCCAAACAACCAAGATCTTCACATGCTTCTTGTTCTTTAGTGCCAGACATGCAGAGAAGAATGAAACAGTCTGAGCCATCGTACAGCATTTCTTGCTGTCACAAGTCTGTGTAATAGTATTGGGGAGTGAGGAGAAAAGGAAACATGCAGTCCCCTTTAGCCCACTAATTAATCACCATCCATATTTAATTTCCATTTCATCCTGTGTTACAGTGTCACTTCTTCATAGTTCTATTTCTTATTCTTGTTAACGTACTATATATGGCTGTAGTTCATCACCTTCTTTGAATTCAGAAGGTTCCCAGCACTCCTGTTTCAAAACTGGAGAACTGTTGCTACTTGGACTACATCTACACTACATGGTTCTGACAATCTGATACCACTTCAACTGCCATGGTGCCATTTTATGGAATCTTGGGAGCTGTACTTTGATGAGGTACTTACAATCCTGTGCTAGAAAGCTGTGCTCCAGTTCTCTTGCACTACAGCACTAGTGCTCTCTAGAACAGAATATAGTGTACCTCAACTAACTACAGATCCTAGGAGTTTGTCTTGATAACTAAAGTGAGATCAAATTCCTATAACAGTATATAGCAGATACAACCTCATTTCAAAATCGACCTTCTCTATAACCACAGTGTGATCATATATAATAACCACACATTTGGTGGTTTTACAAAATGCTTTTCCAGTATAGTTTTTGAGAAAAACAAGGCAAAACATCATTTCCTGCTTTTGTTACAACACATCATTCCTCTGGAAGACATTAAAAGCACCTTTGAGCCTCTCTTCTGCCATTTGAGAGCACATGGGATCTATTATTCTGAGAAGGAAAACAAGAGTGAGCAATTTTGCAATTGAACACTCACTCTTGCCAAGGCAGTATTGCCCCCAAACTTATGATATAAAAAGTGGGAAAACAAACAAAGAAAAAGAATCTACACATTGGACCAGAGATCCTACATTGACCAGTGTAGCAGAAAACTATGGCTCCCTGCTCACCATTCCCAGTTTTGATATGATAATGTCTCTGACTGGCCATTCTATGGCTTGTGGAGAGCAGAGGCATAGAGGAATCAGAAAAATGTCTGGCTATCTCTCATAGGCACATGCAGACTGATGACATCTTCCACTAAGACCTGCTGGGATCTCAGCAGATGATGTAACTAATTTGCATCTGGCTATGCGACATAGCCAGGTGCTTCTCTGATCTCCAAGACACTCTATCAGCCATGGAATGGCCATTCAGCAGGGTTACTGCAGAAGACTGTAAATCCTGAAGAGGGCTTTCATTGTTGCAAAGGGTGGAAGAGAATAGCAACCACCACAATGAATAACAACAAAAGACATATACAGGTATAAGGTGGATTTAGTCTTGTGTGTGTCATTAACACCACAGGCATGTTGAATTGAAATCCTAAACAAGTTTCAATGAAATTACTATGATTAAGAGCAAAACAACCTATTCCAATTCAAGTGTACTTTAGTGACTTGTTCTCTGTTTAATTATGACTTTGCCATATGGGTAATAAGTTAATTTGGTTGCTTTCTTTATAGGATTCCAAAATATGTAAATGTATTAAAACATATTTTACAAATATGTAAATTTCTAAATACATAAAACATGAAATATAGAGAAAACAAAACTAGCCAATTCATACATTGCAGCAGAAGGGTTTGAAGTCTGGCTCTAGATTTGTGTGTATTCAATCACATTAACATTGAATTCAGGTTATCTCCTAATTTTTTAGCAACTACTGTATATGTCATGGGATGATTGCTATGCTGCAGGCAAATAGAACATGATCTTCTCTGTGCTGGAAACAGCTGTTTCTGTTCTACTTGGACAGTTCAGATAGCTGAGAATCTTTGTTCAGGTTGATTCACTTTTAATAGGAATATATCAAAATTTGCAAATTTCTTCATAAATCAAATGGGTGGAAAACTTGAGGATTATTTTTAAAGAAAAAACGAATACGGGAGTGAGAAATTGACATTCTTTCCTTGGAAAGGGACAATTTTCACCTGTGGAAATTGGGATGATTGCTTAATCCCTCACACAGCTGCTTTCCTTGAATATCTCCAGTAATTTTCAATTGACATCACCTGAACTAGAATAGTGGCTGTAGAGGTTTTCCCCTCAAATGTGTGAAAAAAGATGTTGCAAGTGCAATGTTATTATTAATAGGTAATAAAGCGCAAAAAAGGAATACTTTTAAAAAGAAACCACAAATCTTTCAATGGAATCCTATACATGCCTACTCAGAAGTAAGACCCACTGAGTTTTATGGGTTTACACTCAGGGAATTTGGTACAAGATTTTAGTCTAAACCCTTTATGTGTTAGAGTTATTAAAACTTTGCATGCTTGTACATGTTAATTTCTATTTTGTATTATAGTGACTTCTTGTTTGCCCACAGCCTTCTTTCATCCTGTATCATGGTAATCCTTGAAAATTATTCCCCCCCCCTCACCTCCATTTAGACCATTAGGTACTGCACTTAGGGCGGAAAAATGAAATGCATAGATACAGGATGGGGGAGACCTGGCTGAACGAGACTACATGCAAAAGGGATCTAGGAGTTCTGGTGGACCACAGGTTGAACATGAGTCAACAGTGTGATGCGGCAGCTAAAACGGCCAATGCAATTTTGGGCGGCATCAATAGAAGTATAGTGTCTAGATCAAGGGAAGTCATAGTGCCACTCTATTCTGCCTAGGTCAGGCCTCACCCAGAATATTGTGTCCAGTTCTGGGTACCACAATTCAAAAAGGATATGGACAAATTGGAGCATGTCCAGAGGAGGGTGACTAAAATGGTGAAAGGTTTGGAAACTATGCCTTATGAGGAAAGACTTAGGGAACTGGGTATGTTTAGCCTGGGGAAAAAAAAAACGGTTAAGGGGAGATATGATAGCCCTGTTTAAGTATTTGAAGGGATGTCACATTGAGGATGGAGCAAGCTTGTTTTCTGCTGCTCCAGAGACTAGACCACGGAGCAATGGATGCCAGCTCCAGGAACAGAGATTCCACCTCAACATTAGGAGGAACTTTCTGACAGTAAGAGCTGTTCGGCAGTGGAACACAGTCCCATGGAGCATGGTGGGATCTCCTTCCTTGGAGGTCTTTAAACAGAGGCTGGATGGCCATCTGTCAGGGATGCTTTGTTTGTGATTTCCTGTGTGGCAGGGGGTTGGACTGGATGGCCCTTTTGGTCTCTTCCAACTCTACAATTCTATGATCCTATGATCCTATGATTCTATGTACTTGATTATGCACACATTTTAGAAAGTAACTTTACATGCTACAAAGAAGACTAAGCTTGCTTCTTTTTTCTGTTAATCCCTGTGGGCATGGGACACATTTCCCTGATTTGGTATGTACACACATATGTTTCTGATATGAACAGGAAGAAGAAATGAGATGTTCTAATAACCATACAAACCTTAAGACTAGTTTGGTTTTTACCTACTGGCTCTGAGTCACCATACAAACAGATAATTCTCCTCTTCAGACTTGACAATTTCCATATTAGGAAAACAGCAATGGAGGCAGGCCTGAATGTTTGTTCCTCTGCTCACATGTCGATCCCAATCTGATAAGTAATGGCTGAACAGGACTGTTGTGTGATTGTTTTTGATCTAATAAATAACAGTTATTTGTTGTCCCACTCTGGATCAGGAAAAGAGTGAAGACAAGGCCATTGTCCTCATCTTCTCTTTCTGAGCTTCCCTGGTGTGTCTGATTTCATGAGCCATTGGTGTGCTGCAGCAGGGGTCCCTTTCATCTTTGCTTTGTACTCTAGAATTGTGATGTATATAAAACAAAGGTACTTTAGAAATGTTTTAAGAATTAGTTCACATAGAGGTGACAGATTAAGAAGTGCCCCAGCTTCCAGGGCTTACTTGTCAGAGGGACTTACAAAGTAGTTTATGGGTGTAGTAATGCAGGAGTAAGAATTCACACCATCGTCAAGATGTTGTTGGGCTCCCAGCATTTCTCACCATTGGCAATGATTGATAAGAGTTCCAGTCTAAAACACCTGGAGGGCTGCTGAATCCTGGCCCTGGTGTAACAGGTTAACATTAAGGAGATTATCAGACATGGCTAATGTGGAGCTAGCATAATGCCAGCATAACACAAAAGGATGCCAATATCAGAAGATGTCATCCTTTTGCATTCTGCTGGTGATTTTTTTTTTTTTTGGACATCTGAAGCTGTCAATAGATCCCCTAGTTCTGTTTTGGTGCCAGCTTTGCCAGTGTACAAAACCTCAGGCCATTTAAATCTCATCACTGCATTGAGAGTGGCCACTCCAGCATGAACACCTCTGGGTAAGATCAGGACATGTAGGTAAGTTTCACTCTTGTTACGACCCTCCCTGGGTTACTTGGGAATTTTAAAGTCTATTTAGGTACTTGTGTTTGTGCTTTATTTTTATTTTTGAATTTCCCACACTTGCATCTTTTCATGGGAATGGGTGGGATTTATCCATTAGAGCTCCGTTCATGCCTGGGCTGCCTCAACAACAGTAGAGAAGGTAAGTGTGGTGGGGAGGTTGTGCCAGGACAGGGGTGGGATTGGAGATTGTGGGACAGGAACACTTTCTGTGTTCCTGTCTTGATAATCTCCAAAGAGTGGTAGAGGCCAACACTGCTGAGCAGCCTTCATCAAGGTGGCACTTTCTTCTTCTATTATAGGAGCTGTTTTCTTTAAATTCCATTAGAGCTTCCACTAGGTTTGAACATCTTTACATTTCATATAGACAATCTGATAAGGACAGAAATCCATCACCACTTAGGGCTTTTTATTTGTTTTGTTTTGGTTTGTTTATTTTATTTTTATTTTTAAAAGAAAACCAGTGTGTTTCAAGAGATCTAGGGAAATGACTGTTGGGTAATTGGAAGGTGTTGCAGAAAGGTCTGACATGTTGGGATTACTGCTGGGAACTTAGGTTTCTATATTAATATTGTCAGTCACCAGGGAGAAAAACGGAAGGATTTTAGGAGACAAGTTAATGTGCTGGCATTAATGTCGCTTTTTCTGTAGTATAAGAAAAAACAAGCATCTGTTTTAGATCTCAGCTGTCATGCTGTGTGTGGGTTTTTTTTTTCTTTTGCATCTCTGCAGTTGCACAATAAAAGATTTCCATGTACAGGTTTCCTTTGAAAGGTGTCATCTTTCAGAACTTAACTGAGGTCACTTGCAGAAACTTTAAGCTGATTATTCCCATAAGCACACAACATGTTTCTTCTTCTTATGGCAAACAGAAAATAAAAGCTCATTCTGACCCTGATGAAACCTGTTAACATGCAGCTTTGTCATTTGATCAATATGTGAAACTTGCTAAGCAGCAAGCTATTGAGGATTCACTATATGGAAGGGAAGGAAGAAGGAAAGTGAAGGTAATTATAATAGAGGGAATAAAATACAGATTTGAGCAACTGAATGCCATTTTGAACTTGAGATCAAGAGCTGGCTTACACTTTTTAGCAAACAACTCCTACCTCTACAGTTGCTTTTGGGACCCACCAAGGAAAACAGAGCCCACTAGGAGCTGAGTAAGTCTCTTGTTTTTACTGCCTGCCTACAATTGCACAAATCAGGGTCAAGCTAGTGTCAAACTCTGGCCTGCTACTACACACGACTCAGACCTTGGAATGTTATGTGTGACATTCAATAATGTTAAACATTAGAAATTGCTATTGTTACCCTAATCACTCTGGGGTCGTGGGGAGCCTCAAAATATCAACATTAATTTGGGGAATTACTGTACTTGCTTTGGCTGTACAAGGGGAGGATAATAGCAGGACCTTGTGACCAGCTATACTAGTACTATGGAGGAGACATAAGCTAGATAGAGTCAAAATAATATTTATTAGGAAAAATAATAACCACATTCACACACACATTCAAGCATCAACCATTCACACAAGACTTGCAAAATAAAGTGGGAGAGATTGTGATAGGGGGATAGAGAAGGGAATTCTTGTGGGTGATATGACACCTCTTCCTGAAGAGATGAGGCCATGGAGGAAACCAGCAGGGCGGGGGGGTTCAGACCTGGAATGGCTACACAGTTGATTAGGAAGAGCTTCCTGACAGTAAGAGCTGTTCAGAAGCAGAATATATTGCCTCGTACTGTGGTGGAGTCTCCTTTTTTGGAGGTTTTTAAACAGAGCCTGGATGGTAATCTGTCGGGAATGATTTAATTGTGTATTCCTGCATGGCAGGGGGTTGGACTGGATGGCCCTTGTGGTCTCTTCCAACTCTATGATTCTGTGTGTTGTTGAGAGGAAGATGATGGACTGTGTGTTTGGCTACACAGATGGACAGAGTGTCCACAGGAGGGGGATCTGTGTATGCTTGAGTGGAATTATCTCCACTCAAGGGGTTTATATAGTGAATGTTTGCCTTCTGGGGATGGGATTTTGAGTAGAAGACAATACTTTAAGCTGTTGGTCAGAGAGCAACAACGAAATTCCACATATGCTAATAGCATTTTGATAGTTTTTATATTTGTGAATCAAAGAGAGGAAGCACTTCCCTTGTTTAGGTGAGGTACAGGGATAGAGGGTCACTGGCAACTTTTGGTTGTGTCAGCCTTAGAAAATAGGATTAACCTGGCATTTGGGCAAGATGTTGCCTTCAGCTGATTTGCAAATTAACAATTCTTTGGAATTTAGGCTTGGCCACTCCTGGATTTCCTACCTGACCTAAGCAACATGTCTTTGGGTTTTTATGTTAATGGCCTCACTGCATGGAAGACTACATGCTTGACCAAATTATTAAATGTTGCCAATTATTATGAGGGGACCCCAGAGAAAAGAGGAGAGGGAGTGTCAGGGCTAGTAACACCTTTGTTAACTTATTGTTCAATATGCAAAGTGATCTTGTAGCATCTTTGAGACTAACTGAGAGAAAGAAGTTTGTAGAATAAACTTTCATAAACTAAGGACTTACTGTTATTTTGGCTTATTCTGCCCATGGACCAGGCTCATTCTTCCCCCGTTACCAGCATGAAATGGGATGGAGTCCAAATGAGCACACCAGCCTGTCACTGTAGCTGCTGTAGGCATCTCCAAAGCTAGACGTCTAGCCCACATGCTGCAGGCCTCTTTCCTGACTTCGGTTATGTTATGACAGAATCTATAGATGAGGTGTCCAGCAACTCCGTTGATGAAATTTTATTGGATCAGCTTCAATCTGTGAGTACCGATGACGTGGACAAACTCCTTGGTAGAGTGAGAAAGACGACCTGTCCCCTCGATCCCTGTCCATCTTGGCTGGCCACCCAAGGGGGAGATGCATCGAGAGTACTCCTTAGGGATATTATCAATGCGTCCTTCAGGGAGGGGTCCGTTCCACCCTGTCTGAAGGAAGTGGCGGTTAAGCCGCTCCTGAAAAAGCCTTCCCTGGACCCCTTGGACAGGAACAACTATAGACCAGTCTCCTTGCTGCCTTTTCTAAGCAAGGTGATTGAGAGGGCGGTCGCTTCCCAACTCCAAGCTGTCTTGGATGAAACCGATTATCTAGATCCATTTCAAACTGGCTTTAGGACGGGATATGGAGTGGAGACTGCCATGGTTGCTCTGGCTGATGACCTCCGCTTGGGTATCGACAGGGGTAGTGTGACCCTGTTGGTGCTCTTGGACCTCTTAGCAGCCTTTGACACAATAGATCATTCCATCCTCTTGGATCGCCTGAGGGGGTTAGGAATTGGAGGCACTGCTTTGCAGTGGTTCCGTTCCTTCCTCTCGGGCAGATCCCAGAGGGTGAGGCTCGGGGACAGCTGCTCTACCAGAATAGAGCTTAACTGTGGCGTTCCTCAGGGTGCCATCCTGTCCCCGATGCTATTTAACATCTATATGAAGCCGCTGGGAGAGATCATTCGGAGGCATGGAGTGTGTTGTCATCAGTATGCTGATGACACCCAGATATACTTCTCCATGTCTCGGTCATCAGCTTCGACTTCAGATGGCGTCTCTCCTCTCAATGATTGTCTTAAAGCAGTAATGGACTGGATGAGGAAAAACAAATTGAGACTGAATCCAGACAAAACGGAGGTACTAACAGTTACAGGCCCGAAACCAGGTCTGGGAATACAACTTCCAGTCCTGGATGGAACTACACTCCCCTCCAAAGACTGTGTTCGCAGTCTGGGGGTGCTCCTGGACCCGACGCTCCAGATGTCTAATCAGGTAAATGCGACGGTCAGGAGTGCCTGTTATCAACTTCGGCTGATACGCCAGCTGTGCCCTTGCCTAGAAATTAGGGACCTCGAAACTGTGGTACATGCACTGGTAACCTCCCGTCTGGATTTCTGTAATGCGCTCTACATGGGGCTACCCTTGTGCTTAACTCGGAAACTTCAACTAGTTCAGAACATGGCAGCCAGGTTGATTTCTGGTGTTTCCAGAAGAGAGCATATAACACCTGTGCTAAAAGCTCTCCACTGGCTGCCTATTCATTTCCGGGCACAGTACAAGGTGTTGGTTATAACCTTTAAAGCCTTGCATGGCTTGGGTCCAACTTATCTCTGGGACCGCCTCCTTCCGTACGACCCTCCCCGCGCACTTCGGTCCTCTGGGAGGAATCTGTTACAGCCTATGAAAACAAGGCTGTCAGTGACCTCCCAGAGGGCCTTCTCTGCTGTTGCTCCCAGATTATGGAATGGCCTGCCGGACGAGATCCGTCTTATTAACACCTTAGATGGCTTTAAAAAAGCTGTCAAGACAGATCTTTTCCGGCAGGCCTTTCCTGAATAATTATCCCGGCCCAAGACTCGGCTGTCCTCCCTGAGCTGTAATCATTTTTATATATATATATATATATATATATATATATAAACCTATTGTATGTTTTAATATTTTTCTAATTTATATATTTTTAATTTACTGTATGTTTTTAATCTTTTATAGTTTAATATTGTTTTAAGGGGGGGTGGGCTAGGGTACTGGGACTATGGAGTTTTTATATTGTAAGCCGCCCCGATTGCGTTGCAGAGGGGCGGGATAGAAATAATTTTTGTATTATTATTATTATTATTATTATTATTATTATTATGGCAGTTGCAGCAATGGGCCACTGTGCCCATGTGCGCTCTTCCAGTCGCACAGGGCCTGATCTGTTTTTTTTTGCCAGTTGAAGCAGTTTTTCCCAGGTAATTTTAAAAAGTGGTATAATAGGATTGACCCCCTCTTGGCCCTATCTTGGCCCTAGGACTTGTGTATACTGCCCAGGGGCAAAATGAGGTAAATGCCCATCTGGACCGAAGGGCTCAAAGACCAGGCCAAGATGGGCTAAGCAGCCATCTAGACAAGACCTAAGCCTACTTCATGAAATGCATGGGATGCATCTGATGAAGCCATGCATATGATAAAGTAGACTATGAGATTATCTAGACAAGCAATATACCCCATCTGAAACCCATCTCAGAGCTCTGAAGTCCATACGATGCAGAGTACTTGCCCCATTCTGTCCACAGACAGTCCTTACCACACCCAGAGAAGATATAGGGCTGAGGTGGGGAAAGGGTGGATAAACCATTCTGAAATATTTCCTGGTTTATTTTATTTCCAGTGGGAGAAAATGGATCAGACCCCACCTATCTGCAGGAGCCCATCAAGGCATGCTGGCCCATGCTGCCACTGCCATCTCCCTGCCTCTCCTGAAAAGCAGGAAGGACGCCTTGGTCACATGTTGCAGACCCCCTTCCTGCCTTCTGAGACAGCATGGAAAATGGTGGTGGTGGTGGCAGCTGCAGCAACAGGCCTGCATGTCCATCAAGACTTCCTCCCATTCCATGGAGGAAACGGGGGAACAATGGGCTTGATCCATGGCCAGGATATGCCAATGTATCCTGGCTCATGTCGATGAGTCCTTAGTCTATGAAATCTTATGCTACCAACTTCTTTCTCTCAATTAGTCTCAAAGGCCCTACAAGATCCATTTGCATGCTAGTCCAGACTAATATGGCTATGTCTTTGAATTGATTGTTCAAAGTATCAGTCATTTTAATATTAATATTAATATTAAAAACAAATTACATGTCAGGGAAGGAGGCTATGCATCTTCCACACCCCAATCTCTGATGTCCACACATTAGGCATGGACATCTGAACTGGGAGTTGTATATGTGTAGATAGACCTCTGTAGGACCTGGAGCACCAATTGCGGTCCAGGCTCGAATTCTCCCTGCACCCATGTAACACAAGACACTTAGACAATGTATCTTCACAAAATTGTATTGAGTACATGATGAGTAATGTAGATAAACACACAATATATGAAAATATGATGATTATATAGATATATTTTGGCAATAAAAAGGCCACAACTTTGATAATGGCTGTAAATGGTTGGCGCACATCACATGGGTCTGGATCCCTTCATCAACCAACTCACTGTTGGTCAATGGCACCTGTTGGTGACCACTGACACAACTCCACATGGCGGGGAGGAGTCCTGGCCAAGCTCTGCCCACTTGATGGCCCTCCCCTCCCCTGTGAAACAAAGAAATCATTACAAAGGGGGACCCTGTGAACTTGAACTTGACAATGACATTGACTTCTCCCTGGCCAATTCCCCCGGATCAGGACCCATGCCAACCACCCTCCTAAAGTTGTGACAAAGATAATGTAAATAAACAAGACATTAGATTCCTACCACCCACATCAACAATGACTACCAAAGGGAGTGAGGGTGGTCTTCCACTCCAAGCGAGCCAATGAGGCCTACGACACCGGGGCCAGCTTATATGTTGGCTGGCTGATTCGCCCCTTTCTCCTGGCACACAAGGCAGGCTGAGAAGAAGAGGCCGAACATGGCAGCCCCCATGCCAGTCACCACATGGCCAAATGGGTCCAGGAGCCACCTGGGTGCTCAAGAGCCAGCTGGGCCACAAATCAGCCACCAGCCAAGCCTGGCAACCCCCTTATACAGGGTTTCAACATCTGACCTAGTACACCATAATGACTCATTTCTAACCTAAAGCAGAGCTGGAAAAAGTGTGAGCCCCAGATTTCTACCTTCCTGCCACTTCCCAAATCTTCAGTCCCCAAGTGCTAGCAGAAAATAATAATAAAGTTGTCTCTAAATTACATGGAATTTAGAAGAGTTGCAGTTATTTAGTCTAGCTTCTGAAGATAGTTGTGTAGAGAATAAAGGTTTTCTCTTCATGCCTACTCAGCTTTCCATCATGAATGGAAAACTATTTTAAATAAGTATTATTAAACTATTTTAAATTTATTGAAATACTGACATACCATTTAATATAACATTTATAAGCTGTTGTAATGAAATGCAACCTAAAGAAATTTAACAGAAAGCCACAATAAATACACTGCAAAAATCCATACAAAAAGAGAGCAATGACAGTCATTACTGTCTGAGAAAAACCCACATTAAGAGACTTGTTTTCAGCAAATATTTAGAGAAAAACACAGTTTCTGTCTCTCAAATCATAGATGGAAGAGCATTCCAGAGTTCGGACAACACCACTGAAAAGCGCTACCCTTTTGATCTTACCTGACAGAATGATGTTGGTTGTAGATTAACCAATAAGGCATCCATTGAAAATCTCAGGATTTCATTGCATATATATATATATAGAGAGAGAGAGAAAACAATCTGATAGGTCCTTAATTTGTTTAGAACTCTCTCTCTCTCTCTCTCTCTCTCTGGCTTTTCTTCAGAAGATTCAGGAAGGACTCATCCCATGCCTTCTGCAAGTGTGCTGATGACTGAAAAGGCCAATCTGAGATAAACAAGTCTGGTTGCAGAAAGCACAGCAGAGGGTCTCTTTGGGTGAGATTTCCAGGTTGTGATTCTTTCTGTATTGTCATTTCTCTTCAAGACTTGTTCGGCGTGAGTTCTCAAATAAAGCTGCAGCATTGTGGATAGTACATCTCCATGCCTCCCAGTGTGAAGCCAGGGTGGACCATTGTTGTTGATCAATTTGGCCAACCTATGTAACATTTGTCAACCTCACCAAAGCCTTCAACACTGTGAGTAGAAAAGGTCTGTGGCAGATCCTGGAAAGACTAGGATGTCCCCTCAAATTCCTTAAAATGATTATCTTGTTACATGAGGTCCAGCACAGTCAAGTCAAATTTGGCAATGGTCTTTCAGAGCCCTTTCTAATAACTAATGGAGTGAAGCAAGGTTGCGTTCTTGCTCCAACTTTATTTACAATCTTCTTCAGTATGATGCTCCAAAGGGCTACAGCAGAGCTCGAAGAAGACGGCATCTATATACGTTACCATGTTGATGGTAGCTTGTTTAACTTAAGCCACCTGAGGGCTCGCACTGGGGAGATTTTCAGACCTGCCAAAATGCCGTTTTGCAGCGCGAGCAGCCTCCCGAAACTGCTGCGCGGCAAGGGTCTACTTCGGACGACGCTGTGCCTCTCGCGAAACCGTCCGTGTCACTTCCGTGAAGCTTGGGATGGCTCAGCGCCATATTTCAATCACGGGCAGCCTCCGTGATTGAAATATGGTGCTGAGCCGTCCCAAGCTTCACGGAAGTGACACGGACGGTTTCGCGAGAGGCACAGCGTCATCCGAAGTAGACCCTTGCCGCGCAGCAGTTTCGGGAGGCTGCTCGCGCGGCAAAACGGCATTTTGGCAGGTCTGAAAATCTCCTAAGACTCTAAACTATCTAGTCAGTGAGCTGCTCTTCGCTGATGCTGCTGCCCTTGTTGCCCACACAGAAGCAGCTCTGCAGTGTCTAACATCCTGCTTTGCAACAGCTGCAGAGCTGTTTGGGCTGGAAGTCAACCTGAAGAAAACGGAAGTTCTCTACCACCCTGCACCATAGGTCGAACACCACCATCCCCACATTGCCATAGAGCTTTGTACATCAGCAAGAAAACCATGAACATTGCTTGGCAGCTAATAGGCAGCTAGTGTTGCCTTATCGTCCTTACATTTAATCTCAGGCACAGATAAAATTATTTCAATAATGAGGAACTCCGTTATTATTATCAAGAATTCATTTGAGTCAGTCAGTACACGTCTCACTTCAAGGCTCAGAGGGCTATACCAAGCCATTTATAGCTTTGATGCTTTGCATTGCATCACCATGACTGCCATTTTGATTGATAGGAAGTAACATAACATCACTCCTATTCAATCTGAGAGGATTCCCCCCCCCCTGTTTGGAAGCTCCCCTCTACCAGCATTATGTGGTAAAATCTATGATATTTCAGCTTAAAAAACTCTTTTGATTCATTTAGGTGGGGGAAATAGATGAAGGGGTTGAGGGGTTCCAGTGGCCGCACCTTCCCCTGTCCAAGGGCCACAAGTCAGTCACACAATTCCCATCCCTAGAGCAATACCTCTAAGCATGTTTGATGTGTAGGGCTTTCATTTGTCAAACTTTTTTTGTTACGTAATCACAGGGAAGGCACATTGGCTTTAAAAATCCAACACAGTGTCTATAATCAGTGAAAGCAGAAGACATTTTTCTAAGACCAGGGCCTAATCCACACTACACAAATAATCGAGTTTCAAACTGGATTATTTGCTACGGCTCCTTCCTATTGAATCCTGGGATTCATAGTTTCACAAGGTCTTTAGCCTTCTCTTCCAAAGAGTGCTGGTAGATGCACCCAAAGAATAAGATGGAACTTCACATTCCATGTATGTTGTGGCATTATTAAGGCTCGTGTCACCCCTCCTGCCTACAATGTCACTCTGGTGTGGTTAGGCCACTCTGCACCCCCCTAAGTGCTGTCACTGCATGTACGATAGGTGAAAGGGGGGTTAGCTGAAAATTACTTTTTCTTTTACTGACAGTGGGATCCCATGACTCACCTCACCCAAGGGCAGAAAGCTAGTTTAGGACATTCTGTTCTCCAACATCTCAGTGCTTCTCTCAACCCTTGCACCTACAGTAGCCACCCCCGTATCTGCTGATTCACCAACCACAGATTCAATTATCCATGGTTGGCGATGGTGGGGGAGGGAGGGGAAGAGAGTTCACCTGCCCTGTCCCTTCCCTTCCCTTGGGAGAGCTTCTGTTGCTGCAGCAGCAGTCGTGGAGGAGGGAGGGAGCTCACCTGCTCCATCCGTTCCCTTCCCTTGGGAGAGCTTCTGTTGCCGTGGTGGCAATCATGGAGGCAAAGGGGGAAGGGAGGAGGGAGGGAGCTTGACTGCACCATCTCTTCCCTTTTCCCGGGAGGGCTCCTGTGCTGGTGGCAGGGTGGTGGATGATGTTTGCTATTATCTGCGGATTTCACCATCACAGAGAGACCCAGAACTAATCCCCTGTAGATATGGGGTCCTACTGTACATTTAAAAGCTAAAGTAGTGCATTAAAGCTACCAAAGAGAAACTGGAGAAGGAAATGGATGAGGGTAGAGTGGCATATTACAGTTCTAAGGACTTATCAGACCCCCCCCCCAAAGCCCATTCTTTTGCTGGAATAACTTTTCCAGGGGCTGGTTACACGGCAGGATAAAGTGTGCAAAATTCCATATTACCATCCTTTTGCATCAGCAGTGCCTAGTTCTCATGAATTATTGCTAATTTGGAAGATGCAGTGAGTTTTGGCTTTCATAGTTTACACAGACAAAGGTGGGTGGGCATGGCCTCCAGATCATTAAAGCCAGGGAGGAAGTGGGGAGGGGGTTAGGGCAAGGGGAAAATAGACCATAAATAATGACAAAGGAGGGAAGGAAAGCACAAACACACACAAAAGAACGATTGAAGTTGCTGAGATTCCTTTTCTCTTGAATGCAGCTGAGCATACTCCTCTCTACAATCAAAGCCTGTCTCTCTCCCTCTCGTGTGACGGGGAAATAGACCCGTAAATTATGACAAAGGATGGAAGGAAAACAGCCCACAAAAGAATGATTGAAGCACTGACATTCAGCTGAGCAGACTCTCTCACACACAAAGGAATGATCGAGCGATCAGCCGGTTGCAGCACGCTCACACACAGACACACCACCCAAGTGGGGGCTAGCCCCATTCCCGACCATCTTCCCTGGGCTATTGCCCCCAAAGCCTTCCTTTTAAGCAGACAGGAAGGGCTCAGAGCAGATTTCCCAAAGTGGGCTGCAAGCAGAAGAAGGGGCAAATGGCGGGCTCGGTGGATGTGTCCCTTCAACCCCTCCGTTTATTCGGAGGAGGCACAATGGTCACGCCAACCAATCAGGATTCAGGCTGCTTTGGGAAGGTCGCTGTAAATTCACACAGACATTTGCGAAATGTAAGTTCACAGTATCAATTGTGTGCATTTTCACGAACTTTATCAAAAAAGTCTGGAAAATTAGCGAAAGCTGATACTGTGTGACTTATGGGTTTTTCGCTCCCCCTCCTTCTGAAAAGGGTGCTGTGGCTTCAAAATACGTTGGAACTATCAGGCATCTTGTTTAATTCTTTGGGGATTTATTTTGCTGTGTAAGCGGCACCCATTTTTATGATGGCAAAAGAACTCCTCATGCTGCACTTACCTTGCCTCCCATCCAAACGCTTCCTGACAATGAAAGAGGAAGTGAACAGAGCTCCTAATTTTCACTCATTAGTGTCATGCCTGCAGCTCCATTCACTTCCTTGTTCAAAATCCCGTGCATTCTCATGAGAAGATGCTTGTGCAGGTAATTCAAAAACACACACACAAAAAGTTTTAAAAATCACATGCACATATGTAAAAACTTACAAGTAACCCAAGAGTCATAAAAAGTGTGTCACTTACCTGGATGTCACAATCTCACCCGGAAGTGTTTGCGCTGAACTGGCCATTCACACTGGGTTCATATGTGTACAATGGCTCAAGGTTTCACATGCCAACAATGCTTGGCACTAAAGTGCCATGTGGGGTCAATTGACAGCTTGAGCCATCAATAAAAAAAGAATGGGTTTTGGCCAATATACAAATGCGGAAGGGTGACATCTGATATGTGTGCCCTTTCACATTTATGTGGCATTGTTATGTTACTGCCTGATAAAATCCTAAGAGTCAGCAGACTGCATATGTACAAATCCTAAATCAGGATTAGTAACACCCAAACTACTACTACTGATCCTAGGAACATGAAGACATGGTAATAAAGAGCTGGTGAAATGCCCTTTAAGGCAAGAGAAACAGAAAATAACTTTGCCTAATTGGTAGATTGCATGGTATAATGATGAAACTCTTTCCATGTTCAGCAGCAGCTAGAGAACTTCAACTAGTCTTGAAGTTATATATCATATTGTTGAGATGAATCCATGAAAGTGCAGGCTATAATTAATTCTTTAGTTTCACAAAGGCTTAATTTGAGTTAAGGAGCAGACGCCTGTCTGTGATAAAGGTTACCCACTTTTATTTAAGGACAATTTTCACTTCCTAATTTTCCTTTATACAGCGTTATTATAATATGATATACTGAGCGAAGCCTTCTCTTAAAGATTATGTTTGATGGGGACGTACGCCACAATGCCTCTTCTGCAAATTTCCTTCCTAATTGTTGAGCAAGGTTCACTAATTAAATCTGGAGCATAAGATTCTGAATTTTTAATATGTTTATTAGAAGAAAAGGTTGGAAAATTACAAAGTAGAATAATTACCTATTTCATTTTAATGTTGATCCCCTCCCCCTTTTCAACAACCCAGAAGGCATGAAGGTACTGCTTGAACCTGTAAGATCTATGTAGAAAGTTACATTTGAGAACTCTCCATTTAGTGCTTTGCATTTGATTCTGTGTGAAGGATGACATCACTCAACCAAGGAGAGAAAGCTTATTTGGGGGAGTACCAGTGCCTGGCTTTAGCAAATCATGGATACTTTCATTTTGAGCCAGGCTATCTCTTCCTGTTTTGGGAGATGGAGATATATGGAAAGCTTGTAGCAATTACTTTTTTGAACTACAGCTCCCATAGTCTTAAAACTGAATGGCCAGTGGTAGTCATACACCAAGAAAGTAACTTTTGGCTACTACTATGATGGGTCAGGGATTTTATTTTATTTTATTTTATTTTAAATGAATTCTGTCAAATTTTGTGTATATGTGCCTAAGGGAGGATCTGCCAATGAAATGGAGTTTATATACTCCCACCCCCAAAACGTTCATCCTTCTTTCTTTCTGTGTGGCTGTAAGATTTACCAGGGTTCTCACCCAATGTTATCTCCAGCCCTTGGGAGTTGGAGCAAAACATTAGAAAATGATACTACTGAAAATTGTATGGGGCTGTGATTCAATTTCTGCATTCCTAGGGCTCATCTACACAAGCCAGATGATGCTGGCTTCTCGCTGGTGTATCCTGCCCACAGATCAAGCCCATGTCTCCCCTGTTACCTTGACAAATTGGGCCAGAGTCCAGACAGGAATGCAGTCTGTTACTGCAGCTGCCACCACCATCTTCCTTGCCCTCCCAGCGTTGAGGAAGCCAGTCACAAGATGTGACCAAAGGCCCCCTGCATGTGACCAGCCATGGGCACATGCTGCAGGACCCCTTCCTGGACCCAGAAGGGTAAGGGCAACAAGCAGCTGGAGTGATGGGCTGGCCTGCTAGGATGGACTCCTGCAAACACACAGGGCCTGCTCTATTTTTTCCTGTTGACAGTGGAGTAAAGCGGGTATTATTATAGAATGCTGTATCAACCCAACCCCAGCTTGCCCCTATCTGAGCCTTCTTTCTGCCTCAGGGGTTGTAAGGACTGCCCGGGAGCAGATCAGACATATGTCCTGCATTGTATGGACTGTGGGGCTCTCAGCTGGGGGTAAGCTAGGGTAAACTGCCCGTATGTGAGGTCTGTTTATTAAATAATGAGACTGTGTTTCTACCTTTCAGACAAATCAGGGAGAACTGGTTGTGAATGCTTGAGTGGTGACCTTGAAAATTCCTGAACCAGCATGAAAATCATCAGCACTCTTGGCCATTCAGTTAATTGTCATTTAAATTACTTAAAAGACAATTTAAAGCAGTTGTGTTGTCTGCTGTGTGCCGGGAAAATGCTAAGTTTAAAAGTCGAGCAATGTGTCAATTTGAAATTTTTAGTAAAATTGAACAAAACACAAACAGGCCTACAGGGAATACTGCATGTCTTATGCATGTGTGTTTGCTGAGTGGCACAAAAGATGCAGAGAAGGATGTGACAATGTGGAAGAAGATGAATGCCTCTAGGCAACTTCGGTTCTTCAAGAACTGAAGAAATTGTGGAAAAAATCAGCCAGATTGTTTGGGAAGATAGCCAACTCAGTGTCTGAATGATAGCTGAAGCCATGAACATTGACAAAGATACTGCATGGATTTTTTTTTTTTTAATAAAGTTAGAATCATGTATTTTTACATAATTACCAAACTTGTTTGCTTTACATTGTAACTATGTTTACACAGCCAAATAAAATAAATAAAGAAAAAACAACATAAAAACAATAAAAAAGAACAAATAAGAAATCAACTTCCTTGTTGGCTTTTCTTACAGATTTACTTCTAAGTTATCTTACTTCTTTCTGCTCAAGTGTTAACCTGTAATTGTTATTTTTGGAACTAATTTGGATATATTAGACATTTTTATTATAATTATGCACCCTTCAACAAAACAAAAAATACTTATTAAAAATTACCATTATGTTATTGTTCTTATCTAAACACAGCTGCCTCTGTTTACTGTTCTGTTTTCCATTGGACATTACTTTACCTCTTACTAATAGTTATACTCCGCTTTCCTCACTTTCCCAGAATTTATTAAGCGGTTCCCATTCTGCTTCTATCTTTCCCAAATCTTTATCTTTTAATCTCGGTGTTAGTTTGTCCATATCCATTGCATCATACAGCTTTATCAGCCACTCTTCTACCATAGGGATTTTTTAAACTTTCCAATATTTAGCGTACTTAATTCTCGCTATGGTTATCATATACAATAAGAGCTTCTTTACCCCTCCCCCTGTATTATTAATAATTTTGTCCACCATATTCAACAGATATATTTCTGATTCTAAGGGAAAGTTTAAGCCTAAAATTTCTTTTATCTTATCATGTATTCTTTTCCAAAAAATAAAATAAAAAAATGGAAAATTTTGCATGAGGATCTCAACATGAGGAAAGTTTGTTCCAAGATAGTCCCTAGAGTTCTCACACCAGAGCAAAAAGAGTGCCATAGGGAAATTTGCACTGACATTCTGCAGCAACTTGAGGTGGACCTAAACTTTTTTCAAAAAAAACATCACTTGTGATGAAACTTTGATCTTCCAGTATGATTCTGAGACAAAATGACAGTCAATGCACTGGAAAACACCATCATCACCAAGAATGAATAAAGCATGTCAAAGCAATGAGCCATGCTCATTGGGCTGGAGGATTTTTGGTTTGTTTTTTTTTTACATCAAGGGCATAATTTTGGCAGAATGGGTCCTAGAAGGCAGAACAGTGAACCAGCATTATTATAAGAAAGTTTTGACCAAGCTGAGAGAAAGAGTCAGAAAAAAAGGGCAGAACTTTGGGAAAATGGTTTCATTCTTCATGAAGACAATGCACCTGCTTATACAGCAATTTGTGTGAAGTAGTTTTTGGCTGATAAATGCATTACTCCACTTGAACATCCTCCATATTCATCAGATGTGGCACCATGTGACTTTTAGTCTTTTCTGTAAAGTGAAATCGATATTTAAAAGAACACATTTTGAGTCAAATGATGCAGTAAAGAAGAAACCAGCAGATGTGTTGAAACAGTTGAGAGAAACTGATCTGCTCCACACCTTTGACCAGTGGAAAACAAGACTGCATCGGTGTGTGACTGTGAACAGGGAGTATATTGAAGGGGACAAGCATTAGAATTGTACCACATATAAATAAAGATGGGTTATTGTATCAGTCTTGTTATTTAATCGACAGTCTTCATAGATAAGGCCCTAGACTCTGGGAGACAAGTGAGTCTTATTAAAAGGAGTTTATTTTATTTGTTTATTTGTAAAAGCCTCTTATGGTTTAGAACATTTCATGTTCAAAGATGTGCAAGATCTCCTAGTTTAAGCATTCCTTTTTGCCCATAATGGAGGAATGAAAGAAGGGGTTCTTCAGGGAGCCAAGCCCAGGGTTTGCTCCTGATTTTTCTTTGAGGAGAGAAACCTATGTTTGGAAAATAATGTCTGACCCTTATAGCAAGTCCTTCTTTTGACTGCAGCATCTACATATTCTGAGCTGACTTGCAATACACTCTAGAGAGATTGCTGCAGAACTTTCACACGTCTTTCTGAGAAAGTTATCAACAGGCTTATTGAGAAAAGTTGCCTTAAACTACTGCTAGTAATACCATCCATACGTGCACACATGGGCGGACGGACGGGCGGACACATACCCCCCCCCACACACATATATATTGTACCTGCTCACATAGCAATTTCTGTGAAACAGTTTTTGGCTGATAAATGCACTACTACACTTGACCATCCTCCATATTTGTCAGATTTGGCACATTCATCAGATTCCATAGAATGGAGTCATTATATTTAAAGTGGTGTCAAACTGCATTATTTTGGCAGTGTGGCAGCACCCTGAGAGGGGGCAATCTATCTCTACTGGAGTCCCTGTGCACTTCCAAAACCAGCTTTGGAGGACTAGGAAAACCCCCAGAGCCTTTTTTCAGGCACCATAGAGGTGTACAAGTGTGGAAATGGGAGGGAGGGGATGTTTCAAAAGATCCACCTGACCAAGAAATTTAAAAAGCACACTACTGTGATATGCTGTCACTTAAATATAAAGTATTGGTGTTTTTGTTTTCTTTGCTGTGATCTCCATAGTGATTGGAAACAACAGAAATACTGTTTGAAAACAGCACAGAGTAGGCAATACAGCAGGGCTGACGTACCAACATGTGAAAATGAAGCAAATGTACTGAACTTTAGAAAAATCAAACATGCAGGCATTTGAAGCACCCAGCTCCCTCAAGGATCATTGTGACTATATATATCTTTGTGAAAATATATTGTGAATACATATCTTCTCAATGATCCCTGAGGGAGATGGGTGCTTCAAATGGCTGCATGTTTGATTTTTCTAAAGTTCAATACATTTGCTACGTTTTCACCTGTCGGTACCTCAGCCCTGCTGTTTTGCCTACTCTGTGCTTTTTCCAAACAGTATTTCTGTTGTTTCCAATCACTATGGAGATTACAGCAAGGAAAACAAAAACAAAAATACCATAGCACTGAGCCATGGCAGTTAAAGGAGTGTCAAACTGCATTATTTCTGCAGTGTAGTAGCAGTCTCAGTTCTGCAGGATCCCTCCATTTTGCCCATCACTGGATTCTATTTCTTAACATTATAATCTTATACATAGCTAATCAAACGTAAGCCCCATTGGGTTCAATAGAATTGACTTTCATATAGCTATAGATTTAAGTGTAATGGTGCAATCCTTTACATGCCTATTCAGATGCAACTTGTGTTAATTCCTATGGGTCTTACACCTTTTCTAGGTGCTGAATCAATTGTGAGAATAGAGTTCAGAAGCTTGGATAGATCCTTTAAATTTCAGAGTGAATGTCAGAGTAGATTGACTATCCCAGTGAGATAGGGTGCTGGGGAGGCCTAGACATACCAGCCGAATATACCCAATTATTCAGCCTGGCCGCCTCGCCACTTACACTGCCGCCTTTCTTTCAGATTTCCCTTATCCCTTCTTTGGGCTGGGGTCTTACTTTCTGTGGATAATATATGGACTTTATCAGAACACCCCCTAAACCCCGTTCTTTTGCCAGCATAACTTTGCTGTTTTCATGCCAGCAAAAGAACTCCCCCTTGCCATACTTACCTGTAATCCTGGCAAAAGGCTTCCTGGCAATGAACAAGGAGTAATTGGAGCTCTGTTCACTTCCTCATTTGAAATCCCACAGATTCTCACAAGAATACCTAGTGCAGGAATTCAAAGATAAAAAGAATACTTAATTTTTTTAAAAAAAGCAAACAAAAACACTTTAAAACTTCCAAGTAAACCAGGGAGGGTCAAAAAGGGTGTCATCTACCTGGATTTCATGATCTCACCCAGAAGTGTTCTCACTGGACCAACCATTGATATGAGTACAATGGCACAAAGTTTCAAATGCAGCCATCAATAAAAAAGTAGTCTGCCCCAGTCTGCCAGCCTTATCTCAGACTCGGGAAGGATGGGAGCTGGGAGGGGTGGCTGGCTGGGGGGGGGACTTCCTAGCCAGCTCCCACCCTTCCCCCATCTGCCAGTCCCATTTCGGACTTGGGAACGACGGGAGCTAGCTAGGAAGCTTCCTAGAGGTTTGGCTCGCTGGGGTGGGGGGACAGACCTTGTAAAAGCGCAGAAATTTGGCTGACAATGCTCTCCCCAGCCAGCCAGCCAGCCAGCCAGCCAGCCAAACAAACTTCCAAGTTCCTCCTGATTTGCCAGGGGGAACTCAGAAGTTTGTTTGGCTGGCTGGGGAGAGTGTGCCAGCCAAACTTCTGCGGTTTTACAAGGGCTCCTCGCAAGGCAAATCGCTACATTCGCCCCTCTCCTCCACCTTCGATTCCTCCCCAAAGGGGGCGAAGGTGGAGGAGAGGGGTGAATATACCTGGTTTGCCTCATCCGCCACCCAGTGTCCTGCATCTTCGCTCCCTTTGTGAAGGGAGTGAAGGCACAGGAGATGGTGGCAGGCAAGGCAAACCGCTACATTTGCTCCCCTCCTCTGACTTCGATTCCTCCCCAAAGGGGGTGAAGGCAGAGGAAAGGGGCAAATGTACTGGTACATGCTTTGCCTCACCCTCCCACCTGATCTCCTGTGTCTTTGCTCCCTTTGTGAAGGGAGTGAAGAGGCAGGAGATCAGGTAGTGGGTGAGGGAAACCATATACCCGGCGTATATGATGATGACCCCTGACTTTTGGGGATATTTTCCACTGTTCAAAAGTCGTCTTATATGCTGGAATATACGGTATACGGTATGTTTTTTTTTTAATTGGACATGTTTGTGAAAGGGTAATGCCATCTGGTACGTGAGCCGTTTCACAATCATTAGGCATCCTTATGATGCCTTATTTGCCTTGTTTGATGAAGTCCATAGTAATTTTGTGGAATAAATTGGTAAGTGTTGCTGATAGATGTCAATGAGGTGAATAATTCACGAGGAGTCTGGACTTTATAAAAAAAACATAAATATTAGTTTATTAACTGAATGTGGTCACAGAAATGCTTTAATATTTTGCCTCCAACTTTATTAATGGCAAAATATCTCTTAGGCTGCATCCACACTACACAAATAATCCAGTTTGAAACTGGATTATTTGCCATGGCTCCTTCCTATGGAATAATAATAATAATAATAATAATAATACTTAGTTATTTATTACCCACCTCTCTCCTCAGAATCATAAAACTACAAATACCAGAATTCAATAGGGAGAAGCCATAGCAAATAATCCAGTTTCAAACTGGAGTGTGGATTAGGCAACAGTCCTACTCTGTGGTGACCAATTTTATGTAATAGCTCAGATATTTATTTGAGCCTTTGATAACAAAACCAGAAACTACCAGACTCAATAACTTGTTCTTATGCTCTTAATTCCCACTCACTACAAAATCCATTCAGTCTCAACACTCTCTCTAGCAGATACTATATTTCACACATTCCTCAGTCAACTGTACCCAAAACCTCAAACTGAAACTCTCAACTGTCATACCCATCTTTCAAAACTCTTGGAAACCCCTCCCCTAACAGTTTCCTGTTCTGGGACTGGCTCCTTCATGCTCTCTTCCCATTCGCTCAGCAGCATTCTCTCAACTTGCCATCACAGGTGCATCTGTGCTGTATAAATAATGCAGTTTGACACCATTTTATGTGATGTAGCTCCATCCTATGGGATCCTGGGGTTTCTCATTTTACAAGGCCTTTAGCCTTCTCTGCCAAAGAGTGCCAGTGTCTTACAAAACTACAAGTCCCAGGATTCTGAAGGATGGTGCCATGGTAGTTAAAGTGATATCAAACTGCTTTACTTCTGCAGTTTAGATGCACCCATAGAAGCAACCAACCAACACTACTGGGAAGCAGCTGGTTGCTTTTAGGAAGAAAATTTTATGGGGGAAAAAAACACATAATCCATACCATATAGCTATCACTGCTGCCACCATGTGATACAGCTTGGGGGGGGGTTCTTGCTCTTGAGAACCCCTAAGCTGCCCTTTTTGACTGCTGCCACCATGTGATACAGCCTTGCCTCATTGTGTGCTCACACACATGCCCTGAGGACTCTGCTGCCTTTGTGGGATGTAATCTAGGGGTTCCTCTGCCTGGGAATTCCCTTAATTGTGCCTCCCTTTTCCCTAGCTGCCACCACCCTTTGAATTCTACACCCCTTTACAACACAGTCCAAAGGGACAGAAAATGTTTGCAGTTTTCAATAAAGTAATTTTCTCCATCCAGGTGCCCTCCAGATGTGTAGGGTTATATATCCCTTTTTCTCAGCAACCACAGCCAATGGGAATTGTACTCCATAACATCTGGAAGGCACCAAGCTGGAGAAGACTATAAAATATATATTTAAACTCATGAAACCTTAACTAGAATATACCTAATGGTTCAGTGGTAATAATTGTCAGATTATTTACAGGGTCAGTTATTCTGTTGTGATGTTCATTTTACTGTGAAAAATCAAAGAGTAATGCTTTCAATGTTTCTTATAGGAAACCAATCTGTTTCTTCAGCATTTGCAATTAAAACTGTCAGCCCTCAGCAATATTTTATGTATATTCATTAGCATAATGAACAGTCAGTTCCTGCTATTGTATACTAACTAGATGAGGCACTTGTAAGTGCTACAAGCTGACCTGTTCCGCCTTTGATATCCACTGCAAAACACACAGGCACACAAATGCTCTAATAGGAACATGTGCTCTGAACAAATGTCAAATGCAGTTGAAATGGAGCCAATTTTCAGATGAAATAGAAAAGAATAAAACCAAAGCACAGAGAAGAACTTTCTAGAAAATGTAAGCCTTTTTCTCATGCTGTGATTATGCACTAGGAGTTACGAAAAAGAAAAGGAAGAGAACACTGAAGGCCAAATCCATTTAAATGAATGGGATGTTAAGCACAACTTACTAAAGTTCTGTTCATTTCAAGGCATCTATTCTAAGCAGAGCTAATATCAAATCTAACCCTAAGGTACAAGGTTAAACAGATAGAATGTACAAGTTGAATTATTAATTCCCTATGGCTGGGTGTTCTGCAACTCTTGTGTGATGAATTGGTCTATATGGAGATTATCAGACACTGCAAAAGCCATGTCAAATGATTGTGATGAGAACAGGAAGGGTCGACCTTACCAGAAGACGTCACCCACGAGCCTTCCATGGGCATAGTGTAGGCATCAGTTAGGTGTCCCTTTTTATTAGTGTCAATACAAAGGGGAAGCCTCATCCATGGCAGCACTACACCCCTGGATTGGCAGAAGGACACAGGCGTCTGGTAAGGTCACCCTTTCTGTTCTTGTAGTGATCTTCTGACACAGTTGGGAACATGATTTTTGGTGGATTCTTCCACGTCTGATAATCTTCATTGTCTTACTGTTTGTTCTTCACAACATCTTTTTACTGTGTGCCTGGTCTAACTACTATGTGCCTGTATCTAGGTCACTCAGGTTCATTATTGCTTTCTGTTTCCAAGGAATCTCAGAGGATTCATTGGCAAGAATGAGGAAGGATGCTCTGGTTGCTCCCTAGAGCATCCTGTTCCATTCCAGCCAGTCCTGTGGCCTGACATGTGAGCCAAATACTGCTTCAAGAGAAGGAATCCTGTGGATTGAGAATAAGAAAGTTGAGGTAGCAGTGGGAGATGTCCAGAACAGATCCTTCTCAGTGGCTGCTCCCAGACTGCAGAACTCCCTGACACAGGCAAACAGGTTGCCCCCCTCTCTTACAGCTGGCAGGCAAAGACCTTTCTGTTTACTTAGTCCTATGTGTGGTAACTGCCTGTTACAGAAGGTCTTTTAATTTGGAGTGTGCTGTATATTTTAATGGCCTTTTAAACCTATTTATAGTAACATTTTTAATATGATCATTTTTTTAAAAAAAACACAGTTGCATTATCCATTGCTTGGGTTGTATGCTATTTGGTAGAAAGGTGAGATATTAATCAAATAAATCTATCTACTCTATCTATATAAGACTTTGATCCAGAGCATGCTTCTTTCTTATAAGTGGGACTTGGGTGTTTTATTGGCTGCTAGATGAGCACTTTGATGCTGTCTCTGGGCCCCCATCCACATATCATTATTTTTATTATTATTTTATTTATTTATATCCTGCCTTTCTCCCACAAATGGAACCCAAGGTGACACATATCCTGTCAGATTTGTTTCTAGGGTTCTGGGTTGTGTTCCTAATGGGCCTGGAGAAAAAAAAGGTGGTCACTCACACAACTTAGCTTCTTTTAACACTGTGGGCTCCTCAAAGGGTATATCAGTCTGGTTGGTGGTCTCTGAAGGGCCACCATGTTCTAGGGATGGAAAGAATATTTGAAAATGTTCAAAAATATGTCAGGGGAAGGAGGGTTTGAGAGTTGAAATAACCTGAAAAGAAGAATTCTGGACTGATGAGAACCTTCACAGTTCACAACTTATTCTGTGTGAAATTCACATATGCTTGTTTTGTGCAGAAAACAGCATTCTAAGTGCAGGAATGTTATTTTCTGCACAGAAAACGCTGTTTCTTGTACAGAAAATGCTGTAATTGGGGGTTTATTGTGCACAAAATTTGCATATGTTTTATTTGCACAGAAAACAGAATTTTCTGCACAGAAAAGAGCTTTTTATTGCAAAAAATAATATTTCTGTAGATATTTCTGTAGAAAAAAAATTCTGCAGAAAAAAACAATTCTTGTAAACTTTTGTAAATCTCATCCAGTGGGGAGGAAACATTTCTTTCTTTCCTTCTTTCTTTCTTTCTTTTTAAATTTGACATGCAAAAATGAAATAAGAAAAGATTTATATCCCTAACTTAAGGATACCAAATTAGTTGGAGGTAGGTCACATGATACAGACAGTACCTTCCAACAGAGAGGAAAGGCAGAACAGAAAAGGTAAAAAGAGGCGAGTACTCCTGTATACTACATTCCTTGGTAGATGTTTCCTGTGGCATTTGCCTCATCCATGTTTTCTCCAACTTGGTTTGTAATGGATTCAGGATAGAGTCCTGTTAGATATCTGTAACATCTCTATCATGTCCTCATCCTGTCTGTCCATCTTTCTCTGAAATAAATTTGAAGATGTTGGGAGGGGAGTTACTATAATGAAATGAAGACCTAAGACCTGAAAGCGGAACAAGGAAAGTAACGGATAAGTAAATCCATTTTCCCCCATGCATGTTGTCTGAAAACTTAATTATTTATTGATAGACAGAAGGTCTCACACTTTTATTGTGGCAGTATTTAATTGTATTATCAATTGCAATAGAGAAGCAAATGGGGGGACCATTATTGAAAAGAAAACTTATTTAATAAAAATTCCTACCAGAGGGGCCTCAGCCTAAGCATCCAATTGATTCCGAGAGCTGCAGAATGGTGGCATCAGTACTGCCAACATTATTTTAGAGTAGTACTAAAGTGTTCTATAAATTCAAGCTGGAGTGAAACCATATTCTGTATAGTGTTTTAATGATACATTCTGTTCAAGTGCTCAGATTTGGTCAATAAAAGAGATAAATAGAAAAAGCCCTCAGAACAGGAATTTAATCACCATTCCACCCTTGAATTTTTTGAAAATTTGAAAGTAAGGTTGGTGGTTATTATTTTGCCATAACAGTGGGTTTCTCCTTGCACTAATGCACACATTCTCTTTAGCTCCCAGCAATTATTTGCAATATGTACCTGTCAGCTTGTATTTTTAGTGATAACCCAATTAAAGAACACATTGCTCCTCTCTAATTGCAGCCCATTCCTTAAGAAATGCTGAGTTGTGAATTAGGTACCCTTGGCTTTTTTTTTTTTTAAGTAGCTATGGTTGTCACTGCTAATAAAACAACAGGTGAGACCTAGTAACGGTTGCTGTGACTTGCACAGTAATGACCTAAATTCTTTGTAAAGAGATACATTAATCCAGTAATACTATTTTATACTCTCTCCTGTCATTAGGAAGACATAGTATAGGAGGGAAAGTGGTTAGTGTTATGCAGTGGTCTAGCAAACTAATTGGATTATCAGGGATAAGGGAATTTAATGCCTTTTCCCTTGGCTTATCCGAGTATGTGTGCAAGATGCACCTGCCTGCATGGATGGACAAATTGCTGTGAAAGAATACTTTGGATTCAAGATCAAATTAAGAAATGCAGCTCAAGAACATAGGAAGCTGTCTCAGTTGCCTAATATTGTTCATGCCAACCAGCATCAGCTCTCCAGATCTATCCTGTTACCATTTTTGTACCCTTAAGCTGGGAGGGCAATGTTGTAGCCTGGCACCACTTTGGCATGAATTCTTCCCCCCTCCCCCATCCATGAAACTGGAAGTGGATGGGAAGTCCCATTTTTTAAAACCCATTTTGAGGCCAGGACAGGGTGGTGGTGGAGGACAACAAGTCATTAGGGGGGGGTGTTGCTCTAAAAGTGAATCATACATCTCAGAGGATTCTGAATGGCAGAATGGCAATACTCCTTTCATGACTCAGTTTTTGGGGTGGAGAGCGTGGGATGTGGAGGGGCCTGGAGCCTTCAAAGCCTGGCAGGAGGACTCCATGCAGCTTCCCAGACTATATGTTACCTGCCCCTAGTTTAACTAGAGATGTCAGCTAGGGATGGAATTTGGGACTTAGGCATGTAAACGTGTGCTGTTTTAAAGACCAAAAGTGTCAAAATACTTCAGGTTTGGTGGTTTGGACCATATATATATATATATCGCTATTCCAAATTTAAACAAACAAGTCTAGATTATACCTAGATACAGTTAAAGTGTATCTTAATGTGACTCATGATTAATGTGAATCATGATTCAGTTGTATAGAAGAGTAGTTGAGAACTTGATTAACTTAAAGTCTCTTTGTGTGACCCTGGGTATGCATGCGTGCCCCTTTTCATAAACATAACGTATTTCAAAGAATCCATGGCCAGCCAAAAATGGGAATTTGACATTAGAGTTGCCCCAACCCATTTTGCTGCCTAAGAGTGAGGGGGCAAAGATAGTGTCTCTCTCTATTCCATATATTAAAGCCAACCAGACATTGTGTTGACTCATACTTCATTAGTAATTGGGGTGGGGGGCATCTTTCACAGTAAAGCTCAAGATGGCAGGCTGCTTTAGTGAGTGCAGAGTAAACCACATGGCAGTTGTATGCTTCCTACACCACAACACCTGCTGCCTAACCTATGGTACAGCAAGTTCTATTTGCGATGGCCCCATATCCATAGTTGAATTCCCAGTCATTACTATGCCACCAGTATCACTGACTCCTTCACCATCATATTTTTCCCAGTTATCCACATGTACCCTACACTATAGTGGTCCAAACAGTACAGAGTAAGGATGTAAATATCCATTTATATCATTCACATGCAACAGTGAATAGTATCAAATTCTCACTTCTTACTAGGCAAGATTACAACCAGGTTTGTCTGTGTGCAGTTTTCTTTTTTTGGCATTTCAGGGCTTTTTGTGCGTGTGAAAATTTTTCCATGCAACAATTTTGTTCAGAAAACTGGCCACATTCCATCAAGCCAGTAATGATTGTATAATCTAGAAATATGTATTCATGACTGTTTTGTATTCATGATCCTTTTGTAGTCCCTAGATTAAGGGCTACATAGGGACTGTGAAAGCTCCCCAATCCCCACTTAGTGGGTAGCAGCAACTGCAATCAATGGGGATCTGTACCCCTGTTGATCAGGAAGCAGTGGGCTAATGTTACCACCCCCTCACATGTGGTGGGATTGAGCCAGAGGACTTGCTTCTGGGATTCAGCCAGGGGACTTGCTTCTGCCTCTCACACCAGATATCACTCTTTGGAGAGGGTGGGACCATCAGTGTGTCGCTATATAACTGGGCTCATCTACACAAGCCAGGATATACTGGCTCCCTGCTGGTGTATCCTAGCCATGAATCAGGCCCATGTCTCCCTGTTACCTTGACAAAACATGCCAGAGTCTATACAGGAATGCTGGTCCGCCACTGCAGCTGCCACAACCATCTTCCTTGCCCTCCTGGAATCTCAGAAGCCAGATGCAACATGTGACCAAAGGCCCCCAGCATATGACCAACCTTGGTCATATGCTGCAGAACCCCTTCTTGGACCTGGAAGGGTAAGGACAACTGGCAGCTGGAACACCAGGCTGGCCTGCTGGGACAGGCTTCTGCAGACATGCAGAGCCTGCTCTGTTTTTTCCTTGTGGCAATGGAGTAAACTGGGTATTTTCTTATAATGTTATACTGGGCACTATTCTGGCTTGCCCCCATCTGGACCCCATTTCTGTTCTGGGGGTCAAAAGGTCTGTCCAGGAGCAGAATGGGGCAAATGCCTTGCATAGATGGACTGTAGGGACATTTTCAAATGATCCTTGCAGCGCAAGGATTGAGCGGGAGAGGTTCGTAGCAGCAGTGCAGCAGGGGGTCGATTTTGGGCGATGACGTCCCTGCTGCAAAATCGTCTGTCTCTCTTCCATTTAGGGTTGGAGCCTGCCGCACCATATTCAGCCAGATTTTATTCAAAGAGGTTGTCCGTGAATAAAATCTGGCCAAATATAGCGCAGCAGGCTCCAACCCTAAACGGAAGAGAGACAGATGATTTCGCAGCAGGGACGGCGGCGTCTGAAATCGACCCCCTGCCACGCTGCTGTTACGAACCTCTCCTGCTCAATCCTTGCGCTGGAAGGATCATCTGAAAATGTCCTAGGATTCTCAGATGGGGGCAAGCCAGTGTAAACTACAGTGTTCAGCACAGACATGTAGGAAGACAAGGTTTTTCTGCAGAAAAGATTTTTTTGTGTGTGGAAACCTCTTTCACAGAAAAATCCTGAACAGCAAAAGATCTCACAGCTTTTAATCATAACTTAAAATTACATTTCAAAGTGTAATTCAGGGCTGGGCCGCTTTTTGATGAGGAGGATACATTACCGACGATGGAGATCTGCACTTTGCCTCCAATTATTGAAAGTTTTTTGCTCCAATGTCCTCTAAGAGGCAATGGGAGCATTTTTGTCATGCTGTCAGCTCTCTGTGATTCAAGGGAGAACTTTTTTTTCCTGCTGCCAGATAATTTACTGTTTGAAAATGACCTCTCCTAGGTCTAAAATGATCCAGGAGGCCAAACAGTTGGAGAAAATGCCCACATTCCATAGGAAGCACTTGGGGGGGGGGGAGAAAGAAAAAAGAAAAGAAAAGAAAAGAAAATACTCTAAAGAAAATCACGTCTGTACGTCTGCAAAAATAATCCTGGAACTTTATCTACCCTAGTATAAAAAGAAGACAGACAGACAGACAGACAGACAAACAGGATATGAATGTAAGCTAGGCACATACATTAATAAAAGTTGAGTATATGTCTAAAAATACCTTTTTTAAAAAAATGTCATTTGTAAAATATATATTGAGGAATAGCTAAAGTAGCTTTTGAGTACTGAATAACCCACATTGGGTCTTGTGCAAGGAGAAATGCTGCATATAAATTAAATTATACATACATACATACATACATTGTGAATGCTGAATGTTTATCTTTTTAAGCATGGAGTATAAGCCTTTTAGCAATAGGAAAAGCATACCAGATTTAACAATACTGGCCATCAATTCAAATTCAGTTCACAGGGATTCAATTAAAAGTATATGAACATATACAAATGTCCCCCCCCAAAAAAAAAACCTTACAAAAATAGTATTTTCTAATCCATCCAACCAGTAAAGGGGGGGGTCCTCTGATCATGCCTACATCATATGCTTGACCGTTGTCTTAATGGGATGTCTTCATATATGTTGAGACATCCTTCCTTGTCAAGAATGAGAAAATTTCTCAGTATTCTTTCTACCCCTTTGTACCCTGAATACACATAATCAAAAATTGATTGACCTTTCAGCCTCAGGCTGGATGTTCCATTATCATAGAATCATAGAATCATAGAATTGCAGAGTTGGAAGAGACCACAAGGGCCATCCAGTCCAACCCCCATGCCACGCAGGAAATCTTGATCAAAGCATCCCTGACAGATGGCAATCCAGCCTCTGTTTAAAGACCTCCAAGGAAGGAGACTCCACCACGCTCCGAGGGAGTGTGTTCCACTGCCGAACAGCTCTTACTGTCAGAAAGTTCCTCCTAATGTTGAGGTGGAATCTCTGTTCCTGGAGCTTGCACCCACTGCTCTGTGTTCCAGTCTCTGGAGCAGAAGAAAACAAGCCTGCTCCATCCTCAGCATGACATCCCTTCAAATACTTAAACAGGGCTATCATATCGCCTCTTAACCGTCTTTTTTCCTGGCTAAACATACCCAGGCCCCTAAGTCTCTCCTCATAAGGCATGGTTTCCAGACCTTTCACCATTTTAGTTGCCCTTCTCTGGAAACGCTCCAATTTGTCAATATCCTTTTTGAATTGTGGTGCCCAGAACTGGACATAGTAAGTGAGGTCTGACCAAGGCAGAATAGAGTGGCACTATTACTTCCCTTGATCTAGACACTATACTTCTATTGATACAGCCCAAAATCGCATTGGCCTTTTTAGCTGCCACATCACACTGTTGGCTCATGTTCAACTTGTGGTCTACTAGGACTCCTAGATCCTTTTCGCACGTAGTCTCATTCAGCCCGGTCTCTCCCATCCTATATTTATGCATTTCATTTTTCCACCCTAAATGCAGTACTTTACATTTCTCCGTATTGAATTTCATTTTGTTAGCTTTGGCCCAGCTCTCCAGTCTATCCAGGTCATTCTGAATTTTGGTCCTGTCCTCTAGGGTATTAGCTACTCCTCCTAATTTGGTGTCATCTGCAAATTTGATAAGTATGCCCCTAATTCCCTCATCCAAGTCATTGATAAAGATGTTGAAGAGCACTGGGCCCAGGACAGAACCCTGTGGCACCCCACTGGTCACATCTTTCCAAGACAAAGAGGAGCCACTGCTGAGCACCCTTTGGGTTCGGCCAGTCAACCAATTACAAATCCATTGAACAGTTAACTTGTCTAGCCCCCATTTTACAAGCTTGTTTGCAAGAATGTCATGGGGAACGTTGTCAAAGGCCTTACTGAAATCAAGGTATGCGATGTCCACAGCATTCCCTTCATCTACCAAGCTGGTAACTTTATCAAAAAAAGAGATCAGATTAGTCTGGCATGACTTGTTTCTCTGAAACCCATGTTGACTTTTTGTGATTATGGCATTGCCTTCTAAATGTTCACAGACTCTCTGTTTAATGATCTGCTCTAGAATCTTCCCTGGTATTGATGTCAGACTAACTGGACGATAATTGTTGGGATCCCCTTTTCCCCCCTTTTTGAAGATGGGAACAAAGTTTGCCCTCCTCCAGTCTGCTGGGACTTCTCCTGTTCTCCAGGAGTTCTCAAATATTATTGCCAATGGCTCTGAGATTATATTTGCCAGCTCTTTTAATACTCTTGGATGTAGTTCATCTGGTCCTGGAGATTTAAATTCATTTAGATTAAGAAGGTATTCCTGTACTACCTCTTTACTTATTTTGAGCTGGATTTCCCCTATTGTGTCCTCTGTTCCATTCTCCTCAGGTTGGTCCTCCTTTTCCTTTTCTGAAAACACTAAGGCAAAGAAGGTGTTGAGTAATTCTGCCTTTTCTCTGTCCCCTGTTAGCATTTTGCCATCTTTTCCACGTAGTGGCCCTATCATTTCCTTCTTCCTCCTTTTGCTGTGGACATACCAAAAAAAAACCCCTTTTTATTGTTCTTAACCTCCCTAGCATTCATTCTGCGCTTTAGCTTTTCTGACTTTACTCCTTTAAAGCTTTAAAGCTCATTCTGCGCTTTAGCTTTTCTGACTTTACTCCTACACGTGTTCGCTATCAGTTTGAATTCTTCTTTGGTGATTTCCCCCCTTTTCCATTTCCTATACATGTTCAGTTTAAAACTTAGCTAAATTGAATGTTCTTTAGTCATCCATCCTGGTTTCTTGAGACACCTCCCATTTTTCTTCCTCAATGGTACTGTTTGAAATTGTGCCTTCAGTATCTCCCTTTTGAGAAAGTCCCATCCGTCTTGAGGTCTCTTCTCTTTTAGTATTCCTGACCATGGGATCACCCCCAGTATTTCCCTGAGTTTATTGAAATCAGCTCTCCTAAAGTCAAGAATGTGTGTCTGACTATGCCTGGCTTCTCCTTTCCATTGTATAACAAACTCCAGGAGAACATGATCACTCTCACCTAAGGATCCCACCACTAGCACCCCATTAACCAGGTCATCTCTGTTGGTTAGGATCAGATCTAAAATAGCTGACCCCCTTGTTGCCTCTTCCACCTTTTGGACCATGAAATTGTCTTCCAGGCAAGTAAGGAATTTGCTAGATCTTGAAGTTTTGGCTGAGTTAGATTTCCAGCAAATATCAGGATAGTTGAAGTCACCCATCACTACTACATCTCTCCTTTCTGCATGCGTGTTCATCTGTTCTAGAAAGGCATCATCCAATTCCTCCGTCTGATTTGGGGGTCTGTAGTAGAGTCCCACAATAACATCCCTGTTGTTTCCCTCCCCTTTAATTTTTATCCAGATGCTCTCCACCTGGCTTCCATTATTGATGTCATGGATCACTTCACTGGTGTAAATATCCTTGACATATAATGCTATTCCTCCTCCTTTCCTGTTTGGCCTGTTTCTCCTATAAAGGTTATACCCCTCTATTCCTACATTCCAATCATGAGACTCATCCCACCAGGTTTCAGTAATGCCTATTATATCATATTTGTTTTGTAGTGCGAAGAGTTCAAGTTCATCTTGCTTATTTCCCATGCTCTGTGCATTAGTGTAGAGACATCTAAGACCATGTGTTCCCTTTACTTGCTCCCTGTGCAAGTTTTTTTGCCTCCCACTGTTGGGTCCTTGCACTGTTTGCCTTGTTCCCTCTATGACAGTTTGACTATTTTCTCCAGCCCTTTTGCCTTCCAGAATACTGTCTCCCTCCCCCATTTGACTCAGTTTAAAGCCCTCCTGATCAAATTCTTGAGACTGTTGGCAAAAATGTTTCTGCCAACTGTTGTAAGATGCACCCCATCTCTTGCCAGAAGTCCCCCCGCATGGAAGCGCAGTCCATGATCCAAGAATCCAATTTGTTCTCGGTGACACCATCTACGGAGCCAGTTGTTTACGTCGGCTATTTTCCTCTCCCTTCTTGGACCATGCCCTTCAACTGGCAGAAGAGACGAGATGACAACCTGTGCGTCCATTTCTTTCAGCTTCCTCCCCAGGGCCTCATAATCTCTTCTGATCTTGGGAAAGCTGTGCCTTGCAGTATCATTGGTTCCCACATGGACCAAAAGGAAGGGGTAATGATCCGTAGGCTTGACAAGTCTTGTCAGCCTCTCGGTCACATCACAGATCTTTGCCCCAGGGAGACAACACACCTCCCGAGTCATCTTGTCAGGCGCACATACCACTGCTTCTGTACCCCGCAGCAAGGAGTCCCCCACCACCACCACACGCCTCCGCCGAGGCTTCGCAGCTGCTGTTCCTTGCAGTGGTACTCTCAAGGTCCCCTGCTCTACCCCTGAAGTCTGTCCATGCTGTTCTTCCTCGTTGTCCTTGATAAGGGAGAGGGCTTCGAATCGATTCTGTAGCTGCAAGCTGCTCGAAGAATCCCTGGATTTTCTTGTTCTGTGTGTGACATTCCTCCAGCTGTCTACTTCCTGTGTCTGTGAAGTGACCCTCTCTTCCACAGCCACTTCCTCTGTGCGGTCCCCATCCAAGACTGTTATCTTTACAGGTCGTCTCAAGTGGCATTGTACATCTGGCAACCACTATGTTGTTGTCTTTTTTCATATTGCCTTTTTGTGCCATGCCAGAATTTGCCTGAAACACCATATGTTTTGACTTGCACAGGTAAAGATGCCACAAACTTGTTTATCAGTCAAAATTATTTATTTAAATACATTCCTTAACGTGATGTATTTGTTTAAACCAGTAGTTTGTATGTATATATTCTGCTGAAATACTGGAAGAAGTTATTGCTAGGTCTAACCAAAAGGTCATTCTGCTATTATTCCATTTTTTGTTGTTCTTGCATGCACACAGTCTCAGATTTGTATGCAAATGTTTGTAAAATAATTCTTTAATGCCTGTGGGAAAATTAAAATTTCTAGACTATTCTTCCTTTAAATGTGACTAATGGAATGACTTTAGTCTTGTGATCTGCCTGAAAGTAAAACCACACACTTTGCCTAGACTATTATTAAACATCACTTCTTCAAAGAGATGTTAATTGTTCAGAACTGTGTTGACAAATGTTGTTTTCTTTCCATAATGCTAACATATTCCTGCAGTTCAACATTTATTCAAACTTCTAATAATAGAGCAAAGGATATACTAGGAATTCATCCAGGTTACATATTTTCTGCCCTTTTTGTATCCTGCTGATCATTCAGCCTGTCTTCTTATTGCTTTTAAACTGGGAATGAGGAATATGTGACCCTCCAGATGTTGCTGGATTGCAACTCACATCACTTCTTACCAAGGCTTTCAAAAGCAGATTTGAGCCTATTGAAAATTTGTTCCCGAACTTTGCCTGTGCCCTCAATATCCTTTGAATCTTCATGTGTGTGTGTTGGGAGGAAGGGCACAGAGTCACTGCCATCCATAACCAGCACCCTCCCACCAAAGCCATCAGCCTGACTTCAGTATTAAACCCACACCCAGAGCTGCCTCCCTCTCATGACACATACTTCTCAGTGACCAATACAGACCACCAGGATATGTTTGGGAGTTTTTCTCAAAGGCATCTGCCTTTGAGAAAACGAACCAGGATTTGGTTGGTGAAGAACTGGGAGAGCTGATTGCCTGGGCCATGAAGGTAGAGGAACTCCTCCTCCTTCTCCAAGCTTCTAGCCTCTGGGTCTCTGTTTCCATCCACCAGCACCACCAGCACCATTTTCAGAGGCATTGTGTTTTACCTATGGCTTTTTCCAATGCTGTCTGCTCTTCTTGTTCACTTCCTCCTAGTCACAGATACTACTGTGTCACTTTTCTCGCCCACAGCTTCCTCTCCCTCACTTTGGCTCCAGTCATGCAGTCTCTTTTAGAAAGGGTAGACCACCTAAAAAAAACCTTTACTATTTTGTAATTCAGAATTTTGTATATCTTTATTGTTTTCTTTGAAATTCACTGATTTTACAATGGATGTCAAAAACAATTGACAAATAATGAAAGTACAAAAAAAAAAAAAAGACAAAAACATAGGCAACAGAATCAAGTCCGGTCTTCCCCTCCAGACTGCCAGGCCCTGGTAATTTGTACTGGCTTCTGAGCACCAGCCCTATTTTTCACATCTATCTATGTTGGTTGGAGCTAATTAAAGTTTCAGTTCAGTGACATCTAATGTTCCCCACAGTCTGCATCTCTATTGTAAGCCTTGGGAGAAAAAAAAATATTGCTCAGTTTTTACATACATTCCTAAACGGCAATGAAACTTAAATTGCCAAGACAACTAGATCTCCTAACTCAGTTCTATCAGCAATCTTCTGCACTGTTTACATTACTATTATTATCAAATATATATTTTTGGGATAGGCAAGCTAAAGCTAAAAATGATCTAATTCAGCTAAAGCACCCAGATTATGGTAATTAAACTGTGTTTGTGTTGTCATCATTAAAGATCAATAGTGGACTTAATTGCTTAATTTATAAACAGAAAACATTAGAAGATTTTAAATGAATGTTAAGTAACATAAATCAATCTAAATTAGCTTTACTCAAGAAAGTGTGACTCCATTTCTAATCATGGGCTCTGGTGAAAAAGAGGAATGCAAATCAGGAATCACTTCATTTTCTTTCCTCGTTGTCTTGTGAACGTTCCAAATTTCAGGGGGCCACCAATACACATATTTGAATGATTGATTCAAAACCTAGCAGAAACAAATATGGACAATTCCTAGGACTCATAGAGATGGCTAAATTCCTAGGACTCATAGAGATGGCTGTTCTAGTGCTATGGTGGACCCCACCTGATCAGATCTGCAGTGAACAAGAATGCCTGATATTTGTCCTCCAGAATGCTGGACTAGATGGATTTTACTGTCATCCAGTAGAGTTTTCTTATGTTCTGTATGAATGTGCCAAAAAGATCACTTCCTTATATTCTTTTTTTATATATATCTGCTGTTATTGAAAAAGTCCAGTATTTAAGAGCCATGCCTATGGATCATAGGATGATATCTCATAAATATTCTGCAACTCCTTTCATGGCAGGGAGAAAGATAGAGAAGAAGGTCTGCTTCTGTGGACCTTCCTTGAGTGGCAGCAGAAAGTTCTGCCAGCATGGTCATCCTGTCAACAGTGTCCCATAAGGGGCATGTCAGGGGAAACTGGGCCAAGTTTTGGACCCACTGTATCCAGACTATCCTTATTTCATGGACATCTAAAGATCAACAATAAGCAGGGGAGAAGATTCCAGTGCTGGAACTGCTGTAAATATTTCCTCTTCATTGATCAACAGGAGACAAAAAGGGACAAAGAAGCAAATCTGGTGAGAAGAGTAAAGAAAATAAAAAGCCTCTTCTACAATTTATGTCAGCATCAGAAAGTTTGTCTCCCATGGAGTCCATGAGAGGCTTGGGGCAGCCTTAGGAATGTGGATAAGTGAGCCATGGATATTTATGATATCTCAGAAAAAAAAACTTTGTAAATTGGGCAAATATATGTTGAGCAAATATTGAAAGGTCATAGGAACAAGCATAGAGTAGTGCTAACACCAAAAAAAAAAACATCAGTTCAGTCTTTTAAAACTGAAAACATAGCTATCCACAGCTACATATTGAGAATACAGATGTTCTAGTATCTGTGTAAAAATACACATACTAACGATCTCATTCTCATTCTGGAGATTCTGCCAATCTGCTTGCTGAACATCTTTTGAGTAAGCACTGCATTCAGTGATCTCATATCAGAGAGCGCATCTGCTCCATGCCTTAGTACTGTTTATGTCTACTTCAGGATGAGCATCCAGGAGTGAGGAGGAGTGTCTGGCTCACAGATTAATGCAATGACTGCTCTTCAGGAAGCAGTCTGAGGTAAACCAGGAAAATAATAAAGATTGAACAAGAAATGGGGGGAAACCCCAACAAATTATTTAAGAATGATTGATCTAAAATCTTTCCATCACACATTTATTATTAGAAAATATTCCATATTATTTTAACATTTATGAACTAACCCTACTCCCTAATGAACTGGTGGAACTGACAAGAAGACATGTTTGATAGTAGATGCAGGAATGTGGTGACCAGATACAAATAAAGGGACCACACATGTATCTGGGTATATAAAGGGCCACTTTCATTTAGCTATAACCTATTTAACCCCATTCTGAGAGATCTGCAATCGGGGAGCAGGCTAGTGTGGGAATTGTTGGGGCAGGAGGTCAACTCCAAAAACCCCTCCCCAACTTCCCTTGGGTGAAAACACCTGAACCCCAGGGAGAACCCGTAAGCTGGGTTGCTCCCTGGTCAGCCTTTCGGGAAGGCTAACCCAAAAGTCCCTCCCTCAATTTGCAGGAATTAAAGAGAGGGTTTAAGTCCCAGGCCAGCCCCAAAGGAGGTCACTTTTCCCACATCTCAGTTTGCAGGAACTAAAGGGGCAGTTCCAGCTCCCCCCTTCACCTCCAAAAGGGGGAGGTGCCAAAGGTGCTCACCAACCTACCAAAATCCCCTCTTTACCTGCCATAGAAAAAGGGCATGTGTCTGCTTATCTCCTTTCCTGCACTGCAAACCCCATTGCAAATCTCCCAGAAAATTAAATGTCCTACATCAAACAGAAAAACCCCATCAGCCGTATGAAGAACAGGCTTCTTAAATAATTATATCAGAGAGGGGTAGATAATGCCCCAAACCCTTATCCATTGCCCTGCAGAGAGCATAATTAACCCAATGCCAGGATATGAAAAGGAGGCACACTGGTGTTCCCACCCCCAGGAGGCACACAGGCACTCTTACTCTAGGGAGGCAAACTGTTGCTCCTGCTCCAGGGAGGCACATGGGCACTCCTGCACCAAGGAGACAAATGGGTGCTCCCACACTAAGGAGGCAGATGGGTGCTCCCTCAAAAGGGAGGCACAGTGGTACTCCCAGACCAAGGAGGCATCAGGTGGAAGCCATGGCAAATTTGAAACAAGAACAGAGTATCAGGTGGAAGGCCAAGGCCTGTCATCAGCTTCGGCTGATCCGCCAGCTGCGCCCTTTCCTGGAAGCTGGGGACCTTGAGACTGTGGTACATGCTCTGGTAACCTCCCGTCTTGATTTCTGTAACACACTCTACATGGGGTTACCCTCGTGCTTGGTCCGCAAACTTCAACTAGTACAGAATATGACAGCCAGACTGGTGTCGGGTACATTTAGAAGAGACCATATTACACCGATCTTAAGATCACTTCATTGGCTGCCCATTAGTTTCCAGGCCCAGTACAAGGTGTTGGTTATCACCTTTAAAGCCCTAAATGGCTTGCGTCCAACCTGTCTTTGGGACCGCCTCCTTCTATATAATCCTCCCTGTGCACTTAGGTCCTCTGGGAGGAATCTGCTGCAGCCTTTAAAAACTAGGCTTTCCTCAACCTCCCAGAGGACTTTTTCTGCTATTGTTTCCAGATTAAGGAACAGCCTGCCAGACAAGATCCATCACATTACCCTGAATAGCTTTTAAAAAGCTCTTATGACGGATCTCTTCTGGCAGGCCTTTTCTGAATAGATACCCAGCCATCAGAGAAAAAAATCTTATTAGTCTGATCCCTATCCAGTTATTTTATTGTGTTGGTTTTTAGTATTTACTAAGTATTTTTTAAATGTTTAATTATTTAACTGTATTTTAAGGGGAGTGGGATGGGGGGGTTGTATGCATATTTTAAACACTGTAAGCCACCCCGATTGCATTTTGTAGAGGGGCAGGATACAAATAATTTATTATTAGTAGTAGTATTAGTATTAGTATTAGTATTATTAGGCTCTCCAGGAATGGAGGGGCAATGACAGCACAGGCCTCTCCTCCCATCCATCCGACAAGGGAAACTGGCTCAAACGGACCTGTTGCACAGCCCCGCAAGACAAAAGGTATAGGTTAGAAATGAATTAGGTAATGGTCTCCCATCTGACCTGATAACAATCCCTGCTTAGTACCAAAGATCAGCCAGAATATTGTGTCCTCAAAAATCTGGTATCTGTAAGCTATTTAAACAAATGACTTAGAATAAAGAACAGCAATGTATTTATCAATTAAATAATATCTAAAATCATCACACCAGTCAGTGTAGAAATCTATTAATCAATTAAGTAATTAATTAAAGCAAATAGCACTCAGCAATAGCAATAGCACTTATATTGCTATGCCCCTCCACAGTGCTAAACATTCTCCAAGCGGACCACAATGTGCCAGCCAATTGTCTCCCAACCAGCTGGGTACCCACCTCACCAACCCATTGAAGGATGGATGGCCTAGTCAACCCGGAGCCGAGCAGGAACAAACCCACAACACCATGGCTGCAGCACTGGCATTTAATAACTCTGCCGCCAGATTCTACTAATGCTACCATGCGGTGATACAGTGGATGATGAAAACAGAACACAAGTTCTAGTGTCACAAAGAAACTGCAAAGAAACTAGAGGTGAAGACACAAAATGTTGAATCAATGGTCTCCCATCCAAAAACAAAAAGGAGATGACCCTGCATAGCACCTAGCATGACTATGTCAGCAAGAGCAGAAAAACCACAACCAAGTCTTCACCAGTGGTCAGCCACCTAAGCACCAACCAGATCTGATCCTGTTGAACATCCAAGAAACCAGGTGCTAATCCAGAGCTCAAACCCCAAACAACTTAATGCCTCAAAAAGAAAGCCATAAATGTGATAATGTAAGCAATATAAATAAAGACTACAATGAGCCTTCATGAGTAGTCTCCCCTCCTAGCCACCACCAGGACCACTCCCTTTAACCTCCAAGATCTAAAACTGTCTAGTGGCCTGGAGGCAAAATATAGGTAGTATTGATAAAAAATAAATTAACATGTAATCAATTAAGTCAGTCATACCACTAACTTGTGCATTGCCAATAACTGCTTTATTTGTTGTTATTTACATGAAAATAGATATGTATGTAGTTATTCATTACACTTCCTAGGAACTGAATCACTTTAAGCGTGTAATCAAGGAAGGTAAAAAATATCTCTGAGGCAGCACCAAAATAGCTTCAAGTGCCAGTTAACAAAATGGCTCTTGCAGCTCCATACCAAATGGTCATGGCACCCCTTGCTTCAACCAAAATAATCAGGCACCAAAACACCTCCCACTAAAGGACTGGCTTAAACAAACCATGGCATCAGCAATAAAAGAAAACAGTCTGTACCTGAGGTTTCCCATCCACGAGATCAATCATGGTCTGGTGTCCTAGATGATTAATGACTATAAATGCAAGAATGCCTGCTATAAATTAAAAAAGTAGTATTATCGCAACTACAGTAATAAATTGTGTAGGGATAGAATCAGTCTCCCCAACAAGAACAACAAGGATTGACACAGCTTAGCTTCCAAGATCAAATGGAATCTGGCACTGTTAGGTGAGTCAAACTAACTAAAGATAATACAGGATAAAGCAATATAACTATATTAATGAATTCTGTAGGGATAGGACCTGTCTCCCATCCAAGAGCAATCTACAGCTAACCCTGCTTAGCTTCCAATGGCAGACAGGATCTAGCACAGTCAAAAAAAGTCAGACAAACTGAAATTAAGATAGTAGAATTCAATGGAAATACCTTACTAAATTGTGTAATGACAGCAAACACCCCAGCCACCAGAGGGCTGCTGAAAAGAAACAGCTTAACTGACAGTTGGAGACCCACTGTCAATCAAAGGCCCTAAATGAAAATCCCCCTCACAGCACTCAATTGAGGGAGGGGGAAAAGAGTCAAAAGAAGAAAACCCTTTTTAAACACACACCAGGCTGCAGAGATTGAGCACACCAAGCAATCACACCAGAAACACCTCCCCTTCCCTTCATAGATTCATAGAATCTTAGAGTTGGAAGAGACCACAAGGGCCATCCAGTCCAACCCCTGCGATGCAGGAATACACAATCAAAGCACTCCCGACAGATGGCCATCCAGCCTCTGTTTAAAAACCTCCAAAGAAGGAGACTGCACCACACTATGAGGCAGCGTATTCCACTTCTGAACAGCTCTTACTGTCAGGAGGTTCTTCCTAATATTCAGGTGGAACCTCTTTTCCTGTAGTTTGAACCCATTGCTCCATGTCCTAGTCTATGGAGCAGCAGAAAACAAGCTTGCTCCATCCTCAGTATGACATCCCTTCAAATATTTAAACATGGCTATCATGCCACCTCTCAATCTTCTCTTCTCCAGATTAAACATGGCCAGTTCCCTAAACTGCTTTTCATAGGGCATGGCTTCCAGACCTCCCGCCATCCTGGTTGCACTCCTCTGGACACGTTCCAGCTTCTCAATAACCTTCCTGGATTGTAGTGCCCAGAACTGGACACAGTATTCCTTCCCTTCTATCTAATGCCCTGTGAGTGTCCACACCATTATAAGACAGCTCCTGATGGGGGTGTGGGGAGGTGACAGGCTGGCAGACGTATCCTCTCCTAAATCTAAATAATTAAATGATGTAAATAGTGAAAAGCAGATGCCCACTCCCTCCAAATCTCTGTAATCTAAATAGTTGAGGGGGAGGGAGTACAAAGGGTGCCTTAAAACCCTGTGAAGAAAGGCCTGTTGAAGCACAGGCTGAAACTCTCCTGTCTCTTCTCCAATCAAAGGAATGAAACGGAGGAGGCAGAGGGGATTTGAGCTCAAATCCCTTCTATCCCCACCCTCTGCTCTCCTGGCAACAGCCCAGGGGCTGAAGCAAAGTTATAGGCCTCCATCCCATGCTCCCTCAAAAGGGGTTCCTACAGCACAGTTGTGACCGTTCTGGGAACCCTATTCTAGAACTTGAGACTTAGGAATGAAAAGCCACCAGTATGCAGAGGTCACTCAGTTATGTGCCAGCTCCCAGCTCCAGGCATTTTTGGGGTGTGTGTGTGGAGAAGAAGCTTAAAGAGAACTTGCCATCCTGCTTTATAGTCTAAACTATCACATTATTGTTCTGAAACAATGAAGCTTTTATAGGTATGTTGTCGGGTTTTTTTCCAGGCGGTAAGGCTGTGTTCTAGAAGAGTTTATTCCTGATGTTTCACCTGCATTCGTGGCTGGCATCTTCAGAGAAAGGTGGCAGTGTGGGTGTGTGGGGTTTATATACTTGAGTCCCTATTGAAGAGGATTAGCATGTCAATTTGTGTATTCAGTTGTTGGGTGTTCTGTTCTTAGGGTGGGATGATATGCAATAGGGATCTGTGTCTATTTAGCTAATGGTCCATTGTCTGCTGGGAAGCCCCCTGTCCCTGGGTGGAGTTCATTTGCATGTGTTGAGTTTTGATTTTGGTGTTTTTCAGGACTAGTAGCCAAACTTTGTTTACTTTTAGGGTTTCCTCTTTCCTGTTGAGGTTGTCCAGGTGTTTCTGGATTTCAATAGCTTCCCTATGCATTCTGTGGTTAGGCTGGTCCAGAATTTCCCGTGTTTTCAAATAGCATTTTGTGCCCAGGTTAGTATATAACGTGATCTGCTACTGCTGGTTTTTCTGGCTGGTCCAGTCTGCAGTGTCTCTCATGTTTCTTGATTTGTGTTTGCACACTGAGTTTTGTGGTCCCTATGTAAACTTGTCCACAGCTGCATGGTATGCAGTAAACTCCTGTGGTTGTAAGAGGGTCTCTTTTGTCCTTCGCTGAGCACAGCATTTCTTGTATTTTCTTGGTTGGTCTGTAGATCATTTAGAGGTTGTGTTCCCTCATCAGTTTCCCTATTCTGTCTGTGACTCCTTTGATGTATGGTAAAAATACCTTCCCTTTGGGTGGTTGTTTTTCTTTACTCTTGTAGTTTTTCCTGGGTCTGGCCACTCTTGCAATATCTGAGCTGGAGTAACCATTAGCTTGTAGAGCCCAGTTTAGATGTTTCAATTCATCCTCCATGTAGTGGGGTTCTCAGGTCTCTCCCCCGCCCCTGGTCTACCAATGTTTTTATTGTGCTTCTTTTTTGTCCTGGGTGATGATTGGACACTAATTCCCCTCGCATATCCTCCCACCCTAAGAACTGAACATCCAATAACTGAATACACAAATTTATATGCTAATCCTCTTCAACAGGGACTCACAGTATATAAACCCCACACACCACCATTCTCACAGATGCAGGCGAAATGTCAGGAATAAACTCTTCTAGAACACAGCCTCACAGCCTGGGAAAAACCACAACAACTATGGATGCTGGCCATGAAAGCCTTCAACTTCACAATAAAGCTTTCTTTTTAAGAATAAGAAAAATAGGGAATTGAAGCAGACAGCCCACAGTCAAACTCAAGCCCTATGTCTCTTTTAAATATGATCCACAATACTGGCAGATGTTGAACTTATTTTTAAAGCAATGTTGGTACGCTTCTATAACAGATGATATTCCACAGTCTCATACTAAATGAATGTTCAAAATAGCTTTTCTTTTACCAATAAGTGGTAGCTTTAAGTGGTACATTGAAATGATGTGTAAGAAAAATTGTCCTTGCTTCTGAAATCTTGTAGATAACACCTTCATTAAGCTTTGATACTTTGATACATGTAAATTTCTTTAAATTTCATCTGCTAAGCCATTAGATGCCTTCATTTTGTTCAACAGCAGAACTTGTTGTCAAACCCTTGATTTTCTATTTCTAATCTGGAATGTGTTTCTGAGAAGTTCCAATGAATAATTCCAAGGGTTATAGTAACAATCTATTAGATAATTTATATGTTTTGTTTTGAATCTGTGCTCTGATAAAAATAATAAGGGAAAGAGAAATAGGGTTTCATATGTTGTTATTGCTGTCTTCTTGCTTTCTAAATCAGCAGTATAGGGTGCATTTGAGGTGGAAGGGCACAGGAAAGTGGTTGCAAGTATTCAGTGCAACATCACAAAGAAAGGAAGTTGGTGTTGCCATCTGTGTTTCCATTTCTGATAGGCTTTGAATACTCTGTCTGTTTAGTATTCAAGGCTTTTGATTATCCAAAATAATAAATATGGATGGTCATCTGTTACTAAGTTCTTAAGACAGTAAAGAGTTATGTAATACTTCTGGCCAACCAAAATGTTATAGCATCAAATAACAGAGAAACTTTTTTAACACTATGAATTCACATAGCCAGATGTTTGTTTTAGTATAAAAAATATGGAAGGAGTCATGTTGAGCATTTAAGACTAACTAATTTATTTCAGCATAAACTTTTGTGGACTCCATTGCATCCACAGAAGCGGATTAGAGTCCATGAAAGCTTATGCTGAAATAAACTGGTTCATCTTAAAAGTGCCACAAATCTCATTCTTTCTTTTAAATAGTGAATTAAGGTCTTTTTCTGTTGCTACTTAGGTAGCATATCTTAATAAGATAAACAATGGGGCACTATTTTACCGCATTTAACATTATATATTGTAAATTAATCCTTAAGTTTTAAGTTGTTCTATGGAGCTTACTAAGCATCTGAGAGCAGAATATGTCATTACTATTTTTAGAATGATGAACTATGTTAACTATCTACTAATGCTGTCTCTAATCTGCATGTACATTGTCATTGGAATTTAATGTTGACTAAACACACACTATAGAAGATGATACCTACATATCAAGAAGCTGAATAAACAATTGCAAATGTTACCATGAATAATCAGATTTCTATTACTTGTGCTGGTTTTTCTGCTCTCTCCAATTTGAAATGATTGCATATTGGGATCAGTAATAGAGGGATTTTTCAAGTGGAAAATTAGCCAATTTTGTTTTTTTAAAACCAAACTGAGCAAGCAAGATTGAAAGCAGAACAGAATTATTAAGTGTAAAGCAGTGATTTTTAAACTGTGGTTCAGAGACCACAGTCTGCAAGCAAGATTGAAAGCAGAATTAGTGATGGGTGAATTGACCCCTTTAAAATTTGGAATCTGACAGCCGGGGGACAGCTTTAATGTTATGAACTTAGACAAAAGCTCCCTGCATTACAAATTTTGAAGCCTCTCTGAGGGTTTTCCATATGCACTTCTCCAAAGTGTACCTGGTGGATATAATATGGATAGGATGACAAGCTTTTCTCACACAGTGTGCCACCATATGATTGGTGGCTGCATGATAGGGAAGTGCAATGTCTAGCCTGTGGAACTCCCCATTGTACTTAGAGGTCTTTGAAGTAATAATGCAGATGCATTAGATGCTTTAGATGCTTAAAGGGTACAGATTTTATTGCCTGTGGTTCTTCCCTGTGCAAGGTCACAGGTTAGCCTCCCCAGGCACCTAATACAAAGCCAAAGATAACTATCTATGCACACACAGAATAGGATTTTCTAACGAATGTGGCCTGGACCAAATGGCTGATCTACCATCAACATAATACTGCATTTCCAGACTGACCTGTAAGGCATTTCAAAAAGTTATGTTAGAAGGCTTTGGCCCCTTACTTTTGATTTTGTTCTTAACTAACTTGTGAGGGAAAATTTGAAAGGAAGGGGTATTCTTCAATGAGTTGTGAAACCTTAAGCAGAAGTCCTCTAGCATGTGCAATTTAGTGTTTTGACTGCCCCATATGATTAAATAATAGAATCATGTGGTCCTAGAGTTGGAAGGGACCACAAGGGCAATGTAGTCCAAACCCCTGTCATGCAGGAATATACAACCACAGCACTCCTGAAAGATGACCATCCAACCTCTGTCTAAAGACCTCCAAAGAAGAACAGTCCACCACCCTCTGGGGCAATCTATTCCACTGTTGAACAGCTCTTAAAGTAAAAAAGTTCTTCCTAGTTTTTAAGTAGAACCTCTTTTCAGTAATTTGAATCCATTGGTCCAGGTTCTAGCCTCTGGAACAGCAGAAAACAAACTTGTTACATTTTCTACATGACATTCCTTTAGTTATCTAAAGCTAGCTGTCATGTCTCCTTTCAGTTTTTTTCCCCCTCCTCCAAGCTAAACATACTCAGCTCTCTCAGTCGTTCTCCATAAGGCTTGGTTTCCAGAACTTCGGTCATCTTGGATGCCCTCCTCTGGACACATTCCAGCTTGACATTATCCTTCTTGAACTTTGGTACCCAGAACTGGACACAGTATTCCAGGTGAGCTCTGACAAAAGGATAATAGAGTGGCACACTACTTTCCTCAGTCTGGACACTATGCTTCTGCTGACACAATCCAAAATTGCATTGTTGTTTTTTTTACCACTGCATCATATTGCTGATCTATGTTTAGTTTGTTGTCTACTAAGCCTCTCTAGATCATAGAATCATAGAACTGTAGAGTTGGAAGAGACCACAAGGGCCATTCAGTCCCTCCTGCCATGCAGGAAATCACAATCAAAGCATCCCTGACAGATGGCAGTCCAGCCTCTGTTTAAAGAGGAAGGAGACGCCCTGCCACGTTCCTAGGGAGTGTGTTCCACTGCTGAACAGCTCTTACTGTCAGAAAGTTCCTCCTAATGTTGAGGTGGAATCTCTGTTCCTGGAGCTGGCATCCATTGCTCCGTGGTCTAGTCTCTGGAGGAGCAGAAAACAAGCTTGCTCCATCCTCAATGTGACACCCCTTCAAATACTTAAACAGGGCTATCATATCAACCCATAACTGTCTTTTTTCCAGGCTAAACATACCTAGTTCCCTAAGTCTTTCCTCATAAGACATGGTTTCCAGACCTTTCACCATTGTAGTTGCCCTCCTCTGGACACACTCCAATTTGTCAATATCCTTTTTGAATTGTGGTGCCCAGAACTGGACACAGTATTCTAGGTGAGGCCTGACCAAGGCAGAACAGAGTGGCACTATTACTTCCCTTGATCTAGACACTATACTTCTATTGATGCAGCCCAAAATCGCATTGGCCTTTTTGGCTGCTGCATCACACTGTTGACTCATGTTCAACTTGTGGTCTACTAGGACTCCTAGATCCCTTTCGCACATAGTCTCATTCAGCCAGGTCTCCCCAATCCTGTATCTATGCATTTCATTTTTCTGCCCTAAGTGTAGTACCTTACATTTCTCTGTATTGAATTTCATTTGTTAGCTTTGGCCCAGCTCTTCAGTCTATCCAGGTCCATTTTGAATTTTGATCCTGTCCTCTAGGGTATTAGCTACTCCTCCTAATTTGGTGTCATCCACAAATTTGATATGTATGCCCCTAATTCCCTCATCCAAGTCATTGATAAAGATGTTGAATAGCACTCGGCCCAGGACAGAACCCTGTGGCATCCCACTGGTCACGTCTTTCCAAGACAAAGAGGAGCCACTGCTGAGCACCCTTTGAGTTTGGCCGGTTAACCAATTACAAATCTGTTTAACAGTTAACTTGTCTAGTCCTTTTCACATGTACTCCTTTACAACCAGGTGACCCTCCATCCTATATTTGTGCATTTTATTTTTCCTTTCTAGATGTAGTACCATATATTTCTCCCTGTTTTTTTTTTCTCAGCTCCCCAAACTGTCAAGGTCATCTTGAATGCTGTTCCTCTCTTCTGGAGTATTAGCTACCCCTCCTAATTTGGCACCATCTGCAAATTTGAGAAGCATACCTTTTAGTCCATCATATAAGTCATTTATAAAGATGTTAAACAACTTTAATATCAAGCTCAGGAAAGAACCCTGAGGCATCCCACTACTCTGCAGGATGAAGAGCAACCATTGGTGAGTATACTCTGGGTTCAACCTGCCAACCAATTACTGATCTACTTAATTGTAACCTTGTCTAGCCACTCTTCACCTGGTTGCTTGCAAGAGTATCATGGAGAACCATGTCAAAAGCCTTACTGAAATCCTACATCCACAGCAGCCCCCTAATCTACCAATCTTGTAACAATTAAAATACAGAGATAAGATTAATTAACATGACTTTAAAAAAAAAAAACCATGCCGGCTCTCAGTAATCATAGCATTCCTCTCAAAGTGTACATAGGCTGACTGTTTAATGAGTATTTATGCTTTGGAGTTGGTATCACTGCTTGTGGATTTTGGATTTTGTTTAATGATTTGTTCTAGAACCTTTCCTGGTATTGATGTCTAACTGACTGGTCAGTATCTCCTCAGGTCCTCTTTTTTTTACCCTTTTCGAAGATGAGGACAAACTTTGCCCACCTCTAATCTACTGGGACCTATCCTGTCATCCAAGAATTCTCAAAGATAACTGACAGTGGCTCTGAGATTACAGACTTTAACAGACCACCCCCATTAACATTCTTTTGCCAGCATATTTAGCAGTGTTTTTATGCTGGCAAAAGAACCCCCCTCCAGGCCTACCTTGAGCAGCAGCAGTGAGGTATTCCTGGCATAAACAGAGCAGAAATGGAGCTCCAATTACTTCTGGGGTTGAGATCTCGCCGATTCTCATGAGACGATGTGAGCATGGCAAATTTAAAAATGTAAGCCAAATAAACACATAAAACATACACCAAAGCACAAAAACATACTTTAAAATTCCCAAGTGAACCAGAGGGGTTCATAAAAAGAGCACCCAGAAGTGTTCTGCCAATTGATGCTGTATTCACGGAGCACAATGGTGCAAAATTTCAAATGTCAGCTATGCCAGCAAAAAAGCACCACAGCAGATCAATTGATGGCTTGGCCCATCAATACAAAAGAATGGGTTTTGGACAATATATGATCACAAAAGGACAATGTCATCTGGTATGCACACCCTCGCGCAATTGTTAGGCATCATTATGATGTCATATTTGTGTGGTTTGATAAAGTCCTACATCTGCAAGTTCCTTTAGTACTCTTGGATGTAGGTTATCTGTCTCTGGAGACTTGAATTCATTTAGAGTAGCTAGGTATTTCTTTACTACAACTCTGCCTATACTACCTTTTTTGCTACTGGGAAAGCTGAATTCAGTGCTTATTGAACTAAGAAGCACTTTCCACTGTTCATGCTGCTTCAGTCATCCCATGTTCTGTACAGTGAAGAAGGCACAAGACAATGAAGGACCCTCCTTAACCACAGTGTCAGATATGGGCCTAGTAGGGTTTCTGCCTAAGAAAATCTGAATGGCACTTTGAATGAGAATCTGATGAATTTTGAGGATGGGGCAATCCCCCAATATCCCCTTGAAGAATGTGCACATGCACTGACATGTTGCCCATCTTTGTGTTATGGTTTCACATCCAAACTTTTGGATAAAGGGATAGATTCTGTTGGCAAAGAAAAATTACAGGAATAAACTAACATCACTCTGAGTATCTGTAACATCTGAGGGCATTTTTACTGTCTTCGCTGGTATTTTCATTGTTCTCAGTAACTAAGGGTTAACAGCAAGCAAGATGTGAGCATGTACAGAGATGATGGAGTTTGGCTGCTAGTCATGCAAACCACCAAACTGAACAGGCATAGAAAAGAGAAATCATGCCATATCAAATTGTGCGAATCATGAACACATTACAATTCCAGTGGATCAAAGCCAGGTCTCATTATACATATAGGAATTATGAATAGATCAGATTTGATGTATGTACTGACCAATTATAAATTTCAGCAGCATCACTAAGCAGAACAGAATGAATAAGTAAAAAGCAATGATTCCTAAACTATGATCTGCTGGCCACAAATGGTATGTATCACATTTCCACCTTGTCTTGAAGACAATGACAAGAATGTGGAAACCTTTCCCAGAACAGTGATAAATAAGGCACTTAAGCTCCGTAACTGCTGTACTCCAGCGAAAAAGATCAGGTCAGTCCATGCATTGAAATCAGGGGGTAGAATACTGAGCTGGTGGAAGGAGGTGCCATTTTTAAATATGCCCTTGTTTTTTAAGCTGCTGTGTTATCTATCAAACTACAGGGGTAATTATTTTAAATATATTTTAGACCACTTGTTGTGGTAAAAGAGTATTCCCTTTATCATTCAGATTTAATTTTCCCTCTTCACATCATCAAGACTATGCCTTTTAGGCCATAATTTTCCTGTTAGACTTTTGAAGGAAAACACACACACACAAATATTTTGTGATATCTTATACATGCTCCACAGATAGTGTACAAATGTAGTGGGGTTGGGTAGGGAAATGAGGATTTGCCTCCAAATAAGAATTCTGCCCCTCAAATGAAATTTTATGTCAGTTTCCAAATTTCTAGCATTGCATTCAGTGAGACATTCACGCTTAGAATTTTTATATTTGCTGTGTTTGTATCGCCTTGGTAACTTTGCCTGCCCCTTTTCTTTGGGTTGTCTAAACAGTATTTCTTAATACTTAACTGAAGTTTCAAATTAGTGCAATGCCAGAAATTTGGAGACTGGAGAATTTTTTTATTTTGGGGAGCAGAATTCTTACTTGGCAAGACAATGCAAGTCCTAACTTCTCTGGAAAACGTTTACTATATTGATATCTAATTTTCAAACCAAGTTTTGCATACTGCTGAAGTTTAAGAATCCTACTCCGAGGGATTACACATAGTGAATACCTTGCTTTCTTTTGAGTTTCTTCTAAATCCAAAAGAAAATCAATATTGATATGCATTTTGGAACACATTTTTTGCTCTGTGCATTAAGTTACACATTAAAGTACAGTTGTCCCTTCATATTTGCTGAGGGTTGGTTCCAGGACTCCCCATAGATACCAAAATCCATGAATATTCAAGTCCCATTATATGTAATGGCATATCAAAATGGTGTCTCTTGTATAAGATGGCAAAATCAAGGTTTGCTTTTTGGATTATTATTTTTTAAAGAATATTTTCAAACTGTGACTACTTAAATCCGTGGATCCCAAATCCGTGTCCGGAGGGACAACTATACTCTTGTTCTCTAATGTACATTTTTTTTCAAGCAATCCCTCTGTTCACAATGAATTTTCTGTGGAATTAATAATAATACACGAATTTTTACATGGAAATTTCCAGTAAAATATGCTTTTTCCCCTGTGTTTCCCTAAAGTTTACATTTAGTCATGTTTTTTTGAGGGCAGGGGACCAGAGAACTGTATTGGAGTTTCAGTGCAAATTTCCATGCACAAATATGCTTCAGTTCAGATAACATATTGGGAATGGCAAATTAGGGGCTGGTCTATATGATGGGGGAAATTGAGTACCTCATAGTTATGGCATTCATGACATTTTGCAGCAGCAGCAACTTACATTAACAATGGTTTTGGCCCCAGAAGCCCCCAGAAGCCTCACATTCCAGATGGTGGCTATGAGTGATTTACTCATGTTAGTACTTTGCCACCAGTGAACTTTTTAAAAAGACCTATTGTCTAAGGTGCACTGGAGTGAAAAAGCAATTTTCCAAGTTAAAAGAACAGTGTAAAAAACACAAACCCCTCATTTTATCACCTTAGCAAGTGATTGCTAAGGTGAACATTCAACATGGTGGCAGTGGGCACTTGCCCTGTTACCAAGCTCCACCCCCTGCACTCATCCAGCCAATAAACTTTGCACATCCACTGGTATGGGAAAGCATTTCAAAGTGAATCGCTTGTCCTAACAAGCAGGAATGTGCACCCCACCTCGCTGTTTTAAAAAAAAATATAGGAAAAGCTGTGAAAGCTTCTCCAGCATTGGTTTTGTTTTTTGTTTTTTTTCTGTTTTGGGCCCTCCTCCTTCCAAATACTGTGCATTCATGCAGGATCCCATTTAGACATGTAGGATTCCCAGCGAATTCCACAAGGTTTATTTTCACCATTTAGACAACCCCCAGGTATGTTCATGTGAAAGTCAAACTGAGCAGATTTGTTTCCCATCCCTAACCCTTCATACCTATTTGCAAGGCTACTTTAGCAATCAAAATGCCATATCCATGGGCTCAAGTCCTGGGATAAGAAGCTAGTGGTTGTTCCAGTGTTCCTTGGGGTGTAGGAAGGGGTGCTCCTTCTGCCATATAGTAGTTAAATGTGATGTGATTGATACATCATTAAAGATAGTACATTAGGGCTTAAATTAGTTATTGAGCTACCTGCAGGCTACTGCCATCTGTTTAAAGGTAAATGGACACAGAATGACAATTGCATAAATTCAGGTACACACTGAAGCAGGGTCAATAGCTCAAGTATAAAGATGTGAATAATAATTATGGTGTAGCGCAAGTGAAAATGTTTACATTTTTTTATGACAACCCTTCCCCATTCTTCTTGGTTGTTTTAGAACTGCAGCATGGGCTAATGATCTTTGGGCTAGATATGAAGTATAAAGTTCATCTAAGTGGGTTACACAGCTGTCTATTTCATATTCCCAGAACTGACAGTTCAACTAACAGATTGCACTTTAAGCAGGTATCTATCTGTGTTAATTAAGTGTTTTGCATACCATTTTCCTCCAAAACTGCTGATGTAAGGATTCAATCAGAAGTTAAGTTTCTTCTGTTAACAGTTCTGTTAAGATGTGAGGGCATGGAAAACAAGTGTAGTCTGTGGCCTACATGCAGCCCAGCAACTTTTCCCCTCTGAAGCCCCCTCACCCTCCATTTTTGGGGTACCTGTTCGATATATGACAAAAATCAGTGAATGACTGTCATAAGAGCATAGAAAATAGTAGAAAGAACTCATCCTTCCACGAGGAAAATAAATCCAATTGTCAAAATCAGACATCAGAAGCAATGTCTGGTTCTCATTTCTGGTTATTTTGGGCGTGATTTTTTTGGAGAGATGTAGAAGCAAGAGTTAGTCCCACACCCTCTAGAGTTTTGCATCCCTTTGTTAAGACATTTTACCACAGTTACACAGAAAACAGCAACAGAATGCTAGCTCATTGATTCTGAAGACCTGTAGAAACAGTTGGTTTGTAAACAAAAATTAGGGCATAGACTTGCTATTAAGAATTAATCAAATTGTCTTCTTATTTATTTATTTATTTATACCCCGCTCTTCAACCACAAGGCTATCAAAGCAGCTTACAAATTCTTTTAAGCAATAGCAATTTACATATCTACACTGCATTAAGCAGTTTCCAATGTGTGTTAGCTAATTGCCCCCACAAGCCGGGTACTCAATTTACCGACCTACGAAAGGATGGAAGGCTGAGTGAACCTTGGAGCCCTCTGGAATCGAACTTGCAACATGGTGGCTTGCAGTACTGGCATTTAACCACTGCGCCACCAGAGCTCCTATCAGTATACTATCAGTATACATTACTGATACTATCAGTCTTCTTTCAGTATACATTAAATTGTCACCATAGTGGGAGATGTTTGTCAAGATAGCATAGTTTTGCACTATTTTTATACTATTGACAAGTAGAAACACAAATTTCGACTGATCCATTTCATTTTGGAATGTACGGTATTGGGTTGAAAATAAACTCACCTTTAGTAGTACCAGGAGTTCAATAAAAATATATACTGGGACAAACAAAACATCATCTGGATATCAGAACTAAAATTGGTTTGTAGAGGAACAAAACCTGGCATTTACTGAGACTTTTCACCCAATTGGAAGCAGCCAGTTTTAAACATATCATTGTACATCTGATGTGAAAGACAGAATTCTCATTCTCTTAAATGTAAATATTTTCTTATGTGACCATGCAGATGTTGTTGGATTGCAAAACCCAATGTTCATTATTTTTGGCTGTGTTGACTCAGGGCATGTTTACATGGGCTGAATATCACATCTTGTCCCCAGCTCAGAGCCCTGCAGTCCTGACAACACAGGGCATTTGCTCCGTTCTTCCCCCAGGCAGTTCTCACCAGACCCTTGGGGCAAATATGGGGCTGTGATGGGAAGGAGAAGGTGGGGTAAGCCATGATCCGATGTTTTAAAATAGTACCTGTTTTACTTCATTACCACCATCAAAAAATGGATCAGGGCCCACATACCTTCAGGAGCCCGTCCTAGCAGGCTCGCCCTCATTCCTGCTGCAGTCTCCTTGGCTCTCCTGAAAGGCAGGAAGGAGTTCCACAGTATGTGACCATGGTTCGTCACATGCCGGGCTTTGCCATATGTTGTGTCTGGCTTCCTTGATGCTAAGAAGATGGTGGTGGCTACAGCAACAGGCCGGTGTGCCTGTCAGGGCTTCTTCCTGTTTTGTACAGGTAACAGGGAAACAATGATCCTGATCCATGGCCAGGATACACTGGAAGGGAGCAGGTGTATCCTGGCTCATGTAGATGAGCCCTGGGTCTAATAACATTCAAAGTTGCCCACACTTAATGCATAATAGACAGACACACAACAGTTTAGCTAAAGTATTATTTCTTATTTATATATTTAAGCCCAATTGATGGGCTATTGCTTTCCATGCAGAGCAGAGGTAGGACTCATGCAGCCCTCAAGATGTTGTTGAATTGCCTTACCCAATAATGCTAACAAGCCTAGCCACTGGTGAGGAATTCTGGATGTTGTAGTATAACAAAATTTGGAGGATCACCCCTGATTTAGAACATACATAATTTTAAAACCTGAAGGTTTGCCAAAATCATTTTTAAATTTACCTTCTTCTTGACATTTTCAACACCAAGTGAGTATTCCATCTTTTCAAGAAAGAAAGATACAGGCCTAGTTCATATCTTGCGAGTCCTATAAACAACAGTTCCCTTATTCCATTTTCCTTTTTGATGGTTCAAGTCCAAGAAGAGAGTAGGAGCCCTTTCACACTCCACAGTTGTAGTGCTATGATTCTTCTTTAACTACTATGCTTCTGTCTCATGAAATCCTGGGATTTGGCATTCAGGGTTGGATAGACTTAGAATTCTCACCTGGATAGTTCTAGTGCCTCACCAGTCTACCAACCCCAGGACTTCATAGGATGTTTCCATGGCAGTTAAAGTGGAAGCATACATAATGTTATAATTATGCAGTCTGAAAGGCTCTAATTCTGGTGGAGGAACAGATGTAGTTGTAGCAATTCTGGTTGCTACAACCACTTGAAAGCTTCTAACCACATGAAGCCTCATTGGACTCTGGGGAGAAGCATCCTATAATCTCCTCAGCCCCAAAGAAATGTAGTTGGCACATTATAAGCATTTCAGGGGGAAAGATACATATTTGAAAAAGTTTTTTCTTGCTGAAGGCACTATTGGACGTTTCTTGAGAGATAAACTAGGATCTATCCCCCTCCCCACCTGCTCAATAAAGATGCTTCTGGCTGCATTCAAATTCAAGTTAAAGATCTTTAATATGCCTTTGAGCTGTCCTCTTTTGTCTCATAAAGCAAGCAAAACCTTTGAGGGCTCAGCAAAATTCAGGGGAAAAAAGAAAGTAAAAATGAGGAAACAATATATTTTTGCTGCTTTCTAGATTTTTTTTTGCAATAAAAGCAATTTAATATATAGCAATATAAAGGGGATTCATTCAGAAATAAGAAATGATTGAGCTGCTGTTGTAGCACAGCTCTCCTTACTTTGTCCTCATTATATTTCACAATTAGAAGTTATTCCTTTCCAGTCACAGTAGACTAGATTTTGGTTAATGTGGATCTAGTGGATGAATAATCCAGCTAAAAGGGAACTCTTTCACAAAAAAAGTTGTGAGTTCTAAAAGCTATTTTAGGACTTTATCAGACTAGCCCCTAGAACCGTTCTTTTGCCAGCATAAAAAAAGCTCCATTTTTATGGTGGCCAGAGAATGTCCCCCACCTCCCAGACACTTACTTCTTCTCCCAGCAAAGTCAGCTCTGGCAATAAAGAGAAAGTGAACAGAGCTCTGTTCACTTCCTCTTTTGAAATTCAAAAATAAAACAAAAAATAAGCATGTAGAAGTCACACCAAGCACATACACACACTAAAAAAACTTCCAAGTAACCTGGGGAGGATCATAAAAAGTTCATCACTTACCTAGATGTTGTGATCTCACCTGGAAGTTTCCTGCCTGGTCAGACCATTGACTCTGCATTGACAAGATTTAAATGGTTGCTGGCAAAAAAAAAAAAAAAAAAAAAAGCAGCAGGGGAATCTATTGATGGCTTAAGCCGTCAATAGAATAGAATGTCTTATTGCCAATACATAAACACAAAAGGGTGACATCGTCTGATCTGCGCCACCCTTTGGTGTTTATGTGGTGTCATTATGATGTCACATTTAGTGTGTCTGATAAAGTCCTTAGTGTATTCTTGTTGCAGTGGTATAATGAGCATTGACTCCTAATGAGTTTTATTTGTGGCCTCTTATTATAGTCATTTATAGAACTTTGCTCAGAAAGTACATGGCATTTGCACACACGTACAAAAAAAGGTATGGAAGAGACTGAAACCAGAAATGGATTTGCACCACAGTTTGCAGATCTGAATTGCCAGAGGGCTTTCCAGCAGAGCAATTAGATTCATTCAGTCCTGCATGTGGCTACACAGTCCTGGTTGGGGATGTTGCTGGAGGCACCAGGCTTTCTTATTCCCTGACTGCAGAGTTGCTGCTGGACAAATACTGTGGTGTTTTGTTTTGTTTGTTTGTTTAAGGCCTGCTGTTTTCTCCTCCACTTTACTCTTGGGATTTATTTATTTATTGAAAATGTTTTCTAGACCTCCTTTCATCTGATAGCCTCCAGGACTGTCAATATATATATATATATATATATATATATAATCATGACAGATCATTGTTTATGCAATGATAACACTGAGAAGAAACAATATTTTAAAACTATAAAGAAGGCAGAAGCAATAAAACTATCTGAAAACACATGGGTAAATAATAATAAAAATAGTCTTGCTTTGGCACCAGATTGTAATGTTAATACTAGTCCAAATACCTTACAGGTGATATGCCAAACTTTTCCTTCCTCAGATTATCAACTGCCACTGTTTGGGACTCTTTAATACAGTGGCTCTTAACCTTTTTGTTACCAGAAATCCCCTTTAAATATATTTTGTTGCTATAGACCAGGACTTAAGATTTAAAACCACGATGATGATGATGATGATGATGGCGGCGATGATACCTGATAATAATAATACAATTACACCCTCCAGTAAACCTTCCCTCAGAGGCACTGGAGGGGGAGGAAAGACTTTTCTCCTGCTTCTCCCTGCAAGTTTGTGGCTGGAGTGGATTGAATGGTAATGACCAGGTCAAGCCATCCATCCATCCATCTATCCTTTGCCTTGGCTCCTGTCATGTGGCCACTCCACAGTGGGAAGGAGGTGAGCAAAGCAGTCTTCAAACCTTTGTGGACCCCCTGTGAGGACATCATGGCCCCCAGGGGGGGGCGGTGGACCACAGGTTGAGAACCACTGCTCTAATAATACCCTTGGGAGAGGGAGAAACTGTGCTCTAGCCAATCTGCTGGAAGTTATGTTGGGAGAAAGTATGTCAGTCAGTGAGGCAAAGAATCCTCTCCTCTGTGAGCTGTCAACTTCTCTTGTTTGTTCCTGTTCAGTGCTAGTCTTGTTGAAAGGATCTCTGGTAGGTTGCTGACAGACTTGGCAAAGCATGCTGATCTGCCAGGCTTCTGTCAGGAATCAATTTTCAATCACCTCAGCAGACTTTGAGGGTGCTGTCATAGGCAGATCCTCCACTACAGTGGTCACTTACATATCACTGTACCTCGCAACTCCACCCTCATATTTATACAGGTTACAGGCTCCACATACACTGTGAACACATTCAAAGTGTGTATGAACCAAGAACACATGTATAATTATATACTCGCTGCTGCAACTGATGAGTTTGAGAAAGAGAAATCAGTGGGAGAGTGTGTCACAGCATGAATCAAGAAGAGCAGTTAAAAGGACTTGAGAAGATATATTAGAGATATATTAAGAGTACATCCAGCACTAGCCATATTTTGAGTAAACTTGTTTGGAGGGATGGGAAAAATATTCTCAATTAGTCAAAGAACAGATGAAAGGGGGATTTCGGGGTGTTGGAAAGCCTTAATGAGGAAAATCCTTCACAGTCTGTGGAGTTCAAGGCTTTTTCTACACAGAAAACCCATGCGGTTTATTTGGAACAGAAAACAGCATTTTTTGTGCAGAGAATTGTATGGAGAAAGAGTCCTGGAACTTCAAATAGTCTTTGAAAATTATGCAGTGGGGAGAAAGTTGATTAAATTTCTTATTCTTGTCCACAAGAAGGAAATTAACATCCATATTTGTTAATCACAACTATCTTAAATCAGATTGATTTCAGTAGGTCTACTCTAAATAGAACTAACATTGGATTTAACCCTGAATCAGTTTCTTAGGTAGAGAAACATAATTTCCTATTCTTTATTTAAGGACTGCATGTCCCTGGATGTTGTATGCCATAGATAAATGCTAGAGCTATTTCAAATTCTTAATTTACACTGGTCTGGGTGAATGCCAGGGTAGTATATCTCATGGCACATTATTATGTGTGTATGCCTAGCCATTTGTATTTAATAACAGCCCTACTGTAAATTGTGGCAGCATTGTACTATGGAGAAGCTTAATGTGATTCTGGACCCACTGGACTGGCAGAGCTACTAGGCACCTGGTCACTTTGGTTTAACCAGTGACCTCTAAGGATCTGAATTTTAGGAGGGATCCATCCTGTGGATGTCTCAGCAGCCTCTCCTTTCACATGCGGTGCTCAGTACATGGTTTTGGAGGAGATAAAACTAGTGAGCTGCACACCGTTTGGGGCACAGATAGAACACCCAGTCCTAGTGCCCCCTCCACATGTTGGATATATGTGATGCAGGCTTGTAGTAATGCCCCCCCCTTTTTTTACCCAAATGTGTGCTGTCTACATCTCAACTGGCCCATCGTTGCTTTGGCAATCAGCATGTGCACTGCTGCAATTTAATTATCAGTGAGCAATCTTTAGCAAAGATTTCTTTTTTCAATCCTTTCTGTTGTTTTCCCAATGTTCTTTTCTTCTACTAACAACAAAGAATCACACAGGCTCATATATTCAGATCAGTCCAAAGACTGATGTGTAGAATTTAATCATATGAAAGATTACTCCATGATGTGTAGAATTTAATAATATGAAAGATTACTCAGATGTAAGTCTAACATTCTCAGTGGGGCTTCCTCCTTAGTGCATGCATACCTGTTCACGCTTGTTCCTTTTTTGTATTTAAGCTTGAACACACACACCCCTGTATACCTCAAGTGATATACAATAAGTTTCCAACTCAGTGGCTGCTATTATTACTACTACTATTATTAGCAGACGGCAGCCTCTTATTGTTGTTTTCAAATGTAGAGTGAAAGATACTTTCAAAAAACCTGTCTACCAGAAATGGCATATGACAGCTATTTTGGTCCCTGCCCTGCCCCACAGCATCTAAGGTGAAAACATAGTCTCAGATTTATAATTCTTCTGATTCACTTCAAAAGCTGCCTTTTAAAAATACTGACAGAACACAGGAAAATATAATAATGCTCCTTGCAGCCAACTCTGCATACTTATGCTACTGGAAGCAAGGTTAAAGATATAAATAGTGATCTTTGCAGAATGCCAGTTCTATAAATATAGGAGAGGCGAGACAACTTTACATTTTCTCCTGTCAAGAATAGTTCGTAAATGGATGACAGTGTATTAGGCAGATTTTTAAATGCAACAGCAATATGCTTGAATGGGCAACAATTTCCCTATTCTTGAGGAGATATTGAACCAAGACCCAATTATGTCATCGCACAGTTAATAGCACCAGTGTTCTCAGAATGATGTGGTATCTTGAATTATCTTAAATGGGACAGATGATTGGTTTAATGTCCCATGCAGAGTGGCGTGGAGCAGCACAATGACCATTCCAAGGGCTGTATCACAGAAGCATTTTCATAGCCTCTTGGAAATGGAACAAAGGCTCAGTCATAGGAATTTGACCAGCTCACTGCCTAAAGAAAGAACAAAATAATGTTGGATATTCTCAGTAAGGCAAGGCACATCTTTCTAAAATCCCAAGAGTCTGAGTATAGTTTGGGCAGACTTCCTTCCTTCCACCACCATGCAATATTATAAATGTAAACTGAAATAGCTTAACATAGGTAGGGGCTAAATTTAAACCTTTTAAAAAATTAATCTATTTTGGTTTGACCAATTAGTTTTAGCTAAAATGATATGAATACATGAATTTGCATGGGTACCAGTTTTATCAAGACTGTCTGTTGCGAGAATGACAATGGCTTTTAAGCTTCATATGGAGACATTTAAACATGCATGCACGCACGCACACTTATACACAGAGTCTTAATGTAAGAGCTTTGTACAAGAAGATGGGCAAAAGAGATTATTTGCAGTGCACAACTCTGAACTGTATTGAAGAGTTAAGACCACTTTCTGAAGACATATATCAAGTCCATTGAGAAACAATAAAAACATAATAGGTAAGAATCTTACCAAAACAGCTGTATGGAAGGAAACAAAACAGAATAAATAAATTGAGGATACCCATTCATGCAATGACCAAGCACTAAAGGTGTAGAACAAGTGGAGAGAAAAGTTGTCACCAGAAATTTCTCCAATAACATGACTTTTAATCTGTTCATTATCTAATAAGAATTCTAAACTTGGATACTTGGTCCTTGGCACTGGAAATGGATTTCCTGTGTGGCAGGGGGTTGGACTGGATGGCCCTCGTGGTCTCTTCCAACTCTACAATTCTATGATTCTATGATTTTATTATTCTCTACACCAGTGAAAAACCCCAAATCACCCCTGAATCTGGCCTGATAATGCCACATGATGTGCAGCTTTCCCCCCAAATCTGGAGCAATAGTGACATACAATGTACAGCCCTATTCTCATCAGACTCTGGAAACAATCTGGGTTTTAGAAAAACTCACAGTTTTTTTTTGTTTTTGGAGTTTGCTTGAAACTCCAGAGATAACTGGTGTGACCAATCCATTTGCACTGGATTCAGAGGGGTGGGGAGGAGATAAAAGACAAGCACTGCCTTAGGTGCTGCCACCCCCCCCTTAGGTGCTGCCACCCCTCCTTGGTGCCACTTCTCATTTCAAAGGCAGAGCCCAAGTAGTAGTCACTTTCTCTGAGGTCAGAACCCCTGGCAAGCCCCACCATAATGAGGCTGGCTGCCTGTTCTGGCTTCAGAGAGGATGGATATCACTGGGGCTTCAATTTTCTGGTGTACAATCAGCCCTCTGAGCTCTGGGGAAAGCAAAGCATCCATGTGGACTCCTGCCCATTTGATACAGGTAGCAGGGGAACAATGGGCCTGATCCAGGACCAGCATATGCTGGTGGGAAATCAACATATTCTGGCCTGTGTAGATGAGCCCCGAGTGATTCACTGAACTGCAGGTAATACTTCTCTGTGAAGTATCCTCAGGCTCTGGGCTAAGGACTTTATCAGACCACCCTCCCTTTCTGTTCTTTTGATGGCATAATTTGTGATGTTTTTATGCAGGCAAAAGAACCTCTTTTACCACACTTACCTTCCATCCCATCCAAAGACAGCTCCAGCAATGATGGAGGAGTGAATGGAGCTCCATTCACTTCCTGGAATGAAATCTTTCAGATTCTCACAAGAAGATGCAAGTGTGGGAAATTCAGAAATAAAAGCAAAAAATAACGCACAAAAAGTTTCACAAAAGCACAGAAACACACTTTCAAAGTCCCAAGTAAACAGGGGAGGTTCATTAAAAAGAGCGTCACCTACCTGGATGTCATAATATCACCCAGAAGTGTTCTGGTGAACTGGCCATTGATGCTGTACGCACAAGGAAAAAAAAGTTGTGAGGTTTCAAATGCTGGCAATACCTCCAAAAAAGCACCACAGCCCATCTGTTGACAGCTTGCCCTGCCAATAAAATAGAACGGCTTTTGTACAAGACATAAACATGAAAGGATATCATTGTCTGGTATGCATGCCCTTTCCCATTTATGTGGTGTCATTATGACACTGTATTTGGTGTGCCTAATAAAGTCCTAAATCAACACCCCAGGCTAGTTGCTGGGTCTTTCTAAACAGGAAGAAAGTCAAAGAAGGATTGCGGACTCAGATGTGTCCCTGTACCTGTAGTTGTTCTTTCAACTTGCATCATCATACTCTTTCTGTCCTCGGTCCTGACCTCTGGCTTGTTCCTTCCTCCTGGTCTGTCTTTCAGTCCTGTTTAAGATTCTTCAGTTTTGACTATTGGCTTTGCTCTGTGATTTCTGTCACCTGGCTCACATCTGATTACTGCCCATGGCCTAATTATGCCAATAACCAGAACAGATGAAAAGGGTCACAATATAAAGTGCTGGGCAATGTTTTGGGAAAGTAATTGTCTTCAGAATTGTTGATCTGATCTGCTTCCACCCCATGGTGAACTGTAGACCAGTTCTGTGTACTGGAACAAGCAGCTCCACTAAGCCTTAAGTACAATGTCACAACAAACTCCAAGGAGTGTAGTAGTATTACTGACAATCCATAGAAATCACAACCATTACTATTTACACACCATCAACCTCAGAATGATATGATAAAATTCAGGTATTCCACTATCATTAATGCAGTAGGAGTAGATCTCTCTCTCTGGCTTTTCTTCGCAAACGAAGATTCAGGAAGGACTCATCCTGCGTTTTCTGCAAGTGTGCTGATGACTAAAAAGGCCAATCCGAGATAAACAAATCCGGTTGCAGAAAGCACAGCAGAAGGTTTCCTTGGGTGATGCTACCGGGTTGTGATTCGTAGATAGTTGCCAAGAAAACCAGAAATATAGTCCATCCTGGTGCCTTTGATGCAGCAAGCAAGCATTCAGAAATTCTAATTCATGGGACCTTCATATGGGGCCCTGAGCAACTGGCCTTCAGGGTTTTACATAATTTATGCACAGAGACCAGAATTATCAGGGGGAAATCTTCAGCAGCAGATAAAATAATTATGTTGCAACAAAGCTGAAATTGTTGGCATGTCTCTTACTTTATTTTTAAATTCTTCTACTTTGATCCCATTAGTATAATTGGCTTGCATAATTTAAAACATATGCAATGCTCCATTTGCTGAAATATAAGTACAATTAATGAAAGGGATATTAACATTCATTTTAAAAGGCCCATCATATCTTTTTCTTAAGAGCATGTGAGAAAAGCTAAGGGACAGTTTTTCAAAGACTTTTCCTTCCCCAACAACTGTCAGGGGTAAGAGGAGTCAATGATCTAACCCCTGGAAATGAGGCCTCTGAATCTTCTGTAAAATGTCTTTACCAATTAATATGGCAGTCAAAAGGCTCACATTGCATTACCAGATAATGCTTGCACTGCTGAATGCCTTCACAAAATTGGCACTGGTGACACAAATTCTTGGTACAACAATAGGCAGTCTCATTAGTCACAGGACAAGAATGTATCTGCCCCATTTGGTTAACTCTCTACAGTCCCTAATCAAATATCTATGATTCATACAGAAATAAACCAAAACAAAAGCCTGGAAATTACAAGTTACCAGCAACACACTTCCCTGCCGTAAGTTGCTTTTTATGGTAGGGGAGGGGATTAATGAGGGTGTCATGCAGTTATATTCCAAAACCAGCATAATAAGGAAGAGCAATAAATAATGAGAAAAGTAACCTAATTGGATAATCTGTAACAATTCCTAGTTATTTCCAAAAGTTACTTACAAAGAGAAAAGGGATACTGTAGCACCCTTGAGACTAAGGACTCATCTACACAGGCTAGAAAATGCCGGCTCTGTGCCAGCATATTCTAGCCATGGATCTGGCCCATTCTTTTCTCATTACTGGAACAAAATGGGATGGAGTTCATACCACCACATTGGCCTCTCTCTGCAACTGCAGTAACTGCTGTCCATGGTACTCTCTCCAAAGCCAGGAAACTGCTCCATAGCACGAGATCAATGCCCCCTGCATGTCACCAGCCTTGGTCACATGCTGCAGGCCTCCTTCTTGGCTTTGGAGGGAGTGATGCAGATGGCAGCTGCAGCAATGGGCTAGCATGCTGATATGGGCTCCTGTGGTCACATGGGGCCCAATCCATTTTTTGCTCAGTAAGGTGGCTTGGGTCCAACTTATCTTCAGAACTGCCTCCTCCCATACAATCCTTCCCGCACACTCCGGTCCTCTGGGAGGAATGTGCTTCAGCCACAAAAATCTAGGCTGTCTTCAACCTCCCAGAAGGCCTTTTCAGTAATTGCCCCCAAATTATGGAATGGCCTGCTGAACGAGATCCATCAGATGACAAACTTGAGTAGCTTTAAAAAAGCACTAAAGACAGATCTCTTTCGGCAGGCCTTTCCTGATTAGATCCTGGCCTCAGAAGCTGCGTCTCCTGGCCTCTTTTAGTCTTGCTGGCTGTTGACTTTTGTAATTTTTTTATGTGATTTTAGTTTATGTGGTTTTTAATTTTATACTAGTTTAATATTTTTTTTAAGGGGGAAGGTGGAGGTGGGTGGTGCTTAGGGATTTTAGTCAGTATTGTTGTATTTTAACTATTGTAAGCCGCCCCGATTGTTTTTAGAGGGGCGGGGCAAAAATTATTATTATTATTATTATTATTATTAAGAAACACCTATACTGTTGGGTTATTTCATTGAGCCAAGGGTGGACTTACCTCCTAGACTAGGGGAATTAGTGTCAAACTGTGTTATTTCTACATTGTGGCAGCAGCCTAAGAGAAATACGTTTGTAGCATAACCTTTTGTAGATTGACTCAGCCCATGAAAGATTATGCTATAAAGTCTTTTCTCTGAAGACTTTATCAGACATGGCAAAAATGGTGTCATAAGGATGTCAAATTAATAGGAAAGGGTGTGCATACCAGACAATGTCATGTTTTTGTGATCTTGTCTGGTCAAAAAGCCATTTTTTTTTTTATTGACAGGCCAAGATGTCAATAGATCTGCTGTGGCATTTTGTTCCTGGTATTACCAGCATTTGAAACTGCATGCCATTTTTTGTCTTGTGATTTCAGCGTCAATGGGTGGTCCCACCAGAACACTTCTGGGGAGGATCGTGAAAGCCAGGTAGGGGAACGCTCTTTTTATGAACCTCCCCATTTACTTTTAAGTTTTAAAGTGTGTTTCTGTGCTTGTGTCTATGTTTTGTGTCTTTATTTTGCTGTATTTTTAAATTTTTACTGCACTTGCATCTTCTCATGAGAATCGCCAAGATCATGAACGCAGAAGTAAACAGAGCTCTGTTCATGTTCCGGTAATGCTAGGACTGCTTTTTCTCATGATTACAGGTGAGTTTGATGAAAAGGGTTATTGTGCTGGGACAAGTACTCTGTTAGCTTTTGGTGGGACAGAAACATTTTTGAAGGTTAATCTGACAAAGTCCCCAGTCTTAAAGGTGCGAAAAAATCCTTTGCATACTGATATTCCAGACTAACATGGCTATGTCTCTGAATAATAAAGAGACATTTTCACAAAGATTTTTCAAGCTTTACATTATTCTCTTGTCATTGCATCAGGTTACTTTTCAACACTGCTGTGAATAACAGCAATAGGTGATTATCCAAACAATGGAACAAGTAACGGAAACAAATTACATTTAAAAATTAACTTTGCAAATTCTGGTGAATAAATAGTGTTCACACTAATTTATTTTTTAAAAAGTTTGATCTCAGTATTCGCAATAGCCAGTACTGCTGTTTCATTGTGAGAGTCTGGCTGGACAATGGGCTCCCTGGTATGGCTTAGAATAACTATTAGTTTGGGATCTGAATAGCTATTAAAAGACACCATGTAGTTTTAGATGTTCTTCCATTTCTGTTTCTTTTAATTCTCTCCCCATCCCCCGTTAAAAAAAAACCTGTTCAGGCATTATATAAAAAAATAGATAGATTAAGGAAAATAGGCATGTGAGGAAAAGAGCTCACTAATCCCATTACTCTCTATTACCACTTTCCTCATGTGAAAAACAATTTAATCTTGAGGAGAAACTACTATGGTTCTACACACAATCCAGGATGTTCTTTGAAAAGGCTGTCTTCTTCAGATAATCTTTTTTTCATGTGAGCAGAGCAGCCTTGAAGGTGGCAGGGATAGCCCTCACCTGTGTGTCAACTTATTTTCACTACACTTATAAAACTTGAACAGGTAATCACCTACTTACCTACCTGGCAAAGTTTATTTTCTAGCTTAGCAGTTAAAACCAAAATTTGTTTGAGGCCCACTGGCTTTTATTAAAGAAATGGAAATGGTCTGTAGCTGTTGCTTAAATAGTTCTACCTCCTCACCTACTTTCAGCTTCATGTACTGCCAGCAGCAATACCTCTTCACTTTCTTTCCCAACTCACCATCACTAAGTCTCAGACAGATCTTAAAGCCCTTCCTATCCCATTGACTTCAACTCCCCACTCCTCTTGGGATAGGAGGAAGACTGGTAGGGGGTTGAAGTCAATAGGCTGGGAAGGACTTTAAGATCTGGCTGAGACATTGTGGTGGCAAGCTGTGAAAGGGAGTGTGGGGTGGCACTGTTGGTAGCATAGGAGATTGAAAGACACACATGTGCTGGGCAGGGTAAACATGGGGAGGAAGGTATCGTAAACGAGATTGTGCGGAAGACCAAGCATGGGCCCATGGATGCCCCAAGCAGCATAATAACATGAATGCAGAGAAGTGTGATAATGACTGTTTTCAAACTGGTATGTCCCCATTTGCTTCAACAACGAGATTGCTGTGAGACAACTGACTGGTGTGTTAAAGTCCTCGGGTATTGGGTGGGAATTCAAGCATGAGATGCCACAAAAAATAAAATTGGTAGGTTTGAGAAAGAACTGAAATAAAATGGGGCTTGATGAAAAAAAACATGGAAAAAAAGGACTATACAGGAGTGGTGAAAGTTTGGCCTCCTAAATCTTTTGAGCTATTGGCTATAAAGCTGACTTGCTACAGGAATATAGGAATTTTAGTCCAAGACAACTGTTCAATCAAAAGTTCACCAACCCTGGATTAGGTGCTACAAATAATAGACTTATACTTATTAATTCTGATTGAAATGTGGAATAATCCAAATAAAATCATATATTTGTTGTATCAATATTTGCATCAGTATATTAGTTAGCAAACCTTTAGAAATTCTAGTGAAAAAATCAGGTAAGAAACCCAGTGAAGACAAGGAAAAATAGTCATATTTTAGAACACTTTTGCAGGTGTTCGACATTGCTAAGGAGGTAATTATTAATTTTATCTACTTGAAGATACTTTTTTTTTTTACAAAACAATGAAAACAAAGACTACATTGCATTTGATAGTGAGAATAAGAAAATTTCAACTGAAGCAGGTAACAATCTGACTACTGTGAAATCAGTGGCAAAATGCTTCAAGGATGACTTTGAATCACAGTGCTACAGTACGTCTTTCTTCTTCAGATTTTTCTCTAGTAAACAAAGTAAAAATGGCTCCTTCAAGCTCCCCTTCCTCATTCCTCTAGGAGGTAAGTCCACACTTGGCTCAATGAAATAACCCAACAGTATAAGTGTTTCTTAAGGCTAATGAGAGTGGGATAGTTTACTTTCTGTTGTGATTTAGGCTGCTGGCACACTACACGAATAATGCAGTTTGACCCACTTTAACTGTCATGGCTCCATCCTATGGAATCATAGGATTTGTAGTTTGTTGTCACACCAGAGCTCTCTGACATGGGAGGCTAAATTGCTTACAAAACTACAACTCCCAGATTTCCATAGCATTGAGCCATGGCAGTTAAAGAGGCATTAAACTGTATTATTTCTGCAGTGTGTCAGCAGCCTTAGAATCTCCAGTTAGACAAGCACAACAGCTATTATACTGCCTGGGAGTACATTCATAGAAGGCCATATTAAGGAGACTATCAGATGCAGCTAATGTGGCACCAAAATGATGCCAGCAGAATGCAAAAGGACGCTAATATCACACGATGTCCTTCTGCATTCCACTATCATTATGGTGGCATTTCTTTTTATTGATGGGTCGGAGCTGTCAATGGATTGCACGTCCCATTTTGGTGCCAGGATTGCTGGTGTCTGAAACCTTGCACTGTTTTTGACTCGTGAATACAGCATAATGGGTGGTCCTGCCAGAACATTTCCAGGTGGAATTGTGAGAACCAGATAGATTACCTTCTTTTTTGTACACTCCCGGGGTTACTTATTATTATTTTTTAGTATGTTTATGTGCCTTTGTGAACTTTTATGTGTGTGTTTTTCTTTTTCTTTTTGAATTTCCTGTGCTTGTGTCTTCTCATGAGAATGGGCAGAATTTCAGTCCAGGAAGTGAATGGAGCTCCGTTAGAGCTCTGCTCATTCCTGGGCTGCCTTTGGACAGATGATACATTTGGTGGGGAGGGCTATTGTGTCATGACAGGGACTGGTCTGGAGATTGTGGGACAGGAACACCTTTTGCGTTCCTGACTGATAATATCCTAAATCTCTCATCCATTGTCATTCAGTCATCCTTATTTATGAACACTCTTAAAAGCACAATGTGTACTTCAAAGTTCCATCCACGTGTTCAGTGTAGCTGTGTGCATAGATTGCACCCATCCTTTGTTATTCCTGGGAGGGCACAAACTTAATACAGTTGTCACTTCACATTCGCTGGGGTTTGGTTCCAGGCCCCCCTGTGGATACCAAAATCTGTGAATACTGAAGTCCCATTATATGCAATGGCATAGCAAAATGGTGTCCCTTATATAAGATGGCAAAATCAAGGTTTGCTTTTTGGATTACTAGTTTTTTTAAGAATATTTTCAAGCCGTGAATACATAAATCCATGGATACCAAATCTGTGGATATGGAGGGACAACTGTAGCTTAATTCTCTCTTTCTCTTTCTCCTTCTCTCTCTGCGCTTGTGCTTGATCATTTAGTATGCCTTCTTCAAGAGGACTCAGCCCCATCTAGCTTTGTCCATTCCAGGGTCCATGAAGGATAAAGAGATAAACGGCTCAGAATGTCTTCTGTAAAGTTATATGTTTCATAAATGCAATCTGGATACGAGTGATGTGCAATGCAGTTCTATCCAGTGGCAGCACTAGGAAGATGCAATCACCATTGGGGGGAGGGGTGACAACAGCTTTAGTGGTACCACAGATTCTATCCATGTGGTTTCTGCCATTTTCAGTTTAGCATTGACTGGAACATTTCTAAGTAGGCTTTTCAACAGTTAAGAAGAATTCTATGGGTTGGACCCAAACTAAATCAGTTGTATTTCTTTTCATTAAAAGCAAGGGAAGGGGTGAATTAGGTCAAGCTGGACATGTCATCATAGGACTCTTGGCCACAATATTGTGAGTCTTACATTGCAAAGTGCTAAATATCTTTACTGGGATTCTGAATCCTTGCTGCAATGTTATTTTAAAATTCCTGCACAAAGCACACAAGTAAGTACATCCAAGCAAGTATTTTTACTGTGTAGTAACACATGTCTTCCAGACATAAGAAGAGCAAATAGACGTCAAAGAAAAGTAAAGTGCACCTTTCTCCAAGTTTAACATAAAACTCTAATCACACATGCTGTGTTTTCAGAAATTAATGAAAAGCTTGTTCAACATGAGATTTGTCTTCTCCCTGCTTCTCTTTGAGGATCCCTGGATTCTAATTCTCCATCTATTTATAGCCTATGCAGCATAAGTGAAGTAAAATAATCTATTTGCTTAATGCTGTTTCAGCCATCTATTGATCAGACACTTGAGTAGATTTAACCAGTTCAGCAAAATGACCTTGATTCAGGATACCTGGTAACTATTTCTGGCTGTGTGGCAAGTAGGTGAGGAGGTAGAACTATTTAAGCAACAGCTACAAATTCTGTGGAAGGCTGACTCTAAAAGCAACCTCAGTCTGCTTGGGAATAGCAGGGTGAAGAAGGGGGAGGAGGAGAGGAGGGGAATCAATATTGGAACTGCAACAGAAGGGACCTATCACACTACATATCATAGTGGAAAAGCAGCATAGTGGAAAAGCAATGGCTATATTGTGAGCTATTGATGGCTTTGTGCTGTCAGTGAAAAGGTATGCTCTAACATAATTGAAAGGCAAAGCAGTAACAGGACAGACACGATGTCATGTGATAAGTACCAGCCAAAGATTCTATTATCTAGCTGTAATTTTGATTTACCACTCTCGTGTGATAAAGTTCTGAGTTTGGATGGCTCTACTGCTTCATCCCTAATTAACTTAGCACACACAAACACACACACACATATATAGTCTCTTATTTTTCTCTTTTCAAGTTTCATCAGCTTGATCTTTCTCAATCATTCTTCACTATTTGTCCAAGCCAGACAATGAAGATTATCAGACACTTAAAAAAACAAAACAAAACAAAACAAAAACAAAAAATACCCCAAGGAGCTCACAAGAATGATGTCACTGTACTGCCAAAGGGTCCCGATATCGTGCAATGTCATTCTCCTGGAGTGCTTGCTTCATTCTCCCTCCATGCTGAAGCAATGAAACAGGCACCGCTTTTCATTAGTGGAAACTTCTGCTAATGAAAGTGGTGCCTGTTCGTTGCTTCTGCACAGAGGGAGAACGGAGCAAGCGTGCCAGGTGGACAATGAGTGCAATATCAGGAGCCTTTGGTGGTACAGTGATGTCCTTCTCGCAAGGTCCTTCGGGGCTTTTTTTAAAGCATCTGATAATCTCCAATCTGAATTAGCCAAGTAGTATTAGAAGGACGGACTTGCATAAGACTGGAAGTATCCTTCTGTGATTAGAAAAATGGGTTCTTGTTGTTTTTGTGTTGCCTCAGTGTATGTTTTTGATATTACATCACTCAAAATTAAATCAAATTATTATGTAGAGATGTGATTAAATAAACTAGGGACCCTTTTACACTACACAATTAGGTGGTTCCACTTCAGCTGCCATTGCTACATCCTATGGATTCCCAAGGATAGTAGTTTGAGTTACTAGAACTCTCTGGCTAAGAATGCTAAATACCCCTCCCTAAACTGCAAATTCCAGGATTCCATAGAATGAAGCTTTGGCAGTTCACATGGAATCATTGTGCTATAATAATATAGTGAGAAAGGCCCCCAGCAGACTGGCAGAGTCAGCTCGGATATGTACATCTATTATATGTTACTACATTCATTTACTTCTTCTCTGTTTAGTGCCTGCTGCAGTAGATGCTAGACAGATATGATAGATAGATAGATAGATAGATAGATAGATAGATAGTACTGACAATAAGGGTGATAATTTTATAAAAGATCATAATGATATCTGATTATAATATATTATCTTCAGTCTATATAGCTATCTGTATTTCATCTGAGCATAGGCTTACCTGTGTAGCCTCTCTGCTGAATAAATTCTGTCTCATAAGCATAATTCCACCTGTCCTGGGTCCTTATCCAACAATTTCTAGCAATATGCCAACTCACATAATAACACACCATCTGTCATATTACTGATCCAATTTCTCACACATAGAATAGAACATAAAATCATTCCAGGATCCATCCAACTCTTATATATGTTGAGTATCCTTAGGTTACTCATTTACCTGTCAGTTAGCTCTATTGGACTCAGTGGGATTGACTTCTGAATAGACAGATATAGAATTTCATAGTTAATAACTACAATTTTCTGTTTAAATCAATTACCTACTCAGCATTATCCATTATTATTGAATGGCATTTTGAGGCAAACAAAAAATTGAATAATATTATTTGCTAAACAAAAATTGCAATAGAATGTGTTAATTTGACCTTTTAAACATTTGCCATTTTACTTAGTAGAACCAGATTTCACCAGAGATATTTGAAATAGATAAATAGCAATATATAATTAGATACAGTGCTATCTTTATTCATGTTTCATGCCCAGTAGTTCTGTTAATAATTATGGCCTTCTCTCAATTATGTAATATTAAATCTCTGGATTTAAGGGAAACTAAATATATGCCTAACAGTGGCACTACCTTTCTGTGCTTGTGGAACTATGTGCTCCCATGATGTAATAGGTTATGCTGCTGGTAGCAGTGCTGCAGGTAGGGTATGCTACGTCACACAGGCTTTTGTTGAAGAGCCAGACTAAATGTGCCAAACAGCTATTGGGCAGCAGGAGTAGTGGGGATTGACATTGGCAGAGGACCTTTTAGAGACAATGGCAGTGGCACCATAGTGCTTATTAGCATGAGCAGAAGGCAGCACAGGAAACATCCTTTTGAAGATCTTTGACCACACATAAACACACACACACAAACTTACAATGAGACAATCCAAAATGGGGGAAAAAAAGATAGTTCCAAAAGATGAAACTCCCAGGTTGGATGGAATTCAGCAATCTACTGGGATACAGCAGAGGACAGTTACAGGTAGCACTGCATTTAATGATGCAACTGGACTCAAGCCAAATGGGTGTTCAGCTGTTGATGTGCTCAGAGGTGTATGGAAAGTGAAAAGCTGCACAACACATATTATAGGAACATGGAATATGAGAGGCATGAATCAGGGGAAGCTAGGGCTTGCATAGATGGGCAATTTACCCTGGGTTGCCCCTGTGTTGGAGCCCTGGAGTCCAAATGACACAGGGCTCTTTCCCTGACAGTCCTGGAAACATGCAAGGAAAAGCCAGGGAAAATCTGGGGTGAACCCTTTAAAAATATTTCAAAATAACCCCTGAGAAAACCCATGTCATGCAAGAAAACCCAGCATAGGAATGCAGAATTCCATACCTGCATGCCGGCCTGTATCAGTGGACACTTCTGCTGTCATTTCTGGTGTCACTCTAAAGTTGGGATGGAGGCCCTGAGCACATGAACAAGGCCCTCTGCATGTGACCAGCCTTGGTCACATGCTGAGGTCCTCCTTCCCAGTTTCAGAGAGTGTGGTGTGTGGAAGTGGAAACACCCACTGATACAGCTGGACATGTGTGTGAGGACTTCTGCCCATTTCATTGTGGTAATGGGGGGGGGAATCCAGGCCAGCTCGGGGCCAGAATACTCTGGCTGTAAGGTGGAGTATTCTGGCCAGTGTAGACAAGTCCAGTATCAAACAAGAAATGGAATGTATAAACATTGCAGTACTCAGGAAACGAAAATCTAACAAGAAATGGGGTGGAATTTATAGAGAGGAGAGATGTAGTAAAGCAGTCAAAGGATATAATGCAAGTCTGACCGCATCATGTCAATACAACTTCAGGAAAACCCATCAATATAACCTGAATCCAAGTTTATGCTCCAAGTACAGAGAAGAAGAAATGGAAGGATTCTGTGCTGGAGTCCAAAAAGAAATTGATCACATACCAAAACAAGACTTCTGGTTAATCATATGTGATTAGAATGCAAAAATAGGAAACAGAACAGAATCAAATGTTGTAGGAAAAATTGGTCTAGGATCAAGAAATGAAGCAGGAGATTGACTGATTGAAATTTGCAAGGCAAACAGTTTGTTCAATGGAAACACACTCTTCAAGCAACCCAAGCAGCCACTGTATACATGGCCATCACCTGATGGCCAATATAGAAATAATATAGACTACGTCACTTGAAGCCAAAATGGAGAAGCTCCATTCTCTCTGCAAAAACAAGACCTGGAGCAAATTGTGGCACAGACTGTGAATTCCTAATATTAAATTTAGAGTAACACTAAAGAAGAACCTGAAGAACATCCCCATAGGATTTAAACATAATGTAAAAATAAATTTGCACTATTAAGCCTAATTGACCAGGAGCCAGAAGAACTCTACTGAAGCTAAGGACACTGGCAGTGAGGAATGCAAAAGGCACTATCTGTAGCCAAAAAGAAAGAGAAGCTTCAGTGGATGACAGATGAAATTCTGGATGGAGCTAGGGACAGACAAGAAGCAAACCAAAATAGAGGTGACAGAAATAGAGTCATAACCCGGAATGCAACTGTTAAATTACTTATGCGCAGGGACAACTAGAACTACTATAATAAATGCAGAGAAATAGAAGGGGCAACAAAAAAGGAAGAACAAGAGATCTCTTCCACAAGATCTGAGAAATCAAAGAGAAATTTACACCAGGAATGGAGATGCTATACAACCAGCAAGGGAACATATTACACAACCAAGTACAAATAAAAAGACAATGGAAACAATACATGGAAGAACTATATAAAAGAAATGAAAGGGTGACAAATTTATTCAAGGAAGAACAATTGGAAAATGACCCTTCAATTTTAGAAAGTTAAGTGGAAGCTTCACTCAGAGCATTTCAGAGAAATAAATCACCAAGAACAGATGGCGTACCAATAGACCCACTTCAAGCTACAGAGACAAAATCTACTCAAGTTCTAACTAAAATCTGTCAACAAATATGGAAAACAAAACAATGGCCCACAGACTGGAAACACTCAATATGCATTGCAATCCTTAAGAAAGGGGACACCAGAGATTACAGTAACCACAGGAACATTGCACTAATTTCCCATGATTCACATAACTTTAAAGTAGACAATGAAGACATTGAAATAATTCAAGATTTTCCATACGTTGGCTCAGTCATTAATCAGAATGGAGACTGCAGTCAAAAAATCAGAATACGACTAGGACTTGGAAGGGCAGCTATGCAGGAACTAGACAAGATCCTGAAGTGTCAAGATATATCATTGAATACTAAAGTTAGGATTGTCTATGCCGTCACAATTCCCATTTCTATGTATGGTTGTGAAAGCTGGGCAGTAAAGAAAGCTGATGAGAAGAAAATCAGCTCATTTGAAATGTAGTTCTGGAGAAGAGTTCAACAGTGGACTGCTAAAAAGTCAAATCAATGAGTCCTTGAGCACATCAAGCCTGAACTCTTCCTAGAAGGCAAGATGACTATAGGAAGACATGACTCACTAGAAAATACCATAATGCTTGGTAAGGTAGAAGGTAGTAGGAAAAGAGGAAGAATGCATTCCTGATGGATAGACTCAATTAGGAATCCACATTCCTGAGTTTGCAAGACCTGAGCAGCGTTGTTTCTGATAGGGTGCCTTGGTGTCACCATAATTCAAAGCTGACTTAACATCAGTTAACAACAGCAAACACATGCAGAAATAGATTGTGGTCCAAATGTATGCAACTTTCTATTTTTCACAGTTGTTTTAATTTTGTTGACCAGCTGAATTATGACAGAGAGTCATATGGATTTGTGTAAAAGAAGTTCAAACTTGACCCTCATTTAACTTTTCGCTCACAAAGCTTCCTTCATGGCTGTAGTGTAGTAGCTATGAAAGTCTTAGGGATGGCCCTCTAAATCTGAGAATGAACTGCCAACTCTCAACAATGAGAAGTGACATCCCCAGTTTAATCTACAGGGTTCTACAACTAAAGAGATGTGCCACATTGGGTTCCACCCTGGGTCCCATTTAATTATGTGAATTTCATAGAGATTTCAACTAAATTAGTACCATATTTCCTGTCAAGTATACCATAAATATATAATCATGCTCTCTCTGCTAATAGATGCTCAGTTAATGCAGAACTTAAATTTTCTTCACTTATATTTTTGTTGTGATTTAACCTTTTAATTGAACTACAAGATGTATATGGTATCACAGGTTCAAAGGACCCAGAAGAGAATTCCCACAGTCCAATGGACTTTTAGATCTTTCCATTTTGCTTGAAAATTCCCATATACAGTTAGCACAAGAATATAAGTGAAACTCTTGCATACCTTTGGGTATTGGGGGGGAGCCCAAATATAGATACACATACACATGTGTGTGTGTGTTTGTGTGTGTGTGTGTGTGTGTGTGTGTGTAAAACCACAGCCTATATTAGCACTCATGCCATATAGGTTTTCTGTTGTTTTATAGTCCTGAAGAAAAAACAAAGATTCAGACCAGGATAGAGCATGCTCCATAATATAATTCTCTTCTCTGGCAGTGATTTCAATCTATTCCGTTTGTATACACAGTATTACAACTAAATTTGAGCTGGGTAAGCCTCTGAATATAGAACAAAATGAGTAGTTTATACTCCACTATGTATTGCCCACCCACACACTGCACTTACACAGCTTTAATTGCCCAGGTCTTTTTGGAAATAAAGTGAATTTCACCCTGAAGTTATAAATAAGGCTCTTCCATCTAGATATCATACTCCAGAATGTATATATCACCACTGCAGGCTCACTTAAGGAAATGTTTTAAATCATCAGTGTTGAAATTATTCAAAGATTGGGAAGCAGAGTAAATTGATTAGACAAAATGTTTTCATTGAACAACCATTTCTGGGGGCTACAAAAGCCTACACAATGATGAACTGCTTTCCATTCTAATTCCCAGCAGAGATGAGAACTAAAGGAAACAAATAAATACAAAAGAAAAAAAACATTGGCAGTGTACATTTCTGTTCCTACTTAACATTGTCTCCAAGATTCCTAACTGACAAATATAATTAAATTATCAAATATAGATCATCTACACAACAGGGCTCCTGTGTACCGAGTTTAGTTCTCATGATCCTCTGACAGCCTTAGTTAAGCATCAGTGGATCATATACAACTAAGGCCACCTAAGGTGCAGATCTCAGGTATCATGGAAAGACAGTAAATGGTTAGTATTATACTGTATTTTTTTGTGTTGTTGTATTTTTACTGTCAGGAATAACAAGAGTACCATACATACAAATATACATATGTATGACATATAATGTCCCTGTAGCATCATGAATTAATCTCCAGTATCCATCCCACCTACTGGGTCTCTGCTTCCAAACACTAATATGAATTTAGAGCTTCGAATTTGACTTAAAACCCCAGTAAAAAAGTGGATGTTATTTTATTTATGAAAGAAGCACTGTGCCTTCAATTCAGAGCCAGAATTAAACAAACACAGCCTTTTCCATCACTATGTGTTCATGCCAAGAAAAACTTAACCTGTTGGTGTGCTGCCTGGCAGTAAACATATCTCTGACAAATGACAATATTAATTGATATTTCATAAATAATTGCTATAGTAACAATATATAACAATATGTAACATACATAGTATCAACAGCCCTGGCAAATAACAAGTGAACACAGATATAGAGACACAGGTCTGAATGGATTTCCACAATTTATAACAGACTAGCAACATACATGGAAAAGAACTCTAATCTACAACTGGTTGCAAAAATACAATGCATAGTTTTTGGCAAATATGGAATTTGTTATAGAAAGCAGTCTCTGCTGGCAATTAGGACCAAATAATATATATAGTATGTAACTCCTTTTAAAAATGCAATCTCTAATTGATGACAAATCAGTAACTTCTTATAGAAAACTTTTTTGAGGCCTATATCTCTGTATTTGTGTTCACGTGTTATTTGCATTATTTTCAACAATATTTATTACATATTGTTATAGACTGTTACTCTATAAATTATTTATAAAATATCAATTACTGTTTTTGTTATTTGTTTGGGATGTGTTTATTTCTGATGGTTTGGTTTATGTTTCTGTGCTTGAGAACTTCCCTTCTCGTATTTGTTGTATACGAGAAGGTGAAGCAACAGGTAGTGTGCAAAATGAAAATGTATCTGAACTTTGTCCGTGCTTAAACCACTCTGGTTGTAGGATTCAATAGTAGATAATCTTTTAAGTATCTTGGATGTCTGATGATATTAAAGAAACAATATCTCCTAAACATGTCTACAAAACCATGACTTTGGCTCTAGCCAAATGAAGTTGCCACCTTAATTTTTCATGTGCAGTAGGCCTGTGCAGTATATTATTGTTTCCAATATATGTTCCATGGATAAAAATTGTGCCTGGCCTCATAGCACTCTCTTGGTCTGTTCTTGATAGGCAATTTGCTTTGAAGAGTTGTGAAAACTAAGAGCTTAAAAGATTGCAATATCCCTGCCAATATTCATCTGATGACATGTTATGGTATATTACTTGAAAGAGTATTCACCTTCTTATCATTTTTCCAGGGAATAACATTGCTTTACTCAGACCTCGTGTGAAACATTTCCACTAATGACTTCTGTAGCATGATTTACCTTAAAGATTTTTTTAAAAAAAGAGTTTTAACTTAGTCCTTACGATAATCTTGTAAAGTAGAGGGAGAGAGAAATGTTTTTGTAGGCCACCCAGATCTCTTGAGCTTGGTGACATCCTTGTGATATTTGCAAGCTCAAAGCTTGTACAGAAAGAAAGAAAGAAAGAAAGAAAGAAAGAAAGAAAGAAAGATGGGGGGGTGGAAACAGAACTGATAGATTCATACATCTGGGCCTGTGGCTTTGAGCATCCCATGTTCCTCATGTGTATCACTTACCTGGCAGACAGATACAACATGGTCCTCTCCATGCTAAGGATAGATATGCCTAAGAAATTTGGCCAGAGCAATAGGGGAAAGTTTAATTTCCATTTTGTTTGGAAGAATATACTCTAATTCACAAACAAGGGGAGGCTTGTGGTTCCACACCCTGATAGAAGTACATCGTTTTGTCAGTGCTAAATTGCTTCTTTCCTATTAGCAGACTTCAGATAACATCCCCCCCCCCCGGCACACATACATACATTTAATGACACCGGATCTCATCTGATCTTAGAAGCTAAGCAGGCTCAGTCCTGGATGGGAGACTGCCAATGAATACCAGCTTTTGTGGGCTATATTTCAGTGGAAGAAACTGGCAAAACCACCTCAGGGCTCATCTATACAAGGCAATAAAATGTGGATTGATGAGCAGTAACAACAATTTGCAGCAGCTTTCATTTGTCTGCATGTGTTTTTTTTTCAAGACCGTAGGCATGCGAAGCCATACATATTTGTTGTTCTAACAAGCATGCCTGTGAATCGAGATGGTGGGCATGAGTGAATTACTCATGTTTTTATTGTTACCAGTTGCTGTCACCAAACAGGTTTTTTAAAAAGCAAATCCAAGGTGTGGAAGTGTGATCTTCCACAGGAAAAAAGGGGGTGGGGCAAAGGCTGTTTTATTGCCTCAGCACATAGTCACTATGGAGAAAATCTTAACATGGCAGTTATGGGCACTTGTATTGCCAGCAAGCACCTCCCCCTTCACACATCCAACCAATCAGGTTTCCACTTCTGCTCTTATCGGGAAAGTGCATCAAAGCAAATTGGTTATCCCAATGAACAGGATTGCACATTTCATTTGGCATTCAAAAAAAAGTTAGGGAAAGCCTCAAAGGTTTTTCCCATGGAATATTTGGAGTCCCCCCAACTTCTGAAATAATAATAATAATAATAATAATAAAGTTTTTATTTTTAACCTGCCCCTCTGCTCAGCAACCGGGGCGGCATACAACAAGGTTAAAACAAGAGAGTGTGGAGAAATATGGTGAAATGATGTGGGATCCCATTTAGACAAAACATACTCTCCTCAAATTCTATGAGGAGCATTTTCATCATATAGACAAGCCCTCAGAGTATTCTTTGCCTCTAAGAAACTCTAAGAAATTAATGGGGTCACCATAAGGCAATGAAGGCACACACATTGGAAACTGCTTAATGCAGTGTAAATGTGTAAATTGCTATTGCTTAAAACAATTTGTAAGCCGCTCTGATAACCTTGTGGCTGAAGAGCAGGGTATAAATAAATAAATAATAAATAAATAAATAAAGACACATGGACACACACAAATCTCTCTGGCTTTTCTTCGCAAACAAAGATTCAGGAAGGACTCATCTCACACTTTCTGCTTAGCCTGATTTGTCTAGGATCATTCCTTACATGGAAGAATAATGTATGTTAAGCTGTTTCCAGTGCATTCCAAATATACAGACTGCCAAGGGACATGGTCACTGTGCACACTGGCAGTTGGGGCTAGCATGTGTCTCTATGGGTGTATAGAAAATGAGTCCTAGTGTGTTATGTTTATTGCACAGCTATTATTTTAAAGGCTGGACTACTACACAGATCAGTGATAACTCCTGAAGAATTTGTAACTTTGGCCATGATAATTGCCCATCACCCTCTGAGTGTGAAATGTTCACCCCTGAAAACAAAAATCCCCCATTTGTTTTATATCCCTCTTCTATAGAAATTACATGTTGAGTTATATCAGTGCTGAATTCTGTACAGATCAATGGTCTCTCTCTCTCTCTCTCTCTTTTTTTTTTTTTTTACAGTGCCCAAATGAAAATCTTTCTTACTTCACCAGCTCTAATCATTTCATGAAAGACTTGGAGAATAAAACTTATGTGAATTGTGTGGAATGCAAAAAAAGAAAAGAAAAAAAGTTGGATGTCGAATTCAAATGAAAATATATTTATTATTTTGAAAATAGGATGCAAATTAATACTTTTAGCCTATAGCAAAATGTTTGATATCAAAGAAGTCTAGTGTGCTCAGGCAGTAAGCAATATTTATAACATTAGAAAGGAAAGAGGCAATGAAGACCAAATTCCTAATTCTCCCAGCATGCAGAAAACTGAGATCTGTTTGTTAAACAACTGTTACAGATTCAAGGCCCCTATCCTGAAGTTACTTTCAAATATGTACATCCCCAAAAACTGAATCAGAGCTTTCAAAACAAATACAGGAATGTCTAATTTTGAAATAAGGTTTTAACAATCCAATAGTTATGACCCAGATATCTCCAGAAAGCTTACAAGCAAGGCAGTCAAACTGGCTATGTTAATAATTGTGGAGCTGAAACATATGTTTCTTTAAGCTTTTCACCTGTTTGTTGTATTTCCTTTCTGTATGGATCTATGAGTTCATTCATCATAGTGCACAAAAAGGGTAGGTCCAATAATATTGTTTCTACTCATGCTATAGGCCTAAATCCAGGGTGACACTAGTAGCCCAACAGTAGCATAATGAATACCTTCCCCCCCCCACCATTCCCTGCAGCCCTCCATGGCAACCAAACACCAGAGGCAACCTTCCAAAGTAGATTTTGAAAGAACACAAAAGGCTTCTGGAGGGAGAAATGTCCACTCCAAGTTTTGATGATGGAAGAAGTTCCATCAGTAGAACAAGCTGTGATGGACCTGCCAGCTGAGCTTGCCTCAACATACACAGCCTGGCTGCCTGTCACTGCCACCTTACTTCATTTCCCCTTTTAAATCCCTTAACTGGGCTGGGGCTGAGTCTCCAGGTGACCCTTCCTATGGATAGATTAGGTTTTAGGACTTTATCAGATGAGGAAAATACAGTGTCATAAGGACGCCACATAACTACGAAAGGGCGCACGGATCAGACGACATCACCCTTTTGCAGTTATAAAGAGGCAAAATGATGTACTTTTTAATTGACGGCCTAAGCCATCAATAGATCCCCCTGTGGCTTTTTTGCTGGCATTGCTAGCATGTGATACCTTGGGTCATTTAAATCACATACTTACCTTGCTCTTTTTATGACCCTCCTGGGTTACTTGGGTCTTCTACAGTATGTTTGGGGGCTTAGTGTAACTTTTAGATGTTTATTTTTGTTTTTAAGTTTGAGTTTCCCACACGATGAAATCACATGAGATTTAAAGAAGGAAGTGAACAGGGCTCTGTTCGATTTTTCTTTATTGCTGGGAACCTTTGCTGGGATTACAAGGTAAGTGTGGGAGGGTTTTTCTTTTAAATCCTTTTTAATGCTGGCAAAAGAACGTTTAAAGAGGCTGTGTCTGATAAAGTCCTTAGTGTGATCTCCTTTGGATAGAGTGGATGTTACCTTTTCTAGTGAGTGTAATAAAGCACAATGAGTCTGTGAACAATTTAACAAAACAAACTGGTTAGTTTATTATCTTCAAGGTTACAAACTTCAACTGTTCAATACTCTGTATATAACATTGCTCCTTTTCTTAGTTTCTCTTATTGTTACTGTTTAGTGACAGACTATTTCTATAACCATATATGTTAACACTTTAGTCTTTTGGCTAAGTTAACCAAATTGCTTTTATACACGACACTCTCATTATCTCTCAGACAGCAGACTGATCCACACTTTCTCTCACAACACTCAGCTTCAACTGTCCCTCTCTTAACTCCAACTAGCTCTCTTAACTGACATTCACTCAGATCATACTCTCAGAACCCCCTCCCATCACAGTTTCCTGCACTGGGATTGGCTCCCACATTCTCTCATTTCATTTACTTAAAGACCCCTTGCATCACAGCTCCCCGTGGTTCCCTGATTCCTTTTTTTACATGCTTTCCAGCTCTAGTTCTCTGCACAAGCCCTCTGAATCCTGGTTATAGTTGCAGTACTAGGAACATTCTTATATTGGCGTGGGACTGCAGTTGGAGGTACATTGTATCAGTCATATCTGAGTTGTTTAAGCTACATTTCACATGCATGTACTGCCAGTGTTAAGACTTTCAAATAGTTAAGACAGCTCCATGTGAGACTGTGCTGTTTCTTCACTTCAAACAGAGTCTTCCAATTATTTTTAAGGAAGAACTTCATACTTCAAATTATTTGGATCTGAAATGAAAATGGGAAGGAAAATCACATCTTGGCTAAAGTCTTGGCTGGAATTCCATTTCTGTTATGTTTGATCAAAGTCACTGGAAGAATTCATGAACTATTTCTTTTTCAAAATATGGCAAGGGGGAACCTTCAAAAGCTCAATTCAGCTAATTATTTCAGTGGAAAAAATAATCATGTTAACTCCTTTTAGTTAGATAAAGTGTTCTACGAAACCCGTCACATACACTGTCAACATGCATCCCCCCACCCCAAATTGCCACAATCTATTTATTCATCTCTTTAATGTTTCACAATCCTCCTTGTTATTCTAAATATGTATTTTAAGTGTGGTCATTGGGTTTGTTTGTTTGTTTGTTTTAAAAAAATCCTGTCTAGTTTTATTCTGTATAAAGTTTTAAGTACACTGATATACATATTCAGTAAGCTCTTTGTAGTATATTCTCAATGAGGCTTAACTGCTAAGTCAAATGTTTTCATTGTATCCAACCTCTGTTTTTATGGATGTTACAGCTGATGGATTTTTGTGTTGTGGTTTCTTGCTGATAAAATAAAATTGAATTTAAGAGAAGAGGCTGTGGTCATTGGCCACTAGGATACTATGAGGGCTAGAAAAGCTACAGGGAGATAAAGGTTGTGCAGTCAGAGGTAAGCGTACTAAAAAATAAAAGAAAAAATGATAAGGGGAATAGACTCATACTCAGTGCCTACAGAAGCTGTGGGAAACCTTTGCCCTTCTAGATTTTTTCTTCAACTACAGTTCTATAATCCCTTACTATTGTCCATGCGAGGTGGAACTGAAGGAAATTGTAGACTAAAACATCTGCAAAGTCAAATGTTCCCCACCTAAGGCCTTGAGCAACATGAGCTGTCCTCATCATTATCACCATTGTTATCACAATCTCCTTTCCAAATGACAATGCCTTTACTATTCTCATTAGACTCAACAAGTAAGTTCCTATTAATCATCAGCTTGTGCAAACTCTGGAAGGAACGGTGGCTACTCAAAATAATGGTTGTCAAGTTGGTTTCTGTGTGTTTTGGACACAACACTTACCATTGCTGTGCTGTGCTGATTAGGACTTATGGGAGATGTAGCCCAAAACAAAGAGAGGACAATAGCCTGCTTACCTATAACTAGGGGTGCATTTACACTGTAGAAATAATGCAGTTTGACACTACTTTAAGTTCTGCACCTCTATCCTACAGAATACTGGGATTTATAGTTTTACAAGGTCAGATGTAGGATGAAGCCTTTGCAGTTAAATTGGTGTCAAACTGCATTATTTCTACAGTGTAGATTAACCCTTAGACTGACTAGTGGAAGGGACAATTTTGTATTTGTGTATTCTTTTTGTTTTAAATCTGAATGTAAGCAATGTAATACACATGCCTGTTAAATTTGAAGTTAAAAATCTATAAACATCTAATTGGCTTTGGATTTAAAAGATTTTATATAAAAAATGTCCAAATAATAAAAATATGAAATCTTTCAGCATATGTTGGCTTCAGCAACAAGTACAGTGTGCCCAAATGATGGGGTTATAAACATCACAAAGAGAACACAATTAACAATTGCCACCTCTACCTGACAGCCAAATAAACTATCACTGGTAAATCGCATAACTTCACTAATGTTGACTTTCAGTTGGTCAGTAACCCTTACCTCCTTGATCCTTCCTCTATGGAGGCTACAGTCCACTACTAACAGAAACAGTTTAGCAGATTGTTTTATTGGCATGTTTTGTCCCTTCCAGTGAAGAGACCACAGCTTGGCCTGAAGTTTATCAAGCAAATATTCTTTGAATACTCTAAGGAGAGATCTTTCCATCACTCCAATACAGACTGACTTTCTAAATATTCAACCTTATAAATAGCACCCTTCATTGTGCACTCCCTGTTTGACACAGGTCTGGTGTCTCTTTAGGTACATAAAAAGGACACTCATTGAAATAAATGTGGAAGGGCTACTCCTGATTATGGGCAACTCTGTATATTTCTGTCAAGTCAGAGGAATCTCTGGCTTAGGATATACCCATCTATTATATTAATGTTTCCTCATATTCTAGTTATTTTTGTGCAGTGCTACTTTCCAACATTTGCATTCACTGCAGCAAATTGTGTTGTAAACAACTGGGTTAAATCAACATATTTTTAATTCACTTCTTCTCCCATGTGAACAATGCTGCATGCCTCGCTCCTATTCCTATTTAATTTTAGAATGTATTATGGCAGAATACCTAAGGTAATTACAAATCATGATTAAAAGTCTTCTTCAGTTTGTAAATTCTTCTTACAAACTGCTTTTGCTTATTGCTGAGCAAAAATGAACAACGTTATGGAGAATTTAAAGAAAATGTTAATTGGTCATTCCATACCAGTGCAAATAAACTTTGAGATTAAGACACCACATACCTTGTGGTTTATATTGAGTCAATATATAAATGGAGGAGGGGTTAAAATTATTAAGAAATAAATAGTTAACAATTTTATGTTTGGATTAGACTGAAAATATTCTTGACATTGAAATGCAGCTTATTAGACACCCACCTTCAGTACTGAATAATAAACCAATTCTGTTTTATTTTTTGTCTGTGGAATTAAAGGTGTTACCCTTTATATTAGGGGGTCTTAAGGACCCCCCAAAATATCAGTGTTAGTTTGGGAAATTAATGTACTCAGCTTGGATATGCAAGAGGGGGAAACAGATAGCAGATCTTTTGAGTTTTGTATACTGGTAATCAGGAGAAGACATTAAGCAGCTGCACAGCTGGACACAGTGTCCACAGGAAGGGGATCCATGTGTGCTTGAGTGGAATTTTGGAAGGGTTTTTATAGTCAATATTTGCCTCCACAGGATGGGATCTATAGTAGGAGACAATGCTCCTCAATGCTCAAATGAAACAAAGGCACTCCGGATATGTTAATGGTATCTTAATGTGTGTGTACTTTTCAATTGAAAGGGAGGAAATAACTTCTTTCATTCAGGAAGGTGAAGGAATGAGGGTTGTTTACAGGTCTGAGTCTCCCAGCTTTAGCTGATAGGATTAGCCAGGTGTCAAACACAGGCTGGTTTTCTTCTGAAATTCTTTGGGGTGATCCATTATTTAACATATGTTTGCAATATGTTCCCTAGTGACTCTTCCTTTTCTGCACCCAGCTTGGACATCTGGCATTTCTAGCTCCATGTATGGTAAAAGTCTTTGTTATAGAATTTTGAGCATCATTTTGTTTGCATGGGCAATTAATGCAATGGCCATTATTGCAACCCCTGATGTCCCCTTTCTTGAGGATTGGCACATATGCAGTATGCCCCCTGGATGCATGGAGGGTACATTCCTAGATTTACCTTGGATACTGGAAACCGTGGATAATGGTGAACCCAAATAAAATGAATGACTTCCAGCCCAAGCATTCAAGAGTCATACTAGAGGACCTAGAAAATGCTTATGCTTAATAGTGCAAATCCATGTTTTTCACTATCTACAGGGATGTTCTTCGGGTTTTATTTCAACACAAAGGTTTGTTTAGTGTTCTTCAGTTTTACTCTAATGTTTTCTATTAGCAGTTCATGGTCTGTGACACAATCAGCTCCTGGTCTTGTTTTTGCAGGGGGAAAAATGAGCTTCTCCATCTTCTGCTTCCAGTGATGTAGTCTATTTTATTTCTATTTTGGTATCCATGCATATGGACACCTCTTTTATTGGTTGAAGAATGTGTTTGCAATCACAAAATTCAATCAGTCACTTTCCTGCTTTGTTTCTTGATCCTAGGCCAAATTTTCCTACAATCTTTGATTATGCTCTATTTCCTTTTCTACATTTCAATTGCATATGATTAACAAGAAGTCATGTTTTGTTGTGTGATCAGTTTCTTCCTGGACTCCAGCATCAAATCCTTCAGTTTCTTCTTCTTCTGTCTCTATAGCTGGAGCATAAATTTGGAATAAGGTTATACTGATGAGTTTCCCATGAAGTCTTATCGACATGATTTGGTCAGACTTTCTGTTATATCCTTTGACTGCTTTTGCTATATCTATCCTCTCTATAAATGCCATGCCATTTCTTCTTAGATTTTCATTTCTATAGTCAAAGATTGTAATTATCTGACTCAAAATGTACCAGACTTGTCCACTTTAGCTCGCTTACCCCAAGTATTGCAATTTTTATAAGTTCCATATCTTGTTTGACTACACTGATTTTCAGACATGGTCAAAAAGCCCAGGAGGAGCATGTGAGGAAGACTTTACTGTTCCACAAAAGGGTACTGGTTTCAGAAGTTGTTTAGTGTGGTTGTTGTCATCCTTGCATGCTGAGTCTGTGCTACAGCTGCGAATAAGGCATCACTTTCAATTGACAGGGAGGTCCAATCAATGAAAAGTGATGCCTTATTCATCGCTATATCACAGACTCAGCATACGAAGATGACAACATAATTTGAAACTGGGACCTGTTCATGGTACAGTAACATTGTCTTCGCATACTCCTCTTGGGCTTTTTGCTTCCCCCAATTCATGCTTCTCATATTCCTTATTCCCATAATATGTGTTGAACAGCTTTGGACTTTCTATTTGCCTCTGAGTACATCAACAGCTGAACATCCTTTTAGCTTGAGTCCAGTTGTGTCATTAGCCACATCACTGCTAGTAATTCTCCTCGGCTCTATCGTAGTAGCTTGCTGAATGCCACCTAATCAGGGAGTTTCATCTTCTGGCACTATCTGTCATTTCATTTCAGATTGTCTCATCATAGGGTTTTTGTGGGAAAAGATCTTCAAAAGGAGATTACTATGCCTCCCTCTGTGCAGTACTAACAAGTGTTGCCTATGATGCCCCTGCCTCAGATCTGTCTCTGAGAGATCCTCTGTTAGTGTCACCCTTAACTACTGCTGCCCAGTAGCTGTTTGGCACATTTAGTCTGGCTCTTAAGCAAAAGCCTATATGATATGGGAGATCATAACAGCAGCACTACTATATCAGCATGGTCTCTTTCCTCAGAGGAGCATGCAGCCCCAGCACCAGGTAGAAAGGTAGTGCTACCTAAGAATTAAATGCTAACGAATATGAAATTAAAATGATCAGGGACCTACACACATTAAGCACACTTAGTGCTGTTAATTTTGTCTTCCATCTAGTAATTCCTCTGAACAGTGAATTTAAAAGTCTGTGCTTTAGGGAAACATTCAGTAAAACAAAATAAAATCTCAGTTATCCAAATAGCCAAGAGGACATTCAACACTATTTGGATAATCATCAGGAGTCCAACCAAAAGAAGGCGGCTACCAGGCTCAACAGGCAGCTTGTTTTCAGCCCGGATGGCTCCTGGAGCCCTGGTGGCCTCCCCACAGGCCCCACACGGCCACGTGGCGGCTGGCATGGGGCCCACCATATTGGGCCTCTTCTTCCTGGCCTGCTCTGTGGGCCTGAAAGAGGGGGCAAAGTGGCAGGCCTCTCGTACCCTGATTGGCTGGCATGGCATGGGGGCGGGTCTTCTGGCTGGCATGGCTGGATGACGCCACCCTGCATGGCATTTTGTGATGGCCGCTTTACGGCTATAGCTTTACAACTCCAGGGTTGGTATATAAGCTGGCCCCGGTGTCATCATAGCATTGCTAATGCAGTTGCAGATGCTTTGCCTCACTTCCAGGATGACTGGTTCCATATGTTGGCCCTGGATGTGGACCCAGAGCCAGCCCCCTTCCCTGTGGATCTCTGGCACCTTGAGAATGGATGGTGATTCAAGGGGTCATTGACTTCTTGGCCCTGTCTATACGAGCAAGCTACAGAAGGGCAGTGGATCATTTCTTTGCCTTCAGAGAGACATGGTTATGGGAGCTCCTGGCCTGCCTCAGAGCATGAGATGCTGCACTACTTGGCAGCTTTGAAGGACCAGGGACTGGCTCTGCGTACCATCTCCATTCACATGGCTGGAATTTCCTTTTTCAGCAAGGTGGCCAACTGCAGTGACCCTTGTACCACCTTCTTCGTTTGCAGTGCAGTGGAGGGCTGGAGGAGGATGAGCCATTGCACGGCTAATGCCACATGGCCAATTTCCTATGGCATCCTTGTACGGCTGGTACCCATGCTGTGCAAGGTATGCAGGTCGCGGTATGAGGCCCTGCTTTTCGGCACGACATTTACAACAGCTTTCTATGGGGCCCTGTGGATCAGCAAACTGGTCTGTTTCTCCAAGACAGATGTGACAGGCAGGGTTCTGTAGGTCACATACATACCCTTGGGGGATGACATGCTGTAACATCCAGATTTGGTGCTCCAAATGTGACCAGTATGGCAAAGGGACAACTCTGTGGCTGCAGAGTACCCCAGGCTTGTCGACATGCCCGGTGGCCATGATGCATTGGTTCCTGAACATGCAGCATGCTGGGAGTAGCCCACTATTCTGGCACAAAGGTGGGACACCTCTGACAAGGTTTCAGTTCGTCAGCATGCTGAGGGCTGCACTGAGGCAGCTGGGTTTGCTGGCTGGAAGCCACTCCTTCTGCATTGGCAGGATGAACACAGCAGCACAAGGGGCCTGCCGAAGGAAACCATCAAGCAGCTGGGCAGGTGGCACTCCGGGGCCTATCACATGTACAACTGGCCTGAATTAGCTCTCTCTTTACAGATTGCCTGACTGAGTGGGAAGACCTTGTGGTGATAGCTGTTAGGGTTGGTGGAAGGCTGGTCCCATTGGGGACTGCCTTTTGTGGCGGTTGGCATGGGTCCCAATCCAAATAATTGGTTGGATGAAAAGGTCTCCATCAACGTCTAGGTCAAGTTCAAGTTCACGGAGAACCCCTTTTGCCATAACCTCACTTGTTTCACAGGGAAGGGGAGGATCGTCAGGCAGGTGGCCTGGCCAGGAGTCCTCCCCTCCATGCTGAATGGTGTTGGTAGCGACCGGCAGTGCCATTAGCCAACAGTGGGTTGGTTAATGAAGGGATCTGGACCCTTGTTGTGTACTCCAACCATTATCAGCCATTATCAAAGTTGTGGTCTTTTATTGCCATATATATTCTGCCTCATAGATATTCTACCTCATACTTATGCAAATCATGTACTATGTTTATCCTGATTACGTATCTCAATATATCTTCTGAAGATATACTGTGTCAGTGTCTTGTGTGGTATGAGTGAGGGAACAGTCCAGCTTGAGCCTGCAAGAATGTTGCACATACTGTATCACTCACCTGGTAACTATGTGGAGAACAAATTGTGAATTTGAATGAATCACAGTTGTTCACAGATAGACACTTTAAATTCCTTGATATCATGTATTGTACCTTGGTAAAATATAGCAATACAAATATAAATGCTGGATAATTATTTTTTTAAAAGAAATACTGCTTTGAATTTTTTTGGTAGAGGGCAGGACAGAAACATTTTTTTAAATATATAAATAACATCCCATGCATCCAAATGTGGAAAAAAAAAAACCTCTACGTGGGTATTTTCACTGAATTCATTTACTGTGTAATTTGATAAGGGACTGTAAAAACTACCCATGAAAAATGCAGTGGATATTTTATTGAGTCAGCTGTGCTCTTTAAAGTCTAAGAGATAAAATATACGAATAAGTGAAATAAATAAACTGAATGGAAATAAGTTAATTAAGATGTGGGGGAACAATCTAATGATTTTATTTGCAAGATTTGGAATTACATTTTCCAGACTAAGGAGATTTTCAGACACGGAAAAATCATCCCTTGCCGCGCGAGCAGCCTCCCGAAACTGCTGCGCGGCAAGGGTATTTTTCGGACGACGCTGTGCCTCTTGCGAAGCCGTCCGTGTCACTTCTGTGAAGCTTGGGACGGCTCCGCGCCATATTTCAAGCACGGGCAGCCTCCGTGATTGAAATATGACGCGGAGCCGTCCCAAGCTTCACGGAAGTGACACGGACGGCTTCGCAAGAGGCACAGCGTCGTCCGAAAAATACCCTTGCCGCGCAGCAGTTTCGGGAGGCTGCTCGCGCGGCAAGGGACGATTTTTCCGTGTCTGAAAATCTCCTAAGCCTCCAATACTCATATTATTAATTCTGTTACACTTAGAAGATTCAGGTGGGAAAATATTAAACATACAGTCCTAAAGGTGAGCCAAAGCCATTTGATGGGCCACTTGATGTGGCATACATTCTGCTCTGCTAGTAGAGAGGGAGGCAGTAAAACAGTTGTGTTGATGTGTGCATCCTGGTAGTACATCCATACAAGTACAGATAAAGTATGGTGGTAGAAAGGTATCTGTACATGTTGATATCCTACTGGTGGTGTCCTTCTGGAACTGAAGGAAGGAAATTGTGCAAATTGACTGATTTTATCAAGGGTAGACTATGACCCACATGATGCTGAGACCCCTCCTTTAAGGTATGGCACCTTAAAGGAATCCTTCACTAGAGTAGTACAATAATAGGAAGATAACTCCCTCCTACTGATGGCAGAAAAATAATGGCAGAAAAGAAGATAGGGAAATGTAACCTTCTCTGCCACCTGCCATGGCAACAAACACCCACCAGGGCCTAGGAAGTGGTTGTGGGTTTGTCAATGAATATTTGTTTTGCAAAACTCTCATGTCCATGGAAATGTCCACTCATATATTGGTCTTCTATGGGGGCATTAAAGCAACTCAAGTGGCAGTGCGAGAGGCTGAGTAATGTTCAGAATCTTTAACTCTGTATATACCAGTGGAGCCAGTAATAAACACAGACTCAATAATACAAATAACCAATGAAACTTTATTGAACCAACTTAAAGGACACACACACACACACATTTATTTAATCAAGCAAACAAGACTATTGGAGTAAAGCATGAAGGAGTTAGAAGTGGGTTTAGACTGGCTTTGGGGTAATACTGCACCTGATCCTGAAGCTATGTTCTCCTCATGAGAAGTGAAATTACTGTTGAGTAGAGGCAACAGCAGTTGCACAGAAAGTGGGGTGGGCAGAATTTAGCAGAGGGAGTTAGAGTTATAGAAGTGGGGAAGGAAACACAGGAGTCAGCTGCAAGCCAGCCAGGGGTCAGGGAGGTGTTAGTAGGATATAAAAGGAGGGCACGGAGAGGGGGGAGGAATCAAGGGATGGAGTGACATGGATTTGGGAGGAAAGTGGGATCCGACCAGCGAAATGAGATTTTGAGGGTTTTTTGTAGGAAAAAATCCCCTTTGAAGGTGCCATCTGGATAAAGGAAACATGTGTCTTCAGATGGTTCCCATCAGTGTAAACAAGGGGATTCTGGACTAGCCAGAAACTGGGAAATGGGGATTTTTTGGGGTGAGATGACTGACAGAGTATCTTCCTATTGACTTGAAGATATGAGGAAGATGAATAGTTTTAGCAAAGCAATGAAAACTTTGACTGTATAGATGGATGCCTGCCTTTCTAGCCACAAGGTAAAAAGAACCTTTTCCTACATCAAAAGGGATATTGACTGGTTGTATTGAGGTGTGAATGTGCGGGGAATTTATGGGGTCCCTTCTTGGCTTGCTATGTGCTAGTCCTGGCATTTCTTTTTTCCACACCAGCCCACGGTAGATCAGATTGATATCAAATTATTGCTAATTATAAGTGAACCAGGGTGAGGGATGATAGTTTTTGCAGCTGGGGATGATGGGTATAGTTACATCTTCCCTGTCATGTCTGTGCGATCTTTAGTCAAGTGTTCTATTTAGCACCTCTATATTCAAAATCGTAGGCTGTTTTGTTTAAAGTATTTCATAGAATCATAGAGCTAGAAGAGACCACAAGGGCCATCTAGTCCAACCCCCTGCCCTGCAGGAATACCCAACCAAAGCATTCCTGACAGATGGCCATCCAGCCTCTATTTAAAAACGTCCAAAGAAGGAGATTCCACCACACTCCCAGGCAGCACATTCCACTGTTGAACAGCTCTTACCATCAGGAAGTTTTTACTAATGTTTAGATGGAATCTCTTTATTTACTTGCTTACTTTCAAAGAATGGTATACTTTAAGTACCCCATCATATTTTAAAGGTATATCTTGCACTTTGAAATAAATATTTGAAAATCATAAATACAATACTTTGAATTTCCAAATATTGCTGAATAGGTTTGAAATTTCAGTTCTGGTCTAACAGTTGCATTGAAGTGAAGTGAGGTGAAGTTTTCCTGACTATTTTCACAAAACTGAAAAATTTCTTTCTCTTCCTCCACCCCCCCCCCACAGCAATGTGGCTTGTTGGAGTGTTAAAATATTCATGGAAAAGTGGGAACACATTGGCCCGTTGCCATGGCAAATGTATCAATGCTCCCTATCTTCCTAGGAAGGCACTGAAAGAAGGAAAAATTAATCAAGGTGCTTGAGTGGCAGGCTGACTTGTATGTACTTTGCCTTTACATACTAATACCTCGTGCTCAAAAGAAAGTTTACATGTTCAGAATCTTTCCAAGCACCCAGTGGAATAAAACTAAAATAAAAGTAAAAGTAAAGTTATAAGTTAAAAGAAAATCAACTAAACTAAATTAATCTAAATTAAACTGCTACCTGACCAGAGTAAATTCAAATATCTACTCACCCAACTGTGAAAGGGGAAAAAAAATTCTTTTGAATGGGGTTACTTACTGGCAACCAAGATATCATATTAATGCCAATAAGGGCATATCCACACTGATTATTGATGACCAACCATGAAATAACGAGACCAGACACAAGTAAATGGGTTGAATAACTGCCACTTTATTTATCTATACCCTATTTAACTGAATTTCGGCCCAGGGATAAGCAAAGCAGGGGGGAGCAACCTGATTTGGGTCCAGCTGAGGTCCAGGTATCAACCTGTGACCAGCCTCCCCAGCCTTCCCTTGGGCGAAACAGGGGGCAGTCCAAAAAACATTGGTTGCTGCCCAGACAGTTGTTTACTGGAAGGCAAACGCAGGGGGTTCCACCCAAAGTCACAAAACTTTATAAGAGAGAATAAACACCCAGGTCAGCCCCAAGGGCAGACTCCTTCTCCACCACCACCCCAGGTCCCATAAGCCATAGAGGCAGTTACAGAGCCCAGCCCTTCACCAAAAGGGTGCCAAGGTATACAATGATCTAATAAATCCCCCCCCCATAACCTGCCAAGTGAGAACCTATTTTAGATACCACCCATAGCCAATTCTCCAAGTCCCATCAGATACAGTAGGCAAAAAACCTCGGGTAAAGGGAAAAAATCCTACCTGGCCCAGAAGTAACCAGCTTAGCTCACCCTGCACTGAGGGTGGGTGGGTTGCAGCAAGAAGAGCAGAGGAAACATGAGGTGGGGGGAGGGAATTAAATAACCTCTGACTTCTCCCCTGTCATATGACCAGCACTTGGCATCACATGCTAAGTGCAGGAGATTCTGGTCTCTATTCATGGAGACCATCAAACCACCCCTCCTCCTTGTAGCGTTGTTCACTGTGCACTCAGGGAAGTGCAAAAAGGCCAGAAAATCCAGATTTTGTTCCTGTTCTTTCTGATTTTATTTTAAAGATCCACACACATTTTGTCTATCTCAGAATATTTTATTTCAGCTTCTGGTATGATCAGACACTTTTTATATCAGTTCCCCAGGTCAATTTATTTTAACCCAGTATAACATTGGAACGAACAGGAACAAAATCTGGGACTTTTCCATCAATCTGGATGTGCCCTAAATTGCGTAGTGGATGGAATTAAGATGGTTATATAGCAAAATAGGTGATACAGAATTCTGGCCATTGTTTACAACTGCAATGCTGCAAAATTTCTACTCTGTATGTCCTTAGTTTGTGTGGCTTCAGCAAGCAAATAAGACACTGGGGGAATTAAATATTTCATCATAGCGTGCTTAGATGCAGGCTGTTGACACACTGCAGAAAAAAATCCAGTTTGATACCACTTTAACTGCCACAGCTCAATGCTATGGAATTTTTGGATTTGTAGTTTTGTAGGATATTCAGCCTTCTCTATCAGAGAGCCCTGGTGCCACAACAAACTACAAATCCCAGAAGTCCATAGGATGGAGCCATGATAGTTAAAGCAGTTTCAACATGCATTATTTCTGGAGTGTGTAAGCAGCCTAAATCCACTTGTATATGTATGTAAAGCTATATCACTGTATCAATTTCGGATATCACATTCATTCAAAGCCCATTGTGCTTTCTGTTGCACGTTTCCAGGTTTTGTATCCAACAGAACTTTTATTGTGAAAGCACTTGGGCAAAACTCCTTTGCACAACCTCTTGTGCAATGAACTCAATGAATTCAATGGGCTTTACTCCCAGGTAACTGAGCATAGGATTGTAACATAAAACATAACAGTTTCTTTACAACTAAAGAGATATCAGTGTTGGGGGAAAAAATGGAGTCCTCCTTTCCTCCAAAGGGAAGAGACATTTTCCCAGCACTTTCTGGGGGTAGAGATTGCCATTAGCAATGGCAGTAGTATACCTGCTCCTGGCCTTCTGTTTACTTCTTACAGTGACATCTGTTCTAATAGCCTTGCCATTTGTCATTTTTGCACCTCTCACTGTGTCTTGGACCAAGACCAAGTGTTCAGAGACTTTGAAAGGGGTGGAGAATATTTGGGTGATAATTCAGCAAAGTGACCTTTTGGGACAGAGAGAAAGTAGGTGTTGTGCATTTGGGTTTTATTTTATTTTATTTGAGAATTATGGCTCTGGAATGCACATGGAAGGTTTGTGACATACTTAATTGCAATTTTATTTCTTTCACTGGTATTATATCGAGTAGAGTTATTTAACAGCAACAACCCACAATGGGTAATCAACCTAAAAGACACTGACTCTATTTTTTTCTTAATGTTTCTATAAAGATCAGAAGCAGTGGAAAAGTATTTGAAGATCCTTAAGAAGACCGACCTGAAAAATTGCTCTGTGTTTGCACTTGCACACATATATTTTATAAATTTCCTCCTGTTATTCTGATGATTTATAGTATATTCTGATCTGGCTTAGTAATAGGGTGTGGAAAAGTTTACTTTTTGGACTACGCCTCTCAGAATCCTGCAGCCATTGTGTCTGGTGGGAATGCAAGGTGAGGAACATTCAAAGCTGTGATGCAAAAGATTTTTTCCTTGTTCTAGTATGCATTACATGGTGGTGTGCATATAGATCTATAAGACTAAGACACGGAACAACAATGCATATTTTCATTGAACAGGACTAGAGTGAATTAGAAGCAGTAGTGTTGTTTCTGATACAGTGGCATGCCTGGCCCATTAGTTCAGTACCTTAATTTTTCCTTGGCATTACATATTTGTTCTATATTATTATGTTTTTTATCTAAATAGTTTTTATTATTGCTTGATTGACATGTAACTCTAATCCAATTTTGTAAGAATTTTGGATTACCAAGATATATTGCTATTTTGGAAGCAGTGATAGATCTATTTTATATAAGGCAAGTTGGGGTGGATAGACAGACAGACAGACAGACAGGCCAGAGGTTGTCTATACAAGGCAAAAAGTGAATTGCTCCATAATAAAGACAGCTGCAATTTATCTTAATGGGTTTTTGGGGGGTGGGGTTAGGTAGATCACAGGCATGTGAAGCTATCTACATTTCCTGTGCAAATGGGCATGCCCATGAATCAAGATGGCGGCCACAAATGAATTACTCGTATTTTTATTCTCATCAGTTGCTGCTGCTGAACAGTTTTTTTTTAAAAGCATGTCTAAGGTGTGAAAGTGCAATATTTTGCCTTAACAGAAAAGCCCCCCCCCCGAAAAAATCCTGTTTTATCGCATAAGCGCTCACTCACTAAGATGAAAAAAAAAAAGACCATTTCAGGCACTTACCTTGTTAGAAAGTCCCACCCCTGCTCATCTGGCCAATCAGCTTCCAGCTTCTGCTCCTTGGGAAGGTGAATAAATTTGCATTGTTTGTCCCAATGAGAAGGAATATGCATTCCCCCTGCTGTTTTTTAAAAACTCTGGGATAAGCCATGAAGGCTTTTTCTGCTGAGTATATGGCATATTTAGCCCCCCTCCTTTTGAATACGCCAATACAATGTGGGATGCCATTAAGAGAGGTCGTATTCTCCTTGCATTCTGTGAAAAGTACTTTCACCATTTAGACAACCTCATAGAAAAGAAAGAAAGAAAGAAAGAAGTCTCCTACAATTAGAAGAGAGAAAGAAGTTGTAATATAAGCTTTCATACACTTGGTCTGCTTCATCAGATGTAGGAAGTAGAGCAAGTCTACAAAAGTTTATGCTACAATTTATTTCTCTCTTGTCTCAAAGGTACTACAAGAACCCCTTGTTTATTGATATTCCACACAAACTCAGCTATGTCTTTGAATTATACAATTAGATGATTTAACTGTTCAGCAGGAAAAGAATAGTCATAAATATAAAAATCCTAGATGAAAAAGCAGTTGCCGAAGTCTTGGGAAATCCTGATGAGGAAAATCCTGAATGGATGAGAATCTTCAGTTGGGGAATTATTCTGTGTGTGTGTGTGGGGGGGGGAAGTACTTGTATTTTTCTTTTTTGGCACAGAAAATAAATTTCCTGTGTAGAGAACTAGATTTCTGCAGAAAAAAGGCTGTTTTATATGCCCCAAACGCTTATACAAACAAACATTAAAAACCTTACATGTAGTTTTTTCACAGGATAAATCCTAAAGTGGAAATAGTCCTCATAAACTGTTCCATTTTAGAGGGCTTGCTCACAGTTGGGAGAAAAATGGTTATTATTTATTAGTTCCCACAAGAACATTTACAACATTTGCATCCGTACTGTCCAGAGACATCATGGCAACCTGCTATGGTGTTTAAAGGGTTACATTTCTGCATGTAGAATAGTGAGAAGCTGAGCTCCATGTTTCACAGCCTGAACTTTCAAAACATGGTTCACACATTACCATCCTAGCCCTGTTCGCAAGTCATCAAAGAAAGAAGTTGTTGGCTATTGTGTTTCAAACATCCTCTTTTGCCCGCCCCTGCCAGGCTTTCTTCCAGAGAGATTTGCCTAGAGAACTTTCATTTTCTGGAGTGATTATTTGTGCTAGGAGTCATGCAGCACATAGAATGAAATGATAGGTTTTTTTCCTGCTATAATCCATTAACTGGGAGCCAGCATGGCATAGTAGTGTGAGTGATTGACTATGCCTCTGGGAGACCAGGGTTTGAACCCCATTGGATAAACTCATGCAAGTCACGCACTCTCAGCCTTAGTGAAAGCAATGGCACCTCCCTTGCAACAAATCTTGCTGATAAAAATCCTGTTATAGGGTCACTTTAGGGTCACCATAAGTCAGAAATGCCCCTGTGTTCTTAGGGGTTTATGGAGATTATGTGGAAGGTTTTCTGTAGACCTGGTGTTAAATAGCACAAAGAGAAGGAGATCAGCAACAGGAAAATTCCTCATTAGTTATCACACAATATGTTTGCTAAAGCAAGCCCAAATTGTACAGGTGTGGCGAGGTATCTTAACTGCATTTTTATGTGTTTATTTAAGCACAATCACAGTAATTATTCACTTTGTGTTCATAACATAAATATCACTGAAGGCAAATCCTAGTTTATGATGGACTGCTGTTTGAACTATAACAATATTTCAGTTGTTCTATGCTAGCAGCTAACTGTCATGTAAATAAAGGCTTTAACACTTAAAATGTATAAAATGCATAAAACATAGGACCAAGAAGTTGGGGAGAAGTCTGCTATTGTGGGATAATTACAAATTCACAGAGAAGCATTATGGGCTCCATTCCACACAACATCTGTTTGCCTATCACATTAGAAACCTGGGAATATCGTTTCATTTGGTGTGGTATGGTTCCAGCAACACTACAAAAGGAGAAATTGCTACCTTTGTGAGAATCATAAGGAAACCATCTTTCCCTCCCTTGTATTATTCCCTTACTGTTTATACCTGGCGTAATGTACACTGTTATCTACATATATAAAATGCTTTGGTATATTTCCATTCCCTCTCTGCTGATTGGCCACTTAGAAACATGTCAAGAGTATGATCATTTTACGCATTAATATATAAACTTTCAAATCAACTATAATGGCTAACCGCCACCATGCAATCACACGTACACACAGACACAAAGACACACACACAATGCTAGACACAAACACCATACTCTCCAGGACATGAGAGCCCCTTCACCACCATGGAACTGCATGTACACACACACACAGACACACACACACTCTACATGTGCAAGGATGCAAGAGCCCCTCCTCTGCCGCCTTGCAACCACATATATATGCACACACATACCACACTACACACACACACACACATACTATGTGTGCCAGGACATTAGAGCCCCTCCGCTTCTGCCATGCAACCACACGTACACACACACTGTGCTACACACACAGTGTACACCAGGACATGAGAGCCCCTCCACTGCTGCCATGCAATTGCACATAAACAGACAGCATGCTAAACACATACCACACGCAGCAGGATGCGAGAGCCCCTATGTCACTAGCATGCAACTGTGCATACAGATGCAACTGTGCATACAGACACACCATGCTACACACCACACTACACATGCGCGCACCCACACACCACACATGGCAGGTTGTGAGAGCTCCTCTGCCACCATGCAACCTCACATACACACACACACAATGCTCTCCAGGATGCGAGAGCCCCTCTGTTGCCACCATGCAACTTTGCATACACACACCATGCTACACACACACACAATGCCAGGACACATGAGCCCCTCAGCCACTGCCATGCAATCACAGAAACACCCCATGCTACATACACACCATGTGCACCAGGACATGAGAGCCCCTCTACTACTGCCATACACAAACACACACACACCTATCATGCCCCATGAGTCTAATGAGGGTATGGAATCAGAGGATGACATGGCAGGGTACAGCACTATGGGCCCTGCCACAGGTTCATCTACACAGGTTTATCTAGGGAACCCTGCCAACCTGGAGGCTCGAGCAGAGGAAGAGCCAGGCCCCAGTGGGTTGGCACCAGTCCCAGCAGAGAGTCCTGCCAATTCAGATAATGACAAAGAAGAAGAGACTAACTTATCTCCACCATCATACAGCTAGAAGTGATCTCAAAAGGAAGCTCAAAGGAAATTGCTGAGACTTTATGAGAAACACCTGCTTGTCAAGAAGCACCTAGCAAAGCCTTGATTGCTATATATATGCTTTGGGAAAATGTGGAGGCTTTGTCAGAGATCATCTGATCTTCCTGGAGAAAGCTTCATGTCTGATATCTCTGACTCCATGCCTTGATTCCTGTTGCCTTGACTTGTGCTTAGACTTTGGATTGTTTCCTGACTACACTGTTGCCTGATCCTGCTGACCCACGGACCTACTTCTTGACTACGCTGCCTTCTGTAAGCTTTGACCTTTGGACTCTATTCTGGGCTCTTCTCTGTGTGCCCTCTTGCCTGTGTTGCTGCTTCTCCAAGAAACAGAACTTTGCTTGTTCTAACACTTATCCGGCAACCCTTAATTAACTTTGCTATCACTGGGAGTTGGCCGCTTTCCCAGACCTTGTTGATCCTGTTGCTGGCATTTTGGGGCTGCTTTCTCAGACAACACCACACATTACAACACCACACTACACATACACCCCACACTACATCCCACATGATACACACACACACCACACACACATCCCCCATGCTACACCACACCAGGACACAAGAGCCCCCTCCACTTGAAGCTTTCCACATATTTCCACCCCAAAGTCCAAAAGCAAGGAACAGCTACAGACAGCACAGAAGACCCAAGGCCCCAGCCCAAAAGCAAGGAGCAGCTACAGACAGCACAGAAGACCATGTTGTGGTGGCCAAGACTGAGGGCCAAATGCTGCCCTTAAATAGCAGTTCCCCTGGCTGCTTCAGGTGTACTTCATGATTGCAGCTGGCTGCATCTGATAGCTTGGCCCTGGTTCTTCCAAGATTCCCACAGCCAGGGCCTGATTCTGCAAAGAGGCTGTGCCAGCTGCTGCATCCAGGGGCCTAGTCCTGTGAAGAGAGGCAGATCCTGACACCTAATCAGCCAATCAGCACACTGAAAACAGCAACTTACCCAAGAGAAATATATAGATAGCTACTGAGCACCATACTATGTCATCATATATCAACATTGCCTGTGACGTTTTAAAGTGTTTTCTAGCAGTTCAAGAAGGATCAATTCAAGGAACAGTCAAGAAGGATATTGAGGGAATGTGTCCAGAGAAGTGCAACCAAGATGATCAAAGGTCTGGAACCAAGCCTTATGAAGTCAACTTAAGGAGCTGGACATCTTTAGCAGGGAGAAAGAGAAGACTGAAAGGTGACATGATAGTTATCTTTAAAAACCTGAAGATGTCATGAAGAAGATGGAGGCAGTATTTTCCCCCTGCTGCTTCAGAGACTAGAACATGAACATATGGATCAAATTACAAGAAAACAAAATCTACCGATGTATTAGAAAGAACTTTTTATTTTATTTTAAGAGTTGTTCAACAATGAAATAGATTGAGCTAGAAGTGGCAGACTCTCCATTTTTGGAGGTCTTTAAACAGAGGTTGTATGGACATATTACAGGAGTGCTTTAGTGGTATATTCCTACATAGCAGTAGGTTGGTCTAAATGGCCCTTGTGATCCCTTCAAACTGTAGGAGCTAATCACATGAGCCAGGATACACCAGCTCCCTGCCAGCATATCCTGGCTGTCGATGTGGCCCATTATTCCCCCATTACTTGTATGGAACTGGCTAGAGTCCAAGCAGGCACACTGGCTGCTGCTGCCACCACCATTTTCTTTGCTGACTCAAAAGGCAGGAGGAGTGCCCTCAACATGTGACTGAGGGCCACCTGTATGGTCACATGCTAAAGGACCCCTGCTTGGTTTCTGGAAGAGTCTACACACCCACCCACCACACCACACATACACACCCAGGCTACACACATGCACATACCCCACACATGGCAGAATACAAGAGCCCCTCCACTTCCATGTTTAGAAAGGACTTGAAGCTTTCCACATGTTTCCAACCCAAGGCTCAAGAGCAAGGAACAGGTACAGACAACATAGAAGGCCTAAGAGCAAAGAGCAGCTACAGACAGCACAGAAGACCACGTTGTGGTGACCAAGACTGAGGCTGGATGCCACACTTAAATAGCGGTTCCCCTGGCTGATTCAGGTGTGCTGCATGATTGTAGTCAGCTGCATCTTATAGCTTGGCCCTGGTTCTTCCAAGACTCCCACAGCCAGGACCTGAGTCTGCAAAGAAGCTGTGCTGCCTGCTGCAGCCTGGGGCCAAGTCATGTGAGGAGAAGCAGATCCTGACACCTAAGCAGCCAATCAGCACACTGAAAATGGCAACATACCCAAGAGATGTGTATGTATATGTATATATAAAGTCAGCTTGTAGGGTGAAAGTCAGAAAAGCTAAAGCACAGATGGAGTTCAGGTTTGCTAGAGAGGTTAAAAACAATGAAAAGGGTTTTTTGGTTGTCTGTAGCAAAAGGAAGAACAAGGTAGTGGTAAGGTCACTGAGTGAAGAAGATGGTGAAATGCTAACAGGGGACAGAGAAAAGGCAGAACTACTCAACACCTTCTTTGCCTCAGTCTTCTCCCAAAAGGAAAACAGTGCTCAACCTGGGGAAAATGGAGCAGATGATGCAAAAGGGGAATGCAGCAAAGAATTGGTAAAGAGGTAATTCAAGAACACCTGGCTACTCTAGTTGAATTCAAGTCTCCAGGGCCAGATGAACTTCATCCAAGGGTATTAAAAGAACTGTCAGAAGCAATCTCAGAACCACTGCCAATTTTTAAGCATTCCTGGAGAACAGGAGAGAGCCCAGCAGACTGGAGGACAAATGTCTCATCTTTAAAGGGGGAAAAAAGAAAACCCATATAATTACTGCCCAGTTGGCCTGACATCAATGCCAGGAAAGATTCTAGAGCAGAGCATTAAACTGACAGTCTGTAAGCACTTAGAAATGGATGCCATGATCACAAAAATCAACAAGGGTTTCTCAAAAACAAGTCATACCAGACTAATCTTGTCTCTTTTTTTTTAATAGAGTCACAAGCTTGGTAGATGAAGGAAATGCTGTGGATGTAGCATATCTTGATTTCAGTAAGGACTTTGACAAGGTCTCCCATGATATTCTTGCAAGAAAGCTAGTGAAACATGGCCTAGACAATGCTCCTGTTAGGTGGATTTCTAATTGGTTGACCAACTGAACCAAAAGGGTGCTCACCAATGGCATCTCTTCATCCTGGATAGAAGTGACTAGTGGGTTGCCACAGGGATCTGTCCTAGGCCCAGTGCTATTACACATCTTTAGCAATAACTTGGATGAGGGAATTAGAGGGCATGTTTATCAAGTTTGCAGATGACACCAAATCAGGAGGGGTAGCTAATACCCCAGAGAACAGGTTCAGAATCCAAAATGAGCTGAACAGATTAGAAAGCTGGGCCAGAACTAACAAAATGAATTTCAACAGGGAGAAATGTTGAGTTCTACACTTAGGCAGAAAAAGTGAAATGCACAGATATAGGATGGGTAACCTTATTTGATAGCAGTCCACGTAATAATAATAATAAAAATAATAACATTTATTTATATCCCGCCCCTCTGTGAAGCGCAATCGGGGCACCTTACAACAGTTAAAACATCATCCAACCCCTCAATCCGACCTACCCCTTTAAAATACAATTAAATAATTTAGAAATTAAAAACATACTTAAAAATATAAAAAAATAAATAAATAAAAATAAAAAATAAAGATGAACAATGGACACTGGATGTGGTGAGATCGGGACAAGCGCAATTTCCTTTTTTGACGGCCGGGTATCTATTCAGGAAAGGCCTGCCGGAAGAGATCCATCTTAAGAGCTTTTTAAAAGCTATTTAGGGTGGTGATGTGATGGATATGACATCCGGCAGGCCGTTCCATAATGTGGGAGCAATAGCTGAAAAGGCCCTCCGGGAGGTTGAACAAAGCCTAGTTTTTAAAGGTTGTAACAAATTCCTCCCGAAAGACATGAGTGCACAGGGAGGATTATATGGAAGGAGGCGGTCCCAAAGATAGGTTGGGCCCAAGCTTTAAAGGCAATAACCAACACCTTGTACTGGGCCCAGAAACTAATGGGCAGTCAGTGGAGTGATTTTAAGACCAGTGTTATATGGTCTCTTCTGGATCTACCCGAGACCAGTCTGGATGCCATATTCTGTACTAATTGAAGTTTCCGGACCAAGCACAAGGGTAGCCCCATGTAGAGTGCATTACAGAAATCAGGACAAAAGGTTATCAGAGCATGTACCACGGTCTCAAGATCCCCGACTTCCAGGAAAGGGAGCAGCTGGTGTATCAGCCGAAGCGGATAACAAGCACTCCTGACCGTCGCATTCATCTGATTCACCGTCTGGAGCGATGGGTCCAGGAGCACCCTGGATTCAGCTTCCATTTGTTTTTCCTCATCCAGTCCATTACTGCCTTAAGGCAATCATTAAGAGAAGAGACACCATCTCAAGTCAGAGCTAAAGACCGAGGCATGGAGAAATATATCCGGGTGTCATCAGCATACTGATAACACCCAGCCCTATGCCTCCGGATGATCTCTTCCAGTGGTTTCATGTATATACTGAATAGCATCGTGGACAGAATGGTGCCTTTTGGGACACCACAATTAAGCTCTTTCCTTTCAGAACATCTGTCCCTGAGCATCACCCTCTGGAATCCACCCGAGAGGAAGGAACAGAACCACTGCAGCGCAGTGCCTCCAATTCCTAGCCTTCTCAGGCTATTCAAGAGGATGTGATGATCTATTGTGTCAAAAGCCGCTGAGAGATCCAGTAGCACCAACAGTCACACTACCCCTGTCAATGCTCAGGCAAAGGTCATCAGCCAAGGCAACCATGGCAGTCTCAACTCTGAATCCCGTCCTAAAGCCAGTTTGACATGGATCTAGATAATCAGTTTCTTCCAAGACAGCTTGTAGTTGGAGAGCAACTGTCCTCTCAATCACCTTACTCAAAAAAGGTAGTAAGGAGACTGCCCTATAGTTCTTCATATCCAGAGGGTCAAGGGAAGGTGTTTTTAGGAGTGGTCTAACTGCCGCTTCCTTCAAGCAAGCTGGAATGAAGTGATGCATCATAAGGGATGCATTGATGATGTCCCTAAGGAACATCCTCAAGGCATCACCCCCATGGACAGCCAGCCATGAAGGGCAAGGGTCAAGAGGGCAGGTAGTCTTCCTCACTCTACGATGGAGCTTGTCCACATCATCAGTCCTTACAAATTGAAATTGATCCAGTATAACCTCATCAATGGAGTTACTCATCAATCGAATTTGCTACAACACTGGTGTCCTAGTCGGCTCTTATCTGAGAGATTTTGTCTGCAAAGAAGTTGTTAAATGTGTCATAGCAGGCTGTTGTTGGGTTTAGTAATGGGTTTTGCACAGGTGGAACCTGTGTCAGTTCCCTCACCACCCTAAGCAGCTCTGCCGGGTGAGACTCTGCAGACGCAATACCGTGCAGAAGAGAAATATTTCCTTGCTGCACGTATTGCCTCTCTATAGGAACAAAGAAATTTCCTATAACGAGTCCTGTCAGGCAAGAGCCGAGTTGTTCACCAGACACACTCTAGTCATTGTCCAACCCACTTTATCCTCCTAAGTTCTTCTGTATACCATGGATGGTGATTTGAAGCGGGTTGGAGAGGACGCTTCGGAGCAATTGTGTCGATAGCCTTGGTAAGATCAATGTTCCAAGTATTGACCAAGGCTTCGACAGAATCACCAGCGTTACCAACCAATGAACCCTCTAAGGCTTTCTGGAATCCAATGGGTTCCATTAGCCTTCAAGGGCAGACCATTCTAGTAGGTCCTCCTACTAGTAGGTCCTCCACCCCTGATGGGATGGACAGTGGCTCTGAGTTCAGATCCCATGTGAAAGGGATCTAGGAGTCTTAGTGGAGCACAAGCTGAACATGAGTCAGCAGTGTGATGTGGCAGCCAGAAAAGCCAATGTGATTCTAGGCTACATCAATAGGAGTATAGTGTTTAGATCGAGAGAATTATCAGTGCCACTGTATTCTGCTTTGGTCAGACCTGAAATACTATGTCCAGTTCTGTGCACCACAATTCAAGAAGAATATTGACAAGCTGGAACATGTCCCGAGGAGGGTGACCAAAATGGTTAATGGTCTGGAAGCCATGCCCTATGAGGAGCTGCTTAGTGAGCTGGGCATGTTTAGCCTGGAGAAGAGAAGGTTAAGAGGTAACATGATAGCCATGTTTAAATATTTGAAAGGGATGTCATATTGAGGATGGAGAAACCTTGTTTTCTGCTGCTCCAGAGACTAGGGCACAGAACAATGGAATCAAACTACAGGAAAAGAGATTCCATCCAATTATTAGGAAGAACTTCCTGATTGTAAGAGCTATGTAGCAGAGGAACACGCTACCTCAGAGTGTGGTAGAGTCTCCTTCTTTGGAGGTTTTTAAACAAAAGTTCATAAAAGCACATATACTTTAAAAAAAACAACCATGGAGGGTACAAAAAAGAGGGTAGCCTATCAAAGTTCTCACAATCCCACCTGGAAATGTTCTGGCAAGATTGCCCATTGATGCTGGAATCACAAGTCAAAAATGGCATGAGGTTTCAGATTTTGGTGCTGGCATTGCCAGCACCAAAATGGGACAGGTGATCCATTTACAGCTCTGGCCCATCAATAAAAAGAAATGCCGGAATAACAATAGCAGGATGCAAAAGGATGTCATTGTGTGATATTGGTGTCCTTTTGCATTCTGCTGTTGTTATTCTGGTGCCACATTAGATGCGTCTGATAATCTCCTATGATTCTAATCACCAATGAATGACTGAAACCTTGAATAACAATGTTTTTCACGGACTGGGCATGTAGCATCCATATTATCTTTACTAAATCTAATACCAGCAAATCACAAGTGATAGCAAATTACTTTTTAAGGAAACCAAACAAAAACAAATATATGGAAGTTTCATATATATGAAATACTTCATAATGAAGTTACTGCACAGTTGGAATGTCTATCGAGTTCAGATATAAAAGGAATAAATGATGCAATATTACTTTTTGATTATTTTATTAGAAGAATCTTGGAATTGAACAGATAATCCCATGCTAAGTGATTTATTACTGGTGAATATGGGCAGAGCTCATATACCACAAAGATAGTACAGATAATAATTCATGCTCTATAATCACAGTGAAATTTAAAGGAAATATATCCAAGTGTAAATAAATAAATAAAATAAAATAAAACAGATTTCCTTGAACTGTTTAACAAAAATAGGAAGACAAAGTTAGATAATGATGGTAGGGCAGTAGCCTGCAGTTTAATAAAATAGGCAGAATAAACTCTAATTATTTGCTATCTGCAGCAGTTCTTCATTTGTAGTGATGCCATTATCACTTGCTGTAAGAAAGTGTTGGCAATATTTTTAATCACTACATTAGACCAAGAATGTTCAAATGGTGCCTTTCTGCAATCATCTTCATGGCTCTCTACCAAAGGATGTCTTTCTGATCTATAGGTTATCACAGCCTTGTAAATAAGCCCAATAAAGTTCCTAGTCTGCCAAATAATTTATTAGCTGGCTAAGAGGATGGTAGTCTGAATTTTCCATGCTGTGGAGAAAAGGTAGTTCCCTCTTTCATGCAGAAATAAGGATGATAAACAAACAAAGAAGGCCTTTTATCAAACAGACAGAGAAATCCACTCCAGCTAAACTGCTGAATTTCCATGATGGTCATGGATGAAAATTCTTTCCTTATGCCACAGGAGGCAAAACAAGAAGAATGGAGTGACATGCCTCTTCTCCACCACTCTCCTCACTCATCTATATGTTACATATGACTATAGTATAGACAAATTGCTAAGTTCATGGCTTTATGTTCCCATTCAACCTATTAGTCAAAGCTAAATGAGGTGGGCACCAAAAACATTATTTGGGCTTTCTTTTAACATTTCATGAGGATTCAGTATGGAGGGGGATGTACCCCACATGCTGGCCACACCTTCAGCATCCTTGTGTACACTTGACTCTACTTCTTGGTCCAAGGCTACTGCCACACTGCAGAAATAATGCAGTTTGATACTTCTTTAACTGCCATGATTCAATGCTATGGAATTCTGGGATTTATAATTTTGTGAGATATTTAGCCTTCTCTGTTGGAGAGCTCTGGTGCCACAACAAACTACAAATCCCTGGATTCCATCGGATGGAGCCATGATGGTTAAAGTGCTGTCAAGGTGCATTATTTCTGCAGTGTGGCAGCAGCCTCAATTTTATAAAGTTCTCCAATTGACAGGAACATTTTACGCAAGTGTAACTGAACATGAGCAAAGCCTTCCTTCAGATCTCTTCACTCTACATAGTAAGATCAGGAAAATAAAATTGAGTCAGTGTGTACCAGAAACATCAAAGACAGGGTAAGTGGCTGGGGGGAATATCAGACATTGAAAAAAGACCCAATGAAGCTCGTGAGAACAACATCACTGTGCAGGGATCAACTCCTGGTATTGCATATGTCATCATCCTGGTGTGCTTGCTCCATCCTTCCTCCATGCTGACATGATAAAAAAGGCATTACTTTTCATTAGTGGGAGTTTCCACTAATGAAAAGCATGGAGGGAGGACAGAGCAAGCACACAAGGAGGATAACGTCATGCAATACCGGGACCTGTTCCCGGTACAGTGACAGCATTCTCATGAGCTCCTTTGGGGTTTTTTCAAGCATCTGATAATCTCCATAGTCTTCTTTCTCCTCATCCATAGAATGAGTCTGGAGAGGATATGAAAGAACAGCAATGGAGCCTGGAACAATAAAGTAAAAAAAAATAAACCAGAGCAACTGATGTATCCTCAGCTGGTGACTGATTGTTAGCCAAGGTTCAAGTGCTTTATCTCCTCACTATGCTAGAATGTGCTAACTTGCTAAGAACATGATTTTCAGTATGAGGAGGGAATAAAATATTTCATGCCATCCATTTTATCTTATGAATATGGATGTTAATATGTAAAATATGTTTGTTACGGGTCATAGTTATGCAAAGATACCTGAATTGGAACTAAAAATATTGAGAGTTCGCCTCTACAAAGAAACCAGCCATGAACAATAAATCCTCCATACTTTCACTGCCATGTAATTTAAATATTACTGACACAGATGTTTGTATATATAATTGAAACATTAATTTGGCTTTAGATTTCCCAGGAGAGTTTATAGAAGGCTCAGACACTTGAAAGAAGAGAAACTATTCTACAAAGTGATTACAAAGAAGCAGCACAAGCAATTAAACGATCTGAAACTTTGTTAAATTGTTTGTGAGTCTTTGAGATCCTTAATTGATTTCTAGCTCATTTATTAAAGAGAGGAGTGTCTCTTTCATTTTGAACAGAGGTCCTCACAAAGATATAACAGAACTAATCTCTCATCACAAAAGGTTCGCTTGAGCCTATACTGACTTGACTTTCTTTTGCTTAGCATCCTCATAATTCTATCAGATTTATTGATATTGATTGGTAATCTTCAGTTGGGCAGAACATTTTCTTGACTTGAAATCACAGCCATATCATCAAAGCTGAGAATTCCGTACTGGGTTAGAGGACCTGTTTCAACTAATTTCAAGTAATTTGCTTTACTTAAATTGTGTTGGTGTTTTACACAACTAAATCTGACTGGCCTCCTGACAGTGATTTACAATGGCGTAAGTCAATTTATGCCATCACAACCCGCTTTTTGGGTTGCTGCAGAATTCTCTTCAGAATTACTAAAAGCCCCCCAACCCATCTTGTAAGCCAAGCAACCCCCCAACACAGCTATTTCTGGGTTATCAGGAAGGGGGGTCCTGCAGGTGCCTGTCACAGGATGTCCAGGATGTTGGACAGGTCATCACTGATCCCTCCACTCTCTGACCACTGGAAATGGCCATGGTGGGGAAAGGGGTTTTCTGTGTGACTTACCAGGTGGGTTTGGGGAGGATGATTAGGAGCTTTAGCTATGAAGTTGTAGTTACATGAGACACACATCTTTCAATGCAGGATCTAAGCCTCAATAATTTACACAATGATCATACAAAGGATAAAGAAATTAAGCGGCTCCATTCTGAACTATATAGACAGGTACCCAATCAATTGTTCTGATTACTTTCCCCAGTCCCCTCCTGCCAGCAATTGGCAGTACACCAAGGAGGTGCAGCAGGACACCTGGGGACAGGGGAAGCTTCTGCCCAGTGCACCACTGATCACTGGAGGAAGGGGTTGGATGTGTCATCCTTCAGCACCCTGTTTGCCAGCACTGTGGAACTCCATCCCTCAGTGCAGCTGCCTGGATTTTAAGGTGCTTTTGAGGGGGGATAGATTGTAGCCATGACATTATGGCTATGTGTCTGATGTAGGATCTCAGCCATAGTCTTGCCACTACTTATTCCTCAAGTGATTATAGAGATGTAAAAGGGAGGGAAGTCTGATCTCAAAGTATGACTGCATACTTTTGCAGAACCTTAGGTTGGTTCTAGTCAACCTATTGTCTGCCTGAGCATTTCCCCCCTTAGGTTTTCTGTGGTTTTTTTCCACGCTGTGAGGCCGTGTTCTGGAAGAGTTCATTTCTGACGTTTTGCCTGCATCTGTGGCTGGCATCTTCAGAGAATGGTTAGGTAGGAGTGGGGGGGGTGTTATATACTGTGAGCCTGTGTTGGAGAGGATATGTAACTTTGTGTATTTGAATGGCTAGTTTCTGGGTGGAGATATGCAAGGAGGATTAGTGTCTATTTGGCTAATGGTTGGTTGATGGTCCATTATCTTCTGGAAATACCCGTCCCTGGGTGGAGTTCATTTGCAAGTGTTGGGTTTTGATTTTAGGGTTTTCTGAGACTGGAAACCAGATTTTGTTTACTTTTAGGGTTTCTTCTTTCCTGTTGAAGTTGTCCAGGCGTTTGTGGATTTCAATAGCTTCTCTGTGCATTCTGACATGAAATTCTGAAACCAGGCCAAGAACTAACATGTTAAGAATGCACAGAGAAGCTATTGAAATCCACAAACACCTGGACAACTTCAACAGGAAAGAAGAAACCCTATAAGTAAACACAATCTGGTTACCAGTCCTGATAAGCACTAAAATCAAAACCCAGCACTTGCAAATGAACTCCACCCAGGGACAGGGGTATTTCCAGCAGATAATGGACCATCACCAACCATTAGCCAAACAGACACTAATCCTCCTTGCATATCTCCACCCAGAAACTAGCCATTCAAATACACAAATTTACATATCCTCTCCAACAGGGGCTGACAGTATATACCCCTCCACACTCCTACCCAATCATTCTCTGAAGATGCCAGCCACAGATGCAGGCAAAACATCAGAAATGAACTATTCCAGAACATGGCCTCACAGCCTGGAAAAAAAACCACAGAAAACCTATGGATGCTGACCATGCAAGCCTTCAACTTCACATTTCTCCCCTTGTTTTGCACCTAAATATTGAATCAAAACCATACAAAACAATGTTGGTGTTACAGTGGAATGGAATTTCCTGTTCCCATATTCCTACAGCCAGTGGTGTCCTGTTTAAAAATGGTCTAGTGGGTTTCCTTGTTTTACAGAATAGGGCCTTGAGAACACAGGGAGATGCATTGGGGAATGGAGACCCCACATCTCTGGATTCTTCAGACAGAAGCAGTTTTGTCAGTGGATGATGTGTCCTAATGGTTTTAGATGATTGTTTACATCTATCCTTCAATATCATGCTTTTTATTTAAACAATGATCTCATTCTTTTTCCTCTGGGGAAAAAAAATCCTATAGTTTGCAATGCAGCTTGAACACAGAAATATCTGAGGTTGTTCTGAGCTGTTACCATTGGCAATCAGCAAGCAAAAAAGGCCATCTCCCCACAAGAAAAAATAGGTGTTCCTTGTGAAATTCCTAAAGCTTGATGTCTCTGTGGATATGAGATGAAAGGTGATCTTTTGTAAAATAACAATAACAGCAATACTAAATGGATTTTTAAAAAAAAAAAAAAAACCAATGCCATTGTCGCTCAAGTGTTACTGAATTGGTTTACTGATTTTTTTTAAAAAAGTAAAAGTCTGGCATAATAGCCAAGACACAGTTATGGACTCCTCCTGTAATTGCCTGTTGCAGCATATCCAACTACAGGAAAACAGCTGGATGTGTCCCCACTCATCCCTCTGCTCTCTGCAACATGAGAACAGATTTATTGGGGAGGGGAGTTACACTGCTCAAAACGTAGATTTGGAGGGGACAGTTACTTACCCTGCTAATTCGATTATTCAGACTCTGTTTGGATTAACAGCTTTGGCCCTGGACTGTGTGATATTAGACACCTCTTCTTCCCTCAGCTCCTGAGCATTTGGTACCCTGGACTCTGGTTCATTGGGAGACTGGGGGGGGGGGAGAAAGAAAGAAACAAAGAGAGCTCTCTTCCACAAGATCCAAGAAATGAAAGAGAAATTAAAGACAAGAGTGGGGATGGTTTATGACAAGCAGGGGAACACATTATATAACCAGGTAGAAATAAAGACAATGGAAACAACATACTGGAGAACTATATAAAAAAAGATGAAAAGATGACAGATGTGTTCAAGGAAGAATCATTTGAACATGAACCTGCATTTTAGAAAGTAAGGTGGAAGCTGCACTCAGAGCACTTGGGAGAAACAAATCACACACACAGACACACACACACACTTTATTATTGAACACATGACAGATGTGTTCAAGGAAGAATCATTTGAACATGAACCTGCAATTTTAGAAAGTAAGGTGGAAGCTGCACTCAGAGCACTTGGGAGAAACAAATCACACACACACACACACACTTTATTATGACAATCGCAGTTCAGACTCTTTAAATTGTTTAACTTGTTTTTAAAATTTCATATTTATGCTTTAATATTTGTGTATTGTTTAATTTGTATTATTTTGAACTCATTGTTAGCTGTCCCTATATTTGGAGAAAAGAGGAATATAAATTTTAAAAAAATCATCATAGAATAATAGAATAGGGCCATCAAGTCCAACCCCCTGCCCTACAGGAATACATAATCAAGGCACCCCAAACAGATGCTCATCCATCTTGTTTAAAACCTTCCAAAGAGCCCTTGTTTAAAACCCTCCAAAGAGGAAGACTCCACCACACCGTGAGACACTGTATTCCACTGTCGAAGATCTCTTACCATCAGGAAGTTCTTCATAATGTTTAGGTCAGTGGTATCCAACCTGTGGCCCTACAGGTGTTTTGGACTACAGTGCCCAGAATTCCTGACCATTGGAGCAGTTGGCTCAGGCTTCTGGGAGCTGGAGTCCAAAACACCTGGAGGGCCATAGGTTGGATACCACTGGTTTAGGAGGCATCTCTTTTCCTGTCATGTGAGTCCATTGTTCCACATCCTTGTCTCTGGAGTAGTAGAAAACAAGCTTGCTCCCTCTTCAATATAACATCCTTTCAAGTATTTAAACATGGCTATTGTGTCACCTCTTAACCTTCTCTTCTCTACACTAAACATACCCAGCTCCCTAAGCTGTTTCTCATAGGGCATGGCTTCCAGACCTTTCACCATTTTCATTGCCCTCGTTTGGTCATGTTCCAGCTTGTCAATATCCTTCTTCAATTGTTACCCCCACAACTGGACACGATATTTCAGGTGAGGTCTGGCCAAAGCAGAAGAGAGTGGTATTGTGGCATTCCTTGATCTAGATAGTATACTTCTATTAATGCAGCCCAGACTCATCAATATCATCATCATCAGACACAAGCCACATGGTTGCATGCCAATAAGTTATCCCCGCAAAAAAAGAAAGAAAAGAAGAAAAGAAAAAGGGAAGAAGACAGCTCACAAATACAAAAATTCCTTTGCATATACATTGGTGGCAATACAGCAGTCAGTACAAAATCAAGGCTTTCACTTGAAGTGAGAGATACCATTATGGGGTTTGATCAGCTATTTCTGGTAGACACTTGCCAACCTTCATAATGAATTATTTGGAGGAATCTAAGATAATAAGTGAGATGTAAAAAATGATTAGGCCTTCTTGGGAACCTGCTTCAAAATTGAGTCTCTCAATTGGGAATGAATGTGTTTATAATACAGACAATGTAGCAGGACATGGTCTACTGTTTTGACCTGCCTGACTGGAAAGGGCAGATACACTGTACATATAGGATTCAAAAGTATCTTCCCTTCCAGTAGAGCAGATGACAGGATGTTAAAATGGGACAGAGTAAATCACCACTAGAAAGAGCTAATATAACCAATAGAGTTGTTTCAAGCTACAGAGACAGAATCTACTCTAGTTATAATTCAGTTCCCCGCCGTGCGGCAGAGCCGTTAGGTGAGGGGAGCTGCCTTTGCTGCCAATTGGTGGTCTGGAGACTACCCTGTCATCGCAGGCGGCGTTGCCTGCGACAGGAGATGAGGGGCAGGGCCAGAAAATACAAAAGCCCTGCTGCCCCTCACCTCCGCCTCATCAGCTGAAGCAATCGTCAAGTCGAGATAGCTGCTTTGCAGCTGCCTGGGCTGAAGAGGCGGCTTGCTAGAGGCATCACCTCCCAGTGCTTTAAAGAGCGTTCTACTCAATCAGGTGTCCAGCAGTGCTGCCTTGCTGGGTCACCACTGCGACCCGTCTTCAGCAAGGGGTGTGTGGATGGCCAGTCGGTCGGTTGGGCCCCTGACAGGACCTTGCTGCTGGCTGGCGGCATCCCGGTTGCTAGGCGTGGGCCCGAGGTGGGCCGTTGTCGGGCGCCTGGGAGGGTCACGTTCTGGGGGAGGCTGCACTTTGCTGTCTGCTGGCAGCTTTGGGAGTCATCGAGCAGGGAGTATTCTCAGACAAACCTCTGCAACTTTCTGGCTTATCTCAGTGACCATTACTTTCCCCCTTTCCCACAGTTGCTACACAGCCCTCAGTAGCAGTACAGAGAAATAAAAACATAATTAACAGCAATGTTATAAGAAACACTGAAATTGGCAGGAATAGGTCACATCTGGGACTGATCCTGACATGGATAGACTCAATCAAGGAAGCTACAGCTCTGAGTCTGTGGGACCTGAGCAGGGCTGTTGCTGATAGGGTAACTTGGAGGTCTTTCATTCATAGGGTTGCTATAAGTTGAAGTCAACTTGACAGCAATTAACAACAACAACAACAACAACAACATTAAATTCTACTCTGACTCACACTAAAATGCAGTGTAAAGTTTACCCTCAGTATCTGCTGGGTTTGGTTCCTGGACACCTCCCCCCGCTCCCATGGATACCAACATCCATGGATGCTCAAGTCCCATTATACACAATGCTATAGTAAATTGGTGTGCTTTATATGAAATGGCAACAGTAAGATTTGCTTTTTTTGGATCACTCCCCCCCCCCCCAAAAAAAAATACTTTCAAGCCATGGTTGGTTAAATCCATAGATGCAGCACCTGTGGCTATCGAGGGCCAACTAAATTCTTTCTGTCTACAGTTATGAAGATTTTTCTGAGTTCTTACATCTTCCAACATTTATTGCTAAATGAATTCATGTATGGGTGAATGAGTTTCTTACAGTGCTACAGCACCATACCAGTGGATTTGTGGGTGGTGGGGAGATGAAAAGAAAAGAATGTCAGGCTTCTTAAACAAGTGGAAATTCAGTATGAAAATACTGTTGTACACTGTTTCAGAAATCTCAGATGCATTAATATATTATGAGCTAGATGTGACAGTGTGTTTGAAATGTCGGGAGAAAAAAATAATAATTAAAATGTTTGTCTTATCTGTTCTGGTTGTGAATGCCTGTGTTTTTCAATTATATTGTCCACTTTAATTTCCACACCATCTATTAATCAAAGAGGTATACTGATTTGTAAGAATGATGAATGTTTAGGGAGAGGTGTTTTTATCAGCTTTATTTGCCACTCATTCCAGATTTTGCATGATGAAGTTAATGAATCAGAAAGAACATTACCTTTGCATGTCATGACTGACATTTGAGTTTCTCAGGAGGAAATATGCTTTATTACTTGAAGCCACAACCAATCAGGTACAACTAAAATGTTTTAAAAAGTTGTTGCTTTAAAAAGAAATATAATCCACCTCTCTTAGGTGCCAGGAGCTATATTTTTGCTAACTAGGTGACTGATGCCATCCATGCATTTTAATGGAAAGCTGACAACCTAATCACACATTTGACTGCACTTTGAACCTTTCTCTCCCCCTTCCTGTCACTTTTTTTAAAAAAATCAGGATTTTAGTGTTTGAGCCACACTGTGCATAGCATGTCTCCTTGCAATGCCAAACTATTTCATGGGTTATTTATTTAAATTTATTTATTTGAAATATTTCTTTATCATCTCACAGCCCACAAGGGCTCTGAAGGTGATGAACAAATAAAGAGCAATTAAAGCAATGCAAAGATAATTTAAAAAACACATTTAAAAAGTCTTTTAAAACTCCTAAAAGCAGTGTAAAAACAATCCTAGAATTCAGTTTTGAAACAATTAAAACAGCAATTTCAAACACTGAATGCATGCTAAATTGCACTGTTTTAGCTGCCCACTAGCAGCTCCAAAATGATGCGGACAGCCTAAGTTCCTTGGGTAGGGAATTTTGGTGCTACAGAGCCCTGTTATGTGTACCCACAAGCCTAATTTCATGAAGTGTTGGGACACCCAACAAGGCCTCCTCTGAAGATCTCAGGTTTCTGGCAGACTCATGTGGGAGGAGGCAGTCTTTCAGATATCTTGGGCCAAAGTCATTTAGGGTTTTGTAGGTCAACACCAGCACTGTGAATTAAAATCATAAGCAAATTATAAGCCAATGTAGTTCTTGTGGGGCTGGTGTTTTATGGTCTCTAAAATGCACACCTGACACTGGTCTGGCTGCAGCATTGTACACTACCTGCAGCTTCCAAACACTTTTCAAGGGCAGCCTCACTTAGAGTGAATTACAGTGGTCTAATGGATAGGGAAATAAGGCATGAACCACCATGGCAAGAGTTGCCTTCCCCAAGAATGGGTGCACCTGATTCATCAGCCAAAGCTCAGCTAAAGCATTCCTGGCCACCACAGTAACCTTGCTTTCTAGGAGCAGTGCTGGGCCCAACAGCACTCCCAACTACAAACCAGATCTTTCAAAGGGAGAGCAACCCCTTCAAAAACAGGCGGCAACCCCAATTTCAGGCTGGCTTTCCTACTGACTAGCAGCACTTCCATCTTGTCTGGATTAAGCCTCAGTCCATTCATCACATCCAGTCCTTTGCTTCATCAGTGTAACCTCAGATTCCTTGGCATCAGTTGTAAAGAGCTGGGTATTGACAGCATACTGGTGATACCCACCCTCAAAGCTCTGGATGACCTCTCTCAGTGGCCTCATGTAGAAGTTAAAAAAGCATAGGGGACTGTATTGACCCCCTGTAGAACCCCACATGCTAATGGCCAAAAGGCTGAACAACAGACCCCCAGCACTACCCTCTGGAAATGTTCAGCAAAGACAGACAAGAACCAATGGAAAGCAATGTCCCCAAGTCCCGTATCAGTCAGATGACCCAGAAGGATACCGTGATCAATGGTATAAAATGCTGCTGAAAGATCCAGAAAGACCAACAGGGGCTCATTTCCCCTGTCCAAATCTTGGTATAGGTCATCCACCAAGGTGACCAAGGCTGTTTTTGTGCCATAACCAGGTCTGAACCCAGATTGGAATGGGTCCACGTAATACTTTTAATCCATGAAAGCCTGGAGTTGTGTTACCACCACTTGCTCTAGGATTTTACTTAAAAAGGGAAGATTAGAGACTGGCTGATAATTACCTAAGGAGGTGGGATCCAATGAAGGTGGGTTTTTTTTTCCAACAAAGGTCTTACAATTGCTTCTTTTAGACTGGTTGGAACATAGCCCTGTTTCAAAGAAACATTTACAGCCTCCACCACCCAATTAACATTTCTCTTCTTGCAGTTTTAATTACCAGGATGGGCATGGGTCTAACAGATAAGTGGTTGGCCTCACCTCTCCAAGCAACTTGTCCACATCATCATCATGTTGAACATCTTTAAACTCATCCATCAAAACTTGACAAGTAAGTGCCTCAGTTACCTTGCCAGACTCTACCTTCAATGTGGAGTCCAAGTCAGAATGAATCTGAGCAATTTTCTCTACCAAGTATTTAGCAAATTCATCACAGAGCTTTTCTGAAGCCTGCTCCTCAGCAATCTGGGGCCTAGGATAGCCCTTTAACCACCCAGAACAGCTGCACTGGATGAGACTGAGCTGATGTAATAGAGGCAGCAAATAATCATTCCTTTGCTGCCCACACTGGGGCAAAGTAGGTTCCAAAATTGGCCTTAACCCATCCTCAGATTCATCCGGAATCCTTCTCCAGCATTGCCCTAGTCATCTACTCATGTGCTTTATTGCCCTGAGCTCCTCAGAAAACCAAGGAGCCCATATTTCGCTACTAAGTAAAGGACACTTTACTTAGCAACTGTGTAAATTGCCCAAGTCACCTCCTTATTCCACAGATCAACCAGAATTGCCAACTCTAGCAGCTGAAAAATTCCCCAGAACATTCAGGAATCATTTTAGATCCATTATTTGCAGAGGGAAGACAGCTGCAGATGTTAGGGGTCCCAGCAAATCTAAACCCAATCACAGGTGGTGACCTGTCCATGACAATGGGTTTCTTTCAAACCCACCTGACCCCGGATCACCATCATCCTGACTAGCAAAAACCAGATCAAGAATGGGTAGGTACAGATATCAATTGAAAGAAACCCATGGTTGCCATGGAAGTCATGCAATTTTGAGCTGGCTCTGATGATGGTGCCTCTGCATGGCTTTTATATTCCTCACACATAATAAGTTTGGGTGAGATTAACACCACTTCCAAGATCACCTCCAGCAGCTCTTGCAGGGAAACAGCTGGGCAGCAAAGTGGACAGTACACCAACAGGAACGCCATCCTGTCTCATTGCCCTAATGCCAGATATATGCACTCAAACTTTGGATATTGTTGGACAGGATAACTCAATAGAGGAATAGACTCATGATAGATCACTGCAGTTTCTCCTCCCCACCTATCAGGTCTTGTTTGTGGCCATAACTGGATCAAATTGACACCCTCCTTTTCAGGTTTCAGTTATACACGCAAGGTCAGCTTGCTTGTCCTAGATCATACAGCTCTTCCCAGTCACTGACCTGGAGTTCAGCAGAAGTACTTTGTGGTCTGATGGGGTTTTACTAGAGTAGCCAGGAATCTGTTGGTTTGATGGTAAACCAGAAGAGGGAACAGCCACAAGAATTCTCCTTTACCCTTTTCCTCCACTGTCTTGTTCTACCTCCACCATTGTACCTTCTCCTGCCCATTATGACTGAAATGGCAGCATTTCTTGAATTTTCTGAACACATATTTGGCTGATGAGAAATACAAAGCAAACAAACACTCAGGTCAGTTTACCCTGAAGAACTCCCAATACTTAGTCAAAGCTGGCCTAATGAGATTCTACTCAATCGGTGCTCCATTTATTTATTTAGAAAGTAAACATGCAGTTCGGGCAAAGGCTTCCCAAGGCCATTATATAGTAGCTTGTCTAGCTTCGCTGTCCACCCCATCTGGATTCAGTAGGTAGAGCAGGACTCCATTGCACCTCAGGCTGTGGCCCCAGGCTAAGAGCCACAGGGCAATAGCACAAGGCAGGGCCAGTTTATGGAATTTTGGGCCCCCCTGCAAAACTTTATTGCAGGGGGACCATATGTTTATTTCAGGTCAGTGTAACGTAACTCAACCTAAGCTATTCACAGTACAGGATATTCAAATTATTACTAATAATGTTTTTGCAGGAGAAGGGTTACAGCTGGCCTCCCGCCACAATGACAGGGCCCCTGCAGCTGCAGGTGCTGCAGGGCCCTTCAACCGGCCCTGCTGTGAGGGGCATTTTCACCATGTGGCCAACCGCACCATCTCTTGAGAAACCCCTAGCACCTCTTTGGGGTAATCCTATGGTTCCAGGGACCCTGGGTTGGGAAGCCCTGCGGAGTCCACCAGGCAAGTGTGGTAGGGCCAGTTCAAGGGCCCTGCAGCACCTGCAGCTGCAGGGGGGCCTCATCATTGTAGGGCTCCCTGGTCATAACCCTCCTCCTGCAAAAACATTAGTAATAAAGTAGAACCCCTGTATCCCCTAGGGATTGGTTCTGAGGGGGCCCACAGATACCAAAAACTGTGGATAATACTGAACGCCATTTAAAAAGATGGGACTTACAGTTTAAAATACCCTCGAGTTGTCATGGAGGACCTAGAAAATGGCTGGAGAGGACACATTTTCTGGGAAGACTCTATGGTAGGTATGCTGTTTTATGTCCCGTGGATAATTGAATTGGTGGATAATAAATGGCGCTGAGCTGGGGCTGCGAGCGGAGCCAAGCAGAGGCCCCACCCGCTTTGTGAGGCAAGCATGGAGCTGCCTGCCTGCCTGCCTGCCTGCCGCCTCCTTCCAGGCGAGGCTGGCCTCTCGGTGGTTTTCTGGGGAGGAAGGCGCTCCTCTTCACCGCAGGAGCAGGCAAAGGCAAGGGGCAAAGTGGAAGAGGAGCGACAACAGAGTGGAGACTCTTTGGGGCATGGGGTTTCCCCGCCCTTACAGCAGGGGGGGTTGGCACAGCTGGCGCTCAGCAGGGCTTTGGGGGCAGCCGGGAGGGGAGGGGCCTCGCCTCCTCTTTCTCTGGGGGACAAGGCGAAGGGACGAGAAGCTCCACAGCCAGCCAGCCATTTAGGCAGCTCCGTGCTCGCCTCACAAAGCAGGTGGTGGCCTCTGCTCAGCTCCGCTCGCAGCCCCAGCTCAGTGCCAGTGTGCGGGGTGCCTCCGGCCAAGGCACAGGCAGCAGCGCCAGCCATGCAGCCCAGTCCGGGCGCCTCGGCCACCCTCACCTCAGCTGCCTCTCCTCCTGCCGCCGCCGCCGCCAGCACTCTCCCCTAGGTGCTCCAGGGGCACTTCCAAGGTGGCGCAGCCCATGGGGGGGTGGAGGGAGGAAAGTCTGAAGGAGGCAGGAGTAGAATACAAAAAGACAAGGCCAGCAGGAAGTTTTGGGCCGCTCTCTTGCTCCTGCTCTTTCTCTCTCCTCTTTTTTTTAATTTTTTTTTTTTTTTTTTTTTTGCAGGAGGGTTGGCACGGGGGGCCCTGCAGCTGTGGGCCCCCCCGCAGATGCTGATTTGGTGGTATGGTTAAACCGGCCCCTGGCACAAGGGCTCTGGCAAGATGCCTGCAGGGAGAGGAGCCAAACACAGTCTCGGCAACTCAGGTGTCCACAGTTTCAGCTTCCCTCTACAGCAATCAAGCCTACTCAATTCCTCTGGCAAGATGCCTGCCTTAACAGTACCCTTGGAGGAGCTGGCACTGAGAAGCAGCAGCAGCTGCAGCAGTGCCAAGTGCATGGCAGGTGGTGCTCCTCATCTCACGTTGCCTCTGCACAAAGGAAGAGCATGCCAGTTTCAGTTCATCAGATGGTCAGGATGCACTCTCAAACCCGTCCTTTTTGGGCAGGGGTAGAATATACATGTGGGGGGTTCTTTTTGGCTGAAGAGAGCCACCGAGCCAATCCCCTCACTCTCTTCCAAACAGCCCTTATGAGGAGAGTGAAGCAGGAACTTCAGAAGTTGGTCTGCAATCTGTGCATGTATGACCCTTACATTTTGCTGCTGTGTCTTTAATCTGCGATTTTGATACAGAATTCTGAGGTAGAAGAAAAGAGCATCCACGTAAATGCAATAGCCTATTGAGCCATACAATACAGAGCCTTCCAAAATAAACCCTGTGCTGATGCATACACTCACCCAGAGTGAACCCATTTCAGAAAACTTCCCACAAATTCCTATTTTGAGAAGGTGAAAACCATCACTATACCCCTAAGAAGTAATAAAAACTGTAAATATTCTGGAGGAAGACATTTACACAATTAAAAATTCAAGGAATTCTGAAGGACTATTAGACTTCAGATCTCTTCCATAAGAAAACAAAACAGCATCTGATTTGCAGTACCTTCTCCATAGGGAGAGGCAGGTAAGAAATGAATATGATTATGATTATGAATTCATGAATTTTTATCCCAGCATTCTTCAGAGAAAGACAGAGAGAAAGTAACATACTATAGCTGGAACACAACCTATGACATGGTACAGGTAAGAAGGCCATAAAGACTTTTTCTTTTAGCAAAACAAAGGAACATGTATTCAGATGGGAGGGATACTTGGGGGGCATTTTAAGGCCGTTTCCCCCCCAAATTTTAAGCTATTTTCTTACAGGAAGGAGTGTTTAGCATTCTCAGAGAAAGCTCTAGTCTCTCTCTAAACAACCCAATTTCTCCATATGTGGAACCATGGCAGTTAAAGTGGAATCATAGTGCTATAATTTTGTACTGTGAAAGGACCTTATCAGTTGCAGGGAACTGCGGCAGAAACCTATGTCCACAATGCATCCCAAACCTGCGTCAGAAGAACAGGATGATAACAGAAAGGGCTACAATATCAAACGCCTGCATCCTGAGCCGTTCTTGGGGTGTAGCGCTGGCACAGATGAGGCATCATTTTTTTATTGACAGGCTAAGCCATCAATAAAAAAGGGATCCCTTATTCACATCCATGCTATACCCCTGGAACAGCTGAATGATGATGACATCTGTTAATGTCACCTGTTCTTATTATCGTTGCATTCTTCTGATATGGTTTTTGCTGCATCTGATAAAGTTCTCAGTCTTGTCAGTCCACACTCTTGATTTGGGAAGCAACGATAAAACATGACAACTAACTGACTTAGAAGGAGCTATTTTGGGATGAGAAGTCAATTAGGGAAAAATCAGTCAAAGAGATATTGATTTGGGGAGATGTTGCATAGATAAATCAACATATATAATTCTTGTCATTTTGTCTCCTTTTATGGTTGTGCATATCATCTTTATTGTGCAGAAGGTGGCCACCCTAGTTGTGTTATCAGGGGTAAGCATTTACTATTAAAAGTGAAATTTGTCAAGAGTGTTGTTTGGGCTAATGAAGACACCCTCCCCATGCACACACATTATAATAATTCAGACACATCAGATATACTGACAGAATCATTCAGTGGCTGGATTTGGGTCATAGTAGGTCAGATTTTATCTCTGGTAATACACCATGCATGTCAGGACAGCACAGAAGGCCCAAACCTCCAAAATCAAAGAGCAGTTACAGACAACACAAAATACCATATTATAGTGGCCAAGACTGAGGGCCGAATGCCGCTCTTAAATAGCAGTTCCCCTGGCTGCTTCAGGTGTGCTGCATGATTGCAGCCAGCTGCATCTGATAGCTTGGGCCTAGTTCTCCCAAGACTCCCACAGCCAGGGCCTGAGTCTGCAAAGAGGCTGTGCCGGCTGCTGCAACCAGGGGCCCAGTCCTGTGAGGAGGTGGGGTCTCCTTCCTTGGAGGTCTTTAAACAGGGGCTGGATGGCCATCTGTCAGGGATGCTTCGATCATGATTTCCTGTGTGGCAGGGGGTTGGACTGGATGGCCCTTGTGGTCTCTTCCAACTCTACAATTCTATGATTCTATGATACCTAATCAGCCAATCAGCAAATCAGCACAATGAAAACGGTAACATACCCCAGAGAATTATATACAGAGATGTGATTTTAAGCCAGAGAAAGGCTCCAGCAACTCAAAAGGATAAAACATACTGGGCCAGTTTAGACATCACAATAAACCATGAGTTACAAAGCTAGCTTTATTAATAAACCATTGCCAGGACAGGGAACTGGCATGGTGTAGTGTTTTGAGTGCTGGACTATGACTCTGGAGACCAGGGTTCAAATCCTCAGTCAGACATGGAAACCCACTGGGTGACCTTGGGCAAGTCACACACTGTCACACTCAAAGGATATGTTTGCCTTAGTGTTGCCATAAGTTTGGAATGACTTGAAGGCACACAACAACAACAACAGCAGCAGCAGCAGCAGCTAAGGGTTCTAAATATTAAAAGAAATCAGAATATGGATTGTTTATATTTTCTGTTATGAACGGTAACATATCAGGAAAACAATTGTAAAGGATGGAATTGGGGGTTAAGGAGGAGACAAATGTTAGTTGTATGTGACATAGAGTAAGTTGAAGACATGCTACTGTAAGGTCCATGCTGTAAGATTGTTGTCCAGGCTCTAAATCTCTGTATTTGTATTACTGAGGTATCACTGAAAGATACTTTCTGATCAGCTCTACCATTGCCTAAAAAGGGATGATGCAAGGGACACTTGTAAGAATACACAGAGGTTTCATATTTTAATAGTGTGTAGTTCAGAGTTTTCTCTCTCTCTCTCTCTCTCTCTCTCTCTCTCTCTCTTGCTTTTCTTCGCAAACAAAGATTCAGGAAGGACTCATCCCGCACTTTCTGCAAGTACGCTGATGACTGAAAAGGCCAATCCGAGATGAACAAGTCCGGTTGCAGAAAGCACAGCAGAAGGTCTCCTTGGGTGATGTTTCCGGGTTGCGATTCTTTCTGCGTTGTCATTTCTCTTCAAGACTTGTTTGGCGTGAGTTTTCAAATAAGGCTGCAGCATTGTGGGTAGTGCGTCTCCATGCCTCCCGATGCGAGGCCAGGAGCCTCCCGATGTGCGGACCATTGTTGGTGATCAATTTGGCCAAGCCTGAGATGTTGTTTCAGGGAATCCTTGTACCGCTTTTTTGGAGTGCCCCTCTTATGCTGACTTACCACAGGTCAGTGTAAGAGGGGCGCTCCAAAAAAGTCAGAGCTTACTATAGCTTTAACATTTACATTTTGGGGTTGAGGCAGGAGCATCCTGTGGTCTGAGCAGCAGGTACCTCAACCTGATATGGCAAGATGAGGTCCACCCCCTCCTGCTCAGACAATAAGCCAACAATGAGCTGAAATGAAGAAAATATTTTCTGTTAAGTGTTTCCCACCATTTTGCTTCCAACTTATTAAAATAGGTATACTTCTGACTCCCTGCATCACAAAGTTCCTGTCACTACCTTTTATTTCAGTTTTCTGTATCACCCTTAGGCCCATTTATCCCTCTTTCCTGATTCATGCCCCTGGAAACATAAGTAAAACTGTTATCAGAGGTGTTAATTTGACCTTGAAGGAGAACAATTAATTGGTTGTAGAGCTACAATATGGAGCCATTTTTAAAAATGGAAATTTAAAGTGTTCCGTCTACACTGCAGGTAAAAATAAGTGACCAAAAAAAAAAAAAAAAAAAGAGAGAGAGAGAGAGAGAGAGAGAGAGAGAGAGAGAGAGGTTAAAATAGGTATAATTATAAAATTAATATCCCTTTGGCAGTTATTTTGGGTTGAAGTTTTTACAAAACTGAACAGGTGCTCCATTTAAAAAAATTGTTTTAATATTGTTTTCTTTTCATTAATATGTTTTACATTTTAAATTGTAGCTGTTTTATTAATTTAGTTGTTAGCCACCTTGACTCCTATTTTGGTAGGGAAGGTATGGTTTAAATCTTTTTAAAAAACCAAGTACTGTATAATTAGTCCTATTCAAAGTCAAGTGTAGCAAAAGGTTAGTCAATATATATTTTCCTGGAAAGCCGGAATGAAGAAACTGCAAGCCTCTATAATGTTGTTAGACTCCAGTTCCTGCCAGTTCCATGCCAACTTACTTTTGAACGGAATACTAGTTTTTCAACAAATCTCTGGGGTGTCACTTCCTCTTTAACTCTGACAAAGTGATAAGTGTCTTGAAATATGTGCTGAGAAGAGCAACTTCCTTAACTATGTTTTAAAAAGCAGGGAGGTCATTGAAGTTGTGGAGACACTAGTACCACACTAGTGGAACCAAAGGAACAGAGGGACAGACCAAAGGGAAAGTTACATTTGGACAGGTGGCCATGCTAGCTAAGAGATTCTGGGAGTTGTAAGAATTTATCAGACAATCCCCTTAAAGTGTTGTTTTGCTGGCATTAAAAAAATGAATTTTTATGCCAGCAAAACAATGCTTCCCCCCCCACACACTTACCTTGCTTTCCCGGCAAATGCAGCTCCAGCAATAAAGAGGAAGTGAACGGAGTTCTGTTCACTTCCTTCTTTGAAATCCTGAAGAATATTGCAAGATTTCATCATGAGGGAAATTCAAAAAAACAAAAATAATTCTAAAAAGGGGGAGCACAAAACACACTTTAAAATTTACAAGTATCCCAGGGAGGATCATAAAAAGTATGACACTTACCTGGATGTTGCGATCTCACCCAGAAGTGTTTGCACCAGACCAGCCATTGACAGGGTAAGTATGGTTGAAAAAAGACATGTGAGGATTCACACGCCAGCTATGCTGGCAAAAAATAAATAAAAAAACCCACCATGGGGGATCAATTGATGGCTTAAGCCATCGATTAAAAAGTACGGGCTTTTAAGGGGACATAACCATGAAAGGGGTGACATCATGTGGCACGTGTGCCCTTTCATGGTTATGTGGCATCGTTATGATGTCTTATTCTGTGCATCTAATAAAGTCCATAGTCCAATAAAGTAACTGTTTAATGCTGTGGGAAAGTCCATCTATGTTGCCCAAATCAAATGTCTCTGGAAGACTATAAGCAAGGACCTGAGGCCAACAGCCTTCTGCTGTGGCTGATCCTCAGCAATCATTATTTAGAGCTTTAACATCCCTGTTTCCATACAATCAACATGTAATAATTGCTATTCTTATCTTGCATAAATTTCTCAAACCCGTCATTAAGATCATCCAAGGGCTTGTCTACATAGGCCAAATAAAATGATATCAACTCAGTTTCACAGCGAGCTGTACAGATGGTGTGCAGGTTACACCTGTATCTTTTCAGTGCCTCGGGGCTTTAATCCAGACCAAAAAGAGTTGGAATTTACTCTGGATTTGAGTGGGAAAACTGGATATGTGCCTGTATGTGTGTGTGCATGTGTGGACTGTGTTCCACAGCAACATCGGTGTGGGGCCGGGGTGAGGCATTTCAGTGGGTGGGCAGAAAAGTTTGGGAGGAGGCTCCATGGGCCAGGTGATCAGGTGAACTTTTCTGCCAGAAAATGCCTCTTTCCCTGTTCTAACTTTACTTTTTAGCAGTTCCTTCATTGCCATTCATTTTGCATATATGGCAGTCATTTGGAAAAGTGCATACCAGCATACCCATATAATTAGCTGCATATACTTCCACTTAATAGGCTGTCTGAATCCCCTCCAAGATGGGGATTAAAAGAGGCAGAAGCAATGTAGACATGTGTGTACATATGTGTGCAGGGGGAGAGTGGGGAAAACAGAGTGGCCAGAGCCATGTACTGCAGTGAGTTTGGAAGGGAGAACTGCATGGACAGTGCCCCTGAACTCACCTCTTTGTGTGTAGTGATTGTGTGGACAAGCCAATGGTCACTGCAGACCAGGGTAACTTGAAGGTAAGCAGGATTTTCCTGTCAGTGTAGAGAAGCCCTAACTTGTTGCCCATCCTTAGATTCTTTACTCATAAATTCCACAGCTTAACTATGTGTTCCGTGGTGAAATATGAACTTTTGTCTTGCTAGGATCTCCCACCATTTAGTTCTGTTGGGTAAAGGGATGGAAAGAATATTCAAAAATATTCAAAAACTGGATGAAAAATGGGCTGCTTGAGTGTCAGGAAATTCTGCCAAGGAGAATCCTATGTAGCCAGAAATCTTGCAGCTTGGGACTCATTCTTTATGAAAAACAGACATGGGGATTTGGTTGCAGAAAATGGCAACGTCTATTTTTTTTTGTGCAGAAAACATTTCTGAGCAGAATACAACAGCATCAGATCCTGCATCGGAGGGTATGATGCTTAACTTTCTGATAACTGAGGGCTTGTCTACACTGGTGGGAAACCTCAGAACGTACCTCAAAGCCACAGCAGATTTCTTTGATCCACAGAAGCCCAGCAAACACCAATTGTAGATCAGAGTATCCCACCACACTGTAATCCACGTTGAATAGAAGGGCAGTTCTACGCTGATGATGTGTCAATTGAACTTTATGAAATCATGATGTGACTGTCCAACAGGATGCCAGCCCAAGTTTCCTGCCAGAATATAAGCTTCCTGGATAGACAATAGCATTTTCTGAACAGAGAACAGTATTTATCAACAGAAAAGTTTCATGTACAGAAAACAGTATTTTCTGCAGAAGTACAGAAAATTTTTGGAAATGCACCAAAAATATGTTTCTTGCACAAATAATAAGAAGGAAACTGCATGGCACATGTTTTTTTCCTATACAAAAACCAAAACAAAACACCAAAAACTTCCCATGCTTTCCTTTTATACAGAATAATCTTCATTAACTGCACAATTTTCAACACCTTTCATAGAATCATAGAATTGCAGAGTTGGAAGAGACCACGAGGGCCATCCAGTCCAACCCCCCTGCCATGCTCCTTTCTCATAGCAAGGAGGAAACTGGTTTTAAAAAAATCTTCTCTGTAGGAATGAAATTTACCAAGATTTTTTTGGTGATATATATTTCTTTTTTATTTTTTTAAAATAAAAAAACAATAAAACTAAACATACATATTCACATATGAACAGTTAAACAATGAAACAGCATTATGCTTAACACACAATTTCTAAATAAATAAGGTTATTTTCTTCCATGTTACGTTGCCAAATTTATAACTCATCCATTTACTTCCTATAATCCAGCTCCACAAAATCTGGTCCATTTGTTCTTGTCAACCACTTATTTTTATGTAAGTTTACATTTTTAAGGACGGTTTCATGGGTCAATGTCCAAAGCGGGATTTTCCTTGTGACCTTATATCTACATTTCTGCCATACTGATAATGGCAGAAATGCCATACTGATAATGATAATTACAGGAGCCCTGGTGGCGCAGTGGTTAAATGCCAGTACTGCAAGCCACCACGCTGCAAGTTCTATTCCAGCTGGCTCCAAGGTTCACTCAGCCTTCCATCCTTTCGTAGGTCAGTAAATTGAGTACCCAGCTTGTGGGGGGCAATTAGCTAACACACATTGGAAACTGTTTAATGCAATGTAGATGTGCAAATAGCTATTGCGTAAAACAATTTGTAAGCCTCTCTGATAGCCTTGTGGCTGAAGAGCGGGGTATAAATAAATAAATAAATAAATAAATAAGATTTTCTAATAAAATGATGTTTAAAGTCCTTATTCACTGTTGCTTTGTTATATATTAAAAATACATACCACCCAAACCTGTTGTTAAACCCTCCAAGGTCAAAAGTCTTTTATCATTCAAATTGATACAGTCTAAAATCCATGCTAGGCAGCATGCATAATAATAAATTTTCAGATTTGACATTTGTAGACCACCTCTATCTTTTGTTTCTTGTAGAATTTTCCATCTGACCCTAGGTTTTTTTTTCTTCCCTTGCCAAATGAATTTTGATAAATCTTTATTCCATGCTTTAAAGGGGATTCCATTTGTAATTAATGGGCTATTCTGAAACCAAAACATCATTTTGGGTAAAATGTTCATCTTTACCAAAGAAATCCTATCCAACAATGATAGATTCAATTTCATCTGTTGGGATAGAGCTTTTTAAATCTGACTTCAACCTTTAGTATAATTATTTGTAATAAATCTATATTGTGTTTTGTTAGGGTTCTCCCTAGATATCTTTTTTCTATTTTGAATTTTGATATATCCATCAACACTTTCTCTTCTTGTTGTGTCATATTTTTTGTGATTATGGACGTCCTTATTAATTTTAAACCCTGCAAGATTACCAAATCCTCTGATTTTTTTTTGATTTTTTTTTTTTTTAGTAATTTCTTTACACTTTCTATGGGGGTTTCTAAGCATGGGGTTTCTTTGATTAGAAATTTATCAAGATTTATATCCCTAGTTGGGAGAATCTGTATGTAACCCCCCCCAATGCCATTTCCCCCCCTTTACAGGATTTGTTGAACTATTCCTAAAGTTTTCATGTATAAATTCCTACAGATACCTGCTTCTTTTTCAGTAAGACAATTCAGAGGCTATATCCAAAGGACATAATCATCTGGGATGGGTTGACTTTGCTGGCCTTTTCTATTAAATTGTGAAGTTGTGACATACAGTCATATGGAGCTTGCTTATAGTAAAGCAGCTCCCATATAGTAGAAGCTACCTTGAAGAAGAGCCATCCTTGTGGAATTCTGGAAAGGAGGGGTAATCTTGCTGCTGTTTGGCACTGTAAATAGCTAGAATTGATGAAGTGGTGAAAAACAGGATTGAAAAGATATCATTCAGTGTGGCTGGAAAAGTTTTGCCCCTTAATGCTAGATGGTAGCCAATCAGTTCTGTGTAGTAGCAAGAACAAATTTATATCTTCAACAAACAGGGAATTTCAGATTTCCTTCTAAAAATAACATCAAAAAACAAACAACCATTGAAAACCCTGTTGCTTGTTTAGATGACAAATAACTGCAAGAGGATAATCTAGTCAGTAAATTCTTAAAACCTTTATGACAAGTTATCATTAAATAGCCATTATTATTGTTCATGCAGTACTCCAAAATCCTCCCTTCCCTTAAAACTTTCCAACTTTTGTAGTCCTGCATTAAGCCTTCACAGTTAAACAAAATATTCTGTAGTACTGCAGAGATCAGTGTTAAGCTCAGTTTCATTCAACTTCTTTATTAATGAACTGGAAGGAAGGGTAAGCAGCACATCAGGAGCACTTCCAGATGATAATAAATTAGTATACTGAAAAACACCAGTAAAGACAAATAATGCTATTAATATAAAGAGACCTAAACAGCAACTAGCAAAAACTTAACCTGGAAAACACAGGCTGCTATGTAAATGGAATTACAATTTAGAACCCAAATCATAGAATCATAGAATTGCAGAGTTGGAAGAGACCACGAGGGCCATCCAGTCCAACCCCCCTGCCATGCAGGAAATCACAATCAAAGCATCCCCGACAGATGGCCATCCAGCCTCTGTTTAAAGACCTCCAAGGAAGGAGACCCCACCACGCTCCGAGGGAGTGCGTTCCACTGCCGAACAGCTCTTACAAAGATTCATTCCAAATATCCTCATTCTGGACAGCCACAATAAATAACGAAGAATACAATAAAGGTATTGATTTGAGAGGTCACTCGATACATTACCTGTGCCTGATATTCAGTTCTCACTAATTGGAATCTCATGGGTTTATGTATACACTGAAGCCCCTGTAGCAATTTAAAAGGATTGCATCACACAGTGGGTGTAAGCAACCATAATAAGCCTGCATGACTTACCGCACAGGGAGATTGCAATCTGGGGCAGGAGCAGAGCGTGTCCCAATGGTGTCCTTGGTGTGTCCTTCCCATGAGGCAGTGCACCCTCCTCCTTCTGGGATGAGGTGGGACATTTCAACCAATGAATTCAAACTGCAGTTTGATCTCGTTGGCTGAAGAATCCAGCCAGAGTAAACTGTCTGCAGTTTTCACTCCAGTTGGATTGCTGTATATATATTAGGGCGCTCCCTCACCTGACAGTCTGTTCTTTTCAGAGCATTGACCAACCCTCTTCTATTGCCTGGTGAGGTAGTGGTCTTGTGTTAGTGTTTCCAATATTCCATTTGTGTGGAAATGATATTGTGGAAGCTGCAGTACATAAAAAGTGGTTTGGGGAGGTGGATTTTGGTTGTTGCATGGTCAGTAAAGAATTCTGACCTCTGTAACTACCAAAAAAGTATGTTCTGATGGTGTGCATCTGACTCATGCCATTGTTGTTGTTGTTATATTTATTTATAGCCCACCTTTCTCTCTGTGTTGGGTCTCAACACAGACATTAGACTTTGTCTAAAGATATGAATGGTATATTTTATGTATTATCTTCTTTGCTATGTCTTTCCTTTTGGTCATTTCCGTTTTTAAAAAAAATGCATTGCTCCACATGAGTGAAGTTAATTGGTGAGTCCTTCCTTTAAATAATAACCTACTTAAGGCAATTCATTTTGAAATACCCAACAACACATATGGCTTACAAGATTGCACCGTGTTGCCATTTTGTTGTTTGTTAGCATAATTAATGTTTTAATAAAATTTCAGTCATAAAAATCTGTCAGAGAAACACATGTTGATTTAATTTCAGCTGGATTCTCTTTGGTTTGCTAAAGTGCCATGCTAACAATGCCATCCTTCAGTAGCCTAGAGGGTTGTATAATAGCTATGTTATAGGTGAAATGAATACACTATTCAGATTAAGTGTGTTCTGAACATCTAATGCTAAATACCACCTTTTCTTTGGCATAGGTCCCATGGAACTTAATGGAACTTAATTCTGAATGAAAATGCATAGAACCATGAGTCTAATTGAAGTCAATAGGACTTTTTACTAGGTTACCACATGGGCCTAAATGTATTGTGCACAGTAGATATGATTACTGTCATTCATAACTGAAATTGTATTGTAGCTGCAGTATGCTGCAGGGCCAGCCTATAGAAAGTAAGTGTTCCTAGTTTGATTCTTTGTTTGGTAAAACAGTATGGGAACTGCTTCTTCATTCACTGCATGGAAGATGAAGAGGCTGAGGTGATTAAAGGGAAATAATAATAATAATAATTATTATTATTATTATTATTTACAGAAATCAGAAATAATAATACAAAACAGTTACGGATTCAGAATGCATTACAGTCGATTAGGGTAGCTGGTCAGATCATATAACTACCTGGAGCTCAGATCATATAAGAAAACTTGTGTGTTTGTAAAGAAAAAAAAGTAGAATGGAAATTAAGGAAGGGGAGTGAGTCTTGGAATGGAATGAGGCTGGGTAGGAGAAGGAGTGACTTGTTTGCTTAGTAGGAGACCAAGGCCCTCAATCAGCCTTTCAAAATGCTCTCCCGGGGACCTGTATGTAAGGAAAATGGTGTCTTTCTGGAGGGCGGGTGTGCTTTGCCACTGTTTAGTAACTGATTACATTCTTGACAAGTTATTATTGTATTATTATATATATTATTATTATATAATATTTTGGGAGCCCTGCCTTTAGGCTGAAAAGCAGTTGCTCCCCTTGGTCCTGCATTAAAAAAAAGTGTCCAGGTTCTTTCTGGAGGTGGCAGTTAGTCAGAAAGTTACTCTTCAGTAACTTTCCCCCTCTATTGATTATATTCTGGAGAGAGAGAGAGAGAGAGAGAATTAGTAGATATTGTACAATACAATTATAATATTATATAATAATATTAGAACATTGTTTTATGGTGTACATTTTAATATTATTGGGGGTGAGCTTCAATGAACCCCCTTTGTTTATTACTCATACAGTGCTCTCTCTCTCTCTGGCTTTTCTTCGCATATGAAGATTCAGGAAGGACTCATCCCGCACTTTCTGCAAGTGCGCTGATGACTAAAAAGGCCAATCTGAGATAAACAAGTCCGGTTGCAAAAAGCACAGCAGAAGGTCTTCTTGGGTGATGTTTTTGGGTTGTGATTCTTTCTGCATTGTCGTTTCTCTTCAAGACTTGTTCGGCGTGAGTTCTCAAATAAGGCTGCAGCATTGTGGATAGTGCGTCTCCATGCCTCCCGATGTGAGGCCAGGGCAGACCACTGTTGGTGATCAATTTGGCCGAGCCTGAGGTGTTGTTTCAGGGAGTCTTTGTATCGCTTTTTTGGAGCGCCCCTCTTACTAAGCTCTTGAAAAAATAAGTTCTCCTTAAACCAAAAAAGTTCTCCTTAAACCATTCTCCATTTCTTTCTGCTTTGGCTTCTTCTCCCTTAATTTCCTATTCCCATTCTGCTTTTTACCCACCCTTCCTTGTCCTCATTCTTACCCACACCCTTTTAATTATATAGATAAGACAGAGGAGAATGGATTTGTTAGATTGATCATTAAAACTAGATGTCACATTCAGTTTTATTTAGAATCCTTGGTTCTTACATGCAAAACCTGCATTGGTCTATCCCTGATCTTCACACACCACATTTATTTATTGGGAGTGGGGAGGCAGAAAGGATGAAGTGATTCAGTTATGCAGAAAAAGATTCTGCATAGACTCATAAATGTTCAAAAATTTCAGATTAAGAATTATCCACTCTTGATTCACTTATGAGTCTTTCTTTAGGTTTATTTTTTAAAAACTTAAAACATTATCATAAAATAGAAGTAAACATTAAGCAAATAAAGAATATTATATACAGCACAATTGTTCATATGAGCAATTCCCCACTAGTTTTATCTTTTTCACAAGCAATTATTTTTACTTAATTATTCCTTTTAAAAAATATGTTTTCACTGCTCTAAATATTCTTCATATTAACCTACTCTTATTTTTATTTCTTAATCTTACTTCCTACCATCCAGTTAGTAAATCATTTTGTATCCATTGTAATTCCTACATTGTTCATCCTTAGTTTCACTACATTTTCATTTATTGATAAAGGAGATTTTCTAACATACTTCTATTGGTATTTTATTGAGGAAGTAATTCTTCTAAATTTTATGTTTTATTTCTAGCATCTCTATTTTTTAATTAATTGTATTATTTTTAGTATATGCTATTCTTCCTGATTTAATGCAACATTTGATCTGAAATTCTTCTTCAGAAAACTATGACTTTGTTCCAATCTTCATAAAATCTCTTCAGTGAGTTCTCTTTTAATAATATAGAGAATTTATTAATTTCAATCATCTCCAGACCTTTTAAGCTCTATTCTTCCATGCTCCGTACTTCTTTTGTCTTCCAAGTTTGGGCATATAATATCCTAGCTGTGGTGAACATGTAAATCAGAATTATTTCTTCTTTCTGCATCTTTTGAGCCAATATTATATTAAGTATGTAAGTTTCTGATTTCATGTGCATATTAATGTTTAACATTTCTGTTATAAGTTTGTGTATTTCCTTCCAAAATCTTTGTGCTTTTTGACAGTTCCACCATGTGTGAAAGTACGTTCCTTTAGCTTCTCCATACTTCCAATATCTATTGCTTTGATTCTCATCCATTTTTGACAACTTCTCTGGGGTGAGGTGGCATCTGTAAAACAACTTATAATAGCTTTGTAACGATCCACTGATTGTGGTACTTGCAGGAGACCAGGAGCCTTTAAATCTAAATATGTCATTCCTTATTAAGCTTTAGCAATGAAGGCCTATGAAGAGTGTTTAAACAGTATGCGATAGTGGGAGTGGAAAGATAAGAGAAATGCAACTGATAGACGTTGTAAGATGAGACCCCAGGCTTTTGTTAGTGCCCCTAATAATCCCCATCCTCAGGAACCCCCAAAATTGGTTTATTAATAATTTGGCATATTCATTTAGTCATCCATGTGGGTGAGCAGTAAAACCCACAGACTCACTATAAGGATCCTAAAGGCACATGCTAAGCCGTGTATCACCCAAAAGGAAGTACTACTAACAAATTCCAAACTGAAAGGAAAGGTCAAGAATACATTGCCTGCATACACCCTAGTGAATGACAATTGATATCATTATCGGTGGTTGTAGTAATCCTTTGTCCGAAGGGATCACTCTTCCCTTAGTCCCCAGACCCAGCCATCAAGGAAGCAGCTCATACTTTGTAAATTTAATCACCAGAACATTTTAGAGTAGTTGCAGCACATTAACATCTTCGGAAGCCCATTGTTCAAACTCAGGAGCTTCAGGAAATCCATTGTTCAAAACTGGGAGATTCATGAAATCCATTGTTTCAACACACAGAATCCTATAACCTGGGGGCTCATTTTTGGGTATAATTACTGGCCCAAAATAATTACTGGCCCTCATTGCACACAGATTCATTTCCTGGGGATACTGCATCCCTCTGTGTAGCCGGGGTGCACAGATTCCATTCCTGGGGACACTACATGTCTCTGTGTTAGCCATTCCTGCTTCATCCATCCATGCTGCTGGTCTGTCTTGAAACTTTGGACTACAGGACAGGTGTTGTATAACCCCGGTGAAACTTCCTATCTATCCCTTGGTCAACCTCTTTTCTTCCATTTCTAGTGGTCTTGTGTATATGCTTTATAATGTGAATATATGCAAAATTGGTGTTATTATTTTTAAGTCCTTAATAAATACCATTGTTAACTTTCATGTGTGTTTGTGTGTATATGTCATTTCAGAGTTAGTAGGGGTAAAAACAGGCATAAATATCCCTCTTTGTTGCACCCTTTTGCATTGCTAAAGTTGAGTTGCTGCTAATTTCCCCAACATATTAGAAATTTGATATTTGTGTGGAAATTCCATGAGTGATTTGGGTAACACTTTGGCGCTACTTCTCACAATCTGACAGTTCCCAGAGGTGCTGGAATTCCACCATTTCCAAACAAGAATCCTGTTATGGGCTTTGTTGTCCATAAAGAGAAAATTTTCAGCTTGGAGGAAGGCAACTTTAAAAGGGAGGGCATGTGTGACTGGTTCAAAGGAGCCAGTGACAAAATTTGTTTCTCTATAGTAAAGAACAACTTCCATTCCATTCTCTACAAATCTCATGGTCTGGCCCAATAATAACATTCTAATAAACAAATCCATCAATAATAGCTTGTGGAATTAAATGAATTCAGTTGTTAGTGCTTATGCCAGTAAATTAATTTTCCATTTTCTAATATTTAATATTATTGAATTAATTTTCTGGTGTGTATTTCTCTAGTAGCTTATGTTCACAATAGGCTAAATCCAAAATTAGTTTTACCTGGAATAGACCCATTGAAATCAATGTGTTTTTAGTTAATCATAACTAATTATAATCTGATTACTGAAAATATAAAATGATCCCTCTATTCATGGGACCCATATCCATGGATTTACTTACCCATGTCCAAAAAATATGGTCTCTCTAGGCATCTTCTAGGTCCTCCAGCATGATTCTATGGTATGCTTCCACCAGAAGTCATTCATTTTACTAAGGTTCACTATTTTCTGTGGTTTCTGGTATCCATGGTAAGCCTGGGAACATATCCCCATGGTTATGGGGATCATACTGTAATAAAATGTTGACTCTACTTGTTATCCTATAACAGTTTCCCCCCAAATGTTCTGGACTTCAACTCAAGTTTCTCATGTTAACTAGGACTAATAGGAGATGTAGTCCAAATAGCTGAAGGGCATAATAGTGGAAAAATCTTTCCTAAAGCATGTTTTTCCTTCAGAAAATCCTCTTTCTTTCTTTCTGGAATTACTTCTTAGTTTCACTAAAGGGATGAAATTGCATTACAAAAACAAAATGTTAAGGAGTTATAATATACTTATATAGAACCCAATAATAGGTGCCATTTTTCCAGAGCATTATATACTTTCACATCCACCACCATCTTGTGATCATATCCTGTCCCCAGGATTTCTCTGACCTTTATCCTTCTGACCCTTATCCTGTTCTAATGCTGAAAGATATTGTTTTGCTCTGAGTCAGTCTGTTGAACCTTTTGTTTAGTGGCAGCAGAATCAAATTCCATTAGAATTATCCTTTGTACTCCCCTCACCATGCAGCCTTAGTTTGTGTTATCAGGGCATAACCCCATGGGCAGGAGGGTGCTCCTACGCACAATATGGCTGCCACATTGCAGCCAGGAAAAAGGAAGAACCATCACCCTCCCAGACCTCCAGGAAACAGGACCTGCAGAGGATGATGGCTCTTCCTCCCAGACTGCAAAATTGACAGGTAGTGCCAAGGACCACACAAACACTGTCGGACCTTGTTTGATCATGTTGCAAGTTGAAGTTGTGTGTGCACGGGGCTTTGTACATGGAAGTATGTACTTCCACAATGACATAGAAGGCACATCGACTAGTGTAATGGGAGGCTGTGCTTCTGTATGTCACTAATAGAATGCCAGTCTATGTGTATTTACCCAAAACTAAACCAATGTATTTATTTAGTCCATTTATACCCTACCATTCTCCTGCCAAGGGACCTAAGCTTACAAAACTAAAGACGTACTACAGTATTACAAAATTTAACATATAGTTAAAATAGCTTAAATACATTAAAAACATAATTTTAAAAACATACAAAATAAAAACAGAGCATACCATTTGAATGCTATTTATGACATGATTAAAATCTGTCCAAAGCCTGCCTAAATAAAGTTCTTAACCTATTGACAGAGAGTGAGTAGGGAGAGGGTTAAACGGACCTCCCATGGGTGGGACTTCACAGTTTGGTGAAAGCCACTGAGAGGGATCTCTCCTGTGTCCTCATACTGTGTCCAACCATACTGAGAAGATGGTGGGACTAAAAGAAGACCCTTCCCCCAAGATCATAGAACTTGAGCTGGCTCATTATGGGGAGAATACAGTCATTTAGACAGTCTGGAGCCAAACTGTGTAGGGACGTAAAGCACTTTGAATTCCACCCAGAAACAGACCAAGAGCCAATAAAGTTGCTTCAACAGGAGAGTTGAATGATCTCTGTAACCAGTTCTGATCAGCAGCCTGGCCCCAGCTTATTCCAGATAACTGTACACAGGATTATAGTAATGTTACTATTACCAACACCACTGTCCTTACTTAATAACTGAGTACAGAAAAAAATGATTGGAATGTAATGCATGTTTTGTTCGAGTTGTTTTCAAGATAGGTACAAGTAGCACCTGCATAGTTTTGTCTCCCACATTTTTAAAAAATCTTTTTAAAAATCTTTTATTTTATTCATACAAGAAAACCCCACCCAAAAATGTATGGCCTTGCATTCATGAAACTCAAAGGAGATTGTATTGTGCCAGAGGATATTTTGATTCATTAAACATGTCTAGTAATTAATGATTACTCTCTGGAGGGTAAACCTTTGAATGCATTCATTATTCCATTCTTCCAATCTTTGCCTTTAGCTATCCTCGCTTTTAGGGCTTGATGTCCTTCAACTTTGGCTCCTCTGTTGCTTTCTCCCCAAAGGCTTTTCTGCAGTCGTGCTTTGATTTTCTTCTGCTCTTTAAGTCATATAACCCATCTATCCTTCTCCTTTTGTTCATCTGAGAACTGATGGCTCTCTACCAAAGGGTTGAATTCTCCAGAGATCCTTACAGCTGTTCCTGTGTAAATAACCCCCAATATATAACTGTGTGTGGGTTTTCTTTCCTTCCAAAGTAAATCAACAATGAGTTTTGAAATGTGTCTATAGTTTTTCTTCCCCTTGTCTTTTTGTCATTTTGTTAAAGATGGTAAACCTAGAAATGGGTTCCCCCACTTTTCTCCAGTTTACCTTATGGAAGGAATGTCAAGTGTTAAGAGGATCAGTTTTGTGGTCCAAATGGAGACTATTGGAAAGGCTGTTATTCTTGGGTGGCTTTTTCTCCTATTCACCAAATACCATATATTCCAGCGTATAAGACGACTGGGTGTGTAAGACGGCCCCCCCAATTTTTAAGTCAAAATATAGAGTTTAGGGCATACTCGCCATATAAGATGACCCCCCATCACCGGCCCTCCCTGAAGCGGGATCGGGCTCCCCATCGCGGCTTCAGGGAGAGCGGCTTCAGGGAGAGCTCCCCATCGCGGCTTCAGGGAGAGTCATGGTGGCTAGAAAGCTTCCCCCTCTCCAGCCAGCCACCCTTCCTGAAGGACAGGATCAAAATTCAAAATGACCTGGATAGATTGGAGAACTGGGCCAAAGCTAACAAAAATGAAATTCAATATGGAGAAATGTAAGGTACTGCACTTAGGGCGGAAAAACAAAATGCATAGATATAGGATGGAGGAGATCTGGCTGAATGAGACTACGTGCAAAAGGGATCTAGGAGTCCTAGTAGACCACAAGTTGAACATGAGTCAATAGTATGATGCGGCAGCTAAAAAGGCCAATGTGATGTTGGGCTGCATCAATAGAAGTATAGTGTCTAGATCAAGGGAAATAATAGTGCCACTCTATTCTGCCTTGATCAGGCCTCATCTAGAATACTGTGTCCAGTTCTGGGCACCACAATTCAAAAAGGATATTGACAAATTGGAGCGTGTCCAGAGGAGGGCAACTAAAATGATGAAAGGTCTGGAAACCATGCCTTATGAGGAAAGACTTAGGGAACTGGGTATGTTTAGCCTGGATAAAAGACGGATAAGGGGCGATATGATAGCCCTGTTTAAGTATTTGAAGGGGTGTCACATTGAGGATGGAGCAAGCTTGTTTTCTGCTGCTCCAGAGATTAGAACATGGAGCAATGGATGCAAGCTCCAGGAACAGAGCTTCCACCTCAACATTAGGAGGAACTTTCTGACAGCAAGAGTGTTTGGCAGTGGAACGCACTCCCTCGGAGCATGGTAGGGTCTCATTCCTTGGAGGTCTTTAAACAGAGGCTGGATGGCCATCTGTCAGGGATGCTTTGATCATGATTTCCTACATGGCAGGGGTTTGGACTGGGTGGCCCTTGTGGTCTCTTCCAACTGTACAATTCTATGATTTTATGAAGCTGGCTGAGGAATCACGGGCGATGGCTGCTTGGCTGGGGAGAGGCTCAGCCCCTCCCACCCTGAAAGGCTTCCCCCCCCCCCGCAGCCTCACTGGGTTGAAGGCTCTCTCCCCCCATGCAGCTTCACTGGGTGGAAGGGGATTTTTTCCATGACTCAGAGTCATGGAGAAGACCCCCTACCAGCCAGTGATGCCCTCCCCCCCCCATGCAGCCTCACTGGGCGGAAAGGGATCTTCTCCATGACCCAGAGTCACGGAGTAGACCACCTGCCAGCCAGCGAGGCTCCCCCCCCCCGGTGCACCTGCGCTGGGCGGGGGGGATAAAGTGGCTAGCAAGCTTCCCCCCCCAGCCATCCACCTCGGTTGTTCAGAGTCCGAGATGGGGCTGGCACAGCCCCATGTCATATAAGATGGCCCCTGACTTTTCAGCTGATTTTACAGGTTGAAATAGTCATCTTATACACCAGAATATACGGTAGTAAATTATTCCTGACTCTTCCCACTTGACCTTTGAAAAAATATTGTCAATTTTAAAAAGCCAGATTATGTGGGCTTGCTTTTAAATTACTATTAGAAACTTCCTCCTGCCCTCAAGCTATGGACTGAAGAATACTCTTGTTTGTTTGTTTTTAAACTCACATATGTGTGAGGTTTTTAAATAACATTTGCAGGAGTTTTTAAATGTTACACCTGGGCTGCAAAGTAGTGCTTCATGATGATGATAATGATGATCATGATTCTGACTGCTTGAATTTTAAATGGGCTGGTAAGTAAGGTATGTCTACACTGTATCATTATATCATTTTGATACCTCTTTAAGTGTCGTGGCTCCATCTTACCGAACTCTGTGATTCTGCTATGGCACTAGGGGTGTGGGAAGAGGCCCAAAGAGTCTAGGATGTATCAGTGCAGTCAGTTCAGAGCAGCCAGTTCCGTGTGGCCATTTTAGTGTGGTGTAGTTCTGCTTGTGTATCAATTGATAATAGATTTTTTTGTCAAGAAATTGCAGTCAAAACCATTTCTGTTTGGATGGGTTACAAGACCGTTAGGATTAACCAAAAGGCTAGGATTAGGGTTAATATCAATTATCAATAGTATGAATTGATATGATCAGTTCCTTGCTAAACCCTTCCCCAAAAACCTCACAGAGCTGCCACCAAAGCTAGATGTTATAAAAGTGGCTTCTATTGTGATTTTCAGCCAACTTTGGAGCCAAAAATGACAATGTGTTGCTATATGAGTGTTGGGCACAAATTTCCCCATGTTAGCCCCATGGCTTCCTGTCCCTGCTTTAGCAAAGAATTAAAGAAAGCTTATTAAAGAACATTTTCCAGGATTCCTTAAGATGGAGCTATGAGAGTTGATGTGGTATAACACCAATATAACTGTGCAGATAATACTTCTAGCTTTACCTGCACAGCTTACCAAACTATCCTACAGTGACTTCTTTTATCCTGAGACAGAGAGTAAGTTTTAAATATGAAGAATAATACCTTCGAAGCCATCTGTAACTGAGCAGTCAAGGTAACTTTCAAGGTTACCTTGACCATAACCTTCAGATCTCTGAGCTTGGGTAGTTCAGTATCATCCTGCCATGAGGTACAGATGACTTTACCACACATCTGGTTGGGTGGGAAATTAAAATGGTCATCTCTGTCAAGCCAAAGAACATATACAATGGAATAAGAAATGAAGAAGCAGTCTGTTTTGTTTGAACCCCATTTTCTTATTGAATTTAGAAACTAATGAAACTTCACCACAGTCGTAATAGAAACTGTCCATCTCTTTCCTTGAACACTGCAACGTCTGCCTGGCTGGTGAACAGGCAGTGCTATTCCCACATTGGTAATACTTTAGAATCACTTGCATTGGGAGATTTCATTTCATCTTTGTTTCACAGCAGCATTTGTTTTAATTCTTTTGCTCCTAACTCTCTTGACATTACTGAGGACTTCCTCGAATTGCACACTTTCCCTGCAGGAAATGGACTAATCTTTTTTCTTCTCAAGGTCAACCTTCACTGGAAACTGCAAGACTAACAGTGCACACAGAGAAGGGCTTTAAATTTACAAAATGCTGGCTAAACCATAACTAATCCTTACCGAGGGAGGCAAGTAAATTTTCTAGAGCAGATGGTATCCATTCATCACAGAAATATTAATTAAGAAGGAACAGTTTATGTAGAAATCCTAGTTACTAATAAGCTCACCTCCTTACCCAGAATGCAATGCTTGTGTACTTTCCAGGGAACTACTGCTGTTGTGGGACTATACTTTACATCCACATGAGTGAAATAACACAACCAATGCTGTTGAAAATACAGGGGAGAAACTGAAATCACAAATGCTTTGAAATGGCTAAAAAAAAATGTGCTGGTTGTGGAGGGAATGAATTACTCAATGTTACACATTGCTCTTGTGGGGTTTGTGTCAGGACTCCAAGGCTTAAACTAGATGTAATGGGGGCTGGGACTAGACTGACAAGTTACTGTGAATTATATGCTAATTCCTAATGACCCTCTTCAGGCCAGGAGGGATCAGTACTGCACAACATTAAGCCCTTGAAATTGGCAAGCACTATGAAATCTTCTGCCTTTGTCTAGTCCCTGTTGGGTTCAGTATCAAAGTGAAAATGAAGTATTTGTTAAGTAAATTGCATGTCTAAAAGAGGAGGAACATGGATGTACTGCCTACTACAGTGTGACTCAGACAAAGGTTGGAGGAGGAGAAGGAGGAAGAGGGATAAAAGGAAGTGAAACCAGACCTGAGAATATCAATGTATATCCAAGGAAGCAGGAGAATATTCAAGGCCAAAAGGAAATGCTTAGGGAACCCAACTTCCTGTCTTTACCTATAGTGCCCTCTGTAGGCACATAATTGCATGATTGAATAGTTCTCTACTTCCATCAGTTCCTTGCTCAGCTGATCATAAGCTCAGGTTGCTAAATTCAAATTCAGGTATGGCATCACTTGGAGTTGCCTAGGCTTTTGGAGTGTGCCCCAATGCTATGCTTCAAATGATAAAGTGGATTTGCCAATGAATGTGTATTCCAGTTGAGAGGGTTTTGAAGAAATAGCCATGTTAGTCTGTTTTTGTACAAAAAGGAAAGGGGGGAGGAATCAAATGACACCTTTAAGACTAAGGACTTTATCAGACATGGCAAAAATTGCAGATTTATGATGTCATGGTAGCACGAACAGCCATGGCCATTGCATGATGTCATCGTCATCTCATGGTTACTCCATGCCCCAACCACGAGTAAGGTGTCACTTTTAATTGATGGACTAAGCTATCAATAGATCGCCAATATGCCTTTTTTTTTCTTTTTTGCAGTATTGAGGGTATGCAAAAACATGTCCCATTATAATCACAAGATTATAGTGTGAATGGGCAAATCTCAGTGAATAAACTTCCAGGTGAGAATGTGAAAACGAAACACAGGATGCTCTTTTTATGAACTGCCCTGTCTAGTTTGCATTTTGTTAGGTTTGTTTAAGTGCTTGTGTGATCATTAACTTTGGTAATTTAGGGGTTTTTTGGGTTTTTTTTTTAAGCATGCTCACGTCTTCTCATAAGAATAGCCAAAATCTCACCCATGCCAAATTGCAGAAGTAAACTCCCATTCTTAAAGTGCTAGTGGTCATTGTGCGATAATTCTTTGGCATTTCTTTCACATGATTACACCTACGTGCAATAATAAATGTTATAATGTCATGATGTTCCTGCTATCTTCATTCACAGAATTACAGCTTTTTTAGATGCTAGCCTGATAAAGTCCTAACTTATTTATTTTAACATGAGTTTTTGTGGATATAAATCCACTTCTTCAAATGCTTTGATGCAGTACGGTATTCAAAGTCACAGGCATGTAAGCAAAATTACATAGCTATGGGGGTGAAATCAGAGTGTAGCAGAACGGAGAAAGGTGTGAATTATGACAGTGGCTAGAAACCTTCAAAAGGATGTGCCAGATGATATAGGTCTGTCAAGCAGCTGGCTTGCTAGTTTTGAGGTGTCAAAGGAATATGTTTTGCCTACCCAAAAGTAAGTTTATTGAAGTAAGGGGCTTGTCTAAGGTGGGGGGTTTGCTACATATTTAACTGTCATAAGAACTGGTATATTGATATATGTTGGGTACCAAGAAACCAGTATCTCTGCTCATTCCTCTACTAATGACTTGGAATTCATGGAATATATCCTCATTCAGCAGTTTCTCAAACTTCCTTTGAAATTTTGTTTTCTTCTAAAACAGCTCCCTGAAGATCCGTGATCCTGTGTCCAGGAGAATTGTGTTTTATAATCTAATATCTGATTTGTGCCATTTATTTTCTTGCACAGGGGACAGAGCTGACATCTGGGTTTGTGTCGGGGTATTGTTCCTATATTCCCAACTATGTTATGTGTCTTTTTTCAGGTGTGTAGTTGTTTAAGTGAGGACATCACCTGTGAGAGGACAGTATGTTCTCCAGAACTAGTTGCAGCTTATTTATGATTTATTTGACTGGACTCAGCCAGGGAGCTATAGGTGACATCAAGTGGTGTTCTGTCATTTTCTAGTTTTGATTAGTCTAGTAGTAGATTGTTTCTGGATCTGAGTCTTACTTTGTTAATTTGTTTTTTACTCATTGTGTACAATTCAGCCAGAAAGGCTAGGTTTGTTGATTTATGTGACCAACAATCAGTAGCAGCATGTTTCCAAAGTAGCGGTTAAGATCATAATGTGACCCTATTAGAGTCCAAAGGCAGGACATACATGCAACAGTTATTTCCTTCTAATGCTCCAGATTAACTAGGGCCTGCTTGACATTTCATCACAACTTAATAGCACAGTTTCTATTCCCCTTAGTCAGCATCATCTTTAACTTGAGAAATATATCACCTCATCCATGTTCTGTCTTAGTAACAGAAACAACAATCTCAGAACCATCATCACAAACCTCTTTATGTAACGTTGTCAAGTGCACAGGGCATAGTGTATACAAAAATGACAATGAGGGTAGCTGATAAGGGACTGAGAATGAAAATAATTAAACCCATGCCTTTGATATTATCAGGTTCCTTCAGGGGATTCAAATTATCTGTGAATGCAAAACATGAACCTTATTCCTTGGTGAAAATAGATTTCCTTGTCCCCAAGCTGTTATGAAAACATCAGTACATTTTTATTTGCTGCTTGTGCAAGATGGCATTTAATAAAATAGTTTTGTTGGAAATGGGGTCAATGCAGCCAGTAGCAAAGTACAAATCCTCCCACCATCACCAAAGCAATGCATCAGTTCAGTTTGAAGTATGTACAGCACTGCTTCTCTCCCGAGTAATTAGAATTATTGTCTAATTACCTATTCTCCTTCTTTTTACAGAGTTATTAGCCTGACTCCTTAATAGAAGCTGCATAAATAATGTCACTGAAATAGCCAAAAAGATGGCAGTGAGCGGAAGGCTTACATATTTCAAACAAATACTGCTCTACTGGAAATTATTCAAATTCTCTGTGTGGGGGTAGGGGAGAGGATCATCTTTCAGTACAGCAAAAATCGACATTGTTGGAACTGAAAAACAAACTGGTCTGTATTCTTAAAAGATTGATATGCAAGTATTGTCTTATGATTCATGCTTTTGATATTTTCCCCCACTTTTTAATTGCAGACTCACTTGTATACTATGGCTACAAGACTAAGCAGCTACTAAGAATTAAGGCATATTGATCTTAGTGCAATTTAGTTCCAAGTTGCCCTGTTTATAGGGCCATACTGTCAATAATTGATTATATGTAACTGGCCTAATTTAGGAACTTATTTGAAGTAGCATTGTACTTTAACATGGTGGAGAAGGAAATGAGTACCTCAAACATTTGCATGGTCTGCTAACATGACAGGGCATTTTTCACACTCTACGCAGCCCAAAAGACCACTCTGGAAGGTTTCCTAGTCCTCCAGAGGAGACTTTGAGGCTACAGGAGCTGCTCGGGAATTGGATTCTCCACCTGCAGTTTACACAAATTGAAGATGTTTAATCAGCACAGTATCACCATTGTACGCAACCTAGTATGTGATGGAGGGAATCAATTTGACATGATATGCATTTGATTGTTCAAATATCAGATTGTTCAAATATCACTAACATAAAACTATCAGACTGTCAAAAGACTTGGAATACTGAGGTTGACCATTGTGCATACACCAATTTTGTAGGAAAGGGTTACTAAAAGCACCTAATTACATCAGACAACTAAAGCAACCACAGGAATGCATGATACAAACTTCTGTTTTCTGAAGAATGACCAAGTAGATGTGTTAAGTGCTATATTACTGACTGTAGTGGAACTATAATTGATCCTGGGGGAAAGTGTACCTACATAATACCTCTTCATCTCAGAACAAGCTTGTAATTGCTAGTAATGCTATAGCACCAGGATTTCAGCATGGAATTTCTACTAATGTTTAATTAATTCTGCATTAATTCTAAAATTCTACTATTAATTCTAAAGCGTTGATTTATAAGTTCTACATTGGCATTCTCCACAGAAGTGGCAGCTTTATCAATCAAGACTGTGCTGGTGTGATCAACATTATAAATACTTATCTAATTTAAGAAGAACTTAAAAAATACCCCTCTTTTTCTACTGAAGCAACACAAGTAGGAAACTATTTTTAAAAAACAACAACACTGAAACACCTGTTTTTAGATCCTTATCTAAGGATAAGGTTTGCACTCTGAGATTCAGTATTCATAAATGCAAAAATAAACTCCGCGATACTGAAAATAAATTATTTCCTTTTTACCTTGCTGTACCTTAATCACACAAATAGTCTTATGGACTCTTTAACATGTAGGGTGATGCTCATTACCATTTCTGGATTCTCGGCAGTTGATTTCAGTGAAGAAGATAATTTTAGAATTATTGACTAGGATTCTATTTGAAGATGACAGAGCATGATGTTTCAACAATATATTTAAGTTGTGAACTGGGAAGCTGAAATGAAAGGAAGCCAGTGAAGAGGGAGGATGAAGATAGCCAAGCATGAGAAAAACAGAGGACTGTTCAGCAGCCATAGTACATTCTAGCAAAATCATTCCATGTGGAAGTGCTGGATAACTCCTTAAGCAATGTCAGAAAAAAGTAATTATGCTAGTGTAAACTCCACCCCCAGTTACACAAAAATCGAAAGATGTACAGATTCTTCAAAGAGGTATTAGGCAGGCCATATAGTATTAGACTATGTTTGAAATTGGGAATCACTTGGGAAAGTGATTTTTAGTCCACAACTCCAGGTGACCGTTCTGGCTGTGGGACTTGGCGTTGCAGTAGAAAAAGAAACTTTTCCACGTTGTAGTTTAAATGTCATTTATGGGCTGCCTTAGCCTACATTTTAGTGCAGGCCAATAATATTTTATTTTTATTTATTTATTGGATTTATATCCCACTTTTCTCCCAAGATGGGATCCAGATGATGCATATGCTCCATTCTCTTTCATCATGACAATATTTTGGGATGATGCACAAATGATTATAGTCCAGTTCAGATTAAAAACTTATTTAAACTGTTCTATTTATCCTAAGTACCTCAATTATTCTATATGGGATTAGCACTGACTTGTACACATTAACGCTTATGTCCACTGGATATGAATGCCAAATGCTCTGACTCAAAAAGTGAATAAATTATCCTGTAGCATCTGACCTAGATATGTGCTTCTTGGTTCACTTTGAAGAACTTTATTGCATGGAAGTTTATTATAAGGAATATTTCAGATGGTAAAGAAAGTACATTTAGAGCATTGCTTTCCACAGAAGAGAAGAAATAATTACTTCCTTGAAATAAAGCTATGCTACACATACTGAACTTACTTCTTACCTCTTACTTTGCACTGTATTCTCTGTAAACATACATGGGGTTGTGGTACAAGTACTAACTTTGATCATATTAACAAGTGACACATATCTTCCAGATATCTGAATTGTGCTGTTCTGAGCAATTATGTAGCTGATGATTTTATTTATGATAATCCTGGTAGTAAAAACTTTTATTGTTCTTCTGCAGTTCCAGATTATATGACCCATGTAAAAAGCAGGAAAAGTATAGCCTAGTTTTTTCCAATCTCAAATGACATTTATCTTTTTGGCATTCAGTAAGCAAACTTGGAAGCTAATCAGTTATTCCTTTTCAAAGCTTTTGAATTTTAATATTGGTAAATAGGAATCACCAACATGGGGTTCCTCTTAAGTTATTAAGTAGCACAGCAGCCATGGTTCCCTCAGAGGTAGGCTGCATAGGATTAATACAGCAACAAATAAAGTTACATTGGCTTTTGCTTTAATTATTTGAGACAATAGGGGAAGAAACAGCTGTCTGCAGAATTAGGGTTCCCATTGTTCCTCCATGGAATGGGAGGAATCCCTGACAGGCACACCAGCCTGTCACTGCAGCCACTCCTGCTGCCATTTTCCTTGCTATCTTGGAAGGCAGGAAGGAACCCCACAACATGTGACCAAAAGCTCCCACATGTGACTAGCCTTAGTAACATGCTGTGGGACTCCTTCCTGCCTTCCATAAGAGCCAGGGAGATGGTGGTGGCAGTGAGGACCTGCCTTCCAGGACAGGCTCCTGAGGTCTCACAGGCCCAATCTGTTTCCTCCCAGTGGAAATGGATTTTAACAGGCATTATTTGTACTGTTCTATTAGGCTCTACCCTGCCTTTCCCCCATCTTTCGGCAGGCCTTTCCTAATTAGATCCCGGCCTCAGGGGATCCTGGCCTCTTCTAGCCTGCTGGCAATTTATTATATTTTATTGTATTTATAGTTTTAAATGTGATTTTAGATTAGTTGTTTTTAATTTATATTTGTTTAATGTTTTTTTATGGGGGAGGGTGGGAGTGGGGGTGTTTAGGGATTTTATTTGTATTGTATTTTAAATTGTGTAAGCCGCCCCGATTGTTTTAACAGAAGGGCAGGGTATAAATAAATATTATTATTATTATTATTATTATTTCTCAGCCCTGGGTCTGCCCTGGGGTGGTGAGGAATGCTGCAGACAGAACGGGGCAAAATCCCTCTAACATATGGACTGCAGGGTTCTGAGATGGGGTCAAGATGGGGTATATTGCCCATCTAGACAAGCCCTTAGTTGTGATTTCTAAACTACTACAAAGTAGAAACTGGATCAGATGATATCTGTGGATCTGGCTGAACTGACTCAGAATGTACAGTAGTTTTGAAAAGTAAGGTGATCAAACTTTGAAGTGAAATGAAAACTTATCAGTGGAATTGCAGCTGATAACTGTTTGTTATCAGTGGAATTGCAGCTGATAACTGTTGACGTCATTGAAAATATTTCAAAATTAAAATCTAGGCTGGCATTCAGTATTTAGTTATGGATTCATAACCTAAAGTTAAAGATCTGTAACTGCTCTATATTCATAGAATCATAGAATCATAGAATCATAGAATTGCAGAGTTGGAAGAGACCACGAGGGCCATCCAGTCCAACCCCCCTGCCACGCAGGAAATCACAATCAAAGCATCCCCGACAGATGGCCATCCAGCCTCTGCTTAAAGACCTCCAAGGAAGGAGACGCCACCACGCTCCGAGGGAGTGTGTTCCACTGCCGAACAGCTCTTACTGTCAAAAAGTGCCTCCTCATGTTGAGGTGGAATCTCTGTTCCTGGAGCTTGCACCCATTGCTCCGTGTTCCAGTCTCTGGAGCAGCAGAAAACAAGCCTGCTCCATCCTCAGCGTGACATCCCTTCAAATACTTAAACAGGGCTATCATATCGCCTCTAAACCGTCTTTTTTCCAGGCTAAACATACCCAGCTCCCTAAGTCTCTCCTCATAAGGCATTGTTTCCAGACCTTTCACCATTTTAGTTGCCCTTCTCTGGACACGCTCCAATTTGTCAATATCCTTTCTGAATTGTGGTGCCCAGAACTGGACACAGTATTCTAAGTGAGGTCTGACCAAGGCACAATAGAGTGGCACTATTACTTCCCTTGATCTAGACACTATACTTCTATTGATGCAGCCCAAAATTGCATTGGCCTTTTTAGCTGCCGCATCACACTGTTGGCTCATGTTCAACTTGTGGTCTACTAGGACTCCTAGATCCCTTTCGCACGTAGTCTCATTCAGCCAGGTCTCTCCCATCCTATATTTATGCATTTCATTTTTCCGCCCTAAATGCAGTACTTTACATTTCTCCGTATTGAATTTCATTTTGTTAGCTTTGGCCCAGCTCTCCAGTCTATCCAGGTCATTCTGAATTTTGATCCTGTCCTCTAGGGTATTAGCTACTCCTCCCAATTTGGTGTCATCTGAAAATTTGATAAGTATGCCCCTAATTCCCTCATCTAAGTCATTGATAAAGATGTTGAATAGCACTGGGCCCAGGACAGAACCCTGTGGCACCCCACTGGTCACATCTTTCCAAGACGAAGAGGAGCCACTGCTGAGCACCCTTTGGGTTCGGCCGGTCAACCAATTACAAATCCATTGAACAGTTAACTTGTCTAGCCCACATTCTACAAGCTTGTTTGCAAGAATGTCATGGGGAACCTTGTCAAAGGCCTTACTGAAATCAAGGTATGCAATGTCCACAGCATTCCCTTCATCTACCAAGCTGGTAACTTTATCAAAAAAAGAGATCAGATTAGTCTGGCATGACTTGTTTCTCTGAAACCCATGCTGACTTTTTGTGATTATGGCATTGCCTTCTAAATGTTCACAGATTCTCTGTTTAATGATCTGTTCTAGAATCTTCCCTGGTATTGATGTCAGACTAACTGGACGATAGTTGTTGGGATCCTCTTTTTTCCCCTTTTTGAAGATGGGAACAATGTTTGCCCTCCTCCAGTCTGCTGGGACTTCTCCTGTTCTCCAGGAGTTCTCAAATATTATTGCCAATGGCTCTGAGATTATATTTGCCAGCTCTTTTAATACTCTTGGATGTAGTTCATCTGGTCCTGGAGATTTAAATTCATTTAAATTAAGAAGGTATTCCTGTACTACCTCTGTACTTATTTTGAGCTGGATTTCCCCTATTGTGTCCTCTGTTCCATTCTCCTCAGGTTGGTCCTCCTTTTCCTTTTCTGAAAACACTGAGGCAAAGAAGGTGTTGAGTAATTCTGCCTTTTCTCTGTCCCCTGTTAGCATTTTGCCATCTTCTCCACGTAGCGGCCCTATCATTTCCTTCTTCCTCCTTTTGCTGCGGACATACCCAAAAAACCCCTTTTTATTGTTCTTAACCTCCCTAGCAAGCCTGAGCTCATTCTGCGCTTTAGCTTTTCTGACTTTACTCCTACACGTGTTCGCTATCTGTTTGAATTCTTCTTTGGTGATTTCCCCCCTTTTCCATTTCCTATACATGTTCCGTTTAAAACTTAGCTCCATTGAAAGTTCTTTAGTCATCCATCCTGGTTTCTTGAGACACCTCCCATTTTTCTTCCTCAATGGTACTGTTTGAAATTGTGCCTTCAGTATCTCCCTTTTGAGAAAGTCCCATCCGTCTTGAGGTCTCTTCTCTTTTAGTATTCCTGACCATGGGATCATCCCCAGTATTTCCCTGAGTTTATTGAAATCAGCTCTCCTAAAGTCAAGAATGCGTGTCTGACTATGCCTGGCTTCTCCTTTCCATTGTATAACAAACTCCAGGAGAACACGATCACTCTCACCTAAGGATCCCACCACTTGCACCCCATTAACCAGATCGTCTCTGTTGGTTAGGATCAGATCTAAAATAGCTGACCCCCTTGTTGCCTCTTCCACCTTTTGGACCATGAAATTGTCTTCCAGGCATGTAAGGAATTTGCTAGACCTTGTAGTTTTGGCTGAGTTAGATTGCCAGCAAATATCAGGATAGTTGAAGTCACCCATCACTACTACATCTCTCCTTTCTGCATGTATGTTCATCTGTTCTAGAAAGGCAACATCCAATTCCTCCGTCTGATTTTGGGGGTCTGTAGTAGAGTCCCACAATAACATCCCTGTTGTTTCCCTCCCCTTTAATTTTTATCCAGATGCTCTCCACCTGGCTTCCAGTATTGATGTCATGGATCACTTCACTGGTGTAAATATCCCTGACATATAATGCTATTTCTCCTCCTTTCCTGTTTGGCCTGTTTCTCCTATAAAGGTTATACCCCTCTATTCCTACATTCCAATCATGAGACTCATCCCACCAGGTTTCAGTAACGCCTATTATATCATATTTGTTTTGTAGTGCAAGGAGTTCAAGTTCATCTTGCTTATTTCCCATGCTCTGTGCATTAGTATAGAGACATCTGAGACCGTGTGTTCCCTTTACTTGCTCCCTGTGCAAATTTTTTTGCCTCCCACTGTTGGGTCCTTGCGCTGTTTGCCTTGTTCCCTCTATGACAGTTTGACTATTTTCTCCAGCCCTTCCAGCATACTGTCTCCCTCCCCCATTTGACTCAGTTTAAAGCCCTCCTGATCAAATTCTTGAGACTGTTGGCAAAAATGTTTCTTCCAACTGTTTTAAGATGCACCCCATCTCTTGCCAGAAGTCCCCCCGCATGGAAGCGCGGTCCATGATCCAAGAATCCAATTTGTTCTCGGCGACACCATCTACGGAGCCAGTTGTTTACGTCGGCTATTTTCCTCTCCCTTCTTGGACCATGCCCTTCAACTGGCAGAAGAGACGAGATGACCACCTGTGCATTCATTTCTTTCAGCTTCCTCCCCAGGGCCTCATAATCTCTTCTGATCTTGGGAAAGCTGTGCCTTGCAGTATCATTGGTTCCCACATGGACCAAAAGGAAGGGGTAATGATCTGTAGGCTTGACGAGTCTTGTCAGCCTCTCGGTCACATCACAGATCTTTGCCCCAGGGAGACAACACACCTCCCGAGTCATCTTGTCAGGCCCACATACCACTGCTTCTGTACCCCTCAGCAAGGAGTCCCCCACCACCACCACACGCCTCCGCTGAGGCTTCGCAGCTGCTGTTCCTTGCGGTGGTCCTCTCAAGGTCCCCTGCTCTACCCCTGAAGTCTGTCCATGCTGTTCTTCCTCGTTGTCCTTGATAAGGGAAAGGGCTTCGAATCGATTCTGTAGCTGCAAGCTGCTGGAAGAATCCCTGGATTTTCTTGTTCTGTGTGTGACATTCCTCCAGCTGTCTACTTCCTGTGTCCGTGAAGTGACCCTCTCCTCAACAGCCACTTCCTCTGTGCGGTCCCCATCCAAGACTGTTCGTTCTGTTCTGTCCAGGAAAACCTCTTGCTCACGAATCTGTTGAAGTGTAGCTACCCGTGTCTCCAGCTGCTGTACTTTCTCCTCCAAGAGGGCTACCAGCTTGCACTTGGTGCATGTGAAGTTCTCCATGTCTGTAGACAAGAATACAAACATCGCACAAGTGTTGCAAGTGACTGCTGCAGTCCCCTCAGTGTCCATGATGAGAGCTTTAGGTAATCTAAGAACTCTTAGTTAACGCTGAGAATGCTAAGCTGTACTTTTAGGTCTGCTGTATTTTTGTTTGGTTACTGAAATTCAGCAACAAGCAGCCTCTCCCAACAGTTTTTAAAAAAATCTCCCCAGTCAGAATGGCTGTCCAGAAGCTGCTCTCCTTCTTCTCCCTGGCAGGAAACTGTCCTGGAAACTGGCAGGAAACTTGCTGTCCAGAAGCTGCTCTCCTTCTCTCTGGCAGGAAACTGGCCTGGAAAGCCTCTGCAAGGACTTATATAGAGCTAGGCTCCCAGCTCCACCCCCTAATGACTCACAGGTGTGACTCACAGGTGTGACTCACAGGAAGGCTCTTGAGGGTAAAAGGGCAAGGTCAGAAGTTCAAGCCCCTCAGCAACAAGCAGCCTCTCCCAACAGTTTTTTAAAAAAATTCAGAAGTTGCTTCCTTCTTCTCCCTGGCAGGAAACTGGCAGGAAACTTGCTGTCCAGAAGCTGCTCTCCTTCTCTCTGGCAGGAAACTGGCCTGGAAAGCCTCTCCCGCTCAATTCTTGCTCTGCAAGCCGCATCTGAAAATGTCCTAAGACTACATAGTCTTACTGTAAAAGGACAGGTTGCTTACCTGTAACCATAGATCTTTGAGTGGGCTTCTGTGAAGTCACACAGTGTAGGTAATTCCTGTGCCTGCGCAGAGCACTCGGAACCTTCTGGAATCACTAGGCAGAATAGTTTTTGATACATTTTGGCAGTAACTCCGCGCACCCCAACAGTCTCTCTGAGGCACTCTCACCTAAGTCCCCTCAGTTCCTTGAAGGACGCCACAAGCAGCAGCATCAGGAACATTAAGCATATGCCATAGCAGGACATAGAGGGGAGGATGGGTGGGTCTGTGTGAATTCACATGAGACCACTCGAAGATCTATGGTTACAGGTAAGCAACCTGTCCATCTTTTTCGTGGTCTCTGTGAATACACACAGTGAGTGGATTAGTAAGCTTCACCAATAGGAGGAGGGTATGTCATACTAGCAGGTTAGACGAGGACAATTGTTGACAAGTGATGTCCCATGAAACCATAACAATGAGCATAAACTGACATGAACATAGCAATAAATGTTAAGTACCATAGGCAACCACAATAACCACTCACTTATTGAATGGAGGGTAGCATAACTGCCCTCCCAAAAGCAGCCTCATTATGAGACCGAGTGTCTAGTTTGTAGTGCGAGATAAAAATTAGTGGCATAGATGAAGTGGTTGCCCGGCACACATGCTCCAGGGGAACCCCGGAGAGGAAGCTAGCAGATGCGGATACAGCTCTAACAGATGCCCTCGAACCCAAGGAGGCAGGGTCTTTCGAGCCAGTTCATAACAGAGGGAGATGGTCGATATCACTCACTTTGACAGGCACTGTGAGAAACAGGGGCGTCCAACTTAAAGTTTGCATAGGACACAAAAAGATTTGGTGACTTTTGAAATGGAGCTGTCCACTGTACATAGAAGGCAAGGGCTCTCCAAGCATCCAGGGAGTGGAGAGTCCATTCAAGTAATCCTTTGGATTCTGTATTAGAGCAGGGAGAACAAAGGATTGGTAGATGTGGAAACTGGAGACCACTTTCGGGAGAAAGGACATGTCTGTTTTCAGAAACACTATGTGCTCGTGGAATGTCTAGTATGGAGCATCGGGATGCAAGGCACAAAGCCCACCAGCTCAATGGGCAGACATGATGGCTATCAGGAAGGCTGCTTTCCAAGACAGGAGTCTTAGCTCCATTGTCACCAAAAGTTCAAAGGTGTGTCTCATGAGTTGAGAGAGGACTAGTTCGAGATTCCTAGCTGGGGTAGGCTCAAACACCGGTGGATGAAGGTTGACGTAGCGCTTCAGGAATTTTCGAACCAACAAGTCTTGAAACGGAGAAGGTCAACCCCGTGCTTGGGACTCAACGGAGGGAGCCACCAGGTATCACATCAGGGACAAGAAGGATAGTCCTGAATCCAAAATATGCAGTAAGAATTGGAGGGTGGTGGTCACTGAGGAGGAAGCAGCAGTGAGGCCATGGTCTAAGCAAAAGGATTCAAAACGTTTCTACTTGAAGGAATAGGATCAGCATGTAGAAGGGCAGAGGGAGGCGTCAAGCACTACCTGTATGTCGGGCGGTAGTGGTAGATGCACGGAACGGTTCGGATCCGAAGACAGATTCAGGGCAGTACCCTCCAAACCATCAGATGAAGCCTCTCAAGGTCCAGATGTCTGACGTTGCTGTTCTGGATGGTCAATAGATGCAGACGGCTCGGAAGGTGAAGAAAGCACCGATGGTCCAGGTGAAGGAGAAGTGCGAATCATGGTTACAGAGGCCACCATGGAGTGAGGGGGATCACGTCCGATCAGTCCCAACGCAGCTTGGCCACCACTCATGTTCATAACGGGCCTGCAGAGTACCTCAGTGCTAAAACAGTTCTTGTGCCACCTATTGATGTGACATCCATTTGTACACCAACGAATTCAGATGGCTCAGTCCATCAGCAAGACTATTCTCCTCTCCCAGAAGATGAATGGAGTGGAGAAGTATACCCTTCTGAATGCAGCAGTTCCAAATTTTGAGGGTAAGCGACAGAAGAGACAGATACCTCGTCTCTAATTGCTTGTTGAGGTAGTACATCACAGATGTATTATCCATGACAAGCAGGAACGTCTTGCCCAATACCATCTTCTCGAAGGCCTGAGGCACCTTCTGAACAGCCAGGAGATCAAGGATATCGATATGGAGCTCCCGTTTGTCAGCAGTCCACAAGCCCTGGACCATGTATGTCTTGAGGTGGGCTCCCCATCCAAGTGAGGGTGCATCTGTGGTGACTGAGACTTGCGTTGGGGTTCGAACAGCATGCCTGGCAGGACGTTGTTCGGGTCCAACCACCAATCCAGGGAATGTTGAATTGCTTGCAGCAAGTTGAAGAGTTTATGAGGGCAGTCCCACACTGGGTCAAAGATGCTCAGGAACCACAACTGAAGCGGTAGGAACCGTAGCCTTGCAAATTGAGTGACTGAAGTCATGGCTGCCATGTTTCCCAGTAGGGTTTGAATCAAATGAGTGGAGATCCTCTGGGATCTGCAGCATTGGTGGATGAGGTTGCAGAAAGTATTGAAATGATCTCCCTGCAGGCAGGTAAGCTGCAGTGGTGTTCAAATTCAAGGAGGCTCCGATGAACTGGAGAGACTGGCTGCATTCAAGATGCAATTTCTCCATATTGACAATCAGGCCCAGGGCATCCAGTAAGTCCAATGTCAGCTCGATGTCATCTAGGAGTTGCTGACAAGACTCTGCCACTAGGAGCCAGTTGTCGATGTAGGGGAAGACGACCACCACCACCACCCCCCGCTGATGCAGGAAAGCTGCCCCAACCACCATGCATTTCGTAAATACCCCCGGTGCCGTGGATAGTCCAAAGGGCAGAACGCAAAACTGGAAGGCCTTGTCCCTGACCATGAAGGCGAGGAACCTTCTGTGGGTCAGGTCGATTCTGATATGAAAGTACACGTCCTTGAGATCGATGACAGCAAATCAATCGCCTTGCTTAAGAAGAGGCAGGATCGAACTCAGGGTAAACATCCCAAACCTCTTTCAGATGATGAATTTGTTCAAACCCAATCCAGTAACCATCCTGGACAATGTGAAGCACCCATTGGTCCTATGTTATCTTGGACCAGGTGTCTCGGAATGCAGACAGGCAGTTTCCGAACAGATGGTTCTCAGGGAAAGGAATGAGCAGATTGAGAGTGAGGGCAGTTTAAAATCTCCTTCCGCCCTGTTCTTTTAGCACTTTGCTTTGTTGGTAGCTGGTACCAGGAGGTGGAGGCCTGGCTCCCCATCTAAAAGGTGGACAAAGCAGATTGCTGGTACCATGAGCACTTGGAGGATTGTAACGTCCCCTCTGAAAGGACTGGGTGTAAGAGAAGGAGTGCCACCCAGATCAACCCCTTGATCATTACGCAGAAGATGAAGACGACAGCATACCATACTTCTGTGTGGTGGTCCTCACCTTCTGTGTTAATTCTAGCATTCCATCAGTCGAGCTGTTGAAGAAGCTGGAATGGTCAAATGGCATATCCTTGATGGTCAAGGAAGCCCGCAGAGCAAGGCCAGATGAGCTGAACCATGCATGCCACAAAGTTCCACAGAATCGGCCACCATTTTCGCTGCAAGCCATTGCTGAGAAGCCTCTACCACCACCGAATTCGGGTAAGGGCATTCTCGGAGTCAGTCGATACCATCCCCCAACACACAATAGTGCCGATCTATCCTCTTTGAGGTCGATGGAATGGATGATGGATTTTCCCACAAGTCTTGAATGAGCTTCAATAGTGAAGGTAGCACCAGTATGACAGCAGTGGGAGGAGCGTTTCAGTTGATCCCACAATAGATTGGATCCACAGGCTCAGGCTCCTTCTTGGTGATCTTCAAGTTCAAGGTGTGGGCCATCTGGACCATCTGCTCTGAAAATGCTCAAATGTCATCTGTCGTGGTCAAGGACTCATCAGTGATAAAATCAGGTGGTTGGAGAGGGAGTTCTTGGTATGTACGATACAGAAGAGTCTGACAATACCAAAGAGGGTGACGAAGTTGAGGGGCTACAGCCCCAAGGGAAAGGACTGTGCCAACCTTGGTGCAGAGGAGTCACATGCACAGGAGGCAGAGGAGGCAGCGAGGATCTTGACACCCAGGTGAGACTGACTGCTGGCATCCCTCACTACGTGTTCGGCCGCCGGATCTTCTCTAGATGAGCCCATTCCATCCCGTGGCGGGACAGGTGATGGGGAGAGTAATAACTCCCACAGCCAGCACTGTCAGCAAAATGGAACTGAGGCCCCTATGCAAAAGTCAGGCCGTGGCTCCAGGAGGAGAGAGGAAGGGAAGGTTGAAGGCCGATCGGGCCACATCATAAGCTCCATATGAATGCTTGACGTCCAAGACTCAATGTGACGGAGTCGAAGAAGGAGCCTTCCCTGTTGCCTCCTGTGGCATAGTTGCAACATCAACCATAACAGCGTCTGTACCGAGGAGCTCATCTCGGGAGATCAGGAGCACAGGGGATCGAGCCTGAACCACAGGGGAGGAAGCCCTTACCCCTTCCGAGATCTCTCATTCTCCGATTTGAACAATCACCAAAGAAGGAGTAGGAGTCACCTCACGCAATGGATCGTGGACAGTGGCGACATCTCTGGTTTCTGTAGGAACTGGTACTGACGTCTGGTTCAGATCCAAAACAGCTGTAGCGGCAATAGCCGGCTGTTGTTGCTCCTCGGGCTCCTGCGCCAAAGTAGCCACCACAGTGGACAATGGGCGCTCTGTGCCATAGTGGCAGTAGCCAGCTATTGTTGCTCCTTGGGCTCCTGTGCCAAAGTAGCCACCACAGTGGACAAGGGGTGCACTGTTGGTCTCAGAGAAGAGTGTCTTCTTTTTCCTTTTCTTAGTGCTGGCCCAGAGGAGGCAGAAGAATCACAGTCTCAACTGGAACCAGATGGTCTTGAGTTGAGGTCGAAGGTTTCGAAGAGCCATGGCCTTTACTTGATCCTGAAGCGGTAGTATGCTTATGGGACTGATGCACGGCCTCCGGATCCAACGCCACCGATTGATGATGGGACGGACTCAAAGGCCCATGCTCAGGAATTACTCACTGTGTGTATTCACAGAGACCATGAAGAAGATCTATGTAAATGCCACCACAGCCCACCTTTAGACTCAGCAGCCACTTGGCGCAAAGGAGGTATGTTCAGTTTCTACAAGGAGAATAGCATATCTACCACCCCTCAACAGTGAGCAAGGCTGTGACAGTCAGAAGCAGGACTCTTGTTACTGATGGGAGGGCAGTGGAAATATCATGGACTCAAGCTACAGGAAAAAAGTTTCCACCTAAGCATTAGGAAGAATATCCTGATAGTAAGAGCTGTTCAACAATGGAATACACTGCCTTGGAGTGTGGTGGAGTCTCCTTCTTTGGGGTTTTTTAAAAAGAGGCTGGATGGCCATCTGTCAGGTGTGCTTTGATTGTGTATTCCTGCAAGGCAGGAGATTGGACTGGATGGCCCTTGTGGTATGTTCCAGCTCTATTATTCTATGATCTCTGTTACACCCCAGTCAGAAGCCGAACAGACATCCTTCACCTGATCCAGCTGCTGGCTTTTAAGGGTTGCAGGGGAGGTGTCATGCCTGGAGACATCACACAATTACACAGCAACTGAGTAGCTGATATAGAAGATCAGTGCTTGTCCTCCTCAGATCATGATGAAAAAGCTGGATTTATACCATTCCCAGAAAAGATCTAGAGTTTTTAGGCATCACAGTTTCTTCTAGCCCAGTCTCATCCACTGGGGGTCTTGAAAATCATCAGTTTGTTCCATTTATACACACATTATGAAAAAATTCAGTCTTCTATTCATTTTCTTTTAGTTACCAGCAAATTATATCAAGTTTTCAGTTCAACTTTTCAGACTTTCTATTTAGGTAGATATGTGTAGGCTGTATTCAATATACAGGCCTTAAGGTGATTTTACATTTCATGATGTATTCATGTGTTGTCTTTTATATTCTTCGTATAGCTCTCCGAAAAGGACCTCAAAACAGCCATAGGCTGAAATGTGTCAGGCTTTTTAATTAGTGTGCATCATTCTTCAGCAGCTAGAGACATGTTTCCTTCCCAACACCCCCATTGCTCTGACTAAGCAAGGATTGGACATAAAATTACCCTTCTGTGAATTAAAGCACTTCTATGCACAGAAGGAACCAAATAGTGGAGGTTCTCACCAAAGAAGATAATTTTTGGCAATCCCGACCTCCCTCCCAAGTCATATAGAAGCAACTTCACAAAATGCTTTGGGGATTCCTCTGATGCTCCAGAACAGATTTCTAAGGGTACAGCAGCTGCATGGGGGGAGGAGGTTAGCCCACAGGATTATATATTCTCCAGAACTGCAGTCACGCATATCCAACTTGGGAATAAGGTAAGTACTAGCTCATTTAAAGGTTTGGGCTAAAATCCCAGCAGACATGGGTTGGAACCATGTTGATTAATCCATACTAGAGTAGACCTTTTGAATTAATTCCTGAATGGTGAGTCAACATGTAGGTATATAAAGGACCACTATTCTCTTGGCGAAAGTTCATGTTCATAGTTTTAGTAGCCAAGAAACAGTAGCCTATGGGAGAAAATGACAAGAGATACTTAAAATGCCTTTTCCTTTATCCTAGCTAACTGCAATTAGGCTCTATTGTAGTCTAATCAATGGTTCTATTCTAGTCAGGATTAACAATAGGGTTTAAGCATCAGTGTCCCACTGACATGGAAGTCACCACTGCAACTCTTCCCATGTCTCCTCAATTTTAGTATGACTTTTTTTTATTTTAAGTCTGATGGTTATGTTAAAATAGTAACAGTGATAATAGTAGTAGTATAAGAAGAAGAAAAAGAATATTATTATTATTATCTTACCTTATTTTCTTTTCTAATATACACAAACTTTTATAATTCACTTTTGCAATTAACTCTTCAATATTTATTGGAGATTTATTTTATTTATAGAAATCCACTAATAACAAAGCACAACCAATATTCTATTTAGGAGATTATCAGACAGGAACGAAAAAAGTGTTCCTGTCCCACAATCTCTGCTCCCACCCTTGTCCCATCCCTGTTCCAGAACAATCGCCCTCCCCATCACACTTACCTCCTCTCCTGTCATTCCAGCAGCCCAGGAGTGAACAGAGCTCTAACGGAGCTCCGTTCACTTCCTGGATCAAAATCCCATTTATTCTCGCAAGAAGATCTGAGTGCAAGAACTTCAAAAATAAAAACCAAAATACAACAAAAAAAGTTACAAAAAACACATACATACACTTTAAAACTTCCATGTGAACCAGGGAAGTTTTTAAAAAGTGTGTCAATTACCTGGATGTCCCAAGCTCACCCAGAAGTGTTCTGGCAGGGACCTCCCATGCCACTGGGATCTCACCAGCATAACGGGGCACCTTTTCACTTGCAGGAACATCTGTGACAGGAACAGAACAGGGGATCTATTGATGGCTTCTTCTGTCAATAAAAAAACAGCACTGGTAGAACAGCAGCAGGACAGGTGCATAATGAGGGGGGAATGACATCATCTGAAAAGGAAGACCTTCTGCGATCTCCTGGCATTCATATAACACCAATTTTAATGCATCTGATAATCTCCTTAATCATTCCATAATAATGATGTACCCTTTCCACAGTACATAGTAAAACATACATAGTCCAGCAAAACATGTTGTAACCTACTGCTGCAAACACATTTGCTTTGTTTCTGAGAGTGGGGAGCTTTTATAATAAATTACTTTGAGAAAGTTCAATAAATCATTTATAAGGCAATAAACAACCTTTAAAATACCAAATGAATGAGTAGTGATTGTTGACTGGTGATAGCTGCTTAGTGAGCCATCCATGGTAAAAATAAATGTCAACATAAAAGCTGCATAAATATTAAATTTATGTTAATTTGGTAATCATTACAATTACAGATCAAATTCTGTAAGCATACCAGAAAGGGGAGGGGGGACAAAAACAAATACAACAATGTATATACAGATTTTTATTGTTTAACTGACCTATTCTTTTTGCTATTTCCACTCTGTCTTTAATTTACAAACAACTATATTTTCATGTTCTTTGAGAACAGTCTCCCCTACAATATAAGATGTCTCCTATAAAATACATGCTTCTCTGGTCAACAATGTCCTTTAATGCTGTCAGTATCCTTCCAAGAGACAGTGGGTTTAGTGTTACATCATTAATGACTTGCCAGTGGATGAGATGAGATTCCAACAGACCTAAATACAGTTGTAGTATATTTCCCCCCCCCTCCAAAAAAATTGGTATACCATAACAATGATCCACCAGTCTGTAATTGTCCATTTTAAAGTAAGACAACTTAATAAATTGGCTGATCCAACTTTAAAAATTTGGGTGGATGAGTGGATGTAACTGATTGTTTTTGTTTTGTTTTGTTTTGGCCTATTCAGTATCACTTCCAACCTCGTTTGAGAATTGAAATCACCTTGGTTGCTTATTAGATTGTCTGTGTTGAATGAAATATGGGATAGTGCAACCCAGTTGATTATAGGTATGCTGAAAAATGCCATCCCATTCCCCACAGCATACTGAATAGAGTATTGTTATGGAACCTTGTGATATGGAAAGGTCATAATGCTACCTCACTTACTGACACAAAAGCTTTGCTGTTGTCCCTGCACACCCCAAAACGAAGTACGCACCTGTCATTATCAATACTTGTAATGACAAAAAAAAAAAAAAACTGTGAAAAACTTTCAATGCCTGAAGAAAAATCAACCAAATGGTTGAGTGTATGTTAAGAATAGGAGGAAATTTTGGCTGCTCCCAGATTCAAGTGTAATTTCATCTATAGAGAACTTTCTGGATGAGCTTTTCATTCTTTTGATTCCCCACCCCACCCCTTGTTACATTTGATGCCATTGACTATTCTGCAATGAGTTCTTCTTATAAGACTGCAGTCACTGTGTTTATGTCTTTCAGATTGTTTCTGGAAGGAAGGACCCTGTAAAAAGGTCCACAGCACTGGTGGTGGCTTATAAGCCAGTTGTGCAGTGCTGCCAGGCTATAGGCTTTCTGCAGAACTGCAAAATCCAGCAAAGTAAAGCTACTGCATTACACTGGTTTTTATCTGGAATAGATTACATCACATTAGGAACTGGAATACATATATAACTGGCTTGTAAGCCACCACCAGTGGTGTGGACCACTATTCTCTTGGCGAAAGTTCATGTTCATAGTTTTAGTAGCCAAGAAACAGTAGCCTATGGGAGAAAATGACAAGAGATACTTAAAATGCCTTTTCCTTCATCCTAGCTAACTGCAAACAGTGCAATAACCAACCTATCAAACGTAGGTCAGCACAGGGTATGACAGTATTTGCTAGTTTGACTTTCTCCTACATTTGAATTTCTCAAGTCTAAGATTCTTTCCATGTTGAAAGAAAAGAAATTTGCAAATTTTGCTAAATACCTATGAGAGAGAGAGAGACAGAGAGAGAGAGAGATTTGAAACAAAATTTTAACCCATCTGTACCTCAGCACCTAGGTAAGTCCTGTACCCAGTGCCTAGGACTAGTCCTGAAACCAGGATCAAGCCCCACTGTCTGCCTTTTGGATTATATTGGTTCACAGAGTGAACTCTCTAAAATGGAGAGCTTTTGTTTTTTAGTTATGGGGTATATTTTCTTTAGAAAATATTCAGTCAAAGATTACTTGCCATTTGCCTCACAAAAAATATATTACGCATTAGAAATTTGATAGCATTCTTCCATCATTTTTTGCCATAAACACAGTGATACACAGTCATTGTGTAAGCAAATGAACATGATTTAGGTTTTTTTGCTTCTGAGGGTGAAAATCATCAAGCAAAGATTTAGAAAACAAAGCACCATTAAGCGTGCTCATCTAAATGATAATAGAGCTGACTGGAACATGTCCTTTCTTTTTTTAGGGTTTGCCTCAAACTGGGTGCCAATTTCTCTGGAACTATAAATAAACTATTGGAGATCTGAAAAATAAGAAGCAAACTTCATCTTGTATATTATTTTAAAAGGGAAGCAATACAACACATTTTCCATTTCCCTCTGAAAATAGCCAGTGTGCTTTGGCTTTGGCTATCCTAGGGCCGAATGTTCCCATGAAACAAATTAGCTTTGGTTTTCCATGCTACCAGAATATAGTAAAACTGGCCAATTTAGCCCATGCAGACTTATCCAGGAACATGACTTCATGGCAAGACTCAGCATAATCCAAATATAAAGCAAGGAATGTTTTCTGAAAGTATCAAATTTGGTTGTTTTCATATATGCCTTCTAACAGGTATAGCAACATAATGAACATACAGATGTAGGTTTTCCATGTTTTTTTCCCCCAGGCTGTGAGGCCGTGTTCTGGAAGAGTTTATTTCTGATGTTTTGCCTTCATCTGTGGCTGGCATCTTCAGAGAATGGTTGGGTTGGAGTGTGTGTGGGGGGTGTTATATACTGTGAACCCCTGTTGGGGAGGATATGTAAATTTGTGTATTTGAATGGCTAGTTTCTGGGTAGAGATATATAAGGAGGATTAGTGTCTGTTTGGCTAATGGCCCATTATCTGCTGAAAATCCCCCTGTCCCTGGGTAGGTTCATTTGCATGTGCTGAGTTTTGATTTTACAGATGGATGACATATATACAAGGTCTGTCTATTAAATAACGAGACTGTGCTTCTACCTTTCAGACAAATCAGGGAGAACTGATTGTGAATGCTTGAGTGGTGACCTTGAGTGTGTGAACCTGCATGAAAAACATCAACACACCACCGTTCAGTTAATTGTCAGTTGCCATTTAAAGCAGCTGTGTGGTCTATTGTGTGCTAGGAAAATGCTAAGTTTAAAAGTCGAGCAACTTGTCAATTTGAAATGTTTAGTAAAATGAGCAAAACACCAATGGAATCTTTTCAAATGCTTACTGAGGCCTATAGGGAAGACTGAATGTCTCATGTGCATGTGTTTGCGTGCCATAAAAAAACTCAGAGAAGGACATGAGAATGTGGAAGAAGATTAACACCCTGGATGACCTTCCACTTCAAGAACCAAAGAAATTGTGGAAAAAATCAGCCAGATTGTTTAAGAAGACCACTGACCCAGTGTCTGAATGATAGCTGAAGGCATGAAAAATGACAAAGACATTGCTGGGAAATTTTGCATGAGGATCTCAACATGAGAAAAGTTTGTGCCAAGATGGTCTCCAGGGTTCTCATACCAGAGCAAAAGGATTGTTGCAAGGAAATTTGCACTGACATTCTGTAGCAACTTGAGGTGGACACAAACCTTTTTCAAAAAATCATCACTTGTGATGAAATCTGGATCTTCCAATATGATCCTGAGATGAAATGACAGTCAATGCACTGGAAAACATCATCATCACCAAGAATGGAAGAAGCAAATCAAAGCAAGTCCACATTCAATACCATGCTCATTGTGTACTGTTTTTGGTTTTGGTTTTTCACATCAAGGGAATAATTTTGGCAGAATGGGTTCCAGAAGGCAGAACAGTGACCCAGCATCATTGTAAGGATGTTTTGACAAAGCTGAAAGAAAGAGTCAGGGGAAGAAGGCCAGAACTGTGAAAAAATGGTTTCATTCTTCATCAAGACAATGCACCTGCTCACACAGCACTTTCACGTATCACTACACTTGAACATCCTCCATATTCTCCAGATTTGGCACCATGTGATTCCCCCCCAAAGTGAAATTGGTGCTTAAACAAACATGTTTTGAGTCAATTGATGCAGTAAAGAAGAAAATGGCAGCTGTGTTGAAACATCTGAAAGAAACTGATCTGCTCCGTGCTTTCAAACAGTGGAAAACAAGACTGCATTGGTATGTAAGTGTGAATGGGAAGTATATTAAAGTGAACAAGCATTAGAATTGTAATACATATAAATAAAAATGGGTTATTGTATCAGTCTCATTATTTAATAGACAGACTTTGTACTTCCTAAACAAACCCATTTTATTACTTGTGACAATAAGTCACTGTTTAAAGAGAAAATGTGTTAAAATGAGGAAAAAAGTACTAGCAAATCAATAATGAGATATCATGTCCTAGCATTCTGACATGTGATATGAAAAACTAGTATCATTCAAATAAGACTCTTGAAGGTCAGTTCAATGCATGCTTACTCAGAACTAAGTCCTAGTGTATTCCATGTAGTACAACTGGTTAGAAATGGAGGGACTTGAAATCCAAAATGTCTGGAAGGCAACATGTTAGCCTCCTCTATAAATGAGTTTAGGATTTCAACTATGCAGAAGGTCTATACAGAAGTTTATACAGGCCTATACAGAAGTTTAGGACTGCTATCCATAATTGTGGTCAGTTCTGTCCATCTCTAGTCAGATGTAAATCCCTCTGAAATCTCAACATGTCCCCTATTTTCCCCCTACTTTTAATAATAAATTGCAGGTGCTGTTGCTTTTAATCTTCCACTTTTTTGTGTTTAATATAATTTCATTTATATTATTGCCCATCCAATCAGAAGAAAGAGACAGGCATACAAATGTGTGAGTAAACTATGGGGCACTTTATTAATTATTTACACTTATCTACAGCATGGATGTATCATGTAGTGGATGCTGAAGCAGGTGTGTATTTACTCCTTCTTCAGTATTTTAAGAACAAACAACTCCACACCCCAGAGACAGGCAATAAATGTAGCTTGTCTCCAGCTAGTCCATTTCAGGAAGTCTGAACATGGTGACCTCAGCTCGGTTTCTTCCTCTGAAGCCAAACAACTATCAAAGACAACAGAATGGTGTGGAACTGGCCTTAATACCCATTCATCACATCACCTCTCTCTAAATGGCCATAAAGAAAGGGCTGTAGGAACTAAAAGGTGATTCCTGGGGGCTTGCAGTCACTGTGTGAGGTTGGTAGAGAATGGATCATGCTCTTCCATTAGAAGTTGCATGCTATGCTGTGGGGAGACGTTAGCTTCCTCTTAATTTGTAATTTATGGAGAAATTCAAATCCTGTTGGGAAGACTGGGTAGAAGGTCTGGTACACCAATAAGGATTTAGCACTGTTGACTGCGCCTGTCCTGCAGACATCCATTATATCTGCCAAAATCTCCATGAGTCTGCCAGTGATTAACCCACAAATAATGGATTCTTGTGCATGACAAGGGGCCAGACTAGATGTGATGGTATACTGCAAGTGGCTGCACATTTTTGCCCAGTCACAGCAACAGTTTTGTCTCCACCTTTTTTTTTTTTTGCCAATTTGCACGTGTGCACATCTATTCAAATGGAGCATTCACACATTTTGATAAAGGGCAATAGAGGGAAAATGCACATAACTGAGCATATTGATATCCACACATGTAAAAATGTGCATTGATGTGCATTTTCTGCAAAAAAAAAAAAAAAAATGGGGAAAACCATTACTGTGCTGTTTGTGGACTTTTTAGCCCCCTCCTTGCGAATACCATGAATCTTGTTCACAGCATGTTGGGACAGATTGTATTCTACTCACATTCTACAAGGAGTATTTTCACTGTATTGTTATTCTACAAGATGCATTTTCACTGACAACCCCAAGGATGATCATGAGTCTTCTGGATCCATGTTCCCTTCATTCACCATGCCTTCTTCACTGGAACCAATGTATCTGTAAGAAAAGGAAGAAAGAGCTACACAGAATTGGGACAGGTATGACCACCATCTCATGCCTTCTGCTGTGGCCAGAAAATCCTCATAAGGCTTTCAAAATGGTGAGGGATCTGTTACTTCAATCACCATCCACTTACTGAGGTTGTGATGCCTGAGTGGATGATGTCTGCATAAGAGTCACCGCTGGATGTTTTTAGTATTTTATTCATTATTTTTTGCATTTTCATAATACCAGTCTAGTAGCTCAAGGCAGTACGCAAAAGCCAATCTAATTCATTAACATTATGAAACTGAACTGTTGAAGAACACAATAAACACAGCATAAAACTAATTAAAACAGAGGCAACAGAATCAATGTTTCCCTTTATTAATAGCCAATAAACACAACCTCACAGTATAGGGTTGCTCCCATGCCAGTCTTGTGCCTATGTGGTTTGCACCTATCTCTTGGTTCATATCTATGCTGGTGACACTCCAGCACCTTTGTAATTATTAATCTAATATTCATCTTAGAGGCTTCTAAACAAACAGTTCATCATATTTAACTGGACTATAGCATGCAAAATGGTAGGTGGGGGAATTCTAATTTACTGTATGATTGAATATTCTCCCACCCACAAAATAATTTTAAATCCCACACATGAAAAACAACAACAACATCCCTAACCTAGCATATCAGGGGGAAGCTCATCTATTTCCCTAATAGAAATTTTTCACTCAGGCTTTTGTTTTCTTTTATTCTGAAAGATCAGGAATATTCAGTTTTGCAACCTGCTACCTTCTGCTTAAACTGACCCAATCAAGGAATAGCTTTAGTATGCATTGATGTAATCCTAGTTGTCAAGGAACCATATTACATTTTCCTGAAACATAACCTCCTTTTCTTTTCTAACTAGGAAAGTAGTCTACAGTCTCAGATTGGAGTATTTCTCTGCCTTGCTTTATGCTCTTACACAGTTAAAGAACTATGGCTGCATTTACACGGGCAAATATTCCCCTAAATATACCTCAAAGATAGCTCATTGTTCCCATGGATCGCACCACAGCATCGCCTCATTCAGAAGGGGGAAGGTAAAACACCCAAATATACTGTGACAGGGGATGTTGCTATTTTTGCCGAGTTATTTGCAAAGTAGCGCATTATTGCTAGTGTAAACAACCATTTCACTAAGGGCTGTGTGACTTACCAGTAATCTTCTGATACAGTTGCAGCAGAGCTACACTGTGGTTGGTTGTTATGATGAAGGGGTGGGCTTGCAAGAGGTGGAGTGAGAGAGGGAGATTCAGTAGCGATTAGGAAATTTTGAAAAATCCTCTCTGCTATTTTGCAAGTGTGAATCCAGTTTGCCAAGAAAAAGGATTCCCAAGTCCTTTCAGTCAGGGGAAGATCTATTCCCCCCATAAAGCCCTCCTCTTTCTCCTCAGCTGTGATCGCTGTCTCTGCTTGGGGGAGGGAGACAGAGAGAGAGAGAGACTTTTCTCTGATCTTTCCCCCTGGTATTTTGGCAGTCTGTGATTCTTTATTTGGCAAGAAAATACAGGATTCCAATCCTTTCATCCACAGAGGATCTATTCCCCCCCCCCATAAAGCCCCTCCTCTGCTTGGTCTCTGCTTGGGGGTGGGAGAGAGAGAGAGAGAGAGATTGAGAGAGATAAACTTTTCTCTGATCTTTCCCCCTGCTATTTTGGCAGTCTGTGATTCTTTATTTGCCACACGACTCAGGGAATAAAGAGACCAGACACAAGATATATGGGTGAAATAAAGGGTCTTTATTGAACCCTACCTATTTAAGCCCTCTATGATCTTCATGGGGGAGGAGGCAACCAAGCGAGGGAGCAGCTGAGGCCATAGGTCTAACTGAGACCTTACCCCCAGCTTCCCCTGGCGAGCACCTGAGCCCTCGAAAGGAACCCCATCACTGGGGTTGCTCTCAAGCCGGCCCGCATCTGGAAGACCAACCCAAAAGTCCCCCACTCAAGCCTCACGGATTAGGGTGGGGGCTTATCCCTCGGGCCAGCCCCAAGGTGAGTCTCCTTCCCTTCCGCTAAGTCCCATGACTTTATTGGTCATTCCAGAGACCCTCCCTACACTCAAATAGGTGCCAAGGTGCACACCGAATCTGCGCCTCCCCCAAATTTTAGGCCATACATAGGGTCAAGCGTCCGCTTAGTCCCTATATCCCCACCAGCCTGACCAAAAGGTCCCTCAACCCCCCCTGAAGATCACCCAGAAAAATTGCATTACCCACATCCGACAAGTGGACCCCATCAGCTCGGTAGACCTCGGGCCTTTCGAATATTATAGCAGGATGCGGGATATACCAACCCAAACCCTTGGCCAGAGCATTCTTAATTTCTCTGTTAGCTCTGCGTCGGGCCCTGTCGATCAAACGGGGATCACCATCCCCTCTCCAAATTTGTCGGGGCAAAATGGCAGAGCACATGATGACCACATCCGGCCACCGTGACCGGATGAGATGCATATCATGGATTGCCTGAAGGACCAAGGCCTTCCCCTTTAATAAACCCAAATCCTTTCCACCCAAGTGGATAATGATAACATCCGGAGGAGGTCCGTGGCGTTCATCAAACAAAAGTGGCAACAAGCCATGCCAACGGAGACCCCTCCTCCCAACCCACTCAACAACCAACTGGTCCCCCAAGGCGAGGTGAGGTCCAAAATGGCTCATTCGGGCCTGTCGCGCTGCCCAGTAGACCATACTGTGGCCGCATACGATCACCCGCCGTCTCACCAGCGCCGGCTTGGGACCTGAAAGAACAAGAAAAGAAACCAGTTAACATTGCAGTGTTCTGACATACCTACGATATGCGGATGAATGCCAATGTCCAATCCTCTGAATAGCTTGGGGCTGAAATCCAAGAGCTGCAGCAGTAGATGCCGCTCCAATTCGAAAGGAATGTGTCGCAAAACGCTTACCTTTCAGGCCCAGCCGTTCCAAGGCCTTGGACGTTACTGCCCAAAACTGAAACTTGGTTAAAGGGGAACTATTAGCATGCACAAACAACGGTCCAAGTGAAGGCCCTCTAACCAGCAAATACTGCCTCAAAGCTCTCATTTTCTTGCCAATCCCAATCGCCTCCCATTAAGCTTGCTTTCGGGTGGGGATTGGTCTTTGCCGCAGGGGAGGGGTGGAGACCAGTGTTGGACGTCAGGCTGGCGTTCTGATGTCATGAGATGGGGCAGGGCTGAGCTAGAAGCCTATTTAAGGCTGCTCCGCCCTCCCCACTCTCTCTCTTTAAAAGAAGAGGGAGAGTGGGGAGGGCGGAGCAGCCTTAAATAGGCTTCTAGCTCAGCCCTGCCCCATCTCATGATGTCAGAACGCCAGCCTGACGTCCAACACTGGTCTCCACCCCTCCCCTGCGGCAAAGACCAATCCCCACCCGAAAGCAAGCTTAATGGGAGGGGATTGGAATTGGCAAGAAAATGTAGGATTCCAATCCTTTCAGTCACGGAAGATCTATCCCCCTCCCCATCAAGCCCTCCTCTGCTTGGTCTCTGCATGGGAGGCCACACCCCCACACCTTTGCCATGTCTGAACCATAAAGTGAAATAGTAAACAAAAGTTAACTTACCGGCACAGCTGGGGAAAAGCGCGAAAGCGCAATTTGCCGCAATAAATCTGCCATGTAAATGCAACCTATGATTCCACTTAAACTTCTATGGTATCATTCTATGGAATCCAAAGATTTGCAATTAAGGGAGGGTATTTACAATTCTCGGCCAGAAAGCTCATGTGCCCCACTACATTATCAACCCTAGGATTCCATACGTTGTTGCCATAGAAGTTAAATAGCAATAATAAAACTGCAATTGTGTAGTGAAAAGGGCCACTAAACAATTGTGGTGGGTGATGGAAACTGGAACATTCTGCATCCGAAGTAGACACCTCTCTACAGTGTGAAAGGGAGATACATATGTTAAAACACTTGGGACATGTACAGTAGCATTCCTATTGTGTGTCCATAAAGGAACAACTCACTTAATTTTAAAAATGCATTTCTAACTCCCTTTTCTGTCTTTATGAATTCTCCATAGAAACACTAATGAACCCCCAGTGTAGATACAGCAAAAGAGAATGTAACATGATCCAGTCTCTGATTGGGTGGGAGAATCACATTTCTTCTATTTTCCTGTGTGTGACTAATAAAACAACATTGTCAAGATTAAAGGCTATGTACAGAATGAATGAATAGAAATGAGATGACACAAAAATAATCTTTGCTAGGAGGAGAGTAAATTTCTTTGGAGAACATCAGTCTTGACAAATGCAAAATACATACTCTAATGATTCATATACCATGCAAATGTAATTATGGTGCAACCTGCTTATTCTGTTAGTTTTAAAGTTCCATTTGTAGATATATCTTTAATCAATTTCTCTTTTACTAGACTTAAGTATAAGATTTCCAGGAAATGATGTTTAGCTCAGCAACACCTTTAATTCTATGCAGCTGCTTGTGTGCTAATACTGAAGATAGAGTGAAAAAGAATAAATTACTCATATAAATTCAATCACTACTGCAGCTTTAATCTACAACCAATAGCCTTGTATTGGGCTGCTTTAAAATCTTCATGTTTTATTTCATTGTAAGATCTGACTACTGAAATGTTGTGTGTGAATAGTATTTTATTAATTGAAGGGAAATGTGTGTGTGTGCATACACCCCTTTTTTGAGGGACACATCATAGTTTTAGTGACTTATGGTGATGGATCTGTCCTTGTACACAACATTCAAATCACATATCTTCTGCTCTAGACAGCATATGACAATAGTGAAAGCGTACATGAGATCAGTTTCTTTTTCCTCCCTCTGATATCCAAATTATTAGGCATGAAAGGGTACACAGACCTAGTTAGACCTAGTTATCTATTCTTAAAATCATATACTAAGGACTTTTTCGGACAAGCTAATTGTAGCGCTAGCAGCCTCGCCATGTTGCGAGGCTGCAGCGCTGCAGGGCGTCCCTTTCGGATGACTCCTGTCCCTAGCGGTACTGTTGCAGTACCGCAGGGACATTTGACTGTAATATTTTGGAGATTTTTTACTCACGATCGTGAGTAAAATTCACCAAAATATTACAGTCAAATGTCCCTGCGGTACCGCAACAGTACCGCTAGGGATGGGCATCATCCGAAAGGGACGCCCTGCAGCGCTGCAGCCTCGCAACGTGGTGAGGCTGCTAGTGCTACAATTAGCTTGTCCGAAAAAGTCCTAAGTCAAACAATTAACTCTTTTAGCCCAATATTATTTATTTTGGACTGAACACAAAGTTGTGCTAGTAGAAGCATCAGAAGTTTTTTTGCTTTTCCCTCCATCCTGCAGACCTCCTTCCTGTTCTCATCTAGAGACTCTCCTAATTCTCTTGATCAGGTTTTTAACTTTCAGGGAGGATGAAAGGAGATCACTTCCCTCTCATTTCTACTGACAAAAGCATTTTCCACAAATGGGTGCCCCCCATTGGATTGTGCTCCTTGACTGGCAAGAGAGATTTATTCCAAATTCTTACCCAGCCTTGCTTACTGAAATTCTTTTACCAGGGTTAGAATCTGGATTCTGGAGGTGCAACATGCATTTCCTTGAGCATATTCTTCTCCTTTGGAGAAAAGCAACAGCATCAAGTCTTGGGGTACCTCATACCAATAACAGAATTCAAAGACATAGCCATGTTAGTCTGGGGGCTTGTCCACCCTGGCCAGAACACTCCATATTCCTCCCAGAGTATTCTGGCCCTGAAGCTGGCCTGGATCCCTCTCTACCCCTGTTGCCACAATGAAACAGGCAGAAGTCTGCACACACATGCTGGCCAGTATTGGTGGGCACCTCCACCACTGTTGTGCATCATTCTCTCTGGAGCCAGGAAAGAGGTCCTCAGATCAAGACTGGTGACATGCAAGGGGCCTTGATCATGTGTTGGGGCCATCCTTCCCAGCTTCAGAGTGATACCAGTTGCAGTTGTGGAGCACCTGGTGACACAACCCAGCATGCAGGTGTGGACTCCTGCATTCCTGTTCCGGACCCATCTGGGTTTTCCTTCATGATGCAGGTTTTCCTTGAGGTTATTCTGACATGTTTTTAAAAGGTTTACCCCAGCTTTGCCTCAGATGTTGTCAGGACTGTCTGGAGGTGAATTGGGGGCAAGAGCCCTGTGTCCTTTGGATTGCAGGGCTCTGAGATGCGGGGGAAACTGCGTTAAATTACATGTCTAGACAAGCCCTGGATCAATATCTTCATCTGATGAAGCAGGTGCAATCTAAAAAAGTTTACGCTACAAACTTCTTTCTCTCAGTTAGTCTCTCATACCAATGACCTAATTGATAGAGGAAATGGGAGGACATTTGGTGAACATTGACATAATTGCTAATCTGGCTTTAATGGAGGTGACATTTCAGAGTTCTTAAAAATAAACCAGTTCAGCATTTTGAAGTCCTATTGATTTCAGTGGAGGAAATAGGCACATGAATAAATATGTTTCATTGAAACAAGCTGGAGTAGGAGGCATTTATGTTTGGCTAAATTAGGACCTTTATGCTCATACTTTAAACGTGAGACAATATAGAACAATATTGACTTTTTACCAAAATTTCCACTATTGGGATGAAAATAATGCTTCAGTGTATGGTGCAAATAAATATATGATAGTTTTCTGCTACCCCCTCCCAAACTATATTTTTGCCAACTGATTGGACTGCTTTTTTAGTCTTCATTTCAGTATTCTTTTTCTCTTGCTCCGGAGGCTGTCATCTGCTGGACTTTGTGTAATTATATTATATTATATTATATTAATCTTATTTTATTTATATCCTACCTCATAATCTGTTAGTGTGTCTTGTGACATTTTAAAACATGATGATCAAAAGTTTTATTGAAATGTCATTATTATGGTTAATATAGTTATTATCGTTGCTATCACTAACATCATTATCACATATATTTATTTCTTTTCCCCCAACAGGATGTACACTATAGATGAGAAAAATGGAGAGATGGACAGATAGAGCAGCATGCTGAAAAACATATGGGGGAAACTAAGAGTGACCAAACAGAGAGAGGGAGTGAGATGCAGACTGGATGAATGAGACAAAGGATGAAGGAAAGGAAGAAGACACAGGATATCAGAGATATAATCTCTCCCTCCCTCTCTCTCGCTCTCTCTCTCTCTCTCTCTCTCTCTCTCTCTCTCTGGCTTTTCTTCGCAAACAAAGATTCAGGAAGGACTCATCCTGCACTTTCTGCAAGCACGCTGATGACCAAAAAGGCCAATCTGAGATAAACAAGTCTGGTTGCAGAAAGCACAGCAGAAGGTCTCCTTGGGTGATGTTTCTGGGTTGTGATTCTTTCTGCCTTGTCATTTCTCTTCAAGACTTGTTTGGCGTGAGTGCTCAAATAAGGCTGCAGCATTGTGGATGGTGCATCTCCATGCTTCCCGATGTGAGGCCAGGGCAGACCATTGTTGGTGATCAATTTGGCCGAGCCTGAGATGTTGTTTCAGGGAGTCCTTGTATCGCTTTTTTGGAGTGCCCCTCTTATGCTGACCCATGGCAAGTTCATCGTAGAGTGCTATTTTTGGAAGGCAATGGTCCTCTATCCTAGAAACGTGCCCTGCCCAGTGCAGCTGTGTTCTCAATATCATGGCCTCAATGCTGGTGATCCCTGCTTGCTCAAGGACAGCAACATTCATCACATAGTCAGTCCAGTGTATATTTAGGATTGTGCATATACAGCGCTGATGAAAGCGTTCGAGGAGTCGTAAGTGGTGGCGATAGGTGACCCATGTTTCAGACCCATAAAGGAGAATAGACAGTACAATGGCTCTAAGACTGTAGCTTCAGAAGAAAGATCAGTATCTGATGTGAAGCAGTGTTTAAAAGTGAGTGGTGGTATGGGTTGGCTGTTATTTTACATATCCCAATGTGGTAAGCATTTTGACTATCTTATATTATGTAAAGTGTTTCTCTTTCCAATTTTAGCTTTAGACTTCTTTTTCTTTTTACTCCTCCTCCTCTTTCTCTTCCTCCTTCCCCTCATTTTTCAGAAATCTTGAAAAATGAAGAATAAATTGTAGATGAAGAAAGGAAAGAGGGAAATTAAAAATACAGAAAATGAACAGCAGCAGATTGATATTCCCCAAGTAACCAACCACATAGAATCATAGAGTTGGAAGAGACCTCAAGGGCCATCCTGTCCAACCCCCTGCCATGCAGGAATATACAATCACATCATTCCCAACAGATGGCCATCCAGCCTCTATTTAAAAACCTCCAAAGAAGGAGAGTCCACCACAGTGGCAGTATATTCCACTTCGGAACAGCTCTTACTGTCAGGAAGTTCTTCCTAATGTTTAGGTGGAATATCTTTTCCTGTCGCTTGAACCCATTGGTCTGTGTCCTAGTCTCTGGAGCAGCAGAAAACAAGCTTGCTCCATCCTCAGTATGACATCCCTTCAAATATTTAAACATGGATATCATGTCACCTCTCAACCTTCTCTTCTCCAGGCTAAACATGCCCAGCTCCCTAAGCCTCTCCTCATAGAGCACAGCCTCCAGACCTCCCACCATCCTGGTCCACCTCCTCTGGACATGTTCCAGTTTCTCAATATCCTTCCTGAATTGTGGTGACCAGAACTGGACACAGTATTCCAGGTGAGGTCTCACCAAAGCAGAATGGAGTGGCACTATTGTTTCCCTTGACCTAGACACTATACTCCTATTAATGCAGCGTAGAATTGCATTGGCTTTTTTTAGCTGCTGCATCACGCTACTGACTCATGTTCAGTTTGTGGACCATTAAGGCTCCTAGATCCCTTTCATATGTACTGCCATCAAGCCAGGTGTCACCCATATTGTATCTGTGCATTTCATTTTTTTTGCCCAAGTGTAGTATTCTACATTTCTCCCTGTTGAAATTCATTTTGTTAGTTTTGGCCCAGTTTTCTAATCTGCTGAGGTCATTTTGGATTCTGATCCTGTCCTCTGGGGTATTAGCTACCCCTCCCAATTTAGTGTCATCTGCAAACTTGATAAGCATGCCCTCAGTTTCCTCATCCAAGACATTGATAAAGATGTTGAATAGCACTGGGCCCAGGACAGAATCCTGTGGCATCCCACTAGTCACTTCTCTCCAGGATGAAGAGGAGCCATTGTTCACTACCCTTTGGGTTCGGTCTGTCAACCAATTACACATCCACCTAATAGTTGCATTGTCTAGCCCACAGATTACTAACTTTTTTGCAAAAATAGCATGGGGAACCTTGTCAAAAGCCTTACCAAAATCAAGATTCACTACATCTACAGCATTCCCTTCATCTATAAAGTTTGTAACTCTATCAAAACAATAGATGAGATTAGTCTGGCATGACTTGTTTTTGAGAAATCCATGTTGACTCTTTGTGATCAAGGCATTCCTTTCTATGTGCTTAGAGACTGCCTGTTTAATGATCTGCTCTAGGATCTTTCCTAGTATTGGGTCTTCTTTTTTCTCCTTTTAAAACATGGGGACAACATTTCCCCTCTTCCAGTCTGCTGGGACCTGTCCTGTTTTCCAGGAATTATCAAAGATTATTCCCAGTGGTTCTGAGATTACTTCTGCCAGTTCTTTTAGTACCCTTCGATGAAGTTCATCTGGCCCTGGAGACTTGAACTCATTTATATTGGCCAGGTGTTCCTGAACTACCTCTTTACCAATTCTGTGCTGTATTTCCCCTACTGTATCATCGGCTCCATTTTCCCAAAGTTGAGCACTGTTCTCCCTTTGGGAGAAGACTGAAGCAAAGAAGGTGTTAAGTAGTTCTACCTTTTCTCTGTCCCCTTTTAGCCTTTCGCCATCTTCTCCATGCAGCTTCCCTATCATTTCTTTTTTCTTCCTTTTGATATGGACATAACCAAAAAAGCCCTTTTTATTGTTTTTAACCTCTCTAGCAATCCTGAGCTCTATCTGAGATTTAGCTTTTCTGACTTTCCCCCTACATGAGCTGGCTATTTGTTTGAGTTCTTCTTTGGTGATTTCTCCCTTTTTCTATTTCTTGTACATGTCCATTTTAAGTTTTAGCTCAGTTGAGAGTCCTTTCAACATCCATTGTGGTTTCTTTAGACACCTGCCATGTTTCGTCCTCATTGGAACTGTTTGAAGTTGTGCTTTCAGTATCTCACTTTTAAAAAACTCCCTTCCCTCATGAACTCCCTTCTCTTTTAGTATTCCTGACTATGGGATCACCCCCAGTAATTCCCTAATTTTCTGAAACCAGCTTTCTTAAAGTATAGAACGCATGTCTGACTATGCTTGGCTTCTCCTTTCCTCTGTATAACAAACTCCAGGAGAACATGATCATTCCCCCCTAAGGATTCCACCACTTCCACTCCATTAACCAGGTCATCCCCATTGGTTGGGATCAGATCTAAAATAACTGATCTCCTTGTTGCGTCTTCCACCTTCTGGATGATGACATTGTCTGCAAGGAAAGTAAGGAATTTGTTGGACCTTAAATACTTGGCAGAGCTGTACTTCCAACAAGTATCAGGATAGTTGAAATCTCCCATTACTACTACATCTCTCCTTTCTGACTGTGCGGTCATCTGCTCCAGGAAGGCATCATCCAAGACCTCGGTTTGGCTTGGAGGTCTGTAGCAGACCCCCATAATGAAATCCCTGCTGTTTTTCTCTCCCTTAATTTATACCCAGACACTCTCAACCTGGCTTCCAGGATTTAAATCATGGATCTGTTCACAGGTGTACATATCCTTAACATATAATGCTACTCCACCACCCTTCCTTTTTGGTCCATTTTTCTGAAATAGGTTGCACCCCTCTATTAGTATATTCCAATCATGAGACTCATCCCACCAGGTTTCAGTGATGCCTATTATATCATATTTGTTTTGCTGTGCTAAGAGTTCAAGTTCACCCTGTTTATTTGCCATGCTCTGTGCATTTGTATAGAGACATCTAAGACCATGGGCCATTCCCTCTATCTGCTTTTTAAAGGGTTTATTCCTCCCATTGTTGGGTTGTTGTGTTATTTGCCTTGTTCTCTGTATAAAATTTGGGCTCTTATCTCTAGCACTCGATGAACTTCAAAAGCACTGTCTCCCTCTCCCATACAACTCAGTTTAAAGCCCTCCTGATAAGAACTTTCAGACTCTTAGCAAAAACATTCCTGCCAACTGCTGTGAGGTGCAACCCATCCCTTGCCAGAAGTCCACCTCCCTGAAACTGCATCCCATGGTCCACTTCCAAATTGGAAGCCAAATTGTTTCTGGCAGCACCATCTGCATAGCTAGTTGTTCACCTCCACTATTTTTCTCTCCCTTCCTGGGCCATGCCCTTCCACTGGAAGGACAGACAAAATGACTATCTGTGCACCCAGGTTCTTCAGCTTCCTGCCCAAAGTCTCGTAATCCCTTGTGATCTTCTGGAGACTATGCCTTGCAGTATCATTGGTTCCCATGTGGACCAAAAGGAAGGGATAACAGTCAGAAGGCTTGATGAGTATTGCCAGCCTCTCTGTTACATCTTGAATTTTTGCCCCAGGGAGACAGCATACCTCCTGAGACATTTTGTCAGGCCTGAAGACTACTGTTTCTGTTCCTTGTGGTAGGGAATCCCCTACCACCACCACCCTTCTCCTTTGAATCTTGGCAGAGACCACTTCATGTCCTGGATCTACCAAGGTTTCCTGTATGTTCCTTAAGGCCTGGCACTGCTGCTCTTCTTCTTCTTCTCTGGAAAGAGAGAAAGCTTCAAATTGATTCTGTAGCTTCAAGCTGGCTGAATGAGCCCTGTCCCTTCTACTTCTCTGTGTCACATTCCTCCAGGTGTTCATTTCCTCTGTATAGGTAATGGCCTCCTCCACAGACACCTCCCTGGTGTGTTCCACTTACCTTGTCCTCAAGATGCTTGACCTTCTCTTCCAGCAGGGCCACCAACTTGCACTTGCTGCAGATGTAGCTCTCCACATCCTCTAGCAAGAAGAGAAACATCCCACAGGTGTTGCAGGTGACTGCAGCAGTTCCCTCGCTCTGCATATTCAGTCTTCTTAAGTAGTCACTGAAAGAGAACTTTTGGCTTCCCTGTCCAAACTCTTCTGGTATTCCCCCCCCCCCTCCACAATGCCTGTTGGTCTTCTTTCTCAGAAGAGCTCCTATGCACCTGTTATGTTAGAACTGTGAGTGCCACAAGGCATGCGCCACTGCTTTCCAAGATTAAGCTGTAAAGGTTGTAGTCACAGTTATAAAGAGCTAGTGGCTGCCATCTCCTCCCACAGAAGTTTCAGTGGCTCAGCAGAAGGCTCTTTTAAGGCTGACTTTTGTCCTTTCTGTGCTTTTAGTGAAATTGTGAAATTAAATGCCCTGCCCCCTCAGACCATGTGCTCAGGGAGAGCAAATGGCCAAAAACAAACTCTGTTCCCCTGTGCCTTCCTCTGTGCTTTTAAAAAGACAGTGTAAAAATGAAGACTGACTCCTCACACACTGCTCATCTTTTGCTGCTTTTCCAAGATTAACCTGGAAAGGCTATAGCAGCAGTTATAAAGGACTGACAACCATTGGATCATCTGTTCTTTCTGCTGGAGGTGTTTAAACAGAAGTTACATAAGTATACCTATGTAATATCATTAGAAAATGGATAGTCTCCATGGTAATGAAACAAAATGTGGTGTAACAGAGAAAGTGCGGGATAGGAATTAGAATGCATACATTAAGTTCTAGAAACTGGAAGGAAGGAAGTTATGTAAAGAAAAGATATAAATTAACATTTTATGAAGGATATACATAGTAAGAGAAAATTAAAATTTGAAGGTAATATGAATGGTATGAATGTTTATACAGAAAGATATATATGTGTACAAATAGTGAAATAGAAATTATTTATAATTATGTTCTGTATATATCATGTACAATATTGTATATAAAATGGTTTTATTATGGTGATTTTAATAAACATAAAATAAAATAAATAAACAGAGGCTAGATGGCCACTTCTCAAGAGTACTTTAGCATGGCATTCCTGCACTGGTAGGAGATTGGACTATATGGCCCATGGGATCCCTTCCATTTCTTTGACTCTGTGATTCTATTTTTTGAGAATTATTCCTTTTTTCATGGGGTAAGGGTAAAGAGGTTGTGGATCTAGCATTTGTGGGAAAGATTTAAGATTATAAGTATTTTGCTTTGTTTCCTTCAATGTTTTAGTGATTAATAAAATATAAAACATGTCTTTACTACCTTTCTTATACAACTGGTTCTTTACCTTGGGCAGCACAATGTATTGATCTTGCCTAGTCCTATCTACATGAAACAACAGCAGAAGAGGAATCATTACTTTTTCCCCAATGAAAGCAATATATAAGCTGCATCTCTGTTTCACCATATGAGGTTGTTTTTTAAGCATAAGTAACCAAATAGTCATTGCACATTTTTCACACAGTGCTATGGTTTCCACAACCTTTTAAATACTTGAACATTCCCCCAAATGTGTTAATGTGAAATTCTGACACAGGAAGGCTACATTTTCAAAAGTGTTGGGCAAATCACACACTCTTAGGAGATTATCAGGCACGGATAATGTGGTGCCATAATTATGCCAGAGGAATGCAAAAGGATGCTAATATCAGACGACATCATCCTTTCGTGTTCTGATGGCATCATTATGGTGTTTCTTTTTATTGACGGGACGAGCCGTCAATAGATTCCCCCATTCTGTTTTGGTGCTGGCATTGCCAGCATGTGAAACCTCAGGCCATTTATCTCATGTGAATGCAGCATCAATGGGCAGTCCTGTCAGAACACTTCCAGGTGAGATCGGGACATCCAGGTAAGTGACTCACTTTTTATGTCCCACCCCGGGTTACTTGTAAGTTTTACAGTATGCTTCTGTGCTTAACTTTTTTGTGTGTGTATTTTACTTTTTATTTTTGAATTTCCGACACTCGAGTCTTCTCACAAGATCAGGCAGGATTTCAGTCCTGGAAGTGAATGGAGCTCCATTAGAGCTCTGTTCATTCCTGGGCTGTCTGTCAACAGGAGAGAAGGTAAGTGCGGTGGGGAGGGTTATTGGACAGGAGAGGAACTGGAGATTGTGGGACAGGAACACTTCTTGTGTTCCTGTCTGATAATCTTCTTAGCCTCAGAAAACCCTGTGATAGGTTCGCCTTAGGGTCACCATAAGTTGTAAATGACTTGAGGGCACATAACAACAACAACAACAACAATCATTGTACCAGATTTGCCAAGTTAGGCAAATCTTCCTTTTGATTCATAAGAACCAAAATCTATATTTGGCAAAATTTGATCATAGGCACTGGTTAAATACTATTTTTAATTCATATTTGTAAAATTATCTCCACATTTGTTTGGTAGACACTGCATTGTCTTTCTGCCAAAAGGAGGGGAAGGATCTACAAGTAGAAACTGCCTAAATTTGATAGCTTTGTCTCACTGAAGTCAAAGCAGCATTGCTATTTTACATAAAAATGTCTTAGGTTATTTGATCCACAGTGTCTTCAAGAAAATATGTCCAGGCACAAAGAGGCCAAACAAGGGTACCAAGAATAGTGAACAGTTCGTTAATCTCCTTAACATAGGGCTTATTTACATGCGCTACTCCCCTGTTCCAGAGCCCTGAAGTCCATATGATGCAGGGCTTTTGTGCCAATCTACGCTCAGGAAGTCCTCACCACCCCTGGGCAGACACGGGGCTGGAATGGGGGGAAGTCATGATAAAGCCCTTTACAGCATTGTAAAATTATACTTGGTTTACCCTGTTACTACCAGGATGGGATTGATTGGGCCACAAATGTCTGTAGGAACTCATCCCGGCACATTGTCCCTCACCATCACCACCATCTCTCTGGCTTTCCCAGAAGCCAGGCAGGGGTCCCGTAGCATGTGACCAAGGCTGGTGACATGCAGAGGGATTTCAGTCACAGCCTTCAGGCCCCTTCCTAGCTACTGAATCAGCAGAGTAAACGATGATGACAGCTGCAGCAGTGGGCCCACATTCTGTTATGACTCTGGCCTGTTTTTTCAAGGTAACGGGGGGCAGAATGGGCCAGCTCTGGAGCCAGGATACACCAGCAGGGAGTTTGCATATCTTGCCTGCTGTAGATAAGCCCATAGAAAATTATAACCAACTGAGGCTGAGAGTATGGTCATGAAATATGTCTCTTCATAGGAAACTGATACTCTCCCTCAGTGTTTGGATTCTGCCCAATGTTGCTGTGATTTTGGTGCTTTTAGCATTTTGAACTTTATCAGATGCAGCAAATGTGGCGTAATAAAGATGCCTAATGATTGCAAAAGGGAGTGCATACCAGACAATGTTGTCCTTTCATGATCATATCTTGTTAAAAAGTCATCTTATTTTATTGATGGGCCAAGCCATCAATAGATCTCCCGTTCCATTTTGTTGCTGGCATTGCTGGCTTTTGAATCCTCACACCATTGTACTCATGTGAATAAAGCATCAATGACAGAACACTTCCAGGTGATATTGCAACAGCCAGGTAGGAGACGCTCTTTTTATGAACACCCCCCATGTAATTTTTGTGTCTTGATTTTACTTTTATTTTTGAATTTGCTATGCTAGCGTCTTCTCATGAGAATCGGCGAGATTTGGCAACCAGAAATAAATGGAGCTTCGTTTATGCTCCGTTTATGCTGGGGAAGCCTCATTGATGCTCCTGGGGGGAGGGGGTGTTGCCAGCATAAAAACTCCAGAATTTATGCTGGCAAAAGAACATTAACAGGGGGTGGTCCAATAAAGTCCTTTATTCCATTCTGTCAAATGTTTTAATGGGTGCTACTGCTGTGGTTCAATTTGATTTTATTCAGGCACCCTGAATTGTAAAATTTGTTTATTTCTCTGTAGACTTGAGAAAAGCTTTTATGGAAGCTTCTGTGGATATGTTTGTGTTGTACTTCACACTTCAGGTTTAAATAGCTCCCACATGTCCCGGGTTTAGTAAGATTATTCTCAGGGAATTGAAATTAAAGTAAAAATCACAGTGTTCAGCAAATGGCACAACAACAAAGGGTTTTTCTTTTTCTTTTAAAATCTCTTCTGCCTCTCCACACTTCACTTTCCTTCTCGTCAAAAATAAAATAAAGTAAAATCCCTAGGTCTTCTTTCTCTCCAGGAGATTAAGAAAGCTTCATCTCTGCTTTTTCTTTTCGGAATTTTATTTAAAGCCAGAAGACTTGCATAGGTTTTTGGTAATGTCTTGAAATCATTGGTTTACTTAATTGCTTATCTGGGGTTCCCTGCTATAGTTTAATTACTTTATTGGTTTACAGTCCCAAAGGAGATTGTTCCCTAGTTGCTCAATAACAAAATTGTGTTTGTGTAGAGATTTAATTTAAACTGGTGTTAATTGTTCTGTCTATGAAGAGCTCTGCATATTGTAAGATAAAACTTGCCAGAGTGGAAATATGTGCACATTTGGAATACTTTGCAAAAAAACTGAAAATAAAATAAACAATGTACCTTTCCATAATAACATGAAAACACATACAGGAAACCAAACTCTATTTTGAGGAGTGTAGGTGAGCAGGAGACAAAAAGCGTCCTCTTTCATGATTAATATTTTAGCCATTCTTTTTTTAAGAATGTTCTCTTTCATTTAAAAGCTTATTTGTTTGTAACAGAAATAAAACTTCTAAAAACCATATCTAGAAAATGTTCACCCAATTTGGCACGTTAATTATAGGGATTGTGGCAGGAATACTAGGTCTTAATCTAACACTTAGTCCCAACTTGAATGTGATCTTTTACATCAATGCTTATATACGTCCCTTGATCCAGTGGGTATACTCTAGTTATAATTAACAATTGGATGTAACCCTGTAACTTTTATTATTTATTGGATTGCTTTAGCCCACTTCTTCACATTAATATTAGGCCAGAAGAGATACAATGAAATCATAAAACAAGATAAACTATTGAAAAGAGAATTAAATAAAAAAATTAGTTGCAAACAGTGAAAACTACACATCACTAAGAGAAGTATTGTACCCACTTGGTAGAAGCCCTGTCACCAGTAACCATCTTTCTCAAAAAGCCTGGCCAGTGGTGGCACTAGGAGGGTGCAGAGAGGCCGAACTGCAGAAGGTGACACCATCAGGGGGAAGGGTGACACCAGCCTTAGGACTTTGTCAGACTAGCCACTGAAAATGTTCTTTTGCCAGCATAAAAAAAACCAAAAACCCAAACATTGTTATGCTGGCAAAAGAATGCTCCCTCCCACACTCACCTCCTTTCCTGGCAAAGGCAGCTCTGGCAATAAAAAGGAAGTGAACAGAGCTCCATTCACTTCCTCGTTTAAAATCCTGCATGATTTCATTGTGTGGGAAATTCAAAAGTAAAAAAAAGAAATAAAACATATAAAATTTACACTAAGGAGATGGTCATAAAAAATTCCACATTTACCTGGATGTCGCGAGCTGACCTGGAAGTGTTCTGGCCAGTCCAGCCATGGTCAGGGTAAGTACAAGATTTACATGGCCAGAGGTTTTGAATGCCAGCAATGCTGGCACAGAAGCAGCAGGATGATCTATTGATGCCTTAAGCTGTCAATTAAAAGGTATGGGTTTGGGGCTAATTTTAACCACAAAAGGGCAATGTCATCTGATCTGCACACCCTTTTGCTTTTTATTTTTATTTATTTTATTTAGTTAGTTATTTATACCCCGCTCTTCAGCCACAAGGCTATCAGAGCAGCTTACAAATTGTTTTAAGCAATAGCTATTTACACATCTACACTGCATTAAACAGTTTCCAATGTGTGTTAGCTAATTGCCCCCCACAAGCTGAGTACTCATTTTACCGACCTACGAAAGGATGGAAGGCTGAGTGAACCTTGGAGCCCGCTGGAAAGTTATGTGTCATTTGCAGTTATGTGGCATTGTTATAATGTATTTTGAGTATCTGATAAAGTCCTAAGTGATGCCACAGAGCCTGACTGAATAAAAAAAAAGGCTATGGACTTGCCAGAGGCAAACAAGTGTCAGGTAGCCAAATGATTTCCATGTGTACATTGAATGAACACAGGCCAAGACCATAGCAGCAACTCATGCCCTAGGAACCTTATCTGGGCCATATATGTGATCACTCTGTAAGTAGGGTCAGTATATATAATCGAAACACTGGTTTTGGATTGATTTTGTCTGGACATGAATGCTTGAACCAATTTTTAATGCCAACTAAATTGGACCCATTAAATGAATGGGACTTTGGGAAGTCAACACTTACGCAAGTTCCAGTGGTTAAACTGGTATAGTGTAGTTTGCACTAGCAATTGGATTTGTACATGTATAGATCATTTATAGCATTGCCTCCTTTTTTTCTGTATAAAAAACAGACAAATAAACAAGATACAGTAAAAAAAAAGAATTAAAATTAATAAATAAGAATGATCCCACAAAAAGAGAGAGTAGTTATCAAAGATACATAAAAATGAAGAAATACAAACTTAAATGTCATTGTAAGTCATATAGTTGAAAAATTGCATTAGATTATATGTCATTTTGTTAATTTATATTCTAATGTCTTATATAAATAAACACTTTGCCAATAAGTTCTTACTGAGTACACATCTTCTTACATTTTTTTAAAAAAAAAAACTAAAGAAACTTAATTTTAAAAATAGCTATCACTGAGACATACTCAAATCCTTCCAAAATGAAACTTTAAATTTTCAGTTCAAAGCAATTACCTGTCAAATTGCTATTAACAAGCAGGTGGTGAATTCTATATCTTCTTCATTTATACTTTCCCCCGCATATCACCAAGGAAAGCACTTTTGGGATCAAGGGAATATCATAACTAGTTGTATCATTTATTATATCAAGGATTTCTTGAAAGAATGGTTGTAGTTAAGGACATGATCAAAACAATGTTTGCTCTTGAACCACCAACATCTGGCATCCTGAAGAATATAAATTTCATTTAATAAGCTAAGTAGAATATGCACTCTATTTTTGTCATGGAACCATAAATTTTATTTTATTTATTTATTTTAGTCAAATATTGATATTCTACCCCATATTCTATCCTACATATTCACAGGCTTGCCATGAGTCAAAGTTGATTTGAGGGCAGTTAACAACTACAGCCCCATATTAGATGTTCTGAGCTCAGTCTGCAAGAAAAGCAGTTTAAACAGTTTGAAACCATTTAAAATGTAAAACAAAGATGGTTTGGTTAATAAGAGTTTTGCATATTCCTTTCATAGTCTTTTTTTTTTTTTTTTGAAGTTTGACAATTTATGCCAGGTACTCTATCTTCTTTTTAATTCATTATTTTATCACTCTAGCAGGTTTTCTATCCATGGACCTGGGCAGACTTACTAGTTAATGTGTCTATGATAGGCACATGTCTAGCCACAACAAACACCTTTCTGCACATGTTCCAGTTATGCTTCTTAAAAAAACAAAAACAAAACAAAACCAAAGTTGTATTCTCTTTTCTATAATAATAATGGTGAAAAACAGGGCTCTACAACTAATTCAGTTGAATGCCAAATACTCAACTGAATTAAACTGATTTTGGACCAATTTAGGCCACATGAGGCTGTGGCATCACTAAGGCTGGTGTCAGTCATCCCCTCTGACAGTGTCACCTGGTCTGCTTCGTCCTCTCTGCACCCTGCTAGTGCCACCACTGAGGCCAGGTTTGAAAGATTGGTCTGATTCAGTTCTACAGTAGATCAGCACAGTTCAAAACAATTTGGAGTGATCTGGCAATTTGGATGACAAAGTAAGTGGGGGAAAGCCAGACAGTATGTCTCCAACTATCTGTATCAGGTGGTGTGATAACAACTCTGGGGCAAGAATCTCATAAGCAATCCGGGGCAAGAATCTCATATACACTGTCCAATCAGAGTGCTTATGGGAAGATGGTGTTTGTGCTCACTGGTGATACATCTCATGCATCTCTTTGTTTATTAGGTAGACTCAGATGTTTAAGAAGGATAATTGAAAGACTTGAGCATCCTGGATAGTTGTTGAGCTTGGTCATCAACATCTGAACTTGGTCTTGGAGACTGTATCTTCATTAGCCAGATTTTTTACTTAGTAATTTGAGTAGCCCAGCTTAATCCTCTGTGAACCTTTCCTGAAAATTTGTTAATTTAAATACTAAGAAGCAATAAATTTATTGTGAGTCTCTCTGGTTGTTTAGGTATTTATCCTACCACCTTGACCATAGTTATTTTTACGTATCTGATTTGCTTTGTTAGTGTGATTCATTTTTAAAACTGATTTTTATAGTTCTAGTTCAGAACACTCCTCTCTCTCTCTCTCTCTCTCTCTCTGTGTGTGTGTGTGTGTGTGTGTGATTGTGCATTCATCTAGTCTGGCAAGAAGCACATTTATTTTATTCACAAAACATATTTTACTGTTATTGTTATACTACATGTTTAAATGACTGTGAAGTAACACAAACACTATTATTTTATTTCTCATATCATTCTTATCACCTGAGCAAACCACAGGGAAACCAAGTTTTTGGTGGCTGCTGCTTGCTATTGGAACTGGGCTTGCCCCTTTCTTGTAGTATTTTCATAGGAAAGTGAAAAACTTTCTATTCCTACAAGATTTTAGAAGAAGGCCTTTTAATAGTGTGATTTAAAAAAAAAAAGTTACCTTCTGTCTTTTTAATGGAGTTACAGCTCGTCACCCTGTATCTGCAGGATTTCAGATATCCATGGCTGAAAAATTAGGGACACATACCATAGAGTCATGCTGGAAAAAGCCTAGAGAGTCCGACTCTATGATGTGTTTTTATTGGAAGACCTTTATTTTAATAGAGTTCACTATTATCCATGGTTTCTGGTATCCAAGTTAAGTCCAGGAACCAAACCCCTGCAGATATAGGGGTGACCTGTATATTAAATGTTTTAATTTTATGAATACTTTAATTACATTTTAACAACTTTTTGTATGTTTTATTTATGACACACATAAGCTTTTATCTACATTTGTTTTAATAGAACCAGCATGGTGTTGTGGTTTGAGTGTTAGACTATGACGCTGAAGATCAGGGGTCAAATCCCCACTGGGTGACCCTGGGCAAGTCACACTCTCTGAGTCTCAGAGGAAGGCAATGGCAAACCTCCTCTGAACAAATCTTGCCAAGAAAACCATGTGATAGGTTCGTCTTATGATTACCATAAGTCAGAAATTACTTGAAAGCACATAACAACAACAAAAATTTTAGAGTCCCAGTTGTGTGAAAAAGACAGCATATGGACAAATTAATAACAATTTCTATTACATAGCCTCATTAAACATATATTTACAGTTTAAACAATTATTGTTATTACCATTATATCTGATCATTAGCCTAAACTATTCAATCATGCAATATGTCCACATATCCCCATTATTTATTTATTGTATTCATTTATACCGTACCTTTCTCCCCAGAGCTAGCAATGTTTTAAAACAATGCAGACTTTTTAAAAGACCTATACAAAAGCATTAATAAAAGTACAGATATAAAAGTTAAAAACCAATTGAACAATTTATAAAGTTATAATATTCAACATTACCAACATTAAAATTAATCAAAAATCATACAGATGATAAAACTGCATGGCATATCATTAAAATCCCACCTGATTCAACTACTATAAAAGCCTGATGGCACAAGAATATTTTCATCTGCCAATTGTTGGCAGGGGCCTAAGGAGGGAGTTCCAAAGACAGTTACTGAGAAGACCATAGACACAGAGAAATGGCGGACTTGTTTGCCTTCATCTCTGGTAAAACTTGTAAGAGGCAATAATTTTTGTGGTAGATGGAACAAGCCCGCTTCATCCGTGGTAAGACTTCTGATGTCCTACAGTGGTGGTAGCAGAAGCAACCCTTCTACTATCAAGAATGTTCTATTTGAGCATGATGTTTAGAGACAGGCAGGAGGCAGCATGACAACCATGATAGAAGCCACCCCTAAGATGGAAGACAGACACCAAAGCAGGATATTTCTGGGACATGAGAGTGGATGAGAGGATAACAATTTCCCTTCACTAGAATTGCACCATAGGTAATCTGCTCCAACAGCTTAAGAAACAACACCAACAGGTATTGCTCAGGATTGAGGTACAAAACTCTCAGCAGCAGGAGGAAGATCCATGGTTCAGGAATAAAGAGTCCACTGGAGACAGCTCTCAGTCTTCCCCTTACAAGAGACTTAGGAAGACAAACATAGAGGAGACAGGAAAGAAAAAAGTATGAGGTCAAAATATGCAAGTCTCCAATGCAAGTCCAGATCTCCAAATGCGCTAGTAAATTGGTGGCATTAGATGAGTAGATGGTTCTTGCAGTGCTGTTCAGTGCAATCCTTCAGCTACGAACTTTGAAAATGTTTTTAGGTGATCTGGCATGGTGCTTCCAAACCTAACTACCAAACCTGGTAGTTGAAGAGGGAAAGAGTCGGGGGGGGGGGAATCCCTGTCCCAGACACCTGGAAGCCTTGTTCCTGAGAACCTAGATAGTGGTAATGATTTGTAATAATTACAAGGTAATGGTAATGATTTGTAATGATTACAAAATCATTTTTGATATCTCAATATACCAGAGATTAGCTAATCTCTATTGCTACATGTAGGAAAGGGATGCTTCTTGCCTATGCCTAGGGCTATCTCTTTGTCATCATCAAGGTCTGTGACAGTCTGTGCCAGCCAAGTGGGATGTTATCCATTAAACATATTTAACTGCTTGCTGCACTGTTCTGCCAGCCACCACTGCCTATCCAGTACCCACCAAGCTGGATTTTAGTAACACACCTCTAACAATTACATGTGGTCTTTATTGGATAATTCAGTGTGGTGGTATTTCAACTCTGAAACATTGAGATGTTCTTTGGGACTTAGCATAATAGCCCTAAGTACAAGGACTTTTCCTTCCTCTATATGTACATGCATATATATCTATATCTGTATACACACAATATACAGCGCTGTATACGCACAATCCTAAATATACACTGGACTGACTATGTGATGAATGTTGCTGTCCTTGAGCACGCAGGGATCACCAGCATTGAGGCCACGATATTGAGAACACAGCTGCGCTGGGCAGGGCACATTTCTAAGATGGAGGACCATCACCTCCCAAAAATAGTACTCTACGGTGAACTCGCCATGGGTCAGCGTAAGAGGGGCACTCCAAAAAAGTGATACAAGGATTCCCTGAAATAACATCTCAGGCTCGGCCAAACTGATCACCAACAATGGTCCACCCTGGCCTCACATCGGGAAGCATGGAGATGCACCATCCACAATGCTGCAGCCTTATTTGAGAACTCACGCCGAACAAGTCTTGAAGAGAAATGACAACGCAGAAAGAATCACAACCCAGAAACATTACCCAAGGAGACCTTCTGCTGTGCTTTCTGCAACCGGATTTGTTTATCTTGGATTGGCCTTTTCAGTCATCAGCGCGCTTGCAGAAAGTGTGGGATGAGTCCTTCCTGAATCTTCGTTTGCGAAGAAAAGCCAGAGAGAGAGATATCTATATCTACTGTATATTGATATCAATATAGATAATAGATCTAGATATAGATACAGATAATTATGTGTTTCTTGGGGGGAAAGCAAATCCCTGAACAACCTGTTTGTGATTTTTCAGGGTTAATCCTCTCCTTGGGAACTATTATGGTTTCCAATTTCATTCACATATATTACAAAAACAAACAAACAAAAAACATTGCCGGCCGATTCAGGGAAAAAAAAAGAGACCAGACACAAGAGATAGGATGAAATAAAAGTGTCTTTATTTAACTCTACTTATTTATTTCCCTCTAAAGGTCTTCAGTGGGAGGAGGCAACCTAGTGAGGGAGAAGCTGAGGCAGTAGGTCTATCCAATACCACACTCTTGACCCCCAGCTTCCCTAGGTGAACACCTGGGCCCTGGAGGGAAACCCCAATAGCTGGCTTTGTTCCCCAGCTGGCCTGCATCTGGAAGGTCAACTCAAAAATCCCTCACCCAAGCCACATGGATTAAGGTGGGGGTTTATCTTTCAGGCCAACCCCAATGTAAGTCTCCTTCTGTCCCGTTAGTCCACACAACCTGAAATAGCCCTTCCAGAGACCCTCCCTTCACCAAAATTGGTGCCAAGGTGCACATCGAAATATATGCCTTCCCCCCATTTTCTGCTCAAAATATAGGAAAATTACCTATTTAGACACCACCCAAGCCAATTTCCCATTGCTGCCTATCATAGTATGGGGTAGGCGGAAAAAAAAAAAAAACCAGGAAAAGGGGGTAAAAAAATTCCTACCCGGCCCTGAAGCAACCATTATGACACTATGTCAGCGGCAGGAGGGAGGGTCAACAATTGGATGCAAAGAGGAAGAGGCAAGGGGCAGCAGGGCCATATATAATCTCTGACCCCACCCCCTGAACTCTAGGCGCCAGCATATGCGCCCAGGTGCTGATCTCTAGGTCTCCTCTCCCCTCCCATCTGGCAAAGGCAGCTCTCCCACACACAGCTTTGCTAAGGGGGGCGGGGCAAGCTGGATTGCACCCATTTTGGTTTCCCACGGCATATACTTGGGAGGGCCAACACTTCATATTTCTGAGTTTCCATTTTAATTCAGGGTCTAGTTTGGATCATGTCCAAGTTACTCTAGACTAAATTGTTGATAAATCTGAATCACAAAATTGGGCTCTGAACTGAATCTGGGGGTCCTCGCATTGTCCAAATAAAAAGTAATACATAGGATTCAAGACCTGTTATTAAAGCAAACTCTTTCCTACTTTGTTATTCAAATATAATATCTCTTCCTCTGCTCTAGAGCTGGTGAAATTTTGAGTCCTTTTGCTGCAAGGTCCTGAAACTACTTCATAGGAAAATTATTTTCTGACTGATTATGGAATGAAACATCAACCAATTTTGGAATCAAAAGTAGTGACCCTCTTCTATTCTCTTGGAAGTCATGACTGATGAGACATCAGGTAATATCCTTGTACACATCTCTTTATGACAGTGATGTGAACAAGAGGTGATAAATAAGCACTGGACAGTACTGTTGTTCTGTCATAACAAACCAAAATAGAATGCAGGAGTATCAATTCTATCAAACTACATGAGTGGTGAAGATGAAGGTGAAATATCATTGGTGTCCTAATGGGGGTGGGCAGGGGGCACTCTGCCCTGGATGCACAAAATAAGGGGGTGCAAAGTTGGCTCCCCTTTCCCTCACAGAGGCCCCAGAAGAGGAAAGCAGATATTGGCTAGCAGGAAGTAAGCTGGGCAGGAGGCACTTTCAATTTGCAACAAGTCAAGCCTGCCTCCTCCCCCGCCCTCCTTGGAATCTCCTTGAGTAAGGCAGAAAAGGTGGGAAGAGAGGGTGTAGGGTGATGATGGATGCCCCTTGTTTTTGAAAATGAAACCATCCTCACTCACAGAAGAACTCTGCTCGTCTGTTGCTTGCTGCAGAAGGAAAAACTGAATATGTGTATGGGGGGGGGGGATCTAGCAGTCCCTTTAAAACTGATTTATATTTTAGTATGAACATTTGTGGATATCAATCCATTCCTGAGATGCAATGACTTAAGGAAGTGGATTGATATCCATAAAAGATCATGCTAAAATATAAACCAATTAGTCTTAAAAGGCGCTGCAGATTCTTCCACCCCTTCCCCCTCTCTTTTTTGCTTTGCATTTGTCCCCAAATGTGAGTCATATTTTTTTCTTTTTCAGCCATTTCTCTTCTCTGTAGAATGGTGACTGAGACTCAGTGTGAGCGTTGGACTATGACTCTGGAAACCGGGGTTTGAATCCCTGCTTGGCACCACTTGGAGAAGTCATACTCTCTCAGCCTCTGAGGAAACCAAAGGCAGATTCCCTCTGGAAAAAAATCTTGCTAAGAAAACCCTGTTTACAGAGCCTTCTCAGGGTCACCATTGGATATTACTTGAAGACACACAACAAGAAGAATGATGGAGATTTTCCAGAGTTTTTTGGGCAGTGTTGAAGGTTCTTATGGTAGGGTTCCTATACGACCAGACTGGCCAGCTTAAATCCAGATCCTAGGCTTTGATCCCAGTACTTGTTAGGATCATTAGAGACAGACTGCATAAAAGGAATGTCATTTAGTTTTGGGTTTTTTGTTTTTGTTTTTTGTTTTTGCATTTCCCCCTGGCTTCTTGAGAGCTGAACAGGATGCTCCCATGTGAAAGGATGGATGTATAGATAGATAGATGCACATTGAGGAAGGGTAGATGTTTACTGTGGGTTTTAGATTTCTTGTAAATAATTTCAAATAGTAAATGAAGTTCTTCAGGTTCCTTCTTTTTGGTGTTTGGTATGGTCTTTTGAACTCTTTACTCAGACACATGAAGTCCTAATTTAAATGAGTCTAAAAATAAATGAGTCATATATTTGTATCTGTCAGGTGGTGTGGTGTTAATGAGGAAACAGATGTGCCACACTGGATTGTTACTTGCTTTGAACTTAAGTGTGTGCTGTGTATGCTTACACAAAGGAAAACAGACTTTCAAGGACTTATGTTAGTCTTTTAGAGGAAAAATTACAAGAGACTTGTGGTAGTTAAAAACTTAAAGATTAACACATTACAGATTAAATATTAACATATTTTATTTGACATTATCTTTCATTGATGGCACTTCTCCCCTGCTCTCCTATTGCTTGATGTGGGAATAAAGGTGCCATCATCAAAAGATTCACCAGGTGCACAATACTAGGTGGAAAAGATGCCACAGAAGCTACATTTTTCTACTCATTCCTGGCAAAACATCCAGAAAATAGCCAGGGATGCCAACTTTTCAGGAAGCCAAGGACACTAAATTCAGCAGATGCACAAGACTAGATGGGAGTGATGACACAAATTGCAGAAATTTCTCAGGAGATCACTTTCTAATACTAATTCCAGCGAAATCATCTGTGTTTTTGAAAATAGCCTGAATAGTTTAAACTTGAAACAGTTAAGTACAGACAAGAAGCAAAAGAGAAAAGTGACAACAATAGGGTCAGACTCCTGAACACAACACTTTGTGCACAGGGACAAAGATAACTATTATAATAATCAAGGCAGAGAAATAAAAGATGACAACAAAAAAGACAAAACAGGAGACCTGGTCTGCAAGCTCTGAAAAATCAAAGAGAAATTTAAACTTGGGGGGGGGCATCTATATGGTAAAAAAAAAAATGTACAGCATTCAAAAGATCAATCATCTGTACACATGGCCGTTCAGGTGCATACATGACATTCAGAAGGGGGGGCTAACAAATCCCCTGTAAACTACGTGGATTTGGCATTCGGAAGGATTAGTGGATCTTGAGCTGAAATCTGTACAGCTGTTCGAATGGTTGATCATCTGTACCCCCCCCATTCACACACACATGAACAGGCAGTGTAATCTGATTGGCTGGTCGAGCGCAGGGGGTGTGGCTAACAAAGAGGGGAATTGGGAGCAGCCACCATGTTGGATTGTCAGCTAAGCGAGAGTCCGGTAAGTCTGTGAATTTTACATTTATTCCCTTTTGTTTTATTTTGAAAATATGGAAAACTGAATGTCCGCATAACAGGAACCTTTTTAAATAATAAAAAAAACCAGTGGGAGATTTAAAACCGCCGCTTGGATCACTCGCTACAGCCAGCAGGTCAAGGGGAGTCATACGGAGTTTAGGGGGGGTAAAAAATTGTGTAGGCAGATCGTATGTATTTGAACGACTGCCTATTCATATTTTTAACCCCCCAAACGGATTTTTTTTAAATAGTATAGACGGGGCCCAAGAGTGGGGATACCATATAACCAGCCGGAGAACACACTATATGATCAAGAAGAAATTTTAAAAAATGATGGAAATAATAACCTAAAGAACTATATAAACAAGAGGAAAGGATGATGGATTAATTCAAGGAAGAACCATTTGAGGACAAGCCTACAATTTTAGAAAGTGAAGCAGAACTGCACTTAAAGCAGTTGGGAGAAATAAATCACGAGGAACACATAATATACCAATAGAGCTGTTTCAGGCTACAGAGACAGAATTTACTCAAATTTTCCAGCTCACCCCGCATCAGCAGAGCTGTTTTGGGAGGGAGCCGTCTTTGCCGCCTAGGAGGATCAGAGACCCCTCAGAATGTTTCAGGCAGTGTCGCCTGTGATGGGAGGAGAGAGCCGGGATCAGAGGCCATATAAAGGCCCTGCCCCCTCGACTTCTCCTATTCAGCCAGCAATCGTCAAAGAAGAGACAGGAGAGTTTCAGCCTGTGCTTTGACAGTCCTTTCTTCAGATGGTTTTAAGGCACCCTTTATTCTCCCTTCCCCTTCACTGTTTAGATACAGAGGTTTGGAGGGAGGTGGCATCTGCTTTTCACTATTTAGATCATTTAATTATTTATATTTAGAGAGACGGTGCGTCTGTCATCCTGTCACCCACCCATCCCCAATTGGGAGCTGCCTTATAATGGCTGGACACTCACAGGGCCTTAGGTAGAAGGGAAGGGTTTCCAGCATGATTGTTTGGTGTGCTTGATCTTGGCAGCCTGGTGTGTGCTTAAAAAGGGCTTTCTTCTTTCTTTTCCCTCCCTCAAGTAAGTGCTGTGAAGAAGCTTTTCCTTTAGGGCCTTAAATTGTCAGGGTGTGTGTGTCTCCAACTGTCAGTTTGGCTGCTCCTTTCCTGCTGCCCTTTGGTGGCTGTTGGGTGTTGGCTGTTGCCGGGGGAAGAGTTGGCCTGCTGTTGCTGGGCAGATTAGCTTTGTGGGTGGCCAGGGAACTCTTTCTGAAGGAACTCACCCCAGCTGGGGCAGCCCTGAGGGGGAAAATAATTTGTTGAATATAGTAACCCTAACCATGTGGGCATGAGTAGGAAAACTTGGTTTAAATGTGGAAAACAGGGGCATTGTCAATCTGATTGTACAAGCCAAAGGGACAGAAGTATAGATTTAAAAGTTAAAATGGCTCTGTGGGGGAACACCAGTCCTCCTTTAGCCCAAGGTTCAGTGACAGGGCAGAGAGACAGTGATGTTACCATGAAGACCAAGTTGTCTTAAAGAGGCCTAGGCTCTTTGCTGTCTGCCTGCCTGCTTTGCTTGACTATTAGTAGCTTTGCTGGAGCTGGCAGGTCTTTGCTGGCAGTCCTCTGTGTGTGTGTGCATGTGTGTGGGTGTGTGCAGATGTACAGTACAGATGTTATCAGGAGCATTTATGGACCTTTTCTGGACCAACCTGCCTTTTAATGGGCCGTTTGCATAGCTTGCTGTTTGGCAGGTTTTTTACTAACTATGCTGGGCTTACATTCATAGTCTTTTCATTTTGGTATGCTTTTTACATGTTAGGCTCCCGGCTAGTTGCTCTGTTCACAGGTTTTGTTTTTTTGTTTTGTTTTGTTTTGTTTTTGTTTGTTTGTTTGTTTGTTTGTTTGAGGGGTAGCTCAGCAGGATCAACTCTGGTTGGAATTTGGATGGGAGATCATAGTGATTCCCAGGTGCTTTAGGCTTTTTAGAACAGATTGGTGGTAGGGGCAGAATAACCTTACTGCCCCAAATTCTGTGTGATCTTGAAGTGCTAGGAGGGGTCAGCCCCAGATGGTGCAAAGGGGGGTGGGTTGGAGCCCCTGGTGGAGCTGATTGTCTCTAGTAAGGTCCTTTTTTCCCTTTGGCTACACTTTGGCAGGCCTTTGGCATATTAGGCCCCCTGCTGGTTACTCTGTTTGCAGGAATGTTGGCTCCCCCTGGATCCATCACGGCCATTGCCTGGTAGTTTCTTCTGGGTAGTTTTCTCTTTCCAGTTAGTGTGTTGGCTTATTAATGGATATATACATACTTAATAAATAACCACTTGATTTTGTTATTATGCCACATGCACTTCAATAACAAATTCATAGCTGATGTTGCCATCATCTTTTTGGATATGACTTGATCACAGCTATCTAATTGGTATGCTAATAAATATATACACGGTTTAAAATATCCATTTGATATTGGATAATAAGTCACATTCATCATATATACGTAATTGATTGGCATAATAATACAAGCTAAACAGGGTTGGCTATGGTTTAATTTTAGATGGAAGCTGTGTGTATCACTATGTAATTCTTCGCTATATATTACATTGCATTTTACTATCTTATCCTTAATTTGTGGACTCTCTTAATAGTGCCAGATCCCATTAGATATAGCAAGCTAAGCAGCATCAGCTATGTTTTTTCTTGGATAGGAGAGCAATTATATTACTCCATAATTCATTCCTATAGATTGTATTAAATTCTACAATGTATAGAGTGTATTGAATTCTCCTATCTTCTAATTAGTTGGTGAGGGTTTACTAACATTGGATCCCATTGGTTTATTTTTGGATAGGAAATTGATTATATCGCTACATAATTTACTAGTATAGTCTGCATTGAGTTTTATCCTTTTGATTTTAGTTGTTTGGCTATTTATTTATTTATGTTTTTTAACATTGCTGGATCCCATCGGGTCTTGATAGCTAATTGGTATCATCTATGGTTTAATTTTGGATGGGAGACCAATTATTGCTACATAATTCATTACTATAGAGTACATTTAATTCTGCTATCATAGTTTTAGGGTTGGACTTTTTTAACATTATTGGATCCTATCAGGTCTTCGGTGCTACATAGGGTCAGTTATGGTTTATTTGGATGGGAGATTGTGGATTATGTTGAATTCTGCTATCGTATCTGTAGATAGTTGGATTCTGCTGGATCCCATTTGATTTGGTATGCTAAGCAGGATTATCTTGGTTTCGTTTTTGATAAGGACCAGTTCTGACCTTACACAATTTAGTAAGGTATTTCCATTGAATTCTACTATCTTAATTTCAGCTTCTCTGACCTTTTTGACTGTGCCAGATCCTGTCTGCTATTGGAAGCTAAGCGGTGAAGGTAGGGTCTCTGGAAGGGCCACTTCACGTCATGTGGCCTAAGGGGACAGAAGGGGACCCACCTTTGGGTTGGCCTAAAGGATAATCCTTCACCCCAATCCATGCAGCTTTTGGGTTGACCTTCCAGATGCAGGCCGGCTGGTGAGCAACCCCAGGCAACTGGGGTTCCTCTCCAGGACCCAGATGTTCACCTAGGAAGGCTGAGGGGTGTGGTCTAGCATAGTCCTACTGCCTCAGCTGGTCTCTCACCAGGTTGCCTCCCCCTGCTGAAGATCTTGGAGGGTATTAAATAGGTTGAATTTAATAAAATACTTTATTTCAGCCAATTTCATGTGTGTGGTCTCATTATTCCAGCAATCGGCCAGCAATCCAGCCCCCCCCCAGCATCAGCAGAGCTGTTTTGAAAGGGAGCTGCCTTTGCTGCCGAAGAGGGTTAGAGACCCCTCAGAATGTTGCGGGTGGTGTCGCCTGTGATGAGAGGAGAGGGGCAGGGGCAGAGGCCATATAAGGCCCTGCCGCCACTCGACTCCTCCTCTTCAGCCAGAATTGTTGACCCACCCTCCCATTGCTTGAATAGTGTCATAATTGGTTGCTTCGGAGCCAGGTAGGAATCCCCCCCTTTTCTCAGGGGGGTTTTGCCTACCACATACTAGGATAGCGGCATTTGGGAAATTGGCCAGGGTGGTGTCTAAATAGGTTAATTCCTTCTTATTATGATGGGGAAGGGGGAGGCACAGTTTCAGTGGACACCTTGGCAGCAATTTTGGTGAAGGTAGAGTCTCTGGAAGGGCCACTTCAGGTCTTGTGGCCTAACAAGACAGAAGGAGACCCAACTTGGGGTTGGCCTAAAGGATAATCCTTCACCCCAATCCATGCGGCTTAGGTGAGGGACCTTTGGGTTGACCTGCCAGATGTGGGCCGGCTGGTGAGCAACCCCAGGCAACTAGGGTTCCTCTCCATGACCCAGATGTTCGCCCGGGAAGGCTGAGGGATGGGGTCTAGCATACACCTACTGCCTCAGCTGGTCCCTCACCAGGTTGCTTCCACCTGCTGAAGATCTTAGAGGGTATTAAATAGGTTGAATTTATACTTTATTTCACCCCATTTCATTTGTGTGATTTCGTTATTCCCGCAACCAGCCGGCAACAACTAAGATCAGCAACAAAAATAGAAAACAAAACAATGACCTACAGATTAGAAATGTTCAAGTTACACTCTAACCCCCAGGAAACAGGAGCCAAGGATTACAATTACCATTGGACCATTGGATTAATCTTCCATGCCAGCAAAGTGATGCTCAGAATTTTACAACAAAGACTTTCACTATATAGAGAGCGAGAATACCAGACATCCAAGCTTGGTTCAAAACCAGAAGAGGCACTAGGGATCATACTGCAAACATATGTTGGATAAGTCATCATCCCCTTTAAAAAAAAACCATTAATATAAATTAAACATACTAACCCATTACTTTTTTCTTTTTTGTATTGTAATATTTATTTTTAATTGTTACTTTTTTAATTGGCAAGATTATATATGCACAGTTCAATAAAAGAGAATCTTTGCGATCTATATTTCTTTTCTGGCCATTATGATTTGTTTCATTTCATGATTATTATTGAAAATAATTTGAGGGGTGCTTACAAAAAAATGATCCACACTGGCATCAAATATGGTAGGTACACCACTGTGAAATAGAAACAGTGTCATTGTTTTCTCAATATTATCAGATATCTGGGTCTGCAGGAAGCACCCTTCATTTCCTTGTTTAATGTGTTCTGTGGTAAAAATTATCATCACCATCACCATCATCATTTATGTATATAGTCCCATCAATGTGCATGGTGCTTTACAGAATAAAACAATGATAACTATTTCAATAATATAAAATACTAAAATACGATAGGAGGGGAAAACACACATGATGCAGAATAAAACAAAATAATCAGTACAGGTAATCAAACATAATAAAGATATCAGCATTAAAATTTCAAATTTGGATTTAAAAACAGCAAAGGAAGAAACATTCTGCAAGTTTGCTGGGAGGTGATTCCAGGAATAAGGGGTGGCAAGAGAAAAAGGATGAAGTCAAGCCAACAAGGAAGAAACTCTTGGCTGAGTAAGAAGCCCAGAATTCACAGATCAAAGATTTCTAACAGCCTGGTAAAAAGAGATAAGAGCTGCGAAGTAAGGTGGAGCTAGATTATGCAGGGCCTTGAATGTCAAAACAAGCAGCTTATATCGAATCCTAGAGGGAATAGGTAGCCAATGAAGGGATGCAAAAGTGGGGTAACATGATTAAAACAATGGGCCAAAAAGATAATTTTAGCAGCATAGTGAAAAATGGAAACCAAAGGACTAAGATGAGATAATGGAAGACCAGTCAAAAGATATAAATATTTTATGTAGTATTGAATTTCTACCTCTCCATTGATGCCCCCTTGTCGGGGCAGAGAGGCTTGCATACCCTAATGATGTTTTGAGTTATGCTGGGTTGGCATAATAGCTACTGGTAGGGTCTCCCATGCCAGATAGGTCTAAACCAAAGGGTCTGACAAAGAGCGTCAAAGGGCAGGATGGGCTCTCTAGCCTTATGGCAACTATCCTAGGAGAAGGAAAACTCTACTCCCAAACCCGGGCAGATGGTGTTTGTCCAACCCTGTAAGGTCAACCATCTAAGAGAAGGAAACTCTAATCAAACCTATGACCTGAGGACCTTGCTGCTACCGTCCATGCTTGCAAGGCCACAGCAGATGAACTTTTGGTTTAAAGGGTGAGGCCAGTTCTGTGCATGCTGCGCTCCACCAGAAAAATACATTGCACAGGCTTGAAGAATAAATCCAATTCTGAAAAAGCCCTGTAGCGATAGGCGAGGAACAAAATGGCAGGTGTAAAGATGTACTGGAAGTCGCAGACCCAACCCTGCATGCAGGCAGTTCAGGACTTTGGTCGCTCGAGGCTGACCCGGGAGATGACAATCTTGTTTGCCAGCATCCTGAACGACCAAGCAGCCTTTTTTAAGGAGAGCACTGCTTGCTCCATATGGAGAGGGGCCTAGAAAAGGTGGCCTAACGAAAGCTCATCCCCATCTACCTGGTTGGCTAGCTGCTGCCAATGGGCATCTTCTGATGCGGTAAAACCAAGGCAAAGAAACAAAGGCATACACCGGCCTTCAAAGGTGTAAATAAACTGATGCTTGCATGCTGGGACATCAGACCCATGCGAGACTCAGAAGATAGTGGACGGCCTGAGCATCGTTCTGCTCTATTAGCCCATGAACTATCACGACTGAATATTGACATTGCTGCTCTTAGTGAAGTTCATCTCCATGAGGAAGGCAGCCTTAAAGAACACAGTGCTGGCTAGACACTTTACTGGTCTGGTAAACCCAAAACTGAAAAAAAAAATCAGGAGTAGGTTTTATTATTAAAAACTACATTGTCTCCAAACTCAAAATCTTGCCAACAGGACACTCGGATCACATTATTTCCTTACGCCTCCCACATGTAAGGTACTGTACTTAGGGCGGAAAAATTAAATGTATAGATATAGGATGGAGGAGACCTGGCTGAATGAGACTATGTGCAGAAAGGATCTAGGAGTCCTAGTAGACCACAAGTTGAACATGAGTCAACAGTGTGATGCGGCAGCTAAAAAGGCCAATGCGATTTTGGGCTGCATCAATAGAAGTATAGTGTCTAGATCAAGGGAAGTAATAGTGCCGATCTATTCTGCCTTGGTCAGGCCTCACTTAGAATACTGTGTCCAGTTCTGGGAACCACAATTCAAAAAGGATATTGATGATAATAATAATAATAATAATAATAATAATAGTATTTATTTATACCCCACCCCTCTCTTAAAACAATCGGGGCGGCTTACAAAAATTAAAATACAATACAGATAAAAATCCCTAAACACCACACACCCCACCCTCCTCCATAAAAAGATATTAAACAAATATAAATTAAAAAGCAACTAATCTAAAATCACATTTAAATACAATAAATACCCAGCAGACTAAAAGAGGCCAGGAGACCCCGAGGCCGGGATCTAATTAGGAAAGGCCTGCCAAAAGAGATCCATGTTTAGTGCTTTTTTTTAAAGCTACTCAGGCTTGTCATCTGACGGATCTCGTTTGGCAGGTCATTCCACAATTTGGGGGCGATTACCGAAAAGGCCATCTGGGAGGTTGCAAACAGCCTAGATTTTTGTGGCTGAAGCAAATTCCTCCCAGAGGACCAGACTGCGCAGGGAGAATTGTATGGGAGGAGGTAGTTCCAGAGATAAGTTGGACCCAAGCCATTTAGGGCTTTAAAGGTAATAACCAACACCTTATACTGGGCCCAGAAACTGATAGGCAGCCAGTGGAGAGATTTTAATACTGGAGTTATATGGTCTCTCCAAGATGTTCCTGAGACCGCTCTGGCTGCCATATTTTTTACCAACTGAAGTTTCCGGACCAAGCATGAGGGTAGCCCCATGTAGAGTGCATTGCAGAAATCTAGACGAGAGGTTACCAGTGCGCGCACCACAGTCTCGAGGTCCCTTACTTCCAGGAAATGGTGCAGCTGGCGTATCAGCCAAAGCTGATAACAGGCGTTCCTGACTGTCGCAGTTACCTGACTAGTCATCTGAAGTGATGAATCAAGGAGCACCCCCAGACTGCGAACACAGTCCTTAAGGGAGACCGTGACCCCATCCAGGACAGGAGGTTGCAACTCAACTCCTGGTTTTGGGGCCGCTACCATGAACACCTCCGTTTTGTCTGGATTTAATCTCAATCTATTTTTCCTCATCCAGCCCATTACTGCTTTAAGACAATCATTAAGAGGAGAGACGCCATCGGAATTCGAGGCCGATGATCGGGACAAGGCCTTTTCGGTAATCACCCCCAATTTATGGAATGGCCTGCCGAATGAGATCCGTCAGTTGACAAGCTTGAGTAGCTTTAAAAAAGCACTAAAGATGGATCTCTTTCGCCAGGCCGTTCCTGATTAGATCCCGGCCTCAGGACCTCAGTCTCCTGGCTTTTTAAAATTATATATATATTTGTTTTTAAATGTGTTTTTAGTTAGAAGGTTTTAATTTTATAGTGTTTAATGTCATGGGGTGGGGGTGGGTGGTGTTTTTAGTCATTATTATAATGTTTTAATTGTTGGAAGCCACCCCGATTGTTTTTAGCAGAGGGGCGGGGTATAAATAAATTTTATCATTATTATTATTAAGGAGAAATAGATCTGGGTGTCATCTGCATAGTGATAACACCTAGCCCTATAACTCCGAATAATCTCACCCAGTGGCTTCATATAGATGTTAAACAGCACCGGGGACAGGATGGCGCCCTGCGGAATGCCACAAGTAAGCTCCTTTCTACTGGAGCAGCTGTCCCCAAGCAACACCCTCTGAGACCTGCCGGAGAGGAAGGACCAGAACCACTGGAGCGCAGTGCCTCCGATTCCTAACCGACTCAGGCGATCCAAGAGGATGCTATGATCTATTGTATCGAAAGCCACTGAGATGTCCTAAAGCACCAACAGGGTCACACTACCCCTGTCGTGCTTAGACACAGGTCGTTCGTCAAGGCAACCATGGCAGTCTCATCTGCAAATCCCATTCTAAAGCCAGTTTGAAATGGGTCTAGATAATCGGTTTCATCCAAGACCACTTGGAGTTGAAACGCAACTGCCCTCTCGATCACTTTGCTCAAGAATGGTAACATAGAAACCGGCCTATGTTTGTTCATGTCTAGGGGGTCAAGGGAAGATTTTTTCCAGGAGCGGCCTAATGGTCACTTCATTTAAAAAAGATGGAAAACACCCTTCTCTGAGGGATGCATTGATGATGTCCTTAAGGAACACCATGAAGGCACCCTCCCCGTATGGCCAGCCATGAAGGGCAAGGATCGAGAGGGCAGGTTGTCTTCCTCACCCTACCAAGTAGCTTGTCCATGTCCTCGGTACTCACGGATTGAAATTGATCCAGTAAACTTACATCAACGGAGTTGCTGGACACCTCATCAATTGTTTCTGTCAACTTATTGGCATCTAAGTTGGCTCTTATCCAAGAGATTGTATCTGCAAAGAAGTTGTTAAACATGGCACAGCAGGCCGTCGTTGGGTTAAGAAATGGGTTCTGCGCAGGAATAACATGTGTCATCTCGCTTACCACCCTAAACAGCTCTGCTGGACAGGACTTTGCAGATGTAATACGTGCAGAGGAGAAGGATCTCTGCACTTCACGTATTACCTCTCGATAGGACCAAAGAAAGTTCCTATGACGAGTCCTATCAGATAAGAGTCGAGTTTTCCGCCAGTTGCACTCTAGTCATTGTCCAACCTGTTTCATTTTCCTTAGCTCTGATGTAAACCATTGCTTACGGTTTGGAGTAGGTTGGAAAAGATGCTTTGGAGCGATCATGTCAAAAGCCTTGGTAAGGTCGGTGTTCCAGGTATTAACCAAAGTTTCGACAGGATCACCAGTGTTATCAACCATTAAACCCTCCAAGGCTTTCTCAAATCCTATTGGTTCCATTAGCATTTGGGGACGGACCATTCTAATGGGTCCACCACCCCCGGTGGGGCAGGAAGAGACTTTTAGCTCAGTCTTGACCAGGAAATGATCCGTCCATGACAATGCGGTGGTTATTATAACCTCCACCCACGGATATTCCTGTTCCGTACTGAAGACCAAATCTAGGGTATGACCAGCACAATGTGTGGGCCTGATGACCATTTGGGATAGGCCCATGTTTGTCATGGTTTCCATGAACTCCCGAGCCGCACCAGTCAGATTTGTCAAACTGGCCTCAAGTGGAATGTTGAAGTCGTCCAAAACTAAAAGTCTGGGCGACTCCAACAACAACTCTGAAACCAGCTGTGTCAGCTCGGTTAGGGAGTCTGCTAGACAACGGGGTGGTTGGTATACTAGCAGAATCCCCAAACTATCCCTGGTCCTCATGCTAAGGTACATACACTCAAAGTGGACTTTGTTTCGGACAGGTATCCTAGTCAAGGTCAAATTGTCCTTATAAACCAGAGCCACTCTGCCCCCCCCCCGCCCACTTCCCCTCACCTGCTCACTGACAGAATACCCGGCTGGGAGGGCCTGCATCCACATGACAGCGCTATCCTCTCCCAGCCAGGTTTCTGTGAAGCAAGCCAGGTCGGCATCCTCATCCAAAAGAAGATTGTAAATAATGTGAGTTTTATTCTTAACCGACCTGGCATTGCAGAGGAGCAAAGTAAGGTTCTGTGGAATGGTTAGTACACTTTCCAATCCATTCCGGGAAACAGGGTGAACTGAAGGTGGGATAGCTAACAAACAGCGATCCCGCCTTCTTTCGTAACACCTGTTCACTCTGTTCCAGCCATATCTCCCTCTTCCCAGCACAACAAATTGGAGCGTGTCCAGAGAAGGACGACTAAAATGGTGAAAGGTCTGGAAACCATGGCTTATGAGGAGAGACTTATGGACCTGGGTATTTTTAGCCTGCAAAAAAGATGGTTAAGTGGCAATATGATAGCCCTGTTTAAGTATCTTCCATTCTGCAGAAGAATCCCTCGGGTTCTCCCACAAGAAAAATCAAGACTGGTTTGATGAAAACAACCAAGAGATCCAGGAGCTGTTTGCAAAGAAGAGAACTGCTCACCAGGCATACCACGCCCAGTCAAGTTGCCGTGTAAGAAAAGCAGCTTTCCATCTCAGATGTAGTAAACTTGAACAAAACCCCTGTGACATGCAGAACAAGTGGTGGATCAATATAGAAGAAAAGACACAATGCTGTGCAGATCTGGGTGATCTTAGAGGATTTTATGAAGCTCTTAAAGCAGTGTTTGGACCTACTTATCAGATCCAAAGCTCCTTATACAGTACAGATGGTCAAACATTAATTACTGATAAAGCCTCCATCCTGAATCAATGGGCTGAACATTTTCAAAGTCTCTTTAGTGCCAACCGAGTAGTCCAAGGCTCAGCTATCCAACATATGATACAAAAACTGATGAAAAATGAATTGGACATAGCTACCACTTTGGAAGAGACCCTTAAGGACATACAGCAGATGAAAAACAGCAAGGCAGCTGGGATTGATGGAATCCCACCTGAAGTCTGGAAACACGGAGGTCATGCATTCCATGATAAATTCCACAAACTTCTTGCGAATTGCTGGGAAAAAGGGGAACTGCCATCAGATCTCTGAGATGCAATCATCATCACCCTGTACAAGAAAAAAGGAGCAAAATCCAACTGCTCAAACTATCAAGGTATAACACTGCTCTCTACTGCTTAAAAAATCCTTGCAAGGATACTCCTGAACAGATTTGTTCCTGCTATTGCAGAAGAACTTCTTCCTGAAAGCCAATGTGGCTTCAGAGCCAATAGGAGTACTACAGATATGGTATTTGCCCTTAGACAACTGCAAGAAAAATGTAGAGAGCAGGACAAGGGTCTCTATGTAACATTTGTTGACCTCACCAAAGCCTTCAACACTGTGATTAGAAAAGGTCTGTGGCAGATCCTGGAAAGACTAGGATGTCCCCCCAAATTCCTTAAAATGATTATTTTGCTACATGAGGGCCAGCGTGGTCAAGCCACATATGGCAATGCTCTTTCAGAGCCCTTTCTAATAACTAATGGAATGAAGCAAGGTTGTGTTCTTCCTCCAAGGTTATTTACAATCTTCTTCAGAATGATGCTCCAAAGGGCTACGGCAGAGCTTGAAGAAGAAGACGGCATCTATATACGTTACTGTACCAATGGTAGCTTGTTTAACTTAAGCCATCTGAGGGCTCACAGTAAAACTCTAAACTATCTAGTCCATGAGCTGCTCTTCACTGATGATACTGCCCTTGTTGCCCATACAAAAGCAGCTCTGCAGCACCTAATATCCTGCTTTGCAACAGCTGCAGAGCTGTTTGGGCTGGAAGTCAACCTGAAGAAAACGGAAGTTCTTTACCAGCCTGCACCACAGGATGAACACCATCATCCCCACATTGCCGTCGGCAAATCTGTGCTTAAGTCCGTTCAGCAGTTCACCTACCTGGGAAGCATCATCTCCCCAGATGCCAAGATTGACAAAGAGATTGATTACAGATTAGCAAAGGCATATAGCGCACTTGAAAGACTTTAAAAAAGAGTCTGGAGTAATAAACACCTGAGGCGAAGCACAAAAATCAATGTGTATAGAGCCATTGTACTATCTATTCTCCTTTATGGGTCTGAAACATGGGTCACCTATCGCCTCCACTTACGACTCCTCGAACACTTTCATCAGCGCTGTATACGCACAATCCTAAATATACACTGGACTGACTATGTGACGAATGTTGCTGTCCTTGAGCAAGCAGGGATCACCAGCATTGAGGCCATGATATTGAAAACATAGCTGCGCTGGGTAGGGCACATTTCTTGGATGGAGGACCATCGACTCCCAAAAATAGTACCCTATGATGACCTCGCCACGGGTCAGCGTAAGAGGGGTGCTCCAAAAAAAGCAATACAAGGACTCCCTGAAGCAACATCTCAGGCTCGGCCATATTGATCACCAACAATGGTCCACCCAGGCCTCACATCGGGAGGCATGGAGACACACTATCCACAATGTTGCAGCCTTATTTGAGAACGCACACCGAATTGAAGAGAAACGACAACGCAGAAAAATCACAATCCGGAAACATCACCGAAGGAGACCTTCTGCTGTGCTTTCTGCAACCAGACTTGTTTATCTTGGATTGGCCTTTTTAGTCATCAGCACTCTTGCAGAAAGCGTGGGATGAGTCCTTCCTGAATCTTCGTTTGTGAAGAAAAGCCAGAGAGAGATCGAATTTCTAGAAAATGTGCCAAGGATTGCTATTTGCGTTCATAATTTTTGTGGTCACTTTGTTGCCTTAAAAAAATAAAAATAAAATAACCATGGGTGGAGATCAAATACTGTAGGTTTTCTGGTTTGGGGAGTGGGGAAATGTGTGTGTGTGTGTGTGTGTGTGTATTGACAAGTGCAAAGGCGAATGTCAAAGGAGGCTTTCAGGACAGGCAATTTGCCTTCTTTTTGGCTGGACCAAAATAACAGTTCAGGGAGCTGAGATTCTGAGAACCACAAAAGCAGCCTTAGCTTCCATATATCATCCCAGGACCACACTTTGCCCACCGCTGGTCTACTGGAATTCTATCTGTCCTCTGTATTTCCTGTCTACTTAAGTGCCAGGCTGAATCCTTTGGACTATCAGGACAGAGTAGACTTTCCAATATGTCCTGTTCAAACCGTGGTCTAGGCACCTCAACTGCCACAGCAGATGAAGATAGTCTCAGCCTTGGGACAGAGGACTCTGGGATAACTGAGTCAGGAAATCTCAGTATAACTGCTGAAGATCTGAAATGCATGGCAATTTAGGGCTTCATAGACATTGACAACCATGAATCTGCCTCAACATGCCATTGCTCTAACATGCGTAGCAGCACACATTCCAGGTATGATTTTCTCAGCTAGGCAGGAGCCTGACAATCTGCACCTGGGGAAAATTTAACATCTGTCCCATATTCATGGTCACATCCTTTCTTCATGAGGTCTTCATGCGTTGGAAGGACTTTGGAATCCCTGTTATTCAGAGGCCCAGAAGATAGCAAGAAGCACCATTTTTGTTCAACCATTTCTTGAGTGACTTTAACAAACCTTCTGTGGGCTTATAACATGCAGCTTTATCACTTAATGGCTGAAACATCTGGGTGATGAGTTGGATGTGCAAATGGACCACAGATAAACAACACAACAGACAAATCCTTCATACACCCATGAATCACTGAAGTGGGGGGTTGTTATTCAAGTTTATTAAAATGATATACAAGTTGCCTAAAGCTGCATATAAAAACAGTAAATTAGAAATGTAAATGTGCATGTAATTAGGGGCAGATGATAGAGAAGCAATGACAGGAAAACATGAAACTGTCACAGCCACCACTGAAATACAACCTGAAAGCTGAAACTTGATGATTACTTTACACGCACAAAGGTGACTTGTGCAGGTATCTCATATTATAAATTGATTGGGAAGCCAAATCAAATAATAAAATCTTTATTCAAAATGAAAGCACACTGGAAAGAAAATCCTGGTTGGGGAAAAAAAAAAACAGAAAGAGAAAAGGAAATGTATAAGGAGTTGATACCTTGCACCATGACTATCAAATCTTAGACAAGCTTTTTTGTATCTCCCCTTGATGTGAATAGAGGAAGTAAAAAATCATCAAGGCAAAGCCTCCAAGGAACAGTCTACATCATTCATCCTTCCTGTGAACCGGAACATGGACAGAATATTAAGAAGAACAACAGTATCATTAATAAACAAGGAAAATGTGTGTTTTCCAAGTACTTTTGCACTCACTGTGATACCATAAAGATATAAAAGTCAGTGAGATGATGTTACATAAGAAATCTCTGTATGGATGCAACTCTGGAATTATAACAGTGAACATCTGGAAATGAGTTTTCACAGTGTAGCCACTAAAGCCCTTTTGAGTGTTTTGAAAATACACCTGATATTACCCAGCAAAATGCTCAAATGGGATTCTAGTAGTGCTAAATCAAATTGCCACTGGGCACAAGCTGCTATGAGTAGTAGAATGACATTAATGTGGTACAAACCATGTTAAAGAAACGAACTTGCATGCTGGTTGTAAAGAGTGTATTTGTACAGTAATTCAGCTCAATCCAGTGATGTCAAGAATTTGACAGCTGGGCACACTGGTCTATGGAGAATCTTTGAATTGTTGTTCTTAGCTCACCATGGCCATTTTTTATTCTAAAAGATACTGTTTGGGTTTGATGAGTGAGGTTTCTGTTACTTTCAGGGTTGTCATTCATATATCTAACAAATACATATTTGTTATTTTTTATAAGTATAGATATTAGATTATAGTTAGATTCTCTGTGTGTAGACACACTCACACACAGAGGCAGACAGAATGTATTAAATGAATTACCAGAATGTTTTGGCTGCATCCAAAGTGACAAGTTTCTAGTATCAAGATACTTAAGTGGATGGTGGTGTTATGAATGTATGTAGGCTGAGACCATGCACTGTTAAAGTCTTAATTCTGTGGATCCAGAAATTCTTCCTTATATCCAAAGTACTTGAAAGAGATGCCACCTCATTTCCAGAGTCAAATCACAGTGTCTGTGGTTTGCTGAGTTTAAACATCTGGCCACTGGTTGCTCAAACTTCCTGGTCAGGATTTCAGGCTTGTGATTCCTGAAATCTATACACAGGTCTGCAGTTGGTTTTCCTCCATATTGAAGATGGTTTCCTGTAAGTCTGCATTGAGTCACATAAATAAGATTGCAGGACCAACAGGTGATGTTTCCTTTAATATAGTAGGTTCTTCCAGTAACTGTACTCCTAAAAGTTTACTGTCTCTTTAAGATATAGGTAAGGCAACACTTGGAGTCACAAGGAGTACATCATTCTGAGATCAAGAACAAACATGTCAGAAATTCTGTTTGTTTGTTTGCATTTAATCTGTGTGTGTGTGTGTGTGTGTGCATAAACATATAACAAACTCTCTTAGGGCTGGTTTACACAGCAGATTTATTGTGGCAACTTGCGTTTTAATTCTTTTCCGCAGCTGTGCCAGTCAGGGTTTTTTTCTAATTATGCCACTTTTAAGTTCAGACTTGAATAAGTGTGGGGGGTATGGCCTCCCAAGCAGACAAAGGCTGTATAGGGAAGGGCATAGACCAGACTCACAGACTGCCCAAATATCAGGGGGGAAGATCAAAGTAGTGGCTCTGTCTCTGTCTCTGTAAATCTGCCTGTAAATGAACTCACTCCGTGAAGCAGAGGGACAGTAATCTCTCTGCTAAAAGACCTTGCTGCCATGCCGTGGATCCTAAGGTGAACCTATCACAAGTTTTTCCAGCCTCCCCCCTCCCTCCCCCATCTCTCTTGCTCATGCTCTCTCTCTCTCTCTCTCCCTCCCTCCCCCAAGCAAAGCTGACAGATGGGAACATTATGACTGAAAGGTCTTGGGAATCCTTTTTCTTGGCAGACCTTCTGCAAAATAGCAGAGAGGATTTTTCAAAGTTTCCTGATCGCTACTGAATGCAGTCCCTCTCTTTTAAGCCCGCCCCTTACATCATAGCAACCAATCACAATGCAGATCTGATGCAGCCCTTAGTTTACACTGCCAATAAAGCGCTACATTCCAAATATGCCGGCAAAAGTAGCGACATCCCTTGGCACGCTATATTTGGGTGTTTTACCTTCCCCCCTTCCGAATGAGGTGATGCTGTGCTGCGATCCGTGGGAACTATGAGCTATCTTAGCGGTACATTTAGAGGAATATTTGCCCATGTAAATGACCCCTTAGAGATTTCTCCTTCATAGACTTGCCATAAGAGGAGGTAACAAGAATTAACAACAACAAATGCCTAAAATCCAAGCATTTCTGAGGGCTTGGCTAGATGGACAATTTACCTCATCTTTACCTATATTAGAGCACTGCAGTCCAAACATCACAGAGTTTTTGCCCCATTTTCCACCTGGGCAGTCCTCACAACCCTGGGCAAAAATGGGGGGGGGGAGCTGTTAATCTATTACAGCAAAATACCTGGGAAAAATTGCTTCACTGAGGAAGAAATGGATTGGGCTCTGTGGGACTGCAGGAGTCCACCAGCACACCAGCCAATCTCTGAAGGTGCTGCTTGCATCATGCTCTTTGCAGCCAGGAAGCAGGCCCACAGCATGTGGCCAAGGTTATTCACACACACTGCACGCCGCCTCCTAACTTAGAGAGTATGGTGGTAGCAGCTGCAGGGATGGGTCGGCATGACGGTATGGACTCCATCCCATTTCATGTTGATAATGGGGGAGCAATGGGCCTGATCTGAGGCTGGAACACACCAGCGGGGAGCCAGCATATTGTGGCTGTGTAGACGAGACCTGAGTCTACCAATGGACGACTATTGGAAAATGATCTTCATGTTATTATATCATCATTATACTGCCATCTCCTTCTCCCCAAGAAACAATGGCCTTCATAAGGCATCTTAAACCCTCTGAGGAATAGGGAGCACTTAGAGGGATGACTAGAAGGTGGAAGATTGGACATAGACAGTGTTCACCACCATCGTTACTCTGTTTCTCCCCTTCTAATCCTTTCTGCACCATGATGTTTCCCTGAATTAAAAGGTCTAGCAAGGCAGAATTACATATAACACAAAATGTGGACTTCCCCCCCCCCTGTTGTTAAAGAAGGACCATTTTTCATATTTCCATTGTCATTTCCCATTTCATAGTACAGCAGAAGCACAATCACCTCAAAAACAACATTTTCAGCCCCTATAGTTAATGTCAACCCTTGCAAATTCATCAACTTAGGACATGATTTGTCCAAAACTGAAACACATTGAAATCCCATGGGTTTTATTAAAAACTGCAAAGATAAATGATACCAATGAGAACACCACAATTTAGAAAGGCTGGATTGTATCCTAATAAAATTCTAAAAATAGTGGTAACCTGATAGGGTGTATTTTGAAATAAATGTTTCTCTTTACTCTCCTAGTGAGGACACTTTGGGTTTTAAATACATCTGATTGTACTGAAATAAAATGCTTCCCTAGAGCAGTTTTGGTAAGAACAAATCACTGTGCCTTTCTCTCTACATGACTGAGACTGCTATGAAAAGACACACTGGACCAGTGGCATACCCCACCCATCATACTCTTCCTTGATAAAGCTGTCCATAAATTGGGAAAAACTGGCAGAATGCACACAGACTGTCCCTATGAGCTTACAGTTCCATCTCTAGGGATGTAATTCTTTGCTATTTTCATTCTGAAGGAAGTGATGAGAATTTTTTTTTTTTTAGCAATTTTCTTCCTGCTGTGAGAATGACTTTGATAACTATTCAGTTTTTGAAAATTATTTTCAGTTCAGGATTTATTTTGTGCAAAGTTCTTTTCTTTTCTTATTTTTTACACAGAAAGCACCATTTTCTGCACATAAACAAATGCTATTTTCTGTCCAGAAAATGTTGTAGTTAGAGACGTATTCTGTACAAAATTTACGAGATTTTTTTTTTCTCAGAAGCTAAAATTATTCTGTGGAAAAATGTCTTCCATGCAGAAAATGCACACATACATAAAGTGATTTTTGTACAGAATATGTCTCAAACTGTGAAGATTCTCATCAATCCTGGATTCTCCTCCTCCAGGCATTCCAGCAATCTAGAAATCCATTTCTGGAATATTTTCAATCATTCTTTCCATACCTAGACAGCATATGTGCAATCTGCAAGCTTTATCCCTTGATATTTTACTCCAGCTCATGCCAACTTTTGAAAAGTAGGATGGGTGAGAATTTCTTTTAAGGTTGCTAGTGTTGTGCTGATAAGAATTTACCAAAATTCACAAATCTATTCATAATCAGGATGGACAGAAGTTGATTTTTTTTTTAAAAAAAATGAACTTCCATGGCAGAAGCTTTGACTGCTTAACTCTTATAAGTCTAACCCTTTGTATGTTAGTGATTAGTTCACAGCCTCAGGGGCTCCTGGCTCTTTTTAGTCTGCTGGCTATTTATTATTTATTATTTTAATGTGATTTTATATCAGTTGTTTTAATGTATTTGGTTTAATATCTTTTTATGGGGGAGTGTGGGGGTGGGTGGTGTTTGGGGATTTTAAATTTTATTGGTATTTTAATTTTTGTAAGCCACCCCAATTATTTTAACAGAGGGGCAGGATAAAAATAAATATGATGATGATGATGATGGTGGTGGTGGTGAATTGGATTTTCCACATTTTTTTTCCTGAAAAGCTTCTTGTTTTAACATCTCTATGGCAAACAGGTTAAAAATGGTCATTTCCATGCTACAAATAGTGTATGTATTGTATCTGTGGTGGTGATATATGTGTGTGCATTTGAGTTTTAGAAGAATTTATCAAAATTTACACATTTTGTCATATATGGAATAGGCAGAACATGATACTTTAAAAAAGCAATTTAGGGGGGGGGAATAAGAAAATTTAAATAAGAAAAAAACTGAAACTTTCAGATTGTCACTGACAATCTGCTGACAGGAGCAACTGTCAGCAGTGGCTCATCTTCATCTTGGAAAGATGTGACCAGTGGGGTGCCACAGGGTTCTGTCCTGGGCCCAGTGCTATTCAACATCTGTATCAATTACTTGGATGAGGGAATTAGGGGCATACTTATCAAATTTGCAGATGACACCAAATTAGGAGGAGTAGCTAATACCCTGGAGGACAGGATCAAAATTCAGAATGACCTGGATAGACTGGAGAGCTGGGCCAAAGCTAACAAAATGAAATTCAACACGGAGAAATGTAAAGTACTGCACTTAGGGCAGAAAAATGAAATGCATAGATATAGGATGGGAGAGACCTGGCTGAATGAGACCACGTGCGAAAGGGATCTAGGAGTCCTAGTGGACCACAAGTTGAACATGAGTCAGCAGTGTGATGCAGCAGCTAAAAAGGCCAATGCGATTTTGGGCTGTATCAATAGAAGTATAGTATCTAGATCAAGGGAAGTAATAGTGCCGCTCTATTCTGCCTTGGTCAGACCTCACCTAGAATACTGTGTCCAGTTCTGGGCACCACAATTTAAAAAGGATATTGACAAATTGGAGCATGTCCAGAGAAGGGCAACTAAAATGGTGAAAGGTCTGGAAACGATGCCTTATGAGGAGAGACTTAGTGAGCTGGGTATGTTTAGCCTGGAAAAAAGACGGTTTAGAGGCGATATGATAGCCCTGTTTAAGTATTTGAAGGGGTGTCACGTTGAGGATGGAGCAGGCTTGTTTTCTGCTGCTCCAGAGACTGGAACACGGAGCAATGGGTGCAAGCTCCAGGAACAGAGATTCCACCTCAACATTAGGAGGAACTTTTTTGACAGTAAGAGCTGTTCGGCAGTGGAACGCACTCCCTCGGAGCGTGGTGGGGTCTCCTTCCTTGGAGGTCTTTAAACAGAGGCTGGATTGCCATCTGTCGGGGATGCTTTGATCAAGATTTCCTGCGTGGCAGGGAGTTGGACTGGATGGCCCTCGTGGTCTCTTCCAACTCTACAATTCTATGATTCTATGATTCTATGATTGTCCAGTCCCTATTGGGAAGATGATGATATGGATTATAACCATGTGTCCAGTGCAGGCAAATGGACCCCCACTGCCTCTCTCTCCATGCAGTTTTAATCTTAATTGATATAATACCTGAAGAGTGTTTTCCTTCAGCTGACATCCTATAGAAAAATACTTAGGAATGAGTCCCATAGAACATAATGGGAATGCTGAGTAATTGCACAAAGGACTGAGTTGTATAATATTTCCTGCCTTCTCAACACAGATATAGTGTTTGACTCTGAGTATCTGCTGATTCTGTCAACAGCAATGAAATCATATCCTACTACTATGTTGTTTTATGTGTTAAAATACTTAAAAGACTCACATTTTGATCTAAAAAAAAGAGGTAAAAGGAAAAAAAATCTGAGCTGTGCTAGACTATGCGTGTATTTGGAGAGTGACATTTAGTAAAAGGGGTTAATATTTACTTGGGTCAACTTGAGAGATTTCCCAGTATTACCAGTGAATATCACCTTTTCTCCATACAAGCAGGAATGAAAAACAACTCACAGAAAAATACAGGGCAAGCTATATCCATTGACTTAGAAATAGTCTTCTGAAAGAAACCTTATTGTTGTTGTTGTGGTTGTAGTTCTTAAGAGTGTTTGAGATAAGCATGTATTATTTTTAGGCTATGATTCATTGGCAATGATAAATATAATGTATCAATAACAAAAACACACAAAAAACCAAAATTATCTTGAAAGATGACATAAAAGACATTTGTGGGAGCCAACAATAATAAAACAGTTGGAAACACAAATATCAATAAAAACAATATTCAACCAACATAATCGCATTAAAACAATTCATTATCAAATCAAGTAACAGCAACGTATATTTATAAGAAGGTGCGACATAAAAATACATCTTTCAGGCCTATTTGAAAACTTTCAATGATGTAATGCAATGTAGACAGTTTGAGTAAAGCTCCAAAAATCACTACCAGACAAATTCATTGTACCAGTGAGTACCCAAACAAGGCCTCCAAATTTAAAGTTGGAGTATGGGCATGATGATAGAGATGCAGGTACTCATTTGGGGCTTTAAAGGTGACATAACAATTTGAATTGGCCCCAGAACTGCACCAAGATACCTTGCAATTGGTACTGTATTAGTGTCAAGTGTTCCAACCATCTGTGAAGAGCCACCCTGCAACTATGTTGCTGAGGTGTGCTTGGATGGATAGGTATGAAGCAGTGCTTGGAAGGACAGAGGACAGCCAATCCTAGCACAGAATACTGTGATGGGAGGGAGGGGTCTCCGTGAGTGAGAGAGTCTGTGAGAATGTCAGTTGGGTAAGACAGTTAAGAGTTGATTGTTGAGAGCGTCCGTTGGTTGAGTCAGTTGTGAGAGTCATTGGGGAGTGAACGTTAGCAGGCGTATGAACTGAGTGGAGGCAATGTTTGATAACATTTGTTTGAAATATTAATATATAGTTAATACTAAATCCTGGAAGTTGTTAAAGCTTGATTATAATAAATCATCTGAACTGGCTTGTTGAATTGTTCACACTGACTCAGACTGGCTTTATACACCCTGGGATAAGGGTTGGACATGCTTAACATGAGAAGAAACACTTTTAGCCAGAGTTCTCCACAAAAAGGTCACCTAAAGGCCCAGGGCCCAAATCCAGAAAGGGATTTAAAAGGGGGACCCTGGGACAAGGAGAGAGTGACCGGCAGCCAGGGTTAGGAACTGCAGGGCCAGCCTGGTGGGGCCAACATCACACCACCTTACCCCCCACTAATACGTAGTTGAGGTATCTTCATGTGTAGCCCCACACAGAATGCATTGCAGCAGTATATTCTGGCTGTCACTAACAAATTGAGTAACTGAGGCTACAGGACTTGTTTTTCACCAGATTTTTCTCACACACTCCCCTCTCTTTCACACATGGCTGTGTTCAAGGTATCATTTTACATAGTTTAAATATCATTAGCATTCCTCAACATACCAAAGGACAACAATCAAGCTGATCATCTGTATCTCACTGCATTTTGATGTTGTTTGGCATTCCTGTGGTCTTTATCAAAACTTGTACTAGTTGTTCTAGTTGTCGATATTATATTTTTGGCAAGTGACAGAGCCATCCAGTTCAGAACCACTATGCTTGCTGGTAAGTACTTTTGGATCCATTTGAATGGCTTGAAGAGAGCTTCAAGGCCTTGTTGCTTTTTGTTCATCCTGATTCTGCTGTCACCAAGAAATGGTTCTTCCAATGCATCAAGGAAAAAGAATGTGCCACACTAGCAACACCAGCTGATAGATTGGGTTTGTGTTTGGAATCTAGTTAGGATGGCCATGTGTTCTGCCCCATCAAGGTTAATCTTTTTTTTATCTATTTTTCTATTGGAATTAGTTCTTCATTTGAAGGGATGTCAGAAGATAGCCCTTTGTCTTATATTACATTCTACTGAAAGGCCGTCTAGTCCAAGTTCAGTTTGAAGACAAAGAAGGGTGAGGATTTCTTTGCCATTGCCTATTGATAATTTGTATCTGAATGGCAAACAAAGCAGGCCCCCAACACATGCTTCCTACTATAGTGAGATGTGTTACATCTCTATTCAAATTACAGAAATGTACTGCTTGTAAGAAATATTTCATTTTTTATAATTTAAATATTTTTAAAACTGGCATCTCTAGCTATACATTTCCTGCAATGTTGTTCCCTCTTTTCTCCCTTTTTCTAGTTATATGTAAGTGGTCATTTGGGATGTAAATCCTCAACTATTCCATCCGTTTGTGCCTGGATGAATAATTACGATAGTTTTCTCCCCACTGAAGGAAAAGCTGAATATCCCTCCACATTATTTTCCCTGTTTTTGAACATCTCAAACTGTTGTAAATTATTCTACAAAGAAAAAAAACAGTTTTTAAACAAAAAATCATGCAAATACAACAGGTTTCTTGCATAAGAAACAGTGTTTTCTATGCAGCATACCCATCTGTGCAGAAAGCCAGGGAGGGGACTTAGAATGTTTAAGTCTATTGATGTCTATTGTCTTCAAAATAATAATTCTGTAATGCAAGTACCAGGACAAAATGGTGCAAAATCCTACTGGTCTACTGCTGGTTGGGGTGTCTAAACTGTCAGAACTCTCATTATTTGACCTGGGAACAAATGATTACAAATATTCTTGCTACTTCTAGTGGTCACCCTAAATCCAGTCTTAGCACCATACATTATTTCAGATCCTTGCTAGGGCAATTAACTGAGCTGTAGCTCATAGTGATACATTTAAAATCTCATCCATATGAGCAAATTTAAATTTTTTGAGGATGCTTGAGAAAATCATAAGTGTGCTAACCCAAGGATATTAGAGGAGACATCACCATCAGGTATTTGTTCTAAATTGTGCTACTCTTTGTTAGGTCATAGATGCCAGCTGTGCCAAATTGATGTCATTTCTTATCTGATAGCTCTGGAGTGAACACATTCCCCTGTTCCAGAGGGTCGGTAGCAGCTAATAGTTCCTCTTTTATGGTGACAATCCATTGTTTGATGTGTTTGTATACTAACTGTGAGGTTTGTTCTGCAGAATAATTTGATGCTATTATCTCTTCTTTTGATACATCTTAAACTATTGATCATGACCCAGTACCATGACCTTCCATTTTCAGATGTGTCATTATGACAAATTGGAAAAGCACAGAAACTCCATCAATGACACACTATATGGGATGTGCTAGTTATAAGAAAATTGGCATATTGCTTACTAGATAAATGTAACTACTGTACTGCCACCTGGTCCCCTAAAATTTCTCCCCTCTTCCTCTTTTCTAAAGATCCACTTACCATCCTGCTGCCACATCTGCAACAATCCTAATCTCTAAAAAATACATTGGTAATGGGTACCCTTTGCTAGAGAAAAGGCAATATGGCTGGAATGAATTATTATCAAAACCAAGTTTATAGCTGCCTATACCTGTTGTTAGCTCAGGAGATGGCTGAATCAGTGTGTCACTTTTCAAATCCTGTGGCAAAGCAAAATGTCATATAAGATTCAAGTTGCTGTTGCTGCTCCAAGTTTGCTTTACTTCTCTCTCTTTTGTAGAGTCTAACACAAACAATGTACAACATGACACTCACACTCTGTTTGCATGCTCTTTTCTGCTGCCAGACACTATGTGGTTAGAGATGGGGCATGGCACTGGGAAAAAAAAAAAAGACTGCTCCACAGTAATACCTGTCTTAATGGTGTTATAGCCCCTCAAAACTTTGCATGTCTGTAGCTGAGATTGCATCCACAAGTGGATTACTCACATTTTTAAATCTGCCACCAATGAACTTTTTTTAAAAAGAAACACCTATTTCTAGTGCACACACAAGCAATATTTCACCTTTCCCCAAAAAGAAAGAGAAAAAAAATAGCACAAACCTCAGTTTTATTACCTTAGTGATCACTCACTAAAGTGAAAATCCAACATGGCAGCAGTGGGCACTTGTCCTGTAAGCCAGCCCTACCCCCTGTGCTCATCCAGCCAATCAGGTTTGCACTGTATCCTACATGGGGAAGCAATTCATGTCAAATCACTTGTCTTAACAAGCAAAAATGTGCATATCCCTGGATTTTTTAAAAAAAAACGTTCAGAAAAGCTGTGAAGGCTTTTCTCACATAGTTTTTTCTCTTTTGGTCCCCCCCCCTCCTTCACAATATGATGAGACAATGTGGGATTCCATTAAGACTTTTTTTTCTGAGCAGATTCTGTGAGGGGTATTTTCACCATGTGGACAACCCCCTAGTCTCTAGAGCAAAACCAGTTTGCTCCATCTTCTATAAGATACCCCTTCATATATTTAAAGATAATTATCATGTCACCTCTCACCTTTTCTAAGTGAAACATACCCAGCTCCCTCAGTTGTTCCTCATAAGGCTTGGTTTCAGACCTTTGATCATCTAGGTCACCTTTCTTCTGGACAGTTTCCAGCTTGTCAATATCCTTGAACTGTGGTGCCTAGAACTGGACACAGTATTCCAGGTGAAGCCTGACCAAACCAGAATAGATTGACACTACAACTTCCCCCTGTCTGTACACTATACATCTTTGGATCACATCAAACTCTAATGCAGTTACACCAGAGAGTGTTTTAGGTGTTTGTTTTTTTAATCAACAAACTATAATTAACCTCCCTATTCTTCAGCTACTGAAAAGCCATGAGAAAGAGGGTTTCAAACAAACATCACTATTTGTTCCTTGCTTTTTGGCATGAGAACAGAAACTCTATAAAAGGATGAGCCAATTCTTTGATTGACATAAAAGAGCATCCAGAGAAGAGAGGAATATGTTAATTGTAAGAAATTTATAATAAATGCTTCCTGTATGGCAGGGGGCTGGACTAGCTGGCCCTTGTGGTATCTTCCAATTCTATGATTATTTGATTCTATGAATCAATGAAAGTGAAATAAGCATAAAAGTATAGATAATTCACAACCAAGGATAATATCTACAAGTTAAATACATAATACTTCTGATTTGACAGTAAATCAGTTATGACTTATGGCAAGGAAAATTAATACTTTTGTGTGCCTTTGTGTTCCTATTTTGGACAGCTCTTTTTGTGTACAGCAGTTTGTGTGCAATTTGGCATCCATGTTGTGTGCTAATGAAACTAATCCATTAAAGTGATGGATTTTACAGGAAGTAAGGTGCCATCTATGAGGTACCTTGAGAGCTGCCTCTTACAGTATATTGAGCAGGATAGTTTCAATTGAAAGAGTAATCCACACTTGGTACCACTAAGTATCAATATAGGAATATTCAAATGTCCATTCTGAACCAGCAGAAATTCCACCAGAACACTAGTAGAAGTTCCAAACCTCTGCTTGTGCATGTTGGCTGTACTTTAGCCCAAAAGACTAGTTGACCAAATGCACAGGTATAGGGTGGGGATTATTAGGTTTAGCAGTAGTACATGTGAAAAGGAATCTGGGGTTATTGTTGATCATAAGTTGAACATGACCCCGCAGTATGATGCTGCAGTAAAGACAGCAAATGATATTTTAGCCTGCATTAATAGAACTGTAGTTCTGAAACCAAGAAAAGTAATAGTCACACTCTGTTCTATGCTACTTAGGCCTAATCTGGAGTATTGTTGTCAGTTCTGGGTGCCTCATAACAAAGGATGTTGACAAGTTGGATCAGGTTCAAAGAAGGACAAGGAGGATGATAAAAAGTATGGAGAACAAAACCTAAGGGTAACAGTTGAGAGGATTGGGCATATTCAGGCTGCTGAAGAGAAAACTGAGACGTGATGTGATTAGCCTCTTTAAATATCTAAAGAGCTGTCACAAAGATGAAGAGGATGAAGGTTTGTTTTCTGCTGCCCAAGAGGTTAGGACAGGGCTAATGGTTTTAAGTTACAGGAGGGTAGGTTTCCACTGAACAATGGAAAGAACTTCTTGATGGTAACAGAAGTTTGACAATGTAACTAATTACTTAGAAAAATGGTGGGCCGTCTTTCACTCGAGATCTTTAAACATAGGCTGCACAGCTATCTGCTGATGGGGTTGCGGTTGCTGGATTTCCTGCATTGAGCAGGGAGTTAGAGTCAATAGCCTATGGAGTCCTTTCCAGCTCTATGATCCTATAATTCCTATGAATCCTCATGTGTTCATCGATGCTGTTGATGATTAAGGTTGCCATCTCTTTTCTCTCTCTTAAGAACTATGTCTGCTCTTTGGCTATACCAGGAACAGTTTTGCTCCCTCACCCCCTGCCAGAGAAGCAAAGACTCTCAAGAAGGATGGACATGTCTTGGGAAAGGTAGACCATATATAAGATGTAAGGCCCTTGTGTTTCATACCCATTGCTTTCTGGATTTTCCAGCACCCCCTCCCTTCACTAAAACCATATGGGATTATTCACTGGATTTTAAGCAGGATTTTTTTTTTAATTTAGTCTTTTATTAAAGATTTTGTAACATACTTAGGTGTAGAAGTTAGAATGGGAGAGAAGAATATACTTTTGGTGGGAATATACGGCCGGCAAAACAATAAGAAACAATATATACAGGAAATATATAACAGATTAATAGAATATGAATTTGACCATGTAATATTGATGGGAGATTGGAATATAGTCTTAGATCCAAAATTGCATAAATCAATGCGGGCAGGGAAACAACGAAATCAAAAAGAAGGGAAAATGCCGATGGTAATGAAAGAGATGATGGAAGAACAATGTTTAATTGATATATGGAGACATGCCCATGGGAATGAGAGGATTACACTTATTATTCAGATAGGCATAATGTTTGGTCCAGAATAGGTTATTTTATTACATTGAAGAGTTTAATTGGACATATTAAAGGGGTAGAAATACGACAAAAAATAATATTGGACCACTGCCCAATAGAATTAGTATTGGATGGACCTAAAACTCAATATAGGTGGAGGGTGAAGGAGTTGCTTCTTAAAAAAGATGAGCTTATAGGAAAAATAAGGGAAGAAATTAAAAATTACTTTAATGAAAATTTGAATAAAGGAACGCCAATAGAAACGGTCTGGGATACCGGTAAAGCAGTAATCAAAGGATATTTGATGCAAAAAGAAATAGAAATGAAAAGAGCAAGGAAAAACAAAACTAAAGAATTATTAAGAATCATAGCAGAAAAAGAGAAAGAAATGAAAAGGAATGGAAGTTGAATGCAGAATGGGTTGAGGAGATAGGTAAGCAATTAAAATAAACTCATTTAAAATACTTTGAACAAGCAAATAAAAGTGGTAAATGGCTTGCCTATAGATTAAGGAAGGAGAAAGAGAAAAGGATGATAATGGAGATTAAAATGAATGATGAACACTATCCTAAGCAAAAAGATATTAAAGAAATATTTTATAAATATTTAATTGATACATTTGAAGAAAAATGTAGAGAGGTGGAAATTACCAAGAAGACCGAGGAATTTCTGAAAAATGAAAAGATTCCAAGAATAACAGAAGATCAAAGACTAGAACTGAATAAGCAAATTACTGTCCAGGAGATAAGAGATGTGATCAAAAGATTAAAACCGGGTAAGGCACCAGGTCCGGACGGATTTTCTGCTATATATTACAAGCAATTCACAGAAGAGTTGATTATACCATTATACAATCTATTTAATAAGATAAATAATACTGGATGTCCAAAATCCTGGCAGAATGCGGATATTTCATTAATTCTAAAGGAAGACAAAGATCCATCATTAGTATCTAGTTATAGACCCATCTCCCTGTTAAACGTGGATTATAAAATCTTTGCTAGTATTATTGCAGAAAGACTAAACATGATATTAGTAAATTGGGTTCAGAAAGATCAGAACGTTTTTTTACAGAATAAGTACATAAGAAATAATATAAGAACATTGTTAGATATAATTGAAGTGTATGAAAAAACAGAATGACAAAAAGTTGGCAATAATACTAGTGGATGCAGAAAAAGCGTTTGACAGGGTTAGATGGAAGTTTATGTTTAAAGTGATGGAGGAGATGGAGGTAGGAAATAAATTCTTGAGTTGGATTAAAAATATTTATAATTGACAAGAAGCCCAGATAATTATCAATGGGGAAAGGACAAAATATTGTAGAATAAACAAAGGAACAAGACAGGGTTGTCCGCTTTCGCTGCTTTTATTTATAATGGCATTAGAAATTCTTAATAGAAAAATTAATAAAGATCTGGAGATTAGAGGAGTGAGAGTTCAAAAAAGTGAATTTAAATACAAGGCGTTTGCGGATGACCTTGTCTTTTTCTAGAAAACCTGAAGGAGAATATTAACAAATTAGTAGAAACGATTGAAGAATATGGAAAACTAGCTGGTCTTAAAATTAATAAAGAGAAAACAAAAGTAATAACTAAAAATATGTTGAGGAGCGAAAAAGATGAATTAGAGAAAATATCAAGTTTTAGGATGGAAAAGATGGGAAGATATTTGGGGATAAACATAACAAATAGAAATATAGATCTATATAAAAATAATTATATTAAAGTGTGGAGAGAAATCAAGGAAGATCTAAAGAGATGGTCAAAATTGTGGTTATCCTTACTAGGAAGAATTACGACGATAAATATGAATATACTTCCAAGAGTGATGTATTTGTTCCAAAATCTTCCCATCTTATCTACATCCTTGGTATTTAAAGAATGGAATAAATATCTGGCTAAATGTATCTGGGCAGGGAGGAAGCCGCGAATTAAAAGGCAAATATTAGTGGAGTCAAAGGAGAGAGGTGGAATGGGTCTCCAGATTTAGAATTGTATTATAATGCAAGCTGCCTAACTTGGATTTTGGAATGGATATATTTGCAAGATAATAATTGTTACAACTAGAAGGTTTTAATTTAAAATAAGGGTTCCACGCTTACATGTGGTATACGAAAGAGGCGGTGCATAAAGAGTTTAGACATCACTTTGTTAGGAAAGCCCTATGGAGAATCTGGGAGAAATATTAAAGTGGCTATATCCAAAAATACCTACTTGGGTGTCTACCCATGAAGCCTTTTATCAAAGAGAAAGTCTATTTAAAGGAGAATGGTTAACTTACAAGGTAATATTAAAGAAAGAGGGAGCCGGATATAAGATGAAGACACAGGAAGAATTAAGGAGCGATGGAATAGACTGCCATTGGTTCCTGTATAGGCAATTAATGGAAAAATTTAAAATGGATATAAAGCTAGAAGGTATAGATATGGAGCAAACAGAATTTGATCAGATATTGAATGATAAAGAGAAAAAGAAAACCATCTCAAAAATATATAGACTTCTGTTGAAATTCTGCCAAGAACAGGAAGTCATAAAGCAGTATATGGTAAAATGGGCGCAGTATTTAGGGCATGAGATACAATTGGAGGTGTAGGAGGTTGCATGGAGTAAGAATATAAACTTTACTAAAAGTAATAACCTGAAAGAAAACTATTATAAGATTATGAATTTGTGGTACATGAAACCAAAAAAATTGAATAAATTATATAAGAATGTGGCCAATAATTGCTGGAAATGCGGGAATTCGAAAGGTACATACTTACATGTATGGTGGAAGTGTAAAAAATTTTTAAAAAATGGGGGAAAATTCACAAATTAATAAGCAGGACATTGGAGATTGAATATCCACTACAACCAGAGATATATTTGTTAAATATGCTACACAATATAGATGGAGAAATAAGGAGAAAATAAATAAAAAAATATTATACACAATTATGGCTGCTAGGCTGGTAATTGCAAAAAAATGGAAAGGAAATGAATTCCCTACTATAGAGGAATGGATAGAGAAACTCTTCGAAATGTATGAGATGGATAAATCATCTATTATAATAGATGAGAAAAAACGTTAAAAGATCTACAAGATTGGGGGGGAATGAGTACATTATGGAAAGTATACTGAGAGAACAATTGGACGTTGTAAGAGAAAAATTAAAGTAGGAAGAACTAATAATGTAAATTAGTAGAAAACAGATGAATCAAGAGAGTTTTGAAATGATTTGAAGGTGAGGAAAGTTATGCGAAATTATAGACAACCAACAGGAAAATGAAGTGATGGAAGTTATTTGGGGTTTATGTTTTGTTTGTATGTAGATACTTTTATTAAATGTTATGAATTGTGTTATATGTTATGTGTTTTTTAAGTTATCTGTATGTTATGTGATGTATTTATATGTTTTATCTTGGTAAAAAGCAAAAAAAAATTAAAGATTTTGTAACAAAACATATAAATATTAACATCATCAAAATACAATAAACAACAGTAATTGCGGGACATTGGGATAATTATATAGTTACAGTAAGTGCAGGACACTGGGATAAGTATATAGTTACACGTTACAGTATTTATATACATCTTCCTTTCCAGATATGTTTTGATGATCAAAAGTTTACAGAGAGCACGTGTCTTTCCAGAGGAATCTATGGTGTCCTGGAGGCTTCAGCCACTGTGACATCCATTCTTCCTGAAATGTCATGTTTGCTTTTTTGTCCTCTAGCTCTAGCCATACTATAGGAAAGCTTTTCTAATAACAATGTATTCCAAATTCTGGACCACCATTTTGTCATTGTCAGATTCCCTGTCTTCCAATTTTGAGCTGTTTCCATTCTAGCTGCTATTAAGAAGAAGGCAATCAGCCTACACTGCCTCAGGTTTCCATTAGGGCCTCTGTATATGTTAAGTAGAAGCAACACCAGGCAAAAGTGTATATTTTGATTAGTGATCTGAGAAATTTGATGCAAAATGGTGGTCCAGAACTTCTGTATCTTAATGGAATCAAGCCACATATCCTTATAAGATCCCAATTTTTTACAACCTCTCCAGCATGTGGGTAGTGTCTTCTTAGTCATACTAGACAATTGTACAGGAATTAAATACCATTTATTCCCAAGTCTGAGGAACCCTTCCTTAACATTGGCCAATCTAGATTTATAAGGTGAGGTGGTCCCCATTTTGTACCAACACACTTCCGTGATCTCTATATCTAGGTCAGTCTGCTAAGACAATTGAACATGCTGGCCAGCTCCATACCTGACATGAATGAGTTGTCTATATATATTTGCTGCTTTGCCTTTAATAAGGGTTACATCTGCCAAACAGGTCTCTTCAAAAGAAGTGAGAGGTCTAATTAAATTTTGTGAGGAGCTCAGGTGTTATGTGAAAGAAAGGACTTGCCTAATTTGGAGCCAATTGTGGGGGATTCTAGCCAATTTAATTTCCAATTCTTCTGCAGTTATGGGTCGACCTAGGGGGGGAAACATCACGGACGCGGTATAAATCACACACTCTTTCCAACCACTAAATTCTTGAAATTTGTCCTTATTTTTAAAATTAGCATGTAATAGAAAGGGTTGAAGTGGGGAAGGTTCTGGTGCTAAAATGTGCGACCATTTGTACCAGATGGAAAGTGAATTGTGTAAAAAAAGCGTTTTTAAATAAAGTTAATACTTTTGTGGATTAATTTAAAATAAAGGAATCCAAATTTGTGTGAGGATATGTCACCAATTTCTGCAGTCACTCAACCATTGGAGATTATCAGACAGGAATACAAAAAGTGTTCCTGTCCCATGATCTCCACTCCTGCCCCTGTCCTACCACTGTCCCACCACAATCACCCTCCCCACCACACTTACCTTCACTTCTGATGACAGGGCAGCCCAGGAGTGAATGGAGCTCTAACAGAGCTCCATTCACTTCCTGGTGTGCAATCCTGTGGATTTTTGTGACAAGACACGAGCGCAGAAAATTCAAAAATAAAAACCAAAATACACCCAAAAAAAGTTACAAAAAGCACATACACACACTTTAAAACTTCCAAGTAAACCAGGGAAGTTTTTAAAAAGTGTGTCACATACCTGGATGTCCTGATCTCACCCAGACGTGTTCTGGCAGGGACCACCCATTGACGCTGGGATCTTGTTTTGCTCACTCGCTCACCTTGTTGCACACACAGAAATCCAGGACAGAAATGGAATGACAGATCTATTGATGGCTTCTCCCATCAATAAAAAGCAGTGCCAGTGTAACAGCAGCAGAACAGGTGCATAACGATGGGGGGAAGATGTCACGTGGTAAGGGAGCCCTTTTGCAATCTCCTGGCATTCCTATAACACCACTTTTGATGTGTCTGATACTCTCCAAAGTATCCTAATATCTGTATAAATTGCGCTAGTTGGAAAGCTTGGTCATAAATTGACAACTCTGGAATCTCCAGCCCTCCTTGTTTGGAACTAATGAATTGAATGGATTTAGTAAATCTAGACCATTTACCATTGAAGAAATATTTATGAATCATGCTTTGCCAAGAATTTGAATTCAGTAGAGTGACTTAGGTTAACACACGCTGGTAGCACCATGAAACACTTTTTGATGTTGGATGCCCCTTGACCTTGCCACTTCCTTATAGATTACCATCTTGGGGTTCAGGGTTGGGGGATGACTTCCTTTCTGAGCCATTGCTTGCAACTAGGAAGGTGTCACCTCTTTTGCTTTAGAGACCATGGTGGCATTAAACCCTGATCTCCAATTTGCTAGTGGACCACACTTTATTTGGGATTAAAAATTTCCATGTATTTTGCAGCTGAAATTAAATCAATGAAGATTTGGTCTGATTTAATTCTATATCGTTTTCTCATGTCTTCATTCTGGCATGTGAGAGCAAATGGCAGGCAGATGAAATATGGTCCATCAGGTGCTGGGAACAGCAGTGCCTATTAGCTGGTGGAAATGAGGGGGTCCTTTCATTTCAGTTCATTTTTGAAGAATTTCAAAGTTCATAAATTGCATATTCAGGATGGAAATAAATCAAAGTTTTGAAAATTCAGATGTGGGAGAGAAACTGACAGATTTCCCCATCCCTATATATTTTTAGTTTTAGTTTCAATGTCTAACACCTACAGCCTTTTCCCTTACTATTTTACTGTCACCACTATAAAATAAGTATGAAAACCCATACCCCAATTTTGCTATTTAAATGGAATGTTACAACTATGCTAGCGGCTCTTTATATCAACCAGCTATAAACTCTTCATTGGTTAAATCAGGGCATTCAAATTAAGAGCTGAAACAGTCAAGCACCTGCACTTGCTAGTGTAACAAACAGCATTCAATTACTGTCACTGGTTTGCAATCCACAGCCTCTGTGTTTCTCCTTCCTTTAAATCCTGGACTTGGTTTACAGATGGCATATAATCACCACGAATAGTCACCACTTGCTATTCTCTAAAATCTGAAAGAATTACTCTTAAGTACAGGATTCAAGTAAACAGCATTCTCAATGAAAAAAGATTTATTGTATCTAAAGTATCCATTCTTCAACAGGGGGAGCCTCTTTTACATTCACAAATGCTTCTAGCAATAAGCAACTTTTCTTTGAAGCCAACAGGGATGTGGAGAAGGACAGCAGGAAGTCCAATAATGGCAGAAATCCACATGGTCTTCCATGTTTGTATTATTAAATCTGGTAGCAGCATATACGTGATCACACCATGATTATACTGTATTATCCACCTCTGAATACACCTAAAATATGTTGTGAATCATTTTCCACACTTATCTATTCCCCTAACTTAGGTATAGTTAACAGCTTCCAGAAAATTTATGGCACAAGTAAATCAACAGGCAAAGCTTACCCCTTCACTTATCACAGTGCCAAGAAAAATATATCTGTGGGATTTCTGAATGCATTACAGCCATTAAAGACATAGGAATCCTAGGACATAATACTGTTTAGAAACAGTAGGGATCCTAGGGCCCTATCGCACTCCACAGGTATCAGACTATAACTCCATTTTAACAGCCATGGCTGTATCCTATGGAATCCTGGGGTTTGTAATTTGGTGAGGCACAAGCGGTCTCTGGCTAAGAATTCTAAATCCCCCTCCCTAAACTGCAGATTCCAGGACTCTGAAGGATGTTGTCATGATAGTTTAAGTCAAGTTATAGTGCCATAATTCTGGGGTGTGAAATGCCCCTGGCCTTTGAAGAGCTTGGAGTCCATGAACAATAACTCTTTTAATGGATTCAGATATAGATTTTCAGACTACACTGTTATAGTGTTACTATTCCACTTTAACTGCTCTGGCTTCCTGCTGTGGAATTCTGGGGTTTGTAGTTTAGTGAGGCCTAAGAGCTCTCTGACTGAAAGTTGCAAATGCCCCTCCCTAAACTGCAAAACCCAGGATTCAACAGGAGGCAGCCATAGCAAATATAGTGGAATAGTAACACTATAACAGTGTTGTCTGAAAATCTAGATAGTTTTGTTTTTTCAAGATTCCCAGAAGGTGGTAGTCCAACATTCCTTACTCCTGAAAAAACCATGGTAAAGCCTTGTTGAAGTGCTTCTTTTTTACACTGATGCTGTGAATGGACTATGAAGGAGATAAGAAAATGTGTTGTTTAGTGCAAATCATATCTTGGCCATAAATGCAATAGGTATCATTTGAGCAGCTGCCATTCTCTTGGTCTCAGACTGTCCTCTAAAACATGAGTACCAAAAAAAAAAAAAAACAAAAAAAAAAAACCACGTTTGGAATTAGGATTACAGAGACGAGAACATTGAACACTCTAAATTTCCAACATACATGAAGGCTGAATATTATTAGAATTACACTGAATGTTCTCCCATTTCCCCACCACCACCACCACCACCACCAAAAAAGGTGTAAGGTTTCATCCACCTTCCAACTGGGGATGTGAAAATCTCTTTCTCCTTTTCCATCGAGTTTCTCCAGTTCATATCTGCATTTTCATCCTGTCCCCTGATTTTGCACCAGGTTGTGAGAATTTTTGTTTTCTTCCTGCACTTAATGTATTTTAATGCATTTAACTAAAATGTTCATTTATTTGTACAATCTACCTGTTTTTCTGTCTTTTCCCCATGACTAAAGTGTGTTTCTGTTGACTTCTCCCAAATTGTCCAATTATACCCATGGGATGGGAGTTGGGTTTTATGTGACCTCCATGTCATAGCAACACCATCATCAGCACTAGAAAGGAGCTTTGAAGAATGGTAGGACAGCTTTATTATTTTTTTCATTACTTGTTTCATCACCACCACCATTCTCCAGCAGCAGCCTTGTGAGCTAGATTAAATTAGGAATCGGAGGCACTGCGCTCCAGTGGTTCTGGTCCTTCCTCTCGGGCAGGTCCCAGAGGGTGTTGCTCGGGGACAGTTGCTCCAGCAGAAAGGAGCTTACTTGTGGTGTTCCGCAGGGCACCATCCTGTCCCCGATGCTGTTTAACATCTATATGAAGCCGCTGGGTGAGATTATTCAGAGTTATGGGGCTGGGTGTTATTAGTACGCTGATGACACCCAGATCTATTTCTCCTTGTCCCGATCATTGGCCTCGAATTCTGATGACATCTCTCCTCTTAATGACTGTCTTAAAGCAGTAATGGGCTGGATGAGGAAAAACAGATTGAGATTAAATCCAGACAAAACAGAGGTGCTCATGGTAGCGGCCCCAAAGCCAGTAGTTGGGTTGCAACCTCCAGTCCTGGATGGGGTCACGCTCTCCCTTAAGGGCTGTGTTCGCAGTCTGGGGGTGCTCCTTGATTCATCGCTTCAGATGACTGGTCAGTTGAATGTGACAGTCAGGAGCGCCTGTTATCAGCTTCGGCTGATACGCCAGCTGCACCATTTCCTGAAAGTAAGGGACCTCGAGACTGTGGTGCACACGCTCGTAACCTCTCGTCTAGATTTCTGCAATGTGCTCTACATGGGGCTGCCCTCATGCTTGGTCCGGAAACTTCAGTTGGTACAAAATATGGCAGCCAGAGTGGTCTCGGGAACATCTCGGAGAGACCATATAACTCCAGTATTAAAATCTCTCCACTGGCTGCCTATCAGTTTCCAGGCCCAGTATAAGGTGTTGGTTATTACCTTTAAAGCCCTAAAATGGCTTGGGTCCATCTTATCTCCAGAACCGCCTCCTCACATACAATCATCCCCTCGCACTCTGGTCCTCTGGGAGGAATTTACTTCAGCCACAAAAATCTAGGCTGTCTGCAACCTCCCAGAGGGCCTTTTCGGTAATTGCCCCCAAATTGTGGAATGACCTGCCGAACGAGATCCGTCAGATGACAAGCCTGAGTGGCTTTAAAAAAGCACTAAAGATGGATCTCTTTTGGCAGGCCTTTCCTAATTAGATCCCGGCCTCAGGGGATCCTGGCCTCTTTTAGTCCGCTGGCTATTTATTGTATTTATTGTTTTTAAATGTGATTTTAGACAGTTGCTTTTAATTTATATTTGTTTAATATCTTTTTATGGGGGAGGGTTGGGGTGTGTGGTGTTTAGGGATTTTTATCTGTATTGTATTTTAATTTTTGTAAGCTGCCCCGATTGCTTTAACAGAGGGGCGTGGTATAAACAAATATCATTATTATTATTATTATTATTGTTATTATTAAATTGATTGCTGACTTGGGGGTGGGTGGCAAAACTACTACAGATGACATTGGAGACAATTATTGATCTTCTGTTGTCTTTTTATAGTTGTTGTGTGCTTTTAAGTAATTTCTTATGACAAGGTTCACTCTAAGGTGAACCTATCATGGGTTTTCTTAGCAGATCTTTGTATTAAACAAATAATTATTACCATGGGATGAATTTGATAATTCCTGTGACCCTGGGTGATTGGGTTTAACATAGCCTTCACTGTGTCCCCAATTAGGATTGCCCATCACTATGAAAGAGATACTTGCATGATCACTGTGATTTAACTAAAAGGTGGTAGCAATAGCCTTCTCCCAGTGAACCCACTATTATTTGCTAATTTATATTTTGAGCTACCTGCAACAATAGTCTGACAAGTGGCTAGTGGAGATAAAAACCTTCTCCCCTATTTGTGGAATGTCCTTCTAATGTATAGCCTCCTGAGTGTGTTCACATTACACAATTATAGTGCTATGATTCCACTTTAACTGCCATGGTAAAATCCTATGAAATTCAGGGTTTTCCAGATTGGTGAAGCACTAGAGCTTTCTGCCTAAACACCACTCCCTAAACTGCAGACCACAAGATACCATAGGATATAGCCATGCCTATTAAAGTGGAATGATAATTGTGGGCTATAAATGTGTCGTATGAAGGGGGCCCAGGTGTTCTTTGTAATAACATTTAGATACTAGGCAAAAACCTCCAACTTCTGGCAGGCATTTGCTTTTTGTTTCTATTATTTAAGCCAGCATTATAGGTATAGGGTTCCCAGCATGGTCGTGACTGCGCTTTAGGGACGCACTTTGAGGGAGCGCAGGATGGAGGCCTGTAACTTTGCCTCTGCCCCTGTGCTGTTGCCAGGAGAGCAGAAGGCAGGGCTAGAAAGGATTTAACCTCAACCCCCCTCTGCCTCCATGGTTTGAACATTGGGCTACAACTCTGGAGACCAGCATTTGAATCCACACTCAGCTGTGGAAACCTACTGGGTGACCTGGGGCAAGTCATGCTCTCTCAGCCTCAGAAGAAGGCAAAGGCAAACTTCCTCTGAACAAATTCTGCCAGGGAAACTCCATGATAGATTTGCCTTAGGGTTGCCATAAACTGAAAACAACTTGAAGGCACACAACAATTTAAGTTTTATTGCTGGTTTTAAACATTCTAATATTTTATCTTATTTGATAAAAATTTCAACTGACTTATATGTTTTAATTGTAATTGCTGTGAGTTTACTGTTTGTTTGTTTTTTTCTTTTTGTACTTATAAACTGTCCCAAGGGTTTAAAGTATTATATTCCTAAACCACCAGTTGTGTGGTGTATGAACAACTTAGATATATAAATAAGTCACATACACAACAAATCATATACACATATCTATACACCTTAATCATGGACTTCCTGTATTATATCTTGTTCGGAAAGTGAAAAATTGTAAATATTGATACTATAAGGAACCTTCAATCAGGGATGCAAATCAACTTCAACTTATGGTGACCCCATGACTGAGGACCTCCAAGTCACCCTATCCATAACAGCTCTGCTCAGGTCTTGCAGACTGAAAGCCATGGCTTCTTTGGTTGTGTTTATCCATCTGGAGTGCGGTCATCCTCTTTTCCTATTGCTTTCTAATTTACCAAGCATTATTGTCTTTTCTCAGTGAAGAGCAGCTCACGGACTAGATAGTTTAGAGTCTTAATGCAAGCCCTCAGACGGCTTAAGTTAAACAAGCTACCATCAGTACGGTAACGTATATAGATGCCATCGTCTTCTTTGAGCTCTGCCGTAGCCCTTTGGAGCATCATGCTGAAGACGATTGTAAATAAAGTTGGCACAAGAACATAACCTTGCTTCACTCCATTAGTTATTAGAAAGGGCTCTGAAAGAGCATCACCATATCTGACTTGACCGCGCTGGCCCTCGTGTAGCAAGATAATCATTTTAAGGAATTTGGGGGGAATTTACTGCCCTTGTTGCCCACACAGAAGCAGCTCGGCAGCGTCTAACATCCTGCTTCGCAACAGCTGCAGAGCTGTTTGGGCTGGAAGTCAACCTTAAGAAAATGGAAGTTCTTTACCAGCCTGCACCACAGGACGAACACCACCATCCCCACATTGCCGTCGGCAACTCTGTGCTTAAGTATGTTCAGCACTTCACCTACCTGGGAAGGATCATCTCCTCAGATGCCAAGATTGAGAAAGAGATCGATCACAGATTAGCAAAGGCACATAGCACATTTGGAAGACTTTACAAAAGAGTCTGGAGTAATAAACACCTGAGGCGAAGCACAAAAATCAGTTTATATAGAGCCTTTGTACTCTCTATTCTCCTTTATGGGTCTGAAACATGGGTCACCTATCGCCACCACCTACGACTCTTCGAACGCTTCCATCAGTGCTGTTTACGCACAATCCTAAATATACACTGGACTGACTATGTGAAAAATGTTGCGGTCCTTGAGCAAGCAGGGATCACCAGCATTGAGGCCATGATATTGAGAACACAGCTGCGCTGGGCAGGGCATGTTTCTAGGATGGAGGACCATCGCCTCCCCAAAATAATATTCTACGGTGAACTCGCCACGGGTCAGCGTAAGAGGGGCACTCCAAAAAAGCAATACAAGGACTCCCTGAAACAACACTTCAGGCTCGGCCAAATTGATCACCAACAATGGTCCGCCCTGGCCTCACATCGGGAGGCATGGAGACACACTATCCATAATGCTGCAGCCTTATTTGAGAACTCACGCCGAACAAGTCTTGAAGAGAAATGACAACGCAGAAAAAATCACTACCTGGAAACATCACCCAAGGAAACCTTCTGCTGTGCTTTCTGCAACCAGACTTGTCTATCTCGGATTGGCCTTTTTAGTCATCAGAGTGCTTGCAGGAAGCACAAGATGTGTCCTTCCTGAATCTTCGTTTGCAAAGTGAAGCCAGAGAGAGAGAGATTTTCTTTTCTAGTGAATCATATCTTCTTATGATATGGCCAAATATGTCACCGTTTAGTCATCTTGGCTTCTAGGGAGGGTTCAGGCTTGATTTGCTCTAGAACCCATTTATTTGTCTTTTCAGCAGTCCATGGTATCCGTAGAAGTCTTGTCCAGCACCAAATCTCAAAGGAAGTGATTTTCCTTTTATCAGCTTTCTTCATTCTCCAGCTTTCACAACCATACATAGAAATGGGAAATGCAATGGCATTCACAATCCTGACTTAGGACTTTTTCAGATGCTGTAAAGGCCCTCTATGGATGTTCGGAGAAGGACACAGCTGTCCCACTCCAGCCAGTTGGTTTTGCACAATGCCGTCCTCCTCCTGTCCTCCTTCGTTCACCTTCCATGCTGGATCGATGGAAAAAGCACCGCTTTTTACTGACGGAAGTTTTTTGTCAGTAAAAAGCAGCACCTTTTCCATCAATCCAGCATGGAAAGAGAAGGATAGAGGATGGGAGGAGGATGGTGTGATGCAAAACCAACTGGCTGGAGCGGGACAGCTGCGTCCTTCTCCCAACCTCCGCGGAGGGTTTTTACTGCTCCTTAAAAAGTCCATAGTATTCAATGATGTATCTACAGGACTATCTACTTCCTTCATAGCTGCCCTTCCAAAGTCCTACTCTTTTTCTGATTTCTTGACTGCAGTCTCTATTCTGATTAATGACTGAGCCAAGCAAAATTAATGCAATGAATCTGTGGTTACTACAGTTCCTGGTGTCTCCTTTCTTGGGGACTGGAGTACATATTGAGTATTTCCAATATGTGGGCCATTGTTTTGTTTCCTGTATTTGTGACAGATTTCAGTTAGAAGAGTAAATTCTGTCTCTGTAGACTGAAGCAGTTTTATTGGCATCACATCTGTTCCTGGTGAGTTATTGCTCCCAAGTGCTCTGAGTGCAGCTTTCTCTTCACTTTCTAAAATTCGAAGTTCATCTTCAAATGGTTCTTCCTTGAATTAATATGTCACCCTTTCATCTCTTTTATATAGTTCTTCGGTGTATTGGTTCCATTGTCTTTTTATTTCTACTTGGTCATGTAACATTTTCCCCTGCTGGTCATAGAGCAGCCTCACTCTTGGTTAAATTTCCCTTTGATTTCTCAGATCCTGTGGAAGAGATCTCTTGTTCTTCCTTTTTTGTTGTTTCTTTCTGCATTCCTCCCTGATAATGTCCCTGGCTTCTGTTAGATTTGTCTCTGATAGGTCCTCTGCCAGGGTCACCCTCTACTACTGCTCCTCCCCAGTAGCTGTTTGGCACATTTTGTCTGGGTCCGCAGGAAAAGCCTGTCTGACATTGGAAACTCTTTCAGCAGCACTGCTGCTATTAACACAGCCTCTTGCCTCATAGGAGCACACAATCCCAACATTACAGAAATGTAGTGCCATTGGTGAGATGCAAAGATAACTCACAAATTTTCTTGTCTTTGAAGAAAAGTGTGGAGGTCTCTACACATTCTAATAGCATGACACATTCTGTTGGGTTGCCATGTTGTGTTCCTCACTCTATGTCATGTTGTTTTCTGTTGTGTTCTTTTGTTGTTGTTGTTGTTGTTGTTGTTGGCATTTGGAGACTTCCTTGTTAAAAATCCATTTGCAGCAAAATACACACACACACACCTCTCTCCCCATATCCTTGTTTATTTTGTGCAAAATCCCATGGCTTTCTATGCTACACATTCAATTAGGGACCAAAAAGTGGAGATTTCACAAATGAATTTTTCTACAAAATATTCTCCCAGTGTGAAAAATAAGGGGGAAATGTCCAAAAACTCTCACAACCTCACCCAGAAAGGAGAAAACTTTTGAAATTATTCGTTATTGCCTGGGAGAATGAAATCAGCAAAGATTTACATCCTTGGTGCAGGTAATAAAAAAATGAACATCAGCCACTTTCAGAGTACACACTAATAAAAGAGAGTACTTGTATCCTTCCAGATAATAGCCAAGAGAAGAAGTGGCCTTAAACCATTTGCCCTACTGAGAGGATAGCCCAATTAAGATAATAGCCAAGGTGCCCTTGCTCTGTGCTATTTTCAATTATACATGAATAAAAAATGTTAAATCAATATGCCAATCTGCTCTTCCAACACCCTGTAATAATAAAAAAGGATCTGAAGGAGCCCCAAAATGTCAGTGATGCGGGAGCTGCACAGATCACATTAGGGCACAATCTTGCATCATCAGAGAGTGATGGCTGAGTCTCTTCACAGCCCTGGGATCATTTACAATGTTATTAAGACCTGTAGGGTCAATTCTGAGGGCCTTAGGAATAAGACTGCTAATATATCTAGATGATATCTTAATAGCAGCTCCATCAGAGGAAGCTCCATTAGTTCACATAAAGGCCACAATTCATTTATTAAAAGCCTTGGGCTTTGTAATAAAGGAGTGGAAAAATCAATCTTTTCACTTCAAAAATCAATAGCCTACTCACTTTTTTTCGGGGGGGTGTACACACCATGACCATAATGATACCTTGGGAAAAGAAAAGAGTTAATATAACTAGAGGGAGGAGGGAGAGAGAAGTGTCTACAAGGTAAAAGACTTTTGGATGTATTATGCAGTTAGACATAGTCATACATCCTTTCAATTGTTTCTCGGTGGTACAGAGAGCATATGTCTGATTATCTAGCCCTCAATCCCCAGGCATATGTGTCAGGAATGATGGGATACATGCAAAATCTGAGGCTGAGTTTACTCCAGACTTAAATGTACTGTGCTTGGAAATGTTGCTTTTGGACTACAAAGGCCTAGAATCCACAGCCAGTGTGGCACATGGCTTAAAAATAACATGGAAATAATGAAGTGAAAGAGCCTCTGGAAGGTGTTGGTAGCTTCCAGATTTACAATGAAGAAACTGAGGTGGGGGGAACGAAAACTCACAATTCTCCCCAAAGCCATTGTATAATTGAACTTCATTCCAGCAGATGTGGAAGCAAAGCAGAGCAGTCCACCAGATTATTAACACATGTTTCCTGTTGCCATTCTTTAATAACAGATATTTACCTGCAGTGTTTTTCCTCACTGAAGTAGTTGCTACTATCATAATTCATAGGAGATTATCAGACAACCCAGTTTAAAATGTTCTTTTGCCAGCATTTAAAAAAACAAAAACATTTCTGTGCCAACAAAAGAAAGCTCCCCCCTCACTTACCTTCCTCTCCCGGCAAAGGCTCCCCATCAATAAAGAGGAAGTGAATGGAGCCCCATTCATTTCCTCACTCAAAATCCTGTGAGACTTCATCAGATGGGAAATTTAAAAATAAAAACAAAATAAACATTTAAAGTTGCACAAAGCTTTACTTTACATATACTTTAAAGGTCCCAAGTAACCTGGGAGGGTCATAAAAAGAATGAAATGTACCTGGAAATCTGACCCAGATTCTGACCCAGAAGTGTTCATCCCAGACTGGCCATTCTCGCTTCAGTGATGAGATTTAAATGGCCCAAGGTTTTGCATGCCACCAATGACAGCACAAAAGCAGCACGGGAAATCTATTGACGGTTTCAGGCGTCAATAAAAAGGTATGTTAGCAGAACGCTCGCAGAACGCAAAAGGATGATGTTGTCTGATATTGGCACGGTCTCACCACATTTGATGTGTCTGATAATCTCCATAGTTTTGTGGGTCAGTTCAAGCAAGTTCTGTGGAACTTTTCTGGCTGGCCAAATGGCCAAGGCCAAACTTTGTTTTGTCTCTTAATGCCTGTTTATAGCTAAAGTACATAAAATTTGCTACATATAGCTAAAACAGATTAAAGGTTTGCTAAAATTAATTAAAATTACTAAACATTAAAAGTCTCCCTCTCATTTGTTAATTAAATCTCCCACTCATACTTGATTGTTATTAATTTTAAATTTACTTAAGTAAATTTGAAAGGTACTTAAACAGAATTGAATCGACATGATATTGACCATATTATTGAATTATTTAATTTAGTAAACTGATCGATATTGACTATGATATTGACTGCCCCTTTTGGGGAAAAGGTGGGATATGAATCAGATAAATAAATAAAATACATTTCCCATTAGCTATAAGATATTCAGCAGTTTGATGCTGAATTTTGGCAACAAGCAAATTTCTTGGCTTATGGGGCTATGGTTTGCACCCTGCGGTGGGAGGCATGGAGCAAAACTGGGATATGAATTCCTCATCAGCTGGTGACATGCCTTAGCTTGTCCTAGCCATTGGCTGGCTTTGACAACCAATTTGCTGAGTGAATGAGTCCAAAGAGAGGAGTTCCTGAGGCACACCCTCTCTGGTCCACCTGGGAAACACAAAAGCATTTCCAGCCATGTCCGAACTTTGTGAGATATGGGCTTGTGTGCCACCAGGTTTATAGGGGTCTTTGTTCTAATTTCACTTCAACTTTATTTCATCTAATTGTTTTTGAAAACCTTACTGTTGGCAACTAGGGCATTGGGCTTGGTTCGGCTTTCCAAGCAAATGGAACCAGCATGGCTATTACCTTGTATTTGGGGACAATCCCTTTAGGAATATTGTATAAAGGCTTTCTATCACATGCCCTGTTTGAGAGCTGTAGAGCTGGCTTCCCTCCCAGGTTACAAGGGAATTATGTCCACATGGCTCCTTCTGTCATCCTGTTATTCTCCTGCTGGCCAGGGTGTTGGGAGGGAGTGTCCATTGCTCAGCAGGTGAGTTGGCTGATGTGTCATTTTGGGTCTTGTGCTATGCCAATGCACTTCAGTTTTAACCAAAAGGCTTGTGGCCATTTTCACTCTAAAGAGGTGGTGGATGCTTTCTTTCCTGCTTACTGTGCACCCCTTCTAATCATTGGGGTTGCAAACTACAGCATAATTTAAATATTTGGCCGGGAGGGAGAAGGACTGAGGACTGCATGTGGCCCATGAGCCACACTTTACACACCCCATGTTAAAAGAGTTCTCTGGCTCTGCTTTTGCTTTTTTGCAAAACGGGAACTGTGATACATGATTTCTTCAGACTTCTCCACAATGAAGCTTGAAAAAGCTTCTTCTGGATGTGCTATTAGATTAGGCTTTTTTGGGGCAGGATGCAATCCCCATGTCTCACTCACAGAAATTTACTGGTGGAGTTCTTGATTTTTTTTCTTCAGATTGTGGATTGTGGATCATCCAGAAGCACATCCTCCCATCTTTTCCCACAGCTTCCTTCATATTTTTTTCTGACCACAAAAGCACCCCTTAAAGCAGGAAAAATGTAATAGCTATACACTGCTTTTTGAGAGTTAACACTGGTAGTTCCCATCTCAAAGAAACCTCAAATTTTCTATTGGTGAAAGTGGTTGCCAGGTGTGTTGTCTAAAAATGTTCCCAGCCAACAGCTAAAATATTCACTAAAATATTTCACACTAAATCTCCTGAATTTAGAAAATTACCACCAGGATTAACCCCTCCCCCATGATACTGTATGGACAATATGTTTTGTATCCTCTTGTTTCAGCTTAGCACCTCTCATTTTTGTTTGCACACTTCTCTGAGCCAGATTGCATGTAATGTTAAAAGCCCCTTTACACTTAATATGCATTGTTTATTGGGGGAGGCAGATAACCTCAGCTGGAAGAGCAGAAGATTATTGCAAGAACCTCCTCAGAACCACAGCAGAGGAGAAAAGGGCTAAATGTGCCCTTCACACTTACTGTGATGCCAGTAATTATCAGCTGGTGTTGCTTTATTAAGAGAATTTTCACACACAGCACAATTTTTTTTAAAAAAAAAGATTTTATTCCAGTGCAAGAGAGTTAAATAATACATTAATATTCACTCCCACCTTCCACTTCCCCACACAGACCGTTTACTGTTATGCATATGACTCATTGTATAGGACAATTGTAGCATATTCCATAAGACATGGATCTTTGTCTGGATATTGTGCAGCTAGTTTTCTCAGTCTGGGTTCTTTCTCTCTCTCACACACACACCAAAAAAGGGTGAAAAGGACATTTTTAATGTCACTGTAGTTCACTGCCCTCCGTCATTCATTCCTTCATGGGACACATCCTTCTCTTGACTGGGATGCAACAGTAGTCCAATCGCAAAAATCAATATTTCATCTCCCAGATGTTTGTTGCTGTTGTTACCCAGATGACTAGTGATGTGGAAATTCCACGTAAGATCAAATTTTTAATTGGTTGGGGAAATTTGCAGCAACTCAGTTAGCTATGTGAGAGTGGGCAACAATGGGATCTTCACACCTATGTTACCCCCTATTAGCTATAAACAGACACACACAAGCTGAAGAATTAACAATGATCTTTATTTAAGGTATAATAACAACAACAACAACAATCACATGTACCTTCGTATAAGGAAACATTCACACAAGGCTAATGAAAGAAAGGTGGAAGGCACTTGGACAGAGGGAATAGAAGAATTTCATTGGTTATACAACCTGTCCTATAGTCCGAAGTCTTAGAGCAGTCTGGCAGAGTGAATAGAGGAAACAGGAGTCGCTACACAGAAGGGCAGAGTGTTCCCAGCAAAATTATCTGTGCATGCTAAGGTGAGATTTTGGCTACTATTTATACCCAAAAACATGTCCTGAGTTGATAGGATTTTGAGTGAGAACAAAGCATTTCAGGAGTTTCCTGATTGAACAATGGATCTCTGGAGCAGTCAAGTACTCGCTGCTGAGTGGTTGCTTTGAAACTGAAAGCAGTGACTACCTTTTTCTATAGCTAGGTCTGGGAACCAGGAAAGATGTTGCCTACAGACAAAGGATATCTTAATAAAGTTGATGGGCTTTATTGTCGGTCATCTGGTGGGCCCAGAGAACATTTCCTTGGGTCAAGCGTTTAACCCTTATATCACCTTATTTTGGAATTTTCCATGGCCCCTCCTTAATGCGATACATAGACTTTTTCCAGCCAGAGTGTCTCCATGGGATTTTTCAGGGCTTTACTGCAGCTTTTGTGGAAGTCCACATTAAGGCCAAATTATTAAATTTTGCCAATTATTATAATTCAGGGGGCTAGGGTGATATGGGTGTACCAGCTAAATTTACATCACAGCTAAGCCTGGCCATCTCATCACTTATGCTGTCACTACTTATGTAACACAGGGGCCTTTCACATCCCAACTCTGCCACCAAATTAATAATCGGTGGAGACCGCAGTTCCACAGTTAGATGGATAGTACTTGCATTTGTGTGTGGGTGTTTACGGGGTTAGGTTGCCAATTAAATATCAGTAAGAGAAAATAAATTCATGAGGAGTCTGGATATGATAAATAAACATAAAGATTGGCTTATTGTTTGAACAGGATAACAGAACTGCTTGGTATTTATTTTCGATCAGTCTCTATTCCTCTTAATACATAGTCTCACTGCACATATATTCCCTCAGCTCCACTCACAGCCATACACACATTCCAGCCTCTCCTCATCACATCCCATTACCCACTCTCCTTTCAACTGTCAACTCTCTTCTCAACTAGGAGACCCCTCCCATACCAGTTTCCTGCCACAGGATTGGGTCTCCTTCATGCTTTCTTCCCATTCGCTCTCCGACAATCCAACAGCTGTCCATTACATGGTCTCCACAGGGGGCTCCACATTTGGTTTCATTGTCATGATTGGGGACAGGAAAACTGTATGAAGGAAAGCAGGATGGGTGCATTTTAGATGTAGTTCTGTGAGGATTCTGCACTAAAATGCACCAATGTAACACAAGAAAGTAAAAAAAAACCTGTTTCTTGGTGATATCTATGCATGTAATAGTTCAACTGGAACATAATGGATTTATTTTGTGGCAGGTGGGAAGCTGGGGATTTGGGGCTGTTTCATAGAGTTAACATTTCATGTTGATTGGATATATTCTTTACTGGTGTTCTTTCTTGGTAAGACAGATTTTCAAACACATTTTCTTTTGTATTTAATTATCTTACCCTTTTTTTAAAAAAATTTTGGCCAGTTGAAAAACCAATATTTAGACTATTCATACAAGCCCCATGCCTTATGATATAGTATTTAGTGTATATGATTATTATAATTATTAAAACTAATCCTGAACATGATTAGCTGGAATAAGGTTCTTTCAGTTCAGTGGGGACTTAAGTCTCAAATATGCTCAAGGCTCTACCTCCCAGCAAAAATTAAATGTTTTCTAACATTGCTGGATCTCTTCTGAACAGCTGCAAAGGGACAGAATGAAAGAGAATTTTGTAGCAGAGAAATAACAGGTGGGAGGTGGGGTTTAACCCTGACATCTTTTCCCTCCATCTGCTTTTCCAGCCATAACAGGTGTAAAAGCCGCTCTGGAACATGGGCTGGGAAAGGCTTTGCAGAGGGAAAGTGCCTTTCCCTTGCTGCCATCTGCTTTGAAAATCAGTTTTACTATATTTTAATTGCTTTTATTTTATTTTATCTTCTTTTGCTCTGCTCCTCAGTAACTGGAAATGTTGATATTCTATACCTCTTCAACCACAGGAAGACATCAGAAAGACATCATATAGAAGTAAGTTGCTCCTCCACACAGAAGTCCATAGTCTGAATTTTCAGGTGCAGAATTCCAGCAATTTTATATTTGCAGCATGATTTATCTGAAACACATGACATTTTGGGAAACTTACTTCACTTCATGAGGAGTTTTAAGTTATGTTGAGGTATGCTGGAGCACTCCATACTGGGAAGATTCCTGTTACTGGTTAACAATAAAAAGAGGACTAGGCATTAAAAACCATTTCTGGTTGTACTAATCCATCTTGCAAATTAGAAGGTCAGCCTCTTACTTTTGACAAAGGTACAGAATGACACTTGCCAAGTGTATCTTCTGTTTGCTTTTCATTTCTACTCCTTTAAAATGCAACATGGGACATACAGTGAAAGAAATAAAATATGTATGTGAAAGTCACAATGACTAAGCAAGAGCAATTATGGGGCTACACAGGTGAAACTGCTAATGTAATCTAGAAGGCCTGAGAGCCAAGGACAGAGGTACTGAATGCAGAATGGAAACACCTGAGAATCATTAAGTGTACAAGGTGAAATGTTGAAATACATGGGTTGGTCTTAAGCATGGGTGGAACTATGTGGACCAATCAGAATGGAAGTACACACCCACTGGGTGGAAACTAACTAGTGGGTGGTGATAAACAATGGCTATAAAATTGCAATGTTTGCCAATGTATGTTGTTGAGTAGAGGGGGAGTAGTTTGGAGATATTGTGGAGTAGTGTGTAGAGATTGTGATTTGTTGACCATATAGTATATTTATATAGAAGAATAAAGTAGGTTTTATATAAAACTACTGAGTTGCCTGAGTGAATCCTGGAGACGTTTTGGAGACACCTGGGGAAGAGTGAGAAGGCTTGGAGAGTTTGTCAGGATCTTCAGCCTATTCTCTGAAACTCTGCTGCTTTGGAGGAAAGCATTAACCACTGATCTAAGCTGGTCGGCTCTGCTGCATAACAAGGTGGTGAGTTTGAGCCAGAGGTGAAGAGCTACAACTCCCATCATCCCTGACATTAACAACATTCCTGCATAAATTATATACCAGTAACAGAAAGGAATAGTGGAGAAGTAAACCACTGCTTGCTCGCTGGAAACTTCTTCAGCCGTCAAGCCAGGTTTGAATACAAACTGTGTATTGTTATTTAAAATGTAAACTTAGCAAGAGGTTTTATTCTAATTCAAGTTAAATGTGTTTCAGTAAAAGTGCCAAAGTGGATCATTTGCTGCTATTCATGTCAGAAATCAGAAAGTGACATTACATGAACTTGGCTGCAGAATGAACTAGAAATGATTTGTCCTCTTCCTTGAGTTTTAATAAAATGCACAGTGCTTTTGTTTGGAATGCCAAAGCTATTACATAGATTGCAAAATATAACATATCATCATTGAAAAAGGTCATTCATATTTGCTTCAAGACTAAGAATAGATAGTGAAAGATGTGTATTTGTCGTCTGAGTTCAAGAAACATTCAGCAGAGGATGCCTTAAATAACTATTCAGCATTTCCTAATTTCTCAATGGAGGATATTTTGGCAATGACAGCTGAAAACATGCAACCTATTAGTAGAATTCTGCTGACAGTAATGACACATTTATTTCTACAAATGGGACCTGCTTGATGCTTAATATTAGGATGCTAACAACTAAAGTCAAAGTAGGAGAATAAACAATGGCCATACACAACAGACAAAAAATGATAACCCTAATGTAAGGCATGCAGAACTAGCTAGAGGTTCCTTATGGACAAAGGGAAGTGTTCGTAGAGATTTCCTATTGTGATGTTTGCCTCACCTATTACCCAAATTGCTGAGGGTCCATGGCAACCTAGTCATGACACATACAATACAATATTAAATTGGGGAATTTTAATTAACTCAAAGGTATGGCTGCGAGAAGCCAGGTAACTGGTGGGATCTTTTCACCTATGTATACCAGTACTTACTGCAGAGACTCTGGGTTTAACATAAATAAAAATGATGTTTATTGGAAAATAAACATGGAAGCATTCACACATGTACTCATGCTCACAAGAGACTACACGCTAATGAAGAATTAAGGGGAAAGACTTGGATACAGGAATAGAATCAGGGAAATGGGATATAATTACCTGTCTGAAGAGCAGAGATCCGTGTAGCAAAGAAACTCAGACTTTGAATCTGAGGGTGTCACAGCAGTTCGGCAGAGGGACAGTGTATGAAGAACTGTGCACATGTGGCTATTATTTGGGACTTATATTTCTACCCAATTTCATATCCTGAAGGTGTGTTTTGAGTGTAAAAAAAGTGGTTGGATAAGTTTCCCACAGTTAAACAAAGGAAACTCTGACTTTGTTAATTGCTGCTAATGGTTGAGATATTAAGGTTTATGGGTTTATGGAAGCCTCCTTATTGAGGGAGAGGGAATGTGTGGGGAAAGACATTTGCAGAGATTTGGGGGGATGATGGGCGTTCCACTCATGGTTTGTTTTTGGAGTATGACTCACTGCCAAGAGCATCCAAGATGAGATTAGCACATTCCACCTTAATTACCCTAATCTTAAAAGGCTCTGCTTAATTTCATCTTGGGTGTATTTGTTGGAAATTTCCAAAAGACATCTTTGTTAGGTCCTTGGTGACCTTCACTCAAACCCATTGTGGTTTGCTCTGCTCTACCTAGACTTCATGAGAATGTCCAATATTGCCAAATTATGAATTATTGGAGGGAGCGAGTGCAAGGCCAGGTAGTACACCAGGCTGGCCCTGCAGTTCCTGGACTTGCCTGCCTGCCACTCTCACCTTGCCCTTTCTGGATTTGGGTTGTGGGCCTCTAGGTGACCTTATTGTGAACATGGCTGGATAAAAGTGGTTTCAGTGAGGGTAAGCATGACTACCTCTTATCCCAGGGAGAGTAAAGCCATTCTGAACCAGTGTTACCAATTTAACAAACCAATTCAGATTATTTATTATAACCAAGCTTTAACAATTTCCAGGATTGGTAACAACCCTATAATAATACTCCAACCAAATGGTGTCAGACCTTGCCTTCACTCAAGTCACACACACAGTATACCTTCACTCCTCACTCTCCTTCTCACAACTGACTTATCCAGCTTACTCAATACTCAACACTCAACTCTTAAAAGTCATTCCCAAATGACATTCTCACAGACTCTGGAGTTTATCAGACAACCCCCTAAACCCCATTCTTTTGCTGGCATAACTTTGCCATTTTTATGTTGGCAAAAGAACTCTCCATGCTATACTAACCTTCTATCCCATGAGAAGGCTTTCCAGCAATGAAGTGAGCTCTATTCACTTCCTCATTTGAAATCCTGCATATTCTTGCAAGAATATATAGTGCGAGAAATTCAAAAAACAAAAACAAAAATAAGATAGTAAAAGTAAGAGTTACACAAAGCACATAAACACATTTAAAAATTTACAAGTAAACCATGAAGGGTCATAAAAAGAGTGTCACCTATGTGGATGTCGTGATCTCACTCGGAAGTGTTCTGGCGGACCAGCCATTGACAGTGGAATGACAAGAAGACATTGGTGCAAGGTTTCATACTCAAGCAATGCTGGCAAAATTTCGCCACGCCTGATCTATTGGCAGCTTAAGCTGTCAATAAAATACGATGGGTTTTAGACAAGACATAAACACAAAAAGGCAATGTCATCTGATATGTGCACCCTTTTGCATTTATGTGATGTTGTTATAATGCTGTATTTGATGTGTCTGGTAATGTCCTCTCTCCTTACAGAGGTCCCGGCCTCTCATCACAGCATTTGTGCTGAGGTTGGCTGCCTTCTGTCCTTCTAAGCATTGCTTCACACCCATTTATCCAGCCACAACTCAGCCACATAGTTGCAAGGTGATTCTTCATACTTACGGATCTCATTTCTAAGGGACACTTGAGTTAAAGTGGCATTTTTTAAAGTGCAAACTACTATCACCGGGCATTTTCCAAATAGACAGGAATAAAATTTCCATAATGAGTGGCAGTATATTGTATTGACTTTAATTTTGATCATCAGATGTTGAACAGATGAATGGCTTTCATTATCTAGTGCTGTTGTTCATTTCCTCATTCTAACAGGAAGCCAAGAGAAATATTCTAGCAGGGAAGTTTTCTGCACTCACACAACTAGGATGAGTACCTCTTATCTGAAATGCTTAGGACCAGAAATATTTTATATTTTGGCTTTTCTTTTTTCCACAGTTTGAATGAGAGAATACATTTTATCAGAGCAAGGGGAGCATCTGGGGACTATCTCAACCTGCAACCCCATTACTCTGATCGGGAGCAGAGGAGGCTATAAGTTGTAGATCTTGCTTGAGAACAGTTGTACAAAATTATTTCCCTCTATTTTTCAGGTCTTGTGAGATTTTCTGGACCCCAAAAGAAGAAGTGTTAAGAGAATAACAACTTATCTTTTGAACAGTGAGTTTCTGGCTTTTCTTTAGAACAAAGAGAGTACACTCATTACACAGCTAAACTAAGACTTGTTTGAGAAATGGAGGGATTTGTGCTTCCCCATGTGACATGCTGTCACAATAATTACTAGTCCTAAAGTTGCTTTTGCATTGGGAGGAGGAAAGATAGCTAAAAGGAAGGATAAATCACTGTAATAATCATTGATCCAAAGGAGAATAGGACCCAGTACCACAGGTAGGATTTACATGTTCCCAAAATATGTGATTATGTGAATAAATGTTTGGTTCACTTACACACACTTTCATGTCTGGTTACAATCCGGCTCCCCCCCCCCCCGCATCAGCAGAGCTGTTTTGGGAGGGAGCCACCTTTGCTGCCGAGGAGGGTCAGAGACCCCTCAAAATGTTGCAGGTGCTGTTGCCTGCGATGGGAGGAGAGCACCGGGGTCAGAGGCCATATAAAGGCCCTGCCGCCCCTCGACGTCTCCTATTCAGCCAGCAATCCTCGAAGAAGAGACAGGAGTGCTTCAGCCTATGCTTTGACAGGCCTTTCTTCACAAGGTTTTAAGACACCCTTTATTCTCCGTTCCCCTTAACAGAGGTTTGGAGGGAGGGGGCATCTGCTTTTCACAAGTTAGATCATTTAATAATTTGTATTTAGAAAACCTGTGCTTCAACAGGCCTTTCTTCACAGGGTTTCAAGGCACCCTTTATTCTCCCTTCCCCTTAACTACAGTTGCCCCTCCACATTCGCGAACTCAGCATTCGCGGTTTTGGATATTCGCGGTTTTGGGAGGCCCCCCCCCTCCCAAAACTGCGACACGGGGCCACCGGAGGCCCCATGAAGGCCCTAGGTGGGAGGGGGGAGGGACGGAGAGGCCTTCACGGAGCTTTTGAAGGCTCAGTGAAGGCCCTGGGTGGGAGGGGGGTGCCGGGAAGGCCTCCACCGACCCTCCGAAGGCTCCATGAATGCCGTGGGTGGGAGGGGGGAGGGACGGGGAGGATTTCATGGAGCCTCCGAAGGCTCCGTGAAGGCCCGGGTGGGAGGGGGAAGGGATGGGGAGGCCTCCACAGAGCCTCCAAAGGGTCTGTGAAGGCCCTGAGAGGGAGGGGGAGGGCCGGGGATGCCTCCAAGGAGCCTCTGAAGGCTCCGTGAAGGCCCTGGGTGGGAGCAGGGTGCTGGGGAGGCCTCCACGGGCCTCCGAAGGCTCCGTGAAGGCCCTGGGAGGGAGGGGGAGGGCCGGGGAGGCCTCCACAGAGCCTTCAAAGGCTCCCTAAAGGCCCTGAGAGGGAGGGGAAGGGCCGGGGAGGCCTCCACGGGGCCTTGTGGGGAAGGGGGGATGGCCAGGGGGCATCCACGGGGCCTCAGGAGGGTGTTCTGAGGACCCGTAAAGGCCTAGGAAGGGACTGCGGGTCGGGAGAAAGAGACTGTGGGTCCTCCGGAGGCCTTTGATTGATGGGGGGGGGGTCTCCAACTGTCAGTTTGGCTGTTCCTTTTCTGTGGCCCTCTGGTGGCTGTTGGGGTGTTGGTTGTTGCTGGGGGAAGAATGGGCCTGCTGTTGCTGGGCAGATTAGCTTTGTGGGTGGCCAGGGAACTCTTTCTGCAGGAACAGTTAAGAGGCTAGTCTGATGGTTGGGTTCCTATGACTGGGATTTCAAGTCCCACTGTGGCCCCTCTTCGCCTGCACCAGCTTTTTCCTTGCTGTCTGCCTGCCTGCTTTGCTTGACTATTAGTAGCTTTGTTGGAGCTGTCAGGTCTGTGCTGGCAGTCCTCTGTGTGTGCATTCATATGTGTGCACATGCAGATGTACAGTACAGATGTTAGCAGGAGCATTTATGGACCTTTTCTGGACCAACCTGCCTTTTAATGGGCTGCTTGCATAGCTTGCTGTTTGGCAGGCTTTCTACTAACTATGCTGGGCTTACATTCATAGCCTTTGCATTTTGGTATGCTTTTACATGTTAGACCCCCTGCTAGTTGCTCTGTTCACAGGGTTTTGTTTTTTTGTGTGTGTGTGTTTTCGAGGAGGGGTAGCTAAGCAGGATCAGCTCTGGTTGGAACTTGGATGGGAGATCACAGTGATTCCCAGATGCTGTAGGCTTTTTAGAACAGAGTGTTGTAGGGACAGAATAACCTTACTACCCCAGATCTTGTGTGATCTTGATGTGCTAGGAGGGGTCAGCCCCAGATGGTACAAAGGGGGCTGGGTGGAGCCCCTGGTGGAGCTGATTGTCTCTAGTAAGGTCCTTTTTTCCCTTTGGCTACACTTTGGTGGGCCTTTGGCATATTAGGCCCCCTGGTGGTTACTCTGTTTGCAGGGATGTTGGCTCCCCCTGGATCCATCATGGCCATTGCCTGGTAGTTTCTTCTGGGTAGTTTTCTCTTTCCAGTTAGTGTGTTGGCTTATTAATGCATATATGCATACTTAATAAATAACCACTTGATTTTGTTAATACGCCAATGCACTTCAATAACAAATTCATAGCTGATGTTCAGTTGTCATCATCTTTTTGGGATCTGACTTGATCACAGCTATCTAATTGGTGTGCTAATAAATATATACAAGGTTTAAAATATCTATTTGATATTGGATAATAAGTCACATTCATCATATATATGTAATTGATTGGCATATTAATACATGCTAAACAAGGTTGGCTATGGTTTAATTTTGGATGGAAGCTGTGTGTATCACTACATAATTCTTCACTATATATTACATTGCATTTTACTATCTTATTCTTAATTTGTGGACTCTCTTAATAGTGCTAGATCCCATTAGATATTCAAGCTAAGCAGCATCAGCTATGGTTTCTTCTTGGATGGGAAGCAATTATATTACTCCATAATTCATTCCTTTAGATTGTATTAAATTCTACTATCTATAGATTATATTGAATTCTATTATCTTATCATTAGTTGGCCACTAACATTGGATCCCATTGGATATGAGAATAAGTTGGGTCTGCTATGGTTTATTTTTAGATGGGAGATTGATTATATTGCTACATAATTTACTACTATGGTCTACATTGAGTTTTACCATCTGATTTTAGTTGTTTGGCTATTTATTTATTTATGTATTTTAACATTGCTGTTAAACATTGCTGGATCCCATCAGGCCTTGATAGCTAAGTGGTATCATCTATGGTTTATTTTTGGATGAGAGACCAACTATATTACTACATAATTCTTTACTATAGACTACATTGAATTCTGCTATCATAATTTTAGGGTTGGACATTTTTAACATTGTTGGATCCCATCAGGTCTTCGGTGCTACATAGGGTCAGTTATGGTTTATTTTGGATGGGAAATTATGGATTATGTTGAATTTTTCTATCATATCTTTAGATAGTTGGATTCTGCTGAATCCCATTTGATCTGGTGTGCTAAGCAGGGTTATCTCTTTTTCGTTTTGATAAGGACCAGTTCTGAACTTACACGATTTGGTACTGTATTTCCATTGAATTCTACTATCTTAATTTCAGGTTGTCTGACCTTTTCGACTGTGCCAGATCCTGTCTGCTATTGGGAGCTGAGCAGGGTCAGCTCTGGATTGCCCTTGGAGGGGAGACAAATGTCAGGAAATGACATGGATGTGACCACAAGATGGAGCTGTAAGCTTAGAAATGAAAGTAGTTAAGCTCCAGTGGCAGGTGTGTGTGTGAGTTAGCATTTGAGAATATGCATACCTGAGATGCCTGATGTAACAGGCATTGTTTAACTGCCTATAAAAAGGAGATGGGAATTATCCCCAGTGTGAGTTTGTTGTGAATGGTGGTTGGCGAAGCAGTTTGTTGGTTAGGAGAAATATTTATGTGTAGTAGAGATGGCTGTCCTATACTCTGTGTATATATTGTAAATATACTGCAAACAAAGATTAAAGCCTTCAAGTTGAGTGAAGGCTGGCCTTGTTGCTGTCTTTATTTGGCAAGCCAGAGCTCAAGGCAGTGTGTTGGGGTGAAGGAATTTTTCCTTCTCAGCCTGCAGTCTTTTGCAGAAGTCTCTACAGAAAACCTTCTCCTTGGCATCCTGTCGACGTGGAACAACTCTGCAGGTGGTCGTGGTGGACACAGCGCGTCTTTCTATGCCCCAACAAGGGTTATGGGTCCAGTGTCTGCATGGACAATGCTTGAGAAGCTGTGAGAGATATAGTTCTGCAATTGCTGAGCTGTTTTGTGTTTCTGGAGGGCTGAAGAGAAAAGTCCTGGAAAGGAGTGAGTTAAGTGTGTCTACTCACGGACTCTGCTCTTATCTGTTTGCTTTGGAAGCTAATTGTTTTTGGTAGTCTGCCTGGACTGTTATCAGTTTGTTTGTTTGCATCTGTTTAAGTCGCAGACTCAGTGCAAACATGGAAACAGCAGTCAGGTTTGAAAAGCTGTCTGAAAAGAACTATGCATCCTGGAAAATTTACATGCAGGCTTTGCTAATAAAGCAGGACTTATGGGACTATGTAAAGAAACAACCTGACCCGGCTAATGAAGATGAATTAATAGGTGATGAAAAAGTTAGAGCAACAATTGTTTTGGCTTTAGAACCGAATCAGCTAAATAATATAAAAGATAAGAGGTCAGCATTTGAAGTCTGGAAAGCTCTTGACAATGTCAACCAACCAGCTGGAGCCTTATCAAAAATTCTGTGCAGCAGAAAGCTGTATTGTTTTAAATAGCAGGAAAGTGAATCCGTGCTTGTGCATTTAAAAAGGATGCAGGATAATTTCGCAGAGTGCAGTGGGCATGGCATCCAAATAGAAGAAACCCAAAAAGCTTTTATACTCCTGAGTAGTCTAAACAGTGAATGGGAATTTCTAATGTACAATCTCCAAGGAGTAGCTGAAGCTGATTTAAATGTTGACCTCATGGCATCCAGAATATTGGAAGAGGCACAAAGGACAGACTCAGAGGAGAGCTTCAAGGGAGTGACCGGCTGGAGTAGACAACCAACCAATCAATCCATGTCCTTGTCTGAGGAAGGGAGTGTTGCTGTCTGCAGAAAACGGGGATGTTTTTCCTGTGGAGAGACCAGACATTTGATAAAGAACTGTCCTAAGGTCTCTGCAGCAAAGAAAGGACAGAACTCACAAAGAAAAAGAAAAGACAAGCCCCAAGATGGGAGGGGGGTTTGCTACTACTGTAGAGGGAGTTGTAAATGAGAAAAAGGACCAGTCAGTCTGGATTTTGGACAGTTGGTGTTCTCACCATATGACCCCTGATAGGGAAAAACTACAGAGCCCAAAGCCAGCACCAGTGGACACTGTGGTATTTGCAGATGGTGAATCTGGCAGTGTAGAGATTCAAGGGTCTGTATTAATCCCTGGTTTAAACAAGGTATTTCCTAATGTACTGTGTGCACCAAAACTACAAAATAGGCTTGTAAGTGTGGCATCCCTAACCAGTGATGGATATGAAATCCTTTTCAAAGGAGATGAGGGGATTGTCTCCAAAGAGGGAGTAGTATGTGGTAAAGCCATAAAGAAAAATCACATTTATCAAATGGTAACACAGGTGCAATGTGGGAATGTAACAAATAACCCACTGCATGATGGGTGTGCTCATTACCTTCATAGAGTTATGGGCCATATAAGCTTCAAAGGTTTGAGAAACCTAGAGAAGGTTTGCCCATATTTCAAGGTAGAGAACTGTAAAAGTTACCTGGACTGTGCTATTTGCAAAAAGGTAAAGGTCAAGGCTTACCCTGTAGCGAAGGTGAGCAAATGATCTCTTGGATGAGAGATCATTGATTTAACATATTGTGTCTTCGCTTCTAATTTCTTTGCAGTTTCTTTCTGACACTAGAACTAGTGCTCTGTTTCATCATCCACTATATCACCCCATGGTAGCATTAGCAGAATCTGGTGGAGCAATGGTTGAATGCAGTGCTGCAGCCACAGTATTGGGGGTTTGGTCCTGCTATGCTCTAGGTTGACTCAGTTGTCCATCCTTTAGTGGGTTGGAGAAGTGGGTGCCCAGCTGGTTGGGGGACAATTGGCTGGCACATTGTGGTCCGCTTGTAGAGTGTCTGTCAGGGTGGAGCGGTATAGCAAAGTGCTATTGCTATTGCTGAATGCTGTCTATTAGCTTTAATTACAGTTGTCCCTCTATATCCACGGATTTGATATCCACAGATTGGGGTATTCAGAGCTTGAAGATGTTCTTGGAAGAAGGGTGATTGGAGAGGTGGGCCTTGATTTTGCCATCTTGTATGGGGGACACCATTTTGCTGTGTCGTTGCATGTAGTGGGACTTGGGCATTCATGGATGTTGGTGTTCATGGAGGTCCTGGAACCAGACCCCAGTGAATATGAAGGAACAATTGTACTTAATTGATTAATAGATTTCTACACTTACTGGTGTAATGATTTTACATATTATTTAATTGATAAATTCATTGCTGTTCTTTATTCTACGTCATTTCTTCAAATATCTTACAGATAGCATATTTTTGAGGACTCTGTATTCTGGCTGATCTTGGGTGCTAAGCAGGGACTGTTCTTGGATGGGAGACTATTACCTAAATCATTTCTAAACTATACATTTTGTCTTGCAGGGCTGCACACCAAGCCCGTCTGAGCCAGCTTCCCTTGTTTGATGGATGGAAGGAGAGGCCTGTGCTGTTATTCCCCTTCTGTTCCTAGAGAGCCTTGGGCTTCCACCCTATACTCTGTTCTTGTTTCAGCTTTGCCATGGGCCTCCATCTGATGCTGCTTTTCTGTTCCAGGAGTGCCCATGTGCCTCCCTGAAGTGGAGAATGATATGATATGTGGGTAATCAGGTCTCGGTTGCTTGAAGTTACCGTCATGTGATCAGCCATGCTTCCTAGAAGGTTCTGACGAGGGGATGGGATCCCTGTCTAATTGACAAGGCCTGGAAGGTGGCTAATTGGGAAATTAAAATGCCATGCATAAGGGGTTGGGATTTTACCTGTCACATCCAGACGTTGTGCCCAAGAGAACCGAGCTCTACAGAGCAGATGGGGTGCATCTCTCAGATGCTGGAAATTTGATATTCTTGGGCAATCTTCAGCAAGAGGTTATGGACCTTTTGAACAAGCTGGCGGGGGAAAGGGACTAAGCAGATGCTTGCCTCTTTCTGTGGTGGGGAGGGGGGGAGGCATAGTTTCGTGGGCACCTTGGCACCAAGCTGTTTTAGGAGGGTTTGCTGCTGAGGAGGGTTAGAGACCCCTCAGAATGTTGCATGCGGTGTCGCCTGTGATGGGAGGAGAGGGGTAGGGCCAGAAGCCATATAAGGTCCTGCCACCCCTGGACTCCTCCTCTTCAGCCAGCAATCATCAACCCACCTTCCCGCCATTTGTGATAATTGGTTGCTTCAGAGCCAGGTAAGAACTCCCCCCTTTTCTCGAAGGGGTTTTCGCCTAGAATCATAGAATTGCAGAGTTGGAAGAGACCACGAGGGCCATCCAGTCCAACCCCCCTGCCACGCAGGAAATCTTGATCAAAGCATCCCCAACAGATGGCCATCCAGCCTCTGTTTAAAGACCTCCAAGGAAGGAGACCCCACCACGCTCCGAGGGAGTGTGTTCCACTGCCGAACAGCTCTTACTGTCAAAAAGTTCCTCCTCATGTTGAGGTGGAATCTCTGTTCCTGGAGCTTGCACCCATTGCTCCGTGTTCCAGTCTCTGGAGCAGCAGAAAACAAGCTTGCTCCATCCTCAGCGTGACATCCCTTCAAATACTTAAACAGGGCTATCATATCGCCTCTTAACCGAATTTTTCCAGGCTAAACATACCCAGCTCCCTAAGTCTCTCCTCATAAGGCATCGTTTCCAGACCTTTCACCATTTTAGTTGCCCTTCTCTGGACACGCTCCAATTTGTCAATATCCTTTCTGAATTGTGGTGCCCAGAACTGGACACAGTATTCTAAGTGAGGTCTGACCAAGGCAGAATAGAGTGGCACTATTACTTCCCTTGATCTAGACACTATACTTCTATTGATACAACCCAAAATCGCATTGGCCTTTTTAGCTGCCGCATCACACTGTTGGCTCATGTTCAACTTGTGGTCTACTAGGACTCCTAGATCCCTTTCGCACAGAGTCTCATTCAGCCAGGTCTCTCCCATCCTATATTTATGCATTTCATTTTTCCGCCCTAAATGCAGTACTTTACATTTCTCCATATTAAATTTCATTTTGTTAGCTTTGGCCCAGCTCTCCAGTCTATCGAGGTCATTCTGAATTTTGATCCTGTCCTCTAGGGTATTAGCTACTCCTCCCAATTTGGTGTCATCTGCAAATTTGATAAGTATGCCCCTAATTCCCTCATCCAAGTCATTGATAAAGATGTTGAATAGCACTGGGCCCAGGACAGAACCCTGTGGCATTCCACTGGTCACATCTTTCCAAGACAAAGAGGAGCCACTGCTGAGCACCCTTTGGGTTTGGCCGGTCAACCAATTACAAATCCATTGAACAGTTAACTTGTCTAGCCCACATTTTACAAGCTTGTTTGCAAGAATGTCATGGGAACCTTGTCAAAGGCCTTACTGAAATCAAGGTATGCGATGTCCACAGCATTCCCTTCATCTACCAAGCTGGTAACTTTATCAAAAAAAGAGATCAGATTAGTCTGGCATGACTTGTTTCTCTGAAACCCATGTTGACTTTTTGTGATTATGGCATTGCCTTCTAAATGTTCACAGACTCTCTGTTTAATGATCTGCTCTAGAATCTTCCCTGGTATTGATGTCAGACTAACTGGACGATAATTATTGGGATCCTCTTTTTTCCCCTTTTTGAAGATGGGAACTACGTTTGCCCTCCTCCAGTCTGCTGGGACTTCTCCTGTTCTCCAGGAGTTCTCAAATATTATTGCCAATGGCTCTGAGATTATATTTGCCAGCTCTTTTAATACTCTTGGATGTAGTTCATCTGGTCCTGGAGATTTAAATTCATTTAGATTAAGAAGGTATTCCTGTACTACCTCTTTACTTATTTTGAGCTGGATTTCCTCTATTGTGTCCTCTGTTCCATTATCCTCAGGTTGGTCCTCCTTTTCCTTTTCTGAAAACACTGAGGCAAAGAAGGTGTTGAGTAATTCTGCCTTTTCTCTGTCCCCTGTTAGCATTTTGCCATCTCCTCCACGTAGCGGCCCTATCATTTCCTTGTTCCTCCTTTTGCTGCGGACATGCCCAAAAAAACCCTTTTTATTGTTCTTAACCTCCCTAGCAAGCTTGAGCTCATTCTGCGCTTTAGCTTTTCTGACTTTACTCCTACACATGTTCGCTATCTGTTTGAATTCTTCTTTGGTGATTTCCCCCCCATTCCATTTCCTATACATGTTCCGTTTAAAACTTAGCTCCATTGAAAGTTCTTTAGTCATCCATCCTGGTTTCTTGAGACACCTCCCATTTTTCTTCCTCAATGGTACTGTTTGAAATTGTGCCTTCAGTATCTCCCTTTTGAGAAAGTCCCATCCGTCTTGAGGTCTCTTCTCTTTTAGTATTCCTGACCATGGGATCACCCCCAGTATTTCCCTGAGTTTATTGAAATCAGCTCTCCTAAAGTCAAGAATGCATGTCTGACTATGCCTGGCTTCTCCTTTCCATTGTATAACAAACTCCAGGAGAACATGATCACTCTCACCTAAGGATCCCACCACTTGCACCCCATTAACCAGGTCATCTCTGTTGGTTAGGATCAGATCTAAAATAGCTGACCCCCTTGTTGCCTCTTCCACCTTTTGGACCATGAAATTGTCTTCCAGGCATGTAAGGAATTTGCTAGACCTTGTAGTTTTGGCTGAGTTAGATTTCCAGCAAATATCAGGATAGTTGAAGTCACCCATCACTACTACATCTCTCCTTTCTGCATGTGTGTTCATCTGTTCTAGAAAGGCAACATCCAATTCCTCCGTCTGATTTGGGGGTCTGTAGTAGAGTCCCACAATAACATCCGTGTTGTTTCCCTCCCCTTTTATTTTTATCCAGATGCTCTCCACCTGGCTTCCAGTATTGATGTCATGGATCTCTTCACTGGTGTAAATATCCTTGACATATAATGCTATTCCTCCTCCTTTCCTTTTTGGCCTGTTTCTCCTATAAAGGTTATACCCCTCTATTCCTACATTCCAATCATGAGACTCGTCCCACCAGGTTTCAATAATGCCTATTATATCATATTTGTTTTGTAGTGCGAGGATGTAGTGCCTACCCCATACTAGGATAGCAGCATTTGGGAAATTGGCCAGGGTTGTGTCTAAATAGGTTAATGCCCTCTTATTATGGTGGGGAAGGGGGATGCACAGTTTCAGTGGGCACCTTGGCACCAATTTTGATGAAGGTAGGGTCTCTGGAAGGGCCACTTCAGGTATGTGGCCTAAGGGGACAGAAGGAGACCCTCCTTGGGCTTGGCCTAAAGAATAATCCTTCACCCCAATCCATGTGGCTTGGGTGAGGGACTTTTGGGTTGACCTTCCAGATGCGGGCCAGCTGGTTAGCAACACCAGGCAATTGGGGTTCCTCTCCATGACCCAGATGTTCGCCCAGGAAGGCTGAGGGGTGTGGTCTAGCATAGACCTACTGCCTCAGCTGGTCCCTCACCAGGTTGCCTCCCCCTTCTGAAGATCTTAGAGGGTATTAAATAGGTGGAATTTAATAAAATACTTTATTTCACCCCATTTCATGTGTGTGGTCTTGTTATTCCTGCAATTGGCGGGCAAATACAAATCGAGCTGTTAGAAATATAAAGAGGTTACACAAAAAAGAGACTTTAAAAAGTAAGAGGATATCGATCCCTTAAAAATAATACATTGATGTGATAATACACTTTCCAGGACCAATCAAAATAAATAAATATAATAAAACAGTTATTACACTGTTGCAGGACTCTTTTCCAGGCTAGCTATTACATTAAATAAAAATATCAGAAGATTTTGGAAACTTTGGGCATGAGACAAAAGCCATAGTGTGGACCATGCTGTAATTTTATAAATGTAGAAAATGTAAATCCAGAATTTCTTTTTTTTTATCCACTTTATTTTTTTCCCAGACAACAAACAAACAAACAAACAATATTCTCTTATATTCACAATTTTGCTTTTTTACATCCATATTTTCAACATAATTTCTCTTCCTTTTTCTTCCATACATTCCTTCATTCAATTTCGATCCATTTTACTTTTTACTTACTTTATACTCTATATCTCAGCTATTCTTCTATACATCCTCATTCTTTGACTTCCTTACATACAATCCTAAGTAAGCAAGTTTTTTTTCCCTTATACCTCTTATAGACTTCTTATATACCTCTGTCGTTACCTCTTCTTACACCTTTCTTATTCCCTCTCAGTTCAAATTATCCAGAATTTCAATAGAAACTCTTATTTTATAGGAATAACATTTCCATAGGTCAGTGGAAGTATATGACATTAAGTACATGTTTTTATTATACCTGTTGGACAGGCACCAATGGATGACAGTTTATGCGATAGCATGCATGACATGGGGAGATTGTGGTAGGTATGTGGGGAGGTCTGTTTTAGAAGCGTAAAATGAACCTCAAAAATGAAGCGTGGATCTTTGTGAACCAAAATCAGGCTAAACTCAACATATCCTGAACAAACATTTATTTTACCAATTCCATTTACATAAAACTGGGGGTGACAAATCTCCCTGTTTGACTTTTGCCCACATTTGAACTTTTGCAAACTTTTGTTAAGTAGTGATAAAAGATAAACTGAAACAAACAAACAAAAAACTTTCCCTCCCTATTGAAAAGTAGGACAGTGGGTATCAAGTGTTAAAAAAAAAAAAAGGAAACTAGGAAAGTCTATTTGCTTTGTCTTTCTTAAAAACATTGCACAACCTTCTCACACTCCACCCCTGAAAATCCTATTATGACTCAGCAGCTTAAGATCAAATGTCAAGCGCATTTCTGTTTCATCAAAGTATCTGGACAGAGTCCTTACTTGTATTATTGCTATTCATTCATGTTTTTTAGGCATAGTCTCTGGCCTCTTAGTGAAAGATTCCAACAGAGTCAGCCAGATAAGAACAGTCTAATTTAAAATGCTGATGAAAATTTTAAAGCCCTAAATGGCTTAGATCAAGGTTTCTTGAAAGGCTTTACCCTGGCCATTAGGTCAGATGCCCTGCTAACATGACTAATGCTAAGATCTATTAGGTTAGTAGACCCTATATTTGGAGGCATACATAGTTGCCTCACATGTTTAAATGGGCCTTAAAATATGGATGCTTTAGTGTTGCCATATATACCCTATATTTCAGCTTGTCCTGAAACCCAGAAGCGTGCAGATGATCACTAAAACCATTTATTGATTGTAGTGGTTAATATAACAGAAATATTATTTTTTAATCTTCATCCACCTGAAAGGGGCCTTAAACGTCAGCCTTCTAGGCATTGTCACCTTCAGAGTTGTAAACAATGCCCCCCACGTGTCTAATCAATCAGATTTCCACTTCTGCTCCTCTCTGACAATGCGCTGTGATTCAAATCAGATTTCCAAATGGGTGGTAATACACATTTCTATGCATTATTTAAATTAACTTCAGGAATAGGGTTCCCAGCGACTATGCTGTAGGAACCCCTTTTGAGGGAGCGCAGGCTGGAGACCTGTTACTTTGCCTCAGCCCCTGGGCTGTTGCCAGGAGAGCAGAGGGTGGGGTTAGAATGGATTTAAGCTCAACCCCCCACTCTGCCTCCTCCTTTTTGTTGCTTTGATCAGCCCATCCTCTCACCACCGAATCAGTGTGATTTAATTGGTTGATTTGGGGCTGGGTAGGAATTTTTGCCCTTTTATCTGGGGTCTTTTTGCCTACTCCACACTGTGGGTGTACACTTGACAATTGGCTTAGGGTGGTGACTTAAATAGGTGGTCACTTGGCAGGTAGAGGGGGAGATTTTGGTAGTTTGGTGAGCACCTTTGGCACATCTCCCTTTTGGAGGTGAAAGGGAGGAGCTGGAACTGCCCCTTTAGTTCCTGTGAACTGAGGGGTGGGGAAAGTGACCTCCTTTGCAGCTGGCCTGAGGAATAAACCCCTCCCTTTAATTTATGCAAATGGAGGGAGGGACTTTTGGGTCGGCTTTCCAGATGCGGACTGACTGGGGAGCAACCCAGCTTATGGGTTCTCCCTGGGGTTCACGTGTTTTCGCCAAAGGGAAGTTTGGGAGGGGATCTTGGAGTTGACCTCCTGCCCCAACAATTCCCATACTAGGTTGCTCCCCCATTGCAGATCTCTCAGACTGGGGTTAAGTAGGTTATAGCTAAAGAAAAGTGGCCCTTTATATCCCAGCTATATATGTGGTCTCTTTATTTGTATCTGGTCTCCTTATTCCTATGTCTACCATCAAATGCCACAAAGGCTTTTCCCACATTGTTTTTGGAGGACTACTTTCACCATTTAGACAGGCCCTCTGTTTCAGGAAAAGCCTTCTGGTTTCTTTAACCAGAGTTTCCTATGACATCTCAAGTGGCAAGCTTTGGTCTAATGCTTCCTACAAATCAGAAATTCAAATCAGTCAATTGTATGAATAAAGGATGGAGGAGATATCATTTGTTTGCTTGAAAAGAAATCATACATTGATGGCACAGTCCCTTACAACTGATCAAAACCATTTTTTGTGTGTATGTATTTGTACGTGCATGTGTAGATATATATGCATACATCTGTGTGGGTGGGTATGTTCTGTTCACCATACAGTACGGAAAGAACTTTTATATAAACATGTTTGTGGACTAGAGATATGGATACAAACAAGGTGGGGGACCAAATATCAGTTTAGATGTTTTAACTGTGCTTCTCCTTGGACATAAATACAGAGTAAGGTTATTTATAGATGACACACAATCATCTCCTCATACAATCTTTCTAGTAAGTACTTGAATATTTCTCTGTCTTTAATTTGTCCATATGCCATCTCTATTTTCTTTCTGTTCTTTTGTTGTTGTTTTTGTTGTTGTTGTTGTTCTTATTGGGTTGTAAGACCTTCAAGGGGGGGGTCAGCACTAAAATGCATGTATTTTTCATGCATTTTTTCATATCTGCAAAATTATTTTGCATAGTTAATTTTATTATGTAATTTTATCCCACCAGCTAACCAGGCTTCTGCATTTCCCCCTAAATTATACACAGCCATTTATATTTTGAAATAAATGCGTTTGGGGACACACTTTATTTTTCCGAAATGCCTGAAAGACTCATAAATGTGTAAATGCTTGAACGAAGAAGGTGAAAGTTTTATCACATTCAGTATCAGGAGGTGCAAATGTGCTACTTTTCATTAAGACTGCTAAGTCCAATGGCATTTTTTATCATCCCTGCCTTAACGTAAATAGTTTCACATAATGGAAGTATCAAATTTTAACACAGATTTTCATTGGTTGGTGGGCTTGTCTTTGGATACAGATTTATTGGCCATAAGTGATCCAGATCACATGTATCAGATGACAATTGAGACGCTGAACCTGGACAAACTAACATTTATTTCAAACTATTTAGAAGATTATACTCATGGAATGCATACTTTGTTTCTCCCCATCCCCATTATTACTGCTAAAATTTCCATTATTGAATGGTTCTAGCCATCTCCATCTATCTGTCATATGGAAGATTTAAAAAGCTTGTTCAAATTACAAGAATGTAGGTTTTGATTAAACATCAGGAGGAACTTCCAGATGGTAAGAGCTCTTTGACAGCAGAGTACACTCCCTCTGAAGATGGTATACAGTCGTCCCTTCACATTCACGGGGGTTAGGTTCCCCAGACCCCCATGAATGTGAAAAATCCGCGAATAATGATTGCCCTCCCCCTCCCCTGCCAAAGCGACCATGGGGCCTCTGGAGGCCCCATAGTCACTTTCTCCAGACTCCCCAGTCCCTTCCTAGCCTTCACGGGGCCTTGGGAGACCCTCCCAAGGCCCCGTGGATGCCTCCTCGGCCCTCCACCCGCCCCCAAGGCCCCGTGGAGGCCTCCACAGCCCTCCCCCTCCCTCCCAGGGCCTTCAAAGAGCTTTTGAAGGCTCCATGGAGGCCTCCCCAGCCCTCCCCCTCCCTCCCAGGGCCTTCACGGAGCCTTCGAAGGCTCTGTGAAGGCCTCCCCAGCCCTACCCCCTCCCTCCCAGGGCCTTCATGGGGCCTCTGGAGGGTCTCCGAAGGCCCTGTGGAGGCCTCCCCACTCCCTCACAGGGCCTTCACAGGGCGTCCGGAGGGTCTCCGAAGGCCCCGTGGAGGCCTCCCCAGCTCTCCCCGGGACTTCACGGGGCTTCCGGAGGCCCCGTGTCACAGTTTTGGGAGGGCGGGCGGGCCTCCCAAAACTGCGAATATCCAAAACCGCGAATGCTGAGTTCACGAATGTGGAGGGGCAACTGTACTCTTCTTCGTTGGTAGTTTTCAAACAAAGGATGGATATCCACCTCTCAGGGATACTTTAGCACTGGCTACCTGCATTGGCAGGGGACTGAACTAGACAGCCTTTGGACTACCTTCCAACTCTATGATTCTGTGAATGAAATTGGCATATGCATCTGAGATGAAGGAATGGCAATGTAATACTTCAGAAATTTCACACATAGATAAAACGGAAGACACCATTTGCTAAAGAAATACAGGTATACAAGATTTCTTTTCTGATTTTTTTCTAGAAATTCTTTTATTACATTTTAGACTGTAGATCATATTCACTGAAAATGGAATTATGCTACATTTATACAAAATACATTTCAAATTAAATTATAAAAACAACAGCAACCATCTTTGCAGAATTCCAACCAATTCTTGTTCCCAAAAAAGGAAGGAGACAGATTGTTATCCTTCAACATTATTCCTCAATTTTGTTGACAAAATAGCTCAGTGCTATAACAAGGAAGAATGGATTAGACTGAAACTTTGCTATTGGTGTCAGGTGAAAAGACAGGTGTGTCATTTTAATATACAAAAAAATGCATATTGGAGGATTCATATCTTGCTAATTGGAATCTTCTGTTAGAGTTCCTTTTCAGTGGAATTTGTGCCTGCTGATTCAAAAGCAAGTGGGAAGTATCTAGCAGAATTAATAGTAAATACTGTTCACTCAGGATTATCTAAATGTTTTTTCAGATACATTCTAATTTTAATTTTAATAGGGCCATTTCCCATTAAGCCTGTTTTGGCTGCCATTGTTATTTCAAAGCAATTTCACAGGTGTTTATGCATAAATATATCCTTACTGACCACAGTTAATAGCAGGATTTTAACATGCTTTTTGCTTCCTTTTTCAACTTTCTCCCCAACATATTGCAAGTGAAACTTAATGAACTAAATTAATAAAAATGACTTTAAAATGAGGTGAACACATTAAAATTGAATTACAATAAGTACATAGGATTCACAGCCAGTCTATGACCAAAGAATTCCCACTGGGATAAGCTTGCTTACCTCTCCTTGTATCTCTGTAATAATAATTGACCTTTATTTAATGAGGCTATATGTTTGGCCATTCTTTTATAATTTTTTTTTAACTGCACAGGCTCTGTGGGTTTTCTCAGGCATGACCTATGAACAGCAGTGTCCTTATTGCCTGGAAATCTAACATTTTCAGGCTGACTGCCCATTGCTGCATCACTGCTTCTTACTATACATTAATAAGAGAAGCCTTGCAGATTCCTACAGAGGAATATTTATCACTCCCACTTCCTCTCAAAGCTGTGTCTCCATGGACCATAACTCCAGTATTGCAAGAAATCAGAAGGAGATAATATATGGTTCAGAACTGCAAACGTTTAAATATTAGACTGAGACAATACAAACAGTTAAATATTATACTTTTCCCTTTCCCTGAAATAATCCTTATAGATACCTCACCCAAAAGAGAAAGCTGTTTTCCTCTTGAGAATAGGGCTGTATCACTATTGTTGTTTTTTTAATTCATGGAAAGTTACTGGCCTTGACTTTTAGTGTGCCAAGGCCATGCTGTCTGGGAAGGATTGTGGGAGTTTTGTAGTCCCAAAAGTAATGTTTCCATATTCTGAACAGAAGACACAGCTTCATTCCAGGAATTTCCATATCACCTGCCACACATGGTATATATATGAATGGGACTTTTTGGTAGATGTTGACTTCCATGAATCTGAAGCCAGCCAAAATAAATGAAGCCCAGAAGTAATCCTAACTGCATATCCTCCAACATTTCACAGGTGAAAACTGGGACACATGTGGCCAAGCAACATCAAAAGAGTGGTCAAGGTGGCCAAAGTTATTCATGATGGAGAGGCTGGGGATCCCGATACATGAGGGAGAACATCTCTCTCTATATATATGCCTGCTGAGATTAGAGAATGATTGGATAGGCCCTCTTCTGTGTCCCACCAGTAGGGGAAATACATTGTGGAAGGACATGGGAGTGGGCCTTCTCTGTGGTGGCACCCCAATTGTGGAGGTGCAAACAAAGGAAGAAATTGGAGAAGGAGAGAAAAACTGGGACGTTTTATAAGCAGCTGAAGAAGTCAGATGTCAGAGTATTAATTGAGACTGTCCCTGCCAATCAGGACAGTTGGGGTGTACTGGAATAAAGTATTGGGATGGGGATCTTGATTCTTGAGGCTGCTTCACCTCTGAGACCTTACTTGTCCCAATAATATAGCAAGAGCTGCTAGCAATTAACCTCAATGGCAACCTAACAGAGAAAAAAGGTCACTGAACTGGCCTCCAAGGTTTGCCTTCGCTGAATCATATGGCAGGCAATGCTGTAGTGGGCTGCAGGAAAGGCAACGTTAAAATAAGCTGAGACCCTAAGCCATGTGTAAAGTTGTCCTGGCCTCTGTGTGTGCATGCACATACAACATACACACCTTAGAAGCCAGGTTATTTTTTTTTTGTGATCCACTCAGGCAACCTCCTTCTGGAGAACCCTCAAGATGGATCCCTCTAGACACACTCCCAGGGATTTCTAGCCTAGAAGGCCCAGGACTATTCTCCCTTTTTGCCACCGCCTCTTGATTCTAAGAGAAACCCTTTTAACAGACCAAGAGGAGACCTCTGGGGTACCTAGGGCCTTTCCAGTCCTGGCTGAGATTTTACCAACCCCCCTCCTTTCTCTCCAGAAATAGAGGAGAATATCAATGTACCATGACCGAAAGCAACAGACACATGGAAGCTTGGCTTATATAGAAAAAAATAAAGGCTTATTTTATTCAAGCAAGTAAACACATTTAAAGGGTAATCATTCCATGAAGGAAAAAAAAAACCTTTTTCTCCAGGTTCAGCTTAAAGTTACAGAGATATAGTAAAATATGGAATTATATCCAGTCAAGGAGAAAAACAACTGAAAATCCCTGACACGATCTAGCTAAAACTGTCCCTACACAAAAAGACTACTTACATTCTGGAAGTCTAAGGAATAATCAGGGTGCCAGTTACACGACAGAAATTGTCACGGTGCTTACCGCAATTTTCTGATCACGAATCCAACCCTCGCTGTTTATACGATTTATGTCACTGATCTGGATATCCCAGGTGATCCCGTGACTGATATTTACACGTCCAAAGTTCCATTTTTTTTTTTTAGGTTCTATTTTTTTTTTTTTTGGCTGTTAATCAAGTATGCGATTACTCCTGTTTTCACAACCTCAGTGACGCACTTCCTTCAAAGTTCCGTGCCAGGAGCGCTGCTATTGGCTGGCTGGGAGGGGGAGACAGGGGGGCAGAGGTTTGGCATTCCCCTCGCTTCTTTAAAATGTTAACCCTTTATGAAGAGGCAGAAAGCATTTTTAAAGATCCAGACTGAGATCTTTCGCTCAGACGCAGGAACGAAAGAGTGCTTTCTATTTGAAATCAAGCCGAGTGAGGGGGATGGGAGGGGAGGGGAGGCATCGTATTCCCCTTGCCTCTGTAAAATGTTAACCCTTACAACACAGATTAGCTGCAGAGTTCATGCTTCAAACCAGCTACAAACAGGCTGTTTTGAAACACACAGACACAGAGAGGGGGAATTTAAGGTATGTTCATTCGCTCAGAGGCTGGAATATTTTACTGTGCCTGTCCACCACGATCTCTCTGTTCAGAACCAGGGAGGATCTGCCCACCACGATCTCTCTGTAGCATGCAGTGTAGAAATCCATTTAAAAAGGTGATTGAGTACATTCGCGCGTGCACACACACACATCAACCTTCATGCAGCTGGAAGGGATGCCTTTATTTTCGGCTGGTGAGGCTGGATCTGTTGAACGGGTGACTGACCCCTCCTTTTCTGGTCCCTGAGCTCTAAGCCCGCCCCCAGTCACCATTTCCGGTCATCCCAGTACCGAGACTTTTTGTCCCACGCTGTTTACATTTCCGATCTTCCGAATCCTCCAGTGACTTTTTTAAAAACCGGCACAACCTGCGGGACTGGAAGTCCCGCAGGTTGAGGGATAAAAGGTGGTCCCCCTTCCGAAAATCACGTACCCGACCCGATGTACGTGTAAACTGCCAGGGATCGACACAAATTCTTCCCAGGACATTTTCATCGTGTAAACGGTCCCCTGGTGTCCAAGAGTTGCTAGGCCACATGCTCAACATTAAGCTAGGCCCAGCATGGCTCTCTTAGGTCCGTACCCTCTCAGAGAGCTTCTTTATCTATCCACATGGTCAGAATCCAGCCATGTGCTGAGAACAAAAAACCTACCAACTGTTCAAATTGCTGTTGCCCAAATCTGCTTGGCCAGTTCAGTCTGGTGATTTGATGTCATGATGATGTTATCCCAGGAGATGAGCTCCATCTCCCACTTCTCTTAACCCCTTGTTTACCTGTTCCTGATGATCAGAGAATTGCTGATTGCATATAATGGGAAATATAGTTCTTGCACATGATGGGAGTTGCACCACCATGTAGCAGGAGGATGGAACTCCATCATGATACCATGTAGTTTAAAGGGTCCTAAAACATTGCCCCAAAAAGTATATTATGCAAAACCTGAAATGCAATGATTTTGTTTTTGTTGAAAGTTCCTACATAATCTAAGCCCCCAAATAGTAGCTTAATTCTCTTAAGTAAAAATCCAGAATTATGTGAGTTTTATTCAGCCCTTCTTATTTTGGAGGGCTATATAGGCCTACTTAAAGGCACCAGATCCTGTCAGACCCTGGAAGCTAAGCAGGGCCAGCCTTTGTTAGTACTTGGCTAGGAGACCACCAACAAATACCAGGAGCTGTAAGCTACATTTCAGAGGAAGGAACTGGCAAAACCATCTCTGAGTATTCCTTGCCTAAGAAAACTGTATCAAATTCATGGGGTCACTATAAGTTAACAGGCAACTTGAAGGTGTGCATGTGTGTATACACACACACACACACACACACACACACATGCCCATAAAGGGACCGCCAAACTCTGGAGGATTTTCACCATCTATGTTAGGGGCTTGCAAAATGCAGCCTTCCAAATGTTGTTGGACTGCAACTCCAAGCATTCCTTACCATTTGCTATGCTGGGTAGGGCTGATGGGAGTTGCTGTCCAAAATCTTCTGTAAGGGCCACCCCTTACCCACCCCTGATCTAGATGGTTGACTAATGACTGAAAGGATGATAGCTGATGGGAAGAGTGAGCTTCTTTTCAACCTACACTGACATGTGCTCCCACCTCTGGGAGCTTGTCTCCAGATTCTTTCACTCACTCACAAAGCTGCATCAATGTTTGGAGAGGATGAGATAGAGAGTGCTACTCCTGACTGCGCTGTTTGTTGGTAGTTAAGAACAAAAAGTCATTTAAGTCTTTCTTTTTGAGAGAGGGGGGAGGAAGGAAGAATTAGCTGGGGAAAGTAGGAAATTAATTAGAAAAACTAAATTGTTTGAAGAGAAACTGGTTTAGGAAATCTGAGTGAAATTTAATTGAAGGAAATAAACTGAAGAGAAACTGACTTGGGACTTTTCGGACAATCCAAAAATAACGCTAGCAGCATCGTGAGTAAAATATGACGGTAAAAGCAAAAATATCATGGTCAAATGTCCCAGCAGTACTGCAACAGTACTGCTGGGAAGGAGCGTCATGCGAAACTGACGCCCTCTAGCGCTGCAGCGTCGCAACCTGGCGATGCTGCTAGCGTTATTTTTGGATTGTCTGAAAAAGTCCTAAGTGTGAGAAATTAAGTAGGCTTTCCTTCTGTAAGATGGCTGCCAACATGGCAGCAGCAAATATGAGGTCAAAGTAATGGTTTGGTGTTTTGAGCATAGCTCTCACTTCTGTCTCATATTCAGTTTGTGGTATGGAAGAGTTTGTGGTATCTTCTGCCAGAACCCTTGCTAAAATTACGTTTCCTGTAAAGGATTGGTAAGTTTGCTGTAGTACTTGGATGGCTAGGTTTCAACTGATTTCTACATATGTCACCCAGCTCCCATTTGGACCATCAACTCACCCAGATTCCTGCTTTTCATTTTTAGCCCCTTCCCATATATCTAGCCCTTGTAGGAGCAGAGTTATGGGGCAACATGTGTAGTCACTATTTTCTCCTGCCTTTGAGTGTGTTTAGCCAAGAAATCAAATATCATACCATTTGTGTCCCATCCTCTTTTTGGGCTTAGCTACACTGGGGGTAAAAATCTGGACTACATTAGGTCTACTCTAAGCGCCACATCTTAGCTCAAATCTGCACCACTTGTTGCTAGGCTTGTCCACACAGGTGAATCATCCGTATTTTTACCCCCAATGTTGATATGCCCACTGCTGCGGGTACACCACCGCTGCCTACCCAGGCACCTCTGCAGCACCACTGCCACTGGCATCAGAAAAAGGTGGCCAGACATGAGATAATGGTAATTGTAATAAAGGTAATTGATCAGGCTACCTCCTCGCTGTTGATCTCATGGCCGGGCACCTCATTCTCACCTCACAACAAGCGACTGCACACCAGAGCTCTGCCTTCCCAGAGCCGCTCACTCTGATGTCAGAACAAGGGACTACAGGTCAGCAGTGCCAGTGCTGAGGAGGGGCAAAATGGTACCACCTGTGTCAGGCAGCAGTTGTCCTGCCTCCCCATCCCCACCCCAAATCCAGATCCTTTGGTTACATTACAACTTTCTCTGGAGTTTGCAGCAAACTCCAGAGAAAGCTGTAAATTTTAAAAATCCAGATTAAGGTGATATACCTCATGTTTGGTGTGGATAGGGCTGTACATGATGTGACCTTATCACACTAGATTCAGGAATAATGTTACACATTGTGTGGCCTTATTGGGCCATATTCAAGGAGTGGTGGGGGGTTTTCTCACTTGCGTAGACAAATCCTTTGCTCCAGTTTCCTTTTCCTTGTGTCAGGATTGCAACACTTCTTGAGGAAGCTTCTTGAGGAAAGTATAGCTGGCGTTTGGTTTGCAGGCTCCTTGCAAAGACTGCACTGAAAGCATTTGGAGTGAAGGAAAAGAGATACAGCCAAGCGGGAAAAGAGATGCAATACAGTGATTAGCATTTAAGGTTCTGTGGAGTTTGTTTTGTTTTGTTTCATGAATTGTTAAATGGAGCAATATTATGCGTTTTTTAATTAATGAAAGAAATCAAGTTCCATTTTATGAGAGGACATTCTTTCACTGTCTGATGTGAGAGGAAAAAAGCCATCCCCATTATTGCCATGTTGGAGATTATCAGATGCAGTTAATGTGACACCAAAATGATGCCAGCAGAATGCAAAAGGATACCAATATCACATGACGTTGTCCTTTTGCATTCCCTGTCATTATTCTGGTGCTTCTTTTTATGGACAGGCCGGAGCTGTCAATGGATTGCTCATCCCGTTTTGGTGCTGGCATTGCTGGCGTCTGAAACCTCATGCTGTTTTTGACTTGTGATTCCAGCATCAATGGGCGGTCCTGCCAGAACACTTCTGGGTGGATCGTGAGAACCAGTTTGGCTACCCTCTTTTTTGTACTTGTTATTTTTTTAATGTGTGTATGTGCTTTTGTTAACTTTTTTGTGTGTGTTTTTTCTTTTTATTATTTAATTTCCCATTCTTGCATCTTCTTGTGAGAATGGGTGGGATTTCAGTCCAGGAAGTGAATGGAGCTCCATTACAGCTCTGTTCATTCCTGGGCTGCCTTTGGATGGAAGATAAGGCAAGTCTGATGGGGAGGGTGATTGTGGTGGGACAGGGACAGGCATGGAGATTGTGGGACAGGAACACTTTTTGCATTCCTGTCTGTTAATCTCCCTTCTCTTCACCCCACCACTGCCCCATGCCTCCTCCCTCCATCCTGCTTTATCTCCCTCTCCTCACCCTCCTTGTCTTGCAGCAGCAGTGGCAGCAGCACTGCCTTTGCTTGTCTAGGTACCCATCTTCTGTTGGAAGGACCACTGGCAGCTTTGTGCAGCTCCTTCTTCTTTTGGGGGCAGGCATGCAGCAGCTTGAATTGAAGTGGGAAAGGAAGAGAGGATTGGAATTGCAGCTGAGAAGCTGTAAGGGAGGAAAGCATGACACAGGCAAGGTGAAAGGAGGGTGGGTAGGAATTGTAGCCAGTGGGCACAAGAGAGTTAAGTGTAAGGTAACAGAAAGTGCAAGAGTGGGGGGAGAGGCGAGGTAGTAAGAGGGTGTGGAAGGGATGAAGGATGGAGTGCAAGAAGCAAGGGAGAGAAAGCAAGGTGAGGCAAGGAAATGAGAGAGGTGCCACTGTGGGGTGTGGGGGGGAGGCAACAGAAGGAAAGAGGGAAGAGAGGATGAAATGAGAAGTGGGACAGGCAATGATCAAGGGAAGGAGGGAAAGTGTTAGGCAAGGGGAAGAAGAAGGAGTTGTGGTTTGCAAGCGTGCAGAAAACAGCATGCAAATCTGCACAAAATAAGCCCCAATTACAGCATTTTTGCAAAGGATTTGCAAAGAATATTTCTGTACACCTAATGACTTGTCTTGCATTTTTATTCCAGTGTCTGGGAGAACCCTTTTTTTGAACCTGTAGTTAGGAAGGAGGAACCTTTCCCCATCTTCTCCTAGCAAAAAGCTATCCCCTTCCTCTAGAAATAAGAAATTTATTGGAGAGTATGGAAGGGCTTTCCCCACTCATTTCCCCACTCAGTTTCATCTGAGTAGCATGCTTTGTTGGTTATACCTCCTATAGAGAAGCACTATATTTATGGGGAAAAAATACATACATTTACTTTTTATTCCATATAATTCATATATTCTGTTTCTCTAGTGTAGTGTTCTGTGTTCTATAGTGTTATTAGTTCTTTTCCCACTTGAAGAGAAAGAGAGTAATTTGATCCGTACCTTTTTCTTTGTAATCTTTGATTCTGGCCTCATGAAAAGTAGATTAATTCAAAGCAATCTGGGGATTAAACATTCTGGTTCCTGCTACTGTGACATTATCAAATCACACCTCACTTCATACTCACAAGCATCCTGAGGGCACAACCATGCCTGAGCTTTCTTGTGATTTCCCCCCTCATGCTCGAAGGTCTGTAAAAACTTTAATGATCTTTGCACTGAGATCACTAAAGCCTGTATACTAGAGTGATAGTTCAGTGTACTGGGATTTAAGCCAAAATTCATTTCACTGTCTTAAGTGTCACAGTGTACACAAAGCGATTATATACATCTACCTATTTGAACATTATATTATTCCTGAGTTTTCCTATGTATTCAATTTTTGAAGTTGATTTGATTAAAATAATGGATATTAATCCAATTATTTCTACAATTTATCATCCTGCAATAGAAAATGACTTCTGTGTGCATGTTGTGCCACTGAATTATTTAAAATATATAAATAACCAAGTCAGCACTTATTTCATATTTAAAAAGAATATCACATCTCTCTCTCTCTCTCTCTCTCTCTCTCTCTCTGTGTGTGTGTGTGTGTGTGTCAATTTCTCTCTCTCTCTCAGGGGCCCGTCTAAACAGTAAAAATACCCCTTATGGAATTTTCTGGGAATTCTACCAGTCTAAACAGGATCCAGTACCAATCCACACTATTCCGAAGGAGGGGGGCCCAAAACAGCAAAAACAACGGGGTAAAAGCCTTCACAGATTTCCCTGTACTTTTTTACAAACTGTGAGCCAGGTGCACATTTTTACTTGTTTGGACTATAGAACAATAAAAAAACTCAAAGCTAAGCACAAAGCTAATTGGCTGGGTGAGAGCAGGGGCGGGACTTGCTAGGACGCCCACTGCCAGCATGTTGGATTTTTGCTTTAGCGATCACTCACTAAGGCAATAAAAACAATATTTTTTTTCTCTTTTGCTCTGGAGAATTGCTCTATCGCACCAGCACACCTTGAGACAACTTTTTTTAAAAAAACAAAACACTGGCAGCAGTGAAGAAATAATGCATGCAAATCACTTGTGGCTGCCATTAGGAATGTGAGGCTTATGGGGGCTTCCGAGGCCAGAAAAACCATTTGGACATGTTGCTGCTGCTACAAGAACCCAATACTATGAGGTATTTGGGATTTTTTCCCCTTGTGTAGATGCTCACGCTCTCTCTCTCATGCTAGATTACCCATGGTTTAATTGAAATAAAGGTGCAAATTACAATTTGAGTGTCTTCAGATGCACTGATGTACGACACTTTGCAAATCATATGAAAAATGCATCACATGCAGTTTGCTTAACAGAAAATATTTACAGTAACTATCTCTGGGGTGAAGAAGAGGAACATAATTATACTAATCTAGATTATCATGGTTGAGAGAAAATGTATAACAATTTAATGCAAGGGTTTAGAGAGGGCAGTTTTTTTTAAAAAAAAAAATCTGTCAACTAACTAGAATAATTTTATGAAATCAAGCATTGGTGCCAACACTTTAACACCAGTTGACTTTTAAGGGGTGAGAATTAGGTGCATACTTAACTCTCCATTGAAATCAATGGGAATCTCGAGTGCTTCATTTTGGCTGCTTCCAGCACTAAAAGTGAAACTGAAGATACCTGAACCTGAGTTTGGTCTCTGCAACTGACATGGTTGGGCAAGTTCCAGAGCCCATTCAGATTGACACCAGGAGTAACAAACAAACACCAATTTTGAAAGAAGTGCTGGTGCTGGACAAGGACAACATCCCACAACTTTCCCCTCCCTCAAAATTCCTTGGGGCCCAGCCATCTATGAAGATTATCAGATGACCCGTTAAAACATTATTTTGCCAGCATTAAAAAAAAACCATTTTTATGCTGGCAAAAGAATGATGTCCACTGCATTTACCTTCCATCCCATCGAAAGGTTTCCCCAGCAATGAAGAGGAAGTGAACGGAGCTCCATTCACTTCCTCCATTGAAGTCCCACAGATCCTTGTGAGATTTCATCACGTGGGAAATTAAAAGAAAAAAGAAAAATAACACATAAAAAGTTTCACAAAGCACATACAAAAACTTTAAAGTCCCAAGTAACCCGGGGAGGGTCATAAAAGAGCAAAACTTACCTGGATGTCCCAATCTCACCTGGAAGTGTTTGTGCCTGACTGGCTATTCTCGTTGCAGTCACGGGATTTAAATGGCCTGAGGTTGTGCACGCCTCAGGCCATTTAAATCCCAGCACCAGCACCAAAATGGAATGGGGAGATCTATTGACAGCTTCAGTCATCAATAGAAAGAAACAACACCATAATGCCAGTGGAATGCAAAAGGACAATGTCATCTGATATTATCATCCTTTTGCATTCTGCTGTTATTATGCTGGCACCACATTTGGTGCTTCTGATAATCTCCTATGTAACAAAACTACATGAAAAGCCAGAGACATTTGGGGGAAGGGTGGTTGTGGCTGCTGAAGCCATCCCACCTGGCAACTCTCCATTCAGTATTTGCTGGAAGTGGGGAAAGTTACTTCAGCCTAGATCATTGTGGCCATCAGAGCAGAAAAAGGATAGAACTTTGGAAAATATCATACCTCATCTACTTAGTAAGCTTAGTGTTGCGGACAATGATCCTACCTAGGATGCCACTACAGCCCCACTCAACAACCTAGCAATGAAAGATGCCTTCCTCTGTTCTTTTGTCTTGCTACCACCTTTCTTCATCACCAGGTAAGCTGGGTTGGGTGGGAAGACCAGCAAAGTGCTTCAGGTATCACTCCCTGAGAGACACTGCTTAGGTGGGTGTTCTTTTGGCTAATTAAGAGTGGATACTAGAGGCTCTGATGTCCATTCCAAATTTTAGACTCAGTTTAAGGTACCGAACCCTACTTCCAAAACAGCTTTGTCGCTTCAGATAATGCAGAATGGGTTTACTATCCCACTGACATTGGAGCCACCTGGCAACACTTATGATAAGGAAGAAAAATAATGGTGAAAATGGAGTTAAGCCAAAGGCTGCACACCACTTAAAGATCCAGGACAACTAGCTATCCTGAATGTTGGACTGATGTTACACTTAGCCACCACCCAAGCAAATGCCCATTAAAAATAAATTGGGGGGGGTTGTCAGCTTCTCACCCAGTACTTCCTTTTCAACATAAGTGCTGTATACTTTATAAACAAAAATTCTGCTCCGTTTACACATTGTGCTTCTGAGGGATTGGAAGTAAAGGCACAGATAAACATTATGATTATGAATTACATCATTTTGTTCACCAGTTATGGCAGCAGTCCCATTATACAGCCACTTTGATCAATGTGGTAAAGACAGAGTTCCTTGAATGCAAGAAGAACTATGGTTGGTAAATTTAACACTTTAAAATGTTTCTCTGTAGTGGCAAGGCACTGTATAGAAAATATGTCTGCTAACAGAAATATGTCTGCGAGGCCTTTAATTTCAAGGGGTAAAAAAACACAGTAAAGAACTGCTCAGAATCCTGCATGCAGTGTAAATAACAAGCCCAAAGCAAGTGAATGTATGTCATTTTGTTAGTTTATCCTTTGGTTGAATTAATCATCTTGATTTTATGTTGAAACTATCTCTAATTTATAAAATTAAAGTTAATAATATCTTTATTTTAAAAAATAAATTATTGCTGAAGACATGGCACAATAGATCCAGTCATTTACCACAAATTTTGGTCATGCTACTTAGTAAGAAAATTTTGGATTTCTGGTTTGGATGAAACTGACAACATGACAGATTATGTTTTGCCATTGGATCCCTTAATTATATTTTTATTTTGCTATATAAAAAGGATAATAGAATCAAGAGATATATAAGGAGGAGCAGGAGCAGCAGCAGCAGCAGCAGCAAAAGCAGTAGCTTTACATACCCTAACTTGCCACAAAAACTGGAATTCAATTAATTCTATGCTTGTGTAATTATACACTTCTAAACTTATTAATGTGTACTTTAATAACAATAATATATACTTTAGAATAACTGGAAAAAAGATTGCTCTCCAACCAAGATGGAAAGGATATATGGGATGTGGCTTACCAAAACAACCTTACCAAAAGTCCTTGCATTAGTGACTTGAGGAATCCCTTGTATGCCACCTAGAGTTCTATAATGAAAAGGTTAAATATACACTTTTTAAAAATGACTCAGCAGAGAGCAAAAATAGCAAGAGTACCAGAAAACTGCATTGTCAAGAGAAACATGGAAACCCATCATATGGATGTGTATGTGCACTCCTGTGCAAAAATGTCATATACTTGCAACACAGTATAGTAAAAGGCAAGGATTACAATTTTTGCTGACTAGTTTTGGGGTGTGTGTGTGTTTTAATGGTAGACTTCTGCCAGGCTCTTTCCTACTCTTGTCAAACCCTCCCTATGCTGACTCTTTCCAAAGTTGATACTAGAGCCAGTGTGATGAACTGGATTGAGTATCGGACTAGTGCAATTTTCGGCAGGATATATTCCAAAACAGCTCCGTTGCTGCCGCGCGGCAGGGGAGCAGTTTCGTACAATGCCGTCCCTCTGCCGAATCCCTCCATGTCACTTCCGTGATAGAATGGAGGAAACCGCGTTGTATTTCACTCACGGGCAACAATCGTGAATGAAATACGACGCGGTTTCCTCCATTCTGGACTTTTTCAGATGAGTCTTTTACAGTGCAAACAGCATCATCATGTTGCAAGGCTGCTGCGCTGCAGAGCGTCCCTTTTGGATGACGTTCTCCCCTGCTGGTACTGTTGCATTACCGCGGGGACACTGTAGCGTTATATTTGGCGGTTTTCTAATCATGATCAACTTTCATGATTAGAAAACCGCTGAATATAACGCTGCAGTGTCCCCACGGTAACACAACAGTACCAGCGGGGAGAACGTCATCTGAAAGGGACGCTCTGCAGTGCAGCAGCCTCGCAACGCGACGAGGCTGCTTGCGCTGTAAAAGACTCATCCGAAAAAGTCCTCTGTCACAGAAGTGACATGGAGGAGTTCAGCAGAGGGACGGCATCATCCGAAACTGCTCCCCTGCTGTGCGACAGCAACGGAGCTGTTTTGGAATATATCCTGCCAAAAATTGCATCTGAAAATCTCCTAGGACTCCAAAAGACCAGGGTTTGACTCCTTGCTCAGCCATGGAAACCCAATAGGTGACCTTGGACAAGTCACACTCTTTCAGCCTCAGAGGAAGATCATGGCAAACTCTATCTAAACAAACCTTGCCAACAAAACCTGATGATAGGTTTGCCTTAGGATTGCCATAAGTCAGAAACAACTTGAAACCCAACACAGTACTACCTGATGGGAACTGCTACTTGAAATAAGTTTTGTGCATTGGAGACCCCAAACTCACAATCACGCATAATGGTATCATTGGCCTTTGCTACCATCCATCTAAAATCATAGAATCATAGAATTGCAGAGTTGGAAGAGACCACGAGGGCCATCCAGTCCAACCCCCCTGCCATGCAGGAAATCTTGATCAAAGCATCCCCGACAGATGGCAATCCAGCCTCTGTTTAAAGACCTCCAAGGAAGGAGACCCCACCACATTCTGAGGGAGTGCATTCCACTAATTAACAGCTCTTACTATTAAAAAGTTCCTCCTAATGTTGATGTGGAATCTCTGTTCCTAGAGCTTGCACCCATTGCTCTGTGTTCCAGTCTCTGGAGCAGCAGAAAACAAGCCTGCTCCATCCTCCGTCATGGTTGACATTTATCTTCAATTAGATGTAGGATAGTGGTTTGCTGGCTTGGGCCCTGCTTACATGTTGGTTTTTTCAGGATAGCTATTGTTTGGCAGTTTCTAGTCAAATGCCTTGACCAACAAGTTGCCAGACAACCCCTAACCTTCTTCCCAATGTAGGAGTTGCTAAATGATATGTTTCACCATATATCTATTGGGATTATCTTATTCAGATCTGAAGGTTCAGAATTGGGAGGAAGCCTGCCCATTCATCACACTCAGCAGAGGGTAGTACTACTTTCACCCTGGTAAGCATGTCAAACAAAATTGTTGAAGGCTGGAAAGAAGCAAACAGTTGTCCTGAGCATGTCAGCAAGTGCCAGAAGTGGTTGACATCTAAGAGCTGTCAAGTAGTTAGTCCAGTCTGGATCAGTCATGGGTTAGCTAAGCAAGATGAAGGGAGAAGCACAAGGCTGGTCGATATCAACATATCAGATATCATATCAGTCCAGAGGTCATATCAACATATCAGAAGTCCAGGTACACAAGCCAACAAAGCATTAACAGAGTAGTCCAAAATGTAGCCAGTCCAAGTTCATGAAAAAAAAAAAAACCTACCACAACAGAGTACTGCCAGTCAACCAGATAAGCAGTTGTCAGCACTAAGGCTGAGAGACCTACCAGGATATTTATGGGCAGCTCCTTCAAGGCCATAGGTGCCTAATTAGTGTCTATTTTTAACTGGAGCTGGACTTGGCATGTTGACATTTCTTCCTCCTTCACTCAATGAAGTATGGAGGTGTGTCATCTTCAGTGTTTTCAGCCTCTGCCAACTCCTGCTGGTGAGCAGGGTCCCCTGCCCTCATCTCTTTCAGACTCAGAGAGACTTCCACTATCAGAAGCTGCAGCTTCCTGGCAACGATAGTAGAGCCAGGTTGCCCCTACTTGAGAGAGTTGCCTTAGACCCATAAAGGCCTTATATATTGCATATTGGTGGTGCATTTCCTGATAGCAGAAGAGCAAGTAAAGGTTCTTGTAGATATATCTGGGATGAAAATGTAGTAAGATATCCCACATCCACATCATATAGGGCTTTAAAGTAAGGATCAATGTAAAGTAAGGATGGTCCAAGAAACCAATTAATAGCCTGTAAGGATTGTGCAGTATTTTTATATGATTCATTCAGTACCCTGGCAGCTGCATTAGGAACCAATTGAATCCTCAACAGCTTGGAACCTCAGTACTTGATGGAAAACCATTCCCTAAACCAATTGATTGATTGATTGATTGATTGAATGAATTTATACGCTGCCTTTCTCCCAATATGGGATGGAGTCTGCCCATGGACTGCTTGCTGGAGGGGCCCTCCTCTGGGTCCCACCACTGGGAACAATATATTGTGGGAGGGTGTGCAGGAGAACTTAGCCCCATTTATAGAATGCCCTCCTCCTGGTGGTCCAGTTGTTGCTGAGGTAAAAGATGCCCTGGGCCCTAATTTTTTTCACTATTGAATATGTTTTTAGTCTGTTTAAACTGTTTTATTGTTTTAAATTATGAATAGTTTAAAAACATTTAAATTGACTTTACGTTTATGCACCCTGAGATCCCATGTTATAAGGCAGGATATAAATATTTAATTTTTTTAAAGCACTTTCCCAAGACAACCTAGTGCAGAGTACATTAATTACTTTATGGTAATTACTGTATTACAGTAATTCTACCTAGATGTCACTAAGGCAGTAAGACATTGTCTGTTTTCTTCAGGATAGAATGTAACTGTTGTGAGCTGCCTTGAGTCCTGAACTGGGGAAAAATCATGATATAAATAAATTAACAGCAACACAACAACAACAACTGGTGAAACCTAATACAGGAAAAGGCACTCTTGGCCGGTACCTGACAATCAAAGTGCAATTTCAGTGTGCCACCAAGAGTGGATGTGATTCTTAAGGACCAATTTAGCCCTATCCAGAACAAACTGATCCTCTAATTCTAGATCAATAGATTTGAGCAACAGTATTTTGGTTTATTTCGATTAAGTTGATCATTAATGGACAAATAGAGTGTGTTGTGAAGAGATATTGGTCTCTCTTTTTTTCCTCTCACATGCAGAAAGAAAGAGCTAAAATATTGGTCAGAAATTGCTGGTTGCCACACAATCAGAATGTTGCCTAGGGGGTGGGGTGAGGAATTTAACATGAAAAGGAAAGATGACAGCAGAAATTCACATCTTTTCTCTTACCTTTTAGGGGCTGCATTAGTACATGGAATTATGGTAGAAAAGTTTGCACAAACATCCTCATCCCTTGAGGCACACTGACATACAAAGAGATAAACTCACTGGATAAAACGAGACCAGAGGAGGGGAACATCCATCTCTTGAACTTGATCTCCTCTATGGACAACTGGAGTCCAGTCCACTGGACTCCATATTCCCTGAAGCCTCTCCCCTCTGGGGGATAGAAATCCACCCTAATTTTGATCAGAAATAGCAGTAGGGATTTCCATGATTGCCATCAAAATCTCCTTCTAATCCACATATGGATTTGCTGAAGAGACAGAAGAACCCTGCTTTCTCACTGTTAAATATTCTAGGAGCTACATTCTTCACAGATAGCAACTAGAGCATCAACTGGCAGACATTCTAGCAACTGTACTTCCTACAGCCAGCCCACCCAACTCTACTGCTAGAAAATTTCCTGAAGAGGCATTAGCAGCCATGCACAGAAAGATGACCACAGAGAGTGTAGCTGCTAGAATATCCATGATCTGCTTCATTATTATGACAGTGGACTTTCAGCAGTGCCAGCACAATGACCCCCCGCTTGACCTTTTGCACAATGATCACAACAAACAACTCTGTAATTGTATGGACTAGGCTAGTACTGCTGAATATGGTGGTCAGTGAAACAGTGCTTGGCTTCTGGTCCCTGACAACTTTCCAGGAAGGAGAGAATCTTAGCCAATGGTCACAAATATAGTCCCACTCCCTGGTACACTGGGGGAAAGAAAATAAATGCTGGTTCCCCACATCAGATACCCTGGGAAGCACTAGACTACACAAAAGGACAATGGAAAAGACATAACAGTTTGCTAATTCATTCATTCTTTCTTTCTTTCTTTCTTTTTTTCTTCCTTCCTTCCTTCCTTCCTTATTCATATATTTATCACACTTTTAAACTATCAGCTAACTCAACATTCCTAGGAAGAACAGAGTCTGTAAAAAAATTTTTTTAAAACCCATCAAAATACAATAAAACAATTACTAAAGGAGTAGAATATAAAAGCTGGTAGCAGAAAATAAAGCATTTTAACATGCGTAGAGATTCATTCCGGTCTCTCTTTACTCTGGTATCAAATGTTCAGGCATGCTAATTTTTGCCGTATGTGTTTTAGAAATGTAGAATGTGTGTGGCCATTTCATATCATGTTATTCTCTTTTTATAAGTCTTCTCAAAAACCACCAGCCCCTCCCTGCCCAGTCAGATTGTTTCACTGTCCTTAAATATGTGGTGGGTTAGAAACAAATGAGGGAGAGAGTGGAGTATGGCAGGGTCTTTAAACAGAGGCTGGATGGCCATCTGTCAGGGATGCTTTGATCGTGGTTTCCTGCATGGCAGGGGCTTGGACTGGATGGCCCTTGTGGTCTCTTCCAACTCTACAATTCTATGATTGTATGAGAGCAACAGAAAGAAAGAAAGAGAGAGAGAGAGAGAGAGAGAGAGAGAGAGAGAGAGTAAGATGTACTGAAAAAGCAGGAAAGTTGGTAAAGCTTGGGGAGATCTGTTTCACCTAGGATTAACTGTGCTTGTTGATTTCAGTTGGAATATATCAATAAATAATCCTGCTTGAAACACTGAGCCTCCTGCTTTTCTGTTATATTTGGGTAGGTTATCTTAGACAAGCAGCAGGTGCAGGAAAGACTTTTTTCATTTCTAGCTCTGTCATCAGCAACAGTTTTTATGGGTTTGTCTATTGACAAATTGTGCTTTTCTGTGGATTGACATTAAATAAGAATTTAATTTCATTGAGATGACTTGTGTACAGATCACCTACCATGAAACCTAAGCTGATCCAGGACACTGTCACTCACAGAAGGCGATGTAAGGAATATTATTTGTATAATTTATTTTAAAATGTGCATATTGCTTTTCCACATGAGAGTGAGGAGTACTGCTATACAATTACACAGAACACCTTTTTAATCCATGCAGGGGCACTGTTCATTCGCATAGTGGCTTTCTCAACCTTTGGCCTTGAAGATAGGTTGTACTTCACCTCTTGGAATCCCTGATCATTGGCTATGCTGGCTTGGGCTTCTAGGAGTTAAATTTCAAAACATATGGAGAAACTGGAATTCAGAACTTCTGTATTAACAATTAACATTTGGGTAGGGCTGAAACCTAGGGTACCTCACACCTGCTTCCTTCCCTCACACACCACAGTGGACCACCATAAGAAGCAGCAATCTTTCCCAGTCATAAAGTTATATTACCAGTAGATTGAGCTCACTGACAGAGATTGGTGAATACTGGAGGATATTTTTAGGAGGAAGGCCACAGTCCTGTTTCACTGATTACTTAAGATTTCTCAGCATGAACACTGAGGGAAGTGCTTCAGTCACCTGCAACACTTGTGGGATGCTTGTCTTCTTGTCTACAGATGTGGGGAACTTCACATGCACCAAGTGTAAGTTGGTAGCCCTCTTGGAGGAGAATGTCCAGCAGCTGGAGACACGGTTAGCTACACTTCTCCATATTCGTGAGCAAGAGGTTTTCCTGGACAGAACAGAACGAACAGTCTTGATGGAGACTACAAAGAGGAAGTTGCTGGGGAGGAGAGGGCCACTTCACATACACAGGAGGTAGATAGCTGGAGGAATGTCACACACAGAAGTAGAAAAACCAGGGACTGTTCTGGCAGCTTGCAACTACAGAATCAATTTGAAGCTCTCTCCCTTATCAAGGACAACGAGGAAGAGCAGCATGGACAGACTTCAGGGGCAGAGCAGGGGACCCTGAGAGTACCACCACAAGAAACAGCCACTGCTAAGCCTCGGGGGAGGCGTGTGGTGGTGGTGGTGGGGACTTCTTGCTGAGGGGTACGGAAGCAGTGATTTGTGGTCCTGACAAGATGTCCCGGGAGTTGTGTTGTTTCCCTGTGGCAAAGATTCATGATGTGATGGAGAGGCTGACAAGACTGGTCAAGCCTACTGATCATTACCCCTGCCTTTTGGTCCATGTGGGAAATAATAATACTGCAAGGCACAGCTTTCCAAAGATCGGAAGAGATTATGAGGCTCTGGGGAGGAAATTGAAAGAAATGGATGCACAGGTTGTCATCTCGTCTCTTCTGCCAATTGAAGGGCATGGTCCAGGAAGGGAGAGGAAAATAGCCGATTTAAACAACTGGCTCCATAGATGGTGTCACCGAGAACGATTTGGATTCTTGGATCATGGGCAGCAGTTTTATGAGGGGGGACTTCTGGCAAGGGATGGGGTGCCTCTTGCGACAGTTGGCAGAAACATTTTTGCCAACCGTCTCAAGAATTTGATCAGGAGGGCTTTAAACTGAGTCATATGGGGAAGGGAGACAGTCTTCTGGAAGGCAAAAGGGCTGGAGAAAATCTTCAAACTGTCATAGAGGGAACAAGGCAAACAGTGCAAGGACTCAACAGTGGGAGGCAAAAAAACTTGCACAGAAAGCAAGTAAAAGGAACACATGGTCTTAGATGTCTCTACACTAATGTGCAGAGCATGGGAAATAAGCAAGATGAACTTGAACTCCTAGCACAACAAAGTAAATATGATATAACAGGCATTACTGAAAGCTGGTGGGATGAGTCTCATGATAGGAATATAGGAATAGAGGGGTATAACCTTTTTAAGAGAAACAGGCCAAACAGGAAAGGAGGAGGAATAGCATTATATGTCAGGGATATTTACACCAGTGAAGAGATCCATGACATCAATACTGGAAGCCAGGTGGAGAGCATCTGGATAAAAATTAAAGGGGAGGGAAACAACAGGGATGTTATTGTGGGACTCTGCTACAGACCCCCAAGTCAGACGGAGGAATTGGATGATGCCTTTCTAGAACAGATGACCACACATGCAGAAAGGAGAGATGTAGTAGTAATGGGTGACTTCAACTATCCTGATATTTGCTGGAAATTTAACTCAACCAAAACTTCAAGGTCTAGCAAATTCCTTACTTGCCTGGATGACAATGCCATTGTCCAAAAGGTTGAAGAGGCAAGAATGGGGTCAGCTATTTTAGATCAGATTCTAACCAACAGGGATGACCTGGTTAATGGGGTGCAAGGGGTGGGATCCTTATGTGAGAGTGATCATGTTCTCCTGTAGTTTGTTATACAATGGAAAGGAGAAGCCAGGCATAGAAAGACATGCATTCTAGACTTTAGGAGAGCTGATTTCAATAAACTCAAGGAAATACTGGGGGTGATCCCATGGTCAAGAACACTAAAAGAGAAGGGACTTCAAGATGGATGGGACTTTCTCAAAAGGGAGATACTGAAGGCACAATTTCAAACAGTACCATTGAGGAAGAAAAATGGGAGGTGTCTCAAGAAACCAGGATGGATTACTAAAGAATTTTCAATGGAGCTAAGTTTTAAATGGAACATGTGAATTCAAACAGATAGCAAACATGTGTAGGAGTAAAGTCAGAAAAGCTAAAGTGCAGAATGAGCTCACGCTCACTGGAGAGGTTAAGAACAATAAAAGGGTTTTTGGGTGGTATGTCCACAGCAAAAGGAAGAAGAAGGAAATGGTAGGGCCACTACATGGAGAAGATGACAAAATGCTAACAGGGGACAGAGAAAAGGCAGAATTACTCAACACCTTCTTTGCCTCAGTGTTTTCAGAAAAGGAAAAGGGTGATCAACCTGAGGATAAGGGAACAGAGGACACAATAGAGGAAATCCAGCACAGAATAGGTAAAGAGGTAGCACAGGAATACTTTCTTCAACTAAATGAATTTAAATCTCCAGGACCAGATGAACTACATCCAAGGGTATTAAAAGAGCCGGCAAATGTAATCTCAGAGCCATTGGCAATAATCTTTGAGAACTCCTGGAGAACAGGAGAAGCCCCAGCAGACTGGAGGAGGGCAAATATTGTCCCCATCTTCAAAAATGGAAAAAAAGACAATCCCAACCATTATTGTCCAGTTAGTCTGACATCAATACCAGGAAAGATTCTGGAGCAGATCATTAAACAGAGAGTCTATGAACATTTAGAAGGCAATGCCATAATCACAAAAAGTCAACATGGGTTTCAGAGAAACAAGTCATGCCAGACTAAACTGATTTATTTATTTATTTATTTATTTATTTCTTTTTTTTTTTTTTGATATAATGATCAGCTTGGTAGATGAAGGGAATGCTGTGGATATCACATACCTTGATTTCAGTAAGGCCTTTGACAAGGTTTCCCATGACATTCTTGCAAACAAGCTTGTAAAATGGGGGCTAGACAAGTTAACTGTTAAATGAATTTGTAATTGGTTGACCGGCCGAACCCAAAAGGTGCTCAGCAGTGGCTCCTCTTTGTCTTGGAAAGATGTGACCAGTGGGGTGCCACAGGGTTCTGTCCTGGGCCCAGTGCTATTCAACATCTTTATCAATGAATTGGATGACAGAATTAGGGGCATACTTATCAAATTTACAGATGACACCAAATTAGGAGGAGTAGTTAATACCCTAGAGAACAGGATCAAAATTCAAAATGACCTGGATAGACTGGAGAGCTGGGCCAAAGCTAACAAAATGTAAGGTACTGCACTTAGGGCAGAAAACCGAAATGCATAGATATAGGATTGGGGAGACCTGGCTGAACAAGACTATATGCGAGAGGGATATAGCAGTCCTAGTAGACCACAAGTTGAACATGAGTCAACAGTGTGATGCGGCAGCTAAAACGGCCAATGTGATTTTGGGCTGCATCAATAGAAGTATAGTGTCTAGATCAAGGGAAGTAATACTGCCACTCTATTCTGCCTTGGTCAGGCGTCACCTAGAATACTGTGTCCAGTTCTGGGCACCACAATTCAAAAAGGATATTGACAAATTGGAGCGTGTCCAGAGGAGGGTGACTAAAATGGTGAAAGGTCTGGAAATCATGCCTTATGAGGAAAGACTTAGGGAGCTGGGTATGTTTAGCCTGGAAAAAAGACAGTTCAGGGGTGATACGATAGCCCTGTTTAAGTATTTGAAGCGGTGTCACATTGAGGATGGAGCAAGCTTGTTTTCTGCTGCTCCAGAGACTAGAACGTGAAACAGTGGATGCAAGCTCCAGAAACAGAGATTCCACCTCAACATTAGGAGGAACTTTCTGACAGTAAGAGGTGTTCAGCAGTGGAACACACTCCCTCAGAGCATAGTAGGGCCTTCTTCCTTGAGGTCTTTAAACAGGGGCTGGATGGCCATCTCTCAGGGATGCTTTGATCATGATTTCCAACATGCAGGGGGGTTGGACTGGATGGCCCTTGCAGTCTCTTCCAACTCTACAATTCTAGGATTCTATGATTTTCTTGACCAGTCTCCTTGCTCCATGTGTACCTCTTTCACTTCATTGGTTCTTACAAAACATGGTATTATCTGTAATAGTGCAAATCCCTCTAGGTTATATTGAAGTTTTTGCTTCATCTGAGGTATACAGAAAATTTTAAAAATCTGACTAAAAAGTTCTGTGAGCATTACCCTAGGTAGTTTACCACCAGTTTCTTGAATTTTACTTTTAGAGGCCTCCTCAAGAAGGAAGTACACCTCCCAGAATCCCTGAACATCGACTATGCTGGCTGGGCTTCTAGGAGTTATATTCTAAAACATAAGAGGAAAATGGAATTGAGAACTGTTGTATTAACTGGTATTGATTAGGACCTACATAAGAAACAACAATATTTCCCAACCATTTTCTTAGCCAGTCTCCTTGCTTCCTGTGTACCTCTTTCATTTCACTGGTTCTCGCAAAACATGGTACTACCTGTAGCAGTGCAACTCCCTCTAGGTTGTCTTGAAGTTTTTGCTTCATCTGAGGTATACAGAAAATTTGTCAAATCTGACTGAAAACTTGCAGTGCCACCAGTTTCTTGAATTTTTCTTTTTAGAGGCCTCCTCAAGAAGGAAGTAGGAGAACCATTGGGAAAGTGGACTATTGATCAGGTGAAAAGAAAAGAGAATGAAGCAATAGATCTGTCATGATTGGATAAGCTGGGGAAAGAGGTATTTTTTTTAATTTATTTATTTTTACAGCATCCTAATCCTAAGTTTGCTGATTCACTTGGTTTCTCATCAATTCTTGCTGTCTGGTCTCTTGCTCTCACTTATAGGAATTGTCCTGATATGAATACCAAAACAACCCCCCCCCAAAAAAAAACCCTAAAAAAAAACCCCTTTCCTTACACTAAACAAATTGATGATCAATAGAATATTTTCCTAAGCAGTTCTTGTTTTGACAGAAGTCCATCTAAACCTAACATGATGATAAAAGAATTTTTGGTGTGTATCATGGCACCAAAAGAGATAGAAGCTACATATGCCCTGTAACCTCCTCCGAGTGAGTTTTCAGAGTAGAAGAGAAGATAAATGGTTCACATTTTATCACTGGATTCCTTCCTCTCCATAAAATTGCCAATAAACATCCTTTATCTGACTGAAGGTTTTGATAAGGATCCTAGTGGGTTATTCTCAAAGTGGTATTGTTATTTCAGTTCCCATTTTGTACTCAGTTATCCAGGAGAAAATACTCAGAGACTTCCAATGCTCAGTTCCTGACAATTTTCTTATCCTCAGAGCCAAATGAAATTTGAGGATTTTTCTGTATCTATGTCCTTTTGCTAACACCTTCTCACCTTATGTTTGTTGCCCTTAACTTTCACATCATGGCACACATACCATTTATATTTGTAAACACTAAATCTTTGTGGCAGTTTAAACCATCAGTACAGTCTGCCTTAGAAACAATTAAACTCTAAATATATTATAAAAGAGAAAATGTATAAGAATGTGTAACTAGTATCAGATTCTTCTTCTTCTTCTTCTTCTTCTTATTATTATTATTATTATTATATAATACACTTTATTTGAAGGGAATAACCCAGCAATGGTATCTGAAAACACAAATATATAATTTGCATTTGGTTTTCATTGGGGAAACCAAAAAAATAATCTTATAATTCTAGTTGTAATTATTTTTGTGATGAAGCATCTCTCTCAGACAACAATATATTATCAATGTTAAGATAACATAGTGCTGTTCTTCAGCATATTTTAGGAGTGTTCCCCTAGTAAATAGTTTGAAAAGATGCTAGGATCTATATCTATAGAAACATAGTAATAGTGTGCTGAATGGCTGGCATCATACCACATCTATTGAAAACATAATTGAACCTGCCCGGGCCCCAAGATCACCAGGAGAAGCCCTTCTCTCAGTTCCACCAGCATTTCAAGTATGGTTGGTGGGGACACAAGAGAAGGCCTTCTCGGTGGCTGCCCCTAGGAACTCCCTCCCCAGGGAGGCCAGATTGGTCCCTCCCTGTTGTCCTTCTGGCAGCAGGCCAAAACCTTTTTATTCAGGCAGGCTTTTAAAACAGACAGTTTTTAAAAATAGGCTAGGGGGTGCTATATGGCTTTATTGAATTGTTTTTAAAAGCTTTTTATCTTTTTAAAAAGTTTTTAATACTTTTAAGTATATTTTATTCTTTTAAATATTTTGATATTGTTTTAATAATGTAGTTTAATTCTGTTTTAATATACACTTTTTGTATGTTTAAATTGTGTGTTTTTTTAAAAAGTGTGAGCCACTTTGGGTCCCAGCCTTGGGGAAAAAAGATGGGTTAATAATAATAATAATAATAATAATAATTCATACTTTTCTCCCACTTATAATGCTCAAAACTGTTTCCATATGATGCTGCATATGTTGTCCTTAGGTGCAGTCCCTTGGAAGATGTAACCTGTCTCACACATGGAAATAACAGTACTAATGTGGCAATGATTTCTGCAATCTCCATAGCATCTTTTCAAGGTGCTACAGTCTGAACAGTTGATTCCACATCATTGTAGCCCTATGTGTGAAAGTCTTGTCAGGTTATATGTTTTGTTCTATCTGGGTTTTTTTGTTGTTTGTTTTTTACTGCTACTACCACCACCATGACCACCATCCAAGGGACAATGCAATGCCTGAAGGCATTTTTGATCATGTGAACTAACCCAACCTAACCTTTTATTTTTCAGAGTCATTTGCATGCTATTAATATTACCCCATGTTACAATTTTGGGAGTGACTTTCAAGAATGTGTTGGGAAATCATATGAAAAATAAAAAGCATACATAAATGCCAGCTACATTTGACACGATGTGTTAAAATGTCAATATCTGTTGAACTTTATTATAAATTCTTGAAATCAGGATTTTCTGATTCTTATGGCAGCATTGACACATTCAGCCACCCAGTCTAGAAACTAATTTGATGAAGAGGTCTGTGTGGCAACAAAAGTTTTGTCAAGTTTCCCTTTGTAAGTTGACAACTTTTTTTCATGTAAGACTCCTGTGCTTTTAATAAATTCCTTACAGAGCTTAGAATGTAATTTTAAAGAAGCAATTTGTAACACATTATTAAGAGCGTAATGTTAGTAACACATTAATAATATGCTAATGACACATCACTTTTATTATTATTTTTTTAATACTGAACATTCAAAAATGGTACAACAATTTTTCCACAATGACCCCTCAAACCAGTGTTTTAGAAATAATAAGAAATTGTGACTCATTATACTGGAGAAATAATGAAGCTACAAATTGTTAAATTGCTTTGCAAAATAACATTTCCCTTGTTATTCAACACATAATGTCTGGAATCCCATTCGTATCTTAACCATGAGTAACCAACCCCCCCGCTACAGTAGTGGTTGAGCATTGTTGCCCACTGAGGAACATCTACATTCTGTTAAAGGCTGTGGGTGCAGAACTGCCCTTGTGGCACTATTGTACATGTGCATTGCACTTAAATATGTGTGCATTCAAAGGCAAACATGTATTTCATTGCATGTTTAGTTACAATGTTACAATTCACTAACAGAGAGCATTGTATAACTACTGCTTAACTCCATTATGCTCTGTCTCCTCATTGCAGAATCTCAGCCAATATGTTTCAGATAATATCATTACTTGAAATGTGTTACCTCTAACCTCTCGTGCCTTGCAAGCAGAAATGCAGCAGATGAAGCTTTTACCATCAATTTAGGAGTAACTTGGGAAAGGTTTCAATACCTCACTTGCTCTTTTTTTGTTAGAGCCTGGCTTTTTCTTCTAAATTATTTTTGACAGTTGGAATTCCTGAATCCAAGAATTGCTAAAGAAGTTAAGTGGGTATTGACATTGCAATATTGATGACAAATGTATTGGGGATTTCTATTGATTTGTCATTCTGTATCCTTTTGTTTGCTTTTGCAGTTCTCCTTGAGTGTTGGGTTTCAATCCACAACATTTACCTCAATTTCAATTCCTTTCTCAAGAGACAAGTTCTACTCTATGCCAGTGTTACTATTTGCAACAAATGATTCTATGATTCTATGTATCACCCTGAAGATGTTTGTGAGCCAATACTGAACATTTTTTCTCATGTGTACTATATATTTGCTATCCTATGTATCAACAACAAAAAACTTGCCAGGAGTTGTCACACCAACTGAAAACAGTGTCGAGTTTGCTCTGTGTAGGGCCTCCACTGGCACTGTAGTGGTCAGTGAGAGCTGATAGTTTCCATGTCTGCTCCAGGTTTCAGTCTGAAGTTCAACAAAGATCTGAGGTGCTTAACCTATCCCTGAAATAGCTCCCTATGACAGCTTCCTTAAAGTTCAGACTGAAACAGCCTCGCTGACATGGGAGCCACCATTTGAAGATGGCTACGGTTCACCATTAGAGGCTATACCTGGAGGCTCATGAGATATGGTTTAACCAAATATAGACCAAAGATCAACTCTGCTAGCTACAACTGCCTCAGCAGTTGGAGCTAAAGAAGGAAGTGTCTCTACAGTCCAAAATATGTGCAATGAGCTACTTCCACTTTGTTGTTGTGTGCCTTCAAGTTGTTGCTGATTTATGGTAACGCTAAGGTAATCCTATCACAGGGTTTTCTTGGCAAGGTTTGTTCAGAGGGAGTTTACTTTTGGCTTCTTCTCAGGCTGAGAGAGGGTGACTTGTCCAGGATCACCCAGTGGGTTTCCAGACTCATAGCCCAAAGCTCAAACTGGTATAGTATTTCTGTGCTCTTTCTGCATTGCTTTCCCCTTCTGCATCTCAGGACTTTATCAGACGTCCCCTTTTAAAAGTTCTTTTGCCAGCATAAAAAAATCAATTTTTATGCCAGCAAAAGAACGCTTCCTCCCCCACACACTTATCTCCTCTCCCGGCAAAGGCAGCTCCAGCAATAGAGAGGAAGTGAACAGAGCTCTGTTCACTTCCTCTTTTGAAATCCTGCATGATTTCATCACATGAGAAATTCAAAAAATAATAAAAAAAGAAAGAAACATCAAAAAGTCACACCAAGCACATACACACACTAAAAAATCTCCAAGTAACCCAGGGAGGGTCAAGAAAGTCCATCACTTACCTGGATGTCACGATCTCACCCAGAAGTGTTTTGACCAGTCCAGCCATTGTTGGGTAAGTACAAGATTTAAATGGCCCGAGGCTTCACACGCTGGCAATGCTGGCAAAAAAAGCAGCAGGGAGATCTATTGATGGCTTAAGCCATCAATTGAAAGGTGCATTTTTTTTTACTTTACATAAACATGAAAGGGTGATGTCATCTGATCTGCATACACTTTCACGTTTATGTGGCATCGTTGTGACTCCATATTTAGTGCATGTGATAAAGTCCTCAGTCTATTCTCCAAATGCCAGTGACTTTCACCAGAGCTTCACAAATCTAAATAGCCCATGGCCAAAAACAAACTTCACAGAAGTGGAGGAACATAAGAAAAGAGCAAAGAAAAACCTTCAGAGCAGTGGAATATGGACTGAAGCTGCTTGAAGAGTTCCCCTATCCCAAAAAACATAGAAAGTGCAGAGAGAGGAAAAGTCATTCAAACCAAATTTTATTTATACTAGTTCTTTAAAAAAAGCTTTTTCAAGGAAAGGGGGACACACTGTTCAAAGCAATGGGTATTTATGTATTTATGTATTGTTTTATTCTGCCTATTACTCTCATTTATGTTATTTGCTATATATAGTACATGAACATGCATAATGCACACATCACTGCTGTTGCATTCTGTGTGATATTATTGCATTTTATGTATAATTTTATGTATTTTATGTATAATTTCACATTTCACTTACTTATTTTAACTTTCCTCCTGCATTTAACCCTTTTATTTTTCTTCTTCAAAATTAGGAAGGATATAAATGTTGCAAAGGAAGAAACTTGTAGGAAGCTACCTTACACCGGGTGAGAACATTTGTTGATCTAGCTCAGTATTGTCTAATCCAAGTGGCAGTGGCTCTGCAGGGTCTGAAACAGAGACTTATTACCTCACTTCCTATCCAGGTGAATACTGTGTCCAGTTCTGGGCACCACAATTCAGAAAAGATACTGACAAATTGAAGCGTGTCCAGAGAAGGGCAACTAAAATAGTGAAAGGTCTGGAAACGATGCCTTATGAGGAGAGACTTAGGGAGCTGGGTATGTTTAGCCTGGAAAAAAGACAGTTAAGAAGCGATATGATAGCCCTGTTTAAGTATTTGAAGGGATGTCATGCTGAGGATGGAGCAAGCTTGTTTTCTGCTGCTCCAGAGACTGGAACACGGAGCAATGGGTGCAAGCTCCAGGAACAGAGCTTCCACCTCAACATGAGGAGGAACTTTTTGACAGTAAGAGCTGTTCGGCAGTGGAACACACTCCCTCGGAGCGTGGTGGGGTCTCCTTCCTTGGAGGTCTTTAAACAGAGGCTGGATGGCCATCTGTCGGGGATGCTTTGATCAAGATTTCCTGCGTGGCAGGGGGGTTGGACTGGATGGCCCTCGTGGTCTCTTCCAACTCTGCAATTCTATGATTCTATGATGTGGCAGAATGGTGATACCAAGGATGAAACTTGGTGCCTTCAGCATGGACCACATACATTTTCTGCTACTGAATTACTGAAAAAGATTTTGGTGTACATGTTCAGGACATAACTCATTGCCTCTCTCTCTCTCTCTGGCTTTTCTTCACAAACGAAGATTCAGGAAGGACTCATCCCACGCTTTTTGCAAGCGTGCTGATGACTAAAAAGGCCAATCCGAGATAAACAAGTCCGGTTGCAGAAAGCACAGCAGAAGGACCCCTTGGCTGATGTTTCCGGGTTGTGATTCTTTCTGTGTTGCCATTTCTCTTCAACACTTGTTTGGTGTGAGTTATCAAATAAGGCTGCAGCATTGTGCATAGTGCGTCTCCATGCCTCCCGATGTGAGGCCAGGGCAGACCATTGTTGGTGATCAATTTAGCCGAGCCGGAGATATTGTTTCAGGGAGTCCTTGTATCGCTTTTTTGGAGTGCCCCTTTTACGCTGACCCGTGGTGAGTTCACTGTAGAGTACTATTTTGGGGAGGCGATGGTCCTCCATCCTAGAAACGTGTCCTGCCCAGTGCAGCTGCATTCTCAATATGATGGCCTCAATTGAATAGCAGTCCAAACCCCACATCTGTCTTGAATGGGGCTTCAGTGGGTGACAGGGAGATCAACAACTTTCTTGAAATGTATTCTCAGTTTTGAAGGCTGTGTTAGGGAAGACTGAATCCCCATTGGTCTGGACATTCCCATCGTACTTCTGTATTCCAGAATTGAACATCAGCTTGCTCCTACACCTGGTTATCTTCCCAACTTGCACTGAAGTGTCACAGTAACCTTAGGTATGTACGTTTATTGGAGTCAGCTTAATACTTACACTTGTTGTCAAATGAAGGAATTATACTCCAATATCCAATTAAGTTTTCTCAAGCATTGTGCTTTAGCCATTTGGATTATATCTTGCCAAAATTCAACAGTGCAAAATTCCCCCCCCTTTTTTTTTTCTTTTTTCTGAAGTTGGAACATAGAATATTGCTTTAAACTGAATCAGAATATTGAACCACCTAACCTAGTTTTGGCTTCTCTAAAACTCACTGGTGGCTGAAGACTTCTAGTCAGTGTAGCTGTGATGTCACATTAGGTTGCATTCTGAACTTTAAAGGAGGTATCCATGTTGTTAACACTATTTTGGGGGTAGGGTTCAGTACCTTGGATAGTTCCTTTAAAGCTAGGACTAGCAACCACAATGGACTTATTGCTCCACTAAAATGACAGTCACCTGCCACAATTGGTGGGTAGGATACCATTCTGTAGGATTTCAGGCAGGATTCTGTTCTAGTTTTACCTAGAGATGCTGGGGATGGAAAGTGGGACCTTCTGAATAAAATTCATGTACAGGTTGCCCCCCCCCCCACCATATTCACAGAACCAATACCCACCATTTCAGTTATCCACAGCTGAAAAAAGAGAGAGAGATACTGTAGAGTCATGCTGGAAAATACCTAGAGAGGTGTGCTCTCTAGGAATTGCTGGGTCCTCCAATGAAACTGATACCATAGAGGTGAATTGGAGGATTAGCAATTGCTAGAGAGGACACCTCTCTAGGCATTTTCCAGTTTGTATGGGGAGTCCTTTATTTAAATAGGGTTTGCTATTAGCCATGGTTTCATTTATAAACACTAAGCCTAGGAACATATTCCCCAGAGATATGGGGGAGAGAGTAACCTGTTGTATATCACTGAGCTATATAACCTCCCATTTTATTCTGCTGGATTAAATCGGGATTCCATCTAGTTCTTCCAGATATCTTTGAGAAGCAGGGCAAGTGGTAGCCCCTTCTGTAATATATGCATCTCCACATTCTAAGTGAGAGCAATGTGGACATTTTTGTTTATCATATAAATTTAAAATTATAGACAAGGCCTATTTTCTCCCTTACAAGCAATGTCTCAACCAGATGTATATGGAAACCACCCTTTTCCTCCTCTAGGCCTCACAAAGGCAAAGGGGTAGCCTATGCACTGGAGGCCTGGAAAGAAGCAAGATACAATGTGAAGAATAGAAAGGTCCTTGTTTGCATGAAACATTGTGATGTGCATTTTGTTACCCTAGAGGTAGGGGGATGTTGGAGTCCCTCCTACAGTGCCATTACCTCCTTGAAATTTGGGGGATTATAAAAGTAGGCCTGTGAGAGGAGGGTAACCCTGGGGATCTTTTCACCCATATACACCAGTACTGAGTGTAGAGAGCACTCCAGTTAAAGTATTTTATTTGAATTAACACAGGGGATATGCAAACATACAAGAACACACACTCTTAAGAACCATACAAAGCCATTGAAGAGAAAGGTGGGAAAGGTTGGATAGAGAGAAGTAAGGGGTAGAAGGGTGATCGTTACCAGTCTCAGAGAAATTGGTCCATGCAGTGGAGGGACCCAGACAGAGAGGGTGGCACAGAGAAAGAGAATGGGTGGTCCAGTCTGTGGCACATGAGGTTAGGAGATGTATAGCTTATTCCGTACCCTAGAGGGGTGTGTTAGTTATGACAAACCCTGGATGGCTTTTTTATGGAGTCCGGAATGAGTTGATTGCCTTAGCTTTGGAGTGACAAAACACTGATGGGATTTTCAATAACCTCTTAATGTTTGGACTGGTAGGGTGTATTGGAAAGATTTCTATAGGGCATGGGTCAAGGGATGGTCACCGATTGCACAACTGAAAGGAATAGCAAAGACCCATTAATGACAGGGTTTTCCACATAATCCCATCTGGCTTTTCATGATTCTGGACATGTCTCAGGTTATGGTGACCTTGACTGTCCTTTGGTCAGCATGACCCTGAACAGTGTCTGCTTAGCGTGCCCAAGAAAACTGTCCAATATGTGCAGTTATGAAACCACGTGGGAGGTGTAATAAGTATGCTAACAACTTAACAACAATAAGTATGGTGGCTGTTCCAGGTGTTGCTGTCATGCCATGAAGAGAACCAGGTAATTTGCTGTGGTGTTTTGGTTAGAACTACATTAATGATGACTTTCTCATGCAACCTCGTGCAACTAGAGTTATCACTAGCCTTCAAGTGACCAATTTCAGCAATTTTTTTATGTGTATGGAAGCTATAGTGCTGTTTTGAATACATATTAGAAGAATTGTCAGGAAAAGGTGCAATGATCTTTCAGTGTCAAAGAAGAAATCTAAAATGAAGGATAATCTTCCAAGCCTGTGATTTGAGATCCTTGTGGTAAAGCATTCTTCTTGTCCAACCACTGTCACAGACATATGTGGTGAGAAAGGGGTGGTTACTCTAGGCTGTCGAATTCCTTCCCAAGGGAGCTGGGATGGTCCACCACTCTCCTTTTGTTGCAGGCAAACATTTTTATTTAGGGAAGACTTTAATGAGTGGTGCTGCATGTTTATATACTCGTTCTTGTGTTTTAAATGAATCTAAACTGTTTTACTAAATTCTGTTTCTAATAGGACACTTTGACTGTTTTTACTATTATAATTTTACTTTTTTTATTATCGTGGGGTTTAGTTGTATTTTCCTTTGATTTGTGTTGTGAGTCTGTTTGGGCCCTAAACTAGGAGAAAGGCAGAATATAAGTTGAATAACTGCTAACTAACTAAACAAGTCTAAGGGCTCTAAAAACTTGATTCCGCTGGGGTTCTTGCCACTAGGCATCACAGCCATGGTCTAAATGCAAAGGTTGAGAGATTCCTTTGTGTGTGTGTGTGTGTGTGTGTGTGTATTTTAAATAAAACAAATGGAAACATACTATCTATTTAAAGAAGAAAGCTATTTGTGTGTCTATTTTCTTTAAAAATATTTTATTTAAACATCTAAATTTTACAACCTAAAAGACATACAAGGGAAAAATCATAAACAAGAAAAGACACAAGACACAAAGCACTAAAGAAAAGCATTAAGCCATAATCTGAACCCCCCACAATCTATTCCCTCCCTTCTAAAGTATACCCCACACTACAAAAAAAGTCTACCATACTAGACAGAGTAAGATTCCAATTTATCAGCTAAAATAGTGGTTCTTAACCTGTGGTCCATGGACCCCCAGGGGGGCGCTACATCGTCACAGGGGGTTGAAGGCTGCTCAGCCCATCTCCTCCCTGTAGTGAAGCAGCCACATAACTGCCTGGCTAGCTTGGACTGCACATTGCCATTCAATCTGCTCCAGTCATAAACTTTCAGGAAAAAGCAGAAGAAAGGTTTTCCCTCTTCCTCCAGTGCCTCTGAGGGAAGATTTAATGGATGGTATAATTGTATTGTTGTTGTTGTTTTAAATCTTGAGTTAAGATTTTAAGATGGCCCCTTAAGATTTTAATCTTATTAAATTTTATACTTTTATACCAAAGGGTAGTCACCAACGGCTCCTCTTTATTCTGGAGAGAAGTGACTAGTGGGGTGCCACAGGGTTCTGTTCTGGGACCAGTGCTATTCAACATCTTTGTCAATGACTTGGATGAGGGAATAGAGGGTATGCTTATCAAGTTTGCAGATGACACCAAATTAGGAGGGGTAGCTAATATCCCAGAGAACATGGTCAGAATTCAAAATTACCTTAACAGATTAGAAAGCTGGGCCAAAACTAACAAAATGAATTTCAAGAGGGAGAAATGTAGGCTACTACACTTGGGCAAGAAAAATGAAAAGCACAGATATAGGATGGGGAACACCTGGCTTGATGGCAGTACATGCAAAAGGGATCTAGGAGTCTCAATGGACCATAAGCTAAAGATGAGTCAGCAGTGTGATGTGGCAGCTAAAACAGCCAATGTGATTCTAGGCTGTGTCAATAGGAGTATAGTGTCTAGATCAAGGAAAATAATAGTGCCACTCTATTCTGCTTTGGTCAGACCTCACCTGGAATACTGTGTCCAGTTCTGGGCACCACAATTCAGGAAGGATATTGAGAAGCTGGAATGTGTTCAAAGGTGGGAGGTCTGGAAGCCATGTCGTATGAGGAGCGGCTTAGGGAGCTGGGTATGTTTAGCCTGGATAAGAGGTTAAGAGGGGACACGATAGCAATGTTTAAACATTTAAAGGGATCTCATACTGAGGATGGAGCAAGCTTGTTTTCTGCTGCTCGAGAGACTAGAACACAGAGCAATGGGTTCAAACTACAGGAAAAGAGATTCCACCTAAATATTAGGAAGAACTTCCTGACAGTAAAAGCTGTTCAGCATTGGAATACACCCCCTCACAGTTTGATGGCATCTTGTTCTTTGGAGGTTTTTAAAGAGAGGCTGGATGGTCATCTGTCAGGTGTGCTTTGATTGAGTACTCCTGCGTGACAGGGGGTTGGACTAGATGGCCCTTGTGGACTCTTCCAACTCTATGATTCTATCACTTTTTCTAAACCATAAATGAACTCTAAACCTGTGGTGTGTGTCGCTGAGTGAAGGACGAGGAATGAAAAGGAGGGGTGAGGGATAACATAGGAACATATGAATATAGCCCCAACAGTATTTGTTGCGTACTTGGCTTGTGAGGGCAATTAGCTAACACACATTGGAAGCTGCTTCTTGCAGTGTAGATGTGTAAATTGCTATTGCTTAAAACAATGTGTAAGCCGCTCTGATAGCCTTGTGGCTGAAAAGCGGTGGTATAAATAACTAAATAAAAATAATTAAAAAAATATTTTCAGTGGAGTCATGACCCGCAACAGTTGGTTATTCGATACATGGCCAAGTTTGTTAGTCTCTGGTCCTTCTTCACAGCAGCTGCTCCTGATGGAGTGGACTCCACCTTGGGAAGCCTGGGCACGAAAGGGTGAAGAGTGTATGCTGTTAAGGGATGGTAGAAGAGAAAGAGGCAGGGACTGAGCAGGGGGAGCATCCTTCCTTGTATACTTTTCGGATTTTTTTTTTTTAATACATTTCTTCATGCGCAAAGTGTTCACCTGTTCCACCAAATATCCCCTCGGCCAGACTGTGTCAGCCTGGGCCCCCCCGGCTTTGAGTGAGCTACTGGGCGCCTGGGCTTGTGTCGATGGCGAGCTGGTTTCTGTAGCGATGGGACAGGCTGCGGAGATCGATTGGCTGCTGGCTTTGTAAATTTCATTCCGTTTGGTCCAATCGCAGGAGGAGAGAGCCTGGTACAGCCTGGACCCTTGGCTCCCTCTTGGAGCTGGCGTTTGCCTCGCCGAGCAGTCGTTCCCCCGGTCGACGCCTCCCCGCCGAGCTTCTGGGCTCTGCTCTTGACTCCTCGGGCCGGGAGGGACGCGGCGTTTTCTGCTCTCTCGCTCGGTTCCCTTCCGCCGCGTGAATGTAGGTCATTGCCAAGCCAAAGCACCGGGTCCCTTCCAACCTGGGGTCGCGCCTGCCGTTTGGGGCTGCTGGTGGTGGTAGTGGGAGTTGGTTCTTTGGTCGCTTGCCCAACCCCCCCAACCTTCTCGTCGGCTGCTTCTTTTTTCTTCTCTTTGGAGGGAGGCTGTTGCATTCCTTTGGGCAAAGGAGCGAGCGAGCGAGAGAGAAAGGCAGAGGAGAAGAACAAACCCCGCGCCAGGATTGGATTTCCCCCAACGAGAGGGGGGCACCGGGGTTGGGGGGGCGTCTGGAGAGAAGCCGGTGTGCGCTCTCTCTCGAGTCGAATTCGACTGGGAGGACTGGTCTGGATCCCGTTCCGTCGCCGGGGAAAAGGTAGGGCATGTATCCAAGTGTGTGTCCTTTTACACACACACACACACACACACGAACGCACGCACGCACGCACCGGTTTGCAGCTGGGATTCCGGAAAAGGGACAGTTTTGCTGCAGTCATCTTTGCGCCTTTTTGGGGAAGGGAGGATTTGGCTTTGCCACCCTTTCATGTGAGGGGGGTGTGTGGGTGGAAAGAAAGAGAATTACGTCTTTCTCTTTAACCCCCCCCCTTTCTTTTTCTTCCACCATTACAGACGATTTCCATGGCTTTCCCGACTCACACTCCACACACACACACCCCTCCATTCCTCCTTTCTCTCTGGACCGCTCTTAGGACGATGGGGAACTGATGATGGCCAGGCGAGGCAAGGCAAGGCAAGGCGAGGGGGTCACTTTGCTGCAGTCGGCTTTTGGGAAAGGCTCTGGTGGTGGTGCTGGTGGAGGGGGCAGGATTGGAGCTCTGTGTGAGCTGTTTACAAAGTAGCTCTGCCTCCCGGACCAATAAACAGAAGAGTGGGGGGGGGGGGAAAGAGAGATTGATTTTTTTTGTTGGGGGGGGGGAAGAGGTTTGATATCTGCAGTGTGAGAAACGCGAGGGCGCCTGGCGACCGTTTTCCTGCCAACCCCGGAGAGGTTTGTGCAAACGAGCCGAGGACCTCCTGGGCTTTTATTTGGGAACTGCAAGGGAATGGGGAAGGGGGGGTGAGGCTGTGTTGTTGTTGTTGTGGGGAGAAAAATGGCCAAAGAGGCACGTTGAGCTTGGAGGTCCCCCTCCCCCTTCTACCCCCTCCCCGGAAAGAAATGGTTTGGTAGAGATTTTTTGTTGGGGGGGGGGAGAAGAGGAAAGGGCTTCTCTGGAGGCATTATTATGCCATTCTCTCCTTCTCCCCCCACCAGCGCTTTCCAGAGGCTGCCGCCTGCTGCTGCTGCTTGTGGTTTGACTAATATATATATATATATATATATATATAAATGTATGTGTGTGCGCCCCCCCTCTCTCGGTCGCTTCCCACCCCCCACCCCCAGCTAAGGATGGGGCAGGATTGCTGGGGAGAGGGAGGGAGGAGGGGGCGCGACTTGGCGCTTCACTGATCTCTGCACCTTCTGGAGTTGCGGGGGTGGCCTGGGGAGGGGGAGCGGGGGAAGGGATGGAAGCGAGCTGGGGGTTGATGGCAGCGGCCAACTCCGCTGGAAAGTTAAGAAACCCACGACTGGTCCTCTACTAGCCTCTCCCCCCCCCCCTGTAGCATCCCAGCATCCAGGGGCTGCCTCTGCTCTTGTAGACTCCCCCTCCAACTCTGCACTGCAGCTGCCTGCCTTTTCCTATCCCCCCCCGCCTCTCCTTTCACTCTGCAGGGCTGGGGGAAGGAGGGCCTGCCCCCTTCTGCAGCCACCCAGGAAGGGGGTCACTGCCTCCCTTGCCTAACTTGTTAGCTTCAGAGGCTGCTCTTCTCTTTCCCAGCCCTTGGAGAGTGTGGGGGACCTCTCTAAAGGATAAGATTGCACACGCACACACACACACACACACACGGGGGGGGGAGAGAGAGAAGCTAGTGTGTGGATTTGGGGATGGAGAGGGCACCCCCCCCCATCCCTCAAGCCACTGCAGACACTTGGAAGTTTCTGATGCAGACAGGTCTCCTCCACACAGGCTGCTACTCTCTGGCACACCACTGCTGCTCCCCTTCGCTGGGTTTTCAGCCAGTCAGGTTAAACTGTCTAGCTTCTCTGGCCCTGGTGAGCTCTCAGGCACATCTTGGGAACAGGCTTCTCCACTCTGCCATGGTTATCTTTCCTTTCGCAAAGGTCCTTCCTTCCCGCTCCACCCTGCATCTTCCAGGCATTTGCCAGGGGGTGAAAGCAAATGTAATCCAAGGGTAAAATGAAGTGAAGCTGGGAGACTTCTCTTCACCAAGCAACAGTTTAGTGGCCCTGTTAAGGTTTTTGCCTCAAGGTTCATTTGAGCAGTTACAAGACAGTTAAGTCCCAGACATTATGAATATCCACCTTGGGGGTCTTAGTACCTTTCTCAGTAGATACACTAAAACTGAAAAGAAATGGATTTCTTTTCTTTCTCTTTCTCTGCCCGCTACCAGCTTGTGTGCTGGTTACTGGAGAATTACAAGTTGTGCTTTACTGGTTTCCATTTTGCCATCCAGATCTTGTGAGTGCAGTGACGGAGGGATTCATGGGGAAATGGTTGCTTTCTGTGACTAGTTAGTGATGCTCCTCACTGTTCAAGAGGATGGCGGTACATTATTCCAAGGAAAAGAAGGAAAATAAAGCCAATTTCATTCTCCCGGTTGCTGGCTTCTGTAGCATTTTCATTCTGAAGCCCAGTTGATAGTAGGGCAACTTTTATCTGCCTCAGTACTATGGTAATTTTTAGTCTAGATAAGGAACAAAAAATAACTTTTTTTTGGTAGAAACAAGCAGGTGTTGTTCTTGCGAGAAGATTCCACAAGGTGGTAGTGTGGACACTTCTTAATGATGTGTATTTTATTTATTTTGGGGGGAGGTTTGGTCAATTGCTTGAATGGTTTTATTTCCATGTACTTCTTTCTGTATCTTAAAAGACCCATTGTATGTCTGTTTTGCAAATAACAAAAGCAGGATTGTTTTACAAATCATGGGGTATTCATCCAGGCCTGCTCTTCTATCTACTGGCTGCGTATTCTTGAGAAAGAGAACAGCTTATGAGATTGCAAAGTTTATATATATGAGCATTTCAATAAGTGTAGGATTTGGCTTGTTTGAGACGAGATATAGGCATGATGTCAAAAGATATGCAACAGAATGAAAAATAGAGCTTCAGCTCTTGGTTATATTAGATAAATCAAGTGTTCCAGATTAAACTGTAGCAGGTCTGGTGATTCAATAACTACAGGCAAAAAACTGATGTAGCTACTGAATCCATTACACTGGCTTTCTTAGATCTGGTGCTGAATTCTTGCTTTATCATATAGGTGTATGGGTGTTAAAAGAGTTGCAGTTGTTGAAAACCTTCTGGCTTTTCTGTAAATATAGGATTTGATTTAATTTAAAAACAAAATGTCAACAAGGAGAAAGCAGAACCTTACTGAGGAAAGATGTTCCTGAAAACAAGATAAATCTTTTGATCTTGTATATTTAAGGTGGCACATGCATGCGGCATCACAGAGATGACAAGTTTTGAAAGAAAAGGGCAAAAGGGCAACATCATTGAGAGATATGCCATATGGAAATTAATTAGATTGCTTCATTCTTACCATTTTGCTGTAGATTTGAAAGTGAGATTAAGAGAAGGCCAGAAGGAGGTGTTTGGGTTTTTTTTGTGTGTGATGGAAAAAGATGTATTGAGAGGTATTATTTTCTTGTTAGTAAAGGAGAGAACATAGTTGGTTGCATCATTGAGTTGTAAATCTACTGGATCAAAACATCTTTCTCGCTTCCCTTCTTTTTTTTTTTTCCTATTTGACTTTCTTAATGCAGATGATTGTTTACCATGACATAGATACAGTGACTCTGATCTATTATTCCGATTTTAATCTGTACATTCAATACAGTGCATCCAGTTGCTTGGAATTGTGCAAATTTCACATCATTTAATGTATGAATGAAACAGTGGTATTATCATTTATCTGTCAATAATGACAGAAACATAAAGCAACATAATCAGTAACCAATTAAAACATGATACAACTCTTAAGATTTAATTATGGTAAAAAAAGTCTTTTTTTCTTCCGTGTGGGTATGGAGAATACATGCAAATACATATTTTGAAATCATGTTTGTATCAGGTTCCTTTTCTCTATATCGTTTCTTTCTAGTAGATTCTCAATATTTTTATAATATTTTAAGGCTATGATATAATATATATGTGGAAAGTTTTTAGTAAACTATAAATATTTACCTTTAAATCCTTATGTTGAACATATCAGAATATTACATTTCCAGGGTGAGTCATAAATATAATTGCTAAATATGACTTTGCTACTGATGTTACTAAACGATGATGATGAAAGAGTAGAGGAAAATGGACTGTCAACTATAGGAAAAATGAAATTAATTCCTTTAGTCAGAGACATTTTTAAAATTCTGCTGTGATTTGAGCTGAATTAACTGGGTACATGGCCAGCTTTGTTTCATAAACACTCTATTGAACACTACAAACATCATCTTGAGTTCAGTGTTTTGAACAATCAGAAGAACTGTGATAAAAGGGTTTGTCAAAAAAATATATCAAATAATGGCTGTCTTAATATGTGCATGCCAGGCTGAACTTCATCAGCAGTCAATAAAAGAAAGCTGTGAATCAGAAGGAAGAGCTGCTTGAATCCTGCCTCCAAATAGGAATTGTGTTTTAAACAGTGACAGTCCCTGGAATTGGGGAGAGGAAAGTGTGTACTGCTGTTTTTGATGGATTCTGAATACAACTGCTACTTGGCCTTTAAAAGAGAAGGTCTGTTCTTTGATGAGTCAAATCACCCACTGGGTGGAACAAATCCACTTGCGTGGGGCAGCATATCTATGTAAACCCAACAGAAGGTACTGCCATTCTGCCATTTTGTGGCCTTCTGTGAAAAAGGAGGCAGCTCATCTTCCGTATGACTAAGGTTTGTTACTAATGTGTATACCTAAACACCTAGAAAAGAAAGAATAAGAGGAAACAATATTAAAAGAGATCATAAACACAGAGCTGGCACTGAACCATTCTGAGAAATATTGGGGCTTCTCGCCAACCTGCAGCTATTTTTCCTTACCATGCAGCTCAGGTGTACTCAAGCTATGTTTGTAAAGCTTTTATGTTATGAGCCATTTTGATCCTTACATGTGACAGGTTTATGTATTCAGCTCTCTTACCTTTTAATGGGCCTTATTCTGTTTGCTTTAGTAGTCCCCTGACCTGAATTGCAGCAGGGAAAATGCTTGTTGTCTGTTGGAAATGAGATTTCATTGGCAGTACTCCTGGAAATAATAGATAGTGAAAGGCCACTCGATATATTTAAAGCTGGGGAAGAAAAATAGGGGTTTGGGGGTTGTGTGGAGAACAGCTGGGCAGAACTGTATCTGCAAGGGAATATTAATCAATAAACTCTTAAGCTACCATTTATTCTTTGGAAATATGAATAACAATCCTTGATATACACAGCCATATATGTGTGTTTTTCTTTCAAATTTCTTAAAGATATTACACCTTATCTTCACATGTATTTGGCAGTCTGTTCTCCTTCCTGAGTTTGAATTTCTTCATGCTGTTTTTCTTTAAATTAGCAATTTCTTGTTCCCAGTTCATATTTCTGCCAGTCAACAAAACAAATGTAGTTTTTAACACTGAGACTTCAGATTTATAGAGCGTCAGAGCAGTGGGCCAAATTCTGGTGTTCAGGGGGGAAGATATCTTAGAATGTTATTATTTCCCTAGATAATTTTATCAACCTGCTGGCTTTTTAAAATAATTGAAGTCTTAGAATCTGATTCTCAGCCTCCAAGACCATATCACCTTGTCTGATTGACTAATTATGAAATGAAAATCATAAACAAAATGTGTACTGTAGTAGTCACTGATCCTGAATTTTTAGATGTAAGAGAACAAATAAAAAAATGCAAAAGCACATGCACATTACAATTCATACTGCTGAGATTTGACATAGGGAGATAAGAGACTTTGATCTATTCTTTATATAACTGCTCATCCAGATTGCTCCTACTAAATGTGTGCTTTCAGATAAGATAATAAAGAATTCTTCTCTTTTTTTTAAAAAAAAACTTGAATAAACTTTAGCAGCTTGTATGTTTTATATCTGGTCTTTTGTATTTATATAATCTTCCATATGTGGCTGTTTAGTTAAAAATCAGTGAACTTCAGTTTGCATGGGACACTCTCTAAGACCTACATGCCCTCTCTATCTAATGGTGTCCATCTGTCAGTAGAACAGTTTCATAGTCTCTGGGTGCAGGCCTCCCATGACTTCCAGATTGTATCTGCAAGGCTGGGAGACCCTCTGGAGCATATTTAGGGTTTTCTGAGGACATCGGAGAGTACCAAAAGAGAAAGTCTCATTCTGTGAGTGGATGTCAACAGGCATGGTGTTGGGCGTAGTCCACCAGGTTTACACATTTCTGTACCTTTAAATAGATCAGCAGTAGTTTTCTCTTTATTTATGTTAGTTTACTGTGGCTCACTGCTTAACACCTCCAGCATGTGGACAGAAAACTGCCAACTGAATAACAGTTCATGCATTTGATGGACAGTGTCCATGAAAATTTATGCTATTATAAATGTGCTAGTCTTTACAACACCATGAAACTCCCTATGATTCTCCCCATGCTTCTTTTTACATAAAATGCTTTCTAGAAAGAAGTTATTTCAGTTTAGGTGCCTCCTCTGACTGTACAATATGTAACTCAAGGCACTTCTGAAAGTTTGTTCTGACAGGTCTGTGCCTTCTTGGGAAATTATATATAATCCTGATACTGGATTGGTTTACTCTGGGTTGTAGGTATGCATGCATGCAAATAGAGATCCTGCCTAACCAAACCTTCTAGAATTTGGCAAGAGGTAGGTGCTATCCAGTAAAGATGGTATGCTTTTGAAAAAACATTTGACAAGTTCTTCACCAAATTTAGCAGTCATAATGGACTAAAAAAATAGTTTTAGAATATGAAGCAGGTCATATTAAAAAGAACTGAAGGGCTTCTTAATGGAAGTAAGTAAGTGGTGGAGTTCCCAAAGGATCTGTATATGGAGAGATCAGTGTAGCCACTATTCAGTTTACAGTATTCATAAATAATCGGTATGAGAGGATGAATACTGAGATAACAGTGTTTGTGGATGATGCCAACAGTCATAATGACAAAATTCAAACTGATCTAACACACTCCAGAAGCATCTGGAAGTATTTTGAAAGTAATACCACTTGTGACAAACTTTTCTTCACTTTGTGAAGTCAAAGGCTTTCATGGCTGGCATCCATAGTTTTTGAGGTTTTTTTCCCCCAGGCTGTGAGGCTGTGTTCTAGAAGAGTTTATTCCTGACGTTTCGCCTGCATCTGTGGCTGGAACGTCAGGAATAAACTCTTCCAGAACACGGCCTCACAGCCCAGAAAAAAACCACCAAAATCTTTTCTTAACTTTGTATATTTGCTGATAGGATGTGAATTAGCTACAACTATCCAAGACAGAAAGGCCTTGACATGTGGTAGACTAAAAAGATCAAGTTCTCTTGCAGTAACAGTGAGAAAGGCAAACTGAGATGGTAGGGTCCAATTGTGTAATTTGCTGAGGTTTCTGTTACACTTGCCCTAAAACGTCTTCTCACGAGGGCTGAAAAACCTTTGGTTTCAGAGGGGTTGCAAATGGTAGGGCAGGTTAGAGAAAGAAAGTGTCATTGTACTGGCAGAAGCCTACTTTAGAAGCTGCTGTGGTTTCTCACACAAGTTCTACTTGCTGAAATTCCCTCTTCTGCATAATTATTAAGCATATAGGAGCTCTGTCCTGTTTATCACTTGACAACCACAGACTGAAGCCAGTGTTTGAAATTATTAGAAGATGGACTGGAAATAAAATACCCATTATATTGCTTTAGATGTATATAAATTGGTGATATAGCCATGTTTGACATTTTCTTTCTAAGTTTTGGTTGCATACATTTCTTTAAAAATGGCTTGTTCTAGCCTTTTGTTATGATTCAGTCACAGTTATGCTCAGGATCACCCTTAAAGTCATTTCAGTCTCTGACTGGTTTACAAATCCAGGGAGTATATCAGAGGCTGAATTAAACTGAAAGTTGATTGGCTGGTTTCTGTCAGTGTTGAATTTTTCCAACCTTATGTCAGTATTGTTCAGTTGCTCCAGCAGATTGCCATGTTGTTAAAAGTTAGTATGAGAATTCATATACAGTTTCATTTGTGAGTCTATGCATAGACACATTTTGTTGAATATTTGCATTTTTGCAACCAATTTTCTCATTTTTATTTTAACTAGTATATGTATTTTTATATAGTTTCCTGTAATATAACCTATTTTTGTACAGATTTTTTTAATTGGAGAACTTAATCAAAAAATTCAGATAATATTGATTTGCTGTTGGTATAGGAAGTGCAGATTACACAAATTCATGGAATACATTTTGTTCCCTGTTCCCAAACTCTTTCTGTTTGTCACTGTCATTGTGATTGAAAAAAGTAGGGGTGGGTGACTTGTTGCTCTCCAGATGTTGAACTGCTGCTTCCAGGAAGTCTGGATGGCCTATCCAATAGTGAAGGATCATGGCAATTGAGATCCAAGTCTTGCTAATCCCTGCTATAAAGGATGACTTTTTTCACAGATGATCTGATTGGTGCACTTTCCTTTTAAAGTACTTGTGTTCCAGTTCTGCTGTTAATGGAGTCCTATTAAGACAGCTTCATTTCAGTAATGTGGTAGCATTTTGTAGCTTCTTCTTCCCTGTGTTATTTTGTGAACACCTTTCTACTTGATGGAGGTGTTGAAACTTTTAAGAGAGCCAAGCTTTGAAAATTAATGGAGCTCTTATTAGAAACACATTATAGGAAATATCACAAAGAAGTGATTAAATAGCCAGGCTGAAGGAAGGGAAAATGTAGTTATTATTAAAATGACTTTTTTTTTATTAAAAAAGTACCAATTTAGTGGTGGTTGGAATGGACTATTTTACTGGGTTTTTGGTAATAGCTTAAGAGGGCCTTATTGGAGTATGACTCTCAGTAAATGGAAAATAGAGGATTTGTAATGACACTATTGAAAAAACTGAATAGCATAAAGCCATATATTATTGAAATTATGAGCCTGAGTGATATATAAATGTGTAATTGTTCATTAGACATAATTTTATATCTTATCTAATGTAGGCTTCATACTTTACCATAGCAGAGTGGTTGCCTATGTATAATGGTTCCATGTGGGCTCCTCACTAGTAAAGAATCATTTAAAGAAAATGCTCAATGAAAGAGCATGTACTTTACAGACAGAAGGCAACAACAGATTCAGGCCTTTTACCTTTCAACTCAAAAATCTCTGGTAAATACTGGAAAATATCTCCATCTGATATCCTTCCTGATACTAACTAAAAGGACAGTTCTATGATTCTATTGGGCTAGGGAGAGCAAAGACTTAACAGATGCTGAGGTATTTTTCTGCATTGTAGACCTTCAGATTTGTGTATATGGCAATGCAAAAATCTAGCAGTGTCATTTATTGATTTAGGTTTTCTTGTATTACAGTGTTCTTCAACTACATTGTAATGGAGGAATGATTGACTACAGTGTGATGAGGTGGTCTGTGGAATTAGTTGAATGACAGATGGGAAGTCAGTTGTGAAAGCAAGCAGAGAGCTTAGAGGAATTCAGAGAAAAAAGGATGAGATAAAAGGCTGGTGGTTGCAAGAATTATTAAGAAAGGAGTTAAGTATGGGACAATAATGAAAAGTTACTTATGCTATAGTTATTATTCTGTATCAATGAGTGTTTGTTCTGGTTGTTATTTTCCATCAAAAAATATGTGTTAAGGCCTCAATCCTATATTTTCTTACCAGAGGATAAGTGTGACTTGGGGATGGAAAAAAAATGTTTGAAAATATTCCCCACAAAAGGTAAAAAAGATATGTTTTTCAAATGTTGAGAAACCCCGACAAGAAGAATCCTGGACTGACGAGAATATTCACAGTTTGGGACTTATTCTCCGCAAAATTTGGATGGGTTTTGTTTGTACAGAAAACAGCATTTTCTGTGCAGAGAACACCATTTTCTGCATGGAAAATAATATTTCAATGCAGAAATATTAATTCATGTGCAGGAAATCTTGTTTTCTCCACACACAAAAACTGTAATTTGGGATTTGTGCTTTGTAAAATTCTACATGGTTGATTTGCATAGAAAACAGAATTTCCTGCGCAGAAAAAAACATTTTCTGTGCAGGAACTAATATTTCTGCTAATGTTTCTTACACAAACAAGTATATGAAATGAAGACTCCTATGTCCCTTGGTAAATCAGCAAGTGCTGACAGTGTTAGAGAAAGTCTGGATGCAGTGGGCAGACTAAGTGACATACCAGTTTCCTAATTTAGGACCAGACTTTTATAGGTGAGCCCTGGAATATCACACTAATGTATGAATGAGGAACAATGTGTGCAAAATATTTTTCAACAACTGTTATTGACACCAGGTGTGGGGGCACATTCATTTGTGCCCTGAGGGCTGTATCTGGTGTCAGTTGGGGGGCTCCATGAACCAAATATATATGTTCATAAATCTGTGCATAGTCTCTTTCCTCACCATTTTCTCACCTGAGGGCAGAGAAGAATTAAACCTCCCCTTGCCTGCTGAGATCGAGGGATAATAAGGTATAGGCCTACCTGTACAACAGCACACACCACTGGTACTTTTCCCATTCCTCAGCAATCAGCCATGTCAGCAGTGGGATCACTGGGATTTATGACAGGTTTTTGTCTCTCTCCTGCTCCAAATCTTCACTAAGACTGTTTCCTTCATGCTACCACTTCAGGCTACTAGTGCAGAGAAGCAGGGATCTTAGAAGTCAGAAAATATCTCCTTAAAGTAGGTAGATTCATTCTGACTTTCAAAGCCACACAGGGAGCTGCTGATTTACATTACTACTCAAAAATGGTTTTGTTAATTTTTCAGTGTGTAATAAACTCTTTGAGATAATGGGGATTACATTAAGACCATAGTAATAGAATAGTCTTAGTCAGCTATATTCAGGTGATAGTAATGAATTTCAGAGGAGTATCCATGTTTAGTCTTTGTGTCTCATTGTCTGCAGTACTTTGAAGTCAAGATATTTCATTGGAGTGTAAGCTTTTGTCAACACTTGATCAGATGAAGGACCTGTTTCCTTCAACTAGTACATATTTACATGTGGGAAATACTGTATAAGCTCTGCAAATACATCACATATTTTACTCGCCACCACCACAATATTCACAATCTTCTGTGTGGACATATACATTATTTTGTTGTTACTATGTTTTTTAAATGACGTCTGAAAAATTGTAAAAGGCTTATTTAACATTGATTCTATTAAATTAAGGCATGACATCTAATGTTTAACTATCTCAAATATATGATTTAAGTCATTTCCTCCCAACATGAGCATCTATCTGCCCCTGAGGGATGTATTGTCATGAAAGACAGATTCTAGGTATGTATTAAATTATATCTCCAGGGTCACATATGCTTATTTGGATAGGAACTGTTTTTGAGCAAATGTGTCAAAGTATTGGTATGATAATTCACTAGATGTCATGCAATCAGTGAAGTTTTGGGCATAATATTTGCTGCAGGTCTCCAGTAGAAGAAAGGAAAAGATGAAGCTTGTGTTATCCCTTGGAGTGCTGAATCAGTAAAACATGGTGTAAATTACACACAGCTGGACAGACAAGCTGCAACCCTTAGGTTGTAAATTAGATAATACAGATTTCCCTGCCTAGGTCTCTTGCTCAAATTAGAAATGTTGGGCGGTGTGTATACATTCACAGCACAGTTAGGAAATCAGAAGGAGTTGTGTAGTTCTGAAGTCAGCAAGTGTTTAATGTATAGCACTTGTTTTGCTCTTGCATACTAGGCAGATACATCTCTGCCAGTGAAGATAATAGAATTGTGGCAAGGAGTCTAATGGATGATATTGATGAAATGTCAGATGATAGCCCATATTACTGTAAAACACCATTGTTGGCTTCAGTGTGTGTGTGTGTTAATGTCTTGATGTGTACTTCCATTTAGCATCAAGATGAGGAGTCAAATGAAAAGATGACTGTTGAGTCTGAACCCGTTTGAGGTGTAGTACCAGCCAGAACTATGTTTATTTGTTGTTTATAATGATGTGGTTATGATTCTTTGTGGACCAGGACTACCATACAGACTTAACTGTTAAATATTAGTTGATAGCCATTGTATAATAATGGTTGAAATTAGCAGGTAAAAAGGTTTACAATCCACCGTTCAGAAGCAATAAGTTTTTGCAAGAATGACATAATTGGCATCCATGAGGCAAGGCAAAATCAAAACTCCATAGAAACTATTTTGAAAAATAATTAGTTACAGTTCTAGTTAGTTACATTATAGTTATCTCTCTCTTTTTTAAAAAGTTGCTCTTTACTTCCCCATTTCCCAAAAGTAAATACATAAATAGTAGAACTGTAGACTATGCTGCCTCAATATGTGTCTGTTAAACCCCATTTTGGAAGTCCTATGGTTTAAAATTGTTCAGATAAAATTCCAGATTTTGAAGCAAAATTGGCTGATTCAAACCAATTTAGGTCAGGTCCACCTGATTCAGAAATGGAGCAGAGGAGCCAAGTCTGAAGTGATTTGGACCAATCTGGGATGTCTGCATGTGCGAGGGGACAGTATATTTCCAGCTATACCATATAAGGAAAAGGTTACATCGGAATGATGGAGCTGGATTCTACACAGTGCAGCCCTAGTTTCCAATTTGAGCCAAGAATCTCACCAACATTTGCCAGCAGAGTAGAGGAGAGATGAAGTCACCAAACTGTATATGTCCAGTTCTTTCCTGACCCCCTGACACCTTTTTTTAAGTTGATGTGCCTACATGCCTAGGTACCTCTGGCTGTTTGCCATAATGTCTCTCATTACAGTACAGTTGTCCCTTCACATTCGCTGGGGTTTGGTTCCAGGACCCCCTGTGAATACCCAAATCCGTGAATACTCAAGTCCCATTATATGCAATGGCATAGCAAAATTGTGTCCCTTATATAAGATGGCAAAATCAAGGTTTGCCTTTTGGATTATTATTTTTTTTAAGAATATTTTCAAGCTGTGAATACATAAAACCATGGATGCCAAATCCGTGAATGTGGAGGGACAACTGTACTTCACTTTTGACCACAACTTCTGGTCTTTAGCTGTGCTCTTCAATGCAGATGTACTTCTATTCTGAACTGTGGGGAATGCACTTAGGTGTTCTTATGTGGTATTCTTATAGGCTTTAGGAGGACTGTACTTACCTGGAGAGGTTAGCTTACTTTCCCCCATCTCTTTACCTTTTTTATTGTGTCTCCTTGGACTGTGTGTGTGTCTGTGTGTGTAAGTGAAACACACAATTAGTTTCTTACTGCCCAAGCGTCAGACAAACATCAGTGACACCAGAGTACAAAAACCAGCATGTTCTAGCAGGATTAAGCACTTAACTGCATGCACATGCTTGCTTATTTATTTGCTTATTTATTTATTTATTTGTTAAAATTCAAATGTGTCTAGCACAAAAACCCCTGGATCTACATACCTGTCTGCAATTTGGCAGGTATTTTTTGCTCTGAATGTCTCTAGATTTCATGCTTTAGTGTTTACAAAGAACATACATCTTGTAAAGTTACAGCAAGCTTGGCTTCCCAATGTAGGTCAATGGGAGAGCCAAAAATACAGATTTTTGAATCTTGATTGAGATGTGGGATTCAAAACAGGTCAGACTGAATCTAAATCAATCAAAATTGAATTCAGGTCCAACTCAAATTGCTAAATTGGGATATGAACCAAATTGAAGGAGCCCCAATATGTGTTTAAGTGATGTTTTCTACATGTTCAGGCAGTGGTCTTTAGAAAGCAATGTTGCTTATGTGGTACTTTACCAGTCAGCATCCTTGAACCCTTAAGCCACCCCTCTCTTATATGGAAAATCATTTGAATTCTGGTGATATTACACATATTCTATTAAAATACCAGATTGTGTAATCCTTTGATGTTCTGTAGAGAAGAGGTATAGATTTCTTCACCGGTGGGCTTTTCATGAGCAATTAGGGATGAATGTGAATTATATTTGGTTTTTTAAGAAATATCTTCCTGAAGCTGGCAATCTCAGCTATATTTCTAATGGAAATGGAGAGATAGAGAATGTTGAATGTGGGGAAAAGAGGGAATTGGCACAGTCTCCCATTGAAATAGAATGGGAGTATTTAGCTCTTGAAAGGCTGGATTTTACTTTCAACCATAGTTAATTGTATTTCTGGAGCTGTATTGGGTTACCACCTCTCCCTTTTCCTGGTGGCCACTTCCTCTTTAACTATATGTAGGTAGGTACCATATTATCATACTAGGAAGAATATGATACTGAGAAGAGTGGTACCTTTTGAAAAACATGACAAAATTTGCAAGTGTCTACATAATTTCAGTGGAAAGAGTCCTGGCGACACAGTGGTTAAATGGTGGTATTGCAAGCCACAACATTGCAAGTTCGATCCCAAGGGTTCCTTTCGTAGGTTAGTAAAATGAGTACCTGGCTTGTGGGGGCAATTAGCTAACACACATTGGAAACCGCTTGGAGAGTGCCTAGTGCACTATAAAAACGGTGTAGATTTGTAGGTGCTGTTGCTTAACAATTTGTAAGTCACTCTGAGAGCCTTCATAGCTGAAGAGTAGGGTATAAATACCTTAAAAAACAAACAAAAAACCTTGTAATTAGAAAAATGACCCCTCCCCAAAAAAACCCACTAAGAGAAACTGACTGATTCATCATTAGCAATATTGACAGTGATTAGAACTTAGAGATGATTGCAGTTGGTCAGAAGCCCATGATTTTGTCAGGTTTACTACTGAAAATGTGAGTGGCAAATTATGGGGCTGTAATACTATCTGGTGATTATATTGCATGCTACATCACCTGTTTCAAACTGGATCAAGCTGGTCACTCCCCCCCTACATATTTTATTTTTTTTATTATTTATTTATTTATTTTTAATTATAATTAATTTATATGCTGCCTTTCTCCCAGAAGGGATCCAAGGCAGTTAATACATATATACAGGTAAATGTGGTACAACAGACAGAACACTAGATTTCAGTAATAGTTATTCCCTGGAGTGTGCATTTGTATAAAAGGTATGACAGGTAGGTACCATTTTTAATTAATATATGTACAGTGCATGACTTTTCAGCCATATAGTCCATTAGTGCCCTTATGTGTGCCATTTCTCTTCCTTTGACTTTCACAGAGGTCTCAAAGTACCTCACAAACTGTGGAAAGAAAATGAGACAAAGGCAAATTGGTGGCATCTCTGAGCCCTTGAAACAGGATGGCGAAGAACTAACCAGACCATACAATCATAGAATCATAAAGTTGGAAGTGGCCTCATGAGCCACTGAGTCCAACTCCCTGCTCAATGCAGGCTCTCCAGCTAAAGCATCCCCAGCAGGTAGCTGTACAGCCTCTTTTTCAAGACATCCAGAGAAAGAGACCCCACCATGTCTCCAGGCAATTGGTTCCATTGCTGAACTGCTCTTATTGTGAGAAAGTTCCTTCACATGTTTGATCACAATCTACTCTCCTGTAACTTAAAACCATTAGACCTGGTCCTATCATCTGGGGCAGCATAGAACAGGTCTCCCCCCCCCCACACTCTGTGATAGCACTTTAGGTATTTAAAGAATGCAGTCATGTCATCCTTCCATCTTCTCTTTACTAAGCTGAACACGCCCAGCTCCTTCAATGTTTTCTCATATGTTTTGTGTTCCATCACAAGATATTCCCAGGAATCAAGAATGCTCCGGAATAATCGCAAAATAATCATTACTCTAGCAGAGGGGTGTGGGAATGGAATATTGTAGTAGTTGGTATATCTTGGCACACTTGGTAGTTGATTAAGATAAATGTGGAACTGCTGTCTAGGTAATTTAATATTTTACTAGAGTTGTATTTCTATAGGAACAGCTTTCTTTGTCTGTTCCTTATGATCAATAACCATTATACTTTTTTGGCTTTTAATATTAGTTGAAATAATACAAAATATGAAGTGGCAGACAAAAAGTAGAAGACAAAATGGACTATGGAAATACATGATCCTGTAGACATTTGAATGTATTATGAAGGCCAAATGTGTAATAAATTCATAAGGTCTGCAGTAAAAATAAAAATGGGTGAGGGAAAGAATGGAAAATAAAAGGCATTGTTCCCTTTCCCAAGCACAGATAAAAGATGTCCTTTCTTGTGGCAGTGTTTGAAATACATACTCCAAATTCAGGCTGGATTTTGTGATTATAAATTACATGGTGTCCTTTTTGGGTAACATCAGTGCTTTAGCAATTAGACATTCTGTTGTTGAAGTCCATATTTAAGTTAACATAGACAGGAACACTGGTGTTAGTGAATCTGATGATATTTGTGTATACTACCATTTTCTCCACAGAGCATGGAGTGGTGTTTTAGCTTTACAACAACTCCTCAGGAATCTTAGGAGATTTTCAGACGCCTCTTTCAGCGTCTTGCCGTGCAAGCAGCCTCCGGAGCAGTAACGAGGCTGCTTCCCAGCAAGGGGTCCATTTTGGACGACGCCGTTTCTCTCTCAGCGTTATCCGTGAGTGTTGTGGCTAGCATTGGAGGCGGCCGCGCTGTTTTTCACTCATGGAAGTTGTCCATGAGTAAAAAACAGCACGGTCGCCTTGAATACTAGCCGCAACACTCACGGATGATGCCGAGAGAGAAACGGTGTCATCCAAAATGGACCCCTTGCCGCGCAGCAGCCTCGTTACTGCTCCGGAAGCTGCTTGCATGGCAAGACGCTGAAAGAGGCATCTGAAAATCTCCTTAGACTGGGGAACAGCAATGTTAACAAGACATGTGGGCTACTCAGCTGAGCAGGATTTGGCACAGGGAAAGCTAGCACATTTAGCCACTGCCCTCAAGTGCAACAATTTAGTTTCTTTCCTTGAAAATATTAATGGTTACTATTCCTTCATATGATGAAAATACAGTAAAGGTTTGTACTCAAGGACAAGAGAACTGCAACCTTCCTGCATTCATTCTAGAGCACATATAGGCATATTTGAAGGACCATATCCCCTATTGCTCTGAGATCTTCAGGGGAGGCCTTTCTCTCTGCCCCATTACTGTTTCAGGCTTGTTTGATGGGAATAAGAGCAAGGGCATTCTCAGTGACTGCTCCCAGACTTTGGAACACCCTCTCCATGGAGGCTAGGATGGGTGCCTCCTTGCTTTCTTTTTCTGTCACACTTTTAGAAATGGACTGTGATTGGCTTTTATTAGTTCACTGTGATGTTTCGTTGGTTTTTATATGATTTTTAAATGAATTTTAATGGTTTTAACTTTACAGATTTCTTAAAAATAACTTTAATATTTATACTTTTTACTCCTGCTTTTGTATAGTTTTTGATGATGATGATGATGATGCAGATGTAGATGTAAGTGTAGGTGTCTCCATTAGGGCCCATTATGCATACAGGCCCTTTTACCTTCCATACATTATTTCCAACAGGATAATTAGTAGCAAGGACTTATCTATTGTTCTGCTCTGAATCTTCTGTTCAGTGGTCAAGCCAGCTTGAAATAGGAATCCAGTATGTTTTAGGACTTCAAGGGGAAACTTTTGCCTATATAATACCCCTCCTTTCCCAACCACACACAATCTGTGATTTACAAGGTTAAATGGTGTGACATCAGAATTGGCTGCCAGACCTGAATTTTATAGCTTTGTTGCATGTTGCATTTGTTGGAAGAGGGTAGGAATGTTTTAACATCATGAGTAAAAAAAAATTCATGCTGCTGATTGAATGTTGCCATTCAGGATAGTGTAAAGTGCTAAGGGCCTCAAATTGGTCACTTCACTTCTGCTCAGCAGAGTACATGAGACTTACCTACACCAGATCAGACCGTTGGTTCTTTCAGTTCAGTATTATCTACAGAAGGGTTAGGCAAAGTATAGCTACATGTGGCTTCAAGGCTGTTTTTGGCACAATGACCAGCCCCCAGAAGTCAAGCAGTCTCTCTCTCTCTCTCTCTCTCTCTCTCTCTCTCTCTCTCTCTCTCTCTGTGTGTGTGTGTGTTTGTTTGTAAGTGCCTTAACATTGCCTGTTGACTTTTGGTGAGCCCATGAATTTCATAGGGGTTTTCATAGGCAGGGAATACTCAGAATACTTGCTACTTTTTAAAAAGGTCCTCATGTGGCCCTAAAACAGCAGGGAAAGGGATAGTATAATTGCCTCTCATGCCACCACATGGTGTGTGGGCATTTTTGGTAGTTTAAAAAAAGAACAAATTCCAGGCCGCTGAAGGGGTTGTGGTCCACCAATCTTTGGCAGTTGTCCTTATGTGTCTATGGGGTCTCTCCAGGGCTACAGACAAGAGTCTTTCCCAGTTCTTCCTGGATATGCCTGAGACTGAACCTGGGACCTTCTGAAAAGCATAAATATACAATAACACTAGCATAAATATACAAAATACCAAGTATATTCTATAAAATACATGACACACCCAACAGATGAGTGGTGAAAAGTTGGTAATAATTGTTTATGAAGCTTTCTGGAGCTCATATTAAATTGTATATGATCACTATTTCCCCTTGAGTAGGAATAAAATACACAGAACACTGCTTAGGAAAGTCATGATGAATCATCAAGTATTAAATTAATCCCTTTCACTGCTGCGCAGGATATGGATAAAATTAACATCTACTGTAAATGTTTTTATGTTCCAATTCCTCTGGCCTAAGAATGGGAGGGGGGGGGAATCCCTCGTAGCTGGTAAATTTATGTAGCAAATGGAAGTATGTAGTTGCAATAATAGATGTTGACTTGTATCCTAAGTTTTCACTCCATGATAGAATCACCTTGTGTCCTACCCATACAGAGGACAATTCTCTGTTTGGGGAGTTATCCAGTCCAAGCCTAGTTTAAGATAAAGACACATAAGAAAGGAGAGCAGGAACCCACCATTTGCCCATTAACTCTTATCACCTTGATAAACATTGAGCAGGCACACAGGTCAGGTGGATCTTCATAAATAATTATTTCTAACTTGGCATGTATGCTTACACAATAACATATACAATTTTGTACACATATGTATATAACTGAACAGGCACAGAGGTCATCAGGTTACAGTTTTCCCCACTATGTGAGGTTTGTAGTATTGAAATGATAGTATTTAAGGTATTCTTTTTTAAAAAAAAAAGTCTGCAGTTTTTTCAATTGTATGTTGTTGTAGTGTGCCTTCAAATTGTTTCTTACTTATGGTGACCCTAAGGTGAATCTATCATGGAGTTTTCTTGACAAGATTTGTTCAGGGGTGTGTGTGTTTGCCTTTGATTTCTCTGAGACTGAGAAGAGTGACTTGTCCAAGGTCATCCTGTGGGTTTCCATGCTGAGTGGGGATTTGAGTCCTGGTCCCTAGCATTGTAGTGCCTTGCTGAAATCACCAACAAAGGCAACACCACTCTAAATACCCTAGAGGCACAAGATCCTGGTTGATCTTGGAAGCTAAGTAGTGTCAGGCCTGGTTAGTACTTAGAAGGGTAACCGCCACATAATACCAGGTGCTGCGGGTTATATTCAGAGGAAAGCAGTGACAAACCACCACTGATTATTGGTTGTCTGAGAAACCCCTATGAATTTTTCAAGGTACTGTAAGTCAGTAGGTGACCTGAAGACACATACTACTAGCACTGCAACTACAAGTATGTATACACATTGGTATGTAGAAATACAGTAGGCCCTTGATATCTACTGGGGTTTGGTTCCAGGGCTCCCTGTAGATTCCAAAATCCATGGATGCTTAAGTCCCATTACATACAATGACATAATAAAATGTCATCTCTTATATAAAATGGTGAATAGCAAGGTTTGCTTTTTGGATTTTTGGGGGTGGGTGGGGATATTTTGAGCCATGGTTGGTTGAATCCATGGATGCAGAATCTGTGGATATGGAGGACTGACTTAATATGTAAATCTATTTGCTTTGTTCATTATTTTACTTGCTGATGTATTTCTTCTCATTTTGGAATTGTGTAAGTGGACTACTTTCTCTGAATGGAAGGAGTTTCAATTAATGAAGTTCTGGATGTGGAAAGGGACCTCCAATGAGTGGAAATTGACTTGTGAGAATAAAAGCTCAGAACTGATAGCGGTGCTTCATAATCCCAGTGTTTCCAATTGTTCACAGGTTACTCTCATGATCATACACATTTAGTATAGAACACTTGAGAGCTTCCATGTTTTCTTCTAGGGAATCAGGGCAAGAGCTGGCAGATATTATTTTGTTCAAACAGACAGACTTACATTATGAATTCTTACCAGCATTTATAAAGAGAGGTGCTTTTCTAGCAGTGTCACTAAGACAAAGATACCCCTTTGTATGATTATGGTTTGTATAACATTTGATAATTGGGCATACCAAAGATTAATAGTTTTAGTTGGAAGTACATAGTGAAGAATGTACTAAAGATTGCAGATTGTTTTTCAGTATCACTGTCTTGTTATTTGTACTATTGGGCCTAATTGACCAGGAGTGAGAGCATTCTGGACTGAAGTGAGGGACATTTTCAGGGAGGAATGCAAAAAATAATATCTACAGTTGTCCCTCCACATTCATGGATTTGTCATTCATGGTTTTAAGTATTCACGGCTTGAAAATATTCTTAAAAAACCAATAATCCAAAAGGAAACCTTGATTTTGCCATCTTATATAAGGGACACCATTTCGCTATGCCATTGCATATAATGGGACTTGAGTATTCATGGATTTGGGTATTCATGGGGGGTCCTAGAACCAAACCCCAGTGAATGTGAAGGGACAACTGTATAGCCAAAAAGAAGAAGAAGAAGCTTGAATGGATGAATGATGAAACACTTTAAGCTGTAAAGGACAGACCAGAAGCAAAAAGTAAAAGGTGACAGAAATAGAATCAGAAACCTGAATGCAACTGTTCAATGACTTGTGTACAGAGGCAAGGATAACTACTATAATAATCATTGTAGAGAATTAGAAGGTGACAACCAAAAAGGAAGGGCAACAGACCTCTTCTACAAAATCCAAGAATTCAACATGAAATTTAAACAAGAGTGGGGTTGCTCTACAACTAAACAGGGGAAAACATTACTTGATCAAATAGAAATAAAAAGACGATGGGAACAATACACAGAAGAACTATAAAAGAGAGATGAAAGGGTGACAGATTCCTTCAGGGAAGAATCATTTGAACAATAACCTACACTTTTAGAAAGCAAAGAGAAAGCTACACTCAGAGAACGTGGGAGGAATAATAAATTACCAGGAACATATGTCATACCAATAGAGCTGTTTCAAGCAACACAGCCAGAACCTACTCTAGTATAACTAAAATCTGTCAACAAATATAGAAAACAAAACAATGCTCCACAGATTGGAAATGATGGATATACATCCCAGTCCCTAAGAAAGAGGACACCAGGGATTAAAGTAACCAAAGGACTATTGCGTTAATTTCCCATGCAAGCAAAGTGATGCTCAAAATTCAACAAGAAAGACTTTTACCATATATAGAGGGAGAAATGGCAAATTTCCAAGCTGGGTTCAGGAAAGGAAGAATCACTAGGGATCATATTCCAAACAAATTTTGGATAATGGATTGCATCAAAGAATTTCAGAAGAAAATCAGCCTGTGCATTATAAATGATAGCAAAGCCTTTGATAGTGTAGATCAAGGAAAACTATGGATTGCTCTTAAAGCAATGGCTGTGCCACAATGTTTGATTGTCCTGTTATATAACCTGTACTCAGGACAAGAGGCTACTGTTAGGACAGAATACAGAGAAATGGAATTGTTTCTAATTAGCATGGGGATCAGACAAGGCTACATTTTATCACCCTATTTGTTTTAACTTGTATGCTGAACATATACGTAAAGCAGGATTAGACTCAGAGGAAGGAGGTGTGAATATTGGAGGAAGGAACATCAACAGTTTAAGATATGCAGATGACACCATACTACTAGCAAGAAATAGCAAAGACTTGGAAAAATTACTAAGGAAAGTAAAGGAAGAAAGTGCAAAGTCAGGTTTACAGTTTAATATTAAGAGGAAAAAAAACCCCTAATGCCCACAGATTATTTACATAACTTTAAAGTAGATGATGAAGACATTGAACTAGTTCATGATTTTGCATACCTTGGCTCAGTCATTAATCATAATGGAAACTGCAATCAAGAAATCAGAAGACTAGGATGTAGAAGGGCAGCTATGAAAGAACCAGACAAGATGCTGAAGTGTCAAGATATGTCATTGAATACTAAAGTTAGGATGGTCCTTGCCATCCTATTTCCCATTTCTATGTATGGTTGTGAAAGCTGGGTAATGAAGACAACTGATAGGAAGAAAATCAACTCCTTTGAGATGTAGTGCTGGAGAAGAGTTCTACGGATAACGTGGATGGCCAAATAAGAGAAATAAATAAATAATATTTCTTACCTGCCTCTCCTTGTGGATCGAGGCAGGGAACAACACATAAACACATAAACATATTAGTTAAAAACACGTATAAGTTAAAACTTACCAGTTTAAAAAACAAGACAGACTAAGGCATTTTAAAACAGTCAGTACACAGCTTAACATTCACAATTTAAAATCATCTGGATAGGCCTGCTGGAAAGGCCTATGGACTCTAGAGCAAATCAAGGCTCTTTCTACAAGCCAAGATGATTAAACTGGTACCATTATACCTTGGCCATATCATGAGAAGACATGACTCACTAGTAAAGATTATTATGCTTGGTAAGGTAGAAAGCAGTTGGGAAATAGAAAGACCACACTACAGATGGATAGAGTCAATCAAGGAATTGACGTCCCTGAGCCTGCAAGACCTAAGCAGGGTTGTTGAGAACAGAATTATTTGGAGGCCTCTCATTCATGGGATCACCATAAGTAGACTTGATGGCAGTTAATAACAGCAATCACTGTCTCTGTGTGTATGTTCTTATTGTCAGCAGTTTGTGAAAAAAATAAATGTTGAGGAATTGTTATAGTCTATTTTTGGAAATGGTATTTTCTATTTTTTCCTGTCTGAAAAACAAAAACAAAAACAAAAATAAAAACCAACCAGTTATTTCTTGCTGTCATTATTTTAATAACTTTTCTTTTTGGTGCAGTGTAGCATTTTGCACAGGATTTTGGTACTTGTTTCAAATGCAGATAGACATTAAGCAGGTTGGTTTGGGAATTTGCTTAACACTGGAATTAAATATGAACATGGTGGATGAGGAAAGCTGCTATTGTAAATCCACCTTTCTGGGAATAACCTTTATTGAGTGCAATACACATACTTTAGTAAACATGTATAGGATTGCACTGTGATGCTGCTCTGTAAAGTACATTTTCAGCCTGACTGCAAGCATGTTTATTCAAATGTAAGCGCTATTTAACTTTCTTTTTCAAAATATGCACACACACGCGCATGTGTACACACACACACACACACACACACATATACAGTTGGCCCTCCACATCCATGGATTCCATATCTATGTGATTCTGCATTCATGGATTCTAGCATCCATGGCTTGAAATCCCCCCCTCCCAAATCTAAAAAGCAAACCTTTATTTTGCTATTTTGTATAAGAGGCACCATTTTACTATGCCATTTCATATAATGGAACTTGAGCATCCATGGATTTTGATATCTACGAGCCGTGGGGGGGGGGGGCTGGAACTAAACCCCAATGGACCCACTGTATATATAATTTATTGTAACTTTACTAGGAAGTAAGGTCTATTGAAGTCAGGCTAACTTCAAAATGACTCTTGTGAGAGCTCATTCTATATAAAAAAAGTAACAAACGTCATAGATAAGACTTTTTCAGATGGGGACATTTACCCCATTCCTGCCTCACTAAACACCCTTCTGTCCCACTCCCATGCCTGCCACCAAATAAAGGTAAAGTTTTTGCACACTTACCTTTTTCCACAACAGGAACATCCTCCCCCTTCTCTGGCTGGCCGGGAGTGAATGCAGCTGTTGTAAAGCTGCATTCACATCCCATAAATGAAATCTCGCCCATTCTCATGAGACAATGGTGGCATGGGAAATTTAAAAATAAAAGTAAAAATAAACATAAAAAAACCCCAAGCCCCAAAACACTCTAAAAAGTTTACAAGTAACCCAGGGAGGGAGAGAAGGGTGTTGTTTACCTCCTTGTCCTGATATTCACCGGAAGTGTCCAGCACAGACCTCCCCCCGCAGTTTGCATCACACCAACATAACGGGAGAGGAACGGGGCATTTTTCAGACCACCCTTGATTCTGTGACAGAAATGGAACAGGTGATCTAGTCATGACTTTTCATTGTGAATAAAAAATTACTGGAGCAGCATGGGAGCAGCACAGAAGGGGGACGACGTCATCTGAAAGGGAAATCTTTCAGTGACCCTGTTCCATGCCTGCCACGGAGTTTATAGCCCATCTGAAAAAGTCCACAGAGTCCAGTAGATTCTGCCATACAGGATCCCTTTTTAAACACTGGAATTCTGGTGGTGTTGTAGATTCTGAATCAAACTGAGCATTCATGAGATTTCTTTGCTGGCTGTTGCTGCCATAGGCTTTAAGGTGGGAGAGCAATCTTAATAACATGTTAATCACTGCTCAACATTCAGCAAAACACTCAAGGTTTGACTTATTCAGGCTTGTCAGCAAAATATATTGTTCAGTCATGCAGCTCTGATGCAATTAGACTGTTGTTGAGAAAGTGTGTTGTCATCTTCTTCTTATGAATTTAGCATCCGAGGTATACCGAGGTAAAAATATAGAATATAACTGTGCAAAAATGGGAGTAAAAAGGATGAGTGTGGGTGCATCCGTGACTGAATAGAAAGACCAGAAAGTTCCGGATTTTGTTCCTATTCTTTCTGATTTTCTTTTGAAGATCCATACATGTTTTGTTTATTCCAGAACATTTTCTCTTTGCTCCCAGTATGATTTAGATTTAAAGTTATGATTTAAATTTATGATTTAAATCTTTAATTATTATTTAGATTTAAATTTAGATTTAAAGTCAGAGACTTTAGGTACCAGCTCCCCAGGTAAATTTATTTTAATCCAGTTTAAAATCAAAGAACAGAAACAAAATCAGTCTGGATGCACCCAGTGACACCTTTCACCACTTTTTAAGCACTTGGTTTCCATCTGACAGTTTTATCAGATTGTTTTGGAATCTGGCACAAGCTTTTCGTGGATGCAAAATTGTTGGCTATTAGCTCGACCCATGCAACTTTACTAGGGCATAGATTATTGAGGTTTATAATAGCAGAATTTTTTGTGACTTAATACGCCAGTGTGATTTTATGTTAAAAACAAACAGAATGATTATTCAGTTAACTTGCAAGTTCTGCATCCATGTATTCTCCTTATATCTGTATGTGGACAAATGTACCATTTCCATGTTTTTATGATTGCCCAGAAATGGTTGAGACACAACAGTGTTTGCAAACAGTTATTCCGAACTTACTGTGTTAAGCGTTATGCCTAATGTGAAATGGTTGGGAAACACATTGGTACAGCCAGGACGGGGTCTATTAGAAATTGCTGTAATGTATATGTTCTGCTACCATGTTGACAGGAGTGCCTGAGGGCTGAGAGATCTCATTTCCCCATCTGTTAACAAGTTGTTTTGTATGCCAAATGGTAGTCAAACACTTGATTAGATTTAAATGTCTAATGGAATCTACTATCTTGGCTACAGCTGTGTGTAGTCCAGAAGTAAACAGACAGATATAATCATAGCCACTGTTATGACTCAATATCTGGTATGTTTCCTGTGACTGCTCAGTGATCTCAAGATTGGACACACCTTACTATAAAAGAGACACCTCCACTGATGATATTTTAAAATAAATTTAAGAAAATGTTTACATACGATTTTTTTTTAAAAAATATTTAAATGTATATGTTTATGTCTTATTTGGCACAATAGCCTTTGTGGCTATATAAAAGGATGTTGTTTATTTGATTTGATGTATATCCCACATTTCTTCCAAAACTGGAACTCAAAGTGGCTCACAACAAAGTTAAGAAAAACAGAACACCCTGATACAAATAAAAACACAAGATGTAATCCTGTTGAAACCCCATTAAACAAATAAAAAAAAATCAGAATAATTAAAAGCCATTTAAAAGCAGATGAATAATGTTTTAAAAATGAAGCAGCCATCATTAAAAAAAAAAAATCCCTTCCTTAGCATCCAGCCAACTGCCACAAACTGTCCTGAATAATAATTAAAAAGTCTTTGTGGACTGGTGGAAGACAATAGGAAGAGGGGAAGTCTAGCCACCCGTGGAACTGAGTTCTGCAGCCAATGAGAAGGTCCTGAAACAAATTACAGCAGTAGGGTAAATAAGTAATGAAACATTTTATCCGTGTACTAAAACAGAAACATTGTATGGAGTACTCTGAGTTATTTGTTGTTCTTTCATGACATTTCAGGGAAAGATATCAAGCCTGTGAAAATCCTAGGCTCCCACAGACCCACTGCAGGATAAAATAAGCAACAAAGGTTTGGTTGGATGATTGGGGAGATATTATATTCACAGAAATAAGTATAGTCCTGAGCAGTTGTTATTCTTCACCCCACAAAGGGATGGGGAGTAAGAGTGCATGCAACTGAGACAAATATAAACTTATATCAGTTTTGAGATTGGAATAAATTACAAGCTATAAACTGTAACCAGCTGTCATGACTTCTCAGATAAATGGCAGAAAATCTATCTTATTTTTTTAAAAAAAATAATTTAAAGTGTATCAATACAATGGCTAATGATGGGCTGCAAAATGAATGATGGACTGATTAGCTGAGAGTAGTGTTTTCTAATCATATCGATAAAGAGCCTAAAATGTTATATTCATTTCCTAGTGATTAAAGGATCTTTGCAGTTAAAATTCTTACCTGTGGTTAAGATACACAGTTTCTGCAATTTGATCCATATAGTGTTGATATGTAGGCACACTTGTGCACAGTTCTAGTAGGATGCTGAAAACAGTGAGCAAAACAAATAATACATAAGTGTAAATCCATTTGTTAGTCTCAAATATGGGGATCCATGAATCAATGGGAACTGCATAAATCCACATGTAGGTAAGTTCCATTGATTTAATGGGTCTGTTTTAGTTGGATTTAGGTCAGAGCCACTAACACACACACACACACCAACAATTCCAACTGTTTATATTTTCCTTTTGCTAAGAGAGAGAATGGATTTCAAAAAGCTTGTAATGTGTTTTGTTTGAGAGCTCACAGAACAATCATTCTGAAGTTGTAAGGGTGTCCTGTGGTGAAATGTATTTTTTTCCCCCATACCTCTGCTGTACTTCTTGAAGCAGAGCTCATCTTCATGTGTTGATCATAAACTTATGTTCTCAGGAGTCTAGATTTCAGATTTGAGCCTACAGTTTGTTCATAACTGGTAGGGTCTAGGGAAACGTAGGACTAGTTCCGAGTTTCAAACTGAGTATTTACTTGTGTTTTTGAATGACACCTTCCAGCAAACTGTTGCTGAAACTTCTGACATGGTGGTGCTGTTGAAAAGAGGAGAGGTTTTTATAAACCTGTGCTTAAAGGAATATGCACAGACAGCATCATTCATAGACTGCTTTGTTGTTGGAAAAACTTTGTAGCATTCTGATTCTAAGAGACTGCAGTGGTAGCGCACACATCCTTCTGCAGTGCTGTTATAACACATGTTGTATACTGGTATAATGCAATGTTTTGCAGTGCTTGTACTGGCACAGCTTTTGGTACTTCCCATTCTAGATATTAATTTACTACTGTAATATTTTTTAGGATAAAATGAGAGTGTCCTTGGAAAGTATTTCAAATTATACTTTGACTTCAAAAAGCCTATATATGCGTATCTGTAGATTGCAAGCAAAGGCTTTGCTTTGTTTTCTTCTGCATTTATGTTAAGGTAATCTTGCTTCAGTTCCATTAATACGAAGGACCAATTTCACACATGTACTGGGTGCAAATTGTTTATAGAAAAATAGTTCGAGAAACATGTTTCCCATTTGTAGCAAGTGGACTATGAGCACTTCCATGTTTTTGGCACACCATTGACATTCTTGGTTTCCTTCACATTTGCTCACAGTTTTCGTCTCTGTCTTCCTTCAGGAGAACCACTAACTGCTCAGATTCCTCCTTTCATCTTACCATATTTCACTATTTTACTAAAAAGTGTGTGATGTGTGTGGGGGTTATGCACTGCTGAAACTATGTTTTCTCCTTGAGGCAGATGGACTTTCATTCTAATATTAAGACAGGGAGAGGAAAATGCTTCATTTTTTCTAGACAATGCATAATTTTGTACACTATCATGTCATCCTTACTTGTCTTTTTCCTAAACTAAGTAGGTTCAAACATAATCTTCTAGGGCACTTGGCTAAGTTTGTGGATTATTTTAGTTTCCTGTTTTGCTTCTTTTCCAGCTATACAGTATCTATTTTGAGCATTCCTTTCCGGGACTCTCACCTATAGCTTATATTCAACCAGTGTATATGTGAAACTTGATTCCCCCCCGCTATCACTTTGCACTTACTGGTACTTTCATTAAACCACATCTGTCATTTGACTGTCCCTTTATGCAGTTTAAAGATATCCTCTTGGAGTGCTTTGCAATCCTAATTGTTGTTATTCAACATCTTGATTAATCTGTTTCCATCTACAAATTTGGCAACTTCACTGCTCACTCTCAAATCCAGATAATTTATGAAAGAAAAAAAACCCCACATCAGTCACAACAAAGAACCTTAGATGACTTCACTTTTTACGTCTCTCCATTGTGACAACTGTTTAGTCCAAATCTCTGTTTACAGTTTCTTAGCTGGTTACCAGTCATCTTATTCGATAGCTGCTGAGTTTGATCAGGACAGAAACTATGGGGGACTTTATCTAGGGGATTTTTAAAAATCCCAGTATACAATATCTGTTTGTCACTCCTACCCACATTTAAATTTTTTCATTATTATTTACTTGAATTTTGCATTCTTGGGTTTAATATTTTAGTAAAATGCATTGAGTGAGTTGCTATGAACAGAATAAGCTATATACCATCTACTTTCCATTTAAATGTTCTGAAATTCCAAACTATTGTATTTACTGTCACTTCTTTTTAATCAACATTTTATGAGATATAGCTTAACTGTGCACATAATCAGAATCTGATGATGCCTGGTAATGAAGTTGTTTCATCCTTTTGGTCTTATTAAATCATTTCAAGTAGCCACTTGTAGCCTCTTGAACTTTTCATTTCAGATAGTCTACCAGATAATAGACATAGAAAGAGATTAAAAAAATGAATTTTAAAACAAAACTTTGGATGTGTTTTGGTAGGGAATCCTGTATTTTGTTGCATTGCTGTGGCTTGAAGAAATTTTTAAACAAAGAGAAATAAAGGTTCTGATGAGTAGGATTCATTAAATTGTTAAACTACAGTATTATTATCACTTATACTTGGAGTTTGTTTTGTAGTGCAGTGTATTCCTGGATTATGTTCCTTTCAGTAGGACACTTCCAAGTAAGTATAATATTGCAATCAATACACACACACACAGAGAGAGAGAGAGAGAGAGAGAGAAAGAAGGAGGGAGGGAGGGAGATGGACGAGCCAACATGGTATAATAATAATAATAATAATAATAATAATATTTTATTTCTATCCCGCCACTCTGCAACACAATTGGGGTGGCTTACAGTATAAAAACTCCATAATCACAATACCCTAGCCCACCCACCCCTTAAAATAATATTAAATTATGAAGGATTAAAAATATACAATAATTAAAAGTATATAAATTAGAAGAAAAAAATAAAACATACAATCACAGCCCAGAAAGGACAGCCGAGTCTTGGGCCGGGATAATTATTCAGGAAAGGCCTGCCAGAAAAGATCCGTCTTGACAGCTTTCTTAAAGCTGTCTAAGGTGGTAATAAGATGGATCTCGTCCAGCAGGCCATTCCATAATCTGGGAGCAGCAGCGGAGAAGGCCCTCTGGGATGTCAATGACAGCCTTGTTTTCATAGGCTGTAACAGATTCCTCCCAGAGGACCGAAGTGCATGGGGAGGGTTATACGGAAGGAGGCAGTCCCGGAGGTAAGTTGGACCCAAGCCATGCAGGGCTTTAAAGGTCATAACCAACACCTTGTACTGTGCCCGGAAACTAACAGGCAGCTAGTGGAGAGCTTTTAGCACAGGTGTTATATGCTCTCTTCTGGAAACGCCAGAAATCAACCTGGCTGCCATGTTCTGGACTAGTTGAAGTTTCCGAGTCAAACACAAGCCCCATGTAGAGCGCATTACAGAAATCCAGACGGGAAGTTACCAGTGCATGTACCACAGTTTCAAGGTCCCTAGTTTCTAGGAAAGGGCGCAGCTGGTGTATCAGCCAAAGTTGATAACAGGCACTCCTGACCGTCGCATTAACCTGATTAGTCATCTGGAGTTATGGGTCCAGGAGCACCCCCAGACTGCGAACACAATCCTTGGAGGAGAGTGTAGTTCCATCTAGGATTGGAAGTTGTATTCCCAGACCTGGTTTTGGGGCTGTAACTGTTAGTACCTCCGTTTTGTCTGGATTCAGTCTCAATTTGTTTTTCCTCATCCAGTCCATTACTGCTTTAAGACAATCATTGAGAGGAGAGATGCCATCTGAAGTTGAAGCTGATGACCGAGACATGGAGAAGTATATCTGGGTGTCATCAGCATACGGATGACACCGCACTCCATGCCTCCGAATGATAGAGATTTGAGCATTGGAGTATGACCCTGGAAACCAGGGTATGAATCCCTGCTTGGCCATGGAAACCCACTGGATGACCCTTGGGCAAGTCACCAAGTCACAATCTCTCAGCCTCAGAAAAAGGCAGAGGCAAACCCCTCTGAACAAATTCTGCCAAGAAACCCCATGATAGGTTCGCCTTAGGGTTGCCATAGGTTGGAAACAATTTGAAGGCACACAACAACATATTTATGTTGTTTTAATGTCAAAGATTTTATTAATGCTATTCTCAACACCTACATATAGTATAAATGGACTATTTTTGCTGACGTTATATCCCTGCAGATCTGAATAAATTCTGTAGACGCAGAGCAGATACACTTCATCTGAAGCACCTAGTTCAACATTCTTGAAAGCAGGACATTCCTTGGTTAATAATATATGCATGTGGTGGACTGAAGAACTGATTGTGCAACCTTAGCTAAGGTTTAGCATAAGGTTAGTCCATCTGTTGAAATGGATGACAAAGGGAAGAGAACAGTGACATAAACTTGTATGTGGGGAAAGACTACTGTAAGAATTAGACCTACTTTTCTAAGAAAAGGTAACAGGACTGAATCACTAGTGCAGATCTGTGGGACTAGGAAAGGAAGATAAAAATGTATCTGTTTGGAGTCTGTTTCTATCCTTTTTTATTATTTGCATTGAATGACTAAGTCATTTTGAACATTTGGGATTTGAACTGAGTTGATTGCTTGGATATACTGATTAATGAATTACATTCTGTAGGGTGAGATGGGCAGGAAGAATCCGTAAGCATTGGGAACCTAGGACCGCCCAGAGAAGCAGGAAGTTGACCATTGATCTTATAGAGTTTAAATCCCTTTGTTCTCCTCCAAGAGGCCAGTTCAACTTCCTGCTTCGCCCAGGGAAGATCAGGATCTCGCTCCTCCACCTTTCCACTTTCTTCTACCTCACCCCCCCACCTCATTCTTTCTGCCTTAGTCTTAGATCTCTTTCTATCTGTAATTCTTAAAAAAAAAAAAAAAACACTCCTCCTTTTTTGCCTGCTCCGCTTCTCCCCCAGCTTCCTTCTAGATATCTCTCTTACCTTACTCCCCCCCCATCGCCTCCCCGCATTGCGGGATCCTCGAAGGGGACGGATTGAACCAAGCAGCAGGCTGCGAACGAGCAGAAAACGGCAGCCTCTGTTCCCCAGAGCCCCCACCATGGCGGCTCGGAGGGAACCACGCGGGCCAGCTCCTCCTCTTCCAGCCACCCGGCACTCCCGGTGGCTCAGAGGAAAACCGCCAGAATTGCGGAACAGGCCCTGACCGGAGGTGGCTTGCAAAGCGCGCCAAAAACAAGCCGCGCCAGCAGCCCCAAAAGAACCAGCAGCCCCGGTCGAAGGAGCAGCGTTCCGATCCCTCCAGGAAGGAGACGGACGGACGCTCGACAACCAGAGGAGAAGACGCTGATGTTGGAAACTGCCTGGATGACGACCAGGAGGCGGGAGCCTCTGAACAAGTAAGAGGGTCCCATTTGGGGGAGGAGATGCGAGCGGCAACCCAGGATCCCCTCCCAAAGCAGGCAAAACCTCATCCCCCAGCAGCGCTCGAGCTCTCACCCAGCGTGACGGAGGAGTGGGGGGGGGACGAGTTAGACGCCACCCAGGGGGAGGGGGAAGAGGAACCCTGACTCTTGGATGATTCGGGGACCCTGATGAAAAGCATGGGGGAATAGTGCCCCATCCAAAGGGGAGGCTTTTCCGATTGGCGCCCCAAGTGTTGTTGAACGCCCCCCCCTTTCCAACAAGGAGGGCTCGGCATTCCTCAAATAAGGGGCACAGGCAGGAGGCAGCCCTCAGCCAGTAGATCTAGGGCTCAAGGGCCTCCAGAAATTGGTAAAGGCCCTCTAGGCCCTGGAAGGGGAGACCACAGGCTGACGCTCAGCCGTCCACCTCCACTGGGGGTGGGGTGCTACTTCACCCAATAGGCCCCCAGGAAAGAAAGACTCCCCCACCAGATACTCCTCTGAGGAATTGGGGGAAGTATCTGAGGGGGAGGGCATGGTGCCAATGTGGACACACAAGATAAAGAGGATGGGGAATCCCCTGCTTCAGAACCCTCGGAACCAGAGATTTTGGAGAGAATTTTCCAAGGGGACAAATTCTCCTACCTACGTAACAAGGCCCTTTTGGTCTCTAGAGCCCTGTAACACCCAGACCACTATGCCTCACTGACCCCACTACTGTTTTCACAGTACATATATTCTATTAGCTGACACACATTGGAAACTGCTTAATGCAGTGTGGATGTGTAGATGGCCATTGCTTGGAACAATTTGTGGGCCGCTCTGATAGCCTTGTGGCTAAAGAGCGGGGTATAAATAAATAAATGCGTGACACTACCCTGGTTTCCAGAGCCCTGTAACACCCAGACCACTATGCCTCACTGACCCCACTACTGTTTTCACAGTACATATATTCTATTAGCTGACACACATTGGAAACTGCCTAAGGCAGTGTGGATGTGTAGATGGCTATTGCTTGGAACAATTTGTGGGCCGCTCTGATAGCCTTGTGGCTAAAGAGCGGGGTATAAATAAATAAATAAATAAATAAATATATTATTATAAGATGATTCCATGCTGTCTTCTACACAGAAGTAAACTCCTCCTAAAGGAGGACATATTAATAAACACAGTCACAATAAGACAGTCTTCTCCAACCTAGCGCTCCTCAAATGGACCGAAGTCCCCATCATCTTCAACTGTTATCCTCAACCAATTGGGATTATGGGAGTCGGAGTACAGCATATCAGGCTGGTGACTCCATATATCTCTATGTCTTTTGCAAGGGATGGCCATGTAAGAGCTGATATGGCACAGTTTGGAGGTAACCAGACTTGCAAATACTTGTCTGTAGTCTGGGAACTTCCTCGACAACAGTACATTATCAATCTGGGCAACCATTTGTTTTCTTAAAAATGTATGAAGACTCTTGCTGCCTCAAAGCAACTGTCCATCTAGTCCAGTCCTGGGTGCCCAGTGCCTTGACTAACTGAAAGCCTCCAGGAAGACTGCAACAGCAGCAGGGGCCCCCACCCTGGCACGCTGATCCATCTGGATCAGACATTGGGATGCTGACACACAGTCTAGAAACGCCCTTATTATACCAGCCTTCAAAGGAACCAAGTTGTTCGGTGATGATGCTTGAAGGATATTCTGGTGGAAACAAATAAGAAACAAGCGATGCCTTCAGCAAGCCCAAGTAGGACAGGAAAACTGGGAAGCGACCCTCTCAGCAGCCTTTCAGTACCCTGGCTCCTTTCGACATCCAAGGGCAACGGTAGACGGGGAGACTTTCGTTCCTCTAGACCAGCCTGGTCCAAAACCAATTATGTTACTTGACACGCACCATTCTCCAACCCAAACGCAAGTCACAGAGGGGGATCCCAATACCAAAGAGGGTCCTCAAGGCAACAGTCCTGACTCGGACAGCGGGAGGAAGGCTGCCCAGGTTCCCAGACTCATGGGTAAACCCCACCTAGGTCAGTTGGCCCCTGAACACCATAAAACAGGGATACAAGGTCACCAGTTTTCTTACCGGCACCAATCCCATCAAACCCAAGGAAGGCATTAGACCTCAGGACAGCCATCAACCACCTACTGGGAATAGAAGCCATAGAGGAGGTACCAGCATCCCAGCGTTCTTCTCTGGGATATATGCATACTTCCCCACAGTACCAGAAAGGGCGGAAACCGCGGGTTGGTATTAGTCCCGGAGTACACAACCTCATGCGCTGCTTACAAACTTGTCTGGATGGAAACACTCTCGTCGATATGGTGAGGCATACAGGAAAGAGACTTCCTGGCATCACTGGTCCTGTCGGAAACCTACTTTCACACCATGATTCATTCAGGCAGCAGACACTTCCTCAGGTTTGCGTCCGGGGAGGAACATTTCCAATTCAAGGCTCTCCTTTCAGTCTCTTGACAGACCCCAAGGGTTCACGAAGGTGCTGGTGGTTCTAACAGCACACCCGAGGACCAAAGGGATACACCTGCATCCATACCAGGGCGACGCCCGCCTCTCCGAACACCGTCGAAAGCAAGATCAGAAAGGGACTTGAGATACACAATCAACTTCCTACAACGCCATGGCCTCCTTGCGAACTTCAAGGAAACCATTCTGGCCCCTTCAAAGCTAGGAGTGCAATTAGACAAGGTAAATTACCATGTTGCCCTCCCGGGAGAAAGTCAGCCTGTACTAAGGCGGGAGGCCGGACAGATTCGAGCTCGGAACCATAAACCCTCTAGCATGCCTCTTTGGTCATCAATCTAGGTGGTTCAGTGGTCCAGGTTCCACCCCAGTCCTCTACAGGCATCCTTCCTTCCATGTCAGGAGCAGATAGCTCGAATATGGAGCCCTCTCCATATTCGTCCCGATCTCTGTAAAGGACATGCTCCTAGGGTGCCAAGCCCCCCCCCCCCCCGACCATCAATCACCAGGCAGTTGCAAGTTGCAATTACCTCGGACGCAGTCTCCGAGGGGGGCGGCCACTGTCTGGATCAGGCGGCTCATAGGACCTGGTCAAGACAGAACAGCTCCACAGCATAAATCGGCTGGAACTGAGAGCACTAGCCCATTTTTCTCACATCCTGGAGGATCAACACGTCCTGCTACGGACAGACAAAAACACAGCCTGCCCCTACATAGCGAGACAAGGAGGTCCCAAATAAAGATCTCTACTCCGGGAAGCGGAGGCCCTCCTCAGGTGGCCAGAGTCAACGGTCCAGTCTCTCTCGGCATGGTACCCCCAAGGAGAGGAGAACCTACATGCAATCTACCTGAGGAGACTCACATTTCTCCCAGAGGAGTGGTAGCTGAATCAGGAAGTCTTCCTTCAGGTACAAAGGAGGTTCGGGGTCTTGCAGGTAGACCTCTCCTTAATGTCATGAAACGCCAAAATTTCCACACTCCTTGGCCAAATCCAAATAACCTATTTCCCCCAAGACCAGCAGGGCTTCTACACCTCTTTTCCCCCCCCTTCCCCCCGATAGGGAAAGTGTACAGGAAAACACGGGAGGAGGGAGCGCAGGTGGTCCTCCTGGCCTCCTGCTGGCCACGCTGGCCGGGGTTCTCAGATCCGAGACAGATGGCGGTGGAACCACCAATGAAGCTCCTGTCACACCTAGATCTGCCTCTCCAGGGCCCAGCCTAACACCCCAGTGTGGCAGGGCTACAGCTGACAGCCTAGAGATTGAATGCCAGGCCTCAAAGGACCGCAGCTACGTTGCCCAGGTCACAGCCTCACTACGGAATCCAGAAGACCACGAATGAGGAGAATCAACCAAGGTTGCATGGTAAATTTTCTCGCAATGGTGCACTTCAGAAAGAGTGAGACCCATGGAGGTCTTAACCAAGCACGGCCGGGCCTTCCTTTCAAGAGGTCTAGACAAGGGTCCCAGGATCAACACAATGAAGAGACAGGCAGCTGCTTTGGCAGCCCCCATCCAATGCCCCCAAGGGGGTCGAATCTCAGCACACCCAAACGTGAGGAGATTCCTAACAGGGGCAACTCTGATCTCACCCCCCAGTTCACCACAGGCCTCACACATGGAGCCTCCCGTGGATGTGGAGACAACTAACATGTCTCCCCTGTGAGCCACTCAGGAAGACCCCAATTCGAAGGCTAACCCTCAAAGCGGCCCCCTGGGGGCCACCACCTCCGCCAGGAGAGTTTAGGAATTATCAGCTCTCTCGGTAGAGAACACCTGTGCTCAGTCGGAGAGGACTTTGTGCCTCTGCATACCAACCCGTCCTTCCATCCCAAGGTCTTATCCAAATTTCGCATTGCACAACAACTTACCCTTCCATTCTTCCGTCCCAATCCATCCCAGCCCACTGAGATATTATGACTCAAGATGGCATTCAGGAGGGCACTGAAAGTATACATTAAGCACACGGCTCCCTTCAGGAGACGCGAATCACTCTCCGTATCCTTCAACCCGGCCTTGATGGGGACACGGGTATTGAGGCAAACGATTGCAAAATGGATCAAGGAATGCATTTTTGAGGCCTATGGCTCAGCCAAAGTTTCCTGTCCCCGAGGGGGTTGCGCTCACTCAACCCACTCAGTGGCTACAGAAGTCTGTCGGGCCGTGACCCGGAGCACTTCGTCCATCTCCATCCGACATTACTAGGCGGACACGTATAGATTTGTGGGAGCCACCTTCAAAAGAAGTGTGCTTCATGTCGTTGTATGCACCTAGTTCCTCCTATCACACGCAGTCACACCCTCCCTAGGTGATTCTTAGGCTTGGGTATGTCCCAATGCTTACGGATTCTTCCTGCCCATCTCACCCTACAGAATGTTACATTGGGTACTTACCGTGAAGGTACTTTCTGTAGGGTAGATGGCAGGAAGAATCCATCCCACCCTGTGACTGCAAAGGAGGGTCCATACGGGTTCATAATTGTTTTCTTTCTATGCTTCTAATATGCATGTTTGTCTTAAAGGAAAGAAGCTACCTCACTGATCACCAGGCTTTGCTAGTCAGAGAACTGGCCTCTTGGAGGAGAACAAAGGGATTTAAACTCTATAAGATCAATGGTCAACTTCCTGCTTCTCTGGGCGGTCCTAGGTTCCCAATGCTTACGGATTCTTCCTGCCATCTACCCTACAGAAAGTACCTTCACGGTAAGTACCCAATGTAACATTCTGCTGTTTATTGGACACAATAAAGTATGTAATTAGAGCATTATTAAGTACAGTATGATCCCTGTGTCCATGGTACTGGTACCACGGTTTCACTTACCTGCATTTGAAAAAAATATGTTCTCTCTAGGCATTTTCTAGGTTCTCCACTATGATTCTGTGGTATGCTTCTGCTGAACGCTGACCATAGAGTTGCACTGAAGAACTTAGAAAATGCCAAGAGATGTGTTTTCTCTCTAGAAATCTCTAGGTCTTCCAGCACAACTCTATGATATGGTTATGCCTGACATCAGTCATTTCAATAAAGTTGTCTATTATCCATGGTTTTGTGTTTCCATAACAAGCTCAGGAACATACCCCCTGAAAATATGGGGACTGTACTGTATAAACCTTTACAGTGCATGATCAAATGTACTATGGAGCACAGATAAAGATGTAGAAATCATTGTCAACTAATATTCATGTTTAACATTAGCCAATTAAAATATCCCAGGGCATTTTAACATTACAGAATTATAGCACTCTGTTTCCATTTCAACAGCCATGACATCATCCTATGAAATCCTTGCATTTGCAATTTAGAGAGGAGTACAGTATTTAAAATTCTCAGCTAGAGTATTCTAGTGCCGCAACAAACAACAAGTCCAAGGATTCCATAGGATGTAGTCATGGCAGTTACAATGAAATATAGTTCTATACATGTTAGTGTGAAATGGCTCCCAGTCTATGTGCCAAATTACACAAAGCATCTCTGGGTTGTTGAAAAGCAATAGCACAACCAATAAATTTTTTTGTGTGAGAAGAGTACTTCAGGTACTTTTGATGACCATTTAACTAACATGGATAATGCTCCTTGATCAATTTTCAGTTCTAGGCCTCCACTCTAGTTTTTCTTTTTCTTTTCTTTTTGTCCTTCCAATTTGGACAAAATTGGAAGAAACTGTTGCAGCAGTCTATTTCAAAGGGAAAACTGAGCAATCTGTAATACTGATAGTTATACCAATTTTCACTAAGAAAACATTGCAAATTTGTCCACAAACTTCACTAAGGAATTTCTAAAGGAGTGAAAGGGCATTTATAAGATGCTTAAAAGCTACTTTGACACTGGGGATTATGGAATTTAAAATAATTGGGAGCAGACTGATACTCAGACTGAAAGGGGGAGGATGATACTGTGAGGTTTTTCACTGTACAGTATTTCTTAGTTGCTCAGCATTGCTCTAAGGTTGCAAGATGTCATTGCCACTGTATCTAGAAATAATCTCCAGTGAAGAAGAAAACAATTTCCAATGTTGACCTCAAAGCTACTGTTTAGTTCATCTTTCTCCAAGATCTTCTGTAATGCCTTTCAGAGAAGATATGTCTAAATTGATTTGCCACTGCATTCAAGGTGCATTTGAAAGGCATAGCATTGTCAGTGAATATGTTAAGGGCTATGATAGGGGATGCACAAGAATATTCTCTGATTTTTGCCTGAAGTGATATTTTGAACTTTCTGGGCCAGCCAAACATCTAAGAAATTCTAAGAGAAGCAGAAATAATTTGGATGAGATTCAATTCTTCAGGGGGATTTTCTCTCACAGTGATTTGCCACCAAATGTCACCCAAAGCAGTGGTTAAGGTACTTTGGAAAACTGTGTTTGGGTGAAGCATCTGCATGGATGCTGAAGGAAGCTAAACTTTTAAAAGGATATCAAATCTTCCTTCAGTGATCTCAGATATGGCACAGGGAGAAGAAGCTGTAGAGTTCCAAATTGGAAGATGGTGTGGGGAACCAGTGGGGCAATGTTGACCACATATGCCCCAAGGACAATTTTCTACCCCCCCAGACTTCCCTTTTAATTTTTTTTTAATCCTCAAAATGCCTCCAGACTTGGAGTGCAATTTTGCCACTACCCATGTTTTAATCTTAAGGGACATTTCAAAATTAGAAGTTATTTTCAGTCATTTCCTGTCTTGGAAAAAGGCTTCTCTGGGTGCCCAGTATGGGAGGTGGGGGATAGGGAAATTGTCACCAGACACATCCACATGGTTTCCAAGTCCCCTCCTCCCATGTCCAGGGGCTGTTTCACACTGCACAAGTATCACACTATGGTCTATGATACCATTTTAGCTGCCATAGCTGTATCCTATGGAATCCTGGGTTTTATAGTCTTGTGAGGCACTAAAACTCTATGACTGAGAATGCTAAATGCCCATCCCTGAACTTCAAATCCTAAAATTTAGTGGGACAGAGTCATGGCAGTTGAAGTGGAATCATAGTGTTATACAGTTGTCCCTCCGTATCCATGAATTTGGTATCCATGGATTTAAGTATTCAGGGCTTGAAAATATTCTTAAAAAATAATAATCCAAAAAGTAAACCTTCATTTTGCCATCTTATACAAGGGACACCATTTTGCTATGCCATTGCATATAATGGGACTTGAGTATTCACAGATTTTGGTATCCACAGAGGGTCCTGGAACCAAACCCCAGCGAATATGAAGGAAAAACTGTAATTATGTAGTGTGAAAGGGCCCCTGATGTTCCAAGTTCCCCCATCTAGGTTGGAAATTCCCCACCAGTCAAATTCCATGGAATGTTAGTCATTTGCCCAATCACTAAAGCAGAATTTGTTTCTTCTCTAACCATATAAATACTCATGCTAGAACCCATGTGATAATCTCTATCTAGCAATGAAACACAATAAGAGCTAACATATGATCTCCTCAGCTCTGTACTCTAGACTTAAGCCTAAATTCAAAATATCTCATTCTTTTTCTCTGTGATGATTTAATCCTACATCTCTGTGCACATGTAAACTTGTGCACATACACACAAACATGACATTTTGCCCCACTTCAAGGTTATTAACCATAAAAACAAAAGATGTTGGGGCAAACCCCATAGTTTCTTATTCCTGGCCCAAAACTGAAATTTGACTTGGAAGCTTACATATAGGAAGGACCTGCAAAGATCAGTCCTTCCAACCTAGTATCATTTTTGTCCCTGAAGCTGTTGCTTTAACAAAGCACTTATGGACAACACATAAGCCCAATGTAGCCTCAGAGATCCTCCCAGGGTATCTCAGAACAAGTAGTGCACACTTTTGAAGTTCCACAGATTTCACTGAAGTTTCACTGAGAAAAACCTGTGCTACTGAACAGAATTTGGATGTGGTCGTATATCCTACTTTGTCTGTCATGTTAACATGCTAGCAAATGTTTATTATCTTGTAAGATGAAATAATACAGTTGCAAATTATGCTATCCCAGAGAGCCAATTACACTTTTAGTAACTTGAAAATACCTATTTGCTTGTAAGAGCACTACTCCGTATTTGGAAAAAATATAAGGCAAAAAACATTCTGAACACTCCACTATGGGTATTGCCACATGAGGCATTCTATAGATGAGAGAAAATTGCAGGAATAAAATGGTTAAAATATCAAGATTTAGTGATGTGGAATAAAGATCAACCAATAATAAATAGTCAGGAACAGTTAAGTCAAGAAGGAATAAGATGCCACTGGTGGCTATTCAGACAAATTTGGGAAAAGTTGAAAGCTGACATAAAGCTCTATGGAATTAAGCAAAAGGAAACAAAAATAGAAGAGATAATGAAGTATGATAGCTCTAAAATCTTATCGAAAATATATAAATATTAGTTAGAAATTGACTGTGAAAAAGAGATTGTCAAAGAGTCCATGATTAAATGGGCCCAAAATTTTAAGAAACTGATATTATTAGAGAATTGGGAAAGATTATGGACAAAAACAATGAATTATACCACCTCTCAAGATCTAAAGGAAAACTGCTGGAAAATGATATATAGATGGTACCTAATACCAGATAAGCTGTCAAGAATCTATAAACATTCCAACAATAAGTGTTGGAAGTGTAAATCTGGTGTAGGTACTTTCTGTCATTGCTGGTGGTCCTGTAAATATATATATAAATATTGGGCAGAGATTCATAGAGAAATAGAAAAGATTATAAAAAATTAGTTTCAGATGAAACCAGAAATATACTTACTTTGTATGTTTAGTGACGGTTTTGATAAAACACAAGAAAAGTTATTGTTTAATTTAATATTGGCAGCCAGAATTGTCTTGGCAAGGCATTGGAAAATGGAATACGTTCCGACAAAAGAAGAATGGTCTTCTAAGATGGTTGAATTAATATATCTTGATAAATTGACACAAGTTATCAGAGAAAAAGACATAGAGAATTTTGAAAAAGAATGGAATGAAATAAAAGAGTTTCTTATAAAAATATGGAGCAATTGGATTACGGTGAGGTTTCTCAAGTAAGACTAAGGTGGGGAAAAGAAGTTGACACATATTGCTACATCAGATTAGAAAGACATAATATCATGCTATAATATAAGGTTAAACTTAATGGGAAGTAACAAATGAAGGATGTAAGATGATTGTAAGAATTATAGTTTGGTTGAAAATGAGAAAGGAAGAGAGTTTGTGTTTAGGATGAGAAGAATGTAAGTGGAGGATTAATTGTTTATTTTAAAAATAGGAAAATGTTAACTAAACCAAAACATTGTATAATAATATGTTATGGTATGTTGTATATTGGTGTTGTATAAAAATTATGAAATTAAAAAAAGAAAGAAAATAGCTATTTGCTTGTAGGTATAAGCAAACTTGCTGTTTATTTACTGCAACAAAGGTTGTCCTGACATTGTAAAGCCAAGCAAATGTTGGTTGTTTTGAGTCTATTGCTGGCACTCTTTCAGTCTATTGCATTTTAAATTTTTTTTTAATTTTGTAATTTTGGGCATTATTAAGGTAATTAGAAACAAAGGACACTGCCTTATATAGATTCATCCTCTTGGCTCATCTAGCCCAGTAATATCAAATCTGACTGGTAATGGGCTTTAGACAGACTGGCAAGTCAAACTCTTCCAGATTTCATGCAGAATACATCCCTAGCCTTATCTAGAGTTCCTGTAATAAAAATATTGTCTGTAATAACCAGGGTCAGCCTTGGTTAGTTTCTAAAATCAGATCAGAATGAGTGTATCAGGATGATGTTGTGGTTCTGCTGTTGTTGTATGCCTTCAAGTAATTTCTGGCTTATGACGAACCTAAGGCGGTGTTTTCATGGGGGATCATGGGGTTTTATTGGCAAGATTTGATGAGAGGGTGGGGTTTGTCTTTGACTACATTGCTTTTAATGATAGTGCTACTGCATACATGTGGGCTTCCCATAGGAAACTATTTGGCCACTGAGTAAGCATACTAGAGGTTTACTCTGTCTTATTTTATATTTACTTAACAGCACAACTCTTCATATGCATAGGTTCATTATTCATTTTCTTCAGCTTTAAAAAATAACTTTAATGAAAGCTTGGTGTTGAATTTATATGTTTGTTTTTAAAGTTATTGTTTTATTGGGTCAGGAAACATATTACATTACATTTTTTATCAACTGCAGTATTATCCAAATAAAATTATTTTTTAAAGTCGCTTGCTAAATTGTTACAAGGAGTAACATTAGAGTGCAGAGTAAGAGCTGTCCAATGTACTATAGTTGGCTTGGGGTTGTCTCTACATGTTAATAAAATGTGGATTGGTGTGTAGTAACGCAAATTTGCAGAAGCGTTTATTTGTCTCCATAGATTTTGGCAACATCACAGGTATGTGAAGCTATCCGTGTTTGATGTTTACATGGACATTCCTGCGAATCAAGATGATGGGCAGGAGTGAATTACTTGTGTTTTTATTCTTCCCCAAGTTGCTGCTGCTGAACAGTATTTTTTTTTAAGTAAATCCAAGGTGCAGAAGTGTGACCTTCTGGTTTAACAAGCTTAAAAAAACTAGTTTCATCGCTTCAGTGCACAATCACTACCACAAACAGTCAACATGGTGGTTCCAGCCACTTTGTTGCTGGCAAGCTCTGCCCCCATGCACACCCAACCAATCAGCAATCCACTTCCATCCTTGCTGAGAATTTGTTGCAATCCAAATGTTTTAAAAAAAAAAATGGGGAAAAGCCATGAAGGCTTTTCCGGTGCAGTATATGGCATTTTTCACCCCCTTCCTTCCTAATATGGCGAATCGCCATGGAATCTCATTTAGATAAAAGGTATTCTCCTTGAATTCTATGAGGAGTATTTTCACCTTTAGACAAGCCCCTGGAAGGAATTACAATATGAGTTTTACTGTATTGACCTTTTTTAACTGACGTCTGTAAAAACAGATTTAAGCTACGGTAATAAACTACTTTAAAAAAAAATCAAAATTTCCACATTTGAACATTTGGTTGTTGTTGTTTTTTTTAAATGCCAGTGTGATTTTAAGATGAGTTAGAAAGACTTTCTGATCTGTTAAAAATGGGAAATAGATTAGCAAATTGTCAGGAAATTTCCAACACTTTTCAGTCACTTGAGGACTGAATAATCTAACATACATTGTGCACACAGCTGTTTTTTTTTTTATATGTGCTTATCATAGCTGACAGATTGTTGAGAAGATAGCAATTGAAACTCATGCAGATTAAGCTGAATTAAGTACTGCAAATGGTCAGCACAGGTCAGTGCAATTAAGTGGGGATATGCATAGGCTCAAGAAATGTCTGGATGCTTTCAGATTGCAAGTACATGACAAGGAAAAGTTGCATGGACTCCAAAATTAACAGAATTAATATTTTATAAAGAGGAGTAAATACTTCCAGTAATATACAACAACACACATTGCTATTGTGTCTGAAGTTGTACATGATGAAAGGCATAACTTACTTGTTATAAATGACGTATAACAGCAATAGTTCTATTCCTCTCCATAAGTCTTTCTTCTTTGGATTAAACAAAGTTTGGCCTTGGAGAAACCTTAATACATATAGGATCTGATAACAAAGAGATTCCAGGCAGATGAACTCTTGGGGATTGATATGGAGAGAAGATGATGGGAAGTGCCACAGATTTAGAAATAAGATTGTGTCTCACCTACCTTTGACCCAATGTGGTAGAGACAAACTCCTCACTTGCATATGGTTTTTGTATCATGCCCCTCATTCTCAGGTGTCTGTTGTTCTCTTCTCATTCATAATTCAGGATTGTTTAGTCATTATTTTTTTTTACTTGAGTAGTTACCCAAGCCACCAGGGGTCTTCCAGAGGACTTGGTGTATGAAGTTTGGCCATGGAACTACTAACTCAAACTTGGAACTTCATAAGGAAGACACAACAGGCTGGTTTAGTGGTAAATAATCTATAGTGCAGATAGATTATCACAGTTCTGTTCACTTTTCTCTACTTCGCAAATTTTTCAACTTTGTTCTATAATCTCTCTCTCTCTCTCTCTCTCTCTCTCTCTCTCTCACACACACACACACACAGATCCTAGAATTTAAATGCACATTCAAATGGTTAAAGGCATACTTTTCTCTTTGATAGCAAGCTCTTCTCCCTGCAACACAGCCTTTGTAATTTCACCTTTCATACTGAACTCATCTTGTAGTGCTGTTTCTGTTTTTGCTTTAACCCTCGTCTGATCTCTGACCCATGTCTCTAGATTATTCCTTGACACGGAATTATATTCTGTTAAACTTTCATATTCTGATTTTATCCTAAAACAGGATCTCAGAGTAGGTCACAGTCATAGAAATGGTTAGAATAATGATGTAGATATGGCATTTGCTCTTCCATCTCTTTGCTTGCTTGCCCTCCGCTCTGTGTTGCCCTCTGCTTTGTCATGTATACTGCTTTACCAAATTCTAATGCATAGAAGATTTCAAAATACACCACAGATAAAATTCTCTTTATAGTGTTTGCAAACAGCCCAATCATGTGGACAGTTCTGCTGCTGCTGTTGTTGTTATGTCCCTTCAAGTGGACTCCAACTTGTGGCATGCCTATCATAGGGTTTTCTTGTCAAGATTTATTAAGAGGAGGCTTGGCACTGCCTTTTTCTGAGGCTGAGAGTGTATGACTTGTCCAAGATCATTGGTGGGTCTCTCTGGTTAAGTAGGAATTTGAGCCCTAGTTTCTTTCCCAGAGTCCTAATCTAACACTCAAGCCACTGCATCATGGTGGCTATCTCTGCTAAATTATTAATGGCAAATATGCATTTAGCTTCAATTGAGCTTAGCAGCTGGTGTTAAATGCTGAGAAAGGCATGTGATGTGGGGGAGGAAGCAAAGAATATAAAGAATATTTGCACATGTTCTAATCCTCAATGAGAAAGGTTTGTTTTCAATACATCTCACCGTGCATTTTGTTAAAGGCTTTGTTTTTTGTTTTTGTTTGCTATGTTTTTACATTTAAGAGTTAAAAAAATGTGGAGAAAAAAAAAGCATTGTATTTTAGTATGTTTCATTATCATGAGAAAGATAAAAGTAAGCAAAGAATGAAAGGTAACACCTGTACCTCTCCTCCATGGCAACCCTCCTAAAAAGACTCTTCCAAGGAAGTTTTAAAATTAACTGTAGTTGTTGTGGTGTGCCGTCAAGTCATTCCCAACTTCTGACAACCCTGCGGTTTTCTTGTCAGGATGTATTCGGAGGTAGTTTTCTTGGCAAAATGTGTTCAGAGGTGTTTTTTCATTGCTTTCATCTGAGGCTGAGAGAGTGTGACTTGCCCAAGGTCACCCAGTAGTTTTCCATGGCTGAATGGGGATTCAAACCCTTGTCGCCTAGTTGTAGTCCAGCATTCAATCCCCTGGCAACTGTAAAGGAGGTGGTAGAAGAAGGAATGGCCTGTGCAAGCAAAGCAGTAGATGAATATTGGAGAGTGTTCCCTAAGGGTTTTTTGTGAAGATTGGCCTATGATAACAGTACCAGCTTTATGGGATGTTTCCCTGTAGCTTTTCTGTTTTTTTTGGAAAGCAATAAAGATTTATTTTTGTTTTTTGAAATAAACAAAGTGCTGTTCCTAAGATATCTCCTGATCACTGAAATTAGTGTGCCCATAGAAGCCCTGTGGGGCCTACAAATTGTGTCCAAATGATGTTCAGGGTTAGTAGCCAAAACTGATTTCTACTAGCCATCAATATAAAGCAGATATGCCTCTAGATATCTGTACTGTGCCTAAATATATGTACCTTGTCTACAGATGACATTGTTCTCCATGAGTGTGAATTCCAAGCAGATCTCATTCTGAAAATTACATGGCATTCATTTATATGGCAAGACACAACAGAACAAAAGTGCATTTTCGGAAGCAGGATTAAAAAGGTTAGGAGACATAGGGGTTGTTTAGACAACGACAACAACAACAAAATCCACAAAGAATGTGGGCAGAATACCTTTTGTTCAGATGAGTTCCTGCTGGGATTCACCATATTGGGAAGGAGGGGGGCTAAAAATTACAAATAGTTCACAATAACAGCATTCACTGTTTTTTGCGATCTTTAAAAAAAATTACACAAAAATGCGCATAACTGCCCGTGTAAACAACAAATTTGTATAGGGGCACATTGAAGAAGTCAAACATGATTGGTTGGACCTTGGCGGGAGGGGGCTTACAAGGGATGGAGTATCTAGAGCTGCCATTGTTGAAGCAACAGAGCAAAAAAAAAAAAAAGTGGGGGTTTTATGCAGACAATTGCTCTTCTGCATCTGTCATTCAAGTACAAAAAAGGAGAGGAGAATGGAGGGAGATTTTTGGCTGGTTCACTTGAGGCCACCATCTTTTCTTGGGGGCATCATCTGTGTAAACTGCATACTCGGCTAATTTTCCATGCCAGTGATCTTGCGAATGAACACTGCTGCAATAGGGAGGTAAGGTGCTATTTTTTGAAATTAATTATCCTGTCTAGCTGCACCCAAAGTTTTTCTCAAATTAGTCTGCTTCCATCTAACAGCTTCTCTTCACACCCTAGTTTTGCTTTTCATTTGCTTCTTAGATTAGAAGGTGCAAAAGTTTGTTCCATTTTTCTAGTCTGGAGAGTGGCAATGAGTGAGAAAAGACAGTTACAAGTGGGCTAGGGAGTGCAGAAAGACTGCACAGAGGAAATAGATGGAAGCAAGCACTCTATGAGTGAGTTTTCAAATTAGAATGTACATATTGTTTATTCCGTGTTTCTTTTTCCTCTTTCTTTATTTTTTAAAATCTGTACTTGGGATGAAGCAGTGCAGGAATTTGTTCACAGATTTGTTCACTAAGGGAACAAACTGAACTTACCCTGGACCTGGTGTGATGTGTCCAAAAGACACATGTTCTTAATCCAATGTTAATCTGGTTTAAAAGAAACCACAGGGAATGCTGGAGTTTCCAGGAAACTTCTGGACTGTCTCCAGTTCTTTTGCTGTCAGTACAGTTGGATCGGGTTCGATTTGGCCCAAACTAGTGGTCCAAATGCAAACACAGTGTCATCTCCCTTACCCTGCACTGAGCAGTGCAGAGAAGGAGATGGATCTTCTTCAGATCCACCACCGCCACTGCCTCGCTGGCCAAACAGCTACCTGTGAGTGCCTGGACAGCACCATTTCTCCCAGACATGTGTTTAACAAGGAGGGGGTTGTTCCACCTCCTCCTTGTTGATCACCCAGGTGCCCCATTCTGACTTCAGCAGAATTGACTTGCAGGGAACTGCTTGGCTGGCCAGGCAGTGCAGCAGTGGCCCCAAGGAGAGGACAGGGCACCGGTGGTGATGTGCTGTCTGCCTGGCTGACAATGTGAATGGCAAGGTGGTATGTGTTGCACTCACATACTTAATCTGGGGGCAGCTCTGGGATAGAATAGTCTGGATACCATGTTGATTTTTGCCTCTTGTGTAGTCAAGGCCAGGGAATTATTTGGAAGGACTTTATTCTCAAGGTGTTGGTTGAAAGCTAGAGTTGCAAAGGTTCTTAGTGCTGAGGTGCAGGCTGCGAATAGTTTTTGGGAAGGTGTGAGACAGACTTGGAGGCCTGCTTTGGATGTGGAGACAGAAAAAGAGAGAAACAAATACAACAGTGGTAGGGAAAAACATTGAAAATGGTATGGCTATCCCTCAGACATTAGCCCACTAATCTGATCTTCAGTATTCTCAGGACAAGAAAGAGAGGAAACCCTTGTTGAAGCCATTTAGAACTAGAGAACAGATTCTCTCCCCCATTATTTGGAACCTGTGGTGCCCTTGAAGATGGATGCCTTTTTTTTTGCAGGGGGGGGGGAAAACATGTATCATATTGTACTGCAAAACTGGTTCCAATCTAGAAAATAGTCCCCACCTCATCCTTATTATATACATAGTCAAGACTGAACAGTGACAGAAGACACTGAATTTGGTTTGATCCTCAATTCTGAAAGTTCCTACGATTGTGAAAGTTTATATCAAAACTGAATGAGTATAGATCAGGCATGGATAGGATGGACTATATGTACTTCCATAGAAGTATAATATGAACTTTATGATCTCTTAAGTCATGATATATGCTTTTTGAGATTGGTGGTGGAGAGGACATTTGGGGCAGAACCCATGGCTGCACTGTGAATGCACCCCCCACACACTATGTCTGGCTTTCCACAAATGGTTTGATAAACATCATCATCTAAAGAGAGTAAACACATAAGACTATTAAGTGTCAAATCTAAATATGCCTAAGGGCACTATTTTAAAGGGCATACTATGTGTAGCACAGTGCCATAAAACCTGCGGTCAAGTATATGTAGATGATGTTGTGTAGAAGGGCTCCCTGACCTTTTTGTTAAATGCTTTCCAGCTGTTCTTCTGCTATTTCTGTCCAAAGTCAAATTCTTTTTAGTGGTTTTTAATAACCAGCTATGCTTTCCTCAGAGATAAGGGTAAGCAACATGTTTGCTCAGCTAAATATATGCACATTTTAAAATGGTCACTGACTGATTTTTAAAGATGAAGATTAAAATAGGAACAACACTGAAGGGAGGGGATAAAACAATTTTGTTTACATCTGTTGAGATGGCAACAGTTCCTATGAAGCAAGCCAGGTTTGCTCAGACAGCAATGGTTTTATAGAAATTTGTATATGTGGACTTCTAAATATTCTGGTAAAAAAGCCAGCATGGTTAGAATGAGATATGTACCACGTATATCTGTTACCTATTTGCTAATTTTATTGAAACTGATTTGCAGAGCAGGAGACCACTTTGTTCCCATCCATATATCATGCACACTTAGTATTATAGGGAGAGATTTCAGTCAGAGCTCTTCTCTGTAGGTGACTATAGTTAGCTCTGTTGAGGGGAGGGAGGACAGACTTAACAGAAGAATACTGGGTAAAGTTATGGGCTGGTATTCTCTACTAGCTACTTAGTTCAGTATTCTTAAATAGGTAACCTCTTGGCTTGACACCCTACACCCCCAAACCTGTGGGAGATGTCATTTACTCATGTTCTGATTGCCAGAAGAATGGACTTCCTTCTCACCATACAGCTGATGCTTGGGAAAGTTTGAGTGGGGAGTTACGATCGTGGCAACAGTGTCACAATTGTGACTAAGTAGTGATTATGAATATGGAGACAATATTTACTTATGTGTAACTATTCTGTATTCATGATTGCTACTTAGCAGTCATACACACACACACACACACATCACCTACTTTACCAGGCATCAGCTGCATGGGGAGAAGTAAGTCTATTCTGCCAGTGATCGGAACACAAGTGAATGATGTCTCCATCAGGTTTGGGGGAGTCAGGCCAGGAGAGCTTATTGATTGAGCTGATAAAGAATATTAGCCATGGTTTGTGGAAATGCCAGTGAAATGTCCAGTAAACTTTTCTGTCTCCAGATGTTCTCCTATGGACTATTGATACCTTTGGAATTAAAAGGTTCTGAAGGAGTCTTTGCATCGGACACAATCTCTTTCATTTGTGAATGTCATAATAATTTGGAAAACATTGTCCAAAAATCCCCACACCATTTAGTTCTGTATGAGATGTGGAGTTATAGCAGCATCAACGTCCATGGCACTGCACAGAGTAAAACAATGAAAAACTTTCCTATTCTAATTATTTAAAGAAAGGATATATGGAGGAGGGAGGAGAAGAAATGCATGGACACATACTGTGGATAGACATCATCAGGATAAAATTTAACTGAAGTACAAATAGGTTATTCCTTCTAACACAAGTATGTTGGTATTTGTGGGAGTAGTCAGAAATTTAGATAATGGAACATGAATACAGTAGTGTCCTCTTATTTTATGGTGGGGTGATGATACTAATGTAGGAAATCTACTTTTTGGTTTGGTTAGGGGTAGGAAAGAGGTGTTACATAAGCCTATGAACTCTGGATTATTCCTTGGTAAACAGTGAAAAAAAAATAAGGAGAATATACATAATTTGAGGCACTAGCATGACTGAAACCCTAGACTTGAATCTTGCTGGTAAGTCCAGCCAGAGGAGACCCATTGAATCAATTGTTGAATTGAATTGAGGTAGTATTTATATAAATTATCTATCAGTTCATTGGGTTTACTCTAGTTGAGGTTAGCAATAGGATTTAAATCCTAATGATTCTTGAAGCTGCTTCCCTTTTTCAGAAAATAAATCATTTAAAACAAAACAAAACAGTGTGATATATATTTTGAGATATTGCTATCAGTAGTTTTACTGAAGAACAATCTGTACCTCTTTCCAACAGGGAGGGAAATTTCCTGCATCTAAAATGGCATCATTCTGTCTCCCTCAGATAGAATATGAAAGCTTCTAAAACTGCAGAAATCTTGGTAAGTGTTTTATTGTCTTGGCCATAATCATTTCTTATACATTCAGACTAGAAGAGACAATGAAGATGTAAAATCAGATCTCTTGTCTCTTCAGATTTTGATAGAAGTCAGCTGTGCATGGAATGGGAGTTGTCAGGATCATGGTGTAGGGGAAGGGGGATTTCTGGAAAACAATCACATATAACCATAAATATTCCTACAATGATCATATTGGATGCATGCTCTTCTTTGTTGTTCTGTGCCTTTGAGCTGTTTCTGACTTATGGCGACCCTATCATGGGTTTTCTAGGCAAAATTTCTTAGTGCTTGCCATGTTTTTTTGTCTGAGGCTGAAAGAGTGTGACTTGCCCAATGTCACCCTGTGGGTTTCCATAGCTGAGTGGGGATTTGAACCCTCATCTTCCAGAGTCCTAGGGTCCAAGTTATTTAAAGGACCATATCTCCCTGTATGAGCCTAGTAGAGACTTAAGATCTTCTGGAGAATCTCTCCTCTCTGTTCCACCACCTTCTCAGGCTCCTTTGGTGGGAACAAGGGAGAATGTCTTCCTGGTGGCTGCTCCCAGACTTTGGAACTCCCTCCCTGGAGAAGCCAGGGTGGCCCCAACCTTGCTTTCCTTCCAGCAGCAGGTGAAAACATTTGTCTGCTGCCAGGTTTTTATGAATTGACAAGGGCTGGGTTTGTAAGGCTGTCTGGTGTGGTTTTAAGAATGTGCATGGTTCTTTTATACAGTTATTAATTCATTTTAATATTTTTACTGTGTATTGCTTTTTACCTATAGGGTGTTTAATTCTTTTTTATAATCTTATATTTTAATTATTTTTTAAAATGTATTGTTTTTAACTTGCATTGTTTTAAAGATGCTGTTAGCCCCCTTGGGTCCCACTTGTGGAAGAAAGGCAGGATATAAATGAATAAAATGAATGAATAAATGAGTAAACAAATAATAGTACAACACTTAAGCCGCTATACCATGCTTGCTCTAATATACAGTAGGACCCCTGTATCCACTGATTCATTATCCACTCATGCAATTATTTGTGGTTTCAGTTTCAGCACAGCTACCATAGAGTCTTCCTAGAAAATATGTCCTCTCTAGCTATTTTCTAGGTCATCCAAGGCAACTCTGTGGTATTTTAAACCAGAAGTCCCATTATTTTTGACAGTGTTTGCTATTATCTGCAGATCCACGGTGGGGCCCAGAACCAATCCGCCATGGATAAGGGGGTCTTACTGTAACTCTTCTACTGCAGCATAATGCTGAGATAGTATTATTTATCTTTGACTGGTTGTACCATGGATTGTGTACCTCTGCTGTTTTTGCTAGTGTTTTGAAGACACATTTTAAAGGCCCAAATTATCTCATTGAAACAAATCTAATGGTATGGGAGCAATGTAGTAAATGCAAGCTGTAATGTTATTTTGTTCTGTCCTAAATTCCTGCTTGTATTTCTCTCAACAGTTAGATATCTGAGTTGTTTTTCTTTAAAGCACAGGCATTGTTGAGAAATACTTCCCTCCTCCCTTTTCTCCACCTGTCTTCCGATTCTGTTCTTTGACTGTTGGGTTTTTTATCAATTTTAAGACACTGCATGCTGCTTTAGGTCTCCCATAAAAGAAAGAAAATGGAGTAGTCCTATGTCTGGTCTACTTACGTTCATACCAGCCAAAGATAATGACTACAAGAACATTAGGAATGAATATTGGGATGTGGTGATTTTGGACAAAGCTTTTGATCTTGATAGACCTATATATTGGTGACACAGATATGTTCTGAGACATTGTAGCTCTTATTGCTAGTGACAGGGTTTCCATTAATAGATGCAGTGGCTCAGAGGCTGTGAGCATGAAATGAACTGATCTAAGTAGAAAAGAGAGTGATGCAAGCTCAATGGTGTGTTTAAAATTTTACACTGGGTCAGTGGGACTGAGATTCAGCTGTGAGCTCAAACAAACAAACAAGCAAACAAAAAAAAATCAGTATGAATACAGGAGCAGACAGATTCCCTCAGGGAAAATTACAGCTTTGATCTGGATGTTACTGCTTAGACATACAGTAACTTTATACTTGGGCATGGTTCCTCAAGTTATCAGTTAATGGCGGCCAAAGGTAATTTACACTATCATGATTGTGTGCTCTTTTAAAAAATTTTTTCCATATAAATGTGAAAGTAGGGTAATGGTGTGAGTTTCACTGTGGTTTTTTTTCCCCCAGTGTAAGATTTGTATTGGGTCAGGTTTGAAAAGTTAGGGATGTAGTGTACGTATTTATATGATGTTGTATCTGATCTGTGAAATCTCTGGTTCAAAATGCTGCCTCCTCTACAACTTAAAAAGGAGGTCTTAGACACACTTCTATTATCTTAGCTTCAGTGCTCTATTTGCTATATGGTCCTAATAATATGCATGGACTACCTTAACAGAGTGCTTGCATGGATTATGGTGATAATGTATATGTGTTTATTGTTCTTGTTGTGTGCCTTCAAATCATTTCCGACTTATGGAGACCCTAAGGCCTATTACAGGGTTTTCATGCCAAGATTTGTTCAGAGAGGTTTGCCATTGTCTTCCTCTGAGGCTGAGAGAGTGTGACTTGCCCAAGGTTGCCCAGTGAGTTTTCATGTCCAAGCTGGGATTTGAACCCTGTTCTCCAGGGTCATAGTCCAATGCTCAAACCACTACACCATGCTGGCTCTAATGTATTTCTGTAGTAGTTTGAATAATTCACATGTGCCTTCTTTACGTTCACTTGTCTGTCTTTGCTTTACTAGAAAGGGCTTCAGTTTGCCCAAGTCAAGTCACCTCGTTTTTGCAGATTCTCCTTACTTACGAGGAGCCATCCTGCCTACTGATTTTGATCGAGGCTGGGAGGCTTAAATGTGTAAGATGTTTTAACAAGAATCAAGTGCCTGATTGGTGCTTACAGAAGCACAACACCACCATTGAATAGTGCTGGGGATGCTGGAACAAACTGTTTTCCAAAATGTATACAGTTTGACCCCATGGATTCGATATCCATGATTTCACTTATCCACCTCCAAAAAATAGGTTCTCTCTAGGCTTTTCTAAGTCCTCCAGTGTGATTCTATGGCCAACGTCTGGTGTTTGTCTCATTGAAAATAATAGGGTTCCCTATTATCCACAGTTTCAGGTATCCACAGGTGGTGGTGGTATTGGAATATATCCTCAGTGGGTATGTGGGTTGACCTGTATTCATATTTCCTAGACTAATACAGGAATAGGAAGAGTCATCTTTTGGATTTCATACTTCTCTTTATTTTGCAATAAATCTCTTGGCTTACTATCATCCCCACATACAAATGTCAAGACACATTTAAAATGTGAAGACTTAATGCAAATTCATATTGAACCTACAATATAAGCAAGTAGACAATAATGATGGGTTTTTATTTTATTTTAATGGGGTGTATTTCCACTTAAATGTAATTTTGTTATTTATTTATTTATTAAAAGATTAATGTTAAAATTGGGTTAAATAGGCTTATGGAAAACTCACATGGACAGGAAATAGGACTTTATTTTCCTTCACTGGATGAAATCCTATATCATCTATTCAGAGGTTGTTGGGATGTATACCAGTTTGTAACTGACCATTTCTTAGAGGCCAGTACATTTTGCCAGAAGTTAATGTGGTTGGATGTAGAGTTATTAAAGACAAAATGGGTAAATACAGATGTGTTAGATGCAGTCCAGTACTGGAAAAAGGACAAAGTGTTCTGCAAGAAGAAGGTGGACAAAGATGAAGTTATAGAACAGATATGATCTCCAAAATGTTAGATGGGAGAACAGAATCGGAACAAACAGTAAATACCCAGAGAGAATAGGTAACAGCAGAAGGACAACAGAACTAAAAGCACAAAATGCAGAAACTGAAACAGTCTGTGCGAGAAAGAAAACTTCTGTAACAACCTTCCAAAACTACCGAGGCCAGATTTATCAACTAGTTGCTGTTGAGCATGGAAAACTATGAGTCTTTATGGAGTGACAACTGAAAGATTTTTTCCCCTTCTGTACATTGGTCTGGGGCCTGCAGAGCCAAGGAGGGGGCCTGTGAATTTCTGATGGCCACCTTCCTCAAAAAGTAAAATAAAACACCCCTCACAGCCCCCTTCCATTTCATTATTTTACAAAGGTTAGCAAACATGTAGCTGTTTAGATAGTTTCTTGGCTTTTTACTGGGACCTGTCTATTTTCCTCATGAAATGAATGGTTCATTTCACCTTGTGAGATTCACTTACACTTTGTGTATTCACTTAGACTTCTGAATTCTGGTTGATTTTCATAGTTCACAGTGACATTGTAACCAGGAAGGCCACCATTTGGGGAGCTGCAGAGACCAGGAGACTTTTGACACTACACAGTTCCCACTACAGTAGCATCAGATCTTTTAGCAAACTCAAACATATCAACAACTTGTTAAGGTCTACTATGTCTCCAACCCAATTTGTTGATTTAGCAAGGCTGAGTATTGAATCAAGCATTGCCAGAGAAATGTTGATAGTGTTATTAGAAATTTTGCAGATAAAAAACCCAGAAAAGCTCATTTCATTAACCGATTAGGCTTATTGTTGCTTTGTATAAACTGTATTGTTCTCTGGTCATTCTCGTGCACAGGGAATAAGGAATAAAACATTTACAAAAGTTTACCAGTGGTCATATTCAGATTAGCCATCATGTTCAATTATGTTTCCATAATCATACACCAAAAGCTGTCTACTTTCTTCGTATTTTATCATAAACCATATTTTCTAAAAGAAGGAAAAACTACAATTTTAAAATTTCATGTTATACCATTATCTTTATTGAAAATACTAAATCCTCAGTTTTGAGATGAGCACCCCCCCCCCCACAAGTAGGGCCTGAAAACAGTCTTGCTCCACCTTGCAAAATTTCTCTTGGAAGCCCTGCTTGCTAGTACAACTTCAGGTATAGACCTTTGAAATTACCTGTGAATGTTATAGGCAAGGAGTTGGTTGGATGTTTGGAGGACAAGGATGGTTGGATAATAGAAATAGTTAAGTAAGTGAACTCACTTAGAGAGATAGATCCTTGAGAAAACAATGTAAAGCAAGTACTAAATAGCACATATGTTTAATATCCTATCTGTTAAGTGATCTATGTTTTAAATAGCCTATATGCTCATATATAATAGTTGGTTGAATCTAAAAATACATCTCCTGCTATATCTGTCTCATCTTGACAGTCAAGATAAACTATTGTGTAATAAGTAAAATATAAGGAGGTATATAAATGGGTGCTTCTTGATGAGGGCATCATAATATTATACATATTTCATCTGTGGTAGAAAACACATGTAGTAGAGACTTGTGGGTGTGGTAGTCCCAATCATCTGTTGTTCCAAATGGTGTAATCTGAAAATTTTACAACAAGTTAAGCCTAATCCACTTAAGTCTGCACCTTTTCTTCTACTCCATTTGAAGACTCTGTCTGAAGGATGAGAAAGCAATTTGTTGGACAATTCTATCTGAAAATGTCTGTTTCAGACCACCTGAGACACCCAATGTAATACAGCACAATTTGCCTTGGACATCCATGTATTGGTGAGGCTTGAGATGCATTTTAGAGAGATACACACAAAATTCATACATTGCAAGAATGTCCTGACTGAAAATATATACTTTTGTGTGTGTGTGTGTGGGGGGGGACTGTACAGAAATAGGTGGGGCATTTCACTGCAGGGGAAAAATACCTTATAACCTGATCTAAAAATGAGATGGTATGAGAATGTGCATGGGAAACTGAGAAAGTGTAGAAGAATGAGACTGTGGGGTCGTTTACACGGGCAAATACTCCTCTAAATATACCACTAAGATAGCTCATAGTTCCCACGGATTGCAGCACAGCATCGCCTACTTCAGAAGTGGGGAAGGTAAAACACCCAAATATAGCGTGCCAAGGGATGTCGCTGCTTTTGCCGGTATATTTGCAATGTAGCGCTTTATTGGCAGTGTAAACTACCATTCCACTAAGGGTTACAGCAGAGCTGCATTGTGATGGGTTGATGATGCAGGGGTGGGCTAAAAAGAGGGGCAGGGAGGGAGGGAAAGGCAGTAGCGATTAGAGGAAACTTTGAAAAATCCTCTCTGCTATTTTGCAAGCCAGTTTGTAAACAAAAAGGATTCCCAACAATTTTCATTCAGGGAGCATTCCTTCTCATCCTCTCTGCTGTTTTGAAAGTATGTAAAAGCTCAGTTCATCAGCTGTGATCCTGTGCATGGGCGAGGGAGAGAAACCATTTCACGAAGGGCTGTAGCAGAGCTGAATTGCTATTTTCCCTCCCTCCCTCCCTCCCTCCCTCCCTCTCTCTCTCTCTCTCTCTCGGCTTTCCTCTATTTGGCAGAAAATGCTGTTTTAAGCAAGGAGGAAAACCTTCCGTTTGAATTGTGGAAAGGGAGTGGGGGGAGTGGGACTGCCTCTAAGCTGTTATTTTCCCTCTCTCTGGCTTTCCTCTATTTGGCAGAAAATGCTGTTTTAAGCAAGGAGGAAACCTTCCATTTGATTTGTGGGAAGGGAGTGGGGGGGGGACTGCCTCTAAAAGCTGTTAAGCACGGAGTTCGGGCCAGGGCAGACATTCCTATGGCATTCCTTCCCTCTCCAATGCTTGACCATGCCCCCAGCACTTTTGGCTGTGTGAACCTCAAAGCGGAAAAAATCAAAGAGCCACAAAATATAGCTGTGTAAACATATACCGTGTAAACTACCCACCACTGATGTGGGAACTTAACGCAACTTAACGCAATAAAACCTGCCATGTAAACCAGCCCTGAGAGATTTGCATAACCATGGGGATTTTGTAACTTCAATATAAAGCCAGCCTTTCCCACATTCCTCCCCCCCTTTCCTTTTTCTAACATCTTGCCTAAATCCAATTTTAATCCCAATGAGAATAGAATCATTGAATTACTGGGACTTATTAGCCAACACCAATATAAGTGTAGTTAACTTGGTATGCTCCATTCGAGACTAAATGGAATTTACCCCCTTGAAAGCTGACTCACAATTTGTACATTTTTGATGGGTCTAATAAAGATATTGCCTAACCATACAATTTTATAAGATGATCAAGTTGACTGTAAGAACCATCTATTAGGAATCCATGAGGGGTATATGGATATTATGGAACATAACCTTCATGTTTTAATTCCATTAGTAAAATAGTTACAAATAATTTAAAGTTTATTAAAAAATTAGGACTTTCCAAGCTCCATCTCTCCCACTCGCAGTATGACATTAAATATGCACAACTGCACAACAACACATTTATCTTCTTTGAGGGTGGTGCTGGTTGGTAGGGTAATGTGAGCAATTTAAAGTTACTCCATTTATTTAGGAAGTTCATAAACATTGATTAGTTACATCATGTATGACAAATTATTCTTTGATCTCCAAACTCTGAGTGCTGCTAGAACAAAGTGGTGCAATAAAAGGATTTTAACTGATGAGACAGAACTACATCAGTCTATTTTCATGCCAAATGTAAGCAATCCACCTCAATTATGCTAATTCATGCCCTAAAAGAAAAAGGATACAGCTGTTCAGTGAATTGCAAAGGTAAAGATACTATCTTTTTCAGTAGAAAAGATTCCGTAATATTCTTGCCAGAAGGCAGTCAAACTGTTTCATGTACATCTTTTAAAAAAGCATATAATTTGGTAGCATGATATCAAGATTCCCTACGTTCCATGGGTTGTATATATTTTTAGTCTCTAATTAATATGAAGATCTATGTTTCATCTGTGTAAAAGTTTCTCTTGAATCAGTTTTGCTTCACTTGCTCATATTGTATACTATAGAAGGGAGGAGATGAAGATTATGGTTAACACCAGGCTCTTGTTATACTCCTGTTATATCTTTGATTTCATCTAATGGAATATATAAGTCTTACCTTCCAGCATAGGCTCTCAAGCCATCATAAAATAAAATGAAAGAACAAACAAACCTAAACAATGTGCACGGAGGGCATCAATCTACGCGTTTCTAGGAGTAATTACAATTCGACTTAGTGTACAGTACTTGCTTCTGAGTAGACATTATCAGATTATTGCTTTGTGTTACAGATTTTTTGGGAAAGGCGGGATGTAAATCAAAAGTATTGTACTTTAATCATGGATAAATAAATACAACAGATCCATAAAACAATACTTTCCTAATAATCCATATGGGAATATTTAGTGTGAGGTAGAACATGTGCTTTGTTATCTCTGGCAGTGAAAGAATAATCAGAAACATGTATATTATGGCTTCTTTATATGGCCTAACATGTTTAATCCTATAGCAGACCATAAAAATGCCTCTTAAGTATCAGGAATGGTAATGTGTGGATTTTTATGATTGAACAGTATGGCAAGAGTTGTTCCATTATTGACATTGTTTATTACAATATTGGCATAATTTGTTACGTATGTATGAAAATGCATTATATACGCCAATATAGTTAAGTAACATGGGACAATAAGGAGAATAAAGTTAAGGAAAATAAGTACATCTAAAATCACATTTGAGCCAGCGTGGTGTAGTGATTTGTGCATAGGACTACAGTTCTGGAGACCAGGGTTTGAATGCTCACTCTGCCATGGAAACCCACTGGGTGACCTTTGGCAAGTCACACACTCTCAGCCTCAAAGGGTGTGAAACCCCTTCAGCAGCCCATGGTGGGAAGCCTAACTGGTCTCACTTCCTTGCCATAGTTTCCTGGAGTGGTTCTCTCATCAGAGGAGGCTATATGTAGACCAGTCCAGGAGGGGTATTCCTGGACCAAGCAAGTGGTCCAGGCAACCCCTCTCTGAACAATCTTGCCAATAAAGGCCTGTTACAGGTTTGCATTAGGGTTGACATATGTTGGACATGACTTAAAGGCACACAACAGCAACAATCACATTTAGATTGTTTTGCTAGACAGTATAGCTGTAATGATGGCTGCATCATGGAATAAAGAATGAAAGCCCTTGAGATTATTTATGTTGCTCAACAAACAAAAATTGGCCTATTTTACTGGCTACATTAATTGTGAATACTAGAATCATTCTGATGGCAGGTCCCCTGGAGTTCATATGATTTAACTTCCTGATTAATGTAAGTTATGAAGTTATCCCATCCCTGACACATGGTCATCCAGACTCTGCTTAAAGATCTCCAGCAAATAACAACCTTCTACATCATGATGCAGTCTATTCATCTCCCAAATGACTCTTACTGTTATGAAGTTTCTCCTACAGTTTAGCTATAATATTCTTCCCTGATATTTCTGTTCATTGGTTCTGATCCTGCTTTCGAAGTATTCTCATCTTCTGCATGATGCACTGCCTCAGAGTGTGATGGAGTCTCCTTCTGTGGAGGTTTCTAAACAGTCTGGATGACCATCTGTCGGGAATGCTTTGATTGTTTATTCTTGCATGACAGGGTTGGACTGATTGCCCCAACTCTATAATTCTATGATTACATTTGTGGAAGAAAACTTTCATCTTTCTACTTAAACACTTCTTTTCTAGGCTTAGTAAATGCAACTATTTCAACATTTTTTTTTACGAACTATTTTTTTGTAAAATATCCCAAAATGAAAAAAAAAACAAACGACATCTAGAAGTGTCAATATTTTTTTTTATTTTAACAACTCTATTGTTTTTATTTTAACAACTCTATGGTATATATATTTGTGTGTTAATGAGTGTGTGTGTATGTGTGAGAAAGAGAGAGAGGAGGGGGGACAGAATACTCTCTATACCTGTTTTCTTCAGCTCCCTGCTTGTACTTCTCTGGATGAACTCTTAACTTTTTGATGCCCTTCTTAAAATGATGCACTCAGAACTGGACATAGAATTCCAAATGAGGCTGATTGACTAATGCAGAATAGAGTGCAACTATTACTTTCTGTGATCTGGAACAGATTATGTGCTTTTATTAATAAAGCCAAGATTGCATTTGTTTTCTTAAAAAAGAGGCTGGTGTTCTAAATTCTCATTTAGACTCTCAGGGGACAAATAACATACTCTGAGATTCCAAAGATCTCTTTCTCAACAAATACCTTTCCTCATCTTGTTAGCTGTCTGGGAAGTTACATTTGCGATTGCAAGACTATATCCCCAAAATGGCTACACAAAGTTGCACCCATCTTCCTGTTGCAGATGTTGTTCATATGTTTGCCTGTATATGTGAGGATATTCAGTGGCATAGACTACCTATATGCTCTTATTGAACAACTGGTGAATGCTATAGAGTTTATACTATACAGATCCTACAATGATATTTACACATTAAAGATGTTTCCACTACACCCAATATTAACAAGGGTGGTATCTGTGCAGTAGAAAGGCTCTAGCTAAAAAAAAAAAGGTTAATCCAGTATCAATTTAGGATGACTATTGCTGCTCACCAGTTATGCTTGAATTTTTTGCTTCACCTATATATGATTATATGATTGTGGGCTTGTTGTCACAAACTAAATCATCTTCTATTAAGTGCTAGTGCTTACAGATACATCCAGTGATGGCCAGTGGCCCAATGATGGCTAATAGGAAGCTGGATTTTTTTTAAAAAAAAAAAATCGTTTGGATCCAACCCCTCTACCCCCCAAAAAACTTGCTGATATGGCAGATTCCATATGGAATGCACAGGATGAGAACTGTCAAACTCTGGATATGAATTTATATCTGTGGGCTTTTTATATAATGAAGTCAGAAGACTGCTCCAGTTCTTTTTGATCAAACTATAAAATTCACTGCCTTCTGGTCTACATATTTCTCAGATTGGATGTGTTCTTCACCCAAATTAATCCTCACTAATCCATATGATGAACTTTGGATAGGTGAAGAGAGACAGACTATGTTGTCATTTGGAAACATTCTTAGTCTTCAGCACACATTCATTTCTATAGCATGGAATATTTTGTGGGATGCCATAGTCAATTTGACAGGCATGCAGACTAAAGATAGTGTTGGGTGGGGTCCTAATGCAGTCCACCAGTTCACTGTATGAAGGTGGCTGTTGGCTACTGGGAGACCAAGGAAAAAACCTCAGTCAGCAGAAACAGTGGTCCCCAGACCTGAGAATGGGAAGATCTCTTGTATATCATGGAATCAGTGTAGCACAGTGGTTTGAGCATTGGACTACAACTCTGGAGACCAGGGTTAGAATCTTCGGTCAGCCATGGAAGCCCACTGGATGACCTTGGACATGTCACACACTCTCAGCCTCAGAAAACCCCATGACAGGTTCGTCTTAGTGTCGCCATAAGTTGAAAATGACTTGAAGGTCTACAACAACGACAACAACAGTTGTATATCATGCTTGCTGTGCTGCCCTTCTGAGCTTCAGGCAAGGATATTCCGTACTGTTCCCTCAAAAAGCTAGCTCAGGAATCTTGAAGCTAGTTTGCCTTATTCCAATGCGGGGGGGAAACCCTCCACAAAGACACTAGAGGTGGGGCGAGGATTCCATATTAACTGATATACTCTGAAAAACTTATAATGTGTGTTTACATTTTTCAGTTAACTATTACTGGCAAGAGACTGCAACCAGCAATTTCTTTTTCTTCTTCCTGCCTGAAGTACGCATCAATAAATGTGCAGAACTCAAAACATATGTATGCATGTGTGCATGTATGTATAAACACACACACACTCAGAGGGGGAGAGAAATTTAGTCAATGGGAAATTTTCATACAAAAATGCATACGTTATGAAAAAGTGTGTTAAAATTGTATACATTAGAAAAATTGCATACCAAAATATGCATGTGTGTCTAGGTGGAGAAAACAAACCAACCAACTCAAATTCTCATAAACCAATTTAAAAAAAATCCTGAGAAGAGAATTATAAGTAGGGAACAACACAGTGGAATTGAGATTGATTTTTACACATCTCTCTGTGATTCCATATGGGCTGATGCTGGCAGCAGTTGGTGCTGACTTGGGCAATGTATGTGTGTATGTTTTAAACTCTTTGCTTGCTCAATTGCAGCACCTTCATCCAACAAAGAGTTGTAGCCCTCAATCCCCACTGATGAGGAGGACTTTGGGAAAAAGTTTTTTTTAAGGCCTTCTTCATGATAGAGAGAGAGAGAAGCCCAGACAAAGGCAAAGCTCAATGGAGTTAAATTGTGTGTTACATGTTGTGAACTTAGCAAGCTAGCAACCTGAACACAGGGATAATTTCCAGAGACTTTAATAGCATTTCTTATATATGTTGATGAAGAAAAAGCTGGGCCTGTTTGAGTAAGAAAGGCAATTCATCTGGACCCAAGGCCATATTATTTTCCAAATGCACTTTGACAGACTGATTTAATATACTGAGATGTCTGTTTATAGTTACAAAGTATACTTACTTTCTGTGTCACCAATTTCCTTTGATTGTGCCATAAAAGAGTATTGCTTTGGCATTTAAAGGATGGTAATTTAAGGAAAAGCAATCAGTACAATCAGTTTTTATTGCACATATCTCTGTGGTTCTATTGCTTTTCTGTAGCTCATTTGTGTTCTGAATGAATGTTGCTTGACAGCCTTGTTTCTGTCAGACAGAAATAAAGAGTTCATTGGTCAGGTGTATCTGGCACATACCTGTCCACTTGGGAAACTGAGTTACACTTTGTTAACATTTGTATCTATGGATTAATCTATGTCCATGTGACGAGGACTGAGAGCTCTAATTTCCAGTGCTTATTAAGTAATTGTGGGCTACTTATTATCATTCATTTGAACCTATGCCACAATAATTTCGAAATGGGATAATCACTATGCCTTTGGCTGTGAGATCCTTTGTGGAAGTGTGATATACAAATGTGGTAAAAATTTAAAAAAACCAACCCAAGTAAGCATAATACAGTAACGTTGATGCAGGCACAAAGCTTCTTTGCAAGACATTCCCCCCTTTCAATTTAGCAAACAGGGAATTTCTAAGATGCCCCAAAACATCATAGAGAACAAGAAAGTCTGCACACACGGAGATTCTGTGTGTCCATTTTGTATCAGAGCCATATTGTACCGTTCATGCTTCTATGAATCATGTGCTTTGTTCATGCTGGCTGTGGAGATTAATGTAAGTGTTATTTTTTGTCCACTGCCTAGTTTCAGCCAACTGCTACGGGCTATTAGATTTAGTGACACTGAGCAATGAAGAAAATAAATATTATTGCCTACAGCAGTTTGTAACAGGGCAAGCCAAGGGGAAAAAAATCTCTAAACCTTTGTTGAATTCTAAAGGACATTGGGAAATAGCCAAGAAATAAAAGCAGTGCAGTATAGAAAAATAATGGCTGGCACACACACCATAATTTAATTGAGGTTTGTAGAATCTGTGATCTTCCTGCCATCCACCAACCATGTATTGTTGCCTATCAGATGCTTATCATCGCTCTTGTTTGTGCAGTGCCAGGCAGACAATTAACATTGGGGGGTTATTTAGCCAGTGGTACAACAAAATCCAAAATTCGCAAAACAGTTATACCTTTATTGGGCCAAATAAAAAGCACAAAATACATCATGCAAGCTTTGGAAACATCACTGGCTCCATTATCAGGCAAAGATGTTAAAAATCATACCACAGAAGAAAAGGGGCAATATTAGAGTTACAGACCTACATTATGTCTCATATGTTATTTCTATTGTCAGTTAAGATGGTCTGGAGGGATATTAGTGCAGGCAGAGGCCAACTACTTTCTTGGCCATTTGGGGACTGGGGACAAAGGGCGGTAAAAGACAGATAATAAAATTTCAGTTCCAGTGGCAGCAGCAAAGTAAGTTTGCATGATGTAAAGTTTTCCCTCCATCTCCATGGGTTCTGCATCCATGGATTCAATCAACCACAGCTTGGAAATATTAGGGAGGAAATTCCAAAAGCCAAACCTTGCTGTTTGCATTTTATATAAGGGACACCAATTTACTATGCCATTTTACTTAATGGGACTTGAGTATCCATGGATTTTGGTATCCACTGGAGGTCCTGGAATAAAACCCTATTGGGGGTTTTAGTTGGCTCAATAGAGGCATTGTTGTTTTGTGGATTTTGTATTTTGTTGTATTTTGCCGCATGGCCAACACACTGGTAATTGTTGGAGCCATATTATGGACTCCATTTGGCTTGGTAGGTCACAAGGTGGAACAATTCATTTCTTTAACTGGAACCATGAGCCTTTTAAAATCCCATTTAAAACATTATAGTTTGAGTTTTTTGAATTCTGCTTAGCTGAATTAATGATTACTAATACTCTGTAGAAAATGACTATATTCACCAAAGGAAATGTGCATTTCCCAGGAATGGTAGGGGTGAAAACTCTAGTGCATAATTATGTTTAAATATAACTTTTAAAACAAACAAACAAACAAACAGTCTAATGACTTTTAAATATAAAAGGAACAAAATAAGTAGTGGGATGGCTCTCTTCACTACATAGCCTGTATGTTAATGTTTGGATGACTTCCCTAAAAGATACCTACCTGGGATGTATCTACAGTGCATAATTTTAGCACTCTGATAGCATGTTTGATGTTATGGCTCCACACAACATATTCCTGGGATTTGTAGTTTGGTAAGAAATTCCCTGGTGCTTTCCTCTGAACTATAGCATTAGAGCTGTTTTGCAGAAAACCCTGAGTACCTTAAGATACAAATCCCAAGAATTTATAGGATAGGGCCATGCCAGTTAAAGTGGTAACAAACTGCTATAATTGTGTAGTGTGGCTGCCTGGTTAGAAGCAGTTTGCTCCCAAGCCATTTCAAAACGGAGAAAATTATAGGCTATTTAGATTTTGGGAAACTCAGTAAGCCATATTTGCATTTGGAATATAGAAGAGTAAAGCTGCCAAATGACTGGATCTGCCACCTGAATCCCTTGAATCTTTCAGGATTATCCTCTTGGTGTTTATGGACACAGCTTTTTTACTATTAAATGAAAGGACTGAGAACTAGTCAGTCATGAAAGAGTAAGCAAATGCAGTTTTCAAAGGTCATGTATAAGAAGGGACAACGTATTTCTTGTTTTTAAGTGGCCAATAAAATCCACCAAGTGCATTAAACATTCCACATATGCTAGGAAACAGGTTGAAAATGGGACTTTCCTTCTCAAAAGTCTGAAGCCAAATTATCTAACCTCTTTTTCTTAAAAACAACAACAAAAACCAACCAACCAAACAGATAGTCCAGGGATGTGTGTGTGTGTGTAGATTATATATATATATATATATGTGTGTGTGTGTGTGTGAAATTGCCCAACATTGCCCTTGTCCATATGCTTCCTTCACATTCATTTAACCTGATAAGCTTGTAGTCACATCTAGAAGTGTTTCCTATTCTGCCATAGAAGTGTGTAAATAACTCAGCTGACTGTCATGTGGCACCAGATTTACCCTGCATCCAAAGGTTGCAGAGAACTGTATTTTCATGCATGAAGTAGATTTCAGAATTTAAAGATGATACCTCCATAGTCCTCAACTGTTTGTGGAAGGCTGGGGGATTTCAATCTCCTGTTGCAAAAAGCAATGGAATACATTTACTGTTTCAACTGCAATGAAAGGAACATTACCCTACCCTAACTTGATGAAAGACGGGTGCTAGAGATGGTGAAAATGAATGTACAACCATGTGAAGTGAAAGATGACTTTGCTTTAGGGAAAACAGAATATAGAGTGGAGCTCTGAAAATAAGAGAAAGGTCTGACAGAGGTAGGGAAGTTGGTACAGAAGGTAAAATATTGTTAGCCTCAGAGATTGTTTAAAGGTCAAGGGAAAAGACAGATATATTGTGATTTTCTGACCACTGGCTACTGGCTACATTATTCAGAGTACAATTCAATGATCTAAAGCAGAATTAAAGTCAGCTCAAGCTCAGTAAACGCAGAAGACTGGAAGTTAAAGCTGATTCCTTAGCGGGGGGGGGAGCTCTGTGATCAGTAATGATTTTGTACAGTGTTCACAACTGTAGAAGGCTTCCATCTTTTTTTTTCCATGCACCCACATCTTCCTTTGGCCTTTTATGACCAGATTGAGAGGAGAATCAACAACCAGGCATAGGTCAACCTGCAGGAGAATTTCTCTAACTTTACAGTGAGGCTCAGGGTACATCTACACTGTAGAAATAATGCAGTTGGACACCACTTTAACTACCATGACTCCATCCTACAGAATCCTGGGATTTGTAGTTTTGTGAGGTACCAGCCCTCTTTGGCAGAGGAGGCTAAGTACCTTGTAAAACTACAAATCCCAGGATGCTATAGGATGGAGCTACAGCCCTTAAATTGGTGTCAAATTGCATTATTTCTATAGTGTAGATGCACTCTCAGACGAAATGGGGGGATCTAAGTCAGTAGAATTGTCTTGACATCTTACTTAAAATATTAAAAATGGAAACTAAGGCTATTGAGTATGTGTTTTTACATTTCTTTGAAATGTTTTACATGTTACATTCAACAGATGGGTCTACACTTTGCATGATTACATAAAGACCAAGATGGTTTAGAAATTTTCCTTTGTACAGAACTTGTTGAAAACATTTAGCACATGCAATAATGGGAGTGTGTGTAGTGGTAGATGATGGTATATTTTCCTGAATATTTTTTCTTGTTTCCTGACTCCCTCTTCTTCTGGAACAAAGGTGCTGAATTGAGTTAAAATTCTGAAAGCTCATTGATTTGTAAAAATGTTATTAAGCACTGGATGACATTTTTTTTTTAAAAAAACATGTCTTTGGTTGGATGATAAGGGCTGTCAAGCAAATCATTTTAACAGGTTTAGCTCTGTTATTACAGAAAAAGCACTGAGGCAGCATGTTTTCTTACCAGGGACTAGCCATGAATTATAATAAAATTCTGTCATCTTCCCTTATTATCTGTTTTCCTTTCCTGTGGGGAATAAGACAATATTTTAAGCCTCTGCTCATCTACCAGTAATTAAATTGCATTTCTTCTGTATTCTCTCTTTTCTATTTTGTATTGAAATATATTATGAAAAAAGATCCATCATCATCATATCATTATCATTATGACACTGTTTTTGCAATACTGGATTTCATTATATAATTGATCATTTTTAGTCTTTCATCCAGTCTAGACTGAAAAGGATAAAGGACTAAATATTCTACTGCTGAAAACACAGTGCCTTAATCTTCTCTGCTTTTTGCAATTTGAATGGAATCATAGGAGCAGCTTTCCTGGGAAATCTATCAGTCCATTTAATTTACTAAACTTACTCAGACTGGACAATATTGATATATAACAGAAAAGGATATGGAGATGCAGGAAACGAATAGCAATTGCCAATCATTTCCGGTACTTTAAACAGGAAGGGCATGCCATCAAAGGGACCTGTAGCTGATTCACAAAATGATCCTGTTTTCCCTCTCAGCTGTGGACATCTCTAAGTAATCACTGTGTGTTTGCTTGGAACCCTCAGGACTTAGATTTAATTTCAGGAAATTGCCACTTTGAGAAGAAACAGGTTAACCCTGTATTGACACAACATTTTCTTGCCAGCATCAAAAATCCCAGAGAGTTTTGGATGAAGGGAAATGTTTGTGTGTAGCAAAAAGCTACCTGTTTTATAATAAGGGTAGCATTACTTGCTACTGGGATTAAAGATTGACAGTACAGTAAGTAAGGATTGTGTTAGAGAAGCTCACACACTTTGATGCATGGATTAAATAGGACATAATGCTAACACTTTGCTTTTTATTTTCAATTTTAAAAATTTACATTATTAATTAATTTAATTAATTAAAACAAAAACAAGCAGGCAGGAAGAATTACAATGGTGATATGCTAAATCAGAAGAATGTGCCTTATTTGTCTAATAATCCATAAAAGCAGCCATTGTCAAACAAACTTCTGAGTGTTGCCTCCCTTCCTTCACTTGAATATATCTTGAATAAATCAGAACATAGCATAAACATATCAACATTTGAAATAAGGCTGCTTTGAAGGAGCTAAAAATCTCCCCACAGCCAAATATTCTCCATGGAATCAGTGCTCTGCACTAAAACCAATATTAAAAGATGCATGCAAATGAATGGAACTACAGTAGTTAGTTATGATAAAATTAAGCCCTATTAATTTCAGTGGTTCTAGGACTAATGTATTTATCCCCCAAACACATAGAAGTATTCTTGAGAGCTGTGTCCTTGAAAGAAATATTTGTGCAAGAATGTGATTCATATGTTTGTTTGTTTTTTAAGTCAGGGTTAGAAATGGGCACAGAGCACAGATGAGATTTTCAGGTTTGGAGAAACACTCTTTGAGTGAAACCATTCTCATCTTGCATCTCTGTGTCTTTCTTGCAATATATACAAAATCATGGTTCAGTTTCCTTTATGGTGACCTAATGCTACCAGTTTCAGTTCTGTGGAAAATGCTTCTTGCTATTCTCACATAACCAGAGATGAGGGTAAACAAATTCCCATGTTAAAATTAAGACACATCCTCAGGGAAAATGGGATATCTAGACTAACAGCATTGAGTATTCCTTTCTTTGAAGAACCATGGCAAAGATAATTCCATTTTCTTGAATATTTGGGAACTGATGTGGAAAATTGCTTCTTAATCAGGAACTTGAATGGAGGCTTCTGTGTTGCTGCTATTGTTGCCAGAATAATGTAGCTAGGACAACATATCCCTTGCCTACAGACCCAGAATAGACCACATTATTATTTCATTTATTTTTATTTAGATTTCTGGGCTTCCCATTCCAAAGACTCTGGGTGGATAACACATAAAATATGCACAGAAACAACTGGTAGCTGTAGAAATATCCAGGTGAGAACTGTAATTCAGTGTTAGGCTATCTGTTCTGTGTGCAAAAGATGCCTGACTCTTTGGCACCGTTAGATAGGACTAGGAAAGAGTCTTTGCTGGCATCCCAGACAGCTACTGCATACTCTCACAGATGAAAACCAGAACACATGTGGCCACACAACATCAGAGTATGGTTAAGATGACAAGTTATTTAATGAGGAAGAACTCATGAGCTAGGAGAGGCTACAGCACTTTGCTTTTTTCCTGAGCTTCCTGGGAAGGGCAAGTTTCTGCCCCTCCTCTTCTCCACCCCCTGCTCAGTTAACTGATTGCAAACTACAGTCTGCTCTCCACATTTGTGGTGGTTAGGGGCACAGGACCCCCACAAAAGTGAAACACACACACACAAATACAGTACAGTGGAGGTGGGGCAGAGCTCCCCAGAAGGACTCCTCAGGCTTGCAAAGTGCGTGGCTGTAGGCAGGGGAGTACAAAGAATGTGGGCCTGGCAAGCAGGTCCCTCAGCCGCTGACCTGCTTCTGGAAGCCCTATGATGCTGTGCAAAGTGCTTGGGGAAAGCAGAGAGGAGAAATCTCCTTTGCAAAGAGTCTCTAAACTCCATGAAGAGGCAGGCTTTGGGGGCTCTTTCCAATGGAAGTTTCTGTTACCCTGCCTTCTCCCAGCACACACTGAAGTGCTAAGTGCTGGGGAAAGGCATAATCAAGAAATCTCTTTTGCAAAGAGTCTCCAAACCCCACGAAGAAGCAGGCTTCAGGGGCTCTTTGCGATGGAGATTTCTGTCGCTGTGCATGCCAGCAGCTTGCAACAGAACGAATTTGGTGGAGAGGTATTTCAGCCAGGAAAGGTTTTTGCGAGTGAAGCAAGGAAGTGTGAGTGAAGCAAGGTTTTGTGAGTGAAGCAACCTGGTTGCAAGGAGGAAACTGGAGTGAGTGGCTGGAGGCTTTGGCAGGATAGAAAATAGCAGGGCAAAGAAGGAACAGAGGGAGTGGAGTAAGGAGGTCGGGCTACTTAAGCAGCAGCAAACTTGCGAATAATCAAATCTGCGAAAGTGAAATCCATGAATGTGGCAGGGCAACTGTATTTTTGTACTTTGAATTCACTTTGGAGCAATCGAAGTAAGTTGAGGCCAAAGGGGGAAAGTGAGAGGAAGAAATGGAAACTGGGACATTTTAAAGAGCTGAATGTGGGGTGACAGAGGGTTAATTGGGACTGTCTTTGCCAAATCAGGAGAGTTGGAGGGCATGCTACTGATGGACAGCCTTGTCCAACCTGGTATTTGGCAGCTACAATCCCCACCATCAACACAAAGGATGGCTGTTGCGATGATCTGGCATAATAAATAGGCTGACAGTGTAACCAAAGTCCTTTCTTTTGTTTTAAAAAAGAGTTCATATTATAAGAATAAATTCAGGAGAGGTAGCTAAAGTGATAGAACTGAGAATCCAGTGCATCTGAAAAACAGTTTCCTTTATTTCTGTTCAAAATGCCTGGTAAGAAGTTTTAGAAAGAATTAAGGAATATGAAAACACTTTCTCTTAAAGTTATCAGAAACCACCAAAAGTCATTTAAAGAAACATTTTCTGAAAGATATTTAGACTGGAGCTTGACTTTCATGTCAGGAACCCCGATCCCTCTCCATCAAGTGCAGCCATCTGGAGGGGCAATTGGCATTTGCCACCCACGAAGGAGCGGAGGCCAGCTTTGCTGACGTCTGGCGTCAGCGCCGACATCTGGGATGGGGAGAGGCAGTCCTGGCAGCCTATTTAAGGCTGCTCTGACCTCCCCATCCTCCTTGGGGGAGGCGTAGATCTTGGTGTGCACCTTGGGACCAATTTGGGTGAAGGGAGGGTCTCTGGAATGACCAATAAAGTTGTGGAACTTAGTGGAAGTGAAGGAGATCCACCTTGGGGATGGCCCAAGGGATAATCCCCCGCCTTACTCCATGGGGCGTGGGTGGGGGACTTTTGAGTTGGTCTTCCAGATGTGGGCTGGCTTGGGAGAAACCCCAGCATTGGGGTTACTCACGAGGGCTCAAGATGTTCACCCGGGGAAGCTGGGGAGTAAGGTCTCAGATAGACCTACGGCCTCAGCTGCTTCCTCACTAGGTTGCCTCTCCACACTGAAGATCTTAAAGGGATTTAAATAGGTAGGGTTAAATAAAGATCCATTTTATTCACCCCATGTCTTGTGTCTGGTCTCTTTATTTCCCTGAGTTGGCGGCAAAGGTGTAGATCTTTTCTCTGCTTGACACTAAAAGTATCTCGGAATGTTCATGTCTGTAAATAACATGTAAATATTGATAATAGATACTACACAGAGCAAAACCTGTTTTAATAGTACACATTAACAATTGATAGTTTTATATGTGTATGACACTGGTCTCTCTCCTTCTCTGTCCCCCCTCTTTCATTCTCCCCCTTCTCTGTGTATGGGTGTGTAAAAAGTGTCATATGCACAAACAACAAACTAGAGAACAGAGTATACTGAAGTGGACAAAGGAGTGTACTTCAAATGTTGTACTAGGTGAAGGGGCTTCAAATTTTCCCTCAGGCATTAAACTTGCTGACTGACCTTGTATAATCACACATAGGTCTAACCTAACTCCTGAGGCTTTTGTAAATTAAGATGGGGAAAACACCAAATACACTGCCCTGAACTCTGTGGGGCCAAAGAGGTAAATAAATAGTTAACACACACATACGGTTAAAAAATAAAAGAAAAGGTCCTTCTGTTCAATTTCTTACAATGTTTCTTCAGGTTACTTGATTTTTAAATTTTATTTTACATATGCACAGATGGCAGAAGGTTCAGTAGTTGTATAGCTGCTGAGAAATGAAATGTGCAATGTCACTACTGCCTGAGGGAGATAGCAACTTCCATTTAATGCTCTCTTCCCGAAGCATGATCTCTCTCTCACTAGTGTATGTGATCCACTAGAATGATAGGTGCTGCAGATTCCTATATCCTTAAATGGTCTGTGTGGTCTATTTTTGTGATGCTTATCTCAAAGGATTGGATGAAGATGACAGCAGTATACAGTAGGAAAAGACATTAGAAATACAGTTTTATATATTGCCAGTAGCAAATATTTGCTGATTTTCATTCTTTATTCCTTTCCTTTTGCACAGGTTTATCCATGATGCTGGAGCTAACAGGAAGGAGTCATTGTTCCAGTGCAGCAGAGTAGATGCCAAGCATCCGACCACCTCTTCTTGGATAGTGACATCAGTGTAAAGACAGAAGCAGGACCAAGGGATGGGCTTTAGGCAGAAGGACTCCCTTGTTTGTTGCATTTCTGGAATTGGTCGATGGTCAGTCTTTTGAGACACATATCACAATCCTTGGGGGCTTTCATCCTGCTTCATTAAAGTTACCTGTTGCCCCATATTCTATTTACCTTGGTAAAATACTCCCTTCCCCTTCTCCCCAGCCATATAGACATACAAAAATTTGTGGGGTCATTTCCTGACTCATTTGATTTTTCTGTCTGGGTGTGGAAGACAGAGGCCTGCTAATGTTGATGTAAACCATGTCAAGGCCAATGGGACTCTTATGGCTGCCTTTGATCTTTACTCCTGTGTGTGTCATGTTGAATTCCAATTTCCTCCTCTGGATCACTGCCCTGGCAATACGGTTTACACTTATTGAAGGACAAGCACAATATCCAGTTGTAACCACGAATTATGGCAAAATCCGTGGTGTAAGAACACCCTTGCCCAATGAAATCCTTGGCCCTGTGGAGCAATACTTGGGAGTCCCTTATGCCTCTCCTCCAACTGGGGAGAGACGTTTCCAGCCGCCAGAGCCTCCATCGTCTTGGACCGGTATACGGAATGCCACACAGTTTGCTGCCGTCTGTCCTCAGTACCTGGATGAAAGATCACTGCTTAATGACATGCTGCCTGTTTGGTTTACTGCCAACTTGGATACTGTGATGACTTATGTGCAAGATCAAAATGAAGATTGCCTATATCTGAACATCTATGTGCCCACTGAAGATGGTAAGTATATTATTCAGTTGTAAGATGGCCAACTAAACTGTCTGCTACAAATTAGTGACGTTCTATTGTACAGGGTCCTACATTTCTGTCCTCATATTGAGATCTAGCTGATTTCTCTTTGGCCTTTGTTAGGTAAAAATGTGATTAAAAAAATTTTCATGTTTGCATTTGATATGATTACATAACAATGGCAAGCTGTAAACTTTTTCTATCAAACACATTTCTACTTTCAGGATGGTAGCCATATTTCACCACCATGGTTGTTCATAGAGGAAAAGTCAACAAATTACTTTTTTTTAAAAAGGCCTTGAAGCCTCATAAAAAAGGAATAATCTCATTGTGAAATATTCAGATGCCTCAGAATTAAATGTGTGCCATAGGCCCTCCAAATAGATATGTAAAAATATGTTTTTATCTTGTACATGAGGTTTTTTTTGTTTTGTTTTGTTTTTTGGCAGGGGACAGTATAATTAATTTTGCCAGAGCTGGCTGTATTTTAAATTGCTTTATAACTGTTTAATACAAGTTTGCAGTATAAGACCTCATGATTTTTGGAACAGAACCATTTCAGTAATACTGTCCATAGCTAAGGCAAAGTAACCAAGAGGAACACCAGTTGTTTCCAGAAGCAACACTCGTCTTTAAAATTTGCTGTGTTTAATTCGTTCTGTTGCAAATATTTGTTTTAGTGACATTTTCATTTTATTTAAATATCTATTTTTTAAATAATCTTCCTCCCTCCTCTATAATGCATATTTTGCATGGTTTTTCCCTACCAAAAATATTGATTTCATATTTGAAGGAAATGGCTCAGAAGACCAATAACCCATTGTTTCTGCTTCACCAAATAATGACAAAGGAATTATAATGGTAAACTACCCAAAGCAGATTATTTCATGTAGCTCTGATTAATAAAATATACAATTTGTTTCCAGATGTATAACCTGCACATACCTAAGGAGGTCTCATTACTATAGGAGGTTTATTTTAAATAAGATTGCTGGTTACCTCAATGTAGTATTTAATGGCCCAGACTTTTCTAATTCTCTTGCTTTGCTGCTTAATTGAGATACTATTCAGCCAATAACAATACTGATGGTAAAACCTTGACAGAATCTTGAATCCCAAGATTCTGTCAAATTTTCACCATCAGTATTGTTTTGGCTGAATAATTAGGAATGGAAATGTAACTGGACATAGTATCTTAAATGTATTAACAACAAAATAAAACACACTTGCAACACAAATCATGGCCACTTCCCCATGCTGAGAACCAAGGAACCCTAATGTGCTCTAGTGTAAGTTCTTCTATGCTGCCACCTCCTGCCTCTCTTGGCACACTGCAATTTAGCTGAGCTGTTTGCTTCAGGCGGATATCCCCTGTCCACTCTATCTTGCTACCACAATCTCCCTTGCTCATTGACACTCCTATTGTTCTGGCGGGTGGGGGAAAACCTGTGCACTAGGTTCTTGGGATGCATGGGCCACTGGGAGCTACAAGGTGAGATACAGGAGATCCTTGGTTAAATGTGGATGGCCTGGCAAGAGCAGTGAAATAGCAGTATAGCAGGGCAGTTACATTCAGCGGACTTATCTCTGTGTCCTATGCCTAGAGGGAGGGGGAGGACTGCAGTGTCAATGAAATGAGGAGAAGAAAAATTTCTCAATAGACATTTCTGACTATATCCAATCCCCTTTCCTATCTTTCATATTTTTTTAAAAAAAAGGCAATATGTAGCAAATCAAATAAGTATGAGGATTTCTCCATAATCTGCATTATGAGGAAAACATCTGTGACACATTTCTGTGAACTTCTACATGAGCAGCTGGCTCCATTGGGACACTTGGCACTCCAAGTGTTGGACAATGTATGACCCCCAGTATATTTTTGGCCTGCAACTTGAATTACAAGAGCCAGTGTGGTGTAGGGACTTGAGCATTGGACTACAACTCTGGAGACCAGAGTTCAAATCCCAGCTGAGCAATACAAACCCATTGGGTGACCTTGGGCAAGGCACACTCTCTCAGCCTCAGAGGAAGGCAAAGGCAAACCCCTCTGCACAAATTTTGCCATGAAAACCCCATGATAGGCTTGCCTTAGGGTTGCCATATGTCAGAAATGACTTGAAGGCACACAACAACAACAACAACAGCAATCACAACTTGCATTATACCCAGGCAATATGGCCAGTGGTGAGGGACAATGGGTGTTGGAAGTCCAGAAAAATCTGGAGGCCCACAAGTTACCCCTCTTGCTGTACACTATTGTGGTTTTGATTGGAAATATAGGTTGAATTCACAGATTTGGTATCATATTCACAGATTTGGTATTAATGGTTTCAGTGATCCACATTTGAAAAAAAAAATGTTCTCTCTAGGCATTAATAGGTTCTCCAATGAGATTGTATGGTCAAATTCTGGTGTTCATCTCATTGGAAATAATAAGGTTCCCTTTTATCTATGGTTTGAGGTAACCATGGGGGGCCCTAGAATATATCCCCCTCGGATACAGGAGTCGACCTGTATTCCACCTGGAACAACTTCCCTTTGTTTCATGCATCTGCATTTTCACTCCTGCGCCTTTTATTTATGAATCTAAAATACATTCGAGTTTGGAGAAGCAGAAATGTTTGGTGTCATTTTGCAACATGACACAGGCAGATGCCTTATCATAACTATTCTGAAAACAGGCAATGTGTAGGTAGCAAGAAGAAGCTAGAAGAAGAAAAGTTTTTAAAAACAGGCTGGGTTGATCATTATCACCCAGTTATTAATTTACTTTCAGTGGATTGGTAACAGATTTATTCACTTAATTCTCAATAACTTGAGATCTCCAAGCTAAGCTGTTTTGTAAGGCAATTAGCATGGTCTGCTACCCTTTTGTTCTAAAGAGCTAAAGACTAATTCAAGAGATTAATTCAGGTAACAAGGGCTTGGGCATTAAAGGCATGTATAACGCCAGCTGTTTGTTTGCATGTTTCCTCCTCCTCCTCCTCCTCCTCCTCCTAGACTTATGCTTAATGGAAATGCTCCAAAGTTTGTTTAATGCACTTTTAATTATAGATGACCCAAAGAAATAATTGTCTTTCCAGCCTTTACAGCTCCTGTTAGTGACCTCTGGAATTTTGGAAATGTCACAACTTAACTCAGGCAACCAACAGAAGGCTCCATAAGATGATGCCTGTGAAGCTTGGGAAGCCATTGATTTCCACGTTCTTGTAGTGGCCTTTATTTCTTTTTGTTTTACTATGAGCATTTTGGGCAAGCATCAGAATATTAAGAGGCTGATGGGTGTATGTTTTATGGGCATTGTTGGATTCTTGGCAGGACAAGGTCATCCTTTATCTACTGCTTTCACTATGCAATAAAGAAGATAGTGTACTTAGTACACTTGAGTACACTAAGGGAAGAGTTCAAAGGGCAGATGACATTCATATAATGAAAGCAAAGGGAAAGACATATAATTGATGTAAAGATTGGGATGTTTTTGGAGGAGAGGATCACGTGTTATCTAATAACTTATCTATACAGAGGCCTTTCTGCTGTGTCAAACACTTTGGATGTCTTGTAAGATGCTTAAATCTTCTTAGATTCAGATCCAGTTTTTGTCAATAGGCTCTGCGTTGCATGATTTAGGAGATTTTCAGATGGGGCTAATATTGCGGAGCAGGCATGGAACAGGGTCAAGAAAGGGGCAGTCGTTCTCATGTCTTTGACCCCTTCTGTCCTGCTCTGGTCCTGCCCCCAGGATATTCTATTCATGAGGAAAAATTGTGAATAGAACATTCCTTCCGTGCCTGCCTGGGAATCTGAGACGTGGGAAATGGAGCCCCGTCCCTGTTCCGTGATGACAGGCACGGGTTAGGAGCTCCGTGACAGGCACTTCCTGCCATGATTGGGACAGGCAGGTAAGTGCCACCCTTCTCCACCACCTCCCCGGGTTCCTTTTTTTATTTTAATTTTTTTTTCTTCCTTTGACAGCTGGGGGGGGGTTCTTTTTGAATTTCCCTCCCACTCGCTCTCTTGCGAGAATGAGCGGGATTTCCCCCAGCCAGTCGTAAAAGCAGCCTTATGACAGCTGCATTTACGGCCGGCCATGAAGCAAGAGGGAGCACGTTACTGGAGCGGAATGGAGGTAAGTGTCTGAACATTTACCTCCATTCTGTTGCAGGAACGGGAGAGGAGGTGGTGGGGCAGCAATGGGGCTTTTTGGCCCCATCTGAAAATCTCCTTAGTTTGTAATGTTCTTCCCAATTTCACTCCTTAACCTATATCTGTTCTTTTAAAGAGTAACTGCCAAAATGTCTACATTTGTGTGTTCAGAAGCTGTAACTGTAACATTCAGTAGGAGTGGCTCCTTGAGACATTCAGCAGAACACCATATTGAGAAGATAATCATCGTACCTTCCATCAGATGACAGAGCTAAGACGATTCACTTACTAGCTCAGCAAAGTCCATAGTACTGTAGTTCCTGCTTAAGGCCTTGTCTTGTCTTGCTCGTCATACAAAATGAGAAAAGAGAACTGTTGAAGAAGAAAAAAAAATAGAACAAATGTACTACCTAGTTTACCACCCTGGAAGATCAGAAACAGGCAGTAGTAGGCAGCACATTTAATTTTGGACAGCATCAAAGCAAATATAGGTCATTTGGGATTGCCTCTCTTTCAAATGCTATCAAACATTTCTCCTCATTCACCTTTATTTGTCATAATGGAAATATACTGCTATTTGATATTTCATGATCAAATGAAAAAGCCCGTAAGCCTATTATGGGTGTTGTTGGATTGCTGGTGCTAGTCTTTTGAATCAGGACACTGAGAACAAAGGTGACACTACTGAAGAAGACAATTATAATCTTTTGTTCCCATTATTTGCATATGTAGAGAGCTTGCACATTTTGAGGTTTGGCATCTTGAATCATTTGGAAATCTGCATTTCTTTCATCTGGGAATAAGTAGTTAAGTGTGTTCAGATAGGTATTGACTTTTCTGGGGCTGAACATAAATCATTCTGCATGAAAGGACATAGCCTTCTTTTCATTTGCACTTTGGATTTTGCTGCCAGAATTACTGACCATAGGAGGCTTCTCTTGTTCTCTGTGGTGAACTATTCTACCTTTCCCTATTACAGTTCACTTGCTTTTGGAGACTTGCCTAAGCTTCTGTTTATAGGGTGATGTCCTCTATATGTCACAGCTCAATGGCCCCCTCCGCCCACCCCAGACACACACAGTGCAGATGTAATCTGCTTTATCATTTTCACCTCAACTGACTTGGGATTTACTGTTTCTGTATGCTTCCCTCTAGGAACAAAATGCTTAGTCATTTGAGTCCTGGCCCAGGACATGAGAGGAATTACTGAACAAGGGCTCCAGCTTTGCTTAACAATCTGTAGTGTGAAAATACTAACGAAGATCAGAATGGAGTGGACAGATAATAAGAAAAATTAATTCACCTAGAAGGATTTGGCAGTGTATACAAATTGGGGAGGGAGGGAAGAAATTGTAGCCTTGGAGCTGGAGTACAGCAGCTGTCAGGTGCTTTTGTTTTCATTTTTTGTGTTTTTTTTTCTGGGCTGTGAGGCTGTGTTCTGGAAGAGTTTATTTCTGATGTTTCACCTGCGTCTGTGGCTGGCATCTTCAAGATGCCAGCCACAGATGCAGATGAAACGTCAGAAAAAAAACTCTTCCAGAATACAGCCTCACAGCCTGGAAAAAAAACTATGGAAAACCTATGGATCCTGGCCATGAAAGCCTTTTATTTTTTTATTTTGTTTTTATCTTATCTTTTCTTCTTCTCCCTTCCTCCCTTTTTCATCCTTATAAACAACATGCTAGATGGGTTGGACTGCAAAGAACCCAGATTTATATAAACAAAACCCATGTTTTCCCAGTAAAGGAATGGACCTTTGTAAGGCTTAGGTTTTTGTGATCCCACCTCCCTGTTTTTTGTGTACTTGTGAGCAGGAGATTGGAAACTTTTGTTCTGATTTTAAACAGATCATGGCTCCTATTCATATTCCAGAACTTTGGGAGCGGCAGTTAGTTTCAGTTCCAGTTTGTGAAGAATCTTCATTTTGTTTGATTCTGGTCCCCCCCCCACCATCTAACCACCATTTAAACTGGTATCATTTCCAAAGCACAGGTATTACAAATTCTACCTACAGTTGTATTGGTATTAAGCTTGTCAGGAGTTAGAGACTAAACTCCATTATAAAATGGCCAAACAAACTGCAGAGTCATGCTGAGTCATAATGGCTGACTCCATGAACTTCCTAGTCTGCCTGAGCTACAGAAGGAGGGTTCTTATTGGTGTGTAAGATCATGTGATTGAGTAAGCCAATGCCCTGTAGTTGTGTATATGGGAGGGCTCAGGTCAGAGCTCATTTCTCTTCTTCCTGTGAATACTGAGGCCTGGTGAAGCAGTTTATCCTTGGATTGTAAATATTTGTATATATTGCAACTGTTTGAGTTTGAAGATAAAATTGCCTCCTGCTTATTTGGACATCAAACACTCTGTGTGTGAGTATTCTTGGGAGCAGGTTGCTACTGAGTCTACTGAGACAGTTTTTGGTTTCTGCTGGGGATTGCGTGTCCTATCATTCCCTAACAGTGGTTATGGGCCCAGCTGATTGATCTCAGATTAGGTAAGGTGCACCCAAAAAATCCCCAGAAACTTTCGTTTTGAATGTTTTTGGTGAGTTGGCTGAGAAACAGTTAAATTTCAACCAGGCCCTGTAATATCATCAAGCAGCCTTGAAGTGCTGCCAGCTGCCAGCTGTTTGTGCTTCATAGCTTTAAAATTGTTGACTCAATCAGCAGAATGGCAGATAATAGTCGCACCCACTTGGAAAAGCTGGCTGATGGACATTATTCAGCATGAAGTTTATACATGGAGGCTTTATTAATTAAGGACAATTTGTGGCACGTTTTGGAAAATGAAAGTGTGACCCCAGAGGGTTCGGAAGATGAAATAGCAGCATTCAGACCAGCAGACCAGAAGGCTAGAGCTGCAATTGTCTTATTGCTCAGCCCCTCCCATTTAATACATGCGGCCCCAGCAAAGACAGTCTTTCAGCTTTGGACAGCTTTGAAAACAGTTCATCAGAATCTGTCCTGCCTCTCAAAGATGATATGGACTAAGAGACTTTATAACATAAAGCTGTCTACTGAAGGCTGTGTGAAAGCCGATTTGGAGGAAATGAGGCAGCTTTTTCCTGAGGTGGCCAATAGAGGGGTGGACATTCCAAAGCCCATAAGTGTTTTACTTCATTGGGCAGTTTGCCAAAGGAATAGGATTTCCTAATGTACAGTCTGCAGACCACCAGGGAGAGTGATTTGTCTGTAGACCTGGTAGCTGAGCATATTCTGGAAGAGATCCAACACAATTTGATTCCCAGATGGAGGGGAATAAACAGCCACAAATTACCAGACACATTCAGGAGAGCACTGAAACAGAGGCACCTGTGGAGGAGGGAGCCTGCACCTACGTGAAACACTGTTTCAGATGCAAAAGGCCTGGAAATTTTAAGACGGAATGTAAGATGCCTGCACCGGATAGGAAGGGTGAATCCTGTCATGCTGCAGGTCACACATTTGTAGGACAGCAGCATCCTGATGGTACTGAGGAAAGAATTTGATTACTTGATAGTGGGGCCATGCACAATATGGTTAATGATTTACAGTTGTTAGGAATGTTAAAAATGTTTTAATATCAATAGTACCCTTGCAGATGGTGCTCCCAGCAAGGTGCAGAAAATGGGCACTGCATATGTGCCCTCTTTTGGTAAAGATTTTGAAAATATGTTATGTGTTAACAAACTAGAGTATTGTATATTAAGTGTGTCCCAAATGACTACTGATGGTTATAAAGTGATATTTGAACAGGAGCACTATACAGTAAGAGAGAGGCATAACATGAATAATGTCTGTGCAAAAGGGATAAAGAAACATGGGTTGTATTACATGTTGCCTAAAGGGAAGGTGGCAAATGTGAACCCTGCAGACAATGTGCCCCTATATGATAACTGTGTTCATTACTACCACAGGCTAATGGGCCATGATAGTTACAAAGGGTTAAAGGAGCTAGCCAAAGTATGCCTTGGTTTAAGCATGAAACACTCCCATGGTTTTTAGAATGTGCAGTGTGCAGGAAAGTTAAGGTGAAGGCTTTTCCTATTGCCAAAAAGACCCAGTGAGTCACCAAGAGACCCTTTGAAGTTGTCCATGCTGATTTAGCAGGCCCCTATAAGCCCACTGAGGGGGGTAACGGCTATTTATTTGTGCTAGTGGACAGACACACTAGGTACACCTACGTATACCTACTGAAGGAGAAAAATCAGACTGCAGACTGGTTCCGTGAGTGGGTGAACAAGGTGGAAAGCTTTCCTTCTCTTAAGATTTTTTTGTGTGAACCCCATGAATTGCCTAGTCTTCCTTAGCTACAGAAGGAGGGTCCTTATTGGTGTGTAAGATCATGTGATTGAGTAAGCCAATGCCCTGTAACTTTGTATATGGGAAGGCTCAGAGCAGAGCTCACTTTCCTTCTTCCTGTGAATTCTGAGGCCTGGTGAAGCAGTTTCTCTTTAGATTGTAAATATTTGTATATATTACAACTGTTTGAATTTGAAGATAAAAGTGCCTCCTGCTTATTTGGACATCAAACACTCTGTGTGTGAGTATTCCTGCGAGCAGGTTGCTACTGAGTCTACTGAGACAGTTTTTGGCTTCTGCTGGGGATTGTGTGTCTTATCATTCCCTGACAGAGTTTGGCTTGCTGCTGCTGCTACAGCTGTTGGTATGTCTTTTTCATAATAATTACTGTCATCATATTTCATGTAAATGTATAAAAAATAGTTGCTCTATTATGTATTGTTTAATGGGGATTATTCTTATTACCCCTGTGCTATATTGGGGAGACCTTTACAATTGGCACCAAAACTGGTTGGCTTTAATCCCCTTTGTAAGCACAATTAGCAGAGTTACTATTTAAAGATACATGGGCAGGAAAAACATACTGATTCCAAACACACATGTTTTGAATACCCATTCACCCAGTACCCTCCCTTTCCACACTCTAGCTTAAAATAATCAAAGTAGTCAAATGTAGCTTATAAAACATGGAAAAATACTTTACTCACAACTTTCATATGCATCTCAAAGGTCACCGTAGTAATAACTTGAAGGTAGACAAGAATAACAAAATATATCTTGAAAGCTGCATTTCTAAAAACAAAATATGCAGGAGCATGTCCATGAGGCTGCTGCCTCTAGGACATCTTGATGGTGTCTTTTCTCCTTGTGGTGTCTCCCAGAACAAAGAGATACTTAAAAGACCCCCTTCTCCGGAAGGCACTCACATTACAACAGGAAGTTATCTCATCCTTTCTGTTTATATTTACGATTTAACCCTTTTAGCAGTTAAACAAGTGAGCATATTGGATTGCAACTATATATCCCAACACCCCTCTCAAGCCATTATGAGACCCATCATCCCCATCTTGACACGTAGTCTCTAGAATGCATCTCTTGCCAGAGGTTTTGTCAGGATAGCCGCTGTCATCTCATTTGTTGGACAGTACTTCATCTGCCATCAGTCAGCAGCTTACAAACAGTGTGATACTCAGTCTTAATATGCTTGTTCCTTGGCGTCATTCTCTTGCCACTCTCAGACAATTTATGCAACTGGTTGTTCTCAAAGACTAGGGTAGGCTTCTTCCCTGGAATATAAATATCAACAAACAATTTATTAAGCAATTGCAACATATTACAAGCTTGTGCCGCAGAAATGTATTCTGCTTCGGTGCTGGATTGATGCCACAACATTTTGTTTACAGCTGGACCAACAAATAGTCCCATTTCCATACAGGAACATGTAACCACTGGTTGAAACTGAATCACTTCTGGATCCAGCCCAATCTGAATCTGTAAAACAAACAAGATTTGGGTCTGTGTTAGCTGGTAACTTCCAACTGGAAATCTATAGCCCCTTTTAAATATTTGAGAACTCTTTTCACCATACCTCAGTCCTTTTTACTTGGTGCATCAACTCTCTTTCTGAGAACTCCAATAGTATAGGCTATATCAGTTCTGGTGTTTGTGGCTAAACGCTGCAGCTTTCCAATAGCTGTTTTCTACATCTTATTGTTTGGCAAAAGTTTACTGTACTCATTATTTTTGGTAAAGTCTGTTACCATAGGTGTGGCTACACAATGTGCATCTTGCATCCCTAAAGTTTCTAGCTATTCGACAGTCTTTTGCTTTTCATTCAGCAGGAAAGAACCATCTTCTTCTTTTTGAATATGTATGCCCAAGCAATGTGTTGCATTTGCCAGTTCTTTCAGTTATGGACTGAGCCAGAGAAATAACGAGACCACACACAGATATATGGGGTAAAAAAATGATATTTATTATTTCCTGCCTATTTATTTCCCATTAAATCTTCAGCAGGGGGAGGCAACCTAGTGTGGGAGAAGCTGGGGCGGATCGTCCCTCCTGGACTTATGCCCCCAGCTTCCCCGGGTGAACACCTGAGCCATTTTGAGCAACCCCAATTTATGGAGTTGCTCTCAAGCCAGCTCGTGTCTGGAAGGTTAACCCGAAAGCCCCTCACCCAATACATATGTATTAAGATGAGGGGGGTATCAGACCAACCCCAAGGTAGGTCTCCTTCTGTTCTCCCAGGTCGTACGGCCTAAGGAGACTCTGCTGGAGATCAAACCTTCACCAAAATTGTTGCCATAGGTGTCCACCGTAATCTACGCATCCCCCTTCCCGCCATAGATAAGGGGCAAGTGTCCATTTAGTCCCTTAATCCCCCACCAGCTTGTCCAATAAGGCCCTCAACTCCTGCTGAAGATCCGTCAGAAAAATTACATTCCCCACATCCGAGAGGTGCACCCCATCCACCCTGTAGAGCTCGGGCCTCTCGAACACAATTTCAGGATGTGGCAAGTACCGCCCACCAGCTGTGGTCAAAAATGTGTATACCTGTCTGTTCACCGTCCGTCGAGCCTTGTCAATCAAACGGGGGCTCCCCTCCCCATGCCACCGCTGTCTGGGCAAAATGGCCGACCACATGATGGTGACTGCAGGCCATCGTGACCCAATCACCATCATATCTTGTGTCGCCTATATAATTAAAGCCTTGTGTTTTAACAGGCCCAAATCTTTTCCTCCGAAATGGAGGATGAGTATATCTGGCAGAGGCCCCCAACACTCCCCAAACAACACAGGCATGAGGCCATGCCAGCGAAGGCCCCTCTTCCCCACCCACTCAATTGTCACCCTGTCTCCCAGGCTGAGGTGAGGCCCGAAATGGCTGAGCCAGGCCTGTTGGGCCGCCCAGTAAACCATACTGTGGCCGCAAATTAGCACCCATGTCTCACTGTCAAAGGTCTAGCACCTGGAAGACAAAAGGGGAAGATAGATTTAGTAAAGGAGTGGGCGAATATACCTCCTGTAGGAGGAGGATCTCCAGCACCCAATCTGCTGGATTGCTAAGGATGTCATACCTATGGTGGCGGTGGTGGACGCTGCCCCTGTGCGAAAGGAATGAGTGCCAAATCGTACTCCAATCAGCCCCAGCTGTTTCAATGCCTTTGCTGTTATAGCCCAAAACTGGTACCTGGTGAAGGGGGAAAAGTCAATATGCACAAAAAGAGGACCTTCCCTGTGCCCTCGTTCCTTCAAGTAATTCTGCAGCGCAAGGACTGGGCAAAGCTCTAGGTCGTCGCAACGGGACAATCTAATAATTTCCCCCCTACCTACCTGGCCTGTTTTGGAAAAATGTATCGGGATTATAACCTCCCTGTCGCTCACCTGTACATCCTTGAATTCCAACGCTCATCTATACCTATCATTTTTCAAGGCCATGACAAGTTCATTTACTCGCAGGGCTCTGAAAAATGCAGTGAGAGCAGCTGCGTTAAAAAGCAGCGTCTCATACGTGGACGAACAGAGCCTAGCCCATGACCTACGTAAGCCCCTAAGAATGCCAGGAGACAGAGGGACTCTCGAATTGGGCTTCCTGCCTCTTTCCCTGGTCCATCCCTCTAGAACTTTCCTAATCCTAAAGTCTCCAGTATTATCAATAGCACCCTGGGCTTTTAACCAGAACGACAGTGCTGATAGCCTCCCCTGAATCGATTGTGGAGCTAATGCCCTCCTGAACAAAGAGACACAATATTGCATAAGGTGCGACACTGGGACACTTGCCCTGTGCCTAAAACCTTCCTGCTCCCTAAATTGACAAAAATCCCTCACAGCCTGGGCATACCCTTTTCTAGTGCTGGGAACAACTGACATACCTAGGGCCCTCCAAATCTCGGACTCCCAAGTTGCCATAGGCTTGCTAGCATCCTGTCGCCCTCGGGCTCTGCATCTAGAGCCAGCTCTCTGAAGTGCTCCATCTGCATGCGAGAAAGAGCACCAGCTAACTCATTTTGCACGCCAGCAACATGCCGTGCGACAAACAGAATGTTATGCCGAAGGCATTGCAAAGTATATGCCCTAACCAGACGTATTACCCTTGGCGACTTTGATGTAAGGGTGTTTATCACCTGGACAGTTGCTGAATTGTCACACCAGAAGTGAACTGACGAATTGGACAACTCGTGGGACCAGATGGTGGTGGCCACTAGTATTGGGAAGAATTCGAGGAAGGTAAGATCATGTGTAATTTCTGTCCCCTCCCAACTTTTTGGCCACCGACTTGCGCACCAGCGACCACCGAAATAAACCCCAAACCCAATGGCCCCGACCGCATCGGAAGCTATTTGAAATGTACCCTGCTGCCTCCTTTCCTCTCGCCAGAATGAGACGCCATTAAAGAGGTCCAGGAAGTCCTGCCATATCTGAAGGTCCTCCCGGATCTCCCCCGTAATCTGAATCTTGTGGTGAGGAACATGAACCCCCACAACAGCATCACATAACCAGTGGAGAAAAGCCCTACCTGGGGCAACCACCTTACAAGCGAAGTTCAGATGTCCTATTAGGACCTGAAATTCCTTCAAAGTGGCCTTGTGTCTGCCCCTAAAAACGGACAGCCTTTCCCTTAATTCCCTTACTTTATTGGTTGCTAGACGGCATTGCTGATTGACTGAGTCAATCTCAATTCCAAGGAAGGTTAACTGTTGTGCTGGGCCTTCATTTTTTTCGGATGCTAATGGGACTCCCAACTCTTCCGTCATCCTCGGAAACTAGTGCAGCAAATGACTGCACACCCCTGAACCAACTTGCCCTATGAACAGAAAGTCATCTAAATAATGTATGGCCCCCTTTTCCCCAGTCCTAACCTTCAATACCCATTCAAAAATGTGCTAAAGGTCTCGAATGCCTTATAAGAGATGGAACAGCCCATGGGTAGGGTGCAGTCCATGTAGAACCCCCCATCAGATTGAAAACCTAACAATTCAAAATCATCTGGATGCACTGGGAGAAGGCGGAAGGCTGACTTAATGTCGCACTTCGCCATCTCTGCTCCGAGTCCATGCCGGCGTACCTCTCTGATAGCGGTGTCAAAGGAAATGTACTTAACTGTACATAGCTCCGTTGGGATGTAGTCATTGACTGACTCCCCCTTTTGGTATGACAATTGGTGAATCAACCTAAATTCCCCCGGGGCCTTCTTATGGACTATGCCCAGTGGCGACACCCGTAGATTGTGTACGGGGAGTTGACTAAAGGGGCCTACTACCCTTCCTTCTGCCACTTCCTTGCGTATTTTATCCGTAACTATATCTTATTTGCCCTTAACTGATAACAAATTGAGCGCCTTATAGGGGCGTCTTACGCCTTGGAAGGGAATGAGAAAACCGAAATTAAAACCCCGGGATATGTAATCGGCTGCTAACCTATCAGGATATAAGTGCAGCCACCTATCTAAGACTTCCAACTTAATTGGGCTGGGGCCCTTTTGGAGGCTGGCTGGAATTGCTGCCTCCCCTAGCTCCACCCTGCCCTCCTCTATTTCCTCTAAATGCACCCTTACCTCTTGGGCAGTTGCGAAAAGAATGGGAAGCCCCACAGATAGAGCACTCATGGCTGAATCTGCAAGGCATCCGCGCACATGTCCCATGAGAGCTGAACTCCCATCACAACAGCTTCTGACCCGCCCCTACACCAGTGGGGGCCTTAGCAGCTCCAGTGGCCGCAAACTTAATCAAGTGTGTTCTCTCTCCCTGAATTGGTCGAGCCGGCATCATCAGTTGCATCCATAGTTGAGGATGCATCATATCCCAGTGTAAAGCTGGGTAAATTGCCGCTCGCATGCAAAATGCTTCATCGTATAGGAGCCAAGCAGGACCTGCAAAATCCACATATGCTCTGTGGATAATGTCTATGTATTGAAAAAGCGCAGCTGCACGTTGAGGGTACACCTTGGCAATAACGCCCGCCAAAATCAAAAATCCAGATAGCCAGTTTGACCAATTCCTTTTGACCTTCCTCTTTTTAATCTTTTCCTTATCCTTATCATCAAGCTGATCCCTGTCCTTCTTCTCCATTTCTTGAAATAGGAGGGAAAAAACATCAACATACTCCCCTTTAAGTATTTTGTCCTGGGTTGCCTGTAGTAGGTGATCACCCAACGGGAGGGACATTTCCCCAAAGGGGATAGCAGAATATGCAATGGAATTCTACCCAGGGGCCTGTACGGGCCCCGACAGAGCTGGCTCCCCTGACACAATACCTGCCGTCCCCCCTACTGAATATGGGCCCCATGGTGACCATTGGGGTGGTGCCCAGTTAAGGGGATGTTGAACCATTGGCCAACCCCCGTGTGCCCCCTGTGATCCCCAGCTTTGTGCTGTATTGCCTAGCGTGGGTGGTGACCACACACCCCAAGGCCATGAATACCCCGCCGTAGTAGCTGACATGCCAGCAGCAGACTCACCTGCCAGGATCAGGGCCGCTTCCATCGCGACGTCCACACCAGCCTTCTCTGATGGTTCTGCAGCATCATCGAGAGGCTGGGATCCAGATGCATCACCCTCATGGATGTTCTTTTCTAACGCATCTAGATGAGCAAGAATCTGATTAGCCAGTTTACCTTTACCCTTAGTGGACTTTTGATTGGAGGCAGCCCCTGTACCCTTGACCCCTTGAAGCCTCTCAAGATGCTGAATTCTGTCTAGGATTGCCTTCCATGGAATGTCCTCCTCCTCATCACTCAACCCAGCAATGTGCACTATCCCCAATTGAACCCCCAAAACTGGGATACACAACTCTAAGATAGAATTCAGTGTGATGAGGAGAGAAGGTGCCAAGCCACACAACTTGACCACACTAGCTATCAATTTTCAAACAAAACGTCTACCTACTGGGAAGCCCTCCCAAAGGACTGCTCAGCCAGAAATGGCCCTAAGAGCCCCCTCGTGGCCCACCTATATAACTGGGAAAGCACCCCAGCAACAGCCACCCCTGGTGGCCCACCTATATAACTGGGAAAGCACCCCAGCAACAGCAGCCCCCTGGTGGCCCGCCAAATCCTGATGTGTTATCAACCACAGTTACACAGCAAGAAAAAAGAGGCCCCCTGGAGGCCCGCTTAAACTAAGGGAAAAAACCTTCCACTTAACCCAACTAACAATTAGCCACCAGTAAAACAACGAATCCAGAGGTCCCCCCTTTCAGAATATCCCAAGCTAAGACCAGCCCTTCAGTCCAATACTCCCTGACCACGCTGTCCAACGACAATCTCAGGCCATGACCAGAACGGTCTCATAAAGCCCCGCTGGGGGGACATGTGAGCAAAGCCCTTGAAGGAGGCTGCTTCACAGGCAGGCTACCTCACCAGCTCGCAGCCGCAAACTGGCCAGCCTGAAACGGGCGAGATCAGCTGGGGGGGAAGCAGAAGCAAGGCCCCCGTAAGCAGGCCGCTTCACCAGCCCACAGCGGCGAGCCGGCCAGCCACAAACAGCCCAGAATGGGCAAGATTGGCTGGAGGAGGATGTGGGCAAAATCAGCTGGGGGGCGCGAAGCAAGCCCCCCGCAAGCAGGCTGTTTCACCAGCCCACAGCCATGAGCCGGCGAGCCAAAGGGGGCCCCAGAAGCCAAGCCCCCACAAGCAGGCTGCTCCACCGGATCACAGCCGCGATTTGGGTCTGGAAACAGGGAGCAATCTCCCCAAAAGCTGCCCAAAGCAGCAGTCAAAGCCTTCCATGCCACTGATCACGGCTGCAAAGGAACGAAGGCACCTAGTTAATAAAATGGGCCTTCGAACGGAGACTACCCCTGTCTGCAAACAGAAGCTGCGATCTCTAGGATCACAATTGAGCAAAGAGGGCGAGGTGAGGGGCAGGGCTCCTATTTAATCCTTCAGCCCTGCCCATCACCTCACGTCACCGACTCTTGCCGGTGACGCAATCAGCTGGTCTCATCCCTCCCCCAGCCCCTAAATAAGCCTCCCCCAGGAGGCGTTGCTGCCTGTGGGGAAGCTGTGTTCAGCATCTTTGTTCAGGTTTTTCACAATTTCACTGTAGTCATCATCTCTCTGGGTAGCTATAATCAAATCATCATCATTAATCAGAACATAGATAAACAGTTCATCTTTGCATCTAGTGTACACATGTGTGTATGTTTCTCCACATCTGAAGCCTAAATCCTTCAATATTGTGTGCAAATTCTTATTTTTCACATTAACATGTCTGACAGTCATTTGCTTAAGAGCGGCTAAGCCTAGAAACAGTCTCATTGTAGTAGATTTTACATCTTGAGCTGCCTCATGTGTAGGCTTCTGGTCACCATCTCCCTCTTCTGTTGATTCATTGAATAACACCGAAACTGCAAGGTAGCCCAGTCTGAGTGGAGGCACTGGTCTGTTCAGTCTCACTTGGTATCTGGGAGAAGTCTGTTGTGGATCCTGGTGAATTTCTTAAGCACTTCCATCACCTTCCGATCCAGTCAGGTCATCTCAATTCTCTGTGTCCGTGTCGGCTTCTGCAACATCAAATTGATTCATAGGCATTAATATGGGAAATTCACATCCTGTTTCTGAAATTATAGACATTTCATCTCTGTCTTCATGCAAAATGTCAAAATCAACATTATCCTCTTCTGGAAAGTCAATCACAGTTCCTCTTTTGTCAATTCTTCTACTCTCATCAAAATAGACCACATGTCTGGCTGTCAATTTGCCAGTCTTTAAGTTAATCACTCTGTAACTCCTGGTAGAACTCTCATAACCAATTAGAATGGTCTGTTCTGCTCTGGGATCTAGCTTACTTTGCTTCTGTTTAGGAATGTAAGCATAAGCCCAGCATCCAATGGTTCTGATATGTTTGATGGATGGCACCCTGCCATGCCACATCTCAAAAGGTGTTTTCTCAGTGCCTTTTGTTGGCTATCTATTCTGCAAATAATTCACTGTTGCAAATGCATTGCCCCATAGTCTACTGGGTAAAGCAGCCTCAGCTAGTAAATATTTTGTCATCTCAACCAGAGATCTCATTTTATGTTCTGCCACAGAATTCATCTCTGGTGTGCAACTCACAGTCTTTAAATGTTGCATGCCATTTCTTCCAGAAAGGCTTGTGTGTGGTATGCATTGTACTCACCAGCTCCATCAGAACAAAGAATTTTGGAGTATCTTCCAAATAAATTTCTCACCATGGCAACATATTTGTGTAGCATATCATATGTCTCATTTTTCTCCTTCAGCAGATAGATGCCACAGTACCTCAAGAAATCATCCAGAAATATTAAATCATATCTATTTCCTCCAAGAGATGGGATTCTAAACGGTCCACACAAGTCACTGTGTACAAAATCCAGAATTCTGCTAGATCTCTTTTCATTTCACATATTAAATGAAGGTCTGGTTGCTTTCTGTTCCACACAAATTATGCACCTACTTGCATTCTCATTGCTTTGTGGCTTTACCTTGATACCAGTCATCAAACCCTGGTTCTGAAGCTGAAGTATGCCCTTTTTGTCATGATGGCCAAAGCATCTATGCCACAGGTCAATGCTCTCTTCATCCACTTTGAGTTGCTCCACAGCAGCTTGAGCCATAAATGCTTGTTTATCTGAAAAATTTAACTCATAAAGACCATTGTTATTTTTATGTGGTTGCACATAAGTCATATTTTCATCATATATTTTGCACATGCATTTCGCAGATAACACTGAAAATTCTTTATCATCCAATGCAGAAACACTAATCATATTGCAATGCAATCCTGGAATAAATTCCACTTTATCAGACACATGTTGCACATTCTCATTAGGCAGTGCACAATTTAAAATGCATTATCCAGTTTGAGCCACAACTCTCCCGGGATTCAAATCTCTATGATCCAAACATTCCAATCTAAATTTTCCCAAAACTTCATCAATATTCAAATTTGGCAAAGTATCAGTCACTGTAATGAAAGCATTGAAATCATCTCCTAGAGTGCCAGTGAAAAATGCTGTCTTTTGCATTTTATTTACAAGTCCTTGAGCAATTAAATTTATCAAGAATTTCTAGGAACTCACATATGAATATGAGACTCACAGTCCTTCCTTGAAATCAACTTTAATCTCATCATATCATGGATTGTTTTTGCCTGGGTCTTACCACAATTCATATTTTAGATTTGGCTCAACTTATTCAGCATATGTGTGGCTAAAGTACATTTTGCAATGTAAATTAGCTGTTCCTCCTTCAAACTCTGAAACATTATTTCTTGAGCTAAAGGATAATAATAATAATAATAATAATAATAAAATTTATTTCTATCCCGCCGCTCTGCAATGCAATCTGGGCGGTTTACAGTATAAAAACTCCATAATTACCTCAGTACCCTAACCCATCCATTCCTTAAAATAATATTAAACTAGAAAAGATTAAAAACATAAAATAATTTAAAAAAAATACAGCAACTAATCACAAGAGTATTGAATAATTCAATGGCAGCTCAAAGGGGAAAAAACAGTCTAATCTTCGGGCCGGGATAGCTATTCAGGAAAGGCCTGCTGGAAAAGATCCGTCTTGACCAGAAAGGATCTTTCTGTTCCCATTCTCTCCGTGCTTTGGTTGAAGCATCATCAGCTAAATCTTTGTGAATAATATCAAAAACCTTCTGGGCTTTCTGCTTATTTTCCCACAAGGCATAATTGTTTTCATTCAGGGAGACAAGCCTATGTGTCTGTTGAGCATTAACAACTGCCATTATAGCTATCTTTGTTATTCAAACTGCTCTCAGCTCAACTGTGCTCTCAGCTTCAAGCAAGAAAAAATGGCCCTTTTAAAATCATCCAGCTAGTCTCAAAGGGGGGAGGGTGGGAAGACATACACTTTTAAAACTCACTGAAAATAACAAACACCACAAAAATATGACTATTAAAAAAACTGGTCTGGAATAAAAAACTGGGCCCATAACCTAATGGGGATTATTGTTATTACCCCTGTGCTAGACATTTAAAATTGGTGCCAAAAACTGGTTGGCTTTAATCCCCTTTGTAAGCACACATAGCAGAGTTACTATTTGAAGGTACATGTGCAGGAAAAATGTACTGATTCCAAACACACATGTTTTGAATAGCCATTCACCCAGTTCACCCCTCCCCACTTTCCACGCTCTAGCTAAAAGGTGACTCCTTGCCTGCCAGCTCACAATCTAAAACAAGCGAGTACAATGGGAAGTTATGTTAAATATCCCTAAGCTCATAATAAGATCTGAAAGACTCTTCACATTACCTTCATTTTAATTCACAGGTAGGGAACCTACAGGGAAACTTTGCTATGATGCTAATCCATCTGCCCTTTAGGGGCTGAGGTGGGGCTCTTTTTTCTTTCAAAGCCCCAGTTCCTCACGATGGAAGGGATAGGAGGACACAGGACACATTTGTTCCTTTTTCCTCTATCAGAAAAGGAAGAACAGGAAAGCCAGCTCTGGATTTGCCTATGTCCTTAAAGACAGTCCTCAGTACCATGCCTGAATCCATGTTATTCTTTACTTCAGCTGTCTTCACAGGTGAGCTATGCTGGTGTGGAAGTCAGCCAATGCCCATAGAATTTTTTTTAATTTTTTTACAGAGACCTGTCAAGCCCCTTCATCCACTACTGTTTTTCTCAATGGGTCTGCCAAAAAGTGGAGGGAGGCCTATGCCAGACAATGCCTAGAGGAATGTGTCTTCAAGTGTAATCTGTGCCCCTTTTCCACTCCAAATCACTCACTTTCCTGGTCAGGACAGTGAAGAACAGATGACACTGTCTTGACTGTTTGCAGAAAAGCTGCTTCTCAAAGCCCCAGCCAAGTCCCTTTCTCTGTGCAGAGAAGGGCATGAGCTTTGTACCTCTTTGATAGTAGATGCAGGAATAAGGAGACCAGACACAAATAAAGAGACCACACATATAGCTGGGATATAAAGGGCCATTTTTATTTAGCTATAACCTATTTAACCCCATTCTGAGAGAACTGTAATGGGGGAGCAACCTAGTGTGGGAATTATTGGGGCAGGAGGTCAACTCCAAGACCCCCTGCCCAACTGCCCTTGGGCAAAAACACCTGAACCCCAGGGAGAACCCATAAGCTAGGTTGCTCACCAGTCAGTCCGAGGCCAACTGAGAAGTCCCTCCCTCGATTTGCATAAATTAAAGGGAGATGTTTATCCCTCAGACCAGGCCCAAAGGAGGTCACTTTCCCTACCCCTCAGTTCTCAGGAATTAAAGGGACAGTTCCAGCTCCCCCCTTTCACTTTGAAAAGGGGGAGGTGCCAAAGGTGCTCACCAAACTATCAAAATCTCCCCCTCTACCTGCCATAGAAAAGGGGCAAGCATCTGATTGGCCCCTTCCCCCACCAGATCATCCAACAGGGACCTCAAATCCCCGTTGCATATCTCCGAGAAAATTAAATTCCCTACATCAAACAGAAAAAACTCCATCAGCCCTATGAAGAGCAGGCTTCCTAATAATTACAGTAGGAACCCCTTATCTGTGGGGGATTGGTTCCAGGCCGCACTGTGGATAACAAAATCCATGGATAATAGCGAACACCATTGAAAATAATGGGACTTCCGGTTTGAAATGCCATAGAATTGACTTGGAGGACCTAGAAAATGGCTAGAGAGGATGCATTTTCTAGGAAGACTCTATGGTAGCTGTGCTGAAACTGAAACCATGGCTAAAGTGATGAAAAGGAGGAGGCAGAGGGGGGGGTGAACTTAAATCCCTTCTAGCCCTGGCCTCTGCTCTCCTGGCAACAGCCCAGGGGCTGAAGCAAAGTTACAGGCTTCCATTCTGTGCTCCCTCAAAAGGGGTTCCTATAGTGCAGTTGTGACCATTCTGGGATCCCTGTTCTTGAGGGAGACAAAAAAAAAAAGGTCTGATTACCTAAAGGGCAGAGTCTGCACTATGATGTCATCCGGTCCATGGGATTCATCCTGGGAGATGCTCCAACCTACAGAATCAGTCCTATAGAGCTGATTCTATTTCCCACCTCTACTGTTGGCCAGAAAACAAAAAGAAAAGGGCTGGAATTCTGTTGGTTAGTCCAGGTTAGAGTACACCCATTGAATCAATTGTTGAATGCTAAGTCAGCTCACAGGTAAATCCCATTGGTTTTATTTATTTATTTATTTATTTATACACCGCTCTTCAGCCACAAGGCTATCAGAGTGACTTACATATTGTTTTAAGCAATAGCAATTTACACATCTATACTGCATTAAGCAGTTTCCAATGTGTGTTAGCTAATTGCCCCCATAAGCTAAGTACTCATTTTATCGACGTATGAAAGGATAGAAGGCTGAGTGAACCTTGGAGCCTTCTGGAATCAAACTTGCAATGTGGTGACTGGCTGTACTGGGAATTAGCCACTGCGCCACCAGGGCTCCTCTCATTCATGCCATTACCAGCCATCTTCTATGCAGTAAGAATGTTCAGTGGGTTGCTGATATCCTTTTGTTCTCTGCATTGCAGAGCTTGACTGCAAGAAGTAATTAAAAATGAGTCACTTCAGTTCTGATAATTTAGTACAAAATTAAAACTGTATGGGGAATTTAGAGATGTGAGTTATAGCCCTGTCTTTGTGGAACTTATGCTATTTATTCCTATTATTATTATTTTATTCATTTATATCCCATCTTTCTCTCAATAATGAGACTTAATGTGGCTAACAATATATGTAAAAACCAATTCAGATTAAAACTATACAAAATTTTCAATATAAATATAAATGTATGTATTTCAAAACAAATCAGTAAAGTTAAAACATTAAACATTAAAAAAATAATAATTTAAAACACAACATATAGACCTTAAATTATCTAACATAGAAGTGGATAACCTGTGGCCCTCTCAATGTGGGTGGACTGAAACTCCCATCACTCCTCAGTAGCACAGCCAATGGGCAGAACACTGGGAATTGCTGTCCACTAACATCTAAACAGGGCTGAGTACAAAAATATGAATTTGGACCATCCATGGCCTTGTTTTGCTTTTCCTGGACTCTTTCTGAAGTTTGTCCACCGGACGTGTAGAGCTGGCCCATCTCTGAACTGAAAGACCACACATATCCCATCCTTGTTCTAAAAGAGAGCATGTGGCATGGCTCCCCATATAGATACTGATGGAAGTGAAAGCAATATATGCAGGTTTTTTTCCTGAGGTACCCTAGACTCAGGCCAGTTGTGGCTCAAGCTCCAGGAATTCTGTTGGGCCAAGAATCAGATAAGCAAGCACCAAAGTTTTAGGTAATAGATGCTCTAAGATTTTTATACACACATATATATATATATATATATATATATATATACATGGAGTACATTAATAAATAATCTTGGCTCAGTTTTGCTTTTCAGAAAAGGCTTCCAGTGAGAGATAACTCAAAATCACTCCAACTTGAATATGAACGTGAAACAAGGAGGCTAGTTTTGCAGCAAGCAGCATCTAATTTGAAAGTAACACAGAAACAAAAGAGAATTCAAAATCTGCAGCACATCTAGTGGGAGAGAGACTAGTAGCACATTCTCTTAACTTTGCTCTTCTTCTAAGATTGTGATAAACTAAGAGGCAAAAGGTTAACAGGCATGCACATGATGGAAGAGGGGGTAAGGAGGCTTCTAGTTGTGCCAAGCGTATAACTAGTTATCTCTCTCTCTCTCTCTCTCTCTCTCTCTCTCTCTCTCTCTCTCTCTCTGGCTTTTCTTCGCAAACGAAGATTCAGGAAGGACTCATCCCGCACTTTCTGCAAGCGCACTGATGACTAAAAAGGCGAATCCGAGATAAACAAGTCTGGTTGCAAAAAGCACAGCAGAAGGTCTCCTTGGGTGATGTTTTTGGGTTGTGATTCTTTCTGCGTTGTCGTTTCTCTTCAAGACTTGTTCGTTGTGAGTTCTCAAATAAGGCTGCAGCATTGTGGATAGTGCGTCTCCATGCCTCCTGATGTGAGGCCAGGGCGGACCACTGTTGGTGATCAATTTGGCCGAGCCTGAGATGTTGTTTCAGGGAGTCTTTGTATCGCTTTTTTGGAGCGTCCCTCTTACGCTGACCCGTGGCGAGTTCACCGTAAAAAGAGGTGGGAGGAGTGTCACAGATGGAGACCAGATTAGAATTGTCATACCAGAATTGAGGGTGATCTTGGTTAGACAAAGCCATTAGTATCTAAGTAGATTAATTGGTGGATACAAAAACATGTTTACAGCAAAGAAAACCTACTTTCTCATGGCATTGTAGCTGGTTCCCACAAATTCCAATCCATTAGCAGAGACATGGGCAAAGACAATGGCTTCATGGCACCTACATACATACAGGAGACCTTGCTACTGCAGATGTAACAAAAGGAATACTGGTATTCTCAGAGAGAGTTTTGAATGCAGGGAAACTGACTTTTGTTAAGCAGATTTATTGTTTTCACACATCTGCACTAACAACCATTGTAAAGATCTGAAAGACCTGTATCTCTTCATCAACCACTTTGAAAATTTAGGGCAAGGGACATGATTTGTATCTTTCTGGATCCTATTATGGTCTATCCCACTCTGACAACTGTATTAATATCACTCTGTACTGCGTGTGAAGAAATGGATTATATCTATAGTAATATAAAAACTTGTTAGTCTTAAAGTTGTTCCCATGTTCCTTCCCCCCCCCTCTTCCTCCCTTCTGTCTTTTTATTCACTGTAAGAGACACTTTACTGTTTTTGAAAAATGAAACAATGTAACCTTAAAAATAATAATTTTTAAAATTGCAAAACAGAACACAGAAAAAGACCCCATGCATCCTGCTCCCCAAATCTGGAAAGTTTGTGGTATGTGTGTGTGTGTGTGGGGGGGAGCATGAGTCTGAGAAAATTTCACACTGGTCTCATCAATGCAACTTTTGAGGGCATAACAGAGGCCAAAGTTTCTTGTGTGTAGCTCTGGAAACATTTGTGGCTTACACTTTCTTATAAACAACTAAGTGCCCAAGAATACCCACCCCCAATAGTATGGCGCAATAAACTGTAGAAAAAGGCCAATGAAAAGAGACAGATTGATACCTTAAAAATTACTAAATGAGGAAGCATTTGCTGTCCCTCTCTTTTCAACCTATATAATGGAATGAACAGCAACACTTTTTCTCACATACTGCCTCTTACCCAACTTAGTAGATCCACATGGGATATTTCACTGGCCCTTATCCTAGGGGATGTAATTCTTCGCTAAGGTTCTTCTTGAAGATAGTAATGAGTAATTTCAGCAATCTTCTTCCCACTTGGAGAAAGTCTTCAAAAAGCCACACAGTTTTCAAAAAGAATTTTTTTTAAAAAGCCACACAGATTTCAAAGGTTATTTGCAATTTAGAATTCATCTGTATAAAAAATTGTATCTGGTTCTTTTGTGCAGAAAACAGCATATTCTGCATAGAAGATAGTATTTCCATGTAGAAATGTTAATTCCTGCACAGAAAATGCTGTTTTCTGTGTAAAACAACCGTGTGTGAATTTCGCACAGAATAAGTTTCGAGCAGTGAAGATTCTCATCAGTCCAGAATTCTTCTTGTCAGGATTTCTCAACACTTGAAAAAACACAGTTTTGACCATTTAAAAAATATTTTTGAATATTCTTTCCATCCCTAGCCTATCCTGCCAAATTTTTCTTCACTATAATCTTCTTTTAATGGGATTTCTGAATACATGGCCACAGCTTCTTCAACTCCTATAGAAAATTCCTAAGGAGCAAAAACTTTCCTTTCACTGTTTTCATAGGTGATTAGGCACAATAACTTTTTGAGATATTCTGCCAGGTTGACTGCTTTTCCTTCCTTCCGTCCTTCCTTCCTTTATTTAAAGAAAGAGAAAGAAATTCCTAGATTAGATATAGCAATAACACACATACAAAATGACCAGATCTAATTTATTAAGGCTTCAACTCAGTAAACACTTTCCTAGAAGTAAGTTTCATTGAGCTGAGTTTACTTCTCAATATAAATTTACTTCTCAATATAAATGCATTGGATTTCTGTGTTAATATCAAAACTTGATTTAATTTATTTGTGCCTGTTTTTTTTAAAAAAAATATAGGTTGCAAGCCACCTTCAGACCCAGTTCTAGGAGAAGGGCAGAATGTAAAATCAAATAAAAAATTAAAACATCAAATAGAGTTGTATGGTGAATATAATGGCTGAAATTCTGTTGGACAGTTATGAATGAATAACCTAGAGTTCTGCACTCATGTTTTGTGTTCACAATCTGTATATAGTCCTTAGTTTAGAGGATACATAGGGACCATGAATGTCCCCCAGTCCACACTTACCAAGCAGCAGCCACTGCAATTGATGGGGTCTGTTCCCTTGTCATTCAGGAAGGAGCTGGCACACACACACACACAACACCGGGCCACCTTGTGTCTGATTCTTCTGCCTTTAAGCCTTCACCAATTTACTCTCCTTTGCAGGTTATTAAAGAAGGTTTCTAATATCACTGACAAGGAAATTCAGCTGTATTACTTCTGCCTGTCATTTTCCTAAGTCATTTCTTAACCAATCTTAGTCGACAGAATTTGGACACTTGCCCCTGCAACATCAGAAATGTGCATATTAAAAGAATTTGACAAACTGAGCAACCTTCGCAAAATGTTACTGTTTATTTGAAACCAGCTGACAGGTTCATTTTGTCACAGTCTGAGGTAATTCTGTGTAGAGTTTTGGTATGACTAGACATCGTATTTAGTCCAGTTGTATAGCTATAGTCGAATATAGATGATTTTTCCCGAGTTATACAAAAGATGAATTTAAGGCATATTCTCAATTTTGTGATTATCTGTCAGCATTGTCTCTCTATATAATGAGGAGAATTTTTTATCAATTCCCCCCCAAATTTTGGTCTGGAACAGGTGATATTCTATGTACAAACCAAAAAAGACCATCACAAAAACATAAAGATACTAACAAAATAATTGAAAATAATGCTTATAGTCAATATGGATAACAAAATAGGAATATATACAGAACTAAACAGAATGTCACAACTTTCTGTTCCTAATGCACTGTATGATTTAAGTATTACATCTAACTGGATCTCCATGTGATGGTGTGCCTACTCTACTAACTTGTTAGTTGTCTTAGTCTCTTTTTGTTGGTTAGGACTTATAGCCCTGTCTCAGGTGTACTGCTTCCTGACAGTTACCACACGATGAGAGAGGAAATTGTTTTCTTTTCAGAAAAACTTTAAGTAAATATTTTCATTATGTATATCCCATGTGTGTCATTAATCATGTGTACGTTGATCAATATTAGGACTTCTTTTGCCCTCACCCCCATGTTTGGGCAGTTCTCTTTCTGGGGAGCTCCACTTACATGTCTGCTTCTGTCTGCGCCCGCCCCCAGATTTAACGACTGCACTAGTTTGCTGTACCCTACCATAGAAAAAGGTGAAAGAAGAAGTTTCTATGCCATATTACCATTTTTCTTCCATGAGGGCTGCATTAGTCCAGTGGGTGTGGCATTATAGTGGCCCGTAATGACACAATGTGGGACATTTAACAATATTAGAACAGAAGCCAAACAAAAAACAACAAAACGAAAACCAAAACAAACACACACACACACAAACCCCCAAACCAACCAAGGGGGAAACCCACGTTCCCATCTCAAAATAAAGTACATCTAAAAATATAACTTACAAGAGCTTGTCCAGGCAAACTACCAAATTACATAATAGATATTGATTGTACGAACTCATCCTTAGAATCCTTTTGAAACAGAGCAGTAAATCTCATGGTATGTGCAGACACTGCTTTTTGAACCTGAGTAAGATCTGAATCCAGACTTCACATTTCATGAAAGGCTGACTTAGAGGATTTGTGGTCATCTTAATTAGAAACACTTAACACCACCCTGACACTTACTCCATTGGAAGAGTTTGTCAACCTTCCTTTCTGAACACCTTTTGTTCACCCATATTCTAAGCCCGTTTGAGCATTTTCTGTTGTTTGTATGGCTTTGTATACGAATTTTGAATGAAATAAAATTTAAAAAAAGACTGAAACAAGTATATGTTGGGTGTAAAATAGCTAGGCAATCTAATCTTGTGTTACTGTATAGTCTTATAATGTGGGATTCATTTATATTCCATGGATATCGCTTATATTTTCCCCATCTGTGTCAGTAAATAAAATTATCCCCAAACCCTCACATATAAATTCTTCCTGGCTGGTTCTCCTGATTGGATAATATAGTGGATCTTTTTTGGATACTAGCTATTCCATTGTATAAGTTTATTTAACATCTAGGGTTATTGAAGTTAGGTCTTAAGTTAATATTCTGTTGGGTTTGGGCATTTACTATATAACAAGGGCCCTTTAGTATGTGTAAGATGCAGATGTGGGTTTCTTCTTCTTTTCATTCAATTGTCCTACCCCTTTTATGAGATGTTCCTACTATTGAATTACCAATTACCTCAAAGGTGAGTTCAGAGCCTTTATAACTGTGTATCATAACTATGATAACACTTGTTATTCTAAACCTCTCTGTTTGTCATAGTCAGCAAATCCTGAATGAAGTGCTAAAATATTATGAACACAAAAATGCCTCTACTTCAAAATCTTTAAGCTGGTGTGTTGCCAAACCATGCGAAAGGTAAATTGCTTTGCATGCGAGTCCAAGAAATCAGATTAAATACATTATACTACATCATATGACTCCTGGCTGGCAGAAATACGCAGTGTTGTTATGGAGACAGACCATGAAATTAGATTTGAAGGAAAGGTTTGAAAGTGTGCAAGTCTGTGAGAGTAAAATTCACATTTGCCATTCCTATTCTAATACAGATCTCTTTGCAACTTCCCTGAGTGAAGAAATGAATAACATCACTCAGTGAAATTAATGATACAGTATTGGAACCCATATAAATCATTTTATAATTTCCTTTCCCCCCCCTCCAAAAGCAGACAGTTCTTTCTTGTTTTCAGTATTGTAACAGCTCTGAGTTGTTTACTTCCCTTAAAACAAAGTAATCAATTTCCACTAAGCATTTCAGTTTGGCTACATCAGTCATAGTTATTATCAGTTATTATCAGTTGGAGGGAAATACATATGGAAAAATAAATTTATAGAGAAATGGTTTAGGCCATGTAGAAAAGCAATGATAAAGCAAGAAGAAGCCTCTTGAAGGAGCTATCCTGCTATCTCTAGAAATCTTTTTGTATCCAACAATCCAGGTTAATGCAATTGTAGTCTTGTCCTTATGCACTAAAATAGACAATTTTGTCGTGTTGAAAGCTGTAACAGTTTATTGCAGTCTATTATAGTGAAGTTCTTGTAAAGAGTGAACAGATCATTTTAATTAATAATAAGCTTAAAAAGCTAATTCTATTGTGTTTACATTGAAAGGGGTACATTTTTTTTTAAAAAAAGGTACATTTACATTGGTATTAAAAATAGGTTACATCACTACACTAAAAGTCTTACCAGAACACAAGTGAAATATTCCAACCATTATTTTACTCCTCTCTATCTTGTCCCTGTTTGAGTTTTGGAAAGAATAGCTGCACCAATTAAAAAAAAAAAATCTTACCCGCCACACCAAAAACCCTTCTCTTGCTTTCCTTCCTTGCAACCTCCCTTATAATCTCACCTCCTTATGCTCATATTTACTTTAGCTTAATGATTCCCATGTAGGTCCCAGAAAATGTCCCAGAATTAGGAACTATAGTACTCAGTTTCCTGAGACAGATGTAGTGTTCAGTGTGGAATATGGGACAACCATCTGATGCAAAGAAGACTGTTACCCTTTCCAAGCTTTCTTTCTGCTTGTGGCCTAAATCTTATAATTTTCTAACCCCAGCAGACTTTAAAAAAAAAAAAAAGATGAGAAGGAGTTTTGCAAAAGTCCAAGAAAGCTTGAGTTCATGTAAAGAACCAAATAAGTTTACAGTAATTTGTTTTGGCTCTTTAGCACTGTGGTCCCATTAATTAACCAATAACTTCATTAACAGTTTAATTTTTGAGAAACATAAACAGTGAAGTTTCAGCTTAAGCCAATTACTTTTCTTAAGGAAAAAAAAAGTTGTTCCATTTCATAGGCAAACATCCACCTTAATTCATAATGTAACTGATGTTAATTGGTTAGATTCTGTCAGAGGCTTATTGTCACCCAAAGGTAGAGAAACATTAATATTGAGTTTAGTCTATACCCAGATAAAAAGGAGGACCACTCTGTCGTTTACTTTATTACAGTTACCTTGTGTATCACTTCAATAGAAGTCAAAGTGGCCTGTATAGCCTTAAGCAGTTAATCTTTCATCCAGATATCAAACTTTCAAGACTGCTTCATATGCTTGCTGGTTACTCATAGGTTTGCCATGTTTAATATAGTGGGTCCTTGGTATCCACTGGGGTTTGGTTCTAGGACCCCATGGATACCAAAATCCATGGATGTTCAAGTCACATTATATACAATGGTATAGTAAATGCATCCATTAGATAAAATGGTGAACAGAAAGCTTTGCTTTTTGGATTTTTTAAAAAATATTTTGAAACTGTGGTTGGTTGAATTTGTGGATAAGGAATCTGTGGATAAGGAGGGCCAACTGTAGTTTAGAACTAGACATTAAATGATGTTTACAGTACAGACCCAATATGTTCTGCTGCCTAGGGCAAAGAGCAAGACAGAATTGTGCATTCTGCATAAATAAGTGAACTGGACTAGCAGTTAAATTTTACTTCAAGATTAGTGATAGGACAGTGTCCCCCACAGTATCTTCAGCAGCAGACTCATTTAGGGATTCCAGGCAGACCTGTGGCACACACATCTCTTGTCATCTGTCATAGAGGAATGCCTGGTGGACTTCCGCACCCCCCCCCCCTCAATCATTTCTGTCTGAGTGGTTCCCTTTGGTAAGGCCAATCCTGCTACGGCTCAGTTACACAACAGTTTTTATCATGGGGAGAAGCTAGATATCCTCATCCCGAGTTCATCTCTTATTGTTTACACAATTTGTCCTGGGATAAACAATATCCCGGGATTGTTGTTTACACAACAACCTTTTCCATGGCAAAAGCAAGATCCCGAGATATAGTATCCTCTGGTTTTGTTTTGTTTTTTTGTTTACATGGGAAAAGATTCCAGGATATATATATATATTTGTTAGCTGTCAGTCAAGGATTCAATTACTTGTTTTTTCACAAACTTGGTGATGTATTCCATGTGGAGTTTCCCACCACAAGTGATGCTATTGGCTGCCAAATATCTTTGCTCAAGCTTCTGTATTGGTCAGAGAAGGAAGGTGAAGGCAACCCCCTCTGCAAAATTTCTGTAAAAAAAAAAAATCCCCTGATGGGCTTGCCTTAGGGTCTCCAGTTCCGTTTACACAGAGGTTAATGCCAAATAAAAATTGTTCATCTTTAAGAACCCACAAGAATCAAGAATCACTCTTGAATACCAGGAGCTATAGGCTATATTTCAGAGGAAGGAACTTGCAAAGCCACCTAGGCAGCTTGAAATCACACACACAACCAAACCTGCTTTGCTTTCACCTGAGAGGGGAGGAGAGGAGGGGAAAAGAAGAGTCTTTCCTTGGAGCCGAGAGGCTGGCAATCTAAAAATCCATTGAAAAGGGTGACTGAGGCGCGTGCACGCACGCACACACACACACACACACACGTACGTCTCCATGCAGCCGGGCTGCTTTCACCCGTGAGGGGAGGGGGAAAGTACAGTCTTTCCTTGGAGCTGAGAGGTTGGCAATCTAAAAATCCATTGAAAAGGGTGTCTGACCCCTCCTTCTCTGAACTCTGTGCCTGCCCCTGCCCACCTCACTTTCCGGCCATCATCTACTCCTGAGATATTTTGTCCTGACCTGTTCACATATTCAATTTCCCCAACCTCCTGAGACTTTTTTAAAAACATGGGACAAATTGAGGGATGGAAAGTCACACCCCTTGGAGGATATATGGTGGGTCCCCTTTCTGAAAAGCTCGATATCATCACACTGAACGTGTGAACAACCAGGGTTCATCACGAGTTCATCCCAGGACATTTTTGCCATGTAAATGGGCTTTTGGTTTGGCTTTTTTCCTCATGCAGGAAAAAAAATAATTTCAGTTTCTTCTTCTTAACAATTAATGTATAGAACTCTTTTATTGGATCCTTAATTAGTGCTTCTCCTTTCCCTGCTCTATTTTTCAAGGAGTTTTTGTGCAAGATTATTCATGAAATGTAGAATAAACTAAGGGTTCACTGTGTCTACTCGATAATGTAACCTTTGGGATCTGTGCATGATACAGTGGGAATTGTTACTTGTTGTCACTGTATCATTATGCCCCATTACAAACTTCAGCAGACAGATTTATTGCTTTCTTTATGAAAAGCTTTTAAAATGGTGCATGGTAGAAAAAGTAAAAGCAACTCTTCAGAAGCATCTTGCATAATATATACAGTAACTTTATTCTCCTACTCCAGGTGGTATTCACCCTGGGGCTACCTGGGTACTTCTCAGTTTGCTTCATGGAGTTAATAATGGGTCTTTTTTGAGGGGGAGGGTTGGGAAACATTGTGAGAAGAAAGCACTAGTTTTACCTTTACTGTCACCATTATTCATAACAGCCATGTTAAGGTTTCAAATGAAAAGAGATTTCCAGTTATGTGAATATGTCTTAATGATATCAGCTAAAAAGGCTTGTGTTAGAGAAGGAAAAGAGGAGACTAGTAACCTTTCACTGGGAATGAATACTGTCATGTGAATGTATTTCAAGATTTTAAAAAATGCATTAAAGAAACACTATTGGACTTTTCCCTACCAGTATATTACAATATAGTAGCTAGACCAAAAAATCAACCTGAAGCAAGTGTTAAGAGATTTCTTGGGATGTTTTGTATCATATATATATTTGCTTGATTGTCTACAGGAGTCAAAATATTGTAAATGATAAGTGACTAAAATATGGGTACATGTTGACCATTATGCAAATGACAATGTCTTAGAACAATACAAAGGGTGGCTTTGCAGATATTATTGGGCTACACCTGCCATTAATGCAGGCAGAAAATCCAGCTTTGGGAAATTTTACTAACTCAAGACCCACCTACATTTGACTGGAGTGGTAAAGTAACACCTAACCCATTTATATGTTTTCTGAAATAATACCAAATAATCATAGAATCATAGAATTGTAGAGTTGAAAGAGACCACGAGGGCCACCCAGTCCAACTCCCTGCCACGCAGGAAATCTTGATCAAAGCATCCCCGACAGATGACAGTCCAGCCTCTGTTTAAAGACCTCCAAGGTAGGAGACCCCACCATGCTCCGAGGGAGTGTGTTCCACTGCCGAACAGCTCTTACTGTCAAAAAGTTCCTCCTCATGTTGAGGTGGAATCTCTGTTCCTGGAGCTTGCATCCATTGCTCTGTGTTCCAGTCTCTGGAGCAGCAGAAAACAAGCCTGCTCCATCCTCAACGTGACACCCCTTCAAATACTTAAACAGGGCTATCATATCGCCTCTTAACTGTCTTTTTTCCAGGCTAAACATACCCAGCTCCCTGAGTCTCTCCTCATAAGGCATGGTTTCCAGACCTTTCACCATTTTAGTTGCCCTTCTCTGGACATGCTCCAATTTGTTAATATCCTTTTTGAATTGTGGTGCCCAGAACTGGACACAGTATTCTAGGTGAGGTCTGACCAAGGCAGAATAGAGCGGCACTATTACTTCCCTTGATCTAGATACTATACTTCTATTGATACAGCCCAAAATCGAATTGGCCTTTTTAGCTGCCAATTATTTAATAATAATTAATTATTTAATAATAATTATTATTAAATTATTATTTAATAATAATAATAGTAATAAAATTTTTATTTATATCCCGCTCCTCTACAGAATGCAATCGGGCTGGCTTACAACTTTAAATTCTACATACAACCCTTCCATCCCGCCCACACCTTAAAATACAATTAAATAATTAAACATTTAAAACACAATAAATACTAAAAATACCCAAAACAACACAATAAAAAGCTGGAAGGGATCGGACTAGTTAAGATGGCCGGGTATCTATTCAGGAAAGGCCTGCTGGAAGAGCCGTCTTAAGAGCTTTTTAAAAGCAATTTAAGGTGGTAATGTGATGGATCTCATCCAGCAGGCCATTCCATAATAAGGTGAGCACTTAAAACTCCTCAAAGTTTAAAGATGAGGGTGGTTTGTTTGTTTGTTTGGATAAGGGAAGGCTATAATTTATTTACTGACTAAGCTGGCAACCCAGGGTCCAACCAATGACCCCAATGACTACCAGCCCTCAGCCTGCTCAACCCACAGGCCATCCCTGTATTTTCTTTGTTCATTTCTATATTGTTCTCTACCCCCTCACATCAACCAAGGCTTTCTGCATGACTTTCAAATATCAGAACTGAGACAGATCCAGCTACAAGGCATTTTTAGAGCAATTGTTACTGGGTATCCATTCTCCCATTCAGATGGTTCATGGGGGAAGCTTCTCTACTGTATTCAGTAAGAGAATACAGTAGACAGTACATCTTGACATTCAGATTTTACCAAATGTGATTTCTTATTTTTAAATTAAGGGAGTGCAAATATCTTTACCCCAGTCTGTTTGCACTTTGTAGTAAAAGAGCATTTCTGCAAAAGATTTTTTCCTCTCCTCTTCACTGCAACATCTCTTCACAAGAGCAAAGGCTTTGCAACTGGAAGTAGATGCCCTATTCCCCTCTCCAACACAAGGGTAGTATTTTGCAATTATAGCAAGATATTAGTATATTTAGCCAATATTTATCACACAACATCATGTCTATTCTGTTGCTGCTTTGCATTTAATTCATTTCTGTAGCACACCTTTTCATTTATGGGGCAAACCCATCAATGGCTCCCAATATCATTGCTATTCCAGTAGTCCCTCTGGCGTGATAGGTCCCATCCACTGCAGTAATGACATGACTGCAGCCATGTGGCACAAGGGGGCATGATTCTTCTCCTCTCCCCCTTTCCTCCTTGCTATTTCTAATCAGGCCAAGGTTGTTTTTACTCTATGCCTTTTTTTTAATGTTTATTTTTAATGTGATTGTGTAATTAAGCAAAACAGTAAAATAAATAATTTTATTGTTTTCCTGTAATTACAGAATCAAGATTATTTTTTTTTAAAAGAAGTCATGCATGTGCTGAGTGGGGCATACAGCCACCCCACCCCACTTCTGGAGCTGCTGCAGAAGGGGCAATGGATTGCCAAAGCAGCACACTTGTGTGATTGCAGAGAAGTGTGTTACTGATGGTTTTCAAATTAGTATGTTCCTGTTTGCTTCACCAACATGATTCTTATGAGAAAACAGGTTGGTGTGATAAAGTCCTCAGTACATGAATACATTTAATTCATGCTTAGTTTCATTCCTGGAGTAATGTGATTTCAGTATTAAACTGTGTCACTAATAATAAGTCCCACTTGGACCTCTAAGTTAGTGGGAGATATCACATTGTTTGTGGGTCACGTGCACCCCAACTCAATTTTTCTTGGCATTGAACTCCTTCTGGATCTTCTCACTGAAAACTGTAGGTGAAAAGAATTGCTGCTCTGAGGAGCACTGGGAATATCCATTCTCCTTTAGAACCAAACACAAACCTATCCTCCAGGAAACACTAGTTTAAATGTATCCAATGTTTTGGGTTCCCTCCCCAGCTGTTCTATCACCAGATCGGGGCCATTTTCATTACACAGCTATAGTGCTCTTGCTCCACTTTAGCTGCTATGTTTCCGGTTCTGTAGTCTGGTGAATCTATTAAAGAATATAATAACAACGTTAATGTTTATAGTCTATGTGAATGACAAATAAGTAGGAAGATATGTTGAACAGAATAAGATGTCATAATGAGGAAACATATATGAAACATAGTCAAAGGTACTATTACACATTATTGTTGTGGCGGTGGTGCCTTCAAGTTGTTTCCAACTTATGGCAACCCTAAGGTGACCCTATCACAGCATTTTCTGAGGTTGGGTGTGTGACTTGCCAAAGTCACCCAGTTGTTTTTCATAGCCGAGCAGGGATTTGAACCCTAGTCTCCAGAGTCATAGGCATTTATCACACAAGGCTTTTTTCCGTCGTGAAAGCGCTATAGTATTTGGTTGTATTTCCACAGCCCACACGATGCTGTATATATCCAGTGTTCCCTCCGTCTCTGTTTGATCTCTGGTGCGCTACAACTAATTGATTATTTTTTCCCTGTCAATAGCCTTTAGTCATGCAAAACTGCCATAAGAAAAACACATGGTGCGAAATTGCGTGCTTGTTCCATCTACTCTTCATCATGTGATCACACGAGGGCATGATTAGGCTGCTCAGTATTCACTTTGCCCCTACAGTCTTCGCAATTCAACTTCTGGTGGCCATTTCATTGAGACCCAGGAGAAGCTCTGCGCCAACCCCTGGAGCCCGAAAGCCTGACGGAGCAGAAAGGGAGGCTGAGGCAACTGCAGGAAGAGAGAGGGAGAGGAAGGGGGGAGCACACACTCTCACTCAGGCGCACGTGCTCATTTGCAGACACCTACCTACCCTCAGACACAGACACTACCCACAGACTGGGTTGGGCTGGGGAGCGTCTCCCCCCCGCAAAGAGAAGCGGGGAGATGAAGAGGAAGACCCCTTCCTGCCCTTCCCTTTGACACCCCTCTCCACCACAAAGCTGAGCCGGCTGCAAGGTGGAGGGAGGGAGGATGGGTGGGGGAGAGCACATGGCCGCGTGGGGGGATTAGGAAATGGGGGAGGAGATTGAATGTATGTGTGAAGGCAAGGGACAGTGGAGGGAATGGAGGGAGCCAAGCAAGCCCTGGGCTTCAGGGAGCCTTTGCTTCGAGTGGGTGGGCGGCTGGGGCTGTTGCCTTTGCGACCCATGAAAGGAAGCTGTCATGGGCTCCCACCAGGGCAGCCTCCTTTGAAGCTCTGCAGAATCCCTTACTGTGTATGCATGAACAGTAAAACAGGGAAAAGTGGAAATAGATCGGCTTGCCTTGCCGGCTCTCCCCAGCATGTTAAAGCATAAATCAACAAAGTTGATCAGTGAAATCAAGTGACGGGCATACTGAACATGGAAATAGCATGCCCTGAAAGTGTATGTCATATAATATTGCCAAGCATGCCGTTAAGTATGCATGCATTAATTGATGGAAATATCAGGCAGATATCAAGATCATGCAAAATACAAACACAAGATTGCATGAATTATCGTGAGATAGCGTGAAATACAAATGCAAGCACAGCAAGATCTACAAAATTGCACATGCGCACAATCATGCGAGGAAGTGACGTGAGAAGGATGAATTGGATGCATAAATGGGAAAATGATGGAAAGGAGGGGCATAACCCACAAATGTGGTGCGCAAAAAGCGCAACACTCGCTTGTTCTTCTGCCCATTCCAGAATGGGCTGATACATGTGGTGCAAAACAGACATGAATCCATCATTTACATGACAGAATCATTGCACTTTCAGACCTCTGTGTGGTATACACCATAGTCCAACACTCAGACTGGCTCTGTAGTACACATATAACAAGACATATTACAAAAATATACCTAAGCAAATACAGAAGATAAAAAACTGGAAGTTTTAATAATATATTAATATACAATTCCATTCAAAGTCTTTTAAAGATAAACAAACTAGCTGTGGGTAGAACCAGATAGTTGCAGTGAAAGTACCTGTTGGAATGGCTGGCAAACATAAACCAAACTGTAAATGATAGGCAATCTAGCTGTAGTACAGAACTTGATCCAATTACTGGCAAACTGTTAATAACTGACAACTAAATTACTGGCAAACTGTTAATGATGACCAACCAAGATAGCCATTCCTTGGACTTCTATAGCAGTTTCATGCAAGGCTTTTTTTAGTGGTGTCATTCACTAGCTTCTTCAGACTCAGTGAAAGCAACTTCAGGCTTAAACAGCAAATGGTCCAAATGGTGAAAATAATCCACATGTTAATCACATGGAAGGGGATCTTTCCAAATGGACATTCACATCAATACATCTCATTCAGAAGGTGGGCAGCCAAATCCACCTTAAACTCCTTCAGGGAAGCCTTTGGCACTTTGCTCTAAGCTTTTTAAAAGCTCTGTAGGACATGCAAATGTGTGATCATTAAAACAGTCACATTCACGTTGCTGTGACCAGGCAGTGTAATCTGATTGGCTGGATGAGCATGGGGGCAGGGCTAACAAACAGGGGAAGTTCCTGTTGCCACCATGTTGGATTTTTAGTTAAGTGAAAGATTAGTAAGGAGATAAAACAATGATATTTTGCTCTCTCTTTTTTTTCCATTTTGTAAATATGAAATATCACATGTGCACACCATGGTAAACTGTTTTTTTAGGAAAAAATGGCGGCAGCAGATTTAAAGGCACAAGTAAATAACTCATGGACGGCATCCTGGCTAGGGGGTCATGCGAAGTTTAGGGGGGCTCTTTTGACCATTAAGACAGGTTACAGCAGTGCAAATGGCTGCTTCTTTGAAGGAGATCATATTTGCCCCCCTCATATAGATGGGACGTAAGCATTATTGCTACAGTAATCTAAAGAGCGAACTGTACAAAATTGTTGCTTTGAATGAAGCCCATATAAACAATGGAGAATAAAAAGTATTTACAGTCAGCCAAATCTGGTGGGCAAGTTACTCATTATTTGCCCATCATCCACACTCCCCATTATCACCCAGCATGAGCTCCACCTATTGTTTCCCATAGCCTCTGAAGGTACAAGGCCATGCAGGCTGGTTTCTAGCACAGACCATCCTTCCTCATCTCTCTCCAATACAACAACTTGTTACCATGTGAAAGGAATGCTAAACATCAAATGGTCAGACTTGAAAGCACACAATAACTTGACACAGATAGCAAATTTGGTATGGAGGACACTTTTAGTGACCAATCTTGACAAGTAGGAACTTTCAATTTTAAAATATTTCATGTACCAAAGTCACTGGCTACAAACAGAACTATAATGAATACAAGAAATACAACATGCATCACACACAAGGAGCATAGAATTCCATGTGTGCAATAGAGAAAATGAACTCCATTAATGAGAGGGGTCTTAAAATTGAAATCCTTGGCATCTTCAAGGCACTATATTCAATTCTTATAGAAATCTTCCAGAGTTACAATCTTAAAATCCTGAAAACAAAGTAATCAGAGTTTAAATGAAGATCCCATCTCCCAATCCAGTGAAATCTTCCAGAGTTTTCAGACAGTCCCTTTCTCTTTAGCCCATAGATATCTATGTGCATCTGAATGTTATTTCTGTTTCTTTACCACCTACTTACCAAAACAACACAAAACCAGGCCATATGGACAAGCTATAAGCAGGATACAAAATATATTAAATACGTATATAATTGGCTGTCATATATTTCTGTGTTATCCACTTGTATTTTTATATAGCCCCCGAAGAATATCTTCAGGCTGAAACATGTTGTGCTTAGCAACATCTATAGATCAAAATATATTGAAAATATCATCTTTTTCTCATCCTGAAATATGTCTACTCCCCACCCACTGCTTTCCTGGGTGACCAGGAACTTTTGGCTCCTCTCCTTAAACGGTTTCTATCCATTTGGTCATTACAAGAGGTTTGTAATGGAGAAATAGTGCCTGAGTTTGTTTCCCCCCATTCTTTATTTTTTGGCTTCATATCTTTAAAACAGTAAGCCTAAGGCCAGGGATGTATATTATTACTGATCTTTGTAAAGTACTCTGAGAATCCCCTCTCCTCAAGAATATGTGCAAAATCAGTCATAATATCACCAAGTGGATAGAAAACTTGAAATATTTAATTCTTGAATATGAGAAATAAGAGAAGATTTAGATCCCTAATATTTAGTTTCACAAAGTGAGTAGGAAAAGACTCTAATGTTCCTCAGACAGAAGTTATTTCAATCAGTATATTTTGGGCAAGATCTCTCAAGGAGAGTGAACAATACTCAAGGTGCTGTCTTGTTGTGCACAGGTGGTCAGTTTCAATTAGAATCTCAACAATTATGAAATTACGTTACATCCCTAATCAAGAGAATCTGAGGTTATTCCAAGATATCCCTACCAGCTCATGTAAAAGTGTATGACTGGGTTTGTGTTCTCCATTTCTTCCAGATATTCATGCTCATTATAGCATACCAATTTTTTTGTGAACTGAAAGGTATATAATACATAGGGAATACCTTGCCTTATTAGGACAGTTTTCATTATACAGATATTCATTGAAACATTCACATGCTTAGATCCTTTTGTCAATAATGGCACTAGAGAAATGTAGTTCAGAAAAGAAACCAAAGCATTAAGTGTAGGTCATAGCTTGCTTTAGCAGCTTCTATTTTTAACTGCTTCCAATCAATGCTTCATTTGCTTTGGAGCAAATAAAATAGAATAGTCTGATGGTCCCAGTATCCCCTTGTCTTAAGTTGTACTTTAATTAAACACATAGGGCATGATCAGGCAAAAGTTATTTGTAACTTAAGCACTATTGAAATCACTGAACCTTTTAGTTAAAACTAAGAGTCTGTACATCTTTGTGAATAAAGCTTCAGGATGCTGCCGAACAAGACTGTCATCTCCCGGGTCAGCCTCGAGTGACCAAAGTCCTGAACTGCCTGCATGCAGGGTTGGGTCTGCGGCTTCCAGTGCATCTCTACACCTGCCGTTTCCTCCCTTGCCTATCGCTACAGGGCTTTTTTGGAACTGGATTTGTCCTTCGAGCCTGTGCAATGGATTTTTCTGGTGGAGCGCAGCGTGCACAGAACTGGCCTCACCCTTTAAACCAAAGGTTCATCTGCTGTGGCCTTGCAAGCATGGATGTAGCAGCGAGGTCCTCGGGTCGTAGGTTTGATTAGAGTTTCCTTCTCTTAGATGGTTGACCTTACAGGGTTGGACGAGCACCATCTGCCCGGGTTTGGGAATAGAGTTTTTCTTCTCCTAGGACGGTTGCCAAGGGCTAGGGAGCCCATCCTGCCCTTTGACACTCTTTGTCAGACCCTTCGGTTTTGACCTGTCTGGCATGGGAGACCCTACCAGTGGCTATTATGCCACCACCAGCATAGCTCAAAACATCATTAGGGTACACAAGCCTCTCTCCCACGACAAGGGGGCATCAACAGAGAAGGAATAAGGCTATATATTATTTAAACATATAGTATTTTTCCACATGTCTTCATTGGTTTTTTTTTAAGAATTGATGTCCCGCTTTCATCCCTTTATCCAGAATTTTACTATGATGATTGCGGAAGAGAGAGTTAATATGGGGCATTTGCTCCCAAATACCCTTTAGTGTTTGGGGAGTCAATTTTGGCCCAGCCCGGGCTGTTATTTTAAAGCCTCTCCTTAACTTAAAACTACAACAGGAAGTGAACTAGAAATCACTTCCAGGTAACTTCCTCTTGTTAAAAAAAAAGACATCTGGGCTTAAAGCACCAAGGGGGAGACCAGAAATGCTCCTCCAGTCCCCTAGATTGCATTGGGAGGCATTTGAGAGCAAAAATGAAATTCTTTTGCACGGACTTGTGGCAGGGGTGTCTTCTGGGGTGGGGTCAATGGAGCTCCCTAATCCCTAGCAGTTGCCCACCTGGAGTGTTGGTGAGAATTTCAATTGATTTATTCTTTTTATTTGATATATTATTCTATCTAAAATGCTCACATGTTTTCATAAGTGTAACAGAATAAAGCTTTTATGGATGAGCTAATGTGAGACAAAGTGATTACCAACAGATTTACCCTTCCATATTTTGCTCCCCCAATCCCGCTTTTCAATTTGTGTATATTTAGGCATGTTTATAGTGCTGAATTATGGTTGCAACCTCTTTTTTTCTGACAGGCTCTTCATTTCAAATAACCATGTGACAGGCAGGCACAATGTGTTCCTCTCCATGCCACAAATACCTATTAAATTTGAATTGTGCAAGTAGATGTTTGGTTTGCTTTTGATAAGAGCTTCTCAAATCTTCAAAATACTTAACATATTTGATGGGTAAAATATGAAATTATATTTAAAAAGTGAGATTGACATATTTGTCATCCCTTGCTTGTCCCACTCTGTATTTGTTGGTCCCAGTGGCTGTTATCCAGATAGACTGATTTTCATTGGGACTGGGGTACAGTGATAAAGGCATAAACTCCTTTTCTGCTCACATTGCAGTTTCCATCTGACACTTAGGGGTGTCAGGTCAGGACTATCACAGGCCCTGAGATTTCAGCACCCAAACCTGAGACCTAGAAACAACCCAATTTGATTTCAGAGGCCATGGTAATGTTACAAGAGTGATGTTACAAGGACCAGCCCTCCCCTCAGTGATGAAAGCATTGAGGAACAACCACAGTTTCACGGAGTAGACCATTCAGATACAAACCAACAAATTAAGAAAAGAAGAAAATATATGCATAACACTTTTGAAGGTAGTGCTCTCACCCAGAGAGTCCCCCCTCATTCTGAGGACCAGAAAAGACAGTCCAGGCCCCAAGACTCCAGGCTAGAACCTGAGATATGAGAACCCTATGTTTGTTGCTCCTATTAAAAGTAGGCATGTGCATTCATACAAACACAGACATAGCATACAGATGACATACAACAATTTGGTGGTGAATTCCATTCCATTGTGTTGAAAAGCTGACATTAAAATTCCATATTATGCTGTGCCCATATTTTCCCTATTCATCCAAAAATATAATAATAGGAAATATTTAAAGTGTGATGATGATGATGATAATGATGCAGCATCAGATGCATCATTGGTGCCTTTCATAAGCTGTAGTTAAAGTGGATTAGTAGAGGATAATAAATCTTCTATGAAGATAGCGCTTCTATCAGTGAGATTTTAGATGATGCAAATAGTGACTCAGGAGCAGACCCAATTACTTTTTGGAATCTGTGAGTCATACACAGAGATATCCTGCATATACATATGCAAATTTACATCTGAGCTATTGCTTTGTCTAATTTATGAGAGGGGAAACATTGTATTGTTACTATGGTTACAGGATGAAGAGTCAGAAACTCACTTAAAACTGCAAATCATTCAGCAATCTGCTGTTAGGTCTATTTTCTGTCCCTGCTGCTCTGCATCATGGTAACATGTAGATCATTGCTTTGCTTATTACCTGTAGAGAGACCTTGCTGTTGGTGAAGAAATTAAATTATTCTTTTAAAAAAAAAAAAAAATCTTCTGTTTTGTGCATTTTCTTTCCCTTTCCATGAGGATTTTTTTTTAATACTGCAATACTGCAAAGAAACCAGCTTCTTTTTTGTGGGTGAGTTAGTTTAAAATGTGCCTTCTGGTTTTGTTTTTGTTTTTTTTTTTTAATTGAGGGTGCTCCAGTTGATGTAAGCTTTTCTTATTCTCTTTAATTTGGTTAACTACCATCAGTTGGTCTCTTGTTTTTTCATCCTTTTTTGCTGACTTGTTTTCCTTGTCAGCTTTTTATAATGATCAGCATGGCCTGTTTCCTTTTGTATCACTTTACTCCTGAGCAGCAAGCAGCACTTATGGATTCACATTCTTGACACTTCTCCTTTACTCTTCTGGAGACATCTTTATGATGATATATTTTCAGAGTCTTTTAGCTGCCCTTCACAACTGACTTTTAATACTTTCCCCTTTCTCATACACATTCCTCAGTTTTCTTCCTACATTGCTAATTATGTACTTATTTACATAGGGCATTGCTCATTTTGAGAGCACAAAATATTTATCTAGGCCAATTTTTTCCAAACTTCTGTCATCATCATGCCCTTTCTATGCTGGCTTGCCTGCTGAGAGATCCTGTCACAAAATTCCTATGTGTCCTAGGACAGTGGCGCTCAGTCTTTTGCCTTCTACAAGTTTTGAATTTCAGAGGCAGGAACTGTTGGATAGTTGTCCATGAACTGAAGCATCATTTAAATTTAAGTAATTTAAATGATGCTCAACATTAGGAGGAACTTTCTGACAGTAAGAGCTGTTCGGCAGTGGAACACACTCCCTCGAAGCGTGGTGGGGTCTCCTTCCTTGGAGGTCTTCAAACAGAGGCTGGATGGCTGTCTGTTAGGAATGCTTTGATTGTGATTTCCTGCGTGGCAGGGGGTTGGACTGGATGGCCCTCGTGGTCTCTTCCAGTACTACAATTCTATGATTCTATGATTCCAAGTAATTGTAGACAAATTTTAAAATTTAAATTGATATTAATGGTTGTTTAAGTTTATGGTAGGTGACAATAGTAAAGCCTTACCAAAGGTCACATGAAGTCTAGGCAGTTAATGTTGACTATTTTGGTTTGCCTAACACCTTCTGAACCAGGGGGAGCGGGGGATGCATCAGTTCAATTTATTGAGAATGTGGTAAAATCAAATTCTATATCCTTGCAACCTTTTACCAGCCTGAATGTCTTCCTGCTCAATATGTTTGTTGTTGTTGTTGTTGTTGTTGTTTTTAGTTAATAAAAAAAGTAATGAATTGGGAAAATCTGCTGGTTTGGGATTTCCCCACCAACCAATTATTAGAGTCATAGAAATAATTTCCTAACTGTACATTTCCCTCTATGTGCAGGGCCTGCATCCAGCCTCCTGTTTTGTCTCTCTTGTGTTATGTTTTATCTGTAAGAATATCTGACTATCCTCTTCTCACACTATATGGGTCTACCTCTCCTATTCTCTATTCGCTTTTCCATCTTTCCACTCCAACACCAAGATCTCATTAAGTTCTAAAAGGGTCTAATTTCCCACTGGCATCATTATGACAGATTACCTAGTATTTGTGTGTGAATTGTGGTAAGCCAGTTCTTTACAAATATTTTAAAAAATATATGATTGATGTTGCAGCTAACAGTAGTCCATTAGAATATTTAGAGCGAGGAACCTAAAATACATGGGCTGGCATGGTGCATTCTAGTTATGGATTTGTAACCTAGAGTTACAAATCTGTCCACTACCTTTCTAGGGTGGTGGGATTGTGTGCTCCTGTGAGGCAAAAGGCTATGCTTATGGAAAAACTTGAAAAGACACTAATGCTTGGTAAGGTAGAAAGCACTAGGAAAAGAGGAAGACTGCATTCCAGATGGATAGGCTCAATAAGGGAGCCACAATGTAATGAGCAGAGGCTTTTGCTTGTTGCATCGTGGCTCACCATGGGATGGGGTTTGCCAAACACCCCTCAGCTGTGCTTCAGACCTCCATCCATCAGACCAGCTCCCTCAAGTCAAGGAATGATTATTTCCTTGGTTAGGTCATTCGTAACTACATTTATACTTATGGAGTTATGAATGTGATGTAGGATATCGTTCCTGAGTTTTTTAATTGACACAAAAACATGACATGTGCTCAGTGATTATCTTTTCAATACATGTCTTTTATTCAAGCAAAACAATATCTTCGTAGAGCTGGTTAAGTAAACAGGGTGGTAACAGGGCAAGATGTCTTAACCATACCCCCCTTAACTCTTTTTACTGTGTTTCCCTGTTGTAATGTAAAAGTTTAATCTCTCTAAACATTTCAAAGCTTTTATAGTATAGGTGGAAAATAGTATTAGATTTTTTTTTAAAAAAAACGCTGCATAATATTAAAGGAACAGTTTCAGTGCCAATGGGAGAGTCCTGATTCCTATACAAGGATATTAACTTGTTTGCCTGATTTATCTGGTTGACAAATTGCAATAATAATTTTAGTTCAGGAAATAGTACTCAGAGTATATATGTGTACACACACACACACACACACACATTCATATTTCTTTTGGTCAAACATATTCTCCTTTCTGTAACATATTACTTCCAGTTAAGTTTTGGCTCTTTATGTGAATATTCTTCAACCCTGAAGAGTGATTGATTTAACCTTCATTCTTGTTCAGGAAATTATTAAAGTTTTATCATTGAAGAAATAAACGAATTGACATTTTTTTAAAAAAATCTGTGATCTCTATAAGATGATCTGATCAACTGATTGCACCTTACCAAAAAAATTAAGTGGGAGTATTTTCCTACATTGTATATAATAGAGGCAAATGAAAGACCCTTTTCTAAAGTGCAGAGGCAACAACCAAAAGGAATGTAGAATTATGCCCAACCCCCACCCTACCATTAGGTAAAAAAGGTGGCAGCCTTAGGCTGGAGTTACTGTAGGATATGAAGATTCTTCAAGGTTTTCGAAGATGGAAGTGTGTGGGCCATGGAGCCTAACCTTGTGATCTGCCATCTTCATGCAGTGGAAAATTTTGTCCTGTTGTCAGTAAGGAAGCAGCTTTCAATTGCCAGCTTAGTTGTCTTCTGTATGTGGAAAGGAATGAGGCATCATATTTTCATTTGATCAGACTGCAAAGTAAATTGGGACAGCCCTGCAACCCATCTTACATTTGATGAAGGCAACAGAAAACCATTGAATTATTCTGAAATAGGAATCTGTAGTTTTAAAATAAGATAAACTCCAGATGTTAAAAGCTAGTTTGCCAATCTTCTCATTTACTCTGTTCCCTGGTTGTCTCACTCCTGTGTTACTTGCAGAATTAGAGTCTCTCTTGTGGCTGGTAGTCATGTTCTCTATTGTAAATGATTTATAGAGTTAACTTCTAGAAGCATAGGACTACTGGACCAAGACTGTATTCAACCCTGGCAGAATGAAAAGCTCTAGTAGCATAGTTATGTTGCAGCTTCCTGCTACACACTGGTTCTGTGTTGAGCTATTTCTTCAGTGTTTTCTTCTGAGGGGTCCTCTGAGCCAGAAATGGAAGAAATAGCCAGTTCAAATTATAGCTCACCCCTAGTGGGAAGCCCACACCATGTACCCATCTTCTGTCTGGTAGCAGCAGGAATATCCACATGCAACTGGTATTTGGCTTCATTCACTACCATTCAGCATTGCTTCCACCTCTCTCTTGCTGGTACAAGGAAGTTGTTGATATGTGTGCTTGTGGCTATCTTGGTAAAAAGATCAAACTACTCAGGCTGTGGTATTTAGCATGAGCAATATGACGCCAGAAGATTCTGGCCCTGTTAAGATTTTCTTCAAATACATAGATAGCATGCTAAGCAGAAGAGCTATTTAAACCTGAAGACTTCTTATTGGAAAGATAAACAAGATGTTTGTGTGTGCACATAATCCACTTCTCATTCTAATCTTCAGTGTCTATGTACCATTTCCACTGGATCAACATGCTTCTCCTTCTGCTGACTAGAGTTTTGTGGTAAATTTTGAAAGTAAATTTGCATTTAATAAAATACCATTTAAGATCTACATTTGGCTGTATATTACTAGTTTATAGGATGTATACTGCTCGCTGAAAAAGGAGCAGTCAATTCATTTTGGGGTTTGTATCGCTTGAGTGTCACGATCTGGGAAAAGATTCAAATCAAATACTGTTGACAAACGCTGTGACAACACTGGAGATTAAACTACAGCCCTGACATCTTTACCGCAGGAACACTTAAATTTTATTGCATATTCATAAAACTTTGTAGTTTTTCTACCATATTTAAAAGACAGACCACTACATTGTCTTTGTTAAAATAATGTATTCAGGGAGTTCTAAAAGTTATTTGTTTGTATTATTGGCCTTTCCAGAAATGTTCTGAACAAATAAAAAGTGCCTTATAGACTGACAATAAACTTGTAAAGTATTGGTTATCAGAGTTGGTTGTGTTAGTATTAATGACAGAAGAAGAAAAATAATCTTCACATATATTAGCATAAATGTAATTAGCATTGCTTGGGAGAAACATTAATGACCACCCGTCATGAATTATCTTTCAGTTTCAATGCTATGTAGGATGTGTGCCCATTCCTTTGAGTGCATGAACAATACTCATGTTGTCTATCACCCTTAGCTTCCCTTGAGAGTACATGGCTCTCACAATCATTCACCAAGTGCACTACTCTGTATGAATGAAAAAGTAATTGGGGGTGTTCTCCAGGACCCCAAAAAGTGAAGTTTGGGTATGCACATAGCATATACGGCATGATAGACTATTCCTAATGTTCACCTTAAATTGTGCAGTGTGGTAACAGACAAAGGCAGTCAGACAGAAACTTTATTTATATAGTTCTGGCAGAACTTTTTTTAAAAAAATCTTTAACTCATCTCATCAAACGCTTTCAAGTGATGTTCCATGAATGAAAAAATAACTGGGGTACCTCTCAGTGAATTTTGTGTATAATACATATGCTGTATTTTAAGCTAGACCATTCCAAATATGCTTTCCAAATTGGTGGAAAAAATGTGGTAGTCCCTTCACCTCCAGCAAATTTCGTGCCTGCCATGTAGCCTATATTTTAAGTAAGACTATTACAAACATACAGCTTTACCTAATGTACATTAGCCTTTTAGGACACTGTTTTTGAGTTGAAAGCTATACTTACTTTCCATTGGTCTCACTTGCACAAATTTCCTTCCATGGGTCACCATTTTCTGGAGATTGTTTTTGTTTTTGTTTCTGAAGCTTTTATCCAGGGGTGATCTGCTCTGGTTTTCTAGATGTTGATTATTTTTGGCCAACAACTCCCATGAGCCTTAGCTTAAAAAGTAAGTGGCGAAGAGCTGCACATGATACAGTCCAAAATATTTGGCATGACATTTCTTCTTAATAATATCAGTCCTTCCTGTGCAGTATTAAAACTTATGGCTTAGGTCCAGGTTACCTACAGGATCGCCTTCTCCCATATAATCCACCCCATACACTCAGGTCTTCTGAGGGACATTTAGGAGATTATCAGACGAGCTTCTAAAAACATTTTTGTCCTACTATATTTTAAACCATAAATGTCCTGGCATAATAATACTTCTTATCAAACGCTGCTGTAATCATGAGAAAGAGCTGCCCCAGAATTATTGCAACATGACTGCTAGCACTGTTTACTTCTGTGTTTTTGCATGGGTGAGACTTTGGCAGTTCTTGTGAGAAGATGCGAGCATGCTTAAAAGTCTAAAAACACCTAAATAAACAAAACGAACACACAAGCACTGAAACACACTTAAAAACTTGCTAGCGAAATGGGGAGGTTCATAAAAAGAGTGTCCTGTACCAATTTTTCATGTTCTCACCCGGAGGTGTTCTGGCACGGACTGCCCATTGACGATGAAATCACACCAACAGAATGGAAGGTGCATTCGCACACAAGCAATCCTGGGGAAAAAAAGCCATGGGATATCAATTAGCGGCTTGGCCCACTAATAAAAAAGAACACCTTTTTTACAGCAGCAGAAAGCAAGGAGGATGACATTGTGTGATAGGGGAGCCCTTTTGCGGTATCCTGTCTTAATCGTGCCACATTTGCTGCATCTGATAATTTCCTTCAGTCAGCCAGGACTAGGTTAACAACTGTCACCAAGAAGACTTTTTCTTCAGCCACCCCTAGACTCTGGAATGGCTTGCTGGAACAGACGCAGCAATTGAATATACCGTCTGAATTTAAAATAGCATTAAAGACCAGTCTCTTCTGGCAGGCCTATCCAGATGATTTTGAAACTGTGAATTTTAAACTGTTTACTCTGTATCGGTTTTATTTGTTATTTTAAATTGACATTATGTGTTTTAATAGGTTTATGTATTTTTAACCAACATGTATTTTAATTGATATCAGTTATTTTATATAAATTTGTTGTTTCTCACCTCGATCCATGGGGAGAAGCAGATAAGAAATAAAGATGATGGATGACAATGATGATGACGATGACAGGCAAATATAATTTACTTGTTTTGGAAAGATACAGGTTTTTTTTCCAGTTCCCTAAAAGCTTCTGTACATATGTATATAAATGCTACTTCCTACCATATAACTAGTAAATCTACACCTTGTCCAAATCAGGCTGTTGTTTTAGTTCATAGTACTGGTATTTGTGCCCATTGCATCTAAGTATGTAGCAGCAATGTCTTGATGGTTCCAAGAGTTCTATCCATGATTTATATTAATACCACAGTTCACAGTACTTTGAAAAAAGGCAAAGACTTTGCCTCTAGGTTGGGCAGAAATGTGTAGCTATAAATGGGAACTCACACTGCCTTAGCTCGTATGATAGATTAAACGAATGACTTCAGTCAAAAGAGCTGTCAATGTGACATGTTTTAATGAGTTCTAAATGCACTTAAAGCATTTTAAATCAGAAGAGCAGTTACCATAGCAGCCACTGTGTCATATGAGAGTTAAGAAACCTGTTAAGATTTTCCTTTCTTTGGTTAATTTGAGATGAGGAACATTAACACAAAAAGCAATTTTCCTGGCTTGTCATTTCCCAGTCTCTTCACTTTGTAAGATACCAGGGTATGAATATTTGTTTCATTCCTACCACATCCAGTTCTGTTTTGTTAACAATTTGTTAACAATTTATTTATTATTTGTGCAATTTCTATGTGGGACCGAACACAGCTTATAGAACAATTAAAATCACAATTAAAAGCAATCTCTCTCTCTCTCTCTGGCTTTTCTTCGCAAATGAAGATTCAGGAAGGACTCATCCTGCACTTTCTGCAAGCGCGCTGATGACTAAAAAGGCCAATCCAAGATAAACAAGTCCGGTTCAGAAGGCACAGCAGAAGGTCTCCTTGGGTGATGTTTCTGGGTTGTGATTCTTTCTGTGTTGTCATTTCTCTTCAAGACTTGTTCGGCGTGAGTTCTCAAATAAGGATGCAGCATTGTGGATAGTGCGTCTCCATGCCTCCCGATGTGAGCCCAGGGTGGACCATTGTTGGTGATCAATTTGGCCGAGCCTGAGATGTTGTTTCAGGGAGTCCTTGTATTGCTTTTTTGGAGCGCCCCTCTTACACTAACCTGTAGTGAGTTCACCGTAGAGTACTATTTTGGGGAGTCAATGGTCCTCCATCCTAGAAACGTGCCCTGCCCAGCACAGCTGTGTTCTCAATATCATGGCCTCAATGCTGGTGATCCCTGCTTGCTCAAGGACAGCAACATTCGCCGCATAGTCAGTCAATTAAAAGCAATAAAACCAATTAAAACATACAAGGTAAAAAAACTGATAAAACAACATAAAAACACACCCTATCAAAGGGCTGCTTAAACAAGAATGTTTGTGCCTGCTGGCAAAATGAAAACAGGGAGGGGGACACGCTAGCTTCCAGTGGAAGGGAGTTCCAAAGGGTGGGAGCAGCCACAGAGAAAGCTCTCTCTCATCACCAAGCAAGTCTTTGACCAATAATGAAAGCCTCCCCCTGCAGATCTTAAAACCCTTGCAGGTTCATAGAGGGAGATGCAATCTTTCAGATAGTCTTGACCTAAGCTGTGTAGGGCTTTATAGGTCAAGACCAGCACTTTGAATTGTGCCCAGAAATGAACGAGTAGCCCAAGGAGCTGTTTTAACACAGGAGTTATATGCTCCCTATAACTGGCACTGGTCAGCATTCTGGGCCTGCTGAAGTTTCTGAACAGTTTCCAAAGGCAGGCCCATGTAGAGTGTGTTACATTAGTCCAAAGGGGATGTAATCAAAGCATGTGTCACCAAAGCCAGATCTGACATCTCAGGGAGCGGGCACAGCTGGCAGACTAGTTTTAATTGTGCAATTGTACTCCTGCATACTGCTGAAACCTGGACATCCAGGGTCAGAGCTGAGTCCAGGAGAACACCCATGCTGCGAAGCTGAGATTTCAGGGGGAGTGTAACCCTGTCTAACACAGGTTGGGTCCCTATTCCCTGATAGGAGATATCTATGAATATCTGTGATATCTATGAATTCTGGGCAGTTCTTATCCAAACAGAAAGCTAAATTAAATTCTCACTCATTCCTACATTTGAATTTCATAATATCTTATTAGATATGTGGCATGACAATGTAATCACACTGTACAGTCCTCGTAGAGATGGTATATATAATGAGAGCATACCCCTGCACCCAAATGTCCTGATTTGGCAGGATCAGTTTCAATTAATCCACTACCGTCCCACTTTTTCAGTTGCTTTTAAAATGTCCCAGTTACTCTCTCATTTTCCCACTTTCCCCCTCTGTCCTCTGCTTATTTCAGTTGTTGCAAACTGATTTCAAAGGGGAAAAAAAGTAGTTTGTATTCAATTATCTCAACAGGAGAGGAGAGGGTGGAATCTTGCCCTTCCCTGTAGGCTTAGGGAAAAACAAACTGCTGCAGCCTCCCCTAGCTTGTGTGTTCTTTTGACCACACTGATGTTGCTTGGCTGCAAATGTCCTAGTTTTTATCTGTGAAATGTTGGAAGTTATGTGATAGCCAGCATGATGTGATTTGAGTGTTGGACAAGGACACTAGGTGGCAAGGATGCGAATCCTTGCTTGGCCATGGAAACCTACTTGGGTGACTTTGGGCAAGTGACACTCTCAGTCTTAGAGAAAGGCAAGTGCAAACCCCTTCTGAACAAATTCTGCCAAGAAACCCCTATGATAGGTTCACCACACAACAACAATAATGTGGTGGCAGGGAGAAGGAGGTGCAGCCTCTGCCACTGCCTAATGTTATTGCTTTTGTTTGTGGGTTTTTTGTACATGGATGTTGGGAATTTTAGACATTTACTCTCCTCCCCACTCCTGAACTAATCTCATGCAGAAAATGACCAAAGGTATTCAGCACAGTTCTTATCTCTATGCTAGATTTTCTAGTATACTAGATTTTCTCACAACCAAATTAATGCTTCATTTACCCCTAGAAGACTAATTATTTTTCAGTGTTCTGTAAGCTAATACTTTCCTCTCAACAGTCAGAAAATTCATTCTGGAGCCTTGCCAGTGGTCAGGAGGATCATATTCATTCATTCATTTGTTCCTTCATTCTGTTTACACTCTGCCTTTCTCCCAATAGTGGGATCCAAAGTGTCTCACAGCATTATTTTAAAAGGCACAGGTAAAACGCAGTCACTTATAAAATACATGTCATGGTATTATAAGGACATCTAAATTAAAAACCATTTTAAAATAATTTTAGAACACATCAAAGTAGATAGGGAGAAAGTAATAGTACAGCATCCCACAGTTAAAAATAAAAATAAAATTCCTAGTCTGCCATTTATCAGGAGTTTCTATTAATAACACACATTGGAAACTGCTTAATACAGTGTAGATGTGTAAATTGCTATTGCTTAAAACAGTTTGTAAGCTTCTCTGATAGCCTTATGGCTGAAGAGCGGGGTATAAATAACTAATAAAAAATAAAAATAAAAAGATCTTTGCCTGCTGACTGAAGGACCACAAGATGGAGATCACCCTGGTCTCCCTTCCACAAAATAGGAGTTGCAATCAATGTTGTATCCTCATCAAATGTGCCTGTGAAAGTGGTGACATTAAGTGAATGCCTCACCTGAAGAACTTAAAACACAGGTAGGCATATTCATTTACTTTGTAAACATAGGAGCTGGTGATGTGCAGGTGAGGACCTTTACATATACAGTACTGTATATGCACACATGGTCTGTTTAACAGCAGTTTGAAGTGCATTTTCCTTGGACACCAATTTAGTCTTAATTTATTGCACACTCTTAGTCAGTTGTCTTTCATTCAAAGGTCATAGGATTAAATGTAAAGATGAGGTAAATATTATGAACCTGGTCTCACCCTTGAGAAAATGAATAGAGAGAGAAAGGTTAAGTGAGGCTAAACATTTGAAAATCCTATGCTGAATGGACAGGATTATCGATTTACCATGCATCTCTTGACTTCCACTCCTTTTTGCTGCTACCACACAGATGGCCTCCTTCTGTGCTTTTTTATTTTAAAATGAAATCATAGCAATCTCATTCTGCTGAAAAAAAGTAATGACAGGGTACTTGAGCACGTCAGGAATTGCTCATGTAACATTTTTAAAATTTCACCACCTGTAACATTTTTAAAAATTCACTGCCTGATTTAGTATTCATGGCACAGTGTGAGGGGGCAGGAAAGAATAAACAAACAATTAGCAGTTTAAGAGAGTAAAAACTAAGATTGTGTTCTGGTTCAATTGATACTTGAAAGGCCCAATCTGCATCTCCACCCTCGATGAAGAGATGGCCCATCTGAACTGGGGTGTGTGGGCACACATGAGAAAATTACATGGGTGTTTCATGGATTCTCTATGGAGAAGTGATCATGGAATTTTGTTCTGTGCACTTGCCCATGCATGTGTGGGCAACAGAGGTGGGGAGGACACATCAGCCTTAAATGTAGGACAATAGATGTCTGAAGTGACCTAAACAAAAAAGAAATGGAAAGAAAGAAAGTCTACACAACACAGAGACTACTGTATATTGTAAGAAGTTACATGGATACACTGAGGTCCCCTTATTCCTGGGAAAATGTGATGAGTGAGTCACAGGAAATAAAATCTTATTTTCTTCGTGCATACAAGTGAGTATAACTTCAAATATTATCTGTCCACTGAGCCCTGGTGGTGCAGTGGTTAAATGCCCTGGTGGTTCAGTGGTTAAATGCAAGCTACAATGTTATGAGTTCGGTATGCTACAATGTTATGAGTTCAGGCTCCAAGGCTGACTCAGTCTTCCAGCTGATAAAATGAGTACTCAGTTTGTTGGGGGCAATTAGCTAAAAAAAAAAATTAAAAAATTGTAAACCACTTAGGGAGTGCTTTGGCACTGATAAGCAGTATATAAATATCAATGAAATTGCTATATTTTTGGTGCACTTTTGATGATTTTCGTACACATGACTTTTTGGTGAGGGATTTATTTGTTCACTCCACCCCTTTTGTATAAAACCCAAAATTTTTACCCATTTTATTTTGAGAAAAAAAGAAGAAGACATAAATGTATCTATGTACACAAAGACACACAAAAAACCCTTGGTGTTTTTTTGTTGTTTTAAAAAAGAATACAATGTTGTATAAAAACTTCTTGTTGAGAAAATAATCACCCAGCATGAAAGTTTTTGCATGTCAGGGCTCTCAACAAGGAGTTTATCTTCAGTTACTCAGTACTTCAACCCTCCAAAGTCTTTCCTGCTTATAATGGCAGTTTGTGTGAGGGATCTTTTATCAAGCTATAGAAGCTAGGGCTCATGTGCATCTCTCTTGAGCAGTCTGAGCCAGACACTCACCTGAAGTAGCACAGTCTTCCCCTGTCTCTCTTGATGCATCTCTGTGTGTGTGTGTGTGTGTGTGTGTGTGTGCACGCATGCGCACGTGTGTGTATGTGTGTTAGGGATGGAATGGAAATTTGTCAATTTCTTGACTGGGGTTGAATTTGGAGTTCCCAACCTCTTGAGAAACTTAGGTTGGAAGAAAAAATGGCACATCAAAACTTCCCACAAATTGCGGGAACAACCAATAGCCATGTGGTTTTGTTGTGCAATATTGCTGATTTGAGGCAACATTTTTGTTGTGCAGCATTGCTTTTGACTATGCAAAAAGAAAAAAAATCTTGCTCAAAACACACACATAGCTGCTTGAAAACGGTCCTTTCTATATGAAAAGCTGTGCTGTTTTCAAGGTAGGCTGCACAGTTCTCAGGAGGAGCTGGGTAGCTTCTGGAAAACTGTAGTGTTTGTATGTTTTGGATAAACTACAACCATTGTAGAAAAGCTGCACAGTTTTCCATCATTGTGGCAAAGCAATTCCTGAGTATCTCAAAGCTATGGGTTGAAAAATTGCTTCATTGCTCTTGACATCTGTTGGAATATGAAGAAATAGAGATTTACCATCCCTAATACACACACACTCACACACACACACCCCTGAGCAGAGGAAGGGGGAGAGAGATGAATTTTAGATGTCTATTTGGCTAGGCAATTAGATCTGAGTATAAACCCTAGAATGTATTACCAGTTCCCTTCTCCCATTTTGGTTACAATTCTAGAATGGGAGTCATCTGGCCAAGCTCAGCGAAGCCCACTCTTCTGACTCTATAATTCCCACAAAATACTTATAAGATAACAAATTCCTGTCATCTTCATATGCATATGTGTGCATTTTTGCATGCATGTGACACACACACGTTTAGGAGCAAGAAATGTTTGCTTTATATTTGACTGACCTGGAAATTAAAAAGCTCCAGTTTCAAAGCTTGGTTCTTTGCTGAATATTCCTTTCCCTCTTCGTAATCTCCATTTCCATGCTCCTTTTGCAACTGGCTTCTCTTTCACATTCTCATTATTAGATAAACTGTGAAGCAGAACTTTTTCCATCTCTTTGTGTTGCAATGTGGAATCTGACTGATGAGAATATAGCTGGTTAGTTGGAAGGGGAGCTGCTGCAGGGAAGTAAGAAAAATCTGAAATGGATTTCTTTGGGCCGATTGAGGGCTTATCTACATGGGCAATAAAACCTGTACTCACCCCATATTCACAGCAAAGTTGACACACAACATTGTCAACAGTGCAGTTGTTTAAGATTGGTGGTTTGCTCCTCATTCTAGGGAAAAACCAGAATTTTAGCAATGTGGTGGCTGAGGAGCACAGCCAGGCTGGTATCTCAGGTGGATGGGACTCTGTGATTTCATTTCATTTTCGATTGTGTGCAAATCTGGATAACATATCTCATCAGTAATACAGTACTCTGAGACCACATATATTTGAGTGAATGGGGGGGGGGAAGCACCCACTGGAGCAGCCCCACCCATGTGGCCAGAAATAGTACAATGTATGAGACTGGCCTTTTACTCTGACACAATCAGACAAGCCCCACTGTGTGTGGCATTTACAAGGCCACTGCAGATCAAAGAAATCCACCATAGCTATGAAGTAGGTGCATGGTTTCCCACCAGTGTAGACAAGCCCTGAGAGACAAGAGACTGCACAAGACCATGGGGCTGTTTACGGCAAAATAAATCCTCAAACAATGCGACAAGAAGCCTGATAGTTCCCACGCATTTCGAAGAAACAGCGCCCTTTTCAGAAGGAGGGGGTGCAAAAAACCCATAAGTTGCGCAGTATCAGCTTTCACTAGTTTTCTGCACTTTTTTTATTAAGTTCGCGAAAATGCGCATATTTTATCGTGGGAACTAACGATCGTGTAAACTGGCATCTGCCTTTTCGAATTACTGTGAGCAGAGCTGAATCCTGATTGGTTGGAGTGACCATTCTGCTTTATCCGAAAAGACTGGTTGGAGAGAAGAAATCCACCCTCCTTCTGCTTGCAACCAACTTTGGAAAACAGAACCCTTCCTGTCTGTCTTTCGGGTGGGTGGGTGGGTGGGAAGATGCTTCGCTGCTTCGTGTGTGTGTTTTGGGAAACAGCCGATCTCATGTTCGTTCTTTTGTTTATTTGTCCTTCCATTCACTTGCCTTTATTCAAGGCTTCGGAGGGAGGGAAAACAAATGAGGCAAGCCCTAGTTCTGTGGTGTGTGCTTGTGTGTGCATGCATGAAGGGAATCAAAGATCGTTCCACCATGCTTTTGCTTGTTTGTGCTTTCATTGACTCCTTTCTTTATAGAAGCCTTTCGGGGCTGGGGAAGACGGTGGGGGGGAGTTTGACAGATCGCTCTTTCGATCCCTTGTTTGTTTGGCCTTTTTCTTTCCTCTCTTTATTTATGGTCTTCATAACCGCCTCCTTGCTCCCTCCCCACCTCCTGCCTGGCTTTAATCATCTGGAGGCGATTCCCCCCCACCCCACCTTTGCCTGTGTGAATTAAGCAAAACAGAAAGTTGCTGGATCTGGCTTTATCATCCGAAAATGCCGGGCGCCGTGTGATTTATGCACTCCTGATGCGAAAGAACAGTAATCCGGAATCTGGCGAACTTTTTCCTGTCGTGGAACCGGCCCCCATGTTTCTTATTCTGTTTAATCCTGCGTAGGAAAACAGGGGCTTTCTGTGCTATATTAGAGCTTGGCAGAAATATGGGCAAGGAAGTGGTTGCAAGGGCTCAAGCTTATGGACAATATTGCCTTCTGTGATATGCCCTTCTTAATTCCATGGGAGGAACAGATTATCATTTAATGGGTGGAAAAAGGAAGGGCAGTCTGCATGTGTTCAGAGGAATTTTACTGTATAATTGCCACCTAGTATATATACGTATATTGATAAGCCTGAACACAATTTATATATGCCTGTTCTCACATGTAAGTTCCTGGATCTAAAAACAGAAACAAAACATGAGCATAATTCAGGTGTCCAGATGTATAATACAGGGATGGCCAGCTATTTTGGAGCCATGAGCCAATTTCCCCTCTCAGCCCCTCCTGCAGGCTACCCCCCATACACACCAAGCCCAAGTACTTCCATTTTTTTTTTTTTGGTCATCTCTTCTTAGGAGTACTGCAGAAGAAAATGGAAGCAGACCTTTTCAAAATGGTGACAAGAAGTGAAACTGTGTCTTTTTCTTTCACCATTTTGAGGGTGGCTGCTGAAGAAAACTGAAATATTTGGGATAGATATTATGGCATTCTGGAGTGCTTGTGTGGAGGTGGTGTAGATTTGCATGTTTCCATGTGTATTGGGAGAGGGGTCTGCATTAAGTTAGGGTAAAAAAAAAAGTGGGTATTGGGGGTTTGGAGCTACCCTTTGCCCACCCCTGCTGTAGTACAGAGTACATTGTTGGAATTTCACTTGAATACATGTTTGAATTAGATGAAAATGCATATATGGACATTCATTTGAATGTTCGGTTTCTTTAAGGCAATGCAATGCAAATATAACACATCTGTGTTTTGATGCAAATTGGCCTACATTATGGTTTTTTGAGATGTGAAGTAAACATTGGTGTAAATTATGTGAGAGTAGCATTGGCTTTGGCAGACATTATAGAATACACAAAATGTAAATGGAAAAATCAGTAGGAGTAAGATGGTATTACTAGTATGAGAGCCAGTGTGGTACAGTGGTTTAAGTTTTGGTCTAGAAACTTAGAAGACTAGGGTTTGAATCTCTGCTTGGCCATGGAAATCTACTGGGTGAACTTGGACGAATAACACCCTCTCAGCCTCAGTGGAAGACAAAGATAAAACCCCTCTGATCAAATTCATCCAAGAGAAGGCATGATAGGTTTCCCTTAGGGTCATCATAAGTCAGAAGTGACTTCAAGGTACACCATCACCACCACAACCAGTATGAAAAACAGTACATGAGGAGGAAGGAAAGAAAGAGCAGCATGTTACTAGAAAGCTATGGCCTGGGGCTAGTGGAGAAAAGCATGTGCAAATAATGGCCTAGATTCTAATGTTAATCCAAACTAAGGCAGACTCATTTCATGAATAAAATTTACCTATATTGATTTACTCTTCAGTAATTGATTCAACAGGTCTACTCTAGTTGGGATTAACCAGTCAGATTCAGGCTATTGTATTCTGCCTCCTTAACATTGCTAATTTGATTTGTGTAGGAGAGACAAAGCAGACTGGGGTTGGAACATCTGTCACATGTTAATTCCCCCCCCCCACTGTTATATTAGTCATTAAGTTATGCTTATGCTTATGTTTCATCCACATGGCATCCCTACAACTCAGAAGAATTTAGGAACATATCGGTGGAAGCATTAGGTTTATTTGGTTTTATTTGATTATACAGTGGTCCCTCAATATCCACTGGGGTTTGGTCCAGGACCCCCTGTGGAGAGTAAAATCTGTAAATGCTCAACTCCCATTATATACAATGGTGTAGTAAAATGGTGTTCCTTTTATAAAATGGTGAACAGCAAAGTTTGCTTTTTCAAATTCTTTTTCCCCAAATATTTTCAAGCCATTGTTGGTTGGATCTGTAATAAACCCCCTTGCCAAGAACTCAGAGGAGGAGGAGGAGGAGGAGGAAGCAGATGAAGCTGACAGAGAAAGCCTGGATCACCTTGAAGAGACTGTCCTGACTCCCTCTGAGAGGACAGCTGAAGCAGATAGAGAAAACATACCTCACTCTGAAGAACAAACAGTCTGCCAGTCAGTGATAGATGGCCCAGATGACATATCTCCTTCCTTCTCTGAATGTAGGAGGGAGAAATGCCATGCCAAGCATGATTTAAATACTAAAAGCTGACCTGGTTACTCCTTAATGAGGCCCACTTGGCCTTGAAAATCTGGCTATTAATCTACCAGCAGTTTTCCTTTGAGCCTCAGTGTTCACAACTGCTTATCTTAGCTGTTGCACTCCTCCTGCATTCCTGCTTTGCCTTGACTTTAGACTGACTTCTGAACTGTTGCAGTAACCCCTTGTTGACCTGGCACCTGGTATGGACAATTAGTAATTGATCTCTGGGCTGGCTATTGACTTCTCTTGCATCTTATATGGACAGTTGGTGACAGACTAGGACTGCACTCCTTATTCTGTTGTTCCTCCATCCCTCCACTTTTGCTTCTCAGGCATTTGCTATTGTGAGTTCAAGACAGGATCCATGGATGCAGAACCCAAGGATACAGAGGGGTAACTATAGTGTTTATTTAATTTGTGTAGTGAGCTGCTTGGGGATCTCATCTAAACTCAAATAGCACAGTGTAAATATAATAATTAAATAATCAGTGTTCATGTTCAGTATGCTCAACTTCCAAATGTTGCTGAGACATCCAGTTGAAGGTACCAGGGAGACATATCTGAGATCAAATTTAGGAAATGTACATTGGACTTCTCACAAAAGTGCAGTGAAAGCCAGAACAAGAAATGTGGCCTGGCTTTTAAAGGAAGGGACAGCAAAGTAGAGAACCAAATACTGAGCTTTGTGAGGTTTCTAAAAGAAGAAGGAGTGATGAGAAAGAAAAAGGAAGCATGCACTTTGATGTAAGGCATTTGCAGAGGTCAAAGAATTATTGATAACTAAGTTATATTTCTTTCCTTCTGATCCTCACTGAGCCGTTCCTTTTAATGAAAGCCCATTTATACCATGTGCAGTGTGAGAAAACAAGGAATCCCAGAATTTTTAGCAATGTGTATAAATAAATATCCTTATCAGTGGAAGAAAAAATTTAGTACAAGAACTATAGTGGAGTGCTTTTGAACTTTACATGGATCATATTCCATAAGTTTTAAAGAAATTAAACCTAAAGAAAGGTTAGTCTTGCAACTATGGTGATATACAATAATTTATATTGCAGGCTCCTAGAATGAATATGTGCTACTGAAGATAGAAACTAAATATACTATTTGTGGAATTTTCATTACTATACAGATATATCTCTCAATCAATAATTTCTTGCGGTCATAGACCAGCATAAAAAAGAGAGAAGACAATTTTTTCCATAAGGCACAGATAACAAAATAACATGAAATGAAATAAGGCATATAAAATGAAATAAACACATAAAATTCACATTTAATAATAAAAGAGAGCAAGGGCTTGTCTATACGAGGGAAAAATGTGGATTGATGTGCACTAACGCCAATTTGCAGTAGCTTCTCATTATCTTAGTGGTGTTTTGGCAAGATTGCAGTCATGCGAAGCTATCAGCTTTTGCTGTTTGAACAGGCATGTGTGTGAATCAAGATCGTGTGCACAAGTAAATTACATTTTATTGTCAACACTTGCCATGGCTAAACAGTTTTTTTTAAAAAAAATACCTAAGGTGCAAAAGTGTGATACCTAAATAAATAGAAAAAAGGGGGGAAAGCTGTTTCATCACCTCAGCACACAATTGCTATGGCAATAATCCAACATGGTGGTTCTGGGCACTTGCCTTGTTAGCAAGTTCGTCCCCCTGCACACATCCAACCAATCAGCTTTCCACTTCCGATCTTATGGAGAATGCACAGCAGAGCAAATCAGTTGTCCCAAAGAGTGGGAAATTCACATTCCCCATGGAGCTTTATCTATATCTATATCTATATCTATATCTATATCTATATCTGAGTTTTTAGAGTTTTTGGTGGTTTTATCCTTCTGTATATGGTGGATTGATGTGGGATGCCACTTAGACAAATCATAATTCTCCTTAAATTCTATGAGGAATATTTTTGCCATTTAGACAACACCTAAGTCACAGTTTACCTAAACTCAAGGTTTATACATAATCCCTCCAGCACCACATGGCTCACTTGGCTACCTGAGTACTTTATTGTCATTATCCACTGCTAATTCATCATCTGTCTAGGGTCACAATGGTAGTCACACAAAATCTAGCTATGTTATCTGGAATCTGTGTGTCCTGCTCAGAGAGCAGAAGGGAAAGATAGAATTTTCCCATCCTGCTACGGATATTCTGTAGAAAAGCTGTGCTTAAAGCAAGATGTCTCCCTTGGAAAAAAGAGCAATATAAAAGGACATGGCTGAGAGTACCTACCATCTCATTTGCACAGGGACAAATACTCTCATGATATGAGATCCTTGTATATTTTCCCTCCAATGAAACAGAAGGTAGAATATTAAATTGTGCTAATTTAAGCGCTTTTCTATACTTCAGCATTGTTAAGTTTGTCAAATAATTAGGGCAGCTTACAATAAACTAAACTTAAAACAGTAAATAATAACAGAAGTTTTAAAAAAATAAAATATAGTTTTTCAATTTTAAAATGAGTAGTTTAAAACCAGTTAAAACAATCTTGAAATATAAAACATGTGCAGCCTGGAGAAAAGCAGTTTGGCCCTGCTGAAAGCTTAAAGTCTGGACTCTTGGAAGAAGGGCCACCCAGAGTGTGTGTTCATTGCCTGCTGTCTAGCTGCTCGACTGTTGTTGCTTGCATTTCTTTGGCGAACTCTGGCCTTCGGAAGCTATGACTCTACATTGTTTCCATGTAGCAACTGTTTCCAATCAGCAACTTTTGGAGATAGTAGTCACCATGTTTCCCCACCTCAGAACTGCCGTCAGTTTTCTGGAACATGTGGATAGAAGCTAAGCAGGTGGGTTGCTGATGGCACAGTTTCCTCCAGAGGGAGTAACAACATAGCTGGTTGCTCCTCTTTAAGCCCTTGAACTTTGGGGGCACAGTTGAGTTTCAGTTTTCCTGGCCCAAACAGGAAGAAAATAGGACCAATTTGTTTTCCATATACCTATCTGATTTTTGTTCATTGTCAGAACCAGTATCACCACAGTTGTTATCCACTGTTTGAGGGATGTGCTTCCAAAAATGGGAGATTGGTGAAGCCTATCAAGGACTAGACATTGGAATTATAGAGGGCTGAGGAAATATGGAGGAGGGAAAGAGGGACAGAGTTATGGTATCATGGGAAAGGAGAAGGGAAGAAGATATTAATTGGCCCCCAAACTGTCCCTTCAATTAAGAGAGCTTGGATAACCCCACTGCACAAAAATCTCCCTTCCTAGTTGAGAAAGTCTTGGGGGTGGTGTTGGAGTCCCATTGGCATGTTTTCCTGTGGGTCTGTAGCATCCATGATGATACTATGGTAACTCTGCATTGTCTGCCTTCCTCTCATAAAAGGAGTAAGGGGGGGTAACTAAGCAGTAAACATAATAGTAATTCCATCTCTACAGAAAGGCAGTGTTCCAACATGCCTAAAAAGGGCAGTGGAAAGACTTTTGCTGGGAGGAGGACTTCCTGAACCCCACTGTATTGGATACGTAGCAGTCATTCTCCAATATTCCATTCTTGGACAAAATGTAGATACACGTGTTAGTGTCCCAGCTCCAGGGCTTCCTTGATTATATGGATTATCTAAATTGATTTCAATTTTCCTTAAAATTGGTTATGGGGTGGATATAGCTAGGTTATGGGATGGATATAGCTTTAGTTGTCTTGGTGTATAGTCTAAACTAGGGATGCTATACATCACTAAGTTTCTTCTTGAGGAAAGCTGTAATTATTTTAACAATTTTATGCCAACAAAAAATGTCTTTGAAGGCCACATAGTTTTCAAAGTCCATTCACAATTCAGGACTTACTCTGCACAACATTCAAACTTGGTTGTTTTGCAAAGAAAACAGCTCTTTCTGCACAAAAAACAGCATTTTCTCTGTATAAAATGCAATTTTCTGTGAAAAAACAGCCACATATGGATTTTGCACAGAATAATTCCTGAACTGTGAAGATTTCCATCAGTTGAGGATCCTTCTCATTTGGGTTTCTCAGTGTTTTTACATCATGGTTGTTAGTTTTTTAACCATTTTGCAAATATTTTCTAATATCTCTATTCCTAATGTATACTGGAAAATGGATAGGATATATGTGTCCCTGTTAGTAACGTTAGGTGTTTCAGTAGTTTTCAGTGCCATCAAACATTAAATCTGTCTGGACTTATACTCACTGGTAGGATTTGAAGGTACTGTTTTGCAGTGATTGCTCTCGTTCCTGGAGTTGCAAATGTATGAAGCAGATATGAGGGATTATCCAGGCATCCATTCACACTACAAAATTATAGTATTGTTATTCCACTTTAGCTGCAATAGTTCTATCATACATAATTCTGTGATTTGCAGTTTAGGGAGGGGTGTTTAGAATTCTCAGCCATTGTGTTCTTGCACCTCTGCAAACTAGAAACTCTAAGATTACATTGGATGGAACCATAGTAGTTAAAGTAGAATAATAGCATTATAATTCTGTGGTGTGAATGGGCCCCTGATCTGGGGATTTGGTGTCATCAGTTTTGCTTCTGCTCTCCATCTAAATTCAATGAAGTTGTTTCACTTCCTAACAGGTATTTGGTCTCAGTAATTGATTGGATGAGGACAAACAATTTGAAGCGTATTCAAACCAGGCAGAAGTGTTCCTGGTCAACTGAAAAGTGGATCAGGGAAAATTGATTCAATCATTGATGGTTGGGATTACAGTCTTGCTGGAAACTCAGGTTCATCACTTGGGTGTACTCTGGAAATCAGGCCTTAGTCTGGAAGCCTAGGTTTCATTAGTCACTGGGAGTGTGCTTGTACATTGAAAGCTATTGTGCACCAGTCTCTCTTACTAGGTATGTCAATCAGGGTGCTGATGCCTTAATTTATCCCATATTACTGCAACATGCTTTACATGGGTCTGTTTTTGGAAAACATCATGCAAGAGGGTACAAAATGCTGGGGCTAAACTGTTGAGCAGGCCCAAATAGATGAGCACAATTCAAAGTGCTAGTTATGAGTCATAAAGCATTGAATGCCTTTGTCCTTGGCTATCCACAGGACCCTGTTTCCCAATATGAACGTGACTGCATGTTAAGGCTATCAAGGGAGCCCTTTCTTTCAGTCTCACTTCTGTTGCAGGCATTTCTGAAGATGCAAAATAGGGCCTTTTTTGGTAGCTGCTCCAGGACTGAAACTCCCTGCCAAGGGAGTTTAAGTTGGTGCCCTCCCTGTTATTCAGACAAAAGGCAACAACATCTCTGTTCAATATTAGAGGAGGGTTTTGTGAATGTCTGGCTTCTGAGGAAGGAGCTCTATTATTTAATTGTATGTTTGTTTTTAAAAAAATATTTCATATCTCCCCTTTCTCCTGGCATGGAACCCAAGGCAACTGACCACAAATTTAAAACAAAGTAAATTTAAAACAACAACAACAATTTTATTAAAACATATAATTAAAACAATTTAAAACATAGTAAAAAAAGAAAAGGAAAGGTGCAGAACAGCAGATTCAAAACACCCCTTTGTCAAATAAGTTAATAGCCAAAGTCCAGCCTAAATAAAAAGGTATTTGCCTACCAGCAGAGAGATAGCAAAGAGGAACCAACTGATCCTTCTGTGGAAGGGAGTTCTACAGCCACTGAGAATACTCTCTCCAGTAAGTAGCTTTACCAAGCATGCCTGTGATAGTGGTAGGACAGAGAGAAAACGTTCCTTCAAAGATCTTAAAACTCAGGGAGGGCTCATATAGTTTTTTACTGGAAAAGGAGGACTAAAATTTTCATTCTTCCCTGCCCCCTTGGAGTGTTTGGGAATATTGTTTTTAATCTTCACTTTAATCTTGATAGTTTTATTATGATAATCCATGTAATGGTATTTTAATATTATAACTTATTGTGAGTTTTGTTGCATCTGTGTAAATAGCTATTGCTTAAAACAATTTGTAAGCTGCTCTGATAGCCTTGTGGCTGAAGAGCGGGGTTTAAATAAATAAAAAATCAGAGGCCTTTCTCAGCCTTGCAATCTAATTGGGTGGGATGCAGGCTCTGCTGCATTCTGCAGCAGCTTTCACTCCGGTCCAGTGGTCGGGTATAAATTCCTGACTGCCACACCAGACCAGCCAGTGGATCTTCAGGAACTGAAAACCACCCTCCCTCCCCATATCTTGTAGTTTCCATAGGTTATTGCAGCATGCTCATGTAATTACTCTCTATTACAACTTTGGGGTGGTTGGAATGGGTTATGATCCAAGGTCATCAGTAACAGGGGGTCTCCATCAAGTTCATGGTCAAGTTTAAGGTCACGGTCATGGAGACTCATGTTGGTTGTCCCTGTTGGTTGTCCCCCTTAGTGGGGGGAGGGGGAGGGAGCAGCGGGCATCCAGGAGCCTACCCAAGACTCCTCCCCCTTCCTGATTGGTGATTGTTGGCAAGCGGGCTGACAACGGTCCCATCAACCAGTATGCAGGTTGCTCAATGCCTGGATCCAAATCCATGTGTTTGAACAAACCAACTGTAGGTGTCATCAATAAAGTGGTGGCCTTTTATTGACAATATATATCCTTAGGTTAATCAATATATTCTTTCAAACATATATTGTGTCTGGCTTTATTTGGGTGAAGGGGGACACCTCCTGCCTGGACAGGCAAGAATCCTGAACTGGCTATAATCGTTGTCATTTGAGACCTATTCTTTAAAACAAAATTACATGCTCATAGTTGTTTTGAACAGAAAAATACATTTCTGAACAGAAATACACAGAATTTTTTTCCAATGCAGAAAATGTTTAATTGAGGATTTATTGTGTGCAAAATTTTCATGTGGTCAATTTGCATATAAAATAACATTTTCTGTCCAGGAAATAGCTCTCAGTGGGAGAGGTTTTAGATGGGACACAGCAAACACAGATATGTAAAAAACTCCACTATTTATTGGTTCCCTTCCTGCCATCACCAGTGAACACCCCACATCCAGAATATGTCTCTACTGGGAGCTATTTCTTCCACAGAAAATATTGCTTTCTGTGCAAATCAAACTTTCACATAATAAACTCCCAATTTCACATAATAAAGTCCCACATTCAAATTTTGTACATAATAAACTCCCAATTAAGCATTTTATGCATGGGAAAAAAAGATGCTAGGTTTTCACCAGTGATTGCAGGAATGGAACCGATAAATAGTGGAGTATTTTAAATATGTGTGTTGTGTATTATTAAGACAAATGAGCATTTTGTTCCTTTTAAAAATGCTATGTTGTTCTTTCGATGTTTTATTTATTGACTTATAAATCTGATTCAGGTATTCTAATGATATGACCATTAAAACTTTTTAAAAATTAGTTCTCTACACTTTTATACAGGTTGACACCCAAATTTGCTGTTCTTCACTAATATAAATACAATATACTTAAGACCGCAGAATAAATTTTGCTCTGAGAATGAATTCCCTAGGGAACGTACATTATTCTATCTTTCTGTTGAAGTTACTTTGTGCCATTTTGGGCTGATTATGAAATGAATATGCAGTAGTAAAATTGTATATATGAATACACAGATATTCCATTGCAGTAATGAATTCATTAGGAAGGTAATCCAGATGTCTTTAGTAATTTTTAGGTGCACCTATATATTTCTTAATTATTTCCTTCCATTTTAATTCTTAAAATATCAGACTAGGCTGTCTGCATAGCAGCCATGACTGTCACAACATTTTCAACCTACTATGACCAAGTTGTTCATGGTGGTTTCATAGCTCTTCATATTGAGGCAGCAGTTCACATAAATTACTCTTCAATATGAGTAGTGACTCAGCACATTCCTGGGGTCAATCAGTAGGAGGTCATCAGTTGTGATAACACTCAAGTTCCTTTCCTCATTTAGGGTAGTTGCATATATTTGAGATATTTTTAGCTATATGCAGAAAGCAAGAATATCTCCCAGTGTATGTGGTTTTGGTACTGAGAACAGTCAGTTGGGTACACATAGGAGATTTTCACACAGGGGTAAAAGCCCCAATTCTGTCCCGCCACCTCCTCTTCTGTTCCTGCAACAGAATGGAGGTAAATGTTCACACTTACCTCCATTCTGGAACAGGAACGGTCCTCCTCCCTCCTTGCCCGGCCGACCATAAATGCAGCTGCCATAAAGCTGCTTTTACGACCGGCCGGGGGAACTCCCTCTCGTTCTCACGAGAGAACGAATGGGAGGGAAATTCAAATTAACCCCCTCCAGCTGTCAAAAGAAAGAATAAAAATCTTTTTTTTTAAATACAAGTAAACCGGGAAGGGGGGTGGGAAGGGTGGCACTTACCTGGCTGTCCAGATCATGGCAGGAAGTGCCTGCCATGGAGCTCCTCCCCCTTCCCTGTCATTCAAGAACAGGGACGGGATCCGATTCGCACACCCGTGATTCTGTAACAGAAATGGAACTGGGTGCCTATTAATGACTTCTCCTTGTTATTACTATATCATGGGGAGAAAAAAGAACAGGCATAATATAGGAACGGAACAGGGTGGACGTCGTCCGAAAGGGAAAACCTTTCCCAACCCTGTTCCGTTCCATACACGGGATATATAGCCTGTGTGAAAATCTCCATAGAATCATAGAATTGGAAGAGACCACAAGGTCCATCCAGTCCAACCCCCAATTAAAGTGCTCCTGCCAGATGACAATCCAGCCTTTGTTTAAAAATCTCCAAAGAAGGAGACTACATGGTGCATGTCTGCACATGAATGGCTCATGCCATAGCTTATTTTTAAAAAAGTGGTTCCTATCTGACTGCAAAGCATAGAGATCAATTTGCTCAGAATTTCTAATATCTTTTTGTTTGACATTTATAATTCATCTTTATGGATTTGCTTCATAGTTTATTTCTGGTAGCTGTCTTGGCTCAGGCTGTGTGTATATACATACAGTATTTCTTTTCAGAAGACACAGTTGTACATACTTTGATCTTACACTAAGTGTCATGTTTGAAGTAGGAAGTGGCTAGAGATTATTAAGTATGTTCTGGTGGTTCTGGAATTCATCTGATAAGCCTTTCTAGAATCAAGCATGACTAAGCATTGTGGACAGTGCAATTTGGATATAGTTGAGCCATTTTCATGAAACTAGCCACACATAATTAGTTGAGCTGATGATGTTGATGATTTTGTTAAGTTAGTAAATATAATATATAGTGAACAGTAATATATATAGTAAACAACAAATAGTGCCAACTTTAGGCCTCAATTCCCAGTATTTAGGCCTAAATGCAAATGTTAGTCCCAACTTGAGCAACACATTAAGTTACATTGATTCAGTTGTTCTACTCTACTCTAATTGGATTTAGACCAAACATTAGCCTAAATGCAAATGTTGAGCAACACATTAAGTTACATTGATTCAGTTGTTCTACTCTAATTGGATTTAGGCCATAGTTTATGAATTCAATTTTAGTTTTGACAAATGTTTCACATTTGCATTGAAATATTTCTAGCTAATGATTGTCTCTGAAATACATATAGCACTCATTTACTACCCATAGTCACCTGGGTGCTTTACATAGATATTATACCTGTGCCAGTCTCGCAGTGGAGCAGATTGGACTGCAGACACATGAGACAGGTAAAGAGCCATATGGCTATAGATGACAAAGGCATGGACTTTAAACTTCCATACCATTCTGTTTTTTAAAATAATGTATTCAGTTTCATTTTTGTTGTTTATCATTTTTTTTATCTTTTGTCTCAACTGTAAATAAATATATAGTGTCCTTAAAATGTCCACAATTATAGATCTCATTTCCTGTAATCCACACTTTTTTTTTGCATAAGTAGAATGAACCTGCTTTTTGATTATAGATTAAATGCCAGTGTGTGGAAGTGAAAGGTCATTAATTCCATGTCATTCAACTCTCCTGATTTGGCAGCAACAGTCCAGATTAATTCTCTGCCCTCCCACTTTTCCAGCTCCTTTTAAAATGTCCTGGTTTCTCATTTCCACTCCCCCCCACTTTGTTCTCAGTTGCTGCAAACTGAATTTAAAATGCAAAAGTAATTTGGACCCAGTTCAGCAGGCAGGAGAAGAAGAGGGGACTAAGCTTGCCTTTCCTAGTAGACAAAGGCAAAAAGCAAACTCCTGTAGCTTTTCCTAGCTTCTGTGTCCTTCCATATAAATTTTCCCATCTTGACCACATTCTGATTTTGGCCACATGTTTTCAGCTGTGAAATGTTTGCAGGTATTATAATTCACTTTTATGAAATTGGAAATACAGATTTAGTTGCCGTGTTTGTGGTGAGCTTTAGATTCAAGTGGTGTATTTAAATGAAAATCAAGAATGTTTTATTTTTTTAAAAAAGTAACGTAATTTAAATACAAATCTGATTTAAATTTAAAAACTCATTTTTTTTAAAAAAAAAAAGTTTTATCAATCCTGATATGAGCACGGCTTCCTCCTGACCCCATAATTCTTGCCATGTTTCTATAATAACCTTTTCCAAGTAAAATGGATATCGTGTACTAGATTACATTTTGTAATAAAAATAACTATCTTTCTAATTGACTTTTCAATTCCTAAACACATTGCTTTGTTGTTAGCAGCATAAGTTTTTCAGCTCAAAATCAGAAATTCCAAGTTGCTAAATCTCTACATTGATCAGATACAAAACTGAGTAAAAAGTGGTTTCTCTCAATTATGTCATTTGAAATTAACTGGGGACTGTATTTAATCTTAAGAGTCTGTATTATCACAGTGACTACATGGACAAGTTGGCAACAAACCAAGTGTGTGATTTCTTTAACTCACTGACAAACTGCGATGTGTGCATTGCATTGCGATGGGTTACATCACTGGTCATAACATGATGTAACCCAACGCAGCATGGTGTAAGCATCGTAATACATTGGAGATTTAAAGAAATTGAAAATGTAACTTATTCTGTCCTGCTTTTTGACCAAATACTTTGGGGGGGGGCAGAAAATTGTTTGAAAGATATTGATTTATGTTGTTAAAATTAATCATAAACAAAGAAGTGTAAGGCAGTTTCAGATAGGATGGTTACAGTGTGAATGTGCCCTGTCTTCAAATGCATTTGACTGATTAGAAGGAATTGGCATGAATTACTAGGGTCAGTCAGTCTGTGTAGTAGATACTCCTCAATATGTGGCCAGTGGGTTTGGAGTGTGTGAGGGAGACATAGTTCACACTGTGGTACTAAATATTTTAATGCAACATTTCCTCATGTAGTTATATTGTGAAGACTGTCATTTAGTGGCGAACATGAAGCCTGATATACATACTTTGGAACAAATCCAAATGAACCCAATAGCCCTGCAATGTATAATATCTGGTTTGAAAATCACACATCTACTCCTTATCATCCATGGGAGGACTTATAAGTTTAGGAAAGTTACTTTTTAGACTACATTTCTCAGGATCCCCTGACCACCTGTGGCCCATGATGGTTGGGGTATTATAGGAATTGTAGTCCAAACAGTAACTTTTCCAAGTTCTGCTTCTGACTTATTGAAAGTCCCAGGGCTTCATTTAAAATTTATTGTATTTCTGAATTAATTTGGAACACCCTCTTTAGCCCAGACCAGGATGAAAATCATGTGATCCTCCAGATGTTGTACTGCAAGTCCTAGCAGCCCTAAGCAGTAGAGCCAAAGATGATGAAGGCTGAGTTGTGGCCAGCATCATCTGTAAGGTCATATGATTCACACTCTGACCTAGGTTTTTAGGCAGACTAACCTTGTTATATCGTTGCCTTTTTAAGAAAAAAAATCCTTCAGTTATGTGCATTTTCTGTATTCCTATGTAGCCTAAATATTCTCCTTGCTGTAACTAGAGTGTGGTTGTTGTTGCTGCTGCTGCATATTTTATTTGTGGTAAAGAGGCTGAAAATAACATGAGTGGAATGCATAGGGAGAAAATGTAGCAGTTAACATAAAGAATGATCAGATCATAACAGGAGAATTATGGTCAGCATAATATATTTTAAATAATAATAATAATAAAATTTATTTTTACCCCGCCCCTCTGTTAAAAACAATCGGGGCAGCTTACAACAGTTAAAATACAACCATACTGACTAAAATCCCTAAGCCCCACCCACCCCACCCTCCCCCATAAAAACAGCAAAGACACCTGCAATTATTGATTTGTTTCTTGTTGTGTGCTTTTAAATAGTTTCTGACTTATGATGACCCTAAGGCAAGGGTGAGCAAAGTGCAGCCTGAGAGCCACATGTGCCCCTAGGACCATTTTATGGCCAGCAAAAGGTTTTGATTCCCCTCTAAAATGCAATAAAATGATGTGTGACTTTGTGGAGGGCATTTCTACCACGTTTTGACCTCCCAGAGGTCAAAATGAAATTTTGCAAACTCTTCAATTATTATTAGTATTCTTTTTGCCTCAAGGGGCCCAGGAAAGCCCCAAAACATGCCTCCATGTCCAGTAGAGGACATCTTGGGGATAACCCCCAGAACAGCTACAGTTCAGGGGTGCATCCCTACAAGGTCTTCTGGAGGACTTCCACATTTGACTTGTAGCTGTATGCTCTCTATAGTGGCAAGAGTGAGACAGTGAAACTGAAAATCTAGGAGAACAGATAAAGAGAATAGTGAAACTTTCAAAATTGTTGGAAAATGAATCACACTCATAGAAGAGTTTAATTCTTTCTCAGGAATAAAGCACCTCAGAATTCTCAGAAAGTGAGTAGATACACAAATTATAGAGGAAAGTAAACTAAAGTGTTTTCAGATTTGGATCTGTTTAATATCTAGTCATCAGGACCATTACAAGGGAAGAGCTGAACAAAAGGAGCTGCAGATTTGTATGAAAGAAAGAAAAGTTAGCGAAAGTAAAATTAAATTAACATAACCCCACATTGTATTTTTCATTTTAAAAAAAACAACAACCCAGAATTACCTGTTAAAAATGCAACATTCTTCTCTAAAAGAGTTCCTATTTAAACACAAGTTGAAATACATAAAATGTACACAAACCTGACAGATTAAATAAAACCTGAACAGAATTATATGAAAGCAACTGTTACCCTTTTGAATTTCTTTAGCAATACAAAGCATTTTCTCTTAGTTTTTCCTCACCTTCCTGCACATAAAAAATATGTATTTTTTTGTACTGAAAAAGACTATAAATTATCTGTTTGTAGAGATTTGTTGTACTGTCTCTTCCCAGTGATTAAAGCCCCATGGATGGATCTCCTCACATATCTTCCTACAAAACCATTGTGAAGAAAGTTTAGGGACCTATACTGAGTACTTTAAACTCCACACTTAATCCTTGTTAATGAAACTAGACAATGTTTATCGTGACCCTGTCTACTCAGTATAGGCTCACTGAGAGGTACCTGGCACTGCCTGGGGACAAACTAAACCCAGGAATACCCAAACAGCAGATAAACTACACAGCAGAATAGGCTTGTAAAACAAAGGCTTCAGCTAGCAGGCTTTATCACTGCTCTGACCCACTTTCACCTACAATAAGAAGACTTACAAGCATTAAGGTCCTTCCAATAATATCTGAAGGCTTTATCTTCATTTCTAGTACAAAACAAACACAAAATATATACAGCAAAGCTCAATAACAAATCCAATAGCAATTCTCCAAGCATCCAACACTCCTCAACACCAACCCACTACAGTAATTCAACACAGAGTGTATCTTTATAGGAGTGTTTGGCTAGTCACCTTCTGCCTAGCTACAGCTGTGCACATACTCACTTCAGCTGTGCTAGCAGAGTGGTCTGTTGCTTCAACATTTTCCTTCTGCACATAAAGGGATATTATCCTGACAGACCCATTCTATGTCTCAATACTACCCAATACAATCTCTTCATGGTAAAAAATGTCTTGTGTCTTTTGCAACACACAAACCAAAAGGATAAGCCAACAACCCAGTACATATACTTCTGTGAAGACTGAAACAATGATTTCAGTATGTCAGTGTGTTTTGTCTTTCATTTCAGTTGCCTGTAATCATATATTGTCAACTTGCTATTGTGTTGTGACCCCTCTTTTCTCTGTGGTACATTGTAAAATTGATTCCTCTCTCTCTTTCACTTTGTCTATGTCCATTTCATGCATCAGATGGACTAGGCCTCTTCCTGTAAATGGTCATGGTAGCAGAACTTAAAGCCAGTTCCCATATATGAACCACCCCCTCTTCAAGGACTGCACAGACACATCAATATGATCTTGTCTGTAGAAAGTGCAGTCCTGAGAAACCACCTACGACTTTCATGAACAAGCAGTTGTCAAAATAGTGAAGTTATTACTGAGGCTATGAGTCTTGATATATGTTATCCATGGATTCAAGAATGCATAATTGCAACTGTTTTCTCCCTATTGAATGGGAATGCACAGTTCTCCCCCCGGCACTATTTGCATGTCAATTTTTTGTGGGGGTGGGTACTTGCAGAAAACTTGCCTAATGTACAAAAAGCAACATTTGTGCACAAACCGTCCTGTGTAAAAATGTTTTTCTGTGTACCCCTCTCATTTTCTCTGCAAAAAAAAGAGAGAGAAATAGAAAGATGCATAAACAAAGAATTTTGTTGCTGTCTCCCATTCTTTTCTTCAGCATGCCTTGATGTGTTAGGTTTTTTGTTTTTGTTTCTGAATGAGAAAATTTACCAGGTTCTTGACATCCTAATTGTTACTGCTGGGTTAGTCAAGAGTAGAGTACCATGGACTACAGGGGCTCTCTACAAACATAGAAAACCCTATAGTGATGCAATCAAAGATATTAAAAAAAGAAATTGACATGATAAAAGTAAAGTACTCAAAAGAACCTGGAAACAAAGGTATGGAGAAGATTAAATGAACATAGGGAACAGAATGGTTCATTCTGAACTTCAGTGAAATAGGAGGAATGTGGAAAGAGGGTGTGAATAGGTGTCATCTGCCAGTCAGAGCTGAACAAACGTATTTCTATTCTGTGTGCACCATCCATAAGGCCACATGCATCTGTACTGAACAGTTAATTTAAATACTCTTTCAACAGGGATTCATTGTTGTTACTTGCCATCAATTTGCTTTCTACTAGAAATGAGAGACCTCCAAGAACCTCTTTGTTCAGATCTTGCAAACTAAGGGCCATGAATATTACTTTTTTTGTATTGTTTCTGAGCCAAAAGCAGCATTACAACATTCAGCAAATAAGAAAATCATTTAATGATTAAGTTCAGATCTCCACTTTGGACAGGGGATACATATCACATGAGACTGAACATTTTATCAAGCAATCCTACATTTAGGGAAAGAACCATGGATTTTATAAGGTATTAAAATAGAATGATATATTTGTTCATAACCATCTATGTTCATATCAATATCTTTTCTATGTAACTTGTGGGGGGGAAGGTTATACACATTATATTCAAGGAGATGAGAAATTTAAAAGAAACAATGGCAATTTGGTCTGTACTATAAGTATAAATGCCAGAAAAACAGAACAAAACAGCCAAATGCAGAAAAAATGTGTATGTCAGAAAGTGCAATAATCTCTTAACTGAAAATTTAAAGTTGTTCTTGACAGGATAAAAAGAAAGATAAGGAAATCCAGTAAGCAGTAAGAAGTCAAGAATTTAATAATATGAGTGCTATTAGCTACTTTCAGGGTGCATTAGTTACTTATAGGATCAACAAGAAGGGACAGGACTCTTGATTTTATTTGAGCAGTTAACATTATCTGGCACAGGCTATTCCCAGAATGGTTGAAACACACTTTATTTCTATAGTTATCAGTAAATAATAAAAGTATATTCATATATCACAATTGTTAGTGTCAAAAAAGGATCTGAGTAGTGTATATCAATCAGCCAAAATCAATATTTTAAGAATAAAATAATCTATAAATAGTGTTGTAGTAAAAACTTTGAAATGCAAGAGGTCATGACAGTCTGTATACCCACTTCTCAAAGAACAGTAGTACACATCACAATCTCCAGTTTATTTTGATCAGCTTGAGTTTATTTTGGTTTGCATAGTTGCATTGGAGAAAGTTCAATCGAACTGAATGGTGCTGACTTATGAATGTATAGGTTCAGTTTATAAAATAAATGTTTTTCATCTATATGGATTCTTCTGTAAATTGAAAGGTTCCTTCCATTAATGGAAGTCACCAGGATCCAGCAAAATCTCCCCAGGGAAGAAAGTGGGAGGGAGACAATCTTCAAAAGCTCCCCCAGAATACCTGCAGTTGTCTCTAATGCTTCATCAGAGGTGTCACCAGCCCTCTACAGCACATTTTTTATAAATTAACAACAGGAAGGAGGAATCACAACACTAGTCTGTATCCAGTGCACCAAAATTCAATCTATAGACTTTAGGAAATTTTAAAAAAATAAAACTTCAAAGAAGTCTTAGTATTTAATCTGGTAGAGAAGAGCTAGGTAAACCTTATTCCGTGTGCACCTGTGGCCCACAAAACTCTACCAACATTGATATCCAGAAATTGTAAATCATACCTCCAGAAGCCCTGTGAGCACAACTCCAGGCAAGAAGAATAACATTTAAATGGCAAGTTGCATGCCCCAGCATAATTTTCCATGATTTTCTGTGAAAAGTTCTTAAAAAGCTCTCAGGTGTTGGAGAAGAGGTGCAGAGGTGGTCTGCTGAAGTTTGGGTCCCCTTTGATACTACTTTGCTTTAACACTATGATTCCCTTTAACTTCCATGACTGCATCCTACAGAATGTTAGGGTTTGTAGTCTGGGGAGGCAGTAGAGTTCTCTGGCTGAGAATTTTATATAAATGTCCTAAACTGCAGACTCCAGGGTCCCATAGACAGGAGTCCATGGCAGTTAAAGGGGACCCATAGTGCTTTAACTATGTATTGTCACAGAAATCTTAGCTAAAGGGACTGTTCCCAGGTCAAGGTAAAATGAGAATTACCCCTTCTCACTTGCTTAGGGAGATGATATAAGAAACATTTAATCTAGTTTACTTGTTAAAATTTTGTTTAATCAGCCTGCTCCATTAAGCCTTGCAAATTTTAGCAAGCTGCTGCTCTACTAGGTGAACTGGAAATTAGCATATACCGGTAACCCTTTCATCTTGGCTATAGCAGAGCCCATCAAAACTTAAGGATTCCTTGTGTCCTTCGTGGAGATGAAGCACAAAAACTGGACATTCAAGTCCATGCCCTGAAATCTATTATTTATTGATTTCCTAGTAATCCATAAAGCATTCGCATCTTAATGTTCTTTACATTTCATTTTTGTGAATAACAAAAAGCTTGCTCATATACGATGGAAAACATCTTAAAAATTATTTCTGGGCTCCCCAGGATCTCCCAGTAACCCCATCAAAAATAAATAAATTAGCTAAGGTGCCATTTTTTGCTCCTAGAAATAAACAGGATTCAGGGCCCATTAACTCCCACAATTGCCAAAAGACAAAACTGGAAGCGGAGTCCTAGCTACTACTTCCCATCTATATTTCTGATTTTTTTCCCCCTACAATCAGTCTTTCTGGGGGAAGGAGTTGTCTCCCAGACCCTCCAGACTTGCCCATCCTTGATTTAAAGGAGAATCTACAATTAGAAGAAGAGATTTGTTAGCATTTTTCCATATGACTTGGCACACATTTAGTAGGATGATCGTATTTTGATTTTTTTAAAAGCAACATTACAAAATGGAATATTGTACATTTTTTTTCCTAGATGGAAAGAGCAAGAAGTTAACTTCGGAGTCCATCTGGTCCAGACTTCTAAGGATTCTTTGAAAATACAGCTACTTAGACATTGATTGACCCTTCATTTTCTGTCATCCTTTTCTTGTTACAGTGGAAAAGCCAGTTAGGGGTTTTATAAGTTACATGTGCAGCATGACAATTGGTGCACAAAAAGTGAAAAAGTCCTTTTTGGATAGTTTCTGAAAAGGTTTAAAAGAATCACCTTGCACCTGTCTCATTTTTTTTCTTTGTTTCCTGAATGCCTTTTGTTCTCTAAAAATGTCAGAGCAAAGGTGAGAGTGGAAGGTCTGAGGCCAAGCTGTATTTGATACCTCATGATGGTTATCAGGGTTGAAAGCTTTTTAGTTTGAACAGCTGATTTTGCTGTCTGGAAAAGAAGCTTCCAGTATTTTTTCTGCAAAATAACTTACACATTTTATGTTTTACAGTGATATTCATTGTTATCAGACCTTGCCAAGTTCGTAATTATAGGTACTTGGGACGATGAGAGATTAATTTTGTTTTTAGTGCAAGTAGGGCTGCATGATTAAAGTGGGCCAACAGTAGTGAGGTAGGTTCAGAAATTACATAATTTCCTCCAGTGTTTAGGCATGAATGCTACTACTTATGTAGCAAACATGTCAGTACTCAGAGGGTGGTGTCCACCGATTTAGGAGATTTGAAGAAGGCGGGGCTCAGCTTAGTGATGACTGAGCATGCCCATTGGCCATGGAAAGTTGACTGACTATTACAGAGGCACACAGGGAGATGGTGTGAATGTCAAGACTTTGAACTGTAACATTTTGTTGCTGGCCCCATGTGTAATGTTGGGTGATCAGATGAGTTAATAGCTGAGAAGAAGAGAACTATACCTATGTAAGGTGCAGGAAGTAGGACACAACCAGGAAGAGCAGGGCACGGAGAAAGCAGGCTAAAGGAAGGAAACTACAACTATGTTACAAATATCACACACTTTCCTCAGTAATTTTCTATTACTTCCTAATTTTCTGTTTTCTATATGCATCATTTCCCAGTAAAATTGCAGAAAGAAGCCAATTAAGGGGATGCATTGCCACTTGACTTGCCCAAGATCACCCAATGAGTTTCATTGTATAGTCTATCTATAGTAACTGCTCTATTTATTCTGGCAATCATGTTTGTGCTGTGAAGTGTTTGGAAGGAGACTTGTAAACAGTTATTCTCTGTACGCTCACTGATGATCTCGGTTGATGCAGATTAAATCTGAAAGCTCTCATGTAGCAACAAAACAGCAAGAAATCTGGTATTTTAAAACACTGCATGATTTCTCTATTAAATTGCTTTGGCTCTTTTCCTCATAGTCACACTCAAATGTTCTGCAACAGAAAATGTCACAAATGTTTTAATGAACAAAACTGTTTTGTGATGAGTTCGGTACAACATTTGGAGGTTTAGAAAGTTTATATGATAGCTTCCATCATTTTATAAGAGAGGCCCCTTCACATTACACAGTTATAACTCCATGGTTTAACTGCCGTGCTTCCATCCTATCCTGCAGTTTGTAGTTTGTTGTTGTTGAGTGCCTTCAAGAGCTGCAGCCAGACTGTTATCAGAGATCACCCCACACCCCTGTTGAAACAGGTCCATTGGCTACCAGTCTGTTTCCAGGCACAATTCAAAGTGTTGGCTATGACCTATAAAGTCCTATATGGCTTAGGTCCAGCCTATCTGGACCTGATTGAATCTCCTTCTATGAACTGGGCTGGGCCCTGAGACCTTCAGGAGAGGCCCTTCTCTCAGTCCCACCACCATCTCAAGTATGGCTGGCGGGGACATGAGAGAAGACCTTTTCAGTGGCTGCCCCTGGAACTCCATCCCCAGGGAGGCCAAATTGGCCTCTTCTCTGCTGTCCTTCTGGCAGCAGGCCAAAACCTGAATAAAAATTCAGGCAGGCTTTTTAAAGAACAGGCTGGGAGTGGGTGCTGTGTGGTTTTGTTGGGTTGTTTTAAAAAGTTTTTAATCTATTTAAAAGTTTTTGTTCACAAACAAACAAAAGTGGTTTAATTCTGTTTTAATATGCAGTTTTTGTATATTTTTGTATATTTTAATTGTGTGTTTTTAAAACTGAGTCGCTTTGAGTCCCAGTCTTGGGAAAAAAGTGGCTACTATTATTATTGCTGTTTTTGTTGTTGTTGAAATCACATCCAACTTATGTTGACCCTAAAGTGAACCTATCATGTGGTTCTGTTCAGCTGAGAGTGTATGACTTGCCCAAGGTCACCCAGTGGGTTTTCATGGCCAAATGGGCATTCGAACCCTGGTCTTCAGAGTCGTTGTAATTTAGTGAGGACGGTTTAGAATTCTGCAGCCAGAGAGCTCTACTGCCTCACAAAATTACAGATTTCAAGATTCTGTAGGGTGCAGCCATGATAGTTAAAATGGAATATGACACTATAAAGTGTGTAGTGTGAATGGACCCCAGGACAAGGATTTTGTGTTAAAGAAAAGGAAATGACACACCCAGTCTTTTCACCTTCCTTCACATCTTTTGTTGTCTTGTATGATGGTGTGTTGCAATAAAAAACAGGAGAATATTCAGGTGTGATAAGCTGAAAGAATAATCAACTCTTTGAAGACTTGTCAGGGACCAGCCTTCTCCATGAAGGCATCCTTTGTTTGCCAGACTCTCCTGTACAAGTCTGGTTTAAATAGTGAATCCTTATCAGAAAAGGCAGGAGCCTTGAAGAGGTCCATCAAGGGATACAGATTTGAATAAATAGATACAGATTTGAATAAAGTGTCATGTGCTAATTTATGTGTATAGACAGACATTTAGAAACAGTTACTGTGGCATAAATCTCCAAGTTAGAATTTGGAGAACAGACTCACCTAGGCTTGAATGCTACTGTTAGTCCCAACTAGGGTATATTGATTGACTCTACAGGATATACATATGTGTTGACTCACTATTCAGCAATTGACTGAAAAAGTTTACTCTAGCTGAAATAATCAATATGAATCAGGCCCTGGTCAGTGTGCTCCACTACAATGAGATGTACTATTTCCCCACTTATATTAGAAGCCTAAATCTGATAGCTAGTCCCAACTAAAGTAGATGTACTAAAACAATGAAATCTTGGTAAATCAAAACTTATGAAAATCACATAGATTGAATGGGTCTCCACTAGTTGAGAGTAGCAATTGGATTTAAGCCACAGTAACTGTTTCTAAATGTCTGTACACATAAATTAGCATGTGACATTTTATTCAAATCTGTATCTATAACCATTTTTGCCATCTTTTAGGTGGCATGTTTTCTTCTTTTGGGATGTGAGACAGTGGTAATCACAACACCGAGGAGCCTTTGCATTATGGCCCCAATGATCTTCTGTGTTCATGGTTTTACTAGTGTCAACCAAGGCATTTGTTGATTTTGTTTTCAACATTGTATCAGGATCTTAGCTTGTAGAGAAATCACAACTACCTCCTTCCTCTCTGAATCCATTCTTGTACATGTGTCACGGCCAAGGTGATAAGGCCGTTCATTTAATTTTGAAAACGTGTAGTGGAGATATCCCAGAGAAGATACCCCAGTAGGGCTGATATACAGGCAGAGACAACAAAGTTGGATTTTCTTCACTTTGTATGTAACATTTATTCATAGGATCATACACATAACATTTAGTACCAAGAGAGCTCTCTCATTCCAACCATGCACTCACACATGTACTCACATACACACCAAGTGGCTCTTTACTGAAGATTCTTGATCAGGCAGACTTCATGAAGACCATGGGAGTCCTGTTGCTGCAGAAACAGGAACACACTGCTGGTTCAAAAGTCTCATCTTTTTAAAGTCTTTTCATCACATCGAACAGCCACCCCCCTTTTTCGTCTGTTCATGAAATCTTCAACCATCTCTTTCTGGTCTTTTGCTGATGTTTCAGAAGCACTCCAAGTCTTATCAGTTTGTATCCAAACATTCTGGTAACTTATTACTTGCTGTCCATATTGTATGAAGGATCTGTTCCTTCCTGGATAAGCAGGCAGCAGCATCCTGTGTATCCTAGGATACGTCAATGCGACCACAACAGAGATTTCTCGCTTCGCTGCCCGGGTAACTCCCATATAATGCATTGCGGTTCTCCATCTTTTTTTGTTGTTAAGTTTCTTAGTTAGTCTGTTAGTGCCACTAAAACAGAAAACTCATTCACTCTTCACACATGCACAGGGCATCTGGTATTCCTTTTGTAGTATCTTGGGTGTGACCAGTGAGGTGGGAAAGCAAAATGAGGGTATTGCCGCCTCCCAAGGAAAAAAAATCAGTCAGTCAGTCAAAGAAGTTTATAACACCAGCACTGAAGAGAGCAAGACTATGAAAATAGTTTGCACCATGAACTCCTTGTTTCTATACTTGCTCTTCCTTGGTAACTGTCTCTTTTCTTTGGATGCCTAAACTGTACAGTTGTCCCTCCGTATCCACAGATATGGCATCCACAAATTTAAGTATTCATGGCTTAGAATATTCTTAAAAAAAATAATAATTCAAAAAGCAAACCGTGATTTTGTGATCTTATATAAGGGACACCATTTTGCTATGCCATTCCATTGCATATAATGAGACTTGAGTATTCATGGATTTTTTGTATCAATGGGGGGGTCCTGGAACCAAACCCAAGCAAATATGAAGGGACAACTGTATTTCTAAATGGCTGAATGAAGTTGTAAGTGATTGTTATGCTAAATCCACTGGAGGAGAATTCTTATTGGGCAATGTCTTCATTTTATCCCCATAGCTATGCCCTGCCTAGCACCCCTCCCACCTGAATCCTAGATTGGCTTTATACATTTTAGTTGGTTATCCTGAGAGTCTTTAAAAAATCCACAATAGTTCTTTTTCTGTTTCAATGTAAATGGCATTATATGGATTTTTTAAAAGTACCTACCTCTTAATTGTGTTTTCCCCTTCTCATGGTATTATGCTTTGTATAATTATCTCATTTCTTATATTGCCAGAACTGAAGGTATTTCTCATATGCAGTCCTCACTTCTTCATACTTGGAGAACCAGATGTTCTTTCAAATATGAAATGTTAATGTAGTTTTAACAGGCAAGCAAGCACACTTTCTATATGTTGTGCAAAGTGCTCATTATGTGTTTTGTTAATTATTTGATTATGGTTAATGGTTACTATGAATTATATACTATTGTGATTTGGTCAAAGAACAGGATTCAGATGGTTACTTGTGTGTATCCAATAGAATTTTTGACTTTTCCCCTTTGAACAGATCCAAATGCCATAACCTGTTTATATTTCTGTCAGTTCCCAAGTGACAGTTTCCTCAGGTCATGAGGCATGAATGGCTGCCCTTTGCTATGTGGGATTTTCCATTCCTTGGATATGCAGAACTGGGTGTGTTGTTTATGGATTCAGGTTATAATGATTTGCTGGAAATGAAATACTCCATATGCAGCTTTTTAAACTTGGTTTCTTACTAGGTTTTCACCACATGTCTACAGTTTCCAACAGCCTCTTCTGATAAAGTTTATATGATTCATTTTGAACTCTAATGGTGCACTGAATATTTGGGTTGTCATTGAATTGTACACATACAAAAATTATGTATACATGCATTTTTAATCAATTTTGAGTGCATAGTAAGCAATCATTTCTAATCAAATTAACTACATTGTCACAACATACGTACAGTTATTTTTCCTACTTTTTTCTTATTGTTTTTAGCATTTATGTTGGTGTGCAGTTTGCATCCTTTATTTTTTACAATTCAGATTTTGACTTTTTGTGTTGTTTTTCCTTTTTTTCAATTTTTGGAGCATTCTTTTTCTTTAAATTTTTGGGAACCTGCTGTTTTTGAATTCTCTTTTTTCCCTTTATTCTCCTGCTTACTCTGATCCCAGGAGCCAACACAAAGAAAAGCGCAGATGATATTACCAGTAATGATCGTGGGGACGATGAAGGTATTTTTTGTTTTTTCCCTCCAAAAAACCTCAACCCTGGTATGCATGAACATAAACTTTCCCCCTTCCTTTATTTTATCACACACATTCCAGTGTGCTGCTTTACTTTCTTTTTATCTGGAATCTGCACTTTCCTTCCCACCCTTTTTTTAAAAAAGCACACAATTTAGCATTTAGATTACTGCAACTCTCTCTTGAGATAAAAGTACTGGTTATCTGTGAATATGTGTGAAGTGAGTAAGAAGCATATTATTTACAACCAAATGTTTCTTTATTCCCATTCCCAAATTTTGCCTAGGAAGGAAAAAATGGATTAGAAACTTTGCATGTTTATCTCTTCCTTTATCCCTTGGTACATTTTGTAACCTCACCTTCTTGTTATTTCCCTCTTTTTCTTCCCCATATAGTGGATGCAATTACTTCCTCTGCTGTTTGTTTTTTCTGTCTTCAGTGTCTGATATTCCAAGAAAAGTGAAGGATGCTTTGCAGTTTGTTTTGTTCTGTTCTTTAACACTTTCTACTTAATGTGTGATTCTAGGGCATAAGTACCACCACTCTTTACTCCCACATAGCTCCCAACCAGGAATACATTTTGAATAGTTATATAACACACAACAGTGGTATCTATTGTCTTGAAAGAACCCCCACTTGCATGTTATCGTAAATATGCAAGGAAGCATAACCATGTCAAAAAATGTTTTTTAAAAAATGTAATCTGTGGGTGTTTTGTGAGTGTAAATTGCTCAGGTGGTGTCAAGCATGTCATTCTGGTAGGTGGAAAGGAGATCTGTTTGTGTTGGGGACCACTGATTGAAATACTTGTTTATTACAGCTCGTTTGTTATCAAATGTTAAAAGAATTTGAGCTTTCCCCTTAAGCATAGTAAACACTGGACTGCAAACCTTTGTAAGTTTACATAAAGATGCATATCTCTGTTTAGTGCTAGATATAGAATGAAATATGTGTTTGGTAAGAAGACAGTTATGTTATAGTCAAATTAACTAGCCATTTCTTTGAATTTCAGTGAAAATCTTAATTAACCAATGAAATGAATGAAATCTCACTTTTCTTCCACATTCAGTAACACTTTTGGTAGCATCCTGCTTGGACATTTTTAAAGTTTTAAAATAAACTTTACCTGACATTTGTATCTCTGGCTTGAACAGCTACGACATGTAAAATCTTTTTTTTTTTAAAAAAAATAGATATGCAGTCACTTGGAGATAATCTGTTGGTGGTGTGATGTTAGCCATTGAATGGAGTCAGAGCCAAAACTTGGCAAAGCCACCAAGTTTTTTTCCCCTCTTTCTGCCACCTCCTTTCTTTCTTTTTAAAATTCTGCCTAGCATGCTGTGGGAAATGGGGGAATAAATCACTCTTACTAGAGACCTGAACACAACTACATGAAGAAGACTTTTGAAGAGAGAATGAGGGCCATATGAAATTAGGCTGTTGACTGCTTATGACCTTAGACCATAGGTTGCCAACTCTGGCCTAGGATGATAAATTATTTCATGTGTCACTTTCCTGTCCCCTTTCCAGGATAGCTGATCTTTTCTGAGCCCTATTCTATGTAGTTTCTCTCTTCTGATATTTCACACTGTTTCAACTACTATTGTAACATCTGCCCTTCAGAAATTGTACAGTTGCCTTTTAATCTCCCTCTTTCTCAAGAGTTCAGCATGACTGTGGCTTTCTGACCTTTCCAAGAGCAGCTGATAAGATCTCTGCTTCCTTGTTATTGTTACCATTCACCTTTTTTTTCCCCAGAAGTCTTCCACTGCTGTGTTACTGTGTTCCAAATAAAGAAATTAGACCTTTATTTGTATTGTAGATACTGTCACTCTAGGACCTCCAGTGCTGGGTGATTACTTTGAGAGAGGATTCACTATTCCTCTCAAGTGGCAAGTGATTTTATGTTCAACTTTCATCTCCCTGCTGGCAAATATATCCTACATAACACACAATGTAAAACCTATGCAGGTGTTTAAAAATGTGTCCACTTAACACTTGAAGAGGAGGAGTGTGATAGCCCTGCCTATTTCAACACCATTTCCATTATCTTCTAGATATGAAGGGTGGCAGGTCTGAAGAGGAGAGCCTATATTCTCTCTGGAGGGTCTCCTTGGACCCTTTCATTTATTGATTTATTCTCTGTCAGAGCCTCCCAAGTGCCTCACCACACTACAAGCCCCAGGATTCCAAAGGTTGTAGCTATGGGAGTTATAATGAAATCAAAGTGCTGTAACTGTACAGTGTGAAAGGGCCACTTGTGAGCTCTTGAAGAATCTGGAACTGTGGAATAATCATAATTTGAACTTAATTGATTGTCAAGACTGCACTTTTTGAACATCTATATAGGGCTATATATTGTATGATATATGGGTTACCCCTGTATCCACAGGTGATACATTCCCAGACATAACATGAATACATGAAACTGTAGATAATAGTGAACCCTATTGAAATGAATGACTTCAAGCCCAGCTTCTGGCAGAAGTGTACCATAGAATCAGCCTGGAGGATCTAGAAAATGCCTAGAGATAACTTTTTTTTACATGCATAAGTGAAACCAGATGCTGGTCCCATGGATATAGGGGCTGACATGTATGTTATTGGTTTCCCTGTTCCTTTTTCATTTGTGAATTGTTAAGGTGTGGATTTGAGGCAGAGCTGCCAGTTGCTGACTCCTGCACTAGAGTAGAGTACAGATTTTTCAGTGTATGATTGGTAACAGGAGAGACCTAATAGTTATCTTCAATATTGTTACAAATGTGATTGGTAGTAAAACATTTTTTACTTCGTTATTTAAATTTATTTATTTAAAATACTTTCTCTCTGTATCACCTCCCAGCCACAAGAGCTCCCAAGATGATGAACAAATAAGAGATTAAAACAATATAAAGATAAAACATTAAAAAAAATTAAAATACTCTTTAAAAATGCCTAAAAGCAGTATAAAAACAATACAGTTGTCCCTCTGTATCCACAGATTTGGTATTCATGGATTTAAGTATTCACGGCTTGAAAATATTCTTTAAAAAATAATCGAAAAAGCAAACCTTGATTTTGCCATCTCATATAAGGGACACCATTTTGCTATGGCATTGCATCATGGGACTTGAGTATTCATAGATTTTAGTATTCACGGGGGGTCCTGGAACCAAACCCCAGTGAATATGAAGGGACAACTGTACTAGAATCCAGTTTTAAAATAGTTAAACAGTGATTTCAAACACTGAATGACATGCAGAACAGCACTGTTTTGGCTGCCTGCTGGAAGCTTAAAAGAGATGCGGCCAGCCTAACTTCCTTGACTAGCCTAGGGACTTCCCCAGTTGAGGCGCTGGTACAGAGAAAGCCCTGTTATGTGTACCCACCAGCCTACTTTATGAGGTGTTGGGACACACAACAGGGCCTCCTCTGAAGATCTCAAATTTCTGCAGGCTTGTATTTCTTTCAGATATCTTTAAGGCTTTGTAGGTCAACACCAGCACCATAAATTGAGCTCAGAAGCAAATTGGAAGCTAGTGTAGTTCTTGCAGGACCAGTGTTATATGTCCTCTAAACTGTACATCTGACACCAGTCTGGCTGCTGCATTTTGCACTAGCTGCAGCTTCCGAACACTGTTCTTCAAGGGCAGCCCCACACAGAGCACATTGCAGGAGTCTAATCAGGAGATAACTAAGGCATGAACCACTGTGGCCTAATATGTCTTCCCCAAAAAAGGGCACAGCTGATTCACCAGCTGAAGCTGGGCAAAAATGTTCCTGGCCACTGCCGCAACCTTGCTTTCTAGGAACAGTGCTGGATCCAACAGTACCCCATGCTATGAACCTGCTCTTTCAGAGGGAGAGCAAACCTATCCAAACCAGGCTGTGATCCAATGCCAGGCTGGTTTTCCTACTGACCACCTGCACTTCCATCTTGTCTGTTCACCTGCATCCAGTCCTTTACTGCATCCAGACAACAATTCAGTACTACCACAGCATCCTTGGCATCAGTTGTAAAGGAGAAATCAAGCTGGGTATCATAAGCATACTGATGACTCCCAACCCCAAAGCTCTGGATGACCTCTCCTAGCAGTGTCATATTGGCTTACCATGCCAATGATATACCAAGTATATGGAAATACTCCCAAGTTTTTTTTTGGGAGGGGAACTTTGTAAAGTATTTTGAATAAGCAACAAGAGGGAATAAACTATTTAACAACATAATTGGCTTGATCTATGAATACAATAGGGAAAGTGGCAATTGATGTAGAATATGATCATAAATAGTAAGGACTGAGTGGAGAAGACACTCAGAAGACTATAGCAGACCTGGTGTAAGAATGTCATATTCCTGAAATTCTGGTCGTATCCTGAGTGTTAAAAATTGTACCTTGACACTGTCTAGATGCTGGAAAAAATAGTGACATGTTTTATATATTATTTCCCAAGCAAATTGGTCTGTTCTTTTCCTACCCTCACCCCACCCCCACCAAAAAAAAGCCACACCTGGTTGTTGCTAAAAACTCTTCCCCACATTGACGTACTAATCTTCTCAAAGTACTGCTTGGATGTTCACAGGACTTTACAATGCTAGTGTGCAAATCAGTCACACGTTTCAGTTAAGTAGAGAGCACATAAGTGGAATGTGTTTCTTTTAAGGGGGGAATGCAGGCAGTACACAAAATTTAATTAACCTTTATTCTTTAGTGCAACATGCTTTGATAGCCTGTATAATTTTAGGAGATATCTAGTTAGGTTTGGTAAAACTCCATTTCAAGAATTCTGTCCTTTAAAAATATGTTGAGCTACTTGGGCTGAGGAGCCTCCCTATCTCTCTTCTAATTCATTTTGGCTGATGTCCTTCTATTACTCCCAGCTAGAGCAAACCTACTGAATCAATTATAACTTGATAAGGTATCTCCCCTTAATTCAGTGGGTCAACTCTAATTGGAACTGACAATAGGATTCAGACCGTTGAATGTCACACATAGTCATAGAGGCAACTAGCTTGTATTATATACTTCATGGATAGAAACTTTTATCAGTTTCAGAAGGTGCAAGATAGAAAGATATGGAAAAATGATGTCTACTGTTAAATAATTTATTGCATCTTTAGAGATTTTTTCTTACCAAATAATGTGTTTATTGTTGAAGCCTCTGATAACGACACTTCTTTGTAAATTACTTTTTCCTATTAGTTTTACAATATTTTATATTCGTTAGACTTCTTGTACTGTGCTGCTTTTCTAAAAGCCACATAGTTCTCTCCCTTAACCCCCCCCCCCAATACGATCATGATAGTATTCTGCAGGTATAGTTCCATCTTCCACCATTTTCAGGCTTGCAGTGAGAAATATGCTAGACCTGTGGCTTTTTTTTTCTTTTTTTCAGAATAAACAAATATACATGAAGTGAGTGATTATGCAAAGTAGAAAAATTATTGATACTTTAGGGAAAATAGGCAACAATGTTTCCTTTAATACTTGTATTACTTTCTTGTGTTTTCCTTACTTGTACTCTTTTCAGACATACACGATCAGAACAGCAAGAAGCCGGTGATGGTCTATATCCATGGTGGATCATATATGGAAGGTACAGGGAATATAGTTGATGGCAGCATACTGGCAAGCTACGGAAATGTCATTGTTGTAACCATCAACTACAGACTAGGGGTTCTAGGTAAGTTAAAAAATTGTTCTTCTCTTTCTTGAATCAATAAGACATGAAAATTCCTCAAAGTCATTTCTAATGTATATCTGTTAAACCACTGAACCTTGATGATACATTTTATGGCCTGGTCTGTAGCAGAAACATCCAGTGATGCACTGTGGTGTGATGAAAAGATATTGCCTTGCTTTGTAGGGTCTTCTCAAAGTCTGTGATTGCAATCTGATTGGATATGTTTTACTGTTATCTGCACCTGTGAGTCTCATCTATATATCTTCATAAAAGCCACTTGGGACAATTTTTTTTGTAAAACCGACTCTTCTTATATTTGTTATTTTTCTGGTACCTGCCTTGTGATTTTTTGGGCAACATGGTAGTTTAGGAAAACTGAATTTCTCTGATGGTGATATTGTCTACTGCTTTGCTTTTCATAGTTTTAATTGGTGCAGAAATCTCTGGGTGTGTCATTATGATGCTATCTATTCAGGGTGGCCACAATATTTTTTTCTTGATTTGATAACTTTGTTTGCTTTAGGTGGAATTCTGCCTTATGAACAAATTTTTAGTAGCAGTTGCCAGTAATGACTAAGTAGAATGAGACAAAGTTACATTTGAATATAAGAAGATACACTTCCTTTTTTTCTTTCTTTCCTTGTAAGATGGAGTTTTCTGCCGTGTAGAAATATGCAAACTGTGGCTGGTCCACTATTGCACTTCATTATCTCAAGCATACAAAAGAGAGCATAGGTTAGTCTCCTGATGGTCAACATAATTTTTCCATGGACACTTGACTGAATTATATTTTCTTTCAATGTTTCTTGTAAAAGTTAAAGGTTCACTACCAAGGGACTCTAGATCGGTTCCCATTCTGTTGTTCTTCTGCCTTCCAGCAAAGATGTTCTTATCCAAGCAGGACTTTGGTGTGTAAGCTGGTCTATTGGAGAAGATGTTTTTAATTGGTTGGATGCTATATGTTTCTTTTATTGTTATGGTCCCCCCCCCACTGTATTTTAATTTGTTTTTATGTTATGTTTTAATCAAGATTTTTTTTGTAAAAACAACTGGATTTTGTCAGTCTTAGCTGCTTTGAGCACTTTTTTTAAAAAAAGAAATGAACTGGTTTTTATTCAGTCTTGTTTTTATGCTATCAATCAAGATGGCACTAGGTGGCAAAACAAATGATTTTTGAAGATGAATTAACATTAAATTGCTATTTTTTCTCATTATTTTTAATGAAATGAATGATATGAATATAATTGATTAAGTAAGTACTGTAATAAACCAGTGAAATACAGACAACAAAATGAATTTGACTACATCATGTTGCTAATTAAATGACAAATTCATGGTTGAGGAGTACGTATGTATCTTCGTTTTAAAAAATAAAATCCTCAGTTAAGATCGGTTTGTTCAGGTGAGTTTAATTTTCATGACTCTTTAAAGAGAACCAACTAAATAAATACATTTTGACCTGCGATCTGACATTTGCTTCTGAATAGAGAAAGTACTTTTTTTTCTCCTATGGCATTAGCTGTGATTTCATTTTTAGTGAGAGAAAATGGAACTTACAGCTGCCATATTCATGTTAAAAGGTTATGTTTTCAGTTAAAAATGCACCTTGATTACTGTTTATGAACTGGCATTTGAGTGCAGACTCTTTATTTATTTATTTATTTTAAACCCTGTGTCCAGTTCTGGGCACCACAATTCAAGAAGGATATTGACAGACTGGAGTGTGACCAAAATGATGAAAGGTCTGGAAGCCATGCCCTATGAGAAGTGGCTTAGGGATCTGGGTGTGTTTAGCCTGCAGAAAAGAAGTGACATGGTTAAGAGGTGAGATGATAGCCATGTTTAAATATTTGAACTGATGTCATATTGAAGATGAAGCAAGCTTGTTTTCTGCTGCTCCAGAGAATAGGATATGTAGCAACAGACTCAAACTACAGGAAAAGAGATTCCGCCTAAACATTAGGAAGAACTTCCTAATAAGATCAGTTTGACAGTGGAATATGCTGCCTCAGAGTGTGGTGGGGTCTCTTTCTTTGGAGATTTTTAAACAGAGGTTGGATGGCCATCTGTCAGGATGAGATTGGTGAAGTCTAACCGCACAACTATATATGGTGCCCCAAATATGTTTTTGTGCCTGTCAAGGCTGGCCCTTCTCTTCCTTGGAGAAGGGAAGGCTCCCAGCCTATTTGTGCTATCTGAAAACACACTCTCAAGGGTTCCTCTAGTCTAGAAATGCCTTTCTAAGGTAGAGCCACCACCACTCACTGAGTTTTTAAGTCTTTCCTTGTCTAGCACAGGAAGAAGCCAGACAGGTTGCATTAAAATGCCATTAATGCCCGTTTCCTCTATCTCAGAGAAGTTCTGATAGCAAGCCAAGCAGGCACGTGACCGTGGGGGTTAGGAAGAACAGAAAAAGCTTCATTTTTAGTTCCAAATGCTTACGTTCCAGCATGGAGGGACATCCAGTCTCTCCAGGTACTCAGCTTAAAGTTACAGAAGATATACATTCAATGATAGTACCAAAGTGAATCATAAAAATTAACGCATGCTAGCTGGACGGTCCCTAAGCTAAGAATAATAACTCACATTTCTGATGTCCCTAGTCATCAATCATGTCCCAATTGGGATGGTTAAGCCAGGCTTATCCTAGCCAGCCTAATATAGTCCCTGGAGATGGAATTCAGAGTTCTTTAAATGGAAGTCTCCTCCTGAGGCTTCAGATATCCCTTGGGGCCCTTTGATGTTATCAGGCCCATGAGGGAGGTCCGCTTCCCCCAAACTCCATTATCACAATCTATTTATCTTGCTGGTCCAGCCATGTGGCTCAGAACAAAGCATGTGGCATGAGACCTAGAACAAAGGGATTCTGAAACTTAAAAGTCCTTTGGTAATCTCTAATTGGTTCTGCATTGCCAAATCTGATTGGCTCTCCAGTCAGGTGATGTGGTGTCATGTTTAGAAAATGAGGTTCCCACCCCTTTACCATACTTGATGCTATGGAACCCAGGGAATGGAATTTTCCACTGCTGTGAACTGTAGGTTTTGAGATGAATTCCGCATCATGACAGTGGCAATTGACTGTTCCATAGTCCCTGGAACTATTATACAGATCCTTTCCCCCCAACTTTCAGGCCAAATAAAGTGAAATGCCTGTTCTAAAAGGTTCTAGTGATTCAAAAATGGCGATTCACTTTTTTAAATAGGTTGCAGCCCACTCCGCTCACTATTTAATGTAAAAAACAAAAAGAAAAAACAATTGTTCAAAGCCATAAGGGGCCTTTCAGCTATATCCAGTTTTATTCCCTCCCTTTTTTTTCTTTACAATCCATACCACTCCTAGAGAGTTACTGGCAGAAAATGGTCCCCAGACCCACTGCAGTTATCACTCTGATCTATAGTGCTTTATGGTCTTTCAAGTGTATTTATTTGTTTTGTGTATATGTATAGGGGTGGTATTACACTCTGCCTTTTAATTTTGAAAAAAAAACTGTTTAAGTTATTCTCTAGCACTAATGAATATTATCTGTGTTTCTTGGTTCTACTCACATCATCACAGACTTCCTGCACTACAGAGAATAATCTACACACTCAGCAGGTATTTTAAGGAAGTTATCCAAGTTGTACTGTAGATCAAGGTACACAGGCGTATTAGTTGTTCAAGGCATTAAATATAGAAAACAGTTCTATATTTATAGACTAAACTAGGGCTGGTAGGAAGAGGGGGAAGCTAATTTTATCTTTTTCAGTACATTGATGCACCCTATAAAAATACCATGAAACATTTCAACCCTGATAAGGGATTAGTGGGTTCTTTTCATTTCATTTTTGTTAAGGTTTTTTTTTGGTTCAAAACACCCCCAAACAAACATTACATTTTGCATAAAATATATTTGCAAAATTTTTTATAATGATATATAATGATATATCATTTTTTATAATGATATATATATATATATATATAATATATATTTGAGAAAACAAATAAGAATATGACACCTGGCAGATTTAACATGATCTAGGTTATTGTGTATCTTCAAGTTGTTTTCAACTTATGGCAACCCTAAAGTGAACCTATCTCGAGGTTTTCTTGGCAATATTTGTTCAGATGGGGTTTCTTTGCCTTCCTCTAAGGCTGAGCAAGTGTGACTTACCCAGGCTTTCCATTCAAACCCTGGTCTCCAGAGCCGTAGTCCAGTGGCCAAACCACTACACCATGCTATCTAGTATATAGATGTAATTCTGAATGTAAAAATAGCTTTAGTCTTGCAGAAAACAAGGAGAGTATTTCTTTGGACTTCTCTAAGATTAAGATTTCCTGATGTAGAAAAATGTGGGTGCGGGTGACTACCTGCCTCTTTTGTGTTGAATATTCTGATCAGTACACATGTCAATCCACATTCTTCTCTCATACACAAAATATTGTATCGTTTTATGAATAGCAATCATTCTAGATGAACAATTAAGTCAGGTTTTATAAAATTCTTAAAACACCTAGGATCTTCCATTTCCCCTTTAACAAAAAATCTAGATGGTTTCATGGTTTGGTTACTTATTTGCCCTTAGTACTTCTTCCCAACTGGAAAAATGAGCAGACATTTTTAAATCAAAATAAATTGAGACTATTAATTTGAAGTTTTGAAACCTGTTTTTAGATCCAGTTGTAAAATTGGGCATTGCACTCCCATTGATTCAGACGATTATACTTAACACACTTTCCGTCCAATTATATCTAATCTACTTTCTCTTGTTGGGCTATTAAGACAAAAACTTGTTCAAAGTAGCCAGACAATTAAGAGTGGAGGATTCACAGATATGTATGTCATTGAAAGGGTAAGACAACATCTGGATCAATATGCAAATCTCATTTAAATATCATCTACATTTGGATGTACCTTCAGATGTCCTACTAGTTTCCACCTGCAGTTCCTAAATAAAAGGATAGCTGAGATGTTCTTTGATGGATATCCTAGAGTATGGGTTTGAAATGTGGAAAACATGTCAAAAATAACATGACAGGTTTGACACATGGTTTTTAATAATACTGCTGAAAGTTATATTTATTCATTCATTTCAACCTGTAGCAGTGTAGTATCCTGAACAAGGTGAGCCAATGTGGCTGACTTCTGACTCAACATGCATATATTTGCACTATAATTATACAGTCTAATCTTACATTATTTCTTCAGATGGCTCATGGCAATCATTTCAGTATCTCATATTATAGTATATGAGTATTTACAAATTAAACACCTGCTTAGCCTAAGAATTTGTCTTTGTTTAGGCTCTTGAATGCTAATGATGTCAGCTCTGCTGTATAAATGTGAGACAAAGGCACTCCAAGTTCCCCAGCATTGATATGCACATACTTCGCTAAACTACAACTACCTCCAGCAGTTCTGACACATATGCATTAATGTATTTAAAACTGCTGAGTTTCTATACTGAGCAAGCTACTTACAGGAAGCAATTCTCTCTGCTTACAGAAGCCAATGTATTAAGACTCTTTGTGATCTTTTTGTTTGTTCAACAATTTTGTGTGTGTGTTAACTTCTTAGCTCCTCCAGTTGTAATGCTTCAAAGGTCACACATTCCCACCTCTTTAATCATATATACTCTCTTGGTGAGTAGTCAAAGCACTGGTAAAATTGTCAGTAAGAAACCATGCTTCGTTTGAGTAAATTCACAAGAAAAATAATCCTGACAATCGGACGATTCTGCAATATGTCACCAGCATTTCACTCATATACTGAGACTTTCTGTAGAAATTCTATATGAATTTGAAATACAGTGGGCCCTTGGCTAGGGTTTGATTCCAGGACCCTCCGTGAATACCAAAATCTGTAAATGCTCAAATCCCATTATATACAATGGCTTAGTAAAATGGTGTCTTCTATATAAAATGGCAAAATCAAGGTTTACTTCTTGGAATATATTTATTTTTTGGGAATATTTTCAAGCTGTGGGTGGTAGAATCCATCCATGGATATGAAATCCATAGACCTTAATGCTTCAGGAGAACTGTACACTTGGCTCTCCACATTTGTCGGTTTAACTTTTACAGATAATTCACGGATTATTTGCTGCTGCCTCCATTGCTGTCCTATGCAATTTTCAATAGGGACTGCAAGCCTCCTGAGACTGAGAGAGTCTGTGAATGTGCAGTGAGGCTTGTAAATCCCTAATAAAAAGGCATAAGGTAGCAATGGAGGTGGCAACAATCCCACCCCCACAGCCCTCTGCTTCTGCCTTGTGAAGGAACCCAGCTGCCTCAAAGGCATCTGTGGTGGGTTGAATCCACAGATCATACATTCTGTGTGTGTTAAAGACATTTTTTTGGGGGGGGGGCAGGGACATTTGCAGTTTTTCCACTTTCAAAGGGGTTCTGCACCCCTAACCCCAGTGAATGTGAACAGCTAACTGGAGAATGATAGCTGTAGGGGAGCCTGTGCATATACCTTATACCTTGACTGTTTGTAAAGCAGACAAGCAAGGAGGGAGAGTAGGATGAAGATGACCTTGAGTCCTGTTCTGAGAAGAATAAAACATCACCTCTTGTCAGGCTGTCTACTATTTGTAAATAATGAAACATGCACTGATAGAAAGCAGAGGTGGAAAATAATCTAATTTTCCACCCCTACTTTCTATCGGTGTATGTTAATGAAATGTGTGTATAGGTACTGCTTCCTGTTATTGGGAGGAAACAGCAAATGTTATGGTCTTCCTCCCCATTTTTCTTTTCATATCACATGCAAAGAAATGAACAAATAAAAGACAAGTACTAGAAAAAAATCCACTTTAATTCATGATGAAAATTATTAAAAATGGTCCATTAATTAAAAAAAAAAGTATTTGAGACTGGGAACACTAAAAGAAGTATGCAGCCAAATGCACATTAACTAGCATGCATTAAAAAAAAAAGAATCTCAAAGCATGATAAGGATGAGAAGAAAAAGGAGGTGGTGGCATTTGGAGAAATGCAAGAACATCAAGACTGAAAGATTTTCACACCACTAGTAAGGAGCTGGGAAGAATTCTAGAGACAGACTTGAATGTCCTTTTCCAGGCAAGTAAACCACATGGTGAAGTCTGTGCCATCCTAGGTAAAAGAAATTCAGTCCCAGAACATCACAAGCCAGAGGCCATAAGGAATGCAGTGAGTCAAAACCAAGACGTAACTGTTAGCAAGTCATTTCAAACCAGGAGGGTCCACAGCCAAGACCAAAGCAGTCCAGTCAGCAGGATAATCTCTTAGTAAACAATGTGCACTCCAAGGTGATATATAGTAGAGTAGTCAATAGGAATGCAAAGTTTCACTAACTAGTTTAAGCTGTTGTTCTGAGCATTGTGTTTGGCCTGAACTGAAACTTATATATCACTGCCTGAAATCCTACCCATGGCCCAGGTTTAAGCCATTTAGCCTTGTTTTCCTGTGAGGGGTTTTCCTAAGAAAGGCTTTATTCACAAGACCTTCTTTGGAGCGGATCACTTTTCCTGATGGACTTCACCTGAACACTTGCTACCATCTATCTCTACACTTATGGACAGAGGGAGGCCATCCAATGTCTTCTCCCAAGGCTGAGGCAGAGCTTTTCCCCTCTGGAGGTGCGGCTTCAAGCACCATGGAGGGTCCAAGGTAGACAGGGATCACAGAATCCTTGTCATACATTGATCACACTGGAGGACCATGACATGAAAATCCGGTGCATATTTTGCACACAGGTACACACCATGATCAGAGCGTACCTGTCCATGCATACTTTAGTGGGTTTGTGTTGCTGCTGCCACTGCCATTTAAATCTTAATTTTAATCTAATTCATACAATTACTATGAGTTTAAGACCAGCGAGGGAGTAGTTATTGTAGATTAATCATTAGGTGAAGTTGTACACCACCTTCAGTCCCCTGTTGAGAGAAAGTCACAATATAAATTAAACAAATAAATAACTTTATTAACATGTCAGGGATCTCCTTCCCTTTTAAAGAAAAATGCAGATTTTTTTTCTTATACCACTCAGTATTTGTATTCAATAGGGTTATTAGCAAATAAGTGTTACTAAGATTATGTTTTCAAGATTATGGATGTATTATGTATCTAGAGTGTGACTGATTGCTAGGATAAGTATTTTCTTCTCTACTCCCTAAGAAATAAGAGTCTTTATGTTATTGTTATAGCAGAAAAGAGACATGCAGGACAAGTGCTGGATCAATATAGCAAAAAAGACACAACGCTGTGCAGATCTGGGTGATCATAGAGGATTTTATGAAGCTCTTAAAGCAGTGTTTGGACCTACTTATCAGGTCCAAAGCTCCTTATACAGTACAGATGGCCAAACATTAATTACTGATAAAGCCTCCATCCTGAATCTATGGGCTGAACATTTTCAAAGTCTCTTTAGTGCCAACCGAGTAGTCCAAGGCTCAGCTATCCAACATATGATACAAAAACCAATGAAAAATGAATTGGACATAGCTCCCACTTTGGAAGAGACCCTTAAGTCCATACAGTAGATGAAAAAGGGCAAGGCAGCTAGGATTGATGGAATCCCACCTGACGTTTGAACACCTACCAGCCAGCCAGCCAGCCTGCCAGCCAGCCTGAAGAGGACTCTGCAGGGCTGTGAGGGAGCCTTCCTTCCTTCCCCTTACACCGGGGTAAAGGCAGCTGAGACAGCTGAGCAGGGAGTTGGGGTGTGGCCAGGAGTGGCTGGCCTTAAAAGTCACTCCACCACCCCCACCCCAGAACACCTACCAGCCAGCCAGCCTGCCAGCCAGCCTGAAGAAGACTCTGCAGGGCTGTGAGGGAGCCTTCCTTCCTTCCCCTTACACCAGGGTAAAGGCAGCTGAGACAGCTGAGCAGGGAGTTGGGGTGTGGCCAGGAGTGGCTAGCCTTAAAAGTCACTCCACCACCCCCACCCCAGAACACCTACCAGCCAGCCAGCCAGCCTGAAGAAGACTCTGCAGGGCTGTGAGGGAGCCTTCCTTCCTTCCCCTTACACCGGGATAAAGGCAGCTGAGACAGCTGAGCAGGGAGTTGGGGTGTGGCCAGGAGTGGCTGGCCTTAAAAGTCACTCCACCACCCCCACCCCAAAACACCTACCAGCCAGCCAGCCTGCCAGCCAGCCTGAAGAAGACTCTGCAGGGCTGTGAGGGAGCCTTCCTTCCTTCCCCTTACACCGGGGTAAAGGCAGCTGAGACAGCTGAGCAGGGAGTTGGGGTGTGGCCAGGAGTGGCTAGCCTTAAAAGTCACTCCACCACCCCCACCCCAGAACACCTACCAGCCAGCCAGCCAGCCAGCCAGCCTGAAGAAGACTCTGCAGGGCTGTGAGGGAGCCTTCCTTCCTTCCCCTTACACCGGGGTAAAGGCAGCTGAGACAGCTGAGCAGGGAGTTGGGGTGTGGCCAGGAGTGGCTAGCCTTAAAAGTCACTCCACCACCCCCACCCCAGAACACCTACCAGCCAGCCAGCCAGCCTGAGGAAGACTCTGCAGGGCTGTGAGGGAGCCTTCCTTCCTTCCCCTTATACCGGGGTAAAGGCAGCTGAGACAGCTGAGCAGGGAGTTGGGGTGTGGCCAGGAGTGGCTAGCCTTAAAAGTCACTCCACCACCCTCACCCCAGAACACCTACCAGCCAGCCAGCCAGCCAGCCTGAAGAAGACTCTGCCAGGAGTGGCTGGCCTTAATAGTCACTCCACCCCCCCACCCCAGGAACACCTACCAGGGGCCGGGAATGATCTGGGAGCGGGAATTGAGGTTGTGTGGGGGAAGGGAAGGTATGGCGGCAACAGAGTGAAAAATTGTTACAAAAGAAGGCGGGATCGATGTTTAATATCTATCCCGCCTTCAGTTCACTCTGTTTCCCAGAATAAATTGGAGAGCGCACCAACCATTCCACAGACCCTTACTCTGCTCCTTTGCAATGCCAGGTCAGTTAAAAACAAGACACATATTATCCATGACCTCTTATTGGATGAGGCTGCCGACCTGGCATGCTTTACGGAGACCTGGCTGGGAGAGGCCAGTGCTGCGACTTGGGCGCAGGCACTCCCGGCCGGGTACTCAGTTAGTGAGCAGGTAAGGAAAAGTGGGCGGGGGGCGGAGTGGCTCTGGTTCATAAAAACAATCTAACCTTGACCAGGAAGCCTATCTGGAACACAGTCCACATCGAGTGTATGTACCTAAGCCTGAGGTCCAGGGATAGCTTAGGGATTCTGTTAGTATACCGGCCACCCCGTTGTCTAACAGACTCCCTAACCGAGCTAACACAGTTGGTCTCAGAATTGCTGCTGGAGTCGCCCAGACTTTTAGTTCTTGGCGACTTCAACATCCCACTTGAGACCAGCTTGCTAAATCTAACTGGCGCAGCTCGGGAGTTCATGGAATCCATGACAAACATGGGCCTATCCCAATTGGTTGTCGGGCCTACTCACTGTGCAGGTCATACCCTCGATGCGGCCTTTAGTATGGAACAGGAATATCCGTGGGCGGAGGTTATTAAAACCTCTCCATTGTCATGGACGGATCATTTCCTGGTCAAGATGGAGCTAAGAGCCACTGTCTGCCCCACCGGGGGTGGTGGACCTATTAGAATGGTCCGCCCTCGAAGGCTAATGGAACCAATTGGATTCCAGAAAGCCTTGGAGGGTTTAATGGTTGGTAACGCCGGTGATTCTGTTGAAGCTTTGGTTAATATTTGGAACACCGACCTCACCAAGGCTATCGACACAATCGCTCCCAAACATCCTTTCCAGCCTGCTCCTAACCGTAAGCCCTGGTATTCAGAGGAGCTTAGGAAGATGAAGCAGGCTGGACAACGACTAGAGCGCACCTGGCGGAAGACTTGACTCTTGTCCGACAAGACTCGTCATAGGAATTTCCTTGTTTCTTATCGAGAGGCAATACGTGCAGCGCAGAAGTCTTTCTCCTCTGCACGTATTGCGTCTGCAGAGTCCCGTCCAGCAGAACTGTTTAGGGTGGTGGGGGAGCTGACACAGATTCCACCTGCGCAGAACCCCTTACTCAACCCGACAACGGCCTGCTGTGATGCGTTTAACATCCACTTTGCAGATAAAATCTCTCGTATAAGAGCCGACTTAGATGCCAGTGTTATGACAGAATCTATAGACAAGGTGTCCAGCAACTCCGTTGATGAAATTTTATTGGATCAGCTTCAATCTGTGAGCACCGATGACGTGGACAAACTCCTTGGTAGAGTGAGAAAGACGACCTGTCCCCTCGATCCCTGTCCATCTTGGCTGGCCACCCAAGGGGGTGACGCATCGAGAGTACTCCTCAGGGATATTATCAATGCGTCCTTCAGGGAGGGGTCCCTTCCACCCTGTCTGAAGGAAGCGGCGGTTAAGCCGCTCCTGAAAAAGCCTTCCCTGGACCCCTTGGACAGGAACAACTATAGACCAGTCTCCTTCCTGCCTTTTCTAAGCAAGGTGATTGAGAGGGCGGTCGCTTCCCAACTCCAAGCTGTCTTGGATGAAACCGATTATCTAGATCCATTTCAAACTGGCTTTAGGACGGGATATGGAGTGGAGACTGCCATGGTTGCTCTGGCTGATGACCTCCGCTTGGGTATCGACAGGGGTAGTGTGACCCTGTTGGTGCTCTTGGACCTCTCAGCGGCCGTTGACACAATAGATCATTCCATCCTCCTGGATCGCCTGAGGGGGTTAGGAATTGGAGGCACTGCTTTGCAGTGGTTCCGTTCCTTCCTCTCGGGCAGATCTCAGAGGGTGAGGCTCGGGGACAGCTGCTCTACAAGAATAGAGCTTAACTGTGGCGTTCCTCAGGGTGCCATCGTGTCCCCGATGCTATTTAACATCTATATGAAGCCGCAGGGAGAGATCATTCGGAGGCATGGAGTGTGTTGTCATCAGTATGCTGATGACACCCAGATATACTTCTCCATGTCTCGGTCATCAGCTTCAACTTCAGATGGCATCTCTCCTCTCAATGATTGTCTTAAAGCAGTAATGGACTGGATGAGGAAAAACAAATTGAGACTGAATCCAGACAAAACGGAGGTACTAACAGTTACAGGCCCGAAACCAGGTCTGGGAATACAACTTCCAGTCCTGGATGGAACTACACTCTCCTCCAAAGACTGTGTTCGCAGTCTGGGGGTGCTCCTGGACCCAACGCTCCAGATGTCTAATCAGGTAAATGCGACGGTCAGGAGTGCCTGTTATCAACTTCGGCTGATACACCAGCTGCGCCCTTGCCTGGAAACTAGGGACCTCGAAACTGTGGTACATGCACTGGTAACCTCCCGTCTGGATTTCTGTAATGCGCTCTACATGGGGCTACTCTTGTGCTTAACTCGGAAACTTCAACTAGTTCAGAACATGGCAGCCAGGTTGATTTCTGGTGTTTCCAGAAGAGAGCATATAACACCTGTGCTAAAAGCTCTCCACTGGCTGCCTATTCGTTTCCGGGCACAGTACAAGGTGTTGGTTATAACCTTTAAAGCCCTGCATGGCTTGGGTCCAACTTATCTCCGGGACCGCCTCCTTCCGTACGACCCTCCCCGCGCACTTCGGTCCTCTGGGAGGAATCTGTTACAGCCTATGAAAACAAGGCTGTCGGTGACCTCCCAGAGGGCCTTCTCCGCTGTTGCTCCCAGATTATGGAATGGCCTGCCGGATGAGATCCGTCTTATTAACACCTTAGACGGCTTTAAAAAAGCTGTCAAGACGGATCTTTTCCGGCAGGCCTTTCCTGAATAACTATCTCGGCCCAAGACTCGGTTGTCCTCCCTGAGCTGTAACCACTTTTTTTTAATCATTTTTTTTAAACGATTGCATGTTTTAATATTTTTCTAATTTACTGTATGTTTTTAATCTTTTATAGTTTAATATTATTTTAAGGGGGGGTGGGCTAGGGTACTGGGACTATGGAGTTTTTATATTGTAAGCCGCCCCGATTGCGTTGCAGAGGGGCGGGATAGAAATAAAATTTTATTATTATTATTATTATTATTATTATTATGCACTCCACGATAAATTCCACGAACTCCTTGTGAATTGCTGGGAAAAAGGGGAACTGCCATCAGATCTCTGAGATGCAGTCATCATCATCCTGTACAAGAAAAAAGGAGCAAAATCCAATTGCTTAAACTATCGAGGCATAACATTGCTCTCAATTGCTGGAAAAATCCTTGCAAGGATACTCCTGAACAGATTAGTTCCTGCTGTTGCAGAAGAACTTCTTCCTGTAAGCCAATGTGGCTTCAGAGCCAATAGGAGTACTACAGATATGGTATTTGCCTTTAGACAATTGCAAGAAAAATATAGGGAGCAGAACAAGGGTCTCTATGTAACATTTGTCGACCTCACCAAAGCCTTCGACACTGTGAGTAGAAAAGGTCTGTGGCAGATCCTGGAAAGACTAGGATGTCCCCTCCAATTCCATAAAATGATTATCTTGCTACACGAGGGCCAGCGCGGTCAAGCCAGATATGGTGATGCTCTTTCAGAGCCCTTTCTAATAACTAATGGAGTGAAGCAAGGTTGTGTTCTTGCACCAACTTTATTTACAATCTTCTTCAGCATGATGCTTCAAAGGGCTACGGCAGAGCTTGAAGAAGACGACGGCATCTATATACGTTACCGTACTGATCGTAGCTTGTTTAACTTAAGCCGTTTGAAGGCTCACGCTAAGACTCCAAACTAACTAGTCCGTGAGCTGCTCTTCGCTGATGATGATGCCCTTATTGCCCACACAGAAGCAGCTTGGCAGCGCCTAACATCCTGCTTCGCAACAGCTGCAGAGCTGTTTGGGCTGGAAGTCAACCTGAAGAAAACAGAACTTCTTTACCAGCCTGCACCACAGGACGAACACTACCATCCCCACATTGCCGTCGGCAAATCTGTGCTCAAGTCCATTCAGCAGTTCACGTACCTGGGAAGCATCATCTCCTCAGATGCCAAGATTGACAAAGAGATCGATCACAGATTAGCAAAGGCGTATAACGCATTTGGAAGACTTCACAAAAGAGTCTGGAGTAATAAACACCTGAGGCGAAGCAGAAAAATCAGTGTGTATAGAGCCATTCTACTGTATTCTCCTTTATGGATCTGAAACATGGGTCACCTATCACCACCACCTACGACTCCTCGAACGCTTTCATCAGCTCTGTATATGCACAATCCTAAATATACACTGGACTGACTATGTGGTGAATGTTGCTGTCCTTGAGCAAACAGGGATCACAGCATTGAGGCGATGATATTGAGAACACAGCTGTGCTGGGCAGGGCACGTTTCTAGGATGGAGGACCATCACCTCCCAAAGATAGTACTCTGTGCTCTATGGTGAATTCGCCATGGGTCAGCGTAAGACGAGCTCTCCAAAAAAACGATACAAGGACTCCCTGAAACAACATCTCAGGCTCGGCCAAGTTGATCACCAACAATGGTCCGCCCTGGCCTCACATCAGGAGGCACGGAGACACACTATCCAGAATCCTACAGCCTTATTTGAGAACTCATGCCAAAACAAGTCTTGAAGAGAAACGACAACGCAGAAAGAATCACATACCAGAAACATCACCCAAGGAGACCTTCTGCTGTGCTTTCTGCAACCGGACTTGTTTATCTCGGATTGGCCTTTTCAGTCATCAGCGAGCTTGTAAAAAGCGCAGGATAAATCCTTCCTGAGTCTTTGTTTGCAAAGAAAAGCCAGAGAGAGAGAAACAGAAAAATCAATGGATTTGTAAATTGAAACAATCCCTGTTAGTTTCACCTAGAATTAATGCAATTTTAAAAATCTTGTGCATAAGAAATACATACAGTTGTCCCTCCGTATCCATAGATTTGGTATCCATGGTTTTAAGTATTCACAGCTTGAAAATATTCTTAAAAAATTAATAATCCAAAAAGCAAACCTTGTTTTTGCCATCATATATAAGAGACACCATTTTTATATGCCATTGCATATAATGGGATTTGAGTATTCATGGAGTTTGGTATCCATGGCAGGTCCTGGAACCAAACCCCAGTGAATATGAAGGGACAACTGTATTGGAAAAAACATTAAGCTAAGGAGAATCACTTCATTTGGCTCATTAGAAAACACAATGGATTGTTGTTATTTCGTTTTGCCCTTTGTTAATAAAGCACATAAATGTTGAAGATGTTCTTTTCAATGGGGCTTGCAGTGAGATAGAAATTATTCTATTGAAAGAAAACATTTCCAGACTAATTAAAAAATTATATACATTTCACCTTCCGGTTTGGTACTGGATATTTCAATTTAATTGCTTATTTAAATGAATCTTAGAATCTCTAATTTTTACATTTGTGCTGCACACATGGACATTTTCTATTACTTCATGAGAGAGTGGCTCCAGGCTCACTTTTCTTTAGATATACAAAGCTGCATCCTCTCCACTGAAATGATTTTTTATTTTTAACATTGGTCCAACAGGCCACAGTGGGGGATGCCTATCCTCACATATGCAATGAACATAAAAATGTCTGTTCTGACAAATGAACATTCATTGTAAAACCACAGTTGTCAGCAAGTGTCTAGTGAGTATACAGACAGTGAAATACAGATTTGTGTTATATCTACCCATATAGTCAATAATAAGTATACACAAGGTTTCCTTTAACAGTATACAACATTATAATCTAAATATATAAAGAGCTTGGGTATGTTTCCTTTCCCAGTGTGCTGATTGGCCACTGATTGGAAACATACCCAACCAGTCTCCTCTCTCCTGTCACTCCCTCAGCGAATCACCACCCACATGTAAAACAATGCAATATGGTATTTTTCTAAAATAATACCATCTAGCTGAACTGTATGAACCTTTCAAATCTGCTGTAATGATGTATGGTACGCTGGGTACAGCTAATGAATACATAATGTATGAAAGTAGTGTGGTGGGGGGGCATGGTGCACTGTATCTAAAATGACTTCCATCTGAATAGTAATCTAAAATCATATATGATTTCAACATTTATACAAATAGCCACAGGACACTATGACAACCAGTCCACTTCCTTATTCCTCTTAGGACTTTTTCGGACGACAGTTTACAACGCTAGCAGCCTCGTCCCCGTTGCGAGGCTGCAGAGCTGCAGAGTGTCCCTTTCGGATGACACTCTGCCCTGCTGTCCCTCTTGCGGTACTGTTGCGTAACCGCGGGGACGCAGCAGCGTTATATTTGGCATTTTTCTACTCATGAAAGTTGATCGTGAGTAGAAAAATGCCAAATATAATGCTGCTGCATCCCCGTGGTTACACAACAGTACCGCAAGAGGGACAGCAGGGCAGAGCGTCATCCGAAAGGGACGCTCTGCAGCGCTGCAGCCTCGCAACAGGGACGAGGCTGCTAGCGTTGTAAACTGTCGTCCGAAAAAGTCCTTATTCCATCCAGACACCAAGGCGGTGGTCCAGGTTGGTGTGTGGGGGAGGAATATTGTTCAGGTAGGATTATGCAACATAAGAAAAGTGATAAGCAGATAGGAGAAAACAATAACCTAACCAGTCTACTCACTTTCTTGGACATGCCTGGATTGTAATTGTTCAGATCAAAAGTTGTTCAATATCCTACTTTCTGTGTGAAAAATGTGCAAGTAGCAGCCTTATAGCAAATGACTCTGTCATACTACTTTCAAATCACTGAAAACGTCTTATCGCTACACTGTCTTAGCTTGGCAGGAGGCTGCTATCTAGCTTTTTGTCTACAGTCTTAAAAACAGAATGATGCTAAGCTGTAATAGAAAAAAATCCTTTGACATTATTTTGATAACCTGACCCTCCTTTTAAGCATCAGTTCAACTTGCACCTGAGGCAGGAGCTGTGGTTGCCTAGCTGGGGTTATTGCCTCTTGTTGAGACAGCTGCTGTGAAGAACCTTTTTTATATACTGTATATATATAAAATTCTCCCTTGTATCTTAATAACAAACCTTGTTTCTTGGAGAGCAGTGTTGTGCTTTGCTAGGCAGAGGAAAGGATTAACTACAAACTTGAGATAAAAAGGTATACTGATACAATTGTTTTCTTTGAAGGGTTGTGAGAAATTGGTTTTTCTCCTAAACTTGAGCAATGAGTGAAATTATTTTTATACAACTCTGTCTGCTATTAAAATATTCTGTGATAAACCCCCTTTAAAGTGCCAATAACCTGATAATGTGTATCAGTAATTTAGCATGAAAGGCTGCTCAAAGCAGCTGTACTTATCATCTTCCCAAAGGTGGTGGATTAAATGCTGAAAAATTATACAGAGCAGATATGGAGTCTTTCTCCTTTCCTCCCTCCATCTCCCTACCAGTCTCTCTCTCTCCCCCCTCCAAATGGGACTTCTTTAGTTTCTGTGTGAATAAACCAAACCACACAGTAAAGAAAGGAGAATCCAAAGTTTATTTGCTGCAGCAGATAAGTTTATTTGCTGCAGCAGATCAGAGGTCTAACAACCACCTAGCTGACATACAGGAAAAAACAAACATTAAAAGCACTTAAGTTTCAATATGTTAATTGCAAAGCATTCTGTTGCTATGAATGCATGCTAAACAAATCACTACTGACATCCCATAATGATTCTTTATTTAATTATTTACATTCCTAGATTTTCTTTGGGTTTTTTTCCGGGCTGTGTGGCCGTGTTCTGGAATAGTTTCTTTCTGATGTTTCACCTGCATCTGTGGCTGGCATCTTCAGAGAGTGGCTGGGTAGGAGTGTATGTGGAGCTTATATGCTGTGAACCCCTGTTCAGGAGTATATGCAAATTTGTGTAATTGAATGTTTAGTTTCTGGGCATAGAAATGCAAGGCTCATTAGTGTGTCTTTGGCTAATGGTTGGATGATGAGCCATTCATTATCTGCTGGGACTCCCCTTGTCCCTGGGTGGAATTCCTTTGTAAGTGTTGAGTTTTTATTCTATTGTTCTTCAAAAGTGGGAGCCAGATTTTGTTTACTTTTAAGGTTTCTTCTTTCCTGTTGAAGTTGTCCAGGTGTTTGTGGATTTCAATAGCTTCCTATGCATTTACATATACTACCCTGCAGGGGTTCACAGCATATAAACTCCACATACACTCCTACCCAGCCATTCTTTGAAGATGCCAGCCACAGATGCAGGTGAAACATCAGAAAGAAACCAAGGAAAATCTATGGATGCCGGCCGTGAAGCCTTCGACTTCAAATATTTACATTCCATTAGCAAAGCCCAGCTTAACCAAAGAGGTGTGTTTTTAGCCCTGTGACATCAATAAGGCACAGAGAGTTCAGAAACATACTATACTGGGGGTGGGGGTAGGGACTGGCAAATGGTGCAAGGCATCTTTCACTCCCTGGCTTCTCTTCTCGTATCCTTTCTTCCATTATCAGCCCTTTCCCACATTCCAATCTCTGCTTCCCTATCAGGTCAATAATCCAGGATTATTGGATATGTTTCTCATTGGCTCAAAGGAAGAAGGGCAAACAGACAGTTTTCTGTTCAGACTGGCAATTTTAGCTAATCACTAGTATCCCAATTCCTTCCAGTTTCTGTCAGTCTGCCCTATTGGTCTGGGGCCAATGAAAGGGAAGAAGAGGAGATTAAAATCCTATTCCTAATGGCAGAAGCAGCCATAATGTACTGCTAGTTCCATGATTTTCCCAATTTTGGCTGGTGTACCATGTGTACCTCTTATGAGGAAAGGCAGATTTAGCTACAGTTGGCAGTGTCTTAATTATGCCTCCATTGGGTTACAGCAATTAACTCTATGTGAGCTGCCTTTGAAAAAAATGTCTGAAATTATGAGTAGTACATAGTACATATTGCAGAAGCCACACTGTTGTTAGACATGCATTTTAGAAAGCAGATCTCACCAGCCTTGTTGAACCAACTCTGCTGGCATCCAGTTTATTTCCAAGCTCAATTTAAAGTGCTGGATTATGTCCAGGATATCTCAAAATCTTCAACCGCTTCTATGATCCTGCCAAGAATAAGCAGGAGTGTTTAGTAGATGCCTATGTGTACACCAAGGGGGAAGGTGATAGTGCTGTCATGGTTGTAATATATGTGCATGACCTTCGTGTGGCGGCAAAGAGTGACAGTGATGTCAAAAAGTGCAGGTGGAGTTAGAAAGCCAGTTCAAGTTCAAGGACTTAGGCAGCCTGAGATGTTATCTACAAGTAGAGGTAGAAAGAACCGGTCTTGGAGAATTTTTCCTAAGTCAGAAGAGGAAAATTGACAGATTTGTGGCCAAGTGTGGGCTTAGTGAGGCGAAAGTGTTCAGGACACAAATGACCACTGATTTTGTGAACTTAGAAGTAGAACATGAGTTTGAGAGGCCAGACCTGTACTACTCAGTGGTAGGCAGTCTGCTGTTTATTGCAAACAACACAAGGCCTGACATCAGTTTTGTAGTTGGGGTGCTCAGCAGAACAGTCTCCAAGCCAAGGAGGATGGATTGGGAAGCCTGAAGAGGGTAGTTAGATTTCTCAAGGGAACCAGGGACATGCGTTTGAAGCTGACAGGAAGTCAGGTGCTATGTGGACAGCTCTTTTGCTGCCGAGATTTTAGACAGGAAGTCAGTGACCGGGTTGGTGGTCAGGTATGCAGAGAGTCCCATAGTGTGGAGATCAAGGAAGCAGAACTGTGTGGTCATTAGTACCCACTGAAGCTGAATTCGCAGCCTTGTCTGAGATGGCAAGTGATGTACAATGGGTAAGGCAGATGCTTGCAGACCTTAAGGAGCTGTGCCAAATGTCTGTTGAGGTGCATGAGACTCACAACCCTGCATAGCTATGGCAGAAGCAGAAAACCTGAAATGTAGGACAAAATACATTGTGATACGCTACCAAACTAAGGCAGTTAACAGAAGATCTCTTGTGTCTGAGGTAATGTATATCTGAGGACAATGTTGCAGACTTGCTCACAAAAGCCCTTCCAGCAGGAAGCCATGAGGAGTCGGCAAAGAGGCTAGGCCTAGTCACTAGTGTGTAAAATGAAAGGTGTTAAAAAGGGAAAGGACAACTGACAGACAAATGATGTCTAACAATGTATGTTGATAATGTTATGTTGTAATGATAGTGTATCCTGTGCAGTAGTTTGACCATTTTGGAGGGGACTGTCAGGAGTTAGAGACTGAACTACATTATAAAATGGCCCAACTGCAGTCATGCTGAGTCATAATGGCTGACTCCAAGAACTGCCTAGTCTTCCATAGCTTCAGAAGGAGGATTCTTATTGATGTGTAAAATCATGTGATTAAGTAAGCCAATGCCCTGTAGCTGTGCATATGGGAGGGCTCAGATCAGAGCTCATTTCTCTTCTTCCTGTGAATGTTGAGGCCTGGTGAGGCAGTTTCTCCTTGGATTGTAAATATTTGTATATATTGCAGCTGTTTGCGTTTGAAGATAAAAGGGCCTCCTGCTTATTTGGATGTTAAACACTGTGTGTGAATATTCTTGGGAGTGGGTTGCTACTGAGTCTACTGAGACAGTTTTTGGGCTTCTGTTAAAATTCATGTCCTATTATTCCCTGACAGAAAGGGCACAAAAACAAAGGTTTTATTTTTATTAGATATTTATACCCAGCTCTTCAGCCACAAAGGCTATGAGAGTGGCTTACAATTTGTTTTCAGCAATAGCAATTTACACATCTACACTGCATTAAGGAGTTTCCCATGTGTGTTAGCTAATTGCCCCCACAAGCTGGGTACTCATGTACCAGGTACATCTAGGGAACGCTCTGAGAGTTTAGCCATTGGGTTGCATTTTATGGAAGTTCAGGAAATGTTTAGAGTTAAATGAATAAAAGTGCCACAGTCGCCTGGGTGTACTTTTTTGTCAGGTTTTGGTGATTCAACCCAAAGTTTTAAGATGGCCAAACAACATCAGAAATCTTGCTGAGTCATGATGACTAACTCTATGATTCCGTGAACGACCAGTCATGCCTAATCATGCCACGGCAGCATGAGAAAAAGGGTTACTAGAGGGCAAAGCCATGTAATATGAAAACTCATGCAATGTAACCATGTGGTTGAATAAGCCAGTGCTATGATGATGTCTATATAAGTGAGGCAGAACAGAGATCATTCTCTTCCTGTGATTCTGTGATGCCTGGCGCAGAACTTTGAGTGTAGATATTGTGACTAGCTGAAACTACTTTGAAGATTAAAGGACTTCCTGTTTTCTGGATGCCAAACAGTCTGTGTGTGAGTATTCTTGGGAAAGCATTGCTACCAAGTCTGCTGAGACAGTTTTTGGCTTCTGCTGGGGATTGAATGTCCTATCATCCCGTGACAATGGTTATGGGCCCAGGTGATTGATCTCAGATTATATAAGGTACACCCAGTAAAGTTCCCAGAAACTCTTTTGTTTTGAGTGTTTTTGGTTAGGTGGCTAAGAAACAGTTAAGTTTTCTAACTGTGCTCTGTTTTGGCCAAGCTTTATCTTCGGATGACCTTGGAGTACTGTCAGCTGCCAGCTGTTTGTGTTTCATAGCTGGAGAATTTTTTTTTTTTATTCCAGCAGTAAAAATGGCAGATACTAGCTACGTGCAATTTGAGAAATTGACGGATAACAATTATCTGACATGGGAAATGTACATGCAATCTTTATTAATTAAGGACAATTTGTGGCATGTTTTGGAGAAAGAGTGTAATCCCTGAAGGCTCAGAAAATGAAATTGCAGCATTCAGACCAGCTGACCCGAAAGCCAGAGCTGAGGGTTTTTTTATCTCTACGTCCCTCCCAAATTATTCATGCTACACAAACAAATACAGCCAGGGCCAGTTTAACCAGTCTGCCAAATCAACATTGGCGGGGGGGGGTGAGTTCCAGGGGGGGCGGCCCCCTGCTGACCTCCTTATCTGAGGAAGGAGACAGCCAGGAGACCGCTGGGAGAAGCCGCTGGTTTGCAGCAGCACTGAGGGCAGAATGAGAGCAAAAGAAAAGAAGACAGAGCTGGTGAAAAGCTTCTGGCTCCTTTCGCATTCTCACTAGCAGCCTTGCCTGGCTGGCCCATCTGCCGGCTCTGCTCCTTTTTCTCTCCCTTCCCTTCCTTCCCTTGGGTAAGGTGCCTCAGACCAGGCAGCCTCTCCTCCTCCTCCCCGTGCCTGCCTCGACACTGTGTGGAGGAGGCTCCAGCCATTCAAAGCTCTCTCCTGGCTGAGCCCAGCCCACCCCCTTGGCCAGCTCCTGCTGAGGGATTTCCACAATGCTGGGACAGCATGCGAATGGCTGCTTTTCAAAACTTCAGTCAGTAACACACAGTAGACAGTGAAACAGAGGTAACAATGACAGCAACTGCATCTGGGTCTTGTGGAGGGGGAGGGATTTGTGTTTATTAATCTAAAACAGTGGCTCTTAACCTTTTCTTTACCAGGGACCCCCTTTAAACATCTTTTGCTGCCACTGACCACCAAAACTTTTCAAGATTTAAAACCCCAACAACAAGAACAATAATAATACAATCACACCATCTCTTAAATCTTCCCTCAGAGGCACTGGAGAGGGAGGGAAGATTTTTCTGCTGCATCTTCCTCCAAATTTGTGGCTAGTGCAGATTGAATGGCAATGTGCAGGCCAAGCCAGCCAGCCTCTGCCTTGACCACTCCAATGCAGGGAGGAGGTGAGCAGAGCAAACTTCAAGCCTTTGTGGACCCCCTGTGAGAACATTGCAGACCCCTGGGGTCCCCAGACCACAGGTTAAGAACCACTGCAATTAATCCAAAGTGACACTGCTTGGGACATGCCACATCATCCCACCATTTCTCACTGATTTCCTAAATGCAGAATCACATCAGAAACTTCAGTCAGTTACACAAGGTAGACAGCGAAACCAAGATAATGACAGCAGCAACATCTGAAACTTGTGTGTGAGGGTGTTTATTAATCTAAAAAGTATGAGTTTCCTGTTAGGGTTCCCCCCCCCCACTAAAAAGAAAGAAAGAATAATAATAGAATTATTGATCAATTGGATCATCAGTGGCGGGACCCCATCATAACCCTCCTCCTACAAAAACATTATTAGTAATAATCTGAATATTCTGTACTTTGAATAGATTAGGTTAGTTTACATTGACCTGGGATAAACATATGGGGCCTCTAAAATAAAGTGTTGCAAGGGCCCCCAAAATTCCTTAAACCGGCCCTGATCACAGCCTTTCAGCTCTAGATGGCATTAGAAAATGTTCATCAGAACTCGTCCTGCCTCTCAAAGATGATGTGGACAAAGAGAATTCATGACACAAAACTGTGTCCTGGAGGATGTGTAAAAGTACATTTGGAAGAAATGAGATGGCTTCTCCAAGCGGTAGCCAGCAGGGGGGTTGAGATTCCAGAAGCCCACAAGTGTTTTATATTATTCGGCAGTTTGCCAAAGGAATGGGATTTCCTAATCTACAGTCCGCAAAGCACCAGAGAACATGATTTGTCTGTAGACCTCGTGGCTGGGCATATTCTGGAAGAGATCCAATGCAAGGAATTTGATTCCCGGATGGAAGGGAATAAACAGCCACAAATTACCAGATACAATCAGGAGATTGTGGAGGAGGGAGCCTGCAGCTACGTAAGATGCTGTTTCAGATGTAAAAAGCCTGGGTATTTTCAGAAGGACTGTAATATGCCTGCACAGGACAGGAGTGGCAGCAGAGCTATACGGCAAAGGAAGGGTGCATCTTCTCAGGCTGGAAGCCATGCCTTAATAGCAAAGCACTATCCTGATGGTAATGATGGGAAATCTTGGTTATTAGATAGTGGGGCAACTCACAATATGATAAATGATGTGAAAATATTAAGCGATGTTAAAAATGCTTCTATAAACAATATTACACTTGCAGATGGTGCTCCCAGCAAGATGCAGAAAATGGGCACTGCATATGTCCCATATTTTGACAAAGATTTTGATGATGTGTTATGTATTAACAAACTGTAAAATTGCACATTGAGCATGTCCAAAATTACCACTGATGGTTATAAAGTGATATTTGAAGGGGATTGGTGTACAATAACAGAAAGAACATTAATAATGTCTGTACAAAAGGGACAAAGAAACATGGGTTGTATTACATGTTACCTAAAGGGAAGGTCACAAATGTGAATCCTGCAGACAGTGTGCCCCTATATGACAAATGTGTTCATTATTACTACAGGCTAATGGGCCATGCTAGTTACAAAGGGTTAAAGGACCTAGCAAAGGTTTGCCCTGGTCTAAATATGAAACACTGCCCAAGGTTTTTAGAATGTGCTGTGTGTAGAAAAGTTAAGGTGAAGGCTTTCCCAGTTGCCAAAAAGACCCAGTGTGTCACCAAAAGACCATTTGAGATTTTCCATTCCGATTTGTCAGGCCCCTATAAACCCACTGAAGGGGGTAATTGTTGTTTGTTTATAATTGTGGACAGACATACTAGGTACAGCTACGTGTATTTACTGAAGGAGAAAAGTCAAGCTGCAGAGAAGTTCCATGAGTGGGTGAACATGGTGGAATGGGAATTTCCTTCTCTTAAAGCCAGTGTCATGACTGATAGGGGAGGGGAATTGTTATCCAACAATCTGCAGAACTGGATGCGTAAGAAGGGGCATCAGGCATAAGACCCCAAACCCAGCATCTCCAGGGGAGGATGGGCTTGCAGAAAGGAAAATTGGGATGTTAAAGTGTATGATGGAGTGCATGATGGAAGATGCACAAGCCCCAGCTGGATTGTGGGGGGAGGGAGTGAAGACTGCTGCTTACCATATGAATAGACTGTGGACGTCCAGTGTCAATCAGACCCCATATTGCCTATATTATGGTAGAGCACCAAATTCAAGCACCTGAGGATTTTGGGGCAATTTCCAAACATACTTATTCATCCTAGCCTAAGAAAGCCTGGGCAGCCTAAAACCAGGAGGCTGCGTTTTGTTGGCTATGAGTGTCATACATACATATTTTTCCTTTGTCTTGGTATGGTGACATACTCCTGCAGTGCAAATTTGGAAATACACTCAGGGTGGGATAGACTGCACTGCAATCAGGAGGTTTTTGTTCCCTTAGGGAGGGATGTGCCAACAACTTCCAAATGTCCCACAAATGGAGGGGTGGTTGAGAGTAATGATGATGAAGGGGAGGCTGAGGAGGAAAAGCCTACTACTTCAACACATACACAAACATCGAGCCCCACGTGTTTTTGAAGAGAGAACCTGACACAAGGAGACCAGCAATAGTGCAAGCCAGGATGAGTCAGGCAGAACTAGGGTAATCAAGGAGGGTCAGAAAGGGTCCTCATAGATTTGTTGTTCAGGAGGCCAGGCTGTGCGATGTCATAGCAGAGGAGCCTGCAAGTTTTCAGGATCTCTTAAAACTTCCTCATGAAGAGCAGGAGAGGTGGAACTCAGCCATGGACTCTGAGTTCGAGTCACTGGTGGAAAGGAAAGTGTTCCAGGTAGTAAACAAGCCCAAAGACCAAAAGGTTGTTGGTTTCAGGTGGGTCTACAAGCTGAAGGACATGCCTGATGGGACACAAAAGTGTAAGGCACACTTAGTTGCGAAAGGCTTTTTGTAGGAGTGCTACACCAATTTTGACAAAACCTTTTCGCCTACAGGAAACCTGGAAAGTCTTGGGTTAGTGTTAGCTGTAGCAGCCAAGAGGCAGATGGTTGTACAACACTTTGACTTTGAAACAGCATACCTGAATGCTGATCTTCAGGAGACAGTGTTCATGGAACAGGCCCCAGGGTATGACAGTGCAGGTGAAAGCAAGGTGTACTTGTTACCCAAAGCAATCTTCTCCTTGAAGCAAAGCACATGTTGCTGGAACAAGTGCATACACCAAGTGTTGGTGTCATTAGGTTACACAAGGAGGATAGCAGATGCCTGTGTGTATACCAAGGGGGCAGGAGATAGTGCTGTCATGCTAGTCATCTATGTGGACAACATCTGTGTGATAGCAAAGAGTGCCAAATATGTCAAGAAAGTGCAGGTGCAGTTAGAAAGCCAGTTCAAGTTCAAGGACTTAGGCAGCCTGAGATGTTATTTAGGAGTAGAGGTAGAAAGAACCAGTAATGAAGAATTTTTCCTTAGTCAGAAAAAGAAGATTGACAATTTGGTTTCCAAGTGTGGGTTAAGTGAGACAAAAGTGGTCAGGACACCAATGACCACTGATTTTGTGAACTTAGAAGCAGAACATGAGTTTGAGAGGCCAGACCTGTACTACTCAGTGGTAGGCAGTCTGTTGTTTATTGCAAACAACACAAGGCCTGACATCAGTTTTGCAGTTGGGGTGCTCAGCAGAACAGTCTCCAAGCCAAGGAGGATGAATTGGGAAGCCTGAAGAGGGTAGTTAGATTTCTCAAGGGAACCAGGGACATGCGTTTGAAGCTGACAGGAAGTCAGGTGACCCTGGAATGCTATGTGGACAGCTCTTTTGCTGCCGAGATTTTAGACAGGAAGTCAGTGACCGGGTTGGTGGTCAGGTATGCAGAGAGTCCCATAGTGTGGAGATCAAGGAAGCAGAACTGTGTAGCCACAAGTACCACTGAAGCTGAATTCACAGCCTTGTCCGAGATGGCAAGTGATGTACAATGGGTAAGGCAGATGCTTACAGACCTTAGGGAGCCGTGCCAAATGCCTATTGAGGTGCACAAGGACTCACAACCCTGCAAAGCGATGGCAAAAGCAGAAAATCTGAAATGTAGGACAAAATACATTGCAGTACATTACCAAAATGTGAGGCAGGTAATACAGCAGGGTGTACTATGATTGAAGTACTGTCCATCAGAAGACAATGTTGCAGACCTGCTCAAAAAAGCCCTTCCAGCAGGAAGCTATGAGTAGATGGCAAAGAGGCTGGGCCTTGTCACTAGTGTGTAAAGTGAAAGGTGTTGAAAAGGGAAAGGTCAATTGACAGACAATTAATGTCTAACACTGTATGTGAATGGTTTTCCTTGAGTTTTTTCCAGGCTGTGACACCGTGTTTTGGAATAGTTTCTTTCTAACGTTTCGCCTGCATCTATGGCTGGCATCTTCAGAGAATGGCTGGGTAGGAGTGTGTGTGAAGTTTATATGCTGTGAACCCCTGTTGGGGAGTACAGTTGCCCCTCCGCAGTCGCGACTTTCACATTCGCGGTTTTGATTATTCGCGGAAAGCCGCCTGCCCCCCTCTCCACTCCGTCCCTTCCCAAGGCAGTGAAGGGGTTCTCTGGGAAGGGCGGGGCGTGAGGGAGAGTGACGGCGGGGGCTTCAGAAGCACCCTACGCCACTTTTGGAAGGGCGGGTGTGTGAGGGAAAGTGGCGGTGGGGGCGTCAGAAGCACCCTACGCCACTTTGGGAAGGGTGGGGGGTGAGGGAGAGTGGCGGCGGGGGCTCCTGAAGCCCACATCACCACTTTGGGTAGGGTAGGGGGGTGAGGGAGAGTGGCAGTGGGGGTTTCAGAAGCCCCCTACGCCATTTTGGGAAGGGGGGATGAGGGAGAGTGGCGGTGGGGGCTACAGAAGCCCCCTACTCCACTTTGGGAAGGGCGGGGGGATGAGGGAGAGTGGTGGCGGGGGCTCCTGAAGCCCCCATCACCACTTTGGGAAGAGTGGGGGTGAGGGAGAGTGGTGGTGGGGGCTCCTGAAGCCCCCATCGCCACTTTGGGAAGGGCGGGGGTGAGGGAGATTGGCGGCGGGGGCTTCGGAAGCCTCCGGAGCCAGTTTGGGAAAGGCAGGGGGGTCAGAAAGCCGGGGAGAGGCACCACAGACTCTTCCCCACCCACACGCTGCCTTCCCCGGTCTTTCTCAGCGGGGTCCGGAGCTTTGGCACCCTGGAGCCCGTTTAGAAAAGTTGGGGAGAGGCAGCGCAGCCTCCTCCCCACCCACACGCTGCCTCCCCCTGCCTTTCTCAGTGGGGTCTGGGGCTTTGGAGCCCCAGAGCCTGCTGAGAAAGGCCAGGGAGAGGCAGCGCAGCTTCCTCCCCACCCACACGCTGCCTTCCCTGGCCTTCCGGCTCTGGGGCATCTAAGGCCTGGAGTCCCCTCAGAAAGGTCACGGAGAGGCCAGCCAGGCTGGCCAGACACCCTCCCGCTGCCTCCCTTCCTCTGGGGGTGGCCGCGGGAGCAGCATCTGTTATTCGTGGTTTTTCCACATTCGCGGGGGTCTCAAGAACCTAATCCCCGCGAATGTGGAGGGACAACTGTGTATATGCAAATTTGTGTAATTGAATGGTTAGTTTCTGGATATAGAAATGCAAGGCTCATTCGTGTTTTTTTGGCTAATGGTTGGTTGATGGGCCATTATCTGCTGGGACTCCCCTTGTCCCTGGGTCGAATTCCTTTGTAAGTGTTGAGTTCTGATTCTATTGTATTTCAAAACTGGGAGCCAGATTTTGTTTTACTTAAAGGTTTCTTCTTTCCTGTTGAAGTTGTACAGGTGTTCATGGATTTCAATAGCTTCTCTGTGCATTCTGATAGGATAGTTGTTGGCCTGGTCCAGAATTCTGGTGATATAATTTCCAAGCAATTGATTGAGCATCAAATTGTCCAAACACCAGGTCTTCTCTGTTTGCCACCCCATTCCTCTTTCCGATATAACCAGAAAAATAACCTTACCCTGAGTAATACCCTCAATAAAAGAAGTTCCAATGAAAACTGGATACTGTTCAGTTAGAAATGATATATGAAGAATCATTTATTGTTGAGGGTCCATAGGACAAATGGTCCAACATTTGATTTCTTGGTGCTGTGTCATCTCATGGCTTACATGCTAGCAAAGTGGTCAATCCACTTCTGGTTTCAGTCCAAACAAAAGCTATATATAGATATATGATTTCTGGCTTGACTGCGTTGCGTCTTAGAATCATAGAACTGTAGAGTTGGAAGAGACAACAAGGGTCATCCAGTCCAAAGCCCTGCCATGCAGGAAATCACGATCAAAGCATCCCTGACAGATGGCCATCCAGCCTCTGTTTGAAGATCTCTAAGGAAAGCTGCAGGGATCCTGAGCTCTTGCTGCAGCTGCTTGCTCTGGCAAAAACCGTATTATCGACCTGACTGTGGTTCCACCTTGGGAAAGGTGGGGAGCAAGAACTCATCAGGGGTTGAATCCATCTCTAGCGTCCAATATTGCCCGCTGGGTTTTGGGATGCAGGAAGAGCTGAGGAGACCACAGAGTTTCGTAGCCAGAGCAAACAAGCCACATTTGCCGGTTCCAGCGACACCAGCATCTTTTTAAAAGAAAGAAAGCAGACGATAGAAAGTGAGACAAGGAGAATCCCTGTTGGAGCAAGGGCAAGGTTAGTCCTCAAAAATTTCTTCTAAAACTAGTGAGAAAGAGAGGCGGAAGAGAGAGAGAGAGAGAGAGAGAGACGAGAGAGTTGAGACTGAGATTGAGAAAGAGCAACAGCAAAAGAAAAAAATTGAGAGTGTATAACAGCAAGAGACAGAAACTGAGAAGCAGAGAGAGAGAGAGAGAGGTGATGGACAAAAATCAGTGTATATAGAGCCATTGTACTGTCTGTTTTCCTTTACAGGTCTGAATCATCGGTCACCTATTGCCAACACTTACAACTCCTCGAACGTTTTCATCAGCACTGTTTACATACAATCCTAATTATACACTGGACTATATGACAAATGTTGCTGTCCTTGAGCAAGCAGGGATCACCAGCATTGAGGCCATGATATTGAGAACACAACTGCGCTGGTCAGGTTACGTTTCTAGGATGGAGGACCATCGCCTCCCCAAAATAGGACTCTACGTTGAACTCGTCATGGGTCAGCATATGAGGGGCACTCCAAAAAAAGTGATACAAGGATTCCCTGAAACAACATCTCAGGCTCGGCCTAATTGATCACCAACAATGGTCCACCCTGGCCTCACATCGGGAGGCATGGAGATGCACTATCCACAATGTTGCAGCTTTATTTGAGAATTCATGCCAAACGAGTCTTGAAGTCAAATGACAACGCAGAAGGAATCACAACCCGGAAACATCACCCAAGGAGACCCTGTGCTGTGCTTTCTACAACCGGACTTGTTTATCTCGGATTGGCCTTTTTAATCATCAGCGCGCTTGAAGAAAGTGCGGGACGAGTCCTTCCTGAATCTTCGTTTGTGAAGAAAAGCGAGAGAGAGAGAGAGAGAGAGAGAGAGAGAGAGAGACAAATCTACTAGAAGAATTAGGAAAGATGCTGGATGAATTCTCAGAGGTAGTGGGGTTTATAGCGAATAAAGAGAAGACAACAGTTCTTACAAAAATGTCTCTAAAATACAAGAAGAACAGATATTGAATAAAACTGGATAGAAGATAGAGAAGAAGATTAAATTTCTGGGGATATGAATAACAAAAATAAACCTGGACCTATATGAAAATAATTATAGTAAACTATGGAGAGAAATTTAAAATGATCTAGCAAAATGGTCTAAACTCAATCTATCCTTCCTAGGGAGGATAGAAAGAAGTAAAATGAATATCCTACCTAGATTCATGTTTTTATTTCAAAACCTACCCATTATTCATAACATTCATTGTTTCAAAACATGGCAAAAAGAATTATCAAAATATCTATGGCAGTGGATAAGACAACGAATAAAATGGAAGATGCTGTACTGGATAAGAAAGACAGAGGAGGATGTGCCTTGCCAGATCTAAGATTGTACTTTCAGGCATGCATGCTATCCTGGACGGAGGATTGGATCTCTCTAACCGATACTAGGCTATTGGCTCTGGAGGGATTCAACCTCAGTTTCGGATGGCACACATATCTGTGGTACGGGGGGGGGGGGAGAGAACAAAGATTTTGATAACCATGTTATAAGAAAGGCTCTTCTTAAAATATAGTCCAACATCAAGAAAAAATACTACAGAAAATCCCTTTATGGGTATCCACAGAGGAAGCCTTCTTTGGGAGAACTAAGATAAGAAATGAAAATTGGATAAAATATCAAGGATAACTAAGAAAAGAAACACAAGAAAGCCTACAAATAAACACTAGAGAACAACTTGAAGAAAAGGGCTTTAATATGAACTGGTTTCTCTATAAGCAACTTTATGAGAGATATAAAATGGACAACCAAATTGAAAATTTTGACCTGGAAAAAAATGAACTAGATAAAATCTTTTTTGGTGAGAAAAAATGTAACATCTCAAAATTCCATAATACCCTTTTACAGAAGGAAATGGAAGATGAGACTATCAAAGAACAGATGGTCAAATGGGTGCAAGATATAGGCCAGGTGATTGAACTAGAAAAATGGGAAAAGGCTTGGAAAGCGACACAAACATTTACATTATCTCAAAACTTAAAAGAAAATTACCTATTTTTTTTTAACAGATAGTACCTAACACCCATTAAGTTAAATAAGATGTATAATATTGGTAATAAGAACTGTTGGAAATGTGATAACACCAAAGGTAGCATATATCACATCTGATGGAACTGTTCTGTGGCTAGGAATTTCTGGAAAAAAATACATATTACGATTAGTGAAATTTTGGATATAAAATATGCAATGACACCAGAATTTTACTTATTAAATATGGTGAATGAAATAAGAAGGAAACTAACCAATGGATCTTGGAGAGTAGTTTTATATATGGTATCAGTGGTGAGACTACTTTATGCGGCAAAGTGGGAAAGAAAGGAAACTCCCACTACTGAAGAATGGATAATTAAACTTAGAGACATGATGAATATGGATAAATTAACTACACTATTAAAAGATAACACTGTCAATTCTGTTGAAAAGGAATGGGCTCCAGTAAAGAATTAGTGGAGGAAAAAATGGAGAAACCTGGACAAACTTGATCTATAAATGATAAACTGAAATATTTAATGTTAGATTATTCTGGATCAAGCTGAACTTATAGAATTGGAAAGTTTAGAAGAAACAGAATAAATATAGGTGCGAAGGGCAATCTTAGATAAGAACACAGTTACTGAACAGACCTTGTAAAATTGGAGGGGGGGAATGGGAAGTGTATGTATTAATCATAATAAGTTGTAAATATATGGAAAGAATGGAATTTCACTTCAAGGTTGTAAGAAAATCTTTATTTTACTTCTGAATTAATAGTAAATTCCAGGTTCTACATTTACTATATGTTTTACTTTTAGTTATGTAATATAATAGTTGCATATGCTATAAGAAAGCATGTCAAACAAGAAAATATTTCGAATATGTTATGTTATGTAACTTAATAAAAAAGATAACAACAACAACAACAACTACCACCACCACCCTAAAGATTTATAAGATGATGGATGTTATTGTTTATTGCCATCAAGTTACCTTTGACTTATGGCCATCCTATGAATGAGAGCTCTCCAGGTTCAGGTCTTGCAGATGCTAATCTGTGGCTTCTTTGATTGAATGTATCTACTTATAATGTGTTCTTCTTTTCTTACTGCCTTCTAACTTAGCAAACATAATTGTATTTGCCTTTCCATAGTGGTGGGATGGTGTTGTCCTATGAGACAACAAGCTAGACTACTGGTAGCAATGCTGCTGGTATGGTCTCCCATGTCAGACAAGCTTCTGCTGAGGAGCCAGACTAAATGTGCCACTAAATGTAGTGGTGGTGGGGGGCTGGTGGAGAATCTCACAGAGACTACAGCAGTGGCACCATGGCTAACACTGTGCAGAAGGAGGCACCCAGTAAACCACTTCAGAAAAGCATGGATTAAAATTCAGTGTCTTCAAAATAAAGCCAACCCAACTTCATGCTTTACTGTCAAAAATGAAATAGGAGATCTAGTTGTCACTCCTTTCTTTAAAAAAACAACTACCCAGTGGACAAAATCATTCAGTAATTCTTAACACACGTTGGCCCTGTCTTTCTTTTTTTGTTATTATCAATTTCTCATTAAAACATTAAAACCATACATTATACATTCATAATCTCCTTATTTGTGTACATTCAAATATCCATTTAACATATCCTTCGTCTCCTTTCATTCTACATTTAGCATAACACTCAATCATACTACATTGCACTTCTTTCCGACTTCCCATGGTATATAGCTCTTCTATATAGTCTTTCTTATTGATTTATCATTCTTATTAATCATTGTTTTATTTCACTATTCCAATGTTTTATTCTCTACTTCCTGTTTTATTCTCTACTTATCTGTTTCTTTTTTCCCTTTTGTATTTTATTTGTCCAAATGCTCTATCTGTGTTATATGCTCACTTTCAGTTTATTGAAGATTTATTTATTTATTATTGATTGGTTAGTTTCTTTTTTATTTTTGTTTAAGTTATTATTATTATTATTATTATTATTATTATGTAATTGTTTTCCTTATAGTAACTATTTATGTAAAGATTGCAGCAAAATTTCCCCATATTAGTTCTAAATATTCAGATAGTTTGCTCCAGATTTGTTGGTTCTTATCAATATACTTACCCTTTAAAAGCAAAGTCAGGCGATCTGTTCCTACCATTTCATATATTTTATCAGCCACTGGTCTACTGTTGGTGTGTTTGGGTTCTTCCACATTGATGCGTAAGTCATTCTTGCTGCAGCTAACATGTAAAATAGAAGCCTTTCCTTTTCTTGGTCTAATTTCTCTTCTTGTATGCCACATAAAAAAGTTTCAGGTCTGAGTTAAATGTTACATTTTAGTATTTCGTTAATTGTTTTTTGAATTTGTAACCATTTTTTTCCCCCACAACTCCACCACATGTGATAGAATGTTCCTAGAATTTGTTCACATTTCCAGCAGTTACTTCTCATGTTTGTTTACATTTTTGATCATTTGTGTGGGGAGAAATGCCATCTAAAGTAAATTTTATAGTAATTTTCGCAGACATACTGACTTAAAGTAATTTTCATTTTAGTTGTCCACAGTATTTCCCATTTTTCCAATTGAATGTCCTACATTTTGTGCCCATTTTGTCATATTCTCTTTGATCACCTCTTCTTCAGTTTCCCATTCTAATAAAGTTTGGTAAAATCTGGCGATCATCTTCTTGTTTCCCTGTTTATATTATCCCATATAGATTTTGTGTTTTCAATACCCTTCAAATTTTATGTCCATTTTACTTCTTTGATTTGTCTATATAAATACCAATGACATGTCACTCCATCTTCTTCCATTTCTTCTCGTGTTTTGAATACATATTGTCCATTTTGTAACTTTTAAGATATCCTTATATGTTATCCATTTCTGTGATGGTATTTTTTCTCTGCTGAACAATGCTTCATATGGTGACATCCACATTGGTAATTCTGGGCATAATCTAGTCTTATATTTTTTCCAGACCGTTATGAGGGCTCTTCTGATAAAGTGGTTGTTGAAATCTTTATTTACTGCTTCCTTATTGTAAAATAAGTATGCATGCTATCCAAATCAATTATTTATTCCTTCAATTTTTAATAGTTTCGTATCTTCCAATGTTATCCAGTCTTTAATCCATGACAGGAAGCAAGCTTCGTAATATAATTTTAAATGTTGTCCCTGTCTTTCAAGATAATGGGATGTTCAGGAAGGAAGGTTGCAACAAAGAATTGCAATTTCTTTGGCTGTTTTTTTTTTTTTTTAAAAAATAATAAATATAGATAAGCAAAAGTTTTGGATACTGTGAATTTTCTTCCTTCAGTTTAGCATTCCATTTGCAGAAGACAAATTAGGAGATGGCATTCATTACTTTGGGTGTATAGGGAAATGTGTAAAGAGATGCAGGGAAGAGAGAAGAATACATTTTTCCTTCTCTCTTTCTCAATCTCTCTCTCTCACACACACAGTATCTCAGCAGTTAGATATATAGAAATCTGTTTTATTTTCCCCCCTACATTCCCTCAAGTTCTTTCTATGCTGAATTTGAAGTTTTCAATTTTTGTGAATTCTTCAAAAAACAAATTGAAATAAAATTCACTGTCATTTGCCCTGGCCATAATTATGTCGTACCTATGTGCAATGAAGGTGTTCAAGATGAAGGACCTTCAAGGGGGAAAAAATAGTCCTGTCTACCGGCAAAATTTTGCTGGTTGGCTATCCAGTTAACCTTCCCACCACATGAACAATTAGTGACTTTATATATTTTCACATGCGAACCCAAATCATACCTCGGTTCTATCAAACATACAGCTCAAACTGTTTCAAGGGATTCTGAAAAGCTCTCTCCTGGGGAACATTAAAAGTGAAATTCAAGAGAAATTCAAATGTATTTATCATTTTTACATTTCATCCAGAATTTTTTTATCTTGAGTCAGAAATGTTAAAGAGTGTTCCATCTCATTCTTATTTATGGATTCCCATAAATAAGATTCCATTTATAAATGGTTATATGCCTAAAATAGATGGGATGTAAACAGAGTACCTGCTCTTCATGAGGAAAAATACATTTCTGAACTGTACAGACTGACTGAATGTTTACACAAAATCCAGCCACAAGTCAGTGCTTGCACTGTTTGTAATCAATACTGACACTATGTTGACACTTCCATAGTTGCTGCTGTTTTATGCCTACCTAATACCATTCCCCCCCCCAGCACTTTCTAAGGGGGGAGGCAGGCAGGCAGTGGAAGTATTGAAACTATTTTGGATTTTTCTCAAGTATCCCAAATTTAGAGATACTACATTGATTTAACGTGGTACATTTTATCTTTATCTGTCATTACTATATGAGGAATCCTTTTTCTTTTTGGAAACCTTTAAAAGTCAAAAAAGCAGCCAATAATCATTGGTTTGTACTCAGTATTCAAAGACATAGCCCTGTTCGTCTGGATCAGTATGCAAAGGGATCTTGTACTACCTTTGAGACTGAAAGAAGGAAGTGACTTGTACTCAGTTTAGAAAAATATTGATATAAATGGAGAACTCAGGGAGCTTTGAATAAGACAATTTCCTGTGTTCCAGATGTTCTTGTACAACATGGCCTAGTGAGAACTTTGAAATTTTACTTTTTTGAGCTATAGTTCTCAGAATTCTCCAGGTAACATAACCACTTGCCAGGCTGGCTGGGAGAGTCAGCGTGTTGTAGTCCAAAAACTACTGTCTCCAATCTTTTGGACAATAACAGTTTTTTATCCTTTGCTTATTAATTTGAAGGCTGGAGTTGCATGTACAGTCCTCCCTTCGAATTCACCAGGGTTAGGGGCAGAGTACCACTGCAGATTTGAAAAAGAAAAGTGAATAACATGGTGCTTCCCCTAATGAACTCCTGCCCCCCATGCCCCTCCAAACATGGTGGCGGGGCTTGGGCAGTCTCACCACTGGCCCTCTCACCCCGCCCCCTCCAAACGTGATGGCAGGGCTTGGGTGCCTCACTGCCAGCCCTCCCATGCCCCTCCAAACCAAGTGGCGGGTCTTGGGTAGCCTCACCCTCGGCCCTCCCACTCCCCACACCCCTCCAAACCTAGCAGTGGGGCTTGGGCAGCCTCACTACTGGCTCTCCCAATGCCCAACCCCCTCCAAACCTGGTAGCGGGGCTTTGCCAGCCTCTCCACCGGCCCTCCCACCCACCCCGTGCCCCTCCAAACCCGGCAGCAGCGCTTGGGCAGCCTTGCTGCTGGCCCTCCCACCTACCCACCCACACTGTGCCCCTCCAAACCTGGCAGGGGGGTTGGGCATCCTCGCTGCCCGCTGTCCAACCCCCTTACACCCTTTCAAAACCACCCCAAATGTATCCAAACTCCAGCTGAGTGGGAACTGCCCAGTCTCCTTTGGCTTGGCTCCATTTGGGGTGGGCAGCCAAGCTCTGGGAGAGTGGGGAGTTGGGCGCTTTAGACCCGAACTCCCCACTCTGTTGGAGCTTGGGTCTCCACTCCAAACAGAACCAAGCCCCAGCAGAGCGTGAGTTCGGGGCAAAAGCGCTGAACTGCCTGCTCTCCTGGAGCTTGGCTTTGTTTTGGGGTGGACACCCAAGCCCTGGGAGAGTAGGGATTGGGCACTTGAGACCTGAACTCCCCGCTCTGCTGGGGCTTGGCTCTCCACTCCAAACAGAGCCTCACTGCTCCCCGCCCGATTCACCTCCCCATCCTTTCCAAAGCAGCAGGGAGGTTTGTGAAGCCTCCCTGCTGCCGCTCGCATCCCACCACCCTTCCGAAGCATCGGGGAGGCCTGTGAAGCCTGCCTGCTGCCCGCCAGTGCCCCCCCCATTCCCGCTTTCCTCCTACTTTGTTCCATTTGACAGGGAAGGAGCCAGGGCCGGTGAAAACCTTTCAGCTTTCCTTGGCCCAGGCTCCTGCCTGCCAAATGGAACAAAACCAGAGGAAAGCCGCACTTTCCCTGCAAAGCCACTGAGGTTTTACTCGGCCTTTGGCTCCCCCCCTGGGGAATGAAGGCCGAGTAAAAGGCTTTCCATGAATACACAAAACTGCAAATTTCAAACCCGCAAATTCCAAGGGACAACTGTACATACATGCAAATGGTGGACAGGTGTAGGCTTCTTCATGACCTTTGAATGATTGTTGCTTCTTTCATACTACAGAGTTATAATAGTTAGCTACCTCTTAAACTGCCATGGCTCCATCCTATGGAAACCTGGGAGCTGTAGTTTCATGACTTGTTTAGTATTCTATGTCTGGGAGCTGTAGTGCCTCACCAAACTACAAATCTCAGCATTCCACAAAATGCAGCCATGGCAGTGAAAAGCAGAACCAAACTTTTATAATTCTGTAGTGTCAAAGATATCTGAGTGTAGGGAAAGAGTTGGGGTTCTGTATGTGATTCCACTTCCTTCCTGGTACACTGTGGAACACAATCTGAAAAGACTTCTATGACTTTTCATTATCTCTAACCTTGGAGAAAATTGCAGAAATATTACCAAGCATGTACAACACTCTATTCAAAGGGATCACAATCAAATGAGTATTATGACAAATGAGGGCAATTAATCCATGATGATTCATGATGGTGGTGGTGGTGGTGATGCAAATAAGGGCGTAGAATATCTCTGGGTTTTTAAAGCCTATTTTAATTTTTCCTGTTGGGAAATGACTTTGAAACTGGAGTTATGCTTGTTCTTTTCTTAAGGTCAAGAGGACATTTGTGGAAGTGAAATTGGAATTACTGATTACCCAACCTTCTTAGAACATTCTGGCATGCTCTTCAGTGTTTCTCAAAAAATGTAATCTTCCAGAAATGAAAGTCTTTATAAATTATCTAGCTGTCAATTTTCCTTTCACAGTCACCTAAGCCTGTGATGACCAGAGGGTAGTTATGAAGAGAATCTTGTGGCACAGACACTTGAACTTACTGACTGTATTGCTTTGTTGTGCTCTTTTCTACCAATATAGTTAAGTTCTCTCTCTCCTGCAGAAGACATAATAACCAGATTAATGTATGGAATTTTTATTATTTTGACATTTTGGCTTATCAGGAAGTCATGGCAGAGTGGAAAAACATGGTGCCTGCCATAAGGCATGTAAAGTTGATTGCTTGTTGGGAATGACAAGTAGCTCAAAGCAATTTTAATGTAAGTGTCTTTCCATTTACAGTTTTTAAAGTTTAAGTGGCAGCTGTCAGTTCCTTATTAAAGTTTTCTTTTTAATCAGTAGGTGCTGGAGGGATGCTGACAATTTTCATTGAACTGCATTGTGGCATGAAACACCCAAGTCAGCAAAAAGCATTGTATATATTCTCAGATGACTAAGGAATTATAACTGTTGATGAGAAAGTCTTGTCACCTCATCATAGTATGGAAAAGAGTAACCTAAAATGAAGAATTTCAACAAATCAGGAGGTTGGGGCAGAACAGACTGTATTGGCCTAGATCCGATGTCACAATAACATCCATGCCTCCATTGATATCATGTCAGCAGTGAATAAATACTTTTTAAAAAATCCCAGGCAATGTAATTACAATTACCACTGAATTTGAGTATTTTATATTGGAAAATTGTATTTTTATTTGTTGCCCTGGAGAAAATATCTGAAGGGTAGGCTATAGGTCTCTAAAAATAAAATAATATGTTAGTATTATTTAATAGTTTTCTCTGATCCCTTTAAACTACTGTGTTAATTTTTGAGCTGTGATAATAGATCGTACAAAATTATATTTATCACAGTGCCAAATCCTATCTTAACAGTGAAATGGATATAGGAGTCCTTTTCATCTACATGTTTCCTTCAGATGGAAAGTGGGAAGATTGAATATACTGGCCAGTATTCTACATCAGCTGCTTAGTTAAGTATGTTTAAGTATACTTAGCTAAGTAACTTCTCCTGGCCCAAGTCCCTCAGACCTGATGGAAACATCATTCATCCATGCTCCGTTAGCAGAAGGGACCTCCTCCTCCCCGTACAGCTGTTATCTGGATAAAGTAGGTTAGGGAGTATCATGATGGAGTTCCCATCATGCTGCCTTGAGGTTGATTGCAATTCCAATCATTCTTCAAGAGAACTACAATTTCCCTTTATGTGTAAACTGTATTTTCTTGCCAACATGGCATCAGTTATGGAAAAGGTTACTGGGAGGGTCTACAACACCACCTCCACAGAAGCTCATGAGATGACATCGTCAGTGATATCACCAGACCAGAAATAGCCAATCACAGCTCTAGACCCAGGAACTCTAACAAAGATATAACTGTTTTTGTGTGAAGCCATTTTGTCAGACTGAGACCATGCGGGTTTGAACAAAGGCATAAAGGGCCTTTCTATCCCAGCATTGGAGAGCCAAGCACTGGACAATGCCTGATAGAGCAAATGCCTGGTATAGCTCCCAGGTTTCCCTGATACCATCTGAAGGCAACAGACTGCAATGTAGTGAGTAGGAATTTTTAGGGCCTATTTAGATTGCGTTAGGGAATTCTTTTTAATTTCTCCACTTTGGTTGGATGTAGCTAAATTTAGTAACTGAATATAACTTAGAATAAGTGAATGCTTTGATTTAAATACCTTGCTATTTCTGTAACTTTAAGCGAGCCTGGGGTATGAAAAAACCTCCCTCATGAGAGACTGTCTAACTGAACTTGCTTGAATAAATAGTCTCCTTATCTTCTATACACTGATCCTGCATGTGTCTATACCTCTTGGTTCACTACAGTGCTCTGTCTCTCCGGGGATAGGAGGGAAGAGTTGGTGGTTGGTTCACAGTGGGGGTAGTTATCCTGTGGGAAATCCAGTCTCCAAGATGGGCTGGCTTATAAAGACTGCATTTGGGTGGTAGCAACGATTTTGGCCTCTAAGGGCACCCTTGAGTGAGGCTGCTCAGGGTTGCCTTTAGAGGAGAGCTAATTCTGGGGGTTCCAGGCTAAGAGCCCCAGTTTTAGTTTATAACAGGGAGGAAGGTACAATCGTGGCAATAGTGTCACAATTGTGGCTAAGTAGTAACACTTACCTAGACTTATTCATCCGTAACAGTTCTGTATTCATGATTGTTACTTAATGACGACTGTGACACTTTTGCCACAATCGTAACTCCCTTCCCCCAAACTTACTTTACTGGGCATTGGCTGCATGAGGAAAAGGAAGTCCATTCTGCCAGCGTTTGCAGTGTGGGTGAATGATGTTACTATCTGGTTTGTGGGGCTGATGTATTATTTGAAAATTGTATGAAACATAATATGTAGTTCTGTCCTTAAAGTCAGATACATCAGTAATATGTACCTCAGAACAACAAGACAGGAACTCAAGGTCAAGGTCACTTACACATATTAAAATAGATATAAGTTCATATCACTAAAATGTACAAAACATAAAAGTATAATTGATTGAATATAATCAATAGGATTAAAAGCAATTCAAATGCATACCAATAAAAATCCAGATGCAAACAATATAGCACATATTATTTATGTATTATATAAAAAATCCTTGATCATTGCACACATGCTGCATTCCACTGGACTATTAGGAAGAACTTCCTGATGGTAAGAGTTGTTCGACAGTGGAATACGCTGCCTTGCATGTGGTAGAATCTCCTTCTTTGGAGATTTTTAAATAGAGGCTCAATGGCCATCTGTCAGGAGTGCTTTGATAGTGTATTCCTGCAAGGCAAGAGGTTGGACTAGATGGCCCTTGTGGTCTCTTCCAACTCTGATTCTATAAAATCCAGTGTTAAATGATGTAAGCTGGTGAATCTAACTCATGAAAGGTTTTTTAAAAAACAAACATAGGCTACCAAAGTTATATATTGATTAATGAGTTAATCATTCCTGAACCAAAACAATCCTATTTTATTTGATAAAAGTGGCATAGTTTTATCAGAGCTTAATAGTTGATACTAGAGCCAGTGTGGTAAAGTGGTTTGAGTTTTGGACTAGGACTCTGGAAAGCATGGTTGTAATTGCAGCTCAACCATGGAAAATTGCTGGGTGACTTGGGCAAGTCACACTCTTTCAGCCTCAGAGGAGGCAACGTGTCATGTATTTGCATTCCCAGATGAGGTGACCAGCAGTTTTAGAGATAATCAGAAAATGTATTGATACAGAAATCCAGAAAGCACATCATACAAGGTTGTTGCTCAGAATTGAAACTTAGGGGGCAGACACTATACTAAGTACATATTGCAATCTATTAAATCTGGTGGGCTTCAGTCCTATTGGTTATCCATCATCCTCTGACCTTTTCTTCCCATTTTTCCCAAGTTGATTATGCAGCGGCAGGCTTCTCTCTGCATTCCCATTACCAGCGTTATACTCCTCCTTCACATTTGCCATATAACACTCATTATCAAGCTCAAAAAAAAAAATGAAAACACAGTTAATAGCAAGGTTAAAAGAGAACACTGTAACATTTTCAGAGAACACTGAAAATAGCAGGAACAGGTCATACCAGGGACCAATCTTGACATCCGACTCCCCCAAAGCCACCTTCCCCACCTTTCAACTAGGACCCGGTTTGTAAGGGTACTTGCGTTGGAATGGTCTCACAAGCCGGGGAGCTGCTACATGTTCTGCATCAACCCATTCTTGCTCAGCCTGAGGCAAGTCCTTCCAGTTTATGAAATACTGCAAACGTTCTTTATAAAGTCTAGAATCCAATATCTCAGATACTACAAAATCTGGTCCCCATCCACCATGATGGGAAGAAGCTGTGGAGCTGGCTGTCCCCAGAGATCTGCTGCAGCCGCTGTCTTCAATAATCTGAAATGAAACATGAGATGGATTTTACTGTAGGTTTTGGGCAGCTCCAACTCAGCAGTCACTGCATTAAGCAGTCTTTTAATCACAAATGGCCCCACATACTTTTCAGCCAAGTTTTTGGAAGGCTACTGCATCTTTAGAATTTTTTTGGAGAGGTATTCCTTTTGACCCATTGTAAAGTTGCTGTTGGTACCTTACCACTGGTCTGCATACTTTTTGTAAATCCTTTTAGCATAGTCCAAAGCTGACATAATCTCCAGCCAAATCGAGATCACCTGTATCACCCAATCTAGCAATGGCACCTGGCAAATCTGGATGATCTCAAGGTTGGGCAGTGCCCTGAAATCAGTTCTATACATAGCCTTAAAAGGTGATAGTCCAGTACCTGAGTGTAGTGAGTTATTTTACACCATCTCAACATAAGGCACCAATTCAGCCCAATTCTTGTAGCTAGTTAACGTAACACCTTAAGTACTGCTCCCAAATCCTTTTCATCTTCTCTAGCCATCTGTCTGGGGATGATGGGAATTACTCATCTCCTGCTCCACCCCCAACAATTTTAAAAACACTATCCAAAATTGGGATGTAAATTGGCTACCCCAATCAGAGATACTAGGCATTCCATGCAATCTGTACGCACGCTCAATGAACAATTTCGCCAACTGCTGTGCTGTGGGCAGTGTTTTACATGACATAAAATGTGCTTGTTTGGAAAACAGGTCAACCAGCACCCAAATCACAGTTAATCATGGGGAGATCCACTATGAAATCAGTACTTATGTGGCCCCATGGCTGGGGAGGGATTGGTAGCAGCTGTAACAACCCCTGAGGCTCTCCCCTTGAAGCTTAGTACTAACACAAACAGGACACTCCTAAAATACTCTGTTATGTCTTTTTTAAGCTTCGGCCACCAGTATAGTTTCATCACTAAATGCAATGTTTTCACAAACCCAAATGCCCAGCAGATTTTACATCATGACATTGCTTTAACATTTCACCTCTCAACTTGTCAGACACATACAGTTTTCCCTTCATATTCGCTGGGGTTTGGTTCCAGGAACCCGCCCCCCCCCCCGGATACCAAAATCCGTGAATACTCAAGTCCCATTATATGCAATGGCATAGCAAAATGGTGTCCCTTATGGCAACATTAAGGTTTGCTTTTTGGATTATTATTTTTTTAAAGAATATTTTCAAGCCATGAATACTTAAATCCATGGATACTAAATTGGTGGATACGGAGGGACAACTGTAAATATTTTATCCCCTGCACCAAGTGTTATTTTTGCAGTCTAACTCACCCTGGTGGATTTTTAATGGATGTTTCTACTTTGGGCGCCTACCTGTCAACTTGCACATAACTGCAAGTAGTCATGGCCAGCTCCAACTCTTTGGGCATAAACATAGTGTCTATTGTTTCCACCTTTTAACTGTCATACTGAGGCAAGTATGACAAGGCATCTGCCAATATTTTTTTCCCTCCAGGCAAAAACTTCAGTTGAAAATCAAATTTATACAACTTAGCCCACCGAACCTGCTTGGGATTTCGTTTCTGGGAGGTCTGCAGCACCTAGATTTTTATAGTCTCTCCAGACTTCAAGCAGGCAGGTAACCCCTTCCAACATGTGCCTCCATGTCTCTAATGCCCCTTTGATGGTTGCAGCCTCCTTCTCCCAAATCACCCAAGCCCATTCTATGTCTGATAACTTTTTGGACAGATGCTCACATGGCCATAGCCAATCCTGATCATCTCACTGTAACAACACAGCCCCTAGTGCCACACACCTAGCTTCCATTTGAATTCCAAAAAAAGCTTGTCTGTCTCAGGGTGTTTCAGTACCAGTTCAGAGCTGAAAAGCCACTTGAGATTTTCAAACGCCTCTTTGCATTTCTCATCCTAGTCAGTTTTACTATGTGGCTTGGGTTTCAGTCACTCCCCCGTGTCTGTTTCTTGTTGGATTTCTTTCTTTTTAGCAAATTAGTGAGTGGGAACACTACCTGTGCAAATCCAGGGATGAAATTGCTATAGGAATTCATGAAACCAAGGAAAGACTGAAGCTGCCTCCATGTGTGCAGTGGCTCCCGCTTTACTACCCCCTCCACCTTGGCAGGATCCATCTCACTACCTTGGTGGAGATTTGGTAACACATGTAATCTAACCTCTGGCAATGGAACTCACAAGTGATTATCCAACCATTTAGATAAAAAGCTTTCCACCAGTTTTACATTGGACTCATGGTCCTGTGGATAGATTGACACATCATCTAGATACACCTGCATCCCCTTGTACAGAAATTCATGTATTACTTCATTTATGAGCTTCATAAAATACTCCAGAGAAACCCACTAGGCCAAAAGGCATCACATTGTACTGAAAGGACCCCAATGGATAGTTAAATGCTGTTTTGTATTCATCCCCTTTCCAGATCCAACTTTGTAAAGATCTTGCTGGTCACCAGCTGGCTAAGCAAGTCTCTGATCAACGAGATGGGATGCTTGTTGCTCATGCTGATGGCGTTTAACCCTCAATAGTCTCACCAGTCTCAACCCCCATCCTTTTTCTCTCTGAAGAACACCAGAGCCCCCATTAGGGAAATAGGTGGCTGGATAAACCTTCACACCAAGTTCTTGACTATGAACTATGAACTCGTGCAGCATATGTTAGGTTAGAGTGTGCACTGAGAACCCAAACAGGGCTCAGGCAGCAATTTGCATAGTACCTAGCATCCACTTGATGCAGGATCATGAAACCACAGCCAGTTTAGTTGCAGCACTACAGGATACTCTTTGGTGGGTGCCAACCTGAATTTGATAGTTCTCAGTGCCCTTCCACTCCCAGGAAAATCCAAAGATTTAATGGTGCACTAACCTCCCCCCTCCCACATGAAACTGCAATCCATTTGGACAAAGTTAATGGGTTCTGGCAGCTCTTTACACTGCATTCCCAACCCTGTGGCTACTGCCAGATTCATTAAGCACCTAGTGCATCCTGAATCCAACAGCCTACAGCCAAATTCATTCTCATCCTGTAACATTGCACCCCACTCCTCAAAGAAACCCCTCATGTGAGTTAAAAAAAATAGGGCAGCTTCTCAGGGTCACTGTCAAATCTCACCACCAGCTTCCTCTCTCCCAAATACCTCTATGGGATCTCCCACTGAGGTTTTGGGCTCTCTTGATCATCCAATAGTTTCTCCAACAACAGTTGCTGAAGATTTGCTTGCAGATCCTCCAACTCATTTCTCAAGCAGAGATTTCCTTCATCCAGAGCTTGCACCGTAGTCTTAGTTTCCAGACCCTCATCTTCCTCCAGCTCTAGTCACTTCATCTGCATGTGACAAGTCTTGGCTCACTGAACTGAGTGTCATCCAATGTGGCACTGACTTGCGTGGGATTGCTTCCAGACGTGAACTCCATTTCAGCTCTGTGCCTGGATTGCCTCTGCCACTTGTCACCCCATGCAGGAGTTCATATACCAGAGGGTCCCCTCAGTCTTTCTTGTCTCCAACAGCAACGTTTCTCTGTTCTCCAGACAGGTTTGCCATGGCTAACAGGATTTAGGGAATTATGAGTGAAATGTCATGTACTCACATTCCCAGATGCAGTGACCAGAAGTTTCAGAGTTAATCAGAAAACTTTATTGGTACAGAAAGACAGAAAGCATATCATACAAGGTTGCTGCTCAGAATTGAAACTTAGAGGAATAAAAAATATTAATTAAAAAAAAGAGTTGAAACTTATAGGGAAGACAGTATACTAAGAACATATTGCAATCTATGAAATCTGGTGGGCTTCAATCCTACTGGTTATCCATCGTCACCTGAAGTCCATGTGCATTGCATCCAGAGCTTCGTTCGGATATTTTAAAAAGTTCCATATGACATGTAAATGTGCAATTGTTTGAACACTCCATTTACACAGATACAAACAGGCAGCATAATCTGATCGGCTGGACAAGCATGGGGGTGGGACTAGCAAACAGGGAAAGAGCCTGTGGCTGCCATTTTGGATTTTCGGCTAAGTGAGAGTCCGGTAAGTCGATAAACGGAAATCTTATACTCTTTTTCTTTTCTTTTCTTTTTAAATGCAAACTATTGCTTGTGTGCACTATGGGAAACTGGGAAACTGTATTTTTTAAAAAATATATTTTGCAGCAGCAGATTTAAAGTCACGGGTAAATTACTCACAGCCACCATCTTGGCTAGGGGTCATGCGGAGTTTAGGGGGGATCTTTTGCTTGTGAAAACAGGTTGTATCATTGCGAATGCCTGCCTTTTTGGACATGTTCGTATTTTTCTTCCTCATATAGACAAGACCTATAATGACAACCAACTACTTTTTCAGCCTTGTAAATATAACAGTAACTAATTACTTTAAGGTTACTTTCTCAGCTCTGGTTAATCTCTGCTGTACTTGTTTTGTTTCCACTCTGTCCTTGATAATGCTCTTGCTCTTGGTAACATGAGAAACTGCTCTGGTTCTAACATAAACAGACATTAAGCCATAAGGAGAATGACTCTGCTGAGAGAACCCTTGATTAATTCTATTGATTAGTGGCATGTGTCATTGATAAAACAATGTAATTTAAATAGGCAGGCTCAGCAGGAAGTTACTATGCACATGGGTGTAATCGCCAAATTTAAGACCTAATCAGCCTTCTGGTTGGCAAGTTGTGGTTTTCTCAAGTGAGTCTTTTTTCCAGAGGAAATTGCAAGGTCAGCTTCTGTTGCAAGAGTATGTAAGGCACTGAGGGCTGCATGTTAAGCTTTTTCCTTGTTCTAGTAAATTTATTTATCAATACTTATGACCTCTCACCTATTAAAAGGGTGGGGGGGATCTTTGCATCTAGCTTAGCTAAGAATAGCAGAAGCTATTCTTCCATTTATGTATCACTTGCTAGATGAAGAACCTAAGTGCAAATTGCATTTATATCCAAAAGTGCCTTAAAATTTACCTTAGTACACAGCTGTTCTCTATCCTCATTGAATTATTTTTGGTGTGATTCTGTGGTGTTCTCTCTGACCCCTTGCTCCTTGAAGTCCATATGCTTACACTGTAGGATACAGTTCGGAAATACTTTATTGACAGTTGCATATAAAGTTAACACTTCAGATACTTTGTTACATAACAGGCGCAGGGCTAGTCTCTTTCTTTTACAAACTCAAGGCAAAGAACTCCTCTTGTAGCCGATCCCTCGGGGTCCCATAGTCTCTGGTTACTTAGATACACCTTCACTTTGCAATTAATTGCTTCCCTCTTTCAATGCTGGGAAATTCCTACACACATAAGCTAGCCAAGTCTAGAAAAGTCTTCGCTTTAGCTTCTAAGGAATAGTTGATAGAAGGCTGACTACCACTGCACTTGTCTGGTGCCAGAAGGAACCTTGAATCTCCTGCACTGTCCAGTTCATCCATCTAGCTGTTGGTAATAGTTTTTGGCCCCACTTTCACCAGGTAGGTTGATAGGCAGGGATTCTAGTTGGCCAGAAAAGTCAAGTGACTGCTTCTGCTGGACTCTCTCTCCTTTCCCTTTTGGCTAGCATTTACAGGCTTTTTGCTGAACTCTCACCCTCCCATACTGTTGCTAATTAGTCTACTCAAGCCATAAGCCAGCTGAGTAGGTCTTCTATTTTCTCTAGCATGGCTAGCCCTACTGGTTTCTTCTTACTGGGATAGAAGAGTTGTCTGTCCTTCCAGGATCCATCATCAAGGTCTATTCTGATGAATGCCTCCAACTTCTTACAGATGCACATTTGAAGGTGCATCACAATGCTCATTCTGGCACAAGTATACATCATGAGCAGTACTACTCTTTTGTGATATTTATTAGTCAGCACCATTCCTGTTTCAGGGAGGTGAGTGTCCAGGAAAGTGCACCCATGGTTCAAGAGAACAAGAAATGTTGAAACCAAGACAGTCCAGGGTCATACACAAACAGATCCATAAGAGCAGAAGCATGGTCAAATGCAGTCCAGGGTCTGAGCACACACACACACAAAATGTCTGAGAAGGATCCAAAGCCAGTAAGGTGTGACCAATGAGAATGATCCAAGAAACAAGCTGAAGTTCAGAAAACAAGGGACTAGGGAATGTCATAACATACTAAATGGAGCTAGTGGTTAGGGATGGAAAGAACATTTGAAAATATATTTTTAAAAAAATGATTGAAACACATGTTTCTCAAGTGTCATGAAACCATGATGAAAAGATTTCTAGGCTGCTGAGAATTTTTGTGGTTTGGCATGTATGTGTGCAAAATTTGCATGTGTTTTTTTTTTGTGGGGGAAAATTTGAGCAGGAATAGCCTTTTCTATGCAGAAAACAGTGTTCGTCACTAGAAGTATTATTTTATGTGCAGAAAAGGCTGTTTCTGGGTTATTTATTTATACTCCACTGTTCTTTATGAGACCTCACATCAGCTACTAATCTAAATAAAATAAAATAACAAATATCTAAAATCATAATTTGTTTCTCCTTTTGTGTGCCTTCAAGTAATTTCTGACTTTTGGTGACCCTAAGTCAAACCTATCACAGGGTGGTCTTGGCAAGATTTACTCAGAGGGGGGTTGCCTTTGCCTTTCTCTGAGGCTGAAAGAGTGCAATTTACCCACGGGCACCCCGTGAGTTTCCATGCCTGAGACAGAATTCAAACCCTGATCTCCGGAGTCATAGTCCAACACTCAAACCACTACACCATGTTGGCTCTCAAAATATACTTAAAATGTTAAACTAAAAATAAATAATAAATTACACATATTTAAAATTGCAAATACAGTTGTCCCTTCACATTCGTGGGGGTTAGGTTCCACAGACCCCCACAAATGTGAAAATTCCATGAATAACGACTGCCCTCCCCCTCCCCCACCAAAGTGACCATGGGGCCTCTGGAGGCCCCATAGTTGCTTCCACCCATCTCCCCCTTACCTCCCCATGCCACCACGGGGCCTCTGGAGGCCACATACTTGCCTCCCCAGCCCTCCCACTCCCTCCCAAGTCCTTCACAGGGCCTCCACAGGGTCTCCAGAGGCCCTGTGGTCGCCTCCCCAGCCCTCCCCCTCCCTCCCCAGGCCACCACAGGGCCTCCAGAGGGTCTCTGGAGACCCCTTATTTGCCTCCCCACCCCCCTCCCTCCCAAGGCCTTCACGGGGCCTCCCAAGGCTCCCTCACTGTCTCTCCCACCCACCCCCGCCCAGCTTCCTAAGGTGGCGAGGGGGCCTTGGAAGGCCCTCTCCCCACTTCTCCCACCCCTCCGGCCTGGTTCTCTCCTCCCCAGAAGCAGCCACAAGGCTTCTAAAGCCCAGTTGCTGCTTTTGGGAGGGCAGGGGAGAGGCCCTCCCAAAACCACGAGTACTCAAAACCACGAATGCTAATTTCGCAAATGTGGAGGGGCAACTGTATCTAAAATCACAAATTAAAATATATGCTAAAATTGAATACAAGAAATACAAGAAAGTGACAGTTAAACACTTATTTATTATCTAAGCACTTGTAAAGGTATACAATTTTTAACTGACATCTGAAAGAGAAAATTGTGGAGGACAGCCAGTTCTCTGATGGAATGGAGTTCCATAATAGGTGTGCCACCTGTATATGTTGGGCACCCCCTGCTGGCATTTAATAGGAATGGGAACCATTCAGAAGCATGCTCACTTTCTTGACTCTTGTAAATATTCCCATCACCAGAACAGAGTTTGTGCCTGAATCTACACTGGATACTGCAGGGCACTCTTGCTCTCACTGATAGCAGAATTCCACCTTCCCCTTGTGGAGAAACCTATATGTGTGTACCTTTGTGTATTGGCACGTGGGAGATCAGAATGTCTGGTTGTAGTGGAGGGCTCCATACCACCTGAGCCCACAACTTATGTTCATGGTTTCTAGGTGGAAATTTGTGTCTAATTGGCCACCTCAGACAGTGGAGGGGTGAGCCAGACAGTTTATTCTATCCTGTCTTCAGACTATCAGTGAACCATTGCAGTATTTGCTAACTAATAGTTAAATAACAGAGTTATTTAAAAGAGAATAGTAAATGGGCTGTTCTGTTTATGTCTAAGTCAAAACCTCATTAACTGATTCTTGCTGTTTCTCAAAACCAACTGTGATTGATCTCTACCTCCTATGGCTTTCTCTTAACATAGTTACTAAGAGGCAATTATATAATTTTTCCCCTTCCCCTGAAGTTAAGGGAAAGCATGGCAAACAGGACTGACTAAATCAATATTTTAAAAGAATCTAAATTGTACAGTTGAAAAATTTCTGAATGCTTTGCCACAAATTATTGAAAACAAACAAAGGGTGAGACTGAATGAAGAGTTGTCTCTTCTCTAAATATTTGCAGCTGTTGTTGAGAAAGGAAGCTATCACTGTGTCTAGTGCTATCAGTTTTTCACATAATGTCGTAAATGTTTCTAAATCAAGTGCATAGTCCAGTATGGTGGGACAGGTTAGACCTTTTAGTGCTTATTTCCATATGACTAGATGACACCTGAAGTGTGTTGCTGAGTAGTCAGCTCAGGAAAGAAGAGAAGCTATAACACACAGATGTTTGACAGTTGTTAGGGAAAGAGCAAGTACAAGTATCCCAACAAAAATTTGCAATGTGGTATCCTTCTGTTCAGGGTTCTACCCAGATTGCTTCTGCCAGGCAAACTTCATTGTACAGTACTGTTTTGGTGTTCTCCCCACTTGTTGTTTTTTTTTTCCTAAAGTTTTTTTTCCCCCTGGGAGGGTTTTCTTCAAAACCTGGAGCTTTCAGGAGCCTGCTGATAATTCTGTCATGTGTAAATTGTGCTATTTTGGCTTTGAGAACCTATATTTGGGGAATGAATCAAAATTTACTATTAATGATATACTGAACACCAGCCCTCAAGTTTGAAAAACTTTTTGTCCTTATGAGATGGTCATTCCCTCCCACCCCCCGCTTTTCTGGATATGGGTTGGTGCATACTTTAATAGACTTACAAGGTAGCTGAGGAGTGTTGGACTTCTTGCTTTAGCAACAGCAACTTCTTCCTCTCCTCCTCCTCCTTTGTCTTCTTCTCTAAAGCCTGTCTTTACATGTTGATTTCCTGTTTCTCTTACCTTCCTGGAATGCCCATGGGAGGAAGTAACACACTCCTGTTAGCATCACAGGAAGTATACTGCTCACTCCTCAGGTGTTCCATTGACAGCCTTCCAAAGCTAGGGCATCATGAGTATCCATAGAAGGTTGTTACCACGAAAGGACCTGTAAACAGCTAAGGAAACTAGCTCTTAAGTCCCTGAAAATGTTCCTTTATTTATAATTTTTTTTGGAAAAACAGGTTCAGACATTTTGTGACAAGTTTCCTCATTTGGCCTCATTCCTGAGATGTCCATGGAAGGACCTGGTCCTGGAAACTCAGGGAATGAGGGAGAGTACTATACTAAAAGTAAAATAAAATAAGAAAGCATTTGAAGAAGAATACCAGCACCATGAGCCAAAAATCTAATTCCACCACCCAAACCTCAAAACAAAAAACAAACAAACAAAAACACTGGAATTCTGTTCCACAACCTTCTTCTCAGAATAATTTCCATTGACCTCTCTACTGTTCAAATGGCAAAAAAGTGAGGTCAGCTGAATTATTGATATGCTGCTAATAGGATATTTGATACTTTATGAGAGTATCATAAAGTGGATCTTTACTCATTTATCTGTTCACCTACTGAGGATTCTGTGTGAGGAAACAAAATGCAAATATTTTCCATTTCATTTATCATTTCATGCTCTTCTCTCCTGATCATAAATTTTGATAGGCAGCCATCTTTTTCATAAGAAAGTGCAGCTACCAGTTCGTGCATACATACATCCTTTTTGTCCTTGTAGAAGTGCTATATGGACCTGAAAGGGTGGGGGGCAGAGAGAAAACAGAACATGGGTCTGCAAAAATGGGAAAAAGCCATGGAGAGTGGAACTGTGCTTAAGTGACAAAGTGAAGGAGACCATGGGCAAATCCAACTGTTAGAGCCAAGTAAACTATTCAGTTGATGGGAACTTGGTAAATTAACACTTATGTAAGCTTTATTAATTCAGATGGTGTATTGTAGTTGGGACCATCAATTGGATTTATGCCAGTCATTCTTTTCGTCCACAGTTTGTGGCTGCACTGCAATTGGCCTGTGTCAGTTCTGCAAGTTACCCAAGCAGTTTCATCTAGTCACAGATCCTGTCTGCTTCAGTTTCAGAGTTAGGAAATTCAGAGCTGTTAATTGCCAGCCTGCTTAATGAGAACTTTAATAATCTTTGGTAATTAGTCTTAATAGTCTTACTCCTATATTGTGCAATTACATTATTGATTGTGACTCTCCCATTTTGTTAAATAAATCCCATTCTATCTACAGTTCATGTTAAAAGGCAAAATAGGATAAAGGGCTTATTCATGTATCCTCTCTAGGTACAGCCAGGAACATGGAGTTTCAGCATGGCACATTCCCAGTATTGCAAAGGGACATCTGTGAATATCAAAACCATGTGGGTGAGGAAGATCATTGGGGGTCTTGGTCATGAAGACTCCACACTCCAGGGAGTATTTATGGATTATAATCAGGGGACAGTGACATTCTCAGGTTATTGAATTTTGCACTAAATTATGTTGGGAAATTATTGCTTTTCCTTTTTGCTGATTGCATGCAAGTACCATCTGTATGCTATTTATATGATAGATGTGATGATTCTCTTTCAAGTAAATGAGTGTTGCCACACTGCAGAGTTCTGCAAGGTAGAAGTATACTCATAGATCTCTGAGCTGGAAACACCTGTTCTGTTCAATGTCAATTTTGTTCTATGCTGTGAGAAATTTAGAAGCAATTTTACTTAGAAATTTACTGATGCATGGTGACCCCACTACTCATGTGCAGTTCTACCTGTATGTGTGTACTAAAAGCTCTGGAGTGAACATGCTAAAGGATATGAATTTCTTCACTTCTCAAGTAACTTTTTTCTAGTACTTAGAATCTTCAAGCATTCAGCTCTGAGCCTGGAAGCCCAGGTTTCAATAGTTTCCATGAATGCATTTGCACAACTAAAGCAAGAGTACCTATTGAACACATTCCTGGAGAAGTTGAATCTAGCCATGGTTGTACATGCCTTGGTTACATTGTATTTGGATTACTGTAATATGCTCTCCACGAAACTGCCTTTGAAAAGTGCTCAGAGACTTCAGTTGTCCCAAAGAGCTGCAGCCAGATTGCTAACTGGGGCTGGCTACAGGAAGCACACAACTCCCCTTTTCCAACAGCTCTTCTGGTTTCTAGACAGCGCTGTCTATACACAATCCTAAATATACACTGGACTGACTATGTGATGAATGTTGCTGTCCATGAGCAAGCAGGGATCACCAGTATTGAGACCATGATATTGAGAACGCAGCTGCGCTGGGCAGGGCATGTTTCTAGGATGGAGGATCATCGCCTCCCAAAAATACTACTCTACGGTGAACTCGCCACGGGTCAGCGTAAGAGGGGCGCTCCCAAAAAGCGATACAAAGACTCCCTGAAACAACATCTCAGGCTCGGCCAAACTGATCACCAACAGTGGTCCGCCCTGGCCTCACATCGGGAGGCATGGAGATGCACTATCCACAATGCTGCATCCTTATTTGAGAACTCACGCTGAACAAGTCTTGAAGAGAAACGACAACGCAGAAGGAATCACAACCCCAAAACATCACCCAAGGAGACCTTCTGCTGTGCTTTCTGCAACTGGACTTGTCTATCTCAGATTGGCCTTTTTAGTCATCAGTGCGCTTGCAGAAAGCGTGGGATGAGTCCTTCCTGAATCTTCATTTGCGAAGAAAAGCCAGAGAGAGAGATCTGGTTTCTGGTTTGTATCTATGCTGGTTTTGACCTACAAAACCCTATGAGGCTTGGGTCAGGGTTATTTGAAGGACTGTATCTCCCTGTATGAGCCCATTTGTGCTCTAAGTTCATCTGGAGAAGCTCTTCTTTCTGTCCCACCACCTCAGGTTCATTTGGTGGGGAGAGGGCTTTCTTGGTGGCTGCTCCCAGACTTTGGAACTTCCTCTAGAGACTAGGATTGCCCTGTCCTTGCTCTCCTTCCATCAGCAAATCAAAACATTTTTATATCATCAGGCTTTTAGAAACTGACTTGAGGGGGTGTTAATGCTGTGTCGTGCTGTTTTAATGCTTTGTTTACAGCCGTTTAATATTTTAAAATGTTTTTATTGTTTAATGTTTTAACTTTATACAGTTGGCCCTCCATATCCACAGATTCTGCATCCACAGATTCTACCAGCCACAGCTTGAAACTAACCCACCCACCCCCCAAAAGATCTGAAAAGCAAACCTTGGTTTTGTCATTTTATATAAGGGATTCCATTTTACTACACCATTGTATATAGTGGGACTTGAGCATCCACTGATTTTGGTATCCACGGGGGGTGCTGGAACCAAAACCCAGCAGATACTGAGAGCCCACTGTAAATTGTTTAGTCACTTTTCAAATAATTATTATATTCATACTTTTTATTAATTGACTTTGTATAGCTTTTAATACGTATTGCTTTTAAATATGTTAGTTGTCTTAGTCCCATTATTGGGAGAAAGACAGGATATAAATGAATAAAATAAAATAATAAATAAAAAATACATAAGCAAAGAATGATACTTCAGTATAGGTAATTTTAAGGCAAGTGGGTTTTTTTCCTCCATTTGGCAGGCTGGAGTGTTCACTTTTTGTAATTGTAGCTTTAGATAAAATGATCACAGGTGGGAACCACTATGATATCAGCATCTCTTATATTTTTGCAACTGCTTTGCTTTTTTTGTCAAATTTTGCATGGTTTACTGTTGAACAGGAACATTTCTTCAAACAAGTACCGTACCGGTATATTCAAGCAGGATTTATGTATTTGGATTAAAAATAAAACATTAGTCAGTGCTATGTTTTCTTTAGCAGGGTTCATCAGTGTGTGCAGACATTGGCAACATATTTTGAGATACAGTTTGCAGAGCGTTTGTTGTGTTTAAGTGGCTTTCTGTATTAGGTTACTCCCCACCCCCACCCCCAAAAAAAGAGTTGAACAAAGCCTTCAAAGTTCTTGAACAGTAGCTGGGAAGTCCTCTAGTTTTTTTTAGGAGGGTGGGAGGTGCCAAGGGCTCTGAATGGCAGCATCAAATGAAGAAAAAAAAAGTTTTCCTTCTCTTTGCTTTATTTTATGTCAGCTGTCAGCATCACAGTATGTGGCCAGGCTGCAGCATTAAAAACATTCTATGCTGTTGTCTCCTTGAATCTCAGCTTCATTCCTATCCATTTGTTGTTCATGTTGCTCTCTCTTCCTGCATAGAAATTCATAAGCATTTTTCAAGCACATTTTCTATTATGTAGACATTTGCACATTTGCACAATTCAATGTGTACATTCTTATGCACATTTTATCCATTAACTAATGCATTTTTTTATATTTGCTCAATGATACACATTTTTGAAATGTATACATGATTTCATGCATTTCCTCTTTCCAAATTATATTGAAAGCCACAGAATCCTTCAGATTTCCAAGGCAAGATGAGCTTCATCTCACAATGAATCTTGAGATAAATTGGCAGGTAGGGGATAGTTGGTGAAATTTTTGAAAGCACCAAAATTACTTTTCTATACCAAGGTGTGGTGGGATGTAACCACTTCAGTTCTTTCAAGGACTCCTAGAGATGGGGTTTTAAAGACCCTGAAATTGGAAAACTTTGGTGGCATCCACCAAAAGTCACTTGATATTAACTGTGAAGGGACTGTACTGGGGTTCTAGGAAGAGCAGCAGGTGTTGAGTTTCACAATAAGTTTATAAATGCCTATTGGTTTTTTTAAAAAAATTTAAATTCAGTAAGTCATTAAAATTTTAAACAATGGTGCTGATTCATTTTGTTCAATGTAAACCATTCAAACCATGCAGGCCTTGCTCACTGAAAAGGTTGGATGTCAAACTCAACTCAGCCATACAAAGCACCAAGACTCACATGCTCTAAGTGGCCGTATCACAAGGAATTTCTCAGTGTATCTTTTTTCTTAAGCCATATGGACCCTTAAAAGACCAGTGCCTTCAGTTTCAATTTAGCCTCAAAACACATTGACAAGAAGACCTAAGCTATCATGCAACAGCACAAATTTGAAACATCCAAATTGTCTTCATGGGAAGCACCAAATACAACATACCACGGTAGTCTAATAGTCTAATTAGGGCATTACTTAAATGTGAAGTGCTTTGGAAACACATTCCATTAAGAAACTAAGATCTATGCATTGCATTCTGGTGAGATCAAAATCACTTTAAGGTACAACATAATAATTCTTGTGTTTTTTCTGTCACCCCCCTCTCTCCTCTTAAGTTTTATTCTGGAGATGTACTCCATGTGGTTGTAGAGTATATATAACTGGGTATATGATTTATGAAAGCACTATTTCCTCAGATTCAGACCTTAATAGAGTTCATTGACCAGTACAGTAATACAAGTATTGCTACATATCTTACATTTCATTTAAATTTTATTGTATTGCCTGTGGGTAAGGAAAGTGGCATAAATAATAAAGTTAATTCAATCTAACCTTTGTTTCCACAGTTACAGATTAAATTTCATTGCATCTGGTTCATGGTAGCAAGGCAAGTGAGTAAAGTTCAGTTCACAGATTGGGTAGAGAGAGATTTTGCTCCAGCAGACATCTGGTTGTTGTTGTGGTGGTGTTTTGTTTTTTTACAAGTTTTTGGCTGGGGCAGGGTCTGGGAGAATCTCTAGACCACAATGCTTGCACATTACTTGTCAGCTGGATAGATTGATCCTGATTTTCAGTTGCTGTTACTTTGAAATGAAGTTCACATGTAGTCTGCCTTTTCAGATGAAGCTGAGATTTTTAAGGCAGTTACTAGGGAACAACACTATTGGACAGGGTGGGACTGACTTTTGAGTAAGGAGATATAAGATGGCACTGTGAAGGTTTCATGATTTTATATCTTTAGATATCCTTGGCAATTTAAAAAAATGAAAGATCCAAATTCATGTTGGCATGCAGTTTGACTGAATTCACTACAACACTGACATGACCATAAGTCTCCTCTGTGGTTACAACAACAACAACAACAAATATTTAATAGTAATAATACAGTAAAATATATAATAATTATTATAATTATTATTGTTAGAATAAAATGTATTTTAGAATTGACGGTGGTGAGGATAACAATCATTCATTCAATTTATCACAGGCTAAATCTTCTTTATTTTATTTGTGTACACTGTAGTATAAATGGCTCCAGCCCTTTGTTGGAACCTTGCTTCAGTATGGCTGGTAACACACCATACTACAACAATTTTTCTGTGAGAGTTCAGTGTGAACTATATCACAAATAATTGTTGGTGCTGGTGGGATAATGAGTGTACAAAATGGAGCAAAACAGATTTTTACTAGTGAAAAATACCTAAAGGACAAAGGTATGTAGAGAAAGAATGTCAAACCAAGTAGATTTTGCATCCCAGTAGGATTTCATTTGAATGTCTGTTTCTAGTGGAAACTTATTACAGTCAGCCCTCTGTAGCCACGTATTCTGTATCGATGGTTGCCACCATCCACAGCCTGGATTTTTTTTCTCAAAAAATACATTCCAAAAAGCAAATCATGATTTTTCCATTTTATATAAGGAACACCATTTTATTATGCCATTGTATATAATGGGACTTGTGCATCCATGGATTATGGTATCCACAGGGGGTCCTGGAACCAAACCCCAGCGGATACCAGGGGCCCACTGTATAGTCAATTCTTATCTCTTTACATTTCATCTAAGAGCATAAAGTTGTCCTATTACTTCACAAGAACTACATAGCTATTTTCTTATTTAATTGCTGACAGATTAATTTAAAGTTAACAGCATGTTACATGCAACAACACCTTGTTTCAATTTAGTAATGCTTGAGTAAGTACTGTAGCTAAGTATAATCTGTCTGGGTTTTTATTTCCCCACTCTCTGCCTTGTCTTTCACCTGCCCTGAGAGATAGTGCAGTACTATAATTTTAAAGGTACAATTATTTGTGACTAAATTTGCCGGACACTGAGGTGGCAATGAAAATACCTGTTAATGAGTTTAAAATAACTTGGATTGCCACACTGAATAAAACAGTTTGGCCTTTCCACTTTAGAACAATCCAGTTTGTTAATGTTTACTATACAGAATATTTGTAGGGAGAGATATAAAAATGTTTTTAATCTTTCATTTGTATATAAGTGAAATTTACATTTTATGCAGCTTTTCTTGAGTGAGAAGTATAACAATAAAACATACAGTGTACTGTATGTTTTACAGTACTGTATGTACAGTGTATTGTACAGGAGACTAAACGACTCCTGTCATACTTTAAAGATATAAGGCAACATTACTAGTTGGAAAACACAATGCTTGGTACAGTGGAAGGCAGTAGGAAAAGAGGGAAACTGAACTACAGCTGGAATAAAGAAAGCCATGACTCTGAATTTTCAAGATCTGAACAACACACTTGAAAACTGGGGCTCTTGGATGTCTCTCATTCATAAGGTCATCATAAGCCAACTTGATGGTAAACAGCAACAAACTGCTTCTAGATTAATGTGATAGAGTATATTATCATATTTTTGTATTTAGATGTATGTAAAATTAAACAAACTTAACAGAATGGAAAGGGATCTTGTAGCATCTTTGAGACTGAGAGAAAGATGTTGGTAGCCTAAGCTTTCTAGACTAAGTATGCTTAGTCTATGAAAGCTTATGGTACAAACTTCTTTCTCTCAGTCTCAAAGATGCTACAAGATCCCTTTGCATGCTGGTCCGGACTAACATGGCTCTGTCTTTGTATTTAACAAACTTAACAGAGTGAATGGAAAATTCAGGTCTTCTTCAAGAAACTTCACTTCATTGTTGTTTCTAATTGTTGAACAATGTTTATTGATAATCACTAAATAAGAAGGGTTTTGTAAAATCAAATACTACTGTACATTGATTACCAAGAAAAACAATCTACTTGGAAATAATTAACAATGATCCAGTTAACAAAAATGGACCAGGAGAGGACTGTACAAAATTGTTTTTCATGTTTACCGCTGTATTTAAACTTGTGATCAGATAATGGAGCCACATAGGCCAAATTTGGATGATGACCACCAGCCTATGACTTGCCAGTGACCATGTATATAATCTCCCCGCAGTTGGCAACAAGAAGGGGAAATGCTCACTGGGAATATGTTATTTCTTTGGGCTTCTTTTTTGTCTGAATAGATAGTATGCAGTATGGAATGTGACTTTATGCCTTAGCCAACTACATCTATCAAAACACATGTAAAAGAGAAGTTATGCTACCTTTACTGTTATTTATCATGGATTAGGTCATTTGCCAGTATAACGGTTCACTGCTTGCATAAACAGTGAGATATAAACTACATTAATTGCTTCTGTTTCTAGAATTATGACGGTCATGATGATGTTTTTATTATTTTGCTTTGAAAATGGAGGAAATAGTACTAAAATAGTGCATTCATAAATAAAATATATAAACCACAGACCAATTTAAACCTTAATGTAATGTCAGGATAATGCACTAGAAATAAACTTTACTGTAGCTCTTCAGATTTTCAATATAGCAGGAGTTTGGCATTCCCAATATTTTGAATTTTACTTCCCAGAAGATCCACTCACTATGGCCAATGGTAAGGGATTATGGGAGTGTAATCCAAAACATCTGGTTTGCCAGAGGTTCCTCAGCCCTACAATACAGTGTTTGTTTTACACTGTTACAGTGTAACACAGCTTCTTTTTTCAGGAATTCTGATAAAGGTTGGATCAGGAGATCCCATAAACTCTGATAAAGCTGGGATCAGAAGATCATAGGAGGTCTGTAACCCTGTCTGCCAGATATGTTTACAAAGCTCTCTCTGTGAGTCTTTGTGCTGAGTTCATGAAAGTCCAGTTTGCTTCTGGGTGCATGTGATACCCAGAGGAGGCTTACATATATCCTCATGTGCCCATTGCCCTTTTAGCTCTCTTCATGCATTTTCTAAAAATTAAATTTTCTGGGTTTGTATTTCTTACAATAGTATCCTTCTTGTAGTTTCCCATACTTACAACAGGAAAACATGTATATTGCTTCAAACATCTGTTTCCAAAGATTGTGAGGCAGTTCAATAAAGAAATATATGCATGAACCCATGTCTACAACTTTAAAAAATTCCATTATACATATATATGAAAAATATGCACAAGAACCCTTTAGCAAATGGGAAAATGGTGTGTTAGGAACAGCACAAAATGTGTACCTTATGATAATATATATGATTTTCTCTGTTGGAAGGGGAGAAAAGGTCTTGTGACTTAATATAAAACTAGGTCAAGACAAGATGCCAGTGAGAAATGCAACAAAAATGAGACTGACACATTTCCACATGCCTATTATTACCAGTAAGGATAAAAAGGACAAAATATTCTAGAGGTTTAATGTGAAATGAAAGCAAGATCATTTACCAATGTATGATTAACTGATTGTGCCAAATTACACGTAACTGTCAAAAATATCCCTGGATATATACTTTTGGTGCTTATATGATCTCTGACAAAGGTAAATGCTGTCTATTCTTTCCCCCATCAATATAGAATTTAATAGTCTTTCCTCTGTATCATAACCAATGATAAGAAAATTTTGCCAAGGCACCTAACTATTTTGATTGTCAGTGTGTCAGTACAGTGCCATTTTTGTTGGATAGTCTTTTAGATGTCAGTAGTTTCACAGGACAAATCTATCTAGGTATTATGGAAATATATTGGGAAAGAACCTACTCAGTTTTATACTATGAATGATATACATATTGGAAAGTCGTCACTAACAATACAGGCTTGGCAAGACAAGAAGAAAGGTGCCATCAAACCCAGGGGAAATATTCCCATCTCCTTTTACCAAAACTGTTTCTCAAACTCAAAGACATGACAACACTAATGGTCTTGAAAGAAAATCTAGCCTCAGTCACTGGCTTTTGACCTTCAACCAAAACCAATCTCTGTGATTATTAAAGACAGCGAACACTTAGAGCTACTATAAGTACTGTCAAAACAATCTCTTCTTAGTGTAGCTTTTTAAAAAGGAGTAAGTAACATTTTTCTTCTAAAACATCATCTCCAAACAAATGGACAAAGGCTTAGAGCTGTATATTTTATTGTACTTTGAGAAGTTTCCCACCAACTCCATATACAAGGAATTTCAGTAACCAAACAAAAATACAGCATACCTAAAAGTACAGCTTAGCATTCTCAGCATTAACTAAGAGTTCTTAGATTACCTAAAACCTCTCACCATGGAAACTGAGGGGACTGCAGCAGTCACTTGCAACACTTGTGCGATGTTTGTCTTCTTGTCTACAGACGTGGAGAACTTCACATGCATAATGTGCAAGCTGGTAGCCCTCTTGGAGGAGAAAGTCCAGCAGCTGGAGACACAGGTAGCTACACTTCAACAGATTCGCGAGCAAGAGGTTTTCCTGGACAGAACAGAATGAACAGTCTTGGACGGGGACCGCACAGAGGAAGTGGCTGTGGAGGAGAGGGTCACTTCACAGACACAGGAAGTAGACAGCTGGAGGAATGTCACAAACAGAAGAAGAAAATCCAGGGATTCTTCGAGCAGCTTGCAGCTACAGAATCGATTCGAAGCCCTCTCCCTTATCAAGGACAATGAGGAAGAACAGCATGGACAGACTTCAGGGGTAGAGCAGGGGACCTTGAGAGGACCACCGCAAGGAACAGCAGCTGTGAAGCCTCGGCGGAGGCATGTGGTGGTGGTGGGGAACTCCTTGTTGCGGGCTACAGAAGCAGTGGTTTGTGGGCCTGACAAGATGACTCGGGAGGTGTGTTGTCTCCCTGGGGCAAAAATCTGTGATGTGACTGAGAGGCTGACAAGACTTGTCAAGCCTACGGATCATTACCCCTTCCTTTTGGTCCATGTGGGAACCAATAATACTGCAAGGCACAGCTTTCCCAAGATCAGAAGAGATTATGAGGCCCTGGGGAGGAAGCTGGAAGAAAGGGACGCACAGGTTGTCATCTCGTCTCTTCTGCCAGTTGAAGGGCATGGTCCAGGAAGGGAGAGGAAAATAGCCGACGTAAACAACTGGCTCCGTAGATGGTGTCGCCGAGAACAAATTGGATTCTTGGATCATGGACTGCGCTTCCATGAGGGGGGGACTTCTGGCAAGAGATGGGGTGCATCTTACAACCGTTGGAAGAAACATTTTTGCCAACCGTCTCAAGAATTTGATCAGGAGGGCTTTAAACTGAGTCAAATGGGGGAGGGAGACAGTATCCTGGAAGGCAAAAGGGCTGGAGAAAATAGTCAAGCTGTCATAGAGGGAACAAGGCAAACAGCGCAAGGACCCATCAGTGGGAGGCAAAAAAAAACTTGCACAGGGAGCAAGTAAAGGGAACACATGGTCTTAGATGTCTCTACACTAATGCACAGAGCATGGGAAATAAGGAAGATGAACTTGAACTCCTCGCACTACAAAACAAATATGATATAATAGGCATTACTGAAACCTGGTGGGATGAGTCACATGATTGGAATGTAGGAATAGAGGGGTATAACCTTTTTAAGAGAAACAGGCCAAATAGGAAAAGAGGAGGAATAGCATTATATGTCAGGGATATTTACACCAGTGAAGAGATCCATGACATCAATACTGGAAGCCAGGTGGAGAGCATCTGGAGAAAAATTAAAGGGGAGGGAAACAACAGGGATGTTAGTGTGGGACTCTACTAAAGACCCCCAAATCAGACGGAGGAATTGGATGATGCCTTTCTAGAACAGATGAACACACATGCAGAAAGAAGAGATGTAGTAGTGATGGGTGACTTCAACTATCCTGATATTTGCTGGCAATCTAACTCAGCCAAAACTTGAAGGTCTAGCAAATGCTTTACTTGCCTGGAAGACAATTTCATGGTCCAAAAGGTGGAAGAGGCAACAAGGGGGTCAGCTATTTTAGATCTGATCCTAACCAACAGAGATGACCTGGTTAATGGGGTACAAGTGGTGGGATCCGTAGGTGAGAGTGATCATGTTCTCCTGGAGTTTGTTATACAATGGAAAGGAGAGGCCAGGCATAGTCAGACACGCATTCTTGACTTTAGGAGATTTGATTTCAATAAACTCAGGGAAATACTGGGGGTGATCCCATGGTCAGGAGTACTAAAAGAGAAGAGACCTCAAGACGGATGGGACTTTCTCAAAAGGGAGATACTGAAGGCACAATTTCAAACAGTACCATTGAGGAAGAAAAATGGGAGGTGTCTCAAGAAACCGGGATGGATGACTAAAGAACTTTCAACGGAGCTAAGTTTTAAACGGAACATGTATAGGAAATGGAAAAGGGGGGAAATCACCAAAGAAGAATTCAAACAGATAGCGAACACGTGTAGGAGTAAAGTCAGAAAAGCTAAAGCGCAGAATGAGCTCAAGCTTGCTAGGGATGTTAAGAACAATAATAAGGGTTTTTTTGGGTATGTCCGCAGCAAAAGGAGGAAGAAGGAAATGATATGGCCACTACATGGAGAAGATGGCAAAATGCTAACAGGGGACAGAGAAAAGGCAGAATTACTCAACACCTTCTTTGCCTCAGTGTTTTCAGAAAAGGAAAAGGAGGACCAACCTGAGGATAATGGAACAGAGGGCACAATAGGGGAAATCCAGCTCAAAATAAGTAAAGAGGTAGTGCAGGAATACCTTCTTAATCTAAATCAATTTAAATCTCCAGAACCAGATGAACCACATCCAAGAGTATTAAAAGAGCTGGCAAATATAATCTCAGAGCCATTGGCAATAATCTTTGAGAACTCCTGGAGAAAAGGAGAAGTCTCAGCAGACTGGAGGAGGGCAAACGTCCCCATCTTCTAAAAGGGGAAAAAAGAGGATCCCAACAATTATCGTCCAGTTAGTCTGACATCAATACCAGGGAAGATTCTAGAGCAGATCATTAAACAGAGAGTCTGTGAACATTTAGAAGGCAATGCCATAATCACAAAAAGTCAACATGGGTTTCAGAGAAACAAGTCATGCCAGACTAATCTGATCTCTTTTTTTGATAAAGTTACCAGCTTGGTAGTAACTTGCAGAAGGCGCGGGATGAGTCCTTCCTGAATCTTCGTTTGCGAAGAAAAGCCAGAGAGAGAGAGAGAGAGAGAGACCAGCTTGGTAGATGAAGGGAATGCTGTGGACATCGCATACCTTGATTTCAGTAAGGCCTTTGACAAGGTTCCCCATGGCATTCTTGCAAACAAGCTTGTAAAATGTGGGCTAGACAAGTTAACTGTTCAATGGATTTGTAATTGGTTGACCGGCCGAACCCAAAGGGTGCTCAGCAGTGGCTCCTCTTTGTCTTGGAAAGATGTAACCAGTGGGGTGCCACAGGGTTCTGTCCTGGGCCCAGTGCTATTCAACATCTTTATCAATGACTTGGATGAGGGAATTAGGGGCATACTTATCTAATTTGCAGATGACACCAAATTAGGAGGAGTAGCTAATACCCTAGAGGACAGGATCAAAATTCAGAATGACCTGGATAGACTGGAGAGCTGGGCCAAAGCTAACAAAATGAAATTCAATACGGAGAAATGTAAAGTACTGCATTTAGGGCGGAAAAAAGGAAATGCATAAATATAGGATGGGAGAGACCTGGCTGAACAAGACTACGTGCGAAAGGGATCTAGGAGTCCTAGTAGACCACAAGTTGAACATAAGTCAACAATGTGATGCAGCAGCTAAAAAGGTCAATGCGATTTTGGGCTGTATCAATAGAATTATAGTGTCTAGATCAAGGGAAGTAATAGTGCCACTCTATTCTGCCTTGGTCAGACCTCACTTAGAATACTGTGTCCAGTTCTGGGCACCACAATTCAAAAAGGATATTGACAAATTGGAGCGTGTCCAGAGAAGGGCAACTAAAATGGTGAATGGTCTGGAAACGATGCCTTATGAGGAGAGACTTAGGGAGCTGGGTATGTTTAGCCTGGAAAAAAGACGGTTAAGAGGCGATATGATAGCCCTGTTTAAGTATTTGAAGGGATGTCACACTGAGGATGGAGCAGGCTTGTTTTCTGCTGCTCCAGAGACTGGAACACAGAACAATGGATGCAAGCTCCAGGAACAGAGATTCCATCTCAACATTAGGAGGAACTTTTTGACAGTAAGAGCTGTTCGGCAGTGGAACACACTCCCTCGGAGCGTGGTGGGGTCTCCTTCCTTGGAGGTCTTTAAACAGAGGCTGGATGGCCATCTGTCAGGGATGCTTTGATCAAGATTTCCTGCGTGGCAGGGGGGTTGGACTGGATGGCCCTCGTGGTCTCTTCCAACTCTGTAATTCTATGATTCTATGATTCTATGAATGTCATGCTGTCTGTGAGAATAGGCAGAAAAGAATGGGTTGTGTATCAGACTGAGAAGAATCCTGAATTTTTGCATGAGCTGATTCACACAAATTTGGAGGACCTTGTTTTCCTTTGGATTTATTTGAAATAGCTTTACTAAAGAGTGTGCAAAAGCTCTACAACATGCATTTTCACATACATAGTGTTCACACATTGCAAAGTACATTTGATCACATTGTCTGTATACACATGAAGATTCTGTGAGAATGTATACACCTGTGTTCATACCTGACTTATACCCAAATACAAGAAGTAATGTGTCACAATGCTTTTTACATCTGACCTCTGATTTTGCTATTGATGACCTACACTGGCACAAGTTTTATTACACAAACATTTGTTCTTTTTTAATTGTTACAGAAGGAGATATCCCATAAAGTATATAGAGCCAAATAGGGTTGTTTCCTACTATTCAGTGTGGGTTCTGAGCCAAATATGGTGTTGATGCATATCCATAATTCATCTATATTTCCCCATGCAAGCAAAGGCTGCAACCCATTTTATGTTGTCTGGAATCCTATTGTGCAGTTATGAATGCATGGCTACCATAGTTAAGGTGCTACACAGTGGATTCCTGCCTGATCCCTTACTTAACAGGAAGCAGTCACTATGATAAATGGGGGCTCATTCCCCTGTCACACAGGGAGCAGCTGACTGATGTTTTCACCCCTCCTGTGAGCGTTCTCCATTGCAACAGGCAGAAGTGGGGTCCCTGTCACAATACCCCCTCATGCTGGAGATCGCTCCTGTGGAGAGGGATACATAATTCTGCTGCTTCCTGAATGGACTCCCAACAATCACAGCAGCTGCTTCCTGATAAGTGGGGATTGGGAGTCCTTCATGGTTCTTATGTGTCCCATAAACAGGAGGCTATGTAGGGATTTTGAATAGCACACATTCATAATTCCCCTACAGGATTCTGACCATTATTTTCAAGAATTTGGGTGTAGGTTGGTACACAGATTGATAGCTATCTAGCCCCCAGAGATAGTTAAGGTTCTTATCTCATGAGTATCTTTAACTGGAGGCAAGGTCTGAGAGACATTTCAGAACACGTTCACTAGCAGAGTGGTAACTTTTCTACCATTTAAAGGGGCAAGGTGGCGACGGACTAACAACTTCTGAATTGTCCTCCCACTAACATCTGGCATTCCCACCTATATATACCTCCAAAATGCCATCCAAAGGCAAGAAAAGAAATCGGACGAGCCCCTGTAATAATAATGACAATCAGGAATCCTCCAAAGCAGAAAAACAGATGAGGATTGACTCACTCTTCCCAGCGGCAGAGACAACACAGCCCGTGAGTAACAGATCTGTAACAACAGCTCCTTCTTTACTCCTTAAGCCATCAAAGAAACTTGAACTAAACAAAACAGCCTCCCCAATTCCTCAAAGTGTAAATATAAATTATGGGACAGAGCAAGTTGATAACAAAGTTGATAACAATGTCAAACTCCCGGAGCTCGGCAGCATTCCCTACAATAACAGCGCTCAGCTCTTTTATGATTTCTGCAAACTGTCCATGGAGACATTGATTCTTATTTTGCAAAGATTAAACAACATTACAAATAAGCTTTCCCAACAAGATTTTCAAAGGCAAAACCCATATGGTACACAGGGGGTTAAAAATGTAGCAGATTTGGAGGAAATGACGTGCCCTGCCACGTCACAGGATGCAGTTAATCACAGCCGAGTATTAAAAAAAATCAGCTCTTGTTGCAAATACATCACAACAGTCACATGTGCAACGGAAGGAAAGCTGTTTTGAGATATCTTTCCCAACTTTTAAACATGCACATCAGAACAATTGATTTAACAGACTGCCACTTTTTACCCAACTCAAGAGCTACTAAGCGAATTTTTCTGACTTTTAGCCAGGCAAATATTCCTAACAGGGTAACAGGCTGTTATGGGAAAGAAATTTCCTCTAGAATGCACATTATATAGAAATTAACAGAATTTTCAAGGATGAGATAGTCCGTGACCTCATCACAGGGAAAACAGCAACAATAACACAAAGAAGCAATAATTCTGCACACCAAGAGGGAGAACCTAAACACACCTTAAAGGAAGAAGCTCAGGCCATAAATCAAGAAGTAATTAAACTGAGAGAAAAACTCGCAGAAATTTGGGAACACACTCCCACAATACAGCTGATGAGAGATACCATCCTGAGTCAATCTAACAGCAATCCAGCCCCATTGAAATCAGCCCTCCCTCGCAGAAAACTGTCAGTGCATTTCTCTGATTTCTCAGATAATGAAAGCGAAAGTGATGACTCTCTACTTATAATCAAGGAAACCTTGAAATCCCGAGCTGTAGCCAACACCCCTTCACAAATGCGATATACTGCAGATGCACCCCCATCTACAATTAAACCCCAGGGGACTCAAACATCCCTATGCAAACCTAGCTCAAGGGAAAAACAGTCTTCACTGCCACCTACCTCATCTCCTAAGCCAAAGAATACCCCCCTCACTAAAGAGAGGGGATCCTTGCTTGCTTGTGATCCTCATTTCACTTCCCATGCTGCATTGGTTCTTCCAATCTCTCTTCCAGAACAGGCAGGGCAGGAAGAACAGGAATATGATTCAGTACCCCTCCATCCACAGAGGAGGACACAGCCACAGTCAACCCAGTCATTTAACCAACTGCCATAAGATGAATTACCCATTCAGCCTGTGCCCTGCAATGCGACTGCCTGACTTCCAACAGACCAGCACAAGGTGACCCTTATGACCTGGAACATCACTGGGTGGCAGACGGCCCACAGAGATCCCTGTCCTAATGACTTCCTCACCCAATATGACATTATACTGATCCAGGAAACATGGACTAATAAGGATCTGTTACTAAATGGCTTTCACTCATTCTCAATTCCCGCAGAGCCAGGGAAAAAGCATGGAAGAGCTAGAGGCGTCCTGGGCGTCCTGGTCTCCACCACCCTACATGCCATAACAAGGCCTCTTTCCACTTTTAAAACACATGCCATGGCAGTGCTGATTCAATTTAACCCTTGCACTTTGCTGATAATAAATGCCTACATGCCTCCAATGAAGAAGAAATCCTAAATCAGAGGCCTGTGGGCTGAATTGGAATCATATACTGCTAATCTCATGTTGCAGAACCCAAATGCATTTGTAATTTTGGGGGGTGATTTGAATGCCAGACTGGGCCCCAACAATCATACCCTATATGCCCAGCACAAATGCCCTCCTCCTGATTTTGAAGATGATGGAACCCACCTCTTGCTCAAAGGACAAGAAATCAAATTTTGCAGGACTTTGTCTGGATCAAACAGCATTCAGGCTGAACCTTCAAATCCTAAATGGTGCCCTGAAAAATGACTGCCCAGCTGAATTCACTTATCTCTCTGGGTCCAGAATGAGTGCCATTGATTACATAATCATTTCCAGGGACCTTCTTCCCTATGCCAAGGAATTAGAAGTTATGCCCAGATTTGAAAGTGATCATTTACCAATTTGGTTACATCTTAGTGACTTCACCCAGGAGACACACACCAGGGAGCGCTATCATCTCTCTTTGACACCATAAGGAAGAACTTATTGCCGAGCTAAATGGACCCCCCAACTAAACCAAACAATAAGTGAGGTATTGGCTTCAGACCAACTACAGCATCTTAGGACTGCCCTGATATCAGCTGAGTTCCCAGATGAAATCATGGAAAATTACAATACACTTACCCAAGCTCTACACCAATATCTATTCTGTCAAAATAGTGCACATCAGCGGAAACAAGAACAGCACGACTCCAAACCATGGTTTGACAAGGAATGTGTTAATGCTAAAAAAGCCCTCATTGATATTTATCAGGGTTACCTATCTAATAACATTCCAGATGCTGCACCAATGCTGCTTCAGCAGAAAAGAGACTACGAAACGTTGCTGAGGAACAAGAAAAAAGAAGCCATGAAGAATGACTGGACACAACTTATCCAAGCAGTCAGATCCAACAACACAGCTCTATTCTGGCATATTACATCAAGTTCCCAGAGAAATGGGCCAGCTACAGTGGATTGTCACATCCCTCCAGGGATATGGGAGGATCACTTTCAAGCACTTTATAAGGACAACTACATTGAAAGGGGATGCACTAGCCAATATATAGAAAATATCCAAGGGTGGCCACCAGTGACAGTGACAGAGATCAAGAACCTTGTAGCCCAGCTGAGAATGGGGAAGGCTCCAGGAGAAGACTTAATACCTGCAGAAGCCATTAAAAACAACCTTGAATTTTGGGCCCCTATCCTGGCCTCACTTTTCACCTGTATCAACAAATATGGTTGAGCACCCAAGGATTGGGGTCTTGCAATCATCGTCCCCATATATAAAAAAGGAAGCAAGGATGATCCTGTCAACTACAGACCAATTAGTCTCCTCAGTACAATCAGCAAATTCTATGCAAGACACTTACAGTGGAAATTTCAGACCTGGTTGGAACAAGAAAACATACTTGCAGAAGAACAAGCTGGCTTTAGGGAAGGCCGCTCCACCATAGATCAGTGCCTTGTACTCCACCACCTTATTGAAAAATACTCCACCTGCAGCAGTTTCTCTCTATGTTGCCTTCATAGACTTTAAAGCAGCTTTTGACTCTATATCTTGACTCTAAAAGCTTTTGACTCTATATCCCAAACCAAACTGTGGAAAAAACTGGAGGCTTCTTCAATCGACCGACGTTTACTCCATCTAATTCGTATGCTGCATGAAGGGACCTCATTAAAAGTAAGATGTAACCCCCAGGAACATCTCACCAATGACATTGTCACTGAGAAGGGTGTCAAGCAAGGTTGCATTCTAGCTCCACTCCTGTTTAACTTCTACATCAATGATTTGGTGGATCACCTCAACAACACTAACTTCCACCCCCCAAAATTAAAGGGAAGGCATATTTCAACGCTGCTTTATGCGGATGATGCAGCAGTACTTTCAAGAACTCCCATTGGACTAAAAAGAGCCCTAAGAGCACTAACACAATATTGCAGAATGGAACAGCTAGAACTCAGCTATCAAAAAACTAAAATCATGGCATTCGCTAAAAGGCCTAAGAACTACAACTGGAATATAGATGGCCACAAGACTGAGCAGGTCTCTTGTTTCAAATACCTGGGGGTAATTTTTCAAGCCACTGGTAGTAGGAAAGCGCATGGGGAGTATGCTGCTTGCAGTGCGCAGAGGAGTACAACAACCATTCTCAAATTTCTTAAGACAAGAGGAGGCCACTATTTACCTGCAGTGCTTAAACTCTTTGAAGCCAAACCAGTAGCACAACTGCTTTATGGATCCCAATTGGGACCCTTCCCCAATCCTGCTCCATTAGAACTTGTCCAATCCAAATTCTTAAGATCAGCTTTCCAAACTCCAAAATGTGTCTCTAACGCAGCTCTGAGACTGGAGTCAGGATTTATGAAAATGGAAGCCAGAGTGTGGGTGACCATACTCAACTACTGGCTCAGACTATCCCTCTTTCCCACTGGCCTTGTTCCACTAACCTTAAGTGATGATTTCCAATCCAGCTGGAAACAGACAGTGATGACTAAAATCTCAATGCTGGGCCTTTCTCCAGATCTTCTGCTAAGCGTGGGATATGATAGGGCAAAAGCTACTATCAAGCAATGGGTAGCAGATATAGAGCGACAACTGGATCTAGCCAGTACTCCAACCTTCATTGCTAGTGACTCCAATAGATATCTGGCCTCACCTTTGGCATACTTAGCAACACTTGAAATACCTAAACATCGAAGGGCCTTTACTCTAGCACGGTGTTGTGCCCTCCCTTCAGCTGTCCTTGAAGGCCGATACAAGAAGATCCCCTTCTCAGACAGACTGTGCCCCTGCAACTCAGGCCAAATAGAAACAACAGAGCATGTATTACTCCAATGCTCATACTACAGGGACATACGTCTCAGACTTATTTCACCCCTGTTGCATAAATATCAAGGGCACACTGGACAATTCTACATAAACTTGTTGCTTTCAGACACCAACCCAGGAACAACTTATAATGTTGCCAGATTCTGCGCAGCTGCAGTTAAAATTCGACAGACAATGTCCTCAGCAGTAGAATAGTGTCAACCTAGTCTTGTTATACTGGAGCTAACATTTTAAATACTGCTTTTAGCCTGTTTTTATCCTGTGATTTCACCTTTATTTTGTATCCCTTTTTACCTGTGCTGGTCTATGACCGTAATAAAGATACTATTCTATTCTATTCTAGTCTATTCTCATGTTTTGTGTTTATAAAATATACTCATTCAGAAGCCTTGTATGACCAAATCCCATTTTCGTTTTCTGTATTGTCTCTTCCCTACCCACCACCACACTTTCTTGGTAGGAATTTTCTAGGACTTTAGTCCATTTGGTGCCTTTTGTAATAGGTAACTACACAGTGTATAAAATGTGCAAATGGGGAGCAAGTATACCTTTGGGCAGTATTATCTCCTCAAACACCAGGAGTCATTCAGAGGAGAAGCAGCCTCTTTTTACTCATCCACCCACTAAAGCAGGGTTTTTCCATCTTTTTTTTTTTTAAACTTGCTCATTGTTATTGAAAAAGGTTGAAAAGAACCCTTAAAACAGCTCAGAAGAAATTCTCTAGTGGCTTTGAAAGCACACTTTCCAATCTGACTGTGCTTAAAAATGAAGATAACAGAGGTCTTAATGCCAGGTAATGGAGAGTAATATAGTGACATACGGCACATTTAAACAGAGATAGTAATCACACCTCAATTATTTTCCAGTAAATTCTTTCATTTTGTGATTCTGTTACTGTACATGCAGCTGAGTGACTTGAAGTGTAGCCACAGAAGCACTCTCTGGCTGTGGAGATACATCTGGATATCAAGGAGAACAATGTGACTTTTAAATATATTTTTAATTTGTAGAGTGAATTTACACAGGTTTACCCCCTTCAATGGGACTACAGTTGTCCCTCCATATCCACAGATTTGGTATCCATGGATTTAAGTATCTACAGCTTGAAAATATTCTTTAAGAAATGTGAATCCAAAAAGCAAACCTTGATTTTGCCATCCTATATAAGGAACACCATTTTGCTATGCCATTGCATATAGTGGGATGCAACAGGGGGTCCTGAAACCAAACCCCAGCAAATATGAAGGGACAACTGTAATTCCAAATTTAAAATATTTTTTTTTCAGAAGAATTCTGATTCAAGTGCAATGTTTATTAATTAATTTCATCTTACTGTTACTCAATGAAGATTAAAATGTTTACACAGCTACAATAAAATCATATTTGAAAGTTTCAGTTTATTTTGCATAAAGAAACCTTATAAAAGAGAGGATTTTCTGAAATGTCTCATCCCAGGAAGTTGAGTTGTTATCCTTTCCTTAATCCTTGATCATGCAATAGTGTACTGATCTTGTATCTGCATGTGGTTTAGAAAATAGAAGGGATGAAAGAAAGTAGATTGCATATGATTTACCCTGTATTACTAGTATCTCATTCTTCTTTCCATAATAGAATGGCCTCATTCTGTCAATTTCAGCTTTTCCATGCATGTACCTACAAATAACATTCTGTATTCTGTTCATGAGTTTGAATACTTTCTCTCCTGCTGAAATGTGACTGGTGTGTGTTTTGGTCATTTGTCTTACCAACCAGGTCTGGCTCTATCACTACATGACAGAAATAGCAGCCTTGGGCAGCTGATGCCAAAGGGTTGGCAGTGATGCCAAGGAGTTGCCAAAAATCTGTCCTGCACTCCTGAATGTAGCTTTTTGACCTCAGATCCAATGGAAAATGCTGTCCTATAACAATAATTTAAGAAAGGTTCAGTGGATAACCTAACTGGCCTCTACATGTAGAAGTTGGGTTGGACACTTTTTTCTTTGTGTCAGGTTAGTTGTATCCCTTTTAGTCAAAATTTTCGGTGTGAAATTATCCTTCTAATTTTTGTATCATCATACAAAGAGAAATGATGTAATTTGTGAACTGCTCCTGATGGTAGTAAGGATTCTGTTGTTGTTGTTGTTGATGATGATGATAGTTATGGCTATCATTATTAACTTTTGCAATTCTTTGCTAATTTCATTCTTGAAGAAAGCATATGAAGTAAAAAAAAAAAAACACATACACACACAAACCAAATTGACAGGGCAAGACTTGTACCCAGGACCAATCTATTACAGAACAGACTGAAGACAGGAAATGACAGAACTCCACTAGTGGTCACATACAGCTCTCAGTTGAGACCCCTCAGACACAGATATCACTGAATTCCAACCTAACTTGGAAAATAAAGCTGCCCCTTCAAAGGACAGTGCTTGCCAACAGATAGCCCTCTGTATCCATGGATTTGGTATTCACGGATTTAAGTATTCATGGTTGAAAATATTCTTTAAAAAATAATAGTCCAAAAAGCAAACCTTGATTTTGCCGTCTTATATAAGGGACACCATTTTGCTATGCCATTGCATATAATGGGACTTGAGTATTCATGGATTGTGGTATCCACGGGGGGTCCTGGAACCAAACCCCAGCAACTAAGAAGGGACGACTGTACTTACTTAAAGGAGGATACACAACACAGATAGGGAAATGGGTACAAGACCTTGCCACAAACCCAGATGCCAATTCTGCCCACACATCTACTCACGAAATGTCATCACGGAACCTAATCACATCACCCATAATATTAGAGGTACTTTCACTTGTTCATCCTCTAATGTGGTATATGCCATCCTTTGTCAACAATGCCCTTCAGCACGCTATATTGGGCAAAGAGTTTGATCTCTGCACCAGAGGATAAATAGACATAAATCAGATGTTATGAATGGGAATACACAAAAACTGGTTGCAGAACACATCAGTCTTCCTGGACATTCCATCTTTGACCTCACAACAGCTCTACTTGAACAAAACAAAACAAACTACAAAGGATGATAGGACAGAGAAACAGATGAATTGGAATATATCCATAAATTCCAGTGCATCAACAGTGAGATGGACAAAGACAAATGGTTTCATGGCACAAAACACATAACACCAGTTAACACCCCGGTCTCATAAAGGCACCCTTGGCCAGTTAATTACATCTCCTTTTTGGTTCTCAACTAGCATCACATGACATTCTAAAACTCCCTCCACCATTCATATGGTCATCCACCCAACCTGACCTTAAGCAACATCTTTCCTCCTGTCTTTGTCCCTCAATGTTCGTTGTTAAACTGAATTTGTCACCTCATCACATAACCACAAATTTTGCATTTCTATGGCTATTTAACAGCCTGTTTATAAGGTCTGTTCCTAGGCACGAGTTCACTCAATGTATCTGAGAAAGGAGACCAAGTCTACAAGAGCATATGCTGCAAGTTCATTCACTTAGTCTCAAAGGTGCTACAAGATCCCCTTACTTACTTGAAGAAAACAATGAGGAATGTTAGCAATTTTCTTCTTCCAGCAAGAAAATCTTTGAAAACTGTAGTTTTCAAACACTGTTTGCACTTCAGAACTTATTTGGTGCAAAATTCACATTTGATATTTTTGCACAGAAAACAGCATTTTCTGCAAAGCACAGAAATATTACTTTCTGCTATTTCCTTTGCATAAAATATTGTAACTTAGGACTTTTCTGCACAACATTTGCATGAGTGGGGTTTTGTTGTGTGTACAGAAAGCAGTATTTTCTTAACTGGGAGCACAGAAAATAATATTTCTGTGCAGAAGTACTATTTTCTGAGCAGAAAATGTTGTTTTCTGTGTAGACCATGTGCCTTACACACACACATAAAAACCTTCATGTGCAAATTTTACACAGAATAAGCGCTGAATTATAAAGATTTTTGCCAGTCTGGGTTTCTCCTCCTCACTTTTTTCCTGACACTTGAGAAACGTGCCCTCCCATTATTGAATATCTTTGAATAATTTTTCCATATCTATTTTATACATATCTCATCTTACCCCACAGTTGACTACTTGTTTTCTGAAGAACTATTATATAGTACTTGCTGTACCCGATATAACATTCGCCAGTGGTGCATTAAGGGTGAGTCACTCTGTTGCCCTGCCCTCGCTGACACCACCGATGCCACCAGTTGATTGCCTGGGTCCCACTGCAGTAGCAGCAGGGGCAGCGGGGCAATGATGTGACGGCCAATTTTGGGAATAACGAGACCACACACATGAAATGGGGTGAAATAAAGTATTTTATTAAATTCAACCTATTTAATACCCTCTAAGATCTTCATCAGGGGGAGGCAACCTGGTCAGGGACCAGCTGAGGCAGTAGGTCTATGCTAGACCACACCCCTCAGCCTTCCCAGACAAACACCTGGGTCCTGGAGAGGAACCCCAGTTACCTGGGATTGCTCACCAGCCGGCCCACATCTGGAAGGTCACCCAAAGGTCCCTCACCAAAGCCGCATGGGTTGGGGTGAAGGATTATCCTTTAGGCCAACCCCAAGGTGGGTCTCCTTCTGTCCCCTTAGGCCACACAACCTGAAGTGAGCCTTCCAGAGACCCGTTATTCCTGCAATCAGCTGGCAATCCGGCTCCCCTCAAATCAGCAGAGCTGTTTTAGGAGGGAGCACCTTCCTGCCAAGGAGGGTCCGAGACCCACTCAAGTGGCAGGAGGGTGGATCAATGATTGCTGGTTGAAGAGGAGGAGTTGAGTGGTGGCAGGGCCTTATATGGCCTCTGGCCCCGCCCCTCTGCTCCTGTCGCAGGTGACACTGCCTGCAACATTTTGAGGGGTCTCTGATCCGCTTCGGTGGAAAAGGCGGCTCCCTCCCAAAACAGCTCTGCTGATGTGAGTTGAGCCGGAAAACCCATATCAAAAGTTGGTCTTTTTCTATAACACAATAAATAATGTCTACTATTCCAAAATTCCAATTAATTAGTTGGGTGATCTATCTTCACTGACTCAATTACAAAACAAACCATCTATCTATCTATCTATCTAAAGCTTGTGTATGTTTCCTTTCCCATTGAGCTGATTGGCGGCTTAGGAAACATACCCAACCAATCCCCTCACTCCCTCAGCCAATCACCACCCATATGCAAATTCTCTGTCCACCTCACAATCCACTTCTGCCACTCAGTCTGCATCTATACCCCAGCCTCACAAGGGCCCCTCCCTCCTCTCACTCCCTCAGCCAATCACCACCCACATGTAAAATAATGTAATATTTTCCCTAAAATAATACCATGTAGCTGAACTGTGTGAAACGAACACTACCACTCCAAGCTACAACCACCACTTGAAACCCCAGTAAGCCACATCCCAATACTAGTACTAGTACAATTACACCAGTGGCTCTTAACCTTTTCTTTACCAGGGACCCACTTTAAATATCTTTCATTGCCATCGGCCCCCAAAATTTAACTCTAGATTTAAAACCCTAACAACAACATCAATAATAACTGATAACAACTATAATAATACAGTTAGAACAAGGCCTCTTAACCTTTTCTTTACTGGTGGCTCATTTAAATATTTTTCTTTGCCTTGGACCCCCAAGACTTTAGATTTAAAACCCTAATAATACCTAACAACAATACAATCACACCCTCCATGAAATCTTCCCTCAGAGGCACTGGAGTGGGAGGGAAGACTTTTCTCCTGCTTCTTCCTGCAAGTGTGTGGCTGGAGTGGATTGAATGGCAATGTGCAGGCCCAGCCAGCCAGCCAGCCTTTGTCTTGGCTCCTGTCACATGACCACTGCAGGCAGCAGGTGGTCTGAGCAGCTTTCAAGCCTTCACAGTCCCTGTGAGGACATTGTGGACCCCAGGTTAAGAACCACTGGTCTAAATACTTGGTGAAAGTAGCATGCAAAAGCTCTGCCTTGTTTAGAGATGAGGGGGTCCAGGGACCCTTGTACACTACTTGTTAAAATAAGAAAAGAATAGAAAAGGGAGTGAAGGAGTCTCTCCAGCAAGGGGTAGAATGGTCACCTCTAACTTTTTCAAGAGTCTTTGGGCTCACCTTTGATGTGCCCACAGACTGCGGAGTGCCACCCTTCTGTTGTGATGCTAGCTGCCCTTCGAGGGCAGCATGCTAGATTACCATGGGGGAGGGGAGGTGGCTGGTGGCCAATGATAGCCCACTTTGCTCCATTCTGTTTCCCCTCCATCAACGGCTTTGACTCCTCCCACCAGCCACAGGGTTTTTTTTAGCAGACGGCAGCCCATCTGGTGCAGAATTTGTAAAGAAAGTATTTCTCCCCATGGAAAGCAGAGCCAGGGGTGGGCAGAGGACACCAACGAGTTCCCTGAAGAAGAAGAAAAAAGAGGGCCTGGAACCCCAGGGCAACCTCCCACCTCCTTCCCACCCCTTTCATTTGTATTTATTTATTTATTTATTTAAGCTGGTAAGTTCCTCAGGGCAGAAGATGTCCACTCAGTATAGGCTGACTGAGAGGCACCTGGCACAGCCTGGGGACAAACTAAGCCAAGAGCAGCCAAAACAGCAGAAATGCACAGCAGAAAAGGCACAAAAACAAAGGCTTCAGCTAGTAGCTGTTCCACAGCTCTGACCCACTTTCACAGACAAAATACTTACAGACAGCAAGGTTCATCCAAAAATATCTGGAGGTCTTTATCTTCAGTTTCAGTATAAACAAAAACAGTATATAGACAGCAAACCTCTTTAACAAACTCAACATCAATGCTCCTTTTTCTCCACACCAACCCACACACAATGCATTGTGTGCTTTGGCTATATAGGAGTGTTTGCTAGTCATCCCTCTGCCTAGCCACAGCTGGGAAAAAACCCACTTCAGCTATGCTAGTCTGTGGTCTGTTGCTCCAACTTTTTCCTTTTGCACTTAAAGCAATATTACCCTGACAGAATGAAGGGGGAAAGGGCTCAAGTTTTGGGGTGCAGAAGGGGTGAAGAGAGGAGGAAGAGATAAAAACCTACCCTACAATTAAATATATAGATTGTCATGAAGCCCAATGCAACTTTTTTCCACATGTGTTTCATCACACCATATACTTGTATCCTCCTATAGACCAATGAACCCTAAGCTGGAATAGTGTTCATGTACCCCGAGAGCAAGACAACTGGCTCTGTTCCTCATGTAGACATAAATACTTCTCCCTCTTGTTCTATCAGGTGCCTGAAGATTTGCACAGGAGGAGACAAATCACCTTTCCTTGTGAAAGCAGGGCCCTTGCTTTCCATCCAGGGAAGGAGCATTCTTGGACTTCCCTTGAGAGAGGGGAAATCATCGTTAGTGGAAAGATGAGGTACTTGGCAGCACTGAAGCAGATGCGTAACCATTTACATGAGAAGTAGTACAGTCATCCCTTCATATTTGCGGCTTTGAATTTTGCAGTTTTATTTATTCGCGGTTTGTCCTCCTTCTCCTCCCCCTCCCCGTCCAGGGGGACTGCAGCTATGAGGGTGGTGTGAGAGGAGCAGCCTCTGCCTTAGCTGCCTCTTTTACACAGAGGCAGTGGCTGAGAGTTGAGGGAAGCAAGGGAACTCCAGACACCTCAGGGGCTTGGTTCTGTTTGGGGTGGGGAGTCAAGCCTCGGGAGATTGGTGAGTTCGGGTTTAAAGCACCCAACTCCCCACTCTCCCAGGGCTTGGCTCCATTTGGGGTAGGGAGCCAAGTGGCTGCATGGCGACAGTGATGGGGCATGTGAAGGTGCTGTTGGTGGCGGAGGAGTTCTGGGAGTCCTATTTTTATTCACAGTTTTTTTTTTCCTGCAGGGGTCTTGTGCCCTAATCCCCGCAAATATGAAGGGATGACTGTATTTGCTTAGTACCATTTCTTTTGAGCCAGAAGCCTGCTTGGTTAACTAGGCTATACAAGTCTCTATGTACTCTGAGAGCTGTATAGGTTGTGCCTGTCAGAGGTCTCTAATATCCTCATCATACTTCCAGGACCATGTGTAAAAACTTTTTTTTTCTGTTAAAAGAAACATAGGGCTTGTCTAAACAGTGAAAATACTCCTCATAGAATTGAAGAATGATTTTTGTCCCAATGGGATCCCACATCATTTGGCCATATTTGGAAGGAGCGGGGGTTAAAACACCATATGCTACATGGGAAAAGCCACTTTCCCAAACTTTTTTAAAAAATGGAATGGAAATGTGCATTCCTGCTTGTTGGGACAACTGATTTGCTTTGCTGTGCTTTTCCAGTAAGAGCGGAAGTGGGAAGCTGATTGGTTGGATATGCACAGGGGGCTGAGCTTATAGAAAAGGCAGTACCTGGAATTGCTATGTTGAATTTTTGCTGTAGTGATCGTTTGCTGAAGTGATGAAACAGCTTTTTTCCCCTGTTTATTTATGTGGAAGGTTACACTTCCGCACCTTGTATTTGCTTTTTTAAAAAATATATTGTTCGGTGGCAGCAACTGGTGCGAATAAAAAAAATGAGTAATTCACTCATGCCCGCCATCTTGATTTGCAGGCATGCCTGTTTGAACATCAAATACGGATAGCTTCGCATACCTATGGTCTTGAAAAAAAAACACATGGAGACAAATAAAAGCTACTGCGAATTGGCATTAATGGGAACGAATCCACATTTTATTGCCTCGTGTAGATAAACCCATACTTTTCTTTATAATGTCCAGTGTAGCAGAAGTGGATTTCTGCTCACATAGGAATACAGAGTTGGTATCTGCTGGGATTTGGTTCCAGGAGCCACCCCCCCTTCCCCATGGATATCAAAATGCATGGATGCACAAGTCCCTTTTTTATTCAAAGGCATCGTATAAAATGACAAAATCAAGGTTTGTGTTTGTGGGGGGAAATTGGACACTATTTTCAAGCCATGGGTGGTTGAATCCGTCGATGCAGAATCCATGGATTTAGATCCTGTCCTACTTAATGTCTTCTCATTGCAGACTCTATGCACCCTTAAAATCAGGTTGGGATTTCAGGGGCTATATCCCTGTTTTTCTCTGGACATTGAAACTAGTGTATATGATGAAAGAGTTAATATGTGGATTTATTTTATCTTCCTGATAAAATAATCTCCTAGTCTTTATTTTGTTCTTTGGCGTTTGTAATGTTGGAGAGATACACACTAGATCGTTATCGTATAATTTCTCGGATGGCTCCTAATCTGTCTTTTAGAGCTAATGGAGAGGGGGACAAGGAAGAAAGGAAAATCTGCTGTACTCTGGGTGCCATTCTGCCAACAGATACAATTGGATTTCATCATTTGTTTTATAAGATACAGCAGCTAAAATAAATCTCCAGCTTTGCTAATATAAAAAGGACAGTGTTTCTCTTTTCTATGGGTCTCTGTCTCCCAAGGGAATGATGAATTCTTGTTAGGGCTAGAGACAGAAACAAAGAATTAGATTTTTATATTTTAAAACATGTGGGAACTTTATCCCAGAAGGCCTAGAAGCATCATTGTGCAATTTGTCTTGCACTTAGTGAAGCTAATCCACTTACATCTGCTCAACTCTTCCTGGACACCATCTGAAGACAATTACAAATGGCAGACTTGGAGGCAGCAACAGCATACCCCACTTTTCTTTAATATTCAGTTTCATAGTTCATGTTAAGCATGATTGAAATGAATTATTGAGGTCAGGGAAAGCAAACTATGGCAGTAATGTTTGCAGTGAAACATTCTTGTTCTATGAATGGCCCTTCTGATACATATTACAATACTAATGACATGGAGAGTTACCAGTTCAACTTTTCTTCCATGCTCATTCCATGCTTCTTCTTCTTTTATTAAAAAAAATCACAGTCTTTTGTGAATAGTTTACTTTATCTATACTATCCAATTAACTTGAATTTGACCTACGTTACTTTACTATGTAACCACACCTACATATCACTGTGTTAATGTTACCCCACATTTCTTATCACATGTTTTCTTATCTTTGGTTTTTGTGGATTTGGGGTTAGATTGTTGTATCTTTTGTCAAAAGGTATGAGCCTTGTTTTATTCTTGCTCAGACCCCAAATCCATGCACTGTAGGGAAACGAAGAAATGCACATTGCCTCAAAAATTACACTGCAAAGCAGGTAGGGGATTTTTCTCTGCAAGACAAAATGATTTTTGCATCTGACTCATACTGACTTTTTGTAGCCCCAAACAATGAAACAAATGCTCCAAGAGGCGTAAGCAATAAGTTGTAGCATGCTTACGGATTCAAGGTCTGACTGTTCCCAAAAGCTGTGAAGGCTTTTCTGGTAAGGTTTTTGGCCTGCTGACCCTCCCCTTCACCTTATGGTGAAATCACAGGGACAAGTAGGATTCTCTTTGCATCCCATGTGGGGGTTTTCCCCCCACCATTTGGATAACCTCACCGTTTGCAAAACTCATCTTATGGTGGAAAGAAAATAGGTGTTGGATTTATTGTATTTTATTGTATTTATTGTTTTTAAATGTGATTTTACATCAGTTGGTTTTAATTTATAATTGTTTAATATGTTTTTATGGGGGAGGGTGGGGGTGGGGGTGTTTGGGGATTTTATCTGTATTGTATTTTAATTTTTGTAAGCCGCCCCGATTGTTTTGACAGAGGGGTGGGGTATAAATAATTATTATTATTATTATTATTATTACTATTATTATATAAGAGAATAAAATGCATTTATTGCTGGAGCAACATTTTGCCACAGTTCACAATCCTGTTCATGTGAAAAGCTTTTTCCAATGGGGATAGTGTAAACAGAGAAGATGATTGTTTTACAGGGCCCACATGTTTCTCTGTCAGTTGCTAAGTTTTTGTCACTGGCTACCAAAATTAGAGAGAGAGAAGCTCTTAAAATCTGCCAGAATACTTTAATTGTATTATACAATTCAACCCACTCTCATAAGTTTTATAGGGAGGAGTTTGGTGAACATTCAGTTTTCTTTTTGTATTTAAATATTCCTTGGGTTATTTTGTCCATGTAATTTCCTTTTATCATATCTTATTTTGCTTTGTATTTTGATATTGTAAAATTTTGTTAAATTTGTTGGTGGGTATATAGACCATAATTTTTTTTTAAAAAAAATACAGGCTACATGACTTATTAAAACATTCCTAAAACAATAGGACATCCTTTTTTCCTATTTATTGGTTAATACAGTTTTTGCAGTAAGTACATTATCAATCATTTTACAATGATGTAGTTTTAGAATAGTTTAAAGTTAGGCACAGAACCACTACAGTAAGAGAAACAAATTGTCAGGATCAGTCCCTTTGCTCCTGTTTCTGCCATATTCATTATTTTCCCTGGAGCTTTGATGTAGAATGTGCATAGCAGTTTGTGTAGGGGTGAAGTAAGGTATGTGCAACTGTTTGGGCTGTGCTTGGGGAAACAGATAACCAGGCACCTGCAATTAATGATCCTAGCCTCAAGGTTAGGGTCTCTGGGGAAATGTTAACTTTTGTTTTAAGGGATGCCTATGTCAGTGGATAATGAAGGACCAATAACTACTGTTTACCGCCTGCCAGATTTTGTTGATTGTAAAATGTTTTTAGAGTATAACCTTTAGGCCCTCAGTCACAGCAATGACTTTGTATTGTATGCTTCCTAGATTTCTAGCAATAAAGTTTTCTGATGCAACCTGAAACTTGTGTTCTATGGATTTGGGAAAAGTGGTACCTGACAGAAGTACACTATTTAAATAAAATAAAATAAAATAAAATCTCATCCAGAAAGTTTTAATCACTGAAAACCCATACATCCAAGTGCACATTATGTTTGAAAGCAAAGAAGTAAACACTATCCACACCTGATGTTGTCTGCCCTTCATATTTTTCAGTAAATGGAAATTTGGGAATTTATTGTTTGTTGTTAAATGCAGAATAATGTACTTAGATTGTCAGTACTAGGAGTGCACACCTGCCCAGACCACAAATACTGTCCATTGGTTTGCAGATCTCAGGGTTTTTGATGTTGTTTTTCCAGGATGGTGAAACCTCTACCAAGACTTGATGCCATCTCAGAAATTTACCATCAAAGAAATATGTTTAATAAAAAATCCCCACTTCTTACATATGCTGTTGAAGTCTGAACAAATGAACCAGTCAATTGATATTCCGTTCTGGTGGGTGATTATGAAGTCATGGGGTATTCTTTATAGAGTAATAGTTGACCTATCTCAGCAGAAAAACATAGTGTTCATATTTCATAAAATTACCAATGATTTGAAGGAATTGAATTAAGATAAATGGTTTTCCTAATTCATAATACTAGAACTTGGAATTACCCATGAATACTTATTGGCAATAGATTTAAGAGTGACAAAAATGTACTTCATAGAATGCATAGATAGTGTATAGAATTCAATGCCACAAGATGTTGTGCTTGCTTAGGTGGATTTGAAAGGGCAGTGTATGGGTGCATCTACACTGTAGAAATAATGCAGTTTGACACCACTTTAACTGTCATGGTGCCATCCTACAGAATCCTGGGATTTGTAGTTTTGTGATGACCAGCATTTTTTTTTATTTTTTATTTTTTGCAGAGAGGGCTAAAGACCTTATAAAACTACAAATCCAGATCCCATAGGATGGAGCTACAGCACTTAAAGTGGTGTCAAACTGCATTATTTCTACAGTGTAGATGCACTCGATGGGCTTGTCTAGATGGGCTATTTACCACATCTTACCCCCATCTTAGTGCCCTACAGTCCATACAACACATGCCTTTTGCCTTGTTTTGCCCCTGGGCCAGGGAAAACTGTTTCATTTTGGACGAAATGGATCAGGCCCCCCCAGGCCCCCCCAGGTCCCCCAGGCCCATACCACCACACTAGCCTGTCTCTGCAGCCACTGCCGCTTCCATCCATATCACATTCCCTGCTGGTCACATGCAGGTGGCCTTGATCATGCGATTCAGGTCCCCTTCCTGGCTTCAGAGAGTACCACCCGAATGGCAGCAGCAGGCCAGTGTGGCGGTAGAGACTCCATCCTGTTTTGTGCAGGTAATGGGAGCAAAGGGCCTGATCCAGGACAAGAATACACTGATGGGAAGCCAGCGTATTCTGCCCATGTAGATGAGGCCTCTCCATTGACGTGTCCTTGTCGTGGGAGAGAGGCTTGCGTACCCTAATGATGTTTTGAGCTATGCTGGCGGTGGCATAATAGCCACTGGTAGGGTCTCCCATGCCAGACAGGTCAAAACCGAAGGGTCTGACAAAGAGCATCAAAGGGCAGGATGGGCTCTCTAGACTTGTGGCAACTGTCCTAGGAGAAGGAAAACCCGGGCAGATGGTGCTCGTCCAACCCTGTAAGGTCAACCAGCTAAGAGAAGGAAGCTCTAATCAAACCTACGGCCCGAGGACCTCACTGCCACGTCCATGCTTGCAAGGCCACGGCAGATGAATCTCTGGTTTAAAGGGTGAGGCCAGTTCTGTGCACGCTGCGCTCCACCAGAAAAATCCATTGCACAGGCTCGAAGATGAGGCCTACGTCTATTGGCAGTGAATACTAGGTAGACAAAAGTTCTGACTAAGTATTAGGCTGCTTAGATTTTCCTTGGTTTTTTTCTGGGCTGTGAGGCCATTTTCTGGAATAGTTTCTTTCTGACGTTTCACCTGCATCTGTGGCTGGCATCTTCAGAGAATGGTTGGGTAGGAGTGTGTCTGGGGTTTATATGCTGTGAACCCCTGTAGGGGAGTATATGTAAATTTGTGTAATTGAATGGTTAGTTTCTGGGTATAGAAATGCAAGGCTCGTTAGTGTCTGCTTGGCTGATGGTTGGTTGATGGGCCATTATCTGCTGGGAATCCCCATGTCCCTGGGTGGAATTCCTTTATAAGTGTTGAGTTTTTATTCTATTGTATTTCAAAACTGGGAGCCAGATTTTGTTTACTTTTAAGGTTTCTTCTTTCCTGTTGAACTTTTCCAGGTGTTTGTGGATTTCAATAGCTTCTCTGTGCATTCTGACATGATAGTTGTTGGCCTGGTCCAGAATTTCTGTGTTTTTAAATAACATTTTGTGTCCAGGTCGGTTTATAACATGTTCTGCTACTGCTGATTTTTCTGGTTGGCCCAGTCTGCAGTGTCTCTCATGTTCCTTGATTTGTGTTTGCACACTGTGTTTTGTGGTTCCTATGTAGACTTGTCCACAGATGCATGTTATGTGGTAAACTCCTATTAGGCTGCCTCCTATGTTCCTGCTTATCCATTGTGGCTAAATGATACCATTATCTTCAAAGGAAACTAATAGCTGGATAATATTAATAGCAATGCCTTCGTGCTTTGTTTCTAGGTTATCCAGAGATATTGGCTGGAAATAGGATTCTGGTCTAGATGCATAACTGTCTTTTGGGACAGGGCATGTACATTCGCTCACTGTTATGATTAGGGTTATTTTTGCTGTGTGAATTAGCTTTAAATGACTGCTTACATTGTCCATGAAGCTAAAGGTGAGTGATGGTCTGACTTGTGCCTTGTGCATTTCAAGAAAAGTTTCCATAGCCATATTCATCACCTATTGACTGTATTGTCTGTCTTAAGATGGTCTACAGCCTCTCTAACATTACCAGAAACACAATATTCTTCCTTCAAAGCAATCCACATATTTAGCTCTGATGTGTTAAGTATTAAGTGACAGACATGCATGTAAGAACAGGCCCAAGTACAAGCGTGAATTGAACTCTTGGTATGTCTAGGAGAATCCAGGCACAGCGGTAGGCATTGGGTTGCTATCTTTAAAGTGAGGTATAAGTGTATGAAATAGGGGTGGAATGCAATCCAGTGCATTCATTGAACATACAGGGAGGCCAAACTGAGAATTCGATTATATTTTATTCTAGTCTTAAAATTCATTTTAGATAGTTTAATAATAATTTGCCTCAGTTTAATCTAATTTACAGTCATGAAGGTAATTTAGACAATTAGATGGAGCTGGAGTTTGTTCCACTTAGTCTGCAACCTTCTTGACCAAAAAAAAAAAAAACAAAACCAACCTTCTCTGCAGGAAAATTTTGAACTGCATTTATGTGTCTGTATTTGTGTGTGTGTGCTATAAAAAACTAAATAGAAGGATCAAAGGCAAAACATGATTTTAAGGAACAAAAAGAATTTAAAATGGTCCCAGTTCAAGTTGCATTATTAGATACAGCTGTCAGTTTATCTTACAACTGCTTGCTAGTACCCATCCCATAATAATATGTGGTTACTGCATGATATTAGTTCTCTTCTGAAAGCCATTAATTTTCATACAGTAAGATCTTGCCTTTAATCCATGTTCCTATAAATGATTTTATGGCTTCTACTTTTGCCTATGAATCAGCCATTTTATTGCTATATTTTCTGAGTTTTATCAACAGAACCAAATTATCTTCTTAATACATCATTACGTAAAACTATGTGTAGCTTAGAATAGATGGTGGTGTTTATGAAAAATAAATGTCCTTGAAATAGAAATGAAAAGAAGAATAGGAACATTAATGTTAGTTTAAAGTTTTACTGTGGAAGATTTGTGTGGAAAATAAAGATCCCAACCTCTGTGTATTCACTGCACAGCATAATCAGGTTCATTTGACACGTTTCTGTACAGACATAATTAAGCATCTTTTTATGAGGAGTTTTGGGCACACATGGCTAGAAGTGGGCTCCTTCCCATTCTTGCCATCCAGTGGAAGAGAAAAGCCTCTCGCTGGCATCAGCCCACCCACCAGGCTTTACACCATAATGTTCAATTAGCACCCTATTTGTGATAACTGATCAGATGGGAGACAGAGGGGTAGTCCAGATAGTGAAATAAATTGTCATGGAATCTGTGGGGAATCCCATTTGTCCAAATGGTATCCTGCAGCATTTTCCAGCAGCCTGCGGAGGGACTCCTTCAATGGGCATTGGCTCTGCTTCCAGCCAGTCACAGGCAGGACAACCTGTAAATTTTAATACAACCCCTCCTGGAGGTGGAGCCAACCCCTACCTCCCCAGTTCTGTTCTACCTCGTGGTGAAGCAGGTCGGATTTCCTTTCGCTCTAGCAGCAGCTATGGAAACAAGGGATCCAACATGGCTTTCCCCATGCACAACTGCGTGCTTGGGGTAGAGCTGTCCTCCAAGGAGGAGGATATGGGTGACAATGGCCCACAGTGCCAAGAGTCTAGGCTCTGTGGTCCCTTCTTGGGATGAACGTTGAGCCAGCCAACCCAGGACGGGTCAGAGCTCAATGTGGCCTCCTCCCAGGAGGCAGACCGTGCCACTGCTGGGGACACAGTGTTGACTGCAGCCATAGGATGACACCTGGCCATGGCGATGAGGAGGATGAAGAGGTGCCTTCCTGGGAGACCTCCCCCTGCTCCTCATGGAGGGTTAGGCCCTACCACCTCCGTTTGCCACATGGATTGCGCTGATAGTGCAGCAAGTGTTGGCAGAGGACATTGGTGCCAGTGGGGACACGGGGGTGGCTGTGCAGTGGTCACAGGGGATCCCCTCTCCTCAGCTTCCCCATCTTTCCCACTCAACCATCCGGGCTGGATCGTAGCGGCAGTGCCCAAGCTGCTAAGAATAGACAGAAGCCCAAGCCTGGGCAGCCCAGTACCAATGTAGACATGGGATCACGGGAAGGGCCCAGGACCCCCCTCTGTGGAAGAAACAAAAGAAGCAGAAACGTCAGGTCCCTGAGTGGGAGGGAGGCCACAAGGAGGAGGATAGGGACTCTGAGGCTTAGGCGGAGGGAGACCTCTCTTCCGAGGGGAAGGAGAACTTGGGAGATGAGCAAGCTTCTCCACAGCTGTTCAAAACCTCCTTCTTCTGCCTCCTACTGAAGAAGGTACTTAGAGCCCTCGAGTTGGGGCCTGTGGAGGCCCCTGCAGGGGGCTCCAGCAAAGGAGTGCCCGAGCTCAGGCCTGGTGGCAAGGGGAATGGGAGTGTGCTTCCCTTCCTGGACATACTAAAGGAGACTCTGTTGGGAGAATGGGTACAGCCGGGGATCTCAAGGACCCAGCCGTCTCTGGCCAAACAGCTGCCTGGAGAGATTATGGATCTCTTAAAAATCCCTGCAATTGATGCCCTGGTGGTAGGGCTTGTTTCGGGTTCACTCTTCCCAGGGATGGAGATGAGCACCTGAAGGCCCCAGATGACAAACGTATAGAGACCTTTCTTCGCAGGTCTCATGAGGCTGCTTCATTGGCCATACAGGCAGCATCAGTGGCTTCCATTTTTGCTAGAGCCACTATTAGGTGGGCTAGGGACATGGTCACAAATGTTCCTGAACATGAAGCAAAATTTTGCCAGGGCACGAACAAGATAGCTAGGGCATCGGCATATGTAGCTGACGCCAGCCTGGATGTGCTTCATTTTTCATCAAGGGCAGTTGGTGCTAATGTGGCCACCAGATGCCAATTATGGTTGAGAAACTGGAATGCTGACAACAAGGCCAAGGCCAACCTGGCAGGATGTTCCTTTAAAGGGGAAAAACTCTTTGGAGAGACCCTGGAGGAAGTTTTATGTAGATTAAGGACAAAAAGAAGGTGCTCCCCTCCTTGCCCAAGAAGGAGGACCATAGATCCATTTTTTAAGGTTTCAAAAGTTTCAGGTCAAACAACCAGAGGGACTTCAGGCAGCACAGGGGATGTTGGAACACTTCAAAGTCCTTCCAGGAGCCCAGATTTAATCAGCTGCCTAAAGGATCCAATACCCAGGCCCCCAAGCAGGGAGGGAAATATGGGCAGTCCTTCTGACTATACAAGGGAAAAGATTGGGGGGAGGCTGACAGGTTTTGCAGGGATCTGGGAGATTGCATCCTCAGATGCCTGGGTCATAAGAACAGTAAGGCAGGGATACACCATAGATTTTTTGGCAAGGCCTCCCCCAACTTTGTACAGTCCTGCACAACTATGTGCCAGGAAAGACAACATCAGAGGAGGACGCGATCAAGCATCTACTGGAGATTCAGGCAATAGAAGAGGTCCCGGGGACTGAACAGTTTTTGGGAACCTATTCTACTCTGTTTTTAGTTCCCAAGAACAAGGAGTGGAGGGCCATCCTGAACTTGTAGAGTATCAGCTGCTGGGTGGCGAGACACAAGTTCCGGATGGAAACCTTGCACTTCATTCTGGAGGGGACTCAGGAGGGAGAATTCCTAGCCTCTCTGGACCTGTGGAAAGCCTACCTCCATATTATGATCCATCCGGCTCACAGGTGCTTCCTAAGGTTTGCATACAAGGAGGAGCATTTCCAGTACAGGGCACTCCCCTTCGGGCTTGTGTCCTCACTGAGAGTGTTCACCAAGGTTATGGTGGCCCTAGTGTTTCACCTGAGAGCTCATGGGGTGCACTTATACACGTACTTGGACAATTTACTGATCAGGGCCCCCTCCAAGTCCAGGGCAACACAGGATGTGAGGATGATTGCTTGTCTGGAGTCACACAGGTTCTTGGTGAACAGACAGAAGAGCCAAGTGACACCGGTCCAGAGGCTCCAGCACTTGGGGAATGCATTGGATACAATGAATTACCGGGTTTTACTTCCCGAGGACAGGAAGCAGAAGCTTCAGGAGTTGGTACACCAGCTGCTGGGATAGCCTACAACACCCCTGATGTCATTGGAAAGACTTCTGGGACAGATGATCGCTTGTATAGATTCGGTTCCCTGGACCAGGTTCCATCTCAGGAAGCTACAGTGGTTTCTCTTACCCTTTCAGGATCTGATAGAAGGGAAGAGCTGCAGATTTATAAAGGTATTGGCGGAAGTGAAGGAGTCCCTGAACTGGTGGCTAGGGGAGCAATTGTCACAAGGAGTTCCCATCTTGGAACCGAGGAGAACAGTGGTCATGACGGACGCATCCTTGTCGAGGTGGGGAGCCCACAGTGGAGAGCAGATGATGCAGGGGCTGTGGTCTCAGCAGGAACAAGAGTTCAGCATCAATGTATTGGAGTTGAGGGTGGTGAGGCTGGTGTTGACCAGGTTCGCCATGATGGTGGATGGGATGCATGTTCTCATTCGCAGACAACATTTTGACAAAGGTCCACATGAACAAGCAGGGGGGACCCACTCGCAGGCCCTCATGGAGGAGTCAGAGAGTCTGTTTCAGTGGGTGGAAAATCACCTCCTCTCGATCAAGGTGGAGTATTTACAGGGCAAACTGAATGTACAAGCCAACTGGTTGAGTTGGCACACGCTGGCCCACAGCAAATGGAGTCTCAACAACCTGGTATTCCTGATGATAGTGTTCCAGTTTGGAGAACCATGGTTGGACCTCTTTGCATCAGAAGAGAATCACAAACTAAGGTGTTATGTACCCAGGTTCTGGACTCAGGGAGCATTAGCCTTCGATGCTCTGACGATACCCTGACCGAAGGTGTTGTTTCGCCTTTCCACCAACAGTTCTACTGGGCAGAGTATTAAGGAAGATCAAACAGGAGAGGGCCGAGGTTATCTTAATTTCCCCTCGGTGGCCGAGAAGACCATGGTTTCCAGACCTGGTACATCTGCAGGTTCAGGATACGTGGCCTCTACCACCGTGACTGGATCTTCTAATGCAAGAAGAGTTTCTCCATCCAGATCCACGCTGGTTACAACTCCATGCCTGGAGGTTGAGCGGGAGAGATTGTTGAAGAGAGGGTATGATCAGGAAGTGGTTAACACCATGCTAGCAGCTCTATGGACATCCACAGTTCGATTGTATGAGGTTACATGGAGGGCCTTTTGTAGGTGATGTCATAGCAAAGGTATTAGACCATTGCATGCTTCTGTTAGGTCAGTGCTAGCATTTCTTCAAGCAGGGTTAAAGAAGGGGCTGGCCGCCAGCACACTAAAACATCATGTTGCGGCCCTAGGTTCCATTTTGAAGGGTAGTTGGGGCAAGTCCTTAGCCTCTCACTCCCACGTACGGAGTTTCCTTAAAGGAGTGGTCTTGGTACGCTCCGCAGTGGTACATAGGTTTCCATCCTGGAAGGTAAATGTTGTTTTGAAGGCGCTGATGCAGCCACTATTTGAGCCAATCAAGTCGGTGAACTTGGGCTTACTCACATGGAAGTTGGCCTTCTTAGTAGCCATTACATCAGCCAGGCATGTCTCAGAATTGAGCACTCTGTCAGTGTGTGAGGAACTGTGCGTGTTTCAAAAGGATTCAGTTACTCTGAGACTCAACCCTTCCTTTGTTCCCAAGGTAAATTCACTTTTTCATAGGGCACAAAAGATAGTGTTGACTTCATTTTGTCTGCATCCACGGGCCGACTTGGAGACAGTGTGGCACATGTTGGATGTCAGAAGAGCCTTGAAAGTGTATTTGAGAAGGACAGAGGAGTTTCGTAAGTCTGATGCTCTTTTTGTAGTCTACACGGGTCAGGCTAAAGGGAAGAAGGTGTCATCTACGATAGCAAGGTGGTTGAAATGTATTGAGCAGGTGTATTCTGCTAGTGGTTTGGCAGTTCCGTCAGATATTCAAGCTCATTCTATGCGTAGCGCATCCACTTCTGCAGCGCTGGGTTTGTCTCAGTCCATAGTTGAGATCTGTAGAGCTGTGACTTGGAAGTCTTCTTCTACGTTCACGAGGCATTACAAGATTGATGTGTATGCATCAGCCGACGCAGCTTTTGGTCGGCGAGTGTTGCAGCAAGTTCTTCAGTGACTAGATAAAGAATTTTTTTAAAAAAGATCCCACACATATTTGGACCGCTGTTCTAGGTCCCATTCAAGGAGTCCCTCCCCAGGCTGCTGGAAAATGGAACATTGGTACTTATCGTAAAGGTTCCTTTTCAGTAGCCATGGGGAGGGAGTCCTTACCCTCCCCCCCAAAAAAGAAAAAAATAAGAAGGAATACCGAGGAGAGAGATGTGTTATTCATCTTTCTGTTTTTTGATGACGTGTGTGTTTTGTGTGTTTGTTGTACTGTAAACAGTTGGCTGGAGCTATATTAACTTATCTCTGGGGAGGTAGGGGTTGGCTCCACCTCCAGGAGTGGTTGTATTTACATTTAAATTTACAGTTTGTCCTGCCTGCGATTGGCTGGAGGCGGAGCCAATACCCATTGAAGGACTCCCTCCCCATGGCTACTGAAAAGGAACCTTCACAGTAAGTACCAATGTTCCATTTCATCACTTTTGGAGGGAGGGGGAGCAAAATTTGGGAAAGTCCACAGCAAAAGCCTCTGGGTCTTTTCCCAAGTTTTTTGACAACTGTGGGGGAAATGTGCACACCTGCATGTTAGGTCAACCAAATCACATCTCAGCACATTGCTGAAGAGGATAGCAGATTGGTCAGATGTGTGCAGGGGGCAGAGCTTACTAAGAAGGCAGATCCTGGAACCACCATGTTGGATTCTTGCCATAGCAATTGTGTGCTGAGGCGATGAAACAGCCTTTCTTTTTCTTTTTTTTATTTTTTATTTTTTTGTCCTTTAAGCAGAAGACTGCTCTTCTGCACCTTTGATTTAGTTTGTGTTTTATTTTTTAAAAAATATTGTTTGGAAGGGGCAAGTTGGCACTTGCCATCTTGATTTTCTGGCATGCCTCCCTGTGAATAGCAAAAACAGATAGCTTTTTAAACCATTGACCTTGCAAAGAAAAATTGCTGCTGCATTTTGGCATACATGTGCACCAATCTACATTTTATTCTCTCATCTAGACCACCAGCACGAAGTCTTTCATTACAAAGGTTTACTGAAACCTCCAATTTTAGAAAATGAAGAGAAAGCTGCTTTCAGAGCACTTGGGAGAAACAAATCACCAGAAACAGATGATATACCAATAGAGCTACTTCAGTCTACAGCAACAGAAGCTATTCTAGTTCTAGCTAAAAGTTGTCAACAAATATGCAAAACAAAGCAATGGCCCACAGATTGAAACATTCCAGTCTTCAAGAAAAGGGGCACCAGAGATTGCAGTAACTACAGGACCACTGCATTAATTTCCCATGCAAGCAAAGTGATGCTCAAAATTCTACAACAAAGACTTCTACCATATATGGAGCAAGAATCCATGCTGTTAAATTGACCATTTGTAAGCCACTCTGATAGCCTTTGTGGCTGAAGAGCGGGATATAAATAAATAAATAAATAAAATAAAAATGCTGGGTTCAGACATATCCAGGCTGGGTTCAGAAAAGGATGATGCACTAGGGATCATATTGCAAACATACATTGGATAATTGAGCACACCAAAGAATTTCAAAAGAACATCAGCCCATGCCTTGTAGATTATGGCAAAGCCTTTCATTGTATAGGTCATGAAAACTATGGATTGTCTTAAAGAAATGGGTATGCTACAATATTTGATTGTCCTGGTGCATAATCTGTACTCAGGACAAAAGGCTACTATTAGGAAAGAATATGGAGAAATGGAATGCTTTCCAATTGACAAAGAGGTCAGGGCAGACTGCATTTTATCACCCTATCTGTTTAACTGGTATGATGAACATATCATAGTTAAAGCAGGATTTGATGTGGAGGAATGAAGTGTGAAAATTGGCCACCATACCAGCAGATAAAACCATAATACTCACAGGAAATAGCAAAGTCTTGGAACTATTGCTCAAAAAGTTACTCCTTTCCCATACTTTGGCTTTGTCATTAATCAGAATGGGGACTGTAGTGAAGAAATCAGAAGACGTCTGGGGGGTTGTCTAGATGGTGAAAATAATTCTAATTGAATTCGCTGAGAATACCTTTGCCTAGATGAGCTGCTCAGGAGATTTGTGGTATTCAGAAGGAGGGGGCAAAAACACCATATACTGCACAAAAAGAGATTTTGCAGTTTTCCGTGAAGTATTTTAAATACTGTGGGGGGTGGGATACACACTACTGGTTGTTTGAAGAATGGATTTGCAGTGCTGCACATTTTGGCAAAGGTGGAAGTTGACATCTGATTGGTCTGCCATCCAAGCAGAGCTTGGCTTTCCAGCAGTCGAGTCCAGAAGCACCATCTTGCTGTTCCAGATGAGTGAATGTGCATATTTTTACCACCCTAGGGCAAAAAACCCTCTTTTTTTACCAGCAGTTCTCCCTTCCACCCATTTACGATAAATGTTTTTTAAAGAATTTGCAGCAATGATAACATTGGGGGGGGGGATAATAGGACCCCATACTCATGTTTGCTATCTTGATTTGCAGCGTGGGTCTGTCTGAACCTCAGTGTGGATAACTTTATAGACAGTTTTTGGTGCCAGAAAAAAAAAAGGAAAAGAGAGAGAGCTACTGTAAATTGCCGGTAATGTGCATCCCCGCACAATATTTCCTCCCACCTAGCTGAACCCTAGGGATTAGAAGGGCAGCTATGCAGGAACTAGACATGATCCTGAAGTGTCAATATATATCTTTGAATACTAAGGTTAAGATTGTCAATGCCATTGCATTTCCCATTTCTATGCATGGTCGTGAAAGCTGGACAGTGAAGAAAGCTGACAGGAAGAAAACTCAATTCAGATGTGGTGTTGAAGAACAATTCTACGGATATTGTGAATGGCTAAAAAGACAAATAAATGGCTCCTAGAGCAAATAAAGTCTGAACTCTCCCTAGAAGCCAAGATGACTAAATTGAGACTGTCATACTTTGGCCATGCAAAGACATGACTCACTAGAAAAGACAATAATGTTTGTTAAGGTAGAAGGCAGTGGGAGAAAAGCAAGACCACATTTCAGATGGATAGACTCAATGAAGGAATCCTTGGCCCTGAGTCTGCAAGACCTGAGCAGGGCTGTTGATGAATGGGAGACTTGAAGGTCTCTCATTCATGAGGCCACCATAAGTTGAAGTTGACTTAGCAGCAATTCACAACAACAACATGAACTGGAACATTACTATTTACATTGTAGAGCAGATGAATTGTACAAATTCAGAGAGACACACGAAGAGAGAAACAGAAAGTGGCTGTACGGGATTCCTAAAGCCCCTTCCCAACTCAGTAGGTTATAGATTAACCCACTGAGTTCAAATTTGCAGTGGTTTAGCCTGAGTCTTTCAGCATAAGCCTCACAGAACTATACTAATTTAGATTGCTACAATATGATGATGTGTGATCAAAGAGCGTTTGTTGAGTTAAGGCTATTGTGTCTCTTGTGGTAAGACTGTTTGTGTGAGCTGGGAGGAGGCTTGCTTGTGTGCTCATTAGAGTTCTGTTGTTCTACAGTTTGCCCTCTGTATCCACAGATTTGACATCCACGGTTTCCACCATCCATGGCTTGAAAATATTCCCCCTCCAAAAATGTGAATAAATAGATACCAAGAAGCAAACCTTGATTTTGCCATTTTATATAAGGGGCACCATTTTACTATGCCATTGTATATAATGGGACTTTAGCATCCAAGGATTTTGGTATCCACAGGGGATCCTGGAAGCAAACTCCAGCGGATATCAAGGGCCCACTGTATTACATTTTGGTGAGCCTGTGTCTACTTGGTTAAGGATGATTTTTTAGCGAACTGAGTGGTGGCTTGCTTGTGTGCTCATTAGCATTCTATTGTTCTATTGTGTGTAGGCTCAGGTCCTCTGCCTGAGAATGTGGGTGTGAGGTGTGATGGTGCCTTCTTTACACATAGTTAATCTCATGTTGCCAACCTGATCAGGAGGGCTTTAAACTGAGTTATATGGGGCAGGGAGAACTGGGCAAATAGTATAAGAAACCAACAGTGGAAGGGGGGAAAACTTAAATAAGTAGCTGGGGGGAAATGACCCATGGTCTTAGATGCCTCTACACTAATGCATAAGAGCATGACAAATAAACAAGATGAACTAGCACTCTTAACAAACAAAGCAAATATGATATAATAGGCATCACTGAAACCCAGTGGGATGAGTCTCAAGGATAAAATATAGTAATAGAGGTATAACCTAGTTCAGAGAAACAGACCAAACAGGAAAGGAGAAGTAGCATTGTATGTCAAGGATGTTTATACCTGTAAAGAGATCCATGACCTAAATCCTAAAAGCCAGGTTGAGAGCATCTGGGTAAAAATTAAGGGTGAGAGAAACAACAGGGATGTCATTATGGGGTCTACTACAAATTCCCAAGCCAGACTGTGGATTTGGATAATACCTTCCTGGAACAGATGGTCAAACATCCATAAAGGAGATAAGGAATAGCAATGGGAAATTTCAACTATTCTGATTTTTTGCTGGAAGTGAAACTGCCAAGATTACAAGATCCAAGAATATAAGGGCCCCAGAGAGACGCAATGTGTAGATTGGTACAAGGAATAATTGTCATGAAACAGAAAGTATATTCTGCTGAGTTGCCTTGCAGACAATTTCATTATCCAGAAGCTGGAAGAGGCAACAAGAGGATCAGCTATTTTAGTTCTGACCCTAACCAACAGTGATGATGGGTTAATATGGTAGAAGGTGCAAGATCCTAAGGTGGGAGTGACCATGTTCTCCTGCAGTTTGTTATACAGCAGAAAGGGGAAGCCAAGTGTAGTCACACACATTCTAGGCTTTAAGAAAGTTGATTTCAAATAAATTTAGGGAAGTACTCAGTGTGCACCCATGGTCAGAAGTACTGTTCATGATGGATGGGAGTTTCTTAAAAGTGAGATATTGCAGGCACAACTTCAAATGCTTTCAATGAGGAGGAAAAATGGGAAGTGTCTAAAGAAACCAGGATGGATGTCTAAAGAACTTTCAACTGAGTTAAGACTTAAAAAGAAATGGGAAAAAGGAGAAATCACCAAAGAATAATTCAGATGATTAGTCAGCAAGTGTAGGGTGAGGGTCAGAAAAGCTAAAGCACAAAATGAGGTCAGGCTTGCTAGAGATGTTAAAAGCAATAAAAAGAGCTCTTTTTTATTATGCCCATACCAAAAGGAAGAACAAGAAAATGGTAGGGTCACTGCACGGAGAAGATAGCAAAATGCTAACAGGGGACAGAGTAAAGGCATAACTACTCAACCATTTTATTGTCTCAGTCTCCTCCCAAAACAAAAACATTGTTAAACCTGGGGAAAAAATGGAGTAGATGATTCACTGGGGGAAATGCAGCAGAGAATAATTAAAGAGGTAGTACAGCAAAACCTGGCTACTCTAAATGATTTTAAGCTTCCAGAGCCACATGAACTATATCCAAGGGTATTAAAAGACCTGGCAGAAGTAATCTCAGAGCCACTGTCATTTTTGTGAAATCCTGGAGATCAGGAGAAGTCCCAGCAGACTGGAGGAGAGCAAATGTTGTTCCCATTTAAAAAAGAAACAAACAGAAAAGAGGACCCAAATCATTGCTGCCCAGTCAGCCTGACATCAATACCAGGAAAGATTCTAGAGCAGATCATTAAAAAGACAGTCTATAAGCACTTAGAAAGGAATGGCATGGTCACTAAAATTCAGCATGGGTTTCTCAATAACAAGTAATGCCAAACTAATCTTACCTCTCTTTTTAGATAGAGTTACAAGCTTGGTAGATGAAGGTGATGCTGTGGATGTAGCATATCTTGATTTCATTAAGGCCTTTGACAAGCCCCCCTCCCGATATTCTTGCAAGCAAGCTAGTGAACTGTGGTGTAGACAATGCTACTGTTAGGTGGATTTGTAATTGGTTGACTGATTGAACCAAAAGAGTGCTCACCAATGGCTCCTGTTGATCCTGGAGAGAAGTGACTAGTGAGATGCCACAGGGGTCTGTCCTGGACCCAGTACTTTTCAACATCATTATAAATGATGTGGATTACAAAATAGAGGGTATGCTTACCAAAAATGCAGATGACACCAAATTAGGAGGGCTGGTAGTGGTTTGAGCATTGGACTACGACTCTAGACACCAAGGTCCAAACCCCCACTTGGCCATGGAAACCCACTGGGTGATCTTGGGCAAGTCACCCTCTCTCAGACTCAGATAAAGGCAATGGCAAGGCCCCTCTGAACAAATCTTGCTACAAAAACCCCATGATAGTTTCAACTTAGGGTCACCATAAGTTGGAAATGACTTGAAGGCACATGACAACAACTATATTAACAAGTATCCAAAAGGATGCTTTAGTACACAAAACTATCAGGTTTGACATATTCCCCTATTCTTTTGAGTACCAGATCTTTGCATGAGTAAAGATTTCATTTCAACTTGTCTTTTGTAAGAATTTACAGAAATGTGCACATATTCTTTATATTTAATCCACCTCTATTGTGGGTTGAAGCAAATTTTGGTACAAGGAATGTAGCAGTTGGTGGTGTTCCCCAACTATGTCTAAAGGCTATGTTGAGTTACCAAAATCCTTAATACTGGGTATGAATTAGATAACTCTTGTAGAGTGCCATGCCATTGCTCATGATCACTTGCTAATATGTTCCCATTTTGATTAATATAGAATTGGGTAGATATAGTCAAACTGGCAGCAGAATCTCTTAGCTCAAAAAAGTATAAAATAATGAATGGACTTGATTACCCAATTGCAAAAATATTTGGTAACTAGCCATTAAATAATTAGGGAGTAAAGAGAAGTCAATAAAATCTTGCATCCTGTCGGGCTTCCAGAGAGACTCAATATGCATATTGGTACAAAGAGTAATTGTCATGAAACAGACAGTGTATTGTGGTGAGTTGTTTCTATGATGTGGAAGTAGTTTCTATGATGTGAATGTAATATGCATAGAAAATAGGGAACACACACAGAAATTACAGGACTATTAAACAATGCTTTTAGTTCTGCATCTCATGGCAGACCAAAATATCTAGCATCTTAATATTGTTTCATAAAATTGAGAGTTATGTATTTATAATCAGTAGTTTTATGGTACCTTGGTGTCATTTACTCTGCTTTATCAACAAAATAAAAAAAAATCTATATGTTAAATGGGGGGGGAAACCGTATCTGTCAGGTTGAAATTAAAATTGTGCTTCCCCAAAATAAGGTAATTTGTTTCTTTGAAGCTACACACTGGTAATTGCAGATTTGAAGGGGGAAAAGACATTTAGTGAGCTTCTGGAACCTATAGGATGTGGAGAGTAACTGAATCTTGAAACACAGAGTATGTTAACTTTGTATGTTAAATGGAAAGAGAATTGGCCTACTTGGGCCTCAGGCAAGATTACTGAATTTCAATGTTTGTCAGATGGTATCATGGAGTTAATAACTTCCCATTCTGATGCAACACAAAGACATTTCACAAGGGTAGAAACCTTCTCCCTTCTTTGGCTTAGTAGTAAAACAGTCTGCTTTAGGGCTAGCTTTTAGAGCTATATAGCTTATCTGTGATTTTTTTGGAAGGGTTCCTCCCATTTCCCATTTTTTAACTTGAACATCTATTACCATACCACCCATCTTTAAGAAGCCCAAATAAAACAAGAACACTTGTTTAGAAGCCGAGGTATACAACTGTGATATAGCATGGACGCTGCACTGGGAAGTTTACTGCTAAGTTAAGATTCGGATCCAACTATCCCCATTCTAATAGTATAAGAGCTATCCACTATATCAAATTTATTTTTTGTTTCCACTAATCTCCATAACCTCCATGATTAGCAGAACTTTGAATAGTTTTTTTGGAGATGATGTTGAACCAATTAAATTCTCTACTACAGTGGATGAAGCAGAAGAGCCAGAAGGAGCAGTATGAATTGATCTTATCTTCACCAACTGTATCAAGCATTATTTTAAATGTTTCTCAGCCACACACCCTTCAGCTTAATTACTCAAGTGAGACAAGTCTGTTAAAACTATAGTTTATGGCTGGAAATGTATTTGCAAAATATGCTTCTTTCAGCAAATAAACTATATCACAATAGCAAAGCATGTAATTTTGAGAGCATTCCTGCACCTGGGCTTTCCAAATCATTGAATGTTTCAAAAAAATAAAAGGAAGGGAAGAAAACATTTGAAAAATGAGCTGGAGGACTTGGATTTGCGGTTCTCGCTTTTAATCCGGGCAAATGCTTTCTTAAAAATTGTTTTTAGTTTGAATTGCTTTTAAAGTTCTCTGTTTCATCCTGCCTGTTATATATATATATATATATATATATATATATATATATCTTAAAATCTGTATGGTTTTTTGGTAGGGGGAGTCTTTTATTCGTTTCATTGTTAGCTGTGTTCAGTTCAATATTTTAATCAAAAGACGCAGGGTATACTTAAATGAAACAAATACCTGGATTTTATTTTAATATCTAGTTATTATGGATATAACAAAACAGTCATAGAAATAGTTAAAAAAAGGTGGGGGATTTAATAAAAAAACACAAAATATAGTACATATTACTTTAGTCATGCATGAAGGTTTATGCTTCCTTATCATATTAACCTTAGGTGGTTTTGGTCAACCTATCACTTTGTTTAGTGTGAATATGAACCCTGGTTTGATTAATATTTGATAAAGTAAATGCAGGATATATAGCACTGTTCATGTGGGCTGTAATTGCCTATCAGTGGGTCAGCATGCCAGTTAGCAGCAAATGTGCTATAGCGTCTGGAGAAAGAAAATCCCCTTAGAAGTGCCTTGCATTGTCATGGAATAAGGCTGGGGGGCGGGGAGTAAGTCAGAATCCTGTGAACCAGACGTGCCATCTTTTCACATATGGAACTATCCAGTTGTGTAAGTGGATATACATTTTTGTTGTTGCTGTGTGCCTTCGAATTGTTTCTAACTTACGGCAAATCTAAGGCAAACCTATCATGGAGTTTTCTTGGCAAGACTTGTTCAGATGGGGTTTGCCATTGCCTTCCATTGAGGCAGAGAGAGTGTGACTTGTCCAAGGTCAACCAGTGGGTTTCATGGCTGAGTGGTGATTTGAACCTTTGTCTCCAGAGTCTTAGTCCAACACTCAGACCACTATGCCACACTGGCTCGGTTGTACATTTTACTGGCTTGCACAAGGATTTCTTGAAGGCCTCTTTGTGTGAGTGTTCCACAAGGTGATGTAACAGTCAGCATTGATCCCAAACTGATACATGAGTACAGCTCTGTCCTTCCCCCACTGATTTGGGCACTTCACTTCTCTCCACAATCCATGGATTTCAGCTGGTGGAGCATTATTCTACATGAGCTCTCAGCAGGATCTCAGCCTAAGTTTATTAATCACAATATACTGAAAAACACATCCACTTGAAACACACCAGCCTGAAAATGGTTTTGGAAGATGTGCACTGATTACTTGATGAGAATTCTTAGAACTCTTAGGCAAAAACCATAATTAAGTCAATTAATACCTAGTGATTAGTACCCATTCTAATGTGCACACTTTGTACACTGGAATAATCAGATAAAGAATTTCACCATCTGGATGTACTTAACATAAATGCATTATATTGTACCATCAGAAAAGTTCAGCATATAGGCTGTGTTCTGTGGAAAAGTAAGGAAACAAAACTCCCATATAAACACACAAAACCTAAGATCCTACCTGTTTGGATAGCTCTGCATGTGCAGTCTTGTGTTCTTCCACCACCCAGCAGCTGTCAAGCCCTAGGAGAGGACCCTGCTGATGTTGCTTAGGAGTAGAAAGGCAATTCAGACCATGGAGAAGCAGCTAGTGCCAGCTTAGTCAGGGTTGGAAAATGAGGGTGCACTCTCAAAGGAAGTGCACCCACCTTTTTGCCCCTTGGAGCTCAGAGGACCACAATCTTTATACTGTAATCTGACTTAGGTCCCATCTACATGATGAAAAAAAAATCTGTTTGGGGGTAAAAATTTTGAAAAGGCAGCCATTTGAATGTGTATGATCTGCCTACATGATTTTTTACCTCCCCCTAAACTCCATATGACCCCCCCCTTGCCCAGCTGGCTGGAGCGAGTGATCCAAGTGGTGGTATTAAATCTCCTGCCACTTTTTTTTTTAATTTAAAAAGGTGCTTGTTATGCAGAGGGTTGGTTTTCTGTATTTACAATATAAAATAAAAATGAATAAATGCAAAAATCTCCATTTCATGGACTTACCGGACTCTCGCTTAGCCGGGAATCCAACATGGTGGCCGCTCCCAATTTCCCTCTTTGCTAGCCCCACCCTCCTGTGCTCAGCCAGCCAATCAGATTACACTGCTTGTTTGTATGTGTGCGAATGGGGTGTACAGATGATCAACAGTTTGAACAGTTGTACGGATTATTTGCCAAGATCCGCTATTCCTTGCCAATTTCACATACTTTAGGGGGGATTTGCTAGCCCCCCTTCTGAAAGACACAAATGCATCTGAATGGCTGTGTGTACACATTATTGATCTTTCGAATGCCGTATGGATTTTTTTTTTCATCATGTAGACGGGACCTTACTCTCCCCACCCCACCCATCAGTATATGAAAAAATATGGGATCCCTTCTGGGGCTTTGACCAGCTGCTGGATGATGAGAGATTTTTGGCTAGAACACAAAATGCAAAGATGCCAACATACATTAAAAGAAAAATATCTTATTGTTATTGTTATTATTGTTATCATTATTTCTGTCCTAGCTTTTCCCGGTTTGGGACTCAAGGCAGCGTACAATAAAAAGACATAGTTAAAATCAGCAAAATACAAAAGTTAAAACACAAATAAACAACTAAAAAAGTTAAAAACAGCTAAAAAGTATTTTAAAGCACACACACATATACACATACGTGTATACAACATATATCCCAGCACAGCCATTAGCATTTTTTTTAAGGAGACAAATTGTACAGTTGTCTACATAAATCAGATAATCCTATTCAAGGAAGGAGCAATATTTGCCAGTAAAGTGACTCAGTTCATGTCTTGGGACATGGACTTCTTTAAACTTAAACACTTCAGGATCTTGTCTAGTTCCCTCATAGCTGCTCTTCCAAGTCCTAGACTTCTTCTGATTTCTTGACTGCAGTCATGCCTCCTTCTTCCAAGTCTATTTTTTTTTTACATATGGTATGTTTAGCATACAAGTTAAACAGAGAGGGTGATAAAATGCAGTGTTGCCTCACCCCCTTGCCAATTGGAAACCATTCAGTTTCCCTGTATTCTGTCCTGATGGTAGCCTCTTGTCCTGAGTACAGGTTATTGTGGCACATCCATTTGTTTAAGAGGAATCTATAGTTTTTCATGATCTACATAATCAAGGCTTTGCTATAATCTATAAAGCTCCAGTGGCAGGTGTGTGTGTGAGTCAGCACTTGAGAGTATGCACACTTCAGATGCCTGATGTAACTGGCATTGTTTAACTGCCTATAAACGGGAGATGGTAATTATCTCTAGTGTGGGTTTGTTGTGGATGGTGGTTGGTGAAGCAGTTTGTTGGTTTAAGAGAGATTTATGAGTATTAGAGACTGCTGTCCTATACTCTGTATATGTATTGTAAATATACTGCAAACACAAATTAAAGCCCTCAAGTTGAGTGAAGGCTGGCCTTGTTGCTGTCTTTATTTGGCAAGCCAGAGCTCAAGGCAGTGTGCTGGGGTGAAGGAATTTTTCCTTCTCAGCCTGAAGTCTTTTGCAGAAATCTCTCCAGAAAATCTTCTCCTTGGCATCCTGTCGACGTGGAACAACTCTGCAGGTGGTCATGGTGGACACAGTGCGTCTTTCTATGCCCCAACACCTCTTGCCTTGCAAGAGAATGAAATCCCACTACCACAGAAAGGTAGTGCCATTGGTGGGTCTGTATGCATATGCACCGTCATACAATTTTTATACATTTATTTATTTTAAAAACTTATTTTAAAAGTATTTTTTGGCCATCAGGGTCTGTTAAGTGATATGCAATAAAAAAAAACCACCGTATCAAAATGGAACAGTAACAAATACTCTTTAAATACAGAGTAAAAACAATTTAAATTGTAAGGTAGGTAGTAGTAACTGGCAAATACAATTCAACACTCATTTTAAAATAATCAGAAGTGCCCATTCATATTATTTCAACTTAGATATATTTATTAGGCTAAAAAAATTTAGTGTATTCTGTACAAAATTCACAATTCTTTATATAAATTTATTTTTGCACAAAATTAGGGGAATTTGAACAATAATAAAGTGTTTTTTTAACACAACTGAATTTTTCGTCAAAAAAGGTCCCCCAAAAAGCAATGGAAAACATTCCAAACCTCTCACAGTGAGGAGACTTTTGAAGATATTAATTCTTACGAGAATAAAATAAGTGAAGATTTACATCTTTAAATGCCACCCATTTGTTTCATTTCTTGGGCCTATTGGGCAGGCTTGGGAGCCCTAGTGGCACAGTGATTAAATGTCAGTACTGCAGCCACAATGTTGCAAGTTTGATCCCAAAAACTCCAAGGTTCACTCAGCTTTCCATCCATTCATAGGTTGGTAAAATGTGTACCTGGCTTGTGGGGGCGATTAACTAATACACATTGGAAACCGCTTAGTGCCTAGCATGCTATAAAGTAGTGTAGATGTGTAAAGTGCAGTTGCTTAACAATTTGTAAGCCACTCTGAGAGCCTTTGTGGCCGAAGAGCAGGGTAGAAATACCTAAATATATAAAATAAAATAAATAAAATATTCTGAATTTCAGGCTGTGATGATAATTTGAACAAACTGTTCTTTGCTATTCACAGGTTGGAGGTGTAGGTAAAAAACACTCCGTAAAGATGAGGAAAGCAGGGACAAATTTCAGAGGGAAGGACAAGAGTGGGTGAGGTGTGGTGCCTACGTTTTCATAGGAGGTTCTGGGGGGGGGGGATGTCTGTGTTTTCTGTTGCCAACCTAAAAGAAAAATAATGTTTGTGTTATTCTTCATAGCCTTTTGCACTTCCTGAAATGTCCAGAACATTGAGGTAAAGGCAGGTCAGTTTTCCTCTTAAAAAAAAAAAAAATCAGCATCCTGATATATCTGGAGTTGCTTTCATGGACAGCTAATCATGGCAGTCTTCTTTGCCCTGTATATTTGCCCTGGTACTGATGCATCTTCATAATGTAGCATTTTCCTAGGGCCATAGCCACTTCATATCCAAAGCATGTGACAATTATGATTTTCCTGTTCAAATATACAATAAGGAAAATAATTATTAATAATTAGGAAGGACCTTGGTTCACTTAAGAATAAATCTCCATCTATTATAACCCTCTTCTAAGTTTCAAACATTCACCTGAAATCATCCAGAAAAAATATTCCTCCCCCACCTCCACATCATTAACCAAATCTGTGCCATAACTCATGGAAGTCAGGTGTTCAGAGCAGCCCTATGCATACATGTAAATATCAGGCAAGAAGGCATGCAGACAAAAACCCTTCTCAATTGTTACCTCCATATAATTAAAATTGTATGAGGGAAGAACATTAGGGTGTCTTGCTGTCCTCATCCTCCTGACATCTGCTTTCTGAGATGAAAGCTTGAAGAGGATGTACCTGTGTACATCCTCTCTGCTCCTTTCTCCATGGATTTACTATGTAGAAGAGTATGCCTAAACAGGGTTTGATCCTTTTAGCCATTTGAACATGTGTGTGTACAGAATAATTGCACAATTTCTGTAACACGTGGTTGGTCCTGTCATCTCATGTGGAATAGGAATTGAAAAACCTATCACTGTTTACTTTTAGTAGGACGGGGGAAATTCATGATGTGATGATTTTAAAATAGGTGAACTCGCCACGGGTCAGCGTAAGAGGGGCACTCCAAAAAAGCGATACAAGGACTCCCTGAAACAACATCTCAGGCTTGGCCAAATTGACCACCAACAGTGGTCCGCCCTGACCTCACACCGGGAGGCATGGAGACGCACTATCCACAATGCTGCAACCTTATTTGAGAACTCACGCCGAACAAGTCTTGAAGAGAAACGACAACGCAGAAAGAATCACAACCCAAAAACATCATCCAAGGAGACCTTCTGCTGTCCTTTCTGCAACTGGACTTGTTTATCTCAGATTGGCCTTTTTAGTCATCAGCATGCTTGCAGAAAGTGCAGGATGAGTCCTTGCTGAATCTTTGTTTGCGAAGAAAAACCAGAGAGAGAGACCTTACAAGACTCCTTTGATACTTCTATCTTTAGTTTGATTCTCCTGGCTAAACTGAAATAATTCTTTCTAAGATATTTTGAAGACTTTATTGTTCATATGACTCATTAGTAGAAATAATTCTAGAAATAGTAGAGTCACAGTATTTCATTCCAAGATCCTTTAATATTTTTTGTGTGGGTTGATTGCCATAGCAAGTGGAAGTACTTATAGTACTGACTTGTATTTAAATCAGCTATTTAACTCAGCTGAACAAAATATAAAACAATTCAAAACTTATGTAACTTGTTCTCTCAGGATTCAACAGTATATGCAACAACAACAAGAATTTGATGGAGATTTAAGGAAAAGGGAAAATTTAGCTTCCTTTAAAAGGATGCCACAAAATATAGGAAGCCAATTCCTTTTCAGTCAGATTTCAGTGTTCTAATTTCTGACTAGAAACCCCCATGCACTGATTTGTTTTAATTTTCACTTTCTGACCAGAAGACATATATCATTACAGAGTGCAAGTGTAGAGTATAGAATATAATTAGGTTTTGGCCATTGCGTCCAGAAAACTCCCTGCTTGGACTTTTTACTGCCAAGAAATCTGTGTGAAAAATTGCACCATCTTTCTTTGTTTGGCCATATGATACAGCTATTCTAGGGGTGTGCTAATCAATATATTTCCAGTCCATGCCACCTCCCTATTTATCCACACATAATTCTGTTCTGTCCCATGTACTCATTTTTTATAAACTCTATGCTGCCAAACAGGGTTCTAAATAAGTGTTTGTAAGAGTTAAACAACTCTCTCCCTGTCATTTCTCTGCTCCAAATTATCCATCCTAACAGCAGCTGTTCCTGAATATCTGGACTTGAATATGCATTTAAGTGAAAAGCTTAATTGTCCTTTCTCTTCTACAACTGCATACCTACTTCTCTCTCAAAGAACATTAGTGAACTGTGAAAGCAAGGCAGTACATAGCTTTGTTCTAATCCCCACATTAGTCCAAGAGAGGAAATAAGGTCAGCTCATATCAGAAATCACAAAGATCAAATTCCTCAAATATCTGTAGGCTATTCAGAGCTCAGCTTCCTTGAGGTCAGGTGAATGAAACAGTTGTTCAGTTAAATAGCACTGATGTGTGGTGCTTGGCTGGCATTGGAGTCAAGGAAAAGGATTGTTGCTCAGTAGTAAAATAGGTGCTTTCAATGCAGACGGTCACAGGTTCAGTCCCTGGCATTACCAGTAACATAGCAGAAGCCGAGTCTGAAATTCTGGATGGCAAGTGCTAATCAGTGTAAATAGTACTGGACTAAATGGATCAGTGTTCTTCTTAGCTGTGAGACAGCTTCTGCATTCCTGTAGGAGAGGGGGTACAGCTTATTTCTGTCAGCAGGAATAAAAGTGAGGACTCGTTATGGAAAAATGGTGCTATGCAACTTGCATGTTCCAAATAAGTATGTGAGATCTACATTCTGCTTGTGCAGTGTTAATCTACACTCAGATAGTTATATGATGGTTGTGCTACAGTATTTCTTCCAAATACTGCTAGCATACCTGCATTTTGTCCCATTGTGTAACAAGGAATACACAGTAGCTGGTTCTGAAATCCCAAAGAATAATGCGGTACATTGAAGGCAATGAAAAATAGTTATAGCACCATCCAAGAAGGCACAACTGTATGGCTATAATCCTCTTGATTACTTCCAACTAGACTGGACTGATTGAATCAATTGTTGAATGATGAGTCAACACATAGGTAAATAGAACAGAGTCCATGAATCTATTCTAGTGAGGATTAACAATAGGTCCTGTCTATATGAGGTGGGGGGAAATACGATCTCCGAAGAAACAGCAATTTGCAGTGCTGCAACCTGTCTTAATGGTCAAAAGAGCCCCCCCCCCCAAACTTCACTTGTCCCCTAGCCAAGATGGTGACCGTGAGTGATTTACTCACCATTTTAAATCTGCAGCTGTCGAACTTTAAAAAAAAAAAACTGTTTACCATGGTGCACACAAGCAATACTTCATATTTACAAAAGAAAAAAAAAATAAGAAGAAAGATTGTTGTTTTATCACCTTACCGATCTCTCACTTAACAAAAAATTCAACATGTCAGCAGCAGGCACTTTCCCTGTTTGCTAGCCTTGCTCCCCATCTTTGTCTGGCGGATCAGCATATGCTGCCTGGTTGCAGCAATGCAAATGTGACTGTCCGAACGATCGTACATTCGCATGCCCTACGGAGCTCTTTAAAAACTCTAAGAAAAGCTCCAAAGCCTTCCCTTCAGAGCTTTATGGTGGATTTGGCTACCCTCCCTTTCTGAATGAGACATATTGATACAAATGTCCATTGAGACAGATCACCATCCATGCAATTGCCATTTGGATTATTTTCACCATTTGTTCAGGACCTAGGATTCATGCCTATGTGAAATGGTTACATTTCTGGAACCTGTCATGCCCCAGGAGCCTGCTGAGGCTGTAGAGTCAGACGAGGAGGAGGACATGGCAGGGAACATTCTAGGGACCCTGACACAGGTTTATCTACAGCTGTGCCAGCAGGGAACCCTGCCAACCTAGAGGCTCAAGCAGAGGAAAAGCCTTATCCATTCGGATAAGGACAAAGAAGAGGAGAGGAGACTTATCTCCACCATCATATACACAGCACGGAGCTCAAAAAGAGGCTCAAAGGACATCTCTGAGAATTTATGAGAGGAACTTGCTTATTAAGAAACACCTGGCAAAGCCTTAATTGGTTTATATAGGCTGGGAGAGGCAATGGAGGCTTTGTCAGAGATCAACTGATCTCCCTGGAGAAAGCTTCCTGCTGCCTTCGGTGCCTGAATCTTTGCTATCTTGTTGTGTGTTGTGACATTGGACTGTTCCTGATGACCCTGTTGCCTTATCCTACTGACCTATGGACCGACTCCTGGACTACACTGCCTTCTGTAAGCCTTGACCTTTGGACTGTATTCTGGACTCTTCTCTGCCTGTATTGCTGCCTTTCCAAGAAATGGAATTTGCTTGTTCTTCCTAATCAATTATCACTGGAGCTTGGCTGCTTTCCTAGTTCTTGTTTAACTTGCTGGCAATTTAGAGTTGCTTACAGACAGAACCCCACTTACACAATGAAAAAGTGAACATCTCAGTTGCCCAACTGACCAAAATTTTGCCTAATGGCCCAAAAAGTACAGCTGCATGTAAAAGAAAGCTTGCATATTTGTATGACACCAATAGGAATCTGGACTCCTTTCTATTAAGAATGGATACATTTAAAACTTCCACTCTCCTTTCAAACTACTTTTCATGTGCCTATTTTATGGACTGTAATATATTGTAGATATATTTTAATAAAATTACATATTATTAAAATCTGAGGCAGGGACCTTAGACTGTTGTGCATTTTATGTGCTAGATCTGTCCAAAAATATTTTTTTAACAGCACACCCAGAATTAGAACACAGAGAGAGAGATGTTAAAGAGCATGTCTCTGAACCATTTACTTTAATTGGAAGCCATTTATGTAGTAACTTTTCGGTATGCAATTCCTATTAATCATCATCACAAGAAATCCCTAGTGTATGCAACACAAAATAGGAGTGGAGTCACAGGCTTCCTTTTAAGGTCTATTTTTGGTTGCTGGGATTTTCATCAAAGTCATTGTTAGAGTAGTGATCAGGCAGTATGAGGCTAGATGGTGCTGATAACAAGTGGCAGACAGCACTTTCCACAAAAACTTCTTGATGCGGTAAATGTTTAGTATTGTCCTGTTTGCATCATGCAGCACACCCAGCTATTAGACTGAGGAGATTTTCAGACAACACTGTTATAGTGTTACTATTCCACTTTATTTGCTATGGCTGCCTCCTCTTGAATCCTGGGATTTGGAGTTTAGGGAGAGGCATTTACAACTCTCAGCCAGAGAGATCTTAGGCCTCACTGAACTACAAACCCCAGAATTCCACAGGAGGAAGCCAGAGCAGTTAAAATGGAATAGTAACACTATAACAGTGTAGTCTGAAAATCTCCTAACAGTGAGGAACACAATGTAAAACTCACTGATAGGACTATAATATCAAGATGTCTGTTCATGTGCATTTTTGCAGATAGCAAATAACTGTCTGAAAATACAGAGCCATACCTTTTAACAAAGGATTTCATAATTGCACTAGGTATATTGTAAAAAAAATAATTATACCAGAATTACAATTGCTATTACACATGCACCATTCATTACTGTGGTATTGGTGTTGAGTTTATAAAACCTACCAAAACCCAGCAGACTGAATCTGTATTGCATTTACTGAAATAGCATCCTAATGCAAAAGGGAATATGCACAATAGACAGGTGAGATTTATTTATGATGTACAACCCAGTAGGATATTGTCTGTCCACATATTTGAGGATTAAAATTCATGTGTTCTTGGTACTTCATGAGAAATAGTGTGCCTCAAGAGATTGTGGAGTTTGCTAGCAGATACATCATGTGATTCTATAGGCATATTTTGCAACATGAATGCAGTCTTATATGTTTACAGCCCAGTTCTGCCAGTGCAGCAGGAACAAGGTTGGTTGTTAAATTTCAGGCCTGATAACATGATGTGACCTGGTTCATTCCCACAACAGCAACATTCCTCAATATTTTCATTGTTTTCTTTTCCCAACACATCAGTATTTATATCAGCCTTGAATATAAATCCTCTCAGGTCCCAGAAAAAATAGGAAAAACAGAGTACAACAGGAAAGGGGGGAAATAGAATATAATGCATTTACTAGCTTTCCACGTCCTATGCCTTGAGAGAATGCTTTTTGTTTGCTTGCTTTTTGCTTTTTTTGGTAGAACAAAAATTGAGCAAGAACACTGGAGGTAATCTGGCCACCATGCTTCTCATTTCTAGAGCCTAGATGAGAATACTAAAGCCCCATCAATCATAACTAACATGGAACAGAAGACCTTGAAATGCACCATGCAATGAAAAACACAAATGGGTCAGAATAAACTACTCTGTTCCAGTTCTAATGCCAACAGACTTGGTCTGTAATCATATGCCAAAACATTAGAAAGACTAATCCATCCATCAAGTAGGAATATTGTACAATATTCCATTCCAGGTATCTCTTTTTAAAAGGCAATCTGGAAAATTCTAATGATATCAGCTGGTTTTGGCCAGCTTGGGCACAAAAAATGACCCTAAGTAAAACAAAGAGTTTGAACATGCACATACATGCACATTTTGAACTGTGTAAAGACTATATATTAAAAGAAGAATCCAGCCCTTGGCCTACGCTTTGCATGAAACTGACAAAGCACTCTGGGAAATAGGGTCACACAGAGATGCAGACTTCTTATCTGCTAACTCCCAGACAGAAAATTTCAGCTCACTCTTCCACACAATACATGATTCTTTACTAAATACAATCCTTTCTGATTGTGGCAGTGTTCAGCAGTGTAACTAAGGCAGCAATCATAGACACTTACCTGGGAAGTGGACCATTTAATGGGGCTTCTGAGCACCGGTGCAGTATAAGGGTTTACCAGGGTTAAACTGACTATACAGAAGTCTAAAAGAAATGTGGCACTTTTATTGATTGCACGTTTAATGCATTGGCTGCCAAGGCTACCATACAATATAGTTTGGAATCCTACAAGGCCCCAGATCCTACATTGGAGCATAACATTCTACCTGCAAAGTTTTATGTCTTCCCCACTGCCATCTATGAAATCTCAGAAGGAGCCCCTGCTTATCAGTGGAGGAAGACAACTCAGATAATGTGCAACCCCATTGCTGTTTAAAACAAAAAAAAAAAAACTATGGGAAAAGCCGTGAAGACTTTTCCTGTGGTGTTTTTGCCATTTTGCCCCCCCCTCCTTTTGAACACAGTGGATTAATGTGGGATCCCATTTAGACAGGTTGTATTCCCAGTGAATTCCATGCAGGGTATTTTCACCATTTAGACAACCCCCTGGTTGGAACTGAGTTACAGTTTTCCTTTGCTCACTCGCTTATCCCCCACCTATGTACACTTTGCTTAACCGTAGAACCTAACCCTACTTTTACAATATTTTCAGCATAGCCAATGCAAACCACTCCCTGCCCTGTCCTATGATAGTGAGGCCATCCAATAAACCTAATAACATCAGAAATCCAATCCAGTAGTGTTACCCAAAATGCTCCTTGGAAAATTCCAAGAAAATACTGAGTTTCTAATATGTTGGGGAAATTAGCAGCAACTCGACTTTAGCTATGTGAAAGGGGGTAACAAGGGGACCTTGAAACCTATGTCTACTAGTAATAATCTGGATGGAATACATACACATTTAAAATTAAGTATGGTTTTTACTAAGGAGTTTAAAAATAACACCAAACACACACACATTCACCCAGAAAAAGCATTCACTCAAGGCTGTAGAAAGAAACAGTAGGAAAGCTTGGGATAGAGGGTTGCAAGAGGGTTTTGCTGAGGTAATACAACCTGTCCTGTAGTCCGTCTGTCAGAGTGGATGGAGGAAGCTGGGTGGCTACACAGAGGGACATGGGGTCCCCTAGAGATGGAACTGTGCACTGGGTTGGCTAACACAGAGTAACAGAGCTTCCCCCTATTACTGACTGTGCGCAAATGAGGCATATTTTGGGGGTGATACTTCCAAATACACCTGAGGGGATTGGTTGCTTCATGGGTTGAAACAATGAATTCCATGAGCCTTCATGGATTGCACAATGAGTTTCCTGGTCTTGACAAAAGGTGAGAAAGATGATAAATGTGTTTCTTAATGTCCAGTGACTGGATTTTAGCAGCTTTGAGAACTCCTTTAAGGTTGGGAGCTGAGGAGAGGAAATTTCACAATCAATAAATACAAAGGGTTTCTCTATATCCATTATCTTCCCATTTATGTGGAATGTGTCTTCTTTTGGCCTTGCATCCCCAGGCTGCCTTGGGGTAAAACAGGGCACTCAAATGACCTTTTGAGACCATCCTGTCTTTTTACCCTTGTAAAAGGCCACAATAATGAACCATATTTGGCCAGTTTCTGAGGCCCGTAAAAATGGGGTGCAGCCAATGCTAACATTCCAGGAGTGGGGTGCCTTGGAAGTGGGGTGCAAGCTTGTGCTTACAGTAGTGTCAGAAAAAAAAAAGTTCAGCAGAGCAGTGTATAATCAATGAGTTTACAAAAGGTCAGCAACATATCCTCTTTACTACAATTATATTTAGATATTAATCAATATGGGAAATCACTAAGTAATGTCTTCCTCTACATGCTCAATGTTGATCAAAAGTTTGTTTCATAGGTTGTAACTTTGGTCTCATGGTAACTAATTAGAATTATTTCTGAGATGATAGATAAAGATGTATAAATATACCAATAGATGTTCATCCCATGCAAGCCAAAGTCCACTAACTCCACATAAATACAGTATGATATACCAACTTCAAAAATTGCAATCTGCCTTTTTGTCTGGAGAAGTTTATTTGGATTATTCAATTGAGCAAACTCTCACCTCTACCCAGAATCCTGAATATCAGAGAAAAGAGATTTTAACCTTATAGAGAGGGGAAAAAAAGGATGTGATCTCCTCAGAAATCAACCATTAATCAGTCTCGCTCAGTGGCAGCCACTCTCTAAGTTTCAGACAGAAAGCTGGCCCTGCCTGAAGATGCCAGAGGTCTTCTGCATAAAAACATGTGTTCAGACTATGGTGGTACATGCTTTGGTTGTGTCCCATTTGGATTACTGTAACACGCTCTATATGGGGCTGCTATTGAAAAGTGCTCAGAAACTTCATTTGGCCCAAAGAGCTGCAGCCAGATTGTTAACTGGTACCAGTAACAGGGTGCACAGAACTCCCTTGTTCACTTCCACTGGCTGCTTGTCTGTTTCCGGGCACAATTTGGTGCTGGTTTTGATTTATAAAGCCCTATACTGGGTCCAGATTATTTGAATGACCATGCCTCACCTTATGAGCCCCTCTGAGTACTATGATAATCTGCAAAGGCCCTTCTCTCTCTCTCTCTCCCACCACCTTCCCAGGCTTGTTAGGTGGGAACAAAGGAGAGGGCCTTCTTGGTGGCTGTTCCCAGATGTTGGAAATTCCTCCCCAGAGAGGCTAGGATGATCCCATCCTTGCTTTCCTTCCATCAGCAGGTCAAAACATTTTTGTGCCATTAGGCTTCTAAAAACTGACAAGGGTTGGGATTTTAATGCTTTGTGGTGCTGTTTTAAAAGTTTGTATATGGTCTTTTAATGAATTTTAACATTTTAACTTTATAAATTGTTTAATCACATTTTAAAATAACTCTTATATTTATACTTTTATTAATGTCTTTGTATAGTTTTAATCTGCATTGTTTTAAAATATGTTGTTAGCTGCCTTGAGTCCCATTATTGAGAAAAAAGCAAGCTATAAATGGATGAATTCTACAACTGAACTAAGGGCCTTTGGAAAAAAAAGAGGTAATACTGATAACATAACATTTCTTTTTGAGGTAAAATAAATACCTTACCCTTAAAAGGGGTGGGGCCGTAATAGTGAGATATTTCCAATAACTTTATTGCAATAAAAATTGTCAATGAAAATTCCCAATATCACTAGCTTCCAGTCAACTTCAATTTATGATGACCTGTCATAGAGTTTTCTTGATAATGTTTTTCAAAGTAGGTGTGCCAATGGCTTAGTGTGTTTCCATGGCTGAAGAGGGATTCAAACCCTGGTCTCACTGCACATTTCTGGGTACTTGTGCTTTAAAAGAGGGGCAGGGGTCACGTGGCCCTTCATATATTGTTATATGCAATTCCATCAGCTCTAGCCAATGCTGCCAATTTTGGCATGGGAGCTACTATGGAAAAATTGATAGGGCCATATGTTCCCAAAAGATGATTATTTAGTGAGCATGTTATCATGCTCAGAGAGCAGAACTGTGTTTGAATGAACATAATTCTCATGGGGAACATGTGATATTCACCGTTGCAGATTATCTCCATTTGTTTTTCAGATAAGTATTGTCTTGTTCCGTTGGCTTGGTTCCTATTCATTTTAGCAGGAGCATCACATCTGTTTTATTTTTATTTCAGGATGAGCATTACAAATTCTTTATCATTTGAAAGGTAAAAAAAAACAACCCCTGTCCCATGTGATTGAACAGATTTCTGAAATGTACTCTCATGAACTGTTTATAAACACTCAATTTACTTCAAGAAATGTCAAAAGGAAAGGTTAAGGAAGATAACTGACTAGCCACATGCAACAACTATTCTCAAGTTATTGAGACAGGGTATTTTAAGTTTAATTATGAGCTTTAGGGAAGGAAAGGATTTCTTTTTTGATTAAAGGATTATGGAAGATTAATCATATTACCAAATGGCAGGGTTTTGTTTGTGAAAAGCACCTTAATTGGACAAGAAAAGCAATGCTATTACATTAATAACTGCCAACTGGCAAAACTGATGCTTAAAATGAAGCATAACAGTGGAAGTAGAAAGGTGATTGATCAGATGGGCACAGGAGGATGAGCTTGCTGGCAAGGCAAGTGCCCCGAACTGTCATGTTGGAATTCCAACAAAGCAGTTCTGGGAAAAGTGTGGAACACTGAGAAGGGCGGGGGGATTTAAAAATCCACCAGCCTACCTTACAGATTGTTGTGATGTCTACTGTTGTGGGGGAATTTTTTTAACAGTGTATATTACGCCTGGTACAGCTAATTTAGAACTATTGCTCAAGGATAAGGAAGATGCTCAGGGAATATTTACAACTTCCTATATTCCTCAGTAGCAGCCTATTAAAGAAAATGAATTTTCACTTTCTTTTTTTCCTTACCTGTATCTATTTTAATAAGCAGAGCAAGTGAGAAGTGAGAAAACAAACTTGGTTCCCTTTCAGCACTGAAAGGCAAAATATTTTGTCAGTTTGTCACAGTGTGCAGCTGGCTCTGTAGGAAAGTTCAAAATCCAGCACCTGCTATGTCTTAATTTACCTGCTTTTAATACCAGCAATTTTGCAGTAACTTCTCTACTGCAACTAAAACTTGTATCTGACTGCAAGCTGTGAACTGAAGGAATTCTGAAAACTAAATGTCATTTCCTTTACAATGCACAGTTGCAGGACTGAGGTATGGAATTTGTGCTGTCGTGGCCTTTTGTAAGTTCTTTTGTAAACCCACTCACATCCTTGAAACATTCACTCTTCACAGTCCCTTTTAAATGATATATTTGCAAAATATAATGGTAATATCAGTTAAATATCTTCAAAAATGGACTGTAAAATTTAAAATGAAGTTTCCAAGGAAACAAAAATGCATGCATGAATACAGTACATTCTTTCTGAAGTACATGTTTGCAACGTAGGATAATTAGCTGTATATCAAGGTGAAAATACTTTCTGGCCTAAATTCAGTTGTTAGTACTAACTAGATTAGACTCGTAGACTAAATGAGGACTTAGTGAGTCAGCACTTAAATAAACTCCATAGATTCAGTGGCTCTTGTTCTGTTATTTCTGACTTATGGCAACCCAAAGGAGAACCTATCACAGTTTGGGCGGGGGTTGGGCACAATTTGTTCAGAGGGAATTTGCCATTGCTTTCCTCTGAAGCTGAGTGGGTTTCCATGACCAAGTGGAGATTTGAACCCTGGGCTCCTGGAATGCTAGTCCAGCATTCAAAACACTACATGGTTAATAGATCTAATCTACCTAAAATTGGAAAAAGGAATTTTTGGTTGTTCTTTTGGTTATTTGATGTCAGGTCGGCTTTGACTTATATTGATTTTATGAATGAGAGATCTCTGAGAGCCATGATCATCAACAGCCCTTGCTCAGATCTTGCAAACTCAGGGCTGTGGCTTCCTTGATCAAACAAATCCATCTGAAATGTGATCTTCCTCCTTTCTTACTGCCTTCCACTTTTCCCAGCATTAATGCCTTTTCCAACAAGTTAGGCCATCTCATGATAGCCTCAGTTTAGTCCAGTGTTTCTCAACCGGGGTTCTGCTAGAGATTGCCAGGGGTTCCACAAGAAAATAGTAACAAATCATGGAGAAGTGGTGAGCTAAAATGGCTTATCTCTCCCCTCCACAACAGAGAAAGCCAGGTGAGGAGTTAGTGTGTGAATGTTTTCACACGAACAGAGGGGCCTCTTATGGGTCAATTGGGGAAAAAGAAGTTTACAGTTGCCCCTCCACATTTGTGGTTTCGACTATTCGTGGAAAACCTCCCACCCGCCCACTCTCCACCCCTCCCTTCCCAAGGCACCGACGGGCTTCTCACAAACCCCATCACTGCCTTGGGAAGGGGGTGGAAAGCCTCCCACCCACCTGCTCTCCTCCCCTCCCTTCCCAAGCCAGCGATGGGCTTCTCACGAACCCCGTCACTGCCTTGGGAAGGGGGGGTGGAAAGCCTCCCACGCACCCGATCTTCACCCCCTCCCTTCCCAAGGCACCAACGGGCTTCTCACGAACCCCGTTGCTACCTTGGGAAGGGGGGGAAAGCTACCCACCCGCCGGCTCATTTCTTATTCATGTTTTTTTCACATTCATGGGGGTTGTTTGCCCCTAACCCCCGCAAATGTGAAGGGATGACTGTGCATGCCAAATACCTTGCTCTCCCTCCTAGCTTTTGATCTGCCTTAGATATGCTAATCAAGCTCCTCATATCAGCCTGGTGTCTAAAGATCGATTGCCAGAATTGAAGACAAAAGAGGACGTTGGTTTGCATAAAACTGATTTAAAGTTACAAATGCAAAGTGAGGTTTTCTTTAATTCAGAACAATGGAAAGAGAATTGCAATACTGTACACCTCTTAGCCAATTGGGGGAAACTGACCAAGTAATCCAAGTAACCCCCTGGTCAGTCAGCTACTCAGGTGCCAGCTGTGGATGGTAGAACTCTGATAAAAGTAACTTAGGGCTTATTCTTTTTAAACCAGATTTGGAGAGGGCAGAGCCATTACAGTAAAGGCGTCATTATAGAGAAAAAGTTCTTAAACTGTGGGTCTGGTAACTGAATGTGGGTTCAGGAATAGACTGACCAACTCCCATATTATTGAAAAAATCCTTCCATTTACTATGACACTAGCTTGGCAGGAAGCTACAGCCTCCCTATCAGCCTGCACCTAGCTGCTTAGTTGCTGCTTTTTGCAAGCTCTTTTAGCTCAGAGTTCAATCTTTGGGTCAGAGTCAATGATGTAGCCATATTTAAATATTTGAAGGGATGTCAAATTGAGGATGGAGCAAGCTTGTTTTCATCTGCTCCAGAGACTAGGACATGGAGCAATGGGTTCAAACTACAGGAAAAGAGATTCCACCTAAACATTAGCTCTTTCTGACAGTAAGAGCTGTTTGGAAGTGGAATACACTGCCTCGTAGTGTGGTGGAGTCTCCTTCTTTGAAGGTTTTAAAGCAGAGGCTAGATGGCCATCTGTCAGGAATGATTTGTGTATTCCTGTATGGCAGTGGGTTGGATTGGATGGCCCTTGTGGTCTCTTCCCAACTCTATAATTCTAAATACTATAAATACTTCTCTGCTAGTATGGTTTTTCAGGCCTGTTACTTTCAAGTATCAAATACATATTGCTAGCAGTGTGGAATATGATGAGCATCTGTTTTTTTCACTGTTTCTGTAACTTTTTTTAAAAAACGGGAGTCTTCCAGGGTAAAAAGGTTGAGAAAGGCTGGTTTAGTCATTTTGGCTTTTCATGAGAGTTCAGGCTTGATTTGCTCTAGGACCTATTTATTCGTCTTTTTTTATTCATTTAAATATTTCTTCTCCTCTGAAAAAGTTCTCAAGTGGGCTTACAAGACAAAGTAAACAGGTTAAAACAGTTCAAAACACTAACAAAGTTTTATCCTTCTAACCTCTCTGAGATATAGACAGATATTCTTAGGTATCACTCCATCTCTTCTGTCCACATCCTTTTTTTCTCTCACCACTCCAAAAGTGCAATTAACTCAGTCCTTCTCTTTCTGTTCCTGCTTGGCTTAGCCTAGCACCCTTAGAAAACTTTCCTATTTGTATTGGAGGTCTATAACAAAACATTAGTTTTTCTATAGCCATTGGTGTCAATGTTCCTTTATCTTAATAGTTACACACACACACACACACACACAATTGTTTATTATGTATTCATTTATTTGCTTTACACATCTAAAAGCATTCTTTAGGTTGTCCCTGATTCCATTACTTTACACAAATAAGACAATCATGACCGTGGCAATTCTGAACTCACTTGTGGTTAAATATTGCTTTTGTCAATTCTAAACTAGAGGATTTTATACTAGGCTATGGAAATTAGCAGAATGACTCCATGACCGGGGTAGAAAATATTTGAACATTAAAAGGAAAAACAAACAAACCACACAGAGTGGTGAGATTTATATGGCCTTCCAGTTGTTTTGTACTTCCACTTCCATGGACTATATCCAGCATAGCCAAAAGCCCAAAATACGTGGAGGACAACCCTTCCCATCATATATAAAGGGCCTTTATTCCCCTTTCAACTTTAGATAACAATTCACCTCATCCCCTTATACCTTTGAAGATTTTTTAGAAAGTTATTTTTTAAAAAATCTATCATTTTCTCTGAATTCTTTTGGAAAGAAGTATTCATTTTTTTATGTGTTTGAGATGTGTGTTCATTTGAATTGACCAGGCAATCTCTTCAGAATCACAGAATCACAAGTCTTCTAAGAAGGGTATAATGATTAGCCTTGTGTTCAAGCACACCCCACCAATGCTTGGTTAACACAGATTTCAAAACACAGGGCTCTACCAGTAGAGAACTGAACAAAAAGAAGATGCTATATACAGTATATTAAGGTTTGAACACACACAACCCATAGACCATATGTGGGTCCCTAAAACCATTTTTTTGGCCCTTTCTGCCTCAATGCATGACCACAACTGAAACAAAACTGAGTTTCTGAAAACTAGTGCCAAAACCACTGCAAGTATTTTAAAAATGTTATCTCCCTTCCTGAAAAGAAAGATTCTTCTTCGTGGTCTCTGTGAATCCACACATAAAGGGTTAATCCTGTGCCTGCACAGTAGCATTCGGAAGTCGTTAGAGTCAATAGCCATTTAATTGAATTTTGGTGGTAATCCCGCCCACCATCCCCTCCAGGCTATATAGGCCCTCCTCGAGCCTGCCTTCTCAGTTCCTTTTTTTCTGCCGCGTTGACAACATGAGGAACGTTGTTGGAGTCTTTAGCCTGAGTTTTTTTCTGGATTCTCCCCCCCCCCCGAATGGTTTGCATTCCTGGATTTGGACCTTAGGACTGTCTTCGTTGATTCTTCGGATTCTGGACTGGTTCTTTGACGAATTTCCTCGGTACGACCTCGGACTTCGAACTTGTGAGTGCCCTTATTGTTGTTGGTGATGGCGTCAACGGTATTCTTTAAGACCTGTTTGACTTGTGGGGCGAAAATGCCTGAGTCAGACGGGCATTCTAACTGCTTGATGTGCCTGGGCGAGAGGCATGATGTCCGATCCTGCCACCACTGCAATGCCTTTACCCCTCAGGCAAGGCATAACAGGGATAAGAGATTGAAGGCCCAACTGTATGAACACGTGCTATTGGGCTCAACCTCCTCTTCAGCCCAGAGAGCTTCGGTACCGTCGGGTTCATCAAAAACCCATAAACAATCATCGAAGGAGGCTTCCAAACCCATATCCCGGGACCAGGATAAAGTGGGGGCTAAGAGCTATCCTCGAGACCGAGGAAGTCCGATTCTGACACCGCAGACGGGACCGTCCCGAAGGACGCCTCCGGTACCGCTATGCAGGACCGACCGAAGGAGAAACACAAGGCGGTGAGGCTTACCTCTCCGAAGACCACACCGCAGGATGAGCCCCCGAAAAAGAAGAAAAGGAAGTCTGACGATACCCTCTCGAGTGGTACGCAAAGGGGTCGGACACAGGCGCCGGACCGCTCCCCGGGCCAGAGGTCTCCGGTGGTATCCCCGATCAGGCTCAGCCTCTCCAAGCTTCGATCACTGTCGAGGGAACCATCTCCAGCGTCTGTATGGGATGATAGAGACCGAGAGTTATCGGAAGGTGAAATCCACGAACCGGACCTAAAGATTGTGGAGGTATCCACCAGCTCCATGGAGAGAGACTGTCGCCGCCGGTCTCGCATGAGGTCAGCCACCCCGGCATCCCATCGGTCCCGCTCACCGCAGACGATCCCGTCCCGGTCAGCCTCGTGATCTCGGTCCTGCTCACCGCAGCCCCTCAGACCGCCCACCCCGCACTGGTTTCCGTGTCGCTCGGTCCCGCTCTCAAGGCCGGCCCCATTCTCCGGAAAGATCACCATGGAGGTCACGCACACGCCGGCGGTCCCACTCGCCAAGATGATCCCCACGTCGGTCCCGTACGCCACGGTGATCCCACTCACCTCAGAGACCCCGCAGGTCCCACTCCCCGAGACGACGATGACGGTCCCGCTCACCAAGACAGCCTTGATCCCGATCTGCCTCTTCAGGTTCGTACATCTCCGACCTGGGGACATCGGAAGAAGAGTGGCTGTGGGAACGGTACGGTCATCTGTACTACGACCGACCTTCGAGATACCATTGATATCACCCCTTTACCCACTACTGGGACCACGACCCTTGGCACGCCTACTACGAGGATGTCTTCAACCCCTCGCCACGCTATAGATACAGGAGACACAGGGACCACCCCCAGTCCCCACCGCACACCCCAGAGAAGGAGCACCACCAGCCTGTCACTAGACCACCAACGGAGTCTACGCCCAAGTCGGTGACCGGTACCGTGCCCACGGGTTCCGGAAAAGGGAAGGATCCCCCTCCATCGAGATCGGTATCAAGGTCACCTTCGAGAGAGAGGCCGGCCCCTCACAGTTCCCCTCGAGAAGCTCACCGTCGGGAACCACGGTACCGCCCAGATGGCAGAAGGAAGGTCAGCCGGAGATACCGGTATCGCCGAGAAGGCCCATATCGAGGACTCCCTTGGCTCATTCCTCGGACTCCAATTCGAGATCCTCTTCTCCATCCCCGAGAACATCACCGTTACCAGGGGGAGCCCGGCCGGACCCGCTGTCACCATCAGACGATATGAAGGCTTTCGCCGATTTCATGCTTAGGCTGTCAGGCACCCTGGGGATCAAGACCACCCAACCTGAAAAGGAAGTGGATGACCCCATATTTGAGGACTTGCAACATAGAGCGCCGTCCCTCCCCTTCCTGTCGATATCGCCATACCTGCTGCAGGTGTTGAAGTCTTCTTGGGCGACGCCTTCCTCTACACCACCGACGTCCAGACGCCTAGAACATCTGTACCGCGTATGCACCGACTCAGCACCATGGCTCTCACTCCATCCCAAGCCAAACTCGGTAGTGGTGGAGACTGCCCAGGTGAAAACCTCCCAGAGGCTGAACTCCACCCCATCTGACAAAGAGGGCAAGAAGTTAGACGCCATAGGCCATAAGTTCTATTCATCTGCCTGCCTCCTCACTAAGATGACATCGTATGCGGCATGCATGGGGGCTTACCAGAAGTTCCTATGGGACGTTCTGGCGGTCCATATCTCTAAGCTATCGGATCAAGACCAAAGGATCGTTAACTCCTTCAGAGAAGAAGGCCTGGCACTGGTGGGGTACCAGCAACAAGTCGCGAAACATATCACAGAGTGCACAGGGAAGATCGTGGCCAACTCTATTGCGGTCCGCCACCATGCATGGCTCAGATCCTCAGGGTTGTCCCATACAGCACGTTCCATCATCGAGGACCTCCCCTTCAACGAGCTGGGCCTGTTCCATACAGACATGGACTCGAAGCTAGAACACGCGGAAAAGATGAGGTCAACGGCGAAGAAGTTTGGCCTACCTACCACCCACCACCCGCTGAGACCATGGCTGCCCTTTCGCGGACCAGGCTCATCATACCGCAAAAGATTTATCCCGCCTCCCTCCCAACCGCGTCAATCCTCATCATACCAACCCCACAAGAGGTTTCAGTCCTTCAAGCCCAAACCCCAATTCAAGAAGCGGAAAATGGAACCATCCAAGCAACGGGCTTGACTCCGAAGAGCCACTACCACCATCAGACATCAATACTTCCCCTTTGCTCCATACCTCATCATCCCCTGCCAGCCGCCTCTACGATGCATTCCACTCATGGCAACTTATCACGTCAGACCGCTGGGTCCTGAACATCATAAGGCGAGAATACTACATAGACTTCGAAGAACTTCCACCTCCGACCCCTCACAGGGTGACCCCACCGTCCCCGCCCATCATAGAGGAGGTCAACAGTCTTCTTCTACAAAAGGGTGCTATCGAGCGAGTTCCCCGCTCAGAAGCGGGAGGCTTATTCCTCTCCAGATACTTCGTCATCGAAAAGACAGGTGGTTCCGTCCTATCCTAGACTTAAGAGACCTGAACTCATTTGTCTGCCCACGGAAGTTCCGCATGGTTACACTCCCGTCCATCCTTCCATTTTTGAAGAAAGGGGACTGGTTTGCCACCATGGATTTGAAGGATGCTTACTTTCACATCCCGATTGCACCTTCCCACAGGAGATTCCTCGCCTTCGCGGTCGGCGGCACGGCCTTCCAGTTCAGAGTTCTGCCGTTTGGCCTCTGTACAGCTCCAAGGGTATTTACAAAATGTATGGCAGTGTTAGTGGCTTGGCTCAGACAGAAAGATATTGTGGTATTCCTGTATCTGGACGATTGGCTTTTCACAGCTCCCTCAGCCAAAAAACTGGACAGAGACATCAGCCTGGCCCTCACCTGGTTCGAACGCCTGGGATTGATGGTAAACTATGAAAAATCGCGCCTGCAGCCCTCACGGACCGTCAGGTTTATAGGGGCCTCTCTGGATTCCACCACAGGGAAAGCGTTCCTCCCGGACGACCGATTCCAGACGCTGCGCGCAGCAGTGCAGAAATGCTTGAGACGAAGGAGGTCCACGGTATGAGACATACAACAAGCCCTAGGCCACATGGCCTCCACCACCGAAGTCCCACCCCTCGCACGGCTCCGCATGAGACCCTTACAGAGCTGGTTCATTGCGAGGTTCAGGCCCTTTGTTCACGGTCCACTCAAACTACTCACCATTCCCCGTCCACTCCGGAGGTCCCTCCATTGGTGGACGGACCCATGAGCGGTCCAGCAGGGTTCACAGTTCAAACAACTGAACCCCACAAGGACTATCACCACGGACGCCTCTCTATCGGGCTGGGGAGCGCACTCCGAGGGGCTATCCATCAGGGGACGCTGGTCACGGAAAGAGGGAGCACTACACATCAACACCCTAGAACTGCTAGCTGTGTTCAAGGCCGTCAGAGCGTTCAAACCCTCTCTGATGGGTCAAGTGGTGGAGGTGGCTTCGGACAACACGACAACGGTGTTTTACATAAACAAGCAGGGAGGAGCACACTCGCGGACCCTGCTCCACCTCTCCCTGGACCTCTGGGAGTGGTGTGTGGAACGAGGCATCACCCTACTAGCCATACATGTCCCAGGCCGGACCAACGACTTGGCAGATGCACTCAGCAGATCAACAACCAACAACCACGAATGGTCGCTGAATCGCCAGATTCTTTTCTCTCTTCTCGCAGTGGGGCACCCCTGCGATAGACCTCTTTGCCTCCAAGGACAACGCAGTGCTTCCATTATTCTGTTCAAGAGGCCGCCGGTCACGGGACAGCCTAGGGGATGCATTCCTATGGCATTGGAAGGGCCCTCTACTTTACGCCTTCCCTCCCTTTCCTCTTATACCCAGAGTGATCTTGAAGGTGCAGCAGGACAGAGCCAAGTGCATCCTAATAACCCCGTGGTGGCCCCGCCAGCACTGGTTCGCACCACTGCTCAGGATGGCACAAGGGCAATACCGGCGCCTCCCGCAGACACCAGACTTACTATCAATGGCGAACGGCCAGATTCTCCACCCAGACCTCAAGCTGATCAACCCAACAGCCTGGCTGATAACAGCGTGAACTCCCTCTCGGAGGCAGCACAGAGGATCGTCAAAGCAGCCCACCGCCCATCAACGGTGAGAGCCTACAACTACAAGTGGAAAAAATTCTGTTCCTTCCTAGAGGAGGGAGGAATCCCGCTGGACCAAGCGGGCCCCTCCAACCTGATGGACTTTTTGGCTTCTTTCTTGAACAGGAATTTCTCCATCTCCTCTACTAAAAGCTATGTAGCAGCTGTGTCCTGGCACTTGCAACGCCTGGGCAAACCATCATGCTTCCGAGACCCCAGGGTCAAGGCCTTCCTTAAAGGCTACACCAACTTGCACCCCCCCTACGCTGAGACACACCCCTGCATGGAGTCTTGAAATAGTCTTGGCAGCCCTGTCCAAGGCCCCCTTCGAACTGATGGCCACGTGTGACCTCCACCTCCTTTCCATGAAGACGGCGTTCCTAGTCACGATCCCGTCAGCACGACAAGCCAGTGAACTGTGCGCTCTCCGGGTTGACCCACTGTACACCCGTTTTCACAAGGACAAGGTGGTGCTACGGCCGGACATCACTTTCCTGCCTAAAGTGGTGTCCTACTTCCACCTCAACCAGGACATTGTACTACTAGCCTTCTTCCAGCACCCGTCGGATGACCTACAACGGTCCCTCCACCACCTGGATGTAAGACGGACCCTAGCCTTCTACATAGATAGAACTTCACAGCTAAGGAAAGGAAATCGACTCTTTGTCTGCTATGCAGGCCCAACGAAGGGCGAGCCAGTGTCTTCGCAACGATTCTCGAAGTGGGTGACTGCAACAATCAGTCTAGCCTACCAGACTCTGGGGAAACGGCTACCGGACCCCGTCCGCAGCCATTCGACCAGAGCTACCTCCACCTCTATGGCATTCCTGAATGGGGTGCCTATCCAGGACATCTGCAGGGCAGCCACATGGGCAACCCCCCTGACCTTTGTCAAGGCGTACAAGGTGGACTCAGCCTCCAGAGAGGACGTGGCGCTGGGTCGAGCAGTCCTCATGTCTTGTATTGCACAGGGATCCCAACAGGGACCATGACTACCAGACGCCAGAGTCTGGTGTCTCTCAACTACCTCTTCCAATGAATAAAACAACCCGTACGGGTTACTCTTAACCTAACCTAGTCTATGGTGTCCCTTCTTCATCCTGTATCTTAGATAGGACACCCCTCCTCCTAAATATAAGCTTGCTAATCTACCCTTTATGTGTGGATTCACAGAGACCACGAAGAAGAAGGACAGGTTGCTTACCTGTAACTGTAGTTCTTCGAGTGGTCATCTGTGAATTCACACAATCCCACCCATCCTCTCCTCTGGTGTCCTAGGCTATCTCCTCAAAAAAAAAGGGAGGGGGGACAGAATGCTTCTGACCGTATGCTGGAACCGCGGCTATTCGGAACTGAGAAGGCGGGCTCGAGGAGGGCCTATATAGCCTGGAGAGGATGGTGGGCGGGATTACCGCCAAAATTCAATTAAATGGCTATTGACTCTAACGACTTCCGAATGCTACTGTGCAGGCGCAGGATTAACCCTTTATGTGTGAATTCACAGGTGACCACTCGAAGAACTACAGTTACAGGTAAGCAACCTGTCCTTCTCTGCCTTGCAGACAGGCAGAGGTATTTGGTCTGGCATTTCCCTACAACATCATACAGAGCTGCCACAGAATTTTGGTAGCAATTGCAACAGCATGGGAGCCTTGGTGGCAGCTGTCAAAGTGCCAGGAAAAAGAAGCACAGCAGCAGCCCCAAGTAAGATTAAGGAGCCAGTGTGGCCACCCAGCCCAGTGACATTACATGCTTCCACTCAACACTATAGCATACCTTCCAACTGTCCCTATCTGGCAGGGACAGTCCAGATTAATCCTCTGTCATCCCGCTTTTTCAGCTGCTTTTAAAATGTCCCTATCTATTTATGTATTTTTCTACCCAGCTCTTCAGCCACAGAGGCTCTCAGAGTAGTTAGCAATAGCAATTATACTTCTACACCACTTTATAGCACTAGGCACTCTCTAAGTGGTTTACAGTGTCTGGACACTATACTTCTATTGATGCAGCCCAAAATCGCATTGGCCTTTTTAGCTGCAGCATCACACTGTTGACTCATGTTCGACTTGTGGTCTACTAGGACTCCTAGATCCCTTTCACACGTACTCTCATTCAGCCAGGTCTCCCCCATCCTATATCTATGCATTTCTTTTTTTTCGCCCTAAGTGCAGTACCTTACATTTCTCCATGTTGAATTTCATTTTGTTTGCTTTGGCCCAGCTCTCCAGTCTATCCAGGTCATCTTGAATTTTGATCCTGTCCTCCAGGGTATTAGCTACTCCTCCTAATTTGGTGTCATCTGCAAATTTGGTAAGTATGCCCCTAATTCCCTCATCCAAGTCGTAGATAAAGATGTTGAATAGCACTGGGCCCAGGACAGAACCCTGTGGCACCCCAATGGTCACATCTTTCCAAGATGAAGAGGAGCCATTGCTGAGCACCCTTTGGGTTCGGCCGGTCAACCAATTACAAATACATTGAACTGTTAACTTGTCTAGCCCATATTTTACAAGCTTGTTGCAAGAATGTCATGGGGAACCTTGTCAAAGGCCTTAGTGAAATCAAGGTATGCGATGTCCACAGCGTTCCCTTCATCTACCAAGCTGGTAATTTTATCAAAAAAAAAAAAAAAAGAGATCAGATTAGTCTGGCATGACTTGTTTCTCTGAAACCCATGTTGACTTTTTGTGATTATGGCATTGCCTTCTAAATGTTCACAGACTCTCTGTTTAATGATCTGCTCTAGAATCTTCCCTGGTATTGATGTCAGACTAACTGGACGATAATTGTTGGGATCCTCTGTTTTCTCCTTTTTGAAGATGGGGACAACGTTTGCCCTCCTCCAGTCTGCTGGGACTTCTCCTGTTCTCCAGGAGTTCTCAAAGATTATTGCCAATGGCTCTGAGATTATATTTGCCAGCTCTTTTAATACTCTTGGATGTAGTTCATCTGGTCCTGGAGATTTAAATTCATTTAGATTAAGAAGGTATTCCTATACTACCTCTTTGCTTATTCTGTGCTGGATTTCCCCTGTTGTGTCTTCTGTACTTTTATCCTCAGGTTGGTCCCCCTTTACCTTTTCTGAAAGCACTGAGTCAAAGAAGGTGTTGAGTAATTCTGCCTTTTCTCTGTCCCCTGTTAGCATTTTGCCATCTTCTCCGCGTAGTGGCCCTACCATTTACTTCTTCCTCCTTTTGCTGTGGACATACCCAAAAAAACCCTTTTTATTCTTCTTAACCTCTCTAGCAAGCCTGAGCTCAATTTGTGCTTTAGCTTTTCTGACTTTACTCCTACATGTGTTCGCTATCTGTTTGAATTCTTCTTTGGTGATTTCCCCCTTTTTCCATTTCTTATACATGTTCCGTTTAAAACTTAGCTCTGTTGATATTTCTTTAGTCATCCATCCTGGTTTCTTGAGACACCTCCCATTTTTCTTCCTCAATGGTACTGTTTGAAATTGTGCCTTCAGTATCTCCCTTTTGAGAAAGTCCCATCCGTCTTGAGGTCTCTTCTCTTTTAGTATTCCTGACCATGGGATCACCCCCAGTATTTCCCTGAGTTTATTGAAATCAGCTCTCCTAAAGTCAAGAATGTGTGTATGACTATGCCTGGCTTCTCCTTTCCATTGTATAACAAACTCCAGGAGAACATGATCACTCTCACCTAAGGATCCCACCACTTGCACCCCGTTAACCAGGTCATCCCTGTTGGTTAAGATCAGATCTAAAATAGCTGACCCCCTTGTTGCCTCTTCCACCTTTTGGACCATGAAATTGTCTTCCAGGCAAGTAAGGAATTTGCTAGACCTTGAAGTTTTGGTTGAATTAGATTTCCAGCAACTATCAGGATAGTTGAAGTCACCCATCACTACTACATCTCTCCTTTATGCGTGTGTGTTCATCTGTTCTAGAAAGGCATCATCCAATTCCTCCGTCTGACTTGGGGGTCTGTAGTAGAGTCCCACAATAACGTCCCTGTTGTTTCCCTCCCCCTTAATTTTTATCCAGATGCTCTCCACCTGGCTTCCAGTATTGATGTCATGGATCTCTTCGCTGGTGTAAATATCCTTGACATATAATGCTGTTCCTCCTCCTTTCCTGTTTGGCCTGTTTCTCTTAAAAAGGTTATACCGCTCTATTCCTATATTCCAATCATGAGACTCGTCCCACCAGGTTTCAGTAATGCCTATTATATCATATTTGTTTTGTAGTGCTAGGAGTTCAAGTTCACCTTGCTTATTTCCCATGCTCTGTGCATTAGTGTAGAGACATCTAAGACCATATGTTCCCTTTACTTGCTGCCTGTGCAAGTTTTTTTTTTTGCCTCCCACTGTTGGGTCCTTGCGCTGTTTTTCTTTTTCCCTCAATGACAGCTTGACTATTTTCTCCAGCCCTTTTGCTTTCCAGAATACTGTCTCCCTCCCCCATTTGACTCAGTTTAAAGCCCTCCTGATCAAATTCTTGAGACTGTAGGCAAAAATGTTTCTGCCAACTGGTGTGAGATGCACCCCATCTCTTGCCAGAAGTCCCCCCTCATGGAAGTGCAGCCCATGATCCAAGAATCCAAATTGTTCTCGGCGACACCATCTACGGAGCCAGTTGTTTACGTCAGCTATTTTCCTCTCTCTTCCTGGACCATGCCCTTCAACTGGCAGAAGAGACGAGATGACCACCTGTGCATCCATTTCTTTCAGCTTCCTCCCCAGAGCCTCATAATCTCTTCTGATCTTGGGAAAGCTGTGCCTTGCCGTATCATTGGTTCCCACATGGACCAAAAGGAAGGGGTAATGATCCGTAGGCTTGACGAGTCTTGTTAGCCGCTCCGTCACATCACGGATCTTTGCCCCAGGGAGACAACACACCTCCCGAAACATCTTGTCAGGCCCACAAACCACTGCTTCTGTACCGCGCAGCAAGGAGTCTCCCACCACCACCACACACCTCCGCCGAGGCTTTGCAGCTGCTTTTCCTTGCTGTGGTCCTCTCAAGGTCCCCTGCTCTGCCCCTGAAGTCTGTCCATGCTGTTCTTCCTCATTGTCCTTGATAAGAGAGAGGGCTTCAAATCGATTCTATAGCTGCAAGCTGCTCGAAGTATCCCTGGATTTTCTTGTTCTGTGTGTGACATTCTTCCAGCTGTCTACCTCCTGTGTCTGTGGAGTGACCCTCTCCTCCCCAGCCAGTTCCTCTGTGCGATCTCCGTCCAAGAGTGTTTGTTCTGTTCTGTCCAGGAAAACCTCTTTTTCCCGAATCTGTTGAAGTGTAGCTACCCTAGTCTCCAGCTGCAGGACTTTCTCCTCCAAGAGGGCTACCAACTTGCACTTGATAAGTAGGTCCAAACACTGCTTTAAGAGCTTCGTAAAATCCTCTATGATCACCCAGGTCTGCACAGCATTGTGTCTTTTCTGCTATATTGATGCACCACTTGTTCTGCATGTCTTGGAGTTTTTCTTGTAGTTTACTACATGTGAGACGGAAAGCTGGTTTTCTTACATGGCAAGTTGGCTGGGCGAGGTATGCCTAGTGAGCAGTTCTCTTCTTTGCCAACAGCTCCTGGATCTCTTGGTTGTTTTCATCAAACCAGTCTCGATTTTTCTTGTGGGAGAACCCAAGGGATTCTTCCGCAGACTGGAGGATACTGTTTTTGATATGTTGCCAAAGCACTGTAGGAGAAGGATCTATAGGATGGTCTTCAAGTTTTGTTTGCAGGTTTGCCTGGAAGTTGTCTCCCATGGTAGCTTGTTGAAGATTGTTGACTTGGCGTCTCCTCTTTAAGATGCCACACCTCTTAGGTTTGAAGTTAAGATGAAAATTTAGTTTACATCTGACGAGGCAATGATCTGTTTGGCATTCTGCACTGGGCATCACTCGAGTATCACGGACATCACGAATGTTTCTCTGGCAGACTACAGCATAGTCAATGAGGTGCCAACGTTTGGATTGGGGATGCATCCAGGTTGTCTTCAAGCTATCTTTCTGCTGAAAGATAGTGTTTGTAATAGTCAGCTGTTGTTCTGCACAGAACTGTAGCAAGAAGCATCTGTTATCATTGCAATTTCCAACACCATGCTTGCCTAAGACACCTTTCCAGGCTTTGGAATTCTTTCCTACTCTGGCATTGAAGTCACCAAGAATAATGATTTTATCCTCTACAGGGACTTTTTGTATGAGTTGGCATAGGTCTGTGTAGAATTTGTCTTTCTGTTCAGGGTCTGCTTGCGTAGTTGGGGCATATATACTAAAGAGAACAACATGTGGGAGGCGTAAGGAAATAATGCGATCAGAGTGTCCTGTTGACAAGGTTTCGAGTTTGGGGGCAATGGAGTTTTTAATCATAAAGCCTACTCCTGAAAGATGTTTTCGGTTTTGGGTTTGCCAGACCAGTAAAGTGTGTAGCCGGCGCCATGTTCTTTAAGGCTGCATTCCTCATGGAGACGAACTTCACTAAGAGCAGGGATGTCAATATTAAGTCATGATAGTTCATGGGCTATTAGAGCAGAATGATGCTCAGGCCATCCACTATTTGCAGTGTCTCGCATGGTTCTGATGTTCCAGCATGCAAGCGTCAGTTTATTTACACCTTTGGAGGCTGATGTGTGCCTTTGTTTCTTTGCCTTGGTTTGACCACATCAGAAGATGCCCGCTGGCCGTGGCTAGGCAACCAAGTAGATGGGGATGAGCATTCGTTAGGCCACCTTTTCTAGGCCCCTCTCCATATGGAGCAAGCAGTGCTCTCCTTCAGGGCCAGTTTAAGGAATTTTGGGGCCCCCTGCAATGCTTTATTTTGGGGGGCCCATATGTTTATCTCAGGTCAATGTAACCTAACCTGTTCACCTTACAGGATGTTCAGATTACAGTAGGACCCCCGTATCCATTGATTCTTTATCCATGGGACACAAAACAGCACACCTACCATAGATTCTTCCTAGAAAATGTGTCTTCCCTAGTTGTTTTCTAGGCCCTCCAAGGCAACTCTATGGTATTTTAAACCAGAAGTCCCATTATTTTCAATGTCATTTTCTATTATTCATGGTTTTCAGAATCCACGCCCCCTTCCCCGAACCAATTCCCAGTGGATAAGAGGGGCCTACTGTATTACATAATTTGCCACCAATAATTTAGTTTAAAAACTATATTATAGGCACTAACATAATATTTTTTGTTTATTAGAAATTAACGTAATGGTGTAGATTTCCTCAAAGAAAAGAAAGAGTGGACTACAAGCTAAACATGAGTTAGTAGTGTGATGCAGCAGCAAAAAAATGCCAATGCGATTCTAGGCTGCATTAATAGGAGTAGTGTCTAGATCAAGGGAAGTAATAGTATCACTCCATTCTGCTTTGGTCAGACCTCACCTGGAATACTGTTTCCAGTTCTGGGCACAATAATTCAAGAAATATACTGAGAAGGATGGTGAGAAGTCTGGAAGCCATTACGCCCTATGAGGAACGGCTTAGAGAGCTGGGTATGCTTAGCCTGGAGAAGAGAAGGTTGAGAGGTGACATGATAGCCATGTTTAAATATATGAAGGGATGTCATATTGAGGAAGGAGCAAGCTTGGTTTCTGCTGCTCCAGAGACTGGGACACAGAGCCATGGTTTCAAACTACAGGAAAAGAGATTCCACCTGAATATTAGGAAGAACCTCCTGACAGAAAGAGCTGTTCGGAAGTGGAATACACTGCTGCCTTGGAGTGTGGTGGGGTCTCCTTCTTTGGGTTTTTTTAAACATAGGTTGGATGGCCATCTGTCAGGAATGCTTTGATTGTGTGTTCCTGCAGGGCAGAAGCCGATCGGATGGGATGGCTGTTGGGGTCCCTTCCAGCCCTATGATTCTATGATTCTAGGTTGCATTCAGAGCCTGGGAAAGTTATTCTTAGATTACACCTCCCAGAATCCCCCTGCCAGCATCCTTCTCAAGGTCTGGTTGCATTGTTCCTTTTCCAGCATTCTCTAGCCCAGTGGTTCTTAACCTGGGGTCCACATTTTCCTCACAGGGAGTCCACAAAGGCTTGAAGGCTGCTTGGCCCACCTCCTCCCTGTAGTGGAGTAGCCACGTGACAGTAACCAAGGCAAAGGCTGGCTGGCTTGGCCTGCACATTGCCATTCAATCCACTCCAGCCACAAACTTGCAGGAAGAAGCAAGAGTGCCTCTGAGGGAAAGTTTAATGGATGGTGTAATTGTATTGTTGTTGTTGTTAGCTATTATTAGCTATTGTTATTAGAGTTTTAAATATTGAGTTAAGTCTTCGGGCAACAAAAGATATTTAAAGGGGGTCCCAGGTAAAGAAAAGGTTAAGAACCACTGCTCTAGGTCAATGCCTCTCACATAACACTAATGGGATAGTGGTGTTTTAGTGACAACAATAAAACCATTGTTCCCAGTAATATTACTCCAATTTTTATTTATATTCTTTATATTCTTCTGTTAAAAAGAACCAGAGTGTTGTAGAAGTTTCAGCATTTCCCTATGACTGTGGAGACCAGGGTTTGAATCCTTACTCAGCCATGAATGCCCACTGGGTGACCTTGGGCAAGTCACACTCTCACAGCCTCAAAGGAAGGCAAAGGCACATCCCCTTTGAACAAACCTTGCCCAGAAAACCCCATGGTAGGTTTGCCTTAGACAGAAATGACTTGAAGGCACATGGGCAAACACACAAATTCCTTTTGCAGGCTGAACTCAGTTGGCAGCAAGGAGAGGAAGCTGAAGAAGACCAAGGGGGAAAGGAAGGGGAGAGGAACCAAGACGGGAAGGGAAAAGAAGGGAAGGGAAGGGAAAGAAAGAAAGAAATCCTTTCTGAGGGAGACAATGCTCAAATTCCCTCTCTCTCTCTCTCTCTCTCTCTCTCTCACACACACACACACATACTTCTCCGTGCCTCTCCCTCCAGCTTCTGCCACGGAGGGCTGCTGTTTATTTCACTTTCTCTTTGGGTTTGGGAGACGCTGTTTTTTTTTTGTTGTTGTTGTTTTTTTTAAAGCCAGCGGAGGTTTTTGGAGGAGGAGTGTAGGAGGGGGCTCCTACTGGCTGTCTCCTTCGTCTCTCTTGACCTTGGGGGCCCCCCGCCAATGCTGATTTGGCAGACTGGTTAAACCGGCCCTGCTCTTCTTAAAAAAGGCTGCTTGGTTGTTGAGGATGCTGCCGAACAGGACTGTCATCTCCTGGGTCAGCCTCGAGTGACCAAAGTCCTGAACCAACCGCATGCAGAGTTGGGTCTGCGGCTTCCAGTGCATCTTTACACCTGCCGTTTCGTCCCTCACCTATCGCTACAGGGCTTTTTCGGAATTTGATTTGTCCTTCAAGCCTGTGCAATGGATTTTTCTGGTGGAGCGCAGCGTGCACAGAACTGGCCTCACCCTTTAAACCAAAGGTTCATCTGCTGTGGCCTTACAAGCATGGACGGTAGCAGTGAGGTCCTCGGGTCGTAGGTTTGATTAGAGTTTCCTTCTCTTAGATGGTTGGCCTTACAGGGTTGGATGAGCACCATCTGCCTGGGTTTGGGATTAGAGTTTTCCTTCTCCTAGGATGGTTGCCATAAGGCTAGAGAGCCCATCCTGCCCCTTTGACACTCTTTGTCAGACCCTTTGGTTTTGACCTGTCTGGCATGGGAGACCCTACCGGTGGCTATTATGCCACTGCCAGCATAGCTCAAAACATCATTAGGGAATGCAAGCCTCTCTCCCATGACAAGGGGGCATCAATGGAGAGGTAATATATTGTAATTAGGATCTAATTGCATCTCCTCCCTGAATGACCAGCCAAGAAGGACAGGAATCAAAAAGACAAGTTGTCTTCCTTACTTGCCCCTGCAGCTTGTCCACATCGGTGGTACTCACTAACTGAAACTGGTCCAGTATAATCCTATTCACAGAGTTGCTGGACACCCCATTGTCAACTTCTGCTATAATGGCAGTATCTAAGTTGGCTCTTATCTGAGTGATTTTATCAGAACAATCTAATACCAGTAGTATTAAAAGTAGTAAAAGGAGGAAAGTCGAGACCATTTTGTAGCCCTCTGCCACAATGCAAGTTGTGATCCCTAATGCCATGCAATAAAAAGGAATGAAGAAAAGCACATGCACACCTCAAAAAGCAGAAATATTGGAGAAATATTCATAACTTGTGTGTGTGTGCATGTGCATGATTTTTTAAAGATTGCCAGACCTAAAATTAATTTGATAGGGATCCATCCCTCAAGTCTGAAGACAAAGAATCGTTTCTTCAGCAGTGATGCAATTCTAGATAATCCTGCCTCAGATATGTATAGGGGAATTTTCATAGTTCTTTGTTCCTGAAATAAATCATAAAAAAGAAAAGAAAAGAAAAGAAAGTAGATTATAATAAATTCAGTAATGTTCCAAAATGATAGGTGTCTACCATCAGACAATGCATTTTCTTCTTAGATGAAGGCTACACTGTCCAAAAGCTTCAGTGTCTTTTCTAGTTGTTTCACTGTAAAGTCATGTTAGGAAACAAAATAAACAGTGCTTGGCTAGCATTATTTGAGAAAGCAAGCACTGTAAGGAGGTAGCATCTTCAGGGAGCTGCAAAAACTGTTTGGTATTTTATAGTCTGTGGATTTCAAAATCTTCATACTTGTTCATACAGGCAGGGGCTATTCTAGTTTGTATGTCTGAGTGTGAACAAATAATTCCTGCCTTGACTCTAAATGGGCTGTTGACAAATATGGTATTCAAAGCATGAAAAGCTGCTACCTATCTTCATCAAGAGAAGAAATAATGTTTCTTTCATTTGGTGTCAGATGACACTGACTCTCTTACCTTGATGATTAGTTTTTAGATTAAGAAATCTTTCTCTTGCTACTAATGATGATCAGCAGAGAACTGTGGAAGTGAGGGAACTCTTCATTTGTAAACATATGAGATAGTAATTAACGGTATTCTTTTAGCAGCTTTGTTAGAAGCTGAAAAATAACAAGATTCAACATTCAGTCCTTCAGATCTCTTATCACACTCCAAATGTCAATTGGGCCCCCCTTTTATTAAGTGTACTTTGGACTTTTAAGTGTACTTTGGAGAACATGGCTCTTGTAGTTTGTATGCTTTCTGGGGTCCCAGAATACATTGCTTAAACAAATTAGGTTGATGGAAATCCCACCCCCATCTATTTTCTGTTGGATTCATGGAAGAGAGATAAGATTTCTTCTTCAATTATCTTTTAGTTATTTTTTTTAAAAAAAGAAAAGAAATGGGTTTATTCATCTAGCCGGTTGGAATTTCTAAAATAGAAAAAATAACATAAAAGAGTAATCCTACCTATGCAGTCATGCATCTGTGGTTTTAATATTATCCTTGGAGTTGTGTCCAGTTGTGACCCACCCCATTTTTCACAAAATGTGATGGCAGTAGCCAACAGTGAAACAAAAATGCTTTATAAATCTAAATAGGAATAATATTATATTTACTGTATGAGTAGTCTGAATTCATTATCCTATCTATGTGAATAGATGTGCTGGGAATTTCAAGTGATCAGGCTTTTACATGCATTTACGTTTTACCTGCAGTAAAAATTATGGTCATAGTTATGCACAGAATTAGACACAAGGAAATGGGCTTAAAATACAATTAAGATTGTGATTTCTTGTAGCCAATGTCCATCTACTGACTGTCATACTTTAATTACCATGACTGTATTTATCACTAAGTATTTGCTTTGTAGTTAGCAAGTGAAAATGGTTAAATACTCAGTGCAGGCATTGTAGAAAACCAATAATAAAATCCTGAAAAACAGCTTTTGGTAGGAGATGATATGCCTGATTTTCTTTTGAACATTTATTATTGAAAGTATGGAAGAAAAAACAATAACGCCAAAAGTAGTAAATGAAAAAGAATCCTTTGTCTACTGCCTTTTCATGGTAGGGTTCAGGGATGGGAATTTGAGTGAAGGATTTATTCAAGATACTGTACAGTTGTTGCATTGGAGGTAGCAACAGAGTGCATCTACCATGAGACTTGTTTCAAAATGGACCACAGGGAGCTAGGGGAAGGCAGGAATTGTCTACACTGGTGATCCTGGTAGGTGTTGGTGACAGCAAGGCCTTAAAACATTTTACCCTAGTTGGGGAGAGGCTATATCTTCAGGCAGCAAAATGGGTTGGACTTGCACTGGCAGTAGGACTGGTAGTAGTTTTAGTAAGATTCAGACCAAATGATTTTTTTTTAAAAAAAAGGCAAATCTGCCAGTTTTATCCTCTCCCACATTTGAACAATTGGCAACTGTTTGTAAATTCTGTTTTTTAAATAAATAAATAAATATCCAAATAATAAATAACAAACTGATCCTCGCCTACCCTTAACTGAATATTTTAGTCAGTTTGCTTTCACTCATTTTTTAATTTTGCTAACATTGGTAACAATGAAACAAACTGAAATGAAATGCTTGCCCATTTTTACTTTTGTTTTTCGACATTTGATATATGGCGCTCCTTATATGAAGCTGGAAATGGGGCTTTGAATTTTATTCCAGAGATCAGTGTCATTTCTAGATATGGCTGCTGACCCAACCCTTGGACTAGTACAAGAAAATCTTAAAAAGAATTGGTGTGTGTAATTTTTTAAAAGAAAATCCCAGTATTTTAACTATAGTAGCACCCCTGTATCTGCTGATTTGCCAACTGCAGATTCAATTCTCCATGGTTAGCAATCGCGGGGGAAATGGAGGGGGAGGAGGGATCTCACCTCCCCCATCCCTTCCCCTGGGAGGACTCTTGTCACCACAGGGGTAAGGGAGGGAGAGGAGCGATCTGGGCTCCTCCCCTTCCCCCTTCTACCTCACGATTGCCGCCGCGGCAGGGCCATGGTGGGGGTGAAGGGAAAGGAGGAGTGATCTCGCCTCCTCCCCTTCCCCCTTCTCCCCTGTGATCGCTGCTGTGGGAGGGCCATGGCAGGGAGGAAGGGGGCGGAGGAGCGATCTCACCTTCCCATTCTCCCGTGACAGCTCCTGTTGTAGCCCCAAGTAAGTATTAAGGAGCCAGTGTGGCCACCCAGCCCAGTGACATTGCATGCCTCCACTCAACACTATAGCATACCTTCCAACTGTCCCAATCTGGCAGAGACACTCCAGATTAATCCTCTGCCATCCCGCTTTTTCAGCTGCTTTTAAAATGTCCCTATTTATTTATTTAGAGTCTTTTTAGAGTATTTATACCCAGCTCCTGTTGCCGTGTCGGGGCCATGGTGGGGGCAAAGGGGAAGGGAGGGGGAGGAGCAATCTCACCTTCCCCCTTTCCCCCAGGATGGCCTTCAGGATGGCATTCACTATTATCCATGAAATTCACCATCCGCAGGGATCCCTGGAACCAATCCCTACAGATACAGGAGTGCTACTGTAAATTTAATGAGTTAAATTTAACTGTTACTCCCAAGCAGAGTGAAACCATTGAGAGCTTGGTAAGTCAACACCCATTTAAGTACCAGTTATTTAATGAGACTACTCTAGCCAGGGACTTGAAATAGGTCTCTCTCTCTCTCCCCCTCTCTTTCTGGCTTTTCTTCGCAAATGAAGATCCAGGAAGGACTCATCCCGCGCTTTCTGCAAGCACACTGATGACTAAAAAGGCCAATCTGAGATAAACAAGTCTGGTTGCAGAAAGCACAGCAGAAGGTCTCCTTGGGTGATGTTTCTGGGTTGTGATTCTTTCTGCGTTATCGTTTCTCTTCAAGACTTATTCGGCATGAGTTCTCAAATACGGCTGCAGTACTGTGGCTAGTGCGTCTCCATGCCTCCCGATGTGAGGCCAGGGCGGACCATTGTTGGTGATCAATTTGGCCGAGCCTGAGATGTTGTTTCAGGGAATCCTTGTATCACTTTTTTTGGAGTGCCCCTCTTATGCTGACCCGTGGCGAGTTCACCGTAGAGTACTATTTTTGGGAGGCGATGGTCCTCCATCCTAGAAACGTGCCCTGCCCAGCGCAGCTGTGTTCTCAATATCATGGCTTCAATGCTGGTGATCCCTGCTTGCTCAAGGACAGCAACATTTGTCACATAGTCAGTCCAGTGTATATTTAGGATTGTGCGTATACAGCGCTGATGAAAGCGTTCAAGGAGTCGTAGGTGGTGGCGATTGGTGACCCATGTTTCAGATCCATAAAGGAGAATAGATAGTACAATGGCTCTATGCACACTGATTTTTATGCTTCGCCTCAGGTGTTTATTACTCCAGACTTGAAATAGGTATAGTCGTATGATTTGGGGGTCCTCTGTTTTATTTCAACTGCTGACCTATTTCAGGAACAGAAAGGCTTCTTTATTGGCCCATAAATCCTTAATAGTTTCTAGCCAACAACTTAGTTTGTGCTTTTTTTCATGATCATTCACAAATGCTAATGGAATAACACCCTTGCAACTTAGAAATATTTGATGTCAACAAATATTTCAAGTGGAAGTTTGATGGATCTTTCCATCTGCCATGCTGCATTTCATCTCTTAAAGGTTTGTTGAGATAAGGTTTGTGAATTAGAGCAAATATGAAGACGGGAAGAACAAAATGGCAACATTGGACATAATGAGCTATGTAATATCCAGATTGTTCCAGTCAGTACTAAATAATGTAATATTTCAATAAGACAGAGCCAAGCATAAGTTCAGATGGTATTGATGGCATTTGTCAGTTGCAAGACTACCTGCAAAATGTACACTTCATTTCTAAAGTGTGATAAGATAAAAGAGTACCTGGGTTGGAGAGAGGGAAAACAATAAAGCTTTTTGTATATCTTGAAAGAACTAAATCGAGTTGATTCTGTGAAATTTTGTTGCCCAGAGCAAAATAGATTTATCTACATCTCTTTTCACTGAAATGCATTGTTCTATTAGATTTAACAAATTGTTTTGTTTGTGTCTGTATATATTCGGGGTGGGGGGAGTGGGATTTATATAAGATTTTCCCTTTCTCACTAGGCAGTTTCCTTGTTCTCATTGTGCCTCTCTACAATATGTGGCAACAAATATGAACTTAATCAGATTTTACTTTTAATGTTACAGGAAGCTTCCACCAATCCTGAGTCTCTGATTTGGATAATATTTATCTCATATTTTACACAAACACCTTTGAAATCTAACATGTGGAACAACTATATGACATTTTTGGCTAAAAGAAAATTAAATTAAAAGAAAACTCGGTCGTATCCACTTGACAGTTCCAGCTAGAATAGAACTATTAAATTAGTAGAATTTACATAAATATTGACTTTGATACTCAGTGTTTGAATCATTTGGTCTAGCTGGAACTAGCAACTGAATTTAGACCATGGATTTCAGTAAAAAAAAAAAAAAAAAAAAGCTCTCCTTTATAGAAAACAGGTGTCCTGATTCTTCTTCTGAGGGGGAAAAAGTGTATATGGGGAGTACAAAAAAATCTCTTTTTTCTTTCTTTCTTTCTGGAGCTTGTTTTTAAATGTTACTGATATATGATTAGGGTTAATAGATTTTTTTAAAACAAAAACAAAACTTCAGCAGCTCTTTTTTAAAAAAAAACAAAAACCCATAGGGATATAATCTCTCTCTCTCATAAAAAGTCAGAAATAATGATTCCTACATTTATGCCATTCTTTTCACCTGCAAAATGGGGGTTCTTGTACCTTTTATTACAGATCTTTGACTGGAACCATCAGCTTTCACAAACTAGAAGGAGGGAGAACCCATTTATAACATCTGCATGGCTTAAAACTAATTTTGTGACTGATAACCTAAAATTATCCCTTTCTGCTCTTCCTCACCATCCCTTCTTACAGGTTTTCTGAGTACTGGAGACCAAGCTGCAAAAGGCAATTATGGGTTGCTTGACCAAATCCAAGCTTTACGGTGGATTGAAGAAAATATTGGATCATTTGGAGGAGACCCCAAAAGAGTAACTATTTTTGGATCAGGGGCAGGAGCATCCTGTGTTAGTCTGTTGACGCTATCTCATTATTCAGAAGGTAAATATCTTCCTACTTAAATACAAGCAATGTAAACTGTTACCATTTAATAGTGAATTGCAAAAGTTGGTGGATGCTTCAAATAAGATCAGGAACCATTATGATATCAAAACTATCATTAGAGTTTTGATGCATATATATTTGGGGGGGGGAAATAACACAGTTGATAATATAGTTTCCCTGTGTCATAAAAGCAATTGCAGTCAAGACAAACATGCTGTTGAAAATGCAGACATCTCACTCTTGCTGCACATAGCATTTCATCACATCCGCAACGATGAGAGGGTTCTATGTTTTTTAAGATGCACTTTCCTCTCTACAGTTGTACACTAATTGCCACTCCATAGTTACCTGTCATTTTCATAGACTACCATGATCCACTCTTCATTTTAAAATGTGTCCAAAAGAAGCATCTAGTGCAAAATATGACAGACTATCATCTGGTATGCACTTAAGGACTATATCACACCAGGGATGTAATTCTTCACTAATTTTCTTCTCAAAGGAACAATGAGTAATTTTAGCAATTTCCTTCTGGCTGTGAGAAAAGGTTTGAAAACCACATACTTTTTGAAATCTATTCACAATTTTGGTTATATTCACCCCAAAATTCATATGTGGTTGATTTGTTCAGAAAACAGCCTTTTCTGTGCAGGAAACAACATTTTCTGCACAGAAAATAATATTTTTCTATAGAATATTTCTGTCCAGAAATACCATTTTCTTGGAAGAAAAAACTTTTTATCTGTGCAGAAATGCTGTTTTCAGCATAAAGCAACAGTGTGCAAATTTTGTGTAGGATGAGTCCTGAACTGTGAAGATTTTTGTCAGTTCCAGATTCTTCTCATCAAGGTTTCATCAAGGTTTGAATATTTTTGGTTCCCCCCATCTCTATATAACACATGTCTTGAGCCACATACATTGGCTTCCAGTTGTTTCTGAAGTCAAATTAAGGGGCTGGTTTAGAAGTATAATGCCCTTAAAAGGCTTTGAAACAGAAGATCTGAAATTACTTTATGTGCAAGAAGTTTGTCCAGAATTTATCTTCTTCTTCAGCTGTACTGCATGTCTCATGACCAAGAAAAGCTAGAGGAGGTGTTCACTGCAGCATTGCCTAAGTTATCTCCCCTTATCCCAAGGAAGGCCAAACAGGTTACAACAATTATTGAGTTTTAGAAAGTTGTGAAAATGGTGGTACAGGTCACCCCCATATCCATGGAAGATACATTCCTGGTCTTACCTTTTATAAGTGAAACCACTGATAATAACAAACCCTATTAAAATAAAGGACTTCCTGTACAAACAAACCATATAGTTGTGTTGGAGGACCTAGCAATTCCTAGAGAGGACAACTCTCTACATATTTTCTAGGACAACTCTATGGTATGTGTTCCTCTTTGTTCACCTGTGGATAACTGAAACCACCAACATTGTTTCTGCAGATATTGGTGTGGGGGCAACCTGTATTTTACTTGACTTTAATGAATTATAATATCTTTGGCTGTTTTAGATAATGTTATTGCTGTTATTAATTGCAATGTTAGTGTATTTGTTAATATGATTTGCATAGCGTTTTTAGTGATGTGAAGAATGTTTAAATAATTAGCATAGTCACAAAACAAGAACATTCAAGAATAGTTTTGTCCTTAGTGGGAGTTTCTTGACACACTGAGACACCCCATCAAAGAAAATGGTAAAGTGCCATCAGGTTGTTTTTATTTATTTATTTCAAGAAATTTTTCACAGAGAATATTTTCAGCACAAAATGTTCGATTTATGCAAAGCCGAAGTTTTTTGTGCATTTTTTTTTGCAAAGTGTGAAAAATCATTAAAATGCAAAAAAATGTATGAAATCCCATCCAATGAGAAGAAAATGTTTGAAATTCTTCCATGTGGGAGTGTACTAAATGAAGTTTTGCATCCCTTCGGCAGGCAGAAGATTTATACACACAAGAGCTAAAGGTAGCAGTAGTAGTGGTAGCAGCCACAGTACATTCCATTTTAATAAAGCCTTTTTTTTTTACCCCCTTGCTGATCAAGTCTCCCTTTCAGTTCAGTTAACTCAGTAGCACCCTCTTCCTCTTCAGAGAAGTGAATAAATTTGATTGACTGTTTATTGTAGTCAAACAACAGTCCCTGCTAATTACTTCATGATTTGATTGCTAGATTAAGAAAAACATTCTAATGACATTTTGAGACTCCCCACCTCCTTCTTTTCTAATAAATAAACAATATAGCTTTGCCTAACAAGGCATCCCAAACATGTGCTGCTTTTTATTAGCCTCCTGGGTTTTCCCCCCCTCACCTGAAATTTAACTCATCTGGGATAGGTTTTAAAAAATCCAGCAGCTGTGATATGCTTTAGTGATGCAGAGCAGCTTTAGACCAGCTTTGGGTGGCTTCACATCAATGGAGCATAGCATAGAAGTCTCACTGTGCCACTGAATCTGATCCCAATTCCCAAATCCTTTGGAAGGGAAAATGCAGATATGCTTTATTTTATTAATCTTGTCAGTTGTTCAACACAGAAATGCCCATTCAGGTAATGAGAAATGAGGTTGTGGAATAAAACATCTGGAATTCAAACTTATTAAACTGGATTTTAAATTAATGTATTTTTTCCACATTATATGATGTATGTATGGCTTCTGTGAAATGGAGTGGGGAGTGGGGTTACAGTTTCTTTTTATGCATGTCATTCATGCAAGCCATTCTTGATTGCTTGTGGCTGTCATTCTTATCAACTCCTTGGCCATAAAGCTTGGTTCAACTAAGTACTTTATGTGTGCTAGTGAAACTGACCAGGCTCAGGGTTGCTTATGGGTTCAGAGGCTAGCTTCTAAAAAGTGCACATTGTTGGAAAAGAAAATCAGGATTAGAGTAACCCTAAAATTGGGCATCTCTAGGAAATATGTGTTTGTGTGTATGTGTGTTTACATATATATATATATATATATATATATCCTGCAAAACAGACAAAGTAAACTAGGGATCAGAAAGACTGAGACTGGTGCAACCACCCCTACTGATATCTGTTATACATGTGGAAAGTCCCACTTCCTGAAAAGGGAACTTGGAATGAGAAAATTGTTTATGGGGTGGGGGCGGGTGGAGTGAGGACTTAACCCACCAGTATATGTTTGCGTGGTTACAGCTTCTCTATTCCTCCACTCAAAATACAGGAATAATGTGGCTTTAATAGAAGGATTACAAGAGGGTGCAGCCATGATGGAAACAGCTAGTGAAGGAAACCCACCTCTCATCAAACATCCTTTCCCTGTAAGAGTCATCTGCCCATTGGCCTGGCTTCCTCACCAGTTTTGGTGACTGGGACCTGTTGAAATGCTCAAATATTTTGCACAGTTTCATAGGTCTCTACTGGTTGGCAAGCTTGTAATTCAACAAGTATAAAACAGAGCATGAATAGGACCAGAAGACACAAAATCTGAAGTAATTACTCTTTGTACAAGAATGGAATAACTGAATACTAAAGTTAGGATTGTCGATGCGATTGTATTTCCTAATTCTATGTATGGTTGTGAAAGCTGGAGAGTGAAGAAAGCTTATAGGGAGAAAATTAACTCATTTGAAATGTGGTGCTGGAAAAGAGTTCCATGGATACTATAGACTTCTAAAAAGACAAATAAATGGGTCCTAGAGCAAATCAAGCCTGAATTCTCCCTAGACACCCAGATGACTAAACTGAGACTGTGGACATATCATGAGAAGACACTAGGAAGGCAGTAGAAAAAGAGGAAGGCCACATTCCAGATGGATAGATGCAATCAAGGAAGTCAGGGATCTGGGTCTGTGAGACCTGAATAGGGCTGTTGCTGACAGGGTGACTTGGAACTTGTCTAGATGGGCAATATACCCCATCTTGTCCCTATTTAATAAAGCCCTGCAGTCCATACATTGCAGGGTATTTGCCCTGTTCTGCCTCCAGGCAGTTCTCACCACCCCCAGGGCAGATAGGGGCTGAGACAGGGGGAGGCGAGGTAGGGCCCAATACAATGTTTTTTTTTAAATACCTCTTTTAATCCGTTCCCACCAGGAAGGAACAGCTGGAACCCCACAAGACCACAGAACCCCATCCTAGCAGCCCAGCCCTCACTGCTGCTTCCTATCTCCCTCGCTCTGCAAGGCAGAAAGGAGTACCACATCATGTGACCAAGACTGGTCACATGCAGGGGCCTTTGTCACTTGTTGCAGGCCAGCATCCTCCCTTCTGAGACAACAAGGGAGACGGCGGCAGCTGCAGCTGCAGCAATGGACTGACATTCCTGTCTGGACTCTGGCCTGCTTGGAGATGATAACAGGGGAGCAACGGGCCTGATCCATGGCCAGCATATGCTAGCACAGAGGCAGTGTATCCTGGCTCATGTAGATGAGCCCTTGAAGGTCTCTCATTGATAGGGTCACCATAAAGTTGAAGATGACTTTGTGCAGTTAACAACAACAGCAACAGTTGCCAAACTAAGCATGTTCTAGATGCCCCCATGGATTAGACTTTTGTGGCTCTGATTTGCCTGGAGACAATATGTAATTATCACCAGAAACCAGGAAAAAGTTAATGATAAGCAAAATGTGAATCCATAATTCTGGTTTTAAACAAGGTGTAACAAAAAAAAAATCCTCTTTCCCCAGGAATTGCTATAATTAACTTATCTTTTCCTTTGTTTGACAATTATAATTTCATTATATTTGTAATGTCCAGAAAATCAGTTTTAAAAATCCCTATCAGAATTATTTCCTAATAACAAAATAGCGATTCTCATTTTAAAAAGTTTCTAAAAAGATATGAAAATCTATAACCTCCCCGCCCCCCCAAAAAATACTTTCTTAGCTTCTTTAAATTTAAAGTATAATTTATAAGTCTCTTGGGTCAATATGTATCATGCAGACAGGACTTAAGATTGTGGCTGTTATCCATATAAATTTGGAACATGCTCTTGGTCTTGTAGTAAATGTTTATGAAACTTATTTACCTAGGTATTTATACTTCTCATATGTATAGTTATAGATACAGTTATACAATAATTCTCTCTTTCACTCTCCCACACACACATCAAGAACTAGGAAGAATTTAGCTAATAGATACCAAACTATGTGGAGTAGTGGGGATGAACTAAGAGCTTTTTTTTTTTTTGTACAAACAGAAATAAATTCACTCTTCATCAGGATGTACTTCCTCTAAATAGCGTACAAAAGATTCTTTTGCACCACAAATGCTGCTTGTTCATGTATTTTAATTTTAACTTTTGCACCTGCAGGTCTGTTCCAAAAGGCAATCATACAAAGTGGAACAGCCCTGTCCAGCTGGGCAGTGAACTACCAGCCTGCCAAGTACACTGCAATTTTGGCAGAAAAAGTGGGCTGCAACACGTTGGACACAACAGACTTAGTTGAATGCTTTCGGAATAAGAACTACAAAGAACTCATTCAGCAAACAATCACGCCAGCTACATACCACATTGCCTTTGGGCCTGTGATTGATGGGGATGTAATTCCAGACGATCCACAGATTCTGATGGAGCAGGGAGAATTCCTCAACTATGACATAATGCTAGGTGTAAACCAAGGGGAAGGTTTAAAATTTGTGGATGGCATTGTGGATAACGAAGAAGGTGTCTCTCCAAATGATTTTGATTTCTCTGTATCCAATTTTGTGGACAATCTTTATGGTTACCCAGAAGGAAAAGACACACTGAGAGAGACCATTAAATTCATGTACACTGACTGGGCAGACAAAGAGAATCCTGAAACACGAAGGAAGACGCTGGTAGCCCTGTTTACAGATCATCAGTGGGTGGCACCAGCTGTTGCCACAGCTGATCTGCATGCTCAATATGGCTCCCCAACGTACTTCTATGCATTTTATCACCACTGCCAGAGTGAAATGAAACCCAGCTGGGCTGATTCAGCGCATGGTGATGAGGTTCCTTATGTGTTTGGCATTCCCATGATTGGCCCTACTGAACTGTTTAACTGCAACTTTTCAAAAAATGATGTCATGCTTAGTGCAGTGGTTATGACGTACTGGACAAATTTCGCCAAAACCGGGTAGGTTTTCCACATAATGGCTTTTTGCTTGTGCTGTTCTTTTGGAGTGCTAGAGCTGTGAATTTGACCAGCTAATGAAATGTTGCAGATTGTGGTATGTTTCTTGGAACTGAATTCAAGCAATACTTTCTAAGCATTATTATGCAATCCTAAACTAAAAGACTTTAGGGGGTGTTATCTTTACAGATGTACAGAAGCACAGGAAAGAGGCCTTACAGAAATTCTTCTGTGGCCAATTAAAGTTATTTGGTATGGCACACTTGGTTTTTCTTCTAGCACCATACAGATTGCTTTCAGCACAGGGTCCAGAACCAGATTTGAGAAAGTGTGGCTAGGGCACCCATCCACTTCAACATTAAGCTTGCTAGTTACAGTAAAGAAATTTTGTTGGATTTGACAGTCTTCTTGACAGTCTCAACAAAAGTAGCATTTTCACATCACCTGAGACTTGTTGCAAGACAACGTGTACCTTGCTTAAAGCATTCACACATTTGCAAAGCTTGTAGGGCGTTTCCAAGAAATAAAGAATGTCTACAATAATGCACATTTTTTTTAAAAAAAAAGTAAGTGGCTAAAATGTGCATAATACATGCATGCAGAAGAACATTTTAGTCATATTGGGTAAATTGTACAAATAAATACCTATATTAGGGGAAGTGCATGCTTTAAACACATGATTTTGACCCTTTAACATTAATGTCATTTTAACATGATATCTTGTTAACTGTGTTTTAGATTTTTTTTAACTATCAGGTTTTTAGCTTTATTTTGTTTTAGCCTTCTTGTAAGTTTCTTGGGTCCCATGTCAGAAGAAAAGGTGGGATATAAATCAAACAAATAAATAATGTACATATTGTAATGATGGAAGTACAAATGTACAAATTTTAATGCAGGAAGAAAACATAAAGTAAAGAGAGCCAGTGTGGTGTAGTGATTGAGTGTTTGACTAGGACTGGGAGTGGGAGACCAGACTTCAAATCCCTTCTCAGCCATGGAAAGCCAGTGGGTGCTCTCAGGCAAGTCACACTATATCTACCTCAGAAGAAGGCAGTGGAAAATCTACTCTGAATAAATCTTGCCAAGAAAACCCTGTGATAAGTTTGCCTTAGGACTGGGACACACATACATGTGCATGTGCACAAATACACACACACACTCAAAGAAGATGTAAGTGGAATTGGGAGAAATTTAACAAATTGAGAGATTTTCACATCCCTACTAGAGGTAGTAATGGGGGATAGTGGTAAATTGGCAGCAGCAGTCCAAGGATCATGTGTGGAGCCTCTGTGCCTGAGACTCTGAAATATTATAAATGGGTGTAAAACATAGAGGCCCACTTATTATACTATACTATACTGATACAGTTATTGGCAATAGGACCACAAACTGCTTTAATCATTATTAATTTTCAGAAACTTTAGGGTCCCATCATTTTGGAAGTGAGGCAGTACAGAATATTCTCAGGAAAAAAAGTAAAGTGGCTAAGAATAGGTTTATAGTGTAAAGCCACTTTATGACAAGGATAAGATTTCAAGTTACAATGTGATTCATGGTTAATCCATCTTTGCAATTGTTTTGTTTCCTAAAGACCAATTTCTGTCTATTTTAAAACTTCTTCCCTCCATTGTATTCTCTTGCTGCATAGTGTGAAGAATGATGCATTGAAGTTTCACAAACAAAACAAAACAAAACAAAAACCACCAGTGCAGTTATTAAGCCATGAATGTTCCTGAAAGCCAAAGGCCTCAGGTTAAGGCTATAAAGAACAATGAAGGAAAAGGAAAGTATGATGTAGATCAAAGCAGTCCTTTGTGCCTCTACTACAGAATTACCTAGTCCTCTTTTTGAAAGTCAAGGAAATGTGGAGGAGAGATAGATCTAGGAAGAATTACTGAGGATCCTTGCCTAAACAGGCTTTTGACTAGAATCAAAGTGAATGTGTCCTATTTTAAAAATTAAAAAGAAACCTGTGAAAGCAACTAAGAACAAGAAGCAATAGAAATGTAAGATGGAGAAAGCATTTTCTTTCAAAATGTTCTTGAGAAACACTGCCGTATTTTAACACACGCATACACAACCCTCACAAGCAGAATTTGTCATTCTGGTTTTGCTTTAGAAATTTGATTTCTCTCTCCCCCTTTTTTTCTTGCCTCATTATTGAATTAAAATAAATGCCCTTGTGTCCTACCCAAGGCCCATAAATCTTACCAATGTGCATTTAATGGCCAGGCTGGGCTTTCGGAACTGCAGTTCTACTGCAGTGCAGAGAATGGTATTCGGCAGTATCCAAGATTCCAGAGAAATGTGCTGTGTCCTGACAGGTCCACAGATTTAAGAAGCTCTTATAGCATTTAAGGACCAAAGAGGTATACCATACATGATAACGTGGTATATGTTGCACAGCAAAAGCAATAACATACAATTAATTGAGAAATTAAAGAAAATGGGAAGGGAACTCTGCTTTCTCTTGAATTGTACAGTTGACCTCCCTTCTTTAAAGTAAATTGCAACCTACTCAGTGTTAGCTGGAATTCATGGAGCTGGTGAGTCACATGGTGGGGTAATCAGAAGCGCAATGGGGGCTCATCAGAAGTGGAGCAAATTACATCTATTTTGCTACCCAACATCCTCTCCTGAATAGTCTAGATACACCTAAGAAAGGCATCCTATTTAACTAAATGAAAGAATAGTGGTTCAGAAGGGCTAGGTGCTGTCACAATTGGTTCTGTGTTGGGGAAGAAAAAGGTTTGTGACAACCCCTTACAGTCATGCAGGTTGTGCCTCCCATTCCTTAGAGAAAGTGTCTGGCAGCAGCAGTATTCAGCCTTGAAAAAACAGTTTTGAGAAACCACCATTACAAGAAAATAATGCATGGTGCAGCTGGCAAAATAAATAAATAAATAAAGTGTATAGCTTGGCCGTTAGCACCCCATGCAGCTACTACAATGCTCCAACTTGCCATACCGCTTCTTGGCTAAGACATCTAGCTCCAGGGATTTCATTTTCAGGAACATGAAGAGTTTATTAAGAATGAAACCTAATGCATTGCCAAGGTTGCAATCCTGTGCAAAGTCAGGTGAGAGTTACATCCTACTGAGTAAAAGTGGAAGTTATTTCTGAGTAGAATGCATGGGGTTTGTTTATTTATTTATTTATATATTCAGTTATTTGCTTATTTCCACACTGAAACTTTCAGTCTCTCATGGCTGGAGAAGGAGGAAGTAATGCCCAGTTAAGGCGCCCAGTAAGTACAGAAGAATCTGATGCTCTGCTTATGGCCTGAGATGTCTGAGAAACTGGAAGAAGGATGTGGAGAGCTCTGATCCTTTTTGCATATGAGTGAAATTCCTCTGGAACTCAGAGTGTTGCTGAGAGCTGCCACAGTAATTTACGAACAACTTTGTGGATTTGGAGAGCTCTCTGAGTAGTGTGGAAAGAGTGGTATCTTCTCATAAGAGGGTTCAGTTTACCTCACTTTTACAATTACAGTACACTATCTCTGAACCTTGCTTTATTTTTAAAGGCCTATCCCTAGTCTATACTTAGAGAAGAACTGCTTGACCTAAAAGAGGACCCCCTCAACATGGTTGAAACAAGCCAGGCAGTATGACAGAGCTTTCTAGAAAAGAGGGGGGGCATCCAAGTGGGCAGAAAATGCTTTCAATTGACAATTTTAATGGGTATTTGCCATGGTAGACACTTGGTGATATCAAGCTAGCCTCTTTTAGGACTGGAGGGTAATTAAATCATTGCCAATGAGTTGGTCAGCACATGTGCATTGTTGTATGTCTGTGAAGGGCAGCATTTCAGTGCAGCAACAAGCAAAGTATTTAAGGTTGGGAAAATTCTTGGCATTGAGATTTTCAGATAGATCAAAAGAGAACAGATCTGAATGGTCACACTGGAGTGTCAGGTAAACCACACAACTTTCAACTGAGTGATGCTGCTGCATCTTTTTCTGCATAATTAAAACAAAGCATGTAGATGTTAAAATGTATGGGGGCACTCTCCCGAGGTGTCAACAACTTCTCTATCTGCTTATTATTTATATTACTATTGTTATTATTCCTGCAGAGTGTTAACAAGTTAGACTCCTACATTTATCTAAGGATTTAAAAAGCTCCCTCCTGATCCCATCTGTCAGTATTACTCATAATTTCAAGCAGTTTTCCGCAGGCTACCTGCTCAAGAGCTAATTTCAGCAGGGTATACATAAACTTGTACTGTCTCCTGGGTCTGGATTTATACCATACTTCCTAAAGACAGCACAACTGTTTAGAAGGGTCATTAATCATTTTACCATGCACCCAACTATTAATATGATTTACTTTGTAGAAATGAGACTGACTATAACAAATATTCCTCTTTTGGACTTGCTCTGATTTGAAAGTAATCACTGGAACTGTGTAACCTTGAAATTCCACCTATTCTAGAGAAGAATTGTGCTATCTTTCTGGCATTATTTAGTTGAGCAGTGTGTGTCTGTGTGTGCATGCGCACGTGCATGTGTGCACATGCTAGACATCATTTACTGAAGAAAATCAAAGCATGTAGAACCAGCAGAAAAAGAAAATTAACATAATCTCGATCCTTTCTTCTGTTTGTAAAAAATAAAAGATAAATTACTGTCTCAAAAGGAGTACTGTTTTGGTAAAAATAAGCTCAAAATCCTGCTTCTTCAAAAAGCAAAGACCAGGGAACATATGGCTCCTGTTAAATGTTTCCTTGCTGGATATAATGCAACCTGGCCCTTTGAAAAAGGGGTGAATAATTTTGGCCCCAATTTTGATTCTGCAGGACAAAAAAAGCAGAGGCTGTTTCCGGTGGTGGTGATAGTGGTTTAAGACTCTAATCTTGATTTGAGGTGAAATTGCTGTTACTAGAAGCTTGCAAAAGTGTGGTTCTTCTTTTTAACAAAGCAAGGAATAGTAGCTGACCACTTAGTGGTACTGCAAGCGGCTGACATATTGCACATCTATGTTGCAAACCAGTAGTCTCCGACATATGTGATATAATAGCCTCATCTTACTGTGGTCCATGAGCATGATTTTGGTTCTACTGTGAATAACCCTAGGGACTTGGTTGAAATTGATTGCCTGAAGTGTTGCAGTGTGCCTGACAGTTGCACTCTGGGTATATTAGCTGTTAAACTGGACAGCTCTAAAGAGCCCTAATGTGCCTTGTGCTCTGTTCATCCAACAGGTAGAATTGCATCCTTAAAATGTAAATTGGCTGCAATCTTATGTACATTTAACCTGGATGTGGATCCCAACTGCCAATGTGCTAATTCTATTCTCACCATAAAGAACAGTTATTATAGATAGAATCATACAGTTGGAAGATACCATGAGGGCCATCCAGTCCCTTGACTTGCAGGAAAACACAAGCAAAGCACTCCCAACAAATGGCCATCCAGCCTCTGTTTAAAAACCTCCAAAGGAGACTCCACTTCACTCCAAGGGTGCATATTCTTCTATCAAACAGTTCTTACCATCAGGAAGTTCTTCCTAATGCCTAGGTGGAATCTCTTTTCCTGTAGTTTGAGTCCATTACTCTGGGTCCTAGTCTCTGGAGTGGCAGAAAACAAGCTTGCTCCCTCTTCAATATGACATCCTTCCAAGTATTTAAACATGGCCATCATGTCATCTCTCTTAACCTTTTCACCAGGCTAAATATGCCCAGCATCCCTAGATCTAGACACTGTACTCCTATTGATGTAACCTACAATCACATTTGCCTTTTTTAGCTGCTGCAATATATATATATAGAGAGAGAGAGAGAGAGAGACAGAGACAGAGACAGAGACAGAGACCATACCTAAGGCAATATAGTAAAACAGAAATCTGGATTGAATGCCAAAGATGTCAAACTAGCTGTTCCAGAGTAATGCCATATATCATACATGTGCTTTTAAATGAACTTGAGATATTTTACTACAAATCAATCCTTTTGTGGGGGGAGTGATATTTTCAGGTGAATTTTTGCTCTGTGTGGTGTATTGGTTTAGGTGTTGACCTAGGACTCTGAGACCAGGATTCAAATCCATGTTTTGACATGGAAAACTACTGGGTGAGCTTGGTAGGTCACAGACTCTCAGTCTCGGAGGAAGGCCATGGCAACCCACCCTCTGAACAAGTCTAGCAAAGAAAGCCCCATGTTGGGTTTGTTTTAGTGTTACCATAAGTTGGAAATGACTTGCATGCACACAAGAATAACAACTTTGCCAATTAGAAATGTGTTGTATGTTTGTCTCTGCATGTGAGACAGTTTCTCAGGTCAGTTAATCAATGATATCACCAATCAAGGTGTGTGTGTGTGTGTGTGTGTGTGAGAGAGAGAGAGAGAGAGAGAGAGAGAGAGAGAATGGATGGCTTAGGGAAAACACACTAGATTGTAAAATTATTCAAAGATGTTCTTGTCCTCCATGATAAAGGTTGTCTTCAAAGCACATCAAGACACCCTGTCCTGCCACCCAAAAAACACCACAAAACCCTGCTGCAAGATTTTTCATCCATGAGTGAGAGTGAAAAGATCAGTCCTTTCTTCAAGTTTCTTGCACGAAAGCATTGGCTGTTTGCACCGAGATCATTGCTTCCTTCAGGAAAAAAAAAAAGTTTTGTATAAAATACAAAGTTTCCCCCATAAAACATTGTGGTTTTATGTTCAAACTATTGTTTTTTGGACTTTTTTTTTTTTTGGCAAAAATAAGTAAATCCCCAAATGAAAACTCATCATTGTCAAAAATGCCCTCAAAGTCTTCTAATCTCATCCAGGAGGAAACTTCTGAAGTTTTTAATTCTTATGTATGAGAATAAAATAAATGAAGATTCACATCCCTATTGTTGCCTCTTCCAGAGAAGGTAATGGATACTGTTTTGACTTCCAGTGGCAATACAGCCCTGAAAGACTAGCACAGTCCATGAACCAAACAGAGTGGGTACCCAACTAAGTTGAATAAAGGCACCCCCATCCCTGTTCCAACCACAAAATATCGGTGCTGGGAGAGGCAGCAGAAGAGCATGTTCCTCATCCAGGCAGGGTTAAACAGAATTTGGAAACATGTTTTTGGCCTACAGCTCTCTAAATCCACTAGTCATTGGCTGTGTGGACTTGAGGGTTCTGGATGTTGTAGTCCAAAAAGGTAAGATTTTCATTGAATATGTATGCAGAATTTATGTTCCTTTTGCTGGTGTTGTCCACAATTGCAAGGACCTTTCTCTTATCATAATCCCTGCCTTTTCTAGGATATAATTAGAATTGCCTGGTTTGCTGCCTAAAGCCTAGCGGATGTTTTGGAGTATGAGACTGAAATACGATAAATTTCCCATGAGCAGAGTCTTGAACATTTAATGTTTCATCTTTAAAAAAAGAAATCATACTCAGGACAATTTTCTAGTTGTGAATGGCTGTCAGAAAGAAGCAATATCCAAACGCTTACTGTACAATTACTGCTCAGTGCACCATATACAACAACTGTCATGCTCTTCTAATTGACACAGACCTCCAGCTGCTTAAAAACCATACACAATTGAATGGGCCTACTGCCAGGAGTAGTTTTCATGGACAGGTCAGTGTTGGAAAATCACCAGGTGTCAAAAGACCAGGCTTGTATTGTGTTTTGTGTTCCACCATGTAATTGAAACTAGAATATGAGTTGTGACAGATGGGTGTGCAACTGTAGAATCATGCAGGAAAATAAGAATAAAAAACAGCTGATTGCTAATGAACTACAGTAGCACCCCCACACCCACTGATTCACCAACCGCGGATTCAATTATCCATGGTTGGTGATGGCGGGGGGAAGGGATGGGGGAGGAATCTCACGTTCCCTGTCCCTTCCCAGGGGGGGGGGTCCGTGATCACTGCAGCGGTGATCACAGGGGGAGTTAGGAAGGAGGAGTGATCTAGCCTTTTCCCCTTCACCCCCGCAATCACTGCTGTGGTGGGGCAATGGCGGGGGCAAAGGGGAACAGGAGGAGCAATCTAGCCTCTTCCCTTTCCCCCCACAATCACCACTGCAGCAGGGCCATGGTGGGGGCGAAAGGGAACAGGAGGAGTGATCTAGCCTCCCCCCTTCTACCCCATGATCGCCACTGTGGTGGGGCCATGGCAGGGGCAAAGGGAGGGGGGAAGAGTGATATTCCCCCCCTTCCCTTGGGATGGCTTCTGTCACCGCAATGGGGCCATAGCAGGGGAGAAAGGGAAAGAGGAGGAGGTAGATGGTCCCCAGGATGGTGTTCACTATTATCCATGGAATTTGCCATCTACGGGTGGGTCCAGAACCTATATCTCACAGATACAGGGGTGCTACTGTATTTCCAGTTTATTCTTTTATATAGTTAGGAAAAAAATGTTTATTTGAAATATCTTTTAGAAAAGTGCTGTTTAATCTAATTAAGCAACAACAGAAGACATACACAGGGCTTGTCTAGATGGACTATTTACCTCCCCCTTGGAGCCCTGCTGTACATACAATGCATGGCCTTTGCCCCCTTTTGCCCCCAGGCAGTCCTGAGGACACCCGTGGTAATGACAGGGGGAAGATAGGGTAAAACCTGTTAAAACATTATATAGTAACACCCAGGAAAAACTGCCCCATTTAAGAAAAATGGATTGAGTCTCGCAGTAACACAGAAGTCCATATCAGCATGCTGGCCCGTATCTGCAGCAGCCTCTGCTGCCATCCATGTCACACTCTCTGAAGCCAGGAAGAAGGCCCACAGCACATGATCAAGGGGCCCTGCATTTAACCAGCTTTGGTCACATGCTGCAGGCCTCCTTCCAGGCTTCAGAGATTGTGATATGGATTGTGGTGGCAGTGGTTGCAGCTGCAGATAAGGGCTGACATATCCGTGCAGACTTCCTCCCATTTTGTACAGGTAACGGGGGAGAGGCAACGGGCATTATCCGGTGCCAGAATACACCAGCGGGAAGCCAATGTAGTCTGGCCAGTGTAGACAAACCCACAAATTATCTGACATAAAAATATAAGTTGAAGTGTATTTTTATCTTGTTTTTATTTTCATTGGTACTTTATTTGATCAATGCAGTTTTTGTCTCAGGTTAGAATTAGATTTATAATTAATTGCATGTTTTCTTGAAGAGAAATCAGTTTCCACAAGTTTTTCTCATAGCTTTTAATGTCACTCTTTGCATGTAGATATTTTCTGCCAGTGTGCACCCAGTGTGCTGCCTTATTGCATGATTTTTTTTTTATTTTTTTTTAAAGAGAAGCATGAGATGGGCTGTTGGGAATTGTTTTGTTTGCATGTAGTGGTTTGAGCATTGGACTACAACTCTGGAGACCAGAGTTCAGATCCCTGCTTGGCCATGGAAACCTACTGGGTGACCTTGGGCAAGTCATACTCCCTGCGGAAGAAAGCAATGGCAAACCTCCTCTGAACAAATCTGGCCAAGAAGACATTCCTTCTGTCTTTGCTGTGTGTATGTTATTTCTTTCACAAGAAACATTTTGCACAACTTTTAGAAACCTCAACAGCAAAAGAAAAGGAGTAGGGCTTGTCTCATTCTTGCACACAAAGCAAGGAATCTCATAGGTTCAACCATTTCTTAACAGCTGTCTCATTAATAAAGAGTAACTTTGTAAAACTGTTCTCACCCCTATTTGCAATGATGGTGATATTGCTTGGTGCCTAGGAATTGCAGCTCTAAACATTAACTGTGGCAGAGTTAATTGGAAAAGGATCCAGCAGCCCTCTGAAAATACACTGTGAAGAAAGGCTTTTAGTTTTGATCTAGAAGGGAGACATTAAACACAGATGTTTGAAAGATGCTGTCAAGCTGAGTGTGCAAAGCTGTCAGGCTTTTACACCACAAAGGAAAGGTTGTTTGGCTGAATGGTCTGAACAGAAGTACAACTCAGTGGTCGTGCAATTGCTTAGTGTACAGAAGTTCCCAAGTTCAGTGTCTGGTGCCTTCAGGAAGGAGTGCTACCTAAAATACTGGAGAGCTGTTGCCATACAGTAGAGACAATGCTGAGCTAGCTTGCTTGTGGTCTGACTTGGTGTAAGACAGCTTCCTATGGTCATGTCATTATATGGTTTAAATTTCATGCCACACAACTAAAGTTTCAGCAAGAATAAGGATTCAGCATTAAAGAAAATGTTTCATAGCCTTGGAGGTAAGGTGGGCAGACACACACATCTCTGTTGTTAATTGATTTACACACAGAGAGAGACTTTTTTTTTCCTTTCCAGGGAAATGCAATCATAAGGCTTAAGTTTCCCTGTTATTTTCCCAATGATATTTGTTCTTCTTGATGTGGAATTACATTTATGGAATTTCTTCCTCATGGAAGCTCACCTAGAACCATTATTGTTATTTTTGTTGGTGCTCCTGTCCCCAAAAAGCTTTCTTCTGACATTTTAGATATTAGATGGTTACCCTTCTTTCTACTAGAGTAGACCTACTCTGCTGTATGGCAAGTGAACACTTACAAGAGCCCGCATGTAGTGGTTTGAGCATTGGACTATGACTCTGGAGACCAGAGTTCAGATCCCTGCTTGGCCATGGAAACCTACTGGGTGACCTTGGGCAAGTCATACTCCCTGCGGAAGAAAGCAATGGCAAACCTCCTCTGAACAAATCTGGCCAAGAGAACCTCATGATAGGGTCATCTTATGGTCATCATGAGTTCAAAATGACTTGAATGCACAAAACAACAACAAAGTCAAAACTTACTTTATAATTCTTTGGTTCAATAGGTAAATAAACAGATAAACGTATCAACAAAGTAATTCAGGAAGAAATTAACATACAGATTTTCCAGAAATTCCAGTAATCAAATCTTGAAATTATAAAATTCTCCAAATCATACATTTATTTATCTTTAATGCTTTGCAGTCAGCACTGGGGTTAGAAAACTAACTCGCCAGTTTCCCCTTTCTAAAAGACATGAAGCTACCTACGTAAATGAACTTGTCTACAATGTTAAGCAACCATCTAAATTGTAACATCATTTGATTATCCTTATAGAAAATTCAGAAAGAGGGAAGTGAATCTATCCTTAGGAGAGTTATGTAATGTTCAATATAACATCAGTGCATAATATATTCAATCTAGCCTGTTAAAAAGTGATCAGATAATCTGTGAGTATAGCTAGAATCTAGTCTGAGTAAACTCAATTCTAAAAAAAAAAGATAATTCTCCCTTGAAAGGCATTTGATGACAGGGGCTGTTGGAAGAAGGAGTTGAACTACATATTACTTTAGTAACATAGCTAGAAGCTCTGTCTGTTTTTCTTTGTGCAAAAGTAAGTATGGGGGACCCATCTCAGATTAACATTTGATTCTTGGATCAGGGTGGATTCAGCCCTCTGCCCTGCCATTCTGGTTCTTATCTGCATTGGGTCCCATGCGCCTGGAATTCGCCCTGCCACAAAATGACCCATAGGAATGAAGGAAGGGGCTAGTGATTAGGGGAGGGATTAATTCAAAATACTTACAGCAGACTCATTGAAATCAGTGGCAATTAAATTAGTCATGCTCTACATATGTCAAAATCTGGATCCAGATCATTATATATACAGTATATTGCAAAATCTTATTTCTGTGTAAGATTTTGGAATATAGATATAGATTTTGTGTGTGTGTGTGTGTGTGTGTATATACAATTTTGCAATTTTTGTATCCTGCTATTGAACCTTTGTAAGATTCCTTGGGTCCCATGCCAAGAGAAAGGTAGCGTCTAAATTAAATAAATAAATAACCAAAATGGATCTCAAAGTGACTAAAATAATAAAATCTATATTATAGCCAGATCATATTGCCTTCGGATTTATAGATCACTGAAATGTGGGTGGTCAATTGGTAATATTGGCCCACTCCTTCCAAAAGGAAAGTGGCTGGCAGTAGGGGAAGCGATTAAGCCTAGCATTCTCTTCTCTCCCGCCTTGGCCAGGGCAATGGCAGCTGGGATGGTGGAAGAGCCGTTCTGCTTCTGGGCTGAGGCAAGATGGAGTTGTGCTTGCCTTAGCTTCTCTCCCTTCTTGGCCAGGATAATGGCAGTTGGGAGGGAGGGAGGGCCATTCTGCTTCTGAGCTGAGGCAAGATGGAGTTGTGCCTGCCTTTCCTTCTCTCCCTCTGCAGCCAGAGCAATGACAGTTGGGAGGGAGGGAGGGAGGGCCACTCTACTTCTGGGCCGAGGCAAGATGGAGCTCTGCCTGACTTTCCTTCTCTCCCTCACCACAAGATGGAATGATAAGCCATTCATCTCTCTCACCACAAGATCAATCCCTGCAGGTGCCAGGTTTTGGGTTATGTGCTTGCTGTTGTGCCAAAGAGATTCTGCTGGTGAACTAATCACCTTGCTGCCTTGCAGTATCACTGCCCATATTGACTACGGCCTTGGTGTTGAAAGCTCAGGACAGTGGTGCTGGGAGACTCCAACACTCATGTGGAGGCTGCTTTCAGGAGAGAAGCTTTGAGTGTACATGAATGCCATGACAGCCATGGCTACCTCACATGTCAGTAGCCAGATATTTGCAGAACGTGCCCTGACCTGATGTTTTCAATAAAGCATGAGACTGGAGGTCTGGAACTATGGGCATTCTCTATTGTTACAATTAGAACACTTTATGTAAGAGATTGTAGGATTGTCAGTGGCCATTCTTCTCTACAGAGGTACTAGTGAACAATTAAGATGGTCTCTCCAGAAAAAACTCTCCAGAAAAAAACAGGAATCTGAAGGATTCCTGACCACTCTTAAGTAGTTTCTGACTGATACAGCTGAAACTCCTGTCAAGGTCATGGGCTTGCTATGGAATCATAAAATGGAATGAACTATTGACATCATTGTTCCCAAGCATCCTCTTTGATACTGTTGAATTCTGCCAGTTTCCTATCGGCCATGAAATAGGCTGGATGATGACTAGAAATCAGATGGTGTAAATCTCACTGAGAATGTAACTGAACAGCAGTGATGGTGATGAAATTGTATTTTTCTGGCATCCTGAGTCCAAAAGAGCTTTTGTGGGTGGTTAATAGGTGGTTAAAAACTGTCCCTACTGTTGTGACAAATTGGAAAGGCATTTTTGAGGATAAAGTCAACTAAATTTGCCTCAAGCTTGATGCAATCCTTGATACAACTCCAGAACAGTCTTGCCAGTTTTAGGGGATTAATTTCATTTAGTGCAGCATGAGGATGTGGACGAAGTGTCTCAGTGGTGCAAGTGATCACCTCTATTTTGAATCTTTGCTCACTCTGTCTGTTGAGAGTTCCCTGGGGTGATTAGCTGAACAATTCCAAGAGGTAATTCATGCTTCTTTAAGGGAAGAAGTGGCCTCAGACACCTGAATGGTGGCGACAGTGCAGTTGCCATTTAATAAAGCCTCTGTAAAACTATCATTTCATTGATAGTAAGGGGGTAAGGACTTGGAACAGGTAGCAGCTTCACTTTTGTAGGTACCAAGTCCAGGAACTTTTGGATGACATGAAATACCTGGATTCATTTCAATATGGATCTAGGCCTAATTTTGGTACTGAAACAACTTTTGTGACTCTAATGGATGACCTCTGTCAGAAAATAGGTGGAGGCAGTATTGACCTATTGATTCTCCTAGATCTCTCAGCAGGTTTTGATACAAGTAACTATGCAATGCTATGAGCCAGTGTTGTGAATTTGGGCATAAGGGACACGGGAATGTTGCTGTTCAGTTTCTAGATGGTTATTTCAGAAGGAAATTGTGGGAGGATTCCACTTGACTCTATAGTGCTTATGCTATGGAGTCCTGTAAGGTTTTATCTTCCCACCTATCTCTTTTTAACATCTGCATTAAACTTCCCCAAAGTGGTGCCCTTCAGATGTTTTGGGCTACCATTTCCATTAGCCACAGCCAACAAGGCAAGTGGTCAGTGATGATGGGAGGTGTAGTAAATAAGCATTCAAGGGCACTAGATTTGGGAAAGCTGTACTATAAGGAGCTCCTGGGCAAGGTCATCAGATGTTTTGGAATGAGGGGACATCAATATGGTCAATTGAAAACCATTTTAAAAGCACATCGACAGAATCACATCAGTGATGAAGTGTAGTTGAACAACAACAAAGCAAGTGATGAAGGGTATTTTATAAATATAAAATGCCCTTCATGGGGGACTTGGAAGTGTGAATGGCAATAAACTGTGCTTAAGATATAAGGTAGTTAAATGCAAGCTTAATTTCATTTGTTAAACTTTGAAGGCTCCTCCACACCTTCACTACTACTCCTACTGCTACCTCATTCATTTCTTCCACCACCATCACCACCAACACACTCTGACATAAATGTGTATATACAGTTGCCCCTTGGAATCCATGGCTTTGAATTTCTCAGTTTTGTGTATTCACAGAAAGCTGCCAAGGTTTTGTTCAGCCTTCTTTCCCTGTGTGTGTGTGGGGTGGGGGCAAAGGTCGAGTAAACCTCAGCAGCTTTGCAGCGAACGCATGGCTTTCCTCTGATGTCGTTCCATTTGGCAGGGGGTACCCAGGGCCAAGGAAAGCCACCGAATGCCTGGTTTTCTTCAACCCTGGTTCCCCACTGCCAAATGGAATGAAGCTGGAGGAAAGTCAGGTGTTTGGTGGCTTTCCTCCAGCGTCATTCCATTTGGCAGGGGGGAGACAGGGCTGAGGAATGCCATTGAATGCCTGGCTTTCCTCATCCCTGGCTACCCCCACCAAGCAGAATGAAACAGGAGGAAAGCCAAGTGTTCTGCGGCTTTCCTGTGGCTTCGTTCCATTTGGTGGGGGGAGCCAGGGCTGAGGAAAGCCACTGAATAGCCGGTTTTCCTTGGCTCTGGCTCCCCCCGCCAAACCGAACAAAGCCGGAGGAAAGCCGGGTGTTTGGTGGCTTTCCTCCAGCTTCGTTCCATTTGGTGGGGTAGCCAGGATAGATAAAAGCCACAGAACACCCAGTTTTCCTCAGCCCTGGCTCCCCCTGCCAAACAGAACAAAGCAGGAGGGAAGTCAGGTGTTTGGCGGCTTTCCTCTGGCTTTGTTCCATTTTCCGGGGAGGGGGAGCCAGGGCTGTGGAAAGCTGCCAGATGCATAGTTTTCCTCAGCCCTGGCTCCCCCCCACCAAGCAGAACAAAATGGTAGGAAAGCCAGGCATTCAGTGGCTTTCCTCTGGCTTCATTCCATTTGGCAGAGGGATCCAGGGCCAAGGAAAGCTGGCAAATGTGGGCGAGGGGAGCCAAAGCCCAACCAAACTCTCGTCATCTTTTTGACTAGCACAGGCTTGGTTTTGTGGGGGGATTTGGCTTCCCTACCTGCCTGCACACCACAGGGAATGAGGTGGAGGAAAACTGGGGCTGTTTGGAAAGCTACCCATTTCTTGTAGCATGGGGAGGGGGAAGGCAAAGTCCGAACAAACCCAAATCTGTGTTGACTGCAAAGCTACTGAGGGTTTGCTCTGACTTTGGCTTCCCCCTGCCTGCCCGCTACAGGGAATGAGGTGGAGAAACTGCGAGGCTGGCTGGAAAGCCACCTGTTTTTTGTAGCGCAGGGGGAGCCAAAGCCCAAAGAAACCCAAGCTCATATTGCCGTGTGGCTTGGCTTGAGAGAGGCGGGCAGTATCACCGCATGATTTGGATTCAGGGAGGCTGGCTGCCAGCCCAGCTGCTCTCAGCCCCAGCAGCATGGTGTCGGTGATGGGGCAAGCGACAGTGGGGGGATGGCGGGAGATGCCCGGGAGGCCTATTTTTATTCATGTTTTTTTTTTCCAGTTTTGTGCCCCTAACCCCTGAGAAAATGAAGGGATGACTGTAATTTCTATAAAGATCATGCACATAAAGATAAATATTTGAGACCTAAATATATATAAATTAAAAGATTCATGCTTTGACGCAGCTTTAGTCAAAGATTAAAAATATATTTATATTGACTGTCATGCAAAAATTATCACTAGAGGTGTCCATAAAAATATCTATCCCAATGAAAATAATGCAATGCAGGGTTAATACAGTCCATGGTCTGCAGACTCCTTTACACATCATTAGCCACAAAGGGATCAAGTTATCATAAAGTTTATTGCGGACCCAGCCCGGATGCCCCCACTCCCTCCCGTAAGAAAGAATACATGACACCAAAATATCTTCACAAAACATATTGAGTATATAAGAGTAACATAATGGTTAGGTAAATGAAGTTTATACGTTGAACATTGGCAATAAAGACCACAATTTGGTAATGGCTGTAAATGGTTGGCATCAATTGCATGGGGCCATATCCCTTCATTGCCCAACCCTGTGTTGGTCAATGGACCTTGGTCGGTTGCCACTGACACCCACTTATGGAGGGGAGAGCCCTGGCCAAGCGTACCCGCTTGACACTCTCCCTCCCCTAGAAACAAGGTTATAAAAGGGGGCTCTACTTGAACTTGACGGAGACCCCCTTCCCCATGCCTACCCCATATCAGGGCCCATGCCATCTGCCACAGCAAGTTGTAATGTAAAAGAATAAAACATACAATAACACACCAAAGTATGAGTACCTGATAAAGGGACAGTGGGTGGGTCTTCAGCTCCAAAGAGCCAACTGAAATCTCTGACGTCACGGGCCGGCTTTTATAGCGGCCCCAGGCACAGAGAAGACACAGCTGCCCCCTACCATTTTCAGCCAATCAGAGCAGAGGAGGCTCGCTCTGATTGGCCACTGCTTCATGCCATCTTCCCAGCCCACGGAGCAGGACGGGAAGAAGGCAAGCGATATGGCAGCCCCCATACCAGCAGCCATGCGGCTGTGTGGCCACCACTCCTGGATTAGGGTGCCAGACAGGCCACAAACGGCCCACCAGACCAGTCTGGTAAGCCCTCTTCTTCTTATCAGCTTTTCCTTTCATATTGGTTTGTTCTCTTCTTTTCCTCCTTTTGTTCCATGATTTGAAAAAGTAATGTAGTAGAATTATTTCCAAAAAGAAGTAATATATTTTTAGCCAGAATTAGTGTTGGATTCCTACAAACTGGCAGCAATCACAAAATGGATATTGCCATTTAAGCTTTAGCTAAGTCCAAAGTAAAAGCAACATTTCCTTAGAACTATGTGTACAATCTGCACAAAATAGACAATTTAATGAACTAATATTCCACCTCTATTGGAAAATTCAGCCATTTTAATGAATGGCAGGAGATTTTCCTCCCACACTGCCCCCTAGAAAGCAAGCTGAACTTCAAGTGAACAGAAAGCTATTATAAAAATGAAATAGTAATTTTACCTGCAAAAAATAGGCTTTTTGAACCCTGAAGGAACCTTGAGAATATTTAATTCTGCTTATGGATATTTTGAATATTCCAACATTGGCTCAGACAAGCTTTAGAACTCAGCAGAAAGGATTACTGGAATTCTAGTTTCTAAAACAAATGAACCTAACATGTATGGAAACAAAACATGAGAAACCTCAGTGCAATTCAGTGTAAATTAATGCATTATGATTCATTGAAAAAGCACTGATACATCAAAAAGAACCACAGGGAAAAGCATGAAGCTGATAACAGACAGAAGCTGAGCAAAATGGTTGCAGTACAACAAATATGATCACATATTTGTCCTATTACCAGGGGGAAATCAGTAGATCTGCATGTGCTAATTGATATTCATAGACCCAGGCTAAGATTCTGTACTGGTTGTGTAATGTGAAATTATGCCAGTATACCAACACTAGGATTACTGGATCCCACTGCTGTGCAACTAATCATGCAGTGGTGGTGCTGATGGTGCAATCCTACTTAGGCAAAAGTATTTGCACAGTGTCCTTAAAAAAACACATTATTTACACCAGCATAAGGTATGAACAGGACTTTGCTCTCAAATAAAAAAAAAAAATTAAAAGAGAAACAAATGATACAATTCTCTTTTTTTTTAAAAAAAAAAAGAGTAAACAGGTGATTTGTGTACCTGCTCAGCCTGCTGTTGTGGGTGCTCACCACTGATCAGCAACTTCAAGAATTCCTTCTCTCTCTTCTGATGGTTGTCTGTCTTTAAACCAGATTTCTACTGGAAAGTTCTTCAGATAGTGTACGGTTTCTTCTCTGTAAAGAAGTCATTTCTGTTTCTCATCATTCACAACTGTAAATGAAGTCTGTTGACATTTAATATGTTGGTGAAACAAAGTGCTAAATTATACCATGAGTTCTGCTCCCTTTTTTTCAGATACAATCTAAGTTTCACTTTGGTTTCACCACTGGTAGAAGTGATGGGATGCTAATGAGAGTTATGCATTCACCCTTAGATGTTCTCTATAATATTTACATCTTCAGAGAAAATCTTGAAATATTTTCATTCTCTTCATTGATGTAATGCTCTTCGATCATTCCTAGTCCACTCTTGGTAGTGATGGAAAAAATATTCAAACGTATTTTAAAAATGATTAAACACATTTTTTAAGTATTAAGAAACTCTGATGAGAGAAATCCTGAGCTGATGAGAATTTTTGCAGTTTGGGACTTATTCTGCACAAAATCTGCATGTGGTTGTTTTGCAGAGAAAACAGCATTTTCTGCTTGGAAATACTATTTTCTGTACAGGAAAACCTGTTTCCTGCACAGAAAATGCTGCAGTTGGGGGTATTCCACACAAGATTCATACATGGTCAATTGGCACTGAAAACAGCTTTTTCTGAACATGAAGCTTCTTCTTTGACGTGTGTGTGTGTGTGTGTGTGTGTATACAGGAAAAGCTGTTTCTTGTACAGAAAATGCCATTTTCTATGCAAAATACCCATGTACAAATTTTGTGTAGATTAAATCCCAAATTGCAAGTAGGCTTGGAACGTTGTATACTTTTCAAAGACTTTCTTTCCGCAGGAAGAAAATTGCTAAAATTACGCATTGCTTTCCTTGAGAAGAAAATTAGTGATGAATTGCATCCCTAGTCCACTCCAGCATTCCATCATGATGGGGAGGGGGATGGAACTTTCTGAGTATTCACATTGATTACAGAAGAAGTTCTTTAAGCAATTATTCAACCATGTCATTTTACACTTGAAAATTCCAGTGTTCTCACCACTTCTCCATTATCTCTCAATTTTCTTCAGCGTACAAAGAGAGACGGACATGTTTTGACAGTGTATCCAAGTTTGGGTCCCATCCTTCGGACTGTTTTTTGTTATATTTGGGGCAGGGGTCTCCATGCCAAGGTTCAAGGACAAACTACAATGACCCCATGTTCATGGAGCCTTAGGATTGTTTCTATTTGTTATACATTTATATAAGTATGATTTCCAGAACACAAGGTGTATCCAAAGTTTCTCATTTGAACAAGTGTTCTGGTCCACAGGGGCCAGTAAACCAGTGTTGTCATTGCTGCTACTGCAGTTGTAATTAAAATTATTATATCCTATCCTATATCTGAAGATCTTTGAACTCAGAATCATATGTGAAAGCAACCATTTATAGGGCTTGTTCTATGCATGGACATAAAGATCTTTGCAGGTTTTTCACTACTTGTAATATTGTTTTGTTTGTATATTTTTAGGGATCCCAACCAGCCTGTTCCTCAGGATACAAAGTTTATCCATACAAAACCCAACCGTTTTGAAGAAGTGGCCTGGTCTAAATACAATCCAAAAGACCAACTGTATTTACATATCGGATTGAAGCCCAGAGTTCGGGATCACTATCGAGCAACAAAAGTCGCTTTCTGGCTAGAACTTGTACCACATTTACACAACTTGAATGAAATATTTCAGTATGTCTCCACAACCACTAAGGTGCCACCTCCAGATTTGACATCATTCCCATATGTCACCAGGCGGTCTCCAGGAAAGTTCACCACCAAGCGTCCATTAATGACACCAAGCAACAATCCAAAGCATTCAAAAGATACACAGAAGACGTCTCCAGAGGATACAAGTGTTCTGATAGAAAACAAGAGAGATTACTCCACAGAGTTGAGTGTTACCATTGCTGTAGGTGCCTCGTTGTTATTCCTCAACATTTTAGCATTTGCAGCTTTATATTATAAGAAAGACAAGCGGCGTCATGAGACACACAGGCGACCCAGTCCTCAACGGAACACAACTAATGATATCGCCCATATACAGAATGAAGAGATTATGTCCCTGCAGATGAAACAGCTGGAGCATGATCATGAGTGTGAGTCCTTACAGGCCCATGACACGCTGAGACTCACTTGCCCACCTGATTATACCCTTACTCTTCGAAGATCTCCAGATGACATTCCACTCATGACACCCAACACCATAACCATGATTCCAAATACATTAACAGGTATGCAGCCTTTGCATACTTTCAACACTTTCAGCGGAGGACAAAACAGTACTAATTTGCCCCATGGACATTCCACCACTAGGGTATAGCTCTGTTATTTGTCCCAATCCCCCTGCCACCTGGAAGATTAAAAATAAGGGAAAAAAATAAGAGAAAATTTTAAAAAAATTAAAAGTTCATAATCTCCATCATGCAACTTCTCAAAACACAAAGGTGAAAGAGAAAGGCAGACATAATTTTCTTACAGCTCCTTCCCATAGGAACTCTGATATTCTAAAAAGATCACCTTTTCAAACCCTGTGAAATGTGAAATGTGTACATTGCTATCAGGATACCGCTTTAATATCTCAACCACTTTGATTGAAAGTTAAGAGTTGAGGCCTGAAGAAAGTCATATAGAAAAGGATATGTATTGAGTATAACAAACAGAAACAAAAACTTCTGGAACAGAGAGCCAGTGACTGTACAGTTTTTTTAATAAATAAAATTTTAAAAAATGTTCTATATGTGCCATACCATGAATGGCCCTTGTTATACAAAAGACATCACCATGGGCTTTTACCCATCATAAGAAGCTGTAGTCCAGAATGGGGAAATAAGATTTTATTATTAAGAAAAATAGGACTGACTATGCAGTAAATCCGTATAGTTCTGTGCAACGAGATGACTTGCCAGCCTGAACTATATTTAAGAAACTTTGTAAAAACAAAAATTGTACATAGCTGTGAGTTTAAAAAAGAAGCTTTTATTGATGTTTTCAGTTTGAAAAGAGCTTTTAGAAAGATTGTGCTTTCAGTTGTGATCTATGTGTATAAAAATTAGTCATACCACCTCTGTTTCCTCCCAGACCAAAAGGAGGACTTTCTTCTTAATTACTAGTGGTAAACCAAGACATGAGGTTTTTTTCCTAAAGTTTGATTTCTAAGAGGGCATGGTGTGTCATACAGAGGAGACAGGTGACTGTGCAGCCTGCCAGATTTTCCTTTACAGGTTACACATGCGCATGATAAGGCATTCATAGATAGGAAACAGTTGGGGTTGTTTTCTTGGGGGGGATCTTTTTTTCTTTTCTTTCCAATTTTTGTGTTAGCTTTCATTATATTGCAACACAGAGACGGAATGGAAGAATTACAAACAAACAAAAAGGCTTGGTAAATTGGGGCCTCTTTTGTCATTCTTGGTATCTGATGTGCCATGAAGCATTGCTTCCCAATTGTTGAGTATCATGATGCATCTTAAGACAGGCTGCCTTTTCAGCCAGTCTTTCTTCTGAGGAAAATTAGTTTCTGCCTATACCAGCAGTTTGCAGGAGAAGGCTGAAGAGGGGAAACACACAAGTTGGCCAAGATGCCCAAGGCATAGTTCTGTTTACTGTGGTTTCAGTAAAGTACATGGGGTGGGGTGCAGGAATCTGGGTTTTACCCAGTATTTTTCACCAATCCACTATTTTGCTGGTCAGTTTTGTTGCACCACAGAAAGGACGGATGCCATGTGGGGCTGGGGGGGGGGGACGGGCAGGGAAACATATCAAACACACGATAGATGAGTTGTCTTGAAGAAACTGGATGATTCCACTACTCAAAAAACATTACATATTTTTGTTTCCCTGTTAGCCCTTCAATTTCTCTTGAGTTCCCATTCCTTGTAATTTTGAGATGAAATGGAGCTGGCCCAACAAGACATTTGGCACCTCTGTGTAAAGTTTTAAAGCAGTCCAGTTATTATGAAGGTAGAACTGAGTTATTAATAAACAAAGAGTGGTTTATATTTCGCTGTTAGAAAAACTGAAGTTTAAGATGGTAACCAAAGATATGTGAACAGAGTTGCTCTGCACAAGACATCTTTTCACATCTTTTCCAGGATATATATATATGGTATTTTTATTCCCCTGCACTAGGAAGGGCATAACACTGCTATATTATCATCTCCAGAGATTAATATCTGACACTGGATGCCTTTTGCCTTTAGAATATACAGCTTGTGACATTCTAACTTATAGGTACCTTCACATCTCACTGAGTGTGTGATATGCACAGCTTCATGCTGTCTCTGGCAGAGAAAGCACCATCAAACATTGCAGTGGTGACCCCATACTACATCAGAAAGTGAAATGGATATGTGCTTCCCTTTTGATTCTATGTAAGAATTTAAATGAGCTAACAGGTCCAATTTTCACCCAACAGTAAATGGCAAAAAAAAGAAGCCTCCCCTTATCTTTTCACTATAACTGTAATTGTAATTAAAGCTGGATCTATTCTATGCCATCATCACAATCAAAACATTGCCTCCACTAAGCCACAGCAATTCTTCTTGATGGGGGCGGGAGAAAGAAAAGAAAAGAAAAGAAAAATGATGGCATCTAAACCAGTTGGGTAAGTTTGTTATGTGAATTACAGTATTTGTTTAGTACTTCCAGTTGTCTACTGCTAGCAATATGTACAGTACTGTGTCAGGCTTGTGACATTTGGGTAAAACTGTTTCTGTAACTGAATGATTAGCTTTTAAAAGGAAACAATGACAATGATGTCACTTTAATAATTTAATACATCTGGACAGATGTATGATTTATAAATGGAAATTTTTAGGCTCTTCATAGGATTCTATAATAATAACAACAAAGTATACTTTAAAGAAAAGAAAAAAGAACTTTCCCAGACTTTTCTTCTTGACCTTAAGAGGCACGCAGGGTTTCTTTCGTTATTGTTTCTGCATTTTCTTTTCTATTTGGTTTTGCCTTAAGTAAGGACAGAAGATATATATGGCTGGACACATATGTATAAACTTTTCAGCAGCATTTTTAATAATAAAATATCACAGTATTTTCTAATGCTTTGTGCAAAGAATTATGTGTTTATCATTTTTGTGGGGGGAAAAGCAATCATTTTGAAATTCATGAAATTTGCATTAAACTCTCAAGCCTACATAGAGCCCTGGCATATACTGCAAAATGTTACATTGATAGGTTGGATGTGGGTTAATTTGTAATGGACATTGATGGCCTGCTGCCAAGGTGATGAAAGGCCAGATGCTGAAGTTCAGAAGTACTGAACAGCAAGTACTATTCATAATTATTATCTATAAATTCTATCACTTTTCCTAAATTTGTGTCACATGCATGTGAGAAATATGTGAAAACCAAACATGTCTCCACCAAATTAAGGTATTAATTAACTCTTCAGCATGCACATTTCCATAAGTAACAATTTGAATGAAAATTGCTGTCCTGGGTTGAACCCATGTCTCATCTAGCCTTGTATCAGTAATGGATAACTGAGATCCAACATCACAAATTTATGAAGCAGACCATGGAGTGTGGTGTATTGGGTGTCATCTACATCAGCTTTCCTGCACCTGGCCCCATGCAGATGTCTTAGACTACAGATTCCACCATCTAGTTTGCCATATTTTAGGGGACCAGATTAGAGATACCTGTTCTACAATTATTAGCATCCATTTTCCAGAGTGTGTTAAGCAGGATAGCCATGTATAGAAATATCAGGGATTGAACCAGAACCCTATATATATGCAAAGCATGTAGTCTAGATCTGAATTACAGCCCTGTCCTAGAACCAATGACACTCCATGGCCAGAATTTTGTGGGTGCACTAGGCTGGCATAACAGCACCTCTCTAGGCTGTGGTGGCAGGAGGAAAAGGTCTTCAAGCACAGTAACCATGAAGGCAGTAAATGCTATTGGAGACATAGCTTGACAGATTTTGTCTGCCTTCCCTTGACACCACAGTATGACTCTGGGCAAAGTTATTGTATAGTACACCAGCAGGATTCTGATCCATTTGTGCCTAACATTTTAAACTGGGATTTCACAGATTAGGAATTTGTTGTCCACCACCTACACTAGTAATTCCAAAAGAATAGGCTTTCCCCCCAATTAAATATGTATTAAATATGTTTTCCCTCCCCCTGCACCCCAGAATGGGGTCTCAAGCCAACTCTTAACATTTTTGCTTTTTGTCGTAACTGGGTTCAAAGTTAGTAACCATCAAAGAAACTGATTTTAATCCAGAGAATGTTTAAACTGAACATCTGAAAGTGAATTATTCACATCTGCTTACATGAAATCATTCTGTATAAGAAACACTGCACATGCGTGTGCAGGCCCACACCCTTCAAAAGTTAAACACATGAGTTGTCGCTGGACATTTTACAATCTTCCTGCACTTTCAATGAGTCTGGAGCATCACTCTTACCTTCATACATCATTTCAAGGTGGATTCATTCTAAAAATGGATGATAATAGGAAATGATATTAAATGAATGATAGAATCATATAATGTTACTATACAATATTAAATGAATGATAGCATTTAAAAAGCTAAAATTCTTCTTAAATGATCATAATTTATACTAATTCATCTCATGCCTAAATATTATTCTGGCATATATCCATACATTGCGAAGGGAAAGGGGGTGTTATTTGCGTATGACAAAGATAAGCAACTGCAGTCCCTCAGATTTCTTTGAGCTACTTCTTCAGCCATCCCTGATCAACATAAGATGATTATGAGGAATTGTGGAAATGTCATTATCTGTTACTGCCATATGGTTTAAAGCATTAAACTGCTGTAACTAAGTATGCACACCATCCATTCTTCCAGAAACAACCCATTTCATGTCAGAACAATTTGGGGCCTGTCCACACTGACTGGAATCCTAAGTCTGAGTCAAGACTGGGGAGATTTGAAGGTTTGTGCCTCTCACTGACTGTAATGGGCAATCCAAAATGGAATCTTACTTGTATTCTCTTTGTCAGAATTGAAAATTGATACTGGCAGCATCATTGTGTTTTAGAAGGATGTTGTGTCTGCCAAATAACAGCTAAATAGGTAGATTATTATTATTATTTTAGTGTGTGCATGTGCTACATGACATTAAATGTTTACCTTTTTAAATGGATCCCCAAAAAACCCTTTTATTTCTTGGCAGAATTGGGGAAAGCTTCACAAGGAAAACTTCCTTATTGTGAAGAAAACAAGGATTTCACATTTCAATTGTTTCCCAGCAAGAAAAACCTGTTTGTATCAACAGAAAGAAAGAGCTTTTCCTCCTAGGTTCTTCAGGGTGCACTGTTCTGAAAATGGCACGGACCCCAAAATTCAGTTTAGCTCTGGATCCGTTTTAGAAGCATTTTCTTTCAACTGATTTAGGCGGCCCTAAATAAGTAATTCCCAACATGTCATAATTATAGGTGAATGGGTTTGTGTGGAAAGGATGTCATAATAATTTGGTGGGGTGAATTATTCATTTGCCCCTTTCTTCCCTTGTTCATTTGGGCAATTTTTATAAAAAATTGCATTCTTCATTGAGATGACTCCAAGGTGGAAAGCTGCAAAATTTTCAGATTAGGATGAAGTTAGGGAGATATACCGTAATCTCTATAAAGCAGTTTGCGGGTTTTTAAATAGTGGGACATAGTGGCATTGGAAGAACAGCTTACTATCTTATGGCCCCATCCTGCCCTCTCACAGCCCCAACCCAAAGCACAGTGATTCAAATTCCCTTCACAAACATGCTTTAGAATTAGAAGGTAGATTTGCAAGTCACTCAGCACCACTCACTCACTTCCAGCTCTCCCCCACTCTTGGTATTTTCACATATATTATACCTTAAAGATACCTATTGTCTTCCTCATTTCCAGATTCCAAATTCCACATGAAACCTCAGCCAATGTGCCACTTTAATACTAGTAACTTTGGAGGGAAACTTCAGAACAAGTCTGAACACTCTGATTGGGCTTGGATTTCAGGCATTGTTTATATCCAATCCACATCTCTAGCCAGCATGGTTCTGGATTTCCTCTCTGTCTTCACCAACCTATTGAAAATGGGGCTGAGATTCTGTATCACCTACTTAGCTACATAACCACTTTAGTTATGGAGCAAAGTGATATCTCCCAGCCAACCCCCCCCCATACTCATTTACCAGGCGTAGCCTCTTTGATTGACAGGAGTCTGTTCCCCTGTTGATCAGGAAGCAACTGACTGATGTTCCCAAAACTAAGGATCCTGTTGCAGTTCACCATTGCACCGAGATTTTTCACAGGAGGGGATGGAAATGTCAGACAGCTGTTTTCTGATCAACAAGGCAACGGATTCCTGTCATTTTCATTCTCCCTATGTGTTCTCTAAACTAGTGAATACATAGGGATTGTATATATGAAACAGTCATGAATGCATAACCTTAGGTTACACATTCATGACTGCCTTAGTGAATTCCAGCCAGGGTTTTTTTATTTCCATTATTTTATTTTGCTCCATTGAACATATGGATAATGGTCATGAGACAGAACAACACCAAAATGAATTTAGGATTTATTGAAATAACAGACAAAATGCTGAAAAATCATAGATGTTTATGGAAACAAACAAACAGTGTGCACCTGTGCAATGAAACCATCAGGCCAGGTAAGTCTGCATAAGTAAACAAAAATATTCTGAAGCTTCTAGAAGTCACTTGAATATTTCTTTCAAAATTCAAAGAGGGAATTATTTTTTTTTTCTATTTAGAAGTCTCCACTGTTCTTAATATTTCCACTTTGGCAGCCACATTTATAAACTATTTTTTAAAAATGTGTTTGAGTAGCTGACATGGCAGGCTTATCTCCTCTGTCCTTTACCCTCTTTTTTGTTCTTCGGTCATGCTCACTAAGAGATTCAGGAGGCAGCTGCTGTTTATTTTGCACACTGTAAACAGGCACACATGGCTACAATAGGATCGGCTGCAGTAGCATCCCACTCTTTGTCCACTTAAAACTTGATTTTATTGTATTGTTATTGCCCTCCCACCCAAAGGACAATGCCACAAACAAGAGTTGGAAAAATAAGGCTATAACTTCATTAATTCCAATTGGACACACAAGCATGAATTTGTATGTGGGAACCTGGTTAAACTGGATCTCCCAACTGGAGACTTCTGGGTTCAAAACCCAGAGTATAGACCCTGTAGTTCATCCTAGCCTGATCCCATGAAGATCCCAGTCCAAGTGGAGCTGATTGCTTACCCACCCCCTTGCTGTAGTTGCCTTTATTTATTTATTTATTTATTGTATTTTATCTTTATTTTAATTCTCCATTAGTTTAATTTAGTTTTAAGGGGTGGGAGGGTTAAGATGGGGAAGGGTTGTTTTAACTTGATGTTATTTTAATCTTGCTGTACACCGCCCCGGTTGCTGAGCAGAGGGGCGGGTTAAAAATAAAATTATTATTATTATTATTATTATTTCCTCAAAGGATTCCCCCAGACATGAAGGTGCTTGGGGACAAGAACCTACCACACACCTCCCCTCAAGCCAGTTGTCAACAATATGGAAACAGGTTACTTTTTTCACCTTGTGATGCCAATGAAAGCCTTCAAAGAGAGTCAGTAGAAACACACTGCCCTCATCCTGTCAGTTGTAACATATAAGCAACAATCAACAAATTACTTTAGCCACCAGGCTCCAACATATATATATATATATATATATATATATATATATTCCCAACCAAACATTGCACAGCAAAAAATTCCTGCTCAGCCTCAAAAAGGCAACTAAAAATTCACATGCTACATAAGGCAGGAGGATGGGGAACAGAAACAGCAAAGAGGCCTGTGTCAGGGCAGTGCTGTCATAGGTAACCAAGTGCAGCCTCACAACACCAGTGCGACAGGGTACCCTGCCTAGCATGGCATTTAGCCAATGTCTTGGGGAAGGCAAGACCACTCTCATGATAAGATTGGAAGAGTGCACCTGCTATCCCATTCAAATGACAATGTCAGACCCAAGAATTGGTGGAATAAGGTCACATCTTTATTAACTCCAAAAATCTGCAACATGGCAGCCACTGTGACATGTGGGCATGAATCTGTATGTGGGAACCTGGTTAAGCCAGAGCTCCCAAACAGAGACTTCTGTATTCAAAACTGATGGTATAGGCCCTGCAGTTCATTCTAGCTTGATCCCATGAAGGGATCTGAGTGCCCCAAGGTGGTTGGCATTGTTTCCTAGGGAAATCATCTGAGGACTAAAACCCACCACACATCTCCCATCAAGTCAGTCAGCAAATATAAGGAAATTGGTGAAGTCTTTCACCCCACAGTGCCACTGAAAGCCTTCAAAGAGAGTCAATGCAAACAAAGAGCCTGCATCCTGCCAACAAAGTGAGAATGGTTTCACCTACTCCACAGACTCAGCAGCTGCCAGAGGTCACAGTACAGATTCCCAAGGTACTGATCATAACCCATCCCTTGAATAATGATGTTGCCTGTCATGAATAATGCCACGTTGATAAATATAAACCCCACCAGCCTGAACAGTCAATTTACACACATCCCTGTATTGACCCATCTCTGAGATCCCTGTCTTATTAGGGTTGATAGCACCTCTAGCCAAACTAAGATAAGTCTTAGGACTGCAGCTTTGTTGTGTGCCAAATCATCCTCAAAAGCATGACTGAGCATGAACCAGTAACCACAAGCTGAACATGAGTCAGCAATGTGAGGCAGCAGTTTTAAAAGCCAATGAGATTCTAGGCTGCATTAATAGGAGTATAGTGTCTAGATCAAGGGAAGTAATAGTGCCACTCTGTTCTGCTTTGGTCAGACCTGAACTGGAATCTTGTGTCCAGTTCTGGGCACCACAATCCAGGAAGAATATTGAGGAGCTGGAACATGTCCAGAGGAGGACAACCAAGATGGTGGGAGGTCTGGAAGCCATGCCCTATGAGGAGAGGCTTAGGAAGCTGTGTATGTTTAGTCTGGAGAAGAGAAGGTTAAGAGGGGACATGATAGCCATGTTTAAATATTTCAAGGGATCTCATACTGATGATGGAGCAAGCTTGTTTTCTGCTTCTCCAGAGACTAAGACATGGAACAGTGGGTTCAAATTACAGGAAAAGAGATTCCACCTAAACATTAGGAGGAACTTTCTGACAGTAAGAGCTGTTTGGCTGTGGAACATGCTGTCTCGTAGTGTGGTGGAGTCTCCTCCTTTGGAGGTTTTTAAATGGGGGCTGGATGGCCATCTGTTGGGAATGGTTTGATTGTGTATTTCTGCATGGCAGAGTGTTGGACTGGATGGCCCTTGTGGTCTCTTCCAACTCTATGATTCTATGAATACAAAATCATTTTCACTGAGATGCAGAAACAACAAGTGTGGAGGGGCTGATTTTGCAGATAAATGGTGAAGAATAGGGACCAATTCAGGCTACCTCATCCCCCTAACTGCCAAACCAAGAAATAGAACAGTGGAACCCAAGTGAGGGGGAAACCAAAACCTCAGGATTCAGCATGAGGAAATGTTCCCGGAAAGGTGAAGGAATGATCTAGGAAAGCAATCTGGTCCTGGGCACACTGTGGTCCTCAACCTGGGAGGAAAAGGGGAGGAATTAGCAACAGAAGTAATTATAGCACTTAAACATGGCAGACCACCATGTGCCCATACACTTGATATCAGCAGTTGCCACATCAGCCTTAACAGCAGAAGAATCAGCACCTATGCAAAAAGAGTGGAGACCATAAAGTGTAGGATCCAGTACTGCAAGATGTTGTGACTTGTGGAGCACCACCCAGAGCTGGCAACATGTTAAAGGGGACTTACTGGCATGACAGGATGCTGGCCAACACCCTAACCTTGATGAAGAAATACACAGTGCATGATCTGGAGAGCAGGGCAGGGAGGCACCTTTGTAGACCTTAACCAGCTGTTCCTTGCCACACTGGTCAGTCTTAGACCTACTTAAGGTGACAGACATCCCAGCTTCTGCAAAACAGACATCCTGCAAAGAAATTGCTTTGCCTGAATTATCATTTTGGAATCAGCAAGGAATTCATTCAGGCTCAGGGCTCAAAAAAGAAAGCCAACAAGGCAGGTACAGAAGAAAGATGTATTTCATACTGTGAAAAACAAACAACTTGGAACTGTAACAATGTTTTGTAGTGAGGATACAGGTACACCCAAGCTTCCAACATTTTATGCAGCTGGACATCTGACATGAAGTTAGGTAATGCTGCTACTTGGTCTTAAATGCAAGGGCTGCAAAAGTATGTACATAAAATGGTTCTTACTGCCCAAACTTGGTCTTTCAAGCAAAGTGCAAAATGTAGTAAGTGCTCCAAAGGAGCTGGCCAAGACTAGATCAGCTGGGTACCTGCTCTAAAAGTATGGAGCTCCCTGAGAGACCTGTTGTAACTGACTCTAATGGAGGGGCCAATGAAGCAGCTATCACTTGGACAACTTCTAGTATCCAAGGTTCCACAGTGCTGCTGGAACAACAGGCTGCTTGTCCCTGGTTTCTATCGCCAGAGTTCTGAAGTGGTCCATCTGGAAATGAGAAAGCATGTTCACAATGGAAATGTCAGCACTGGAAGAGGATGTTGAATCTAAGGCACTGTTGAAGAAAACTCCTCAGGGCCTTCACCACCCTTAGAGATCAGGAAGCTTGGGAATTAACCACCTGAACAGTAGGTTGGTTGTCATACCAGAAGTGGACAGTGGCATCACACAGGAAAGTAGGCCAGATATGCACTGCTACCATAAGGGGAAAATATTCAAGAAATGCCAAGTTCCTGGTGATATTCTGGTCGTGTCAAGAAACAGGCCATGGACAATGTACCCAATGTCCCCTGCAACAAATTCCCAAACTCTAGGATCTGGAAGAATCTAAGTATGGTTGAAAATCCTTCTTATGAAGGACTTCCCTGTGCCATAAAGAGACCCCACTGGAGTGCTTCAAAACTGTTTTAGCCACATTAGAATGTCTTGACACGTAGGTAGCATTTTTTTGACATGATGATGTGGGACAGAAGGACCCTGAAGCACATGGCAAAGGTGGTGCAGAAAAATCCTGCCAGGGGCTATCACCTTGCAAGGAAAGGTTAGGTGGCTAAGAAGCCCTTGAAATAGTCAAAGATGCAATTTCCTGGCTAACAGGCTTACAGTCAGTTTTTCCTGAAGTTTTCCCATTAATTCAGCCTTAGGAAGCCCGCATGCCTTGGCCAATATGTCAATTTCAATGCCCCAAAAACTCAGGGATGTGGCAGGACCCTCAGTTTTCTTGGGGAATAGTGGGGCACTCAAATAATTGGAGAAAGGTTGAAATTGGTCCATAACTATGTCACACATGTTGGAGTGAGCAGGACTAGTGAGTAGAAAATCATCTAAATAACATGTTGTGGCTGTGGAGACCATTAACTCATGGAAAACCCACTCCAGAAATTACTGAAGGCCTCAAACTCTATGGTGGAGGGGGCACTTGTCCCCACTGAATTGACCTTGAAATAGAAAACCCAAGAGGTTGAAGTCATCAGGATGAATAGGAAGGGACCTGAATGCCAACGTTATGTCAGCTTTAGCCATAAGTGCCCCAGAACCTAAGCTGCAGACCATAAAAAATAGTTTCAGCAAATGAAATGTAATGAACTGGATCATTCACCAATGAGATGTTAGGGGAAAGAAAAGCTATAAAATAATCAAAATTTACCCTCATGCTTCTTAAGATTAAACCTAGTGAGGAAATGTACAGATTCTCAAGGGGAAGGGTGTTGAAATAATAATAATAATAATAATAATAATAATAATATTTATACCCCGCCCCTCTGCTAAAAACAATCGGGGTGGCTTCCAACAATTAAAACATTATAATAATGACTAAAAACACCACCCACCCCCACCCACCCCCACCCACCCCCATAAAAAGACATTAAACACAATAAGATTAAAACCTTCTAACTAAACACACATTAAAAACAAATATATACATAATTTTAAAAAAGCCAGGAGACTGAGCTCCTGAGGCCGGGATCTAATCAGGAAAAGCCTGGCAAAAGAGATCCGTCTTTAGTGCTTTTTTAAAGCTACTCAAGCTTGTCAACTGACGAATCTCATTCGGCAGGCCATTCCATAAATTGGGGGCGATTACCGAAAAGGCCCTCTGGGAGATTGCAGACAGCCTAGATTTTTGTGGCTGAAGCAGATTCCTCCCAGAGGACCGGAGTGTGCAGGGAAGATTGTATGGGAGGAGGCAGTTCCGGAGATAAGTTGGACCCAAGCCATTTAGGGCTTTAAAGGTAATAACCAACACCTTATACTGGGCCCGGAAACTGATAGGAAACTGATAGGCAACTGAAAGGCCAGCTACATGGCTGGCAGCCACTTTATTATTAATCTTCCCAAGAGCAACCTCCTCCATACCCCACAATGGTGACTAATGGACCAAAAAGAAGAAGAAGAAGCCTGAGTTAGGGTAGCAGCATATTAAATAACAGCATATCCTGGCACGGAATTTGGTCAATGGCTTTGGGAGGCCAAAACTACTACTGTCATAGCACCAGGGGACTGCTCTTGCAGACACCAAATATCTCTGTCTCTTCATTCCTCCTTCACCATTCTTCCAGTGCCATTGCTGCTACAACTTCCAGCTAGACAGAGGAGAAGGAAGAAAATAGGGATTGAATGGGCATAAAAAGTATTTGTAAAGAGGAGATTTACAAAGTGTTGCACTACAACTCAAGACAAGGATTTGAATCCTCGCTTGGCCATGAAAACCCACTGGGTAAGCTTGGGCAAGTTGCATGCTCCCAGCATCAAAAATCCCATGATAGGTTTGCCTTAGGGTTGCCATAAGTTGAAAATGACTTGAAGGCACACAACAACAACAACAACAACAACAACAAGGAAGAGGAGGAGGAGCTTTGCTGTCATAAGCTTTGTTAACTGAGGCATGCCTATATTAAATATAAGGGAAAACATAAAGTGGCACCAACTGAATGCAGAATACCTCCTGTGCTCCACTTCCACTATCTTAAGAGCAAAAATTCTGCATGTCTGTCACTAGGTACATATTGCTAGATGTTATTATATTATGATATTAGATATTTGTTACAACAATACTAAAAGATGTATGATGTATGATAATATATATGCCATATCTGTTATGCATATCTGTACCTGGAAAAATTTTGGGACAGGACATTCTATAAAGGTAAGAAAAACCATGGACAAAGCAACCCTCCTAAAATTGACTTACTCCAACCCAAATTTTAATAACTTATTTTTCTTCAAATCATTAATGCATTACTTTAACAGAGCAAAGATTTTTAAAACAAAGTGTAAAACATGTATCTACCAAGTTTGAGATAAGAGACCTGATGTAAATTCAGCCACAAAGGCTGAAGAATCAAGTAATTTTAGACAGTGAAGTTGAAGGCTTTCACAGCCAGCATCCATAGGGTTTGTGTGTGTGTGTTTACTGGGCTGTGAGGCCGTGTTCTGGAAGAGTTTATTCCTGACATTTCACCTGCATCTGTGGCTGGCATCTTCAGAGAATGGTGGTGTAGAGATGTGTGGGGTTTATATACTGTGAGTCCCTGTTGGAGAGGATATGTAAATTTGTGTAGTTAAATGGCTAGTTCCTAGGGTGGGAGGATATGCAAGGAGGATTAGTGTCTGCTTGGCTAATGGTCCATTGTCTACCATCTACAGACCAGCCAAAAAAAATCCAAGAAATGCTACTCTCAGTGAAGGACAAAATAAACTCTCTCACAGCCGCAGGAGTTTTCCACATTCCATGCAGCTGTGGACAGGTTTACATAGGGATCACTAAACGTAGTGTGCAAATACAAATCAAGGAACATGAGAGACACTGCAGACTGGACCAGCCAGAAAAATCAGCAGTAGCAGAACACATTATCAACCAACCTGGAAACAAAATGTTATTTAAAAACACTGAAATTCTGGACCAGGCCAACAACTATCATGTCAGAATGCACTGAAAAGTTATTGAAATCCACAAGCATCTGGACAAGTTCAAAAGGAAAGAAGAAATCCTTAAAGTAAACAAAGTTTGGCTACCAGTTCTGAAAAACACCAAAATCAAAACTCAACACATGCAAATGAACTTCACCCAGGGACAGGGGGATTCGCACCAGACAATGGATCTTTAGCCAAACAGACACTAACACTCTTTGCATATCCTCCCACCCTAGGAACTAGCCATTCAGATACACAAATTTACACATCCTCTCCAATAGAGACTCACAGTATATATAACCCCCCCGTACCCCTATGCCACCATTCTCTGAAGATGCCAGCCACAGATACAGGTGAAATGTCAGCAATAAACTCTTCCAGAACATGACCTCACAGCCTGGAAAAAAAAACCATGAAGAACCTAATTTTAGGCTACTTTTTAGGAAAAGAAATTTCAAATAGAATTTGGAAAAAAAAATAGAATTTGAAAAAGAGACCTACCTTCTCACATCCACAGGAGTTTACCACATTCCATGCAGCTGTGAACTATTCAGTTTACTTGCTTAATTTAGTGTTCTGAAAGGTTTCTTATTTTGATAGATTTTCTTTTGTTTATCTCAGGGGGAGGGCAAGGCAGCATATTTTGGCCCAATTGGACCCAGGGAGTGGGTGGGGAAGTTCTGGCCTAGAGGTGGGCTGTGCGATGAGGTTACTTGAAGTTATTTTGAGGTACAAGTTGTGGGGTGCTTGCGGCCCTCAACAGGGCCTTGGATTGGGTGGTTTTTTTCAGCCGCTGGTGAGCCTAGCTCCATTTTGTGTTGTGCTATTTGGCCACGTGGTTGGGCCTCAGCTGTCTTGGGTCACCTTCAGGCCCTAGCCTAGGCCTTGGGGGAAGATATTGAAGTGTCCCCCCACCAACATCACTGTATTTGGCCATGCAGAGGAAGGATTAGGCCCTGAATTTGATGCTAGGCCCTGATTAGGCCTGTCCAGAAGAATCAGGCCCTAGTTTTGGTGATAGGCCTCAATAGGCCCAAATGCTCTGTTCAGAGTGCCAGGGCAGTAGTGGCCTCTCATGACTGCATATCATGTAGTTGCAAGGGCTCTATTTCTTTAGGCCCTAAATATTTAGTGGTTGGGCCCTGCTTGGCCTGATTTCATATTGGACTCTGTCCCACTGTGTAGGCCCCATCTAGCCATTGCCCTGTACTGCTTATTTCCATTAGGCCCCATTGGGCCTCAGCATGGCCTGCACCCTCCAAGGCTTGTGTGCCATGAGAAATCAATAGACTGTGACCTAGTTAGGCCCCATCTGGTCCTCACGTTGCCTGTTGTGCTTCATTTGCCAGGGTGACCTGCTACTTAGGCAGCTAGACCTTTACAGCCAAGATCTAGGCCTCATTGGACCTAGTCCACTTTTGTCCTGACAGGCCATTTTGGGTCTCACTAGGCCTCACTAGTCTGAACAGCCTGCACTTTGTATTATATTGCACAGGGCTTTGGTGGGTCTTAACAATTATTGTGTTGCAAGCCTACAGGTATTGGTGCGTAGTTCTCTAGGCTTGGTGCGCACCCTTAGGCCCTCCTAGTGGGGTGGAAGCCTGATCATTCCTTACCCTTTCAGCTTCATTGAGCATCACTTTTGACAGGTTTGAATGTTGGACTAGGATTTTGTCTGGCTTTCTTGGCATTTGTCTTCAGTTTGGGCAAATTTGAGTGTTGGACTAAGATTTAGTCTGGCTTGTTTTGGGTACCCGGTATGACATCTAGGAAGGTGTCTGGTGCATCAAGGGAATGGTGCAGCTAAGAAGCCTCCAACTAAATGTCCACCTCTGGTCTCTCCAGTTTCTTCCAAGGATGAGAATGCGATGAGTGAGAGGGCTGCCATTTTAGCAGATAGAGGAACTTGAGAAGCTTCAGGCACCCTCAGGAAGATGGTGAGTCAGGTGTTTAAGGGTGATAAGGAGTCCTTTATTAAAATGGATTTATCTTGCCCAGGGGCTTTGGATAAATGGCTTCAGGCTGAGTCAGCTGAAGGCATTGATGAAGGGTTGGCGCAGGTTACCACTGGTGAAGGCAGTGCCACTGAGCATAGCTTGTCAAGTGAGTCTGTTGACACCATAACATTTGACTGACTCAGATGGGGGAAGTGGCTATTTCTCCAGGATGGCCTTTGGGGGGTTGGAGCAAGCCCAATGAGCAGACTTGGGGAGGGTGCAGAGAACCCTTGGAGGCAGTTTGGGTGGAGGCTTTTAAATCCTCAGGTTTATAATGTGGGGTATATACAAATACACCCTCATTGTTTTTATCCACCAATTGTCTATTTTGCACTATGTATGCAGCAATGACCTTCTGGATCTCAGGGGAATCCAGCGCCATGTTTGCAACAGTGTCCTTCTGGATCTCAAGTGAATATGCTTCAGCCTTCTATGGGCTTGAGTATGTTATCCTCCCTTTTGATGATTTGACTATGCCACTAGGTGATCACTTAGTTCAGGCTACCATAGACAAGCTTCTATGAGAGGAATTCATAGATTTTTGTTTGTTTGTTTTTCTATAGGGAGTTGGAGAAGACAGATTGGTAAGGACTTAATGATAAGTGGGGGAACGTACATAAACAGGAGGTAGATAGATTTCAAGGAATTGGCTTTCAGGATTTTTTATTTATGCTGAGGTGATTGTGAGGGTTCATCCAGTACATGGATATAATTCACAGGGCTTATGTAGACTTCTCTGGACCAGAGTGGTTGTTATATGATGAGGCCTTCAGGATGAGAACTGCCATGACTCCCACCATGAGATGGGACCAGATACATTCACAACCGTGGATGCAGCTCATGACTCCTGCATGGCCGACACAAGGAGAACAGTTGCACAGTGATCATATAGTTCAGAAAGCCCAAGTGGGGGAGAATGTCAAGAGTCAGGTGGTTCCCAATAAGCAGTATAGGTTATGTTGGAAATTTGGTATACAGGGCATGTGCAATATGCACCCATACAAATTTAAACTTGAATTATCAGTTTGCAGGGGATCTCATTCCTTTTGGAACTGTCCAAAAGGAAGGGACACAGGTGGATCTAAGGATCAGTCAGGTAAGGGTGTACCAAGTGGTTCCTCTGCACCTTCAAAAGGGGCCCAGCCCAATTAGGCTGAACAATTTGAATGTGTTGTTGCACATTTACTCTTATAATGAAGCAGTGTGTTATTTGAAGGAGGGATTTTGGTATGATTTTTTGTATTCCATTTCAAGGAATTTGTTTTAAAAAGTGTGATCAATTATTGGTTTGGAGAATGTGGTTAGGAATATGATTTGTAGGGAAGTGGCTGAAGGCAGGGTAGTTCCCCCCACACACCTAATCTGATGGTGTCACCTCTGGGTATCGTTCCCAAAAGGCACCTGGTGAATATAGGCTTATTCACCACGTCTTTCCTTAAAGGGGAATCAGTTAATTACACCATTCCTTTGGAATTTTGCACAGTGTGCTACAACGTCCTTTGAGCCAGTGGTGCATGTGGTGCACAGGAATGAGGTTGGAGTGAAATTGATGAAATACAACATCAGGTCTGTATTTCACCTTCTTCCTGTCCACCCTAGGGATTCCAAGTTAGGTTTTTCTTTTGAAGGGTCATTTTACATGAATCAATGTCTTCCTATGGTATGCTCTGTGTTGTGTTCTGCTTTGGAAAAGTTTGATATTTTTCCAGATTGGATCCTTAAGCTGAAGTGTGATTTGTTACATTGATCTTTTTTTTTTTAATTGGCCAAGCAGGGTACGGGCAATGTGCCTCCTTAATGCAGGAATTTGTTTCACAAACTTAGGAGCTAGGGGTGCCCCTAGCATATGATAAAACATAGGACCCTAGTACTTTTTTTTTTTTTTTTTGAGGGCGCTATTGATGCCTATGAATAGCATTACAGGCTCCCTGCAGAAAAGCTTAGGGATTTGAATAACAGAGTGTCTGCTTTTCTGTGGCTTAACAATTCTACCCTTAGGGAGTTTCAGGAACCCATTGGCCATTTAAATTTTGCTTGCAAGGTTGTAGGGCCTTTTTAGAGTGTCTCTGTGACAGTATTTCTGGTGTGCATAAACCTCACCATAGAATTCAGCTTACTAGGAGAATTAGGATTTGCAGGTTTGGCAGGATTTTCTTGCCTCCCTTAATGGAATTTCATTTTGGAGGAATGATTTGCACTTTCATGGTGCTTTAAAGGTGTCCTCAGATGCCACTGGACCCATACATTTTGGGGTTTACTTCCGTGGGCATTGGTGTGTCAAGTATGGCCTGAAGAACTAAGGAACATCTGTTAATAGACTTCACTTTTTTGGAGTTCTTTCCTATTGTAGCGGCTGTTGGGATTTGGGCAAAGGAGTAAGCAACTGTAACTCCCTGGTCCATTTCTGGTGTGATAACATGGCTGCAGTTCAGGTTATCAATTCTATGTCCTTCAGATCCCCAAGGGTCATGTGTTTGGTCAGTGCTTTTGTTTTGCAGTACCTTCATTATAATATTTTGTCTACGCCTCTCCATGTGGCTGGTGTGGTTAACAAGATATATGATGCTCTGTCCTGCCAACAGATGAAGCACTTCAGACAGATCCCAGAAGAGGATCCTTGTCTGATCCTGATGCCCATAGGCCTGTGGGTTCTTGGAGGGATGAAGCTGTCTGGGCCATTGGCCTTTTGCTAGCTGCCAGCACTAGGACTAGTTGTGGAAAGGCAGATATGGTGTTTGAGTGTTTTAGGTCGGAGAATGGGTTTCAGGCCGCTTGGCCCATTCTGTCCTATAATCCAGTCAGCAAGTGACCTAGGAATCAGCTAGTTGGAGTGTAAGAGTTGTCGAGGAGTTAATTCAGTCCAGGTGAGTCACAGGGTATTCAGCAGGATGAAGAGAAAAGCAATAGAATGGTCATCAGCTGGTCCAGAAGTCATTAATCAAGTCAGTAGTCCAGATAAACAAAACCAGCAAAAATAAAACAGGGTCATAATCTGTAGCCAGTTCAAGGTCAGGAAAAACATGAACACTGAAAAGTACTGCTAATCGCAGTAGGAGGGTTGAAAGCAACAAAGCTGCCAGTGAGTGGCTGGGAGATTTGTAGGCAGCTGTTTCAAGACACAGGCGCCTAATTAGACCAGCATCCCCTACTTATCAACTGCTGGGAACAATGCAATCTCTCTTTGGACTTTTTCGGATGGGGTTTTGCAATGCTAGCAGCCTCGTCCCTGTTGTGAGGCTGCTGCGCTGCAGGGTATCCCTTTTGGATGACACTCTCCCCTGCCGATAACTGCTGGGATGCTGCAGCATTACATTTGGCGGTTTTCTAATCACGAAAGTTGCAGCGTCCCAGCGTCGGCAGGGGAGAGCATCATCCGAAAGGGACACCCTGCAGCGCAGCAGCCTCACAACGGGGACAAGGCTGCTAGCATTGCAAAACCCCATCTGAAAAAGTCCTTTGTGTCTTTCTCACTTAATTAATGATGGTAACAGGTCATCTATAGCCTCCTGCTGGAGAGTAGGGTCCCCCTCTGCCTCAACCCCCCACTTCCTTGGGCTCAGAGAGACCACTGTTATCAGGAGCTGCTGATTCCTGACAATCTGCCTCCTCCTCTCCATCTGAATTATTCAACTCCAGAGGGTGAGTTATGACACATTCCAGTTGAACATATCCTGCAGTACTGTGTTCCTTTGAAGGGTTGGGGGCTGGCTCTGCAGCCCATTAGGACTACGTTGTCAGCATTAGCCTTTGCAATGAAGGCTTGAGTAAGCAGATACCACCATTGATTTTAGAGTCTGCAAGGCTTTGGGAGGGTGGTCCAGGGACAAGGGCCATGTGGTTGATAGATCCAAACCTTTCTCACCAGAGGTCCTTAGGAGTCTGGGTGATGTGTGGTCTGTAATTTGTATATCTGGCTATGAGCCTGCCCCTTTTTATGTGGCAGCATTGAGTGTATTCCTTAGGTCCTTGCAGGTGACTGAATTGGCTTCATTTGCCAAAGAAGTGTGTCAGTCAGAGCTCTGGCCTTTGGGGACTTAGTTTTGTCAGAGCATCTAGCAATTTTGAGGATTAGGAGTTCCAAGACTGACCAAAAGGGGATAGGCGTGAAAGTCACATTACATCAGTGGTCTGATCTAGGTTTATACTCTGTTCATGGCCTGCAATGTTATACACACATCAGGGCTGCTAGACTGGGGGTTCTTTTCTGTCATGCTGACTTTTCACCCCTTACTAGGTATCAGTTTTGGACTATCACCTCGAATGCCTAGCAGAGCTTTGGTTTGCAAGGGGTTAAGTTTGGCACCCGTTCCTTTAGAACCGGGGCTGCCTCTATGGCTTTTGCTAAAGCCTGGGCTTGCAGTCCATACAACACATTGGGAATTGGAGATTTTCTGCTTTCAAAAATTAAGTGCATCTTCTTAAGTTTTGATAATATGGCCTAATGTTGTTTTTAGTTCCTAGGTGCTGTTTGACCCTGATCGTCAACCATAGCATGGTTTACTGGACGGTGCACCAGGCCTGAAGTTGCCACTTTGGGTTTCGACTAGAGTTGAGCAATTTGGCCATGCTGGAGAGGCTTAGGAGAAAAGACCTCTGCTGGTATGGTTTGTTGCCTCTTTTGTTTGAGGAGCACACTAGGCCTCCTCCTCATGTTTTAGACATTCACCTTGGTGGCCATGACTTGGGCTTACTGGATGGTAAGGCCCTTTTTTTACAAGCTTTACATTATTTTCACCTTATTCAGAACAGATGGCCTGGGGTAGCCATTGCTTGGTTTAGTATTTTGCCATGCCATGTTTGGTGGGGCAAAGGGGATCCCCGATGCCTTGATCTTGCCCGGAGAAGGGTGAATAAAAAAAAAATACAAAATGCTTTGAACAGAGAGTTGGGCCACTTTCTCTCACATCCCACCATAGTTTTCAGATGGCCAGAGCTCTACAGAGCTGATGATGCTCATCTGTTGGAGGACAGTAATGTTTTCTTCCTGTGGGATTTGCAATAGGGAGTGAGGGCCATATTGGCTGGCCTGGTGGGGGAAAAAGACTGAGCGGGCACTGTCCCTTATCCATGGCAGATAGTGAGAGAAGACTATAAGAGTTTGATGTATGTTTTGGCAGCCTTTTGGTGAAGGCTAAGGCTCTGGAACAACCTCTTTAGGTCCTGTGACTCAGGGAGGGGGAAGGAGTCTACTCTTGGGGTTAAGCTGGGTGTTAGTCCTCACTTATAAAGTCCTGGGCATTGTGGGGAGTGCCCTTGGTTTGCCTTCCAGTAAATGGTCAGCTAGAGAGCAACCCAAGTATTGAATTGCTCTAGGAGCTTACGTGTTTTGCTCAAGGGAAGGCTGAGCAGGTAGTCAAGGTGTGACACCTGGCCTCAGCTGAATCTGCAGCAGGTTTCTCCCCTCCCCTTGCTCCTTTCCAGGTTCAACACAACTTAAACAGGTTGTAGGTCAAATAAAGTGGCCCTTATTTAAACCTGGTCTTGTTATTCCTGTTTGGTCATCAATCCAGCACATCCCAACACCAAGAAGATCTGCAAACAAGCAAAGGAAAAGAAAAATGACAAAATAACCATTCTTCAGGTTTGTTCCCAATAGTTGTAGCCCAATACTGTTAAAACATTTTTTGCAATCTCAATGGTTTTCTGTCACTGGTCTGGTTAATTATTCATTCCAATTAAAAAGCTGCTGCATGTTAATATTTAGATCAAAAGTTGTATTTATATCTTTGTTCTCTCTTTTTTAATTAGACGTTTCATTCAGATTTTCTTATCAAAATTCAAAAGTCATCTATTTTGGTACCCACATAGTTCATGGCTGGTACAAATGAATTCTGCTATCCAACCTAATTTAATTTGTACAACTGATCATAAGACATTTTCTGTTTTTAAGAATAAAAATAATATAAACTAAAATAAATGTAAAAAGAGGTCTGTGTTAAGTCCTTGAATGTCTGGCATACAAGCTAAGAACGCGTAATTTTTCTGTAGGACCTCATCTGATCGTAAGTCTTGTTTTAAGAACAACCATAAAGAAAGCCATAAGATGCAGTGTTACATTAAGATACATCATTTAGAAAAGCATTTATTGACTACAGTCTGCCTATTCTACTTTATTTCACAACCAGTTGAAAGATAAGCTCTCAGTTTTAAAGTTTCTTTTTAACTAGATGATTCTGAAAGAGTTTAGTTGTCTCCCAAAATTAGCCCACTTGAACAGAGTATTCCACAGTTTTTATGACACCATTCACATCAGGTGCCTCAGTACCTCATATAATCGCCCTCAAGGAAATCTCTGTCCTTTCATCATTTCTTACACAGTTGTATGTCATTCATGAGACCGTTTTAGCTCATCTGATATCACACCTTAGCTATCCTTTTCCGTGGTCTAGAACATTTAAAAAAAATCAAAAATGGCACCTGAGCAATATTTGTGTCTCATGGAATGTATCTACATTTTATAAACTTAATGTGCATTATTTAAATTCTCAAGATAGTGCACACAAAGCTAAAACAAAGGTAATAAAACACAGCTTAAAATCTGAAAACAAATTTACAAAATTCTAGTCATTCTGAGGTTGCATATTGAATTGCATGCATGAGCTTGAAAGAAATAACAATTATTTGCAAATAATCATGATGAAGAAGCATTTGTGATGACCCAAATTATCTTTAAATTAAACAAAGATTAAAAAATTGTGGGAAAGCAGTATGAATCTATCCTGTCAGCATGTTCTGTTCAATATTTTTTGGATACAAACCTTTGCAAAAATGTCTGCCATAATGTCTCCTTCTTTGCTAAAGTGTTGTTGATTCTAATACACATCAAGGGTTTGATAGAAACTCTAGCATCCTGTAAACAAGCAAGACTAGAAATGTGTGGCTGTAGGTCAAATACAGACCAATCAAGAGCTTGACATAAATGAAATATTCCAAACATTTGGCTTCTGCTTCAAGGAATCATCAGGAATAACCATTAAAATGAAGATATAAACATATAAAGGTTAAAGGGGGGAGAGACAATGAAGTCAACATCCTTACTCCCAGCATTGCTGTGTTGAGTGGCAAGGTCTGAAGAATGTTTTACCACACACATTTGAGTGTGTGTAGAGCTCTTTGATCAAGAATTCTGCTTCATGGGAAGGGGGGAGGTTTCTACTGGTGCAATGAATGGTTTTAATCATGTCCCATTGAATATGAGCAAGAGACCACTTCCAAATATGCTATTCGCAAGTGGGAACAGGACACTTGGTGGGGGCTGAGATTTATCTGCATGCCCTACCCCTTTAAGCACATCTCACCTGCGGGTTAAATACTTACATAAGTCACAGTTCCTATCAGTGAAACATTTATTGATGCCTTGTTAAGTTTAAGAGTTAGCTTGCTGGCCAGAATCCAGAAATATAAATCCAAATCATTAAATATGCACAACTAGTTACCAGGAAAAAACTATGAGAAATGGTTCTAGCAAAGATATGAGATGTTCATTCTCCCGATAAGGGATGGAAGGAGTGTGGAGATGGAAAAGCCAAATGAATGAGAAAGTAAAAGGTACAGTTGCCATATTACCCAGTTGGCTGGTTTTTACTTGAATTCTTGCCATGCCACCAGGTGCATATTTTCCCCTTTAGCTGGCTTTTCTGGATTCCAGTTCTCTCTCTCTCTCTCTCTCTGTACTTTACTAGCCTTTGTAGCAGCCAAGATCTGAAGCAAGCTATGCAACTATTGAGCAAGAAATGAACCTGTTACTGCTTTTCACTGATTTTAATAAGTGAAATTAGAGCTGTGATCAACATAGAATCATAGAATTGTAGAGTTGGAAGAGACCACGAGGGCCATCCAGTCCAACCCCCTGCCACGCAGGAATCACGATCAAAGCATCACCGATAGATGGCCATTCAGCCTCTGTTTAAAGACCTTGAAGGAAGGAGACCCCACTACGCTCCGAGGGAGTGTGTTCCACTGCCGAACAGCTCTTACTGTCAAAAAGTTCCTCCTAATGTTGAGGTGGAATCTCTGTTCCTGGAGCTTGCACCCATTGCTCCGTGTTCCAGTCTCTGGAGCAGCAGAAAACAAGCCTGCTCCATCCTCAACGTGACACCCCTTCAAATACTTAAACAGGACTATCATATCACCATATTGTTAGGCCTCAAATATTTAAAACTGTAGAGAGATCGCTTGAATTTTCACTCAGCACATTCACACACACAGAGAGAACAGCCACTTAAATGACACAATTGTCATTAAAGGGTTAAAGTGGCAGCCCTCAGCTGTAAATGCTGGAATGGCCTGAGGATGTGTTATACGAAAGTGATAAAGATTGTTTCTGCTCTTCTGTTTTTTGAACAGATAGGTCCCGTCTACACAACAAAAAATAACACATATTTATTCGAAAAATCGGAGATCTGAACAGACCGCCATTCGAATAAATATGTGTTATTCAGGGGGAGGGCTGTAAAACTCACCTTTTAGTCTGTGTCCGGTGGATCTGGCTCTTAATTTGGATCCCAGGGTTTACTCCAGACATCTTTTGATTGATTGGGCATCTGTACATTCCTGTTCGCATAGATACAAACAGGAGTGCAAACTGATTGGCTGGCAGGATAGAGGGTGCGGGGATTAGAAAGAGGAATCAACGGTGGCCGCCATTTTTTTAAAGGTAAGCGGTCCATGCCGCCACTGCTCTCCTCCTCTGTCCTCCATTCTCTGGACCCTTCCCAGCCCCACTGACACCTCTCCTCCTCCGGACCCTTCCCAGCCCCACTGCCACCTCTCCTCCTCCGGACCCTTCTCAGCCCCACTGCCACCCCACTGCTGCCTCTCCTCCTCCATCCTTCAGACCCTTCCCAGCCCCACTGCCACCTCTCCTCCTCCGGACCCTTCTCAGCCCCACTGCCACCCCACTGCTGCCTCTCCTCCTCCATCCTTCAGACCCTTCCCAGCCCCACTGCCACCACTCTCCTCTTCCATCCTCCGGATCCTTCCCAGCCCCACTGCCGCCTCTCATCCTCCTCCCTCCCAGGCCATGCGGAGTTTACGGGGGCTAAAAAATCATGTAGGCAGAGCGTTCACATTCGAACGCCTGCCTTTCGGATTTTTTACCCCCTGTATAGATTTTTTGCCCCTTGTGTAGACGGGGCCATAGCTTTCTTTTATGTGTGTGTGTTTTGTAACTAAATTCTGTGTGTACTTGGAAGTTAAAGTGTGTGTGCACTGGGGGGTGGGGGGAAGGGAGAGCTCTTTTGAGAATCATGGTTTCTTCCAGGAAGAAGTCAGTCCTATACCCATTTACCTATGACTAAGCTAACTGAATGGTTGTGTTGCTGTTGTGTGCCTTCAAGTCATTTCCAACAGAAGCTGAACAAAGGTGAACCTATCACGGGGTTTTCTTTGCAAGAGGGGGGTTTGCCTCCCCCCCGCCACGTGGCTGAGAGACTGATTTGTCCAAGGTTACCCAGTGGGTTTCCATGGCTGAGTGGGGATTTGAACCACGGCCTCCAGAATCATAGTCCAGTATTCAGACCACTGCAGCATGCTGACTCTCAGCCAAATTGTTCTAGTTTAGTAAATAGGATGCCATTGATTTTCCCCCACCCCAAAAGATGGTTACTTCATGTCGAGGCTGAGAGGCCTTCTGTCCATGTTCACAGATGACTGATCTTCATGCTGAAAACAGAAGCCAGTTCCATTCTTAGAGGAAAAGTATTCTGGAGAGCTAGTAGTTAATTTTGGCATTGCTCTTATTATATAGCATCTTTTCTGCTAAAAATAATGATAATTTTAAAAGGTTTTTCTTTTAGCATATAAAATATTTTTTTCTATGCAGCAACCCTAAACCTGATAAAGGTCAGTATAATTGTTCCCAGTTTGCAAATGGGTTGCGGCATGAGGCTCAGCACAGATCCAATAATGCCTCTAGCAGGATTTCAAGCTTTGTGGAATGCTTATTTCTGGCAAAACTATATGTGGTGCATATATGTATCTTCTTAATGACACAGAAACTCTCTGAACAGGAAAGGTTAAAAGATGGTAAAGAAAAGGGGTCATAGAAGTGCTCAAAACACCATGGGATGCAGGTTCTACTCGCCAGCATTACATGCAAAGAATCTAAGAAAAAATAACTTTCTATAAAGCAACTTAGGAAGGAGAGATTTTGCATGGGAAATTAGTGGTATGGCTGGGTTCTAATTTTCATAGTCCACTACATAGTCCACAGCATGATTTGCCTAATGAACAACTATATGCCAATGTAGTTGCCTGGATTTAAAGAACTATGAAGGTGTGTAAGAGAGAGAAAGGTTGCGGGGGGGGGGGGGCGGGGAGGGAGGAAGAAAATCCTGGTGCCTGGACATGGAGAGGGTAAGGCTGAATTTATTTCTGTCTGAAAGACCAGAAATAAAGTATTCTTGAAGAGAGAAGAAAAAGAGCAGAGGGAAAAAGAAAAATGCACAGGAAGTGGAATTTAAATGATTTCTAACCCATACAAAATGGCTATAGGATAAATGAGCACTAGAGTAGAAGATCAGAAAGCAGGGTAGCAAAGAAAAAGAGTGGAGGGAAAGAAGAGAAGTAGTACAGGGGAGATGGAATAATGGATTTTGAACCTAGGCAAAGCCAGATCCTTCTTCCGTAATCAAATAATCCTTAACAAGTTATTGATTAATGAACCATCACTTGAATTATATTATAAAACATAAAGGCCCTTAGGGTATGTTATTTGTTGTTGCAAGCACTGCCCTCCTGAAAGAGAAATGAGCAAGCAACTTTTTGTCATTGTATTTTATGGAACAACAACAACAAAACAAGATTAAAGTAGATTAATGGTCTGCCTGTGGGAACTGGTAAGGCACCTGTAGTGTTTGGTAATGCTCATTTGCAAAAGTCAACTAAGTCTGATATGAATGTCATGAAGACATCTATAATGGTTCTTTCCTACAGAGTGGTTGTGAGTCCCATAAACTTTGTGAATTATATAGATCATTCTGAGGTTAGATATCATTGATTATCCGATTACCCTGCATGTATTCAGCTCTCACTGAATGATGGTTTGTGGAACTGTTCTTGTGAAATACTTCACCCATATATTAAATGCCAAAGGATTATAGAAAATATTAAAATAATAACATCTGCAGAAAATTCATTGCCTTATGACGATAAATATATAAAGTATGCCCTTACATTAACATAAACTATGAATTTATTTATAAACAAATTCTCATATATGAAATGGTTAATGGTAATGGTCTATCTGTCTCTTTCATGTACCTAGAAGGAGTAAAGGGAATGAGGGCTGAAAGTATTTTGCTATCCTAGCTGTCCTCATTAAATCCCCAGCTACGTTCCTCTTTTGGAAATCGAGCTGTGTTGTGCTGTAGCACCTTCTTCAACCCCCAAACTGGTCTGCTGCCATCAACTGCAGCAAAGACCATTTCATTGCCAACATTGAAACAACATTCACTGCCCAGTCCAAGCAGCTTTTCTGAATGGATTATGAAGTGGATACCCTTTGGTCCTTCACCTCAAGCAGCAAAATGCCTTGGGCAAGCCGTCCCTATATGCAGTCTCAGTTATGTAGCAGAGTTTGTATCACATCTATATGGCATTCTTGACAAATAGAGATCAGCCTGCAATTGAAGAAATACATCCTTTGAAATACACAAGGTAAGGTTCTGGAGCCTGACTGATGGGTGTTTAACACCTTCCCTGTCACATTTCCTAGCCCCTCCATTGTTCCTCTCCTAATATGATCAGTGACTGTATGAAAAGAAGAGCCCCTGATCAATGCAGAGCTCTCCATGAGAGCCCCCACATGTACAGGAAACTCTCCTTTCCAGAGCTTTAAGACTTATGGTCAAAGATGGAGGGAAGTGTATGTGTGTGCAATAGCAATAGCATTTCTATTTCTATACCACTTATCAATGCTAAGCACTCCCTAAGCAATTTACAATGTGTTAGCTAATTGCCCCCAACAAGCTGGGTACTCATTTTACTGACCTACAGAAGGATGGAAGGCTGAGTCAACATTGGAGTCCTGTAGGACTGAACTCACAATGTTGTGGCTGCAGTTCTGGCATTTAACCACTCCACCACCGGGGCTCCTTCAAGTTGCCTGCTGACTTATGGTGACCACATGAATTTCATAGGGTTTTTTTAGGCAAGGAATACTCAGAGGTGGTTTTGCCAATTCCTTCCTCTGCAGTATAGCCCACAGCACCTGGTATTTGTTGGCAGTCTCCCATCCAAGTAATTAACAGGGCTGACCCTGCTTAGCCTCCAAGAACAGACAAGGTCTGGTACCTTTAGGGTACTGATTCCTCTTGGTAATATGTCTGGATAGGGCTGAAGGATGCTGTAATTTAGGAGAGTTTGGAAAAACTTAGGCAACTCCCAGGAAATGTTTAGACAGCAACTCCCAAAATCACCTAGCCAGTATGAATCATTGTAGTCTAAATGTAACTTTTCCAACCTTTGCAATGTGCAGAAACAGTGTGAATAGGCACATCATGGATAAAGTCAGTAACATTGACTTTAATTGTTTGACAGTATTTTTGCTTAGCATGTGAGGTCATGGGAACTGCAAACTATGGAGATTTTCAGACTACACTGTTATAGTGTTACTATTCCACTTTAACTGCTCTGGCTTCCTCCTGTGGAATTCTGGGGTTTGTAGTTTAGTGAGGCCTAAGATCTCTCTGGCTGAGAGTTGTAAATGCCCCTCCCTAAACTGCAAATCCCAGTATTCAAGAGGAGGCAGCCATAGCAAATAAAATAGAATAGTAACACTATAACAGTGTTGTCTGAAAATCTCCTATATCTGTAGTCATCCAATTAATCTGTTGTCAGCAATACAGGTCAATCCCCATATCCACAGATTTGTTATCCACAGTTTCACTTATCCATGTGTGTGTGTGTGTGTGTGTGTGTGTGTGTGTGTGTTTTCTCTAGGTTTTTCTAGGTCTTCCAATGTGATTCTATGGTCATTTGTCTCACTGAAAACAGTTAGGGTTCTCTATTATCCACAGTTTCAGGTATCCACAGGGGGTGTGTGTCTTGGATATGAGGGCAGACCTGTACATTTCTCTATACAGTATAAATAAATGAGTGCTTCACTACACTACTGATATCACTGCATATTTTGGATTAAATCCAATGTTAGTTCTAGGTACAGTAGAGCCATTTAAATAAATGAAATGTAAGTTACTTGACACTAACAAGCCCCATTCATTTCAGTGCATCTGCTCTAGATAGGATTAACATTGAATTTACGCTTGTGTGTCCAAGGCCACAGATACAGATCTATGAGTACATGTAGCAAAAGAACATTCAGTCCTGTTTCTATAATTATTATGTTTTATAAACGAAGCCCATTTCATCTTGCATTTGGACTCAGCAAATATCAATATAAAAGAAGTTAGCACCCCTGAACAAATTCTCAAATATTCTTGACGTTCAGTTTTCCGCTTCTAATCACATTGCTTTCCAAGAAAACATATGGGATACTACAGCTGGTAACTATTATAAAACCATACTTGACGCTAACAGCTACAAAGTAATGACTGAGTAATATCTATGGAAGTTTAACAAGCCTGACAAAAGTGTTTTGACTTACCATTCAGCAATTTATTTCAGTGGCTCTGATCTAGTTCAGACTAGGAATTTAATTTAACCCCTTTATGAGACTGTTAGGTAATACTGCAAAATCTGTCATCTTCATCTTGTTTACGATGGTTTAAGGAGATGTAAGTGCCCTTTAGTATCCTTCTCTTTTATGTTATTATTGTATGTTTATATAATCTGTGTCCAAATGGGTAGCTCGCTTGGACTGTTAGAAGAAAATTCGTAAGTACCTGTGCCATACATCTTCTAAGCATTAAGTACATGTCTTCAGAAAAAGATCTGATTATTTTTAGAGCCAATAACAAAAATGTAAGAGCCCTTGAGTTATAAAAAAAATGTACATCAAAGTCTAAATTCTGCTTGTGGCTTTTATATTGCACAACATTATACCAAGCAAAGTAGCTTTTTCCCCTGGAAAATTATATGAGATTTATAATGAAAAGTGTTTGAAATACAATTGTACATGACTGAAGTAACATGATGAAGGACATCTCAGTTCTGGCTCATTTAGATGAAGAGGTGTTTGTCTCGATATAACTCTCTCTCTCTCTCTCTCTCTCTCTCTCTCTCTCTCTGGTACACACACTAACACACACACAAGACGTACATACACTCAGCGACTGCTATGAATGAGTCAGAGAATGGTTGAAAGCAAGTAAAATGTCCTTGGAGAAAAGATCAGTGAATAAGTTGACACCTAAGATGTAATCAATCACCATCTTTCCAGTTGGAAATTATTGCTTTCAGCTGAACTGAAATTAGACTTTTAATTCTTGCTTTCTCTATCATGAAATAAGAGGTCTTCTTAATATTTTCATCAATTTTCTTCAAATGCATTTTTTTAAAAAAAGTATCTGGGTTTCAAATTATACAGTTCTTGAACTCTCATGCTTACTAATGTTCTTTGTAAGTATGTAGTGACATTCTCTTTGCTGGGTAGTATGCAATTGGTTCTGTTCATCCTTCTCCAATATTATAGGATCATTGTTAATGTCTCCCTGCTTTCCACATGGCACTTTACCCATGATTGTTTGCAGGTTTTAAAAAACAAAAAAACAAAACAAAACAAAAAACCCCAAATTTGTTGGAATGATTTGAATTCTTTGCTTGTTAACCAGTGTTGGCCACAAATCTTTTCCTGTGAAACATCTCGTTGTAACATCCCTTTGCAGAAACATGATCTATTAATCTATTAAACATGATAGAATGTGCTTCCTAAGTTCTGCTTAACTCATTGTAATTGAACCGAACTCAATTATAGCAAATTTAGTAGAACCTGGGGAACTAGTATGAAGGGGAGGAAAGGGGAGAACGACAAAAGAAGAATTGTCAATTGAAAATAAGTATTTTTTTAACACATCTCATTTTGCCACATGTGATTGGCTACCTAATTTTTGTCTTTTTTTTTTTTTTGTGGACATAATACAATGTCCACCAAAAAATTATTCTGTTTATTCTGTGTTGTGACATGCATAAAAATATTGGTGAATGATAGTCAGTAGACACTGAATCAGGTGAAGTGAGGTTGCAGTAATATTCCATGAACTTAGCATTCCTCCATTTATCACAGTGATAGTTTCCTGAACTACAGGAAGAGATACTATGTGTATAAACAATGCATACAGTATGATTTACACTTAAGAGATTTCAGCAGCAGCCTTAGGTAAGGGTATTTTATTTAACCCTGAAGCCTGATAACTTTAGGGGAGGTGACCCTGGAAGAAATATGCTATAATTTAATTTTATCCTAATATGTTTTCTACTGTTCAGAACTCTTTCCCCCCTTATGAGATTCTTTATATGTATGGCAACAGTATGTTCACCTCAGTGGCACTGAGTAAATTTCCTTTATAAGAGCGCCAGTATATATCCATCCATACTTTCTTTTCTTTTCATTTTTTAAAAGCTTTTATTTCTACACCTGTTCCCTAATCAAACCAGATAACATTATATATATAATGTTATCTGGTTTGATTAGGGAACAGGTGTAGGAATAAAAGCTTTTAAAAAACGAAAAGAAAACAAAGTATGGATGAGCAGAGGATGGTCACTATTTCTTTGGCAGCAACTGTTGTTGTGTACAACTCCCTAAGTCCCACAGGCAGATAAGCTTGTTAGATAGAAGATTCTGAGCATTATAGTGCCAAAAGTAACTTTTCCAAGCTCTGGATGGTCCCTATTTATGTGGAATGTTCAAAATATGATGTTTCCATTGTTGTAGAAAAGTGGTGGACAAATCCCTGGGAGCCATGGGGCATTTGGCTCCCGGTCCCCCCTGTTTTTCTCTGCAGTCCCTCATCACATCACTTCCTGACACAATTTTGAGAAGAGCTGCAGAGTGAAATAGAAGTACTTGGGGTAGTACAGGGTCTGGGGTGCTTGTGGGGCTTTTCTGCATGAGTGGGGACAACCATTTCCTTAAAATTGCATTTCTTTTAAGGGGGGAGGCTTTGGACTACTGATAGAAAGCTTCAGGGACCACAAAAGTGGTGTCCAAGAGCCACATGTGGCCAACAGGCCACACTGTGTCCATCCTTGCTGTAGAATTCAGGCAATTGATTCTACATATCTCCAGGTAAACCCCAATACTATCACACCTCATGCTGATATTCTTCAAGGCTGCTGTCTCCATCCTGGATTTCAGTCTAACAGTTGTTTCAACAACTAGCCAGAATACATCTTAGATCCCCCCCCCATCTCTCCCCACACCCCAATCTTTGTAACATCCATCCTGATGAGAATTCTGAAGGGCTCAAAAGATCACCTTAAGAATATAGGCTGGAATTCATCCTATGGGACTTAGAAGGCCTATGCAAGTGGACTTACATCTGTGGGGAATAGAAGTGAGCAGATTCACAATGTCTGTATTCAGTAAGGGGCTGCCATGACATAACTATGCAGGAGAGCCAGCAGAATGATAATTGTGCAAAGCACACCAATGTGCATCTGGCTCAATATGAGTCAGGTGCCAATGTGTCTTGGGCTCTGATCACATCAGGTGTTTCCAGTATACATTTTATGTTTCCTGTGCATATCAGGGCACTGGCTAGGGATTGCCAAAATGCATTAGTACAGCCTGATGCACATCTGGGCACTGGCTAGGGACTGCCAGTGCACACTTATATAACTTGATGGACATCGGAACACTCTTGCTGGTGCCCTCATATGCATCTTCACAATTCACTAGGAGGGTTTCATAGTACCTCTGCTACAAAACTATGTATGCAGAAAATTATACAACCATAGGCTGCAATATAAAATCATTTAGTTGTCCAGTAATGGGAATTACCCAACTTTGAATTTTTATTTACAGGCAGCCTGACTGTGTTTCTTTTTTCTTTCCATTGCTACAGCATTACAGGCACCTGTTGATCCTTCTGTTCTCCTTCCACCAACCCTCAAACATGCAGTCTTGTATTCCTTCTCTACAATAGCCAAAAGAATAGAAAGCCATGTGTGAACCAATGGAACAGAAGATGGTGCAGAACATTCCTTTGTTGCATAGCTTCAGATAATCTTTCTGATCTCTTGTAGTCCCTGGATATATTTTTCAACTTCTGCTACATTTCTTTATGGCTGTGTTTGGTCTCTTGGCATGACAGAGTTTTAAGTGACTATTCCTCTGTGTAGCTTTCATGTCCTTCATGTCTAGATTTTCTCTGTATCTCTCCCCCAACCCATTATCCTCCCCCCTCCCCCAGGACATCAGTGACAAGCATTGATCTACCTGACTTTCTTTATCCTGCCAACAGGCAGACCTTATTAGCTTTAAACTCTAGCCCCTTTAGTACTAGCTGTCCTTTGTGTTCTTTGGTGTATTTAACCTTAAGATGCCCCAATGTATTCCTTTGGTATCTGGCCTACTGAACCCTAGTCCCTTATTTTATGGTGGTCCAGTTCTCTTGTGCATTTGATCTTTGCTAGTCCTTGCTGGATCTTTCTTTTACTTAGTGAACTTGGTTTTGAGTAGAACAAGGCAGCAGTAGCACTAAACACTAGACAATAATAACAAGCAAAAGTGGCACCCTTTTGTCCTCCAAGAGTATTGGTGGCAGAACTTACTCCATGCTGCTAATTGTGGCAATAATAGTATAACTATTAGAGGAAATGTTTGTTCACTTTCTAAAACTAAATGCTGCTTCTGTATGTCTCTAGAAATAAGAAGGAAAACTAACAGTTATCTATGTATAAGTTGGGCTCTCATACTCACAGCGTTGGGGTACTTTGATGTTGGTTGTTGTAGTCATCCTAATTAAATGAAAGATTCAGACCATACTTCTGAATAAGATGGAATTTTACTAGATATGTATGTCTTTCAGTGGGCAATCATTTCAACATAAGGAGACCACACATATCAAACAATGTTGTGAAAAACTAGGTTTTTAAAAGCTCCACCCCTAGGGCCTGTCTATGCTGCAGAAAAACAGCAGTTTGACACCACTTTATCCATTATAGTTCTATCCTACGGAATCCTAGTATTTGTAGTTTGGGGAGGTATTTAGCCTTTTTCTATCAGAGAACTCTGATGCCTCACCAAACTACAAATACCAGGAAACCATAGGATAGAACTATGATGGATACAGTGGTGTCAAACTGCTATATTTCTGCAGTGTAGAAAAGGCCCCTAGTTGTGTATACTTGGAAATAACCAACATTGAATTCTATGAGTATAAATGAGAGTTAAGTGAGTGTATGATTGCAATATTATAAGATTAAAAAAATTATTTACATTTTAATAGCAAATACAAAGAAAGGAAAAAAAGGGGGGATATAAGGTACTGATTTTATTAGTTGCATGTATATCCTGTTCATTGTCCAATTAGCTCAATGTGGCATAGGAGGCTCTCCTCCTCTCCACTTCTATCCTCACAATAACAACACTGTGCAGCAAGTAAGGCTTAAAAAAAGAGTGAATGGGAGGGAAGGGCACCCAATGAGTTTCGTACTCCAGTGAGGATTTGAACCTTGATCTCCTAAATCTCAGACAAACACTCCGGCCACTAGAGCACATTAGATAGGTGTATATGTTAATATAAGCCTACCAGAAAGGGACCTGGTTGAGATCGGTATCTGCAAGGTACATGTTGATGTAGAGATAAAACAGTTATCCATGATAACTTTTTTCCCCATCCTTGGAGTAGAAGTCTTTTTTGCTACAATAAGGATATTAAAGACCTCTTACTATATTTTTTATAACTCTCTAAGGATCTCACAATGGTAGATATTTACATGGGAGCATTGATGAAAATGTGTGTGATAGTGTTAGAAATTAGAAATCACAAAAAGAAAGTATTTTTGTAATTTTACATTATTTATTAAAGTTCTTTAGACTTTTCTTGAAAACCAGGGCAGCCGGCATACCCTTTCCATCTCTACTCTCAAGGAATTTCATGCATTATCAAAAGTCTTCGGATTTCCTTGAAATCTGTCTTATTTTTTTTTTCTCCAGAGAGGTGTCTCCATATTTGTTTCAAAGTTTTGGCTCAGGAAAGATGTCAGGGACAAAACTAGATAAAGGTGAGATTAAAATAGTAATATACCTATACAGGGAAAGAGAGTGAATTCAGCCTGATTCTGCTTAGATAGATCTATCTATCTAGATATGCATACTCTACCCTATACCACAGGATCTAAGGCTGGCACACAAGCAATTAAGCATATAAGCCAATGTGTAAGCTATTAAGAACAAACTATATTGCCAAAAACTGTTGTGTTGATGTTATGTCTCAAGATGTGACATGAACTCTGTTCTGGCATTAGCATGCATGGCACACAAGGGATCAAACTGCCATGCATGCTAGTCCTGGCTCCAATGTCATCTACATGCTATTGCCCTCTCCCATCCCACCTTGTCACATGGAGCAGTGTTGTTTGAAAATCACACTACCTGCACACACTTGAATGTGGGTAGAATTCTCTATGTAGTTGGAGAAGCTGTTGTATATGGAATCCTGTTCATGCAGGTTTTTTGCATGTTCCAGTGGGTGCAAGTGCCACTTCAAACTCAGGAAGGTTGGGCACAAAGGAGATGTAGGTTGTAATGACAACATGTGCAACCATATCACTCTATACATGTTGAGGTCTCAAATAGGGCTGTTATACTCGGAAATTGTGAAATCAGACATGAAAACTTAGTTTGGGGACCCCATTCCCCCCAAACACACACACACACACACATTGAAAAACCATCTAGATTCTTTGTGCATATTTTTTTCCTCTGGAAAATACTCCCCCCCCCCCATTTTCACGACTTTTTGATATTTCTTGCAGTTGACAAAAAGAAAAACAGGATAATTTATTCAGGACCCTTTCTTGTCAGGCATGTCAAAATTTGTGTATATTCATTACATTACTGTCAGAATCATAATTTTAAACTTCAAGGCAGCATTTTGCTACCTGATGCACAGCAGCTAATTGGGCTTTCCAAGATAGTTTGCATAGTACTTGAAGGGGGGGGGTCACCTGACACAGGAAAAAACACACCTTTGCACTGAAGAAAAATAAAATGACCAACAATTTGCTGCTATTTCAGGCCAGCTAAACTCAGTTGCTTGATACAGGCATTTCACCCAACCTATTGACGGGGCTCTCTCAATTTTTCCTTCTCCTTCAAAAAGGTAGGGCAGTGGCTAGTGACAGGAGGAACTGGAACAGGAAGCTAATGGAAGGGGTTTGCGAGTGGAGGGAAGTTTCCTCTATTTTGTGATGGATCCAGACCCAAAAAGGCACAAATCTTTCAGTGAACATGGAATGATACGTTCCAGTTGGCACCACAATGGCAGCTACTAGCGTGAATGCCAGTGGAGCAGTAAATATACCCTGTATTAGGAGATTATCAGATGAGTTTCTAAAAACATTTTCCCCACTATATTATGAAGCATAGTTATCCTGGCATAATATCACTTATCACATGTTGCTGTAAACATGAGAAAGAACTGCCCCAGAATTTCAGGAACATGACTGCTCACGCTGTTTACGTCTGTGTTTTCATATGGGTGAGACTTTGGCAGGTCTCACAAGAAGATGCAAGTATGTTTAAAAGTCTAAAAACACCTAAATTAACAACAAAAAGAACACACAAACACAGAAACACACTTAAAAACTTGCCAGCAAAAGAGGGAGGTTCATAAAAAGAGCGTCCCATACCTAGTTTTTACGTTCTCACCCAGATATGTTCTGGCGGGGACTGCCTATTGATGCTGAAATCACACTAACAGAAACAGGACATGGTTTTGCACACAAAAAATACCAAGAAAAAAAGCACCATAGATAATTGGCAGCTTTGGCCTGCTAATGAAAAAGAACACCTTTCTGAAAGCAGAAGAATGCGAGAGGACAATGTTGTGCAGTAGGGGAGCCCTTTCATGGTATTCAAATATATCATGCTATATTTGCCACATCTGATAATCTCCTTAGTCAGAACTTTGAAGTCACCATTCAATGTATGGAAGCTGTTTTGTGAAAAGGGTTCAGTAGGAATGGGAATAATACTTGTGGTCATTCATTTGGCTATTCTTGACCAAAAAATTGGTTTGTTGACACTGGGCAAACCCAGTCAGAAAAAATAACAAAAGTGTGAAAATTTTGCAGTGTTCACCTGGTATTCTGCATCATGGATAGCTGCTTTTGATTTTGGACTTAAATTCAGAGTACATTCACTTCCCCATTGATATGGAAGCCACCACTGTGAGAGAATTTTAATTTCACACCCCACAAAGGTGTTCAGCATCACAATTACCAAGATGGTTTCCCCAGAAGTGGCATAATCTATTATGTGGGGAAAAACATACCGTATTTGGGTTGGTGAGAGGAGGAATCCGAAAGCCTAAACAGATGGGTTATGCTCCTCCACCAAACTGGTCACGTGATGGCTGGGAACATTGCTCTTCCCCCCATCCCAGCCCTCACGACCTCAGTTGTTCTTCCTGCCACACCCAGAGCAGGGGTCTTTCTTCTTTCTCTTAATTCTTCTTGGTTTTAGGCCTACTTGTTTTTCTTTCTTTCCCCTCTCCTTCTTTCCACCCCTCTTGCCTTTCAGGCACCCCCCTTGCTAATTTAAAAAAAAAAAAGGACCCTTCCTTCTTTTCTTCCCCTGCTCTCCATACCTCCTTTCCCTTTGCTCCCATGAGGCAATGGCAAAGGAGAACAAAAAGAAGGAGAAACAGGCTTGCAGAGCTTTACTGGAGGCCTCCCAGACTGCCCTCCCACTGCCAGAATCCCTCCCACAGGCGATGGACGAGAGCAGAGCTGACGGTGCCTCCTCGTCACTGGCCCAGAGCCAGCAGACAGAAGGGATGAAAGGCAGTGACACCAGAGGCGATTCAGCTTCTCTGCTGCTGATCTCAGCCCAGTAGGCAGGAGCGGAGCACTCCCGGCAGGATTTGACCCAGAAGGATGCAGCCCTGCTCGAACTCAGCAAGGCCTTCAACTGGAGCAGGGAAGTGACCTCTTCTTTTATCTGGACAGTAGGGTCTTTGGGGGGCTTGGGAATTGGGGGGTACCCATGCACCATTATCTTTCCCACCCCTCAGGATTGGGCCCCTTCCCATTGCACTACCCACTTGGGACGGCACATCTGGGGGGACACATGGCAACACTTAATGGCAGCCACCTCTTCCAACCGTTTGTTGCCAGTGGCAGTGGAGGTTCCTCCATGGATTAATTTAGGAAGGCTGCTAGTCAGCATGCCTTCCATGTGGCCCTGGAGGCTTACTCCCAGGCCATGGAGACCTTTGGGAAAGGAAACTCCATGGATGGGAGTCCAACCTCCAAGAGGGTCCGCTTTGAGGATTGTGCATGCACCAGCCTCACTTCCCAACAGGTCTCCTCTTTCTCCAGCATGGCTCCTGGCAAGAAAACTGCCAAGAAGTGTCATCTCAAGGAGGCAGGCTCAGACATTCCCTCAGAGAATGCAGTGACCTCCCTCCTTGCCCAGGTGGTCAGGCTCTTAAAGGGAAAGGACATAGCTGTGGGAGCGTGGGTTGTCTCAGCCAATCCAGGCCCCAGTGGTATCCAGAGGGGCAAACGCCCCAACAGGGACTCACCAGCCCTCTCTCACTCCTCTGCTGAGTCTGAGGGGGAGTCGGCAGATGAGTCGGCCCTTCTTGAAGAAGGGGAGTTGGACGACAAAGTCCTGGAGGTCTGACAACAATGGTGAGGGCGAGTGGCCTGACAATGACTCTCCTCCTCAGGGAGAGTTCTCAGATAGGCTTTTTCATCTGGAGGATCTCCCCTCCTTGATGGCGGGGGTCACTTCCATTATGGCGATTTCAGTGACACAATCTGGGGAGGACCAGCTACCATCAGATTTCAATGAGAGAGTAGCCACGATGCTGAAGCTGCCAAAGTCACAGAGCACTGAGATACCACTACTGGCGATCTTTATGAAACTCTTAAATTCAGAGTGGGAGAAACCCACTCAGGGAAAGAAGGGCACCTCATTGGCTCAGAAGCTTTACCAGCCACCAGAGTCCTTCCAAGAAAAACTGAAGGTTCCGGTGATCGACGCTCCAGTGGCATCCTTAGTTTGGGGATCTATAGCGCCCAAACCAGGCAAAGGAATTCCTCAAGGACCTGGAAGAGAAAAGGATCGAGGGATCCTTAAAGAAGAACCATGAGTTGGTGGCCCTGGCATTCAGGGCCTCCTCAGCTTCCTCCCTCTGCACCAGAGCAGTGATGCTGTGGATCGAAGATATTTTAAAAGGCCGTAACTTCAATGCTTATTCTCTTCAGAGGGATCTCTCCCGTGTTTATATCACCCTCCAATTTATCGTGGATGCTACAATGGACAACTGCCACCTTCAGCACTAGATCCATGGCATTGGCAGCAGTGGCCAGACGAGCCACCTGGCTGAGACACTGGGACGTTGATGCCCATGCAAGGGCAACACTGTCTACAACCACCTTTCAAGGCTCTAACCTCTTTGGGGAAGACACCCTGAAGGATATCCTAGTAGAGACGGAGGACAAAAAGAAGGTTATGCCCTCCCTTTCTAAAAGGACGGACAAGAAGAGTGGCAGAAGGCCCTTTCAAACTTCATCTTCATTCAGGTCCCCAGGGGCTTCAATAGGTAGAGGGACTTTAGTTCCTTTTGGGCTTCCTGGCCCAGGCCTTACTTTACCTCAAAGTAGTCCAGTCAAACTCACTCACAGGGAACCGTAGAGGAGTCGCTAACTCCCAGAGGGGAGGAGGCCACCAATAGTTCTGACTTTCCGTCCCCTCCAGTAGGCGGTCAGCTCCATCTCTTCCTTCGAACCTGGGAGTCCACAACTTCAGACAGGTGGATTCTGTCCACTATCTCTCAAGGTTACCGCCTACAGTTCGACTCTTTGCCAAGCAGCAGATTCATCCCATCACCTCTTCCAAGAGACAATGAGAAGACGAAGATTCTCATATTGGCAGTGTCCCATCTTCTCCAGTGCAAGGCAATAGAACCAGTTCCAGCCTCTCAACGCTTCTTAGGAGTGTACTCCATCATCTTTACAGATCCAAAGAAAGGAGGTGATGCTCAATCGATCCTCAGTCTCAAGCACAACAATGAGAGCCTCACATACATGCGTTTCTGCATGGAAACCCTGTCATCCATAAGGGAGGCACTGTGGGAAGGAGATTTTCTAGTCTCCCTCAATCTGGCAGAAGCCTACCTCCAGGGAAACAGGTGTTTCCTGACACTCGCCCTGGATCACCATCACTTCCAGTTCAGAGCCCTTCCCTTCAGACTAGCTTCAGCCCCAAGGGTGTTCACAAAGATTCTGGTGGCTGCGGTGGCACACCTGAGACAGAGGGGTATCTGCCTATATCCCTACCTAGATGACATCCTTCCAAGGACGCCCACAGAACAGAGAGCAAGAGAGGACCTTCAGACTACAATTCACTGCCTGCAAGAACACGGCTTCTTGATCAACTTCAAGAAGAGTAAACTCATTCCTTCTCAATCCATCACCCACCTAGGGACCCGGATCGACTCCAATTTGGGGATGATCTTCCTATCAGACGAGAGACAACAGACCATCAGGAGGGAGGCCCTGTTAGTTCTGTCAGAGGCCAAGGTCCTTCTAATGGAGCTGTTCCGCCTCCTGGGTATCATGATCTCAGCCATAATGATAGTGCCCTGGGTCAGGATTCATTCGCTCCCCCTGCAGATGTTCCTCAACTCTTACCAAACACAAATTTCCCTCAAACAACATGTTCTCCTATGCCTTCCCAGGAAGGTAACGCTTTCCCTACGCTGGTGGACGAGGGCCGAGACACTAGCCAAAGGTTCTCCCTGGACCTTTACACACAGGTCATGGTGATCTCGGGTGCCAGCCTGTCCGGTTGGGGAGCTCATTGCCAGGGAAACATGGTTCAGGGGAAGTGGTCCAAGAAGGAACTGGCACACAGCATAAACTGGCTGGAACTAAGAGCAGCAAGGCTAGCTCTAGTACACTTCCAAGACCACCTAAAGGGGAAACATGTAAGAGTTCTCACGGACAACACCACGACACGAGCTTACATCTCCAAGCAAGGGGGAACGAGATCAAGATCTCTTCAGGAGAAGTCGACCCTCCTGTTCACCTGGGCAGAGAGAACTGCTCTCTTGGCTCAGCACATCTAAGGATCAAAAAAACTCCAGGCAGACTATCTCAACCGTCACAAAGTCCTACCAGGAGAGTGGCCTCTACATCTGAGAGTGGTCTCTACATCCTGGGGCTCAAAGCATCAAGGCAAACCATCACCAGCTGGATTAGAGCTTGCATCCTATTGGCGTATGACTCCGCGAAACTACCCCGGTCCACAAAGGTCTGGGCACATACCACTAGATCAGTGGCCACCTCAGTGGTGTTCTCCTCTAACACTCTTGGAAGTCTGTAGAGCAGCCACCTGGTCGACTCCCTCTACCTTCATCTGACATTACAAGATAGATAAATTCTGGGCCACCAAGGCCACGTTCGGACAGAGGGTTCTACAGGAGGTGATCCAGTCCTAATTCCACAGGCAGTCATCCCTCCCTCACTGAGTCAGCTTGGGCAAGTCCCATCTGTTTAGTCTTTCGGATTCTTCCTCTCACCAACCCAGAGAATGCCACGTTGGTACTTAACCATGAATGTGCATTATGGGGTTGGTAGAGAGGAGGATTCTGCCCCGCCCACATGACTGTCCATGAAGACATAAGGTTCATTCTTCCTTTCTGGGCTTGGCTAGTCAGGAAACTGAGGCTGTGAGGGACGGGATGGGGGGAGGAGCAACGGTCCTGGCCATCACGTGACCAGTTTGGTGGAGGAGGATAACCCATCTATTTAGGCTTTTGGATTCCTCTTCTCTACCAATCCTAGAATGCACATTCACAGTAAGTACCAACATGACATTCTGTGTGGACCAAATGTAATGGCAATGAATTGTGAGCCTTTATTACAACCTTACAACATTTTGTTCGTCATGAAGGTGAATGATATTAGCACTACTCTACTTGCTTAAAAGTTTGCTTCTAACCTTTTCTAATAGAATTGGATGAACTTGCTGTATTTAACAGCTCAGGATTTTAGTATATGATGGGCCATCCTGTATACTACCCAATACCACTATGGGATCGATATGCCTGGTCAGTCTCTGCTTGGAAGTGAAACTCCACTAGAATATTTTCGGTTTACTTGAAACTATTGGTTCATATAAAATATACTTAAAATATTAATCAAAAAAGTAAAAGAAAAGAAAAAAACATTTATGATGGAACTTGTTTTTAAACCACATGAAACAGGCATTGGAAATATGAATAAAAGCTGCCAAAGGGGCAGGATCAAGGGGCATAGTGAAGCAGCATAATTCATTTTTATATTATGAATTGGTGTGAATTGGTAAGAGCTTGTTAATGTAGTTATGAATGAAGCAAGATCAAAGGAATGTAATTAAGGAATAAGTTCTATGTTTCAGAGTCTTGTCATCCACCTGAGCAAAATTTTATGATTAAAGCCATGCAAAGTACTATTTGCATAAATCTTTGAAGCTTTTTTTTTAATGGGCTTAGGCAGATCTTAGACTGGCAGTGAATTGTCTAGGAAGATATATGAATTGTCTAGCAGTTGCTTAAAAAATAAATGTTTATTTCTTGCCTTTCTCCCAAAACCGGGACGCAAGGTGGCTTGCAGTTTAAAAACACTTCAGTTGAATGAAGTCTGGGTGTGGCACTCATATATAAACAATTCTATATAAGCAAAAATGTACAATTTTAGTTGTTGTTGTTGTTTACCATGCAAGCTACTTGTTATTTTAAGACACACAAAAACACAGAAAGTTGCACTTAATTATCTACCAAAACAAAAAAAAAAGAAGGATGAAGTGGACACAAGGGACTGGGAAATCACAAAATAAAATTTACATAGTACTGAAATTAACAAGAATCTGTAAACTGCATCTTGTTCAAAATATAATTGCTAGATTGCTAACAGAAACCAGACATTAGGGTCACATCGGGGCAGTTCTTAAACAGATGCACTCTCAATTCATTTCCATGTGTAATTCATAATGTTCGAGGTCTCTTCAAAGTCCTATAAGGTTTGGGACTAAGGTATCTGAATGTACAGGTCATCTCCCCACATTAGTGGGTTAAGCATTCGTGGATTTGATCATTTGTGGATTACTGTATTTGCTACTGCCACTGCTGCTGCACTATACACAACTGAAAACATATGTTCTCTCTAGGCATTTGTAGCTACCCCAGCATGATTCTATGGTCAAGTTCCACCAGAAGTGACCATAGAAACACACCAAAGGACCTAGAAATGCCTTGAGAAGTATTCTCTCACTTTTTTTTTTAAAAAAAGCATCATGTATTCACAGTTTCCCCACTTTCGCAATGATCCTGTGCCCCTAACTCCCCACAAAAGTTGAGGGCCAACTCTACTTCCAGAGCCAGCTAATTGTGCAAAAAAAAAAAAAATATTCAGTGGTTATTCTTCAGTGTCCACTGGATTTTTCCAGAAGAAGTAGAGCCAGTGTCAATATGAGCAAGGGCCTTCTCAGTTGTGAAATGGAAGTCACATGTGGGTATTTTGTTATTTTTTTTTAAATGTTTTTATTTTCACATAAAAATATTCATTTATTTTTATTAACTGATATGATATCAGTGCTTTTAATAATTTAATCTCTCTGGAAAGTGTTTTACATTGAAAGGTGGGCTATAAATGTTATAATTAACTAAATTACCACTTCTAAAAGTTTCTGGCATCAGAGATAATGTGGCTAGCCAGAATTATCTCTGATGCCAGAAACATTTAACATGGTAATTTAATTTTTTTTCCCCTTTGCCTGCTGTTTTTCATCCTGGCGGAGAAACTGTGATCATGGAGTTTGAAGAGGAGGCCTTCGTTCTCCCATCTCAGTATTTTACAGCTCAATTCCTTTGCAATTGGTAGATCATACCTCAGCCAAATGATCAGGCAGAAGAAGCTAAGGAATAGTGACACACTTATTTATAAGTGGAGTGTGGATTTTTTAAAAAAGCCTCTCAAATAGAATGGGATTCTCTCTCAAGATCTGGGCTTAGTAGCCCCCTCTAAAAGGCAGTGAGGTGGACTGGAATTTCATAAACTGATAGAAAACAGTTATGTCTCTGGTTGACCGTTTCTGCTTCTGTTCAAATTCTGTTTTTAACATTAGCCCCCTAGACACATGAAAGGGCATCCTCTGGTGTGACACTGCAGTTATACAGTTCTTCAGCACCACCCTTGCTGTTCACCTACGAGATTCACCTACCAGGAAAGTCTATGTATGGACATTTCTAAGCATGCAGACTTTCCATAAGAGTTTCCAAATGCGTGAAAAGCCTACACACATGGAGGACATCAAAAGCAAGGTCGATGAACTACTACCAGGCTCAGAGCTGTTATCAGAGGTATAATCTGAGGTCCCCTTGGCTCCTACAACTCCCACAGTTGCCTACTTCTAACATAAAAGGTAATCGATTATCACAGTTACCTTCAAGACCTGTGGTTCTTATTTTGTGTGTGTCAGTTAATGTCTTTTACCTGCCTCCTGGCTCTCTCTGGCCACTGCTGCTAGTCAAGGATATACAGTTCTGTACCAGATATATCACTCATCTGACTGAAAAATATAAAGAAACTACATCTAAATATGAAAAAAAGGCAGAGGATGGCTAGAAGAAGTCCACTTTCTTCTCCCCCCACCTCCTGGAGCAATAGGGGGAATAATCAAGGCATTGAGCTAGAGTAATACTGTTTTTTCTTCTTTGGAGATACACAAAATATATTCCCAGTGCTGAGAAACTATCAGTGCACTTCTTCATAGGGAAAAGGTAACTCTGACCCATTAGGAGGTATTTGTGTCTGCCCCTCAAAGCAAGAAAAAGCTGAGGTAAAATGACCTTCCTTGGAAAAGGACAGAGAAACTTAGCATTTCAAAGCTGACCTACCATATAAAGTTTCTTTTCTTTCATTTGCCAAGGAACAGGGGAAGGGTTTTTTCCTCTCTCTTTGTCTACAAAAGAGAGCTGTAGAATGACCCACAGAATGACCTACTTTAATGAGAGGAAACCAAGATACATTGGCCAGCATCTGTCCTTTTCACTGAAAAAAAGGCATCTATAGGGTGGTCCTAATGTCATTTAAACTGAATTCCAGGTGGGCATGTGACTTGTTCAGGTGAAAAGTAGGAATTTTAGTTTCAGTGAAAAGCATTTCAGTAAGGCACCCAAAAAGACAACAGTTCTTTGCCTGTAGAAGAAAAGGCATGGACACAGTGCCCGTAATCTGCCTCTGTCAAGCAGAGTGGTATAACACCGTCAAAAATACCACAAGAAAAGACAGCAGAGTAGAGTGGAACTAACTTCCCCATTGCTTGGAAACAGCAGCAGTTGCAGTCTTTTATCAAACACATGAAGTGTGCTGACTCAAATGTTAGAGCTCTAGTATGGTGACACAGAAGTAGTTTTTTAAAGGCTTTTTTTTTTTAACAAAAATGGCACTCGGGTTCAAACGTGTGATTTTCTCAGTGCCCTAGAAAAGTTATTCCTTACTGTTCCTCCTTCATCTTCTCCTTCTGTTAATAATTAGGCAAAGGTGCTGGCATTTTTGTTTTATTTCTTCTAAGCTGCAGCCATAAAGAGCTGCCTAGTTCACATATGCAGTGGTCTCTCTAAGGAACTGTATCTCCACCAGGTGATTTTTTTCTCTTTCAGTTAAAAGGCAACCAGCAGGAGCAAAAAGCCAGGTGGATTTTTGAAATTCTACAGATGCTGAAACTTTAAAGAAAGACTCTCATGTGATGAACTGTGTTTCTTGCTTTGGGCTTGTCACCTTTGGAATCGGGATCACCTTTTCCTTTTCATTAAAAAAAAAAATCACACAGAACTGTAGGAGGAAATCAGTAACAATTTTGCCCTACATTCTCAGGACACACAATTTACAACAATTAAAAATGCAATTAAACATTAAGTTAAAAGAAATATAACAGACAACAGTTAAATAGGGGCCACTGGTTGCTTTTCAAAAGACTGTTTGAATAAAAAGTATCTCTGGTGAAAGAACAGCAAGGAGTAAGGTCACTGTAGCTATCCCTTTTTTAGTGGCTATTAGTGATCATGATGATAAATAATAATGTATGTAAGACATATCTTTATTGCCTCTCAACCCACCAAGGCCCCCAAGGCAGCACAATGGATAAAAATATTTTTTTTATATATATATAATTACATCCCACCACCATCCTTTATCCAATAACATAGGAGTATATACAAAAGCATAAAATCAAACAAAGATTTCTTAATACCTTACATTACATCATGCAACCATTATTTTTAAACTAAAACAGACATGCTTTATATTTCCTTTTCCGTTCCAATAAATGCTTTACTTCCTAATTAGTTCATTTTTTCTTTCTTTTTTCTCCCATCTGTTACTACTATTCCTTGTCATGTAATCCACATTTGAATTTTATTTTTGGTTGTACACATTTCTTATTCTCATTTTCCTCTTATTAACCATTCTGGTATGACATAAAAAGGATTTTATTTTTTATTTTTTTGTTTATATCCAACATTAAGTTCATATTTCTCCTCTGAGTTTTCTCAAAATTATTTCCCATTCTTCTTCCACTATATCTATTGATTTATTTTTTAGTCTTGCTGAAAGTCTATCGGATTCTAGAGCTTCATATAAATTTCCCAACTACTCTTCTATGGTTGGAATTTCTTCCCTTTTCCAATATTTTGCATATAAAATTCTTGCTAAAGTTACCATATATAGCAAGATTCTTATCTTTGCCTTCTCCACTCCTCTATCTATCCTATCGACCATATTCAACAAATAAATTTCTGGGTCTAAGCTAAAATTAATTCCCAAAATATCGCTTATGCTTACATGTATTTTCTTCTAGTACCTTCTTGCTAGCTGACATCTCCACCATAAATGGCAGAAAGTACCTTCTGCTTTCCTACACTTCCAACATTGGGTCTTGCCCGTCTTATATATTTTATCCAATTTAACAGGTGTCAGATACCATTGAAAGAACATTTTATAATAGTTCTCTTTCATTTTAACTGCCAGTGTAAATTTTTGAGTGATTTCCCAAGATTTTTGAGTGATTTCCCAAGATTTTTCCCATCTCTCCATTTCTATCACCTGTTGTAAATCCATTGCCCATTTAGTCATATTTTCTTTTACTATCTCATCCTCTAACTCTCTGTCCAACAGCAATCTGTAATATTTAGCTATATGTTGGTCACCTTTACCAAAAATTATCTTATCGATTTCATTTTGTTCATCTTGAAAGCCCTCTAATTTTTGATCCATCTTATATCTTTTGTATATTTGTTTATATAGAAACCAACTTATATTATGTCCTTCTTCATTCAATTGTTCTCTAGATTTGATTGCTTTTTGTAGGTGGGTTTTATCTGTAAGGATCTGTTGATAAGTGAGCGAATCCCGATTTGCCAATTTTGAAATTCCAAAAAAGGCCTCTTGGGAGGAGGTCCATATTGGAATTTTATGATAGAACTTTCTTTTCAGATCTTCCCAAATTCTAAGTAGTGCTCTTCTAATATAATGGTGGGTAAAGTTTTTGTTATCCTTTTTTTATTATATATTAAATACGCATGCCAGCCATAGAATATATCATGTCCCTCTAAGTCTAGTAGTTTCTTATCATCTAGTCGTATCCATGGTTCCAGCCATGTGATCACACTGGCCTGATAATATTTCAATAGGTCTGGCAAAGCGCAACCTCCTCTTTCCTTCCTATCCGTTAATAATTTGTGCTTTATTCTTGCCTTCTTACCCATCCAAATGTACCTTTATGAAATTGATCATTATACAGTTCCTTATAAAACTCTTGAAAACTTTCTTTTATATGATTCTGGTCTGTACTCCTTTTTCCTTTGTAATTAATTTCTGTTATGATTTTATTTTCCCTATATTTCTTCAATTTGTAAGCTAACCACTTCCCAGGTTTATTAGCTTGTTCAAAGTGTTTTTGTCTTGTCATTTTCAAAGACTGTTCAACTTCTAGCAGGTTCAGTGATTGCACTTCCTTTCTCAACACTTCCAATTTTGTCACCACTTTTTGATTACTTGGGTTTTGATCCAATTGCTTTTCCAATCTTAACAATTCCTGAAAGATTTGTTGAGTTTTCTCTCTCTGATGTCTCTTTTCTTCACATGCCTTTTTTATAAAATGCCCTCTCATTACGGCCTTACTGGCTTCCCAAATCGTGATCATCTTGACCTCATCTGTTGTGTTTTCTTCAAAATATTGTTTCAAGATTTGTCTTATTTCTTTAATATTCCTTTCCTCTCGCAGCAGATTGTCGTTCAGTCTCCATTGTGTCTCTTTTGTTCCTTCCGATAATATAAGTGAAATAGGATTATGATCTGAGATCCATCTCGGTTCTATTTCCATAGATTTAATCATAGGTACCAACTTTTTAGTAACAAAGAACATGTCGATTCTAGAAAGTGATCTATGAGCATCTGAATAAAAAGTAAATCCTTTCACCCCTCTATATTTCCATCTCCAGACATCTAATAATTCCAAATCTTCTTTCAAATTAAAGAAAGATTTTGGTAGTTTTCCCTGGTTCTTCCTTAAAGGTTTATCTGATTTCCTATCTTTTTCGGGGTCCAACACCCCATTCCAGTCCCCTAACAACACCATATTTTCAAAAGTTAAATCAAGTTTCATTATCTCTCTTTTTAATTTATTAAAGAATTTCTCCTGAGTTTGTACTGGAGTGTATACTCCTATTACTAATATTTTTACTCCTAGGATTTTTATTTCAATCCCCACATATGATCCTTCTTTGTCCACCATCACCAATTTTGCTTGTAATCTCCTATTAACAAACATAACTACCCCTTTTTTCTTCTTATCACTAGCTGATATAAAACTTTGTCCTAGTTTGGGGTTTTTCAAAAGTCTCTCATCTTTTTTCCTAATTCGTGTCTCTTGGAGGCATGTAATATCTGATCTTGATTTTTCTAAATAATGAAAAAATTGTTTTCTTTTATGTTCCGTATTTAATCCTTTTATATTCCAAGAAAGTATTTTCAGATCCATTTTGTCTTATTTAAATAATTATCATTTATATACTCATCCTTAATTTCCCTCTTCTTCCACTTCTTCTTCTTCTTCTTCTTCACCTCCTCTTCCTTCTTCTACCATCTCTTCTTCATCTAAATTTTCTCTTCTATCATCTCCATCACTTTCCTCAGTTAATCTCTCCTCCTCTCCTTCTCCTACCTCCTCAGTTTCTGATTCTCTTTCTTCTCTATTTTTCCCTTTCTTTTTCCTCTGTTCTTCATCCTCTTTTTGCCATCTCTTTTCTCCAGTCTTCTCCACATCTTTGTACGTTTTTGTCTTTAGCTTCTTATCCTTTAACAGTTTTTTAATAAAATCCTTTGCCTTTTCTACCGTATTAATTCTATATCTTTTATGTTGATACATAAAGGATACTCCTTCTATTCTCTCCCATCTATAACTTATCTTATTTTCAACTAACATTTGAGTAAGAAACCTATAGTCCTGTCTCTTTTTTAAGATCTCAGGTGGTATGTCCTTAAATATTTTCAGTTCTGTTCCTTCTATATTTAGGTTTTCATTATAGCTTTTTTGAATGAATTGTTCTCTTAAATTTGTTCTTGTAAAGCATATTGCTATATCCCTTGGAACTTTCCTTTCCTTTGCTATAATTGAATTAATTCTGAAAATTTTATCAATTTGAAGGTCAAGCCTTTCCTCAGTTGTTTCAATGAATTTTGCCATAGGGGTTATCAATCTTTCCAATAGATTTTCATTATCTTTTTCTGGTAGCCCCCTAATTTTAAAACATTTTTCTCTATGTCTCAAATCATTATTCAATAGTACCTTTTTCTCATTTTCCTGTTCTTGAGTTAATACATTTGTTGTTTCATCTATTATCTGAACTTTTGTCTTTATACTTTGTACTTCTTTTTTTTTACAGAATCGATATCTTCCGTCAGTTTATTTAGTCTTTTCCCAAATATTGCCATTTCCTTTTTTTAAATCATTTTTCATCTCAGCCCTTATCTCTTTCATTTCTTCTCTTATTTCCTGTCTTATTTTTTCATTTCCTTCCTTAATTCTTCCAGTATAATTGAGCTCAATTCTGTTGATTTAGTAGTTGCCTCTATCGATGGCCTTCTCTGCAACACCAATTGTGTTTGTTGTGTTTGTTGTGCTTGTCCCTGCAAATGTCTTCTAGTACCAGTTGCCATTTTTGTTTTACTTCCAAAATTATATTTATATTTTGTTTGTATTTATATTTATATTCACAATAAATATAAATTATAAATTATAGATTATAGATGTTTACTAACTAGATATTTACCTCCAAAGTCATGCAGGAAATTACTAAAATGTAACTCGTAATTGACAGTATCTTTAAATCCAGGCCCTATAACTTTTCCCTTTTCTTCTTAATAGCTCAAAATTCAATAATAATTTTTCAATTACAGTGTTTTAGTCAGAGAGAAAACATACAAAATACAGAACCTCTTATATTTCCAAAGTTCAGAATTTAAGCTCCTTTATTTAACAATCGCCTTATCGTGATATCCTCTAAGGTCACCCTTTTCAATATATAATAATATAATATACTATATACTATTACTATATAATAATATATTATACTATATATTATTACACAATGCTATACTATACTGTATAATATTTTTTGCCCCTTAATATATTATTATTTTCACCAATTCTCCAGTGTTATAGTATTATACCTCTTTTTCTTAAAACAATTTAGATTTAAATTCCAGCAACACAAATTTTAAGCAGACTTACTTCTTTTCAAATTTCCCAAACTTAAATGTAATTGTTAACAGTACATTTTACCTTTCACCTATTCCGATTCAGTTCATCTATTTCCTTTTTTTAAAAAAACTAGTTTCTTAGTCTCTGTCCTCTCAGTCCTCTCAGTTTTCACACTACTAAAACTTCCGTCTAAATCTTAGGACCCCCACTCTCTCGGCCTTTCTTCGTTGTCTCTTCCTCTTCCCTTATTCTCAGCCAGCGTTAACTCCACACCAGCTTTTGCAGGTTACTCCTTCCTCTCAATCATCTCTTCTCTACTTTCTCTTCACCACCGCGCTGTCTCTTGACTCCAAGACTTTCACTCCCTTCCACTCCTTGCTCTCTTATAATTCTCACACTTGTTCCTTCTCTCTCCACTCTAACAGTTGTCAAAATTGCAGTTCCAACTCCCACTCCACTTCTTTCAACTCTTGTAGTTTCAGCACTTTCTCCTCCTCTTACATTCCCGTCGCTTTGTAATTTAACTCCAGTCCAGTCCAGTCCAACTCTTATTTCCCCAGTATCTATACTCAGCTCCACTCCAACTTTTACAACTCTCCCTCCTCAAACTTCGGCTTTAGTCCTTACACAGCATACCAATGAGTTCCACTTACTCACGGCTCCCGTCGCTTTGCTTATGTAAGTCCGTCTTTCTTTTCAGCGCCACACCACTGATTAGCAATTTCTTATTATTTTCTCTGTCCCAAAAATAATATTTCTTTGGAAACAATTAAAATGAACTATACAAACTTAACTTTCTAGCTTACTTCAGCTCTTCAAATAATGTTAAAAAAAGTGTGGGCGTTGCTCTAGTCGCTTACTTGTGATGTTCTGGGTTCTGTCCGTCCTGGTTCTTCGGCCCCCTTTACCCTTCAGCCCTCTGTAAATTGTACTCTTCAAGGCACAACCTCAGAAGGCCAGGGCAGGACCCCCGACGAACCCCGACACCACCTCTTACTGGGGGTTAGTGGACCTGTTGTTGTTTTGAGGTCTTTTCCAGAGCCCAGATAACAGCAGGAGCAAGAACTCCTCACTCCTGATGCCGCTCGCTATGCCACCACACCGGAAGTTCACAATGGATAAAAATATTTAAAACATTTAAATAAATAGCTAAAAACTGATTAAAACATTCCAGACTTCTCTTTAAACATAGCTCTAAAACCAAACCATTTCAGTGCAACATTGCAGTCTTCACTGCCCACTGAAAACTCAGAAGGGATGAAGCCAGTCAGACTTTCTTTGGGAGGGAGTTCCACACTTGGGATACTACACAGAAAGTTCAGTCTCATGACACAGTTGGATATGTAACAGCATCTCCCCTGATTATCTTAGATTTGGGGCATGCTCATATGGGAAGAGATGTTCTTTTAAATAATCTTTCTCCAAGCTATATCTAATAACAGAATTTTTTTTCTCCTTGCTGATTCTCCCCCTTTCCCCAGTTATAAAGTTATAGTGGCAAAGAGACATTTCACTGATGCACTATACCATCACAATGCTGAAAAAGAAAGAAGAAAGGAAAGTAAGGAGAAGAGAAGAGGAACATATTATTCTAATATTGCACCAGAAACCGACTTGAGGGTGGGAATAAAATATTGCAGCTGGTGTCAGGACTTGTGAGAAAATAGTCTCAGACAAATAAATGTGTTGATGTTAAAACAAAACCAACATTGAGGACCACAGCAACAAATGCCATAGTCTTCCCACACATTTGCTTCATCTGGAGGAACCCTCATACTATCTAATCTTGAATCTCCCTTATCTGAAATGCTGGGGATCAGAAGTATTTTGGAACATTTTGGAATACTTGCATATACTGTACATCATGAGATATCTTGGAGATGGGACCCATGTCTAAATATGAAATTCACTTATATTTCATGTACACCTTATACATATAGCCTGAAGGTAATTTTATACACAATATTTTTAATAATTTTGTGCATGAAACAAAGTTTGTGTACACTGAACCATCAGAAAGCAAAGGTGCCACTATCTCAGCCACCCATGCGGGCACTTTGGATTTTGGAATATTTCAGATTTTAGAATTCTGGACAAGGGAGACTCAAGCTGTACTACTCTCTGTCAGACATTTTTGACTGTTCAGTGCCAAGCATTGTTGCACTGCTAACAAATATAAGGCTTTTGATGGGATTGCGTTTGTTTTTTTTTAATGTTATTTTGATATATCTGTTGTTTCCCAATTCTGTGTTCCAATTAGGACATCCTATAGACTTCTTGTTCACCTGTATGAGAACAGAATGCTGATCTGATCCAACACAGCCAATCTTAAATTTATAACTTATATGATTTCACAGTTGGTAGGCATTATCATTGTCTGAGGTTAGGTTAGTGGGGCAGTTTGAGTAATGTGATCAGTATTGCTACAACAGAATGTCAGATATTAAGGAACATTGTATAGTTGTGGTGTCTGAAATAAGAAACTCCCATTTTAGAGTCTGAAATAAAAATGACCCTTTCAAAGACCCTTTAGACACAGAGGTGATTCCCAAATTATATGACATGACATATGGCATAACTTTGAACTCTCACAAACTTTGGTCAAGATCTCTCCCCTCTCTTAAAGGCTCTAGCCAGATGTAACCCACATGTAGTCTTCTATGCACTCCAACAGAACAAAAATATCAGCCTGTTACCTGAAAGAAGGGGGTCCATTGGGAGCTGGGGGAATTATTATAGCTCAAATGGAATGCTGTGAGTGGCAGGTAACTTTGGGACCTTTACACCTATATATACCAGTACTAACTGCAGAGAACTCCAGGTTAAAGTGAAATATGTTTTTTATTGGAAAATAACATAAAAACATTCATACACTCAGCACACACTCACAAGAACCGCATGAGGCTAGCAAAGAGTTTAAGGCAGAAAGGATGGATAGATTTGGGAGACAGAACAATAGTTACCAGTCTGAGCAGGAGCGAAGTATTGAGAAAGAAGTCTGAGGGTAGAAACGAGAGCTACGATCTGGGGGCACACCAATAGAGAGAGTGGGAGGGTCTTGTCCACAGTGACACAACTTGTTATTGTTTTGGACTAATATTTATACAGTAGGACCCACATATCCGCTGGGGATTGGTTCCGGGCCACACTGCGGATAACGAAATACATGGATAATAGTGAACGCTATTGAAAATAATGGGACTTCCTGTTTAAAATGCCATAGAGTTGTCTTGTAGGACCTAGAAAATAGCTAGAGAGGATGCATTTGGTAGGAAGACTCTATTGTAGCTGTGCTGAAACTGAAACCATGGATAATTGAATCAGTGGATAATGAATCAGTGGATACGGGGGTCCTACCATACTGTATTTCTTGTCCTGAAGGGGCATTTGGGCTTAGGACAAAGCTTAAATGGGTTTCCCATTGAATAAACAAAGGAAACTCAAACTCTGCTGATTGCTGTTAATGGCTGAGAGATAGAAATTGATGGGTTTATGACAACCTCACATTATAGGACAGGAAGAGGTGCCAAGGAATATTTCCTGGGGATAGGAGTGGTGTAGGTCCCTTCTTTGTTTATGACTTGTGACTCGGGGATTAGCATATACTGCTGTAATGGTGTGATTCACTAGGGGCTTAGTTTAATCCTGACGGGTTTGTTTGCTAGAATATTTCCAAGACACTTTCACAGGTACTTGTGACCTCCTTTTTTGGTCCACCCCAGTCTACTAGACCCCTTGAAGTGTCTAATATTGTTAATTATGAGATATGGGGAGGGGGTATAGGGCATGATATCAAGCCTACTGGCTATATATGTAAAATACCTGCCATTTTCATCATTCCTTTAATCATGAAATCTCCGCATCTTCCAGTAAGCAGCACTGCACTCCTTTCTAGACCCACAATATAGGCTAAACTTAAACACAATGAGACCTAAACTTAACATTTAAGCATAATAACCTGTAAATGAGGTTTAATTACAAACTAGGGTTAACTTCAGGGGCAATCTGTTTAGATTCAGATGCTTTCCCGTTGTTATACTGGAGAGGAGCTCCAAGCAGTTGTTTGCTATCTACCTTGTCAGTTGCCATTTAAAACCTAGGACTCCGCAGCTGACCTCTTCCCATAAAATCTTCACCCAGGTCCAGTAGACAATACCTTAGATTCTTCTCTTTTCTCACTGTCAGACTCTCAGCTGTCTTGAAAGTCGTCAACCATGGAGTCTTCTTCTCTGTCCTTCTGGCATAGATGCTTCTCACCCTTGTTTTGGTCAGTAAACTAGCTATACCTGGCATAACATATGTCATTATCTACATATATAAAACACTTTGGTATGTTTCCATTCCCACTCTGCTGATTGGCTGCTTAGGAAACATGTCAAGAGTACAATCATTTGACACACTAATATATAACCTTTCAAATCAACTATAATGGTGTATGTTACGCTGGGTACAGCAAGTTTATACTGAGAGCCCTTCTGCCATGCAACCGTGTGTACACAGACACAGACACACACATGCTAGATAGACACACACACACCACATGTGCCATGACACGACAGCCCCTCCGCCACCACCATGCAACTGTGTGTACACACATAGGCAGACACAGACACACACCACACTACACAGACACATACCACATGCGGCAGGATGTGAGAGCCCCTTTGCTGCCACCATGCAACCACACATACCACACAACATTCTACACACACACACATAAACACATGCTACACACATACAAACACATGCTACACACACACCACACTATGCACACACATCATTCTACACACACATGCCATGGCACATGAGTCCCTCTGCTGCCACCATGCAATCACACACACACGCACACTACACTACACATGCACACACACACTATGCATGCCACGATGCGAGGGCCCCTCCACCACCACCACGCAATTGCACACACACACACAGACACCATGCTACACACACCACACTACACATGCACACACACTACACATGCCATGATGTGAGAGACCATCCAACACCTCCAAACAATCACACATACACACACATGCCACACACACCCCACACTACTCACACACACACTATGTATACCACAATGCGAGAGCCCCTCCACTGCCACCGTGCAATTGCACATACACACATCCCAAGCTACACACTCTCCCACATTACACACCACATATGCTATGAAGGAACTATGCTGTACACACACTCCTCACACACGCTACACACACACACACACACACACACTCGCATCACCCATGCCATGACGCGACAGCCCCTCTGCTGATGCTATGCAATCGCACACATACCACTCTATATACACACACCATGCTACAAACACAGCCCATGCTGCACACATAACCTACGCTACACACGCACACACCGTGTGCACCATGACAAGAGGACCCCTCTGCCGCTGCCATGCAATCACACATACACACACACCACACTACACATACAGGCACACAGACCCCACATTACACACACAGCCCATGCTACACCCCACATGTAAAACACACACACACATCACATGCACCACAATGCAAGGGCCCCTCCACCACCACAATTCAATCACACATATACACCACACTACACACACTCACACCACTACACACTACACACACTCACACCACACCACTGCCACCATGCAATCAAACATACACCCACACTACACACACACACCCTATGGTACACACACAGCCCACACTACACCCTCCATGCTACATACATGCACACACACACCACATATGCCAGGACATGAGACCCCCCTTCACCACCACCATGCAATCACACATATACACACACACAGCATGCTACACACACACACACCCCACATGTGCCACGATGTGAGAGCCCCTCTACCACCACCATGTTTAGAAAGGACTTGAAGCTTTCCACATGTTTCTGCCTCAAGTATGCTGATTGGCTGCCCAATGGAGAGCTCTGATTGGTTGGGAAGTTTCCTAAGTGGCCAATCAGCACACTTGGAATGGCAACATACCCAAGATAATTATATATATATATATATATATATGAACTCCATAGCTGACCCCCTGCTGCCACACTCCATGCTCAGTCCCCATTCTTCTTCCTGAGCAATTCTACAGCTCAGTGTTCTCTGCACATCTTTGTAGCTCATGCCTGAGCTATCTTCTCCCTCCTGTTCCTACAAGAGTCCAATCAGATTTGAGGGGCCCTAAATTACAGTCCTCCTATCCCAGTTGTGCATTCCCCACCACTCTGCTCTTCCAGAACATTGGCTAATGACCAATTAATGAAGGACAATTTGGATCCTATGTAACCATATAAATTCTCAAGCCTATAACCCATGTCTATCAGTTCAAACCATGAACAGACAAACAGCCATTCACCTCTAAACAATGTACCCCTACTCACAAGCATCAACTAAAAATGCCTTCTTTTCCCGGTTGCTGTTTAATCTTACTTTGCCCATTAAAGGTAAGTTAACAAGAAACAAGATAATGCATTCTGTCCCACTTCAAGGCAGCTTCTCCACAACTTGAATGAGACAAAGGAGCAAGAAAGTCTGTTGTAGTATTTTCAAAGAAGTAGCTGTGTTTGGACTTTTTCAGACAGGCTAAAAAAAAACCTGTGGAGGTCGGGAGGAGGATGGCACTGTCCCACTTCCAGTGATCGATTTCGCATGACGCTGTCCTCCTCCTGTCCTTGGTTCATGCTTCCTCCATGCTGGAGGGATGGGAAAGGTGCCACTTTTCATTGATGGAAGTTTCCTTCAATGAAAAGTGACACCTTTCTTGTCCCTCCAGCACAGAGGAAGCACGAACAAAGGACGGGAGAAGGACAGCATCATGTGAAATCGATCACTGGAAGCGGGACAGTGCCATCCTCCTCCCAACCACCACAGGGGGGGGGGGTGTTAGCCCATCTGAAAAAGTCTTAGTCTCTTGCAACATAAAAAGGAGGCAGGGAAAGAGAAAAGGTAATGTGGAAAAAAGGGGGGAAAGCACCTTTAAGACTAACTGGTTTTTATTTTAGCATGAGATTTTAGAGATATAAATGCAGTATGCAGTACAGAATGATATTAAAGGCTCAGGCTATAAAGCATATTTATAAATTGGAGAGCTGGGCGAAAACTAACAAAATAAAATTCAACAGGGAGGAATGGCAGGTACTATGCTTAGGAGGAAAAAATGAAACACAGAGATATAGGATGGGGGACACCTGGCTTGACAACAGTACATGTGAAAGGGATATAGCAGTCTTAGTAGACAACAAGCTGAACATGAGGCAACAGTGTGATGCTGCAGCTAAAAACGCCAAGGTGATTCTGGACTGCATCAACAGGAGTATAATGTCTAGATCAATGGATGTAATAGTACCACTCTATTCTGCTTTGGTCAGACCTGAACTGGAATACTGTGTCCAGTTCTTGGCACCACAGTTCAAGAAGGATATTGACAAGCTGGAATGTGTACAGAGGAGGGTGACCCAAATGACAAAAGGTCTGGAAGCCATACTCTATGAGGAGTGGATTAGGGAGCTTGGCATGTTTACCCTGGGGAAAAGAAGGTTAAGAGGTGACATGGTAGCCATGTTTAAACATTTGAAAGGATGTTGTATTGAAGATGGAGCAAGCTTTGTCTTTTGCTGCTCCAGAGAATAGAACACGGAGCGATAGATTCAAACTACAGGAAAATAGATTCCAACTAAACATTAGGAAGAACTTCGTGATGTTAGGAGCTTTTTGATAATGAAACATGCTGCCTTGGAGTCTCCTTCTTTGGAGGTTTTTAAATGGAGGCTGGATGGTCATCTGGCAGGAGCACTTTAATTAGGGGTTGGACTGGATGACCCTTGTGGTGTCTTCCAATTCTATGATTCTATGTTTCAATACAGTTGTGAGAGTGGGATTGAATGTAATAGGATCCAGAAAGACACATATCATATCCCTTGTGCTAAATTTTCAAAGGGCTAGGTGAGGTCATACCAGTCTTTCAGATCTTTACAGTAAAGCAGTTAGTGTTGATGTGTGAAAGCAATACTTCTACTTACCAAAAGTCAGTTATCCTGCTTTCAAAACTCTCTGAGAAGATTCTTTTTGTTATATGTGCAATAGTGCAGACTCTTGTACTAATATATGTAGTATCCCATGAAGCCATTGACTTTTTAATACCTCTGTGCTTGATTGGAATTTGTTTGTCTTTCTAGTCTTCCTTTGTAATTTCCTTGATCAAGGACTGCAACCAGTAAATCCCTTACTGTATGTTTCATAAGATTAAGAAAGTACTTCTGTACAGAATATCTGCTTGGATAAAATGTGCACAAGAATTCACACACACATTTGCATGACTTGAAATCTGTGCCCTAACATTCTGTATTTGGAAGTCTGTGTACTTGTCAAAACATTCAGGCTGAATCACAAGTTGTGGTGTCATTTGTGGAAGTATTGTTTAACCTTCTAATAGTTCAGGTCTAACAATTCAAATGACTGTCCAACCTAGTTTATTCCTATGCATTATGTAATACAAAGCATAATTCTTAAACACTTTAAAGATGTGTAGTCACCCAGTTTCATCTGAAAATGAAATTCACATCTGCATTTGTATTTTATGCTACATACAAGATGTCCTAGGAACTGGAAGAGGACAGAAAAGCTAGAGTGAAATTCCTGTTGTTGTGTGAAGTAAATTAGGACTTTATATTTCTATATCCTAGTCCCTTTTGTCTGATGATGATGATGTTGATAATGATGGCTTCTCTATTTTTTTTTCCTGTTATTAAGGAAATGTGAAAGAGGGAAGGGAGAGAAAAAGAAAGGAAAACTTACAGGGTCACAAGAAGTGGGGAAACAAACATATGGACACACATACACATTTATGCCTACCTCCGTATTCCTTCAGCCCCATAAATTGTGAGGCACACAGTTGCCCAGAATTGTTATCCACTTATTATTGGGTGAGTGTCTTTATTCTGATGGAACACTATGGACTTTTTCGGACAATCCAAAAATAACGCTAGCAGCGTCGCCAGGTTGCGACGCTGCAGCGCTAGAGGTAAAAGCAAAAATATCACGGTCAAATGTCCCAGCGGTACTGCAACAGTACCGCTGGGAAGGAGCATCATGCGAAACTGACGCCCTCTAGCGCTGCAGCATCACAACCTGGCGACGCTGCTAGCGTTATTTTTGGATTGTCCGAAAAAGTCCTAAGTGTGTGCTCTCAAACACATGCATGTGTGCACGTGCACACACACAGTGCTTAAACATAATGGGAAAGGAAAGAGACAAATAACCTCTCAGAAAGGTATTGTCACGAGACTCTCTCTTTCTTGGGAGTGTTCCTCAGCTGAGGTTATATTTGTGGGCCACATTACCTGATTTACAATGAGCATTTTTTTCCCAAGACTGCTATGTAGAGGGGGTTGATCTTCTATAGCAATAACCTCTTTGAAACTTAGCAATATAATGAAAATGCTGTAGGAAGATCATAAAATATGATATAAAAATCAAAGGGAAGCATGTAGGGGGAAAACAGCAGGATACCATGGCTTGCAGAGAATATCTGGAAAACAGGGAGTGGGTGAGGGATTGGACATTCTTTCATTGAATGGTACAATCCATGTAGCAGGTAAAATGCCTACAAATGCACCATAAAGTATTGTTACTCTTTGATGTTTTCTTCTTCTTGGAGGAATAAGTGTACAGATGGAAGTATACAGATTTTACCATAATTTTTGTCAATTTCCATGTCTGGTCAGGAGGTGTTCATCAGAAAAAATCTATTTAAAAAAATCTCTACAGAGGAAGTTTCTCACATATGCCCACTTCTATCAGCTCATCATTTGTACAGTTTGGCACTATCTGGCACTTCAGTGCTTTTAAACTAATAGGGTGGGTAAGGGCATTAGGGAGACATGTATTTCTGAATTTGATGACTGTGTTAGTAGGAATGTCATGTTCACTTCTTAAGCTCCAGGCTATTTGCTAGCAAATGAAATCAATTCAGGCTAATTAAGTGGCTACTTGACTGGCAGAAGAAGCCTTCCAAACCTCCTTTAACTGCCCAGCCATATGGAATATAAATAATTTTTTGGGGGGGGGATTTGATACAGCAAATAAAAACTCTGGGGAAAAAAAGATGTTTTACAAGAATAACTTTGTTGCACAATGCTTATGAAACAGGAAGAACAATGTTTGCATATATTGGTTATTTAACTACCAGTCTTTCACAACCTGAAAGGAGCCCTTTGGTGTCAAATGCAGGCTGAAATCATACAACTGCAACAATGGGGTTTACTTTCTCAGTGTCTTGGATTACACTGTTAGTGTTGACCACAGAAAGTTTTCCTGAACTTTTAGTACAGGCCACACCTCTTATCCATGGGTGATACATTTCTGGACTTACTGTTTATAAGTGAAACCATGGATAAAAACAAACCATATCAAAATAAAGGACTTCTGGTACAAAGATGCCATAAAGTTTCCTTGGAGAACCTAGTGATTCCTAGAGAGGAACCTCTCTAGGCATTTTCCAGCATGAATCTGTGGTATGTTTCCCTGTATTTTCAGCTGTGGATAACTGAAACCACAGATATTGGTTCTGCAGATACAGGAGGTGGTCTGTAGTTGTTATGCTTTTTGTTTCCCATGGATTTGCTTAGGGAAACCTGTTGGATTCTCCTTTATATTTTTATTGAATGACTGGGCAGTTTTTGTGCAACATAATGCATTTTAATTTTAAATGCAACATAATGCATTTTAATTACGTTGGGGATTTTTTGTTTGTTTTGGTCATTACATGGACTGTGGAGCAGGAGATATTGGCATTTTCTACTGTCATATCTGTGTATTCTCAATAAACAGAGGAGATAAGTGGTCCTCTGAAAGTGGTTCATGATACCTCAGCAGTTGCCTGAGAAGTAAGACCTATTAGAATGATGGATTGAGAAAAATGCCAAAAAGGCTCATAGGACCAAATGTCTGATGTTCTCAGGGAAGTAAAGAGACTCAGCTTGTGGGCCACATGAAATCTATGCAGAAAATTCAGCTTCAGTTTCTCAGAGAAAAAGAAAACTCCAGAACCATGAGATTGGGTGGACCAGTGGAACAATTTCTAAACATGCCAATACAGCTCCAGAACAACCATAAAATAATAGAATCATAGAGTTGGAAGAGAACACAAGGGCCATCCAGTCCAATCCCCTGCTATGCAGAAATAAACAACAAAGCATCCCCAACAGATGGCCACCCAGCCTCTATTTAAAAACCTCCAAAGAAGGAGACTCCACCACTCTCCAAGGCAGTATATTACACTGCCAAACAACTCTTACAGTCAGGAAGTTCTTAATGTTTAGATGGAATTACTTTTCCTGTAGTTTGAGTCCATTGCTCCGTATCCTTGTCTCTGGAGCCTCAGAAAACAAGCTTGCTCCATCCTCAATATGACATCCCTTCAAATATTTAAACATGGCTATCATGTCCCCTCTTAACCTTCTCTTCCCCAGGCTAAGCATACACAGCTCCCTAAGCCACACATCATAACGCATGGCTTCCAGACCTCCCACCACTTTGGTCACCCTCCTCTGGATACATTCCAGCTTGGCCATATCCTTCTGGAATTGTGGTGCCCAGAAGTGGACACAGTATTCCAGGTGAGGTCTAACTAAAGCAGAATAGAGTGGCACTATTACTTCCCTTGATCTAGACACTATACTCCTATTGATGCTGTCTAGAACCACATTGGCTTTTTTAGCTGCTGCGTCATACTGCTGACTCATGTTTAGTTTGTGATCCACTAAGACTCCTAGATCCCTTTTGAATGTACTGCCATCAAGCCAGGTGTCCCCCATCATATATCTGTTCTTTTCATTTTTACTGCACAAGTGTAGTATCCTATATTTCTCTCTGTCGAAATTCATTTTGTTAGTTTTGGCCCAGCTTTCTAATCTGTTAAGATTATTTTGAATTCTGATCCTGTCCTTTGGGGATAAGAGCTACCCCTCCTAATTTGGTGTCATCTGAAAACTTGATAACCAGTGTCATGTCTCTTGGAGGAGCTGTGTTTGCTGTCCCTGGAAGGAATGGAGGCCAGCAGGAAATAATACGTTTTGGTGCTAAGCACATTGATGCAGATGTGGTGGCTGAGCATAGGTGCTTATTTAAGTCCACTCAATCCCATTTGTGTCCTTCCTCATTCCAGATACTCAGCCTTCCCACTCACTTCTAGTTCAGAGTAGGTTTTGGCTGGTTGTAGTTGGGCCAAGTAGACATTTCCTCCCCTTTTCCCAGAAGTGTTTTTTTTTTCCTATCCTACACTGAAGCTGTGGGGGCTTTGGGAATTGGTATGAAGTGTGATATTAAATAAGCAGCCAATTTGAAGAAGTTGGGGCAAATGAGAAGGAAGTATGATGAGCACCAGCAGACACCATTTGGTGAAGGAGGGCTCCAGAATTGCCTTCTTAGATCACAAGGCCCAGGGTTAGCCTAGGAAACACCCTCCCTTTAAGCTGCAGGTCCTGAGGGTGGGGGTTGCTTGGGAAAGCTTTCCAGCAATAATGGCTGGCCAGATAGCAACCCAGTAGATTTGGTTAGATTTAGGTTGCTTCTATGTTCTAGGGCTCAGGTGCCCTAGAATAGGCCAAGGGATAGGCCAAGTGGGGACCCCCTGCCTCAACAGAATCCCATACTTGGTAACTCTCCCCTCTTGCAATTCACCGGTTAAATAATGTAACAAACAAACATTTGTTATATTTATTAGTCTTAAAAAGATTTAATGTTTTAATCGCTTCTCGGCCTTTTGGCTAAGATCAAGTGTAATATTTATTAGTCTTAAAAAGATTTAATGTTTCTTTTCTTTCATATTGTTTTTACAGCAAGCACAGCTATTTACAACATTTTATTTTGTTTGGCATCTGTGTCTCATTGTCATGTTAATTTTGTTCTCTGAGAACAAAAAAAAAAAAAAAAGCAAACACACCTAACCAAAAACCAACATAATCCCAAATCAAACTTTCTCGATTCTAGTAATGCTGAAAGGTCAAAGCAGAATTGCAAGAGGCTATGTTGGGAGAGCCACTGTGCACTAAAAGAATGCAATGATATTATGGCTGTGGAGACAAGTGCTATACATCTAAATTGAGTGCTAAGCAGGAGATTGATTACTCCAATGGCAGCCTGCTAAAAAAAGAAGCAGGCATTTGAAAGGTGAAATATAGGAAGATTTATCTCATACTTATGCATCTCCAGCTAAAGGGAAATATACAGTATGACAAGATTCTATAACCATCTGTAACTGGCCAGGAAGAATTAGAATTAAAGTGCATTGGAGAATGGGAGCAACTGAGACAGGAAGGGAGGAAGAGAGAAGGCTGAGAGGGGAATTTCTGAATTAATGATAATTGGAGAGGCTCATGAGGACTCCATTTCTCTTCTTTCCTTTACTGCCAATTTATGTAAAATACTGTATGAACTTTATTTTATTTGCTATTAAGTACTGTACTATTATCACTAGAAGGCTGTTGATTTTGCCACCTTTTGGGAGGAGTGCTCATGCCCCCACATAAAGAGAAATGAAAAATGCAGACAAGGTGTACAGCTTTTAAGAAATACAGAAACATTACTAATAGAACTAATTAATATAAACCATATTTAAAACAATACTGTGAATAATGGATGATGTTATATTCCAAAAGCTATTAAGATGAACCCGTTGTAGTCATTTGGGGTATTAGAGCAATGTCAATCACTGGGCACACACATTATGCTCATTTGAGATTTTGCTGCCTTTTCTTTCTTGCCATTTGAATCCATCTTTTCAGAACCCAAAACAAGTAGGTATACATCCGATCTTTCTTCAATCCTATACTTGCTCATTAGAGTGTAAGCCCCATTAAACTAGATAGAATTTATATCTTAATACACATAGGATTGTACTGTGAGTCTTTTACACAATTCTATAAACATTTATTCCCACTGCATTCAATGGAGAATACTCCCAAATAACTGAATACAGTATAGGGTTTCAGATTCACATTGCTACATTGGGGGTTTGATCCTAAAACTCCTGTTTTAGATTCAGGTTTTAGACAAAGGAGATTATCAGACAAGAACTTACCTCCTCTCCAGTCAACAGGTGTGAAAGGAACTCTAATGTAGCTCCATTCACTTCCTGGATCGAAATCCCGCAGATTCTTGTGAGAACACACAAGTCTGGAAATTCAAAAGTAAAAACAAAAACACACACCAAAATGTTTTGAAAAGCACATACATACACTAAGAAATTTACAAGTAACTCAGGGAGGGTACAAAAGGAGGGTAGCTTACCTGGATGTCCCAATCTCACCTGGAAGTGTTCTCATAGAATTATAGAATTGTAGAGTTGGAAGAGACCTCAAGGGCCATCCAGTCCAACCCCCTGCCATGCAGGAAATCACAATCAAAGCATCCCTGACAGATGGCCATCTAGCCTCTGTTTAAAGACCTCCAAGAAAGGAGACCCCACCATGCTCCAAGGGAGTGTGTTCCACCGCCAAACAGCTCTTACTGTCAGAAAGTTACTCCTAATGTTAAGGAGGAATCTATGATCCTGGAACGTGCATCCATTGCTCTGTGTTCTAGTCTCTGAGCAGCAGAAAACAAGCTTGCTCCATCCTCAATGTGCACCCCTTCAAATAATAATACTAATAATAATAATCGGGGCAGCTTACAATATAAAAACTCTATAATTCCAGTACCCTAGCTCACCCACCCCTTAAAATAATATTAAATTATAAATGATTAAAAACATGCAATAATTAAAAATATATTAAATTAGAAAAAAAATTAAAACATACAATAATTTTTAAAAATCCAATTGCAGCTCAGAGGGAAAGGACAGCCGAGTCTTGGGCTGGGATAGTTATTCAGGAAAGGCCTGCCAGAAAAGATCCGTCTTGACAGCTTTTTAAAAACTGTCTAAGGTGGTAATAAGACTGATCTTGTCTGGCAGGCCATTCCATAATCTGGGAGCGGCAGCAGAGAAGGCCCTCTGGGAGGTCACTGACAGCCTTGTTTTCTTAAGTTGTAACAGGTTCCTCCCAGAGTGCACTGGGAGGGTCATACGGGAGGAGGCAATCCTGGAGGTAAGTTGGACCCAAGCCATGTAGGGCTTTAAATGTCATAACCAACACCTTGTACTGTGCCCAGAAAATGATAGGCAGCCGGTGGAGAGCTTTTAGCACAGGTGTTATGTGCTGTCTTCTGGAAACATCAGAAATCAACCTGGCTGCCATGTTCTGAATTAGTTGAAGTTTCCGAGTCAAGCACAAGGGTAGCCCTATGTAGAGCGCATTTCAGAAATCGAGACGGGAGGTTACCAGTGCAGTACCACAGTTTTGAGGTCCCTGGTTTCCAGGAAGGGGCGCAGCTGGCGTATCAGCTGAAGTTGATAACAGGCACTCCTGGGGAGGAGCCTGATGGAAGATGGAGTAGCAGTGAAAGCTTTAACCTCCTGGCCAGAGAAATGAAAAGAAGTAATTTGTGAGATTATATCAAAGCAAATGTAAGTAAAATATCAAAGCCTTCTAAATTACAGCTCCCAGCAAAAGATTGTGTTTAAATAATAGACGTTGCCAGCCACGCAGAATAATTAAAATCTACTTTCGGTTTTGAAGCCAGTAGCTAGCCATAGCTAGCAAATGTCTAAAAGCTGAAAAGAAAAACAAGCTGCAATTACTTCGTGGTCTCGATCCCAAAATACCAGACCTTCAGATTTCACTGCTCAACGTCTTAGCAGAGTGAGAGCAGAGGAAATAACTAATTCAAGAGATAAAGAACAAGAAGCTAAAATTAGCAAAACAATGGCTGACCCAGCGAAAACAAGGAAGGGAGAAAAAGAACTAGAGAGAGCTGTTTCTAAGCAAGGCCAATCAGCTCAAATGCAAACACAAATGTCTGAGTTAAAAACATGGTTTTCAGATGCTATGAAAAAAATGCAACAGGATAATGAAGCTCTCATGGATCAGATGTCTAAAAAGATTGAAATGATAATTAAAATATCTACAGGAGAACTGAAACAAGAAATTAAAGAAGTTAACCAGAGGCAGGATCTCCTTGAGAAACAACAAGAAATTCAATGTAAGAACTTAGAAGAACAATCTATTCAATTTGAAAAATGGCAATTAAAATTGATTGGTCTACAGGTTAGAGAGCATCGTGTAAACCTTAGAATTCATGGATTTCCAGAATTGCCCAGAGAAAATCTAACAATTTTGAAAGAAAAGTTTTGGAATGCATTAAAACTTTGACTAAAGATATTACATGGGAACCAGAAGACATAGAACGAATTCATCGGGCAACCTTTAAAAAAGGAGGACTGATTCAAAGAGATATTGTCATGAAATGTGTGAGTTATTACAAGAAGGATCTTCTAATGAAAGCAATAAAAGGAATGTCTGATCCATTGAAATATAAATTGACCCCAGTGGAAATTTATAACGATCTCTGCCCAGAAACAATCCAGTGGAGAAGAAGCATTGGACCATGCATAGCTGTGTTAAAGAAAGCTGGGATTACCTATGGATGGGGATATCCAGTTTTTTTGAAATGTTGATTGGCGGGGAAATTTTACAAAATAACTTCACTACAACAGGGAATGGATTTACTGTGAGAATTGAATCTGGAATCTAAAGAAGATCGAGAAGGAGAGCAACAGCAACAACAAGAAGAAGAACAACAAGGTGCAACTGCAGGAACTGTGAAGCCATGAAGACAAGAGGACACTTCATTTGTAATTTTTTAAAAAAAACTGAAAATAAAAATGAAATTGGATATATTAAATATATTAAAAGGGCCTATGGGTGGGAATTCACTGCTGCTTTAATACCGGGGGATCCTTCTGTTCCCCGAGGGTTCGAGGGAAACTTGTTTAAGGTAAATTACCTTAAGGTATTGAAGGGGTGTAATTTGTGTACGTGGAGAGGGAGGGTGGATAAGGGGAAAATATATGGTAGGGGGTGTGTGGGGAAGAGGACTGTGTAAAGTTTGTTGGGGATGAAGGGTGTAAATGTGTCACCATAAGAGACCATAAAAGAAGAATTATACAAATATTATGGTTAACAGAATAAGAATCACAATATTAAATGTCAAAGGGCTAGGAAACACATGGAAAAGGAAAAGAATTGAAGCTTTGTTAAGCAGGGATGAGGCAGATATAATATTTTTACAAGAAACACATCAAGTAAAAGAAGGGGCAATGAATTAAGATTAAGATGGTCAACAATTTATGAGAAAGCATATGGGACTTCTAAAGCAAGGGGGGTAGCAACGATAATATCAAAAAATGTGGTTTTAATGTTTTAAAGGTAAAAAAAGGATGAAAAAGGAAGATATTTAGTTTTGCAGGGAGTGATAGGAGGAGAAGATTATACACTAATGAATATATATTCACCAAATGAAAAACAAGTAGAATTTTATGAAAAAGTGTTGAAAGAAATGGAAACCATACAGAAAGGTGTAATAGTAATGGCAGGAGATTTTAATATGGCAATGGATAAAAGTAGGGATAAATCTAATCTGATCATGGTGGAAAGATACAATAACATAAGAGGTTTAAATAAAATTATGAAAATAAAAGGGTTAAAAGAAATTTGGAGAACATTAAAACAAGATGAAACAAAATTTACTTATTACTCACCTGTGTATAAAAATTATTCTAGAATAGACATGTTTTTTGTATCTAACAATTTGGTTTCAAGGGTACTGAATACAGACATTGGTGTTAATAAAGTAACGGATCATGCATTAGTCAATATGGATATTGTAATTAAAAAAGATTATAAAGAAGCAAAGAGATGGAGGTTGGATGTAAACATTCTTAATTATCAAAACATTGTCAACAAGATTGGGAAAGAATGGCAAGAAATATGGGATATTAATAATACAGGACAATGTTCTCAAGCTGTACTTTGGGATATGATGGAAGTGGTAACGAGAGGAATCTGTATTAGAGAAGCACATATTTTATAAAAGCAAAAGGAAAATAATGTGAAGAGACTAGAATTGGAAATAAAAGAATTAGAGAAATAATATATAGAGTTTAGGGATAAACAAAATTATATACAACTACAAGCAAAATGAAGTGAATTGGAAAAAATAGAAATAGATGAAGTTCAAAGAAATTTGATATGTTTAGAAAGGGAATTCTTTGAATATAATAATAAGAATTCAAAAATGCTGGCCAGATCAACGCAATCTAAAAAAAAGAGGAGTATGATAGGAGCAATTAAAGATAAAACAGGGAAAAGCTGTAATTTGATGAAAGATAAAATAAAAATATTTCAAGAATTTTATAGAGAATTATATTCAACAGGGGGAAATCCCAGGGGAAGGTTTAGGGAGTATATTGGGAAATATTGTAAAACAAGAATAGTAGAAGAAGATAGGGATGAAATGGAAAAGTTAATTACAGAGACAGAAATTGCAGAGGTTATTGATCAATTGAAGGGTGGGAAATCACCTGGGTTGGATGGATTGGGATCAGAATATTATAAAACCTTTAAAAATATATTAATACCTAAATTAAAGGTGTTATATAATAAAATAATAGAAGGAGATAAGATCACAGCATCATGGGAACAGGCTTTAATAGTTTTAATTCCCAAACCCGAGAAAGATGCAACAGATCCAGGATCATATAGGCCTATTTCTTTAATAAATCAAGATGCTAAGATATTGACTACAATAATGGCAAGAAGGATGAACAACTTCATATCTAAATATATTAAAATAGATCAATGTGGTTTTATAGTGGGTAGACAAATGTCGAGCCTAACTGGAAGGGTACTTAATATAATAGATAAAATACAAAAAAGTAATTTCAAACCAGGAATATTAGCCTTGGGTATTTTCAAGGCCTTTGATTGTGTGGAATGGTCAGCATTAAAAATGATAATAGAAGTGATGGGATTTGGTAAAAGATTTAAAGGATTGATAAATCAATTATATACACAAAATACAGCTTGGGTAGTAGTGAACGATGGAATGACTGAACAAATTTAGTTATCCCGAGCCACTAGGCAGGGATGCCTTCTTTCTCCAATTTTGTTTGAAATAGTAATAGAAATATTAGCAAATGTTATTAGAGAGGATGAAGGCTTAGTTGGAATTGGTAATAAAAGGAAGAATAAAATAAGTCTGTTTGCAGGTGACACTTTATTAACAATTGAAAATCCCTTATAGAAAATAAATAGAATAGAAGCATATTTAAAAGGATTTGGAGAAATGACAGGTTTGCAAATAAACTGGAATAAATCAGAGATGATGTTGTTTAACTATAGCAGGGAAGAGGAACAAGAATTCATGAGGAGTAAAAAAATAATATCAGAGTAAAAGACTCAATTAAATATCTAGGAATTATTATAACTAAGAATTTAAAAGATTTAGAGGAAAGAATTATATTAAAATGTTACCAGAGGTTAAAAGAAAAATAGAGGAATTCAGGAAATAAAATTGTCATGGTTTGGTAGAATAACAATTGTTAAAATGAAAATATTACCCAAAATTATTTTTTTATTTAGGATGTTACGGATTAAGATAAGGGAATCAGAGTTAAAGAACTGGCAAACTATAATTAATAATTATTGTAATGGAGATAGGAAAGCGAGGGTTAATTAAAAAAATGGTACAAACATCAGAAAAAGGGAGGATTAGCTCTCCCTAATTTAAAATTATATTATATAGCAAACCAGATTAGATACATGTAGAAGCAATAACGCGGAAAGGGGAATTAGATTGGTTAGAAACAGATATGTCAGAAATAGAGTATAAATTGGAAAACATATTTTTTAACAAATTTACTAAGAAAGGGATTGGAAAAATAGATAATCCCTTTTTGAAGAATATTTTAGAGATATAGGTAAAATATAAAGAAAAGTTATTACCTATCATTTCTCTGCTAACTCCAGTGGTGGTTATGGAAAAAATTTCCAGCAAATTTAAAGAGAGAATTGGAAAAGGGTTAAAGAGAAAAGAAAATAATAAAAATAGAAGAATGGATAAAAAAGATGAATAGAAGAGAACAAATAAAAGAGAGATTACATGGGTTAAAGATTTCCTGGCTCAGTTGTATACAATTAGAACAGTGGACAATGGAATGGATAAGGATAAATAAGGAATGTCGAAAATATACCAGATTAGAAGAATTGATCATACAAAGAAAAAATAAGGAACAGAATAAAATAATAAGGGGTACCATTAGTGAATTATATAAATTATTGTTGAAAACCGAAGAACAAAATGATTATTTAAAAATAATATGGGAGGATGATTTAAGGCATTCAATAAGCAATCAGAGTTGGGGGAAATTTTGGGATTTGGGTATTTTGAAAAATATGTCAGTAAGAATAAAAGAAAATTATTATAAATTGATATGGAGACGGTACTTGACATCAGTAAGAATAAATCAAATAGATCAAAATTATTCAATGTTAAGTTGGAGGGGATGTCAAGAAAAAGGCACTTATGTTCATATGTGGTGGAGTTGTAAATGTGTACAGAATTTTTGGCAAATGTTATTTAAAGAAATAAGACAGATAACAGAATAAGATTTAGAAATGTGTCTAGATATTGCATTATTATCAATTTATGATAAGGTTAATTGTACCCAAGTTATGAAAGATCTGATTACAAATTTATTAACAGCAGCAAGATTAATGATACCCAGAAAATGGAAGATAAAAGGAAATTATCATTTAGAGGAATGGCATAGAGAAGTATGGGACATTGTAATTAATGATAAATTAACATGTAGATTGAAAGTTAAAAAAAGGATTATGGAAAAGTTGTAAATTTGATGAAATATGGAAACCATTTATAGATTATGTGTTTTTAAGAAAAAGGGGGTACACACCCCCAAGGGAATCAATGCAATTTTGGAAAATGGAAGAAATAATTGGTATAGATGGTTCTGGGGGTGGGGAGCACTTGTAGGGGGTTAAAGAATTAAATCAATGTTAATAACTAAGATGAAAGCAATGTATTTATGTTAAAGAAAGAAATATTATTTAGAAATGTAATATGGTATATGTATGAATTTAAGCATTTTTTTTTTAAAAAAAGATAACAGGCACTCCTGACTGTCGCATTTACCTGATTAGACATCTGGAGAAACGGGTACAGGAGCACACTCAGACTGCGAACACAGTCTTTGGAGGAGAGTGTAGTTCCATCCAGGATTGGAAGTTGTATTCCCAGACCTGGTTTTGGGCCCGTAACTGTTAGTACCTCCGTTTGTCTGGATTCAGTCTCAATTGGTTTTTCATCATCCAGTCCATTACTGCTTTAAGACAATCATTGAGAGGAGAGACGCCATCTGAAGTTGAAGCTGACGACAAAGACGTAGAGAAGTATATCTGGGTGTCATCAGTATACTGATGACACCACACTCCATGCCTCCGAATGATCTCTCCCAGTGGCTTCATATAGATATTAAATAGCATCGGGGACAGAATGGCACCCTGAGGAACACCACAGTTAAGCTTTATTCTGGTAGAGCAACTGTCCCCAAGCCTCACCCTCTGGGATCCGCCCAAGAGGAAGGAACGGAAGCACTGCAAGGCAGTGCCTCCAATTCCTAACCCTCTCAGGCAATCCAAGAGGATGGAATGGTCTATTGTATCAAAGGCCGCTGAGAGGTCCAAGAGCACCAACACGGTCACACTACCCCTGTTGATACCCAAGCAGAGCAACCATGGCAGTCTCTACTCCATATCCCATCCTAAAGCCAGTTTGAAATGGATCTAGATAATCGGTTTCATCCAAGACAGCTTGGAGTTGGGAAGAGACTGCCCTCTCAAACACCTTGCTTAAAAAAGGCAGCAAGGAGACTGGTCTATAGTTGTTACTGTCCAAGGGGTCCAGGCAAGGCTTTTCAGGAGCAGCTTAACTGCCGCTTTGTTCAGACAGGGTGGAACGGACCCCTCCCTGAAGGACGCATTGATAATATCCCTAAGGAGTACTCTCAATGCATCACCTCCTTGGGTGGCCAGCCAAGATGGTCATGGATCGAGGGGACAGGTCGTCTTCCTTACTCTACCAAGGAGCTTGTCCATGTCATCGGTACTCACAGATTGAAGCTGATCCAGTAAGATTTCATCAGTAGAGTTGCTGGATACCTCATCTATAGATTCTGTCATAACACTGGCATCTAAGTCGGCTCTTATCCAAGAGATTTTTTTTCTGCAAAGTGGATGTTAAACGTGTCACAGCAGGCCGTTGTCGGGTTGAGTAAGGGGTTCTGTGTAGGTGGAATCTGCGTTAGCTGCCCCCCCTAAACAGTTCTGCTAGACAGGACTCTGCAGATGCAATACATGCAGAGGAGAAAGACTTCTGTGCTGCACGTATCACGTCTTGATAAGAATCAAGGAAATTCCTATGATGAGTCTTGTCGGATAAGAATCGAGTCTTCCGCCATGTGCACTCTAGTCGTTGTCCAGCCTGCTTCATCTCCCTAAGCTCCTCTGAATACAAGGGCTTACAGTTAGGAGCAGGCTGGAAAGGATGTTTGGGCTATCATAATCCCTAAGCAGGGCTATCATATCGCCCCTTAACCATCTTTTTTCCAGGCTAAACATACCCAGGTCCCTAAGTCTTTCCTCATAAGACATGGTTTTGAGACCTTTCACCATTTTAGTCACCCTCCTCTGGACACGTTCCAATTTGTCAATATCCTTTTTGAATGGTGGTGCCCAGAACTGGACACAGTATTCTAGGTGAGGTCTGACCAAGGCAGAATAGAGTGGCACTATTACTTCCCTTGATTTAGACACTATACTTCTATTGATGTAGCCCAAAATCACATTGGTCTTTTTAGCTGCCACATCACACTGTTGAGTCATGTTCAACTTGTGGTCTAATAGGACTCCTAGATCCCTTTTGCACATAGTCTCATTCAGCCAGGTCTCTCCCATCCTATATTTATGCATTTCATTTTTCCGCCCTAAGTGCAGTACCTTACATTTCTCTGTATTGAATTTCATTTTGTTAGCTTTGGCCCACCTTTCTAGTCTATTCAGGTCATTTTGAATTTTTATTCTGTCCTCCAGGGTATTAGCTACTCCTCCTAATTTGGTGTCATCTGCAAATTTGATAAGTATGCCCCTAATTCTGTCATCCAAGACATTGGTGAAGATGTTGAATAGCACTGGGCCCAGGACAGAACCCTGTGGCACCCCACTGGTCACATCTTTCCAAGATGAAGAAGAGCCACTGCTGAGCACCCTTTGGGTTCGGCTGGTCAACCAATTACAATCCATTTAACAGTTAACTTGTCTAGCCCACATTTTACAAGCTTGTTTGCCAGATTGTCATGGGGAACCTTGTCTAAGGCCTTACTGAAATCAAGGTATGTGATATCCATAGCATTCCCTTCATCTACCAAGCTGGTCATTTTTTATATATAAAAAGAGATCAGATTAGTCTGGCACGACTTGTTTCTCTGAAACCCATGTTGACTTTTTGTGATTATGGCATTGCCTTCTAAATGTTCACAGACTCTCTGTTTAATGTTCTGCTCTACAATCTTCCTTGGTATTGATGTCAGACTAACTGGACGATAATTGTTGGGATCTTCTCCCCCCCCCCCTTTTTTTTTTTTTTTTTTTTTTGAAGATGGGGACAATGTTTGCTCTCCTCCAGTTTTCTGGGACTTCTCCTGCTCTCCAGGAGCTCTCAAAGATTATTGCCAATGGCTCTGAGATCACATTTGCCAGCTCTTTTAATACCCTTAGATATAGTTCATCTCATCCTGGAGACTTAAATTCATTTAGTTTAAGAAGGTATTCCTGTACTACCTCTTTGCTTATTCTGTGCTGGCTTTCCCCTATTGTGTCCTCTGTTCCCTTATCCTCAGGTTGATCACCCTTTTGCTTTCCTGAAAATACAAAGGCAAAGAAGGTGTTGAGTAATTCTGCCTTTTCTCTGTCCCCTGTTAGCATTTTGCCATCTTCTCCACATAGTGTAACTACCATTTCCTTCTTCTTCCTTTTACTGCAGACCCCCCCCCCTAAAACCCTTTTTATTGTTCTTAACTTCTCTAGCGAGCCTGAGCTCATTCTGTGCTTTAGCTTTTCTGACTTTACTCCTACATGTGTTTGCTATCTGTTTGAATTCTTTGGTGATTTCCCCCTTTTCCATTTCCTATACATGTTCCATTTAAAACTTAGCTCCGTTGAAAGTTCTTTAGTCAAACATCTTGGTTTCTTGAGACTCCTCCCATTTTCCCCCCTCATTGGTACTGTTTGAGATTGTGCCTTCAGTACCTCCCTTTTGAGAAAGTCCCATCTGTCTTGATGTCCCTTCTCTTTGAGTGTTCCTGACCATGAGATCACCCCCCAGTATTTCCCTGAGTTTATTGAAATCAGCTCTCCTAAAGTCGAGAATGTGTGTCTCCCTATGCCTGGCTTTTCCTTTCCATTGTATAACAAACTCCAGGAGTACATGACCATTCTCACCTAAGGATCCCACCACTTGCACCCTATTAACCAGGTCATTCCTGTTGTTTAGGATCAGATGTTGCTGACCCCCTTGTTTCCTCTTCCACCTTTTGGACAATGAAATTGTCTTCCAGGCAAGTAAGGAATTTGCTAGGCCTTGAAGTTTTTGATTTAGTTAGATTTCTAGCAAATACCAGGATAGTGGAAGTCACCCATCACTACTACATCTCTCCTTTCTGCCTGTGTGTCATCTGTTTTAAAAAGGCATCATCCAGTTCCTCCGTCTGACTTGGGGGTCTGTAGTAGAGTCCTACAATAACATCCCTGTTCTTTCCCTCCCCTTTAATTTTTATCCAGATGCTCTCCACCTGGCTTCCAGTATTGATGTCATGGATCTCTTCACTGGTGTAAATTTCCCTGACATATCATGCTATGCCTCCCCATTTACTGTTTGGCCTGTTTCTTTTAAAAAGGTTTACCCCTCTGTTCCTACATTCCAATCATGAGACTCATCCCACCAGATTTCAGTAATGCCTGATCACCAGCATTGAGGCCATTATATTGAGAACCCAGCTATTCTGGGCAGGGCACGTTTCTAGGATGGAGGAGCATCACCTCCCAAAAATACTACTCTACGGTGAACTCACCATGGGTCAGCGTAAGGGGGCACTCCAAAAAGGTCTCTCTGAAACAAGATCTCAGACTCGGCCAAATTGATCACCAACAGTGGTCCGCCATGGCCTCACATCGGGAGGCATGGAGACACACTATCCACAATGCTGCAGCCTTATTTGAGAACTCACGCCGAACAAGTCTTGAAGAGAAATGACAACGCAGAAAGAATCACAACCCAAAAACATCACCCAAGGAGACCTTCTGCTGTGCTTTCTGCAACCGGACTTGTTTATCTCGGATTGGCCGTTTTAGTCATCAGCGCGCTTGCAGAAAGCGCGGGATGAGTCCTTCCTGAATCTTCGTTTGCGAAGAAAAGCCAGAGATTATATCCTATTTGTTTTGTAGTGCTAGGAGTTGAAGTTCATCTTGCTTATTTCCCATGCTCTGTGCATTAGTGTAGAGACATCTAAGACCATGTGTTCCCTTTACTTGCTGCCTGTGCAAGTTTTTTTGCCTCCCACTGTTGGGTCCTTGCACTGTTTGCCTTGTTCCCTCTATGACAGTTTGACTATGTTCTCCAGCCCTTTTGCCTTCCAGAATACTGTCTCCCTCTCCCCATGACTCAGTTTAAAGCCCTCCTGATCAAATTCTTGAGACTTTTGGCAAAAATGTTTCTGCCAACTGGCATGAGATGGAACCCATCCCTTGCGAGAAGTCCCTCCTCATGGAACCGCAGCCCTCAGTTCTCAGTGACACCATCTATGGAGCCAATTGTTTACATCAGCTATTTTCCTCTCCCTTCCTGGACCATGCCCTTCAACTGGCAGAAGAGACGAGATGACAACCTGTGCATCCATTTCTTTCAGCTTCCTCCCCAGAGCCTCATAATCTCTTTTGATCTTGGGAAAGCTTTGCCTTGCAGTATCATTGGTTCCAACATGAACCAAAAGGAAGGGGTAATGATCAGTAGGATTGACCAGTCTTATCAGCCTCTCTGTCACATCACGGATCTTTGCCCTAGGGAGACAACACACCTCCCGCGACATCTTGTCAGCCCCACATATCACTGCTTCTATATCCCTCAGCAAGGAGTCCCCCCACCACCACATGCCTCCTCTGAGGCTTAGCAGCAGCTGTTCCTTGCAGTGATACTCTCAGGGTCCCCTGCTCTTCCCCTGAAGTCTGTCCATGCTGTTCTTCCTCATTGTCCTTGATAAGGGAGAGAGCTTCAAATCTATTCTCTAGCTGCAAGCTGCCAGAACAATCCCTGGTTTTTCTATTTCTCTGTGTGACATTCCTCCAGCTGTCTACCTACTGTGTATGTGAAGTTACCTTTTCCTCCCCAGGAACTTCCTCTGTGTGGTCCCCATCCAAAACTGTTCATTCTGTTCTTTCCAGGAAAACCTCTTGCTCATGAACATGGAGAAGTATAGCTACCTGGGTCTCTAGCTGCTGGACTTTCTCCTCCAAGAGGGCTACCAGCTTGCAATTGGTGCATGTGAAGTTCCCGACATCTGTAGACAAGAAGACAAACATCCCAGAAGGGTTGCAGGTGACTGCAGCAGTTGCCTCAATGTCCATGCTGAGAAGTCTTAAGTAATCAGTGAAACAGGACTGTGGGTTTCCTCCTCAAAAAATCCTCCGGTATTCACTAATCTCTGGCAATATAACTTTATAGATATCTCTTGGCTGCAAGCTCATTCTGAAGGCAAGTTACTGATTCACTTCCTCTAAGCAAGACACCCTTAAAAGTATTTTTTTTAAAAAATTGTAAAGGAGAACCTCTAAAACAAAGTTTGTTGCTCCTCTGCTGCTTATGCTGTACTTTTTCTTTGTTGATAAAATTTGCACACCTCTGGAAGGAGTTATATAGATATAGGCTCCTTGCTCCACCCCTAGTGACTCTCAGATGTGACTCACAGAAGCTCCACCCCCTCAGCAACAAGCACACTCTCCCAAGAGTTTTAAAATAATTCAAACTCACCCACTCAAAATGGCTACCCAAAAGCTGATCTCCTTCTTCTCCCTTCTTCTGCCAGGGACATCCCATTGACACTGGGATCTCACCAGCATAATGGGGCACCTTGTTGCACACAGGCAAATCTGGAACACAAATGGGATGGGGATCTATTGACAGCTCCTCACATCAATAAAAAGCAGCGCCAGCGGAACAGCAGCAGAACAGGTGCATAACGAGGGGGGAATGATGTCATTTGAAAAGAGAGCTTCTGATAATCTCCAAAGATTGAGATGCAACAGATCTTTTTAAAAGTCGAACTGCCTTACTGAAATTATCAATTTGCACCTTGAAAGACTTGGTGCAAGAAAAAGTTCAACTTGCTTCACAAATTCATGTATTCACAAGACTGATGGGTCATATAAAATACTCCCAAAATCATGTGCACAACTTTAAAAGGTGAATAGGAAATTTCTATAACATTTTTTCCATAATATTGGAAGTTATGGTATGCACGCTTTATTCATTGGGAGAAATGTGTACATTCATAAAATGTGTACACTCGTAAAATGTGTACAAAATTACATACAGTTGGGAAAAAACATACGGAAAATGCAGGCCAAATTCCAAGCACAAAAAGGGGGTGGGAGTCTTACAACCTGAGGAAAAAAAGGGATGGGGCAAAAAATAGAGGCTGGATGGCCCTCGTGGTCTCTTCCAACTCTACAATTCTATGATTCTATGATTTCCTCATGTTCCTAGATGAGGGAAACACACATTGCCAAAACAAAATATCACATCCATGATTTACTAAAGTGTTTTATTATTATTATTATTATTCTGGCAATTCCAACCTCACTAAACAGTATAAGGCTATCTTTGCTTGATCAAAGAAAACTACTTTTTAGACAAATGAGTTCCTTTAAAGTTAATTAGCTTTATGCAATATGACAGAGTTTATTTGCAAGTTAGGTAACATTTTGCAGCCCAGTTGAGATCCTTTGCAAAATGTTTTACAAACTGGATTGTTTTGAAGTGTTTTTGCTTTGATCCAGCGAGCTTCACACTTGAACCTAGCAGAATTCAAGCTGCTAAATCAAAGACAAAGCCTTAACAGCACTTCAGATGCTTTGCTAAATCTGAGCTACTACATAGCTGAGATCTAGCGTCTTTCAAGGAAACTTTGCAGGAGCTGACCTGTTCTGAATTTAAAGAACACGTTGTGATTCAGCCTTAAATCCCAGCAGTCAAGCCCTTTAACATTTTAAGCCTACGTTTGTGAATGTTATCTGAATGAATGAAAATATTGCATATTTTATCACATTGCTAAAACAAAGGGCACATAACTAAGGATTTTATCAGATGGGGCTGTAATCACACAATTATAACAAGACATTAGTGGGAACGAGTTTCCACTACTGCATAATGTCATTCTGCCCCTGTGGCCAGTCCATGCTTCAACCTCCAATAACGCATCACGTTTAATTGACAGGTTAAGCCATCAATAGAGCTTCAATATCTCTGTTTTCATTATACTGAAGGTGTGTGAGACCATGTCCCACTGTAATTGTGAGATTACACCATAAATTGGCAGTCCTCTTTTCTCCCTCCCTGTTCCCAGAAAGAAAACATCTGGGTGAGAATGTGAAGATGATCTACAGGATGCTCTTTTTATGAGCTGTACCATTTTGCTAGCAAGTTTTTATGTTTGTTTCTGTGCTTATGTGTTTATTTTGTTTGTGTTTGTTGTGTTTGTGTTGTATTTTTTGGTGTTTTTACGTGAACTCGTGTCTTCTCGCGAGAACTGCCGAGATCACGCACACATGCTAACATGGAAGTAAGCACACATTTTCCTTAAAGGAACATGTGTGGGCCACTGCAAATTGTTAATATATTGTTAGTGAAAGATAATGCAAAGACAAGTGCTATTGTAGCAGGACCTTTAATCCCATTCTTAAAATGCTAGTGGTGGTCATTTGATAATATCTGTTGCAATGCCAGGATGTTTCTGCTTTCCTTACTTGCAGAATTACAGTGTTTTAAGATGCTAGTCTGATAAAGTCCTGAGTGCAGGACTTTGACTATCAGTTTTACCAGCAAAAGGGATGGACTGAAGAAACAACCCAGTTCCCCCATTAGTGGTTTTCAAACACCTAAAAAAATGTATGGGGATCATTTCATGTTGAGCAGCATTTATTCAGAGATCATGTTGGTGCGACTCATTAGAACACAGGTGTTGGGAGTTAAAGCGTTGGATGTTAAGGGGCTACATTGGACACCTAGGAAAACTTCGCACTCCCAGACATCTCCCTCCTGAAAAAATATTAAATATTTGAAGGGATGTCATACGGAAGATGGAGCAAGCTTGTTTTCTGCTGCTCCAGAGACTAGGACACGGAGCAATGGGTTCAAACTACAGAAAAAAGAGCTTCCACCTAAACATCAGGAAGAACTTTCTGACAGTAAGAGCTGATTGGAAGTGGAATGCACTGCCTCGTAGTGTGGTGGAGTCTCCTTCTTTGGAGGTTTTTAAACAGAGGCTGGATGTCCATCTGTTGGAAATAATTTGATCGTGTATTCTTGCATGGCAGGGGGTTGGACTCGATGGTCCTTGAGGTCTCTTCCAACTCTGTGATTCTATGATTCTATGAAAAGGCACCAGATTCTCTCTCCCACCCTGTGGAGATTATCAGACATGCTAAATATGGTGTTACACGAAAGCCAGGAGATCGCTAAAGGGCTTCCCTTTCAGACAATGTCATTCCCATGTCATAGAATCATAGAATCATAGAATCATAGAATTGCAGAGTTGGAAGAGACCACGAGGGCCATCCAGTCCAACCCCCCTGCCACGCAGGAAATCTTGATCAAAGCATCCCCGACAGATGGCCATCCAGCCTCTGTTTAAAGACCTCCAAGGAAGGAGACCCCACCACGCTCCAAGGGAGTGTGTTCCACTGCCGAACAGCTCTTACTGTCAAAAAGTTCCTCCTCATGTTGAGGTGGAATCTCTGTTCCTGGAGCTTGCACCCATTGCTCCGTGTTCCAGTCTCTGGAGCAGCAGAAAACAAGCCTGCTCCATCCTCAGCGTGACATCCCTTCAAATACTTAAACAGGGCTATCATATCGCCTCTTAACCGTCTTTTTTCCAGGCTAAACATACCCAGGTCCCTAAGTATCTCCTCATAAGGCATGGTTTCCAGACCTTTCACCATTTTAGTTGCCCTTCTCTGGACACGCTCCAATTTGTCAATATCCTTTTTGAATTGTGGTGCCCAGAACTGGACACAGTATTCTAAGTGAGGTCTGACCAAGGCAGAATAGAGTGGCACTATTACTTCCCTTGATCTAGACACTATACTTCTATTGATACAGCCCAAAATCGCATTGGCCTTTTTAGCTGCCACATCACACTGTTGGCTCATGTTCAACTTGTGGTCTACTAGGACTCCTAGATCCCTTTCGCACGTAGTCTCATTCAGCCAGGTCTCTCCCATCCTATATTTATGCATTTCATTTTTCTGCCCTAAATGCAGTACTTTACATTTCTCCGTATTGAATTTCATTTTGTTAGCTTTGGCCCAGCTCTCCAGTCTATCCAGGTCATTCTGAATTTTGATCCTGTCCTCTAGGGTATTAGCTACTCCTCCCAATTTGGTGTCATCTGCAAATTTGATAAGTATGCCCCTAATTCCCTCATCTAAGTCATTGATAAAGATGTTGAATAGCACTGGGCCCAGGACAGAACCCTGTGTCACCCCACTGGTCACATCTTTCCAAGACGAAGAGGAGCCACTGCTGAGCACCCTTTGGGTTTGGCCGGTCAACCAATTACAAATCCATTGAACAGTTAACTTGTCTAGCCCACATTCTACAAGCTTGTTTGCAAGAATGTCATGGGGAACCTTGTCAAAGGCCTTACTGAAATCAAGGTATGCAATGTCCACAGCATTCCCTTCATCTACCAAGCTGGTAACTTTATCAAAAAAAGAGATCAGATTAGTCTGGCATGACTTGTTTCTCTGAAACCCATGTTGACTTTTTGTGATTATGGCATTGCCTCCTAAATGTTCACAGACTCTCTGTTTAATGATCTCTTCTAGAATCTTCCCTGGTATTGATGTCAGACTAACTGGACGATAATTGTTGGGATCCTCTTTTTTCCCCTTTTTGAAGATGGGAACAACGTTTGCCCTCCTCCAGTCTGCTGGGACTTCTCCTGTTCTCCAGGAGTTCTCAAATATTATTGCCAATGGCTCTGAGATTATATTTGCCAGCTCTTTTAATACTCTTGGATGTAGTTCATCTGGTCCTGGAGATTTAAATTCATTTAGATTAAGAAGGTATTCCTGTACTACCTCTTTACTTATTTTGAGCTGGATTTCCCCTATTGTGTCCTCTGTTCCATTCTCCTCAGGTTGGTCCTCCTTTGCCTTTTCTGAAAACACTGAGGCAAAGAAGGTGTTGAGTAATTCTGCCTTTTCTCTGTCCCCTGTTAGCATTTTGCCATCTTCTCCACGTAGCGGCCCTATCATTTCCTTCTTCCTCCTTTTGCTGCGGACATACCCAAAAAAACCCTTTTTATTGTTCTTAACCTCCCTAGCAAGCCTGAGCTCATTCTGCGCTTTAGCTTTTCTGACTTTACTCCTACACGTGTTCGCTATCTGTTTGAATTCTTCTTTGGTGATTTCCCCCCTTTTCCATTTCCTATACATGTTCCGTTTAAAACTTAGCTCCATTGAAAGTTCTTTAGTCATCCATCCTGGTTTCTTGAGACACCTCCCATTTTTCTTCCTCAATGGTACTGTTTGAAATTGTGCCTTCAGTATCTCCCTTTTGAGAAAGTCCCATCCGTCTTGAGGTCTCTTCTCTTTTAGTATTCCTGACCATGGGATCATCCCCAGTATTTCCCTGAGTTTATTGAAATCAGCTCTCCTAAAGTCAAGAATGCGTGTCTGACTATGCCTGGCTTCTCCTTTCCATTGTATAACAAACTCCAGGAGAACATGATCACTCTCACCTAAGGATCCCACCACTTGCACCCCATTAACCAGGTCGTCTCTGTTGGTTAGGATCAGATCTAAAATAGCTGACCCCCTCGTTGCCTCTTCCACCTTTTGGACCATAAAATTGTCTTCCAGGCATGTAAGGAATTTGCTAGACCTTGTAGTTTTGGCTGAGTTAGATTGCCAGCAAATATCAGGATAGTTGAAGTCACCCATCACTACTACATCTCTCCTTTCTGCATGTATGTTCATCTGTTCTAGAAAGGCAACATCCAATTCCTCTGTCTGATTTGGGGGTCTGTAGTAGAGTCCCACAATAACATCCCTGTTGTTTCCCTCCACTTTAATTTTTATCCAGATGCTCTCCACCTGGCTTCCAGTAATGATGTCGTGGATCACTTCACTGGTGTAAATATCCCTGACATATAATGCTATTCCTCCTCCTTTCCTGTTTGGCCTGTTTCTCCTATAAAGGTTATACCCCTCTATTCCTACATTCCAATCATAAGACTCATCCCACCAGGTTTCAGTAATGCCTATTATATCATATTTGTTTTGCAGTGCAAGGAGTTCAAGTTCATCTTGCTTATTTCCCATGCTCTGTGCATTAGTGTAGAGACATCTGAGACCATGTGTTCCCTTTACTTGCTCCCTGTGCAAGTTTTTTTTGCCTCCCACTGTTGGGTCCTTGCGCTGTTTGCCTTGTTCCCTCTATGACAGTTTGACTATTTTCTCCAGCCCTTTTGCCTTCCAGAATACTGTCTCCCTCCCCCATTTGACTCAGTTTAAAGCCCTCCTGATCAAATTCTTGAGACTTTTGGCAAAAATGTTTCTTCCAACTGTTGTAAGATGCACCCCATCTCTTGCCAGGAGTTCCCCCGCATGGAAGCGCAGTCCATGATCCAAGAATCCAATTTGTTCTCGGCGACACCATCTACGGAGCCAGTTGTTTACGTCGGCTATTTTCCTCTCCCTTCTTGGACCATGCCCTTCAACTGGCAGAAGAGACGAGATGACCACCTGTGCGTTCATTTCTTTCAGCTTCCTCCCCAGGGCCTCATAATCTCTTCTGATCTTGGGAAAGCTGTGCCTTGCAGTATCATTGGTTCCCACATGGACCAAAAGGAAGGGGTAATGATCCGTAGGCTTGACGAGTCTTGTCAGCCTCTCGGTCACATCACAGATCTTTGCCCCAGGGAGACAACACACCTCCCGAGTCATCTTGTCAGCCCCACATACCACTGCTTCTGTACCCCGCAGCAAGGAGTCCCCCACCACCACCACACGCCTTCGCTGAGGCTTCGCAGCTGCTGTTCCTTGCGGTGGTCCTCTCAAGGTCCCCTGCTCTACCCCTGAAGTCTGTCCATGCTGTTCTTCCTTGTTGTCCTTGATAAGGGAGAGGGCTTCGAATTGATTCTGTAGCTGCAAGCTGCTGGAAGAATCCCTGGATTTTCTTGTTCTGTGTGTGACATTCCTCCAGCTGTCTACTTCCTGTGTCTGTGAAGTGACCATCTCCTCCACAGCCACTTCCTCTGTGCGGTCCCCATCCAAGACTGTTCGTTCTGTTCTGTCCAGGAAAACCTCTTGCTCACGAATCTGTTGAAGTGTAGCTACCCGTGTCTCCAGCTGCTGTACTTTCTCCTCCAAGAAGGCTACCAGCTTGCACTTGGTGCATGTGAAGTTCTCCACGTCTGTAGACAAGAATACAAACATCGCACAAGTGTTGCAAGTGACTGCTGCAGTCCCCTCAGTGTCCATGATGAGAGCTTTTAGGTAATCTAAGAACTCTTAGTTACCGCTGAGAATGCTAAGCTGTACTTTTAGGTCTGCTGTATTTTTGTTTGGTTACTGAAATTCACGTGCCGTTAGGCTTGCGCCTCAGCAACAAGCAGCCTCTCCCAACAGTTTTTAAAAAAATTCAATCTCCCCAGTCAGAATGGCTGTCCAGAAGCTGCTCTCCTTCTTCTCCCTGGAAGGAAACTGGCCTGGAAACTGGCAGGAAACTTGCTGTCCAGAAGCTGCTTTCCTTCTCTCTGGCAGGAAACTGGCCTGGAAAGCCTCTGCAAGGAGTTATATAGAGCTAGGCTCCCAGCTCCACCCCCTAATGACTCACAGGTGTGACTCACAGGAAGGCTCTTGAGGGTAAAAGGGCAAGGTCAGAAGTTCAAGCCCCTCAGCAACAAGCAGCCTCTCCCAACAGTTTTAAAAAAAAATTCAACCTCCCCAGTCAGAATGGCTGTCCAGAAGTTGCTCTCCTTCTTCTCCCTGGCAGGAAACTGGCTTGGAAACTGGCAGGAAACTTGCTGTCCAGAAGCTGCTCTCCTTCTCTCTGGCAGGAAACTGTCGTCATGCTCCCATCCAGCTGCCATTACACTGGCACTTCTTTTTATTCACAGGCTAAGCCATGAATAGATTCCCTATTCTGTTTCTGTAATGGAATGTCATGCAAGAGAAAAGGTGCCCGTTATGCTGGTGCGATGCCAGCTTCAATGGGAGGGCTGTGCCAGAACACTTCCGGGTGAGAGCAGAACATCAAGGTAAGTGACACACTTTTTATGACCCTTCCAGGATTACTTGTAAAGTTTTAAGTGTGTTTCAGTGCTTAGTGTAACTTTTTGTCTTGTATTTTGCTTTTACAGTTTGAATTTCCTGTGCTCTCGTCTTCTCATGAGAGCAACAGGGATTTCAATCCAGGAAGTGAAAGGAGCTTTGTTCGAGCTCCTTTCACTCCTGGGCTGCCCTGCTGAGGGAATGAGGAGCAGAAATGGTAGGTCTGAAAAGTTATCCCCTTTTTCATATATCAGGGATGGGAGAGGGGTGGGAGAGAAGATTTCAAGATGGGAACACTTTTTTCGTTCCTGTCTGAAAATCTCCTGTGTTTGCTAGGGGGCGTGTGGGCATTATTGCCATATTTTGTGCTCCCCCAAGTCATTTTAGGCCCATGTTAGGAGGTCTTTTTAACAGTAAGTGATGTAAAAGTAACTTCCAGATAAATTAGTTTTTATTCCTGCCCCCCCCTAAAGGCCTTAAACAGTCCAACCCTGCATATTCTGTGAACAGGTTGTGAAAATTTCTAGACTGAGAAAAATAAATATTTCATGCACTGCATAGTTGTACTTTTACACTAACTCCAAGATATAATGATGGCCATCACTTAGGATGGCTTTAAAAGAGAACTGGATAAATGTATGGAGGATAAGATGATCAGTGGCTATTAGGATGGCTATATGTTACTTCCATGTCATAGAAAATAGGGGAGACAAAACCAAGAGATTGTCTTCGCAGCCATATCCTGGTTGTGGGCTTTTCACGGGTATCTGATTAGTCATTGATTGGGAACACTATACTGTAGTTCATAGTCCTCTCATCTGATCCACCATGACTATTCTTATGTTCTTTTATTACAGCAACAAAAATGGGAGACAGTTTATCAAATTGCAGTGTGTCTCTGTGTGTGTTGAAACACACACACCCCTCTAGTACATGTGAGTGTTGTCTGACACTGATCCCATCATTTTTTTAAAAAATTGTGTCCATTAAATTTCGTATCTGTTAAGCCAAAGAAATAAGGCAGCTTTCACTTTTTCAGATGGGGTTAAAAAAACCCTCAGAGGTCAGGAGGAGGAGGGTGCTGGCCCGCTTCCAGTGATCCTCCTCCCATCCTTTGTTCATTCTCCCTCCATGCTGGAGGGACGAGATAGGTGCCACTTCTTATTGACAGAAGTTTCTGTCAATAAAAAGCAGTGGAGGGAAAACAAAGAAGGATGGAGGCAGAACAAATGAAGAACAGGAAAAGGATGGTGTTGTCTGAAACCAATCACTGGAAGTGGAACAGTGCCGTCCTTCTCCTCCCAGGTTTTTTTTTAACCTGGTCTGAAAAAGTCACATGATTCTGGAACTATTCAAAATGGTTGAAATAACAGCCCATCAGTCAAAGCTCATTACTAAATTATAATGCCATACATTTGTGCAGAGGTTTGTGGAACAGCAGCTAAATGGCATAGTTATCTTATGCATAGAGCCACCTTTATAAAATCTGTTAAGAAATATCTATTTCCATTTACACCAAACTATTTCTGGCAAATATATGTATCTATATTTCAATTTGTTCTCAGCATTAATATTTATTTTCTTTTGTTTAATCCCAAGTTTTTACATAGCTTTTCTTTTCCATTCTGCTTCTGCATCTAATTAACATTGCACTTTTCTTAATTTGTTTCCTGGATTTGAGTAATTTAGTCCTGTTAACACTTCCACCCAAAAACCTGCACACTCTGTTTAATGGTGTGAGTAGTTAATTTGCTGTTACAGCGAATAAAGCAAGTAGCCTTTAACTTTTTAAAATCCCATCTAAAGGTACTTGAAGACTAGAAAAGAATATTATTGGAAATCTTTTAATACCAGTTGTTTGTTGGGTTGCTATGAAATCCATTCATTTGAAACGTGGTGCTGGAGAAGAGTTCTAGGGATATCATGCACTACTCAAAAGACAAATGAGTGCTAGGTAAATCAAACCTGAATTTTCTCTAGAAGCCAAAATGACTAAACTGAGACTACCATGCTTTGAGCTGATAATAAAAAGTCAGGACTCATTAGAAAAGAGTAATGCTTGGTAAGATGGAAGCAGTAGGGAAAGAGGAAGACTGTTTTACAGATGGATAGACTCAATCAAGGAACCCCCAACCCTCAATTTGCAAGCCCTTAGCAGGACTGTTAGTAAAAGGGACACTTTCAGGTCCCTCATTCACAGACTCACAATAAGTCAAAGTCAAACTGATGGCAATTAACAAGAACTAATGAGATTCTTTTACAAAAGGGGTAACTTGGGTGCTTATATGCTTTGGTTTCAGCTTAGTGTGCTGCTAATATGAGACAGCTCCCTAAAGGCAGTGTCTATTCATGTAATACACTTCAAAGCCATAGCTATCTATCAAAATCTTATTTTGACAAATGCAAAAAACAAAACAAAACAAAACAAAAAAAACCCACCAGCTACTCTGCATGGCCATTTATAGGCCTTTCATAAGCACAGCAGTATCTCTTTTGTACCCCCTGGGAAGATGTTGTCAGATGTTTAATCTAATCTGTATAACAAATTACAGGTTGTGTTTTCAGTTTTGTTTTCCCTTTTCAGGCCTTTGCTCATTGTCTTAAATTGATCTTAACTCAGCAGTGCTGTGATAGAAGTCTGCCAAAATCTCCACTTCTACAAAGCCTGAAACCACTTTCCCTCTACCCAGGCTACACCTGTATCTTTTAACTGAAGATGGACTTTCTCACACCAGTGTGTGTTCATTCTTCCACATAGTTATGGAGGCCCAAACTACACATTGCATTAAATCAGGATTGGGTAGCTTACTGAGCTCTGGGGACTGCACATACTCACCACCACCCCAGCAACATTTGAGAGACTTACCTCCTTCCTGTGCCCCTGAAACCCTAGGGGGGGAAATGGACATAACAGGCACTGGTGTCCTCCCTTTCTTCCCCTGCCAGAGAAAATGTTTTCAATCCTTCTGCCAATTTTTAAATGGCTTATCATTTATTTTTGATGTAGTGATTAGAGCACTGGATGATAACTCTGGAGAACAGGGTTCAAATCCGTGCTCATCATGAATACCCATTGTGTAACCTTGAGCAAATCACAGACTTTCAGCCCTCAGAAAACCCTGTTATTGGTTTACCTTAGGATCGATTTGTGCCTTCAAGTCAGAAATTACTTTGAAATTGAAGGCACACAACAATAATTTTAAGGAAGGAAAGGACTGATACATTTATTCTGACATACTATTTTATTTTATTTTATTTTATTGCAATGATGGCATGGGAAGGGGGGAAGGCAGGAAGGTCTCCCCCCCTCCCATTCTCCCCATCTACATTCTGGCATGATCTTATGGTTACATGCCTGATGCAAAGAAAATGCTGCTATTTTTCCATTGCTGCTGAAGTGGGGCAGTAGCTCTGAAAAGCAACTTACTTCCCTTAAGCGAGAATATAAGCACTAGGGGTTCATCTATAAGAGGCAATAAAATGTGGATTGATGCACACTAATGCCAATTCACAGCAGCCTTCATTTGTTTCCATGCTGTTTTCTTTAATACCACAGGCATGGGAAGCCATATGTGTTTGTTGTTCAAACGGGCATGCCTGCAAATCAAGATGGCAGGTGCAAGTGAATTACTCACATTTTGCTGTCCTTGAGCAAGCAGGGATCACCAGCATTGAGGTGATGATATTGAGAACACAGCTGCGCTGGGCAGGGCATGTTTCTAGGATGGAGGACTATTGTCTCCCCAAAATACCATAGTATTCTATGGTGAACTCGCCACAGGTCAGCGTAAGAGGGGCGCTCCAAAAAAGCGATACAAGAACACCCTGAAACAACATCTCAGGCTCGGCCAAATTGATCACCAACAATGGTCCGCCCTGGCCCCACGTCGGGAGGCATGGAGATGCACTATCCACAATGCTGCAGCTTTATTTGAGAACTCACGCCAAACAAGTCTTGAAGAGAAACAGCAACACAGAAAGAATCATAACCTGGAAACATCACCCAAGGAGACCTTCTGCTGTGCTTTCTGCAACTGGACTTGCTTATCTCAGATTGGCCTTTTCAATCATCAGCATGCTTGCAGAAAGTGCAGGATGAGTCCTTCCTGAATCTTCATTTGTGAAGAAAAGCCAGAGAGAGAGAGAGAGAGAGAGAGAGAGAGAGATTTTCTCCAATTGCCACCACTGAACAGTATTTTTTAAAAAAGTAAATCCAAGGTGTGGAAGTGTGATCTCCTGCTTAAATAAACAGAGGGAAAAAAGCTGTTTCATCACCTCAGCACATGATTGCTTTGGCGAAAATCCAGCATGGTGTTTCCAGACACTTGTCTTGCCAGCAAGCTCCACCCCCTGTGCACACCCAACCAATCATCTTTCTACTTCTGCTCTTATTGGGAAAGTGCAGCAAAGCAAATTTGTTGTCCCATCGAGCAGGAATGTGCATTTCCTTTGGAGTTTTTTTTTTTTTTTTTTTAAATACAGGAAAAGCTTGAAGACTTTAAGCAGATTTTTTTAAAAACAAAACCAAACAAAACACCTTCCCATTTACCCCACTGTTTTGGAGAGAAACTGATTTTTTAAAATGTGTGTTTTAACCCATGAAATGGGATCATGGTAGAATCAGGAATGGGGGGGAGGGTAAGGGAGGGCCAATTTGGTGGGTGGTCAGCTAGGTCAGATGGTCATCTAATCATTCCTGCCATGGAAGGGTAGCTCTCTTATTTGTATCAGTATGTGGAAAAAGTGTTGTTCCCCCTTCACTGCCAGCTTCACTTTACAATCAGAACAAAGGGAAAACAAAGGCTATTTGATTAGGCAAATATGCAAATATGTGCATACACTGTGGGATTATTTTTTAAAAATCTTTGCAGCTGCTGTGGTTGTGTGACAGACCTAAACTGATATGGTGAACATGTGCACACAGTAGAAGCATTTCCTTGCACCGATGGATGTGGCTACACATTGGGGGCACCACGTGGCTTTCCAAACTGTTTTCCATTTGGATTCAATCTGTTGAAGTGAAGAAGCATCAATGCTTGTTTAGGGTTGTTGGGGACAGAGGGATACTCTGGAGTTGCATGCTTACCTTTTTTTATTCAGCCAATTGATCTGTGTACTCAAGGCTTTTACTTCCTACTTACATGTAGAGGTTATTCTCCCCTTCCTCCAAGGAGTTTTAGCACTTTAAAATGCTTTGTTTGAGAAGCCAGGTGACATGAGGCAGCTCACCTCAAGATGCCTTACAGGCATTTATGAGAGTCAGCTTTTAAGGACTCTTATACCCAAGTTAGATAACTCTCTTCTGCTATCTATTTTTCTATCTCAGATGTATTCTCTGCCACATAAATGTAAGTTTACTAGAGCATCCTGCATATTTCTATCCTGTTTTATCTCTCTCTGGCTTTTCTTAGCAAACGAAGATTCAGGAAGGATTCATCCCGCACTTTCTGCAAGTGTGCTGATGTCTAAAAAGGCCAATCCAAGATAAACAAGTCCGGTTGCAGAAAGCATAGCAGAAGGTCTCCTTGGGTGATGTTTCCGGGTTGTGATTCTTTCTGTGTTGTTGTTTCTCTTCAAGACTTGTTCGGCGTGAGTTCTCAAATAAGGCTGCAGCATTGTGGATAGTGCGTCTCCATGCCTCCCGAAGTGGGGCCAGGGCGGACCATTGTTGGTGATCAATTTGGCCGAGCCTGAGATGTTGTTTCAGGGAATCCTTGTATCGCTTTTTTGGAGTGCCCCTTAGACAACTGGTAAGCTCTTTTTTTGGCTTTTTTATATACAAGTGGAACAAATAAGTGGTCAGCTTTTCATATATTTTGTTATATTCCTGTCCTCCTCCTCCTCCTCCTCCTCCTCCTCCTCCTCTTTCCCAGAAACAAAGCAGATTACTAAAACTAAAAGATATAGAACTAAACACACCTATCAGTAATAATACACAAAATTTAAAATACAGTTATCTATAGAAGTAAAAGCAACATAACCACTTTAGTGCAAGATCACTCTATTCATACCTCACCAAACTGAATGTGGAACTGAATGCAGTTTGTCATTTTTGAACTTTTAGTGCTCTTCTTCCTTTCTTTCACACACTCATACAATTTTTTAAAATATGAAAACTGTGTACATGGATATGAACACAATTTACTCAATGGATGTATACATGCACAGCAAACATTTGAAAAATGTGCCTCCAAGTGCACAGATTTTTAAATATGCACATAAAAATGCCTACAAATTTCAGATAAAAAGCCCAGAGTCTGCTTCTGAAACAAAAATGAACTGAGCCAAGTGGTGAAAAAAATAAGAACTTCCATGAAAACTACCTTTACAGAAGTGATGAAATAGGGGATACTGTGAATTTTTGTTTTGTTTTTTTGATTTTTTACAGCTCTGAAATGCTGGACGGTAACAGGTGTTGTAGCCTCACTGGGAACTACAGTCTTCAAAGATGGAGTTGATGGATAGGCAGACTCTACAGCTCGATACTGAGATGCAGCCAATGCAAACATCTATAAGAAAGCATATCCAAACTTCAAGGTGAATGAAAAACAATTAGAACAATTGTTTGGTTGTTGGTTGCTTTATTACAAGTTTTCTGGCACAAAGACAATCAGCTTCAAGCTCTGGCTTATCAAATATTATCAAATATTGCCTTCACCTGTGGTGGAATACAGTGTGATACAGTGGCATCACCTGGATTCTACACCAGGTGATGCCACTGTACCATCATCTTAAATCAACAAAAATCAATCTGTGTTATGGGGACAACCATGGGGGTGGGGGGATTCCAGATACTAAAATTGTACTGGAAAAAAATGATGTGTGGCTGCTAGTTGTGCATCAATGGGTTTCCTTTGGAGGATATTGGATAAATCTGGAGATTTTTCATACAACACTAAGAACCCATTTACACGACACGAAAGCACTATGATTTCACTTTAAATGCCATGGCTACATCCTATGGATTCATGGGATTTGTAGTTTGGCATGGCTTTAGAGTTCTCTGGATGAGAATTCTAAAAATCCTTCCCTAAACTGTAAGTTCCAGGATGTTTTCATGTCAGATAAAGCGGCCCTAAACTAAACCAGGTGGACCAATCTGTAGTACAGAGAAAGCAGGCCAATACTTGCTGGAATGTTGATGTAGCAACCCTTATCCTATTCATTCATTCATTCACTCATTCATCATAACAGACTTTGTAGTGTTGTGATGAAGGCTATGTATGAAATAAAAGGGCACATTCTCTTGTCACGTTTTTGTGTGCCATATTATGCAGCCAAAATGAGGTATAGAAACAAATTTTGTTTCTTGACAGTCTCAGTGAAAGTAGCATTTTTGTACCTCCTGAGACTCATGAGAAATGTGTGCAATGTGAAGTTTATAGGGTGCTTCTGAGCAATCAAGCATGTGCAAAACAATGCACCTACTTTGAAATGGACAGGGATAACATGCATAATTGGTAAATACACATCATCATGCTTTAGTAAATGAAGGATGTCTAAATTAGCTACATGGAGCAACTAAACATACTTATACAGAAAAAAATGCATAAAAATATACACATATTTCATTGTAGGAAGATAAGTGGAGGCCTCCCCACATATACAAAGAGAACAGTAGAAAGATGAAGGAAGATGATGAAAGGAATATCATCCTTTGGTAAACATCACAATAAGATGCACACTTTGTGCCGTCGATGCGGGTCCATGGCCTACCACCTCCAGAAGTCCGCCTGCGAGGCTTTGATGCCCACCCCACAACTGCGGGTGCTGTGGGGCCCTTAAACCAGCCCTGGGTGGGGAGGAAGGGGCCTTCCTGCACTGCTGCTGCCCCTCCCACCTCAGCTGTTCCTCCTACAGCAGGAGTATTCCTGTGACAGATCGGTGCCCAATGCAACAAGGGTCAGAAGCCTTCCTATTAGTAATGTTTTTGCAGGAGGAGGGTTATGATAGCCCCCCCCACAATGATGCCCCCCCTGTAGTTGCAGGTGCTGCAGGGCCCTTAAACTGGCCTTGTAGGCCATAGAAACTTAAAGCTGTACTTCTAAATAAAATAACTAGCTGCAGGAAGCCTCACAGAATTCAGTAGGTCTGTATTCAAAATAAACATGCACAGGAAAAGGCTATGCAGTAGAAAAGTTTTTCCATACATGACAGGCTGACATGATTTGGAACAATGTGATAGCATAAAAACTCTCAAGAAATTATATTAATGAGGTTTTCCAGAAAGTTTGTTTAGCTTCTCTGGGGGTCCATATGGGCATGCATCACATCTGTGTGACATGACATTTCCATGGTCAAATTGGTCAAAACATTAGGTCTGCATTAGGTCAACAAAACTTCAAAACGGGATTCTGTAAAAGCAATGAATCCCAACTGGGTTCTTCTTCTTTTTATTGATGCATTATTTGTTTGATGCTCTAAGTACCCTCCAGGAAGGCATGCTTCCCATTGGTCATCCCTGTCTTGCTGATTATTTTGGATTCAGATCAAGCAGCTGCTTTGTGGCGTAGCACCAAACACCTTTTAAAAATATACAAAACCCTCATCATTAGATCATTAAGGTGAGAGTCCCCAAAGAATGAGCACTGAGCTGCTCACAAAACTAATGTGAGCCCCCCAAACACCTACCATGTTGCTTCCTGCTGCCCAGGTAACTTATCGTGCATAAAAATAATTGCTCTCAAGAGTTACTTCCAAGCTCTGACAATATCATTTATATAGTATGTGGTATCATAACTATAAAGTTTGTCAAAAGGGTTTGCAAAAAGCTACATAGGACTGTCTGCTAAATTATGTTAAAGAGGATTTTTTCCATCCAAAACAGATGGTATTTGGGCCAGAGTGTTTCCCCCTTCACTATTGTCATTCAACCCATTAAATTTACTTCAGAAATTAATTACCTTTATGTAAATTTTTGATCTCTCAATCTTTTTGGTTTTACCCACTTCAGAGATTACACAGAAAGATGCAAACATGCATTCAAACAAACAAACCCGTGACTGAAATTAATGCAAGGAGGGTTATGTAAATATTAGCTAACAGGTTCCAAAGGACTGGCCTTTGAAATTCTGAAGGTTGCCAGAGTGGGAAACCAGAAAATTAAGCAGCACTTGGCTAAATGTAAATATGTTTTCCCCACTTTCTGTGTATGACTTTTCCTGTAATTACTTTTATGACCTTTTCAGCTGCATTGTATAAAAGCCAGGCCCACTTCTCAATGCAAGAACACTGGCTTTTTCAAAATGTTGTCCTAAAAAATTCACAGAGTCTCTCTTCCAGTGAATGAATTGCTTGGACTGCTTCCCATTTCAACATGACTCATGTTTTCTAATAACTTCCCTGGCTTAAAATGAACAAATAAATAGGCTAGATCATCCCTAAGGTTTATTGTACTACAGCTCCAGAGACTAATTTGAGTTGGAGTTCAGAAGGGATTGGCCTTGGGATGTATTGTTCACCTTTGGAACATGGTAGGAAATAATAAAGAAGTACTTTTGAGTTCATGCTGAGTAGCTACTCCCACCCCACCCTTTATAACACTAACATGCACCCACATCTGCTCCCTAACGTATCTGCAATAAAGGATATGTGGTTCTTGGAATGAAAGTGAATTCCAGAGAGTTTGCACTGGTTTTGCCTCTCACTTAGTGCTAGGTCTCCTGCTACAACAATTATTACTAGCAGTTTCTCATACTAAGCTAGGATTTGCTGTGTCCTATGTATCTTATCATTTCAATTTTTTTAGTGAATAATTGGTATATTATCTTTTCTGTGCTATTTTTCATTCTCTTGTTCATGCCCCTTCATCATCATATCAATTTGTTTCAGATCCTACCACTTTCCTAATCTTTAATATCTTCTTTCTTCTAGTAATTGCCAATAAATAAATTGCCAATAAACACTGTTTAGCCCAGCTAAACAGGACACAGGAATGCTCTGTGAATCAGAAAGAAACATAGTATCATTATCAAGGATGGGACCCTGGGACTCTGATTGATAGAAAGCATATTCAGTATTTAGAAATCTGTTTGTTGCTGGAGTAGGAGGACATTAATTATTGCAGAGCCCCAGAGACAGGACTTTATCAGACCACCCCCCTTTAATGTTCTTTTGCAGGCATAAATTGTGGCATTTTTATGCTGGCAAAAGAACTCCCGTACCAGACCTACCTTACTGGCATTAAAGAGGCTTCCCAGCAGGGAAGGAGCTCAAACAGAGCTCTGTTTACTTCCAGGTTTGAAATCTCCCAGATTCTCACAAGAAGACACTCACACAGGAATTTCAAACAAACAAAACAAAGGCACAAAAAATTAAGGAAAGCACAGACACACACTTAAAAAGTTCAAGTACATGGGGGGGGTGTGTCATAAAAAGAGTATACCCTACCAGGTTGTCCCAATCTCACTTGGAAGTGTTTGCCCATTCATGCTGCATTCACATGAGTACAATGGCACATGGATTCAAATGCTGGCAATGCCAGCAACAAATTGCTACAGTAGATCTATTGATGGCTTGGGCTGTCAATAAAATAGGATGGTTTTTAAATGATATATGGTCATGAAAGGGTGACGTCATCTGGTATGCTTCCCTTTTGTGATCATTAGGCATCCTTATGACACCATATTTGACTTGTCTGATAAAGCCCTGAGTTAAGTACTATGCTGTGTATCTATAGCATTCAGAAGTATATTTTAATCCTGGAATCCTGTTGATGTCTTGTGTATGAATCCTATTGGAGTTTCATGTACAACTAAATTCCCTTGTAGAAGCAATTGGACATTTTTGTCTGGTGCACAATATCTGCATTTGTTCAAGCCACAGAAGTGGAACTCTATATTTGATGCCAATTTCTCTGAGGTTAGGAGAGTATGACTTGCCCAAGGTCACCTAGTGGGTTTCCATGCTCGATCAGAAAGTCCTACTCCAATTTTCAAACCACTATACTGTACTATGCTGGCTCTCTCTATGTCCCTAGGATTACCCTACTCATCATGAAGATGATGGAAAGAAGTTGCATTTTAAAAAAAAAATCAATTGTGGGTGACGGTAAAACTGAGAGACTTCTCCATCCCTCATTGAAACCTTATGAGCTAAAAGCTGTTTTAGGGGACAATTTCATCCCCTCCAGTTCCTTTTATTCTCTTCTGGTTTGGTACAGAGTGTCTGATGGGAATAAAACCAATCTGAGATTTCTTGGGATTTGCTGGGGATGCATAGCAGTTTTGAAGAGTCGTTGGAAAAAATGTATCTAGATGCTTGAATACAAGTTTCAGAGTTTAACGTCTGGCATTTTTCTTTCTATATCTTGGTCACAGTGATTTCTGATTCACCATATTTAATAACCATGACTCTGTGCTTTCAGACCAATTCCCAGCTCACAGTTTTACATTTCACACTGTGTAAACAAGCAAAGCAACATGATCCACACTTTCCTCTTTTGCTATTGATTTCTTCTAAGGATACACCAGCCACATACCAGCTCACAAACAAAAATGTTTTCACTATGTGCATCCCATGTATATCCTTCAGTTCTGTTCTCACATTAAAAGTGATTCTTCCATACTCCAGTGTGTACATGGATCTGTAGTTCAAGCATCGAACAAACCCTGACTTTTTTTTAATTACCTTCATGAGTTTGCAGCCTGGGAGCCATTTTAGCAGACGTTATAACACAGTTCTTTCCTGTACCATGCAGGCAGTACAAGAATACCCATGTGGATAGGACTGGCATTATGGAGTAGTCCTACAGTTTTGTCCCTTTAGAAACTGGAGCATTATTGGCAAAGCCCACATGATCCCAGGACTTCTCACTTCATGTTTGCAGAATGAGTATTAACTAGGGCTGCACAACCAATTTGGCAAAATTTTGAATAACAAAATGAAATGTACTGATTCAGATCAATTTATATGAGCTCTGGCTTGAGACAGATTGGTGCAATTCAGTACCTGGGTAGAATAGTACAGTCCAAAGTATTTCAGACTGAACCACTACTGAATGACTGAACATTAAAAATAAGTGGGGAAAAGTAAAGCAGTGTGCCTCCTGAATGACCATATATGGAAAATGCCAAAGTACTGCCATGGGGAAGGAAAAGAGCAGAGCTGGGCTTCATCTACTGACAACTGTATTATGGAATCTGGGGCAAAAATCTCACAAACACCTTCCAGTCAAGTGCTTATGGGGACTGATTATGGGATGTTATCAGTGCGGTTTTATATAGTCAATTATCTCCTCCCAACATCCATTCATTAATTTGCTAGATTTAGTTCATGTAGTTCATTTAGATCATGGAAAAGATATATTGAGGCAGGGGTACCTCTTGATTGATGCTCTGAGTTTCTTTGTTTAATTTCCTTTTATCATGTTGAACAGCCTATTTTAATCTTCTGTTTGCATTTCTTGTTAATTTGTTCCTTTGTCTGTTTATGAGTCTCTGTATGGTTTATGTAGCAAAACGTATACTAACTATCCCAGCTGCTCCTGGTTGTTGTTGCAAGGTGTCAGATGGAAAGCAGGCAGTCTGAGCCACCACAGAAAAGACAAATAATTATCTGGAACCACTTTGAGGTAAGAACAGACTCCAATATTGATTTCTTGCATAGCACAAAACCCCATGAAATTACCTGCCTGATTTTTTTCTGGCTAATCTCAGCTCCAGAGTCTACCATGTCTTTAAACTGCATGCACATATGTAGGGAAGAAAGTTACAGTCATATTATATTTTCCAGTGCAAGTCAGTGGGGGAAAACATGAGCTCCAGAGTCCCAAATCTCAGTTTGGAATCTAGTTTGGAATGGATTGATCAGATCAATCCTGATGAGATTGGGTTCACCAAATTGGGCTGTGAACTGAACTGGGTGCATCTCCTAGAATGAATGTGTACAGCCTGTCAATCATGCCCCCCAAAATTGGGTAGATTCTTACCATATGCTATCAATAATAGTTGGAATCTTGTTACGGGGATACAGCACCTGGACACTTATGAATTTATAACAGACACCCCCCCGGATCTTGAAGAATGGTAGATCCGGGGGAGGTGTTTTAATGATGGGCATGGAGACGAGCGCAGGGGTTGGCCAGGGCGTGGATACGCCCTGGTCAGGAGGAGTCAGGGGCGGGGCTGAGGCAGGGCCTATTTACCCTTTGCCGCCCCTGGCTTCCTCCTCTTTTCCACTGGATCGAAAAGAAGGAGGATCGTCGGTCTACCTACTTGGTTCAGCCACGAGGGAGAGCTAAGTTGGCTGGGCTGTTAGGGGGATTTTTTGTATGATTGGCAGCAGCCCAGCTGTGTGGTTGTGTTATTTCAGTGTAGTTGTGATTGAGTGCTGATGGCTGATTGCTGAATTTGTCCTTTTAAACGGTGTTGGATAGCCTTTTCTTTGTTCTCTTTGTTTTCGCCACGTGGTCAAACCCTCCCCCCCCCATCTTCCTCTTCTTTTCTCCCAATTCATTTGAACTCTTAATTTGATTCCTATTCAATTAATCGAACTTTGGATTGACTTTAATTTAATTTGATTGATTAGTTTGTTTGGATTTTTGGTTGATTGTTGCTTTGAACCCCCCCTTTTCCCTCTCTCCCCCCCCCTCTCCCGGCGCCCTACACCCCCGCAAGGCCGGCGGGTCTAGTCAGGGGGTTCCTTGGGTGTAGCCTCGCCGCTCGGCTTCTCTGCCTGCCAGCAGTGGCTTGCTCCAGCGATTCAGGGGCTTCCTGGGGGGCGCCGCTGGGGGGGTTTCCTGGGGCTTCCTCTCCCTCCCCCTCCCTCCTCGCGCCCTGTAACCTCGCCGCTCGGCTTCTCTGCCCGCCAGCAGCGGCTTGCTCCGGCGATTCCGGGGCTTCCTGGGGGCGCCGCTGGGGGGTTTCCTGGGGTTTCCTCTCCCTCCCCCTCCCTCCTTGCGCCCCGTAACCTCGCTGCTCGGCTTCTCCGCCCGACAGCAGTGGCTTGCTCCGGCGATTCCGGGGCTTCCTGGGGGCGCCGCTGGGGGGTGTTTCCTGGGGTTTCCTCTCCCTCCCCCCCCTCCTCGCGCCCCGTAGCCTCGCTGCTCGGCTTCTCTCCCGCCAGCAGCGGCTTGCTCCAGCGATTCCGGGGCTTCCAGGGGACGCCGCTGGGGGGGGTTTCCTTGGGTTTCCTCTCCCTCCCCCTCCCTCCTCGCCGCTCGGCCTTTTCGCGCTTTCCTCCTCACCGCTCGGCCTTTTCGCCACCAGCGGTTTGCTCCAGCCGCGGCGACTCCTCTCCAGACGCCCGCCACCAGCGGTTTGCTCCAGCCGCAGCGACTCCTCTCCAGGCGCGCGGAGGCTTGTCTAGCGGCGGCTTGCCTTGCCGGCGCGGGGGTTCCTGGGCCGCTCCTTTCTCGCCCCCCCTGCAAGGCCGCTGGGTTCCGGGGGCGCGGACCCTAGTCTTGGGTGGCGCTGCGCCACGTGGTCGCCCCCCCAAGTTTCCCCCTCTGCAAGGCCGCTGGGTTCCGGGGGCGCGGACCCTAGTCTTGGGTGGCGCTGCGCCATGTGGTCGCCCCCCCAAGTTTTCCCCCCCTGCAAGGCCGCTGGGTTCCGGGGGCGCGGACCCTAGCCTTGGGTGGTGCTGCGCCACGTGGTCGCCCCCCCAGCTTGGCTTTAGATCTCTGTGGCACATGGTGCCCCCCCAAGTATCCCTTTGTTTGGCTGCTTTGCCCCCCCCCCAAGTTATCCCTTTGTTTGGCTGCTTTGCCCCCCCCCAAGTTATCCCTTTGTTTGGCTGCTTTGCCCCCCCCCAAGTTATTCCTTTGTTTTGCTGCTTTGCTTTAGATTTCATAGCTTTTGCAATTTTGGTTACTATACAGTTTTTGATTTCATTTCTTTGCATTAGATTCATTGCTTTGCATCTCCAGTTAATGGCTTAGGGTTATTTTCAATTTATTATATATAGCCTTTCATCGAATTGGGTCATTTACTAGTTTAGGTTATTTGACTTGGTTAATTGGTTAATTAATTAATTTCTTCACTTGATTAGTTAATTCATTATTGATTTGATTGGATCCTTCACTTGATTTTAATCCATTGGCCTTTCATTTAATTAGCTCAGCCAATTTTTAATGTTTTAATGATGGGCATGGAGACGAGCGCAGGGGTTGGCCAGGGCGTGGATACGCCCTGGTCAGGAGGAGTCAGGGGCGGGGCTGAGGCAGGGCCTATTTTACCCTTTGCCGCCCCTGGCTTCCTCCTCTTTTCCACTAGATCGAAAACCCACCCACCCGCCTCTGCCACAGTATGAAATTTCTGGTCGCGTCATGGGCCGGGTAGGAATTTTTACCTACCCTTTTACGGGGGGTGTTTTGCCTACCCCATACTGTCGCTTGGGACTTTGACAATTGGCTCAGGGTGTGGTTTCTTAAATAGGTGGTCACTTGCTGGGATTGGGGGAGATAATGATATGGCGTTCACCTATGGCAACCTCGAATTGAGTGGAAGGATAGCCCTCACTGAACTGCACCAGAATCCGAATGGATGGGGTGCAGCAAGGTAGGCTACCCTTAGGGCCAGCTTCGGGTTCCGATCCTTCAGAAGCCACTCGGCTTAAGAATTGCATCCTGGGGCAGGGCCCTCCAGTGGATGGCGCCCAAAGGGAACCCCGGACGTTACCGGAATCCCCCTTGGGGCTCAGGTGAGTCGCCCAGAGACTCTGGGGGTTAGGTCAGTGTGACCAACTGCCTAGATGGCCCCGCAAGGGATCTCCCCCTTTCATACATTGGCGTACCCCAAGAAAGCTATATAAATAGGAAAATTATCAATAAAGTGGCCCATATTTCAACCCAATCTTCTGTGTCTGGTCTCGTTATTTCATGCATCAATCATTAACTGTGTAGTATTTGTAATCCCTAGGTAGCCCCTAGTTTAGGGGACATGTAGGGACTGTGAAAGTCCCCCAGTCATCACTTATCAAGAGGCAGGTGCTGTCATCAACAGGAGTGTATTCCCCTGTTGCTCAGTGAGCAACTAGCTAATATTCCCATCCACATCTGTGAGGCTTAGAGAGAGGTAGTTCTGTTGATTTTAAACAAAGAGTAAGTAAATAAACAAGACAAAGCACAATATTTTGAAGTGTCTGGTTTATTGTGGGAAGTATTTTTACAGGAAATAGCATGGGGTAATGGTTTGAGTATTGGACTAGGACTCTAAGATGTGAGGGAGTGAATCCCCATTCAGCTGTGGAAACACATTAGGTAACTTTGGGCAAGTCACACATCCTGACCCTTAAAGAAAGGCAATGACAAACCTCCTCTGAATAAATCTTATCACAAAAACTTTAGGTTAGGGTCAGAGTCAAATTGAAGACACCTAACAATAACAACAGAATGGTCAAATTAACAATTTGTAAGCTGCTCTGAGAGCCTTTGTGGGTGAAGTGTGGGGTATAAATACTCAAATAAATAAAATTATTATTATTTTATAGTTCAAAGAAGGGAATAGGTTATTATGAGCACTAGTCATGTTTCTTTTTCAAAAAGGTATATTTGATACAACCAAAGGAATTAGCAGCAGAAATGTGTGTGCTGGTGTTCTTGTACATGTGGACATGCCAAAAGGACATGCAACAAGTTTCCTAAGGGGGGAAGGAACTAAGCTTTGAAATTACATTTCCTCATTATAAATTACAAAGTGGAACAGCCTCCCCTCCCACCTTCCATGATAAGCAAAGAGCATACTTCAAGACTAAAAATGAAATAACTCACCATTCTGTGTGTCACAGCAGTGCATTACAGACTGACCCTGCCATCCTCTGTGTCACTCTCAGACACTGTCTTGAGTCCCTCTGCTGCATGGACTTCTTTCTCCAAGACTGGTAACTATTACCCTTCCACCCCTGATGTCTCTCTACCCAACCCTTCTTGCCTTACTTTCCAATAGTCTTGTATGATTCTTAAGACTGTATGTTCTTGTATGTTAGCATAGCCCCTGTGTTAATTCCAATAAAATACTTTGCTTAGCTTTAACTGGAGTTAAAGCTCTCTACAGTTAGTCCTGGTATACATAGGTGAAAAGATCCCCAAAGTTACCCTCCTCTCTCAGGCCTCTTTTTATAATTCTCTCAAATTTCAAGGAGATACTGGCACTGTGCATGGGACTCCAACACTCCCTCCTCTTAGGGTAACAGAACTGTATCTCCTTGAAATTTGAGAGAATTATAAAAAGAGGCCTGAGAGAGGAGGGTAACTTTGGGGATCTTTTCACTTATGTACACCAGAACTGTATAACGAGATCCTGTCAAGACCACAGATAACATGCTTTCCAAACAGGTATTGTACATGGAGACAAAAACAAAGACACAGTTTAATGAATTGAGACAAGGACCGCATATAAGAGTTTAATAGACTTGTATAGCTTTGAAGCCTCACCTTCTGAACATCCAAGAGCACACGTCTACACAAAGACATCCACACAAAGTCATGTCACTTTTTGTCCCATGTGAAATTTCTCCCTCATTCTTGCCCTCTTTTGTTACCATCTGTGTGATCAATGGAATTCCTATTGTAGGATTTTCCTTCCTAAGAGTAAGAATACATCTCTGTTAGAAATGTCTATCTTGGTCACTTTTAGAATTAATTTTCCACAGCCAAAGCTTTTACACTACTTAAAGGCTGACTGCTCATATTATTCCCCCCTTTCAATGTGTGTATATAACATGAAAGGATGTGATTATCCCCATGTCTCTATTTTATTTGATTTCTCCAATTTCCACATACATTGGTTTCCCTTCCTTGCATCATATTGGGTTCTGGGAAATGGTGTTGGGAGAACGACCGCCCTTTGTTGCATCCTTTTGGTCAGAATCAAGCTTTCTGTTGGCTGCTAGTTGCTAACATTTGAAGAAACAAGAAATTTGAATATGTATTTCTGTTGCTTCTAGGCCCTTGGAGTAGGGGTTCAAATAAATAAATTGTGGAATTAGATAGGGTAAGGGGTAGGGTTATGGATTCATGCTAAAATCATGGGGGGCAGAAACACAACCCCTTCTTCCAAAATGTAATAAGCTGTGGCCCTGACACAAGATGTTAACAAGAGTACAGTTGTCCCTTCATATTCGCTGAGGTTTGATTCCAGGACCCCCATGAATACCAAAATCCGTGAATACTCAAGTCCCATTATATGCAATGGCATAGCAAAATGGTGCCCCTTACATAAGATGGCAAAATCAAGGTTTGCTTTTTGGATTATTATTTTTTTTAAAAGAATATTTCCAAGCTGTGAATACTTAAATCCATGGATACCAATTCCATGGATACAGAGGGACAACTGTATAACCTTATAGTTTCTACTCAGTTGTGAGTCCTAGTACATACAGTGAAGTTTACCCCTCATGTAAATGGGTATAGGATTCCAAACTTTGTCTGGAATCTTATTAGTGTCAAAGGCTGCATCTGCACTGCAGAAATAATCCAGTTTGACACTGCTTTAACTGCCATGGCTGTGGAATCCTGGGATTTGTAGTTTGCTGTGGCACCAGAGCTCTCTGATAGAGAAGGCTAAATATCTCACAAAACTATAAATCCCAGACTTCCATAACATTGAGCCATGGCAGGGTGCATCTGCATTGTAGAAATAATGCAGTTTGACACCACTTTACGACTGCCATAGCTCCATCCTATAGAATTCTAGGATTTTTAGTTTTGAGACTCACCAGCACTTTCTGGCAGAGAAGGCTAAAGACCTTATAAAACTACAAATCCCAGGGTTTTGAGAGAAGTTTTTTTCCATTATTTATTTATTGATTTTATAAAATTTACATAACATAAATCACATATCGTGTCCATTACAGAAATAAAACATGTTGCTATAGAGAATAGTTGTCTGATGAGTCAATTATTATTCCAAACCTAACAGACCAATCACAAGCAAAATCATAGCAACGTTAAACATTCTTTCTTTTTATTCCTCCTTACCTTCCCACATTTCACTAACTTAAAGATTTTATGTATTCACGATTCCAACTTTCCTTCTCTACTTAATTATTATTTATGTAGTTATTGTATTTGAAACATCTCTACCTGGATTTTTCCCAGTTCTTTTAGTTTGCCCTTCCCAATTGAGCCTTTATTGTTTAATCTTTTCTTTGTTGGATCTCAGCCTAATCCAAGTTTCCAATATATCATCTCTTATAAAAATACTCTGTAATTGCAGCCCATTCTTCATTCACTTCATCTGGATCTCTTTTATTAATAATTCGTGTTAACATATCATTGTTTTTCATTTCTAATAACTTATCCATCCATTCTCCTATTGTCAGAGCGTCCTTCAGTTTCCACTTAGCTGCTATTTTAAGTCTAGCTGCAGCAATTATATATAGCAGCACCCTCCAATATTTCTTTTCATATTGGGGTTCCAAAACTGATGTTATATTTAACAAATATAGTTTGGGATCCATACTGAAAGTAAAACCCAACATCTTTTGTGTTATTTTATGTACTTTTCCCCAAAATTTCCTTATGCTTGTGCACCCCCACCACATATGGTGTAGAGAGCCGATTTCTTTGTTGCATCTCCAACACCTCTCATACTCCAGCTTATATATCTTACTCAACCTCGCAGGTGTAAGATACCATCTACTAGCTATCTTGAGGTAGTTTTCCTTTAGATCTTGGTTTGCTGTGAAACTGTTTTTAATCTAGCAATTTCCCATTCTTCTAGACTAATTGGCTCTCCAATATCTCTGGCCCATCTGACCATTGTATCTTTTACCATCTCCTTTTCTAATTCTCTTTCCAAGAGGATCTTATACAATTTAGTAATTTTTCCTTCATCTTTTTCCCAGAAAACTTTATCTAATTTATTCCATTCTTTCTCAAATCCATACATCATTTTATCCATTTTAAATCTTTTCCTTATTTGCAAATACTTAAACCACTGTATCTTAATCCCTTGATCTTGTAATTCCTCTTTCTTTTTCAAAACATAGTCCTCTCCGTTTTCCCAATTTATCAGCTCTTTATATCAAATCCATTCGTCCTCCCTGGTCCATCTAATTTGTACTGCTTCTACAGGAGATAACCAGTTAGGAATACCTTTGTAAAATTTTTGTTTTATATTTTGCCATATCTTTAACAGTGGTCCTCTAAAAGTGTGGTTCTCGAATTCTCTGTCTATTTTTCCCTTATCGTACCATAAGTACGCATGAATGCCAAATCTAAGATTATTACATTCTAAATTTATGAGCCTACTATTATCCAGTTTCACCCATTCGCTTAACCATTTTAGTCTGCAGGCTATATAATATAACTTAAAGTCAGGGAGGGCAGTACCACCTCTATCTCTACTGTCTGTTAAAGTTGTCCACTTTATTCTGGGCTTTTGCCCATTCCATATAAAATCCTTTAGATCCATAGCCAATTCTCTGAATGCTTTCTCATTGGTTATTATAATAAGGTTTTGAAATAAGAATATTAGACGTGGTAATATGTTCATTTTAACTGTAGCAATTTTTCCTAACAGAGATAAGTTCAGTTTTTTTCCATCTTTTAAAATCATCTTTCACTTGCTTCCATGTTCTTTTATAATTGATCTCAAATAGTTCTCAATTTCTTTTGCTAATCCAAATTCCCAAATATTTTGCTTTATTCTCGATTCTGCATCCCGATATGATTTCTAATTGATTTGTTTCAATCTTAGTAAAATTTGCTGGTATTATCACTGTTTTTTCTTTGTTAATTCTGAAGCCAGCTAACTTCCTGTAGTTCTTTATAGTTTCTAACAATTTCTCCATATTACTTATGGGTTCTTCAAGTATTAACAGCAAGTCGTCAGTGTATGCAAGTACTTTGTATTCTTGTCCTCTAAGCCTCAAACCCGGTATTGTCTTGTCCGTCCTAATTTGATTAATAAGGATCTCTATTGAGGTTATAAATAGTAGAGGTGACAGAGGGCAGCCTTGTCTTGTGCCTTTTTGAATAGTTATTTCCTGCGATCTCTCCCCATTCACTAATATGTATGCTTTCTGATTTTGATATATTCGTTCAATGTATTGATAGAATCCATTTCCCGCACTGATCAGTTCCAGCACCTTCATCATAAAAGGCCATCTAAGATTGTTAAAGGCCTTCTCGGCATCCGCGAATATCAGGGCTGCTTTTTTCTCGGTTTTTTTTTCATAGTATTCCATTATATTAAGCACCATTCTTATATTATTTGTTAATGTTCTGCCTGGAAGAAAGCCGTTCTGATCAGGATGTATAAATTCCATTAATACTGTTTTAAGTCTATTAGCTAAGATGGTTGCGTAGATCTTGTAATCTGTGTTCAATAATGATATTGGGCGGTAATTCTTGGCTTCCATCATATCCTTCCCTTCTTTTGGTATTAAGACGACTTCTGCCTGTGTCCAAGATTCTGGGATGCCCTCCTCTTTTATCTTATTGAGTACTATATGCATATAATCTAAGATATCTTCCTCAAATAATTTATAATACTCAGCTATGAAGCCATCCGGCCCTGGAGATTTTCCTGTTTTTAGTTCCTTTATTGCTGCAGATATCTCTTGTTTAGTTATTGGTGCTTCTAATTTAGTTTTCTGCTCTAATAATAATTTTCCAATGCAGTTTGACACCACTTTACGACTTCCATAGCTCCATCCTATAGAATTCTAGGATTTAGTTTTGAGACTCACCAGCACTCTTTGGCAGAGAAGGCTAAACACCTTATAAAACTACAAATCCCAGGGTTCCATAGGATGGAGCTACAGTATTTAAAGTCATGCCAAACTGCATTATTTCTACAGTGTAGATATACCTGCAGTTAGGGCAGCATCGAACTTAATTAATCAGTGCAGATGCAGCCATACAGTAGCATACTTGTTATATCAGCCTATAGTATGTACTTTAATGGACGTTACAGAAGGAGGTGTCCACTACATCCTTGCACAGCACCCCTTCCCAATGGTGCAAATGCAATTCCACAAACAATTAGTGGCAAATGGAGTAGTGAAGTACCCAGGCACCATTTGACTATGGAGATTATCAGACCACTGCTGCTTGAAACCACTGACCCAAAAGAAGGCTCAGGAAACTATTTCATTAAGGTAAATGCATTACTCTATGTAAAAATTTACCAACATATTCAGTGTGGATACTTACTTTTATTTTCCATGACAGATAAATGGAATGCAAAAAATATTTACAGCACTGAGGAAGACAAAATAAGTTGTCGAAACAGCACAGATATTTACAGTTCCCGGGGCTGCTTGTCCATCTGCCATGCCAAACTGTTAAATTTGTTTGCTAGAGCTTTGCCAAAACTGCCAAATCTACCTGCTATAGCTTCCAAAAGCAGCTGCCAGCCAGGCTCCTTTTTCAAAACTGCCATGTCTGCCTGCTATAGCTTCCATAAGCAGCTGCTAGCAAGGCTTCTTTTCTCCATTCTGAAAAAACTTGCATTGCCTCAGATACTCACATATTAGCCAAAGACAGTGGAATGTTTTGCTAAGGTTACTATGAAAGTATTTTTCAAAGAAATTTATCTCTCTAACTGTAGCTATTAAAGTCACTAGTGGTACTTTCACATATGTATTGTTAAATATTATAATTGTGCTTGTAAGAGCCTGTTTCACCACGTAGTGGACTGATTCAGTAACATATGCTGTGATTATTATTTATACATAAGTTTAAAAATTCACATAGCCCATGATTGTGAGCAGTGTTTGAGAAAGAGGGGAAATGTAAGGAATTCTCACAACATATAATTGTGATTATTACTGTTAACCTTTTATATATAATTGTACAAGTGCTTGCTAAAGAGAATTCTTTCTAAAGTTGGGACCGAGTTTATATAACTATAACATGTGGTTTTGAATTGTATTCCTAAATATTCATTAAACATTATGTATGCAATAAGTCAAAAAGTATCACCATAAGTGACTATTTCTCAATCTATTCATGTTTGTGACACTGGTTATGTAAAGTTAGCTAGCACTTGATTTATAGTGGAGCTTATTTGATATGTTAAAAACAAAAACATTACCATATGTGATTGTGACTTAATCTATGTATATTTATGACACATGGTCATTGTATAATAATTAGTACTTGATTTATAGTTCAGTACTTGATCACTTGGGTTTATAGTGTAGCTTGGTATTGAAGTTGTTGCAATTGTGCTTTATATGACTATTCAGAAAATAACTATATTTAATACAGTTCTCCCAGTTGTTGTTAGGTTGGTCGTGAGGACCCTACAGGAGTAGTGTTACTAACGATTATCAGACCACGGCAAATGTGGCATGATAACAATGTCAAAAGAAGGTGAAAGGGTGACCATATCACATGACGTCATGCAATAGCAATATACAGTTGTAAATAAGGTGTTCTTTTTTATTGACGGTCCACAGTCAACAATTGATCTGCTGTGGTGTTTTTGTCATGGAATTACTAGCATCTGAAACCGCACAGCGTTCTCCTCTCATGAATAGAGCATCATTGGGCGGTCCCTGCCAGAACACTTCCAGGTGAGAATGTGAAAACTAGGTATAAGATGCTCTTTTTATAATCCTCTTCACTTTGCGGGCAAGTTTTTAAGTGTATTTCACTTCTTGTGTGTTCGTTTTTTTTGTTTTTTTTTAAAAAATAGCTGTTTGTAGACTTTTAAGCACACTCATGTCTTCTTGTGAGAACTGCAGAGATCATGCACTCCAGCAAATGCAGAGGTAAACAGTGCTAGCATTCTTGCTCTGACAATGCTGGGGCTGCTCTTTCTCATTATTATAGTGACCTGTGATAAAAAAAGGTTGTTGTACCAGGACACTTACGTTTTAAAATATAGTAGGACAGGAACATTTTTAGAGGCTTGTCTGATAATCTCCTACATTTGGACACCCTTGAAAAAGAAAAGCCATCACCTCCCTGGACCTCTAGCATACTACCGTATGCCTTTATCCTAGGAGGCCTTGGATATTGGAATGTTCTTTGTCCCTGGCTTCCCAACAGCAGACAGATAGTTCCCAGGGACTTCCCAAACATCACAGCCACTAAATTGGAGCTCCACTGTGCTGCACTGTGCAACCATGGAATGGGGACCCTTGGCATATTAACAGTGGCAGAGCTTTGTAACCCACTGTGGTATTATTGGTTCTTGGCCTTGAACTGCAATAGCATGTCCATCTACCCAAGATAAAGCTCCAAAGAACTCAATAGGACATTCTTCTGAATACAGAAATGTCCTATAGATATTTATTATGTATCTTTGCTTCCCCCCCCCCACACACAATATATGGAAAGACTTCACAATTGAGAGTGGGGGCTGGTTCTTCTTCTTCTTCTTTTTTTTTTAAAACAACCTTTGGGACTTGACAGCTCTTTTTATTATGTTGGCTTTCGTGGAAGATTCCTTCTGGGGCATCTCAGTCAGGAAAGCCTTACAGAATTTTTAAAGGCAAATTCTCTGCAATCTCTCCATTGTTAAACTTCTCAGGATGACTCAAAGCTGCTACAGAATAAATACCTTTTTCAGTTATAATATGTAAGCAATCACTGTTCAAAGTCCATAGAAGCTTGCTCGTGTTATTACAGGTAAAAATGTGGCAGAAGTCTAGAAAGAAAAAAAGATTCCATAGCAATTGAGCTAGACCATCTACAAAGGCAAGAAAGGCTTTTGGGATCTTTCCCTTGTCCATTTCTAATTTGCCAATATCTGAAAATTATGAAGATTTACAACTCCCCTCCTCCATGTGCCTCCCTAGCTGTATTCTTATCCTATGGCTTAATTTTTCACCTGCTAAATACTCTTCAATGCCTGGAGGTGATGTTGATGGTACAATCAGTACTACCCTGGAGCCAGGACTCACAGGGTTAAAACACCAGGATTTTTAGGGAAAATAAAATGTGTTGGCCCACGGAGACTTCCTTTTTCCTTTTGAATTTAGCTGCAGTCCTGACAATTACTACAAGAAGGGGAACTGATTTTCCTAGCAGCAGTCTATTGTTGTGAGCTATGCCTGTTGTAAATGCAAAATATTTTGGGATACCTTGGTCTTGAATATGCAGTTGAGCCTGCTTTATAAAAGCCTAACAGAGGAGATGAAAATAACATTATTATTATCATTTTTATTTTTGGAGAGGAGGCAACCCCTCCTATCATGTAACAATCACAATAAATAATCTTTGCTTTTCTTTGATCAAGCTTACACTCTAGCCATTGTCTGGCTTGCTTCCTTACTCACAGATTTCCTGGGCCTCAGTCACACAGCAGTTTTTATTGTGATAGTTTGTGCTTTAGTGCTTTTTCGCACCAGTACTGGGTAGTTTACATGATTTATTGGGAAATTGTTTGCTCTGTTTATTTTTTTGCTTTCTGGTTTAGACAGGCAAAGGTGGGGGGGGTGGCCTCCCAAGCACATCTGGGGAAAGATGAGATGGAGGGAGGGAAAGAGAGAGAGAGAGAGAGAGAGAGAGAAGGTGGTCAGATCTTTCCCTCCTCTGAGGAGTGCAGGCTAATTCATGCCTTAGCAAAGGCTAAGGAATGCCTTAGAAATGCCTGCTAGTTTTCATGCCTCTTCTTCCAAAAGCAAGAAGGGTGGGAGGAAGGAGGCAGCCTTTCAGCCATGGAGGAGCTATTTTCCCCCATCAAGCCCCCCTTACCCTCACCCACTCTCCTGTCTCTCTTGCTCTCTCTCTCTCACACACAAATGTGATCAGAGGAGTGCAAGCGAACGAGCGAACAGCTGGAGGAGCCGATCGCTACTCAATCTCCCTCCCCCCCTTCTCTCTCTCACACTCACACACACACATGCTAACTAGGAATTCCTCATCCCCAGCATCCAAGCAAGCCGGGAGGCAGATAGCTGACTGGATTTTTTCCGTGGCTGAAAACAACAGGGGCTGGATCTTTTCATTTGAGGCTCCTCCATCTCTTATAAGTCCACCCCTCCCTGGCCATTTCAACCAGTCACGGATCAGCTCTGCTGTTGTTGTTTTGGAAAGATTGCTGGTAGTTCACACAGACTTTTCCAAAATGGTAGTTCACACAATCGATAATGTGCTAAGTTGCGCTACTTTTCAAAAAAGTCGAGAAAAATAGCGAAAGCCCTTATTATGCTACTTTTGAGTTTTTGAGCCCCCCTTCTAAAAAAAGTGATATTGTGGTGCAATGTGTGTGAACTATTAGGAATCTTAGCGAATTCTTCACAGACTTATTTTGCCGTGTAAATGGGCCCCTGGTTAAAAGGAACCATTAAGTGGTTATACTTATATGGAAAGGAAGAGTCCAGATATATACCTATATGGAAAGGAAGAGTCCAGATTTAGTCCTACCTCTCCTGATGAATGTCACTTCCCTACCTAGAATTTATAGAATCTTTATTATGGTTATAGACCAGCACAGATAAAAAGGGATACAGAATAAAAGAAGGTAAAAACACAGGATAAAAACAGGATAAAAGCAATATTTAAAATGTCCCTTCAGATTACATAGCTCCAGGTATAACAAGACAAAGTTGCTACTATTCTACTGTGGAGGTAATTGTCTGTCAAATTTTAACTGCAGCTGCACAGAATCTGGCAACATTATATGTTGTTCCTGGGTTGGTGTCTGAAAGCAGCAGGGTGATGTAGAATTGTCCAGTGAGTCCTTGGTATTTATGCAACCAAGGTGAAATGAGGCTGAGATGTATGTCCCTGCAGTGTGAGCAGTGGAGTAATAAATACTCTGTTGTTTCTATTTGGCCAGAGTTGCAGGGGCACAGTCTGTCTGAGAAGCAGATCTTCTTGTATCGGCCTTCAAGGACAGCTGAGGGGAGGGCATGACACCATGCTAGAGTAACAGCCCTTCGATGTTTAGGTATTTCAAGTATTGCTAAGTGTGCCATAGGAGAGGCCAGATATCTGTTGGAATCACTAGTGATGAAGGTTGGAGTGCTGGCTAGATCCAGTTGTCACTCTATATCTACCACCTGTTGTTTGATAGTTGATTTAGCCCTTTCTATCCCAGGCAAAGCAGAAGATCTGGAGAAAAGCCCAGTGTTGAAATTTTAGTCATCACTGTCTGTTTCCAGCTGGACTGGAAATAATCACTTAAGGTTAGTGGAGCAAAGACACTGGGAAAGAGGGATAGTCTGAGCCAGTAGCTGAGTATGGTCACCCACACTCTGGCCTCCACTTTCATAAATCCTGACTCCAGTCTCAGAGTTGTGTTAGAGACACATTTTGGAGTTTGGAAAGCTGATCTTAAAAATTTGGATTGCACAAGTTCTAATGGTGCCGGGGAAGGGTCCCAACTGGGGTCCATAAAGCAGTTGTGCTACTGATTCGGCTTTGAATAGTTTGAGCGCTGCGGGTAAATAGTGGCCTCCTATTGTGTTAAGAAATTTGAGAATGGCTGTTGTGCTCCTCTGTGCATTGGCAACAACATACTCCCCATGTGATTTCCTACTACCAGTGGCATGAAAAATTACTCCCAAGTATTTGAAGCAAGAGACCTGCTCAATCTTGTGGCCATCTATATTCCAGTTATAGTTCTTAGGCCTTTTAGCAAATGCCATGATTCACTTCCCTACCTAAGTGCTGATGGACTCGATTCAAACACTTTAATTAAGGACATGTTAATTTTGTTGTAGCTTCCTTGCTGGTACCTGTTTTTTCCCTATCTTTCTCAACTTCTTTTCCCCCTTTCCTTCAGCACATCCAAGCTATCTCTTATTCAAATGGAAACACCTTAAAGTGCTGCCATTTTTATTGATTCTCCCCCCCCCCATTTATCCTACTCACTCAAGAACCATACAAACAGATCTCCAGCAGACACAATGTATTAACCTTTCCACAGTCCTTGGCTGCATACATGCATCTCTTTTTTATACAGCAAACAATTAGAATAATCTTAATTAGTGAAGTGCAAAGCATCCCAAAATAATTTGAATAATCAATGTCTTGCAATTTGCAGCAGCCCGTGAAATATATGAATAATTCAAACTTCACGCCTTGTCTTAAACTCTTCAGATTTAGATAAGATAATGGCACTCTACTGCACATGATCATCACTTCTGAAATTAGAAGTGCTCTCTGCTCTAAATGAGTGGGCCATTGTGCTATGTTGCTTGAATCAGTAGTTTTCACTGCAAAACAGGAAACAACTTCAGATGGTACTAATGCTGAGTTATAGATAGGAAGGCGTCACTTTTGTCCCATTTTGGATACTAACGCAGATAAATAAATTGCTCTTCTTGTGATAAATTTGAAAATCAGCTGTGTGAAGAATGATTCATATTTGCATAATTCAATCATCTAAAAGCCATTTTCTTTTATAAAATTTCTATGCAGAAAGCCAGAGATTTTTCATCTTCTTTTTTTTTATATTCTTCCAATACAGCTGCACACCTTAATATATTTTTAATTTTATATGAACACTGATAGCATTTTTATACAAGTACAAAGAAATTCTGTGCATCCTCCATTAGGTGGTGTGGTTCCAAAGGACCATGCTAACTGGATCAATTGGTGAAATGATTGATAAAGACATAAATCCAATTGCTAGTCTGAAGTAGAGTAGACCTAGTGAATCAACTGAAACTTGATAAAGCAACACAATGTGCTTGCATTGAATCAATGGATCTATTCTGATGGAACTAGCAACTGGATTTAGATCAAAGAAATCTATATGCATCTGGTTTCCTTAAAAAGCAACACTTGTCATAGTGTAATGTGTAGAACCCATATTCCTCTCCCTATACCAACTGGTGGGTCATGGTCCAATAAAGGGGAAGTTATGTCTAGTCTCTATCTTCCCATCCCACTTACTATGGTGATGTTAGATCTAGTAGTGGTTAACTACAGAATGTCACAGGAACAGGGGAAATGAAAAGGAGCCTCACCGAGAAGATACTGTCAGAATTAACTCTGAAGAGAGAGAGAAAAATTGCATAGATAACTAGCAGTCCAGAGATCAAAAAGCTGAGGAATCAATCTATAGCTGAGAAAACCACAATGGAGGAACATACAAAAGAGTTGTCAAAATCCAGCTGGAAGTTTTCAGAAAATGAGGCAGTGTCTCCAAGCTGATGGGCATTGCTCCTGGGGTCTGAAGAGTGTTTTCTGCCAGCCTGTTTATTTAGTGAGAACAACTGGGGCAGCTCCAACTGAATTGTAGGTCATAGAACCATAGAGTTGGAAGTGGCCTCATGGCCTATTGAGTTCAACCCTCTGTTCAATGCAGATCTCCAGCTAAAGCATCCCCAGAAGGTAGCTGCCCAACCTCCTTTTGAAGACACCCAGAGAAGGAGACCCCACCACTGTTCTAGGCAATTTGTTCCATTGCCAAACCTCCCTTCCCCAAACACACTTGCACTGCTGATCTCCGAGGGAGGCGTGGTAAATATTCATGCTTCCTAGGAACTGTTATATTCAGAACATTGCATATGATAGTGGACAAAATACACATCCATCATGACAAGTAACTATACTTCATACATTTTCCCAGTCTCCTTTTAAAGCTTTCAAAGTTGGATCCATCTCTAGTATTACATCCCAGAAGTCTTACACTTTTTACTATTCCTGTACAAACATCACAAACAGAAATGGCAACTGATGGGGTGAGTTGAAGCAGGCATAGTTTTTCCACTCAATCTCTCAATCTCTTAGTTGAGTGACTGAAGGGTTTTTGCATGTCTCTTTCTTTCTTTCTTTCTTTCTTTCTTTCTTTCTTTCTTTCTTTCTTTCTTGCCTATCAATCTTTATCTAGTTAGAGTTCCATAGAGTTTATCATTATGGTCATCTATGCTCAGAAGTCTATAAATAGTACTAATGTTTGGTAAGCAGATCAGCATCAACATAAGAATCTCTTAAGCTTTGGAAATTCAGGAAATTTAAAGGACAATAAGTTCTGTTGTTTATACAAGAAAATAAATTAACACTAGCTCTGAGTTATATTGTCCAAGTATACCCACAGCAGCATATGTAAGTATTCCCATAGCAACAGTGCTAAGCAAGGCAGAACATAAGATGAAAATTATTTACAACATTCCTTTAAAGGGTTAAAGGATAATATGAGGCTGTCATTGCTGAGTGGTGATGGGGGTGGAGACTTTGTTCATATTTTAACAGTGGACAGTATGTATTGATAGCAGAGTCAGGGCCACCTGGACAGCTACTGTTCAGGTGCAGGGAAGCTGTATGTCTAGAAATGTCAATGTCATTGTCCTTTAATGGGCACTACTGGAGATTCAACCACTGCATCTGCACAGTGCTCCCCTAGCTGTCACAGTGAGATGCCCACCAATATTGGCATCCCTTTCCCTATCCATCCCTTGAACACTTACACAAATTCAGGACCCATATATATTTATCAGACCCCCCCCCCCGTAAACCCGTTATTTTGCCAGCATAACTTATGCCATTTTTATATCGGCAAAAGAACTCCCCATGCCACACTTACCTCCTATCTGCACTAAAGGCTTCCCTGGCAATGAATGAGGAGTGAACGGGGCTCCATTTCCTTCCTCTATTGAAATCCCATGGATTCTCATGAGAACTCATAATGTGGGAAATTCAAAAATAAAAACTAAAATAGCAAATTTAAAGTTTAAAAAGCACTTAAACACACTATGCAAGTCCCAAGTAAACTGGGGGGCGGGGTTGTCATAAAAAGTGTGCCACCTATCTAGATGTCGTGATCTCACCCAGAAGTGTTCTTGCTGGACCGGCTATTGACGCTGCATTCATGTGAGTACAATGGCATAAAGTTTCCAATGCTGGCAATACCAACACAAAAGCACCAAGGGGGATTAACTGATGGCTTGGGCCGTCAAGGAAATAGGACAAATTTTGGACTGGACATGATTGCAAAAGGGCAATGTTGTCTGGTACGCATGCCCTTTTGCGATTATTAGGCATACTTATGATGCCATATTTGGATGGTCTGATAAAGTCCAATATCTCAGTATAGTTTGAGGTTTTCTGGTATTGTTAATTGAGTTTAATATATAAAATAAAAAGCATAAGTGTCAGTACTGATCATGTAGAAGAGAATTCAAAGACGAATAACACATTATATGTATATTTCCCCCTTCCAGTGAAGGTTTCCTACTCCCATTACAGACTATTTTAAGGAAAAGACACACATGCCCTACTTGTGAAAACAACATATAGTCAAGGATACTTAAGGGATTATTTTGGTCAACTTTAAGTGCTATCTCTGCCATCAACCCCATATATATTTGCTGAATCCTGGCACTAGATGTTGCATTATTGGCTAGATTTATTATTTTAATCAAAGAAAACAAGCCTCAATCAATAAATGGAAGCTTTTTGTGTTAATAATAATTGATCCTATGTCATAAAACAAGGATCTTTGTAGCTCCTCTAATGCTAACATTTTCTTTTGACACCCAGCAAAAAGCAAATTAAGCAATTTTATATCATAGATGGAATGAAACTTGATATGGATAGATGCATATTATTTTAAAGTCACATGACTACAAGATTGTTTTTGACTGTTTTAAATAATATGATAATTTCCTCTCAGATCTGTCTAAGCTCTCTCATCTCATGAAAGACAACAGCATGGTAAAATAGTTGTGGTTCATTTATGAGCAACTTTCCCAAATGGCTTTCTGTTTCATAAATAGTGTCAGAAATAACAATAACAACAAATAATCATATTAGTATACTAAAAACATACTGTCATAAACAAATGAAGACAAGGTGGTAAGATTTAGTGATAAGAAAGGAATTCATAGGGTTCACATTTTACTCTGAATATAACAATGTGACTTTTCTCCAAGACTCTGGGAATTGTAAAGATACTGGCCACTCACTGTTAAGAGATCCCTAGCTTCCATAACTAAATAGTAATGATCAAGGAAGACAGGATGACTTTGTTTGTTAAAGCTGTGCCAGGACCTGGGGGGAAACCCTACTTGTTTAGACTACAATTACCAGAGTCTCCCAGTCAGTATGGCCAGTTACTTTAATCATTTGAAGTAATTCCCCAAGCTCTGAGTTATATTGTCCAAGTATACCCACAACAGCATATGTCAGTATTCCCATAGCAACAGTGCTAAGCAATTGTGGTCCTCCAGTTGTTTGGACTGAAGCTACAAGAACACTTGTTATTGATTATGGCCAGGTTTGATGGAAGTTGTAGGCCAAGGATATCTGGAGGGCCACAGTTGCCCACCTCTATTCTAGTTCTTCCATACAAAGGTTGTAGCCTGAGTAGAAACCAGTAAGACAGCAGGAATCACATTTGGAGGATGGCTCCAATTACAAATTGCTACAACAGTTCCTGGGCCCCACCATCCCCTACCTGAGGAGTATGGCTTCTTCAACCCTTGACCTGAAAGTTCCTCTCTGTAGCTTTGTGTCTGGAGTTGCTTTTTTGTAGAGCAGATATTGTGGGCCTGGAAGCACTTGGCATCTTGGGGGAATTTGGTTTGATGGAAGACATCTGTGACACTTTCAGCTTGGCATCCACAGATTCACACAATCAGTCTGGGATTCACTAGTTTCAGGAATCTGCTTATGCTCTTCATGCCGCAGTATAGAGACCTAATTCTTAACTGCCTCTGGGATCATTCACATGTGGGGTAAAAATCCAGATGAAATTTGGACTACTTTGGCCTGGAGTTGTGGTGCATGAAATTCAGGGTACTCTGGCCCAGATTTAAATGCCACACCTCTGGCCAAAGCCCGAATCTGCATTCATATTTTTACTTGCTGTAAGTGGAGATTGGCTACCACTGTGGCTTGCTGTTTAGTTCCTGTTATATGCTGAACCCAATGGCTTCAGGGAGAATGGGTGGCTAGCCTCAAGTGGCTAGCCTCAATAGGGGGAGGGGTGCCACCCATTCTGGCTTCCAGAGAGAACAGTTGTTGCTGTGGCTTTGGTTTCATGGAGCTCAAGAGCTCCATGAATGCAACCCCCCCCCTCAGTGCTAGCCACTCTATCTTAATCCAGAATGGATGGCTAGCCTCCCGATTGGCTTCAAGAGAGAGCAGTTATTGCTGTGGGTGCCAAGGAGGGAGAAAAAAATGGCAGCACCTCAGGCAGTGTTTGTCCTTCCTTTCCTCCCCATGCCCCCCCCAAATCCAAAGTGGATGGATTGATCATAAGCATTTTTCTCAAGAGATTCAAGCAAACTCTAGAAAAAACTGAGGTTTTCTAAAAGCTGGATTAATGGAGGTATTCCCCAAGTCTGGTGTGAATAGGGCCATACGTTGTATACCCTTTTCACACCAGATTTGGGGGCAAGGCCACACATTGTGTGATGTTATCAGGCCAGATTCAGTGGGAATTCAAGTTTTTTTAATAGTGGGAATGCCCCCTCATTCTTCTCCTTCACTAGCTGTAGCTTGAGGCTAGGAACCTGACACTAAGCACAAGGCAAAGTTGCTGGGAATGTACAGATAGTAGATTCTCTGTGACTCCTATCAAAGGCAATTTGAAAATGAAGTACCATAAATCACTATGATCAACTCTTTGGATTTGGAAGCATACATCTTTCTTTGTGTCTTTGGGATGTGAATGTATTAGGTATTAAATTTAAAACATAAATGTGATAATCTTGAAAGCCGAATATATTACCAATATTATTTGGCTGTTCCTTGACACAGTATTGAAAACATGAATTCTCCTTCATGGATGTGTGGATTAGGTATTTATGGATGGCTGCATTAGACCTAATCTCCCCTTCATGGATGGCTAGGGAATTCTGGGAGCTGTAATCCATGCAAATAACTTTTCCATGCTGCAAGTTATATTTCCCAAAGGGGTAAAAGATGTGGGGAAAGGCTGCATGATTGTCCTTTAATCCTCTGAAATTGTGCTATTTCTCCCTGTCTCCGCTCCACCATTTACATGTTGGTGTGAACATCTGTGACAAGAAAGAAAGCCTTTACACATACACCTTCACACAAGGAAGCTTTTCTGGATTGTGTAATGCTGATCAGGCATGTAAGCCTCAGTGCATAGAAGTCTATGCACAAAGGCTTTCCTCCCTCAAATCAGAAATGCATATCCTTACTTATTTTGTAGTTGCATATAATGTATTGAAAACAGACTTACTTTTCCTTCATGGATATCTTGATTAGCTCTTTATGGGTGGTTGCATTAGACCTAATTGCCTCTGTATGCATAAATGAAATGATTTCAAATGTTTCCTCCCTCTGAGTAAGATTATGAGTTGCACATTTTTCAGTGATTTTTTTTAATAAAAAGAAACATTTAAATATTTTGCAAAAAATATTTTTTGTGCAAAAACAATGTTTGCACAAGAGAAGTTAGTTTGGCACAAAACCAATGTCCAAATAGGTTTTTCATTTTAAAAAGTTCCAGAAATCTGAAAACTCTTGCAGTTGTTGTCAGTGATTTGTTGAGATACCTTTCTCACTGAGGCTAGACAAAAATGGAGTATTCTTTATCTCCCCACCTCTGACATCCATCCTTAAGTGTGAATGGCAAGTATGAGGCTGGAAGCTTTATGGGAACAGGGCTAAAGGCACAACCTTGCAGCCTATGTGAATGGTTGTTGGTGTCTTTGTTGTGTGCATTCAAGTCATTTCTGACTTATGGCAACCCTATGGCTATATCATGGGATTTTCTTGGAAAGATTTATTTAGAGAGGGTTTTGCCATTGCCTTTCTCTGAAGCTGAGAGTGTGTGACTTGCCCAAGGTCACCCAATGGGCTTCCATGGCTGAGCAGGGATTCAAGCCCTGATCTCTGTGGTTGTAGTCCAACACTACACCACACTGGCTCTGTTGATGTCTTACACATACATAAATTCTCCTTTGGAAGTGGTTAGACATATTTGTCTGATGAGAAACATCTGTATTCAGTTCAAAATTGCAGAAGTTGCATTTGTGGTTCCATTGCAGATGCAGACATAAATGCAAGCGTAATGTGCCTACACATATCTTTGTGCATTTAGTTGTATATTCAAATGTATATTCAGTTGTACAACTTTGCCCAAGGTTGGTTTACCACGATCATGCATAATTCCATGTGCAGAGTTATGCTACACAAGCCTTCTGTAGGATCTCAGCCAAAATGTTTTATTCCTCCGTGTGATTATTGCACAAAGAGGGTTTGAGCTTTTGACTTATATGAAAATAGTTTACTGTTTTTGTTTCAGTAGTAATAGACACCCTCTATAATAAGGTACATCCCCTAATGGGAAATACTACAGAAAGTGCCAATGATTAGTGATCGTGTTGCACACCAGGTTGAATAGTCTAGATCGTCTAGGGACTATATGGAACCAAAATATAAAATTCAGTACTTAATACTGTAAATCATAAGCTTCATGGTATATGGAGAAAATGTTGAAATGGGGAAAAATGAGATTGAAAGAAACGTTATTTGATTCGGAGACAAAATATGGTATTGCAGAGGTAAAGGAAGGCACTAGGGGCTCATTTTCATTATGTCTGCTTACTTGATGCCAATGCAAGAGCACTTTAGTTGAGTTCAACTATAGTTCATGGCACACTGTAAAAATCATGGGGGGGGGGGAATGCAATTGAAAGAATAAGAGGAGAACTGCTAGTAGATCTGTCACTGAGAGCGTGAAAGACTGGGCAATATTCATTCATATTCTTCCAGCAATAAAAAGCTAGTCTCATAAAGTTTTTATTTCATCTTGAATGTAAGTGCTGAATTCAGGCCTCCTGCAAGTGTCAAGATTTTAGAGCAATGGTTCCACAAGTGGTAACAGATAGAGGTGAAGAGATATCTGCCCACAGACAATATAACTCTCTTTTCTCTTTACTTCTTTCCCCATTGCTGTTCAAATGGGAAGACACTGAGGGGGGGGGGAATTTTGGAGAGGTTTCTGTATCCTCCAAGTTGTTTACCTATGGGATAAAAGAGTATGTTGAGACCACTCCCTATACCCTAGCACTTTCTCTTATGTTCTCTCTGCTTGAGAGTTGTTATGTCTCCCTGACATGAGAGGTTACTTCTCTGCTTCATTCAGAAGATCTACTGTTTATCACCTCACCTTTACAGCTACCCTTTCTCCCCAAATAGGAGTCAAGGCAGCCCACGGTAAGGTGGTACAAGAATACAATTGAAACAGAAAAGTAGTTTGCACATAATAAAGAACGACCATACCATATGCAACCAGTCAGATGCCAAAAGAATGTCTGATTTTTTTTTAAAAAAATGGTTGTAATTATATATCACAGTCTATGTTGTGTAACTGTACTCATACTTAGCTACATAGCAGAGGTGCTACACAGCTCTCCTAGCAAGTGTCCTGATGGACATTGGGCTCTACTGCTGCACACCTGCATTCCCTAGCTAGTTTGATGCACATCGGCACCCATTGGGACCAATATATATTGGTCTGGATGTGCATTAGGACTGATGCACAACAATTACTTTGCTGACTCCCTTGTGCAGTAGCATCCCCTTCCTGAATATGGATGTTATAAAATGCTCAACTCTCCCCACCCCAAAAAATGTAAGTCCACTTATGTAGATATAAGTCCCATATTGAATCCCAGCCTATCTCTTTCCTGCTGACAGAAGGACAACAGGGAGTGAAACAACCTAACTTCCTTTGGCATGACATTCCAGAGCCTCCTGGTGTTTCCTTTGATGTGGAAGAATCAGATCTGATAGGGTGGGATAGAGAATTGAGTTGATTCATCTAGATGAGCTGAAGTCACTTGTAATTTGTGGTGGTACACACTTAGGAAAAGAAACAGAGAATAATACAGGTATTGAGGAAGATTAGGATACCTGATACCAGAGAGTTATTCCCCATTTGTTCATATACAGGGTCATATTCATCTTGAAGTAAACATATTCTTCTTAGAAATGTCAGGAAAATTAGGAGAATGGACTGAAACAGTGATCTCAAGTTATTAGTCAACATGGACTCTCATTGCTGTGTTTCCACAAAAATACCTGTAGGATCAGAAGTGAAATGCTTCAATGTATCATAATGAATTCCTCCAAACTGTTCACATATATTATTATTGTTGTGTGCCTTCAAGTCATTTCTGACTTATGGCAACCCTAAGCTGAACCTGTCACCAGGTTTTCTTGGCAAGATTTGTTTAGAGGGGGTTTCCCTTTGCCTTCCTCTGAGGCTGGAAAGATTATGACAAGGTTACCCAGTGAGTTTCCATGACTGAGTTAGGATTTGAACCCTTGTCTCCAGAGTTGTAGCCCATTGATCAAATGACTACACCATGCTGGCTCTCACAGATATCATTACTGGGGCAAAAATCTTGTTCAGACATTACTTCCCAGTTTGAATGTATATGCAAAGAGAGTGTTGCACTCCCTGACACCCCCACTCCCCTATACTGCCCACATTGTCATATGTTGTATAGAATGTTCATATGTCTCTGTCCAAAGGAAGAGCAGAATCCAGCAAAATGATTTGGTTCAATTTGGCCCAGGAAATTAATGAGACTAAGCAACCTCTCCCTTCCTACCCAATCCCCTCTTACCTTGACCCTTCTATACCAGCTGTAATATGTTTTCAAAAATGTACCCCTTTTCTGTGAAAAGACTCCATTTTTTGTGGGGTGATGTTACTAGACTTCATACCCCCTCTCCCCTATTCTGGGGGTCCCCATTATAACAATTGGCAATATTTAATAATTTGGTCGAACACGCAGTCTTCCATACAGTGCGGCTATTAACATAAACTGGAAACTAGGAAAAACCCAAAGACATATTGCTTTAGCCACTTAAGGAGGGGTCAAGCCTAAATTCCAAAGAATTTCTAATTTGCAAATCAAATGAAGGCAACAGTTTGCCAACACCCCAGGCTAATCCTATCGTCTAAGGCTGGCACAACTTGAAACCTGCAAACTACCCTCATCAGTTTTCCTCACCCTAAACAAAGGGTGTTGCTTCCTCTCCTTGATTCACAAAATATTAACCCGTCAAAACACTATAAACATATCCAGAATTGTTTTGTCGCTCTCAGAGCAACAGCTTAAGATATTGTCTTCCACTCAGAATCTCATCTCCTTGGAAATTCAACTCAACTGCTCACAGTTCACCTTCCTATGTAAACCACACTACACTGTGCAGCCGTTCCACATTGGGACCCCCACCCTGCTGGCTTCTTCCATGGATTCTTCAGGAAAAGATCTCATATCACGCACTTGAAATTTCCTTCTCTATCCCCCTAGCTCAATCTCTCCCACTTCATAGGTTTTCCTTGTTTTTTTGTTTTTTTTTATGGGCTGTGAGGTCGTGTTCTGGTAGAGTTTATTTCTGATGTTTCACCTACATCTGTGACTGGCATCTTCAGAGAATGGTTGGGTAGGAGTGTGTGTGGGGTTTATATACTGTGAGCCCCCGTTGGAGAGGATATGTAAATTTGTGTATTTGAATGGCTAGTTTCTGGGTGGAGATATGCAAGGAGGATTAGTGTCTGTTTGGCTAATGGTTGGCTAATGGTCCATTGTCTGCTGGAAATTTGCCTGTTCCTGGGTGGAGTTCATTTGCAAGTGTTGAGTTTTGATTTTAGTGTTTTTCAGGACTGGCAGCCAGATTTTGTTTACTTCATTCGTTAGTCTTGCATGAGTGCTTTATGCCTAAATTTGTGCGTGAATGTGGTTATTATTATTATTTTCCTAATAAAGGTCATTGTTGTACTATCTAGTTTATGTCTCCTCCATAGTACTGGTATAGTTGGTCACAAGGTCTTGCTGTTACCCCCCTCTTGTATTGCCAAAATGAATACATTAATTCCCCAAATTAATGTTAATATTTTGAGGGTTCTCATGACCTCAGAGTGATTATAGTAACAAGAGGAGCATCTGGTTTTATTCCCTCCATACTTGCATTTCTCATATGGAATGCAGCGAGTCTTTGAGAGGACATGCTCACGTTCACATGAAATGTCTTCTCGTGAGCAAAGGCACTATGAAAATAGGATTCTTACTCATGTGGATCTTCTCTTCAGACATGTCACTTTCCATGTGAGGAAAGTAATAATGTGTGTGTGGGGGGTAGGTGGTTAGACATTCTTCTCTTTGCAAGTTCATTCAAACTGAATAAGTAACACCTGAATAAGACTGAATAAACACCACGATATAAACATATGACACTGAGTAGTGCCTTGGAGAAACAAAGCTGGAATAGGGAAATGGAGGTAGTTCCAATGGTCCTGATGGTTAGTGCTGAGGATGGTGTTGGTGAATCTGCATCAGTGGAGCATGTTTCAGGTGAGCCTTCTAACACTAACACAATTCCTACAGGTTCATAGGGGCGGTCTTAAACACCCCAGGTTGGCATGCAGCTATAGGTACTGGCAGTTTTGGAAAGAGCTCTGTGGGTGATGGACTTCTAATACAACCTGGTTTGGGTTTGGGGTAGCCACAGATATTTCCTTGGCATGGTTAGCCCCACAGGACCTACCCCATGCAGTGGTTTTATGGGGATTTAGAAAATATACAGCAGCAGCAGCCCAACAGGAGCAGGAATAATACAGTCTCTTATGGTGCTATTCTATATAGGGAACAGACACTTTCCCTGGGGGACCATTTATTACAGGCCACTAGGGATAAAATCTTTCATGGTAAATATGTGGATATTGTCATTCTTCTTTATCATGATCTGTAGAAAAAGAATAAAGAGGAGTTGGATGACAAGGAAAAGGTGGAATTGCATAGGAATGAGGTAGATATGACCTGGGAGAGTTGGTTGCCTTGGTTTTTCATTTATGCTGGGGTTTTGTGAGAGTGAAGCCATGGAGGGCATTTTCTTTCCCCTGGTATACGATATTATTTACAGGCTCCAAGAGGATTTCATGGGGCCAGCCTGGCTCCTTTTTGATGTGGCCTTTCATTTGAGGGCAGCAATTAAACCTGGACCAGATTTAGTCACAGTTCTGGATGCAAATAGTGGCACCTGCTGGACCAATTCAAGGTGAGAAGTTACACAGTGGTCATATTGTTCAGAAGATGCAGGCTGGGGTTAATCTCTGAGAAGAGAGCAGAAGGTGAGCTGTGTTTTGGGGCATCATTCTTGACTTTTTGACTGTTTTTTGAAGGCTTTTGTTTGTTTTGGGCCATAGGCTCTCCCCGAGCTCATGGTCTAAGGGAGAGAGGCTTCTGCTGAGTCACTGACTTGCTTAGGGGATGATCTAGCACTCAATAGCTCTAGATAACTGCTGCCTTGGTCTTTGGAGCTCAATCTGTGAGGAGGGAGCAGAAGGTGACTGTGTTTTGGTGGTCATTCTTGACTTTTCAACTGTGTATGTGTTTGGTTTTTTTGAAGGCATATGCAGGGACTTTTGTTTTTTGGGTGGGGCATATGCTTTCCCTGAGCACATCGTCTAAGGGATAAGGGCTTCTGCGGAGTAACTGACTTGTGGTTTTTTTTGGGGGGGGGGGACCTAACAGCCACTAGCTGTATATAACTGCTGTCTTAGTCTTTGGAACTCAGTCTCTAAGGGCCAGCAGTGCTCATCTTGTGGTGCGAACAGTCATATTAGTAAGAATTATGACAGCCTGGAAAGGGTGAAAAAATAACTGCAGGGATGGAGAAAGAAGGATCTGCCATTGCCTGCTACAATGTGTGTGTAATGTTTGTCTTCTTGCTGGAAAAACACAATGAATACAGTTGCAGCAAGTGTAAACTGGTAGCTCAAGAGAAGGACAATACACTGCAGCTACATGTTAAGACTCTTCAACACATCAGAGAACACAAGGACTTGGTGAATAGAACAGAGAGGGAATAGATACTACTGTACAGAATCAACATGTAACTACCAATGAAAATGAAGAGGGCTTTAAAACTGAAGGAGCACCCTGGACAACAGTCACGATCAAGAGCAGGCCATGCACAAATGATTTGGAACTGCTCCAACAAAGCAATCACTTCCTACATCTTCCTGAGGACTACAGTGGGGAAGAGAAGCAAGCAGGAGACCAGCAGCAAGAGACATTTCATGCCAGAGAGGAAGCCAACCTAACAACCAACTGCAGCAAGAAGAAAAGAAAGGTGCTGGTGTTAGGGGATTCATTGCTCAGAAATATAGAATGAACTGTATGCCAGCCAGAAAAGATGAATTGGGAACTGTGTTGTCTTCCTGGTGTACATATCCAGGATGTCACTGACAAGTTCCCAGAGTTCATCAAGAACACAGCAGTATCCCTTCTGATTCATATGAGTACCAATGACACTGCAAAGAACTCTTGAGCAGGTCACCTTGGACTATGAAGCCCTGGGAAGGAAAGTGAAAAATTTAAAAATACAGGTGGTATTCTCGTCAGTTCTACCAGTGAAAGATAGAGGACCACACAGGGACAGGAAGATACTGCAGGTGAACAACTGGCTGGAGGTGCCCCTAGCATATGAGAAAATGGAGGGACCCATTCAGTGTTTGGTTTTTCTGGGTACCAAGACTGATAGTGTGGAGTATCACTGCAGGTTCCTGGTTGAGAAGCTTAGGGATTTGGGGGAGTGAGTTTCTGAATTTACGAAGCATTGGAATGCTACACTGAAGGAATTTCAAGAGCTCATTGGGCATTTAAATTTTGCATGTCAGGTTGTGGCACCTGGTAGAGCTTTCTTAAGGCATCTATATGGAATACATAAAGTCGACCACAGGATTAGGATTACTCATCGGATTCAGGAAAGCTTGAAGGTTTGGCAAGACTTTCTTGCTTCCTTCAATGGGATTTCCTTTTTTTTGGAGGGTTAAGTTGGAGATTCAGTATACCTTAAGGTATTTTGTGATGCAGTAGGTTCCATTGGTTTTGGGGTACACTTTTGTTGTCATTGGTGTGCCCAGGTATGGCAGATTTGTTGTTTGGTTTAATATTTTTGGATTTCCCCCCCTATTGTGGTGGCCATCTGGATCTGGGCTGAGGAGTCAAAATAGTTATTTCTTCTGTCCATCTGTCCAACATGTGATAATATTGCCACAGTTCAGGTTATTAATTCTATGTACTCCAAGTCCCCACAAATCAAGTGTTTAGTCAGCACTTTAATACTGCAATGTCTTCATCATAATATTTTGTTCACAGTGCTCCATGTGGCTGTAGTGGACAATAGGATTGCCAATGCTGTCTTCCCATGAAGAGATGAAGTATTTCAGACAACTGGCTCTGGATGCAAAGGTCTGTCTGGATCCAATGCCAACAGACCTATGGATGCTTGGAGGGGTGAGATTTTCAGGGCCACTAGCCTCACTTTAGCTCCTAGTATCAGGAAAAGTTATAAGAAGGCTGGTATGGAGTTTGAGCAGTTCAGGTTAAGGGAGGGGCTTCAGGCTATTTGGCCAATCACTGCTTCCTACATTTTGTGATTTTGTGAGTATTTGAGGGGCAGGGGCTTATCTCCACAGTCCATCAAGGATACGTTAGTGTTGACCTTTGCTTCTGGGGCCCAGGGGTATCAGGATAACATGGGTGACTTCAGAATTTTCAAGACAGTGGAGGAATGGTCTTGGGAGCAGAGCAAAGTGTCAGACAGACATGAATTATTATCCCCCAATGTCCCTTAATGGCTGGGGGAACTTGGTCAGCAATTTGCACCTCTGCTTATGAGGCCATTTTGTTTCATGCAGCAGTTTTGGTGCCTTGTGGGTAAGTTAGCAGGTCACATTGTCTAGAGGAAATGTATTGGGTAGAGCATTGGAGCTATAAGATTTAACTCTTTTTGTGCAAGTGGCTGTTTTGCTGATCTATACCTTTAAGATGGATCAGAGACAGGTTGGGACAAAGGTAACTTTGGGTTTTGCCATGATCTAGATTTATGCCCCATTCATGCTTTACACAGTTATGTACAGGGAGGAGGATCTAGACTGGGATCTTTATTATTTCATTCTGAGTTTTCACTCCTACCGAATATCAGTTTGGGATGGTTATTTGCAAGGCCTCACCACACTTGAGTTTGCAAAGGGTTAACTTTCTGACCCATTCTTTTCACACTGGGACTGCTTCTACAGCCTTTGTGATGGGTCTGGGTGTAAAATTAATCTGGGTGTTGGAGATCCTTTGCATATAAAAGATATGTCTGACCTCTCAAGTTTTGAATTGTATTGTTCCAGTTACTAATGTTGTTATTTTTTTCCATATTCAAGGTTATGTCTGGGGAGGCAATAGGTCCTTATCTGTGGCCATAGTATGGTCTATAGGGCAGTGTGTCAGGCCCAGAATTGCCAGTTTGGTGCTCAAATTGGGTTGAGAAACTGGGCCACAATGAAGTGGCTTGGGAAAAGAGGCAATTGTTGGCATGGTTTGTTGCCTCTATTATTTGGGGAGCACAAAGGGCCTCACTCACATATTTTGTTTATTCACCTGGATGGGAATGACCTGGGTTTATTGAAGGGCAAAGGTCTTTTCATCAGGCTCTGCATGATCTTCAGTTTATTCAGGCTAAATGGGCAGGGATGACTTTGATGTGGTAAGCCATTTTGCCTCACCAAGTTTGGTGGGGTGAGGATGCACCTCAATGCAGTGATACGGCCATAGAAAGGTACATAAGGGTATTCAAAATGCATTGAATAGGGGTTGAACCACATTCTACCACATCCAAATATAGTCTTTCAGTGTCCCAAGCTCTACAGAGCTGCAATTGTCTGAGGAAAGTAATGTTGTTCCTTGCAACAGGGAGTAAAGGTCCTTTTCCACATCTGGGTGGGGGAAAGGGACTAAGCAGACACTTGTCCATTGTCCATGACAGGTGGTGTGTGTGTGTGTGTGTGTGTGTGTGAGAAAGAGATAGAGAGAATCAAAGTTATGGTGTTCTAAACACTTTATTTTCCCTCACAGAACACATTGAAACCCCAGAAATATATGCATTTCCAACCACAAATTACATCCATTTCCATGTTCAATCTGGGATATATAGATTGGGTAAATATATTTAAAACATAACACATCTTCACAGAGCAAATTTCTCACATATCTCTTTTGCACTAGAATGGTAAAAGAGGAATGCTTGGGCTTCCGGTCGGAGACGAGGGCGTGGACGGACGTGAGAGGCACGAGCTCCGCTCCGAGACTTGCGCCCGGCGCTCGCTGAGTGAGAGGGGCACTCAACTTCTTTGTATCGGAACATACCTCCTGAGAAAGAGGTAGCGGAGTGGGCTCATCTGGGTCTTGGAACACCCAGTGCAGGCTCCCCCTTTCCGTGCTACTTTTAGTGGCACGGAGGGTGAGCGGACGACGCTGAGGGAAGACCAGAGCCTTCAACACCCTCACTCAGTATCCCTCCAGGATTTCGAGGGGTTAGCGTCCTTACCGACCCAGATAGATTCTGAGATAAAGCAACGTGGGCGATACTCACAGTAAGTTTGGTGTTTCTAAATCTTCTGCAGTAAATGCTATAAGACGCCGGGAAGAGACAGAGAGGAAGCCGGAGGGGAGACGGAGAGAGACGCGGGGAAAGAGAGAGGACGAAAGTCAGGAGAGCCCTAGACGGGGGAATACAGAAGAAGTGAAAGACGAGTGAAATAGAAAGACAGGCGGAGTGGAAGAAGATAGCTGGAAGGTTAAAGAGAGAATACGGTGGGAGGCTTAAAGAACAACACAGAATAGCACGGAAAAAAAATAATAAAGTGGGGAGGAAACGGTGAGAAGATAAAGGAGACCTGTAAGAGGAAGCTATATAGTACAACAAAGGCTACTAAAGTCAGTGAAAAACGAGAAAACGAAGGCAAATTGGGGGTGTCTCAATATCTGGGACTGCTTTAAAATGTTCCAATACGGACTGAGCTTCTATTAAGATTGAAACGCTGAGGAGGACCAATATAGGAGATAACTGAAAGGGCTTGTATTGTTTGAAAAAGCTAGAATCTCCGCTGACTTCTACCGGACGGCTAGAGGCTCAAAGGACTGAGCATTTTTCAAATTGAGTTAAAGCAGATAAATAAGCAAAATAGTACTGTTACCAAAAAGTCCCTTTGCTGTATCTTGTATTCTGTATTTTGTTTGAATTAATTGACTGGCTAAAAGGACTTAAAAGAGTCTGTAAAGCCCGGAAAGCCTTCATGTGAAGCTAGTTTGAATCAAGCTAACAGCTTGCCGGGGTGGAGTATTAAATTTCTCCACAGGAGAGAGAACAAACGCTGCTGCAAACAAGACACACGAAAGAACTGAAGTTCAGCTAACCCTTAGAGAATCGTTGTCTTGGAAAACGCAAGGAACATAAGGACACTGAGAGATAATATAATCAGCTTATTGTCTTTTTCTTTTTACTTCTTCTTTTTTGCTACTAGCTGGTGTAGACTGCATATATTATTATCTTGCATATATTGCATATATTGTTTTACAGCAACTCCCCCTTGTGGTTTATAAAGGCTTATACACTGTGGATACACTGTGGATAGGTATGAATGGTTTCATCTAGATTGTTTAACGATTAATGAGGGGTTATTGAAATATATTGAATAATTCAATAAATATATTGAAATACAACTTGACTGATTGAATTTGGAATGCTAAGTGATGGTCAAACTTAGGCTAAACTAAGGTCTGAATGGCACCATGAGATCAGACATTGATTGAGTGTAATGATATGTTCAGGTTAGAAGCTATATAGGTGGGTATAGATACTTTTGGAAAAAGCATTGACTTAATTATTCAACAACGCAATTATAGTTTGTAGTGAAGATTGTTGACTATTGTACTAATAACAACTAAATTAATAAACAATTTAACAACTAATAAACAACAAACAAACAACAAATATCAACAAACGAAACGGTAAAGAGGATAATTAGATAAAACAAACAAAAATAAACAAAAATACAGACAAAATAAACAGAAATACAGATAAATATACAAGTGAATACATAAATAAATAATACATTAAAATCATATAAATACACTCACAGATAAATATATACCTACAATAAAGATGCCTTTGAAGAAACCACCACTAACACAAACCACTACCCTGAGAAGAGACTCAACAGAAACGCCAGAATTACAATATTTGCTATTTCAAGAATTTAGAAAAGAATTCAAAAAACGGAGAGAAGAGGTACTATCTGAAATGAAAGAAACTAGAAGAGATATTAAGAAAGAATTGGATGACTGGGAAAAAATTGGGAAAAATTTCTTCTGAAATAGAGGTTTTGACGGACAGGGTGGAAGAACTTCAAACAAAAACGAAGAGACTGGAGGAAACAACAGAAAATTTAAACTAGAGACAACGAAAAACAGAAGATCAAGATTTGGAAATCCAAGCAAAATTAAGGGAAAACTGCCTCAAATTGAGAGGATTAGTTGAGGTTGAGAATGAGGATTTGTATGAAAGAATTCTCCCCAAATTGGCAGAATATTTGGAATATCCTTTACAGAAGATGGAATTTGAGGTGGATAAGATGTTTAGGATTAATTCTAAAATAGCGGCACAAAGAAGACTACCGCGAGATATAGTGATATATTTCACCAGAGGGAGAATAAAAGATTTGATTTTGCAGAAGAATTTTCTGGAAAGGTTAACAATTGACGATTGCGAGATTGCAATCTATAAAGATATCCCTGCTCAGATTCTTAAGAGGAGGAAAGAATATCAGTTCATCACATCAAAGTTAATCAGGAAAGGTGTGACATATAGATGGGAGAAGGTAGAAGGGATATCTTTTACATATAATCAGAAGAAGTACAGATTGAATACGGTTAAAAAAGCAAAAGATTTCATGACAAAGTTCAAAAAAGAATTGGATTCTCAGGAAGATAAACCAAAAGAAGAACCACAAAACCTCACGGAAGAAGATACAGAGGAAAAGAGAAGATACCCAAGAAGGAGACAAAGAACTGAATCGAAAGATGAAATAGAAAAGATGAGAGGTACAGTAGAGACGGTGAAAGAGACAGTAGTAATCAGTGAAGTTGAAGATGAGGAGAATGAAGTACTTGAAGGAGATGAGCAGGAAGAGGAGACACAAGGTGCGACTGGAAGGGAATTAGAAGATATACAAAGAAGTGAAATTATTGAATACATACAATCGGATTTGGAGACTGATGAATTAGATATCGAGGACACTGAATAAGGATACCACTAACTGGCGAAAGGTAATAAGATAAAAGTACACAATGGGAAAAATGATGAAAGACAGCAAAACACAAATAAAAATTATATCGTGGAATGTAAGAGGGATGAATTCCCCCAAAAAGAGAAAGCAGATATTTCACCGACTGGCTAAGATTGATGCAGATATTATCTGCATCCAGGAAACGCATATTCGATTAGAAGATCAAAATCTCCTGAAAAATAAGAGATTAGGAAATGAATTTATAAACCTGGGAAATAAGAAGAAAAAAGGAATAGTCATTTATGTAAATAAGAAATGGACAGCCAAGGAAGTCTTGAAGGACGAAGATGGCCGCTACATTGCTCTAGAGGCCAATCTGCTAGGTACAAAAACACTAATCCTTGGGGTCTATGCCCCATCAGAGAGCAAAACTAGCTTTTACAAAAATATGATGTCTAAGCTATTGCATCTGGAGTTTGACGACATGATAGCCTTGGGGGATTGGAACGGAGTTTTGGATCCATTAAAGGATCGAACTCAAGGTAAAAAATCCAAGATTAGTGAGAAGCAAGGAAAGTTACTGAACTCTTTCACACAGTTCATGAACAATCTGTCCTTATTGGATGCATGGAGATATCTATATGGTAATGAAAAAGAATACACATACTTTTCAGAACACCACAAATCATATTCGCGTATTGATATGTTTATGATTTCGAAGAATATAGCAACTAAATTAAAGAGTATGGAGATACAACCCAGAATAATATCTGATCATAACTTGATATTGTTAAGAATTGAAACTAACAGAAAAGAATATAGTTGGAGACTCGATGACAAACTTTTAAACAACAATAAATCGAAAGAAAGAATAAAACAAGCAATTGAACACTACTTTGAAGAGAATAGAGAGGAGGAAACATCTATATCAACAATATGGGATGCCAGCAAAGCGGTCATCAGAGGGGTAGCAATGCAAATAAAGTGGGAAAACAACAAAATGAAGAAGGAAAAAATGGAGATTACAACAAGCATTAACACAAAAAGAGAAGCAGCATAAGAATGATCCATTAAACAAAGAACTAAAAAAATGAATTAGAGATAATACAGGAACAAATGAAGATAGAAATGGCAGAAGAGATAGAAAGAAAGATGAGATATGTTAAACAAAACTACTATGAACATGGCAATAAGATTGGAAAGTGGTTAGCCTACAAATTAAGAAAGGAACAAGAAAAAAGGCAAATTCTGAAAATTAAGGAGAAAGGGATTGTGCAAACAAGACAAGAAAAAATAAAAAGTGCTTTTCAAGGACACTTTAGAGAGTTATATAAGGCGCCTCTGAGAGAAGAAAGAAATCAATCCATGATAAATGACTACTTGACTCAACAATATATTAGCAAAATGACTGAGACTCAAAGAGGAGATCTAAACAGATTGATCACAGTAGCAGAAGTTGAGAACGCTATTAAGTCTTTAAAGATAAACAAGACTCCAGGCCCTGATGGATTTACTTCAAATTTTTATAAGACCTTTGCGGAGATGTTGAAGATCCCATTAACAAAAACTTTGAATAATATATTAATGGGTGCAGAAATGCCATTATCGTGGCAACACGCTAACATTGCATTAATACTAAAGGAAAATAAAGATCCGGAGGATATGCGGAGTTACAGACCGATCGCACTCTTGAACACTGATTATAAAATCTTCACAAATATCCTGGCCGAAAGATTAAAGAAGGTATTAGTTGAATGGATAGATAAAGACCAGACGGGCTTTCTTCCAAATAGACATATAAGTAATAACATTAGGAGGATATTAAACCTTATTGAATACTTCGATAAACAACCAGATAAAAAATTTAGTATGATAGCATTAGATGCAGAAAGGGCCTTCGACAGCATTAATTGGAACTTCATGTTTCAATTGTTAGAGAAAGTAGAAATAGGAGATCAGTATTTGAATGCAATCAAAGCCATATACAAGAAACAGACAGCACAAATTATAATCAACGGTCAAAAAACAAAGCCCATAAGTTTGGAGAAGGGGGTGAGACAAGGTTGCCCTCTCTCCCCACTGCTCTTTATCATGGTCCTGGAAGTGTTATGCAACAAGATTAGAACAGAAACAGAGGTTCAAGGAGTTAGAATTAAAAATCAAATATATAAAATCAGTGCCTATGCAGATGATCTTACAATCTATCTAGAGGACCCACTGAAATCCACGTTACCATTACAGAGAATATTGGAAGATTTTGGAAAACTGTCTGGTATTAGAATAAATAAAGAGAAAACCACATTACTAACTAAGAATATGGATAAAAAAGAAGAAGACATACTCAAAGCGCTTACGAGTTATAAAGTAGAGAAGAAAATCAGATACTTGGGAATCATAATTACAAAAAACAATATGGATCTTGTTGATAACAATTACAAAAAGAAATGGTCAGAAATCAAAAAAGATATGGAAAATTGGAAATATTTAAATCTATCTCTTCTAGGAAGAATAGCTGCGGTGAAAATGACAGTATTACCAAAGATGATCTATTTATTCCAAAATCTCCCTATAGTACTAAATGATAATCTCTTTAAAATCTGGAACAAAGATATAACAAAATTTATTTGGCAAGGCAAAAAACCGAGAATAAGATACAAAACATTACAAGATGAAAAGGGGAGAGGCGGGCTGGGCCTACCAAACTTAAAGCTATACTATCAAGCAAGTGCCATCGGCTGGCTATACGACTGGTTTATATTGAAAGACAATAAGCTATTGACGCTGGAAGGCGTCGGTATGAAATTTGGATTTCATGCATACCTGTGGTATGGCAAAGAGAAAATGGACAGGAACTTTAATGATCATTTTATTAGAAAATCTCTCCTTAGAATCTGGAAAAAGATCAAGGCACAGATCTATATTAAGCTTCCTTTGTGGGTGTCCCCACAGGAGGCATTTAGGAGAACGGAAATGATCCATAAAGAAAATTGGTGGACATATAATGAATTGCTACTTGTTCAACAAACGGGGTGTAGGTTCAAAACTAAGGAAGAACTAGAACAAGATCAGATAAAATGCACCTGGTTTCAACATCGCCAACTTCTAGAGAGGTTCAAAATAGATAATAAGGAGGCAGGGGTGGAAAATTTAAAAACTGAACTAGACCTTCTATTTACAGATCATAAGGGGATTAAGATATCAGGGGCTTATAAACTGTTGTTGAAATTGGAATCAGAACAGGAAACAGTGAAGGAATATATGATAAAATGGTCTAGAAATGTGGGGCGAAGTATTTCAATGGAGGAGTGGGAAACCCTGTGGAAAAAGAATATGAGTTTTTCTATTAATACTGAATTAAGAGAGAATTGCTACAAAATGCAATATCGCTGGTATTTAACCCCAATGATACTGGCAAAAATGTATAAGCGTGTTAAAGCAAACTGATGGAAATGTGGGGATGTAAACGGTTCATTCTTCCATATGTGGTGGACGTGTAAATTGGCTAAACAATTTTGGAATAATATACATGAAGAGATTAGGGGAATCCTCAGGGAAGATTTCAAACTAAAACCAGAGCTTTATTTACTAAATGTCTTTGATGAGAACTTCCCCTTAAAATTCAAAAAAATTATGTTGTATATGACCACCACGGCTAGAATAGTTTACGCGAGATATTGGAGGCAGGATAAGATTCCTTGTAAGGAAGAATGGCAGAGAAAAATGGGAGAAGTGATTCAAATGGAATACTTAACATGTTGGATCAAATATAAATCTGTGGAAGATTTCAGAAAGGAATGGGAAATGGTAATTGAGTTTTGGAGGAAAAAATGGAATGGATATATGACTTTTTGGATTACAGAGTAAAATAGTGTAATGAACATCCTTATATCACTTCCCTGACACAGACATGATCTCTAATAGATGCTGGGAATCCTGAAACTTTACTCCTCCGGGGAGAGTTAAGAATTATAGCACCAATGTATTAGTTTCCTTTTTCTTTTGAATGTATTAAGCTGAAGCCAAAGTAGATACTGTAAACTGACCCAAACACTGATGAGTTGGAAGTTTTTTCTTTTTATACTAATGTTAAATGTTTGTGTATATTCTATGTTGTTGGTGGATTTGTTTGTAGTATAAGATATTATGTGTAGATTGTAATTTTGTGGAAAATGACAATAAAAAGATTTATTAAAAAAAAAAAAAAGAGGAATGCTTGGTTTTCCAAATGCCACAGATCTTCACTATATTGAGCCCAGAAAGATGACAAAGCATGAGATGTGACTGAAACTCTGCAGCTAAGCATTAGCCTTCCTTTTTCTTTGCAATTTATTATGGGGAAAGTTGGAGTTTAGAACAGAAGCTACTGTAATGAATATAGATGCTGAATAAGATGAAGAATGAACAGGACAGGGGGCATCAAACACCCTAAAAAGCATGAGAAGATGCTATGTGTCAGTTCCACCATTATTCCCAGATTGGCACATAAAAGTCTTCTGGCACCTTCCTCATGTTTTTATCTTGCCAAAATTGAATCCAGATAAGCAACAAGCTGGAGGCACAACCTATAACTTTCCATTGCTTGATTTTGATTTTGGCACACATTAGTTGAGTGGCTAATACATATATAGGTCTGAAATTGGCTTGGTAATAGTCCTGTGTTGGATGTATTTCACATATGAAGGCATAATCTGAGATTTTGAACTGGTGGTAATAATAATAATAATAATAATAATAATAATAAAATTTTATTTATATCCCGCCCCTCTGCAACGCAATCGGGACGGCTTACAATATAAAAACCCCATACTCACAATACCCTAGCCCACCCACCCCTTAAAATAATATTAAATTACAAAGGATTAAAAACACGCATTAATTAAAATATATATAAATTAGAAGAAGAAAAAATTTAAAACATACAATCATAGCCTAGAAAGGGCAGCTGAGTCTTGGGCCGGGATAATTATTCAGGAAAGGCCTGCCGGAAAAGATCCGTCTTGACAGCTTTTTTAAAGCTGTCTAAAGTGGTAATAAGACGGATCTCGTCCGGCAGGCCATTCCATAATCTGGGAGCAGCAGCAGAGAAGGCCCTCTGGGAGGTCACCGACAGCCTTGTTTTCATAGGCTGTAACAGATTCCTCCCAGAGGACCGAAGTGTGCGGGGAGGGTTGTACGGAAGGAGGCGGTCCCGGAGGTAAGTTGGACCCAAGCCATGTAGGGCTTTAAAGGTCATAACCAACACCTTGTACTGTGCCCGGAAACTAATAGGCAGCCAGTGGAGAGCTTTTAGCACCGGTGTTATATGCTCTCTTCTGGAAACGCCAGAAATCAACCTGGCTGCCATGTTCTGGACTAGTTGAAGTTTCTGAGTCAAGCACAAGGGTAGCCCCATGTAAAGCGCATTACAGAAATCCAGACGGGAGGTTACCAGTGCATGTACTACAGTTTCGAGGTCCCTAGTTTCCAGGAAAGGGCGCAGCTGGCGTACCAGCCAAAGTTGATAACAGGCAAATCAAACAAACATCACTGGCATTGGACAACTACTGGGAGATTATCAGACATGTCAAAAGTGGTGTTACAATGCCAGGAGATTGCAAAAAGGCTTCCTTACCAGACAATGTTGTTTTGTACTCATTCTGCTCCAATTCCATGGGTGCTGTTTTTTTATTATTGGGAGAAGCTGTCAATAGATCCCCCATTCCATTTCTGTCCCAGGTTTCTGTGTGTGCAAGAAGGTGCCCCGTGTTGCTGGCAAGATTCCAGCATCAATGGGCGGTCCCTGCCAGAACACTTCTGGGTGAGATCAGGGCATCCAGATAAGCTAACCTCTTTTTATGGCCCTTCCTGGATTACTTGTTAATTTTAAAGTGCTTTATTTTTCTTTTTAACTTTGAATATCCTGCGCTCACGTCTTCTCATGAGAACGGGGAGGATTTCACTCCAGGAAGTGAACAGAGCTCCATTAGAGCTCCAGTCACTCCTGGGCTGCTCTGTTGATGGGAGAGGAGGTAAGTGCAGTGGGGAGGATGATTGTGGTGGGACAGGGGTGGGAGTGGAGATTGTCCAAGGAGTGCATGGACCTTAGTGTCCTTGCTTTTTTGATTCCTGTTTGATAATATCCCTGATCTCCATTTGGCACATTACAGTCTGGATGAACTGGATTGGTCTGTTTCAGGACTGATATATGACATGGATATGATTCAGTCAATTCATGAAAGATCCTGCACTTGGAAAGGAATATTAGATTAGGTGTATTTTGGTCTTTTCTGGTCATGTCTTCCTCAGATTTTCTAGGATAGTGGTTCTCAAACTTTGCTTTTTCTAGTGTTTGGGATTTCAACTGCCAGAAGTCCCAGCCAGCTTCTAATGATTAGACATTCTGGGAGTCAAAGTCTAAAACATCTGGAGTACCAAAGTCTGAGAACCACTGTTCTAGGGCATCCCATATAAGAGATCAACTGAAAGGGACAACACAATAAAAAAATGATGTTTTGTGCATCTGCTACTGATTTCACTTGTTGGTAAGAATAAAGCCAGTGAATATTCTCACATGTTCAAATTATTGGGCTGTTTCTGACATGCTGCTCAGTATGTCTTTCATCTATGTGCAATATTTAAATAGAAATTCTAGCACCCTGTGACATGGTCTCAATAGGTGACATTCCAAGATATCAGCTCTATTTATCATTGATTTGAGTATTCTTAGCCATGCATAAAGAGGTTGTTGGCAATAATATGCTCTTGATGTTATGATTTATCTAATATTATCTAATCTAAGCATAAGTTAGGAAGAGATAAGAGATTTTCTTATGTGTCAGATTTCAGATGTGATGTTGAGCTCAGATGTGATTTTCTACTCTTCGATTTCATTACATGTTTAATTTTCCTTTTGGAATGGCAAAATGAAACCAACTATTGCTTCATTTGGGAAATATGCTGAATGTGCCTAATTTAGTGCTTTATCTGCATCACTTATAATTACAAGAGGCATGCATTAGATTCATCTTCAATATGAAGTCCAAGCATAATTTTGACCCTTCAGAGGCAAAGTGGGCTTCTGTTGACACTAACAAAACAAAAATATATTCAACTCAAAGATGTGTTCAGCTTTCTGAATTTGTTAACATTTTCTTCTCAATAATATTAGTAATTCTTCTGTGGAAAATACCTAGGATGGGGGAGATTTGGGGAAGTGAATGACAGGTCCAGTATATTTTGTTAGGAATTTTGTGCTTTGGGAAAGGGACTGTAGTTTTAACAGTTCCTTCTTTCTTCCTAATGTCACCATAGGACACTAAGATCCTTGCACTTCCTGGATAATTATATTAATGTGCAACCTTCATCAATCAAGTTATAGAAAAATCAGCATTAAAAAGGTGTACATGGAGCCCCACTGAAAGTGCATTCCATAGTAAGTGGGTTGTGCATCTGAGAAAGCTTGAGTGTTACTGGTGTTCTGTCTTTGGCCTTGTGTACAGTGAATAATTGCCTTCATTACCAGTCCTTCTAGGTATGTACTGTAACTATATGAAAGAATAAATATCCATCAATATAGGAATATCTCAGTTTATTTTATGAATATATTTTATTCACAGATTTAAAATATTCATGCATCATTTTTCCAACATATTACCAGGATATCTCTGGAAGTGAGCAACATTTTTTTAAAAAAATCATTTTCTAAAAAATCATTTTCTAAAAAAAAAAAAAGTACAGTCTGATTGTGCAGCATTGGAATGACTAATGATTGACAGACATTGTAAGATGTCGATGAGATCAGCTGGTAAAGGGAAGGAGGGATAATTGGCTTAATGTAGTTTAATGTAGTTAGAAAGCTTCCCTGTCTTTATTCAAGGAATTTCAAATCATAAAAGTCAACCAAACAGTCATTACGCCTAGGGTATTTACAATGCCACATAGTCAAGATTTGCCTTTTAAACTGATAAGGGCAAGAATTTCCCTGAAGGACATTAAAAAATGACTCAGTTTCTGGTAAAGAGACAGCATAAACTGAGAAATATAGGTCAACAGAGAGGGCTGGAAATAGTTCAGAAATATTCCCAAGGTTACCTAACAACAACGAACCCTTTTGGTTTCTTGTGCTTGTCTTGAACCTCAAGGGTTTTTGACAGCAACCCTAAAATAGTAATATTCCACCTTATTCAATGGGTCAGGAGAAGGTCTGTGCACCGCTTGGGCTTTGCTTAAATGAGATTCAGGAATTGGTGCTTTCATTGTGCTTGGAGATGAATTGCACAGATGTGGGTGGGGGGAAATGGCTGTCACAATGACTGTGAAGACAGTCTGCCAACATACAGCTGGTTCCTCTTATTTTCCTGTTACAACCCTATCCACATTTCCATTTAGATAAATCACACTGGAAATGTAGTGGGATTTATTTTCAACATTATCTCCTACTGAAAAGGAGGAAGTGCATAAGACTGAGTGTTGAATCCTTTGAGCATAACAGCTACAGCAGAGTAAATATATTTCTATTTCTTACAATGAAGAGCACAGATGGATTTCCTTACAAAGAACAGTTTCCCACATTTTCCCTAAAAAGGTTCTTTTCTCCAATAATCTAGCATCTATAGTCAATGTCACTGATGGCAGTGTCAGTGATGGACAGGAATATTACCCCAAACCCACAAATTGTACTGCAAGTAGTGAAATGGAGGCCAATCCTTTGCATATTTATTCTAAGCTACAGTAGGTTCAATAGGTGTTATTCCATAGTTACTCATTACTACAGCCTAGTGATTGGAGCTATTGTTAAGCAGTGCAATCCTATGCCTATGTTTGAAGGAAAATTTCATCAAGTTCAGTGGGACTTTGGACTTTATCAGATGTGGCGAAACCCAAACATTGGCACCTCATTGACTATGTTCTAGTCCGCCAGAGAAACATTTGCGATGTCCATCATACTCGAGTGATGCCCAGTGCAGAATGCCAAACAGATCATTGTCTCGTAAGATGTAAACTAAATCTTCACCTTAAGTTCAAACCTTAAGTTAAAGAAGAGACTCCAAGTCAACAATCTTCAACAAGCTACCATGAGAGACAACTTCCAGGCAAATCTGCAAACAAAAGTTGAAGACCATCCTACAGATCCTTCTGCCACAGTGCTTTGGCAACATATCAAAAGCAGTATCCTCCAGTCTGTGGAAGAATCCCTTGGGTTTCCCACAAGAAAAATCAAGACTGGTTTGATGAAAACAACCAAGAGATCCAGGAGCTGTTGGCAAAGGAGAGAACTGCTCACCAGGAATACCTTGCCCAGCCAACTTGCCATGTAAGAAAAGCAGCTTTCCACCTCACATGTAGTAAACTTCAACAAAAACTATGAGACATGCAGAAAAGACACAATGCTGTGCAGATCTGGGTGATCATAGAGGATTTTATGAAGCTCTTAAAGCAGGGTTTATACCTACATATCAAGTCCAAAACTCCTGTTACAGTACAAATGGTCAAACATTAATTACTGATAAAGCCTCCATCCTGAAACGATGGGCTGAACATTTTCAAAGTCTCTTTAGTGCCAACTGAGTAGTCCAAGACTCAGCTATCCAACATATGATAAAAACGATGAAAAATTAATTGGACATAGCTCCCACTTTGGAAGAGACCCTTAAGGCCATACAGCAGATGAAAAATGGCAAGGGAGCTGGTATTGATGGAATCCCACCTGAAGTTTGGAAACACGGAGGTCATGCACTCCACGATATATTCCACGAACTCCTTGTGAATTGCTGGGAAAAAGGGGAGCTGCCATCAGATCTCCGAGATGCAGTCATCATCACCCTATACAAGAAAAAAGGAGCAAAATCTGACTGCTCAAACTATCGAGGCATAACACTGCTCTCTATTGCTGGAAAAATCCTTGCAAGGATACTCCTGAAAAGATTAGTTCCTCCTATTGCAGAAGAACTTCTCCTTGAAAGCCAATGTGGCTTCAGAGCCAATAGGAGTACTACAGATATGGTATTTTCCCTTAGACAACTGCAAGAAAAATGTAGGCAGCAGAACAAGGGTCTCTATGTAGCATTTCTCAACTTCACCAAAGCCTTCGACACTGTGAGTAGAAAAGGTCTGTGGCAGATCCTGGAAAGACTAGGAGGTCCACCCAAATTCCTTAAAATGATTAACTTGCTACATGAGGACCAGCACGGTCAAGTCATATACGGGCGATACTCTTTCAGAGCCCTTTCTAATAACTAATGGAGTGAAGCAAGGTTGTGTTCTTCCGCCAACTTTATTTACAATCTTCTTCAGCATGATGCTCCAAAGGGCTATGGCAGAGCTTGAAGAAGGAGACGGCATCTATATACATTACCGTACTGATGGTATCTTGTTTAATTTAAGTTGCCTGAGGGCTCACACTAAGACTCTAAACTATCTAGTCTGTGAGCTGCTCTTCACTGATGCTGCTGCCCTTGTTGCCTACACAGAAGCAGCTCTGCAGCACCTAACATCCTGCTTCACAACAGCTGCAGAGCTGTTTGGGCTGGAAGTCAATCTGAAGAAAACGGAAGTTCTTTACCAGCCTGCACCACAGGACGAACACCACGATCCCCACATTCCCATTGGCAAATCTGTTCTCAGGTCCGTTCAGCAGTTCACCTACCTGGGAAGCATCATCTGCTCAGATGCCAAGATTGACAAAGAGATCAATCACAGATTAGTAAAGGCATATAGCACATTTGGAAGACGTCACAAAAGAGTCTGGAGTAATAAACACTTGAGGCGAAGCACAATAATCAGTGTGTATAGAGCCATTGTACTGTCTATTCTCCTTTATGGATCTGAAACATGGGTCACCTATCGCCACCACCTATCTCCTCGAACACTTTCATCAGTGCTGTATATGCACAATCCTAAATATACACTGGACTCACTATGTGACTAATGTTGCTGTCTGTGAGCAAGCAGGAATCACCAGCATTGAGGCCATGATATTGAGAACACAGCTGCACTGGGCAGGGCACATTTCTAGGATGGAGGACAATCACCTCCCAAAAATAGTACTCTACGGTGAACTCACCACAGGTCAGCGTAAGAGGGGCTCTCCAAAAAAGTGATACAAGGACTCCCTGAAACAACATCTCAGGCTCGGCCAAATTGATCACCAACAATGGTCCACCATGGCCTCACATCGGGAGGCATGGCGACGCACTATCCACAATGCTGCAGCCTTATTTGAGAACTCACGCCAAACAAGTCTTGAAGAGAAATGACAATGCAGAAAGAATCACAACCCAAAAACATCACCCAAGGAGACCTTCTGCTGTGCTTTCTGCAACCGGATTTGTTTATCTTGGATTGGCCTTTTTAGTCATCAGCACGCTTGCAGAAAGCGCAGGATGAGTCCTTCCTGAATCTTCGTTTGCGAAGAAAAGCCAGAGAGGGTGTGGTAATGGGAACCCATTTGTGTTACTGTCGCACTGTAATTCTGTGATTACAAACCCATCTGATAAAGTCCTTAGTCTATAAGGAAGAACAAGATTCAACCCCCTCCTGTGCCTCTCCCACTGCTGAGTTAATTGAGTTCAAACTACTTTTAAATTTTGAACTCAGTTTGCAGCAACTGAAATAGGCTGAGGACTAATGGGGAAGTGGGAGTAGAAGAGAGAAACTGGGACATTTTAAGAGCTGCTGAGGAAGTGGGACAACAGAGGATTAATTAGGAGTGTCCATTAAAAATCAAGAGAGTCGGTATGGAGACAGGGCACTTGTCCATTTAATGGTTGTGTAGAAGAGCCCTTGTCATTGCATAATATCCTGCTTAGGTCCCTTTATTTGACCTAGAGAATGAGTAAGGAGAGGCCAAAACAGAGAGGGTATTTTATTTTAAGCATTTTACTGTGTTTCTCAGCCAAAAGGGACCCAAAGTGGCCTGTGGATCAATTAAAACACACACACACACACACACACACACACACACGACAAGAAGGAGCAGTTGCTGCCACTAAACTACATACTCTTGTGCCTGTCCTCTTTGTCTAGGTCATGGTGATGATTGCCTCTCAGAGGTATGGAGTTAGGCCAGCTAGCAAGCAGAGACTCCTTGTTCTCCTACCTAGTGCTTATCACTCACCAACTCTCTCCTGCTGAGAAAGAGCATGGGTGAGTGAGCAAGCTGTGTGTCAACAATGAATAGAAATGGCATGCAGTGCTGTCTGCCTGCTGACTCAACTCTTGTTTCAATTGCTCTGTGCCACAAGATGTGAGCAGGAAGTAGTGAACAATGATGAGGAACTGGTGGGTCTCATCTGAGGCATCCCCCAAACCTACCGGTACATCTGGCATTGCCTAAAACATAAAAGCAATCTCAATCAGACAGCGTGGCTTCATGTTTAAAATTGTTCAGTCTTATGAAAAACCTGAAGGGAAAGACAGTATAACAGGCATGGGAAACCGTGTTTGGTCCAAGGGACAAATTCCAACCTGGGGAACATCTGTGGGCCAAATCCCATCTGCAGATGGGGCCAAAAGCAGAGTGGATAACGTCAAAATGTACTTTTAAGTCTGATCAAAAGAAGAAAGTACAAAGGCCTATGTATTAGGTTTGTGCAACCAACTTCCAAACTGAATTGAAGTGTTTGAGACCAATCAGCTTCTATTCTGCAGTAATTTGTACTGATATGAAAATCAATATCAAAAATAATTGGCGAAAAACTAGACAGTGTGTCTCCAATGTGACCATATAAGGAGAAAGAAAACTCCACAGTGATGTGATGAAAATAAATAGGAAAGGAACTATGCTTTGCTCACTAAATGTTCTAATGTGCAATCTGGAGAAAGAATCACACCAGCATTCTCCAATCATACTGTGCTGGCCCGTTCTTCTCCCGTTACTTATACAGAATGGGCTAGAGTCTAATCAGCCACGCTGGCCCATTCCTGCAACCAGCACCATTTTCTTTGCTGACCCAAAAGGCAGGAAGGGGGGATGCAACATATGACTGCAGGGCACCTACATGTGACCAGATGAGGAACTCCTTCGTGACTTCTGGGAGAGCTAGGAAGATGGTGGCAGCAGTGAGGGCCAGTGTGCCTAATGTGGATATATGGGGCCTGATCTGGTTTTTGCCCCCCCCAAAATGGATAGAGTAGGACCCCCCCCACATCAGCAGGGGATTGGTTCTGGGCCTCACTGCGGATGGTGAAATCCACAGATAATAATGAACACCACCACCATCATACGGGAACCCCCCTCCTGAGTCTGCACCATGCCAGAACCCCCCGTGAGGTCACCTCTTCCCTCCCTCCCTTCCCCCTACCTGCTGTGCTGTGCCAGAACTCTCCTTCTGCCCACCCGAATCCTCTTCCCACCCACCCACCATGCTGGAACCTTCCCCCCAGAGAAGGGAGGGGAAGGCAAGCTCTCATTCTCCCTCCATCCCTTCCTCCCTCCCCCGCTCTCTTGCCAGCTCCGCCACAGCAGAATCCCCCCGAGAGGTCGCCTCCTCTCTCCTCCCCCTGCCCGCTGTGCTGGAACCCTCCACCTGCCTGCCAGAACCCCCTACCCCTCCACCACAGAGAAGGGAGGGGGGAGACAAGCTCACCTCCTCTTTCCCTCCCGCACCTTCCAGCTCCACCATGCCGCTGCAATGGAAGCCATCCCAGCAAGGTTGCCTCCTCCCTCCTTCTCCCACCCGCCTGCCCTCCCAGTCACTGCACCGCCCCCAACGAGGTCACCTTGTTCCCTCTCCCACCTGCCCATCAGACCCCCCCATGAAGAAGGACGGGGGAGGCAAGCTTGCCTACTCCTTCCCTCCCCCACCTGCCACACCACAACTGCCCTGTGAGCTCCCCTCCTCCCTCCCTGCCCTCCTGCCCATCCACCCCATCATCTCCATCCATGGATAATTGAATCTGTGGATGGCGAACCAGTGGATGTGGGGGTGTTTCTGTATTTTCCTATAACACTTTATTGGGCCTTCCCCTGCCTTCCCCCTATCTCAGCCCTGTATCTGCCCCAGGGTGGTGAAGACTGCCTAGGCACAGAACAGGGTAAATCCCTTCCAGGGCTCTGTATTTAGTCTATGTAGACAAGCCCTTCATCTATTATGAGGCATCTCACCAACAGTAATACAAATCCGTACAGTACCCATATTGCCAGAAGGTGGCAGACCAGTTTGTCTTCACTCCTCCTAAAATTTATAAAAGTTGGTGATTTTGGTGGCAGTGGGACAAGCCTCCTTTATCTTCAGGAATACTCATGAGGACTCCTGAAGCTTGTTCTGCTTACTTTCATGAGTAGTCCTACAATGGATTATCTGACTTCCATCCAAGTAGACATGCTGAGTTCACTCTATCTACTACTGAGTAGATGTTCTATTCATGCTTTTCCCCTTAGTATCCAGCAGCATCCTTCTTACCCCTTCCTCCATGGGGGAAAGGCTCTTATTTCCAATCAGTAGCTTTTTGGAGATTTTTTTTTTAAAAAAAAAGTTTGTTGCCAATGGGCACCTATTCAGTGCCCAGCAGGGAAAAGTGTTTATTTCTGATATGCTATTGATCAGAGATAAGATGTCATCTTTGCATAACTAGTAAAGAAGATGAATGAGGAACCCTAGCTGTTGAATTTTGCACTCAGGTCAGAAATTCCCCCTGCCTGACTCTTAAACCTGGAAGTACCTGTGGCCTATTCTTGCCAATGGTCTCTCTTTCTGCTCTGGTTAGTCTTTCTATCCCTTTCTTTGACCACTATTGGAAGGTAGCACGCAAAATAATAGTTGGAAGGCTCCTGGACCAACGGAATGATGATGAAGTGTCACTGAATCATCAAGTGATCTTGCTGTTTTCATACAGGAACTTTCTTGATGGGATTGGGCCTTTCCTGATGGATCCTGTGAATTGGGCTGCCCTGAGTTTCTACTGAGATCAGTAGAGTCTTGTGAGAATGAAATGGGAGGTTTACCTGTGGCTCATCGATGGTTGTTCTGGTAATTTCTACAATGTCTACAGTCTTAAAAAAAAGCCACACATTTGACCATTAAATAAGTCCCAGTATTGTCCAATGATAATATGCTTCATCAGTCGGGGCATATTTTTTTCTATCAGCCAGAATTATGTTTAAATTGTTATATGCAAATAAACCTTAGTTTCTGTTCTAGGTCTCCTTACGATCACAACACCAGAAGGAAATAGTTACAGAGAAATAGTTTAAAACAGTGTGTGGAACCTTTGGCCTTCTAAATGTTTTGGACTGCAACTCCCCCAGTTCCTTGCCATTGGTCATGTTAGGTGAGGATGATAGGAGTTGCAGTCTGAAGATTCCCTGCTTCTATTCTTTTAAAATCCTACAGCACTGAACACTAACACTGATGCAGCAGAACTGTGAAAGGAACCTGATTTTCATCCCTTCCCTTACTGAATCATGTTGGCAATAAATTATGTCACGTGTCAAAATTATTTCTAAATGAAAAGGGGCAAAAATGCTCAAGAAGACTTCATGAAGGGAACAATCTGACATGCTGTATATCAGCCCGCAAAGTGCCCACAGATCCCAAAAGATTTCAGCAGGTAGAAAATAACCATTCAAAAAGGCCTTATTTCACTCCTGCAGTTGCTTTTCTACTTTCTTTTCATCCCTTGATAATATCACATCCTGATGCCTGTGGCTCCTGTTTGTTAATCATATCGGGAGTTGCCTTGGAGGCAAAAATGAGTGTTAAAAAAAGGGGAAATAACATACAGCAGTTTCTTTTCCTGTCTTCCACCCCCTCTGAGCTGTCCTCTTAGTAAAGCTTTGGCTGCGGAAAGTTTCATTTCTTTCAGGGTATGTACATCAGATAAAATCCAGTCTCGGGCAATAATGTTTGCTACCACTTGGTTCTAAAGCCTGAGGAAAAAAAACCCAAAAACCACTCACTGTTATCTGAGCGAACAGTGCTTTTGTTGTTCCTTCTTTTAAAATTTGAAACCTTGACTTTATGCACAGACAAGAAAAGAGTGTTCCCAAGGCAGAACACTACTTTTCTCCCTCCAATGAAACAAAGCAAAGGAAGGGGGCAAGACACCAACGTTCCAAACACTATTCAGGCTGAGTTCCCCTTCTGATCTCTATCACATCGTAATAAAGGTTAAGCTTTTCATCTCTTCCAGAGCTATTTGTGCTACTTTTAAAGATCCAAATAGATACATCTATCCATATTTCATTCAGAAAACTCCCCCCCCCCAATGTGTTTGTATGTGAATGTTTGGAGATTCCCCCCCCCCCAAAAAAAACCCTTTCTCTCTCGGAGTGTGTGTATATGTATATTTATATTCATATCTTACATAGAAAATCCCTTAATCTTTTTTCAAGGGCATCCTAGGACAGTAGCAGAGATGAGCCAAAGCCAGTTTCCAAGGAATCTGATGACCTTTTAAAATAAAATATAAAACCAGCTATATATAACACAGGGACAGCCCTGCTAGCCATAAGACAAATTTCAGAATCTATGGAAATAGCTTTATTAGGAAAGGCACAAAGATGTGGGGAAACTTTCAAGGCCCCCAGGTCCTATTTTCAGGCAAAGGTAGTGTTAGCATATTTTGAAAAGTGAAAAAGAAGACACATTTACTGACTGATTACTTCAAACCACCAATTACTATGACCACTTTCACTCTAAATACCCCTACTATATAAGCTGTGATAATTGCTACTAGAAATATTCCTAACTTTCATTGTATTAAATAACAATTTTGCCTTCCCTTTTCCCTCCCTTCCAACAGTCACATCATCCACTCCACCACATACCCTGTTACATTGTCCCCACATGCTGGAGGTTCCCTCAGGTGCCTCACTCAGCTAGCTCACCTACCTCTCCCAGGTCTCTTCTCTCCCTGCACCCACCCAGTTTCTGTATCCCACTCTGAGCACTCTGTCAGGCCTCCTTCTCTTCTCCTAGCAGACCTACTGATGGATCAGTGAGGCAGTGATGAGGAGATGGCACTGGTGGGCAGGATGCGAAGCAGCAGCAGACATTTTAGAAATCCCCCGACATTTTAAAAATCCAGCCAGCCAGAAATTTCAGCTCTGAAAAAGAGGACATGTCAGAGAAAAGGGTAACTACAGGCTAATATGTTACAAAAAGCAGGCACTTTAGACTTTATCAGACACACTAAATACAGTGAGATAATGATGCCACATAAATGCGAAAGGGCATGCATATCAGATGATGTTGCCCTTTTGCATTTATGTTCTGGCCAAACCCATTCTATTTTATTGATGGCTGAAGCCATCAATTGATCCCCTGTGGTACTTTGGTGCCAGCATTGCCAGTGTATGAGACCTCTTGCCATTTAATTCACGTGAATGCAGTGTGAATGGCTGGTCTGACATGAACACTTCCAGGTGAGATTGCATCATTCAGACAAGTGACACACTTTTTATGACCCTCCCCAGGTTACTCAGAAGTTTTTAAGTGTGTGTATGTGCTTTTTTTTTTAAAAGTGTGTTATTTTTTGTTTTATTTTTGAATTTCCTGTGCACTGAAGTCTCGAGAGAATCTGTGGGATTTTGAATGAGGAAGTGATCGGAGCTTAATTCAGTTTCTCTTATTGGCAGGGCAAGCCTTTGCAAAGAGACAAAGGTAAGTGTGGTGGGAGGTGTTCTTTTGCCGGGGTAAAAATGGCTTTAATTATGCTAGCAAAAGAATGTTTTAGAGGCTAGTTTCATAAAGTTCTTTGTCTGCGTGTGTGGGGGGGGGGAGAAAGAGAGAGGGCGGGAGGGAAGGAAGGACTTGATCTTATAGTTATGTGCATGTACAATTTCTAATTTGAGATATTATGGGAGGGAAGAGCACCAGTCTCAAAACAGGAATCTCATGAAATATTTTGCTCCATCCTGAGTTCTCCTTAGACCTTTCCTGGGAACAGGAAAAGCAGTAAAAGGCAACAAGATTTTGATTCTCCATTTTAAAAATACATTTAAAAAAATTTAAAAATCAAAAATACAAAAAGCATGATATATAGCTATACTAGGATGTACACATGCAACGACTTGGGTTTTTGCATTTCTGATAAATATTGTGCACAAAACTCAATATGTTAATATTTTGTGGAAAATCAAGACATATGAAAAAATGTTATCCAGATTTCCAAAATCTTAGATATGGTTTATTCTTTCTGTTCATGTTTACGTATGTCATGCCCCAGGAGCCTGATGAAGCTGTAGAGTCAGAGGAAGAGGAGGACATGGCAGGGCCCTAGGGAATCTGGCACAGGTTTATCTACACCTGTGCCAGCAGAGAACCCTGCCAACCTAGGGGCTTGAGCAGAGGAAGAGCCTGGTCCAAGTGGGTTGACATCAGTCCCAGCAGAGAGTCCTGCCCGCTCAGATAAGGACGAAGAAGAGGAGAGAGACTTAGCTCTACTGTCATATACACAGCACTGAGTGCAAAAGGAGGCTCAAAGGAAATCTCTGAGAATTTATGAGAGGAACTTGCTTATTAAGAAACACTTGGCAAAACCTTAATTGCTTTATATAGGCTTGGAGAGGCAATGGAGGCTTTGTCAGAGATCAACTGATCTCCCTGGAGAAAGCTTCCTGCTACCTTCGGTACCTGAATCCTTGCTATCTTGCTGTGTGTCTTGACCTTGGACTGTTTCTGATGATCCTGTTGCCTGATCCTACTGACCTATGGACAGACTTCTGGACTAAACTGCCTTCTGTAAGCCTTGACCTTTGGACTGTATTCTGGACTCTTCTCTCTGTGCCTTTTTGCCTGTAGTTCTGCCTTTTCACGAAATGGAACTTTGCTTGCACTTCCTAATTATCACTAGAGCTTGGCTGCTTTCCCAGCTCTTGTTTAACTTGCTGGCAATTTAGAGTTGTTTTCAGACAATGTAACCCTCACCCTCTCAGTTTTGTTTTGGATTACATTCATGGGGGTATAGGTCAATGAAGAGGGATGATAGGTTAGGGTGAAGGATAGTCCCAGTCCTAGATCCATTCCATACAACGTTTTGTTTAAAGGATCTAGTGACAAGTGATAAGGCAAACATCTGCCTGGGACCATGAAGAGCTACTGTTAATTAGTATAGATAAAATTTAGGTAAATGGACAGCACAGGGTTCTGCTGAAAAACTGACCTTGGAGATTATCACAAGCACTTAATATCCTAGGACAAGGACAACCGGAGATCACTAAAAGGCTTTCTGTTCAGACTTCATCGTCCCCATCCTGTCATGCTTCCATTCTCCTCCCGTTCCCCCTGGTCCCCCTTATTAATGATTTAAATCATTAATAGATTGCCTGTCAGACTCATCCCTGAATTCTGGGTGTTTGAGTAGAATTCATGGAGGACCCTGACATGTAGCTGGTTTAGGCCTGATTTCTTCTCGGGCTCTGGAATGTCTTGGAGTGAGGCCAGCCCGCCTGGTAGCCATGGGAACTCTGGCCTCTCCAGCAACTCAAGGCCGTTGAGGCCCAGGTGCAGACATCTTCCCCCTCCTCTGTGGTGCCCTTCCTTTTTCTACATTTCTCACACTGTGTGCTTTTATCTACAGCCCTGCTTGCCTGTAACTCAGTTTCGACTTTTCCAATGTTCCTGACACATGAATCCATGTCAATAAAGCAATTTATTGATTGCATGTGAGTGTGTGTTCTCTGTACATCACAGTAAGCCGAAACTCCTTCTTTACAATCTACTCCTGAGAATGGTTCTACCCGCGATGTCGGATGACACGGAGACTGGAACTCAGACGGATAAAGATCTGGTTGCCGGTGGTGACCAGGAAGCTGGTGCCTCTGGGCTGGAGGCCGGTGCAGCGGGAGGTGTTGCAGCAGCTTCTGATGAAGACAGGAGTTGGGACTGCCACAGGGCTGGGAGATTTATTCTCCCCTCCAACCCCTTGGAGCTGGGAGCCAAGCAAGTTTGCGGGAGGGGCAGGATGCCGCTCTTTGGCACTCCAGTCTGAGAAGTCCTGGCACCCCACTGGCCATGGGCAGGCAACAGTAGCTGGGAGGAACGTCGGTCCTGCCGTTGGGACAGGCCCCTGGGCGAGGGGGCTCGTGAGCCAGGAGTGAGGTTTTCCCTGGCAGAGGTAGGAGCAGAGGTCCTGCAGTTGAAGCAGCAAATGGGGGAGGTGCAGACGAGCCTCCTTGAACTCCTGCAAAGGATACCACCAGCCCCACCCGCCCCTGGAGTGGCCCAGCTTCCCCAAGCCCAACCAGCGGCCGCTCCGGCACCTGGAGCAGGGGCCCCAGCTCTGCCTCCTGATGTCCCTGTCCTGCCAGCTCCTGGACCGGCTCCTCCTGGAGGGGCTGGGCCGGTTGAGCCGCGGGAAAGGCCCGGGGGCCTGAAGCAACAGAATCTGAAGGCGACTTTTGACGGAGATGCAGCAAAGCTACCCTACTTCCTGACCCAAGTGGTGAGTTTCATGACCAAGTGGGAAGGGGAGTTTCAGATGGAAGCTGAGAAAGTGCAGTATGTGTCCAACCAACTAGAGGGAGAGGCGGCACAGTGGTTGGTGGGGCTCTATGATATGGGAGCACCAGAACTGGGAAACTTCCACGAGTTCTTGTTAGCCCTTAGAGCCCAATTTGAAGACCCTTTGAGAGTGAGAAGAGTTCGGGTGGAGCTCAGACAACTAAAGCAAGGCACTAAGACAGTGGGAGAGTATGCTACTGAGTTCCGCCGCCTGGCCAGCCAAGTGCCTGAGTGGCCGGAAGATGTCAAGGTGCAGTTTTTCCAAGAAGGGCTGAACGATGAAATTCTAGAGTGGGCAATGTTCCAGGGTAACCCCAAAACCCTCCTAGGGTGGGTGCGGCACATTCGGGTGGAGCCACGACCGGAGAGTCAGAACGGGAGCAAAGGATGAGAAAGGGGTTGTGCCTGCATTGTGGGAAAGGCGGCCATCGCATAGCTGAGTCCCCAGACAGGAGCCCCCGGGAGCCAGCGGCAGCTGACAAGCCCCAGCGGAGGGAAGGGAGATCAGTGGCATCTGAGACCCCCCTCAAGCCCAAGCTGAAAGCAGCAGCTTGGAGCTTGGTAACAGGCCATGCTGTGGGGGAGTCTTCGGATGACCCAGATGACAGTGGATCCTACTCTTCTGATGCTGAGCCAGCGGGAAATGGACCCAGCCCTCCCTATTAAGCGCCCGAGGGTGGGCTAACCCCGAAGGGTGCCCAGAAGCTGTGGTGAGTGGAGTAAAAGGACCTTTCTTAATTAAAGCCAGAGTAGGGGCCATGGGGGAGAGCCCCACCCTAAAAGTAATGATAATGATTGACTCGGGTTGTACCCAAGTTCTAATGCACCCCTCTCTAGTCAGTGAACTGGACATCAGTACTATTAAGTTGGATAAGCCTGTGTGGCTGTCGCAGATGGATGGGGGGATGATGAAGGGGGGGGCCACCAGACAAATGACAAGCCCTATCCACATGAGAATGGGGAACCACCCAGGGTTAGTTCCCGCTGTGGTGGTGGGCTTAAACTGGCTAAAGTTCCAGAACCCCAACATTGACTGGGTGAAAGAGACAATGACGTTTGCAGACCCAGTGTGTGTGCAGGAGCACTGGGTGGGGAAAGCATCCCCTAGGGAGGGATTCCCTCTAGAGGTCAATTCAAGGAACTGCATGACTGTTTTAGTTAAAGGAGAACTGAAAGGCTTGCCAGTAGAGTACAAGGCGTGGCAATATGTTTTTGAGGAGAGGGAGTGTGACATTTTGCCTCCCCCCAGGCCCTTTGATTGTGACATCGAGATACTCTCTGACACTAAACTACCCAAGCCTAGGATTTATTCCACGACCCCTGGTGAAATGGAGGCACTCTGAGAGTTTATAGACAAGAACTTAGAGCGGAGGTTCATTAGGCCCTCAACCTCACCTGTGGGGGCCCCTGTGATGTTCAGGTGCAAATCAGATGGGAGTCTTCGTTTGATTCAGGACTATCGAGGGTTAAATGCGATTAGTGTCTCCAACCAATACCCCCTGCCCCTGATGAAGGACATATTAGCCCATTTGTCCAAAGGAAAGATTTCACTAAGTTGGATCTACGGGAGGCTGATTATAGAGAGCGGATCAGGGAAGGGGATGAATGGAAGACTGCATTCAATTGCCGTTTGGGGGCTTTTGAGTTCAAGGTCATGCCTTTTGGATTAAAAGGGGCCCCAGGGATATTTCAGAACCTAATTAATGATGTTTTGAGGGACTTGCTGTACAAGGGGTTCTTGGTGTACCTGGATGATGTATTGATTTATTCTGAGGACTACACGTCCCATGTGAAACTGGTGAAAAAGGTGCTTGCAAGGTTGGGTGAAAACCATCTGTATGCCAACATGTCAAAGTGTGAATTCCATCAAAGCTGTTTAGACTACTTGGGGTACCGCATCTCAAACAAGGGGATAGAAATGGACCCTGAAAAGGTCAAAGGGGTGTTGACATGGGAAGCCCCTAGAACTAGGAAGCAACTGCTAAGCTTCCTGGGGTTTGCTAATTTTTACCAGTCCTTCATCCCTGACTTTGCGATGGTAGCCCTTCCTCTGACTGATTTGTTAAAAACCAAAGATGTGGTGAATAAGGGTAAGGGGGCTGGAAAGAGGGAAAACCCTCCCCTAAAAATAGTGTGGATGGATCAGTGTCAACTGGCTTTTGATAAATTGAAATCTCTCTTCACATCAGAACCAATCCTCAAACACCCTGACCCCTCCCTACCCTTTGTAGTCCAAGCTGACGTGTCTGATGTTGCAATGGGAGGGGTGCTATGCAATGGGGGCAGGAGGGGGAGCTCAGGCCGTGTGCCTACCTATCTAAGAAATTTAATGAAACTGAGCGGAATTGGCCTGTGTGGGAAAAGGAGGCGGGTGCAATCAAACTGGCTTTAGAAACGTGGCGCCAACTGCTGGAGCGGTCTCCCCAACCTTTTGAAGTTTGGACAGATCACAAGAATTTGGAAGTGTTAGCCACCCCTAGACGGTTGAGCCCTAAGCAGGTCAGGTGGGCCAGTTTCTTTTACCGGTTCAACTTCACCCTGAAATTTATCCCAGGGAAAAGGAATTTCCTGGCTGATGCTTTATCCAGGCTCCCACAACATGAGAGTAAGAGAAAAGAAGTCATTGATACTGTTTTCTCCCCCTCCCACTTGGGGCTGGTAGTCCTCACACATAGTAAAACCAAACAGCAGGAATCCCAAGCCAGCCCCTCGGTGGGCCCAGGGCCTGTGCCCAAGTCAGCTAAGGATGGTGCTCCTCCACCAGACATTAGACCCACTGATGCTCCGGTGGGACCAAGTCCTGAGCCCAAACCAGCCAAGGAGGTCATTTCCCCATCAGTTGTTAGACCCATTGCTGCTCCACCTGCACCAGAGCACTCACCACCGCCCCTCCTCCCACAGAATGATGAGGGTGGGTGGCAGTCCCAACTAGTGTTAGCCCTGCCCAAGGACCCGTGGTTCTTGGCCCACCCCGGGGAGGTGATCGTGAGGGACAGCCTGGCCTGGAAAGGTGACCATCTGTATGTCCCTGAGGCTCTGAGGACCATCATCCTCAGGCAGTGCCATGATGTCAAAAGTGCTGGGCATTTTGGGTATATCAAAACTTTACATTTGGCCCGGAGACAGTTTTGGTGGCCAAGGATGCGGAAGGAGGTGGAGGAGTATGTGAAGGGGTGTTCCACGTGTGCTATGGCAAAGGGAGGGACAGGGAAGCCCAAAGGCCTACTCCAACCTCTGCCTACCCCAACCAAACCTTGGGAAGTCATCAGCACGGACTTGAAAGTTGAGTTGCCAGAGAGTAAGAAAAAGACTGTTATTTGGGTGGTTACTGATCTGTTTTCTAAACAAGCGCATTTTGTGGCCTGCAGGAAACTTCCAACGGCCTCCCAATTGGCCAGGTTGTTCATTCAACACATCTACTGGCTCCATGGTATTCCTGCCAAGATTGTGTCTGACTGGGGAACCCAGTTCACTTCCCAATTTTGGAAGGCTTTCACGAACCTCCTGGGGGTGGAGCTAGGGCTCAGCAGTTCCCATCATCCCCAGACTGATGGGCAGACCGAATAAATTAATCAGGTTCTTGAACAATACCTAAGGTGTTATGTAAATTTCCAACAATCTGACTGGGTCGACCTCTTGCCTTTTGTGGAGGTAGCCTATAATAATGCCATCCACCAAAGCACTGGTCTTTCTCCCTTTAAGGTTGTCTCAGGATGAGATTTCAGTCCCTTGCCTCTGAAGGCGGGGTCCCCCACAGACCCGGTCTCGGTGACCCAGTAGTGTAATAAGGTCAGGGACGCCTGGCCTCAGGTAATCTCTGCCTTGGACTTTGCCAAAGTGCACTACAAACATCATGCTGACCAAAGATGGGATCCCACCCTGGGATACGTCTCCGGGGACCTAGTCTATTTATCCACCAAATTCCTTAAGAGCCCCCAACCCTCCAAGAAGTTGGGGGCCAAGTACATTGGACCCTTTCCTATTACTAGGGTGATAAACCAAGTGGCATTTGAACTGCCTTTGCCTAAACTGTACCGACATGTGCACCCTGTGGTAATGAGACAAGAACAGGACAATATCATTGTGGTCATGAATCCACAAAGACTGACAACAACATTATTTTTATTTTTATTCTTATTCTTGCTACACCCTATATCAAAAATCTCAGTTTAGTTTACCAAAAACATTAAAACAAGCTAAATTTAAAACAATATAATAAATAAGCAAAAAAAACCATTAAACATCAATAATAAGTTAAAAACAGATTTAAAAGCTTTCAAAACTATGTACCCCTGTATTTGGGTTGAATCAATGATGCTCGAAGATTTTGATGAGCAGCCACATTTTAATGTGGTGCCTAAAAAACATGAGTGTAGGTATAAGTTGGGGAGGTTGGGAGGGCATTCCACAGTTGTGGTGCCATGGCTGAGAAGCCCCCACCCCAGCAGACCTTAGTCCTCAGGCAGGCACATAGGGGAGAGGCATTTCCTCAAGTATTGAGGTCACAAGCCATTTAGGGCTTTAAATGTCATCATAAGCACCTTGAATTCAGACAGAAAACATATTGGCAGCCAGTGTAATTCCTTTAAGACTGGCATTATTTGTTGCGTATATGGTATTCAAATCAGCAGTTGAGCTGTTGCATTTTGCACTAGTCATAGTTTCTAAGTCTTCTTCAAGGGCAGCCCCACAGCCAGCACATTACAGTAGTCCACCATTGTATAGACTACAGTGGCTAGGTTATTTCTGTCTGGGAAAGGCCAAAGCTGGTAACAAGCATCCCAAGCCACAAAGTCCACTTGAGCCTCCAATGACAGGGATGAATTTAAAGTACTCCCAAATTATGCACCTGCTCTTTTGGAGGGAGTACAACCCCATTTAGGAAAGGCTGTTTACCCAATTCCTGGACCCAAGAACCACCAATCCACAGAGCCCCGATGTTACCAAGACTCATCTTCAGTTTATTGGCTCTCATCAAGCCCATTACAGCATCTAGGCACTAGTCCAGCATCTGTGCAGCCCTAGTTGACTCTGATGACAAGAAAAAATAAAGCTGAGTGTCATCAGTATGCTGATGGCACCCCACTCCAAACTCCCTTATGACCTCCTGTAGCAGCTTCATGTAGATATTCAACAGCATGGAGGATAAGATGGAACCCTGTGGTACCCCGCAGCTTAATAGCCATGGGGTTGAACACAAATCATTTTGGGAACTGGTGCTCAAGACAGGAACACAGCCACTGTAGAACAATGCTTCTGACTCCCATCTTACAGAGCTGATCCAGTAAGATACCATGATCAATTGTATCAAAAGCTGCTGAGAGATCCAGGAAGATCAACAGCAAAGCACTCCCAGAATAGGTCATCAATCAGAGCATCACATATTATTCCAAGACCTTGATTCTCATCCAATGTCTGTGCCTCTACACTTATCCAAGGGCCTGTCTATATGGGGGGGGGATGTGGATTGGTGCACCCTAACACCAATTTGAAGCAGCTTTGATTTGTCATAACTTTTTTTTTTTTTTTTTTTTTTTTGCAAAATCGCAAGCATGCAAAGCTATCTGCTTTTGCGGTCTCAATGGGCATGCCTGCAAATCAAGATGGTCGGAGCAAGTGACTTACTCATGTTTTTATTGTTGCCAGTTGCTGCTGCTGAAGATTTTTTTTTATAAAAAAAGCATATCTAATGTGCAAAAGTATGATATTTTGCCTAAATAAATAAAAGAAAAAGGGTGTTTCATCACCTGAGTGCACAATCGCTAAGGCAAAAATCCAACATGGCAGTTTCAGTTGCTTGCTTTTTTGTCAAGCTCTGCCCCCTGCCCATGTCTAACCTATCAGCTTCCACTTCTGCTCTTATGAGTTATGCAAATGAATGTGAACCAAATTGCCCCAATGAGTGGGAATGCACATTCCCCATGGAGATTTTTAAAAACTTCGGGAAATGACACAAAGGAGTTTTCGGTGGATCCCCCCCTCCTTCCAATTACTGCGGATTGATGCAGGATGCCGTTTAGACAAGCCATATAATCCTCAAATTCTATGAGGACTATTTTCACCATTTAGACAACCTCGAAGAAGAGGTAATGTCCTGCCTCTGTGTTTCCCTCAAGTGATGTCCCAAGGGGATGACCCCCCCTTGGGTATCAACCCCACAGGGGGGACTTACTGCTGGCAATCTGCAACAAGGGGCTGCCTCTACTTTTATATGCCCTTCCCAACCAGGAAGGTGAAGGCTTGGGAGGAGAGAAACAGCTGTTTAAAATCAGCTGCTTAGATTTTCTGCAGCAGGCAGCACAGTTCCAATCATTTAGGGAAAGCAGCAGCTCTGTGGGAGTAGAGGTCAGCAGATGCCTGATGCCAAAGTCACTCCTCCAGCCCAGCTCCAGCTAACATATCTGCAGCACTGACCATTAGTCAGTTGCATTTTAATAAACAAGTATACCCAGATAGCATTTTAACAATGAAGGAAAAGCTGTGCTGGGGCGGGGAATGCTTTTGCCAAGTGAAATAAGGCACAAGGCTTGCCTACACAGCTGCTAAAGCCTAACTTTTCCAATTCAGCAAGGACAGTCCTGATTAATCCTCTATCATCCTACTTTTTCAGTTGCTTTTAAAATGTCTCGGTCCATCTCTCCTCATCCCACATTCCTCCTTTGTCCGCAGCTTAACTAATCATTGCAAACTGAGTTCAAAGGGCAAAGGTTCAATTAACTCAGCTGGGGAAGAGGAGAATCTTTGCCTTCTTCATAAACTCAGGCAAAAGTAAACACTACAGCCTCTCCTAGCTCATTTGTTCTTCCTCATTAACATTTTTTTGCTGTCTTGACCACACTCTGATTTGGCCAACATTCCTGTTTTCATCTGTGAAATAGTTGGAGGGTAAATGTCCCTTATTTTAGCTGTAGGCAACCCTGCTTCTTCATGCTGCTTGCTACATAGAAGTGTCAATACCATTCGTTCTGACTTCTTTTAGGCAAATGCTCCCAAATCAGTGCAGATATTTTTATCAGCTCAGCCAACTGTCAGCTAAATAAAGTACATTATATAATGTGATGTTAGAGCAGCGAAGGCAGCCAGCAGCTACGTTGCTTCTAGAATTCACAACAGACCGAACAGAGAATAAAATACTGCTCTTGGTACCAAGATGGGAGCACAAGAAAGACAAATTTAAGGCATTACACCATAAATCATATTAGGTTGAAGTAATTTAGGAACAAGCAAGGGGAGACTGGAGGACCAAATGCAGCACTCAAGGATTTTCTATCTGTTGCCAAATATAACACTTAATCTCGGTGATGTCCTTCCAACTATACCCACATACATGCACACCACCAGCACCATACACTTAGAACTGAATCAAAATAGTCATGCTTTACAAGGCTGGTGTATTTACAAGGAGATGTATGTAGGCAATTTGACTCCTTTCCTCTGTCCCCTTTGGGGGTTGTTGCCTTCATTGTGATGGTGGTGGTGATTTCTTTAAGAACCTTCTCTAGTGCAACAGGCAATGGAAGTGGAAAACCTCTTTATAACTGGCCACTGGAAGCCATTGTTTCCTGCCCACCACCTTTCTTGGTATATAGGGTTGAGTGATGTTAATCCCACTTAGACTAGACCCATTGACACAGTGGAATTTACCTAGGTGTTACTTCACCAATCAACAATTAACTAAATGAGCCTACTTCAGTTGTGACTAGGCAACAGGATTCTGACCATAATATTTTTTTTTCTTATGTAATTGGAGCTACATTGGGTCACCACCTAGCAGCTGCTCCTTTGTCCCTCAGAAACCCACTAAAAGTAACATTATATCACAATGCAGCATCATTTCTAGTGCATCATTTACAGAGGATGGCAGTAGATTGGGCATTGGTAGGTGGTTTCCATAAGTGGTTGCTACTTGGACAAATCTAATCAGTTTTAAAGTCCCCAGATACTAAGCACCTCTAGTTGTTCTCAAGTTACTAAGCACCTCATCCATTCCCTTGCACAAGCAAAACCAAAACCAAAAACCCAACAACATCAACAACAGAAAAGTAGTGAGCATCTGAGATGTTTAAATTAGACCCTCTGGCAAAGAGACTCTTGATGTTTACACCAGAATAAATGTTTAAATCCACTTGGTTGTCCCAACTAGAGTTGACTCATTGAGCAAATGGGAAGTTAGTAAGTCAATATTTATATATTATAAGCAGGTCTACTTTAGTTGGATTGACAATTGGATTTAGTCTACATTTAGCCCTTTTCCTGTAATTCTAAACCATTTAAATTATTTTTAACCTTCAAAATTGTGGAAATGGTAATAATTTGGTGTGATTTATTATGGTGCTAAATTGTATTCATTCAATGCAGCTATTTTATTGTGTTCTTGCATGTGTTTGCTATTTGTCATAAATCTAGAAAGAAACAAACAGAAGGCTTTTCTTGAAATAATTTGATTAATAATTTTATAATCATGGTAAAAAACTGAAAGTAATTTCCCCTTAATTCAATGGGGCTTATTTCTAAGAAATAAGTATGTATAATTTTTCTGCTGATACATAAGGTTTTTAACCAGTTTAATAGAAGCAAATATCCAGGTATCTAGATGAGACTCCCTGGGTGATTTGAAATTTCCCCCCATTTGTAGTGAGCCAGAATGTGGAGTAGGCATTTCACAGTAAACACTGAAGGTGATGTGTGTTTATATATATGATAATGGGTGGACTACATCTCCCATTATAGGACAGCAGCAATCAGGTAAATGAAGGGTTAACTAGGAGCTGCAAAAAGGTTACACCTCTAAGGACAGCATCATCAATGATGTCATATCACCAGAGAGAGAACTGACCAATCTGGACTTGAGAGTGGCAATTTGAAACGATAATAAAGACTGCCTCAGCAGCTACGAGACAGGAGACAATGAAAACTCTGAGATGGGGTACATATTATCTCATAGAACAAAGAAGGATGAAGAGGCCCTGGGATGCAGGAGGGGATACCTCAGCTCAGAGATGAACAGACTGGACTCGTGTCAGTGAGTAAATTAGGGAATGTTTTAACTAGAAATTGCATCAGGGATTATGTTTTGTTTTCCTTGGCTGAATGATTTGCTGTTTCTGTAACTTATAAGATGAACCTGGAAAAGGAAGAGCCTTCTTCATGAGGATATTTGCATGTTATGAGCTTTGCTTGACTAAATAAGCCTTTTCCATCTTTCTATCAGCTGACACACACATGTGCCTTGTTTTCGCTTGGTCATTGTCTCCTTCTTGGGAAAAGAGGGAGGGAAGGTACATCTCTGCAACGGCAGGGAATAACAAAGAACTAGAAATCCCACAGCCTCCCTTTGGGCTGTATTGCAGGGACAGGAAAATCAAAGGGTGGTGGCAGCTAGACAATAGGGGGCGCTATTGAGGGAATTCCCAGGCAGAGGAATTCCAAGATTATGTCTCTCAAAAGGGCAGCTTTGGGCTTTCTGAGGCTAGAAGAACCCCCAGGCTGATCTCAATATACATGTAACATTATTAAGTAATGGGAATTTAATTCCAAAGATTCATGGAACTAACAGAATAACCATTAAAAATTGGGTAGCACAGTATATCCATGTTCCAAGAAAAATAATTTGGACTGTTTCTAGATCTGCTCCTAGATTCCATATTCTTGATTCCTATTTGTAACTCCCTAATGTGTTTCCTCTGCACCCCCTGCAATGGAAAAACTGCAACAAGAATAATTACAATGACAACCATATTAGCCCTTCTTCAAAGAAATGGCTATGAAAGATATGGTGAAAGATAACACAACTACATCCTTTGGTTTCTGAAGATTGATTGGAGAAGAGGGAGAGACAAGCCTGTTTGTTCAATGTGACCTTCTGTATTGAGTGTCTGAATCCTATAGAATGGTGTGATTGAACTAGCAGAGAAGTCTCTCTCTCTCTGGCTTTTTTTCCCAATCGAAGATTCAGGAAGGACTCATCCCGCGCTTTATGCAAGTGCGCTGATGACTAAAAAGGCCAATCCAAGATAGACAAGTCTGGTTGAAGTAGAGAGACACAAATTACCCAGTTTTGAGAACAGTGCTTCCCAGTAGCATTGCCTGCCAGAGGCAAAGGCCTGATTAACATTCCCTTTTGGTGGGCTAGTTAAATGCTGAGGTTGATAATTTGGCCCTTCCAAACCACAAAGAGAAATTCCAGCAGTGAAAAATCTGCAAGATCATTTTGTGGTGAAGAGATCTCCATTGGCATGACAGAACAAGCCCTGCAGTCTTTTACCCTGCAGCCTAAAAGTCCTTAAAAACAGAGATAAATGCTTTGCGATTTCCATTATGTGCTGGCTTTATACAGGTTAAATATAGTGAAGAAAAACTGCTTGTGTAGATCCATGTTCTTCAACAATAGTTTAAAGCCTTTTTCCAGATAAAGCATTCGTAGCAGCCTTCAAATATTCCCCATATAATCCATTATGCTATTCAGAGATATGCTCACCAGAATTCAAAGTCAGAAAAGACTCTGCTATATAATATAAACCTTAGGAATAGCAGTTTGTAACATACGAGGATTTTTATATTTAATTTTTGAAGAATATTTGAGCACTCTGATACTCACCACTGCTGGGACACTTACCACTCAGAAGACAGAATCAAGGGCAAGGCAATTTTATTTCTGCAGTCTGGATTTAGAGTGCCATGGGCTAGCCCTATCATTAGGCAGATTGAGGCAGCTACTATTGGGTGTCAGGAAAGGGTAGCAAACAGTTAAATTATTTATTTTCATATTAGAATTTGGCCCTCAGGGAGAGATATTTTTGAATTTTCCTCATGTGCCAAAATACATACTGTAACTAACCCTTTGGGTACTATTCACCTTGAGGGAGGAAGTATTTGTTGATCTGCTTCAAGAAACAAAATGTCTTGAATTGGTTCCAGAAACCCTTTTTGGCACCTACCTGAAAGGCAAATGTGATAGAGGAGTGGTTCACCACCTTTACTCTATGTTTTTGTTACTATTACATTATTTCCTTCATTTTGCCTCTGCCATATGACATCGTTCTGTATACTAGCTTCAGGGTTGGTGTGAGGTTTCCCTAGGTTGGAGGTGTGGTTGTGATAGGGCAGACTGGAAGGAACTGAGATTCTAGTTCCAAGCTAAAATTGCCAGCCTGAATAGAAAAGTGCCTGGTTGCCCTCCCTCCCTCCTTAGCCTAAGAAAGGAATGTAGAGTATCTAATAATCCTGGATAGTATCCACCCAACAGAGATGCAGAAAATGAAATGTCGGAAAGTGCTGATAATGGAAGGCTACAAGGCCTAATGGAAGAAAGATAGGTTAGAGAAGCCAGAGTGGAAGATGTCCAGCAACATTTGACAGCCCCCCAAATTTCTCTCAGCCTATTTGTTTATGTGGAGTATTTAAAAAAACAAAACAAAACAAAACAATAAATTTCACTTTGTCACCACAGGACTCTTAAAGTGGCATGCAGGAAAATCGATGGAAAATAATACAGAGCCTTACAACAATTTAAAGGCAAAGCAAATTTATAATCTTGACAATATAACATTATTCAAAGTGAGATCTCAAAGGCCTAAGAAAATAAAGCAGGTTTTCACCTGATGTTGAAAGGAGAACAGGTTTGACACCAGTACCAGGAGAAACTTACTCCTGCTACAACATCCACATCACCTCTGATATCAAGTGAACTTGAAGGGCCCCCATGAACACCTTCATGAAGGAGAAAGTGGTCTGATTCTGCCTGCATTACCTTTTTCTTTTCCTCTGTATTTCAAATGCCAGACATTCATGCCACACTACAGTCAACTATTTAAGATTATTTTTGCTGGAAAAATCAGAAATATAAGCCTGCCCTGAAACAAATTTCACTTTAAGATAAGGATTTAAATCATGGCCTCATTTGCCCTCCTGTTTTAAGCCAGTAAATGCTATGAATTTTCTCCTCATGACAAGTTGGAGTGGGTTTGTTTGTTTATTTTTTGGTCTAGCTCAGAGAGAAATCATGCCTTGACTAGATTTATCTTTGCATATTTTTGCAAATGCACAACATTTAAATTTATGATAAGTGCTGGTTTATTTATGGACTGTTAAAACAAAGAAACATGACATGGCTTGTTTTGCATCTTTGTGAACAATAGTCTTCCCTTTTTTGTAGATTGTGTGTGTTTGTGAGTGTACATTTTATTTCACAGAGGGGAAATGACACTAGGACATTGTTGCAAAACATAGCACAAAAAAAATCACTTTTTTTTTACTTGAGGAAAGGTCTCTGATAGAGGTTTGAGAATCTTCAGCAGCCTGTCCCTCAGCATAGAGACAGTATTTCTTGACCATGAACAAGACAAGGGCAAAATTTCTTCATGTTCCTTCTCTGAATTTGATTTTCTCTTGCTATTGTGCTCCTAACCTCTACTCTGTTTTTCTCTGTGCCTGCTTTGCTCACCATCCTTTTGACTTAAGAGCAAACTCCCTTGATCATAGTATTCAAAGACATAGTCATGTTAGGCTAGGTTGGTACGAGGTATGTAAAAGGATCTTGTAGCACCTTTGAGACTAGCTGAGAGAAAGAAGTTTGTAGCATAAGGTTAGACTAGTCTATGTCACCGGATGCTTGTCAGTCTCAAAGGTGCTACAAGGTCCCTTGATCATGTAATTTGTTCATTGCTGTTTAAACATTTATATCTTGTCATGTGATTAAATGGATTCCCATTCATAATCTTACACAGAAAAAAAATTGCATGCCTGTACCCCACATAATACCATCTATAACCAAACAGGCAATAGATAAAAATGGCAAATAACATCACATTAAATGACTAAAAAGCCAGATTAATAAAATGGTCTAGTGGTGTAAGTAGCAAACAGACCTGGGTCAAGTCACAGGATTATTCCTCTACTAACAGAAAAAAAGGAGAAAGTTGTGTTGTAGCACTTTTAAGACTGATTTGTTGTCGTATAAGCCTTCATGGACTCCGCATAGCTTTTTCAGATGCATGGAAAGAAACCTCAGTAGACATTAATAAAAAAAAATGAATGAAAGAAAAAAGTATTTATCTTCTACCATATTACATTCATCTGTCTCCCTTTTCATGTTATTTTTTGGATATCCACAATGCAAGGATAAACTGAAAAAGGAGACAGATGAATTGGGATACATTCACAAATTCCAGCCTGTTAACAAAAGCTTCAACAGAGACAATGACTTCTTCGTACACTGTGCATATTAATATGCTTGTTTCCCTCACAGCTGTGTGTGCCCACTTGGTCTTCTTTGGGAGAGGTCTACCTTCTGTTTTGTGATAATGTGTAGACTGTTTCTACACCCTCCAAAAGACAAAGAGTCCTGTAATATATCTATAAGACAAAGACTTCTCTCCATCATACATGTGTTTACTTGGTTATCTATGAATGTATGCAAAAATTAGCACACTGCTTTGTCCTTTTTAACTGCTCACTACCATTTAAAGATTTGATTTATCATCCCACCAGCATGCCAGTGTGTTTTGCATTTCTGTTACATGTCACACACCTTCCTACAACCGTGTGTGTGTGTGTGTGTGTGTGTCTGCCTGCTGGGGTTTCACTCCATTCATCTGAAGAAGTGGATTGGATTCCATGAAAGATTATGCCAAAATATATCAGTCTTGTAGGTGCACAAAATTCCTTCCTTCTTTTTAGACTGAACCATACCAATGCAGCCATGTCCCTGAGAACTCTACCGATAGAGATGCTTTATGGGACGATACAGGGCTAGGACACCATGGGGCATCATAGTTCCTGGTTCCAAGCATCCTGCCCATCTGGTTTTGGGTCAGAAAGACCAAAGTCAAGTGTGCATTGAGGGTTACTTGTAAACAAGCATGGTTGTGACATTGTACAACATCCTCCAGGAACTTCTAAGGTTTCACTTTGCTGACACTCGAGCTATTCTGCTCTGCTGGCCATTAAATAAGGTTTCCCAAATAACTTGCTCTGGACTAATTAATAGAATCATGTGGATGATAGATATTTATACAGTTGTAGTCATTGTAACATCACTGTCACCACAGTGGATACAGGAAGAAATACCTCTTACTTGAGCATTTTATTTAGACTATTCTAACAAATTAGTATTTTTTTTTCTTTAAAAATTTCAGCTCCTTTAGAAAGCCTTGTAGATTAGGCTTAAATGTGGTGAGATTTCTGGAAACAAATATTCAATATAGTTTCTGGCAACTTCAGATCTTGTTTCTCTTTTTCTGTTGTTTGCTCAGCTTGAGCCAAGATGAGACCACTCAGGGGTTAGCTACACTAGGTTAGCTTTTACTCAGGGGAGTAAAAGTCCAGATGAAATTTGATCTACTCTGTTCCAGAGCTTCACCACATGAAATTTGGACTACATTCAACTTTGTACCATGCCCTGCTACCCTCTCCCTATAATATCTCATAATTGGCAATATTAGACACTTTAGGGGGTCTAGTAGACTGAGGTGGATCAAGGTGGAGATCAGATGGAGGTCACAAGGGCTTGGGAAGGTGTCTTGGAAATATTGTAGCAAATACATCCAAGACAGCATTAAACAGAGCCCCTAGTAAACAGTACTGTTATGGAAGTATGTGCTAATCTCCTCTTGAGACCCACTGGCTATGAGTCATACATTACAAACAAACAAGTGTTGGTTCAAAAGTACCAATGTCCTGCTCTTATCAGCTGGTTTCATCATTATTCTTGAATATCTACCTTTGAAGAACTAGTAATTAAATATATTGAAAACTTAGAACAGTATAAGATAAGACCTTGGAGAAATTTAACGGCAAAGGAAATGACAGAATTAGATCATTTGCAAAACAATCCAAGAATAATTATAAAACTGATAAGGGCAGGGCATTGGTACTTTTGAACCAAAGTGACTACAAACAAGATGTACCAAGACAGCTTAATGATACTATTAACTACAAGATACTCAAAAAGGATCCCACAGTTTCCATACAGTACATTATAAACATTATGATACAGGATGCACTGCCCATGGGATATATAGATTTCAACACTGCTGAATATTTAACCAACCATCATCCATGGATACCTTTATTTTACATTCTACCTAAAATTCATAAAACAGGCTTTCCTCCTCCTAGTAGACCCATAGTTTCAGCCAGTAATTCAGTGCATTAACCTTTCTAGCCCCTATAGTCTCACAGACCCCATCTTACCTAAAGGACACTAGGAAATTCATTCATAGTATAGAACAATTGGAATTCACTAATACTATGGGTTTAGTTACCATGGATGTAAAATCATTATATACTGTGATTCCACACAATGAAGCTAGAGATGTCATTTGAAAATGCTCTTGACTCACGTGACAATCCTTTTCCACCTACTCATTTCTTATTATATATTTTGGATATTATTTTAGACAAGAATTACTTTACATTTGATTCCACATCATATTATTTACAAGTAAAAGCAGTTGCTATGGGTAGTCCAGTTGCCACTACTGTTGCCAATTTATATATATCATCAGTAGAGGTCACATACATTTTGAACCCAGCAGTTAACCCTTTTGCTAAAGAATGTGTGTATTATGGGAGATACATAGATGATATATTTCTCATAATTAAAGATAGGACCAGATTCAGGGACTATTTGAATGGATGGATAGTTTCCATCGACACATAAAGTTCACTACTCATCACATTCCTCAGGAAATTCCTTTTTTAAAAAAATGTAATGGTGTATGTGAATTTACATCAACTACTATTTTAAAATGATCATAGAATCAGAATTGTATGATTCTATGATCATTTTAAAATCATAAACCTACAGATTGTAATTCCTTTTTATATTACAATAGTTGCAATCACATTGGCTTAAAGATAATCTCCCTTATGCACAATATCTGAGGTTAAAAAGAAATTGCCCTACAGATAAGGAATTTTAGAGAGAAGCACACCTATTGGATAACAAGCTGAGATATAGGGGATATCCTCAGAGAGTCATCATCAAGTCCTTTCACAGGGCTTCATCTAGACCTAGACTTATCCAAGTCATACACCAGCAACACTCCAGATAATATTATTTGGTCTCTCACATTTAATAATCACTCATATCAGATCAAACATATTATATTAAAACATTGGCATATGTTGAGCAGTATAACAGGATGCCCCTAGCCTCACAGGACTTCTAGTTTATGAGATATTTTAGTACATAGTGACTTTAATAAGATTTCAAAAATTATTTCCTACATTTAGAGATAATTTTCATTGTGGTAGATGAAAATGTTGTGCTCAGTCACTCACTATTAAGACATTTCAGCATCCATCCACGGACAAGTCCATTAACCTCAGAAATTTTTCTAGCTGCCACACAGCTCATGTGATTTATGTTATCATATGTCCTTGTCAGTTACTATATGTGGGAGAAACGTCAAGATAAGTGCGGGTTATAATCAGGGAACAGAAGAGCAGAATCCATAATATTCTAGATTCACTCTTAGGAGAACATTGTAATAATTTCCAGCACTCTCCAGATCTTTTTTTTTTTTTAAATATAGGTTGTACCACAATGACTATATATGGACAATCAATTACAACTGCTTAGATGTGAAGCTTTTTGGATTTATTTTTTACAAACTTATTCTCATTTGGTTTAAATACCAGTATTCAATATCAACACTTTTTATACTGGAATATATAGATTCATCAGCTAGATACAAGAGGATCTGCAATAGTGATAACTACTTCAGGACCTAATTGTAATTATTATTTTTTTAAGTAGAGTTGTCCCTTCATATTCACTGGGGTTTGTTTCAGGACCCTCCGTGGATACCAAAATCCATGAATACTCAATTCCCATTATATACAATGGCATAGCAAAATGGTGTCCCTTGTATAAGATGGCAAAATCAATGTTTGCTTTTTGGATTATTATTTTTAAAGAATATTTTCAAGCTGTGAATACTTAAATCCATGGATACCAAATCCGTGGATACAGAGGGACAACTGTATTCATAAGTGGAGTCACTAGCAAGATGTTATTTGATTATCATTTGAATGCTGAGTATATGTACCTGAGTTGTAATCCCCATTGAAATAGTACAAAAGAAACTGTAACAAACTTTGACTCAGAAATAAAACTACAACAGCACAATTATCAGGATATAGGTTACTGATTTGGCCAATTGAGATTATTCATTCCAATTGATCATCCATTTATATTAATATCCACTATAATTTTCGGTGGTTAAGTTTGATTACATTAGCAATACTCAAGCATTTTTATAATTAACCACACCCATAGTATCCCTTTTAAAAAAGGTGCTTATTTTACTTTAAGTAGAACTCCCTTTACACTTAACAACAATCAGCCTCAGCCTCTCTACAGCCACGGTCCTGAACAGCAACCAGGGGTGTATTATAAAACCTTACAGGTCAAAGGTATTATAACCTTTCTTGTTACTTACAACTCTAAAGACAAGACAATGGGATAACAATTTGAAATTCACATATTTGTTTTCATAAGTAATATTACATTTTCATGTTTGGTTTAATAATACCTAATGAAATGGTTTGTTATGAATTCTTTTATTAACATCATCTATACAGAAGGTATATAATAAGAAGCTGAAGGAGTCTTTTTAGATTAAACAGTTTCATTATTATTTTATTTAGAATATAAAACACACAAACAAACATAACAAACATACAAACAAAAAAACAAATAGAATAAAATAATTGACTTCCTCATCAACTGAGTTTGAACTCACACAATTGTCATCTCATTGCTCTTTCTCGTACATTACTGTAATTTATCCATATTCCATATTTCCATATTCTTGGAGTACCTATTTCCATATGCTTTTATATATCTCGTCCTTTATCTATCTGATACTTGCATATCTATTACATATAGAAGTCATGCACAAATGTATTCAATACACGTTTGCTTCACCCAACATTACAGCAGATCCATTAGTATTATCACATTATCCAATATCTAGTTACGGTAATTTTTCCAACTTTATTCCCTTCCCAAATGACATCTATCTGTTCCATCTCTATCAATCAGAAACTTCTTCTCTCATCCTCTTTAGCATTAATCTATAGGTTAATCTATAATCCAAGTGGCTGCATATGCATTCCATTCCGACTTCCAATATTCTATCAATTTTGCCCATTTCTCTCTAAATTTATTTGCGGATTTATATTTAATCTAATATGTAAGTTGTTCCATACGTGCAACTTCTGTTTGCTCATCCATTCTTCTACTTCCGGTATAACCGTTTGTTTCTAATATCTAGCATATATAACTCTCGCTGTGGTGATCATGTATAGCGTTAAACTTCTGTCTTCTCTGGGGAAATCTTTCTTGATTATATTTAATAAGTACATTTCTGGTTTAAATCTAAGTTCAATCTTCAATATTTTACACATCTGGTTATGTATATTCACCCAATATTTTTTTGCTACTTCACATGACCACCACACGTGGAAAAGAGAGCTGTTCAGTTTCTCACACTTCCAACAAGTTGTTTTAACATCCTTATAAATTTTTGCCAATTTCTGAGGAGACATATACCAGTGGAAAAGCATCTTGTAACAGTTTTCCCTCAACTCCATACATGGCGTAAATTTCATATCTATCTTCCACAGATTAAACAGTTTCAAATACCCAGGAAAATCTGCCCTTGTTCCTGCCTCAGCTACCTCCATAGTGAACTATTCCTCTTCATATTGCATCATTCATGTTTATCTTGGACCTTCTTACCACTCTCAAGAGGACACAGTTTGGAGTAGTCATGATGATGTAAAAAGGACACTTGATATGTCTATATACATTTTGTTATGTCCATTTGTTTTATAGTTTGTAATTTACATGCCTTATTCATTGTTGTTGTTATGTGTGTGTGTGTGTGTGAGAGAGAGAGAGAGAGACTAAAGTCACTAGTCTATAATCACAACATGTTGGTCTTGTATTCCTGAGTGCTATTCAGGTCTTTCCTGAATCATTTTGTAGTTGGCTACAATGTGAGGTTGTCATAAACCAATCAGTTCCTATCTCCCAGCCATTAATGGTAATCAGCAGAGTTTCAGTTTCTTTTGTTTCTTTGGTGGGAAACACATATAACCTTTGTTTAAAGTCCAAATACCCCTTCAGGACATCAAATATAGTAAAAATATTATCCCCAAACAATAGCAAGGTGTGCCACGGTGGACGACACCAAGCCACTCTCTCTGTCATCATACATCTGGATCAGACCTCAAGTGCCACCTTCAGGCATCTGTCTGAGTTCTTTGCTATTTCTCAAGACTGGTAAATATCGCCCTATCTCCTGAATCTATTCCTCTTTCTGCCTTAAACTCTTTGATTGCCTTCTATGGTTCTTGTGAGCATGTGTTGCATGTGTAATTGCTTTCTGTGTTATTTTCCAATAAAAACCATGTATTTCATTTTAACCTGGAGTTCTCTGCAGTAAGTACTGGTATGCATAGGTGAAAAGATACCAAAGTTACCTGCCTCTCTCAGTCTTCCATTTGAGCTAATCATAATTCCCCAAAATATTAATATAGTTCTGACATCACGAGTAGGATCCTAAAGCACTTCCACCTATTTGGCTAACATTCTGGCTCAGCACCACAGCGTACCTGGCCAAAGCCTAAGGAGATTATCCAGGCACTAAATGTTTTTGTGTAAATTAATTATAGACTCCTAGCATTGCATTGAAAAAGGAAACGAAACGTCAACTAGAATTAATCTCTGGAGGTTGGCGTCTGCAATGCACTCTGGAGAGTAATTGGAGTACGTGGCTTACCCCATCCATCACTGTACTATCTTATATTTGGACATCTTGTTTGAAAGAAGATACTTCTCCTGTCTAATTGAAATGATGAAAGGAAAATGACTGCATACAAGTGAATGTATTCCCAAACCCTGCAAATAAGAATTTATGGACATTGTGGACACTTTGGAATTTACATCCTACATGTTTATATACATAAGGACTTGATTATGTGTGTGTAAAAATTTATATGTACTTATGTATTAATTGCATGTGACACTTTGTTATAATATATGCACTAAAACTAATTTCATTTAGAATCACTATATACACTGGAGATTCATAGAAAATTAATTCTTTATTATTGAGTTCAAAGATAATACAGTAATATTTCCTCTGTAACCATTTTGCAGCTGTTAGTAAGACATCACTTTTCATTGATGCAAGCCTGAGAGCCATCTGTGCTTCGGCTTTTCTGAATTTACCCCTACATGAATTGGCTATTTGTTTGAATTCTTCTTTGGTATTTCTCCCTTTTTCAATTTCTTGTACATGTCCCTTTAAAGTTTTCGCTCAGTTGAGAGTTCTTTCAACATCCATCCTGGTTTCTTTAGACACCTGCCCTGTTTCCTCCTCATTGGAACTGTTTGAAGTAGCACCTTCATTATCTCACTTTTAAGAAACTCCCATCCGTCATGATCTCCCTTCTCTTTTAGTATTCCTGACCATGGGATCACCCCCAGTAATTCCCTAAATGTTCTCAAATCAGCTTTCTTAAAGTTGATAATGCTTTATTTAATTCTTTATTAACTTTGTAAAATCATATCTTAATTTAATCTTCTTTTAAATTTCTGGAAGATGCCTTGAATCCCATCCCAGGAGAAAGGTGAGCTATAAATCCAGCCAACCAACTAATCAATTGTGGTGGTGTAAACTGCTGTATGTCTAGGTTATGGGGCTGGGTGCACCTTGAAATAATCTGGCAAAATTGGACTTCCAAAATGAGCCTCCTTTGGCATTATGAATCAAAAGTTTAGTAAATAATCAAGCACTGAAAAATAGTAAAACAATTGTCATTAAGCACTCCCACAAATAATTAACACTGCTTGCATCCTATCCTGTGTCTTCTTATTTTGTAGTAAATGTAATGAGGATGCTCCTAATTATACAGTGCTTGTTAAGAGTCTTGATACTTAAGGTTCCTTGAACAATAATGGAGGGGGGAAGCAATTTGCCTGACAATGTTGACACCCCCCATAAAAAACATTTTCAGGGTCCGTGTTTCAAGGAAAAGCTCAGTTCTATAAATTCTTGAGAGCTGTCTAACTTCATAAGTTATCAGAGCAAGACTGATTTACTTTCTATGTTGATTTAATTTGATTTAGTTTCACTGAAGGATGACTATATCAGGGAATATATAACTTGGACACTGCACATAATTAAGGATTTGTTCAGCTATGACAACTGAGATGTGGGTGTTTACAGGTACATCGTGGCATGATTCATGGTTTTATTTTTTTTAAAATGACAATTGATATACAATGTAAAAAAGCAACACAGAGTTGAATGTTTTTTGAATGATCATTTTGAAAGAATGATCATATGTTTGTTTGTTTGTTTTTGATTATACAGTACTGCATTTGGGTTATTCCCCCCACCCCCGTCTCTTTTCTGCTCTTTGCAGAAAATAGCCTTGTCTTATAATCTTGTTTATCCAAATGTCAACACTGGGTCCAACATTTCATAGACGTTAAATTTACCTGCCTGGGGAACTGCTTCCCAATTTTGTTCCCAATTGTTCCCAATATTTTGTTCCTAAATATTCCCAATTATGCAATTTTGTACCATTTGGGAGATATTATAATTGAACAATTGTTCTATTCCATTTCTTAGTAGTCTTTCACTTTTGCACAGAAAATATTCAAACTGACTTAAAAATAAAGAGTAATCTAATGCATGTAATCTAATGCATTACAAATCAAAAAGATATAATTTACTACAATCCATGTACTTACTAATAAATGATACAAAACAAGTATAAAAAAGCACAAGTGCATGCATGCATACATGTACGTGAGCGCACACACACACACAATAGAGATTTGAAAGCAAGTAGCAGTCAATTTAAAATCGCCATCATATCCTAAACATTGCCTGCAACAAAAAAATTATCACTAATTATATGGAATAGAGCAGATTTGAAAGTGTTTCTGACTACATTCCCAGGCTCCAATGGTGCAGTGGCAGTATCTATACATTCAGAGTCATGCTGAAAGAATTCTTTTTTTTAATTAATTTTACTTTTTTTTTTACAATGCATACAGTATAATACTATAACAGTAAATCATAATCTAAAGGCTCCCTTTATCTCATCCACTCTCCCTCCTTCCCTTCCCCCAATCATATACTTATACAAAACACTTCCCTGTCAATCCTCTTACTTATAAGTTCTCCTCTATTTATGATCTATTTTCATTACTTATTTCTTTATTCCAATGCGGAAATGAGAATTTACAAAATAAAGACCATATATATATATATATATATATATATATAAATCTGAAAAATTAACATACAAAGTAAGGTTAGAGAAAGGAGAAATAAAAAGAAAATTTATTCAGAGCCATATGGAAACTATTTATCAGTTACATGAGTCAGAGCAATAGCAGTTTTAAACCACCATCAAATCAGGCAGGGTTTTGGATAAATGACTAGTGGAAGATGTGATTATCATTACTGAAGGAATTCTTCAGATTATAAGGGGAATTATATTTGTTTTGAGTGATTTGTATTGGCTTCATATAGGCACACGTGCACACACACAGAGACACATATACACACACACCTGTATATTACTTTAGAAAAAGGTGGAAGCATTTCCTCCCTGGTCCAAGGACATTTTCATTCCCAAATGCACTCTAGGAAAGACCTTGTCATCATAACACAACATTCATTCAGGTGTATTGTCATGGGAGAAAAATGGCTCCCTCCACTATTGTATTGTAAAGTAATGGAGGGAGCCATGTTTTAACACTACATAGCAACCAACAGGGGTACTGTTGTGTTGTTGTTGCGTGCCTTTGTTTCTTAAAACTTTATCAGACAAACTAAATATGGCATTATAATGATGCCACATAAACGTGAAAAGATACATCTATCGGACAATGTCGCCCTTTCATATTTATGTCTCTGCCAAAACCCATCCACTTTTATTGATGACTGGCATTTTTGTGCTGACATTTGAATCTGTGTGCCATTGTACTCATGTCAGTGCAGTGTCAATGGCCTGTTTGACATGAACACCTCCGGGTGAGATCACAACATCCAGGTAAGTGAGACACTTTTTATGACCCTCCCTAGGTTACCTGTAAGTATTTAAGTGTGTGTATGTGCTTTTTAAAACTTTTTTTGTGCTGTTTTTGTATTTTTGGAATTTCCCACATGAGCCTCTTCTCATGAGAATCAACAGGATTTTGAACGAGGAAGTGAATGGAGCTCTGTTCACTTCCTCTTTCATTGCCAGGAAGCTTTTGTCAGGAAAGCAAGGTAGATGCAGCTTGGGGAGCTCTTTTGCTGGCATAAAACTGGCAAAGATATTCTGACAAAAGAATGGAGTATTTGGGGGTAGTCTGATAAAGTCCTTACTTACGGCCACTCTATTAAAAAAATGCAAGATTTATTCAGGGCTTTGTTCATTGCCTTCCTCTGAGGCAGAGAGGCTGTAACTTGCTGAAGGTCACCCAGTAGGTTTACATGACTAAGTAAGAATTCAAACCCTGGTGTCCAGAACAATAGTCCAATCGTCAAACCATTGCATCATGCTGGCTGTCATGAAGGATACTGTGCTGTGCTTCATTACAGGATAAGAATAGACCCAGCTTGGGCATGGGGAGGGGAATGCTGCTGCCTTTTCATGCAGTCGTTAGCCTGCTTTTAAATAAAATAAAATTAGAAAGAGAAGCCAGACAACTAATTTACAAACTGATACACATACTGGTCCTTTAATCTGTGAAAGTGTTCTAAAAAGCCATAAGAATTTCTTGAGACCCATTGGTTTCTATCCAAGTGCTCCCCGCCTACAACCGTTGCAAATGTGTTGAAATTGTTCATCTAAGAACATTTGGCAGACCCCGAATATAAAGCAGATTGAATCGGAGGGCAGCAGATCTCAATTGGCATAACATTCCAGAATGTTGGCAGCAATGATGAAAATGTCCTGTCTCTGAAACGTGCCTGCTCCCAAAGGCATAGAAACAGAAGAGGAAAGTGTAAACAACAAAGAAAGGCCATAGCTCTGGGAAAGATTGTGGCTTTGTATTAAACAATTCACCTGGTAGCTATGGGAGATAGGGATCCCACACAGACTATAAGCAGGCTTGTGGAGGAGGAAGCCTACTTCCTTGTTCCATTCCTCCTTTTCCATCAACACTTGGTCTCAGTACTTGTCACAGAACAAGGACAGCGTACAGTATATCCAAGTGGTGGAAGGGTTCCATCTTGCCCTGAAATGGTAAGAGGAAGTGTGATCTCCTCCAAATTTTGGTCCACAAGCCACTTCTGCTGCAGAGGAGGGAAATCCTTTTCTTTCACGCCAACACAAAAAATGTTAGTTTAGTGAAGGAGAAATGGAATAACCACCCCTTCTGTACTCATCTGTTTAGGCAGCAACTTTTGTTCTGTTCTGTGAAGAGGATAGAAACTCTTGCTTCCATTCTGACTGTCAAGAGGATGACTTGCCCTTCTCCACATTCAGCAGGGAAATACAGATCTTGACTTTTAAAAAGGTGACTGTGATAATTAATTGTATCCTAGTAACTTCTAAAGGCTTATTCAGCATGGTAGATTGCATGCTTTCTATGACTAAAATTCATAGTTTGTCTGGGAAAGGATCCAATTTTTTGGAAAGCAGCAGCGATTCCATGCAGATAATACTCTGGTAGATGGTCAAATGGTCTGTCTCAGTGTAGGACACCTTCATGCCAGCTTGATGTCACTGGTGGGGTTGAGACTGCTCTGGTCACCTTAGTGGATAATCTTTGCCTGAGCACTGACAAGGGGAGTGTGTCCCTGCTGGTGCTTTTGGATCTCCCAGTGGCATTCAATACTATCAACCATAGTATCTTTCTGGAATGCCTGAGGGAGTTGAGAATTGAAGGCACTGTGCTTAAGTGTTTCTGGTCCTGTCTCTCAGACAGGTTCCAGATGGTGGTGCTTGGGGATAGCTGCTCCTCAATAAAAGAACTGTTATATGGCATACCACAAGCTGCTATTCTATCTCCACTGGTATTCAATATCTACATGAAACTGCTGGAAGAGATCATCCAGAGGCATGGGGTGGGGTGCTATCAGTATGCTGATGACACCCAAATATATTTCTGCATGCCTTCAAAAACACCCTCAGTTAAGGATAGTGTCTCCTATGCATGAATGCCTGGAGGAGGTAATGGGCTGGATGAGGAACAATAAACTGAAGATGAATCCAGATGAGACAGAGGTGCTTACTGTCAAGGTCCTAATTGCTGGAAGTGAAGCAGCATCAATACTTGTTGGGGACAGAGGGAGAGTCTAAAGTTGCATGCCTATCCCTTTGTCTGATCTCTGTGTGTTCTTCATCTATGTTTTCAAGGTTTTACTTCCTACTTGCATGTAGAGGTCACTTCCCTGCCTTGCTCCAAGAAATTTTAGTATTTTACAATTCTTTGTCTCAGAAGCTAGAAGCTAGCAGACATGATGCAACTCTGCCTCAAGATGCCTTGCATCCACTCATGAGAATCAGCTTTAGGGACTCTTGTATCCAAGTTAGATAACTATTTCTATCTACCTATTTTTCTATCTCAGATGTATTGTCTGCCACAATAAACACAGGTTTTGCTTTTTAACCTGCACCTTGGGAGAAAGGCAGGATATAAATCCAATAAATAAATAAATAACTATTTCTATCCTGCTTTATACTGGAATCTCACATTGTACTTGGGCTACATTGCATTCTGCTTAATATAAATACCAATAATTTCTTACACTAATTTGGGTCTGGAGGTGTGTCAACACTCCCCCTGAAAGACTTGGAGTGCTTCTAGATCCATTTCTCCAAATGACATCTCACATAGATGTAATGGCCATGAGTGCTTACTACCAGCTTTGGCTGTTACACCAGTGGTTCCGCCTCCCAGGATTAGAGGACCTAAAGATGGTAGTGCACACACTGGTAATCTCAAAACTGAATTTTGCAATGTGCTGTAAATTGGCTCCCTCTGTACCAAGTTTGGAAGCTTCAATAGATTCAAAACTCAGCAGCCAGATTCCTCACTGGTACACCCAGGAGTGATCATATCACACCAATATTAAAATCACTCCACTGGTTGTCAATTAGTTTCTGGGCAAGATACAAAGTGTCGGTTGGTATCTTTAATGCTCTACATGGTTACCCCAGCTTTCCTACAGGATCACCTTCTCCCATATAAGCTAACTGTACATTTAAGTCCTCTGGGGGGGGCATTTGCTCCAATAAAACTGAGGCTGGATCCTGAAAACACTCAGTCATGGTCTACTTTCAAGATATGTTCTATAAGTCAACTGCAACACACATATGTGTATTTTAAAGAATATCCAGATACTGTGTCAACAGGAATTAACAGGAAGTATATTAAAAATCATATAACATATATTAGACATAATGACTAAACAGACATCTGTAAACTCATAATACACATTGTGTAACAGGCCGCTGCAGATTATTGAATATAATCTGTGTCCTTATTTTACACTACTAGGTACTTGCATTTACATAACAAAATATTCACAATTATTCTAACCAGCAATTAGTAATGTATTTGCAGCTATTCAATATAGCACACACAGATATTTTTACAGCTAGCCCAACCAGCAATAGTCAACTATTCCAAACAGAAGATTAAAGAACCTCCTATAACAAATTACAGTGGTTTTACAATGCAACAAATGGGTTTTAAGTATACAATATGGTTAGCATTTTGAATCACAGATTATTCCATTCCCAAAATGTGGCTGTGTAGCCTGCCAAAGAGGAACATATTTGCTGGTCTCATATGAAGGAAACCATGTAAGTGTCGAGGCGCCACAGTTTGCACCATGATGCTGAGCAAGGGGGGAAGACCTTGGCATGGGTTATAAGTTCCAGCCGCCCCTCCCCTTGCCCTCTTTTGCTTTAACTGGGTGAGAGTCCCGATGATCAATGAGTCAATTGGAGTGGTTGCAAGCTTGTCTTTGATGGAGCAAGCAGAGTGGGGAGCAGCGGCCTAACTGCAAGTTGCAGTGGCTGGATCTGGTCTCACAGTGGTGTTTTTCAGCAGCACCATGCAAGCGGGCTCACTCGTCTGTGGGGGTGTGAAGCCCAAAACAGGGTGAGGAGAAAGTGTTTGTCTTCGATTGGTTTGGTGACTGGGTCCAGTCTGGTGGCAACATTTTTGGGTGTCACCACCTGAGCGGGCCCACTCGCCTGGGGGTTGGGTTCTCCTTTTGTCTAGCTGGATTGCTGTTATGGTGGGGAAGTATTGAGGGAATCCATTTGTGCAGGGAAATATATGGAGTGGCTCCCCCTCCATTTTTTGGCACTTCCCATGTGAGAGGCTGACTTAGGCCCAATACAGCCTGTTAACATGCCTGAAGCCTGGCTGGGTATAATAGTTGGTTTGGTTGGTGTCACATGGTAGGTGACTGTGTATGAGGGGCCTAGTTAAAAGCCTAGTGCAGCTTGTTCCAGTGGGCCTTAGGTCTAACCTATAATTCACTTCACCTAGTTTGGAGTCTTGGGCCTGATGTTGCTTTGACTGAGCCTTTGGGGCCTAGAGTGTCCCTGTGCCAGAGGGACTGGGATCCAGTTGTCTGAGGTTATAGTGAGGTTCTGGAGGAACCAAGGGAAAAGGCCCAGCTAGGAAATCCCTGAGCAAATGTCTTCTACCTCCAGTCCAAGTTTCCTCTTCATTTGATGATGATGGCAGGGGTGCTATGACCTAGCTTATTTTAAGCTGATTGCAAGCTTTGGAGAAGAAGTGGGATATGGATACCAGCGAATCCACAAAATCAAAAGGCAAACTTAAAAGCAGACTTGCTAATGAGATTTTCATTGTTATAGATGCATTAGAGTGGGAAAATAACACAGATTTAGCAGCAGATTCAGCGGTGACAGAAGAGGCTACCCATACCACCACAGACACTACCAATCCGTTACAGGCCAATGACTCCCATGGTACAACACTGGCTTCAGGTGAGGCCCCAGAAATGTCTGATTATTCACATAGTAGGGTCAGTAGGCCTGGAGGGAGCATGCCTTACACACACACAACAGAGTCATACATGCCACAGAACATGCCATGCACCAGTTCTGGGGAGGAATGGGGTCACCTCATGGGTAGCCTTGGTCCAACCTCTTTTGGAACCCATGGGGTGTTTTTGTTCCAAATTTCAATCTGCATTGCAGTAGAACAGGTGGAAACCCATTTTTGTTAGGGGTCTGTGGCTTCCATGACCAAGAGGCTTTTTTGCCTGGGTAATAGATGGTGGTACTAGGTAAGCACTTTGCTACATCTACGATTGAAAAAATAGTAAGAAGAGATTATGTAGACATATTTTCCATGTTATATAGGGAATTGGATAAGAAAGAAAAAGAAGACCTGGATGAGAGGGAGAAAGACAAGATTAAAAAATTCAGGGTTGATAGAAATTGGGCCAGTTGGCTCTCTGGGTTCTTTATATATGCTGGGGTGCTGGTCAAAGTACAGCCACATAGAGCATATGCCCTAATTCAATATATGAATATCATTTATAGCCTAAAAAGGCACCAGGAGAATTCAGGATTATTCATCACCTGTCCTACCGAAAAAGGGAGTTGGTAAATGATGCCATCCCAGCTGAATTGTGCTCAATTAAATACACCTCTTTTGACATGGCAGCCAGAGTGGTAAGCAGTCATGGTGTAGGGGATAAGTTAGCCAAATGCAACATTAAATCAGCATTTCAGTTGTTGCCTGTTCACCTGGATAATTTCGAAATGTTAGGGGTTTTTTTTCCCCAAAGGGAAGTTTTACATGGACCGTGCCTTACTAATGGGGAATTTTGTCTCATGTTCTGCCTTTGAAAAGTTTAGCACTTTTCTAGAGTGGGCTATTAAGTTCAGAACTGGAGCTTGAGGAGTAGTCCATTATTTAGATGATTTTCTTTTGGTAGGTGGATATGGCTCAGGGCAATATACCTCTTTTTTAGAACAGTTCATGCAGCTGGCAGAGGAATTAGGGATACCTTTAGTGCAGGAAAAATCTGAAGGGCCTTCAGAGCAATTAGTGTTTTAGGTATCAAAACTAATACAGTTCAACAGCTTTGCAGATTGCCTTTACAGAAGGTTCAGGACATGGAGACCTGGGTGAGGGAGTTAAGTCCACAGGAAAGCTATTTTGAGAGAATTCCAAAAGTTCATTGGCCATCTAAATTTTGCTTGTAGGGTTATAATGCCAGGGTGGGATTTCCTTTGGCAACTTTGTGATGCCACAAGGGGAGCCCATAATCCTTATCATAGGATTAGGATTACTAGGAGTGTCCAATTAGACCTGATAGTGTGGCAAGAATTTTTGGCAGGTTTTGATGGGGTTTCTTTTTGGAGGGAAGAATTGAAGCTGAAGGATGCACTAGAGATATCCTGTGATGTAGCAAGGTCTGTAGGTTTTGGAGTTTATTTTAGGGGATGCTGGTGTGCCCAAAAATGGCCAGATGACTGGTTTGTATCAGGGGTCATGGCACATTTAAAATTATTAGAATTTTCCCCCATTTTGGTAGCAGTAAGAATTTGGGCAGCTGAGTCAGCTGACTCGGCTGTTTATTTTTGGTGTGATAACTAGGCCACGGTTCATGTTATTAACTTCCTATCATCTAGATGGAACAGGGTTATGGGACCATGTAGATGGAGCACTTCAGGCAGTTGGTACCAGATGCAGTGGACATGTCATAGCCTATGCCAGAGGAGCTGTGGATGCTTGGAAGGGTGAAGTAGTGAGGACCATAAGTCTTTCACTTGCTCTTAGTACAGAGTGCAGCTATGTTAGATCAGTGCATGGATTTGAGAAGTTTAGGAAGCATGAACAATTAGGTGATAGCTGGCCTGTTTTAATTCCTCACCTGCTTCAGTATTGAATCCACCTTCAAGCAAGAGGCTTAGTTCCTCAATCGATAAAAGTACATCTGTCAGCCACAGACTTTTTGTCAAAGGCTAATGGCTGCACTGATTATGCTAGTGACTTTTGAATTAGGAAGGTTCTAGAGGGATGGGCAAGGGAGAGAGACAGTGTTAAGGACCATAGGCAGCCAATATCCCCAGTTATCCTCAAGTATCTTAAGAAAGGCTGGACTGACATCTGCATTTCACAATACAAGGCATGCCTTTTTCATGCTGCTTCTATCACTGGCCTTTTTGGCATTTTGTGTATATGTGAGCTGGTGGTTATGGCCAGGAATGATTTGTCTGGTGGTGTTAGAATTTAGAGATATGAAATTGGGGTGTCAGGAGGTGGTTATTAAAATGTGGGGGTCTAAGATGGATCAGAAATGGAAGGGAGCTGTTATTTGCCTTCAAGCTTGCTCTGATCCTGAATTATGTCCTGTTCTGGGTTTGAGTGAGTACCATCAGTTAAGAGGATCTCACTCTGGCCCATTGTTCTGTCACACCAACAGGTCACCCCTGACGAAGTATCAGTTCTAGGCTGTCACCTCCAAGGCCCTTTCATGTCTAGGGTAGAATGGTGTAAAGCTTGGCACTCATTCTTTCAGGATAGGGGTTGCATCAACTGCCCATGCTATGGGTATGTTGGCCAAACAAATTCAAACCCTGGGGCATTGGAGGTCTGCAGCATTTCAGAGATATGTATGTCCCTTACATCACTAACACACTTTGATGCTTGTTACAGGGTCTAGGTTCATGCTAGCTAGAGAGTGAATCCTGATCTGAGGGCACAGTTTTATCTTGGGGCAGTGCACCAGGCTCGAACCAGTCACTTCGGGTCCCATTTGGTATTGAGCTAACTGGTGATGGTGGAATGGTTGGGAATGAGGGGACTTTGCTGACATAGTCTGTTGCCACTGATTTTTGGGTAATGCTGTGGTCCACTGTCAGATATTCAAGTCATTCATTTAGGAGGGAATGACTTGGGTTTACAGAAATGTAAAACCCTGGTTATATAAGCCCTGAAGAATATGCAAGTTATATGGTCTTCATGGCCAGGGACAACAATAGTTTGGTCAGCTGTTTTACCCAAACAGGTTTGCCCTGGGGGAGGTGACCTCCTTAAGATTGATATCTCAAGAAAGCAAGTCAATAGGGAAATTCGCAATGCCCTAGAAAAAGGGCTGGGTCACTTCATGCCGGACATAACTTATAAGAAGCCTGAACTCTACCAAGGGGATGGCACTCACCTTTCCAGTAGTGGGATCCAGATATTCCTTAAAGATCTCCAGCAGGGGGTGATGGCTATTTTAGTCAGCTGGTGGGGGATAGGGACTAAGCAGTCACTTGTCCCGTATCCGTGGCTGGAACTGGGGGGGGGATTTCTGCAGTCGGTGATCATCTATGGCACGATTTTTGGTGAATGATACATCTCTGGAACTGCCCAGCTAGTCATGTGACATAGGGGGAGAGAAAGGAGAATATTCTTGGGGCTCGCCTGAGGGTTTAACCCTCAGAGGAGGTCATGTGACTTGGGTTGGCCTTCTGGTAGATGGCTGGCCAGGGAGCAACCTACAACTCAGGTTTCTCCCTGGGGCTCAGTTGTTCTGCCCAGAGGAAGCTGAGGAGGGGGTCTGGGAAAGACCTACTGCCCTGGCTGCTCCCATACAAGGTTCACCCCCCACAATGCATATCTTAAAGAATACATTTTGAATAGGATAGTTAAATAAAGTGGCCCGTATTTTCATCCAATCTTTGTGTGTAGTCTCATTTCATCTGTTGGTCAGCAATTATTGGATACTATATGTGGCTTTTCAAGACCGACCCCACCAAGTGACTGCATTATTTCAAAACACCAGATGATAATTGGCAATGCTGTATACTTAGAAACTTCAGAAAGACAAAAGGATAATTGCCAACAAGTAAATTCCTCTAAACACATAAATAATGAACAAGTGTAATCTTGTTTCAACCTCTTTACAAAGATATAGTCATGTGTGAGTAAGGTCAACACTTTCCAAACACTCAGATAAGCATATTCAAAAGAGAAAGTAGATCCATAGGGAGAGGTAGTTAATAAATAAACAACTCGTTCTAATCCAAGACAAGAAGAAATGTAAGGATTTTTGTACATCTCTACCATAACCCAGATTTGATAGGGGGTGTCATGATGGAGTGACTGCAACTCCCATCATGGTGCCAGAACTACATTTCCCATCATCTGTAAATTTCCATTCCCTTCCAGGCAAAAGGTAATACAGAGGGTGGACCCTCATTCCCTAAACATGATATCACTTCACCTGACTGGAGAGCCAATCAGATTTGGCAATGCAGAGCCAATCAGATTTGGCTAATGGAGTTTTGAGTTCTGCAGTCTTTTGTCTGCAAGACACATGAGGAGCAAACGACACATGGTTCAAGGGACATCAGAGAGCCACATGATACCATGAAGTCTGAGGGAGAAGACTTCTCAAATGACTCTGAATTCCAGCATCAGAGACTCAGCTAGGCCAGCTTCTGATAAGCATGCAGCCTAGCCCCATCCCAATTGGGACACAGGCTGATACCATGGACCTCATAAATGTAAGTTAGCATTTTCTTTTAGCATTAGGGAAACTGTGTTTAGCTAGAAGTGTGTTAGTTTTTGCGATTTATTTTAATCCTCTGACTGAATGCTATTCTATGAAACTTTTAAGTTGGACCTGGAGAGAAATACCTTTTCTCCATGATGCTACTTCTGCTGTTTAATTGCTTGAACTAGAAATAAAGCTTTCTCTCTTTTCCTACAAGTCTACATTCACGTGCCTTGTACAGTCATAGCTATCTTGTCTCTTCTCTGGGAGCAGAGAAGGGGGATTTGGGAATCCTTAACAGAGTGAGTAGTTCACTGGTTAAAGAGAGAACTGTCCCAGTTTCCCACTGAACTGAGTTTTAAGTGAAGAGCAGTGGGTGGTGGCAGCTGCCAAAGAGATACATAGTTCCAAGGGATTTCTAGGTTAGAGGAACCCCTGAGAGTGTGTCTCAGATTGTACAAACACACAAGCATTTCTTCCCTCACTGTGATGGTGTGAATACACAGAGAGGAGGGAGGGCTCGCATGACAGGGGAGAAAGCATTTTTTAAAACTTAAAATGTCCTACACAAACTCTAGGGAACATAAGAGGAATTTCATCACATTTCTAGCCAACTTTGGCTACTGTAGGTATGGAGAACTTTTTTCCTAAGCTAGAAGTAATGTCAGATTCTCTTCTTGGTTTGAAAAATATGTATCCTGGGTCTGGTGGGGAAAAAAATGGGAAAAATTCACATCTTACCCCTAAAAGATGAAGGGAACATTTTAGGTACTTTTTTTTTAAAAAAAAACAAACAATAAGAAGCTTTTTGGGGTTCATCTCTCTGAGGTCTAGTAAGGGGCATCTGCCATCCCAGAACGCATGTACTTGCCCACCCCTGTTGTAACACTACACCATGATGACTCTGGACTTTATCAGAACCCCCCCCCCCGAACAGTTCTTTAGCCAGCATAAATTGTGGTGTTCTTATGCCAGAAAAAAACAAAACAAAACAAAACAAAAAACATACCAGACCTACCTTTACTGGCGTGAAAAGGCTTCCCTGACAGTAATGGCGCTCTATTTACTTCCGGGTTTGAAATCTGCTGGATTCTCGTGAGAATACGCTCATGTGGGAAATTTAAAAATAGAACAAAAAGAAAAAAACACACAAGAAAAGTTCAGCAAAGCACTAAAACACATTTTAAAAGTCCCAAGTACCCAGTGTGTGTGTGTGAGTGAGTGAGTGTGTGTGTGTGTGTGTGTGAGAGAGAGAGTGCCCTACCTGGCAGTCCCAATCACACCTGGAAGTGTTTGCCCATTGATGCTGCGTTCACATAAGTACAATGGTGCACAGATTCAAACGCCAGCAATGGTGGCAGAAAATCGACATGATAGATCCATTGATGGCTTGGGCTATCAATAAAATAGGACTGGATTTTAACAATATATGATTGTGAAAGGGCAACATCATCTGGTATGCACACCCTTTCGTGATCATTAGGCATCCTTAGGATGCCTTATTTACTGCATCTGATAAAGTCCTCTTTAAGTTTGCAACATTATTTTCTTTAAATATAGAAAGCAAGTACAGTTTTTAAAAATGGAAGAAGTAATTTCCCCATGCCTGCTTCTCCTTTGTAGGGATAATAATCCCCCTGTGTTTCAATCTTCAGCTTGATTTAATGAAGAAATGTTGGCTCTAACCCTTTGACACAGTCTTTCCAGTTATACCTGCAAGGATTTGAATGTTGTAAAATACCTTTAGATTCCTGTGTTTAATGTCTAGTTTAACCTTTTAAACCACATTAACCTTTGCATCATTACTGGTGGTATGAGGCTGTATTACACTCTGGTATTCATAAATTCCTTTTTTGCACTCGCTATTTTTAATGGCAGTCATGGGTTACTGCTACCATAAAGTATTTTTAAAAGCTGTTCTCACCATTTGTAGTGATTTACTTCTCCCAAATCTCAAACCATGAAGACAGGCTGATGCTCATTAATGTGATTGTGTATTTTGTCATCCTAATTTGACATGCTGGGTTTTATTGACGGGCTCTGTGTATGTGTGTCTATGACACACATATATATTTTGCCACAGAGAATCAATATGATTACCAGTCAGCAATTTTTTAACTTACCATCAACAGCTTTTAACTTTTTATTTTCTATGTGTTTCATAAAAAGAAAGGATTCAAACATTTCATTGCCTCTCTATCACAAAGCCTTAAGACATATGTTTGGGTACTGTTAGGGATATCTAGCAATAATTTGACAGATATTACAAATGAATCTTTTAGATTTTTGGAAAGGGAGAAACAGTACAGCTTCAGAATACTAGATGGAATGTCTTGAGTTCTTGATGTATACTTTGACATGCTTCTAGTGAATAAGGACAGTATTCAAGATAATTGGCAAAACTGAAATCGATCAAGTTGTTCATTGTCTAACAGGGTGCAATCAAGTAAGTTGTTTGTCTGTAGATGTTTTGTACATTTCAGCTATTACCCCTTCCTTTAAAAAAGTGAGAGAGAGAAAGAAAGAGAAAGAGAAAGAGAGAGACATCACATCCACACCATCAGATTTGTCATTTAGCCAACCTTCAAAGGTTAAAGACATTTTATATACAGAACTTGGACTCAAACACATCTTGACATAGGACTTTATCCTATGCCCCTTAAAGCATTCCTTTGCTGACATTAAAAAAAAATGCCAGCAAAAGAATGCCCCTCACCACACTCACCTTGCTTTCCTGGCAAAGGCTTCCCTGGCAAGGAAAGAGGAAGGAAACAGAGCTCCGTTCACTTCCTCCTTTGAAATCCTGTGGATTATTGCTATACCTCATCATGTGGGAAAGTAAAAAACAACAATTAAAAGAACACACAAAAAGTGACCCAAAGCACAAAAACACACTTTAAAATTTACAAGTAACCTGGGGAGGGTCATAAAAAGTGTGTCATTTACCTGGCTGTAGCAATCTCACTCAGCAGTGTTTGTGCTGGACCTTGATGCATAGACATGAGTACAATGCCATGAGGTTTCACACTCTGGCAGTGCTGGCACAAAAGCACCACATGGGATCAATTGACAACTTCAGCCATCATTTTTTTTTTAAAAATGTATCATCAAGCTTGCGCGGCAGTTTGGCTACACGAATGGATTATATTACAAGACAACAAGCTACTGACCCTAAAAGGCTCTGGTATAAAATTTGGATTTCATGCCTATATGTGGTATGGTAAAGAAAGGACAGATAGAAACTTTAATGACCATTTTACCAGAAAATCATTCCTTAAAGCCTGGAAAAGAGTCAAATCCAAAATCTATGTAAGCTCCCTTTATGGGTTTCCGCACAACAGCTGTTTAGGCAACAGAAATGATTCACATAGAGAAATTGTGGACATATAAAGAATTGTTGATTTTCCAACAGGGAGGCTGTAGATTTAAAACTAAGGAGGAATTAGAACAAATTCGGATAAAATGTAACTGGTTTCAACATCGTCAACTCCTAGAACGGTTTAAAATAGATAATAAAACAACAGGCATTGAGAATTTAAGAACTGAACTAGATATCATATTTCTAGATCAGAAGGGGGCTCGACGCTGGCCGGTGGGCCTATTTGCGGCCCGGCCGGCGGCCCCAGAAAGCAGCCTCCTGGCTCTGCCCCCCCTTCCTCTCCCCGCTCGCCGGGCGCTGTCCTGGGCGAGGCGGAAGGGGGGGAAGCGGCGACTGCATGGTCCGTCATGCGGGCCACCATCTTCCCCCTTCTCCTTCCCATCACCCTCAGCGGTGGGGAGGGGAAAGGGAGGTTAGGCCAATCAGAGGCGAGCTCGCTCGCCTCTGATTGGTATACGGATCCGGGTAAAGGGCAGCTTTCGTTGTGTCCTGTGGTGAGCATGAAGAAGTATTTGGTGGTGCAGGGGCCGGGGCGCGGCCCCTTGTTCAAACACCAAGATGGGATACCTCTCACCAGATTCCAGTTCACGAGCGTGTTGAAAATGGCCATCAAGGTTTTGGGTCTGCCCCCAGAGGAATTCACCAGTCACTCCTTCCGGATTGGGGCAGCAACCATGGCAGCAGAAGCCGGCATGTCCACAGAGTCGATTATGCGCCTGGGGCGCTGGCGCTCCAGGGCCTACATGGCCTACATCAGACCGGGCAGGGCGCTGCCTGCTGCGCCAGGGGCCCATGGGGACCAGTAGGCCTGCCTGTTGATAAGGTACTGGTTGGCGGAAGGCGGTTCCAAGGGAACGCCTTTGTGGCGGATGTTTGGGTCGTGAGAAGTTGGATATTCAGGGGTCTCCGTCAAGTTCAAGTGCAGGTCCAAGTTCAAAGCCAAGTTCAAGTTCAAGGGAGACCCCTGCTAGCTGCTAATATATGTTTGTTTACAGGGAAGGAGAGAGCGTCGAGCGAACGGCTCGGCCAGTACCTCTCTCCTTCATGCAGGGGAGCCGGGATGGACCGGTCCCCGCGCCACCCACATGTGTGGGCGGTTGGAGCTCACAACCCATACATTGCCGCCAACCATTAGCTGGCAAGTTGCGGCCAATTATTGCCAATATATATATCATTTTAATCTACCTCAACATTATATCATTGTATACCTCAACGTTTGTATATTACTAACCTGTACCTAACTGTGTTTTCTGAAGTTATCTGTAAGCAATACATAGTCAATCTAATCTGAGTGTCTGTCATTATTCAAGGGGGCGGTGGGGCCATCCGGTCTGGGTCCGCAAAGAGGTTAAGATATCAAATGTGTATAAATTATTGCTGAAATTGGAACTTGAACCAGAAACGGTGAAAGAATATATGATACAATGGTCCCCAAATCTGGGAAATAACATATTAATGGAGGAGTGGGAAACCTTGTTGAAGAAAAACGTGAAGTTTTCCATTAACAATGAATTAAGAGAAAGGGGGCTTACCAGCTCGCCGGTGGGCCTAGTTGCAGCCCAGCCAGCGCCCCCACTTCTTCCCCCCTTCCTGAGTGGCCTCGGGGGGGCAGACCCCCGCGACCGCATGGTTGGCGCGGGGGCCACCATTGCCAGGGCTTCTTCTTCCCGGCATCCTCCAGGGCCGGGAGAAGCGGGAAGGCCTGTCCAATCGGGAGGAGTGCCTCCTCCTCTGATTGGCAAGGCAGTGAGGCTGGGGAGGGACTTCTATGAATGAAGTTTTACATTAACAATGAATTAAGCGAAAAGTGTTATAAAATGCAGTTTCACTGGTACCTGACTCCTATAAGGTTAGCAAAAATGTGCAAAGAGGTAAAAAGCAACTGTTGGAATTGTGGAGAGTTAAACAGTTCATTCTACCACATGTGGTGGACGTGTAAAGCTGCAAGACGGTTTTGGATTGGTATACCCAACGAGATTAGAAAAATTGTTAAGAAAGACTTTAAATTAAAACTAGAGTTATACTTACTGAATATTTTCGAAGTGACTTTTCCTCTGAAACTCAAAAATATCATGCTTTACATGACCACCACTGCTAGGATAGTATACACTAGGTACTGGAGGCAAGATAAGATCCCTAGCAATGAGGAATGGATGATTAAATTGAGGGAGGTGGCCCAAATGGAACTATTAACATGTTGGATCAAACATCGCTTGGTTGAAAATTTCAGAGAGGAGTAGGAAACTGTAATTGAATATTGGAAAATGAAATGGAACGTATATATGGTTACATGGCTTAATGACTCTCTCTCTGGCTTTTCTTCACAAACGAAGATTCAGGAAGGACTCATCCCGCGCTTTCTGCAAGCGCGCTGATGACTAAAAAGGCCAATCCGAGATAAACAAGTCCGGTTGCAAAAAGCACAGCAGAAGGTCTCCTTGGGTGATGTTTTTGGGTTGTGATTCTTTCTGTGTTGTCATTTCTCTTCAAGACTTGTTCGTCGTGAGTTCTCAAGGCTGCAGCATTGTGGATAGTGTGTCTCCATGCCTCCCGAAGTGAGGCCAGGGCGGACCACTGTTGGTGGTCAATTTGGCCAAGCCTGAGATGTTGTTTCAGGGAGTCTTTGTATCGCTTTTTTGGAGCCCCCCTCTTACGCTGACCCATGGCGAGTTCACCATAGAGTAGTATTTTTGGGAGGCGATGGTCCTCCATCCTAGAAACGTACCCTGCCCAGCGCAGCTGTGTTCTCAATGCTGGTGATCCCTGCTTGCTCAAGGACAGCAACATTCGTCACATAGTCAGTCCAGTGTATATTTAGGATTGTGCATAGACAGCGCTGATGAAAGCGCTCGAGGAGTCGTAGGTGGTGGTGATAGGTGACCCATGTTTCAGATCCATAAAGGAGGATAGACAGTATGATGGCTCTATACACACTGATTTTTGTGCTTTGCCTCAGGTGTTTATTGCTCCAGACTCTTTTGTGAAGTCTTCCAAATGCACTATATGCCTTTGCTAATCTGTGATCGATCTCTTTGTCAATATTGGCATCTGCGGAGATGATGCTTCTCAGGTAGGTGAACTGCTGAACGGACTTGAGCACAGATTTGCCGACGGCAATGTGGGGATGGTGGTGTTCGTCCTGTGGTGCAGGCTGGTAAAGAACTTCTGTTTTCTTCAGGTTGACTTCTAGCCCAAACAGCTCTGCAGCTGTTGCAAAGCAGGATGTTAGGCACTGCAGAGCTGCTTCTGTGTGGGCAACAAGGGCAGCATCATCGGCGAAGAGCAGCTCACAGACTAGATAGTTTAGAGTCTTAGTGTGAGCCCTCAGACGGCTTAAGTTAAACAAGCTACCATCGCTACAGTAGCATATATAGATGCTGTCGTCTTTTTCAAGCTCTGCCATAGCCCTTTGGAGCATCGTGCTAAAGAAGATTGTAAATAAAGTTGGTGCAAGAACACAACCTTGCTTCACTCCATTAGTTATTAGAAAGGGCTCTGAAAGAGCATCGCCATATCTGACTTGACCACGCTGTCCCTCGTGTAGCAAGATAATCATTTTAAGGAATTTGGAGGGGCATCCTAGTCTTTCCAGGATCTGCTATAGACCTTTTCTACTTACAGTGTCAAAGGCTTTGATGAGGTCGACAAATGTTACATAGAGACCCTTGTTCTGCTGCCTACATTTTTCCTGCAGTTGCCTAAGGGCAAATACCATGTCTGTAGTACTCCTATTGGCTCTGAAGCCACATTGGCTTTCAGGGAGAAGTTCTTCTGCAATAGCAGGAACTAATCTGTTCAGGAGTATCCTTGCAAGGATTTTTCCAGCAATAGAGAGCAGTGTTATGCCTCGATAGTTTGAGCAATCGGATTTTGCTCCTTTTTTCTTGTATAGGGTGATGATGACTGCATCTCGGAGGTCTCATGGCAGTTCCCCTTTTTCCCAACAATTCACAAGGAATTCGTGGAATTTTTCGTGGAATGCATGACCTCCGTGTTTCCAAACTTCAGGTGGGATTCCATCAATCCCAGCTGCCTTGCCGTTTTTCATCTTCTGTATGGCCTTAAGGGTCTCTTCCAAAGTGTGAGCTATGTCCAATTCATTTTTCATTGGTTTTTGTATCATATGTTGGATAGCTGAGGCTTGGACTCCTCGGTTGGTGCTAAAGAGACTTTGAAAATGTTCAGCCCAACGATTTAGGATGGAGGCTTTCTAGTAATTAATGTATGACCATCTGTACTGTATAAGGAGCTTTGGACCTGATAAGTAGGTCCAAACACTGCTTTAAGAGCTTCATAAAATCCTCTATGATCACCCAGATCTGCACAGCATTGTGTCTTTTCTGCTATATTGATCCACCACTTGTTCTGCATGTCTCGGAGTTTTTGTTGTAGTTTGCTACATGTGAGGCGGAAAGCTGCCTTTCTTACATGACAGGTTGGCTTGGCGAGGTATGCCTGGTGAGCAGCTCTCTTCCTTGACAACAGCTCCTGGATCTCTTGGTTGTTTTCATCAAACCAGTCTTGATTTTTCTTGTGGGAGAACCCGAGGGATTCTTCTGCAGACTGGAGGATACTGTTTTTGATATGTTGCCAAAGCACTGTAGGAGAAGGATCTGTAGGATGGTCTTCAAGTTTCGTTTGTAGATTTGCCTGGAAGTTGTCTCTCATGGTAGCTTGTTGAAGATTGTTGACTTGGAGTCTCTTCTTTAAGATGCCACACCTCTTAGGTTTGAACTTAAGATGAAGATTTAGTTTACATCTGACGAGGCGATGATCTGTTTGGCATTCTGCACTGGGCATCACTCGGGTATGACGGACATCACGAATGTCTCTCTGACGGACTAGAACGTAGTCAATGAGGTGCCAATGTTTGGATCGGGGATGCATCCAGGTTGTCTTCAAGCTATCTTTCTGCTGAAAGATTGTGTTTGTAATAGTCAGCTGTTGTTCTGCACAGAACTCTAGCAGGAGGCGTCCGTTATCATTGCAGTTTCCAACACCATGATTGCCTAAGACACCTTTCCAGGCTTCGGAGTTCTTTCCTACTCTGGCATTGAAGTCACCAAGTATAATAATTTTATCTTCTACAGGGACTTTTTGTATGAGTTGGCGTAGGTCTGTGTAGAATTTGTCTTTCTCTACAGGGTCGGCTTGCATAGTTGGGGCATATATACTAAAGAGAACAACATGTGGGAGGCGTAAGGAAATAATGCGATCAGAGTGTCCTGTTGGCCTCAGCCTCGAGCGACCAATGTCCTGAACCGCCTGCATGCAGGGTTGGGGCTGCGGCTTCCAGTGCATCTTTACACCTGCCGGTTTCGTCCCTCGCCAGTCGCTACAGGGCTTTTTTGGAAATGGATTTGTCCTTCGAGCCTGTGCAATGGATTTTTCTGGTGGAGTGCAGCGTGCACAGAACTGGCCTCACCCTTTAAACCAGAGGTTCATCTGCCGTGGCCTTGCAAGCATGGATGTGGCAGCGAGGTCCTCGGGCCGTAGGTTTGATTAGAGTTTCCTTCTCTTAGATGGTTGACCTTACAGGGTTGGACGAGCACCATCTGCCCGGGTTTGGGATTAGAGTTTTCCTTCTCCTAGGATGGTTGCCACAAGGCTAGAGAGCCCATCCTGCCCTTTGACGCTCTTTGTCAGACCCTTCGGTTTTGACCTGTCTGGCATGGGAGACCCTACCAGTGGCTATTATGCCACCGCCAGCATAGCTCAAAACATCATTAGGGTATGCTAGCCTCTCTCCCACGACATGGGGGCGTCAGTGGAGAGGTTAATGACTAAATATAATATTAATCAGCTTACGAAGTAAACCTCCACATAAAATTATATTGTTTATATCAAGGTTTATAACCCCTCTGTTAGATAAAATCAGGAAAATAGCAATTAATGTAGGGAAGCATTGTTAATATGATATTGGGAAATTTGTCGATAAGATTAATGACAAGAAATGAAGCCTGATTTATCCATGTAAACAATATAGTAACTGAATTCTTTTTTTGATATGTGGTAACGGAAGCCAATTTTACTTTGTAAGGTGACCCAAACACTGATGAGGTGGAAGTTGATTCATATCTTATGAATTTGCTATATGTATACTATGGGAAAATGTGTGGTAAATAATGATGATGATGATGATGTACAGGTTTTGGCAGGGACATAAATGTGAATGGGTGACGTTGTGTGTTACGTGCACCCTTTTGCATTCATATGGCATTGTTATGACTCTGTATTTTATGTGTCTGATAAAGTCCATAGTCACGTTGAGATTTTGCTGCCCCTGAATATGCCTATGAAAATATTCTGTCTTCACATACTTTATAATAGGAAAAAAGAGATAATCCTACACAAAGTATACTGTTTGTAATAAAATGCAGCCTACTTTCAAAGAGGCAAAAGGCCTGCCCCTCTGTCTTTGAACCAGTAACCTTTTAATATAACTAAGTCACCAATAAATTATGTACCCTGTGTAGTTTGGGACTTCATTTGAATCTCTAAAAATGCTCCAGCTCTGACCTTTTCATGCAAGAGAAGTCAAACGTGGTGACATTATCACATTGCATATTTTATTATTTTTAAATTCATCATTTGTCAGGACTCTGTAGGAAAAAAAATGATTGCAATGCCTACTTAAATCTTCAACTGCAATAAAACATCATTACATAAGACTCTGTAGGAATTTATTGTGCTTCTACAGAGCATTTTTTTTACAGGAAAGAGGTTTTGATAATGTGGCTATTCATCCCCATTGGTTTCTTTTCTCTATGTTCCTTCTAACAATGTGAGCATGAAGAACAAATGTGATCTTTCAGCACCTATATCTTTGGCTCAAGTTTACTACCTAACAGAGTAATCCAAAGTGTGGTGGTAATGAGAAGTTAGATGTTGGATGGCCCACTGCTTCCACAACCCTGCTTGTAAACAGTAGTTTCCCCTTTTCCTTTTCTCAAGGTATCTTTTACTTGTTTTTATTTTAAACCAATGTTCCTCAGAGTAACATATAGCTATCATGACTGGAAGCAGTTTATATCCTTATATGTGGCAATTTGTCCAATCCCCCTTTAAAGCCATCCAAATTGGTGGCTGTGATAGAACTCTTCTTCTTGTTGGTCTCTCAGTTCCAACCTTTCAGCTCCTGTCACTCATCTTGTTCTTTTACCCTTAAAATCCCTTCCTGGATCTGGCACCACAGCTCTGGATACATGGAATCACAAGACAAGACAAATTGCTGTGTTGATCTGTGGGTCCAGGGTAGTAAGTGTGAGCAGTTGTCCTTGTTAGTTATTAAATTAAAATATCTGGACAGAAACATAGACATCTCTCCCTCTCTCTCTCTCCAACCCCACCTCCCATTTATTTCCCCATAGGGTCCCCTCAAAATGAGTTTCATGAGTTGTGATTGGCTGGCTCTACCCTGACTTGCCCAGCTTCTTGCTTCACAGTGGGTATTGCTACATCTTGTGGCAGTGAATTTTAGGAATGTTTGATCTCAGGACGCAGGCTGAAGAGTCAGGGTGTTGATGTTCTTTTCCAAGTGGGAAGACAAATCTTGGGGTGAGCAGCATTCGAGGAAGAGAAAGCTTAACCTTTGTATGTGATGTGGTTCAAAGTCTGAGCAAACATTTCCAACCATGCCCATCTGGGACCAGGGCTCTTTTTTTTATTATTTTATTTATTTATTTATTTATTTATACCCCGCTCTTCAGCCACAAGGCTATCAGAGCGGCTTACAAATTGTTTTAAGCAATAGCTATTTACACATCTAACTGCATTAAACAGTTTCCATGCTCAGCATGATGGTGACACATTTGTGCTGCACTTGCACAACCTTGCTACAGCAAAAAAGACAGAAGAAAAAGGAGGGGAAAGGACTGGGCAGGGCCGGTTTAAGGCACCAGTGGAGTCAGCATCCACAGCAGGCCCCATCATTGTGCCCCTCCAGTAACCCTCCTCCTGCAAAAACATTATTATTAATAATATGAATATCATGTACTGTGAATAGCTTAGGTTGAGTTAGGTTACATTGACCTGAGTTAAACAAATGCCTCCCCCCCCAAAAAATAAAGCATTGCAGCCCCCCCCTCCCAATTCCTTAAACCAGTCCTGGGACTGGGGGTAAAAAGAGACAATTGGCTCCTGCAGTTGAGACCATGGCACTTTTTAAAGCAAAGCAGGGGGTAGAGTACCAGCATTACAAATTATAGGCCTTCCTGTAGTATGAGTACAGGCAGCAATGGGCCTTAGCTAGGAAAAAGAAAAAAGAAAAAGAAAAAAAACCTCCCTGTCAGTAAGCTTTCCATAAGCAGCAGCAGCAGCGTAGGCCCTGAGTTGGGGGCAGGGGGCTATAGGTAAGACCAGAGAAGATGCAAGATCTAGCAAGAATGGCAGCAACCATTACAGCTACTGGGTGAATGGGAATGCCTCCCTGGCCATAAACAATCCCCCCTCCCACATTTTCAGTTTCCATATTAGCTGGTTAGCTGTTCCCTCCCCATCCAAATTAGGGGTCCATTTACATAGCTTTTCCTCATATATTTTTTTCCATAGTCAACTGAACCAAAAATAGTCCTGGCCTGTCTCCCAACACCTTTCTGCCCTGCCAGTGTGATGTCACAAGGGCCCACACCTGTGACACCACAAGGCCCACCTCCTGGTATCAGGTTTTGGCCCTGAAATCTCAGGGAATGACATTCTGCTGACTTGGAAATTCCAGTGAGTTCTACAGTTTAACTTTGTGTGCTGCATGTACTTTTTATCTTGTTGAATCCAGTCTTCCAAAACACACACACACACACACACACACACACAGTAGGACTATGAAGTGAATTAGGAGATGAAAACCACAATGGATGGCTCCAAGCATCACCTTTGAGATATGAATGTTTTTCACTCTTCACTGCCAACATGCCTGAAAGGTGTGTAGAATCTCTCTCACTGTCATCAGTCTTTGTTAGTCTCATAAGTCCCCTGAGGTGAATGATGCTGTCAAGAATCAAGGGGCTGGGGCTAATATACCCAGTTGCATCAGACTGGTAAATTGAGAAAGGTTGCTTAGGATAATTCTCCTTTTACTGTGCCAGTATCTCATGGTGCACACCAGCATGTCTCTCCGACTCTAAAATCTGAATTGAACCTACAAGTTGTGATCTATTTATATGGGGAATATGTCAGGCCAAATCAATCCAATTCTAATAAGCTAACTGATGCCACAACACAGAATAAATGAAAACCTCCTTTTCTCATAGCCAGTTTAAGGGCAAGAACCAAAAATTCCAAGTTATCCCACAATGTCAAAAGGTTCATAGATGAGGTGTTCCTACAGGTAGGAACTTCATCCTGGAGGAAGTGTCCCTGTTTCTAATACAACCAAGAAATATATGTGTACAGTACTTGTTCCAAACTTATTAAGCCACCTATATCAATGATATATTGAAGTGTCAACTGTCCTTTTCTAAAAGCAGCAAGTGCTAGGGAAGTCAGTATCTAGAGTAAACTGATGGGCCTAGACAGTCCAGATCCCATGCATATAGTCCTGTTCTTGTCCAAACATGAGGGAAGGGATAGTAGCAAGGTCTCAACTATCCCAAAGTCATTCATGGGAAGCAAACACTCATGGAAAGCCAAGGTGAAGGCAGGTGACAACAATTCACACAATGTACAGCCAGTCCAGGGGTCAGAAGTACAAGTCATCCAATTGTTTAGAAGAATATACGTCAGTTTAATGAATGGCACCCTGTAACCAGAACTCCCTCTAGTCCCTGGGTGATTTATAGCCACTTGAACTTGGCATGCCAACTGGGTAATTGCTCAGCACCTCCTATTTAAACTTTTGAAACCAGCGTTGAATAAAATCTTCTTTGTTCCCTAATAGATCATCATATCTTTTCCTTATTAATTCTGTATTATGTGAATGCTGACTCATATGAACAATCTGGAGAGCTGGGTTAATACAGTATTCTTCCTGCAAAGAAGACTTACACCCAGTTGTATGGCAAGCTGAATGTAAGTATTTCACAGTTTCATTAACAAGTGGGAAATGCTTCATTGATTGCAAACATACTTTCCTCATCCACAAGCCTAATCAATATGAAAGCAAATATAAATGCAGAAATAAAATACAACGTTGTGGGGTTATGAGTCACACAGCAACAAAATATAAACTGAAATCTACTGTATCTCTAACTCAGAGATGCATTTTACCAGCCCTGAACACCAAACAGTTGTTATTTCTATGAGCATCAGGACTTCTGTGCTATTTTATCAAAGGTGGGCTGTAGCTATAAATAAAAAAAGTCATTCTTGACACTTTGCATTCTATTTAGGCTTGTGTGGGCTGTGGCATTTCTCTCTGTGACTCAGAACTTTGCTATTTGTCTGTGAAATGCTTATAGATGAAGTTAATGTTTGTTGCAATGATGTGGAGGCTTTAAAACTTTCACCAGTGACAGTTCTGTGGAATGATGGTCTTATCTTAATATCTCCTGTGTCAGCCTTATATATATTTTACAGATATATTTTTGATGCTTGAATTAATTGGCCAAAGTATCTTGGAGCAAAATCTTTTGAGATATTTTCTTATACAAACACCAGTTTGGAGATTTAGATTTTAAAGTGTTTGAGTAAGGGACTTGTATTATTTATTATTACTTCATGCATTTTATTCTGTAAAACACCACTTGCACTGTTCTTGAGCCAGGAAATGTCAAAGTGGTTTCCTTTAGAGACCTTCAGAATTAAATGGACCATTATCTAATGGAAGGGTCAAATAAAAAAAAATCATGGACTAATAATTGGATTGAATTCACTAAGGCAGGTACAAATGCATAACCACCTTAATTACAGAGAATACCCACTGGCCAAGCAGCAGCCACTGTGATCAATGGGGGTTCTGTTCCCTGTCGAATGGACAGCAGCTGACATTGCACCCCATCTCTTGAGACTCTTCCATGTGACAGCCGGATGCAGAGTCCCTGTCACAGTTCCCCTTTGCGCCACAGATCACTCATATGAGGGGAGGTGGGAATGTCCTTATTGACAGGGGAACAGATCCTCATCAATCACAGTGGGTGCTGCCCCATAAGTGGGAATTGGGGTCTTCCATGGTCCCTACATATCCCCTAAACTAAGGAAGACATACAGATATTGAATATGAACAAGTTTCAAATGCATACCTCTAGATTACACATTCACAGTTGCCTTAGTGAATTCCAGCATGCTGTTTTTGTTGTTATTTGTATCCCAGCTTTTTCCCAAAACTTGGAAAAAATGTAAGCCTTTTGAAGTTTTGATATATTCAGGGGAAGGCTTTCTATGGGTACCAATGATGTCATAGCATTATGAGTTATGCTCGATAAATATGAATTGCAAGAAGACTTTGACACTTAAGGCAGGGAGCTACCTCTTGCTGAATCTGCATGAATTGTAAGAGGCATGGTAGCTGGAAGAGTAGGGCGGTGAAAAGCCTGTCCATTTTGGAGAAGTCAAGCCTCATTTTAAATAACAAATTGGAATTTCCCTTCCTTCTGCTGACAAGGAAATGATCTAATTGATGTGTTCAGGAGAGCAATCACTGCTCAACTCTCTTGTTTACCTCCACTGAGTGGAGACCCTGCCAAACTGGTTGAGATTGGTACACACATACCCCACTGTAAGGTATTATATAGCTTCCAGAAATGTTGGTTGATTCTGTTGGAAACAATGTTCCTTTAAGACAAGGTAAAATATTTTGTATGGCTGTGAAGCGTGTATAACACCAGGTGTCAACCCAGAGTAATCAGCACAATATATGAGTGAGCCAGAGCAGGTGTGCGTTGTAGTGGGGTGGAGTAGTTACTGTGTAAGTTTGCTGAGAGTAGTGGGTTGACTATTGTATTTTGCATTACTTCAGACATTGTATGTTGGTGATATATCTTGCAACAAGAGATAAAGAGCCTCCAAGGACTTTGGAAGAAGCCAACTGCGTCTGTGTATCATTTCAAGGATGACCAGTGCCATATTGCCAAATACTGCTAAAGGGTTCTGTGCTTCTGCACTCTGCTGTAATAGCTACTGTTGAGGACAAGCACCTCAGACAGTGCTGATAGTTGGCTTCTCTAGTGGGCCTAGTTTTTGTATTTGTCACTGCATGCCTTGTAGGATTCTATCTGGATTTGAAGAGGGCAATGTTTGTACTTAATTGGCTTTGTCCTATGTATGCAACTCCATTGTTTTCATCTCAGAAGACTATCAAAGAGTCATCACCAGTGCCCAGGGGGTGAAAGGCAGAAGTCATTTTCACATCTGCCCACAGACCAAAAACCTTTGCACATGAGCCATGGCATTTGCACTCATCACTTTGAGCACCACAGAAAAACATTAATACCTGACAATTCTGAAAAATCTTCCAAGGCAGCACCATATACGGTGTGTCACAGTAATCCGAACAGTATATAACTAAGGTATTTGTCACCCTAACCAGATCATCTCCAAGCATGGGCACAGCTGGCACAGTCACTTTAACTGGTGCAACTATACTCCTTTAGTGGCCACTGTCTTAAATTGGGCAACCAAGCTTCCTCTTTTCAGAGGATGGGTAATCCCATCTGCCACTGCCCGAGTCCCTATTCATTGATTTGCCTTGCAAAGTGTGCTCACCACTGGCTCCTCTTCATCCTGGAGAGAATTGACTAGTGGGGTGCTACAGGGTTCTGTCCTGGGCCTAGAGCTATGCAACATATTTATCAATGACTTGGGTTAGGGGATAGAGGGCATGCTTATTAAATTTGCAGATAACACCAAATTAGGAGGGGTAGCTAATACCCCAGAGGACAAGATCAGAATTCAAAGTGACCTTAACACATTAGAAAACTGGACCAAAATTAAGAAAATTAATTTCAACAGGGAGAAATGTAGAGTACTACACTTAGGCAGAAAAATAAAATAAAATGCAGAGATATAGGATGGGTGACACCTAGCTTGATAGCAGTGCATGTGAAATAGATCTAGGGGTCTTAGTGGACCACAAGCTGAACATGAATCAACCGTGTGATGTGGCATCCAGAAAAGCCAATGTGGTTCGAGGCTACATCAAAAGGAATATAGTGTCCAGATTGAGGGAAGTAACAGCGCCACTCTATTCTGTTTCGGTCAGGCCTCACCTGGAATACTGTGTCCAGTTCTGGGCACCACAATTCCAGAAGCATATTGAGAAGCTGGAATGTGTCCAGAGGAGGGTGACCAAAATGGTGAAAAGTCTGGAAGCCATGCCCTGTGAGGAGTGGCTTAGGAAGCTGGGCATGTTTTGCATGGGAAGAGAAGGGTAAGAGGCAACATGATAGCCATGTTTAAATGTTTGGAGGGATGTCATATTGAGGATGGAGCAATCTTGTTTTCTGCTGCTCCAGGGACCAGGATATGGAGCAATGGGTTCAAACTACAGGAAAAATGATTCCACCTAAACATTAGAAAGAACTTCCTGATGGTAAGAGCTGTTTGACAGTGAAACACACTGCCTTGGAGTATGGCGAAGTCTCCATCTTTGGAGATTTTTAAACAGAGGCTGGATGGCCATCTGTTGGGTGTGCTTTGACTGTGTGTTCCTGCAGAGCAGGTGGTTGGATTGGATGGCCTTTGTGGTCTCTTCCAACTTAACGATTCTATGAGGAGCAGACATACCTCTGACTTGTTCTCTGAATTAAATTTCAATTGGTTCACCCTCAGCCAATCCATTACTGATTAGCAACACTGGTTTAGAACAGAAACAGCTCCCTTGGATTTCAGTGGAAAGGAGAAATTGAGTTGGGTGTCATCAGTGTACTGATATGTGAACTGCAAACTCTGGACAACCTGCCTCAGAAGTTTCATGTTGATGTTGAATAACATGGGGGACAAAACAGAGTCCTGGGTGGTGCCCCAAGCGAATAAATCTCCCAGTACCAGTTCCTGGGCTCACCCCTTGTCACGAGGCTCTTGCGTCCTTCTGCCTGAGAAACCCCAGAGCTAGCTTTGGAGACCCATACTTGAGGGATTTTTCTAGCCTTGAAATCTCTTAGAACTAGGTCTCCCTTCAGTATCTATCTGCCACCACCCATTGAGTTTCTCCCCTTCCACACAGCACTGTAGGAATCTGATTAATCTGTGGAACTACTTGGTATCCCAGAGAAGAATCAAGAAAGCTTTCCCAAGCAAAATGTGTGTACGGGGCTTAGTAGGAAAAAGAAAAAAGTTTTATTTTCTAAGTTCAAGCAAGCAAAACATTACAGAAATAGTATCATGGAGAAAAGGCACTTCTCTCCAGGTCCCACTTAAGAGTTACATAGAATAACATTCAGAGTTAGAACACATTCAGTCAGAGGTATTAAAATAAATTTTAATCTAACACAATTCTACCTAAACACATTTTTCCCTAATTCTAAGAAAAGCCCAACTCACATTTAGGAAGTTCATTGGAATCAATCTCTGATGATGGAATTTCAGAGCAATTCAAAATAGGCCTGCCCTTTAGGCCTCATGGTATCATGTGGCTCTCTGATGACCTTTAAGCCATGTGCCCGGTCTGCTTCTCAGATCTTCCCAACACCATGTGCCTTGGAAAAAGCTGCAGATTCTCACAGCATGTGTGTGTGGGGAAAGAACATTAATGTTTCTAGATGCTGAAAAGGCCTTTGACAAGGTAAAATGGGGCTTTTTAATAAAAATCCTGGAAATTATGAAATTTGGAGAAAATTTCTCATCATGGATCAAAACAATTTATACAGAACAGAAGGCCCACTTAATAGTAAATGAGGAAAGACTCAATAATTTCCCAATTCAAAAAGGAACAAGGCAGGGTTTCCCCCTTTCCCCTCTATTGTTTATTCTAGTGTTGGAAATCTTATTGAGATATATATGCTTTCAAGAGGAGATAAGGGGTGCCAAAGAGAAATATGTGTATAAGGCCTTTGCAGATGATGTAGTGTTATATCTGGAAGATCCCCTTAAACAATTGACAAAAAAATAAATGAAATATTAAATTGATTTAGCCAACTAGCAGGATTTAAAATTAACAAAGAAAAAACTAAGTTCCTGACAAAGAACGTAAACTGCAAAGAAAAGATTCAATTAGAAAGGCTATCAGGAATAAAATGTACAGAAAAAGTAAAGTATTTAGGTATTATGATTTCTAACAAAAATGGCCAACTATTTCAAAATAATTATGTGCCCCTGTGGAGAGAAATACATGAGAAAATAAAAATTTGGAAGAACTTAGGATTGTCATTAATGGGGAGAATTATCTATCAAAATGAGCATTCTCGCCAAACTAATATTCCTATTCCAAATGATACCAATTACAATTCCTGCAAAATGGTTCAAAGACTTTAATAAGGACTTATCTAATTTAGTATGGTTGGGAATAAAGCCTAGAATAAGATTTAAATTGTTGACAGATACCAGATCAAGAGGAAGCTTTGGTCTTCCAAATATAAAGTTATATTATGAAGCCAGCTGTCTGATGTGGACAAAAAACATGGTTAACATTGGACAACTCAGGAATCTTACATCTTGAAGGACATGAACTTCTTTTTGGCTGGCACTCTTTTCTATGGTATAATAAGATCAAAGCACAAAAACAATTTAATAATCATGTCATACGAAGATCTTTATTTAAAGTTTGGGAAAAGTATAAGAGATATTTGTTTAGTAAACTGCTGGCTCTGACATCTCCAGTAGAGGCACTGGCTATAATTAGCCTTAGAAAAGAAATGATTTGGCTCACTTATAGAGATTTAATCCACCTAAATAACGATGAGGTGCAATTAAAGGAAAGGGAACAATTACAACAAGAAGGATGCACTGGTTCCCCTACCTTCAATTAAAAGAAAGGTTTAAAAGGGATATCATTGAAGGAGGAATTGACCTAACACAATCTACATCTGAGATAATTTTGAATAAAGGGAACTGAGGTCTTCTCTCTAGAATATACCAATTGTTGTTAGGTTATGATATGGAAAATGAGATAGATAAAGAATATATGATAAAATGGGCTGAAGACATTGGTCACAATATTGGGCTAGAAGAATGGGAAAAAGTTTGGAATAGAGCAGTTAAATATACAAGATCATATAGTCTACAAGAGAATGCCTTGAAGGTAATATTTAGATGGTACCTTTCACCAACGAAAATAGCAAAAATTATAAGCAATAGATCCAGTTGGAAGTGTCAAGAAAAAAGAGGCACTTCTTTTTTTTTTTTTTCCATTTATGGTGGGACTGTGCAAAAGCAAAGAAATTCTGGTATCTAATTAGATCCAGAATAGAAAAGATTATTAAAACTAATATAAAGATGTCCCCAGAACTGTTTTTACTGGGCATTTATGATTGTAATACAATTCCAAATGAGAAGTTAGGAAGACTGATATGGCACTTGATAACAGCAGCAAGAAGGGGGCTTGCCGCTGGCTGGCGGGCCCGTTTGCAGTCCAGCCGGTGCCCCCATGCCCCCCCCCGGTGCCCCCCAAGCCTACATGGGCGACCGCATGGCCGGTCACCACGGAGGCCGCCATGCTTTCCCTGTCTTCTTCCCGGCATGCCTTGGTCTGGGAGGAGCCGGGGAAGGTGGGAGCCAATCGGAAGGGACCCCCCTTCACACAATTGACTCCCGGCAGGTAGGAGGCGGAACATCCGGCCATGCTCAGGGCACGGCCAGATGACATCATTGGAGCTGTGATGGAGCTGATTTAAGTCAGCTCCGCCATAGCTCCTCCTGCATTTGACTCTGGAGAGCTGAAGAACCACCCACCCTCCCTTGGGGTGCTCCAGTATTACTGTCGCAATTTGTAGGCAGATGGCATGGGTCATGATCAAGGTAAAATGGGGTCTCTATCCAGTTTAAGTTCAAATCCAAGTTCAGGTTCAAGGAGACCCCCTCGCCATGGTTGATGATTTTGTTTGCAGGGGAGGAGAGAGCATCAGGCAGGATGGCTTGGCCAATTGCCTCTCACCTCCATAAGAATCGGAAGGGTCCGATTAGCAGCCATTGACCAACATGGGTTGGGTCAATGATGGTATGGCCCATGCCTAGTTGTCAACCATTTGGGCAGCCATCTGAAAGTTGCGGCCATTTTATTGCCAACAACAATTATTTAGTAACCTGTATTTAACCATTTTTCTGAATATGTAATCTATGCAATTGTGTAACTACCTCTTGACATGTAATCAATACAAAATATATACTACCTCAGGAGTATGTGTCTTATTGGGAGGGGAGAGTGGGGTTTGGTACGGCTTGGGACCACAATAGTGTACACGAGACATTGGAGAAAAGAAACGATCCCATCAGAAACAGAGTGGCTAGAGAAATTAATAGAAGTAGCAGAGATGGAAGAACTTACCTACTGGAGAATAAGTCAAAGGATTTATTTAGGTAAGTATGGCATCCTTTTATGGCATATATGAAAATGAAAGAGAAGGAATAAGTAAAAGATAAAGAGGACAAGACAAAGGAGTTATAATAAAGTGTTGAGGTTCCATGGAAATGGGAATTTTTGGGTCTATTCAAAATAATTATCTTAATTTCTTAGTAGTATATTTTATTGTTTTTTGCTGGGAGTGGAAATAATATAAGACTTGACAGTAGAGGAAGTCAACTATGATGTTGAATTGTGTTGTTTAATGTTTAGGAGGAAAGTATTGGACACAAAACAGGAAATGTCAATAACAAGGTAATCGAGTAATTTAAAGTAGATGGAATCATGGATACAAAAAAAATTGGTTAAGATTTTGTTAGTTAATTAAATTATGTTAATTAAATTAGTGAATATCTCTACGATTAAGGCTTTTCCTGTATATGAACTATCTTATATATTTAATATACATGTGATATTATATATAATTATATGAGTTAAGTTATATATCCTTGGTCTGGTGTTTTGTATTTTATTTTTCTTTTTTGTGTTGACATTGTTTGTTTGTTTTAATTGTTTGTCTGTTTTTTTCTTTCTTTTCATATGCTTGTAGATATTGTATTGTATAAAAAGCTGCAGATTCTCAAAACTCCATTAGCCAAATCTGATTGCTCTGAATTGCCCAATCTGATTGGTTCTCCAGTTAGGTGATGTGATGTCATGCTTAGCAAATTAAGGTCCACCCCCTCCCCTCAGAGTCCCTGGATTACCTTTTGTCTGATGGGCAGGGAATGGAAATTTACAGATGATGGGAAATGTAGTTCTTGCAGATGTGATCTGGCTCCATGATGGAGTTGCAGTCACTCCATCATGACACCCCTCAAGGAAGGAATGGAGCTACTGTAAAACAGTACCTACAAATCTCATCCAAGTGAGGTGGTCACTGCATACCATGGTTGATGGTTGAGAAAATAAGTGAGAGATTCAGGAAAACCAACAGGGACACATTCTCCCATTCAGTTCCTAAGAAAGATTAGCCACCAAGGTGTCCAAAGCTGTCTCCATCCCTAAACCAGGCCTGAAACCAGAATGAAATGGAGCAATATAATCAATTCCATCTAGGAATCCTGGAACAGGAAGTTCAACATACATTCCAGTACCTTGCCCACAAATGGAATGTTGGACACTAGCCAATTATTGTCTGGTATAGAGAGATTCAAGGAAGGCTTTAAAAAAAACCACAGAAGCCTTACAGCTGCCTTCTTTAGGCACATTGGAACTCTTTCTTGTTGTAAGGAGGAATTGACCACTCCCTTCACCCACTTGGCTACTCCCCCTCTGACTCTTTTGATGAGCCAAGAAAGGCAAGTATCTAGCACATGTGATGGCTTTTACCTCTCCAAGGATTCTGTCAATACTAGGATAGCTGTACCTGGCATAACATACACCATTATAGTAATTTGAAAGGTTTACACAGTCAGCTACACATTATTATTGTGGGGAAAATATTGCATTGTTTTCTATATGGGTAGTTAGTGGCTGAGGGAGTGAGAGAAGGGCCCTTGTGAGAATGGGTATGTAGATGCAGATTGAGTGGTAGGAGTGGATTGTAAGATGGAGAGGGAATTTGCATGTGGGTGGTGATTGGCTGAGGGAGTGAGAGGAGGGAGGGGATTGTTTCCTAAGTGACCAATCAGCACTCTGGGACAGGAAACATAACCAAATGTATTTATCTTATTTATTTATTTAGATAGACAGATAGATAGATTTTTTGGTTGTATATATTGAAACAATCCATTATTACTGAGCAAGCTGGGAGCAGAATTAAGGCTGAAAACCCAACTTAAGTAATTCACATTAAAAATAATAAATTTAATTGTCATTTAAAAATTCCCAACTTAATCAATAATGTAATTGATTTGAATTAGTTACTTTCTATCTATGCTCAGTTGCCATTTCAGTTATCCCACCAGCCTTCTTTATTAGAGAAAGGAATGGAGAAATAAAAGCAGATACCTGAGTGAACTACAGAGTCTCAAGGAGCACACCTTGAAAACTTGTGGCTCAGTGCTTTATTCACTATATGTTCTCCCAAAACAGGGAAAGCAGAGAGTGAACAAAGTCAGGTGTGAACAAGCCATGTGGCTTTAAGGAGTACTCCATCAAACCATGCATCTTGGTTGCTGGCCCACTTACTTTTAGTTTTCTCTTCATGACTGGGCTAAGAGGGAGATGAATGAGAAGGAGGGCTTGGTTGTGGAAGAGTGTAGGGACATAAATCCGTAACTGTTTTGCTCTCACAAGCTAAGATAAATAGATATTTTAGTTTTCTCTCAACTGTGTTGTTGCTTGGCCTTACACTCCCCTGTCGTGACATAAACCCTGAGGGCAATTTCAAACACACCAGCCAACTTTACATAAATGTTCAGCCTGGCTGCCTCTACCCTCTGTTCCTGTTACCGTGTGTTTAGATTCATCCTGTCCCTTTTACTTGAACTAGGACTAAACCTTTTTAACCAAGTATGTGTGGAATTGTGTGGTGTTACTCTGGTAAGCATACTGCCAAATATCTAGATGTTTTATGAATCAGAAAGAATCTGGATCTGAACAAAACAAAAAAGGATTGGATTATTAAAGGGATAAAGATGGAATATCAATTAGGAAATCTTGTGCTTATAAGATTGTTCTTTCTGGACAGTCCGTCATTTGATAACAACCAAACAAAAATATTATAGTACACCGATTTACCTTTGGTTATTCTAATACCTTACCTTATAAACCAGACTCATTCATTCATTGTTCATTAAACTTTGCATCCAGATTTCCAACCTCTGCACATAATATTCCAGGATTGAAATCTCACTCATAAAGTACACAAGCCTTCACTCCGACTTTGACTGCATACATAACCACACACCCAGAGCCTTCAACCCCAATTATCCAACTGACAACTCTAACCACCATACAGACCTTCAAACACACAGAAACCCCTACCATTACAGTCTCCTGCTCTGGGACTGGTTCCTTTCAGGCTCTTATCTCATTTCCTCATTTCCATGATTGTCACACTCCTCCTTATAATAATTCATGATTTGGCAATATTGGACATTCTCATTCTCATGAGGTTTAGGTAGACCAGGGCAAACCAAAATTAGGTTCAAGTGAAGACCACCCAGGACCTCATGAAGATATCTCTTGGAAATTCCTAACAAAAACACCAAAGATGTAATTAAGTGGAGCCCCTTAGGGTCAGAATCATCAAGGTGGATTGTGCTAATCCCCTCTTGTACACTACTGGCAGTGAGTCATACTCCAAAACAAACAGTTTTGGAACACCTGTTATCCCCACTCATCCCTGCAAATGTATTTCCCCACACTTTTCCCTCTCCCACAGTAAGGAGGCTGCCATAAACCCAACATCTCAGCCATCAGTGGCAATTAATGAAGTTGAAGTTTCCTTTGTTTGACTGGGAAACTCATCCAAGCATTGTTCTATGCTCAAAACACCCCTTCAGAATACAAAATTTGGTATAAATATTAGTCCCAAACAATAGCCATGTGTGCACAGTTCTTCTGACACCATCACTCTGCTGGTTTCCTACATTACCCTTAGATCCTTGTCTGAGTCTTCTTTGCTGCTCTTCAGGATTGGTAAATATCATCCATAGTTCCACAAATCTATTCCTCTATCCATATCTTTCTGCCTTAATTCTTTGTTAGCCTTGTGTGCTCTCTTGTGAGCATGAGTGCATATGTGAATGCTTCTCTGTTTATTTTCCAATAGAAACCATTTAAACTCAGAGTCTCTGCAGTGAGTCCAGGTATGCAATACGCTCACAGGTTACCTGGCCTCTCACAGCCATACCTTTGTCCTAATTAAAATTCCCCAATTTAATATCATAATTTGAGTGTCACGAGTGGATCCTCATGGACCCCATATATTTGAGTAACAGTGTTTGTGTGTGGGGGGTTATTTCTCCACAGAATTCTCTCTATATTTGAAAGTTCTGAAATGTTCTGGAGGGAATTTTCTAAGGAGAAATACTTCTTGATCCAGTTTACTCACTGTTCAAACTGGTTGCAGAGGAGGAAGTGTGGTCACCAGCCACACTCACAAGAGACTACCCCCCCAACCAAGCATTTACTACACAACTGCTGAGGACCTGTGTGATTGCAGCTTGGGTTCCACGATCCCCTGTGGATACCAAAAAATGTGGGTGCTCAAGTTGGCTGCCACTGCTCCTGCCTGGGGAACTGAGCATGCTTCCTGGAGCTGCCACTGCCATCTCAGCCTCACATACCCCAACCAGTGGCATCATCAGCATTGTCCCAACAAAACAGGAAACAGGCATGGAGGGCAGCATGTTGCTACTGGTTGCCTGGGTGAAACAAAGGCACATGTGGTGCACAGCAGGAAGAGGAGGAGCAGGTGTCTGCAGTTTGGGGATCAGCAGGGCAGCTGAGGCAGTGGTGGTGCACACGGCCTGTTCTGCCTCTTCTTCCTGCTGTGTCCCATGTGTCTCTTTGTTGCATGTTGCTGCACAAAACAAAGATACACATGGTGTCCAGCAGGATAAAGAGGAGCAGTAGCACTTTTCAAAGACAGCCCCACATAAAGCACATTACAAATGGGATGCAACCACAGCATATACCACTGTGGCCAGATCAGACTTTTCTAGGAAGGGCCACAGTTGGCACACTAACAGACTAGTGACACCTGACACTCAAACTCTGGACTACCCCTCCCAGCAGTTTCATGTAGATGTTAAATAGCATAGGGGGAAAGACTGAACCCTGAGGGACTTCCCAGGCCTATGGCCAAAGGGTCAAGCAGGAATCCCCCAGCACCACCCTGAGACCAGCTGTCAGGAATGAACAGAGCCACTGTAGAATGGAGTCACTTGTAGTACCTCCAAGTCCCATCCTAGAAAGGCAACTCTGAAGGATAGCATGGTTGATGGTACTGGAAGCCCTATAACCAGGTCTGAAACCATACTGAAATCCAGGAACTCTTGAGGTTGAGAATCAGAGAGTTGGAAGAGACCTCAAGGGCCATCCAGTCCAACCCCCTGCCATTCAGGAATACAGAATCAAATCATTCCCAACAAATGGCCATCCAGGCTCTATTTAAAAACCTCCAAAGAAGGTGACCACCACACTCTGAGGCAGGGCATTCCACTTCCACTGTATATTCTAGTACCTTGCCCCAAAATGGAATGTTGGAGATTGGCCTACATTTATCTAGTATAGAAGGATCCAGGGAAAGTTTTTACCCCCCAGAAAAAGTCTTACCACAGCCTGCTTCAGTCATGTTGGGACCTTGCCTTGTCATAAAGAGGCATTAATTAAAGAGGCCTTCTTGTATGAGAGAAGAAGGCCTCTTGCTAAGTAATTGCCCACTTGCTAAGTAATTGCCCACTTAGCAAGTCCTCCTCTGGTTTGTTTAATTAGCCAGGAAGGGCAAGGGTCTAGTACATATGTAGTGGTTCTCACTTTTCCAAGCAAGGATCCTGTCTGTATCCTCATACTGCACAAACTGAAAAGTATCTATCAACACTGGACAAGCAGGACCCAAGGTTACATCTGCTGGAACTATATCAACTCTGGCATCAAAGTCAGAGTGAATATGACTGATTTTATCTGTGAAATGGTGGCAAATTTTTTGTAGCAGGCTGTTGAGTCACTTACATTCTTCTTTGGGTACATTCTTCAGCATTGCTGAATGGTTCTGTGCAGTATTAACCAGAAAAGCCCCCTTTTGTGTATGCTACCTTTATTGCCCCACCATAGGCCTTCAGATAGATTAGCCTGCTTTTGATTGGCTTTTCCCTGACTTTTATTTTTAAAAAAACCTCCAGTGATATGCACATTTTGCTCATTAAGATAAGCAATTCAACATGAACCACTTCCCCATGCAGGACACAGTGCAAACCTGATTGGCTGGATGAGCACAGGGGGAGGGGATGGGTTACAGGTAAGCACCCACTATCACCACGTTGGATTTTTCGCTTTAGTGAGTGATTGCTAAGGCACTAAAACAAAGGTCTGTGCTATCTTTTTCTCTCTCTTTCTTTTTGGGAAAGGTGGAATATCATTGGTGCGTGCCATAAAAATAGTTTGATTTTTTAAAAAAAGTTCAGTCGCAGCAGATTTAAAAACACAAGTAATCCACTCATGGCTGCCATCTTGGCTACAGGCATGCAAAGTTTAGTGGGCCTGGAAAATCATTAAGACAGATCACAGCTGCTGTGACTTGCTATTATTGTGGAGCAGTCAATTTTTTTTTCCCTTTTGTGTAGACAAGACCTAGGGCTTTGACAAGATCACCTGCCAAGCAGCAGAAAACTCCCCAAGAGCCATCAGGAATCCATCTGGATCCATAAGCCGCTTGGGGCAGACCATCTGAATGAGACCCCCACCCCTGCAGGTGCTCTTGAGTCCCAGAAAGTCTACACCTGACCAAGAATGTATCTCGCCATGACAACAGAACAGTAGAAAGCTCCTCTATTCCAGATCCTCATCATCTCACCCCCTTGTCCCCCTTACAGAAAACAAGAGCTAGAGTGTGCCCAGCAGCATGAGTGCAGCTAGATGCCACTTGGGAAAGACCCATGGTTGTCATGCCAGTCATGAAGTTCTGAGACACTCCCTGACAGCATAGCCTTAGCATGGATGTTGGAGTCCCCCAGCATCACAAGCTATGGAGACTCTGATACCACTCCAATACCACCTTGATATCCCAGAAGGGACATTGTTGAGCACTGGGGTGGGTGGTATACCAGCAGAATCCCTCATCTGCCCCAGCTACCCACTTTCAATAAAAACACTCAAACCTTGCAGACTGAGGGATAGTTTACCTGGTCAGGGGAATGTTATCACAATAGACGACTGCAACACCATGCTGCTGCAGAGAGTCTTGATGGGCAAAGCTGAGAGAGACTGAGCCCCTCCCCCATCCTCATCCAACCAGGTTGCTGTAATACATGCCAGCTCATCATGTTCATTTAGGATCAAGTCCTGAATGGCTGCTGTTTTAACATTCACAGATCTGGCATTAAGCAGCAGCATTTTCAACCCAGAGAGGCTGCCGCCATGGCTTTCCATGGGCTATCCACTGGGATGGGAGACAGTTCGGGTGTATGTGACTAATACCCTATTGTAAACCCTATTGCACCCCACAACAGTGCAACCACCTCCTATTTCTGTATCTCCCTCTACCCTTGAATAATGTAAATAGCTGCTCTCTCAGTACCATTATCTCCCTCCCTTTGCTGGCAACATACCTCCCCTCCACATAAACAAGGTCAGTTGTTTTCCCTGTCTGTAGGCAGGTGAGGTTTTTCTTCCTGCAAAGGAGGACAGGCCCCCACCCTCATGCCATTCCCAAAGTGTCTCCTCCAAAGGGGACATCCCATCAGTGGTGGATCTGATCCTGCAGTAGTCTTACTTATATTGCCCATTTCAGGGAGCTAACCCAATCCAGCTGGGGAACCTGCTGGAGACTGCTTGCTGGGCCTCAGTCCTGCAAAGAGAGCTCACTCTCTGCTATGATGAAAGATTCACAGAGGGAAAGAAGAGGTAGTAGATGGTATGTGCTGTAGCTGGTAAGCTCCTTCTCCTTCTCTCCCAGATTGTCTTCGGGTTCTCCTCTCTCTCTCTCTTATTGCCTTAGTCACATTATAACTGCTTTGGTTGTTATGCTTTAATTAGTATTTGCCTCTTCTTTAAATAAATTTAAATTAAAGTTATTTCAGTCTGGTTCTGGCTTAACGGTCACACTCCGTATGCTCACTGGAGCAAAATAAAATAGTGGGCAGAATTATAATAAGAACTTGAGGTTTGGGGTATTTTTTTAAAAAAATTGCTGAGGATACCTCCCGATTTCTTCCTGGGTCTGGGGGTGCACATTTCTATTCAGGCACTGTGATAAGGTTGTTGGTTTGGGACCATGGGGCCATAGCATTAGTCTGGTGTCTACCATTTGAATTTCTGTGCCTCCGTACTACTATTGCTGGGGGAAAAAACAACCAAATTATTTTCCTCCCAACTCTGCATGTTCTTATGACACCTAATCAATATTTCATCAAGTGCAATAAGTTGCTTGTAATGGTGTGTGCATAGGAACCCAGAGTCTGGCATTTTGATATAGATCTTTCTTCCTAAACTGAAAGAAAAAGAAAAGAAAAAAAAAACACAGTGAGTAGCTGTGACTCTTATACAGGTAAGATAGGAAACCAACAGTGCAATCCTATGTATCTTAACACTGAATTCAATGGGACTTTTTTACAAACATGCACAGAATTGTACTGTCAGAATATGTTTTCTCCAGTGGTGGTGATGCCTCAGTATTATAATACCATTCCATGTTACCCAATGGCTTTTAGAAGCTTCCTGCAATTTCTTTGTAGGCTGTTCTGGAAAACCAGGCTATTTAACAAAGTGATCTATCAAAGCATTAAAACAACTTGATTTAGGAATAAGAAAAGTGGAGGAGGGGTAAAACCTCTCTTCCACATCAGAGCTTCAAAAAAGTGTTTTGATGGAGATGAGGCTTCTTTCTCATTCACAGCTGTCCTCACTTGTGAAAAGAGCTGGCAAGCAAGACAGAGACTCCTTGCCAGCAAATAATAAGAAGGAGAAAGAGGAAGAGGAGAAGGAGGTGACAGGCCAGGTTTTGGAGCAGGTGTCCCTTTGGTGTTTGCCATTTGATTATATCTTAAACACAGTATGCAAAAATGAAGGTGCCTTATTCTGAATTCTGTGTACTTGTCCTATTTCTGATGTGATGGTTGTAATGGGAGAAGCCATTTCTTCATCTTCATAACGCCACTAACTAGGAATCAAAGAGTTTCAACCAAGCAAAATCATTGGTCAGAAAAATAATCTGCTGTAATGCCATGTTTTCAGAGTTTAAAGCTCAAACTTCAGGCATAATAATAGAAATGCTTCCATTTTGCTTGGTCTTGAGCTTCTTGGTCTCATTCACTTTGAACAAATAGCCAGGCAGTCAGATATTCAACTGCTTCAAACATGAAGAATCAGTGAGGTGTGTGTGTGGGGGGGATTGTTGAGTTGAAGTGAATTTCTGCTCATCATGGAAGAGTCCTGTAAATTGGCAACCAGATTTGTTTAACAAACGTGGTGCATATTACAAATTACTGGTGTCTGGATATGGCTTGTATGTGTACATAAAACATAAAGTTCTTATCCAAATACAACATTCACTAAAAGGGCAGCGGAGGGGGGGGGATAATAGCTTATCAGTAAACTGCTTTCTTGCATGGAAGATGAGCCAGTGCCCATGCTGTTGTCCACATAAATTCCTTTCTGAAACTCTGCATGGGCACTGTGTGCCCTTCATGGAGAGTGCAATGTGAGGAGTGAGCTGTGATGATGGATAGAATGGAAAATAGGTTAGGGTTGCTTTACCTCTAATAGGTGGACAAAAGAGGGCACATTCCTTACACCTTATGAACAACAAACTGTAGCTGCCCAAAGCATTCCCTCTGCTGCATAACTCTTAGAGATTCAGAGATCTTATTCTATGCTGTAGTAGCCATTCCACATAACTGTGGTCACTGTAGAAGTTCGAAATGGAAAGACATTGTGGAGGTGAATTTATGGGGTGGGAGGAAACTTAAGTTCTGACTATCCATCACTGTTTTGAAACAAAGATACCAAGTAGGGAAGCAATACCTTGCTAGTAATGCCAGTATTTATTAACACACGATTAGGATTAAAATGCAACATCACTGGTAATACTGTTGCTTTTCATATAACAGGTAGTCTTTATTCATTTGTGGGAGTTCCACACTTGGGGTGCTGCTAGGCAGACTGTCATGTGTACTTACCAACCTAGCCTTGTGGGGTGGTGGCACATGTAACTGATCCTATTCTGAGGATCTTAAGTTTTAGGCAAGCTCATATGGAAGGAGGTGGTCTTTCAGATAACCTGCCCCAGTCTGTTTACAGCTTTAGTAAGTAACAATCACCATTTGAATTGAGCTCTGAAGCAAATTAGAAGCCAGTGCAGTTCTTATAAGACAGTCTTACATCTTGCCTATAGTACACATACAAAAACAGTCTGGCCACTGTATTTTGCACTAGCTGTAGCTTCCCAATACTTTTCAAGGACATCCTTGTGTACAGTACATAATGGTAGTCTATTCAGGAGGTAATTAAGGTATGGACTACTGTAGCTGCACTACAGCTACAGTGCTAGCTGCACTGCCTAGCAAAGAGTGCAACTGGCACACCAGCCAAAGCTGGTTAAATGGACTCCTAGCCACAGCAACTACCTGGCTTAACAGGACCTGTGCAGGGTCTAAGAGAACCCCCAAGAAGGGAACCTGATCACTCAAAGAGATTGCAACACAATCCAGAACAAGCTGTAACCTCAAATCATGGTTAGCTTTCCAACTAATCAATAGAACTTCCATCTTTTCTGGATTGAACCTGAGTTTATTCACCTACGTTCAATCCTTAACAGGGGATAGTACTGAATCCAATGGGATCCTACAGGTTAATGGCCAAGAGGCTGAAGAATAATCCCCAAGCACCATCTTCTGGGAACATTCAACCAAAAAGGACTGGAGTACTGCAAAGCTTTGTCCCTAAATTGCACATCAGCCTGTTCTATAACCAGCTTAAACACAGATTGGAATGGATCCACATAATCCATTTCATCTAAATAAGACAAACCATGCAAAATCTGGAACTGTGCTGCCACCACTCACCCTAGGACCTTTCTTCAAGGGAGGTTAGAAACTGGCCAAATTATGTTAGGATGGCAGAGTCCAGTGAAGATGCCTTTTAACAAGGATCTTACAAGGATTGCTTTACTTTTCTGGTCGATGACCATAATAAAGATTTATTGATTGCTTTACTTCTTCTAGAGAGGTTGGAACATAGCCCTCTTTCAAGGAAGCATTTGAAACCACCACCGGTTCCTCTTTGGGCAGTGATTTATATCTATAGTATAGACCCTAAGAGAGAAAATAAATTAATTAGATTACTAGAGGAAAAATGTGTTATCCTAACTGTCTAGTTTTACCTTTAGATGAACATCTTGATTTTTTTTGATTTTTTTTTTTTTACTATTTAAGATTCTAAGAAATGGAATGGAAGGAGGGAAATTGACTCGTAATTCTGATCACCCTTTAATGTAAATGATATAGGGAGGTAAGTTTGACTGTCCATTGAGAGAGAAACAAATTATATGCAGAACTGGGAGGGCCTGTCCACCATTTAAGCAACATCAACATCTTTAAGTCTTGGAGTTGAGTGACAGCTTAGTTGTATTGCTTTGCTCCTTTCTATCCATTTCAAGCCCAACCAATTAAAATGTCCTGTGGTGGATAGCTTATTAGGCAGTCTTTTCACATGAAAGTAATGTGTCACAAAGAAGATCCAGCAGGAGGTATGCTGTGACTCAGGGGGGATGAACTGAAACAGTAGAAATGGTAGAATGGCTGACATCTCTGCTTAATCATAGGATTTATCTGCAAACTTCAATCCAGATGTTATGAAGTGGAAGAAACTGTTTTATTTCTTACTTCACAGTCTCTTGGTGGGGTTCCTTACTACCACGAAAGGCAAGGAGCAATTTAAATTTCTTGCACAATCTCTGAAGTACCCTGTGAAAACTTGTCACTGAAGCCCAAAGATACAAGAGTTCTTTCTGAAATAGTTGCTCAGTACTTATGAGAATCTTACTCTCTGGGCAGAATGTTTGTATTCTTGGATCATAGTATGGATATGAGCAGCTGCAAAAAAGGAGGTGATTAACAGTCATTTATTCAGAGCTGAAGATGTGACCTGAGAGTTCCTCAAAAGTATAAAAAAATCTGAAAGAAAAAATTGAAGAGAATTATAACAGATAAAAATAAGATCAAAATTTGAAGTTTCACTGCTATGTGCTTGCCTTTGTTTTTGTCATCTACCAAATATCAGGATTATACTTAGTATTATGCAAAATGTTCTCTTGTGTGAAAATCCATGTGTGCCTGTGATCATACTGTGGGGAATTTTAAAAGTAGCTCAAATTGGCAATGAGAGCTCACTAACTGGGCAGGATCTTTTAACCCTGTGTATGCCAGTACTCACTAAAACAAAAAAGCCAGAAAAACCCAAAATAACATTTGAAAACTTTATTAGAAATGAACTGAAACTGCATTCACACCACACGCATCCACACAGCACACTCACAAAAACTACTGAGGAAAAAGCAGAAAGAATCTAAGAGGTGGGTTAGATTGAGGCTGTTTGAGGCAATACTGCAAATCCTGAAGGGAGGAACTCATCACAAACAAGTATTGCAAAGGGAAGTTATTCTTGCATAGACAAGTGGTGGGCAGAGAAGTGAGGGGGAAAGGGGATGTTAGCATCAGGAGGGAGATACTCGGAAGGGGAGGAACAGGGGGAGGGAATGGGAAAACAGACTGGCGTGGACACAAGAGGAGTGGGAATCCGAGCACCCTGAGCTGAGATTTTGGGGTATATTTATATGCAAAATTCCTTTGAAGGTGCAGTCTAACAAAGAAGTTAAGTTGTTTTTCAGAAGATCCTATAGGAAAAAGGACAGTTTTTGACTGATGGATGAGAGACAGCTCTCTCTTTAGAATGCAGATAGAGCAATCAGGAAACTAGACCTCACTAATGATGAAATTTCTGACCTATGCTTGAAATGGTAAGGAGGATGCATCCTCCTGGCTCCTTCTCAGGAAAACATGGTATTATTTTGGAAAACTTCAAAGAGATTCCGCTTTGCCTTTATCCAAGGTGTGAAACACTCCGTGGAACTTTAGATGGCTTATATGTATGCTTCTAGCATGCTCCAGGCCTGTCTCTGCAGTGACCTCAGCCCTAGCTTATTTTTCAATCAGCCTCATGGAGGGCATATATTGATATAAAACAGGTATCAAAAAATGGATAGAGTCATCACTCTAGTTACATTTGTCAGTAGTAAAGCTTTCTCAGAATCTAATAGTTGGAAAATACATTGCTGCCGTTGCAGGTTAGCAATCAAATGCTGTCAAAACTTGATGTACAATTGCATGACTGAAACTAGCAATTTCAACAGGAAAAAACAACCCATTTAACATTAATTTGCAAGATGTATGTGTTTTATATTCTTTCAGGACTTAAGGGTCAACTGCAGAGGCCTATCAGTCATTGGGAAGTGCATTTTTTCAGCATCAATAGACCAACCAGGATTATACTAACAGATCAGTTCCCATGCTTATTATTAAAAATGTATGAAATGGAATAGCTTACCAATCTCCTTTCTGAACATTGACTAGAGCAGCAGTTTAGATGCTATGAGTTAAGTGTATTTATTTCTTGTTGTATTCTGCTAGCACATGATATGTTTGTACCGCATGCTATAAAATATTTATTTTTACACAATGTCCTCCACAAAAAAAAAAAAAAATCAAATTTAGTGCATGTTAATGGTGCAACTCTGTACTTGACAATACGCCAGATACAATCCTCTTTGCAGTCACAATGCATCAGTTCATAGCAGTGTATTGCAGTTTCTGCATGCCTTGTCCAGTATAGTTCATCTTGCTACCCATTGTACATAACTGGTACCCTCTGTACCTTTTCTGCCTCATGCATATCCCAAGCATCATGCCTTTATCACTAAGAGGACAATTCTACGTCTTGTGGTTGCCTCTGATGCTAGTTTAAGTGCAGGGCTTTGCATGCTTAACTTTTAACTGTATGTATTTCACCGTGTGGGGGCTAAATTAAGGTCCACATTTCTTTTTTTCTTTTTAGAAAAGTCCCCCCCCCCGAGTAGCTTATCATCTTTAACACCCCAAAAGCAGACAGGTACAATTTTATCCCCGCAGTGTTGGAAATAAGTGTTCCTGTTTAATTTTGGTTGGGGAGATGGAGGAAAGTATCAGTTCAGTTTGTTTTTGAGAAAAATTACCAAAAAAGGACACATTTCTTTATATTTGGGTGATAAAAAAATGGAAGGTTAAAAATTCAAAGGTTGGAAAAAGGGAAACTGACAGAGTTTTCTATTGCGAAGACAGTTAAGGTAAAGGAAGGTGATCTTTCTTACATGCCTCCTTCATGCAACTACCAAGAGAGCAAATATGTGTTTCCTCTATCTGTGGCATCTTAAGAGTCACACAAGATTTGTCCAAATTTCCCACATTTTCCCCACTTTGTGAATTAAATGCTCTTTTGTTGCTGAATAACATGTGAAGTGGCCCTAAACTTCATTCATTATGGGCTCCTGGCACATAGAGCAAATGCTCATTTGTTGAAAGGAATTAAGCCTGTGTAGTGGCAGAGCATGATAGATTTCACCCAGTGAGTTTATCTGGATTGAACTATTCTAGCTCTTATATACTTCACAGCTGGATGATCAGTGGCCAGCAGTCAGTCTGCTAATCTTCAAATCATTAATTAGCAGGATAAACCTCTTATTACTGAGCTCATTATGGGTGAAATTCTTCCCCTCTGCAGTACTTAAGTACCTCTTGTGCATTATATTAAGGTCTTAATCACTTCTCACTTGGTGCTGAACCTTTGCATGGAGTGAATTTCTTCGTATATAATTTATAAAACCTCTATGATTTAAGCCAGCAAGGACACACACATACTGCAAGTAGTTTATTCTTTCGTTATTCTTGTCACCAGTTTATTGGCTGAAATTTGCAATAATTATGAAAGGAATAAATTCAGACATCCTGTAGGTTATGAATGTTTTAGACAACCATTATTGTTGCTGTGAAGTCTGACAAGTCACATACCTCTGGCATGCGTATTTTCTGTGTGTGGCACAGGAGTGGTTTTTTTTTTAAGAGGCCTACGACAACAAGGATTCTTTTATTATTATTATTTTTATAAATGTTTCACTAAGTACACAAATTAACATACACATAACCTTATACATTACATTCCCCACATATATACATGTTCATTCAAAAAAAAAAATCCCCATAGACAATTTATCACCATCTTTCTTAACTCCTTTTCCCTACCTCCCACATCATCTTCTGCAATCTTCCATCCTTCCATTCACCCATCCCTTCCACTTCTTTCCCATCACATACTCGTACCTTCCCACTTTCAATGCCCTTCTTCTTTCCACCTTCTTACTTCCTCTAGTCCCCAACCGTTCAAGATAGCCTTTCCTCTTTTTCTTTATCTCCAATTTCTCAATATCAAATCTCATTACTCTCTTTTACCTATTGTTCTTTTATATATCATTTTTGTCCATTTTTACAGCTGATTTTTCAGTTAAGCATTTGTTACCAACTTCAGTGTCCCTTTGACTGTTATCTTGTTATTGTTTATTCCTTTATGTCATTTAAGTCCAACCTTATATTACTGTAGTACTTATATTACACACTCTCTTTTATGTTCCATCTTTTCTTCCAATATTCACAAATTGGAGACCATTCTTCCTCAATTTTAGTTCTCTTTCCTTTATTTATGATATGTGTCTGTCATTTTCCCACATCTCTCCAAGTTTCAAAAGCCAATCTTCAATCGGAAGGTTTTCTTTTTTCTTCCAGTTTGCTCCTATTATCAATCTCGCCGCAGTTATCAAGTACAACAGCACTCTCCAATATTGCCAAATAAAATCCTTCTCTAGATTCCATGTTATATTCAATAGATATAGTTTAGGGTCCATTGCAAATTGAACGTTAAAGATTTTTTGAATTATTTTATGCACTTATATCCAAAATTTTTGTAATATTGGGCACCCCCACCACATATGATACATAGCCCCCATTTCTTTTTCACAATGCCAACATTTGTTATTTTGGGTTTTATAAATTTTACTGAGTCTCGCAGGTGTTAAATACCATCTATTTACTATCTTAAGATGGTTTTATTTTAAGGATAAACAAGCCGTAAATTTATTAGTTTCCTTCCATGCTTTCTCCCATTCTTCCAGGGTTATATTGTCTCTGAAATCTTGCGCCCATTTGATCATTGCATCTGTTATTATTTCAGTCTCTAAATTTCTTTCTAATAGTAATTTATTATAGAGAGATATTTTATGTTCATTTTCTCCCCAAATCAGTTTATCCATTTCTGTTTTAGATATTTCAAAGCCATATTTACACTTATCTACTTGAAATCTGTCTTTAATTTGTAGAAATTTGAACCAATTCATGTGTATGCCTTTTGCCTCTAATTCTTCTCTAGTATGCATAACAATATCTCCGTCTTTTCCCCATTTCTCATGATTGATCAGGTCATCATATTTTAACCATCGTTCTTCCTTTTCCCACCTTCCTAAAAATGCATCTTGTGGTGAGATCCATATCGGTGGCTTAGTGTAAAATTGTTCTCTAATTTTTTGCCAGATTCTTTGCAGAGATTTTCTTATTATATGATTCTCAAAGTCCTTGTTCATTTGTTGTTTATCATATCCCAAGTATGCATGCCATCCGAACCTAACCGAGTGTCCTTCTAATGTTAGTATTCTGGTATTTTCAAATTTTATCCAGTCTGAAAGCCAATTAAGTCTGGACGCTATGTAATATAACTTTAAATTTGGTAAAGAGGCACCCCCTGTTTCCTTGCTTGCAGTCAGAGTTGTTCCCTTTATCCTCGCTCTTTTACCTTTCCATATGAATTTGTTTAAGTCAGTTGTCCATTGTTGTAGGATTTTTTCATTTGTCAAAATGGGTAAATGTTGAAAAAGAAATATACGCTTTGGCAGGATGTTCATCTTAATAACATTTATCCTTCCAAGTAAGGATAGATCAAGTTTGCTCCATCTCTCTAAGTCAGGTTTTATTTCTTTCCATAATTTATTGTAATTGTTGTCATACAAGTCAATATTCTTATTAATCCACACTCCCAAATATTTAACCCTCCTTTCAGTTTTATAATCTGACATTTCTTTCAATTGTTTTTCTTCTTTAGGAGTCAAATGTTTAGTTATAATAACTGTTTTTTCTTTATTGAGTTTAAATCCTGCTAGTTCTCCGTACTTCTTGATTACATTGAGCAAAGTTGTGATGTTTTCGAGTGGTTCTTCCAAGATTATGGAGATATCGTCAGCGAATGCTTTTATTTTGTAGTCTTGATTTTTATTTTTTAAGCCAGGAATCTATTTATCATTTCTTATTTGGTTGTTCAAGCTTTCTAAAGCTAAAATGAAAAGCATTGGTGAGAGTGGGCATCCTTGCCGCGTTCCCTTAAAAATGTCAAATATTTCAGTATTCTCTCCATTTATTATTAGAGAAGCTTTTTGAGTTGTATATATCATTTGTATGTTTTGAATAAATGTCTCTCCAAAATTTAGTTTCGCCAAAGTTTTCATTATAAATGTCCAATTTACATTGTTGAAAGCCTTCTCAGCGTCAATGAAAATAAGAGCTGCTTTTTTATTGTTGACTCTCTCATAATATTCTATGGCATTTATCATTGTTCTTATGTTGTTAGACATGTGCCTGCCTTTTATAAAGCCTGCTTGATCTTCATGGACTATATTCTTTATAACACTGTTCAATCTGTTTGCCAATATCATTGTGAAGATTTTGTAGTCCACGTTTAAAAGTGAAATGGGGCGATAACTTGCCAAATTAGATTTTTCTTTTCCTTCTTTTAGTATAAAAATAATATTAGCCAATTGCCATGATGCTGGTATACCTTCTTTTGAGATCCTATTCAAAACCTGCTAAAATGGTATAGTCAATTCATCATGAAAGGTCTTATAAAATTCTGAAGTAAAACCATCTTGACCTGGTGCCTTTCCCGATTTTAACTGTTTGATAGCTCCAAATATTTCATCAGCCTCGAAGGGCTGATCTAGCTTTCCTTTCAGTTGCTCTGTTAGCTTTGTTTTTGTATTTTCTTCTAGGTATTTATCCATTGCTTCCAATTTTGCCTCTGTGTCCGGTGATTTTGCATATAACAATTTGTAATAACCCCAAAATTTTTCCTTAATTTCTATCTGTGTATTATATCTTGTGTCTCCAACCTTAATTTCAGTGATTAACTTTTTCTCCGTATCTTTTTTCAGTCTACTGGCCAACCATCGGCCCGCTTTGTTTGCTCTTTCAAAATACCTTTGTCTTAATCTTTTTAATTTTTTTTTCCAATTGCTTCCGTTATGTCAGCTTTCAGAGATTCCTGAATTAATTTTATTTCCATCTGTAATTTTGTATTTTGGACATCAATTTCTGATTCTTCTCCTGCTTATATTTTTTTCATTTCAGCACCCTTTTGAAGAAATAAGCCTCTAATTGTAGCCTTAAAGGCATCCCAAGTTGTTTTTTGAGATACTTCTCCTCCCTTATTTATTTCAAAGAATTCTTATATTTCTTTTTTAACTTTTTTGACAAACTGATCGTCTTTCAGCAATTCGTCTTTTAGTCTCCATATGTAGCTTGTTTTGGGGTTCAGTAGTTTTAAATCTATGGGGTTATGGTCTGATATTATTCTTTCCTTGATTTCCATCTCTTTACTTTTTGTTGATAATCCCATTGATATCCAATACATGTCAATCCTTGACATGGATTTATGAGTTTGCAAGAAAAAAGTATATCCTATTTGCCCTTTGTATTTTCCCGACCATACATCAACCAGATCAAAGTCTTCTAACATATTTTTACAGATTTTCGGGAGTTCCCCATGAGGTTTCTTATTCGAATTTGTCGTCCTGTCATATTTTGCATCCAGAACTCCATTAAAGTCTCCTGCGATTATGGTATTTTGTTTATTCAATGTTGATATTTCCTGATGTAGTTTCTTATAGAATTGGGCTTTATGTCCTGTCGGGGCATAAATAGCGATTAATGTTATCTTCAAATTAAACATGTTTATTTCTACCCCAACAAAGTGTCCTTCTTTGTCATTTAGTATCTCTGTAGCTTCATAATTATTTTTGACATATATTACAACTCCTTTTTTCCTTTTTCTTGCATTTGAGGAGAAGCATTGTCCAAGCTTTGGCCTAATCAGTAATTTGTTATCTTTTCCCCTGATTTTAGTTTCCTGTAAGCAGATAATATCCTCTTTACTCTTTTCCAGCAGATAAAAAATTTGATTTCTCTTTTCCGGGGCATTCATGCCCTTCACATTCCAGGATCTTATTGCTACCACCATCTTTAAATTGCTTCTTCCTCCGCAAATTCCTCCTCCGATTCTTCTTCTTCAGCACTGTTCCCCTCCCTTGTCTCTTCTTGTTCAGCTCCCTCTTTCCTGAAGTCTAGTTTATCTTCCTCATCATCATCCTTTCTTTCTTCTGTTTGCTCTCTTTCCTTTGGTTTTTCAGCTGATTTTCTCTTTCTTTTTTCCTCTTTTTAAATCTAGCTTCGGCTCTCTTTCTCTCCTCAGATTCCAATATTTCAATACATTCTGTAGCTTTTTCTGTTGTATTTATTCTGTGTTTTTTCTGGTGGTACATAAATGTAATCCCTTCTAGTTGTTCCCATCTGTATGGAATATTGAGCCTCTTCAGTTTCTGGGTTAGAGGTCTATATATTTGTCTCTTTTTCAATACTTCTTCCGGAATGTCTTTAAAAATTTGCACCTCTTTCTCGTCTATTTTTAATTTCCCTGTATAACCTGTTTGAATTATTTTCTCTTTTACTCTTATTCGATTGAATACAACAATCACATCTCTGGGAATTTTTTTTCTCTCTGGCCACGGCAGAATTTATGCGAAATAGTTTTTCTATTGCTTGCTCCATCTCAGCCTCCCTAATATCTGTGAAATTAGATAAACTGGGAATTATTTTCTCCCATAAATCTTCTCTTACAGTTTCCACAATGCCCCTCAGTCTTATACAATTATCCCTATATCTCATTTCCTGTAATAATATCATGTTCTTCTCTCTCTCTTGCTCTTCCATTGTCAATTGCATTTGTTTACGCAGTTCATCTGCTCTTTCTTCAATCTCATCTACCCTTGTTTTTTAACTTTGTCATTTCTGTTTTCAACTTGTCAAGTTTATTATTTATTTTCTCCATATCTGACCTTATCTCTTTCTTTAAAAAAATTCTTCCCATAGTTCCTTCTTAAAACTTTTAAGCTCATCCAAGATATGTATTCCAACATTTGACTGCTTTATAGGAGTTTCAGCCGAACCTCTTCTTGAAAAGGAAATTTGTGTTTGTATTGGGGGTTGAGCCCCGGTTTTTGCTCTGGTACCTGTTGCCATTCTCGAGTTCTTAATGTTAATTAAATCCTAAATATGGCAAAATAAATCACTATTTTATCTCTAGTCAGTCCAAACAATTATGAATTCTCTGTAATTTATCTGAGCCAGAGCCTTGAGTAAATGTAATCCGGAACCTTAAATAAGTATTCTCTATTTCAGAAAGCAAATTTCTATTTCTATTCCCCAAAGACCTCACAAATTCAATTTATCCTGTAGTCTATACAAATGTCTGAGTATCAAATATATCATTATTATATCAATTTATATCAATTTATATCTCAATCAATATCCGTATTTATATATTATAATTATATTTATGTCAATATCAATTTAAAACCGTATCAATATCAATATCAATATTTTTAACTCAGTTTTGGATTTAAATCAATTTTTCATAGCTTGTCAGTTGATGTGGGTCTGATTTTTAAACAACCATTGGTAATAGAATAACCCATGAACTTCAATATATCTGATGATATCTATGACTCTGTATGAGTCAAGAAGAAAGTTATCTATACCTGAAGATCTATATCTAAAGATATATATATATATATATATATATATAATATATATTAACAGAATAAGTCCACAAAAGTTACTTCATAATTTTCAATAATAAACAATTGTGATTTTCCCCTGTAATATTTTATTTGCTCCACTAGGTGTCGCCCTTCAATCACTTTCTTCTTAACGCTCCAAATTTAACTTGCTTTCTGTCTCTTTAAGCACTCTTTGAGATTAGATTTCCCCCTGAACGTTTATTCCTTATTTATTGGAGGTCCTACTTGCTCATCTGGTAGTCTTCTGGTACTGCCAAAAAATACTGAGTCATCTAGGCACCATAAGTATAGAGTTACCAAAGTATCAGAATTACAGTGATTACAGTGTTGCAGTGTCATTGGATATTATGGATATTAGAATGTATCTATGTATACTGTTGAATTCTGCAGCCTTTACAGTCCTTGTCTTTTTTTTTTTCTCAGTCTGGTCTTAAATCCAAAACTGCTTTACTCAGTCCTCTTCGTCCTCTTGAGGGACTAAATCCCCAATGCAAGCAATCCTCTTCATCCTCTTGACGGACTAAATTCCCAATGAAAGCAATCTGTCCTTTTTGTCCTCTTCGTCCTCTTCAGGGACTAAATCCAAGTGGCGAACCACAAAACAAGTGATCTTCATTGTCTTCTAGGACTAATCCAGACAACCCAGAGTATCCAGACAAACTAGTCCTTCCGTTTTCTCCTTCTTCCTATCTTCTGTTTAGTTCTATTAACTTTCACTTACTTTCCCTTACACATACTTCCCCCCATTACATCATCTTTGCCTTCGTCTCCGTCTCTGTCTATCAGAAGCATGCCCCTTTCATACAGCTCCACAGCCTTCATACAACTCCACAGCAAGTTTAGCAGGCAGTCGCCATGTTCATAATAATCTGTAAGCCATGTGCTCAACAAATATCTCACTCTGTGGACACCGGTCTTACCGAGGAGATCTTCCTGTCCTTGATTCTCAAATCTGGGTTGGGTTTTATTTCTGTCATTTTCAGCAAGTCAAGCAGTCTTTTTAAAGTCAGGAGAGAACAATGAGGGTATGATCCTCAAGTGATCGTCCTGTACCGCAATGGCTGCCACAGTCCCCCTGTCACCTCCATTTCAGTGAGGGAGAGATCACGACCGGGGACAAGCTAGCCCCACAAAGCTCAATCCTTCCTGGATTGGAGCTGTTGTTCAGGAACAAAGCCCTGACTTGCAGTATCAGTTGAAGGTCTCGGAGAGAGCTTAATCCGGACCTTCGTCCCCTCGGCTCTCCGACCGGAAGCCGGCACAGAGGAGTGTTTTACTTCACTAGAATGTGAATGCCTAGTCCATCGACAGAGTAGGACTACTCTGGCTGGCATCAACCAACTGTAGTTGAAAAAATAAATATTTCTTAATTATTTTGAGAAAAGCGCAAAGAATGTTTGGCAGTGTCTCAAAGAACGGTCTATGCACTAGAAGAAATAATCGCATGCCAGTATGAAACAAATTTTATGGGCCTTTCATCCATTAATGGCCTCCACAAATAAAAGTGGCAGAGGTGACTTTTCTGAGTTTCTTTCCATCTGCAGTCCATATGCTCCCTGCATACTGTTACAGGTTGTACTCCAGCTCTCTAGAGCAGGTTTCATTTGGCCTGTAGGGGCGACAGAGGGAAGGGGGAGCCAGTGAAAATCATTTTCCTACATTGGTCCTTTCTCCCCAATGCTTGGATAGCCTCACTTTGCTGCAGCCAAGGTCCCTTGAGCCTCTGTGTAGCATTTTTTAGGCAGCTGGAGAGGCAAACATAAGTCTGTTTCTACCAGCCCAGTTGCCTGCACCTAAATTTGGATCCGGCCAGTGGTTTCCCAGGAAATTTTTCACATCCTTTCACCAGCTACATGAGTCCAAACAAGCCAAGAAGTACTGTATTACTTACTGTCCAGCTTATTCTGCTATGCTGCCATTAAGAAGGTTATGGTACACTACTAGTTTTGTACCAGATGCTTGGACTATAGTGCCTGTGCTGCTTTTATGATTCACCTAATGAGTAAATTTGAAAGTGGAAAAAGTGAAAGGTTACAGTCTGACAGGCAAGTAAGAACAATTGTGTCAGTCTACATAAAACTATCATTTTATTCATTCATTCATTATATCTTAAGTGGTTGTAGAAATATTCCATGCTTTTCTAGTATCTTTTAAACTCATAACTCATTATGCAAAAATATGTTGGAGTGTTCTCAGTTAAAGCAAAATTGAACTTAATCTGTAGTTTTTCCTGGCTGGCATCCAAAAGAAAAAGAAAAAACCCAGAGATTAGCCATTCTTTACTACAGTAATATAATCTTTTATTAACCTTTACTGTGCTGAATAGATATGTTTTGAATTATGATAGAACATCTTTTTCCTTCTGAAATATGGTGACTTCTTTCCTATTATAGTAAATTCTTTGACACAGAATATTTTTGAAAAGTTAAGAACTCTTTATTTCTCAGGCAACCAATTGACCTTCTATTAATGGACACCAGTTTTAGAAACTAATTCATTTTGGCTGCAACCCAAAGACACATGAAAGGGATTTAGCCATATTGAACTAATTGACAGTTACTTCTGAATATACATGTTTAGGATTACAACCAAAACAACAGCAGCAGCAGTTTAAGAAAGATGCTTTCTCTGATCTATTTGGGACATCGGGGGGGGGGGGACTGAGTTCTAAAAGTCTGAAATTTGAAATATCTTCCAAGTCTAATTTAGTTAACATATGAAATGCATCAGTTAAGTTCAACAAAATCTGCATTGGTCCAGAGTACCCATGAGCAGTAGTCTGTATTTAGAATAATAAAATCATAAGAGTTTGATGTGACCACAAGGATCACTTGTCAAACTCACTACCACACAACTAAAGCATTCCTGAAATATGTCTGTCCAAAGAAGGTTAAAGACATCCAAAGAAGGAAAGACCTTCGAAGAAGGAAAGACACTTATCCTTTGAGGCAGTCTATTTGAACAGCTCTTACAATCGACGAACAAGTCTTGAAGAGAAACGACAACGCAGAAAGAATCACAACCCAAAAACATCACCCAAGGAGACCTTCTGCTGTGCTTTTTGCAACCGGACTTGTTTATCTCAGATTGGCCTTTTTAGTCATCAGCACGCTTGCAGAAAGCGTGGGATGAGTCCTTCCTGAATCTTCGTTTGTGAAGAAAAGCCAGAGAGAGAGACAATCAAAAGTTTTTCCTAATGTTTAGGTGGATTCACTTTTCTTGATCATGAATATTCCCACTTATAGAAAAGAGGGGGAGGTTGTGATAATTGGAAGACTCCATTTCCCATTATCTACCAGCTCAGCAATCAGGTAACAAAGGGTTAACTAGAGTTTGGAGAAAGGTAACACCTTTAGAGTCAGCGTCATCACAGACATCACCCGTCAGCAGGGACAAATGAGTAATCAAGACTTTCAGAGTGGTGATCTTCCACAAACTTTCAAGACAAGGTAATAAATACTGCCTTGGGGCCACGAGGCAGAGAGATGAACAAAGAGACCCAGGGATGGGGGACATCTCATCTCAGGTGGACAGACAACAAAGAAGCATCCTGGGGTGAGAAACTCAGGCCACTGCAGGAAAGCTGTTGGAGATGGGCTGGACAGCCCTGGCTCACAGCCTCCTTTGATTTCAACAGGCTGAATTCCATGATCAGTGAGTAGATCAGGAAATGTATTAGCTAGATTGCATTAGGGAATTAAGTTTAATTTCCCACTTGGCTGAACACTTACCTGAATGGTTAACTATACCTGTAACTTCTATGAATGTGCCTGGGAGGGAAGAGCCTTTCCACAAGAATTATCTGCATGTTTTGAACTCTGCTTATAACAAATAAGCTTTTTCTAATCTTTCTTCAGCTGATGCATACACATGGTTTGTTTGCTTGATCATTTCTCTCCTCTTCAGGATAGAGGGGAGGGGAGGTAACAACTCTGCAAGTGGCAGGGAGTAGAGAAAGAAACCCCACACTCTTCCTATGGACTGTGTTGTAAGGTGGCGTAGAACTCAAAGGGTAGTGGCAGCTAAGAAAAGGAGGCACAATTAAGGGAATTCCCAGGCAGAGGAACCCCAAGACTGCATCTCACAAAGGCAGCAGACTCCTTAGCAGTATGTGTGTGAGCACGCACTGAGGCAAGGTTGTATCACAGAGGTGATCAATCTAATTTCCTCTCCCCCACTCCCACTATGGCAGGTTAAAGTACTCAGGTTAGAAGAAGAACCCATCACAGTTTATTTTTCTACCCCTTATATAAGCAGCAACCTCTACTTATTGACCAAATATCCCCTCTAAGGTGGAGCTGAAACCAATTAACAGAATTTCTGTGAAGTTCTTCCCACAACTGGCCAAGCATAAAAACCCTGCTAATAATCAGATATGGGGCTTGCTGAAATGGTGAAAATACTCCTCACAGAATTCAAGGAGAACACCTTTTGCCCCAAAGGGATCCCATGACAATTCAATGTATTTGGAAGAAGGGGGGACTCCAAATACTGAACTGTTAAAAAAAAACTGCAAGGGAAATGTGCATTCTTGCTCATTGAGACAACTGATTCAATTTGTTGTGCAGTCTGGAGAGGAGGGAACTGGAGATCTGATTAGTCGGATATGCACAGGGTCAGGTGTGCTGTCAAGTGCCTGGAAGTGTTTTTCACACTAGTGATCATGCACTTTTTTGAACTGTCAATTCTTCATGTTGGCTACCACAAGGAAGAGGAGGAGAGACCAAGCCACCAGCCCTTCATCCATCCCAGCAGTGCTGGCTTCTGAATCCTACTGCAATTAAAGGGACAGGAGCCACTGTCTGGTCAGCCACTGGTTGTGGAGAAGGAAGAGGAGGATGGCTCTTCAATGGTCCGGCTTTATCTCGCCTTACTGGGCTGGGCTGCTTCTTCTCTCATGCCTGTCCTGTGACAGCCAAGCTCAATGTCAACAGGCTTTGGAGGGCATGAGACAGGCATGAGAGAAGGAGCAGCCCAGCCTGGGAAGACGAGCTGAAGCTGGAGCAACCAGTGGCTGGACAGGCAGCTCCTCTTGCCCCTTTAATTACAGCTGGTTTCAGATGCCGGTGCCACTGATAAGGATTAAGGCAGCTGGTCTCCTCCTGTTTCTCACAATGGCCATCCTCCTTGTCATCTCCAGGAACTGCCAGATTCCCTTAACTCCCTGATTGCTCTGACTGCAAACAAAAATGAAAACAAAACAAAAACAGCTGCCATCTTGATTTGCAGCCACGTGAACTTCACAGCCTATTGTTTTTGTGAAAAACACCATTGAAACAAAACCACGCTACTGTGAGTTTGCTACAATGCAGGTATGATCATTATTTCTTCTCGTCTAGACAAGCTCATGGTGTATGTTGCTTATTTTTGCTAGCTATTACCTTGGTTTTACTGGAAGAATGAGCATATTTTCATTATGTCCTCCAGAAACAGAATAGTGGCTTAACTTGTATGGGTACATTCAACTGTAGGAAACTATGCCTCTTTCCAGTAAAGGACACGAGATTTCTTTTAGTCTTGCCAGTAGTAATCATCCATGTATTTTGCATTACTTTGTGCATACAAGTTACTTTCCAGTAAATATACAGCCTACAGCCCAATACATAAGCATAATTATCTCCTGTCATGATGACCTGCAGTCATCATGGAATCCCTTCAACAACCTACATTTTACTACATTGGAAACTTCCACTCCTTATTTGGAAATGCGAAGAGGGTGTTAGAACCTCATTGAATAAACATGACGTCACATCACCTGACTAGATAGTCACTCTGATTGGGCAAAGGCAGAGCCAATCAGAGATCACCACAAAAGACTTTTTAAAAGTTCTGATCTTCCCTTTGTTCTGAGCTTCACTGAGTTGAGCACATGGCCTAGCTAGATTGAGCTAGCTGAGATGGACTCTGATCCACATGGCCTAGCTCTGGGCCACATGGCCAACAAAGTCATGGAATAACCAACAAGACACCCAAACTGTGATAACAGAAAGGTTGGGGGGAGCCAACCTTACCCAAAGGCCTCAAAAGGATCCAAAAGGACTCTGAAATTCCATCACAGAAAGTTACTTTACATTAGTAGAATACTACTAATTAGTACTAATTAGTAGAATTAGTAGAACTGTTTTTGTTAGCTTGAGTTAGATTATGTTTTATTTGTAAGTGCTCTGAATGAATACATACTGTATAAGCCTTAAGGTGAACCTGGGAATTTTTTCCTTCTCAAGTAAAATAGACTCCTAGAATTGAATAAAAGATTTCTGTTATTTTCTAACCTGCCTCAAATTGCCTGCTTCTGGTTAGCTATCAGAATCTTCTCTAGACTAGAGAAAAAGAGTTATTACTGTTCTTTAAACACAGCCTGTCTAGTCTCACTGCCTAGAAAGGACTATAAAGTCAGTGAGTGGTGGTGGCCTGCCCTTAGAAAAGTGTGTTTTCAGTATGTACAAATAAGCTGTAAGCCTTTCCTTCCTGCTGGAAGAGAAGGGTCAGCTTTACAACATCTCCTTATTTTGGAACCTGCTCTATTTCCTTTGAACAAAAGACTGTTTCCCACTAATTGAAATGACCCCCACAAATGTATCTTAAATACTGCAGAATAAGCATATCAATAGGATAAGTAATTAAAACTCACAACTCTTGATAGTATGCATAATTTGGAAAAGAAAATAAGATACATTATTCTGAATCAGCTGTTGCTCTGAAGCATGCAAAACCATTTTTGTCTAATTCTCCCTCCTTCCAGATGTTCTCGTCCTGAAAGCAAAAGAGATGTGACACACAAACTGTTAGATGACTCATAGCTTGATCATTTTACAAAGTTTAACTTTTGAGCCTTCTGGAACTTTTAATTAACACATGAAAAGGCTTGGAAGTTATGGATCCATATAAAGGATAAAAGACAGATGGACATCATAAAACAGAAACCCACAACAGCCTCCTTAGAAGTGTAGGAATACCTACCAGCAAATTGAACACTTGCCCCTTTCCCATTTTTTTCATTTTATACAGTTGTCACCTCCTCCTTGGAAAGGTTAACAAAAGAGCCTCTACTACTTGAAAGGAGAAGATCACTGATCTCTTCCAAATGCAATATAAAGCAAAGCAGAAGTCAAGGATGGGTAGTGAGCCTCATCCATTCTTTTTGAGCATTATGGCCTGCTCCTGGAGCTTTCTAGAGGCAATGGTTTCAGTTGATATCCTATCAGTGGTAGTTCTGAATATATTTACTGTGGGATATGCAATCATGCAAAGGTTTGGTTAGGGCATGGCTCTGATGCGTTGGAAAGTGGCCCAATTCTACTTGAGCTGATTCAGAACTACTTTTGTTACTGTTCTTGTGTACCTTGAGTTACTGTAACTCAAAACCAAGTCAAAATTTGGAAAGTTAATGGTTTGTAATTCCCTTTGACTATAATGTAAAAAATTCAAAATGGTTCCACTTGTTCTTTTCCTTCTCATAGTCGAGTGCAATTTCCCAGTACAGCCTCTCAAGATGTGTTTTCATTTTTATCAAATTGAACACAAATAGATGGAAGAGTCACACAACATGCATTTAAATTTAAAGATTTAAGGAGCCCTGGTAGTGCAGTGGTTAAATGCCAGTACTGCAAGCCACCACGTTGCAAGTTCAATCCCAAGGCCTCCAAGGTTGACTCAACCTGCTATCCTTTCGTAGGTCAGTAAAATGAGTACCTGGCTTGTGGGGTCAATTAGCTAACACACATTGGAAACCACTTAATGTGGTGTAGATGTGTAAATTGCTATTGCTTAAACAATTTGTAAGCTGCTCTGAGAGCCTTTGTGGCTGAAGAGTGGGGAATACATACTTAAATAAATAAAATTAAACAATAAAATAAAGATTAAACTGAAAGTAAATGTTTAAAAATTAAATATCAAGAGTTCTAAAGCTATAAATGAAAAGACTAAGATTTATTTTTAAAAATAAATGATTAAAACAAAGATTTTAAAAAGCTGTCAAAGAATTTTTTTTAAAAAAATCTTGGCAAAAGTGGAAGAAATGAACTAGGGTTTGTCTACACTGGCTGTTTAATCCAGGACCAGTCTGGGGCATTATGCTCTGGACTGCCCCTGAATCGACAACAATGGTTACAGGCACCGGGCCAAATCTGGTGTGATGTCACATCCTTCTCCACATGGGCCAGCTGGGCCAACACTACATCAGCCATGCTGGCCCATCCCCTGTTTTTGGAGCTGCTGCTGTTCCTTCCTCACCAGCCTAGGAGTTCTGAGAAAAGCCTGCCCAGCATACCATCACTTCTGCTGAGGGCAGAAATGGGCACTCAGACATGTGATCCACAATGAGGGGGGGCTCTACTCAGTAGGCTGCTCAACACAGGGAAGGGCCATGGCATGGCTTTTGCTGTGGGGACAGCTGGATTAGGCCAAATTGAACCCGATCCAGCTGTCCACATGGCAAAAGAATCCAAGGTCATTCTGGAGCTTCTGGGAAATCCTGGCATTTTCCCGAATTTTGCTTAGTTTGGAGCAAAGTTGGGTTAAGGGCAAAAAAATGTGGTTCCTCCCTGGAAGTAGCCATACATTATCTGGACTGCCAGCACCAGGTTTGGGGTGAGTCTACATTGATTGATTGATTGATTGATTGATTGATTGATAGCCAGTTTAGACAAGCCACAGGTATACAGCAGTTGCTTCTTCTTAGGGAGTTAACATTCCAAGTTTCAAATGAACTGGAACAGATATGTTTGTAGAACAGCAGCTTTTCATTTGGAGTGCATCTCAAAAGGGACATACTTATCTCCCTTGCTTCCTTACAAATCAGAGATGGAAACTATGTTACCTGCAGACTACATGCAACCCTTCAATGCTATTTGGAGCCTCCAGACATTTGGCATAGCCTTCCAAAGTCCATAGACTCCCCAGATTTCGGAATACCAGTTTTTAAAAGAAACTAGCTAATGGTAGTTGTTAGTGTGCTACTGCAGTCTAGACAGTAATATGATGGATTACTTGATGCTAACACATTAATGTTACTATTGTGCATGGAAAAATACAGGCAAATACTTTCTGATTCCCCCCATCTCTGATCTAGATAATTCTAAGTGGACTACGTGCTTGGACTTCACATTAATCTGTAGTGGCTCAGCTTAGTATACTATATAGCTTCCATGTACACTGGACATACTGTAAATGCTTAGGATAGATGCACAGAATCATTTATCCCTGTTTTTACTGTCTCCTTCTCCCCCACAGTATTGCTCTAAAACTTATGGCTGAGCATGGAGGAAAACTCCATCTTCTTAGCCAGATTCTGTCACACAGCCAGCCAATGTGTATTCCATGCTACTGTTTAGAGCAGCCAACATCTTCCCATCCCCATTCCCCTGTGTTCACATTGATTTTCTTTATCTGGCAGGGGCAGTAGTCTCTGTCATTTAGACAATACATGAGAATACTGAAAAGGGAGGCTATCTTCTTAATTTTTTAAAAAAATCAGTTTACCTGAGTCTCTAAGGAAGCTCATATTTTCAATGTGTTTCCTCCTCTTCCTCCCTTCCCCCTTCTCTTAGCCTATTGCATGAGGGAAGGAAAGAGGAAGTGCAGCCCAATAACAGTGCCTCCTGTTCTGCCTTACTGCATAACATTGGCATTCTTCAGCTGTTCTTCCATTCTGGTCATGTGGGAGATGATCGTAAATCCAAGTCTTTTTTTCTGACTGTTTACCACTGTCTCCCATGGGATTGGAACAGAAGTACAGCTGAAGAATGATGGCATCATGTGGTAAGGCAGGATGGGAGGCACTTCTGTTTCCCTTCCCTCATGCGATAAGCCTATTATCGCCTCTACTCCTTGCTAGCTGCACAACACTCCACAAAGAGCAAACATTTTGTCAATAGCAAGATTCTTTCACATGCCTATCTGTATTCTTTTCCACACAACTCAAATGATGATCCTGCAGAGTCACAAACCTAGTGTGTAGCAATTTGAGATTAATTTCCTCATAACAAATTGCCACTATCTTTTTTTTAATGCGGTATATGATGGTACTATTTCAAAAATTCAAGAGTTTTTAAAGAAATCTGCAATGACAAGTCAACACATTCATCTGTGGCTCAGTAATGAGTAAAAACAAAATACTGTTGGTAGTTAAATGGCATTTCAGAATTGCCTGTATTCCTCACTTTGTTGACAGCTATAAATATAAATGGTAGATGCTGTTATTTCCCCCCCATATAACTCTACTCCCAGAATTGCTGATAATCACTGTCTGCACAGAAGGCTTATAATTCTTAATAATCACTTTAGCCTGATTTTATTTCTCTCCTATTGTGTCTTTTGAAGCAGGGGTATGAGGTCAGTTTGCTCTGACAACTTACCTGCTGCTACCTATTATCTATGCATCAGCTCAGCTCTTTACAACACTTCTTCCTTTGAAATTGCTCACTCAGTCCAATTGGCTTTGCTGTGCTTTGCTGCTAACAAGCCAAGAAGCTTTTCTTGTAGTGCACTACGAATTCCTGTTTGAGTCAATAGGACACACAAATATATAATGATTTAAAAAATGGTACATTTGCACATTATAGCTATGAGTCAAGATGACATTTTCTTTCCCAGGTGTGTGGAAAAGCTAATGTAAGGCTCTGAGAAATTCACAGCAGCTTCTTAGTACAGTACTGTGTTTCAGGGGGCTAAGTAACATTACAACTCTTTCCTTGTGTGTAGGTTTGTGTTGACTCAAGTGAGAAGAAAATCAGAATCCCTTAATAAAAAACCCAAAATAGAATATTTTTCTGTTTGAGACCTGTGGGTTTGGTAATGATTAAAAAAAATAACAGGGACAATCAGTTTCTGAGATAAACATCTTTGTGACTAAAACATATCCCACCACACCTCAACTATTGGTAACCAACTTATAATTATTGAGAGGAGAAAGTGATATGGACTTCTTTCCCACCTTTCAGAAAAAGGAGATTATCTGAGTGGTCAGATGCACTGGAGGCACTACTGCTGCATGACAGGAAACACTGCCCTCACCCCTGACTGGTTGATCCCGCCGATGGCTCGCCAGATGATCCACCAACCCCCAAAGTCCCTGGCTCACTGAAGGCTGTGGAGCTGCATGGTGTAGTAAAATCCCATGTTTCTGAGGACCCTTGTGCCCATATCCTAACCAGTTATTCCGGTACACAAAAAATACCTCTGATTTTTCATCCAAGCTGGGATCTTGGCCCATGGCAGACTATAATGACCCCCCTGAATTGCCAGACCACCCAACATCACCCATGTCCCTTCGTGTGGTGCTCCTCCTCCTCGGGGTAAGGGCTGCCCAGGACCGTGGGGTTCTGCCTGCCTGATTTCCGGTGTGAGGCCTAGCCACTGGCATAACCTCCTTGGGAGGCATCACACCAGGGCAGCCACCCCCGGTCAGGTAGCTGGACCTCCCCATGTTGTAGGCAAGTTTTTAAGCGTGTTTCAGTGCGACATTTAAATGTACTTGTGTCTTCTTGTGAGAACCGCTGAGATCACAGTCAGCAGCAAATGTGATAGTATGGGGCTGCCTTTTATTACTATTATGGCAACTTTTGATTTAAAAGGTTCCTTTGATGGCAGAAAGATGGTGTAAAATAGGGTGGCAAAAGAACATTATTAGAGGCTTGTCTGATAAAGTCCTAGGAATCTTAGTAGACCACAAGCTGAACATGAGTGAGTAGTGTGATGTGGCAGCTAAAAAAACAAATGTGATTCTGGGCTGCATCAATAGGAGTATATTGTCCAGATTGAGGGAAGTAATAGTGCTTTAATACTACTTTATTCTGCTTCAGTCAGACCTCACCTGGAATAATGTGTCCAGGTCTGGGCACCACAATTCAAGAAGGATATTGACAAGCTGGAATGTTTTCAGAGAAAGGTGACCAAAATGGTGAAAGGTCTGAAAGCCATGCCTTATGAAGTTGGGTATGTTTAAACTGGAGAAGAGAAGGTTAAGAGGTGACATGATAGTCATGTTAAAATATTTGAAGGGATGTCATATAGAAGAGGGAGCAAGCTTGTTTTCTGCTGTGCCAGAGATTTGGACATGGAGCAATGGGCTCAAACTACAGGAAAAGAGATCCACCTAAACATTAGGAAAAACATCCTGGTGGCAAGAGCTGTTTGACAGTGGAATACACTGTCTTGGAGTGTGGTAGAATATTCTTCTCTGGAGGTTTTTAAACAGAGGCTGGATTGCCCTCTGTTGGGGGTGCTTTGATTGTGTATTCCTGCATAGCAGGGGGTTGGACTAGAGGGTGCCTGTGGTCTCTTCCAACTCTATGATTCTATGATTCCCTGATTGAGACTGGAACTGTAATTGAGTACCTCTGGGAAAAGAAAATAACTGTGGTTCCAATAATGATAGGTGCTCTGACAGCCATTTCAAATTAATAACAAAACCTCTGAATGACGTCACTTTAGATAGTCACAATAGCACAATTTCAAAAAGCAAAACTTCTAGGAACATGCCACATTATCCAGTGCTACTTCATTCATTTCTAGATCCTTAGATAGAATCTGAATGACCGATGGTCCAAAACTGCAACTGGTAACACCTGTTAGACTCTGAAACCACTTATATGCCATCCCGTTCTCCAAGTGTTTTCAACAGATTCTACAATGCTTTTACAATGACCATCATAACTCCTCCAATTTGTCTCTCCTTCAGTTCCAGTTTCAGGAGTGGGCTTGTTGGTAGCATGAACATTGACTGAACAAACTAGGGACAGATAGGAAATCCAACAGTGGTAGATTTAAGGAGAGTGGAACATTATGGAAGGTAAGTAAACTTAAGAAACCTTAATGAATAATACACAGAAATCTCAAGAGAGCATTTTAAGAGGTTTCATTTGCCTACATAACGCTTAGAGCTAGTGGCTCATCTGACTGATTGATTAGGTAAGTTACTCTGTTAAAGGCAGAGTGACTCCAATCAGATACAACATTATACTTTTCAGGGAAAGAAATATATTGACTCACAGTCTCTGAAAGATAAAGAATCTTTGGAAGGCTGGGATATAGACAGGCAAGGTAGTCAAGCAGGAGGCATATTCTGCTGAATTAACAATATATCAACAGTTTTACAAAAAAAGGGGCCAGGTATAATTAGCCATGAATGTTTAGACACATTATTTATTGATAAAGCATTAAAAATAAAGGGAAAAGAGAACAATGTATACTTATGCTGTAAATAATAATAAATTAGAATGATGATGGTGATGATGGTTATAGCAACAAAAACAGAACTGAATAGGGAAAAATCGTTTAACTAGTACTCTGAAATTGTACTTTGGTACACAAACTATAGTTTCTGCTTTTATAATTCTAAAAGCAACAAGACTAAATTAAGAAGCATTTGCTAGCTGACACAGTAATAAAGAAACCGGACACATAAATTTAGTATAAAGGGCCACTTTATTTAACTATAACCTATTTAAACATTACCCAAGAGATCTGCAATAGGGGACCAACCTAGTGTGGGAATTGTTGGGGCAGAAGGTCAACTCCAAACGCCCCTCCTCAACATCCCTTGGGCAAAGACACCTAAACCCCAGGGAGAACACATAAGCTGGGTTGCTCCCCAGCCAGCCTGCATCTGGAAGGCCAACCCAAAAAGTCCTTCCCCCAAGTCAGAGCACTTAATGAGAGGGTTTATCCCTTAGGTTAGCCCCAAAGGAGGTCACTTTCCCCACCCCTGAGTTCACAGGACCTAAAGGAAAAGTTCCAAAACTTTCCCTTCACCTCCAAAAGGGAAAGATGCCAAAAGTGCTCACCGAACTACCAAATCTCCCCCTATCCCTGCCAAGTGACCGCCTACTAAAGACTCTAACCTAAGCCAATTAACAAGTCCACATCCACAGTGTGTGGAAGGTGAAAAAGCCCCTGAAAAAGGAGAAACATTCCTACCTGGCCCTGAAGTGACCAAGTACATCACAGATTCAGCAGTGGGAGGGTGAGCTGATCTCTAATGAAAAGGAGAAGGTCTCTTAAATAGCCCCTGTCCCCACCCTCTGCTCTCCCTGCTGTGACACAGGTGCTGAGGCCAGCTAATGGCCTCTTCCTGCACAGCAGCAAATGGATTCCCTCTATGCACATGTCTCCAATGGTGATGGGGAGCCTAAATTTTGACATTAAAAGTGGTTTAGCATGAAAGATGTGATATTACACAATCTTATGAAAAGTGATACAGGAAATAATTTAGTCAAAAGGGGTAAAACATTTCAATAATACAGATCTCACAAGGAGATTGGTACCACTGCAATACCATTGAAGACACAGAAAATGTACTGGATTAATGCAGAGGGGATTTGAGAAAAACTTTCTGGATAAGTCTGTTTAAAGCAAGGTGAGCAAAAGTTTGAAAATAACATTTAAATTTGTCAGAATATGTAGTTTTACCTACCTTCTTAATACAGATATATTTCAACAGCCATCCCAACATAAACAAAAGATAATGACAAAGAATCCTAAGCAATGTTTGTTCTATCTTACAAATGTCATACATTGCTCAGGGACTATATTGTTGGAAATATGCGAATATTTATGAACAAAATGTGGAATTGTGTTAGTGGAGGAGGAGGTTTAATGCATTTTGGAGAGAAATGTAGCCTTTCAAAATTGTTATGAAAATTTAATGTGTGGTGCACAAAGGATATGTTTTTTCATATTTTTTTACTTTCATATAATCTATTTTGATTCATTTCAGTAGGAAGACTACATCAACAAACTCTCTAGCTGAGAACAGGCAATAGACATAATGAGAGGCAGGCCCTGAACTACTGGGATAGTAGTTCTTCATGGAGTGAGGTCAGTATCTTGGACAGGACTACTAGTTTCAGCAACACAAACAGCAATACTGTCACTGAGAATAGGAGGACCATGTTGTCTTCCATGCTGGCTTGTTGCAACTGCCAAGCTTTGTAGTTTGACTTCTGGACCAAGATTGAAGGCCCACCTTCTAAGTGATGCAAAATAGCATTTAGAGGGCCAGCTTCTCCAGCTAAGCCAGCTATGCACCCCAGCCTGATGTTGGTACTGCAAGAGCCTCTGAAACCTCTCTACAATGTCCACATTGAACACACACCTTCAACTTCACAATGTACACATTGTTTAGCTTTAAAAAAAACTCAGGTTGTTACAAAAACCTTCTGTTTTTTCAAAGAGTGGCACAGCCTATTGAGTCTCAAAAGCTGGTAACATGGCCCCTGGTCTCTCTCTCTCTCTCTCTTTGGCTTCTCTTCGCAAATGAAGATTCAGGAAGGACACATCTCGCGCTTCCTGCAAGCACTCTGATGACTAAAAAGGCCAATCCGAGATAGACCAGTCCAGTTGCAGAAAGCGCAGCAGAAGGTCTCCTTGGGTGATGTTTCTGGGTAGTGATTCTTTTGGCGTTGCCATTTCCCTTCAAGACTTGTTCGGACTAAGTTCTCAAATAAGGCTCCAGCATTGTGGATAGTGTGTCTCCATGCCTCCCAATGTGAGGCCAGGGCAGACCATTGTTGGTGATCAATTTGGCCGAGCCTGAGATGTTGTTTCAGGGAATCCTTGTATCGCTTTTTTGGAATGCCCCTCTTACGCTGACCTGTGGCGAGTTCACCGTAGAATACTATTTTGGGAGGCGATGGTCCTCCATCCTAGAAACATGCCCAACCCAGCTCAGCTGTGTTCTCAATATCATGGCCTCAATGCTGGTGATCCCTGCTTGCTCAAGGACAGCAACATTTGTCGCATAGTCAGTCCAGTGTATATTTAGGATTGTGCATAGACAGCGCTGATGGAAGCGTCCGAGGAGTCGTAGGTGGTGGCGATTGGTGACCCATGTTTCAGACCCATAAAAGAGAATAGACAGTACAATGGCTCTATACGCACTGATTTTTGTGTTTCGCCTCAGGTGTTTATTATTCCAGACTCTTTTGTAAAGTCTTCCAAATGCGCTATGTGCCTTTGCTAATCTGTGATCGATCTCTTTGTCAATCTTGGCATCTGAGGAGATGATGCTTCCCAGGTAGGTGAACTGCTGAACGGACTTAAGCACAGAGTTGCTGACGGCAATGTGGGGGTGGGGGTGTTTGTCCTGTGGTGCAGGCTGGTAAAGAACTTCCGTTTTCTTCAGGTTGACTTCCAACCCAAATAGCTCTGCAGCTGTTGTGAAGCATGATGTTAGGCGCTGCAGAGCTGCTTCTGTGTGGGCAACAAGGGCATCATCATCAGCGAAGAGCAGCTCATGGACTAGATAGTTTAGAGTCTTAGTGCAAGCCCTCAGACGGCTTAAGTTAAACAAGCTACCATTAGTACGTTAACGTATATAGATGCCGTCTTCTTTGAGCTCTGCCGTAGCCCTTTGGAGCATCGTGGTGAAGAGGATTGTAAATAAAGTTGGCGCAAGAACACAACCTTGCTTCACTCCATTAGTTATTAGAAAGGGCTCTGAAAGAGCATCACCATATCTGACTTGACCGCACTGGCCCTCATGTAGCAAAATAATCATTTTGAGGAATTGGGGGGACATCCTAGTCTTTCCTGGATCTGCCACAGACCTTTCCTAATCATGGTGTCGAAGGCTTTGGTGAGGTCGACAAATGTTACATAGAGACCCTTGTTCTGCTCTCTACATTTCTCTTGCAGCTGTCTAAGGGCAAATACCATATCTGTAGTACTCCTATTGGCTCTGAAACAACATTGGCTTTCAGGAAGAAGTTCTTCTGCAATGGCAGGAACTAATCTGTTCAGGAGTATCCTTGAAAGGATTTTTCCAGCAATAGAGAGAAGTGTTATGCCTCGATAGTTTGAGCAATTGGATTTTGCTCCTTTTTTCTTGTACAGGGTGATGATGACTGCATCTCGGAGATCTGATGGTAGTTCCCCCATTTCCCAGCAATTCACAAGAAGTTCATGGAATTTATCATGGAGTGCATGACCTCCGTGTTTCCAAACTTCAGGTGGGATTCCATCAATCCCAGCTGCCTTGCCATTTTTCAGCTGCTGTATGGCCTTAAGGGTCTCTTCCAAAGTGGGAGCTACGTCCAATTCATTTTTCATCGGTTTTTGTGTCATATGTTGGATAGGTGAGCGTTGGATTACTCGGTTGGCACTAAAGAGACTTTGAAAGTGTACAGCCCATCGATTCAGGATGGAGGCTTTATAGTAATTAATGTTTGACCATCTGTACTGTATAAGGAGCTTTGGACCTGATAAGTAGGTCCAAACACTGCCTTAAGAGCTTCATAAAATCATGTATGATCACCCAGATCTGCACAGTGTTGTGTCTTTTCTGCTATATTGATCCACCACTTGTTCTGCATGTCTTGGAGTTTTTGTTGAAGTTTACTACATGTGAAATGGAAATCTGCTTTTCTTACATGGCAAGTTGGCTGGGCGAGGTATGCCTGGTGAGCAGTTCTCTTCTTTGACAACAGCTCCTGGATCTCTTCGTTGTTTTCATCAAACCAGTCTTGGTTTTTCTTGTGGGAGAACCTGAGGGATTCTTCCACAGACTGGAGGATACTGTTTTTGATATGTTGCCAAAGCACTGTAAGAGAAGGATCTGTAGGATGGTGTTCAAGTTTTGTTTGCAGGTTTGCCTGGAAGTTGTCTCTCATGGTAGCTTGTGAATATTGTTGACTTGGAGTCTCTTCTTTAAGATGCCACCCCTCTTAGGTTTTAATTTAAGATGAAGAAGATTTAGTTTACATTTGACAAGGCGATGATCTGTCTGGCATTCTGCATTGGGCATCACTCGAGTATGGCGGACATCGCAAATGTTTCTCTGGCGAACTAGAACATAGTCAATGAGGTGCCAATGTTTGGATCAGGGATTCATCCAGGTTGTCTTCAAGCTGTCTTTCTGCTGAAAGATAGTGTTTGTAATAGTCAGCTGTTGTTCTGCACAGAACTCTAGCAAGAGGCATCCATTATCATTGCAATTTCCAACACCATGCTTGCCTAAGACACCTTTCCAGGCTTCGGAGTTCTTTCCTACTCTGGCATTGAAGTCACCAAGGATAATAATTTTATCTTCTACAGGGACTTTTTGTATGAGGTGGTGTAGGTCTGTGTAGAATTTGTCTTTCTCTACAGGGTGGGCTTGCATAGTTGGGGCATATATACTAAAGAGAACAACATGTGGGAGGCGTAAGGAAATAATGTGATCAGAGTGTCCTGTTGGCAAGGTTTCGAGTTTGGAGGCAATGGAGTTTTTAATCATAAAGCCTACTCCTGAAAGATGTTTTTTGGTTTTGGGTTTGCCAGACCAGTAAAGTGTGTAGCCGGCGCCGTGTTTTTTAAGGCTGCCTTCCTCATGGAGACGAACTTCACTAAGAGCAGCGACGTCAATATTAAGTCGTGATAGTTCATGGCTTTTAGAACAGAACGATGCTCAGGTCATCCACTATCTTCAGAGTCTCGCATGGTTCTGATGTTCCAGCATGCAAGCGTCAGTTTATTTACATCTTTGGAGGCCGGTGTGCGCCTTTGTTTCTTTGCCTTGGTTTGACCGCATCAGAAGATTCCTGTTGGCCGTGGCTAGCCAACCAGGTAGTTGGGGATGAGCTTTTGTTAGGCCACCTTTTCTAGGCCTCTCTCCATATGGAGGAAGCAGTGCTCTCCTTAAAAAAGGCTGCTTGGTCATTCAGGATGCTGCCGTACAAGACTGTCCTCTCCCGGGTCAGCCTCGAGCGACCAATGTCCTGAACCGCCTGCATGCAGGGTTGAGTCTGCGGCTTTCAGTGCATCTTTACACCTGCCGTTTCGTCCTTTGCCTGTCGCTATAGAGCTTTTTTGGAACTGGATTTGTCCTTCGAGCCTGTGCAATGGATTTTTCTGGTGGAGCGCAGCGTGCACAGAACTGGCCTCACCCTTTAAACCAAAGGTTCATCTGCTGGCCTTGCAAGCATGGATGGTAGTAGTGAGGTCCTCGGGCCGTAGGTTTGATTAGAGTTTCCTTCTCTTAGATGGTTGACTTTACAGGGTTGGATGAGCACCATCTGCCCGGGTTTTGGATTAGAGTTTTCCTTCTCCTAGAACGGTTGCCATAAGGCTAGAGAGCCCATCCTGCCCTTTGACACTTTTTGTCAGACCCTTCGGTTTTGACCTGTCTGGCATGGGAGACCCTACCGGTGGCTATTGTGCCACCGCCAGCATAGCTCAAAACATCATTAGGGTACGCAAGCCTCTCTCCCACGACAAGGGTGCGTCAGTGGCAAGGTGGCCCCTGGTACTACCAGATTTATTCACCATTGTTAGAAGTGGTAGGGTTTGAACTATGGATTCTTGGAACATTTGTGGAGATGAAGCAATACTGTTACTGGTGTATATGCTTGGGCTGGTGTCTCTTCCTTGGAATTACTAGTACCCAGAAACTGTGAGTGCTAGGAAGCCAGGGCCAAGACCATAAGAGGATATAGGAATCCTTTATACTCTTGACATCTCAGGACAACAATATGTTTCTTTTTTTCTTTATCCTTTAAAGGGTCCTTTATCCTGAGAAGGTCATAAGGTAGATAGGGATCAGTCAGTAGATTTCTAGATGATATTTAGTAGATTAGCAAGGCTTTCTGGCTCTTCAGTGTTTACCAACACAACAAAAATGTTGATTTTAATTAGGCTGTTAAGATGGAAAAAGTTGAACCACAGTGGTGTTTGGGTGCATTTTTGTGTGATAGAATTGTGGACTCATTTCTGATACTGAAAACAAATTCCTGGTTAAACACATGCTTAGTTTCTCAACACTAACAATATGCTGTCTCCCACCACAATCTAGTATTTGATAAACCTAGAATTCAAGTAAAAAATAAATACAGATAAAGTGGATCTTACAAAGTAGCTCTCCTGTTGGCTATGCCACACATGCTTCCAGTTACGTGTCAGACTGGAGTTGGAAAACTTGCTTAGATAACCAGCTTCTTTTATGGGAATCAATCACTTCAGTCTTTTCCACAGAATTGCCACCACACAGGCAATGGATGCTGATTCCATGGGTAACTTAAAGTTTTGCTCTGTTCACACAATCTTCTTAGAAAAAAGTAACTTCTTCAGAACTAGAAGATATCTGAAGGACACCTAAGATAAATAGGTACCGTATATTCCGGCGTATAAGACGACTGGGCGCATAAGACGACCCCCCCAATTTTTAAGTTAAAATCTAAAGTTTGCCCCCCCCTGTCCAGCCAGCCACCTGGCTGGAAAGCCTGTCCCCCACCAGCCAGCCAGCTCAGTGGCTATAGATGATGGAATAGTCTGTGAAATTAAAGGACTGAGAACAGCTAAAAAAGCATGGGATACTTTGAAAAATCTCTGTGGTGTTCAATCTTTGGAAAGTGAGGTTGCATTAATACTGTAAGTTGGTTAATATGAAGCTATCAAATCCCAAATTTTTGAATGAGCACATTAATGAATGAGCACATTAATGATTTTAGAGCCACAGTGGTAGACAAGAGAATTTCACCATAGACAAAACTTGATGCAGAATGATAAGTCTGAATCCAGAAATTCTAATTTTAGGCTAACTTGTCCTGAAAAGAAACATCATTTTGACTCTCCTGAGCTAAATGGAGGGCCATTTAACTCTTCAAATGCAAAGCAGTCATTCTCACAGCATGAGGAAGGATCTGCTGGGAAAACTGCCCAGGCCATTTTACACTTCAATCATTCTCACAGCAGGGGAGTATGATTACTGGGGTATAAGACCCCCCCCACTTTTGAGGAGATTTTCAAGTATTAAAAAGTAGTCTTGTATGCAGCAATATACGGTATTTCTAAAGAAAATCACAGCTAAGCTGAAATCGAAATATTTCTTCCTATTATGTTTTGGACCTGGATTCAAGTCCTCCAAGCACAATTGTTTTCTAACAAATGCTGTCTCCTGATTTGATGTATAGTAGCAGCATCTCATAGCTTACTGCCTGGTGAGATACATGACAGCATCTCCTCTGTGTGCCGTTAGTGGTAAGTACAAAGACATACTCTGAACCAAGAGAAAAGTAAAGATTCTAAGTAAAATTTAATGAATATTTCACAACCCAGATGAATTCTCCTGAGTTTCTGGGGTGAACAGGGTTGTATTTCATTTTTAGCTATATATTTATAGCTTGGCTAAGGGCTATTATATTTTTAAAGGATAGGATAGTTCACATCCTTTTAGGAAGAAAAGCAAAACTATATATAGCTATGGGTGCCATAACAGTAGCTAAAAAGTATGCTTAGAGGATTTCTTATGGTACTTACATGATTGATTTGGCAGGAGGGGAGAATGGATTCTTACATTTATGCAGTTGCACCATATGAAAAAGCCGGAGGTTTTGGGATATTTTTTTTATTATTAATTACCTAACTATTCATATGAGATAATAGAAAATCTGACATATTATTATAATAGCAAACAGAAGCTCATATTGCATAATTTTGCCATTGATATTGTGTGTCTCTGTGTGTGTACAAGTGTAATCTTCTTCCTTATGAGACATTTTGTATGAGAGGACATAATACAACTGTGAGCAATGAAATATAATTAATGGATCATTTTTAATTACCAAAAGGCAGATTCAAGGGTTTTTTATTTGAGCAAAAACTGCCATTGGTCTCCACGGGAATACTGCTTGATTATGCATGACAACACTGATTTGTAACAAAATATCTCAACAAGCGCCTGACACAGTATTTAATCAGTCAAATGCTTGTTGAAATCAATGGAAGCATGAAGTGCTTGAAAGGGAAACAACACTTTGCCATCAAACGTATCTGCTGCAGGACTCATCAGATTCCATCCAAACATTAGCAAATTGATGCTGCTCAGTTGATACTTTCCTTGATGGTGTTTTTTTTTTTTTAATAGGCAGTGAGGAAGAATGTAATTTACCCACCTGGTAACTTATTACACTGTGCTTCCAACTGATTGGCAGGATAGTCATCTTTATCGTGAAGGCAATAGGGTTCCCAGCGTGGTTGTGACTGCGATATAGGAAGCCCTTTTGATGGAACACAGGGTGGAGGTCTTTATAGATGCCTTGGCACCTGCACCATTGCCAGGAGAGCAGAGGGTGGGGCTAGAAGAGATTTAAGCCTGGCCACCCTCTGCTTCTTCCTTTTAGTCATTTAATAGAAACTGTACCATTAGATGTGAGGACTCAAGAGACTTGCAGAATTTGAGTACCTGGCTTATGGGGGCAATTAGCTAACACACATTGGAAACTGCTTAATGCAGTGGAGATGTGTAAATTGCTATTGCTGAAAACAGTTTGTAAGCTGCTCTGATAGCCTTGGGGCTGAAAAGCGGGGTATAAATAACTAATAAAATAAAATAAATAAATAAATAAATAAATAAAAATGGGTGCGCATGGCTAATGGCTACCTGTTTGCAAGAAGGAAGAGGAGTCTTCTCCTAGAAAGACTTCTTGTCAGTGGACAAGTAGCTGAGGCCTAGGGTGGGCCCAAGGAGCTCAAATTTATATGCTTAATTCAGTAAAAGGAAGATTGCTGGGAAATGTGTCCACATTTTTAGGTCCCAAAATTGGAGAAAGGCAAGATATATATTAAATTTAAAAAAAAAAATCAGCCTGCCATTTATTCTTATGGGCCCTTTATGTGCCTGAACTTTGATTGTATCTGATCCTGCTTCCAGTTTGCCCTTCTCTGGCTTAGTTGTCTTTGTAACTTGGTTATACTCTAACTGTTTAAAACATTGACAGCTTTGGATTCTTTTTTTTGGATTCTTACTCACCCATGCTCTGCCCCCAGACCAGACTGCTTTTGACTCTGATACTAGAATATTCTTACCTAAGTTGGTTCTCCTGCTTGAACTTTGCCAGCTACACATAGCTCTGGGAATCTGCCTGTTTCAATACAGAACAGAACATTTCCCCTGGATTACTGTTCAGGTGGAAAAATAAGGTAAGAATTGTCTCACTGCTTAACAGAAGAGTTAATACTTAGCAAATAATAATCTCTGCTTATCCACTGTTGTCAGCATGTGAGACTTGGGATGTTATCAGACAGGGCAAATAAGGAGTCATAAGGTGTACCACACAACATTGTCCTTTTGCAATTATGTCCTGTAAAAAAATCATACTTTTTTATTGACGGCTCAAACCATGACTTGATCCCCATGGCGCTTTTGTGTAGGCATTGCTGGCATTTGAAACTTCGCACCATTGTACTCACATGAATGGCTGGTCTGGTGAGAACACCTCCGGATGAGATCACAGCATCCAGGTAGGTAACACACTTTTTATGAACTTCCCCAGTTTACGTGGGACTTTTTTTAGTGTGTTTAGGTGCTTTTTGTAACTTTCTCTGTTATTTTTTTTTTATTTTTGAATTTCCTGCACTATGTGTTCTTGCAAGAATATGCGAGATTTCAAAGAGGAAGCAAATGGAGCTCCATTCACTTCTTTCATTGCCAGGGAAGCATTTGGATGGGAGGGAAGGTAAGTGTGGCATGGGGTTTTCTTTTGCCGGCATAAAAACAACAGTTATTCTGGCAAAAGTACAGGTTTAAGGGAGGTGGTCTGATAAAGTCCTTGGTTGCACCAAATCTACTGAATCTCCAACTATATGTTATTGTTAATCTTTGTTATACATTTTTGGATGCATTACTTTTTTAAAAGACAGGGGGATTTCTCAAGATTTAAGGTTATTTGAGATATTTTCTTGGGTGTTCTTTTAAAATGCTTTTCAAACCACTGAATCCGATTATGTTTCTAGCTATTAACATACTGCAATATTGATTCTAAAACCAAATGAAGCTGTCGAACCTGATGATATATTTTTTTTAAAAAAAAAGTCAAGCTCTTTCTATTTTGAATATGACAGCAATTGCACATTTTGGAAAATTATTCAAACATTAACTGAAACAATATCCTTGCACCACCAAAATTCAGGAGGTACAGCTATTCTCCCAGGATAGAAAGAACTATGTTTTACCTTTTGGCCATATAAGGGTTATGAAGTGATACCTCTCAGAAAAACAAGATATAAGAAAAACACAGGAGTTTAAACCCAGACTTTTAAGAATTCAGCAATGAAAATCCTGAACCTGGATTGTTGAATCTGCCAGTTTTGGTTTCTTGCATATTAGATTTTTAAAAAGAAAACTTTACATCCTGATTATGAGGTTGGTTTGTAGATGTTGGTCATTTGCTATGTACTACAATGAAATTCTCACTAGTAATCATCATCTCATCTCAAGTTAGATTATATTGTTGGAAAAAGGTATCATACATGACTAGATGGTTCCTGAAGCTTTAAAATCTATCCACAAGTGGGCAATAGTCTGAGTAAGGGATCATCTCATTGTGTAGTGGCAGGTGGCAACGTCCTTTCTGCAAAAATAAAAATAAAAATAATTTAAAAAATGTGGGCCACCAGGTCACTTATTATAATTATGTATGCTGTCCTGAGCACCATGGTGATGGGACAAAATGTCCAAATCAAATATAATTACTTTCATAGTCAAATATTGTCATTATGATAAGAACTGCTGGCACCAATCTGTGCTCCTTAATGAAAGTACTCTGAAGGTACTTTAAGCATTTTTAGATACTACCTACAACATACTTCTTAGCTGCAACTGTGAGAACAGGTTTGAAAATGCTAAAAGCAAGAGTCAATGTGTCCTTGATCTTTTAGATGCACATTGTGCTTTCCATTTCAGTTTCCTTGGAAACTACATTTTGAGTAAGCAAAATAGTGTTATGGTAAATTTTTGCTAGCATCATTTAATTGTGTTGGAGGTTCATCGCATTGATAGTATTTCAGAAATGAGCACAAAAAACTATTTTAATAGATGTCCATGAGATTTGTTGCAGAATGCTTTCTGAAATTTTCAAGGTAAAAGTCTCAGAGATGTTTTTCATGAAATACCTTCTCCCAACACACCAATGAATGAGGTGGAGAAGAAAAAGAAGTAAAATACAAGCCCAATGTAGCTGCTAAGAAAACACTCGTTATTTTCAACTGGTCATTGCATCTGCTTGGAAAATACTGCTTTGAGCCATGTTATACATTGTCCCATTTAAAAAGCTTACAGCCACAAGACACAAGAAACAAATAACTACTTATCCATGCACTCAGTTATTGCATGCCCTGGAATCATCCCCTCCTCACACTCAGCTTTAAGATTTAGATATTTGGCTTTCATTCTATACTTACAGCAAGTCTGTCTGATGCAGTTCGGATATGAAGATAGTCTAAAGCTGCTTCTTTATACAAATTAGCATGGGTTTTCATTAACTCTTTAACTCATTAACAAAGGGTAGCAGAAATCTCTACAATGGGCATCCTTACCATGGTATGGTAGTTTCAGAAGCCAGCACTATGAAGAAAATTGGAGCACTAGGATTACACAATACACTAATGACAACTGATCAGTTCCACACTACTACACATGGAAAGAATGGGTTACTTACCTGTAACTATATAGTTCTTTGAGTGGTCTTCTGTGAAGTCACACAATTGGTTCATCCTGCATTTGCACAGAGCACTTTGGAAAATTCCAGAAACCTCAATTCAAACTTTTGGGTGGTAGCTCTGCCCACTCACCCCTGGCCCATATAAGCCCCCACCTCTCATCAACTGCTCAGTTGCTAATAGCTGCATATTAAAAACACTGTGAGAGGGGTAGGACACCAGAGGGGAGGGGGGTTGTGTGAATTCACAGAAGACCACTCAAAGAACTATAGTTACAGGTAAGTAACCCATTCTTCTTCTTCATGGTCTCTGTGAATGTACACAATAGGTAGATTAGCAAGCTCAGAGACTCCAGGAGGTGGGGGTGTCCAAACACCAATAAAGTTCATAAGGAAAAACAATACATTGTATTAAGGAGCAAAGATAGATTAAAACCTGTCAACTACAGGTGACTGAAGATGAAAGTACAGCCCTTTCCAAGAGTGAGGCATATTTTTGGACAGAGTCTAGTTTATAGTTCTTCACAAATGTGAGTGGTGTTGCCTACGTAGCCACCTTACAAATATCTGGGAGAGGGACTCCCCATAGGAACACCATTGAGGTAGTTGTTGCTCTGGTAGAATGGCTGCATATTGTGCTAAGTAATGATTCTCCCATCACTTGATAAGAAATAGAAATGGTGGAGGCCACCCACTTGGAGAATCATTGTGATGACACCAGAAAGCCCTTGTTTGGGCTGGAGTAGCAAACAAATAGCCTATTGGAATGGCGAAAGCACGCCGTCTTATCTATATACAGTTCTAAGGCCACTTGGACATCGAGAGGGTGGCGAGTTCCGGCTTGCTCGCTGGTTGAAAACAGACAGAAAGTCAGTAGAACTATGTCTTGATTCAAATGAAAAGAGGATACAACCTTAGGGAGAAATGTTACATCCGGTCTGAGGATGACTTTGTCCTGATGAAACTGTATAGGGGGGATCTGTCCTAAGAGCACTGAGCTCACTCGCTCGCCTCACAGAGGTGATGGCCATCAAGAAATCTATCTTGAAAGATAGGAGGCACAAATCACACTTGTCCATAGGTTCAAAGGGACCTCCAGAAAGGGCCTTCAGGACTAATGGTACATCCCAGCTGGTAATTGGGCCCATTACCAGTGGAAGTAAATTCTTATACTCATGGAGGAAGCTATGAACCAGTGGGTCCTTGAAACATGACTGCACTCCAAGGCACTGAAAGTGCCAAGATGCCGCAGCTACATAAGTTCATATAGAAGAGAGAGAGAGGCCTTTTACTGACAAGGTGGATATCTAGCAGGAATGGCACCACAGCCTTGTTGGAGTGTATATTTTTGCCACTCAGAAAATGGCAGAACTTTTGCTGCTTGTAACGGTAAGCTTTCTGAGTAGACGGTCACTGGGCAGCCTGCAGGATTTCTTGAGCCATATCTGACAAGGCTGTTAATGGTTGATGAGCCATGCCATCGGTTTGATTGTGTCCAAGTTCAGGTGGAATATTCTGCCACTCTAGAGCGACAGAGTGTCCTAAAGGAGAGGGAGAGGCCAAAAAGGCCTCTGTGATAGAAGAAGCGGGGGGGGGCACGGTTGTCGGGGCTGCCAAGGGGTTATTAGTATGCAGTCCACTCTGTCTTGTCACAGTTTCGTCACTACCCTGGATAGCAACAGGAATGGAGGAAAGGTGTAAAGACGGGCTCTGGTCCATTCAAAGAGGAACACATCCCTCAGGTTCCTCCGTGTGCATCATTTTCTTGAGCAGTACAGATTACATTTGGCATTCTCCCTGGTCACAAATAGATCTATTACCGGATCTCCCCAATCTGCGAAAAGTGTTGCCAAGATGTCCGGCATCAGGGATCACTTGTGGTTGTTGGTCTGAGACCGGCTAAGCACATCTGCAAAGTTGTTTTGACTCCCTGCCAAGTAAATTGCTGTTAGGTAAATCTGCCATGCAACACATGACTCCCACATTTGAATTGTTAGGTCTAGGAGTGTTCGTGACTGGGCCCCTCCCTGCTTGTTGATATAAAAGATGGTGGTGGTATTGTCTGACACGACTTGGACCACCCGTCCCTGAAGGGATAGCTTGAAAGCCTTCAGTGCCTTGAACACTGCTAGCAGCTCCAATGCATTGATGTGCAGCTGAGACTCTGTGGCTGACCATAGACCGTGAATGGCTAGATCGTGCGAGTGGGCACCCCAACCTGTCAAGGATACATCTGTAGTCAGCGACCTGGTGGGATGAGGTGGTGCAAAAGGTAGGCCACAGCAAACCATTTCTGACTGAGTCTACCAGCCCAGTGCCCTGAGTACTGGTTGGGGCACGGAGAGCATTTTGAAGGGGTCATCTAGAAGTGGTTGAACTTTTGAAGGAACCAAGCCTGCAGGGGTCTCATCCGGAGCCTGGTGAGGGGAGTAACTGCCGTGGTGGAGGCCATGTAGCCCAAGATGCACTGGATAAGGTGCGCTGCCACTCTCCTGTGAGTGATGCAGTGGTGAACCATGCCCCTCAGTACAGTGAACCTATCCTCTGGTAGAAGCATTCAACCCAACATAGTGTCTAGTTGGGCCCCAATGAACCTGATGAGTTGAGATGGCTCTAGGTGGGATTTCTCCAGGTTGACCATGAAGCCTATTTTGCTGAGCAATGAGAGGATCAAATCGACATCTCTGACCACTTTCTCCCTGGATGGTTCTGTTATAAGCCAGTCATCAAGGTACAGAAATATCACCAATCCGCTCAGCCTGAGATGCGCTACCACTGCTGCCACACACTTGGTAAAGACTCTCGGGGCTGTACACAGACCAAATGGGAGGGCCTTGAAACAGAACATGTGGGAGCCAGTGGTGAATATGAGGAAACGCCTGTGTGGTGGTACTAAGGTGATATTGAAGTAAATGTCATGAAGGTTGATAGTGGTGAACCAGTCTCCCATCTGGACGAATGGGAGGATGAAGGAAAGTGTGACCATTCTGAACCACTTGGGGGCAATATAACAATTGACATGTCACAAATCCAAAATGGGGTGTAGCCCACAGTATTTATTTTTGACTAGAAAGTAGTGGGAAAAGAAGGCCTCCGCCTTCTGATGCTGAGAAATAGGTTCTATGGTGCCTTTTCTGAGAAGGGTAGCAATGTCTTCTAGTAGGGGCATAGAAGGTGATGTAGCCCTGTAGAACCCTGAAGGAGACAGGTGATCGAATTCTATTAAGTAGCTTTTGAGGATGATTCTCAGGTCTGAGGTAATTGTGCACCAAGGATGGAAGGTGGCACAAAGTCTGTCCTCATAGGCTCCGGTGGTGGGCACAGAGGGAGGGAAGGGATAGTCAAACCTGCTGTTTCAATGTATCAGATTTCTTTTTCTAGAACTGAGACTTACTCTTGGATGCAGTCAGGGATTTCTTCTGATGCTGAGGATACATCAGGGTGCTGTGTTGGAAGTACTGCAAGGTGGGACTAAATCTCCTGTGAAAGGAAGGATGAAATCATCTTCCAAATAGGTGTGACCTCATACTCTGCACCGTCAGAGGAATACCAACGTGTTTCACTGTAGTTCGCATCTTGTGCGTGTGCTCAAGTTTGGTGTGCATGTCAGCGTGGAAGAGGCCAGCCTCATCAAAGGGAAGGTCCTCGATCACTGATCTGGTTCTTTGTGAAAGGCCTTAGGACCACAACCACACATGCCTGTGGACTGCCACCATACTCGCTAGAACTTTGCCTGTACAGTCTGCCACATATTTGGCTGCTTGCCTCTGGTAATTCACTAGTGTAACAACATCATCTCTCATGGTGTGCACTAGCCCGAGATCCTGTTCAGGTACCTTGTCCAAGTAAGGCAATATAGTGTCTTACAGGTGTCGTTGGTACACCCCCATACATGCACTGTATATGGCTATCTTCATCAGCAGACAGGCTGACAAATAGAACTTCCTGCCAATCACATCAAGTTTTTAACATTCCCGATCTGTAGGAGATGAATGTACCCTATGTGAGGTACGCATTTGTGGTATGTCCACTATAATAGAATTAGGCTTAGGGTGAGAGGTCAGCCATGGGACTACGTTTTCAGATACTTGATAGAGATGCTCCAATCAGGTGAGAGGTAGGCACTACTGAGGATGGGGTAGCCCAGGCTGTCTTGACTATCTGCCTAAGAAAGGGTGAAATGGGAATTGAAGGCAATGGAGGTGCCTGCCGTTGAAGATCTTGAAAGATCGGGTTATCTACTTGGATGTCTGGTTTGTGACTTAGTCCCAGCAAAGCCACCATACGATGAACCACCTCAGCAAAAGTCTTGACGTCGTCCATTGGGGACGGTGGGTCACAGTGCACACCTTTAGTGTGTGGCATGGTCTTAGGAGATGGAGTCTCCAAATGAGATTCATCTGATGCATATGCAGGCGGCGACGGAGTTCTATGAGGTATGGCTGGCCTAGGCCGGACTGCCATGCCAGGTGCAAGGAACTTATGAGGCTCGGGACCCTTATCCTTAGGTGGTGGAGACTGACTAGGAGGGGAAGAAGAGACATGTCTCAGAGGAGATCTTGAGTGGGACTGTCCACCTCTTCCTCAACCCCTTGGTGAATTGGCATGGTCAGGCTCGCTTGGACTCATCGGGCAATCCCGTGCATCTTGCAGCGAGCGGTACTGTCCCCGATCCATCAGACAGTTTTATCATCCATCCTGATGGTCCCCTTGATATATCGGAGAGTAGTCCTGACAGTCCTGTTTCCTGTATTGCCTAGGAAAGAAGTCATCGTAATAGCTGTACCATGGATCTGAGTCCCAATAGTATCTCTCAGGGAAGTATCCCCGAAAGGGGGAATCTCGTATTGGTACCGCTTGTACCTATCTGAAGACCAGTCATCTTCATACCACAGGGACTCATAGTTGGAGCATTGAGAGTTGCATGACCCCAATCACAATTTGGGTATGGGTTCAAGCCATGCGCGAGGAGAGTGAGATCGTAAATCTGAGTGGGACTGTGAGTGTGGCACTGGTGTCCTTGGTGGAAGTCGGATGAACTGGAGTAGGCATCTCTGGTCTGTCCAGTACCTTCTTCACAGGAGAATGTGACCAGGACCGGGACCTGTCCCCCGAGTGGAACCAGGAACAGTGTAGAGACAGAGATGTTGAATGGGTCCGGGAGCTTTGGATAGACAGCGACTGAGAGCAGGGCCTTGAGTGTTGCTGAGAAAAGGGACCGGGACTGGGATCGGGAGTGAGACCGAGAACGGCTGAAACGATGCACAACAGGCCCCAATGCCAGTGGTGTCTTCGGAGGAGATACTCGAACCACTTGGTTGTTGGGTGACGATTCTCTAATGGCCCCGTCTGAGTCCAGGTCTGCTCTAACATTGCAGGACTGGTCAGGCAACAGTATCGAGAGTCTTCTCTTCACAGGAGAGACAACTGACATAGCCTCTTGGGTACGGTCCCTGTCCCCCATGTGGTTGACCCATGAGATGGGGAATTATCCTTCTATGTCTTCCTACACTCCTGGGATTGCTTTCTGTGAGGGGACTGCCTTTCATCCACTGCCCTAGGCTTCTTCCTTGGCAGCTCGCGTTCCTCCTCGTCTTTGTGCTCAGCAACATCTGGGACCTTGGTCAGCAGTACTGGCTTATGTTTGCTTTTTGACACCATAGTGGTATCGCCTGTACGAGTCCATACAGTACCCTGGTCACGAGCCCAAGTGGACATCAGGGTTTTCTTAGTAGGTCCTTTGCAGATTCGAAGTAGATGGGACCATTGCTGAACCCCTTTCTCGGGTTCCTTGGCCAGTTTCGGGGTAGTACCGGAAACAGAGGCCTTAACAGGGGATGGGGTCACAGAGAGAGCATGCTCATAGAGCAAGGCCTTCAATCTCTTATCTCTGTTGTGTCAGGCCTGGGGAGTAAAGGCCTTGCAGTGTCTACAAGACTTGACATCATGGAACTCCCCCAAACACAGGAGGCACTTAGAATGGCCATCAGTCTCAGTCATCTTTCTCATTGGGAGCAGGACTTAAAGAAGCCTGTGGCCCACATCTTAACAAAAGGAGGCCACAAAGTCAGATAAGGAGGGAATGAATTACTGTACCATGGAATTCAAAGAGTAGTCAAAATCCAGTCCAAAGGTCAGTAACAAAATCCAATTGAAGGTCTAATACCAGCAAAAAGTACAAGAGGTTTGAGAAGTGCTCCTTCAGTGCTGCTCACATGGCGGGAAAAAAAGGAACTGTGCAGTTGGTGAGAGGTAGGAGCTTATATGGACCAGGGGGGAGTGGGGCAGAGCTACCATCCAAAAGTTTGAACTGAAGTTTCTGGAAGTTTCCGAAGTGTTCTGCACAGGTGCAGGATGAACCCATTGTGTGCATTCACAGAGACCACGAAGAAGATCTTTCCTTGTCATTATCATACTGTTCCTCCTGAATGCTAGCTTACCTAATAAATCATGTAAAAATAATTCTAACATGGAGCCTGTCCATTGTGCTGAAACTTTCAGTTCCTTCACATCTTCCTCTTCCCCACTATTATGTCACTGATTTGCAAGTATTCATAAATAAATAATGCCACTGATGTGCCTGAATGCATGATTGCACATCATTAAGTGAGTTACATATATCTGGCAGGTTATTTTTCTCCCACATACAATTTCCTTTAAAAAACAAAAAAACAAAACTCAATTTCTTTCCACTGCATTTATGAAGAAATGTGTGAGTTTGGGAATATCTCTAACAAAACAAAAACAAAAGAAACCCCAAACAAAATTGCCATCCCTCCCAAGTGATATTGTACTAATTCAGATTTGCATTCTTTTCCTTCCATATCATGCCACACAAATTAATCAAAAGAGTACCTGTGAAACAATGAGCAGGGCAAACCTGCACAGAGCTAGTAAATCACAGCTCATGCAATGGGGAAGGGGTACTTTGTGTGGAACCAGCATAAAGCTAGATTTGTTTTATAATAAATCTGTACTGGTTTTATTTTTTGCAACTCTGTCTGGGTGTTTTAATTTAATAATTAAAAAGAACAACTGAATATGATTTACACACTGAAACCAATGACTAGAGCATCCTCTTGTCCAGTATTGTGATCCCAAGTACCCCATGATCAAGTCCTATATCAGATCCAGGGAGGCATTTTAGGGGTTAAAGGGCCAGGAGAATGATAGGACCTTAAGAGTTGGAACAGCAGGCTCAACCTCGATAGGGGTTCCATTACAGTACCATATACAGAACCATAGCAAATTTGATTATTTTTTTAAAGTGGCATATATCAGTAAAGTTGTCCCTTCATATTGGCTGGGGTTTGGTTTCAGCCCCCCCCCCCCGTGGGTACCGAAATCCATGAATACTCAAGTCCCATTATATGCAATGGCATAGCAAAATGGTGTCCCTTATATAAGATGGCAAAATCAAGGTTTGCTTTTTGCATTATTATTTTTTAAGGAATATTTTCAAGCTGTGAATACTTAAATCCATGAATACCAAATCCATAGATATGGAGGGACAACTGTATATACAGGTAAGCATGCACATCAATCAAACAGAAGGGGAAAAAGAAGTTTGATGTGATTCTAAGGACAATGACATTGAGACTGATGGTTTTTGCAGTGTACTCCTGTATTTCAGTAATATAGACTGTTTGAAGAGACATGGGAAATGAAAGCTGTGGCAAACTGCATAGGCATGGTGCCCATTACAACATTTACAGTTAGAGATGAAACAATTAATACTATGCTATCAGTATCTAAGCTGTGTATCACTATCACTATCACTTTTTAAACAAATCCAAGTGAACAAATCCAAGTACTCAAAAATCTAGAGAGAAATTGGGATGAAGGAAAATTCAGAAGTGTTTATATTATATTAAAAATTTTGACTATCCCACCATTCCTAGTAGTTTATACACATGTGTATCATGATCTGATACTTCAGTGGTATTAATTCACAGAATTAAGGTTGCAGATTGCATTCTAGAGGGTGAATGAAGACCTTATCATTCTTAAAGTAGATTCATAGACATCAATGGGACATAAGTTAGTCTTCCAAAATGTATTCCTGCTGGTTTCAGCTTATCCTTCCTAGATGCCTATTGATCAATTGATGACCACAATTATGAATGATGCAACACAGAGCAAACAGGTAGAACATTTGCATTTAACTCATATACATTTCCCTCCAAAGTAATCAGCCGCTACATGCAGCACTGAGTCATCCAGGAGTAGTGGGGAAAGAGGGAAATTTAAACTTTATCACCTGTGCAAAGTGATAGCTAATTGGGGAATTCATTAGCACAATTTCCAATGTAATCCAGTTCATGAAGACTTGGTACTTGAGCTTTGTGAAGCTCTTGGTCACTGAGCAGTTTATTGGGATGTAATTATTCACTAATTTTCTTCTTGAAGGAAGCAATGAGTAATTTTAGCATTATTCTTGCCACTCTTGCCACCACACAATTTTTGAAACCAATTTGCACTTCAGGACTTATTATGTATAAAATTCATGTGCAGAAAAATCTGTTTTCTGTGCAAATCAACCATGTGAATGTCATGTAACTATTTCTTTAGAGTCAGTGAACAGTAGCTTCAGGGTTAAACAGTAAGCTTTATTGTCACAGTAAACTAAAGAGCTAAATATACAGTATTGTTGCTTCAAATGAGGCTCATAGGAAATACCTTTGATAATGACATAGGGTATCTTCACTTTCATCACGCAGTGGCACTCAGGAGCAAAAAAGGTAGTCCACTAGTAAACTACTGCATGTATTTGTGAAATCCACACCCCTAACACATTGGCTTACTGGTTGAATATCCCCAAAAGGGAACTCTCAAGAAAGGCAGTTATTTACATGGTTGATTACTTGTGATAACTTAATCAGACTAGAAAATACAGAAACATCTGATTCACAATTCTTGTTACCTATGTACTATTCTATAATTATATCCAGCTTATTTGGGATAAAAATACAGATAATTTGCACTTGATTTTGGATATATATCTGCAAACCTATATAGGGCTGCCTCTGCCTTATCATCCTGCCCATGTCTTATGCCAGGGCTGAGACTTATACACTGTCCCAGATGTAGTTCAACTGCATTTCCAAGCATTCCTCAGTGTACCTCAATCCTAGCCAGTCAACAACCCAACCAATGCTGAAGAATCCTAGGAGGTGTAGTCCAACAATATCTGCAAGACCCATCCTTAGTTCTCCCCTATCCTCAAGGAAGATTCTTCTCAAGGTGCCTTTCTGTCATTGTATGATAAGAAAGAAAACAGTCTTCTCTGTTGTGGTCTCTGTTATAAACCACTCTACCCATGTATGTGTGATTGGCATCATATCATCCACCTTCATTGATAACAGAGCTCCCCACCAAGACATAGAGAAAGCGGGTGAGTGTAAAGTGTATATGGATCAGAAGAAGCTATGACCAAAGGCTTTCTGGTCACTTAACATGTTCCCAACACAAAGAAACTCTTGACCCACTGTTCTAAACTATTACCTCTCATTGTTTGCAGTGGGAGGGCATGGTAAAAGAGTGAGTGTGCAAATGCTTCTCTTTTCTCACTTCCACCTATCTGCAGGAAGTTGGAAATACTGGGTTCTCTGATCTCAGAGCCCTCTGATTAAAGCAACTGCAGCCTCAGTTGTCCTCATATAGCCAGAGCTGACCTCATGCAATAATTTCTATCATTCCATGATAACCTTAAAATGTTCAATTGGTGTCATCAATTTTGATACTGAAAGGTATCATGGCTCATTGCCTCTTATCACATGAAGTAATTATCCAGGAATGGCAATCATGATAGGAAGAATTAAAGCTATACAGATTCCCTGTCAGCTGTTACTTAAATCGAATGTATGAACTCACCCTAAAATGGGTTCAGTGGTTGCTAATTACACAGTATGTCAACAGGAAGCCTGCTGTCTTACCATGTTTAGTACAAACTATTCATGTTCAAGGCAGATAGGCTCTTCATAAGAAGTGAATTTGCAACTTTTAACTGTAGCATAAGCCACAACCCTCCTCAAGGCATTAAACACATTGAATAAGGGTATGATTGCAGTGGGCATCACTGCTGCATTAATGTTCTAGACAAGACCTGTGCTGATGGCAAATAAGTCACAGATCTGGGCAGGTTTTTATTGGATGTAGAATTAACTTGGAAACTGATGGATGATTGATTAAAAAGAATCAAGGCATAATAGCTTAAAGTACACTTGTCATATTCAATGCAAATTCTGGAAACAACAAATAGATACTTGTCAACACTTGTCATTTCCCTGCCACCACATGATGACAAAATGCAAGGTGTTTTAGGTTTGTCTCATCAACAGGATGTAATCAACTGTGGTTATGCTTAGGTAGGATTTTGAATGAGATCAACTGCTCTGTTTCTCTCTGTAGGGAGTGTATTTGTTTAGAAAGGTGCTACCTTTCCCTGAGATATTATCATCAAATACTTCCCAGGGGTTTCAAATAAATCTTGTCCTTGTCCTTTCTCCAAAAGAGCAGCATTGGAAAATGACAATGTAACACAAATACAGTTCGACAAATCCAATTTTTACTCCTTTGGTCAGGGAAGGTTTTGCCCACCTAAGCTGAGAAACACATGAGAAGGATAACCTGTTTCTTTGTGCAACACACCTGAGTTTTCAGGGTCTACTTTCTTTATAAATCTACTCACACAGCAACTTGTTCCTGTTCACCATGTACATCACCTCCATTCACCATCTGCTGAAGCAGAATGGGATTAAGTAGTCATTATTATGGGGCCACATAACAATTTTTTAAAGCTAAGATTTTACTGGCTACCTAACACTGATGTAGGCAAGAGAGAAATAAGGCTGCAAATGATGTGACTCTGAAGTAAATTAAACAAAGTCATTATTGTCAATGACAGGAGAAGAAGGCTGTAGATTCTGACCAGTCTATTTATCCAGTGCCTTGCTTCGGGTTACAGACAGTCTCAGAAGCTAAGGGCTTGGGAAGAATGTCTTGAACATGTCCCATGGCACAGGCAATTGATCAGGCCAGCCTTCTAAGCACCTTGGGTCCAAGGACACCTGTAGAAAACAGACATTGGTGAAATAGGCTGTCTAGATTTGGCACTCTTCTTCTGTGAACAGCAAGGATGGTGCCTGTGCCTCTTTTCATTTAGGGAGATGAGGGTGTGTGTGTGTAAGAGTGACATTTAAAAAGAGAATGCACTATGCTATGCTATCAACCCCCCTGGACACTGCACTCCTATTTGGCAGGATATTGGGAAGGTGATTGTTCTGGGAAAGGTGTTTACTCTTATGTCCATCTTTGCATGCCGTCTTCCCCAGCACAGACTCCTAACAGAATATCAAGGTGGTGTACAGCAAGGTGTTGTGCTCAGGAAGAATGCACACGAGGACAGCAAAACATGAGGACTCTGATCCTCAGCACAATGTCAGTGGCAATAGCAGTGGGACAGCAGAAGCCAAGGGATGCTAGAAGGAAACTGTGGTGACAATAAGCTACACAAGAGACCCACAAAGGTCATATGAAGCCTATGGGCTGCTGGCTGCCCATATCTGATCTCCAGCAAAGGTTGAGGAGTCACATGCATCAAGAGTAGAGGGGTCACAGGCAGCTTTGTGTGACCCTCACCCCCTTCAGACTCCTCAAGCTACACTTTTCTGGTCTTCACAAAAGGCTGAATTTCATCTCCTAGAAGTGATCAGGAGTGGGAGATTCACCTTTTCAGTAGTGCACAGCTGCCCCACTCCCACTATTTTAGAAAAAAAAAATCTCTACCAATCTTTCAAAACTAAGCAGACCCCAGATCTACCAAAGTTATTGACCCTGATCTACATTAAGACCTTAGAGAACTTGAGAAGAAGTTTGGACTGTGGTGTCAGTAATACACAAATAACATGCAGCTCTACTTCTGTTTTCTGCCAGTAAATTCCAGAGAGGATACAGAACCCTTTATCAATATTGTAAGACATTTGACTTGTCATTTCCTTTCTGTCTCAAAAGGTGTCTATTAAATCACAAATTTATTATTTGCCTTGAAGTCATTTCTGACTTATAGTGACCCTAAAGTAAAACTACCACAATGTTTTCCTGGGCAAGATTTGGTCAAAATGGCTTTGTCATTGCCTTCCTCTAAGGCTGGGAGAGCTGAGAGTGACTTGTCCAAGGTCACTCAGTGGGTTGCATTCTGACATCTATACCTTTTTTCAGCTTAAAACCTGTTCCCCCCCCCAAAAAAAGAATATGTGTACATGTAAAAAAAAAAATACACAAAAGGTTCATTCCATTGACTTTGAGTAAGTGTGATGAGCTGAAATTTGGCTCTTTCCAAATCCCTATGAACTGATCACTGTTTGTGGGAAGCATAAATGATGTTGATGGCCAGGAAGATCTTTTTACTACTTTTGGCCTAACTAGGGAGAGAAGATATACTGATTACATATTCACAAATAATCACCCAACAAAACTATCTCATGAACTCTACATTGTGGTGTCTTTGACCTTCATCTGAGGCAAGGCTTCAGTTACCTGGATGTCCTGATCTCACCTGGAAGTGTTCTGGCAGGGACCACCCATTGACGCTGGGATCTCAACAGCGAAACTGGGCACTTTGTTGCATGCAGGAATATCCAAGCCAGGAATGGAATGGGGGATCTATTGATGGCTTCTCCCATCAATAAAAAGCAGCACCGGCAGAACGGCAGCAGAACAGGTGCATAATGAGGGAGGAATGACATCATCTAGTAAGGGAGCCCTTTTGCGATCTCCTGGCATTGCTATAATGCCACTTTTAACATGTCTGATAATCTCCTACACCTCTCTTTCATATCACTTACCCAATCAGGAAAGACTCCTGGCTTATTTAAACTATCCTGACAAACAACTAGAGGCCTAAATATCCTAAAGGCATCAGATTTTGTCTGATCTTGGAAGCTAAGTACTAAGTAGGGTCAGCCCTTGTTAGTACTTGGATGGGAGACTGCCAATGAATACCAGGTGCTGTATGTAGGATATATTTCAAAGGAGAAACTGACAAAACCACCTCCAAGTATCGCTTGCCTAAGAAAGCCTTATGAAATTCATGGCTCACCATAAGTTGATTTGAAGGCACACACACATACCAAACTTGTTGTGAACTTGTGCTGCTTTCAGCTGAAATCACTATGATAATCATTTGCTTGCTTTTCTGATTTTTTTGCTCATTAGTGCAAAGTGGCAATGATAAAAGCACTGTCAGTACAAAATGAATAATTCAGGTCTGTCACCATCATCTCCAACAGAGTCAGTTCATCCTAGAACAAAGACTTTGCCTTCCCAAGAACATTTAACCCAGGTAATGATGTCTATTTTGTAGAAATGAGACAGACATGATTACAGAGGGTGATTACAGGTTGAAGATTCCAAAAGAGAAGGGCAAAATGATTGGCTTCAATCTGACACCTTAGCTCACTATTTACTATTTGCAAGATTATATATTGGGGATTTTATTGAATGGCTTCATTCATCTTACCCTCCCTCCATTTAAAAACAAAAACTAAAGCAATGTTTGTGTACATTAAACTATCAGAAAGCAAAGGCGTCATTATATCAGCCTCCCATGTTTAAAATGTTGGATATCTTCAAAAAGAGACAACAACTTGCTGGGGATGCTTTAGCTAGAGACTCTGCATTGAGCAGGGGGTTGGAGTTGATGACCCATGAGGCCCCTTCCATCTCTGTGTTCTCTGGTTCTATGATTTCTACACAAAATATGGAATCCATAAATTGAAGTCTCCCCTGCCTGATTATGAAAATCCAGTGCTTGCTGATATCATAAGCTAAAAGTGGGTTTTTTGGGGGGGGGATTCATTAAAAAAAGGAGATATATTTACTAGGAAAACAACTTTACCACTTAATACTAAGTTAAGTTTTCTTTATAGTAGTTTTCAGTTCAGTGATGAACTTGGGGAACATTTGAGGCTACTCAAGTCAGACCTTTGGAGATGCAAGAACTTCTTTGGAATTCAGAATAATTCCTGTCTGTGCATGAGTCCAAGAAGCAAATCCAGCATTTGAATTGTACCTGAATGTGAACAGCTATAAATGCCTACTTTTTGTGTAATGCAGTATTACTATCAAATGATAGGGTTCTATCAACCTCTTTGCTTCAGTTCGATGTGGGCTTTGTGTAATGTCTTGCTGTACCTAACATCTAGGTTGGGTGACAACTGACCAAGGAATATGGTTGGTCTGCTTATCCAAATTAGTTTTGTTTTCCTAGAAACCTCTCATGTTTTGTTCACAGAGACCTTTCCAGACTTAGTTCAACTTTAATTCTGGGTGACATCTAGTAGACTGGCTTGCCACAAAAAAAATTCTCTGATATATTTATGCCCCTTCAATACATCCACCTTCTTTTCCCCAAGAATAAAGAAGCACATGAAAGATTTGATTTGTTTGTGGCTGATTTCTAGAATATGTTTCTCTGCTCTTCAACTTCCATACTTATGAACTTTAGGGCTTGAATGGCCATTTAATATGTTTAGTGTACAATGACAGCCTTTAAGAAAAACATTTTTTAAAACTCCAAATGTTTTTAAAGCCCGGTGCTTAATCACCTTTTAAATGAATGAATAGACTTTAGTTAAGCAATAGAGGAGAAATTAAAAAACAGCAGCAAAAAGGAACTTTTAACAATGGGTAAATTAATACTACAACCCTATAGTCCCTGATTAGGCTTCTCAAGGGGGTAATATAATTTGGGGCTGGTGGAGGTGGCAGGTGAGAGATCCACCCTCAGAAAGGAAGACTTTACTGCTTGTGGAGATCCAAAGCTTCTTCCATGGTAAATCTCTGATATTAGAGAATAGAAAACAGGCCAGGAGATGGTATGAATCTTCAAGATCTAAAGTCCTCTCATGACTATAGAGCCAAGGAAGATCTAACCCACTCCTGAATCTGATGTAGTTCATTTCCCTCCTTTTGGAATCAAGGAGACAAAAGCTATTTAAGAAAAAGTGGAAAAGAAACAAAAACAAAGAGAAAGAATGGGGGAAAATACTGGTCTTCCATTCCTCTTGCCCTACTAGTATGATAGTTTAAGATATGATGGTTCCTCTGCCTCCATATTTCCCCATATTTAGTGGTAGGATTATTTTACATTACACATCTCCAGAAGAGGGATTGCGGGGATGGGGGTGGGGAGAATGTGGGCAATATCCTTTCACCTTTTTATGTAAAAAAACAACAATGCCAAACAGTAGTGGATCAGAAGAAAGTGGTGAATATATATAAAAAACATTCACAAAAAAATATGGAAAGTAGAAAATTTTCATTGCACTCTATGGAGCAGGCAATTTTTTTTTTTTAATGTTGAAAAGTGAATATCATTATTTGTACTAGGGGGGGGAATCAAATGTTTGTTGACAGCTCTGCTAGTTTCTGCTCCAATGGTCAGGTCAGTGGCAGATTAAAGTCATGCATTACCCACTGCCTATTGTTTGAAATACCTTATCCCTTGGATCATCCCATTAAACAGACAGTGGGTGAAATACTGAGCTTGGCATCTATGGATGCTTCCATGAGATATAAAATGCAGCTTCTGTGAAGTGAATTCTTTTTTGTCAAGACCATGAGGGTGGGGAAGAGTTTCACTCCTATTCTCCATATTCCCATGTCTGTCAAGCCTTTCCATCTCCATTTCCATTTAAAACACATAAACACATAGCATCGTTTGTGCAATTAACAACACATCTATCCTGACTCAGAGATAGCAATTACATCATACCACCTTCCAGATTAAAAATGGAAGCCACAGCTTGGAAAGTTGCTTTTACACAAAATTTATATAATTAAGCCATTATTTTGACCACTGCTCAGTTATAGTTGATTCGACATGCCATTATATTCTTTCTTAAAAGTAACCTTCCATGTTCTGTTGGAACCAAGGGCTTTATGTATCATTACACACTCTTAACTATTCATAACAGTGGTGGGTCTCCAGATGTTGTTGGATTTCAACTTCCAGTAGCTCCAGACAGTGTAGCTAATAATGAGAAATCCCTATTTGAGAACTACTATACTTGTATACTGCATGTCAGTGATTTGTTGAATGCAGGTTTTAATATGAATATTAAAAATGTTATCCAAGGTGCTAACCTACTTCAGCACCTTGGAATCACCTTTAAAGTTTAGACTAAAACCTAGAGCAGATTCATCTCTCTACTGACATAGAAACCCCCAACCACCATTGGCTTACAGCCTGATGTTGCATAGTCACCATTGCAGGAACTTGAAAAGAGGTGGACAGGGAAATTTCTTATCTGTGTGACTTTTGAGAAGCCATGAAAAGAAAACCTATTTTTAATTATTAAAAAGAAAAAGAACCCCTTTCAACTGACATTTAGACCTATTTACCTATGAGCTATATTTGAGGGGATCCATTCAACAAGTGACTCTACTTTTCCCATCTCTATATGAATCTTGGGTGCCCTTTAAAAATCATAATCTCTTTTCAGAAAAACATATTGATCATCAGTTAACGTACCAACAAAAGCTGGCTTAATAAAGACTTTACCAAACCTCAAATTAAACTGCATGTATAATGACTGGGAGAACAATGATCTGCTCTTAATATGGGAGCTAGCACCAGAATTAAACATTGTTGTCATCTCCATCACCAGTAGCAGCACTACCAATTATCATTTTGCAAAACTGATATTGCTGACAACCTGACAGGGAAGGTCCTTTCCCTTGTTTACTACTCATTTATTTCAATGAATCATGTACAAGAAAGTTGATGCATGATCACACTCTTTATTTTTATTTTTTTAAGAAAAAGGTAGTCATTTATTTGTATGTCTCTCTCTCTCTCTACTAGGGAAAGTATCCATTTTCACCAGGATTATAAACCTATTATAATCACATCCCAGTGTTCTCTTCCCCCCCCTCTCTCTCTCTCACACACACACACACACTTAACACTATCAGTTCTGGTACTCCTTCAGCCTGTATCCGCTTCACCTGAGTTGAGAACCCCTTTGTTCCCCACACTCTAATATTGTTTCTCTTTTCACCTTAATCCATTTTCACTGGTCTTTTAATTTGTGCAGTTATTTGTGCAGGTCTTCCATCTCCTAAATCTCCTTCCCCCTCTTGCCAAGCTCTCACTGTTATCAGATCCTAGTAACCATGGCTGTGATATTGCATTGGGAGATGTAGCTACAACAGTGGAGTTCTGTTGTCATAGCTACATCTCCTGATGTTGTCCCCCCAAACCTACTTTTTTAGTCTTACATTACCCCACAAAAGGATTTCTGAGGCATCTTGAAAATCCTTCGGGGGGGATGCACTGCTGAAAAAGTAGATTTTGGGGGCACTTTCTGTCACTAAAATTGTGGAACATCCGTGAATGTGAATTCCAAACATTACAATATCATACATTGGGCGTATGGCATCATAAAGACTGGACAGGATACATATTTTCACAGTACACAAATTATTTGTTCATTATGGTAATCATGCTATGGGTAGACCAGCATGTACACACACTGCTGATTTCCTGCTCACAAACACACCTTTCAGTGTGGATGAATAGCTAGGAAACAGAAGGAGTTCTTGGACTCTTTGCATGTAAGGCAGGGGAGGACAGCATGAAGCCTGAAGTGTTTTGTGAATCCAACAGTCCCCTTTTACACTCTCTTTGTCCTCACAGATTCTGCTTCCTTACGAGCACCAGAAGATACAGAGGCATGGCTTTTCCAGGAATGGGAAATGATAGCTAGAAATTTTTCAGGTACCTTCTGCTAGGGATGTGTTCTTTCTTAAAATTCCTTCCTACAATGGAGAACAAATTATTCAGCACCCTCCACAGCCATATAGTGGCTGAGGGAGGATGGGTGACAGTTGAGGCTGCCACTTGGAGGTGGGAGATTCCATCAGTGCTGTTGTTCAGAAGTGAAGGAGATGGCATGGAGACACCTCCAAAACCCAAGTACACAGAGGCAGAAAAAAATCACCTTGCTGAGGGAAAGAAGGTGTGGTGATGGTGATGGCAGCTGCAATATGAGTGCACAAATACAGAGGTGCAAATGTTTGATGCAGGTGCCAGATTGCTTCTGTCAGGGCTGGAGATAGTGATCCCCTCCCTGACAAGGCTTCAGTGCCAAACTTGGTTAGGTAGGAGCTGAGGGAGTAGCCTGTTCTCTTGGTTCTCTTGTGGCTTACCTACATGAGACAGGATATACGAGCTTCCCACCAGCATATCCCAACCATGAATCAGGCCCATTCTTCCACCGTTACCTGGACAAAATGGGCTGGAGTCCAAACAGAATGTCAGCCCATTGCTGCAGTCGCCACCATTTTCTTTGCTCTGCTAGGTTCAGGAAGCCAGCCTAAACCATATGACAAGGCCCCCTGCCTGTGACCAGCCTTGGCCACATGCTGCCCAGACCTGGAAGAGTAAGGGTGACTGGTAGCTAGAGCAATGGGCTAGCCTGCAGGGATGGTCTCCTGTAGACACACAGGGTCCAATCTGTTTCCTCCCAGTTGAAACAGAGTAAACCAGTGTTATAAGCTAAAACTGGGGCTCTCTGGCCTTGGAACCCCAGATTAGCTCCCCTGTAGAGGTAACCCTGAGTAGCCTCACTCCAGGTTGCCCCCTACAGGCCAAAATCGCTGCCACCACCCAATGAAGTCTTTATAGCCAGCCCATTGGGAGACTAGACCCCACGGGAACTACCCACCACTGTGACCCAACCACCTCTTCCCTCCTATCCCCAGACAGACAGAGAATTATAGTGAAACCAAGAAGTATAGACACATGCAGCATCAGTGTATAGGAAGATTAAGAAAACCATTTATTCAAGCAAATTTAGTTAGGCAATCTCCCTTGAGGCAGGCTCTCCATGCCCTAGGCACACTTAAAGTTACAGAAATAGCAAGATATTATAGGTAAAGCATTCAGTTATTCTAAGTTTCATTCAGTTACTAAACTTAGCGACATCCAACTGAAGTGGAAAAATTAAAAGAATTCCCTAAAACAACCTAAACAGGCCCTAAAAATCTACTCACTACTGTGCAGTCTATTTCTTTCAGATGGTATCAGGGAAAGCTGGGAGCTAAGCCAGGCACTTGCTCTACCAGCCATTGTCCAACCTTTGGCTTTCCCATGTTAGAATATAGAGAGGCTCCTTTTGTCTTTGTTCAAGGCTGCATGGTCTCAATCTGGCAAAATGGCTTCACACAAAAGCAGTTATATCTCAGAATTCCTGGGTCTGGAGCTGTGATTGGCCATTTCTGGTCTGGTGATGTGATGTCATCTCATTAGCTTCTGTGGAGGTGGTGTTTTAGACCCCCCTTCCATTAAACCTTTCCTTATGATGCCATGTTGGCAAGACAATACTGTTTACACATAAAAGGAATTGTAGTTCTCTGGCAGAATGATGGGAGTTACAATCAACCTTAAGGCAGAATGATGGGAACTCCATCATGACAATCAGGTATTTTGTTAAATCACTGTATGGGGCCCTACCCTGGTTTACCCCTATCTGAGCTTGTTTCTGCCTAGGGGGTTGTAAGGATGGCCTGAGGCAGAAGAGGGGAATGCCCTGTGTTGTTTGGACTACAGTGCTTTCTGACAGGGTAGAATGGAGTAAATAGCTTCTATAGAGAAGGCCTTAGATGTTGTACAATCACATGCTACAGCCTGCTCTTTTCAAACAAAGGCCTGGAGTAAGAGCTTCCTTCTCCCACCCCCCTCCAGCAAAGTTGTTCAGAGCCCAGCAAACTTCCTTCTCCTCTCCTGCTTTTGCATTACTTGTGAGTAAAGTGCTTCTTCAGCTCAGCTGAGGGATATGTCCAAGAATGAGACAGCCATCCACATATCTCTTGCCTCAGTTCCACCTTTCTCCTTGCCTTCCATCCCTCCTCCATTGACAATCAAGGTGCCTAGGTCAAACAAAGGAATAGTCACTCCAGCTCTCAACACATGATTTATGTATACATGTAGGGATGGAAGTGCACATGGAATTTCATTAAAATTTGTGGCTGTGTTGGGGGAGGGGCCTAGAATAGTTCTGTAAGAGTATATAAAGACTCAAAGGAAAACAAACCAATGAAGGGCTTTTTGCCAGCACTGAAGCCTTGCCAAGATTTGCCTTATTGTGTTTTCCCAACATTTGAGAAGCCCCTTCCTCATTTTCCCCTAAGACTTTGAATATCCTTTCCACCCCTACTTTCTGCTGAAGCAACTAGCTTTAAGTAACCTGGTACTAGCTCCACCCCAAACCATCTGCAAATGCATGGACCAAAGCTCACTACTTCAGCTCTTGAGCAAATGTTTACTCTTGAGGAGCTCTGTTATTTCTAAAGAGCCTTGTGTCTGCCACCTTGTGGTAAATTGTATGCTTTTGACATCTTTTAGATAATTAACTCTAATTAATTAATCCGTCTTTAAAACAAAACAAAATCCTCTGGTTCCCCTTACTATCTCTGCAAAATTTAAGAGGTCTAGGTATCATGATCTAGGAGCAATGGAAGTGACACACACATAAACACACTTTTTATTGTTTATTTTATCCCACTTATTCAAAAAGGGAAAACAATATAAAGAAAAGAAAGAAGCTCCAAGCAACTGTTTTAATAAATCACATGTAAAAGTCTTCCACATTAGTGATGAAATAATATTTATAATTACTCATTCCCAGGTTGAAAAACATTTTTCCCAACATGGGGAAAAAATAATAGACCAGTAAGACTTTTGTGCAGTTTTATCTTGGTATTCCAATGTCTTGAAGTGTTGGGGAGAAATTTGTTCACTCCTACAATACTCTGCTAAAGTGAAGGCATGTAGGTCTAATCTGATCCTTTTTTTCTTTTTCTTTTCTTTTTCAGCTGTAATAATTCCTCATATTCTTTTTTGAAAACTAAGTGATTTATCAAATAAAAACCGAATTTCTATAAGTCTCTTCCTGTCTGCCTCATTAAAAGTATTCCTCCACTCTGCCATTCTTTAATAGATTTCTGTGCTATTCTTACCATCCTTTTGGAGAAATTGTTCACAAAATGGGTTTAAAGCACAGAAAACACTTTTCTACTGAGAAAACCTGTTTTTGGTGCAGAAAGCAGGTTCTTTGAACAAAATACCATGTTTTTCCTCTGTAGAAGAATTCCACCAGAACACATTGGGATGTTTGAATATTTGTAGAGTACTGTGTGGTATTGTCCCATAGCAAGAATAAAACTACTGTAATTATTTGTCCTTGCATGCAAAAACAAAATAACTGAGGATTTACATCCCCATTCCATATTGTTACCCAGTTTGTGTTTAGAATTGTTTCAATTCTAAAATTATTTCTCAATGGATCAAGGGGAAAATTTATATCACCATATTTCAAGTTATGAATCAGTGTGTCCTGTGAATAAACATTCAGTATCTATGTTATTGAAGGTTCAGCAATGGGAATGAAGACAAAAATATAAGAAAAGACATATCCAGATAATATCTATAATTTCTAAAGGGGGGAAAGGGGGCTACGAGTTCAATACAGTAGTGCAGTTTCAAAAGTTCTCCTTCTTTATTTTTTCTTTAAAAAGAAAACAAAAGCACTGGGCACTAATGCTTTGTGACATTTTTTTCCAAAGTGACTAGTCATGCCAGAGCTGTGCTTGTTCTGTGTCAGACACCTGCCGCTCTCAAACAAACACTAAAGCAACAATTCACCTGAAGGAATTCTTCACCTGACAATTGCCTTTCTCCAGTGTCATGTTATGGGAAGATCACAATTTCAAGTATTTGTTAGAAACAGAACTGAAACAAGTAATCACAGCAACAAATCAGCCTTCTACCTATCAGAGTAACATATATGGAGTCTGACACCAACATTTGAACTGGAAAGTGTATTGTCTTATTAATCTCCCCTTGTGGGTCACTTTTTCAACCTGAAAAAGAGAAACCCATCAATAATTCCCTTCGCTTGTATCAGTTGGTTTGAACTACATTGCCCTCAAAAATAAAATAGAGTTTTGCACGGAACTGTTAAATGTATCCAGTGCTCTCAAAGAGCAAACAAGAACACAATGCAAAGGGATCTTCTAGCGCCTTTGAGACTGAGAGAAAGAAGTTGTAGCATAAGCTATCATAGACTTCAGTCTACTTCCTTAGATGCATGGCATGAAGTGCCTAGGAACAGACCTTTATGAGCAGGCTGTATGAATAGCCATAGAAATGCAAAACTTGTGGGTATGTGATGAGCTGACTAGTTCAGTTTTGAAGATGGTCATTGGGGGACAAAGGCAGGAGTAAGCATGTTGGCTAAGGCCAAGGTGGGTAGATAACCATATGAATGGTTGAGGGAGTTGTTGAAATGTAGTGTTTTGCTGGCTGGGAACCAGAAAGAAAATGTGATAAACTGAACAAGGGTGCCCTCATGAGACTGAGGTTTAACTGGTGGGTTGGGCATTTCAAAAATGATCTTGGGCGCTTATGGACAATGTGGGTTGCACTTTCCCCACCCCTACCCTACGAGTGTTTATTTGCCCCTCAAAAATGTTAGACTTTGAGACGTACCTTAGAGGTATGCTTCCATTTAAAACACAGTGCACCGCAAATAGGAAATTGAAAATGAAGGCCTTAAGAAACAAAGTTTGCAGGGCTTTTTTTTTTTTTAAGTTTGACAGTGGAACAGTCTGTCTCATAAGATCTGTCTCTATGTATGTATGTGCATGCCTTCAAGTCACCTGTTGACTTATGTTAACCTCATGAATTTCATAGGGTTTTCCTAGGTAAGGAATACTCAGAAGTAATTTTGCCAGGTCCTTCCTCTGAAATATAGCCAATGGCACCTGGTATTGGTAGGTGGTCTCCCATCCAAATACTAACCAGGACTGACCCTGCATAAACTTCCAAGACCAGACAGGATCCTATGCCTTCAGGGTATTTAGGCTACCTTTTCTTTATTCAAGGTTTTAAGATGCTGGGTGGTCTTCTATCACAGATGCTGTAATAGTGAATTTCCTGCATGTGGTGGTGTTGGGGAGGGTGAGACATCAGCCTTATAAGTGAGAGAGACAAACTCTATACATAGCTATTTTGTTCATTTTGAGTTTGTTGTAATTTTATTTTAATAGTAAATGTTGTGAACTGCTGTAGGTTCCTTGCATATTATCTAATGCTGTTTGTTCTGCCTGTTTAAAAATTGAAGAAAATTCTAACTGCTGGAGAAGCTGTTGTCTTCTGCCAGCTCTCCTCTCACTCCAGCTATTAATGCATTTTCCAGTTTTGATAGTCTTCCTGTGATATTCATCCACTGCTTCTGGACCCTGACCTTTCCCTCTAATAAAAGATTAAAGCCTTGTAAATGTGTCTCTTTGCTTACCCCCACCCCCTTCCACAGTGCAAAGAATGCACAAAAGGCATAGCTTCCTTGATAATTATTTTCATCCTTCATTGTGATTTTAGTTTGTCTTTATTATTATTTAGCACTTGTTAATTATTTAACACATTACGGCATTTATTATTTAATACTCAACACTCCCACCACCATCACCATTGTTAGTTCTCTCTAGATTTTCTTATGTGCCAAAAGAAGATATGTCTTCTGAGTGCCAACTCTTCATGTTATGAGCCTGGTCAGAACACCTCCTGTGGGCAATGATCTATCCTCTGAGAGTGTGTCACAACAAATGTAATTTGACCTTTCATTTCTGTCCCCATTATAATTCACAGGTTTAATTTTTGTCCTTTAATGAACAATTGTGTTTTCTCTCTGAAGCTACCCTCCCTCATTCTTTTTGCAAACAAAGAAACACAATAAAATATTGCTGCCTCTCCCATCCTTTCATCTTACCTGTTTTCATTTCTCAAAATCCTGATAATCTAGCCTTTTTCAGCATACCTACATACAACCCCTGTATATGATTCAGTGCAAGCATGAGCAAAATTGTCCAGGGACAGCTGCCTTGAATGGCTGAGGCATTCAATAGTGTTGTCTGTATAGTAAAAATAATTTGAACAAGATACAAAATATTGCGATCTGTTCAAATGGCCGTTTGCACATTTCTGTCATTTGGAAGGGGGAAGCGAAATCCACCACAAAGTCCATGTGCGCTGTGTCCAGGGCTTCATACAGATTTTCCAAAAAGCTCCGTATGACATGCAAATGTACAATCGTTTGAACACTCACATTCACACAAATATGACTAGGCAGTGCAATCTGATTGGCTGGACAAGGATGGGGTGGGGCTAGCAAAGAGGGAAAGCAGCTGTGGCCACCATGTTCAACAAGTCGATCAAACAGCAATGTTATAGTCTTTTAAATTCTTTCTGTCTTTGTAAATACAAAGGGTTGCTTGTGCACACCTTGGGAAACTGTTGTGTTTTTGTTTTTTAAAAAATGGCAGAGGCAGATTTAAAATTGTGAGTATATCACTCATGGCAGCCATCAGGCTAAGGGATCATGGAAAGTTTAGGGGGGGGGCCTTTGGCCATGTAGACAGGTTGCATCATTGTGAATGCCTACCTTTTCAGGCTTGTTTGTATTTTTCCCCCTACTGTATTTTTTCCCCTACTAACAGACCACATGTTGTTCAAGTAGTATTTAGAAAGAAACATAGAGTCACTCTAAGTCAAAGCTGAACTGATGGCGAATAAAAATACTTTTCCACACCAACATGGCCTCCTCTGACTATCAGGAACACTGAATATAACATGAGCCAAGAGCATGCCTCCATCCATGTGAAACTCTGTTTCATCTCCCACAGGACTCATCATTGCCTTGTCCTTTACTAGAGTCAGCAATTGACCCGAGAGTGAGGTGGCTGTAAGGCAAAGAGCTGTAGGGTACTCAATCCAGTCCAAGTCAGTCACAGGTTATCCAGCAAGATGAAGGAAGGAACAAGAAAAATGTCATCAGCCAGTCCAGGAGTCATTACATTAAGCCAGTGATCCAGATAAATGAAGCCAACAAGAAGTAAGACACAGAGTCATCAATCATAGCCAGTCCAAGGACAAGAGCACAGTAACATGGAAATTACTACCAGTCACCCAAAATGAACAGTTGAAAGCAACAAAGACACCAGGGAGATTTATAGGCAGCTGTCTCTGGATACTAGGTGCTCAATGAGCCAGCTTTTCCTATTAACAGACCCTGGGACCTACAAAGCCCCTCCTTATCTCTTCTGTGATTTTCAAAGGAAGGAGGTGTATCCTTGGTGTCTGCCACATCCTGCTAGGGAGTGGACCCGGACCCTCAACTGCCTCAGCTCCTAGCTCCTCAGACTTAGAGAAGCCACCATTATCTGGAGCCCTAAACTCTTGACAATCTGACTCCTCTGTCTCCAGTTCTTCAGATTCCAGAGGTTGAGTTATGACATGCCTCTCTCAACAACCCCCACCCCCTGTCCCCGCTGCCACAAAGACTCAGCCACAGTGGTCAGAAGGGAGTGGGGGAAAGTAGAGAAGTATTTGTGTTCCTATAGCTAGACAATGAGAGGAAGATACTGCAAGCAAATGTCTGGCTACACAAATGGTGTCAAAGGGAGAGGTTTGGCTTCTGGGACCACTATCTTTACTTCCTAGACTACTGGCTACAGATGGGTTACACCTCACAAAAACTGGGAAGAATGTCTTTGGCAAAAGCATGGTGAATCTGATCCAGAGGGCTTTAAACTAAATCTTTGTGGGGTTGGAATAATAACTTAAGCATCTGTCCAAAAGCAAGCTCTAAAAACAAGGATGTGAATTCTAGAGGAGAAGCTGAAGGAGAAAATGGAAACCACTATAAAACTTGCAGTAGAATAAAATATGACAACAGACAATGCTTTAGATGTCTATACACCAATGCACAGAGTTTTGGAAACAACCAGGATGAGCTTGACAGGAAAATAAATATGAGTTTATAGGTATAACAGAGACTTGGGGCTTTTCTACACTGGCCAAATACCCCAGCATGCCCTTGTTCCAGAGCCCTGCAGTCCAGATGATGCAAGGCTTTTGACCTGATCTGCCCCCAGGCAGTCCTCACCACCCTTGGGGCAAATAAAAGGCTTGAACAGGGGCAAGCTAGGACAGGGTCTTTAATGCTTTTTTTTTTTAAAATACCCAGTTTAATGTGTTATTGCTGGGATGAGATGGATTGGGCACAATGTGTCTATGGGCTCCCATCCTGGCAGGCTAGTCCTCACTGCTGCTGTCAGTCACTTTTGCTCTGTCAGGTCTGAACAGCAGGCCTGCAGCATGTGACCAAGGCTGGTCACATGCAGGGGGCCTTGTCATATGGTACAGCTGGCTGGCTGGACCTGGCAGAGCAGGAAAAATGGCAGCTGCTGCTGCTGCAGCAACGGACTAACATTCCTGTGTGGGCTCCAGCCCTTTTCTTCAAATAATGGGGCAGAATGGGCCACCTCTACAGCCAGGATATACCTGTGGGAAGCTGGCATATCATGGCTGGTGTAAATAAGCCCTTGGTGGGATAATTCTCATGATTGCTATATAACAATTGAAGAATAAAGTCGTCCCTTCACATTCGCAGGGGATAGGTTCCCCAAACCCCTTCAAATGTGAAAATTCCGCGAATAATGATTGCCCTCCCCCTCCCCACCAAAATGACCATGGGGCCTCCGGAGGCCCCATAGTTGCTTTCCCCCGCCTCCCTCCTCCCTTCCAAGGCCTTCACGGGGCCTCCCAGGCCCTCCCCCTCCCTCCCAGGGCCTTCGAAGGCTCCCAGGGCCTTCACGGAGCCTTTGAAGGCTCTGTGGAGGCCTCCCTGGTGCTCCCCCTCCCTCCCAGGGCCTTCACAGGGCCTCCGGAGGCCCCTTGTTGCGGTTTTGGGAGGGAGGGGGGCCCTCCCAAAACTGCAAATATGCAAAACCGTGAATGCTAAGTTCACGAATGTGGAGGGACAACTGTATAATCTTTTCAGAAAGAACAGATGGGGAAGAAAAGGAGGGGGAGTAGCATTATATGTCAAAGACGAATGCACTTTTACAGAAATCCATGTGAGTGATCAAACTGGAGAGCAGTGGAGAGCATTTGAGTAAAAATAAATGGAGAAAGAAATAAAAACAAGACTGTGGTAGGAGTTTGTGACAGGCTATGAAACCAAAATGAAGCGGTAGATGATGCTTTTCAGAAACAAATCTCAGAAATCTCCAAGAAACAAGAAGTGGTAGTTATGGGAGATTTCAATTATCCTCATATCTACTGGGAGACTATCTCTGCTAATCATAGGCTGTTCAACAGATTTCTGATGTGCATTGCAGATAATTTCCTCTTCCTAACAGTGAAGAAAGAAACAGGAGTTCAGCAATCCTGGACTTTGGCCTAACCAGAAGAGAGGAGATGGTCACTGGAATCAAAGCAGTTGGTACTTTATGTGGAGTGACCATGTAATGCTAGAATTCATGACTGTGGGACAGGCCAAATAAAAACACAAACCTTGGATTTTGGAAAAGCTGGTTTTATCAAGTTCAGGGAAATATTGGGCAGAATCCCATGGCTAGAAACACTGAAGGAAAAAGACAGCCATCATGGGTGGGCTATCATCAAGAAGTAAATACTAAAAGCACAATCACAGACAATTCCATGGAATAAGAAAAATAGGAAACATCTGAAAAAGCCAATATGGCTGCACAGTAAACTCAAAGAGGAAGTGAAAAGAGAAAAAGATCATGTATAAAAAAATAGAAAGAAGGATGAATCACTAAGGAAGAAGCTGTCAGGAATGGTGAAAAGAAATCTAAAGCTCAAAATGAACTGAGACAGGCTAGGCGATAAAAAGGACTTTTAAAAAATATGTTCAAACCCAGAGAGTGATAAAGGAAATGGTGGGACCACTGCTCAGCAAGAATGGTAAAATGCTAACAGATCACAATGAAAAGGCAGAACTGTTCAATACCTATTTTGCTTCATTTTTTTTTTACCCCCAAAAGAGAATTGAGTGCTTCCATGCATCACAGAGACCTTGGTAAAGAGTCTGGGTTGCAAATCAAGATTGAGAAGGAGTTAGTCAGGAATCACCAAGTGAACCTAAATCAGTTAAACCCTGCAGGGCCAAATGAACTACATCCAAGTGTTGTAGGAACGTGCTGAGCTACTCGCAGAAATACTTTCCATGATTTTTGAGGTGATGTGCTAGATGATTGGAGACAAGCAAACATGGTCCCTTTCTTTAAAAAAAAAAAATCCAGGAAACTACAGGCCAGTCAGCCTGATCTCAATACCAGGAATAATATTAGAACTGATTATACAGGAGTCCATTTTTTTAATTATTATACAGCAGTGATTAGTAAGAGACAGCATGTGTTTGTTAAAACTGCCAAACTAACCTTATACTAATTTGAGAAGGCCTTTTTCATCACACCAGCATGGAGGGAGAACGGAGCAAGCACGCAAGGAGAATGACATCATGCAATACCCGGACCTGTTCCTGGTACAGTGATGTCATTTTCGCGAGCTTCTTTGGGGCTTTTTCAAACATCTGATAATCTCCTTTGTTCTTGCACCATAAAAGTGTGCAATTTTAAGCTAGTACAGATAATTTTTAGATACCTCCACTATACTTAAGATTTTAGCCTTCATTTATCTTAATAACATTTTCACTGTCATGGCTTCTTAAAAAGGATCAAGGAAATTGAAATTTGGAAAGGGTGCTCAAACTGCTCTCTCCTTGAAAAACCTTAACTATGTCACATAGTACAGTTGTCAGTGGCATAGGAAAAAGCTCTTTCAATTAAACTCTTACAAGTCTCCAGTGTAAACATGGTCATAGCATCTATGGCTGTAGGGTTGTTGTGTAATATACAAATGATAGGGAAAAATATGGGAAACAGTTGGCATTAAAGGGAATGTCCTCTATTGCATGATTCTTAAAGCCATCAAATTCAAAGCAAACACCAATGCAAAGGAAAGAAAAGGGAAAACACATTGTGTGTTCTTTCCAATGTGGAGCTAGTTCAAAGCATCAGGGTTTTTTTTTTTTAAAAAAAAGAAACTAAATGTCCAATACCAAGGAACCTTTTTTGCCTAAAGCCTAATGTGTTCAGCCATTTTGCTATAACTGTCACAGTTAGAAATTATTTATTACATGACTAAGAGTTCTATACACTCTGTTGAATACCTAAAATACTGCACTCAACATTTTAAATGTCCTAAATTTGCCTCTTGGCCACCTGGGATTTTTAATTGAGAAAGTCAGTGTACTATTCAGCTTTGTGGAATTATGTAGAATTAGACAATGAATGCTTGTTAGTTCATACTAATATTAAATTGTACAGTTAAGCAGAACATTATAACATCTGCTGTTACATATATATAGAGTGATTGTTCAAGTGAAGGCTGTGGACATGGCAGCTTTTCAGGTGAAGAAAAAGTTCTCCCTTATGAATGAACTCAGTTAGATTTAACATAATCCGTTTCACTCTGGATAGGCCAAAAACCCAAGCATTATTAACTGTGGAATGGTTTATGACCAGGAACTTTTACAGAGATAAAGAGTTTATAGCATTGTCATCAGCCCTTCAGAGAGCTATGCTACTAATCTGTAATTAACATTTTCCCCACAGTTAGCTGAACTTACATCAAGCCACAAATTCCTTAATCTTAGATCTGATGTGATCTCATATGAAGGAGTTCTAGTGCAGTGGCTCTTTACCTTTTCTTTGTTGCCATGAATCCCCACAACTTAATTCAAGATTTAAAACAAGGAGGAGGAGGAGGAGGAGGAGGAGAACACAATTACACTATCCATTGAACCTTCCCTCAGAAGCATTGGAAGGGGAGGGAAGACTTTTCTCCTGAATCTTCCTGCAAGGTTGTGGCTGGAGCAGATTGAACGGCAATGCACAGGCTAAGCCAGCCAGCCAGCCAGCCAGCCAGCTAGCCTGCCTGCCTTTGCCTTGGCTCCTCTCATATGCCCCTCCACTGAGGGGAGGAGTTGGGCCAAAAAGACTTCAAGCCTTCATGGACTCCCTGTGAGGACATCACAGCTCCCTGGGGGCCCATGGAGCACTGCTTAAGAACCACTGGTCTAGTGCATAGGCACAGAATCCCTTTAGTGACTGGCTGAATATGCAGAAAATGATGAGAAGTGATGGAGGGATATGACTGTTCCATCTGAAGCTCCCTAAGAGTTCCCACTCACTTTTAGAGACACAGGGCCCATCTACCACAAGGGGGGAAAGTCCCAAATACCTCATAGTATTGGCATCTCGCAGCAGCAGTGATATGTCCAAACATTTTTTCTGGCCTTGAAAGCTCCTACAAGCCTCACATTCCTGATGGCAGCCATGAGTGGTTTACTCGTGCTAGTTCTTCACAGCCGCCTTTTTTTTTCAAAGTCATCCCAAGGTACACTGGTGCAATAGAGCGATTCTCCAAAGCAAAACAGAAAATATTGATCCTTTTTATTGCCTTAGCAAGTGATCCAACATGGTAGCAGCGGGCACTTGCCCTCCTAGCAAGTCCCGCCCCCGCTCTCACCCAGCCAATCAACTTTGTGCTTCCCTTCGGGTTTTTTATTGTTCTATAGTCCAAATGAGCAAAAATGTGCACCCACCTTGCAGTTTGTGAAAAAGTACAGGGAAATCTGCGAAGGCTTTTACCCCATTGTTTTTGCCGTTTTGGGGCCACCTCCTTCCGAATAGTGTGGATTGGTGCTGGATCCCATTTAGACTAGTAGAATTCCCAGCAAATTCCATGAGGGGTATTTTCATCATTTAGATGGGCCGATAATTGTTCATACCGTCTTGTTCTTTTGTGATTTTAATGCATAGTTTTATTATACTTAAAAGATTGTTCCCACTGTTGTTGAGATGGTAGATCTGGGCTGCCTGGTTAAATACAAAACTCTAATTGCAATTACCTGTCCCAAATAGAGTAGACCCATCAAATCAATTGCTGAATACTAAAACTCTTATGTAAATACAATAAGGTTCAATTGGTCTACTTTAGCTGGGATTGGAACTAGATTCAGGCCATATATAAATTGTCTGCATAGAAAACAGCATATCATGTAGCAGTCCAGGGAAAAATCCTTTTGTGACTGTTTATTATACAGGTGATACCTTTTTCAGTATTGGTGGTTGATTGCATACTTCTGGTTTTCCCATTTCTGTCTAATAGTTTTCACTATTTATTGATATGAAGTTTGCAAAATGGCAGTAAGAATAACAATATTTGATGTGGACTGGTTTAACCAAATAACTTGCCAGTGTGCGTGCATCTAATCGCTTATCAACAGCTGAGTCCCTGAAAAGAATATGACACAGACTGTGCTAGTTCCTCATATTAGCCTTTGCTTCTGCAGGAAAACTCTTTATGTCTCTTTGTAAGAGATCAGAGGTACTATGGGCTGTGACGCTTTTCATTTAAGTCTTTTTTGCCCATGTAACATCAAATAGGCAAGAAGACAGAGAAAACTACTCAGGACAGAGTTGCAGCCAACATTACAGTCTTACAGAAGAGAGTTGTTGTTTGCCTTCTCCTACTGCTGTGATCACAATATTTTCACACATATGGTGTGCATATGTAAGCCACCTTGGATCCTGTCTAAGGAGAAAGGCAGTATAATAAACAAACAAACAGAAAGATTACTGGATTCTGACCACAGCCTACTGCTCAATTTGATCTTTTCACACAGTTATACAAGGCCGGTGGGTATTTTGAACACTGCAGTCATATTCAAATTACGCAAAATTCAGCTGATTTCTATTTCTCACAAAAAAGAAGCACAGACAAGTGAACAACAAACTATATCATCTATAATTTTTAAAGGGAGAGCAGTACATTTTGTATAAACCAAAGTTAACCAATAGTCTGAAAATAGTATATATTTCATTATTATTATTATTAAAATAACTCAAAGCGAAAGCCCCTTCCTTCAGACCAGCAATTGACAATGGTAAGGCCATTAGAAGAACAGAAAATAGCAGCCTTTCCATTGTATTTGAATCCATCTCCATAGAATCATAGAATCATAGAATTGCAGAGTTGGAAGAGACCACGAGGGCCATCCAGTCCAACCCCCTGCCACGCAGGAAATCACGATCAAAGCATCCCCGACAGATGGCCATCCAGCCTCTGTTTAAAGACCTCCAAGGAAGGAGACCCCACCACGCTCCGAGGGGAATGACCTGCTGAATTTAATAACAAAAAACTAGTGTTTGCTTTCTCTCTCCCTTACCCAATTCCTTTTTTTGCATTGTCTCTATTATATTGTAAGGCAAAAGGCAGGTTTGTCCTTTTAATTATCTTTGTAAACTCCCCTGGGAAGGTTTTCTGACTATAAATGAATAACGTATTGCTACCATTATGAAATTGTTCAATGTGTGATCACAGATCTGGTTACATTTTACAACATATAAGGGTTGTCTAAATGGCAAAAATACTCCTCACAGAATACAAGGAGAATCCTACCTGTCTTTTTGGCATTCAATGTCATTCCGCCGTATTGTGATGGAAGGGAGCCAAAAACACCCAAAACTATGTGGGAAGAGCCTTCACATCCTTTCCCGGAGTTTTTAAAAAACATCAGGAGGGATGCACATTCCCCCTTGTCTGGACAACAATTCAGTATAAATCACTTTCTCATATGAGAGGAAGCATAAAGAAGATTGGCCAGATGAGAGGGGGCAGGGATTGCTAACAGGGCAAGTGCCCAGTGCTGCCATGTTGGAATTTTGCCTTAGCATGTACTAAGGTGAGAAAATGGGGTGGTTTTTTTTCTTTTTTGGTAAAGGCAAAATATTGCTCCAGCGCACATTGGAAATATATATATATATATATTTAAATAAAGTTTGGTGGTGGCAAATTAAGGTAGGTAAAAAGTGGGGGAAACCACTCACAGCTGCCATTTTGCTCACATCTGCCACCACACTGTACTAAGAATATAAAGCAACCCCCCCTCTCCGCAGAATTGCCTTTCTGTAAGGTTAACAATTTAGTCCCAATGCAGTCTCCATAGTTCTAATAATAGCATCTGGTTATTCTTAGTCTTACCTTCTTATTTTGTTACTTCTACCAATTAGTTATTTCCTTTTAAAATAAACAATCCTCATTCCCAGGGAGGTCTGTTCCCCCCCCCCAGTCAGCTTCAATATTCTGAAAGCACATCTGTCAAAAACAAAATAAGAAATTTTCTCTTTTAAAATTGCTGTCTCCTTTATCCATTTATAACTTTGTTGAGTTTAGCTTTTTTTTTTTTTGCTTTTTGCTTTTAAATAGTCTTTATTTTCTCCCCCATTTTTCACAGAAAGAAAGCTACTCACTGAGGCTTTAATCTTGCCATCAATCAAAAGATCTCTCTTTAATTGTAAATTAGGTTATTAAGAAGTGCTTAAGAAAGTGAGCATTTTGTGGGGGTCTGGCATCCATTAAAGGCTCACTGGGGCAGTCTGAGCATTCATCTATCTTTGTGAATACAGATGAAGGGGAATTTGATTGGGACAACCTGAAACAACTGTCTAGTGTGATAAGTACCATTATCTAGTGTGGTCTAAACCTAACTGCTAGTCGTAACTAGACTAGACCCATTGAATCAATAAGATTCACATAGGTGTTATAGGTGTTGAGTTAGTATCCAGGAATTGATTCAACAAGTCTGCTTTGATTGGCACTAGCAATTTGAATTAACCTGTAGTTTTATTGCTCATGCTGAATTCTCCCTCCCTCCCTTTAAAGAACTGACTTATGAAAATTCATCATCAGTTTGTAGAACAATTGTGATAAGAAATTAACTAAAGAATTCTAAGACTAATTCAACAGGTATGAGGATACCATTCAAAGACATACAAATCAGTCTGTATTTAGTCTGTGCTTAGCTTTTCATGTATTCAATCATATATCCTCCCTATTTCATTTTTTTGCTTGTTTTTTTAGAGCTTTGGAAACTTAGGGGCCGGTTCCACAACAGGAAAAAGTTCGCAAGATTCCGGATTACCATTCTTTCACATCAGGAGAGCATAAATCACATGACTCTTGGCATTTTCGGAAGATGAAGCCAGATCCAGCAACTTTCTGTTTTCCTTAGTTCACACAGGCAAAGGTGTGGGGGGGGGATCGCCTCCAGATGATTAAAGCCAGGCAGGAGGTGGGGAGGGAGCAAGGAGGGGGTTATGGAGACCATAAATAATGAGAGGAAAGAAAAAGGACAAACAAACAAGGGATTGAAAGAGCGATCTCTCAAAATCTCCACCACCCCCCGTCTTCCCCAGCCCCAAAAGGCTTGTATAAAGAAAGGAGTCAATGAAAGCACAAACAAGCAAAAGCTGGTGGAGCGATCTCCTTTGCTTCCCTTCATGCATGCACACACAAACACACACCACAGAACTAGGGCTTGCCTCATTCCTAATTGTTTTCCCTCCCTCCGCAGCCTTGAATAAAGGCAAGTGAATGGAAGGACAAACAAACAAAAGAACGAACATGTGATCGGCTGTTTCCCAGCACACACAAATGCACACACACACACACACTCACACCAGCAAAGCAGCGAAGCATCTTCCCAACCCCCAACGCCTTCCTTTGAAACAGATAGGAAGGGCTCAGAGCAGATTTTCCAAAGTAGGCATGTAAACGACCCCTTAGATTTACAGTAGGATCCCCATATCCACTGATTCATTATCCATGGGACACAAAACAGCACACCTACCATAGAGTCTTTCTAGAAAAGGTATCCTCTCTAGCCACTTTCTAGGTCCTCCAAGGCAACTCTATGGCATTTTAATCCGGAAGTCCTATTATCTTCAATGATGTTCACTATTATCCACAGTTTTTGGTATCCACAGGGCCCCAGTTGATACAGGGATCCTACTGTAATTTAATTTTTATTTTGTTGCATATCTAGAGCATGTGTCTCTGTCCTTGTCCTTTCCTCTCCATGTACTGTATGTACTTTTTTATTATATAGTATGCTATTAGCAGGGATGTGTTCTTTATTGTTTTATTTAGTCAAGTGCCATTTACATTGATGACACTACATAAAGAATAAAAACCACCATCACTACATTTTTTTAAACAAAGGGCAGAAAACATCGTTCTTGTATGCAACTTTCCCTTGCATCCATATTTTTTTATTCACTGCATAAAAAATAGTGGTTTGAGCAGTGGACTACAACTCTAGAGACCAGGGTTTGAATCCTTGCTTGGCCATGGAAACCCACTGGCTGGCCTTGAGCAAGTCACACTCTCTCAGCCTCAGAGAGGAAGGCAAAGGCAAACCACCTCTGAGCAAATCTTGCCAAGGAAACCCCATGATAAGGTTGACATAGGGTCACCATAAATTAGAAACAAATTGAAGGCACACAACAACAACAACAACAACACAACTATTTGTATGTATCTTTCCTTAATATACACATGCAACCATTGAGCTGGAAACTTTTCAGAAAACATGGAGAACATCAGAATCCAAAAGAATAACAGTGACCCAATCTATATGTCAGCCTAGAACTTTTAAAACCCACTGTGCTTAAAAATACAGACCAAACAAAATTATTCAGATTCACCTATCAAATTAATAGCAGATGCAGTGTTCTTTAAATTCTTCAGTACACTTATTTCAGGCATTTTGCTATATCAGCTTATACATTCAAGATTCAGCTGCACAGAATAGATGCATCCCTATGTATATGTCGAACAACTATAAATGAGCAGGTACTCCACACTTATACATAACAATGAAAAGATCCTCTTCACAGGATATCTTTCACACTTCACATCATACTTCCAGCCTTCCATCTTCAAAGGAAATCAGACAAGCTGAGATACTGAATGTGTAAGCACTGTGGAGGGGCATCTAATGTGCATTCAGCACAGGAAAGGGTAAGCTTTCCGGTCAGAAACTGTATTCCCAGAATGTTAATTTGCAAGACTTCATGCTGGTGGTGAGTCGGGTGGACAGAAATCAGTCCCCCCGCTGCCACACTGCAACCATGTGCAAGAGTCAACTATGGATGTGGTCTCCACTTTTCTGTCTCTTTCTGAGCCCTCACCTTGTCTTCTATTTCCTTTGATGACCAGAGGAAGCTGAGTTCATTGCTCCATCTAGCTCAGTGCTGCCAACTCTGATGTGACAGTGACTCTGGCTGCTGGCACACTGCAGAAATAATGTAGTTTGACACTGATTTAATTATCATAGCTCCATCCTATGGAATCTTGGGGTTTGTAGTTTGTTGTGACACCTGAGCTCTCTGACAGAGAAGGTTGAATGTCTCACAAAACTACAAATCACAGAATTCTATAGCATTGAGCAATGACAGTTCAAGTGGTGTCAAACTGCATTAATTCTGTGGTGTGTCCGCAGCCTCTCTAGGGTTTCAAACAGGATCCCTGGCATTCCCACTTGGTCTCCCATCAAAGAGCTAACCAGAACTCACCTGCTTAACTTACAAATGTCAGGGGTGTTCAGGTGTCCCTATCTCTCTTTCTCTCTCATATGCAAAGACTCCTCTGACACTTTTTCCTAACATTCTCTCTCTCAGTACCCCCTGCTGTCTCTGGCTTTTATTGGGAAAAGAAAGTTCAGGCATGCCAAAGCTTTCTTCTGATTGCCTGGGGAGGGCTTTTGAAATTAGGCTGACAGGTATAGGTTGCCCAGCCCCCTCTATATAACCTACCTGTATTATATTATGTGTGTAAGTGGAGAGCAGGAGCATGCCACTGCTTGAAGGTTTAATAAGATGTGTGAATATGGGCCTTGTTTTCCCATTTCAGTTGCTATAGCACTCCAAATGTTATGGAATAGCTTTGAATGGAATGGAAACAATTTAGTCTGTTGGAAATGGGAGATGCTTATAGGACAAAGCTTGTTCATGCAGCTCTGACTGTGAAGGAAATCAATGTCTATCTCTCTGACTTTTTAGATTACTTGACTGAGGTGTTGATTAAACTAAGATGAGGACTGCAGTTGCAATTAACACCAAATGAGATTTGTTAATTGGCTTCTTCTGATTCAGATCAGGGGTTTCCTTTTGCTCTCTTCTACCTTTGATATGGCTCAATAAATGGAGAAGGAGTAGTGAGACCTGACTGTAGAATGGATGGTATTTGAAAATTCTGTCTAGTTAATTCATGTACATACAACACAAATTGGGATTTAAATAAATAATTAAGGGAAATGATAAATGTTGTTTATTATGTCATCAGTGAGCCAACAAATGAAATTTGTTCATTTGTTAATAAGATTAATTGAACTGGTTTCTTAGACTTTGACCAGAGGAAACAAAAATCGTAATCAAAGACAGATCTCTCTTTAGGGAAATGGTTTAAAACAAATATTTAATTCCCCACACTCTAGTGCTGATTGAAGAAGGTATAGGTATATTTTTCTGTTTGCATGTCAAATTTTATTTTTCTTGCTACTGTATGTTTTAGAATAACAGCTTGCCCCCAGTTGGGTGAGTGAGGGATGAATAAACCCATGAAATGTAATATAATCCAAGATAAAGACAAGACAATTTTGGTTTGTGTATGGAGATGGTGTTTGTGAAGTAAGTTGAAGGTGATACTTTGCTGAGATTCTACACTGATTGCTATTGACCTCCTTACAGAATTTACTGCTGGGTTAAAAACTAAGCTGCTTACCTAAGCAAAGCAAGCGGATTTTTGTGATATTTGGTTTTTGGTCTGTGTGCTGATCCAAATCTGCTGTGGAGGCTTTATGAGCCTCTGTTATGTAGTGTCACAAGCTGCTTCGAGTGTTACTACATTCTGTGTAAGTCTTGAATGTGTGCTGAGCCATCTATTCTAAAGACAACATCTTAATCCAAAAGAGACAAGCACTGGGTGACAGGGAAGGAGGAGAAAATTGTGTGGGAGAAAATGCATTTACTTTTTGATTCATGTGTTTCCTCAGTTTTGGCCAGGTGCATAGATAGGAACATCTAATAAACAGACATTGGGTTTGACTCCACAGAGCTTTCCTTGCTTACTCATGTTAACTAATAGTTGAACAATGATGGGTGACAGTGTGGAGTCTCTCTGGCTTTTCTTCGCAAATGAAGATTCAGGAAGGACTCATCCCGTGTTTTCTGCAAGCGCGCTGATGACTAAAAAGGTCAATCCGAGATAAACAAGTCTAGTTCCAGAAAGCACAGCAGGTCTCCTTGGGTGATGTTTCTGGGTTGTGATTCTTTCTTCGTTGTCATTTCTCTTCAAGACTTGTTCGCCGTGAGTTCTCAAATAAGGCTGCAGCATTGTAGATAGTGCGTCTCCATGCCTCCCGATGTGAGGCCAGGGCGGACCATTGTTGGTGATCAATTTGGCCAAGCCTGAGATGTTGTTTCAGGGAGTCTTTTTATCACTTTTTTGGAGCGCCCCTCTTACACTGACCCATGGTGAGTTCACCGCAGAGTACTATTTTTGGGAGGCGGTGGTCATCCTAGAAATGTGCCCTGCCCAGTGCAGCTGTGTTCTCAATATCATAGCCTCAATGCTGGTGATTCCTGCTTGCTCAAGGACAGCAACATTCATCACATAGTCAGTCCAGTGTATATTTAGGATTGGACGTATACAGTGCTGATGAAAATGTTTGAGGAGTTGTAAGTGTTGGCATAAGTGTTGGTAAGTGACTCCACAGAGCTTTTCTTGCATACTTATGTTTACTAATAGTTGAAGAATGATGGGTGACAGTGTGGAGTACTCTCTTGCTGAAATGGGCATAGTACACATCATTCAATGGTTTGTAGAAAATTAGCTAATGCACGCCATGATGCCGATGGGTCTGCAACATAAAACTCCTGATTTAAGTCTACAGCCTACAAAACTTGTAGATATAATTCATTTTAAATATGCTTTAGCACAACTTAGCAGGTTCCATTCCAGAGAAAGGAGGGATGCAAATATAACAAAACTAAGCTAAACTATGTGATTCCTACTGAGTAGAATGAATGAATAAATACTGAAGGAACTCATCCACTAAACCAAGTTACTGATTCTCAAAAAGTTGGGGAAAGCATCTGTTTGCAATTAGTACAAAGCTGAAATGTGGCAAGGTGGGGGAGTTCGATCTGTATTCTAGCATTTAGATTTTCAAGCTGGGTCCCATACTTTTCCCCACTAGAAATGGCAGCTTGGAAGAGAAGACTGGTGCTCCCTGATAGACATTTAGGTGCCCTCAGCACTTTAGAGAGTGGCAACCATACTCCATTGTTACCGTACATGCCTGGGGGTCTTAAGGGCCCTTAAAATATCAACATTAATTTGGGGACTTAATGTACTCAGCTTGGCAAGAGGGGGCAACAGATAGCAGAATATTTTGACCTATGTTTACCAGTACTAAGGAGGAGATGTTAAGCTAGATAGTACAGTAATTGATCTTTACTTGAGATAAACAATAATAACAACATTTACACACACATTCAGATTTAAGCATTCACAGAAGGCTAATGAATAAAGTAGGAAATATTGGGATAGAGGTATAGAGAAGGGAGTTGTATGTGGAAGATATGACACCTATCCTGTAGAGCAGAAGTTCCTGCAACAGCGGCATCTTAGAGTCAGCTCTGAGGTTCAGTCAGCAAACTGGCAGCATGGATGTAGGAGGAGGAGCTGAAGACTCTAAGACAATTTTGAAGTTTTTTTTTTGTAGTCAATATCTGCCTTTGGGGGATGGGATTTAGAGTGTAAGATGATGTTTCTGGGGAGTTGCTCAAGGTGAGACAAAGGCACTCCGGGTATGTTAATGGCATATTAATGTAAAGATATTTTGCGATTGAATGGAGGAAGCAACTTCCTTTGTTCCAGGGAACATGAGAGCTACGAGGATTGTGAAGTTGAAGGCTTTCACGGCTGGCATCCATAGATTTTCCTTCATTTTTTTCCGGGCTGTGAGGCCAGAACACTCCTACCCAACCATTCTCTGAAGATGCCAGCCACAGATGCAGGTGAAATGTCAGAAAGAAACTATTCCAGAACACAGCCTCACAGCCCGGAAAAAAACCATGAAAAGTTTGAGGATTGTTTATAGGTTTGAATCTCCCAGCTTTTGCTGATGAGATTAGCCAGGTGTTCAGGCAGGATGCTGCCCTGCAAATTAAAATTCCTTTGGAATTTGAGTGGCTCCTCTTTAACTGCATACCTGACTGAGGACTTTATCAGACGTTGCCCTTAAAACATTCTTTTTCCAGCATTAAAACACACACACACACAACCAGTTTATGCCAGCAAAATAACACTCCCCCACACACACTTACCTCCTTTATGCTGGCAAAAGAACACTCTCTCCTGCAAAGGCAGCTCCAACAATAAAGAGGAAGTGAACGGAGCCCCATTCACTTCCTCACTCAAAATCCCATGAGACTTCGTCACGTGGGAAATTCAAAATTCAAAATAAAAATAAAACATTTAAAGTTTTAAAAAGCATACACACACATACTTTAAAAGACCCAAGTAACCCAGGGAAGGTCATAAAAACAGAGAAACTTACCTGGATGTCTTGATCTCACCTGCAAATGTTTGCGCTGGACCAGCCATTGTCAGGGTAAGTGCAAGAATTAAACAGTCCAAGGGTTCACATGCCGGCAATGGCACAAAAGCAGCTGGGGGATCTATTGATGGCTTAAAGCTGTCAATTCAAAGATACAGGTTTGGGGTTGTTTTTAACCATGAAAAGGTGACGTCGTCTGATCTGCATGCCTTTTCGCGGTTATGTGGCATCATTATGATGCCATATTTTGAATGTCTGCTAAATTCCTGAGTCTGAACACTAGTCTTTAGAATTTCTTACAATTTTCTAGCTTTAGTGGCCGCACTGTGTGGAAGGCCACATTTGACCTGATTATTTAAATATTGCCAATTTATTATAGATGTGGGACAGGGGTTTGTAAGCTTGTTCCTAGAACAGATTTGATGTGTGCACCATATTCATTTGAAAGGAATGGTTCTTTTTCTACATAACAATGACATAATCACACAGCCAAGTAGGCTTGATGATGTCACTGAGGATGAAAAAAGCTAGTTTAGATCTAGGGGAATGCCTATTCAAGAAGTTACATTCTCACTCTAGATTTATTTGAATTGGGATTCAGATGTTAAGACTTTTTTGGTGTGGAAAAGATGAAACTATTCACTATTTCACACACAACTCCCCCCCCCGATCTTTGTATCTTCCCATGAATTGGATTTTTGTCACATTTATTTTTCCCCTTATTTCAAGTCACATACATTGGCATGGTGTTTACATTTTGAACCAGTCCTGTAACAACTTTTGTTTCTCTCGTGTTGTTTTAGCTTTCCATCAGTCACACTTTGCCTTCATTCAATTAATTTCCCCTTCATTAGAATTCAAGATGCTGTTTTCAGTTGGAAGAACATGCAGAGCGAGCTGTTTGCTGAAAAAAAAAGTGGGGGATGAGACTACTATTACTAGTGAAGCAAAGACAATGCAGGAGAATTTGGAGTGGCAACCAAATGAGATTCTTCTTAATTTATCTAGACGCTCCAATCAGAATTGGGTACATTTTGTTGGGTGCATGTAAAACAAAGATGTTGATCTTTACTTGTAACGTACACGCTTGATAAAGACTTGTTTTATCTAAATGAAATCAAAACCATTAAGCAAGAATACAGAGCATCACACAGAGAGGGCAAAGGAAGAAGAAAAATGAGAGAAAAGGAGGATAAACAAAGGAATGCATCTGTCAGAGATATAAGAGAGCAGGTCATGAAAAGCTTCCAGCAGCTGCATGTTCTATGCATGCAGCAAATAGGTTCTTCTTGAATGGGGCACACTCAGCAAGATGAGAAGAAATTGTTTTAAAAAGCTTTTTTATGGTCTCCAACAAATGCATGTTCTATAAACTATAATTGGTTATTTATTTATATTTCTTAAACCTCACCTGGGTAATCGGTTGGAAGGAAGACATGACTACTCTCTCTCTCTTTCTCTTTCTCTCTGTGTACCTTCAAGTCACCTATTGAATTTCATAGGATTTTCTCAGGCAAGAAAAACTCAGAGGAGGGTTGTCATTGCCTTCCTCTGTAATCTACAGCACCTGGTATTCATTGGTGGTCTATGTTTTTATGATGGTATTTTTTGGACAAAACAGAAGTCATCATTTTCAGGTTCAGATGATGAACTCTCATAGCTCATGATATTTGCCTCAGAGGAGATGCTGTTCAGGGAAAATGTACTTGAAAGATGGGGCATAAATAACTAAAATAGCGCCAAAGAAATTAAAATATTGAATAAATTAGAACACTCTAATTCTTCTTGGCTTGAAGTTTAAAGACCTCTAGAGAAGACTTTTGCACTAAATAGCTGCTCCTCAGTTCAGATGCCAAAGCCTCTCCCTTCCAATTCCCCCCACTTTGATCCCAGCTACCTGTCAGGTCTTATTTTCCTGCTTAAACTCCACTTAATAGGGCACTGGAGCAGTTGATGTTCAGTCCCTCATCTGCCAAATACCACCATGTTGCAAAAACAATTATACGCTCAGGAAGCAGTAGGCTGTGAGGCCATTTTGCATGCCCTGAAGGATGGGGCATTAACTAATACCTGTTGTGTCACAATGTAAGGCAGCATCAGACACAGAGACAAATGATCTTCTCTTGGAACTACCTTTTTTATTTTTGGCTTGCCCTGCCTTCTCACCCTTTAGTTTGTGTACAAGATATGGCTGGTAACACCCAATTCTAGCTTTCCATGCCATAAAAATCCAAGGAAATTGTTTCCATTCTAAACCACTGTCTGCTGTTGGTAATGGACTAGATCACATCAAACAAATGGAAACTTAATCTGGGCAAGACTGAAGTGCTGCTTGTCAGTCAAAACGCAGATCTGAGAATAGGGGTTCAGTCTGTGCTGGATGCGGTTACATTCCCTCTGAAATCTCAGATTCGCAGTTTGGGAATATTACAGCACTCAGATCTGAATCTGCATGTCCAGGAGCTTGTCAACCCATCTCACATGGCCAAAGCCTGAATCTGCATTGCTTACCAGGGGGCTTGTCTACACAATAATTAATTCAGATAAAGGAAGGAAGGATAGATGTCTGAAAGCTATCCCACCTTCAGTTCACTCTGCTCCCCAAAATGGACTGGAGATCATACCAACCATGCAACAGAACCTTACCTTGCTCCTTTGTAATGCCAGGTTAGTAAAAAACAAACAAACAAACAAAAAACAAGACCCACATTATCTATGATCTTCTTTTGGAAGAGGATGCCGACCTGGCTTGCTTTACTGAGACCTGGCTGGGAGAGGATAGTGCCATAACTTGGGCACAGGCCCTCCCAGCCGGGTACTCTGTCAGTTAGCAGGTAAGGGGAAGTAGGCGAGGGGGTGGAGTGGCTCTGGTTCATAAAAATAACTTTACCTTGATCAGGATACCTGTCCAGAAATGGTCCACTTCAAGTGTATGTACCTAAGTCTGAAGACCAGGGAGAGTCTAGGGATTCTGTTAGTATACTGTCCACCCTGTAGTCTAACAGACTCCCTAACCAAGCTGACACAACTTGTCTCAGAGTTGCTGTTGGAGTCACCCAGACTGTTAGTTCTGGGCGACTTCAACATCCCACTTGAGACCAGCTTGTCAAATCTATCAGTTGCGGCTTGGGAGTTCATGGAGTCCATGACAAACATGGGCCCATCCCAATTGGTCAACAGGCCCATTCATTGTGCAGGTCATACCCTCGATGCGGTCTTTAGTATGGAACAGGAATATCCATGGGTGGAGGTGACTCCATGACACCACATTGTCGTGGACAGATCTGTTCCATGACACCACATTGTCATGGACAGATCACTTCCTGATCACTTCTTCCAAGGCCAGGAAAGAGGTGCCCAGCCATGGTCACACAACTGGGTGCCTCATGGTGACCTCAGCAGGAGTGGTGTGCAGGAACTGGCTGCAAAATGGCTGTGCTGGGCACCCTGTGGCCCGCATGTGTGGGCCCCCTCCATTGCGGTAATGAAACTCACCATTTTCTCCAGGAAAATTGCAGCAAATGGTGAGGTATTTTACCACATTTCTGCTCTGTTTTAAGGGGTATTCACCCTGGATTCTCATCAGAACTGCCAGGATGTCATCCAGACAGTTCAGAATAGAAACAGGCTTAATCCCTGTGCTGTCTGGACAGCCAGGCATCAGAACGGTGGGGGGAGTGGGAGAGAACGTTTCATTTGGCTTGTGCAGACAAGGCTTCAGTCTATTCCCAACTGTGTAGTATTTTACTCCAATCTGAGACATCATACCACCAGACATTCTCATGATAGTCCTTCATGTAAGCCAGCTCCTGTGTTAGCCTCTAAAAGTTCAGAATTCAGAGATTAAAACTAAAGATCATCAATACAACGATAACTGGCACACACAGTTAACCCCTGGCTCCCAAAACAAGAACAACAGTCACACCAGCATTCAGATTAAATATTTTAGCAAAATATTTTGGCATACCCAAAAAGAAATAAAGTCATTTCTGCAGTGTAAACCTTTTCCTTTGATCTTTTATAGTGGTGGGGAGAACAGGCTGTGTGTAGGGTGGGGGGATTTCCGAAAGTGGGACATATTCATGCTATTCTCCAGACAATTCTGCCCTGTGCTTCTGGCAGGAGAACGCTAGGGTGGCTGATTTCGTTAGTATGCTTCTATAAAGTAAACACATGAATGGTAGGGCTGGATAAATCTGTCAGTTTTGCTTGCTCTTACAATCCAATGTATGGAGAAATCTCTGAATTTTCTAAATTACTCACACACAAAAAATCAATCTGAACAGAACAAAAAAATCTGTGTCATCTCCAACAACTAAAATTGTTATACCAAGCTTGGCAAAGACCATGTTGTAGCTGCTTGACTAAAGGTATTTAAAATCAGAAACCTGCCAAGGGAAAAAAAAAAGAGTTGGGAACCTGAATTTGGCACCAGAAAATATTGTTCAAACCCAGCTTTTTAAGAACTGAGCCTTCAAAACTTTTTCCCAAATTAGATTCCACCCCCCCCCCAAAAAAACAACCCACAATCATTTTAAAACTATCCTTTTCATGAATAAATGTGTGAGGCTTGGTAAATTCTTATTCAAACATGAAAATACATAGATCAAAATTATTTTCCAACCCTAACACATACTAACAGCTAAACACTTGATGCAATGCATCAGAGACAACTCAAACTCCAGAAAGAGGTATATAATTATTTACCTCTCCCCTTTTTTTATTGATTTGCTTGTTTCACAGGGGAGGGGGTCATCAAGTGGGTGGAGCTTAGCCAGGACTCCTCCCCTCCATGTGGAGTGGTGACAGTGGCAACCAACAGGTGCCATTGATCAACCGTGGGTTGGTTGATGAAGGGATCTGGACCCATGTGATGTATGCCAACCATTTACTACCATTATCAAAGTTGTGGCCTTTTTATTGCCAAAATATATCTATATAATTATCGTATTTTCATATATTGTATGTTTATCTACATTACTCAGCATGTACTCAATACAATTTTGTGAAGATACATTGTGTAAGTGTCTTGTGTTACATGGGTGCAGGGAGAAGCCCAGCCTTGGACCGCAACTGGCTCTTCCATGCAGTCTCTGCTCACATACTCTGAAACCGTTTTAGTTTTGCTGATGGCTCCCATTTGCACTGGCAGAGTAGAGGGAGCTCTATGTCTGAGACAGCACACTCTCCATAACTAAATTTCCTATTGCTTTGGCATGCTCTGCCATTTCCTCCTCCCATCCACCAATCAGGTTATGGAAGGAAAAGAATAATGCTGGAGCGTCAGCAAACCAGAAGGAGGACCTCTTCTCTTGGTCCATTCCTATCTCCTGTTATTAGCCATAACATTACATGAACTCCTCAGAATTCATAGAATGTATTTGGAAGGTTTATACATAGAATGTAGAAACTGTTGATACAGGGGAAAAACCTCATTTTAAAACACACACCCCTCTCATTGAACACAAAACACATAGATACTAGATTTACAAAACCAAGGGCATTCTAAATAAAAATAGCACAAGTGCTGCTATTGCTGCCACTGGGCTCTATGTGATTCCACATGCTGCATTAAAAACTTCCTCACACTCTTGATAACAAGATATTGTGTCTCTAGCGGATTTCAACAGAGAGAATAACAGGCAAGATCAAAAAGGGTGTTCTCATTGTTAATAGATCAAATGATTTCCTCCTTTTCTTTTGGAAAAAAAACCCCTCTTTGTTACCCAAATACTTATCTTTTACCCCCTGGATCTGCTAAAAAGATGCTTTCTTTTATATTACTTTTGCATAGTATGCCAAGCATATGACTTACTAATTTTCACACATCACAGGAATGTCTCCATCCTCCTTCACTCATATTCTCTCTCCCTCTCTCTCTCTCTGTGCATCTACTATGCATAAGAACTGGAACCACAGAGTCCAACAGCTTAACTTGGGTGGTATATTCTCTATATTCCACTTGGGAGCGGAATGCCACATCATCTTAAATATATTGTTGTTGCATTACACAATGTAAACACATTTTTAAACTGACATATGTTCTATAGAGCTGAAACTGCTGGCAATTACTTTTCAGATTACTTAAATGAAAGTTTTACTTAAAATCAAGTCTAACTGTGTCCCAGGGCTTAGCCACTCACAGTGCTTTAGTGAGGTTTCTATAGAAGGCGACATCCTAAACAATTAAAAAAGGGGGTGTGATAAAAGGTAGGTAATGGAATTTGGATATGTAGGTAATGTTAAATATATTTTTCAAAACGTGTTTAAAAAGCCTACAATTATGTCTGAATTGCTTAATTATCCTAGATCTCCTTTTCAGTTACAGAAAAGGAGCTAAACCAATCAAAGAACTAATTAGAAATAACTGTACAAATATTCTAATTTTTTAGTTTTACACTGCCATTGACATTGGATAATAACTTTTTAGTCAACCCCACACTACAGGTATATTCACTGTATCTGTAACTGGCACACATATTCAGGTTCATCTCTCCCCCCCCCCCCATTTTAATTTAGTACTATTGTGTTCACATTTCAGACTCAGTATCCTCAAGCCACCATTAAATGTCAAAGAGTATATTGAAGTACTGTAATACTAGAAGCATGATTCAACACATCTCAAATGGACTGTACTGTTCACAAAATGAGTTTTACAAGCCAGCCATTGTACTCTGCTATTGCAATGTCTCACAATTCCCAAAGAATAGATGGCTTAGTATAAAGAACAGGAACACTAAGGCTGGAATCCTGTTAGTGACATATGCACACATAAGTGTGGGTTACACGTGCATATGTTTCTCTTTGGACAGGATGGGAGGACTATTCTCTAGTCCTTTGGGCCCCATCTAAAGGCTTCCCCTGACAGCTGCCAAGCCCCAAGGGGCTGCCAGTGCTGGTGCTGTTTACAGGTATGAGGGAAGAAACTCAGAGGAGAAAGAAGCAGCTGGTTTGGGTTGTGAGAGGAAGGGAAATGAAGGTGCACTCCATCCCCTGGCAACCCATACCATTCTTCCTCCTCTGAGCTAACCTCTCAGCAGTGGCCCACTGAGGCTAGCCAGCTGTTGGCACAGGGGGAGGACATGGAACTGCATGGGTGAAGCATTCCATTTTCCTTGCTTGGTGTAGGATCTTGGTTCACGTTGCATCCAAAAGAAATTGCTCTTATGGTGTTTGGCTTAGCCTACACACATGTGCACATGCAGGCACATGTACATACACACCTGTGCACAAACACACACCCCTTGTCAATAGTACAGTATGTGGTTACACCATCAACTGTATCAGAAAAGAAGCTAATCCTACAATTTACTTTCAGGCATGTTTCAAAAACCTGTTAATGCCAAAGATTAGCCCTGAAACATGTAACCCTGAAAGCTGGAGGGACTAATTTGGCAATTTTGTCTTCTACAGTTTCTTTCCTTTTCTAGCCTTAATTTCCCCCATACTGTTTCTGCTTCAGTCTGCAATTATTTTAAGTCACCATAAAAGATCATATGTAATTTTGTGTGTGTTCTTAAGACACACATTTTTGAACATAGTTTTGCCTTATATACATATACATATACCGTATATTTCTGCATACAAGACTACTTTTTAACACTTGAAAATCTCCTCAAAAGTGGGGGGGTGGTCTTATACCCCCAATAGACCTTTTCCCCTGCTGTGAGAATGATTGAAGTGTAAAATGGCCTGGGCAGTTTTCCCAGCAGATCCTTCCTCCTGCTGTGAGAATGACTGCTTTGCATTTGAAGAGTTAAATGGCCCTCTATTTAGCTCAGGAGAGTCAAAATGATGTTTCTTTTCAGGACAAGTTAGCCTAAAATTAGAATTTCTGGATTCAACTTCTCATTTTGCATCAAGTTTTGTCTATGGTGAAATTCTCTTGTCTGCCAATGTGGCTCTAAAACCATTAATGTGCTCATTCATTAATGTGCTCATTCAAAAATTTGGGATTTGATAGCTTCATATTAACCAACTTACAGTATTAATGCAACCTTACTTTCCAAAGATTGAACACCACAGAGATTTTTCAAAGTATCCCATGCTTTTTTAGCTGTTCTCAGTCCTTTAATTTCACAGACTATTCCATCATCTACAGCCACTGAGCTGGCTGGCTGGTGGGGAACAGGCTTTCCAGCCAGCTGGCTGGCTGGCTGGCTGGCTGGGGTGGGGGCAAATTCTATATTTTAACTTAAAAATTGGGGGGGTCGTCTTATGCGCCCAGTCGTCTTATACGTCGGAATATACGGTACACATTTTCTTTTTATGTCTCTATATACTTTACATACACATTTTTGCAAGTAACTTTGCTAACTCTGTATGTATTCCCCCTCTAGTACACATTTTTTTTTGTTGTTTGAAAATTTTGTTTGCAGTAATCTGGGAAACAGAAATACTAAAGGATAAGTACGGTACTGCTCTGGTTCACATATTGATTCTGGCCATGGAAACATGGAAAGTTCATATCAAAATGCAAACTGAATGAAAATTCTCCCACATCTCCACACTGAATGCAGTTTTTTTCTTCTTTCAGTGGAATATAATATGTGTTGTTGCAGTCATTATTGAGTTATACAGCTATATGGCTTTTTCACAATTGATTACTTACATCTGATTTTAAGTTGTTTTTGTTATTTCACACTCAGCTACGTGTGTTTATTTTTGTAACTTAGATAATGGTTTTTCTGGTATTTGCATATGCTGATTCAACCTGATAGCAGTTTTTAAAAAAATCTCCAATATATTTTCTACCTCACAGATAAAATTGTCCTAAGCTTGTGCTTTTTCGCTCCCTCTCAAGTGGTACCTGAGGTAATGTATCACATGGCAAAAATAGAAACCTCTGTCTGGCCAACTACAGGTTCTGGTTTAATCACAGGAATGCAATTTCTCTGCTGTACAGGTAGATTTGGGGCAGCCTTTCACTCTTCAAAACATTGCTGGTTCTGCATTGTTTCTGATTGTCTCAAGGAAATTTCACAAGATCTGGACAACAGGTGCACAAGGAAAATACATTTCCATTAATTCCCAAACATCATCTACAGTGTAGCATCATTTCACCCCTTGTAGTAGTAGTAATAGTTATATCTTCTTCTTCTTTTATTTCTACAGTTGTCCCTTCACATTCGCTGGGGTTTGGTTCCAGGACCCCCGTGAATACACAAATCCGTGAATACTCAAGTCCCATTATATGCAATAGCACAGCAAAATGGTGCCCCTCATATAAGATGGAAAAATCAAGGTTTGCTTTTTGGATTATTATTTTTTAAAGAATATTTTCAAGCCATGAATACTTAAAACTGTGAATGCCAAATCCAGGAATGTGGAGGGACAACTGTATAGTGCCATCAATGTACATTGCACTTTATAAGAAAAAGAACAACAAAACTGTTCCCTGCCCTCAAGCTTACAATCTAATAAAGACATGATGCAAAAGGAAAGGGGATGGCAGTAGGGGAACGGATTAAGTCTAGCATTCTCTTCTCTCCCTCCTTGGCCAGGGCAATGGCAGTTGGGATGGAGGGAGGGCCGTTCTGCTAATGGGATTGCAAGCCTGCAAACCTACCCCATCCCACTCTTAGGGTGCATTTATACTGTAGAAATAATGCAGTTTGACACTACTTGAAGTGCTTAACTCCACCCTATAGAGTCCTGGTATTTGTAGTTTTACAAGGTTTTCAGCTTCTTCTGCTAAAGAGTGCTGGTGCCTCGCAAAACTACAAATCCCAGGATTCTGTAGGATGAAGCCATGGCAGTTAAAGAAGTGTCAAACTGCATTATTTCTACAGTGTAGATGCACCCTTAGTCTCAGGGCCATGATATAACCTATATATCCCTCCCTTGAAGGGTATACTTTATTCCACCTCCATAATAAGATCTGCCCCTTTAAAAAAAATAGATTAGGTTTTGGCTGTTTTTGATTTCACTATTATAACATGCTATAAAATTCCCTTCATCACCATTGTCTTGGACTCTTACTTGTATGTTGTTTCATGAATACATGCTTGTCAATTAACCACTAAACCAGTCAATTTTGTTCAGGCATAATTAACTTTTACACTCCTTAGTTCTTTTCCTAGCAAATGTATGACTCTTGGGCACCTCACTGTGGTCATAACTATTGTATAATTTTACAAACCTTTGAAAACTGGCATCCATATGGATGAAAAAAGATACAGAGTCTTCTTTTTCTTCTTGTGCTGGTAAAATATTTTGTCAACCAGGATGGCCAGCTGTGAAAAGGTGACCAGATTATTCCATTAAACTTTCTTCCTAGAAGTTATTTTCCCCCTCCCCCCAAAAAGAATTAAAATATCATAAAATCTTTCAAAGATTTTTTTTATTATAGAAGAATATCTAATGTCTCTGCAAAATGAATCTGCAAGAAACTGGCACAAAGGTTATAGAATACTTATAACCCTATAGAGGAACACCTGCATTCTTCACATTTGCTGATTATTGAGAACGTCTTCAGTACTGGTATCTAAGTAGCCACAAAAGGGTAACATTCATTTTTCATGTGCATCCAAAAGCATTCTCTCCCCATCCCCCACCCCACAATAAAGATATGCTAATCCTTTTCTCTGTCTTTATGTCACTAAACCTCAGTTTAAATATACAGTAGTTCATTTCTCAAATAGTCATGGCAAAACTGTGGAACAATAAATCTTTATCTGGGCAAAATAATCCATCATGGATTTTCTATCACCTGGATGACTCATTAAATTTTTGAAGAATTTGCTGATTACTACTGTGTCCTGTGGATGCCATCATTGTGTGGACAAACTTCCAAGATTTGAACCTTTATCAAACCCTTTCCTCTGCATTTTATGGTATTCCCCAGTGGAATTATCTAATAGCAAGATTTGGTCTCTGCTGACCAGTCTATAAAGCCTTTGCAGAGGTTTTGTATGGTACAGGAACTGCATTTCCTATAATGCCACTTGGCTGAGTAGGCATTATAGGAAATGAACATGGGCATTCAAGTCCCATGCAAAAACTGCAACCCACAAAAAGGGGAATGTATAGGCACCAGTTCCTGTTTGATCTTGGAACCTAAGCAGGGTCAGTATTTGGCAGACTGCCAATGAATATCAGGAGCTATAGGCTATATTTCAGAGGAAGAACTGGTAAAACCACCTCTGAGTATTTCTTGTCTAAGAAAACCCTATGAAATCCACTGGTTTGCCATAAGTTGACAAATGCCTTGAAGGCACACATATGCACAAACACACACACAGCTTTGTCAACTTGACATTTCTTTTAATGGTCTGGTTGGATTTCATATATCTGGCCTGCCTGCCAAACAGGTGGGGGATAATTCTTAGAGGCAAATTCTGATTTTTGTTCCCTGCTTGTAACTAGTGTATAAATCCTCAAGCAGCTTAGGACCCAAAAACTTGAGGACATGAGTTCTGCCGTACCATATTGCCCAATCACTCAGGTCTTCTGTAGCAGATCTCCTAGGACCTTATCAGACCACCCTCCTCAAAAGTTCTTTTGCCAGCATAAATTGTGGTGTTTTTATGCCAGCAAAAGAATTCCCCCCAGAAGACTTTATCTTGTTCTTGTTAAAGCGGCTTACCAGGCACTAACAGGGAGTGAACAGAACTCTATTCACTTTCTGGTTTAAAATCTCACTGAATCTTGTGAGAAGATGCTTACGTGGGAAATTAAAACAAAGACATAAAAAGTACATCAAAGCACACTTTAAAAGTCCCAAGTAAACGGGGTGGTTGTGGTGTTTGTCATAAAAAGAGTGCACCCTACCTGGCTGTCATGATCTCACCCGGAAGTGTTTGCCCTTTGATGCTGTATTCATGTGAGTACAATGTGAGTACTGGATTCAAAAGCTGGTAATATCAGTAACAAATCACTATGGGGATCAATTGACGGCTTGGGCCATCAATAAAAAAGTATTTTTGTAAACAATATATGATAGTGAAAGGGCAACATTGTCTGGTATGTGTGCCCTTTTGCTATCATTAGGCATCCTTATGATGCCATATTTGACTCGTCTGATAAAGTCCCTAGTTTTTCCACATGGCCTGAGATCTGAATGGAGATTATTGGGAGTTAGAGCGTTTAGTGTGTCCGTTCCTATTCTATGGAACTTCCTTCCACCTGAGGTTAGAAATGTGCCTATACTTCTCTGTTTTCTATCTCTTTCTTTTCAAAAAAGCTTTTTCTCTGAACAATAAATGTATTAATATATTTGTTTTTCTTGTTTTTGTTTAATTTACATGTTTTAACCCATTATACAGTATACCATTCCAAAATCCACAGTAAGGAGTGTTATAGAAACTGGAAAAAATATGGACAGCTGGACCCCCACATTCTCAGAACAAATATCTTCAATTTCTATTATCCGTAGGACACAAAATGGGGATACATAACATAGTTGTGCTGGAAAATGTCCGGAGAGGTGCCCTCTCTAGGCATTTTCTAGGTCCTCCAATGCAACTCTATGGTATGTTCTTATGAGAAGTTCTGTATTTAAATAGGGTTCACATTTATCTGCAGCTTCCAGTATCTGTGGTAAGTCCAGGAACTGAACCCCCATGGATATAGTGGTCCAATGTATACTAAAACAGGAACACAATATGAAAATAGCATCATTGCAATATGTACATTGGGGTACCACGATCCTAATATGTATTTTAGAAGGCTTTCAGAAAATAAATTAAGGAATAGATCTTTGAGGAGTCTATTTATTTATTTTCCCAAAATTGGAACTCAAGGCAACTTACAATTTTAAACCTCCCCCACAAAAATAACATTAAAATTTAATTAAACTATTCACAATATTAAAGCCATTGAACATATACTTAAAATATAAAAGAAAAATGATAAAAATAAATTATAACATTTCAATTTAAAACAGTACTGTGCCCCCTTAAAAGCTCATTCTCTAAACTTTTTTTCTGTTTTGAAAATCCATCAGAATAAAAAAGGTTTTGCATGGGAAGGGACTTCCAGAGTGTAGGGCCATTTGAGAAGTGCCTGTTTCACATCCCCAGTAACCATGTCTGTGAAGGTGTTGGGATTAAGAGAAAGATCTTGAGGATCTAAGGGGCAAGGAAGGCTCATCTGGGGAGCATTTCTCACCTGAGGCAAAGAACATGATGGTCAGAATCCTGTTGGTACCCTACACAATCAGGAACACCCCCCCCCCAGTTCATTCAGTGATATTAAGGGAAAGGCAGACAAAATCTGCCAACATTGAGCAATCAATTTCTATCATAGCCACTCCCCCTATGAACTTTTTCTTCTTGCTGGCTATGCCTATACTATCATGGCTAAGCCAGCACAGTGAACCAATAGGATTCTGACCCAAAGGGACTCATACAACAAATCTTTCCTGAGGACATCACAGCCTTGTTCAAAAACTGCCTCACCACAAGCTACTTCCAGTGGGATAATGAATTCTGCAAACAGATAGATGGGGTAGCCATGGGCAGCCCCCTGAGCCCCGTGATGGCAAAATTTTACATGGAATATTTTGAAAAGCAAGCCTTGGAAACAGCAACAAAAAAGCGCACAACATGGTTCCGATACGTGGATGACACTTTCACCATTTGGAACCACGGAGAAGAAGATTTGGTATCATTCCTGAACCACCTGAACAGCATCCACCCAAATATCCAATTCACAATGGAAAAAGAGAAGGAAGGAACACTGCCATTCTCTAGTCATCCGCACACCAAACCAACAGTTAGGCCACAAGGTATACAGAAAACCCCCACACAAAGAAAGACACCTACACAAGAACTCCAATCATCACCCAGGACAAAAAAAAGAAGCAGAATAAAAACATTGGTAGACTGTGCAAAAAGGATCAGTGAACCCCACTTCCTGGAGGACAAACTGAGGCACCTAAACTGGGCCCTGCAGGCTAATGGTTACTCCAGATCAGACATCACAAGAGCAGCCAGACCCAGAAAAAGCCACAGGAATGAAGAAGAAAAACAGTCACCCAAAGGGAAGGTATTTTTATCATTCATCAAAGGAGTCACAGACAGAATAGGGAAACTAATGAGGAAACACAAACTCCAAACAATCTACAGACCAACGAAGAAAATCCAAGAAATATTACGCTCAGTGAATGCTCAGTGAAGGACAAAAGAGTCCTTCTCACAGCTTCAGGAGTTTACTGTATACCATACAGCTGTGGACAAGCTTATATAGGAACCACTAAATGCAGTGTGCCAACACGAATCAAGGAACATGAGAGACACTGCAGACTGGGCCAGCCAGAAAAATCAGCATTAGCAGAACCTGTTATAAACCAACCTAGACCCAAAATGCTATTTAAAAACATAGAAATTCTGGACCAGGCCAACAACTATCATGTCAGAAGGCACAGAGAAACTACTGAAATCCACAAACACCTGGACAACTTCAACAGGAAAGAAGAATCCTTAAAAGTACCATATATTCTGGCATATAAGACAACTGGGCGTATAAGACCCCCCCCCCAATTTCCAGCCAAAAATCTAGGCTTAGGCATATATTCGCCATATAAGACCACCACCCCAATTTGGCTGGCTGGCTAACTGGCTGGGGGAGCCTTGCCAGCTGATCCTCTTTGTTTCCCAACTCACGAGGATCTCCTCTTGAGTTGGGAAAGTGAACAAGATCTGCTGACAGGGCTCCCCCAGCCAACCAGCCGCAACATTCGCCCCTCTCTTCAACCTTCCAGTCAAACTTGACTCGAAGGTGGATGAAAGGGGCAAAAATGCCCAGTTTGCCTCAGCAGTCCCCTTCCCTCCGTCTTGGCTCTTCCAAAAGGGACAAGGCTGAGGAAGCGGGGGTGGCCGTGGCAAACCCCTAGATTTGCCCCCTCTCCCCACCTTCAAGGAAGGTGGGGAGAAGGGGCGAACATGCCCCGTTTGGCTCCACAGCTCTGATCCCTCCTTCAAAGGCTCCCTTCCGAAGGGAGCTCAGAAAGAGGACGTGGGGCTGTGGAGCCAAACCCCGGCATTTGTCCCTCTCCCCACCTTCAAGGAAGAGGGAGCGAATCTAGGGGTTTAACTCCACAGCCTCGATGCCTCCTTCTGGGCTCCCTTTCCAAGAAGGCAGAAGAAGGCATCGGGGCTGCAGAGTTAAACGGGGAATCTTTGCTTGCTCCCCCCACCTTTGAGGAAGGTGGGGAGAAGGGGCAACATGCCCGTTTGGCTGCATAGCGTGGGTTGGGGAATGCAGGATGGCCAGCTGGCTGGGGGGGGGTTCTCCCTTCTTCCGTGATTCCCCAACCCACAAGGAGGCTACCCAGCCTCCTCATGGATTGGGGAATGCGGGGTGGCCAGCTGGCTGGGGGGCTGAATGGAGGGGCTTCAGGGAGGGTGGAAGGGTGGCTGGAGGGAGGGGGTTCTCAGCCACCCACCCCCTCCCTGAAGCCACAATCTTGAGTGGGATCACGGCTTTGGGGAGGGGAGTGGCTGGAGGGAGGATGCTGGAGGGAGGGGGCTTCGGGGACGGTGAAAGTGTGGCTGGAGGGGGGCTTCGCAGCCACCCACCCCCTCCCCAAAGCCACAATCTCGAGTGGGATCACGGCTTTGGGGAGGGGGGGCTGGAAGGAGGGGGCTTCGAGGAGGGTGGAAAGGTGGCTAGAGGGAGGGGGCTTCGCAGCAACCCACCCCGTCCCCAAGCCACGATCTCGAGCTGGATCGTGGCTTTGGGGAGGAGGGGTGGCTGGAGGGAGGACGCTGGAGGGAGGGGGCTTCAGGGAGAGTGGAAGCGTGGCTGGAGGGAGGGAGCTTCTCAGCCACCCACCCCCTCCCCAAGCCGTGATCTCGAGCCGGATCGCGGCTTTGGGGAGGGGATGGCTGGAGGGTGGATGCTGGAGGGAGGGGGTTTTGGAGAGGGTGGAAGGGTGGCTGGAAGGGGGGGCTTCCCAGCCACCCACCCCCTCCACAAAGTCACGATCGGGAGCTGGATCACGGCTTTGGGGAGGGTGGAAGGGTGGCTGGAGGGGGGGGCTTTCCAGCAACATTCGCCGCCCCTCCTCTGTCCTCTGTTGCACCCCAAAGGGGGAGAAGGCAGAGGAGGGGGTGAACCGTAAGCACTTTGCCTCACCCCCCCCTCCTGATCTCCTGCCTCTTCGCTCCATTTGCGAAGGGAGCAAAGAGACAGGAGTTCAGACGGTGGGGTGAAGCAAAGTGTATCCGGCGTATTAGACGAGCCCTGATTTTGGAGCCTATTTTTCAGGGCTCATACCTCATCTTATACGCCAGAATATACGGTAAACAAAATCTGGCTCCCAGTTCTGAAAAACAATAGAATCAAAACTCAACACTTACAAAGGAATTCAACCCAGGGACAGGGGGATTTCCAGCAGATAATGGCCCATCAGCCAACCATTAGTCAGACAGACACTAACGAGCCTCGAATTTCTATACCCAGAAACTAACCATTCAATTACACAAATTTACATATACTCTCCAACAGGGGTTCACAGCATATAAACTCCACATACACTCCTACCCAACCATTCTTTGAAGATGCCAGCCACAGATGCAGGTGAAACGTCAGAAAGAAACTATTCCAGAACACGGCCTCACAGCCTGGAAAAAAACCAAGGAAAATCTATGGATGCCAGCCATGAAAGCCTTCGATTTCACATTGACCTAAAGCTGTTTCTCTGCTCACATTCAGAGGCTGGGACTGCAGCTATTTCAGTGTGCACATGTGTGCATATATACTTATTTATGTTATAAGTATATGTGTATTCTATGTATGTCTTTAGCTTTGACTGTCTCTTCCTTTTTCTTTTTTCATGGCTTTTCCTGTCTGCCTTGGCTTGTTTTCAGATTGATTGTGTATTTCTTCATATTGCTTGTGCTTGTGTATTCTGTCCTGTGACCTCTTCACACTACACAATGATATGACTCTACTTTAATTGCTATTGTGGTATCCTATGGAATCCTATGATTTCTACTTTAGGGATGGGTATTTAGAACTCTCAAGTAGAAAGTTCTAATGCCTCACCAAAATACAAATCCCAGGATTCCATAGGATGTGGTCATGTCAATTAGAGTGGAATCATAGTACTATAGTTGTTTAGTGTGAAAGGTCCCCTGGACTGACTATCATATTGGAGCAATTGTCCAGACCATAAGAACTGCTATACTGCCTTGTGTTATGAAAGTTGCATTGCTAGGTACAGAGCTAATTTCAAAGTGAAAGCACTCCTCATAACAGCTTCATAGCCACCTTGCCCCTAGGAGAGTCCAAAAATGTGGACAACTATGCTGATCAATCCAGTTTTAGTTTTCATCTCAGTAGTCCATCTTTTGCAAAGCTAATAGGTCTTAATTGCCCATTCAAGACCAAGCTGCCCCCAAATATTGCACATTACTGCCATTTTCCCCTAAGAAAGTAAGGTGTTATTTTGAACTCAAGGGGAGAAAGTAACCATAGTAGGGTGGCATATGGCATAATCAAAACTCACAGCAAAATCCCAGAGTTGCTAGGATTAGAAAAATAATGATGTTCCTACAGTTTCATCATGTGTGACCCTAGGAGTCTAATATCCACCTGATATTCAGTTTTTTTGTTTTGTTTTACTTCGTTTCAATTCATTCCAAGATGGTGAATTTGAGTTTCTGATCTATTTATGGCTCTAATCTAAAGTAACTGACTTGGTGAATTCCTTCTGATACATGGAACTTCTTAATATGCAGGAATGTGCTTCACTGTGACAAGCAAAATGTTTATACATAGAAAATTATGACAACTTCCTCTTTTCCCTTATATCCAATGTTATCTTCACTCAACCTCTCCCTCTTCCTTATTTTCCTTTTCTTGTTCTGTTAAAGTTATCCCTTCTATCTCTTTTCCTTAATCTAAGTCGTTATTTCTCTAGGCAAACTATTGCCCATTCTCCCCATTTCTCTTTCCAAATTGGGGCTAGAATTTCCCAATCATCACAACTTTTCTGTGTCTTTTCCTCATCTAACAACATAGTTAATCTATCCATTTCATACATGTCATATAATTTCAACAGCCATTCTTCTGTTGTTGGTTCTTGTTGACTCTTCCAATTCTTCGCTAATATAATTCTTGCTGCCGTTATCATGTATAACAAAATTTTTTCATATTTTCTATGTTTCCAGGTGTTTATCTTTTGTACCATATTTAGCAGATAAATCTCTGGTTCGCTCTGGAAGTCTACTTTCAAAATTTTTCCGATTAGCTTGTGTATCTTATTCCAATACTTCTTTACCACCTCGCATCTCCACCACATGTGGTAGAAGGTGCCCACTGTTTTTTTACACTTCCAACAAAGGTCAGATGAGTTTTTGTAGATTTTAGCTATCTTTTCAGGTGATAAATACCACCTGAACATTATCTTATAGTAATTTTCTTTTATATTGTTACTCTTAGTAAATCTTATGTTTTTTATCCAGGCTTGTTCCCATTGCTCCAACATAATTTCATGGCCTATGTCTTGGGCCCATCTTACCATATGTGTTTTTATTCTTTCCTGTTCTAACTTATAAGTGAGCAGTATTTTATATATTTTAGATATTCTTTTTTTCCCTCCACTTTGTATAACCTTATCTAACTCAGTCTTCTCCTGTTCTATACCTTCTAGCTTAGAATCTTGTTTGAATTTCTCAGATAGTTGTCTGTGTAAAAACCAATGACACCGTATATTGTCTCGCATTAGATCCTCCTGGGTTTTCATCCTATAAACATCCCTTTCTCTTTTCAAAATATCTCTATATGTCAACCATTTGTCGTTATACAGATTTTCTTTTTTGTGGAATGCCTCATGGTTAGAAATCCATAGTGGTATTTTGGGACAAAGAATTCTTTTATATTTCAACCATACTTGTATCAGTGGACGCCTTACGTAGTGGTGGCAAAATTCCTTATGTACAGATATTTTGTTAAACCATAAGTATGCATGCCACCCAAATCTTAGATTAAATCCCTCCAGTTGTAAGAGTCTAGTATTTGCTAGTGTCATCCATTCCATTACCCATGCTATGCAGTTTGCATGATAATATAACTGCAAATCCGGTAAGCCTAGGCCTCCTCGTTCTTTTGAATCCTGTAAGGATGTCCTTTTTATTCTCGCCTTTTTCCCGGCCCAGATAAACCCCAGTAAGTCCCTATTCCATTTCTCAAATATTTTGTCATTAGTTATAATTGGGATATTTTGGAACAGATATTGTAATTTTGGTAGAACATTCATCTTCACTGAAGCAATCCTTCCCAATAATGACAAATCTAATTTAGTCCATTTATTTAAATCCTCTTTGATCTTATTCCATACTTTTGTATAATTGTTTTCAAATAGCTCTGAGTTTTTGTTTGTTAACTCAATCCCAAGATACTTTATTCTCTTACATATTTTGTATTCTGTTATTTCCTCCAATGGAAGTTGTCTATGTGAATGGTTGTGTAAATAGAAGAAAAAATCTGGAGGAATATGGGTTAATTGGGTGTACGAATGGTAGTGTAGGGTGAGGTGTGTTAGGGGGGGTTATGTCAGGGGATTGTGGGCTATTATGCAATGTTAAATGTTGTTTTTATGTTTAATTTTATGTTGTTAAATGTTGTCAAATGTTTTTATTTGGTGTAATGAAAATACTAATAAAATACACAATTTAAAAAAAATACATAGAAAATTATGTAGTTTCATTGTGGCTACTTGGAAATGTGATAGAGTAAAATAACAATATGTCCATTATCTCTATAATCTAAATCTCTATATAATTGGAATCCTGTTGGTGACATGCCCATCCATAACTCAGGGTTGTGCATGTACATGATTTCCCCCCCCAGACATGGTGCATGGAAGCATTCTACTACTTGCTTTTGCAATGTACAAACACTTTAATACAATTAATACACCATCATGAAATTATTATGAAGACAAGTAAATTCTGCAGTACTGGCAACACTTTTTTTATAACTACAGGGAAAGATAACAGGACAATATGTCACAGACATTTACTGGCCAAGGCGGCAGGGGAAGGAGGAAGGGAGAAGATGACCAGACAAAACTCATCCTGACTGCAGTTTTGCAGCTGATGGTGGTGGTGATTGTAGTCACCCATCCATATCTCCACTGAGGCTCTGGAGATCCGGGTAGGCAACTGCAGTTCTCTTTTCCTGGATGCTGCCCTCTCCTTTTCCTGCAGCCAGTTAATGGCCATGGTGGTGCCCTGGAGGTTGAAAGCTGCTTCCTGGGGGCAGGAGCAGCTCCATACACCCTGATACAAGTTCATATCTAGCTATATCTATCTGTAATTGTATCAGTCATTGTATCACAGTGTTTGGTTTATACATATAATCATCTAAGCAAAACAAGCACAAATACATAATATTCACATTTCCCCCCTAGAAATGGCTGGGAGTGGTGGGAAATCAAAATATTGTATATTACCCTGTTATCTTGCCCTGTAGTTACAAAAAAAAGTGTCACTAGTACTGAAGAATTTATTTGTCTTCAGAATAATTGTATTAAGTTCCCATATACAATGACCTATACTTAAACTATTGGTTTTCTATTGTAGCAGACATGACAGGGTGCTTATAGAAAATGTACTTGAGATTAATATAACAAAAATAACAATGAAAGGCAGACATTATTGAATTCTTTTTTCAAATGTTATGCCCAAAGAATGTTGTCAGATGACTAACATGTTGGTTACATTATGGGATGAAGAAAAAGTATATGTCGATGGAATTAACTCATTTTTCTTTTGCTTTCAATTTCCCACTTAAAAAAAAAATCAAAAATCAAACCCCGCTTTGAACATTAATACTGTTATTTTATGGTTACACCACATTAATTTTCCTTCTCTGACACTTTGCTTGCATAGCAGTAAGTTTGGTGTGCCAAATATAAAATACCCAATTATAATTCTTACAAGAGTTCGAAGAATTCCATTTCTATTGCATACTCTGAACACCTGCTATGATACAATTCTAGCTCTTTTATACTTTAGTACACAGATCTGGTTTCACTGAATCTTTTTTTTTTTAAAAAATAAAGCTCTACCTTTTGAAGGAAGCAACAGAAAATATTAAGGGGTTGCAATATTTATTTTGCACCTCTACTGCCCTTTTGCATTATCTTGGAGACAATCTATTCAGTGCTCTCAACTTCTGTATCATTTCTACTTTAGTGTTCTAGCTGTTTTGGGAAGTATTTGTAAATAAAGTGAAAACAATGCAGACTCTTTACTTTAGAAGAATAAAAACTGGCGTTTCAACATATAACCTAGCTTTTTATACTTATTGCAGGTACTGTTACGGTGTATAGCATTTTTTAAAATCATGGTTGGAGACAAATAAAACAGCAGGAATTAGCAAGATTTTAAATGTTTTAATATTTCACAGGGTGATCCTAGGAGTATCTGTATGGAAATAAATTCTATAGATTATAGATCCAATGTGGCTTATTGCCAAGTACACATATATAGGATTGCACCCCTTGGAATATTTATTTATTTATTTATCTACTTGTGTGTACATGTATGTGTCTTCAAGATGCCTGCCAGTTTATGGAAACCCCATGGATTACTTGATTAAATCGTTTATTGGTAACCTTTTATCCTGTTTGGATTTCAGGGCGACTAACACCATTCAAATTTGTTAGTAGGATTCCAGCCATAATAACAATGATAAACAGTATTCATTACTCATTACAGTTAAGACTCTTTTGAAGGAAACTGAGATTTGTACAGGCTAAAATACAAGTTAAAGAAAGAATATTTTGGGCTGATACTTAGAAGAGTGTGAGGTGGGTGTCAGACAATGATCGGGGGGGGGGGATGGCATTCTCTAACTGCCTTGCAATCATTGCCATTAAAGCTTTCTAGTATATTACTGTACTGACCAAAGCACTTTTGACTGAGGCCTTTAGCAGATACACTATGTTGTCATAACAATGCCACATAAATGCAAAAGGGAATGCATACCAGACAATGTTGCCCTTTCGCATTTATGTCTTGTCCTTAAGCCAATCTATTTTATTGACAGCCCAATAGGTTGGCTGTGCCATTTTTTATTATTATTATTATTTTTTTTTGCTGGCATAACTGGTTTATGTAACGTCTCCTCTCTTTTTTCACATAGTTACCTTGTGAATGGCTGGACTGGCCAGACCACTTCTGGGTGAGATCATGACATCCAGGTAGGTGACAGACTTTTTATGACCCTCCCCAGGTTACTTGGAAGTTTTTAAGTGTGTGTATGTGCTTGATGTAACTTTTAATGTTTTTCTTGTTTTATTTTTACATTTCCTGTGCGATGAAGTCTCATGGGATTTCAAAGGAGGAAGTGAACAGGGCTTTGTTCACTTCTTCTTCATTGCCGGGGAATCCTTCTTCTGGGAGAGAAGGTAAATGCGGTGGAGGGGCATTCTTTTGCTGGTATAAAAATGGATTTTTTTCTATGCCAGTAAAGGAACATTTAAATGGGCTTGTCTGATAAAGTCGTGAGAGAGAGCATATGGTGAAGTGTTTCAGCACCTGATCACAAAGTATGGGAGCTGTAATCTAACAGCATGTGGAAGGGCACAGATTATCCTTCCCTACCCTAGAACAATCATCCTGATGAAATCCAACACCATCTGAAATGTCACCTCTGTCAGGATAGGTAGAGAAACTAATCAACAATAAGGTAGTTGGTACAAGAACACCAGAAAAGTCCCAATCTCCATCCTTGGTCCTGGACAAATAAATGTGTGTGTGTGTGTGTGTGAGAGAGAGAGAGAGAGAGAGATAAATTTTCCCTAGTGTTCCAAACTATGTTGGTGCTTGGTTGGATGAAACTGAAAGAGATCATTTGCTCCCAGTTTATCTATCCATATTTCAACAATACATGCATGTCATAAAACGAAGAACATGCAGGCACATCCGGATTGTAATAGATCACTTGGATATATCTCCTAAAATCAGTAAGATGTAGAGGATGTCTACCTTTGCCAGGATCTTGTTCAATCTTTCTATTAAAAAAAAAATGCACCAGTCTGTTAAAGTCGCTTATAAGTCAGCTCTGAACATGAACAAAACCCACAATTTTCCCCTGCCCAATGGTTACATTGAATGACAGGACTTAGTGCTGCATTTCCTCCCAGTTGCTGGCAGAAGGTATTGAGCGAGGTTCTATGAATGACTTGTCAGATTATCTAATGGCAACTGACACTTTGGAGCTTCGACGTACAGTCCTAAATGGAAACATGTCGGCAACAGATTACATGCCAAAAACTTTGACCCAGTCAACATTTTTGTCCACTGTCACTCAGCATCTGTCAATTCACATACTGTTCCTTCTTGGTCTGATTTAGATTCATCCTAGCACATGAAATGGACAAAAAAAAAAAAAATCACAGAAGGAATCAAAGGGGCAAGGAGGCACTGGCTTAACTAAAAATGAAAAGTCTGGAAGTGTGAAGCTTGTTTAACTCAGAAATGAACTAAATATATGACCTACATTGGGGAATCTGTGGCTCTCCAGATGTTATCAGACCCTACTTCCCATCAGTCTTGCTAAGGGGGAAAGATGATGTGAGGAGTAGTTCATCAATAGTGAAAAGTCCAAATATTCTCCTTTGGAATGACCTACATCAAGGTATGTTTTTGTTCATGTAAGGAAGACTGCATATCTCACCATGCATTATGTATCCACTTCACCCTTTTCATAAGACCTCAAAACAGTGGGGGAAGATGCATGAGTCTCACACTTCATGCGGTATGAGGGTGGCTAGATGAAAAAGAGGACAAAGGGTCCCTGCACTTTTAACAATGGTAGAAAATAGTTTTTCCACTACTTATGCATTCTTCCTCTACCATGATTCATCTGAAGAGGATTGATAGACTCCAAAGTCTCATTTCAAGCCTGGCATTGTCATGCCAATTCTAGGCCTAAATAACTAAATTCCAGGTCTAAGTAACTAATTTTCAGATCTAACTAGCCAAATTCCGGGTCTAAATAGCTTCACAGAGACCACTGTTAAGACAAATTCAAGGTTTCCATTTATTTATATTTGTAAATTTATAAATTTATATTTATAATTTTGTACAGCACTGGGTGGCTGTACAGGTATCATTTCAAATTTCCACAGTTCTCCAAAACAATGCTATATCGAAGATTCTGAAGGAAATTAAGAAACAGCTGCCTGGTGCTACTACTACCAATGTAACCCATCAGGAGGCACAGAGGTTGTGCTCCCAAGACTGCACTGTGAACAATGCTTGTAGGTGAAGAGGTGGTTTGATGGCCTCCATGAATGCAAGCCAGGGAAAAGGGGCTTGGTGCAGCATGCCAAGCCAAGGCACATGTTGAGGATGGAGCATGTGGCTATTTAGGGCCAGTTTATCATTCATCAGCTCTCTTGCTTGTTTCTGTTTGTGACCTACCCTCCCACCCTAAATGCAGTGTGAGCTTTGCTGGTTGCTTTGGGGCTGGGTAGGAATTTTTCCCCCCTTTACATGTTTTGTTTTGTTTTGTTTGCCTACCCTAAACTTTATCTGAGGGACTTGGACAATGGACTAAGGGTGGTGTCTTTAATTGGCAGGTATCTGAGGGAGAATATAAGAGTCTGGTGTACATCGGCAAGTGGCTAAGGGAGAATATAAGAGTCTGGTGTACATCTTGGCATCATTTGGGTGAAGAGTTCTAGCCTGGAATGACCTGGAATGGCCTCCTGTGAGCTGAGGGATTGTGGAGGGGGCTGCCCTTGGGGCTAAACTGGGGGTTTGTTCTCTCTTGTAAGGTCCTGTGACTTAGGAGGCTATGCTGTAGGTTTACCTTCCAGTAAAATGACTGGCTGGGGTGGGCAACCCATAGCCTTAGATTGCCATTAGGGTCAGGTGTTTTGCTCAAGGGAAGGCTGGGAAGATGGTCATGGGTTGACACCTGGTCTCAGTTAGACTCACATCAGGTTGCTCTCCCCTTTTGCTAAACCCCAGACACAATTCATTAAATAGGATGTAGGTCAAATAAAGTGGCTGTTGTTTATCCCAACCTTAAGTGTCTGGTCTATTTATTTCATGGTTGGTCATCAAAGGAAGGTACCCAGTGAAGGACACTATGTTGAAGATGCCTTAAAGTCAGAAGCAGCACCATTACCTCTTCATACAAAGTTGTACTTTTTATAACTATCACCCCTTTCCCTGTGAGAGCCACTGCCTTGATTTTATTATTAATGGTATGGTGTTTTTTTTTTTAACTGAGCTTGGAAATAACTGCTCACAACTATAAGTAACTTGCAATTTATTCATTTTTCCAATATAAAAAATACAATTAAGTAGCACTCCAAATGTAATTCAATAATTACATTATGTAATTTATTGCATAACATTAACAGATATAGCTTCACTGAACAGTGGAGGAGGAATATCACAAGTGCTAGCATGTGTTTTCCTTATGCTGCTGTGCCTTGATCTATTGTAATTATTCTTAATGGTTCCTCTGGCTAATAGAGATTGTTTTGTAACACAGGTCAGTGGCTTGTAAAATTTGGCTGTTGTTTTCAAGTAACTATTTTAAAGCTCCTCCAGATGGTGGCAAAAATATCAACTGGTTGTGGTTGTTGCTGTAATTCAGAATGTATTTAATTTTTACAGACCACCATTCAAATAAATACGTGTCATTCAGATTTTTTTTTTTTTTTTTTTTTTTGGCAAAACTCACCTCAAAGTCTGGAAGCAGAGGATCCAGGGCTTCCTCCGGATTAGCTGCATAAATCCATACAGCTTCCAAATGCTCGTTCATCTGTACAATTCTGTTCATACACATACGAATGGGCAGTGCAATTTGATTGGCTGGCTGAGCAGAGGGGCGGGGCTAGAAAGGAGGGGAATCAGCAGCTGCCGAAATGTTGGATTCCTGGCTACGTGAGGGCAAGTTAGGTCCATAAAATGGCTAATTTTAACATCTTTTTTTGTTTTCATTTTTTAGTTTAACTATGTGATTATGGCTGTCTGTAATCATGTCACTTTTTTTAATAACAACAACAACAACAACAAAAGGTGGTGGGAGATTTAAAACTGCCTGTTAGATTGCTCCCTGTGGCCAGCTGGGCTAGGGGATCATGTGGAGTCTAGAGAGAGATAAAAAAAAAAACCATCTAGGCAGTTCATATGGTTGCGAACGGCTGCCCTTTTGGATTTTTCATCCCCTTTATGGATCCCCCCCCCCATATAGATGAGACCTAAATTAAACTCTAGTATTGCATCTGGAGTTTAAATGACCTTAATATTCACACTGCTTTCTCCCCCTCTCACTCTGTGTATTTTTAATGCAGATTTCCCCCCCCACCTTTTATTGAAACATTTAATAGCAGTTTCTCTGATTTCTAAGTACTTAACTTTTGGTCTAGAACTGTCAATCCTCATTTCTAAGAAAGTGTGCAAATTGCAAGTCTGGTAATTTGGAGCAATTATACGCTTTCTTAATTACTAATTTGGGTAAATCAAGATACAGTAATTTCTGCACTGTGGGTGAGAATACACTAAACTTCAACCCAGCTGTTTCTGCTACTTTATATAACATGAATATTAATGCATTTTGATAACCAGAATAATTCATTTCTTGTCAGAGATTGACATTCAATTAATAAAGACGAATCATAATTTTTCTGTCTCAGAATAGAACATCTAACAAAAATTAATCAGGAGGATTGTAATAAGTCCCATATATTTGAAGGACAGATCAAATATGCAAATATCTGACAGGATGCCTGCAATGTTCATTCTCAATTTGTTAATATGTCAAACAGCTAGATGCAGTTTCATAATGTTTGCCAAGATTCATATTCCCTGGATGGTGGGGAGAAAAGAATGTTATCAACAGAGTTCTATACAGGACCAAAGGGATGGACGGGGAGGTTGGGACATTCTCCTTAAGGAGGGCTCACCTCACACTAACTCTTAATGCCCTTGTAACATCAGGCAAAAGCCTTTAGTATGTCCCCAGGCCATTTTCAACACTGCCTTTACCATTTTTATTGCTGCCTATACTGTTGTCTTTACTGAGTTTTATCGTTTTGCTTCTAATGTATAGTTCATGAGCCTCCTTGAAAGGAGATATAAAGGAGTAGGGTGTGAAATACTCTAGATGTGCATGCACACACACACACAAACATTCTCTTTCTCATAAGGAGTAGATCACAGATTGTCTTATTTCCCTTAAGTGCATCCTGACTTAATCAAATCTATTTTTCACTGGAATCTTTTTAAAGTAGCAACACAACAACCATGATTTCCCACTGAGAACAACAAAAGCACCAGTTACGGATGCCATGTAAGGAATTAGAGAGTTTTCTTTCAAAATCAACAATAGGGGACACAGGCTCTTGCAGAATTCAGGATTCTGACCAGACAGTATGTTCTAGGACTTTTTCAGATGGGGAGGGAAAAAGCCTGAGGAGGTTGGGAGAAGAATGGGGCTGTCACACTTACATAGCCCCATTTCAGACAGCGCTGTCCTGCTCCTGACCTTCCCCCATGCTGCAGGCACAGCTTTTTATTCATGGAGGTTTTCCGTCAATAAAAAGAGGGGCCCGCCAACACAGGGGAAGGTCAGCAGGAGGACGGAGGAGGACTGTGTTGTCTGAAACAGGGCTGTGTAAGCGCGACAGCCCCATTCTTCTCTTGACTTCCTCAGGGGTTTTTTTCCCCCATCTGAAAAAGTCCCTAGACAAAGTTAAAGAGTTATGTGTTAACACCCTACAGATTTCATTAAGGTTGCATACAAGTTTCCTCTCACAAAAGACAATGAACAATTTCCTCAGTTTTCGCCTCACACTGGAGAAAACAAATATCTCCCAGTAGTTCTCACCCATATTCCTATATCCTGAAGTGTTCTGGGAAAATATTCTACATATATATATATATATATATATATATATATATATATATTGCACAACCCCCACACTTTCTAGAGAATGAGGTGGAATTCTTGGGGGGGGGGGTTGTGTAAAAATCAGCAGGCTTGCGCAAAAAACCCCACAAGGCTATATGCAAATTGTACTTTTTTTTGCAAAAAAGTTTTCTGTGTGAGTGTTTTAATGTGCAAGTGTTTTAATGCACAAAAACACCATGATTGTCACATAAGGTATCCCTATGTATTTCCATGCAGAAACTCTTCCCAATGTGCAAATACCAGTTCACCACCTTAATATTCTTGCTGACTGAGTTTGCCACATGTTGGAAAAGCCATTTTTAGTCCAAGAAAAGAATAACAGCAAATATATTATGCATCGCTACTCTAGCCTGCCCTTAACATGAAACAGATACCTACTTAGCTTAAGCCATACCAAAAATCCAAAAATCAATATCTGTGTAGATTAAGAATGTTTATCTTTCTCTTTCCCCAGCAACACTTGAAATGTATAATTTGGGCTTCTACAAATTGAGACATTTTCACTTGGGTGCCTCTTGTCATTCATTAAAAGAAACAAAACCTTTCCTAAGATGCATATTCTATGAAACTGAATTCATTTTTAAGCAGTGATTTCATCTTGTGTAACATACTAGCTTGGGATGTTCAATCTACATGCTCATAAAAATGAGAGTGAATTGTTTCAGTATTATGGATCTATTTTAATCATTCTGTACAGAAATTTTATCTGTTCTATTTATTATTTGGTGTTTTCAACAGTTGTTATACAAGCATACTGATGGTAGCTTGTTTAACTTAAGCCGTCTGAGCCCTCGCACTAAGACTCTAAACTATCTAGTCTGTGAGCTGCTCTTCGCTGATGATGCTACCCTTGTTGCCCACACAGAAGCAGCTCTGCAGCGCCTAACATCCTGCTTCGCAACAGCTGCAGAGCTGTTTGGACTGGAAGTCAACCTGCAGAAAACCGAAGTTCTTTACCAGCCTGCACCACAGGATGAACACCACCATCCCCACATTGCCGTCGGCAACTCTGTGCTTAAGTCCATTCAGCAGTTCACCTACCTGGGAAGCATCATCTCCTCAGATGCCAAGACTGACAAAGAGATCGATCACAGATTAGCAAAGGCATATAGCACATTTGGAAGACTTCACAAAAGAGTCTGGAGTAATAAACACCTGAGGCGAAGCACAAAAATCAGTGTGTATGGAGCCATTGTACTGTCTATTCTCCTTTATGGGTCTGAAACATGAGTGACCTATCGCCACCACTTACGACTCCTCGAACGCTTCCATCAGCGCTGTTTACGCACAATCCTAAATATACACTGGACTGACTATGTGATGAATGTTTCTGTCCTTGAGCAAGCAGGGATCACCAGCATTGAGGCCATGATATTGAGAACACATCTGCGCTGGGCAGGGCACGTTTCTAGGATGGAAGACCACCGCCTTCTAAAAATAGTACTCTACGGTGAACTCGCCACGGATCAGCGTAAGAGGGGCGCTCCAAAAAAGCAATACAAGGACTCCCTGAAACAACATCTCAGACTCGGCCAAATTGATCACCAACAATGGTCCGCCCTGGCCTCACATCGGGAGGCATGGAGACACACTATCCACAATGCTGCAGCCTTATTTGAGAACTCACGCCAAACAAGTCTTGAAGAGAAACAACAATGCAGAAATCACCCAAGGAGACCTTCTGCTGTGCTTTCTGCAACCGGACTTGTTTATCTCGGATTGGCCTTTTTAGTCATCAGTGTGCTTGCAGAAAACGCGGCATGAATCCTTCCTGAATTTTCGTTTGCAAAGAAAAGCCAGAGAGAGAGTGAGAGAGAGAGAGAGAGATCTTCATGAATTTTTTTTAAAAAAAATAAAGAAAAAATGCATATCAAAAAATAAATAATGTTTATCCTTCTCTAAAGTTGTCTCTGGGTACAAATCAGGTTATAATGTTAGAGGCAAGCTTTCAAATTTAGTTGGAGACAGGAGGTGTCAACATTTTCCATCATCATTAATTCACATTCTCTCTAAGGAGATTTTCACACGGGCTATATATCCCGTGGCAGGAACAGAACAGGGTCAGAAAAGGTTTCCCCTTTCGGACGACGTTGATCCTGTTCTGTCCTTCATCTATCCTACTCCCGTGACTGTTTCAGAACAATGTAATCACGATTTTTCATCGTGAATAGACCTCCCGTTCCGTCACTATCACGGAATCACAGGTGTGCGAACAGAAGCCCCGTTCCTGTTCCGAAATGACAGCCGTGGAGGGGAGGTCCGTTCCGAGCACTTCCTGGTACGATCTGGACATCGAGGTAAGTGGCACCCTTTATTTTACCCTCCCTGTTTTGATTATGTGATTTAAAGAGTGCTTTTGTGCTTGGTGAACTGATTTTATGTTTGGGGGAGTTTTATTTTTTAAATTTACTGTCCGGCGTTATCACGTGATAACGTGATAACGTTTCAGATGGCCGGTCGTAAAAGCAGCCTTACGACAGCTGCATTTACGGCCAGCCAGCAAGGGGAGGGGGAGCCCGTTCCTGCTGCGGAATTAAGGTGAGTGTGCGAAAGATTTATGTTATTCCGTGGCAGGAACGGGAGAGGAGGTAGCGGGGCAGTAACGGGACATTTTGGCCCCGTGTGAAAATCTCCCAACTGTGCAAAATGTTTTGGCTTGGTAGAAGATGGCGCATTTTTCTGTCACCTAAAACAATATTATCTGTACAAATCTTGAGAGGTATTCATTATATGGTAAGTATGATGTTTGTTCTTAATGTTCTTATAGTTCAGGAAGCACTCTGTGGCTGCATCTGCACTGCAGAAATAATCCAGTTTGATAATGCTTTAACTGCCATTGCTCAATGCTATGGAGTTCTGGGATCTGTAATTTTGAGAGATATTTAGCCTTCTCCGTTAGAGAGCTCTAGTGCCACAGTGAACTACAAATCCCAGGATTCTATAGCATTGAGTCATGCAAGTTAAAGTGGTGTCAAACTGGATATTTTCTGCAGTGCAGATGCAGCTGATATTAATGTAAGATCAAAACATTGTTGGAGGAGAGAAGTAATAAGACTGTAAGGTTTATGCAGAAAGCAATATATGGATTAATCACATATTTCAAGACAAACGGAGCCAAAAATTTACATTATAAGGTTTAAAAATGCAGTGAGGACTTTATAAGCTTCCTTTCAAATGCAAACCCAAGAACTCTTTGACAAAACTCATGGGAGATTGAGAAACATCGGTTGCCAAAAAATTAAATGCCTGACAGGAATGAGTCTTAGGGTAGAATAGAAGGGATCCTCAGTGGAATAGCTGACCCAAAGCTATTCTCAAATGGCTCTTGGAGAGTAAAAATACTGTTACTCTTTTTCCATACATGCAACTTCCAAGAATGAGCTGATCTACTGTGATGGGGGAATAAAAAGCCATCACAACTTGCAGAAGAATTTGGATTACCTGGAAGGAAAGAATTACAGGAGTGCAATAGCAAAATATTAATTATTAACTTTATATATTGAGCTAAATAATGTCACTTTTAAAGAGTAAGAGAGCTTTTTAAAATTTCTTTTCTGATTTGCTTCAGAAAAGTGTTTTTTGCATGTTTTTCTCTGTGTTCAGACTACTGAATGATTTTCTTTTTAATTGATCCCAGATCTCCTCTTAGAATTATCTTCCAGAGGCAAGAAAATTGAGAAGTGTCTATATTGTCATGAAACTCTTATGTGATTCAGATGAGTTGTACTGAGGCACATCCTTAAGACTAAGGTCTTTATCTACATGGGCTAAATACTGTTAACAGTTCTTGCTTGCTTCAGGTTTTATGGGTCCTTGCCAAGATATCTGTGGTATCAAACCAGTGTCTGTTGTCAGTAATGGATTGGGTGAGGGCAAACAAATTGAAATTTAATCCATAAAAGACAGAGGTGTTCCAGGTCTGTTGAAAAGGAGATGAAGGAATAGGGATTCAGCTTGTGCTGGACAGGGTTAACCCGCCTTGAAATATCAGGTTCGTAGTTTGAGTATACTCTTGGACTCAACTCTGAGCCTCAAAGCCCAGGTTTCGGTGGTAGCTAGAAGTCCATTTGCACAATTAAAACTAGTGTTCTAGCTACATCAATTCCTTGAGATGTCAGATCTAGGCATTTAACATTGCCTAGATTACATCCCATTTCGATTACTGTAATGCACTCTACATGGAGCTGACTTTGGAAACTATTCAGAAACTTTAGCAGGTCCAAAACACTGCAGCTAAACTGCTGGCCAGGACTGGTTATAGCATGCATATAACTCCCTTGTTGAAACAGCTTCACTGGCTAGTTCACTAATATTGCTATTAATTTGGGGAATTAATATACTCAGCTTGGCTATGCAAGAGGGAGAAACAGATAGCAGGAGCTTTTCATCTATGTTTACTGGTACTCAGGAGGAGACGTTAAACTAGATAGTACAATAATTGCTCTTTATTTGGGAAAACAATAATAACAACTTTTACACATACATTTAGCCTTCAAGCATTTACACAAGACTAGCAAATAAAGCAGGAAATATTGAGATAGAGGAATAGAATGAGGGGAATTTGGGGGAGACACAACACTTGTCCCGTAGAGGAGAGATTTCTGCAGCAATGGGCTCTCAGAGTGAGCACTGAGGGTCTGTCAGCAAAACAGCAGCATGGCTATAGGAGGAGGAGCTGGAGACAGTTTGGTGTTGTTTTGAATGGGTTTTTCTAGCTGATATTTGCCTTCAAGGGATGGGATTTAGAGTAAAAGACAATGCTTCTCGGAGTTGCTCAGGGTGAAACAATAGACACACTGTATATGTTAATGGTCCTTAATGTGAGGATACTTTGCAACTGAACAGAGGAAGCAACCTTCTTTGTTTGTGGAAGGATAGAGGCATAAGGGTTGTTTATAGGTTTGAGTATCCCAGCTTAGGCTGATAGGATTAACCAGGTGTTTGGAAACATAATTGCTTTGTGAATTAACATTTCTTTGGAATTTGGGCAGCCCCTCCTTACGTACATATTCCTGGTTGGGGAATTTCCCAGGTTTAATGGCCACACTATGGTGAAGGCCACATTTAACCTAATTATTAAATATTGCCAACGTATTATTATAAATATGGGGCAGGGGGTGTCAGGGTAGGTAACAAAATCACTGGTACATCTGGTGAGGACTCAGGATTAAGCCTTCTTTGTGGCTGCTCCCAAGTTCTGGAACTCTCTTCCAAGAGAGGCTCAGTTGCCCCCCCCCCCCTCTGCTTTCTTTTCACCAGCAGGCAAATATATTATTTAAACAGACCTTCAGCTTTTAACTGGTTGGGGTAGTGCAATGGTTGTGCTGGTTCTTAATATGTAATTTAATGTGTTTTTAACTGTTCTAAATTAATGTTTCTAAGCTGATTGTTATCTAATTGTGTTTTTTTTTTTTCCTTTTCATTGTACAGTTGGTCCTCAAATTTTGCAGGGGTTGGGCACAGCAGCCCTGTGAAAGTGGAAAAAGCACAAATATTGGCCTGCTATTTTTTTACCCGAGAGAACACTTCTCTAGGCATTTGAAGGTTGTCCAGCACAATTTAAATCTGAAAATTCTTAACCCGCAAATGTGAAGGGATAACTATATTACAAATTGTTTTAACTACAGTTGTCCCTTCACATTTGCTGGGGTTTGGCTCTAGGACCCCCTGTGAATACCCAAATCTGTAAATACTCAAGTCCCATTATATGCAATGGCATAGCAAAATGGCTTCCCTTATAAAAGATGGCAAAATCAAGGTTTGCTTTTTGGATTATTATTTTTAAGAATATTTTCAAGCCGTGAATACTTAAATATGTGAATGTGGAGGGACAACCGTATATTGTTTTAACATACAATTTGAGTTACTTTGGATCCCATATAGGAGAAAAGGGGGATAGAAATTAAATGAATGAATGAAACAATGAATGGATGAATGTTTTGAGTGCCCCTTTCCTGCTAACCACTATCACTACCTCCTATTTGCTTTCTCTTGTACATGACCAACTTCATTATATATCAAGAGAGGGAAAAGTGATAGAGACTGTTACTCCTTCTCTTTATATTCTTCATGGCTGGAATACAGAACCTACACAAAAATCAGCTAATGTGAACCAGGAATGCGCTATAAAGATTGATAGTCAGATGTTAACAGTAACAGTCACAATTTATATGTTTGGAGAGGAAAGGTGAACAAGATGATTTAGCAATAGCCAGGGATATCTATAGGTTAGCAGTGGGGGCTTTCTGGAAGAGACATGTTGTTAGTTATGCAGCAATGCCATCTTCTAATGCCAACCATTGTCCCCAACTGTCCTTAAAATGTAAGCACTGGCAAAGCAAGTTGCTACATTGCTTTCTGGTCTGGAATCCATTTCAGCTGCTGCCATAGTAGCATTGCCAATGTTGTTACATGCCCTTACCCCCCATCCCTTCTAATAGATTGGCAATATTTCATAAATTGACAATAATCCATACATAGGCAAGAATTGACAGTTCATGTAGGTCCATGCTAGACCAAGTCATCCACAGAAGGGTTCAAGTAAACGTCACCCAGAGACCTAACAGAGTTTTCTCAGAAATTCTCCAAAAACAGACACACCCAGGATGAGATTAAGTGAAGCCTGCTTAGACAGTAGTTAGGGTGGAATGTGCTAATTTCCCCTGGGCACTGGCAGTGAATCATACTCCAAGACAAACAAGTGACTGAAACTCCCATTATCCTGCAAGTATCTTCCTTCACACCTTTGCCTACCCAACAATACAAGGTCGCCTCAGACCCATCATTAACAACAATTAACGAAACTGTAGCTCCCATTGTTTAACTCTGTAAAACTCATTCAAGCATTAGTTTACACTCAAAATGCCTGTTAAGGGTACAATATTGGGTATAAATATTACCCTCAGATCATAGCCATTGGTGCACAGCTTCTCCCATCTCATCACTCTTCCAGTGTCCTGTGTGACCCTCAGATCTAAATCTGAGTCTTTCTCTACAACATGAACCTCTGCTCTTTGGACAGGTTAAGTATGGCCCATCATTCTCGAAATCTATCCCTCTATCCAAATACTTCCTCCTAATTCTCTGCTAGACTTTGTGATTGCTCAAGCATGAGTGCATATGTGAGTGGTCCCATGATTATTTTCCAATAGAAACCATTTTCATTTTATTCTGGCTTGGAGTCTCCTCAGTGAGTACTGGTATACACAGGTGTAAGGATCCCAAGTTACCTGGCCTCTCGCAACCATACCTTTGAGCTAATTAAAATTCCCCTATAGAATATCATAACTCAGAGGTCACAAGTGGGTCCTATGGGCCTTCAGTAAATCAGGTAACAAAGTCACATAGCAAAGCTGTTCACTTACTTGATCATGCCAAGCATTTCCACTGCACCAGTTCAGTGTTTATAAGCAAATTGGGAGTGCTTAGATTTGTCTGATAGTTCAAAATCACTGTTGTCAGCCAACAGAATAGGAACTCACACTTTGTATTGTTGATAGATTTCCCCAATAAAATCCAAGTTCACTTAATGTCTCTCCAGAGGGAAGCATGCTGCTTTACAAGTTCCACATCAAGAAGTTACACAATGCTCTTCCTTCCTTTTTAAAAACCTTCACTTTATTGTGCCCTCTTGGTAGTGACAAACAAATGACACAAAAAGCAAAGGCAAGCACATACATTCTGCTTCACTCCCTTGAGCTTATCCTCACCATTCTCACTATCCTTTAGCACAGATTTAAAAGCACCTCTGTGGCTCTCTCACTCACCTTTGTCATTTCAAGGACTGATGTGCATAAAGAAATCTGAGAATGTATCTCTTAATCACTGTGCATCTCTTAATACTCAAGAGGGGTAAATACAAGCACAGATTTCACAGTGTTGGTTTTGCCATTGTACTGTATGAGTGAAAGCAAAGGAATAACATTGAAACTGATGTTTTCTTGATGTTTCTCTAGATCTAGATAGCCAGTCAAGTAGACTGTATATGCTGCTCCATCAGTGGCTCCTGTTAAATAATAAGTTAGTCATGCAGTTTGACTTTACAGTTATTGTTTCCCTTTGGGGTTGGAGTTTGGATGGTTTATCTGATCCTACGAATGGCAGTGATCTCTCTCTCTCTCTCTCTCTCTCTCTCTCTCTCTCTGGCTTTTCTTCGCAAACAGAGATTTAGGAAGGTCTCATCCCATGCTTTCTGCAAGTGCGCTGATGACTGAAAAGGCCAATCCAAGATAAGCAAGTCTGGTTGCAGAAAGCACAGCAGAACGTCTCCTTGGGTGATGTTTCTGGGTTGTGATTCTTTCTGCATTGTTGTTTCTCTTCAAGACTTGTTCACCGTGAGTTCTCAAATAAGGCTGCAGCATTGTGGATAGTGTGTCTCCATGCATCCCAATGTTTGGCCAGGGCGGACCATTGTTGGTGATCAATTTGGCCGAGCCTGAGATGTTGTTTCAGGGAGTCCTTGTATCGTTGTTTTTTTTTTTTTTTTTTTTTTTTGGGAGCACCCCTCTTACACTGACCCATGGCGAGTTAATAATAATAATAATAATAAAATTTATTTATACCCTGCCCCTCTGTTAAAACAATCGGGGCGGCTTACAAAATTTAAAATACAATACAAATAAAATCCCTAAACACCCCCACTCCCACCCTCCCCCATAAAAAAACATTAAACAAATATAAATTAAAAACAACTAATCTAAAATCACATTTAAAACTATAAATACAATAAAATATAATAAATGGCCAGCAACCTAGAAGAGGCCAGGATCCCCTGAGGCCGGGATCTAATTAGGAAAGGCCTGCTGAAAGAGATCCGTCTTTAGTGCTTTTTTAAAGCCACTCAGGCTTGTTATCTGACGGATCTCATTTGGCAGGTCATTCCACAATTTGGGGGCGATTACTGAAAAGGCCCTCTGGGAGGTTGCAGACAGCCTAGATTTTTGTGGCTGAAGCAAATTCCTCCCAGAGGACCAGAGTGCGCGGGGAGGATTGTATGGGAGGAGGCGGTTCCGGAGATAAGTTGGACCCAAGCCATTTAGGGCTTTAAAGGTAATAACCAACACCTTATACTGGGCCCGGAAACTGATTGGCAGCCAGTGGAGAGATTTTAATACTGGAGTTATATGGTCTCTCCGAGATGTTCCCGAGACCACTCTGGCTGCCATATTTTGTACCAACTGAAGTTTCCGGACCAAGCATGAGGGGAGCCCCATGTAGAGCGCATTGCAGAAATCTAGACGGGAAGTTACCAGCGCGTGCACCACAGTCTCGAGGTCCCTTACTTCCAGGAAATGGCGCAGCTGGCGTATCAGCCGAAGCTGATAACAGGCGCTCCTGACTGTCGCATTCACTTGACTCGTCATCTGAAGCGATGAATCAAGGAGCACCCCCAGACTGCGAACACAGTCCTTAACGGAGAGCGTGAGCCCATCCAGGACTGGAGGTTGCAACCCAACTCCTGGTTTGGGGGCCGCTACCGTGAGCACCTCCGTTTTATCTGGATTTAATCTCAATCTGTTTTTCCTCATCCAGCCCATTACTGCTTTAAGACAATCATTAAGAGGAGAGACGCCATCGGAATTCGAGGCCGATGATTGGGGCAAGGAGAAATAGATCTGGGTGTCATCAGCGTACTGATAACACCCAGCCCCATAACTGCGAATAATCCCACCCAGCGGCTTCATATAAATGTTAAACAGCATCGGGGACAGGATGGCGCCCTGTGGAACACCACAAGTAAGCTCCTTTCTGCTGGAGCAGCTGTCCCCGAGCAACACCCTCTGGGACCTGCCCGAGAGGAAGGACCGGAACCACTGGAGCGCAGTGCCTCCGATTCCTAACCCCCTCAAGCGATCCAAGAGGATGCTATGATCTATCGTATTGAAAGCCGCTGAGATGTCTAAAAGCACCAACAGGGTCACACTACCCCTGTCAATGCTTAGACGCAGGTCATCAGTCAAGGCAACCATGGCAGTCTCAACTCCAAATCCCGTCCTAAAGCCAGTTTGAAATGGGTGTAGATAATCGGTTTCATCCAAGACCACTTGGAGTTGAAGCGCAACTGCCCTCTCGATCACTTTGCTCAAGAATGGTAACATAGAAACCGGCCTATAGTTGTTCATGTCCAGGGGGTCAAGGGAAGATTTTTTCAGGAGCGGCCTAACGGCTGCTTCCTTTAAACAAGATGGAACACACCCTTCTCTGAGGGATGCATTGATGATGTCCTTAAGGAACATCAACAAGGCAGTCCCCCCCTGGATGGCCAGCCATGAAGGGCAAGGATCGAGAGGGCAGGTCGTCTTCCTAACCCTACCAAGTAGCTTGTCCACGTCCTCAGTACTCACAGATTGAAATTGATCCAGTAAACTGACATCAACGGAGTTGCTGGACACCTCGTCAATTGTTTCTGCCAAATTACTGGTATCTAAGTCGGCTCTTATCTGAGAGATTTTATCTGCAAAGAAATTGTTAAACGCGTCACAGCAGGCCGTCGTTGGGTTAAGCAACGGGTTCTGTGCAGGAATAACCTGCGTCATCTCCCTTACCACCCTAAACAGCTCTGCTGGACGGGACTCTGCAGACGCAATACGTGCAGAGGAGAAGGATCGCTGTGCTGCACGTATTGCCTCTCGATAGGACCAAAGAAAGTTCCTATGACGAGTCCTGTCGGATAAGAGTCGAGTTTTCCGCCAGTTGCGCTCTAGTCGTTGTCCAACCCGCTTCATTTTCCTAAGCTCTGCTGTATACCATGGCTTACGGTTTGAAGCGGGTTGGAAAGGACGCTTGGGAGCGATCGTGTCGATAGCCTTGGTAAGATCGTTGTTCCAGGTATTAACCAAAGTTTCGACAGGGTCACCAGCGTTACCAACCATTAAACCCTCCAAGGCTTTCTGGAATCCTATTGGTTCCATTAGCCTTCGAAGGCAGACCATTCTAATAGGTCCACCACCCCCGGTGGGGCAGACAGTGGCTCTTAGCTCCATCTTGACCAGGAAATGATCCGTCCATGACAATGCGGTGGTTTTTATAACCTCCGCCCACGGATGTTCCTGTTCCGTACTGAAGACCGCATCGAGGGTATGACCCGCACAATGTGTGGGCCCGATGACCATTTGGGATAGGCCCATGTTTGTCATGGTTTCCATGAACTCCCGAGCTGCACCAGTCAAATTTGTCAAGCTGTTCTCAAGTGGAATGTTGAAGTCCCCCAAAACTAAAAGTCTGGGAGACTCCAACAGCAACTCTGAGACCAGCTGTGTCAGCTCGGTTAGGGAGTCTGCTAGACAACGGGGTGGTCGGTATACTAGCAGAATCCCCAAACTATCCCTGGTCCTCAGACTAAGGTACATACACTCAAAGTGGACTGTGTTTCGGACAGGTATCCTGGTCAAGGTCAGATTGTTCTTATAAACCAGAGCCACTCCGCCCCCCCCCGCCCACTTCCCCTCACCTGCTCACTGACAGAATACCAGTCTGGGAGGGCCTGCGCCCACGTGACAGCACTATCCTCTCCCAGCCAGGTTTCTGTGAAGCACGCCAGGTCGGCATCCTCATCCAAGACTAGATCGTAAATAATATGAATTTTATTCTTAACCGACCTGACATTGCAGAGGAGCAAAGTAAGGTTCTGTGGAATGGTTGGTACGCTCTCCAATCCATTCCGGGAAACAGGGTGAACTGAAGGTGGGATAGCTAACAAACAGCGATCCCGCCTTCTTTTGTAGCATCTGTTCACTCTGTTCCGATCATACCTCCCTTTCCCCAGCACAACTCCAATTTCCGCCCCCACTCCATCCCCGGCCTCAGCTGACGCCAATTGCAAGATTGGAGTCCCTCTGGCTGCTGGCTGGTGTTCCTGAGGGGTGTGGGAGTGGCTTAAAACGCCAGCCACTCCTGGCCACGCCCCCTCCTGCTGCTGCTCTGCCTCCAGAAGTCCTCAGGGCCCTCCACAGCCCTCTGGCCCGGTGGAATGGGGAGAAGAAGCTGCCCCAGGCTCAGAGTCCCTCTGGCTGCTGGCTGGTGTTCCTGAGGGGTGTGGGAGTGGCTTAAAACGCCAGCTACTCCTGGCCACGCCCCCTCCTGCTGCTGCTCTGCTTCCAGAAGTCCTCAGGGCCCTCCACAGCCCTCTGGCCCAATGGAATGGGGAGAAGAAGCTGCCCCAGGCTCGGAGTCCCTCTGGCTGCTGGCTGGTGTTCCTGAGGGGTGTGGGAGTGGCTTAAAACGCCAGCCACTCCTGGCCATGCCCCCTCCTGCTGCTGCTCTGCCTCCAGAAGTCCTCAGGGCCCTCCACAGCCCTCTGGCCCGGTGGAATGGGGAGAAGAGGCTGCTTCAGGCTTAAGAGTCCCTCTGGCTGCTGGCTGGTGTTCCTGAGGGGTGTGGGAGTGGCTTAAAATGCCAGCCACTCCTGGCCACGCCCCCTCCCGCTGCTGCTCTGCCTCCAGAAGTCCTCAGGGCCCTCCACAGCCCTCTGGCCCGGTAGAATGGGGAGAAGAGGCTGCTTCAGGCTTAAGAGTCCCTCTGGCTGCTGGCTGGTGTTCCTGAGGGGTGTGGGAGTGGCTTAAAACGCCAGCCACTCCTGGCCACACCCCCTCCCGCTGCTGCTCTGCCTCCAGAAGTCCTCAGGGCCCTCCACAGCCCTCTGGCCCGGTGGAATGGGGAGAAGAGGCTGCTTCAGGCTTAAGAGTCCCTCTGGCTGCTGGCTGGTGTTCCTGAGGGGTGTGGGAGTGGCTTAAAATGCCAGCCACTCCTGGCCACGCCCCCTCCCGCTGCTGCTCTGCCTCCAGAAGTCCTCAGGGCCCTCCACAGCCCTCTGGCCCAGTGAAATGGGGAGAAGAGTTCACCGTAGAGTACTATTTTGGGGAGGCGATGGTCCTCCATCATAGAAATGTGCCCTGCCCAGCGCAGCTGTGTTCTCAATATCATGGCCTCAATGCTGGTGATCCCCGCTTGCTCTAGGACAGCAACATCCGTCACATAGTCAGTCCAGTGTATATTTAGGATTGTGCATAGACAGCGCTGATGAAAGCGTTCAAGGAGTTGTAGGTGGTGGCGATAGGTGACCCATGTTTCAGATCCATAAAGGAGAATAGACAGTACAATGGCTCTATACACACTGATTTTTGTGCTTCGCCTCAGGTGTTTATTACTCCAGACTCTTTTGTGAAGTCTTCCAAATGTGCTGTATGCCTTTGCTACATACATACAGTGATATGTATTTGCCCTATAAACTGTATGTAGATTTTAAATATTTATATTCTTTAATTCTTTAGCCTACTATTATTTGATACCTAGGGCTCTTTCACACAATATAATTATAGCAGTATTTATTTTTCTATTTATTTATGATTTTTGTTTATTTATTTTATTTATGATTTTATTTATTTTATTTATGATTTTATTTATTTTTATTTATTTATGATTATTTATTTATGATTAAAGTATAATTCCACTTTAATTGCTATGGCTTCATCCTATCAAATCTTATGGATTGTAGTTTTAGGAGCTCTCTGGGTCAGAATTAGATAAACAAATAAAATTCTAAATACCCTTCCCAGGATGGAACCATGGCAGTTAAAACAGAATAGCTAAATAGCATCAAAAAGCCACTGATATTATTCAACATCTTGTAAAATGTGATTTCTGTATATGATATTTTATTTCAGTATTTGACAACAGTTGATAGTTGACATGCAATTATTTCTAGTATTTGACATATTGGTTGGCACTTTACTGTGTATGAAAATAATATTTATCACTTGACCTACTGTTCTTGGAATATAATACTATAATTGTGAGCCTGTGGCATTTGATATGTAATGAGTTTGCACTTATCAGTGGAGCACGTCTCTCTTGGCTGCATCAAGGTTTTCAGTTGAATCCCTCTCATCTTCTGGGATTTATGTTTGAAGGAGAAATATGAGGGCATATTTATAAGGGCAAGTAAATACAGGTTAAGTGTCCCTTATCCGAATTCCAAAATCCAAAATACTCCAAAATCATCCACATATGTCACTCCTCAGTGACACTTTTGTTTTCTGATGGCTCAATGTACACAAACTTTGTTTCATGCACAAAATTATTTAAAAAATGTTGTGTATAAAATTAGCTTCAGGCTATGTGTATGAGAAACATAAATGAATTTTGTGTTTAGACTTGGGTCCCATCTTCAAGATATCTCATTGTACATATGCAATTATTAAAAAAAAATCAAAAATCAAAATATGGAACACTTCTGGTCCCAAGCATTTTGGATAAGGGATACTCAACCTGTATAACAGAATTATGTGGGGAAGGTTCTATTGGTAAAGGACAGGGATATTTCATTTCCCTATAAGAAATGAGTGCACACATTCATTCTGCCTGCATCACAGGCTTTCTTATTTGTGAGTAATTTTGTAGGAATTTAAGTTGCAAACTAGGAAGCTTTAGTGAAAATTGGCATATCTTCAGGTTGAGGATCACAGCAATAAGATAAATTATTGTCATGGACTTTCCTGGCATGAGTAATATCACTGGAATCAATGGACCATCTTATGAGTTGGAGAGAAGAGCTCTATGTTTTGAAACCATTACAGGAGAAGTGAAAAGCCCAAACATCTGTCAGTCTTGCAACACATTTAACATCAGAGTGATTATACAATGCTGAGCACCTTCCGTGGGCATTAATATGCAAAAATCACTGGCATTGTGCAGCTGATGAAATATACCCTGCACATATGCCTTTCAGAATGGAGTGATAAAATGTAATGCATTTGCCCTTTCATGCTTCATCACTGTTTGAACTGTTGTGATCCTTCCAGGTTTAAATATTTCCTGTCTTCACTGAGAACAAATTCAAGGGCATCAGATTATTTGGCAGCCATTCATTTTGCAACAAAGCCAGTAGCCTGGTATCAGAAAGATGGAAGATGTAGCACAAAGAGTGCTCTTGACATTTCTTAAAACATCTCACAGCCCATCACTGATATTCTCCTGAAATGAATGTAGTACTTTGCCTTTCCATTTCTCTCTGACTCTCAATTTAATTGAAATCAATTTAACAAAAATGCACATCTGTTTCTCTCATACACTGCTTCCTGTCCTGTATACATGATAAAATCTCTAAAATCTCATTCTAATGCCTATTTTAACATCATAGAAACCTGAAATTCATGCTCTGTTTTTCCTCCCACGCCAAGCGGGTATACATAAACCATACATCTTTCAAAGTATTTTTTTTAAATGACCAATAGAATTGGACACAGGGTCATTTAATATATAATAAAGGAAATGTTGCATTGTTTCAGAAATTTCTCTATAAAGGTGATCAGAGATTTCCTTAGATTATCTCTCAGGGCATCTAATTAAGATCTTGACTCAGCAATCATTACTTATGTGGAGCTGGTCATCAGTGGTAAACTGCTTCTATCTTCCCTTCCATTTTCCTCTTTTCCAAGTTGTCATAGTGATTCACAACAACAACAGACCTCAGGTAAGCATTTTAGTACATTTCAAAAACAAAAACAAAACCCTGAAAAGCCACACTGTAGGACAATAAACATGTTAGAACATGTTTTCCAAGTTGTCATAGTGATTCACAACAACAACAGACCTCAGGTAAGCATTTTAGTACATGTTAGAACAAGCAAGCAATGTCATAACCTAGCCACTATGTGACATTTGTGTTGATCTTGATAAAAGTACAGCTCTACTGTGATTTTTGAACTCTGAGATGTGTTTGTTTCAATAAACGACCTCACTTGGAAAGAATATTTGAAATTATTCTAAAAATGGTTCAAATGGGTTTCTATAGTATCTGAAAACCCTGATAAGGAGAATCCTAAACAGGTGAGAATCTTCACAGTTTGAGACTCATTCTGTGCAAATAAAGAACATGTTTTGTTTTGGTTTGTGTTAAGTGTATGTGCAGAAAACAATTTTCCTGTACACAAAACAGTATTATTGGCTCAAAAGACAACATTTCTCTGCAGAAAACAAGTTTCAAGCACAGAAAACAGCATTTTCTGTTCAAGAAACCCATTTGCACTTTTTTTTGCAAAGGATAAAACCCAAACTGTGAGTAGTTTTTAAAACCACATTTTTCAGAATCTTTCTCATAGCAAGTAGAAAACACACACACACATATTTTTCCTTGACAGCAAGAATGGAGTTTATGAAAATTTGCATCTCTGGTAGGAAACCTGAACCTCGTTTTTAAGCTTAGTCACATTTCCTTTACGCTTCTGGAGTAATTGAAGGTGATAACTGCAGCGACAAGGATAAGTGTACATATTATGCAAGGGAAAGGTACAAAATTCAGACAAATCATGCTTTCCCTTCTTTTCTTACTTTTCTCAATGGCATCTGTGGTCATAACAGGGGGATCAAACAAGGCTCTCAAAATTGTGTAGAGGCCACATTAAGCTCACCCTTAATTTGGACACACATGTTTTCCCATTCAGACTCCACACAAACTACTCAAAGACATGCATTTCAATAAGTGTGAGGAGTATGTTCCTTATTTGTCCAGCACCCACTCCATTTTGGCCAATTGTGCACACTTTCACATGCACAAATCATCCTGCTCCCCTCCCCCAGGGTGAGCATATACAATTCTCCCAAACATCCTCTTTTCTGCTCACCTCTGATTTCGGTTCACACTATAAAATGGTCTTGAAACACTCTGCGGGTTTGCTACTGCTTTTTGATGCATCAGAAGTGGTGTAAAATTTCAAAGACTCGTGAAGATACCTGTGAGCTTCAGTATCTGACAGCCGATAAACAAGAGATATAGCAATTTTTGCCTCCAGTTTTGCTGTCAAGCTGTACCAAATAGAGTTCAAATACAGTTCAGAATCTGGGTCAGCAAGACCTGAATGCCTTTACTAGATAGCTGGGACATTTTTCCTAATGCCCCAAATTTCACAGAAGAGTCTAAAAGAAACCTATGTAAGTAATGGCTTGGGAATGATAACTGCAAAATCAAGGATGATAATATATAGTATGCAAGAGAAAGATACAAAATGGTAGCTGATAATCTGATTTTGATTGCTCAAGGGGAGAGGGAAACTCTTGCAAAACGCCATTCCTTTAGCAGACAAATCACAGAACTCCTCATCACTAGGTATGCTGGCCAAAATAGCTGGGAGTTGGAGTCTAATAACACCTGGAGGGTTTCACTATAACCTGCCTGAGGTAGAAAATGAAATATGGACTCAATACCAGTCCTATTGATTCAGCTGTTGATTGGAATGTGTAAATCCCATTAATTCAACAGGCCTACCATTAGGATTCAGACCAATGAATCTTAAATATAGGCAATTAAATAAGGAAATGCACACAGTCTTTTATAGTAATGCCTGGGAAATACAGATGGCTTTGAAATGAAATTTAAAGAGAGGAACTTTTGTCAACGCATTTGAGGTATATCACAGCCCATTAAAATAAACATTCATAGAATCATAGAGTTGGAAGAGACCACGAGGGCCATCAAGTCCTACCTCCTGCCCTGCAGGAATACAAAATCAAAGTACTCCCAACAGGTGGCCATCCAGCCTCTGTTTAAACACCTCCAAAGAAGGAGACTCCATCACACTCTGAGGTACTGTATTCCACAATCAAACAGCTCTTGTTGTCAGAAACTTCTTCCTAATCCTTAGGTGGTATCTCTTTTCCTGTAGTTTGAGTCCATTCCTTTGTGTCCTAGGAGATTTTTACAGTGTTTAACAGTGCCTACCGTGGGATGAGGTCCCGGGAGAGGAACGGTGCTCTTGCGCGGCAGGGGGTCATTTTCGGACGCCGCCGTCCCTCTTCCGGGATCCTTCGTTGCATGTTGCACGTGCTTAAACTATGGCGCAGCCGCTTCCAAAGCTTCACGGACGTGCAATGAAGGATCCCGGAAGAGGGACGGCGGCGGCCGAAAATGACCCCCTGCCACGCAAGAGTGCCGTTCCTCTCCCGGGACCTCATCCCGCGGTAGGCACTGTTAAACACTGTCTGAAAATCTCCCTAGTCTCTAGAGCAACATTGTTTATAGCAGGGATGGTGAAAATATACAAAAACATCCCCCCTTCAAATTATTGAAAAATGTATTCCTCATATGATTAGGAAACCCTGAAGAGAAGAATTCTGGACTGATAAGAACCTTCATGAATCAGCAGATGGTTGTTTTGTACAGAAAACAACATTTTTCTGTACAGACACTTCTATTTCTGTACAGAAATATTATGTTCTGAACAGAAAGTGTTATTTCCTGTGCAGAAAATGCTCTTGTGCAAAACAAGTACAAGTTTTTGAAGACTTTCTTACAGCAAAATTATCTCATCACTTCCTCAAAGAGAAGTTTAGGTATTATCCCCAGTTTATAGAGGACATTTCCTCCCTTCCAACTACGTAATAGTAAACTGAATTTAAGAGGGGCTACTTTCACCACCTATATGTTATTCTGGAGTCCTGCATCAGGGAGCTTGGTCTCTTAAATACCATTGTCTCAGTGGTAGAGTGGCAATACCTGGTACCTACAGTAGTCATCTTGAAGAGTCTTTTCTTCTACAGATGCAATCATAAGAACACATTCATAAGGTACTGATATAGTGTGCAAGAACTAGAAGAGTGCTCTGGCAATTGAGAATGGATGGTGCATCTCAGTTTGCATGGGTGCATGAGACTTAGCTTACTCATGTACAGAGTGACTGAGTTTGGTACTACCAAATGAGGTTCAATAAGGTTGAGATTGTCAAATGTAACATTGATAGCAGTCATAAAAAGAGTCTGAATGGGAGGATAGCCCAGGGATTCCTAAAAAAGAAGACTTTTTTTTTGTATTAACCAGAAAAAATACCACAATTTATCTTGGTAACAATGTTAGTGATGGTTGCTGTAACCATTGTGAATGCAATAGCTCATACCTTCTCAGATGTGTTAAAATTAAACTGATGGTTGCTTCTAAATTATTATGATCCAGTACTTTGTGTATATACTATATTATGGGTGCTCCTAAGCCATGGTGTCACTAAAGCTGGTGTCACCCCTCCCCCCCAGTGGTGTCACCTGGTGTTGTTCGGCCTCTCTGCACCCCCCCCCCAGTGCTGCCGCTGGTCCTAAAGAAGATTAACCTTACATATAAGTATGTACTGTTTTCTTGTGCTTTTCACTTTTTAAAGAACATACAGTACCTTCTCCAAATACCCAAAGTATTTGTTAAGTGTTTCCCCATTCACCTACCTAGAAACCTCTCTCTTTATCACTTCTGTGGCTGTACTTTTACAGGTCTGATTCTTTTCTCCTTTTAATATTCTGCTTTGTAACTGAATTAATTCAAAATCTTCCCAAGACTGCAAGTATATTAGTAGGAAGAGAATACCACAGTGAAAAAGCCATTATTTTTACAGTTCTGAAACAATAATTTATTATGGTACAAAAACTAACACTGAGAAGAAAAATATGCAAGATATACAATGTTCCATTTTTGTATGTTGTTAATATTGCATTGAAAAATTACTTCTAGGTGTTGCCTACCTGAGTACTTGCTTCTTGGCTGTTTGATATTATTTCTGCCCTCATCCACCTATATGTCAAATCTGATGGTACTTTTGAATCTGTACAGATGCTTACAACTACTATGAGTCCTGTAGTGTCAACAGTACTCATATTTCTTTCCTTTCAACATTTGTATTTAATTAGAAATGAGACAAAGGCAAATACAAGAGTGACAAAGGACAAACAGATCGAACAAAACCATACAACTTAAACCACTTTTTGTTTACAGAGAGTAAATTTCAAAGAATGAAGAGAAGGTTAGTGAGTTGTCTATGAATATCTCTTTGTATCTAAACATGGTATATCAGATTAGAACTGGTTAAGAGAGCATGAAGGAGCCAATCCTATGGGAGGGGGTCTCCTAGAGTGAAAAGAGGGGTATATCATTTCAAAGGATGGAGATGACAGTAGAAAGAAGAAGCGTTGAGGATATGCTGTGAAGGGGCGAGGACTGGAATCAGTGTATAGCTGTGAATGGAGCTGAGGGAATGTATATACAGTGAGAATAAGTGTTAAGAAGGAATAGAGGCTGAATGCAATATAGAGTGAGAGGAAGGAAAGAACCTAAACCACTTGTTATTGAGTTCGGCAGATTCTGAAATTACATGGTCACCACAGAGTGGGACTAGCAACCAGGTTGAAATTAATCAAATTGGAGACAAAGTTCAAAGCATTTTCTGTTGCTCTGTTTACACAATAAATCAATCTTTATGTTTTGTTTATCCAATCCAGACTCCTTATGAATTATTTCCCTTACTAGTATTTATTTGGCACACTAACATTGTAATTTAACACACCAATACAAGTACTATCCATTGAAAGTCAAACCAGAGTCCAAGGAAGGGATAATGGATTTTTGACATAAAGGTGATAACAGTGGAACTGCGGTCTCCACAGATTATTTATTTGGTGGTAGTAGTGGGATTTGAAAGGCCCGTGCCTCACAGTCAGCAGACACAGAAGCCATTCAAAATGATTGGTGGACTCTTTATACAGCCCTTTTCTTGGGTTTTGGATATGCACACAGTTAATAGTTAGGTGAACTGAGCTGCTGTCCTCATCCTCAATGTTATCTGTGTACATTTCGAAAACTCTCCAGATTCTATTATAGATATTTATTTCATCACTTGGCAAGGGAAGAGACTAAGCTTCATGAGCTATCATGGTAGTTTTCCCCTCTCTCAAAATCTACAGTGATCCTGATAGGATGGAATGCACACATGTATTCAACTGCTCACGTGTAACTGCCATTTTTCAAATGTATGGATATAAGTTAAAACATTTGTTGTTCCTGACCACATCTCTTTAGAACAAAAGATTGAGAGTTCTTTGCTATCTGTCAGCTAATCTGTATTTGTCTGGGGTCACTTTTATCACCTTCTGATTGCTTGGGCTTCTATCTTATAGATCACAGTAAAATCCAAATAGGCAGAGTTAGCGACAACATCTCACTTAAGGGCTCTTAAGTCTTGGGATCTCAGGTTATTTTTATGAGAGTATGAACATACTCTCTGTTAGTCTTTTGGGCTATTTATTATATACAGTCATATACAAACATGCACTCCCTTTTGAGAGGAACAGAGACTTTTCAATGTCTAGGCATATTACATTCATTATATTGCATTTAAGGCCTTACACTTTCATAAGGAATTGAACCTTTATATCCTCTGGTTTACCTTAGTAGGCTTCTCTACATTTAACACATAGAGGGAGTTCAGCTTCATATCTTTGGTTAAAGTCCCAGACATTCTATACACAAAACAACACCAATTACAAGCATAACGGTAAATATATCTTTAGCACAGCCTAGACCTCAACAACATTGTCTGGGTCTTTTATCAGCCAGGAAAAGAAAGGCCGTTGTCACCTGGCCCTACATCCCACTCCCTCCAATAATTCATAATTTGTTAATATTGGACAGTTCACGAGATCTGAGGTAGACCTCAGGTCCAGGGCAAACAAAAATTAGGTTCAAGTGAAGGTCACCCAAAGGCCTAACCAAGTTGTCTTGTAAATTTCCAAAACAAACACACTCAGGACTAGATTAATGTGAAACCCCTTAGTCAGAGTCATTAAGGAGGAATGTGCTAATCTGTCCTGGATGTACCTGGCAGTGAGTCACACTTCAAAAACAAACAGTGACTGGAACACCTTTTATCCCCATTCATCCCTGCAAATGTCTTTCCCTCATACCTTTTCCTCTCCACAATATGGAGGTTGCCATAAACCCATGAAACTTAATGTCTCAACCATTAGTGACAATCAACAAAGGTGAAGTTCCCTTTGCTTAACTTTGGGAAACCCGTCTAAGTATTTATTATCCTAAACTCAAAACAACCTTTAAGGGTAAAATATTGGGTATAAATATTACCCTCAAATAATAGTCATGCGTGCACAGTTCTTCTCAATACTGTCACTCTGCTGGACTGCTGTCACACCCTCAGTTTCAAATCTGAGTTTCTTTGCTGCACAAATCTCTGCTCTTGAGACAGGTAAAGAGAGGCAATTCTTCCCAAATCTATTCCTCTGTCCCAATATTTTTGCCTTGACTCTCCATTAGTCTTGTGTGTGTGTGCAGCAGTCTTGTGAGTGTGTGCATATGAGTGAATGCTTCTGTGATTATTTTCCAATAAAATACATTGTTATTTCATTTTGGCTTAAGTCTTGTCAGTGAGTACTGGTATATACAGATGCAAAGGTCCAGTAAATCATCCGACCTCTCACAGCCATACCTTTGAGGTAATTAAAATTTTCCATGTTAGCATCATAATTTTAGTGTCATGAGTGGGTCCCCATGGATCTTAGCAATTCAGGTAATAATTTTATGAAACAGCTGTCTTCAGTTATGATGGACTGATGCTCAGGCCAGTCTCCTCTCTGTCTCTTTTTGGCCAGTTTTAAAGTTGTTCCCTGCCTCCAATTGTTCAATCAGCCTAGACAGCTTTAGTAGCCTTCAGTTATGTAAACAATATTCTCCTCCCATCAGACAGCAATCTTGGTGGTCTTTCCTCTGTGGCTTGGTGAACAATAGTTCTCAGCTTCCTTTCATCAGATTGGATCAACCACCTGATTGCATCAGACAGTAACCTTTTAATTCTGCACTACTAACCTTGTAATGTGGAAACTTTTTCAGGTTTGTTATAAGTCAATTAACTGTGTTGTTTCTTGTTCAAGCTTATCATTTTGTATATGTTAGGTTGGTTTCATGCCTGGAACTAGCCATTTCCTACACTCTTAGTACTACACACAGACAGTTCTATGTTATACTTTGCTTTATATTATATAACTAGCTATACCTGGTGTAACATATACCATTACCTGCATATATAAAACCCTTTGGTATGATTCTATGTTTCCATTCCTATTTTGCTGATTGGTCACTTAGGAAACATGTCAAGGGTATGATCATTTGATGCATTAATATATAACCTTTCAAATCAACTATATTGGCTAATTTCATGCCAAGAGTCCATCCGGGATTGCCATACAACCGCACATACACACACACACCATGTGTGCCAGGACATGAGAGCCCCTCCACTGCCACCATGCAAAAACAGATGCATACACACACCACATGCACCAGAACATGAGAGCTCCTCCACCACTGCCCTGCAATTGCACATATACACACAAACACCATAATAAACACATACACACACCATGCTATACACATATACACACCATGAGCAGCAGGATGCAAGAGCCCCTCTGCCACTGGCATGCAACCACATATACACACATCACATTACACACACACACACCACACATGCCAGGATGAAAGAACCCCTCTGCCGCCACCATGCAATTGCAGAAACACACAAATACAGATATGCCCCACAGTACACACACCCTACACCACACACACACACAACACACACACCCATGCTACACACACACACACACACACCACATGTGGCAGGATGTGAGAGCTCCTCCACCGTCATGTTTAGAAAGGATTTGAACTTTTCCACATGTTTTCACCCCAAGGCCCAAGAGGCAGGAACTGCTACAGACAGCACAGAAGGCCCAGGGCACAGCTACAGACAGCACCCAGGGCTCAAGAGGTCCAAGGGGACAGGCAGTACAGAAAGGCCCAAGGCAGCACAGAAAGGCCCCAGGTGCCAGGCAGCACAGAAAGGCCCAAAGCCCCAGTCTCTAGACAGCACAGAAAGGCCCCAGCCCCCAGGATGCACGGAAAGGCTCCAAGCCACACAAAAAGGTCCCAGGCTGCACAGAAAGGCCTCAGTCCCCAGGTCCCCAACTGCACAGAAAAAGCCCCAGACCTCAGGCCCCAGACAGCACAGAAAGGCCCAAAGCCCCTGGCAGCAGAGAAAAGCCCCAGGCCCTAGATAGCAGAGAAAGGCCCCAGGCCCCAGATAGCACAGAAAGTTGAAATTCACCAGGCCCTAGGCAGCACAAAAAGGGCCCAGGCCTCTGGTAGCACAGAAAGGCCCCAGGACCCAGGAAGCACAAAAAGGCCCCAGGCCACACAGAAAGGATCAAGATCCCAGGCAACACAGAAAGGCCCCAGACACCACAGAAAGTCACAATTCTCCAGGGCCCAGGCAGCACTAAAGGCCCCCATGCACTTGGCAGCACAGAAAGGCCCCAGGCAGCACCAAAAGGCCTCAGGCTGCACAGAAAGTCCCCAGGCCACACAGAAAGGTACCAGACCCCAGGCAGCACAAAAAGGGCCCAGGTCTCCAGCAGCACAAAAGGGCCTCAGGCCCCAAGCAGGACAGAAGGCCCTAGACCCCAAGCCCCAAGGCAGCACAGAAAGGCCCCTGGTCCATGGCAGCACAGAAGGGCCCCAGGCCCTGAGGCTCCAAGGCCTCAGGCAGCACAGAAAGGTAGGACAGGAGGGAAAAGAAGAAAGAAGAGGGTGGGGGACACTTAGAAAGCAGCATTATTTTCCCCCATGCATGCATATTAAGACAGCAAGGGGAGCTGGCTGAATATTTACTTACTGAAACTCAACATGCAAAAATGTGGCTGTAGACCAAGGAGGTGGTACTGAAAAACACCATCAAGCTACTGATTGGCTGGCCAACAGAGCATTATGATTGGTTGGGTATGTTTCCCGAGTGGCCAATCAGCACTTTGGGAACAGCAACATACCCAAGAGAATTATATAGATAGATTTACAAACAAACTTATTACATTGGTTCAGTGGCTCAAATTTGGCAAAACGTAACACCGAATTAGTGCTCAGCCTATAACAAAATGGAGTTAGAGACAACACAACATCTCGGTAATGCAACTCTCTCTCTCTGGCTATTCTTCGCAAATGAAGATTCAGGAAGGACTCATCCTGCGCTTTCTGCAAGCACACTGATGACTGAAAAGGTGAATCTGAGATAAACATGTCCGGTTGCAGAAAGCACAGCAGAAGGTGTCCTTGGGTGATGTTTCCGGGTTGTGATTCTTTCTGTGTTGCCGTTTCTCTTCAAGACTTGTTCGGTGTGAATTCTCAAATAAGCCTGCAGCATTGTGGATAGTGCATCTCCAAGCCTCCCGATGTGAGGCCAGGGCAGACCATTGTTGATGATCAATTTGGCCAAGCCTGAGATGTTGTTTCAGGGAGTCCTTGTATCACTTTTTTGGAGCACCCCTCTTACGTTGACCTGTGGCGAGTTCACCGTAGAATACTATTTTGGGAGGCAATGGTCCTCCATCCTAGAAATGTGCCCTGCCCAGCACAGCTGTGTTCTAAATATCATGGCCTCAATGCTGGTGATCCCTGCTTGCTCAAGGACAGCAACATTCATCACATAGTCAGTCCAGTGTATATTTAGGATTGTGTGTATACAGTGCTGATGAAAACGTTCGAGGAGTCATAAGTGGTGGTGACAGGTGACCCATGTTTCAGCCCCATAAAGGAGAATAGACAGTACAATAGTTCTATACACACTGTTTTTTGTGCTTTACCCCAGGTGTTTGTTATTCCAGACTCTTTTGTAAAGTCTTCCAAATGTGCTATATGCCTTTGCTCATCTGTGATTGATCTCTTTGTCAATCTTGGCATCTGAGGAGATGATGCTTCCCAGGTAGGTGAACTGCTGAATGGACCTAAGCACAGATTTGCCTACGGCAATGAGGTGATGGTGGTGTTCATCCTGTAGTATGGCCCTATATACTGAGAGAACTTCGTCAAAGCCAAAGGCATGTGTGACTTAGGAAAGTGGGAGAAACATGTTGTGAAGTTTAGCCTGTGGTTTTGTTTTTTTCAAAGATATGAGAAGAAACAGACTGAAGCAAATAGTGTATTTATATTTGTATTTATCCTTTTCATTCTTAACTCTTTTTAAAATTTTCTTTTTCATTGTTATGGCTCCCGTTTCTTCCATTTCTTCTAATCTGATACCTAACCACTGTCTTCCTTCTTTCCAGCTTCCCTTTTTTTGCTCCATGTGGAACTGTCATTCAATTGTTCCTCAATTTGCTACTGTTCATGATTTATTTCTCTCCAGTCTTTTTCACCATCTTGCTTTCACAGAAAGCTGGTTCTCTGGTTATGATACTACTGCTTCTGCTGTCCTCTCTATTGGAGGACTCTCCTTTTCTCATACAATTCATCATGAGGGTAGGGGCAGTAGGAGAGGTCTTCTATTATCTAGCTCATGCCAGTTTCAGCTTGTTTCTTTTTCACCAATTCACTGTTTGTCTTCTTTTGAGGTTCATGCTGTGAGGCTTTTTTCACCACTGCACTTTATCCTCCACCTGGCCCATTTTCAACTTTTATTTCTGATTTTGATTTTTGGCTTCTTTCTTTCAGATGATAACCCCACTCTCATTATGGGTGATTATAATAGTCATATTCCAAAGATCCTGCTGATTTAATGACCAACACACGAAATAACGAGTCAGACACCGTAGCTGGGTTAAAACATGGGCCACTTTATTGTAACTAATCTATTTATTTATTTGTTTCTTGATATATGCAAACTAGGGGGAGACCCAGTGTGGGAAAAACTGGCGCCGATGGTCTCACCAGACTCACCTCCCAGCTTCCCTGGGTGAAACACCTCAGCCCCGGGGAGGATCCCAGAGAACTTGGATGCTCCCCGGGCACCATCTACTGGAAGGCGAGACCCCAGGATAAAAACACCTCGACCTACTGAATTTCAGTCATGTGTTCCCACCCGGCGTCAGCCTCAAGGCCAGCTTATTTCCCTGCCCCCAGACGCATGACCTGCCGGGCAGATTGATAAGACTATCCTATACCCAAAAGGGGTGCCATAGGTGAACACCGAAATAATCCCGTCTCCCCCTTACCTGCCACTGATAAGGGCAAGTGTCCACTTAGCCCTTATCCCCCACCAGGGCGACCAAAGCAGCCTTCACCCCAGTTTGTATATCCTAAAGAAACAGCTGGATCCCAAGCTCAGACAAGTGGACCCCGTCAACCCTGTAAAGCTTAGGCTTGTCAAACACTATCTTAGAGTGGTCAATAAAACGACCAAGCCCCGTAGCCATAGCGGACCGAATTTCCCTGTTAACTCTTTTGTGGGCCACATCAATGCATTTTGTGTCCCCTTCACCAGGATAAACCTGGCGCGGAATGATGGCTAACCAAATTATGTGCACCCCAGGCCATAAAGACCTGATGCTGTGCATGTCCGCTATGGCTTGAGTGATTAAGGCTTTCCCTTTCAGAAGACCTAGGTCATTGCCTCCTAGGTGAATAATCAACAAATTCGGCGGAGGTCCATGACGCTCCTCAAACAGGGTGGGCATCAATCCGTGCCACTTAAGGCCTCTCTTGCCCAGCCACTCACTGCAGCCAAACGACCCAATCTCAAGTGGGCTCCAAATCTACTCGACTTGGCATGGCGTGCAGCCCAAAACACAAAACTGCGTCCACATATCAGCACTCGACTCCTCGTGGACCCCAGTCTGTAATCTGTAAAATACAAACAGAAACATTATGAACATATCAACAGCAGCAACAGCAAGCTTACCAATACCATTATAAACAGGTGGGGTGGATGTACTTCTTGTATGCTGTCAACTTCCATTGGCCAAGTTGCCTGATGGCATCAGGTGGCATACCCATTGCGGCCACCGTGGAGGCCGCACCTATCCGAAAGGAATGTGTGCAAAAGCGAACCCTTGACAAACCCAGGTTAGAGGACGTGGCTGTCCAAAATTGATAGCGAGTCAAAGGGGATCCATCTGCATGGCAAAATAGGAACCCTGTCGGTGACCCCCGAACTTTCATATATCCCCACAATGCTTTGACTGGGCAAAGAAACGTATCGTGACATTTACGTAACACAATTTTGGAACCTCTACCTAATTGATCTGTCTTTGGTCCTCAGCTACTTTACATCTTATCTCTCAGATGATAGCTTGAGTTCATTTATCTTTTCCCCTTTGGGTTGGAGTTCCACCAGGTTCTGTTCTGGCCTCTTTGTTGTTTTCTTTTTTACACTATCTTCAGGTAATCTTATCAGTTCATATGGCTTTCAATATCATCTTTATGCTGATGACACTCAGTTGCATTTCTTCACTTCAGAACTTTCCTTCTGACATTGAACACCCTATTACAGCTTATCTTTCAGATATTTCAGCATGGATGCTTCATTGTTTCCTTAAACTTAACATGGCAAAGACAGCACTACTTATTTTCCCTCCAAAATCTTCTTTACAAAATTCATTTTCCATCACTGTTAATAATGCTCTCATTTATCCTGTAAAGGAAGCACTGAGTTATAGCTTTATTTTTCTTTTTACTCTTTTTTCTCTTTTGTTCCTTACATTAAGGCTGTTAAAAAATAAAGTTGAGATACACACACACACACATCTATATCTATATCTAATCTATATCTATATCTATATCTATATCTATATCTATATCTATCTATGCCAAAATCAGACCTTTCCTCTCTGCTTCCTCTGCTAAGACCTTATTTCATGGCTTGGTTTATCCCACCTTGATTATTGTAATCTTCTTTTACTGATTTTCCATTATCCCACCATAATCCTTTTGTTTCCATTCAACATTGTGCTACTAAGATGATCTTTTTTGCTTGACATTTTGATCATGTTACCTCATTTTTGATAACTCTTCATTGGCTACCCATTCATTCTAGGATTCAGTATAAGCTTCCTGTTTTAATATTCAAAGCCCTCCCTATCTTCCAGCCCTTATTACTTTTTATTGGCCTGCATTCGAGGAACTCAAGGCTTCTCATCCAACCGAGCATTTTCCTTTCCATGGCTTTGCTTTGTCCTTTCTCACTCGCTGTCCTATGCTCTTGGAATTCCCTCCCTGAACATTTGTGGACTTCTCCTTCTCTCATTGTCTTTATATCTCAATTGAAAACTTGTTTTGTTTTCCCAAGCTTTTGGAATTTTAGTTTGACATTGTTTTATAATCTTGTATATTTTGATTATGTGTATTGGTCAGTTTGATTTATATTATATTGTTTTTTTTTGTATTTTATATGGATAGTTTGGTCTGCAATTGTATTGTATAGATTTGTATTTTATTATTCCTTCCTTTTCTCTGTATGTGTATACACATATTTTAGACTGTATGCCTTTGGCAGGATTCACAGGTTTTTTAAAAAAACAAATTCTAAAGCACAATGTATATTGATTGTGCTATAAGAGTAAGAATAAGAATAGTTTCTTTTGTTTTGGGTTTTGTTTGTCAAAGGCAGAGAAAAAACATTGTCTTTGTAACAGATCAAGTGCCTTCTTCTCATAATTTTTGAAATCAGACCATTAAAATTAGCACTCAGAAACATGTTTGATATAAACTTTATAACTACTAAATTGGTGTTCATGTATAATTAGCAGTACAGTTTCATCATTAGCAACACATAGGCCACTGCTAAGGGCAATGAAGGGGGGAAAGATAGATCCATTTCATATTATGTGCTGCCAGGACTGTCTTTGTTATTTGCAGACATTTCATCACTTATCTGGGGAAGAGATTAAGCTTTATGAGCTATATTCACACTTTTAATTAAAAAAGCATGCCCAGAATGGATGGTTGTGAAGGTCAGGCTATCCATTTTGAATAGCCTAGCAAAACAATGACATTTCACCACCAGATTTCTAGTGCTTTAGTGATATGTTTTGTGGTATTTTGACAAATTATCTCTAGAAAGGAAGAAGAACAATGCTCCAGATATTCCACTTATTCTTCAACTGGATAAACATTAGTTATCAAGAAAATGACAAGTAATTATAGTCAATATTACTGCTTCTTGGGGAAGGAGTCACCAAATGTGCATCTTCTAATGTTGTTATGTGCTTTCAAGTCATTTTCAACTTAAGGATACCCTAAGGAGAACCCCTCATGGGGTTTTCTTGGAAAGATTTGTTAAGAGGGGTGCTCCCTCTGCCTTCCTCTGAGGCTGAGAGAGTGTGACTTGCCCAAGGTCACCCACTGGATTTCCATGACTGAGTAGGGATTCCCACCATTGTTTGTAAAATCATAGGTACTACACCACACTGGCTCTGTGCTTCTTCTAATAAACATCCAATAAGATTTTTTACATATTCCAAAAAAATTGTGTGATAACAAAGAATAAAACAGCATTTGTGAAATGTGGACTTATTATATTACTGTGGGGTGGTGGTGGTTGTGGTGGTGGTGGTATTTTGATTCCATGGTAATTTTTTCCCTGCTAGTCCATATGCAGTGAGGAAGGATTCACACTATCCTATTTGCATTTTGAAAGAATACATGCAACAATCATGGGATCAATACACTCCTACTGCTGACATATATGCTGGCCTTGTCTCCATTGGTTGTATGTAGAGCAGGCATGTGAAGGAAACCAGTTCATCATCTTCCATTCACAGGGTTCTTCCGCATGAGTGAAAATGATAATTGGTCCATGATTCTGCTTCATATTAGGAAAACATATGCATTTCTATTTCTATACATTTCTATTTCTGCTGTTACAGTGCTGGCAAGGTCTTAAGGTAGGTAGGCAGAAAAACTCTGTCACAAGCCGTATAGTATCACAGACAGTACAATGGGATTGTCTGCCTGGAATCACCCAGTTCCAGAATACTGATTTATGATCCTACTGCCTATAGATTGTTCTTCTGCCCAAGATCCCCAAAGATAACAGGTTGACATCCTGTATCTCCTCTACGAGATGTATTGTAAAGTTCCACATAGGTGAATCATTGATAATTTTTCTCTCCCACACCTCCAGAGATCACAGTGGATGACACCACCATTCTGTGTCTGGCTATAGCCAAGCACACATCCAATGCCAACTGCTTACTTTGTTGTTGTTAACTGCTGTCAAGTCAACTTAGACCTATGGTGACACATGAATGAGAGACCTCCACATCACCCTATCTTCAACAGTCCTGTTCAGGTCTTACAGACTCAGGGCCATGGCTTTCTTGATTGCATCTATCCATCTGGAATTCAGTTTCCCTCTTTTCCTACTGCCTTCTACCTTACCAAGCATTATTGTCTTTTCTAGGGAGTCATGTCTTCTCACGATATGGCCAAAGTATGATAGTCTCAGTGTAGTCATCTTGGCTTCTAGGGAGGCTTGATTTGCTCTAGGACTTGTTTATTTGTTTGTTTTTTTTTTTGGCAGTATATGGTATCTGTAGAATTCTTCCCCAGCACCACATTTCAAATGAGTTGGTTTTCTGCCTATCAGCTTTCTTCAATGTCCAGCTTTCACAACCATATGTAAAAATGGGAAATAAGATGGCATTGAGAATCCAAACTTTACTATTCAATGAGATATCCTGACACTTCAGGATCTTTTCTAGTTCCTTCATAGCTGCCCTTCCAAGTCCTAGTCTTCTTCTGATTTCTTGACTGCAGTCTCCATTTGTATTAATGACTGAGCCAAGGGATGAAAAATCTTGAACTATTTCAATGTCTTCATCATTCGCTTTAAAGTTATGTAAATCATCTGTGGTCATTATTTTTGTTTTCTTCATGTTCAACTGTAAACCTGCCCTTGTACTTTCTTTCTTGACTTTCTTTAATAATTATTCCAAGTCTTTGCTATTTTCTGATAGTAGTATGGTATCATCTGTATATCTTAAACGTTGATGTTCCTTCCTCCAATTTTCACACCACCTTCTTCCGAATGTAATCCCGCTTTACATATGATATGTTCAGCATACAAGTTAAACAGATAAAATGCAGTCTTTCCTGACCCCTTTCCAATTGGAAACCATTCCATTTTTCCATATTCTGTCCTAACAGTAGCCTCATGTCCTGAGTACAGGTTATGCATCAGGACAATTAAATGTTGCGGCACATCCAATTCTTTATAAGCAATCCACAGTTTTTAATGATCTATACAATAAAAGACTTTGCTATAACATATAAAGCACAGACTGATTTTCTTTTGAAATTCTTTGATGTGGTCCATTATCAAACAGATGCTTCTAAAATTATTCCTGCTGCCTCTTCCCTGAACCCAGCCTGGATATCTGGCATTTCTCACTTCGTATATATATATATATATATATATATATATATATGGTAAAAGTCTTTGTTGAAGAATTTTGAGCATCACTTTCCTTACATGGGAAATTAATGCAATGGTCGTATGGTTACTGCAATCCCCAGTGTTCTCTTTCTTGGAAATGGGAATGTATATTGAGCGTATCCAATCTGTGTGCTATTGTTTTGTTTTTTTATATTTGTTGATAGATTTTAGTTAGAACTATAGCAGATTCTGTCTTTGTAGACTGAAGCATCTCTATTGGTATGCCACCTGTTTCTGGTGATTTGTTTCTCCCAAGTGTTCTTCATGCAGCTTCCACTTCAGTTTCTAAACTGAGAGATTTATCTTCATATGGTTCTTCCTCAAGTGAATCTGTCATCCATTCATCTATTTTATATAGTTATTCTGTAATTTTTTTCCATTGTCTTTTTATTTTTACTTGGTCATGTAATGCATTTTCCTGATGGTCACAGAGCATCCCCACTCTTAGTTTAAATTTCCCTTTGATTTCTCAAATCTTGTGGAAGAGCTATTTTGTTCTTTCTTTTTTGTTGTCATCTTCTGTTTCTCTGCATTGATTATTATAGTAGTTTGCCCCTGCACACAAGTTGCTGAACAGTTGCTTTCAGGTTTCTGACATTATTTCTGATACCATTTACTTTTGCTTCTCATCTGTCGTTAACTGCTTGAAGAGATTCATCTGTCATCCATTGAGGCTTCTCTTTCTTAGCAGATCTGCACTACTAAGCTTAATTGACTGGGAGCCATAAGAACTCTGGAATGGTGGCAAGGATATTGTCAGGGAGGAATGCAAAAAATATACTATCTATAGCCAAAGTGTCTTTTTGTATTCCTCCCTGACAATGTCCCTGGCTTCATTCCAGAGTTCTTATGGCTCCCAGTCAATTAGGCTTGGTAGTGCAAATCTATTTTTCACATTATCTTTAAAGTCTATGGATGTGCTTTTCAGGATGTATGTTGGCATGATGGTCAGTTTAGTGTTCTTTAGTTTTACATTAATTTTTGATATTAGTTGTTCATGGTCTGTGCCAAAATCTTGTTTTTGCAGAGAGAATGTAGCTTCTCTATCTTCTGCTTCCAATTGCATAGTGTATTTGATTTCTATATTGATCATGAGGTGATGTCCATGTATATAGTCGCACCTTGGGTTGCTTGAAGAAGGTGCCTGCAAGGAACACATCTTTTGGCCTTGCAAAATTCAGTCAGTCTGTCTCCTGCTTCATATCTTGATCTTAGGTCATCCTACAATCTTTGATTTTTTTTCCTTTTCCATTCACTTCCTCATTCAAAATCCTGTGTATTCCCGTGGGAAATTTAAAAATAAAAACAAACAGTAAAAGTTTTAAAAAGCACAGAAATACACTAAAAAAGTTGCAAGTAAACTGGGGAGGGTCATAAAAAGTGTGTCACCTACCTGGATGTTGCAATCTCACCTGGAAGTGTCTGGCCAGACTGGCCATTGACACTGCATTCATGTCATTACAATGGTACGTGGATTCAAACGCCAGCAACACCGGCACAAAAGTGCTAGGGGAAATCTATTGACAGCTTAAGCTGTCAATAAAATAGGATGTGTCAGATAGTATCCTTAAATTGTTTTTCTGCTATAATTATTCCCTCTCCCGTGCACATATCCATCTGAAATTTTGAAGGCTTCTTGCCTAGGATCACTCCTATGACACAGCTAATTGTATACAAATTGTGCAAATGCCCATGAATGGGAGTTACGGGAAAAGAAATAGTCTTCTCCCTCCCCCATGTCTACATTTCCCTTCCTTTTCTAACTGCAGCTATCTTTCTGGAGTTTTGAAGGCTTTCTGACTTCTTCTACTTCTTCTTCTTCTTCTTTTTTTTTTTAAATCATTTTATTTTATTTTATTAGGATTTCTTCTAAGTTGTATGGTATGTTCATAAGAATTGCTCTCCATGCCCTTGGGGGATAGGTGTCATATGTTTGTTTTATAAAAAGAAGCAGAAACTGCTTATTAAACACAATTATTAAAATTGATGGCCATTGTTCTGCTACCTCTCCTGGCCTCATCCCCTCATGACAGCTACTTAGTCATGATTGCAAAACTATTGCCACAAACATAATTGTGCCCCCCAAGTTTACCAGTCATCAGCTGCATGGCGAGAAGGAGATCCATTCTAGCGGCGTTCAGAGCATGGTTGAATGACATTTCCATCAATTACATGGGAGTAGGGCCAGACAAGAAAAAGTTATTTAGTTAAGTATACGTAAATCAATAGCTGATGCAGAATTCCAGACAATATTTTTAAATTACTGAATATTTTCAATAAAAAATAAAAATTAGATCAAATAGACAAAAAAAAAAAAACACAAAAAACACTGCACCCATTTGCCTGAAATTCAGAAGGCTAGATCCCCTCTTACCTTAAAGTTAATCCAGCTCACAGATAATTAGATAGAGGAAGCTTTCTGATGATTTTTATTTATAGTAATCTAGGAAATATACCTGATATTGTCTGGGATAATGCTGATAATTTCTGTTATGATTTGAATGAAGCAAAATTTGGAGTAGTAACACCTCTGTTGTGGTGGTGGTAGTGTGCCGTCAAGTATTTCCAACTTATGGGGACCCTAAGGCAAATATATCACATATATATCTGAGGCTGAGTGTGTGACTTGCCCATGATCAAACAGTGTACTTTCATGGCCAAGCAGGGATTCAAACCCTGGCCTCCAGAGTCATAATCCAACACTCAAGTTGGATTACAATCCTTAAAATGTGTTCTGTAGTTGTTGTTGTCATTGTTGTTGTGTGGCTTCAAGTCATTTCCAACTTATGGTGACCCCAAGGTAAACTTATCATGGGGTTTTCTTACCAAGATTTGTTCAAAGAAGGGTTACCTTTGCCTTCCCCTGAGACTGAGAGAGTATGGCATGCCCAAGGTCACCCAGTAGGTTTCATTGGCTTAGCAGAGATTTGAACCTTGGTCTCCAGAGTCATAGTCTAATGCTCAAATCACTACACCATGCTGGGTCCAAAATTTGTTTTACTTTCATGAAAAATGGACAAACCCCTGAAATTTTCCAGTAAAAAAATCATTTGCAGATTGGTTCCAAGCTTGCAAAATGTATTCAGAATGTCAGCTTCAGTGTAACTACCAAGTTTGGTTAAAGCAAAACAAAACCAAATAATTGTCCTAGATATTTGATGAATCAGATCCACAATTTTACTACAATCTTCTGTTTGCGTTCCATTAAATAATACACCAAACTGGTGACTTATTTCTATTGTTAATTCCAACTGCAGCAGATCCACTGAATCAATGGCAATTCAGTAAATCAACACTTATATATTGATTCAATAAGTCTACTCTCATTGGAACTAACATAAGATGCAGGCCCCTGTGATCAAGTACATGGATTTGTATAGCATAACTGACAGACAAGCCTTTTAAACTATAGCAGAGATGGAGGACAAAGATAGAATTTCTGAACCATGGGATCTGATTTAGAACTTGTCTAGACCTGCCAGAATATGCCAGCTTCCCACTGGTGTATTCTGGCCCCAGATCAGACCTGCTTCTTCCCCATTATCTACATGAAATGGGAGTAAGTCCACACAGACACTCTGGCCCATATTGGTAGCCACCTCACCTGCTGTCATGTGTTGTTCCCTCTGAAGACAGGATGAAGGCCCGCAGCATGTGACCAAGGCTGGTCACATGCAGGAGGCCTTGATCATGTGCTGGGGGTCTCCTTTCTGGCTTCAGAGGGACTCCAGTGGCAGCAGCAGCCAGCTATAATATTATAATGATAATAACAATAATAATAATTTCTATCCCGCCCCTCTGCAAAGCAATCAGGGTGGCTTACAGCATAAAAACTCCATAATTACAACAGTACCCTAACCCACCCACCCCTTAAAACAGTATTAAATTAGAAAGGATTAAAAACATACAGTAATTAAAAGGAGAGAAAAAAATAGAATGATTCAGTGGCAGGTCAAGGGGAAAAGACAGCCAAATCTTCGGGCAGGGATAGCTATTCAGGAAAGGCCTGCCAGAAAAGATCCATCTTGAAAGCTTTTTTTTGAAGCTGTCTAAGGTGGTAATAAGATAGATCTTGTCCGGCAGGCCATTCCATAATCTGGGAGAAGCAGCACAGAAGGCCTTCTGGGGGGTCACCGACAGCCTTGTTTTCATAGGCTGTAACAGATTCCTCCCAGAGGGCCGAAGGCTTGTACGGGAGGAGGCGGTCCCGGAGGTAAGTTTGACCCAGGCCATGTAGGGCTTTAAAGGTCATAACCAACACCTTGTACTGTGCCGGAAACTAATAGGCAGCCAGTGGAGAGCTTCTAACACAGGTGTTATATGCTCTCTTCTGGAGATGCCAGAAATCAACCTGGCTGCCATGTTCTGAACTAGTTGAAGTTTCTGAGTCAAGCACAAGGGTAGCCCCATGTAGAGTGCATTACAGAAGTCAAGACGGGAGGTTACCAGCAAATGTACCACAGTTTCAAGGTCCCTGATTTCCAGGAAAGCGCGCAGCTGGCGTACCAGCCGAAGTTGATAACAGGCACTCCTGACCGTCGCATTTACCTGATTAGACATCTGGAGTGATGGGTCCAGGAGCACCCCCAGACTGCGGGCACAGTCCTTGGAGGAGAATGTGATTCCATCCAGGATTGGAAGTTTTATTCCTAGACCTGGTTTCGGGCCTGTAACTGTTAGTACCTCTGTTTTGTCTGGATTCAGTCTCAATTTGCTTTCCTCATCCAGTTCCTCATCCAGCTGACGACCGAGACATGGAGAAATATATCTGGGTGTCATCAGCATACTGATGACACCGCATTCCATGGGCCAGTGTGTAGGTACTCCATGGGCCAGTGTGTAGGTACTCCATGGGTCAGTGTGTAGGTACACACACTGAATTCCAGCACCAACCCAATCTGGGTTTTCCTATGTAATGCAGGTTTCCCAGGGCTTTTTTACACTGTTATAAAGGGGTTTACCTCCATTTTCCTCCCATCTTTGCCTCAAACATCATCTGGACTGCCCAGGGGCAAAACGGAGCAAGAGCCCTGTGTTGTTTGGACTGCAGGGCTCCAAGGCTGGGACAAGATGGGCTTAATAGCCTGGCTGGACAAGCCCTTGGACGCAAGCCAATCTGGGTTGTCTGAAAAGCAATCCAAACTGAATTGGTCTGTTTTTATGGATTATTGAATAAAGATTTGGAGAAAAAAATTCTTTGGTGCAAATCCCTTTTGGAGAGCCAATATTGGGCTAAAGGAGTAGAACTGGTCTAAGGCAATTTTGATTGTTGATTTGTTCTGCCCTAGTTTTTACAGCATGGTATGAACACAGTAAGAAAATAAGTGCTACAAATAAAGCATGGATGCCCTCAGATAATTATGCTAATTATATTATAAAGGTGCCTGGAATGTTAACATTACAAAAGATCTTAATGCCCTACAAGGATTCCCCCATGCTTGGAACAAGTTGTTAACATCAACATAATAGTAGTCAGAATAATATATTAGGAATACCTCATCCTTCGCTATTAAATTGTCATTTTTACAGTCATTTGCAACAGATTAGTGTTAAGACAGTAGCACCTGACTCCCACATGTACTTATGTCCAGAGAAAATAACAGACTATAATTAGCTATCATTCTTCTCTGCTACCCTATGAATATAAACAATACTGGATTTTAAATGCATTGTTACTTCACTTTTATCTGTGGAGCATTATGTTCATATGGCAAAACAACAACAGCAATAACTCAGAATTCAGCTCGCTCTACTAAGTTCCTTTAGAGACATTGAGATATATTTCCAAAACAATCAATCACTTTTTTAAAAAAATACAATCCCCCACCCCTGAAGGTGGTACAGCAGTCTGGCATAGTGATGGTGACCAACTGTAGCACACATGGCTATTATTTGACTGTAATATTTATACCCAATATTATACCTTTAAGTGGTGTTTTGAGTGTAAAACAATACTTAGATGGGTTTCCCATAGTTAAACAAAGGAAACTCTGGCTTCATTAATTGCCACTAATGGTTGAGAAATAAAGATTGATGGGTTTATGGCAGCCTCTGTATTGTAGAAAGGAAAAGGTGCAAGGGAAGGGATTTGCAGGTATGAGTTGGGATAATTGGTATTCTGGTCACTGATTGTTTTTGGAGTATTTCTCACCACCAGGTGCATCCAGGAAAGACTAGCACATTCCTCCTTAACAACTCTGACTAAGGTGTTTCACAGTAACCTTATCCTGGGTATGTTTCTTGGGGAAATTCCATGACATCTTTGTAGGTCCTAGTGACCTCCACTTGACCCTCTCTGTGGTCTGCCCTGGTCTACCTTAGACCTTGTGAAGTGTCCAATATGCTGAGTTATGAATTATTAGAGGGAGCAGGTGTAAGGCCAGGTAACAGTACTGTTGCTGAAATAAAAAAGAAAGGGCAGGCATCTTTAGCGTGTCTGGGGAAAATTGTTCATGCCCTAGGACCTAACATGGACTACATCACACACAAACTTGTGCAACATTTACAAACAAGCAGAAGTGGCCAGAAGACGACTTCCAAATTCAAGCCTTAAAACATTTTTGGAAAGGGAGTTCACCCACCATACACAAAACTCTTCTATGGAGGCCTTCAGTGAAGGAAATCCATTTTTAAAAATTATTTTGATTCAGCATGGGTGTGTGGAAGGCTCTGCAATTTCAAAAATGGCCTTGAGAATGACATTCAGCCTGCAGCTCACCTCTGGCATGAAGAGACATACTATAGGAAATAATAATACACTCAGTTTAAGGTGACACAAAATTAGGAATAGGGAAGATATTTCCATTCCAAATTTTCATGAAAGGTTACCCAATTCACACATTTTCACTTTCCTGGATCCCCTCCCCCCCAAACATGTATGTGCAAAAATATATGCATTAAGGAGAAAATGCACAGCAACTTTTCCTATATTGCTGTAAATTATGCATTAAAACACATTGCAGAAAGAAAAAATGCTTGGGAAAATGTGTACACTGACGTGAAAATTAGTGGTACATTTATGTTATAATTAATGTGTACTTAGAAATATGTACAGAAATGAATTTTTGTGCTGACTCTAAAAGAAATGTTCATGTGGTAACTGAACAAAGTTCAGAAAAATGAAAAACTAAGGTGAAATGAAGTCAACTGATTTATATACCCCTACACATAACTGAGAAGTAGCTTGGATCTGGAGAACCAATTCAGAGGAATCTTTGAAAGTGTAATATGAATTACTGATGCAAAGAGGCCTCTACTCCTTAAATGTCCAAATGAAGGGATACAATTCCAAACATGGCAGTACTGAATAAAGAGCACCAATAAAGTTTTCAAGCCAGTGTTTCTTTCCTTTTTTAAAAAAAATCAAGTTGTTAGTTCAACCACAAGAGAGATTGACATATGATACCTGGTTGGGCCTAGTGAAGTCACAGAAAGTGAAAGTGTTTTTAAAAGATAATCTGAAGCTCAGATAAAAGATGCCCAACTGAATGCAAAAGTTATGGCCACATCTCCGCTGTAAAAATAATGCATTTTGATACCACTTTAACTGGCATGGCTCCAACCTACAGAATCCTGGGATTTGTAGTTTTGTGAGGCACTAGCACTCTTTGACAGAGAAGGTTAACAGCCTTGTAAAACTACAAGTCCCAAGACTCCATAGGATGGAGCTAAAGCACTTAAAGTGGTGTTGAACTGCATTATTTCTGCAGTATAGATGCGCCCTTAATATCACATGAGAGGTTTCCTTCCAGTAGGATCAAGCTTATTATCTCAATTGATGATGATGATGATTTGATCATTATGTGATGTTAAATCTTACTGGATGTCTCTTAAGTGGCAAAAATAACAAACTATGTCTCCAATACAGTTAAAAGTAGTCCTGTTAGCCAACACTTTGCCACAACTAACTTGCTGCATTGCTTTCAATATAACATTATAATCATTATGACAAATCCTATTTAATTTAGGGCCTTCTCTTTATATAAGTTTATAAATTTGTACACTAATAGGCATCTGGACACTGAGCAGAAGCTTCTAGGGAGTGTAACATGTGTGGCATAAGGTTATGCAAATAAATCTAAGCAAAATTAAGTATCTTTTACCCTGTAAAATGATAACAGTATGACCAAATGTGTGCTTTCAGAAAGTTCACTGCTCAAGTTGTTGCTGAATTTTCACTGTGGTTGCATTGTTAATTGTGGCTGGCATTGTACTAGTGGTTTACATGTACATAAGAGCAGGTGGTAGTCATTGTGATTGTGTGCCTTCAAGTCATAAGGTGAACCTTTCATGGGTTTTTCTGAGGCTGAGAGTGATTGACTTGCCCAAAGTCACCTAGTGAGTTTTCATGGCTGAGTGGGGATTCGAACCCTGGTCTTCAGAGTGGTACCAAACACTCAGACCACTGCACCATGCTAGCTCCATTACACCTGTGTAAATCCATTTTTGAACAGGATTCAGGGGATTATTCTCTTGCCCTTCCATTCTGTCCAAAAACCTCTTATAGCCAGCTGCTTCCAAGCCTTGGGAGGGGATACTGCTGCCCCTTCTTACCATAGGAAGTTGAAGTTTCCCCTACATTCAAACCATGATGATCTAGCGATTCTGAGCTCCTGGGAGATGGAATAAACATGCACTCTCCATTTGAGACCACATCATCATTTTTTGACCCAACTGAGATGAGACCAGTGCTCCTCCATGGTCTGAATCTAAGGATAACATCAACATCATATTAAAGCAGGGGATTAATTAAGGTTGGAGAGCCAGAGGGGTGTAGTGGTTTGAGTGTTGGACTACGACTCTGGAGACCAGGGTTTGAATACCTGCTCAGACATGGAAACCCACTGGATGGCCAAGGGCAAGTCACACTCTCTCAGCCTCAGAGGAAGGTAAAAGCAAACCCTCTCTGAACAAATCTTGCCAAGAAAACACCAGAATAGGTTCACCCTAAGATTGCCATAAATTGGAAATGACCTGAAGGCATGTAACAACATTAATTAATGTTGGACCTATCTGCTTTGCCCACTGAAAAGAAAGAAATTATTTGCTCTCTGTGTTCTAAACTATCAAAACCTTTACCTCTTTTTCTACCAGCAAGTGTGTAGATTCAAGATAGACCATGGATTGTTGTCTGTACTCCATTAAATGCCTGACAGCAGCTGAAGGGAGATTTGGATCATGACAGTGGCAAGAAAAGAAAAGGTTGAAAGCCAACCCTTATCCAGCTTCATGATCACAGTATTATTTATTAATTTATTTATAGTATTTATACTCTGCCCTTTAGCCAAAAAGAGCCTCAGAGCAGATTACAAATAACTAATATGAAAGGTCTGTGCCCTCATGCTTATAATCTACCCCACTCTTGGTGGTTTCTTTTAATGAAAGATGTTTATCATAGAATCATAGAGTTGGAAGAGACCACAAGGGCCATCCAGTCCAGCCCCCTGCCATGCAGGAATACACAATCAAATCATTCCTGACAGATAGCCATCCAGCCTATGCTTTAAAACCTCCAAAGAAGGAGACTCCACCACACTCTGAGGCAGTGTATTTCACTTCTGTACAGCTATTACTGTCAGGAAGTTCTTCCTAATGTTTAGGTGGAATCTCTTTTTAGAGCAGGAGTGAGTTACAATGCATTTTAAAAAGAAGTTACCAGAATCCATGTATTTCTTCATAACTTTGATGGGGAAAAAAAAAACCGTATACAGGAGAAGCTGAACCTGACAAGGTCATCTCCCCAGGCTCTGGATTTTGGATGTTTACCTCTAAAAAGTCTGGGTAGAAATCCCTGTGTATTCATCCATGTTTGTGATGTAGAATTACAGTTGACATCTCTTTTTAATATTTCCAACAGACTCATCATTAATAGACAAGTAGAACATGGTCCTTTCCATGTTGGAAATAGCTGTATCTATTAAATTTGACCAGGGCAGATGAAGGAGAGTTGGATTTCAATTTATATTTGAAGACTTTAGCAACATTCACAAATTTCTTCATTGTTTTGGGGGTTTGTGTGTGGAAAGAACATGAAGTTTTTAAAACACAGAATGTGGAAGATGAAAATAACAGATTCTCATGTCTCTTCTCCAGAGATCTGAGTATGGATCTCTCAGATAACATATGTTCCAGGTATTCCAGCCATGCTGTGCCAGTTACAATTTATCCCCTCTTCGATGAGAAGGGATATCTCAACAGGTCAAGAGACTTCATTGAAAATATTGACTGATGACACACTACAGAAATAATGCAGTTTTGACACTGCTTTAACTATCATGGCTCCATCTTATGGACATCTGGAGTTTGTAGTTTGTTGTGGCACCAGAGCTCTCTGACACAGAAGGTTAAATATCTCACAAAACTATAAATCCCAGAGTTTCATAGCATTGAGACATGACAGTTAAAGCAGTGTCAAACTGCATTATTTCTGCAGTGTGGCAGCAGCCATTGTCAATTATCACAATATTTTCCCATCCTTGAGTGAGTGTGTTTGGACATTTTTTTTTTTTTTTTTAGTGAGGTTGGGACATGTAATAATTAAAAAATCCTCCAATTTTTGTGCAGAAAATGTTAAAATTATTCAAAATACAGTGCTTTTTACACAAAGTTGTTGAGCAAAGGAGTCCCAAAATGTGAAGTATCACCAAACATGCACAAATTAGCTTATAATATTGCTGACTGGGAGAAACCATTTTAATGTTTTGTCCTTGTTTGCAAGAATGATATAAAGATGATTTAGACTTCTATAGCACACTCAACCAGATAACACCAGAGGTAGCAGAATATGTACTGCTATTGACAAGTATTCCTGGAGTTTGTTGTGTCATGCATGGTAGAGGCTTTCCAATCTCTAGAGCATCCATTTGTACTAGTAAGTAACTCTTCTATGATTTTTCCATCATTTCTTCCTTTTTTTTAAAAAAAGGGAATAATGCATTCACCACTAATATCCAAACATACATTGTCATAATTCACTAGATAACAAAAACAATTTTTCCATGATGCATTTTCCCATTACATCAGGGAATGACAAATAAGTCCTAGTCAATTATACATGTGCACATTTTCTTCCTTCTTTCGATGAGTTAATGATGCTTTCATTCTTCATTCTGATATTTATCATCTGTGTTCAATTTAGCATGTTTTTTCCAGTGCTAGTCCTTGAATTGGATGGTTCCAAAAATATGAGAAATTAATTTTGCTTAATGAGAAAATCCATTTTCTTTTTAATGCACAGAAATTGAAGGCTTGTTTATATGTCTGCCTGATAAAGAAAACTACATTAAAGAAAATGCAATATCATTACATATATCCCTACTGTCTAAGTGAATCTTGATTTAAATATTTATCAGCACACAGAGTACATACTTTAAGTTGTTGAGGGAAAAATATAAATGAATAAATCAACAGTTTTGAATACTTTGTAAAAGAAGAAGAAAACAGCATGTAGTATGTTGGGTTGAGTGTTCCAAAATTTATCATATTCCTTATAAAAGACTCATGGGGGCAATAGATGTCATGAAAACTTCAATGCTATTTATGAATTCATTGATACCATTGAATGTGGTCTCTTCCAACTCTACAATTCTATGATTCTTTGGCCCCGTCTACATGATTTAAATAATACGTATGGTGTGCGGAAGTTTGTGCTTCAGTACATACGGCCGTTCGGATTCACACACATCCAAAAGAGGGCTAGCACGGAGGGGAATTGGGAGCACCCACCATGTTGGATTCCCGGCTAGCGAGAGTACGGTAAGTCCGTGAATTATATATGTTTATTTATTTTTATTTTATATTGTAAATAGGGAAAACCAACTGTCCACAAAGGAGGAACCTTTTAAAAAAAAAAGTGGTGGGAGATTTAAAACCGCTGCTTGGCTTGCTCGCTCCAGCCAGCTTGGGGAAGAGGGAGTCATACGGAGTTAGGGGGGTAAAAAATCATGTGGGTGGTTCGTATGCATACGAACAACAGCCTATTCATATTTTTTACCCCCCAAATGGATTTTTTTTAATGATCGTATAGACACACCCTATGATTTTATGAATGTGAACTCACATTCACTACTATATGAGGCTCTCTCTCAAGAAGCCCCATCACACATTGATGGAGGAAGCAGATTTGCAGCTCCCAGTAGCATCTCCAATGCACCTACTGGCCACACCACTACTAGTCTATAGCTTTGTCCAGTGTACATTCTAACATATTCCTGTAGAGATTTCCCACTTGTGGGAGGAATCATGACCTAGTTAGGGATCTCCCTTTGTACTCTATGTGCTAAAGATTGACATATAAGAGAGCCTCTTCTTATGTATCCAAATAGAGAATGATGGATGTTTGGTGAATAAACACATCAATGGTATGGTGTGGTTACTCCATGCCATCCCATGACCTTACTTAAACATTCTTTTAAAAAGTGGTGAGGAATATAGAATTGATAATGGCTTGCGTGGGAGCCAATCAACCTTAATAAACTGATACATTTTTAGCGGGTGAGAAGAAATCTTGTTTGGGATAGAGTTGCACTCCCTCTAGAGGACTGGGTAAGATTTTTTTTAAAAGGAAAAAAGGAAAATACATTATTCCTGAAATCTCAAGACAATCAGATTTTGGATATTGAATGTTAAGAAAAATACACTACTCATTCCAAAGATCAGGCTTGATGATCTTAATGTACATATGCAATTTCTCCATCCAGAACAGGTTCTCTCTTCCACTCACAGCATCTGCCCTGTTTTAGGACTAGACATGCTCCAGTAGCAAGGTCTAACAGTCCAGTGAAAGTGGAAATACTAGAAAAGGCACACACCCAACAGACAATCCAGACAAGAGCAAGCTAACAAAGCAGCAGAAGCAGCTAAAGCAAAGTCAAATACCCAGGTCTTCCTAGAGACTCAGGACTTTATCAGACGGGGCTGTACTTGCAGAATTACAGTGCAACAGTACTGCAAATGGGTTCCCATTATTGCATGATGTCATCATCCTCCCATGGTCAACACGTGCTCCACCCATTAATGGGTCATCACTTTTTAATGACAGGAAAATCCAGGAATAGCCCTTGATATCACTCTTTTTGCAGTATTGACAAGCATGCAAATCATGTCCCACTGTAATCGTGCAATTACATCATGAATGGACAGATTTTTTCTCCCCTCTTCTTTCCCAACGAGAACACAGGACACACAGGATGCTATTTCAATGAACTGTCACATTTTCTTGGTGTGTTTTTATGTTAAAGTGTTTATTTATTCATTTCTTTCAGCATTTATGTATTTTTGGTATGTTTAAACAAACTTGAATCTTTTCGTGAGAACCGCCAAAATCTGGCTCATCCAAAATCATGGAAATAAAATCCCATTCTTTAACTGCTAGTTGTGGTTGTGTGATGATTCTTTGGTGGTAGTATCACATGATTACAATGACATGTGATAATTACTGTAATCATGCCACTATGTTTCCTCAATACAGCATATTTAGATGCTAATCTGTTAAAGTCCCAGGTCAGTCCAACCAAAGTAATAAAGGCAAAGGCAAGGTGAAGCAGTGAATCATGAGGAAAGTAAAGCAGATAATAAGCAAGAAGAATTCCACAATGAATAACAGACACACAAAATCAGGCAACAGAAAGTAATCATAAGATGCATAGGTTTCAAGGACAGACTGGCATGATCCACCTCAGATGGTGCTCTCAGCAAATTGACTGAGCCAGCTCTGAGGCACATATGGCTGGGTTGCCTGTGGCACACTCAGACCTTGGCCTCATTCCAACATTTCCTCAGTGTAGTATAAATATTTGCATGTGGACATATGCTATGCTGAACCATATACCCTCTTCCTCCATCTACTAACATGCACTGACTGCCCTGCATGGCCATTTGATGCTTCATGGCAAGCAGGCAGGCTTAGAAGCACATCTGACTATGGGTGCATCTATACGATTAAAAAAAATATCCATTGGGTGGGTAAAAAATACAAATAAGCAGCCGTTCGTATGCATACGATCCGCCTACATGATTTTTTACCCCCCTAAACTCCATATGAGCCCCTTTCCCCAGCTGGATGGAATGAGCAAGCCAAGCGGTGGTTTTAAATCTCCCGCCGCTTTTTTAATTTAAAAAGGTGCCTGCTTTGCGGACATTTGGTTTTCCCTATTTACAATGAAAAGTAAAAATAAATATATACAATTCACGAATTTACCAGACGCTTGCTTAGCCGGGAATCCAACATGGCGGCCGCTCCCAATTCCCCTCCTTGCTAGCCCTGCCCCCTCTACTCGGCCAGCCAATCAGATTACACTGCCTGTTTGTATGTGTGCGAACGGGGCATACAGACTATCAGCCATTCAAACGGCTGTACGTATTTTATGCCAAGATCCACTAATCCTCCCAAATGCCGAATCCACGTAGTTTATGGGAGATTTGCTAGCCCCCCTTCTGAATGACACATATGAATCTGAATGGCTGTGTGTATGGAAGAGCGATCTTCTGAATGGCGTACGTATTTTTTTTACTGTGTAGACGGGACCTATTTCTCCCATAGCCAAATGCAATGTGATTTACAATGGTATTGAGAACCCTCGAGGATCTTAATGGATCTCAGTGCTGACAGCATTTCACATCTTGCTATGGAGGATGTAGCCAGATGCTTCTGCTAGCCTGTTTGTTCAACCAGGAACACAGAGTGGACATGCAGAGAGCATCAGGAGTTTATCAGTAGGTAAAGGGGAGGGTTGGGTCTCTGTGCATGGAGGAAGGGAATATCAACCCCCACAGGATTTTCTCATGCGTAAGGGAAGGTTATGTCTGGGGATGTCCCTAGCAGAATTCTGGTCTTCATGGGGGAGGACTTCAAAAGATGAAGTTTATTGTTCCTTAGGAGACTTCCCTTGGAGCTGAACATTACTTCTGGTCACTTCCAGCAGTGGTCAGTGATACTTCTGTGGACTGGGATGGCACTATCATCTCCTCATTTGATTTTGGGGCTATGCCACCTGTGTCCAGAGTTGCAGTCTTATGAACCTCTGAGGATCCTGGAACAACAGGTGCACTTGGTTCTTCACTATCTTCAGGTGTCTTCACATCCTTTTTGCTGGAGAAGTCTGGTGATGGGTTCATGTAAGGAGGTTAGGATGCAATCTTATCATAACTATGTAAGTTGTGGACACTTCTGAGTGGTTCTGGGAAAGACTAAACAGTATGAACCAGCACAGAGGGCTTCGAGGGTTTCAGTTCTGCCAACATTTATTGAGGGTTAAAAAAATAATTGAATTCAGCAGGACTTATTGCCAACCAAATGTACACATTTGTGATTTAATATGTTAGCACTTAGAAATTCCACTATACATTTCAAAAGCAGAATTCTGAGTCAGAAGCTTTGACAATGTGTAGCATTATTAGTACAAAGTTTGAAGTTCTATATTTCAGAATCAAGGGTATGAATTCATTATCCACTGTGTGCATGTATAGATGTGCACACATAGTAAAGCATAATACATCTGAAGACTAGTGATAATGTCCAGTGCAGCATATATTATATATGCAAAGTATTCCAGACTGGAGATTTCCAGTTTCATAAGAAGTGTATAGCAAATGATGACAGTAATACCAGCCTCTTTGAAGGCAATGGTGAAGTTCTTGTGAATTCAAATGAGAGAGATTCAAGTCTTATAAGAACTGCAGCATACCACATAACTTGGTAAAACAACAGCGACCATCATTATTGAAAATGAGTTGAACATAGCTAAAACTCTATTACATTACTTTACAGCATAAATAAATAAATTGAAACATGTTCCAGTACCAGGAGCAACAATCCTTAAATAGACCCCTCCAACACTCTACTTGCAACAAAAGTGTTAGAGAGTGCTAGCATGGTGACCCATTATTTGCTTTTGCACTAAGAAAAAGGAGTAACATTTTTGATCCCTGCTACCAATCATAATCATCCAGAAATTCTCAGAGGAAGGTTCTTTGGAAATTATGGGAGCCTGGCCCTATCCTTCAGAACTTATCACAGTTGTTGATCATAACTTAGGAACAATTAGTTACAAATAAAAAATTATCTGTAGTTAATTATCTTTTTCAGCAATGGCAAAGATATGACTGGTGACTTTATCACACAAGCCTGTTTTCTTCAAGCAACCATGTTAGTGAAGCAAATGGGAACATCCCAGTTTGAATACATTCAGTATCACACTTCTCTGCAATTGTGGGAGTGTGCTGCTTTGGCAATCCATGGTCCCTTCTGCACTGATTCAATAATCCCACCTTCCTACCTATGTAGGCCCTACTCAGCACATGCATGCCTTTAATTTTTTTTTCTAGAATTATGCCTGCAAAGCAAAAAACACACAACCCCCCCCCAAAAAAAAACCCACCTACCAATGAAAGGCATGGAGTAAAAGCAACCTCAGCCTGCTTGGCAATAATGAGGGGGAGAGGAGGAGAATCACACCCCCTCATGCCACGTGACTGCTGTCATATCATTACTGAAGTGGAAGGGGCCTATTGCACCAGGGGGACTAATGGAATAGCAATGATATTGGGAGATATTGATGGGTTTTCCCCATAAGTGTTACTGTTAGGTGGATTGACCAAACCCAAAGGGTGCTCATCAATGGGTCCTCTTCATCCTGGAGAGAAGTGACTAGTGGTTACCATAGGGTTTTCTCCTGAGCTGAGGGCTATTCAGCACCTTTATCAATAACTTGGATGAGGGAAAAGAGGGCATGCTTATCAAATTTGCAGATGACACCAAATTAGGTGGGGTAGAAAATACCCCTCAGGCTTGGATCAGAATTTGAAATGACCATAACAGATTAGAAAACTCGGCCAAAACTAAGAAAATGAATTTCAACAGGGAGAAATGTAGGCTACTACACTTGGGCAGTAAAAATGAAACACACAGATATAGGATGGCTAACACTTGATGGCAATACATGCAAAAGAAATCTAGGAGTCTTAGTGAACCACAAACTGAACAAGAGTGAGCAGTGTGATGTGGCAGCTAAAAAAGGCAATGTGATTCTAGGCTGCATCAATAGGAGTATAGTATCTAGATCAAGGGAAGTAATAGTGCCACCATATTCTGCTTTGGTCAGACCTCACCTGCAATACTGTGACCAATTCTGGCCAACACAATTCAAGAAGGATATTGAGAAGCTGGAATGTATCCAGTGGAGGGCAACCAGGATGGTGGGAGGTCTGGAAGCCATGCCCTATGAAGAGAAGCTTAGGGGGCTGGGTATGGTTAGCCTGGGGAAGAGAAGGTTAAGAGGTCACATGATAGCCGTGTTTAAATATTTGAAGGGATGTCATACTGAAGATGGAGCAAGCTTGTTTTCTGCTGCTCCAGAAACTAGGATACAGAGCAATGGACTCAAACGGCAGGAAAAGAGATTCCACCTAAACATTAGGAAGAACTTCCTGACAGTAAGAGCTGTTTGGAAGTGGAATACTTCCAATTATTCAGAAATTGCATATGTACACTATGATTATCAAGCCTGAACTTTGGAATGGGTAATAAAATGTTATCCAGTGTGGTTACACATGAAACTGGTGCACTAATAACTTATGGGACAGATGATTGGTTCCTTTTGAATGTGCTGATAATATATACATTGGTACATCTTCTTGTCTGCTTGGCATGGAACCTGATTAGCCAGTATTCTATTAGCCAGTATAATCAGGGTCTGATTAGCCAGTATTCTATGACTCTCTTTTGTTCTCTTATCTGGGTCTGGAGATAATTCATATAAAAAGAAGAGACCATACATTCACACCAATCTTTGTCTGGTAGAATTGGGCTGATCTGACCCACCCCTTTTTTTTTTTTTTTTAAAGAGACAATTGCTCCCATAAGTACTGAATATATTCTGGGAATTAGGCTACCTGATGACATAGCAGTATTTCTCATATGATGGGGAGCAGGTAGCTTCTTCTGAAAGACATATGATATCTTTGTTCTGCCACATGCAGACAGGGTTGTTGCCAAATTCCCTGCTAACTTAATGGGATAAAGGAGTGTGGGTGGGGACTTTTTACTAAGGGGAGCTGAAGAGGACGGGTGGCGAGTGAGAGGCAGCGGCAAGCAGGGAGGCAGAGGCTGGCTCCACCCCCACTTCCAGCTTCCTGAGCTCCTTGGCAGCAGCCAGCAGCAGCAGCATTAGGCCACGGAGGCTGCTCTGATCCACGGCCGCTGGGAATAGACTGCGGCGGCAGCTGGGGGCAGTGACGGCCAGGCCATGGCGACTAGGCCGTGGCAACTAGGCCACAGCAGCAATGATGACCCGGTCACACCGACGGTGTCCAGGTGGGCTGCATCGTGGGCCCCTTTGACCATCCTCCCATGCCCAACTTACGCATATCACCGCTGGGGGTGGTGCCCAAGAAAACCCCGGGGGAGTACCGCCTCATTCACTACCTGTCATACCCAAAAGAGCCTTCGGTCAACAATGCTTTCCCACCGGAGCTTTGCATGGTGAGGTATGCATCGTTGGATCACGCTGTCTGCCTTATTCAAACATGCGGTCATGGCACACTCATGGCAAAATGTGACATACAATTGGCATTAAGGTTGTTGCCAGTCCATCCAGATGATCACTGCCTGCTGGGCTTCAAATTACAGGACAAGTGGTACTATGACATGGCTTTGCCCATGGGTTGTTCAGTTAGCTGCACTGCCTTCAAGGCATTCAGCATGTTCATGGAGTGGGCTCTTCAGCACAGGGCAAGATCTCCATTTGTCACACATTATCTGGATGACTTTCTAATGGTGGGGCTGGCCAGGTGGCCAGCGTGTGGGGTTTTACTCTTTTCCTTCTAGGCCCTGGCTGCAGAAATTGGGGTCCCGTTGGCACCTAAAATAACAGTTGGGCCACCTATGTCCCTGGTGTATTTGGGGAAACAGCTGGAATTGGTGCTGGGAGTGTCACGTCTGCCAGAAGAAAAACTGGCCGTGTTGAAGATGATGCTAGCAGGCTTATTGGGGAGGGGAAAAGCCACGCTGAAGGACGTGCAGTCACTACTCGGTCATCTGAACTTTGCATGCAGGGTGGTGTCACCGGGGAGGGCGTTCTGTGCATAAGTAGCGTGCCTCACTGGTGCGATCAGATCACTTCATCACCACATTCGTTTGACTATAGGGGTGAAAGAGGACATGAGGGTATGGCTTTCTTTCCTCGAACATTACAATGGGGTCACCATGTGGCAGGACCATTTGGAATTGGGGGATGGCCTTCAGGTACATTCTGATGCAGTGGGCAGCCTTGAATTTGTGGTATATTACAATGGCCACTGGTGCACACAACCATGGCCAGAGCAGTGGGCTGGGCTAGAGTTGTCCAGGGATCTCACATTCCTGGAATTCTTCCCCATTCTGGTGGCTGTTGCATTGTGGGGGGAGGAATTCAAGGACAAGAGGGTTTGATTCTGGTGCGACAATCAGGCTGTGGTCAGGATCATCAACAGGCAGTTCTCCAGGTGTGAGAGGGTCATGAGGTTGGTGAGCAGGTTCATGCTGGTTTGCTTGGAGTCTAACATCAGTTTCTACGAACGACATATCCCAGGCATGGATAACAAGATAGCAGATGCTTTGTCTCAATTTCATGATGAACGGTTCCGTACTCTGGCCCCGAAAGCTGATGTGACAGGAGGAGGCGGTTCTGGAGATAAGTTGGACCCAAGCCATTTAGGGCTTTAAAGGTAATAACCAACACCTAAAAGTGATGTATCAGACTTGATCAGTTCATCCATACCTTCTCAAGAGCAAGAAGATGATAGCAGATGCTGCAAAAGTTCATTTTTGGAATACAACCCAAAGAATCCCCAAGCCACCATGGGCACCTGGGGATTCTGGGAGTTATAGTCCATAAAGTAAGTTTTCCAAGCTCTGGTTAAAAAAAAAAATAGATCAGCCACCAAACTGTTGAGCTGGACTGCTCCTCTGACAGCACAGAAGGAGAATGTGGTTGTTTGTTTCTTTAACAGAGTGTCATGATAAAAGAAAATACCTTCATCTTGGATCTGGATTGTCCCTCTGGCTCTGTACAGGAATAAAGGACTGAAGTTTATCACTAAAATATTTTTTCCAAATGTGTATCAAATGATCATAAGTTATTTATTATTACTGTTACTAGTACATTTCTGCAAGAAGATAATATTTGTGGTATCAGGACTTAGTGCTGCTATATTGGTACTTTGGCGATTACATCATTTGCCTATTACAAATTGACCAATTTAGAACATACATTCGTACATAGATTCAATTTGTGGGGAAATAGATTTCAGAATCTGTATAAATGAGTTTCAAGGATAAAAGAGGGGTTTTGAGCTGTATCGTATTGATTTGACTTCACTTCCTGCATAATACATTACATGTAAGCAAGGGAAGCAAATTATGCACTATAAATTACATGTCAAACAATATATGCTGAAGTATCAGTCAGCAGTCTCAATGCAGATTGCTGAATCAACAAGAGGATTTTCAAGTAATGCCTTGCCTCTATTTACTTCATACATAAAGCATTAGTGAATGAAACATTAAATGAAAAGCATTACTATTTTGAACATTACTGTACAGAAAGCAGACACACGTTTTTGTCTCACATTTTAGAAGATGCAATGCAAACAAGCAAACCACACTTTGATGAATATTGAAAAATGGAAGAGAAGTGGAAAGGAAAATCACAATAATGGTAAAGGTGCCCCCCCCATGACTTCTTTACTACTCTTTACTAGGGTCAAACTGTGCTTGTAGTGAAATCCTGTGTGTTTTTCCTCAGCCTGACTGAGTTCAGTGGAACTTTCTTCTAGGTGAGTCTGTATAGGATTGCATGCTTAACCTTTAATACATAAAATACAGCCACATAAGTTTTATTGTCTTACTCAAAAGTAGATGCAGAAGAACTGGATATTGTTTAAGGTTGTAACATGAGTCAAGAATCTTTGTACCAAATATGTATTAGGGGAGTCATGTTTACCATTTGCATGAAGGGAAAGGGAAACCTCCATTCATTTCCGTGAAGCTATATTTCATATGTAAATTGCAGGAGTTTGTTTGGGGATATGGATCACAATGGGAAACACAATGGGGATAAAAGATTAAATCCCTCCTATTGGAAACATAGAATTATTAAATTTTCATGAAACCAGAAACATATTTGTTGAACATGACTAATTTCATAAGCAAAGAAGATGAAAGGAAGTTCAGCCAAGTGATTTTGTATTTGATAACATCGACAAGGATACTTCTGGCCAGATACTGGAAAAATTCAATTGTTCCAAATATAGAAGAATGGTTTCACAAAGTACAAGATATGATGGAGGCAGATAGATAACCTCTACTGCTATCACAAAAATCCACAGATGTTGATGAAGCATAAATTATGACTTATTTTTTACGTAATTATAATGAGCCAGAACAGGCTCGTTGTGTGTGTGTGTGTGTGTGTTTATGTATGTGTGTCTGTGTTTCTTTTATTTTTATTACCTTACTAGATTTAAAGGCTACTTAACATATTTGAGTTCTACTTAATTAATTGGCAAAATAACTTTAGACTTATCTAATTATTTGATAAAATAACAAAATAATCTTGAAATAACATTGATATAAACACAGAAGTAACTTCAGATTACAGAAAGTTTTTTGTGTGTTCTTTTGTTTTTTCTTTATCTATTTTCTCATTATTTAATTATCAATATATTTTAGAAGCTAGAAAAGAAAATAGAAATAATTTTCTGACTAGAAGAGCAACTAGGAGGAAGTATTTACATGTTTGTTAGTTCCTAATTCAAGATAATATCGTGGTTCGTTTGGGTGTGTTTTTGTTACTGTAAAATGTATGTTGAATTTGTTTATTTGTGAATATTAAATGTTATACTGTTGTGTGTGGAGGGGAGAGGAAACACAGAATTGCAGGACTGTCTTGTTCTCCTAGCACGTTGAATATACATTATAATGGTAATTTCCATATAGCCAAATACTGAGTTTAACTGTTAGCAAGTATTGCAGCTATTTCTCTAGGGCCAGACGCAATGTGTATTCCAAAGAAATATTGTATGGCAGATTTACTGGCAACCTGGTCTCTGAAAGATGTTGCCTTTGCAACAACATGGAAGTAGAGTCCTTGAATCATATTCTTTTATATTGCAAATGTTATACCCAAATTCATCAAGATATAATCTATCCCCTGGTCAGAATGATGAGGGGAAGATCAGAAATCTTCAATGTACAATTTTTTATGGAAGACAAATGCCCAAAGGTTATTCTAGCTGTAGCCAACTTTCTTTTGGAAGCTGCCAAGGTTAGAACCCCTTTTGTACAAAGCAATGGCCAGAGTGTAATTTAGGAATTTTAGACATTTCTGTCATATGCGGGTTTTATTGTTGACTGTTCTTACTGTTTGTATGTGTAAACTTTGGGTCTATCTACCGCAATAAATGATGACTGACTGAATTGCAGGACTGTAATGTTAGAAGGGGCTCCAGGGTTATATATAGTCTAGCACTCTGAGGATTAAGGATATATACTGCTAAAAGCATCCCTCACATGTGACAATCCAGTTACCAGTTAAACAAAGGAGAGCCCACCATCACCTGAGATAGCTTGTCAAACAGTGCATACCATCAAGAAGTTCTTCCAAATATTTAGTCAAAATCTCTTTTTCTGTCATCTGAATCCAGTAATTCAGATACTGCCCTCTGAAGCAGCAGAAAATGACTCAATACCACTTCTCTCCAGGATCATGAGAAACATTTGTGAATACTCTTTGGATACAGCTCATCAATCAACTATCATGTCATACAAGGACCTGATCCAGATGGGGATATTCATCATCATCATCATCATCATCATCTTTATTCCTATCTCACTTTTTCCCTGACTTAGGATTCAAAGCAGTGTACAATAAAAAGACATTGTTAAATCAGCAAAATATTTATTTATTTATTCATTTATTGTATTTATACCCAGCTCTTCAGCCACATTAAACAACAAAAAAGTCTAAAATAGCTTAATTTTTTTAAAAAAAGCACACATATATACCAGCACAATGATTAGCAGAGATCGGCAAAGACTTGCCAAAACAAGAAAGTATTTAATTGGCTCCTCTCTGGCTTCTCTTCCCAAATGAAGATTCAGGAAGGACTCATCCCGCACTTTCTGCAAGTGCGCTGATGACTAAAAAGGCCAATCTGAGATATACAAGTCTGGTTGCAGAAAGCACATCAGAAGGTTTCCTTGGGTGATGTTTCCGGGTTGTGATTTTTTTCTGCGTTGTCATTTCTCTTCAAGACTTGTTCGGTGTGAGTTCTCAAATAAGGCTGGAGCATTGTCGATAGTGTGTCTCCATGCCTCCAGATGTGAGGCCAGGGCGGACCATTGTTGGTGATAATTTGGCCAAGCCTGAGGTGTTGTTTCAGGGAGTCCTTGTATCGTTTTTTTTGGAGCACCCCTCTTATGCTGACCCGTGGCGAGTTCACCATAGAATACTATTTTTGGGAGGCAATGGTCCTCCATCCTAGAAACATGCCCTGCCCAACGCAGCTGTGTTCTCAATATCATGGCCTCAATGCTGGTGATCCCTGCTTGCTCAAGGACAGCAACATTCGTCACATAGTCAGTCCAGTGTATATTTAGTTAGGATTGTGCATAAACAGCGCTGATGGAAGCGTTCGAGGAGTTGTAAGTGGTGGTGATAGCTGAGATGCAGTCATCATCACCCTGTACAAGAAAAAAGGAGCAAAATCCGATTGCTCAAACTATCGAGGCATAACACTGCTCTCTATTGCTGGAAAAATCCTTAATTGGCTCCAGAAGGAAGACAAAGGGGGTAACAATCTGACTTCTCTGGGCAGAGAGTTCCAGAGCCTGGGGGCAGCCACTGGAGGGGGGCACTCCTATTCTCATAGAATCATAGAGTTGGTAGAGACCACATGGGCCATCTAGTCCAACCCCTGCCTTGCTCTACGCAATCAAAGCATTCCTGACAGATGGCCATCAAGCCTCTGTTTAAAAACCTGCAAAGAAGAAGATTCCATCACACTCTGGAGCAGTGCATTCCACTGCCGAATAGCTCTTACCATCAGGAAGTTCTTCCTAATGTTTAGGTGGAACCTCTTATCAGGTTTTTTTTTTTTTTTTTTTTTTTGCGGGGGGGGAGGTAACATGTAAAGGTAGCATATACCTTCAAGGTGATAACTACCACATTTACTCATGTATAAGTTGACTTCAAGTGTAAGTTGAGGGCTGGTTTGGGGACCAAACTATGGATTTTGATAAGATCTATAGATAAGTCGAGGGTCATTCTGTGGAGAGGGAAAAGCACCAGCATTGCATCAGAGGACCAGCTGCCCATTTTTCTGCCCAGTAGAGTTTTTACTCTTATCAAAAAGGAACCATCCCCTTCTCTGAGTAGAGTAGTGAGAACTTAGTCCATCCCAAGAGAACCTTAAAAAAGCACCACTGCCCCTCCTTTGGGGGGAAGCACTAAAGAGCTGCCACCATTTTCCTGTCCAGAAGTGGTGCCACAGCAGAGAGAGTTTAGGGTGTCTGTGTTCCTTTAGGTTCTCCTGGACTAAGCTCCCTCCTTTCATCACTCTACCCTTGGTGGACCACAAGCTGAACATGAGTCAGCAGTGTGATGCAGCAGCTAAAAAAGCCAATGCGATTCTAGGCTGCATCAATAGCAGTATAGTGTCTAGATCAAAGGAAGTAATAGTGCCATTGTATTTTGCTTTGGTCAGACCTCACCTGGAATACTGTGTCCCATTCTGGGTACCACAATTCAAGGAGGATATTGAGAAGCTAGAACGTTTCAGAAGAGGGTGACCAGGATGGTGGGAGGTCTGGAAGCCATGCCCTATGAGGAGCGGCTTATGGAGCTGGGCATGTTTAGTCTGGAGAAGAGAAGGTTGAGAGGGGACATGATAGCCATGTTTAAATAGTTAAATGGATGTCATACTGAGGATGGGGCAAACTTGTTTTCTGCTGCTCCAGAGACTAGGACACGGGGCAATGGGTTCAAACTACAGGAAAAGAGATTCCACCTAAACGTTAGGAAGAGAACTTCCTGACAGTAAGAGCTGTTTGGAAGTGGAATACACTGCCTCGGAGTGTGGTGGAGTATCCTTCTTTGGAGGTTTTTAAACAGAGGCTGGATGGCTATCTGTAGGGAGTGATTTGATTGTGTATTCCTGCATGGCAGGGGGTTGAACTGGATGACCCTTGTGGTGTCTTCCAATTCTATAAGCAGAAAAGGGGATGATTTCTTTTTTGATAGGAGTTAAGGTACATAACTTAGATTGAACTGTGGCATCATTAAGGCTGGTGTCACCCCTCATAGTTTGGCTCTTTGTACCCCCTTAGTGCTGTCACTGCCTGTGGATAAGTCCATCCAGATTTTGGGGTCTTTTTTGACTAACATTTCTAAACTTATACATGAGTATATACAGTATATACAGTAGTTTGATGCTGAGTGTTTCACAAATCCAATCCAATCTCTCACTCACTTAAGTGTCAAGCTGGTTTGCAAAAACAAAGATGTAGTAAATCATATGTGTGAATGCTTTATTCAAAGCAGATAATTGCTTTATGCTATCCTGCTTACAATATTTTTCATAGGGTTTTCAATAAGGGGGCTTACCGGCTCGCCGGTGGGCCTAATTGCGGCCCGGGCCGGTGCCCCCTCGATCCTCCGCCACCTCGCACTGCCCCAGTCCAGGAAGGAGCCCCCCCAACTGCATGGGTGGCGGAAGGGGCCGCCATTCCCCAGGGCTCCTTCTTCTCTGCATCCACTGGGTGCCAGGAAGGGCACGAAGGCTCAGCCAATGGGGAGGGACGGTCCCTCGCCCGATTGGCTGAGTTGCAGAACCGGGGAGGGACATCTGGCTGCACTTCCGGTGCGGCCGGATGATGCAGCTGGCCGCGCCTGGCGCAGGTATAAAAGCCCACTCCTGGCGCAGCCCCCAGCAGTTGCCAGCCAGGAGCTGAAGCCCCGTCCACCCTCCCTGGGTTTATATAGGTATGATGATGTTATCCTGTCACGATTTGCTGGCGGTTGGCATGGGTCCCGATCCGGGTTGGTGGGGGACCCAGGGGTCTCCATCAAGTTCAAGTTTAAGTTTAAGTTCAAGTTCATGGAGACCTAACCCCCACGGTACCCGTGGTTAGAGCTGTTAACATCTTGTTTCCAGGTGAAAGGGGGAGTGTCGAGTGAGACAGCTCAGCCAGGGACTTCCCCTTCAAGAAGTAGTCAGTAGCAACTGACATGGCGGCCACTGAGCAACACAGGGTTGGTCAATGAAGGGATCCAGACCCATGCCACAGTGCCAACCATTTGCAGCCACCAGCAAGTTGTGGCCTTTTCATGCCAATCTATATACTATCAATCAATATATTGCTAACCTGTACCTAACACTTATTTTCCAATTGTAATCAATACATAGTTGTAGAAAAATTCTGTGTCTGTGTGTTCTTTAGGGGAGGACGGGGGAGTATGGTCTGGGTCCGCAAATGATTGTAGTCTATCATAGAATATTACCTACCATGGGACACTATCAGATAAACAGGCCACTGTCAGGTCTTGAAAATATGAAGTGGAGCTTCACAGCTATAGAAATTATAATACTGCAAGATAATATCCTCTATGATCATATTGTGATAGTATTGTTAGCCTCAATTGCAACAAACTTATTACATTAATAAGAATTTTGTAAGTCATCACTTATGTAAGAGCCATTAATTAAATGGGTACACTTTAGTTCAGACTAAACATACATTTGGATTTAGGCCAATATATTGTAGCTTGTTCTTACTTTAGTTGGAGCAATTCATTTTTTTACTAAAAATGCCCTTAGACCCCCACCCCCATGATAGAGTTTGTAGGGTGATTCCCCCCCTCCCACTGTGTTGGCTTCCCCTGGGAAGTTTTAGGCCTAGGAGATAACCTTTTTAAAAATTGAATTTAATCTGTTTCAACTTGCCACCCCTGTTCTAAGTTATATTGTGTTTCAGAGGCCTAAAATCCAGAATTGGGTGCCATGAACTAGCAAGTAGACCTGACTTAGTGTGTGATGGATTGAAGGTGTTTCTCTAGAGCACCAGCACACACACAAAAAGAACATATAGGTATTTTCATGCCATTTGAGACAGTTTTTTTTGTTTGTTTTTTTTAACAACGTAACTTATGCTCTGCCAGCCTAGAAAGTTGTTTATGGGCCAGGGTGTAATCTGACAGTTTTGTAAAACGTTTTGTAAGGGACTGTTTTCCAATAGACTCATTGTTTAGCAGAGGTTGCTGTTTGCATCATCATCATCATCGGTTCAGGGACAAACTACTTTATATTCATTTCCTGCATTAAGAAAGTAACCTATTTGCAATTTCTCCTGTGCCACAACAACCATTATTTATAGATTCACATAGCCATTGAGAAGAATATTGATTCAGTCAGGCTTAGCAGAGGTGGGCAACAGATCTGCTTAGCAGTGTAATAAGGACTGTCATCTTATTACTTGCTTTACAATCACATTTCTTCAAGCGACAGCTTGAGGAAATAGAAGGCACTTTGGATTTCAGATTCCCTCTAGACTCTAGTTTAATTTACATCACAGGCTTTAAGTACTGTCACTAGCATGTTAATGTAACCTTCAGAATAACATCTTTGCAACCTTTGATTTTTTTAAAAAAATATGCTAAATTCTTTCATCCTAAACACAATGCCCCTTTGCCTAGCATAAGCAGCAATAGAATTTTGTCTCATAAAAGTGTGCCTTCATTTCACATGATGAATTATGCAAAATCTAGTCAACTCCTCTTCCTCCTCCTCTTCATATTAAAACTGAATAATAAAATGATGTATGACTGAAGTATGCAAGGGGCATAAACGTTTCCACAAAACTTGAAAAGTTACTTTAACATCAATAAATACAATGACATGCTGAACCCATCTATAACTTAGCAGTGGTGGGATGATGCTCTTGGAGTAGGGTAGAGCTTTGAACTTAGACTGCTCAGTTGTAGATGGCTGCAACATACCATTATAGTCAGTTGTCTTAAAAGTAAGGTCTGCATTCAGCATGGCATTTGTAGGTGTGCAGGTAATGGCGTAAATCTAACTGCTAATCCCAACTAAACAATAATCAACACTTATGTAAATCCCATTTATTTAATAGGTCCATTTCTGTTATTGTAGGAACTAGCCATTGCATTTAAGCCAATATATTTTAAGTCGGGGTGGGCAACTCTGGCAACGTAAGGGCAATTTTTCTGTCCGCGGGACCCTCCGGTGGCTGCAAAAACTCAAAAATTCCCCCATCACTCTAAAGTAAAACAAAACAAACCAGGAAGTGGCCAAAAGTCCACTTCTCTTTTTTTGGGGGGAGGGGGGAAGACAGGTAGTTTTTTATGTGAACCTGTTTAATCTATTTAAAGGTGAATTGCCATTCCTGGAGACTTCCAGGAGTAACAAACGTTTCAGAAATAGTTTGAAGGGATTGCTGCGTGTGGCTCCAAGGCCATGCTTTGTCCACCCAATTTTAAGGGTACACTTAAAAACATAAAGAACAAAGACAGTGATATTTTATTTCTGCATATGGAGATATTTTCATAGAATCATAGAGCTGGAAGAGACCACAAGGGCCATCCAGTCCAGTCCAACCCCCTTCTGCCATACCCAAATTCACAATAAAATCAATGAAAGCATTGATCAAGACTAGCTGAATCTCCTGGCTAAGGGTTGATGCAGCTGGTCTGATGGCTCTACTATTAGACAAAATGAGGCAACTGCTTTAGGTGATAGATAATGGATCAGGAGCCTTGAAACTCTCAAGCATTCCCATCCACTGCCAGACAAGAACTGTGTATACCACATGACAGCATATCCTTCTTCCATCTGGTGTAAGATATTACCCTGAGAACACGTGCTATTATTTATTATAAGTTTTAAAATAAATTAAAAATTACAAAGATCAGAAACAAAGAAAACATAGAAAACTGAAATACCTTAAAGTAAAAATTAAAGAATACAAAGCAAAAGTAAAGAAAGGAAAAGAGAAAGAAAGAAAAGAAGAAAAAGTGACTTCCAATCTTCCTTTCAGCAGTTATATATGCGTAGTTATTGACAGCACTCTCTCCCAAATTATCATATGATCCCTTATTTCAATAGCCTATTTTTTCTTCTTCTAATCATCAAAATCAAAAGTTAATCAGGTCATTTTCTTTCCCCCTGCCAACAAAAAGTCTCCAGGACAACTCCTTAATATGGATATCAGATTGGATAAAACTGCAAGATACAAAACTGTTAAAACTAGAAGGCTTCAGTCTTAGATTAGGCTGGCATGCATATATTGGTTACAGAAAGGTGAAAATCAACAAAGAATGTAACAATCACTACATTAGAAAACCACTACTAAAAGTCTTGGAAAATTTGAACAAATAGTTGTATATGAAACTACCTCTTTGTTTCACAACAATAGTGAAACAATACTTTTTAGAAAACGACACGGGAGACTGCCAGACTAGGACAGTCTGGGATGCAGGGAAGGCAGTTTTTAGAGGGTTACTAATCAGAAGAGGGACAGAGAAGAAAAAACAGAACACACAGAGATTTCACTTCCTAATCAATGAGCTAAAGAAAAAAGAAGAAGAGTTAAGACAAAACCCAAGTAACGAAAAGGTGATCAGGCAGATAAAATTGATTCAAATGCAGATAAATTGGGAGAACATGTCAAATATAGAAAAGAAGTTGAAGAGGATGAGACAAGTAAATTTCGAACATGCTAATAAAATAGGAAGATGGTTGTCCTTTAGACTAAAGAAAGAAAATGAGAAGAAGATCATTACAGAAATAAAGAGGAAAGAGAAAATTATAACAAGATCAGAAGAGATAAAACAACTATTCAAAGAATATTATGCCAATCTTTATAATCAAAAAGAAACAAAAAATGACATTATAACGAGAATGAAAGAATTCCTAGATAAACAAACTTTGCAAAAAATTAATACAGAACAAACGAAAATATTGGAGGCATCAATTTCTATGAATGAAGTTATATCGGCGATAAGAGGATTAAAGATGAACAAAGCCCCAGGTCCGGACGGATACACGGCTCTTTTCTATAAAAAATTGGAGGATGAATTGAGTATACCTCTCTATCAAACATTTAATGACATCGATAAAAATGGGATTCCTAAATCTTGGACAAATGCAAACATAACAATAATACCAAAAGAAGGGAAAGACAGCTTAGAAATCTCAAATTACCGACCCATTTCTCTACTCAACCTAGACTACAAGATGTATACTACAATACTGGCAGAAAGATTAAAGAGAGTGTTAAAAGAAATAATTCATACAGACCAAAAGGGATTTCTGCCAGAAAGACAATTAAGCCATAACACAAGATTTATATTAGACTTAATAGAATACTTTGAGGTGCATAATGAGAAGAAAATGGGGTTAATGTTTGTCGACGCGGAAAAAGCGTTCGACAACGTTAACTGGGAATTCATGTTGGAAGTCTTAAGGAGGATGGGAATGGGGGAGAAATTTAGGAAAAGAATACATTGGATTTATAAAGAACAAACTGCCCAACTTATAATTAATGGTGAAAAAACTGAGAGCTTCAATATTAGCAAAGGGACAAGACAAGGTTGTCCTATGTCACCATTGTTATTCATACTGGTCCTGGAAACTCTAAATAATAATATAAGATCAAATGCCGAAATACCGGGAGTAAAGATAAAAGGGCAGGTACATAAACTGAAAGCTTTTGCTGATGATCTGGTCATCACTATGGAAAACCCAACCGATCAAATAACTGAGATTCTGGAGGTAATGAAAAATTTTGGAGAACTTTCGGGATTTAAGTTGAATAAAGAGAAAACAATGATCTTGACAAAGAATATGAGTAAAACAGAAGAACAAGAGTTAGAACAGAAATCGGAATGTCAAGTTAAGAATAAAATCAGATACCTAGGCATTTGGATAACAAGGAGGAATGGGGACTTATTCGAGAATAACTATGGGAAAGTATGGTCAGAGATTAAAAAAGATTTGGAAAGATGGAATAGATTAGGCTTAACCTTCCTAGGGAAGATAGCAGCAATAAAGATGGTAATTTTACCAAAATTACTTTTCCTCTTCCAAAATTTACCAATCATAAACAGCGATAAGGTTTTTGTGATGTGGGAAAAAGATCTGAAACACTTTATATGGGAAAAGAAAAAAGCAAGAATTAAATGGAATTATTTGATAGACAAGAAGGAAAGAGGGGGTTGTGGATTACCAGATATAAGAACATATTATGAAGTGGCTGTATTAATATGGATAAAGGACTGGGTTAATTTAGACAATGAAAGAATACTGAATGTAGAAGGACATGACATAAGGTATGGGTGGCACGCGTATCTGATATATAACAAAGAAAAAGTAAATAAGGATTTCTCAAATCACTGTATAAGGAGGGGGTTATTAAAAGTATGGAAGAAGGTTAAAGACAGACTTTACTATAAGGTCCCAGTTTGGGCTTCTCCACAAGAAGCATTTATGGCAAGAGGGAAAAACACAAAAACATGGTTAAGATACTCCGACATAACAGAAGAAGAAGAGGGGGAAGGAAGTAATCCAAAATTAAAATCTAGAGAAGAACTACATTTAAAACATAACATTAATTGGTTTACATATTACCAGTTGAATGAAAGATACAAAGAGGATCTGAGGCAGGAGGGGATACAAACAAAATTGAATGAGTTAGATGAACTACTCCGAGACTCAAAAAAGAAAAAACAGATTTCAAAAATATATGAAATCCTACTCTCTAGGAAACTAGAACAGGACAACATAAAGGACTACATGGGGAGATGGGCCAAAGATATAGGCTATAACATAAACTTGGAAGACTGGGAAATAGCTAGGAAAAGATCAAGATTATTCACCGCATGCCAAAATCTGAGAGAGAATTATGTAAAAATCTCCCAAAGGTGGTATTATACCCCAGTGAGAATAAACAAAATGAATGCTAAGATGAATGCTTCATGTTGGAAATGTGGGAAAGCTAGGGGTTCACTATTCCACATGTGGTGGAACTGTCCTCTAATTAAGAAATATTGGGAGAAAGTACATGCTAAGATAAAGCAGATATTGAACATAGAGCTAGAATTCAAACCAGAATTGTATTTATTAAACGTAATAAAAGGACTAAAGAAGAATGAGGAAAAACTATATTGGAAGATAATATTATATATGTCTACCTCTGCAAGACTGATGATAGCTAAAAAATGGAACAGAAAGGAAGTGCCGACTGTCAAGGAATGGGAGGATAGACTTTTAGACATGATAGAAATGGATGAATTGACGAATAGATTGAGAAATAAGGATAATGGGCATGCAAAGAGGGAATGGTTTGCTTTAATCAAATTTTGGATTAAATCAAATGACATAGAAGAAACAAATGAGTTATATCAACTCAATGAAATTGCTTAAGACATGCGATGGCAAGCAAGGAAACAGTTCAACCTAATGTCGAGTTGAATGAATGATTTGGTTCAATCTGGGGATATCATTATATTTCAAGTAAAAATAGTGAAAGGAAAGTTTGTTACAAGAAATAAAAATGTAACGAAAGGGATGAAATGAGTTAGGATTAGAGATAAAGAAAAGAAGGTGATTAATAAAAGACTATAAGGACTATATTTAGATGGGGAAGGGCATAAAGAAGGAGTACAAAACAATAAGGAAGAAGGAAAAAACGGTTAAAATGGAGATATTGTAATATGGTAATGTAACAAAGTACGGGGAGCGAAAAATAAGGAAGAGAACAAGGATAGGAAGTCAACCTTGAGATCAATAAAGGAAGTCTTATCATAAGCTGGGAAGAAGAAAGGAAAAGAAAATGGAATTGTATAGAATGTGAAATGGGTTATGTTACAACTGTGTTTATACAAAGTTGGATAAGCAGAAAATGTAAACTCTGGTTATTTGTGTTTAATACTAGATTGTAATAATAGGGGAAAATATTAATAAAAAATAAAAATTAAAAAAAAAAGAAGAAACTACCTCTTTGGATATCCCCTCAGGAAGCTTTTAAGAGCAAGTAGAAAAACACCGAAACTCAGTTAAAATACAGTGATCTTTTAAATAAGGAAGGTGGAGGAGAATTTAAACTTAAAACAAAAGAAGAACTTGGTATACATCGGTTCACATATGCACAAATTAAACAAAGATTCAAGGAAGATTCAAAGGAGAAGGGATTTGAAGAAAAAGAAAATGAGTTTGATAAAATCATATGGGGCCCAAATAAACACAAAATCACTAAATTATATAAAATCTTATTAACAAGAGAACTGGAACATGATACAATTAAGGAATCCATGCTGAAATGGGCAGTGGACTTCGGTTACAATCTAGAACTGGAAGCATGGGGAAAAGCTAGAGAAAAAAACAAACACATTTTCAGCTTGCCAAAAACTCAAAGAAAATTATTTTAAGACAGTTCATAGATGGCACTATTGTCCAACTAAATTAGGGAAAATGTTAAAAATGGAGAATAGGAACTGCTGGAAATGCAAAGAAACTTCAGGATCCCTATTTCACATGTGGTGGAATTGTAATCTTATCAAAAAATTCTGGGTGAAAATACATAGGGCAATCAAATAAATGTTCCACATGCATTTCCCTATGAAACCTGAGCTTTACCTATTAAATATGGCACAAAGTCTAAAAAAAAGAAGATGAAAGATCTAAGTGGAGAATAATTCTATACTTCATGACAGAGGTTATACTGACTATCGCATGAAGATGTAAACTAAAGGAAACCCATACCATAGATGACTGTTGGAGAAAGTGATAGATATGGCTTGTATGGAGAAGCTTACTTTTGAATTGATACAAAATCATTCACAATTTCAGGAAACAGAATGGAAACCAGTAATGGAATTTTGCAAAACAAAATGGGAAATTGAATGAACAACTAATATAAAATGATGATGATGATGATGATGATGATAAATTGTCTTTAACAACTTATATAAAGGAGGGGGAAAGAAAAATAGAGGAATCTATATGTATATCTATGTATATCTATATCTATCTATCTATCTGTTGGTTAATAGAATAGCCCCTGGCTAAACTCTCTTTTGGAATATAACTGAATGAATGTAGATAAAGAACAAGGGTCCAAACAAACAATTTAAGTATGTTTTCTTTATTAATTTTGTGGATGATTGAATTAAATTTTGTTCAGTTACTCAAAGTCAAGCATGATATCAATTATCGTATCTTAAAAAGCTAGAAATCATATAGGAAGCCTAAAGAAGATAGAAAATAATTCAAATATTTTGGAAACTATGTTAAACACAGATTGGAAAATAGTAATAGTATAAATTTGTGAATTGTGGAAAGAAAAATCTACTACAATGTATAACAACAACACAAAATATGTCTTTATGTATGATGTTATACAAACTTTTTGAATGAGGATTGTATTTTATTGTAAATTAATTTTAAAAAGTTCATAAGGGGATTCCAATCTTTGAGAAATGTCACTACTAGTCTTTTTCTAATCAAATAAGATTATTTGTCCATTTCTGCTAAATCTATCAGTTTCATCAACCATTCCTCCATAGTGAATAGTGTTGAACTCTTCCATCTTGTGCATACAACAGTCTTGCTGCCATGGTCATATGTTGAAGAAATCTTCCATGACTCTTTTCCTGTTGTACACCCATCAGTCCCAGAAGAAAAGTTCCAGTTTTAATTTAATACTAACCTTTAAAATCTGCTGCATCAATGTGTTTATTTGAATCCAAATTCTTTTAGCTTTTGCACATGTCCACCACACATGATAAATGTCCCTTCATTTTGTCTGCATTTCCTGAATATTTAGATACACCTTTATACATTCTGGACAATTTATCTGGGGTCATATACTAATGATACATCATTTTATTTAAAAGTTCCTTAACATGATAACATAATATAAATATCAATCCCTTTACAGCATATTTTCTCATTGACCCTTCTATATGTTATAACCAAAAATTCTTAGTCCATTTTATCATACACTATTTGACTTATTCTTCCATTTCATGCCTCAACAAAAGTTTACACATTCCAGCAATTACATGTTCATCATATGCACACAGTTTGGTTTCAAATTCTGACTTACTTTGTTCAAAACCATACATCTTTTTAAAATCAATTTTAAATCTTTCTAATAACTGTAGGTAAGAAAGCCACTGAAAACTATACTCCTTTGCCACTAACTGCTCTATTGATTTAATTTTATGTTCACCTTGACCAGTCTTCATGAGGTGTTGATACCTTAACCACCCTTTAAAGCTCCTCCCCTCTTCTACAGGAAGCTTCTTTTGCTGAGACCCATGGAGGCATTTTCAAGCACAACTGGATTTGTATCTATTCCAGACTCTTAATAAGGCATGTCTCACAAAATGATTTTTAAAATCTACTTTATTTCTTAAATTTCTTAAAACCCACAATTCTTTAAGACACAATTTTTTAATTCATTTGTTATCTATACACTACTGCTCCCTTCAATGATTTGATTTGGTAATTTTTAACTTCATTAAATTCTTCAATTCTATCAATTTATGCACATAATTTTCACAGATACTTATTCTTTGCAGAATCCCTATATTCTATCTTGATTTGCTCCTCTTCCCTGTGCTTTCTAAACCAGTCTATTTAGCGTAATTATACCTGTATTATATTATATATGTGATTTACACACACACACACACACACACACATACATATATATATATATTCTTTACACCCTTCAAAACAAAATCTGGCTCCCAGTTTTGAAGAACAATAGAATCAAAACTCAACACTTACAAAATAATTCCACCCAGGGACAAGAGGATTCCCAGCAGATAATGGCCCATCAACCAACCATTAACCAAACAGACATTAAGGAGCCTTGGATTTCTATACCCATAAACTAACCATTAAATTACACAAATTTACATATACTCCCCAACAGGGGTTAACAGTATATAAACTCCACACACAGACCTACACAACCATTCTCTGAGGATGCCAACCACAGATGCAGACGAAAAGTTAGAAAGAAACTATTCCAGAACACGGCCTCACAGCCCAGGAAAAAACCAAGGAAAATCTATGCTTTTGAACACTTCACTTCCCCTGAGATTAATTTTTAGTGTCCCTCTGAGAAGAAAAATATAAATTTGATTCACTGTGTTAAATGTCTGCTTATGCAAAGTATCTTCAAAAATGTTTTGAAAAAGTAACAAAAGGTGACAGCAAGGTCCTTTTCAGTGGTGTTTTAAAAGAAAAGGAGAGGGAGAGGGAGATGAAGCCTAGTTCAATGTTCTTAAAAGGGCTCTATTTAGAGCACAACTGTGGTATATGTGCTGGACTGGAACTTGGGAGATCTAGGCTCAAGTCCCCACCAAGCCACAAAATTTATCAGATGACCTCAACTAGTCATTCTCCCTCAACTCTGTCTACGTCACAGAGTGGCTAAAAGTAGAAAGTGGGGAGGAAAAGAGCCATGCATACAGTCGGCCCTCCACATTTGCAGATTTAATTTTCTCAGACCTGATTATTTGCAAGTTATTTGCTGCCATCTCCACAGCTGTCCAATGCCACTTTTAATAGGGACTACAAGCCTCATGAGACTGAGAGAGACTGTGAATGTGTGATAAGGCTTTTAAGTCCCTATTAAAAATGGTGTAGGACATCAACGGACGTCGTGGCAAGCCCTATCAGTCTCCTGCTTCTGCCTTGAGAAGAAACCCCACCTTGAAGGCATCTGTGGTGAGTTGGATCTGTGGATCATACCGTACTTTTTTCTGTGTTAAATATGGGGTTTTTTTGAGGAGGGGGGGGCTAGAGGCATTTCTGGTTTTTCCACTTTTACAGGGCTTTTACAGGGGTCCTGCACCCCTAACCCCAGCAAATATGGAGTGCTAACTGTATTGCCTTGATCCAGTGGAAAATGGAACCCTTTCACTCTTTGAAGCAAGACAAGTAATATTGTTACCCCAACTTTCTTCCTTTCATCTCCTTTTCCTTACACTACTGCACTATTGCCTCACTCCCTGCTCTTCCAACTATTTTACTTACCCTGAATGTCTTCCCTATAAAGAGCTATAGCTGGTGTATTGTTAAGAAAAACACAGGTTTTGAATAAAGACATATAATTTTTATTGCATGGTTGGTGCTTCTTTAAAGGAAGGACATTCAAAGTAAGTGAGAATATGTGGAGGCAAAAGCAGCTATGGTGACAGTAGCATGGGAGTGGCATTACCTTAAGGTGATTGGATAAAACGTGGGATTAAAAATATTACTAATAAAGACAATGCAGAAAGAGGCAGCATTTTTCAACTATGAGAGCTTACAGAGAATCACAAGTACATGAAAATAATCTATGAAAATATCTTCATTTTTTTTTAATTTCACCACCTCAGTTGCAGCTACCCTTTGTTCCTGTAAACATATTCTGGTTTATGAATGTGGTTTGGAAATTATGTTTCTTTAATTGCATTTCTGCTTTGACTCTAATTCCTTTATACTTAGGTATTGAGCCAGCCTCAAGATGGTAGATTTGTATTTAGGAAGTTCAGAATCTGCTACTGTCAGTATTGGTCCCTGATGGTACCTAATCCTGCCATTTTCTGTTATTGGTCTGCAACCTTGATATTCAATGTGTTTTGTTTTTCTTGTGCTTGCTAATGAGGCTTCTTTGCCAACTATAGAGGGAGGTGGTAACAGCTTCCATCTCCCTTGCCATTAACATAGATAACTGTCTCTATAAAATCTTAATTTGGTTTGTAGTTATCTTCATTGGAGACTTGACTAATTCTTCTCCCTTTTTTATTTCATCCAAAATCAAATTCATATTATCTTGCCTCTTCTTTTTAAGTTCAACAGTTTGCAGGCAAATTTCAAGGGCTAGCTGCGCAGGTGTTACAGAGGAAATGAAGATATGGCACTTACGTCATGGACTGCAGCCAGAGATCTTGGATTGGTCGTTGAGGCATGGAAATCCATACACACTGAGAGAGTGGATTGTGCTGGCCGGTGACATTGAGTGCAACACTGAGCAGTGTAACTTACCAAGCAGAATTTGGGACCCCTCACTAGAGTGGGGGATCGGAAGACAGGAGGGAAGGCAATATCCCTGGAACTCAATGGCATGAATTGTCAGAATGGGAATGATGCAAGAGAGAAGGACTGTGCCTGCTTTGTGGAAGAAAGGACATCTGATGGTGTCCTGCCCAGTGGAGAAAGCTTCATTGTGCCCAGTAGGAGACAGTGCATTGGGACTACTGAAAAAGAGCAAGAGCGAGGCAAAACAACCCACATTGGTAGTTGAGCTCTTGGAGTGGGAGTCTGCTTCATCAGAGAAGGCTGTCAGTGAGAGTGAGCTGGTGGCAAATGAGGAGAGCCTAACCTGAAAGCACTGAAGGGCAGACTGAGGAAGGCAGGTCCACAGAAACCATGGTGAGTGGTAGTGTGAAGCCATTCTTTGTACAACTTAAACTGAGAAGCCAGATAGGAGGGGGAGTATGAAGTTCACTACCTTGATGGATTCAGGATGCACAAGGTGCCTTATGAATCCTGCAGTAGCCACAGGGTTGGGGTTGCAGTGTGCAGAGCTGCCATTACCCATTAACTTTGTCCAAATGGATGGCAGTGACATCCGTGGGGAGGGTTGGTGTGCCATCAGTCCTCTACAGTTTTTCTTGGCATGGGAGAGCACTGGGAATCCATTAAGTTTGTGTTGTCACCCAACAAAAAGTATTCCGTGGTATTGGGATTGAAGTGGCTGTGTATTCATGACTCTGCGGTCAGTTGGACAAAGGGGACTTTGTCCAACTTTCCTTTCCCCTGAGGGCCACAAGCACACCAAGGCAGGGCACTAGCAGAGAAAACCTTCTCCAAATGGTGGGAGGTTGACCCTACAACAGACTAAGGTGGTTGCTGGGATGTCAGAAGAGGGGCTTGAGGAGATCCCTTTGGAATACTGGGAGCTCTGAGTGGTGTTCTCAGAGAAAGAGTGTGATTTGTTGCCACCCCATCAAAAGACAGACTGTGCCATAGAGTTAACATCAGGAGTGATGCTGCCCAAGCCTAAATTATATACTATGACACCCAAGGAAATAGCTACGGTATGCTGCATGAGTTCATAGACAGGAACTTGGCATGAGGGTTTATCCAGCCAGCAACTTCCCTGATGGGAGGCCAGTGTTTTTTAGAGAAAAGAAAGATGGGGGTTTGAAACCGGTGACAGATTTCTGAGGGTTGAATACCATCAGCACTAGCAACAAGTATCCCATCCCATCAACCCAGGAATTGCTAAGCCATTTTACAACTGGTAAGATTTTATGAAGCTGGATCTGAGGAACACTTACTTTCAAGTAAGATGCAGAAGGAGGATGAATACAAAATAGCCTTTAACTGCCCTTCGTGGTCCTTTCAGTACCTTTTGTCTTAGCAGGTGCTACAGGGGTGGTTACAGCTATGTGCATATCTGTCAAAAAGGTTTTCAAATAAGGAACAAGCTTAGGTGATTTTGGAGAAGGAGGCTGTAGACATCAAATGGGCTTTGGAGATGTGATGGCACCTGCTTGAGGGGGTTGCCCACCTCTTTGAGGTATGGACAGACCATAAGAACCTCAAGGTGCTGCAGACTTCCCAAAAACTAAATCCAAAGCAGGTTCAGTGAGCTAAATTATTTTAGAAGTTTGACTTTCAGTTGAAGTTCCTGCCTGGGGATTTTATTTTTTATTTATTTATTGGCAGATGCTTTGTCCTTCTTGCCTCAGGATTAGAGCCAGAACGCTGAGGTGGTGGATATGGTATTCATGCCCAATCGGCTGGGGCACTCTGTTGTCACTCGTAGGCAAATGCAAGTGGACAGGCAGGCTCCCAAAGTTGAATCATTAAAAACAAAAACAGAGGTTGGGGAAAAAAGCCTATGAAACCGATGACCGGTTGAAATCCCACCAGGGTAAACTGGAGTGCAAGAATGCCATTTGGTATAAAAGGAAAAAAAGTTTATGCACCTGACATACCAAGGTGGGAAATGTTACAACAATGTCATGATGTAAAATCTGTTGGGCATTTTAGGTTTGTAAAAACTCTGCATTCAATGATGGGACAATATTGGTGGCCCAGGCTCAGAAAAGAGGTAGCAGAGTACATCCAGGGGTGCACTGTGTGCGCCACAACTAAGCTCCAAAGGAGAAATCCCCAGGACTGTTTCAGCTGTTGCTGACCCCTGCTTGTCCTTGGGAACACATTAGTATGGACTTTATTGTAGACCTCCCTATGAGCACTGGTAAAAAAAGTAATATGGGTGGTTGATAGCTTCCCTGTGCATTCTGTGCACATATATATAAGCTATTGAAATCCATAAAAACCTGGGCAACTTCAACAGGAAAGAAGAAACCCTAAAAGTAAACAAAATCTGGCTGCCAGTCCTGAAAAACACTAAAATCAAAACTCAACACTTGCAAATGAACTCCACCCAGGGACAGGGGGATGTCCAGCAGACGATGGACCATTAGCCAACCATTAGCCAAACAGACACTAATCCTCCTTGCATATCTCCACCCAGAAACTAGCCATTCAAATACACAAATTTACATATCCTCTCCAACAAGTGTTCACAGTATATAAACCCCCACACACTCCCACCCAACAATTTTTTGAAGATGCCAGCCACAGATGCAGGCAAAACATCAGAAATAAACTCTTCCAGAACATGGCCTCAGAGCCCAGAAAAAAAAACCCAAGGAAAATCTGAGGGGTGAGTACTTCCCTTCCTTCTCAAATGGATGGTCAATTGGAGAGAATGAACCAGATTCTGGAGCAATACCAAAGGTGTTGTTAATTACCGACAGGACAATTGGGCTGAATTGCTGCCTTATGCTGAGATGACTTACAATAACTCTTTGCATTCAAGTACTATACTTTCACCATTAAGGGGGTGTACACGACTTTTCTCTGGGTGTTGCCTAGTCTTGAGGTCATTCAGACTGACCTACTGCCATTGCAGGACTGGGCAAACCAAGTGACTATGGAATCATTCAGAAAGGAGAGATGTAGTAGTAATGGGGGTTTTCAACTATCCTGTTATTTGTTGGAAGTCCAACTCTGCCAAGAATTTAAGGTCCAACAAATTCCTCACTTGCCTTGCAGACAATTTCATTGTCCAAAAGGTGGAAGAGGCAACAATGGGATCAGCTATTTTAGATCTGATCCTAACCAATGGGGATGACCTGGTTAATAGAGTGGAAGTGGCGGGATCCTTAAGGGGGAGTGATCATGTTTTCCTGGTGTTTCGTATACAGCGGAAAGGGGAAGCCAAGCATAGTCAGACATGCATTATAGACTTTACGAAAGCTGATTTCAGAAAACTTAGGGAATTACTGGAGGTGATCCCATGGTCAGGAATACTAAAAGAGAAGGGAGTTCATGAGGGATGGGAGTTTCTTAAAAGTGAGATATTGAAGGCACAATTTCAAACAGTACAATGAAGAGAAAACATGGCAGGTATCTAACAGGATGCTATACTAGCACAGTCTTTGGTTTGATGCTGCAGGGCTCTTCTCTAAAGCAGATGGGAAACTTTCTGTCATGCAAAATCTCATTGATAGGAATTTGACTACTGCACAGAATTCTTGTACAGCTCCTGTTCATCTCAGTAGAAGTTATAGGAGGATTCAAAGTCTGGAAATGTTATTTTTTTTGTTCTACTGTAGTAGACATGCGGACCCTAATGTCTGTTTGCTGAATGCTGTTAACTTACAATCACTATTTGGCGTCAGACTAGATAGCCCATGAGACTCTGGGACTCTGCAAAGTCTTTTCCCTTTAACTTTCAGACCTAGCCAATGTTCCTGACTAATCAACTCTATGTTCCATAAACATATGATATGCTGATGTAAACAAATTCTTTCTCTAATAATGGTCAAACTGTACCCAAATGTTCCTAAACTATCTTGTCTTGTACTTTCTGAACTATCAACAATTGTCTCAAGGAAGGGAAATTGCTGACACCAGAGAGAGGGAGAAGGGATTGCTCTATGCCTACTGCCATTACTGTATAAAAGTACTCTGTAGATATAGCTCTTGGCTCTCACACTTTGGAAGGTATTCCAGTCAGGCCCACCGGTGTAATAAAACTCACTTTCCAATCCATGGGTCTGCTGTTCCATGATTTCTGCAACACTACAACTCCCAGAAACCCCCAAACAACATTCCAAATTCCCTTAAACACATTAAAATGTTATAGCCTTGAAACTACCAGCTTGTGATTGGGAGCTGCTGCCTGAAAAAAACAATCTTCCAAATTCCAGTGGGCATGGATACATTCTCTGGTTCTGGGCCTATAAGATTAAATAAGACCCTCTTTAAGCATGTGCCAGGGATTCTGGTGCTGACTCTGAAAATAATATTAAAAATTAAAGCATTTTAACTGTAAGCAGCTCTGTATCCTCTTCAATAAAATCTAATGTCATGAAGAAACTAAATTGATATAGATTCCCATTCCGCATCATTAACTAGATCCTCTGAAAGCTCCAGCAGGAAACATGAATATTATGTATGTTTGTGTGTGCTTTAATTGCAGTACGTACTTCCTAAGGTATACTCAACCCATAAATGTACATTATTAAATCCTTCTGGTTATATTTAGTTAAAGCAGCCTGACATACCATGTGACACTATTCTCACTAAACAGAATTAGGGATGTAAATCCTCAATTATTTCATCATCACACAGGAGGGTGAATAATTACTATAGTTTTCTTGTTCCTGAGGGAGAAAACAAATATTTCTGATCAGCATTATCCCCATATTTGAATGTTTGTAATGTTCCAAAGATTTTTTATGAACAGAAAACTACATGTTTTTGTGTGTGAAAAGGACCCCAAATATTTCATGTGCACCCCCTCCTTTTCTGCACCCTGTGCCAGTAACCTCTCCTGGCCTGATCCCCCAAACCTGACAGGAATCTTACTCATTTGCACTGGCAGGATAGACCTCCTTTTTCCTATGCAGCTGAGTCCCTGTATAGTAAATTTATGGGAGGAGGTACGATTGTGGCAGTGTGTCACATTTGTGACTAAGTAGCTATCATGAATACAGAACACTTACAGATGAGTACATGTAGGTAACTGTTTCATATTGATGAGTGCTTCATAGTCACAATTGTGATACTATTGCCACAATTGCAACTAACTTCCAACTTATTTTACCAGGCATCAGCTGCATGGGAAGAAGAGGGCTTATTCTGCTAGTTATTAGAGCACAGATGAATAATGTTTCCATTAGGTCTGAGGGGGTCAGCATTAATTACTAACGTAAATGTACTTAACTAAGTAGCTTATATTTTGTGTAAAAAACACCCCACATGTTCCTCTGTGCAGGGAAAAAAAAAAAACAAAACCTCTGGAATGGTCTAGGACATTGAAATGCAAGTAGAAAATTGCACAAAATTCTCAATGAGTTGATTTTCTTCCTATCAGCTTCCATGGCTGTCTGGCTTTTACAACCATATAACCATATATAGACAAAGGGAATATGATGGTATGGGAACTTTTAAATTTAGCGTTCAGGGATATATCTTCACACTTCCTTACCTTACATGTTGTTCCTTTTTTTTGTTGTCCTCTTCTAATTCACTGCATTGATTATTACAGTAGTTCTTCTTGTCCCTGCACACAAGTTGCTGAACAGTTCCATTCAGGGTTCTAACCCAATTTCTGCAGGGTCGGTTTAAGGAATTTTGGGGCCCCTTGCAATGCTTTATTTTGGGGGCCCCATATGTTAATCTCATGTCAATGTAACCAAACCTATTCACAGTATAGGATGTTCAGATTGCAGTAGGACCCCCATATCCATGGATTCATTATCCATGGGACACATAACAACACACCTACCATAGAGTCTTCCTAGAAAATGTGTCTTCTCTAGCCATTTTCTAGGTCCTCCAAGGCACTCAATGGTATTTTAAACCAGAAGTCCCATTATTTTCAATGTCATTCACTATTATCCATGGTTTTCAGTATCCACCCCCCCCCCCGAACCAATCCCTAGTGGATGAAGGGGAGTTACTTTATTATAATTTGCCACTAATAATTTAGTTTAAAAACTATATATATAGGCACGAACACAATATTTTTTGTTTATTAGTGTAGATTTTCTCAAAGAAAAGAAAGAGTGGACTACAAGCTGAATATGAGTTAGCAGTGTGATGCAGCAGCTAAAAAAAGCCAATGCGATTCTAGGCTGCATTAATATGAGTATAGTGTCTAGATCAAGGGAAGTAATAGTACCACTCCATTCTGCTTTGGTCAGACCTCACCTGGAATACTGTGTCCAGTTCTGGGCACCACAATTCAGGAAGGATATTGAGAAGCTGGAACATGTCTAGAGGAGGGCGACCAGGATGGTAGGAGGTCTGGAGGCCATGCTCTATGAGGAGAGGCTTAGGGAGCTGGGCATGTTTAGTCTGGAGAAGAGAAGGTTGAGAGGTGACAGCCAACTTAAATATTTGAAGGGATGTCATACTGTGGATGGAGCAAGCTTGTTTTCTCCTGCTCCAGAGACTAGGACACAGAGCAATGGGTTCCAACTACAGGAAAAGAGATTCTACCTAAAAATTAGGAAGAACTTCCTGACAGTAAAAACTGTTCAATAGTGGAATATACTGCCTTGGAGTGTGGTGGAGTCTCCTTTGTTGGAGGTTTTTAAGCAGAGGATGGATGGCCATGTGTCGCAAGGGCTTTGATTGTGTGTTCTTGCAGGTCAGAAGCCAACTAGATGGAATGGCTGTTGGGGTCCCTTCCAGCCCTATGATTCTAGGCTGCATTCAGAGCCTGGGAAAGTTAATTTTGGATTACACCTCCCAGAATCCCTCTGCCAGCACCCTTCTCAAGGTCTGGTTGCATTGTTCCTTTTCCAGTATTCTCTAGCCCAGTGGTTCTTAACCTGGGGTCTGTGATGTCCTCACAGAGGGTCCACAAAGGCTTGAAGGCTGCTTGGCCCACGTCCTTCCTTTAGTGTAGCAGCCACATGACAGGAAGCAAGGCAAAGGCTGGCTGGCTGGCTTGGCCTGCACATTGCCATTCAAGTCACTCCAGCCACAAACCTGCAGGAAGAAGCAAGGGTGCCTCTGAGGGAAAGTTTAATGGATGGTGTAATTGTATTGTTGTTGTTGTTGTTGGCTCCTGGTCAATTAGGCTTAACAGTGTAAACCTATTTTTTACATTCTCTTTACATTTTATGGGAACGTTCTTGAGGTTGTATTTTGGCATGGTGGTTGGCTTAATGTTCTTTTTTAGCTTTACTCTAATTTTTGCTATTAGCAGTTCATGGCTTATGCCTCAATCTGCTCCTGGTCTTGTTTTTACAGACAGACTGTATCTTCTCCATCTTCTGTTTCCAATTATGTAGTCTATTTGATTTCGATATTGGCCATCAGGTGGTGTTCATGTATAGTCACCACTTCATTTGCTTGAATAATGTGTTTGAGATGAACAAACTGGGCCTCACAAAATTCAGTAGTCACTCTCCTACTTCATTTCTTTATCCTATGCCAAAGCAGAGAATTTTTCAATTTCTTCTACTGCATCAGTAGTTGGAGCATAAACTTGGATAATGGTTATATTAATGGGTTTTCCCTGCAGTCTTATTGATTTTATTCTAACTGCTTTTGTTACATCTCTCCTTACTATTAATGCTACCCCATTTCTTCTTAGTTTTTCATTTCCTGAGTAAATCACTATGTAATGATCTGAATCAAAATGTCCCATTCCAATCCACTTTATCTCACTCACGCCAAGTATTGCACTGTTTATACATTTCATTTCTTGTTCTACTATGTCTAGCTCATCTGATTCATACTTCTCACATTCCATGCTCCTATAATATATGTTATACAGCTTTGGACTTCCCTCTCACCTCAGACCACGTCAACAGTTGAATGTTTTTTTTTTCTCCTGCTTGAGTACAGTTGTGTCATTAACCACAGTGCTTGTCCTTTGCAGTAGTTGTCCTTTGCTGTACACCAGTAGCTCATTGAATGCCATTCAAACTGGGAGTTTCATCTTCCGGCACTATCTTTTGTTTCATTTTTGATTGTCTCATCATAGATTTCTCATGGTAAAATACATTCAAAGGGGTGGGTAGGTTACCATGCCTACTTCTGCACAGTACTAACCAATATTGGCTATGATGCCACTGCCATTGTCTCTGATAGATCCTCTGCCAGAGTCACCCCCATTAGTAGCTGTTTGGCACATTTATTCTGGCTATCCAGAATAAATGCCTGCTGTGGAAGACCCTAGTAACAGCACTACTGCCATCAGCATAGCCTCTTGCCTCACAGGATCACACAATCCCACCACTATAGAAAGGTAGTACCATTGGTGTTACAACCACAAATGATGTTCAACAACTATGAAACAACTTCAGAGTCTAACCGTTCAGGGATGCTTTGATTGTGATTCTTGCGTGGCAGGGGGTTGGACTGGATGGCCCATGTGGTCTCTTCCAACTCTACAATTCTATGATTCTATGATCCATCTGGCTCAGTGTTGTCTTCATTAACTGGAAGCAGCTCTCCAGGAATTCAGACAAAATTCTTTTCAAGCCCTACCTGGAGATGTTGGAGAATGTACAGGGGACCCTTTGCATGTAAAACATGTCTTCAGCCCTTGAGCTGCTGTCCTCTCCCTAAGTCCCTAACCCCCTACCACAAACAGAACTCTCTAGCAGACATCTTATCACTCCTAACAATACATTTCAATGGAGGCAGTGCACACACTGAGTGGAGTGTCATTTGGTAATTAGTCACTGAGTGATGATATCTCAAGAGGTGAATGATGAGTGTATGAATCAGCGCTCAGACTTTTGAAAATTCTGTCAAGTGCCTAAAACGATAATGAAGACAAATTATCAGGATTTTGTTCAAAGGTTAACATAACCTTTAACTTTTTGTTAATATGAACCATTCCTCAAAAGAGCCGTGTGAGGATAAGCCTTAACCCTGGGTAGAAACTACCAATAGACATTTAAGAAAATAATTGGTAGATTTGCCCTGTGAATTAAGCTTTAGCTACAATAGCACTGCTGATAAAGCTGTTCCTCTTCACCATAACAATCCTTTCATAATATTCATGGATGGTTTCTTAGCTTTGTGCCATTGTTCAAGAAAGTATCTATCTTGCCAATAAGCACTATGCTATGTCCGGTACCTGATACTGTTTAGAAGGATATGTCTGGCCCAACTCAGGGACAAACTACTGTACAACAGTCTAGTGTATAATACTTTTGGAATTGCCACAACCACGTTACATTATTATAAAGAGAGTAAAAGTGAGAACTGACCAGTTAAAAAAAATTGTATATCACTTTTAAAAAATGCTCATGCTAATCATTTAAAACAAATGTATCTTGGTCCCAATTTTTTTGAAATGATAAGGAGAAAATGAAGGCTATATTTGTTTAAAATGATAAATATGAGCATTTCTTTTTAAAAAAAGAGCCCTGATCTCAAATTGTCTTTAAAACTGTGCAGTTTTTGAGGAATTTCTCAGCAATGTAATCTTGATTTCTGCACATTACTGCAAATTTACAGCAGTCTTAATTTGTCTTCAGTTTTTTTGGCAAGATCACTGGTATGTGAAGCTATCTGTGTTTGATGTTCACACAGGTATGCCTGCAAACCAATATGGCGGCTGCAAGTGAATTTACTCATGCTTTTATTCTCTACAAGCTGCTGCTGCTGCACAGTTGTTTTTACCATAAATCCAAGGTGCGGAAGTATGACCTTCCACTAAAATGAGCTATAAAAAAGCTGTTTATCACCTCAACTCATGATCACTACCATGAAAATTCAACATGCCAGTTCTGGTGTGGCCGGCAAGCTCCACCCCCTATGCATGTCCAACCAATCAGGTTTCCACTTCCACTCTTATCAGGAATGTGCTGTGATCCAAATTGGTTGTCCCAACAAGCAGGAATTTGTATTTCCCTTCTATTTTAAAAACTTCAGGAAAAGCCATGAAGGCTTTCCCTAGGCAGTATATGTCATTTTGGGGGGCCCTCCTTCCAAATACAGATAATTACTGTGGGATCCCATTTGGACAAAATATATTCTCCTCAAACACTATGAAGAGTATTTCACTGGTTTGACTGGCCCATAGTTGAATTATTTGTACTAGTCTTCAAGAATGAAATTTAAGAAGATTTACTTCCTTAGTGTTTACACATGTATATGTACACCTAAACCTATGTGCATATAGGTGCATACACCAACTCCTATATACATACACAGAGGATTTTGGTAGACAAGGAACCCCAATAAATACTTATTTTACCAAAAAACAAAAACAAAAAAACCACAAAATACCTACAATGTATCAAAACCATGTATGTATTTCCAGAAGCAATTGCTGTCATTATATTCCCTAGCACTGAAAGTTTTTTCTGTTGTTGTGTGTTCATTTGTTAACATTACCTCTCATTTTGTCCCTGAAACATGGCCACAGTGCTATACATTTAATTTGGTTGAATAAACAAGAAAGCAAGAATAATTAATTGTATTGTTGGTGTGAAAGGGATTTTCTGCCACAAACAGAATATAAATTCTAATGAAGCTAAGCCTTGTATTTCATTTCCAAGTATGATATGAGATTAATGCCCCATGCTAGCAGCCAAGCACTTGCTGCCAGCTGGGATTACTGCTCTCTTCCCAGTGATGAGTTGGTTGTGTTCATTTGCAAACCACCTTTTGGTTTGTGAGTGAAATTGGTCTTAAAAGATTCAGGAGGATAGGTTTGGCTGATACTCTAGGCAAGTACCAAAGGGGCATGGTAGGCAACACCAGAAGATCAAAAAGAGAATAATGAATAGAGTAGGGGGTTAAGAAGCCTCTCAGTCCTACAATATAACCAAAGGATGCCCAAATGATATGCTGCTAGCCTCAAAAAAAATCATGCCTGGGGTCTGCATGCCTTTCTTGCAAATGCTTGCAATATCTGAAGAACTTTCTGAGTACCTGCAAAGAATACCTGAAAAAAATCATATCTTTCCTCCTTCCTTCTCTACCCATTGTTAGTCTTGCCATTATGTAGAAAGTATGAATAATATCTGGTCCCCATCTATTTTGGCCTGTAACTCTAATCAAGTTCAATTGTAAAGGACAATTGTAAAGGACAGTGGCAGCCATCGGCCAAAGATTTTCCAATATTGAGGAAAGTGATGCAGTCATATGAGGTAGCAAGTTTACACATCATGGAAGGGCAACATGTTGTGAGTTATTTGATTTGCTATTACTGTGTTTTTAGTTCCAGGGAAGGGTGTTTGTGGGATTTTCTGCTTCAAGTGCCAAAATAATTGGATCACCATTAGTTGTTATACACCATGACTGAGCAGGGAGAGGGGTTCTGCCTGAAATAGACAGAGTCTTGGGTCAGATCTGTATACTCTGCTGCTAGTTCCATCTCCTTCTTTACAAGGCAATGGAAGAAGTGAACTGTTGAGAAAGTACAGATGAATTCTGGTGGAAAAAAATCAAGAAGCCACCTGTCCTGCCTTGTCTGTCCAACAACAACAGATGTAGTGTGTTTTTGAGCCTGTTTGGAAGTATGACCTCTTGCTGGGATCAAGGGAACTGCCATTTTGGAAAGATACATTTTGACTGCTACAGTAGGATAGATAGGCCAGCCAGCTGGCTTGTCACCTAGGGACATAAGGCCCTTCCTCATTTCATGATAGTGAGAGTTTCACTCTGTGTTGGTCTTCCCAAGTTATGTCACTTCCAAGCATGACAGTGGTTGGCAGATTATTCCTTGTGGACACTGGCTCACGATGTCACCAGTGGAAGGCCAAGAAAGGGACTTCTAGAGCCAGTGATGGAATATTGTATGCTGCCCACCCAAGGTAAAAGCCCAATATAATAAAAGCCTCTTTCTTGACCTGCTATACAAACAACAGTCACTTATTCCTGATTCAGTGTGTGGGCAAAATGCAACCTACCCTTTGCCTCAAGTAAAGCTTGAGACACCCACTTTAACCCCTTTGTTTTCACATCACACTCACATGCAGTCTGCATACAGAATGTGCATAATTAATGTGTTATATATTTGTCTGCATAACATGTGTATGGTAGGTCCATCACAACAAAGCACATTATTTGTTCTTCAGTTCTTCCTGATGGAACACTTGTAGCTGAATTATTTGCCTATAATGTATCAACAGAATTCAACTGAAGACATGCCTCTATAGTTTTGTTACTTTTACATGTGATCACACATTGGTTCCCACTTTCTACACTGTGCTATCAATAAAGCTGTTCTCCATTCTACATGAATATATTTTGTTCAAACAGGCTAACAAAATGTACAAGAAAGCTGACGCCAACTTTATTGCCACAGCAGTTTGGCTGCATTTTCAATTGACCATAATGTGACCTACAGGAACTCTCTTCATCAGAATACTTTCCAAGTGCCAGGTGTGGGCGGGTGTCCACCTTGGATTATCACGGATCTCTCATACAGACATTTTGGCATATATGTAATGGAAACCCACAGTGTGCTTATGTCCTCCTCCAGCTCCTGGCAGAGAGGACAATTGTATTACCATGGCTCCATGAGGAGATGTCATACCAATTAGCAATGAAGTGTCTTACCATCACAGCATTCTAAGAGATGATGGCCTAGAACCTGCCATGTCTGCATAGCATTTGGACAACCTTCACAATGCAATAAAATGTAATTTAGCACCTGCTTCCACAGAACCTCACAGAGCACTATTTTTCCTGGCCTCCCATATGGGTAAAGGGCAAGGAGTCAACTACCAGTGATTTAACCACAGCAGATGCAGGTAATTGTCTTATCGTAACTTGCCCAAGGGGAGACACCCAAACCCACAGCTACCAGTTCAATAGTGTGTATGATTAAAATAAATTGTCAAGATCATTTTTGCTCATTAGTAAACTAATCTTCATCCTCAAACTAAATATTGTTTAAAATTATAATGATAATTTCTGGTCTCCCCAGAGGTTTTTGGTTTTATTTGAAGATTTTTTCCCCCTTTGGTAGAGAATATTGTTTTAAAAATGGTAATGAAAGAATTGTTATTACAATAGGAATTAAAACAAGAGTGTGTACCTCAGATAACAAAAAGTACAATCCTAGATATATTGGGTCAGAAGTAAGATCCATTTAGTTCTCTGGGGTTCCTCCTCCATGCTGGGGTAGGTGAATGGTATCTTTCAGGAAACAAGGAGGAAATCATATATTTTAATACTAGGAATATAGATCTACTTCCAATAAACATGAATAAGATTACACTTATAGGAGAAGAAAATTGCAGAATATGTATATATTGCAAACTATGGATACTTGTATTGCAATGGCAAGATTTAAATGCATGTTCCATCCATACAAACCCAGCTTATATTATGTAGCATGGTACATACACACACACACACACACACACACACACAAAGCTAGACACACACAAAGCTAGACACATACGTCAGGACATGAGAGCCCCACTGCCACCATGGAACTGCTCATACACATACACTACACACACACACACCACATGTGCCAAGATGCAAGAGCCCCTTTGCCACTGCCATGCAACTGCACATACACACACACACCATGCTACACATATACAACATGCAGAAGGATGAAAGAGACCCTCTGCCTCTGGCACACAGCCGTGTATACACACACACCATGCACAGCAGAATAAGAGAGACCCTCTGCCTCTGGCACACAACCGTGTATACACACACACCATGCACAGCAGAATAAGAGAGACCCTCTGCCATGCAACCATGCATGCACACACCATGCTAAACACAACACCATGCTAAACACACACACCATGCATGCCAAGACATGAGAGTCCCTCTGCCACCACCATGTACAAACACATATACCCCATGCTACACACACACTCCACTATACCCGCACACTACAGACACACCCACACCACACATAACCCCTATGCTACACACACACACACACACACTTCACATATGCCAGAGCATGAAGACCCCTCCACCATCATGTTTAGAAAGGTCTTGAAGCTTTCTACATGTTTCAGTGCCAAGGCCCAAGAGCAAGGAGCGGCTATAGACAGCACAGAAGGCCAAAGGAGCAGCTACAGACAGCACAGGAAGGCCCAAGAGCAAGGAGCAGCTACAGACAGTACAGAAAATCCAAGGTGCAGCTACAGACAGCAGAAAAGGCCCAAGGCCCATCTATAGATAGTGCAGAAGGCTGAAGAGCAAGGAGCAGCTACAGACAGCACAGAAGGCCCAAGGAGCAGCTACAGATAGCAAAAAAAAAAAAAGGCCCAAGAGCAAGGAGCAGCTACAGGCAACACAAAAAGCCATGTTGTGGTGGCCAAGAGTGAGGGCTGAATGCTGCTCTTAAATAGCAGTTCCTCTGGCTGCTTCAGGTGTGCTTCATGATTGCAGCTGGCTGTGTCTGCAAGCTTGGCCTGGTTCTCCCAAGACTCCCACAGCCAGGGCCTGAGTCTGCAAAGAGGCTGTGTCAGTTGCTCCAGCCAGGGGCCTAATCCTGAGAGGAGAGGCAGATTCTGACACCTAAGCAGGTAATCAGCACACAGAAAATGGCAACATACTCAAGAGGATTATATAGATATAGATATAGATAGATAGATAGATAGATAGATAGATAGATAGATGGCATAGTAAAATGACATTCCTTATATAGAATGTCAAACAGCAAGGTTTGATTTTGGGAGGAAAATTCTGAATATTGTTGAGCTGTGATTGGTTGAATCTGTGGATGCAGAACCCATGGAAACAGAGGGCTGACTGTACTGCAAATACAATTTATTTATTGATTTGGTTTGATTTATATCCCATATTTCTCCCAAAATGGAACTTAAAGTGGACTTGCTTTTTCTGTAACACATTAGACTTATGAAGGAATATGAAGGCAGATCAGTGAAATTAAGTTTCACAAGTATGCAAACACTGTCAAGGCCCAGGGCATGGGCAGTAGGAACAAAGATGCCAGGGCTGGGTCAGGAACACAAGAGACAGAGCTAAGAGTCCAAGCAGGGTCAAAAATAAGCCTGAGTCAAACACAGTCCAGGGTGAGAGCACATACTTAGGAATCCAGAGGGCCAGAGGCAAGGCGAGGTCCAGGAAGGGAGTGCTGGGTCAGGAACACAGGAATCAGAGGTTAAGCAAGCCAAAGTCCAAAAACAGTACAAGGTCAGAGCGTGTACCAGACATCCAGGGACCAGAGGCAGATCCAAGAGGCAAGTGAAGGTCCAAACATGAATGGCAAAGGATCAAGGTCAAAGACCAAGGAGCAACCACAGACAACACAGAAGACCATGTTTATGGGAGAATGCTGCTGTTAAATGGCAGTTCCCCTGTCTGCTTCAGATGAGCTGCATGATTGCATCTGGCTGCTTCTGACAGCTTGGCCTTGGTTCTTCCAAGACTCCCACAGCCATGGCCTGAGTCTGCAAGGAGTCAGTGCTGGCTTCTGCAGCTAGGGGCCTTGTCCTGAGAGGAAAGGCAGATCCTGAAAAACACATCCAAAGTATCCATAGATTTTCCTTGGATTTTTTCCAGGCTGTGAGGCCCTGTTCTGAAGTAGTTTCTTTCTGATGTTTCACCTGCATCTGTGGCTGGCCTCTTCAGAGAATGGTTGGGTAGGAGTGTATATGGGGTTTATATGCTGTGAATCCCAGTATGTAAATTTGTGTAATTGAATGGTTAGTTTCTGGGTATAGAAATGCAAGGCTCGTTAGTGTCTGTTTTGCTAATGGTTGGTTGATGGGCCATTATCTACTGGAACTCCCCCTGTCCCTGGGTGGAATTCCTTTATAAGTGTTGAGTTTTGATTCTATTGTTCTTCAAATCTGGGAGCCAGATTTTGTTTACTTTTTAAGGTTTCTTTTTTCCTATTGAAGTTGTCCAGGTGTTTGTGGATTTCAATAGCTTCTCTGTGCATTCTGACATGATAGTTGTTGGCCTGGTCCAGAATTTCTGCTTTCAAATAGCATTTTGTGTACAGGTTGGTTTATCACATGTTCTGCTACTGCTGATTTTTCTGGCTGGTCCAGTCTGCAGTGTCTCTCATGCTCCTTGATTCGTATTTGCACACTGCATTTAGTGGTACCTATGTAAACTTGTCCACAGCTGCATGGTATGAGGTAAACTCCTGCAGCTGTGAGAGGGTCTCTTTTGTCCTTCGCTGAGGGTAACATTTCTTGGATTTTCTTGGTTGGTCTGTAGATTGTTTGGAGGTTGTTTTTCCTCATCAGTTTCCCTATTCTGTCTGTGACTCCTTTGATGTATGGTAAAAATACCTTCCCTTTGGATGGCTGTGTTTCTTCTGGGCCTGGCTGCTCTTGTGATGTCTCATCTGGAGTAACCATTAGGCTGTAGGGCTCAGTTTAGGTGCTCCAGTTCATCCTCCAGGTAGTGGGGTTCACTGATCCCTTTTGTGCGGTCTACCAATGTCTTTATTGTACTTCTTTTTTGTCCTGGGTGATGATTGGAGTTCTTGTGTAGGTATCTGTCCATGTGTGTGTGTATTTTCTGTATACCTTGTGGCCTAACTGTTGGTTTGGTTTGTGGATGACAAGGACATCCAAGAATGGCAGTGTTCCTTCCTTCGCTTTTTCCATCGTGAATTGGATATTTGGGTGGATGCTGTTCAGGCGGTTCAGGAATGAGACCAAATCTTCTTCTCTGTAGTTCCAAATGGTGAAAGTGTCATCCATGTATCGGAACCATGTTGTGGGCTTTTTTTGGTGCTGTTTGCAGGTTTTGCTTTTCAAAATGTTCCATGTAAAAGTTTGCTATCACTGGGCTCAGGGGGCTGCCAATGGCTACCCCATCTATCTGTTCACAGAATTCATTATCCCACTGGAAGTAGCTTGTGGTGAGGCAGTGTTTGAACAAGGCTGTGATGTCCTCCACATACACTCCTACCCAACCATTCTCTGAAGATGCCAGCCACAGATGCAGGTGAAATGTCAGAAAGAAACTATTCCAGAACACAGCCTCACAGCCCATAAAAAACTCAAGGAAAATCTACATCCAAAGTAATCAGGGTTGCATTTTGGTATCACCAAGTTGCTGTCATGTGTATAAGTTTTTTATTGGTAGAGTAGAGTACACTTGATTGACTCAGTTGTTGAATGATAAAAAAAGCAGTTTGCTGTATAGAAAGTGCTACTTTCTGTGCAAATCAAGTATGTTTGGATTTTGTACAGCATATCACCAAACTCCGTATTGTCTTTGCAAAAAATTTTTTTTTCTGTGCAAAAAATATGATTATTGTGTAAAAATATTATTTTCCCTGCACAGAAAATACTGTTTTCAGCACAAAACAACATGCGAATTTTCCACAGAACAAGTCCTTGTGAAGATTCTTGTCAGTCTGGGAGTCTTCTTTTCAGGGTCTCTCAGCACTTGAAAACATGAGTTTTTACCGTTTTTAAAATTTTCCCCCAAATATTGTTTTAATCCCTAGTAATTCAATATATTTCATTTCATTTAAAATATTGCAATGTCACCCCCCCCACACACACACATACACACATAATATCTTCACCTGAGACCCTGAAAGAAACCTGGAAAGCCATAAAATAGCCTATAGACTCCCACAGAGGCTGGGAGTGGGGATCTATTTTTGGTCAAATTGACTCTCTTTTGGGAGGGTGGAGACACAGGAACTCCAGAAGGCCACAAAAGTGACCTTGGGGGGCCACATACAGACTCTTTGGAGGCTCCATTATCAGTCAACAACATCCTTCAGCTTCCCAGAGGCATAACACATCCGTGAGTAAGGTGTTCCTTTTTATTAGTGGCTTGTCCCCATCAATACAAAAGGGAAGCCTCACCTGTGGCAGTGCTACACCCTCAGAACAATTGAAGAACATGGGTGTCTGATAATGTTGCCTTTTACATTCCCATTGCATTCTTCTGATGTGGTTTGGAATGCAGTTTTTTGCTACATTTCACAGCATCTGATAATCTCCAAAAATAAATTAACTTTCTTAGATGGAAAGTTAAATATATGCCTATCTGATTTGTAGAGCTTAGGTAAAACACAATTCCTGATCTTTCAACACAAATTGTTTTATTTTGTTTTATTTAAAATGACAATTATGATACGATTGTTGGATCATAATCCTAAATGATATTTTCTCAAGGTTTTGGGGGGAAAGACTTCTTACAGGTTGAAAGAAAAACATAATGCTGATTCTAAGAATAAAAATGCAGATGAGACCTACATACTGATGCTGATTAAGTCATATGACAGCATTGAATTAATAAGAATTGTGAGCAAATTATCTTTGAGAACATTGAGCTAATACACGTGAAGTGATTTGAGCTCTTAAGTAATAGCCCTTTAGAAATAATGATTCCTGGACCCAGAGTTTCAGTCAAAGAATGCTGCATACCATTATTTCCATTATTTCACCCTCAACCCCAAATCTCCAGCCTCCACAGTACACAAGTGATTTTTGAAATAAATATGAAATGGAATTAGACATTTTAAGTAGGGGAGCTTCTCTCCCTCCTCAAGAAAGAAACCCCTGTTAAAAGGGTTAAGGGAGACCCTTAGGTGCCCTTCAAGTAGTTCTCTGGATTCCATCCAACCAAAGATGATTATGATGACAAAAAGAAAATGCTTTTAGGAGGTACAGCAAGAACACAGGATCTTCCTATACTCAGCAGATTCTGGTTCAAATTGTGGTGTGTAGAAGAGAAGGTGCCCCAAATAGTGTGGTAATATTGGGAGCAAAGAGTTAAGTTTTTGAGGAGTCGCAAGTCAGGCATCTGCTCTTTAGTATTATTTTTTAAAAAAAAAAATAACATAGTGTTAGCAATATCAATGGAGCTTCCTAGTGGCCATCAAAGGATGCCTATTATGGGTTCTCCATAATGTGCCAGTATAATATGTCTCTGACCCATTCCAGAGGGAAAGTGCTAGTGGCTGACAAGAAACAATTAACTGTGAGAAAACAGTCCTTAGCCTTAAATTCTATCAAGTCATCACACATCCTGGGCAGTCACAATGGTGGTAAGTAATGGCAATCAACTTCTGAAAAAGATTACTTTGGGGAAATGTATTGTCTCCTCTTGTCCCGATCTGAGGGTCTTTTCCCCCAGCAAGAGTGAGCTACTTTGTCTCTTTAAATGATGGGTAAAATAGTCTTTACCTTGACAATCACCTCCTAGAGGACTTAGGGGGTATGAGCAGTCATTTCTACATGAGGGGGGAGTGGGGAGATTCAGGGGGGTGTTTGCAGGCCACAGATTACACACAGGTCACACTTTGCCCACCTCTGTTCAAAATATGAAATGTCTAAGTCATAGAAATCATTGATTTTGAACAGAAATAATGCTCTTTTGAATTATACTACTGATGTAATTACATTACAAAATGTCAGAAAATGATGGAATGAGAATTAATGGGCATTCTGAATATACTGCTGAGTACAATTTACACTGCACATTATAATAATATTTTCTCTGTGTGTGTTCTTAGGAAACCACTCATCACCTCTTCCATACTTTTATGTCTGTAGTTGTGAATATGGAGGTGATCAGCTGCTAAAGCCTGTTTTTCTGGTTTATATTTCCCTTCTGTTTGCCATTTGTTATCAATAATGGTTTGAATAAATATTCCTTGTGGACACCAGGCATCCTCATTATACATCAGCACTCAATTACCAGAGGCAAATGTTAATTAAACTTTGTGAACTTAAGGATATTATGAATGGCTTGATTATTTGAACACAAGCAAAAGATCTGCATTTGTTTCTTAAATAAAGACAAAGGCTTGGGCCCAGCAAAAATGAAGTTTTCTTAGATTGAATAGGACTTTCATGCCTCCACTCATGATACACCTCCATTCTAAGTTATTCCTGAAATGTGAGAGACACTTAGGAATAGTGGGAAATGTAGTTATGTAGAGGGGAAAGTTTAATGAAGTCATATAGAGGACAGATGGGGAAGGGAAATCCATGGAAATCACAGAACATGACTTGAATAAGTATAAGTGTCCTCTGCTCACAATTTAGTGGTTATGAGTCTGAACTAACATTGCCAATGTAAGTTGTTGTTTTTGTTGTTGCGTGCCTTCAAGTTGTTGCTGATTTATGGCTATCTGAAGGCAAATTTATCACAGGGTTTACTTGGCAAGATTTATCCTGAAGAGGTTTCCCATTGCCTCACCTGCCCAACACCACCCAGTTGGTTTTCATAGCCGAGTGCACAATGATGTCTTGCTGCCTGTCCTGGAGGACTCTGGGGCCCAGCGAAACATACTTGATGCCATTCAGTTTCCTCTAGATGAGCTGATCCAGAGTCTCATGCAAAAGAGGCTTAAGCTGGATATTACATTATCAACTCAGTTCAGTCCAGTTACGTAATAATGAAGTAGTTGTCTTATACATTTATTACTAGGGCTGTCATAATTCTCTTCCACAAAACTGGAACAAAAGTATACAGGACTGGATTGAGCAGATTATTGTCAATCCCCCCTCAAACAAACCAGATTTTGACATGTAATATTGTTTTATCATGTATTTCAGTAGTAGTGGTAGTAATAGTCAACATCATCATCATTTATTTATTTATTTATATTGAACCATCAATTTACATGGCATTTTAGAAGTACATCAGTAAAAAACAGTGGGTCCTAGAGATACAGTGGGTCCTGGTATTATGGAGAAGGTGTTGCTTGTTCCCTGACAATGCAAACCTCTGGAAGTTCACAAAAATGGCACAAAGCCAATGTCTCTCCTGTTGTTTGGCCAGAGCATGGGAAAAAATTCTTTGTTTGGATTGCAGTTCCCAAAATCTTTCTAGCCAGAAGGCCATCACCTTCAATAGGCCTAACTCCTGCCAATGAGAGTCACAGCTGCCTCCAAATAGTGTACATTCTGCTTCCAAAGACAGAGTTGGTACCCCTGCTCTTTAAAAAAAAACTTGAACGTGGTTTGTGATTCTTATACCTTGTTGCTGGTATACACAAAGCCTTTCTCTCTCACTCCACACTCTGATTTGTGTAGTGCTTTAAAAAACTATTTTTTGCAGAGATAACAGCAGACAAGCTAGGGACAGGTTTTCTGCTCACATAAAATTAGAGTTGCCTGATTGAAATCTGGAGAGAGTTCCAGCACTTTCTATGGTTGTGCAGAAGAGGGAATTCCAGCAGGTATTGCTTGTTCTCTGGTTGCAAGACATACAAGGCCTGCTAAAATTCTCTCTTCTACACAACCATTAAAAGTGCTGGAAATCTCTCAGCCTATGCTCTGACTAAGGAGGAATCCAGGATCTGCTGCTTATAGTGGCCCAGCTGGATTTTTTAGTCCCTTCAATCTGGGATTTTCCTGGTTTTCTGGGATATATGGCAACCCTATTTATTACAGACCTTATCCGTTTTTATTCCTTTTACCTAAGTTAAGCCATGCACTGTGTTAGTAGGTAAGATATAAGTTCTTCAGCTAAAAACATTCAAATGATTTTATATAGTTTTATTTCATGTTATACATCTATATATAGCATGACTTTATTTTCACAGCTTTTTATATCATTTTCTGTGATGTTTTTCTTTTTTTTCTCCAGTTGTTTCTCTCTTTATGTTTGTATGTGCACATGAGAGAGTAAGCAATTATCAGAAGTAAAATCCAAGGGTCTCATAGTAATACGTATATGAACACTGAATCGGAAATGGCTGACAATGTATTGCTGGTTACAGTCCAGCAACTGGATGAGCTGGCACACACCCCATGTAGAGTAACTGAGAAGAGCCAAACGTGGTTTCCTCTTTTCATTCAGATCATTACATAGTAAGATTAGTGATTAAACAGAGCTAGTTTTCCTTTCCCAGAGTGGCCTTGGATAGCAAAGCCTGTAATTTCCTAACAGCTGCATAGAATTAGCTGAAAACAATCTTCAGCAGGCAGAGACAATTCAGATTATCAAACAAACACAAACAAGCCATTTATGCAATCAAGAGCCTCATTCCCCCAAGTTTATCTGAGCCATTTATATGCAATGATCTACTTCAGTGTGAGCACAAAGGTAACTAACATAGCCATGAAAAGGCACACATGCTATTTTCTAATCTGTGGTCACTGATGCATTTCTAACTGTTTGATCCTACAGGCCATCAATTGCTGCAAAAGGACATGAGTAGCTGAAGATAAAGCCCAGTTTGAGACCTGGGATGCCTTGGTGGAATCAGACAACTTGAGGCTTTTTTTGCTGTATTTTCCCCAACCACCTCCCACACTTCTTACTACAAAATTAATTAATTGTGCTAGGCTCTGTTGCTTCTCTGACCAAAGGAAAAAAAACCTAAGGATGCAACACAATGTATCCAGAGAAAGACTTACTCTCTTCAAATCTAGTTCTATCCTGAAAAGCAGAAGGAAGGCAGTGAACAGTTCAGCTGACTATAAACATAAAATGCACGTCTAGTATGAGAGGAGAAGAAGCAGGAAAATGAATTAGGGATGGCATTGTTCACTAAATTTCTTCTTGAAGGTAGCAATCTGTAATTTCAGTAATTTGCTCCCAACTGTGAGAAAGGCTTTGCAAACGACAGTTTTCAAAGTCTGTGTGCAGTTTGGGATTCATTTTATGCAACATCTGTACATGGTTGTTTTCTACAGAAAACAGCATTTACTGCATGGAAAATAATATTTCAATGCATAAATATGAATTCCTGTGCAGAAAATGATATTTTCTGCACAGAAAATGATATTTTCTATGTAAATCAATAATTTTATGCAGAATACATCTCCAATTATAGCATTTTCCATGCAGAAAATAACATTGTACTTGCAGGAGTTAATTTTTCTGTGATGAAATATTATTTCCCTTGCAGACTATGCTATTTTCTGTGCATAAAATGCTGTTTTCTGTGTAAAACAACCATGTATGAATTTTGCACAGAATAAATCCTGAAGTGCAAAGATTCTCCTAAGTCCAGGATTCTTCTCATCAAGGTTTCTCAATATTTTTTAAAAAAACAAACAAACAAAAAAATATGCTTTTCAACCATTTTTTGGGATATTTTGGAATATTTTTCCCATCCATAAAATTATTTAAAAACCACATGCTGAAAGTGGAGAGCATACCACATAAGACAGAACGTAGGTTAATATTCTTTCCCTAACCAACAGCCAGGACTCAAACACAGGAAAAAAAGAGGAACCAGTAGGTCAGAAAACCAGCAAAGCAAGCCAGGGAGGGAGTGTTGGACTTTACCCCAGGTTCTGACATTATCAGTCAGGAATTCCTTGAGTCAGAGTCTCCAAAATCAGTAACTGGAGACAGATCTTGGGTCCATTTACTCTTGGGATATTACATTCTTGGGTGGATGCACAAGACAGGAGTTCACTGAGAGGCAATGAATTCCTAGGCTCCAGGCCAGAGATTGACCTTTGAAGACTCTTCACAGTTTAGGAATAATAATAATAATAATAATAATATTTTATTTCTATCCCGCCCCTCTGCACCACAATAGGGGCGGCTTACAATATAAAAACTCCATAGACACAGTACCCTAGCCCACCCACCCCTTAAAATAATATTAAATTATAAAAGATTAAAAACATACAGTAATTAAAATATATAAATTAGAAAGAAAAAAATTAAAACATACAATAGTTACAAAATCTGATTGCAGCTCAGAAAGGACAGCCGAGTCTTGGGCCGGGATAGTTATTCAGGAAAGGCCTTCCGGAAAAGATCCGTCTTGACAGCTTTTTTAAAGCTGTCTAAGGTGGTAATAAAACGGATCTCATCCGGCAGGCCATTCCATAATCTGGGAGCGGCAGCAGAGAAGGCCCTCTGGGAGGTCACCAACAGCCTTGTTTTCATAGGCTGTAACAGATTCCTCCTAGAGGACGGAAGAGCGTGGGGAGGGTCGTAAGGAAGGAGGCATTCCTGGAGATAAGTTGGACCCAAGCCATGTAGGGCTTTAAAGGTTATAACCAACACCTTGTACTGTGCCCAGAAAGTAATAGGCAGCCAGTGGAGAGCTTTTAGCACAGGTGTTATATGCCCTCTTCTGGAAACACCAGAAATCAACCTGGCTGCCATGTTCTGAACTAGTTGAAGTTTCCGAGTCAAGAACAAGGGTAGCCCCATGTAGAGCACATTACAGAAATCCAGACGGGAGGTTACCAGTGCATGTACCACAGTTTTGAGGTCCCTGGGTTCCAGGAAAGGGCACAGCTGGTGTATCAGCCGAAGTTGATAACAGGAAGAGAGCACAAGCTTGGCTAAGAAAAATAGCCTTAGTTGATTCCCAGATCTTCCACCTATTTGGTTATATTTTCATTCATGTAAGAAGCAGAACAGACCCATGCCCCTTCCACCCATCTGTTGGGAGTAAGGGAGCATGTGCATGATCTGGAACTCTTTGCAATCAGGGCTGCAGATCATGGGGTTAATCTGTGTGGCTTCAGTAAGTTTTCCCACTAAAGAAATAATTGCCCTCCCCCAGTCCAAGTGGATAGTAGTGGCATAAATGGATGCAATGCCAAGAACATGGCCAGATGGTACTGCCTGCCTGCTCTCCTCTTCAGACAATGTTAATTGCATGAAGGAGGAATGTCTGAACAGAGCTCTTGTCAAAGCTGCCAAGGTCCTATCTGCCTATCTGTTTTGGGGTACCAGTGAAAATTCTTTCTCCCCAATTCTAAGAGCCTTTATAGCTGCTCTGAGAGCCTTTGTGGCTGAAGAGCAGGGTATAAATACTCTAAATAAACAAATAATTCAAAGCTTGTTTCCATTCACACAAGATTAAATTCATTTAAGATGCATGGGATCAATGACAAGATAAAATGAAGGTGCAAATGATGGCTACATTGTGTCAGGAGGAAAGACAAACATGTGCCATTTGCGTAACCATAGTAACCCCCCCCACACACACACATATATATGTACATGTTGTTGCTATCTGGCATATCCGAGAGATTCTAGACAGGCCCCAAATCTGCCAATAGACATATGTTTTCCAACAGGAAATAGCACAGAAAACTATAAGTCTCTAAGACAGAAGCAGTATTTCATCCTATAAGCACCTTGGCTTATTCTATTTCGACTGTGCTTCTGAGACATATGTCCTAGGTTTCAAGAGGAAAAGGTCAAATGTCCCATTTGTAAATAAAATTTTATTTCTGTGCCTGTGGAGGAATTGCCATAATAACTTCATTCCCATCATAGCTACTTATCATACACCAAATCAATCAGAAGAACTGTACGCAGTTTTGCTTCACGTATCTTGATGTGTTGTTTCACTTGGCAAAATCATTTGCAAAGGCATGGTTGCCAGTGGCTCAGCACCTCTGCACCCTTTGGCATTTCTGTTTAGTGATCTGGCCAACTTGCTGGTGGTGACCAGTTGGAGCACCTGATGAGCTGGATGTCACATTATGCCAGCAAATCACCATTCTGACATAAGTCTGTAAGGAAAATATCGTTCACAGAAAGGAGAAATCACATCTGTAACCATTTCTTTCCACACACAAGACATCCAGTCATCGATATATTTAAAGAGAATGTTCCTTGATTTTTCAATAATGCAGTAGTTGTAGAATTTAGAGGAAACCCATGTCTTAAAAAATAATATTAGTTATGGAACTATCCAGTTCAGTGAAACTATTTTCTTTTCTGTATTTATGAAGCCAGATGGAAATGCCATGCTGTCAAGTGCTGGTAGGTGATGCTGTTGTGCTGTACAATTACACATATACAGTACCTGGTTAAAAATTACCACACTGTTTTGTTAATTCCCAAAATCTTTACTAAGTGTCTGAACTATTTGGAACTACAGTCTGTTGAGTTTGTGACTAGATCAATTATTTCTAATACATTTTTAAAGATTGTTTAGAGTGTGTCATGTTTTTAGTTCATTTTCATAGTCTTCACCTTCTGTTTTTATTGGTACCAATTTTCAATGCACAGTGAAATATATCTTAATACAGCCATTACATTCTATCCTATATGCAGATATCCCTTTAGTTACCTTTCATCCTTCTTTATTTATGGCTTCATCATAAGATCCCAGGAAGTTTTGCAATGAGAATAAAACAAGCAAATAAACATAAGAGGAGGGAAAATATTTCAACACAAGTTAGACCTAGAATTTGCCTCTGGCAGATGAACGTTCCCCTTCTGTACCCAAGTACTTCTGATCCAACAAATCATTGTTTGGAGCTGATTTTTTTGTTGCTTTCCTTTTTAACCTACCAAATCCAAGGTCCACAAACTACACTTTTTTTTTAAAAAAAGAGGAACCCTATATAATAATGGGGAAGGGGTGTTGGGAGGCTGTATTAAGATGGGAAAATCAGATTCCCCCTTTTCTGCCAGTGGAGATGTTTTAAGCAAAACTCTGGAGATTTTCAGACACTGTTTAACAGTGCCTACCGCAGGAGTAGGTCCCGGGAGAGAAACGGAGCTCTTGCATGGCAGGGGGTCATTTTCAGACACCGCCATCCCTCTTCCAGGATCCTTCGTGGCATGTCCGTGAAGCTTTGGAAGCGGCCGCACCATATTTTAAGCACGGAAGTTGCCCATGCTTAAAATATGGCGCGGCCGCTTCCAAAGCTTCACGGACATGCCACAAAGGATCCCGGAAGAGGGAGGGCAGCGTCCGAAAATGAACCCCTGCCACGCAAGAGCGCCGTTCCTCTCCCAGGACCTACTCCCACGGTAGGCACTGTTAAACGGTGTCTGAAAATCTCCTCTGTATACGGAGTGATATTGCTGCCAGAAGTCACTGGATTCAACTTACTGCAATTTATATCAAATTATTCCTACCTCTCCCTCCCATTAAGCATAAATGAGTTATGTGGGACCCTTTTCTCTTTTCCCAAATGCTTTAAGAATTAAGATTCCTTTTTTTCCTTATATTTGTATATTCAGATGTATAGTATCTGAAATTAACATACAAGATGTTTATGAGCAAGCTTCCACTTTGGGCTTCTGTGTTTTAATGTCTTTCCCAGTACTTCATTTGGAAATCTGCTGCCATAGAATCTTGGTTGTGTCAGCAGATACACTTAAAAAGAATAAATATTCAAGTTGCATGGCAGTTCATTTACTCTTTATTTCAGACTCTTTGGATGGCAGCCTCTCAGCAATGATGTGTGACCTTTCCACAAAGTTGTTGTTTGTACTGGGGTTGATTTAATTGCAGTTATGAACTTTTACTTCTGAAGAGTCTTAATCCAGTAATTTGATTAATCCATCATTAGCCTTCTTGTCCTCTATCTACTACAAAATAGCCTATTAAAGTCCAACACTTGCTAATTTTACTTTAAATCTGGAAATTCAAGGTTTTGCTTTTACTAATTACACACACACACACACACACACACACACACATATGGTTGCATGACATTGTCTTGATGCAGATTATATCTTCTGCTGTTAAAAAAAGTGGATTTTTTTAAAAAAAGTGATTTCTTGACATAAGAAAAGGTCATTTCCTTCTGGTGTCTTTCACCCTTGGTGAACAAAGACAAATACTGTCAGTTCTTCTCAGTGAACATTTCTCTTCCTCTGCCCTGTTCTTATGTGTTTTAATGTTCTCCCTGGCTAAAATAAATAGTTCTTATCAATAAATAGAACAACAACATAATGCCTTCTTCCTAGGGTCTTTGACAAGGTGAGCCCCTGGATTTTTTTTCAAGCTAGGAGAAAAATGAATATCTGATGTCCAAGCTGCTCCCTAATTGCCAGCCAATGCTAGACCTTCTGAAAGACAGCACTAAATCAGAGTGCTATCTCTGAACTTTCCCCAGATTTTAGAAGAAAATATGTTGGATGGTGGACTTGACATGACCAGACACCAAGACACAGGTAATTTCTGTATTTTTCATGATTGCATTGGACAGGAGTGAGGAATGTGTGGCCCTTCAAAGGTTGTTAGACAGTTGATTCTAGCTAATGGTCAAGGATGATTAATATTGCAGTGGAACTACATGTTCCTCATTCCTGGTACAGAAGAAGTTGCTGTTTTACTTTTACTCAGTTAACATATTTCTAACTATGAACACAGATCCAGTCCATATTAAGGGAACAGAAGCACAGCAGGGACCAACAGGCCACATTTTAACTACAGAATTATGTTGTTGCTGCTGCTGTTTTTGTGTGCCTTCAAGTCATTTCTGACTTATGGCAATCCCAAGACAAACCATCATGGGGTTTTCTTACCAAGATTTTTTTTTTCAGAGGGGATTTGCCTTTGCTTTCTTCTGGGGTTAAGAGAATGTGATTTGCCCAAGGTCACCCAATGGGTTTCCATGAGTAAGCAGAGGTTTGAACTCTAGTCTCTAGAATCATAGCCCGTCATTCAAACCTCTACACTATGCTGACTCTCTGGGGAAGAATTAGTGGCTCCCTGGGCAGAATTCTACACTCTAGAACTAGATATATAACCTACCCCCATTCGTCCAAGGGGCATGTAGATGTCCATTCAGACCTTCAGTCAAATGGATCCAGGCCATAGTATCTTATTCTTCCCTCTCCACATTCCACATATGTACAGTCGGCCCTCCTCATCCACAGATTCAACCATCCATGGCTTGAAAACATTCAAAAATAAATAAATGAAAATCCAAGAAGCAAATCTTGATTTTGCAATTTTATGCTGTATAAGCAACACCATTTTACAACACATTTGTGTATAACGGAATTTCAGCACCACAGATTTTGGTATCCATGGGGGGACCTGGAAACTCCAGCAGATACCAAGGGTCCACTGTATACATTTATATATATATATTAAACTTAGACTTAGTTAATGGAATATCCTATGCAATAATTAAAATGAATACATATTAACTTTTAATATTGACTTACACATATTAAAAGGTGATCAATATGTATTACAGATGAGCCCTTCCCACAATATCATTTCAGTTATGGATGAGAACCTGACTATGACAATGTGGAGGAACTGACCTTCGGTACCAGCCAGGTAAATCTGGCTTCCCTCCCACGCTTCAGCAATCAATTTTATAAATTGTATTTATTTGTGCCTGGAGGATATTTGATACCACATCAAGATGTATTCCTGAGTTATATTGCTGTCAGTGCTATGAGTCATTCCTGATGTCTTGTAGTTGTATTTTCTCTGTCAAGTGTATAAATCTCTGTAACAGATTACAACTTATAGTCATGGCACTCATTGCTCAGTATTCATCAATTTCTGCCCCTTATATCATTTTGCAGTTTGTTTCATGGGAGGCTTCTCACTTTTTAATGTCTCCCTTCTCCATGTGAATCAGCCAGGAATCACATGACCCTAATGAAGTCCATGTGGTTGAAACACTGGATCAAGGAGATCAATCTGACATTAAAAGAGTACCAATTGACAAGATAGAGAAGAGGGAGACTTTTGAGCCAGAATCCTCTTGTTGATTAATGTTTGTATAACCTCTCATTATACCAACATGATTATTAATGTATATAGCACCATCAATGTACATAAGAACTTTGCTGGGTGTCAATGCAGTACCCAGCCTTGTAGCTCCATCCCAAAACACTATTCAACTTCAGAGTTGTACCCAAGAACTGTAGGGCTCTCCTTGTTTACCAAGGGAGGAAAGAACAGACTCATTCCCTCAGACCTTCACATAGCAACTCTGATGGAGATTTAAAATGTATGCACTCTGGAATGCAAGTTTTACATTTCCCATGACAAGCAACAGGAGGCATGAAACTTCAGGTTTCCAAACTCTGGCATGAGTTCAGGGGAGCAGCTACATGGGAGAATTTGTAGCAAAAAAATAGTGGCTTCCCTCCCTTTCGCTGCAGTGCCCATTTGTGCCCACTCATTCACAAGCTTGGAAGGGAATGTTTTGCAGTTTACATCCATGGGGAAAAAGGTGGCCATGAATGAATGGAGTCCCAAAAATCTCTCTCAGTTCACCCCCCCCCCGTTTTTTTCTCTTAAAGTGACAGATTCGGAAGAGCTGTTTTCTGCTTAACAAAAAATGCATACTTTTGTTCTGTTGCTTTGTCAGCTGAACAATAGTGCTGGCAAAAACAGCAACAATGGCAGCTCTGGCATTGCAAGCCCTCCCTTGCAAGCCCACCCCCTCCGAGGCCTGACCAATCAGATTTCAGCTCTGCTATGTTCCCTGTTCGAATTGGTTGTACAGATGTCCAATTACACGCATTTTAACACACTTTTAAAAAAAGATCATGAGAAACTGCAAAAGCTGTTATTGCAGTCTATGTGGAGTTTTCAGCCCCTCTCCTTCTCAATATGGTGAATCCCGACAGGAACTCATGTAAACTAAAGGTATTCTGCCCACATTCTTGCCAGATTTTTTTCTTCATGTAGAGGAGCCCCAGGACTCTGTTGAAGTAGACTGTCTCTAAATCACCCCAATCAGTAATATACCATTTTCTGAAAATGCCAGACTAGGGTCCAAATCAAATCTGAGAGTCTGTGCACATCCCTAGCTCATATACATTCAATATAAGTCTTATAATAGCTGTCATTTTTATTTCAGCCTGCCAGCCAGCACAATATTTAAGCCATGGAGAAATTCCACTTGCCTCCAAACAACTTCTATTACTTCCAAAATGACTTCATTCTCTGGTGAATACATTTTCATATTGTATAGGTCCAGGTACAGCTAAATGAGTCCTTAAATGGGCTTAAATTTAACACAATGCAGTTGTCCCTCCACATTCACAGATTTGGCATTCACGGTTTTAAGTATTCATGGCTTGAAAATATTCTTTAAAAAAAATAATAATCCAAAAACCAAACCTTATATAAGGGACACCATTTTGCTATACCACTGCATATAATGGGACTTGAGTATTCACAGATTTGGGTATTCATGGGGGGTCCTGGAACTAAACCCCAGTGAATGTGAAGAGACAACTGTACCAAAAAAAAAAAAAAAGTTACACACAAACTATTTTCTGAAAGAACTGCTAGTCCCATTTGCCTCATGATCCTTCAAGTACAATAATAATTTGAGAAATGAAAAGCACTCTTTTCCATTCCTAATCATAATAAATCTATGTCGTTGAGGTTCCATGATGGCGGCAGCAGGATAGTGAGTCATTTGAAGAGCTCAGCGTTTTCTTATCTTCTAACGAGGTTTTATCTTATATTTTTGGTTCCAAAGTTTTTAATTTGCTAGTTGCTTATTCGGTTCAGTTTTATTTGTTAGTTTGTTTCATTTTGCAGTCCTTGTTGGAGGAGTCTTTTGTTTTTGCTGGTCTGCTTTACATGCCAGATGCTATCTCCCTTTTGTTGATTGTTTGGCTACTCTGCTGTGGTACCATGTATCAGAAACCTTGCAAGCACTGGGATTACAAATGAAAGAGAGGAAAAAGGAAAGGAAGAAAAGAAAAAGAAGGAGTTTTTGGAAATCCTAAGTAGTGAGAGGTAATTGCTGTGGATGGCAAGATGGTGGTATTGACTAGAAGGGGATATAAAACTTTAGGTCTTTTACCACTGACTCTCAATCCCCCTTCAAGGCAGAAGAGAGTAGAAATGAAAATTACCCAGTTTTTCCCAGGAAAGTCTAATGACATCAAGACTAATGAATCAGAAATGGGAAGTAAGGAACAATGCCCTATTACATCTGGTTTAAATTGGCCTATGGAGGAAAATCTTAATAAATTTAAGAAGGAGCCTGGAATTACCAATTTGGCCACTGAACTGTTTAGTCCTGAGGTTTTGATACCAACAACTTTAGTGAAACTTCCGAATGAAAATAATCTCCATGGGGAACCTGAGATAGAATTACCAAAACAGTTACCTGTAATCAAGGCAGAAGTAGAAGCAGAAAACCAGACTCTGATATCAGGGAGTGATTATTTGTCCATAGGTAGCTGGCTCCTCTGCTTAACTGAGGATATCCAGCTGATGAGAGCTGTTCTGAGTGAATCAAATAAACTTCTAACAATTCTTGCAGATATTTGCAAAAAGCATTGGTTGAAACAAGAGGAAGAGAGAACTGATAATACATTATGTACGAATAGAACTACTACTACTACTACTACTACTAAGATTTGCAATAAGGCTAGTGGGGGGAAAAATCTCTAAAAGGAATACTGCATCCAAGAAGAAGAGTAAAAAGAGTAAGAGCATTAGAAACCCTAAACCAACTAAGTATAGAAGGATGCAGTTTCAGAAACTCTTCAAAGTATTGGACAAAAGACCAGCTCAGAAAGATCTTGATGTTAAGAATAAGCCAACAGTAAATGAGGGAGCCAACCTTGGGAGAGGTAGTCATCTCTCTGATAATGAAAAAGGGACTATTACACAAATGCTTGAAGCAACAACCATCCAAATACCGAGGCATACTGCACAGAGCCCTCAGGTCCATACTGTACAGAGCCCACAGGCCCATGTTCAATTGAAGGAAGGGGCCCTTACAGGATAAAAGCTCTGTAGACCATAATTGGACATTGGTATTGAATAAACAAAAGCTGGTGTTGTTGAATTTCCCTAAACCAGTTGGATTACTTTCACAACCTCAGCGTAAACTACATTTGTTACATTTTTTTGAATCTGCCATTCCAGGAGCTCTTAATTTGGATGATCTGATTTTGGTAGAATATTTATATTTCAATGGCATTCGAACCTGGGCAGTGGTAACATTTGCCAATGAGAATATAGCTAAAATGGTATATAGATACAAAGATGCATTGTTTGAAGTCGGAGTACCTCTGGTGAGAGTATTTGAGAATTGTGCTCCACCTTTACCATTGGTGCCTCGTATAGTAGAACATGCTGTGAACCCACTAGCAATAGAAAATCATAGTATCAATTTAATTGACCTGAATTCTTCAGAACACATTGATATTATTGAGGAACAATCCCTTGTAGAGAAAAAACAATGTGATACAGGCCAAACAAATGATGGCTTCCAGCAGCAAAGAGAGAGGCAAATGGAACCTTTAGACTCAGAAGAAATTAATCTTTTAAATTCTTTCTGTACTTTACCCTATGAAGTACAAAATGATATAATTAATAGAATTGATCTTCTAAAGGACCATTTGATTAAATTAACAGCAAAGAATGAAGAAATAAATGTATACAAAAACATTCATATAGAAGCATCCCGGCTCATGACTAAGGGAAGAGATGATTTAGAGTTTCAGATCAATAAGATACATACTTCACAATACTTGTCACCAAAGGAACTAAATCCCATATGGAATAAATCTATCTACAATATCTCCTCCAATGACAAGACTCCCATTTTAAGGCCAACAATCTACGCTCCACCAACCTTGCAATATATAGGATTTCCAGATACTGGGGAAATGGACTGCCCACAGACTGATGCACAGTTACAGCATGAGAAGGTGCTCTCTGCTCAACAACAAGTGACAGTGGAACTAAATCCTCTGTCAAACAAGTTTGTTCTAAAAGATGACCCCAATATTAAGACCTTTTGTCTAAAGCCAGAGAACACTAATATACTTACTTGGACTCAGATGAGAGAGTTGGATCCATCAGAAATTGGCTCTCCTGCGAAAATTACCAAGAAGGCCAATAGTGTATTTACCCCGGTGTTCCCAGTTGAGTCTAATATAAGTATGCGGAGTCCATCATTGGAGTTAATTAAACCAGCAGAGGATGAAGTGGTCCCCACTGGGTTATATGGGGCAAGGGACTGTGTGACAGCAGGAAGTAAGGCCCTTACCAAGCATCAAAGAAATGCCCCTGAAAGGATCAATTGACCCTCAGTCCAACAACAGGTCTCTAAGTTGACTTACCTCTCTTGGAACATTGCAGGCTGGCGAGGAAAGGCTATGGATCCCACTTTCCAAAGCTATATCAAGCAATATGATATAGTGTTACTTCAAGAGACTTGGGAGAAGGGGGATTTGGAGTTAGATGGGTTTACAAGCTACACACTTAAAGCTGAAGCGAGTACTAGAGGAGGTCGCTCAAAAGGAGGTATAGGGATTTTAGTTTCCACCAAGCTTCGAGCCACCTACCTTAATTTTACTTCATTTGCTAATATTGCAGTCTCATTGGTTGTTAAATTACAAATTAGTACTCTACTATTGATTAATGTTTATTTACCACCACCCCAGAGTAAACATCAAAACAAACATAGATGGGTTGAACTATAAAAATTCATTAGTAGAATATCATTTACATACCCCAAATGCAGCCATTATATTAGCAGGAGATTTTAATGCCAGAATTGGCATGTATAAAGACTGCCAAACAATGTAACCATGAGAACTGTCTTACATTGTGGCACAGAAGGCTGGGACATAGAGGTATTAATGTTATAAATGAACTTGTAAATGCAAATTTAACTAAAGAGCTACATGTGAAAGACTGCTGTGATGAAACAATGTGTGTTTGCTGTTTGAAGGCAAAAGGAACCAGAGCCCCACTTCCCAAGCAGAGTAAGAGAGAGAGACACAACATAGCCTAGAGTTAATGCAACAGAGATGTTTGTGGACACATGAAAACAAAAACAAATTGTCATAGTAGATATTTGCTGACCTTTATTGATATGCGATCACCTATTTGATCCAAGAAAAGAGCCAAGTGCTAGAAAAGCTACAAGATTATATGGTAGCAGTGAGCAACAAATTTAAAGGACTGCCACAAATTCTCAGAACAGATAATGGAGGTGAATTCACAGGAAGCTTAATAGAAGACTACCTGAGAGAACAAGACATTTAACAGAACAGAATGGAGTGGCAGAAAGGAATGGCACTCTAATGGAAATTGCAAGGTTCATGATTCAAGATACAGGATCGCCAGTAAGATTTTGGGAGAGACAGTTGCAACAGCAACCTACCTGCAAAATAGACTACCAACTAAAGCAGAAAGAGCCACAGCTTATGACCTATGGAATGGGCAGTGGCCAAGTGTGGGACACCTAAGAATTTTCAGGTCCAAGGTTTATGCATACTGTATATCCCCAAAGAGGAAAGACTTGACAATAAAACAGAAGTGGGTATATTTGTGGAATATGCCCCAGGGTATAAAGGCTACAGAATCCTATGCCCACATAATGAAAAAAAAATGTGATAGCCAGAGCAATGTACTTTGATGAGAGTGAGAGGCCAGGCACAGAAGTGCTGGATGGCAAAATCTCTACTCCAGTTCCAGATGAACAAGAAGAACCCAGTGTGACATTGAAACTCACCAGTGAGACAGTCAAGGCAACCTAACACACAACAAGGGGATGCAGAGGTGCAGCTCAGTTTCTCAGACAGAACTAATAAAGGAAAACCACCCAGACATCTTTACTACCTTGCAAGATTGGAAGAAGTACCAGAACTATCCACATGGGATAATTAGATACGATGTCAGCAAATAAAAGAGACAAATTGAGAAAAGCATCTTTTATGCAAACTTCAGAAGAGCATTTATGGATTAAAACAAGCTGCCAGGAGCATGGAAGAAAAGATGGCCCTTGTGGTCTCTTCCAACTCTACAATTCTATGATTCTATGAAAAGGGGTTTACTCAAGGAAAGGCTGATAGACCCCTATACTCAAGATACAAAGACAAGGGAATACTTAGTCTTTCATAGAGATGGAATAACTGATTGGACTATACAGAAGTAGAAGATCATTGTGACCTCCTCTACAGAAGCTGAATATGCCTCAGTCTCAGATGTATGCGAACAACTAAAGTGGCTGGCTACATATGTCACCATTAGATTTTGGAATAGAAGAGCCAATGCCAATGAGCTATATGAAGACAACTAAGGATGTATAAAGATCTCTCAGAGAACTTCAGTCCTCAGCTTAAACATGTTGAAATAAAGTATCATTTCATAAAGGATACACATGGATAAGGGTTGATTAAGTTGGAGTACTGCCCAACAGAAGACATGATTGCAGGTGTCCTTATCAAGCCATTGCCCAGGGATAGTTATAAAGCTCTGTGAGGGAAGAAGAATCTTGTGGAATTGTGCAAACATTGTTGAGAAGGTGTTAGAAGTACAACAGTGTTTAGTACTAAAGAGTGAAGCAGGCAATAGTAATAGGGTTAGATAGTTTGAGTGACCCAAAGTACCCCCCCTTCTTGTCTCCCTATCCTGACCCCTCTGTGATGTAAGCAGATACTCTTAGGGATGGTTTTCCATATTTTCTCTGCCTGTCAGTCCTCTCAGCTCTTCCCTAGAATGAAACAAGATGAGATTAGCACCCTGAGTAACTTTCCTATCTTAGAATTGAGTTCCCATAATAAAGACTTCAGTTTGTTTCTCCAAGCCCTTGGTGTCTTTGCTGTAATCACTGTAATCAGGATCTGTAATCAATACCCACACTTTTTATCAAAGGTGAGTTCAGAAACCACCAAAGGCAATTTAACAGAAAATCTGAATACCTCTGAATATGACACAGAAGAACTGGACCATCTCTCACAGAGATAGATCCTTTGGGGACAGATTTTGGAATAAATCTATGCTGACTCAGCAAATGGAAACACATACCTATATGTATATGCATGCAAGAGTTCATGTCTTCATACCAATATCTAGAATGCAGAGTGTGCACTCAGGAACAACATTGAGTGAGGGAATAACAACTATTGAGAACGTAGAAGCTAGTCTTTCCTGCTCTAGCATGACCTGGACTAATACTTATATACACAATTTACACCCACATAGATGATACATAAATATGTGACATGCATACATATGTTGATATAGAATATACACCAAATCTATTTTGCAAAGGGGAAAAAACGGTGAACTTTTTGAGTTTATTAGGTATTACTCTACTGTCAATAAGATAATGATACACACGAATATATCCCATATAGCTGCCTTGAATCCCATCTTAGAAGAAAGGCAGGATATAAATTCAATTAAAAAAAATAAAATTAAAAATACATAGGATAGGACTGTTACCCAAAGAGTTCTTGGAAAATCCAAGAAAATATTGAGTTTCTAATATGTTGGGGAAATTAGCAGCAACCCGACCTTAGCAATGCAAAAGGGGGCAATAGAGAGAGGGATCTTTACACCTTTGTATATCCCAACTAACTCTGAACATACGCACACAAACACAAAGTGAAAATTAACAATATTTGTTAAAGACCGAGTATGCATGCATTCATACAAGAAATATTCACATGAGACCACTAGGAATGGAAGAAGAGAGGCTGCCAAAGGGATAGACAGGGAGATGCCTGGGGTGATACGACACCTGTCCTGAAGTCCTGAAATTGTTGAGTGAACTGGCAGTATGGATAGATGAATCTGGAGTGGTTAACAAAGAGTGACGTGGAGTCACCATGAAGGAGCTCAGCGCATAATGAAGCATGGTTTTTGGGCAGTATTTATACCAAAAATATGCCCTGGAGAGGGGATGTTTCATGGGTTGAAACAATAGTCTCTAAAGATTTCACAATGAGTTCCAGGAAGACTCCTGATCTTGAGAATAGGTGTCTGAAGATGCTAATGTTTTGCAAACTGCCCTTAATGTCTGATGATTGATTTCACAAAGCTTGAGCTGCCTCTTTTGATGGCTAGGTGATCAGGGAAGGGAAGTTTGAAACCTTCAAACAAAGGAATACTCCATCTATCTAATGTCTGCCACTTGGGTGTGCCATAGAGACAATATCCTTTTGACCTCAAATTTCCTAATAGTTTGGAATTTGTCAGTAGTTCTTCCTTTGGGTGATGCATGGCTTTTAGCACATCTCCTGGGCTCCTGACAGCAAGTCCCTGACCTTTCACTGCTCTTTCCCATGGAAGATCACATTATTAAGCCAAAGTATTAATAAGCCAATTTGGGGGTTTCTGGAGTTGGGGCTCATTAGGGGTGCTAACAGGACTGAAGTATAGGCAAAGGTGTGTTAATTCAAAAGGATGAGGTGTTAAGTTATCTCAGTAGATTCTGAATGGAGACTGCTATATGAAAACTAATCCCATTTTAATGCTTCACACATTTTGAAACAAAGATGGCACTTTGCCTTTTTGGGTTAAGCTTTGATTAGAATTCCATCATTCATATTCATATTTTTATTGGTTTAGTCGTCCAATCAAAAACCTCTAATGATGGATTACTGATAGGTGATGTCTTCATATTTTTGTAGCATTGCAACCTGACAAATTATATTCCACCTCATAGGAAAAAACTGGTTGGATCGGGACTTAGTCATGTTGGATCTCAGTTTAGTCATGACTTACTTAAATCCCAGTAATATTAGTGGCCCTACTCTAAGTATGTCTAGATTGACTTACGGTTCTGTGGAAAGTCTTATAATTTTCTGTAACCTCAGGAAAAAAGCATAATATACAGCCTAACTGAAGACTTCAAAAAGAGGTTTACCATGTTTACAAGTTCTTATTTTAATCTCTTTTCAAGTGCACAGTGTTTTACAACTGACAGTAACATTTCCCCAGTTGATGATAATCCTTCCTTTGAAATTTTCTGTTAGATTATAAAGAGGATAACACAATGTCTGGCTACTTTGCAATGACAGCTGGATAAAACCATTGTAAGTACTGAAGATAACATTCCATCTGGCAAGAATTTCTGACAGCTTATATGATAATCACTATTACATGCTCATTAAAGTCCAAGGAACATGATTCTTCTGCTGCACTAGATTTCTTATTTACAAATTGATCACATGTCTCTACAGGATATTATTTCTTATAATCAGTGTATGTGAAAAGATTCATCCTGATCCAGATTTTGACCACAACATTCAAAAAGGACATTTTCCTTGTCTCATAATTAGAAACAAGTATCATGATAACATACTTCAAAGTTGTCTTCACTTTCACATGTTATGGGGAAGGGGGGAGGGTTTCCCAGAATTCCTCACTCACCCATTTCATTTTATTTCTAAGGTACTGTTCACCAGGGATGTAAATCTCTGTAAATTTCAGTTTTTCCAGACAAGAAAAATTATTTTACATTTTTTCTCTTGCTGCAGGAAAGTCATTGAAAAGTGTCCAGTTATCAAAAACTATTTGTAGTTTGGAGCTAATTCTGTGTGGAAAAGGCATGTAAGTTTTTTGTCTTAAAAAAATAGCATTTTATGTACAGAAAAGAGCTTTTATGTGCAGAAAATATGTGGTGTTTTCTGTGCAGAAAACTTGTTTTGTGTGCAAAAGTTTTTTTTTTTTACCATTTTCAAAAATTTTCAAATATCATTTCCATTTCTACAATTCATTAAAAAACTCATTATTCCAGAGGGGTAGATTTGCCCTGCTCATTTTCAGAAACATCATCTGGCAGACAGAAATTAGTACTATATTGAATATTTGCAGTAAGAAACTTGTTGTTCCTCTCTGTGTATGTATATGTACTTTAATCCCCTACTTTCCATACATCCACACATTTTCCCTACCCCTCTGCAGAGATCGTTATGCTAATCTACTTCTGCTTGTGTCTCAGGCCTCCCCTAATTTAACAAAAGCTTCTTCAATATTTGCATGAAACGAGGTTTCAGTGAATGTACTTACAGTATGTTATAATTTAACTGTTACATGGCTGCTGAGAAAGGGGTTTTAGAGGGTGGGTGCTCTACAAGAGAAATGTAGAGAGCAGAACAAGCGACTCTATGTAACATTTGTCGACCTCACCAAAGCCTTCGACACTGTGAGTAGAAAAGGTCTATAGCAGATCCTGGAAAGACTAGGATCTCCCCTCAAATTCCTTAAAATGATTATCGTGCTACATGACGGACAGCACAGTCAAGTCAGATATGGAGATGCTCTTTCAGAGCCCTTTCTAATAACTAATGGAGTGAAGCAAGGTTGTGTTCTTGCTCCAACTTTATTTACAATCTTCTTCAGCATGATGCTCCAAAGGGCTACGGCAGAGCTTGAAGAAGAAGATGACACCTATATACACTACCATATTGATGGTAGCTTGTTTAACTTAAGCCGTCTGAGGGCACACACTAAGACTCTAAACTATCTAGTCCATAGCTACTCTTCACTGATGATGATGCCCTTGTTGCCCACACAGAAGCAGTTCTGCAGCACCTAACATCCTGCTTTGCAACAGATGCAGAGTTGTTTGGGCTGGAAGTCAACCTAAAGAAAATGGAAGTTCTCTACCAGCCTGCACCAAAGGACCAACACCACCATCCCCACATTGCCGTAGGCAAATCTGTGCTTAAGTCCATTCAGCAGTTCACTTACCTGGGAAGCATCGTCTCCTCAGATGCCAAGATTGACAAAGTGATCGATCACAGATTAGCAAAGGCATATAGTGCATTTGGAAGACTTCACAAAAGAGTCTGGAGCAATAAACACCTGAGGTGAAACACAAAAATCAGTGTGTATAGAGCCATTGTACTGTCTATCCTCCTGTATGGATCTGAAACATGGGTCACCTATCGCCATCACCTACGACTCCTCGAGCGCTTTCATCAGTGCTGTCTACACACAATCCTAAATATACACTGGACTGACTATGTGGCGAACGTTGCTGTCCTTGAGCAAGCAGGGATCACCAGCATTGAGGCCATGATATTGAGAACACAGCTGTGCTGGGCAGGGCACATTTCTAGGATGGAGGACCACCACCTCCCAAAGATAGTACAGTCGTCCCTTCACATTCGCGGGGCTCCCGTTCCGCGGACCCCCGCGAATGTGAAAAATCCACGAATAACAAACACCCCTCCCCCTCCCTCCCCAGGCCTTTGCGGGGCCTTGCTAGGCCCCGCGGAGGTCTCCCCGGCCCTCCCTCCCTCCCCAGGCCTTTGCGGGGCCTTGCTAGGCCCCGCGGAGGTCTCCCCGGCCCTCCCTCCCTCCCCAGGCCTTTGCGGGGCCTTGCTAGGCCCCGCGGAGGCCTCCCCGGCCCTCCCTCCCTCCCTGCCCAGGCCTTCGCGGGGCCTTGCTAGGCCCCGCGGAGGTCTCCCCAGCCCTCCCTCCCTCCCTCCCCAGCCCTCCCTCCTTCCCTCCCCAGGCCTTTGCAGGGCCTTGCTAGGCCCTGCGGAGGCCTCCCCGGCCCTTCCTCCCTCCCTCCCCAGGCCTTCGCGGGGCCTTGCTAGGCCCCGCGGAGGTCTCCCCAGCCCTCCCTCCCTCCCTGCCCAGGCTTTCGCGGGGCCTTGCTAGGCCCCACAGAGGTCTCCCCGGCCCTCCCTCCCTCCCTGCCCAGGCCTTCACGGGGCCTTGCTAGGCCCCGCGGAGGTCTCCCCGGCCCTCCCTCCCTCCTTCCCCAGGCCTTCGCGGGGCCTCCGGGGGTCCCGCGAAGGCCTCCCCACCCCTCCCCAGGCCTTCGCGGGGCCTCCGGAGGGCCTCCGGGGGTCCCGCGAAGGCCTCCCCACCCCTCCCCAGGCCTTCGCGGGGCCTCCGGAGGGCCTCCGGGGGTCCCGCGAAGGCCTCCCCACCCCTCCCCAGGCCTTCGCGGGGCCTCCGGAGGGCCTCCGGGGGTCCCGTGAAGGCCTTCGCACCACTCCCCAGGCCTTCGCGGGGCCTCCGGAGGGCCTCCGGGCGTCCCGCGAAGGTCTCCCCACCCCTCCCCAGGCCTTCGCGGGGCCTCCGGAGGGCCTCCGTGCGTCCCGCGAAGGCCTCCCCACCCCACCCCTCCCCAGGTCTTTCACGGGGCCTCTGGAGGCCCCGTGTCGCGGTTTTGGGGGGGCCCGGGGGGGCCCTCCCAAAACCACAAATAACCGAAACCGCGAATGTCAAGTTCTCGAATGTGGAGGGACAACTGTACTCTACGGTGAACGCGCCACGGGTCAGCCTAAGAGGGGTGCTCTAAAAAAGCAATACAAGGATTCCATGAAACAACATCTCAGGCTTGGCCAAATTGATCACCAACAATGGTCCACCCTGGCCTCACATCGGTCAGCCTAAGAGGGGTGCTCTAAAAAAGCAATACAAGGATTCCATGAAACAACATCTCAGGCTTGGCCAAATTGATCACCAACAATGGTCCACCCTGGCCTCACATCGGGAGGCATGGAGACACACTATCCACAATGCTGCATCCTTATTTGAGAGCTTACACCGAACAAGTCTTAAAGAGAAATGGCAACGCAGAAAGAATCACAACCCAGAAACATGACTTAAGGAGACCTTCTGCTGTGCTTTCTGCAACCGGACTTGTTTATCTCAGATTGTCCTTTTCAGTCATCAGTGCCCTTGCAGAAAGCGTGGGATGAGTCCTTCCTGAATCTTCGTTTGCAAAGAAAAGCCAGAGAGAAGCTCTACATTTTATTGACATATTTTAAAATTGCTTTATGTTGTCTTTTCATGTTTTTTTTTTAAATTAGGGTTTAATATTTTAACCCTGCCTTTCAATGAGAAAGGTGGGGAGGGGAAAGAGATAGTGAGTCATGTAAACAATTGCATTACCACTTGTCCAAGGTCATCCAGTGGTTTTCCATGGCTGAAGGGAATTTTGAACTCCAGGGAATACTAAAATATGTACACATTTTCCATGTAGGAAGAAAAAGAAGTCTCATCAACTGATACAGAAGTTTTATAGAGCCTTACGAGACTCCGGAAAAAAGCAGAAAAGCAGCAGAAATGTTCTGTCTTTCCTAGTGCCTTCCCACATGATGTTGTAGCTCTTCTGGGGTTCTTTGGTTCCAGTCTCATGGAAGGCTGAGGTAAAATTCATTTTTCAAGTGGGTCTTTCTGGTTAGTAAAAAGGCATGGTTTTACCTCAGTCTCTTATGGGACTGGAATGGGGGGGGAAACCAACAAAGAACAATGACACCAAGTGGGAAGGAAGCAGAAAGACGGAACATTCCTGCTGCTTTGCTGCTTTTCCTCAGAATGCGGTAAGGCTCACAGTATGGGCGCGCTTGAGATTCTGGGGAATGCAACAAAAATGTAATTGATAATATTTCACAATCTACTCTTTGTTCAATGTTTCTCACTTGTGATCAGGATTCCCGTCAATTGTCTAAGAGAGAATCCCTTGCTTTTGATAAAATATGTTTAAATATTTGCCCTGAAGTGTATTTCTGAGCTCCAGTTACATTTTGCCACTACATTCTTTTAAGTGCTGATGCTGAACATACATAAACATACCCTTTCCGATATCTCTTTCCAGTGCAACCCAGATTTTCTCTTGTTTGTTTATCAAGTCTAGATTTTCTCTTTGATAACTGAGAGAAATCTTGGCCACAAGGCTTTGTGAATAAATAACTATTAAACAACCCATTTTGGGTGTCTGTTCTTGAAGAATGGTAGAATGAATTAAATTGGCAAATGGTCAGGTTTCATCCTAAAATTCTCTAACAAGGCTTTTTACTTGTACTTATCATTGACATTTTTGGTGGGCTTTCCACTCAGCTTTAAGGTTTCATTCCTAGGTAGGCATGTCCAATTAAGATCCCCTCAGTGTGTGTGATGATAGCCCTCTACTGTGACATTACACTGATGATCCTATTGTGTGATCTGTTAAATATGCAAGAGAGATAAAGGAATTAATATACCAACTGCATTTTAGTTGCTCTAATAGTTGCTATACCTCATTTTACTTTGTTCATATTATCAAACAATAGGGTATATATCCACATTTTTTATCATCATATCTAGACCTTGAGGTCACTACATTAAGTTGATTGGCAGTAAGTTCAGGGCAGAGAAACAAAAGAAGTCCTTCATAAAATGCATAATTAAAATCTTGTGGAATCTAAGTACTTGCTTTTAAATATTATGTTCATTCGAGAACAATATTTGGACTCATAGTTAATTATTTGTATGAAATCAGTGCTATCTTTCTTCACCTCACAAATGTTTTCTTTTCAGAATCAGATATTCACCATCCATTCTGAAAGATATGACAAAGGTAACTTCTTACACTTCTATTTCTAAACATAGTTTTGAATTTGAAAATCATGAGCACTGTGATTTTTCAGAACATACTATTATCTATGTGCCATGTCAGTCTATTAAATAATGAGACTGATACAATAACACATATTTATTTATATGTATTACAATTCTAATGCTTGTCCCTTTCAATATACTCCCCATTCACACACACATACACTGATGTAGTCTTGTTTTCCACTGGTCAAAGGCATGGAGCAGATCAGTTTCTGTCAGCTGTCGTTTTCTTCATACTTCATCAATTGACTCAAAACATGTTCATTTAAGCACCGATCTCACTTTAGGGAAAAGAAAAAAGTCACATGGAGCCAAATCTGGTGAATATGAAGGATGTTCAAGTGTAGTAATGTGCTTATCAGCCAAAAAAACTGCTTCAAAGAAAGTGCTGTGTAAGCAGGCACATTGTCTCGATAAAGAATGAAACCTTTTTTCCACAGTTCTGGCCTTTTTTTTTCTAACTCTTTCTCTCAGCTTTGTCAAAACTTCCTTATAATAATGCTGGTTCACTGTTATGCCTTCTGGAACCCATTCTGCCAAAATTGTGCCCTTGATGTCAAAAACCCCAATGAGCATGGCTTTGAATGTGGACTTGGTTTGATGTGCTTTTTATCATTCTATGTGATGATGGTGTTTTCCAGTGCATTGACTGTTTGTCTCAGGACCATACTGGAAGATCCAGATTTCATCACAATTGATGAGTTTTTTAAAAAATGGTTTGGTTCTTCCTCAAGTTGCTGCAGAATATCATAGTGCTCGACTTTTAAACCGCATATTTCTAGCACACAGCACGGCTGCTTTAAATGGCGGCTGACAATTAACTGAACAGCCAAGAGTATTGATGTTTGTCATGCAGGTTCATACATGTTCAAGGTCACCACTCAAGCATTCACAATGGGTTCTCCCTGATTTGCCTGAAAGGTAGAAACACAGTCTTGTTATTTAATAGACAGATTTTGTATTTGTGTGGTAAATATTATAATGTGTGGTAAAAATTATAATGATTATTCACAGTGGCATTGTACAACTTCTCATTATTGATCCAGCTTTTCTGAAACATTACTGAAGAAAAAAGAGAAAATTAAACATATACATTTTTATCCTTTTTTTTTAATATATTTGTGTCCACCTATGACCCCCCCCAAGCCTAATTTCAAATAAAGTTCTCAAAGTCTCATATGTAGTTTATCTCAGGGATTATACACACATGTATGTGCACTTGCTCTCTCTCTCTCTCATACATGAATGTGCATGCGCACAAGCACACGCACACACACACACTAATTATTATGACAAGAAAGAAGAGACATAAGGATTCATCCCTTTTGCATGACACTAGAGCCTGAGACTTCTGAAATGCCTTTATACCCAACAGAAAAGAAATGAAATGCAATTTGTTTCATTAACAAGGACATTATTTCATTTGTAGACAGATCCAGGAATAATGAGGCCAGACACAAGATATGGGCTGAAAAGTGCCATTTAATTTAATTTAACCTATTTAAATATTCAACACTGCAATGGGGGGGGCAACCTAGTGTGGGAGCAGCTACATCAGGAGGTCTGTCCCTAGACCTTCTCTCCCGCTTTCCTTGGGTGAAACACCCCTGGCAAGAACCCAGACACCACCCTAGCCAATTGCAAGTCCTGACAACCACAGGATGGGGTAGGCAAAACAAAACAAAACCCACAAACCACAAATGTGAAGTCGAAGGCTTTCACAGCCAGCATCCATAGGTTTTCCTTGTTTTTTTTTCCCAGCTGTGAGGCCATGTTCTGGAATAGTTTCTTTCTGATGTTTCACCTGCATCTGTGGCTAGCATCTTGAGAGAATGGTTGGGTAGGAGTGTGTGTGGAGTTTATATATCGTGAACCCCTGTTGGGGAGTATATTGTCTGCTGGAAATCCCCCTGCCCCTGGGTGGAGTTCATTTGCAAGTGTTGACTTCTGATTTTAGAGTTCTTCAGGACTGGCAGCCAGATTTTGTTTACTTTTAGGGTTTCTTCTTTCCTGTTGAAGTTGTCCAGGTGTTTGTGGATTTCAATAGCTTCTCTGTGCATTCTGACATGATAGTTGTTAGCCTGGTCCAGAATTTCTGTGTTTTTAAATAACATTTTGTGACTAGGTTGGTTTATCATATCTTCTGCTACTGCTGATTTTTCTGGCTGGCCCAGTCTGCAGTGTCTCTCACAGGTTCCTTGATTAGAGTTTGTACACTGCGTTTACTGGTCCCTATGTAAACTTGTCCACAGCTGCATGGTATATGGTAAACTTCTGCAGCTGTGAGAGGGTCCCCTTTTGTCCTTTACTGAGAGTAGCATTTCTTGGACTTTCTTGGTTGGTCTCTAGATTATTTGGAGGTTGTTTTTCCTCATCAGTTTCCATATTCTTTCTGTGACTCCTTTGATGTATGGTAAATATACTTTCACTTTGGGTGGCTGTTTTTCTTCTTCATTCCTGTGGTTTTTTTTCTGGGTCTGGCTGCTCTTGTGATGTCTGCTCTGGAGTAACCATTAGCCTGTAGGGCCCACTTTAGGTGCCTCAGTTCATCCTCAAGGTAGTGTGGTTCACAGATCCTTTTTGCACGGTCTACCAATGTTTTTATTGTGCTGCTTTTTTGTCCTGGGTGATGACTGGAGTTTGAAAAACAATATAATCAAAATTCAACACTTACAAAGGAATTCCATCCAGGGACAAGGGGATTTCCAGCAGATAATGGGCCATCAACCAACTATTAGCCAAACAGACACTAATCATCCTTGCATTTCTATACCCAGAAATGAACTATTTAATTACACAAATTTACATATACTCCCCAACAGGGATTCACAGCATATAAACCCCAGACACACTCCTACCCAACCATTTTCTGAAGATGCCAGCCACAGATGCAGGTGAAACGTCAGAAAGAAACTATTCCAGAACACGGCCTCACAGCCCAAAAACCCCCCAAGGAAAACCACAAATGACCGACAATGGAGGGAGGCAAAAAATTCCTACCTGGCCCCAAAGCAACCATAAAAGTCACACTATGATAGTAATGGGAGAGTGGGTCAGCTGAGAAAAAGAGGAAGAGGCAGGGAGTGGTTGAGACTTCTATAGCCTCTGGCTCCATCCCCTGTGCTCATGTAATTGTTTACCTTATTACCAGGCCTCATGCCTTGTCCATCCACAAAATACAGTTGTCCCTCCACATTCATGGATTTGGCATGCACAGTTTTAAGTATTCATGGCTTGAAAATATTCTTAAAAAAATAAATAATCCAAAATGCAAACCTTGATTTTGCCATCTTATATAAGGGACACCATTTTGCTATGCCACTGCATATAATGGAACATGAGTATTCATGGATTTGGGTATTCACGGGGGGGGGGGCATCCTGGAGCCAAACCCCAGCGAATGTGAAGGGACAACTGTAGGTCCCCGGTCTGGACACCTTCACCATTGGAGGAGGACTGCATGATTCTTAAAGGAGCCACAAGGTGTGGAGGTTCTATTTAGCTCATTCCCAGTCACCTCATGAGCTGAGACAATAAATTTTTTCTCCCTACACCTTGACCAAGTCCTCTGGCCAGTTAGAGAGTAGTTATCTGTGGATTCAACAATCCATGACTTGATTTTTTTTTTAAAAAAAAAATATTCACAAAGCAAAACTTAATTTTGCCATTTTATATAAGCCATTGTACTATGACATTGTATATAATGGGACTTCAGCATCTGTGGACTTAGGTATCCACAGGGGGTCTTGGAATCAAATCCCAGCAGATACCAAGGACCCTCTGTGCATACATATTTTAGATTATATGCCTTTGGAAGAACCTTCTGTTTTTGAATGTTGTAGAGTTGTCCCTTCATATTCGCTGGGGTTTGGTTCCAGGACCCCCTGTGGATACCAAAATCTGGGAATACTCAAGTCCCATTATATGCAGTGGCATAGCAAAATGGTGTCCCTTATATAAAATGGCAAAATCAAGGTTTATTTTTTGGATTATTATTTTTTTAAGTATATTTTCAAGCCATGAATACTCAAATCTGTTGATCCCAAATCCGTGGATATGGAGGGACAACTGTACTTGTAAAGTGCCATTTAAATTGATGGTGCTACATAAATAAATTGATGATGATGATGATGATGATGATAGAAGGGGGATATTAGACCTAACTCAGTAAAATAACAGGAAACAAACAAATATGAATATAAAAATAGTGTATAACAAATATTAAAAGACACAATAAATTTATTAAATAATTCTTTATATTCAAAAACTAAACAATTCAAACCTATAAAGAGCAATATAGGAAAAAGTCTACAAGGAATAAATGAAAAGTCAAAGACAAGTGTTCGGTAAAAAGTTTTGGCAGATATTCAAATAGAGGCCAGATACATTTTGACCAATAGTCTTCATCACTGGCCAATGAGTTTGTTTTTTACAATTCTTTCCCTCAGACAAAGGCCAACATATCAGTATAAATTATTACAAAATAAATTATTCCTCTTGCACCTAATAGTTTCAAGGGACAGGTCTGGGGCAGACTCTTTTCATCCTCAAATTGATGTCTCAGGGAACTTACCATTCTTCTCTTCCATGGTCATCTCCTTTCCCACATCTATGTACAGCCCAAATTAAATCTAAGTACCCCTACCCTTAAAATACCTAACATGGAGAGGGGGAACAAAACATGTAGAGTAGGTCAACTATACTGTCAGTATAACCCCACACTGTTCTTAAGAGAAGAGAGGTAAATTTGGTTGGGACTTCATTAGACTCCATATCCAAAGAGGAGAGATAGGTTTGCTGCAGCAGATTCACATTTCCATTGGGCATAAGTCTATCATGCCAACTGACAGATTGATCTGATAGAGACTCACTGAAAACTTGGAACATATTCTGAACTATTTAAAGAGTGGCGGCGGTGGGGGGGGGGAGGAGAGGGAGAATAAAATGAGAGAAGTACCAGTTAATGTCCCTCTCACAAAAGAACAGAATGAGTATCCTGTAATGCTTGACCTTCTGCCTAATAGTGAAGTCAGAAAGTTGACTCTTAGAAGACAACGATTTTATTCTTACTAGCATGAAAAATCCATATAATGCCACCTTTGAGTAAAAAGAGCTATAAGTAAAAAAATGGGGTGCTTTTAAATGTGTTACTACTAACCTGCTCACTAGAGTTCCCTTCTACCAATTCTTTTGTCAGTTTCCCTACACTTCAGTGTTTTTTTTTAAAAAAAAGATTGTGTGTGATACTGAAGATTGGTCTGTGGTACATGATGATAATAATGTGTATAAAGTGAATCACTCTGTCAGGCACAGTGGGAAATCTCTTCTTTGTCCCACTGATGGAGTGACACATTTTAAAAAGTGATCTTTTCTCTTGCTCCAGGATTTTATTTCTCTTTCTTATTTTAAACAACTGCAATAAATGTCAGAGATGGATGGGAAACACTTTGAGTTGTTAATGGTGTTACAGGGGCCAACTACCAAATATGGGATATTATGACTGTTGGCCTCAGAAAAGTGTGCTATCCATCCATAGGGATGTTTTAAAAAAACACACACATTTTCTCACCCTTGACCAAAACTAAACAAAACTACCAAAACCCCAAAACCCTTAATGTTACAACACATCATGGGAGTTTTTGAGCACTTGGGGACCCCACCATATTTCTGAACATTTTAAGAAAAAAATGTATTATTCACAAATATATATATATATATATTCCTGCCCAAATAAGTTGTATTTCCATAAGATATATATTTCTGTGCAGGGATGTTGCATGATATATAAAAGACAATCGTTTTGCAATTAAAAAGTTGTTGTTTGTACAAAACACAATATTTGTACTTTTTTTGCTAAAAATGTCCTGAAATATATACATATATATTTTTAAAATGTGCAAAAACCCTTGCCCAGAAGGAGGAGAACCATTGAAATGTCACATTCATTTGTGCATGAATGAAAAGTTGAAAAAAAAATGGCAAGTAAAAAGTTAGGCCAGAATCCACTTGAGACATTAGGAAGATTATCAGACTTGCCCCCTTAAAATGTTCTTTTGCTGGCATAAAAACAACCAAAACATTTTTATGCTGGCAAAAGAATGCTCCCCACTGCACTTCCCTCCCCTTCTCTCCAAAGGTTTCCCCAGCAATGAAGAGCCCTATTCACTTCCTCCTTTGAAGTTCCATGGATTCTCGCGATACTTCATTGCATTCAAAAAAGAAAAGAAAAAATAAGACATTAAGTTACACAAACCACGTACACACACTTTAAAAGTCCCAAGTAACCCAGGGAGGGTTGTAAAAAGAGCAAAACATACATGGATGCCCTGATCTAACCCAGACGTGTTCATGCTGGACTGGCCATTCTCGCTGAAATGACAGGATTTAAATGGCCAGAAGTTTTGCACACCAACAATGCTAGCACCAAAACGGAACTGGAGATTCTATTGACAGCTTTAGTCATCAATAAGAAGAAACACCAGCATAACACCAGCAGAAGGCAAAAGGAATTCATCATCTGATATTGACGTCTTATGTGTTCTGCTGTCATTCTGCTGGCACCACAAGTGCTGCATCTTATAATTTCCTACGACTAGTATAACTAAAAATTTATGCTGACCCCCTTTCATAAGTTAAAAAATGCTTAAACAAAAAAAACTATTAAAAATTATTTTTAACAGCCAAAAACAGTAAAAATATATTTAAAACATAAAAAATCACTGCTATGATTATATCCTGGGCTTTGTAGTTTATTGAGGCACTAGAGATCTCTTGCGGAGAATTTGAAGTACCAATTCCAAAACTGTGACTCCCAGGATTCTATAGGATGTTAGCAATTAGAGCAAAATCAATGCCAGCTCTGTGTAGTGTGAAAGGGCTCCTGGGAGTTATACTTTTTACCCACTTCCATAAGAAAGTATCCCATACTCCCTTAGGCAAGTACTGTAGTTCTCATTCACTTGCAAAGAAAAGAGCTGTCTAGCATCTAAGTACAGTTTGGCCTTTCCATACTACCTTGAACAACCACTGAAACAGCCAACAAGGCAACCTGGAATGGCCACCAAAAGACATCACCCACTCTAGTGCTCTATCAGCACTGAACAGGATCTTTATTTCACATTCCTAGTCAATGTTACTTTAACATGAGTCCTTCACTCATAGAGATGTGATGATAATTCATTGCTGTTCACTAAACATAGGAGATTATGGTTTCTTGATACATTGATATTTGTCTTTACCAGCCAAGGAATTTGCCAGATGCTCACCCAAGGTGTTAGAATTTGCACATAGTTCATTCACAAAAGAAGTAAGAGGGACAGCAGTTCAGGGTGTTTTTATTGCTTAAGTAATAAAAGTAACAGTGCATCAGCCATTCATTTTAATTATGTGAATCTCAGTCAAGACAATTTGAAATACTCCACTGTGTCTAAAGATAAACACAGGACGTTCTTCCTTGTTAGACACTGTGGAAGGGAAAGACAGCTGATTGTTTTATAGCCCTCTCCACTCACCACCAAAAGAGATTGGTTGTCGAGGTACATAGCCAGACAGACAAATCTGGTACCACCACTTTTTTTCTGTTTTGCTCTTCACTCATGTGCAGTAAGTGATTCTGGAGGCAGCTGTTTACCTTGCCCATTGTACCTAAGCATACACAATTATACTAGGATCACCTACATAACTTGATATTCCCTATTTTAATGTTTTGCATCTCAGTCAGGTCAATTTGAATTACTCCACTTGGCTACAGATAGGGAGGAGGAAAGGGAAGAATTTCACAAAGGCCATCCTCTGTGAACAAAGTTTTATGGTTCACACTGCTAATTGCAAGATGAGTTAAGGAGGTAAAGATAGCTTTCCATTTTATGGCCCTTATTATTCAGGAATTTGTCAGAAATGGTTCGGCTTCTCTGTGAGGAAAGATTCAGTTGAAATATCTTGCACTTCAAACAAAAGCAACAAGAGTAATATAATTCTGCCACTCCCCCCTTTCAGGGGCAGGGAGAATAAAAAGATAAATTTACATCACTAGTTGAGTGTACATGCTTGGCCCTTTAAAGGCATTGTGGCAAGAATTTCCCATATGTGTGCTTGGGATTCAGTTTGCCAGTGAGGGTCTCTTTGGCCAGGTCCACCCCGACTATTCAATATAATGAGACAATTGCCTTAAGCTTGTCAGGAAATGACATGGATGTGACCACAAGATGGAGCTTTAGGCTTAGTAATGAAAGTAGTTAAGCTCCAGTGGCAGGTGTGTGTGTGAGTCAGCACTTGAGAGCATGCACATCTGAGATGCCTGGTGTAACAGGCATTGTTTAACTACCTATAAAAAGGAGATGGGGATTATCTCCAATGTGGGTTTGTTGTGGATGGTGGTTGGCGAAGCAATTTGTTGGTCTGAGAGAGATTTATGAGTATTAGAGACAGCTGTCCTATACTCTGTATATATATTGTAAATATACTGCAAACAAAGATTAAAGCCCTCAAGTTGAGTGAAGGCTGGCCTTGTTGCTGTCTTTATTTGGCAAGCCAGAGCTCAAGGCAGTGTGCTGGGGTGAAGGAATTTTTCCTTCTCAGCCTGAAGTCTTTTGCAGAAGTCTCTCCAGAAACCTTCTCCTTGGCGTCCAGTCGACATGGAACAACTCTGCAGGTGGTCGTGGTGGACACAGCGCGTCTTTCCACACCCCCAACAAAGCTGTTACTGTTAAGGCATTAGGGTAAACAGTCGGGTATTGAAGGACAAAGCTGTGACATGAAATCTGCCTTGAACCTCTTAAACTAGCCTGCTTCCCTTAGAAATAATAAAAGCTGATGTCCCATTGCTAGTCTAGAAGTAAAATTCACCTGATAGTCCAGGCAAATTCTATACATAGAATGTTGACAGAGGCACCAACTTTCACCTCAAGTGAAAAAAAAAATCTTGGGCCAGTCAGCTTTATGGACTTTTAAGAGGAAAAAAGTTTTCATCCTGTTGCCACTACTGAGTTTGAGGCACTGCTGTGACTAGCCCACTGCAGGACAAAAATCCTTTGTGGGGTAAAGAGGAAAGCAGGCTGCTGGTGAAACTTCTGGCATTCTCCTACCAGTATGTCCACTCTGTTCTATTGAAATCTCTTATGAAGGTCTTATGTACAACAGCCAAATAGCCATGCCCAATCCATGGCACTCCCCACTGCCTCTGCTGTCCCCACTTCTATTAGGAGTAGTCAGCGTGAGAAGACACTCAAAAGTACAGCAGTCCCAGAGACTCTCCATCTCAATCAATTTTGGATAAGCCTTCAAATAAGTAGAAACCAGGCCAATATCTGTCTTGTTTCTTGATGTACTTTCAAAGTAAATATCATTTTTTTTAAACCCTTGGCCACATGCCACCTTCTGCTCTAATCAATTGTTATAACTCAGTGCAACCATTAGCTATGAACAATGGCTCAGGGAGCTGGGTATATTTAGCCTGGAGAGGAGAAGTTTAAGGGGTAACATGATGGCCATGTTTAAACATTTGAAGGGATGTTATACTGAGGATGGTGCAAGCTTGTTTTCTGCTGCTCCAGAGACTAGGACACGGAGCAATGGGTTCAAATTACAGGAACTTCCTAACAGTAAGAGCTGTTTGGCAGTGGAATGCACTGCCTTGAAGTGTGGTGGAGTCTCCTTCTTTGGAGGTTTTTGAACAGAGGCTGGATGGCCATCTGTTTGGAATGCTTTGATTGGGTATTCCTGCATGGCAGGGGGTTGGACTAGATGGGCCTAGATTGCCTCTTCCAATTCTATGATTCTGGTCATTACCATCTTTATATACTGAAAGAGGCAATAGGTAGTTAAAACAGACATGGGGCAGTTTCTAAGTCAGATCTCCTGCTCTCCATGGTAGAGAAAGTGAGAGGCGAAAGTGGGGTGGAAACAGGAAGTGATTCATTCATTATCCTGATGAAGAGCATTGTGGCTGGCTGCCTACCTGCCACAGATGCAGGCATGGGCTGCTAATGTTGCCTGCCAACTGCCCCTGGAGTGGTAGCCAGTGATTCTAATCTGGGTACTGACATTTCCAGTAGTTATGCGTAAGCCACACTGCTGCCTTTGTCAAAGCAATAATTAATCATAAAGTAGCATACTTACATGAATATATTAAGGATCTACAACTTGACTGGTCTAAGAAATTAGAGCCTCAGTTAATGACTAATAGTTACTATTTTTGGAAAAGGAATGAGACTTTGCATAATGAACACAACAATGAAGAACAAGACATTCAGGAAAGATTAGGCAGTTTAAGTCAATCAAAGATTTATCTGTGGCTGATGAGTACATTAAAAATATCAGTCGCATTTAAAAATTTCTAGTTTGCAATGAGTTCAGTAAAAGTAATAATGTTTCTACCAAATCCTTTGAAAGAATGGTAATGCATGTTCTCAGGAGACTGGCTTAGAAGGAATAACATTCAAACCAAGAATGATCAAGAATCTCATTCAGATGATTATTAAAAATGTGATTCGTTGTTAAAATGTCTGCTTGAAAATTGACTGTGAAATAAATTCATTGATTGAATAATTGGGCCACTTTCCCCATCCCCTAAAGACTTTTCCAATGGACCTTTTTAGCTGGGGGATGCTTTCTGCAGAGAGACTCATCTGTATGGTCTTTTCGGGACCAATTGGAGACCTTTTTGCTTGCTCCAATTTTAATTCTGTCATAACTTTTTTAATGCTCTTAGATTTGCACCAGTGTTAATTGCTATATCTGGTTTAACGTTGGTTTACTCAGTTGGTGGATTCCATGAAGGCTATAGAAGATATAAAGTAGAAGGCTTTCACAGCCAGCATCCATAGATTTTCCTTGTTTTTTTTTTTTCCGGGCTGTGAAGCTGTGTTCTGGAAGAGTTTCTTTCTGATGTTTCACCTGCATCTGTGGCTGGCATCTTCAGAGAATGGTTAGGTAGGAGTGTGTTTGGGGTTTATATACTGTGAGCCCCTGTTGGAGAGGTTATGTAAATTTGTGTATTTGAATGGGTAGTTCCTGGGGAAAGATATGCAAGGAGGATTAGTGTCTGTTTGGCTAATTGTTGGTTAATTGCCCATTATCTGCTGGAAAGCCCCTGTCTCTGGGTGGAGTTCATTTGCAAGTGTTGAGTTCTGATTTTAGTGTTTGTCAGGACTGGCAGATAGATTTTGTTTACTTTTAGGGTTTCTTCTTTCTGGTTGAAGTTGTCCAGGTGTTTGTGGATTTCAATAGCTTCTGTGTGCATTCTGACATGATAGTTATTGGCCTGGTCCAGAATTTCAGTGTTTTCAAATAACACTTTTTGTCCGTGTTGGTTTATAACTAATCCTCCTTGCACATCTTCACCCAGGAACTACCCATTCAAATACACAAATTTACATAACTTCTCCAACACGGGCTCACAGTATATAAACCCCAAACACAGTCCTACCCAACCATTCTCTGAAGATACCAGCCACAGATGCAGGCAAAACATCAGAAAGAAACTCTTCCAGAACATGGCCTCACAGCCTGGAAAAAAAACAAGGAAAATCTGTCACTGTAAAAGATGTTTGTTTAGTCCATATTTCTATGTACCAGATGCTGCTACAATTGTTTTAGTTATAGTTCATACCGGTATGAAGGAAGCCCAAACTATATTAGCTGAGCTCCTCCATATCATTGGCTTTCCCTGTGAGCCTCAGGTAACCACAGAACAGGACACTTGAAATAGGTGGAGTTGTTATATCCCCCCCCCTTTTTTAAAGATTCAAATGACATGTTTCCATTCACCCAGGGCCTTCCTATGTGTGTGTTGGCATGAGAGAAGACCTTGCTCTAAGGAAAGAAATGCAGCAATAAAATTAAGGTTTACTAGTTTACTATTATGCTTGTAGGGAATTTTGTTTAAAATTTGTTTGGGGGAGAAAGAGGAGACTGTCATCATAGAAACAATGTGGAAAAACAACTGGGAGATTTCAGGCTGCTGGACATACCTGCATCTCACATCACAATCCATGTCACAAGCAAGACACTCCATGAGATGCCGCATTTCTAGCGAAGGTTTTGTTTGTTTGTAAGTCAGGAAAAGAATAGCATTTAGACAGGGAAGTAACAAGAAGCATCAAAACCCAACATTAAATTGTTTGATATAAATCAGCACAAATCACTAGTCTGAATGACCCTTGTATGTTGTGAAATGTGAATTTGGGGAGAAAATACTATTAAAATGCACATATGAATATGTACTTCATTGCAAATTTTTATGCAGGCTTTGTACAGGTTTTTAAAAGTCACAGATTATGATGAAACAGGAAATAACAAACTCTGGAGTCATGTAATGAGGACTGGACAAACTGAAAACAGACATTTTATGATCCTTAGCAGCATGGAAGATGCAGCTAATCATGTATAAATTGGTCAGAAATGAAAGAATCTGATATACCTTTTTCTAAAAAGAATTATCCAGAAAATCTTCTGGAGATTTTCAGCTAATTTAATGTATCTGTTTGACTTTTATATTTATCCTGTGAAGCACAATTTTGAGAACAGATTTGTCTGTGTGTGTGTGTGTGCGCGCGCGTGCATGCCTATGCTGATATAGTCCTAAGGAATAAATCTTGCTTCTTCTTGCATGGGGAACCGGTGGGATCCCACTGTGCAGAAAAAGGCCCTGAAATATAAACCCTTCAATTGTTTGGCACAGTTTGTCAGCATCAGAAGACAAAGACTGGGCAAAAATGACTTACCATATCTGTGGGAGGAAGAGAAATACAGTTGTCCCTTGACATTCACAGGGGTTAGGTTCCACGGACCCCCGCGAATGTCAAAAAACCGCGAATATTGATTGCCCTCCCCCCACCCTCCCCAGGCCTTCACGGAGCCTTCCAAGGCTCTGTGAAGGCATCTGCAACCCTCCCCCTCCCTCCCCGGGGACTTCACGGAGCCTCGTGAAGGCCTCTGCGGCCTCCCCCCACCCTCCATGAAGGCTCCGTGAAGGCCTCCCCCCATCCTCCCCCCTCCCTCCCCGGGGCCTTCACGGAGACTTTCAAGGCTCCGTGAAGGCCTCCGCAGCCTCCCCCCACCCTCCCCAGGCCTTCACGGAGCCTTCCAAGGCTCCGTGAAGACCTCCCCCCAACCTCCCCCCACCCTCCCTGGGGCCTTCACGGAGCCTTTCAAGGCTCCGTGAAGGCCTCCGCGGCCTCCCCCCACCCTCCCTAGGCTTTCACGGAGCCTTCCAAGGCTCCGTGAAGGCCTCCCCCCTCCCTCCCCGGGGCCTCCCCCCACCCTCCCCAGGCTTTCACGGAGCCTTACAAGGCTCCGTGAAGGCCTCCCCCCAACCTCCCCCCTCCCTCCCCAGGCTTTCACGGAGCCTTACAAGGCTCTGTGAAGGCCTCCGCCCTCCCTCCCCGGGGCCTTCACAGAGCCTTCGAAGGCTCCGTGAAGGCCTCTGTGACCTCCCCCCACCCTCCCCAGGCTTTCACGGAGCCTTACAAGGCTCCGTGAAGGCCTCCCCCCTCCCTCCCCAGGGCCTCCCCCCCACCCTCCCCAGGCCTTCACAGAACCTTCCAAGGCTCCGTGAAGGCCTCCCCCCTCCCTCCCCGGGGCCTTCACGGAGCCTCCGCTGGCCTCCCCCCACCCGCCCCAGGCCTTCACGGGGCCTCTGGAGGGTCTCTAAAGGCCCCGTGAACGCCTCCCCGATCCTTCCCAGGGCTTTCAAGGGGCCTCCGGAGGCCCCTTTTCGCGGTTTTGGGGGGGCCCCGGGGGCCCTCCCAAAACCGCGAATAATTAAAACCGCAAATGCTGAGTTCGCGAATGTGGAGGGGCAACTGTAGGAAAGGTGAAGATAGGAAGTAAGGGGAAACAAGCACTCAAGAGAAGGGATAGATGAATAATTTGCTGTTAGACTAAGTGAAGGCAGGCAGGTACGGTAGCCACTGCGCAAGAATTCAATGGCTGCTCTTTATAACTTTTTATGTACAATAATGATTGGTAGGGGCAAGAATGGCTCAAAGAGAGATTATCCTTTTTGCTCATTCTTGTTTATTCAGTCACTCCTGCAGGATGTTAAAGAGTGTTCAGCAGTTTACATGATAGAACCATTTGGTGATTTATGTCAAGCAATACAGAGGGATGACATATCAACTTGGAAACCAATTGGCATCTCCACTGGCGGATACCACACACTAATTTGTGCATGGAAACTGTAGACCACAGGTGAGTAAAGTCCACCTTCCCAAGCTGGTATGCAAGCTCCTCACCTGCAGAAAGTGTGTGTTCTGCTCCAGCCTCGGTAGCCAGGATAGGTTGCCAAGCTGTTGTTGATTTGTGCACATGTGCAAGGCTAGAATAGAGAGAGAGGGCATGAGTGGGCAAACATGCAAAGTTCACTTGCTTGTTTGCTCACCCACAGCTGCACAGGCGCACAAACACATACTGCCCTTGCTATCTTGGCAATTCTAATTAAGGAGCACCGGGGCAAAGTGGCTATCCTATACTCTATTGGAGGCTTGGTGACTTCTTTAAATTTATTTAGGGCTAATCCCATCCACTGATTAAAGTTTAGTTTCTAAACAGAAACGGATGATAATTGCCCAGGGTTGATGTGGTATGGAATTGGCAACGTTTAAAATCCCAAATAAAAAGAGCCAGGGCTTGTAATGTGGGAGGCAGATCTCCTCCAAATCAAATTAAGACCAAAATTAGTTAAGTAGACAAGAAAGTGATATTCTCTCTCTGGCTTTTCTTCACAAATGAAGATTCAGGAAGGACTCATCCCGCGCTTTCTGCAAGCACGCTGATGACTAAAAAGGCCAATCTGAGATAAACAAGTCCGGTTGCAAAAAGCACAGCAGAAGGTCTCCTTGAGTGATGTTTTTGGGTTGTGATTCTTTCTGCGTTGTCACTTCTCTTCAAGACTTGTTCATCGTGAGTTCTCAAATAAGGCTGCAGCATTGTGGATAGTGCATCTCCATGCCTCCTGATGCGAGGCCAGGGTGGACCACTGTTGGTGATCAATTTGGCCGAGCCTGAGATGTTGTTTCAGGGAGTCTTTGTATCGCTTTTTTGGAGCGCCCCTCTTACGCTGACCCGTGGCGAGTTTACCGTAGAGTAGTATTTTTGGGAGGCGATGGTCCTCCATCCTAGAAACGTGCCCTGCCCAGCGCAGCTGTGTTCTCAATATCAAGACCTCAGTGCTGGTGATCCCTGCTTGCTCAAGGATAGCAACATTCGTCACATAGTCAGTCCAGTGTATATTTAGGATTGTGCGTAGACAGCGCTGATGAAAGCGCTCGAGGAGTCGTAGGTGGTGGCGATAGGTGACCCATGTTTCAGATCCATAAAGGAGGATAGACAGTACGATGGCTCTATACACTGATTTTTGTGCTTTGCCTCAGGTGTTTATTGCTCCAGACTCTTTTGTGAAGTCTTCCAAATGCACTATATGCCTTTGCTAATCTGTGATCGATCTCTTTGTCAATCTTGGCATCTGAGGAGATGATGCTTCCCAGGTAGGTGAACTGCTGAACGGACTTGAGCACAGATTTATTATTATTATTATTATTATTATTATTTTGTATCCCACTTTTTTTCCTGATTTGGGACTCGAAGTGACATACAATAAAGACATTGTTAAAATCAGCAAAATCCAAAAGTTAAAACAGAATTAAACAAAAAAGTTAAAACATCTACACATCTCAACACATTCAGGAAGCAAAAGCGGGTCTCCATCAGCTCCAGCCAGCATAACCAAATAATGCTAATGGAATCCCCTCTCCACTTTCTAAGTAACCCTACATAGGACCGCACCTGAACCCCTGATGACTTTTGATAGAATTTCACCTCCAAGTAAGACCGTTTAGATTTCAAGACAGTTGATGCCTACACTCCTGTGCATACTTACTTAGCAATAACACCAACTGAATTCATAGAATTATAGAATCATAGTGTTGGAAGAGACCTTATGGAACTTCCTGAGAGTAAGAGCTGTTCGGCAGTGGAATGCACTGCTCAGAGTGTGGAAAAGTTTCCTTCTTTGGAGGTTTTTAAACAGAGGCTGGATGGCCACCTGTCAGGGTTGGTTTGATTGGGTATTACTGCATGGCAGGGGTTGGACTAGGTGACCCTTGTGGTCTCTTCCAGCTCTATGATCTATAATTCTATACTCCACATTTATGCTTTGCAGGAAAAAGTGGTTGTGTGATAGTCCTAGGAATGTAGTCAGTCTTAGAGGTATGCCCAAATCATCTCTGGTTAATCTTGGTCTTCTAGAGTGCAAGCATGTGAGGTGAAGCTTATGAATTACTAGTCTGTTAGGCATCTATGAGAGGTAATTCACCTCCTTTATTGCTAGAGAAAGGACCATCTAGGGAGTCTGGAGGGTTGAGCCTGCAAATATTGCTGGGGGAGGTACACTTTGACCACCCTGGCTTAGAAGACTTTTTGTTTCTTGTTGCCTCATATTGTTCAATCCCTCATTTTGATGCACAGCTTTGAGTATTTGGGAGGAGATATAGTGTAGTGTTGGCTGCTAGAAAACTGAAGGTCCCTCTACTTGTTTCTCTACCCTTGGCATATGGCTTTATATGTTTTCCTCAGTGCTGCAGGATTCCTTTAGATAATTTAGATAAATATGCTCAGGGCAAAGCTCCAGGCTTGCATTTCCGCTAGGAAGGTCACCCTTAGGGAACTGCAAGAATTTCTTAGGCCTCTTAATGTTGCCTCTTGGGCCACTATGCCTGGAAGAGAATTTCGTAGGCATCTTGATTTTCTAAAATGCTACAGTGAGGGCTTGTCTTTGTGTCACCATTGCATTATGATCATGAGAAATGTAACCCAACCTACCCTTGTGGCTTTTTATCTGTTTCTTCTTGGGGAGCTGATGTGATGTCTGATGTGGCTGGCAATGCAGTATGCACACACACACTCTCTCTCTCCCTCTCTCACACACAGTCTCCCAAAAATGTATATACCCTTTAACAGTTAATAGTAGATACATTTGATTATTTGCAGACTAATTAAATACATTTATATTGAAGATTAAATGTTACAATAATAATTTAATCAGAGTTGCAAATTCCATCTTAAATTACAATTTTATGTAAGGTATTAAAATTATCATTCTTTGTGATGCAATGCACTGCTCACATCGTCAAAGCACAGAGTTGCAAAACTTAGTTTCCTTGTAATTTCATGACACTTCTCTACTATTGTAATCTTTAATCCTGTTGTGGGTGCATACATTTTTGAAAAAAAATATAGGAATTATAAACTAAAGATTTATACATTTTATTGGGAGTGGGGGGATGACACACTGTATATATATCACACCATGTTCCTGGCTTCAGAATGGTTTGGTAGAAAGCTTGCCTCACTTTCAGGTAGAGTACTTCAGGGAATTACTCCATGATGCCAGGATGCAGACAGATGCATTGTCACCAGAGTTGTGGGATCTTGGTGTATTGTGGCTTCTAGAGCTGTTTCCACTGCTATGATATATGTTACTCAAGCCAGCTCTTCACAACATATCAGGGAGTTCTTTGAATTCTCTTCAGCCAGGGCAGGCTTCGGCTATTCCTTTTGACCATTTAATGCAGTTTTTTCATTTTCATGAGAGACAAGGCCAGGTCTAAGTCTCAGCAAGCTGACAAAGGGTCACTGGGTTCAGCTGTCCTGATCTTTCCCTCATTTAGGCCTTGACTGCTTTTGAAGAACTGTGGGCCCCATCCAAGGAGATTTTCTTTGCCATAAACAGAATGGTCCCTTAATTCATTTCTAATACTGGGCCATTGTGCCATTTATTTGAACCCAATATTGGGGCCATTTATTTGCAGGCGACAACTATTCCTTTTAGTATGGGTCATATTCCTTTCATATTGGAGCTGCCACTATTTCTGTTCAGGCTAATTTTGATCAGGCAATAATAAAGACAATTAGAAGTTGAAAATCCGATGTATGCAACTCACATGTGGTTTGTTTGCTTGTTTAATATCCTGCTTTTCTCCCAGCACAAGATTCAAGGTGGCACAGGATCCAAGCAGGCATTTGTTAGACATACATTAGTTATGCCATTGAGTCATAGATTGCTGATAATCTGACCTGAGCTTATTGAGTGAGGAGTGTGGTGGGGTGCTACCTACCCAAATAAAACTGACAAGACTAGGAGATGGCTTAATAAGGGCAGCAAATAAATGGTTGGTGAATAGGGGTGGTGGTATATTGCCTGTGCTGAAATCCATTTCTATTAACCTCAGCAAGTGTTCTAAAATTAAGGGGATTTACACTTTGGGGATGCTCATTGCAGAGTCCATGATGATATTAATAAAGATATGGCCTGTTGTTACAGGCTAAATACTGATTTGAGTTCTATTTTGAAAAAAAGTCAAGCCCCTTAAGCATGAATATTGTGCAGCCAGGGGTCTCCAAGGATTATGTCACAGAGTAAAGTCCAATAAGGTCTTTTGATCTGATTGAAGGAGATTAAATGCTTATGTAAACAAAGTAGCATTGTTTACACAAGCAGAGGCTAATAGAGATTGGTCTCAGATTGTACAATTGAAGGCAGGGAAGGATATAAAACCAACTCTGGAGAGAGAGAGAGAGAGAAGGCAGACTGATTGTCAGTTCTCTCATGTGCCAAGAAAGCTATTTTACAACACATTTGCTGTTCCTACCTGATAGCTACCATGCTGGTAACCCAGACCATGCTAGATATCATGGTAGATAGCCAGACTATGCTAGTAAGACAGAATTCTACTCAAATCCATCTAAAGATATCTATCTCTCTATTTATAGATTCTGCAATAATCAGGTTGAAAGACCCATGGAAGATTATTAGCTCCCCTGGATGCCTGGTTGTTTCCTCGACAGATAGTATATGGGTTGTGACATCACAGTTGTGTGTAAGATGTATGGTGCCTTACCTACAATGCAAAGTAATGAAGTAATGTGCCTATACACTGACATGTATTTGTATATCTATTACAATGTTTAATGAAATAGCCTAAAAGAGTAGCAGAATGCTTGTTCATTCTCCCACATTATATATCCTGAGATTCCAATACTTAAGAGTGCTTAAGTGGAGTATTGATACTGTTTGGACTCTAGCATGATTCATGAGATGGGAGCTCAGGTGACCAGAAGGCAACAAGAGGAACCTCCAAACAGATACATATTTATATGAGAGGAAAGAACCTTCATTCCCTCAATCTAAAGAGATGAGGTAAGGACCACAACCTTTTCACTGTTCAAAGCCAATACAGTTGTCTTGAATTTTCATTCTAAGTAAAAAGCAGAGGTAGGGAGAAGAAATTCTGTAATCTTATTCAATATATGGTAACAGCTGCCAGAGAATTTTTTTGTCAGGGATTGGAAATTGAATACAATTCCTGATTTTATTGAATGGATAGAAAAACTGGGAGAAATTGCAGCAATAGAAAAACTAACCAACTTCATCAAGGATAATGCATTTCTTGAAAATATGGGAACCTTTAATAATTTATATGAAAAAATGAGGAAAAGTTACTATTTGGGGTTTTGAGAACTGAATGGTGAGGTAAGTGTTGTGTAGTATTTTTGGTAGAAAGTTATGCTGTTATTCAAGTATTGAGGAGGGATGGTGTGACTATCAGATGCACCAGATTAATTTATGTCACCACTCAGCTTGGCTGCCACATCACTTACATTGCCACTATTTCTGTGACACAGGGGCCTTTCACATCCCACTGCTGCCACCAAACTAATAAACTGTGGAGACTGCAGTTCCACAATTAGATGGATAATACATGCATCTGTGTATGGGTGTTCACAGGGTTAGAGTGCACATTACATATCAATAAGGCCAAATATATTCATGAGGGAACTGGATAGGAATAGTAAAGTTAGGTTTATTGTTTTAACAAGATAACAGAACTACTTTGGTATTTATTTTTGACCAGCCTCTATTCCTCCTACTACATAGTCTTCCTGCACATATGTTCTTTCAGCTTCACTCATAGCCATACACACATTCCAGCCTCTCCTCATCCCATCGCATCACCCATTCCCCTTTCAACTGTCAACGCTCTTCTCACCTGTCATTCTCTCTCTCCCAACTGTCATCCAGCCCTCTCACTCTAGGAGTATGGCACCATACCAGTATCCTGCCACAGGATTGGCTTCTTCATGTTGTCTTCCCATTGGCTCTCGAACATTCCATCAGCCGTCCATTATCTGGTCTCCATAGATGGTATATTGATATTAGTTTTATATATATAGAATCATAGAATCATAGAATTGCAGAGTTGGAAGAGACCACGAGGGCCATGCAGTCCAACCCCCTGCCATGCAGGAAATCACGATCAAAGCATCCCCGACAGATGGCCATCCAGCCTCTGTTTAAAGATCTCCAAGGAAGGAGACCCCACCACGCTCCGAGGAAGTGTGTTCCATTGCTGAACAGCTCTTACTGTCAGAAAGTTCCTCCTAATGTTGAGGTGGAAACTCTCTTCCTGGAGCTTGTATCCATTGCTCCGTGTTCCAGTCTCTGGAACAGCAGAAAACAAGCTTGCTCCATCCTCAACGTGACACCCCTTCAAATACTTAAACAGGGCTATCATATCGCCTCTTAACCGTCTTTTTTTCCAGGCTAAACATACCAAGCTCCCTAAGTCTCTCATCATAAGGCATCGTTTCCAGACCTTTCACCATTTTAGTCACCCTTCTCTGGACACACTCCAATTTGTGAATACCCTTTTTGAATTGTGATGCCCAGAACTGGACACAGTATTCTAGGTGAGGTCTGACCAAGGCAGAATAGAGCGGCACTATTACTTTCCTTGTTCTGGACACTATACTTCTATTGATGCAGCCCAAAATCACATTGGCCTTTTTAGCTGCTGCATCACACTGTTGACTCATGTTCAACTTGTGGTCTACTAGGACTCCTAGATCCCTTTCGCACGTAGTCTCATTCAGCCAGGTCTCCCCCATCCTATACCTATGCATTTCATTTTTTCGCCCTAAGTGCAGTACCTAACATTTCTCCGTATTGAATTTCATTTTGTAAGCTCTGGCCCAGCTCTCCAGTTTATCCAGGTCATTTGAATTTTGATCCTGTCCTCCAGGGTATTAGCTACTCCTCCTAATTTGGTGTCATCTGCAAATTTGGTAAGTACAGTTTGCCCCTAATTCCATCATCCAAGTCATTGATAAAGATCTTGAATAGCACTGGGCCCAGGACAGAACCCTGTGGCACCCCAGTGGTCACATCTTTATAAGATGAAGAGGAGCCATTGATGATCACCCTTTGGGTTCGGCCGGTCAACCAATTACAAATCCATTGAATAGTTAACTTGTCTAGCCCACATTTTACAAGCTTGTTTGCAAGAATGTCATGGGGAACCTTGTCAAAGGCCTTACTGAAATCAAGGTATGTGATATCCACAGTGTTCCCTTCATCTACTAAGCTGGTAATTTTATCAAAAAAAGAGATCAGATTAGTCTGGCATGACTTGTTACTCTGAAACCCATGTTGACTTTTTGTGATTATGGCATTGCCTTCTAAATGTTCACAGACTCTCTGTTTAATGATCTGCTCTAGAATCTTTCCTGGTATTGATGTCAGATTAACTGGTCGATAATTGTTGGGATCTTCTTTTTTCCCCTTTTTGAAGATGGGGACAACGTTTGCCCTTCTCCAGTCTGCTGGGACTTCTCCTGTTCTCCAGGAGTTCTTAAAGATTACTGCCAATGGCTCTGAGATTATATTTGCCAGCTCTTTTAATACTCTTGGATGTAGTTCATCTGGTCCTGGAGATTTAAATTCATTTAGATTAAGAAGGTATTCCTGTACTACCTCTTTGCTTATTCTGTGCGGGATTTCCCCTATTGTGTCCTCTGTTCCTTTATCCTCAGGTTGGTCCCCCTTTTCCTTTTCTGAAAACACTGAGGCAAAGAAGGTGTTGAATAATTCTGCCTTTTCTCTGTCCCCTGTTAGCATTTTGCCACCTTCTCCGCGTAGTGGCCCTATCATTTCCTTCTTCCTCCTTTTGCTGCGGACATACCCCAAAAAAACAACAACCCTTTTTATTGTTCTTAACCTCTCTAGCAAGCCTGAGCTCATTCTACTCTTTAGCTTTTCTGACTATACTCCTACATGTGTTCGCTATCTCTTTGAATTCTTCTTTGGTGATTTCCCCCCTTTTCCATTTCCTATACATGTTCCATTTAAAACTTAGCTCTTTTGAAATTTCTTTAGTCATCCATCCTGGTTTCTTGAGACACCTCCTATTTTTCTTCCTCAATGGTACTGTTTGAAATTGTGCCTTCAGTATCTCCCTTTTGAGAAAGTCCCATCCGTCTTGAAGTCTCTTCTCTTTTAGTATTCCTGACCATGGGACCACCCCTAGTATTTCCCTGAGTTTATTGAAATCAGCTCTCCTAAAGTCAAGAATGCTTGTCTGACTATGCTTGGCTTCTCCTTTCCATTGTATAACAAACTCCAGGAGAACATGATCACTCTCACATAAGGTTCCCACCCCTTGCACCCCATTAACCAGGTCATCCCTGTTGGTTAGGAGCAGATCTAAAATAGCTGACCCCATTGTTGCCTCTCCCACCTTTTGGACAATGACATTGTCTTCCAGGCAAGTAAGGAATTTGTAGGACCTTGAAGTTTTGGTTGAGTTAAATTTCCAGCAAATATCAGGATAGTTGAAGTCACCCATTACTACTACACCTCTCCTTTCTGCATGTGTGATCATCTGTTCTAGAAAGGCATCATCCAATTCCTCCATCTGACTTGGGGGTCTGTAGCAGAGTCCCACAATAACATCCCTGTTGTTTCTCTCCCCTATAATTTTTATCCAGATGCTCTCCACCTGGCTTCCAGTATTGAAAAAGTGCCTCCAATTCCTAACTCTCTCAGGTGGTCCAAGAGGATGGAATGATCTATTGTATCAAAGGCCGCTGAGAAGTCCAAGAGCACCGAGGGTCACACTACCCCTGTCGATACCGAAGCGGAGGTTGTCAGCCAGAGCCAGAGTCTCCACTCCATATCCTGTCCTAAAGCCAGTTTGGAATGGATCTAGATAATCGGTTTTATCCAAGACAGCTTGGAGTGGGGAAGCGAGCACCCTCTCAATCACCTTGCTTAAAAAAGGCAGCAAGGAGACTGGCCTGTAGTTGTTCCTGTCCAAGGGGTCCAGGGAAGGAGTTTTCAGGAGCAGCTTAACCGCCGCTTCCTTCAGACAGGATGGAATGGATCCCTCCCTGCAGGATGCATTGATAATATCCCTAAGGAGTACTCTCAATGCGTTGCCCCCTTGGATGGCCAGCCATGATGGACAAGGATCGAGGGGACAGGTCATCTTCCTTACTCTACCAAGGAGCTTGTCCATGTTATCGGTACTCACAGATTGAAGCTGATCCAATAACATTTCATCAATGGAGTTGCTGGACACCTCGTCTATAGATTCTGTTATAACATTGGCATCTAATTCGGCTCTTATCTGAGAGATTTTATCTGCAAAGTGGATGTTAAACACATCACAGCAGGCCGTTGTTGGGTTAAGTAAGGGATTCTGTGCAGGTGGAACCTGTGTCAGCTCCCCCCCCCACCCTAAACAGTTCCGCTGGACGGGACTCTGCAGACACAATACGTGCAGAGGAGAAAGACTTCTGCGCTGTACATATTGCCTCTCAATAGGAATCAAGGGAATTCCTATGACGGGTCTTGTCGGATAAGAGTTGAGTCTTCCACCAGGTGCACTCTAGTCATTGTCCAGCCCGTTGTCCAGCCCACTTCATGATCCTAATGTCCTCTGAATACCAGGGCTTACAGTTAGGAGCAGGCTGGAAAAGATGCTTGGGAGCGATTGTGTCAATAGCCTTGGTGAGGTTGGTGTTCCAAGTATTAACCAAAGCTTTGACAGCATTACCAATCTTTAAACCCTCCAAGGCTTTCTGGAATCCAATTGCCTTTAGCCTTCGAGGGCGTACCATTCTAATGGGTAAATTTAAAAAGTAATTTTTACTTTTTTATATTTCTCCTTTGTTGTTGTTGTATGTGGTTCTTTGTTTTTGAGATGTATGCATAAACTTAAATGAAAATTAATTGTAACATCAATAAAAAACATAAGCATGCCTCTTGTACTTATTTATAAACCTATATACACAGGATCTTATTTTGGCTGTTCTATTGGGTGAAAAAACCATAAGGCCAGCCCCTAACCATTAGAGACTTGTGGTACATCCCCTCTGATTTTAAAGGGTTTAGCAGTCATTGTTCCTATCTGTTGAAGCATGGTCGGAGGCTTACAAAGTAAGCTATAGATGGAGAAGGGAGAACTTGAAGGAATAGGAAGTGGACAGGAGGGTGACTGAATTAAAAGGGAACAGAACAGAGAGAATTCTGACAAGTAAAGAGGAGAGTGGGCATTGAAAAAGATTTATACAGCTTAAGCATGAGATGTACTTGAAACTATAGGGAAGAGAGACAAAGAGAAGCATACTATGGAGGCTGATGAAGAGGTAGTATGACTAAGAGAAAAGGGCTAAGTCAGCAGCTGTTGAAAGAATGGGGACATGTGTAATGCATTGCGCAGGAGAATGGAACTGGAGTCAAGGATTAACCTAGAAACTGGAAGAACTGTGAACTATTAGTAGAAAGTAGGTGACAAAAAGAATGTTCAACACAAACTCTCTCTTGTAGGGATCTGCACATTTACAAAGTTTACATCGATGGGCTTCTTCCTTTTCCTGCATCCCAATCGGGCCCATGCTCAATTTTGTTGGTTTTTTTTTTTCTTTGTTGTTCTTGTGGTACAAAAGGTAACTTCTTGTGTGGGCATTTTTAAAAATTGCATGTTGTGCTTGAATGCATTCCATATATTGACTAAAACATATTTTAGTACATTTTTTACATTGAAATGTATGTGTTCTATGCATGCTTTTAGTTGTTTTCCCCAGACACATTAACAAGCTGTCTGTCATGTGAGGATTCCAGAACACAAATCAGCCTAATTCTTATTGTTAGTCCCAACTAGAGTACAACCAGTGAATCCATGGGTATTACCTACATGTAGACTCAATTCAGCAATGGATTCAGTGGGCCTGGTATATTCAGGACTAACCAAGATGAAACCATTTTGTCCAGACAGAATACAGTCAACAAAGAGCAGTTCAGGATAAACTGATGGACTCAAGTTGGATTCCTTATACATCCCTTTCCCTATGCTTTGAAAGCACTTGTGAAGTGGCCCTCACATTATGTTGGCTAGCTCTGCCCCTATTGCAAATTTGTGGATAAGCACTGAATTATCTATATTAACTTGAACTGACCAGATATTTCCTTGGCTGTTGGCTTTTAGTTTCACAATAAAGCAGGCAAGTCCTCTCCCCTATACACTTTTAAACTTATCAAAGGGGGGAGCAGGTGGACTGCATTTTGCTATGATGTTTAATTGTCACCAAACTAAATGTTGAACAACAGCAACTTGTTTTCTACAAGGTTACTAGATTCAAAAAGAATTTTCCATTGGAGGTGCTGATGACTGCACTTATCTCTGTCTCTCTGCTAGAAAAGTAAACCTTGATGAAATGTTACATTGAAAGTTTGTTTGGTGAAAGGTTAACTTTCCTGAAAACAGACTGTTCTCATAACCCCAGTACTGTCTTAGCCAACCTTAACTCTCTCCACCTTAGCTTGCCAAATTATCATCTTGTCATTTAATATAGCTTTGTTCATTTGTCATAAAAATAAATTTGATTCCCTATATATAGCACATGTTTCTTTGGCAACTATCTGTTATGATAAGGCAGTGCCAAGAAGCACCGACTGAAGGGGGAGGGAAAATATTTTTAAGGTGGAGTAATATTAAAGGGCTGTTACAATTGGGGAACTGCACAAATAAAAGATACAAACACTGTATTAGTAACATGTGAAAATTATAATTGTTACAAAATAAAGTACTCAGTGATTATTATCATAGAGAAACCACATTACCAGAACATATATGGTGGACTAAAGTAAGAAATTGATGGAAATTATATAAGGAAAGTGTAAACATGTACAAGGAACACAATGTAAAACACAGGGAAAACAACCAAAACCAACCAAAGATTGAATCAATAACACAAGCTGGTTAAAAGGTTGAACAGTAGCTTGACTGAAACTTATATACAGGTTACTCAGTGTAAAATACAAGGAAAAAACAAGTATAACAGTAATGTTAAATAATAAAGAATAACAATGGATAACAATGAATAAACAACAAAAGGGATTGCAAAACATATAGAGAACTAAAGAGAATACCAAGAACAAAGATAGAATCAATAACACAAGCTAGATAGAAGCTTAAATAATAGCGTGATTGAGACTTGATGGGTGGCCAGTCCAAAACCCCGTTTCGAGACCGAGTCTTCTTCAGAAGGTATAAAAGTGGTCTTCTTAAGAATAAGTCCTGAAACAAAAAGCTACATATCTATCCATAATAATTGCAAAGAACAAATGATGTATAAATATCTACATATATTACTTTTTGAATCACAGTGGAGCGATACCCAGTGTGTAAGGTCAATAATTTTCTTAGGAACAATGACTTTCCCTTAATAATATGGACAATTTCCGAAATTAACAAACAGAAAAATCATAAGCAATAAACTCAACAATTAGCCCATAAGTAGGTATCAAAAAACCTTACTCACTGGTATAGTGCTTCCTCAGAAAGATCTAACAGCCAAAAGCTTGACGCAGAAACATGGAGAGATAGTACTAAACCAAGTATATTTATGTTGTGACCCCACAGCTAACTCCATTGCAAAGAAGAACTGACTACACCTGATACTCCTGATTGACTTCGACAGTTTCTGCAAAAGGGGGGACAACTACTCTGGGAATATGAAACAAAGTATAACAATGTTTTGGTTTTTACTTTGAGGTGATTTTTAAACTTTTTTTATGCTGGCGGTGGCATAATAGCCACCGGTAGGGTCTCCCATGCCAGACAGGTCAAAACCGAAGGGTCTGACAAAGAGCGTCAAAGGGCAGGATGGGCTCTCTAGCCTTATGGCAACCGTCCTAGGAGAAGGAAAACTCTAATCCCAAACCCGGGCAGATGGTGCTCGTCCAACCCTGTAAGGTCAACCATCTAAGAGAAGGAAACTCTAATCAAACCTACGGCCCGAGGACCTCGCTGCCACGTCCATGCTTGCAAGGCCACGGCAGATGAATCTCTGGTTTAAAGGGTGAGGCCAGTTCTGTGCACGCTGCGCTCCACCAGAAAAATCCATTGCACAGGCTCGAAGGACAAATCCATTTCCAAAAAAGCCCTGTAGCGACTGGCGAGGGACGAAACCGGCAGGTGTAAAGATGCACTGGAAGCCGCAGCCCCAACCCTGCATGCAGGCGGTTCAGGACATTGGTCGCTCAAGCCTGACCCGGGAGATGACAGTCTTGTTCGGCAGCATTCTGAACGACCAAGCAGCCTTTTTTAAGGAGAGCACTGCTTGCTCCATATGGAGAGGGGCCTAGAAAAGGTGGCCTAAAGAAAGCTCATCCCCAACTACCTGGTTGGCTAGCCGCGGCCAACGGGAATCTTCTGATGCGGTCAAACCAAGGCAAAGAAACAAAGGCACACACCGGCCTCCAAAGGTGTAAATAAACTGACACTTGCATGCTGGAACATCAGAACCATGCAAGACTCTAAAGATAGTGGACGGCCTGAGCGTCGTTCTGCCCTAATAGCCCTTGAACTATCACGGCTTAATATTGACATCGCTGCTCTTAGTGAAGTTCGCTTCCATGAGGAAGGCAGCCTTAAAGAACATGGCGCCGGCTACACACTTTACTGGTCTGGCAAACCCAAAACCGAAAAACATCTTTCAGGAGTAGGCTTCATGATTAAAAACTCCATTGCCTCCAAACTCGAAACCTTGCCAACAGGACACTCTGATCGCATTATTTCCTTACGCCTCCCACATGTTGTTCTCTTTAGTGTATATGCCCCAACTATGCAAGCCGACCCTGTAGAGAAAGACAAATTCTACACAGACCTACGCCAACTCATACAAAAAGTCCCTGTAGAAGATAAAATTATTATACTTGGTGACTTCAATGCCAGAGTAGGAAAGAATTCCGAAGCCTGGAAAGGTGTCTTAGGCAAGCATGGTGTTGGAAATTGCAATGATAACGGACGCCTCCTGCTAGAGTTCTGTGCAGAACAACAGCTGACTATTACAAACACAATCTTTCAGCAGAAAGATAGCTTGAAGACAACCTGGATGCATCCCCGATCCAAACATTGGCACCTCATTGACTACGTTCTAGTCCGTCAGAGAGACATTCGTGATGTCTGTCATACCCGAGTGATGCCCAGTGCAGAATGCCAAACAGATCATCGCCTCGTCAGATGTAAACTAAATCTTCATCTTAAGTTCAAACCTAAGAGGGGTGGCATCTTAAAGAAGAGGCTCCAAGTCAACAATCTTCAACAAGCTACCATGAGAGACAACTTCCAGGCAAACCTACAAACGAAACTTGAAGACCATCCTACAGATCCTTCTCCTACAGTGCTTTGGCAACATATCAAAAACAGTATCCTCCAGTCTGCAGAAGAATCCCTCGGGTTCTCCCACAAGAAAAATCAAGACTGGTTTGATGAAAACAACCAAGAGATCCAGGAGCTGTTGGCAAGGAAGAGAGCTGCTCACCAGGCATACCTCGCCCAGCCAACCTGTCATGTAAGAAAAGCAGCTTTCCGCCTCACATGTAGCAAACTACAACAAAAACTCCGAGACATGCAGAACAAGTGGTGGATCAATTTAGCAGAAAAGACACAACGCTGTGCAGATCTGGGTGATCATAGAGGATTTTATGAAGCTCTTAAAGCAGTGTTTGGACCTACTTATCAGGTCCAAAGCTCCTTATACAGTACAGATGGTCAAACATTAATTACTGATAAAGCCTCCATCCTAAATCGTTGGGCTGAACATTTTCAAAGTCTCTTTAGCGCCAACAGAGTAGTCCAAGCCTCAGCTATCCAATATATGATACAAAAACCAATGAAAAATGAATTGGACATAGCTCCCACTTTGGAAGAGACCCTTATGGCCATACAGCAGATGAAAAATGGCAAGGCAGCTGGGATTGATGGAATCCCACCTGAAGTTTGGAAACACGGAGGTCATGCACTCCACGAAAAATTCCACGAATTCCTTGTGAATTGCTGGGAAAATGGGGAACTGCCATCAGACCTCCGAGATGCAGTCATCATCACCCTGTACAAGAAAAAAGGAGCAAAATCCGACTGCTCAAACTATCGAGGCATAACACTGCTCTCTATTGCTGGAAAAATCCTTGCAAGGATACTCCTGAACAGATTAGTTCCTGCTATTGCAGAAGAACTTCTCCCTGAAAGCCAATGTGGCTTCAGAGCCAATAGGAGTACTACAGACATGGTATTTGCCCTTAGGCAACTGCAAGAAAAATGTAGGGAGCAGAACAAGGGTCTCTATGTAACATTTGTCGACCTCACCAAAGCCTTTGACACTGTAAGTAGAAAAGGTCTGTGGCAGATCCTGGAAAAACTAGGATGTCCCCCCAAATTCCTTAAAATGATTATCTTGCTACACGAGGGCCAGCGTGGTCAAGTCAGATATGGCGATGCTCTTTCAGAGCCCTTTCTAATAACTAATGGAGTGAAGCAAAGTTGTGTTCTTGCACCAACTTTATTTACAATCTTCTTTAGCACGATGCTCCAAAGGGCTATGGCAGAGCTTGAAGAAGACGACGGCATCTATATACACTACCGTACTGATGGTAGCTTGTTTAACTTAAGCCGTCTGAGGGCTCACACTAAGACTCTAAACTATCTAGTCCGTGAGCTGCTCTTCGCCGATGATGCTGCCCTTGTTGCCCACACAGAAGCAGCTCTGCAGCGCCTAACGTCCTGCTTTGCAACAGCTGCAGAGCTGTTTGGGCTAGAAGTCAACCTGAAGAAAACAGAAGTTCTTTACCAGCCTGCACCACAGGACGAACACCACCATCCCCACATTGCCGTCAGCAAATCAGTGCTCAAGTCCGTTCAGCAGTTCACCTACCTGGGAAGCATCATCTCCTCAGATGCCAAGATTGACAAAGAGATCGATCACAGATTAGCAAAGGCATATAGTGCATTTGGAAGACTTCACAAAAGAATCTGGAGCAATAAACACCTGAGGCAAAGCACAAAAATTAGTGTGTATAGAGCCATCGTACTGTCTATCCTCCTTTATGGATCTGAAACATGGGTCACCTATCGCCACCACCTACGACTCCTCGAGCGCTTTCATCAGCGCTGTCTACGCACAATCCTAAATATACACTGGACTGACTATGTGACGAATGTTGCTGTCCTTGAACAAGCAGGGATCACCAGCATTGAGGCCATGATATTGAGAACACAGCTGCGCTGGGCAGGGCACGTTTCTAGGATGGAGGACCATCGCCTCCCAAAAATACTACTCTACGGTGAACTCGCCACGGGTCAGCGTGGGAGGGGCGCTCCAAAAAAGCGATACAAGGACTCCCTGAAACAACATCTCAGGCTTGGCCAGATTGATCACCAACGGTGGTCCGCCCTGGCCTCACATCGGGAGGCATGGAGACGCACTATCCACAATGCTGCAGCCTTATTTGAGAACTCACGACGAACAAGTCTTGAAGAGAAACGACAACGCAGAAAGAATCACAACCCAAAAACATCACCCAAGGAGACCTTCTGCTGCACTTTTTGCAACCGGACTTGTTTATCTCGGATTGGCCTTTTTAGTCATCAGCGCGCTTGCAGAAGGCGCGGGATGAGTCCTTCCTGAATCTTCGTTTGCGAAGAAAAGCCAGAGAGAGAGAGAGAGAGATATTTTTAAATACTTCATAATGTTAAAGGGGCAAAGGTTCATGCAAGTCAGCTGCCCTACCATCACTTGTCCATTTTCTAAGGCCCAATTGTCAGGAAAAGCATCGCTTCCATGGGAAGTGGTTCACCTCCAGCTTTCATGTCCTTTCAGTCAAGCTCAGTGCCACTCACATAGGGATAAGACTCTTCAAGTTTAAAATTCCTCAGATAAACAATTGGACAATGCACCAGTGAAAGTATAGGGTCTCAGAAGATGAGAAAGGGTGCTTTGCATCAGCTAACTCTAGGGACTTTGTCAGACTATCACCCCCTTAATGTTCTTTTGCTGGCATAAACTGTGTTTTTATGCCAGCAAAGGAACCTCCTATCACACTTACCTTGAGCAGCATCCATGAGGCTTCCCCGGCAGTAATGGGGCACAAACAGAGCTCTGTTTATTTCCTCGGTTGAAATCTCAATGAATCTCATGAGAAGACACTAGCATGGGAAATTAAAAAAAAAAAAAAGCGAAAGAAAGACACCAGAATTTCAGGAAAGCACTAAAACACACTTTAAAAGTCCCAAGTACAAGTGTGTCTGTGTCATAAAAAGAGCGATCCCTACCTGGCTATCGCAATCTCATCCAAAAGTGTATGCCCATTGATGCTGCATTCACATGAGAACAAAGGCATGTGGATTCAAATGCCAGCAATGCCAGCAACAAATTGCTATGGGAGATCAATTGATGCTTGGCCAATCAGTAAAATGGGACAGCTTTTGGACTTTACATGATCGTGAAAGGACGACATCGTCTGGTATGTGTGCCCTTTTGTGATCATTAGGCATCCTTACGATGCCATATTTGACTATTTCAATAAAGTCCTATGCCTGGCTTCTTCTTGTTGTTGTAAAGGGACCCACTGCCCAGCTCTCTCTAAGTCTCTTTCTCTCTTGGGTATATGCTCCCCACTCTTTCATCCAGTAAAGGTCTCACACAGGCTGCAACACAAGTCCTGAGTGACAGTCCTTCATTCCTTTACAAATCAAGTCCAAAGGAGCCATCTGTAGCTACCATCTGTGGCCTCACAGCATCTGCCTTGCACAGTATCTCCCCCGCCCCCAGGTTAGTCATTGTTCTTCTATTGGTCTCTTGGCTCCTCCCCACTGCAGAGGCTTTGACTGATGCCAGCAGCTGGCTCTCATTTGCACCCTGAGGCCAGGGAGCTGGTAACAGACAAGGTAGGACCTCTAAGAGAATCTTAATCTTCCATACTGACACATCAAGGAGCAGGCAAACTTGTGTGCCCTTGTCCTTCAGGAAAACTTTCAGAGGTATTTTGCTTATGACCTGCCTCTCTCAAACAATAATTGAGGTTGCAAAGCTAAGTCTAGAGTGTATCATTTTCACATGAAGAACAGGCATGACTGAATTATTCTCAGTACAAAAAGGTCCCTGCATATAGATAACAGCATATCATGACTAATATCCACCCAATTGCTTGGTCTTGGAGTTAGTATCAACCCAATAAAAAAATGTGAATAATGCTAAAATTAAAATATATTCTGGCACAATTCATTCACACATTTCTCTCTGCTGGAGGTTTCAATAGGAAAGGTTGAGAAACTTCTTCCTACTGAAATAAATGGTATTTAAAAGTGATTGACTTTAGCTGGATCATGTCAATTATTTTCTATTAACAATAGTTGTACTTACCCCAGCCCTGTTCAAGCACTGTTGTTCAACTGCAATGACAGCTGGTGACTCCAGTATTAGTGGGGCTTTGAATCTGCCACAGGGTTTAGCACATACTTTAGAGCTTTCTATTGGTGAAGAACTCTACCCCCAAAGATTCAGCACCTTGGATATCTTTTTTTAAAAATTTGAACTAATGCCCAGAGTGGATTGACTATCCCACTGATATTAGAGCAACCAGCAGCTACTGTTACACTAGCTTCTAGATTCCTGTGGATAAAGATATTTCTGTTATAGATACATTCCAGACCTCACCTGGAATACTGTGTCCAGTTCTGGGCACCACGATTCAAAAAGGATATGGACAAGCTGGAATGTCTCCAGAGGAGGGTGACCAAAATGGTAGGAAGTCTGGAAGCCATGTCCTATTAGGAGTGGCTTAGGAAGCAGGGTATGTTTAGCCAGGAGAAGAGAAGGCCATGTTTAAATATTTGAAGTGATGTCATACTGAGGATGGAGCAAGCTTGTTTTCTGTGGCTCCAGAGACTAGGACACATAGCAATGGACTCAAACTACAGGAAAAGAGATTCCATCTAAACATTACAAAAACTTCCTGACAGTAAGAGCTGTCAGCAGTGGAATGCACTCCCTTGGAGTGTGGTGGAGTCTCTTTCCTTGAAGGTTTTTAAACAGAGGCTGGATGGACATTTGTTGGGAATGCTTTGATTGATTATTCCTGCATGGCAGGGTGTTTGACTGGATGGCCCTTGTAGTATTTTCCAACTCTATGATTCTATGATCTTAGAGTTATATTCAAAGAGGTTAATGAATGGAACATTTTCCTGTCTGCATTTAGGACTTTATCAGACAAGCCCCTTTAAATGTTTTTTTGCTGGCATAAAAAAGAATAATTTTTTTATGCCAGTAAAAGAACACCCCACCACCACACTCACCTTCTCTCCTGGCATAAGGCTTCCCTGGCAATGAAGAGGAAATGAACGAAGCACCGTTCACTTCCTCTTTTGAAATCCCGTGACACTTCATCACACGGGAAATATAAAAATAAAACATAAAAAGTTGCATCAAGCACATATACTTAAAAACTTCCAAGTAAACCAGGGAGGCTAATAAAAAATGTACCATATAGCTGGATGTTGGAATCTCACCCAGAAGTGTTCTGGTCAGTCCAGCCATTCATGAGGTAAGTACATGGGGGGGGGGGAGACGTGAGGTTATATACACTGGCTATGCTGGCAAAAAAAATGGCACAGCTGATCTCTTGAGGCCTTAGGCCATCAATAAAATAGATCGACTTAAGGACAAGACATAAACACAACAGGGTAACGTCATCTGGTATGCACACCCTTTCATGTTTATGTGGCATCATCATGATGTCATATTTAGTGTGTCTGATTAAGTCCTTAGAAAGGAAATTCACATATGTGAATCATGCAACCTAATGATATTAAAATATTAAATAAGCAAATTGTCATTGTTTTAGGCAATATATACATAGCATAGTCAGTTCAGCTTCTGTCAAAGGAAGAAGAAACATTTCCCCCATGAAATCTGGAAATAGTGTAGGCAAAATCTGAGGAATACCAAATCCCTTAGATATGAAAATATAAATATTTCAGTGGTAAGAGGGATACATTTGTGGAAGGGCAATAAAAACTTGAAAGAGTCCAGAGATTCAAAGAGGGCAAATGCACACAAAAAGAACATTTGGTTATGTACTCAATACATATGCTAATTCCAGAAACTTCAAAGCCTAAATAGCAGAAATAGAAAATAGGTGTGTGGTGTTAAAAGAAAACGTAGAGAAAGGAGGCACATCAGACACCTGCTGAGAATCAACTACAGACAAATTCCTCTAGAAATATGTTCTATAGAAAAACAGGAAGGAACACATTGGAAGTGATGTTGGTCTATATGTAAAAAGCACATTGAGTCCAATCAGCCCAAATAATTAAGACTCTAGGAACTTTAGGCAATTTATTTAAAAATATTTTCCACCCAAACTGAAAGGTGAAAATCTTCTCAGGGTTGCTTCAACAATAAAATCCAATAAAACCTTAAAAATGAGAATAATTGACAGAAATGGTTATAGTTATAAAACAAACATCCAGCCCATAATTGTGGTTCAGATCCATCAATAGTCTGATAAACACAACTGAGCTCTTTTGATATTGGGTATGATATAAATAGTTTAATAAAGAAATAATAAATAAACACAACTGAAGCAAAAATCAAAGAGGAAAATCACCAGATGTAGGATCCCATTTAGTTCCAGGAAAATACTGAAGAAAACTCCTAACATGAATGAAACAGAACCAGTAACACAGCCAAAGGCTGCAGGGATGGGGGTGGAATAATTTTCTTCATAGGAAATCCTGTTTCCTGTACAAAAACAAATCTATTTCCTATGCAAAAAAATACCATAAGCGAATTTTGCACAGAATGAGTTCCGAACTGTGAATAATCTTTGAAAAGTGTACAGTTTACAAGGACTTCCTTACAGTGGAACCAATTGCTCATTGCTTCCTTCAAGAACAAAGGAGATCAGACACTTCAAAAAGCTTAATAGGAACATGTGAGGACAATGTCACTGTACTAGGAGCGGGTCCTGGTATCACATGACATTGTTATCCTCATGTGCTTACTCCATGCAGACTCTTTGCTGCAGTAGAGAACAAGTCATTACCTTTCATTGATGGAAGTTTTGTGGGCTTTTTGCCTGCATCTGATATTCTCCCTAATTTTTGAAGTATTATATTCTTACGAATTTTTCAAATGGGAGAAAAAAAAACCCCAAGAAGGTCAGGAGAAGAATGGGGCTGTTGCGCGTACACAGCTCCATTTCAGAAGATGCAGTCCTTCTCCGTCCTCCTCCTGACCTTCCCCCAGGCTGCAGGCACCACTTTTTATTCACGGAGGTTTTCTGTCGGTAACAAGTGGCACAAGCAGATGGGGGGAAAGGTCAGGAGGAGGTCAGGAGGAAGACAGAGGGAGGACTGAATCATCTGAAATGGGGCTGTGTAAGCATGACAGCCCCGTTCTTCTCCTGAACTCCTTGTGGGTTTTTCAACTGTTTGAAAAAGTCCTTAGTCTCCTATCATCACAAGAGCATTTAAACAGAAAGGAAATTTCTAAATGGCTGCATGGGCATGAAGCTGTTCCTATAATTATACAGTAACATCATTTAAGAGGTGTAGGGATGAGATATCAAAAGCAAAGGAATGAGAAAATAATTAAAGCAAATGTAATCCAACAAATGTGAACAAGAATTTCAGTGTATTTCTTAGAAAAGATAGTCCCCAAAATTACCTATGAAATGAAATGTGGTTGTATGGCTGGCAGTTCCTCCTTCCCTTTGCTAAAAGTCAATTCTAAAGTATTCTCCAATGAGAAGGAAAAGGGGGGTGGACTTTATGACAGAGAAGAAATCATTCTTCCTGTCAATACACTCAGACATGGTCTACACATTCAACAGTCTTCAGATGCAGAGTAGAATATTCCATATGGAGTGCTAAATAATAAATCCAAATTTTGAATGCTCAGCAACAAAAAAGTCTGTTGTAGAGTGAAACCTAACATATATTAGGGAATTTTTTTAAAGCCAACCCACTCTATGCTACCTTTAGGTTCCTACTGGGGTGGGGTGGGGGAACTTAAAAAAAATTAGAGGAAAAATGGCAGGAAAAATGGAAAGCCTTTCTGCCATCTCAGGACTAGGCAATCATTTTGATGGCACATGTAACACAATGGCCAAGGAGGAAAAAAGATGGAACAAATGCATACACTAAGTTTTGGTGTCATTAGGGTACACAAGGAGCATAGTAGACACCTGTATGTACACCAAGGGGGCAGGAGATAGTGCTGTCATGCTAGTCATCTATGTGGATGACCTCTGTGTGGCAGCAAAGAGTGCCAAAGATGTCAAGAAGGTGGAGTTAAAAAACTGGTTCAAGTTAATGGACTTAGGAAGCCTGTGATGTTATCTAGAAGTTGAAATAGAAAGAACCAGTCATGGTAAATTTTTCCTAAACCAGAAAAAAAAGATTGACAGTTTGGTGGCCAAGTGTGAGTTAAATGAGGCAAAAGTGGTCAGGACACCAATGACCACTGACTTTGTGAACTTAGAGGCAGAACAAGAATTTGAGAGGCCAGACCTGTACCACTCAGTGGTAGGCAGTCTGTTGTTTATTGTAAACAATACATGGTCTGGCATCAGTTTTGCAGTTGGGATGCTCAGCAGAAGAGTGTCCAAGCCAAGAAGGGTGTATTGGGAAGCCCTGAAGAAAGTAGTTAGATTTCTCAAGGGAACCAGGGACATGAGCTTGAAGCTGACAGGAAGTCAAGTGATCCTGGAGTGGTCCAAAAGGTGGAAGAGGCAACAAGGGGGTCAGCTATTTTAGATCTGATCCTAACCAACAGAGACAACCTGGTTAATGGGGTGCAAGTGGTGGGATCCTTAGGTGAGAGTGATCATGTTCTCCTGGAGTTTGTTATACAAAGGAAAGGAGAAGCCAAGCATAGTCAGACAAGCATTCTTGACTTTAGGAGAGCTGATTTCAATAAACTCAGGGAAATACTAGGGGTGGTCCAATGGTCAGGAATACTAAAAGAGAAGAGACTTCAAGACGGATGGGACTTTCTCAAAAGGGAGATACTGAAGGCACAATTTCAAACAGTACCATTGAGGAAGAAAAATAGGAGGTGTCTCAAGAAACCAGGATGGATGACTAAAGAAATTTCAAAAGAGCTAAGTTTTAAACGGAACATGTATAGGAAATGGAAAAGGGGGGAAATCACCAAAGAAGAATTCAAAGAGATAGCGAACACATGTAGGAGTATAGTCAGAAAAGCTAAAGAGTAGAATGAGCTCAGGCTTGCTAGAGAGGTTAAGAACAATAAAAAGGGGTTTTTGGGGGGTATGTCCGCAGCAAAAGGAGGAAGAAGGAAATGATAGGGCCGCTACGTGGAGAAGATAGCAAAATGCTAACAGGGGACAGAGAAAAGGCAGAATTACTCAACACCTTCTTTGCCTCAGTGTTTTCAGAAAAGGAAAAGGAGGACCAACCTGAGGAGAATGGAACAGAGGACACAATAGGGGAAATCCAGCTCAAAATAAGTAAAGAGGTAGTACAGGAATACCTTCTTAATCTAAATGAATTTAAATCTCCAGGACCAGATGAACTACATCCAAGAGTATTAAAAGAGCTGGCAAATATAATCTCAGAGCCATTGGCAATAATATTTGAGAACTCCTGGAGAACAGGAGAAGTCCCAGCAGACTGGAGGAGGGCAAACGTTGTTCCCATCTTCAAAAAGGGGAAAAAAGAGGATCCCAACAATTATCGTCCAGTTAGTCTGACATCAATACCAGGGAAGATTCTAGAGCAGATCATTAAACCGAGAGTCTGTGAACATTTAGAAGGCAATGCCATAATCACAAAAAGTCAACATGGGTTTCAGAGAAACAAGTCATGCCAGACTAATCTGATCTCTTTTTTTGATAAAGTTACCAGCTTGGTAGATGAAGGGAATGCTGTGGACATTGCATACCTTGATTTCAGTAAGGCCTTTGACAAGGTTCCCCATGACATTCTTGCAAACAAGCTTGTAAAATGTGGGCTAGACAAGTTAACTGTTCAATGGATTTGTAATTGGTTGACCGGCCGAACCGAAAGGGTGCTCAGCAGTGGCTCCTCTTCGTCTTGGAAAGATGTGACCAGTGGGGTGCCACAGGGTTCTGTCCTGGGCCCAGTGCTATTCAAGATCTTTATCAATGACTTAGATGAGGGAATTGGGGGCATACTTATCAAATTTGCAGATGACACCAAATTGGGAGGAGTAGCTAATACCCTAGAGGACAGGATCAAAATTCAGAATGACCTGGATAGACTGGAGAGCTGGGCCAAAGCTAACAAAATGAAATTCAATACGGAGAAATGTAAAGTACTGCATTTAGGGCGGAAAAATGAAATGCATAAATATAGGATGGGAGAGACCTGGCTGAATGAGACTACGTGCGAAAGGGATCTAGGAGTCCTAGTAGACCACAAGTTGAACATGAGCCAACAGTGTGATGCGGCAGCTAAAAAGGCCAATGCGATTTTGGGCTGTATCAATAGAAGTATAGTGTCTAGATCAAGGGAAGTAATAGTGCCACTCTATTCTGCCTTGGTCAGACCTCACTTAGAATACTGTGTCCAGTTCTGGGCACCACAATTCAGAAAGGATATTGACAAATTGGAGCGTGTCCAGAGAAGGGCAACTAAAATGGTGAAAGGTCTGGAAACAATGCCTTATGAGGAGAGACTTAGGGAGCTGGGTATGTTTAGCCTGGAAAAAAGACGGTTAAGAGGCGATATGATAGCCCTGTTTAAGTATTTGAAGGGATGTCACGCTGAGGATGGAGCAGGCTTGTTTTCTGCTGCTCCAGAGACTGGAACACGGAGCAATGGGTGCAAGCTCCAGGAACAGAGATTCCACCTCAACATGAGGAGGAACTTTTTGACAGTAAGAGCTGTTTGGCAGTGGAACACACTCCCTCGGGGCGTGGTGGGGTCTCCTTCCTTGGAGGTCTTTAAACAGAGGCTGGATGGCCATCTGTCGGGGATGCTTTGATCAAGATTTCCTGCGTGGCAGGGGGGTTGGACTGGATGGCCCTCGTGGTCTCTTCCAACTCTGCAATTCTATGATTCTATGATTCTACTATGTGGACAGTTCATTTGCTGCAGAGACTTTAGACAGGAAGTCAGTGACTGGGTTCATAGTCAGGTATGCAGAGAGTCCCATAGTGTGGAGATCAAGGAAGCAGAACTGTGTAGCCATAAGTACCATGTAAGCTGAATTTGCAGCCTTGTCTGAGATGGCAAGTGATGTACAATGGGTAAGGCAGATGCTTGCAGACCTTGGGAAGCCATGTCAAATGCCTGTTGAGGTGCATGAGGACTCACAAGTCTGCATAGCTATTGAAGAAGCAGAACATCTGAAATGTAGGACAAAATACATTGTGGTATGCTACCAAAGTGTGAGGCAGTTAATACAGGAGGGTGTACTGTGTCTGAGGTACTGTCTATCAGAAGACAATGTTGCAGATCTGCTCATAAAACCCTTCCATCAGGAAGCCATGAGTATATGGCAAAGAGGCTGTGCCTTTTCACTAGTGTGTAAAGTGAAAAGTGTCAAAAAGGGAAAGGTCAACCGACAGACGATTAATGTCTAACAATGTATGTAAATGATGTTATGTTACAATGATAACATGTGTCCTGCACAGTAGTTTGACCATTTTGGAGGGGATTGTCACGAATTGGTGACTGAATCTCAGTTTTAAAATGGCCAAACAACTGCAGAAATCATGCTGAGTCATGATGACTGACTCCATTACTCTATGAACTGCCAGTCATGCCTAATCATGCCACAGCTGCAATTTATCAAAACTAATACAAATTAAAAGTTTAAAAACTACATATGTGAATAAAGATTATGTATATGTATATCTTCATAATTATTTTAAAATTGTTGTAACAAAATGTGCATATTACAATAACAACATGGGTGTAATATTTGTTCATATCTTGCAGCTCTGAAACATCTAAAGTTTCTCATATGTGGCTCTTAGCCAGTTAAGCAAGTTTGTCCACCCTGGCCTTGTAATATGCACTTGCTCCGGAAAGAATTTCTATATCTTATCATTTTTATTTTTATCTTTTTTTTTTTAGAAAAGAAAATACAGTTGTCCCTTCACATTCGCTGGGGTTTGGTTCCAGGACCCCCCGTGAATACCCAAATCCGTGAATACTCAAGTCCCATTATATGCAATGGCAGAACAAAATGGTGTCCCTTATATAAGATGGCAAAATCAAGGTTTGCTATTAGGATTGTTATTTTTTTAAGAATATTTTTCAAGCCGTGAATACTCAAATCCGTGAATGTCAAATCCGTGAATGTGGAGGGACAACTGTAATCCTCATCTATTAACATAAAGAACAAACACAAGCCTTTAGAGTTGTCTTTAATGATGGAAATATTTTTTTAAAAACCCACCGCCTCTTTTTCCCTCCACGTTTCTACATTTCAGTCATGAGCAACAACAACAAAATGAGACTTAACACTCTCATTTCTTACTGGTAAATAGAATTTACAGTATGTTTATAAACAAGTAGATGGCCTCTCCATTTTCTATCACCCAAGCATTTAGAGGCAAAAAGGAAGACAGTTTTTCAACCCGAAAAAGGTCATAAATGAAATGGAATGCAGCAGTGCTGACAACAAACTCTTTAAAGATCTATTGGAGGCCTGTTAAAGGCTGTTTGCTCTTGGATGAAGGATTGCCTATTAAATCTGAAAAAGGTTGCAAGCTGAATAAATACCTTCTAGTAGGGTCACTGCTCTTTAAAAGTCATGTAACCGAAAGCACAAAAATGTGCTGGTTATATTGGTAATGTACACTATATCTACATTATATTGAAAAGTACAGTGAGCACATGGTAGACTGAAAGTGGCACTTATAGGAATGGGTTGCCATGGATTCCAGACTTGTTAATAAGTAAGTTTTGATTTGCTTTAAGTTCTTAGTTCAACTAGGACACAGCCTGTTATTACTCTGTATCCACTCATATTGTTGAATGGTAAGTCAACATGTATGTGAGTCCCATTGATTGAAGCTGGGACTGGTAATTGGATTTAGGCCAGGAATGGACAAAGTGCAGCCTTCCAGATATCACCAGATTGGGATTCCTATCCTTCTTTCCCATTGGCTATGCTGTCTAGGACTGATGAGAGTTGCAATCCAGAGATATTTGGAGGGTCTCACTTTGTTTATTCAATTTAGGGGGGAAATACCATATTGGAAAAAATGTAGAAAACCTGAATGAAAGCTGAAATTGTCAAAGAGATCAATAAAATGAAACCACCTGGTTATACCACTCACCGTGCCTTAAGGAATGTACCATATATTCCGGCGTATAAGACGACTTTTGAGCACTCAAAAGTGCCCTCCAAAATCCACAGTCGTCTTATACGCCGGATATACTTTGCTTCACCTGCCTGCCTATCTCCTGCCTCTTCGCAAACGGAGCGAAGAGGCAGGAGATGAGGCAGGGGGTGAAGCAAAGTGCTCCTCCCTGCCCCCCGCCCACCCCCCGCGCATCCACCCCCCCTGCCGAAAGCCGCGGAACTGCAGCTTTTGGGAGGGGGGGTGGCTGGGAAGCCCCCTCCTCCCTGCCCCCCGCCCACCCTCAGCCCAGCCATCCCCCTTGCCCAAAGCCTAGCTTTGGAGAGGGGGGTGGCTGCGAAGCCCCCTCCCCCCAGCCACCCCGCCACCCTCCACCCAGCCACCCCCTTCCCCAAAGCCACGCTTTGGAGAGCGGGGGTGGCTGTGAAGCCCCCTCCCTCCACCCCCCCAGCCAGCTGGCCATCCCGCATTCCCCAACCCACCAGGAGACTGGGCAGCCTCCTGTGGGTTGGGGAATCGCGGGAGGAGGGAGCCCAGAAGGAGGGATGGGGCTGTGGAGTTAAATCCCTAGATTCGCTCCTTCTCCCTTAACGGTGGGGAGAGGGGGCGAATCCCGGAGTTTGGCTCCATGGCCCCACGTCCTCCCTATGGAGCCAAATGGGGCATGTTCGCCCCTTCTCCCCACCTTCCTTGAAGGTGGGAAGAGGGGGTGAATCTAGGGGTTTGCCACAGCCGCCCCCACTTCCCCCGCCTTGGTCCCCTTCGGAAGAGCCAAGACGGAGGGAAGGGGGCTGCTGAGGCAAACTGGGCATTTTCGCCCCTTTCCTCCACCTTCGAGTCCAGTTTGACTGGAAGGTTGAAGAGAGGGGCGAATGTTGCCCTGCCAGCTGATCCTGTTCGCTTTCCCAACTCACGAGGAGATCCTCATGAGTTGGGAAACAAAGAGGATCAGCTGGCAAGGCTCCCCCAGCCAGCCAAATTGGGGGGGGGTCTAATCTGGCGAATATATGCCTAGGCCTAGATTTTTGGCTGGAAATTGGGGGGGGTCTTATACGCCCAGTCGTCTTATACGCCGGAATATACAGTATTGTAAATGATATCTTTTTCTCATTATCCCTGAAAAGTTCCATTAGGCCAAGGTCTGCCAACAGATAGCCCTCAGCCTGCATGCCACTGTTTAATGATCCCCTTTTGCTTTCCAGCACCACCAAAACAGCCATTTCTACTGAACTGCTGAAATTACCTTGGGCCTCCCTGCAATTACCTTTAGTGATGTCCTGCTCAAGGGAACCTTTAGTATAATTCTGCTCAGGGCTCTGTGGTATCGGAGGATGTTCTTTCACCCTCCAGGACCATAGTGCAGCCACATTTGTCACTGAATTTTCAAAGCAACTCTGCAGGCAGCAGCAACCATGGAAGGAGGAAAGTGTGTCAGTGGAAACAATGTGATGTTATGTGGCCTTATACCCCCTCCCTCTGATAATTTATAATTTGGCAATATTGGGCATCCTCACAAGGTCTAGGTAGACCAGGACAAACCTAACTTGGGTTAAGCAGAGGTCACCCAGGGCCTAACAAAAATGTCTCTTGGAAATTCCCAACAAACACATCCAAGAAGGCATTAAGTAGAGCCTTTTAAGATTAAGTTAATCAAGATGGAGCCTGCTAATTCCTTTTGGCTGCTCTTGGCAGTGAGTTATACTCTATAAAAACAAACAGTGACTGGAACACCAATTTTCCTCATTCATCCTTGCAAATATCTTTCCTCTTATCTTTTCCTATCCATAATAAGGAAGTTGCCATAAACCCATCAGACTTAACATCTCAGCCATTAGTGGCAATTAATGAAGCTGGAGTTTCATTTTTTTAACTGTGGGGAACTCATCCAAGTATTGTTCTACACTCAAAACACCCCGTGAAGATACAAAATTGGGTATAAATATTAGCCCCAAAATAGTTTCCATTGGCACAGTTCTTCTCATACCATCACTCTACCAGACTTCTGTGGCACCCTCAGATTCAAGCGTGATTTTCTTCACCACATGAATCTCTGCTCTTTCGACAGGTAATTATAGCCCACTTCCAGAATCTATTCTTCTATCCCAATCTTTCTGCCTTGATCCTTCGTTAGCCTTGTATGGCCTCTGGTGAGTGTGAGTGCATGTGTGAATGCTTCGGTGTTCATTTTGGGGGAAAACATGGGGGGAAAACATTTTTATTTACTTTAAACTCAGAGTTTCTGCAGTGAGTACTGGTATACACAGGTGCAAAGGTCCCACAAGTTACCCGGCCTCTCACAGCCTTACCTTTGAGTTAATTAAAATCCCCCAATTTAATATCATAATTTGAGTGTCACAGGTGGCTCCCCATGGACCCCACACATCTGCATAACAGTAGTCCCCTAACACCATAAAGTTGTCCATGCCTGCTTCAGAAAAGCCCACATAGGCATGGTGCCACAAGGTATCCATATTAACAAGAATACAGCTCCACGAAAAGGAATGTATTATTCACCAGCTCATACTGTGGATTGGTTCACATTTTTCCCTTGTGTTACCATTGACTTCCACTGGTAATATCACTCTCCATTTGTTCTTCTAGATGCATTAGCTTCTTTTATGTGGCTCAAACAGATTATAGAATCCATTCTAGTTTTCAGCAATCCCATTCAGAGTTAACATGCAGCAAAATCTCGGGATCACAATAATTTTATTCTTTGAGAAACCTTTCCAAAAAGAACCAACCTGGTTTCCCTCTTCCATTATTGATGTATATGTCTCCATGTACCAACTCTTTCAGAGAAACAGTTATTTCAATACCTTTTGTATTAGGGATGGGCATATTTATCAGTTTCATGTGCTTCCACACTAAAATTTTGTGAATTTTGGTTAAATTCTAATTTTTAAAAAAAGTTTAAACAAAAATCTTACCTTTCCCTACTGTAATATTTGCAATCCATTCCATGATCCAGGCCAAGTTTGTTAGTGTTCTAGATCTATTATAGACATTCCATTCCAGGTTTTCTTTAGGGTGTCTGGGAAGACTGTAACAGTTGTCTTGTATCCTTGGACAAGAAAGGAAGTACAGAATAATGAAGCCTGCTTCATTTAAGTATTTGACTGTACTTGAACTGTATCTACAATCCATTTATTCCATAATTATGCAGTTTAAAGTCAACAGGACTACTCTGAAACAAGCAAATTTTGCATTACCAATGAATAGTCCTAATAAACAGTGACATGAATTCAATGCAAGCTTCCACTTTTAATGACAGAAGAAGAGATATCTGCATTACTGATAGAAATAATTAATTCCAATTCAGGTGATTTATCACTACCAGAATGGGATTTATTCTTCTCCCATTCACAAATACCTCCAATACCCTCATAGGGCATACAGTCTGGAAGGAATTTATGAATACTCCCAATGCTATTCTGATTAGCACTGTAAATAATGCAGGACATAGAATGATAAATTTTAAAAATGTGCCCAATCTGATCTTCTAAGGAACTTCTGAAAGTCAAAGCCTTGCCTTGTCTTATTCATTGCCTAAGGGATGCAAATATCAGAATGATAAGAGCATTAACAAATATGGGCTTCTGCCATGTAATTCCTCCTTGAAAACAAGTGCATGATTAGTGTACTTTCTGATCACAGATGGTTTCCAATCCATTTCTACTAGGTATGTGTACTTTCCTTATCACTGGGTGAGGATCCATGCATGAAAAATTAATAGTAAACAAAATATTATTTTTTCTCCTCTTTGATGAGAGAGGTGCAAAATTGGATCACTAGGATGTTCAATAGAATGGAATTTATGCCTTGCTGCAGATTAGTATACACACAGTGTTAGAAGCATGCATTAACAGTGTAATGTTTTGAAAGTGAACTAGGGAGAAGGTAATAGTCACCAACAATTTAAACACAAAGAAACAAAATAAAAACCATTCACATTTGCTCCTCTCCCTTGTCTTCTCCAGAAAGTTAGGAGACACTCTAGAATAATCTTCCCTTAGTTATGATATCAAAAGTCCCCTTCCACCCTCTCTCCTACTGGCTTAGTGAGTTGTTTCACATTCAGGAGATTTTCACGTAGGGGCCAAATGCCCCGTTTCTGCTCCGCCAGCCCCTCTCCTGTCCCTGCTACAGGATTAAGGAAAATGCGTGCACACTTACCTTAATCCTGCAGCAGGCATGTCCTCCCTCTCCCCTTGGCTTCACTGCTGTAAATGCAGCTGCCGGAAAGCTGCTTTTACAGCAGTGAAGCCAAACCCCACAAGTTCTCATGAGAGAATTATGCGAGGGAAATTTGAAAAAAAGTTAAAAAAAAAACCACTTTAAAAGTACACCAAGCACCAAAAATTACAAACAAAACAAAACAAAACAAAACCAAGTAACCAGGGAGGGGGGAGGGTGCCACTTACCTGGGTGTCCTGTTCCTGCCCAGAAGTGTCCAGAACGGACCTCCCCCCCGACAGCTGTCCTCACGGGAGAGGAACAGGACACCTTTCACACCACCTGTGATTTCATGATAGAAACAAAACAGGTGGTAATTAATGACTTTTCCCCATGATTAAGATATCATGGGGAGAAAACAGAATGGTCATGTTGGGGGCATGGACGGGATGAATGTTGTCTGAAAGAAAAATGTTTCAGCGAACCTGTTCCAAGCCTGCAACAGGGCAATAAGCTGGTGTGAAAATCAGTATGGTCCCAAACCTGCACAAAGTATTTATGGCTGCTATTGTGAAAGAGGGAGCGGTAGAGGCATTAAACTCATTCATGGTTTTAATGCCACATATGCCTTTTGTTCTCAATGACCACAATATAACTAGGAAATATGCTTGTAAATATGACAGAAATATGACAGAAGTTTTTATAATTAACCAGGAGGCATAGAAACAGAGCTTACTTGCATTTTTCATGAAATCTGTTGGTTTATTGGTTATACTGGCTTCAAAACATTAGAGTTGAGAAGTTGACAACATAGTCACTCCTCTATGCATCATATTTCCTGAGAAATGGAATTTGGAATATAGTGCCACATGATCTTCCTGAAACTGTAATGCTGTGTTGGTTGGTTTGTACTTAAGCTTATTCGGTTAAGATAACTGGCATGCCACAGGTTATCCATTTTTTATTTTATTTTATTTATACCCCGCTCTTCAGCCACAAGGCTATCAGAGAAGTTTACAAATTGTTTTAAGCAATAGCAATTTACACATCTACAATGCATTAAGCAGTTTCCACTGTGTGTTAGCTAATCCATCAAGGAGACATTTCACACAAAACTTACATATTTCCTCTTGGGCTCACTGTGCAATGTGAACTAGTTGAAAACAATATTTTGGGTGAAGAATTGCTTGTTGTGGCCAAGAGAATGTCTTATACTTGAATGTACAAGCAGTCATACTGAGACTGTAGCTCATATATGAAGCAGTTATGTGTAGGATCTATAATAGGTTATTCTTCTTGTTGCTGTGTCCTTTCAAGTCATTTTTGACTTATGGTGACCCTATCACAGTTCTTTCTTGACAAGTTTTGTTCAGAGGGGTTTGCTTTTGCCTTTCTCTGAGGCTGAGAGAATGTGACTTGACCAAGGTCACCCAGTGTCATGTACTGGCTTCTTCAGACTCAGTGACCAGCAGTTTCAAACAGAAAACTTGACCAAAGCACTAACCCTACAAGTTTGTTGCTCAGAATGAAACCTAACTTAACAAGCAGTAAACTAAAATGATTCTACAATTGAAAAAAATCTGGTGGGCTACACAGTCACTGAGTATCCTTCATCCCCACACTCAATTCCCACTGGACCCGGACTCAGCCTACTTTTCCAATAGGCAAGCCAGGTGATGGCTTTATCAAACCATTACAAACATAGAGCACATACTCCCTTTTCCCAGTTAGACTACATACTCATTAGCAAGTACAAAAGAATACAAACACAATTAGTCAAAAAGTGATACAACAGAACTGAACTTGGCAGGAAAAGGGGCATGACTGTGACTGATCCTGACACCCAGTGGGTTTCCATGGCTGAATGGGGATTTAGACCCTGGTCTCCAGAGTCAAAGTCCAACACTCAAACCACTACACCACACTGGCTCTCCAATAGGTTGTATTATGATAGGACTTTACCAGACACAGGAAAATTGGTGTCATAAGGATGTCAAATTAACAGGAAAGGGCATGCATACCAGATGACGTTGTGCTTTTGCAATTTTGTCTGGTCAGAAAGGTGTTATTTTTTATTGACAGTCCAAGCCATCAATAGATCTGCCATGGTGTATTGCCAGAGTTTGAAACTGCGCACCATTTTTGCCTCATGATTTCAACATCAGTTGGTGGTCTCACCAGAACACTTATGGGTGAGAGTGCAAAAGCCAGGTAGGGGATTCTCTTTTTATGAACCTCCCTGGTTTACATTTATTAAAGTGTGTTTCTGTGCTTGTGTGTATGTTTTGTGTCTTTATTTTGCTGTATTTTTTTATTTTTACTGTGCTCACATCTTCTCATGAGAATCTCCGAGATCACACATGCAGAAGTAAACACAGCTCTGTTCATGATCCAGCAATGCTGGGCTGCTTTTTCTTGTGATTATGGGTGAGTTTGATTAAAAGGGCTGTTGTGCCAGGATAAGTGCGCTGTTAACTTTTGATGGGACAGAAACATTTTAAAGGTTAGGACTGATAAAGTCCTATAAATCAATCCACACAGGATTCTGGTCCTGCTAACTTTTAACCAAGGCAAGTTTTAACTCTAAGGAGATTATCAGATGCACTGTCTGATAGCATTTCCATCCCACTACCCCCACACCCACCCCACTCCCATCCCTGTTCCAGTTAAAACACTTTTTTTTCATACACCCACCTTGTTCCGTGATAGTAACTGCTCCCCCTCCCCTTGGTCCTCCAGGAGTGAATGCAGCTGTCGTAAAGCTGCATTCATGTCCCAGAAAGCAAATCCCGCACGTTCTCACGAGAGAATGATGTGCGGGAAATTTAAAAATATAAAGACAACCAAATGTAAAAAAAGGATACAAAGCCCCCGAACACCCTTTAAATTATACAAGTAACCCGGGAGGGGAAAAACAAGGGTGCCACTTACCTCCTTGTCCCGATCGCACCCGGAAGTCTTCGGGAGGGACCTCCCACTGTGGCTGGCATAGCGCCAGCACAACAGGACACCTGTTCACAAGCCCCTTATTCCATTATGGAAAGGGAATGGGCAATTTATTGATGGATTAATCCATCAATTGAAGAAAACTGAAACAGAACGGAGGGGGCACGGGAGGAGAACTGGGCGGGGATGACATTGTGTGAACAGAAAACCCTTTGGCGATCTCCTGTCATCCCTGTTCCAGATTTAAAAGGTCGTGTGATTATCTCCTAAGTCAAATGGCCAGATATTGAAAAACAAGGATTTGGATATGTCAGGAAGCAATAGCTAATCAAGTTTGCTACATGGTCACTACACCCAGCCCTTGACTTCAACCTACATTTCTGAGTTTTCAAAATTGCTGTGTTCTCAGTAACTGTTGATCAAAGAAATTAATAAGACAAGGTCTGTGTGTGTGTCTTTCTGTTTTTGTCATCCAGCTAGATTGAAAATCTTAATCTTTCAGGATCATATTTCATTGTATAACTCACACTAAATAAAACTGCCATTTATAAAATGGTTATCCAAAGACCTGTGCAAAGACTTGAGTTTTAGCCACCTAGTTTTTTGTTGCTTATTTATGTAACAGACAAATTTCCCCCAATGAATCCAGTGTATTTGATTGCTTACCTCCCCCTCCACCCAAGCAAATAAAGAGTGTTAATTGTTATTCAAAACAAACATCCTACCTCATGTAAACATCTGTTTTCTGGCTCTTGGTGACTGGATACTGTGGGATAACTTTGATTCTGCACACTGAAGCCTTCCTATTGACACTTGTTTTATATTCCTCCTAACATGTGAATTCTCACTGAGGTCAGAAAATGCCCCCAATTGAACTTTTTTCCATCTCAAATCCTTTCTGTCCCCAGTGTAAAGAAATGGTGCTTATTTGGGATGAATTCTTATTAAAAATGATCTGAAATAAAAATCTCCCCTAGCCCTAGATGTGGAAACTCTAGGTCATTGTTCCTCAGGCTGCCTGGGGTGATATACGTGATGTGATGTGGGGGACTGGCAACTATTTTTTTCCCAATGTACCAAGGACCAGTACTGTATTTGTACCCATCTGCTACAATTGTTCATTCTATCCTGTAAACTCAACAGGGACTGACACTAGTCCCTGGACCACCACTTGGAGTGGCTCTAATCTGGCTTCAACCCCCCCCCCACATCATTCTTCCAGTCACCTTTCAATTCATACATGAGCAGCAAGCTTGCTCTAGTTGTATAGATTTCCTGCACACTTTAGAAAGCAGATTCAAAATGGAGCCTATAAAAATATATGCAGGCCTACACTCTACAACTCAGTGAAAGAGATGAAGGGAGAAGTGATGGAAGGGGCACAGCCAACAAACAAATCCCAGCTCATGTTCATATTATTATAGTCACATGACTCATAAAATCATAGAGTTGGAAGAACCACAAAGGCCATCCAGGCCAACCCCCTACTATGCAGGAACACACAATCAAAGGACACATGGCAGATGGCCATCCAGCCTCTGTTTAAAAACCTCCAAAGATGAAGACTCTACAACACTCCGAGGTAGTGAGTTCCACTGTTGAACAGCTCTTACCATCAGGATGTTCTTCCTAATGTGTAGGTATTTTAGTTCTCTTGTAGTTTGAATCCATTGCTCTGTCTCCTAGAAGATTATCAGACATGGCAAATATGACATTATAACGATATCAGGAAACTGCGAAAGGGTTTCCCTACTGCACAATGTTGTCCTTTCACATTTTGCTGCTGTGAAGAAGGCATTCTTTTTTATAGGTGGGCAAAAGCTGCTAATACATCTCCCATGGAACTTGTTTTGTGGTACTGCTTGTGTGCAAAACTGCATCCCATTCTGCTGGTGTGATTTCAGCATCAATGGGCAGTCACTGCCAGAACACTTCCAGGAGAAGGTGAGAATGCAAAAACTAGGTGCGGCATGCTCTTTTTATGAACCTCCCCATTTTGCTGGTAAGTTTTAAAGTGTGTTTCAGTGCTTGTGTGTTTTGTTTTGTTTGTTTATTTAGGCGTTTTTAGATTTTTAAGCATGCTAGCATCTTCTCGTGAGAACCGCTGAGATCACATGCCCTGGTGAACACAGATGTAAACAGTGCTGGTTGATCGTGTTCCAATAATTCTGGGGCAGCTTTTTCTCATGATTAGAGCAGCATGTGATAAGAAGTGTTATTATGCTAGGATACTTATGCTTTAAAATGTAGTGGAAAAAGAATGTTTTTAGAAGCTCATCTGATAATCTCCCTAGTCTCTGGAGAAGCAGAAAACAAGCTTAATCCATCCTCAATATGACATCCCTTCAAATATTTAAACACGGCCATCATGTCCCGTCTTAACCTTCTCTTCTCCAGGCTAAACATACCTAGCTCCCTAAGCCACTCTTCATGGGGCATGGTTTCCAGATGTTTCACATCTTGGTCTCCCTCCTCTGGACATGCTCCAGCTTGCCAACATCCTTGAATTGTGGTGCCCAGAACTGGACACAGTATTGTTAGAACCCCTAATACAGCCCTGCCTCCAGAAACCTCAAAAATTGGCTTATTAATAATTTGGTGTATTAATGTGGCCTTCCATTGGGAAGAGCAGTGAAGTGTCAGGGGCTTGCTAAAGGAACTGGTATGGATCCCAAAGAGACACGTATGCATCTCTCAGGAAGTGGTACTGGCAAATTCCAAAATTTTGAGGAAACATCAAGAGGTCAAAGAGACACAGGACATTTTCAGAGGTCCCTTACCAAACAAGCAGCCTCCGGAGCAGTAACGAGGCTGCTGTGCGGCAGGGGATCCTTTTTGGATGCCACTGTCCCTCTTCCGTGACCATTCATGGCACATATGTGAAACTTTGGAAGTGGCCACATTGTATTTCAATCACGGAAGTTGCCCGTGATTGAAATATGATGTAGCTGCTTCCAAAGCTTCACGTACATGCCATAAATGGTCAGGGAAGAGGGATGGCAGCATCCCAAAAGGACTCCCTGCCATGCAGCAGCCTCGTTACTGCTCCGGAGGCTGCTTGTGCGGTAAGGGCTGTCTGAAAATGTCCACAGTGTCCACTACACGCTTAAGTGGCAGACCATAGATGGGTGAAGTAATTCTTTGTTTGCAGGTATAGAACTTTCCTTCTCTCAGTCACCCAACCATTAACAGAGGCAGCTCAAGCAGTTTGCAACACATTAGCATCTTCAGACACCTATTAAGACCAGGAAACTCACTGTGCAATCTTTGAAGGCTCCTGGAATCTATTGTTTCAACTCAGGAAACTTGCTCACCCCAGGGCATATTTTTGGTATAAATATTACCCCTAAAGTCTGCTTCATTGCACACAGAAGTTCTGCTTGGGGACACTACCCTGCTCTGTGTTAGCCACTTCAGATTCATCCATCCATAGTACTGGATTGTCCAATGACTTCAGGACTACAAGACAGGTGTCGTATATTCCCAGAAACCTCCTTATCTTTCCCTCTGGCAATCTCTCTCTTTTTCCATGCCTAGTGGTCATGTGTGAATGTTTTTTGTATGAATGTGTGCATGGTTGGTGTTATTATTTTTATGTCTTTAATAAATATCATTGTCAATTCTTCATTTTGTGTTTGTGTGCATATGTTCACAGGGAGTCAGGGTATACATAGGTGTAAAGATCCCTCTCTCTGTTCCCTCCTTTCACATTGCTAAGGTATAGTTGCTGCTAATTTTCCCAGCATATTAGAAACTCAATATTTTCTTGGTATCTCCAAGAGTTCTTTGGGTAACAGTATTCCAGGTGAGGTCTGACCAAAGCAGAATAGAGTGGCACTATTACTTCCCTCAATCTAGACATCATGCTCCTATTGAGGCAGCCTAGAATCATATGGGTGCCAGTTACACGACAAAAATGGTCGCGGGGCTTACCGTGACTTCCTGATCCCGTATCCATCCCTCGCTGTTTATACAATTTTTGTCACTCTTTAGGAAATCCTGGAAGATCCCATGATTGATATTTACACGACAAAAGTTTTTATTGGTCCCGCACTCTTATATCCCGTGCTTTTGCTGTTTATACATGATTAGCTTACTGGGATATTTTATTTTATTTTTTTTGGCTGTCAATCAAGGATGTGATTACTCGTGTTTTCACAACCTCGGTGACACACTTCCTTTAGAGTTCCGCACCACGAGCGATGCTATTAGCTGGCTGGGGGGGAGGGGGCAGACGCTTGTGTTTGTCCTGTCTCTTAAAAATGTTAACCCTTTAAGCAGAGGTAGTAGGCATTTTGAAAGACCAAGACTGTGATCTTTCACTCAGATGGAGGAACAATTAAACCATGTCCTTTCCGTTTGAAATCAAGCCGAGTGGGGAGGGGGAGGAGAGGCTTGGGATTTCTTTTAAAAACTTGATGCTTAATGCAGAGGGAACTGCAGAGTGAAGATTTCAAGCCAGTTCACACAAGGCATTTTGGCTGGCATTTTTTTTTACTGTGCCTTGTTGGGGGAAGGAATGAAAGTGTGTTCATTCACTCAGACACTGGAATATTTTACTGTGCCAGGGAGGGGATCCAGGCAGGGAATGAATGGATGACCCTCTGCCCACCACAATCTCTTTGTAACATGCAGTTGAGGAAGAGGTTAAAGCTGAAGGGTTTGCAGTGTAGAAATCCATTTTAAAAAGGTGATTGAGTGACACACGCGCACACACACACCAACCTACATGCAGCTGGAATGGATGCCTTTATTTTCAGCTGGTGAGGCTGGATCTGTTGAAAGGGTGACTGACCCCTCCTTTTCTGGTCGCTGATCTCTAAGCCTGCTCCCAGTCACCATTTCCGGTCATCCCCTAGTATCGAGATATTTTGTCCCAGGCTGTTTACATTTCCAATTTTCCAAATCCTCCAGTGACTTTTTTAAAAACCGGCACAACCCATGGGACTAGAAGTCCCGCAGGTTGAGGGATAAAAGGTGGCCGCCCTTTTGAAAATCACATACCCGACCTGATGTACGTGTAAACTGCCAGGGATAGACAGTAATTCTTCATTTTCATCGTGTAAACGGCACCATTGGCTTTTCTGGCTGTCACATTACACTGCTGACTCATGTTCAGCTTGTGGTCTACTACGACTCTGAGATCCCTTTTTCATGCACTGCTATCAAGCCAGGTGTCACCCATCCTATATCGGTGTACTTCGTTTTTACTGCCCAAGTGTAGTATCCTACATTTCTCCCTGCTGAAATGCATTTTGTTAGTTTTGGTCCACCTTTCTACCTTTTAAAAGTCATTTTGAACTTTGGAGGTCTGATGTTATTTTGAAACATGGAGGATTTAGAAGTCCACACAGAGCTGTAGTCCACCCAGTCACAGAATGGGTTTAAGGATAATCCCTTGGGGACAATTCTACAGGAAAGGAACCATCATAACTAAAGGTATGTCTCCCCTGACTGCCATCTGAACTAAAAAGATGGGCTCAGAGTTGGACCAAGGCTTTTCTCTGATGACCTTAGTACTCATGGGACTCATAGGAAAGAAGGCACTCCATTACATAAACTGAATCTGGGATGTTTGGTCACAATAAAATTACAATAATGAAACTGAGGAAGGATAAATATGACTCTTTAGTAGAAAATGATTCATGATATCTAGATAAGGGTGTTAAAATCTTCCAGTTTTGATTTTGTCCAGTTTCTTTGAATCACACTTGAATTTTCTTCCCTTTCTTGTTTTTTTCAAGATTATTTTCCTCTTGTACTAAAATTTGGATAACTTTTTACATGTTTTTCAGATTTTCACATCCATTTGTATAATTTACTCACTGACTAAAGCCTATTTATTTTTCCTATACATATTCCATTTATGTTCAATTCAGTACTTCACATTTTAAAATATGTACATTTGTCATTGATTGTTCTCCATGTGTAGCAGCACATCATAGCCTTCCATTGGTATGATAAAATCACATATCTAATTGGCTGGCAATGATATTGGCATTAAGCTTCTCAGGAGATACAACACAGAGAGTAACTCCCCAGCACTCACCACTCAGACAAGATAAACATGACAAACCAACCAAAGGCTCAAGGAACTATTATAATGGACCCTATATGAGACATAAGAATGCAGTTTAAAATCTACTGTTTATAGAATTAATCATAAACATGTGCTAAATCACAATGATAAGAAAATAGTAGAACATTACAATAAGGTCTAACCAGAGGCAAAATACCATGAAAAATAAAACGTACAATTCACAATATGACTGAGTGCTACATGCATGTGATAAATATAACAACAGTATCACCAGTCACTACATATTACTATACAAGGAGACCAGTTGATATATTATGGCTGTGACACAAGTATTGGTATGTGAAGACAGCTCAGATGAAATGATGATGGAAAAAAGATGACAGAATATCTGTTCCTGGGATTTTGAGCAAGACATTTTAACCAGATTGGTTTTCATCAGCCTACATATTTCATACATTATGTATCAATCCTCTTCGTCAATCACTAGGACTGTATGTATTAGTGGCTGATACCTATGCTGATAGATATGGTTTATTGTGTTTAGCTTCCCAGGACATACCCATATCCTTATTAATGGCACTCTCCTTTGGGGGTCCACTTGTACTTATGTCATGGAATAAGAATTTTAACTCAAGGTAAGGACTTCCATCAGTGTCACCATTCAGGTATAGGGATGAAAAGAATATTTAGTGTTATTCATTTCCAATGTGGTACTCTAAGTATATCGTACATGTGATCAACAAAAAGGGGTTCACCCTATCCCTTCCTCATTGATCACATGGGCATCCCATTCTGACCTCAGCAGAAGTGAAGGTGCCAGCCAGGTTCTCATAGATTGCTGCTTGGCCAGCGAGGCTACAAAGAGGATCCATCCCCTCCTCTGCACTGCTCAGCACTGTGTTTGTATGTGGACAACTGGATTGGGCTGAACTGAACCTGATCCAGCTATCCAAACAGAAAAAGAACCAGGCACTTCAGAGTTTCCTGGAAACTGTGTGTATTCAAATGTGTGAAATGGTCAAAGTGAGGTAGTCATTATTTTACAACAAGTCAGCAGAAATGATGCTTCCAGGAAAATTGTTGTGATTATTTATATTTCTTCCCATTCCTATACCTAAGCAGCAGAAGGCATATTCAGATGGACTCTGTAGACTTCTGATTTTTTAAAATGTTTCAGCTGGAGGTTTGTCTCAAATAAGACAGACAAAAATACTCAAAAAAATGTTACTGTCACAGTGATATAGGCATGCATTCATAAATTAAATCTTTCCTCATGAGTCGTAAAAATACTGTAGAGTGCTAAAACAGCAGGGAGGTCTTTTAAGGAGATATCATGGGTTTTAAAGAAAAGTAATTCCACAGACTTGTCACTCATAATAGATATGGCTTCCTAACCCTGAGTGACATAATTCTTCTATGGATTGTCAGTCCTGCCACTTTCCTTGGTATGAGCTACTACAAGTGACTGACTGTGAATTTGTGTGGCAAAGAAACTGTAGGCAGGCAGCAGTATGTACAATGAATCAGACCACAGTGATAGCATGTCCACAATAGTGAATAAGTCATGTGAGATAACACAACAAATATTGTTGTGTTGTCGTGTGACTACCTGCTACCTGCCACTGCCTTAGAACAAGTCTCACCACCTTCCTGCATACTGCATACCCCCCAATGTTTCATAGATAAAAACTGGGACATGTGTAGCCAAGTAACATCCAAGTGTGGTCATGATGGCAAAAGTTATTAGTGAGAAAGAACACACAAGTGGAAGAGACACGGCAGCATTTTGCTTTTGCCTAACCCTGCTGCAAAGGACAAGAAAGGGCAGGTTTCTCTGCAACCCTACCATAACATTGTTTGCGGGGGGGGGGGGGGAGAGGGTCTTTATTTTAGTGTTAGGGATCAAGTTGTACCCTGCTAGAGAAATAGGGCCTACAGTCCTAGTCCTAAGCATGGCAGTAGCATGGCGGAAGGGTATTTATATTATGTCCTGTGGAATCAATCTAGAAACAACTTTACATACATGAATGTGAAAAGAGTAACAATTCAATCAGTATAGGATCTAAATACTGTGATTTATTGAATCAACCTGGTTCTTAGGAACAGTTAACTACTTTTAAAAATAGAACTTTTTTGTTTTTTGTTTTCCCACTTTTAATAGATTTCTTGTTTATACTCCCTATGGTTGGGATTCTAGACTTCCTATCATGATTTAATAATATAGTTCCTATGAAAATAAAATTGTATATCTTTCAAAAGCTTAATCCTGAGATGCAGCAGTTCTTTTTCTCTTTAGGTGCCCTGCTTCAAGAACTTACAAATATCTTCAATGAAGGGTAATATTTCCTATACAGCAAAATTGCACATACATTTGTGAAGGAAAAGTTTTCCCTCACACCCAAAGGCAATCATTTTATTCCATGAAGCATGAGATTTAATTTCCCTTATCATTAGTTTCCACAACTACAACTCTTATTTGCTGTAATAATAATTACCCTTTCTTTTCTTTTCTTTTTTAAAAAGTATCCAATCATAATATTTGTCTGATATTCCTGTCATGTTGGTGGGGATGGATCAAGATACCACAGGTTTGATGAAATGTATTTATTTATTACATTTCTACCACAATTTTCTATTAAAAGGAGCTTAAAGTAGATAAAAACATAATTAAAAACAAATAGAAAACAAATATAGGAATAAAGCCATAAAATCATAATCATAATTAAAATTGGTAAAAATCACCAGAATAAATATCAATGGGTTTTGGGGCCCTCTTACACTACACAACTATATGATTCCACTTTAACTGCCATGGCTGCATCCTATGGAATCCTAGGGTTTGTAGTCTGTTGAGGCATTAAAGCTCCCGTGTTGAAAAATCTGAATATTGTTGTGTTGTTGTGTGACTTCAAGTCATTTCTGACTTATGTCAACCAAGGTGACCCTATAATGGGGTTTTCTGAACAAAGAGGGGGTTTCCCTTGCCTTCCTCTGAGGCTGAGAGAGTGTGACTTCCCAAGGTCATCTAGTGGGTTTCCCTGGGCTCCCAGTGTCCTAGTCCAATACTCAAACCAATACACCAAATTGGGCTCTAAACTGCAAATCCCAGGATCCCATAGGATATTGCCATGACAGCTGAAAGTGGGATGTAGTGCTATACCTGCACAGTGAGAATAACCCCTTGCAATAACCTAGTAGAGCTTGCATGATACACATAAAAATCCATCAAGACATGCCGAAGGAAGTATATAGTTATTAGCTATACCCAGCGTAACATACACTGTTATCTATATACATAAAATGCTTCGGTATGATTATCTGTTTCCGTTCCCATTCTGCTGATTAGCCACTTAGGAAACATGTCAAGAGTGTGATCATTTAACACATTAATATATAACCTTTCAAATCAACTATAATGGCTAATTTCATGCTGAGAGCCCCTTTGCCAGTGCCATGCAACCACACGTACACAGAATACACAAACACACAATGTTAGACACATGCACACCATGCCCACCACCACCATACAACTGTGCACACACACACACACACACACACCATGCAACACTCACACACACCATGAACACCCACACATCAGAACATGACAGCCCCTCTACTGCCACAATGCAACCACATGTACACACACACCACATGCACCAGAACATGAGAGCTTTTCTGCCACTGCCATGCAATCACACACACACACACCACGCTACACACATACACACACCATGTGTATCAGGATGCAAGAGCCCCTCAACCACTGGGAATCAACCACACATACATACATCACACTACACACACCATGCATGCCAAGAATCAAGATCTCCCCTGTCACCACCATGCAATCGCACAAACACAAAAACATCCCATGCTACACACACACCCTACACTACACCCCCACCGACATGCTACACCCACATGCTACACACACACCCATGCCACACACACACACACACAACCCACCCATGGCAGGATGTTAGAGCCCCTCCATTGCCATGTTTAGAAAGGACTTGAAGTTTTCCACATGTTACCACCCCAAGGCCAAAGAGGAAGGAACTGGTACAAACAGCCCAGGGTGCAGCTACAGACAGCACACAGGGCCCAAGAGGCCCAAGGGGTCAGGCAGCAGAGAAAGGACCCAGGAACACAGAAAAGCCCCAGGCCCCAGGCCCCTGGCAGCACAAAAAGGCCCAAAGCCCCAGGCCCCTGGCAAGCACATAAAGGTCCCAGGCAGCACAGAAAGGCCCCAAACCACACAGAAAGGCCCCAGAGAAAGGCCCCAGGCCCCAGGCAGCACAGAAAGGCCCAAGTCCCCAGGCAGCAGAGAAAGGCCCCAGGCCACACAAAAAGGCCCCTGACAGCACAAAAAAGCCCAAGTCCCCAGGCTACACAGAAAGCCCCAGGTCCCAGACATCACAGAAAGACCCCAGGCCCCAGACAGCACATAAAGTCCCCAGACAGCACAAAAAATGCCCAGGCAACACAGAAAGGCCCCAGGCCCTATGCAGCACAGAAAGGCCCCAGGCAGAACAGAAAGGCTCCAGGCTGCACAAAAAAAATCCCCTGGCAGCACAGAAAGGCCCCAGACCCAAACAGCATATAAAGGTCCCAGGCCTCATGCCCCCAGGTAGCACAGAAAGGCCCCAGGCCTTTCACATGCGTGGAACAATGGAAAGCCCCTCTGCTGCTGCCATGTTTAAAAAAGACTGACAGTTCCGCATGTTCCTGCTCCCAGTATGCTGATTGGCTTCCCAACAGAGAGCTTTGATTGGTTGGTAAGTTTCCTAAGTGGCCAGTCAGCACACTGGAAATGGCAACATACCCAAGAGAATTATATATTAAGATATAATGAATAAAATGAAAACTGGGTTTTTGGAGAGGGGCTGGAACAGTAGATGATCACTTCATTATTTGAACCTGTGGAATCAGATATCAGAAATGTTATCTTTTGGATGACATCTCCTATAATCATCCAGAGGACTCTGAGATGTGTATGTACATGCATAGTGTATGTATATATGTGTGTGTGTGTTTGTATTTAAAAGGACCTTTTCAGTGTCTCCATAGAATGCAGAGATGACTTGAGCAGTTGATGTGAGCAGCCTCCCCTGATTTTCTAGATCCATTGCAGCTTCTAAATATATACATAATGGTTAAGGGGCAATGGATTAAGCTGGGAGATGCCTTGAATATAAGTGATGGAAAACACAGAATAAGTACAGTAAAATATTAGTAGGAAAAAAAATCAAAACTGTAAAGGCAAGGGCAGGAAGACTTTCCCCCTCATAATTGGTTCCCCTCAATGACATCCAGTAAAGGTTTCCTGGGTGGTTAAAGGGTTTGTTAAAATCTGCCCGTAATGGTTATGTGGTTTTCCTCACTGACCCTTTTGTGACAGTTCTGCAAGACATTTTGAGTATAAGATGGCTTGCATCCATCATGACTTGTACTCTGCAGTTTGTAGACATCATCCCTTGGAAATGCCCACAATTTTGTGATTGGTACTATATTATTGGGTAAATTTCAATTGGGGGAGGAGTCTTGAAAATACGTAATTTAGGGAGGTGTGTAATTGAAAAAAAAATGGTATCAGTATCACCCATACTCTGTAAAAGCGTACATTCTTCCACTTCCATATTAGGGTGTGTTTATAATCTCAGGCAGAAATTTGTATCTAATTTTGTGTACATTAAAAATGATATTTGGGGCTATTTTTTTCATATTGGTGCATTGTTGCACACATGCACATATTGGCCAGAAGATGTTTGTACTTGTTTTAGAAATATCTTCAGTTTAACTTACACATACTTCTCATGTCTTTATGGAGGAAGGGACAAGAAGTTAGCTGGACTTGAGAGTCTCAATGAAATGTATCAGTTTCACCCTAGGAATGTAAATCTTCACTTGTCTTGTACTCATATGTGAGAAAGAGAAATGACATCACCCCCTCTTCATTATGAAGTGACAATGATGGTGAATGGGGTAAGTCTTTAGGAAAATGTATGTTTTTTAAAGACCAATTTTGCATAAGTAACTGCATAAATGCACAAAACTAGAGACCTTAAAAACCTAGAAGCGTTGAATGTGTTGCAACTGGATTTGTGGTCAATCAGCCAGTCTTTCTTGGCTTACTTCATGTACTTAGGTCCACAAAAGAAGGCTAGTCTTAAGCAAAGACATTGCCCACAAAATATGGATAACTCAATGAAAAAAAAAGTGCTTGCCTCATTCTGGTGAGGAATCTCATGGTGGTTTGTGAACACTTTTCAGGTTGCTTCAATGCGTGGAGATGTCTCTTCACCCTATATCTTAGCATTCCTGTTTCTAAACTAGAAGAGAATTGTATGTGGAGGGTTAGCATATGTGTTAATTGTCCCATTATGCTAAACTTCTTGGACTCTGATGCTAACTTTCTTTGCTGATTTCTCCCTGAACCCTCTTCAGCGTCAGCTGATACTTGGTTTTGGCTTTCCCTGTTGATAAACTTGTATAATCTTGGCATCTGACTGTGCTTATCACCACATATTTGGCACAGTCTTGGGATATAGGAAGGTACTTGTACCAGCCACCTGTTGAGGCACATCCCTCACACATTAGGCTTGAATATAGATAATCAGTTATCAGAATAAGCACTATTAATGGGTTTGTTGATGTGTACACATTAGATACAGTACCATTAATCAGAAGCACATATCTAGCAACAACATATGTCATTGATAGGGAGTGCAAGAATGCACACAGTCCATAGGGATACCAGTCTATAAAAACCTGTGTAAAATTGATCTGAGAGCTCTGTGCCAGAAGACCAGAAGAGTCGGTAAGGTGCTGCACATCGTTGACCTGGGGGATCTCCATTGTTGCTTCTTTGGGCTCCCAACAGCTGATTGGGCATGTGATTGGACTGGACTTGGTTTAGGTAGAGACATGACTTATCATCTGTAAGTTTTGCCTGCTGTCTAATATATTTGTCATTCCTTTTACCCACTGATGTGCTTATTGCTTTTGTATCCTTAAAAAACAAAAAACAAAACCCTCAGCCTCATTTGGTGCTACACTGAGTCTCATTGCAAAACAAAGTGTACTTTGCCTCAGAAATTTTCATATTTATGAGGGGTTTTTTTTCTTCAGTACTTTGGGGAAAATAAAATATGCACAGAACTATAAATAGGTGCCATCTGTACAACAGAGACAGCTGCACAAATGCACTTTAGTCACTGAGAAAATCTGTACAAAAATATGCATGTTAGGAAAAATACATATGTGTTTCCATGCTGGGATGGGAGCGGCATAAAAACCGTATCATAAATTGCTATGAACAAAGTATGGAAATGAAATGTAGGTGATAGTCAACAAAATGCTGTTAAGCCACAAATGGGAGTTTTCCACCTTTCTACATATTGTCAAATAAATTTCTTATTTCTTTCATGGGATACATTCCAAATTCAGAAATGTATAGGTTTTCAGGGAGCCAACATGATGTAGTGGTTTGAGCATTGGACTATGACTCTAGAGACCAGGTTGTGAATCCCTGCTCAGCCACGGAAACCCACTGGGTGACCTTGGGCAAGTCACACTCTCTTAGCCTCAGAAGAAGGCAAAGGCAAATCCCATCTGAACAAATCTGGTCAAGAAATTTTCAGCCCTAAACAGAATCTGCTTCTATAGAGAGAGCCAATTGGCTAAATATTTTTTTTAAACCAACAACTTTTGACTAGCGCTGCTGCCACACTGCTGAACTAATGCAGTTTGACACAGCTTTAACTATCATGGCTCCATCCTATGGAATTCTGGAATTTGTAGTTTGTTGTGGCATAAGAGAAGGCTAAATATCTCAGAAAACTACAAATCCTAGAATTCCATATCATTGAGCCATGGCTATTGAAGCAGTGTCAAACTGCATTGTTTCTGCAGTGTGGCAGCAGCCTAAGTTTCTTACCCATCCCTAGTGAAAATGAAGAATGTAACAATGTAGCTGTTGTGCTGTTCGTGTGTGCCTTCAAGTAATTTCTGACTTAGCACATTATCAGATGAGCCTTATAATCTGGGACAGGGACACCACAGGATTGCTAAAGGTTTTCCCTTTCAGACAACATTATCCCTGTGCTGTTCTGCCCCCATTTAGTCTCATTTTGTTTTTGTTTTTATTACCGGCTTAAGCTGTTAATAGATCACCCATTCCATTTCTATCTCAGAATCACGGGTGTGCGAACTGATGCCCTCTTATGCTGGCATAATCTGGGAGGTCCGTGCTAACCACTTACGGGTACAACCCAGACATCCAGGTAAGTGACAGATGTTTTTGTACCCACCTCGTGTTGCTTGTAAAGTTTTAAGTGTGTATTGATGCTTAGTTTAAGTCTTTGATGTCTGCTTGTATTTTTGTTTTTAAATTTTCCACTGCCTGCCTGCCTCTGTAAGGTCCTGGAAAGTAAGTAGAGAACACTTCTGGTGGTGATCCTGACATCCAGGTAAATGACAGCCTTTTTTTTTTTTTTCCGTAAACCCCCCTCCCCGTTTACTTGTTGTCGTTTTTTAGTGTGTCTATGTGCTTGCTTTAATTTTTTGATGTTTATTTTTGGTTTTATTTTTATATTTCACACATGATGTCAGCTCCCTGTAAGGTCCTGGAAGGTAAGTAGAGAACACTTCTGGTGATGATCCTGACACCCAGGTAAGTGATAGCTTTTTGGTACCTTCCCCTGTTTACTTGTTTGTTTGTTTTTTAGTGTGTCTGTGTACTTGTTTTAATTTTTTGATGTCTGGTTTTATTTTATTTTATTTTTTATTTTTTACTATACAATCATTCTTCCTGGATTTGCTTTCCAGGAAGTGAATGGAGTTCTGTGTGAGAGCTCCATTCATACCTGGGCTGCCAGAGGGGAGGAAGCAGTTTCTGACCCGCTTTAAAGGTAAGTGTCTGAAAAAATAAATCGTGACCAGGGTGGGAGCGGGATGTGAATTAGAAGGCAAGACAGGGACTTTTTTGGACCCATGTGGTAATCTCCTTATATGGTGATCATAAGGTGAACCTATCAAGGGATTTTCTTGGCAGAATTTGTTCAGCGAGGCATTGCCCTTTTCTTCTTCTGAGGCTGAGAGAGTGTGACTTGTCCAAGGTCACCCAGTAGGGATCCATGGTCAAATGGGGATTCAAACCCTAGTCTCCCAATGACCTAGTCCAACACTCAAACCACTACATTACACTTGCTCTCTTATTTTCAGTAGTTTCCTTGTGACCAGCTTCATGTTTGTGACACATTTAAAGAGCTGGTGATTCTACAGCAGTTCACTGGGTGGTACAAACATGTCAGTAAGGTTCCGAATGCTTTAGAATCAGTGCTTTGCATGCTTTCTGGTTCGAAGGCTGGAATTTCCTATGCTTTCATGTCACTCATTTATTTCAAAAAGGAAGCTGCATCAAGAAAACCACAGCTGTGTACGTCTCACATAATCACTGTCTGCATAATATCTTATATAATGAGATTGTGAGTCAGCTAACACCTTGCCCCCTTCTTTTCACTTTGAATAATGCCATGCATCTTTAACCAAGAACAAACAAGGACATCAGGATACATGAAGACCCTTTGCTGCATCCATTAATGTAGTAGGCAATGAGACTGCACACAAACTGTTAGGTATAAATAGACACTATGCAGCCACCAGACTGTCAATGTCTTCTCCCCTCCCTTTTTGTATGTCACAAAAATGAGGAAGTGATGAATGAAGTTCAATCCCTTTATTATTTCATGCTCTTGCTTTGCCCTGTGCTCCTTTCTGCCTGAGGACATTCAGTTAACTTCATGAGAATTATGAAGGTCCACACTATTTTGGATAAACTTATCTATCTATCTATCTATCTATCTATCTATCACCTAGCTAGATAGCTAAGCTAGCTATCATCTCTGTTCAGTCTGGGTTTCTATGGCTTCCCTTCTCTATATCTTTCACACTTCAATTGTTTTATTTTATTTATATTTTTGAAATTCTATTACAAACTGTCTATCTATCTTGGACCCACTCATGTGCAGAAAAGCCCAGCTCTGAGGAGGGGATGCCCCTCCATTTTTGATGGCCTCTAGAGAGCAGAGGGATGTTTAATAGTAGTGCCTTGGCTCCTGGGGCCAAGTGTTGAGAGGACTGGGCAGAGAGGAGGGTTTATAGCTTGCTCTGACCCTTTGTTCTCCCTCTCTTTGGTGCTGCAGAAGCTAGAACCCTCTTTAATTTCTTCCCAACTGCAGACAACAAAGTTCAATATGTCAGTAGTTAATAAAAGTGGCCCTTCAGTTACACAATTCTATTATCATTATAGGCAATTTGCAGCAGCGCTCTTTTGTTCCCATGGTGTATTGTTTAAAAATGGTAGGCTGCAAAGTTCTCCACTGTGATGTTCACACAGCCACCGATCAAGATGGTGGCCACGTTATTGTGTTGCGTGGGGGGGTGAGGAAGGTAAAGGGAACCTGGCAGCACCCAGAGACAATGTGGAGGGTGGCCACCACAAGGAAGAGGAGGAGAGCCACCCACTCTTCACCTGTTCTGGTGGACTTTGGAGGGTACGGGACAGGCATGAGAGAAGGACCAGCCCAACCGCGAAAGGCGAGGTGAAGCCAGAGCAGGAAAGAGCCACCCTGCCCTTCATTTTCTGCAACCAGCAGCTGGCTAGGTGGCTCCTCCCATCCCTTTGCAGCCGGAATTGGAGGGCCACTGCAGCCTCTGTGAGGTTAGTGGCCAGTTTAAAAAATTAAAAGTTTTTAAAAACTAGCGTTTCTGGGCGCTTGATGGAAAGCCCACCCCTGTTGAGTTCTGCCCTCTCTGGACTGTGCAACAAATTGCATCAGTTGCCCCAATAAGCAGGAATGTGCATTTCCTTCAGAGCATTTTTAAAAAGTCAGGAAAAGCTGCAAAGGCTTTTCCAATTGAGTATTTGGAGTTTTTGTCCCCACTCCTTTGGAATACATCGAAGCGCCGTAGAATCCCATTGGGACATAAAGTCACATTTTATGAGAAGTATTTTCAGCATTTAGACAAGCTCATAGATGCAAATTTAAATCAGAAACAAGGATGGAAACATTCAGTCCTACACACGTTGATTAACAAATATGTTCTTCATACATTACATCCATCATATGCTGTTCATGCTGTCCAAGGGTGATGGTAATGAAAGTTTGACAATAACTGAATTGAGGTTCAGCAACATCCCAGCCTTGGTGTATACCAGGAATGGGAAACACATAGGCTTCAGGTTAAGTAAAATACCCCAGACTTTTATCCTCTTTTTTGAAAATACTAGCCCACCCCCACCACAAAAGCCCAACAACACTGACATGTAGTGGTAGACTACTGAAGCTCTTTAAAACAAGCCTTATCTTCTTGTCCTAATGGATTTCTTACAGTTTTCTACTGAAATAAATGTAAACTGGTGGGGGGGCACTTCAAAAGAAGCATGTTAAAAACAATAATTTGCAGTCAAGTTTTAGAGACATGGGATGGAGTGGGTGTTTTCCATGCAAAGTCCCAGTGGCAAAACTGGACACTGGATCTGCTGAAGTTGCCCACAACTGATCTACACCAATATAATAATCTCTCTCTGGCTTTTCTTCGCAAACGAAGATTCAGGAAGGACTCATCCCGCGCTTTCTGCAAGCGCGCTGATGACTAAAAAGGCCAATCCGAGATAAACAAGTCCGGTTGCAAAAAGCACAGCAGAAGGTCTCCTTGGGTGATGTTTTTGGGTTGTGATTCTTTCTGCGTTGTCGTTTCTCTTCAAGACTTGTTCGTCGTGAGTTCTCAAATAAGGCTGCAGCATTGTGGATAGTGCGTCTCCATGCCTCCCGATGTGAGGCCAGGGCGGACCACTGTTGGTGATCAATTTGGCCAAGCCTGAGATGTTGTTTCAGGGAGTCTTTGTATCGCTTTTTTGGAGCGCCCCTCTTACGCTGACCCGTGGCGAGTTCACCGTAGAGTAGTATTTTTGGGAGGCGATGGTCCTCCATCCTAGAAACGTGCCCTGCCCAGCGCAGCTGTGTTCTCAATATCATGGCCTCAATGCTGGTGATCCCTGCTTGCTCAAGGACAGCAACATTCGTCACATAGTCAAAAGGTCTGTGGCAGATCCTGGAAAAACTAGGATGTCCCCCCAAATTCCTTAAAATGATTATCTTGCTACACGAGGGCCAGCGTGGTCAAGTCAGATATGGCGATGCTCTTTCAGAGCCCTTTCTAATAACGAATGGAGTGAAGCAAGGTTGTGTTCTTGCACCAACTTTATTTACAATCTTCTTTAGCATGATGCTCCAAAGGGCTATGGCAGAGCTTGAAGAAGACGACGGCATCTATATACGCTACCGTACTGATGGTAGCTTGTTTAACTTAAGCCGTCTGAGGGCTCACACTAAGACTCTAAACTATCTAGTCCGTGAGCTGCTCTTCGCCGATGATGCTGCCCTTGTTGCCCACACAGAAGGAGCTCTGCAGCGCCTAACATCCTGCTTTGCAACAGCTGCAGAGCTGTTTGGGCTAGAAGTCAACCTGAAGAAAACAGAAGTTCTTTACCAGCCTGCACCACAGGACGAACACCACCATCCCCACATTGCCGTCGGCAAATCAGTGCTCAAGTCCGTTCAGCAGTTCACCTACCTGGGAAGCATCATCTCCTCAGATGCCAAGATTGACAAAGAGATCGATCACAGATTAGCAAAGGCATATAGTGCATTTGGAAGACTTCACAAAAGAGTCTGGAGCAATAAACACCTGAGGCAAAGCACAAAAATCAGTGTGTATAGAGCCATCGTACTGTCTATCCTCCTTTATGGATCTGAAACATGGGTCACCTATCGCCACCACCTACGACTCCTCGAGCGCTTTCATCAGCGCTGTCTACGCACAATCCTAAATATACACCAATATAATAATAATGATGATAAAAAGCCCTGTTGTATATTCTTAATATAGAAGAGGATTTTTCTTGGCAATTTCATTCACCAATAAATTATTGTTACATCTAAATGTCAACATGCATGTAAAGATATACTGTGGTTTAATAGCTTGAACATTTCTGTTTCAAGTATTGTTTATAACTAACATCTATGAATGCACACATACAGAGAGAGAGAGAGCAATTTATGCTATTTTCTTATGAATTCAATGTGTTACAATACAAATAAAACACACTCTAGAAAAAAACAAAAAGACATGTGTTCAGTGTGTGCATCTGCATAATTATTTTAAAGGAGGGAACCCCCAATGAAGATCAGTCTGGAAATAAAAACATGATTGTTTGAAAGATCTTTCTGGTCAATAAAATATCTAGCCAAATCTCTTTTGCTGGAAAATAATGTTTTTTTTGACAAGATTCTGCGAGATCATACATTACAGTTCTATTTTTGCTTTACTTAAGAATTCTTGTGGAATTATTTGCCTACGCATACAAAAATGCACACATCTATTAAAAAGTAGTTTAAATCTTTATGGTATGGAATGTTTTAGAGCAAACAGAAGTGGATAACAACAAAAAGAAAACAACAAAAAGAATCTCTGAAGATGCCAGCCACAGATGCAGGCAAAACATCAGAAAGAAACTATTCCAGAATACAGCCTCACAGCCCAGAAAAAACCCCAAGGAAAATCTATAAAAAGAAAACACATTGAATTACACAACCTCTTCCTACCATTGGTTGTTACAGCTATTGTTGTTAACTGTGTTTGGCATGAGCATGCAATACCTTAACGGAGGATAAAGACAAACAGAATCTGGAGTATGCTACAGAATCTGGAGTATGCTAAAGAGATTTTATCACTGTTACTTATAACAACGTGATATATATACTTGTTGTTTGTTTTTTCTTCTGTGGAGCAGCACAAGAAAATGCAATCATGTGTTTGTGTTTGTTGTAAAGTCAAAACTTTTATAATTCTCTGCCTTCATTGTAACCTCACTTCATTAAGTATGTTCCCTTGTGGTGTTTTGTTTGGTGTTTTGTTTTGTTGTGGGGGGCGGGGGTGTAATTCTGAAATCTGGATCACCACCACCAAGTACACTGTCACTAACCCTCTTGTTTCTCCATGTCTCCATTTTGGCTTCACTTCTGCCAACACAGGAACACAGAGTTCATCCTTAGAGGGACTGATGCCTGCCTGTTGAGGGAAATTAATGAGTGGTGAGAAGAAGAGCCTTCTCAGTGACTACTTCTAAGCACTGAAACTCTCTTCCTAGGGGGCTAGATGCCCCCCTCTTGCTCTCCTTCTATTGGAAAGCCATTTTTAAAAATTCTTATAGATTTTCTAGAACTGATTGTTTTTAAAGAAGGGGGTTTAATTAACAGATTTTTATTTTAAAAATTTATTACATATGTTTTAATTTTTGCCATGTTATAGATTGTCTCATTGCATTTTAATAATAAAATGTTATATAGGTGCCCTGTCATCCCCATATCCACAGAACCAATATCCACAGTTTCAGTTATCTGTGGCTGAAAAAATAGGGTCTTATACAATGGATTCACACTGGGAAATACTTAAGTGTCCTTTCTAGGAATCACCAGGTCCTCTAACACAACTCTATGGTATGTTTATTGGAAAACCTTTATTTTCATAGGGTTTAATAGGCTATTATCTGGGATTTCATTTATAAATGGTAAGTCCAGGAAAGTATCTCAAACAGATATGGGGGAGGTTGACCTGTATGCTTTATCTGTACTGCATAAGTTTTAATCTTGTAACCTCCCTCCCCAATTCCCAGTACTGAGGAAAACACAGCATATAGATGATGATAGCAATAGCAATAGCATTTATATTTCTATACCACTTAGCAGTGCAAAGCACTCCCTAAGTGGTTTACAATGTGTTAGCTAATTGCCCCCAACAAACTGGGTATTCATTTTATTGACCTACAAAACGATGGAAGCCTGAGTGAACCTTGGAGATCTTGGGATTAAACTCACAATGTTGTGGTTGCAATATCGGCATTTAAACACTGCACCACCATGGTAATGGTGGTAATGATGGCAAATATAAGAGCAGATCATTATCATTATTGTCATCATAAGAGACAATGCAAAATGAATAGCTGTAAAAACATATTCCTCTCTATTATATTGTTATTGCAGCTCATGTCTTAGAATTTCAGGATCAAAATCTGTTTTCAAGAAATGTAATTACTTTTCTCTCCAAAGTACATCCCTCAAGACTATAATTTTTAAGGAAGTGTTCCAAACTCTGTCATGTCATGCAGGTATTTAGGAACGGCTGTAAGGACTAGTGGAGTCAACACACCTTATCTTCCTGCACAATATGAATATGAGCCAAGGCAGGTGGCTCAGTTTATTTCCATGCCAAATAACTTGTAACGGATTGTGCTCTTTGAGTGTTTGAGAGAGAGAGAGAAGAGGTTGGTTAATAAAGTAGACACCAAAGTAGATAATCTCCAGTGATCCTTTGTCTCCATCTCCGGTGATCCAGCCTTTTGTGGCACCATTTCCCCTAGGCCTGAATTACCACTGTCTCTTTACTGGAAGTGGAACTAACACTGCACTCCCTAATATCTGTTACAGGGGTTACAAAGAAAGAGTATATGATTTAATTTAATTTAAGATATTTCCACAATTCACAAGGGCTCCCGATGTAATGAAAAAATGAAAACAGTCGAAACAGTACAAAGACTTTTAAAAAAGTTAAAATACCTTTAAAAAAATCTAAAAACAATCCTAAAATAAATTTTTAAAACACTTAAATCATAGTAATTTCAGAAATTTAAGGCCATGCAGAAGACCACTGTTTTGGCTGCCCTCTAGAAGTTTAACAGAGATAGAGCCAGCCTAACTTCCCTGGGAAAGGAGTTACACAGCCAGGGTTCTGCCACAGAGAAAACTTGTTAATGTGTACATAATAACCTGACTTTGCTAGGTGTTCAGAAACATAATGAGTTTCCTCTGAAGATCTCAAATTTCTGGCAGGCTCATATGGCAGAAGGTGGCATTTCAGATATCCTGGCCCCAAGCCATTTAGGGTTTAGTAGGTCAAAACCAGCACCTTGAAATGAGCCTGGATGGAGCCATTATTATTTTTTGCAATGTGTCAGCATCCTCAGAGTGCTTTTGGCTACTCAGCACACACAGGTTCCTTTATTCTCCCTGGGAAAGGGAGGGAAAAGTGGTTTTACTTTGGCTTACTCACCTTCCACTGGGAAAGGTGAAAAGCAACGCATTGGGGAGCATATGGGTAGGAGCAAGGGCTTAGGACAGAGGAAAAGCTATGACAGCCTGCTTTCTCTCTCTCTCTCTCTCTCTCTCTCTCTCTCTTTTTTTTTTTTTTTTGGTCTTCTGTCTTCAAATTGGACTTGATCTGGACAGTGCAACAAAGAAAGGACACCAGTATATAGAGAACTGTCCTCTGTAAAGGAGAGCACATGGTCAGCCTAGCCCTTCAGTTCCGAACACAAAATAGTATCCATAATTCCCTTTGCAAATCTTGCTTCAGTGTTGTCAAAACGTTTCTCTCATGATGTATTGTGCTAGTCTTGTCAACTACAATTTAAAGATAGAACTTTTCCTGACTTGTTCCAGTGACAGATTTCATTTCTGTAGGCTGCTACTGATATTTCAATATGAACTCAGGCTTAAAGTGGAGTTCTATTTTGCTGCAAAACTGTGTTTCCCTTTAGTGATTGATTATGCACTTTTCCACCTCAGTGGATTTCTCATCTATTTTATTTTTAATTGTTTTTTAATTAAATGATATATTTTACTTCAGGCATGTAGGGGGATAATAAGAATTCAAGTGTTTTGCCAGATGTTCGGGTGGATTGCATATCAACAACATTACCCTACAGGCAGAGAAGCAAGAAAGCTTGGGGAGTTTTGAAACAGCCTGCACCATTCGTAATGCATATTGTTTACACATTCTTATTGTGTGTAAACATTACTGGAGGAGTATTTGTTTCTCTCCGCACTTACCATTTTGTGTCATGGACTTGCTAATTCTACAGCATGCTAATCAAATGTTTACAGCTTCAGAAATACCTATTCAGCAGAGGGTAGTAGAAACCACAGGGATTATCATTGGGGCAATCCCCAAACAGAAGCAGGTTTCTGCACACAGATGGTCTGCTTGAGCATGGATTGTGGAAACACATGGAAAAAGATTTCTCTGTAGAATTTCTGGTGTTCAACTCAGGCTATTTGTGCTGAGATCCAAGATTTAATGTTGTACATAAGTCGTGGTGGTGGACATAGTGAGTTTGGGGAATTTCAGTGTGTTAGGAATACAGCCGAACTCCCTTATCCACAGGGGCTCAATTGCTGGACTTACGGATACCAGACCATGAATAACCGTGAGGAATGGAGTGAGGAGGGGACTACATGTATTTACTTTTCTTCCCAACATCATGATTCTTGCTGTCCCCCTGCTTACTTTTTCAGCTTTGGAAAAGTCTGTAGTTTTGAAACTGGAGTATATATGAATTCAGCTAAATATGTGTAGGCTTCCCTACGTGATCAGAAAACTTGAACAATCAGGGCTTCAGGCTGTGTTTAGACACATATACATAAGAATGTAAGACTTCACTTCATTCTCATACATGTGAACAACAAACCAAACATTTTCTCCCTGTGGAGTAAGAACACAAGAGTTTTCACACATTTTTTTATTAATGTTTGTATTTTGAGGGCCTTTTTTGAGATTTTGTTTTGTGAAACAATTTTTACAACCCCCTCCCCATTTTTGCGCAAAATGATTATCTGTGCAAAAAATGTATTTTGCAGAAAAAACTTTTTTTTTTGCACAAAGTGCAATATTTTCTGCAATTTATTTTAAGAGAATATTGTTTTTACCCCTACTATACACAGCTGAATGTGTATAGTAGTTGAATGTGTATCTCAGCGATATTGGGGCATAACTGGTTGGGAACAGAGCCAGCATGCATGGATCCATTCTACTCCTTTTTGTGTATTAGATTGGTCTATGATAAATTGTTTTCTTCATACAGCAGGAGTGAGCAAAGTGTGGGAGTGGTTTCTTGACCTCCCCAGACTCTGTACCCCAATGTGTGGGCTACCCCTTTTTCTGTCCCAAAAGTGGGAATGCCTGTATTGGCAGCCCAAACACTTCATGGCGACCTCTCCTTATGGTATGTGATGTATTTAAAAAATGCCAGTTTTGGATTCCCCCCCCCAAATTCTGGGAGCTCTTTTTGGCAGCATTGGGCCCCTGAAGGACTCCTGGAGAGAAAATTTGCCTCTCGAACCACCATTGTTACACACTCCTGTCTTAAAATAAGTTAAGTTACATTTATGATTTAGTGGGAGTGAATCTCATTGAAGTGTAATGGGATTTCTGAGTAAACAACATTGTTCTGTAAGTCTTATTTGAATTAAGCACTTGCCTCAGTTTACTGTAGGTTAAAGGTGTGAGTGAAATGGTTCTGCCTCTTTGTTGTGTTTCTCTCCCACTGAGAAATTACAATCATTGGACAAAAGGCAGCTGCCCTTTTCCAAATTTGGCATGCATACATACATAAACACCACACACACGCACTATTGAAGCTGTTCTGATACTGCCAGCTGGACATATTTCTCTATATATTTAATGCCCCAGATTGCACGTACACTACACAGTTATAGCACTATGACTCCACTTTACCTGCCATAGCTGTATCATAAAGAATCCTGAGGCACTAGAACTCTCTAGCTGGGAATTTTCAGTAATCCTCAATAAACTGCAAATATAGGATTCCATATGGTGGAACTTGGGCATTTGAAGTGGAATCATAGTGCTATAGTTGTGTAGTATGAAAGGTCCCCTACACAGAGTTAAGCCCTACTGTTTTGATTGAGGTTTATTCCTACAAAGCAGAAAACTGATGCCTTCTTCTTGAAATGTTCATTCTACATTTCCTTACTCCCTTCACTCAAAACACTCAAAAACTTTTTGTCCCTCATATCATATCATATCATATCATCTGCCAAGAATCTATTTTTAGGTCATGCAGTAGTGAGTGAGAACAGAACAGTATAATCAGAATCAAACTATCTTGCCTCAAGCAAAAATATATTTATAGAAGCACTCTTCCTTGATAACGCTAAACAGCCTTTCTCCCCTCCACACCCACTCACTCTGTTTAAAGGGAATTTTAGTGACTGTTTAAAGGCAATCAAAATATATTCCATGATGGGAATAATCTGAGCAATTCAAAGCAGTTCACAGTTGATATTGCATATGCCATTAAGTGTACTATTTTACCACTATGGTGTGTAATTTCCCAGATGGATGGATGGATGGATGGATTAAAATTCACAACTTGTGAATAGATATTTTGTATGCGTTATAATCATTTCAGCAACTGTTTTTTCTGTTTTTATTCTTCATATTTCAGCAACACACTGAAAGATGGAAGTCAGTTCATCTTAATACCATGGGGGTTTTGTCCTGTCTCCATGACACTAGAGGTGATTTCAGTGTTATAGAGTACTACTTCAGAGCACCTGACCTTGAAGTTGGCAACTAAGGTATTCCTTCATTTTCCAGATTATGCACCAATAGAGCTGTGTTTCTTGGAAGGAAAAGATTTTAAGCATACAACACCTTGCTAAATTTATGATACAAAACACTGTAAAAGGGTTTTACCCTGGCTTCCCCTTGGCTTTGCCTCTGACACCTTCAAGACTGCCTGGAATCAAAACAGGACAAGAGCCCTGCATCATTTGGACTACAGGGCTCCAAGACGGGGTGGAGCCAGGGTAAATAGCTTGTCTAGACAAGCTCTAAGAGGGGGTTCATTCATGGCAAGATTTAGCTTAACAGATGTTCTGAGCAAGCTTTTTTTTTTTATAAAAAAAAATGCTGCTGGTTATTTCACATTGATTCTCTAATTCGGCAGGCCTTTCCTGCTTAGATCCTGGCCTCAGGAGCTGTGTCTCCTGGCCTCTTTTAGTCCTGTACCCTGACTCGCTGGTCGTTGATTTTTGTATTTCTTTATTTATGTGATTTTAAGTTTAGGTGGATTTTAATTTGATACTAGTTTAATATCTTTTTAGGGGGGAGGGTGGGGGTGGGTGGGGCTTAGGGATCTTAGTCTGTATTGTTGTATTTTAACTGTTGTAAGCCTCCCCGATTGTTTTTAACAGAGGGGCAGGTTAAAAAAATTTTTTTTAATAATAATAATTATTATTATTATTATTGGAGAAGTCATACTGAAGCTACAATCATATGCTATTCTAGGAGTAATGCAAATTAGATGCAATCAAATTTTTGGATTAAAAATTATCATCATTGGCCTCTAAGATTCTTTCTTAATTATTTTTTCTGTTCATTCAGAGCCCTTTCCTGGAAACTAGGGACCTCGAAACTGTGGTACATGCACTGGTAACCTCCCGTCTGGATTTCTGTAATGCGCTCTACATGGGGCTACCCTTGTGCTTGACTCGGAAACTTCAACTAGTCCAGAACATGGCAGCCAGGTTGATTTCTGGTGTTCCCAGAAGAGAGCATATAACACCGGTGCTAAAAGCTCTCCACTGGCTGCCTATTAGTTTCCGGGCACAGTACAAGGTGTTGGTTATGACCTTTAAAGCCCTACATGGCTTGGGTCCAACTTACCTCCGGGACCGCCTCCTTCCATACGACCCTCCCCGCACACTTCAGTCCTCTGGGAGGAATCTGTTACAGCCTATGAAAACAAGGCTGTCGGTGACCTCCCAGAGGGCCTTCTCTGCTGCTGCTCCCAGATTATGGAATGGCCTGCCGGACGAGATCCGTCTTATTACCACCTTAGACAGCTTTAAAAAAGCTGTCAAGACGGATCTTTTCCGGCAGGCCTTTCCTGAATAATTATCCCGGCCCAAGACTCAGCTGCCCTTTATAGGCTACGATTGTATGTTTTTAATTTTTTTTCTTCTAATTTATATATATTTTAATTAATGCATGTTTTTAATCCTTTGCAATTTAATATTATTTTAAGGGGTGGGTGGGCTAGGGTATTGTGAGTATGGGGTTTTTATATTGTAAGCCGCCCCGATTGCGTTGCAGAGGGGCGGGATATAAATAAAATTTTATTATTATTATTATTATTATTATTATTATTATTATTATTCATTTCAATGAGATAAAAAAAATGATGTGGAGTTATTGTCCCAGCCAAATTAAGATGAAAACCTAGAAAAGGAAAATCTACTTGAGAGGGAAACCATGTTAATCAGAAACAATAATTTAGCAGTGCAATATGTTTGCCCAGTGTCCTGACTAGGATGTGATGGTAATTCATTGCTGTTTGCTAAGCATAGAGGATTTTTGTTTTCTTGTTGCATTTACATTTCTCTTTATGAACTGAGAATTTTACCAGCTGCTTACCCAGGTGTGAGAATTTACAGATACTCAATTTGCAAAAGAAATAACAGAGCAGGCAGACATTTCATTGAAAAAAAATTGATGTTCAGGATATTTTTGATTGCTTAAGTAATAAAAGTAGCTGTGCCTCAGCCATTCATTTTAGTTGTGTGAGTATCAATTAAGGCAATTTGAATTACAGTTGTCCCTCACATTCACAGCGGTTTGGGGCGGAGCACAACTGCAAAAGTGAAAAAATGAAAAAATGAAGCCACACCCCAAACATGCTCTATTCCCCTCTCCTGCCAGCAGCACTGCCCTTTCCTGCATTTGCATGATGCCTCAGCTGATTTGCAAAGTCCCTTTGCCTCCCTCCACTCCAAATTAAATGTTAGTAGCAGCAGCTGCTGCCATGGCAACTACCAACTAGACTGTATCACTCTCTATCCCCCTATCCTTGCAACAAAACTACTTCATGTCTCATGCTGTCCTGGCACCCAAGCCAAGCTGTGCCACCTTAAAATTTTTATTCCACCGCATCTCCCCCCAAACCAAAGTGAAAAGCATAGTCCCCATCACAGTGGCAGCAACAGTTTTTGGACACACAAAACTTCCCCACCCTACCCTACCCTCCCTCTGCCTGGCCAGCAACAACACCCCACATCTCCTACTGTCCCAGCACTCAAACTGACCTGCACCACCTTAAAATTTTTAATCCACCCCATCTTCCCCCAAACCAAAGTGAAAAGCACAATCCCTGCTGCAGTGGTGGCAACAGTTCTCAGGCACACAAAACTTTCCCACCCTTGCCTCCTCCTCCTCCGTCCACCTGACCAGCAACAATACCCCATGTCTCATGCTCACCTGGAATCCAAACTGGTATGAATTGCGCACCATGATCTGGAGCTAAACATTGCTACACCACCTTAAAAGTCCACTGTCATTCAAATGTGTGAAAGGGAGAAATAGGCAATGTTGTTGGCTAGAGTGGAGGAAGAGAAAGGAGAGGATGAGGATGGGGTGGATGTGGGTCGGAGCGAGTCTTCCCGGGATGTCGAGGGACTTTGCAAATCTTGCAGAATCATGGTGGTGTGAAGAATGAGGTTTTCCCAGACAGGAGGAGGGGGAGAACAAGGTCTTGCAATAACAGTTCTGTTGGCGTATTCCAGCAATAGCTATAAACCATGAATACAGAAAACCACAAATGTGGAACACGTGGATGTGAAGGGACAACTGTACTCCACTGTATTATAGGAGGGGGGGAGAGGGAGTAATTCCATACTAAAGAAAAACACAGGCCAACTTTCTTTGTTAGACACTGTGGCAGGGAAAGACAGCTAAGTGTTTTCTGGACCTCTCTAATCACCACCAAAAGAGATGGTGGAGGGTTAGATAGGCTATGTGAAAATTGCCAGAATAGCTAGTCGGGCAAGCTAATATGCTTTCCCCTTTTCTTTCTGTTTTACTCATCACACATGCTCAGTGAGTGATTCTGGAGGCAGCTGTTTACCTTGCCCATTGTACATAAGCATACACAACTACAGTAGGATCAGTTAGATAACTTCATAATCCACATTTTAATTGTGTGAGTCTCAGTCAAGACAATTTGAATTACTCTGCTTGGCTTCAGAAGGCAATGGGGAGATGGAGGAATTCCATTCTAAAGATAAACACAAGCCATCTTTGCTTCCTAGACACTGCAAACAGAATTTTATGGTTCACACCACTATTTGAAAGAAGAGTTAGGAAAGGAAGTCAGCTGAGTGTTTTATGAGTTATAGCCCTCATTCTTTGAGAATCTGCCAGGAATTGTTCCCCAGTTGAAATATCTCACTCTCCACAGAGAGCAAGAAGAGTAATAAAATTCCCTTCAGTGATGGGAAGAATAAAGGGAGAAATTTACATCACTAGTCCTGACATCTGATGGTAAATTCACTATATCCAGTGTTAGGCCACCAAACTAGTCCCTAAATTTGTACAGTTCACCATTAATTTTAAACCATGTACACCACTTCACAACTATGAATTTCCAATGCAAATACTTACAAAAATGTTTGAAATGTGAGAAGGATTTTAAATAACTATAGACAAGATATATTTTTTTTTTAATCTAGTGCTTCCAAACAGGATTTTTAAAATGAGGAAGAAGTGTTGGTGGAACATTATACTGACTACTGGACTTACCAAAGAAGAAATAGGCAACTTCAAAACTGGGATATGCTATAGGAAGCATAGGGAAGGAGAGAATATTAGAAAATATTTTTTAAATGATTGAAAAACATGTGGTTTTATTTTCTGAGTATTGAAAAACCTTGATGGGAAGAATCCTGGACTGATAAGAATTTTCACCATTCAGGATTTATTCTACACAAAATTCACATGCCATTGATTTGTGCAGAAAACAATATTTTCTGTGCAGGAATGTAATTTCTGCATAGAAATATAAATTCCTAGACAATAAACATCATTTCTGCACAAAAGATGCTTAATTGGGGATTTATTCTGTGTACAATTCTCACATTGTTTATTAGCATAGAAAGCAGCATTTTTTACACAGAAAACAGTATTTTCTGCACATGAATTAATATTTCTGCATTGAAATATTATCTTCCGTGTAGAACATGCTGTTTTCTGTGCATAACTACCATGTGTGAATTTTGTGCATAATAAATCTTGAATTGTAAACTGCCTTCAAAAACTGTGTGTGTTTTGAAGAGTTTTTGACAGCAAGAAGAAAATTGCTGAAATTATTCATTGTTACCTTTGAGAAGAAACTTAGTAGAAATTTGCATCCCTAAGAAAGTATGATAAAGTGAAACAGTGCTTCTAACCACCAAAAGCAATATCTCAATTTTAGAATTCAATTTGTATGGAAAATTTTTGGAGTCTGAGCATGTATTCTTGATTTGTTTTAGAGTGCTTTTGTTCAGACTGGCTAAAGAAGCTATGTACAGACTGGTAGAACTGCCTGTTTTCCTCTCTGTCTGCTTGCTTGCCTGCTTGATGATCACATCCAAAAACAAAATAAAACCCAGTAATATATTTGCCTTATTGTTATAGAGAAAATAGTAAATCATTTGTACCAATACTGCAGTGTCTTAAGATAGAGTAGAACACATCACATACTGGAAAAAATCTGGCATGTCTCATCAAGGAATAACAATAGGATGGTTAGGGAGCTAGAGATTTCTAAGAAGGTGTAGAGCTGTTTCCATTTGCAAGGTACTAAACTAACTAATAACACAAGCATAACTGCCCAACGATTTTATCAGACACACGAAAAACAGTGTCATAATGATGCCACATAAATGTGTAAGGGCATGCATATCAGATGACATCACCCTTTCATGATTATGTACTGACCATAAGCCAATCTATTTTATTGATGGTCCAAGCCATCAATAGATCAGCTGTGGTGATTTTTTTTTGCTGGCACTGCCAGCATTTGAAACCTCATATCAATGTCCTCTCATCATTACAGCGTCAGTGTCCGGTCTGGCCAGAACACTTCTGGGTGAGATCGTGACATCCAGGTAGGTGACATACTTTTTATGACCCCCCCCAAGTTTACTTGGGACTTTTATAATGTGCTTATTTGCTTTGTGTAAATTTTAATTTGTTGTTTTTGGTTTTATTTTTCAATTTCCCGTGGTATGTATTCTCGCGAGAATCCATGAGATTTCAATAGAGGAAGTGAATGGAGCTTTGTTCACTCCTCATTCATTGCTGAGGAAACCTTTTCTCATGGTTGCAAGGTAAGTGTGGTATGGGGAGTTCTTTTGCCAGCATAAAAACGTCATAAATTATGCTAGCAAAAGAACAGGTTTAGGGGGTGGTCTGATAAAGTCTCAAGATGGCCACAGGTCAGCGGTTGCTTTGATGTGGCATCCATGCAAGGCAATTGTATACATACCTCCATAGCAGTAAGCCCCTTTCATTGGGCTTACGCCCAGCCTGAACTGATGAAGCTTTCGGCATTCCATAACATCCATATTTGATAGAAATAACATGTAAAAGGGCTTATCATTATATTTCAGCAAAGAAAATACCACTTACTTTAGATAGTTCATGAAACCACACAATCTATTGATTCCTATCAAAAATTCAAGATGTGCAATGAATAAAATTAAAAAAAGAAACTATGTTATGTTTCATTCTTTGAATTGATTTCCTTTCTGTAAATTCTTGACAAAAACTTTTAAACAATCATATACATATCATTTCGGTAAATGCATAGTCAGCGGTCTGCTTTCTTTTGCACTGTAGAGAAGTGACAGTTCAAACCATCCTTTACACTTTTTTTAAGAAGTATTAGAAAACAAGTAGTTGGCTTACAAACATTGGCAGTATGGCTTTACTTCTGAGGTCACTGAGAGTTTTCTGCAACATCAATATATGAGGCACAGATCAGTGAAGTACATCCACTAATGAAATGTCTTCTTCCTTCAAAATCAAAAGGGTGTGATCACCCATATCATTGCAACCCCATCATCCACCACCCCCAACCCTGCTTCAGGAAGTTTGAAAAACCTTTGGAGCCAGTTTTCAAGGAGTCTAGAGGGTGAGGGGAAATGAAGGGAAGGGAAGTATGTTCTTTCATGCTGGTGCTTGGGTGCTAGCATGATATCAGATGTAGTCTATTGTGTTACAATTCCTAGAGTACACAATTTCCTAATGTCTGATATGATCTAATGGAAGATGTACTTAAAACTTGCATTACGTACTGGATGAAAAGCCTATTCAACAGAAGGAGAGCAAGGATGGAGCCATTCTGGCCTCCCTAGGGAGGGTGTTCCAAAGTCTGGGAGCAGCCACTGAAAAAGTCCTCCTCGTTGTTCCCACCAGTTACTAGTGAATTGTGGGGAGGGGGTTTATACTGCAGTTTCAAAACACTTTCAGTACAATTGTATAGGTCTGTGGCTCTTAACCTTTTCTTTATTAGGAACCCCCTTTAAATGTCTTTTGTTCCCGTGGACCTCCAAGACTTAACTCAAGATTTAAAACCCTGACAATAATAACAACAGTACCTAAAAATAATAATAATAATAATAATAATGTTTTATATAATAATACAGTTATGCTATCCATTAAACCTTCTTTTAGAGGCACTGGATTGGGAGGGAAGATTTTTCTCCTGCTTCTTCCTGCAAATTTGTGGCTGGAGCAGATTGCACAGCAATGTGCAGGCTAAGCTAGCCAGCCTTTGCTTTGGCTCCTGTTACATGGGCTGAGCAGCCTTCAATCCTTTGCAGACCCCCTGTGAAAACATCATGGCCCCTGGAGGGGGGGTCCGTGGATCACAGGTTTAGAACCACTGGTATAGGTATCTACTCAAAAGCAAATCTCGCTATATGTGATGGATATCATTCCCGGTTAACTAGTTATAGGATTACTGCCTTTCCTGACCTTCAGTTGCATATGTGGATCAAAACATATTCAGTATATGGAGAAGTTGAGAAAGAAGGGAATCATGTTTGTAATGGATGTCACTCAGGTAGAGAGCAAGATTCTCATCAAGCGTGTGTTTTTTTTCTTGGATGTGTTCAATGCTGTATATTTAACACAGAAATACTATGTATGCATTCTGAACCAGTATGTTCCTACTGTGAAACATTTTAATGTCCCTTGTAGGTGAGGGGCATCTGCATTTAACATATAAATATACAGAAAAACTGTATATTTAACAAATCTGTATGTGTGGCGGGGTATTTTTAATGCCTCATAAGAACAATAGCAGATTTATTAAAAATTAACCTTTATTTTTAAGAAATAACAGTATTGCCATGGTGTGCCTAAGTACTCTGTAGCTTCATTGTTATTGTCTTTGGAGATCTTTAATTAATAAGTTACAAATAAAAAGTTACAAAAACATCTATGTAAAGAAGGCTCAGCAGGCAATCTGGAGCAGTCCTAGGGACCATATTTTTAGATAAAATTTTCACAAGATAGTACCCTCTAGATATTTTAGATTACAACCTCCACTGTTCATGCCCATGCTCTCTGAGGCTCAAAATACATACCGGTCTATTTTTATTTTTAAAAAAGTTTGAAGAAAGATAGAAGTGGGTGATGAAAGAGCTAACTGTAAAGACTGAAATTTAACAGGTTCTGCATCAGTGTGCCCCACCGTTTTATTCCTAAACCTTGGCAGGATTCACTATTGATGCCTGCCCTGGACACTCTGACTAGAATCAGGAAGCACACCACTATGTAAATTTCCCATAATGCCCTGATGCAATGTAATTCTGATGCTGCTGTTATGTGGCTTCAAGTCGTTTCCAACTTATGGTGACCTTAAGGTGAACCTATCACTGGGTTTTCTGAGGATGAGAGTGTGTGGCTTGTCCAAGATCATCTAGTGGGTTTTCATGGTCAAGTGTCCACAGTCATGGTCCAGCACTCAAACCCAGTACATATATTGGCTCTAATGTGACAAATTATACTGGTGACCCTCAAAACAGGAAGATGCCGCTTAAATTCTACCCATCACATAAAGGGGAAATTTACATGATGACACCAATGGGAAGAGGATCATCCAGGACAATATTATACATGCACCCTCAGAGTTGGAGCCAGCCCTATCACTTCATATTTTTATTTGGAAGAGTGATATTCTTTCTTTATATTTTTCATAATTAAAGCAAGAAAGAATTGCCTTATTTCTTTGTCTTTTCTCCTGTAGAATAAATAACCTATAATGTCTTTTGCTTCTTTTCTTTTCTTTTCCATCCTTAGCTCACTGATTGATGCACCAAATTCCATGAAATTTAAGTCACATCTTAACTGAGCAGCACTTTTCTTAAGAGTAAACTTAGTAGAACAGAGTGTTAGAGGTCCAAGGCTGCTTTCATTCTCTTGCTGTCTATATGCATGTTGTTTTAAATCTTTTAAAATATTTACTGTTGCCTGAGGCATATTGAGCCTTCATTTAGAAAGGACTAAATTGACTCTAATTTGCATATTGCAAGGTGAAAAAGAACTCAGTATTGACTTATTTTGGCAAACAACTGATGTATATAAATGGAATCTATAACAAGTATAGACATGTGTTTTCTGAACTGGTTACTGAGAAAATTCATAAGCACTAATACTGCACAAGTCAATAAAGGATTCATTTCACTGTTTAGTTCAGGTCTCTTTTTATTACAGTGTTGAAATAAGATTGTGTAGTGTTCTGTAATGCAACTTTAAAAATACCCCACCCCTGCCACTAGCTGAACCAACAAGGGACAGGGGCTAAACCGAAAACTAGTTGGAAGGAGGGCAGATTGCAAGAACAATTTTGGATACTATGATACAGTGGTTCTTAACCTGTGGTCTGGGGATCCCCAAGGGGCTGTGATGTCCTCACAAGGAGTCCATGAAGGCTTGAAGGATGCTTGGCCCACCTCCTGCCAAGTGCCTCTGAGGGAAGGTTTAATTGATGGTGTAATTGTATTGTTATTATTTTTAGGTATTTTTATTAGGGTTTTAAATCTTGAGTTAAGTCTTGGGGGACCATGGCAACAAGTCCTGGGGTTCCTGGTGGCACAGTGGTTAAATGCCAGTACTGCAAGTCACCACATTGCAAGTTCGATTCCAGAGGGCTCCAAGGTTCACTCAGCCTTCCATCCTTTCGTAGGTCAGTAAAATGAGTACCCGGCTTGTGGGGACAATTAGCTAACACACATTGGAAACTGCTTAATGCAGTGTAGATGTGTAAATTGCTATTGCTTAAAAAACAATTTGTAAGCTGCTCTGATAGCCTTGTGGCTGAAGAGCGGGGTATAAATAAATAAATTAAAAGATATTTAAAGGGGGACCCTGGTTAAGAAAAGGTTAAGAGCCACTGCTATGATATGTTGCATGGAATTGGATCTCAGATCACATGAACAGTGCCCTTTTTCCATTGTCCACAATGAATACAGGGTGTAGGATAGACATAGTGACATTGTAGCAGTAGCATCTAACTCTAAACTATAGTTGCACATGTGCTTGTGGGGAATGCTTGTTTCACACTTTCAAATGTATCTGAGATCACTGTTTGCTATGATGTCAGCTCCTTCCCAGCCCATGTCCATTTTGTTTCACAGAATAGAACAGGGATGGGGAACATGTGGCTCTAGAGATGATGTTAAATTGTACCTCCCATCATATCTCAGCCTATGGCTGATGGAAGTTGCAATTCAACTGCAATTAAAGGACCACATTTCCACCTGCAGAAGCATGAATAGAAGAATCTAATAGTTGCAATCACTGGGAAGACAAACTGATGCAACAACGTTTTATTAAAAGCTGTAACTAAAAAGAATTACATTGAGTCTTGAACAAAGCTGAGGTTCTTCTTTTAAAATTTCAAAATATTGCATCCCATGAAATGTTTAGGATGGAAACAACATTTGACAAAGTTGCTTTATTGTATTTAGTTTGGAATAGAAAATCGGTGTGTGTGTGTGTTAGAACCTCCTTAACTTTTCAAATTTCTTCATGAACCTGGTAAAAGAAATTGCAACTAAAGAAATTAGAGATTAGATTAGGGAGCCTTGGTGGCACAGTGGTTAAATGCCAGTAATGCAGCCCCAACATTGCAAGTTGATCCCAAGGCCTCCATGGTTCACTCAGCCTTCTATACTTTCATAGGTCAGTAAAATGAGTGGGGTTTGTGGGGACAATTAGCTAACACAGATTGGAAACTGCTTAGTGCCTATATAGTGGTGTAGATGTGTAAAGTGCTATTGCTTAACAACTTGTAAGAAGCTCTGAGAGCCTTTGTGGCTGAAGAGCGGGGTTTAAATACCTAAAATAAATAAATAAGAAATAAGAAAATAAGAAAAATAAATAAGAATGGAGTAAAAGAACCTGCCGGATTTACCTGGTGGGGTGGTTGTGGTCCGGTGGCCCCCCAATCTTCACCCCCCTCCTATGTGGTGGAGAAGGGGGTGGCATGGCTACCACCATGTTGGTTCATCTTCTTCCTTGCTGGCTTTGCTGGCCGGGAGGAAGATGCAGTAGTAACCAATCAGGGCAAAGCCAGCTTCACCCTGATTGGTTGATTCAAATGACTCCCAGCCAGTCAGAAGCAGCTCTCGGCCCTGCAGGCTGATTGACTGGGATGCAGGACTATGCTGCTTTTGTAGCAGTTTTTCAGTCTGGCAGTTGGATATAAATTCCCAACTGCCACACCAGACGAGGCAGTGGTTCTTCAGGAGCCAACCCACCCACCCTTTGTCATAGTTGTTTTATGGTATTAAGTATGTATGTATATTATCATTGTTACAACTTTTGGTGACAGTTGGCATGGGTTCTGATCCAATGTCATCAGTAATGGGGTCTCTGTTCAAGTTCACAGTCAAGGTCAAGGTCATGGAGACCCTGGAAACGGGGTCAAGGGAGCATGCCAGCTGGGGCATGCAAACACAGAATGCCCCCCTCATTTGGTATCTTACTCATGGTGGAGGGTGGGGAAAAATGATGGGAATGGCAAGCATCCAGGGGTCTGCCCAGACTCCTCCTCCTTCCTGAATGGTGATTGTTGGCAAGTGGACCGACAGCAGTCTCATCAACCAGCAGATGGGTTGGTCGATGTCTGGATCCGAACCCATGTGTTTGAACCAACGAATTGCAGCTGTCATCAATAAAGTTGTGGCCTTTATTGTCAATATATATTCATATATTCAATATATTATTTCAAACATACATTGTCATAGAATCATAGAATTGCAGAGTTGGAAGAGACCACAAAGGCCATCCAGTCCAACCCCCTGCCACGTAGGAAATCATGATCAAAGCATCCCCGACAGATGGCAATCCAGCCTCTGTTTATAGACCTCCAAGGAAGGAGACCCCACCACGCTCCGAGGGAGTGTGTTCCACTGCCGAACAGCTCTTACTGTCAAAATGTTCCTCCTAATGTTGAGGTGGAATCTCTCTTCCTGGAGCTTGCATCCATTGCTCCATGTTCCAGTCTCTGGAGCAGCAGAAAACAAGTCTGCTCCATCCTCAACGTGACACCCCTTAAAATACTTAAACAGGGCTATCATATCGCCTCTTAACTGTCTTTTTTCCAGGCTAAAAATACCCAGCTCTCTAAGTCTCTCCTCATAAGGCATCATTTTAGACCTTTCACCATTTTAGTCGCCCTTCTCTGGACATGCTCCAATTTGTCAATATCCTTTTTGGACACAGTATTCTGTCTTTATTTGGAAATGGGGGTGAAGGGGGGCACATCCTGCTTGGGCACGCAAAAAGGGAAACTGACCTTCCAGAGGGCTCTGACTTCTTAGCTCTTTATTGTCTGGCTCATAGTCCCTGCACATTAAATTCATGTTTGCAGTGCTGAATTAGGGTTGCAATGTCTTCTGGGGGGGGGGGGTAAGGGCAGATAGGCTGCTCATCATTAACAGCCACATGGCAAGCTGGTAGTTCAATCTTGTCCTCTGCATGCTGAGAATTCCTGTACTTACTGAATTTGGACAATGCAGAGTAGTTTGCTCAGCTCATTTTTGAAAAAGAACCTTCCCCAAATAAAACATTTCTTCATAGATATGATGGAAAGAACCTCGGATAATATTGTAAAAAAAAAAAAAATAGAGTGAAAGCAAAACTGGTAGTCTTTCTTTGGGTTTCAGTCAAGTAGTCTGCCATTGGGGTAGTCCCACTGCAAAAAAAATTGGAAGCCTTAGTATCTCTTATTTCCTTCCTATTCAAAGACACTATTCAGAGAAAGACTTGTTTAATTAACTAATATCTCTGTGTCACACAGTGGAGGTAATAAGCTGTGCATGTAAAAAGCTAAAAGTGTGGTGGGATTGAGGAAGTACACACCTGTACTTTCCAGCATCCCTTTACCCTTTTCTTTAAGCCATCCACATGAACATTCTCAAGGCCTACATGGGGTTACAAAGTCAGATGCATCCTTGGCTGAATATATATATATATATATATATATATATATAATCAAACATTGCAAAGAAAGTTCACCGAAAAAGAAAGGTTATAGGAAAATATAAACATAGTGATAAATTAATTAATGCAAATACATTTTCAGTTAATTAGGATAGAAATATCACTTCATTATTGGAATATTTCAAAACCCATACATAGCACCTAAGATACAATGTATTTATCCAGGGTTTTTTAATGAGTGTCTCCCCAGCTTCTGTTGTGAAGATTTTTGTTTTCTTCTGATGAGAAATACTGCATATAACCTCCTGAAATTAAAATGGCTGTGTAAGAATGCAGTCTTCTCATACATGCACCCCATGAAGGTAAACTCCCAGTAGAGTGGGAACCATAGTGGGGTAGAAATGTACTTCTAGTGAAGATAAAGGAGACAGGGTAACAGCCATTGAACTAAGCAAACAATTGTACTGAGCAGCAACTCCATTACATACATATTGTTAGGGGAAAATTCATTTTGGGGATTGAGTTTGTCATCCAGTCCATGAAATGAATATTTCATTAAAGTCTGAAAGCTTTAAATTTTTAAAACCAAACTGTTCTTATCACTCCAAAACGTCTAGGTTGTATTATGCTATCTTGAATGCTTGGTTCCCTTCTGAAAAAGATCTCCCTGCTTTCCTTTGTGTCAGAGATGAAGAGTGTCAAGCCGCCATGTGAGGAATTCATAAATGACAGCACGACCAAGTGCACAAATAGGCTATTAAACAAATCAGTGATGTGGCTGCCAGTTCTCTCTGCTTCCTGTTCACTAGCTGCTTGGTGATGTTCAGGGCCAAGCCATTCTTGCCATTGAGCTTTATGTACTTTCTCCTTGACATCATCCCCCTCCCTCCCACCACCATTGGCAAAATATAAGTATGCTTTAAAATGTTTTCCCCTCTCATAGTGGAAGATGCTGTTCCAGTATTCTGTTAATTCCTAACTCACTGGTTTCATTGCTCCTGTGACTAGCTCTGATTTAGGAACCTTGGTCCATCTAGCCCAGTGCTGCCAACTCTGTCTGGCCATAGCCCTCCAAGGTTTCAAGTAGGATTCTTACCTTCCCATGAGATGTCTCGTATTCCCAGTTGCTCTCCCATTCAGGTACAAGTCTGGCCCAACCCTGCTTAGCTCCTGTATTCAGGTGAGATCAAGTCATTCAGGGTGATATGGTGAATGAAAACAGCACACCCATACAGTGGAGGGGCAAATGTGGGTAATTTGCAGGAGGGTTACCAATTTCTCCCTCCTGTTGGATTTGCTGATCTTCTTCAGAGAGAAAATTTCTGAATAAACAGGTGAGCAGAACAGAATCATGCACAACTGGGAGGATTTAAAAGATAACATCCCTCCCCAAGAAAGCAAGATTATTTGTATACTGAATGCATAAAGGTATAAGATTATCAATCTGTCATTACTTTTCCCCCCTGCCTTGAAAGCTGTTTTCTTAGTAGAGTTTAGTTGGCTAAATATTTGTATGTTGCCTTATTTGAAAAATAACTCTCTATCCCTGAACTTCTATCTCCTTGATTCTTTCATAAATATACTGAAATGGCAATTAGAATTGATTTGGCTGCCTTTTACCTGCCTGGGATCTGGCCTTGCTAGTGTGCCTCTGCTTAGCAGAAACATGCCAACCTGTGTAAAGTATAGAAAGAAAGCTTTGGACAAGAAGTTTGTCTTTTGATGGTATCCTCTCAACTTCCAAACAAACTGAAACTGAAACACCTCCCTGCCTTAACTTTTTGCCTTTCATAGAAAGTTTTAATAAGTGCTATAACTTAACCATGCTTCCAAAATTAGCTATATTAGATTCTTCACAAAGCAGCTTCTCCACCCAGTTTTCCAGTGAATAAGGCATATTGTCCTGATTTTATGACCTGTATTGACCTTTTGCGCTGTGTGGCCTAAATCCAATTGTTAGTCTCAACTAGAGTGGATACATTGAACCAATGGAACTGACCCAATTCTCATTGATTAAAGATGCTATTCTAGTCATGACTAACAGCTGGAATTTAGGCCTGTGTGTATGCTGAGAAGAAGCAGGAGCTTATCCTAAATATTATTGTATGGTCTAGTATAATTTATATGTATCAAACCTTTGAGCAACACAAGTCAATTTTGCTTTTAGAGCTCAATAGAAATATAGGTATTTTATTTGTTAGTCTCCTATACTTAGCACCACCAGTTTCCTATTTTTATAACCCCATTACTCTACAATATGACAGTGATGTATTACTGTGTTGATGATGAGACATTACTTTGTGCAGTTCCATATATCAAGCACTGAACAGCTGATCTCTCTCCAGACTTTCCTTTTAAGTTGCATAGCAAGGTATGTTATTTCCAGGGTACTACTACTGTTATTATCATTATTATATTTTACTGAGATTCATAGATCTGATGCATTTGACTTGATAATTAGTACTACTAAGAACTAGCTACATCAGCCTATTCAGTCAGCCTCTAAAATTCACTATTTTAGAGAGACTTTCTGTTATGCTTTCCTATACTCAATAATTGTTTTCAGGCAGACAGCCCAATCCTATACTGGCACATCACTTTCAGTAGGCTAAAAAAAGTTAGTTCTTCACTGGCCATTGCTGCTTCTGCTTCAGCATGCAACATTTCAGACTTCAATCTCATTCTTTCCACTTCTTTGAACTGCTGGGCTGCCATAGACGAACTCCAGCTAGCATGGAAAAAAGAACTGCTACTACAACCTTTACTGGAACGGGAACCATGTCTGTGTGAAGAAGACTTGTTGGTGTGACAGGTTTCTGAGCTCTTTGCACTTTGAGGTTTCTCTAGGTATACTCTTCTGCTGGACTTGGCACTGCCGGCAGGGGACTTTTCACCCTCTTTATTAAGTTCCAAACTCTGCAGCTGGAACTTGACTGTGTCCAAAGCTGCATTGTACTCCTTTTCTTTATCCGCGACTTCTTCCAGGAACTGTTTTAGTCTGCATTCTGCATCGGGATTGTTAATGGTCTAAGTGTTTAGATCATTTTATTCACTACTTCTTTCCACTGTAGAAAACTGGATTGCTGGGCAAGCTCTCTTCTTTGCATGTCTTCTGAGCCACAGACTGCTGACAGCAAGGACATGGCATGCTGCAAACTCTTCCAGGCTTTCAGTTCTTTCACACCTAAGTGCCTTTCCTCCTCCAACAGCAGTTCTAGGGCCTTCTCAGTCGGGTGCCTGTCTCTGAGGGAGCGAGTGTCATGTGTGTGTCTGTATGCTGGTTCTTCAGAAAGCCTATCCATTCTAGCTGGTCCTAGTCACCAAAGCAACAATTCAGCAAGGATGAAGAGGACTAAACGGTGTAGTGCTGATTTTTACTTACAGCCTGCTACTGCTCCGCTCTCCTGCTGTCACGACTCCTATGCTACTTCAGTAGAGCCAGACCTGGAGTCAGTTGAAGAGTCTTCTAGCTCCTTTCTTCAGATTTGCAACGTGAACAAACATAAAACACACATTATTCTCTTTATAAAGCTCTATCCATATACTTGATTGGAAAAAGTTCTTCCAAAATGGCCACAGACCATGTGCTCAGAACTCTGCAGGAAGAAGTAGACCCAAAATGGCTGCTGTACCAAGACAGGCTATCTTAACACAGCAACTTTTGCTTCTCTTCTTTCACAGCCACAGAAAGGTCTCTTCTCCCTCTATGCAAGTTTTAGGAAACTTGCTTCAGTGAAGGGCCGTGCACTGGGATTCTCTCTTAACAGATGGGAGAGGCAAAGGCCACAAGGTATTCTTACACTGTGAAGACACACCCAACTAAAGGTGGTGGCAGGTTTGGGTGTGCAATGCCAGTACCCTGGTGAGATCAAACTCTTTTACCCAAAAAAGGCTCTGATGCTGAATATAAAGTTCAAAAAAGGAGGACGTTTATTTTAAAGAACAAAAATAAAGGGCTTTCTCCTCCCCAGCTCTAAAAGCTTGAAATAAAAAGTACTTTACAGTTTGAGTTTCAGCAATCTTCAGGGTGTCATCTGGCTGGGTTTGATCTTGGTTTGATCTCCTCACTCAATGGAGCTGGTGCAGGGTCTTTCAGCTCCTGATTCCTTTGACTTATTTGTTCTTGGCAACTAATTTGGCTAAATGGTGTAAGAAATGCCCTTCCCAGCTGTCTGGGCCTGTTTGCTATCAATAGAACAGCTCCCTGCAAGCTCACAGCAAAGACTGAGGGGAAAAAAAACCCTAAAACTTCTAGCTAAACAGAGCTTGCTGGGAAGGGACAAACCAAACCTGGAAAAATGCAGGGGAATTCTTCAGCTCCTCCCACAATTCTAATACAATGAAACATTCCTATGCTCAGACATACTAAGGCCTGAACTAAAATGAAGGAAAATGCAGGGGAGATTCAAACAGTCCTGGCTGGATGTCACAAGGGGAGAGGTGGACTGGAAAATTGCTTGCACTATGCAACTACATCACCAGCCCTCATATAGTCCCTTGGCTCTCAGGATTTATTTGAAGCATTTGAGAAATAGGTGGTTTGGGGCTGGGCATTGCTTCCTCCCATTGTTGATTCCTCCTCCTCCTCCTTCTCCTAGTCTTGTTGTTTACCCTTCTTTTCATCATAATCAGTACTATCTTCTCCTCATCCTATATAAATGTACTAGCAAATGTATAGGACCTTTCCTTGGAATGCTGCTCCTAGAGTGCTCTAGAAGTAGTAGTCCAAAACAGTAACTTTTCCAAACTCTTTGTCAATGGATAGAATATAGTTGTATACTTTCATAGTTTTCTCAACAAAGCATCACCCTTCCTCTTTTTCTAGGATAAAGCACTTGAAATGTCTGTGTTAACAAACTGAATACAAGCAAAGGAAAACAAGGAAAGCAAAACAAGCACTGGATCTCCATGTTCTGATAATTCCTCCATTAGATAACAATGACAATAACAACAACAACAACAAAAGCACAAAAATGTGTGCACATTTTTGAGATCTTCAAAACTCTTTGCCAGGCAGGATGTTCCAAAAAGCATGCTGAGGAATGAAAAGGTAGAGAAAAAAAATGATCTTAAAAGGTGTTGATCTGCATTAAGTGTTATTCTTTTATGAACATTCTATAGCAGTTATTCTGTCATCATCATTCTCACCCCCCCACACACAATGAACAAAGCAGGGTCTGAATTGGGTTGATGCAAATCAGCTGTTTTCCAGATTGCCAAAGGAAAGACCAAACCAGAGAAGTCACTCTGTTCGCAAGCCAATCTTGAACCATTATATCAGATCCTATGTAGAAATGTGAGTTGGGGAGTGTAGGAAAGTGCAGTTATTGCCTCCTTTACTTTCAGATCACATATAATTGTTTTCCAGGAGACCTTTACCACCAGTTCTTATCATATATTAAAAGGGAGGATGGAGAAGCTTGCTAATGTTTGGTAATAATCTCATGTGATCTGAAATTAGAAAAACGAAAAATGTTCTCCCTTATCCCTCAATGACACTTATATGCAAAGCAGGGGTAGATGACCTGAGGTCCTCCAGATGTTCTCTGACTGCAACTCCCATTAGGTCTTGGCAACAGAGCTAATGGTGAATGATGATGGGAGTTTCAGTCCAACAGCATCTGACAGGCCACCAGTTGCCCCATTTTGAATACAGCATGATGGTGGGATGACACTTGTTAAAACTGAATATTTTTTTCAAGTGTTTAAAGGCAGGAGTCCACCTTTTTTCCAAAACAGTTGCATTCTGCAACTGAAGCTGTAATGTCTTTACTTTCCTTCCTTAATGAAGCACAAGATGGATGGCACACCTGATCCTCTGTGCCACTGTTATAATGCAGGAAAACAAAGAATTTGTTTGGCAGAGAGAAAACAAATTGTCAAACCATCTCATTTTCTTCCCTCCTCATTGACTCTAATGTCGGTAGATAACAATGGATGTACAAATTAAAATAAACACTATGAAATACCTTTGAAAATGAATGGAACAGTTCTTCTTGTTACAGGAGCTTGTAAAGGTACAATCTTTATACTTTGAGATTTATGCTGACAATGATTTAAGCAAACACAGTTCTAAAATCATGGTAATCCACTCTAATAAACTTAATTAGAATCACAGTGCACCAATTTGATATGACTTACAGTGCAGTCTAACAAAATAAGCTACAATGGTGATTACATTATTATAGGATGTAAGAAGGAAGTTAAGGAAAATGGAAGGCTATAATTGCTTTTTCAGCGTTCTCCTTGCATTGTGTTATACTGGATATAGTAACCTTATTCCTTATGGTACATAAATTGCAAGATAATTATTTCCAGGGCTATGCTGTACATATATGCTGTTCAAGTAATACAAATGCCCTTAGGCAGTTCTCATTTTACATTTTGTTTGCTTTGGTAAATCAATAGTTCATTATATTATTAATAAAAATGCAACAAGCCAAAGTCTACTATCACTTACATTCGTGACACCCTTGATATTTTTTTATGGTCTGCTGTTTTTGTTTTTGTTTTTTTTAAAATATGGTCCACTTAAAACTCAAATAGGATGTTTGTGCTTCAGCAGTAGCTGAAAAGCATGCTATCATAAAGCTAGTCCTGACTCATGCTTTGCTCTGGCTCTCAGTCACACTACATTAACATCTGTGCTAATATCTTGTTGGCTCACTTCATGAGATTGCTTCAGTTGAGTTGCCATTGAATTTAACCCCAAGCAAAATTGTTGAGGTTAATTTTGGAGTTCTTGCTCAGGCAATGAGCAAGAGTTATAATAAGAGTTATAATAAGACTAACACAAATTTCACAAGTGGAAGAGAATGGAAGTAACTGTGGAAATCAGGCTGCCATTATGTTTCCTGTAGACATGGATCAAAAGCCAGATTTATAGGTGCCTACTTGTGCATCTCCAAAATTCAACCTAGACTATGAGGGAATTGAAATAGTTAAAGATTTCCCATACCTTGGATCAATCATTGATCAGAACAGAGATTGCTGTCAAGAAATCAGGGAAGGGAAAGGCAACTAGAAAGAACTAGACAAGATATAAAACTTGACACTAAAGTTAGGATCATACAAGCCATCATATTTCCCATCACCATGTACAGATGTGAGGGCTGGACAGTGAAGAAAGAAAATCAGCTCATTTGAGATGTGGTGCAAAAAAGACAAACAAATGGGTCCTAGAACACATCAAGACTGAACTCTCCTTGAAAGCCAAGATAACTAATTTTAGACTGTTGTACTCTGGCCACATCATGAGAAGGCACGACTCATTAGAAAAGATAATAACGCAAGGAAAGGTGGAGGGCAGTAGAAAGACAGGAAGACTACATATCAGATGGATAGACTCAATCAAGTAGGTCACAGTCTTGAGCTGCAGGACCTGAGTAGAAGAGTTGAGGACAAGGGGGTCTTGGAGGTGTCTCATTCACAAGGTCATCATGAATTGAGGTCAACTCAAAGGCAGTTAACAACAACAGTTGTGCAAATATGCTTAAGAAATTTTGGGGGAAGCATAATTAGATTTGTAACTATTGTTAAGATAAATGCATTTAGGTCTGTAAGACTAATGATTCTACTGGTGACACTGCTAAGGACATTGGTTGACATTTTCTTTTAATGTGAAGAACCAGATCTTACAGATGCAGTGCATGGGCTTCTTGTCTCATGATGTTTCCGGGTTGGCTGGTTCTCCATACTAACTAAGAATATACCCAAGACTACATTCTGCAACATTAGAGAATGTTCTGGTGTGGAAACATATTTTTCCTTATGTGACACTCTCACCTCATTTCTTTCTAAAGTGGCAAAAACTTTGAGTTGTCCCTAGAACCATAGTAGACAGTTACTTAATAGACAGCATTAAGATTTGAAGCACCTAAGTTTGTCTTACACTTTAAGACGGGGTCAGCAGTATGTAACACATGGGCTACATGTATTCTTGTTGTTGGTGTGTGTCTTCAAGTCGTTTCCAACTTATGGCAACACTAAGGCAACCCTATCATGGAGTTTTCTTGACAAGATTTGTTCAGAGTGAGTTTGCCTTTGCCTTCCTCTGACCCTGAGAGAGTGTGACCTGCCCAAGGTCACCCAGTAGGTTACCACGGATTCTACCCATCCTCCATTTTATCCCCCCCCCACCTTCTCTGCTGGTGAATTTGCTGATATGTTATCAAATTTTGGTACTGAACTGTCAAACCAAATCACAGTTTACCTATGCAATAATTTGTGTGGGAAATGCATGTTTTCCCCCACCAAACTGAATAGTAATCTAAGAGTGAAAGCAAGGCATGTGTCCCTTATGTATTTTGTTTTGTTGAAGCTAATTTGTGATTGTTAGCACTGCTACTGCACCATAAAATTTCAGATGAACAACAAATCTGATACATTTTAAATTATTTTTGATGAGAAACATGCATCACAAAATGCAGAAGTATTCAGTACATGGGATAACTGTGTTGCAATCTTTATTGGCCAACCAAAATGCAGAAAATGTATTATGCAAGCTTTTGAAGCTTCACTCGCTTCTTCAGTGAAGGCAGTAGAGCTTCGAAAGCTCACATGATGCATTTTTACACTTTGCTTGGCCAATACAGGTATCATCTTTTTGCACATTCTGGATTTTATTGTATATTGCTCTATGGCTGACATGGCTACTCCTGAATATGTTTCCTGAATTGCAATCTGTAGTCAGTGTAGCACAAACTGGGTTGGTTAGACTAGGCAGGAAAAATGCACAAATATGGGATGGATAGCAATTTGTTTGAAAGCAGTGCATGTGAAATCAAGGAGTCAAGCTAAACATGATTCAACAATTTTATGAAGCAGCTCCAGTACAGGTACAATTCTAGGCTGCTTCAAAGGAGTATAGCATCCATATCAAGGGAAGCCACAGTACACAACTATTCTGTGTTGGTCAGATCTTACAGGAATTTATTGCCAGTTCTGGGCAGGACAGTTCAAGGATATTGAGAGGCTGGAATGTGTATAGAGGAGGATAACTGGGATGGTAAAAAGGTCTTGAAACAAAGCCCTATGAGGGATGGCTTTGAGTGCTGGATATGTTTAGCCTGGAGAAGATTGAGAAGTAATATGACACTTACGAGGTATTTTTAAATATCTAAAGGGATGTCATATGAAAGATGGAATAAGCTCCTCTTCTGCTGCTCCAGAAACTCAAATACAAACAAATTGATTCACAAGAAAAAAAAGATTTCACCTAAACATTTGGAAGACATTTTTTACTATCAGAGATGTTTGAGAGTGGAATAGAGTGCCTTGGAGGGTGGTGGACTCTCCTTCTTCGGAGGTTTTCAAACAGAGGTGGGATGGCCATCTCTCAGGAGTGCTTTAGTTGTATATTCCTGCATGGCAGTGGGGTGGACTAGTTGGTCCTTGCAGTCCCTTCTGACACTATGGACTTCATCACACTACACTGCTATAGTGCTATTATTCTACTTTAACTGCTATGGCTTCCTCCTGTGGAATTCTGGAGTTTGTAGTTTAGTGAAGCTGAATTGCTCTCTGGCTGAGAGTTGTAAATGCCCCTCTCTAAACTGCAAATCCCAGGATTCCACAGGGGGCAGCCATAGCAGTTGAAGTGGAATAATAGTGCTATAACAGTGTAGTGTGATAGGAGATTATCAGATGAGTCAAAAGTACTGTTAGAGCATGGCCAGGAGATCACAAAATGGCTCCCTTACCAGAAATTGTCCCCCATTGTTATGCACCTGTTCTGCTTCAGTTCTGCCAGCACTGCTTTTTATTGATGGGAGAAGCTATCAATAGATCCCCCCATTTTTTTGTTTCTGTCACAGACTTGCCTGTATGTGACAAAGTGTCCTGTTTTGCTGGCGAGATCCCAGTGTCAATGGAAGGTCCCTGCCAGAATACTTCCAGGTGAGATCTGGACATCCAGTAAGTGACACAGTTTTTATGACCCTCCCCAGGTTACTTGAACATTTTAAAGTGTGTGTTTTGTGTTTACTGTCACTTTTTCTTGTGTATTTTTCTTTTTCGTTTTGAATTTCCTATGCTCATGTCTTCTAACGAGAATCCACAGGATTTTGATCCAGGAAGTTAACGGAGCTCCACTGGAGCTCCTTTCACTCATGGGCTGCCAGAACAATGGAAGAGGAGGTAAGTGCAGTGGGGAGGGTGATTATTCTGGAACAGGGGCAGGACAGGGGTGGGAGTGGGACAGTAACACTTTTTGTGTCCCTGTCTGACAATCTCCGTAATCTCAATAGGGCTTTATCAGAATATCCCTTTAACGCAAACTTTTGCTGGCATAAAAAAATCCATTTTTATATCAGAAAAAGAGCATTCCCCCTGTACACTTATCTCTAATCCCAGCAAAGGCAGCTCCAGCAATGAAAGAGAACTTGAATGGAGCTCCATTCACTTCCTCCTTTGAAATTCCGCAAAATATCGCAAGACTTCATTGTGTAGGAATTTAATAAACAAAACAAAAAATAACACAAAAAAGTTTTTTAAAGCACAAAAGCACACTTTAAAACTTACAAGTAACCTAGGAAGGTTCATAAAAAGTGTGTCACTTACCTGGATGTTGTGATCTCACCCAGAAGTGTTCATGCCAGATGGGCCACTGAGGAGGTGAGTACGGTGGGGGGGGGGGGAGATGCAAAGTTTCACACGCTAGCTATGCCAGCAAAAAAAACAACAGGGGGGCTTAAGCTGTCAATTAAAAAGTACAGGGTTTTACAGTGACATAACTGCAAAAGGGTGATGTCATCTGATATGCTCGCCCTTTCACGGTTATGTGGCATTGTTATGATACCACATTTGATGTATATGATGAAGTCCTTACACTCAATAAGAAAAACAAATTAAGAAGGCAGGGTGTTCTAATAGTTGGTATGAAATAAGATCAGAAAAGTAGCTAAGCATTCAAGACAGGAACATAAGTAGCATCTTTATAATTTCTTGGATGTAACAACTTATGGTGTTTTATAATTAAAGCAAAATTTCATTGATTTTGACTATTCCTGTCAAGATTTTTCATATTTTGAAAATGACATATCTCCTATGCATTATTTACATCACCCCTTATTCTGTTCCAATAACTATAATTTGGTAATCACAAATGTCACATCCCCTAAATTGTCTAGTCATGAGGGACCCTACTGTAGGCTCTTTTTAGACATTAAAAAATGCCACTAAGCATTTGCAAGTCAATGTTCTATGGTTTGCAAGATGCAATTGTAGGAAACCATATAATGTGCAATTAATTGGTTCAAAAATTACTATGATGCCTACAGCACAAAGAAACTTTTTTCTTTAAAATATTACCATGCCAGGAAGCTGTTTGCATGTGGTTCAGCTGAAGCTCAAATTCCAGAGCAAAGTGTCCTGAGACTTAGAATGGGTCCAAGTTAAATTGTGTTGAACTGAATGGATTCCAGAATAGGCTGTGGTACCTCGTAGTGTTCTAGTACTTTCCAGAGCAGTTTTTATCAACAGATGTTTCAATGTAGATGAAGCCTAGAGAAATGTGTGTCCCCCACCCCCTCCAATGTGGAATAATAATAATAATAATAAAAAAAATTATTTATACCCCGCCCCTCTGTTAAAAACAATCGGGGCGGCTTCCAACAATTAAAACATTATAATAATGACTAAAAACACCACCCACCCCCACCCTCCCACATAAAAAGACATTAAACACAATAAGATTAAAACCTACTAGCTAAAAAACACATTAAAAACAAATATATACATAATTTTTAAAAAGCCAGGAGACTGAGTTCCTGAGGCCGGGATCTAATCAGGAAAGGCCTGCCGAAAGAGATCTGTCTTTAGTGCTTTTTTAAAGCTACTCAAGCTCGTCAGCTGACGGATCTCATTCGGCAGGCCATTCCACAATTTGGGGGCGATTACTGAAAAGGCCCTTTGGGAGGTTGCAGACAGCCTAGATTTTTGTGGCTGAAGCAGATTCCTCCCAGAGGACCGGAGTGTGCGGGGAGGATTGTAAAAGGGAGGAGCTGGGAAGACAGCTCTAACTTCCAATGTTTACCAAAATTATCATTATCATTTTCTGAAACTTCCAAATGCAATGATCCTGTTTCTCATTTTTCTGTTTCTTTAGCTTGGGGCCTGCTATAAGTCTAGGTAAGTAGATTTTAGAGCAGTGGTGCACAACCTGTGGCCCTCCAGATGTTTTGGCCTCCAACTCCCAGAATTCCTGATCATTGGACCAGCTAGCTCAGGCTTCTGGGAGTTGAAGGCCAAAACACCTGGAGGGACACACCTGGAGGAAGATTGGGATGCTCTGTCCTCTCCATTGACACCCCCTTGTTGTGGGAGAGAGGCTTGCGTACCCTAATGATGTTTTGAGCTATGCTGGCGGTGGCATAATAGCCACTGGTAGGGTCTCCCATGCCAGACAGGTCAAAACCGAAGGGTCTGACAAAGAGCGTCAAAGGGCAGGATGGGCTCTCTAGCCTTGTGGCAACCATCCTAGGAGAAGGAAAACTCTAATCCCAAACCCGGGCAGATGGTGCTCGTCCAACCCTGTAAGGTCAACCATCTAAGAGAAGGAAACTCTAATCAAACCTACGGCCCGAGGACCTCACTGCCACGTCCATGCTTGCAAGGCCACGGCAGATAAATCTCTGGTTTAAAGGGTGAGGCCAGTTCTGTGCACGCTGCGCTCCACCAGAAAAATCCATTGCACAGGCTCGAAGGACAAATCCATTTCCAAAAAAGCCCTATAGCGACTGGCGAGGGACGAAACCGGCAGGTGTAAAGATGCACTGGAAGCCGCAGCCCCAACCCTGCATGCAGGCGGTTCAGGACATTGGTCGCTCAAGCCTGACCCGGGAGATGACAGTCTTGTTCGGCAGCATCCTGAACGACCAAGCAGCCTTTTTTAAGGAGAGCACTGCTTGCTCCATATGGAGAGGGGCCTGAAAAGGTGGTCTAACGAAAGCTCATCCCCAACTACCTGGTTGGCTAGCCGTGGCCAACGGGAATCTTCTGATGCGGTCAAACCAAGGCAAAGAAACAAAGGCACACACCGGCCTCCAAAGGTGTAAATAAACTGACACTTGCATGCTGGAACATCAGAACCATGCAAGACTCTGAAGACAGTGGACGGCCTGAGCGTCGTTCTGCCCTAATAGCCCTCGAACTATCACGGCTTAATATTGACATCGCTGCTCTTAGTGAAGTTCGCTTCCATGAGGAAGGCAGCCTTAAAAAACATGGCGCCGGCTACACACTTTACTGGTCTGGCAAACCCAAAACCGAAAAACATCTTTCAGGAGTAGGCTTTATGATTAAAAACTCCATTGCCTCCAAACTCGAAACCTTGCCAACAGGACACTCTGATCGCATTATTTCCTTACGCCTCCCACATGTTGTTCTCTTTAGTATATATGCCCCAACTATGCAAGCCGACCCTGTAGAATAAGACAAATTCTACACAGACCTACGCCAACTCATACAAAAAGTCCCTAGAAGATAAAATTATTATCCTTGGTGACTTCAATGCCAGAGTAGGAAAGAACTCCGAAGCCTGGAAAGGTGTCTTAGGCAAGCATGGTGTTGGAAATTTCAATGATAACGGACGCCTCCTGCTAGGGTTCTGTGCAGAACAACAGCTGACTATTACAAACACAATCTTTCAGCAGAAAGATAGCTTGAAGACAACCTGGATGCATCCCCGATCCAAACATTGGCACCTCATTGACTACGTTCTAGTCCGTCAGAGAGACATTCGTGATGTCCGTCATACCCGAGTGATGCCCAATGCAGAATGCCAAACAGATCATCGCCTTCTCAGATGTAAACTAAATCTTCATCTTAAGTTCAAACCTAAGAGGGGTGGCATCTTAAAGAAGAGGCTCCAAGTCAACAATCTTCAACAAGCTACCATGAGAGACAACTTCCAGGCAAATCTACAAATGAAACTTGAAGACCATCCTACAGATCCTTCTCCTACAGTGCTTTGGCAACATATCAAAAACAGTATCCTCCAGTCTGCAGAAGAATCCCTCGGGTTCTCCCACAAGAAAAATCAAGATTGGTTTGATGAAAACAACCAAGAGATCCAGGAGCTGTTGGCAAGGAAGAGAGCTGCTCACCAGGCATACCTCGCCCAGCCAACCTGTCATGTAAGAAAAGCAGCTTTCCGCCTCACATGTAGCAAACTACAACAAAAACTCCGAGACATGCAGAACAAGTGGTGGATCAATATAGCAGAAAAGACACAACGCTGTGCAGATCTGGGTGATCATAGAGGATTTTATGAAGCTCTTAAAGCAGTGTTTGGACCTATTTATCAGGTCCAAAGCTCCTTATGCAGTACAGATGGTCAAACATTAATTACTGATAAAGCCTCCATCCTAAATTGTTGGGCTGAACATTTTCAAAGTCTCTTTAGCGCCAACCGAGTAGTCCAAGCCTCAGCTATCCAATATATGATACAAAAACCAATGAAAAATGAATTGGACATAGCTCCCACTTTGGAAGAGACCCTTAAGGCCATACAGAAGATGAAAAACGGCAAGGCAGCTGGGATTGATGGAATCCCACCTGAAGTTTGGAAACACGGAGGTCATGCACTCCACGAAAAATTCCACGAATTCCTTGTGAATTGCTGGGAAAAAGGGGAACTGCCATCAGACCTCCGAGATGCAGTCATCATCACCCTGTACAAGAAAAAAGGAGCAAATTCCGATTGCTCAAACTATCGAGGCATAACACTGCTCTCTATTGCTGGAAAAATCCTTGCAAGGATACTCCTGAACAGATTAGTTCCTGCTATTGCAGAAGAACTTCTCCCTGAAAGCCAATGTGGCTTCAGAGCCAATAGGAGTACTACAGACATGGTATTTGCCCTTAGGCAACTGCAAGAAAAATGTAGGGAGCAAAACAAGGGTCTCTATGTAACATTTGTCGACCTCACCAAAGCCTTTGACACTGTAAGTAGAAAGGGTCTGTGGCAGATCCTGGAAAGACTAGGATGTCCCCTCAAATTCCTTAAAATGATTATCTTGCTACACGAGGGACAGTGTGGTCAAGTCAGATATGGCGATGCTCTTTCTGAGCCCTTTCTAATAACTAATGGAGTGAAGCAAGGTTGTGTTCTTGCACCAACTTTATTTACAATCTTCTTTAGCACGATGCACCTGCCTTGAATCAGGTTTTCTAAAAACACACAACACATAACTGTTTTTGCACTGAAAGTGCTGCTTTTATATTTTAATGCAAATTTTAAAAACTCACCTTTTACTCTGCAGTTTTAGGAGAATCTGGCTTTATTACAAGTTTTTTACAAGTGTGTCTTGTGGATCAGAGTGGAATCAGAGTGGGGTGGGGTGACTGAAGGCAGGACAGGAAGTGCCAGCAGGTTCATCCCCCCCCCCCAAGCAAAGGGGTGGCTAGACCAGATCGTGGCCCCCAAATGATGGACTGCCCTTTAAGCTTCAGTGGGTATTACACAAATGAAAACCTACAGAGTTCCATGTGGCTTCCTCTGGGATAAGGGTGCATATAAGACTGCAGCCAGAGAAATGTGGCTCTCTCTCATTCACTCACAATTCAGCAGACTGTTTTCCCTGAAAAGTACGCAACCAACTTTCTCCACTCATAGCTCCCTTTTGCCTCCTCTTCCTGGTAGTGTTCATGCTCTTCTCCACTTTTCAGATGCATATCTGATGCAGTTCCTCCCACCCCCACCCCATGCTCTGGAGTTTTATAACTGCCTCATTGAAGAGGCAGCGGTTCATCACACCTCAATCTTTTTAACCCAAAGACCAAAGTTTCAACCCCCCTCTGAGTATTTCTTGCCTAAAATAATGCAACTCTGTGGATTTCAGGAAGGAGTAGGGACTGCACTTATGTGTGTGTTTATGATCATGCGTGAGGGGGGTATATTTGTGTGTGTGTGATACATTTAAAATTCCCTTGCTCATTCATGATCGCTCCCTGGGGCATGAAAGGGGGGAGGGGATTAGACAGGGGAGGCATCCAATGAGAGTGCAAGGTTTGTGCTATGATTGACAGGGAAACAAGGAAGACGATTAGTTCGTAGGTGTGGACATGCATGCTGGGAATAAAGAAATGAAGCTGTCCTTGGTTGCGTGACTGAAAACAATCTGATGCAATCTGATCATATGGAAATGGTAGGGTACTCCTATTTGCCCCAAAGATATTTCTATTGGGCAGGGGAGTGGTGTGGCTGTCAAAATACATTGGGACCAGATTATAAGGGATAAATGTGATACCAAAGGGAGTCAAACCAGTGCAGGATAATTCACAGTGCAGCTGAATTATTTGACTAGTGTGGATCCAGCCGTAGATAATCAGAACCCAGTAAAAATGCTGTTGCATGTTTCCTGTTACCCCATGAGTTCTGAAACCAAAAGCATGAGATCAGGCCTTCTTGGCATCAGTGCCTTTATTATGGAATTTATTCTCCTGGGAGAGCTGGCAATCCATTTCCCCATAAATGGTCAAGCAAAAGGTGAAGATGACCTGCTTTGAGGATGCCTTTTCTGAAATTGGCTTTGACTTTGATTCTTCCTTTCCCCACTCTTTAGGTTTTGCTTGCTTCTGTGTTGTTTGTGCTCGATTTGTTATGGTGTTTCTTAGTGAAACACTGCTGTTACTACAGTCTCTTTTAAGTGGGGGGGCAACTCTACATATAATGTTGTTGGTGGACACAGAAGATTCCCTGTGATTCATGAGACAGGCAACCCACTGGTAGATTTATAATATGTGTGTGGGGAGGGTGTGAATGCCATGGCAAATATGTAAGCACAGGTTTCCCAGACTCAAATCTGTTAATGATTGACGCAGAAATGACGAGACCACACACATAAGATTGGGTTAAAATACGGGCCACTTTATTGATATATTGCCTATTTACTGTAATTTCTTGTGGTATGCTGAATATGGAAAAAGGGGGGGAGATCCCTCATGGGGGCACGCGCATGGGCGGTTGGTCACCACCGACCTAACTCCCAGCGCCCCTGGGCGACTCACCTGAGCCCCAAGGGGGATCCCGGTGTCAGGGGTTCCCCTTGGGCGCCATCAGCTGGAGGGCCCCGCATCGGGAAGGAAATCCCTAAGCCACATGGCTTCTGAGAAGGATCTCCCCCCCGAGGCTGGCCCCAAGGATATCCTGCCTCCCCGTACCCTATCCGTTAAGGACGCCGGTACAGTTCAGTGAAGGATATCCTACCACTCAATTTGAGGTTGCCATAGGTGAACGCCAATTTATCATCTCCCCGCTCCCTGCAAGTGACCACCTATTTAAAAAACCACACCCGGTGCCAATTGTCAACGTCCAAAGCGACAGTATGGGGTAGGCAAAACACCCCTCGGAAAAGAGCAGGTAAAAATTCCTACCCGGCCCAGAATGCGACCAGAGATGTCATACTGTGGCAGAGGCAGGGTGGGTGGGTTTTCGAACCGATGGAAAAGAGGAGGAGACCAGGGGAGGCCGTGGGTAAAATAGGCCCTGCCTTGGTGCCTCCCCTGACTCCTCCCGGCCAGGGCGTGTCCACGCCCAGGGCAGCCCATGGTTCGCCTCCCTGCTCATCATTAAAACACCTCCCCCGGATCCACCATTCTTCAGGATCCGGGGGGGTGTCTGTTAATGATTGACGCAGAAATGACGAGACCACACACATAAGATTGGGTTAAAATACGGGCCACTTTATTGATATATTGCCTATTTACTGTAATTTCTTGTGGTATGCTGAATATGGAAAAAGGGGGGGAGATCCCTCATGGGGGCACGCGCATGGGCGGTTGGTCACCACCGACCTAACTCCCAGCGCCCCTGGGCGACTCACCTGAGCCCCAAGGGGGATCCCGGTGTCAGGGGTTCCCCTTGGGCGCCATCAGCTGGAGGGCCCCGCATCGGGAAGGAAATCCCTAAGCCACATGGCTTCTGAGAAGGATCTCCCCCCCGAGGCTGGCCCCAAGGATATCCTGCCTCCCCGTACCCTATCCGTTAAGGACGCCGGTACAGTTCAGTGAAGGATATCCTACCACTCAATTTGAGGTTGCCATAGGTGAACGCCAATTTATCATCTCCCCGCTAAAAGAATCTCAATTGTTTCTAGTTTTTCCTCCCTTTTGTGTTTATGTATGTGTGTGTGTGATTTTAAGATAGTCACCCTTTGTGGTCATAGTTCTTCTCCCTTTTTTGTTGTTGAGCATGTCAGCTCACTAGGTAAATATATAAAACACCCCATAGAGACTGCCTGCTGTTGAGTATGGATTTATTATCTGTAAAATCCTTTCTGCAAACAATGTACTCTGCAGGATTTGTTGCCAGTGGCTTATTTCAAAACCTATTTTTTGCTACTGCCTGAGGTGATTGTCTAAGGCAGATCAGAGTTCTTCATCATTTTCTTTTCTGTAATTTGTTCTGTCTTTCCTTTTTCATTCAGTTACATGACATACCAATCCCTTGATATGACTGATAGAACAGGGAATGATGTCTCACATGCTATTCTGTAATAATAGCTGGCCAGTAAGGTGGGTGGGAGGGAGAGAAATAAAGTTCTTGTCATTTTCAAAACTTCTGCACTTTGAAAATTGATTTTATCAAATTTGATCCCCCCCCCCAAATAGTCCTTCATGTTATAGTGCAACTACCTGAGAAAGGGAAGTAAATCTATATTGAAGATGATGAAATGAAATGTCCTGGCAAATTTCATTGCCATGTATTTATCTTCAAGAGATATCTAAAGCAATCAAGATTAGGTCACTTTTGGTTTAGACAGGCCTGAGGGTTCACTTCCAAGTCAAGTTTTTCAGTTTTTTCTTTTCTGTACTTTTTCCTTTGTTCTGCTGGGTGGCATATCACCTGTACCTCTGACCTCAATCTTTTCCATTTCATTTAAAAGTGAAAATCAAAGTTCTGTAGCTGTAATTCTGAGGTGTGGGGGGACCATCAAACACACAGTTAGGTCTACATCCATATGCATGTGCACAGTGATGTGTGTGGCAAAATTCACTATAAATACAGAGGCTACGATATATTGCTTCACTGTCCTGGTGTGTACAACACAGAACACTTTGGAAATAAAGTGAAGGGGAAGATATTTATGCCACACAGTTCACCCATAGTGAGCCTGACTCTATTGTGTTTCATAATAAAGACATGGTAAGGAAAATGCCTGGCTAAATGTCAGTGTATTCTAACTGAGCAGACCTCACAGATAGTGGGGTGAGTTACTTACTTAAATAAGGGACTGAAGCATGACATTTTAAAACTAAGCCATCAAACCATCAGGCTACACAAACTTAATTCAGTTAATGCTCCCAATGATACATTCCTTCCTACCAAATGATGTGTTGCATAACCCAAAGCATCTACTCCTGTAAGCAAATTGATCTTGCAGAAGGGACACAGAGTAGGGAAAAGAAGCCGTCCGGATTACAGGACACCATTCTTCATAGGGCCAGATCATTCATTTGTCATGTCATCTGAATAATTTACAGTCACAGCTGAGATGGTGTTTTTGTTGTTGTTTTTGTTGTTGTTGTTGTTGTCCAAGCATCTTCTAGAACAAAAGATGCACTTTGTAGATAAAGAATGAAAGAACAGAAGAAAGAGAGGAAATGGGAGAACGGCAAATGCTTTGTTAAGTCTTTCAGAAATGATCTCAAGAACTCACTGGATTTAATATCCTTAATATCTTAGCTCTCTATATAAAAACTTGTTTCCCAGAGGCAGATGACAAGGGGCACAGAGAAATGTGTAAGGAAAGAGCAAAGGAAAACAAAATCTGATGAAATAAGCAAATTACATTTTTGGCCTAATTTATTACTGAGGGCAGAGGAGAGATTCATAAATGGGAGGGTAGCATTGCCATTAGCTAGCAGCTTTCAACTGATGTTCATTGTGTTGTTGTTACTGTTATTGGTGTGTGTGTATGTGTCACAAGGAGCATGCTTGTTTTCCTTCAGTATGGAATGTCTGATTTCCCCTAGCTAAAATCTTTTGGGTTGTCTCTTCATTACTACTATTTCAACTGCCTCCCATCTCTGCAAAGCACTGCAGTTGATGTTCTATACATGTTAATTTTCTTTTTCTTCATCCTTGAACTTCTTCTTGCTCCCACCGGCACCTTTGCATTGCTTTCCTATAGTGATGCCCCTTGATACAGCAGGGCTGCCAAACTGCTGCAGGTTTTTTTAACATTACAGCCCGGCAAAATGTCAAATGATCTTCCAGTGAAGCTTGTTGGCTCCATGGTATCTATTCATATGCTTGGAATATCTCCCTCTGGGTTTCCTCTAGCTTTCTCTTCTAATCCTTTCCTCCCTCAAGAACCCATCACTTGGCATATTGATTTCACAACGCTATATTAGCCAGACCAGACACAGTATTCTCAACTGAACTGGTTCCACAAGCTTTTCTGGACTCCTTACACAGCTCACAATCTCTCTCTCTCTCTCTCTCTCTCTGGCTTTTCTTCACAAAGAAAGATTCAGGAAGGACTTACCCCATGCTTTCTGCAAGCACATTGATGACTGAAAAGGCCAATCTGATATAAACATGTCCAGTTGCAGAAAGCACAGCAGAAGGTCTCCTATTACTTGTGGGGAAAGGTCCATACCAAAAGGCTATGAATCTGGAAAGGAATTCAATGCAAAGTATGTTGTCAGTAGCTATAGAGCTAGAGGGGGGGCAGTCTTTGTTAAATATTAAATAGAAGAAAATTAGAGTAGTCCATTGAAGTCTTTAAATTAACATAATGATTAATTAATTAGTTTGACAGTTTTTCAAAGCAATGTCTGTGGGTTTTTTGTTTCTTTTCTGCCTGGCTTGAACACCTACTCACCTACCACCCAATTACTCCCTAGAGTAATCCTTCTATACAACTGCATGGCACAATTTAACCTTTGGCTGAAGATCAAAAACAATATGTAAATCTTACTCATCTTCAGAGCTTTGCTATTCCCACCCACCCACCCACCCCAGAATTTGAAGCAACTATTTCCCCCTATGACATTTACACATCAACACACACCGTCATTGTCATATTTCTCAGTCTTTTTGTCATCTCTCCAAATCTTTTTCCATGTATAGCTTACTTTCCCTATATAACTTCATTTCCCTATATAACTATTGTTATTTTGATTTGCGCTTTGTTGATATTTTACTACAGGCATGTTGGGCTCCTTTCTAGTTTAACTGTAACTGTGACAATTCTCCCTAAATCTGACAACAGAATTTTCTTTGAGATCGAGAACCAGGATAGACACAATATTAGTGATGAACTACTGTATTAATGATCCTTCACAGTTTCTCCAGTCATTTGACCTGAATCTCTTCTGGTATATTACTCATGGGAATTGCCCTTAAAATATAACTACCAATGCAATATACATCACAAGGACATCTGTAAGTAATGCTTATGTAATTGTTCTCTGAAATGCTTTGTCATTTGTATGGTTGCCAGCCAAGCAGGTTTTCTTGGCTGGTCTGAGCAGCTTTGGGGGTGTGGGCTAGTTGAAAGAACTGTTATGACTATTTCCAAGGTTGCCTTTTAAAATTTCAACCCCGTTTGCCTATTATATTTGGAGATTAATGTTAATTGATATATTTTTACACATTAGCATGCATATATTGTTAGGGAAGAGTAAACTGGCCCTGCTATGCAAGTACAAACACCCAAAGGTTCAAATTGTACTCTCACACTTGGGTGCCCCCCCACTTACATTTCTTTTAATGATCAGCACATGGAATAATGAGACAAGACACAAGAAATTGAGTTGAATTATGTTCCACTTTGTTTATTTTACCGATTTAGTTATTTATTTCATGGGGTATGTGAACCTACTGGGGGAGATCCAATGCGGGACTGGCTGGTGCGGACCGTCATCCATGACCTGCCCCCCAGCTTCCCTGGGTGAATCGCCTGAGCCCCAGGGGGAATCCCAGTGTCTGAGGTGCCCCCTGGCTGCCATCTGCTGGGAGGCCCGCATCTGACCACAAATCCTCAAGCCATATAGCTTCTGAAGAGGATTGCAACCTGATACTGGCCCCAAGGATAGCCTACCTTGCTGCACCCCATCCGTTCAGATGCCGAAGCAGTTCAGTACAGTCCATCCTTCCACTCAAATTGAGGTTGCCATAGGTTAATGCCGAATCCTTGTCTCCTCACTCCCTGTAAGTGACCACCTAATTAATGAACCGCACCCAGGCCAATTGTCCAAGTCCAAAGCGACAGTATGGGGTAGGCAAAACACCCCCCTTAACAGGGTAGGTAAAAATTCCTACCAGGCCCATGACGCGACCAGAACTCTCATACTGTGGCACAGGCGGGTGGGTGGATTCCGTTTCAGGGAGAAAAGAGGAGGAGGCCAGGGGTGGCAAAGGGGCTAAATAGGCCTGACTGAACTCTGCCCCTGCCTCCTCCCTTCCAGGCCATGCCAATGCCCTGGCCACTCCTTGCCCTCGTTTCCCTGCCCATCATTAAAACACCTCCCCCAGTTCTACCATTCTTACAGATCCGGGGGGGTGTCTGTTAATGATTGACATATGGAATAACGAGACAAGACACAAGAAATTGGGTTGAAATATGGGCCACTTTATTTATTTTACCTACTTAGTTATTTATTTCTTGGGGTATGCGAACCTACTGGGGGAGACCCAATGCGGGACCGGCTGGCGTGGACGGTCATCCCTGACCCGTCCCCCAGCTTCCCTGGGCGAATCACCTGAGCCCCAGAGGGAATCCCAGTGTCTGGGGTGCCCCCTGGGTGCCATCTGCTGGGAGGCCTGCATCTGACCACAAATCCTCAAGCCGTATAGCTTCTGAAGAGGATTGCAACCTGACGCTGGCCCCAAGGATAGCCTACCTTGCTGCATCCCATCCGTTCAGATGCTGGAGCAGTTCAGTACGGTCCATCCTTCCATTCAAACTGAGGTTGCCATAGATGAATGCTGAATCCTTGTCGCCTCACTCCCTGCCACAGATAAGGGGCAAGTGTCGACTTAGCCCCTATTCCCCACTAGGGAGGCCGAAACGGCCCTCACCCCAGCTCGCATACCCTGAAGAAATAATTGGATCCCCTTGTCTGATAAGTGGACCCCATCAACCGTGTAGAGATCTGGGAATTGATATGATATTCCCGGATATTGGATGAAATGGCCCAGGCCATTATCCATTGCCAGGTGAACCACCCTGTTAACCTTCTTATGGGCAATATCCAGCTGTTTGGTGTCCCCCTCCCTGGGGTAAGTCTGCCGTGGAATGATGTCAGACCAGATCAAGCGCACATGTGGCCACATCGCCTTGATATACCGCATGTCAGCAAGGGCCTGAAGGGTCAATGCCCTGCCTTTCAGCAGGCCCAGATCATTTCCTCCAAGATGTAATACCAGGAGATGAGGAGGAGGTCCACGACGCTCCTGAAACAGCAAATTGATTAAACCATTACACTTCAAACTCCTCTTGCCCAGCCATTCAATTGTGGCGGTCTCACCGAGACCCAGATGACCCAGGTGGCTGGTTCTGGCATGGTGTGCCGCCCAATACACAAAGCTGTGGCCACATATCAATACCCGGTACCTGAATATATCTGAAAGAGAACACATAGAGGGACACATAGAGGTCAAACTTGTCCCAAAGCTGCAAGGGGACACATAGAAGCAAAAATTATCCCACGTTAGTAGCAAATTGGTCGAACATAACCCTTAAAAGCCCCAGACTGGCATCTGCCTAACTTTTTTATTTCCTCTGGATGCATGCCCATCGCCGCTGCCGTAAAGGCAGCTCCAATCCAAAAAGGATGTGTGCAGAAGCGCACCCCTCCCAACCCTAGGTGTGCCAATGCATTATTAGTGAGTGACCAGAATTGATAACGGGTGAGGGGAGAACCATCTATGTGACAAAATAAGGGTCTGGGTTGGGTGGGCCGCAGTTTAAGAAATTCATTTAGGGCTGCCACCGGGCATAAGGTCCTGTCCTGGCATACCCGGAGCACAATTCTCACCCCTTTTCCCAATTGATCAGTTCTGGAGTGCTGAATATGAATCGTAACTTCATTAGAACCCATGCTGATATCCCCCAAACTAAGGGCCAGGCCAGACTTGTCCCGTTTAGATGATGCCACCAACTCACTGATGTGTAAGGCACCGAAGAAAGCTGTGAGGGACGCAGCGTGGAGGAGAACAGCCTTGGAGGGCGTTACACAAATGGTGGGCCAAACCTGGAACAACCCTCTAAGAACTGCTAGCAATAAGGGTTGCCTCTTGTCAGCAGTTTTACCCCGCTCCCTCGCCCAACCCTCCAATACCTTCCTAATCCTAAAATCTGATGTGGTGTCTGGCAGCCCTTGGGCCTTACTCCAGAAGGCCAAGGCTGCCAACCTGGACCGTATGGACTGAGGGGCAAGGCCCCTGTCACTCAGATAAGTGGAGCAGATGGGGGATGAGAATTGGCCATGTGTTGTCAAAGTTCATACTGGTCCAAAACTTAAAAAACTCCAAGATGGCCCACTTATACACCTTCTGTGTTCTGGGAGCGATGGATTGGCTGATAGCCTTAACTATTTTGGACGTCCAAGCTCCCACAAATCCATTGGCATCGGATCTGGCATCTTGGTGGCTCCCGGGGCTAACTGCCTGAAGCACCCCATCTGCATGCGGGAGAGAGCATCAGCAATGCCGTTGTCCACCCCTGCAATGTGCTCAGCTGTAAACAAATATTATACTTCAAGCAATGTAGCATGAATGCCCTAACCAGCACCATGACTCACTTTGACTTGGAGGTCAAGGAATTAATGACCTGTACTGTAGCCATGTTGTCGCACCAAAATTGCACCGCAGAATTGGTAAATTCCGCCACCCACAATCTGACTGCAACCAGTATTGGAAATAGCTCTAAAAATGTCAGATCAGATGTAACAGCAGAATCCAACAAATCCTGTGGCCAACGTTCAGCGCACCACCGGCCATCGTAGTAGACCCCGAAAGCTAAGGAACCAGATGCATCAGATGCTACCTTAAGGGCATCCCACACCTGCAACTCCTCCCTCCAGAAGGACACACTATTATACCGCTCTAGGAAGTTATACCATGTGTCTAAGTCCAATATAATTTTGCAGGTGATTCTAATTCAATGGTGCGGTTGCAAAACCCCCACAGTGGCATCACAGAGTTGGCGAAGGAAAGCCCTTCCAGGAGCCATTACTTTACATGCAAAATTGAGATGGCCAATTCATTCCTGAAATTCCTTCAGTGTGGCTTTCCTGCGGCCCTGAAAGTATGTCAGTCTGGCCAACAGGTCATCTACCTTACCCAAGGGAAGTCTACAGAATTGATTGACAGTGTCAGTTTCGATCCCCCAAAAAATCAATTGGTGTGAGGGACCCTCCGTCTTTTTGTGTGTGAGGGGAACTCTGAATTCGTCCGTAAGGGAATGGAACTGCTCCAGGAGAGAGTGGCATACACCTGAGCCAAATTTGCCAATAAAAAAAGTCATCTAAGTAATGTACTACCCCCGCGAATCCCGTTCGGTGGTTTAATGCCCATTCCAGAAAAGTACTGAACTTCTCAAAAGTGGAGAACAAGACAGAGCAGCCCATAGGCATAGCCCGGTCCATGTAGAAAAACCCATCAAATGAGAAGCCCAACAATTCAAAATCTTCAGGATGTACAGGGAAAAGGCGAAATGACAATTTGATATCACACTTTGCCAACTCAGCCCCAGGGCCATGCTGTTTGACAGTCTTAATGGCTGTATTACATGAGGTGTAGTGGACAGTGCACAATTCTGGCGGGATGAAATAATTAACAGACTGACCTCTTGGGTAAGATAAATGATGGATTAAGTGGAATCCTAATGGTTGTATCGAATGAGGTGTAGTGGACAGTGCACAATTCTGGTGGGATGAAATCATTAACAGACTGACCTCTTGGGTAAGATAAATGATGGATTAAGCAGAACTCACCAGGAGCTTTTTTTTAAGGACAATACCCAATGGGGAGACCCACAGATTAGGAGAGGGCGAGACAAGGAAAGGGCCGATGACCCTGCCTTCACTCACTTCCTTTTGTATTTTTTGTCTAACTATACATTCTAATCCTCACACAGATTTTAAATTTGCCGCCCTGTAAGGCTTGTGGTCACCGTTGTAAGGAATACGAAAACCATCTTGAAACCCTTCCCATAAGTAATGTGCTGCTGACTGGTCAGGGTATACACACAGCCATGCAGCAATACTGTCCAATTTAATTGGACTGGGACCCTTTTCCCTGAGCAGGGTTGTTGGCAACCCTCTTTCCCCCTTGCTGGTCCCTACCGGACTGAACCTTCCCTTTTGGACAGTTCCGGAAGGAATGTCCCCCACCACAGATGAAGCACTCGTGGCGAAAAAGGCAAGGGTGGTGAGAACATGCTCTTTAGTGCTGAACTCCCAACATAAGAGGTGCCGCTGTTGATTAGATGTCTGAGGCAACTGGACAGGTTGCTGTGAAAAGGTACCCGACTTGGCATTCTGCAATAAATGCCCGCTCTGTGCCCATTCCCCAAGTATGGGTTGGCTCAGCGACATAACTTGCAACCACAGATGCGAGTTAATAACATCCCACCTTACTGATAGGTAATAAGCAGCCATCAATCCAGTCAAGGATGGGTAAGAAGCAGCCATCAACCTAAAAGACTCATTATATTGAAGCCAAGCGGGACCCAAAAAATCCACATAAGCCCTATAGATGATATCAAGGTACCTAATAAGGGTGTAGGCTTTATGAGGCTGGCTCTGAGACACCACCCCAGCATATATCAGGAATCCCGCGTGACTTCCGGTGGCGACGGCGTCGGAATAGGCTGGTTCTTTAGGAGCTCTGAAGAACCGACCGCAAAACCTGGGCTAAATCTTCCGCTAAGTCAACTGTTCGGAAGAATGCTTTTTGTCTAAGGAATTAGACAAACGGAGGAGGCGGCAAGAGACCAATTTTGCCCCAAGTTCTGTGGGTTAAGGAGGCTAACTCTACTCACAGGAGAGACTTGGGGAGGTCAACGCCATAACCCACCCAGGTGGAGCTACCTTTGTTAGGTGTAAGCGACGCCACCACTTTTTAGAATTTAGAATATGAGAAGATAATTTGGTGTAAGCAAGTTTCCTTTTTTTGCCATATAAAACACCCTACTTAAATTCTGTTGTTCCATGTAGTGGCAGAAGCAACCAAACGAGTGAGTTAACTCAGTTTGGAAAGAGAAACTTAAGGTACGACCTTAAGAACTGAAGGCGGAGTGGAGACACGGAAGCTGGAGAGAAGGCAGACGAACTCGACAGTGAAGGAAGACCGCGAGAAGGGAAAGTTTTTGGAATATTTGGAGTTTGGAAAATAGACTAAAATACAGTGTAAAAAAGTGGAAAGTGGAGAACTTAACGGAAAGTAGAATTAATTGAGGATGGACTGCTAAAAGAGAAAGAACAAGATCAGCGGGGAAGAAGGTGAGAGAAAGGTGAGAGAAGGACGGAGGGGGAGAGTCAGAATACGAAAGTAATAACAGAGAGCTAGCGTCGGAGAATTAAGAAGAGGAGAGAGAGTAATAGAAGGTGCAATAACTGTGAAGTGAAACAGAGCAAATACACCTTATCCCTCTGCAACACCTCCGAACCTCTTTCTCTACTGGGAGCAGCAACAGCATAATAAGTAAGGGACAAGTGAACGCTAAGGGAAATTAACACCATAGAACAAGCGAAGGAGCGGGGAAAGCGAAAGAAAGGAGGAAGATAGAGAAGGAGGAGTGTGAAAGCTTTAGAAGACTGAAGATCTGATATTTTATGCTCATTGAGAGTGGACGTTTTCAAGAAATTGATAAAAAAAAAATTTGCTTTTTACGGTAACTTTATATTTGCTGAAAACATTAAGGGGTAAAAGTTAAGCTTCCTTAGAGTTAAAATTGGTTGGCTGATACCATATGAGTGTTTATCTTATTGTTAGCGGTATCTGGAGATGAAAGAGATATGAAATGAATAGCTAGAAAATTCTGAATCAATAGGATTATTTGAATATATAGATTATCTTGAGGAATTTATTGTGAATTATTCTATGAATTATTTTGTGAATTTAAGTGAGAATTTAATTTGGAATTGGCATTGATGAAAGCTATGAAATAAGTGGTATGGGGGAAAACCTTTAATCTGAGAAAGTCTCCTGATATGAAACTTGAATGAAATTTGGATTACCTTGGAATTAATGGATGAATTAATCTGGAATGTGGTTTGAGGAGAAGTCTGTGTTAAGTGGATAGAAATTATATAAATTATATAAATGATTATTATAAACAGTTTAAAGAGGAAAATAATACGTGGGGGGAATTAACCAATTTTTGGAAATTATAAGTATAATATTGTATAATTGTGAAATTGGATAACGATAACTGTGTGTAAAAGAAGATAGGGTATAAGCAAATATTGGGGATATATATTACTGAAACTGATAAGATATTGCATGATCTGGTTAATTAAATCAATTGTATTTAAGAGTAATAGATAGAAAATTTATAAAGGAACCTTATAAAGGAACCTTTGAAAGAATATAAGCTTGGAGGACATAAGGGGAAGTGAAGAAACTGAAGATAGATAGAAGGGAATTTAGATGGCCTGTTAGATAAAAAGGTAGAAGAATGCCAATTTCAAAAAGAGGGATGGCCCAGACAAGAGCACAAACTAGAGAGGTCAGAAGGGCCTCGATAGAACTTCAAACCAGAGTGGGAGATACAAATACACTGCTATTGCAAGAATTTAAAAAATTAAGATCAGATTTGAAATCAGAAATGAAAGAGTTGAAGGGAGAAATAAAAACAGATTTACAGAAGCAATTAGAAAAGTTTGGAACACAGCTAGAGACGGTTATGAATGACGTAAATAAAATTAGCAAAGACATACAAGAATTACAAGTAAAGATGGATAGTCTAGAAGACAGAACTAAAATATTAGAAAATAAAAGTAGACAGGAAGATACTCAAAAAATAATACAAGAAAGTTATAAAAGAACAAAATGTATTAAAATCAGAGGTCTACTAGAAATAAATAATGAGGACTTGGAAACGAGGGTAATTCCAGCACTAGCGGAGTTTATAAATTGGGACCAGGAGCAGTTTGATGTGGAGGTGGATAAACTGTTTCGAATAAACTCCTGGGTAGCGAAAAAGAATAACTTCCCACGGGATATAATAGTATACTTAGTACGGGAAAGAGTCAAGGACATCATAATTCAGCAAAGTATCAGAAAAAATTTGGTAATAGAAGGTCAAGAAGTTAAAATATACAAGGATATACCTACGCAAGTGTTAAAGAAGAGAAAGGAATATAGTTTTTTAACAAGAGCCCTGAGAGAAAGACAAATAGGATACAAATGGAATAAAATAGAAGGACTATCGGTTACTTACCAAATGAGAACATATATGATTAACACGATAAGTAAAGCAAAGGGTTTATTGGAAAAGATACAAAAAGGTGCTGAGAATGGTAGTAAAAAAAAAGAAAGGAGAGAAGGGAAGAGTGGACAAAATAAGGTTAGAAGGGGGAAAGGAAGATATAGACCAAGATAAGGAAGAAGAAGCAACGAATTGGAGAGAAGAAGAAGAAAAAAGACGTAGGAGAGATGATCCAAAAGAGCGAAGAGTTAAGGGTTTAAAGAAGTCAACAGATACAGTACATCCAAAGGATACTCTTGAAGAGGAAAGAAGAGCAAGTACGCTGGACCAAGAAATCTTGAGAGGGAAGGAAGGAGAAGGAGGAGAAGGAGAGATAGAATCGGGGGAAGAAGATTTGGATGAATTTGAAACTGAAGAAGAAGAGATACAAGGCGCTGTGGGGGGATTAGGAATAGGAGAAGAAGAGGAGGAGGAAGAAGAGGAGGAAGAGGAGAAACAAACAGATTAGAAAGAATTAACTTAAGAAATCAAATAAAATTGAATAAAAATGGAAGGGAAAATTATAAATTGGAATGTTAATGGGCTAAATAGCCCAAATAAAAGAAGATTGGTCCTACACTACTTGATAAAACAAAAGCCAGAGATTGTGTGTCTACAAGAGACGCACATTAGAGATCAAGATAAGAGGTTACTTGAAAATAAAGCTCTGGGAGAGGTATATATGACAAAGTATAACAGAAAGAAACGAGGGGTGGCAATATATGTGAATAAAAGATATGAATCTAGAGAAATAATAAATGATGTGAACGGTTTTTTTATAGGGGTGGAAATAAATATGCAAAGCAAGAAGATCTTGATGTTAGGGGTATACGGCCCACAAAATAACAAGGGAAAGTTTTATAAAAATCTTACTAAGGAACTTATGAAATATGATTATGATAATCTGATTCTCGCTGGGGATTGGAATGGGGTCTTTGATTTAACATTAGATAGATCAGCAGGGAAAAAGGGAGGACAAGGGAAATTACCAAAGGAAGTCAATGAAATGATGGAGTTATTATCTTTAAAGGATTGTTGGAGAACATTACATGGACTGGAACGAGATTATACATTTTACTCAGATAGATTTAAATCATGGTCCAGACTTGATATATTCTTGATCTCCACTGCGATGTTGAAAAATGTAAGAAAAGTAGAAATTCAACCAAAATTGATCTCTGACCACTCCCCAGTGATTTTAGAATTGGGATTTAGAAAAAAGCAATATAATTGGAGACTTCAAGATTTCCTGCTGAAAAAAGAAGAAACAGTGGAAGGCTTAAAAATAGCTATAAAAAATTTTTTTGCGGAGAATTTAGATAAGGACATAAAGATAGAAACTGTGTGGGACGCAGGAAAAGCCGTTATAAGAGGGCAACTTATGAAATTGGAACATGAATATAAAAAAAATAAGCAAAAAAAAGAAAAAGAACTTAAAGAAGAAATTCAAAAGAAGGAAGAAGCATTGAAGGGAACACCTACGGATGAGAAAATAAGAAAGGAATTAAAAATTCTGAAGAAGCAAATAGAAAGTGAGATGACAATAGAAATTATGAATAGAATGAAATTTGCCCATCAAAAATATTTCGAACAGTCAAACAGACCGGGCAAATGGTTATCTTATAAACTCAAGAAGGAGAAAGAGAAGAAGCTAATAATAGAAATACGCGACGAACAAAGAAGGTATACTAAACAGAAAGACATAGTTAAAACATTTGAACAATATTACGCCAAACTATATAAAAAACATGGAAATTTAAAAGATTTGGAGATTAAGACGAAAGAATATTTGGGAAAAGAAAAAATTCCGGAAATATCAGAAGAACAAAAAAACGATTTGAATAAACAAATTTCAAAATTGGAAATTAGGGAAGCAATAAGGAAAATGAAGACGGGTAAGGCTCCGGGCCCAGATGGCTTCTCTGTACTTTACTACAAAGTATTTGAAGAAGAACTGTTGGACCCATTATATAGATTACTAAATAATATAAATAAAGGTAAATGCCCAGACACCTGGGGCAAGGCAGACATATCATTAATACCGAAAGAAGGGAAAGACCTAACACTACCTGGAAGCTATAGGCCAATATCACTTTTGAATATAGATTATAAAATTTTTGCGAATATATTGGCGGAAAGACTCAAAAAAATTCTAAATAATTGGATATATGAGGACCAGAGCGGTTTTCTTCCTGGCAGACAACCAAAAGACAATATAAGAGTACTCCTAGATCTGATAGAATTTTATGAAAAACATAACGAGAAAAAGTTATTATTGATCTTTGCGGATGCTGAAAAAGCATTTGATAATGTCAACTGGGAGTTTATGTTGGAAGTTCTAAATAGAATGGATATGGGAAAAAACTTCTGTGACTGGATAAGTAAGATCTATAGAAACCAAGAAGCACAAGTAATAATTAATGGTGAAAAGACCAAACCATTTAAAATTGAGAAAGGAACGCGCCAGGGCTGTCCGCTATCTCCCCTATTATTTATTACCATCATAGAGGTTCTAAATAGGAAATTAAGAATGGATCAACAAATAAAGGGGTGGAAGTGGAAAGGAAAGGAGTACAAATATAAGGCGTATGCTGATGACTTGGTTTTTATATTAGATAACCCAGAAGAGAGTATAAGGAGATTGCTGGAGGTGATTGAAGAATATGGAGAACTGGCAGGTCTAAAAATAAATAGGGACAAAACAATGATGTTAACAAAGAATTTAAGAAAACGAGAAGAACAAGAACTTGAAAAAATAACTGGGTTTAAGATTGAGAGGAAAATTAAATATCTAGGCATTAATATTACAAGTAAGAATGCAGAACTGTTTGTGAATAACTATGGGAAAATATGGAGTGAGATTAAGAAAGACCTCAAGAAATGGGAAGAGCTAGATATACCGTTATTGGGAAGAATATCATCAATCAAAATGAATGTGTTACCTAAGATGTTATACCTATTCCAAAATCTACCAATCGTAAAGAATGATAAAGTGATGGACGTGTGGAAAAAAGATATATCAAAGTTTATTTGGAAAGGCAAAAAACCGAGAATAAAATGGAACACGCTGACAGAACTAAGAGAAAGAGGAGGTTTAACACTGCCAGATTTACAATTATATTACCACGCGAGCGCATTGACATGGCTGTTAGAATGGATTAAATTAAGTAACTCCAGACTGTTAACTCTAGAAGGGTTTAATATAAGGTTTGGGTGGCATGCCTACTTATGGCACAATAAGACAACAGTGCATAGCGAATTCAAACATCATTACATCAGAGCAGCAATGTTAAGGACATGGGTAAAATTTAGAAGGAAATTATATACGAAAATGCCCTTATGGTTGTCGAACCACGAAGCATTCTATAGAAGAGAGGATATATATAAAGGAACTTGGCTGACTTATAGAGATTTATTGAAAATGGAAGGAAATGTATATAAAATGAAAACCCAGGTAGAATTAAAAGCAGAAAACAAGGAATGCCATTGGTTATTATATAAGCAACTTCTTGAGAAATTTAAGATGGATCAAAGACTTGTGGGGATAGAGACAGAAGTAACACAATTTGATGAAATTATTCAAGGGAATAATAGAAAAAGTTTATCAAAAATATATAAGTTATTAATGAAATCAAAACAAGAAAAAGAAAATACAAAACATTATAGGGAAAAATGGACACAAGACCTCGGTTATGAGATACCATTGGAACACTGGGAAGATCTATGGGGTAGAGGTCTAACCTTCACAAGAAGTTACAATATAAGGGAAAACATGTATAAAATGTGGATGAGATGGTACCTAACCCCAGTAAATTTAGCAAAAGTATATAAAAATATGACAAATCAGTGTTGGAAATGTCAGAAAGCTATAGGTACGTATTTCCACATATGGTGGAGATGTAATAAAGCGGTTAAATTTTGGGGAAGAATCCATAAAACAGTACAAAAAATATTCGATACAAAATTTCCATTAGACCCAGAGATTTATCTGCTTAATTTGTTTAATAAGATAGATAATCAATTACGAAGGAAGTATTGGAAGGTTTTATCATATATAATGGTAGCAGCAAGAATAACTTATGCTAAATATTGGAAAACACAAGAGACCCCAAAAATGGAAGAATGGTTAGAGAAACTCCATGACATGTTTGAAATGGATAGACTCACGATTTTGCTAGATGAGAAGAAAACCCAAAAGGGTTTGGAGGAATGGGAGATTTTAAAACCCATCTGGAAAGAAAGATGGGGGATAAAATGGGATATAAGAGAAAATTGAAAAGGAAAAAGAAAATCATAGAGGTAATAAGAAGGAAAACAGAGACAGGAAAGAGGAAAGAGAAAAGGGAGGAAACTATGCATAAGTTAAACAATGTGGTTAAGAAGGAAACAAGGAAGTAGAGTGTGGAATGTGTAAAGATATCTATTGGTAAAATATAAGCAGATTGTGTAGAATCTGTATAGAATTTGTGTTAATAATTAACTGTGTGAATGTATGAATGCTTTTTAGTTGTTTGAAAATATGAATAAAAAATATGAAAAAAAAAAAAGGAATCCCGCCATCCAATTAGACCAGGTTCTGTCAACCCGTCATTTCTTAATTTTTTCTTTCTCCCTGTCATCTTATTCCTCTTTTTCTTTCTTATCCAATTCCCTATAAAGCAATGAGAATATGTCAACCTATTCCCCCTTCAAGATTTTCTCCTTGGTAGCAGGAGTCAAATGTTTGCCCCAAGCAGGTGCCTGATCAAAACCCAAAGGGGTGTGGGGTGAAAGGTGCTTGGCCACCCACCAGTGTCCCTGGCATCACTGGGCAGCCTAGATGGTTGAATGCATATGGGGATGCATATGGGGACATAAATGGCAGTCCCAGTCCTGGGTACAGCCAAACATGGCAGAGGTTGGGCTTCCCAATGGAGTGTTGGGTACATGAGTGTTATTGCTTGGCTCAGGCAGGCCCCATGGCCAGGCATGTGTGTCAGTGTTATCATTGGGTAACTAACTCAGAGCAGTAGGAGGAGGAGTCAGGGTCCCACTGGTTCCCTCTCCAGGAGACTCAACCTCATTGAAGTCATCACGGTTCACCACTGCCTCCCCCTGTTCTTCCAAGGCCTGGATGCAAGCAAGAAGTTGATGAGCATCATCATTGGTCAAACCTCCTTTATTCTCCCTAGCAGGCTGCTTTGGCCTTTGCTGATGTGTGTCCTCCAAAGCCTGAAAAGGTTCTAATATCTTTTGCAAAACACCCTCATTAACAGTCTCATTGTCTGGAGGAGCAGGTGCAGGTTTAGGGGCAGGCCCTTTGCCTTTTGCACCCCCTTTTCCCTTTCTGGGAGCCATATTGGTGGCAAATGCCCACAAACACACTTAACAAAAAGCACTTAAAGGCACTTAAAGCACGCACAAAAGAATTGAAACCAGAATTAAATTGTAGTGGAGAAATAAATTGTAGTGAAGTAAATTAACTTGCAACAGTAGATTAATTGAATGAATTAAAGAATGCCAACTCAGAAGCAAATTGCAGCAGTAAAATTAATTGAATGAATTAAATAGTGTAAACCAGAATTAAATTGCAGCACTACAATTAATTGAATGTATTAAGTAATGTAAACCAGAAGTAAAAAATTGCAGAAATTAAAGTAAGAAATTGCAGAAATAAAAGTAAAATGCAGAAATAGAATCAAAATCAATTGAATAAATGAATATTAAATTGCAACAGTAAAATTAATTGAATGTATTGAAGAATGTAAATCAGAAGTAAGAAATTGCAGAAATAAAAGTAAGAAATTGCAGAAATAAAAGTAAAGTGCAGAAATAGAATCAAAATCAATTGAATAAATTGATAACTGAATAACTGATGCAAATGAATAACTGATGCAATTAAACTAAACTGAAGAATTGAACTAAGACAAGGAACTAAAGAAAATGCAGAAATAAAAGTATAATGCAGAAATAGAAACCAAAGCAAATGAATAAATGAATATTTGAATAAATGAATAACAGATGCAATGAAACTAAATTGAAGAAATGAACTTAGACAAGGGACTAAAGATTCAAAATAGAATAGAATATAAAGTTTAAATTCCCATTACTTGACGAAATTACCAGAAAGCAATAAAAATACACCTAAATCAACAATGAAAAGAAAGTAATGAATGAATCTAAATATAATAAATTCAAAAGCAAAATGTAAATTGTGCAACAAAACGATCAGAAAATTGACAAAAATTCCCAGAAAATCAAATCAAATTGAAAATGCAAGATAAATCAAATTGCAAAGAGTGATATATAAAAATTAATTCAAAAGGCAAACAAAATGCTCAGAAAATCGACAAAAATTCCCAGAAAATCAAATTAAATTGAAAATGCAAGATAAATCAAAATGCAAAGGGCGATATATATAAAAAAATAATTCAAAAGGCAAAGGAGAAATTGCAAAATAAAAGGCAAAGGATAATTGAAAAATTAAATTCAAAAGGTATAAACCCAACCAAGCCGAAAAGGCCGGGCCACATGGTAATAAGGGGCTCTGAAACAAAGGCCCACCAGGACAGGCCCCCAACCAAGCCTCCCCCCAAAAAGGCCAGGCCACATGGCAAGAAGCCACAAAACAAAGGCCCGAAGAGAACAGAACAGGCCCCATACAAAGGCCCAAAGGAGGCCTACCCCAAACCACGTGACGAGGATATGAGGCCGCCAAACAAAGGACCCAACCTGGTCCCACGCTCAAAGACCCCGACCCGGTCTCACGCTCACATAGCCACCACCCAGGCAAAAGGCTAAAGGAGGGCCCGGTAAAGGCTCGCCGTTCCCGTGCTCACACTCAGACAAATCCCCCCCACTCAGACAAAGACTAGAGGAGGCACACCACCTCCCTCGCCAAAGCGAGGGCAAAAGCAGGCCACGTGGCAACCCCTGTGAGCATACCCCCACAGGTCTCTCCGAGCCCGTGCTCGCTCAAGCCTGTGCAGCCTCCCCCACTCAGATAAAAAGGCACCCACCCAGGCACGGGAAAGGCTGCAGGAGGGCCCGACCAGCTGCTCTCGTGCTCACCACCACCCCCCTCAGGCAAAGACTAAAGGCCTTAAAGGCCACAGGAGGGCCATGTTCGCCCGCATCATCTCCCCCATCCTGGTAAAGGCCACAGGAGGGCCCAAGCAGACTAAGGAGACTAAGTCTAAGCCAGCCGCGCTAGCACGTGCCACGCCCCAGCCCCAGCCAAGACAGTGAAGGGCTGAGAGCTAGTGGCGCAAGAGTGTGAGTGGAGCGGAGCGGGGGAGAAGCAAGGGGGAGAAGGGGAGACAAAAGGAACCAAAGAGAGTATCAAAACACCATGCACACACCATGCATATATGGCTGGGCTGCCTCGCATCCAGCAAAAATAAATGCAGCCCAGTCAAACTCAACCAGTCCCAAAGTTCCAGCATAGATCAACGATCCCACTCTGTCCGTTTCAGGGAGAAAAGAGGAGGGTGCCAGGGACGGCAAAGGGGCTAAATAGGCCTGATTGAACTCCACCCCTTCCTCCTTCCTGCCAGGATGTGCCTACGCCCTGGCCACTCCTTGCCCTCGTTTCCCTGCCCATTATTAAAACACCTCCCCCAGATCTACCATTCTTGCAGATCCGGGGGGGGTGTGTCTGTTTCCCAGTAACATAGCTTTTACAACCAGGATGAGTTTGCTACCAGGGATTGGGCTCATACCACAGTTAGCTTGTTTATGAATTCTGCCACATGACCACCTTGAAGACCTGCATGCCAGAACCCCATCAACTCTGAATTTGAAAGTTTCTTTTAACTTTTCTTAGCATTTTCCTGTTTTTTTATATTAATCCTTCCAGGTTTATTCTGCAAATTAATATCATTGATTATAGAACCGTTTTGCAGTAGCAAGCTATTTCAGTATCTATAAGCAACAATAATCCAAGACCTATATACTCATGTGATCCCTATTAAGGTAATCTTTAAAAAAAAATATCCAGCATAGCTCGTTGAAGTTCTGTATCTCCACCTTCATTTCATGAATTAAAGTGGCATCTTTTAGAAAGATTTCAAACAATGGAACCATCCCTCTGTCCTGCCAGCCCTGAGGGATGCCTTTTTCTTAGTCCCACTTCTATTCAAATTACATTTTAAGGGGAATCATAGAATCATAGAATTGCAGAGTTGGAAGAGACCACGAGGGCCATCCAGTCCAACCCCCCTGCCACGCAGGAAATCTTGATGAAAGCATCCCTGACAGATGGCAATCCAGCCTCTGTTTAAAGACCTCCAAGGAAGGAGACCCCACCACTCTCCGAGGGAGCGTATTCCACTGCCAAACAGCTCTTACTGTCAAAAAGTTCCTCCTCATGTTGAGGTAGAATCTCTGTTCCTGGAGCTTGCATCCATTGCTCCGTGTTCCAGTCTCTGGAGCAGCAGAAAACAAGCCTGCTCCATCCTCAGCGTGACATCCCCTCAAATACTTAAACAGGGCTATCATATCGCCTCTTAACCATCTTTTTTCCAGGCTAAACATACCCAGCTCCCTAAGTCTCTCCTCATAAGGCATCGTTTCCATACCTTTCACCATTTTAGTTGCCCGTCTCTGGACATGCTCCAATTTGTCAATATCCTTTTTTAATTGTGGTGCCCAGAACTGGACACAGTATTCTAAGTGAGGTCTGACCAAGGCAGAATAGAGTGGCACTATTACTTCCCTTGTTCTGGACACTATACTTCTATTGATACAGCCTAAAATCGCATTGGCCTTTTTAGCTGCTGCATCACACTGTTGGCTCATGTTCAACTTGTGGTCTACTAGGACTCCTAGATCCCTTTCGCACGTAGTCTCATTCAGCCAGGTCTCTCCCATCCTATATTTATGCATTTCATTTTTCCGCCCTAAATGTAGTACTTTACATTTCTCTGCATTGAATTTCATTTTGTTAGCTTTGGCCCAGCTCTCCAGTCTATCCAGGTCATTCTGAATTTTGATCCTGTCCTCTAGGGTATTAGCTACTCCTCCTAATTTGGTGTCATCTGCAAATTTGATAAGTATGCCCCTAATTCCCTCATCCAAGTCATTGATAAAGATGTTGAATAGCACTGGGCCCAGGACAGAACCCTGTGGCACCCCACTGGTCACATCTTTCCAAGACGAAGAGGAGCCACCGCTGAGCACCCTTTGGGTTCGGCCGGTCAACCAATTACAAATCCATTGAACAGTTAACTTGTCTAGCCCACATTTTACAAGCTTGTTTGCAAGAATGTCATGGGGAACCTTGTCAAAGGCCTTACTGAAATCAAGGTATGCAATGTCCACAGCATTCCCTTCATCTACCAAGCTGGTAACTTTATCAAAAAAAGAGATCAGATTAGTCTGGCATGACTTCTTTCTCTGAAACCCATGTTGACTTTTTGTGATTATGGCATTGCCTTCTAAATGTTCACAGACTCTCTGTTTAATGATCTGCTCTAGAATCTTCCCTGGTATTGATGTCAGACTAACTGGACGATAATTGTTGGGATCCTCTTTTTTCCCCTTTTTGAAGATGGGAACAATGTTTGCCCTTCTCCAGTCTGCTGGGACTTCTCCTGTTCTCCAGGAGTTCTCAAAGATTATTGCCAATGGCTCTGAGATTATATTTGCCAGCTCTTTTAATACTCTTGGATGTAGTTCACCTGGTCCTGGAGGTTTAAATTCATTTAGATTAAGAAGGTATTCCTGTACTACCTCTTTACTTATTTTGAGCTGGATTTCCCCTATTGTTTCCTCTGTTCCATTATCCTCAGGTTGGTCCTCCTTTCCCTTTTCTGAAAACACTGAGGCAAAGAAGGTGTTGAGTAATTCTGCCTTTTCTCTGTCCCCTGTTAGCATTTTGCCATCTTCTCCACGTAGTGGCCCTATCATTTCCTTGATAGAAAGGTTTGTGGTTGTTCCCAGGACTGCGTGCCAAGGAAAGCTAGGTTGGCTCCATCTATACAGTTTTTTCACTTGTAGATGTGGGTTTAACTGGGTGGGTGTTGCCTCTGGACAGGATCCTGTTGGTGATCTATATTAGCTGTTACATTTTTTTTCAGGGTCATCCAATGATAGCAAGGAAAAGCAGGGCTTAGAAAGGGGAGAAGCTGGCACAAATTGCAATGGCTGGGTAGTCCAGAAGGGGGCTCAGGGCCTCACTATGTTACATATGTTTTTGTTGTGTAGCCACCAAGTGATGCAGCCTGAACATAGGGAGCAAAGGAAGAAAGTCCTCATGGCTCCAGTTGAGCGCAGTTCCATGATGCTCAAAGTGCTGGAGAGCCTCCCCTGTTCCTTCCCCACCTGCCACACCAAATGTCTATCTCACACATACACACACCTGCTAGGATGCTCCCCAGACAGTAAATCCCTGGAGTCTATTCTACTCCACAGGAAGTAGGGGAGGGAGGAAGTAGAGGACCTGGACAATGTCCTCTACCAAGCCAATAATGCTATCAAATAGAGCCTGATGTTCAGGGGTTATCTTTAGTCAAGCCATTAAGCAGTCCAGAAGTGATAAATCTTTCAGGAACACCAAGCTAAGGAAAGATAAAGCTTTCAGGAACTAAGCACCAAGAGCTTAGAGCCAGGAATAGTGTTGTTCTCAACAATGAGCTGGTGTTCCTATCTGCCTTTTTTAGGCAGAGGTGTCTGGCCAACACCCATATCCCAGGCTGTATTTAATAACAGTATTCTTCAGCTGTGTACTTATCAGGACCTTGATTGTAGCACCATACTGTGCCTGAGGGGAAGAGTTTGGGCCAGATGACTGAGCCTCCACCTTTAGTTGTCACTGGGGACCTCCTCCTCCTCTTCCTGCCCTGAGGAAGAGATGGAGGGCTTGGCTGGTCTTCAGGTATCTGCTGACTGAAGTCTGTGCTGCTGCTTCTTCAGAAGAAATCTTAATAGAGGGCATGGCATCAAGCTGCTCCCTCTCTCTTTAGTGGACTGGCAAAGGATGGAGATATCTGTTCAGCATCCATCAAGTCTTGCTGAGAAGGGAGCCCTTCAGCTGCATTGGCCTTCATCTTCTCAGAGAAGTAGCCATCATCAGGAGCAAGAACCTCCTTAAAATATGGCTCATCTGTCTTAGATTTCTCCACTTCCAAAGGGTGAAATATGATAGCTCCAAGCACCCTGTTTCCATAGTTCCTTACCTCCTTCTTGTCCACTGCACCTTACATTTTGTTTTTGCCATAATTAGTTATTAAATTCACCATTCTGGTTTGAAAAAAAAATATAAATGGGACTTCTACAGCACCCTTTTAGATCTCCAAAATTTCTAATCCCACATTTGAGGAAGAGTGTCCTTTGTGCATCATCACTGAGTGATCACATAGAGAGGAGAACTGTATGTTTGGGTAGGTCAACTGGATGGCAAAAAATATTGTGTCCCCTACTGTGCCTCTCTCACTATGCTCCATCCCTTCCATCGTCAAACAACTGGTTGCTCAGCAAGGTTGTGGAACGCTATACTGAACGAACCAGAAAAGTCTCTCAATTTCAGTTCACGCCTAGCTTAATCAGGTACAGGCCCAATAGGAAACAAGGCAGTTCCCCCCCCCCCTTGTTTATGACTTTCAATTGATGGTTTTGGTTTCTCCAATGCTGTTTATTTGCTTCTTTGATTTTATTAGTGTTCTGTGTTGTAAACAATTCATATAATTATGGATTTTGTACTAGTTGCCATTTGATAACTCTGAGAAGGAATGCAACTTCTATATTTGATTGGCCAGTTAGGTGTTTTAGTTTTTACCTTTTTCATAGGAATAATTCCCTTTTCAGTGGTGCAACAGTTCTCATGTTATCCCACATCACTGCACTTGTTGCCATCTATGGTCTAGAGCAAGGGTGGGATTGGATGCCTCCAGGTTTTGTTGAAGTGCAGTTTTCAGCAGTCCTACCCAGCAGAGCCAATGGTGTGGAACTTCCTCCTTTTCTGTGGGGAGAACGGGGGAATGACGGGCCTGATCCATGACCAAGATACACCAGAAGGGAGTCTGTGTATCCTGGCTCATGTAGATTAGCCCTATGTTTCCCATTTTCTTACTGGCATGATCATTCAATTTTCATCCTGAACCAAACTGCAAGTCTTTTGTTAAAAAAAGCTTCACATGGATACTTGTGCAGTGTGTGTGTTTGTGTGTGTGCCTTCAAGTTGCCTGTAAATTTATGGTAACCCCATGAATATAATAGGGTTTTCTTAGGAAAGGAATACTTAGAGATGCTTTTGCCAGTTCCTTCCTCTGAAATACAGACTACAGCACCTGGGATTTGTTGGTGGTCTCCCATGCAAGTACCAACCAGGACTGACCCTGGTTAGGGCTGATATGATCAGACAGGATTTGGTGCCTTTACATATTTGTATGCAATTTCTGCTGTATGCAGCTATGTTGTGTATTTTATCATTGATTCAAGCATGTCTGTGCATATTGTTGAAATTATACTTGTGCAACTGTGGTTGGATATATATAAGTTATTGCATACACATCCCCAAAACACATTACAAGTCTTGGAAGTACATCAGATTATGAAGAACAATGGATTCCATTCAATTGGCTATCTAGGGAGGTGCAAAAACGGCCACCACTGCTGCTGCCATCACCTCCTGCTCCTCCTCCTCCTGCATTGAAATATGAATACACTCTCTTTTCCTCTTATCCTCAGACATTACACAGGTCGTCTGAATTTGGATCTCACCTTCCTGCCATGTTGCTGCTTTCTGGAAGGCATACCCAATAATGTGGTCTACTGCACTCCATTTGCTTTGTTGGTATGTGTTTCCTTGCTGCCTGCTTGAGGCCACTTCCAGCTGTAGCCACAGTTGTGTTCTTCCAAGTCAACATTTAGCAATAAGAAGAATTCTGGCATTTTTATAAATTCATCATATTTGCCTTGCTTATTCAGAAGCTGTATATTGGAGCAAGTGACCTCTCTTCTGACATGTTGTCAAGACCGTTTAAAAAGATAGATCACATGTTCAGTATTCCTTCAGACTTTCAAGAAACAGAAATTGCAGGATAGAAATTTGTATGGAGGAGGGTTAACTGCTGGAATAATTTGAAGTAGTCATTTCCCCTCCATTCTGACAGTCTGGTCTGAGCAAGGACATTTTATATATAGATTCACCATGCTGTAACAATCTTTGATAGACATAGGAACCAGGACATTATGTTTTTAATAATATTTCATTAAACTTTTTTGTCAGAAATAGTGGGGTGGGAACATATAAAGGCAAAAAAATAATCACTTTCCAATCTGTTCAAATTAAAATCTCATAATAATGTGGGGGAATAACAATATCATTATCTTCCCACTTTTTTCAAAAGATAAACAGTGAGCTGTGTTTATTCAAATATGTTAATAAAATGTGGCAATTAATTTACAAATCCACAGATTATTTGCAAGATAAGGAAGAAATCATTTTTATTATTAAAAAAATCTCATCATGTAATGTAATTAATTTTCACTAATTTCCATGTCTATTAAAATATCAAAGATAAATTAATAATGTACTTCGGCTTAAGCAATGCTTATGCATGCTATGGATATCAATTGTAAGTGTTTCACTTAGTTTTAATGATTTGTATATTCAATAAAATATCCATTAGTTGGCTGATGACTGAAGAATGATCTCAGAATCATGCTGGAGAATGCTGACAGAAGCTTGAACCTCACCCACCCACTCACCTCCCCCCCTTCCCTCTCTGAAAGGGACAGGCAGGACAGTGGCAGAGAGAAGCAATTTTCCTAACTTCCCACTCTGATGCAGTTTGTCAAAGCACCATATGCCACCATGTTAAGGCTAAGCTGGGGTTCTGGCCTTTGAACTGCCAGTTTAGCTCCCCTGTAGAGGTAACCCTGAGTAGCTGCACTCCAGAGTGCCCCCTACAGGCAAAAAATATTGCCACCATTCACTGTAGTGTTTATAACCAGCCCAGTGAGACTCTTCCATCCTATCCCCAGAGAGACAGAGAAATGTAGCAAAACCAAGAGGTATAGACAGATGCAGCATAAATGTCTAGGAAGATTAAGAAGATTTATTTTATTCAAGCAAGTTAAAGTTATATCAATCCCCCATGAGGCAGGCTTCTTCCATGCCCTAGGCACACTTTAAAGTTACAGAAATAACAAGGTATTAAAGTCAAAGCATTCAGTTATTCTAAGTTACATTCAATTACAAAGTTCAGATACATCCAACCAAAGTGGAAGAATTTAACATAATACCCTAACGCGATCCTAAACAGGCCCTAAATGTTCTACTCACTGCTTTGCAATCTGCTGGCTTTCAGATGGTATCAAGGAAACTGTGAGCTAAGCAAGGTCTCTTGCTCTAACAGGCCATTCCCCAGCCTTGGCTGTACATGCTGGACTATCTAGAGCCTCCTTAGTCCTTTCCAAGCTGCATGGTCTGACTCTGCCATGGCCTCACACAACAGCAGTTATACGTTAACTGGGATTCCTGATTCAAGAGTTGTGATTGGCTATTTCTCATCTGGTGATGTGATGTCATTGATGATGCCATCTCATGAGCTCCTGTGGAGGTGGTGTTTTAGACTCTCACTTCCAGTTAACCCTTTCCTTACCTGATGTCATGTTGGCAAGACAATACTGTTTGCAGATAAAGGGAAATGTAGTTCTCTGGCAGAATGATGGGAGTTGCAGGATGATGGAAAACACATCATGACAGAAACATTAATATTTTCTATAATAATTCCTCTATTGTGTAATGTCCATTGTAATGTCACCAGCAATGGATGCTTACTTTAAATATTGATTGATTGATTTAACAAATGTAGATGGGTTCTTTCCATGCAAATATCTTTTGGCAAAAATTAGGCATTTGCACAACAGATGCCACATACTCGTTTCAGGAGCTGGGCCTCTTAGCCACCCATAGTTCCTAATGCCAGAGTGATATAGTGTTTAGAGTGCAGGATCAGGTCATGGAAGATTATGACCTTAACTACACAAGCTATTTACCCTGTTATGCCCCAATCTGAGAGCACTGCAATCCAAATGACACTGGCATCTACCCTGTTCTGCCCCCAGGCAGTCCTGATGACCTCCAGGGCAGGCAGAAACAGGACTCAGATGGGGACAAGGTAGGGTAGGGCCTGAGACTGTGGTTTAAAAAAATAGCCGGTTTACTCCATCTGTACTGGAAGGAAATGGATTGGGCCTCACGTGTCCATTGGAGCCCACCCCTGCAGGCTGGCTCTAGCTGCCAGTTGCCCTTACTCTTCTCTGTCCAGGAAGCAGGCTGGTCACATACAGGGAGCTTTCTCACTTTGGTATGGGCTGCTTTCTGGACTCAGCAGAGCAAAAAATATGGTGGTGGTGGTGGCCTCTGCTTTGACAGGCCAGCATTCTTTCTGGACTTCAGCACATTTTGTCACATCCTGGTTCATGTAGATGAGCCTTCAGGTTCAATTCCCCACTGAGCCATGAAATTCGAAATATCTCACAGGGTTGTTGTGAGGACAAAATGGAGAGGAGAAGAGCCACTTTGCGAGAATGTTGGAATATAAATGTAGCCAACAGTGAATACAAAAATTAAAATAATTTCAAAGTTCAACTTTGAGTATGAAATTCAAATGCTTCTCTAGGCAAACTCCTCTCTATATAGTGAAAAATAATTAGTAGGAACCATATATGGCAGCATCTAATATATTATAGTGGAAACCCGATAAGATCAACAAAAACTTATTTCCCCAAGAATGGGAGCATAGGCAAGCTGTTTTATGGGCTGATTTGCCAATCACTAGGATGATGCTAAAGTTAGGATGGTCCATGACATCATATCCCCCATTTCTATGTATGGTTGTGAAAGCTGAACAGTGAAGAAAGTTGACAGGAATAAAAACAACTCATTTGAAATGTGGTGCTGGAGAAGAGTTCTGTGGATACCATACACTGCTAAAAAGAAAAAAAAATGAACCATACAGTAAATCAGGCCTGAGCTCTTCCAAGAAGCCAAATGAATAAACTGAGGCTGTCATACTTTGGCTATATTGTAAGATACAAATCATGCTTGGTAAAGTGAAAGGCAGTAGGGGAAAAAAAAAAGGGGAGAACACATTCTAGATGAATATACTCACTCAGGGAAGCCACAACCCTGAATCTGCAAGACTTGAGCAGGGCTGTTGAGGATAGGCTGACTTGGAGGTCTCTTATTCATGGGGTGTGCCATAAGTCAAAGTCCACTTGAAGGCAGTTAACAACAACAACAACAACAACAATGGTGAAAATACAGATCTTCCAAAAATGATAATATTCCTATCCTGTTTTCCTCTGTGTCATGCTGGAGGAAATGAACTTGTAGTGAGCCATTTGTGCATATTGGCCACCAAGTGATCATCAATAGAATTTCTGAGCATTTTTGCCCTTGTTTTCCACATAGTTGGTTTGCTTGAGGCTGGAAAAAAACACCCATAAGCTTTTTCTGGTACTTAACCTACAGCTAGCTACCAAGTGCCCACTGGAATTGGCCGTGATACAAAATCTATCAATCATACTACAAGTCATTAAAGGTACATTCAGCACTGTGTCCTGGTGCTACTCTCAAAGTATCCCTTGAAAAAAATATTACAAAATGTCTTTTTAAATCAGGGAGGGAGAATCACACTCTGTCAGTGTGATTTTTCATGTCTTTGTGTATGTGTGTGTTGGGGGATTAATGTGGAATCCTATATATGTAACTTGTGCATTCTACAGCAAATTAGATTTACAATAAAGTGCATCCTTTTTTTAGTATCCTCATAGCCAAACAGCAGAAATTGGTAGACTTTTTTTAAAAAATCAGTTTCAAGACTTAGTGCCTATTTTAACAAAAGCTCCTATTACAGAGCAATTACTTCACATTAAGTGAATGTGGGGGATGTTTAAAGATCTCTCTTCAGGCAAATCAGAAAAGAACAGGTGTATATGGCTTAAACATCAATGACTTGCTCCAGAGGTAGCCTGTGATGTGACAGTTTACTCCAGGGAATTGATGCTCCAAATGAATATGACTCAAAATAATTGCCAAATCTCATGGTTTGATCTTCTATACTGTTGTGATTGCTTACCTTGTGGAGCACCAAATTGAGCCGGATGGAGTGGAAATCCTTCAGCCTCTCTAGACACTTGCCCAGGTACATACAGTCAACATCTTTCTTAACAAGTGAAAGCAACAGGATGTCATTCCAAAAGGCCTGCAGGTGAAGAACCCACTTCTCCTCGCAAAAACCACCAAAATCTCATCCATGCTAAATCACAGGAGTAACATTCAGTTCTTAAAGTGCTAGTGGTGGACATGTGATAATTCCATGGCAGTAGTAGCACATGACTATGGAAACATGCAATAGTTAATGTAATAATGCCACTATGTTTCCGCTTTCCTCAGTAGTGGAATTACAGCATTTTTAGATGCTAATCTGATAAAGTCCTCAGCCTCAAGGAAGAAAATACTATGCACAGTCTCAGGAACAATCCTAATATTGTCATCAAAGGTGGTGGCAAAGGATGAACTGTAGTCATCATGGACAAATCTGACTACATACAGGAGGCTGAGAGGCAACTGTCCAACTGTTTACAAAATCCTGTCTAATGTTCCCACAGATGAAAACTGGAAGGAATTACACAAACAACTCAGGGAATTTCCCATGGAGTTACACAGCCAAATATGGATTGACATACCCCAGGAACCTTGATCTAGCACATTCAAGCTATTACCCAAAATCCATAAACAGGGCAACTCTGGACCACCCATTGTCTCAAGCATTGGGACACTCACAGTTGGTGCCTCTGAATATATGGACAATAGTATTACAACAAGCATTCCACAAGCTACAGTACACATCATATGAAGTAAAACAACAACAAGGCAAGATTTGTATCCAGGTCTAATCTATTACAGAACAGACTGAAGACAGGAAATTGTAGTATCCCAGTTGTGGTCATGTACAACTCCAAATTGAGACCACTCAGTGGTATCATCAATAACACTGCCCCTTGGTGGTAGGACTTTACTTGCCAACAGACAGCGTCCCAATCTCCAACAGTGATTTACCAACAGAGGGCCACACAACACAGATGAGGAGATGGCTACAAGACCTCACCACAAACCCAGATGCCAACTCTGCCTACAGAACTACTCAGGAAATGTCATCACAGGACCTAATCACATCACCCATGATATTAGAGGTATTTTCACTTGCTCATCCTCTAATGTAATATATGCCTTCTCTGTCAACAAATGCCCTTCAGCTCTCTACATTGGGCAAACAGGCTAGTCTCTCTGCAAGAGGATAAATTTACATACATCAGACATTAGGTATGGGAATACACAAAAACCAGTTGCAGAACACTTCATTATTCCTAGACATTCTATTTCTGACCTAAAAACAGCTGTCCTTGAACAGAAAAACTATAAAGTAAGAATGGAATGAGAAACAGCAGAATTGGAATATAACCAAAAACCCCAGTCCATTGACAGTGGATTGAACAGAGACAATTGTTTCCTGGATCACTACACATATTACAATGCCAGTTAACATCCTAGCTCATCAGGGCTCTCTTGGGTGGTTTAACACATTTCCTTTCTGGTTCCCAGCCAGCATCACCCATAGGGTTATCTATGGATTTAGACAACATCTTTCCTCCTGCCTTTGCCCTTCAATGTATTGGAAGTGAAGAAGCATCAATGTTTGTTTACAACTCCGTGGGAATGTTTCTGACCTGTATTTACTTCCTGCTTGCAGAGGTCACTCCCCCCTTCTTTGCCCCCAAGTAGTTTTAGTGTTTTTACAAGCCTTTGTCTAAGAAACTAGCAGCCAGCAACATGAGACAGCTCTGCTTCATGACCTCTTACATGCATGCATAGGAGTCAGATTTAGGGACTCCTTCATCTGAGTTAGGTAAGTCTTTTCTATCTACTTTTCTTATCCAAGATGTATTCTCTACCACAATAAATGTAAGCTCTGCTTTATAACTTTACTGAGCATCCAGAATGTTTTATGTCCTGTCTTGTACCTGAAGTGAAGCACTGGAGGTCCGCTGCAACCTATTTAATATAAATACCAAAACCAAATCTAACAGGTTATGGATGCCCAGCAGCCCCCCATAATGGCTCAACCTAGCACAAATGGGCATGCTTTGATACCCAAATTCAAAGTGGATGATTTCCATTCATGGCTATTCAGAGGAAGGCATCCTGGATGCCCTGGAGATGCTGAGACCAGCAGAGGGAGAATTCAGCATCACTCAGTGGGAATACAAGAGCAGTAAGGCAAGAAGTTTAATAATTCAGTGTTTAGAAGGCATTCACCTCATTCACATTAAGAATGAGAGATTTGCTAAAAATATGATTCAATCCTTAAAAGATTTATTGGTCAAACTCATCTGCAAAAGGACAGCTGTGAGTTGAGAGAACCAGAAGGCAGCTGACCAATCCAAAGACAGCTGGAGCTAGCCAATGAGAGAGCTGCTGGGAGCAGATAAATAGCCCAGGTTGTGTGAGAGAAAGGGAGTTGGGGGGACTGTTTGTAGAGAGGATAGGGACGGTTATTAGAAGAGATAGGAACCGAGAGAGTTCAGTGAAGAATCAATTGGTCAGAGTTCCTGAGGGAACTAAGTTTTAAAAGGATAAGAGTGGAAGAAAGGATAACTCTTCTTATTTACGGAACTCTAGTAGAGAGAGGTTCTGTGTTGTTAGTTTGCAACAGTCAGAAGAGATGAAGTATTGTATATGAAATAGCTACATTAGATGTGAACCTGTAACTCAGAACTGTTATTACCAAGTTTTAAGAACAAGACATCATGCCTGCATGTTTAAAAGAAATACACCATTCTACTGTTTTATTAAAACCTATATTGGCCTCTGAATTAGTATTTGAAAACTGCTACCATTTTGTTATCAGTACATTATTCACGGGGAAGTGATAAGTGCCAAGAAGCCAGTCACTTAAGATTTTAAAGATAAATAGATGGGGAAACAGTGGTAGTTTACCACATAAATATTTCTGGGTTATTGTACAGATCACTATTTGCCTTACAACTATAGACTGATTATGATTCTTTGAAGCATATGGAAATGATCCTGCCCTTAATGGATAAATTGGCTATAGCAAGGGGTGAACTTAATAATCAACAAAAGATTGGAGTTTAACTGTGATCTCTACCAAAGGAATTTTCACCCTTTATTTCTGGGATTAATGTGATTACAGACCCATTGTTTAAGGATGTTTTAGCTAAGTTCAGGAGGGAGGCTTAGCATATGTCTCTGTGTAAAGCCAAGTCTGGCTGTGAGAGTGGAATTGAGGGTTTTGGCTCAAATTACACTGCCATAGAGCAACACAAGTGAGGGCCATTTGCATATCAAGCCCCCAGAGTTCAGTGGCCAATGAGAGAAGGAGCCAGATATTATGAATGTGGCCAGAGGGACTGTATAGCCAATAGGAGACTTGAAAAACCAGTCAATGGTAGCTTTCACTTTAACAAAGGCAGTCTACAAAGCACTCAGGAGAGGAAGACAGAGGAGATAATTAAAGGCACAAGGGTTCAGGTGGTCCTCACAATTATAAGAGTTTTACAGCAACCCAGACTCAGTCTGATGATGAAATTATTCTCATAGACTCGGGGGCGATCACAGGAAGGATCACAGTGAGAAGTGTTGCGTACTTTGATGAGACTAAGATAACAGATGTGAACCATACAGACACAGACTGCACAACAGAAGAATCTCACAACACAGAACAGGTAATAGCCTACTGCCTGAAAGTGGAGATGAAGCCTGCCTCCCTCAAACACCCATCACAGATGAAGAAGTGGAAGTGAATACACAAGCAGAATGGGATGCAGAGCAAGCAGGAGTAAGTTCAGAGCTGGAAGTCACCACAGAAGCAGACGGGGCCCTGGAACCAGAATGTAGATGCTCATCCCAATCAAATAGAGGAGTGCCACCCCTACACCTTTGCCCTACCTTGCAAGGACAATGGTGCCACATGAAACTTCCACTTGGGAAGAAATCAAAAGGCTGCCTGCAGCAGAAGCAAGCAAATGGAAAGAAGCAGCACAGGAGGAAATAGACGCCCTGCACAAGAATCAAACCTAGACACCCACATAACTGCTAATTGGTAGGAAGCCTGTGGGGTGTAAGTGGGTCTTTAAAATCAAACACGATTCAGAAGGGGAAATCCAGAGATACAAAGCCAAAATTAGTAGCCAAGGGCTACTCCCAGAGATATGGGGAGGACTATGATGAAATTTTTGTACCTGTAGTGAGAGATGGCAGAATAAGAATACTTTTGAGTGTGGCAGTATCCAGAAAAAAATGCATGTTGAACACTTGGATGTCTAGACAGCTTTCTTAAATTGACAACTTAAGAAAGAGATCTATATGGAACAACCTCCTGGATTTGAAAAGGAAGGAAGCAAATCGCTTGTTTGCAAACTTCAGAAAGGGCTTTATGTTCTAAAAAAAAGCTGCAAGAGCTTGGAATGAAAAACTAAATGAGATGCTAATCAAGGAAGGCTTTACACAAGGCAAGGCTGATCCCTGTTTCTATACACGATACAAAGATGACAAATGGACCTAGATTTTCACTTAAGTTAATAAGAATAATAATAAAATTTATTTATATACCGCCCTTTGGTAATCCAATCAGGGCGGTTCACAACATTAAAAAACCATATAGTAAAACAATATACTCTCTCCCCCCCTTAAAGTTATTAAATCAATTACAAATTAAAACAACAATTAAAACATTTTATAAAAACACATACCTACATTTGGCAATAACAGTAGGTCCCCAGTGATATTCAGTTCTGTTAACAAAGGAGGCTGTGGGGACTCTCCTGAAGGAGGGGGGGTTCCCGAGGCCAGGATAATCTATTCTGGAAAGGCCTGCTGGAAGAGAGCCATCTTGACAGCCTTTTGAAGCTGTCCAAAGATGTCAATTGATGGATCTCATCTGGCAGGCCATTCCACAGTTTGGGTGCAACAACAGAAAAAGCCCTCCGGGAGGTAGCTGAAAGCCTCAACTTTTGAGGCTGCAGCAAATTCGTCCCAGAGGACTGGAGTGCGCGCGGGGGGGGGGTATAAGGGAGGAGACGGTCCCTGAGATAGCTTGGACCCAAGCCATTTAGGGCTTTAAAGGTGATAACCAAAACCTTATACTGGGCCCAGAAACCAATAGGCAGCCAGTGGAGGAACATCAAAACTGGAGTGATGTGCTCCCTCCTAGATGTTCCTGAAACAAGCCTAGCTGCCATATTTTGTACTAACTGTAGTTTCTGAACCAAGCACAAGGGTAGCCCCATGTAAAGCGCATTACAGAAATCTAGGTGCGAGGTTACCAGCGTGTGAATGATGGTCTCGAGGTCCCTTGCTTCTAGAAAAGGGCGCAGCTGGCATATCAGCCGAAGCTGGTAACAGGCACTCCTGACTGTTGCATTTACCTGATTTATTATCAGGAGTGACGAGTCAAGGAGCACACCCAGACTGCGAACACAGTCACTGGAGGAGAGTGTGACCCCATCCAGGACTGGAGATTGCAACCCAATTCTTGGTTTCGGGGCTGCTACCGTGAGCACTTCTGTCTTGTCTGGATTCAGTTTCCATTTGTTTTTCCTCATCCAGCCCATTACCGCCCAAAGACATTCATTGAGAGAAGAGATGTCATTGGAATTCAAGACCGATAAACAAGATATGGAGAATAGATTTGAGTGTCATCAGCATACTGATAACACCCAGCTTCACAACTCCGAATAATCTCACTCAGCGGCTTCATATAGATGTTAAATAACATCGGGGACAGGAAAGCTCCCTGTGGAACTCCCCAGGTGAGCTCTCTTTTGCTCGAACAACTGTCCCTGAGCAGCACTCTCTGGGACCTGCCCAAGAGGTAGGACCAGAACCACTGCAATGCAGTGCCTCCGATACCCAACCCCTTCAGGCGGTCCAAGAGGATGCCATGATCTATTGTATCAAAAGCCGCTGAGAGGTCTAAGAGCACCAACAGGGTCACATTACCCCTGTCGGTGTTCAGACGCAGATCGTCGGTCAAGGCAACCATGACAGTCTCAACCCCAAAGCCTGTCCTGAAGCCAGTTTGAAATGGGTCTAGATAATTGGTTTCATTCAAGACAGCTTGGAGTTGAAGAGCAACGTTGATGATTTGATTTTAGCTTACCAAGATGAGACTGATTGTGAAGAAATCTTAAACCATCTAAATAATGAGATAGAAGTGAAAAGACTAGGAGACATCACTTATTATTTGGGAATGCAAGTAGAAAGAGAGGAAGATAGAAGCTATCTCCTCAGTTAAGAGCAAAAGATTCATTAACTCATGGAATACCTAGAACTCAAGGAGGCCAATCTGGTGGCCACACATATGGAAGCAGACTACTTTAAGACAGATGAGCACAGTGAGCCTCTACCAAATAATAATAAATACAGAAGTGCTATAGGAAAGCTGCTGTACCTAGCCACCTCCACAAGACCAGATTTGCTTCAGCAGTTGGAATTCTCTGTATAAAAACCAACTCACCAAGAAGAAAGGATTGAAATGCAGTAAAGAGAGTGGACCGATACTTAAAAGGTACTGCGCACTTAAAGTCGTGAGCAATCCCAGACTAGTAGCTTACACAGCTGCAGATTGGGCAGAAGACCTTACAGATCATAAATTCACCAGTGGAAACCTGTTCTTCTATGGAGGTGACACGTTGAGCTGGATGAGCAAGAAGCAACAGGCTGTACCACTCTCCTCTACTGAAGCAGAATATACATCAGCTGCTCAAGCATGTCAGGGATTTATGTGGCTGTGCCAATTGCTAGAGGAACTTGGAATAATTGAACCAAAGCCTGTAGAGCTCCATGAAAACAATCAAAGCTGCCTAAACCTCTCACAAACTGGGAGAGTCAATTCACATATGAAGCACATTGATGTGAAGCATCACCTGTTGAGAGATCTACGAGAGAAGGAGTTTATTGAGATAAGTATTGTCCATCTAGAGAAATGATAGCAGACATTCTCACCAAGCCACTCCCTAGAGACCACTTCCAGTTCCTGAGAGAGAAGATGAATCTTGTGGACTTAAACAAGTGTCGCTGAGAAAGGGTGTTAGAAGTGAAGAAGCATCAACACTTGTTTACAACTCTGTGGGCATGTTTCTGACCTATATCTACTTCCTGCTTGCAGAGGTCATCCCCCCTTGCTATGCCCCCAAGTAGTTTTAGTGTTTTTACAACCCTTTGTCTCAGAAGCTAGCAGCCAGCAATATGAGGCAGCTCTGCCTCAAGGCCTCTTACATGCACACATAGGAGTCAGCTTTAGGGACTCCTTCATCTGAGTTAGGTAACTCTTTTCTATCTACATTTCTTATCCAAGATGTATTCTCTGCTGTAATAAATGTAAGCTCTGCTTTATAACTTTACTGAGCATCTGGAATGTTTTATGCCCTGTTTTGCCACAGAAGCTCATGAAGCACTGCTGCTATCTTCTTTAATATAAATACCAAAAACCAAATCTAACACAATGACCATCATTAAAACTGAACTTGTCACCTCAACACCATACCCTCAAGTTTTGCATTTCTATAGCTATCCACATATACAGCCTGTTCATAAAGGCCTGTTCCTAGGCACTTTACGCCGTGCATCTGAGGAAGCAGGCTTAAGTCTACAAAAGCTTATGCTACAAACGTCTTTCTCTCAGTTAGTCTCAAAGGTGCTACAAAATCCCTTTGCTTACCTTGTGGAGGTACATTTATATGCATGTACCCATGGAAACAAAATGTAGTGGATTTTATTTTACTTTGTTTGGCTCCACTTTGCTTACCCACCATATCAATGTTAAGAGCAAAAAATTTCTTTGACTGTAAAGGCATTGTGGCAGTGTATTTTCACTATGTGTTTATGTTTGTGTATGCTTGTAATATAAATTGATAAGGGTTACAACTTAGTACTGGGGGAAAAGTGGAAAGACAGATTTTATAGGGTTTGGGGAATACTTGAGAGGGAATTAGATGCAACCTTACAGGGCAGCCTCCATGAACATAGCACTCTACAAATGCTTTAGAAAGAAACTCTCATAATTCCTGTTTGCATGGCCAATGGTCAAAGATGATGGGATTTACCATCTAAAACATGTGACAGGTACAAGGCTGTGGAAGGCTGATACAGAGGTATCATGAATGGCTAGAAGCAAGAGGAAGGATGTTGGAAAAGTCTTGGTCAACATACAAATTGTGTGATTTTTTTAACAGGTTTTGAAAGGAAGAGAAAACATGACTAAGTATTAATATTGGAATTGTACATCTCCCCCAGTATGATCTGGAGATTGATTTGCTATTTAAATCATGTCCCATCTTCTTCAGATTGAGGTGGACCTGGCCCAAATCAATTTTGTATCTAGTGTATCACAGTTCAGGAATCTAGGTTACTGTTCCTCCCATTCAAGCCTAGTGAGCTGTAACTTTTCTATTTCTTCACATCTAGATGAAATTTTGAGGCATGGGTGCCCTCTGGAGGGGATGAACCCTACTAAATTGCAGACAGGTAGACTGGGGTTAAAATAGCTTTAAAACTCAATTTAACACTCTTTTTCTGGATGAACATGATTGAATTAATGTATGTGTGGGGAGTTATCTGTATCTATGTATTATGTGTATTCTGCTTTACCAAACAACCAATGCTGAGTCTCTCTCTGTTGTTCTTGTCTGATGCTTTAGTCTAGGATTGTAAAAAATATTTTTATGCTAGACTTACATTTTTAAATAATGAAAAAGACCTCAGAGTAAAAGGGAAAGGATAGAATGATTGTAATTAGAAAGGCCTGCCTAACCCCCATGTAAATAAGCAGTACACCACGTGGTAGTTTTAGTGGTGGTGGAAGCTGAAGAAAATGTGTTGTTTTTAAAGTTGTGCCTTTAACAATAACTGTCTCTCACACACTCACATCCTTTTACTCCCAGGCCAAAAGAGTTGGTCATTTGATTTAACTAATGTAATTGGCAATATACATCTAAGAATAGTGGGAATCACATTTTTTTAACTGAAAAGTACATGCATGTATATGCAAACCACTCTAGAACGGTTAAATTAAAACTTTAAAAATGAGGGAAAAAATCTCACAATTGTGTACACATGAACACAAACAGTTTGAGAAGACAGGGACAAGGAAAACAATCTTTGATCTTCCTAAAATAATAAATACACAAAACAATCACAGACAAAGTTCTCAATGGTCTTATCCAATTGATCTGTTTAGTTTCTCTTTCTGCCTAGCCCCAAGCAAACCCTAAGCTAAGGAACAGAAAAAAATCAGGAAATAAGTAACATATAACTTCAGTAATATCACACACATACTTTCCTCATGTATAACTCAATCTGAACTGTCAAAAAAGATTAATGAAACCCTTGTCACAGATTGGAAGTTATCACTCCAACTCTAATTCAGTCTGCCCCTATCAGAACACACAATTAGGGACATCAGTTTTTGTAAATTTCATCCTCACAGTCAAGAACAAATAATGTTACAATTTTTCTCATCACTGCAAAAGAGTAATTGAAAACTGTGCTGTTTTTGCAGACTATTCACAGTTTTGGTCTTTTCAGTGCAAAAAGAATATGTATCCAGACCTGCGTTGTGTGTTGTGGGAGAGGATCTGTTTTTTCTGGCTTCCAATGGACAGGGGCCAGGGTTTATGGCATTTGGTGTAAGGCACTGTGATGCCAAGTGTTTGGGGATTGAGCTAGGGTATTTTTAAACTCCATCCACTCCTCTTCACTTCCTTTTTGGGTAACACTTCAGACATGGTCTTTGAAGATGTCAGGGTGGCATGGCAGTGACAGATGACAGCAAGACAGAATGGTGACACTTTTGGAAGGGATTGATCAGAGGGAGTTTGTATCAGGAGGGCAGCTCATGGACCACGTTGGCATTGAGACATCCAGCTGAGTGAATCTATGGTAGGGATGTTTCAGGGGAGTAGAATGGTTGGTGGTCAGTTTTTTTATTATTATTATTGAGTCAGTTTAGGCCACCATGACATCACATGGCAAAGGCTCCTACCCCCTGTTTTCGTAGTGTCAAAGGCCATGGCTAGGCCTCCTTTACAGGCCTGGGGGGCATAGGTAGGCCTGTTAGGCCCCATTCAAAGCTTTGACCCCCCCCCTTTGCTTCTCTCATAGGCCATACTACATTGTGGTAGGCTCCATCGCAGGCAAGGATGGACCCTGGCAGTAGCTTGGTCCTTGGTAGGCTGGGTAGGCCCCACTGAGCATTATCATAGGCATGGTAGGCCCTGCTAGGCCCTTCTGGATGCTGCTGGGGTCTGGTAGCCACCACTAGGCCTTTGTAAGCCAGGAAGGCCCTGCTGCCTGAGGCCACACACATTGAGAAATATGTTGTGCTATGACTCCTGGCCCCATCTCCAGGGTCCTACATGTGCCCACAATTTATTATTCAAGATGGACATTTGTAGTGGTAAACCTTATGCACATAGATCATGTTCCTATATGCTTTCAGTGTTGTGTAAATATACACCAGTGCTATGCTGGATCCCACAGCTGACACAACTAATTGTGTAATTGGAGCAAAGACCTTGAGACCACCTGTTACACAGTAGTTAAATCGCTCTCTACACATGAAGTCAAAACTGTGTGAGAGAATGCTGTGTATATTATTGCAGAATGATGGGACCCCAGTTGCCTAACCACTGAGAAAGCACAATTGTGTTGCGCAACAGTTTTTTTTGTTTTTGTTTTTTTATGCTAGTATATTGCACTAACAGAATTCTGGCCATAGAGGTCTACATAACTATCATGTGTTTAGGCTTTGCTAGCAGGATGGCCATTGTATCAATCTGCAATATGTGGAAGTCACAGGATGGGCTTAGGAAGCTGAAAGACATGGGGGTGAAGCCAATGGCAGGGTCCCAGTACACTTTACATGTGTGGTCCCCTATCATGTGAGTATTAGCAAATCTGTTTGTTTTTACTTCCTCTACTATTCAAAACCTCAGGTTATTTCTATCTGTGATGTTATGAAATTGGTGCATTTTGGTAATTTAGACATTTGCTATGTCCCATAGTTACATGGACATTTGCAATGTCCCACACATTTCTTCCACAAGATTTTTTTTAGAATATCAAGTTCTTTCTGTCTCTAATATGATGAAGCATATGAAATTTGGTAAACTCTTAAGAGAGGGAGGAACAGCTAAAAGAAAATTCCCAGCCACCTCCTATTTGAAAAAGAGGTTCTTATAATGAGCTCACACTGCTTAGATATGTTATGAAAATACCCATTTCATTAATATTACAGAAAAACTAGAAGCTCCCAATCTGCAGTTTAGCCACTATACTCCCAATCTCAAGCATGCCATTAATGACATTGATAATGACACCATCTGTGTTGCAGTCAAATAACTTTCAGAGAAAATTTTTACTAGTTTGAACTTACAGTATTCTAAAGTAAAGTTTGCCATTGGCAAAAAAGGGTAATATGGAGAGGTGTAATGAAGACATTTAAAACACATCAACATTTATGTGATTTCAAGGCAAAAGCCATTGGAGTGAAGGCCTCTGTTTCATTCAGCTGATGAAAAATATTGCATCAAGGTGGCAAGATTTCATTAATTAGGCATTATTTGAAGACAGTATCAAGACTGGGCCAATTACAGCCAATGTAAATAGATGTAACTGAAAATGAATGGAACTGAAGATGTAGATTCATCCAAATACAGAAATATGATCCATTTCTTGAGTTTTCAACATGGATGATCCCCAAAATTATAGCACCAAGAAAACATTGGAATCCTGAATTCACCCTGAAATGCAATCTCTTATATTGTGTGTTCAGTTTTTTAAAAAGTAAAGATCATAAGTGCCAGCACTGTGGTGATCTTATTCATTCCATTTGTGGGACAAATTCTGAAGATGGTGTCCCCTTTTTCACAGGAAAGAGTTGGTGAAAAGAGCCATGAGACAAACTGCTTACAAAAAACAAGGCAACTGAAGAGAACATCCGATGAATCTCACCCAGCTGTGGAAGTTAGATCTTCCAACAGAGTTCCTGAAACTGACAAAAATGCCATGGGTATGACCAGTGGCATCTTCTGTCAGAGACACAGTCACTGGTTATTGATATGACCCGTGACAACTCAAAACATCCCAACACAACTATAGGGAGATCCATCTGACATCCTCATTAACTAACACTTCTTTCTAGCAGGCATTCATTCCTTGATTTTTTTTATTTTTATCATCGATTTTACTATTTTTGTTTTACTGATGGCTCTTTACATTCTAATATTTTATGGTTTGAGAGTGTTTGTGCTAATTTATTTGTTTTAATTTAAAATCCATGATTTTATTGTTGTTGTTGTTTTAAAATATATTCCTAAGTAGTCCTGTGGGTAGTTGAGAGGTACACACACACACACACCAAGCAAACTATGTTTGAGAGGAAGGAAAACATTCTAAGTTAAATGTTAAGACACAGATTGGCATTACTGCTGATCTGTGGCTTGGAGCCAAGATTGGATCACCCAGAATTAGATGTAAGGTGCTTTGGGTCTTACACGAGGAAGAAAGTGGGATAATACACAGTACATAAATGCGCATATACTAGTGTTAGGTCATCTGAAGCATTGGGTTGAAACATTACCTATAATTATTCACAGATTCTGTTAGAGGGCTATTTGTTGTTAATTAATAAGATAGTGATATTTTGTTCAGTATTACTGCCATGTGTCATTATCCAGTAAAGGGGAGGAGTTATATTAATGTTAAAATCTACATTGTCTTCAGAATCCTGACTAGACAGTGTAAAGGTACTACAAGACCTGCATTGATGTTTGGTTCAGTGCATCACAGTTCTTGCAGATGTGACAAACTAATTATCCCTTATCCTTTATTAGATTTATCTCTGCACTAATGAATAGAATTTCTAGGTTTTCTACAGAAAACTGATTTCTGTGCATTGCCCACAAAATCATATTTATTAGAGACAGATGCCGCTGTTATCATGAAAATGTTGTGTGATTTTAGGAAGTAGAAATGATGAACAGCCTTGGGTGAAGATATGCTCCAGAACCACACTGTCATCACCCCATTTTTTTTTAAAAAAAAAGTGTTATCTCCCTGGGAAACAGGTAGGTGGAGCATACATTGCATAGGCTGGAACTCTCAGGTTCATTTCCCAGTATTCTCAGGGAAAATCCCTGTTTGAAATCCCTGAAAACCTGGATAGTCACTGTCACTTCCCTTTCTAACCATTTCTTGCCTTACTCTGGTAGTCTTGCTTAAATAAATGTGTGTCATGTGTGAATGTCTCATTTAGGCCAATAAAGCTTCTTCAGTTATTTTTGGACATCTGGCTCCTGTGTCTTTCCTGGCTCCACCTGTATACATAGGGTTTTAAGATCTCGTACATTATTCTACTTCTCATTTTGCCATTTGAGTCACTATTCCTCTTTGTAAGATCATTTTCATGAGTGGATTTTCCCACAGACATGAGTGTTTCACATGACACTTTAACACAGAAGTAAAGAAAAAAATGTCCTCTATTTTAAATAATAGGGTTTGCATCATGCTAGTGAGGCATTGTACAGGTTGGAGTACATCTCCAGATAATTGGCTTAAGAAAATGCAGGGTTATAAAACCAAGTTGCATCTAACTACAATTAGAACCAATAGCCGGTTAGGGAGTGTAAGAGGTTGAGATAGATGCTCTGTTCTCAAGTTTTCCATGGCTGGGAAAGTCAGGAGTCTGGTCTTTCTGAGTCCATCCTTCATTAGTGCTTCCTTAAGCTCATGTCAGTGACACAGGACCAGAAACAGACTTAAAGAACAAAGGCAGTAAAAACTTTGTCTTTTCAATGACTGTAGCCCCCAAAGTTTCCAACTGTCTTGCCATTTTTCTAACTGACATAGAAGTTGATTAGCAAATGGTATTTCCCCTGGAGCTCTGTTCCTTAAGTGGTTAAATTAACTCAATATAGTATGGTTCTTAGCAACTGAGTAATAGTATGGAGCAGCATAATAATTGTCTGTGTGCATATTTGAGACAAACACTCTCACACACCCTGTGTGTGTGTGTGTGTGTGAGAGAGAGAGAGAGAGAATGCTGTGACATACCTCATGGCTGGCTTAATTAGAGAGGATTTCACATATGGAAGTGTTAGTGTAGCACCTGTAGTTCCTCCCTTCTTAGGTACTCTGATTTTCTTTCTATAGTGCAATGACAAGTGATAACTGTTTGGTAATGAGTTGTGAATGTTCTTGCTAGAAACTTACAAGGAATGAGTGCTTGCAGTAAAACTGACAAGATAATAGCTGGCATGCTGAGACAGACTTGTGCTGGTCACATTATGGATGCAGAAATTAGCTCATTAGAACTTGGTTCATCTGTATTTAAAATTCTGTCTACTTTATAAAGGCATGGAATTAGGGTATGTGTGGTGTGTATTTATTAGGTCTGTCAGCTGCTTAAAGAACTTTTAGCTGATTAATCAACTGCCTTTTAACTGATAATTCAATAAATTTAGCAATTAAATTTAAATTAATACATAGTACTGAAGGGTCAGCACAGATACTAAATTGTTGCTTGCTCAACTATGAACATTGGTTTCAGAATTTCTTTTAAAGCCTTATTACACCATGCCACTATCCCATTTTAGCAATGGATTAGTCCCCCTTTTACCTCAACCTTATTGCATGATGTTGTTGCTCTCTAGTTGTTCTAGTGTTGTAGCGTGGTTACAAATCTGCTTTTTTTTCCACTTTTGAAATAATCCATTAATGACACTCCTTTCATGCAGCAATTCATACCCAGTTCAGCTGCAGAGGTCTCTATCACCTTCCTCTGTGAGTGATGTATTAATGGGTGTTACTTTCCTGCAGTCATGTGGTTGGGGTGTGTGTTTCTTCTCTTCTCTCCTTCCCTGTAATCAAGTGGAGTGAAGTCACTCCATTTCCAGCACTGGCTCAAAAAGGACATGAGTATTTTTTTTTGGGGGGGGGGGAGGAGGGGTAATGGTATGGTTGTGCTGCCTTGGTGGATTGCAAGATCACCTCTCCATCACTCTGTCTGATTGAACCTCCTTCTGATTGCTTTTTCACCCCTCCATTTAATCCCTCATCTTCTGAGTGTTTCCCCACCACCCCATTATCTGAGTATCTCCCTGCCACCCCATCATCTGTCTCCCCACCCCATCCTCTGTTTCCCTGCCACCCCATCATCTGCATTTTCCCCCACCACCCCATCATCTCAGTGTCTCTGCCCCATCATGTCACCCACCACCCTATCATCTCAGTGTCTCCCAAACCCATAATCTGATTGTTTCCCTGCCACCCCATCGTCTGTTTTTTCCATGCCATCTGTCTCCTCACCCCATCAAATGTTTCCCCACCACCCCATCATCTGAGTGTCTCCCCACCCCAATATCTGTCTCCTGACCCATCATCTTTCCCCACCACCCCCATAATCTGTGTCTCCTTGCCCTGCACTGCTAAACACTCAGATGATGATCTGAGTGTTTCCCTGCCACCCCAACATTTGAGTGTTTCTCTGCCACCCTGCTCTGTCACTGTAATGTGAATGTCTTATAACCCTACCCTCCCCCACCCACCCACCCACCCCTCTCTTTCTCTCTCTCACACACAGACACCAGAACAGCAAGTCACTCCCCAAGGCAAACCTCTCCATCCAGGTTTTGCATTTCCATGGTGGCTTGTGGAACTGAGGGTCAAGAGGGAAGGGAAGGCTGGGGATTTTTTTCAAAGGTTAAACCTGCCAAGCACAGTATGTGTGCCTGGGTGAAAAGGGATAGGGATAATGTCTGGGAGGGGTTGGTGGGCAGTTGCTGTATGCGATAACTCAGTGTAAACCAATGCTTTAATCCTGTAATTTTTTCCGGAAGTGCAGAAGGTAAAGAGAGCAAACCCGCTTTGTTCCCAGTTTGCAGAAAACATAATTGTGCTGGGATAGGAGCCTCATGTGATAAGGCCATTAGATAGACTAGAATTCAGGTGTAATACAGCAATGGGGAATAAGAAGAACAACAAAGAAATAAAACAGGATAGCCCCTTGTTTTAAAAGGAACATATGAGCAGTGGTCCCTCCCCTTCCTTCTGCCCATGACAAAATAAGGTTAACAGTGAGTAGCTCTGTATAACTATGGTATTTGAAATACAGAAAAATGACCCTTCTCACAAAACACCCGAGCTATTTTGTGTCTGTCTTTACAGATCCTATGATCAGAGGGAATTAAGAGATGGATGGAGTCTGGAGAAGAATGAAGTAGATAACTCAGTATGTTCCCTGTTGATGACACATTCTACATGCCATGGTACATGTCAATGCATCTGTAGCAATGAAAGCATAGCTTGGAAAAGGAAAGTACTGGATTATAAAAAATGGGCTCCAGTCTAGCATGTAAATGGACATCATATCACTTCTTTGACATAAATTCTTTCACCATTGAGGTGAATGGGCTTAAGATGTAATACTGACAATCAACGGCTTACTTTCAAACTTAGCTCTGCATTAAAAACAAAGTACTAGATATTAGACTGAGAGATATTAACAATCTGTTTAGAATGAAATTGAAAGAGTAGCATGAAGGATACTTCTTTTGATTAATTTCTGTGAATGCACAAATCCTACTATTTACCATGAAACTATTAGTTATGCGTTTGTGGCCTAATATATGATAATTTCATTCATTCATTCATTGAAAAATGAAAAATATTTGATGACTCTCCTCCAAGAGGTAATTCTCCTCTCTATCTTGTTTTTAATTCTAGATTAGCTTTAAAACAGATTTCACTTTTCAAAGGATCTGCTAGTCTTAATAAAAAGAAACCTAATGCCTGACAGTCCTGGTATAAAGATGTCGATGCTGTACAAATTCCACATCATTCTATTTGAAATACTTGGCATTAAAGAGATGAGACACAATATCCTGATACAGAAGTATGCAAAGTTGTTACATACCATATAGCACCCCATGAGGAGTTCCATAAATCATCTTTGATTTGTTGTTGCCTGGGTCTGCAAAAGCAGTGTGATTTACCTATGGGAGCAGGAAGTCAACTACCTCCTTCATCTTTGTCCCTGCCTTTTTGCTTGTTCTTCTTCCTCATCTACTGCATGTTGAAGGTTTACTATGATTATGCCAGGATTTTGAATATTCTTTCCATACCTGATCAAGGTGCACCAGAAAATACAGCCCCCATGATGGGCAAACATATACTACTTTGGAAAGGTGAGCAGGGAGATGTGAAAAGGACAGAGCCCATGTGGAAGGTGGATTGCCTGTTCCCTTGGGCTACACTCAGACATGAGGCTGCAACATGCCCCATTACTATAAAGGAAGGAGAAGAGCATTCTGTTCTCAAGTAAATGTCAGAGAACCCACCTTTATTGGTAGCTGTTATTAGGCAGTGGTAGAGACAATTGGCATCTCAGTCACCACTACAAGAGACAGTGGCTGATTGACTAGCATCCTCTGGCATGGGTACAGGCTGCTGAAGTTGTCAGTAAGGCCATCTAGAGGATCAAACATGCACTAGAAGACTTTTAGTTGAGGTACCTGCCCCCAATATTCACTGTCACCATGTGGTATTTATCTATAGAAGCAGGACATCTGCTCCAAATATTTTTCTTTAATCTTTGACCTCAGCCATAAACCAGAATGCAAACACCGAAGGATGAAATATTAATGGGAATTCACTAAAGCAAATAATTAATGTTGGATTTAGGTATAAATTTATATATTAATATTATTATCATATCATAAGATACTTAGATGTAGTTATAATAAATGACAATGATGATTGAAAGGAGAAAATTATTACTATGTCTAGTGTAATTTGCTTCATACGTTATCTAATACTCATAAAAAGGGACTGCTGTTCAATGAAGGCAAAGAAGTAGAACAATAAATGCCAATCTGTGCAAAGTATCCAGAGCTGATTGTATAGTTCCTTACATTTTATTCAGCCACCACATGTGTACTGACTCTTGGCTGCTAAAGGCTGAAGAAATATACTAGTGATCTGTAGTAGAACTGATTGGGCTACACACACACAATGGGCCCTTTCACACTACACAGTTAAAGCACTGTGATCCCAGTTTAATTGACATCATTCTAGCCTATGGCATCCTGGGATTTGCAGTTTATGAAGGGGCATTTAGAATTATCGGCTAGAGAGAGCTCTGGTGACTTACTAAACTCCAAACCTCAGAAATCCACAGGATGCCGCCATGGCAGCTAAAGTGGAATCATAGTACTATAATTGTGTGGTGTGAAAGGTCCCAAGGAGTACAGTGTCATCTGCAGAGTGTTTTTTCTAGGTGTCATAGTAGCCAAATGCAGAATTAAAAGGAAGCATGGATAGTCTTCTACTGTCTCTTATTTGTAGCTTTTGTCTTTATCTCTATCTCTGATCTAGATATTTATATATGACGTTGCTTTCAGGGATCTATATAAACACAGAGGCTCAAAGGGCTTGTCTAGATGGGCAATTTAGCCAATCTTTCTCCCCCTCCCCATCTTGTAGCCCTACCGTCCAAACAATGCAGGAATTTTGTCCCAATTTGCCTCTGGGCAGTCCTGATGACACCTGAGGCAAAGCTAGGGGAACGCCAGGGTAAACCCATTTAAAATGTTTCAAATTGACACCCAAGAAAACTGGCATTGTTATCTTAACTTCTAGGGCTGAGGCTATGTGGTGGTAGGGTGTTACATCTATGCATCCAAACACTTCCTCCTTTTTTGTTGTTCTACATGTGTGACACCCACATCACTCACATCTACATTTTAGGGGGAGAACACGCTCACACTGTTTTCTTAGTATACACACACCATGATTTGAATCCTTTGTTTTCCTTATGTGCGTACGAAAGGTAGTCCCTCACATTCACAGGCTCAAAACTTTGGATTCAACCCTATTATCTCTCCCATATATAAAACCATGAAAGTTTTATCAAAAACTGAAAACAACAATGAGCCTCTCACTAAGTCCTAAAGCTATATACAGTGGTGGCTTTGTGTCAGCAAAACCTGTTTCTGCTGGCAGAAGATGAGACACCAAATGATGCTTGTCCCCCTTACATATGATACTCCTGCTCATAACACTGTGTTCACAGTAAGGAGATTATCAGAAAGGAACACATAAAATGTTCCTGTCTCACATTCTCCATTCCTACCCCCATCACACCCCCGTCACACCCCAATCATCTTTTGCACTGCACTTACCTTCTCTTCCAGCAACACAGCAGCCCTGGAGTGAATGGAGCTATAATGGAGCTCCATTCACTTTTTGGACTGAAATCCCGCAGAGTATTGTGAGAAGACCAGAGCATGGGAAATTCAAAAATAAAAATAGAAAGAACATTTTTAAAAGTGACAGCAAGCACAAAAACACATTTTAAAATGTTCAAGTAACCCAAGGAGGGTCGTAAAAAGTATGTCACTTACCTGGATGTCCTGATCTCACACAGAAGTTTTCTGGCAGGGATTGCCCATTGATGCTGGAATCTCACCAGCGAAACGGGGCACTTTGTTGTATGCAGGAACATCCATGACAGGAACGGAACGGCAGATCTGTTGTCAGCTTCTCCTGTCAATAAAAAGCAGTGCCCACATAATGGCAGCAGAATGGGTACATAACAAGGGGGAATGACATTGTCTGAAAAGGGAGCCCTTTTGTGATCTCCTGACATTGCTGTAACACCACTTTTAATGAATCTGATAATCTTCTAAGTCATGGATTCTCTTGCATGGAGATACATACCATTTTGGTGGCAGTAATATCACGGAAAGCAAGAATGTTTAGAAGCAGAGAGTATTATATTTTGGCAAAGGAGAGGTGGGTTGCACTGTCAGTTCTGTAAAATCTGAATTAAACTATGCCTTTTGTATATCAAATGTACATTTAATAATAGCTGTTTTTTTTTTCACTGAAAGATGCTTTGCAGTTTAAAAACAGCTATAAGAAATGGCCAGCATTTAACATGACTTTTCTTTTGTTTGCATCTGTTTTAGTTGTTGCTATTTATATAAAAGGCACATGCACACACAGACACACAGATACATATACATAAAAAATATCATTAGCCTATAAATGTGAATATTGGCATTGCATGAGATCTCTGTAAGCTCATTAATCCAGTGATATACTTAGATGCCTTTTCTATATGCTCCTGGTATCATTAATAACTGCAGGGTTTGTTGAGTGGGGCACTGTTGCAAGGAAAACTATTTACAAAGACTAAACAGGTGGCACAATTTGGTCAACATAAGCTGATTGGCATTGTAGGTGGAATACTGAGTGGTACGAATGTGCTGGAAAATTGTTTTGTACCCAAGAAGACAGCTCTGTTATTTCTTACCATCTGATCTACTCATCTGTGTGTACTTAAAGAATATGTGCGCTTAACTATTCATTTTCTGCAGCTATCAAAATAATCTGACCTAGAAAGTACAACCCCTTGCTCCCCTCCCAAAGAATACCCACACAAGTTTGTTGAGTAACAAATGTATTGATACATATTCAGAAACATTTGTTAAGTACAGTTTAGTAGATAACAATATTGGCAATAAAATGGCCGCAACTTGTGGGTTGCTACTAAATGATTGTCAATAAGGCATGGGTTGTGATCCCATCATTGATCACTCCGATGGAGGGTCAATGGCCGCTTGTCGGACACTTCCGACTCTCATGGAGGAGAGAGTAGATGGCCAAGCCGACCCTCCTGATGCTCTCTCCTCCCCTGCAAACAAGGTCACCATTAACCACTGGGAGGGGGTTCTCTGTGAATTTGAAGCTGAACTTGAGCTTGAACTTGAACTTGGTGGAGACCTCCCCCTATGCCCTGATCATGACCCATGCCATCCGCCAATAAATGTGTTCCCCCATGGGAAACCGCCTACCACCAACCATTCCTTATCATCAACAGGCAGCCCTACAGCTCCATTGAGGCCATGGACCGGGCCATCAGCATTCTCTCTGGCCATATGTGTGCTGCATATGACCCAAATCACCATCTCCCCAGCCTCATGATGGCCTCTGTCAACAGACCTCCCTGAGCTGCCATGGTAGCCACCCCAATCCGGAATGAGTGACTACAAAACTCTTCTGCCGGCAGCCCTATTTGACTCATCACCATCTTCAGCATGCTCAAAAATTGAAATCTGGTGAGTGGGGACCCATCCAGGTGCCTGAACAAGGGTCTGCTCATTGTGCCCCATGCTCATAGGAACTCCTGCATGCTGACCACTGGACACAGGGAGGAGCTGTAGACCTTTTGCATGTGCAAGGTGGCTCCCTTCCCCCACTGGTTGCATTTCAAACACTGTATGCTTAAGGTCAGGACCCCGTCCTTGATCACTATGTCATCCAACTGAAGTGCCCTGCCTGAAGCATCTACCTTGGAGGAACAAACTTCTTTGCCCACTCTCAGGGCACTGAAGAAGGCAATGATATAGGCAGTTCCGAAGAGCAAGGACTCATAGCCCAAATGACAGATAGCTGGCAGTATCCCAATCAGCTGCACCAGTATGACATATGACACTGGCTGACGGGCATCGGCCCTCTTGGGTGTTGTTCTCCTCCAGCCCTCCATCACCTTCCTTACCATGAAGGTGTTGCAGTGGTCGCTGTGGCCAACAGCCTTACTGAAAAAAGATATACCTGCTGCCTGCCCCTCTATGGTCTTGCTCACCAGACCACACTCTTTCAAAGAGGCCAAGTAATGCATCACCTCCCTCTCTGATGCAGGCTGTGCCATTCCATAACCGTGCAGGCGCCAGATGGCCAGGAACTGGGAAGCCACTCTCTTGTAGCTAGCCCACGTCAAGGGTGCCAGGGAGTCTGCCACACCCTGCATCACTATCTGCTCCCAAGATTCCAAAGTTTGTCCAGGAACAGGACCGCTGATGCGTCGTTGCCTGGGGCTAATTCGTGGAATCTGTCATCCTGAAAACAAAACAAAGTGTCCACGATCTTGTTTTCCACACCTGGAATGTGGCGGGCATAGAAACAGATGTTGGACTCCAAGCAGACCAGCACAAACCGGTGCACCAGTCTCATGACCCTCTCAAAGGTGGAGGACTGCCTGTTGATGATCCTGACCACCGCCTGATTGTCTCACCAAAAGCACACCCTCTTGTTCCAGAATTCCTCCTTCTACAAAGTGACAGCAACCAGGATGGGAAAAAATTCCAGGAACATGAGGTCCCTGGAAACTCCTAGCCCAGTCCATTCCTGAGGCCAAGGTTGTGCACACCAGTGTCCATCGTAATAGACTCCGAATAGGAGGCTGCCTGCTCCATCAGAATGTACCTGGAGGCCACCCCGAACTCCAATCGGCCCTGCCACATGGTGATTCCATTGTATTTTAATAAATTATTATTATTGTTATTATTATTATTATTACCCCGCCCCTCTGTTAAAAACAATCAGGGTGGCTTACAACAATTAAAATACAACAATGCTGACTAAAATCCCTAACACCACCCACCCCCACCCTCCCCCATAAAAAGATATTAAACGATAATTTCTTTTTCCAAGAAAGAGAGCCATACCCGCATGTCTTCCTTCACCCTCCTGGTCACATGAATGCAGTGGTGAGGGACTCACACACCCCCGTGTGCCACTCGCGCACAAAACACCCTCACCAGTGACACCACCCGGCATGCAAATTTCAAATGACCCAGGAGTGATTGTAAGTCCTTCAACATGGCTTTTCCCCATCCCATGAGGCCTGTCTGCATTGCCCTCAGAACAGCTAGTTTGTCCTCCAGCAGGCAGGACACTCCCAGCACCGAATCAGCTGTATCCCCAAATACACCAGGGATGTTGCAGACCCACTTGTCCGGCGCCAATGGGACCCCAATCTCTTCTGCCAGGGCCTGGAAGGACAAGAGTAAAGCCCCCCACTCTGGCCCTCCCGCCGGCCCCATCATTAGAAAATCATCCAGATAATGTGTGACAAATGGTGATCCCACCATGTGCTGAAGAGCCCATTCCATGAATGTGCTGAACGCCTCGAAGGCTGCACAACTGATGGAGCAGCCCATGGGCAGGGCCATATCATAGTACCACTTGTTCCTACCAAGAGCCACGTGCAGAGGGGCTGCGACAGAGCCGCCTATTTATCGGCTCCGTCGCAGGCCCTCTGACATCATCCAGCCGCACCCCAATTGCGACTGGATGACCTTCCCTCTTTGCCCTGGGGGGGGGCAATTGTGGCTGGGCAAGCCCATCCTGATTGGCTCCCACTCACCCCACCCCTTTCTGCTGCAATGCTGGCTGGGAAGGAGATGGGGTGAAGATGGCAGCCACATGCAACCCACCACGCAGCTCTCCCCATGGTGGGGGGGGCGCTCTGGGAGGCTCACACCAGGGGTGCCAGGCGGGCCACCAAAAGGCCCACCAGCAAGCCCCCTTCTTGTAATATAGAGAACAAAATAGTAATACCCGACTGGAATAATACATTGATTTTGAGAAGAACACATTTGGGGCACTTTAGAGTATTAAATCAAAATTAGCATTACAATGTCTTGTAAGTGGAAGTCCAAAAGATTGTTTCTATTGGCATCTGACTATAATGTGGACATGTACAGAGTTACTTAAGTTGTAAAATAGTTTGTGTCTCTCAATAATATGTAAAATGGAAAGTAGTGTCAGGGGTGTGTATGAAGAGTGGTGGACAAGTGTGGACAGTCTGGCAGAAAGTATTTTTGCATATGGTTACTGACTGAGAGAATGAGAGCATGAGAGCAAGAGGTGCTATTTGAAAGAATGTGATGCGAATGAGCTTGAGAGAATCTGCTAGAAAACATTTTCAAAGGAAATATGAGAATTGTGAGATTAGAGAAAGACCAGGCATATGTGTAGAAAGATTGTGTTTTTCTGCTTAATTACCTTCATCTATAGTTCAATACTCTTGATATTACATAGTAGTATTAACAGACTAAAGGGTAGAATTATATTGAATATTCATGTGATGTCATAGTTTTATAATTAATAAAATATTTTATTGCTTATACCTTTACCACATGTGTAGTTACCAAAAATACAGATGCACTTAAGAAGAGCCTAAAAGTCTAAAAATTACAGATCTTACACACTAGTAAAAAATAGTCAGTGCCTTTTCACATTATACAGTTATATAAATAGGAGTCCACTGCCAATGATAAGGAGGAGTATTTAGTGCCTCACTAAACTATAAGCCCCAGGATTCCATAGGATGTAGCCATGGCAATCAAAATGGAATTATTGTGTTATAATTGTGTAGTATGGAAGGGCCCTTAGAACCAGTAAATATCCTGTTGGCAGTAATATCACCAGGAACACGATTATACTATATTCCACTTTAATTGCCATGGAAACCTGAGACTGGCAGTTTTGTTGTTGTTGTTAACTGTCATCAAGTCAACTTCACCTATGGTAACCCCATGAATGAGAGAATTCCAAGTCACCCTGTCATCAATAGCCCTGCTCAAGGCTTTCAGGCTCAGGGCCATGGATTCCTTCATCAAGTCTATCCATCTTGAGTCTATCCAAGTGGGTAACTTTGGGATCTTTTCTCCTAAGTATACCATTACCAACTGAAGAGAGCACACCAGTTTAAAGTGAAATAAAGTATTTTTATTGAAAATAACACAAAGTGAACTCATCACATGTAACACACATTCCTAAGGACCATACAAATCTATCAAGCAGTCAGGTAAAAAGACTGGATAGAGGGAGAGATTTGGGAATATAAGATGATAGTTACCAGTCTTGAAGAGAAAAGAGAGGTGATTTCTAACTAAAAGGTCCTAACACAAAAAGGAAAGCTTAACAAAATGATTGCCATGGGATAAGGGCTTCAAAAGGAGGCATATATACAAAAATGTGGGCAAAAAACAAGAGGGAGGGAGGGGTATATGTGTGCAGCAAATATAGCAATTGGAATGGTAATGATGTTAACTGAAAAAAACACACACATGAAATAGCATAATGATACAGCAAAGTTCCAATAAACAGTACATGGCAGAGGCTTGACAACAAAATAGCAAGACTGTAAATGTTGCATAGGAAAAATGGCATAAAAAAGTCTCAGCAATTGAGAGCAACAGCACATACATGGCATAATATAATACAAGTGGCTAAACTAATATGTTTGCAAAACTGCCTACAAGGCTGGTGTGGTGGGTGAGGAGAAAGTCACTCCCCCTGCCAGTAACCAAAATAATCAGGGGTTCAACAGTCAGGGGTTCAACAGCTTTTAGACTTAGAAAGATATGTACATAGTTCATTTACTAAAACTATTTTCTTATAATTTTAAATCATTGTATCTTGTATTGTCCTCTGAATGTCAAATGGATTTTCCATTTAGTACAGACATCCAGTTGTAACAAGGATCAAACAAAAACTTCTGGAATTTGTATACAGGGACATAAAGCACCTACTATTTCTGATTACTTGTCCTAGCATTTGAAATTCAGAAATATACTACTGGTACAGATTAACATTAGGAATTTCAGTACTGTGGAGACAGTGTCATTATACAGTTTAGTAAGCAAGGGAATCTTGTAGCACTTTTGAGGCTGAGAGATAGAAATTGTAACATAAGTGTTAGTAAGGCTGACAGTTCTACTTCCAGAGACCACAGAAACTGACATATAAGAAAACTGGTGTATTAATAAATTGGCATATTAATAATTTGGTTCATTGATGTGGCCTTCCACAAGGGAAAAACAGGATGGTCTCAGAAAGGTCAGCTGAGTGCCATGCTTTGCCCTAGGGACTAAGTATTAAAGGTCAAAAGGACACAATCTCCACTGCACATTTGAAAGGGAGATGATGGGTGGATGAATCCTTTGTGTGCTGATTTTGAAATGTCCTCTCCTTAATCCCCAACCTTAAGAAAGAGGCTGCTCAAGCTTTGTAAATCCAATCACTGGACATTAAGGATAGTTTGCAACACATTAACATCTTTACCACCCATTGTCAAGACCAGGAAACTCATTGTGCAATCCATGGAGGTTCATGGAATCTATTGTTCCAACCCAGGAGGCTTACTCTTCCCTCAGGACATATTTGGGCATATAAATATGATCTGCAAAATCTCCCTCAATGCGCACAGACCCACTTCCAGGGGAAATGCTGTCCCCCTGGAGTAGCCACTCCAGATTCCACCATCCATTCTGCCAGATTGACCAACGAATTCCAGATTACAGGACAGGTCATATCACCCACAACAAATCCTCTTCCCACCCTCTATCCAAGTTTTTCCTACTGCTTTCTATAGCCTTGTGTGAATGCCTCTTGTGTGACTGTGTGTGTGTTTGGTGTTAATTATTGAACTGTTAATAAAAACCATAATTAATTTCACATGTGTGTGTATTCCATCCAGGCTAGTACTGGTATACATAGGTTCAAGATCCCCTTGTTGCCCCCTATCACATTGCTAAAGTCGAGTTGCTGCTAATTTCCCCAACATATTAGAAACTCGATATTTTCTTGGAATTTCCAGGAGCATTTTGGGTAACATAAGCTTTTGTAGACTTGATCTATTTCTTCCATTCATTTGAGAAAGTAGACCCAAGTCTAGGAAAGGTTCTACTAATACTCCTTTCTCTCAGTTAGGACTTTATCAGACATGGCAAAAACTGTGTCAGAAGAATGCTACAAGAACAAAAATGGGCAACATTACTGTGACGATCAGGTGTATCAGCTGAATTTACATCACCAGGCAGCCTGGTCACGTTGTCACCTATGCTACCACCACTTTTGTGATGCAGGGGCCTTTCACATGCCACTGCTGCCAGAAAATTAACCTGTGGAGACCACAGTTCCACAGTTAGATGGATAGTACTTGCATTTGTATGTGGGTGTTTACAGGGTTAGATTGCCAATTAGATATCAGTAAGGGAAAATCTGACCAGCCACTATTCCTCTTAATACATACTCTCCTTCCACATACATTCCCTCAGCTTCACTCATAGCCACACACACATTCCAGCCTCTCCTCATCACATCACATCTTTCACCCTCCCTCTCAACTGTCATCTCCCTCTCTCAGCTGTCATCCAGCCCTTTCATACTGGGAGACCCTTCCCATAACAGCTTCCTGCCACATGATTGGCTACTTCATGCTCTCTTCCCATTTGCTCTCCAACTGCTCATAACATGATTGCCACAATTACCAGACAACGATGTCCTTCAGCTGTTCCAGGGGCATAGCACAGGTGTGAATAACATGTCCCTTTTTATTGATGGCTCAGTCTGTCAATAAAGAGATGCTTTATTCATGCCTAAGCTATGCCCCCGGAATGGCTGAAGGATGCAGTCATCTGATAATGTCACCCTTTGTGTTTTTGTTGTGTTCTTCTGACATGGTTGGGAATGCGGCTTTGTGCTGCATCCCCCTGCATCTGATAAAGTCCTTAGTCTCAAAGATGCTACAAGATTCCTTTGCTTACTGATATTCCAGATTAACATGGTATGTCTTTGAATTGTACAGTTTAGTCTAGGTGGCACTGGACTTAATTAGATTGGGTGGAGTTTGTTCTATTGCTCCTGACTGATATGATCTGTAAGCCTTCCATGATTAGTATATCTCTAAAACACCAAAAGCGACATATTCATATATCTAAAAGTTGACATAGTTAATGCCAGAATGTCAAGTTCTGCCAAATGAAATATCAGATACAAAAGATAACAAAAATATCAGAGGGCATGTATCTATTATTAGCTGACTCACCCCCAGATCAGCCGAGCCGTTGCCAGGGGGAGCCGCATTTGTGGCTGCAAAGAAAGGTAGAGACTGCGACACTGTCACAAGGCACCAGTGCCTGTAATGGGAAGCGAGGGGTGGGGCCAGAAGCTATTAAAGGCCCTGCTGCCCCTTGCCTCCCCCTCTTTCGCTTGGAGCTTTGAGGAGGCAAGAGGTGTTGGAGAGTTGGAACAGCAAAAGAGGTGTCAGCGCTTGGTAGACAGTGGCTGGTGAAGAGGAATACGGTCCAGTTGACCAGGGAGCCTTTTTGCGGGGCATCAGATTGACGAGTGGTAGAGCAGAGGAGCAAGCAGGGGAGCAGTTGGTGTCCACAATGCTGAAGACCGGGCACATTGTGAGAGCCTACTTCAACACAGGGAGTAATAGGTCAGGTGTGGGCCGGGGCTTTGGGTCCAACAGTGGCCGGCCCGGTCATGTGCCTGGGAGCCTGTGGTGGGTGGGGGCTCTGTTGTTGTCTGCTGGGAGTCATAGCTGCGCCAGGTGTAGCTTCCTCTGCCTCTTTTCCTCAGCCTTTGGTGATTTCTAGTCCTTAGCAGTGACCGTCCCCTTTTTTGTTTTCACAGTGGGTAGTTTGGGCAGGCCTATAAGGGGTTTTTCCCGGCCGTTATCTGATGCCCATGAGTTTGGTTTTGACTGGTCTATAGAGGGTGCTGCTTTGGACGATTAGCCGAGTGTCCTCCTGGAAACAGGCTGGGACCTAGTACCTTGCCTCATGGTTTGGGGGGTTGGCCTACTGCGGCCACTTTCCTGGGGCTTCATCGGCACAGCGCTCCTAGTGGCATCATACTGGATTGGTCATCCAGAAAGTTGGGGCTTTCTGGGGCCTTTGGGACCTCAAGCCTAACTAGACAGTGCCAGATCAGCAGATTCAGAGCTTTTGGTTATCCAGTAGTCCTTGGCAGTGCCTGGCCAGCCTAGGCACGTGCATGCCAGGTGAGGCCAACCCTTGTGGGTGGCCTATATTGCCCTAAGAGCACCAGCTCCCATCTGATCTTGGAGGCTAACCAGGGATAGCTCTGGTTGGTACTTGGGCAGGTGACCACTGAGGGATACCAGGCGCTGTAGGTTAGAGTCCATTGAACTGGGTATAAGTCTAATACATATTAGCATATTACACCAATACTTCTACTACTACTACTACTACTACTACTACTAATAATAATAATAATCTGCAGCAACAGTACTACACTATACCCAATTGTAGTGAGCCTGACATCTTGATGGCCCCTCCCAAAGGAAAGTGGGTCCTAAGGGAAAAGGGTCAGCTGATAAACAGCCACCCAAGCAGCCTGTGGATCCTGATCCTTCTTCCTCTAATGAAGAGGAGGAGCAGATCCCATGGCAGGCTATCTTGGAAAGGATCAAGCAGCTGGAACAGGTCCATGCGGTTCCCAATTCAACTGTACACAGGCCTCATCGCCAAGGCAAGCATAGGAAAATGCTAACAAGGTTCTTGCTCATTTACATGCCCTTAAGATGAGTGTGCAGCCTGCAGGAGACTCAGGATCCAATCCTCAGGATGACATGACTAGGACACATTCACCTCCGGCCAATAACCAGGATCTGGTTCCGGATGTGGCGGCAACTCCCGGAACATCTAGTGAGTTCAATGCTGATGCTTCCATTTCTCCTTTTGGAGTGGTGTGGCCATGGGGTGCTTGACCCCACAACCGCATAACACTATATCATCAGGTGTATCCCAACAGGAAGGCCACCATCTATTTGTCTGAAGGGTTTCAGTTTGGCTTCAGTATCCCTTTTCAGGGTGTCAAGCGGCCTTTTTCGGGATTCATTCTATTTTCAGTTAAAGGCATGGAACATGTAGTTAGGGACTAAATTAGGAAAGAGGTTTTAGAGAGCTGGGTGTTAGGCCTGTTTCTCCCCCCCCCCATGCCTAATTTGAGGATTTAGCCCTGGGTTGTGCCCAAAAAGACTCCAGGGGATTTTGGACTCATTAATCATTTGTCATACTCCAAAGAGGACTCAGTGAATGACTCTATCCCCCCTGAGTTATGGAGAGAGTCAGAGAAATAATAACACCACACAACAGATATGGGGTGAAATAAAATGACTTTATTATTAATCCTACCTATTTATTTCGCAATTATATCTTCAGCAGGGGGAGGCAACCTAGTGTGGGAGCAGCTGGGGCGGATCGTCCCTCCTAGACCTATGCTGCCAGCTTCCCCAGGCAAACACCTGAGCCCTTTTGAGCCACCCCAAAACCTGGGGTTACTCTCAAGCCAGCTCGTGTCTGTAAGGTCAACCCGAAAGCCCCTTACCCAATGTGCACTTATTAAGGAGAGGGGAGTATCCTTCAGGCCAACCCCAAGGTATGTCTCCTTCTGCTCTCCCAGGTTGTATGGCCTAAAGGAATCGTACCGGATACCATACCTTCACCTATATCGGTGGCATAGGTAACCACCATAATCTACACTTCCCCCTTCCCGCCAAAGATAAGAGGCAAGCGTCCGCTTCGTCCCTTAATCCCCCAGTAGTTCATCCAATAAGTCCCTCAACCCCTGCTGAAGATTTGCCAAAAAATTGAGTTCCTCAGGTCTGAAAGGTGAACCCCATCTGTTCTGTAGAGCTTGGGCCTTTTGAATACTATTTCAGAGTGTGGCAAGTACTGCCCCCCCACCCGCACCCAAAAATTTGCATACCTGTCTATTAACCGTGCACCGGGCCTTATCAATCAGTCGGGGGCTCCCCTCCCCCCGCCACTACTGTCTGGGCAAAATGGCAGACCATATGATGGCAACTGCAGGCCACTGAGCCTGAATTGCCACCATATCCTGCATCGACTGGATAATTAATGCTTTACCTTTGAGAAGGCCCAAATTGTTGCCCCCCAAATGCAGGATAAGGATGTCCAGCTGAGGCCCCCATCTCTCCCCAAATAATATATCCATGAGGCCATGCCAACGAAGGCCCCTCTTCCCCCACCATTCCACAGTCACCCTATCTCCCAGGCCGAGGTAAGGCCCAAAATGACTTAGCCGGGTCGGTCTGGCCGCCCAGTAGACCATACTGTGCCCACAAATCAGCACCCGGCATCTCACCATCAAAGGTCTAGCACCTGGAAGACAAAAGGGGAAGAGGATGACATTAGTAATTGATGGGGTAGATGTACCTACTATACGAGGAAGATCTCCAACACCCAATCTGTTGGATAGCTGCCAGTGCCATGCCCATAGCAGCAGCAGTAGGAGCAGCCCCTATGCGAAAAGAGTGTGTGCCAAATCGAGATCCGGGGAGCCTCAGTTGCTCCAGTGCCTTCACTGTTATGGTCCAAAACTGGTACCTAGGCAAAAGAGAAAAATCACTGGTGCACAAATAGGGGTCCCTGCCTGTCCCCACGTACCTGTAAGTAGCTCTGCAAAGCTGAGACTGGGCAAAGCTCTGTACAATTGCAGCTGGACAACTTGATTATTTTCCCCCTACCTACCTGGTCCGTCTTCGAAAAGTGCAAGGTGATCTTGACTTCCCCATCTCCTAACTGAACATCCCTCATTTCTAGAGCTCTCCCCGATATATCGTTTTTTGATGTCTTGACTAGCTCATTCACACGCAGGGCTCCAAAAAATGTGACCAGTGCAGCTGCATGAAAGAGCCAGACCTCATATGCTGAAATGCAAAACATCACCCAGGAATTGTGTAAGCCCTTAAGAATGTTTGGGGAAAGGGGGGTCCTGGTGTCCACAGCCCTGCCCCTTTCCCTAGCCCAGCCCTCCAGGACCTTCCAAATCTGGAAATCCCCTGTATTATGAACTGCGCCTTGAACCTTACTCCAAAATGCCAGTGCAGAAAGCCTACCTCGTATGGTTTGAGCAGTGAGGCCTCGCTTATGGAGGTAAACACAATATTGTAAAAGGTGTGACACCGGTACATCCGCCCCCCGTCTCATGCCTTCCTGCACCCTAAACTGATGGAACTCCCTGACTGCCCGTGTGTATCCCTTCCTGGTGCTGGGTGCCACTGACATACCTAGGGCCCTCCAAATTTCAGATTCCCAAGGTGCCATAGGGTTTCCGGCATCTGTTTGCCCTCGGATGATGCATGTGGAGCCAGCATTCTGAAGCGCTCTGTCTGCATGTGGGAAAGAGTGTCAGCTATCTCATTTTGAACACCTGCCACATGCCGCGCCACAAACAGAATGTTATGCTTCAGGCATTGCAAAGTAAAGGCTCTAACCAGGCATATAACCCTCAGGGATTTAGATGTCAATGTGTTGGTGACCTGAACTTTTGCCAAAGTGTCACACCAAAAATGGACCGACGAATTGGACAACTCCCTCGCCCAGATGGTGGCGGCCACCAGGATGGGAAAAAATTCAAGGAATGTAAGATGTCGCTTGATGTCCATGCCAGACCAGGCTACTGGCCACCTACTGGCACACCAGCGACCGCCAAAGTAGTCCCCAAACCCAATCGACCCCGTGGCATCAGAGGAGATCTAAAATCTACCCTGTAATTTTCATTCCTCATGCCAGAAAGAGACGCCATTGAAAAAATCTAGGAATTCATGCCAAATCTGTAGATCCTCCTTGATCTCCCCCATGATTCTGATTTTGTGATAAGGGACCTGGATACCCCAATTGCGTCACACAACCAGCAGAGAAAGGCCCTCCCAGGGGCCACCACCTTACATGCGAAATTCAAATGCCCAATCAGAACCTGGAATTCCCTCAGGGTGGCCTTGTGCCTGCTCCAAAATACAGAAACATGTTCCTTTAACTCAGTTCACTTATCCAAAGACAGGTGGCACTGTTGATTGACAGAGTTGATCTCAATACTTAAAAACGTCAGCTGCTGTGCTGGCCCCTCCGTTTTCTCTGGTGCCAAGGGAACACCCAGTTCCCTGGTCATTTTTTCAAACTGTTGCAATAAATGGTTACATGCCCCTGACCCCAATTGCCCAATGAACAGAAAGTCATCCAAGTAATGGACCACCGCCCGTACTCCAGTTCTTACTTTCAATGCCCATTCTAAAAAGGTGCTGAATGTCTCAAACACATTGTAAGAGACTGAACAGCCCATGGGTAGAGCACGGTCCATGTAAAAGCTTCCCTCAAATTGAAAGCCCAGGAGTTCGAAATCGTCAGGGTGGACAGGGAGAAAGCGAAATGCTGACTTAATGTCACATTTCCCCATCTCCGCTCCCAGCCCGTGTGATGCACTTCCCTTATGGCTGTGTCGAAGGAGGTATACTTAACTGTACACAATTTGGCAGGGATAGAGTTATTGACAGACTCCCCTCACGGGTAAGAGAGGTGGTGAATCAACCTAAACTCCCCTGAGGCTTTCTTGGGCACTATTCCTAATGGCAAAACACTTAAGTTGGGCACCGGGGATCAGGGAAATGGGCCTACTACCCTTCCCTCTGCTACCTCCTTCTGAATTTTTACCCTAACAATAGCCTCTTTTCCTTTAACTGATAACAAATTACGTGCCCTAACTGAGCTCCTTACCCCTTGAATGGAACACAAAAACCAAAATTAAAACCTTGTGAAAGGTATGCAGCTGCCTGCCCGTCGGGGTATATCTGCAGCCACTTATCCAATGTTTCCTGCTTAATTGGGCTGGGGCCCTTTTTGAGCCTGATTGGAGGAGTTACCTCTTCTTCCCCCACCCTGGACCCCGCTGGTCCCTCTAAATTGTCCCTTTCCTCTCAGGCAGTTCCGAAAGGAATGGGAAGCCCCGCAGATGGAGCACTCATGGCTAAATCTGCAGGGCTTCCTCGAGCAGGACCCATGCGAACTGAATTCCCAGCACAAGGACTTCTGCCCTGTACTGGGACCAGCCTGGGTTCTTGGTGTGATACTTGTGGACATCCTGATCAAATGACCACTGTGCGTTCTCTCCCGTTGGATCAGACGTGCTGGTGTCATTAATTACATCCATAATTGTGGATGCATCATATCCCAAAGTAACACAGGATATATTGCTGCCTGCATATGAAAGGCCTCATCATATAGAAGCCAAGCAGGACCAGCAATGTCAGCATATGCCCTGTGGATAATATCCATGTATTGGAACAGGGCCACGGCACGTTGGGGCTGCACCTTCGCAGTAACCCCCGCCATGATCAAAAAACCCGACAGCCAGTTCAACCAATTCCTATCAACCTTCCTTTTTTTCAATTTTTTCTTTCTCCTTCTCATCAAGCTCGTCTTTGTCCTTCATCTCTAGCTCTCTGAATAACAGGGGAAACACACCTATATACTCTCCCCTCAAGACCTTATCCCTAGTGCCCTGTAATAAATGATCCCATAAAGGGAGAGCAGAATACGCTATGGCATCGTACCCTGGGGCCTGTTAAGGTCCTGGCATGGGTAGTGCCCCTGCTGAATATCCTGCAGCTCCTCCAACATTTTATGGGCCCCAAGGAGACCATTGGGGAGGAGCCCAGTTAAGGGGCTGCTGCACCGTAGGCCAGCTGCCATAAGCTGCAGGAGCCCCTGATGAGTGTGGCGCTGCACCATGGGCCTGAGGCACCCAGACGCCCCATGGCCAAGCAGGCCCAGTAGTCTGAATGGCAGAATCAGGTGTAGACTCACCGGATGGATTGGGCGCCACCTCAGCTACCAGCTCCTCATCTTGTTTTGCTGGTGGTTCGTCTTGGTCTTCATGCTGCTTAGATCCCAATGCCTCACCTTCATGGATCCTCTGCTCCAGGGCATCTAAACAGGCAAGGATCTGGTTAGTCATTGTAACGTTCCCTTTTGGGCACTTAGGTTTTGGCAGAGCGGCTGCACCCTCAGTGCCTTGCACCCTTTCCAATTGTTGTATTCTGGCCAGAATCGCCTGCCATGGGATGTCCTCCTCCTCACGTTAAGAATGAGGATCATTAAGAGGTGCTGGCCTTTTGGGTGCAGGTGCTTTCCTTGCCCTTCTTTCCCCCTTTTCCCTTTTTTAGGAGCCATGGCCCCTGATGGTTGCTGATGTCCCAAATAATAACATTCCCTCACTTAAACAGGGTAATCTTCCCCTTTCAATTGTTGTTGTTATTGTTATTATTATTATTATTATTATTATTGGGCAATTATTTGGCAAGTAGCAACCCACTGGAGGTCAGGGATCTCAACCTAATGTGCCAGGAAATTTCCCACACTTGTTGTTATTATTATTGATATTATTATTGATAGTCAAGCATTGCCTAGCAGCAAACAGATGCAGGCTTCACAGGGCTTTGTAGGTCCCTTGGAACCCCCCCTACTCAGTCATAATCAGTCATTCAATACTCTCAATTATAATCTGGGCTTTTCCAATGTATTGCTATTAATAATAAAAGAACAATTCAAGATGAGGCCTTATAGGACTTGCTGCATGGCAATCCAGGCCCACCGACCTCACTCTAGGCCTGCCAGGCCCCAACCCGGGCCTACCAGGCCCAATCCAAGCCCACCAGGCCCCAATCCAGACCAACCCGGCCACAACCAGGCCTGCCAGGCCTCGATCTGCCCACCAGGCCTCCCACAAGCCCAACGGAACCATTTTTGTAAAATCTGGGCCTCTGCTGGCCCACTAGGCCTCTACGCGCCACCTAGGCCTCTCGCAGGGTGCCAGTTGGGCCACCAGGCTACCCTCGTCCGCTGCCTGGGCAAAGCAGGCATCTGCCCACTCCTGCCTGCTTGTCACACCCCCACCAGGGATGGGAGTCCCCTCCTGGCTTTCCTCCTTGCCTCCAAAGGCTGGCCGCCCATTAAAATGTGGCCCGGTTGACTAAGTCACGGGGAGGAACCCCCCAGGAAGGATGTCCCCCTCGCCCCATGGGGGCTCTCATTCGCTACCCAAGGTGTGGTGGTGTGCACCCGCTCTCACCCGCTCGCTATGTTGCAGCCAGTGATGGGAGCCCCCTCCCTTTGTGCTCCTCACCTCCACAGGCAGGCTGCCCAATAGATGCAGCCCGGCCAAACAAGCCTCAGGTAAGAAACCCCCACCCAGGCAGGACGTTCCCTAACCCCACGGGTGCTGTGGAACCGATCCACCCCCACCCGGGAACCCCCAGCTGGCCCAAAGGCCACTTGCACGATCCTACACTGGTCCTTCAATTGCCGCTGCTTGCTCCCTCGCTCCTCACAGCCTGCTCACAGATTGCGGTCTTCCACACCACCCTCGAGCTCGCCAAATGAAGAAGAGGCCGAGGCGGGAGGCCCATATATCTACTCCAGCCCCTGTGCCTCGCTTCGCTGGCATGCACCATGACATTGGGAGTGTGGTCTCCCCTCCTCCCTCCCATAAATGGGTTTCTCCCAGCTAGGAAGGCTGCCTGCTGGGAAACCCTGTTGTGCACAGCGAGGTATATGTATTTTGATGCCACTCTCAGGGAAGTCAGGTGACAGGATATAGTGCCTGAGCTTGCACAATGTGATATCCAATCAGCCTTTTGCCTTTTGCCAGTTCATCCCAATGATTTTGAATTGTTAGGTTTTTTAGTTTGAGGGGTGGTTCTATATGGACCACACCGTCCCCATGGGCTGCTCAGTCCTGTGCAATGCAATCGAGACCTTCAGTGCTTTTTGTAACAGGCCCTGAAAATTAGGACAGGGTTGCACAGTGTCGAGCATTATTTAGATGATTGTTTTGTTTATACGGCCTTATCAATCTGGCCAATGCGGTCACTTACAGCACCAGTTTGAATTGCTGGCAGAGGAATTTGGGGTTCCTCTGGCTCCTGAGAAGATGGAAGGCCCTGCCCAAAAGTTAACCTTTTTAGGTATAGAGATTGACACTGTCAATCAGCAGTGCTGATTGTTGCCAGCCAAGGTCAAGGAGCTTCAGGACAGGGTTGTCCAGTTTTTAGCTAGACATAAAGCCTCCTTGCAGGAATTTCAGGTCCTTATAGGACACCTGAATTCCTCATGCAAAGTGGTGGCACCGGGTAGGGATTTTCTCTGCTGGTTATGTGACACCATAAAAGGGGTGGGTTTGCCCCATTTTAAAATTTACATAAGGAAGGACATGCGAGCAGGCTGATCCATTTGGCATGAGTTTTTGTCTCAGTTTAACAGCATCTCCTTCTGGCATGAGGAAAGGAAGCTTTAGGGAGTGTTCCAGATAGCTTCAGATGCTGCTGGATCATTCGGGTTTGGAGTTTATTTTGATGGCCATTGGTGTGCCAGCAGCTGGCCTCCTGACTGGGCCGCTTCCAAGATCATGTCAGATTTGAATTTTCTGGATTTTTTCCAATCCTGGTGTCAACCACCATTTGGGCAGAGGAGTTGTCCAATTTGTTAGTACACTTTTGGTGTGACAGTTTGGCAACCATCTAGGTAATTAACTCCTAGAACTTCGAAATCCACTCAGGTGATGATGCTTGTCAGGGCTTTTATTTTATAATGTCTGAAGTACAACATTTTGTTTGTTGCTTGGCATGTGTCAGGCATCAACAGTGGAATTGCTGATGCTCTTTCCCACATGTAGATGGAGTGCTTCAGAGATTTGGTCCCAGATGCGGTATGCGAGGGCAACCAGATGCCGGCAAGCCTGTGGAGGCTTGGGAGGCTGAACTCATTATGTCTTTAGGTATGTCCATAGCTCCCAGTACTAAAAAGGGTTATACCAGAGCCTTACAAGATTTTTTCCAGTTTAGAGAGCAGACAGCTTTCTAGCAAGGTGTTCTGGTGCCTGTAGAGCGGCTTTTGCAGTTCTGCGTTTTTATTTATAGGAGGGACTTGGCCCCTCAATCCATCAGGGTAAGGTTATCAGCTGTTGCCGTCTGGCTTAACGCTCAGGGGGCAGTAGATACCACAAATGTTTTCCACATCCGGAAGGCCCTGGAGGGTTAGTCCAGGGAACGGGGAAGGAGAGCAGATATGAGGACTCCTCTTTCCCCAGCCATCCTTAAGGGTTTCTTGGTGGATTTTCCTTGGTTTTTTTTTCATGGGCTGTGAGGTCGTGCTCTGTAAGAGTTTCTTTCTGACATTTTGCCTGCATCTGTGGCTGGCATCTTCAGAGCATGATTGGGTAGGAATGTGGTGGGGGTTATATAATGTGAACCCCTGTTGGGGAGGATATAAAAATTTGTGTATTTGAATGGCTAGTTTCTGGGGGAAGATATGCAAGGAGGATTAGTATCTGCTTGGCTAATAGTTGGTTAATGGTCCATTATCTGCTGGAAACCCCCCTGTCCCTGGCTGGAGTTCATTTGCAAGTGTTGAGTTCTGACTTTAGTGTTCTTCAGGACTGGGAGCCAAATTTTGTTTACTTTTAGGATTTCTTCTTTCCTGTTGAAGTTGTCCAGGTGTTTGTGGATTTCAGTAGTTTCTCCATGCAGTCTGACATGATAGTTGGTGGCCTGGTCCAGAATTTCCATGTTTTCAAATAACATTTTGTGTCCAGGTTGGTTTATAACATGTTCTGCTACCGCTGATTTTTCTGGCTGGCCCAGTCTGCAGTGTCTTTCATGTTCCTTGATTCGTGTTTGCACACTGCGTTTAGTGGTCCCTATGTAAACATCCACAGCTGCATGGTATGTGGTAAACTCCTGCAGTTGTGAGAGGGTCTCTTTTGTCCTACACTGAGTGTAGCATTTCTTGGATTTTCTTGGTTGGTCTGTAGATCATTTGGAGGTTGTGTTTCCTCATCAGTTTCCCTATTCATCTGTGACTCCTTTGATGTATGGTAAAAATCCCTTCCCTTTGGGTGGCTGTTTTTCTTCATTCCTGTGGTTTATTCTGGGTCTGCCTGCTCTTGTGATGTCTGCTCTGAAGTAACCATTTACTTGTAGGGCCCAGTTTAGGTGCTTCAGTTCATCCTCCAGGTAATGGGGTTCACAGATCTTTTTTGCACAGTCTACCAAAGTTTTTGTTCTGCTTCTTTTTTGTCCTCGTGATGATTGGAGTTCTTGTGTATGTATCTGTCCATGTGTGGGGGTTTTCTGTATACCTTTTGGCCTAACCATTTGTTTGGTTTGCAGATGACTAGGACATCCAAGAACGGCAGTGTTCCTCCCTTTTCTTTTTCCTTTGTGAATTGAATATTTGGGTGGATGCTGTTCAGGTGGTTCAGGAATGAGACCAAATCTTCTTCTTCTTGGTTCCAAATGGTGAAAGTGTTGTCCACATATCAGAGCCATGTTGTGGGCTTTTTTTGGTGCTATTTCCAGGGCTTGCTTTTCAAAATGGTCCATGTAAAAATTTGCTATCACAGGGCTCAGAGGGCTGCCCATGGTTACCCCATCTATCTGTTCATAGAATTTGTTATTCCACTGGAAGTAGCTTGTGGTGAGGCAATTTTTGTACAAGGCTGTGATGTACTCTGGAAATATTTGTTGGATGAGTGCCATGGTGTCCATTATGGGGACTTTGGTGAACAAGGAGACAACATCAAAACTGATCAGTCTGTTTCCAGGTTTCAGTTCAATGTTGTTGATTTTTTTCTATGAAGTGAGCTGAGTCTTTGATGTAGTGGGGGGGTATGTCCTATGTGGATTTGTAATTGTGTAGCCAGAAACTTGGCCAAGTCATATGTGGGGGATCCAATGGCACTCACTATGGGTCAGAATGGAATGGAATCCTTGTGGATCTTGGGAAGTCCATACAGTCTTGGTGGGAGAGCCTCTGATCTGCATAGATTCTGGTGTATGATTGGCTGAATTGTTCTTCTTGATCAAGGCATTTGTTTTTCTGGTGATTTTGTTGGTCAGGTATTGCTTGAGTTTTCTGTATGTTGCAGGGTCCAAGAATTCCCTTATTTTTTGTTTGCATTTTTCTGTTTCCATGATTACCATGGCATTGCCTTTGTCTGCTGGGAGAATAATGATTTCTAGGGCTGCATTGAGATCCTTGATGGGTTTTCTTTCTTTTATGGTTATGTTGCTGGCTGGTAGTTTTGCCTTCCTCAGGATCCTAGCTGCTTCTCCTCTTATCTCTTCTGCCTCTTCTTCCAGGAGATGGTAGAGGGCAGATTCAACATGAGCAATGATGTCTTTGGTTTATTGGTGGTTTGGGAAGTTATTTGCATATTGCCCTATGAGGCACTGCTATTTCATGTGGCAGTGCTTACAGCCTTTTTTGGCACATTACGCATCAGTGAGTTAGTCTTGGCATCTAAGTCTGATGTGTCAAATAGGGCTTTAAGAGGTTAGGGACGTAGCCTTGGAGGAGCACCAGGTCACTTTAATCATGGCAGGGCCTGCTATTTGTACATGCTGATTTTTCTTCCTAACCAAGTACCAGTTCTGATCAGTGACGGCCAAAGCCCTGGGTAAGTTGGGTTTACATGGGGTAAGGTTTGCAATGCATTCCTTTCATATTGTGGCTGCCTCTACAGCCTCTGATTAGGGATGCTGCCTACAGTGATCTGGAAGATTGGCTGTTGGAGGTCCTCCTCCTATCGGCGTTATGTCTGACCACTCTGTTATTAACTTATTGTATTCCCCTTTTCTCTTACATTTTAGGTCAATGCCAATGAGGCAGCAGGTGCTGATTTGTAGCCACAGTATGGTTTACTAGGTGGCACAACAGGCCTAGTTGTGACTTTGGGCCTCACCTGAGTCTGGGGGATAGAGCAACAGTTGAGTGGTTGGGGCAGAGGGGTCTGTGGTGTCATGGCCTTATGCCAGTGCTTTTTGAGGAGTGCCAAGGGCCTCTGCTGGATATCCTCATTCTCCACTTGGGTGGGAATGAATTAGGCCTTTTAAAAGGGAAGGCACTCATTTTACAGGTGATCCATGATATGGAGGTAATCAGGTCTCGGTGGCCTGCAGTTACCCTCATGTCGTTGGCCACATTGTCCAGAAAGCTATGGTGAGGGGATGAGGATCCCCATCAGATTAACAAGGCCCAACATGGTGCCAATGGGGAAATTAGAAATGCTATGAATAGGGGGCTTGGGTTTTCTCTGTTGCACCCTGGCATTGTGTTTGAGAGGCTCCAGCTCTACAGAGCTGATGGGGTACATCTCTTGGACATGCGGAATTTAATTTTTTGAGGCGATCTTCAGCAGGGACCTTTTGTACAGGCTAGTGGGGGAAAGTGACTAAGTGGATGCTTTCCCCTTTTGTGGCACGGAAAGGGGAAGGCATAGATTTGGTGTGCACCATGGCACCAAGTTTGGTGAAGGCAGGGTCTCTGGAAGGGCCACTTAAGGTCATGTGGCCTAAGGGGACAGAAGGAGACCCAACTTGGAGTTGGCCTGAAGGATAATACGTCACCTTAACCTTCTGGCTTGGGTGAGGGAATTTCGGGTTGACCTTCCAGATGTGGACTGGCTGGGGAGCAACCCCAGTCATGGGGGTTCCTCTCCATGACCCAGGTGTTCACCCAGGGAAGCTGGGGTGTGTGGTCTCAGATAGACCTATTGCCCCAGTTGCTCCCTCACTAGGTTGCCTCCCCCTACTGAAGATCTTAGAGGGTTATTAAATAGGTAGGGTCAAATAAAAACCCTTTATTTCATCCCATTTCATGTGTATGGTCTCATTATTTCTCATAATCAGTCAGCAAATATCTGATGCTGAAAATCAAAACAGTTCCTCTGAAAGATCTATGATGATGACTCAATAACATTTCAAGTAGCACATAATCTAGCCTCAATTTAATTTAATTGCATTTTCCTGATTGTCTAAATAATATTCACTGTGGTATTTGCCCTTTGTTTTTCTTCAGACAATGAGAGGCTTGAACTCTACAAGTTTAAAAAGTAGCTCCTCTCCCGACTAGTCAGTGAACTTTTCTATTCTGCCTGTTGATTTTGTGCTCTGTTTTGACTTTTAAAATTTCAGTAACACAAGCCTTCAAATTTTATTGCAATTCCACACAATACTCTATCTGCCTGGAGACAAAATTTACATTTGATGCCATTTCCTTCTGGCAGGTACAATGGGAGAGTCTGAATAAAACAGGCTCTTTGATAAGCATGAGAACTCATTTAGATACCTGGGTGACAATTCTCATTCATATACTCTCATAAAGATCAAATTTACATGCCAGCAATAGAACACTATACAAAAGAGGTGAAAATAATAACATTAAAGAAGCTCCATAGAATATTAATGTTGCCCTGTATCTTCTCCACTATGGAACATGAAAACAATGTAGGTTTACAGCTTTATGGAACAGCTTCAGGCTGTTATATTTTGAGTTTACTGTTGGTTTCAATCCTTTGACTTGATGCTGCCATTTCAAATTCACAGTGCTGTATAAAATCATGAAATTCAAGCTCAGAAGTAGTTACAAATAATTAAATACTTGTAATTGGTTCCTTCTTTGCTACAACTCAGGCATAAGTTCTATTGTAGTATAACTAGAATTGTTTTAGGACTCTATCAGATGCAGCAAATAAGGTACCCACGCCTAATGATCGTGAAAGGGTGCACATAGCAGACAATGTCACCCTTTCGATTTTATTGATTGCACAAGCCATCAATAGATCTCCATTAGTGATTTTCTGTTGGCATATCTGGTCTTTGAACCTGTGCACGCAGGGGAATGCAGCATCAATGGGCAAACATTTCTGGTCAATATCACAACACCCAGGTAGGATACGCCCTTTTTATGAACCCCTTACCCTGGGTACCCTGGACTGTTTAAATGTGTGTATGTGCTTGTGTTAACTTTTTGTGTCTTTCTTTTACTTTTATTTTTAATTTCCCATCTTGCAAGATTCATGGAGATCTTAAACCAGGAAGTGAACAGGGTTCAGTTTGCTCCCTGTTAGTGTCTGAGAAGCCTCTTTAGCATGAGCAAGGTAAAGTCTGGTGGAGGAAGTTCTTTTGCTGGCAAAAAAAGCCGAAATTTATGCTGGCAAAAGACCTTTTCAGGAGGGTGGTCTGATAAAGTCCTTAATTACTTTTACAGTGAAAAATGTAGCTACATTACTTAGGTATGTTTTGTATAGTACACCCATGACTTCTAGAATTCTGGTAGGTTTGTAGAAGTAGCAAGAGTACTATTATATTATTTGTGAATATTGTTAAGTTACGGAGTTGCTTTTAAAACTTTGCAATTATAATGGTAATAATCTACTTTTGGAGGCCTTGCAACTATAACTTTTTTTTTTAAAAAAAATAATTATTATGAATGAATGAATTCATAAAAAGTACTTTTAAACTCTTGCATATATTTGGCTGTGTTGAGGGGAGTGATTTTATCATGCAATAGTTTCAAAGCCGCATCAAAGACATTATCTTCTGGTGAAAAAAATGCAATTAAAATGTGCCAAATTACCTGACTCCCCTCCCCCAGCCCATGGCACACAGAAATGTAGAATTTGTAAATGCTACTTTTTGGACTACAATCTGAAACCCCCAAGCACTGTGGTCATGTTGCCTGGAAAATCCTGAGAGTTATAGTCCAAAAAGTCACTTTTCCAACCGGCTCTTTCTAAACACTAACGGGAACCAAAACAGATTTGGATGAGATGGAGGAAACAGAGGTCCGTGTCTAATCTTGAATGTTATTCAGCATCCACCTTCAGAGCATGACCACTGGAGAATTGCCAGGATTTCTAACAGCACAACATGTATGCTCAGTCAATCATGTTCTTCTCATAGGGTCAGTTCCCAAGAAAGTATGGGATAGTATTTCAGACTTTGTTAATGATGTCCCTGTTGCAATTTCCTCTTGTGCCAGAGATTGCTTGTGTGAAGAGGTGGTGAACACATCAGTCAGCTGACAAATGACAGGGGAATGGACCCAGTGATTTCAACAGCTGCTTCCTGGTAAGTGGGGATTGGGTGACTTTCACAGTCCATATGTGTCTTCTAAATTAGGGGTTATGTAGCAATCACGAATACCACACAGTTATTTCCAGGTTGCACAACTGTAATTCTCCAAAAGGATTCTGGCCATTGTTGCTGTTGTTGTCATCAAGTCATTCCTGACTTATTGCAACCCTAAGACAAATCTATCACAGAGTTTTCTTTGTAAGATTTGTTCAGGGGGAGGGTCATTTCCTTCTTCTAAGGCTAAGAGCCCAGGGTCACCAAGTGGATTTCCATGACTAAGCAGAGATTTGAACTCTCATCTCCTGGAGTTCTAGTAAAGCATGCAAGCTACTGCACCGCACTGGTTCTCATTTAATGACTAATGAGAACCACCAATCCTGGCATCTCCTCAAGATTATCCACAAAAATGACACAGTACACCTGACTGAGCTGACCTATTGTCAAGGCTAAAAGATTTTACTGGACATTTTGCCTGTCCTCTGCTTAGTTCTGTGCTATACTTCACAAGCAGGAATATAGAAATTTATTCTCTGGATTTGCAACTCCCAAGGTGGGTTAGGGAGTGGAACCCCACTGTAGGGGAGTATAATAATGGCATCATAACTCTATATGAGGAGCATCACAATGGTTTTAATTAAACATTTTTTTTATTTTTTACATCCTTAGTCATTACAAAAATAATCAATCATATATCCCGATCCATGGACTTTTTCGGACGTTTAAAAAGCAACGCAAGCAGCCTCGTCAGCTTGCGAGCCTGCTGCGCTGCAAAGTGTCAGTTTCGGATGACGCTCCCCCCTGGCAGTACTGTTGCGGTACCGCGGGGAGAGTTGAGCGTCATATTTGCTTGATTTTTACTCACGATTGTGAGTAAAAATCAAGCAAATATGACACTCAACTCTCCCCGTGGTACCGCAACAATACTTCCAGGGGGCAGCGTCATCTGAAACTGACACTTTGCAGCGCAGCAGCCTTGTAAGCTGACAAGGCTGCTTGCGTTGCTTTTTAAACGTCCGAAAAAGTCCTATGTAATATATTTTCTTCTGATTATTAAAAAAAAACACATAAAGAAAGTCTTCAAATACCATCTATTTCCTTATTCTTTCTTACTACCTACTAACATCCTTTTCCATTTTAGCAAAATTATTATTTTTCCTTTATCGGTACTCCTCTATATGTTCCTTCCTTCTTAGTTTCTTTGGGATTTCTATATTTGTGTGTTTATCTTCTGTCTGTTCTTATGCAGTCTGCACATTACTTCTGGCTATCTCTCAAAAATTCCATATAACCGTATATCAATTAAACATTTTAAAAGTATTTTTAGCAATGTTCTTACCACATTGGTCTGCATAATAGCAAGGATACTATTAAATCAAGTCTCTGACACATCTCTGTATACTGTTGAGCCCACAATAGGATTTCTTTTATCAATGCTCAGCAGCTTTTAGGCCCCAAACAACAGCCACAAAGAAGTTTTACTTTGAGCATCTATTAAAGGTCTGAAAGTCAACTGTGATTCTCCATCAATTTGACTGCTAGGAAATTACCAGCTAAACTCAGTCTTTCAGTTATTGCAAAAACCATTAGGTTTTTTTTTTAAGAATCGTGAATTCAGTTTGAAAAGAATATTTAATACAATTTAATTTTTAAAAACCTATGCTTTTTTTTCTGTTTTGATAAGTAAAACAAGAAATGGGTGATCTAACATACTGTGTTTTGTCCTGCACATATTCTTGATTTCCCCCCTTTAACTATTTTGCAAAGTAAGTAGCCACAAAAACAGAAGAAAGCTCACAAAAGTATTATGGAGGATGCCAAGTAGGTTTAATTAAAACAAATTCCCTTCTGTGGGTGAAAGTCTTAGCTTCCAAGAATACGTAGACATGAATTAAACACATCTGTAGCAGAGAAGAAGACAAAATCCAGCAGAACAAATGAGCCCTGCATATTCCATGCAGGCAATCTGCATAAGAATGGCTCAGCCAAATAATATTTAAACAAATTGTTTTGCTACTTGGATTAAAATAAAATAGGAAAAAGCAATTTGGTTCATCCCTGATAGCTTTCTAAATTGCCTATAGGCAAGCTATCATGGAGTTCCATAAGGCAATGCATTGTCTTTAGGAAATAGAGGTGTTTCATTCAGACAGTGAGTAATCAGTTTTGAAAGCTAAATATCCAGTCACTACTCAGGAAGCCTTTTCAATATTATTTTTTTCCACAATGCTTTCTCCATTATGCATCAGTGGATCTGCTCCAAACTTCAGTGGACATTTACAGATATAAGGGACCTCCATCCAGATTCACTGAGAGTGCATTTAGCTTGTATTTACTGTGCTCAGTGCCATCAAAATTTACTACTGAAAACTAAGATGGTGGTGAAGTGATAATACATATTTGTTCTTCATCACCTTTCTCACCACTCATAGTGTGGGAACTGTTGCAGTTACAGGAGGAATAGAGATGAATATTCACATTGTGTTCCCCTGGCCCCTTGCATCCAACATGTTTCATGTATTTGCATGGTAGAATGAAAATGCAAGTGTTTGTTCACAAACACATTTGATTTTCTGCTTGAAAAACCTCTGTTTATTGTTGCATATGGAAATAGTGCGGCTCATCTGGGATATTTTGTTTGTCTTTTTAAAAATAAACATATCTAACATATCTAGAATAAAGTGTTTAATTAAATATCAGTAATTAAATATCTGGAAGAGATTAAATATTAGTATTTCAAAACTGTAATGTACAAGTTTTGCATTTTAATATTTTATGATTCAGTGTTTGGGACTGTTTAGATGCAAAGTTTTTCACATTAACTTCAATTTATCCCCAAAAGAGCCCCCTTCCTTCTCCTTCAATATATCCTTTTAAAACTGGAACACTAGGGCAGGAAGCATATTACTTTCATAAGTGTAGCTAAAGAACTCATGGCTAAGCAGAAGTTCAAATCTACATCCCCAAATTCAAAACAGTGGTCATATATTTTCTCTCTGTGTTCCGTTATGTGGCGTCAAGTTGAGTATAATGTATGGAAACTCTTCATAGGTTTTCCTTGGCAAAATTATTCATAGGGGCTTTGACACTGCTTTCATTTGAGGCTCAGAATGTGACTTGCCTAAGGTCACCCAGTGGGTTTCCATGGCTAAGAAAGGATTTGAACCCTGGTCTCCCAGAGTCCTATCCAACATTAAAACCACTACACCACACAGTCTTTCACAGGCCTCCAGATCTCTAATTTTCTCTATACATGTCAGGGGATGATAGGACACTCACTCTCCAGGAGAAGCCAAAAAACTATCTCAGTAGACTTAGTAGCAACCTGTTCCCAAGAATACTCACACAGAGAGTGTTTGATGTCCAAATAAGCAGGAGGCACTTTTATCTTCAAAGTCAAACAGTTGCAATATGTACAAATATTTACAATTGAAGGATAAACTGCTTCACCAGGCCTTAGCATTCACAAGAAGAAAAGTGAGCTCTGTTCTGAGCTCTCTTATATACACAGTTACAGGGCATTGGCTTACTCAATCATAAGATCTTACACACCAATAAGAACCTCCTTCTGTAGTTGTGGCATGACTAGGCAGTTCATGGAGTCAGCCATTATGACTCATCATAACTCTGCGGTTGTTTGGCCATTTTATAATGGGGTTCAGTCTCTAGCTCCTGACAATACAGTACTATGTCATCCTTTCAAGGGCATGCTTGGCAACTTAAAACAAATGAAAACCAATCTTAAAGATAAAAATACAAATTGATACTGTTCCAGAAAGGGATCTTAAAATGAAATACACATTTTGTACAATGTGATACAGTCCAATTTATAACTATGTAGGTGTTGTTGCTATCTCCCTTCAAGTCATTTCCAATTTATGGTGATCTTAAGTTCAACGTATCATGGGGTTTCTTAGCAAGATTTGTTTAGTGTGGGGTTGCCATTGTCTTCCCCTGAAGTCAAGAGGGAACGTGACTTGCCCAAGATCACCCAGTGGGTTTCAATGGCTGAGTATGGATTAGAACTCTGGTGTTCACAGTTACAATCCAGCACTCAAACCGTTAAACCACACTGGCTCTATATCATAAGTCTACATGAAAAAAAAATCTCAATCTTAAATTATTATAGTGAAATCCTACTTTACTCAGATGTTAGCCCTGATGAAATACAGTTGTCCCTTCATATATACTGGGGTTTAGTTCCAGGACCCCCCGTGGATACCAAAATCTGTGAATACTCAAGTCCCATTATATGCAATGCCATAGCAAAATGGTGTTCCTTATATAAAATGGCAAAATCAAGATTTGCTTTTTGGATTTTTTTTTTAAAAATAATATTTTCAAGCGGTGAATACTTAAATCCATGGATACCAAAATTGTGGATACGGAGGGACAACTGTACTTTCAAGCACACATGATTTAACTGACTTTGATTCATGTCCACACCATTGTCCCATGCTGGTGCTATGATTTTGATGAGCTGAAAATGCACAATTGCATTCTTAGTTGTGTGATTCATAACTGAAATGCACATCGCTGGTAAAGTGCCCCTGTGTAAGACTATGAAGTCAATGGTCTAAATTCACCTAGTTGCACCATGGATTTCTGCATGTGATTTGGTGACATTATTTTCAATTCTTATTTTAAAAATTCTTTTCAATTCCCATTCTAGTTTGATTTTCCACAGCTCCCACTTTATCCAACTCTATCTTTCCTTTCCTTGTGTGTGTGTGTTTAAGAATACAAGTTTTATATCAAGACTTCTTCCTCAACAACATTTTATGGAAAACATGGGGCTTTATCTTCTCCATGCAGTAGCTAAGGGTCCAAAACATAAAATCTTAGCCCTCAAGTCTGGCATAGTATCTGACAGTATCTGGAAAACTAAAAGCAGCATTGTTATTGCCAATACAGTGGCAGGTTCTGTTATGTTCATCCTCTTTCACGATGCCATTTTGATTGCTGTAAAATTGCTTTAAAATGGCACCGATTTATATTGTATCCTCAGAGATCTGCTTCAGGAATAGGAGATTTCATCCATTTAAGTCTATTTCATTTAACTGTTCAGAAGAGCCCATGGAAGAGCTTCAGATAAACACTACTATTGCAACGTACAACAATTAGGCTACAAAATTGCCATTTTGTGAATTCTTGTTTAAAACAAAATGTTATTCATACAGCCAGCTTGTGGATATTCTTTTGGTTTCAGACTAGATCATATTCCCTTTCTAAGCAATAACCATGTGTATTCTCCAGGGAGAACCTATATTTTAAAGTCTCCCAACTTACATTTGCCCAGCATGGAACTGCAAATTTAGGTGGGTGGATTCACATTAATGGAGATGATCAGAAATGGCAAAAACCACATCAAAAGACCGCTAAAAAAACAGGAAAGGGCAACCTTACCAGACAATGTCATCATCCAGTGTTTTGGGGGCATAGCACAGCCGTGAGTAAAGTGTTCCTTTTTATTAGAGGCTTGTCCCTGTCAATAGAAAAATAAGCCTCGTATGCAACAGTGCTACACCCTCGGAATGGCTGAAAGATATGGGCATCTGATAAGGTCACCATTTCTGTTTTCGTAGCGATGTTCTGGCATGGTTGTGAATGTGATTTTTCTTTGGCACATTCTCCTGCATCTAATAATCCCCATTATAAAAAATGGGCTTCTACACTTGTTCATTTTAAGCCAGTGATGAAATTAGTATTGTTTTTTTCTCTATATCTCACTGAGGATTGACATTAAGCCCTGGTGGTGCAGTGGTTAAATGCCAGTACTGCGAGCCAGAAGGTTATGAGTTTGATCCCAGAGGTCTCCAAGGTTGACTCAATCTTCCATCCTTCTGTAGGTTGGTAAAATGAGTACCCAGCTTGTTGGGGGCAATTAGCTAAAAAACATTGTAAACCGCTTAGGGAGTGCTTCGGCACTGAAAAGCGGTATATAAATATCAATGCTATTGCTATTACTATTAATTAGATAGTCTGAAAATATGCAGCAGAAGAATCAGACAACTACAAAGCACACAGTCAGCTATATTTAATGCTGAACATGTTGCTGTGGATGTTTATTTTAAATTTTACATGTATAATCACCTTATGAGTTGCTGTTTTAGTGGTCCTAGGCATGATTTTATAGATTTTACACAGAGATCCAGGACCCCAGAACTGTTTTGAAGATGTGGTCTCAACAATGGGTGGCATGTCAATATTAACTTTGAGTACTTCCAGGTATTTTTGTCTCTCTGGCTTTTCTTCGCAAAAGAAGATTCAGGAAGGACTCATCCCGCGCTTTCTGCAAGCACGCTGATGACTAAAAATGCCAATCTGAGATAAACAAGTCCGGTTGCAGAAAGCACAGCAGAAGGTCTCATTGAGTGATGTTTTGGGGTTGTGATTCTTTCTGCGTTGTCATTTCTCTTCAAGACTTGTTCGGCGTGAGTTCTCAAATAAGTCTGCAGCATTGTGGATAGTGTGTCTCCATGCCTCCCGGTGTGAGGCCAGGCGGACCACTGTTGGTGATCAATTTGGCCGAGCCTGAGATGTTGTTTCAGGGAGTCTTTGTATCGCTTTTTTGGAGCGCCCCTCTTACGCTGACCCGTGGCGAGTTCACCGTAGAGTAGCATTTTTGGGAGGCGATGGTCCTCCATTCTAGAAATGTGCCCTGCCCAGCGCAGCTGTGTTCTCAATATCATGGCCTCAATGCTGGTGATCCCTGCTTGCTCAAGGACAGCAACATTCATCACATAGTCAGTCCAGTGTATATTTAGGATTGTGTGTAAACAGCGTTGATGAAAGTGTTCGGGGAGTCGTAGGTGGTGGCGATAGGTGACCCATGTTTCAGATCCATAAAGGAGGATAGACAGTACAATGGCTCTATACACACTGATTTTTGTGCTTTGCCTCAGGTGTTTATTGCTCCAGACCCTTTTGTGAAGTCTTCCAAATGCACTATATGCCTTTGCTAATCTGTGATCGATTACAGCTATCTCAGGGACCGCCTTCTCCCTTATAATCCTCCCCGCGCTCTCCGGTCCTCTGGGAGGAATTTGTTGCAGCCACAAAGATCTAGGCTGGCGACCACCTCCCAGAGGGCTTTCTCGGCTGTCGCCCCCAAATTGTGGAACGGCCTGCCGGATGAGAGCCGCATATTGACATCATTAGACAACTTTAAAAAGGCTGTCAAGACGGATCTCTTCAGGCAGGCTTTTCCGGAATAGGTAATCCCGGCCTCAGGAACCCCCTTTGGAAGTTGATTCTGGAGCTCCTAACTGTTGCTGCTCGCTAGGAATGGTTTCTAATAACAATTGTATTATATGTTGATTTTAATTTGTATTGATTTAATAATGTTTTAAGGGGGGGAAAGGGATTTTGAGTTGTTTATATTATGTATTATTTTACTGTTGTAAGCCGCCCCGATTGTTCGCAGAGGGGCGGGATATAAATAAATATTATTATTATTATTATTATTATCAATCTCTTTGTCAATCTTGGCATCTGAGGAGATGATGCTTTCCAGGTAGGTGAACTGCTGAACGGACTTAAGCACAGATTTGCCTACGGCAATGTGGGGATGGTGGTGTTCGTCCTGTGGTGCAGGCTGGTAAAGAACTTCTGTTTTCTTCAGGTTTACTTCCAGCCCAAACAGCTCTGCAGCTGTTGCAAAGCAGGATGTTAGGCACTGCAGAGCTGCTTCCGTGTGGGCAACAAGGGCAGCATCATCAGCGAAGAGCAGCTCACGGACTAGATAGTTTAGAGTAATGAAAGAATGAAAATGAAAAATCATCATCATCATCATCCAGCTAAAGATTGTAAGAAGCTGAGTACCATGAAAGTAACAGCAAAATAACAATCATTTAGTACTTTTCTGATTGATTGTTCTGGGTGGCGGCAGGGGGAGGCTTAGCTACATCTGAGTCTTGGTGGTCCAATTTTGCCTGATCATTTGGGAAGGACTCTGCCTAGTTTTTGGAGGGGTTTGAGCACCCCTCCTACTTCCCCATTCCTGGGTACCTGGAGAGAGCTAGATATACACTGGTGGAATGCTTAGTCTGTTGGGCTTGGACAATAGCTATTATTTATTTACTTGTTTATTTATTTATTTCATTTATATGCTACTGTTCTCCCTAAATGGGACTCAAATTGGTTTCTAGAGGTAGTTGATTAAAAACAATTACAGTAATATTAACAGTTAAAATCACCACATAAAGCCTCACTGTTCATACATGAGAAACCTAGGACTTTACCAGACCACCCCGCTTTAATGTTCTTTTGTCGGCATAAATTGTGTTGTTTTTATGCTAGGAAAAGAACCCTCCCATACCAGACCTTACCTTAATGGCACCAATGAGGCTTCCACAGCAGTAATGGAGCATAAATGGTGCTCCATTTACTTCTGGGATTGAGAGCTCATGGATTCTTGTGAGAAGATGCTAGCGTGGGAAATTTAAAATATAAAGGCAAACAAACCACACAAAAAGTTCACACAAGCACAAAAACATACATTTAAAGTCCCAAGTATATGGGGGGGGGGTCATAAAAAGAGCATCCCCTACCTGACTGTCCCAAGCACACACAGAAGTGTTTGCACAATGATGCTGCATGGTGCTCAGATTCAAACACTGGCAATGCTGGCAACAAATCACCACAGGGGATCAATTGACAGCTTGGGCCGTCACTAAAATAGTACAACTTTTTAACAATACATGATTGTGAAAGGACAATGACCTCTGGTACGCTTACCCTTTTGCAATCATTAGGCATCCTTATGACACCATATCTGCCTGGTCTGATAAAGTCCCTAGTCAGCCATGAAGTTATGTTGGGCCAGTCATGCTCCCTCAGCCTAATCTATTTTACAGCGTTGTTTGTCAACCTATTTCTGCATTCTTTTTCATTGACATTTACCTTACATTGTTGCCCCCCCACTCCTTTATTAGAAAGAAGCAAAACAATAGAAACTCGACATGAAAGGAGTGAATACTGTGTGCATGCATGCACATAAATGTGCACATGTGCACATGACCAATTGGGAGGAGTTTCATGGTACTGTCAAAGCTGTTTTTGAAAACTTCCAGAGAAGGAGCCCCCATCACCTTTCTAGGCAATTGGTTCCATTGCCGAAATGCTCTTACTGTCAAGAAGTTCCTTGTAATGTTCAATTGCAATCTACACTCCTATGATTTCAAATCATTGGACCTGGTCTGTCCTTTGGGGTGACAGAGAGCAAACCTGCTCCCTTCTCTCTGTGACAGCCCTTGAGTACAACCATGTCACCCCTGAGTCTTCTCTTTGCAAAGCTGAACAGGCCTAGCTTCTTCAACCTTTGCTCATATGTTTCATTCTCCATACATCTTATTATCCTTGTTGCCCTTCTCTGAACCTGCTCCAACTTGTCTATATCCTTCTTAAAATGAGGTGACCAGTTGAGAATTTAAAGTGACTATTACTTCCCCTGACTTGGAAACTGTGCTTCTGTTAATGAAGGCTAAAATAGAATTCACCTTCTTTGCTGCAGCATCACACTGCTGGCTCATGTTCAACCAATTATCAACAATAATCCCAAGGTCCTTTTCACATGTAGTACTGCTGAGCTGTGTATCCCTCATCCTCTACTTCTGTATTTGGTTTTTGTGGCCTAAATGCAGACTTCTCATTTCTCTCTATTGAATTTCATTTTATTATTTTTTGCCCAATTTTCTAGATTATTCAGGTCCTTTTGAATTCTGTTTGTGTTCAAAAGTGTTAGCCACCCCTCTCCATTTTGTGTCAAATTTGATAAGGATTCCCTTATCAATCTAAGTCATTGATAAAAATATTAAAGAGTAATGACTCTAAGACAGAACCTTGAGGAATTCCACTCAAGATTTCCTTCCAGTTTGAAGCATAACTATTGATGATGACTCTTTGAACATGATTTTCCAAGCAGTTATGAATCCATCTGACAGTGTTCCAATTTCTACAATTGATCAGTTTGCTAATCAAAATATTGTGGGGAACCTTATCAAATGCTTTGCTGAAATCCAGATAAATGACATCCACAGCATTCCCACCATCTACTAAATTAGTGACTTCATTCAAAAAAGGTTATAAAATTAGTCTGGATGGATTTATTCTTGACAAGCCCATGTTGGCTCCTACTGATCTCTGCATTGTCATCCAGATACTTGCATACAGGTTATTCTATAATCCATTCTGATATTTTTTGTGGTATTGAGGTCAGACTGACTGGTCTGTATTTTGATGGATCTTCTTCTTTGAAGAGAGGGACAATGTTTATCCTTCTTCAGTCCTATGGTACCTCACTTGTTCTCCAAGATTTCTCAAAAATGACAGCAAGTGGTTCAGAGAGTACATTGGTAAGTTCCTTCAGTACTCTGGGATGCAATTCATTTGGTCCTGCAGATTTGGACTCATTTAGGTTAGCTAGATGATTCCTGACTAATTCCCTATCAATCTTGATTTGCAATCCAGATCCCTTGCCAAGGTACCTGTTGCTGCATGAAAGCACACAGTTCTCAATTTGGGAGAAAAGTGAAGGGAAATAGGTATTGAGCAGTTCTGCCTTTTCATTGTGCTCTGTTAGCATTTTACCATCCATACTGAACAGCAGCCCCACTGTCTCCTTGGTCATTTTCTTGCCTCAAATGTATCGGGGGGGGGGGGCGTTTTTGTTGATCCTTGCTTGCCAAGCCTGTCCCAGCTCATTCTGAGCTCTTTAATCATACACTTTTTAATCATAATATTCCTATCATGGGAGTCATTTCACCTGGTTTCCATTATGCTTATAAAGTCATATTTACCTCCCTGTACTAGGATTTCAAGTTCATCTTGCTGGTTTTCCAAACACTATGCATTAGTGTATAGACATATGACACTTGGTTTGTTCTCACCTACTAATTTACTGTCAGTTTTCTGTGGATCCCATTCTCACCCCCAGAGTCTCCTCTAGAATTCACATTCTTGTGTTTGGAGCTGATGTGTGAGTTATCATCTTCAACCCCAAAAGACTGAGTTTAAAACCCTCTTGATCAGACCTGCCATGCTTCTACCAAAGTCCCAGAAGTGAAACCTCTCCCATCTACTCCATCTATGTAGCCAGTGGGTATGTTGCCATCTGCAGTGTGCTGATTGGCTGCTTAGGTATCAGGATCTGCATCCCCTCAAAGGACAAGGCCCCTGGCTGCACAGCCTCTTTGCAGACTCAGGCTCTGGCTGTGGGAGTCTTGGAAGAACCAGGGCCAAGCTGTGATGCACCAGTAACACATTCACATTAACTCAACAAGATTTCTTTATTGAGCAAGGGCAGTGTGTGCCAGTAACATGTAAAAAGCCAGAACTGAAACTACCACAACTACAGACAATAGATAAATCCTCCCAGAGTGAGAATGGTATGCAGGGAGGAAGGTGGGAGGAGGGGACGTAATGAGAGCCGTGTCCAGGCACTGTGGCCTTGAAGTCTCCAGAGGAGAAACATTCCCAAGCCAAACAGTGGGCTGGCTGTAGTCCAGGGACTGAGAGGCCCAGGCAGGGGGCTCAGGCCAGGAACCAAACTCATGTCAGGGCCTTCCATGGATTCTATTCTAATACCCAGAATCCATGGAAAATCATGACACAAGCTATCAGATGCAGCCGGCTGCAATCATGCAGCACACCTGAAGCAGCCAGGGGAACTAACATTTGCTAAATGTAATAAAAGGTTTAAAAGGAAATGAAGAAAAATCATATTGGAAGATTATACTATATATGACAACATCCACAAGACTGGTGCTGGCTAGGAAATGGAAAATGAAGGAAATACTGACAGTTGAAGAATGGAAAGATAAACTTTTAGATATGATAGAGATGGATTAATAGATTGATGACTAATAGATTGAGAAATAAGGATAATGGATATACAAGGAAGAAATGGTTTGCATTAATTAAATTTTGGACAGACACAAAGGAGGCATATCAAAATACATGAAATTTATATAGCGTATAAAATATTGGTACTAAGACTGGTACCATGTTAGGTTACTCATAGTTTACTTGTTAAGAATATATATGTATTTGTTGAAGGTAAAGAATGGAAAGATGTGTGTATGCAACACTGTAATTTATTTTAGCAGCAGCTGTAAGCTGCAAACTACAGGTAGTATACCTAGAGATGAAAGGGTATTAAGATGGAGTACAAGTTAATACGAAATTAGGAGAAGAGATGTAAATTTAGACTATTAAAAACAATATAAATACGAGGAGCAAGAAACAAAGAAGAAGACAAGAAGAGGAAGTTGACTCTAAGATAGTTAAAGGAAGTCTTATCATAAGCGGAGAAGAAGAAAGAGAATTCAAACTACAAGGATTGTAATATTAGCCATTGTACAATGATGTAATATGTTAAGTTTTTTTAATGAATATTGTAAACATTGACTGTTTATACTTTAAGCTAAGAATGCATCAAGCTAAGATTGCATGAATGCACTAAACACATGAACGTATTAATGGAAAAATGAAATAAAAATGAAAATGAAAAAAAAAATAAACCTCTTAACATGCTCAGAGGTTTAGTGTGCTAATGTGACAACACTTGCATGCAGTCCAAGGCTTCTAGTCCTACCTTGAAAGTGTGGGAAGGACCCGTACAATAAGCACTCCCCAGGACTTCATGAATGGGGTCTATGAGGTTTGTGTGTTTGTGCTGTTACCATTTCCACAGTTCCTAAATGTAATTCTTTTCTTTCTGTTTTTAAAAAGAGAAATAGAAACAGGAGAAACCATGGTTTAATTTCTCTCAGCAGGTGAAATGAGTTGCCATTGTGAATATTTCAGTTCCCAGTTATAAGTTTAATAGGGAAATGTAATCATATTATATAAATTGCTTACAAGTAAATAGTTCTAGGAACAGCAATTTGCCAGGTGAAAATAAAGCAGAGGGAAATAATCTTTAAAAATTCTAGATGAGGGATCCATGTTTAGCTTCCAAGAGATTTTATGTGCAGCTTTATATTGTAATTCCATTGATGTGGCCTCAGCTAGGAAAAAAAACAAATTTCCAAATGTCTAGGAAGAAAGACAGGGGATTAAATAAAATGGTTGGTGCTTCAGCATATACAAAAAATAAATTAATCTGCATAGTCATTGTGCTCAAAATGTAACCAAATGAATAAATATAGCATTTGCCATAATTATTAAAATGCAGAACTTTCAGGCATCTGTTTTGTGAGACTCTTGTGGCTCTCTGCAGTTTGTGAGACATTCAGTGTTGAAACTGCCAAGGAAAATGAAGAAGCCTGTAATTATGAGGAAACACCTTGAAGAACAGTCATTATCGGGAGAAGATCATACAGAAGAGATTCAGAGCCTCTCCAGCTAAGTAATAACTTCTGACATCTTCATGAGCAGCAGTGCTCTAATCTCCCCGCAGTACCTAGCAGCTTGGGTAGCATGGTATGTACCATCTAAGAATTTAAGATCCACAGGCAAAGAATTATTGTCTGTCTTCCCAATACACACAGCTCTGTCAATGCTGTGAGCCTTTCAAAACCTGCCTCCACATCTGTAGAATGATCTTCCTTTGGACCATCAGCTAGAGGAGGATCTTACCCATTTTTGAAAATGGTTGAAGACCTTCCTCTTTGATTTGCCAGATTAAACTGCTGAGTTGTGCCTAAAATTGCTGAGATTGGTGAAATGTTGGGGATTTCATTTCATTTTGTGTATATTTATAGTGGTATGTTTTATTGTCCTTGTCTTTGATTGGGTATGTTAATCTTCTGCCCTTTGGTGAAATGGGTGTTATAAATACATATTATTAAAGTGCTTACAAACAGGAAACCAGCAGCAAGGGATACCACATACCAAGGTTGGAGTCCAGGTAACCACTAAGTGAAACAAGAAGAAAGCAAATGTAATAGTGGTTGAGAACACATTGCTCAGGGGTAGAGAGGCACACATCAAAACCACACATGGGATACTTAAGTGAGAGTGGTCATGTTCTCCTGGAGTTTGTTATACAATGGAAAGGAGAAGCCAGGCATAGTCAGCCACACATTCTAGACTTTAGGAGAGCTGATTTCAATAAATTCGGGGAAATACTGGGGGTGATCACATGGTCAGGAATACTCAAAGAGAAGTGACTTCAAGACGGATGGGACTTTCTGAAAAGGGAGATACTGAAGGCACAATTTCAAACAGTACCAATGAAGAAGAAAAGTGGGAGGTGTCTCAAGAAACCAGGACGGATGACTAAAGAACTTTCAATGGAGCTAAGTTTTAAATTGAACATGTATAGGAAATGGAAAAAGGGGGAAATCACCAAAGAAGAATTCAAACAGATAGCGAACACATGTAGGAGTAAAGTCAGGAAAGCTAAAGCGCAGAATGAGCTCAGGCTTGCTAGAGAGGTTAAGAACAATAAAAGGGGGGGGGTTGGTACGTCCACAACAAAAGGAAGAAGAAGGAAATGGGGGGCCACTATATGGAGAAGATGGCAAAATGCTAAAAGGGGACAGAGAAAGGGCAGAATTACTCAACACCTTCTTTGCCTCAGTGTTTTCAGAAAAGGAAAAGGGTGATCAACCTGAGGATAAGGGAACAGAGGACACAACAGGGGAAATCCAGCACAGAATAAACAAAGAGGTAGTAGAGGAATACTTTCTTAATCTAAATGAATTTAAATCTCCAGGACCAGATGAACTACATCCAAGGATATTAAAAGAGCTGGCAAATGTAATCTCAGGGCCACTAGCAATAATTTTTGAGGACTCCTGGAGAACAGGAGAAGTCCCAGCAGACTGGAGGAGGGCAAACATTGTCACCATCTTCAAAAAGGGAAAAAAAGAGGATCCCAACAATTATCGTCCAGTTAATCTGACATCAGTACCAGGGAAGATTCTAGAGCAGATCATTAAACAGAGAGTCTGTGAACATTTAGAAGGCAATGCCATAATCACAAAAAGTCAACATGAGTTTCAGAGAAACAAGTCATGCCAGACTAATCTGATCTCTTTATATATATATATATATATATATATATATATATATATATATATAAAATTACCAGCTTGGTAGATGAAGGGAATGCTATGGATATCGCATACCTTGATTTCAGTAAGGCCTTTGACAAGGTTCCCTATGACATTCTTGCAAACAAGCTTGTAAAAACGTGGGCTAGACAAGTTAACTGTTAAATGGATTTGTAATTGGTTGACCGGCTGAACCCAAAGGGTACTCCTCAGTGGCTCCTCTTTGTCTTGGAAAGATGTGACCAGTGGGGTGCCACAGGGTTCTGTCCTGGGCCCAGTGCTATTCAACATCTTTATCAATGACTTGGATGAGGGAATTAGGGGCATACTTATCAAATTTGCAAATGACACCAAATTAGGAGGAATAGCTAATACCCTAGAAGACAGGATCAAAATTCAAAATGACTTGGATAGACTGGAGAGCTGTGCAAAAGCTAACAAAATGAAATTCAATATGGAGAAATGTAAGGTACTGCACTTAGGGCAAAAAAATGAAATGCATAAATATAGGATGGGGGAGACCTGGCTGACGAGACTACGTGTGAAAGGGATCTAGGAGTTCTAGTAGACCACAAGTTGAACATGAGTCAACAGTGTGATGTGGCAGCTAAAAAGGCCAATGCAATTTTGGGCTGCATCAATAGAAGTATAGTATCTAGATCAAGAGAAGTAATAGTGCCGCTCTATTCTCCCTTGGTCAGGCCTCACCTTGAATACTGTGTCCAGTTCTGGGCACCACAATTCAAAAAGGATATGGACAAATTGGAGCATGTCCAGAGAAGGGCGACTAAAATGGTGAAAGGTCTGGAAACAATGCCTTATGAGGAAAGACTTAAGGAGCTGGGTATGTTTAGCCTGAAAAAAAGATGGTTAAGGGGTGATATGATAGCCCTGTTTAAGTATCTGAAGGGGTGTCACATTGAGGATGGAGCAGGCTTGTCTTCTGCTGCTCCAGAGACTGGAACACGGAACAATGGCTTCAAGCTCCAGAAACAGAGATTCCACCTCAACATTAGAAGGAACATTTTGACAGTAAGAGCTGCTCGGCAGTGGAACACACTCCCTCGGAGCATTGTGGGGTCTCCTTCCTTAGAGGTGTTTAAACAGAGGCTGGATGGCCATCTGTCAGGGATGCTTTGATTGTGATTTCCTGCATGGCAGGGGGTTGGACTGATGGCCCTTGTGGTCTCTTCCACCTCTACAATTCTATGATTGTATGATTCTATGAAAAATATAGATGAGTACCTCCTTCTCCTTATTTATGTGGGAACCAATGACACAGCCAAGAACACCTTTGGGCAGATCACCTGTTACTATGAAGCTTTGGGCAAAAAGCTGAAGGTGTCTGAGGCACAGCTGGTGTTCTTGTAAATTCTGCCAGTGAAGGACAGAGCAGTGATTCTTAAACTGTTGTCTGGGGCCCCAGAGGGCCCGCAATTTCCCCACAAGGGGTCTGCAAAGGCTTGAAGGCTGCTCAGCCCACCTCCTGCCTGCAGTGGAGTGGCTATGTAACAGGAGCCAAGGCAAAGTCTGGTTGGCTGACTTCGCCTGGGCATTGCCATTCAATCTGCTCCAGCCACAGCAACAAGACAGTTTGCTACCTCTTTGACTATCATGGCTCCATCCTATGGTAACCTGGGATTTATAATTTCATTAAGTACGTAGAATTTTCTGCTAGAGTAGGCTAATCTACTCTTCCAATGAAGAGTAGTAAAGCTCTCTGGCTGAAAATTCTAAATACTTCTTTAAAATAGAAATGCCGGGATTCCAAAGGATGGGGCCATAGCAGTGGTACAGAAGTGGTATGAAATTGCTACAATTCTTTTGTATGGATATACCCCTAATTAATATTTTCACAAATTAGGTGCAACCATTGCAACCATTGATAATTTTGACCAAGCTAATACGTAATTGATAACTACTTGCAGAAACTTGAAGGATATCATAATATCTGCCTGTGCTGCATTTTCATCTGCCACAATGTTTTTTGTGGCAATAAAAATGATTGCATAGCTATATGACTGAAAGAACTAAAATATACTTAAATAGTGAAGGGCACCAGTGAAGCTGGTACTTTTTAAAAAAACTAATTTACACCCCCTTTGAAAAAAAGATGTAGGAGAAATAAATTTTATTTTACTATTTACAAAGCTCAGACTAGCAGTGTCCTAACAGTGAAACTAGGGGCTTGTCTAGATGAAGCAAAAAGGATAGTATGAGAAGCTATTCACACTTGGAGTACACACACCCACAAATCAAGATGGCAGCTGAGTAAATTGGTGTGTTATTATTCTCCACATGTTGCTGCCACTGCACAGTTTTTTTAACTTTAAAGCAAGGGTGTGCAAGTATGACCTTCTGCTTAAAGAAGTTATTTGGGCACCTCAGTGCAGTAAAAAAGTGCACAATTGCTAAGGCAAAAATCTAAAATGGTGCTTCCAGCCACTTTCTCGCCAGAAAGCCTGCCCCACATGCACATCTGACCAATCTGCTCTCCAGTTCTGCCCTCTCCGAGAATGCACAGCAACATTAATCAGTTGTCCTGATGAACGCTAATGTGCATTTCCACAATTTTAAAAAACGTTTGGGGAAAGACGCAAAGGCTTTTCCTATGTAGTTTTTGAAAGTTTTAGCTCTCCTCCTTCCAAATACAGGAAATAGCTATGGAATCTCATTGGGAGAAAAAGTATACCCTGAAAATTCTATGAGGAGTATTTTCACCATCTATGCAATCACTATGGTCCATCAGATCTTCATGGGTGAGCCACACTTAGCTCCAATGACAAGTTCATATAACACACAATTCAGGAAAGGTGAAAACAATACTATCTGAAACAAATTTCAGAATGACAGGCAAAAAAATCCTACCAGGTTTCAAAATGACTGGCCAGAATTTGCAATAGTCTTAAGGAAAGGAAGGTGGGTTGAGAATAGCAAAATGTCAAAGGGTTGGGGCAAGGGGTGCTGCCAAGTTCAATATGGGCACAAGCAGTCCACCCGCACTCCTCAGTGTCATGGCTGCAAGCTGTGAGCTTCTTCCTGCCTGCCTCTTCCAGTAGTGTATGAAATTATGGCCTGTGCCAATAGCAATAGCTATCCTTTGAGATGCACAATCACAGCTCAAGGGTGGTGGAAGCCACCCTTTAGTTCAGCCATGGAGAAGGTAGAATATACTTCTAATAAATGAACAAAAAAGGTATTAAGATCAAAGAAAACACCTTGGACCCATCTATATGACGGGGGGTGGAATGTGAACTGATGTGTACTCATGCAAATTCAAAGCAGTATTATCTTGTCCTAAAGGTGTTTGGCAAAATCACAGGCATGAGAGGCTACCTGCTTTTGCTGTCCCAACGGGCATGTCTGTGATTCAAGATGGTGGCTGCAACTCACATTTTTATTTTCGCCAGTCACATTGCTGAATGGTATTTTTTTAAAAAAAAGCATATCTAAGGTGTGAAACCCTAGTCAGATTACCCTAGCATGTGTATGGAACTTAACAGGGTATAATGTGGAATGAACCTGGCATCCCAATGTGACCTTTGCCCCACCCTCCTTCTGGTCTGTTTTAGAAGTCTGGATCTGTAGTACTGCTTGCTGCTCTGACAATACTAAATCTCCAAAGCTCTCCAAAGTTACAAAGTTCTACCTGAAATATCCCCTTTGGATGCTACCTCTAATATGCTAACTTGCAAGCTCCCAAAAAATGCAGTCAAAGCTGGAGAGTGAAATAGGGTTACTTCATAGCTTGAGACACAAATGCCTGACCTGGCCTCCCTAAAGTCCCTAAGGACCTCAGGCAATAATGGTTCCTGCCTATCAGACACTCTGCCTCTCTCCTGGGACTACCACCATCGGGCCTTGTGAACTCAGAAAGCACCCATGTTGTCTTTATACCGTTGAGCCTTGGAAGCAAAGGCCAAGACTGACAATCTAACCCTGATGGACTGTGAGGCAAACCCCCCTGCCCCCCAAATGAACACAGTGCTGCAGAATGTGAGATACTGGAATGGGCCATGTGACCTAAAGCTCATTGCCCAATGAAAAATATTCAAACTCCCTGACTGCATCTTGCAGCTCACACCAGATGGAGACTTCTGAACAATATGACCACTGTGTGACCTTTCCCATGAAATTGGTTGTGCAGGTCTCATGATCTGCATCCACAGCTGTGGCTGTATGGGGTCCCATCTGAGGGTAGGATTGATAGCCATCCTCATATGGGCCTCATCATAAAGCAACCAGGTCAGTCCTGCAAAGTCCACATACACCCTATAGATAACACCTGTGTACTGGAGGATTGAAAAAACCCTCTGGGACTGTGCTTTAATAATAACTCCAACATAGATGAGAAACCAGGTCAATCACCTGTCTCAGGTCCTATCCACCTTTCACCTAAATAACTTCCCCCTTCTCCTTATCACCTAATTCTTTATTATTTTATTCTCTAATTCTCTGTACAACAACGTAAAGACACTGTTGGGGTGCATGAGTATAAAAATTAAAAATTTATTAAAGATTCCAGGGACCAAACCCTTTAGGAATATATTCTTAAGAAAAGTTTCTTTAAAAGTAAGCAGAGTTTACATTCCCCCAATGCTGTTTAACATCTATATGAAGCTGCTGGGTGAGATTATTCGGAGTTATGGGACTGGGTTTTATCAGTACGCTGATGAAACCCAGATCTATTTCTCCTTGTCCTGATCGTCGGCCTCAAATTCTGATGGTGTCTCTCCTCTTAATGACTGTCTTAAAGCAGTAATGGGCTGGATGAGGAAAAACAGATTGAGATTAAATTCGGACAAAACGGAGGTGCTCATGGTAGCGGCCCCGAAACCAGGAGTTGGGTTGCATCCTCCAGTCCTGGACAGGGTCCCACTCTCAATTAAGGACTGTATTTGCAGTCTGGGGGTGCTCCTTGATTCATCGTTTCAGATGAGTAGATGTGACAGTCAGGAGCGCCTGTTATCAGCTTCGGCTGATATGCCAGCTGCGTCCTTCCCTGGAAGTAAGGGACCTCGAGACTGTGGTGCCCGTGCTGGTAACCTCTAGTCTAGATTTCTGCAATGCGCTCTACATGGGGCTACCCTCATGCTTGGTCCGGAAACTTCAGTTGGTACAAAATATGGCAGCCAGAGTGGTCTCGGGAACATCTCGGAGAGACCATATAACTCCAGTATTGAAATCTTGCCACTGACTGCCTATCAGTTTCCAAATCTGTGGCCTATAGAATCCAAACACCCCCACAAACTAGGCCACAAGACCTAACTATCCAAAGGCCAGCTCCAGGGTGCCAGTAGCCTGCCCAATACTGGGAGCAATCCATCTCCCATGAACTACTTTCCCTATGTGTCCTGTGCTGATGCCCTAATTCTGAGTAAGGCCTAAACAGGCCTAACAGAAGCAATGACAAGTAATGCATGTCAGACAAGTTACCAAGTTGCAGATATCAAAGGAACTGAATCCATTGCTCAGAAATGCAGGAGTGAAGTATCTAACCTCTCTATGATCATGATTCAAAGAGGCTGCAGAGGGAGATAGTAAGCATTTACATAACTTCTGCCTCTGTCTCCCTATGCATAACAACTTGACGCCTTGCACTAGATTTAATTACCACTGGCCTCTCAACCATGAAGGCCATCACAAATGGTCCCTCCCCCATAGCACTATTTGCTACACAGGCCCATGGACACATTTTGTTCTTTTGTTTTATCACTTTCATTACACACACACCAATCCTTGTATAACAGTTGTAACACTCTGGAATATATATTTATAATTTGTGTAAACAGCAGGTAAACAATGTGCATATCACCTTTGAAATTATGTGGATCTGTGAAGTTGTGTATCTCCATGAGGGAGTGTATGTGAAAAAGAATGACCACATGTCCTGGGGGCCTGGCCAAGGGAGGAAGGCAAAGGTCTGACCAGAAGAAGAAGAAAGGTGAGCATTTCAAAAGATGAAGATGAACAGAGGTGTGTTAGATGCAAACTTTGCCCCAACTTTGAAACAGCTGTCTCAAGAACTCTGAGAGAGGACATACAGAACAGCAATTTTGGACTTGTGAGCAGAGGAACTGACCTGAAGCTGACAAGTTACCAAGTTGCAGATATCAAAGGAACTGAGAAAGATAAAAGAGGCACCTTGGATGAACCTTTTGAGGACTACACTTTCAGAACCAAATCACAGGACAGTACATTGATCTTCTCCTTCCATCTGTGCACACTCTCTCCTGGTCTGAATGAAGTAAGCATGTTTTTGCATGAGTGAATGTAAATATGTATGTATGATTAGGGATGGGTCTTTCTATATTATTTTCTATTCTGAGCCAAAGCTCAGTCTCTTCATTTCACCCTCTCTCTTTCTGCCTCTAATAGACTTCATACTTTTCCACAACTTTGCTTCATTCTTCAGCTCAGAATCCACCCCTCCTCTTATCCTTTTCCCTCTTATTTTATCCTTCTCCAACAACACCCTGCGGTACCACCATCCTGATCTGACATTTCTCCCATCCATCCTAGAGCTTTACACAAATATTTTCCCTCTTTGCACCCTCATACTATATGTTAACCAAACCTTTAGACTAGGTTGTATTCTGTGGCAGAATAGGATATGTCTGTGGCAGATCCTGGAAAGACTAGGATGTCCCCCCAAATTCCTTAAAATGATTATCTTGCTACACGAGGGCCAGCATGGTCAAGTCAGATATGGTGATGCTCTTTCAGAGCCCTTTCTAATAACTAATGGAGTGAAGCAAGGTTGTGTTCTTGCACCAACTTTATTTACAATCTTCTTTAGCATGATGCTCCAAAGGGCTATGGCAGAGCTTGAAGAAGACGATGGCATCTATATACGTCACCGTACTGATGGTAGCTTGTTTAACTTAGGCCGTCTGAGGGCTCACACTAAGGACTTTTTCAGACAAACAAAAAATAATGCTAGCAGCCTCGTCAGGTTGCGAGGCTGCAGTGCTAGAGGGCGTCCGTTTTGCATGACGCCCCTTCCCAGCGGTACTGTTGCAGTACCGCTGGGACATTTGACTGTCATATTTTGCATTTGACCGTCATATTTTACTCACGATCAACAATTGTATACAATGACATAGTAAAATGGTGTCCCTTATATAAACTGGCAAAATCAAGGTTTGCTTCTTGGAATTTATTTTTTGGGGAATATTTTTCAAGCCGTGTATGGTGGACTCCATGGATGCCAAATTTGTGGATACAGAGGGCAAATTGTATTAGGTCTATTGTTTTGCCCTTCTCTAATCTGTTCCAATGTTATATAATAACGTGAATTTACCTTATTTTAATGTGAGTAATAATCTCTTTTGCTTGGATACGAGCAAAAATATTCAATCCCTTTGAATAAAGGCAAAAACATGGTCTTGGAAGAGTGCAGCCACAAATTTAGAATTCTTTACCACCCCTATCACCACCACCACCACCCCAAAAATGCATACCAGGATATGGTTATTAGGACCCTTCTCTATTTTACCCAACATCCAGCTCCATTGCCTTAAAAAAAATAGGGAGCTGATCTCTCTATTGATAAACTCTTAATCTAGCAATTATGTACATTCCAAGATTTCTATTTGGAAACTTGATGTTTCAAGAGTAGTTTAGGATAACAATTCACTACAAACTGATTTAGGAAGTATATGTGATTTAGGCTACAATGCTACACACATTTACCTGGTTAAAAGCCTCATTGGTTTCAATGGGAATTACATCTGAGTAGGGGTGTGTGTGTGTGTGTGTGTGTGTGTGTAGGATTGTGAAGTTATTCTTTATTTGTTTCATATTGAAATCTGTCTAGAAAAGTTTCTTTGTACAGCATGCTATAAGTGTGTGTGTGTATATGTACACACATGTGCACAGACACATATAGAGGTCTTCCAGATTGGTTTAAAGAAGTTGAGTTCTTGCAAAACCTTTGGGTTTGTTGTGGTTTGCATTTGGTTGTTGTCTGCTTTCACTCATTCCATTATTTGAGGAACTTTTGTAGTGATTTCTTGAATAGACACTACAGCTTTTCCAACAGGTTTTGGTTTGCTTAACCAGCACATGGTTTGGTGAGGTGGTCCTACAGCATGGCAGGTCCAAATTTTTCCTCTTTGTTTATTTAAAAATAATTTTCTTAGAATTATAGACTTATAATGCAAAACTTCCATTTCACCGATCACTGATGCATTATAACCCCCCAAAGAAAAAGAAAAAGGGAGATTTGATCTGGTATTTAGAATTAAAAAGAAACCCATTCGAAGGTGGGAATAAAATATTGCAGCTGGTGCTACAAAGTGCCAGAAAAATATTCATTTGGATATTTATAAAAACTGAAGTACTAGAGCAACAAACACCACAACCTCTCAAGACGCTTTCCCTCTCTAGAGGAGTTCATGATTCATTATTTTCATGTAGTGAACCCTTTAAAAAGTATTCTTAGTCTAACAACATTGGCCTAAAAGAATGTTTGAAAGGGTAGCCTAGCATTGACTGTTTGCTTACAAATTAGAAAAGTAGAAATGTCACTGGACTGAATCATACATTGTTGAAAATGTGCATGGATATAAGAATTGTGAGAAAATAAGGGATTTGGTTGAGTTGTGTTTCTAATGCATCCAGAAAATAGTTTACAAACTGTCCTCGTGTCCTTGAAATGTTGTACTGTTTATGCAAACAGATCTACATCTGGAGACTGTAAACAAGGCAACTGAACCTTGGAGGATAGATGTCATCATTCCTTTCATTTTCTTCATTCCATTTATAGTACTACTGAGCAGGAAATCCTGTTGAATTCAATGGGGCTTGCTCCCAGCTATGTGGGTAGAGGACAGCAGCTTCTGTCATGGCACAGCCATATGCAATTATCCTTTGATAGCTTCAGAATGTGTTCATCCTAAAAATTTTTTTGCCAACTTACATGATTTATAATTAAAATGATACTTCATGAAGATTGGGAATACAATGGAGTTTAATTTAAATAGGCTTACTATGGTGCTGAACATAAAATATTCATTAACTTATGAATCTCTTGTTGCCCAACATCCTTAGTTTGCTTTTGTTCATATTCTTGGGCTGATTTTAAATTAGTCAAGAATGAAGCTGAGAATTCCTACATAAAAAAAAAAAGTTGACAGCACAGTTTTTAAAAACAAAAACAAAAAAAACCAAAAAAACAAATGTCGGCCTGAATCCTTTATGGGAGATGTGATGAATGTGTAACCTGGAGTTTTACACTCGTGACTATGGAGATTATCAGATGCGGGGCAACACACCAAAAAATCGTGTTCCCATCATGTCAGAAGATTGCTACAAGAACAGAAATGGTGACCGTACCAGATATCCACCTCCTTCTGCCATTCTGGGGTTGTAGTGCTGCTGCAGATGAGGCTTCCCTTTTGCATTGCTAATAAAAAGGGATGCCTTACTGACGCTCATGCTATGCCCCTAGAAAGCTGGAGAAAGATGGTGAGGAAGCTCCTTCCTATTCTCATCGTAATCTTTTGACACTTTTTTACCATGTCTGAAAACCTCCTATTACATGACTGTTACTCTTACATAGTTTAGGGGTATGTAGGGGCTGTGAAAGTCACTGTAACTGACAGGGGTTTGTTCTCCTGTGACTCAAGAAGCAGCTGACTTCCTCCCCCCCCCTGCCTTTTGCATGACCACTTGCTGGCACAACAGGGGATTGTGACAGGGAACCTACTTCTGGCTGCCACAATGTGCTTCACTCATGGGAGGGGATGGGAACAGTAGTCAGCAGCTTCCCTAGTGACAGGGGAACAGGGTCCTGTCAATTGCAGTGGCTGTAGCCTAGTAACTAGGGATTGTAGAAATCAAACCGGAAGTCACTGCATAGCAGCAAAACTACAGAACTTAAGCATACATAAAGACCATATAGGATTCTGGCCATTGTCTTCAGTCTCATAAAGTAAATTACATCTCTCTCATGCTGCTAGACATAAATGCCACTATTCTGTCTTCAAAAAAAGTCTAGTATAACTACACCAGGGACTCCTTTATTTGGTGTCTTAGTTTCTTCAGTAGTTTGTTTTCCTTTTATCTAAAATGACCATACACAAGTAATGAAAATTAGAAATAATTAACATTAATCAGAATTAAGCAAAAAAACAAAAAAAGAGGAAATCCTTAATCCTTTCAATGAAACTTTAACTCTCTCTCTCTCTCTCTCTCTCTCTCAAGTATATCTACCAGCCATTTATCACAGTTCTTTATGAAAAGGGAGTGAAGTGATGTTCATGGGGAGCAGATGCCAGAGGAAGAAGGGATGCATTTTTGTTTCCATGGCAACTGAGGTAATGTTTTTGCCATGTTGTGATGTGAGTACAACACAGGGCCATAGAAGACTGTAAAGATGTAGCAGGAACTCCAACATTGCTCCAATATTTACTCAAGAGTGAGTATGAGACACCCAGCATAGTACAGTGGTTAGCATGTTGGACTAGGACTCCAGGTGATCAGGGTAGAAATCCCTACTCAGTCATGGAAACCTACTGGGTAACCTTGGACATGTCACACTCTCTCAGCCTCAGAGAAAGGCAATGACAAACCTTCTCTATGATAGGGTCATCATACATCAGAATCAGCTTGAAGGCATATGACAACATGCAGATCCCAGCTGGGAGCCAAATATGTGGCAGGAGTTCCTGCTGGCTCCATGCCCAAAGTACTGAACCTATCTTGGTGACAGAGCTCATCATCCTGGAGGCTCCTTTAAGTTTAAGGCTAAAACTCAGCCACCTCATGGAAATCACCAGCCACCACTGCTGTATGGATTAATGGCTTTCAGTCTTCCCCAACCACTGTGGTTCTGTCAGGGTTATATGAATATGGTGGCAGGCAGCCATTTGAACTGGGGTCACAACAAGGATGGTGATTCAGTGTTGCCCCCACTAGAATTCCAACCCAAATTAGCCTTATGCATTTTCTTTACATTAAAAATGAACAAAGGAAGTAGCTTCTCGCTTTATCTTTGAAGTAATATCTGCTTTGGTCCACAGCATACCAGAACACATTTTCACAGCCATGGTAATGAAAATGCACACCTGCCTGCAAACCTCCAGATTGTGGGCAATATGGCATCTGCTTTTAGCAATGCATTGCCAAATCTTCCAAATATGTCTGTCCTTCATATAATGCCTGACTGACTGGGATCAGTCCAGGCAAAAATATGCAAATAGGAGAAATAATATCTGCACAGTAGAGAATCAGTCACTGATAGTAGCTGAGGAAATGTTTAAATTTAACTGGCTCGTGTGCTAATTGGCTACAGAAAGGCAGTGTCATGATGGGAATGTAAAGATTACAGTTACATTATTCAAGTGGCATATCTGAACACCCTCTACACATTTAATTTTCCTTGTTTATCACACACCCAGGGTATTATGTTTCTGTTTCTATAAAACAGAAGCTGAAAGTAAATTAATCTTCTCTTTTGAATGAAATATTTTGCATTTAAAGTTCTCTCTCTAGACCCTGGAAGTTATAGTAAGCAATGCCTTTAAAAAAAAAAAAAGAAAGAGAGAGAATTTGTCAAATGATACCGCAAATTGATATAATTCCTTGAGGAAAATGATGTAGGCAATTTCTTAATATGATTGGCTTCATATCAGTAAGCCAGCAGGGAGATAATTACATGTGAAATGCTAAGTATGCTTTTATATTTGCGGAAGTAAGGTTTAGCCTTTTTGAAATTATTTTGAGCTCAGGTGTGGAGTTCAAGAAAGACATTTTAATAACAAAATATTTCTCACTCTACAGTGGACCCAATTATAAGTTAGTTCTCTGCCTTGCCTCATACCAAGACAGACCATTTGTCCATCTTGTATCATCTGCACTGATTGGCAAGGGCTCTCCAGAGTTTGTCAGGAATGTTTCCCAACTGTATCTAGAATTGCCAGGAACTGAAGCTGTGTAAAGCATGTGCTAGATTACTGAGCTACAGCCCTTTCCCTTAAGGGATAGATGGATTTGAATTTCAGGGGAGAAAGCCAATATTTTTCCTAAGGCTATAGCAAGTATCTCTTAATTTTATTAACTGGATCATTTCTGTAGACCCAGTAGATAAGATGGTAGATAATCAAGAAAGATTGGTAGAGCTATCTAGGTAGATAATCCAAGAGAGAGAGACCCACATACAGAAATGGTCTCATGCCAGATATGGTACAGATTAAGGGCTCATCTGCACGAGCCAAGCTATGCCAGCTCCCTGATGGTGTATCATGGCCATGGGTCAAGTCTGTTCTTTCCTGTTACTGTCTCCAAATGGGCATGCTGATCTATCACTGCCGTTGCCACTGCCAGCATCTCCCTCACTATCTTGGAAGGCAGAAAGCCAGCCTGCAACATGTGGCGAAGGCCTCCTGCATGTGACCAGCCTTGATCACATGCTATGGGACTCCTTTCTGCCTTGTGGGAGAGCCAGGGAGAACAGCAGCAAGAGACAGCCTCCTGGATGGGTTCATGTAGACATGCAGGGCCCAATCCATTTCTTCCTGGTGGAAACTGAGTAAAACTGGTATTTTAAAAAATGCTTATGCCCTACCACATCTTTCCCCCATCTGAGCCCCATATCTGCCTCAGCAGTATTGAGGACTACCTGGGGACAGAACGGGAGGAAAGTCCTATGTCATCAGGACTGCAGGACTCTAGGTCAGGGCAAGACTAATCCTGTGCTTACAGCAGGACATGGCTTCACACACTCTTCAATACTGTGAAAAAAGTGATATTGAGAGCTATTGATGGCTTCTCCCATCAATAAAAAGCAATGCCTTATTTGCGGCTGGAGCACAGATTGACCATGCAAAGATGACAATGTCTTGTGATAGCAGGACCCATTCATGCTACCGTGACATCGTAATCATGTGATTTTTCCAACATCTGATGAAGTACTTAGTTTCAGTTCTTGTGTGACCAGTATAGATGAAGCAGGTTGTGAGAACAAAAGAGCCATTTCCCCCTTTGAATAGCAATTAACTCAAGTTTGCAACTTCTTCTACCCATGATGGAAAAAAAAAAAACAGCCTTATGCATATCTATATGATACTTGAATTCATTGCATGTACATTTTCCATGTTTAGCTTTAACTTCATTGCATATTTAAAAACATAGACTTGATTTCTGTTGGTAAGCCTATCTAAAATAGACCCATTCAATCAATGGGACTTACCTTTCTGTTGACTTACCATTCGACAATTAATTGAAGCAGTATACTCTAGTTGGGACTAACCAACAGGATTCCAGCCATAATATGTAAAAACACCCAAATGTATCCAAAACTGTGAAAACAAGAGAACAGACATTTATATACAGTATTTGCTTATTTACACCTTGCACACAATAAAAAAAAAATCTAAAATCTTCTCCCTGTTGGGTGAAATTACAAGATTTTTTGCATATTTTTTTTAAAAAATAATGTGAGTACTTTTTCTGAAAATTTCACAAAGTACGTTTTGTACATGAGTCACTGTTTGAAAGCAAAGGCTTTTTGTGCAACAAACAAAAACAACAAAACAAAACAAAACCACAACTCTTCATGATTTTTGAGGAGAGGGAGTCCTGAAATGCAAAACAAGTTTTGCAGCAATTGGCTGTTTTATTTTGTTATTTTTTTTTCTCTGTGGGGAGTTATGGTGAGTTGGGACATCCTTTCTTATCAAGAAGAGACATAAAAAACTCCAATGTGTAATGTAAGAAATAAGAACAGTAATACTAATATAACAGTAGTAGTTGCCGTAATTATAGTAATACTACTAGTAGTAATAATATGCATTTCTATATATTTTTAATATGTATAGCTCACTCATCCTCCAAGGAGTGCAAAGGCCATAGGCATATCATTTATCACATGTGTGTCTGGAGCCTTTTTTCCAGTCAGATGTGGGGGTGAGCTGAACAGTGCTATATCATAGTAAATTGCATACACGTACTGCAAAATACCTGAGCATTTCTTTTCTGTGTATGATCTCTCTCCCTCTCGCTCGCTTTGATGTAAACTTATTATGTAAAATAAATTAATTGGCTAAAAGCCATAATTAATTTATTAACATTTTTAGGGTTGCAACTTTACTGTGTTTCCTGCTTCTCCAGATTATCAGCACTGAAAAGAGAACATAATGAGTGGGCACAGGAAATTTTCTGTTGCTTTGGTGGATGATTTTGGTGGTTTGCTTTACAGTGGCTTCCAGTTCTTCCTGAAAGTGTGGGATTATGTGGTGGTGCTGGAGGACTCTTTTTTGACTGCATGACTGTTGGCCTATGGTGTCCTTCTGGATTCCGTCTTGATCCCCATGCTATTTAACATATACATGAAACTATTGGGAACAATCAGTCAGATCAGAGATTGATGTCACTGGTATGCTGTTGAAACCTAGTCCTGTGTTTCCTTTCCATCTAATTCTAAGGAAGCTCTTCTTGTTCTGAAAAAGAGTCTCATGTTCATAACTGGCCACAAGAGAATAAATAAAATGAAGCTCAGTCAATATAAGACAAGTGCTACTGGTCTCTTGAAAGACAGTCCAGCTTGTGTTGGATGGAGACACAGTCTCCTTAGCCTTAACAGGATTCCCAATACAGCAGGTTTGCAGCAGGAAGGAGTATGTAATAATGGGCTCTTCTGCACATTTGAGTTATTGTTCAAGTTATAGGTATTAGAAATGGCTACTCATTGTGCAAACAAACAAACAAAAAGTAGCTATGGGCAGGTAGAAGAATAAAATGGGCAAAGTGCCAGTCTGTGTGCCATGCAGCTTTTTCTGCCCACGTAAGTCCACTGTCTTTAAGGATTGCAGAGGATGGTTTTCCACTTCCAGCAGTGAAATAAGAGTTAAGAATCTAACTAGCTTCTGTCTGAGGGATCATCATCTTGCCCTTCACCTCAGCCAACAAAATGTCTTAGGTTGATACTAGTATTAGACATAACTAAAACTGAAAATTGTTAAATTCAAATATACAATAATTATACACCTTAATATGTGTAAAATTGGATGTCTCAGCAATGGCTCAATAATTATTTAAGAAACAGAAAGCATGAATAGGATCTTGGTAAAAAGTCAGATACTTTTGATTTTGAAGAGAAAATTAAGCAGACACTGAAATATCTCCCACTGATTAAGAAACAAAAATGTTCAAGAATGGTAGATTCTTTTCACTGTTAATGTTGTCCATGCTTCAATGCACCTGATATCCATATAAAAAGAATTCAGAAATTAGAATGGCAATGAGCTATGAAGATCTTGTTATCTTTTGTTTTAAGGAAGGAAAGCACCCCACCCCAACCCGTACTTATTGAATGCTGTGGCATCTAAGAATAAAATGGGCAAAGTGCCAGTGGAGCATAATAGAAAACTGAGAATCTTATGCCTATGGCTATGGTACTCTAAATTTTGATTTTGAAAATTATAATTATTGTTCAGTTTCTTGTAGCGGCTAAGCATGACATTGTCATTCCAAGGTATTATCATTGATGATGAACTTTAAGAAACAAAAGTATGTTCTTAAATATTAATTTGAGGGATAAATGAGTGATAAATATCTTTGTTCTAAGATTTAATACAGCATGCCAATTAAAGTAATAAGTAAAATCCATGTCCATTGTTTAAAATGTATTCATCACTGATTTTCCTCTTTCAGTAAATTAACAAATCTAAGTAAAAAATTTCGTACCTTTTAATACCCTAACTCCAAGCCAAGTCTGCTCATGCATGCAGGTGTGTAAGAGTTACATGCACAATCTGTGCAGTATAATCATATCATATGCAAAATAAATAAACACTGTAAAAATTAAAAAGCCATATCCATTTAGGTTTCACATGAGCTACACATTAGGAAGTGGAATACTCCCCTAACTGCCTTTGCAGGAGTTAGGCCAAACATGGGCTAGGCACACCCTCATATCCAGGATGTTTGCAGCATAGACCTTTTTGTCACTGAGGAGCTGCCATAGGATATTCTAAGGAGTTTATCACCAAGTAACTAAGAGGGAGAGTGGAAGATTTGAAAGAGGAAAAGCAACAGTTATAATAGAGACCTTTAGTCATTTACCCTCACTCAGCATTCACCTTGCAGCAACTGATAAACTTTCTAGAAAACACGACCAATAGTTCATGGGCCCCAGGGGTGTGGGAACTCCCCACCTTGCTATTTGAGGTGCCTGCTCAACTTGAATCATGGGTTGCCCCTAGAATGCATAATCTGATGTAAATCCCATTCAACACACTAAGATTTATTTCTGTACACAGTAGAATCAATCCTGTCATGACAAACTGTCTAAATTGAAAAAGGAACAATTCACACAAAACTCCCAAATTCCTTATTCCTACTGTTTATTAATCAGTATGCTGTAAATATCACATTATTCACTTTATGATTATGAAAAAATGCCCAACAATGGTCAAAAATATACTGCACTATCACCCATTTATAAGTGTATGCACAAATATATATTTCATTGCATGTTGAGGAGTGCATGACTATAGGAGATCAGCAATGTGTGTATAGTCTACATATGAATGAATAAAAGTAAGGAGATCCATCATTGATGTATGCATATACACAAATAATAATGTATTAAATGGTAAGGTGTTATTTCCTGTCCTTATACTCCCTCTCTCCAATAATTCATAATTTGGCAATATTGGACAGTTCACAAGGTCAACCAAACTTAGATTAAGTGAAAGTCACCCAAAGACCTAAAGAAGCTGTCTTGGAAATTCTCCAACAACACACCCAGGAAGGGAATTAAGCACCCCCCCCCCTTTTAAATTTAGGATGGAATGTGCTAATGTTCACTGGATGCACCTGACAGTGAGTCATATTCGAAAACAAACAGTGACCAGAAACCCCATTATCCATGAAATGTCTTTCCCTCACCTTTTTCTATCCAAAATATGGAGGTGGTCATAAACCCATCAACCTTAATGTCTCAACCATTAGCAGCAATTAAAGTTGGAGTTTCATTTGTTTAACTATGGGAAACCCATCTAAGCATTGTTTTACACTCAAAATATTACTTAAGGGTACAATATTGGGTATAAATATTACCCTCATATAATAGCCATGTGTACACAGTTCTTCTCATATTGTCACTCTTCCATTCTACTATTGCACCCTCACTTCAAACCTGAGTCTCTTTGCTGCATGAAACTCTGCTCCTTGGACAGATAATTATAGCCCACTTTCCTGAATCTATTCCTCAATTCAAGTTTTTCATCCTGATTCTTTGTTAGCCTTCTGTGGTTGTCTTGTGAGCTTGTGTGTATGTGTGAATGTATCCATAATTATTTTCCAATAAAAACCATTTTTATTTCATTTGGCTTGGAGTATATCAGTGAGTACACAGGTGCAAAAGATCTTGCAAAGTTACCCAGCCTCTCACAGCCATACCTTTGAGTTAATTAAAATTCCCCAATTTAATATCATATTTTCTGGGTCATAAGTGGGTCCCACAGACCCCCAATAATTTGGGTCACAGTGTGAACACCATTCCCATAGGAGCAGAGAGCTAGATGAAATAATAAATTTGTGTCTGAATGGTCCTACAATATATTTTAGAAGAGTTTTTGTTTTTAGCCCAATCTGTGGAAGCATTTTGGCAAATGTCATTGACTGAATTCAAAGATATAGCTATGTTAGTCTAGACCAATATACAAAGGTATCTTGTAGCACCATTGAGACTAACTGAGATAAAGAAGTTGGTAGCAGAAGCTTTTGCTGATTTAACTCTACTTCATCAGACACACGGGAGATTTTCACACGGCTAAAATATCCCCCGGAGAAATCAGGACAGAAATATTTCTGTCCCGGAAGCAACGCTGCAGTTCGCACACCCAGTTCCCTCTCCCGATATGCCGTCATCCTCATGCTGTGTTTTTTCTTCCCTCTTCCGTAATATTTTACTAACGGGAGTTTGCCATTAATAAAATATTATGGAAGAGGGAAGAAAAAACACAGCGTGAGGACGACGGCATATCAGGAGAGGGAACTGGGTGTGCGAACTGTGGTGCTGCTTCCGGGACAGAAATATTTCTGTCCCGATTTCTCCAGGGGATATTTTAGCTGTGTGACAATCTCCATGGAGTGAAGTGCCTAGGAACAGAACTTTAGAGCTATGAATGAGCAGGTGGGTATGTGTGAATAGCAATGGAAATGCTATGTATGAGAAGTGAGAAGTTTAGTTTTAATGATGGTCATAGGGGGACAAGGCATGGAGAAAGATGTTGTCTAAAGCCAAGGTGAATAGATAACCATATGAATGGTTGAGGGAATTATTGCAATGCAGTGTGATGCTGGTTGGGAACCAGAAAGGAGATGTGATAAACTCCTATTATAATGAGTGCTATAATAGGTCTCTCTCTCTCTCTCTCTCTCTCTCTCTCTCTCTCTCTCTCTCTCTGGCTTTTCTTCACAAACGAAGATTCAGGAAGGACTCATCCCGCACTTTCTGCAAGTGCGCTGATGACTAAAAAGGCCAATCCGAGATAAACAAGTCTGGTTGCAGAAAGCACAGCAGAAGGTCTCCTTGGGTGATGTTTTTGGGTTGTGATCCTTTCTGCGTTGTCGTTTCTCTTCAAGACTTGTTCGGCGTGAGTTCTCAAATAAGGCTGCAGCATTGTGGATAGTGCGTCTCCATGCCTCCCGATGTGAGGCCAGGGCGGACCACTGTTGGTGATCAATTTGGCCGAGCCTGAGATGTTGTTTCAGGGAGTCTTTATATCACTTTTTTGGAGCACCCCTCTTACGCTGACCCATGGCAAGTTCACCGTAGAGTAGTATTTTTGGGAGGTGATGGTCCTCCATCCTAGAAACGTGCCCTGCCCAGCGTAGCTGCGTTCTCAATATCATGGCCTCAATACTGGTGATCCCTGCTTGCTCAGGGACAGCAACATTTGTCACGTAGTCAGTCCAGTGTATATTTAGGATTGTGCGTAGATAGTGATGTGTCAGGAAACCATTGTCTCTGTTCAACCCACTATCAATGGACTGGCGTTTGTTGATGTATTTAAGTCCAAGTCAACTAGCTTCCTGGAGAGAATGCTACACAGTTTGTTGCTATAATCTGTGTGGTATGTAGTCCTTAGTGGGTGCTTTACCCACAGGCTTTTTGGAATAACATCCCGTTGAGAAAGATGATTTCTGTCTTTAGCTGAGCAAGAGTCTTAAAGAGTCTGATAGATTTCCACTCCATCCAGCTAAATTTGGTGCTTTGAATGATGGTGGAATTCAAAAACATAGCTGGATTAGTCTGGATGAGTATACAAAGGGATTCTGTAGCATTTTCTCTCGGTCTCAAAGGTGCTACAAGATGCCTTTGCATCATGGACTGACACTGCTTATGTCACAGATAATATTGGTTTGAATCCCTAGTAGATTCACTATCTCACCTAAGAACTTTAGTTGAATTGGACATAAAAATATACATCCATAGAAGGCAGGTTTCTGTATCAGACATTTTCACTCTTCCTCTGCATAGAGGGATCCTATTTAGATTTGAACATATGGAAAAGTTGTCTTATACACACAGTCTTCTACGAGCACAGAAGGATAATTGGGTTGAAAGAATAAAGATATAAGATGCCTGCCAAAAATAAATTGTTTTGGAAGTATATTGTGTGAATGTAGAGCAAATTGCAGTGATAAGCAATTGAAACATTGGAGATTATCAGACAACCTTAAAAATGCACGACAGAGATGACAGGAGCTAGTCAAAGGCTCTCTTATCAGACAATGTCATCCCTGTCTCATCCTGCTCCCATGACCCCTCCATTCTGTCTGATTTCTTTTTAATTGATGGCTTAAGCCATCAATAGATCGCCCCATCCATCTCTGTGATGGAATCATGGGCTTGTGAACTGGCACCCTGTTTCTGTGGTGCGATGCCAGCCATGATGGGAAGTCCTTGACGAAGATGTCCAGGTGCGATTGAGACATCCAGGTAAGTGACACCCTCCCCACCCCGGTTTACTTATTTTTTAAAATTAATTAATTTGTAATTTGTTTGTTTTTGTGCTTGCTGTAACTTTTCTTTCTTTCTTTCTTTCTTTCTTTCTTTCTTTCTTTCACTTTTTTTAAAAAAAATTCCATGTGCTCATTCTCTCCTGAGAATGGCCAGGGATTTCAAATAAGGAAGTGAATACAGCTCTGTGTGAGCTGTATTCACTACCTGGACTGCCGGAGCGGAGGGGAGCCATTTCTGTCATGGTTTTAAGGTAGGTCTGAAAATATATATATGAATATATTTAAGTGGAACAGGGATGGGAGTGGGGTGGGAAACAGCTAGTGAGACAGGGATGCTATATATGGTCCCCGTCTGAAAATCTCCATAGTGTTCAAGTTCAGGGATTATTATTTTTTTAAGTCAGCGAAATGGAATGAACATTCATTTCTATCATGGTAATCCTACTGACATCTTTTGAATGTTTAAAGGAAGAACACACCCAAATATAGGAATGGAAAGGCCCATCACATTTGTTTCTGAGGGCTTTTTCTTCAGTGCCTATACTGTGCTGATTTTTGTGTATGTTTCTCAAATATTACATGTTTCCTCCCATTGATATAAGCACTCTTTGACTGAGCAAAACATATTGTACATATTTTATTAAATGATTCAATGATTTTTTTGTCCATCTTTAAAATGCATGTGTTTTATTGAAAATTTCCTGGTCCTGTTTGGGAAGTGCAAATAGGACAAATCCATTTTTTAAAAAAATTCTATCATTCTAATGGAGTTTCTTTGTCACACATCCTTACACAACTCATTTGCCACTTAATTTTAGGCAAGCAAACTGTACAACATTGAAGCCTTAAGAGAAGAAGAATGCCTGGTATTCTTTAGCTTGCAGTTTGTCGATACGGATAAAAAAATTAGATTGATGTGAAGAAATGTCAACTCGCAGCAGCTTCAATTTGTCTTAATAGTGTATTTGCAAGATTGCAGGCATGTGAAGCAATCAGCGTTCAGTGTTTCCATGGGCATGCCTGGGGATCAAAATGGTGGGCACAAGTGAATTGCTCGTGATTTTATTTTCCCCAGGTTGTCCCTGTTGATTTTTTTATTATTATTTTTAGCAAAATACAAGGTGCGGAAGAGTGACCTTCCACTTTAGCAAATACACACACAAAAGCAAAAGAAAGGAAAAGGAAAAAGGAAAGAAAAAGATTGTTTTCTTGCTGTAGCACACAATCACTACAGGGAAATCCAAGATGGAAGATGGATGAAATCCAATATGATCCATCCAAGATGGATGAAATCCAATATGATAGAGATGTATAAGATTGTTCATGGTGAGAAAAAGTGGATAATGATAAGTTTTTATCTTTCCTTCACAATACTAGTATCTGGGATCATCCATTAAAGCTAAATAGTGGGAGATTCAGGACAGGCAGAAGGACAGAATTGTTCAGAAATCATATAATTATATTGTGGTATTTACAGTCATAAGATGTAGTTATGACTGCCAACAGATATGATTTCAAAAGGATCAGGAGAAATTCATGGAGGCTGCAACCATCGGTGGCTATTAATCAGTATGGCTATAGATCACCACCAGTGTCAGAAACAGTATGCCTTTATGTGTCAATTGCCAGGGAGTGAGAGATGGAGGATGTGGTAGTGCTCATTTCCTGTTGGCAAGCTTCCCTTTAGGACAACTGATTGACCAATGTGTGAACAGAATGTTAGGCTAGATACACCTCTGATTCAACAGGGCTTTTGTGTTTTTTATACCATTACTATTGCAAGCAGGCACAGTTATTTATGAGAAAATAAATGGAGGACTTCTCTGTGGTGATGGATTTGTCCTTACAAGTAATCTTCCATCTCTCATGCAGTTTGATTTTTTTCTGGTTACAGTCTTTACAGTTGATAAGATTTCTGTGCAACTTATCTTGCTCCTTTGGGGGTAAACTGAGATTAGTTCTGGCATGGTGGTAATTTGTTAAACAACAACAACAGTGCCCCATTTTCCTCTTTCACACTGAATCTGATTACTGAGGAGGCAGGAAGGAAAATAAAGGGATTCAGAGCTATTAGAATCAAAGTCCAGTTTGTAATAAAATGAAAGTTAAAATGAATAATGGACAACTTTTTTAAAAAATAATAATAATACAGATGTAGAAATACCTCATGCCAAAGTTACTTGAAAGTTAGATGTATTTATTAATATATTCAGTTGTGGCAGAAGATATATTCTTAACATTTGCAGATAAGGCACTCCTATTACTGTTCCATTAAAGAAGTGTGGTACAATAAAACCAGACACAGAAATTGCTTCCCACACATTAATTAATACAATAGATAGATAGTTATGTGCCACCCTTTTCAATGTACGTTCAGCATCAGTCACTGTCAAGTGATTTTTTCCCCCCTCACACTGTATTTACTCAAGCAAAAGTCAGCATTCAAAAACTGCCGATGAAAGATGAGTACTTCTAAGCAGGGAAGTAACATTGTGTGAGGAGAGAGGGGCGAAGAGGGAGAAAGGATTTTTTTTTAAAAAAAAATGCTGCCAATAAACCTAAAGCTAAGGAAGAATTAGTTATTTTTCAGAAAGGGAATTTAAGTTACACCGGTCCATATTGGAGAAAAGAAAAACAACCTTCTCCCTTTTCATGACACAATATTCACTCTAATCTCAGGCAAACCATAGGAAAGCATCATAGTCTCCTCCCTTTCACTCCATGAAGTTCTTCCACTCACTTGCTATATCAATCAATACTTGCATCACACACCTATTCAGAAGTAAAGCAAGCCTTTAAGTTACTGTTGTACAGAAGACATACAACTACAGCTCTCTTTCTTAACGGACATAGGGGTCAATAACTGATGGGATATCCTGCCTTGATGCTAACTAGGGATGAGGGAGGCAATAAGAAAAAATACAGAGCAGTTGAACCAGGTTTAATTTATGGAGCACAGGCTTTCTTTGAGAATATGATGATGGCACAGTTATTAATACTGACTGAAACCACTGTGACCTTTTCTGCCTTAAATAACTAAATAAACATGCCATTTACACAGTACTTTTGAACATATGGCATGTTGGTGAACATCTCAAAGATTTGGGAATTATATATTAGTTCTCACAGAGGAGATGCTCCAGAGTTAGTTTTCACAATAAAAGGACTTGAAATTGTTCTGTCTGATTTACCTATCACATGTGTATCCACTCATGTTGTAGGTATTTGTGTTGGAGTCACTGGGAGGTTTCATACTATTTTGAATTTCCCCAAGTTTCAGTGCAAATGTATTTCTCTCACAGGCAATTTTGACTAAACATTAGGAAGTAATTCTTGATTGTAAGAGATGGTTGAGAATGAAATACACTAGCCAGGAAGGTAATGGAATGTACGGTACTTCATTGGTGATCCTTAAACAGAGACTGGAATGCCACCTTTCAAGAATTCTTGGCAGAGGATTGAACTAGATGGGCATTGGTATCCCTTTCTGGTCTATGAATCTATTTGTCACAGGCCATATTGACTTGTTCTTTCCTTCCTAACCAGAAGAAAGGGCATTTTTATAGATGAAAAAAACTTACCGTGACTGGTTGTATAGACATGACTGCATCCTTCCCTGTCATCCAATCAGCACAACCATGAGGAATTCCTTCATGAAATACATATGATTGTTACTCAAAATGTTGGAGGGGTCCGAAAGGACCCTGTAATACGCTGATATTAAGATGGGGAATTAATATGCTTGACATGGCAATATGAGAGGTGGGTAATGGGAGGACCTTTAGACCTGCATATATCAGTACTAAGTAGGAGACTCTAAGCAAAAAGGTACAAATAAATGCCCTTTATTTAGAATATAATAATAACAACACTCACATGCACTTTCAGGCTTCAAGCACTCATGCAAGGCTAATGAAATAAGTAGGAAGTATTTGGATAGAGGAATGGAGTGAGGGAAGTTTTTGGGTGATACTGTACCTATCAGAGGAGTTAAGATCTCACAGAGAAAATCAGCAGAGTAGGGGTCTGGAAGCAGGAATGGTGACATAGCTGACATGGAGTCAAGAAGCAGGGAACTGTGCACACTTGGGCATAGTTTGTGTGTCCAAGCCAGATGCCTGTCCCCCTTCCCCAAATGAAAGCCAGACACACAAATTTAGACAGATTTGGCAATAAATGGCCACAACTTTATTGATGACAGCTGCAGATAGTTGGTGAAACACATGGGTCCAAATCCAAGCATCGACTAACCCGCCTGTTGGTCGATGAGCCTGTTGTCGGCCTACTTGCTGACAATTGAAACCCAGGAAGGGGAGGAGTTCCTGCAGGCTCCTGGTGCCTGCTGTCCAACCTCCTCCTCCCCCCACCTGAGGGGGGCATCTGGAAGGTGCATACCCATGGGCATGTTCTCCTGGCCAATGCCCCCCACCCCCAAAAGAGAACATCCATGACCTGCCAGTGATGGAGACTCCCAATACCGATGACTTTGATCCAGGCCCCAGGCCCACCGCCAACTGCCCCCCCAACTTGTGATAGAAGATATATGTAACACATGAACTGAATCTACAACTAGAGGGTGGGTGGGTGGGTGAGCTCATGAAGAGCTACTGACTGAACTGCTGGGCAGCCAGGAATTTGTATCCAGCTGCTGGACCAGAGGGAAACCTACAGCTGGAGGCTTCTTTCCCTTTTCTATCAGCCAATTGGATTTGAGCTGGACACTCTGTTCTGATTGGCTGAATCAAACTCCCCCCAGTCAATCAGAGCCAGCCATGCTATTCCCTGATTGGTTGACACATGTTCCTCCACTTAGCAATCTGGGACCAGCCAGAACGAGGATGGAAGCATGGCAGTGTCCAAGCCTTTCAACATGGGGTGATGGGGACCCTTAGCTGGACCGCAAAATGGCCACCAGGTAAGTCTTGCAGCCTGCTTGCATGTCCAAGCCATATGCCCATCCTCCTTCCCCAAATGAAAGCCAGAGACACAAATTTAGACATATTTGGCAATAAATGGCCACAACTTTACTGATGACAGCTGCAGATGGGTCCAAATTCAGGCATCGACCAACCTGCCTGTTGGTTGATGAGCCTGTTGTTGGCCCGCCTGCTGACAATTGAAACCCAGGAGAGGAAGGAGATCCTGTAGGCCCCTGGTGTCTGCTGTCCAACCTCATCCATCACCACTCCAACCTGAGGGGGGGCACCCAGAAGGTGCATGCTCTGCTGGCATGTCCTCCCAGTCAATGCAACTATCCCCCCAAAGGGAATCTCCTTGACCTGACAGTGAGGGAGACTCCCAATACTGATGGCTTTGGATCCAGGACCCAAGCCCACCGCCAACAAAGAAAGGCAGGCTTTGGCAGGCCTATCTTTCACCAACCTGATGCTACTGCCACCAACAAAGCTGAAATGGGCTTCCCCACATACCCCCCTCTGTACACAGCATAGCATACCAGCAGTTCTGGCCCTGACTGATGAAACTACACAAGCACAGTTCTCAAATATTGTGGATGGTTAAGTCTGGCCAGATTTACACAGCAAAGGCCCCAGAACGCCATCTGCCCAAGTGCTTGATACTCTCTGCAGGCAGGCCACTTGAAGCAGCCATGGCGGTTGCCCTGATCCTGAAGGAATTTCCACCAAACTCAGATGCAGGTAAGCCCAGCCATCTCAGCGCTGTTCAGAAGACACTGATGAGTAACTACTTACTGAACTGTTGGGTGGCTGGGAATTTGTACCCGGCCACCAGACCAGACGGAAGCCTGCAGCTGGAGACTGCTTCCCCTTTTCTTTCATCCAATCAGATTCGAGCTGGACACTCTGTTCTGATTGGCTGAATCAAACTCCCCCCAGCCAATCAGAGCCAACCATGCTGTTCTCTGATTGGCTGCTGCTGATCCTCCACCTAGCCAGTCTAAGACCAGCCAGGACAAAGATGGAAGCATGGCAGTGGCCATGCCTTTCAACATGGGGTGAAGGGGGCCCTTGGCTATACCACAAAATGGCCACCAGGTAAGCCCGGCAGCCTCCTTTTGGGAGGTTTTTATATGTAATAAATCCCTTCAGGGATGTGATATAGAGTAAAGTACAATGTTTCTTGGAATTCCCCAAGTACTAAAAATGGATGCTCCACAAGTGCTAAAAATGGTTAATGTGTTATCAATGTGGAACTGAATGAAGCAGTCAACCTTCTTTACCTGAGGTAGATGAGAGGGGAAACAGCTCTTTTACAAACCTTGAGTACTCAGCTACAATTGATTGGAATAGCCAGATGGTCAGGCATGAAGTTGCCTTGAAGGTTTCCTTTCTTTTGCAATTGTAATGACCCCTCCCTAGGGTGTATGTGGCTATAGTCTCAGCGCTATCCCCCCTGGTTTCTGGGAGTTCCCCATTTACTTGTCACTCTCACAGAAGACCACAGTTAGACAGATTATTAAATATTGGCAATTATTACAGGGATAAAAAGGTGGGGGCTCTCAGGGCTGGTAACATAATGGCTTTGCTAATTCCAGTTTAATTAGAATTTCTGAAAGTAATGTAGGAATGAGAATGTACATAGTTTTCAGTAGGTTTCAGGACCATTAGTTCTTTGATATCTTTTCTGTTGGTGGCAATGCAAACTTTCTGATTAATCAAACATACCCTTCTCACCAAAAGAAAATCAAAGGAAAAGGGGAAAATGAAATCTTGGTGTACTCATATGTACAGCTGAATTAATATTTCTTCCTGTTGTCTTTTACTGATACACATATGCATTCATATGCAACAACATAGTGAAAGAATTCAAACACTGCCATACCTTCTAGAGACCACTTGAAGTCTTCCAAAGTGCATCCAGGGATGATCCTTTCTTTCTTAAGCCTCTGCTTTTCTTATGATTTCATTTTGGTCACTAAACGTATACATCTATGTTTGTTACCATGTTTGGGGTAACTGGTGAGGAAGGCTCATCTGCTTTTCATTTGTCCCATTTTGCTGTTTGTACATATTCAGTAAGGGATTCCAGAGGCAGCTGTTGTTTACTTTGCCTATTGTAGGCAAACACAGACACCTACAGGAGGACTGACTATAGGAGAATCCCATTCTTCCTAAGCTCAAGCTTTGTTTATTGCATTGTTACTGCAGACATGCTGCTTAAGACTGACACTGAAAGTCTACATTTCTTCAGCCTTCTTTTATCATCTTTCCCAATGCCAGTGCTGCTAAAAACCTTCCAGCTAGACAGAGGAAAACAGTGACAGGGGCATGAAAACACTTTGCAAAAAGCAGCTTCACTGTCAGAGGCTTTTTAAATAGCTACCTGTATTGTTTATATGCACTTCAAAAACACATTTTTCATAAATTCAATGAAAGAACTTGAAACAAAAAATGAAATACTAAAGAAACTGAAATGACAAGCTGTGACAGAAGCAGTTTTGGACTGCAGCTGGACAATTGAGAATATGTAACTTACAGTTACACATTTGCAACTGCTACATATTCATGATCCCTACACAACCCCATGATTAGGGCTACGTAGGTAACACAAAAGTTCCCTAAACCCCATTTACCAGTAAGCAGCTGCTGTGATCGAGAGGGGTCCATTCCCCTGCCAATTGGGAAGCAGCTGCCTGACATCAATGCCCCCCCTTGCAAGGGGGAGCACAGGAGATCTTCAGTTTGAGGGGGATTTGCAACAGTGGTCCTTTTTCTGCCAGTATTACTGGAGATCACTCAAGGGAGGGAGTGGGAATGTCAGACACCCGTTTCCTGATTGACAGGGGAATGTACCTCTGTTGATCCCAGTGGCTGCTTATCAGTAAGTAGGGTTTGGGCCCATCATGCCAAAATTCTCTGTGTAGCAGTGTTGTTATGGTGCTACGTAGTATGCAATGGTCGTATAGGATTCTGCCAAATATTTTCAATCTGTGGGGGAAAAAAATCTGTTAATTACTGCTCTTTTTGCTTGAATAGTGATTCTTATCTGAGTATTTTAAAGGTACCAGTGATCGTTATGTGTTGAAAAGACTCTCTGGTTGTTAGCTCTTGTGTGTGTGTTCATTTTATTTCTTGACATCTGAATATGTTTCTCTGACTAGATTGCATCCACTGGCCACTTGTGATTGCATTTGCAGTTTGTACTTCCCCAGATGATATTACTCAAAGAAATGAAAATAAAAGAACTACACTGAAGTTGAGGCAAATTTCTCTAGTGAATACTAAGAAAATTACTGAAGAAATAGACAAAGAGAAAAACTCTCTTCTTAGGCCAACTTTTAACCCCACATTGCCATGAATACCAATTATGATGATGGAACTGAGGCATTTCTTAACAAAGAATTAGAATATAAAGCACACAGGCTGGAACTAACTGAGTTTTATTTTGTTTAGCCTGGTATACTTCTTGGGAAACAAACAGTATCACTGTTTCTACTATAACCTGAATATAACTTCCTTAAATGCTCTGAAAGGACAGTAACTTGCAATATGAACACTCATTGGAAAGGAATAAGTGTAAAGTACCTGTCACTGTAGTGAATATTTTCTCTTCCTGTTTCTGTGTTCATATTCAGTGGGCTGAACAGATAGAGCAATGACAGAAAGAAGGACTTAAATGGACAAGACCCAAGAACGTACTCATTAGCAGTAAAAGTAATAGTATTATTCAGAGCTTGGAAACGTTACTTATTTGGATCACAGCTCCCATAATCTTTCAGCCAGCATGTTCATTGAGGTTGGCATTCTCCATGAACCTTACAATCACAGAATATTCTGGGTAGGGTAGATAGATCCAAAGAGTCTGCGTGATAGAGCTTTACACTTTACTCTTTATATGTTTGGGGTAGACACATTTTTTTTTTATTCTTTTGTGTTCTCCTGCATTCAAAATTTTAAAATGTTTTATTAAAACCAAACTCTTTTGAAAAACCAAACTCGAATAAATTTCTCAATTCTCCAACAGCCATATTGCACTTATGAAAAATCATAGAATCATAATATCATAGAATTGCAGAGTTGGAAGACACCACGAGGGCCATCAAGTCCAACCCCCCTGCCACGCAGGAAATCTTGATCAAAGCATCCCCGACAGATGGCCATCCAGCCTCTGTTTAAAGACCTCCAAGGAAGGAGACCCCACCACGCTCCGAGGGAGTGTGTTCCACTGCCGAACAGCTCTTACTGTCAAAAAGTTCCTCCTCATGTTGAGGTGGAATCTCTGTTCCTGGAGCTTGCACCCATTGCTCCGTGTTCCAGTCTCTGGAGCAGCAGAAAACAAACTTGCTCCATCCTCAGCGTGACATCCCTTCAAATACTTAAACAGGGCTATCATATCGCCTCTCAACCGTCTTAAGCAGCCTATAAGGGAAAAAGAAAGGTGGCAACCCTGATTCACTATCAACATAGTGGAATACACAGAAAAACAAGCATTCAAAACATTGGGTCTAGATGGGGAAATCTATCAATTGCTATTTCACTCATGTTAGGTTTTGTTGCTGTTGTGAATTCTGCATGGCATAAGCGCTGTCTAAGTTGAATAGCACACAATGACAAAATCTCAAAGCTCACCTCACCAATGCAAGCTTATTTTATTAGTGCATATGCAGCCTTCATTTCACTACACTAAAGACATGCTTACACAGGAGCAACCTGCATTTTGCTCCAGGACATGCTGGTTAAATGTGGCTTGCATACACACCATTTCCAGAACTGATGTATTTAGTATAAGAGAGAGGGTTGCCACCTTCTTCTATTGATTTTTGTTCCTCTTCTTTTATAGCCTGATTGTGCCACAGATTTCAGGAGATATCAGAACTTATCCCTAGAGTTTAACATACATTTTTTTAAAAGTTGCATCGGTTGAATCCTTTATGTTAACCTGTTGTGTCTGCTGTTGCTTCTGCTGCTACTGTTGTTTCTGGTAAACTGGCAAACATAGTGAGAGAGCTTTCTTTCCATTTGTTTGGGATGAATGTGCATATCTGTCACTTTCATTTTCTTCACATTTCATTGTGTGTGTGTGGGGCTTAAAATACCAAGTTCTTTCCATTTCATTTGTGCAAAATTTAAATTTTTGTGGAAGTATTATCTATTTACACTAACCCTATTCAATAGAAACAGCTATTTCCCATTTGCAGATGATCATCTACTACCATTTAGATGCTTAAAAAAAAAAACCTTTCAGGGAAATTAAAATACAGGTGGCAAAACAGATTCAGCATCAAATAAATAAGGTTGAATATATAGGGATTCTAACTCAGATTATTATGAGCTAAATACCCAACATATTATTTCTGGATGGACCAATCTGCAAACATTGTGAAATAGTTTGAGGGGCTGAAGGTCCTTGCCACTTGTCAGCTAATTATGGATTCTGTCTGGGGGACCCATTATCAACCTCTGATCACCTGATCACAAAAAAGCTGAGTTAACATTAACTTTCCACTCAAGCATTCTAAAGTACTGGAGTTTCAGGATATTCATATAGGAATTGAACAGGTTCTTTTGGTACTCTTTTAGGCTATGTATTACAAGTAGTCATAGACATATAAACAAATGTGTTCCCCTTAGGGAGAAATACAGCATGCTAATGTCTGGTCATTTAAGTTTCATACATTACATTACATGGCATGTAAGGAATGATTATATCACAGTATCTGGCCATCAAGGTGTTATACTTTCATCAGAACATTTTATAGACTTTATCTCCCCAACCAGTTTTTTAACATGCTTTTATTGCTATCCATAGGTTAGCGATGCCATCAAAACTATATACTTCACTCATTTTTCCGCATCAGATTCGTTCCATAATTTTCACGGTTTCTGTGCAGGCATTATACAGACATTTTATAAAAGCTTTCAGACACACACAATCCTGTCCCTTATATCATATTCATAACATTCTTAATGATATAACTTAGGACTTTATCAGATGCAGGAAAATGCAGCAGAAAAACATATTCAAAATCATTCATAAGGATGGGACAATAGCTCAAAGGGCAAAATTATCAGACCCCCCCCCCGCATCCTCACCTGTTTCTGCAGTGTGGCACAGGAGTGAATAAGGTGTCACTTTTATAAATAAAGAGTGACATCTTATTCACACCCATGCCACACAGTAGGAATGGGTGAGTAATGATGCTATCTGATAATTTTAACCGTTTGGGTTATCTATCTATCATCTTGTCATTATGATACATTTTTTGACACATCTGATAAAGTCCTTAGCCAATTATCCATTCAGGTTTGCATTCCCATTTGTAGAGATTTGCATTCTACATCTGTAAAGAGGCTTCTGTGACAACACAGACATTCAAGGGTTAATCCTCTTGAATATTAACAGCACCCATTACAATAAACAAGTTCATGGGCAGCAGTTACAAGCATAATGGAACATATCTCATTTTAACATCTATTTTAGCATTATGTCTAGCCTTAGCCTTACCAGTCTCCCAGCATGTTGTAGATGGACTCTGAGAAATAACGAGACCACACACAAGAAATGGGGTGAAATAAAAGGGACTTAATTTTAACCCTACCTATTTAATGGCCTCTAAATCTTCAATGGGGAAGGTGACCTAGTGTGGGAGCAGCTGGGGCAGATCTTCCATCCTGGACTTATGCCCCCAGCTTCCCCGGGCGAACACCTGAGCCCTGTTGAGCAACCCCAAGGCCTGGGGTTGCTCTCCAGCCGGCTTGTGACTGGAAGGTCAATCCGAAAGTCCCTCACTCAATCCGTACAGATTAAGGTGAGGGGTTTATCCTTCAGGCCAACCCCAAGATAGGTCTCCTTCTGTTCTCCCAGGTTGTATGACCTAAAGAGATCCTTTCAGAGACCGTTCCTTCACTGAAATCAGTGCCAATAGGTGTACAGTATAAACTTTGCCTCCCCCTTTCCTACCACAGATAAGGGGCAAGCATCCAAGGGTTAATCCTCTTGAATATTATTAAATTTTAACAGCATCTGTTACAATAAACAAGTTCATGGGCATCAGTTACGAGCATAATGGAACATATCTCATTTTAACATCTATTTTAGCATTATGTCTAGCCTTAGCCTTACCAGTCTCACAGCATGTTTGGGCAGCATGTCTGGGCCAATTATAGGACTATCAGGTTATCAGGAACAAGCATATCTGGAAGGTGACATTGTTGGAGACTTACACCAGGGCAGTCTAATAAGAACTCTATATGGGTTTCTTTTCTTCTTCTCCTTACATCCACTCAGCTTATCAACTGGCCATTCTAAACAACTCACAACAAAGAGTTTACCAACTCCATTACACTAGGAGTTCTTTGGCTGTCTCCTATCAACTACCTAACCCATGAGCACTAGCTACATGGACCATTCAGTCTACTAATTGTCTGCTGGGGTTACCTTGGGTCATTTCACTTACTGGGAAGCTAGAACACTGATGCTTGCCTGTTATCTTTATTTACATTATAGATTATCTGCCATTCGTCCCATATTGACATGGCATGAAAGATGTAGCCATTTTTCCACTGACACACATTCTATCACATTTCTGTCTGCATTAAATCTTATGCTGTATCTTACCCCCTATAGGTGATATTAGGTTAACCTCTGTACTTTTAAAGTTATATGAGCAGGGCACAGAGTTGACAACCGAATAATCTGGCCTGTAACAATTGATTTATCTCACTTTTTAAAAAAATCCCATCTATAAAGGACTGTATGCATTTTGTTAAGTTCTTCTTTTTAAAAAGTGCATCCAATACAATTATCATATATCTCTGTGTGTCAACCTGTGAGGTAAGGGGCAGATATTACTTTAAAGATGTAGCCGGTGTTACCACAGGCTTCTTCAGATCATATGTATTAACTCGTACATGTTTGAGCACATATGCCTGTAAAGGATCATGTGACTTAGGTAGTAGTGTGTCTTGAACAAACTGGAATCAATAAATTACGTTCACAGAGATCTATCTAAGAAAGGAATTTTCTTGAACACACAACAATCAAGATATACACAATAAATGCATCAGGAAATAGCAAATATGATGGTAAGGTTCATTAATGGCAAACAGTGTACGCAAAATACAAGTAAGTATTTAATAGTACAGTTGCTTTAGGATGGGGAGATACTAATTCAAGCATGCAAACTTAAAGCACTGAGAAAGTCTGGAGTTAAACTATGTAAATCTTGGGGGGGGGTAGGAGGAAGGGGAGAATGAAAGAGATTCAGACATAAGGACAATATAATACCTTTCCTAATTCACACACACACACACACACACACACACCAGAGAAAGAGGGAGCAGTTTTGGTGATCTGCAATGTGCACAGAATTACTCCCTGAAAGATGGGAATTTATAAATGAGAAAAGTTACCTTTCCTTGGTCCCATTGAATCTTCCTGGGGGAAGCTGGGAGAATTGACACTTCTGGCTGGAACATTGCAAAGGAAATCCAAAATCTGGATTCTGGGGCTTCTGAAAGATAAATTTCAGTTCAAAAGGAGCAAACCCTAGGTTAGGCAATGATTTCACCAAGAGAGGTGCAAGGCTTATGCAGTGATTTCAACAAGAGACCTCCAGAAGCAGTCTCTCAGAGCTCTTGGTTGAAACTTCAGACTCCACATCCAGAACAAAGGACTTGTTGAATATGAGGTCCATTTTAAAGGATTTGAGGCAGGAAAATAAGTTTAAGATCTTGATGTTCCTCTAAAACAAAAGTGAACATTCAAACAAAGGCTGTCCATCTCAAATTTCTGAGCAATGTCATTTAGTACCTTGTTAAACAAAAGGCACTTAAGAAAGCCATCACAAGGGTTGAGCTGATCACCATTTCTCCAAAGGTAACCCTTCATATCAGTGTACATGTACTGTACTTGAAATGTCTAAGAACCTTTAAGGTCAGAAAGGGATATTCTTCATGTAAACAGTTATTTTTTAAGCTACTTACTTTGAATTCAGTAGAGGGCATTTGGTATTGCTTATGCACCTACCTTCTTGCCATCTTGAAAGATGGAAGCCATACCTGCACTGTTTACTGATGGCAAGTGGGGAGTTGCAAAATACATATTGCTGTGAGATATAAAATGTATACACCACATGCTGGATGATTAGATGCTTTATAGTTTAAGGGAATAACCTGTAGTTAAGAGATGGCTTGCCTTTTAAATTTTATGACCTTTCAGGGCTATGTCTAGGATGGGAGAATTAATTGAATTAGTATAATCATGCACAAAGAGAATTCAAGGTCATCAAACTAATCCCCACTTTCTAAGCTTTAAAATGCTCTGTCTGTATTGTTGATTTAATATAAAGTTCTCTCTTATACACTTCCTTTGGGGAAAGTTTGATAGAGTAAGGTTTAAGGAAAGACAGGAGACAAAGAAAAGAAAATGGGAAACAGAAAGCTCTGATTTAGTATGTTGATTGCATTCAGGCTTCCATAATCTTTAGACAGCAGCTGTTATGAGGACAGTACATATGAAATAACAATGGTTGGCGAAATCAGTAAGTGTAAGTCATCTGAAAAAAATCAACAACAGGTAAAGTAACAGAAGGAATACACAATGACCAAAGAGTGCAAGTGACATTAAAAGTCCCGATAAGGAGAAATTAAAGTGAGGAACGATAACAATTTCATAACACTGACTGTTTTAGACAAACATGCAAGGCTAGTCACATCTGAGAAGGAGCTAGGTCCATTGTAAACAATTATCATCATTATTAAGTTTATTAGAGATCACAGTACTTTGGCAGAAGTTTCTGATACTTCACAAAAACCTCTCAATAAAATGAAGCTAGAAGTGACTTGCAAAATTAACAACTTTAGCTCCTTTGTGGCTGTCATTCAAAATGTAATTTTTAGTTCTGAATAACGAGGAGGTTTATTATAGTACTTCTCTCTTACACATAGGTTGTAGTTCACCTGTAGAGTGCATGTTTTATATTATAATGTGTTTGGTCTACAGTATGTCCACAGAAAAGATTTCTTACTATGGGGTTAAGAAAAGCTGTTTCTAGAAACAGTGGAGTTTCTACCAGTCAGTATTGGCCCAGATGGATTGGTTTGTTTCAGCTAGTCCTTTAGTGGGAGGTGTTTTGGTGCCTGATTATTTTGATTGAAGCAAGGAGTGTCAATTTGTTCATTGGAACTTGTGGCCATTTGGTGTGAGGCTGCAGGAGCCATTTTGTTAACTGGCACTGGAAGCTATCTTGGTGCTGCCTCAGTGATATTTTACCTTCCTTGATTACACGCTTACAGTGATTCAATTCCTAGGAAGTTTAATGAATAACTACAAACATATCTATTTTCATGCAAATAACAACAAATAAAGTAGTTATTGGCAAAGTTAGTGCTAAGGTTGGATATTGCACAAGTTAGTGGTATGGTTGGATAAATTGATTACATGTTGTTAATTTATTTTTATCGATATTACCTGTATTTTGCTATTAATAATCCCTCCTAGCCACCTGACAGTTTTACATCTGGGAGGTTAAAGGGAGTCAGTCCTGGTGGTGGCTTGGAAGGGGTAACCACTTGTGAAAGCTCATTGTAGGCTATATTTATATTGCTTACATTATCACATTTATGGCTTTATTTTTGAGGAATTAAGTTGTTTGGGATCTGAGCTCTGAATTAGCACTTGGTCTCTTGGATGTTCAACAGGGTCAGACCTGGTTGGTGCTAAGGTGGCTGACCACTGGTGAAGACTTGGTTGTAGATTTTCTGTTCTTGCTGACATAGTCATACTAGGTGCTATGCAGGGTCAGAATCTGGTGGCACAGCGGTTAAATGCTCATGCGGCAGCCACAGTGTTGTGGATTTGGTCCTGCTGGGCTCCAGGTTGAGTTAGTCATCCAGCTTTTGGTGGATTGGTGAGGTGGGTGACCAGCTGGTTGGGGGACAATTGGCTGCCACATTGTGGTCTGCTAGGAGAGTGTTTGGCACTGTGGAGCACTCTTGCTGAGTGCTATTTGATTTACTTAATTACTTGATTGATTAATAGATTTCTGCACTTTACTGGTGTAATGATTTTACATATTTAATTGATAAATACATATCTGTTCTTTATTCTAAGTCATTTGTTTAAATACCTTACAGATACCAGGTTTTTGAGGACACTGTATTTTGGCTTATCTTGGGTGCTAAGCAGGGATTGTTCTCAGATGCGAGACCATTACCTAATTCATTTCTAACCTATACATATTATCCTACAAGGCTGTGCAACAGGCCTATTTGAGCCAGATTCCCTTCTTGGATGGATGGGAGGAGAGGCCTGTGCTGTCATTCCCCTTTCATTCCTGGAGAGCCTTGGGCTTCTACCTGATACTCTGTTCTTGTTTCAGGTTTGCTGTGGGCCTCCTCTTGGTGCTGCTCTTCTGTTCCAGGAGTGTCCATGTGCCTCCTTGATGTGGGAACACTCATGTGCGTCTTTGGTGAGGGAGTGCCAATATGCACCGCTTGATATGGGAGCACCTGTGTGTCTCCCAGAAGCAGGAGCACCAGTGTGCCTCCCTGGAGTGGGAGCTCCGGTGTGCTTCCCAGGGGTGGGAGCGCCAGTGTGCCTCCCAGGTGCTGAAGTGCCGGTGTGCCTTCTCTTCACATCTTTGCATTGGGTTAATTATGCTCTCTACAGAGCAATGGAGAAGGGTTTCGAGCATTATCTACCCCTCTCTGATGTACAGTAGGACCGCCATATCCACTGATTCATTATTCACTGATTCAGTTACTCACAGTTTCAGTTTCAGCACAGCTACCATAGAGTCTTCCTAGAAAATGCATCCTCTCTAGCCATTTTCTAGGTCGCCCAAGGCTACTCTATGGTATTTTAAACTGAAAGTCCCATTATTTTCAATGAAATTCACTATTATCCATGGATTTTTTTATCCACAGTGGGGCCTGGAACAAATTTCCTGTGGATAAGGGGGCCAAATATAATTATTTAAGAAACCTACTTGTCAAAGGACTGATGTTTTTTTCTGTTCAATGTAGGACATTTAACTTTCTGGGAGATCTGCAATGGGGATTTGAGGTCCTTATTGGACGATCTGGTGGGGGAAAGGGGCTAAGCAGATGCTTGCCCCTTTTCTATGGCAGGTAGAGGGGAACATTTTGGTAGTTCAGTGAGCACCTTTGGCACCTCCCCCTTTTGGAGGTGAAGGGGGGAGCTGGAGCTGCCCCTTTAGTTCCTGTAAACTGATGGGTGGGGAAAGTGACCTACTTTGGGGCTGGCCTGAGGGATAAACCCCTCACTTCTCTCTCTCTCTGGCTTTTTTTCGCAAACGAAGATTCAGGAAGGACTCATTCCATGCTTTCTGCAAGCGCGCTGATGACTAAAAAGGCCAATCTGATAAACAAGTCCGGTTGCAGAAAGCACAGCAGAAGGTCTCCTTGGGTGATGTTTCTGGGTTGTGATTCTTTCTGAGTTGTCATTTCTCTTCAAGACTAGTTCGGCATGAGTTCTCAAATAGGGCTGCAGCATTGTGGATAGTGCATCTCCATGCCTCCCGATGTGAGGCCAGGGTGGACCATTGTTGGTGATCAATTTGGCTGAGCCTGCGATGTTGTTTCAGTGCACCCTTGTATCGTTGTTTTTTTTGTTTTTGTTTTTTTTGAAGCACCCCTCTTATGCTGACCCATGTCGAGTTCACTGTAGAGTACTATTTTTGGGAGGTGATGTTCCTCCATCCTAGAAATGTGCCCTGCCCAGCACAGCTGTGTTCTCAATATCATGGTCTCAATGCTGGTGATCCCTGCTTGCTGAAGGACAGCAACATTCATCACATAGTCAGTCCAGTGTGTATTTAGGATTGTGCATATACAGCACTGATGAATGCGTTCGAGGAGTCGTAGGTGGTGGCGATAGGTGACTCATGTTTCAGATCCATAGAGGAGAATAGACAGTACAATGGCTCTATACACACTAATTTTTATGCTTCGCCTCAGGTGTCTATTACTCCAGACTGTTTTGTGAAGTTTTCCAAATGCACTATATGTCTTTGCTAATCTGTGATTGATCTCTTTGTCAATCTTGGCATCTGAGGAGATGATGCTTCCCAGGTGGGTGAACTGCTGAATGGACTTGAGCACAGATTTGCCTACGGCAATGTGGGGATGGTAGTGTTCATCCTGTGGTGCAGGCTGGTAAAGAACTTCTTCAGGTTGACTTCCAGCCCAAACAGCTCTGCAGCTGTTGTGAAGCAGGATGTTAGGCACTGCAGAGCTGCTTCTGTGTGGGCAACAAGGGCAGCATCATCAGCGAAGAGCAGCTCATGGACTAGATAGTTTAGAGTCTTAGTGTGAGCTCTCCGACAGCTTAAGTTAAACAAGCTACCATAAGTACGGTAACGTATATAGATACCGTCGTCTTCTTCAAGCTCTGCCGTAGCCTTTTGGAGCATCATGCTGAAGAAGATTTTAAATAAAGTTGGCGCAAGAACACAGCCTTGCTTCACTCCATTAATTATTCAAAAGGGCTCTGAAAGAGCATCACCATACCTGACTTGACCGTGCGGGCCCTCGTGTAGCAAGATAATCATTTTAAGGAATTTGGGGGGACATCCTAGTCCTTCCAGGATCTGCCACAGACATTTTCTACTCACAGTGTTGAAAAATTTGGTGAGGTCAACAAATGTTACATTAGAGACCCTTGAACAGAACAAGAGGAGCAGAACCCTTCCCTTTAATTTATGCAAATTGAGGGAGGGACTTTTGGCTTGGTCTTCCAGATGCGGACTGACTGGGGAGCAACCCAGCTTATGGGTTCTCCCTGGGGTTCAGGTGTTTTCACCCAAGGGAAGTTGGGGAGGGAATCTTGGATTTGACATCGTGCCCCAACAATTCCCACATTAGGTTACTCCCCCATTACAGATCACTCAGAATTGGGTTAAATAGGTTATAGCTAAATAAAAGTGGCCTTTTATATCCCAGCTATATGTGTGGTCTCTATTTGTGTCTGGTCTCCTTATTTCTGTATCTATCATCAAAAGTTTTTTTTTACTATGGGGCCGAGAAAAGCTTTTTCTAGAAATAGCAGAGTTTCTACCAGTCAGTATTGGCCCAGATGGATTCATGCTCTAATTTCATGTAAGGCAGCTCCTTATACCTTATCTCAGATATAGGCAACAACATTATGTGAAAACCAAGAATAGTTAAGCAACTATACTAGATGATTCTCAATACATAGCATTATTCACATACTACCTCTTCACAAGAGAGGGATCAGACAATATTACATTTAGTTTCTTCAGATTCTGTTATACAATGTATAAAATGTATCCATCTACATTTTGCAACATACTGATTTTTTTTTTTCAAATAGAGCCTTGAGACTGCATGACATGTTGAAATCCTGAAGACACTGATTTCTCCATCATTAGATCCTCTTGAACCATGGAAGGAGTAAGGGAAATAAAGGAAAACCAATGAATAAAAGAACACAACTGAAAACCTCTACTATAGGTAAAATCTGTAATCTACTTTTAAGAGGGAGATTACAAGAAATGACAGTATAGACCCTATAAGGTGTTGGTTGGTCCATGCATGTGACAGCTCTTCAAACATATAATTATCAATAAATAGGTCAACAAGTAGATCTTCTAACAGCATGGAAAAAGGAAAACATATAGAATGTGCTTAAATTAAATTTTGTGTTTGTTTGTTTTGAAAGTTTTCATTTAAACCTTGTCTCCTCTTATATCAGAGGGTAGCTACAGTCTGTCACATACAGCATGAGATACCATTTGTGATTTTAACAAGTTGTTCAACTTAGTCTATGACTAAGCTTGCTAATTAAGTTTATCAACCCAAATCTTGATGTTCTTGAAGTGACCTTGTAATTAGTATCTCACTACAAGCCATTAACTGTAATTTCAAAGGATCATGTGAGCCAGCAGATAAATCTATATGGTAAGAATAAATGTGTGTCATTTTATTGCTAGCTAATCTATTTATTTTTTAAAAAAATCTACAGATGCACAGTTAACAATGCTTCATTTCTATTTGCAAGGTGAAATTGATGGGTAATTAAAATCTTGATTCTCTTCTGGCTACAAAACCAATCAATCAGTAGAGATGACTAAGTTTGGGGTGGGTTTTTTTTAATGATTCTTGAACTTTTTGTGCTACAATTATGCATCCCCCCTAATCATGTTTTGTTGTAGAACCTTAGAAGTAAGAACTTGTCACTAAGGGTTCCTAGATTCTAGGGCCTGGTGCTAAGTTTCAGGGGCTGGTATCACTGCCTTGGGTCTTGGGGCAAGGGAAGGAATATCAGTGTGAATGGAATCTCAGGGTGCTAAAGTGACAATGAAAAGGAAAGATCAATATTATTTTACTGTTGCTGGTCCTCACTGCTGCACACTCTCTCAAACTTAAACTAGGGCTGTGCCCTTCTAGGATGCTGAAAAAGAAATCCACACATATGGAGTTATGAAGACTCGGGATTCAAATTCTCACTCAGACAGAAAGCCCTCTGTGTAACCTTGGACAGTCATTCTCTCTCAGTTTAATTACTTCACAGGGTAGTTTTCAGGGTAAAATAGGAAAAAGAGGAGGCGCTACTCCTTAGTATCCTAGTGATAGCATCATTATGTCATTATAAACTGTAGCTGTGACACCCTGGACTTTATCAGATGGACAATATATGGCATCATCATGATGCCACATAACCGCGAAAGGGTGCACATATCAGACAACGTCGCCCATTTGTTTTTATGTCCTGGCCCAAACCAGGAGTTTTTAATTGATGGCTTAAGCCATCAAGGGGGCTTGCCGCTGGATGGCAGGCCATTTTGCGGCCTGGCCGGCTGCCCTCCCTTCCAGCCCTCCTGCCCCCCCCACTAGGCTTAGGATTGCCAGGTGTGTGTGTGTGTGTGTGTGTGACCGCATGGCAAGCCATGGGCGTCACCATCTTCCCTTCTTCCCAAAGGCTGCTGGGAGGCAGGGGTGAAGGAGTGGACCAATGGGGGTGGGCCTTCCTCACCCCCATTGGTCAGGAAAAGGGTGCAAAACTGGCCTATTTCAGGCCGATCGGGGGCGTGGCTCGCCGAGTTGCTAGGCGGCGACAGAGGCAGCAGCATGGTGCTCTGTCATGGCCTGAACAAAGCCCACCTGACCCCCCCCTCTTTATCATCAGCTATTGCTTCATGTCGCAATTTGCGGGCAGATGTATTGGGTCGTGATAAGGCGAGAAGAAGAGGGGCCTCCATCAAGTACTAATTCAAGTCGAAGTTCAAGTCCAAGTCCAAGTTCAAAGGAGGCCCCTCCCACATTGTTAACATGTACTTCTTTTCAGGGGAGGAGAGAGAGTCGGGCGGACAGCCTGGCCATTGGCTCTCTTCTCTAGGATAGGGAATTGGGATGGACCAATCCACCTTTGCCCCACATGGTTGGGGCAATGAGGAAATCACAACCCATACATTGCTGTCAACCATTTAGCTAGCAAGTTGCGGCCAATTTATTGCCATATATATGTATATATATGTATGTATTCAACCGTATCTACCTCAACATGTATTCTGTTATGTTACTAACCTGTACCTAACCATGTATTCCGAATGTGTAACCAATACAACACCAAAAAGAACCCTGTGTCTGTGCATTATTCAGGGGGGCGGAGAGGCGGTACGGTCTGGGTCTGCAATAGATCCCCCTGCTGCTTTTTTGCCAGCATTGCTGGTGTGCGAAACCTTGGCCCCTTTAAATCTCAGACTTATCCTGAAAATGGCTGCTCTGATGCAAACACTTCCAGGTGAGATCAGGACAGTCAAGTAAGTTTATGTCTTTTTATGACCCTCCCTGGGTTACTTGGTAGTTTTAACGTGTGTTAAGGTGCTTGGTGCAACTTTAATTTTTTTGTTTTATTTTTGAATTTCCTGTGTGACAAAATTATGCAAGATTTCGAATGAGGAAGTAAACAGGGCTCCATTCACTTCCTCTTTATTGCTGGGAGCCTTTGCCAGGATTAGAAGGTAAGTGCAGGTGGGGGAAAGTTCTTTTCCTGGCACAGAAATGGGTTTTTCTATGCCGGCAAAAGGATGTTTTATAATGGGGTGTCTGAAAAAGTCCCCTTTCAGATTTTGCTAGTGCCATTTGGTTTAGAATGATCAATACAGGGTTCATTCGAGTACGGGGTGAGCACAGAGTATCATGTTCTCTGAGATTTTAAGCAAACACATTGTTTTGTGGTTACCTCTGTTTGCAGAGATTCTCTGCAGTGGTATTCTTGTCCTTGAATTATCTTCCTACAAAGTTATTTACACAAACTAGAGCTAGCATATTGATCATTTTAACTACATTTGTATATAGATAGCTCCACTACCAAAATATTCAGAGAGTTGGAACATTCCTTATAATTACCACAAGATTGCCACTTAAAGTGGGTCCGCAGGACAAGAAGTGACCCCTATGCTCCCTGAAATGATCACAAGTCCTAATTTTGTAACATTTGCCCACATTTGAGTTTCTCCATTCACATTTTATAGTTCTGGCACTCGCTTATGGGATGGGAATGGAGCCTCAGAGTGTGATGGAAAGGAGTGCTTGTGAACCTTACTTAGAATCAGAGTTAGTCATGACTAACTTAAATCTCACTGATTTCAATGGGTGTACTTTAAATATGGCAAAATCTAGCCCCAACTCATTCTGCCCCAGATTACAATCTCTTGCCAGGAGATGGCCAAATTGAGCAACATTCTATTATAATCATAATATGTCTCTTTGAACCATTTTGAAACAGTTCTCTATAAGCATCTGGAATATTCAGCATACAAGATTTGGGGAGGGAGCAGTATTTAATAACAATTGCATCAGGGTACAGTCATATGGACGTGTACTTTGGAGTAAGCTCCATTAAACTGAAACAGATGTGTGACCATAATGTCATTGTGATGAAAACCACCACATGCAAATGACAAACTCAAATACCCACTCTTGCCGTGTAGCTGCTACATAGTTCCCTGTGCAGCAGCTAAAATGTAGTTTCTATTTTGGGTAAATTGATGCATATATGCAGAAAAAATGAGATGGATGCATGTGGCTGTTCTCTTCTTGGTTCACCAGCATAACAGACTGTACTGCTAATTTGTTGTACAATATAATGCACATCGTTTTTCTGTTGTATAACATGGGCCTTTCTCATAATAACAGCCATTTACACAACCATTTTCAATTACCTATTATTAAAAGCTACTTTCCCTGAAATTTTCTGTTTTCATAATCTTCAATCACCCACATCTTAGGCTCATTCTCAGTTTCTTTGAAACCAGATGCATTACAGAAAATGAACCCAAGGCAGTGACGGCTGATGCAAAAAGAGATAAATTTACTCAGGTTTAATCTGATATTCAGAATATTTGACATTTATTACACATACACACACACACACATTCTTTCAAAATACTTTTTTTTCATTCCTGTAATGAAATGAATGCAATTTCACAATATGTTATCTATAAATTAATTCAGTATAATTCACCCACCTGAGAGCACTTCCTCTGAGAAATGTTATATTAGATTTTCTGCTTCTGAAGATTCTGTATGCCAAACACACCCTCTAAATGCTGCTTCACACAATATGAGATGACAAATACTATGCATAGTGTGTGCACCCATAATGGGAATCTAGTCCTCAGTATCTATCTACATGTTGCATAGAGAATGGCTGGGATCCTGTTTATGATATACAGTATGTGTGCTTTACACACATGTACATCCTTTTACAATCATTGTGCATCTCCTTTCTCACCCTGCAAGCCTTCTTAAAAGAGCAGATGCAGGCTCTCTCAGCCATTTAGTTGCCAGGGGGCAGCCATTCAGTGGCTGGGGGAAGATACAGTTGCAGGTGTGGGGGGTGGGGAGTAGCCTACTCCCTTCAGCTTACTTACTAGAGATTCACAAAGGGAATGGCTATTGTGTATTCTTGGCTGCAAAAGTGCAGCTGGATAGTTCCAAAGTGTTCCACACTCTTCACCAGTCACAAAATTACCAAGGGATTTATTCCTGCTTTTTTAAGCAGGATTGTGTATTTACATGGCTGGAGCATTATGGTCCTCCATGTAATGCAGAATCTCAATCATGTTATTTGTGGTTATGTAAAGGTCCTAATTCAGGAAGGAAGCAGGCCAGACTTCACGTATTCACATACTGAGGATGGAGAATCTTCAGCCACATGGTATGCATGCATACATATTTTTAATATTTTTAGTAATTCACCTTTTTGGGTAGTAAGGCATTGTTGTTTTTGCTGCTGTTGTTGTTGTGTGCCTCCAAGTCATTTCCGACTTTTGGTGTCCCTAAGGTGAACCTATTATGGGGTTTTCTTTGCAAGATATGTTCAGAGCATTTGCTTTGCTTTTCTCTGAGTCTGAGAGAGTGTGACTTGCCCAAGATCACCCAGTGGGTTTCCGTGGCTGAGCAGGGATTCAGACCCTGGTCTCCAGGGTTATTTTCCAATACTCAAACCATTACATGACACTGGCTTATGGTAGGGCATAGAAGAGACTATATCTCCAATGAAGAGCAGATATGGAGGAAGTAGTCCTTCATATATTCTAGCCGCCAAACATTTAGGTTTTAGAGGTAAGAATGGCACCTTAAATTGTGCTTGGAAAGAAACTAAAAGCCAACACTAATATTATATGGTCTATGAAACAAACAGAAATCTGAATCATAGAATCATAGAATTGCAGAGTTGGAAGAGACCACGAGGGCCATCCAGTCCAACCCCCCTGCCACACAGGAAATCTTGATCAAAGCATCCCCGACAGATGGCCATCCAGCCTCTGTTTAAAGACCTCCAAGGAAGGAGACCCCACCACGCTCCGAGGGAGTGTGTTCCACTGCCGAACAGCTCTTACTGTCAAAAAGTTCCTCCTCATGTTGAGGTGGAATCTCTGTTCCTGGAGCTTGCACCCATTGCTCCATGTTCCAGTCTCTGGAGCAGCAGAAAACAAGCCTGCTCCATCCTCAGCGTGACATCCCTTCAAATACTTAAACAGGGCTATCATATCGCCTCTTAATCATCTTTTTTCCAGACTAAACATACCCAGCTCCCTAAGTCTCTCCTCATAAGGCATCGTTTCCAGACCTTTCACCATTTTAGTTGCCCTTCTCTGGACACGCTCCAATTTGTCAATATCCTTTCTGAATTGTGGTGCCCAGAACTGGACACAGTATTCTAAGTGAGGTACATAAGTGAGAACATAGGCTTAAATTCTCTTTTTAGTCCTGATGAGAGTAAACTCATTGAATCAATTGGATTTACCAATCTGTTGACTTGCCATTGCAAATTGATCCAACTCTAGTCCCAATTCAAGATCGACTCTGGTTGAGAATAAGTAATGGGATTTTGTCCACAGTGATTTGTGCAGTGTCCTGAAACTAAAGGATTCTCCACACAGAACACATTAGAATAATCTTTATGAGAGTTGGATAATGCATGCATCATTGTGACCAGGTCCCCTTAACCCAGTACAGGGGAATAGCTATAAGAGATATTACATTGTGGATACCTGAATCTTGATACAGGAAGGAAACTGCCAAATTTCAATGCACAGCTTGACTGCTGGTGTAGCAGGCAAAGCTTGACAAGGAAACTTCATGCCATAGCCACCACCTTGACCTTTCAGGAGCAATGTCCATCCAGGCCTCACTGAACCAGCCAGATGTGTCTTTTAACAAGCACAAGGAGGTGCATACCCATCCTAGAAAACTATTTGCTGCATACCTATTGATGGAACAAATAAACAGACAAATTTCACCTTCATGTCACATTTAAGGTAATCTTTTTAAAGTCTGTTCCATCCTGTTCACAAATGACTTTGTAATCTTACCCCAAACTTTCACACAAAAGGTGGCTGACATCATTACATTCTGTGCAGCATACCTTCTAATATGTGCAAGGGCAGCAGCCATGCTTTCTAGCTGTGTGGAGCACCATTACCTACTTTTAAAAGCGTGTTTTAAAGGCAGCATCTGAATTACCACATGCAACTCATTGCAATGCAAGGGTAGACCAAATTAGTTTGCTTGGGGGACCTAACAGATTCTTCAAGCTTCACAATCAAGTGTAGATCAGGATCATCTATTGGTCATATGAAGCTAGAACTGGAGGTATAAGGATTTCCTTCGCCTGTTGCAAACAAATGCGGAAAGTAAGCTAAATTTCTTCCAATCATATATAATCACAACATGAACAAACTCTATTGTTTGTGTTGAAGATCCAGGAGCAGTGGGAATAGTCAGCATGCTACTCATATTCAAAGCACAGCTGTTTTAGTCTGTTTCATCTTAGAAACATATAATATTCTATGTAGTACCTTAGAGACAATCTGAGGAAAAAAATGTATATACTAGCTGAAGTTTTCATGAACTCCATTCCATCAGATGCATGAAGTGAAGCTTCTGTGAGCAAATGTAGATACCAAGGGATGGAGGGTGTGAAGCAGTGTGAATTATGATAGAGATGTGAAACATGATGGTATGGAGATAGGTTCACAGTGGTTTCACTCATGCATCAGATGAAGAGGACTGGGATCTACAAAACTTATACCACAAAATTCTTTTTTTCCCCCCCTCAGCCTCTAAGGTGCTACATTACTCATACATTTATCTAATCTAGGAGTAGACAACTGTCAGGCAAAGGGGGAATGCATTGGCTCTCTGTGCCTCAGTGCCTCCATCTGCTTCCCCAAGGTTTTGTTTTTTTTTTTCATTTAACATTTAAAAATATTTTGAACTCCAAAGTCTGTCCTGCCCACATATCAATATTATTGGGGGTTAGAATCATGGCAAAATTTTACTCTAATACCTCCCAGAGGACGTGTGTCTGTGTGTCTGTGTGTCTGTCTTTCTGTCTGTCATCTAATCACATGACTTTATACTAATATGTTTTACACTATTAACTACATGACATTCAGAGTACTGATGGAACTGCAAATTCCACCCTCCACCCATCAAGAAGCATGCAGTGAATTGATATGAGTATCAGTATTTACATTCTAGAAATGGTTATTTTTACCAGCTTATCTAATCAGATGCCATTATATAAGAGCTCGAGGAAGTCAGACAAGAGAAAGCTGACAGGGAAGAGCAGATTGTTAATATGTGTGCATTGCAGGGTGGGGGGGGTGGATTTCTTCAGAGGGGCCTGAAGATTAATTGTTCAGAAAAGGAAAAAATGTATATCTCTTTTTAGAATATATTTACTTTGCTCTGGGTACAGAACTGTCAAAGCAAAAATAATATATTTGATATGATCCAGAAGGGAATACATGAAACAGTTTTCACTCTGAATGTTACATATATTAGATATGTGTGGGAATACTGGATCAGTGACAGAATTTTTCCTTATGGCTAAAGTACCAAGTTAATTAAACTTGGATGCTTGCATTTAGTGTGAGCAACCACCCTGTGTTTGCACAATAAGGAAGCAGCTCTTCTTGGAAGATATGGAATTAAATAGATTGCTCATCTCATAATAAATAAACTATGATCTGGAGTTAACACAGGGTAGTACTTAATGAGGAGTAATTATTTAATTGGTGTTGATCTCTGGAATTTAATCACATTGCATCGCACTGAATTTCAAAATTCAGTTATTTATTAGCTCTGTTATACAGAATAATGATGAAGAAATTGATAAGAGGAATCTGGACATGGAAGAGGATGAACATGTGTTAGGCAAGGAAAACACAGGGCATTTAGTCATCAATACTGAAAATTACATATGCTGATCATATATCTTGATCCTGGCAGTCACTTATTATGGCCTGGATACAATGGTAGTACTATGCTTGTACAACCTGTGAAAGGAGGCATTCAGTACCTGCCTTGACAAGTAATTCTCGCTATTTATTCTACAAAAGAGAGCAGGTGGCTCAACAGGCTGTCTTGCATGCTGATTGTGTACCTGTGTACAGTTCTATCCCCTCCATATATTCCTAAAATACCAGTTCTACATGATGGGCATGTATATAGAAGAAAGGGGAAAGAAAAGAAGAAATGTGGAAGCATCCAGTCACAAAGACAAAGTAATGTTTAAAAAATAATAACATGAAAATGTGGTTGTGCTCTGTATTTAGAAACTGTTTATTAAGAACACTTGTAGGATACTGTAGAGTAAGAGCCTTACTGCACTCTGAAGAAAAGCAGCAAGGGAGCAGGAACATTCTGTTTTCTGTCCTGCCTTACCACATGATGTCATCATTTTCTTGTTCTAGTCCCATAGGGAACGAGTTAAAACCACATCTTTTTTCTAACCAGAAAAAAAACTGTTAACAAAAAGACGTGGTTTTACTTCTGTTCCCCACAGGACCGGAATGAAAGAATGTCAGGAAAATGACATCATGCAGTAGGGCAGTGCAGAACATGTAACTTTTCTTCTCCCTTGCCACTTTTCTTCAGGCCCTAAGTTATTCAAGAATTCCTCACAGATTGATATCTTCCATCATCAAATCAATTAAAGCTCATACAATTTATGTTACGAATGTTGCTGTCCTTGAGCAAGCAGGGATCACCAGCATTGAGGCCATGATATTGAGAACGCAGCTGCGCTGGGCAGGGCACGTTTCTAGGATGGAGGACCATCGCCTCCCCAAAATACTACTCTACGGTGAACTCGCCACGGGTCAGCGTAAGAGGGGCGCTCCAAAAAAAGCGATACAAAGACTCCCTGAAACAACATCTCAGGCTTGGCCAAATTGATCACCAACAGTGGTCCGCCCTGGCCTCACATCGGGAGGCATGGAGACGCACTATGCACAATTATTTGAGAACTCACGCCGAACAAGTCTTGAAGAGAAACGACAACGCAGAAAGGATCACAACCCAAAAACATCACCCAAGGAGACCTTCTGCTGTGCTTTCTGCAACTGGACTTGTTTATCTCGGATTGGCCTTTTTAGTCATCAGCACGCTTGCAGAAAGCGTGGGAAGAGTCCTTCTTGAATCTTTGTTTGCGAAGAAAAGCCAGAGAATAATTCTTTAGAATATGTAGAATGCTGCCACCTTACTGTGTATGAGGGTTCAGTTACCTGAGATGTAGCCATGAAAAGATGTGGTATAAAGATTGATTGTGTACTGCTATGTATACAGATCAGGGTGAAGAACCTTTGGATCTCCAGGTTTTGAGACTTACAACTTTCATAGTCCTTTACCATTTGCTATGGTGGGTGGAACTGTTGGGAACTGGAGGTGAAAGCATTTGGAGGACCAAATGGAGTTGAAGTGCCAATTAGCTTAGCCCTAAGTAAATGTGCATTGCAGCCTAGCATTGTTTTAGACATCGGCCTTGCTATCAGAAAATAAAAAGAAGAATCCTATTGCCATTTGAAGATAGACATATATCTTCCCAACTTTCTCAGTTTTATATGTTTTTGCCCATGATTATTTTTATGTTCCTGCATTTATCTATGAGTTTATTAAAAGATAACCTTCTGTAAAAAATGTATCTAAATGTATACTTTAAAACAGGGACTCCTCAGCCTGTTTGGGCTAGTGGACACATTTAGAATTTTGAGAGTCATGGGCATTCCCACAAAATGGCCACTAGAAACACCACAAGATAGTGGTGGAAAGTGAGAAAGTGCAAAATCACATTTTCACCCAACATAGCTGAGCATAAACTCAGCTCCGTTTGTTACCATTTCACAAAAGGCAACCTGGTGATGGTCACAGCCCCCCCCCCCAGCAAAGCATGCATACATACAAGAACAAATATACACAAAGCAAAACAACTTAAAAATCTACATCCAATCCCACAAAAAGAAGCAAAACATATATGACATCAAAACAAACAAACCAGTTAATATGAATATCAAGCCCTCCCCTCACCACATATATAGACTGTGTACAGAAAAAAGTGTGCAAGAGAGGTAGAGAGTATGAAAGAGAGAGGGAATGTGCATTGGACAGTGGAGGCTGGTAGTGAATCCCCTCCGGAGTTTTGTTTCAATTTTTAAAGAATGACTCAATGTGCTTAAACCTATTCTCCAAATAGTTCTTGTGCCTTGGATGGCTCCCCGTCATCCTTCTAAGCTCTAATTACAATTCCTAAAAGCCCCCATCTTACCTATTCCTCTCTCTGCCCCCAAAGAGTGACATGCTTCAAAATAACATTGTGGGCTGTACCCACCCACCATTAAAAAAAAAATCCAAAGAGTTCTTTTTCAGCAACATATGCTACTGAAAATTGTGGAGATTATCAGATGTGGCTAATGTGGCTCGAGAATAATGACATTGGAACACAAAAGGATGCCAATATCACACAACATCATCTTTTGTGTTCTGCTGTCATTCTTGTGGTGTTTCTTTCTATTGATGGGGTGAGCCATGAATAGATCACCCATCCCGTTTTGATGCTGGCACTGCCAGCATGTGAAACCTCAGGTCATTTAACTCATGTGAATGCAACATCAACAGTTGGTTCGGCTTGAACATTTCTGGATGAGATTGTGACATCCAGGTAAGTGATGCACTTTTTAAAACCTTCCCCGGTTTACTTGGAAGTTTTAAAGTATATGTGTGTGCTTTTTGTCACTTTAAATGTTTTATTTTTTGTTTTATGTTTGAATTTCCCATGCGATGAAGTCTTGTGAAATTTCAAACAAGGAAGTGAACTGGGCTTCATTCACTGCCTCTTTACTGTTTGGGAAGCCTTCTGCCAGGAGAGAAGGTAAGTGTAGGGGTGGGCATGCTTTTGCCAGCAAAAAATGGATTTTGTTTAATGCCGGCAAAAGAACATTTTAAGGGGATCATCTGATAAAGTCCTGTGAAAATTTTGAGAAGTATGAAATTTGGCACATTGCTAAACTATGTACATTGGCTTGAAAGTGTTGATGTGCAGAATTATTTAGGTACCCTTCCTTCATTATTCAGTAAAGCCCCTATTCAGGTTCTCAGATGAACTCATAGAAGGGGTGATCAGGATTGTGAACACTCCAGTTTCTGTCCTCATGAGCATATACATTTTGGCATGTACCCTCTGCTACCCTCCGTTTTCCATAATATTTAAATAACTCAAATGATTTTGAAGAACTTACTGGATCATGTGGGGGGAAAGAATAGGCCCAAGCCAGCAGATGTAAAGCTGTTAAGCCCTCTTTTTGGCTTAATTGAATCCAATCAAAGCCTGAATAGGACTTTAGTTAAATGAGTTCAGTGGATGCACAAATGCTGAAAACTATATGAAAGAAATCAGGATTAGGTAACAGATAGCATTTTGAACCTAGATTCTTAATTTTCCAAGGATAGTTATGAGCACCAGTGTTGCAGCACAGTGTGTGAAGGGCTTATGGTGATAGAGTGAGCCTCTTTATTAAAAAGTCCTTTAACTAGAGGACAGAAAATTGAATTCAAGCAACGGAAGAGTAATTCTAATTCTAATGAAACACACTCAGTCAGGACTTCTAAACACTTAGATGGAGGAAGACTTTGAATAATGATGAGCTGATTAAACATATCATGGAAGACTAAAAGGGAGAAGGTAGAGAGAAAAGAAAAGGATGCACAATATATAAATGTGGAATTTGGTCTAATTTAAATTAGTGATACTTCAAATTCATCTATTCCAGAACTGAATGCAACTTGAATAAATCATTTTAAAGAAGTTATTAAGTCATTCACCTTGGTGGGAATGTTTATGCAAATCTTAGAATTTAACAGAACTCTTAATCAGGCCAAATTAGTAGTACAAAGAAACTTATCTAAGGAAATGTTCCTTGAAACTCAAATGCTTGCAAAATATCTTCAGATATTGGCATCTTCAATTAACTTTCTTTTCTTCTGTCTCTATTTTAGGGAACAAAATGGCCACCAGCACTTTCATCCAGACCTTGGGTGGGGCAGACCAGAGATTAAAGTGTGATTTTATTAGGCATAAAATAAGCTCTATGTTGGATGGGGCACATTATTTGAATTTTTATTCATAAGTATGGTATAGAATTTTCTCCCTTCCCTATCTCCCAGTCTCAGCTGGGAGAAATCTGAGAGCAGAATCTAATGGGATAGGTCCATGTTCTGGTAGTTTGCATGTTCTGGTAGTTTGATTAATATAATGTATTCTGTATTAGGAGTTGGGCTTCAAACTGCCATTAGTATAGATTGCAACCCTGACTGCTAACAGAACAGACCACAGACAGCTCATCTATAAAAGATCACTGAAGCTGGGTTCATTCACCTGCATTGATTGGTTGATTAACTGACTGATTGATTGATTATCCCATATTTCTCCCATGCAGGACCCAAAACACTGTAAAAATAAATTAAAACAGAATACAGAAGATCAGTCATCACATTAAAGAACGATAAAAAATAATGCAATGGTTATATCATGAGATGACATGATTTCTTGCATAATGCTTCATAAAGTAGAAGGTAGAAGGAATAGAGGAAGACCACATTAAAGAAGGATTGATTCATTCAGGGAATCCATGGTCCTGAGTTTGCAAGACCTGGGCAGGGATGTTGATGCTTGTGGCTCTTGGAGAACTCTCTTTCATATGGTTGTCATAAGTTAAAGCTGACTTGACAGCAAATTACAAAAAAAGAAGACTGGAATAAAAATGGCTTAAAAGCATTTAAACATAACAAATGAGAGGTAATGTACAGAGCTCTTCTGCCAGTAAAAGATCCTTCTACAAGAATCATTAAATGGCCAAAAACCTGTCTAGATATTTTTTAAAAAGTCTTTGCATGCTTTTGGAGAGAAAACAGAGAGAGTATCCTAACTTCTGGTGAGAGGGAGTTCTACAGCCTGGGAGCAGCCACTGAAAAAGCCCTCTCACCAAAAGTGTCAGTGATAGTAGTGGGACCGAGTTACTTCAATTGTATATAGTCCATGTGGAACCCACTTGTGTAATTCAATTTAAGATATTAATATGAGGAATTTTAATTAGCTCAAATTAGGCAGTGAGAGACTGGGTGACTGTAGGACCTTTGGACCTATGCATACCAGTACTCACTGATGAGACTTTAAGCCAGTAAGTACAATAAAATGTTTTTTTTATTGAAAAATAATTACAGCGCCACTCACACATGCACTTAAGCTTCAAGCTGTCACACAAGGTTAATGAAAGATAGGAGGAAATATTGGGATAGAGGAACAGATTTCAGAATAACAGGCTATACTATACCTGTCTGACAAGCAGAGGTTCATGCAGAGAACAGGCTTGAAACTGAGGCCACACAGAAAATGGGCAGAGTGACAGCATGTAGAAAACTGTGCATACTTTGGTTCTCTTTTGGGGTAGTATTGATACTTAGTATTTACCCTTAAGGGGTGTCTTGAGTGGAAAATAATGTTTGACTGAGTTTCCTACAGTGAAACAATGGAAGATTCAGCTATATTGATAGTTAATAGTTGAAACATTAAGACTGATGGGCTTCAGGCAACCTCTGCTTTGTGTGTAGGGGAGGTGTGAAGGAAATCTATTTGCAGAGAAATTGGTGTTTCAGCCACTCAATTGTTTGTATGACTGACTGTCAGGTGTGTCCAGGAGAATTAGCACATTCCACCCTAACTACAGTCCGAGGGGGCTTTGCATAATTACTTCCTGGGTGTGTCTGCTTTAGGGAAATTTCCAAGACCTCTTCTTAGGTTTTGAGCAAACCTCTACTAGTTCCTATATTTGGGCTGTCCTTGTCTACTGCTAACAACATGAAGTATCAATATAAGCATAATAATGAAATATGGCCCATTAATGAATTGTTGGAAGGGAGGGGGTGTCAGGACAGAAAGAGAAAGTCTTTTTCTGAACATCCGAAAACCTGGGCAGGTTCATATATAGAGATACAGTCTTTCAGCTTTCTTAGTCATGGCCAGCAATTTAAATTCTTCCCAGAAATGAAGCACATATTAACATTTTGATTTTTTTTCTTTTTTGTACTGAGATACTCACTTGATAGGCTCTCACAGGAAAAGCAGTAATTTCAACCATCTGCAGTAGTGTGATCTCATGTAGCCTTTTCTAACAAAGATTCCAAAGAGGATGCATCTGGTTTCTGGTTTCTTTTCAGAAAATGGGAAAAGAGGCTTTGGGCAGAATTAGCCACAACACTTCAAAACAGGTAGTTTCCTGTATTCCATGTGCATGGGATGGGGAATTTGTTTGATCACCTGAACCCACTCTGAACATTAATCCAGTCTCCTCTAGGGGGTGATATGTCAGGGAAAATGGGTATTGTAGTAAAAAATATATACGCCCTGAGAAGATTTTTTTCCCTAGGCTAAAGAGGTGCTTGTAAATTGCTAGTCCTCATTGTTTGATTGACTGTGTATTTGCCTTCAAGGTTAAAGCAAGTGAGATCATCTCTCTCTGTGTCTAAGAAAAAGCCAGATGTCCTCTTATCTCCTTAGTTCACACAGAACTAGACTGGATGTTTTGAGAAGAGTTCTGCTGCAAGGGAGGGGGGAATTCTATGTATTTAAGCTGTGTGTTAAAGCAGTCTCTCTGCTGCAGAGGGAGAGAGAAGAAATATGATTTTTCTTTAGGCTCTGTAAGCTTGACTTTTCATAGTCGTGATGTAGTCTGTTTTAATTAGCTGTTTTAGCTTTTCAATAAAGCAACAAAAAGACATTTTGGTCATCAGTCTCCATGTTTTTACACAAAGTATGCAATCTTTTGCCCAAACCTCATGTTTCTGCTGTTACTCTGCTAATTGTCCCACTGCCTGGGAGGGCTAGAGGGCGTATACCATGACAGGTTATGGGCCCAGATTAATGTACCCAGATGCCAGGTCATGGACCGCAGATTTTTTGAGCCCAGATGACAGTTTAATGGGCCAAGAGAGCAGTTTACGGCCGCAGATTGTTGAGCCCAGTGGGATTCATAAACAATTGAAATCAAAGGTTTCCCCCTTCTTAGTTTTGGATTGTTTTCCCCATTTGGATCTTGGACTGCCTAGACCATGCTTCTACTTTCAAATGTATCCCTCTGTAAAACTTGTGACTGTCCTGGTTTCCCCCTGACAGTAGGTATACTCACCAGGGAGCTTGCCAGCCTTAAACAGGAGACTGTTTCTCTCCTCGTCCTTCAGATTGTGCTTTTTACTTACTGTCACCTCCTCTGCCTTCCTTCCATACCCTTTTTAATGATACAAGGGAAGGTAAATGCAGAGAAGAGATAATCAGATGGATTCTTGACAATTAAAAATACAGATGCCACAGAGTATATTGGGATCCTTGGCTCTTGCATGCAAAACATGTGCTCTGCTACTGATCTTTGCTGACCCCATTTCATGGTTGGGAGTGGGAAGGCAGAAAAGATGTAGTGATTCAGTTGTGCAGAAAAAAGTTCAGCATATGCTCTGACACTCTCAAGAATATTCAGATTAAGAATTCTCCATGCTTGATTCATGGAACAATCTTTGTAGCTATCCACGTATTGCTCTACTTGTGGTTGATCAGTGCCCTCTAATTGAAACAAATTGCTCCTTATTAACCTTTAACTAACAAGACATTTGAAGAGTGTGTGAATGAGTGACAAGCTGAATTGAAGATGTGGCATGATGAGATCCCATTTTTTTTGATCTTTGCCAACCTTACAGTTCCCAGGTATGCTGGATTCCTGCCATTCCCCAGCATCAATCATATTCTGGGCTTTGTAGTTCGTGATGGAAAAAATTCCAGGTTGGGAGGTGGTTGTTGTTGTTGTATGCCTTCAAGTCATTTCTGACTTATGGTGACCCTAAAGCAAACCTATCACAGGGTTTTCTGGGACTGAGAGTCTGTGACTTGCCCAAGGTCACCCAGTGGGTGTATACGGCTTAGTGAGAATTAGAATACTGGTCTCCAAAGTTGTAATCCAGCACTCAAACCACTACACCACATTTGCTATCTAGGTAGATACATTTAAAAGGACAAAAAAAAAAAAAAAAAAGACCCGTTGAAGCCAATAACAAAATGTTTCCCCTAAGATCAAAAGTAACAATTTATATACCATTCTCTGTACATTATATGTGAACATTAACATTTTGACCAGGGAGTTAATTAACAGTAACTTAACGAATCAAACAAATCCAGTCATTTGTGTTTATAATTGTGAATTAATTTTCCAATTTCTAAAAGTTAATTAACTATTGTCAAGTTAATTTTCAAATCTAATATTCCAAACTCTGTGTGGTAAAATGTTGTGGGTAAGAGGTGAACTGTCTGACAATTTTAAAATGGTGTAGAGAAGTAGTTTTGGCAGAGGTGGCCAGCAGTTGTGGTGGCTAGGCAAGTCACTGGAGAAATGGGGGTAGTATCACTGAAAGCAGAAGCTATTGAGAGCTTGGCCCCCCTTAGAGGTACACATTCCATGGGAAGATAATTGCTCTGTCCTCTGCCTCCTCTGTTTCCCCTCAGAGGCAATAAATACCAGAGGTCTATAAATGCCACATGGTGATCACCATTATAGGAGGGAAGGATGGGCACATATACAAGATAGATCAGTGTCAATGGACCCCTCCCCTGAATAGCAGGGATTGGCTTAAACAAATGCCTACCTTCAGATGTCATAGCTACCTATAAAAGATAGGCTTGTTTTATTAGTTCTTTGTCCCTACCTGGCACCCCAAGTGTGCTTGGAATAGTTTTGTATTCTTGTAGTAAAAGTTTCCTGATTCAAGAAACTCTCTGTCTTTGCCTGTCTGTTCGAAGCTGAGGTTGTTCATCTTAAAGGGAGAGTGAGGTGACACTATGAGAGCTAATGGAGAGGATGACTTAAGAGATGGTGAAGGCTTCTGGTTAGAGTGACAGTGGAACACAACTAGTTAGGAAGTCTTCAGAAGAGGCAGATGAGTGACTTCTTTGTTGTGTCTTGGTGACTAGTCCTTGACTAGAAGGAAGGCTTTAGAGAAAGGGAGCCTTCCAGTAAAATTTTCTTTATCTTTAGGAGCTGAGAGTCAACAGCGAGTGACAGCTGACTTTTTTCATGAGTATTCTTCCAGAGCATTCTTGATAAGAAGACCGAAAAATCGAATCCTCTGAGTTATTCCCGGATAGATAACTGGGCTAAAGATAGGGAAATGGTGGCATACAATTGAATTTAATAGGAATGTAAACTAAACTTAACTAGCTATATCTTTTAAAAGAAGCTATATCTTAAAGCTATACCATAGGAAACTGATCCTTAAAAGCAGGTTACCAGCAATAAAGTTTTTTTGTAATAAAATCAAATTCTATATATATCAATGATGAAATATGTAAATAAATTACAAAGAAACAATGACATATTTATTTTATTCTTTTAAATAGTCACCTGGGTCTTCTCTAAACTAGCCAGGATATACTGGTTCCCAGCTGCCATATCGTGGCTGCATGGGTGCCCCCCCCCCCGTTACCTGCAAATGACAGGCCAGAGTTAAAGTAGGACAGTGGTCCGTCGCAGAAGCTGCTGCTACTGCTGCCACCATTTTTTGCAGAAGCCAGGCAGGGGTTCCACAACATGAGACTGCAGACCAGCCTTGGCCACTTGCTCTAGGACCCCTGCCTGGCCTCCAGAAGAGCCAGGGGGCTTACAGTGTCACCCAAATTTCTGGGACAATTTCAGCAGTAAGGCACAAGGGATATTGATATTCTCAACCTTGTGTGTCTTAACATGCCAAAAACAGTCCATTTATACTTTTTTCTTCCTTTTATGATCTATTGCCTATTTGTGATTAACTGACTAAAAGCTTTCTGTTATTACTCACATTTATTTTGTCTTAGAATCATAGAAACATAGAATTGTAGAGTTGGAAGAGACTTCAATGGCATCCAGTCCAACACCCTGCCACACAGGAAATCACAATCAAAGCATCCCTGACAGATGGTCATCCAGCCTCTGTTTAAAGACCTCCAAGGAAGGAGACCCTACCATGCTCCGAGGGAGTGTGTTCCACTGCTGAACAGCTCTTACTGTCAAAAAGTTCCTCCTAATGTTGAGGTGGAATCTCTGTTCCTGGAACTTGTATCCACTGTTCCGTGTTCTAGTCTCTGGAGCAGCAGAAAACAAGCCTGCTCCATCCCCAATGTGACACCACTTCAAATACTTAAACAGGGCTACCATATCGCCTCTTAACCATCTTTTTTCCAGGCTAAACATATCCAGCTCCCTAAGTCTCTCCTCATAAGGCATGGTTTCCAGACCTTTCTTGTCAGCTAAAAATCCATCACTTACCCATCAGGTCATCCATCACATATTGCTTATCACCTTTGACCTGAACAGGTTTCTGGTTCATATCCTCCTTACATTCCAATATTATCCCATTTATATTCCAGTGCTAGGTAGAGACATCTCCTACCTTAATATGATCTATAACAGAATTTAGCTTCAGATGACCTTTCTCCTTACCTCTAAATACTATTTCTACTTATTTTTCTAATTATTTTCTATTTAACCCTTCAATGCCATATTTAGTCCTTCAGCAGCATCAGGGAGAAGCAGCATGCCAGACCGGCTCCCACAAACATGTAGGGCCCAGTCTGGTAGAAATGGAGTAAAATGAGTATTTTTTTAATATATATATTGTAGTAAAGGGCCCTTTCCTGGCTTGGTCCCATTCCAGCCTGTATCTGCCCCTGTATCATCATTGGACTACAAGGCTCTGGAATGGGGAAAAGCCAGGGTATCTGGCCTGTGTAGACAAGCCCCTGGTATGTTTAGCTCATGCCTATAGCCTAGGCACTGTTAATGAGTAAATGAAGCTAGGGATGGAAAGAATATTCAAAAATAATTTTTAAAAATTGTTGAAAAAACTATTTTTCGAGTGTTAAAAAACCTGACCAGATGGATCCTGGACTGATGCAAAAGTTCAAAGTGTGGGACTTCAAGTAAAATTTGCATGTGGTTGATTTGCACAGAAAACAGCATTTCCTACTCAGGAAATAGGATGGTTTGTTTTTTTCTGCAGCAAATGCTGTTTCCTGTGCAGAAATATTATTTTCTACATGGAAAATTCTGCTTCCTGTGCAGAATACACTGTTTTGTGCAAAACAACCACATGAGAATTTTGCACAGAATAAGTCCTAGATTGTGAACAGGCTTTGAGAACAGTGTTGTTGTTTTTTGAAGAATTTCTTGCAGCTAAAATTACTAAAAGTATTTGTTGCTTCCCTTAAGAAGAACATTTAGTGAAGAATTATATCCCTAAGGGAGTACATGGCATCCTTGTTATAACAACTCCAATAGCTACCAGTCCATTTCTATGTAGAATTCACAGTGAACATGATGTGTGTTTGTATTATTAAACTTTGTCTTAAATGTTTATACTTTTATTTATTTATTTCAATGTATATATACTGTTTAAGCCACCTTGAATCTCAGTAGTGGGAGGAAGGGGATATAAATTGAACAAACAAACAAACATGAACAGGTCATGAACAGTGTTTTAATAAGTAGGTTTATGGTGGTGGGAGATAATTAAAAATACAACTGAGGAATACAAAAAGGATCAGTGGAAGAGAGCTAGAAATCTTAATTTGCATTGTTAAAGAACTGGGTCTGACTACCTCCTGCAGGTTTGTTTGTTTGTTTGTTTGTTTGTTTTGCCTCACCCTAAATATCTCCTGCCCATCACAATAATTCTCCACACTGCAATTGACAGAAATTGGAAAGTTGTGGCCTTCCAGATTTGTGGGACTGCAACTCCTATCAGATGTATCCAGAATTGGTAATGGTAAACAATGATGGGAGATTCAGTCCATCAATAACATTTGTAAGTCCTTATGTTGACCACTTCTGGTTGACAGCATAGAGGTAAGAGTCACCCTGGTGATTGCTTCTATGCATTCTTCACAGACATCACAGGGCCAGTCTAGATGGTGAAATAAATCCTCTTAGAATCCAGGGGGAATCCCATGTGTCCAAATGGGATCCTGCAGCGATCCATCATTTTCGTAGGGAGGGGGTGTGAAATCCAGGAAAACTACACAGGAAATGCCTTTTCAGCTTTTCCTGAACATGTGTGTTTTTTGTTTTTGTTTTAAACAACAACAGAAATGCACATCCCTGCCCATTGGGACAATTGATCACAATGAATCGCATTCCCAGATAAGAGTGCCAGAGGAAGTATGTGACAACAGAGGCAGTCAATCAAATATGCACAAAGTTGATTGATAGTATTTAAAAATAGCATAAAGTGCACACCCCATCAGGATGGTAAACACAGAACAGTAATTTACCCTTTGACTCCATCTTGATTTGTTTCTCACTCTGTTTAGGCAAGAACAAGATGGGTCACCTTGTTTTCCCATGAGTGGCCTAAAATACCATTGAGACATGAACTCTGTTGAGCATTTGCAGTAATGTGCTCGGATCAGGAGTATAATCCCTCATGTAGACCAGCCCATAGACTCACAGAATTCTGAGAGCTTTCAAAGGGAAAGAGAAACAATGAGCAAACAGCAGTAATGCAGGGAATCTAGCAACCACAGCTTATATTCCCCTTGGTCAGGTAGCACCATGCCTTTTTTCTATATGCTGCTGTTGTTTTCATATAAGGAATTAAAGAGTAGTAAAAAAAGCCCAACACCTTAATACAAGTCTTATTACACCGCACAGTTTTGACACTATTATTTCACTTTAACTGCTAGGGCTGCCTCCTGTTGGATTCTAGGATTTGCAGTTTAGTCAGCTCTCTGGCTGAGAATACTAAATGCCGCTCCCTAAACTGGAAACCTCAGAATTCCATAGGAGGCAGCCAGAGCAGTTAAAGCGGAATAACAGTGCTATAACAATGTAGTTTGATAAGGCTCTAAGAAAAACCATCTTGAGATATGCTATCCAAAACAGTCAACACCATAAAATTTGCTTCTTTCTTTGCTTCTTTATTAATTTATTTATTGCATTTCTCAACTTTTTTTGAAAACATTTCATGAAAGGTGTGTGTGTGTGTTGATGTCTGTGCAAATATTATTTTGTGCAAAAACTATGTGCAGCAATTTGTTTTGCACAAACAGCCCTTTGCAGCATTTTTTTTTTTTTGGCAAAACCCTTGTGCATTTAAAAAACAACAACACACACACACACAATTAAAATGTGCAAAAAATTCTCATATGCTCACCAAAAAGGGAGAGCCCTGGCCTCATATTTTTCAGTCTTGTATATGAAAATGAAGTAAATAAGATTTATATCCCTACGTTTATTTTGTTTTTGTTTTTTTTTAACTAAAAATAAAAACTGACTGTCATGCAAAGTTCATGTGTGACACCTTTGGGATAGCCTCAGGGCAGCATCTAGTCTTTCTGCTTCCTTGTGAGGTTGTACAACTGAAAAACTCGCCAAGCTTGTAACAAAAGCAAGTCAGTCAGTCGTACATGAAATGAATTTTGGTAGAGTGTCGAGGTAAACCCAAGTTCATATTTATTATTATTATTAGCAGCATGGCTGTGTGCTCTCTGGAGTCTTTGCATAAAGAAGAGATGGAACAAATTGGAGTACCCCCTTCCTCATACAAAGTCCAAACTTCATTCTGACTCACTCTGATAGAATTTCCACTTTTCCCTCACTCCTTCTTTAAAGGGGCTCTGTGAATGTATCAGATGCACAACAGGCAGAAATCCAAAAAGTATAGCTTCCTCATCACATCACTATCCTAGTGGGGAAATTATGCATCCATGAAGCACAAGAAGGAACATACTGTAATTTGATTCATAAATGGTTCTATGGCTGAAACCTATCTGTAATCTCTCAGGTTTGATCAGATGTATTCAGAAGGGGATTCAATGGTAGTGGGAATGGGTGAGGAGAATATGAATTATTTTGATACCCCAGTAGCAGTGAAGACTGTAAGACACTCCGCACATCTTCAAAGGTACCCTTTTTTTCCTTAATATGACTCCACATCATGTTCTAGAAACGGTACCCTGGCCCTTTTGCAGAGCTAAGGACATCACCTGAGCATCGTTAACTGTGGGGGAGTGTCAAACCCATCCCATCCCATTTGTAATTTCTTCCTGCAGAAGAAAAGCCTGGATGCCTGAGTTCAGCATCCCTTTGCAGCTAGTGTCACCTACCATGATATCACCCATCCTAGAAAATCAAATAATTGGCAGTATTTAAAAATTTGGTTTACTCTGGCCTTCCACGTGATTAGCAGGTAAACCAAGGACACCAAGGTTGGAGTTCTATAACCAAGGGAGGGGCCTTTGGATATTCCACAAACAAATATTCAGGTCCGATATTAACACCTGGAGGTGAGTCATTCACTACTCCACTCAATGATAGCAGAGTCATTGATGCTTGTAAAACAGGTCCTTGCTCTCTTCTTCCCCTCCAACAATAAATCTTGCCTGTTCCTATTCAATTTTAAATACATCAGCCATTAACAGTCATTAACTCTTCCAGTGCACCTTTTGTCTAGTCCTGAGAAACACTGTATTCTAGAGAAACATTGTATTCTTCTCAAAATCCCATACCTTCAGTGGAATTATCAGATATAAATATCACCCTAAAACACCACTCACGTGTGCACAAACCCTCTTCTTCCTGACTCCACATCAGTCTGTATTATTATTCTGCCTTCTGGAACTCCTCTCTGCCAGTTTGCATCATGATCCCAGCTCTACAGGCTCAGTATAGTATAACCCGCAATCCCCTTACTCTATCCCTCTATCCAACTACTTCCTACTATCTTTGATAGCCTTGTGTGAGTGTCTGAAGCCCAAGTGTGTGCCTGAATGCTGTTGTAACCTTAGGACTTTTTTGGATGAAGAAAAATAACGCAAGCAGCCTCTCCAACTTGCGAGGCTGCTGTGCTGCAAAGCGCCCCTTTTGTATGATGCTCGCCCCTGCCGGTACTGTTGCAGTACCGCAGGGAGAGCTGAGCGTCATATTTCGTTGATTTTTACTCACGATCAACTTTTGTGAGTAAAAAATCAACCAAATATGACGCTCAGCTCTCCCTGTGGTACCGCAACAGTACCGCTAGAGGGCAGCGTCATCCGAAACTGACACTTTGCAGCTCAGCAGCCTCGCAAGCTGGAGAGGCTGCTTGCGTTATTTTTATTCGTCCGAAAAAGTTCTTAGTCAGCTTCTAAGGCACCTGAAAAAATGTTCAAAACATCAGTTTCCAGACACATATATGGCTCACACTTCCTGTAGTTCTGTGTCCAGTGTTACTTTAAAAACACACACACACACACACACACACACAGAAAAGGAAGAAGCAACAAGGGCCAGTAAAATGACTGAATAAAAACAAGAAAAGCTTAAAAAGCGGGATGGGGGGGGCGGGAAAGACTCGCTTGACTGCTACTCTCTGCTAAAAATATATGACAATATCACACTACACTGTTATAGAACTATTATTCCACTTAAACTGTTCTGGCTGCTTCCCATGGAATCCTGGGATTTGCATTTAGGGAGGAGCATTTAGCATTCTCAGCCAGATTGCTTTTAGGCCTCACTAAACTACAAACCCCAGAATTTCATAGGAGGCAACAAGAGCAGTTAAAGTGGAATAATAGTGCTATAACAGTGTAGTGTGATGATTTCCTATGTTTTCAACTCTGAATGACTTTGGCTTGTCTACATGGGCTATATACCCCATCTTTTCCATGTCTTAAAGCCCTGCAATCCATACAATGCAGGACATTTGCCCTGTTCTGCCCCCAGGCAGTCTTCACCACCCCCAGGGCAGATATGGGACTGAGATGGGGGGAAGGTGGGGGAAGGCCTGATAAAGTGTTTTAAGAAAATACCCAGTTTACCCTGTTATAGGTGGCAAAGAATGGAATAGGCCCCACATGTCTGGAGGAGTGCATCCATGCAGGCCAGCCCCTGCTTCTGCTACCATCTCCCTAGCTCTCCTGGAAGCCAGGAAGAGTGCTGAAGCATGTGTCCAAGGCTGGTCACATCCAGGGGGTCCTCAGTCACATGTTGCAGGGCCCCTTCCTGGTTTATGAGACAGTGAAGAAAATGGTGGTGGTGGCGGCTGCAGGGATAGGCCAGTGTGCCTGTTTGAACTCCAGCCTGTTCTGTACTGGGCCAAATCTGCAGCCAGGATACTCTGGTGGAGAGCCGGTGCAGCCTGGTCCATGTAGATGAGCCTTTGTTCAGAATTTCTGGATAACAGCAAACAAAGCAGAAGCAGAAAACTTCCCCACTTTTCCCGTACACCCCCAAATTCACAAAAATGTAAGGTTGTGACGGAAGCATCCCATGTCCTGAGATTTTAGAACCCAAACCTGAGACCTAGGAAGAGTTTCTAAAAAGTCTACACTTGCCATTTGAAAACAACCTGTAGCAGCACCACCAAAACACAGTAACATGTATGTGCTCACTGACATGCTTTTCAAAGCCCTGTTCTTGCTTGGCATTCTTCTCTAAAAGGGCTCTGGCCCTGAGATCTGGGAAACATATGATACATTTGATGTCTAAAGCTTAAATCTGACATAATGCTAACAGAGTGAAAAATCAACACTAGCGCTGTTGCACTGATTACACTGTAGTTCAGGCAGCTGTGCAAGCAGCTATGCACAACTCAAAGGAGCACCTTTCACTATTGTTGTTCTTATATTATATTTGTATCTGACTTGTTTCCCAAAATTGGAACTCAAAAGCAGCTCCCCCTATATATGTCTGCCAAGGATTGAGACCTGCTGGAGGAACACTCCTCTATGATCCCACAGTGGTGGGAAATGCAAAAGGGCAGCAAATGGGAGAAGGGCTTCTCAGTTGTGTCACTCCACTTCTGCAATGTTCTCCCCTCGGAGGTCTGATTGACCAATATTTATTTATTTATTTATTTATTTCCCGCTTTTTTCAAGGCGGCTTACTATATAAATTAGAGCAGTAAAAACAATATGAAGTACAAAAGATTAAAAAGCATTAAGTAGCATATTTACTTAAAACACTATTTTTAAAACATGACCATTTAATTAGAATTAAAGAATAAAAAAAAACAGTGAAACTCAGGTAGAAATTTAGAAGGAAAGATACATGTGTAAAATAGCAAAGGAAAAATCAGGACACTGAGATGATATTTAGAGATTCTGGGAGTTAAAAATAACCAATACCAAACAAGAAATATATGAAGCTGTAACAATATAGATTTAAGGAATTATAATGATTCTACCTTGTAATTTTTCTTTGTTATAAAAAAAGAGAAAGAAACATAAAACATTAACATTTAAAACAATTAAAACACTTTAAAAACACAATGCATATTAAAACAGCACACCCACATCACTCCACCCTGTTCATCCAAGGCTGAAAGGCCTATCTTAACAAAAAGGTCTTTGCCTGCTGGCAAAAATATCATATCACAAATAGGGGGAAGATAGAACCTCCCTCAAGAAGGAGTTCTGAAGCCTATGAGTAGCCACCAAGAAGGCTGTCTCCTGTGTCCCCACCAACCAGGCCTGGAAGGGTGGTGGGATGGAGAGAAAGCCATCCCTCAAGTATCATAAGGCTGGCTCATATGGAGAGATACAGGCTTTCAGATAGCCTGGAGCTAAGTCATATAGGGCTTTATAAATCAAAACCAGCACTTTTAATTGTGTCCACAAATGGACCAGTGGCCAGTGAAACTATTTCAGCAAGAGAGTTATATGCTCCCTATAACCAGTCCCAGGCCCCATCTACACATTTTTAAAAAAATCCGTTTGGGGGGTAAAAAATCCCAAAAGGCAGCCATTCGTATGCATACTATCTGCCTACATGATTTTTATCCCCCCACTAAACTCCGCCTTCCCCAGCTGGCTGGAGTGAGTGATCCAAGTGGCGGTTTTAAATCTCCTGCTGTTTTTTTTAAAAAAAATTTAAAAGGTGCCTGTTATGCAGACAGTCGGTTTTCCATATTTACAAAACAAAATAAAAAGGAATAAATGTAAAATTCATGGATTTACCGGACTCTTGCTTAGCTGGGAACGGGGTGTACAGACCATCGACAATACGAACAGCTGTATGGATTTTAGGTCGAGATTCACTAATTCTCCCAAACACCGAATCCACGGAGTCTACAGGGGATTCACTAGCCCCCCTTCCGAAAGACATTTTTGCATCTGAATGAATGGCTGTGTGTACAGATGATCGATCTTCCGAATGCCATACGTATTTTTTTTTACAATTGACCTTGAGGTTTTGCAATTGACCTTGAGTTTTTAATAAGAACATTGTTGAGTACAAGCCAAAGAACGGACTTGAGAAAATGGGATACATACTCTGAACAGCTTGAATACCAGGTCAAGCCTTGGTTTACTGTACTATTCCACACCTATTTGCAGTGCACAGTATCCATGCTGTGCTTAAACTGAATTGGAAATGGTTTTCCAGCATTAAGCATTCACCAAACTGGCACACAGCTAATTTTGTCTGTGAAATGATTTATGAAAGGCTACATTAATTCCCATTGGCCATTTGTATGTTTTAAAAGGTTTCACCCATAAGATAAATGTGATTATGGTGGGCAGCTAATGTGTCATGCATTTATTATAATCTGAGGACTGTACAGTTAGTGGCCAAAGCATATGCTAATTTAAAAACAAAAACATGTTCTTTGTAGTAGGTTGCTGGCTAATGATCAAATGGAGAGTCTAGATTTTTAAAAAAGAGAGAGCATTACCTGCAAAAGATTTTGTTAAGAAATTAGTCAGCCAGGCCCACTCATAATTAAGGATACTTTCTGAAGGAGTGTAGAATTAGATATAGACACAGTAGATGTAGACACCATAGATATAGACACAGTAGATAATAGGGATATATATTTTAGATTGACTCATATTAAATATGAATGAGATAGAAATGTGTTAAGATGGGTTAAGAAATTTCTGCAACATAAAAAAAACCTTCAAGCAGTATTGTAAGAAATAAGATATAATATACTTTCTTTCTCTGTTCCTCCCACCCCACTTGAACATTACACATTTTCTATTGTTCATGATGTTAGAAATGGTAAGACTATCTCTCTCCATCTCTCTCCTCCTCTTCTCTTGCAGTGCCCTTTTCTTAGGGTGACCTCATAAAGCACACCCTGAAAATTCTGCTCTTACCCATTGGCTTCATAGATGATTCAGAGCTGAAAAGCCTGTACAGAATTTCATATAATTCCACTACAATCTTAAATAACAATGCCATCTAGTGGCTATTCTGGCTGCATCTTTTTTGTGCCATTCTCAGTGAAAGAGACATTTAGGGAAATACAGTATAGCCATCTCAAATACCATGTGCTGTAGGCTATATTTCAGAGAAAGGAACTGGCAAAATGACCTCTGAGTATTCCTTGCTTATGATAACACTGTAAAATTCATGGGGGTACCATAAACTGACAGGTGACCTGAAGGCACATACACACACACTCCTTTTTAAGAGTACTTTAACATCTACCAGGAATTATCCCAGCCCAGCCTTGCCATTTGTTTTAGCTTTGCATGACAGGTCTGAATTAATACAAAAGAAAAACAATGTTTCTAGGCACATGCAAAGTGCCATTATTCAGCCTAGTGTAGCCTCAGGACATGCATCTTTCCTCAGTGGCTTTGTGTTCTGACATAGGCAAGACTGAGACTTGCTTAATTTCTGTAAGCTTGTTACCTTGTTTGTCCAGAAATAAGAGTCATTTGAAAAGTACCATTGCTTTAAGTTTACCCTGAAAAGCTTTATTAAAAAACTACTTCCATTAATTATGATTAGACTTGAATGGGGATGTTTGCTATACTTATGTTAATTTCAACTTGGTGTTTAAATCTGCATTACGGTATTCCATTGGGGAGGAAAGCTTACAGAAATGCCCATTAAAAATCCCATCATTGATTTTACTGTTCCACTTCCCTTGTCCCTGTTTTTCGTTTTGGAATGAAGGAAAGAACACATGGATTTTGGAAAACTCACTTAACCCTGTACTGAAAGGAAATGAGTGCAGTTAAAAAAAAAAAAAAATACACAGAGATAGTAAGGGTGCAGGAAACAAAGCAAAACAAAATTCCATCTAGAAATTTAAACTGTAAGACAGATCCACCCCATTCCCATCAATATTATCCCACAATAAAAAAGCACACATATAAATAATTGATAGCTATTGTGATCTTAACCTCAATCAGAAATATTTCAGAGAAACAGACATTTCAACAGTGATACAGCTTAGTAATTGTTGCTTCCCTAGGGGTCCCACCACACTGCTGCTGTTTAGCTTGTCTTTTCCATCCCTCCCTTTTTGCAATGACCTCCATTATTTCTTCTCAGGTCTCAGGATCTACTCACTGGAAGACAAAATAGGAAAGAAATCCTGAGACTGGGGCTACTGTCACACTGCAAAAACAATGCAGTTGCACACTGCTTTACCTGCCATGGTGCAATGCTATGGAATCCTGGGATCTGTAGTTTGTTGTGGCACCAGAGCTCTCTGACAGAGAAGGCTAAACTATCTCACAAAGCTACACATTGGTGAATTCCATAGCATTGAGTGATGGCAGTTAAACTAGTATCAAACTGGGTTATTTCTACAGTGTGTCAGCTGCCAAAGTTAGAAAAAGGCACTTCATAGTCACAACACATTCAAAGGGAAAAAACACACACATTCTGCTTTGTTATTTCAAAACCAAAAGCAGTTCAGAGCATTTCATGCTGTCCGCAAGGCTTACCTTAGAATGTTGTTCCACCTTGCCCAAGACACTTATTTTTGTTCAAATGGCTATATGTGTAAGGTGTCAGCAATAGTTACACTTCACCAGCAGATCTTAATATTACATTTTAACTGCCTTTTAAAATGTGTTTGAAATTAATCCTTTAATATGATTGTTTATATTTATTTTTAAAAATATTTTGTACTATCCATTGTTTTAATTCAAAATGTGAGCTGCCATGGATCCCATACTTGGAGGAAATAAATTATTTTAATTCCTAAACATCATAAGCAATAACAATATAATTGTATATTAAAATAAACAAATATCCCTATATCCGGTTCCACTATATTTTTTAAAAAAATTATAGAGGTTTAAATATATGTACACAACAACCATACACATGTATGATTTCTTAACTGGATTTATAGTAATTTCAGTCCCCATTTGGACAGAATGAACTCTATCTGAAATAACTGAGACCTCACTGATATCCTCCTTACCTTATCACCAGGAAATAATAATAATAATTTAATAATACACAAAGTACAGTTATCCCTCTGTATCCATGGATTTTGTATCCACAGATTTAAGTATTCACAGCTTGAAAATATTCTTTAAAAAATAATAATCCAGAAAGCAAACCTTGATTTTGCCATCTTATATAAGGGCCACCATTTTGCTATGTCATTGCATACAATGGGATTTGAGTATTCACAGATTTTGCTATTCACAGGGGGTCCTGGAACCAAACCCCAGCAAATATGAAGGGACAACTGTAATTCTATTCTTTCTAAAAACTTTTTTAAATCATCCATATTTAAAATCTTCTAAAATGGCTTATCTGTGTGTAAGCTGTTTTAACATATTATTCTCTATTACTAGCCAAAACTACACCTGCTAAGATGTTGAAAATGAATTACATTAACCTACAAAATTATCTGTGATTTTATGATTCCTGTAACTCCCCACCCCTCAGAGTATCATTGATTTATAGCCTCCTTCCCACCGGCTTCTACTTAGCTTCTAATTTTATCTCTTTCACCTCTTTAAAAGTCCTCCTCCACTCCCATATTGTCTGTGGTATCCAAGTTATCAATACTGTACTTCTCCAGTATTCTCTGTTTCCTGCATCCTCCTTGATTATCCCTCATTCAGGGCACATCCAGACTGATTGAAAACTCCCAAATTTTGCTCCTGATCTTTTCAATTTTATAGTGAGCTAAAATAAACTGTACTAGGGAGCTGGTATAAAAAGCCTCTGATCATACCGGGAGCTGACAGAAAATATTCTTGTATAAAAAAAGTACTGCAGCATGAGACAGGACATCGCCTGCAAATCCCTCTTTGCCTCCTGTTCTTTGCTACTTTTTGCTTTTGCTGCGTGCCACTACTGGCAATCATTGCTTGCAATCAAGTGCAAATCTCTAAGACTAGCAGGGGAGTCTGAGAGCATTGAGGAGAGAACCATCAGCAAAGGAAAATGCTGTCACCCATATTATTCCCCAGAAAATGCCTTCAGACTTACATAAAATTTAATTCAGAATAAACTAAATTTGACAGCTTTTTCCAGCCATAATTTTAATAGAAAGTAGACAATTTATCTAAAATGACATTCTAATCTGCTACAAATTACATAAGACATGGCAGAAGGATACTGTGCTATATTAATGGATGACTAGCTTTAAGATACAATCCTATTGCCACTTATCAGAGTTTAACTGGGACTTACTTCTGAATAGCTATGTCTAACCTTGTTATTTTTTTCCAAATGTTATCAGTAAAAAATAAAATAAAATACAGGGATAACAACAATGGGTTGCATGAAATTGTGGCTTTATGCTTGTGGGAACCTATTTCACTCATGCAGGATGGGGTACTTACAATTTTCCTACCTCCTTCAAATTTCAGACAATCCCACCACATCTAAAGTCATTGAACAAGATCTTGGAAAAGGAAGTGGAACAAGAACTGCATGGACTGGCAAGTTGTTGAAAATTAGGTACTATGTGTGACTTATGTTATGTGTGTTATGTTGTGGCAAGGCCACATGTTTCACTTAACCTATTATTCACAAACATATTTTCCCTGCTCAGCATCTACTTGTGATAATCAGATGTACTATCCTCTAAACATGACAGAGTCACAGTTAAAGAAATTCCATTAACCTGAAAAAGGTAGACCTAATTTGAGATACGGCCAAAGAAAGGAAGCCAATATGTGTGTAAATTTCATTATTTCTTCCATTAAGCCTGTATTCATTTTTAAAAAGCAAGGTCAAAAGAATAATTATATCCTATATGAAGAGCAACAAATCATTTCTAGACCTAGTATTTTAAAAGTACAAAACTGCAAATAATAGGAACGTTCATTGGCAATGTCTGACCTTATATGCTATACACCATAGTAGATGTAGGAGATTATCAGACAGGAATAAAAAATGTGTTCCTGTCCCACAATCTCTACTCCCGCACCTGTCATACCACAATCACCCTCCCCACCATATTTACCACCTTGCCCATCATTCCAGCAGCCCAGTAGTGAAATGGAGTTCTAACGGAGCTCCCTTCACTTCCTGGATTGAAATCCCACGGATTCTCGCAAGAAGATGCAAGTGTGTAAATTTGTACTGTGAACCAGTGCTACTCAAGGTGGTGGCCTGCGGACCAGAGCTGGTACCTGAGCCATTGGCTACCAGTTCCTAGAGAATTTCCAGGAAACTGTTGTAGTCAATGAGGATAAGTATAGTGCTGATCTCTAGCACATTGGGAGAAAAAAAACTGCTGGTGGTGCAGTTGGTACATCAGGGAGATTAAGAAGCAATGCTGTAAACCACATTATAGTGTATCATTTATAAGGAGTGATATTCAAATCTCTTACATAAATAAATTAAAATTAAAAACCCAGACATCAGATTGGACAGGCAGACTGGCATGAGAAAAGATAACATCTTCGAACAGCATCTGTTATGTGTAAGAGATCATGGGTGCTATCTCCTCAATTAAACCTTCTTTGATGGTGAGGTTTCTTATTCTAAAGGAAGAAAAAATATTCTGTTCTCTGTAGAATAGAAAAGAGATGTGCCTGTGCTCAAGAGTTACCTGTGTACATAAATTAGACTCTAAATAGGTGATAATTTGCCACACAGTCACCAATATAAGGATGCTTGCTGTTGTTAAAGAAACAGTAACCACTAGCAACACTAGTCCAGATTAGATACAAAATGTGTAGCTGAATCTGGTATCATGTGCTGCCACCCCCTGCCCTGCTGCCATTTGCTTTGAGGAAATAACAGCACCTTTGCATTATGGAGGCAACTATCAGCAGGAAAAAAGTGGAGGAATCAGACAAGCTCCTAGTAACTACTAGTTCTTTAAAAAGAAATAAATATGTTATCTATTCTTGGTCCTAGCTGGAGAATTTTGGCTGTTTTGTCTATATAACAGGGAGGTGAAGGAAAGGGTTGTATCACATGCTGGTTGTTGCTAGTGGAAAGCACCTCTGCTGGCCCAAGGCAGAACTCCTGGTTTTTGCCAGTCCATCTTACCTACTACAGCCTTATCTACTACAGTCTCTGATGAGAGAGCAGATGGTGAGCTGTGTTTAGGGGGTCATCCTTCACTGTGAGAGTTGTTGTTTTGAAGCTTGTGTGTGGCTTTTTTAGTTTTTGGCCATGTGCTCTCTTTCTCTGAGCACATGGTCTAAGAGGGTGTGGATTCTGCAGAGTCACTGACTTGCTTGGGGGCAGAGCTGAGGGTCAGCAGTATGTGCCTCGTGGTGGGTGCAGTTTTCCCAGTAAGACTTATTATAGTCTGAAAGAAGTGGGGGGGGGCTGCAGAGGAGGCAGAAGGGTCTGTCATTGTCTGCTGCAATGTGTGTGCAATGTTTCTTCTTGCCAGAAAACCTCACTAACTACTTGCAGCAAGTGCAAATTGGTGGCTCTCATGGAAGAGAAAGTCAAGGCACTGCAGCTACATGTTGAGACTCTTCAATGCATCAGAGAAAACAAAGGGCCCATTTACATGGCAAAAGTCCATGAAGAATTCACTAAGATTCCTAATAGTTCACACACATTGCGCCACAATATCACCTCATTCAGAAGGGGGGGAGATCAAAAACTCAAAAGTAGTGTAATAAGGGCTTTCACTACTTTTCCCGACTTTGAAAAGTAGCATGACTTAGTGCACTATCGATTGTGTGAACTACCATTTCAGAAAAGTGTGTGTGAATTACCAGCAATCTTCCTGAAACAACAACAGCAGACCTGAACTGTGATTGGTTGGACTGACCAGGGAGGGGTGGACTTGTAAGAGATGGAGAAACCTCAAATGAAAAGAACCAGCCTCTGTTGTTTCCAGCCATGAAAAGATCCAGCCAGTGCTATCCCCATCCTGATCGCCCAGCTGTCTGCCTCCCAACTTGCTTGGCTGCTGTGGCTGAAGAATCCCCAGTTAGCTTGTGTGTGTGTGTGTGAGTGAGTGAGTGAGAGGGAGGGAGGGAGGGAGATTGAGTAGGGTTCTGCTCCTCCAGCTGTTCATTCCCTCGCACTGCTGTGATCCCATTTGTGTGTGTGTGTGTGTGTGTGTGAGAGAGAGAGAGAGAGAGAGAGAGACAGGGAGAATGGGTGAGGCGAGGGGAAGGGGGGCTTGATGGGGGATGGCTCCTCAGAGCTGAAAGACTGCCTCCTTCCTCCCACTCTTCCCAGTTTCCACACACACACCTACCCAACCATTCTCTGAAGATGCCAGCCATAGATGCAGGCAAAACATCAGAAAGGAACTATTCTAGAACATGGCCTCACAGCCTGAAAAAAACACACAAGGAAAATCTATCAATCCATGGCAGCTTAGGGGTTTGGGGATGGCTCGAAGTGATGCTTCAAGCACCATCCAGGAACTCAGTAATACAGCCAAGAAACAGGCCAAAGCATTGGAACAACTGAGGGCACAGTATAGTAACAATAGGTTAAACATCTATCCAAGTATTTGAAGGGATGTCATACTGAGGATGGAGCAAGCTTGATTTCTGTGGTTCCAGAGACTAGGGCATGTAGCAGTTGATGAAAACTACAGGAAAAGAGATTCCATCTAAACATTAGGAATAACTTCCTGACCATAAGAGCTGTTCGGCAGTGGAATGGACTGCCTCAGAGTGTGGTGGAGTCTCCTTCTTTGGAGGTTTTTAAGTAGAGGCTGGATGGTCATCTGTCAAGAATGGTTTGATAGTTTATTTCTGTGTAGCAGGGGTTTGGACCGGATGGCCAACTCTATGACTCTATGAAAAGCAAGCTCTAAAAACAGGGATGTGAATTCTAGAGGAGAAGCTGAGGGAAAGTATGGGAGCCACAATAGAACTTGCAGTAGAATAAAGGAGTAGAACAAACAGCACTTTAGACAACTCTTTCCCAAACTCTGTGTATTGGTGTATAAACAAGACAAGATTGAAGTCCTACTGCAGGAAAGTAAAATCTGACTTTATAGGTATGAGACTTGGTGGGATGACTCCTATGATTGGTATATAACAACTGAAGGATATAATCTGCTAAAAAAGAACAGATGGGAAAGAAAATGAGGGGGAGTAGTATTAAACGTCAAAGACAAATTCACTTGTACAGAAATCTACACAAGTACAGAAATCTACACAAGTTATCAAACTGGACCAGTGGGTAAAAATAAATGGAGAAGTAAATAAAAATGACACTGTGGTAACATTTTACAACAGGACACCAAACCATGATGAGGTGGTGAATCATTTTTTTCTGGAAAAAAAAAATCTCAGAAATATTGAAGCAAGAACTTCTAGTTATGGGGGACTTCAATTATCCTAACATCTGCAGGAAGGCTAGCTTTGCTAAGCATAGGTCCTCCAACAAATTCCTGATGTGCCTTGCAAATAATTTCATCTTTCAAAAGGTGGATGAAGGAACAAGAGAATCAGCAATCCTGGACTTGAGACTAACCAATAGAGAGGAGTTGGTCACTGGAATAAAAGCAGTTGGTACTTTAGGGTGGAGTGGGTGTGTAATGCTAGAATTCATTATTGTGGGACAAGACAAAGAAGAATATAATCAAATACAAACCTTGGATTTCATGAAAGCTGATTTTATCAAACTCAGCAGAATACTGATTAGAATCCAGTGGCTAGAGATGCTAAAGGAAAAGATACCCAGCATGGATGGGATTTCATGAAGAAGGGACTACTAAAAAGCACAATCACAAGCAATGGAAAAAGAATAGGAAACACAAGCAATCGAAGAAGAATCTGAAAAAGCCACTGTGGCTGCACAGTAAACTCAAGGAAGGTGTGAAAACAACAAAGAGAATGTATAAAGAATGGAAGGAAGGATGAATCACCAAAGAAGAATACAGATGTTTAGTCCAAGCTTTCAGGAATAGTATAAGAAAAGCTAAAGCTCAAAATCAGCTGAGAGTGGCTAGACAAGCAAAGAGCAACAAAAGGAGGCTTTTCAAATATGTTCAAAGTAAGAGAGTGATCTAGGAAATGGTGGGACCACTGCTCAACAAGGATGGTAAAATGCTAATGACACAATGAAAAGGCAGAACTGCACAATACCTATTTTGCTTCAGTATGTTTTTTAAACAGACTATTGGCTTCCATACATTAGCAGAGACCTTGGCAAGGAATCCAGGTTGCAAATCAAGATTCATAAGGAGGTAGTCAGAAATCACCATTTTGACCTAAATGAGTTTGAATATGCAGGGCCAGATGAATTGTATTCTGACTATATTGAAGGAACTTGCTGACATACTCGCAGAAACCCTAGCCATCATTTCTGAGAACTCTAACAGGTGAGGTGTCAGAGGGCTAGAGATGAGCAAACATTGTCCCTGTCTTAAAAAAAGGTAAAGTAGATCCAGGAAACTACAGACCAATTAGCCTGACCTCAATATCATGAAAAATATTAAAATAGATTATAAAAGTGTCAACCTGCTAGTATTTTGATGACAATACAGTGATTAGTAGGACTCTGCATGGGTTTGTCAAGAACAAATCCTGCCAAACTAACATATCTTTTTGAGTGGGTCACTAGTTTAGTCAATGGTGTGAATGCTGTGGATCTCATTTATCTGGATTTCTGCAAAGCGTCTGATAAGGTCCCCCATTATATTTGGTTAGCAAAATGATTAAATATGGAATAGATGGAAACATCATCAGATGGATCCATAATTGTTTTAAAACAATGCTCCAAGAGTTGCCGTCAGTGGCTGTACTTCAAGTTGGAGGGTCTAAAGTGGAGTTCCACAGGGTTCTGTCCTGGGGCCGATGGTCTTCAATATTTTTATCAATGATTTAGATGATATGGTGGAGGGAATCCTTATCAAATTTGCAGATGATGCAAAACTGTGAGAGGTACCTAAAACATTGGAAGGTAGGAACAGCATTCAAAAGGATGTTGATAAACTTAGAAAACTGGGCTGAAGTTAATAAAAATGAAATTCAGCAGAGACTAATGCAACATTCTACATTTAGGAAACAAAAAACAAAACAAAACAAAACAAAACAAAACCCAGATGCACAGGTCTAAGATGGGTGATAGTTTGGCTCAGTAGTACTACATGTGAAAAGGACCTTGGGATTATTGTTGATGATAAGCTGGGCATGGGCTAATAGTGTGATGCTGCAGCAAAAGGTGAATGCTATTCTAGCTTGCATTAATCGAAGCACAGTTTCCTAGTCGAGGGAAGTAATGGTCTCCCTATATTCTGGCCAGGCCTCATCTGCAGTACTGTGTTCAGTTTTGGGCACCTCATTTTAAGTTGGATAAAACACTTTGGAGCAGGTTCATAGAAGGGCAATCAGGATAATAAGAGATATACAGAACAAAACATATGAGGGGTGGTTGAAGGAGCAGGGCATGTTCAGCTTGGTAAAGAAAAGATTGAGGGGTAACATGAACTCACTATTTAAATACCTCAAGGGCTGCCACAAAGAAGAGGGTGCAGTCATCAGTGGATTGTTCTCTGCTGCTTCAGAGGGTAGAACTAGGTCTAATGGTTTGATGTTGATAGTGTTGATAGAGTTACATACTTGGTGGATAAAGGGAAGGCTGTGGACATAGTGTATCTTGATTTCAGTAAGGCCTTTGACAAAGTCCCCCATGATATCCTTGCAAAAAAAGTTAGTGACATGTGGGCTAGACAATGCAACTGTTAGGTGGATTTGTAATTGTTTGACTGACTGAACCCAAAGGGTAGTCACCAATGGTTCCTCTTCATCTTGGAGAGCAGTGACCAGTGGGGTGCCATAGGGTTCTGTACTGGGCCCAGTGCTATTCAACATCTTTATTAATGACTTGGATGAGGGAATAGAGGGAATGCTTATCAAGTTTGCAGATGACACCAAGTTAGGAAGGGTAGCTAATACCCACGAGGACAGGATCAGAATTCAAAATTCAATAATAAAATTGAAATTCATAGAATCATAGAGTTGGAAGAGACCACAAGGGTCATCCAGTCCACCCCCTGCAATGCAGGAATACACAATCAAATCATTCCCAACAGATAGCCATCCAGATATGTAGGATACTAAACTTGGGTAGGAAAAATTAAAAGCACAGATATAGGATTAGAGACACCTGAATTGATGGTAGTACATACAAAAGGGATCTAGGAGTCTTAGTGGACCACAAACTGAACATGAGTCAGCAGTGTGACATGGAAGCTAAAAAAGCCAATGTGATTCTAGACTGCTTCAATAGGAGTATGGTGTCTAGATTAAGGGAATTAATAGTGTCACTTATTCTGCTTTGGTCAGACCTCACCTGGAATACTGTGTCCGCTTCTGGGCACCACAATTCTAGGATATGGACAAGCTGGAATGTGTCCAGAGGAGGATGACCTAAATGTTGGGAGGTCTGAAAACCATGCCCTGTGAGGAGTAGCAAGGGAGCTGGGTATGTTTAGCCTGGTGAAGAGAAGGTTAAGAGGGGACATGATAGCCATGTTTAAATATTTGAAGGGATGTCATACTGAGGAGCAAGCTTATTTTCTGCAGCTCCAGAGATTAGGACATGGAGCAGTGGACTTAAACTACAGGAAAAGAAATTCCACCTAAACATTAGGAAGAACTTCCTGACCTTAAGAGCTGTTTGGCAGTGGAATGCACTACTTGGAATGTGGTAGAGTCTCCTTCTTTGGAGGTCTTTAAACAGAAACTGGATGGCCTTCTGTTGTGGGTGGGGGGGGTGCTTTGATTGTTTATTTCTGCATGGCAGGGGTTGGACTGGATGGCCTTTGTGGTCTCTTCCAACTCTGTGATTCTATGATTCTAAGTTACAGGATAGTAGATTTCAATTGAACATCAGAAGGAACTTATTTACAGAGAGAGCAATTTGGCAATGAAACAAATTGCCTAGAGACATAGTGGGGGTCTTCCTTCTCTGATGTCTTCAAAAGAGACTGTGAAGCTACCTGCTGAGGATGCTTTCAATGGAGATCCTGCATTTATCGGGGGGTTGGACCTGATGGCTCATGGGGCCTCTCCCAACTCTATGATTCTATCTGTAGTGTTCCAGAAGACCTCCAAACTTTCAAACCAGCTTTTCAGGGAACACTGGGGGCTACAGAACGTATGTCAGGTTTTGGGAACAACCCCATATTGTGTTAATTGTATTCATTATAAATTGAAGTGATGTCATAAACATTTTGTAAGATTCTGTATAGTCTATGCTTTGTAGTTGTCCCACAAAGAGTATTGCTGCTTGTGGATTTTGGATTTTGTTGTATGTTTCTGCATAGCCAACAGAGCTACCCTTGAATGTTTTTTTAAAGTAAGAAGTGGTTGATCAACTGAGAATTTAAAAAAATCTTAGGTCATCATGTATAGTATGCCTCGGGTTACTGAATAATCACCCCATCCTTCATATCCTTAATTGTGGCTAATGTTGTCTGCTATTATTTAGAATGTTGCAGCTTTGCAAAGGTGAAAAAGGTGTCATATCCTATCAACAGAGATGTTCACCTGCCACATTAATAAATTAGTCTTGTGCTCCACATTATACTGGCTCATTGTCAGCTTTGCCAGTCATATCAAACAAGGTTACTTTCTTAACAAAATGATTCCAAATGTTTGTACACTTCTAAAAATGTTTTTGGTCAATCACCCTTAAAAACCCTAGGTCTCTTTGCTGACATTATCACTTTTAATTAAATTAGAGTGCAAGGTAATGTACAGGGAACACATTTCATCAGCTAACATTATAATGGAACATTGGCTTTATGTCAAATGTGTAAATGTTTAGTGCAACAAGGTATATTTGGAAGAAAAAAGAGAGGAAAGGAGCAAGAGAGACAGAGAGAGAATGTGTTCAGAATGCTTATGTTTTCTCATCTTTGATAAGAAAGAGTACCTTGATACAACCACTTACCCCATCAAGAAAATGGTCAAGCACCATAAGATCTTTCTTCTATTTGTAATTTGGGACTTTTTGTGGAAAACTACTTTTTTTAATTAAAAAAAACCTTAGAAAATGATGTATTTTGTGCAAACTGTCCCCCCCCCAAAAAAGCAATTTTTTTGCACAAAATCTGAATCATTTTGGGGTTTTTTTTGGGGGGGTCATAATGTATGGGAAATCATTTAAAAAGTATACAAAAAGTATACAAAAATATGGAAATCTTGTCCATTTGGGAGAAAACTTTTTGAATTATTAATTCTGTCATCCAAGAATGATAAATAAACAGATTATGATCCTAACACACACACACACACACACACCATTCACAAATATTTTACGATTTAATAAAATGTATTGTCAGGATTCCATATTAACAAAATGTGAGTGAAAAGTTCTATCTTTCAGGCTTCTTCTTGTTTGGATTATTTAATGGTAATCCAAAGACATCCAACAGGGCATATATACCTGATGGAGCAGCCTTGCATTGAAATAGATTCTATGCCTATACTATATCCTAGTTCACATTAAGATATGTCTGACACAACTGTTGACAAGAAGCTGCACATAAACAGTAGATGTTTCCTCAGCTTCTGAAATGGAAAAGTTTTCCTTCAGTTTGCCATTACATTTTTAACTAACTTAGGGATCATCATCATCATCATCATCTTTTATTTCTATAGCACCATTAATGTACATGGTGCTTTACAAGAAAAAGAACAACAAAACAGTTCCCTGTCCTCAAGCTTACAATCTTACAATCTAGGAAAGAAAAACATAAATGTGAAGCAGTCCCATTCATATTCAATGTAGATTTGATTGACAGGAATCAAAATTAATTCCAATTCTAATCTCAAACATATTTGAAATTTCAAAATTCTGATTTGTTTTTGTTTGGATTTTTTCTTGTCTTCTTTGTGTGCCCTTTGGATTTGTGCTGCACCTTGGGAAATGGAAACCATTTACGTAGGGTCCAGGGCACCCATTGGTCTTTGGAACAATGTGTATACTTGTCTCCATTGCAGCATAAATTTGACAATTGATGTTCTTTCACATCTTTTCTTTTCCCGAGTCCTACCAGTCACAGCTAGTAAGAATGATTGACCAATGCCAAATGCCAGAATCTACCTGTGCAATGGTCTCTGACGTCTTAGGATTCTCTGAATATAGCCAGCTCCTCTGAGTTGTAGGTCAGGGCACAGGGAACCCTGTTTCTTTGGCCAGAGGAGTTCAGTGCTTCTGCTCTTGTGGAACTCTTCTCCCCAATAACCCAGAGTATGATTCTTGACATGCTTTCTTTTAAAAGATACCACAGTGATTCAACTGTGTATGTGTGTGTGTGGGGGGGTCAGAACTTACTTTGTCCTATACTCTTTCTTCTTCTGACTATTCCTCCTCCAATTGTGATTATGCACAATTCATTCTTATTTTTCCTTCCTCAACAGAGGTAAATATGCTGATCATATGTGACACATGCATGGCTATAAAGATACATAGGCAGACAATATAGGGGAACTACTGATAAATAATATTATAAGAAGAAGACACAATGAACAATGCTGAGTAGAAAGTGGAAAATGCTTGGCCTTGATTTCTTTTCATAATGGGAATACCAAGTAGATACATGGACATTTTCAAAGTTCAGTGCCATGAGGGAATAGTAGAATCTCTGAAAATCTCATTCAGATTTTAACCTGCCCCATATGCATGGGAGATATGTTCCCAAACTTACCACAGATATATTAAACCATGTATAATAGCAAACCAACATAGAATACAATAGAATCATGCTGAAGGACCTAGAAAATGTCAAGAAAGGACCTCTTTCTAGGTATCTGGCATGACTCTATGGTCAACTTCCAGCAGAAGTTGACTAGAGTTGTGCTGGAAGACCGCCTGATGCCTAGAGAGACCACCTCCAGTGTGGTCCTTCAGATGCCTAGAGAGACCTCCTTCCCAACCATGGGTAAGTGAAGCCATGGCTACCAATCCCATGTAAACCAGGGACAACCTGTATTTGTGTTATAGGTGGTGGAAGTCAGACTGGCTTTGCCATTGTAGAATCCATCTGATGACACTGTACTTTTAGTGAGACTCTTTATACAACAGACATGCATTACTTTTCATGAATGATGTCTTTATGGAAGATGTATTGTCTTATTTTTTGTAAATAAATCTTCAGATATCCTATTTTGAAATTATAGGCTTCAGAAGGCAAGGTGGGTCTCCCATCAGAAATAATGATTTTCAAAATGGAAATTGAAGCCTGGCGGAAAAAAATGAACTAATTTTAAGTAGATATGAATGAAGACATTATTAAAGAAAAATAATGAAAATCATTTTCATTTAAACATGAATCTTTAAAAAAGGTAAAAAACGATCTTTTTCTGTGTATGTTCTTATAACCTGCATTTTGCTACAGTCTCCTTTACATTTGAGTACAGTTTCATTGTGGTCTAAATTCCTGCAGTTCCTACTGAAAGAATGTTTCTTAATTACATATTTTTTCTAACAATAATTAGAATCTTTTGCCTTCCCTTGGGTTAAGAGTTCTAAGCATGAATGATTTTCAGCATCTCACTCTCTACAATGCCATAAATTTTGGGACTGAAGGAAAAATTCATTGCTAATGCAGAATTCTAATTTTGGGGGGACAATCTCATTATCACTCCCCCACAGCTACTCTCCTGCTCTGGTCCCAGGGCATGATAGAGGGTCAGGGCCTCCTCTTTAAATCTTCCTACAAATCACATGTTACTAAGGTCTTTAAACAAATTTTGAATGACTTAGGTTCAACATAAGGTAAGGAAGACTGAAAAGAAGTAATTTTTGAAAACGAGAACAAAACATTTAATATGCTTATTAAAAATAACCCTATTCACAACCCAAGTCAACATAAATACAACATCTTGAGTGCCACTATATTACTAAACTTCTTAAATAGTAGTATTAATATCTTTGAAAGAAAAATCTTTCACTGTCCAGGTGTCCAGAGGCCAAAAACCTTCAGATGCCTAGACACCAGGCCTTCCTCCTTTTTCTCAGCTCTACTCGAAACCTTTGAAGCCATTTGGGTGCAATATGGGAGACTCTACAATACTGTGAAATGTGGTCTGCAGATTGGCGGAGAAAATTTGGCAGAGAATACTCCTTGGTTCTGAGTCATTTACATTTATTTATAGTGCAATCCTTTAAATGTCTACTAAATGTCAGGGTATTCCATGGAACTTATTCCCAGGTAAATTAGTATAGATAAATAGGGCCACTGTTGTATGCACAGATATCTGGAAGTTAGTCTCAATGAACTCAGTGGGGCTTACCCCAGAGTAGATAGGTATAGTTTTGACCTGAATCAATGAACCTTATAACCACTTGCCGGAAATTCATCTACACAGGCCAGGATATGCCAGCTCCTTGTTTCATCCCCTGTTACCTGGATGAAATGGCACACCAGCTTGTTCCTGCAGCTGCTACCACCACCACCCAAGTCCCACTCTCCAGATCCAGGCAGGAGGCCCACAGAACATGATCCATCCCCCTTCCTGCTGTGGGTCCCCTTCCTGGATCTAGAAGAGCAAGGCAGTCAACAGCTACATCAATGGGCCAGTGTGCTGGAATGGGCCCCTATAGTCATGTGGGGCCTGTTCCATTTTATTTTGGCTGGAATTGATTTAAACAGGTATTTTCTTAAAATGTTTTATTGAACCCTACTCTGTCTTAGCCCGTCTTTGCCCCAGGGAACACGAAGACTGTCTGGGGACAAAATGGGGCAAAAGTTCTGATTTACTTCAGGGCTCCAAGATGAGGGCTAGATGGGACAAATTGCCTGTCAAGACAAGCCCAGAGAGAATTTTGAACTCAATGAGTTCTGAGTAAACCAATGCACAATTGCATTGAAAGAGCACTAAACATCTACGTTTCTCAAAGGAGATTTTCGGATGCCTCTTTCAGCCTCTTGCTGCGCAAGCAGCCTCCGGAGCAGTAACGAGGCTGCCACGCGGCAAGGGGTCCATTTTGGATGATGCCGTTTCTCTCTCGGTATCGTCCGTGACTCTTGCAGCTAGCATTGGAGGCAGCCGCACTGTTTTTTACTCACGGACAACTTGCGGCTAGCTTTGGAGGCGGCCACGCTGTTTTTCACTCACAGAAGTTGTCCGTGAGTAAAAAACAGCGCGGCCACCTCCAATGCTAGCCACAAGAGTCACGGACGACGCCGAGAGAGAAACGGTGTCGTCCAAAATGGACCCCTTGCCACGCGGCAGCCTCATTACTGCTCCGGAGGCTGCTTGCGCAGCAAGAGGCTGAAAGAGGTGTCCAAAAATCTCCAAAGAGTTAAATCCAGAAATCTTTTTTTCTATTTTTTCCTAATACCTAACATCAAAGAAAATATATTCTAATATCTATGCACTATGTTTCTTTAACAACACTGTTACTTTTGTGTGTCCAATGAACATATTTTTATGTGGGTTTCCTCTTCTTAGATAGGATTTTGTGGAGTTAATGTTTCATAAAGTTACTGTACTATTTCCAACTTAAGAAAACACTATAGGGGTTAAGGTATGCATTATAAGAGCAGTCAGCTGTTTTGTCTCTCCATTTCACTGACAGCAGAGAAATGGGCACTGAGTAGCCTTCAGAGGTTGAAAAGGCCTTCTTTGATGTGAATCATACATATTCCAGGGAGTATATGGAAGAGAGCAATGGGACACATACACATGTTGCTAAGGCATATCAAAAGAAAATCACTTTGAAGAGGAATTGTTGAGTGGTAAAAGTATGTTTTCCTGTGAAATGTCTGATTAATGGTGGCAAGTTTTACTTTAAGACAAGTCCTTCAGAGAGTTAGTGATAGTACACAGGGTTACAGCTGTCAATATGAATTTTGCTTGTCTTCCATATATTACATGATATTTAACATAAAACAGAATTATGTGTGTTCTGTCCTGCCCAAAAGTACAGTACACCAATTACAATGGAAAATTCAATATTACACATCCACTACTGATATAGATTTTGTCTTCTAAGTCTCTGTTCAGAAACAGTGGAGTTAGTCTATTGGGATAAATGGGGGCACTGTCCCCTATTTCCCATCTGGTGTCTAGAAAGAGCCTTAGAAGTTACAATTCCCCACCTAACACACCAGCTGAAAATCTATTAGGATAGTGTGGAACACAAAAGATCTTAGGTACTAAATCTTACATTGTACTATGGTGTCATTGCAAGGGAAGATGAGGGGAACAAAACCAGAATCCCTTGCTTTGCCCCACCAATTGTTGACTTTCTCTTCTATTGGTTACCTTGCCCTACCAATCCCAACAAGGACTAGTGAACAGCAGTAAGCCTCACTGAGGCCAAATCCATGCTACACAAATAATCTAGTTCCTTCCTATGGAATCCTGGGATTTGTAGTTTTACAAGGTTTTTAGCCTTCTCTGTCAAAGAGTGCTGGTGCCTCACAAAACTACAAATCCCAGGATTCCATAGGAATTATTTCGGAATTATTAAACTGGATTATTTGCGTAGTGTGGATTTGGCCTGAGCTACACAGGACTTTCTCTCAAGTGAATATTATTGGGTTACAAACATAATGCACAGTATTATTGGGGGAGCAGGGAGAAATGAAATACATGTGTAAACTTGTACTAACAAATGTAAGCAGGAAACTATCCACAAAGTGTGTGCGTGAGGGAAATAAAACATTTTAAAAGCTTGAGACACAACCCTCCATATCTATAGCCATTATTTCTCCATTCCTTAAGTCAGGAAGAAATCAGGGGGGAAATCCTTATCTAATTTAAAGGCTTAGAGGTTTGTTTATGTTGTCCTGTTCTCAAAATCTTCTCTGATACCACATCCACCCACACCAGCCATCCTTGTCCTCTCTCTTTGTTAGGAAAAAAGGTTGCCAGGATAGATTCAGGGCCAACCCTGAGAAGTAGGAACAAACACTTGTGATATCACTGAAGGTGGACTGTCATCAGGAATGGCACCAGCAGTATTTTCCCCTCACCAATTTTTCTATCACCCTCTCATCTGTTAATCAGGGATTGGGACTAAATAGAGACCTCACCTCCCACCAGAAATCTCCTTCTGACAGTCACACCCTCTTTTGCCAGCTGATCATAGCGATGCGCCAGCAGAACTACTCTGCTGGCAAAGTCCTCGTAAAAGGTGGGGGAGAGGCATAAAAGGAGTATGGTGAAGAAAGAGTTAAATTTTTGTCAATTCCAAACCTCACCCAGCCTAGAGACACTGCCACAATGTGGGCACCAAAATAGGCAAGCTTGAGGTTAGACCTAAATGGATTTTCAAAACTCCTGGTCTAGGAGGGGTTTGGATTCAGCACAGGTTACCTGTTCAAGTGCTTTTGGCTTTTGACTAAGGATGTAAATGTTCACTTATTCAATTCTTACCTGCAAGAATGAAGAATTTCAAACGTTTTCCTCTTGTTGATAACACTAACAATGTTTTAATGGTTTCTTCTTGTTCCCCTCCCTTTATTTTTGCATTTAGAAATAGTTTTCTGGAAAAAAATATTTGTAGAAAACAATGTGAAAAAAAAAGAGTTTTCTGTGAAAAAATATTCTTTGATGTGGGTTTTTTTTCCTATGCATTTAAAATACACACACACATAATTTCTGAATGTGAAAATTCTGCAGTGGTTGAACACTTTTTTGACAAGATGGCTTCAGGTGTAATCTCTTACTCATCAAGGATGAGGAAAAATTTGATCATTCTTTACACTTCAACCCTTGACTATCTTGGCCATTTAAGATTGCACTCAGTGTGATACTGGGCATGATGGATTCTGGGTGATGCAGTTCTTAAAAAGCCTCTTGGGTTTGCACAGCTACAACAAAATCTCAGAACATCCTTCATCATGGGATTTAATATTGCTACATAATATTAATTGATACAACACAGTTTAAATAGTATAAATATCTAGGTATGGTGTAAATACATTCTTTCTGAGGACAAGAAATGTAAATTAAAAGGTGAGCATGCACTGAATTCACAAGATATATAATTTTGGTATACAACATACACTGTAGTTCTGCAACACACATTTTGGGATTACAACATCCATTTTTTAAATAAAAAAAAACCACCAAATGATACAACATTTCAATTGAAGCTGCCATTTTTGTAGTGTGTTGTCAGAAGCAAAACAGTCTTGGAGTGTGAAAATCTGAAATGTTTGCCATTCCAGAAACTAAGGGCTTGTCTATATGAACCCATAAAAATGGAGTCCCTCATAGTAATGACATTTCTTAGCAGCTGCGATCTGTCCTAATGGTTTCCAGCCTCCTTAAGCTCTGCATGCCTGCTAGGAAATATGGTGTCCGTGAGTGATTTACTCACATCTGCACTTCCTTGAATTTGCCACCACCAACCTTTTTTTAAAAAACCAAAAATATCCAAGGTGTGATTGAGTGATTTTTCACTTTAACACAAAAGTAGGGGGAAAAAAACCTGATACCCTGTTTTCTCGCTTTAGCACTTGCCCGCTAAGGTGAAAATCCAACATGGTGGCAGTGGGCACTTGCCTTGCTAGTAAGCCCCACCCCTTGTACTCATCTGGCCAATCAGATTTGCCTTTCCTCTCATTTGGGCAAGTGAATCAGATCAACTCACTTGCCCTAACAAGCAGAAATGTGCACCCTCACATTTTATTTTATTTTATTTTTTTAAAGATGGGAAAAGCCATGAAGGCTTTTCAGGGAGGGATTTTACCACTTTCGTCCGCCCTCTTTCACAATATGGTGAAATCAGCTGAAATGCCATTAGGACATGTAGGATTCTCCTCTCATTCTACGAGGAGTTTTTTCACTGTTTGGACAACCCCCACGACACAGAGTGATGGATTCAAACTACAGGAAGAAATTAAACATTAGGAAGAACTTCCTGAGAGAAAGAGCTGTTTTACAGTGGAATGAGCTGCTGTTCAGAGTGTGGTATGGTCTCCTTTTTTGGAGGTTATTAAACAGAGGCTAGATGGCCATCTGTCAGGAGTGCTTTGATTGTGTATTCCTGCATGGAAGTGGGTCAGACTGGATGGTCCTTGTGGTCTCTTCCAACTCTATGATTCTATGATTCCTTTACTGTATGGTTGAAAGTTTGACTTGGGAATAAAAGACCACACAAATTGGAGACATGGTCTAGGTTCTTTCTTCCAATCACTTTAATATGCCTGGAACTTTGCCTGTGTAGCCATGACCACATTGTACCTTCTTCATTACATATCAGCTTTAGTTTCATGCATCCTTTTTCAACTTGTTAAACTTCCTTTCACCAGCGCTGACTACAAACTTGAAGTTCACCCAACTTCCATGTTTCTTGACTTGACTCTTTCCCCATTATTTTCCATTGCCTGAATGTAACATGTTATGATTGATCAACCCTGACCTAATGTGTGCATTTAAGCTTCAGTTGTCTTTTCAATTCCCCCTCAGTTCATGAAGTGCTAAGTTGTTTATTGCTTGGCCAAATAACTTGGCATCCACAACTTCTGTAGGTCTTGATGGATATTGTCACAGAGAGGTAGCAATGAGGATATTCCTTAGCTTTGCTATTTACAACACCAGAAGATATACTTGTCCTGCTACAATGTGTTTGTTCTTATGGTTTACCCTTGTTGCCTACCTTGGTATTTTTTTTTCTTGTCACACTTTGATTCATGAGTCAAAGGAGTTTCTATGGCAACAAGCCTAATATTGTTTTGTGGCTAAATCTTGTCATTCTACCAGAACAGTGGCAATAAGATTTAATATTTAAAGCAAAGCAGTTTGGGAGGGGGCAGGGAGAATCTCATTTTGGTGTTAAGAGTAATTTGTTGTGAAGAAATTTGATAAGACTGGGAAACTGATTATACCATAAGTATAATTTTTTTATGACAAATATAATAGACTTCTTGTGGATTCAGTACAATTGCATAGCAGGAATATAAAACAATTTTAATAAAGCAAAAGAAAACTTGATTGCGTGCCAGGATGCACAGTTGGAAAAGTCTGATCTTCACTGAACAAATCAAACTCCTCAATTTTTATTTACCATCCTGAACAGTTTTTAAGGGATTTTAAAAATAAAAAAATAAAAAAGCAGCATTCAACAGTATTGAATTGCATTGCTATTAAGATGCCCAATTTTGGGCTGACTCAGTCTTTCAGCTCTGCATTATTGTTGAACCACAAAATAATTTTAAGTAAGATTCTTGTGCTCATTTTTATTGTGGCAAAAACATAATGAAACTTTTTTTTAAAACCTGAACATTGTGAATTCAACACCACAAGATGAGGATTATAATAAACTAGCTGAACCCGGTGTACCATACGCCATGAAAAAACTCCCCCCAAAACTTTATGTTTGTGTTTAATGCAAGACAATGTTATTTTGTTAAGCTTGACTCAGAACTGATGAGTAGGAAGTTGTTTTTAAATTTGGTGGAAAATAAGGATGTAAATGTAAATGGAGTGTTTATTATTATTATTATTATTATTATTATTATTATTACCCCACCCCTCTGTTAAAACATTCGGGGCAGCTTACAAAAATTAAAATACAATACAGATAAAAATCCCTAAATACTACCCACCCCCACCCTCCCCCATAAAAAGATATTAAACAAATATAAATTAAAAAGCAACTAATCTAAAATCACATTTAAAAAAGAATAACTACAATAAATACAATAAATGGCCAGCAGACTAAAAGAGGCCAGGAGCTCCTGAGGCCAGGATCTAATTAGGAAAGGCCAGCTGAAAGAGATCTGTCTTTAATGCTTTTTTAAAGCTACTCAGGCTTGTCATCTGATGGATCTCGTTTGTTTTTTAAAATAATAATTAAAAAAAAAACTCCCCCCCAAAGACCCAGTAGACCTCATGACAATCCTGTAAGGTAGACCAGTAGATTTAAATTCCTCCTCCCCCTTCTCGGAATTGCTGAGGGTGACTTGCTCTGTTACCTTGCCATGGCCACCACCATTTGACTGCCTTGGTCCCATCCCAGTGGCAGCAGCGGCATCCCATGGCTGCCACCAGTAGACTGCTTGGATCCCATTGCAGCCCATGAGTGATGAGTGGATGAGGGAGTGAGAGGAGGGAGGGACCCTTGTGTGGCAGTGATGCAGATTGAGTGGATTATGAGGTGGAGAGGGAATTTGCATGTTGGTGGTGATTAGTTGAATATGGATTGGGTGTGTTTCCTGAGCAGCCAATCAACACACCGGGAAAGGCAATGTACCCAAGAGAATTATATATAGAGATTATGCACTGTTTAGGCAGGCTTCAGGTTGTGGTAAAACTCATGTATTTTGTTCTGCCTCCAGAAGAAATTTCATCATGGAAAATAGGCTCTTTTCCAACCCTGTATCCCAAATCTTTTGGTGACTTTACAGCAGGGGTCAGCAAACTGCAGCCTGTGAGCCTAATGTGGCCTCCCAGTGAGACTTCCAGAGTCCCAGTGCAACTGTTCTGCCTTATTGGATTCCTGGAACTGCCCAAATGGCTTCAAAGACCCCTCTGGGCATGGTTGAGCATTTTTAAGGGGCTGGGGAGGGATGAATTCTTTCAAGACTCAGGAGAGGGGGGAAATAGCCCTTGAACCCTCAGAAGTTGTTTCTATAGCATCTATATCTATCTATCTATACTCTATAGCATATCTATCTATCTATCTATCTATCTATCTATCTATCTCTTTTGTGATGATCAGGCACACCAGTTGAATTTACGTCATTGTTCATCCTGGCTGCCTCATCACTTATGCTGCCACCACTTTTTCAAGTCCCACTGCTGCCACCAAATAAATATCTGTGGAGAGCGCAGTTCCACAGTTATCACCCTTATGTCAAACTTCCCCCTTATCCCTTCCTTGGACTGCAGTTTGACTTTCAAAGGATAATATTTGCATTTGTGTGTGGGTGTTTACAGGGTTAGCATGCCAATTAAATACCAGTAAAGGAAATAAATCATGAGGAATCTGGAAATGACAGACAAAACATAAAGATTGATTTATTATTTGAACAAAATAACAGAAATCATTTGAACTTTGTTTCCAATCAGCCTCTATTCTTCTTATCACTTATTCTCACTGCTCATACATTCTCTTAGCTCCACTCATAGCCATATACACACCCCAGCCTCTTCTCAACACATCACATCTTCCACTCTGTCTTTCAACTGTCATCTCCCCCATCTCAGCTGCCATCTCTTTTCTTCCAACTGTCATTCAGACCTTTCACACTAGGAGACCCCTCCCATACCAGTTTCCTGCCACAGGATTGGGTCCTTCATGCTCTCTTTCCATTTGTTCTACAACATTCCATCAGCTGTCCGTCACATGGCCTCTACATATTCCTATTCGATAGCATCTATATATTATCTAGCTATCTATCCATCAATCCATCCTGTGGCATTACTAAGGCTGGTGTCACCCCTCCCTCTGACTCCACTGAAAAATCTTCTTCAATTTGCTGGGTGCAAATTCCATTGAACTCACATAGAGATTTTCTTCTAAGTATACATGTAGAAGATTGCACTGTAATGAAAACAAATTAGGATACTCCTCCCTCCTCCCCTCTCTCTGTGGGATATAGGTTTGAACCAGCAGAAAGTCTGATCAAATATGAAACTCATTATTCCTTCAGGAAAACATCTTAAGCAAATCAATACCACTGTCTTATCCAGAGGAGTCTATGTAATAATCAATAGAATAACTTTATATACAGGTTGATCCCATATCCACAGCACCAGTATCTGCAGTTTCACTTATCCACATCTGAAAAAAAAGTTCTCTCTAGGCATTTTCTAGGTCCTCCAGCATGATTCTGCTTCTGCTAGAAGTTAAGCCAGAAGTGATTCATTTCAATAGGGTATGCTATTATCCATGGTTTCAGGTATCTATGGTAAGTATGGGAGTGTATCCCCTGTGGATACAGGGGGTGACCCGTAATCCACTTACCCCTTGACTGATATACTGTTACTACTACTACTACTACTACTATTACTTATATCTTACCCATCTCTCCCTACGGATCATGGTGGGGAACAACAAATTAACATATAAACATAAAATTGGTTAAAAATGCATATAAGTTAAAAACATATATCTGCTTAAAAGAATAAGTAAAACCAAGACATGTTAAAACAATCAATACAATACAATACAATACAATACAATACAATCAATACAATACAATCAATTTAAAATTCATAATTTAAAACCATCTGGATAAGCTTGCTGGAAGAGACTGGCTTTTAATGCTGCTTTAAATTCAGACAGCATATTCAACTGTTGTATCATTTCTGGCAGGCCCTTCCACAGTCTAGAAGTGGCTGAAGAAAAAGTTTTCTGGGTGACAGTTGCCAACCTAGTCCTGGCTGACTGGAGCAATTGGCCCCCAGAGGACCTAAGTGTATCGGGCAGAATTGTACAGGAGAAGGCAATCCCATAGGTAACCTGACCCAAACCATGTAGGGCTTTAAAGTTAATAACCAACACTTTTTACCTTGCCTGGAAACTAATTGGCAGCCAGTGGAGTGATTTTAATGTTTGTGTGATATGATAACTCCTGAATGTACCAGTGAGTAATCTAGCTGCTTTATTTTGAACCAATTTAAGTTTCTGAACTTGGTACAGAGATAGCCCAATGTATAGCACATTGCAAAAGTCCAGCCTTGAGGTTACATCATGTGCACTACCAACTTTATGTCCTCCAACTCTAGGAAGGGGAGCAGCTGGCCTAACAGCCGAAGCTGGTAGCAATCACTCCTGGCCATCACATCTATCTGTGCTATCATCATTAATCATCCATCACTTGGATGGAACTTAAAGAAGGAAAATACTTTTTTTCTGCTTTCAGCATAAAATTCTACTCAGCATGAACTGGGCTGCTTCTATGTTTGGGCAAAGAAGATACTGTCCACCTAACCCCAAACAGCAGAACGGGGAGTAGCAGGGGTACTTACACTTTGCATGAAAAGATGCTGGGTAGAAAACAATGCAGTTGGCTCAACCTGTGGCATTGCTTCTGGAGACTGTCCTCTGCTACACGGATCCAAGTAGGCATCATCCTTCACTGAATTAAGGCTTGAACAATCCTTGAGACAAATCCAGTGAAAGGATGATGATTTGTGTTTTCCTTCTTCCCACTCCACCCTACACTACCCAACACATTTTTCTCTTGAATTAATAATAATAATAATAATAATAATAATAGTCATAAATTTATTTATATACCGCCCTTTGGTAATCCAATCAGGGTGGTTCACAACATTAAAAAACCATACAGTAAAACAATATACTCCCTTCCCCCCCTTAAAAAGTTATTAAATCAATTACAAATTAAAACATTTGATAAAAACACATACCTACATTTGGCAATAACAGTAGGTCCCCAGAGATATTCAGTTCTGTTAACAAAGGAGGCTGTGGGGACTCTCCTGAAGGAGGGGGGCTCCCAAGGCCAGGATAATCTATTCTGGAAAGGCCTGCCGGAAGAGATCTGTCTTGACAGCCTTTCTGAAGCTGTCCAAAGATGTCAATTGACGGATCTCATCCGGCGGGCCGTTCCATAGTTTGGGGGTGACAACAGAAAAACCCTTCTGGGAGGTAGCCAAAAGCCTCGACTTTTGAGGCTGCAGCAAATTCCTCCCAGAGGACCGGAGTACGCGGGGGAGATTATAAGGGAGGAGACAGTCCCTGAGATAGCTTGGACCCAAACCATTTAGGACTTTAAAGGTGATAACCAACACCTTATACTGGGCCCAGAAACCAATAGGCAGCCAGTGGAGGGACCTCAAAACCGGAGTGATGTGCTCCCTCCTAGATGTTCCTGAAACAAGCCTGGACACCATATTTTGTACTAACTGTAGTTTCTGAACCAAGTACAAGGGTAGCCCCATGTAAAGCACATTACAGAAGTCTAGGAGCGAGGTTACCAGTGCGTGAACGACGGTCTTGAGGTCCCTTGCTTCCAGAAAAGGGCACAGCTGGCGTATCAGCCGAAGCTGATAACAGGCGCTCCTGACTATTGCATTTAGCTGACTTATCATCAGGAGTGATGAGTCAAGGAGCACACCCAGACTGCAAACACAGTCACTGGAGGAGAGTGTGACCCCATCCAGGACTGGAGGTTGCAACTCAATTCTTGGTTTCGGGGCCGCTACCGTGACCACTTCTGTCTTGTCTGGATTCAGTTTCAATTTGTTTTTCCTCATCCAGCCCATTACCACCCGAAGACATTCATTGAGAGAAGAGATGTCATTGGAATTCGAGACCGACAAACAAGATATGGAGAAATAGATCTGAGTGCCATCAGCATACTGATAACACCTAGCTCCACAACTCCGAATAATCTCACCCAGCTGCTTCATATAGATGTTAAATAACATCGGGGACAGGATAGCTCCCTGTGGAACTCCCCAGGTGAGCTCTCTTTTGCTCGAATGACTGTCCCCGAGCAGCACTCTCTGGGACCTGCCGAGAGGTAGGACCAGAATTACTGCAATGCAGTGCCTCCGATACCCAACCCCTTCAGGCGGTCCAAGAGGATGCCATGCTCTATCATATCAAAAGCCACTGAGAGGTCTAAAAGCACCAACAGGGTTGCATTACCCCTGTCGATGTTCAGACGCAGATCATCGGTCAAGGTAACCATGGCAGTCTCAACCCCAAAGCCTGTCCTAAACCCAGTTTGAAATTGATCTAGATAATTGGTTTCATCCAAGACAGCTTGGAGTTGAAGACCAACCGCCCTCTTGATCACCTTGCTCAGAAATGGCAATAAAGAAACAGGCCTGTAGTTACTCATAACCAGGGGGTCCAGGGAAGTTTTTTTCAGAAGTAGCCTAACAGCCGCTTCCTTCAGACAAGATGGAACATATCCTTCCCTGAGGAAGCATTGATGATATCCATGAGGAATCTCCTCAATGCTTCCCCCCCTGGACAGCCAGCCATGATGGGCAAGGGTCGAGAGGGCAAGTTGTTTTCCTCACCCTACCAAGCAGCTTGTCCACATCCTCAGTACCCACAGATTGGAGCTGATCCAGAATAACTTCATCGACAGAGTCGCTGGACATCTCTCCTATGGTTTCTGTTAAAACATTGGCATCTAAGTCGGCTCTTATCTGAGAGATTTTATCTGTGAAAAAGTTGTTAAACACGTCACAGCAGGCTGATGTTGGGTTAAGTAAGGGATTCGGCACAGGGGGTGCCTGTGTTAGCTCCCTCACCACCCGAAACAGCTCTGCTGGACGGGATTCTGCAGACGCAATACATGCAGCGGAGAAAGATTTCTGCGCTTCACGTATTGCCTCCCGATGGGACCAAAGAAAGTTCCTATGGTGAGTTCTGTCAGATAAGAGTCAAGTTTTCCGCCACTTGTGCTCTAGTTGTTGTCCAACCGCTTCATTCTCCTAAGCTCTGGTGTGTACCATGGCTTACAGTTTGAAGTGGATTGATAAGGACGCTTGGGAGCGATCATGTCAATAGCCCTGGCAATCGGTGTTCCAAATATTGACCACAGCATCGACAGGGTCACCAGCATTCCCAACCATTAAACCCTCTAACGCTTTCTGGAATCCATTTGGCCCCATTAGCCTTCACGAGCGGACCAATCTAATGTGTCCACCACCCCCGGTGGGGCAGATACAAACTCTAAGTTCCGCCTTGACCAGGAAATGATCCGACCATGACAATGTGGAGGTATTTACAAGCTCCGCCCACAGATATTCTTGTTCCGTATTGAAGACCGCATCGAGTGTATGTCCTGCACAATGTGTGGGCCCGACGACCAATTGGGATAGGCCCATGTTTGTCATGGTCTCCATGAACTCCCGAGCCGCGCCTGTTGGACTGGTCTCGAGCGGAAAGTTGAAGTCTCCCAAAACTAAAAGTCTAGGGGACTCCAACAGCAGCTCTGAGATCAGTTGTGTCAGCTCAGTCAGGGAGTCTGCTAGACAATGGGGTGGTTGGTAGACTAGCAGAACCCCAAACTACCCCTGGTCCTCAGCCTAAGGTGCGTACACTCGAAGTAGACTGTGTTCCAGACAGGTATCCTGGTCAAGATCAGGCTATTCTTGTGAACCAGAGTAACTCCGCCCCCCCGCCCACTTCCCCTCACCTGCTCACTGACAGAGTACCAATCTGGGAGGGCCTGCACCCAGGTAACCACGCTATCCTCTTCCAGCCAGATCTCTGCGAAGCAAGCCAGGTCGACATCCTCATCCATGAGGAGATCATGGATGATATGGGTCTTGTTCTTGACCGACCTGGCATTGCAGAGAAGCAGAGTGAGGTTCTGTGTAATGGTTGGTCTGCTCTCCAAGCCATTCTGGGAAACAGAGGGAACTGAAGGTGGGATAGCTTTCAAACAGCGATCCCGTCTTCTTTTGTAACATTTGTTCGCTCTGTTCCAGCCATACCTCCCATTCCCCTGCACAACTTCTATAGCCGCCCCCACCTCATTCCCGACCTCAAGGGAAACAGTAAAGTTTAAAGCCACTGGGGAAAAGGGGTATTTGGGGGATAGACCAACCCCAGTCCCATAATCCAATTCCTATAGTGGTCAGGTGATAAGAGACCGAATGGCTTAATAATACAATTCTTATATCAACCCACATCACCATCAGGTCCAGTATAACAATTTGTCCCCAATCACCACCTTAGATGTTTGCTGCCAGGGGTCCTGCCAATGGTTGAGCTGGAGCCAGCTTTAAAGGCTCTCTAAAGGCCAGGTGTTCCGAGGGAGGAGGAGGGTGGCCAAAGCACTCACTGCCCACTCCCAGTTCCAAGCCACGCTGCTGCTGCTGCTGATGGTCTGGCTGGAGCTGGCTTTAAAGGCTTTCTGAAGACCAGGTGTTCCGAGGGAGGAGGAGGGGGGCCAAAGCACTCAGTCCCCATTCCCAATTCCAAGCCATGCTGCTGCTGAATTAAGTTGTAAGCTTAGTTACTGACATCAAGAGAGCCTTGCCAGTTCACAGTGAAATATTAACAAGTAGATTTGAGCCGCTGTATTAAGTTTCCAGAGTAATGGATCAGAATCCTTTAAAAAAGGATTTAATGTTTCATAAAGTTTGTTGCAGGTCGCGATGACTGGATGCGATTCATAAGTCAGGTCCCTACAGTTGAGGTTTCCCTACAGCATTCAGGAATTTGAAAGTGCCTTATTTTTAAAATCCTCAACTGCTCCCAATACACTATACTTAAAATAATATAAATTTGATTTATTTTTTTCTTAAGATATCTGTGCACAAGAGAAGCACACAAAGAAAAATATTAAAATCACAATAAGTCCTGCCCAGAACAATATGTGAGAACTAGATTGTTCTGTTATGTAAGTATCAGTCTAGACAAAAAATAAAATAGGGATCATGGGAAGCAACTTCTGAGAATGAGCACCAAGAAAATATTTTCAGATCTAAGGTTAAAATCATAGGGGGGCAAAGGCGAACAGGCATGCTTATTTGACAGGCATCTCAAACTTTAAATAAATGTAAGTTTCTTAGTCCTTCTGACTGCAGAGAAATTTGAAGGGATGAGTGTGCTAATAAATGACAGTAATACCCCCTGTCCTTTATCTTACATACCACAAAATTGGTCCTAATATCATTGTGATCTTTAAATTTTTTTGAACTACTGTATATATTTATTGTATTTACATTTTATCTCTTCTCTAATAAGCTCCTGTTGGCATGAATATTTCTCTCCTATCAGCCTCCATAACATTTAACCCTCACAACAACCTTTTCAGGTAGGCTAGGTTGAGATATGGTGAGTAGAACAATGTCAGAGATTAGTCTCACCAGCTCCGACTGAACATGCTAATCACTATTCCACCCTGTGATGTAATCTTTCCTGAATACAGATTTCAGTAACTAGGATCAAGGCTAGGAGTAAGAAAAATAAGAGTGTAAAGCAATACACTCATTTTAAAACACACTCATATTTTTATGATGTGAGATATTGTCCATGAAGAACATAGCACTGTGGGATTGTCCAGGCAGTGAGAATTGGCTGCGGGACTTGCCTGGTCCTGCAGCCTTGTTGTGGCTGGGGGAGCCTCCCTGTAGGTGCCCTCCTCGTGGCGGGCCATGGGCACCGCCATCTTGCGGGACCTCCTCGCTCCAGCTGGCTCATGCTGGCTGGAGAGAGGATTGTAAACCGACCAATGGGGAAGAGGCTGCTGATCTCTGATTGGTCAAGGGAGAGGTTTGCTGATCTCTGATTGGTCAAGGGAGAGGAGACTGCTGCCTGCAGTCTCCTCTCAGGTCTGGCAGCTGGGAATAAATTCCTGGCTCCTCACTGGACCTGGGCAGTTGGATCTCACGAGCCGAAGAGCAAGGAGCTCCCTGGGAGCTCTGAGAAGCCATAGCAGCTGAGGCCAGTGGGGGAGCAGCGGAGAGGCTGAGCAGCGGAGAGGCAAGCGGCAGCGGTGCAGACGATGGCCTTAGCGAGGCCGGTGGTGACGATAGCAGTGGCGGACGCAATGGCAGCAGTGGTGAGGCCGGCTGTGGCGGGAACAGCTATGAGACCAGCAGCAGTGGGAATGGCGGCGAGGTCGGCAGGGGCAGTGAGGCCGACAGGAGTGGTGGCAGGGCCGGCGGCGAGGCTGGCGGCAAACAGCGGCAGGAGTGAAGGTCCAGCAGCACCTGGCTGGGAGCTCCGGGAGGCCCCGAGGAGGAGGAGGCATCGGCCTCAGTAGTGGCAGCCGTGGCGGTGGCTAGGGAGGGCAGCGGCTAGTGGGGGTTAGCGGCTGGGCACCTGGGCTGGCAGGCGAGGTGGCTCGCAGCCACCATATGGCGCACGAGGGTGGGGAGGCTGGCTAGGTGGCTTGTGGCAGTCACCCTTGAGGCAACGGGCAGTTGGGGGCCAGGGAGGCAGCTCTCTCAGCCCACAGAGGGCGGGGTACCCAGGCCAGGGAAGGCAGTGGGAGCCAGCAGTACAGCCCGCATTGGGACGTCTCACTTAGGAGGCGGACCCGGGTCAACCAGGGTGGCAGTGGGGAAGGCCAACAAGGTGGCTCATGGTGACCGCAGGCCTATGAGGGAACAGCCAGGGCCAGCGGTAGCCTCCAATGGACAGAGGTCCTCTAGCGGCTTTTCCAAACTTTAAAAAAAAAAAACTGAAGGAAATGCACATTCCTGCTCACTGGGGCAACTAATTTGCTTTGCTGCACTTTCCCTATATGAAAGGAAGTGGAAAGCTGATTGGTTGGACGTGCGCAGAGTGCAGAGTTTGCCAGGAAGGCAGTGCCTGGAACCGCCATATTGTATTTTCATTGTAGCGATCATGCGCTGAGGTGACAAAACAGCCTTTGCCCTCTTTTTTAAAAAATTTAAGATGAAGGTTGTGCTTCTGCACCTTGGATTTGTTTGTTTTTTCTTAAAAAAATATTGTTTGGCAGCAGCAACTAGAGACAATAAAAACACAAACAATTCACTCATGCTCACCATCTTGATTTGCAGGCATGCAAGTTTGAACATCTAACGTATAAGGCTTTGTATGCCTGCAATCTTGCCAAAAATCATGGAGACAAATGAAAGCTGCTGCAAATTGATCTTACTGCACATCAGTCCGCATTTTATTACCTTGTATAGACAAGCCCTGTGCTATTTCTGGAACATATGGTATATGTGGTTCCTATTGTTCATAAGTGGTGGAGCTTTAGCCATAATGTTTAATCATGGTGTTTCACTATCAATTTGAGAAAATGTAGCATGAATCATTAACTTTCCACTGCCGGTTCAGTAATGTTCCTAAAAATTGCCCTATTGATAGAAGGATATTTCATTTTCTAATGTGCATTATTACATTCAATTTTGAATACAATTGGTTGCTGCACTCCAAAACAAGGGCAAATGAAATGGAATTGCAGATTGTCCCTTGTCTTTATATTATCTATTCAAAAATTTCACATATACCGTGTCCCATAGTCCTGGATTGTCCCTTGCCTTTATATTATCTATTTGAAAACTTTCTATTGTATTAGTAAAACATTTGTTCAGTTTGTATTTTAATATGTACTTAACAAATTTACATTTCCCAAAGCTAAGCATGAACTCAAATTAATTTACACCTCAAAAGCCGTCCTTTCCCAAAGTTTGAGACAGGGTTGGCAAAATAATTTTTATAGCATATAGTTACAGTATATACGTATTAAAAGTCTACATTTGAAACTCTGCACAAAATATGCATGTGTGTGTAATATAAACAAAAATGTTGTACTTGATAGAGAAATGACTTTAAAACATGCAGATTTGTGCATTTTCAGACAAAATGTGCATATTTGGGGTGGGGGGAATATGCATGAAAATCTGTATGAATCTTCATTTAGAATAAGAATGTAGACTGATGTGGAACCAGGGTGGAATGACCTTATTAGTGGAAAAATCGTAACCTAAGGATGTGTGTATGTGCTTAAGAAGGCAAGCCCTAAGACTATTTCAAAAGGAAGAGAAAGTTGCTACAGGTTTGTGCAGTTCAGATGCATTTTTTTTCATCTAGAAAATTTTATATTTATGATGGTCTAGAAGCAGACTGGAACAATGGCAGATATTCTGGAATTCTGGATGAAATACATTTCCCATCAGTCCTAGCCAGCTTAATCAATAATGAGGTTCCTGAAAGCTGTGGTCCAAACAGAATATGAAGGGGACATTTGACCACTCTATGTAGTGTACAAGATGAGAAATTGAGCAGCAAAAAATTATATTCCTTTGAAAGAGCCTGCATTTTCCAACTTTATTAGGTTGATTCTCTAGCTTTTTGTTTTCCTGTGGCAGTTTTAATCTAAAGAACCCTTGTGAATAATCTCATTCCAGTGTGTGTATCCTCCTGAGCTCTGCCTTAAAGTAAAATGAGAGATTAATCTGAAATTATTCTCTGTGCTAAATCTCAAAGAGAATTGACTGCAATGAAGCAACAACTGGTACTATTTTCATCAAATCAAAGTTTAAAAGATGAAGTCAAGGCTCATCTGTGTTACAGTCAGCTGCTACTGCTATGGAATCAAAGATTGTGAGTCATTTTATCATTTATCAAAAAATGGCACCTCTGTTCTAAAGGGGAGGTTTAACAGAAACAATGTGACATTCCATGACTTGATTTCTCAAGAACTATGGATAAATTTATGCTTACTGTTGTTGTTTTTTAACTGTTGAACAAGTCAATATGAATGTGAGAGGATTTATTAATAAATTATTATTAATTTGCTAATGAAGTTCTATGGCAGTCACAAGGATCATCTGTTTACTAGTCAAATAAATAGTTTCCAGCACAGGTGCATGTATGTCTGTGTGCACACATGCATGTTCCTTCTTGAACTGTGGAGAGACAGGCCACTTCAACTTGATATTCCAGAAAATACTATCAATGCTAGGCAAAACCCAGCATCCATTTAATTCTATGAAAGGGCTTTGTGATGGATATGTGTGTGACTTGCTGCAGTGTACTCCACATAACACATTTTAAACATATGTGCAGCTATAGGTCAATAAGGCAGAGAACACTCCCATTTGTCTTCCAAGTACTATTGAGGGAAGACATGAATCTGATATAGTTCATGAACCACCATATGGACCATAATGTGTTCAAATTGTGCTGGAAGATTATGGAAATCATAACTAACTGAACGCTTTGTGGTAATCATATTACGTTGTGGGACACTTAGGAAAACTACAAGATTTCCAATGGAGAAAGAAAGAAAAAGGAGATCAGGTAGGCAGGAGGGGGGAGGAGTTGGTCAATATAAAGAATATCATCCAGTTCCAGTGGTAATATAATGACACACAATAATTGACTATATGGAGACACCGTCTGTATAGACTGTTGGATTCCACTTTGCAGCCCTATTCTTTGTAAAGGAGAAGAATGAATAGAGATGGATGCCAATGTTGTTTCAGTTCATTGCAGATAATAATTTATCAGCATTCATGAATTTTGTCATATGAAGGATTAGCAAAAATGCGATTTAAAAAAAAAATATATGAGAGGAATCAAATCTGACTGATTCACCCATCCAGACCGAGGGCTTTGAATGCTTAGCTCTTAAAAGTGCAGGTCCCTGTTTATTCAACTATGTTAGTGCTAAGGATGTAAATATAATCACCTCTTATCTTATCCTCAATGAAAGGGAGATGTCTCACTGTCACAGCTCTCTGTTAAGAATATTTGGATGCTATGAGAGTCTTTCCAGTTCAGGATTTTTTATATGCTAAATGCTGTATATCAGCATTTATAGTGATAATTAAAATCACAACATTCTGTTGAACATTTGCCCAAGATGATGAATGCATAATCATTGTGCAAGTGGCTCTAAGTGTTATTGATCTGCATGCCATTTCCCAGAGATCAAGGGCTCACAAGCCAAATCAGAAGACACACATGTGTTCCTATTCAGATCTATACACATTCAATTCATTTTTTATTGAGGACTTTACCAGACACACTAAATATGATGTCATAACAATGCCACATAAATGCGAAAGGGCGTGTGCATACCAGATGATGTTGCCCTTTCATGTTTATGTCTTGTCCTTAAGCTGATCTATTTTATTGATGGCCCAAGCCATCAATAGATCGGCTGTGCCGGGGGGGGGGGGGGGTTGCCAGCATAGCTGGCTTATGTAACCTCACATCTTTTTTTCCACGTACTTATCATGTAAATGGCTGGACTGGCCAGAACACTTCTGGGTGAGATCGCAACATCCAGATAGGTGACACACTTTTATGACTTTCCCCAGGTTACTTGGAAGTTTTTAAGTATGTGTACGTGCTTGATGTAACTTTTTATGTTTTATTTTTAAATTTCCCATGTGATGAAGTCTTGCAGGATTTCAAAGGAGGAAGTGAATGGGGCTTTGCTCACTTCCTCTTCATTGCCGGGGAAGCCATCTGCTGGGAGAGAAGGTAAGTGTGGTGGGGGATGTTCTTTTGCTGACATACAAATGGATTTTTTATGCCAGCAAAATAATGTTTAAAGGGGCTTGTCTGATAAAGTCCTGAATAAACTTGAGTGAATTTTTTAAAAATATAAATTCATAGACATTCATTCATAAGGCAAAGATGTAATAATTAAGTACTGCCACAATGGTGTGGATAAAGAGACTCCAAATGTGACATTTTAATGTACATACTTGCATAGATATACAAAACACTGTTCCTAACCTTTCCCCTCTCTTTCAGGCAGCCACTTGTCCCTGGAAAAAATTGTGGGAATGATTTCTGTTCTAGAAGGAGGAATTTCACCAAAGTGTGAAGAGAATTTGGGTTATATAACTCAGGTCATTATGTCCAGAAGCAGTTCCCCCCAGCCTTTAGACTCCTCCCCGTTCTCCAGATGGAAATATAGCTGGGTTAGGAGGTTGTGGTATGTTTTGTGCCTGCTTTCTGAGCAGACTCACAAGGTTTCCCCTTACCCCATTTTTTTTTTAATGGCACTTGGGAATGGTCTTGGTCACCTTGTAAAAGTAAGCTAAAGAGCAGAATGCCCCCAGTATTTTTTTTTTTAATACAACCCACACATGTTGAAATTTGGTCCCATATTTTGTCTTTCCTACCCTCCTATCAATGGCAAAAGAACAGGGAGGGGAAACCTCACCTGAAAAGGCTGTTTCCACACTATAGCTACAAGTCTAAAGCTACCCTGCATATGCCATTGGGAAATAGTACATCTCTAAGCAATATAAATCCCATTGAGAACATGGATGCATGTTATTAGCTCATACTAGCTTAAAACTAGATTATGTTTCCCATGTGAAATCTAACCTTAAGGAGGATAAACTCCATTGACTGTTATTATGGCTACTGTTATTATGTCAAACTGACATAATCCTGCATCATGTTTCCAACTGGGAGTACAGTCCTGTAATCGGGAAGACCTGGACGGTTACCTATTCCCTACACTTTCCTGCTCTTGTATATGATACTATGGTTCTTTGAGTTTTCACACACAATATTCACTGTTTCTAGGGGCGGGAAAGGTTGGTGATAAACTAGCTTAGATCCTAAAGTACTCTTACATGACAAAGAGTAAATTAGCCGTCCCAAATTAGCCTTCCAAATGTGCAGTAGTTGATGGTTTGGAATTATTATGGGGCAGGAAATGAGGTACTTACTGTGGAAGTCAGGTGGTTCTCCTCTTTTCCTTTTCATTCTTTACATTACTTTCCTTCTTTCCATTACTTCCAAGATATGCCTTGTTGCTGTTGCTAATTAATTAGCTTTGAAAATAGTTCTTAAAACTTCACTGAATATTTCCTATGGGCACTAGCCATAACTCTACATCACTGTCAACAAGGTGTCTTCTCTGGAGAAGAGTGGTAAGGGCCAACCTTCCCATAAGGCAGAATGAGGCAATCAGCATGACAACCTTCCAACCATTCCTCCTAAGTCCCCAGGCCATTCCCCTCTGTTGGAAGGCCAAGCTGTAAATGCCACATGGCCTGTTTTATGCACACAGTTACATCCTACATCCTAGTAGCAGTGAAGCAGTTTTGGAAAGCCAACATAGATCCCTTCCATACCTGGTTTTGAGAGACACAACAGTCATATATCTGAAATGAAGATGACGTATTGGCCAAGAGTTAATGAGAAATATTGCTCGTCAGTACTATTGCAGACAATTATAATTTTTTTCCCCCTAAAGTTATGACAACTGGGTTTCTTCATTCAGATTAGTAACACAACTGGTGACATGTTTGGGGAAAAATGTGCCAAAACATGTACATTGGGGGGGCATATAAATTTCTATTCAGGAAGGGGGAGGAGTGGCAGAACTTGTCTTGAACAAAGGATGGGATTACAATGCAAGTGGAATTAAGAGAAACACAACAAAATTGAAACTGAAGATTTTTCATTAGGGTAAAATAGTTGTGTGTTTTTTTGTTGTTTGTTTGTTTTTTTTACAAAGTACAGACAGCCGTCTGTATCCATAGATTCTGCACCCACAAATTCCACTATCTATGGCTTGAAAGTATTCCCCTCCAGAAACTTCCAAAAAGCAAACCTTGATTTTGCCATTTATATAGGAGACACTATTTTACTATGCCATTGTATATAATGGGACTTGAACATCCACATATTTTGGTATTCAAGGTGTGTGTGTGTCTGGAACAAAACCCCCACAGTACCAAGGGGCCGCTGTAAAAACAAAACAAAACTTGGATACAGGAGTTGGTTGACAATATTCACATGTAAAATTGGAGGACAGTTGCTTAAAACAACCTCTTTTGTATGACACGATGCTGCCAGACAGGTATGGCTGTGACTTGGTAGTTTTCACTATTAAACATTAAGCAAATTGACTTTGTCTCTCTTGCCATAGAAATGGGGAAATAAAACTAAATTTTCTTGGCAATTACTTCTCTATTTCATGGCAGGCAGGTAGCAGCAATTTGGACAACTTTGTGAGTTGTGAAACCAGATGATGTCCATTGGCTGTTGTGATGTCCAGCCAGGACTGTTTGAATCTCCCCAGCATTTCCCTTCATTTTAATTCAGGACTTAGTATGTCAGAGCACAGGAATGTTTCATTGTATTAGAGTTGTGGGAGGAGCTGAAGAATTCCCCTGCATTTTTCCAGGTTTGGTTTGTCCCTTCCCAGCAAGCTCTGTTTTAGCTAGAATTTTTTTAGTTTTTTTGCTCAGTCTTTGCTGTGAGCTTGCAGGGAGCTGTTTTATTGGTGGCAAACAGGCCCAGACAGCTGGGAAGGGCATTTCTTACACCATTTAGCCAAATTAGTTACCAACAACCAATAAGTCAAAGGAATCAGGAGCTGAAAGACCCTGCACCAGCTCCATTGAGTGAGGAGATCAAACCAAGATCAAACCCAGAGAGATGACACCCTGAAGATTGCTGAAACTCAAACTGTAAAGTACCTTTTATTTCAAGCTATTAGAGCTGGGGAGGAGAAAGCCCTTTACTTTTGTTCTTTAAAATAAACTTCCTCCTTTTTTGAACTTTGTATTCAGCCTCAGAGCCTTTTTGGGTAAAAGAGTTTGATCTCACCAGGGTACTGGTGTTGCACACCGAAACCTGCCACCACCTTTAGCTGGGTGTGTCTTCACAGCTGTGTTTAATTTAATCTTGCAATTTGTAGGATAGTCATATTAAGCATAAAATATAAATAAGTATCATTATCAATATCAGTATTTGAAGACATGTCAGTCTTGTTGTGTGAGCCATGCTGATTAGTGAATGTAGGGCATTTTCAGACACATCTTTACTGCACTAGAAGCTTTTGGGAGAGCTTTGGTGCTGCCGCGCAGCAGGGACTCCATTTTGGATGATACCGTCCCTCTGGCAAAATCGTTCATGTCACTTCCGTGTAGGATTGGAGGCACCCGCACCATATTTTGCCAGATTTTATTCACGGAAGTTGTCCCTGAATAAAATATGGTGCGGGCACCTCCAATCCTACATGGAAGTGACAAGGACATTTTCGCCAGAGGGACGGCATAATCCGAAATGGGGTCCCTGCCACACGGCAGCACCAAAGCTCTCCCGAAACCTAGTGCAGTAAGTCGTGTCTGAAAATGTTCTGAGATATTAGCAGTATGCATCATCAGAATGACCAGGCCCCTACTCAGCCCCAGGCTTCCAGTAGTAAGAAAAGCTTCAAACCTTCCATTAGATTTGGAACAAAGATCTAAGTTATGTAGTGGCTGTTTTCACACACTGTCCTAGTCTGTGCTGGTAATGACACTGTGCTAATACTGGTAGAGATCTAAACTAAATTCCCCCAGTTCCCCATTTGTTTTCCCTATAGCCATTTGCTGTTGTGTGCTTTCAAGTTGTTTCTGACTTATGGCAAACCTAAGGCAAACCCATCAAAGGGTTTTCTGACCAGTGACTTACTCATATATATTGTATATGATATGCCTTAATATTTCCTTCCTTTGTCTAATACTAATCCATTTGATACAACTTATAGTCAGTATTATCAATGAGTAAGCCATAAATAAATAGTTGTCATGACCACTTTCTTATTTTCCTAGGCTTCTCATACATCTGGTTTAACATGAAAGTGCAGTAGGAAACACTTTTTCTATTTTAAACAGAACTTTCATTTATATGATCAAATGCTTCAGTCCTATACATATTTATCTGTGTTTAAGCTCCATGAAACTAACTGGAAAATAGATTTTCCTTGTTTTTTTTCCCAGGCTGTGAGACCGTGTTCTGGAATAGTTTCTTTCTGATGTTTCGCCTGCATCTCACAGGCTGGCATCCTCACAGAATGGTTGGGTACTTGTGTGTGTGGAGTTTATGTGTTCCTAAACTGGGCTGTACAGGCTAATCGTTACTCCAGATCAGACATTGCAGGAGCAGCCAGACCCAGAAAAAAACCACAGGAATGAAGAAGAAAAACAGCCACCCAAAGGGAATGCATTTTTACCATACATCAAAGGAGTCACAGACAGAATAGGGGAAATAATGAGGAAACACAACCTCCAAACAATCTATAGACCAACAGCAACAACAACAAAATAATCCAAGAAATACTATGCTCAGCGAAGGACAAAAGAGACCCTCTCACAGCTTCAGGATTTACCGCATACCATGCAACTGTGGAAAAGTTTACATAGGGACCACTAAACGCAGTGCACAAACAGGAACCAAGGAACATGAGAGACACTGCAGACTGGGCCAGCCAGAAAAATCAGCAGTAGCAGAAGTAGACCAGGCCAACAACTATCATGTCAGAATGCACAGAGAAGTTATTGAAATCCACAAACACTTGGACAACTTCAACAGGAAAGAAGAAACCTTAAAAGTAAACAAAAATCTAACTCCCAGTTTTGAAGAACAATAGAATCAAAACTGAACACTTACAAAGGAATTCCACCCAGGGACAAGGGGAGTTCCAGCAGATAATGGCCCATCAACCAACCATTAGCCAAACAGACACTAACGAGCCTTGCATTTCTATACCCAGAAACTAACCATTCAATTACACAAATTTACATATACTCCCCAATAGGGGTTCACATCACATAAGCTCCACACACACACCTACCCAACCATCCTCTGAGGATGCCAGCCATAGATGCAGGCAAAACGTCAGAAAGAAACTATTCCAGAACAGCCTCACAGCCTGGAAAAAAACAAGGAAAATCTATGAATGCCAGCTGTGAAAGCCTTTAACTGGAAAATGTTTCTTATTAATTTGTTTATTTTTCAACCTTATTCATGTCAACTCAAAAGAGTGTCCAATGGAAAAAATCAAAATGAATGACAGTAAATGTGTTAATTGGACTTCTTTCTTTTCTTTCTTTCTTTCTTTCTTTCTTTCTTTCTTTCTTTCTTTTTGGTCTCATTTCATGTATTTATGTATAATATTATGGAGTCACCATGGTGGTTTGAGCGTTGGACTATGACTCTGGAGATCAGGGTTTGAGTCCTCACTCAGCCATGAAAATCCACTGATATTGGGCAAATCACACACTCTCAGCTTCAGTTCCCTTTAGGGTTGCTTTAGGGTTATCGCAAGTCAGAAATGCTTGAGGCGTATAACAACAACGTATAATGTTCTGTTATCACTCCCTACTGACTAATTCTTTTTTTAAAACCACATACTTGTAATTTGATGCCAAGCCTTAATCCTTCATGCCACGGAGCTATAATATTCAACTTTTGGCCCTCCAGATGTTTTGTTCTTGGCCTCCCAGAATCCTTGCTCTTAAGCTATATTGGCTCAGGCTTCTTGAAGTCCAGAACATCTAGTGGACCAAAGGTAGAGAACCACTACTGTAGACTATGGCCAAAATAAATTTCTTTTTTGCCAAGCATTGTAAGAAACTAAGAAATCACACTTTCCTATGAATGAGGGCAATGTACGTAGTCCTGTTCTCCCAAATCTATATTCTATAACACGCTGACATCAGTTTAATCCTGCGAGCAAGAATTTCACCAATTGGCTATTATTTCCCTTTATATCATCTTTGTTGTTGTGCATCACGTGATTTCCTGAAGTCCAAGATGATTATGTCTATTGCTTCACCGTTGTCAGCTTTCATTGTCGTTTCTCTCAGAAAAATAATCAAATTAGTGATGCATGACCTTCTCTTAATAAATCAGATCTGACAAGCTGACAATCTTTAGCCATATTGAACCTGACCAAATATTTCTCTTCCATGGCCCCAATCAATCTCTAATTTAGTTAGTAATATTGGAGCTCAGCTATGCAAGTCTCTTTCCCCCCATTATCCGCATCACTTTACTGGCTATTTGAACCATAACTGTTACGTAAAGTTTTGCTGTACCAGTGACCACACTGAGGCTTCATTCCTACAACAGAGAAAAGAAAGAGCTGCTGTGAGAATAATGCCAAGGATCTTTCCAAATACTTAGCCACAAAGATATTTGACCTATCAAAAGGGTTACAGAAGTAGTCAGAACAGAACAGAACAATTTAGGACCTTTTCAGATGCAGCAAAAACCATGTCATTAGGACACGACAATAGCACAAAGTGCTGAAATTATCAGATGATGTCATTGCTTACCCATTCCCACTGCATCACACTGGCATGAATGAGGCAACACTTTTTACTGACACCCATTAATAAAAAGTAGCACCTCATTCATGCCAGCGGGACACAGAAGAAATGGGTAAATGATGAGGACATACTATAATTTTGCCTTTTGTGGTATTGTTACATCCTAAATTATGTGTTTTTTTGTGTGTGTATTTTTTTGGCAAGATTTGGTTCGACCAAAAAAGTCTTTAGTCATACTAGACACATGGAAACCAGTACAATTTACTGATTTTCCTTGGTTTTTTTCCAGGCTGTGAGGCCGTGTTCTGGAATAGTTTCTTTCTGACATTTCACCTGCATCTGTGGCTGGCATCTTCAGAATGTTCCTGCCTGGAACAGCCTGGAAAAAAACCCAAGGAAAATCTATGGATGCTGGCCGTGAAAGTCTTCAACTTCACAGTAGAACTTATTATTCATTACTTGTCCAAGTCGCATTGATTTCAATGGATCTACTCTGAATTTTACTAAGACTAATCTGAGTTTTCATGAGACAGAAGCTATAAGGGCAGCAGGAGGATGGGAAAAGAAACAGGACACTGAATGACAGCTGGCTGGCAATACTTGCTTTTGCATCTCATCTTCAGAATTTTTTGCCCAAATTTCTAAAGTCTTGAAATTAATTCTTATACCATAGAATGGCTTTAGATGAATGGAAATGAATGATGAATTGAAAGTGTTCATACAGAAATATACCTCAATATTGTTAATGTGCTCATATGGAGAAAGGAAGATAAAGAATAACTTCTGAATATATTGTCCTTGAATCAATCTGCCTATTACAGAGAAACCTAAGAATAACTACAACTTCTTTCATGTGAACTTTTAAAAATTAAATGCATGGAAGGACAGGAGTTGAAATGATGCATACTGGTCACTATCAACTATGGGAAAACATGTTATTTTCAATGTACCTTTCTTGCTTAGAAATGAAAGTGCAGGGGTGAGCATTTCAGAAGTTTTTGGATGGGAACTCCTTGAATATTGTGTCCAGTTCTGGGCACCACAATTCAAGAAGGATATTGACAATTGGAACATGTCCAGAGGAGGGCAAGCAAAATGATAAATGGTCTGGAAGCCATGCCCTATGAGGAGTGGCTTAGAGAGCTGGGTATATTTCGCCTGGAGAAGACAAGGTTAAGAAGTGACATGATAGCTATGTTTAAATATTTCAAGGGATGTCATACTGAGGATGGAACAAATTTGTTTTCTACTGCTCCAGAGACTAGGACAAAGAGTAATGGACTCAAACTACAGTAAAAGAGAATCCACCTAAACATTAGGAAGAACTTCCTGATGGGAAGTCGAAGGCTTTCATGGCTGGCATCCATAGATTTTCCTTGGATTTTTTCCAGGCTGTGAGGCCGTGTTCTGGAATAGTTTCTTTCTGACGTTTCGCCTGCATCTGTGGCTGGCATCCTCAGTGCCATGCAACTTCCTGATGGTAAGACCTGTTCAGCAGTGGAATGGGCTGCCTTGGAGTGTGGTGGAGTCTCCTTCTTTGAAGATTTTTAAATAGAGGCTGGATGGCCATCTGTCATGAATGCTTTGATTATGTATTCCTGCACGGCAGGGGGTTTGACTAGATGGCCCTTGTGGTCTCTATGATTCTATGATGAACTTTTGCCAGCATAGCCCATGGTGCAGATGCTGGGAACTGCAGTCTAACAATATCTGGAGGACCACGTTTTGCCAATCCATGTTAGTGTCAGGCAGGCATTTTGCCATATAAACCTTTGTTGTTCCTTGGCTTAAAAAGTAAAACATAGACTGCTTCTAAGTCCAATGTAATTAATGGGATTTTTGAATGCTGAAATTATTTGCGATCAGGTATTCTGTGTTCAACCATATCTGTTTAACTATACAATGCCAAATTTATATTAGGAAAATAAAATAGTATCAAGAGCCAGCCATTTTGGTGGAAACACTGGTTTTCTGGTCCTGTTTGCTCCTATCAGATGGAGGAACCTAGTACACAACAGTCTCTTTGTCTCTATTCCCTTTGATCTTATAGAAGCCACTTTGATGAGCTGCAAATTTTATATCCTTTTCCTAAAGTGGCATAGTTAACAGGCATAAATAATACATTTCATTATTACCAAATGGCATCTAAGTCCTTTATTTGTAATTGGCATATTTAATAGATTTGAATTAGCTCAGGTTCTCTGGAGCAGTCCTATATGACATCGCCCAAGGACTTTTTCAGATAAAACTACAAGAAGTGCCTTAAGTGGATTCATTTGTTTGCCTTTATGGAGGAATCAAAGGCAGTACAGATGCTAACTGAGTTTCTAGCCCTTTCCTGCTAAAAGAAGATTATTCTATTTACCTCCAAGGCCTATGTAGGCGCCATTTTAAAAATTAATGCACTGTTGACAGAATTATGAATGGGTGATAAAAAAAATCACTTTGCTCACACTTTTTCAGAATAATATAAGAGGTTAGAAGAGGAAGATACATTAGTCAAGTCTCTAGGTACAAACAGAGTTTTCTTGTTTTGCTTTGTTTTTTTGAGGTTGCTCATGTGCTGTGTTTTCATTCCTCAAGTGAACAATATGTATTTCAACCTTCATTTCCTTCTGAAGGGCTTCAAGAAGTCTCAAAGGATTGGTGAAGCTGATGTCAGTGAATCTGTTCCTAGTTTTAGCTAGAACTTTAAAGAGATATCCAAAACCCTGAATCCTATCCCCAATATAGGTTCAACAATTTGGATAGCTCTTTTAAAGTTCAGACTAGAACCTGGAGTGGATTCACCACACCACTGACATCAGAACCACCAGTTGCAACTGCTGGCTACTAGGTTAGAGAAGAGAACTGGATGCAGTTCAAGGCAGATTTTTTTTTTGTCCCAGAGACACTCAGATCATCTTGTACCGTTGTCTACCTCAGTATTTGATACATAGTGCAACCCCTCAGCTTGCATAGCTTCTTACTGAAGCAGCTTATTCATTGGTACATATTTCACTCAGAGCTTCATGAGGCACTATTGGATGAAGGCTCTGTGGGGCTAGATGAATGCAGGAGCAGGTGCTTGAATTGTGCTGAAAGACTCTGGAAATGTACAAACACATATACTTTTTACAACAAACTGTTTTGGGCTGGCATTGGTTCCACTTCACCATTGGTAGCTTACATGATGGTCTGCACTTGCTCTGATGGGATTTGTAAAAAAAGGGAAGATGACTAGCATACACATATACATATACATGTATACACTGAGATAATAATGTTGCTTTTTTACGAGTAATTCAGTCTTGAACAAGGGTCAAAACACTTATCCAAAACAAAGTAGGAAAATCTGCACCATGAAAATAGGTTTTCTGGGTTTAATAGAGAGGTCAAACTTTCTCCCCCCATCCCTGGAATATGTAAAGTGTATCTGCTGGCTGCAGACATTATCCTTTATGAGGGCCATAGAGAATGAATTGTTTGATCACTGTGCTTTCAGGTTACTACAGAACCTCTATTATACAGTGAAGAAATGTACAGCGTGTTTTCATTTGGCTACACTATCGTTGAAAAACATGTATGTGGTGTTCTGAAAACTGGAACAGAAACAATATTGAATGCAGTAAATCATCACCACTGCCACAAGGGCAAGATGGTAGCTATGGTAACATCATATTAGTGGCAGAGAGTCACATGCAGTTTTCCCTCCTTGTTTCTTTTACAGCAAATTTAACCAACCTACACCAAGTTATGAGGATGAAGGCAATGATTTTGTTGAATGTGCAGGTTCTCCCCAAATATATGCTCATGTAATGAAAAGCTCCCTGAGGCACTCAGCATCTTATAGCCTCTGTCTTGCAACCAGCAATGCTTTTATATTTTATTTTATTTTATTTTATTTTATTTTATTTTATTTTATTTTAATCTGAGTAGCTGAGGGAAAAATCCCAGTTCTTATAAGCTTTGATAGTTTCGTTAGTTCAAATAGAAAGAACAGAGCAAACTAAGGTTTATTGCAAGTCTTGTTCCAAGATAATGCTGACAGAACTGAGATGAAGAACAAGATGGCCCCTCTCTCATTGTCATTCCAGATACATAAATTAGCAAGATTGATAGACTCTTTTTATGCTTTATTTATTAATTTTACTCATTAATGGTAGATTCACTGCACTTTTGCATAATGGGGTAGTTTAAAAATGTTAGGATGGGCCAATGAGCATGAACAGCTATGTCTCATAGCTTTTGGGAGGTATTTCATGGATTGTAGCTTCCAGAATCCCCCATTCTGTTATATTCTGGGAAATGTCATCCAAAAAGTAACCTTTTGAAGTTCTGAATCCAACACATTGCTTCTGTGCTTCCAGAACATGTCTGCTTGCTGTCCACTCAAAACAGCAATGTTGCCAGTGCCATGCATGCATTATGTGAATACCTCAATATTTGCATCAACATAATCCATTTCCACGCAGCACAAGATGCTTTAGGGGAGGAGCTGCTGTCACTGGCCTCTAATGGAGAGAAGCCAAGTGTAAGTCTGGCAGGTGTAATTGCACTTGGATGTTGATGGAGGGAGGTGGAGTCAGAGGATATTGAATTCCTTCCACCTCCCTTCACTTCCCCTTTGATGCCGTTTGCTTTGACCCCGACTCTTGCCTCCAGTGCATTGTGAGCTTTGCTCAATGCTCAGGGGCCAGGTAATATTTTTTCCCCTTTTATCTGGGGATTTTGCCTACCCCACACTGTACTTGGGGGACTTTTACGATTGGCTTTATGGTTTCTTGGCTAAGGGTGGAGTCCTTGAATAGGTAGTCACTTGGCAGGTAGTGGAGGAACAAAAGTAGCAGGTATGGTAAACATTTTGACACCCTTTTGGTGGAGGCTCTGGAACTGCCTCTTTAGGTCCAGTGAGCTACTCTGACACCCCCAACCCCATAGTCATATTAATAAATTGGCAATATCTAATAATTAGGTCAAATGTATTCTTCCACATAGTGTGGCCATTAACATAAACTAAGGAACTAGGAAAAACCCAAAGACAAACATTGCTTAGTCAGGAATGCACTTAGGAAGAGGCCACCTAAATTCTAAAGAAATGTTAATTTGCAAGGCAACAGAAGGCATGTACACCTGGCTAATCCCATTTGCCCAGGCTGGCAACTTGCAGCCTATAAACTACCCTCGTTAATTTTCCTCAGCCAAACAAAGGAAGTTGTTTCCTCTCTTTCATTCACAAAGCATTCAACCATTAAAATGCTATTAACATATCCAGAATGCCTTTGTTTCTCTCAGAGCAAGATCTCAAAGTACTGTCTTCTACTCAAAATCCTATCCCCAGAAGGCAAATATTTATTATTAAAAAAAACCTTGAAAACTGTCTTCAGGTCCCCCTCCTACATCTATGCTTCCAGTTTGCTGACTGACCCTCAGAGCACCACTCTTAGACCCCCACTCTGCCAGTTTCTTCCATGACCTCATCTCTACAGGAAAAGGTGTTGTATCACCCACTGAAAACTCCCTTTGCCATTCCTCTATCTCAATCTGTCCCATTTATTTTGCTAGTCTTGCATGGATGCTTGATGCCTGAATGTGTGCATGAATGTGGTTATTATTACTTTTCCAAATAAAGATTATTGTTATTCTATCTAGGTTATGCCCCCTCCTTAGTACTAATACAGTTAGTCACAAGATCCTGCTGTTACCCCCCTTCTTGCATTGCCAAGTCGAGTATATTAACCCCCCACCAAATTAATGTTGATATTTTGAGGGTCCTCAAGACCCCAGAGTGATTAGGGTAACAGTTCCATGGCCTGAGGGTGGGAAAAGCGATTACCATTGGGGCTGGCCTGGGGGCCTTGCCCTCACTTTAAGCCCTACAACTTGGGGGGGGGGTGTCCTTGGGTCTGCTTTCCAGTTGATGGCAGGACAAAGAGTAACCCAACTATTGGATTTCCCTTAGAGCTCAGGTGTTGACGAGGAAGGGATGATGCCTGCCTTGGCTGATCTCACATTTTGTTGCTCCCCACCTTCTTAATATTCTCCAGTTTTATTCCTTTTAAATAGGTTTTAGGTTAAATAAAGTGGCCCTTATTCAACCCAGGTTTCTGTGTCTGGTTATTCCATGATTGGTCAGCAGTGCCTTCTAGAGTCTGTGATCCAGCCTGAGGGCCAGTCTGCTTCTCAGTGGCACTATCTGTGATATACTGGGATAAAGTAACTGAGCCAACAAGCCAAACCCAGCAACAAAACATTAGGGAGAGCAGAAGGCAGTCCACTTTCTACCATCTGCTGCCTGGGGTGGGTACATCATTCTGCCTAGTTGTTCTACCTAATGATTAAGCCAGCCTGGTCTCAGGTGCAGTTGTACATACCATTATTCTGGCATATATCGGTTAAGCAAATGTTAGATACAAATAATTGTTTTGTGTGCCAAGACAAAATTCCCCCCAATACATTGCAATGATATTTTTATTGTTTGTTGTTGTTAACTGTCATCAAGTCAACTTTGACTTATGGCAGCCCTGTGAATGAGAGACCTCCAAGTCACCCTGTCATCAACAGCCCTGCTCAGGTCTTGCAGACTCAGGGCTACAACTTCCTTGAATGAGTGCATCCAATGGAAAAGCTATATTTTAAAATATGTATTTTAACAGCTGTTAAACAACAGAGAAGCAAAAACAGACCCTATATTGCAGTTTCTCTTCCTTTCCAGAAGGTGTTGCAGTCTCTCATTGTTGCCTCTCTGGCTAAACATAGTAAAGTCTTAAGCCAGAAGCCAGAATTCAACCCATAAAGGGCAAACCCAGTTAATTTCTTCTCCAATACTTCCTCTCCACATAGCAGATGGTGATTTTGAGCTGATCTCTCAATAAGTACGGTAAGCAAGAACTTTTTCTCCCAGACTTTCAATTCCATCTCAATTCTCTTCACTCTTTTAAGACCACAGAGGTCCTTTACATGTATTAGATTTCAATTACTTTTCCTCAGTTATTCTTTAGGGTTTAAAAGACTAATATCTGACACAAAATTTCCATAAATAATTTATTCACTCAGCTTTAATAATATGCACATTTCTTAAAGCACAAACAGTTTTATATGTAATTCGCTCACTTTTCCTCCACATAAGCATTAAAAGCATATTGGCAGTGGAAGGTATTTATGCCCAGCTACTAAGAAGCTTGCTTATTGTACAATCATCTTCAATATCAATGGTAGTTTTAAAAATCTGGGTACAAAGCTCGCTGCTGTTCTGGCTGGCATGATGGAGCAACAGCACTGAAGGGACAGCTGCCATTTGCAGTATTGGCTGGTCTGGGGACAACAATCCCCATTCTTGGGAATTGGAATGTATAGTAAACATTTCCAATTTGTGGGCCATTACTTTGTTTTCCATATGTGTTTCTCTGCATTGATTATTATAGTAAGTCTCCTTGTTCCTGGGCACAAATAATAGAACAGTTGCATTCAGGGTTCTGATTTTTTTTTTGTCCTTTTTTGCTTCTCAACTGTCCTAAACCACTTGAAGAGTATCATTTACCATCCATTGAGGCTCCTCTTTCTTTTTGGCTGAAGATAGTGTCTTTTTGCATTCCTCCCTGACAATGTCCCTAGCTTCAGTCCAGAGTTCTTCTAGCTCCCGTCAATTAGATTTAACAGTGCAAATCTATTTTTTACATTCACTTTAAATTTTAAGGGAATTGTCTTCAGATTGTATTTTGGCATGATGGTTAGTTTACCTTTTTTTGTCTAGGTTTACTCTATTTTCATGGTCTGCTATCTGTTCTTTGTCTTGTTTTTGCAGAGATAATGGAGCTTCTCTGTCTTCTGCTTCCAATTATGTATATTTGATTTCTATATTGTCCATCAGGTGATGTCCATCTATACAGTCACCTCTTTTGTTGCTTGAAGAATGGGTTTGAAATGAACAAACTGTTGGGCTCACAAAATTGCTTCAGTTGCTCTCCTGCTTCATTTCTTGATTGTAGGCCAAGTTTTCCTACAGTCTTTCAATCTGCAATCCTAATTTTGCATTGCAATTGTCTATGGGGTTGTCTAAATGGTCAAAATAATCCTTTTGGTATTTTCTTGAAATGCAATCTGTCTTAATAGGAATCCACATCAGATCACAGTATTCAGAAGGAGGGGGGCAAATCCACTGTAAACTCCACTGGGACAGCCTTTATAGCTTTTCCCATATTTTTTAAAAAGCTCTGTAGAGAATGTTCATTGTGTGTCAAAGTGTGAAATGGTCCCCCTCCCCTCACCCTTACCCCAATAAGACACAGACACAGTGATACTTTCAGAAATATATTGTAACATAAGATGGTGTATATATATATATATATATATATATATATATATATATATTTCTGTATTGACAGTAAATGGCCACAACTTTATTTGATGACAGTTGCTTAGGTTGGCACATAAGCATGTGTTTGAATCCTATTCATCGACCAACCCGCCTGTCTGGTTGATGAATTCTCTGTCAGCCTGCCTGCTGACAGCCATCCACCCCACCGGGGAGGAGTCCTTGTAGGCTTATCATTTGCCTACCTGCCTCCATTCCTCCCCTGTGGGCCACCATAACCTGTGATCCAACACTTCCTAGAAAAGGGCAGGGGAGTCCAGGACCAAATGCCCCCAAATGGTGTGCATATCCTGGACCCCCTCTCCTGGGTCTCCATGAACTTGAACTTGGCCTAGAACTTAAATTTGGCCTAGAACTTGAAGTTGAAGGAGACCCCTGTAACCCCTGAGTTTGGATCAGAACCCCATGCCAACCTCCAATCTTACTGAAACTTGTAACATGAGAATAATCAAAACATTATCACAATAACAAAGCATAATACACCAAACAGAACAGAGGGAGGGAGGGAGGGAGGGAGGGAGGGAGGGTGGGTCTTTGGCTCTCCGTGAGCCACTGCCTGGTCCGACATTGCAGTCAGGACTAAACACCCAACCGCTAGACCAGAGGAAAAAACCTGCTGCCTCAAGCAGACCTTCCCTCCCAGCCAATCAGAAGGCTAGGGCCATTCCTGCCCCTGATTGGATGTGGCAAGTACAAATTGGCCAGTCATGGAGAGGGAGCCTCTCCCTGATTTACAGTCCCTCTTCCCAGGCAGGCAAAGCCTGCTGGGAAGCAGAGACCCAGCATGGTAGCACCCATGAAAGCTAGCCATGCAGAGAGATCATCAGGGGACACTCCAGGCCGTGCAAAACATTCGCCAGGTATGTCTGGGCACCTGGCTTGTTGCTCATTTGGACAATTGGATTCACATTCATTCATGTGGAAGCTGATTGGTTAGATGTGGATGGAGGGTAGAGATTACTAACAAGGCAAACACCTGGAAGCACCATATTGGATTTTCACTTTAGTGATTGAGTGCTCACGTGATGAAACAGCCTTTTTCTTTTCTGTTAAAAATGTATTTAGTTAGGCAGAATATCACACTTTTCTGCCTTAGATTTTTTTTTTTAAAAAAAAATACTGTTCAGCAGCAATAAAAGTGTGAGCTTTTGCACCCACTGTCTTGATTGGCAGGCATGCCGGTTGGGACAGCAAAAGCAAATTGCTTTGCATGTCTGAGATTTTGCAGGAAAACTGTTAAGACAAATAGAAGTTGCTTCAAATTTGCATTAGTGCACATCAATCCACATTTCCCCCTTCATATAGACAGACCCTATGATTAACAAGAAGTACCATTTTGGTGTGTGATCAGTTTACTCCTGGATTCAGTCAATTTCTTCTTCTGCCTCTGTAGTTTGAGCATAAACTTGGATTATGTTTATATGATGGGTTCTCCCTGAAGTTTTATTGACATTATTCAGTCAGACTTTGCATTATATCCTTTGACTACTTTTGCTACATCTCTCCAACCCATTTCTCCTTAGATTTTAATTTCCTGATTAAAACACTGCATAGTTATCTGACTCAAAATGTCCCATCCTTGTCCACGTTAGTTCGCTCACTCCAAGTCTGCAAGTTTTATATGTTCACTTCTTGTTTTACTATGTCTGTCTTCCCCAATTCATGCTCCTCATATTCCATGTTCCAATAATATGTGTTTTATGTAAAGTCGAAGGCTTTCACAGCTGGCATCCATAGATTTTCCTTGTTTTTTTCTCAGGCTGTGAGGCCATGTTCTGGAATCGTTTCTTTATGACATTTCACCTGCATCTGTAGCTGGCATCTTCAGAGAACAGTTGAGTAGAAATGTGTCTGGGGTTTATATTCTGTGAACCCCTATAGGGGAGTATATGTAAGTTTGTGTAATTGAATGGTTAGTTTCTGGGTATAGAAATGCAATTATCTGCTGGGAATCCCTATGTCCCTGGGTGGAATTCCTTTGTAAGTGTTGAGTTTTAATTCTATTGTATTTCAAAACTGGGAGCCAGATTTTGTTTACTTTTAAGGTTTCTTCTTTCCTGTTGAAGTTGTCCAGGTGTTTGTGGATTTCAATAACTTCTCTGTGCATTCTGACATGATAGTTGTTCGCCTGGTCCAGAAATTCGGTGTTTTTAAATAACATTTTGTGTCCAGGTTGGTTTATAACATGTTCTGCTACTGCTGATTTTTCTGGTTGGCCCAGTCTGCAGTGTCTCTCATGTTCCTTGATTTGTGTTCGAACACTATGTTTTGTGGTCCCTATGTAAACTTGTACACAGCTGCATGTTATGCGGTAAACTCCTGCAGCTGTGAGAGGGCCTCTTTTGTCCTTCGCTGAGCATAGCATTTCTTGGATTTTTATTTTTATTTTGTTTGTGTATAGATTGTTTGGAGGTTGTGTTTCCTCATCATTTTCCCTATTCTGTCTGTGACTCCTTTGATGTGTGGTAAAAATACCTTCTCTTTGGGTGGCTGTTTTTCTTCTTCATTCTTGAGAACATCAACAGTTGAACGTCTTTTCAGCTTGAGTCGAGTTGCATCATTAACCACAGCACTACTTGTAGTTGTCATCTGCTCTAGTCCAATAGCTTGATGAGTGCCTTCCAAACTGAGAGTGTCATCTTCTGGCACTATCTCGTTTCAACTTGAATTGTCTCATCATAGGGTTTTCATGGTAAAAGATATTCAAAAGAGGTTAACCATGCCTCCTTCTGCACAGTACTAACAAGTGTTGGCTATGGTGCCACTGCTAATGTCTCTGAGAGATCCTCCCCACTACTGCTGCTGCCCACTACTGGGTCACTCCCCACTACTGCTGCTGCCCAGTAGCTGTTTGGCACATTTAGGAGATTTTCAGACCGCATTTCAGCGTGCCTAGGGCAGGAGGAGCTTTCGGGAGAGGGACGGCGATCTTGCGCAGCAGGGGGGCATTTTCGGACGCCGTTGTCCCTCTCCCGAAACCAACCGTGTCACTTCCGTGAAGCTTTGGAAGCCGCAGAGCCATATTTTAATCACAGAGGTTGCCCGTGATTAAAATATGGAGCTGAAGCTTCCAAAGCTTCACGGAAATGACACGTTTGGTTTTGGGAGAGGGACAATGGCGTCTGAAAACGCCCCCCTGCTGCGCAAGATCGCCGCCCCTCTCCCGAAAGTTCTTCCCGCCCTAGGCACACTGAAATGCGGTCTGAAAATCTTCTTAGTCTGGGTCTTCAGCAAAACCTTGTCTTACTTGGGAGACCCTGCCAGCAGCACTGGCTCCATCTGCATAAGCTCTTGCCTCACAGTAGCATGCAATCCTACCACAATAGAAAGGTAACCATTAGTGGAAATCCTTTATTGGGCCAACTAAAAAGGACCAAACATATTGTGCAAGCTTTCAAGTCCCATAGACTTCTTCATCAGGAATGGATGCAAAAAGTTCAGTTTTAATGGAAGAAATGTGACAATGGAGGGCCACAGAACTCCATCTTTCTTGAGAACCTAATGCTGAGTTAAGATGGAGGGAGGTTTCATACAGGTAAAAGCCACACCCCTTGTTGGTCATGAGACATTTGGGACACAAAAGCAAGGGAAGACAGTAAATGTTTTTCTCCATTGTTAGAAACAAAGGTAGTTTCTTTGAGATTTAGCTTATATCTGGATTTACCAGTCTGGTTGGTTTATGTATGCAGATTTTGCATCCATTGCCATATATCAGTGAGCTGCATATAATTGTGGACTTCCCACTCAGCAATTGATTCAGCAGGTCTACTGTAGGTAGGACTAGTAATTGGATTGCAGTCTGTGCCATTTTGGCAGGGGACTAAAGGAAGGTGAACTTAAAGAACCTTTGGTAATTACAGGGGTAGCTATATATGGAGTCATTTTCATATAAATACATTAAGCATTCTAGCTGCAGTAACAATCATGGGATAAGAACAGGGGAAATCAGTGGAATATCTCTTTATTTTTATTTATTTATTTATTTTTATTTTATTTTTTTTGGAAAGCACAACTCTGTGTGTAATCCTCTGAGCTGGCATGTATATCCTATAGAGATATTTTTATAGGAATGTTTGATAAAAATGCACAAGTAGGTATGGGGCATGAGGGTGGGGGGTAGACATCAACCTGGTCTTTACACCTGGGAATATTTCACCTATTTTACGAAATGACTTTAGAGATGGTTTGAAATGTTTCTATATCCACAAGTAGCAAATTATCCTTTATACAAGCCTATGTTAAAATAAACATACCATACCATACCATACAACATACCATAGCATTCCCTTTGTATTTCTTTGAATGGCTCAGAGTTTATTTCAATATTTTACTCATTTCATTGCAATGTTCTTTTGTTCCCAAAGTGCCGAGGAAAATGAGGCCTTTGAAGTTCTCTCAGACATTATCTCAGTCAAATTATCCAGTATCAAAAACCTTAGGAATTTAATACAGGAGGTGTAATTGTTGAGTTTGCAATCATGAAAGTTTAAGTCACAATGAAGGCAGTCTTTTGCACAAAGGGATTATGGGAAGTGATTTCATAGAGGCTTTGTCAATTTTCTATTATTTGTCCAAGTATCTGAAACCGTGGAAGAGGATGTAGTCACTATTATTGAAGCCTCCCCATTCTATATAATCACCATTTTCATTGGCCAATCATGGAGCATTCAGCATTGATAAAAGTGGGTTATTTCTGTTACACATAAAGCTGCAAATGTGAAGTGCACCATTTTGGATAATCCTCCTTGTTATGAGTTATGTTTGATAAATATGAATTGCAAGTAGACTTTGATACTTAAGGCAGGAAGCTGCCTCTTGCCAGGGTCTGCACACATTGTAAAGAGGCATATTGGAAGGGTAGGACAGTGGTTTTGCATCTCTGGAGAACTCAAACCTCAGTTTAAAATACAAACTGGAATTTCCCTTCCTCCTGCTGACAAGGAAATTTTCTTATTGAGAGCAATCGGTGCTTAACTATTTTGTTTACCCCCATTAAATGGAGACCATGCCAAACTGGTTCAGACTGGTAACACCCCCCCTGTAAGGTATTCTGCAATTTCAAGAGATGTTGGACAATCCTATTTTGATTTGAAGGCGGGCAAAGGTCTATACTTAATTGGTGTTGTCTCATGTGTGCAACTCCATTGTTTGTCTCTCCAGACCATCAAAGCATTATTACCAGTGCCCAGAGGGTGAAATGCAGAGGTCACATTCACACCTGCCCTTCTTGAACACAAGCTATATGCTTTGCACTCATCACTCTAAGCACCTGGGGCCCTTTTGAACCCACCAATAAAATAATATTGCCATGTTTTGCTGCATCCAGAGGTGCCCCTCACTCCAGGTGAAATGTTAGAAAAGGGCTATATATATATATATATATATATATATATATATATATCTAGGCCAGAGAGATAGAGTCTCTCTAACCTTTTTCCATTCTCTTTTTTCCAGAACCTCACTCTCGAGAAGTTCTCTCTCTTTCCCTGCCCAGAGGATTTCCTTCCTCCACATGGTGCCCTTCATCAGCTGCCCTGACCATCCAGCATACCATCCAGCATACTCTCTTTGTATCAGAGAGTGAGAAATTTCATGTGTGTCTTAGGCTGTAGCCCCTTAAACTTAGCTACACCCATATGCCCCCTTACATTGGTTAGGAGTAGGGTTTTTAGTACCTGTTCCATCATTCCCTTCTTTTTTCTTTGAGAAACTGCTGTTAACAGCTTAAATTGAATAAAGACTGTTCTGTTGGTGTCTACTGCTATCTTTTTTTTGTCTTTAATAAAGAAATGGTTGTTTTTACTACAAAATCAGCTTGTTCTCAATCTGATTTCTTCCCTTCTACCTCAATTTTACTTGGAGACACTCTGGTTAATCATTGTTTTTAAGATCTTTAGCCTGTAAAGTCCTGCAGAGAATTAATGCCTAGAGGAGCTTTTTCCCCAAGCCAGTAAACCCAGTGCACTGCTCTTAACATTCCTGTTAACAAAAATAATCTGAAACTTTTCTGAAAGTCCATTAAAAGTGTTAGCACATCAGGGAGAAAAATTATAGCCTAACCCACTTCCTGCATGTCAAAGTTCTACATTAGAAAAACTGAAAAATAGCATACACAAATAAAATTATCAAAACCACCCCTCCCTTGAAGTGCAGTGAATCATATCATCTGGAAAATATAATTTCATGATAATAAACTGTTACTAGGCAACATAACATCCATTTCTTTTATCAGTTTTCTGTATGCAATGTGCATGTCTATGCATTATATAAGTAGTTGGGGTGGGGGAACCCTACACATTCCAGATTGAAATGAAACATTGTATAAGTCTAGCAAGAACTATGAAACATTGGAAAAACAGATCTAATAATCACCTAAAATCAGTGTGACTGTCATCCAAGGGACTGAGTCCAATCACATCACAAGATAATTACCACCTTTTAACAAATATGGCTGGTGGCTCTGTTACTTTTAGGTGATGAATCCACACTCTGGTTTATAGGAGCTACTCTTGGGGTCATGGATGCTATTCATAGTGCTGAAATCTATTCCCCAATTGGTTCAGAAGTTAGGATAATGCAAGTAAAACTGGGAGCAGCTGTTGTAAAGGAGTGAATTCACCACCAAAGTAACAGATTCACTGCCCACAACTATGTCTTAAAATGATCGTATCAGCTCTTCCCCCCTTCTGTGTATTTAACTGGTTTTCATAACTCAGATAATACTTTCTATATCTTTTCTATTAAATATTTTTCTTTGTCACACCATTGTAAACATTTCTGCTCTCAAAAGTACTACACTTAATCATAACCAAAATGTTAAGATGGAAATCATCCAAAATAAATCTATAATGAAAATTCTAGAATTCTCCAAGGGCATCCCACCATATATAAGGAATGAGACTGAGTTGCCCTCAATTACTGTAAGAATGCACCTGTCATTGTTATAGGAGTTCAATATCCTTTCAGAAGACTGTCTAGTTAAATCCTGCTATTTGTACCACTGGGAGAAGAATCAGTGGACAAAAGTTCTGTCTCATACCCTACAAATATATCCCTTGTTCTTGTGGTTGTTATTATTTGCCATCAAGTCACCTTTGACCTATGGTGACCTAATACATGAGAGACCTCCATGAGCCCTGGCCATCAATAAACCTACTATGATCCTGCAAACTCAATGTTGTGGCTTCCTTGATTGAATCAATCCATCTGTAAAGTGATTTTCCTCTTCTTTTTCTGCCTTCCACTTTACTGAGCATTACCATCTTACCCAATGAGTAATGCTTCCTTATGATATGTCCAAAATACAACAGTCTTAGTTTAGACATCTTGGCTGTCCTTTGTAGAGGATGGTAATTCTTGCAGTAGAAAAAAAAAATCTGTGATTGGTCCTTGAGTTCAGAATCTGGTTCAGAAATCAAAATTCACTCTGTGGTGTCCACACTTTAAGAGAAACAGGATTTAACTCATGGCAAAGTAAAATAAAGGATTTGGGGTCAGATTACTAATAACTTCATAGGTTCAGAAGTGGAAAGTGTTATCACTTTGATGGAGGATGATTTCCTTATATCAGTTATCAAGTAGGCATTTTTACTTTCTTATCTTTCAAAGCTGGGAAAAATATTTTGGCATCTAAACCTTTTGATTCTTTGGGTAAGCTGTAGTTATAAGCAAAATAAAACAAAATCCAAAATCCACAAAGCCGTGATACCTTTATTGGGCCAACTAGAAAGTACAAAATACATTATGCAAGTTTTCAAAAGTAGGTGAAGCAAGTGTAGCTTTGAAAGCTTATATAGTGTACTTTGTCCTTTTTAGTTGGCCCAATAAAAAATATTGCTCTTTTGTGGATTTTATGGATTTTGCTGCATGACCAACATGACTACCCCAAAATATATTTGCTGTGGTTTTAAGATTAACCTTAATATATGGATCTCTTTTATTGGACCTGGCAATACTGTCACTAGTCTGGATTTTAAAGTTTTATTTATATATCATTTGTATGCTTTGATATGCTGTGTTTTAACTTGTGCTTACAACAATAAATTTGTTTTCTTTTTACTAAAAAGTAAGCTATAACAGTGGATGTGTTTTTTTTTTAACTAGCTGTACCTGACATAACAAAACCATTTTAAAAACTCCCCAAAAACCACCCGGTAGACCTCATGACAACACTGTAAGGTAGGCCAGTGGATTTTTATATTCCTCCTCCCCCTTCTCAGTGTTCCACACTTTTCCTTGCTGAGGGTGACTTGCTCTGCTGTTCTGCTGCTGCAGCAGCCGCCACCAGTTGACTGCCTGGGTCCCATTGCAGGCAGCCCACTGCCAGGACCAGTTGACTGTCTGGGTCCTGTTGCAGCAGCAGTGGCCCACTGCCACCACCAGCTGATTGCCTGGGTCCAATCACAGGGGACTCGTTATCATTGCCACCACCAGTTGACTGTCTGGGTCCCAATCTGGGCCACAGATTGATTGGCAGGAGTAGATTGTGAGGTGGAGAAGGAATTTGCATGTGGTTGGTGATTGGTTGGGTGTTTCCTGAGCATCCAGTCAGCACACTGAGAAAGGCAACATACCCAAGAGCACAATATAAATAGATAGCTGCCTGATCCCACTTGAACTGCCATGGCTGCATCCTATGGAATACAGGGATTTGTAGTTTGGCTTAATTTGGTTAGAATTCTCTATTAGGGAAGTCTAAGCTACCTCGCCAAACTACAAATTGCAAGATTTCATAGGGTAAAGTAATGACAGTTAAAGTTCAAGGGATCAAAACAAATTATATATTTTTTTCTATATAGATTTATTTTGTTGATCCAGTTTGGGTCCCAGGCTTGGAGAGAGGCAAGATATAAATTAAATTAAATGAATAAATAAATAAATAATCACATTTGATAGAAATTGTTCCTTTCTACATGTGTATAGGATTTCAGCTGAAGTTGTACAATATCTTTCTTCTCATTTATCACATTTAATTCAATCAAGATGAAAAATACACCTCCTTCCTCTAAACATGAACCCAAACTTTTAGCTAAAATGGCTAATATTTTCAGAGTAATGCATCCTGAAAAAAGTATTCTGAGATACTCTTGTAGGCACATTGTTTAATTGTTTGTAGTGTTTCCATGCCACTTACATTGTGGAAAAGATCTCAGATAAGGACCATTGGTCGGGTTGCCTGAGGACCAGACTGTTCTGAATTTCAACTTGGTGGCTCTGGATGATATGTCTGTAATGTATGCCTTTATAAGGAAATGGAACAGCTGTAGCAATACTGGCAGGAAGTTGCGACTGATTAAGACTGCGTGTAAAGTACTGCATTAACCTATTTTCAAACTACTGCACTCTATTCATTTAATTAATGTATGAAACCAGAAGCAATTTCCTAAGCCCAGGCTGAATTCCGTGTCCCAGATCTTCTTCACTACATTGAAAATGAACTGGTTTTGATTCCTTTTCCAGTTGTCATTTTGCTGTAAGATGTATTTACTAAATATGAATTTTCACACATGTACACACACACACACATCAGAGAGAGAGAGTATTGTGGAATTCATACAGTTAAACTGGGTAAATTAGATTGTTGCAAATTCTTTTGCAACACAATGTGGCATGATGAAGAAACATTTACAGAGTATAGAGGATGATGCATAGATATAAACAAAGCAGGAAGAAGGCCTCCACTAGAAATAGGTGGGGAACTATCAAGGAAATGCAGAGCAAAATGGGGGTGGGGAGCATCAAGAAGAACCTAATGAAGTGAGAGCAGACTCCTAAGAAGGAAAAGCACTGGTGTGATTAAGTGTCATGACCTGGGGATGGCAACTCACGAGTCTGTGACAGCTACAGCTGAACCAGTGATGGCTGCAGAAGCACAGATTATGACATGGAGAAACAAAGGAGATTTTCATATAGGGAAAGTAACCCCCGGGGAGATAGGGAGAGAAACGGAACTGTTCCAGTTGCAACACTCCGTTTCACATTCCCCCTTCCTTCTCCCAATCTCCCATCGTCCTCCCTCCATCCTGCTTCCATTTCCCTCTTGGAATGTTCTGCAATTTTTTACTAATGAAGAACTTTCATTAGTAAAAAAATAATGCGATGGAAATGGAAGCAGGACGGAGGGAGGACAACGGGAGTGCTGCAACCGGAACAGCCCCGTTTCTCTCCTGATCTCCCCAGGGGGTACTTTCCCTGTGTGAAAATCTCCAATGAAGTAATTTCCCTCTGATGTTCAGAGCCCAGAAGTGTCTGTGTTGTCTTCTCTTTGGAAACATTCTCTAAGGTGTGGTTTCAAGATGGCCTCTTTGGGAATCTGTAGATAGCACTGGTGAGTTGGGGGTGGTACGTTGGGGGCAAAAGTAATCAGAACCAAAAAGCTGTGACTATGCAGCTTTAGAAACCTGAGGAAGAACAAGACATTGTCTTCCTTGGAGGACTCAGGCAGTGGAAGGCAAGCAAAAGTTTCCCTGTGTCCATGCTTGGTAACTTCCGTTCAATGTACTTGAGTTTGCTGAGGTATGAGCTGCCCTCTCTCAGTCATTCTGTCCTCCAACATTATATTTTGCCTAGGACACTGAAATCCATTCACATGGCCCTGAACAAGACTTAGGACAGAACAAACGGCATACATTTCACTGTCCCACATACAATCATCAGAAAATCAGAGAGGCACACTCAAGAACTGCTTACAATATTGCTATCAAGGATGAGCCACCCTTCTTCAACTTCCCACCACTTAGAAAACTGCTACCATTGTTCCACATATCCTCCATTCGTTTCCTCAAGCAACCTAGAAGCCCTGCATTGCATTCAAATCCTCCCCAATGTGAGGCTACATTGGGAAAATGAAACAAAAGAAATACTTTTAAAGGATATTGATTCTGCAACCTTGCTCAATCTTCATTGGGGATTATACCTTGATCTGCCCCTTTTAGAAACCATGGAAAGGTCCAGTTGTGGACCTCTCATTGTTCCATCTTGTGGTCTCCTAATTCTATCTCTGGTTGTTATAGACAACATTTAAAAAATGGAATATTGGTAAACTTGCATGAGTTTCCTCTCTGAGAACACACAAAATGAGTATGATTGTTAAAAAAAAATCTAGGACTCAAGGTTGGGTTTCAATTTTACTTTGTGTTCTGGAGGAATAAAAGTTAGCATCTGCAGTTAAAAGGCTGTGATGGCCTGTGGAGGGCATAGTGTGTTAAAGCTTTAGTCCGTTACATGAAATTTCAGAGGCTCGTGAGCTAGTTTTACATGCCAGTAAAGTGCATACAATTATTCAGAAATTCGGCCATGCACCAAACTTCTCTTCATGAGACTCTTTCCCTTTTGCTGATGAAACTCATGCATGAATAATGGATCTGATGGAGATCCATCACATTAATATTGAAAGAAGAGTTGCATCAACCTGCCATTCACCTGCTCTATTTGCATCAGCGGCAAGCCTAGAGTGCAGCGGATTGTTTTTCCATATCCATAGAGGGTGAACTGGCACCATATTACTAAAAAATAATAATAATAAAATAAAAATTAAGAAATAACCATAGGATACTACTAGGGCTCTCATACTGAGGAAGTGAGAGGATGAATTGCAGGCCAGGGTATTAGTGAAATGGCTCCAAAGAAGGGTAAAGGAGGCAGCAAGGGCAACGGGCCTGTCCCAAAGCACCCCACTGCATCCCTCCCTGCCCCTTCATCCGGTGATGAGGAGGAAGAAATTCCCTGGAAGGCAATCCTGGATAGGATTCAACAATTAGAAAGAGTGCAGAGATTGGGGGGGTAAGGAATTACCAGGTCAGCCTAAACACCCAACAAAAAAAGGGAAAATTAACTAACCAAATTCTCGCATGCTTAGATGCCTTGGAAAACGGATCCATGGGGATGAGGTTTCAGGATCTAAGCCAATGGAGGAAACAGATGTGATACCATCTTGCTCTGATGAGGAGCCCGAGCCTGGTGACGTACAGAATCCATCTGGTGAGTTGCATGTTGATTCACCCTCACACAACAAGACACTTTATTGGCCATGGGCAGGTTGGCCCGCAGCTGCACAGAACACCATGGTACAGGGGGCAGGAGTACAGGGTGTGCATCCCAGGTGGCCCATGTCTCCACAAGATGTTGGCTGGGGAGGACCTCAATGGTCACCCTGGGGTCCCTGTGCTTTTCCTGGGGGTAACACACTATCTTGTGGCACCCCTCCAGCCCCGATAACCACCCAAAACCCAGGATATGATACAGTAGCCTACTAAGCAATCCCTTTTGGAGAGATGTCTCTCCCCCTAGGCGATCACTTACTACAGTCTACTAGGGACAAGATACTGAGAAGGGAATATGTGGATGTATTTTCCTTATTATATAGGGAACTTGAGAAAAAAGATAAAGAGGATTTGGATGAGAAAGAGAAGGAGAAATTAAAGAAAAGGAAAGTTGAGAAGACTTGGTCCAATTGGCTGTCTGTTTTTTTAATTTTGGCAGGTGTTTTACTGAAAGCTCAGCCGCATTGGGCAGCGGCCTAAACCACCCGCTACTAATCCCAGTCAGAAAATGCTTTGCTGGGAATTCAGTTCACATGGTAGTTGCTCATGGAAACCATGCAAATTTGCCCATGAATGCTCCATATGTGGGGCACCCTATTCCTTTCGGAATTGCCCAAGAGGCAAGGGGCAGTTTTTGGGGCTCCAGAGGAGGTCAAGGGTCAAGGGTCAGGCAGAGGTGGCGGATCTTCCTCCCAGCCTCAAAAAGGGACCCAGTCCAATTAAGTTAGCAGTGTTAGATTGATGGCTGGCCGTATACCCTGATAGACAGGCAGCCATTTATTTGTCTCAAGGTTTTCAATTAGGTTTTAGGATCCTGTACAAAGGGGCACAGCACCCCTTTTGGGCACGTAATTTGCAGTCAATTAAAGGTAAAGAACATATAGTTAGGGAGAAGATACGTAAGGAGGTATTTGAAGGCAGGGTGATTGGCACCTTTGACAAGCCCCCCTGTCCCTAACGTTAGGGTATCCCCCTTGGGCATCGTTCCCAAGAAGGCACTGGGAGAATTTAGATTAATCCATCATTTGTCCTATCCAAAAGGGGAGTCAGTCAATGACTCCATTCCCCCAGAATTCTGTACAGTACGGTACACTTCATTCGATGCAGCCATATGTGTGGTACGGAGGCATGGTATAGGGGCAGAGCTGGCAAAATGCGACATTAAATCAGTATTTCGCCTTCTCCCAGTGCATCCCCAGGATTTTGAATTGTTAGAATTTCAATTTGAGGGGCAGTACTACTTGGACCACACCCTACCCATGGGATGTTCAGTATCTTGCAATGCCTTTGAAACCTTCAGCTCCTTTCTTGAATGGGCCCTTAGAGTTATAACCAAAAAGAAAGGGCTAGTGCATTACCTGGATGATTTTCTACTGATAGGGGAGTTGGGATCAGGTATTTGTGGATACCTTCTAAACCAATTTGAAATTATGGCTAGGGAACTGGGAGTTCCCCTAGCACCTGAGAAGATGGAGGGGCCCTCCCAACAGTTAACCTTTTTAGGCATTGAGATAACACAGTCAATCAACAATGTCGCATATCCCTACAGAAATTCGGGGAGCTAAGGGCCAGGTCGTACATTTTATTGGTAGGCATAGAGCGACACTCAGAGAATTTCAGGTACTCATTGGAAACCTGAATTTCACTTGTAAGGTAGTTGCCCCTGGTAGGGCATTTCTTCACCGTCTGTGCGATGCTGTAATCGGGGTTCAGCTGCCACACCACAGGATTCGGATAAATAGAGAAATCCAGGAGGATCTGGGGGTGTGGCAGGAGTTTTTGAGCCACTCCAATGGTATTTCATTTTGGCGGGAGGAGTGGAAGTTACATGGGGCGTTTCAGATCTCATCGGATGCTGCGGGTGGATGTTGGTGCACCAGCAAATGGCCCACTGAATGGATGGGGACAGATGTTACTTTGGATCTCACATATTTGGAACTTTTCCTGATCTTAGTAGCGACCACCATCTGGGTAAAGGAGTTGGCTAACTCATCTGTGCATTTTTGGTGCGATAATGCTGCAACCATCCAGGTAATAAACACTCTTACATCTAGATCCTTGCAGGTTATGCACCCCGTCTTGGCCTTTACCTTACAATGTCTAAGGAATAACATCTTATTTGTAGTGCAACATGTGGCGGGCGTAAACAATGAGATTGCTGACGCTCTTTCCCGCATGCAGATGGAGCGCTTCAGAGAGTTGGTTCCAGATGCACAGCAGGAGGGCAACAGGATGCCGGAGGGCCTGTGGAAGCTTGAGAGCCCGAGATTTGGAGGGCCTTAGGTATGTCCGTCACTTACTATTACTGTAGTTTTATTTTTTTTATACAGTTGGTTAATCACACCCCTAATTTTTTCTCCAAATCCAAATGTTTTCATTATATTTTTTAATGCCAACCATTCCACACAATCAAAGGCTATAAATATATCTATGGCTATAAGACCTGCTTTAATTTTCTTTCTTTTAATTATATCTATTATATTTATTACTCTTCCAGTTAAATTAGCCATCTTGTCTTCCTGCAGAACAAATAAATTTAACTAGGGGAACAAGACAAGGTTGCCCACTTTCCCCAATAATATTTGCTATGGTAATAGAAATATTAGCTAATGTAATTAGAAAAGATGAAGGTATTAAAGGGATAGGAAATATTGAAGAGCTTAAGCTAAATATGTTCGCAGATGATACTTTAATAAGAATACAAGATCCATTGGAAAAAATGCAAGAGATAGAGAAACATTTAGAAATGTTTGGGAAAATGACAGGTTTACAAGTAAATTGGAATAAATCAGAAATGACGATATTTAATTAAACAGAGGCAGAGCAAAAAAATATGAAGAATAAAAAGAAATATATTAAAATAAAGGAGCAAATAAAATATTTAGGAATAAATGCTGTGGCAGAATTGGAAAAACTAGAGGATTTTTTTTTTTTTACTATATTAAGGAAAGATATGGAGAAAAAAATAGAGAAATATGGGGAAAACAATTTTTCATGGTTTGGAAGAATAGCACTTGTTAAAATGAAATTTTTACCAAAAATAAATTTTGTATTTAGAATGCTGCCTATTAAATTATCAGAGATGGAATTTAAAAAGTGGCAAAATATGATAAATAATTATTGTAATGGAGGCAAATGATCAAGAATTAATAAAAATAGATGGTATAAATCCCCCCCCAAAAGGAGGTCTAGGCCTACCCAATTTGAAGCTATATTATGTAGCGAATCAATTGAGATATATTATTGATACTGTTGTGGAAGTAAGAGAAATGGAATGGATGGAAATAAATAAACAAGAGATAAATTAAGAAATATATTTTTTTGTAAACCAAAAAAGAAATTTAGGGAAATAATACAGTCTGTCTCCTTAAAATATATACTAGGTATCTGGATTAAATACAAAAATGTATTAGTTCCAGGAATATCTCCATGAATGCCAGTAATATTGTTGGAGGGATTCTCAGCAAATTTACAAAATGAAGTGGAAGCAAAATTAGGAGGACAAGAAATAATAAGGTTGAGGGGGAGGAGCCAAGCTTCAATGGCATAGGAACCAATCCCCAGGATGGGTGCTCAACGTAATGGAATTAAATGAATAATTTCCCCTCAAAAAGGCATGAGGAGAGTTTTTGAGGGAAGATTTATGTCTGTGAATTACTAAGGAATGTTAATAGAAGGGAAAACTGCAGCCCAAAGAAGTCTAAAGTAAACAAATAGTTACTTTCAGTTTTGCCCGATATTGGACCTGCCTCCAACATAACTAAAAAGAACATTTTGCTAATAAATCACTAAGGTTGGAGAAAGCAGCGAACAATTGTAGGTAAATGAAAAGGATGATTTAACAGGAGAAGGAATAATTGATCTAACTGGAGAATAAGTGGAAAGATTTTTAAAAAATAAGTGGTGGAGGAAGGAGGGGCCATAAACAGAAGGGGAGGAATGAAATTTTAGAATGTTTTGATTTTCTTATGTCTAAAAAAAGAATAAATATTGCAAGAAAAAGTTGTTTGAGAACACAAACATTAGGTAAACTGTCGGATAGAACTCATAAGGGATTAGAAAGGATATCTCCAGAAGCACAGAATAATAAGGGTGAACCAGAAGGACTAAGGATGAGGAAAAAACTAGCCCTCCTTCAGGTGCCTCTGCCCCAGATCCTCCATCCCCAAGGGAGAGGGAAAGAAGGGGAGAAAGCACAAAGGATATTAAAACTCATGTGGATTCTCTCTTTACAAAAAGGATGACAGAAGTTAGAGAAGACAAAAAGAGAATGTTTTCAGAGTTTGCAAGTATAAGAGAAGAAATGCAGAAGGAGAGGAAAAGATCTGAAGAAAGATTTGTGGAAATGAGTACAAAAATAAAAGGAATACAAGGAGATATTCTTAATATAGTAAAAGAGAACAAAGAAATAATTAAAACTCAAACACTTCAAGGCAGTCAGATCCAGGACAATATGAAGAAAATCACAAATATGGAAAAAAATTGATATACATGCAAGATTATCAATGCAGGAATAACTTTAGAATAAGGTTCCTGCCAGAATCTGTGGGGAAAGATCAAGGATCTAATCTGATATCTGAAGTGTTGAAATGGCTACAACAAGTGACTGTGAAATGGAGGGAAGAGGACATTGAGTGGATCCATAGAGAACTGACAGGAAGGAGAAGTATTTTGCCAAGAGATGTTATTGTTAGAGTTATTAACTACAATAACACAGAGGAATTGATGAGAACAGTCAAGAAACATCCAGAGAGACTGAAGTATGGAGATGTGAGGGTAGAATTATATAATGACTACTGTCCACAAACAGTAATCTGGAGAAAATCGATGAAGCCTTGTATTGCTACTCTTTTGAAAGCTGGTATAAAATATGCTTGGGGATACCCAGTGTTTTTGAAATTTGAATGGGCAGGAAAAAGATATAGAATGGAAACACCAGAAGAAGGACTGCAACTGTTGGAGGAGTTGGGAGTACATAAGAAGGAGTATGGAGCTGATGGAGGAGCGGACAGCAGAGAAGGAAAAGTTTAGACAGATGAAGAAAGCAGAAAGAAGAATAAAATTACAGGGGGAAAAAGAGGGGAAATGTTTTTATTTTTTATTTTTATGAGCACTAAGGGGGAGGGAGTTGTTCTGGGCCATTTAATGATCTCTTCACCACTCCTCACCTGGAAGACCTGGGGGGTCATGAGCAAGGCAATTGCCTTGGGAAGACAAGGTGGGGAGGTAAAGAAGGGAAAGGAGGACGGGGGAAGGGAATGGGGAAGAATTAGGAAGAGGTGGGTATGGGGAAGGGAGGTCACTTTTTGGAGCAGAAGATCTCATAGAAAATGTAATAAGGAATCTAATGGTTAATAAATTAAAGATATCAATCTTAAATGTTCATGGCCTTGGCACGGTAATAAAACGAAAAAGGGTTGAAGCATTATTGAAGAAGGATCAAGCAGATATAATATTTTTGCAAGAGACACATCAAAAAAGGGAAGGAGTAAATGAATTGAAATTGAATTGGGTAAGAGTTTATTAAAAAACATGAAAATTCAAAAGCTAGAGGGGTAGCAATATTAATAGTTAAAAAATGTAATTTTGTCATTAAAAAGGTGAAAAAATATGAAAATGGTAGATATATTATAATGCAAGTTGAAATGGGAGAAGATAAATATGTTCTAATGAATGTATATGCTCCAAATGAAAAACAAGAAGAATTTTATGAGAAAGTATTTAAAGAAATGGAGAATATGCAAGAACAAAATATTGTTGTAGCTGGAGACTTTAACATGCAAATGGAAAGAATAAAAGATAAATCAAATTACTCATTAAGGGAGAAATATGATAATATTACAAATTTAAATAAAATAATAAAAAGAAGGGTTGAAAGATGTGTGGAGATTGGTAAAGGGAGATGAAAGGAAATATACATACTTTTCAATGGTACATAAGAGTTATTCAAGAATTGATTATATTTTTGTATCAAAAAATTTGATTGATAAAATAATAAATTCAGAGATAGAAAATATAAAATGCCTTGGTCAATGTGGAGATTACAATGAAGGGAGATTATGAACAGGTGAAAAGGTGGAGGTTGAATACAAAGATTTTAAATTAAAGAGAAATAGTAGAAAAAATTGAGCATTAAATGGCAAGAATTATGGGAATTAAATGACAAAGAAGTATCAAAAGGAATTTTGTGGGATACTATGAAAGCTGTGACAAGGGGGATATGCATAAAAGAAACCTTTAACTTAAAAAAAAGGCAAGAAGAAAGAAAAGGGAAATTAGAAAGGGAAATAGAATTATTGGAAAATAAATATATATTAGACAAGGAAAAACAAACTTATATTGACTTACGAGCAAAGAGGGAGGAATTGGATAAAATGGAAGTAGATGAAGTACAGGAAAATTTAATTTATTTAAGAAGGGAGTATTTTGAATTTAGTAATAAAAATTCAAAAATATTGGCTAGATCCACACAGAAGAAGAAAACGCAAAATATGATAAATGGGATTAGAAATAAAACTGGTAAAATGTGTAGAACAATGAAAGAAAAACTAACAATTTTTGAGGAGTTTTATAAAGACCTGTACCAGTCAGGGAATAAATCAGTGGAACAAACAGAAAAATATGTAGGGGAAAATTGGAAGATTAAAATAGAAGATGAAGATAGGGATTTATTAGAAAATCCAATTATGAAAATAATAATAATAATAATAATAATTTTTATTTTTAACCCGCCCCTCTGCTCGGCAACCGGGGCAGCTTACAGCAAGATTAAAACAACATCAAGTTAAAACAGTCCTTCCCATCCTACCCTCCCACCCTTTAAAACTAAATTAAACTAATGGAGTGTTAAAACAAAGATAAAATACAATAAATAAATAAATAAATAAAAGCAACGATGGCGAGGGGGTGGGTAGCAATCAGTCCACTTGAACCGGGAAGTTATTGGAAGTAGAGGAAGCAATAAATAATTTAAAAAGTGGGAAATCTCCAGGAATGGATGGGTTAGGACCAGATTATTATAAAGTATTTAAAAAGAAGTTAATACCTACATTATTAGAATTATATAATAATATAATAATGGGATACAAAGTCCCTCCATCATGGCAACAATCATTGATAATATTGATACCAAAGCCAGATAAGGATTTGATGGTCCCTGGATCATACAGGCCTATATCATTGATAATCAAGATGCAAAGTTATTATCAGCAATAATGGCAAAGAGAATGAATAGTTGTATGTTTAAATATATATTAAATGATCAATGTGGATTTGTGAAAGGAAAACAAATGTCAAATTTAATAGGAAGGGTGTTAAATAAAATAGATATAATCGGCAAAACAAAAGTAAAAGCAGGGGTATTAGCATTAGATATATTTAAAGCATTTGACTGTGTGGAATGGCCAACATTAAAAATAATATTGAAAGAATTTGGAATGGGGAAGAGGTTTAGAGGATTAATAGATCAATTGTATTCCCATAACACAGCTATAGTGATTGTTAATGATGGAATAACAAGAGAAATAAAAATAACGAGAGGAACAAGACAAGGTTGCCCACTTTCTCCAATATTGTTTGCAAAGGTAATACAAATTCTAGCAAATGTGATAAGAAATGATAATAGTATAAAAGGAATTGGATTAGAAACAAAACATAAGATAAGCTTGTTTGCTGATGATACATTGCTAACAATTAAGGAATTGATTAATGGAATAGAAAAAATTAAAGAACATTTAAAAGTATTTGGGGAGATGACAGGCGTACAGGTTAACTGGAACAAATCAGATATGATGTTGTTTAACTATATTAAGAAAGAAGAAAATATATTTGTAAAAGAGAAAAAATTAGAAGTAAGATTAAAAAGTAATATTAAGTATTTAGGAATAAATATTACAAAAGATTTATAAGAAATAGAAGGGAAAAATATTATGGTACTAAGGAAAGAAATGGAAAAGAAGTTGGAAGAATATAAAAATATTCAGGTAACATGGTTTGGAAGAGTAGCTTTAGTTGAAATGAAAATATTACCTAAACTAAATTTTTTGTTTAGAATGTTACCAATAAAAATATCAGAAGTAGAACTGAAAAAATGGCAGAATATGTTGAATAAATATTGTAATGCAGGGAAAAGGACAAGATTAAATAAATTATTTTGGTATATATCACAGAAGGAGGGAGAACTTGGTCTTTCCAAAATAAAAGGATATTAAGAAGCTAATCAATTGAGATATGTTATAGAAAAATTGTAGGACAGGGGGGTTTAGAATGGTTAGAGATAGAAACAGGGAAAATAGAAAAGAGAATATGGAACATATTTTTTGATAATTTTACAAAAAAGGAAATTAAAGGAATTGAGAACCCATTTCTGCAAAATATGTGGGAAATATGGTATAAATACAAGAGAGATTTTTTGTCTATTGATTCAGTATTAACACTGGTCATAATGGAAAAAATGTCCCAAATAATTTGAACAAAAAAATGGGAAAGGAATTAAAGAAAAGATGACTAGCCAAAATAGAGGGATGGATAGGATGGATGAATGAGAAAGGGAGTATAAGAAAGAAATTATGTGGGATGAAAATTTCATGGTTTAATTGCATACAGTTAGAACAATGGATTAAAAATTGGAAAAAGAATCATAAAGAAATAAGGGAATTCACAAAAATTGAAAATTTGGTGAAAAAAGGTGAAAAGAGGGATGATAATGAAAGTTTGAAAGGTATTACAAGTGAATTATATAAAATATTGTTTGATTGGATAATATAATGTATTGATTGGATAATATAATGTATGATTATAAAATTAATAACAATATATTAAAAAAGAAATAAGGTTGAAGGAATAGATGGGGAAAATTAAAAATAAGAATTATATGGAAAAAATATTAAAAGAACAAGGATTAACATGGTTTAAATTGAAACAGTTAGAACGATGGACAAAAAATGGTTAAAGGAGGGAAGTCGTAGAAAAAATACAAAATTTGAGGAATTGATTATAAAAGCTATTCTAGCAAAAATTCATATAAAAGTTATTACAAGTAAAATATAAAAAATGTTAATGGATAATGAAGAAGTACAAGATTATCTTAAAGATATTTGGAAAACAGATGTAGCAACTGTAATAGACAAATCCAAGTGGGAAAAATATGGAATATGCAACATTTGAAAACATTATCAGTAAGAATAAAAGAAAATTACTATAAGATTATATGGAGATGGTATTTAACCCCAATAAGATTGAATCAAAAAGATAAAAAGTACTCAGCACAGTGTTGGAGGGGATGCCAGGAATTGGGAACGTATATTCATATGTGGTGGAATTGGAAAATGTGCAGAAATTCTGGAAAATAGTAATGAAGGAAATAAGTGAGATACTGGAGATAAATATACCTTTATGCCCTGAAATAGCATTATTATCATACTGTGAAAAAATACAAGAATCTCAAATTGTTAAGGATTTACTAACAAGTCTGCTGACAGCAGCAAGGTTAATAGTAGCAAAGAAATGGAAAACACAAGGTGAATACCAAATAGAAGAATGGTATAATGAAGTATCCTCTCCATTGACGCCCCCTTGTCGTGGGAGAGAGGCTTGCGTACCCTAATGATGTTTTGAGCTATGCTGGCGGTGGCATAATAGCCACTGGTAGGGTCTCCCATGCCAGACAGGTCAAAACCGAAGGGTCTGACAAAGAGCGTCAAAGGGCAGGATGGGCTCTCTAGCCTTGTGGCAACCGTCCTAGGAGAAGGAAAACTCCAATCCCAAACCCGGGCAGATGGTGCTCATCCAACCCTGTAAGGTCAACCATCTAAGAGAAGGAAACTCTAATCAAACCTACGGCCCGAGGACCTCGCTGCCACGTCCATGCTTGCAAGGCCACGGCAGATGAATCTCTGGTTTAAAGGGTGAGGCCAGTTCTGTGCACACTGCGCTCCACCAGAAAAATCCATTGCACAGGCTCGAAGGACAAATCCAGTTCCAAAAAAGCCCTGTAGCGACTGGCGAGGGACAAACCCGGCATAGTGTAAAGATGCACTGGAAGCCGCAACCCCAACCCTGCATGCAGGCGGTTCAGGACATTGGTCGCTCGAGGCTGACCCGGGAGATGACAGTCTTGTTCGGCAGCAACCTGAATGACCAAGCAGCCTTTTTTAAGGAGAGCACTGCTTGCTCCATATGGAGAGGGGCCTAGAAAAGGTGGCCTAACGAAAGCTCATCCCCAACTACCTGGTTGGCTAGCCGTGGCCAACGGGAATCTTCTGATGCGGTCAAACCAAGGCAAAGAAACAAAGGCACACACCGGCCTCCAAAGGTGTAAATAAACTGACACTTGCATGCTGGAACATCAGAACCATGCAAGACTCTGAAGATAGTGGACGGACTGAGCGTCATTCTGCCCTAATAGCCCTTGAACTATCAAGGCTTAATATTGACATTGCTGCTCTTAGTGAAATTCGCTTCCATGAGGAAGGCAGCCTTAAAGAACATGGTGCCGGCTACACACTTTACTGGTCTGGCAAACCCAAAACCGAAAAACATCTTTCAGGAGTAGGCTTTATGATTAAAAACTCCATTGCCTACAAACTCGAAACCTTGCCAACAGGACACTCTGATCGCACTATTTCCTTACGCCTCCCACATGTTGTTCTCTTTAGTATATATGCCCCAACTATGCAAGCCGACCCTGTAGAGAAAGACAAATTCTACACAGACCTACTCCAACTCATACAAAAAGTCCCTGTAGAAGATAAAGTTATTATCCTTGGTGACTTCAATGCCAGAGTAGGAAAGAACTCCGAAGCCTGGAAAGGTGTCTTAGGCAAGCACGGTGTTGGAAATTGCAATGATAACGGATGCCTCCTGCTAGAATTCTGTGCAGAACAACAGCTGACTATTACAAACACAATCTTTCAGCAGAAAGATAGCTTGAAGACAACCTGGATGCATCCCCGATCCAAACATTGGCACCTCATTGACTATGTTCTAGTCCGTCAGAGAGACATTCGTGATGTCCGTCATACCCGAGTGATGCCCAGTGCAAAATGCCAAACAGATCATCGCCTCGTAAGATGTAAACTAAATCTTCATCTTAAGTTCAAAACTAAGAGGGGTGGCATCTTAAAGAAGAGGCTCCAAGTCAACAATCTTCAACAAGCTACCATGAGAGACAACTTCCAGGCAAACCTACAAACGAAACTTGAAGACCATCCTACAGATACTTCTCCTACAGTGCTTTGGCAACATATCAAAAACAGTATCCTCCAGTCTGCAGAAGAATCCCTCGGGTTCTCCCACAAGAAAAATCAAGACTGGTTTGATGAAAACAAACAAGAGACCCAGGAGCTGTTGGCAAGGAAGAGAGCTGCTCACCAGGCATACCTCGCCCAGCCAACCTGTCATGTAAGGAAAGCAGCTTTCCGCCTCACATGTAGCAAACTACAACAAAAACTCTGAGACACGCAGAACAAGTGGTGGATCAATTTAGCAGAAAAGACAACGCTGTGCAGATCTGGGTGATCATAGAGGATTTTATGAAGCTCTTAAAGCAGTGTTTGGACCTACTTATCAGGTCCAAAGCTCCTTATACAGTACAGATGGTCAAACATTAATTACTGATAAAGCCTCCATTCTGAATTTTTGGGCTGAACATTTTCAAAGTCTCTTTAGCGCCAACCGAGTAGTCCAAGCCTCAGCTATCCAACATATGATACAAAAACCAATGAAAAATGAATTGGACATAGCTCCCACTTTGGAAGAGACCCTTAAGACCATACAGCAGATGAAAAATGGCAAGGCAGCTGGGATTGATGGAATCCCACCTGAAGTTTGGAAACACGGAGGTCATGCACTCCACGAAAAATTCCACGAATTCCTTGTGAATTGCTGGGAAAAAGGGGAACTACCATCAGACCTCCGAGATGCAGTCATCATCACCCTGTACAAGAAAAAAGGAGCAAAATCCGACTGCTAAAACTATCGAGGCATAACACTGCTCTCTATTGCTGGAAAAATCCTTGCAAGGATACTCCTGAACAGATTAGTTCCTGCTATTGCAGAAGAACTTCTCCCTGAAAGCCAATGTGGCTTCAGAGCCAATAGGAGTACTACAGACATGGTATTTGCCCTTAGGCAACTGCAAGAAAAATGTAGGGAGCAGAACAAGGGTCTCTATGTAACATTTGTCGACCTCACCAAAGCCTTTGACACTGTAAGTAGAAAAGGTCTGTGGCAGATCCTGGAAAAACTAGGATGTCCCCCCAAATTCCTTAAAATGATTATCTTGCTACACGAGGGCCAGCGTGGTCAAGTCAGATATGGCGATGCTCTTTCAGAGCCCTTTCTAATAACTACTGGAGTGAAGCAACGTTGTGTTCTTGCACCAACTTTATTTACAATCTTCTTTAGCACGATGCTCCAAAGGGCTATGGCAGAGCTTGAAGAAGACGACGGCATCTATATACGCTACCGTACTGATGGTAGCTTGTTTAACTTAAGACGTCTGAGGGCTCACACTAAGACTCTAAACTATCTAGTCCGTGAGCTGCTCTTCGCTGATGATGCTGCCCTTGTTGCCCACACAGCGCCTAACGTCCTGCTTTGCAACAGCTGCAGAGCTGTTTGGGCTAGAAGTCAACCTGAAGAAAACAGAAGTTCTTTACCAGCCTGCAGCACAGGACGAACACCACCATCCCCACATTGCCGTCGGCAAATCTGTGCTCAAGTCCGTTCAGCAGTTCACCTACCTGGGAAGCATCATCTCCTCAGATGCCAAGATTGACAAAGAGATTGATCACAGATTAGCAAAGGCATATAGTGCATTTTGAAGACTTCACAAAAGAGTCTGGAGCAATAAACACCTGAGGCAAAGCACAAAAATCAGTGTATAGAGCCATCGTACTGTCTATCCTCCTTTATGGATCTGAAACATGGGTCACCTATCGCCACCACCTACGACTCCTCGAGCGCTTTCATCAGCGCTGTCTACACACAATCCTAAATATACACTGGACTGACTATGTGACGAATGTTGCTGTCCTTGAGCAAGCAGGGATCACCAGCATTGAGGCCATGATATTGAGAACACAGCTGCGCTGGGCAGGGCACGTTTCTAGGATGGAGGACCATTGCCTCCCAAAAATACTACTCTACGGTGAACTTGCCACGGGTCAGCGTAAGAGGGGCACTCCAAAAAAGCAATACAAAGACTCCCTGAAACAACATCTCAGGCTCGGCCAAATTGATCACCAACAGTGGTCTGCCCTGGCCTCACATCAGGAGGCATGGAGATGCACTATCCACAATGCTGCAGCCTTATTTGAGAACTCACGACGAACAAGTCTTGAAGAGAAACGACAACGCAGAAAGAATCACAACCCAAAAACATCACCCAAGGAGACCTTCTGCTGTGCTTTTTGCAACCGGACTTGTTTATCTCAGATTGGCCTTTTTAGTCATCAGCGTGCTTGCAGAAAGCGGGGGATGAGTCCTTCCTGAATCTTCGTTTGCGAAGAAAAGCCAGAGAGAGATAATGAAGTATGGAATATAGCTATAAATGAGAAATTAACAAATATGGTTAGAGAAAAAAAGGAGGGCTAAATAAGAATGTTTTTGGTGAAAAATGGAGTAAATTCTTAGAATTTGTATTAATAAAGGGAAGAGGAAGCAAACCTGAGTCAGAAACAATGATATTTTGGAAAGAGGGATAAATGTAAAGGAAAGTCCCTCGGTGGAGGGAATCACTGTTATATGTGTTTGTTAAGTTGCATGTATAAATTGTATGTTATTTAATTTTAAAATTAATAATTTTTTTAAAAATGGTATGTCCATCGCAAAAAGTACTAGGAAGGGATATGCAAGGGCAGTTAAGGATTTTTTTCAGTTTACTGAACAGGAGGGGCTGAAACATGGGGTTCACATCCCGGTGACGCAGCTTATGCATTTTTGTGTCTTTCTTCATAGGAAAGGCCTGGCACCACAGTCTATATGGAGCTGCCTTGCGGCCATATCATTTTGGCTTAAGGCGCAAGGTGCCACCGATAATACGGGTGACTTCCGTGTTAAGAGAGCTTTGGAAGGATGGGCTAGAGAGAGGGGCAGGAAGGTGGACACTAGAGCCCACCTCTTGCCCGACATACTGAAGGGCTTACGCCAGATATGGGTGGAGATATGTGCATCCCCCTACGAGGTGTTGTTTTTTCATGCAGTGGCCTTGATGGCCTTCTTCGGGGAGCTTCATGTAAGCAAATTAGTCATGGCATCTAAATTTGATAATTCAGGAAGGGCTCTACAGTTTAGGGATGTACGGATTGTAAACCAGCAGGTTGTGTTCACCTTACACTTTTCTAAGATGGACCAGTGAGAAAAAAGTAAGACATCTTCCTTAAATCACTGTAGCGATCAGGAAATCTGTTCGGTTTCTTCATTGGAGGAGTTATCTGTGCCTGCAGGGAAATTTCCCAGGCCCATTATTCGTCCACGCGGATGGGACACCCCTCACTAAATACCAGTTCTGGAAGGTAACCACCAGGGCTCTGGAAAGGCTTGGACTGACAGGTGTCCGGTTTGGAACCCACTCTTTTAAGATAGGGGAGGCATCTACCGCTGCAGCGATCGGCATGCCACTGGCAGGGATTCAACGGATTGGGCAATGGAAATCCTCCGCATATCGCCCAATGTATATCCGCCCTTCACCCTACTAGCCTCTCTCTCTTCCCCTTTTGTCTTCCAGGTTTTAGACCTCTGATCGTGAGACACCGGGTGCTGATTTGTGGCCACAGTTTGGTCTACTGGGCGGCCCGGCAGGCCCGTTTAAGTCATTTTGGACCTCACCTCAGCCTGGGAGGTGGGGCAATGATTGTGTGGTTGGGGAAGAGGGGTCTCCATTGGCATAGCCAGTTGCCAAGTTTGTTTGGGGAGTTTAGGGGGCCTCCGCCAACATACTGATTCTCCATCTTGGTGGGAACAAACTGGGCTTGCTAAAGGGCAAGGCCTTAGTGATACAGGCATCCCAGGATATAGATACAATTAAAGCCAGATGGCCCTCCACCATCCTGGTATGGTCCGCCATTCTTCCCCGGCAGGTATGGCATGGGGAGGGGAACCCCCGCCTGATTGACAGAGCGAGATGGAAAGTCAACAGGCAAATTGGCAAGTATTTGGGGACAAGGGGAGGTCATTAACTCTTACACCCGTGGATAGTGTTCGAGAGGCCCGAACACTACCGAGAAGACGGGGTGCACCTCTCATACAAGGGGAACTTAATTTTTTGGGAGGATCTTCAGCAGGGGTTGAGGGACTTGTTGGACAAGCTAGTGGGGAATTAAGGGACAAAGCAGACGCTTGCCCCTTAACCATGGCGGGAAAGGGGGGAAGCATAGATGACGGTGTACGATTTGGTACCGATTTCGGTGAAGGGATGGTCTCCGAAAGGGTCTCCTTAGATTGCATGATCTGGGAGAACAGAAGGAGACCTACCTTGTGGTTGGCCTGAAGGATAATTCCCTCATCTTAATCTGTATGGATTGGGTGAGGGTCTTTCGAGTTGACCTTCCAGACACAGGCCGGCTGGAGAGCAACCTCATGTTTGGGGTTACTCGACAGGGCTCAGGTGTTCACCCAGGGAAGCTGGGGGGGCATAGGTCCAGGAGCAACGATCCACCCCAGCTGCTCCCACACAAGGTTGCCTCCCCCCGCTGAAGATTTAAAGGGAAAATAAATAGGTAGGGTTATAAATAAAGCCCATTTTATTTCAACCCATGTTTGGTGTGCGGTCTCTTTATTTCTCCGAGTCTGTCTGCAAATACTAAGTTCCTTTCACTCATTAAAAATCAAATTGTTGTAGCACCAGGTTTATCCAGATGGTCTGAGAGATTATTACATTTATAGGATGGCACAATCATAGAGTTGGGAGAGACCACAAGGTCCATTCAGTCCAACCCTCTACCATGAAGAAAAACACAATCAACCCCTCCCTGACAGATGGCCATACAGCCTCTGTTTAAAAATCTCCACAGAAGGACTCCCCACCACACTCTGAGGCAGCACATTCCACTGTCAAACAGCCCTTACCATAAGGAAGTTCTTCCTAATGTTTAGGTGGAATCTCTTTTCCTGTACTTTGAGTCCTTTGCTCCATGTCCTAGGACTTTATCAGATGCATAAAATATGGCATCATGATGATGCCACACAAACACAAAAGGGTGCACGTACCACATGACATCGCACTTTCGAGTTTATGTCCCTACCCAAACCCATACTTTTTCTGTCTCTCTCTCTCTCTCTGGCTTTTCTTCGCAAACGAAGATTCAGGAAGGATTCATCCCACGCTTTCTGCAAGTGCGCTGATGACTAAAAAGGCCAATCTGAGATAAACAAGTCCGGTTGCAGAAAGCACAGCAGAAGGTCTCCTTGGGTGATGTTTCTGGGTTGTGATTCTTTCTGCATTGTCATTTCTCTTCAAGACTTGTTTGGCGTGAGTTCTCAAATAAGGCTGCAGCATTATTGATAGTGCATCTCCATGCCTCCCGATGTGAGGCCAGGGTGGACCATTGTTGGTGATCAATTTGGCTGAGCCTGAGATGTTGTTTCACAGAGTCTTTGTATTGCTTTTTTGGAGCGCCTCTCTTACGCTGACCCGTGGCGAGTTCACCATAGAGTACTATTTTTGGGAGGCGATGGTCCTCCATCCTAGAAACGTGCCCTACCCAGCGCAGCTGTGTTTTCAATATCATGGCCTCTATGCTGGTGATCCCTGCTTGCTCAAGGACAGCAACATTTGTCACATAGTCAGTCCAGTGTATATTTAGGATTGTGTGTAGACAGCGCTGATGAAAGCATTCGAGGAGTTGTAGGTGGTGGCAATAGGTGACCCATGTTTCAGATCCATAAAGGAGAATAGACAGTACAATGGCTCTATACACACTGATTTTTGTGCTTCGCCTCAGGTGTTTATTACTCCAGACTCTTTTGTGAAGTCTTCCCAATGCGCTATATGCCTTTGCTAGTCTGTGATTGATCTCTTTGTCAATCTTGGCATTGGTGGCTGAAGCCATACATTGATCCCCGGTGGTGCTTTTGTGTTGGCATTGCCAGCATGTGAAATCTCATGCCATTGTACTTATGCCAATGCATCGAGGATGGCAGGTCTGCCGCAAACACTTCCAGGTGAGATCACAACAGCCAGGTAAGTGACACACTTTTTATGACCCTCCTGGGTTACTTCTTTAAAGTGTGTTTTTGTGCTTTGTGTCACTTTTTGTGTGTTCTTTTTGTTTTTTGTTTTTTTGAATTTCCCATGTGGTGAAGTCTCCTGATAATTCACAGGATTTCAAAGGTGGAAATGAATGGAACACCATTCACTTCCTCTTTCATTGCTGGAGAAGCCTTTGCTGGGAAAGCAGGGTAAGCTTGGTGGAGGGGGGCATTCTTTTGCTAGCATAAAAATTGATTTTTTTTAATGCAAGCAAAAGAATGCTTTAAGGGGCTTGTCTGATAATGACCCTAGTCTCTGGAGCAGCAGAAAACAAGCTTGCTCCCTCTTCAATGTGGTACCCTTTCAAATAGTTAAACATGGCTGTCATGTCATCCCTTAACCTTCTCTTCTCCAGGCCAAACATATCCAGCTCCCTAAGCCACTCCTCATAGGGTATCGCTTCCAGAGCTTTCTCCAATTATGGTTGCTGTCCTCTGGTGACCAGCTTCTCAATATTCTTCTTGAATTGTGATGCCCAGAACTGGACACAGTATTCCAGGTGAGGTCTAACCAAAGCAGAATAGAGTGGCACTATTACATCCCTCGATCTAGACACTATACTCCTATCGATGCAGCCTAAAATCACATTGGAATTTTTAACTGCTGCATCACACTGTTCACTCATGTTCAGCTCATGATCAACAACATAAAATGTCTCTCTTTAAATTTCTCATAACTAATTATGTCAGTCTGAGAAACAGAAAGGTGAAGTGGCAAACCTGTTTCTTTGTTGTATTATTTTGGCCAGCCAAAGATATTTTGCTGGAACATCAAATGGCACTCCCTGAAAGTCATGGCACATTGTACTGAAGGCCAGCCAAGATAATTGGCAACTAAGGCAAAAGGAATCCCATGAACATGTTTTTCCCAAATACATAACTACATAAATAAAAAAATAAATAAGACAACAATATATTCCATGACTCAGGAGCTATCCAAACAAGCCTGGGATACAGTTATGCAGAAACAATAAGAATTACATTATCAATAAATTTTGTGCTGTGGTGATGTTCCAGATGTCTCTGCCTAAAGGTAGACCTAGCCCTTGCACAATTTCAGAATGTTCATGTATAGTGTGTTGCAGAAGCATCTCCCAATTTGAACCCCTCCCCCCACCCAATTTGACTTTTCCAAAAAATAAAATAAAATTGTGTTACACCCACTTCATATATGGAAGATATTCCACACTGTAAAGGTGTATTGTGGCACAAACGTGAAGTAAAGAAAAACAAACGGCCATTTGTAAATTGTGCAAGTATTCATTCTCTCTGCTGTAGCATGCTTAAATAAGCTCTGGTGCAATCTACTTCCTCCAAAAGTCATGTGAATACTCAGTTCCAGTGCTACATGATATCAGATTAAGTACAAAGTTTATTCAAGAACATGTATTTTTTTTAAAAAAAACAGCATCATTTGAAGACTCGGGAGCTATCCAAACAAGCCTGGGATAAAGTTATGCAACTAGTAAAATCCAATTGAGAATGTGTGGCAAAACCTGAAAGTGGCTGTTTACCCGTAGCAGGTTCCAACCTGACAGAACTGGAATAATTTCCCCAGAAGAATAGGCAAAAATAGTAGGATCCAGATGTACAAAGCTGACCCAAGAAGACTCAAAGATATGGCCATTTTAGTCAGTTACAGCATAAAAAGGGAAAGGTAGTGGAAGGAGAAGGAAGCTAGCAGCACCTTTAGGACTAAAAGAAGGTGCACAGCTGTAATAGCTGTCAAAGATGTTTATACAAAATATTGACTTAGGAAAATGAATACTTACACAATCTACAAGTGCCACTTTGTTGTTGTTTTTTTCTACTTAGTGTTTTTGCCACAATATGCATATTTTGTACCATGCCAGTGTTGAGTATTTTATGTACATCAGGTAGTAACAATAACAATTAAATCCATTTCCATTTCCATTGTTACCTGCCATTGTTACCTGCCCTGATTCCATTGTTACCTGCCCTGATACTTCCACTGATACCTGATACCAATAATTCATCAATTGGCTAGATTTCATAAATTGGCTTATTTATTGGCCTTCCACTTGGTTGGTAGCAGACCAGAGCCTCCAAAATGCAAGGACTCAAGGTGTGTTCAGAAAATCTAAGGAACAGGTCATCCTAAATTCCTAAAAGACACACCCTAGTAGTAATTATGTGAACCCCCCCTTGGACTGGTAGTTAGGGTGGAAATGGGCTAATTCTCCTGGGACATTTTCAGATGCCCCTTACCGCGCAAGCAGCCTCTGGAGCAGTAATGAAGCTGCTGTGCAGCAGGGGGTTTCCGTGATCTCTGCTACTATTATAGATTGATTTAATAATTCTCTTTCTTGATTCGTGCATTTCAGGACTGAATGTTCTTTGAGAAATGTTTGTAATCCACCATGACATGCTTCCCTTCTTCGATATAATAGTGCATAATAACTTCTAAAAATCTGCTTAATTTTCTGTTGATCAGAATAAATTCGATCTCCTTGCCTATATTTAGTAATAAAGTTCCTTTCTTTTTGTTTTCTTAATTGATAGGCCAACCACCTTCCTAATTTATTTGAATATTCAAAATGTCTTTGTTTTATATACTGTAATATCTTTTCAATTTCTTCAATTGTTTCTGCAGCTAATTGTTCTTGTAAATTTTTTATTTCTCTTAACAATTTCTTGTCTGTAGAATTTTGTTGTAATTTTATCTCTCTTTCTCTAATTTCTCCTTTGATTCTTTCTGTGTTTTCTAATTTCTTCTTCATTAATATGACACTTTGTTGGATAAAAAAATCCACTCATGACTGCTTTAAATATATCCCATATAATAGTAACATCTGTCTCTGTCTTGAGATTTTCTTCAAAGAACCATCTTATCTCTTGTTTTGTTTTTTTGTATAACTTCTTTCTGTAGTAAATTGTTATTTAAGCACTAACTGAATTCCAAATTCTTCCTTTCTTTTAATTCCAATAGAACAGGATTGTGATCCAACCAAATTCTAGTGACGATATCAATTTTCTGAATAGTATTACAAATGTTTCGAGAAGTTAGGAAGAAATCTACTCTGGAGAAAGAATTATGTCACTCAGAATAAAAAGTGTAATCTTTGGCATTATTGTACTCGAATCTCCAAACATCAATTAGGGACATACTTTCCATTAATGTCTCAAAAGTTTTAGGCAATTTTCCCTGTCTTTTCTTTATTTTATTTTGAGATTTTCTGTCTAGAGCTGGAGAGGTCACTCCATTCCAATCTCCACATAATATCAGTCTGTCATGGTCGAATTCCAAGAGTTTTTCTGTTAATTTTTGGAAGAATATATTTTCTTCTCAAGAGGCACATATAAACCTAAGATTAATGTTTTCTTGTATTGAATATTTGCATCTATTATCAAAAATTGACCTTCGGGATCATTGAATAATTCCTGAGCTTGAAATTCTATGATTTACATAAATCACTACACTGTTTTTTTGTCATTTGTGACTGATATGTGTTCTTTCCCTAATCTTTTGTTTTTTAGCAGATCAATGTCTTAATATGTGTTTTCTGGAGACAAATGAAATAAATAAATAAACAAATAATATCATATTTTTTCTTGCCTAAAAGATTAAAGTTTTTCTTCCTTTTCTCTGGGGAACTGAGCCCTTTGACATTCCAGGTTAAGATTTTGAAGTTCATTTTGTTAATGTATTGAATATTTATAAGTTTTGGTTATTCTATTATTCTAGTTCCTAGCTGTTCCAACTTTGTCTTCTTCCAATTGTTCCTCTTCTTCTTGCTGCAATTCTTCTTCCACTTCACCTTCTTCTTCCTACTCTGTTGGGGGGTCTCCTCCTTCCACTCCTTTATCTTGCTGTTCCTGTGTCTCTCTGTAATAAGGCTTTAGATCTTTCTTGTATTTTTCCAGAAATTCCTCAGTTTTTTTGTGTCAAAGTTATTCTGAAGTTCTTTTGTTTAAATCTAAGTGAAATTATTTCTAATCTTTCCCATTTGTATCAGATTCCATTTTGTCTCAGTTGTTCAGTCAGGGATATGTAATTTCTTCTTTTTTAAAAGAATTCTCATAGGTATGTCTTTAAGGAGCAAATTGTCGCTTCCTTCGTTATCAAATTTTTGTTCAAAATTCTTTTGTAGGAATAGATTTCTGGTCTTCTTGTGTAAAAAGTAAACTACAGTGTCTCTTGGTAGATTTTTTTGTTTAGCAATTCTAGATGACAATCTATATACTTTATCAATTTCCCATTCAAATTGGGATTTCGTTTCCCCCTTAAACTTAGCAAATTTAAGTATTAGATATTTGTACAAGTCTTAATCTGGTTGTTCCTTTAAGCCTCTTATCTTCAGACAATTCTCTCTCCACCTCATTTCCTGGAGGGCTTGTTTGTCTAATTCCCATTCTTTGTTTTCTACCCTAAGTGTCTGTTTTCTTCTCTATTTCTTCTACTTTACTTTCTATCACATTTACTTTTTCTTTTAATTTTTTTGATTCATCTGTTACTTTATCTATCGACTCTCTAATAGTCTTCAGCTCTCTTTTCATTTCCTGTTTAAGTTCTGTTTTCATTTCTCATAATTCTCTCATTAATTTTATTCTAAGATGGAAATTTGACTTGATTGATTGGAGTCAAAAGATGGCCGCCTTGTTGGCTGTAATGTTGTTTGTGTTTTTTTTCTCATTATGTTATTCTTTTAATTGTGGATTATCACCTTCTATTTATTTCTGTGTATTTGTTTTCTCCTCTTTCTTAACTATTTCCAGTTTGTGGCTTCTATTACTCTATACTTCCTTCTTCTTTTTAGCTTCTATGTCTTCTTTATCTATGTCCTCCTTTCTTCTTTTTTTCTCCTTTCCCTCCTTTTCTTTATCTGTTCTTCTTATCTTTAACAATTTTCCTTTTCTTAATCTATTTCTTTAAACTACCCATGTTAATAATCTTCAATTTTCTATTGTTACAATTTCGTGCTTTAAGTTATTCTATAAGTAGTTCTCTCCTAAAACCAGCAAGATTTAATCAGTATTATATATTTACAAATTGATCTTGATTTCAAATTCAGTAAAGTCTATTAATTATTAATACTTCTTGATCAGTCAATTCAGTCAGTGTAGTGTATTCAATATGTATACAATATTAGACCAATAGATATAATATTAAATCAATATATAATCAATGAATTCATTATTTCATTATTTCATAATATCAACCAACACTTAAATGTTTTCTGTAATTATCAATCAATCAATCTTACAACATTCAATTAATAAATTAAAAGTAGATTCACCTGAAATTGTCTATAATTGTATAAGCAACTATTACAGTTTTCTATTAGCTATTCCACTGATTTACAGTAATTACAAACACAGGATGATTCAGAATAAATTCATAAACTAAATTCCTTTATAATATGTTTTATAATATAATATATTTGATATATTTTTCTATGGGATATTTTTCCTATTCTCTTTATGCTTTCTCTTCGCACTAATTTTATTATGATGATGATTATTATTATCATTATATTTCTTATACACTTTCCCCCTTTTTCTTTTTTTCCTTTCTCTTCCCCCTGTTGTTTTATATTATCTTTCTCCAAGTCCCTCTTCCTCTTTTGAATACTGTCTCTTCTTCCCTCTTTCCATTATTTCTGTATTTCTTATCTTATTTCTGTATTTCTTATCTTATTCTGTCTGCCTTTTCCATTAACCAAAAAGAATTTGTAGTTAACTTTATATAAAGCCAAATTCCTTGGTTCCTCCTCCTCCTCCTCCTTTTTTTTTTTTTTGGTATGACAAAAACTAGGACACTATAATTAATAAGATATATGTCACTTTCAGACAGTTCCAAATTAACTTTTCCCAAAAGATTAACTTAAAAATGTATAAGCAGTGACTATTATTACTTAAGAGATTCAAAATGAGTTTAATACAGTTTGTGTCTACAGATCTAGGGCTCCGCCTCCCATCTCTTCTGTTCTTCCTCTGTATCTCCTTCCTTCCTTCTCTCCATCTGAGATCAGAGCCTTGCACCAGCCACCTTCATCTTCCATCTCCTCCTTACCTACCCATCTCCTGTCCCCCATCTCCCTGCAGAAAAAAAGAACTAAATGAGGGGGAAGAGAGGAAAAAACAAGCCAAAACAAAAATCTAAAATAAACCAATCTAAAATAAAAATAAGAAGAGAACATACACATCCACTACACACACACCCCCTCTGTCGTCAGCTCCTTTTTGTGAATTTCTCTTTTATGGTCCTGGTCTGCTCAACTTTCCCAGTCTTCCAGGTCTGCACTCCCACTCCAGAATCAGTCTAATTATATATCAGAATCTTTGGGAGACTGCTTTCCTTAACTTTTGAGCTTAGGTAAATTTAAACCCTCTGGTTAAGCTGTAGTGCCACACTTTTCCTTTTCACTTTTTGTCAACCACATTTGTGTTCCTCAGTAATTGCTGCCTGACTTGGAAGTCGGCCGATATATCTCCACTAAGGGTATGTCGTCACTGGAGTTAGGAATTCACAAAGTCACAAAATCTTGTCTTTTAAGTGCCTATAGATATCTTCTGCTGTCTTTAAATGCCTTCAAAAATGACCTCAGAATATTGCCACCACCATCAAATATCCAAACCCTTTTCTCCTCCTTTCTGTTACTTCTTTAACTTGCAACCTTCCTGCTTTGCTACTTTATATTGTTAGGCTCTCAGGGTTGCTATCAATGTCAATCTTTTCACCATCACTTAACCTCCTTTTGAGTTCTTACTCCAATAGTTTTTTTTTCCTCCTTCGCAATAATAAATTATTTAAGATTTATATTCCAGGATTACTTACAGCTATCACATCTATTTTTGTCAGTACTCACTGTCCAGCAATCCTTCCCTTAAGCAGCTGCTTTAGCCCAAAAAACCATCAGGTAGATGTCTTACTTGGTCTTCAGAGTCTGTCAGAGTCACAAATTGAGATTCAATAATTGTTATGTGTCTATATTTTAAAAATTGGTGACGGTGCTTGCCGAACAGCTCGGCTGCAACATGCACGGTGGTTGCATGTAACTCTGACCTCCTCTGCTTCGCTCTGCTCCCTGCCAAAATATCTTTCAGTAAAGGAAAAAAGAAAAGGCTCGGCGGGATTCAGGTCTTCAGGAACCCCCTCCGATTTCCTCTATTAATTGAGGAAATTCCAATCCAGCCAATTTATCAGCTAGATTTTCAGCCACACGTGGCTAGACACCTCCCCCCAGAGCATCTTCAATAGGAGTCTGGATGTGACACAATTACCAACTGGAAGTCCCTCTTACATAGTATTTCTCAGTAGGTTTTTATTTTCTTACAGCAGTGCATCCAATCTTTTGGGCTCCCCCCTACAGTTTGATGTGGTATATTTGACACATGAGAGCCAGTGTGGTCTAGTGGTTTGAGCACTGGATTATGACTTTGGAGACAATGTTTCTAATTCCTGCTTAGCCATGGAAATCTACTGGATGACCTTGGGCAAGTAACACTCTCTCAGCCTCAGAGGAAGGCAAAAGCAAACCTCCTTGAATAAATGTTGCAAAGAAAAACCCATAATAGGATCACCTTAGGGTCACCATAAGTCTGAAAGAACTTGAAAACATACAACAACAACAAATTGTGTGCTTACTACTTCATCTGCTTGTTTCTGAGGGCTTAGCTTTAAATGATTCACACTGGCAAAGTTTTCACACAGAGGCCTGGAAAAAAAGGCAGGGGAGAAGATCTGCAGGAGATGAATAAGGGGAAAGAAGCTGAAAGAGAAGATTGTAAGAGAAAACAAAAGTGATAGGAAACAATGCAACACAAATGGTTTCCCCTGAATAGTCTTGGATCCCTGTAACTGAATATGAATAATACTTTTCTTAATCTATATGTTACAACTGCATTCATGTAGAAATCATAATTTGCTTCTTATAATTAAATAAGAATTTAATTGACCATTTTAAATCACTGGAGCTCTGCGCAATAAATTATTAACATCAGCTTTTTAATCTTTGTGTTTTAGAATTCTCTTTGCTGTATTTAGTACTTTTTAATCTGACTGAAGACAACTTTGTTCTTAAACTCACTACTCATATTCTAGAGTGTAGTATGGAGCCATAGAGTAACCTGCTGGTTCTTAGTTATGAGGGTGGAGAGGGTGAGTCAACTGGGGGTTCAATCAGTCTCAATCCCATTTCATACATCATTATTATAAAATTATTATACTCTTTTGGGTTTTCCTGTGCAAATCATCTGGGAAAAACTGGTGATTGGGACTCCTGTATTGATTCAGAATTGGGATGTGAATCAAAATTGGATTGGATCTCCATTCATCCAATCTGAATTGGCCTCTGATTGAAGCAGGGATCCCATGCACAGAGTATGGATATATTTGAGTGTTGATATGCATCCATTCCTCACCACTTTCTTGCATTTATACCCACAAAGAAACTAGTGGCTTTCAGCACTCTATTGCCTCATAGCCTTGGCACTCCACTCAATAATAATAATAATAATAATAATAACCTTTATAGATTTGATACAAGACATAATTGGACAGATATATGTGATCTCCCCATAAAGTTCTCAAGTATTCTGTGTAAATGCTATTATTATTTTGAAATGAAATACCCTTTAATCTTTTTTTTTTAAAGCAGTAGAAAACTCTGATATTAGACCTGGCAATTGTTTCATGAAGCATGTTATCTTTTTCTTTTTTCAGCAACAATTATTTCTCTGCACAGTTATCTAGCTTGTTCACTTTGTCCAGGTTGGTCTTAAATGACTCATTTCACTTACTTTGATTTCCCTTGGGAAGCTATGACAAAGTCTAATAGATTTCATCCTTAAAAATGTTTCCTCGTACTCAATCTTAATTTACAGCATTCATTACATCTGATTACATCTAATTATATTTCCATATATCTCCTGTAACAATACTTTCTCATTTCTTGTTTGCATGTTGGGATAGCTCAAAAGTTCTTCATTGTTTTAACCCTTTAATGATCTTTTTTTGTTTTTTTGAAAATCAAATTATACAGCATGCTTTGTTTTCTTTTTAAAGATGCCATTCTGGTCTACACTAATTAGTCCTGCATAGTATGCAGTCCAACAAACCCCACAACAGGCCAGCAATCATGTCTAGTGTCCTACCAGAAACTAAAAAAAATGAATGAGTTAGCTACAAACTACTTCTGCATTTTGAACTCAGTTTGCAGCAGGTGAATTAAGCTGACGACAAAGGGGGGAATTGGGAGTAGAGAGAAACAGATGTTATCTGAATTACTGAGGTCTTTGGAAATTCCACAGGTGTCTGCCAAAAATCAATATTGCTACGGGGAATTTTAATTAGCTCAAATTTGGCAGCGAGAGTCCAGGTAATGGCAGGATCTTTTGTCCTAAGTATATCAGTACTCACTGGTAAGACTCAAAGTTGGGAAGTAAAATAAAAATGTTTTTTATTGAAAAATAATCAGGAGAATGCATGCATACATACACTCAGACTTCAAACACTCACACAAGGCTATCAAAGAAAGTAGGAAGTATTGGGATAAAGGAACAGAGTTTGAGATGATGGGTTATACTATACCTGTCCAGCAAGCAGAGATTCGTGTAGAAGCTGTGACTATGGTGACACAGACTGACAGTGATGGGAGGAAGGGAAGCTGTGCACACTTTGGTGGTGTTTCAGGCTGATATTTATACCTGATATCCCCCCGGAAGGAATATGGGATGGCAGAGGCTTAGTTGGAAATCTCTCTGCCAAATCAAGGCAGTTGAAGGGTATGGGAACAGTGCCCTCTACCTATCCTACTTGATTTGTGTAGTACCCAAATCCAACCACAATATTTTTACTCTTAAAACAGATCTTCACCCTCAGCATCTCTCCATATCCCTGGCTCTGTAAAAGTACAATGATAATGCAATACACTAAATAAAAATTTGCTGCCCCCCCTTTTTTTAATAAGCAAACCTTCTACCTGAGGAGGACACCTCACTCTTCATCATGTTAAAGCCAAGCTTGTAGCAAATGGGGTGCTTCACTGAGTCACCTGTTTGTGTCATCAGAACATTAGAAAAGGATTAATGACTTTGCTGTCTCTGAATGCTGTTTTCTAAGAAGCTGTGGGCTCACCTGATCTAGCCTTCATAGAACCTATTGGATAACCAAAATATCATGAAGAACTTTGTCAAAAAATGTGTTGTAACTGTGCTTTTACATTGACATATAAGCAGGGATCACCAGCATTGAGGCCATGATATTGAGAACACAGCTGCGCTGGGCAGGGCACGTTTCTAGGATGGAGGGCCATCGCCTCCCAAAAATAGTATTCTACAGTGAACTCACCATGGGTTAGTGTAAGAGGGGCGCTCCAAAAAAGTGATACGAGGACTCCCTGAAGCAACATCTCAGGCTCAGCCAAATTGATCACCAACAATGGTTCGCCCTGGCCTCACATCGGGAGGCATGGAGACGCACTGTCCACAATGCTGCAGCCTTATTTGAGAACTCACACTGAACAAGTCTTGAAGAGAAACGACAACGCAGAAAGATCACAACCCAGAAACATCACTCAAGGAGACCTTCTGCTGTGCTTTCTGCAACCGGACTTGTTTATCTCGGATTGGCCTTTTTAGTCATCAGCACACTTGCAGAAAGCATGGGATGAGTCCTTCCTGAATCTTAGTTTGCAAATAAAAGCCGGAGATAAGGGTAGACAGGAATTACATCTTCAGGATTGTCTTTAATTCAGGTGCTGATTTTTTTCCAGATAAATAGAAGAATTAATTCACTGTTCAGAAATTTTAATTTTTCTATTGCTTAAGGGTTTTTGTTTTTTGTATATTGTGTATGTGCATTTAACAGAATGTTCATATTCTGTACTGGGAATGACATTAACTTAGGTATGAGGAGTCACTGAAGTAGTGCTGACCTATTATTTACAAAAGCATTACTCATCATTGAAGCATGACAGCAGCAGCTTTGCCAGTGATGAGGCCCTGACACAGTAGACTTCTCACTGTGATGGTCTATACTGTGGATCTTGGAATTACCTTTGAGTGTATATGCTTCATAATGGGCATAAAGTGTCAGCGAAACATTCTGCTAAAATAAAGTGGGGGCAACAGAATCCCTACAGATTTCCAGTTAACCTCTAATTATATGAATGAAGAACATGAACCAGATTGTCCTCTCTTCCTCATAGATACAGGATACTCCCTTGGAGCAGCAGTAAGAGCTTTCATGTTAATGGCCTGGAGCATCCATTAGTCTCTCCCTATGAAAGTACTGATGATCTGCGACAACAACAAGAATAATAATATAATTTCTTACCCGCCACTACCTATGGATCAAGGTGGGGAACAACAACAGATTAAAATGCAACATGTAACATCAGTTTAAAAGAACATATAAGAGCAATACATATTAAAATAATCAGTCCATATGTTAAAATTCATAATTTAAAATTCATACTTTTGAATATGTGGGAAAGGGATGTCTCCCTCTTAACTGAACCCTGGACCAATCTCTTTCCCAGAAGATTTTTGTTTATATTACTCAGGATCAGCCAATTTCAGTAGCTCTGGGGGCAGTCTCACTAAGGTCTCACAGATTATTTTTCAGCAATATGTGTGTGTTCTGCTTTTTTTTAATAAATAAATAAATAATAATAATACCAGAAAGTGATCAGAGGTGACTTCTGAACGAAGGGATTAGGGCTTACTCAAGGAGTCACAACAACAGTAACAATGAACAACAACAATGGCAATAGCAAGAAAAAGAACAGGTTCATGTGGTCCCATAGGCTGAACATAGCCCATATCAATCCAGTACTTGAGAAGGAGAACCCTGAGTTGAAAGCATCCTATATTTGATGTGCTTCCCAGAAACACACCCATATGCTTTCTCCATGTGCTAATGTTTCTGAGAGCCTGTCTAAAGAGCAAATAAATAAATAAATAAATAAAAATAAAAATGGTGTGTGAAAGATCGGTGATTTGTTCACACAGCCATTCACAAACATATGTGTCATTCAGAAGGGGGGTGGGAAAATTCACCCTAATGTCTGCTCGCACCATGTCTGGGGCTTTGTATGGATTTTTCCAAAAGATCCGTATGGCTTGCGAATGTGCGACTGTTTGACCACTCACGTTTGCACACATACAAACAGGCAGCATAATGTGATTGACTGGATGATCACAGGGGGCAGTGCTAGCAAAAAGGGAAAGCAGCTGTGGCCACCATGTTGGATTTTTGGGAAAGTGATGGTCCGGTAAGTCAATCAAACTGTGATCATACTTTATTTATTTATCTATTTATTTATTGTAAATATGTAAAAATGCCTGTGCGCACCACAGGTATCTTTAAAAAAAATGGCAGCATCAGATAATCTGTGCATCTGCACTGTAATGCTGGCTAAATGGAGACCTGGGCAGCAGAGGCAGCAGCAGAGGCTGCAGGCAAGGCAGGGCTGTTCCTGGGCACAGCAAGTGTGGGAGCTCCGCTGAAGAAGGCTCTCTGCACGGTGGAGGCAGCCCAGGCCCCCACACTGGTAAGCATGGGAGCTGGGTGCATCTTCAGCCATCCCTCTCTTGCCTTTTCTGTGGGGCTGTGTGTATGTGAAGCTGCATGAAGGGGAGAAGCTCGCTCACTTGGGATGACAATTGTCTCTGTGCAATTATCTTGGCCAGGGGAGGGGAGAGGTGTGGAGCAGAGAGGAGAGGAGCCACCGGAGTGGGGGGTGAAATGTCTGGATTCTGGCAACTGGGAAATGTGTGGAGGAAGGGAGACACTCAGCTGGGGCTGCCTGCCTGGCATGAGCACCTGAAGGGTTCCTTCCTCACTAGGGGGTCATGGGGAGTTTGGGGGGAGGAGTTTTAGCCATGTAGGCAGATCGCATCATTGCAAACACCTGCCTTTTCCTGCCTTTTTGGATGTGTTCATCTTATCCCCCCTCATATAGATAAAACCTAAGCTTGTTTATCACATTTTGCAGACTGAAGGTTTCATATCCCGGATTAGCAGGTGAAGAGATATGTTGGTTTAGGTTTAGTTGATTCAATATATGCTAGTATGTTCACTTAAAAGACTATTAATTCCAATCTCTGAAGTGTAACCTATGGTTGAAACAAAATCAATATGATCAAGTAAATCACAGTAAACAACAGGAGACAACACAATCAAGAAACTTATGGACCTTTGAAAATAATTAATCATTTAGCTAAGTACTTATGCTGCTGTGTCACATTAACGTATCACACAGCTGATCAATAATTAATACAGCAGTTATTATTAGATGTGAATATGGTTTTTATTTGCTAGATATATGTTCTGTAACTGGAACAACAGACTTTAAAGTATTCTGCTATTAAATACTATTAAAAGGAGCAAATTATTTTACCAATAATCAAAGTTCAGAGAATGTTGAGATCTGTTATGTTTGATGTCAGTATCAAACTTCACACAATTCAATTAATCACATTCTAAAGATAAGACATATAGCAACAAGATGGCTGACAGAATGTCCAAATAGTCACTCTGTTTCCTCCCACACATGACATTGGACATCCAGTTACCTATGTTAGTGTCCCTTCTTCTTTACTCACAAAACCCCTTCAAAGGAAATATGGATGAACAATAAATACATAGCTAACGGTTTGGAACTCATTGGTTCCTGCTATATTTGTTTAATGATGAATGAAAAAACAGAGTCCTATCCATTACATGTATTATTTGTTATAAAATCAACAAACACCCCTATTTAAGATTATAAGAGCATAAAAAGCTGAGATTGATCAGAGAAGAGGACTATCTAGCCCAGCATTCTGTTCTCACAGTGGCAAAACTAATCCCATGGAAAGTTTATGAACAGCACATGGGTGGAATAGTATCCTGATAAGCATAGTTCCCTGATGAAGAGAAGCCCTAATCTTGTTTTTAAATTAGCATAAATCTGTCCAAGAATCAAATAGGTTTTGTGGTAGCCAGTTCCATAGTTTACATGAAGTACGTCCTAAAGAAGAAGAAATCGAAAGATTATACAATGGAATACAGGAAGCAATTGACAACACACCAAAATAGGATTTCTTATTACTATTAGGTGACTGGAATGCAAAGGTAGGAAGCAGAGCAGAATAAAAAAACAAGGAAAATTTGGACTAGGATCTAGAAATGGAGCAGGAGAGTGACTGATGGATTTTGCAAGGCCAACAATCTATTCATCACAAACATTTCCTTCATACAACTGGAGAGGAGACTGAACACATGGACATCACCGAATGGCTCATACAACAATCAGTTAGAGTACATAACTGGAAACAGAAGACAGGCACAGTAGATTATCATACTATACTATTATAATGCTATTATCCCACTTCAACTACTATGGCTGCCTCCTGTGGAATTCTGGGGTTTGTAGTTTAGTGAGGCCTAAGAGATCTCTGGCTGAGAGTTCTAAATGCTCCTTACTAAACTGAAAATCCCAGGATTCCACAGGAGGCAGCCAGAGTAGTTAAAGTGGAATAATAGTGCTATAACAGTGTAGTGTGATAATCTCAAAACTCTATTGTTGTGGCAAAAACAAGACCAGGCACAGACTGCTGAACAAACCATGAACTACTAATATAAAAAATTAGAATAAAGCTGAAGAACACAAAATCAATCATCATGCCAAAATAAGATCTGAAGAACATCCCAGCAGGAATTCAAAGATAAAGTGATAAATATATTTGCATTATTAAGCCTAATTGATGGAACCAAAAGAAATATGAACAGAAGCCAGGGACATAATCAAGGAGGAATGTAGAAAGACACTATCTGTGGCCAAAAAGAAAAAAGAAGAAACAATGGGTGAAACACTTCAAGCAGTAAAGGAAAGAACAGAAGCAAAAGAAAAGGGAGACAGGAACAGAACTAGAAACATGTGTGCAACTGTTCAATGATTAGAGTGCAAGAATAGAGAGAATTACTATAATAATCATTGCAAAGAAATAGAATCTGATAACAAAAAAAAAAAAAAGGAAGCACAAGAGACCTCTTCACAAGATTTGTAAAATCAAAGGGAAATTTAAACCAAGACTGGGGATGTTCTACAATCAATAGAAAAACATAATATATGACCAAAATGAAATAAAACAATGATGGAAGCAATACACAGAAGAGTTATATAAAAGAGATGAAAGGATGAATGACTCAAGGGAAGAAGAAACCTATGAAGATGAAGTTTTTAAAAGTGAAGCTGCACTCAAAGCAATTGGGAAGAATATATCACACGGAACAGATGACATACTTCTTTATTGTTTATTTATTTATTTATTTTTATTTAGTTAGTTAGTTATACCCCACTCTTCAGCCACAAGGCTATCAGAGCAGCTTACAAATTGTAGTAATAGAACTGCTACAGTCTACAGAGACAGAATCAACTTTAGTTCTAACTAAAATCTGCCAACAAATATGGAAAACAAAGCAATGGACCACACATAGTTTGGAAATGATTAATATACATTCCCATCCTCAAAAAAGGAGACACAAAATTTTCAGTAACTACAGGACCATTGCATTAAGTTCCCATACAAGCAAAGTCATGCCCAAAATTCTACAGCAAAGACTCCTTCCATATATGTAGCAAGAAATTCCAGAGGTGCAAGCTGGGTTCAGGAAAGGAAGAGGCACTAGGGACCATATTGCAAACACACACTGGATAATGGAGCACAGCAGGGAATTCCAGAAGAAGATCAGCATGTGCTTTATAAACTTCAGCAAAGTCATAATAATAATAATAATAATTATTATTATTATTATTATTTTTAACCCGCCCCTCTGCTCAGCAACCGGGGCGGCGTAAAACAAGATTAAAACAACAGGAAGTTAAAACAATCCTTCCGAATCCTTACCCTCCCACCCCTTAAAACTAAATTAAACTGGTGGAGAATTAAAACAAATATAAAATACAGTAGAATGTACAAATTATGGCAAAAAAAAAAATGGCAATGGTGGCAGGGGAGAGGGTAAGTAGTCAACTCCACTTAAGCTGGGAAGTTATTCCAGGAAGGCCTGCCAGAAGGGATCCATCTTTAACACTTTCTTGAAGCTGTCAAGAGTAGTGATAAGATGGATCTCGTATGGCAGGCCATTCCAAAGTCTGGGAGCCATAGAAAAGAAAGCCTTCTGGGAGGTCTGCAACAGCCTAGTTTTCATAGGCTGTAGCAAGTTCCTCCCAGAGGACCAAAGTGCATGAGGGGATCATATGGGATGAGGCGGTCCTGGAGATAAGATGGACCCAAGCCATGTAGGGCTTTAAAGGTTAAAACCAACACCTTGTACCGTGCCCGGAAACTGATCGGCAGCCAGTGGAGAGATTTAAGCACAGGTGTTATATGCTCTCTCTTAGATGTACCTGTAATTAACCTGGCTGCCATATTTTGTACCAGTTGAAGTTTCCGGGTTAGGCACAAGGGTAGCCCCATGTAGAGTGTGTTACAGTAATCCAGATGTGAGGTTACCAAAGCATGTACCACAGTTTCCAGATCCCTTGTATCCAGGTAAGGGCGCAGCTGGTGTATCAGCCGAAGCTGATAACAGGCACTCCTGACCATTGCACTCACCTGACTAATCATGTGAAGCAACGAATCTAGGAGTACCCCCAGACAGTGAACACAGTCCTTAGAGGAGATTGTGACTCCATCCAGGACTGGAAATTGTATTCCCAGACCTAGTTTCGGGCCTGTGACTGTCAGTACCTCCGTTTTGTCTGGATTTAGTCATAATCTGTTTTTTCTCATCCAGTCCATTACCGCTCTAAGACAGTCATTGAGAGGAGAGACGCCATCTGAAGTCTGAGCCGACGATCTGTTCAGAGTACTGATGACACTGAGCTCCATGCTTCTGGATGATCTCTCCCAGAGGCTTCATATAAATGTTAAATAGCATCGGGGACAGGATGGCACCCTGAGGGATGCCACAATTAAGCTCAATTCTGGAAAAGCAACTGTCCCCGAGCCTCACCTTCTGGGAGCTGCCCGAGAGAAAGGAACGGAACCACAGCAGAGCAGTGCCTCCAATTCCTAACTCTCACAGGCGATCCAAGAGGATGGAATGATCTATAGTGTCAAAGGCCTCTGAGAGGTCCAAGAGCACCAGCAGGGTCACACTACCCCTGTCAATGCTCAGATGGAGGTCGTCGGTTAGAGTGACCATGGCAGTCTCTACTCCATATCCTGTCCTGAAGCCAGTTTGAAATGGATCAAAATAATCAGTTTCATCCAAGATGGCTTGGAGTTGGGAAGCAACTGCCCTCTTGATCACCTTGCTTAAAAAAGGTAGCAAGGACATTGGTCTGTAATTGTTCCTGTCCAGGGGGTGCAGGGAAGGAAAATGAAATTCAACATGGAGAAATGTAAGGTACTGCACTTAGGGTGAAAAAATGAAATGCATAGATATAGGATGGGGGGGACATGGCTGAATGAGACTACGTGCGAAAGGGATCTAGGAGTCCTAGTAGACCACAAGTTGAACATGAGTCAACAGTGTGATGCGGCAGCTAAAAAGGCCAATGCAGTTTTGGGCTGCATCAATAGAAGTATAGTGTCCAGATCAAGGGAAGTAATAGTGCCACTCTATTCTGACTTGGTCAGACCTCACCTAGAATACTGTGTCCAGTTCTGGGCACCACAATTCAAAAAGGATATGGACAAATTGGAGCGTGTCCAGAGAAGGGCGACTAAAATGGTGAAAGGTCTGGAAACCATGCCTTATGAGGAGAGACCTAGGGAGATGGGTATGTTTAGCCTGGAAAAAAGATGGTTAAGAGGCGATATGATAGCCCTGTTTAAGTATTTGAAGGGGTGTCACGTTGAGGATGGAGCAGGCTTGTTTTCTGCTGCTCCAGAGACTGGAACACAGAGCAATGGATGCAAGCTCCAGGAACAGAGATTCCACCTCAACATTAGGAGGAACTTTTTGACAGTAAGTGCTGTTCAGCAGTGGAACACACTCCCTTGGAGCGTGGTGGGGTCTCCTTCCTTGGAGGTCTTTAAACAGAGGCTGGATGGCCATCTGTCGGGGATGCTTTGATCGTGATTTCCTGCATGGCAGGGGGTTGGACTGGATGGCCCTCGTGGTCTCTTCCAACTCTGCAATTCTATGATTCTATGATTCTATGAAATGTTCCTAGAGCAAATAAAACCTGAGCTGTCCCTACAATCCAAAATAACAAAACTGAGACTGTTTTATTTTGGACATATCCTGAGAAGACATGACTCACTAGAAAAAAAAAAAGCCTATAATTTTTTGTTAGACAAAAGGCAATAGGAAAAGATGAAGACTGCATTACAGATGGATAGACTCAATCAAGGAAACCAGGGACCTGAATTTGTGAGACTTGAGCAAGGTGACTTGGAGTTGGTCTGGGTCACCATAAATCGAAGTTAACTGAATCGCGATGAACAGCTACTAATCTAGTTATCTTCTCACATGCAGAACACTGTCCATCCTTCCAATTCTTATTATTTTTCCTCATAACTCTTCAGTTGTTTCAGCTGTGGAGGAACTATGGTTCAAAACTTGATTAAAATTTAAATTCAGGTGAAATATCATTGGAACTGTGTACAGATGATAGCTAAATCCTTGACAGACAGACACTCAGTACTAGGGAAAGAATATTTGATAATATTTTAACAAAATGGTTGAAAAACATATTTCATTAGTGTCAGAAATATAGGGGTATCCTAGATGGGCATAAATTATTGCAGTTCAGCACTTACTCTGTGCAAAAAATATACTGTACTGTTTTTGCACAGAAAAGAAGATTTTCTGCACAGAAAAATTACACTTCTGCATAGAGAATACAATCCTGACAAACCTGGGAAATAAGAAGAGCAGACACAAATACATGGGTTGTAACTGGGTCACTTTATTTAATTGGATCCCTCTTGAAAGCTGCAAAGTGGGGAGAAAACTAGTTTGGGACCAGCTGATGCGAGTGATCTTCCCCCAGATTACCTCTCCAGCTTTTCCCCGGGCAAAACACATGAGCCCCAAAGAGAAATGTTGGGTGGCTCCCCAGGTGGTCTGCAACTTGAATGTTCCCTGCCCCAAGTCACAGAACTTAAAGTGAGGGTTCATTCTCAGGCCATCCCCAAGAAAAGTCTCTTTCCCCACTTCCCTAGTCGCAGGACCTAAAGAGTCAGTTCCAGAGGCCTATCCTTTAAAAGGGGTGCTATAGGTGCTCCCATAATCTGACACCCCCAATACACACCACAGATATGTTGCATTCTTCTGCTTAGCCCCACCCCCCACTATGCTGGACAAAAAGGTCCTCATGCCCTGTTATAGGACCCCCATGAAGAGCTTGTTTCCCAATTCAGATAGGTGCATGCTCTCCAGCTCAGACCACTGAAAGACAATCTCAGGGTATGACAAATAGTGACCCAGTTCATTCTGCATAGCATCACAAATATCTCTGTTGGCTCTACACTGGGCTCTGTCAATCAAGCATGACTCGCCCTCCCCCTGCTACACCTGCCAGGGCAACAAGGCAGACCACACAACTTCCACTTTAGTCCACCCACTGTTTACCACGCTGATATCATCAAGAGCCTGCAAGATAATGGCTTTACCATTCAACTAACCCAAGTCATTACCCCACAGGTGAATGATAAGGCTGTATGGCAAAAGCCCACAGTACTGCCCAAACAGCATTGGCATCAGGCCATGCCATCAAAGACCCCTCTCGTCCAGTCACTCCACAATAGTCATGTTGCCCAATCTCAGATGGGTCCTGATGAGCCACCCAGCAAACCATACTGTAGATGGTGATCAGCACACAATGCTTCCCTAGCTGGAACCTAGAATCTGAAAAAGAACAAGAAGGGATCCACCACATCATTATTGAAAAGGCTGAACATGATGTTTGTATGCTGAAGACCTCCAGAGCCCAATCCACTGAACAGCCTGCATATCCATATCCCAATGCTGCTGCAGCTGAAGCAGCCCCAATTCAAAAGGAGTGAGTGCCAAACTTTACCCCTGTGAGGCCATACCCCTGTGAGGCCAACAAGGCTCTGGAGGTTACAGACCAGAATTCGTATTTTGTCAAAGGTGACAAAGCTATGTCACAACATTGTTTCCAGAAGAGCTCCTCTTGCCTGAACAAATTGATGTGATTCCTTATCTTGAGAGATAGATCAGTCCCTGAAAGTCTGGAGCTGTCGCTGAGCCCCAGTCCTGCAGTAATCAATATTAACTGTACACTAAGTTTAACATCCCTGAATTCCAGTGTCCTTCCAGGCTTGTCTCCCTTTCTCACAACCACCAGTTCACTCACCCGCTATACACTTAAAAGGTAGTTAATGAAGCCACATAAAACAATAGAGCTTTGTATCATGAGGAACAGATCCCTGGCCATATTTTGCCTAGACATTTATGAATGCCAGGATATAAGGGCTTTCGTCTGCCACTGATCCTCTTTCCATGGACCAACCCTCCAAAACTTTCTTAATATAAAATCTACCACACATCATCTATATCATCTACCACACTACCATGGGACTTCAACCAAAAGGAGATGGCTGACAGCTTGTTTCTGATAGACTGTGGCAGTAGCCCTTTATTATGGAGAAATACACAGTACTGCAACAAATGTGCCACCAGCACCAGCCATACACCTTCTATCTGCTGGCACTTACGTAACTCAACAAATTCCTTTACTGTCCTGACATAGCTTTTCTTGATACTTAGAGCTATGGATAGAATGATTTCCCTGACTACCTCATTTTCCCAAGTAGCCACAAGTCTATTGGCATCAGGTCTGGTGAGGCTGTTGCATCTGGCACTAGTACTCTGAAGTACTCCATCTCTGTGTGAGAGAGAGCATCAGCTAAGCCATGCTTTATTCCAGCCACATAGAATCATAGAATTGTAGAGTTGGAAGAGACCACGAGGGCCATCCAGTCCAACCCCCTGCCACACAGGAAATCTTGATCAAAGCATCCCCGACAGGTGGCAATCCAGCCTCTGTTTAAAGACCTCCAATGAGGGAGACCCCACCATGCTCTGAGGGAGTGCATTCCACTGCCGAACAGCTCTTACTGTCAAAACGTTCCTCCTAATTTTGAGGTGGAATCTCTGTTCCTGGAGCTTGCACCCATTGCTCCGTGTTCCAGTCTCTGGAGCAGCAGAAAACAAGCCTGCTCCATCCTCAGCATGACACCCCTTCAAATACTTAAACAGGGCTATCATATCGCCTCTTAACCGTCTTTTTTCCAGGCTAAACATACCCATCTCCCTAGGTCTCTCCTCATAAGGCATCGTTTCCAGACCTTTCACCATTTTAGTTACCCTTCTCTGGATATGCTCCAATTTATCAATATCCTTTGTGAATTGTGGTGCCAAGAACTGGACACATATTCTAGGTGAGGTCTGACCAAGTCAGAATAGAGAGGCACTATTACTTCCCTTGATCTAGATACTATACTTCTATTGATACAGCCCAAAATCGCATTGGCCTTTTTAGCTGCCGCATCACACTGTTGACTCATGTTCAACATGTGGTCTACTAGGTCTCCCTTTCGCACGTAGTCTTGTTCAGCCAGGTCTCTCCCATCCTATATCTATGCATTTCATTTTTCTGCCCTAAGTGCAGTACTTTACATTTCTCCATGTTGAAATTCATCTTGTTAGCTTTGGCCCAGCTCTCCAGTCTATCCAGGTCATTCTGAATTTTGATCATGTCCTCCAGGGTATTAGCTACTCCTCCTAATTTGGTGTCATCTGCAAATTTGATAAGTATGCCCCTAATTCCCTCATACAAATCATTGATAAAGATGTTGAATAGCACTGGGCCCAGGACAGAACCCTATGGCACCCCACTGGTCACATCTTTCCAAGATGAAGAGGAACCACTGCTGAGCACCCTTTGGGTTCTGCCGGTCAACCAATTACAAATCCGTTGAACACTTAACTTGTCTAGCCCACATTTTACAAGCTTGTTTGCAAGAATGTCATGGGAACCTTGTCAAAGGCCTTCCTGAAATCAAGGGATGTGATGTCCACAGCGTTCCCTTCATCTACCAAGATGGTAACTTTATCAAAAAAAGAGATCAGATTAGTCTGGCATGACTTGTTTCTCTGAAACCCATGTTGACTTTATGTGATTATGGCATTGCCTTCTAAATGTTCACAGACTCTCTGTTTAATGATCTGCTCTAGAATCTTCCCTGGTATTGATGTCAGACTAACTGGACGATAATTGTTGGGATCCTCTTTTTTCCACTTTTTGAAGATGGGGACAACATTTGCCCTCCTCCAGTCTGCTGGGACTTCTCCTGTTCTCCAGCACTGAAGCACTGTGAATAGAATGTTATGATGCAAACACTGGAGTGTAAATTCCCTAACCATTCTCATCACCCTGGGGGTCTTGGACATCAGTGAATTGATGACTTGAAATGTAGCCATACTGTCACACCACAAATGGACAGAGGAGTTAGCTACCTTGTCTGTCCAGAGGTTCACTCTTTACTTGGACATGAAGATCCCTGGCCTACCTATTCTGCAGTCCTCAGCAGTGCCATAGGACCACGCTGGTGGAGGCTGTGTTGTTCCGTGTTGCAACCAGTAAGCAGTTTCCCAACCCAAACCTTTTAACCATCTGGTCCTGGCAATAAAGTAGCAGGGGAGAGTGGTCAGGCAGGCCGTAGTCTGCTTGCTCACATGGCATCTACAACCTGGCCTTGTCTGCCAGTCCGATCTCCCAAACACTCGTCCTGTAGAGACTGCTCTGTTGCACTACAATCACCCTCCCCCCAGGTCCTACCAGATGGCCAATGGCCACAGTCATGTTGTGCCTGAGCAAAGCTTCAGCATGGTGCAATCAGCCAAACCCTGGACATCTGCAATTATACTCCACACTTGCTAGTTGAAGGGGGGGGGAAGGGTTCTCTCACTCATTCTTGGGAAGCCACAGGAAGGCTTCTCTCACTCTGGTCACTGAATGAAAGAGGAGAGGGGGGTGGCAAGCCTTAAATCAGCTCTGGCTCTCTCCCTCTCTCCTTGTCATGGTGCTTTGCACCATGACAAATTTTAGATTGGCCTCTTTTTCCTGCAAGGCCAGCAAACATGCCTTCCCCTCTGCACAGCTATGCCAAGTAGGGGGGATCTGAATTTCTTGAATGAAAAGCAATAGCTACAGAAAAAATGCTATTTTCTTATCAAAATCCCCCACAAAACCTGAACTGAAAATAGTCTTTGAAAATTTATGTCTTTCATACAGTGAGGTAAAAAATGTTAGTTATTCACTCTTGTCTGTGAGACTGAAACCTATGAAGATTTACATCCCTCTGTCAGACCAATGATGGGACATGCAGTCTGATAAATTCATGCTATAAAGAGAAGAAGAACATGAGTTTCAATGTGTTTGCCTACAGGCGGCGTACAGTGTAAGCAGGGCTGCACCTGGCCTATGTTATGGGTATTGTAGACTGAGAAAGTAACCTTGAAACAGAGACCATATCTATTTGGGTACATATACTCTCTGTGGGAGCTATGCATGTCTCTTGAGGAAGGATGTTATTGTGTATGCTCTGAGACTCTGAAGTCAGTGTGTATGTAATCTGTACTTTGGGCTATGTAGTAGCTGAACTGTAAAGTTCTGATGTAGTCACAGAGAGGATTCTCTATAGATCTGTATATATTTTTATTATGTTCCAGTAAAGGAAGTAGAATTAGGCACCATCTATGTGTCTGTGTACTTCACTGAGATCTTTGCTGGGCTGATGGACAAATGGGTATTCTGCTACAATTTTTGCTGCCTGGATCTCTGAACATGAACAGAGTGTCCAGTGTGAACTAACACGTCACCCTAATCCATATCATCAACATTATCTATATAGTTTCTTTATTGATTATATGGTTTTTGTAAGCATGGCTAACAAATGGCTAAAAAGCAAGCTTATTTTGTAGTTAGACTGGATGTCAAATGCAGATTAAAGATTTGAATATTATACCCAAAAGCACAATTAACACTGTTGTGATCTCTAACCTCAAAAATGTAAAGGGATGAACTCTAAAACCATTTAGTTTCATTCCATCTTAGAGTCTGTTGGAAACTAATTAGTACAAGATGTTACCATTAATTATTTTCAGATAACAACACATGATCTATGTATTGTTGTGAAGCTGCTGTTGTGACAACACCTAAATGGTTTTTACCAATATTGGGAACAGTAGTACAGTCTCCAAATACAGACCAAACAAGAGTCTGAAATGCATAGCTTGATAGAAAATTACCTCAGAACATGCACAATGCATGGGGACCCTATGAATGAGAAACCTCCAAGTCACCTGATCTTCAACAGCACTGCTCAGGTCTTCCAGATTCAGGTCCATGGCTTCCTTCATTAAGCCTATCCACATGTAATGCGGTCTTCCTCTTCTCCTACAACCTTCTACCTTACCAAGCATTATTGTCTTTTCTAGTAAGTCATGTTTTCTCATGATGTGTCCAAAGTATGAGAGTCTCAGTTTAGTCCTCTTGGCTTCTAGGGAGAGTTCAGGCTTGGTTTGCTCTAGGATCCATTTATTTATCTTATTATCAGTCTACTGTACCCTAGAACTCTTCTCCAGCTCCACATTTCCAAACAGCTTTCTTCACTGTCCGGCTTTCACAAGCATACTCTCTGGCTTTTCTTCTCAAACGAAAATTCAGGAAGGACTCATCCTGCGCTTTCTGCAAGTGCACTGATGACTGAAAAGGCCGATCCGAGATAAACAAGTCCAGTTGCAGAAAGCACAGCAGACGGTCTCCTTGGGTGATGTTTCCGGGTTGTGATTCTCTCTGCGTTGTTGTTTCTCTTCAATACTTGTTCGGCATGAGTTCTCAAACAAAGCTGCAGCATTGTGGATAGTGCGTCTCCATGCCTCCTGATGTGAAACCAGGGCGGATCATTGTTGGTGATCAATTTGGCCAAGCCTGAGATGTACTTTCAGGGAATCCTTGTATCACTTTTTTGGAGCGCCCCTCTTACGCTGACCTGTGGCGAGTTCACCGTGGAGTACTATTTTGGGGAGGCGATGGTCCTCCATCCTAGAAACGTGCCCTGCCCAGTGCATACAGAGCATACATAGAAAAGGGAAATACAGTGGCATGGACAATCCTAATTTTAGTATTAAATGATATATCTTTATACTTCAGGATCTTGACTAGTTCCTTCATAGCTGTCCTCTCAAAGCTTAGCCTTCTCCTGACTTCTTGACTGCAGTTTCCATTCTGATTAATGACTGACCCAAGGATGAAAAATCTTGAACTATTTCAGTCTACATCATCTACTTTAAAGTTATGTAACCCATGTTTATATGATTTATGTTTAATGTTTAGCTGTAATCCTGCCATTGTATTTTCATCCTTGACTTCAGTAGTCATTCAAAATCTTTGTGTTTTTTCCTGCTAATAATATGGTGTCATCTGAATATTTTAAATTGTTGATATTCTTTCCTTCTATTTTCATGCTTCCTTCCTCCAAGTCTAATCCTGCTTTACATATGAAATGCTCACTGCACAAATTAAACAGATAGGGTGATAAAATGCAGCCTTGCCTGACCCCCCTTGCCAATTGAAGACCATTCTGTTTCTCTATATCCTGTACTGGTGGTAGCCTCTTGTCCTGAGAAGAGATCATGAATCAGGACAATCAAATGTTGTGGCACCATCATTTCTATAAGAGTGATCCATAGTTTTTAATAAACTACACAATTAAAAGCTTTGCAATAATCTGACAATGTGACTAAGGATTTTATCAGACTAGCATCTAAAAATGCTCTAATTCTACAAATGAAGATAGCAGGAACACTGTGCCATTATAACACTTATTATCACACATAACTGTAAACACGCAAAAGAAATGACATGGCATTATTGCACGATGATCACTAGCACTTTAAGAAAGGGAGTTTACTTCTGTGATTTGGTGAGATTTTGGCTGTTCTCACAAGAAGATGCGAGTGTGCTTAAAACGTAAAAAAAAACCCAACCTAAATTAACAAATTTAATGAACACACAAGCACTGAAATAAACCTTAAAATGTGCAAACTAAAGGAGACAGTTCATAAAAAGAGCTTCCTGTACTTTGTTTTTGCATTCTCACCCAGAAGTTTGCTCACTGAGGACCACCCATTCACATTGTAATATCGCGGTTACAACAGGATGTGTTTTCACATGCCCTCAATACCACAAAAAAGGCATTATTGATGATCTATTGATGGCTTGTCCCATCAATTAAAAGGAATGCCTTGTTTGCAGCTAGAGCATGGATTAACCATGTGAGGAAAATGACCATTAGTATTACCATGACATCATAATCCCACAATTTTTGCCACACCTTATAAAGTCCTAAAGCTGATCTTCTTCTGAGGTTTTTTTTTTTTTCCCTGCACTCCATTATCACACATAGGTTTGCAATGTGATCCAGAGTGCCTGTTCCTTTCCTGAACCCAACTTGGACATCTGGCATTTCTTTCTCCATATATGGTAAAAGGTTTTGTTGTAGAACTTCGAGCATCACATTGCTTGCATGGGAAATTCATGCAATGTACCTCTGGTTACTGCAATCCCTGGTGTTCCCTTTCTTGGGGACTGGAATTTATATGGAGCATTTCAATCTGTGGGGCATTGTTTTGTTTTCCATATTTGTTGACAGATTTTAGTTAGAACTGTCTCTGTAGCTTGAAGCAGTTCTATTCATATGTCATCTGTTACTGGTGAGTTATTTCTTCCAAGCGCTCTGAGTGCAGTTTCCACTTCACAGGGATGTTCTTAAGGATGCATTTTGGCAAGATGGTTGGTTTAGCGGTCTTCTTTAGCCTTAATTTTTGCTATTAGAAGTTCATGATCTGTGTCACAATCTGCCTCTGGTCTTGTTTTTGAACAGAGAATAAAGATTATTAATCTTCTGTTTCCAATTATACAGTCTATTTGATTTCCATATTAGCCATCAGGTGCTATCCCTGTATACAATTGCCTCTTTGATTGCTTGAAGAATGTGTTTGTGATGAAGAAACTATTGGCCTCACAAACTTCAATCAGTTGCTTTCTCGCTTCATTTCTTGATCCTAGGCCAAATTTTCCTGCAATCTTTGATTCTGCTCTGTTTCCCATTTTTGCATTCCTACCACTTATGATTAGCAAGGAGGCTTGTTTTGGTGTGTGGTCATTTTCCTCCTAGTTGTCATCATATAATTTTTCAGTTTCATCTTTGTCCATCTCTATAGTTGGAGCATAAAGTTGTGTTATAGTTATATTGATGTGTTTCCCCTGAAATGTTATCGATATTATTCAGTCAGACTTTGCTTTTGCTACGTGTCTCCTGCTCCTCCCATTTCTTCTTAGATTTTCATTTCCTGAGTTAAACACTATGTAATTATCTGACTCAAAATGTCCTATTCCTGTGTACTTTATCTCATTCACCCCAAGTATTGCAATGCTTATATGTTCCATTTCATTTTTGTACTACATCTAGCTTTCCATGATTCAGGCTTCTCACTTTCCATGTTACTATAGTATGTGTTATACAGCTTTGGACTTTCCTTTCACCTCTGAGAATATCATCAGTTGAACACCCTTTCAGCTTGAGTTGAGTTGCACCATTAACCACAGCACTACTCGTAGTTGTCCACTGCTGTATTCCAGTAGCTTGTTGAGTGCCATCCAACCTAGGAGTCTCATCGTCTGGCACTATCTATTGTTTATTTTTTTGATTGTCTCCTCATAGGATTTTCATTGGTAAAAGACATTTGAAAGGGGGTTACCATACCTTCTTCTGCACAGTACTAAGAAATGTTAGCTACGGTTCCACTGCCGTTGTCTCTGAGATATCCTTTGTCAGGGTCTCTCTCACAACCACAACCAACTACCACTGCCACAAAGTAGCTGTTTTGCACACTTAGTCTGGCTCCTCAGCAAAAGCCTGTCTGACCAGGGAGACCCTACCAACAGCACTGCTATTGTCAGTGTAGCTTCTTGCCTCACAAGACCACACAATCCACCACTATGGAAATGTAGTGTCAATGGTGGGGAAAATTGCATAGATCATTCAAATTATATAAATAAACTATGGCAGAGTTCCTGCATCAGAAGTTACACTTCTAAACTTTAGAATGTCATAGTTACCTCCTTGACAAGGCATACAACATTTCTAGTGAATTGTGATGGAGCGTAGATGGGTGTCCTGAGTGTTGTCCCATTGCACAAGTGGAGTTCACATTGTGCAACAGTCCCATAGTGTCCTGGTGCCCATTGCACAACAGGCCCCAAAAGATTCATACACATTTCACAATGGGATCGATGTCTCAATCTGTTGAGACAGCGTACCTCACTGACAACCCGTAGTGTAATGAGATTCCTTAACATCCTGAGATGGGTGAGTAGATCTGTGTGTTCATGTTTCTCCCACATTTTTTTTAAAAAAATCTTAAATTGTTAAATTGATCCATCCAGGAAATATGAAAGGTATTCAGAAATTTGTACACCCCCTGCCAAAAAACAAACAAACAAACAAAACAACCCAACACTGAATCAAAATTCTCCCATTCCTGCCTTTCCTCCTCCCATATAATTTGCTGTAAGATGCAGTCTTAATGAATTAATAACCTTATTTATTATGTGTTATCAGTGTACATGTAACACAATATAGAATAGTCAGTGCCTCAAACTCTTTGATAACCCAGTGGGAAGAATCTTTAAAACAACTGCAGAAAATCAGACAAGGAGGAAGAAGATAATTTTCTGCCAAATGCATGAATGAACAAAAGGAAATTACTGACTGTGAATAAGTAGCAATATAAAGCAAAATGCCATAATTTAATATTTCTGACATGTAAAGAAGAATAGAATTGAAAGGATTTTTCTTAAAATGTTTCAAATAAATCTATGGGGGTTCCCATCTATCCCTGCAATTTTGTTTTATTATATTTTTTAGATGAAGCACAGCTATTTTACAAAATCTGTGTAACATACTGTTTATAAATAGAGAAAACCATTACTAATGATCATTGCTATACAATGGGACATCACAATGTGCATTAAGAACATAATAGGTTCTTCACATTTTAAAACATTCACAAAATAAGGCTTAAATTGCAGAGGGAACCAAGTGTGTTACAAACTAGGTTGAAAAAGAGCAAGAAAGTATCTTTGAAAACACAATGATTTCTTTGTTACATCAAATCCTTCTTTTCTTCCATGGAACTCAAATAGCAATGTGAATATCTCTCTGTCTTATTTTGTGCTGCATTTCTCATACCCTACCAGCATTCTCAGGCTGTTCCAGTTCTGTTTTTTTCCCCTCCACAGAAGTTTGTACATATTTTGTGAACATTTTTTATTCCAAATGTATTTAATTTTTACACTGTTCTATAATATATGCATTTTCTACTTATTTGCCAATGACTAAAGCACATCTTTGAGCATCACACAAATGTATGCATTTTAATTCATTTTCTAAACGATTTGTTATTTCTCCTCTCCAAAGTACCCTGACAACCTTGAAAATGTATGGATCTCTTTGGTAAGTTGTACTTTATCTCATTGCCAAGGTACAGAGATATCAGACATTCCTATTGGTGAAATGTGAACCCAGTGTATGCATTTTCTATCCCTAAGATCAAGTCAACATGCATAGGTTTCCCAGGCACTGCCATACAGTCCATAGGTAGGGCTAGATTTGAGCTGCACTATAGTTGTTGCATGAGGTATCTTTGGGCTATGTCCTAGGGTCAGAATTAACAGCATCCTTGTCATATTGAATAAAACTTTCTTCTGCCTTCAGTTTCCCTATGATTAAGATTAGGAGAGAGAGAGGCAGAGACAAAGACATAAAGAATGAGAGTGCTTTGTTCTGCTCATGGACTCATCCCCTCTGTTATGTTTCCTAGAAACCATGCTCTCACATTTTTCACATATTGGGCTAGACTCTGTGAGGAAGACTAGTGAATACATGTAGACGTCTGTCAGTTTGAAATCACTGGGGAATCCTGTGCAGGCTTCCCAATTACAGTCTTGTCTTGAAAGTGTGTGGATGGATGAATTGGCTTCTGGAGATATGATGGTGGGACCAAAGCCAGTCAGTGTGACTCAACAATATCCCTCCAAATTGATCTAGATTGGTTAAGACGAATGACTGAAGAGAACATAAGATTCTGCTCTATATGACAACCATATTTCTTAAAACATTTTCTCCTTTTTTTTTCTTTTTTTGACAGGGCATTGTTGTAATGATTGGTGCTGAATGATTATTTCATCTTGAATAATACTTTGTTTTAATAAGTCCAAAGTGACTTGTATGATTTCCTCTGTTTAGAAGAGGACTATTTTTTTCTCCTTCCCTCACACTGTGATTTTTTACTAACAGTTCATTAGCTTTGTGAGCCACCACCTTTCAGTGATTTTTCAGACACTGCTTTAAATGGGCCAAGTGTTTTCAGCTCCTCTTAACAAAATAACACCCACAGAGGCTACAGAGAGTTGTGATACTACCAAATCACAACATAATCCATAATTTGTTGGTGTAGTTCATGAGGCCATTTAAGGGAGAAAACAGTCTTCTATCTATGTATCTATCTTATATCACACCTTTCTCTTGACATGGGACCCAAGGAAGCTTACAACAAATTCAAACAAAGGACAACTAATACCCTATTATACCCTATTCAAAGCACAAAGTTTTTTTTTTTTAAAAAGCTTAAAACACATTTAAAATATAATTTTAAAAAGGTAAGAGCACAGCACACTATGTTAAAATACCATTCTGCCATAATAAACTAAGAGCCAAAAGCCTACCTAAATAAAAATGGTCTTTTCCTGCCCATGGTAGGAGAACTGAGAGGGGGGCAACTGAACCTCCTGTGGGAAAGAGTTTCAGCATTTTCTCTCTTAAGTGTGTGCTTTCCAGGAAACATTTCCACTCCCTGAAAGCAGTATTTTTGATCTAAAGATTGTAGTCTGTCTAAATTACAAAAAATGTGGAAGCATATTTCACAGTCCTCATGTGGTCTTCTCTCCCTCATCTCCACACACAAGATGACATATAAAAATAATAATAATAATATAATAATAATAAAATTTATTTTTATCCCGTCCCTCTGTTAAAACAATCGGGGCGGCTTACAAAAACACTATATTTATTTAAATGAAGCAATAATAAATAACTCAGACATGACAAAAAATGACAAAAAATAAAACTAGCAATGAAAAACAAATGTGTTGATAGATATTTCTTGACTTCACAATGGTATGATATATTTTCTATCCAGATATTAGGAATGTCCATGATATACAGGGAAAGGAGGAGAGGTAGCAAAATGAAATGATATTTAGTTAACATTCTGAACCTCAATGTCACTTTCAGGATCCTCAGAAACTGTTCCAGTCAACAGAAGAAGGTTCCAATTATGATCATAGCAGCCAAGTTTCTGCAATGTAGTGAGGAACCTGGTTGCATTGATAACCAACCATTAAATAACGAGACCAGACAGATGTAAATCCATTGAATAAGGGCCACTTTATTGACCTATATCCTATTTACCTGAAATTGGGCCTGGGGATAAGCAAAGGAGGGGAGGAGCAATCTGATGCGGGTCCAGCTGAGGCCCAGACATGAACCTGTGATCAGCTTCCCAGCCTCCCCTTGGTCAAAACACCAGACCACAGGGGCAACCCAAACCATTGGTTGCTTCCCAGCCAGTCATTTACTGGAAAGCATACCCAGGGGGGCTCCCCACCAGCAGCAACAAGACTGAGAGAAACAAACCCAGGTTGGCCTCAAGGACAGACTCTTTCTCCATCCCTCCAGGTCCCATAACCTGCACAGATGGTTCCAGAGCCCAACCCTTCACCAAATGGGTGCCAAGGTGTACACTGAGCTAATAAATTCTCCCCCATAACCTGCCAAGTGAGAACCTATTTTAGACACCACCCATAACCAATTTTCCAAGTCCCATCAAATACAGTATGGAGTAGGCAAAAAACCCAGGTAACGGGGGAAAAAATCCTACTTGGCCTAAGATGTGACCAGCTTAGCTCACACTGCACTGAGTGGGTGGGTGAGTGGGTGGGTTGCAGCAAGAAGAGCAAAGAGGACACATGAGGGGGAGCAGGGAATTAAATAACCTCTGACTTCTCCCCTGCCACATGACCAGCACTTGGCATCACATGGAGGCCATCAAACTACCCCCCACCTTGCACCATTGTTCACTTCGCAGTTAGAGAAGTGCAGAATATAAATTTTCAGATACAGACACACATTAGAGAGAATTCTATACATTAACTGTCCAGTGATTAAAACTTCACAGTTGTGGCTGGGGCCCTCACTCATCCTGCCCTGTGGAAAATCAATGTTTTATCCAGAGGTAGCTTGGCAAGACTGAAAAGGAAGCATCTGTCTGAATTTATTTCTGTTTCAGAGGGTGACTGGCAGAATTCATAATACTTATCATTTACAAACTCCCTCCAAGGCAACATGATTACTGGTTGGAGTTCAAACAAAATTCTAGCCTTTAACATTAAAAAACAAACAAAACCCAACACTAGATAGAAAATGAATATCCTTTAAAATGATGCAGGAGCAAAAAATAAGACATGTTGATCCTTATAATATGTAGAAATGTATGTAGCTATATAGATTTATTTTATAGATTATTAATTAGCCCCAATCAAATTAAATGAATTAGCCCCAAACGAATTAGCCCCAAACGAATTCCCTATTGCTATCCCATTAGTTTGAAAGTAAAATTGATCCTTGAACCTGCTTTTTAAAAAGTAATATATCAATAAAGTTCATTAAAAGCAAGTAAAGCAATGTTGTAATTACCAAGTAGTATGTTAGCTGGTTCTATTATGGCCCCTTGAACAATAAAAAAGTCAGATATTTAAAGGCTGTATTTTTGATCCAAGGGTACTCAAAGAAATGAACAATTATCTAAAGTACAAGCACTGGAAAGCTGCAAAGAAAAGATTTTTTCCCCTGAAAACCAAGAGAAAATGAGAGCCCAGATAGCAACAGTAAGAATGCCAATATGACCCATCCAGTAATTGGACATTTTTCCCATCATCATCATCATCATCACCACCACCACCAGATTACATATCTAGCACAATGAAGGCCTATGGTCCTATGGTCACTTTAAAACTGCCCCTTAGGAAATTATTTAAGACTTACTATGTGGGTAAAACAAAATATCTGTTCACAGGATGAAGCTCCCTGTTGTTATGTCCTCTGCAATCCTATGCCAACATAGATAGGAGAAAGTCCCACTGAACTATCTGGAACTTGCTTCTGAGTAAATATGTATAGGTTCATGATGTAAAGCCAGGCCTTAGCCAAAATGGATCTTCCTAATGACAGATTTAGAAGTAGTAACAGTACTGTCCTGCATAGATGGGGTGGGAGGGCAAGAACCTTCCCCCCGCCAATCTGTTGGTGCAAATAGCTACCTGACAATAATTAATTTAGATCAGAAAAATGATGCCATTCTTTTAAACTAAAATAAAAGTGTGAGATATGATTGTCGATTTCCTGTATTTTTATATGGTTTGGCTTGAGAACTAAGGCTGTCTTTCTCTTGACTGAGAACAAGGTCAGTGAAGCTTTGTAGCTCCAATATCAGTAGGGTTGTGAATCCACTATTGAGTTTTTGTCTAACTTTTGAAGGCATTGTCTAAGGGTCTGAACCTAGCTTGCTTCAGTTCCTCGGATAGATTCTATAATGTTTAGAATAAAACCCAATGTGGACTCACTTCCTCAAACAGAATGCTAATTTACAGATTTAGAGCACAATAGAATATAATGAGATCCTGTCATTTTCATTAATTAAGAATTTTGCCTCTCTGGACGTTATCAGACTTGCCAAATATGGCATCATAATGACTCCTAATGAATGTGAAAGGGCGCACATACCAAACAACATCATGCTTTCATGATTAAGTCTTGAAAAGGAATTCTTTTTTTATTGATGGGCCAAGCCATCAATAGATCGGCTATGGCATTTTTTAAATATATATAGCCTCAATGGGCAGAACACTTCTGGTTGAGAATGCAAAAGCCATGTAGGGGATGATCTTTTTATGAACCTCCCCAGTTTACTTTGAAACTTTTAAATGTGTTTCTGTGCTTATGTGTACTTTTTGTGTGTTTCTTCTGCTGTATTTTAAATTTTTACTGTGCTCATGTCTTCTCATGAGAATTGCCAAGATCACAAATACAGAAGTAAACAGAGTCCTGTTTGTGCTCTGGTAATGCTGGGGCTGCCTTTTCATGCTATTGAAGGTAGGTCTGATATAAAGTGTTCTTTTGCCAGCAGAAAAACACTGCAAAATATGGTGATATCTTGGGAAGTTAGTCTGATACAGTCCACTGTCAGTAGGCTGTTGTGTGCTTTCAAGTTTTTTCTGACTTTTGATGACACTAAAGGAAATACATCCCAGGGTTTTCTTGGCAAAATTTGTTCAGAGGGGGTTTGTCTTCCTCTGAGGCTGAGAGAATGTGACTTGCCCAAGGTCACTGAAATAACCGATTAGGGATTTGAACCCTGATTTCTTGGAACCCTATTCCAACAGTCAAACCACCAGACTACACTGGCTCTGTAGTGACAGTAAGATGGACATAAAATTGGTCCTCCCTTATATTAGGCCTAACTATAGTATGTTTTGGTCATAAGCATACTGCTTCATTAAACTGGCTCATTAAATTTTAATGGAACACATTTCTGAGTAAACTTGTACATGATTGTGTCGTTGACTTTAGACTGGTGGTTGTTCTTCTTCTTCTTCTTCTTTTTACAATATAGCTCTTACTTTTAAGCAAATAAACTCTTGAATTCCAGTTAACTGATAGTGAAAAGGGGTCAAATTACATATGGATTAAATTAAAGAGGGGCACGTTGTGAGTCAAATTACACATTACTTTAAACATGAGACATATAGCTGACCCTACATTTCCTTCTTTCAGTAAGCTTGTGAAGCTCCACACCAGAAGAGAAATACCACATACGGATAGAAAAGAGCAAAATCTCTGCAAGGTGCTTCTTTATGCAATGCCTGCTCCACTCATCCATCCCTTCTGTGGATGCTATTAATTGTTTCAATGGAGACTGCTCTCTCTCTCTCTCTCTCTCTTTCACCTGTTTGGCATGTTGTGGGTTGGTAACATTTTACTGTTCCAGGACTCTAATATAGATATAATTAGAGACAGAACTGGAAGGATACTTTTCCACTACAACTCCCAAAATTTTTTGGCCAGTATGGTCATAGCCATGATCGCTGGTTGAGGGATTCTGAGAACAGAAGTCTCAAAAAATATTTTTTCTCCCCAAGTACCAGTTCCTAAGTGAAAGTTAATTTTGAGTCACTTGTAATAATTTGTAGAATTCCCTCCAATTATAATAATCTTATACATTCCAGTAAGAAAGAAAATGTATTGTTGTAAGATGTAGGAACAAGCTTGCAAGTTTGTTTTCTTTTTACAATTTCCTCTTTGAGAATTCTAGAAGAACATTTTATACTTACATTGTAGTAACTGGACTAGTAAATTAGGTAACTCTCCTGTAATTCTTTGCAAGTTTGGGTTTCCTTTTAAAGTGCATCTGACCTCTTAAGAAATCTCTACTGATAATTTCTTCCATATCTAAAGAGCCACTGAGTTATTATTGCTCTCATTGCATTTTCTATCCATGAAAAAAAAAAGACTAGATCTGGTAGAGAGATGGCTTTTTTTGCTTGATAACTCTGTGATTCATGTAGTATTGCTAATCTCTCATGTACTTTTTAATCTTAAAGGCTTCAGATCTCTATGTAAATCCTTCCAGACATTCTTTGAGGTGCTTAATTTATTTTCCATCACTTGGGAATCCAATTTCTTGGAAAGATGAACTTGCAAATTGAGGGTGGAAGAGTTAAAAAAAGTAATTTCCCTATTAATTCTATTTGGAAAAGAGATTTCTTCAGGAAGTCTTCCTATTTTGATAACAGTTCCAGTGGCATAACTACCCATTATGAAACCTACTCTGGGTCGGTTTGCTACAACGAATTATAGGTCTAATTCTATAGCAGATTAGAAAAGCATAATCTTAAAGTGCCATGATCCACAAATATCCACTTGAAGGTTTGAATATTCAGAGCATGATACATTTTCTTTTCCATTTCAGAATGCTTCATAACATCACTATAATATATCAGAACTACTATATCTGTTGAAATCAACCTAACCTGCAATACATATTTGCCTTCCATCAGGACTGCATTATTAGAGACTGATGAAGTCAAACAGGCTCTTGAAAACACATTTGGCTGCTTCCATGAAGACTGTACTGGCCATTGTGGGTGTACCCTAGCCATTCTTTGGTAGTTCTAAGGCCATCCACTTGTCTGTTGTTGACTTCACTAAACAAAATATTTCAAATCTCTGTTTATTTGAAAGCTAGTGTGTGGTGTAGTGGTTTGAGCATTAGACTACAACTCTGGATACCAGGGTTTGAATTCCCACTTGGCCATGGAAACCCACTAGGTGACCTTGTGCAAGTCATACTCTCTCAGCTTCAGAGGAAGGCAAAGACAAATCTCCTCTATACAAATCTTGCCAAGAAAACCCCATGATGGGATTTGCCTTAGGGTAACCACAAGGCAAAAACAACATTATCTGGAAGGCCACAGAAACATTGATCTAAACTAGTAATTGCTCACAGGATCATTTTTTTAGCCATTTACAGACTATAGACTATGTCTTGAGCAATATGGAAAACTGGTGTAACAAAAATAATATATATATTTTAAAAAAGACTTACTAGAAATTTATCTATGGGCTTAATCAGGTGTGACAAATATCATGTCAAAACAACACCTAATAAATGCGAAAGGGCACCAATGTTTGTGGCCATGTGGATTGTATTGTATTGTAATGTATATGTTACTTGAATTGTACTGAATTGTATGTGATAAATTGTGATGTTGTACCCCACCCCGATCCTGAGGGGAGAGGCAGGTAATAAATAACTCAGTATTATTATTATTATTATTATTATTATTATTATGCCACATGATGTTGTACTTGCATGATTTTGTGTGGCCAATAAAGCATTATTTTTTATTGATGGGCCAAGCTGTCAATAGATCGGTCGTGGCATTTTTTTGGTGGAATTGCAAGTGTGTGAAACCATGCCCCAATCTGCTGGTGCAATTCTAGCATCAATAGGCTGTCTCTACCAGAACACTTCCGGGAAAGAATGCAAAAACTAGGAACAGGACAGTGTTTTTATGAACCTCCCTGTTTTACTTGGAAGTTTTTAAGTTTTTACTTGGAAGCACTCTGTGCTTAAGTGTTCATTTCATTTGTTTATTTTCATGTTTTTACACTTTTAAGCACACTTGCATCTTCTTGCAAGAACCTCTGAGATCATGCACCCTGGCGAATGCGGAAGTACTTTTTCACACAATTACAGCAACCTTTGATAAAAAAGGGTTATTTGGCTGGCACACTAATGGTTTAAATATGCTGGCAAAGAAACATTTTTAGAGGCTCGTCTGATAAAGTCCCATATGTGGTTGGCTGTCCAGTGCAAGAAGGGGGAAATGCAGCTGATAGGTATTTGTGAAGGCCAAGAAGCTGGAACATATAACACCAATTTTGTAGTGGTGAAGGAGAACTCTTTCAGTCCATGCTTCATTAATCTAGAAATTGACTGCACAATAAGAAGTTGTATTCACCATGTAGTTGTCCCTTCATATTAGCTGGGGTTTGGTTCCAAGACCCCCCATGGATACCACAATTCATGAATACTCATGTCCCATTATATGCAATGGCATAGCAAAATGGTGTTCCTTATATAAGATGGCAAAATCAAGGTTTGCTTTTTGGATTATTATTTTTTAAAGAATATTTTCAAGCCATGCATACTTAAATCCGTGGATACCAAATCCATGGATATGGAGGGACAACTGTATTCCCCTTTTGGAACCCTTTTCACTTCATTAAGACTACTTTGGGTTGTAATCCTATACACACTTACTGAGGAGTAATATCCATTGAACATACTGAGATATCTAAGCATAAAAAACATTAAATGAACAGAAAAAAATTGTCAGGGAAGCAATCTGCTAGCTAGCCCAAAGAGCACTTCTACCACTTTTGAAGCAATCAAGAAACAAGTCAGAGAATCATCCAAAAGGCATGTTAGGGTTGAGAAGCCAAGGGAGTTCATCAGCCAGGCAAGAAAGAATGGTTTTCAAACCAACAGTCACATGTCCCTAGCATGGGTGTTTTATTCTAGGGGAATAGAGCAATTGCTGAATAGGCAAGCTTCTGCCTTGTCAGGCTCTCCTGAATCCCAGAACTCTTCACAAAGAGCCTCTTACTAGTCATTATTTCTGCCAGCATCTTTCACAAGGGTAATAAACATGCAAGAATACAGTTACATTTATGTTCTTCTAATAGGCTTCCCATGGACAACTGAGTCACCACAACAGAAACAGAAAATTAGACTAAAGAGGCCTTTAGACAGATCCAGTATTGTACTTTATAGATTTTTTTTGTTGTTATTGTTTGTTTGTTTGTTGTTCATAAACAGTCAAAATCAACTGGTGGGCCTGGGTCTTACCTCTAATAGAGGGGGCTGAAGGTCAGAACCATCCTCTTGGCTCTCCTCCTCATCTCAAGAGGACTCCTCAAGGAAAGGCATGAAAAAATAACTGTCTCCTGATGCCTGCCATGCTTAATGAAAGTCCAAGACCTCTTGAATAATGTGGATCATTAAAAACTTCAGTATTGTTTCTGTGACCTTTCAGATAATGTTGGACTTTCATGAGTTCAAGCCAGCAACTGAATGAGTCATATTTGCTTATGATTTCAATTTCATTTAGTCATTCATTTGGTGACATTTTTGGCCATTTTTTTTAAAAAAATAACTGATTTATAAACAAAAGCAATGTATTGGTGTCACAGTACTAACAAACAATATTACTTGTTACTCATGGCAAGTAACAAATTACTTTTAAAGAAAGGGATGCTAATATCTTTGCTTGCAATAATGTTTTCCAGCTCTGATCTAAAACTATCCCAGTTTGTTTCTCTCCCAGTTTTGAAACTAAAAATGGCTACATTCAAATATGTTGTGATGTCTCTCTCCCCTTCCATCCCACCCCCAACAATTCATAGTGAGGGCAGGAATTTTCTGAACAGTTGTCAGTAATGGGCTGGATAGGAGACAATAAAATGAAGTTCATTACTGATAAAGTCATCATTCAAAGTTTTTTATCTATATAAATGTTCTTGGGCCTGGCAATTTAATGACTCCCTGCTACCATATGAACTACCTGTTTATTAAGGCCAGAGTTTGGGGAGGGGGATTGGACCACAGTTCCTAGAACCCTACAGCTGGCAGTGCCACTACTCACATAATTCCCCAGCCAGCCTGACCAGTAATTGGGCAATTCTGGGAGCCACATCTCCAAAAAGTAACTTTTACAAGCTCCAATTAAGCTCTGGATTAGAACCCCTCATCAACATGGTCTTCTCTTCTGAGGCTACAAAAAGCAGGGTCTACTTTGTGGTGGCTCCTTTGATTCTTTTTTTAATCCACGCAGTACCTTCTCTGATTATTTTAGGTGCAACTTTATTTTATTGGTTTTTAATGTGAGCTTTATGACTGTGACATACTGTAACACATGTCTCTCCCTTAATTTTAAGAATGATGGTTGCCATGTGAAGTTAGAATCCCAAGACATTAAAATTCCAGGAAGATTGAATTATCCTTTCATATGGACATAAAATAGCTCTACATTTTGCTTGGAAAATCTGTGGAGAAAGTATAAACTTGGGCTAACATCTGTGCACAGTTGTGTAAACTACACCCAGTCCCAACTATTAGGAAGGGTGAAGTGACTGCCACAGGCAACAAATGTGGTACGTGATAAAAAGGTTTAAAGAGTAGTTATCTAATTTTCTATTACTGTATTTTTATTGCTAGAAATTGTGAAAGATGTTTGTGGTATTTTCTGCCTCATGTATCAAAATTACTTGGCTAGGTTTGGGCACAGTGCACTTTGACTTCAGTGAAGAAAGTTGCTACCTTCTGCTCTGCCTCAGACAGCAAACTATTTGCGGTCAACTCTGACTACACCTAGTATTAATTCCTTGTTTCCTTAATAGTGTTCTCAGTATATTTCCCAGTATAATGATGTCAATGTGCACACTGAAATAAAAATCACAGTTGAGGGTTGTTTTTAAAAAGAAACATATTACTGAACAAAGCTAAAACTCACTAGGAAAGCTATTAAACCAAAATTTCTAAACACAATGGTAATATTGTGCTGTAAATTTAGAAATCCTTCACACACTCTAGGCTGAATTAAAGACTCATCTCAAATGATCACCAGATCTCCTATTCTAAAATGGCTTTGCCCTTTGAAACAGGAGCCAAAGTTGAATTGTCATTGCTTTCACTGCCCATTAGACAAAGATATGAAGTAACAAAAAATATTCAACACATGTATTCTCTTTTCTCCAACGGCTGCCTTACTTAAAGCAAAAAATTGATTTTTGCCAAAAGATATACAGAAGGACAATCAATCAATGACAGCCTTGCAAGCAAACTAACAGTAGAACTACCCCTGGTTTCCTCAGTTGTATTCCTTAAGGTCATGCATTTATCTTAGCAGGTTTTTCTTTCTGAATTGTTGGATAACTTTTCATAATTCAAAGAAGATTCTTCTTCCACTCCCAATCCAGAAAATAAGGAATATGAATGGGGAAAAGATGGGAGAAACATTATGTTTTATTAACACTCTATTTTCCCTGCCTCTCTCTAATTACTGTATAGAAAATTATCCAGATGAAATTTTCTAAAGTTTATAAAGGCATAAATGAATGAGAATTTATGAAGAATGTTACTTGTCATGATCCACTTCTTTTTGCTACCTCAATAGATGATAGATGTTACATTCAATTAGGCTCACATTAAATTTAACATGTGGGACTTACAACAAGAGGTACCGTGTGATGATCCTTTCCTAATACACCATGAACATGATCTTCAGCTACATTTATCAATTTTTGCTTCTAACAGGTCTAACTGGGCATTTTTGAGACTACTTCTGCAGTTTTGAAGAACTAAGACTATTTCAACAGACCACCCTCTCCAAAAGTTCTTTTGCCGGCATAAATTGTGGCATTTTTATGCCGGCAAAAGAATTCCCCCCACCAGACCTTACCTTGCTCACATTACAGAGGTAGGCCAGGCACTAACAGAGAGTGAATGGAGCTCCATTCACTTCCTGATTTCAAATCTCACTTGTTCTCATGAGAAGACACTAGCATGGGAAATTTAAAAATAAAAGCCAAACACATACACACAAAGTACAACATAGTATAGAAACACACTTTAAAAGTCCCAAGTAAAGGAGAGGTGACATAGAAAGAGCATATCCTACCTGGCTCTCCCAATCTCACCTGGAAAGTGTTTGCCCATTGATGCTGCATTCATGTGAATACAATGGTGGACAGATTCAAATGCTGGCAATGCTGGCAACAAAGCACCATGGGGGAATTAATTGATGGCTTGGGCTGTCAATAAAAAAGTATGGCTTTTTAACAATACATGATCATGAAAGGGCAATATCATCTGTTATGCACATGCTTTCATGATCATTAGGCATCCTTATGATGCCATATTTGCCTGGTTTGATAAAGTCAATAGAAAAATTATCCAGGTTTGTTCAAAACAGGGGTATTTATTTAGAACACTTACATTGGTGGCTGTCTAGAACAGAGTTAGGCAGCTTTTCATACTAGACTTCTCTTACACAGCTATGGCTTACTTAGTAGCAGGTCCATTAATTACCACTGGGTCAAAAGAACAGAGATCAGCCTGGTCCATAAGGTCTTCTTTTACAAGGCTTTCTTTACACATTCACAACAAGCCATATGGAAATTATCACATATGGAAAGTAGTATAAGCCAAGTGGGCATAGTAGAATACCACTCGTGAAACTGAGTGGTACAGAGATGTTGACATTATGGAAAGTATATTTGAAAATATTTTTTAAAAAATCAAAAATTTGTTTTTCAAGTGCCAAGAAATACTGACAAGAAAAACCCTGGACTGATGAGAATCTTTGCAGTTCAAGACTTATTTTGCACAAAATATGTACATGGTTGACCCCAGCATGTTCTGTACAGAAAACATAATTTTCTGTGCAGGAAATAATATTTGTTCATTGAAATATTATTTTCTCCACAAAAATGTTGTTTCTTACACAGAAGATGCTGCTTTGTGTACAAAACAACCACATGCAAATTTTCTGCATAAGTTCCAAATCGTAGATACCTTTCAAAAGCTGTGTTGTTTTGAAGACTTTCTCACAGCAGAAAAAACATTGCTAGAATTACTTGTTGCTTCCTTTGAGAAAATAAGTGAAGAATTGTATTCCTAGCTGAGATGTGACAATGAGTAGCATAGGGCAGGGAACCAGACAGGTGACTTCCTCAGAAGCAACATTTTAAAGATCATTTTAAAAAATCTGGAAATCACATCATCAGATATGGATTGGTTTACTCCACTTATGAATTGGTTTACTCCACTTTTCAAGCTCAGTAAGAAACATTTCATTTTTCACTGCTATTATTTTGTGCGTGTGCCAGGAGGAGGGGAACAGAGTAATAGAACCCACTGCTCCCCTAGAATAAGGTTTTGACTGAATCTAGGTTGAAGTTTCTAGTTACTGTCTCATACGGCTGAACATCTGCTAATAGATACTTCTTCCAACACATGCTGTTTCTTGTTCTCTGTAGCCAGCTTACAACTGATATTCTAACTGTTGTCTATATGATAGACTTGTGAATACTTACAGGACAGAATCCTACTAGTTCCAAGTCAGTTTATTGGGCAATATGCAACTTCAGTATGAAAGCTAAAACATCTGAGTCAGTAACTATTATATATTTTCCCTTGACTCGGATTGTAAAAGATCATTCCTCCAAACTAGCTCATTATTTCTTGTGTAGCAAGAAGTGTCTATCTTCCCTAAATATAGACAAACAAAATCCAATTAATTACACCAAAAAGCATCAATTGTTGACATGGTTTGTATGGGGGGAAACTAGGCCAACATTTTGTTTCTTCTTAAAAACAGTTGGAAAGAATGATGGTACCAACTTTAAAAAAAAAAAAACTACAGTCAGGAATTCACAAGCTGTCATGACAGCATCAGTGGGGCTAGCATCTTTTCTATGACATTTCACACTTTGGCTGTAATAACAAGTTGCCTACATGTACCCTACAATGCAATAATTGGAAGGGAATGAGTGGGGAGGAGTTGTTGGAGAATAAATCATATCTGAGCAACACTGACTGCTCGAAATACTGAAATATATTTATCACTTCAAACTCTCTGCTTTTTCCAAATACAGAATTTCAAAAAAGTTGTGACAAGTTTGAGATTTGCATGTATTAAAAATCTCTCGTAGAGCCAGCCATAGGGATGATCCTGTAGATGTGGCACAGTGTTTCATAAATGTACCATTTCTGGCCAGCTAAACTTTTGGGAAAATGGAGGATACCTAATTATGTTTAGCCAATGACATTAGGCTATTGTATAAGTCTTTGTAGTAACAATGCACTGAAGGCTGATTAAAAAGTCACCATGTAATTATAGTTTATCAGAAGAGAGGAATACAGGAAGACTTCTAAATGCACTTGAAAAAAAAGTAAAGTGCTTTCATTGTAACTCTAGAATAACACTTTCTGGATTTCCATAAAAATCATGGAGAGCCATATAAAATATGCACCAAAGCTTTGAGAGAATAATAGAAAAGGTAGAAAGACAATGTGTTCAATGTTATTCTCTGGAAAGGAAGTCAAAACTAACCAAGCAGTGTTCAAGTCAAAGTAGAAATACACACACACACACACACACACACATTATATATATTGCACAGAGAAAGGAGCCAACATATACAGCAAACTGAAGATATTCCCTGCAGTACAACATGTATTTTCTTCCCCTTCCTTCTTTTACCTTCCTCCTCCATTTTTCTTGGATGCTGCCTCAAATCTTTTGATCTCTCACCCCCACTTGTGTGGGTATTATGACTTTTCATTGCCTGGATACTATTTCTCAGATAGTCTTCACAATGTGAGCCTTCCAAGGAGCTCAGTGAAGAATATATTAGTGGAAAAAGATATACTGTACATGTATACAGTGTATTGCAATTAATTTCTGCTTCCACATCCATCCTGAAATTTGGATTTCTCTGAAAAATAGAACGGAAAAAAGATATTATAGCATCTTTATCTTTCCCACCATTACTCCCAGTCCAGGGTGTATATAGAATCATTCAGGTGTTTCAAAGTCACATTTTCCAGGAGAATGTGTTAAGTGTGTTTGAATTCCCCCAATCATTCATTAGGGAATAAGAATTATCACTGTTGTTTGAGTTGGATCCAATCTACTGTCCCTGATTTTTAAGAGTCACAAAGGCTATCATTTTGTATGGTAACTCTAAAGTTAGTGGGGAGATACTGATGAGTGATTAGGGAGGGACTTTACTGCTGTTCCACCTGCCTTGTCTTACTTGGGAAATTATCATATGAAATTAAAAAAAAAGGGGGGAATTAAAGCAGGATGGTAGCTCTATGGCCAGACTTTATCAGTGATGTTGTTGCTGTTCTGCTTCTGGTGTGTAATCACCCCTTTTCATTGATGGGAAAACCCATCAATACATTCCAAAAACTGATGCTTTTCCAGACGTTGCCTGTGTGTGATAAGTCTCTTCATATGAATGCCAGCATTAGAGCAATCATGGGGTCTGATTTTCCTCCCTCCCCCTCCCTTTGCTATTCTAGAGCAAGTTAGCTCCATTCCTGTCCATTTTTTTTAAAAAAAGTATTTTGCTGTGTTTTCATAATTACAGGAAAATGATAAAATGTCATCATTTTATCATGAGGATAAAGGAACAGAGGACACAATAGGGGAAATCCATCACAAAATGAGCAAAGAGGTAGTACAGGAATTGTGCCCTGCCCAGCGCAGCTGCATTCTCAATATCATGGCCCCAATGCTGGTGATCCCTGCTTGCTCAAGGACAGCAACATTCATCACATAGTCAGTCCAGTGTATATTTAGGATTGTGCGTAGACAGCACTGATGAAAGCGCTCGAGGAGTCGTAGGTGGTGGCGATAGGTGACCCATGTTTCAGATCCATAAAGGAGGATAGACAGTACGATGGCTCTATACACACTGATTTTTGTGCTTTGCCTCAGGTGTTTATTGCTCCAGACTCTTTTGTGAAGTCTTCCAAATGCACTATATGCCTTTGCTAATCTGTGATCGATCTCTTTGTCAATCTTGGCATCTGAGGAGATGATGCTTCCCAGGTAGGTGAACTGCTGAATGGACTTGAGCACAGATTTGCCGATGGCAATGTGGGGATGGTGGTGTTCGTCCTGTGGTGCAGGCTGGTAAAGAACTTCTGTTTTCTTCAGGTTGACTTCAAGTCCAAACAGCTCTGCAGCTGTTGCAAAGCAGGACGTTAGGATGGAGGACCATTGCCTCCCAAAAATACTACTCTATGGTGAACTCGCCACAGGTCAGCGTAAGAGGGGCACTCCAAAAAAGCGATACAAAGACTCCCTGAAACAACATCTCAGGCTCGGCCAAATTGATCACCAACAGTGGTCCGCCCTGGCCTCACATCGGGAGGCATTGAGACACACTATCCACCATGCTGCAGCCTTATTTGAGAACTCACAACAAACAAGTCTTGAAGAGAAACGACAACGCAGAAAGAATCACAACCCAAAAACTTCACCCAAGGAGACCTTCTGCTGTGCTTTTTGCAACCGGACATGTTTATCTCGGATTGGCCTTTTTAGTCATCAGCGCACTTGCAGAAAGCGGGGGATGAGTCCTTCCTGAATCTTCGTTTGCGAAGGAAAGCCAGAGAGAGAGAGAGTACAGGAATACCTTCTTAATCTTAATGAATTTAAATCTCCAGGACCAGATGAACTACATCCAAGAGTATTAAAAGAGCTGGCAAATATAATCTCAGAGCCATTGGCAATAATCTTTGAGAACTCCTGGAGAACAGGAGAAGTCCCAGCAAACTGGACGAGGCCAAATGTTGTCCCCATCTTCAAAAAGGGAAAGAAAGACGATCCCAAAAATTATCGTCCAGTTAGTCTGACATCAATACCAGGGAAGATTCTAGAGCAGATCATTAAACAGAGAGTCTGTGAACATTTAGAAGGCAATGCCATAATCACAAAAAGTCAACATGGGTTTCAGACAAACAAGTCATGCCAGACTAATCTGATCTCTTTTTTTTTATAAAGTTACCAGCTTGGTAGATGAAGGGAACACCGTGGATATCACATACCTTGATTTCAGTAAGGCCTTTGACAAGGTTCCCCATGAGAATTCTTGCAAACAAGCTTGTAAAATGTGGGCTAGACAAGTGTTAAGTGTTCAATGGATTTGTAATTGGTTGACCGGCCGAACCAGAAGGGTGCTCAGCAGTGGCTCCTCTTCATCTTGGAAAGATGTGACCAGTGGGGTGCCACAGGGTTCTGTCCTGGGCCCAGTGCTATTCAACATCTTTATCAATGACTTGGATGAGGGAATTAGGGGCATACTTATCAAATTTGCAGATGACACCAAATTAGGAGGAGTAGCTAATACCATAGAGGACAGGAACAAAAATTTAAAATGACCTGGATAGACTGGAGAGCTGGGCCAAACAAAATGAAATTCAATACGGAGAAATGTAAGGTACTGCACTTAGGGTGGAAAAATGAAATGCATAGATATAGGATGAGGAAGACCGTGCTGAATGAGACTACATGCGAAAGGGATCTAGGAGTCCTAGTAGACCACAAGTTGAACATGAGTCAACATTGTGATGTGGCAGCTAAAAAGGCCAATGTGATTTTGGGCTGCATCAATAGAAGTATAGTGTCTAGATCAAGGGAAAAAAATAGTGCTGATCTATTCTACCTTGGTCAGACCTCACCTAGAATACTGTGTCCAGTTCTGGGCACCACAATTCAAAAAGGATATTGACAAATTGGAGTGTGTCCAGAGAAGGGTGACTAAAATGGTGAAAGGTCTGGAAACAATGCCTTATGAGGAGAGACTTAGGGAGCTGGATATGTTTAGCCTGGAAAAAAGATGGTTAATAGGTGGTATGATAGCCCTGTTTAAGTATTTCAAGGGGTGTCATGTTGAGGATGGAGTAGGCTTGTTTTCTGCTGCTCCAGAGACTGGAACACGGAGCAATGGATGCAAGCTCCAGGAACAGAGATTCCACCTCAACATTAGGAGGAACTTTTTGACAGTAGAGCTGTTAGGCAGTGGAACACACTCCCTCTGAGTGTGGTGGGGTCTCCTTCCTTGGAGGTCTTTAAACAGAGGCTGGATGGCCATCTGTCAGGGATGCTTTGATCGTGATTCCCTTCATGGCAGGAGGTTGGACTGGATGGCCCTTGTGGTCTCTTCCATCTCTACAGTTCTATGATTCTATGATTCTATTCTATGAGAACCTACACATGCTGGCCTTCCAGTGGGGGATCATGGGAATTCCAGTCCAACACATCTGGGAATGTCAGTTTGGGAAAGACTGATAAAGAGCATAGCTATTTTATTTATACAATACTATACAATGCTATCACTTAACTCCACTCAAAGAAAGGACAGCATAGCAACTGAACAACCAGGGAAGGGCCCAGATTGATTATTTAGGACTTTTTCAAATGTGTAAAACACTCCCAAGGAGGTTAGGAGAAGAACGGGGCTGTCGGGCTTACAGCACCCCATTTCAGACAGCCCCGTCCTCCTCCATATTTCCTCCCGACCTTCCCCTGTGCTGCAGGCACCACTTTTTATTGATGGAGGTTTTTGGAGCATGGTGGGGTCTCCTTCCTTGGAGGTCTTTAAACAGAGGCTGGATGGCCATCTGTCGGGGATGCTTTGATTGTGATTTCCTGCATGGTAGGGGGTTGGACTCGATGGCCCTCATGGTTTCTTCCAACTCTACAATTCTATTATTCTAATGCTAAATGACAAAATAAAAATGATTTTAAAACCATTTTTGCTGTATTTATGCAAACACAGCAAAGATTTTAAAAAAGGCATGGAGTTAGCCTGCTTTTGAGTTGCAAGGTGGAGGGGGCAGAGGAGGAAGGACAATAAGGCCCCGCCCTGCCATGTGACTGCTATAATGCTGGCATTGAAGAATGAAACTGATAGCACTAAGAAAGTTTTCAAAGCAGAGAAGTTCTGGGAAAGAAGAGAGGTGCAATTCTCAGTATTTTCAAAGTAGTTTGTTGTTTGTTTCCTTTTATAATGTTATTGCCACGGGAAAACAGCCTCGTGTGATAATCTCCTTTGACTTCAGTACTCACACAACTTCTATCTAACTCTTTGATGCATAGTACAAATAGATGGCATTAAATTAAAATTCAGCTATTTTGAATTTACAAACTATGAAGGGGCAATATTATTGTGTCTACTAGAGTTTCAAGCAACAAAAATGAGGACACATTTACAGCAGAGCCAGATGTGCAGTGCTGTAATTTATTGTAATGAATGCAGATGCTAATTATTAATGACATTACAAATCATTTTATTTGCTCCTTCAATTTCCGTGATAAATGGATGTAAATTGTATTCTTGATTATGCTCCCGCAAACCACCGCCCCATGCATTCACTCCAAAGGTATGTATCTCATGTTTTGCACCATCTATTTCCCTAGACTATTTCAGGGGACAGCTAAACAGTTTTGAAAACTGCATCTGATTAAAAAGTTGTAATTCAACAACCAGAAGTAAAGAAAGACTTGACTGAAGAGGACAGCAACAGTGGCAAACATGGTTTACCCAATTTATGACCTCATTACAAAAAGTAAAAGTGAACACCTTTGAAGTAGTAACATCGCTACAGCTACAATAAAGTTTCCTATGTGTAAGAGTATGTGCCTTCAAGTCACTTAAGTAGTATAAGGGGGAAATCTTTTGTCAAATGAAAAGTGGCATGTGCCCCACCTCTTTTGAGGGATGTCCCTTTAGTCCTACGTCCCTGATTTTGGGGTGTCCCTTGAGCAAGTCCCTTTGAGGCTTCCCTCCAGGTCTCCCTAGGTTCTGAGGATACTGGGGTTCCTTGAGGGACCTCCCATCAGTCTCTGGGACTAGAGCCACCTTCCTAAACCCCAAATCTCACAACAGAGTGGCCATCTTTTTGTGCCAAATTTGGGATGAGTTGTGACTCCTCTCAGAGCTTGTCCCAGGATCCCGAACCACTAGGAATAGTTTCCAAGCCTGTTACAACATCCCTATGGGCATGACAGTGCTTTAAGTGTGACAATTGGTGGCCAACTTTGGTGTGGAAACTTGGGTTTCAGGGTGGGGTGTGGCCCCTATCAGAGCTTGTCCCAGGACCCCCAATCATTACAAACATATTTTGTGTCTTTTACTTTCCCTAGGGTGTGGTGGTACTTTTAGTGTGAAAATCATTGGCCATCTTTGTTCCACAAACTTGTTTTTTGGGATGGGATGGGACTTCTCCCAGCTTGTCTCAGCACCCCTGATAGAGAGGGATAGGTTTCTAGGCTAGCAGAGATCCAGGGGTGGGTCTGTGTGGAGGTCCTTCACTCCAACAGTGTGCTTGGATCTGAGCTTCACAGCTCTAAGGTGCAGGGAAGATTAAAAGGACTGAGACCATTTTTCTCCTGCCCTATAATGATGACAATCTTGAATGCTGCTGATTGTCCCAATTCCCCCTACCCTATACCACAACCAATGAATGTCAGTGAGTTAGGACCATGCTTTCCTGCAGTGTCAGGTGTATGAGCTTCCCTAGGACCCCTGCTCTTACCCAGATTTTGCATCTCCCTAGGCTCCCAGGGCCCTCTTTCCTTTCCCTCCCTGGGCACTGTACCTGAATAGAGGAGCCCCATTTGTGTCTTCCCCCATAGAGTGGACATTTTCATTTTGGGGTGAATTGCAACCCTTCTCCATGATCATCCTAACTCCCTTGACCACCATTAGTGCATTTCCAATTTCCTGGATGTTTCACCATTCAAATGGCAACAATTTTTACAAGTGTGAGTTATCTCTCTCTCTCTCTCTCTCTCTCTCATGTGATCCTGTGTCCATACTCAGTCTATCATCTGCCAGCACCAAGAAGAGCAGCTTTCCTTGCTGTGATGGCAGAATTTATTTAATTTTGGGAAATGACATCTATTCCTTTTTCCTTTGGCACAAGTTTGTATTTGGGGGCATAAATTTTGGGGCAAAAATGCATAAACATGTTTTTAAAGTATGCTGGAAATGCAAGCAACAGGTGGGATCTTTTTTCCACATGTGGTGGACTTGTGGGCTGGCCTAAATCTTCTAGAATCAAATACATAATATGGTGCAAAAAAAAAATGGAATGTTAATTTTCAAATGAAGCCTGAACTGTGAAGGACCAAATGGAAAGGAAATATGGAAAATTGCTATGATACATGATCACAGCAGTCAGATTACTGTATGTGCAGAGTGGAAAAATATATGTACACCACCAAATGAAGAATTGTTGTTGAAATTGTCAGACTTGGCTGAAATTTTATGGGTAGAATCAGATTTTTTTTTATAGGTTCAGGATACTAAATACTAAAAACAAAATATAAAATAGTAATAATCATAGAATCATAGAATTGGAAGAGACCTCAAGGGCCATCCAGTCCAACTGCCTACCATGGAGGAATACACAATCTAATCATTCCTGACAGATGGCCATCCAGCCTCTGCTTAAAAAACTCCAAAGAAGGAGACTCTACCACACTACGAGGCAGCATATTCCACTTCTGAACAGTTCTTACTGTCAGGAAGTTATTCTTAATGTTTATGTGGAATCTCTTTTCCTATAGTTTGAAACCATTGCTCCATGTCCTAAGACATTTTCAGATGACCCTTGCAGTGCAAGGATCGAGCAGGAGAGGTTCGTAGCAGCAGCACGGCAGGGGTCCATTTCAGACGACGCCATCCCTGTGGCAAAATCGTCCGCCTCTCTTCCGTTTAGGGTTGGAGCCTACCGCACCATATTCAGCCAGATTTTATTCACGGACAACCGCCATGAATAAAATCTCGCTGAATATGGCACAGCAGGCTCCAACCCAAGACAGACGATTTCGCCGCAGGGACAGCATCATCTGAAATGGACCCCCTGCTGCGCTGCTGCTACAAACCTCTCGTGCTCAATCCTTGCACTGCAAGGATCATCTGAAAATGTCCCTAGTCTCTGGAGCAGCAGAAAACAAGCCTGCTCCATCCTCAGTATGACATCCCTTCAAATATTTAAACATGGCTATCATGTCACCTCTTAACCTTCTCTTCTCCAGACTAAACATGCCCAGCTCCCTAAGCTGCTCTTCACAGGGCATGGCTTCCAGACCTCCCACCATCCTGGTCACCCTCCTCTGGACATGTTCCAGCTTCTCAATATTCTTCCTGAATTGTGGTGCCCAGAACTGGACACAGTATTCCAGCTGAGGTCTGACCAAAGCAGAATACACTGACACTATTACTTCCCTTGATTTAGCTACTATACTCCTATTAATATAGCCTAGAATTGTATTGTCTTTTTTAGCTGCTGCATCACACTGCTGACTCATGTTCAGCTTGTGGTCCACTAAGACTCCTAGATCCCTTTAGCATGTACTGCCATCAAGCCAGGTGTCACCCATCCTGTATCTGTGCATTTCATTTTTACTGCCCAAGCGTAGTATCCTACATTTTTCCCTGTTGAAATTCATTTTGTTAGTATTGGCCCAGCTTTCTAATCTGTTCAGGTCAGTTTGGGGTTTGATCCCTCCTAATTTGGTGTCATCTGCAAACTTGATAAAGCAAACCCTCTCTTCGCTCATACAAGTCATTGATAAAGATGTTGAATAGCACTGGGCCCAGGACAGAACCCTGTGGCACCCCACTAGTCACTTCTCTCCAGGATGAAGAGGAGCCATTGGTGACTACCCTTTGGGTTTGGTCAGTCAACCAATTACAAATCCACTGAACAGTTGCATTGTCTAGCCCACAGGTTACTAACTTTTTGGCAAAAATATCATGGGGAACTTTGTCAAAAGCCTTACTGAAATCAAGATACACTACATCCACTGCATTCTCTTCATGTATCAAGTTTGTAACTCTGTCAAAAAAAGAGGTAAGATTAGTCTGGCATGACTTGTTTTTGAGAAATCCATGTTGATTTTTTGTGATCACGGCATTCCTTTCTACGTGGTTACAGACTGTCTGTTTAATTATCTGCACTGGAATCTTTCCTAGTATTGATGTCAGGCTGACTGGGTGGTAATTATTTGGGTCTTCTTTTTTTCCCCCTTTTAAAAGATGGGAACAAAATTTGCCCTCTTCCAGTCTGCTGGGACCTCTCCCGTTCTCTAGGAATTCTCAAAGATTATTGACAATATTTCTGAGATTGCTTCTGCCAATTCTTTTAATACTCTTGGATGAAATTCATCTAGCCCTGGATACTTAAACTCATTTATACTGACCAGGTATTCCTGAACTACCTCTTTATCAATTCTGTGCTGTATTCCCCCCACTGCATCATCTGCTCCATTTTCTCCAGGTTGAGCACTGTTCCCCCTTTGGGACAAGACTGAAACAAAGAAGGTGTTAAGTAGTTCTGCCTTTTCTAATTCACTAGACTAACCCAATTGAGTATTTCATGGACAAGAGGGTCTCCAAAAAGTTGTGGGACTTGAGGTGGAGGGTCTACCATCAGGTTCTTAATCTGAGGGGAAGGAGACCATGGACCACAGAGGATGAGCAGACTTGTCCTCGTCTGAAATGTAAAAAGGCTGAAATTTTGAGTGGCATGGCACAAAAGGAGACAATCAGACATTTTGCCCAGGACTGCCCAAGTGCCCAGGAAACGTGGGAGGAGGTGGCCTGGGTCCTAGATTGGCCAGATTTGGCACAACATGCTTGGGAGACAGTGCTTTCGGGGACTGAAGCTCTGGAGGGTGTCAGGGGGCCCAGAAAGTCATTGGGCCAGAAGAGGACGGAGTTTGGTTTTGTGCTGAGAGTGCCCTGGTCCACAGTGTGCCTGGTAAACCTCTATGTAATGTTAGGGGTTTTTTCCAAAGACAAAAGGAGGTAAAGAGTGAAAATCTGCAGGATGTAAAAGGCACTGCTTATTATGTGAAGAATGTAATTGATATAGCTCTGAGTGAAAAAGAGAAATTGCCAAACCATCATGGGAAAAAGTTTTGGCTGTTATTTAGTGAGACAACCCCAGCAATAACATAAAAGGATATTTTAAATAAATATTTTATTATTATTATTATTGTATTTTTGTATTATTTTGTATTATTATTTTTATTAATCTTTTATTGATTCTTTCTTTTCCACATAGGTATAATTGTAATGTGTAAATATAATGTTCATTGGGGGAAAAAACAGAGTGATTATAGTGTGTTTAGATTAAGAGGGAACATGTATTAGTGTTAGGATAGATAGTTTTATTTTTGCATTAGTAAGAGAAAAGAGGAAAACAATTATTATTATTTTTGCATTATCGTTACAGCCTTTTGTGGTCAGGTGTATTTTTCAGTAGAATGGTCTTATTCCAATAAAAAATACCTAATCCCCCAAAAACCTTTGTATTGTTTTTTAACCTCTCTAGCAAGCCTGAGCTCCAGCTGAGCGTTGGTTTTTCTGACTTCCCCCTACATGAGCTGGCTATTTGTTTGAATTCTTCTTTGGTGATGTCCCCATTTTTCCATTGCTTGTACATGTCCTTTTAAAGTTTTAGCTCCTTGGAATGGTTTGAAGTTGTGCTTTCAATATCTCACTTTTAAGACACTCCCATCCTTCAGGAACTCCTTTATCTTTTAGTATTTCTGACCATGGGATCACCTCCCAGTAATTCTCTAAGTTTTCTGAAATCAGCTTTCTTAAGGTCTAGAATGCATGTCTGACTATGCTTGGATTCCTATTTTCTCTGTATAACAAACTCCAGCAGAACATGGTCACTCCACCTGAAGGATCCCACCACTTTCACACCATTAACTAGGTTATCCTCATTGGTTAGGATCAGATCTAAAATAGCTGATCTCCACCTTCTGGACCACGAAATTGTCTGCAAGAGAAGTGATGAATTTGTTGGACCTTATAGTCTTGACAGAGTTTGCCTTCCAACAAATATCAGGATAGTTGAAACCCCCCATTACTACTATATCTCTCCTTTCTGAATGTGCAGTCATCTGCTCCAGAAAGGCATCATCCAAGTCCTCAGTTTGGCTTGGAGGTTTGTAGTAGAGCTCCAGAATGATATCCCTGCTGTTTCTCTCTCCCTTAATTCTTACCCAGATGCTCTTAACCTGGCTCCCAGGATTTAAGTCATGGATCTGTTCACAGGTGTAAACATCCTTAATCTAAAATGCTACTCCACCACCCTTCTGTTTGGTCTATTTTTTCTGAAACAGGCTATACCACTCTATTAGTATATTCCAGTCATGAGACTCATCCCACCAGGTTTCAGTGATGCCAATTATATCATATTTGTTTTGCTGTGCTAAGAGTTCAAGTTCATCCTGTTTATTTCCCATGCTCTGCGCATTAGTATAGAGACATTTAAGACCATGGACCATCCCCCCAAATATGTCTTTTAAAGACTGTCCCACTGTTGGTTTCTTGTACTGTTTGTCTTGTTGTCTGTATACATTTTAGGCCATTTTCTCCAGCACTTGAGGAAATCCTGTCCTCATGAACACTGTCTCCCTTCCCCATACAACTCAGTTTAAAGCCCTCCTGATAAGATCTTTCAGTGTCTTAGCAAAAACATTCCTGCCAACTGTTGTGAGGTGCAACCCATCCCTTGCCAGTAGTCTACCTCCCTGAAACTGCACCCCATGGTCCAGGAAGCCAAACCATTCCTGGCAGCACCATCTGCACAGCAAGTTGTTCACCTCCACTATTCTTCTCTTCCTTCTTGGGCCATGCCCTTCCACTGTAAGGAGAGATGAAATTACTGTCTGTGCATCCAGATTCTTCAGCTTCCTACCCAAAGCCTCATAATCCCTTGTGATCTTCTAGAGGCTATGCCTTGCAGTATTGTTGGTTCCCACATGGACCAAATGAAGGGATAATGGTCAGAAAGCTTGATGAGTCTTGTCAGCCTCTCTGTTACATCTTGAATTTTTGCCCCAGGTAGACAGCATACCCCCTGAGATATTTTGTCAGGCCTGCAAACTACTGGATCTGTTCCTCGCAGCAGGGTGTCCCCTACCACCACCTCCCTCCTCCTTCGGGTCTTGGAAAAAGCCACTTCATGTGCTGGATCTACTAAGGTTTCATGTGTGTTCCCTAAGGCCTGGCACTGCTGCTCTTCCTCTTCTCTGGAAAAAGAGAGAGCTTCAAATCAATTCCGTAGCTTCAAACTGACTGAATGAGCCCTGGCCCTTGTACTTCTCTGTGTCACATTCCTCCAAGTGTTCATTTCCTGTGTATGGGACACCTCCCCAGTGTGTTCTGCATTCAGGATAGTCTTCTCCACTCTGTCCAAGAAAACTCACTCCCTAATATTCAGAAGAGTAGATACCTTGTCCTCAAGATGCTTGACCTTCTCTGCCAGCAGGACCACCAGCTTGCACTTGCTGCAGATATAGCCCTCACATTCTCTGGCAAAAGGACAAACATCCCAAAGGTGTTGCAGGTGACTGCAGCAGCTTCCCTCAGTGGCCATATTCAGTCTTCTTAAGTAGTCACTGAAAGAGAACTTTTGGCTTCCCTGTCCAAACTCCTCTAGTATCCCCCCCTCCACCCAATGCCTGTTGGCCTTGTTTCTCAGAAGAGCTCCTATGCCCATGTGATGTTAGAACTATGCACACCACAAGGAACTTGCTGCTGATTTTCTAAGATTAACCTTATGCTATCTCTACCACCACACCCAGGCCAAACACCCCTGTGGTCCTCTCTCCTGTTTGCCTTAGTTCAATCGACAGTATAATCTTAACAAGAATAGCGCAAAATATCTTATAAACAATATAATAGCATTTCTAACAATAAAACATAACATTACTTTTAGAATCCATAATATAATTCCCAATACATTTTATGGCTATCCTGTTCTCCACATTATTATGCCACAATATTTTGTATCTTCCTTTTTCATGAAACTATGTTTCGTCTCTGTGACATCTTCAGCATTACTAATATTGCATACTGTCTTGAACATAATTTCATAGAATCATAGAAATATAGAACTGTAGAGTTGGAAGAGACCACGAGGGCCATCCAGTCCAACCCTCTGCCATGCAGGGATAAACAATAAAATAATCCCTGACAGATGGCCATCCAGCCTCTGTTTAAAGACCTCCAAGGAAGGAGACCCACCACACTCCGAGGGAGTGTGTTCCACTGCCGAAAAGCTCTTACTGTCAAAATGTTCCTCCTAATATTGAGGTGGAATCTCTGTTCCTGGAGCTTGCATCCATTGCTCCATGTTCCAGTCTCTGGAGAAGCAGAAAACAAGTTTGCTCCATCCTCAATGTGACACCCCTTCAAATACTTAAACAGGGCTATCATATCACCCTTTAACCATTTTTTTTCCAGGCTAAACATACCCAGCTCCCTAAGTCTTTCCTCATAAGGCATGATTTCCAGACCTTTCACCATTTTAGTTGCCCTTCTCTGGACACGCTCCAATTTGTCAATACCCTTTTTGAATCGTGGTGCCCAGAACTGGACACAGTATTCTTAGTGAGGTCTGACCAAGGCAGAATAGAGTGGCACTATTACTTCCCTTGATCTAGACACTATACTTCTATTGATGCAGCCCAAAATCGCATTGGCCTTTTAACTGCCGCATCACACTGTTGACTCATGTTCAACTTGTAGTCTACTGGGACTCCTAGATCCCTTTTCCACGTAGTCTCATTCAGCCAGGTCTCCCCCATCGTATATCTATGCATTTTGGTTTTTTGCCCTAAGTGCAGTACCTTTTCTCTGTATTGAATGTCATTTTGTTAGCTTTGGCCCAGCTCTCCAGTCTATCCAGGTCATTTTGAATTTTGATCCCGTCCTCTAGGGTATCCATACAAAATCTCATATGATTTTGTGAAGCTTACCAGGGTCAAACTTGGTTTGCTTTTGGATAGGAGATCACTAGAAAATGTCCAGGCAGAGGTAGGAAAGAAACCTGCTGAAAGGGTCTGGGTGTCTGAACAATATGTGCTCATTTTCTTATCTTAGATACACTGAGACATCCAAGAAAGAAAATTGTCTACCATTGTGAAATTTCATACAATTTGTGAAAAAAATACGCAAAATGGATAGAAAAAAACTTGTTTTGCTCAGAACCCCAACATTTTGTTCAAAAAAGTCCATTTGTCCTCAAATATTTAAGATGCGACAAAGAATTTGGTTTTGTAGAACAAGAAAAAAATGCAAACGTTTGTTACTCAGAGCAAAAAATAAATAAATGAAAGACTGTTATCATTCACACAGATTTTGGTTTTTAAAAATCCTAAACTGAAAACAGAAAGAAAGAAATGCCAAAACTCTTCATTCTCATTTATCAGGAAGAAAACTTGAAATAAACAAACACTTAATCCCTACCTGAAATCTTGTAGAGACACTACTGGTCAAAGGGAAAGAGAGAGAGTCAGACAGACCGACCATGGAGGTTTTCAAAAAGGAACAAAAGAAGTGTTCCCATCTCTCAATCTCCTCTCCCACCCCTCTCCCATTGCTGTAATGCCAGAAAACAACAACAACAACAAAAGTTTTCAAACCTACCTTAATTGTGTCTCCTTGCATCAGCAGGGCAGCCCAGGAGTGAATAGAGCTCAAACGGTGTTCCTTTCACTTTGGATTGAAATCCTGGCTGTTCTTGCGAGAAGATGAAAGCATGGGAAATTCAAAAATAAAAAGCAAAATACAACAGTAAAAGTAACACTAAGCACCAAAACACACATAAAACAAAAGAAGTAACCTGGGGAGGGTACAAAAAAAGTGTGTCACTTACCTGGATATCCCAATATCACCCAGAAGTGTTCTGGCACAGATCTCCCATTGATGCTAGCTAGCATTGGGGCAGCATAATGGAGCACCTTTTCAGTCACAGGACATTCCGTGACAGAATCTGAATGAGGGATCTATTGATGGCTTAGCCTGTCAATAAAAAGCAGAGCCAGCATAACGACAACTGAACAGGAACATAATGAGTGGAGAACAACATCATCTGAAAAGGACACCCTTTAGCGATCTCCTGGCGTTGTGATAACCATATTTATAGTGTCTGAAAATCTCCCAATAGTCTGACAGTATATAAGGCATTTTCCTAGCTAATTAGTTAAAATAGTCCTTCTTTATGTCACTTTGGTGTCCTTTTTTCCCTTCCAAGTTATACAAGAAAGTATTCAGGGTAAGACAACACACTAGATGAACGTTGGCTTCACCTTAGGTTATTTCCATGCAATTCTCTCAGGATTTTTAAAAATCGTTTTGTGCCTATTGATGCAACTGATGAATACAGAAAGAAGTATTTTTAGATATATTTCCCCAAAGAGTATTATCTTTCTCTTTGTCTTCAATCCATCTATACAAACACACACACTTGGAAGACTGAGTGATTAAAGTATCAAAAATTGATGTCTCAGTACAGGGTATCAAGAACCTTTTAAAATTTCTCATCTGTTTCTTTTTTCCCCAGTTATTTCACTATTTTCCACAGTCCCATAGTACACACATTAGGAGCTCTTATATTTATTACAAGAGCAACAGGTGTCAAGAAAGAAAGGCAATTATCTTCCACAATCTCTGAGATGCCCAGTGCATCTTGAATGTAATCTGTTGCCGTATCAAGTGTAACCTAAGATCAGAGGAGTTGAGTAGTATGCAGTATGCAATATGTTTGTTACTGGCAGTCTGTAAATTCCCTTCTTAATAGCAGAAGGACACCTTGCACAGCATCAGCTACCTTAGTGATGTACAAATACCTAAGTTGAATATCAAAGTCTGATTTCAGAAAGAAGTCATCATAAAAGCCATAGATGCTTAAACTATAGTTGTCCCTCTGTATCCATGGATTTGGTATCCATGGATTTAAGTACTCACAACTTGAAAATATTCTTTAACAATAATAATCCAAAAAGTAAACCTTGATTTTGCCATTTTATGTAAGGGACACCATTTTGCTATGCCATTGCATATAATGGGACTTGAGTATTCATGGATTTTGGTATCCACGGGGGTCCTGGAACCAAACCCCCCAGCAAATATGAAGGGACAACTGTACATGCATTTTTGTTTTAAAGCATATATATATATATAGCAACAGGAACAAGATTTTTTTTAAAAATAGTTCAGAGGAGAAGCCCTTCTTTATAATTTTCCTTTCAGTTTTATAACTGGCAATGGCATAATAGCTTTATTTATTGAGATGTACTGTATATGCAACCTTCATCCTATCCTACATATCCAAAAGAAGGATACTGACATTTTTGTCTGTCATGCTGCTTAGAAGCCATCTCACCCACTGGGATGCATATCATCACAGCAGGGAGACATCTTTGCTGGCCTTCAGGGAAAGAGGCCAACTAAGCCTGTGTGACAGCACTGTGCCAAATGACAAACAAAGTGGGGGCAAAGCTGGAGGATTTATATGGTCCTGCCAACTCCTCCTTTCCCTCTCTGCCTTTATTTTATCATTTTCAAGGAAGTGTGCAATTGTGTGAGCAAGCAAGCAAGAATGTGAACATGCTGGAATGCAATGGCAGTGCTTTTCTCTGTGAGGTGAGTGGTTTAAAGAAGTGAGTGGCAAAAAGAAGAGGCACTGAGCAGTTGAAAAGCAGTTTGGGGCTGGCTGGCTGGCTGGGATGGTGATGGCCATGCCATGGTAAGCCTTTACAGGTCTCATTGTTGTGCAATCAGGCATCCCCGTCTTCTGGTCTAGGAGTGGGGAAGGTTTCTGGATACTATTGGGAGGCAGTAGATCTGAATGGACAAAGCAAGTTGCACCCTTCCCCTCAGACTGATCAGCCATAGGAGGTGTTTATTAGTTAGACAGACATTGGCCATAGTGTGGTCCATTTTTACAGGTATCCTGATCATCCAATGATGATGGGGAGGGTGGTTCTTTGGCATCCATTCTGGCTAGGCTAGAGGCTTTAGAGAAACCCAAGGCTCCCTCAAAGTCACTAATCAAATTTTATTCCATGGTGATGCCCTAGACTGACAGAGATGACAGAAGGAACATGCAGCACCCATTGTAGCTCCTGATAGGGATGACACAGTGTCTGTGGCTTTATTGAGTGACCTGAGTGGACCACCTGAGACTGCAGTGCTCAAGTGGCTTCAGGTGAGTCTGCTGACTTAGCTTCAGGGATGTCAGGTAGCTATAGCTGGCCCTGGGGAGCTTGGAGTGTACTGGTAGGGTACCCTGGTATGCTAAGTGCCAGTATTACTCCAGAAGCTTCAGAGCTTGGGCAAATCACACAGCTTGCTTGGACATGGGTTCCACTTCATTGGATGACTTTGTCCAATTATCCCCCTAGTTTAGCAACTCAAGCATTGTAGGACAGATATTGGGACATTATGGTCCCTTCATCTAGCAGAGGATATAGTGCAGTTTCCTATTTGGCCATACCCTGTGGGGAGCAGATGATCCCTGTGGGTGATCATCTCCTTCAATCCACAAGGGACAAGATAATTCAGGGGTAATACATCACATATTTACCCTGTTTTATTGGGAGCTAGAGAAGAATTATAAGGAGGTGGTGGATGATAAGGAAAGGAAGAAGTTAAAGAGGTGCAATGCCTGGCTTCTTCATATATGCTCTGTTATAGACAAAGCACAACCTTTGCAAGTTTTTCCCCTCATTTAGTACATGGACATTAGCCCTGCTTGGTTGCTTTATGTACATGGTAGTACATTTAGTACATGGACATTAGCCCTGATTTCTCTAGCCCTGCTTGGTTGCTTTATGATGAGGCTTTCATGATGAAGGTTGCCATTAACCCTACACCCCACCCCTCAGGTGTGATCAAACGTTGTGGATGCAGATCATGACCCCTGCATGACTGATACAAGGCAAGTGGTCTTGCAGCACCCATATAGTTGTGAAGAGTCAGGGTGGTGGATCAGTTCAGACCCCTGGTACATCATGCAAGAAGTTGCTTTGCTAAGAGTTTGATTTCCAAGGTGAGTGTGCACACTGGAGTGCAGGTTTATGCATGGATGTTTGGTCTGTGGAGGCTCTCTCTCTCTTTTTTTTTTTTTTTCAAATCTGTACCAAAGGGAGAGATCAATGAGGAGGTAGCAGGGAGCAGCAATCAGACAAGAAAGTGCCTGGAAATGCCCCACCACCTTCTAAAGGGGCTCAACCCCATTAAGCTGCACATATTAATATTTTTGTTGCAATTATACCCTCATTGGAAAGTGGCACATTTTGTAGAGGAGGGGGTTACGTTTGATTTCTGTATTCTATTTCAAGGAATCTGTCATCCTGATAGGTCCAGGATGTCAAAAAAAAGTCAGTTGTTGGCTTGGAACATGTTGTTAGGAAGAAGATACAGAGGGAGGTCTCAGAGAGGAGGGTGGTTAGCCCCTTACTTTCTCCTCTTCCCTTTTCCCAACTTAAGGATGTTCCCTGGAAAGCTCCTGGTGAATAGAGGATTATTCACCATTTGTCCAACTTGAAAAATGAGTCAGATAATAATGATATTCCTGCCAAACTGTGTACTATAAGGTACACTTCATTTGATGCAGCAGTGAGGGAGGTTTTCAGATAGTGTAGGAGAAGAATTGGCAAAATGTGGTATTAAGATGAAGGTTCTCGTTTTGCTAATGCAATCTGAAGATTTTGAGCTGTTGGGCTTTTCTTGTGATATCATGCTCTACATGGATAGTATACTTCCTATGGGGTACTCAGTGTTATGTGCTGCATTCAAGATATTTAGCACCTTTCTTGAATGGGCAGTTAAGACATGGACAGGGCATAGAGGCATACTGCACTATTTGGATGACTTTGTTCACTGGCAGTATTAGTCAGGTCAATGTGTGTACCCTTTGGCAGAATCGTGTTCCTTGGTGGAGGAGTTGGGAGTTCCACTGCCTCAAGACAAGATTGAGGGTCCTGCACACCAGTTAGTGTTTCTGGGCATTGAAATATATACTGCTAATAAGTTCTTTAGGTTGCCTTTGGAGAAGTAGCAAGGTATTAGGGATAGAACCACAGTGATCCTTAACCAGAGAAAGTCTGCACTTAGGGAGTTTCAGGAACTCACTTGAACTTTCCCTGCCATGTTGTGGCTCTTGGAAGGGCTTTGCTCAGGCATCTCTGTGATGCCAATAGGAGGAGTTAACAAACCACATCATAGAATTAGGATCATGGAAGGGATTAGGGAAGATCTGGTAGTTTGGTAAGAATTTCTTTGGTTTGAATTGCTTTGAATGGGATATGGTTTTGGTGTAAGGAATGGAAGCTCCAAGATGCCTTACAGATATCCAATAATAATAATAATAATAACAACAATAAACAACAACAACAACAACAACTTTATTTTTTTTTACCTTGCCTTTTGCTTATCAGGCAAGCAAGGCAGCTCACAACAATTGGATATAAAAACGAATCCACAACAATAGTAATAACTTAAAATAATTTATCCCCACTTAAAATTACATATAATAGTGCATATATTTTAAATAACTGGCAGATTCACCAGTGACATAAAATAACTACCCTAAAACTTCAAAACTATAGAATCAAAACATAAAAACATAAACATAAAAAGAGGGAGAAGCATCCATTAAAATGGTCTGTTCTATTCAGGGAAGGCCTGCCGGAAGAGATCCGTTTTGATGACTTTTTTGAAATTCTGCAAGCTAGTTGCTTGATGGATCTCCTCCGGCAGGGCGTTCCATAGTCTGGGAGCAGTGACAGAAAAAGATGTTTGGGAGGTTGATGTTAATCTAGATCTCATTGGTTGCAATAAACCCCTCCCAGAAGATCTAAGGGTGTGGGGCGGATTATATGGGAGGAGGCGATCCTCTGACACTACAGGCTTAGTAGCCACCTGGGTCTGCAATGGCAACTGGTTGACCTAACTTTGACTGAGTGGTCAGCGAAGAGGGGTATTCAGTGGCATGGTCTGATACCAATGTTGTTTGGGGAATGCCAAGGGCCTCCACCACATATTCTGGTCATTCATTGGGGGCAGGAAGGGTGGCAATGACCTAGGTTGTTGAACAACAAGTCCCTTGTCCTGCAATCCATTCATGACACGCAGATTATACAGCATAATTGGCCTGGTATGATAATGTGATCTGCCATTTTGTCACAGCAGGTATGGTTGAGGGAAAGGGGACTCATCATACACTGACAGAGCATGGAGAAGGGTAAATAGGGAAATTTGAAAAGTTTTGATGAAAAGGTTGGGCTATTTCATACCATATCCACAGATAATCCACATCCATAGATCAATAGGCCTGAGCAATATTCAGATGTGGGCAATATGTGTCTGGAAAAGCAGCTCAAAATACCAACAGGATAAACAAGGACTGGGAAAGCAGTCAACTCCAGTGATAGTTAATTAGGGAGAGCCAGATAAAGTTCAGAACAAGCAAGGTTCCATTTCTTGGAGAAGCAGCAATACAGGCAAGAAGGCATACAGAGAAGAATCCAGAATACAGTCCTAAGGTCAAGGCTTACAGAAGGCAGCATTGTCCAAAAGTTGGTCTGTGGGTCAGCAGGATCAGGCAACAGGGTAGTCAGGAGCAGTCCAAGGTCAAGGCATGAGTCAAGGCAGCAAGGATTCAGGCACCAAGGTCGGCAGGAAGCTTTCTCCAGGAAGATCACTTGATCTCTGACAAAGCCTCCATTGCCTCTTCCAGCATATATAAAGCAATTAAGGCTTTGCCAGGTATTTTTTAATGAGCAAGTTCTTCTCATAAATTCTCAGAGACCTCCTTTAAGCCTCCTTTTGAGCTTGCTGCTGGGTATGATGGTTGAGGTAAGTCCCTCTCCTCTTCTTCACCCTTATCTGAGTGGGCAGGACTCTCTGCTGGAACTGATGCCAACCCACTTGGACCAGGTTCTTCCTCTGCTCAAGCCTCTAGGTTGGTAGGGTTCCCTGCTGGCACAGGTTTAGATAAACCTGTGCCATGGTCCCTAGGGCGGTTCCCTGCCATGTCCTCCTCCTCATCTAACTCTATAGCCTCATCAGGCTCATGGGGCATGACAATATGCTATTCCTGAGAGATCTACAACAGGGAGTGAAGGCCCTTTTGGGGGACAGGGGGCCCTTTTGGGGGACAGCCTAGTGGGGGACAGGGAATAAACAGATGCTTGCCTACATGATGTTCAAAATCTTACTCACAGCTAAATTAAATGGCTACAATTACAAACTGCTTGCTTCAAGAAGAAAATTAGTGAAGATTTACATCACTATATATGGTCTTGACCTTGGCCAGGTGTCCATGTTGAATGCATATGTGTTAGGGTTTGTGATGGTGGAAACACACACAAAAAGGTCTTTTGAGTGGATGGCCTTACTCCTCATTCTATGTATGAAGCCTTGATGTGTTCACCATAACAGACAAATGAAAACCCATGTGTTCCTCTTATACACAAGCATAATCTCCTAAGTGTTCCTGATTTTGTGCCCATTAAATTTGACACAGAAAAAACCATTCTTACTCTACTTAGGTTTTAGTGTTTTTTTCATTGAAGGTTGCAAGTCTGCCCATTTTTATTTTAAAGCAGTTATTGGTAAATTGTTGTAAAACAACACATTGGGGTCACTTATTAGGACTAAAAAGCGATATCACTGTGATGTAACTACAAAAATGATAAATCTGTTTTCAGTAAGTAAGATTGGGTTTAGCTGCTGAAAACCATATTCAACTAAACACATGGGAGATCTCACAAAATGGTATTTTGTGATATTGGAATGAATGGGGACCACTTAAAACTGGGCTCTTGACTCAATTGCTATATATTTCAGTAGGGCTTTTTTTGCTCTAGAGAACATCACAATGGATTGTATTCACAGTGCCCAACTATTATAAAGAACTGAGACATCAAGTGTGGAGAGTAATAGTTATTACTTTGAAAGATAGAGTTATTTTCTTTTGAAACATAATAACAACATTTTATGAGAGCCAAACTATTGTTAGGGAATAATTTCATTGATATGTTGCATGATAGAACTAGTTCAAACTGTAAAGGTTAATGGTTGACTTGGAATAGTTTGGGATGGGGAATGGTAATTCTTACTGATTCCTCTTAATTTTGACTTCATGATAAATAAGAAACTTCATGCCAGTAAGCAATAGCCAGCAGGTATTTCCTCCTGACAAATTCTGACTATGCTGTTCAAACACCTTCCGTTTTGTTTATCTTGGTTCTTGAGGTTTTGAATAGAGACATAAGGCAAGATGAGAGAATTTGTGGTGTCTCTCTCTGGCTTTTCTTCGCAAACGAAGATTCAGGAAGGACTCATCCCGCGCCTTCTGCAAGCGCGCTGATGACTAAAAAGGCCAATCCGAGACAAACAAGTCCGGTTGCAAAAAGTGCAGCAGAAGGTCTCCTTGGGTGATGTTTTTGGGTTGTGATTCTTTCTGCGTTGTCGTTTCTCTTCAAGACTTGTTCGTCGTGAGTTCTCAAATAAGGCTGCAGCATTGTGGATATTGCGTCTCCATGCCTCCCGATGTGAGGCCAGGGCGGACCACCGTTGGTGATCAATCTGGCCAAGCCTGAGATGTTGTTTCAGGGAGTCCTTGTATCGCTTTTTTGGAGCGCCCCTCCCACGCTGACCCGTGGCGAGTTCACCGTAGAGTAGTATTTTTGGAAGGCGATGGTCCTCCATCCTAGAAACGTGCCCTGCCCAGCGCAGCTGTGTTCTCAATATCATGGCCTCAATGCTGGTGATCCCTGCTTGTTCAAGGACAGCAACATTCGTCACATAGTCAGTCCAGTGTATATTTAGGATTGTGCGTAGACAGCGCTGATGAAAGCGCTCGAGGAGTCGTAGGTGGTGGCGATAGGTAACCCATGTTTCAGATCCATAAAGGAGGATAGACAGTACGATGGCTCTATACACACTGATTTTTGTGCTTTGCCTCAGGTGTTTATTGCTCCAGACTCTTTTGTGAAGTCTTCCAAATGCACTATATGCCTTTGCTAATCTGTGATCGATCTCTTTGTCAATCTTGGCATCTGAGGAGATGATGCTTCCCAGGTGTAAGGATTTTAAAAAGATATGTATAAGTTAAGAGTATTTGCTGATGACTGGGTAATAGCTTTGGAAAAACCCTTGGGAAGGTAAAGAAGTGTTACTGGAAAAATTATGAGAATTTGGTAAACTGGCAGATTTTAAGATTAATACTTAAGAGACATATATGTTAACTAAAAATATGAAAATGGAAGTTCAAATAGAATTGATGGATATAACTGGTTTTAAAATTGAGAAAGTAAAATGTTTAGGTATCACTATGACAAATATGAATTGTATGCTGTATCAAAATAACTATGTTAAGACATGGAATGCAATTAAGGATATGTGAGGATGGGAGAAGTTAAGCTTGTCGAGGAGAATCTTAGTGATAAAAATGAAAGTTTTGTCTAGAATGATGTTTTTATTCCAGACAGTTTTAACAAGTGATGCACCATGTAAGCAATGTCAGAAAGACTTATCTAAATTCATATTGCAAGGGGAAAAAAACTAGAGTTAAATATAAGGCATTGCAAGATGCAAAGGAAAGAGGAGGATTGGGTCTACCTGATTTGAAATATTATTTTGCATCCTGCTGTTTGGTTTGGTTAAAAGAATGGATGGTGCTGAGAAATAAAAGATTACTAGAATTGGAAGGGCATGACTTGAGATTTGGGTGGCATGGATACTATGGTATGATAAAGTTAAAGTGAATGTAGATTTTAATAATCATTTTGTAAGACATTCCTTATTAAGACAATGGAGTAGATATAAACTCAGTCTGTGTCTGAAAATGTCCTTATAGGTCTCAGTACAAGAAGCTCATTATAGAAGAGAAACAAGAGGCAAATAAAAATGATTAATGCACCAATATCTTCTGGCAATTTACAAAGGAGAATATATAATTTATTCAAGTAAACAGTTACTTGCAGAGGGACATAGTTTTCAGTGGTTTTTCTATCCACAATTATTTGAAAGATTTAAGATAGATAAAAAGAGTTTTAGTTTTGAACAAATAAATAATAGTGTGAATTGCAATTGTGTACAGATGACAAACATGTGATTGGTAAACTGTATAAACTTCTGTTAAATTTATTTATTTATTTATTTATTTATTTATTTATTGTATTTATACCCTGGTTTTCAGCTACAAAGGCTCTCAGAGCAGCTTACAAATTGTTAAGCAATAGCACTTTACACATCTACACCACTGTACAGCATGCTAGGCACTAAGCGGTTTCCAATGTCTGTTAGGTAATTGCCCCCACCAGCCAGGTACTCATTTTACCAACCTATGAAAGTAAGGAAGGCTGAGTGAGCCTTGGGGCCCTTGGGGTTGAACTTGCAATGTTGTGGCTGCAGTACTGGCATTTAACCACTGCACCAACAGGGCTCCATGAAAATGAAAGTTCAAAATTTGACATAAAGGAAGAACAAGTGAAAGACTGTATGATGACATGGACTAAGTTTTGGATGTAATATACAGATGGAACAATGGGGAAAGATGTGGTCAAGGGGGTTGAAATTTATATTATGTTACAAAATGCTGTATCATTGGTTCATGATGCCAGAGAAATTGTCTAGAATGTACAAGAGTGTTTCAAATGTATTTTGGAAATGCAAACAACATGGAGGGACATTTTACCATGTGTGGTGAACATGTGAAAGGCTAAAAAGTTTTTGGCTTCAAATGCATACTTTGATGCAGAGGATTTCAAAGATTAAACCCGAACTTTTCCTCTTGGGACTTATGGATGAAGAGTTGGAAAATACAACTACAGCAGCAAGACTGTTGTATGTGCAAAGATGGAAGACTTCAATATTATCTACTAGGGAGAAATGGTTGCTGAAAGTGACTGACTTAGGACTCATCTTCATGAGCCAGAATATGCCAGCTCCCTGCTGGCATATTTTGACCATGGATATGGCCTGTTGCTCCCCCATTACTGGCATGAAATGGGATGGAATTCAGATTTTAATCCTGGCTCATTGCGGCAGCCACTGCCACTACCACCCATGTCTCACAGTCCAAAGCCAGGAAGCTGGCCCATCTTGATCACATGCTGCCAGACTCCTTCCTGGCTATGGAAGAGTGAGGCAGAGGGCAGCTGCAGTGGTCATGCAGGGCGCAATCCATTTTATTTTGGCTGGAGTGGATTTTACCAAGTATTTTAAAAATACAATGTAATGGACCTTACCCCGTCTTCCTCCTGTCTTTGTTACTTACCCTGACACTTGATATTCCAAGATAAGGGCTAAGTGGCAATATTTAATAATTTGGCTTAGTGTGGCTTTCCACATGCTTACAGGTATATCAGGGACCCCCAAATACTAAAGCTGGAATCACATAAAACCAAGGGAGGAGCCTTGGGAAAATCCCCAAACAAATATTCAGGTCAGAGATTAGCACCTGGAGGTGAGTCACTCACTAATCCACTCAACGATAGCAGAATCCTTCATGCTTGTAAAATGGGTCCTTCCTTCCCTCTCCCCCTTCCAACAAAAGACCTTGCTTCAGCATTCAATTCTGAAAACATTGACCATTATCAGTCATTAATGCTTCTAGAGCACTCTTTGTCTAGTCACATACCTTCAGGGAAATTATTCCATAGAAATATCACTGTGAAACAACACCCAGATATGTGCGAATCCTCTGCTTTCCAACTGTCAGTTGGTGTCACCATTCTGTCATCCGGACCTCTTCACTCTCAGTTTACTTCACAATCTCAGTTTTACAGGATCGGTATAGTATAATCCACCATCTCTATTCCTCTATCTAAATACTTCCTACATTCTTCACTAGCCTTGCATAAATGCTTGAAGCCTGAGTGTGTGCATGAACACTGTTTACATTAATTTCCAATAAAGGCCATTTAATTGTACATTCTGGCTTAGACATTCCTCCGTTACTACTAGTATGCATAGGTCAAAAGATCCTGTTGTTGCCCAGCCTTTTGCATACCAAGTTGAGCTAATTAAATATTGCCCATAATAATATTAAGACATTAGAGAGTTTCCACTGACACTAACCTAGTTGGGTAATATCTAGCCCCTTATTTATCCTACAGTCATGAGGACTGCCGAGGGGCAAAATGTGGAAAAGACCCTGTATCTTCTGGACTGCAAGACTCTAAGATCGGGGCAAGATGAGGTAAATTGCCCATCTAGACAAGCCCTTAGCTGAAATGGAAAAACTATCTGCTTTGATTAGAGAAAAATCATTGGGAACATTTCTAAAAGATAGGAAAGCCCTTATAGACTTTTTGCCAAAAAAAAAAAATACTTGACTACTTTTGGTTTTGGTTTTGACAATTGGTAAGATTTGGTTATCAGAAGAAGGATATGATGTACTTTTAGAGAGAGAGGTATGAATATATCATATGTATGTGTAACCACTGAAAATAAACTTGGAAGCCACTGTTCTTTTATCTATATTTTTTTATATCCTACTATTCATTCTTCATTTTTTCTTTATTTTATTTTCTATTTTTCTAAATATCTGTATTTTTATTGTATTTAAAAAAATATTAAGAAAAACAGAAAAACAAAACACAGTTTAAAAAGAAGGGTGTTTTTAAGTCAAAGGAGCACATGTTGATAGAACAAGTCTGGTGGAAGATATCAAAGTCCTATTTGAAGCACATCAGCTATTGCCTGCAGCTCATTGAATGCCTGTTTATTATTATTATTATTATTATTTTCAAACAAAGCCCTTTTCTGTAAACAGATCACTAAATACAATAATTAGTAATATGCTATTTATTGGGAGTCTGAAAAGGCAACTGTTTTTTCTAAAATACACTGAGAGGAGGAATATTAAAAACAAAAAAAAGTATAGTATCTTATCACACACTTTTTTCCTGTGTTTCACGAGTGCTGTTTGCATCAGGTGCACAATGCTCTCAAAATTTACAAAATGGGGAAACAGCAATTAAAGCAACAGGAATAATACATAGCTCGCTGCTCATCAAAACCTTCATTATAAAATATATGTTTCTCAATTAAGGAAACAAAGAAGCAAACTTTGTATGCATCACTTGGATACAATGGAATTAAAATCCATCACATCGCCCTTCCCAAACTGGGAGGAAGAAGGAAAAACAACTTCCCTTTCATTGCCACCCCACTAACAAAAGCATGGCAGAAATTTTGAAATGCTGGAGATTCCTGGTCATGTTTACTCTGTTTCTCACCAGAATTACAGTTGCCCCTCCACATTCACGGCTTTAATATTTGTGGTTTTGATTATTTGCAGTTTTTGGGAGCCCCCCTCCCAAAAGTCGCAACGGGGCTTTAGAAGCCCCATCGCTGCTTTTGGGAGGACGGGTGGGGGGTGGAGAGGAGCAGTGACAGGGCTTCAGAAGCCCCCGTCGCTGCTTCTGCGAGGGCAGGGGGTGGGTGGAGAGGAGCAGCAATGGGGGTCTCAGAAGCCCCCGCTGCTGCTTCTGGGGGGTGGTGGAGAGGATCAGTGACAGGGGCCTCAGAAGCCCCTGCTGCTGCTTCTGGGAGGGCGGGGGTGTGGAGAGGATCAGTGACAGGGGCCTCAGAAGCCCCTGCTGCTGCTTCTGGGAGGGTGGGGGGGTGGAGAGGAGCAGCGATGGGGACTTCAGAAGCCCCCATTGCTGCTTCTAGGAGGGCAGGGCGGGTTCCGGGAGGGTGTGGCATGACCTATTTTTTATTCACGTTTTTTTCACATTCACGGGGGTCTTGCTGCCCTAACCCCCACAAATGTGGAGGGACAACTATAATAACCCTGCTATTGGTTCTGTCATACCTCACCTTTCTGGAGTCAGAAGATTCAGACACAGAATAGGAGGAGATTGCCAGGAAACTGAAGCTCTGAAGTTGGTGGTCTCTCCAAATCAGAGCTGGGGGTTGAGGCAGAAGGGAGTCCTGCTCCCCAGCAGGAAGTTGCAGACATTGCCATAATTTCTCAAGCAATGAAGAGACAAAGAGAGATTGTCTTGTTCCAGAGGTTGTTTAGTGAGAGACACTGACTTGATTAGGCATCTGGTGTCTTGAAACAGCTGCCTATAAATCTCCCAGCCACTCCCTGGAAGCTTTGTTAATTTCAGGTCTCCTTTTTGACTTCTAACAGTACTTGTCAGTGTTCCTGTTTTCCTGACCTTTGATTGGCTACGATTTACCATTCTGTTTTACTTCTTGCTAGCTTCCTTTATCTGGACTACTGACTTGATGAACCAGCTTTGGACCAGCTACTCCCTTAATCCTGCTGGATGCCCTGTAACTGACCTGGACTAAATTAACTCCTTGATAGCTCTTATAGTCTAATCACCTGGTTGCTGAGAGGCTTACTGTTTGGAGCATAGGATAGTTTCATGATCATAAGGTCTAGAAGAAGAAAGGTAAGAGCCCCTTCTTTAACAAGGGATAAAGGTAAGAGCCCCTTCTTTAACAAGGGATTTTTGAACCCTTTCAGCTTACTTTAACCTCTGACTTCTTTCCTCACCTTAATTAGCCACACTTCATTTATGTAATGTTTAGATTACTAAAAGGTAGTATAATCTCATATGTGTTTATAGACCACCCAGACTTTCATAATTCTGATTCAGATCCAAAATAGTTCAGCAAAATGGCTAACTATAGCCGTGGGTGAGAAATTTGTTTCATTCTTTTTAGTTATGAATACTTTACAAAATCTTCAGATTTCTTCATTAATGATACAAAAAAGAACTTGAGTTGTTGTTTTAAATATTATTACTTCTTTTTCCTGTCCTGTAATGAGTGTGGAAATTTTTCAAAACAGTACCTCTCCCCACAAAAAAGAAAAGGTGGGGGCATCTGCCTTCTGTCATATGAAGCTGATATGTCATCAGATCTTCATGGAGGTTCTTTCTCTGGTCTACAGATGTACCTGGATTATGTATGTATGCATTTATGTATGTGTTTGTGTAAAACAAACATGAGCTCCCCCGGCCTTGTTTTAAAGGAGAACAATATTTCACCAAACCTACACAAAACATAATTATCCTATAAAACAAAGTCTGTAATTACCATGTGACTTGTTTTAATAGTAAAATGGCCCTTTTACCCAGTCAGAAATGCTCCCCCTCCCTGTTTCTTTAATTTTGGTTGTGTGGGATGGCCAGTGATGAGATCCAAGGGCTGAACTGACCCCAGGCCAACATTTGGTTGAAACTTTCCTGCCTTCCCCAGCTTCTCCAAGTGGGCCATATTGCTTTATATGAATTCACTAAGGCTGCTGACACACACATAAATAATATAGTTTGACACTGCTTTAACAGCCATGGCTCAATGCTATGGAATTCTGGGATTTGTAGTTTTGTGATATGTATAGCCTTCTCTGTCAGAGGGCTCTGGTGCCACAACAAACTACAAATCCCAATATTCCGTAGGCTGCAGTAATGATAGTTAAAGTGGTGTCAAGCTGCTTTATTTTTGCAGTGTATCAGCAGGTTAAGGGCTTATCTATACCAGCCAGGATATGCCAGCAGAGGTGGCCCATTCTTCCCCTGTTACCTGGAGGAAATGGACCAGAGTCCATACAGGAACGCTGGCTCATCCCTGCAGCCACTGTCACCATCATTTTATCTGCTAACTGGAAGCCAGGAAGGTGGCCCACAACATGTGACCGCAGGCCCCCTTCATGTGACCAGCCTCGGTCACATGCTGCAGGACCACTGCCTGGATTCTGGGGGAGACAGGGAGCCTGAAGCAACAGCAGGGTGGCATGCCAGATGGCTGCTGCTGACACATTGGGCCAGGTCTGGGTTTTTGCCACCAGTACCAGATTAAAATGGGCATTTTGTTTTAACTCTTTATCTGGCACTATCCACGCTTGCTCCACTCTCAGTCCTGTATCTGCCCTGTGGATGGTGAGCAGAGCCCCAGGGGAAGGACAGGACAAATGTCCTGCATTGTTTGGACAGCAGGGCTTTTGAACAGGGGCAAACTGGGTTATTTAGCCCTTATCCTCTTACCCTCAGGTTTACAATTTAAAGGATTCAGAAGCAAAGGACAAGGGATGAGGAGGGAGGAGGCAAAAGGCAAACTCTTGCTTGACATTATAAATTAACAAGTGTTGATAACAACCAGCAAAAACTGAATCCATTCAGTGAGACAAAGGTACCAGATGGTTCTGGTCAGCAGAGTCAATAGAGCTGGACAAACAAGGTTTATAGAATCATAGAGTTGGAAGAGACCACAAGGGCCATCCAGTCCAACGCCCTGCCATGAAGGAATACACAATCAAAACATTCCCAAGAGCCATCCAGTCTCTGTTTAAAAAACCCCAAAGAAGGAGACTCCACCACACTCCGAGGCAATGCATTCCACTGCCAAACAGCCCTTACCATCATAAAGTTCTTTCTAATGTTTAGGTGGAATCTCTTTTCCTGTAGTTTGAATCTCTTTTCCTAGGGCTCTGTGCCCTAGGAAAGAGGATGAGTTAATGGATTAGCCCTCAGCTGTAGCAAAACACTACTACTGCCACAACAATTTAAGGTAGACATAGGACCTTCCAAGTTGAGCAAGCTACTTTTTTCCCAGATCAGCTCAGGTATACATACAAAGTAAGGCCTGAATCTTATTATAATATGGCCAGAATCCTTTTGATTAGTTCCACCTAAAGTAGACCCGCTGCATCAATGATTGAAAGGTAAGTCAACACACACATAAATCCCACTGATTCAGTGAACTAACCAATAGGATTCAGACCTATATCTTTATGGCATTAAAACTGTTTATGTCCCATTCTACGTTAGTAACATATGTGAATTTCAGAAAGCTGATATAGCTCTGGTTGTTGGCTCCTAGGGGAGAAATGATGCTAGTGTAGAAGAATAACCACAATAGTCACCTGGCTGACCTGTTTCCTTCTTCACTGATGTTCTAAGTATGCTGTAGCATCAGACTATGCAATTCTGAAAGCAAAAGCATAATACCAGAAAGCAGAATAAGGTATTTTGCATGGTAATGGTGGGACTGCATATGGGAGGAAATGGGAGACTTTGCTATTGAGAACAAATGTTATATATTACTCACAGTGGTGAAGTTTTGCAATTAAAATGCTAATTAGTACTTTTATTTATAGGAAACAAGGCTATTTGATGAGGGCGATTATTTCCCTGGCTCCCTTCAGTAATATCACTTGATCAAACAGGGCAACAAAAGCCCCCTTCCAATTGCCTGAGGAATATTTTTCTTTTGTGTTGTCTCCAGAGAGAAGCCTGATATATATTGTGAGGAAGACATGGAACAAATTAGGCAGCAATGACTCAGAAGAAGTTTGCTTTTCCCTCAACTACTTCCTCAAAAATACAACCAGACCCATAAATCATTATTCACTTTTTTTTTCCTTTTTAGTACAACACAGTGAGGGTTTAGCAGTTAAGTCACACCCTTTGTTGAGTTATTTGCAAAACACAGGAGGATATCAGCAGTGAAGTACCCATTAGCTCACTGTATCTCATTTTATTTTAATAAGTGGAACTGTGTACTGGTGCTACAGCTTTTGAAAACTACAAAATATATTCTATGGTGATTTAAGTACAAGGCAAGCCAATGCATTTAATGGGACTTCATGGGGTGTAAATCAGCAGAAGGCTTTTCGGCCTCCATTCTATTTATGAAGTAAAAATTTTAAAAAGTGGTTGTCTTAAGTGCACAATTCAGCAAAGGCTTCCAAGAATAATTACCACCAGCTATGTCCCATACCTCTTCTAGATTGGCTGCAATTTTATGTACATTTACTTGGAGGTAAGCACCATTCACTTACCTGGGACCCCAGGTAGGAATGGAGGAAAATTTCAGTCAGGGTTGTGTTTTGTGTAGATTTTTTTTTTTAACGGAAAGAACTTTCTAACGTTTTTATGTTTCTTCATAGGTGTGACAGAAATAAACTGAAAGTAAAATAAAATAAGAATGAATGTGCTAAGAAACAAAACTCACTTTTATCCATTCATAACTTTGAGTACTTGTTCATACTACTGGCCTGAACATATTAGGTAACAGAGTTAAAGCTAATTAAAAAGAATTCTAAACTCAGTTGATCCATGTTTTCTGTCATGGCTGGGATCTAAACAATAGCAACCTATGGGTCAAACTAGACACAATATAAATTACATTGAGTCAGCCATTGACCAACATGGGTTGGATCAATGATGGTATGACCCATGCCTAGTTGCCAACCATTGGGCAGCCATCTGCAAGTTGCGGCCATTTTATTGCCAACAATGTGTATCTACTAACCAATTTTCTGAATATGTACCCAATACAATGTGAAAAACTACCTCTTGCATATGTGTCTTATTGGAAGGAGGAGAGTGAGGCTGGTACAGTCTGGGTCCACAATATGAATTACATGGAGTCAGTTGGGCAGGCATACCTGAACAGCATTGAGATCAATAGGTGGAAAGGAGGAGTTTAACTTATTTTCCACTTGATCCCACCAATAAGGACAAAAGAGGGCATCCCTGTCAGAGTCTCTGGTCCACAGGGACCTTATGATATCTGTTCCCTAGGTACACAGAGGGCATATTTTCAAAACAGAAACTTGTAAATGACCTCCATAAGGGAGCACTAGTAAGGTGAATAAGGCAGTGAAATATGTATTTATTCTTCTTAAAATGAGAGTACAATCTGGAAAATTGTGAGTGCTTCAACAAGTTGACATCTTGATTAGCATCCTAAGCAAAGTCAATCACAAATTTTTACATATATATATCCCACAGCTTAATGATTTCTAATGAAGGCAATGAATACATTTGTAAAACAGGCAACAGCATACTAGCCACTTATCCCCATCTCTGGGGTGTCAAATGCAAAGTTTAACTAAATGGTCACCAAAGAGTGACCACAAGAGAATTCTATTCTTAAAATATTTTAGCAGCTTCAGATGAATACTTACATGGACTGAAGGCAACCCAACTTCCATTATTGGGTGTGCTGAGGAATACCCAGGGAAAGAGCCAAGATTATCCTTAAAGGTTGTTTTGGGAAGCCTCTAGCTGATCAAGCACCTTCTCATTCCATCTCCAAAGATCAGCCCCATACAAAAGTTGCGAAATAACTTTGCCCTGGAATATTTTAAGGGCAGGAGTGTTTAGTTGACCACCCTTCAGAAAGAAAATGAAAATATGGAGAGTATCAGATGACCCTCTAACAACATTCTTTTGGTACTGTATTTTACAGTGTAAGTATCCTGGCATCATAACACTTCTTTTTGCACACAAATCACAAGGCATAGACACCCCTGAATTCCAGAAACAGGACCACTCATGCTGCTTACTTCCATGTTTTTGCATGGGTGAGATTTCTTTGGTTCTCAGGAAAAGACACAAGCATGCTTAAAAGTCCAAAAACACCTAAATTGCCATAACAAAATGAACACACAAGCACTGAAACACACTTGAAAACTTGCAAGCAAGATGGGGACGTTCATAAAAAGAGCAAACAGTGCCTAATTTTTCCTGTTCTCACCCAGAAGTGTTCTGGAACGGACCACCCACTGATTCTGGAATCACACCAGCAGAATGGGGCATGGTTTTGCACACAAGCACTACTGCAATGAAAATAGCACAGTAGATCAATTGTTGGCTTCTGACCACTAATAAAAAAGAATGCCCTCTTGACAGCAGCAGAACACTTGCCAAACGCTGGGGCCTGATGTTGTAAGATAGGGAAGCCCTTTTGCAGTCCCGTTTTGATGTTATAACTCCGTATTTGCTGTGTCTGATAATCTCCTATGATTGCTCCCACTGAATCTCATGCACTTGTTAAAGCTGCTTTAAGAGGTACTTTTCAGATCAGACATTCTTGAAACAGAATGCGAAGATATTTAAAGAAGGGGTATTGTTCTATCTGCCATGCATTAATTAACCATCTAGGCTTCCTTCTGCTTCTGTGTTGTAACTACCACTTTGTATTTTTTAAACTTGTAATTGTTTCTTGAATTTGCTGTTTTAACAACTATGTATTTTTAAATGTTTATGTTATGATTTAGAGTTGCAACATTTGATCTTCTCTATAAGAACTAAATTTAAAATCAGAACAGAGAAATTTAAGCATGTAGCATTTGCATGAAAATTAACACATATTGTTCCTTTTTCATACAAAACTATTAACGGTATGGAGCCCTTTCTTTTTTTCATCTAGCAACCCTAGGTTGTTACCCAAATTGCATGGGGTCTGTGGGGACCCACTTTTGACACACAAAAAACAAGATATTAAATTGGGGAATTTTTAATTAGCCCAATGGTACGACTGCGAAAGGCCAGGTAACCAAGGGACCTTTGCACCTGTGCATAGAAGTACTCACTGATGAGATTCCAAGCCTAAATAAAATTAAAAAAATGTTTTTATTGAAAAAATAATCATGGAAGCATTCACACATGCACATATGTTCAAAAGACAACCACAAAAAGCTAACAAAGAATCAGGAGGAAGTATTCAGATACAGGAATAAATTTTGGGATATGGGCTGTAATTACCTGTCCAGAGAGAAGAGATTTGTGCAGCAAAGAAAGACTCTGACTTGGATCTGAGGGTTGTACAGCAGATGGGCAGAGTAATGGCAGGTGGGGAACTGTGCACACTTTGGCTATGATTTGGGGTAATATTTATACAAAATATCATACCCTTAAGGGGTGTTTTGAGTGTGAAGCAATGCTTGGGTGAGTTTCCCAGAGTTAGACAATGGAACTCTGGCTTCATTGATTGCTGCTAATGGTTGGAACATTAAGGTTGATGGGTTTATGGACTCCTCTGTATTGTGGATGGGGAAAGGTGTGAAGGAAAGATATTTACTGGGATGAGGGGGGATAATAGGTGTTCCAGTCACTGTTTGTTTTTGGAGTATGATTTGCTGCCAGGTGCATCCAGGAGAGATTTGAACATTCCTCCCTGTCCAAGGTGGGCTTTGCTTAATCATGTTCTGGGCATGTTTGATTCTGGGGAATTTCCAGTGATACCTTTGTATGCCCTAGAGACCTCCACTAGCCCCTGTGTTTGAATTGCCTCGATCTACTTGAAACTATGTGAAATATCTAATAAGCCAAATAATGTATTATTGAAGGGAGGGGGTACAATGACAGGTAACAAAGTGTGACAGTGGAACATCACCATGTTACATCTGAAAAACATGTCTACATGTGTATGGGTTTAAAGATTAGCAAGAATGATAGATGAATCTTTCTCCCACCTATGATTTCCCACTTCAAACAATTTGGAAAAAAACTGCCCCTCCACTACTGTTGGTGTGGCCAGAACACAAATGGCCGAGTGAAAGCATGTGGGAGGGGGACATGGACTGGCGGGGGGGGGGACAGCTTTCTGCCTCCAATCTGGTATAGTTTAAGGATAGGAAACCTTTGGGTCCAACTGCCACAATCCTTTATCATTAGCTCTTGAGAGTAGGTCTCCTGGGACTTTCAGGCCAAAACATCTGCAAATCTGAAATTCATCACCCATATTGTTGTTTAAATATCTTCTTTCTTACTTGATTGATCACATCATTGTGCTGTTTCATTGTTCCTCTTGAACCGAAATTTGATCTTGAACCTCCCAGAGTAAATACTGAGCTTTTATTGATGGATTGTTTGATGTTATATTCTGACTTTCCACCAAAAGTGGTTCAATAATACAATATAGTAATTTTGATAAAAACACAACATTAAAAAAACCATATGCAGTTATCAATGTAGCAAGAAGAAGAAGAAGAAGAAGAAGAAGAAGAAGAAGAAGAAGAAGAAGAAATCCTAACACTATACCACTTTGAACAACCTTCAATCTTGTCTGATTTTGGAAGCTAAGGAATATAGAACTGGTTAGTACTTGGATGGAAGACCATTAGGAAATACCAGGGACCTCCAGACAGGTCTTGGAAGGCATCTTGTGGAAACTTTGGAGAGACACTACCAGTTAGAGCTGGCAAAACTGGTCAGATCAATTATAACATAGATCCCTATATTCCTGTGACAGGAACAACTGGAGCAAACTTCTTGCTTTGTGAGCCTATTTCTATATGTTCTCCTAAACATCAAACATGGTTTGAATAATCTATGGTCATCCTATAAGAAAACCTTTTCTAGCTACTAGTGCATTTCCTTTCTAGTTCGATAGTGTGCGTGTGTGTTTTAAAATATCTTATGCCTTTCAGAACTGTATTAATATAAAGGAGGAAAGTATGTTATCTTGGTACTTCATTCTCCATTTTTTAAAAATGAACTCACTTTGAAAAGGGTGCAGTTCTTGCTTCAGGTATAGTCTCTGTACCTAAGGAAAAAAGTCCATAAATCTAGTAAGAGCCAAATAAAGAGATCTACATAGAAAGGATGGGCAGGGAAAGAAAAAAGGAAAGCAAATTATTTGAGTGAAAAGGAAAATATACTACTTGCCTGTGGCTGAGGTTCTAAAAATACAAAGCACAATGGATAACTTCAGCAAAGCTGAGATGGTAACAGAGCCTGATTAAAACCTCACAGGCTTTATGGTGGTACTAATTAGATTAGGATCCTCCAGCCATAGTACAGAAACTCCTCAATCAATGTATTTATCTGCAGCCCTCTGATGTTCCATCAGCATTTTAAGTTTCTGGCTGCAATTAGAATGGCTCTTTCAATAAATCTTGGAGATAGATTGATTTGTGTGTAGAAAAAGCCAAAAGGTTCTTGTAGGAGATATACAATAAATGTTGGTAGGCTTGGTCTCTAATCAGCCCTCACCCTCCAAAATGTTTCATACAATACACTGACACACTGATGGAACTTCTTATACTTCTCCCTTCGTAAGTATTCTTGATGCAAGTGTATTGGTTTTTTAGGAAATAATTTCCCATGCAAACCCTACTACATATCTAGATTCCTGAATGTTTTTAAAAAGGTTTCCCATTGATGGTAGATGCAGGAATAAGGAGACAAGATACAAATAAAGAGACCACACATATAGCTGGGATATACAGGGCCAATTTTATATATCTATAACATGTTTAACCCATTTCTGAGGGATCTGCAATGGGGAACAACCTAGTGTGGGAATGGTTGGGGCAGGAGGTCAACTCAAAATCCCCTCCCCAACTTCCATTGGGCAAAAACACCAGAACCCCAGGGAGAACCCATAAGCTGGTTTCCAGCCCAGTCAGCTTGCATCTGGAAGGCTGACCCAAAAGTCCCCCCTCAATTTGCATAAATTAAAGGGAGGGGTTTATCCCTCAGCCCAGGCCCCAAAGACGTCACTTTCCCCACTCCTAGGTTGACAGGAACTAAAGGGACAGTTCCAGCTCTCCCCCTCCACTCTCAAAGGGCAGAGGTGCCAAAGGTGCTCACCAAACTATGAAATCTCACTCTCTACCTGCCAAGTGACTTCCTATTGAAGACACCACCCTAAACCAGTTATCACAGCCACATCCACAGTGTGGGGTAGGTGAAAAGACTCTAAGTAAAAGCAAAAATTCCCAGCCTGAAAGTGAACAATTAAATCACACTGATTCAGTGATGGAAGGGTGGGTTGATCAAATCACAAATACGAGGACGGCAGGGCTTAAATCCCCTCTGGCCCCTCCCTCAGCTCTTTGAGCGATGATGCAGGCACCAAGGCAATAGTTATAGGCCTCCATCCTACACTCCATCAAAAGGTGGTTCCTACAGTGCAGTCGTGACTGCACTTGGAACCTTATTTTGTTTTCTAAGGATGAGGTTTTTTGGTAAAAAGAAGCATCTAGTTATGCATGGCTCTAAGGATTTTTGTATCACAGTGAATGAGGACTGTGACTAATGCAGAAATGCAATTTTTTTAATACATGGAAATATCTGAATTAGATTCCTTGGGCAAGGTTTGCAAAAATCTTATCTGTTTTTAGCCCAGATCAGTAGTGAATGTCATTCTCTAAGAAGATTCTATGGTGCATTCTTAATCTGGAATGTAATACTGAGGTGTGGTTGGAAGAAAATGTCAGTTTTGCTTAGGTGAACAAGATTGTTGATAGCACACTAGACTGAAGAGGATGGACAAAGGGAAGACTTTTACATTTTCATTAATTTTGCCAGCAGTGTTTGGCTTATCTTGGAGATTATGAGTCATGTGACTGGTGATAATGCTTGGCTTCCATAATAAGAGGTATTTGGTCTTACGTCATGGTCCAATTAAACTTACACTTGGAAAAAATGAGGAATTGTGCCAAAGCAAAAGTGATAGATTGTCCATATCAGTCTTTATGCCTCTTCTTAGAAAAATTGCCTTTGGAATTGATGGTTGGAAGGATATTTTGGAAGAGAGGACCTTTTCCCCACTCACTTCTTCCCCTTTCCTCCCCCACCCTTCTCACCTGCAGTAGTTTACAGAGTTATTAACACCCACATAGCTTTTTCTCTCTTTCATTGTTTCCAAGCAGTGGTAGAAGTAGGAATTTCTGGTTATGATCTTCAGATAATTGTTTATGTATGTCATTTGGAGCCTCTCTGCAAAATAGGTGTAATAATTAGACATGATTGATTTGTTAAAAAGCTGTATAGCATACCTACATAAAATTGTGATATGTTTTTGGCAACTGGTGGATGAGTAATAGCAATTCAGCTGCATTGTTCCATTCCAATGCTTGGATATTGCCCTGCTAATCTGGTATGTATTCCATAACATATTTCCTTGATGCTCTCTAATAGATAGTTGTCAGGATTTTCCAAGAGAAAAGCATCAACACTCTTTATTAAATCCACTGTCACTTCAAGCTTGAGTAGACAGACTGACTGCAGACATTTCAACTGTTCTGCAAATATGAGCTATTTGCCCTGCTTTGTTGCAGCAAATTAAACCATGAAGAGGCTACCAATTCATAAAGAAAATGTGAACTGGAGGGGGAAAGGCTTGTATTCTGTGCCTATATAAAATCTCACAGTGATGTAGTGCTCTTTTACCATGGAACTGGAACAAATAGACCTATTGAATCATAGGGATTCATATAGATGCTGATTCAACAGATCTTCCTTAATTGGGACTACCAGTGGGATTCATGCAATTCATATTTATGCAATTCAATTAAAACTGTAACAAAATGCATCACTTTAACCAATTAAATAGTAAACCTGGGCATGTTTTAAAAACTAGGAAAGGTGGAGTTAAATGTACATCCCTTAAGAAGGAGTTCTACAAATCCCTGGACCTCTTGTGCCTCCCAGTGTGATAGATTTTCAAGGCTGGCCTGTGATCATGGACTCTGAAGGGGTTCATATTGCTGAAAAGAAACCCTTGGTGAAGTAAAGACTTGTGGGTATTACAATATAGATTACAATTATGAACAATATTCTGAACCACCAATTTTAATCTTTGCTGATGCCATCCTTTCTGATGGACTTTATAGGAACTTAGATGCCGCTATGGGAACAACACTTTTTTTTCTGCTGTGCATGTTTGCTTCCCACCTGTTCCATGTGGGCATGCAAATAAATAATTTCAAAATACTCCATGCTTTTTATGCACTCTTGTCACAAGAAGACTGTTCTAATAAAACTGCTCTGAAACATCTACTTGGAAAGGCTGAGGGGACAATAAAATCATTTTTGGTAAGAACTTAGCTTAAGGGCTCCCTGCAAGCGTATCCTGACCATGGATCAGCCCCATTGTTCACCCATTCCCTGCACAGAATGGGAAAAAGTCCTGATGGGCACACTGGCCCATTGCTGCAGCCACCACCAGCATTTCCCTCACTGTCTTGGAAGGCAACCTTGATCACATGCTGAGGGACTCCTTCCTGCCTTCTAGGAGATGGCAGAAGAAGTGAGGGACGGCCTGCCAGAATGGACTCCTACAGCCATGTTGGGCACATGACGTTCTCTCATGGTGAAAACAGGGCAAGCCAGTGATTTAAAAAAATGTTGTATCAGGTCTTACCCTGCCTTTCCCTTGTCTGAGCTCCATATCTGCCCCGGGGGTGGTAAGGACTGTCTGGGGACAGAATGGGGCAAATGCCCTGTGTCATCAGGACTTCAGGGCCCTGAAATGCAGGAAAGTTTGTGTACATTGCTCATCTAGATAAATCCAAACCTGCAAATTTTTTCATAACTTTTGCCAAAATTACTTGAGATTTAAAAAATATCAAATGTAGGAGAAGCAAAAATTGCCAAATTCATCCATCACGTCTAGAGAGGATTAAGTGCAAAATCTGATTTTGAATAAATGCATATTATACCATGTTTGTGTTTGTTGAATTAGTGTTAGTGGGTTTCTTATCCTCCCCTTTTTTAAAACTGAAAGGTTCCTTAACTTTAACACATTGCAGGCAGCTATGACATAGTCCTCTCCATGCTGGGAACAGCTGTACTTATTGAATTTGGCTGCAACAAACAGGAATTACTATGGGTTCAGTTTGGTTTTGAAGGATTTAACAAATTTGCACATCTCTTCATATTTTGATATGGAAAGATGAGATATTTAAAAAAGTGAAAGAAAAAGAATTGACAGATTTTCCTGTCCCTAGATAAAACTGCCCTCTGAAAAATTAACCTTTGTAATTACCAGTGAAAGATTTGGATAAGGGACACAATAATTCCATTCGATTCCAACACAGGCAGTTAGTATGTGGGCCTATGAACATAATATTCATTCCAGATAGACATACAGAGAGAGAGAGAAAGAACAACCTTCCTTATCTATCCCAAGTATTCTTTTTCTCCTGTGTTAAAATGGCTTCGGGCATTCAAAAACAAAACAAAAACAAAAACCAACACCAACTGTTTACCACATCATCAACAAAACACTTTGTTTCTTTTTTTTACTGCCCTGTTATTTAATCACCAGCACTACAATCCATGTTGCTTTTGCATAACTTAAGATTCACAAAATAGGGGGACACAGATGCAATGACAGAAGATGTACAGATAGTTCCAACCTCACCCTGATGCTTGTGCTGAAAATGTGCTACTCAGTTCTGTTCTTGCTGCTTGGTCTGTTATTGTTTCTCTGGCTGCCTTTCATGTGTGATAATCACATTTCCTCCATCAGTCTTCAGTTGTGTGATAGATATTTTATGAGAAGATAATATGGTTATTAGATTATTTGCTCTTTTTTGGCAGCAGTACAGTACATTGTAAACTTACTCCTGTAGGTCACAGGTTCAGTATCATAATAACTTGAGGTTCTTCTCCACAGCTTCTTTGGCACATTTTTTTCACACATCCTGGCACCATAGTTTCATCGAGGGAGAGAGAGACAGAAAGAGGAAGTAATGACATTTTTTACACAATCCCCTATCAGTGTTGAGTAAACCCAAATTACTTATTTTTAAAATCCAGATTTTTGCAGACCCAGTTGATATTGTAGCTGACTTCATATATATCCTTGTAGAAATATCTCATTTGGTATTTTGAAAAGCATCAATTCTATGTTATATTATAATCCTATATTATTTTCCTGCAGGAATATAATATATTACACTTTTCCGACTCTCTTACTCAGGTGAAGGGGCCCCTAAGCTGTTGGACATCGCCCGCAAGAAGGTGAACAAGGCTGTGCACTGGGCAACGGATGGTGGCCTTGGCCATTTCATCCAGTACCCAGGCATTTCATACAAATGCCCGGAACTTTATAGGGTTGACGGGGTCCACTTATCTGACTTGGGGATCCAGCTGTTTCTTGAGGGTATGCGAAAAGGGGTGCAGGCTGTCTTAGCCTCCTGTGTGGGGGATAGGGGCTAAGTGGACACTTGCCCCTATCTGTGGCAGGGAGTGGGGAGATAATGATTTGGCGATCACCTATGGCAACCTCAATTTGAGTGGAAGGAAAGCCCTCACTGAACTGTATCGGCATCTTAATGGATGGGGTGCAGCAAGGTAGGCTATCCTTAGGGCCAGCATCAGGTTGTGATCCTTCACAGAAGCTACACGGCTTAAGGATTTGCTGCTTGCTGCAGGGCCCTCCAGCAGATGGCACCCAAAGGGAACCCCGGACACCGGGATCCCCATTGGGGCTCAGGTGAGTCGCCCAGGGATGCTGGGAGTTAGGTCACTTGTGAACAACTGCCCAGCTGCCCCCACAAGGGATCTCCCCTTTACAGGTTTCATCCCCCAAGAAACATACAATAAATAGATAAGATATCAATAAAGTGGCCTGTATTTCAACCCAATCTTCTGTGTCTGCTCTCATTATTTCATGCGTCAATCATTAATAACAGAAATATTAAAATCAAACATGCCAATGCGACCAGTACTATGTCTACTAAATATGTTGGATGGATTAGACAAACAAATAGAAAGACACTATTGGTGAGTAATACTGTACATGGTGACTACAGCAAGGATAGTTTATGCTAAATATTGGAAGAAATATTGGAAGAAACCCGAGATCCCTTCAATGGAAGAGTGGTTAACAAAGCTACATGAAATGGTGGTGTTAGATAAATTAACTCTTCTATTAAATGATAAACTAGAGAAGAGGTTCAAAGAAGCATGGGATTGTTTATTACCTATTTGGGAGGGAAAATGAGGGGAAATAGCAACAATAAGCCTTTGAAAGGCAAAAGATAAGTGAAACTAATTGGTGAAAAGATTTGAATAATTTATTAGGAGTACTGAATACCTTCCAGTTTATTAAATATAAAGATAACAAAATAATCAATAGACATATTGGGAAAACAATGCTTTTATTAATATTTTTATTTATCTAATAATGATTTAGAGGGATAGATATCATGAGGTCAGATTATATAAGATGAGAAATAAAAGAACATATGGACCAGACTTTATAGAAATAGATGAAAAGTAAGGTTATAAAGTTTATAATGTAATAATGTATAATGTAATATTGTAGAATATGAACTCTAAATATTACATATCAATGTATTAAGCATATGTTGTTTATTGTCAATATGTATGTTTACATTTATTGTTCTTTTTTTTAAAAAAAACAACAAGAAATATAGGAGATTTTCGGACCGCGTTTTAGAGTGCCTAGGGCGGGAGGAGCTTTTGGGAGAGGGACGGCGATCTTGCGCAGCAGGGGGGGGGCGTTTTCGGACGCCGTTGTCCCTCTCCCGAAACTATCCGTGTCACTTCTGTGAAGCTTTGGAAGCCTCAGTGCCATATTTTAATCACGGGCAACTGGTAGAAACAGTACCTTAAAATACAGAAATACAAATATTGGCATTCCTCTTAGCAGCAGCCTGGACTGAAATAGCTAAGCACTGGAAAACTGGATTGTTTCCAATACAGGGATGGCGGGAAAGGGTTTAGTCCACCTGGATCTGAGAAATTGGCCTATATGACCAAGTTATATAATGCACCAGCTGCTACTTTTGTACAGGACTGGTTTATTTTAATACAATATGTAAACAATACAAGCCAATACCCAAGACCCCCAGGAGCCTAGCTCCCTTTCTGGAGGGATGTGCTGTGCATCTCTACTGTTCCCTCTGCAACTTCCACGATATCATCGACTACTCATACTTAGACTCATCTGTGAAAGTGAAGAAATCCAAAACATGTACCTGCTGTGCCCTGGACTGTACAGGTTTACCTTTCTTACTATTTGTAACCATCCTGACTGTGTTTGTTATTGAATGTTCACTTGTTTGTGAGATATTATTGTTTCTGTGTTGTCTCTTGAATTGATCTGCAATTGTTGGTTTATATAAAAACAAATAAAATGTAAAAAAAAAAAGAATCCATATAACTATTTCAAAAGTAACAGGTAAATAAATGAACAATAACAATACACAGCTTCTAAAATTCATGCTGCAGAAAAAATAATAATTCATACATATCCTAAAGAACATTTTAAGGTCAGAATGTCACTCTATTGGTATTAGACAGGTTTTAATTAAAACTTGTTCAGTTCTTTTCGTACTGAGGAATATTTGTAATTTTTTTTAAGTCCATCCAAATGTTTCAAAAGTTCTTATCCATTTTCCTCATTAAATTTTCATGTCGGGATATTAGGTTCACCCTTTTATTACTGTATTATTGTCGTCAATTGTAACAGTACTACTTCTACTACTACTGGGGGCTGTTCTATCCACTGGGGTTTGGTTCCAGGACCACCCTGTGGATACCAAAATCCATGGATACTTAAGTCCCATTATATACGGTGGCATAGTAAAATGGTGTTCCTTATATAAAATGGCAAAACTAAGGTTTCTTTTTGGATTTTTTGGGTTGTGTGTGTGTAATATTTTCAGGCCGTGGATAATTGAATCCATTGCTGCAGAATCAATGGATACAGAGGGCCGACTGTACAACTAATAACATAAATTTTGCCAGTAGTGTAAATGAGGAGTGGGGCAAGTAGAGGCAGTAATTAAACATAGCATTCGATATATGGCCACAAATGATATTGGTAGAAAACAGTGCTGTTTTCTGCATAGAAATACCATGTGTGAATTTTGAGCAGAATAAGTTGTGAGCTGTGAATAGTGTCTGAGAACAGTTCAGCTTACAAAGAGTTTCCTAGATGGAAAAGAAAATTGTTCAAATTATTCATTGCTCTCTTCAAGAAGAAAATTAATGAAGAATTACATCCCTAGTTAACTGACATTTTACCTACATCCATAGAAATTAGTGGATTTAGGAAAGGTGGGCATAACAAGTCAACCACACAAGAAGAAAAAGACTCTGCCTTCTCCCTACTTCCTGCATATCCAACATAGTTAGGGGGCAGCAAGAAGTATGTATGTATATATACATGTGCATGTGGGATTATATTAAATTATGCCATGCATCGTATGACATTATCACCTCTCTCTATTAAAAAACGATGCTTTTGTTTTGTAGTGTCCCTGGATGATGATGATGATGATGATGATAAATGCTGGGACAATAGTCTTTTTTGTGCATTGATTTTATCTTCCTTTTCCATCTATCCTCTCATTGTTGCCCTTGGTTTTTTTGTTTCTCATTCAGAGATAGATGGGCTCTATCTTGGACTCTATTCTTCTTGAGGAAATGTATTTATTCGGCAATTTATTTTAGTAATAGCCCCCCCCCCAAAAAAAAAAACATTTCAAACAAAGCAAGAGATAAATGTTAGGGTCATAGAACAATTAGCAATCTGATTTGTCCCCCTACACACAGATAATTTGCAGCTGATTTTTAAAAGAAACACGAGTAGCACAATTCATACCTTCCTAATGGGTTCTAGAATAAATAAACGTCTTTCTTGCAGATGAAAAATAATAATCTGAAGACTCCATACATTCACTAGCTTTCATCCAAAGCCACTACAGCAATAGTTTACAATTTACTAACTTCTGTTTGCTGGGTTAGGGAATTTAAAAGTAGTACTGCATTGGTTTTGGATGAAATCTAACCATCAATAGTCCAGTGTAAATTCCATTTGTTTCAATGATCTTGAGTACAGTGGGACAAACCAACCCTCAAATCCATATATTTCCCATTTAAAGTAACCTCAATAAGAACAGAAACTCCAAGAGAATGAATATAGGTTGAGTTCTCATGAATCTTTAATTGTGTATCTTACTTTTAAAAGCTTACTGGTTTCCTTGAAAAGAGAAGAGCTTGCAGAATTCTGATATTTTTCTCTATATCTTACTGTTTATGAGCTCCCAGTGTATAGGTTTCACAAGGCATCCACTGACTGATACTCCAGCAGTACTAATGATGATTTATGGTTAACAAATATGTTTAAGAAGCCTTCTTTCCCAGTGAAATGTGAAAATCCAATTAAAACTATTTAGCAAACTTTGGAATGCAGATGGATTTTATGGTAACAGATTGATCCAATGCCTAGTCAGTAATCTATTTTATATCATCCTTGTCAATTTTATGATCATCATCTACCGTAGTTATAACTACATGTTTCATGTGTCCAAAGAATGTGAGCCTGCAAAATGAAGTGGGTAGAGTGAGGAGTAGGAGCAACGATTGTACAAGAGTGAGGTAGGTGACAAATAGTCACATTTACTGATTGTAGCGCATTGAATCTTGTATGGAAGAGATCAAGTACAAATACCCCTCAGTCCTAAGGAAACAAACTCAGTGTGCACAGTATAAATAATAAAAGTGCTTGGCCACAAATTGAATGCCGATACTGATAAATCTAATGCCAAATGCCCCTTACATCCCAGAATGAATACCCCCCCACACACACACACACACAAAGAAAATAAGCTATAATCCATGCTAAAATGCCTGAGGACAGAAATGAGTTTTTGCCTGGTATCAAAAAGATGCCATGTTGATAATTGGCAAAGTACTTTTCAGAAACCATTCTATATATATAGGGCTATTATAGAAAAGACCCATTAACTGGGAGGAAACAGAGAAGGATATTTGAAGCTGACCTCAGAGTCCAGCTTTATTCATATGAGAAGAGCCAATTCTTGAGAGTTTGGGATTCTAACCATGCAGCACTTTGTTGCTCTCCATTTGTGATTTTTTTTCTTCATCTCTGTATTTAGGGCTGCTGAAACACTGCAGAAATAATGCAGTTTGACACTGCTTTAACTACCATGGCTCAATGCTATGCAGTTCTGGGATTGTCAGTCTTGTGAGATATTTAGCCTTCTCTCTCAGGGAGCTCTGGTGCCACAACAAACTACAAATCCCAGAATTCCACAGGATAAAGCAGTGTCAAACTGCATTATTTCTACAGTGTGTCAGCAGCCTGTGTGGAAGAGGTGGGTACATTTTAGTTCTCTGAGGTCTTGTCTATACAGCCAAAATAATATGAAAGGGATGTGATTGTACAGTGATCTGTTCATATGGACATGCACATAAATACATGTCGTTAGGAAGGGGGCAGCCAAATCCACCACAAAGTCTGTGTGCATCATATCCAGGACTTTGTCTGGATTTTTAAAAAAGCTCCGTACGACATGTAAATGTGCGATCATTTGAACACTCGCATTTGCACAGATATGAACAGGCAGCATAATCTGATTGGCTGGACAAGGATAGAGGGTGGGACTAGTAAACAGGGAAAGCAACTGCAGCCACCATGTTAGATTTCAGTAGTCCATATAGCCAAAGTCAAAAAGGGATAAGACAAGAGCCTCTAAATGTAGTCCACCCAGAAGTTGTGAATGCCAGGAAACTCGGTAACATGAAGAATATAGCTAACTGAAGAGGTTGAACACCAAGGATTTCCTGCAGCTGTTGGGAGATTTATAGGTGGTTGCCTATGGATGTCAGGTGGCTGATTTTGATTTAATCAACAGTTTCTCTGAAGTTTTACTTGTTTCTTTCTCATATGTCAAAGGACAGGGGGTCTGTTCAGAAGAGAGAGACCCTCATCTTCAGCCACCAGTTTCTCAAAGTCAGGGAGGAAGTCATCTGGAGCAACAAACTCATTGCTATCCAATTCCTCTGTGTCAGATTCCAAAGAATGAATTATAAAAAGAACTTTCTTTCTGGGAAGTTTGAGGTGTGTATGTGTAAGAAAAACTGTTTTTTTAAAAAAGCAAATACCAATCTGAAGTGGCAGAATCTGTTTTTTCCCCGTCAATGCCACTCTCCCATATTTTACCTACATTTTTCCTCAATGGAAATCCTTCCTACATGTTCCCCCCAGCTGCTGTTTATTCCCTGCTATGGGTTACATTGTAGTTAAGAATGGGATAGGTTTCTTATCAATACATTACAGATATATACATTTAATTTCCTGTGTGCATTTATTTAGGTGCAGCACCCATCTAAATTAATAAAACGTGTAAACAGCGCAAAGTGCTATACCATATATCCCAAACAGATTAATGCAGAATTAGTCCTGTCAAAAGGACTTTATTACATTATTTTAAACCATATTCCAGAGAGCTAAGATTTGCAACAAGCATTTGTCTTCCTCACTGAATTATTTCAGTCTTCTCTCTCCTCTTGCCTTCTCTCATCTCTTTCTTCCTCATAACTTGCAGCTCAACTCTTAGGACGTTTGTGGAAAATATAATAGAATTTCCATTTTTCTGAGTCCAAGTAAAGATAAAAAAATATTGTCACATCATGTTTCTTATAGCTGAGTTCATGTCACATTAAATATTAATAAATTTATTTTGACATAATCGCATTTTACCTTACTTTGGCTGGGTATACTATTCTGTTACATTTCCTCACTATGGCTTGGCTTTCTGTACACTTTCTGTAGGTTGATCTGTTAAAAAAAAAGACTTCAGCTTTCTGGAAACACACTAGGCTTTTTCCCACAATTGTAACAATTGCCAGGAAATCAGGAGGTCACACAGTTTAATTTCTTTGAAGCTGTGAGATGTCATTGAAAGGTAGTAGTGGGGTTATTTTTTTTTCTAATAACAGAAAAAGCTTTCAATATTGAGCAAAGAGCCTGGTGAGAGGAGTAAATCAATAACTTAAGAGTCAGAGATTAATTTTCATGGGAAACCCTTGTGAAGCCCTAGGGCTTGTCTATGCTGGTCAGAATATTCCATGTTCTGGCTGGAGTATTTGAGTCCTGGGCCTGCAACATTCCCCCCTCTCCCATTACCTGCCTTTCTGTTGAGGCCACAGAGTCGTGTCCACACACCCATGGCTCATATGCAAACCAGCACTTTTCTTCCCTGCACTGGTTGCATCTTCTGAGACCAAGAATGAGGTGCCTGGCCATGTTCACATTAACCTCAGCAGATGCAACACAGGACTTGGCTGAGAAATGGCTGCACCAGGCACCATGCAGGTCATTTGTGGACCCAGACCGTACAACCCCTCAGCCCCCTTGAATGAACACTCAACACTTGGTTCCATGTTCAACGATTATATTTTGGTTACATCTTCAGGAAACATAGGTTAGATACAGGTTAGTAAATACATGTTTTGGCAATAAAATTGGCCGCAATTTTTTGCTAGATGGTTGGCAGCAATGTATGGGTCATGATCCTTTCTTGAGCCCATCCATGTGGGCCAAGACCACCCGTCGGCCCATGCCGACTCCCTGGAGGAGAGGGCTGCTGGCCGAGCCATCTGCTCACCTCCCTCTCCTCCCCTGAAAACAAACTGTTACTCACTGAAGGCAGGGGTCTCCCTTGAACTTGAACTTAAACTTGAACTTGAACTAGTGCTTGAACTTGCACTTGATGGAGATCCCTGACCTCATGCCTTTTCACGACCCATGACATCTGCCGCCCTGCAAATTGCGACAAGGATGGAAGTCCCCTGAGGGAGGGTGGGTGGGTCTTCGGCTCCTTGGAGCCCAAAGAGGAGGGAATGCTGATGGAGCTGCTATTTAACAGCCCCTCCTCTGATATCATCCGGCCGGATGACCCGCCCCTCCAGCCAGAGCCCCTCCAGCCAGAGCCGGCCGGATGACCCGCCCCTCCAGGAGGGACCCCAGCCAATCGGGGGCAAGCAGGCCCTCACTAATTGGCTGGCCGCCCTCCCTCCACCCCTTCCGGCCGCAAAGCGGCCTGGGAAGAAGGAGGCAGCATGGCGGCTGCCATGGAGGGCCATGCAGTCCTCTGCTCCTCCCCCCCCCGCCCCTGGTGGTGCGGGTGTGTGTGTGTGGCAAAGAGGCATCCAGGGCCGCCGGTCGGGCTGCAAAAAGGCCCACCAGCAACCAGCTGAGCCCCCATGTACAGACACACACACCCCGTTGCAGAACTCATCATTTTCTCTGGAAAACTGCAGCAAATGGTGAGTTTCTTTTAACATGTGTCCACTCTGTTTTAAAGGGTATTTGCTCTGGATTCTCATTGGAACTTCCCAGACATGATCTGGACAGTTCAGACTAGGATCAGGACAAAACCCCTGTGTTGTCTAGACTGCTTGGTGTGGGAATGTGGGGAGCCCTTAGTCAGACCTGGGTAAGCCATAAATTATGCACAAGAGTTGGGCTACCACCATTCCCTAAAAACAAAACTCATGAGATTTAAAATTGAGATTCCATGAGGATAGATGTACAATTTGGTTAACACTTCCCAGAACAGCTTAGTCAGAGAAAAAGAGTGATAGGTCTGTAACTCTTTGTGGCAGACATTATTACCCAAGGAAATTGAAACACAGAGAGAAATGTATTAGATATGGTTGCTTTTTAAAGTAGTATTGGTGCCTCAAAGTTGAGTTTAAGGTATTGTAAAATGATTTTAGCCACTTCGAACATATTTAGGACCATCACCACATTGTTAGAGACTGAGATGTTTGATCAAATCTCACCATAAAATAGGGGGAAATGGTACAAAGATTCTACAAAGCCACAGTGCTGTTGATTTTCAGTCATCCTGTAGTAATTTATTATTTCTAACAGATTGTGTAATGTGTGGAGTATTGATTGGATGAGGCAAGGGAGAGCAATGGCTGTAAGCTAGTTTTGCTTAGGTCAGCAGGTTTCAGACATCCATGTCGTATTTTATGTGATTTTTAATGATGCATCAGCAAGACCTAGTTTCTTTAGCAATACCTTAGAAACCTCAGCATTATTAGGCTGCCTAAAGAGCACAGTATGATGTCTAGGAATGCATAAGATTTATAGATAACAGCAATCTTAGGTCATTGCATTGCCAGGTTATATGTTTGCAGTCACATCTGGAAGGAGATGTTGTGTTAAGATTTGCATGGCATCTCCATTTCATGAACAATATTGTATGGTAGAATAAATTATCAAGGGGGGAAGAACAGGGAATCCATTCAAATTAAGAAGTGCCTATTCTATATTTTTCATTAGGTTTAAGGAAAAATGAAGAAAGAGTATCTCACATCAGATGTAAGAATATGTCTCCTTTGACAATATTTTAACCACCAGCAACTTTTACAGGAGTACTACGGTATTTTTTCAGTCATGAGACTGGATTCCAATCCAGGACTAAATTTCAACAGTATGAAGGACTAAGGGAAAGGGGCATGTTTAAAACAAAAACATACAGATAAACCTCTTACCAATGTGAATATTTTTACACCAGACATCAGAAAAACAGGTCATCCATAGTCTACTGAGGACTAAACCCTACAGCAGCAACAACTCAGGCTGAAAAGTACAGGTCAGTTCCATGCAAAAGCTTCACAGAAAGCAGTTCCATAAAAGAATTTCTGAGGTTGCAGTAGAGATTATTTTATTTTAATTGTATCCTGCCTTTTCCCCAAACAGGGACTGATAGCTGCTAACAATGAGTTTAAAATAGTCCAAGTTTTTTTTAAAAAATACAAAACATTAAAAGTGTTTAAAAACAAATTAAATAATGTACACAGTTAAAACCATGATACTGTCTATTCTCCTTTATATAGGCATATATGTACTTTAAAATACAAACCACAGAGCATTTAAAAGTCTAGCCCACATCAGATTGCAAATGCCAGATGGCACAGAAATGTTTTTACCTGTTGGCGAAAAGAAGAGAGATAGAGCTATCCTGGCCTCCCTGGGGAGGGAGTTCCACAGTCTGGGAGCAACCACTGAGAAGGCCCTCTTCCTCTTTCCCATCAAACAAGGCTGAGATAGTGGTGTGATAGAGAGAAGGGCCTTGCCAGATGAACTTAGAGCTCCGCTAGGCTCAAATAACCTGGACCCAAGCTGGATGGGAAGACTATTCAAAAATATTCAAATCACAATATTCAAATATTTAAAAATATTAAAATCACAGATGTAACAATGTGCATCATGTACAGATAAGAATGTTCACAGTTTGGGGTTTATTCTGCATAACACACACACACACACACACACAGGACTTTTGAGTCAAAATGAGATTTTTTGCAGAGCAAGCAAATGCCATCTCCTGTGCAAAAATGGCACACATTTTTTAAAACAAACAAACAAAATAAACCCTAGAATGTGAATAGTCCTCAAAAACGGCAAAGTTTTCAATGACTTCCTTGTGGTGGTGGTAGGTGATAAAATGTTTCATTCTTGCTTACAAGAATGAAATGTATGAAGATTTGTATCCCTCCACAGCAGAGTACAACTCAAATTCAAATTCCTGGACTGTAAAGCAGTTTATTTCCATGCAACATCTTTCTGGGATCAATATAAAACTGAATTCCATACCACAGATTCCTGGCCTTTTAATATGTTATGTTTGCTTATTAATCTAACTTTTGAATTTTAATTGGAAGTAAAAGCCAAAGAAGCTTATGGCTAGCAACCTGTTTTAAAAGAACACCCTTTCCTAGAGACTTCCAGTAAAAACAATTCACTCTTGGGACTTTATCAGACCACCCTCCTCAAAAATTGTTCTGCTGGAATAAATTGTGACATTTTTATACCAGTAAAAGAACTCACCCCACCAGACCTTACCTTTTTCACATTAAAGACGCAGCCCAGGCACTAACAGTGAGTGAACAGAGCTCCGTTCACTTCCTGGTTTAAAATCTTACTGAATCTCTTGAGAAGATGCTTGTGCGGAAAATTAAAAACAAATAAACAAAGACACAAAAAGTACATCAAAGTACCAAAACACACTTATAAAGTAAATGGGGAGGGGTTTATGAAAAGAGCATACCCTACCTGGCTGTCGTGATTGCACCCGGAAGTGTTTGCCTATTGATGCTGCATTCATGTGAATACAATGGTGCTTGGATCAGATGTCAGCACTGCTGGCAGAAAATCGCTACAGGGATCAATTGATGGTTTGGGCTGTCAATAAAAAGAGTATGGTTTCTAAACAATATATGATTACTAAAGGGCAACTTTGTCTGGTATGTGTGCCCTTTTGCAGTCATTAGGCATCCTTATAACACTGTATTTGACTCATCTGATAAAGTCCTTGGTTTTGATTTGGCTTTGGGTTTGGTGGGCGAGAGTAAAAAAAGATTGTCCAAGAGCACAGGAGGGCAAAATGCAGCCCACATGTCACATACACCTACGGGACTATTTTTCAGTCTCCAAGGCCACAAAATATGTCATATCCTGTTGTTAAAAAAACCTCTCCTCAGCCTCAGGTGGATTGGGGAGCCCCAAAACATGGCAAAAATGCTCCCCCAATGTTTGGGTACAAAAAGAGTGATTTTTTTTTTTGTGGAAGGTGCAGTGGAGGCCAGTAACCCTCCAAGTGATAGACTTATGGGCCTCCCATAGTTTGCCTTCCATAGTTGCCTGTCCCTGTTCTATGGAGTGTGGTGAGGTCAAAGAAGGTGCTTTGTAAGATGGTGAACTGTCCACCTTTGGAGGTCTTTAAACAGAGTTTAGATGGTTATCTTTCAGGCATGATTTAGTTGGGTATTCCTGCATCCAGGGTGTTAGACTAGATAGCCTTTGTGGTTCCTTTGAACTCGATGATTCTGTTTCCATGATGTTAAGGACTGCAAGAGAACCAGCATGGCATAGTGGTTGAAGTGTTGGACTAGGACACTTGGAAACCCACTGGGTGACCCTGGATAAGTCACACTCTCTCAGTCTCAGAGGAAGGCAAGGGAAAAACCCCTCTGAACAAATTCTGCAAAACAAACAAACAAACAAACAAAAAACCCTGTGATAGGTTCATCTTAAGGTTATCATAAGATCTTAGGGTTATCATAAGTCAAAAATGACTTGAATGCACAACAATAACAAGGACTGCAAAAAGAAGCTGGGTTGGCTACACAGCAAAAATAAATAAACAAATAAAAATCCTCAAACAATTTGAAGAGAATGCTAGTGGTTCTCACGGAGCCAGGGAAAGATTCACCATATTCAGAAGGAGGGGGGATGAAAACTGCAAACTGATCGCAATGACAGCTTTCTCTGTTTCTTGCGATCTTTTGTAAAAAGTGCATAATTGATTATGTGAGCAACCAATTTGAAAAGTGGAACACAAATGGCTGATAGCTGATTGGTTGGATCTCAGAGAGGGTGAGCTTGCAAGGGAGGGCTTGCAATGCCGGAGCCGCCATTGTTGGTGTTTTGTTTTTTGCTGGCACGATCGTCCAAGTGGCAGAGCAACAGCACAAACTTTTCTTTTAGTGGAAAATAGGTCTTCCGCATCTGTTTTTTTTTAGAGGGGGGAGGTATTGGGGATGCAATTCACTCACAGCCCTACCTTGTGGCAGAGCCGCTCGGGTTGGGGAGCCGCTTTTGCCACCGTTTGCAGCCAGGAGACCACTCTGCTGGTCGCAGGCATCGTTGCCTGCAACGGAAGATGAGGGGTGGGGCCAGAGGATTTATAAAGGCCTCCCGCCCCTCACCTCCTCCTCTTCTGATCCAAGCGATGGTTGATCCACCCTCCCGCCGCTTGAATAGTATGATAATTGATCACTTCAGGGCCAGGTAGGAATTTCCCCCACTTTGCTTGGGGGGCTCTTTGCCTACCCCATACTAGGATGGCAGCATTTGGGAAATTGGCTAGGGTGGTGTCTGAATAGGTTAATCTTCTTCTGGCAGGGAAGGGGGAGGCGTTGCTTCGGTGGGTACCTTGGCACCAATTTTCAGTGAAGGTAAGGTCTCTGGAAGGGCCACTTCAGGTTGTGGGGCCTAAGGGGACAGAGGGAGATCCGCCTTGAAGTTGGCCTAAAGGATAATCCTTCACCCCAATCCGTGGGGCTTGGGTGAGGGACTTTTGGGTTCACCTTCCAGATGCGGGCCAGCTGGCGAGCAACCCCAGGCAACTGGGGTTCCTCTCCAGGACCCAGGTGTTCACCAGGGAAGGCTGAGGGGTGTGGTCTAGGATAGACCTACTGCCTCGGCTGGTCCCTCACCAGGTTGCCTCCCCCTGCTGAAGATTTTAGAGGGAATTTAAATAGGTTGATTTCAATAAAAACACTTTATTTCACCCCATTTTATGTGTGTGGTCTCTTTATTCTGCCATCGGCCGGCAAAAATCTCCTGCCTAAATGAGCCCTTGGAGTTTTGCACGTAGCTTCAGGCTGCTCTTCACCTATTCCTCTTCATTTTGCTAGGAAAAACAGACAGTTTGAAAGTGGCATTACAGCTCACCCCTGCTATGCTCACCTAGGTGTAAGTCCCATTGAACTTGGTGAGTCACACTTCTGATGACACATATAGGATTTCAGTGCCCGTTGAACTGCTTCTAATAAATGCAAAACAAACACTTCAAATCCATGATGACCCCAATGCATCAAGTAACATGTTCATATTCACACAATAATAGTGGAAGGCATGAGCGATATAGGATGAATGGCACTTGAATCCAAGTGTACAGAGGAAAGCCTAGTTACACATCCAATGACTTGCCATTATAAAATTGAGGCCTCTTTACACCTCTTCCACAGGGAAAATAAGGTGCTCAAGATAATAAAAATGGAATTAATATTCACCGCAGGTCCATTTTGTGTTCCATACCAGAGTGATTTAGAGTGTGAGGAAATTCAGAATTCACAGCCTATATTTTCACTTTCCAATTAGGAAGACAAGGTGGCCAAAACAATGCTCTGCTAGGAAGACTGCCAAGTCTAAATGTATCAGTGCTCTATATGTGTCAGTTGTTCAGCTGTGTTCCACAGATATCCTCCTGACACCCAGGAATAGGGCATTTTACATTTTAATGAGATGTGGTTTTAACACATAGCAGCAGCATGATGATGAGGAGAGTGCCTTGTAGAAACAATCCAGGAACATGGATACCAATACATGAGACTGCCCATAGTAGCAAGACGTATATTGCCATATCCTTGGCATAAAATGAAATTCAAAGGTCTTTTGTCTTTCTGGCATAGAAAATACAATCTTTTGCATTCACTTGCAAGCACAACCTTGCTGATGATCAGCCTGAAAGAAAAAGAACCAAATGAAACGGGTGTTCTTCCTGATCGCAAGCAGTTATAATACTGGGGAAGGGGTGTGATAGCTAGTGGCAAAGCAGATGCTTTGTATGCAGATGGATCAAGGTTATATCCCCAGCATTTCCAAATCAGGTTGAGAAAGGCTTCTGTCAGAAACACTGGTGAGCTTCTGCCAATCAGTGTAGACCAGGGATAGAGGACTTTCTACAGTCAAGGGACACATTCCTTTAGGGTAATCTATCAGGGGCTTCACACCTGTCATGGACTAGTAGTGGAAGGGGCCATCCCACCTTTGGTTACCCTGGCTGGCATGAGCAACAAGTGCTTAGGAGGTAGTAATTTGCAACAAACCCCATTAACATGAATCACCACCACCATCTTAGGATTTTCCTCTTTAAAAATATAGTTGAGGAAGATTAATTTTTTATTTTTTTAAATTAATTTTGTAATCATACGTTATAATATCCAATCGATACTTCTTTACTAAAGCACATAATATTACCATAAACATAACATAACAATATTTCTATTAACTAATTTCAGAAGTTAACATAAGTTCTTTACTATAATTCTTTTCAACAATATTAATTCACCTATCCCCCCACCTCAGTGCTCCCCTTCACCGGAGCCATTATTCCTAACCTAATCTTTCCAGAATCTCATTTCTTCTTGTGGAGGTAACCTCCCATCCTTAGCTGTAGAAGATTCATACTGATGCTTAAACAGAACAAAATGAAAAGTAATGGGGGCAAAGTGATATCTCCTCCTTCCCTATTTCAGAATACCACCCTACAGCCCCATACCTGAAGATATCAAGCAATCTTTTGTCATTTGGGAAATTGGTTTTATTTTGGGAACTCCAAAAACTGTGTCTTGCAGTTGTTATGAACATTTCATCAAACTACATGCTCTCAGTTAATTGTAGCACTCCACACTCTGTATCAAAAAAGTCTGGTGTCCTTCAGAAGAAGGTAGTATAATATTAAACTAGCATTTCTGTTAAATGCTGTAAAAATTGTGCTGACAGTTCAGAATGAGAGATTATATTTCTAGGCATGATAAAAACATGTGGTAATCTTTAGTTCAATGTAGGAAGATCCTCAAAATAATATATAGTATAGGTGACAGAGTTATTTGATAAGTTTATATTGATCTACACAGAAAGGTTTTACCAGCATATGAACAAGTATATCTTTGCAATATTCATAAAGTATATGAAATCAGTGTATTGAATCTGCCTATCTTCAATGTACTTAAACACTAAAAGTGGACCTTTTTTTTGGATAAAAAAGATGTAATACTTGGATGGTATCATTTCCTTTTCTAACTCATGCTTTGTATAATATTATCTGTAGGAAACCAGAAATCATTTGTTACCTACCCTGATGGCTGCCATCTTGGAATATCTAATAATTGTCCATATTTAATAATTTGGCTTAATGTGGATATCTATGTGGTTGCAGGTAAACCAGGGACCTCCAAATACCAAGGTGGGATTCGTGTACAACCAAAGGAGGGGCCTTTGGAAATTGCCCAAAATGAAATACTCAGGTCAGAATCATAGAATCATAGAATTGTAGACTTGGAAGAGACCACGAGGATAATCCAGTCCAACGCCCTGCCATGCAGGAAATCACAATCAAAGCATCCCCGACAGATGGCAATCCATCCTCTGTTTAAAGACCTCCAAGGAAGGAGATCCCACCACGCTCCGAGGGAGTGTGTTCCACTGCCAAACAGCTCTTACTGTCAGAAAGTTCCTCCTAATGTTGAGGTGGAATCTCTGTTCCTGGAGCTTGCATCCATTGCTCTGTGTTCCAGTCTCTGGAACAGCAGAAAACAAGCCTGCTCCATCCTCAGCGTGACATCCCTTCAAATACTTAAACAGGGCTATCATATTGCCTCTTAACCGTCGTTTTTCCAGGCTAAACATACCAGGTCCCTAAGTCTCTCCTCATAAGGCATGCTTTCCAGATCTTTCACCATTTTAGTTGCCCTTCTCTGGACATGCTCCAATTTGTCAATATCCTTTTTGAATTGTGGTGCCCAGAACTGGACACAGTATTCTAGGTGAGGTCTGACCAAGGCAGAATAGAGTGGCACTATTACTTCCCTTGATCTAGACACTATACTTCTATTGATACAGCCCAAAATTGCATTGGCCTTTTTAGCTGCTGCATCACACTGTTGACTCATGTTCAACTTGTGGTCTAATAGGACTCCTAGATCCCTTTCGCATGTACTCTCATTCAGCCAGGTCTCTCCCATCCTATATTTATGTATTTCATTTTTCCGCCCTTAATGCAGTACTTTACATTTCTCTGTATTGAACTTCATTTTGTTAGCTTTGGCCCAGCTCTCCAGTCTCTCCAGGTCATTCTGAATGTTGACCCTTTCCTCTAGGGTATTAGCTACTCCTCCTAATTTGGTATCATCTGCAAATTTGATAAGTGTGCCCCTAATTCCCTCATCCAAATCATTGATAAAGATGTTGAATAGCACTGGGCCCAGGACAGAAGCCTGTGGCACCCCACTGGTCACATCTTTCCAAGATGAAGAGGAACCACTGCTGAGCACCCTTTGGGTTCGACCGGTCAACCAATTACAAATCCATTGAACAGTTAACTTGTCTAGCCAACATTTTACAAGCTTGTTTGCAAGAATGTCATGGGGAACCTTGTCAAAGGCCTTACTGAAATCAAGGTATGTGATGTCCACAACATTTCCTTAATCTACGAAGCTGGTAACTTTATCAAAAATAGAGATCAGATTAGTCTGGCATGACTTGTTTCTCTGAAACCCATGTTGATTTTTTGTTATTATGGCATTGCCTTCTAAATGTTCACAGACTCTCTGTTTAATGATCTGCTCTAGAATCTTCCCTGGTATTGATTTCAGACTAACTGGATGATAATTGTTGGGATCCTCTTTTTTCCCCTTTTTGAAACTTCACACATGGAGGAGAGTCATTCACTAATCACTCAATGATAGCAGAGTCTTTAGTGCTTGTAAAATGGGTCCTTCCTTCCCTCATCCCCTTCCAACAAAAGACCTTATCTGCTCCTATTCAATGCCAAATACAGCACTCATTAACTATCATTAACTCTTCCAGACCACACTTTGTTTAGTAATGGAAACCTCTGAGAAACATTGCATTCCACTCAAAATCCCATCCCTTTAAGGAAATTATTTCATATAAATATCACCCTAAATCACCACCCAAGTGTGCACAGATTCCCTTCCTACTGACTTCATGTCAGTCTGTGTAGCTGAGCACACAGTTAATCTTCCTCTCAACTTCTCGTCAGACTGTGTAGCCATCTTGTCTTCAGGACCCCCTCACTGTCAGTGTACTTTGAGGTCTCTGCTCTGCAGGATCAATACAGTACAACTCACTATACTCCTACTCTATTCCTCTATCCAAATGCTTCCCACTACTTTTGATAGCCTTGTGTGAGTGTCTGAAGCCTGAGTGTTTACATGAATGCTGTTGATATTAATTTCCAATAAATATAATTTAATTGTACCTTTTGGCTTAGAACCTCCCCCATTATTACTGGTATACATAGGTTAACAGGTCCTGCCATCATCCGGCCTCTACATGTTGAGCTAATTAAATTCCTCAGATTAATATTAGGACATTAAAGGGTCCCCGCAGACCTCAAGCAATTTGGGTAATATATTGTTATTGTTATAGTCTGCCTTTATCCATAGTTAGACTTTATAGCTACAAACTTGGTTAGCCTACATCTAGGACCAGAGCAGGGGATGATGCTGTGTCCAGAGACTGGTTTTCTGTTCCAGGGGCCCTCAGAGAACCACAAAGGCTGCCAAAAATTCCAGAAAGAAAGGAAAACAAAAATCAAATTTGCCAGAATTCTACTTCTGATTTTGAAAAACCATATTTGCAAAAATTGTGAGGTCCTTTTGATGCAACACATGCCCGCCCCTACTACAGGATAATCTTCTATCAGAAAGGAAATATATCTTGAAAATGCATCAAAATCTTGTATTGTTATTTAACCCCTCAGAAACACACAAAACACAAGTATATTCCATGACACGCAGAAAACATCGAAAAGATTAAACTGTATATCTCCTGGCTTCAACAATTCAAGTTGCCTCAGCAGAATGATAGGACACAATACATGCTTGATAAGCGCAAGTAGGAGTTTATTAGCAGAATTGACAAATTCAGTAACTAGAGAGGCCACTCTCTTTTTCATCACATTTCTCAGATTCTCACTGACATTCTTCTTCCACCCCAGCTCTGTATTGGGTCACATCACTATTTTTCTTACACCACCAAGATTTGTATATACATTTTCACAATTTTCCCCAGAAGATGTGCTTTTTAAATGTATGAGTCTTTATGCAGCTTCCCAGTGGCTAAAATGTGTGTTTTTCAATTTTTAGTTCTGTGGATGGTTTGTGCACATCCCTTCTATGCCAAAAATGATCGCAAGCTTTGGAATAGTGGGGGTAGGAGATCCTGTAGCCTCTGCTGGTGGCCTAACTATTCTGGGAATGAAGATAATGGCAGCAAAAGGTGGAGGAAGAAAGAGGAGGCAGTGAAGTAATGGGAGGAGCTCTATGCTCAAAGGCCTAACTTTGAGGTAGTCCAGAAATTCAAAGCATTATGGGAAGCCTGGCATGAACAGTTACCTGTGCTACAGGACAGGTGATTGTTCAAGCCAGCCTTCCCATACTGCCTTGGCTCTATGGAACCCTCCCACACGTAAAAGCCAGTCAACTGGGCTATAAGAAGCAAGGAATGGCCAACAAGAAAGTGGGTTTGCTGGAATAATGGAGTCCTATGCTGGTGTAGTGCTGCAAAAGGATCCTGGACACTGGATATATGATTTTTCAAGTTAAGATCCACTATGTCTTTTTTCCAGTCCCCGGAGGCATGAACTGGCCATTTTATATACATATATATATATATATATATATATTTGCTATCTATCTATCTATCTATCTATCTATCTATCTATCTATCTATATTTGCTGGGAAATCTAAACCAAATAAATTTGGAAATAAAAAATCCATCATTAGCAGCAACATCTGTTGTACCTCTTTCTCATATTTAAGGCACTTCATCTTCATCACAAATGTAAAATAAAATAAAAAATAAAACCCAACCCTGTCACAATTGTGTTGGCCAGCCACCATTAAGTTTTTTGTGTCCTTTGTAAAAGAATTATTAACACTGATTATTGGTTATTCTTATATAAGGGCATACATAATTTTAAATGCTCTGGCAATTCCTTTAATCCACAGCATCAAAATTGATTTGTCACATGGACAAGGTGTAATGGATAGTAGTAGTAGTATAAATTTATTCGGTCATTGACCAGCAAAATCAAAATTATAAATCCAATACAGAACAATTGCAATAAAAATTTAAAAATTTCTAAACATAAGTTATTAAATGTGTAGTGGATATATTTCATACTGAGGGCAATCCACCATGGAACAGCAACATTGGGTAGAGCAAGGCCAACACAAGTTGCAAAGAATTGTGTGTTCTTACTTGATAGCACTATTATTCTGGTTAAGTAAAAAGAAGGAGGAGGAGGAGGAGGAGGAGGAGGAGGAGGAGGAGGAGGAGGAGGAGGAGGAGAGAAAGAGAAAGAAAGGGAAGAAAGCTTAATTTTAGTGAAATCTTTTTACATGCATGTGCACATGTTCAAACTCTCTCTCTCTCTCTCTCTCTCTCTCTCTCTCTCACACACACACACACACACGTCCACATACCCATTCATCTGTTATTCCTATATGGACAATATATTTCCCTTGAAAGCTAACTTATATGTTAGTTTATATTACTTTTTTTTCTCTTTTCCATTTTTTTTTTTTTGGTATTATTCTGTTATATATCATTTTATCTTCTCTCTTTCTTATTGATCTGCTGTCATGTAAGAGTTGTGGGGAGGGTTGTTGTTTTGTTTTGCTGGCTAAAACAGTAATGAATAAATAAAGTGTGAAGAATCAGGTTGCCATGAACAGCACTTTTTCTTGGATAGACCTTCAGTTGAATGAGAAGACCTTGGCACCAGGGCCAGTGAGCATGACATACTTCTTCCTATATGTGATTGAAGAAGCTAATGTCAAAATGAAGTAAGGTTACTGGAGGATTTGAAAAACCAGGTTAAGATATGTCATGCCAACAGAATTCTATGTGACAACTTTTCATTTTCCTTTCCCTTCACTTACCTGACATGGAGGGATTGACTGAAGGGAGGGACAGTTATCAATTTTGACTGTAGCTCCCTTTCACAGCAAGAGTAAGGCTAAAGGTGGGCTACCTTATCACAAGTTGTTTCTTGGTTCACAAATATGAATTGCCAAATCTTTCCCTCCAGCATATAATTCTATGGTGTGGTGTTTTTAAGGGGGAAAAAAGGACGTAATGAAGGGCAAGAACAGCCTTTGTCATTCTGCAAGATTGAAAAACAGGGTGTAAGTGAAGATTTTACAGTTTCCACAGAAGTGAAAATTAATCAGAAAAGATACATTTCTAAGAAAAGGGCAGATGAGTAACCTTGTACATTATGGGAACAATACTTGTATGTCTAAACTTTGAGAAGAAATATATATTCATTGGGCCTTATAAGAGAGGTGATACATGTAGTTGCCACCCAATACAGGACAATCTCTAAAATGTTTGATGAAAGTCCTAAATTAGGGTGGAAATAAATAATGATATTTACATTGTAAAGCAATATGTTGGATTCTTGAGATAAAACTATTCAGTCTTTTTCCCCCCATTTCCTAGAAAATAATACATTTTTTCTGCACAAAGAAAAGGGTTCCCAGTGCGGTCTCAACTGTGCTATAGGAACCCCTTTTGATGGAGTGCAGGATAGAGACCTATAATGTAGCCTCAGCACCTGTGGCATCACCAGGAGAGCAGAGGGCATGGCTAGAATGGATTTAAGCCCTGTCATCCTCTATCTTCTCCTTTTTGTCGCTTGATTTGACCACCCTCCTGCAGCTGAATCAGTGTGATTTAATTAGTCACTTGTGGGCTGGGTACGATTTTTTGCCCCTTTTCTGGGGGTCTTTTTGCTTACCCCGTACTGTGGATGTAGGCTTGGCATAGGGTGGTGTCTTAAATAGGTGGTCACTTGGCAGGTAGAGAGTGATATTTCGTAGTTTGGTGAGCACCTTTGGCACCTCCCCCTTTTGGAGGGGAATGTTGGGATCTGAAATTGCCCCTTTAGTTTCTGCAAAATGAGGGGTGAGGAAAGTGACCTCTTTTGGGGATGATCTGAGGTATAAACCCTCTCTTTAAGTCCTGTGGCTTGGAGAAGGGACTTTTGGGTCAGCCTTCCAGATGCAGACTGTCTGGGGAGCAACCCAGCTTATGGTTCTCTCTGGGGTTCAGGTGTTTTTGCCCAAGGGAAGTTGGGGAGGGGATTTTGGAGTTGTCCTTCTGCCCCAACAATCCCCACACTAGGTTGCTCCCCCATTGCAGATCTCTCAGAAACGGGTTAAATAGATTATAGATATATAAAAATGGTCCTTTATATCCCAGCTATATGTGTGGTCTCTACTTGTTTCTGGTCTCCTTATTCCTCCATCTACCATCCAATAGTATGTACAGTATGTCTGTTTATGGTAGTTTGAAGTAAGACCAACAAACAAAACTAACAGGATGGTCATGATAAAATGTTTGAATGGGCAATGAAAATTGCTGGCCAAATTCAAACTATTCTGTATGTTGGAATCTTCTAGTAGTAAAACAAAGGGTTTATAAAGGAATACTTTAGAATGCAAAGCAGGAGAGCCTGTGTCTGCTGCTGGAACAAATTATAACAATTCTCAGTTTAGCTTATTACATCTGACTATAAACGTACCATTAGTTCTATCATTCTGAATTCAGCAACCTAAAGTAAGAGCTAGTGAATGCAAGCAGCTGCAGCAAGAAGTATGAATAAACCTAGTATAAGAGTCAAAATCCTACCTGCTAGTAGAGTGTCCTGCCTAAGCAAAGTATGGTAGTTTTACAATACTGACATATTGTAATACCTACAAACAAAGCAATGTGTTGAGAGTGCATTCTATACTGGTTTTCTTCCTACTCGTACAAGTCATATGAAAAACTGGCTCGTGCTAAAATGTGTGTCTATTACCCATCTGCTGTGTCTGAATCTTACAAAATGCAAACATGTCCCTGTTTCCTTGTATTGTTGTGCATTACTTAGCAATATGGCTTTGCAACCTGTTTTAAGTCATTGCATAATGACAATTCAGATAGGCAAAGACATGAAATATTTATATTTCAAAGTCAGGTGCAGAAGCATCATATCAACCTACAAAGCTGAGCCCAACTAAATTTATGTGAGCCAATGCAATCATGTTGCACAGAATGCTGAAAGGACATTCAGGACAAAGAGGAAGTAAACAAATCAGAATGTTTGCTCAGGAAAATCAACCATGCCACATGCTGCACAAGCTGAAAATAAAATACATCTAGTCTCATTTGATGATCTAACTTGGGAATCAGTGCCTTCAATATCTTTTACTGTTACTGAACTTAACTGTGAGTCTGAAAGTAATATAACTTCTCTGGTCGAGCTTCCTATGTAAAATGCATATATTACTAGCACTATCTATGAAGGTTTGTGTTTTTTGGAAAATTAATATTCTTGATGTTCTCATGTCCTATAGCCTTGTTATCCTTCCTTCAAATACAGCAGCACTGCCCACAGAATGGACAATTTGGACTGCACATCCCACCATCTATGAGATAAAATGGTTCACATTAAATCATACTCAAGTGACCCCAGTTCACATTTTCTTTCATGATGACCACCTCCATTCATATGTTAAGATCATAAATTTCTTCACCTCCACTAGCCTTTGAAAAAACTCATGGATGGGCATAAGAGCATCATGGTAGGCATTCCAATATGTTGCTTAGACAATGGTATATCCTTACACTTGCATATCTTACTGGTGCTCACCTTTCAGTGGTTTGAAAAACCCTAGCTTTTCCAGCAGGTTTTTTAGGTTCTAGATTTTAAAATGGCTCTGAGATGTTTTGCTCTGATAACAAGGAAATATAGTTTTGCAACCTGCTGGAAGTCTTTGCGTAATGGAGATTCAAATAGGGAAAGAGATTAAATGTTGATGAAATATGTGATAGCAGTCATTTCATCCAACTATCTGTATGAATCCACATGTTGGGTATACTGTCTTGATACATGACAACTTAGAGCAGTGGTGGACAAGAGATGATGGATTCAGATGGACTCCCTGCCCTTGGTTCCATATGAATCCACATGGCTGGTATTCAGACTGCATATTTGACGACTTTGAATATTGTTGAACTTCAGTTCCTATCATCTCTCACCACTGGCTATGCTCACTAGGACTGATGGGATGGTGGTCCATAACATTTGAAAGATTACTATTTGTCTAGACTGACTAGATAAACTCAAGGTATATTTTTGTTGATTTTCTTCACTTTTGAAGACATTTTTCTGTAATCTATAACCCTCTCATAGATTTAACTTTCCCTGTAATCAGCCATTATATTTAACTTGTCTAGCTTATTTTTCTTTTTGCACCACAGATTCCTTTTTGAGAAGGTCTGTTTGTACCATTACTTGTAAAATACCTGCACATATGTACTCAGATGTTCAATGAAATATCCCATAAAGAGTTTTTTGAGTTCCCTGCTTTCTCAGTCCATAATCCTATCTGCATTTTTACTTGGAAGGATGTCTTAATGTATTGAATTGAGCTGTTAGTATCCAAGGCAGACACCATCCAATCCCATAGTCAGAAAGCAGATAGGGAGACAATGACACATCCTAATCTCTAGTGGAGGCAAAAATTACTGCTTGGAAATAATGGCTTTTTACTGGACTGATGCCTAAATGTCATTGTCAATGTTTGTTTAAAATTACATAGCTAAATTAGCTTGCTAAACGAATTGGTATAATTTACCTCCCTTATAAAACATGCTTCATAAATCACCTGCTTCTAATGCAGAGATGCTCAGTGCAAAACACTATATTAACTATCATTAACTGATTTTCAGTTTGCATTTCCTCAAAAACCACACATTGTATGGAGATTTTCACACTACACTGTTATAGTGTTACTATTCCACTTTATTTGCTATGGCTGCCTCCTGTGGAATCCTGGGATTTGTAGTTTAGGGAGGGGCATTTACAACTCTCAGCCAGACAGCTCTTAGGCCTCACTAAACTACAAACCCCAGAATTCCACAAGAGGCAGCCACAGCAGTTAAAGTGGAATTGTAACGCTATAACACTGTAGTCTGAAAATCTCCTAAGAATGTTTACTCTTCAGTGGAGAATACAATGTATACATGTAGTTTCATTTCTAGGATATTTTATAGGATGAAGTCAAATTGCTCACTGCAATTTTTAATTATTCTTGGATGATTTAAACTGAAGTATTTGAGGTTTGAAACTTGGTGGACAACAAAGTTCTTATCTGCTCAGTTACAATGGTTTTATACCACTTTAACTGCCATGGATCCATCCTAAAGAATCTTGAAATTTGTGATACATTTATAATTTTTCAGTCCCTTGAATTATAGCATTAGAACTATCTGAAAGAAAATTTGAAGTACCTCATGAAACTACAAATCCCAGGATTCCATGAGAAGGAGCCAAGGCAGTTTAAGTGGAATCAAACTATTATAACTGTGTAGTGTAGATGTACCCTCTAGGGCTCATCTACACCAGCCAAGATAACCTGGGTACAGCCTGGAGCATTCTTGCCTCAAAGCTGTCCTGGATTTCCCCCATTACTGGTGAACTCCGCAGTGACACCAGGAGGATGTCTTCACATATAGCCCCACTGTGTTGCCCACTGCTGCTGCCACAAGTTGTGTCCTTTGAGGCCAGAAACAAGGTGCCCAGCATTGATCACATGGCTGGGTGCCTTGTTGTGACCTCAGAAGACACAACTTTCACCAGTGGCAGCAGTGGCAGGCAACTGGAGATGTGTGTGAAGACATCCACCCAATGTCACCATGGAGTACACCAGGTTTTCCTGTAAAGTCCAGAGCAAATATTCAGTTTCCTAACTGTGTTCTACAGGTGGTTTAGTGTGGGTTTGGTGCAGAACTGGCTAGACGTCATAAAGACAGTTCACACCAGATTCAGGGATTTGGCCCTGCATTGTCTGGACTGATCACTGTGGGGATGGAAGGAGGATGTTTTATTTTTATGGCCAGTGTAGACAAGCCCTAAGTGTGGAGGGTCTGGCTTCAATCAGGTTATTTCAATAGCAATAGCAATAACATTTATATTTCTATACCCCTTATCAATGCAAAGCACTCCCTAAGCAGTTTACAATGTGTTAGCTAATTGCCCCCAACAAGCTGGGTACTATCTTTACCAACCTATGGAAGGATGAAAGGCTGGAGTTCTGTAGGATCAAACTAACAATGTTGTGGCTGCAGTACTGGCACTGAACCATTGTACCACCAGGGCTCCTATTTCAGAATTCATAAATACTGAATCCTCAAGGGAAGGAATTGCTCAACTATGAATAATGAAAAATTAATCAGATGTTGTTCCTTCCTCCTATACATGGCCCAATCTGTTTACAATTAGAGGGGTGAGTGATCCCTTTCTTTCATTTCACTGAGACTCAAATTATTGGGATGTTGACATGAACAGCAGTGATTCTCCAATGTCAACCAGAAAATCTGCTAGAAGGAGGAGGTCACTACACTGTGATATGACATGCTGAAAAATCACTAGTAGCCAAGGATGAGCCCTACCATTAGGCAAGGTGGAATCATAATCTCAGGCAGCAAATGCTGTATGAGGGTGTGGTGGGAGCAAAGATAGAAGGCCACAACTACTCCATTCTGTAGGAGGACAGAACTGTGTGCTCCAGTCAGCCTAGTCTCCAGCCCTTAAGCTAGACTGAAGCTCTGTGGCGTGGGGGAGGATGATACTTCATTCGCCAGTGTCCAAGTATGATTGAACTGTTTCTCTAGATGAAATGAGGTGGGGGATTTTGTTCTTTTCCACAGGCAAAAGTAGTTTTGATCTGTGAGTAATAATCAAGGCTACTGAAGCCATCATTAGAAGCCCCTGAAATTCAAGCATCTAAGCTCAGACGTATAAATTCATTGGCATCTCTCCTTGCATAGAGCTCTTACAAAATATTCTACTAGCTAAAACAGGAAGGTTGGACTCCAAACCATAAATCACTGAAAAGATGGTTCAATATGTTTAGTGGCCTATAATCTTATTAATTGAACAACACCATGTTATTTTCGACATTCCCCTTCCAAACAGATCATTTGCACTGAACATTGGCTGTGTGTCACATTGACAAAGCTCAGTAAATATAATTAGTTATTTCACCTGCAGGAATAATCACCTCTTCTCCCTTTGAAAATCCATTTCTTATTGCTACATTCAGTTTTTACTAAACTAGTCCAGCAAAAGATATTATGCCACCCATTTTATCAACTGAATTATGAAACAAGTTTGATAAAATGTTCATGAATCCTGCCCAAAGGTATCACTTTAATGTTAGCTCCTCAAAAGTGTATAGCATCTCTAAATTTTCCTGACATTTTGTACCATAACCTGCATTATATGACAAGACCTTCAGATGAGATACAATGATATATCTTTGAACTCTGTATAGATTTTACATGCGGGTGAGGGTAGTGTTGGTAAATGTGAAACATTAATTAACTGGGAAATGTTAATTAACTGTGAAATGTTGCCGTAGAGCAGTACTAGAGTGAAGAGGAGAGGAAAGAAACCTGCTGAAGAGTTATTATCAAGAATAAGCAGATGTTTAGGTATGGAAAATGGCCATTTCAAGCATTCAAATAAAATAGCCATTTCAAACGTTCAAATAAAATATAATTCAATATAAAATAACTTATTCAGTTTCCCTTAACTGGATATTAATGGTGCATGTCCTTATGAACAATGAATAATGGATGAGTACTGCTAGAGTAAGCTTACTTGGAGTCATTGGTGGTGTACCTCTTGATTCTGTAGCTACTTGATGGCTGTTCTTGGAGTAGCCTCTGGCCTGGGCTGGACATGTTCCAATTAGGTGTGTCAGCAGAACAATAAGGGCTTCTTCCATGTTCACATCACACAACCTTAACTTCATGTGATGGTGTATCTCCTTGTTGATTGGGATGTCCTGTAAACACAACTATGAAACCTTGAACCTTCAAAGAAGATACATGACTTCCTGGAATAGTTTTTTTTTTTTAAATAACAATCCATGAACATTATTATCCAGCGTGGTGTAGCGTTTGAATGTTGGACTAGGCCTCAAGAGACCAGGGTTCAAATCCCGACTCAGCCACGGGAACCCACTGAGTGAACCTGGACAAATCACACTCTCTCAGCTTTAGAGGAAGAGAATGGCAAACGTCCTCTGAATAAATCTTGCCAGTAAAGCATCATGATAGATTGGTCTTATGGTCATTGTAAATTGGAAACTACTTGAAGGCACAGAATAGCAGCAGCAGAGACATTATCCTGCTAGCATGTGGAGGTATAAATGGGGGAAGCAGATCAAATTTTATAGTTAATCTGGACAAATACCAAGAAGTAGGCCTTTGAACCTCCCCCACAGCTTCAAATTGTGCCCCTGAGTGGAAATACACAAGCAGTTAATCGGTTAACATAATAGGTGTTCTGATCCTTCAGTTGTTTGTACTATACGTTTTCAAGTAATCTTTATAGGACTATCATTTGAAAGAGAGGTTTATCTTTACTTCATAACAACCTATAATTTATGAACTTTTCTGAATAGGATTTACAAGGAAATTGTGTGTTATTAAGAAGGGGCTGTTTTTATTGGGTCTCTCTGAGGTCACAGTGGCTATAGAGTAAGAGTGTAAGTGGCTACATTTGCCCAACTCCAGTAAATTGCTTGTGAATTACTCTGTAAGGCAGAATTGCTTTAAAACAGACTGTTGCAATTGCTTTCCTAGAGTTGTGAGCTGTTAGCAAACCACGGAGGTTATGTAATGCATGTAAAGCAATTCCTTGGTGAGCAGACATTCACCTTAGCAGAACACTGAACTGTTCCCCCCCTCCACACACACACACCTATTGCAGTGTTTTATGAAAACCACTTGGATAACAGAGCTCAGCATTACTGTCCTAAGGTTGCTTCAACATATGTATCTATTTATTTAGTTTTTCCTTTCCTAAAAAAGAAGAGAAATCAAATCTTGTGCCTGCATGTACCTCTCTAGTTGAAATCTATGTATTCCCTATGTATTCCCTTGTGAGATTAAGACTTGTTTTCTTTAGCTTTTCCCTCCTTTGAATGGCACAAAAACCTGTGCTCTCTTGCTCTGCTCATAGATTTATTTTTCCTCTGTTCAAGTGGCGAAAATATTTGTCCATTTCTACTACCTGGGACCTACTAACTGTGGAGGATAATTTACTTTTTTAAAGGCCAGAACTATGTTTCGGCCAGGTATGTCTCTTTGCATTTTACACTTCACAGATGTGCACATGGAGGAGGAAGTCTCCCCACCAATATTAATTCTTGGTATTATAATTATAATCGTTGTAATAATCTCAGCCTGTGTTCAGAAGATTTCTACTTGATGACTATCCATGAAATAACAAGACCAGACACAAGTAAATGGGTTGAATAAGGGCCGCTTTATTGACCTATACCCTATATAACTGAATTTGGGCCTGCAGATAAGCAAAACAGGGGGGAACAACCTGGTGCAGGTCCAGCTGAGGCCCAGGTATGAATCTGTGACCAGTTTCCCAAGCCTTCCCTTGGGCAAAACACCAGACCCCAGGAGCAATCCAAAAACCAGTGTTTGCTGCCTGGGCAGTCGTTTACTGGAAAGCAAACCTGTGGATCCTTCCGAAGCCACAGGAGAGAGTAAATTTTATAAGAGAGAGTAAACCCCCTGGTCAGCCTCAAGGGCAGACTCTTTCTCCACCCCCCCCCCAGGTCCCACAACCCATACAGGTGGTTTCAGAGCCCAACCCTTCACCAAATGGGTGCCAAGTTCTAATAAATTCTTCCCCCCCATATCCTGACAAGTGAGAACTTATTTTTGACACCACCCACAGCTAATTCTCCAAGTCCCATCATATGATGATGATTTATTTATTTATTTATTTCCCACCTCTCTCATCAGAATCGAGGCAGGGTACAACAACACAGTAATACAAATACAATGTAATACAGTTAATCACACTATAATACAATTCAAAGCAAATACAGAGCAAATACAATAACAGATACAGAGCATCAAAGCAAATACAGTAACACATACAGTATGGGGTAGGCAAAAATCCCCAGGTAAAGGGGAAAAAACTCCTACCCGGACCAGAAGTAACCAGCTTAGCTCACACCACACTGAGGTGGGTGGGTGAGTGGGTTGCAGCAAGAAGAGTAAAGAGTACACACGAAAAAGAAGCACGACATTAAATAACCTGCGTCTCCTCCCATGTCACACAGGGGATTCTGGCCTCTATTCATGGAGGTCATCAAACCACTACCCCTCCTTGCAGCATTGTTCACTGTGCAGTCAGGGAAGTACATTACATGATAGGCAGCTGGAGGAAGGGAAGAAGAGGAGAAGAACTTCTCCTTTTCCTTGCAGTTCCATTAAAGCTGCTCTGGAATGCTTAGAAGCTCCCCAAAACATGATGGAAGATAGTGTTAGGAGCTATTGACTGAGGGAGAAAAGGTAGCCTCCACTAATATTTCAATGGTAGCCTCCTTTCAATGGTAGCCTCCATTAAAGCCAAATTTCATCTCTGGACTGAAGAAGCATTTTTCCACCTCACAGAACAGCAACAATAGCTATTACAATACTAATGATGAGTATAAATGTTTTGAAGTTGAAAGCTTTCACGGCTGGCATCCATAGATTTTCCTTGGTATATTTCCGGACTGTGAGGCCATGTTCTGGCAGAGTTTACTTCTGACGTTTCACCTGCATCTATGGCTGGCATCTTCATAGAATGGTTGGGTAGGAGTGTATGTGGAGTCTATATCCTGTGAACCCCTTTTGGGCAGGATATGTAAATTTGTGTATTTGAATGGGTAGTTTCTGTGTATAGAAATGCAAGGAGGATTAGTGTCTGTTTGGCTAATGGTTAGTTGATGGCCCATTATCTGCTGGAAATCCTCCTGTCCCTGGGTGGAGTTCATTTGCAAGTGTTGAGTTTTGATTTTAGTGTTTTTCAGAACTGAAAGCCATATTTTATTTACTTTTAGGGATTCTTCTTTCCTGTTGAAATTGCCCAGGTGTTTGTGGATTTCAATAGCTTCTCTGTGCATTCTGACATGATAGTTGTTGGCCTGGTCCAGAATTTCTGTGTTTTTAAATAACATTTTGTATCCAGGTTGGGTTATAACATGTTCTGCTACTGCTGATTTTTCTGGCTGGCCCAGTCTGCAATGTTTCTCATGTTTCTTGGTTCGTGTTTGCACAATGAGTTTAGTGGTCCCTATGTAAACTTGTCCACAGCTGCACGGTATGTGGTAAACTCCTACAGCTGTGAGAGGGTCTCTTTTGTCCTTCACTGAGTGTAGCATTTCTTGGATTTTTTTGGTTGGTCTGTAGATCGTTTGGAGGTTGTGTTTCCTCATCAGTTTCCCTATTCTGTCTGTGACTCCTTTGATGTATGGTAAAAATACCTTCCCTTTTGGTGGCTGTTTTTCTTCATTCCTGTGCTTTTTTTCTGGGTCTGGCTGCTCTTGTGATGTCTGATCTGGAGTAACCATTAGCCAGAGAAGGACCACAATTGACAAGTTATTTCATATATCTGACCAAGCTATTTTGCTACAACTAATCAATCTGACAGTCTATAACAATGGATACTGCAGATCACAATATGGAGGACAGAGTTTTATTAATTAAACAGACCCAATTGTTTGACTGCTTTGTTCTTCATGTCATGAAATGCAAGACATCTTGTCTGGTTTAATTCTTCACATCATACAGTGATACCAGTTAGAGGTCCTTAAGTATAATTCTAGTCATTTTTTGCATGGCAAATGTGTTCCTGTGGATTTTCTTGAAATAAGTTTTGTTCCAAAGTCATTTCCCCCTTACTGCTTTAATAATTTTCCTTGCTTCCTGATACATAACAGCAAATAGTAAATCAAGTTCTTGGAGCATGACACCCTAAGCTATTTGACTTCCAACACCAGCAAACACTGGCATAGGAACTTGTCTGTATACATACAAAACCGAGACTCACACACAGCATCAAATTCCAAGTGGGAGCTGATTTTGTGTGTATTTTTCTGTGCATTTCTTTGTTAAGGAAAATGAAGCTGGCTAAAGTGGAAATGGGAATTTTTCTGTTTCCAAAACTCTATCACACTTCCCTCTGCTAAGCCTGGATAATTTTAAAAGTCAAAATATATTTTTAAGGTTAACATGTTTACTGCATATAAATGTTGTCAATGAGGATATTTTAAATACACACATCCTATCTCCATTAATTTAAATGAGACAGATGTAGAAATCCTTCCTGCTTGCCGGTTTTGAAAGGAAATGGATGTGTATTAAATATATCTACTTTCAGACTGAAATACACATCCATATTCATGGCACTTATAATTGCAGTTAGCATTGCAGCTTGCACACTTTCAGTATGCAAACAAAAGATTTGTTTTTCAAAGTTTGCCCTTAATTCCAAGTAATTTTAGTCCCAAGCAAGACCAGTAAAGAATCTAAGTGAGTACTTTAATCATAAGTTAATGTCTGAACCTGTGGTTCTGCCTGCATCAAATTAGATTACTATCTGAAGTCACAGGTTCATATATTTGCTATTTGTCCTTGATCAAAGCACAAACTAGGTAAATTTTACCTTCAGGATGGATTTGTTTTAAATGATTTTAATTATATGGATATTTTGATTTCTGTTAAAGTTACTTTTTGTATGTTTTTTACTTCTATCTTTCTATGTGCTTTTATCTGTGTTTGTCTCAGGCAGGAGAAAAGGGCTATTTCCTCTTACCTTGGCAGATAATCATGTTGAAGTCCTGGCTGATCTCTGGAATGGAGAAATGGCAAGGGCAGTAGAAATGATTGCTTCTGAGTGTCCCCTCCCAAAGGATGGAGCCCAACACCCCCTAGTTTACCCTAATGGTGATGAAACAAGTGGGAAAGAGACTAGAGCATTGATGGCAGAATATTCAGAGTGAGTCCAACTGAACATGAGCAAGAGTCCATTAGAAGACCTGTGCCATAAATGATATGGCAGCAAAGATATCATTTTCTGCCACCATTGCATCTGCATCTAGGAACCTTTGAAGCTGGGAGGCCACCACACACTCCAGTACTTTGCCCAACAAAGGAATATTGGTGATTGGCAGGTAATTCTACAATACAGTCTAAGTCCAGGATGATTTATTTTCGTTAATGTCCTTACCACATCTCTTTTAGGCAGGCTGGAAACCTGTCTTGCCATAGTGATGCATTCACTTTTCCCTTTATCCACTCAGCCAGTCCTCCACTATCTGCAGTTATGAACCCAGAATGGCATGGTCCTACATACATCTTCTCTACACACAGAAGATGTCTTATATTGGCCTCCCAACCCCCTTTCATACTGCCTTTTCTACTACTTTCATTGGCTGGGAGAACACAGAAAATATCACATGTTGCTGCTTTGGACTGTGGGATTTAAAAACAAAAACAAAACCAACAATACTGAAGAGTGCCTATGGTCATCTTAATGTCCACCCACTTCATAAAAGAAGCAGTAAGATCTGGCAGTGGGTAGAACACACAGAAATTGCCAAATATGGGGAGTGGGGAAAGCTTTTGACATAGATTCTCCTATCTCCCCTTGCCCTATGATGATTCCAGAGCCAGTGGGCTGCTTTTCTGTACATCAAGGGTGGTACTGAGGTGTGTGTGCAGAGAGGCTGAACCACACCAGGTGACACCATTGAAGGGAGGGGTGCCACTGGCCTTACTAATTCCACAGCTGAGCATCCATGCTGAACTTGACTTTGGGTGGAGGAAGGGAGAGGTAAACAGTCAGCCCCACCCCCTTGACCATACTGTAATTCATTTTTTTATTTTATTTTTGGTATAAGCTCCATTGAACAGGGTTGGAGTTACTTCTGCATGAACAGAAAGTAATGCTACCCTCAAACCAGCAAATTTTGTTGTCTAGATGCTAATTTTACCTTGTACTTTGACAGGCTGAGTGCTATTTCAGTATATGTTTTGCAAAATTTAAGTCCCTGAAGCCTTAATATTCGGACATAAGATTGCCTTGACCTTGGTCACATGTTATGGACCTGCTTCCTCACTTTTGGAAGAGCATGGGAGATGGTGGTGGCAGTGGTGGCAGCAGTGGGCCAGCATGCCTGTCTGGACTCTAGCCCCTTTGGAGGTGGAAACAAGGAAGGAAGCTGGCATATCCTGCTTTGTGTAGATGAGTCCACAAATTCAATAGTCAGAATCATTACTCCATTTTCTAGTCATGTTATAATTTGTTTATTCTTTAGGGTCTCTTAAAAAGTTCTGCAGTGGCTAGGATACAGCAAAGTAATTTGCATGCCTTGCTTTCTTATAATTAACTTGTAGTAGGGTGAATAATTTATCTGCATACCACAGTATAGTAGGACCCCCATAGTCACTGGGAATTGGTTCTAGGGAGTGGATACTGAAGACCATGGATAATAGTGAACACCATTGAAAATAATGGGGCTAGAGAGGACACATTTTCTAGGAAGACTCTATGGTAGGTGTGCTGTTTTGTGTCCCATGGATAACTAAATCAGTGGATAATGAATCAGTGGATACCGGATACTACTGTACAGAATACTGAATAACATGGGCTGAGTGTGTGAAAAAACCAAACCTCCTAAGTTTTTAAGGACACTGAAATATGTATTTATAAATTATTTCTTTCAAATACATCCTTACTCTAATTATGATTACATTTTAATGTTTTACTCTCTTTCTTTGTAATGAAAAGTCTCTTCTTTCAATTCAGCCCTAATTTCCACTAGATCTTTCTTTTAATATTTTCTTTTAAGAATAAAGTGCTGAAAAACTATTGTGAAAGTGCAATGGTTATGCATCTGTATTGCATTGTAAAACTGTAGAAGGGACTTTTGATTGAATTTCCACCATAAACATGAGTTCCCTGGCATTTCCAGAGTGAGTCAGATGCTAAATTCAATTAAAACAAAACTGTTGCTTTGTAACATAATCTGTCCTCTAATCTATTTTCTAATCAGATCAAGTACGGCTTCATATAGTGTAGCCATTGGCAAAATACACTGCCGGAAACCTTTATGTTCACACTGTTGTTTATAAGGCACCAGATTATGATATAATTACAAGTAAGTAAACGATCATCGAAAAGTCATTAGTGAAGGCATTATTTTTCCTGGTTTGCAATAAGGCTTAATTATAGTACCAGAATCTGATTCTTTTGCCAACAAACCCTGAGGTTGTGTCTCCATTGCCATATTTCTGTTACAATCATTAACATCTTGTTTACATAGGATAATTCCAAGAAAAAAGAGGAACAGACATGGAGTGGTAGCAGGTCCCTGTTGCTTCAAACTTCTAGTTATTCTATCCTGAAAGTCCATGGCACAAATCACTGTATCTAGAATGTCTGTCATGTGAAATAGTTGGCTGGCATAGTAGGCACTGTGTCATGCTGTCTGCCAGTTATGTACCAAACCAGGACCCTTTTAATTACCGTTTGTCTAATAGGAAAAGCCTAGACTCTTCCATCTTACTTTTCCAACTTGTAGAAGTCATTGCTTACACTAACTTCATTTTTCTTGAATAGTGTCTTGCCTCTATGGACTTCTACTCAATGTTCAGTCATCACACATAATCACTCTGATTAAATAGCAGAAAACATAGCATTATGACTCTATGTTTGATTGCTCACCCTTGGGCATCTCAAGTAGTTAAAGACTACTGGATGGACTTTTACATACTTCTTTGCTACATTAGAGTGTTTCATATATGACCAAATAGGCCAGTAATCTGGTTTAGTGTTTTATTCCCTTTTTATTATTTTACATACTCATACTCACTTATTACTCCTACTTTTGTCCTTTAGTTTTACTCAACTAGTTTTGAGTAAAGAACTTCCATGAGTAAAAAGTGGTGCCTTTTCCTTCCGTGTGACACGGAAGGAACACAGAGGGTAACGCAAGAGGGACGGCATCGTCAGAAACTGGCCCCCTGCCACGAAATGGGTATGTACCTCTCTCGAGCCCTCTGCAGCACTTTTTATGTGTCTGAAAATGTCCTGTGTCTGGTTGTTCCTGTTAAGTTTTGATAAAGACTCTGGTCACACTTACTACAGTGAACCCACTGAACAACACAGCTGCTGGGCCATATAGGGATCACCTTGAGGCCCATGTACCCAATCCAGGGAGAGATCTTGAGGAGGCAAGGTGAGTGACAGGAGCCCAAGGTTTGGAACTGCAAGGCCAGCATGGAGAGGGGATCCATCACAGTAGAGTACATGTTTTATATATTCCAAGCAAGTTTTTGACTTCCATTTTAAAATTTGTCTTGGTGCCTTAAGCCTTTGTCACATCTGGCAGACCCTGCTGTTTCCTCTTTTGTGCATGATGGTAGGTCTTCTACATTTCCCTCACAATCCTTGGACTAGATTTTTGTTGGGTTTTTTTTTAATGACATTTTATAAAATGTGCAACATTTACACTTGCTGCCATAAATCCTTATGCAGCAAAGGGGGTAAAAATAATACATGAAAATAGAATTGTTGAAAATCATTCCAAAAACGAATACACAAAATCCTTTGAGCAATAGTTCCTTTCAGGTCTTTTGGACATAAGAAAAAACATCAGACAATTTTTTCTGCATCAAGAAAAGTAGCACTATCCTGCATTCCCACTGATGTGAGTTCTGACATCTGTGTCGGAATATAAAAGTAATATAGATTTCATTTGTACAGAAAACTTTATACCGTTGCTCAAATTTCAGGAGGCAGAAGTGAAAGAAAGGCCTGGCTCCCTTATCTTATATGTTGTCCCTTATGTCTATAGTTTTTAGAAGTCTAAAAAGGGACATGATTTGACTTAAAAGGGGTGAAGAGATGGGGCTACTGGAGCCAGCTTTCCTTCATAGGAGCACCTTAATATCAACACTGTCAAATAACTGACTCCTTAGCCAAAAGCAGAGCTGGCCAAAGACAATTTGGCACTTCTGTTCCTAAATCATAAGGAACAGCCTTCTCTAAGAGTTTTATGCAGGTAGTAAAGTTATAAGATAAATTTCAGAATCTATAATGGCATAGTATCCTTATGAGTACAACCAAAAATACACACCACTCATGGTGCTAGGTTTTGGAACAAAAGCTCCTCCATCAGGTATACATATTTTAAACAGTGAAGCCTAAGAGCTCTCTGGCTGAGAATGCTAAACAGCCCTCCCTAAAATGCAAATCCCAGGATTCCACAGGAGGCAGCCAGAGCAGTTAAAGTGAAATAATAGTGCTATAACAATGTAGTGAGATAAGGCCCTTAATCTACTATGAGAGGAAAGTGATGTGTGTTATCAGATTAAGCTCCAAAGATTACATCCCTAAGTTTCCAGGACCAACCAGAAAGAAGAAAGGCTATACAAGTAGAATAATGCATTTTTATTCTCTCTTTGTTGTCCGTGAAAGTCCCCTTAAAAGAAGGGTCTGTTTCTAATTTGAGGTCACACATGGGACTTTATCTGGAAGAGAGCAGAAGGTTTCTCATGTAGTGTGCATCTACACACAAGAGGAAGAGAAGCAGTGCCAGGCCTCAGGGAACATACAGGAAACCTTGGTAGATCCAGCACATGAAGTGGCCTCTGCCAAAACTCGAAGGAGGAGGAGGGTGGTGGAGGCAGGGAATTTGCTGTTGTGAGGAACAGAAGCAGTAGTCTGAAGGTCTGACAAAATGTATCCGGAGGTATGCTGTCTACCTGGGGGAAAATTCAAGATGTAAGAGAGAGACTGAAAAGACTCATCAAGCCTTCTGACCATTATCCCTTCCTTTTGGTTCAAATGACACTGCAAGGTATAGCCTCCAGAAGATCACAAGGGATTATGAGGCTTTGGGTAGGAAGCTGAAGAATCTGCTTGCACAGTCATTCCGTCTGTCCTTCCAGTGGAAGGGCATGGCCCAGGAAGGTAGAGAAGAATAGTGTAGGTGAACAACTGGCTAAGCAGATGGTGCCGACAGGAACAATTTGGCTTCCTGGACCATGGATGCAGTTTCAGGGAAGTGGACTTCTGGCAAGAGATGGGCTGCACCTCACAGCAGTTCGTAGGAATATTTTTGTGAAGAGTCTGAAAGATCTCATCAGGAGGGCTTTAAACTGAGTTGTATAGGGGAGGGAGACAGTACTCTTGAAGGCAGGAGTTCATCGAGTGCTAGAGAAAATAGTCCAAATGTTATACAGAGAAGGCAAATAACACAACAACCCAACAACGGGAGGAATAAGCCCTTTAAAAGGCAGATAGGGGAAATGGTCCATGGTCTCAGATGTCTCTATACAAATGCACAGAGCATGGGAAATAAACAGGATGAACTTGAACTCTTAGCACAGCAAAACAAATATGATATCATAGGCATCACTGAAACCTGGTGGGATGAGTCTCATGATTGGAATGTACTAATAGAGGGGTATAGCCTATTTCAGAAAAATAGACCAAACAGGAAGGGTGGTGGAGTAGCATTATATGTTAAACATGTGTACACCTGTGAACAGATCCATGACTTAAATCCTGGGAGCCAGGTTGAGAGCATCTGGGTAAAAATTAGGGGAAAGAGAAACAGCAGGGATGTCATTGTGGGGGTCTACTACAGTCGTACAAGCCAAACTGAGGACTTGAATGATGCCTTCCTGGAACAGATGACTGCACATTCAGAAAGGAGAGATATAGTAGTAATGGGGAATTTCAACTATCCTGATATTTGTTTGAAGTCAAACTCTGTCAAGACTATAAGGTCCAACAAATTCATCACTTATCTTGCAGACAATTTCGTGGTCCAGAAGGTGGAAGAAGCAACAAGGAGATCAGCTATTTTAGACCTGATCCTAACCAATGGGGATGACCTGGTTAATGGTGTGGATGTGGTGGGATCCCTAGGAGGGAGTGACTATGTTCTCCTGGAGTTTGTTATACAGAGGATTGTATAACAAATCCACAACATGGATTTCTCAAAAACAAGTCATGACAGACTAATCTCATCTCTTCTTCTTCCTCTTTTTTTTTTTGATAGAGTTACAAACTTGATAGATGAAGGGAACACAGTGGGTTTAGTATATCTTGATTTCAGTAAGGCTTTTGACAAGGTCCTCCATGATATTCTTGCAAAAAAGTAACATGTGGGCTAGAGAATGCAACTGTTAGATGGATTTGTAATTGGTTGACTGACCAAACCCAAAGGGTAGTCACCAATGGCTCCTCTTCATCCTAGAGAGAAGTGACCAATGGGTTGCCACAGGGTTCTATCCTGGGCCCAGTGCTATTCAATATCTTTATCAATGACTTGGATGAGGGAATAGAGGGTATGCTTATCAAGTTTGCAGATGACGCCAAATTAGGAGGGGTAGCTAATACCCCATAGGACAGGATTAGAGTCCAAAATGACTGCAACAGTTTGGAAAGCTGGGCAAAAACTAAAAAAAATGAATTTCAACAGGGAGAAATGTAGGATATTACACTTGGGTAGTAAAAAATGAAATGCACAGATATAGGATGGGTGAAAAATGGCTTGAGGGCAGTACATGTGAAAAGGATCTAGGAGTCTTAGTGGACCACAAGCTGAACATGAGTCACCAGTGTGATACAGCAGCTAAAAAAGCCAATGTGATTTTAGGCTGCATTCATAGGTGTATAGTATCTAGATCAAGGGAAGTAATAGTGCCACTCTATTCTGCTTTGGTCAGACCTCAGCTGGAATACTGTGTCCAGTTCTGGTCATCACAATTCAGGAAGGATATTGAGAAGCTGGAATGTATCCAAAGGAGGGCAACCAGGATGGTGGGAGGTCTGGAGGCCATGCCCTATGAGGAGAAGCTTAGGGAGCTGGGCATGTTTAGTCTGGAGAAGAGAAGGTTGAGAGGGGACATGATAGCCATGTTTAAATATTTGAAGGGATGTCATACTGAGGATGGAACAGACTTTTTTTCTGCTGCTCCAGAGACTAGGACACGGAGCAATGGGTTCAAACTTCAGGAAAAGAGATTCCACCTAAACATCAGGAAGAACTTCCTGACAGTAAGAGTTGCTTGGAAGTATAATGCACTGCCTCATAGAGTGGTAGAGTCTCCTTCTTTGGAGGTTTTTAAACAGAGGCTGGATGCAGGAATGATTTGATTGTGTATTCCTGCACAGCAGGTGGTTGGACTGGATGGCCCTTGAGGTCTCTTCCAATTCTATTATTCTATGATTCTAATAATGCAGTTTGATACCACTTTAACTGCCCTGGCTCCATCCTACAAAATCCTGAGATTTGTAATTTTGTGAGGCACCAGCATTCTTTGGCAGATAAGGATAAAGACCTTGTAAAACTAAAAATCCCAGGATTTGACAGGCTGGAGCTACAGCACTTAAGTGGTGTCAAACTGCATTATTTCTACAGTGTAGATGCACCCATTGTCTCTGTATTGTCAGGGATGGAATGTAGGTGTTTGTAGCTGTCAAAGATGGTAAGTTTGTTTTAGAGGACAGCAGAGACTGGGAGGGGGGAAATGGCAAACCAAATTCATCATCACAAATGTGAAGATTGAAATACTGGGATCTAAAGCCAGGCTTTTAACAGCTAAGCATTCAGAGTGTTCTGTGTGGGTGGGTGAATCTGTCACTTTTGCTTTCTCCCACATCTAGAGTACTTAAATGTCTCTTCTTTCCATTGTCTTCACAAATGCTTTTGCAAATTTCAGAAAGTATTTAAGAGCAAATAGTTTTTTTTTCACTCTACTTTAGTGCTAAATGGATGAAATATGAAAGCTGACCACTGTCACTTTTAACATGAGACAGAATATAAAGTAGATACCAAAGTGGGAGGGGGCAAAGTTCTTTTCACGGTTTGGTTCACATACCTCTGCTGACACAGAATGAAGGAAAGTCATGTAACTGAAAGCAGTGTTTTGATCTATTTTCTCCATCTGCAAAAGCATTTTAATTAGTGTCATTCCATAGAGAATTGGCAATGAATTCTTCTTTAACTTATTGAGGCAGTCACTGAAGAATTCTCTTAGGAACACTTTGATACCAGAAGGACATACTTGGCATGTTTGTGAAATTCCTTAAGGCTATTTTTTTTTAATTAGGTTCTGAAATTGTTCAGTCAAGGTCACAGCAGTTGCCTCCTGTTCACTTTACGAGGACCTGGTCTGCTTCATGATGCTGGAGTTGAATAGATTTGAGCACATAATAATAATGGCTCTAATGAATGTGCACCAAAAGATATTTTTGAACATAGACTTAGCAAACTAGTCATGCACTATCAAGGACAGCCTATTGTTTTGTGACTTCAGTTCCATTGTCTTTGCCTCTTGTTAACTCTGATACTTGAGATGAATTAGCCACCACGTAACATTAAGGAATATTTATGCAAATATATTCCACATAAACAGCCAGCTTGGGAAATCGCTTTTTCTTTCTTCCCCCCTCTCTTTCGATAGATAGATAGATTGATTGATAGAGGATAGGGAGAGGGAGAGGAGAGAGAGGGAGAGAGAATTTTCACAGTTCTGAAAATTAATGATCATATGCAATTTGTGATGATATGTAAGAAAGACATTGCTTAATACTAGTAAATTTAGTTTGCATTCTGCAATAGTGATACATGTCTCTGGCTACTATTGGAAATATCCACCACTGCTTCAAATGGAAGCATCAGACTGTGTCCCATATGCAGCATTCTGTACTCAACTTCAGCTGCCCTGCCACTATAAATGAAGATGGAGAGGCAAGATGTGAATTATAAATAGACACAATTTTTAAGATAAAAAAGAAGCTGAAATGAGGAGCATTTGCATGGCCAACAAGCATTGGCCAAGAGCCTATATGGTCAAGTGTAGCATAAAGTTCTGCATGCAGGAGTCTACTATAGCTTCCCTGTCACCAACCCCAGGACTCACTGTTACACTATGATATCACATGTTGCATGGCCATTCCATTACTGGTGGAGAGCCGGGGTGATTGCAGAAGCATCTGGCTGTGTCCCCATTAATAGATGCAGACTAATGACATCTTCTACCAAGATCCACTTGGGTTCTTCAGAGGTCTCTGTATATGTCATCAGTGTGCATCAGGGGATATAACCAGTTGTTCCTCCAATCCTCTCCAATCTCCTCCAGCAGTGAGGGTGCTTAGTGCAGTGATATACTGATTAATTTTTGTCACTATGTCCTTAACAGGATGGGTAGCCTATTCTCCAGATGAGTAAGAGATATGTACCCATGATCAGCCCCAAGAGGTCATCAAAGATGGGGAAGCTGGTGCCTCAAGTGCACCAGAAAAGTCTGCTACCTAGTCCATTTAACTGGGGATGCTGGGAACTGAATATCAAAACTTGTGCATGCAAAGTATGTCCTCTACCACTGAGCTATAGTCCCTCCCCTAAACTATGCTGCCCAGTTTCTAGATCAACCACACATTTTCTCTGCTTTACTGGATCTAAAGGGAAAAATAAATCCTACAATCCTTTACATTGGTCATGCTGGGTGGGGAATGTGGGTAGTTGTAGTCCAAAGCCTAGCATTTTCAAGCTCTGTACTGAACATGCCATTCCCACTTATGGTTATCATCCATGGATCTAATTATCCGCCATGACAATGTTTAACCTTTTCTAAAAGCCATCTAATGTATTAGCCATCACCATATTCCATGACATTAACCTTAACTGAGTTATGTGGTCTATTTTGAGCCTACTTCCAGCTCCATTGGAGTCTTTGAGTTCTAGCATTAGAAATGGAGAAAAGTCAGTCCCTCTCTCCTTCTTCACAGTATGTATAAAATATTCATAAACCTCTACCATATCCTCCCCTTTTGTTTCTTCACTCAGCTTTTTAAAGGGTTTCCTCCATAAATTTTAGTTGATCTTCTTAACCTCTTAAAATGCTTTCTTATATTTTCTGAGCAGCAGTAAACAAAACTGTATCTTTTGTAGAATTACTAATTCATTCAAAATCAATTTATATTTATTTTTATAAAGTCACTATGATTATTACTGTTTATTTCCAGAGCTATCAGTCTGATGTCTGTCCCAGATAAAATAATTGAAAACATTATTTAACTAGAACAGACTTTAGGCCAATAGGAATCTCTCTTCCTTCAATCAACCCCACCACAACCCTCTTTTAAAAGCTGGGACAATATTGCCTATCTTCTCATCCTCTGCGAAGAAGACTGATTTTTAATGAAAACTTGCAGAGTTTGGTTGAAAGTTTGGTATTGTAAGGTTTGAGATCGGGAAAGACAATGAAGATTGTTGAAGCCCCTTATGGACAAACTTTGTGTTTAATGGCATAAATTTTCACGAAAGTGGATATTGCACATTTTCTGCATAGGAAATAATATTTCTACATAGAAATATTATTTTTGTGTGGAAAATGCTTTTTCATGTGTAAAACAACTATGTGTGAATTTTCTGTAGAATAAGTCTTGAACGGAAAATAGGCCTCAAAATCTGCATAGATTTTGAGGAGGTTATTACAGTGCAAAGACAATTGATAAAATTACTCATTGTTTCTTCATGATTAAACTGCATGAAGACTTACATCCCTGCTTTCTATAGGACAACCAGGAACAATTCTATCTTACTGTTTTCAATGATTTCACTGCAATCCTATTTTTTCTACTGTCTTTATTGCTAATAGCAGCCCATCTAACACAACCATCTTGGTTTGAGGTTCCAATGTTACAAATATCTATGCAGCAAATCGGTTCTTTTTTCCACAGTTCTCTATTATATGGGCAAGGTTATGAGCAATACTGTTCTTTTATCTGTTTGAATACACAGAATGCTCTGGTTCCCAAAGCAGGGATGGACAGCTTGGTTTGGATAGCAGTCTGCCATGCCAGCCACTTTGTCCAAGAAAAATAGAGAAGAAGGGTCAGTTGCCTGAGTGTCCCTACTACAGAGGAGTCAGGAGGAAACCGAGTATCCTTTCCTGGCTTTTGTATAGTCTTTATGTAGGAAATGTTGAAAACTCAATAATATCAGTTTTGCAAGGCTAGCTGGAGTGTGATAGCTGCTTTAAAGCAGCAGATTTGTGATGTCATGAAATGGCAGCAAATTTTACTTATTTAATTTGCAAGTAGTGTTTTGAGTTGTGGGTTTGTTTGTTTTGCTGACAGGGGTAGGAGATGTGTTTGTGCGATTTTCTGCCCCATTCACTATAATAACTTTGCTGTCTTGAAGGCCCCATTGCCAAGTTCAGTTTTGCTGTTTAACCTTCTATGTATTTGTATTTCTCTATGCTTGTTAATGTGTGTGTAGCATAGCTGTAGAAGGAAGTATGTGGTCTATGTCAGGGACAGTTTGATAAACACTACAGCTGGGTCTCAGCACTGGGAAAAGGGAGCTGGATGCTGGTATTGTGAAAAGAGTGAAAAGATAGGCTGGGTAGACATTGGCTGTGTAGCCTGCTAGATTTGGTAGACTGGAATATGTGTTTAATATACTATTTTTTAGTTAAGTTTCATGCAGAACAATGACCCTGTAGGGTTAGCTTTCTGGATTACTGTGTCAATAGTGTTCTTATTTTTAACTCTAAAACTGCTGGTCACTGAGTCTGGGAATGCCAGTACATATCACCTATGCATGTTGACTTGGACTGGTGGTGAGTGCCCTTTGCTGCTGTCCCTCAGACTGCAATGTTATCTCATCTGACATAATGTGCTTCCATGAAAATCAGTTTAGCATGTGATCACCTGTGTGCACCACAACTGCTTAGAAAATGACTGAATTGACTTGTGTTCAAGCAAGTCAAGATATAAACTGCAGAGTTTTACAATACAGTATGCGACCCACCAAGAGCTACCTGCAATACAGACCATCTTCCACATGCTTGACAGCCTCCGCCAGGTTTTGCAGCACAAGGCAGGAAGCAAAAACAAGTGGTTTATCAAAACAGGCCATGATACATGGTTGGTGGGCTTAATTCAGCTTGTTTGACTTACTGAGATCTACTGACAGGAGATATATCTTAGACACTAGAGTTGATTCCAGACCATACCCCCATTTGTGTTTGCTAGCAGACTTGGCACTTGCTTAAGAAGCCCAACCACATACAGACCAAGTTGCCTAAATCCATGTTGCTTCAGATAAGCGAAGGCTGTCACCTTCTGATATCCAAGTCACACTGCATGCTGCATTTATTTCTAGTAGTGGATAAATACAAGGCGCAAATGAGAACAACAGTTCACCAACATACACTTCTACCTGGAGACTATGGCTTCCAGGAAAACAACTAAGTCATTGTCTCTATATAATTAAAAGACATGATAGCAAGTTTATTGATATAGTAGGGAGAGCCATCCCTTTTGTAGTGATGGATTGCTTAATGTTATATTCCAACTCCCCTTGGCACGAACAGCAAGATTTATGTAGACGTGTGACTATCTTGTGCAACTTCTTCTGTGTGACAAGGTAAAGGATGGCTTCTTCCATATCTGGCTCAGGTTTTTTTTGTATTTGATGGATTGGACCTTTCCAGTGGAAGCTATATCTAGCTTTATCCTTCTCAAGGTAAAGAAGTCAGAACTTTCTTGCCCTTGATGAGGCCAGTTTTCATGTGGTGAAAGGTTTGCCTTTCAAACAATGCCACAAAGACAAAAGAGCCCTGACACAAAAGCCATATGATATGTTCAGTGTGATCTAGTGAATGGGAGAGACAATGGGATAGGAATAGAAAATAGACAGATAAATAGCTGTTGTATTGACTGATACTGCCTGCTGTTAAGCAAAGGAGATAATTTAAATGATTCATGGGCATATGAGTAAAGAAGCAGTGCTTAGAGGAGAGTTGCGTAACACTTTGTCCCAAAAGATCATATTTAGTGTCAAGTGGGGGCTAGCAATTGCATGTTCACACATCCACCCATGTGCATGCATATATATACACATTATTTAGATTAAGTGTAGTATAATATGATCTAATCTACTAATCTATGTTACAAAAAATCTTAATTCAATTTAAATTAATTTTAATTAATGTACTAACTTTTAAAAATTTTCCAACTGAATTCCTTTAAATTTATTTAGTTTACCAAGCATTTAATATCTTTAGTACATTTATTGTATTTATTAGTAGTATTTTCCATGACCTTCCATTCTTCCACCTGAACTGTTCAAAACATTTTCAACTTATTCTTTCACTGAACTCCTGCCTCTCTCTAAGGGGTGCAGGGAGGCCCCTAGGCTCCCTCTATGGTGTGCACACCAGGTGACGCCATCAGGGAGAAGGGTGACACCAGCCTTAGTGACACCACAGGCCTATCTTCCTAGTCAGGAACACTAACAAGAGATCTGAGAGCATTCACGTTGCAGCTAAAACAGCATCCTCCAGGAGGCACTCTGACATGCATCGTCCAGAGGGTAAACTCTCCAATCAAGTCACAGAGTCCACCTAGATTGCCCTCCTAGAAACAATCCATAGGTCAAAGAAGATCAGCATTGAGGGTCAATGAGTGATTTGTGCTTTGATTCTATATTCCTGCATGGCAGGGTAGTAGACTGGATGGGCCCTCATGGTCTCTTCCAACTCTATGATTCTAAAATTTTATGAAACAAGTGTGGTTTCATCTCATAAGACTGAGGGTCTTTTACCATTTGCAAGCTAAATTATATTTGTTTGGAGAGCCCTCTAATTGCCTTTTGGTTGCAGAAGCTCCCAATTCATGAACAACACTTAGGGTACAAACAGGTAGATTTAGCATCAACATGCCACTTAAACACTCTTAAATCTTGGAATCTCCGATTGTTTAATATGAGAGAATGAGCAATCAGCTTAGTAACGTTTAGGTTATTTTATTAAAGGGGACAAAATAGCACATTTTTTAAAATGTATTTAATTTAAACCCCTCCTTTCTCTACCTACATCCTTACTTCATCTACTTCCAGTTGTGACAGCAGTGAGCATACTACTGTTTGATCCTGTTGGTTTAGCATTTTGTAGCATGTTGAATACATTTTGGCACTGGTTGTGTATTCCTCATGTTTACAACAGTGTATACAATTTAGTGCTCACTAAGTGTTTTTGTGTTCATTCAATGTTTTTGTGGCCTTGGTTTTTCTGTATCATGATTTTGTAATTATGCAATTCCTTTCTTTCTTTTTTGTTTTTGCAGTCACATGCTTTTGTAGCATTTGTTTATTGTCTTGGTTTTTGACTGCTGCCTCCATTTGTGAACTGTAACATATTACATCAGCCTGGTTATAGGTGATTGCATCAGCCATCAGATATTAGTAAAGTTTTTGTACCAATGCAGTTTCATTGTTATACTCTGGCATTTACACTTTCTCTATCACACTATTGTCTCCTTATTGCTTTCTTTTAAGTTCAATGATCTCATGCCCAGAACTAGCTAGTGAGTCTGCACACTTACTATTAGACTTTCTGACATACAAACAACCTTTTTCATGCAGATTCATTTATTTCCTCAACATTCAGGTTTTAGGGGCTTACTTTTTTAAACCAAACTAGTGCTCAGCTTGTAAAAACAGAAGGTTATTAGGAATAGGGAAAAGCATGTATTATTTTGAAAATACGAGCAGTACAAAAGGCAATTCAAGAAATAAATACAGCAAATAGTGGCATTTTGATGACAAAATTGGTGAGTGATATTTTGGCAATAATTGTGGTGGCAAGGTGGAAAGATCTTTGGCAGGCACTGATAAGCCATGAGGAACTGCTTTTGTACCCCCAGCTTAAACCATTTCATTATATGAACAGTAAGTGTGTGTGTGTGTGGGTGAGACAGTGAGTTTTTTGCTTCTCTTTTCCCATCTTTGTTCCATAGTCATGAAACAGTTATGAACAGTCATATTGCCTGTTCAAGCATTTGTCTGTAAAGATGAAGAGATAAATTGGAGAGAGACATGTGAGCATGCATCTGAGCTCCTCTCTGAAATATCTCCGTTTTGTTGGCATTTCCAATCATGGAAGCTCTGTATCTGCGTTCACCCAAATCTGGCTACAATGCTAGATGCAAATAGTTGTGTTCAAAGCATGAAAGTGTACAGCATCACCACTGTACCCACTGATTTGCCACCCTCTGATTCAGTTATCTGTGGCTGGTGACATTGGGTGGGTGGATGGGGAGGGAGGGAGGGAGGGAGGGAAGGAGGGAGGGGAGGAGGAGATCTCACCTCCCTTCCCCCTTCCCTTGGGATGGCTCCAGTGGCAGTGATGGTGACAGGGGGGAGAAGAGAGAAGTGTGTGGGGGGGGTGGACGTGCATGGCAGTGGCTGTGGCTCTTGCTGTAGAGGAGGAGAAAGCAGACTAGGAGGCCATGGTGGCAGCAGTGTGCGGCAGCAGCAGTGATGGTGGTGGAGGAGGGCTGGGAGGTGGCAGCAGCCTGGGCAATGAGTCTCACTCCCTGCCTCCTCCTTCTCCAGGGCATTCACTACTATCTTCAGATTTCATTATCCATGCCTCCCCTGGAAACAATTCTCTGTGGATACAGGGGTGCTACTGTAGTATGCTTCTTTGTGCATGGGGATTTTTGAGAGCAAGGTACATCCATAACTCCACTGCCTATTCAGTTCTCCATGCATTCAGGTAAATATCTGACAGAGGCTATAATGAATGTAATATTTTTGAGGTCATAGTTGCCAGGGAAGGTATTTGCTACAGTGAAATGTTACATTCTGGCATTTTATTCTCTTCAGTATCCCATACATTATCATACAAAAGAAGAACTATAAGAGCAGCTGCAAAAGCTGATATACTTGTCTTCACATGTACTGCCTTTTCCATTCTATGTATGGATCAGCCATAACCTGAACACTGGGAGGAGAAGTGACATATGTCATTTTTGCACTCTAGTGTCTAAAGTTTATGACCGGGCATGTCCATAGTCTCAGTTACACGACAGTTTTTATCCTGGGGAAAAGTGAGATATTCTCATCCCAAGTTCATTTCTTATTGTTTACATGATTTGTCCCTGGATGAACAATATCCCGGGATTGTTGTTTACATGACAACCTTTTCCATGACAAAAGCAAGATCTTGAGACATTGTATCCTGTGGATTTTTGTTTACACGGGAAAAGGTTCTAGGATATATATATATATATATATATATATATGTCAGTCAAGGATGCAATTACTCGTTTTTTCACAAACTTGGTGACGTATTTCCTGTGGAGTTTCCCACCATGAGTGATGCTATTGGCTGCCACAAATGTTTGCTCAAGCTTCTGCATTGGTCAGAGAAAGAAGGTGAAGGCAAACCCCTCTGCACAATTCCTCTAAAAAAAATCCCCTGATGGGCTTGCCAGAGAGGTTAATGTCAAATAAATGTAAAAATCCATTTAAAAGAAAATTGTGGGTTTAGGTGCAAAAAGACATTTTTGATACAACCCCTCCATGTTATTTCCAGATAACCATGTAAGGTTCTTTCTGCAAAATCCCTGGACTTTGCACGCATGCATGCATGCACCCACCCACCCACACACACACATAGCAATTTTACACAAGAAGTACATGACTATATGGAAACAGTAGGGGCTGTTAACACAAAAATGTGCTTTTTGTGTGAAAAATACATTTGCTGACCAAATCCATGAAATAATGACACCACACACAAGAAGTTGGATTGAAATATGGCCCACTTTATTCAAACTATCACCTATGTAAGTTTACCCCCTGAAATGTGCAAAAGGGAGCAGCACCCTAATGTGGGAACAGCTGAGGCAGGTGGCCTCTCCCAGATCTCCTCCCCAGCTTCCCCTAGGTGAAACTGGGGTTTTCCCTGGCTGACCATGACTGGAAGGCCAACCCAAGGATCAAACCCCCAAGTCTCATGAACTCTAATGAGGGCCAAACCCTCAGGCCAGCCACAAGGACAGCCTCCTTCCTCATTCCACATGTCTCATGACATGTAGGGGAAGCTCCAGGGACCTATTCCTCACCAAATGATTGTGTAGGTATTCACCAAATTCATACTTTCACCACCAACTACTTGCAAAGTGACACCCATTGAAGACCCATCCTAGGACAGATTAACAACTCCCTAGTTGACAGTGTAGGATAGGCAAAAACAAACAAGCCCACCTTTGGAAAAAGGTGGAATCCTACCCAGCCCCAAAGTGACCATCAAGCTTACATTACATCAGAGACAGGAGGGTGGCCAATGAGATCAATGAAAGAGGTGGCAGCAAAGGTTTATATTGGCTCTGTCTCTACCCCCTGTCTCTCCTTCATCATGACACTCAGCACCATGGCACATTTAACATGGCTTCCTTTCATAGGATGCCAGGGTTGTGTCCTGGTGCCTTAGACTATGGGTTATGTGGTTTAGTTAGCATAAGTAGGCATCTCTTGGCATCTGCACCAGCGACCTGACATGAAAGGAGCCTGATGGGAGGAGGGTTGGTATGCTGGTGGAAAGCTACCCCAAGGTCATTCTATGTGAAACATTAGGGAGGATAGCTTTGATTTGCTTTGATAACAGCCAGGTGATAGAGAAAAATGAAACTGGCATTCTATATTAACAAGGAGCTTTTGGCGCCAAGACTCTCAGAGTCATCTTTGCTATGTTACTGGTCACATCTAAGTCCTGACAATAAAGCTTCTGTTCTTTGAAGCTTGTGTCCTGTGAGTAGTTGTTGCCAGAGTTCATCACAGCCAGCAAACATGCCTCCCCCTGCTATGCTGCATAGCACTGGGGAGGATCCAAATTTTCTTCAAGAAAACAGCTTCTGTATACTTATTTTTCTGAAAGAAACCCCAAGATATTACATAGAACATAGCCCAGTTGGGTTTCTGGGAAAGGCTGTGGGGTTTTTTTGCATTTAAATTCTGATTTTTACCCATGTGTGTGTGAAAAATGCACTTCCAGGCATACAAAAATACTCTGTAGAAATGCACATATCTTTCTGTTACAATATCATGTCTTCTGCAGAAAACACACTAATTGTATACACAGCTGCAAACACAAACCTGAGTTTGTTTCTAGAAAGAGTGTCTTATTACATGAAAAATGTGTTTTCACATAAAAGCAATATTTTCACAGAAAAATCCATGCTTTCCAGAAATTTATGTTCTGTCTCCCCCTCTTTCCCTTTCTCTCTGTGTTGGAACAAAAACAGCAGCAGCATAAAAATTCTGATTCTGCCTAAAAATAATGTGCATATTTGGAAACTGGAGTGGAGGATAGTTAAATGAAAAAAAAATGCAGAAAAAAATCACACAAAAAAACTGTGTGTGTTCTTCACAGAAGAATTTGCTAAAACACTTTGGGATATAAGAAATGCCAGGTGAAAACTGTGCAATTCTTTCCTCCATGTTATTCATCCAGAATGAGCTTCCACAGTGTCTGGAAAATCCATTTTTTCAGCAAGAACACCCCCCCCCATTTTTCCAGGAAAAAAATAATAGTAAGTGTTGTTCCTATTCCTATCAAACCATTTATGTACATCATTTAGCTGCAGTTTCTGTCAAATAAATAAATTTTGCCATTCATGATAACTGAATTTTTAAATTTAGTCTAGACTGTAGCTGTAACAGTGTTGTCAGTGGTTATGTTGCCATTAAATGCTGATCTGGTTAGGGATATATGTGGACATGAACTACATAAACCTGCAGTCCCACAGCCTCATCTAACAAGTGCACATTCATGTAACAAACATAGTGAAATTTCACAGTTTTGTATGGAACGTGAGGGATGGATCCCTCCTCTAGAGTAGTTCATGGCTCCCCATGTCAGGAGTGTGATGAATATGCTGTGTGTTTTATTCCAGACTATCCAAGGTGCTGAACAGTCTATTTATTCCAGACTACCCAAGGTGCTGAACAGTCTATCCCCAAACTATATTTGTTACAATATGGATATGGATGCCCTTCATTGCATCTGGTTTCTTTCTGCTTCTCAGATGTTCAATATGAGCTCTCTTCAATTGTAGCCTTGCAGTAGTATTCAATTAAGACCTCCAATTTACAGAACTGCTTCCATCAACATAATAGAAAGGAAAGGGAAACTTCCTCTTCACCTGCAGCTCTTCTCCATGTCTTCCTCTGCTCTGAAGTAGTGGAAGGCTCTCCAGATCAAGCATGCTGAACAGCTGCAGGAAAGAGGAGAGGAAAACAAAGTCCTGTTGCACAAGCAGAAGTTTATTCATGCAATATTAGATTCCAATTTTAATGTAAAAGGATACAAACCACTGATGTTTTGATAAGTCAGGCAGAAGAAGAAATGTAAAGGTGCCTATTAAATTAAAAATTAAACATTCTTAATCAAATAAGACAAAAGTGTTGTCATGTCAACATTATGACAATACAGTGCTAAATGTCACAAATACTGTCTGAAGAAAATAAATGTTCACCTTTGCCTTTGAAATGAAATACAGTTTCTTTTCAGGCCACTGACTAATTTATACAAGCTTGTATATCATAGGGCAAGACATTAAAGCTCAGTAGAGTTATACTGACTCATTTGATAAAAGAAAGATGAAGAAAGATGGGAGATACTTCTTTTGTAAATATTTACTTTCCAGGCTTTCATAGCCTCTGTATATTTGCAGAACAAAGCACAAACACTTACAAGAAGTTTAGATGCACATCTCATCCATAAAACAGAGGGAGACAAGCCAGGCTTTATGGTTTCATGACATTTACAGGAGTTAAGGTGCAGAAAATTTGTTGAAGGGAGAGGGGAGATACACAAATTTCAAACAGAAAGCAATAAACTGCCTGACAAGTGAAAAAACACAATATGCCATTTGCAGCAGAAGCATATGCATGTTTTCCACTACGTTCAATAGTGTATATTCTAACATAGGTGTGGATAGGATTATAGCCTCCTATGCAAACTTACCACAATTGTCACTAAGCATGCATAGCAGTATTCTTTCCGATCAGCTTAAAGTTTTTGTTGTACATGAAATTTGGAAGTCGTCTTAAAGCGGGTTGCTAGTCTTAACTAAAGTACACCAATGGAATTGACATGGAGGAAGGCATATTAACAAAGTAAAGTATGCAAATGATACCACAATACTAGCAACTGCCAAAGAAGATCAAAGAAGGAATTCAAAAGTAGGCTTAATGTTCAGGCTTAATACTGAACATTAAGAAAACAAAAATTATGATCATGAAAGATTTACATAAATTCAAAACAGATGATGATGAAATTGAAATAGTGAAAGACTTCCTACTTCTTGGATCAATCATAGACCAGAGCAGAGATTGCAGCTATGAAATCAGAAAAAGACTAAGACTAAGACTGGGTAGAGCAGCTATGAAAGAACTAGACAAAATCATAAAATACAAAGATATAACACTGAGCACTGCAGCCAGGATCATTCAAGCAATTGTCTTTCCTATCATCATGTATGGATGTGAGAGCTGGACAGTGAAGAAAGATGATAGGAGAATCAATTCATTTGAAATGAAGTGTTGGAGAGGAGTGCTGAGGATACCGTGGACAGCCAAAAAGACAAACAAATTGGTATTAGAGCAGATCAACCCAGAGCTTTCACTTGGAGCCAAGATAACTAAAATGAGGCTATTGTACTTCAGTCATATCATGAGAAGACATGGCTCACTGGAAAATCAATAATGCTAGGAATGGTGGAGAAAGAAAGAAAGAAAGAAAGAAAGAAAGAAAGAAAGAAAGAAAAGCTGCATATCAGATGGATAGACTCAATCCAGAGAGACCAAAGGCCTGAACCTGCAAGACCTGAGCAAGCACGAGAAGGCAGGCAGTTCTTGGAGATGTCTCATTCATGGGGTCGCTGTGAGTCAATATTCATTCAAGGGCAGTTAACAACAACAAACATGTGTTGACATTGTTGACTGTTTGCTGTCAAGTCAGCTTCTATTTATGGCAGCTTTAACTTACGGTGACCCAATAAGTGAGAGACCTCCAAGATACTTGATGATCAATAGCCCTGTTTCTGAAACATTGTCTAACTAAAGCACTTCTAAAAGACATGACATCTTTTCCCCACTAAAATCTACACACACCTAACTCCTTAAGCCATTCCTCATAGGGCTTAATTTCCAGACCTTTTAACATCTTAGTTGATCTGCTCTGAACACATTCTAGCTTGTCAATATCCTTCTTGAACTGTGGTACCTATAATTGGACAAAGTATTCCAGGTGAGGTCTGATATTTATCCTCCTCCACTCTGCTGAAACTTCTATGCTCCAAGAATTTTTTAAAATATGATCAACAGTGGCTTTGAGACTATATTGGCAATTTGCTTAAGTAGCAATGGATGCAGGCCCTGAAATCTGAATTAATGGGAGTACTTAAGTATTATTGTACCAGTCTTTTTTCTCTATTCTAGGCTGAAGTTTCTATACTGAATCTTTTTTTTTTTTCTGTTTTTAACAATAGAACATTGCTTTCCTTCGGGAGAAGACTTAAGCAAAGATGGTATTGAGCAGTTCAATCTTCTTTCTGTCTTTGTTAGCATGTCAGTCATTTCTACATTCAGTGGCCCCACCATTTCCTTATTCTCCTCTTACTCTGAACATATCCAAACCCCTATTATTTTTAACTACTTTTGCAAGCTTCCTTTTTTGGATGTTTCGTCATTTCATCTAGAAAGTCACCATCTGGTTTAAGGGTTTTGGGTAGGTGCCCATAATAATTTCACTGTTGTAGATGTCCACACTTGTGTTACTAATCCCAAAAATTAGCCTTCCCTATAAATCCACAATGCCACCACCTTCTCTCATTCGAGAGCTCCAGAGCTCCAGAGACTCAGATGACCACTATAAACCTAGTGGTTGCTAGTTCAATCCACAAACAGGTTGATGACTCACTTCCTCTCAGCAGAATCCCCATCCTCTTATATTATGTGCTCAGTGAAGGCACATGACCCAAAACATGCAAACACAAACACTCCAAATGTTCCAGCCAAACAATCACCATTTGGAGCCATGGAGAAGAAGATTTGGTCTCATTTCTGAACCACCAGAACGATATCCACCGAAATATCCAATTCATGATGGAAAAAGAATAGGAAGGAACACTGCCATTCTTGGCTGTCCTAGTTATCCGCAAACCGAACCAACAGTTTGGCCACAAGGTATACAGAAAACACACACACAGAGACAGATACCTACACAAGAACTCCAATCATCATCCAGGACAAAAAAGAAGCACAATAAAAACATTGGTAGACTGCACAAAAAGGATTTGCGAACCTCACTACTTGGAGGACAAACTGAAGCACCTAAACTGGGCCCTGCAGGCTAAACAGTTACTCCAGTGTGGGGAAGCTTGAAAGTCCCAGCTGTCCAGGCACACGCTTCCTCTGTTCCTGCCTTTATTAATTAGGTAATAAAACATCTTCAAAGTAAGCTTTCAGGAAGGATCAGGAAGCTAGCTTATTTTTTCACAACCCAGTGTTATCCTGCTATCTATAGTTTCACATGGTAGCTTGCGTTCATGTATTTCACATCCCTACATTAGATTTCTAGGTGCACCCTTTGATCCTAGGGATCATAGACAGATGGTTAGCACATGGTTAACCATGCCTACATGACTCTTAAACTATATAAACTCTGAATAAATCTGTGTAGCAGTTTGCCCATCTTTCTTGATGCTTCTTTGTTACTTGGTGTAACACTCCATATCAGACATCACAAGAGCAGCCAGACCCAGAAAAAAGCACAGGAATGAAGAAAAACAACCACCCAAAGGGAAGGTATTTTTACCATATATCAAAGGAGTCACAGACAGAATAGGGAAACTGATCATGAAATACAACCACCAAATGATCTACAGACCAACCAAGAGGATCCAAGAAGAAGGACAAAAGAGTCCTTCTTACAGCTGGAGGAGTTTACCGCATAACATGAAGCTGTGGACAAGTTTACACAGGGACCACTAAATGCAGTGTGCAAACACGAATCAAAGAACATGAGAGACACTGCAGACTGGGCCAGCCAGAAAAAAATCAGCAGTAGCAGCACATGTTATAAATCAACCTGGACACAAAATGTTATTTTAAAACACATAAATTCTGTACCAGGCCAACAACTATCATGTCAGAATGCACAGAGAAGCTATTGAAATCCACAAACACCTGGGCAACATCAACAAGAAGAAAGAAACCTTAAAAGTAAATAAAATCTGGCTTCCAGTCCTGAAAATCAAATCAAAACTCAACTAAAATCAAAACTCAACACTTGCAAATGAACTCCACCCAGGGACAGGGGGATTTCCAGCAGATAATGGGCCATCAACCAACCATTAGCCAAACAGACACTAATCCTCCCTGCATATCTCCACCCAGAAACTAGCCATTCAAATACACAAATTTACATATCCTCCGCAACAGGGGTTCACAGTGTGTTCCCACACACACTCTTACCCAATCATTCTATGAAAATGCCAGACACAGATGTAGGCGAAATGTCAGAAATAAACTCTGCCAAAACACAGCTTCACAGCTTGGGAAAAAAACAAGGAAAATCCATCAAACTTGACTCCAAAAGCACAAGTTCACCTTCTTCTGTTGTTCTGTGACTCGAGAGATTTGTTGGTTAGTTATTTGCTACTGTCAAGTAAATGAGTCATTGCTATATGTAACTAGTTACTTCCAATCTATGGCAAGAAGTAATTCCTGGGGAAGAAGAGCCAAGCTTCAAAGGCGTAGGAACAATTCCCAGGACGGGTGCTGAAGGTAATGGAATTAAATGAATAATTTCCCCTCAAAAAGGCATGAGTAGAGTTTTTGAGGGAAGATTTATGTCTGTGAATTACTAAGGAATTTTAATAGAAGGGAAAACTGCAGTCCGAAGAAGCCTAAAGTAAACAAATAGTTACTTTTGGTTTTGTCTGATCTTGGAGCTGCCTCCAACATAACTAAAAAGAACATTTTGCTAATAAATCACTAAGGTTGGAGAAAGCAGCAAACAATTGTAGGCAAATGAAAAGGATGATTTAACAGAGGAAGAAATATTTGATCCAACTGGAGAATAAGTGGAAAGCTTTAAAAACGATGTGGTGGAGGAAGGAGGGGCCATTAACAGAAGGGAAGAAATGAAAGTTTGGAGTGTTTTGATTTTCTTATGTCTAAAAAACCAAGAAATACTGCAGTAAAAAGCTGGTTGAGACCACAAACATTAGGTAAACCATCAGATAGATCACATAAGAGATTGGAAAGGATATTTCCGGAAGCACAGAATAACAAGGGTGAACCAGAAGGACTAAGGATGGAAAAAGAAATTACCCCTCCTTCAAGAGCCTCAGCCCCAGATTCTCCATCCCCAAGGGGGAGGGAAAGAAGGAGAGAAAGAACAGAGGATATTAAAACTCATATGGATCCTCTCTTTACAAAAATGATGACAGAATTTAGAGAAGATAAAAAGAGAATGTTTTCAGAGTTTGCAAGCATAAGAGAAGAAATGCAGAAGGAGAGGAAAAGATCTGAAGAAAGATTTGTGGAAATGAGTACAAAAATACAAAGAATACAAGGAGATAGTCTTAATATAGTAAAAGAGAACAAAGAAATAATTAAAATTCAAACACTTCAAGGCAGTCAGATGCAGTCAGATATGGAAAAAAAATAATATGCATGCAAGATTATCAACGCAGGAATAACTTTAGAATAAGGTTCCTGCCAGAATCTGTGGGGAAAGATCAAGGATCTAACTTGAAATCTGAAGTGTTGAAATGGCTACAGCAAGTGACCCCAGATGTGAAATGGAGGGAAGAGTACATCGAGTGGTTCCAAAGAGAACTGACAGGAAGGAGAAGTATTTTGCCAAGAGATGTTATTGTCAGAGTTATTAATTACAATAACAAGGAGGAATTGATGAGAACAGTCAAGAAATATCTAGAGAGACTGAAGTATGGAGATGTAAGGGAGAATTATATAGTGACGACTGTCCACAAACAGTAATCTGGAGAAAATCGATGATGCCTTGTATTGCTACTCTTTTGAAAGCTGGTATAAAATATGTTTGGGGATACCCAGTGTTTTTGAAATTTGAATGGGCAGGAAAAAGATATAGAATGGGAACACCAGAAGAAGGACTGCGACTGTTGGAGGAGTTGGGAACACAGAAGGAGTATGGAGCTGATGGAGGAGCGGACAGCGGAGAAGGAAAAGTTTAGACAGATGAAGAAAGCAGAAGGAAGAAGAATAAACTACAGGGAAAAGAAGAAAAAGAGGGGAAACATTTTTTTTAATTTTTATGATCACTCAGCAGGAGGGAGTTGTTCTGGGCCATTAGATGATCTCTTCACCACTCCTCACCTGGAAGACCTGGGGGGACATGAGCAAGGCAATATGCCTTGGGAAGAAAAGGTGGGGAGGTAAAGAAGGGAAAGGGGGAGGGGGAAGGGAATGGGGAAAAATTGGGAAGGGGTGGGTATGGGGAAGGGAGATCACTTTTAGGAGCCAGAAGATTTTATAGAAAATGTAATAAGGAATCTAATGGTTAATAAATTAAAGATATCAACCTTAAATATTCATTGCCTTGGCATGGTAATAAAATGAAAAAGGATTGAAGCATTATTGAAGAAGGATCAAGCAGATATAATATTTTTACAAGAGACACATCAAAAAAAGGAAGGAGTAAATGAATTGAAATTGAATTGGGTAACAGTTTATGAAAAAAACATATGGAAATTCAAAAGCTATTATGAAAAAGCATATGGAAATTCAAAAGCTAGAGGGGTAGCAATAGTAATAGCAACAGTAATAGTCATTAAAAAGGTGAAAAAAGATGAAAATGGTAGATATATTATAATGCAAGGTGAAATGGGAGAAGATAAATATGTTCTAATGAAAGTATATGCTCCAAATGAAAAACAAGAGGAATTTTATGAGAAAGTATTTAAAGAAATGGAGAATATGCAACAAAATATTGTTGTAGCAGGAGACTTTAACATGCAAATGGAAAGAATAAAAGATAAATCAAATTACCCATTAAGGAAGAAATATAATATTCTCTCTGGCTTTTCTTCGCAAACAAAGATTCAGGAAGGACTCATCCCGCGCTTTCTGCAAGCGCGCTGATGACTAAAAAGGCCAATCCGAGATAAACAAGTCCGGTTGCAAAAAGCACAGCAGAAGGTCTCCTTGGGTGATGTTTTTGGGTTGTGATTCTTTCTGCGTTGTCGTTTCTCTTCAAGACTTGTTCGTCGTGAGTTCTCAAATAAGGCTGCAGCATTGTGGATAGTGCGTCTCCATGCCTCCCGATGTGAGGCCAGGGCGGACCACTGTTGGTGATCAGTTTGGCCAAGCCTGAGATGTTGTTTCAGGGAGTCTTTGTATCGCTTTTTTGGCGCACCCCTCTTACGCTGACCCGTGGCGAGTTCACCGTAGAGTAGTATTTTGGGGAGGCGATGGTCCTCCATCCTAGAAACGTGCCCTGCCCAGCGCAGCTGCGTTCTCAATATCATGGCCTCAATGCTGGTGATCCCTGCTTGCTCAAGGACAGCAACATTCGTCACATAGTCAGTCCAGTGTATATTTAGGATTGTGCGTAGACAGCGCTGATGAAAGCGCTCGAGGAGTCGTAGGTGGTGGCGATAGGTGACCCATGTTTCAGATCCATAAAGGAGGATAGACAGTACGATGGCTCTATACACACTGATTTTTGTGCTTTGCCTCAGGTGTTTATTGCTCCAGACTCTTTTGTGAAGTCTTCCAAATGCACTATATGCCTTTGCTAATCTGTGATCGATCTCTTTGTCAATCTTGGCATCTGAGAAGATGATGCTTCCCAGGTAGGTGAACTGCTGAACGGACTTGAGCACTGATTTGCCGACGGCAATGTGGGGATGGTGGTGTTCGTCCTGTGGTGCAGGCTGGTAAAGAACTTCTGTTTTCTTCAGGTTGACTTCTAGCCCAAACAGCTCGGCAGCTGTTGCAAAGCAGGATGTTAGGTGCTGCAGAGCTGCTTCTGTGTGGGCAACAAGGGCAGCATCATCGGCGAAGAGCAGCTCACGGACTAGATAGTTTAGAGTCTTAGTGTGAGCCCTCAGACGGCTTAAGTTAAACAAGCTACCATCAGTACGGTAGCGTATATAGATGCCATCGTCTTCTTCAAGCTCTGCCATAGCCCTTTGGAGCATCGTGCTAAAGAAGATTGTAAATAAAGTTGGTGCAAGAACACAACCTTGCTTCAGTCCATTAGTTATTAGAAAGGGCTCTGAAAGAGCATCGCCTATCTGACTTGACCACGCTGTCCCTCGGGTAGCAAGATAATCATTTTAAGGAATTTGGGGGGACATCCTAGTCTTTCCAGGATCTGCCACAGACCTTTTCTACTTACAGTGTCAAAGGCTTTGGTGAGGTCGACAAATGTTACATAGAGACCCTTGTTCTGCTCCCTACATTTTTCTTGCAGTTGCCTAAGGGCAAATACCATGTCTGTAGTACTCCTATTGGCTCTGAAGCCACATTGGCTTTCAGGGAGAAGTTCTTCTGCAATAGCAGGAACTAATCTGTTCAGGAGTATCCTTGCAAGGATTTTTCCAGCAATAGAGAGCAGTGTTATGCCTCGGTAGTTTGAGCAATCGGATTTTGCTCCTTTTTTCTTGTACAGGGTGATGATGACTGCATCTCGGAGGTCTGATGGCAGTTCCCCTTTTTCCCAGCAATTCACAAGGAATTCGTGGAATTTTTCATGGAGTGCATGACCTCCGTGTTTCCAAACTTCAGGTGGGATTCCATCAATCCCAGCTGCCTTGCCATTTTTCATCTGCTGTATGGCCTTAAGGGTCTCTTCCAATGTGGGAGCTATGTCCAATTCATATTTCATTGGTTTTTGTATCATATGTTGGATAGCTGAGGCTTGGACTACTCGGTTGGCGCTAAAGAGACTTTGAAAATGTTCAGCCCAACGATTTAGGATGGAGGCTTTATCAGTAATTAATGTTTGACCATCTGTACTGTATAAGGAGCTTTGGACCTGATAAGTAGGTACAAACACTGCTTTAAGAGCTTCATAAAATCCTCTATGATCACCCAGATCTGCACAGCGTTGTGTCTTTTCTGCTATATTGATCCACCACTTGTTCTGCATGTCTCGGAGTTTTTGTTGTAGTTTGCTACATGTGAGGCAGAAAGCTGCTTTTCTTACATGACAGGTTGGCTGGGCGAGGTATGCCTGGTGAGCAGCTCTCTTCCTTGCCAACAGCTCCTGGATCTCTTGGTTGTTTTCATCAAACCAGTCTTGATTTTTCTTGTGGGAGAACCCGAGGGATTCTTCTGCAGACTGGAGGATACTGTTTTTGATATGTTGCCAAAGCACTGTAGGAGAAGGATCTGTAGGATGGTCTTCAGGTTTTGTTTGTAGATTTGCCTGGAAGTTGTCTCTTATGGTAGCTTGTTGAAGATTGTTGACTTTGGGTCTCTTCTTTAAGATGCCACCCCTCTTAGGTTTGAACTTAAGATGAAGATTTAGTTTACATCTTACGAGGCGATGATCTGTTTGGCATTCTGCACTGGGCATCACTCGGGTATGATGGACATCACGAATGTCTCTCTGACGGACTAGAACGTAGTCAATGAGGTGCCAATGTTTGGATTGGGGATGCATCCAGGTTGTCTTCAAGCTATCTTTCTGCTGAAAGATTGTGTTTGTAATAGTCAGCTGTTGTTCTGCACAGAACTCTAGCAGGAGGCGTCCGTTATCATTGAAATTTCCAACACCATGCTTGCCTAAGACACCTTTCCAGGCTTCGGAGTTCTTTCCTACTCTGGCATTGAAGTCACCAAGGATAATAATTTTATCTTCTACAGGGACTTTTTGTATGAGTTGGCGTAGGTCTGTGTAGAATTTGTCTTTCTCTACAGGGTTGGCTTGCATAGTTGGGGCATATATACTAAAGAGAACAACATGTGGGAGGCGTAAGGAAATAATGCAATCAGAGTGTCCTGTTGGCAAGGTTTTGAGTTTGGAGGCAATGGAGTTTTTAATAATAAAGCCTACTCCTGAAAGATGTTTTTCGGTTTTGGGTTTGCCAGACCAGTAAAGTGTGTAGCCGGCGCCATGTTCTTTAAGGCTGCCTTCCTCATGGAAGCGAACTTCACTAAGAGCAGCAATGTCAATATTAAGCCGTGATAGTTCAAGGGCTATTAGGGCAGAACGACGCTCAGGCCGTCCACTATCTTCAGAATCTTGCATGGTTCTGATGTTCCAGCATGCAAGTGTCAGTTTATTTACACCTTTGGAGGCCGGTGTGTGCCTTTGTTTCTTTGCCTTGGTTTGACCGCATCAGAAGATTCCCGTTGGCCGCGGCTAGCCAACCAGGTAGTTGGGGATGAGCTTTCCTTAGGCCACCTTTTCTAGGCCCCTCTCCATATGGAGCAAGCAGTGCTCTCCTTAAAAAAGGCTGCTTGGTCGTTCAGGATGCTGCTGAACAAGACTGTGATCTCCCGGGTCAGCCTCGAGCGACCAATGTCCTGAACCGCCTGCATGCAGGGTTGGGGCTGCGGCTTCTAGTGCATCTTTACACCTGCCGGTTTCGTCCCTCGCCAGTCGCTACAGGGCTTTTTTGGAAATGGATTTGTCCTTCGAGCCTGTGCAATGGATTTTTCTGGTGGAGCTCAGCGTGCACAGAACTGGCCTCACCCTTTAAACCAGAGATTCATCTGCCGTGGCCTTGCAAGCATGGACGTGGCAGTGAGGTCCTCGGGTCGTAGGTTTGATTAGAGTTTCCTTCTCTTAGATGGTTGACCTTACAGGGTTGGATGAGCACCATCTGCCCGGGTTTGGGATTAGAGTTTTCCTTCTCCTAGGACGGTTGCCACAAGGCTAGAGAGCCCATCCTGCCCTTTGACGCTCTTTGTCAGACCCTTCGGTTTTGACCTGTCTGGCATGGGAGACCCTACAGTGGCTATTATGCCACCGCCAGCATAGCTCAAAACATCATTAGGGTACGCAAGCCTCTCTCCCACGACAAGGGGGCGTCAATGGAGAGGAATATAATATTACAAATTTAAATAAAATAATAAAAAGAAAGGGGTTGAAAGATGTGTGGAGATTCGTAAAGGGAGATGAAAGGAAATATACATATTTTTCAATGGTACATAAGAGTTATTCAAGAATTGATTATATTTTTGTATCAAAAATTTGATTGATAAAATCATAAATTCAGAGATAGGAAATATAAAATTAACAGACCATGCCTTGGTCGATGTGGAGATAATAATGAAGAGAGATTATGAACAGCTGAAAAGGTGGAGGCTGAATACAAAGATTTTAAATTACAGAGAAATAGTAGAAAAAATTGAGCATGAATGGCAAAAATTATGGGTATTAAATGATAAAGAAATATCAAAAGGAATTTTGTGGGCTACTATGAAAGCTGTGACAAGGGGGATATGCATAAAAGAAACCTTTAACTTAAAAAAAGGCAAGAAGAAAGAAAGGGGAAATTAGAAAGGGAAATAGAATTATTGGAAAATAAATATATATTAGACAAGGTAAAGCAAACTTATATTGAGTTATGAGCAAAGAGGGAGGAATTGGATAAAATGGAAGTAGATGTAGTACAGGAAAATTTAATTTATTTAAGAAGGGAGTATTTTGAATTTAGTAATAAAAATTCAAAAATGTTGGCTAGATCCACACAGAAGAAGAAAATGGAAAATATGATAAATGGGATTAGAGATAAAACAGGTAAAATGTGTAGAACAATGAAGGAAAAACTAACAATTTTTGAGGAGTTTTATAAAGACCTGTACCAGTCAGGGAATAAATCAGTGGAACAAATAGAAAAATATGTGGGGGGAAATTGGAAGATTAAAATAGAAGATGAAGATAGGGATTTATTAGAAAAATCCAATTATGATAATGGAAGTAGAGGAAGCAATAAATAATTTAAAATGTGGGAAAGCTCCAGGAATGGATGGGTTAGGACCAGATTATTATAAAGTCTTTAAAAAGAAGTTAATACCTAAATTATTAGAATTATATAACAATATAATAACGGGAGATAAAGTCACTCCATCATGGCAACAATCATTGATAATACTGATACCAGAGCCAGATAAGGATTTGATGGACCCGGGATCATACAGGCCCATATCATTGATAAATCAAAATGCAAAGTTATTATCAGCAATAATGGCAAAGAGAATGAATTGGGAATGAATTGAGAATGAATTTAATATGTATAAATATATATTAAAGGATCAATGTGGATTTGTGAAAGGAAGACAAATGTCAAACTTGATAGGAAGGGTGTTAAATAAAATACATATAATTGGCAAAACAAAAGTAAAAGCAGGGATATTAGCATTAGCTATATTTAAAGCATTTGACTGTGTGGAATGGCCAACATTAAAAATAATATTGAAAGAATTTGGAATGGGGAAGAGATTTAGAGGATTAATAGATCAATTGTATTCCCATAACACAGCTATAGTGATGGTTAATGATGGAATAACAAGAGAAATAAAAATAACGAGAGGAACAAGACAAGCTTGCCCACTTTCTCCAATATTGTTTGCAATGGTAATAGAAATTCTAGCAAACGTGATAAGAAATGATAATAGTATAGAAGGAACTGGATTAGAAACAAAACATAAGATAAGCTTGTTTGCTGATGATACATTGCTAACAATTAAGGATTTGATTAATGGAATAGAAAAAAATTAAGAACATTTGAAAGTATTTGGGGAGATGATAGGCTTACAGGTTAATTGGAATAAATCAGATATGATGTTGTTTAACTATACTAAGGAAGAAGAAAATATATTTGTAAAAGAGAAAAAATTAGAAGATTAAAAAGTAATATTATTTAGGAATAAATATTACAAAAGATTTAAAAGAATTAGAAGAGAAAAATATTATGGTATTAAGGAAAGAAATGGAAAAGAAGTTGGAAGAATATAAAAATATTCAACTATCATGGTTTGGAAGAGTAGCTTCAGTTAAAATGAAAGTATTACCTAAACTAATTTTTTTTGTTTAGAATGTTACCAATAAAAATATCAGAAGTAGAACAGAAAAAATGGCAAAATATATTGAATAAATATTGTAATGGAGGGAAAAGGACAAGATTAAATAAATTATTTTGGTATATATCACAGAAGGAGGGAGGACTTGGTCTTCCCAAAATAAAAGGATATTATGAAGCTAATCAATTGAGATATGTTAGAGAAGGAATTGTAGGACAGGGGGATTTAGAATGGTTAGAGACAGAAACAGGGAGAATAGAAAAGAGAATATGGAACATATTTTTGGTAATTTTACCAAAAAGGAAATTAAAGGATTTGCGAACCCATTTTTGCAAAATATATGGGAAATATGGTGTAAATATAAGAGAGAATTTTTGCCTATTGATTCAGTATTAACACCAGTTATAATGGGGAAAAAATTCCCAAATAATTTGAAGGAAAAAATGGGAAAGGAATTAAAGAAAAGAGGACTAGACAAAATAGAGGGATGGATAGGATGGGTGAATGAGAAAGGGAGTATAAGAGAGAAATTATGTGGAATGAAAATTTTATGGTTTAATTGCATACAGTTAGAACAATGAATTAAAAACTGGAAAAAGAATCATAAAGAAACAAGGGAATTTACAAAATTTGAAAATTTGGTGAAAAAAAGGTGAAAAGAGGGATGATAATGAAAGTGTGAAAGGTATTACAAGTGAATTATATAAAATATTGGTAAAAAATAAGGATAAAAAAGACAAAAGGGAATGTTTAAGGAGAATATGGGAGGAAGATTCGAAACCAAAAATTGGAGATCATGAATGGGATAAGATTTGGAAACAAAGAGATCTAAAAAAATATGTCAATACGGATAAAAGAAAATTACTATAAAATAATGTGGAGATGGTACTTGACACCAGTAAGATTGCATAACATAGGCAAGAATATTTCTAAATATTGTTGGAGAGGTTGTCAAGAAATAGGTACATATATGCATCTGTGGTGGAATTGTAAATTTGTACAGCAGTTTTGGGAAATGGTTTTTATAGAATAGAGAATATTCTGAATAGAAATATAGAAAGGAAACCAAACATAGCATTGATGTCAATTTATAATGGAGAGAATGGGAACCAAGCAGAAAAGGATTTAATAACAAATTTATTAATGGCAGCAAGATTAATTATAGCAAGACATTGGAAAATGCAAATAAATGTACAAGTGGAGGAGTGGTATAAAGAAGTTTGGAAAATGGCAATAAATGATATGTTACCATGTAGAATTAAAGTAAGAAGAGGAAGTTGGAAAGAAAGTGATTTTGATAAAATTTGGAAAGTATTTGTTAAAAAAGTATTACAGACAAAAGATGGGAGGTTACCTCCATGAGAAGAAATGAGATTCTGGAAAAATTAGATAAGGGATAATGGCTCCGGTGAAGGGGAGCATTGAGGTGGGGGGGGTAGGGGAATTAATATTTTTGAAAAGAATCATAGTAAAAAAATTATGTTAAGTTTTGAAATTAGTTAATAGAAAAATTGTGATGTTTATGGTAATTTTATGTGTTATACTAAATAAGTATTGATTGGGTATTATAATGTATGATTATAAAATTAATAAAAATATATTTTAAAAAAGAAGTAATTCCTTAAATAGCAGTCAATTCATGGAGTTCCACAGGATTTAAATTTCAGTAAATTGTTTTTGTCTATATGTTGAAGATTGCCTATACTCAGCACTGAATGTTGTGCTGTGGATAAAATATGGAAGTGGGAATAGGGTGAAAGAAAATATGCGAGGGCACAAAGACTGTGAAAGATTAACATGTTCTTCCAAGTGCTGTCTGTCACATACTTTTCATGAAAGAACATTTCCTGCCTGAGATATGCTGAGAATAACTGCATCATTCTTGTTGCTGTGATATAATTTCTCCCTCCTCCCATTGTTATGTTTCCTTCCAGTGCTTGTACTGTGACACATGGTGAGACAGACCAGACAACTCCCTGTAGAAATAACATGACTTCTGTTAAGACATTTTTGCATTACTTTAAATTGTATGGCATAATGAATAATGAGAAAAAAGGGCACAACTGTATATAACTTTCCCAGTGCTCCTGCTGAGGTCACTGACTGGGAAGGTGTCTTTTTGTAAGAAATTTTATTTATGTTAGAAAGGTATCATTCACTTCTGTTTGAGAATAATTTTTCCGTGTCATCAATGAGAAACTGTCAGCTTTAAATGTGAAAGTACAATGATGGGATTTAGTTATTAATTAAATGTATCAGCAACACACACACACATTCTATGTAGTTCTTGTACAAGCTGTTTTTGCTGGATCAGTCTCAGAATTGCACCACCACTGACAAATTGTTAGCTTGTCCTATATTTACTTCAGTTAAAGGAAGACAATGAATTTTGCCTTTGAAATGTATGATTAATAGGTTGACCATGATAGCAACCAACAGGTCTGCAGCATAAAGAAAAATAAATATTGTCCAAGCCCACTCTATAATATGGGCCAGTTCTTTTTCCTTGTAGTATGACCTACTTCTCCTACTAGAGGTAGGCGAGGTTCTTTCTGCTGCTTTCTATTCCATTCATTAATGAAGCACATCTTTTTATGATGGGTAAAACCTGTCAATGGCTCCCAATATCACAGCTTTTCCATAACTGCCCTCTGGGTGATAGGTCCCTTTCACTGCAGTTACAATATACTGGCAGTCACATGACACCAATGGGCATGATTCTCTCCTCACCTCCTCTTCTCCCCCCCCATCATTATTCCAAACCAAGCTGATGTCCTTTTCTTTTCTATTTCTTTTCTTTTTTATATTTCATCATATCACCATAATTTCATAACTGCAGTAAAATAAAAAAAATATATAATCCAAAAGGGCATAAGGCAAGGTGGGATTATGGAGGCCATGCAGTAGAGAGAGAGTGGAACCATAGATCACCAAAGCAGTGCCATAGCACTATTGCAGAGAAGTGTGATAATGAATTTTCCCAAACAGGTGTTTCCATTTCATTAAACTAATGTGATTATGGCAAAACAGCAGGCTGGTGTGATAGAGTCCTTTGATGTATGACCCTATGAATGAGAGACCTGCAAGTCACCCAGTCATCTACAGCCCTGTTCAGGTCTTGCAGCCTCAGGGCCATGGCTTCCTTGATTAACCATTTGAAATGCTGTCTTCTTCTTTTCCTACTACCTTCTAACTTATTGAGCATTATTGTATTTTCTAGTGAGTAATGACTTCTCATGATATGTCCAAAGCATGACAGTTTCAGTTTAGTCATCCTTGCTTCTAGGGTGACTTCAGGCTTGATTTGCTTTAGGACTAATTTATTTATATTTTTAGCTGTCCATGGTATCCACAGAATTTTTCTCCATTTCAAATGGATTTTCTTCCTATCAGCTTTCTTCACTGTCCAGCTTCACAACCTAGAACCTGGAAATATAATGGCATAGACAATCCTAACTTCAGCATTCTTTAAGCCAAGATCTTTTCTAGTGCTTTCATAGCTGCTCTTCCAAGTCTTAGGGGTCATTTACACGGCAAAATAAATCCTCAAAGAATGCAACAAGAAGCCTGATAGTTCCCATGCATTTCGAAGCAACAGCGCCCTTTTCAGAAGGAAGGGGTGCAAAAAACCCATAAGTTGCGCAGTATCAGCTTTCGCTAGTTTTCCGCACTTTTTGGATTAAGTTCATGAAAATGCGCATAATTTATCGATCGGAACTAACGATCGTGTAAACTGGCATCTGCCTTTTCAAATTACTGTGAGCAGAGCTGAATCCTGATTGGTTGGAGTGACCATTCTGCTTTATTTGAATAGACTGAGGGGTTGGAGAGAAGAAATTCACCCTCCTTCTGCTTGCAGCCCACTTTGGAAAATCGAGCCATTCCTGTCTGTCTGTCAGGGGGTGGGGGGGGTGGGAAGATGCTTCGCTGCTTCTCTGGTGTGTGTGTGTGTGTATGTGCTGGGAAACAGCCGATCGCATGTTTGTTCTTTTGTTTATTTGTGCTTCCATTCACTTGCCTTTATTCAAGGCTTCAGAGGGAGGGAAAACAAATGAGGCAAGCCCTAGTTCTGTGGTGTGTGTTTGTGTGTGCATGCATGAAGGGGATCATGCTTTTGCTTGTTCGTGCTTTCATTGACTCCTTTCTTTATAGAAGCCTTTCGGGGCTGGGGAAGACAAGGGAGTTTGACAGATCGTTCTTTCGATGTCTTGTTTGTTTGTCCTTTTTCTTTCCTCTCATTATTTAAGGTCTCCATGACCCCCTCCTTGCTCCCTCCCCGCCTCCTGCCTGGCTTTAATCATCTGGAGGCGATCCCCCCCCCCAACTTTGCCTGTGTGAATTAAGGAAAACAGAAAGTGTCTGGATCTGGCTTCATCATCCGAAAATCCCAGGCATCGTGTGATTTATGCACTCCTGATGCAAAAGGATGGTAATCCGGAATCTGGCGAACTTTTTCCTGTCGTGGAACTGGCCCCTTAGTCTTCTCCTGATTTCTTGACTGCAGTCTCAATTCTGATTAATGATTAATTGATTGATTGATTGATTGATTAATTAATTAATTTTAAACATCAACAATACAGTTAACAATCAAAATAATATTCATTCAAAAATATATAAACAAATAAAAGAAAAAGGTAGAAAAATAACAAAGAAAGAGAAAAAAGAAATATAAGTAAAGCACTATAAGGCTCTAACCCCCCCATCCTAACCATTAAAAAAAGAAAAAAAGTGTTATACTTTTAGTACAGATCCACCTAAATAATCTGACTAATTACTAATAACAATAACCACCGATTATTACATTGTTGTATTTCTTATTGCTCAAAAGGTTTCCAGTAATTCAAAAAGGCTTCAATTGGCTTGAACTTTAGAACCCTCATTAATTTGGCAATTTGGATCTCATTAATTTGGCAATCAGTGATCTTAACAATCCATTCTTCAATTGGCAGTGCTTCAGCCCATTTCCAAGTGTGATCATGCAATATTCTTGCTGCATTGTCATATATTGAAGAAGTAATTCATATTAACTATCCTTTATCCATAATGCCGAATCGAAATATTTCTGGTAAAATTACAAAATCTACCTTTAAAATGTTTTAGATTTATGAGATCTGTCTATTAAATAATGAAACTGTGTTTCTACCTTTCAAGCAAATCAGGAAGAACTTATTGTGAACACTTGAGTGGTGAAGTTGAAGGCTTTCATGGCGTATCCACTCTGATTCGTGACTGAGCCAAGGGACACAGTATATAACCCCCCCCACACCCCTACTACACCATTCTCTGAAGATGCCAGCCACAGATGCAAGTTGAAATGTCAGGAATAAACTCTTCCAGAACATGACCTCACAGCCCGGGGAAAAAAATGCACGAAAAACCTTGAGTTGTGGGTGACTTTGAACATGTCTGAACCTGCTGTTCAGTTAACTGTCAGTTGTTGTTTAAAGCAGCTGTGTTGTCTGTTGTGTGCCAGAAAAATGCCAAGTTAAAAAGTTGAGCAACGTGACATTTTGCAGCAACTTGAGGCAGACCCAAACCTTTTCTTTCTTTTTTTTAAATCATCATTTGTGATTAAATCTGGATCTTCCAGTATTTTCCTGAGACAAAACAACAGTCAATGCGCTGGAAAACACCATCATTGCCAAGAATGAAAAAAAAAGCAAATCAAAGCAAGCCCACATTCAAAACTATGCTCTTTGTTGTTGTTGTTTTTACATCAAGGGTGCAATTTTGTCAGAATGGGTTCCAGAAGGCAGAACAGTGAACCAGCATTATTATGAAGAAGTTTTGACAAAGCTGAGAGAAAGAGTCAGAAAAAAAAGTCAGAACTATGGAAAAAATGGTTTCATTCTTCATCAAGACAATGTGTTTGCTCACACAGCACTTTCTGTGAAGCTGCTTTTGGCTGATAAACACACTACTACACTTGAACATCCTCCATATTCGCCAGATTTGGCACTATGTGACTTTCTTCTTTTCCCTAAAGTGAAATTGGTGCTTAAAGAACATGTTTTAAGTCAATTGATGCAGTATGAAGACAATGGCAGATGTGTTGACACAGCTGAAATTGTTTTATAAAATGTCCATCCTCTTCACTAGGTTAGCCATATTCTTAGATATACAGAACATATGTTCTGGATTCACGATGATTTGGAAAAAAAATGTATTCTCTAGAATTTAGCTGCAAATCTCCAACCGTCTTTAAATCCCAAGGACTCTGTATATTTGAAGAAGGTTCTAGGTAGTCTCCCTTGACCTTCCTTGATACTTTTTCTAGAACATTTATCTTTATTAGCATCAACAACCCCATTCTAATTACTCATGAAAATCAGATTTAAAATAATTTTAATTGTCCTATAATATCTAATCTTAATGAGTCCAGTTTCTTTACTAAATTCCCATTATTTTATGTTACATGTTTATTTAAATCTAAAATCTGTTTGGACATCTCAGATATTGAGGCTTGAATTTTAATAAGCTTTTAATAATAACCCAGCTTTGGATTCTCCCTGTTATGGGTTCTCCCTGTTTTTCTGGTGGCCATATTTATGATGTCTTATAAATCACTGTCTGCTTAAATTCTGGCATCAAGAGGCAATATTTATTTCCCCTTTTCTGTAATGTGGCTTCCATATAAACCTTTTAATTGCTTGAGTTTTGGAGACACTACATCTATTTTTTTCCAGTTCTAATTGCCACTTGGATTATGGTTATATTGATGGGTTTTCCCTAAAGCTTTATTGATGTTATTTAGTCAGATTATGCATTAGATCCTTTCACTGCTTTTGCTGCATCTCTCCTCAGTATAACTGCCACCCCATTTCTTTTGAGATTTCAATTTCCTGTGTATAACACTAAGGACTTTATCAGTGTGATATACTGAGAACACACGCTCACATTCACTCAATAGGAATTCTTTATTGGTAAGGAGACATGTGTCAGGAACATGAAACAAAGCCAAGACTGGACACAGCCAGCACAAACCTCCAGATAAATCCCCACCGTGTGAGAATGGTGTGTAGGGGGGGAGAGAGAAACAGCCCTTCTTGCACCTGGAGAATTGACCTTGAGCTTCTGTGAAGAGCAGCGTTCCCAGGCCAACAAGGCGGGCTGGCTCACCTCCAAAATTCCAGGGGCCTAAGCAAGGGAACCAGACCAGAGGCAGCCTCATGTCAAGGTCTTCCATGAATTCCACTCTCAAGCTGGCCTGGGGGATAAACCCTCTCTTTAATTCCTGTGAATTGGGGGAGGGATTTTTGGGTTGGCCTTCCGGATATGGACTAACTGGGGAGCAACCCAGCTTATGGTTTCTCCTTAGAGTTCAGATGTTTTTGTCAAAGGGAGGCTGGGGATGGTTTTTTGAAGATTACCTCCTGCCTTAACAATTCCCACACTAGGTTGCTCCCCCATTGCAGATCTCTCAGAATGAGGTTAAATCAGTTATAGCGAAATGAAAGTGGCCCTTTATATCCCAGCTTATGTCTGGTCTCTTTATTTGTGTCTGGTTTCCTCATTCCTGAATCTACCATCAAAGGTTACTTTGGGGCTGCAACTCCTGTAATTCATCAAGCAGTATGACCACTGTCCATGCTGCCTAAGAGAATATGGGATGTTTCAAATATGGAAAAATGGGGATCTGGAAGTTTTCATAGCTCTGATCTCAGTACTTTACTTCTTTGTTTGAAAATGACTTGGCTGCTAGAATGTAAACTAAATTTTAAAAGTCTGTATCTATGTATGGCTTTTATAAAGCTGTTACATTTTTGCTGATTAACAAAGATCAGATTGTTTTATCAACAGGGATTATAAAGCAAATAACAACATACTGTATACCAGTGATTCCCAAAGTGGGCACTACCACCCCCTGGAGGGCTCTGCAGCAATCCAGGGGGGTGGTGATGGCCACAGGTGCATTTGGAGGTGATGAATAACTGTAAGGGGGTGGTGAAAGCATAAAATAAAGAATATAAGATTTAGAAAAATTGATTTATGTATTCCGCTCATAACAGTTAATTTTTTTTAACAACGTACTGGAAGTTGGCTCGGTTCCTGCATACTCCCTCACTTGCATTGAGGTATGTGCAATCGCGCACTGCTACTGTTCATATGGTGCCACTGAATTGTCGTTCCAAAACACGTTAGCACTATGAGCTTTGCTGCGGGCAACTGCCACTCGTGCGATTGGTCAATCGCAAGGCCAAAGCCTGGAATGGCAGCAGCAGTACTGGCTACTGGCAGTACTACCAACAGATTTTGGAGCACAACAGACAATTTGTTGACAATATAATATTGAATATTTTAAATATGGCTTTATTGAGTCACCTGTAAACAATACATTACCAATGTGGCTGATTTGCCAGAAAGTTTTCTCAAACGAAGCTATGAAGCCTTCCAGACTACAAGAACATTTGACTAAAATTCATGGTGATAAAAAAGATAAGGATTTATCTTATTTTAAAACACTAAAAGAAATATTTATCAAACAACCGACACTGGCAAAACTCTTTTCAACAGCAACCACACAAGCTGGCGATGGCTTGCTTGCTTGCTTCTTACAATATTTCGTTAATGATTGCCAAATTGGAAAAACCTCATACTATTGGTGAAGAACTAATTATACCGGCTATAAGTGAAGTAATACGTACTGTGCTACACAAGCCAGCATCTGATATTATCAAGAAAATTTCGTTGAGCAATAATACAGTGCAAAGAAGAATTGATGAAATGGCTCAAGATGTTGAAGATTCATTGTGTGGCAATTAAAAAAACATCTTGGATTCCTATTCAACTTGATGAGTCAATTTTGTTTGGAAATGAAGACTTACTTTTACCATACGTGCGGTTCACAAAGGAAGAACAAATTTGCCAAGAATTATTTGCTAAAATATTTGCAAACTGATACTAAAGGAGAATCAATATTTCATGCATTGGATGAGTTTTTTAAAAGAAAAAGAAATATCTCTGAGTAATATCTTATCAGTAGCCACAGATGGTGCTCCAGCGATGGTAGGGCACTACAGGGGTTTTCTTGCCTATTTAAAAAAAGGAGATGCCGAATGCATTCACAGTATATTGTATTATCCATTGTCAACATCTAGTTGCCAAAAATTTAAGTGCACACCTATCATTACAATATAGAATCATAGAATCATAGAATTGCAGAGTTGGAAGAGACTACGAGGGCCACCCAGTCCAACCCCCTGCCATGCAGGAAATCACGATCAAAACATCCCTGACAGATGGCCATCCAGCCTCTGTTTAAAGACCTCCAAGGAAGGAGACCCCACCATGCTCTGAGGGAGTATGTTCCACTGCCTAACAGCTCTGACTGTCAAAAAGTTCCTCCTAATGTTGAGGTGGAATCTCTGTTCCTGGAGCTTGCATCCATTGCTCTGTGTTCCAGTCTCTGGAGCAGCAGAAAACAAGCCTGCTCCATCCTCAATGTGACACCCCTTCAAATACTTAAACAGGGCTATCATATCACCTCTTAACCATCTTTTTTCCAGGCTAAACATACCCAGCTCCACTAAGTCTTTCCTCATAAGGCATCATTTCCAGACCTTTCACCATTTTAGTCGCCCTTCTTTGCACACACTCAAATTTGTTAATATCCTTTTTGAATTCTGGTGCCCAGAACTGGACACAGTATTCTAAGTGAGGTCTGACCAAGGCAGAAAAGAGTGGCACTATTACTTCCCTTGATCTAGATGCAATACTTCTATTGATGCAGCCCCAAACTGCATTGGCCTTTTTAGCTGCCACATCACACTGTTGACTCATGTTCAACTTGTGGTTTACTAGGACTCCTAGATCCCTTTCACATGTAGTCTCATTCAGCCACGTCTCCCCCATCCTATATCGATGCATTTCATTTTTTTGCCCTAAGTGCAGTACCTTACACTTCTCTGTATTGAATTTCATTTTGTTAGCTTTGGCCCAGCTCTCCAGTCTATCCAGGTCATTCTGAATTTTGATCCTGTCCTCGAGGGTATTGGCTACTCCTCCCAATTTGGTGTCATCTGCAAATTTGATAAGTATCCCCCTAATTCCATCATCCAAGACATTGATAAAGATGTTGAATAGCACTGGCCCAGGACCGAACCTTGTGGCACCCCACTGGTCACATCTTTCCAAGACGAAAAGCAGCCACTGCTGAGCACCCTTTGGATTCGGCCGGTCAACCAATTACAAATCCCTTGAACAGTTAACTTGTCTAGCCCACATTTTACAAGCTTGTTTGCAAGAATGTCATGGGGAACCTTGTCAAAGGATTTACTGAAATCAAGGTATACGATATCCACAGCGTTCCCTTCATTTACCAAGCTGGTCATTTTATCAAAAAAAGATATCAGATTAGTCTGGCATGACTTGTTTCTCTGAAACCCATGTTGACTTTTTGAGATTATGGCATTGCCTTCTAAATATTCACAGACTCTCTGTTTAATGATCTGCTCTAGAATCTACCCTGGTATTGATATCAGGCTAACTGGATGATAATTTTTGGGATCCTCTTTTTCCCCTTTTTGAAGATAGGGACAATGTTTGCCCTCCTCCAGTCTGCTGGGACTTCTCCTGTTCTCCAGGAGTTCTCAAAGATGATTGCCAATGGCTCTGAGATTACATTTGCCAGCTCTTTTAATACCCTTGGATGTAGTTCATCTGGTCCTAGAGATTTAAATTCATTTAGTTTAAGAAGGTGTTCCTCTACTACCTCTTTGCTTATTCTATGCTGGATTTCCCCTATTGTGTCCTCTGTTCCATTATCCTCAGGTTGGTCCCCCTTTTCCTTTTCTGAAAACACAGAGGCAAAGAAGGTGTTGAGTAATTCTGCCTTTTCTCTGTCCCCTGTTAGCATTTTGCCATCTTCTCTGCATAGTGGCCCTACCATTTCCTTCTTCCTCCTTTTGCTGTGGATATACCCCCAAAAAACCCTTTGTATTGTTCTTAACCTCTCTAGCAAGCCTGAGCTCATTCTACACTTTAGCTTTTCTGACTTTACTCCTACACGTGTTCGCTATCTGTTTGAATTCTTCTTTGGTGATTTCCCCCTTTTTCCATTTCCTATACATGTTCTGTTTAAAACGTAGCTCCGTTGAAGTTTCTTTAGTCATCCATCCTGGTTTCTTGAGACACCTCCCTTTTTTCTTCCTCAATGGTACTGTTTGAAATTGTGCCTTCAATATCTCCCTTTTGAGAAAGTTCCGTCCATCTTGAGGTGTCTTCTCTTTTAGTATTCCTGACCATGGGATCACCCCCAGTGTTTCCCTGAGTTTATTGAAATCAGCTCTCCTAAAGTTGAGAATGCATGTCTGACTATGCCTGGCTTCTCCTTTCCATTGTATAACAAACTCCAGGAGAACATGATCACTCTCACCTAAGGATCCCACCACTCTCACCCCATTAACCAGGTCATCTCTGTTGGTTAGGATCAGATCTACAATAGCTGACCCCCTTGTTGCCTCTTCCACCTTTTGGAGCATGAAATTGTCTTCCAGGCAAGTCAGGAATTTGCTAGACCTTGAAGTTTTGGTTGAGTTAGATTGCCAGCAAATATCAGGATAGTTGAAGTCACCCATCACTACTACATCTTTCATTTCTGCGTGTGTGTTCATCTGTTCTAGAAAGGCATCATCCAGTTCCTCCGTCTGACTTGGGGGTCTGTAGTAGAGTACCACAATAACATCCCTGTTGTTTCCCTCCCCTTTAATTCTTATCCAGATGCTCTCCACCTGGCTTCCAGTATTGATGTCATGGATTTCTTCACTGGTGTAAATATCCCTGACATATAATGCTATACCTCCTCCTTTCCTGTTTGGCCTGTTTCTCTTATAAAGTTTATACCCCTCTAGTCCTACATTCCAATCATGAGACTCATCCCACCAGGTTTCAGTAATGCCTATTATATCATACTTGCTTTGTAGTGCGAGGAGTTCAAGTTCATCTTGCTTATTTCCCATGCTCTGTGCATGGGTGTAGAGACATCTAAGACCTTGTGTTCCCTTCACTTGCTGCCTGTCCAAGTTTTTTGCTTCCCACTGTTGGGTCCTTGCGCTGTTTGCCTTGTTCCCTCTATGACAGTTGACTATTTTCTCCATCTCTTTTGCCTTCCAGAATACTGTCTCCCTCCCCCATTTGACTCAGTTTAAAGCCCTCCTGATCAAATTCTTGAGACTGTTGGCAAAAACGTTTCTGCCAACTGTTGTGAGATGCACCCCATCTCTTGCCAGAAGTCCCCCCTCATGGAAGCGCAGCCCATGATCCAAGAATCCAAATCGTTCTCGGCGACACCATCTATGGAGCCAGTTGTTTACGTCGGCTATTTTCCTCTCCCTCCCTGGACCATGCCCTTCAACTGTCAGAAGAGATGAGATGACCACCTGTGCATCCATTTCTTTCAGCTTCCTCCCCAGAGCCTCATAATCTCTTCTGATCTTCAGAAAGTTGTACCTTGCAGTATTGTTGGTTCCCACATGGACCAAAAGGAAGGGGTAATGATCTGTAGGCTTGACGAGTCTTGTCAGCCTCTCTGTCACATCACGGATCTTTGCCCCAGGGAGAAAACACACCTCCCAAGACATCTTGTCAGGCCCACAAACCACTGCTTCTGTACCCCGCAGCAAGGAGTCCCCCACCACCACCACCACACTCCTCCGCTGAGGCTTCGCAGCTGCTTTTCCTTGTGGTGGTCCTCTCAAGGTCCCCTGCTCTGCCCCTGAAGTCTGTCCGTGCTTGTCTTCCTCATTGTCCTTGATAAGGGAGAGGGCTTCGAATCAATTCTGTAGCTGCAAGCTGCTCGAAGAATCCCTGGGTGTTCTTGTTCTGTGTGTGACATTCTCCAGCTATCAACCTCCTGTGTCTGTGGAGTGACACTCTCCTCCCCAGCCAGTTCCTCTATGTGGTCCCCGCCGAAGACTGTTTGTTCTGTTCTGTCCAGGAAAACCTCTTGTTCCCAAATGTGTTGAAGTGTAGCTAGCCTTGTCTCCAACTGCTGGACTTTCTCCTCCAGGAGGGCTACCAACTTGCACTTGGTGCATGTTATGTTCCCCACGTCTGTAGCCAAGAAGACAAAATCCCACAAGTGTTGCAGGTGACCATAGCAGCCCCCTCAGTGTTCATGGTGAGAGGTTTTAGAACTCTTAGTTAATGCTGACAACTCTAAGCTGTACTCTTAGGTATGCTGTATTTTTTGTTGGTCACTCAAATTCGTGTGCCATTAGGCTTGCACCTCACCAACAAGCAGCCTCTCCCAAGAGTTTAAAAAAATTCAAAATCCCAGAAGCTCCACCCCCCTCACCAACAAACAGCCTCTCCCAAGAGTTTTAAAAAAATCAAACTCCCAGAAGCTCCACCCCCACCAACAAGCAGCCTCTCCCAAGAGTTTTAAAAAAATCAAACTCCCAGAAGCTCAACCCCCCTCACCAACAAGCAGGCTCTCCAAAGAGTTTTAAAAAATTCAAAATCCCAGAAGCTCCACCCCCCTCACCAACATGCAGCCTCTCCCAAGAGTTTTAAAAAAATCAAACTCCCAGAAGCTCCACCCCCCTCACCAACAAGCAGCCTCTCCCAAGAGTTTAATTTTTTTAAAAAAAATGTAATTAAAGCTATCAACACAATCAGAAGCAAATCATTGAATGACTGATTATTTAAACAGCTTTGTATTGAAAATGATGAAGAATTTAATCGTTTGCTGCTTCATACAGAAGTTCGTTTGTTGTCAAAGGGTGCCTGTTTAGATAGGTTCTATAAGCTGTTTAACTCGGTGCTGGAGTTCTTGAAATATAAAAATGATGCTTTACGATCCAATTTAATTCAATCCAAATGTGACATCGCTTACTTGACAGACTTGTTGCAAAAATTTAATGAAAGCAATCTTCAGCTTCAAGGTGATAAACTGAATTTAATAAAAACAATATCTGTTATTTCTGCATTTGTGACAAAACTTCTTCTGTACAAACAAAATTTTGGACAAGGGGAATTCAGCCAGTTCCCAAATTTATCAGGAGCAGAAAAAAAAAGATGAAGACATACTTTCTTATTGTGAGCACTTGGATGCTCTCCGTCCAGATTTTAATCAACAATCTGATATTTTGAAAATGAACATACCTGATTGGATTTTGGATCCTTTTTCAAGTGCAAACACAGAAGAATCTCCACAGTTACAAGAAGAACTGATGAAAGTAACTACAAATGATGAATTGAAATTTAAATTCAAAAGTGGCTACCAACAATTCTGGCTGCAAAAGGAGATCCCTACGGCTTATCCTGAAATATGGGCTGTAATTCAAAAGTTCTTAATTGCATTTCCTTCATCATATTTAGTGGAATGTGGATTCAGTGCAGTAACCAATTTATTAACAACAACAACAACAACAACAACAACAACAACAAAAGAAACGGATTGCAAATAGTCAATCACGGTGATTTAAGATTACGGCTGATGAAAACAGAATTGAGGATTACTAAATTGGTAGCAGCATACCAGGTTCATCCTTCTCATTAAGATGATTTCGAATGTTTTAACTTTTTTTGTATTACCTTTCTATTCTGAGTTCAATAAATAGTTTCATAATTTCAAACTTCAATGTTTCTAATTTACACCTTTCTTTACTATTACAAAAAGGTAGAAACATTAATACATATATCCTTCTGTTTAATTGCTATTAAAATTAAAAAAAAATAATTTCCAGGGGGCACTGAGTAATATTTTTTCTGGAAAGGGGGCAGTAGGCCAAATAAGTTTGGGAACCACTGATGTAAATGAACTATTATGAAACATGTCTTACCACTATGCACTTATAGTATAGGCCTGCTACTCTTGAAGAAGTGTATCATACTCTTGGCCTGCTGCTGTTTGTCCCTTCATTGGCCACATTGTCAACAATTTGTCAATTAAATTATAATCCAGTATTTAGGACTTCTTTTCTATATATATTCTATTCATAAAATACTTTAAAGAATTGCAGGTAGGCAGCAAATTATATCCACCTGCTGACATTGTGCCAAGCAGAAAGAATGTTTCAGTATATGATATTTGCAACTGAAGTTCAGTGTTACTTAATATACAGCCTGGATGCCAATATGTGGTATTATTCATGCTATGCATATTTGGTATTTAAAGTTTTACTACTACATCCTCTGAGAATAAGAACTGTATCACCACATTTGAAATGTAAAGACTTTTCTTTCGTTAAAGATGCTACTTTGCATGTTGACATGCTCCAAGAAGCATATTTAGCTATGCTTCTTAGAGCTTTATAATTGGCAGCTGAGACTCACACATTGCTGGAGCTATTCAAAAAGTATTTGGTAATTTAACTCTTTTTCAGATGCCAAATAACCTAAAAGCATTATTTGAATTTTTTATATTTAATCACTTGGTTTTTCAACAAGTTATAGCTATGTTTTTATTATCCAAGGTTATATGTGTACTTGATGTCTATTTACTAAAGGCATATGTCCTTGTTGCTCTGCTGTTGAACTGGCAAAGATCCCATGATTATGCTGCTTCAACAGCTACTGATCAGAAAATATTCAAAACTGTAGCATCACAACAATGAGCAAAACTCTAAAAATTAACAGATAGTTCAGCTCTATCTATTGCATGCATTTGGTATCAAAATCATTTATAATGAAACTTAAGCCATTTTTTATGATTTTTGGCATCTTCTGCATTTTACTTTACATTTCATCATCCACAAATACATTGCCTACACAATGCACAGAAACATGGAACTAACCTCCATATGATGTCTTCCTCATGATACCACCATAATATGCAGCACAAGGTTGTTCCATATTCTGAAATAGGGATGTGCATATCTGTCAAGTACATTTCTATGGCTGTCTTCCCTTCCCCAGCTCTAAATCCACTTCATGCCTGTTACACAAACATAAACACACACACACACACACACACACACACAGAGACTATAGCCAGACACACAATAATGAAAGCCTCCTCAAAGACCTTCTGAGAGTCATCCAGAGGTCCTGAAAAATTGCGCTGTCATTGTGCATCTATAGCCACATAGGCAGATGCTTCTTAGCCATCCCCCATGCTCCATTGGCCACTCAATGGCCATGGAAGGGAAGGCCTACCGGATGAAGGTGAGTCCTTTAGGAAGGGAGTATGGTGGAACCTTACAGTACATCTCCCAGTTAAGAATCTCAGCCTTCATTGGCTACCAGAATCAAACAAGCTGAATTCTGAATTTCAAAATAAGGTATCATATCACTGAATTCTAAATTCAAATTGGCTTTAAAACTTGAAAAAAATAGATTTAATTGAATAGGTGAGAAGATAGGAATGCTGGAAGTTTCAGTTTATGGATGTTATGTCCTAAAGAGAGGTGGATAATATTTAGTAAATGAAAACCACTGAAATGTACAAATGGCAGAAGTGGAGAGGGGGAGCTACAGAGCAGGTAATGAATGCTGCAGCAAGGGATCCACAGTGAGACAAAATTGATTATTACACTTTCCTGACTGATTAAAGTGAACAGGGACATGTTATTGTTCCCTTGTTTATTCTGAATAAAAGCATATTTTTCAGGCAGAATTAATCTATTGCTGAGTTTGTAAAAAACAAACAAACACGCAAATACATTTACAATTCTCTAAGGAAAATACATGTGGTTAGCATTTCATTTTCCAGCCTCATTTAGAGGAGCATTGCTTGGGAAATCATATTATATACTTATTGATATATTTTCTAAATAAATAAATAAATTGCATAATAGCTTATGTCCTTTGGTATCTAATTTAATTATCAGAAATTTGATTTGACATACAAAATTTATACTCTCCTAATATTTAGTATACCCCCCTTCATAGAAGCTAACACTGTGAAATGAAATATGAGTTCCCTAGACAAATAAATTAGATGAAAATCAATATGCGTATGATCAAGATATGAAAGATGACATTTAGTAGTCAGAAGCAAATTTGCTTAACCTTCTGTTGAAGTTATCAAAGAATTATATCATTAGATTTACAAAGTTGAAGGAGATTGTGTTTATCATAAATAGATAAATAGAAATATTGTACTTCAAGAGCAGGTTTAACAGGTCAACAATATGCAGATGTAAGGACCCACATTAGCATTCAGAACTCAGGGGAATACTATCTTCATGCCACAAGATGGCCTTTGGGAATTTAATAGTTCCAAAAAGCCAAGCATATGCATTATTTTATTGAAGAAGGATTACAAATCTAGCTCTTAAAAATTGAAACTGTGGACCAAAATTTGGCAATGTTGCTATATAATTAAAAAAAAATGCTAAAGAACCAGGCATCTCTTTGATGTTGGGAGTACATGCTAAGAGGTGCAACTATCTTTCTGTAAATATATAAATAACTGGAAGTGAAAAGCAGCTGAAAATTTAAACTGAAAGTACAACTGTACAAAGTACAGAACAAAATTCAAAGTACAAAGTTCTGTACAAAGTACAGAAATGGCAAAATATAGGGTAGAAGAATGAGAGTCCAGAAAGGGTTGAGTAACATTGCATCACCCTCTTTGTGGAACTTCCTGTCCAGAGGGAACCTGCATTCAGATAATCACCTAAAACATTTTTATTCTGTAAGCAATTCCAACAATTTAGTTTAATTGCTAGGGTTATCTTTAGTAACCTGTTGTCAGTTTCAGGAGACTTTTGTGCTGGTGGTGAATGGGATGTGCACTGGATGACGTAGGCAATTATCAGACACAGCAAAAAGTACCTTATCGGAATTCCAGGATGACGTTTCTGTCCCACAAACGGGACCCTGTTTCACACAACGTCATCCTGGTTGTGTTCTGCTCCTGTGCTTTTGCAGTTAGTAAGGTGGCACTTTTCATTGATGGGACACATCTGATAATCTCCATAGTCTATAATGGAGGTGGAGAATTACAGCTGTCCAGTTAATCTGAAGGCTGGCTGTTTCTGGTGGGGCAACAGAGATTGGAGCAAGTGACACAGGTACCATGGCAGATGTTGGTGCAGTTAAAGTTGCGAGGGGCTTGGGGGTCAAAGCAAATGGAGTCATTCCCAGGTCTCACTTGCCATCTGAAGTTATCTCGTCTTATCTGGGCGCACAGGAGAAAGTGAATGAGTAAGTGACAGAAAGAAAAAGAAATATGTGTGTAGAGTAGGGATGGAAAGAATATTTCAAGACTCAATGGGAAAAAAAACCCTAAGGAATGGCTTATCCCAAAACCCTGATGAGGAGAAATCATCCTCAAATCCCTCTCTTATTTTTTTTCTGAGTCCTCAAATAGAATAGAAGACTGCACCCAAGGGACACTCACTTATTTCCTGTCCCTCCAAGTGTGGAATATATGGTGGGGTGGACGAGCAAGGATAGGGGAGGATATAGTTTTCTATGATTGGCTCATTCTCATGTCAGAGGGGAATGGGAGGGGTGGTATCCAAATATAGTCCTAACCTTCTATGTTCTGATAGCTGGTTCAAACAATACAAACACCATTGTCATATGCAAGGTGTGTTATCATGGGCTGCAGCAGCAATTGTAGGATGTAGCAGCAAGGTGGATCATCATGCGTTGTGTTCTAAGAGCTGGCATATCATAGAACCAATCATAGAAAGCTATATCCTCCCCTATCATTGATGGCATCCCCCCTCCTAATGTCACATAGGGTACATAGATGTGGGGTAACTGAGGGCAGAACACAGAAGGCTATAAGCCTCTCCAATCCTTGGCTCCACTCACCCTGCTGCCAAAGACTTTCTCCCCATGCAAGACCTCTTTGAAAACTGCAGTTATCTAAGATGTCTAGCAGTGGGTAGACAACTGATTAAATTATTTGTTCTTCATTGTGGGAACAAATGATTTAACACCTCAAATGCCCACTCCAGAGTTTTTTTTTTCAAAACTTTGTTGTTGTTGTTTTTTCAAAAGGAGTTAGTTACTTCACTGATTACTCTGACCACCCAACAAGATTTGTTTCTGTTACTGCAGTCCAGGAAGGTAGCTCACTGAGTTACTCACTATGAATGTGTGACACTTATTGTGAATATTATCCCACAGGAAAATGGGGGATACAATATGACCTCCCCCATGTCCATCGAGGATATGTTTCCACATTTACAGTGAATACCAGAAACTGCAGATAATGGCAAACCCTATTAAAATGAATGGTTTCTGACCCAAGCATACCATACAGTCATGCTGAAGGACCTAAAAAATGCCTAGAGAGAACACCTCTCTACACATCTTCTAGATCCTCCAGTGTGACTGCATGGTCAGCTTCCAGTGAAAGCATATCATAGAGTTGCTCTGGAGGACCTAGAAGATGCCTAGAGAGACCATATCTTTTCAGATATTGTTGAGTGTGTCTGCAGATATAGGTTCTGCAGATATCAGGGTTTACTATAATGCTTTTTGGTTCCCTGAAGTGCCCAATTCAGATACTGAACCCTGGATTTTTTTTAGAAAAATGCAAAATACATGACAAAGCAATCTTGAACTGTAGCCTTGCACTTCCATTCATGTGACCTCTCTTCCTCCCCATCCCATGCCTCAGACTGAGTCAACTTACACACCTAGTAACACAGTAACATTCCAAATCCACAAAACAATAATATCTTTAGATTTTCCTTGGCTTTTTTCCCCCAGGCTGTGAGCCCATGTTCTGGAATAGTTTCTTTCTGGCATTTCACCGGCATCTGTGGCTGGCATCTTCAGATAATGTTGGGTGAACTGCACACTCTATGTTCAGAGAATGTTGGGTGTACACACTCACCAGTGTCTGAAAAGATATGGTCTCTCTAGGCATCTTCTAGGTTGTCCAGAGCAACTCTATGGTATGCTTTCACTGGAAGCTGACCATACAGTCACACTGGAGGACCTAGAAGATGCACCCCACAGATGCAGGCGAAACGTCAGAAAGAAACTATTCCAGAACATGGCCTCACCACCCAGAAAAAAACCCAAGGAAAATCTATGGATGCCGACCATGAAAGCCTTTGGCTTCACAATGATATCCTTATTGAGCCAACAAAAAATGCACAAAATATATCATTCAAACTTTTGAACCTCCACTGGCTTCTTCATCAGGCAAATGTGCTAGAAATCATACAGGTTGTAAGCAGACGCTTGCACCCCACTTCCAAGGCACCCCACTCCTGGAATGTTAGCATTGGCTACAGGCCTCAGAAACTGGCCAAGTTTGGTTCATTAATGTGGCATTTTACAAAGGGAAAAAGAGAGGATGGTCTCAGAAAAGGGTATTTATGTTTTTCCATGGAAAGCTTAAGATCTGGGGCTGTAAGGCCAAAAGTAGACACATTCCACATAAATGGGAAGGTAATGGATATAGAGAAACCCTTTTGTATTTGCTGATTGTGAAATTTCCTCTCCTCAGCTCCCAACTGTAAAGAAGTTGCTCAAAGCTGTTAAAATCCAATCACTAGACATTAAGAAACACATTTAGCATTTTCTACACCTTTTGTCAATACCAGGAAACTCATTGTGCAATCCATGAAGGCTCATGGAATTCATTGTTTCAACCCATGAAGCAATGTGTATTTGGAGGTATAAATATCACCCCAAAAATATGCCTCATTTACGCACAGTTGTAACAGGGGGAAACTCTGTTACTCTGTGTTAGCCAACCCAGCACACAGTTGTAATAGGAGGGGGAACTCTGTTACTCTGTGTTAGCCACATCCAGCTTCTCCATCCACTCTGCCAGACGGACTACCGGACAGGTTGTATTACCTCAGTAAAATCCTCTTGCAACCTTCTATCCCAAGCTTTCCTACTGTTTCTTTCTATAGCCTTGAGTGAATGTTTTTTTTTCTGGGTGAATGTGTGTGTGTTTGGTGTTATTTTTGAACTTCTTAATAAAAACCATACTTAATTTTAAATGTGTAGGTATTCCATCCAGATTATTACCAGTAGACATAGGTTTTCAAGGTCCCCTTGTTACCCCCTTTTGCATAACTAAAGTGGAGTTGCTGCTAATTTCCCCAACATATTAGAAACTTGATATTTTCTAGGAATTTTCCAAGGAGCATTTTGGGTAACAAGGTGGGGAAAAATGACTATTTTAGAGTTGCAGGCCTATATTTTGTCAAGATGTTGTTTTTGTTTTCAGTTTAGCTGGGCTGGAGGGATATCCTTGTAGACTGAGGCCACTCCTCTCTTTGGCGACATGGGCTCTGGGAGACAAAGAATTGTAAGATCCAGGTAATAAAATGTAAACTCCATTAGCAACCATCTCAAACTTCCCTTGAGATCTAGGCTGTTTCTGCCTGTCTTAGGCAGAGGACATGAAATTTCCCAGTAATGTGTAACTGATAGGGAACTGTTCCCCTTCCACTGAAATATAATGAATTACAGTACAACCATACCTGTTAACACCCCCAAAAGTAACTCTATTCTAGGTTGTCCCTGCAAATAGTAACTAATTGTCAAAATGACTCATTAGAAAAACAAATTCATTCCTAGATCTGGTTATGATGTACTGCTGTGTGAGTCCTGACTATGCATATCAGAAGGGAGACAGAGAGACAGTGGAGATTATCAGACATATCCAAAAAGCACAAGAGCAGCATGTGAGGATGATGTTACTGTCCCACCAATAGGTCCCAGTTTCAGACGTTGTCATCCTCGCATGCTGACTCAGTGCTACATTAATGAGTAAGGCATTGGTTTTCACTGATGGGAAGGTTCTGTCAATAAAAAGTGATGCCTTACTCATGGCTGCAGCATGGAGTCAGCACGCGGGGATAACAATGTTGTCTGAAACTGAGACCCATTTGCAGGACAGTAACATCATCCTCACATGCTCTTTTTTTTTTTTTTTTTTGCTATGTCTGATAATCTCCAGTATATTTGCATATGACTGATAGTATTGGGGAAGGAGTGTGTGTGTGTGTGGTATGTGTGAATCTTGTTGGGCTAACTTTTAATTTTGATGGTGCTTTTTGACAGGATTAAATCAACACTCCAGAGTACAAAAATGATAAATTAGCTATATAATCTCTAGCTCTGTCCCCCAAGCATAAATGTTTTCTTTTGTGCTAGAGATTATTAGCATCCCAAACTTCTACTTTCTGAAACAGAATTCAGCTGGAATTGAACCAAAGACATTAAGGCATTGTGGAATAATAGCAGAAAGAAACTGAGGTGATCATAAGAAATCCAGGGATTGACTCTATTTACAGCCTCAGCATATTGAATTTTGTGCAAGTATGTTATACTCAAAGAGGGATGGCTGGTGTCCTTGGAGATAGAATTGATACTAGATGGAAGGCAGGCTGGTAGAGATTGAAAGGAAGGCTATCATCCCCAGCCTGTGTGCACTGGTGGTGAGAGATCAGGCAAAAAGCTAAGTTCATATGGAACAACAGTAGATTTTTTTCTCCGATAATGCATATGTGTAGCTACTAACCCACACACACACAAAAAAGAACTCTTTTTTTAAAAAAATGGAGTAAAACAACATTTGAATTATACAGGAGAATAATTTGGCTCTATATTTATTTGTAGCATATATTCAGTCAACAATCAAGGGAGAGGGAGAGTTCTGCATGGACAAATTCAGGGACGGAAGGAAAAGCAACAAATCGTTTTGCAACTAATCATTCATCCCACTCCGGAGACAGGCCTACTGTGTTTAAGGTTCCATCTAAAGTGCACAGAGAGATTTTCAAAACAAAAAATGAATGAATGAATGAATGAACTGTGTCTCTGGCTTCTTGAATCAGCTGCCAGGCTTTTGGTTCTAAATGAATGCTGCTTGTGAAATTTGACTGGGAAAGCGGATTGGATTGTTCTTACGTCTATTCAGTGGATTTATTTCTCCATTTTAATATCCCTCTAAATATATGTAATCTGTTTTTCCTCCCTGCTCCATTTTTTGGGCATTCCCTCTAAATTTTTATTCAGTTTATTTTATGTGTCAGGCTGCAAAATGGAATTTATTTCTCTCCCCCCACCCCCAGTTTCTTTATTCATTTTTTGTTGATGCAAGCCAAAATGTGGTTTTCATCTACCCCTGCAAAGAAAATGTAGCTTTTGATCTATTTCTTTAATGAGCAGAAAGAAAGGAGACTTTCTTGATTTTCAAAGATTCTTAAGACATATTAACAGACAAATCAAACATGGTAGAAATGATCAAGCATTCATAATGTTTACGTAGATGTAGATCAGAGTACCAGCTGCCACTCATCTTAATTGTCAGCTTATTGGGAAAGTGAACTGGGCTGCTAAGCTTTAATAAATCTGACTGTGATGGACAGGTATGATTGTGTTAATGTACTCTGTGGGGTCTAATGCCAAAAAAACAAATGTTTATTCACTGCATGTGCCATTCATAAATTGGCAAAGATGTCTTTGGCCTCAGAACAGATATAAAGGTCTCTTTGTTTTCACCTTCACACTAAGAGCATACTGATATATGTTTGTATAACCTTATTACACAGCAATTTAATGCCAATCAGTGAGGTGTAAATTTCTCCCCTCCATTTATTGAAATAAACAAATAAGGAGAAGAGAGGGGAAGCAAGATCTCTAGCTGCAACTTGTGCCCTGAGCATGCCATCAGGAAAAAAAATCCTTTTCCTGGGTGTATTACATTTCCATTACCCAAGTGGTGAAACCTCTCTCTTTGACTTGAAACCTCTGTTATGTTTGATTCAAGGGATCGGACCTACGCAACAGTGGCATTAAGATAAGGCTGTCAGATATAGCATAGTTCTGTAAGGAAAGCTGTCAAATATGGCCCTAAATATAGAAGGAACTAGTTGAGTTGAGATTCCTTGGATGAGCTTCAGTCTTTTGTGTGTTGTGTCTTGCCAGAATAAATTCTTCCAGTACTCTGAGATGACAGCCTGCCCTACCATAAGGTGGACTCAGGAAGCAGCCTCCAGCAGCAGATATATAGAAAAAAGAATATTGCTGTTGGAGTGTTGTCTACAACACTGCTAACACACATTAGCTAAAACACATTGGAAACTGTTTAATGCAGTGTTGATGTGTAAATAGCTATTGCTTAAAACAATTTATAAGCCGCTCTGATAGCCTTGTGGCTGAAGAGCGGGGTATAAATAAAATAAAATAAAATAAAATAAAATAATAAACAGCCCCTACTGCAACCCAAAAAGTAGTCTACTGCAGGATGTTGTCCTACCACTATAGTTGAAAGAAGATCCAACTTCTAGTCCAGTCCAGTAATTGTGGCTATGCCATCTTTCTTTTTGCCTTGTCTAGAGCTGGGGCCCCTTCATGCTACACAATTATAACAACACGATTCTACTTTAACTGACATGGCAACATCCTATGGAATCCCAAATTTTGCCGTTTTGTGAGGCACTACAATTCTAAACATCCCATTCTAAACTGTAAATCTCAGAAATCCAGAGGATGTTGACATGGTAGTTAAAGTGGAATTGTAGTGTTATGTAGTGTGAAAGATCCTTTGGGCTTGTCTAAGATAAGCTTTCAAATGATTTGAAGGACATGTGACACAGATGTACTGTTGAAATGAAGCATGTCTAGTCGTGTAAATTAGCTTGATGAGGTACATCATGGAAACAGAAATTATAAGTGAACTAATGGGCATGTCAGAAAGATAGACATTACAAAACAAAACAAAACAAAACAAAACAAAACACAAAAAACACCAATGCATTATTAATATTTCTGTCAGCATAGGATGGGCTATATTAGGAATAGGGGCTACAAGTATGACTACAGATACTGACACATTCGATTGCAAATAAAATCTCTTTAATAGGGAAGCTTCAAAAAATTCTAGCTCAGGCCTCACATGTTGCCCACTGAGTGAGGGAAACAAAGATAGCTCACTGGCCAAAGACCTTCCTGGAGGCCTAGTCCTGCCAACACATTTTTCTCATTGTTACATTTTGATCCTACTTCTCTCCAAGGAGCTCAATATGGTATAGGTATTTGCCCTCAAGTTCTATCAACACACCAATGTATGCTCACAATAACAGGGTACCAAAATTTCCTTTCTGTCTTTGTTCTTAGGAAACACTGCAGCTGACCCACTTGCAAGCTAACATAAATATGTCATCTGATAGAACCACACATGAATGTCAACTGAATAACCTGCTATTGGAACTTGATACTGGATGGATAAATAAATATTTATTGATCAAATCTGATTTTGCTTTATTATGATGATGATGATGATGATGGTTTTTTGTTTTGTTTTTTTGCTCTCCCCTTTCTCCATCTCCCCTCCCCCAAACATCTCACAACACCATGCCTAATGAAAGAACTTGTGACCCCAGAAGTTTGCCAGTGTTTGGAGGAGATGGTCCTAAAAAAGGTGTTACCTTAATGTGGAGTGTGGATTTTGTTTTTTAGTCAACATGGATTTTTCTTCATTCACTGTGAGATAAGTCATTAGTCTAAGGAATGATGACTGACATGAGGAGACTCAGATGAGTAGTATGGCTAAGTGGGTATTTAAGGTCAGGGAACTTTTCACAAAATGCAATTATAGTGCTAGATTCTACTTTAGCTGCAATTTGCAACAAGCTAATGAACCATGGAGTCAGCACATGGGAGGGAGAAGAACACCATCACCTCTACCACTTCAGGAAAAAAAAGTCTGCTGTCTGTCTGCCTGCTTGTTGCCTGCCTGCCTTCTTCCTCTGCATTTTTCCTGGTGGACTTCTGCCTGCTCCAGGAAACTGCACTCTCTGAAAAAAACAGCTTCAGGCACTCAGCCAGCTACTGGCTAATCAGCCAGAGGACCACCTGTCCCTTTGCAAGAAGATAAAATCTGGGTGTCTTGTGTAGTGAGCTGCTTCAGGGGTGGAGTGAGGGTGAGAAATAGTGTTAGCATACCTTACTACCCCTCTATGAGATTTTATAACTGCACATACTGGACATGTTTTGGAGTCACATTGACTGGGGATGTTCAGGGTCAAGCTGACCAGAGGACAATCAGAAGTCATGATGACCTGAGACATCTCTAGGATCATGAAAACACAGATAGCATTATGTACAAAACCCAGTCATTAATGGGCCTATGCTAATCCTGTCAAACATGAAATTAGTGACCATCCCTCGACTCATACCCTATGGAAATTTTTCCAGTACACCCTACCTGTCTGAACACTAACAGTTTTTTGCAAATCCCATCAATGCTTTGTCACTCTGAAGCTAAGGCAATCAGCCTGTTCTGGAACCTTTTCTCTGCTCCAAGAGGAAAGCTTTTTGTGATTTCTAATAACTAGCATACCCCTTCAGGGCATGAAATAGGGTATAAATATCCTAGCTCCAACCATGGCCAGGTGTGTCACAGGTGGGCGCCACCATTTTATTTCTCTGTGTGCCATGGATCAGATAACCCTGTGCTACCGTCAGACACTGTCTGAGCCCCTCCACTGCATGGACCTCTTTCTCCAAGACAGGTACTATCACTCTTCCACCCCTGGCTTCAATCTATCCAACCCTTCCCACCTTAGATTTTCTGTGTTGTTGTTTGATTTCCTGGGCTGTGAGGCCGTGTTCTAGAAGAGTTTATTTCTGATGTTTTGCCTGCCTCTGTGGCTGGCATCTTCAAAGAATGGTTCGGTAGGAGTGGGGGTGGTGCTTATATGCTGTGAGCCCCTGTTGGAGAGGTTATGTAAATTTGTGTATTTGAATGGGTAGTTCCTGGGGGAAGATGTGCAAGGATTAGTGTCTGATTGGCTCTCTCTCTCTCTCTCTCTCTCTCTCTGGCTTTTCTTCGCAAATGAAGATTCAGGAAGGACTCATCCCGTGATTTCTGCAAGCATGCTGATGATTAAAAAGGCCAATCCAAGATAAACAAGTCCAGTTGCAGAAAGCACAGCAGAAGGTCTCCTTGGGTGATGTTTCATGTTTGTGATTCTTTCTGAGTTGTCATTTCTCTTCAAGACTTGTTCGGCGTGAGTTCTCAAATAAGGCTGCAGGATTGTGGACAGTGTGCCTCCATGCCTCCCGATGTGAGGCCAGGGCGGACCATTCTTGGTGATCAATTTGGCTGGGCCTGAGATGTTGCTTCAGGGAGTCCTTGTATCGCTTTTTTGGAGCACCCCTCTTACGTTGACCCGTGGCGAGTTCACCATAGAGTACTATTTTTGGGAGGCAATGGCTCTACATCCTAGAAACATGCCCTGCCCAGCGCAGTTGTGTTTTCAATATCATGGCCTCAATGCTGGTGATCCCTGCTTGCTCAAGAGCAGCAACATTCGTCACATAGTCCAGTGTATATTTAGGATTGTGCGTATACAGCACTGACGAAAGCGTTCAAGGAGTCATAAGTGGTGGTGATAGGTGACCCATGTTTCAGACCCATAAAGGAGAATAGACAGTACAATGGCTCTATACACACTGATTTTTGTGCTTTGCCTCAGGTGTTTATTACTCCAGACTCTTTTGTAAAGTCTTCCCTTTGCTAATCTGTGATCAATTTCTTTGTCAATCTTGGCATCTGAGGAGATGATACTTCCCAGGTAGGTGAACTGCTGAATGGACTTAAGCACAGATTTGCTGATGGCAATGTGGAGATGATGGTGTTTGTCCTGGTGTGCAGGCTGGTAAAGAACTTCCATTTTCTTCAGGTTGACTTCCAGTCCAAGCAGCCCTGCAGCTGCTGCGAAGCAGGATGTTAGGCACTGCAGAGCTGCTTCTGTGTGGGTAACAAGGGCAGGATCATCAGCGAAGAGCAGCTCATGGACTAGATAGTTTAGAGTCTTAGTGCAAGCCCTCAGATGGCTTAAGTTAAACCAGCTACCATCGATACAGTAACGTATATAGATGGCATCTTCTTCTTTGCACTCTGCCATAGCCCTTTGGAGCATCATGCTGAAGAAGATTGTAAATAAAGTTGGAGCAGGAACACAACCTTGCTTCACTCCATTAGTTATTAGAAAGGGCTCTGAAAGAGCATTGCCATATCTGACTTGACCGTGCTGGCCCTCGTGTAGCAAGATAATCATTTTAAGGAATTGGGGGAGGGGCATGCTAGTCTTTCCAGGATCTGCCACAGACCTTTCCCACTCACGGTGTTGAAGGCTTTGGTGAAGTCAACAAATGTTACATAGAGATCCTTGTTCTGCTCTCTGCATTTCTCTTGCAGTTATCTAAAGGGAAATACCATATATGTAGTACTCCTATTGGGTCTGAAGCCACATTGGCTTTCAGGAAGAAGTTCTTCTGCAATAGGAGGAACTAATCTGGAACTAATCCTTGGAAGGATTTTTCCAACAATAGAGAGCAGTGTTATGCCTTGATAGTTTGAGCAATCGGATTTTGCTCCTTTTTCTTGTATAGGGTCATGATGACTGCATCTCGGAGGTCTGATGGCAGTTCCCCTTTTCCCCAGCAATTCACAAGGAGTTTGTGGAATTTTTCGTGGAGTACATGACCTCCGTGTTTCCAAACTTCAGGTGGGATTTAATGGTTGGTCAATGGGCCATTATCTTCTGGAAATCCTCCTGTCCATGGGTGGAGTTCATTTGTAAGTGTTGAGTTCTGATTTTAGTGTTCTTCAGGACTGGGAGCCAAATTTTGTTTACTTTTAGGGTTTCTTCTTTCCTGTTGAAGTTGTCCAGGTGTTTGTGGATTTCAATAGATTCTCTGTGCATTCTGACATGATAGTTGTTGGCCTGGTGCAGAATTTCTGTGTTTTCGAATAACATTTTGTGTTTAGGTTGGTTTTTAACGTCTTCTGCTACTGCTGATTTTTCTGGCTGGCCGAGTCTGCAGTGTCTCTCATGTTCCTTGATTCATGTTTGCACACTGCATTTAGTCGTCCCTATGTAAACTTGTCCACAGCTGCATGGTATGTGGTATACTCCTGCAGCTGTGAAAGGGTCTCTTTTGTCCTTCGCTGAGCATTGCATTTCTTGGATTTTCTTGGTTGGTCATTTGGAAATTGTGTTTCCTGATCTGTTTCCCTATTCTGTCTGTGACTCCTTTGATGTATGGTAAAAATCCCTTCCCTTTGTGTGGCTACTTTTCTTCTTCATTCCTATGTTTTTTTCTGGTTCTGGCTGCTCTTATGATGTCTGATCTGGAGTAACCATTAGGCTGTAGGGCCCAGTTTAGGTGCTTCAGTTCATCCTCCAGGTAGTGGGGTTTGCAGAACCTTTTTGCACGGTCTACCAATGATTTTCTTGTTTTTTTTTTCTCCTGGGTGATGATTAGAGTTCTTGTGTAGGTATCTATCCGTGCGTGTGGGCTTTCTGTATACCTTGTGGCCTAACCGTTGGTTTGGTTTGCAGATGACTAGGACATCCAAGAATGGCAGTGTTCCTTCCTTTTCTTTTTCCATTGTGAATTGGATATTTGGGTGGATGCTGTTCAGGTGGTTCAGAAATGAGACCAAATCTTCTTCGTGGGTCCAAATGATGAAAATGTCGTCCACATATCAGAACCATGTTGTGGGCTTTTTTGGTGCTGTTTCCAGAGCTTGCTTTTCAAAATGTTCCATGTAAAAGTTTGCTATCATGGGGCTCAGAGGGCTGCCCATGGCTACCCCATCTATCTATTCATCGAATTCGTTATCCCACTGGAAGTAGTTTGTGGTGAGGCAATGTTTGAAAAAGGCTGTGATGGCCTCTGGAAATATTTGTTGGATGAGTGCCATGGTGTCCATGGGGACTTTGGTGAAGAAGGAGACAGCATCAAAACTGATCAGTGTCTCCAGGTTTCAGTTTGATGTTGTTGATTTTTTCTATGAAGTGAATTGAGTCTTGATGTAGTGGGGGGTTTGTCCTATGTGGATTTTTAATTTTGTCACCAGAAACTTGGCCAAGTCATATGGTGGGGGATGCAATGACACTCACTATGGGTCAGAGTGGAATCGAATCCTTGTGGCTCTTGGGAAGTCCATACAGTCTTGGTGGGAAAGCCTCTGATCTGCATAGATTCTGCTGTATGATTAGCTGAATTGGTGAGTTCTTGATCAACACATTTGTTTTTCTGGTGATTTTGTTGGTTGGGTCTTGCTTGAGTTTTCTGTATGTTGCCAGGTCCAGGAGTTCCCTTATTTTTTGTTTGTATTTTTCTGTTTCCATGATTACCATGGTATTCCCTTTGTCTGCTGGGAGAATAATGATCTCTCGGTATGCACTGAGAGCCTTGATGGCTTTTCTTTCTTTTATGGCTATGTTGCTGGGTGGTGGTTTTTGCCTTCCTCAGGATCCTAGCTGCTTCTCCTCTTATCTCTTCTGCCTCTTCCTCTGGGAGATGGGAGATGGCAGATTCAACATGGGCAATGATGTCTTCAACCAGCATTCTGGATGCAGGCGAAATGTCAGAAAGAAACTGTTCCAGAACATGACCTCACAGCCCGGGGGGTGGGGGGTGGGTGGAAACAAGGAAAATCTATGGATGCAGGCTGTGAAAGCCTTCAACTTCCCCTTCCCACCTTGCTTTTCAATAGCCTTGTATGATTCTTAAGAGTGTATGTTCTTGTATGTTAGCTTATCCCCATGTTAATTCCAATCGAATCCTTTGTTTAAATTTAACTGGAGTGCTCTCTAAAGTTAGTACGGAGCCCTGGTTGTGCAGTGGTTAAATGCCAGTGCTGCAAGCTACAATGTTGCAAGTTTGATCCTAAGGGGTCCAAGGTTCATTCAGCCTTCCATTCTTTCATAGGTTGGTAAAATGAGTGCCCAGCTTATGGGGGCAATTAGCTAATACACATTGGAAACCACTTGGAGACTGCCTAGTGCACTATAAAAGCAGTGTAGATGTGTATGTGCTATTGCTTAACAATTTGTAAGATGCTCTGAGCGCCTTCATGGCTGAAGTGTGGTGTATAATATCTAAAACAAATACAAATGATAAATAATAGTACTGGTATACAAAGGTGAAAAGATCCCCGAAGTTACCCTCCTCTTGCAGGCCTCCTTTTATAATTTGCCAAATTTCAAGGGAGATTTTCAGACAGGGGCAAAAATAGTGTCCCCGTCTCATTATCTCTTCTCTCACCCCCCTCCCTACCCTGTCCTGGCACAAGAACAAAACGTTTTGCACTTACTTTGTTGCACAACGCTCCCTCCCTCTCTGGAGCTGCATTCACTTCCTGGTTTCAAATCCCAAGCCATTCTCACAAGAGGACAAGTGTGTGGGAAATTCATAGAATCACAGAATCATAGAATTGCAGAGTTGGAAGAGACCACGAGGGCCATCCAGTCCAACCCCCTGCCATGCAGGAAATCACGATCAAAGCATCCCCGAAGATGGCCATCCAGCCTCTGTTTAAAGACCTCCAAGGAAGGAGACCCCACCACACTCTGAGGGAGTGTGTTCCACTGCCGAACAACTCTTACTGTCAAAAAGTTCCTCCTAATGTTGAGGTGGAATCTCTGTTCCTGGAGCTTGCACCCATTGCTCTGTGTTCCAGTCTCTGGAGCAGCAGAAAACAAGCCTGCTCCATCCTCAGCGTGACATCCCTTCAAATACTTAAACAGGGCTATCATATCGCCTCTTAACCGTCTTTTTTTCCAGGCTAAACATACCCAGCTCCCTAAGTCTCTCCTCATAAGGCATCATTTCCAGACCTTTCACCATTTTAGTTGCCCTTCTCTGGACACGCTCCAATTTGTCAATATCCTTTTTGAATTGTGGTGCCCAGAACTGGACACAATATTCTAAGTGAGGTCTGACCAAGGCAGAATAGAGTGGCACCATTACTTCCCTTGATCTAGACACTATACTTCAATTGATACAGCCCAAAACCACATTGGCCTTTTTAGCTGCCGCATCGCACTGTTGGCTCATGTTCAACTTGTGGTCTACTAGGACTCCTAGATCCCTTTCGCACGTGGTCTCATTCAGCCAGGTCTCTCCCATCCTATATTTACGCATTTCATTTTTCCGCCCTAAATGCAGTACCTTACATTTCTCCGTATTGAATTTCATTTTGTTAGCTTTGGCCCAGCTCTCCAATCTATCCAGGTCATTCTGAATTTTGATCCTGTCCTCTAGGGTATTAGCTACTCCTCCTAATTTGGTGTCATCTGCAAATTTGATAAGTATGCCCCTAATTCCCTCATCCAAGTCATTGATAAAGATGTTGAATAGCACTGGGCCCAGGACAGAAGCCTGTGGCACCCCACTGGTCACATCTTTCCAAGATGAAGAGGAGCCATTGCTGAGCACCCTTTGGGTTTGGCCGGTCAACCAATTACAAATCCATTGAACAGTTAACTTGTCTAGTCCACATTTTACAAGCTTGTTTGCAATAATGTCATGGGGAACCTTGTCAAAGGCCTTACTGAAATCAAGGTATGTGATGTCCACAGCATTCCCTTCATCTACCAAGCTGGTAACTTTATCAAAAAAAAGAGATCAGATTAGTCTGGCATGACTTGTTTCTCTGAAACCCATGTTGACTTTTTGTGATTATGGCATTGCCTTCTAAATGTTCACAGACTCTCTGTTTAATGATCTGCTCTAGAATCTTCCCTGGTATTGATGTCAGACTAACTGGACGATAATTGTTGGGATACTCTTTTTTCCCCTTTTTGAAGATGGGAACAACGTTTGCCCTCCTCCAGTCTGCTGGGACTTCTCCTGTTCTCCAGGAGTTCTCAAATATTATTGCCAATGGCTCTGAGATTATATTTGCCAGCTCTTTTAATACTCTTGGATGTAGTTCATCTGGTCCTGGAGATTTAAATTTATTTAGATTAAGAAGGTATTCCTGTACTACCTCTTTACTTATTTTGAGCTGGATTTCCCCTATTGTGTCCTCTGTTCCATTCTCCTCAGGTTGGTCCTCTTTTTCCTTTTCTGAAAACACTGAGGCAAAGAAGGTGTTGAGTACTTCTGCCTTTTCTCTGTCCCCTGTTAGCATTTTGCCATCTTCTCCACGTAGTGGCCCTATCATTTCCTTCTTCCTCCTTTTGCTGCGGACATACCCAAAAAAAACCCCTTTTTATTGTTCTTAACCTCCCTAGCAAGCCTGAGCTCATTCTGCGCTTTAGCTTTTCTGACTTTACTCCTACACGTGTTCGCTATCTGTTTGAATTCTTCTTTGGTGATTTCCCCCCTTTCCCATTTCCTATACATGTTCCGTTTAAAACCTAGCTCCATTGAAAGTTCTTTAGTCATCCATCCTGGTTTCTTGAGACACCTCCCATTTTTCTTTCTCAATGGTACTGTTTGAAATTGTGCCTTCAGTATCTCCCTTTTGAGAAAGTCCCATCCGTCTTGAGGTCTCTTCTCTTTTAGTATTCCTGACCATGGGATCACCCCCAGTATTTCCCTGAGTTTATTGAAATCAGCTCTCCTAAAGTCAAGAATGCGTGTCTGACTAGCCTGGCTTCTCCTTTCCATTGTATAACAAACTCCAGGAGAACATGATCACTCTCACCTAAGGATCCCACCACTTGCACCCCATTAACCAGGTCATCTCTGTTGGTTTGGATCAGATCTAAAATAGCTGACCCCCTTGTTGCCTCTTCCATCTTTTGGACCATGAAATTGTCTTCCAGGCATGTAAGGAATTTGCTAGAACTTGAAGTTTTGGCTGAGTTAGATTGCCAGCAAATATCAGGATAGCTGAAGTCACCCATCACTACTACATCTCTCCTTTCTGCATGTGTGTTCATCTGTTCTAGAAAGGCATCATCCAATTCCTCCGTCTGATTTGGGGGTCTGTAGTAGAGTCCCACAATAACATCCCTGTTGTTTCCCTCCCCTTTAATTTTTATCCAGATGCTCTCCAGCTGGCTTCCAGTATTGATGTTATGGATCACTTCACTGGTGTAAATATCCCTGACATATAATGCTATTCTTCCTCCTTTCCTGTTTGGCCTGTTTCTCTTAAAAAGGTTATACCCCTCTATTCCTACATTCCATTCATGAGACTCGTCCCACCAGGTTTCAGTAATGCCTATTATATCATATTTGTTTTGTAGTGCGAGGAGTTCAAGCTCATCTTGCTTATTTCCCATGTTCTGTGCATTAGTGTAGAGACATCGAAGACCATGTGTTCCCTTTGCTTGCTGCCTTTGCAAGTATTTTTGCCTCCCACTGTTGGGTCCTTGCGCTGTTTGCCTTGTTCCCTCTGTGACAGTTTGACTATTTTCTCCAGCCCTTTTGCCTTCCAGAATACTGTCTCCCTCCCCCATTTGACTCAGTTTAAAGCCCTCCTGATCAATTTCTTGAGACTGTTGGCAAAAATGTTTCTTCCAACTGTTGTAAGATGCCCCCCATCTCTTGCCAGAAGTCTCCCCTCATGGAAGCACAGTCCATGATCCAAGAATCCAATTTGTTCTCAGCGACACCATCTACGGAGCCAGTTGTTTACGTCAGCTATTTTCCTCTCCCTTCTTGGACCATGCCCTTCAACTGGCAGAAGAGACGAGATGACAACCTGTGCATCCATTTCTTTCAGCTTCCTCCCCAGGGCCTCATAATCTCTTCTGATCTTGGGAAAGCTGTGCCTTGCAGTATCGTTGGTTCCCACATGGACCAAAAGGAAGGGGTAATGATCCGTAGGCTTGACGAGTCTTGTTAGCCGCTCCGTCACATCACGGATCTTTGCCCCAGGGAGACAACACACCTCCCGAGAGATCTTGTCAGGCCCACAAACCACTGCTTCTGTACCCCGCAGCAAGGAGTCCCCCACCACCACCACACACCTCTGCCGAGGCTTCGCAGCTGCTGTTCCTTGCGGTGGTCCTCTCAAGGTCCCCTGCTCTACCCCTGAAGTCTGTCCATGCTGTTCTTCCTCATTGTCCTTGATAAGGGAAAGGGCTTCGCATCGATTCTGTAGCTGCAAGCTGCTGGAAGAATCCCTGGATTTTCTTGTTCTGTGTGTGACATTCCTCCAGCTGTCTACTTCCTGTGTCTGTGAAGTGACCCTCTCCTCCACAGCCACTTCCTCTGTGTGGTCTCCATCCAAGATTGTTCATTCTGTTCTGTCCAGGAAAACCTCTTGCTCGTGAATCTGTTGAAGTGTAGCTACCTGTGTCTCCAGCTGGTGTACTTTCTCCTCCAAGAGGGCTACCAGCTTGCACTTGGTGCATGTGAAGTTCTCCACGTCTGTAGACAAGAAGACAAACATCGCACAAGTGTTGCAAGTGACTGCTGCATTCCCCTCAGTGTCCATGGTGAGAGCTTTTAGGTAATCTAAGAACACTTAGTTAATGCTGAGAATGCTAAGCTGTACTTTTAGGTATGTTGTATTTTTGTTTGGTTACTGAAATTCACACGCGCGCCGAAACTCGCCTGGAAACTGGCAGGAAACTTGCTGTCCAGAAGCTGCTCTCCTTCTCTCTGGCAGGAAACTGGCCTGGAAAGCCTCTGCAAGGAGTTATATAGAGCTAGGCTCCCAGCTCCACCCCCTAATGACTCACAGGTGTGACTCACAGGTGTGACTCACAGGAAGGCTCTTGAGGGTAAAAGGGCAAGGTCAGAAGTTCGAGCCCCTCAGCAACAAGCAGCTTCTCCCAACAGTTTTAAAAAAATTCAATCTCCCCAGTAAGAATGGCTGTCCAGAAGCTGCTCTCCTTCTTCTCCCTGGCAGGAAACTCACCTGGAAACTGGCAGGAAACTTGCTGTCCAGAAGCTGCTCTCCTTCTCTTTATCAAAAATAAAAAGTGAAATACAAGTTTTAAAATGACAGCAAGTACAAAAACATACTTTAAAAACTCCAAGTAAGCCGGGGAGGGTACAAAAAAGGGTGTTACTTACCTGGATGTCCTAATCACACCCAGAATGGGCCTCCCACTGTGGCTGGCATCGTGCTATAGAAATGGGGCACCTTTTTACTCTCCCGTCATTCCATGACAGGATCAGAATGGGCAATCTATTCACAGCTTAAGCCATGAATAAAAAGCAACAAAGGTGAAACGGGACCACCATAAGAGCATAACAGGATGGGGACAACGATGTCTGAAAGGGAAGACCTTTGCTGATCTCCTGGCATTCATGTAATGCCACATTAAGTGTGTCTGATAACATCCAAGGAGATGCTGGCATTGTGGGCAGGACTCTCCTCCCAAACAAATGGACTGCTGTTACCCTAAAGAGTCCTGCCCACAATGCCAGCATCTCCTTGGATGTTATCAGCTCTGAGCCTGGATGCTGAGGTTTCAGCACTGGACAGAATTGCATTTGCACAGCTTAAATTAAATTGGACTACTGTAACATGCTCTAAGTGGGGCTGCCTTTGGAAACTGTTTGGGCCCAAACTGCTGTTGCCAGAGTGCTTACTGGGGCCAGTTAAAGGGACCATATATATCCTTGTTAAAAGAGTTTCACCAGCTACCTGTTCATTTCCAGGCACAATTCAAAAACCATATCTCTCCATAGAACCTGCCAGAGTTCTAAGTCCTACAGGGAAGGCTTTGATGGTAGACACAGGAATAAGGAGACCAAACACAAATAAAGAGACAACACATATAGTTTGGATATAAAGGGACACTTTTATTTAGCTATAACCTATTTAACCCCATTCAAGGAGATCTGCAATGAGGGAGCAACCTAGTGTGGGAATTGTTGGGTCAACTCCAAAAACCCCTCCCCAAATTCCCTTTGGTGAAAACACCTGAAACTCATAAGCTGGGTTGCTCCCCAGTCAGCCCACATCTGGAAGGAAGACTCCAAAGTCCCTCCCTCCAGTCACAGGACTTAAAGAGATGGTTTATCCCTCAGACTAGCCGCAAAGGAGATCACTTTCCCCACCCTTCAGTTTGCAGGAACTAAAGGGGTAGTTCCAACTTCCCCCCTTCACTTCCCAAAAGGGGAAGGTGCCAAAGGTGCTCACCAAACTACCAAAATCTCCCCCTGTAGCTGCTAAGTAACCCCCTATTTAAGACACCACCCTAAGCCAATTGTCAAATCTGCATCCACAGTGTAGGGTAGGCAAAAAGACCCCAGGTAAAAGGGCAAAAGTTCCTACCTGGCCTCGAAGCATCCAATTAAATCACACTGATTCAGTGGCGGGAGGGTGGGACAATCAAAGCAATGAAAAGGAGGAGGAAGAGGGGCATTCAGCTTAATTACATTCTACCCCTGCCCTCTGTTTTACTGGCAACAGCAGAGGGGTTGAGGCAAAGTTACAGGCCTCCATCCTGCGCTCCCTCAAAAGGGGCTCCTACAGTATAGTCAATACCATGATGGAATGCTATTCTCTTGGTCCTGCCACCAGGCTGACATTCTGACTTAGTGAGGACACAAGAGAATGCCTTCTCAGTGGCTGCTCCCACCTTCTGGAACTTCCTTCTGTGGCAAGCTAGGCTGTCCCTTTCTCTGCTTTCCTTTCACTTTCAGGAAAAGACCTTTGTGTTCAAGCAGGCTTTTAATGTGTAAGCAGGCAAGCTTCTTATTGGGGTGCTTTATTTTTGTAAAAACATTTGTACAATTTGAAATGATTTCATATTGTTTTATGTAGTAGCTCTCTCTCTATAGCTTCAGTCTCCGAAGCTTGGCGTATAGGAGCTCTGCGAACAGGAGAGAGGACAACGGGGTGTTTGACATGAGTGTTTAGTGGGGGAGTCTGAGGTGAAGGCACAGATTTCTGTTCTAGTGACAACTTCAGTGTATTCAATATGGGCTGTGAGAGAACTGCTGCAGTCACCTGCAACAGCTGTGGGATTTTTGTCTTCTTGACTGTGGTTGTTCAGAATGACACCTGCAGCAAGTTCAAGTTGGCGGTGTTGATGAAAGATAAGGTCCAGCAACTTGAGTCCCGATTAACCACTATACAGCATATTAGGGAGCAGGAGGTTTTCTTAGACAGAGCAGAGCAGAAGGTCCTGGTTAAGGAACATGCAGGGGGTGTCTCTTTGGAGGAGGGTAGTTCTGATACACAGAAGGTTTGTCTTTGGAAGAATATGACTTTTAGAAGGAGAAGGAGCAGGGGCCATTCTATGAGTTTGGCAATACAGAACTGATTTGAAGCTCTCTCCCTTGTCAGTGATGACAAGTAACAGGAAGGATAGCAGCAGAGCCAGGCCTCAGAGAATATGCATGAGACCTTGGACAGTTCAGCACAAAGAGTGGCCTCGGCAAATCCTTGGAGGAGGTGTGTGGTGGTGGTAGGAGACTCTTTGCTGAGGGGTACAGGATCAGCAGTTTGCAAGCCTGATAGGATGTCTTGAGAGGTGTGCTGTCTCCCAGGTGAAAAAAATCCATGATGTAACGTTGTGGCTGATGAGACTTGTGAAGCCTACGGACTGATATCCTTTCCTTTTGGTCCATGTGGGAACCAATGATACTGCAAGGCAGCTGTCTCCCAGGTGCAAAAATCCATGATGTAACAGAGTGGCTGTTGAGACTCTGTTTTTTCCTTTTGGTCCACTTGGGAACCAATGATACTGCAAGGCATAGCCTTCAGAATATCAAAAGGGATTGTGAGGCTCTGGGTAGGAAGCTAAAGGACTTGGATGCACAGGTAGTCATTTGTTCTGTCCTTCCAGTGGAAGGGCATGGTCCAGGAAGGGAGAGAAAGATCATGGAGGTGAGCAACTGGCTGCACAGATGGTGCCGCCAGGAACTGTTTGGCTTCCTGGACAATGGGGTGTGATTTAAGGGAGGTGGGCTTCTGGCAAGGGATGGGTTGCACCTCACAGTAGATGGCAGAAATGTTTTTTGCTAAGAGTCTGAAGGATCTGATCAGGAGTTCTTTAAACTGAGTTGTGTGGGGGAGGGAGACAGAATTCATGAGGGCAGGAGTTCATCAAATGCAGGAGATAATAGCCTGAATGTAGCCTGAGAACAAGGGAAATAGTACAAGAGCCCAAAAGCAGGAGGAATAAAACCTTTAAAAGGCAGATGGGGGAATGGTCCATGGGCTTAGATTTCTCTATACTAATGCACAGAGCATGGGAAATAAACAGGATGGACTTGAACTCTTAGCACAGCAAAGCAGATATGATTTAATAGGCATCACTGAAACCTGTGGGATGAGTCTCATGATTGGAATGTAGGAATAGAGGGGTATAGCCTATTTCAGAGAAATAGACCAAACAGGAACAGTGGTGGTGTAACATTATACATTAAGTATGTGTACACCTGTGAACAGATGCATGACTTAAATCCTGGGGGCCAGGTTGAGAGCATCTGGGTAAAAATCAAGGGGGAGAGAAACAGCAGGGATGTCATTGTGGGGGTCTACTACATACCTCCAAGTCAAACTGAGGATTTGGATGATCCCTTCCTAGAAGAGATGACTGCACATTCAGTCAGGAAAGATGTAGCAATAATGGGGGATTTTAACTATCCTGATATTTGTTGGAAGTCCAGCTCTGCAAAGAATATAAGGTCCAACAAATTCCTCACTTGCCTTGCAGACACTTTCATTGTCCAAAAGGTGGAAGCAGCAACAAGGGGAACCACTATTTAAGATCTGATCCTAACCAACAGAGTTGATCTGGTTGATGGGGTGGAAGTGGTTGGATCCTTAGGGGAGAGTGAAACTCCAACCATGTTCTGTTGGAGTTTGTTATACAGAGGAAAGGGGAGGCCAAGCATAGTCAGACATGTCTTCTAGACTTTAAGAAAGCTGACTTCGGAAAACTTAGGGAATTACTGGGGGTGATCACATGGTTAGGAATACTAAAAGAAAAGGGAGTACATGATGGATGGGAGTTTCTAAAAAGTGAGATATTGAAGATACACCTTCAAACACTTCCAATGAGGAGGGGAAATGGCAGGTATCTAAAGAAACCAGTATGGATGTCTAAAGAACTTTCAACTGAGCTAAGACTTAAAAGGAACATGTACAAGAAAGGGGAAAGGGGGAAAATCACCAAAGAATTCAAACAAGCTTGTATAGGGGAAAAATCAGAAAAGCAAAAGCACAGATGCTCAGACTTCCTAGAGTGGTTAAAACCAATTAAAAGGGCATATATATATATATATATATATATATCCATAGCAAAAGAACAAAGGAAGTGGTAGGACCACTGCGGGAAGAAGATAGCAAAATGAAAACAAGGGACAGAGGAAAAGAAAGAGCTACTCAACATCTTCATTGCCTCAGTCTTCTCCCAAAAGGAGAACAGTGTTCAACCGGAGAAAATGGAGCGCATGAAGCAGTAGGGGAAATGCAGCATAGAATAGGTAAAGAGATTCTTCAGGAATACCTGGCCAGTATAAATGAATTCAAGTCTCCAGGGCCAGATAAACTACATCCAAGACTGTTAAAAAGAACTGGCAGAAGTAATCTCAGAAACACTGGCAATAATCTTTGAGAAATCCTGGAGAACAGGAGAGGTTCCAGTAGACTGGAGGAGGGCAAATGTCCCCATCTTTAAAAGGGGGGGGGGAGAAGACCCAAATAATTATTACACAAGCAGCCTAACATCAGTACTAGGATTCTAGAGCAGATCATTAAAGAGAAAGTCTGTAACCACTTAGAAATGAATGCTGTGATCACTAAAAGTCAACATGGGTTTTTGCAGATCAAGTCATGCCAGACTAATCTTATCTCTTTTTTCCATAGAGTTATGTACTCGGTAGATGAAGGGAATTCTGTGGATGTGGTGTATCTTGATTTCAGTAAGACCCCATGATATCCTTGCAAAAAAATTAATAACATGCATGCTAGACAATGCAACTGTTAGGTAGATTTGTAATTGGTTGATGTGCCAAATCCAAAGGGTAGTCACCAATGGTTCCTCTTCATCCTGGAGAGAAGTGACCAGTGGGGTGTCACAGGGTTCTGTCCAGAGCCCAGTGCTATTCAACATCTTTATCAATGATTTGGATGAGGGAATAGAGGGCATGCTTATCAAGTTTGCAGATGAATCAAAATTAGGAGGGGTAGCTAATACCTCAGAGGACAGAATCTGAATTCAAAATTACCTTAACATATTAGAAAGCTGGGCCAAAACTAAGAAAATGAATATCAGTAGGGAGAAATGTAGGATACTACACTTGGGTAGTAAAAATGAAAAGCACAGATATAGGATGGGTGACACCTGGCTTGATGGCAGTACATGAGAAAGGGACCTAGGAGTCTTAGTGGATCAAAAACTGAACATGAATCAGCAGTGTGATGTGGCAGCTAAAAAAACCAATGCAATTCTAGGCTACATCAATAGGAGTATAGTGTTTAGATCAAGGGAAGTAACAGTACCACTCTATTCTGCTTTAGTCAGATTAATCTGGAATACTATGTCCAGTTCTGGGCATCACAATTCCAGAAGGATATGGAGACGTGTGGGTAATGATAATGTAATACAGTCTTCTTGTATCCCATGTTAGTAAGTTGTAGGAATGCCCTTGCATGCTTAAGTTTCATGTTACCACTCCCCCTTCTTCTCCTAGGCAACTTTAGCCATACATTTAGAGCTATGAGGTGACCACTGAGTCATTCATCACATGGCCTCCTAATTTAAATATTTTATGATTCTTTGTGTAAGTTCCCTTTTAGGGTCTGCTCTATTTGGCCTTCGCCATTATTGCTTTTACCCTTTTACCCTTATGCCGCTTAGTCATGCTGCCCTCACTTTTCCCCTTTCTTTCATTCATTGTATACATCTAACTTACAATCATGAAGAAAAGAGTTCCAAGCTCTTGCTGACACTCAATCATCTCCCAAGACTGGGTGAGTTTACTATCCTAACCTAATCTTCTTAGTTAGTTAAGGACCTTAGATTTGTTTTGAATATGTAGATTAAGATTGCTATACCTTCAGTAAACTTTTGATATGCATTTTTAAACAGACGTCTTTGTTGTTTTAATGAGTCTACTTGACTGGGTGATTAGACCACACATATAAATGCTAATTGAGCTCCGGTCCCTGTCTTCCAATGCTAACTTGTTTTACTTTGAAAGTTTTTCTTTTAAAGATGATATTCCTAAAAAGGGCTTGATCCCTGGAATCTTTAATACATTTTTAATTTTATACTCATACACCCTTACAAGAAGCTGGAACATGTCCAGAGGAGGGTGACCAAAATGGTAGGAGGTCTGGAACCCATGCCCTATGAGGAACAGCTTAGGGAGCTAGGTTTGTTTAGCCTGGGAAGAGAAGGTTAAGAGGGGACATGACAGCCATGTTTAAATATTTGAAGGGATGGCATACTGAGGATGGAGCAAACTTGTGTTCTGTGGCTCCAGAGACTAGGACATGGAGCAATGGGTTCAAACTACAGGAAAAGAGATTCCATCTAAACATTAGGAAGAACTTCCTGACCATAAGAGCTGTCTGGCAGTGGAATGCACTGCCTTGGAGTGTGGTGGAGTCTCCTTCTTTGGAGGTTTTTAAACAGAGGCTGGATGGCCATCTGTGGGGAATGCTTTGATTGTTTATTCCTGCATGGCAGGGGTTGGACTGAATGGCCCTTTTTGTCTCTTCTAATGCTACGATTCTATGATTCTATGTGATTTTTAATTGGTCCCAGTCTGGGAGAATGGCAGCATACAAATTCAAATAAACAAGCAAACAAAACTCCTGGAATCTCCAGTTTAGGTAGGCACGGTGGCTCTGGAAGAGAATTCTAAGTACCCTTCCCTAAAATGCAGAGCCCAGAATTCCATATGATGTTGTCATGGCAGTTAAGGCAGAATTATAATGATATGAAAGTGTCCTATATCTGTCCTTAGTCCTAGAGAAACACTCTAACCACTACAACATACTATAGTGAGGAACCTGCTTGTATAAGCAGATTCGGTATGCATTTTTTTTCTCCATCACACAGGAACTGCTTGAGCAGAGCTGGCTGCCCATTGCAGACATTCAGTCAAAATGTGTGGAGAGTGGTGAGGTTGGGCCTTCAGGCATATGACAAGAATGCAACATGTCCTTGTTTTCCCCCTTAATTCAATAGGCAGCACATGAAGGGGAACACCTGGATGAGAATATAGATTTTTTTCCTGAGACTGAAAGTGATACAAGAGGAGCCCTCCATTGTCCTGTTCTCTGTTTCCATTTTTTTTTTGACACAGTACAGTGTGCATGCTGAGTTTGCTGCAGCTTTCTGTCCCTTCAGCTTATGCAATCTTTCCCCTTTCTGCATTAAAGATGAGAACTGATAAAAACACTCCAGAAGAGCAGCTGATGTAATCAAGATGTGTGTGATTGCATAAAAATTCTCTCTCTGTGTATATATAGGTGTGTGTGTGTGTCTTACCAATCATATGCGCTTGCAAATACTGATAAACACTGTGCTCCCCGAAAAGCAATCCTGATATGATTGAATATATGCTGACATAGGAAGAACACTTTTTTGTGCTCATGAAATGTTCTAGGTGGTGGGAATATCACTCTCTGCCACCTAAGGAGGGAGGATCCAATGGGAGGGGGGGTTACCCACAAATCAGACAGGTACCTTTAATTAACACTTTTTTTTTGTTAAAAACACTGTTTATGCACATTGAGTGTGGATCCAATGGGAGCTGTGCTTGCATGAGGTGCCGCACATTGTTTGTGGCAACTCTCCCATAACAACCTGAGAGAGAGGATGGGAGGGCCCTTCAAAATAGCACAAAAAAGGATTTTTTTAAAAAAACACACACCTCTGATCGCTCTCTCTTAAAATACATTTTAGCAAGCAAAGGATTTCTTCCCCTTGACCTTTCTCTAGCAACCACCACATTATTTTAAATGCAGCTCAGTGTTCAGGATTTTTGAATGACAATTTTAGTTCAGTTAGCTTTTCTCCAGTGCATGGCTTACAAGGTATGTCTTAAACCATTTCAGAAACCTGTCTATCCTTTAACAAGGAGACACATTAATGCGTTGCACAGCAGCCATTTTCTGTTTATTAGACAGAAGGGTAAATATTCAACACAGTTCATGGGGATTTAGTTCACTGACTCCAATTAACATTAATGAGGGCTTGTGAGGTTAAATTCCTGCACATCAAACTGAAAAATTACCCTAGAGTACTGAGAGATGTGTATTATTTCTTAAGAATCTCAAGTTCTTAGGTCCTGTTCTTCTGGCAGAGTGTGCATGAAATAGTGATGTTCATGAAGGACATTGCCCCTTCCAAACCAGGCATAAGTTGTTGCTACAGGACTATCATCGCTCTTAGTGATTGCACTTTATTTCTAATTGTTACCCTCCTTTTAATCCTAGCAATCAAGTAGTGACTTAAAGCCTCTTGGAAATGGAATGTCAGCACTACATGATGTAAAAGTCCAAATCACTATATATGCAGAAAGTTTTATTCTAATGGCAGTTTAAAGATCTTAAAAAGCATACTGATGAAGAAAAGTGACTAAGGAGATTATTAGATTTGGCTTATGTGGTGCCAGAATAATGACATTGGAACGCAAAAGGATACCAATATCACACGACATCATCCTTTTGTGTTCCGCAGTCGTTATTCTCGTGTTTCTTATTATTGATGGGCCAAGCCATAAATAGATCACCCATCCCGTTTTAGTGCCAGCATTGCTGGCATCTGAAACCTCGCACCATTGTCCTGCCATGAATACAGCCTGCCAGAACACTTCTAGGTGGGATTGAAAAAACAAGGTAGGCTACTCTCTTTTTATGAACCTCCCTGGGTTATGTGTTATTTTTGTGTGTGTTTATGTGCTTTTAAAAAACCTTTTTCTTGTTATTTTACTTTTTACTTTTTGAATTTCCCATGCTCACATCTTCTCGCGAGAATGGGCAGGAGTGAAGGAAGTGAAGGAAGCTCTGTTAAAGCTCTGTGCATTCCTGGGCTGCCTGACAATGGAAGAGAAGGTAAGTGTGATGGGGAGGGTTATTGTTGTGGGACAGGGACAGGGGTGGGACTGGAGATTGTGGGACAAGAACACTTTTTGCATTCCTGTCTGATAATCTCCTAAGGCTGCATCTGCTCTGAAGAAATAAATGCAGTTTCACACCACTTTAACTGCCATGGCTAAATGCTACAGAATTCTGGGATCTGTGGTTTTGTGAGATATTTAGCTTTCTTTGTCAGAGAGCACTGGTGCCACAACAAACTACAAAACCCAGGCTTCTATTGAGCCATGACAGTTAAAGCTGGGTGAAACTGCATTATTTCTGTAGTGCAGATAGACAGCTGAGGTTAGAATTACAGACCTGCATTTTGTCTCAGATGTTACTTCTGTTTGTCAATTAAGATGGCTAGGAGGGAATCTCAGTGCAGACAGAGGCCACTTTTCTTCTTGGCCATGTGAGGATAAGGGACAAAGGGCAATAAAAGATAGGAAATAAAAAATTCAGCTCCATAGCAATAGCTAAATAACTTCTTTTGAGATCCTCCTTGTCCCTGCCCTGTGTAAAACTAACATCCCCTTCCTTAGGTAGTGAACATTAATTTCTAAATGTTTGGGTGATCTACAGGTAAAATTTGCCAATTGTAGACGAAATGGAAGAGTTTTACTTTTGTTGTAGGTAGAAACCTCAAAGAATTAAGCCCAGACCATTAGCTCCCTAAAGTTTTCCCTGATGCAGCAAATTTTTTTATGTGTTATTAACATGTTCTATTATGTGTTACATGGCCAGTCAACCCCTGCTTACAGTTGGTCCCTCTTCCTAAATCTTCCCTCCAAGTCCAATTAGGGTGGCAAACTTTTCATTATCTTTCTCTTTCTTACATTCAGACTGATTTAAGTGGGGTCTGTAGCTCTATTGAGCATTGTAGGGAAATTACATTGTTAGCTTTTGCGGGTGGCTTTCTAAGGGTGAAACCAGAATCTTAGCTTCTCCACAACCCTTCATTGCATTTCTTCCCTGCTTCCTTTATTGTTTCTTTCCTAGTTTCTATATTCCTGCTGCTACTTTGTCAACCTGTCCTCAATCCCCATTTTGCCCTCTCATTCAGGACATTAAGCCTGAGAGTCCTTCATACCCCCTTCCCTCTCGTCTCTCTTCCCTCTCAGCTTCCTAGCTCTCAGATGTCCTGACACCTGTACTGTATCACCAAAATTGCATTTACTTTTGTGCAAATCAGTTGTGAGCCAGCTATTGTACCTGTCAGCCTCTATAAACTCAACTCTTGTGTGGAAACAGCCTGCCGAATAAAAGTAAGATAATCAGTTGCTAAGTTTTGGGAAACATATTTTTTCTCTGATTGAGGTCTTTTTATTGCCAGTATCCATTTATTTCTGCTAATACAACAGAATTAAACCATCTGAAACTCATAAATGAAAAGTGTTTAGAGATGCAGACTACATCATTTTTCCCCTGTGCTGTTCCGCAGGAATGCTGTAACATAAGGGTAGGATTTAACTTACTGTGTCTACTGTAGTTTGTCAATGAAATGGGAAGAGAAGTGTATATATAGGCTGTTTGCATGCAAAGTGGATAGCTAAATGTAAACCAGGCAGCTAATCAAACATCTTTAAAGCCTGCATTTTATCTGATTGAGTCAACATTCATACCAGTGAGTCTGGCAGGTGAAAATTAGGGAGAATAGCTAGCTATCCCAAGAAAATTGCTTTTTCAATTCCCAATAAATTGTTGTGATCTAGAATAGCATTATAGCTAAACATCCAAGCTGAATGTAAAAGAGACCTTCTAGTTTTAAAAGCAAGAAAGAGTGAAAGTAAAGAGAATAAAAGAGGAGGGGGAGGAATGAGAGACAAGTGGGAAAATAAACTTATGGAATTGTTCTATATAATGGCAAACCTGAAATAATTAATTTTAAATCCCCCTGTGAAATCACTGTCATGCAATAATGATTTCATTCTACCTTTAACAGTATTGTTTTGCAACACACATAGATATACAACTATTTTAATATTTGTTTTGGCAGTAATGCTTTAATTAAAGTTCCTTTCTAATACATGTTGAAGTTCCGTTTACAAATAGGTTTACACTCAGATTGACTGGAATGGTCATCTTCCACACTTCATATTTTTGTCATTCTCTTTATCCCAAAAGACTAAGAAGATTCAGGGCACATTTTTGTAATGATAATTTCCCTTAGCAGACAGAGCACAGCCATCTAATGATGGTCTTTTAAAGATATATATATATATATATATATATATACAATTTGAACATGTGGGGCAATAAGTAGAAGATACTACCAATCTTAAAGCCCTGCCAGTTCCTCACACATCACTTCAAAAACTAAAACAACATTTTCTCTGACTGATTTTAACTGTTTACATCTGTTCCCATTCAACCTTGTTAGTTATTTCCATTAGCTAGTAGCCACCAACAACGAAAGGCTCTTAAGTGACATTCACAATATACAAAAGCATAGACAGATGATTTATATATGTTGCTATAATAAAAGCCTAAGGTCGTTTATCAGTTGACCCCATTGTGAAAAGATTTTCCACTATTCATGCCAGATTTGAATGGAATATGGAAATTAGATGGGACTATGTGAAGTTGAAGGCTTTCATGGCTGGCATCCATCGATATTCCTTGGGTTTTTTCCAGGCTGTGAGGCCATGTTCTGGAATAGTTTCTTGCTGATGTTTCACCTGCACCTATAGCTGACATCTTCTAAGAATGGTTGGGTAGGAGTGTGTCTGGGGTTTATATGCTGTGAACCCCTGTAGGGGAGTATATGTAAATTTCTGTAACTGAATGATTACTTTATGGGTATAGAAATGCAAGGCTCATTAGTGTCTGTTTGGCTGATGGTTGGTTGATGGGCCATTATCTGCTGGGAATCCCCCTGTCCCTGGGTGAAATTCCTTTGTAAGTGTTGAGTTTTGATTCTGTTGTATTTCAAAACTGGGAGCCAGATTTTGTTTACTTTTAAGGTTTCTTCTTTCCTGTTGAAGTTGTCCAGGTGTTTGTGGATTTCAATAGGTTCTCTGTGCATTCTGACATGATAGTTGTTGGCCTGGTCCAGAATTTCTGTGTTTTTAAATAACATTTTGTGTCCAGGTTGGTTTTTAACGTCTTCTGCTATGGCTGATTTTTCTGGTTGGCCCAGTCTGCAGTGTCTCTCATATTCCTTGATTGGTGTTGTACACTGCGTTTAGTGGTCCCTATGCAAACTTGTCCACAGCTGCATGGTATGCAGTAAACTCCTATGGTTTTGAAATACAACAGAATCAAAACTCAACACTTACAAAGGAATTCCACCCAGGACATGGGGATTCCTAGCAGATAATGGCCCATCAACCAACCATCAGCCAAATAGACACTACTGAGCCTTGCATTTCTATACCCAGAAACTAACCATTCCATTACACAAATTTACATGTACTCCCCTACAGGGGTTCACAACATATAAACCCCAGACACACTCCTACCCAACCATTCTTAGAAGATGTCAGCCACAGATGCAGGCGAAACGTCAGAAAGAAACTATTCCAGAACACAGCCTCACAGCCCAGAAAAAAAAAAAAAACAAGGAAAATCTATTAGATGGGACACTTCTTAGGCCAACCTAAGATGTCCTTTCCCTGCTGTTCATAAAACCAACAGATGGTATTTTTACCACTCAATAAGCACTATGCAGGCATTCACTTGCACATGTGTATGGTTAAGCTGGGTGTGGACCCATATAACTGACTGCCTTTTTAACTCTTCACTTAATGCATGGGAAGGTCTGAAAAGGCCTCTGTAAATGTCTTTTTCTGAACATGGTTTTGATAGCCTCATTAGCCAGATTTGCCCAACATAGGAATTCTGCACTGAGCATTTTCAGACAATTGTGACAAACTCACACAACATAAATAGCAGGAAGGCAAGCAGAAATTGTGTAGGGTTTGTATCCATATTCACATCCTTCTCACCATTTTAACTGTGGAGATGTTCAAGTGAATGCCCATCCAACAGAGTGTGTAAATGTTAGTGGAAGTTTTTTTTTTTTAGACTAAGAATTCTTAGAATCTCTCAGCCACCATTGAGAATGCTGGGTGGAAGATTCTGGGAGCTCTGTAGTCCACCCACCCCCAAACGATTTCCCCCAAGTTTTTCTGCATACAGCTTGACTGTACCAGGCAGGTTGATAGCATTTCTAGAATATTTATTATTTTTTAAATAAATGTAGTTTCAAAGAGCAAAGATGATTCTAGAACAGGCATTCCACCTTCACTCTATTCTACGCTGTCAAGCACACTAATAGAATGGAATTCAAAATGTGAAACAAGGATAATAGTATTTTTAAAAAAATCTTTAAAAATAAAAAATGAAAAAAAATAAAAATAAAAATAATAAAAATTTAAAATTAAAAAATTAAAAGTAAAAATAAAAAATAAAAAATCTTTAAAAGTCACACATTCTTGTTGTTGGGTGCCTTAAAGTCATTGTTTTTTACTCATGGCAACCCTAAGGCAAACTCCTCATGGGGCTTTCTTGGAAAAAAATTGTTCAGAGGGGGTTTGCCTTTGTCTTCCTCAGAGGCTGAGAGAGTGTGACTTGCCCAAGGTCATTCAGTGGTTTTACATGGCTGAGTGGGGATTTGAACCCTGGTCACCCAGTATCCTAGTCAAACTGTTACTCCATCGTTACTACATGCCTTGTGACTATGTAAGTAATACCAGTGAAATTAGTTAAAGATTATTGTTAACATTTTCTCAAGATGAGGTAGGGCAGTGAGCGGAGGAAAGACTTAAATAAAATTAACCATCACATTCTACATCTATATGGCTTTAGATTGCAGAGGAGCCCAAACATGTTATACTCATGAAGTCAATTTGCCAGTGATTAGCTCAGGTTCAAGAAAAAATATACATCAGGAAGTTAAAATTATTATGAGGCCAAGACAGTGTGACTTGCCAAAGGTCACCCACTGGGTTTCCATAGCCAAGGGGAGATTCAAATTGCAGGGTCCTAGTCCACTATACCGTGCTGGCTCTCACACTAGAACTTAAAAAAAAACCTAGCCCATTAAGCATGAAGACTAAAAGACATACAGTTGCTATTAAAATGTAACCAAATGGTTTAGTAGAAAGCCACATTTTTACCTACTAGAGAGACCAGTGGTGGAGCCCAACAAATATCTATTGGCAAAGCATTCCATAATGTGGGTGCAACCATTTAATTTTGAAAATGCAGCAAGGCTTAGCACTTAAAAAATTAAAGGTGTCTTAGAGAAAGCTGCTGTGATAGAGTTAAGTAGTTTTCAGTGTTCAAAAGTCTCCTCATGTCTTATCCACCTATTCTAATTACTCAGAAATGTACTAAGGATTGTCCCACCTCTACTCTCTCCACTTCTTTATTCTTTCACTTCTACTAAAAGTGCAACTAGGTTAGTTCTGTGCTAGCTTAGCACCCTTAGAGAGCTTTCCTACCACTAACAGAATCATTACAATAAAGTCTTGTCTGTACAGAACTGGCCCAGACTGCTCCCATCACCTTGGATTCCATGGGGGGGGGGAATGGGCAGCTGTTTGCAGGTGCACAGTATGCTGTATTGGCAGGTGCTTCTGCTACTGGTGTTGTGTGATGCATTCTCTGAGGCTGGAACCATGCCCAGCCTTGTCACATGCTGGGTGCCTTGTTGTGACCTTAGAAAGCATGATGCACAACAGTACCAGCAATTGCAGAGGCAACTGCTGATACAGTCCGTGCATGCAGACAGCTGCCCGTTTCTGCCATGGAATGCTCTAGGCTTTCCCACAGGGTTGGGTTTTCCAACGTATCTACTTAATCCATTTTAACAGGATTTTGTCCCGCTTTTTAGTTGGAACTGTCTGGGTGTCATCTGGACAGTTCAGCCTAGAATCAGGGCTAAAACCCTGCATTATCCAAACATCTGGGTATGGGAACTGGGGAAGACTGTTTAATTTGGCTCATGAAGACAAAGTCTTCATTTATTTATTTAGCCATTGGTGCTTTTGCTTTTTAATCAGAATTGTTAGCCTCTGCACACATGGATTCTTCACCATTTCAGAGGCTGCATGCCTAGCTTCATGGGGCCAGGGGCTGTAACCCCAGATGATGACTGAACCATGTAGGGAGGAATATAGGAGAGAAGGCTACTGAAGCACCAAATCCCTTTGGGTTTTATTATTTAAAAGCAACACTTTCAATTCAATTCATTTCTGAAAAAAACTAGCAGTCAATGTAGTATATCTAAACAGGCATAATGTGTACAGTGTATATGTGTATACAGATTAATTGCTCAAGAGGCTGCATATTATTAAGGAGATAGAGTCAAAATCTCAGTTGAGGACATGTGTGGGTGAGAAATATACAAAGATTGATACCAAAGCAGAAAATATTACAACAAAAAGCGAGAGGCCAAACCACACCAGGTGACACCAACCTTAGTAATGCCAGACAAAAATGAAGTAAATCTAGATAGGCATTTTATTTGTTAAAATTTTAATTAGTACATAATAAAAATCTAACATATAAAGTTTCATCCTCTTTTCCCTTTTAGAATGATGCTCAGGTAGACATTTGCTCTTAGCACTTTTTGGGTATGTGGGAGGCAATAGATATATATATATTATAAGACAAATAAATCAATGCATAGGATAAATGATGCTGTGCAACCATATATTAAAGGTTGCCACTTCGCCACTGTAAATAAACATTGCTGAGGCAAGCCTGAATATCATTATGCAAATGCAGTCATTAGTCTGTACTCCAGGTCAGCCACAAGAGCCATGAGCATTCAAAGTTACTTCCCTAACTGTTCATAGAATACAGAAGTCCATTTTAGTAGTGTATCGAGGGCATAGGATCTTGTCCCGAGGCCAAATAGTTTACTGCCCCTGCAAACTATTAGTCTAGTGTCATCAACAGGGTGCTGAAATCCTCTCACTGGGTGATCTCTAACTATTTCTTCATTGTTGTAAAGCATGGGTGGCAATCATGCAGCCTTCCAGATGTTGCTGGACTGCAGGTCCCAGAGTGTCTCACAATTGGCCATGCTGGAGGACTAGATGATTGTCATACCTGCTATACAGTAGAGATGGAAAGAATATTTGAAAATATATATTTTAAAAAATAACATTCAAAAACATGTTGAGGACCCCTGACAAGAATGATCTTGGGCTGATGAAAATCTTTGTTGTTTGGGACTTATTCTTTGCAAAATTCGCACATGGTTGTTTTGCACAGAAAATAGCACTTTCTGCACAGCAAACAGCCTTTGCCATATGAAAAATGATATTTCACAACAGAAATATCCATACCTGTGCAGAAGATGCTGTTCTGCACAGGAAATTGCCATAATTGGGGATTTATTCTTCATCACATTTGGACATGGTTGGTTTGCATCAAAACATACTTTTTGTGTTGAAAATGCATTTCTGCACAGGAATTGATATTTTTGCATTGGGATATTATTTTCCATGATGAAAATATTCCCTGCACAGAAAATGTTGTTTTCTGCCAAAACATCCACATGTAAATTTTGTGCAGAATTAGTCTTGAATTGTGAATAGTCTTCAGAAGAGAATTGCTGGGATTATTCATTGCTACCTTTGAGAAAACATTTAGTGAAGGATTATATCCCTACTAATGAGTGAGAAATCTGCTGCTTTTGACTGCTTATGGAAGAGCCAGCAGTTTTCTCACTCTTTTGCATTCTGAGTTAGACTTTCCAAACTGGATTAAGAAGTGGACCAAATATACCTTACAAATTTAAGCCTCAATAAAGCTTCTCTTCATAAGGTAGTCAGTTTACCAGAGTATAGGCCAACATAAGAAAAAGTGTTTAAAATGCAAAAATAAATAAATAAATAAATAAAATTAAAATGTACTAAACTGGAGCCATTGTATCTTGGGCACATTATGAGATGGCATGACTTATTGGAAAAGATGAAAATGCTTAGTGAAGTGGAAGGCAGTAAGAGAGGAAGGCTACATTGCAGATTGCTTCCATCAAGGAAGGTCCTGAGTTTTCAAGATGTTAGCAATGAAGTTGATGACCAGGCTTCATGGAGGTCTATGTATATGATCAAACATTCTAAAGAGACTGAACTGAAGCAAACAATTAAAGGACATAAGAGACATCAATCCTTTAGTGGCCTGAAGTTTTTTTTAAAAAAATCTTAAAGTAATGAAGTATACTATGGAAAATAACAACAGTGTTAAAATCATTGGGAGAGATAAAAACACAGTCTGTGACATCTTAAAGCATCCTACTAGTATACTATTCATCCATCTCTTCATCCTTACCGGATGTTTATTGACACAGCCACAGAGAAAGAAGCTAAACTTTTTTTAAAAAATGGGCCTTTTCATTCTTTTCATTTAAGTTTCCTATCTGATCAGATATTAATCTTCAGTAAGGATGAAATTTTTCACTTATTCCATTTTTATAGAAAAGAACAAAAAAAATCATTATTTTCTCTGCACTAGGTGAAATTACATGTGTTTTTGCACACACACACATTTCAGGACTTCTTTGCAAAAAAAAAAGTTGCACAAAAATTGCTAAATGTGATCATTATTTATATCCCTAATCTTCAGCTATCTATTGTGTCTGTATTGCCTGCATACAAAGCACACACACACACACACACACACACAATACAACTTCTGATTTGTTATCTCCCTACTCCCTGAAAATATCTCCCCCTTCTTTCCTTGTCACCAATATTGCATACCTTTGCCCAAAAAGTCTTTGTTCTGAAGGGCATCCCACTGGAAATGCACAAACCTATTGACTCACTTAAATGAGCTTTTCAAATCCTGGCAGGCCCAGTATCTGCACTTTGCATAGTCGAGCAAATGCCCAGGCCCATGTTCATGTTCATGCATTTTCTTTTTCATTTCCCCTAATATTAAAAACTGCAATTCAGAGAAAAGTAACAGACAACACAGCTGCAATTTTCATGAGAGACTGCATCTATACTCAGCAGTTAAAACTGTTTGCTCCCACTTTAACTTCCTTGGGTCCATCCTACACAATCCTGAGATTGCTACTTTGGTGAAGTACTTGAGATTTTCTGCTAGAGAGCTCTAGTCCATTCCCTTGAATGAAAGAACTAGATCTCTCCAGCAGACAATTTGAAGTACTTCACCAAAGCACAAACCCCAGGTTTCTGTAGGATGTAGTCATGGCAAAGTGATATCAAAGGTAGATACAATCCCTATTCCCCCAGAATGTCGTCACCGGTCTCAATGTCAGTAAAATAAAATAAAACAAATTCCCCAACACAGCTTAGGGCTCCAAGGTTCTGGGTAAATTACCTTCAGACACCATCTTAATTCCCTCACAATGCTTCTGTGCCCTGATTTGGCACTCTGGGGAAAATATCCAGAGAGTGAGATCTAAGAAATGTGTGCCACCATTTATAGAGCAACTACAGGGCAGTGAGTCACCCATTCTCCCTGTTACACTTGCAAAGGATACCATCAGGATGGCACTCCCAAGAGGCCCTTGAAGTGGGCCCTTGTCCTGCAACACAGCCATTAGATCTAGTCGATTGAAGACTAACGTTGTAATAGAGTATCTAGGTGGAGTCTCAGACCTTGAGGACCTTAGGCTAATAAGAATAAGGGAAATAGAAATGATAAATGACATACATTTTTCCAAACACATCCCTTTGTAGAGAGATTTTAGGAAGAGCCAAAGTAAATAAACAGCAACCAAATAAAAAAGTTATGTGTTTTACACAAGCAAATGGCTGCCCAACACATTCGTATGGCTTTGAAAGTTTGGTAAAGGGAATTCACTTTAAAGGGTTAGCATGCAAATGACAAGCAAAAGTAATCCTCATGCTGTTATTGAATTTACCCTTGGAATTTCCTTAGAAACAATGCTGCAGGTTCTCATCTATGCTGAATTGCTGTAATATGCTGGTGGTAATTAGATATTGATTAAACCTGTCAATGGATATACTTCCTAGTGTCCTTCTCCCTGCCCTGAGAAATATGTCAAGTCAGAATTAATTTTGGAACCAGCTCCAAAGATACATTTTACTCAAATAAGGTCTGCTAAAAAAAGAAAATTAATGCAATTGGAAATTAAAGCTTGTTGTGAGGGCTGGGGAATTTTCAGTAAAGTTGTGTTTACAAGAAAAGTATCATTTGTTGTTCAATGCTGGTTGTGAATATAGGTATATCTATTAGTTGCCACACTTGCTCACACACACATTTAGAAAGAGACAAATAACATCTTTATTCACCCCAAGCTTCATTTTGTATCCACCTGTTCCTCTATAACCCTAGAAACAGTTTTATGTTAATCATTTTGTATCCTGCTGCATTTCATCTTTTGAAAGCTCATAGCACTTACCTTTGTATTCCCTTGTTACAATCTTAACTGTATCCATTATTTCTGGGGAGAAAAACTTATCTAATTTATCATTATATATGTCTATTAATTTACTAACGTTTACTGTCTGTAACAGTATACAAGTGTATTCTTCTTTTCTTCCACAGTACTGAAGATCGGGAGGTCCTGTATGCCATGAATCATAATTACCATGGCCCTTTTGCAGAAATGATATCTCAAATATGTGCTCACTCTTTGAGCTATACATGGGGTCACCATGCTGCCCTAAACATGCCCATTCATGTGTGATTTCAGAAGCTAAATACATCAAACCTGGGAAATATTTAAGACTTTATCACATGAGGCTGAAATCACACAATTATGACAGGATAGTAGGACAAATGGGTTCCCATTATCGTATGATGTCATTTTCCTCCAATGGTCCATGTGTGCTCCACACAATGGAAAGTATGTGTAAGTTTCCATTGATGGACAAAACCCATCAATAGCCCTCAATATTGCTCTTTTCACAGTATTGATGAGCTCATGAAATCATGTCCTACTGTAATCACGTGCTTACAGTGTGAATGTAATATTTTCCCCCTGCCCTTTCCCAGCGAAAACACTTAATTAAACTTCCGGGTGAGAACAGGACGTGGACCTACAGGATGCTCTTTTAATCAACTGTCACCTTTTCTTAGTGCCTTTTAATGTTTGTTTAAGAAGATTATCAGACAGAAATGCAAAAAGTGTTCCTGTCCTACAATCTCCAATCCCGCCCCCTTCCTGGCACAATAACCCTCCCCACCACACTTACCTTCTCTCCCATGGAAAATGCAGCCCAGGAATGAATGGAGCTCTAACGGAGCTCCATTCACTTCCTGGATGGAAATCCCACCTGTTCTTGTGAGAAGACATGAGTGTGGGAAATTGAAAAATGAAAAATAAAGAATAAACACAAAAGGTTACACCAAGCACAGAAACACAATTTAAAAGTCCCAAGTAACTCAGGGAGGGTCATAAAAAGAGCAAAACTTACCTGGATGTCCTGATCTCACCCAGAAGTGTTTGCGTCAGACTGTCCATTCTCACTACATTCATGAGAGTTAAATGACCTGAGTTTTCACATGCTGGCAATGCTGGCACCAAAACAGAACTGGAGGATCGATTGATGGCTTGTCAATAAGATGAAACACCAGCATAATGCCAGCAGAACTCAAAGGGACAATGCTGTCTGATATTGGCATCCTTTTGCATACTGCTGACAGCACATTAGCCACATCTGACAATCTCCTTAGTGTTTATTTGTAAATTTCTTTGGTTATTTATTTGTTTTTAGTGTTCTAGAGCAACGTCCCACATCTTCTCGTGAGAACAGTCAAAATCTTGCCCATGCAAAATCCAGAGAGTAAGATGAAAATTTTCTTAAAGGCACATGCACTGTTCAGCAGGAGGCATTAATATTCTGTCATTAGAAGGTAATGTAAAGACAAGTGTTACTATAGCATGAGCTGAAATCCCATTCTTAAAGTGCTAGTGGTGGTTGTGGAATAATTCTGTGGCAATAGTATCGCACAATTATGACAAAGTGAAATAGTCACTGTAATCATGCTACTAAGGGGTTGTCCACATGGTGAAAATAGCCCTAACAGAATTCACTCAGAAAATGAGCTGTCTTAATGGGCTCCCACATTTCCTCATCATATTGTGAAGAGGGGGGGGGGGCAAAAGAGGAAAAACTATGCAAGAAAAGCCTTTGTGGCTTTTCCCAACTTTTTTAAAAAACCTCCAGAGATATACGCATTTTCGCTCATTAAGACAGGTGATTCGACATGAATCACTTCCCCATGTATGACACAGTGCAAACCTGATTAGCTGGATGAACAGAGGGGGTAGGACTGGCTTATAGGGCAAGCACCTGCTGCCACCATGTTGGATTTTTGCTTTAGCGAGTGATCACTAAGGCGATAACATGGAGGTTTGTGTTATCTTTTTTCTCTTTTCTTTTTGGGGAAAGGTGAAATCTCACTTTTTCACACTATAGGAATAGGTTTTAAAAAAGCTGGTGGCGACAGATTTAAAAATGCAAGTAATCCACTCACAGCTGCATCTTAGCTACAGGCATGCAAAGTTTATGGGGGTTGTAAAACTATTAAGACAGGTTGCAGCTGCTGCAACTTGCTATTACTGTAGAGCAATCCATTTTTTTCCATTTGTGTAGACATGCCTATGTTTCTGCTTTCCTCAATGGTGAAATTACAGTGTTTTTAGATGCTAGCACTAGTCTGATAAAGTCCTTAGATACATAGGCAACAGGGAACATCAGGGATCTCCAAGAAGTGCTACGAAAACATCCTGTCTGAAATCCTGGAGAACCATTGGAAAACTTAGGACCCATTCACACTACAGAATTATAGCACTGTTGTTACACTATAACTATCATGGTTTCATCCTATGGAATCCAGGAATTTGTAGTTTGGTGAGACTCTAGAGCTCTCAGGTTGAAAATTCTAAATGCTTCTCCCTAAATTGCCAGTCCCAGAATTCCATAGGATTAACCATGGTAATTAAAGTGAAATAATAGCACTATCATTCTTTAGTATGAATGGGCCCCTGGTTAGGTGGCTAGATTGACCACTAGTCTGACTCGGTATAAGGCAGCTTCCTATGTTTTATGGTTATTGTTTTGGGTGCCAAATGAGCTAGGGCTAGGATCATATGTATTTTTATGGAGGCTTTGTGTATAAATCTCATGGAGAAAAGCGTTAAGGCTTTTAGACATGTGACCTTGATTAATTTTAGGTCTTTGAGCCCTGTGTGTATAAAGACATATTGTTTCATATCATCATTTCCTTATAAAAGGAATTATATATTGATAATACATAGAAGTTCAAAATGCAAAAAAATTGCATTGGAAAATGCAACTCAGATATGAAAGTGTCAGATGTTTGGGAGCACTGATACGTAAAGGAAGAATTTGTGTATTGTGTTTTCCTGGAAAAGAACAAAAATCATTTTTATATCTCACTGGCATGCAACTTAATGGCATTGCTATAAAGCTACCCAAGGGGCATAAGAATTACAGCAATACAGATTATAACACCCACAATTTTACAGAGCACTTGTCTAGGACATGCTACCTTTATTCTGGCAAAGCTGATATATCACAGCACTGATCTGGCCTCCAATCAAGAAAAAATGAAAAAGTAAAACTAAACAATATACTTTAAGCCTGATCACTGCTTCACTACTATTCAATGTAGATTGCTACTCATGAGTGCTAAATATTCCATCCAAACATATTCTGGCTTTTATGTAAAACTATTCAAATGTACACACATTTATTTATGTTATAGATTTTGTTTTGAAAAGGGACGTGTTTTAAAATGGTTTACAGTCTGGAGATAAAAGAAAGAGATCATCTCAGCGTCACAATCCAAGAATAATGTTAGTAAATATCACATTTACATGGGGCTTATCAAATTGATTCTCACATATGCTCAACAATTAATGAAGGTAAACCAAGTTTTGCAAATAAGATACTTCAAGAAGGAAAAAAAGTATCAGCTCTTCTAGTTATTACAGTAGGGGTAAGAGCTTTTCATAAACTCTTGACAGAAAATCCATAGAAATGATGGATGCACAAAGTTGTCCAAAGAAACAGAGAATGAAATAAAGTTTAGCCAAAGTTTCAAGCAGACACTTTCTGGAAACATATAAGAAGTCCATGCAATTAGAGTAGGGCAAGCCTATTCACAATTTCTTGGAAGCAAAGCTGTCCAGGGTGATGTGATGTTGAAGGCCTTGTCTCTGCCCCTGAAAAGGACTCATAGGGTGGGACTCAGGTGTGCAATATGGTAGGAAAAAGGCTAGGTAGACCTGCAAATAGAGGAGTTGAGAGCAGGGGTCTGGGGTTTGTTTTGGGAGGGGGCTGTGGCAAATTTCAGGAGTGCTTAAGTTGTGTATTCTTTCATGGCAGGGGGTTGGTCCACAGGGGCCCTTCCAACTCTATGATTCAATGAAATTGTCCCACTCCCCCCACAAAAAAATTCACTGAAATCATTTCACTTAAATAAATTTACTTCAAACTAAGTGTGGTAGGAGTCATACCTTGGAAAAGTTACAATTTTAGATTATAACACCCGGAACCCCCCATCCAGCCTGGGATTTTGCCTGGGTATACTGGGAGTTGTAGTCTAAAAAGAAATTTCCCAATGTCTGGTAGGATTGCATTCTTGCTGGTATTGACAGAAGATAAGGCTCTCAGTCAGTTGGCCTCTCAAATATTAACTTGATATCTGTAGAGGTGTAATGTAATTGTTAGTGTTATTTTTTTAAAAAAAATGATCTGGTGTTTGTAAAATGTTTTAATGGATATTTTAAATTAATGTGCAATGTAAGATTGACAAGTTATTGTGCTTTAATATGTTGTAAGCCACTTGGTGTCCCAGTCCTGGGAGAAAGATAAACTATATATTAAAAAAAGAAGAAGAACAAAACAAAACCAGTAGCCCCAAAATGATTAGAACAGATACTCTGTATCTGCATGCTTCCCAAATTCAAATTATTAAGGAAAAAAGTTATCATCAATGTCAAGTTACCATCAATGTAACTATATCTGGCATCTTCCAGCAAACACAAAAATGTGTTAACTTCTTTTCAAAGACATTTTTTCCAGTGACATAATAAGTGTTACCATTTGGGACACACTGGAAATCGACTGACCTTTTTTTATAGTAGGTTTTAGATGTCATTATGATAAGCCATGATGGGCTTCTTCCTAAAATGTCTATGAATTTTAGAGTAATTGAGGCAAATTCTTTAAATGGATTTACAAAATACAGAAGATGCATGTCCCCAATCTGCAGTCTATAATTAGCTCCTAGGTAGCTTTCAATATCTCTGAGCAATCTAATTGAAAACAAGTGAACTGATTAAAATCACTCCCTCTCATTTGCTGACTTTCACCGTTTAGTGAAAAACAGGACATTCCCTGTCTTTTCTAAAGTTTCAGAATAAGTGACTTATAAAATAAAATAAAGCTTTCATGATAAATTCCTCTGATTTTTAGAGAAAATAGCCCACACTAGTGACATTTTGCACATACAGGTCAACCCCCCCCCTTATCCACAGGCCCAGTATCACTTACCCATGTCTAAAAATATATGTTATCTCGAAGCATTTTCTACATCCTCCAGCACAATTCTGTAGTATGCTTTTCGGAGAAGTTGGGTTTGGTATTATTGATGGTTTCATGTATTCACTGTAAATCCAGGAACATATCTCCTGCAGATATGGGGGGGTATATTTTAAAGGACATGTTGTTAAAGACAGACACCCCCACCTCTCTCTCTCCCCCTCTCCCCTCTCCCCCATCAGGAGTAACATTTAGAGAGAAAAGAAGCCCCAAATAAATTAAACAACTCTGATATCATCCCAAATCCATGTCTAAAATAGATGTCTATACAATGTGGTCACATTTTTAAAATAGAAAATAGTAATGGTACAAAAATATAAATCAACCTGTATTTTAAAGGAATTATGAAGCAGGAGAAATTACCATAGAAATCTTGTTCATTTTTTTATTTAAAAATAAATAAAACGCCCCTTACCACACAAGCAGCCTCTGGAGCAGTAACAAGGCTGCTGCATGGCAAGGGGTCCTTTTCGGATGCCTCCGTCCCTCTTCTGAGATCATTTGTGGCATGTACGTGAAGCTTTGGAAGTGGCCGTGCCATATTTTAATCACGGGCAACTTCCGTGATTGAAATATGGTGCGGCCGCTTCCAAAGCTTCACATACGTGACACGAATGATCCCGGAAGAGGGACGGCAACGTCCAAAAAGGACCCCCTGCTACGTAGCAGCCTTGTTACTGCTCCGGAGGCTGCTTACGCGGTAAGTGCTGTCTGAAAATGTCCTGAATTAATCAGCTGTTGACACCCATACAGCAATATCCAACTCTGCTGTTCTGTTTGGACAAAATTGTTTTTGGTTTCAATTGAAAGCTCCCCACCCCCACCCCACCCCACTGCCTACAAAACAATAACTCTAGTTGTAAAAGTATTTTTTTAAATTGGGACTACATCCCTCAGGTTTTGCCTATACAGCATCTTTTCCAGATGCAACAGTACAGAGGCTTCATGAGAAATTCTATGTTTTCTGCCTAAGAAAGGAGTTGGTAATATCACACAGAACAGAAACAGGCTGGATCTCGTGGGCTATATTTCTGTTGTTCATGGAGTTTAAATTTTATTTAATTTTTTAATTCCAGAAAAATTTATTTCCTGGACTTTATGACTCTTTGTCTCTCAGAGACCACATGGCCAAAGAGAGAAGTGGCCTCTGCCTACATGGTAACTCATCCACAGCATCTTAACTGACAGCAACAAAAACAAAATTTTGACAAAATGGAGGTCTCTAAATCTTCCAGATGGGCTTACCTCCCCCACAGAGGTTGGGAGGAGGACACCGCTGTCCAACTTCTGTGGGTTGCTTTTGCATGCCCTGTCCTCCTCCCATCCTTTCTTCGTTCTCCCTCCATGCTGGAGGGACAGAAAAGGCACCACTTTTTATTGATGGAAACTTCCATCAATGAAAATCAGAACCTTTCTTGTCCCTCCAGCATCAGGGGAGAATGAACGAAGGATGGAAGGAATAGGTGATGTGTGAAAGTGACCACCAGAAGTGGGACCGCCGGAAGCGGGACCCCTTCCATGGGGGTTTATTTTGGAGTGCCTGAAAAAGTCCATAGTCACTTTTTTCCCATATTCTTCTGTATTATTTTTAACATCTTTGCCCAATGAATAAGCCAGTGGAGCTTCCAAGCACATTTTGCACATTTTTGGTTGGCCCAATAAAGGTATTGCTGTTTTGTGGATTTTGGATGTTATCGTATTTACCCACTTTCATAGTTCAGGGCTAATTTTGTTTAAGGACAGGACTGTTCACATCCAAGGGTGCCAAGCTTCACATAAAGAACAACATAGGCGAGATTCCAAGACGGTGGGGTTTTTTTTCAAACATTTCCCCTTGATTTTTTTTTTGAAGAATAGTTTTATTGTTCTTCATATTATATATGTACATAATTCTTCTACCATACACAATTCTTCTGCATATTACATACATTCAAATTACAATTGGGTTGTAACATCCATAATCTTATTCTAGCATTCTCGCTAAGTCAATGTTTATGTAATACCAGGATAATAAACCAGTGCGCTTTTAGCTTCCTGTATCATAATACTTTTGGAATCGACAGCTTGATCATACTAATATTCTAACAACTTCATATAATTCTAAATTTTAAATTGGACCATAGCAGTTTCCCTGTCCTTTTTAAAGACTAATCCTTATTCCTTTATCCTTCCCTTTTTCTTATTTATCCCATTAATGACAAATTTTCTTCATCGTAGTACAGTCCTCTTGTTTCCCAATATCTTAGAACTGAAGTCCATTTCTCCAGTGATGTCTTCTTAGGAAGATTATGAATTTTTGACATTAATATGTCCATTTCTAAATAATCTTGGGATTTCTTAATCCATTCTTCCACCGTGGGAGCTTTGTATGTTTTCCACACCTGTGCTACTGTCAGTCTAGCTGCTGTGATTAAATACAATAATTTTTTTTCAATTTTCCCCCACCATTTCTTCTCCTAATCCATCAATCATATTTAACAAAAAAATTTCAGGTTTTGGTTCAAAGTGAAATTGAAAAATTTCTTCCAAGATTTTATGTATTTTAGCCCAAAATTTCTTTACTATTTTACAGCTCCAGCACATATGTAATAAAGTACCAACGTTCTTGCAACATTTCCAACAGCTATTATTAATGGAGTTATTGATCTTATTAAGTCTAACTGGAGAGAAATACCATCTATGAACTACTTTTTGATAGTTCTCTTTCAAATTTTGGCAGCTAGTAAACTTGTAGGACCTGTTTCTAGCTCTTTCCCATGCCTCTAGTTCTAGTGGGTATCCAAAATCTTTAGCCCACTTTGTCATGTAATCTCTAATATTATCTGCTTCTAAACTTCTATTTAGTAGTAGGTTATAAAATTTGCCAATTTTCCCTTTTTCTTTTCCTTCTTTTATCTAGTTCGTTGTCTTCCCTTTCTATACTACCTATTTTCATATCCTCCTGGAATCTCATTTTTAGCTGGAGATAAATAAACCAATTAATTTTATATTTTTCTTCCAGTTCTTCTATAGGTTTCAACGTAATTTCTCCATTTCCATTTTTTTCCAATAAGTCTTTATCTTTCAACCACTCATTTGTAGTTTTCCACTTGTTTTGAAAAGCCTCCTGAGGGGAGGTCCAGTATGGTAAATTAAAATAGAAAAGCTTTTTTACTTTTTTCCAGACTTGTAATAAAGATCTTCTTACAAAATGGTTTTGAAAATCCCTATTCACTTTTACTTTACCATAGCATAAATAAGCATGCCATCCGTAGCAGTTATCATGGCCTTCAATAGTTAACAGTTTATCGTTTTTGAGTTTCACCCACTCCTGTATCCATGGATACGTGATTTTTTTAAACAACTGGAAACTATTTTTTGGTGTGGAAATTTTCCTAAACATTTTTTTCCATCTTGGAAAAAAATCTTCTGGCTGATGATGAAAAAACCCTGCTTTTTTTTTTTCCTTGTTTGGTTGTTTTGGCTGTTGTGGATGGGTGAAAAATATCTCTTTTTTCCAGGCTATTTCTTGCATCAAGAAACAAACATTTGTGAATACTACCACATCCTTTCCCTCTCTAATTACAACACCCCCACACACATTTAAATAGTGCATTTAGACTTAAAGGTGATGGAAAACATTTTCAAGATTCTTATGGTGTTGAGAGCTTCTGTGAGCTACAGCCAGTCCCTGGGCCAGAGGTTTCCAACCCATTTCTGTGTCAATCAGAGATAAAATGACAAATATGATAATGTCACAAGACAACAAGTCCAATCATATCTTGCTGTCTTGTGATTTTTATGTGCAGAAATGAAGTAGCTCTTGCCCTCATTCTGAAGTCATAATCTAGCTCATTCTATTTTCACCGAGATGCAAAAGCCTCAGCTCAAATACTAGCCTCATGGCTCGCCTATTGCAATGCCCTTTATGTGGGCCCTTTAAGAATGGTCTGAAAACTGCAATAGGCATGGAATGCTTCAACTAAGCTTCTGAGTGGCGCAACATACCAGAAGCACCTAACACCTCCATATACAACTGTCTTGACTTGGTAGGGGCAGTCTCAATCAATCCTTGCTCATACCACATTTTCAGCTTCTTTTAAAACGTCCCAGTTTCTCTCTCATTTCACTTCCCCCCTTGTCCTTAGCTCATTTCAATTGCTGCAAACTGAGTTTAAAATGCAAAAGTGATTTTTACTCAATCAACCCAGCATGAGGAAGAGAGGAGGGGAGAGAATGGAGTCTTCCCAGTTGCCCTTACCAGTGTGTTTTGTGTGCACATGCATGTGCACACACTCCTTCAAGTCACCTGTCAACTTATGGCAACCCCATGAATTTCTCAGTAGGTTCTGGCAAAAACAAAGTGCAACAGCTTCTCTTAGCTTGTGTATTCTTCTTCATCACCTTGACCATGCTCTGATGTTGCTTAGCCACAGGTGAATTCCACTGACTACTTATTTGCTTTTGGGCCAAGTTTAAGAGTCTACTGTTAGTTTATAAAACCCTAAATCTTTTGAAGTCTGGTTGAGATATTGCCTTCTCTCTCAGGGTCTTACCGTACTGCAAAGAAAAGCAGCAATGCAGCAAGAACATTCTGTCTTCTGCTCTGCCTTACCACATGATGTCATCCTTCTTCTGGCATTCTTTTGTTCTGGTCCCATGAGGGACCAAGGTAAAACCACATCTTTTTGCTAACAGGTTTTTCTGGTTAGCAAAAAGGTGTAGTTTTACTTTGGTCCCTCACTGGACTTTGGTCCCTCACTGAACTGGAACTAAAGAATGTTGATGTCATGCATCAAGACAGAATGTTCCTGCTCCCCCTGACACTTTCATTTGGAGTGCAGTAAGGCCCTTATAGATCTATTCAACATTTGAAGACATCCAGAGAGTCTCTTCTAATAGGACCACATTCTTCTGAGGCCCACACTGCTATTGGATGTTTAGTGTGGTGGCACGTACTTCTCTTAATGTTGACATGTTCCACCTATTCCTTTAGACACATATTAGGAAGATAGTTCTTTATGTGAGCCCTCCTTTCTTACTCCAATTTAACATCTTTTTCATGGGCTACATAAGGAGTGTATGGTAATCTGCTATTGTGTAGATATTTTTTTTATGAATACCACTTTGAATTTTTTCAAATTATATCATATCTATAAATAAATTAATAATAAACCCATCTCAAATTAGTCATTGCAATGCCCCATTTGGCCAAACAATGGAAAGTACCAGGATTTTCATTGTGATAAGTATTTCTGAGCTTTCTGTTTTGCTCTAATAGACTGCAATGGTTTCAGCAACAGACTCTTGCAAAATATAATGGAAACACATTCCTTGTCTTCCTCCCCCAGTGTCAAATAATATTTATCTCTATCTTTTTTTAAGTAATGCTTTCTTAGGAGCATGAACATAATGTGTATGTTACCTCTACCCCACCCCCTGATGCTCAGCAATTTTGGATGAGAACTAGCCAAAAGGAAAGTTCAGTCTTATCTTCTCAAATTATCCTAGGCTTCATATAGAAAGGAAACATCTTTAAAAGTACATAAAGAAGCAGCCTGCTAAGCCTAAAGATATTTCTATATAGATTGGTTCCACACAGAAAAGACTGAGAGTCTCTCTGGATAAGAAAAAGGTCTCTGAAAGTCCCAGTTTTTGTTCCTGTACAAACCAATTTTATTTTAGAAATCTGCATAATGTTTTCCTCATTCTGAAGTATTCCCAGGGAACTCCGGGCATTACCAAGGACTTTTCATTCCCACTCCTTAGGTTAGTTTAAATTAACACAGTATTTCCCCAAATAAAATGTATCTCTCCATGGCTATCTATGAGATACCAAAACTAGCTAAGATGGCTGCTGCTAGTAAACACAATAAACGCTTCCAGAACCCAGATTCAATAGAGATGAAGTGAGGAAAAGAGGAATGCTATTGATAAAAGAAAATGATCCTAATGCTTAACTAGTGTAATAGTGCTAAAGCTCTCTAACACTTTGATGATGGACTTTATCAGACAAACCCCTTTAAATGTTCTTTTGCTGGCAGAAAAAAAAAACAATTTTTATGCCAGCAAAAGAAAACCCCACCACCACACTTACCTTCTCTCCAAGCTAAAGGCTTCCCTGGCAGTGAAGAGGAAGTGAACAAAGCCCTGTTCACATCCTCCTTGAAATCCCATGAGACTTCATTGTGCAGGAAACTGAAAAATAAAATAAAACATAAAAGGTTACATCAAGTACATACACACACTTAAAAACTTACAAGTAAACCAGGGAAGGTAATAAAAAGTGTGTCACCTATCTGGATATTGCAATCTCACCTGGAAGTGTTCTGGTTGGTGTGGCCATTCATGAGGAAAGTATGTGGGAAAAAAGATGCAAGGTTACATACACCAGCTATGCCGGGGGGGGGGGGGAACAAACCACAGCACAGCCAATCTGTTGATGTCTTGGGCCACCAATAAAATAGATAGGCTTAACAATAAGACGTAAATGTGAAAGTATGACATCATCTGGCAGGTGTGCCCTTTCACATTCATGTGATGTCATTATGACACCATATTTAGTGTGTCTGATAAACTCCTGCATAATGTCTTTAAAAGCTCAGTGGAAATTGATGAAAGGCAATTTCTGAAATGTAGTTTGAGTCTAGATGTGACGTGATCAGTGGAAGAGGAAGAGGAAAAAGGTAAAGGAGGGAGGGAAGCCAGGGATGTTTCAAGAAAAGATTGGATGCAAAACCATGAATATGCAGGTAAAATCAAACAATAACAATGACAAACCATGTAAAGTCTCAATACTTTTAGAGACTTTCCCCCCATTTCTCAATAATCTCTGAGTTTCAAATATTGACCACCTTTTAACACTATTTTTCTGTCACTAAGCAAAATGATAGTGTTAGAAAGGAGCCACTGCTCTTTGACAGTCAAAACATAGGCGGTCATAAAGCAGAATAGTTGCGTGTGAACTTCAAACATGGATAGCTTCGCATACCAGCAATTTTGCCAAAAACAAAAACATGGAGACAAATGAACTACTGCTGCAAATTTGCATTAATGCTCTACAATCCAGATTCTATTGCCTCATCTAGACAACACCAGAGAGACTGTCAAGGCACAAAGGTACTATCTGTATCCAAAAAGAAAGAAAAAGCTTCATTGGACAACAGATTGAACTCTTTAAATAGTTAAGGCCAGATGAGAATCAAAAGTCACAGAAATAGGGTCAGAATCCTGAATCCAACTGTTAAGCAACTTGTGCATAGAGGCAAAGAGAACTGTTATAATATTCAGTGCAAAGAAACAGATGAAGACAACAAAAAGACCTCTTCCATAATATGTGAAAAATTAAAGGGAAATTTAAAGCAAGAGTAAGGAAGCTATATGACCAACAGGGGAACACTTTATATGGTCAGGACAAAATGCAAAGATGATGGAAGAAATGAGCTATATAAGAAAGTTGAAAGGATGACAGATTCATTAAAGGAAGAACTATTTGAAGATGAGCCCACAGTCTTAGAAAGTGAAATGGGAAAGACTCCCAAAGGTCTTAGAAGAAATAAATGACCAGCAACAGATGGCATACCAATAGAACTGCCTCAGGTTATACAGATGGAATTTACTCAAATTCTAACAAAATCTTCTAACAAATATGAAAAACAGAACAATGGTCCTTTAAATGGAAACAATATGCATTCCAATCCCCAATGAAAGGGACACTGGTGATATTAGTGACCATCAGACCATTGCATTAATCTCTCATGCAAGCAAAGTGTGCTCAAGATTTTACAACAGAGGATTTTACCATGTATGGAGTGGAAAATGTCACATGTGCCAGCTGGATCCAGAAAAGGAAGAGGCAATAGGGATCACATGTTGGTGTTGCTCTTCCGTACAGCATATACCACCACCTTCTTTGGGGCACTGAGGGTTGGGGAAGTAGTCTCTTCATCCAAGCAGGATACATCTGGTAGGGCACTACAGTTGCATGACTTCTCCATCACTAGCAATGACATGACTCTGTGCATTCGGTGCTCCAAGGTTGACCAGTGGGGTATTGGAGCCACTCTGCATGTGCGGAAGGTCATAGGCTCCTCCCCCTGCCTGGTGGCATGCATGCATGAGTTCATAAGAGCAAGGGGTTCCAAGCCGGGGCCCCTGTTCCAGCATCGAGATGGAATGCCACTCACCAGGTATCAGTTTGTGAGTGTTCTGAAGATGGCTCTTCATCAGTTGGGCTTCCCGGCAGATGAATTTGGCAGCCATTCTTTCTAGATCGGAGCCGCCATCATGGCCGCACAAGGAGCCTGTTGGTGGAGACAATCATGAGATTGGGGCACTAGCGGTCCGGGGCCTACACAGCATATATTCGACTGGAGAGAATGCTGTACACACCGCATGGGGCCCCTGCAGACTTGTAGGGCTGCCTGTTGATAGGGAGCAATGGTTGGTGGTAGGCAGTTCCAAGGGGGAACACCTTGATGGTGTATGGCATGGGTCGTGATCATGGAGTAAGGCATAGAGTGTCTCTGTCAAGTTCAAGTTCTAGAGCAAAGTCAAGTACAAGTTCAAGGGAGACCACACCTTAAGCTGTTAACGGTTACTTGTTTTCAGGGGAGGAGAGAGAGTCAGGCGGGTCAGCTCGGCCATCATCTCTCTCCTCCATGGGAGTCGGGATTGACCAAAAAGTCTATTGGTCCACATGGGTGGAGCCAATGAGAGATCACGACCCATGCATTATCACCAACCATTTATTTCAAATTGCGGCCTTTTATTGCCAATCATGTCTTATTAACCTGTATTTAACCTATGTTTTCTGAACATGTAATCAATACAAATATAGAAAAAGACACGGTGTTGGAGTGTTCTTTAGGGGGGCGAATGGGTTGTACAGTCTGGGTCCGCAAAATCAACCTGTGCTTTATAAATTATTATAAAGCCTTTGATTGGTTAGATCGGGACAGGCAATGTGTGGTTTCCAGGCCACTTGCTTCCCTTTAGACCACTTTTACAGCTGCTGAGGACCCCCCCACCCCGTGACACCCAAAGGTCTTCAACCATTTCTTTATTTTAAAAATACTTTCCTTGTGATTTTTAGGTGATTTCTTTTTGCCTGAAAACCAGCCAAACAAATTAAAGGGGTTTAAAGGGGTGACAAATATGGTGGTTTACCAGTACCACAACCCCACTAAGGCTTTTAAAGGCTTAAAGAAAAGGTTCAAAAATCAGTGAAAATGCAAGCTGGAAGCAATGTGATATGCAGTTTGCCAGGGAGACACAGGGGCAAAAAATGCTTCCTGCTCCCTTTGCAGATTCCCATACCCACTGAATATCAGGAAAAAAATGGGTCAGTCTAAAATAAATGGAAGTGCCACAATATTTGATTGTCCTGATGTATCTGTACTCTGGAGCAGGGATAGGAAAAAAAATGTTAGAAAATATTTGAAAAAAAAATGATAGGAAAATGTGTTGAGAAACCCTGATGCGAAGATGAGAATCTTCACAGTTCAGAAATTATTCTATTAAAAAATTGCATATGTTCATTATACAGAGAAAATATTGTTTTTTGCAGAGAAAACTCATAATGTGCAGAAATATTTCTGTGCAGAAAATGATCTTTCTTCCCCACAAAAGGCAGTTTTCTATACTAAATAACCCTACCGGTGGCTATTATGCCACCGCCAGCATAGCTCAAAACGTCATTAGGGTACGCAAGCCTCTCTCCCACGACAAGGGGGCGTCAATGGAGAGGGCCAGCTACACGAGGGCCAGCGTGGTCAAGTCAGATATGGCGATGCTCTTTCAGAGCCCTTTCTAATAACTAATGGAGTGAAGCAAGGTTGTGTTCTTGCACCAACTTTATTTACAATCTTCTTTAGCACGATGCTCCAAAGGGCTATGGCAGAGCTTGAAGAAGACGACGGCATCTATATACGCTACCGTACTGATGGTAGCTTGTTTAACTTAAGCCGTCTGAGGGCTCACACTAAGACTCTAAACTATCTAGTCCGTGAGCTGCTCTTCGCCGATGATGCTGCCCTTGTTGCCCACACAGAAGCAGCTCTGCAGCGCCTAACGTCCTGCTTTGCAACAGCTGCAGAGCTGTTTGGGCTAGAAGTCAACCTGAAGAAAACAGAAGTTCTTTACCAGCCTGCACCACAGGACGAACACCACCATCCCCACATTGCCGTCGGCAAATCAGTGCTCAAGTCTGTTCAGCAGTTCACCTACCTGGGAAGCATCATCTCCTCAGATGCCAAGATTGACAAAGAGATCGATCACAGATTAGCAAAGGCATATAGTGCATTTGGAAGACTCCACAAAAGAGTCTGGAGCAATAAACACCTGAGGCAAAGCACAAAAATCAGTGTGTATAGAGCCATCGTACTGTCTATCCTCCTTTATGGATCTGAAACATGGGTTACCTATCGCCACCACCTACGACTCCTCGAGCGCTTTCATCAGCGCTGTCTATGCACAATCCTAAATATACACTGGACTGACTATGTGACGAATGTTGCTGTCCTTGAACAAGCAGGGATCACCAGCATTGAGGCCATGATATTGAGAACACAGCTGCGCTGGGCAGGGCACGTTTCTAGGATGGAGGACCATCGCCTCCCAAAAATACTACTCTATGGTGAACTCGCCACGGGTCAGCGTGGGAGGGGCGCTCCAAAAAAGCGATACAAGGACTCCCTGAAACAACATCTCAGGCTTGGCCAGATTGATCACCAACGGTGGTCCGCCCTGGCCTCACATCGGGAGGCATGGAGACGCACTATCCACAATGCTGCAGCCTTATTTGAGAACTCACGACGAACAAGTCTTGAAGAGAAACGACAATGCAGAAAGAATCACAACCCAAAAACATCACCCAAGGAGACCTTCTGCTGCACTTTTTGCAACCGGACTTGTTTATCTCGGATTGGCCTTTTTAGTCATCAGCGCGCTTGCAGAAGGCGCGGGATGAGTCCTTCCTGAATCTTCGTTTGCGAAGAAAAGCCAGAGAGAGATACTAAATAACCAAGTGCAAATTTTGCACAGAATAAGTCCTGAACTGCAAACAGTCTTTGAAAATTGCTTTTTTAAAAAATAACTTTCTCATTGTAAGAAAAAAGATGCTAAAGTTGCTTCTTGCTTTCTTCAAGAAGAAAATTAGTGAAAAATTACACCCCTACTGTGGATAATAGGCAACTGTCAAGACAGAATATAGAGGAACAGAAACGTTTCCAGTGGGCAAGAGAGTCAGAGAAAGTTGCATTTTATCATTCTATCTGTTTAGCTTATACGCAAAACATCATATGGAAAGCAGAATTAGACTTGAAGGGAGGAAATGTGAAAATCTGGGGAAGGAACATCAATACTCTAAGATATATAGTAATACAGAGGCATTTCTGGCAGAAAATAGCAAAGACTTGGAAGAAATACTGATGGCAGTTAAGTGAAAAAGCAGGGTTACAATTGAAAAATGACCCCCCCCAACAGAACGATCACAGATGATAAAGTGGATGATGAAGATATTGATGCAGTGATCCATTGATACCTTGGCTCAGTCATTCATCAAAAATGGAGACTGTGGTCTAGATATCAGAACTAGGACTTGGAAGAGCATCTATTAAGAAACTAGATAAAACCCTCAAGTCTAAAGATACATCATTAAATACCAAAGTCAGAATCATCAGTGTCATAGTTTTTTTTTTCTGATTTATATATATTGTTCTGAAAGTTGAACAATGAGGAAAGTTGACAGGGGAAAAAATAAACCCATTTGAAATTGGGGCTGGGAAGAGTTGTGAAGATAGCATGTCTTCCAAAACTAGAAATAAGTAGGACTGAGAGCAAATCAAGACAAATTGAGTAATCAGGGACTACCATACTTTGGACAGCACATGAGATGACATGATTATCAGAAAAGACTATAATGCTGGGAAAAGTGGAAGGCAGTAGCAGATTAGAAAACCACATTGCAAATATATTGACTCAATGAAGGAAACTATGTTCCCAACCGGAGCAGGGCTGTTAATGACTGGAGTCCTTGGCGTTCTCTTATTCATAGGGTTTGAAGTAAAAACCAAATGCAAGAGAGATTTTCAGTTCCTTGGTAAAGAACGTCCTAGAATTTTAATGCTAAATGAAGGCTACAAGCCAGATATTGAGACTAAATGAATAAATGAATGGAAGAAATGCAGAGAAGCTGAACACTTGTACCCTCACTCTGTTTCCAGCATCAGAACATTTCAGATGTTGGGAGTTCTTTCTCAAGGGCCAAGTGGATTCCAAAAGTCATACTATCACCACCATTTATGTTTCTAAAATAAGTTCAGTCAGTTCTTCAAGAGTGTGTTCCCTGGGCTATGACTTCAGGGCTGGGCTATGACTTTGTGCTGTCCTAGATAAGGCAGAAGACAGAACATTACTGGGAATGGATTTGGGATAGCAATGACTTTAGAAATCCTATAGGTCATGTAAGTCTTATAGATTCCTGGCATGCAATGTATTCGAGCCCAAGAGATTACACATTCTACTCCAAGGTAAAACAAGGTAAGAAAAGAAACCCATTGTCATAAATATGAATCTTATATCCCATAATTTGGCAAGGGACATTGTTATATACCCCGTTAGCCCCCATCTTGGAATATCAAATAATTGGCTATATTTAATAATTTGGCTAAGGTGGTTACAGGCATACCAGGGATTCCCTAATACCAGCGTGGGATTTATGTATGCACCAAAGGAGGCACCAGTGGAAATATCCAAAACCAAACACTCTCAAGAAAGATTCAAACCTAGATGTGAGTCATCACTAATCCACTCAGGGATAGCAAGAGACCTTTACTGCTTGTAAATGGAATTTTACTTTCCTTTTCCTGCCAACAATAGACTTCACTTGTTTCCTATTTAATTACAAAGTTTTGATTGTTAGAAATCATTAACTCTCCCAGATCCCCCTTTATTCTAGCCTGGGAACCTCTGAGAACCATTGTATTTCACTCATAATTTCTATCCCTGTAGGGAAATTATTTCATATAACTATAACCCTGAAACACCACCAAGTTGTGCACAGTTCCACTTCCTTTTGACTCCACATCACACTGTGTAGCCAGACCATTGTCCGGACCTCCCTGCTATTGGTTTACTTCACAATCTCTGCTCTACATGACAGGTGTTGTATCACACATGTCAAGGAAAAATGGATATTGTAGTGCCCATTGTTTATATAGGCCTTGAGGTTACATTTTAAATTTGGGCAAATGTCTGACTTAGCCTGTTGTTTTTCTCAATACAGGCCTAGCTGTGACTTTGCCAGAGGTCAGGCAGAATGTGAACAATTCAGTACGCCTAAGAGAAGTTTTCCAGGCTTCTGTCTTATCTCCTTTTCTCTCATGGCCTGGCCTGGCTGCCAATGTTATAGTTTAGCTTATCAGTTTTCACTGAAAACAAAAGTGTCTTTGTTCTTTGCCTATGAGAAATACACAGAGCTGCTCTTTGTTTTCTAGTGAAGAGAAGACTGCATTGTTTCAAGCAGCCAGAATGTAGTTTGTTTTGTAGTATTTTTGTAGAATTTAAATAAAACTGGAAAAGGATATTTTTTGGCTGTCTCCATACCTCCATGCATCTACACACCTAGATATGCAGAAGGGCATATAATCCTTATGCTTCTGCTGTTTATGGACAGAGTCAGAGAAATAATGAGACCACACAACGTATATGAGGTAAATAAAATGATCTTTATTGTTAACCATACCTATTTATTTTCCCATTAAATCTTCAGCAGGGGGACGCAACCTAGTGTGGGAGCAGCTGGGGCGGATCGTCCCTCCTGGACTTATGCCCCCAGCTTCCCTGGGCAAACACCTGAGCTCTTTTGAGCCACCCCAGGCCTGGGGTTGCTCTCAAGCCAGCTCGTGTCTGGAAGGTCAACCTGAAAGCCCCTCACCAATGTGTACGTATTAAGGTGAGGGGGGTATCCTTCAGGCCAACCCCAAGGGATGTTTCTTTCTGTTCTCCCAGGTCATATGGCCTAAGGAGATCATCCCGGATACCATCCCTTCACCGAAATCGGTGCCATAGGTGCCCACCATAATCTATGCCTCCCCCTTCCTGCCATAGATAAGGGGCAAGCGTCTGCTTCATCCCTGAATCCCCCACTAGCTCATCTAATAAGTCCCTCAACCCCTGCTGAAGATCCGTCAAAAAGATGGAATTACCGAAATCTGAGAGGTCGACCCCGTCTGCCCTGTAGATCTCGGGCCTCTCAAATAAAATATTGGGATGTGGTAAGTACCTCCCCCCTTGAGCAATCAAACATTTATATATCTGCCTGTTCACTGTCTGCTGAGCTTTGTCAATCAACCAGGGGTTCCCCTCCCCACGCCACAGTTGTCTGGGCAGTATAGCCAACCACATGATGGTGACCGCCGACCAATGGGACTTGATCACCAACATATCCTGTGTCACCTGCATGATCAAGGCCTTACCCTTTAGAAGGCCCAAATCATTCCCCCCCTAATGCAGTATCAGTATGTCTGGCAGAGGCCCCCGTCTCTCCCCAAACAAAACTGCCAGGAGGCCATGCCACATCAGGCCTCTTTCCCCAACCATTCCACTATGACCCTGTCCCCCAGGCTGAGGTGAGATCCAAAATGACTTAGCCGGGCTTGCCGGGCTGCCCAGTAGACCATACTGTGGCCACAAATCAGCGCCTGGCACCTCACCATCAAAAGTCTAGAACCTGGAAGACAAAAGGGGAAGAGGCAGTGTTAGTACATGATCGGCTGCACGCACCCCCTGTAGGAGGAGGATCTCTAGCGCCCAATCTGCTGGATTGCTGCCGCTGGCATTCCCATGGCAGCAGCAGTCGAAGCAGCCCCTATGCGGAAGGAATGTGTGCCAAACCAAACTCCCTGGAGCCCCAATTGCTCCAGCACCTTTGCTGTGATGGTACAAAACTGGTACCTAATTAGGGGAGAAAAATCACTGTGCACAAACAAAGGACTGACCCTACCGACCCTCACCTGCAGATAACTTGATAAGGCTACCACTGGGCAAAGCTCAGCACTATCACAAGAGGACAGTTTGATAATCTTTCCCCTACCTAGCTGATCTGTTTTGGAAAAAATGCAAGGTAATCCTAATCTCTTTCAGGCCTACTTGCACATCTTGCAACTCTAAAGCCCGCCCCGAACTATCATTTTTCGATGCCCTGACAAGCTCATTCACCTGTAGGGCACCAAAAAATGCCACTAAGCCCGCTGCATGAAAGAGCAGCGCCTCATAAACTGAAGTGCAGATCCTTGCCCAAGAATGCCGAAGTCCCACTAAAATCCTGGGGGAAAGGGGGGGTCCTAGAGTCTGGTCTCTTACCCCTCTCCTTGGCCCAACCTTCTAACATCTTCTGGATACGAGAATCCCCAGTGTTATCCAGCCCACCCTGGGCTTTAATCCAAAATGCCACCGCTGAAAGTCAGCTCTGTATCGTTTGAGGGGAGAGGCCCTTCCTATACAGGTGAACACAATATCGCATGAGCTGCAAAACTGGGGCATCCGTCCCCAGCCTCATGCCCTCCCATACCCTAAATTGATGAAACTCACGGCTCAAGCATAACCCTTCCTGGTACTGGATGCCACTGACATACCTATGGGCCTCCAAATTTCAGACTCCCAAGTTGCCAAAGGTCCTCCGGCATCCTCTTGCCCTCAGGTAATGCATCTGGAGCCAACTCTCTGAAGCACTCCATCTGCGTGCAGGAAAGATCATCAGCTATCTCATTGTGAACTTATGCCACATGCCGTGCAACAAACAGAATGTTATGCTTCAGGCATTGTAAAGTGAACACTCTAACAAGCCTCATGACCCGGGGTGACTTTGATGTTAGGGTATATGACTTGGACAGTTGCCAAATTGTCGCACCAAAAGTGTACTGACGAATTAGACAACTCCCCCACCCAGATGGTGGAAGCCACAAGAATTGGAAACAGCTCAAGGAAAGTGAGATCCATACAAATCTCCATGCCGGACCAAGTTGCCGGCCACCTGCTGGCGCACCAATGGCTGCCAAAGTACACTCCAAACCCGATGGACCCTGCTGCATCTGAAGCTATTTGGAATTTTTGCCCAATAACCTCCGCTCCTCCCACCAAAATGAGACGCCATTGAAAGACTCCAGAAATTCCCACCAGACCTGGAGATCTTGCTTAACCTACCGTGTAATCGTGATTTTATAATGAGAGACCTGAACACCCCCAATGGTGTTGCACAGATGGCGTAGAAACGATCTCACCGGGGCTACCACTTTACATGCAAAATTTAGATGACCAATCAAAACATTGAACACACTTAGGGTGGCCTTGTGTCTACCTATAAAAGTATCAACCTGCTCCTTTAGCTCCATTACCTTTGCCGCTGACAAGTGGCACTGTTGGTTAACAGAATCAATTTCAATACCCAAATATGTTAGTTGTTGTGCAGGTCCCTCAGTCTTTTCCGGAGCCAGGGGAACACCGAGTTCCCCAGTCATCTGTTTGAACTGATGTAGCAAATGGCTGCATGACCCCGATCCGATCTGGCCGATGAATAAGAAATGATCCAGGTAGAGGACCACCCCACTCATGCCTTCCTAACCTTCAGTGCCCATTCTAGAAAGGTGCTGAACATCTCAAATGCATTGCATGAGACCGAACAACCCATGGGGAGGGCACGGTCCATATAATAATCCCCATCAAATTGAAAACCTAGAAGCTCAAAGTCCTCAGGGTGTACAGGGAGGAGACAGAATGCTGATTTGATATTGCATTTCGCCATTTCGGCTCCCAGCCCATGATGACACACTTCGCGTATGGCCGCAACGAAGGAAGTGTACTTCACTGTACACAATTCAGAGGGGATGGAGTCATTCACTGACTCCCCCCTGGGTTATGAAAGATGGTGAATTAACCTACACTCCTCTGGGTTTTTTGGGGGAACTATGCCTAAAGGGGAAACCCTAAAGTTTGGGACAGGAGGCTGAGAAAATGGACCAATAACCCTACCCTCAGCTACCTCCTTACGGATTTTTGCCCTAACAATAGCTTTGCTACCTTTAACTGATAACAAGTTACATGCCCAAAATGGGCGCCTAACCCCCTGAAATGGAATACGAAAACCCTCGCTAAACCCTTGTAAAAGGTAAGAGGCTGCATGCCTCTTAGGATACATCCGCAGCCACATGTCCAAAACTTTAACTTTAACTGGACTGGGGCCCTTTCTGAGGCTGAGCAGGTGCCCCCCTCCTCTACCGGTGTCCTGTCCCCCACGGCCCCCCCAAAACTGTCCCTTTCCCTGTGGGCAGCTTCGAAAGGAATGGGAAGCCCCACAGATTGAGCACTAATGGCTAAATCTGCAAGGCTTCCTAGAACAGGACCCATGGGAGCTGAATTCCCAGCACGGGGCCTTTTGCTCCATGTTGGGTCCTGCCAGGGCTTTCGCCAAACTAGTGGAATTCTTAATCAAATGGCCGCTATGTGTCTGCTCTCCCTGAATTTGGCGAGCTGGTGTCATCAGTTGCATCCATTACTACGGGTGCATCATATCCCAACAAAGTGTGGGATAGATAGCGACCCTCAAACGAAAGGCTTCATCATAAAGAAGCCAGGCAGAGCCAGCAAAATCCATATATGCCCTGTGAATTATGTCCATATATTGGAACAAGGCCACCGCACACTGGGCTGCACTTTCGCGATAACCCCTGCCAAGATCAAGAAACCCAACAACCAGTTCGTCCAATTCCTATCCACCTTTCTTTTCTTAATCTTTTCTTTCTCCTTTTCATCAAGGTCCACCTTGTCTTTTTCCCCCCATTTCTCTAAGGAAAAGGGAGAAGACGTCCACATACTCCCCCCTCAGAATTTTGTCCCTGGTCGATTGCAATAAATGATCCCCTAGTGGAAGTGACATTTCCCCAAAAGGAATTGCTGAATATGCAACTGCCTTATACCCCGGGGCCTGTGAAGCTCCTGATGGGGATGGGGTTCATTGCGCGGGGCCGTCAGCTCAACCTAAGGCGTAGGGACCCCATAGTGGCCGTTGTGTCAGGGCCCAATTTATTGGCTGTTGCCCCATAGGCCAGCTGCTTGAGCCCCTGCCAAATGTGTCATACTGCCAGGTGTGGTTGATGCCCAAACCCCCCAAGGCCAAGCTGGCCCAACTGGATGTGTCACAGAATCAAAAGGGGACTCACCAGATGGATTGGGAACCTTTTCGGGGGCTGGCTCATCAACCTGTCTCAGTGCTGGTTCAGCGTCGTCATCCTGCAGTTTGGATCCAGATGCACCACCCTCATGGATCCAGCTCTCCAGGGCATCTAAGCGAGCTAGTATTTGATTAGAAACCTTGTCATTCCCTTTAGGGTGCTTGGGCTTAGGCAAAGCACCCGCCCCCTCAACGCCCTGAAGCCTCTCCAGTTGTTGGATCCTGGCAAGGATAGCCTGCCAAGGAATATCCTCCTCCTCTTCGCTTGATGAAAGAGGTTCAGGTTGGGGCACAGGCCACTTGGGCGTGGGAGCCTTCCCTTTACCCTTGCCTTTCTTTGGCCCCATGCCCTAGATAAGCTCCCTTCACCAGTTTTATTATGTATATTATACTTATTGTGTTTTATTTAATATTCCTTTATGTATTTATTTATCTCTTTATCGTAGTATTCTGATAATTATTACTAATATTATTGTTTGTAGGCCCACGAAGGCACCAGTGCCCCCAAGGATCTGGGCCTGCCGGGCCTACCTCGGCCTACAGGCCTACCCAGGCCACCTGCCTCGAAAAACTGTGGGCCCAATTGGGGCTACCAGGCCTGCAGGACCACACAGTCCTCAGCGATGGTGAGGACGGGCTACCAGACCAGCCCGCCAAAAGGCCGTCCAGGCCTTACACCTGATGTGAATCTAAGCCATTCAGGCCCGCTCAGGACCACCAGGCTTACACCAGGCCTTCACACCCTTATCAGAACAGTTGAATTAAAACCTTCGTACAGTAGGCCCGGCTTGGGCTCGCCCAGGCTGCCCTCACCCAAAAGCACAGCCTGTAAGGCCCAACCTAGCTCCTTGAACCCCGACAGAGTCCACCTGGCCATCCTCAAGGCCGTCCGCAATGTAGCTGCCTATATAAGGGCCCTGCCCACATGAATGCCCTCCTCGGTGAACTAGGCCTCCCTGCCGCCCTCGCAGGTCGGCCTGGAAAGGTAGGCCTTTTATCCTGACTGGCTGCCCCTAACCTGCTTAATGGGCCACTGCCCAGCCACCTGCCAACACCGGCACGCTGTTCTCCGCCCCTTTCATCCACCGGAGCCTTGCGACGGGACCCCCCCCCGGGAGGGATACCCCCCAACAGCCGCCTAAGCAAGGCACAGCACTCAGTCGAGCGTCGTCACTGCCGCACTCACACCGAGCACCGAAAGCACCTCTGGCAAGGTATGCCCCCACCCTGAGAGATCCCAGGAAGCCAACTCCCACCCTGCCACCAAGGGCCCGGGACTCCCCCGCCCAAGGGGTGCCCCAATGGCCCAAAGGCCAACTCGCGGGTCCGGACACCTTCTTGACTCCGACTTGCTCTCCCTCTCAATCGCTGATGTTTTTTGTTTGTTTGTTTGTTTTGTTTTTTTGAAGTCGCTCACTGCCACACTCCCTGCTCTTCTCCACCGGCTCCTTTCAGAAATCAGCTCCGCTCTAAGTGCAGGGGCGAGGCCACAAGGCACTGCTCCCTCTGCTGCTCAGTGTTGCCTGAAACAGAAAGAGGGCAAGGCAAGGGGCAGCAAGCTCTTTTGTTTCCATCAGGCCCCGCCCCTTATCTCCCATCGCCAACACATGCCACGATGCTCTGAAGTGGTCCTCCCTCCTCCCTGCCATAAATGGGTTCCCTACTGGCATACTGCTTGCCAGGGAACCATGTTCTGCTATTTGTTGCTTCTGAACTGAATGCTCAGAGGGGCTGCATATCCTTAGAATCCCCTCACTCTATTCCTCTATCCTAATCCTTCCTACTTCATTCATTAGCCTTGTGTGAGTGCTTGAAGCCTGGATGTTTGCATGAGTGCTTTAATGTTATTTCCCAATAAAGATAATTTAATTGTACCTTTTGGCTTAGAGTCTCCTCCTTAGTGCTGGTATACATAGGTCTAAAGGGTTAGGGTTAAAGGGTCTAAAGGGACTTGCCATTACCCACCTCTCACATTGAGTGTATTAATTCCCCATTTTAATGTTAGTGTGTTAGAGGGTCCACCCAAACCCCTCCCCAAGTGTTTCAGGTAGCAACATCTAAGATGCCCATGAATAGCTCTATTGCACTGTCCCTTAGCTAAGCGATTGCTTGAAAGGGTAAATACAATTCTCCTCTATAATCATTTTTTAAATCAAGTAAATCAATTCTGATATTCCACTTCTAGTGGTACTGGATCTGTTCAAGGCTGTGGATGAAGCACAAACGAGGAACTACCATGTACCAAATGCAACCGTCTAGCCTCCTTATCCACCTCATCCAGCCCATGAAGGCCTGAACAGCAACTACCTTCAGCAGACATTGATATGGACCAGAATAGTAAACCTAAGCACATCTTGGAACATGTGCAGAATGAGAAACACTGTGTTTAACTGATAGTGCTGGGGGGAGGGAGAGACTGTGTTCATTAGTGTACTGAAACTATAGACTGAGGTCCTGCATTGCATTCATAACTATATAAACAATAATTGAAAACCACCTTAAGGTTCAAGGAGCCACTCTGAGCAACAAAAATTTGTGAGTGGGGTGCTTCAGGATGGTGGCTACCTCCCTCTTCTCCCAAGGTGTGGTGTGATTAGCAGGAGCTTGTGTAGTGCTCGCATTCCCCTGCTTCACAGATCTCCATCTCTCAGAGTGGCTCCTTCAAGATTCAGGTGAGTTTCACAGAGTACTGTATTTATAATCATAGCAACAGCACCACAATCATATGTCCCTCCATATTCATGGATTTGGCATTCACAGATTTAAGTATTCACAGCTTGAAAATATTCTTTAAAAAATAATAATCCAAAAACTAACCCTTGATTTTGCCATCTTACATAACAGACACCATTTTGCTATGTCATTGCATATAATGGGACTTGAGTACTCATGGCTTTGGATATTCACGGGGAGTCCTGGAACCAAACCCCAGCAAATGTGAAGGGACAACTGTACATCACAATATCGTGCACTTACAGATTTGTAACTCTAGGTTATAAATCCATAACTGCAATGCAGGATGCCAGTCATAGTCAGTAATTTTGTAAGGGATATGATGATTACAGGGATCCATATTTGGTGGGAATGCTCCATAGAGTGTACATTTAAAAATATGGTTCCTCATTGCTGTCAGGAATGTATGTATATTAAACTGCAGCCAACTCCTAAAGCTACATTTCTTCAGAATTTTTAACTCAATTACTCTGAAGTCCTGGATAAAGACATTCATAAGCAACTGAACACAGTGACAAAGTAATGTACAAAATTTAATTGGAAAATCTACAGAGAAACCATTGAATACAAGGGTGGGAATCATGTTGGTCCAGATATTATTGGTTCAAAACTCGCAGAATTTCTCAATGTTGTACTGAGTAAGGCTGCTGAAACTTGCCATTCAGTAACATCTGGGGGCCACATGACTCCCACCCCTGGTTTAAAAGTAATAGGTTTACAAATTTTAATTATATAATCACATTTATATTCTTGCACAAAAAATGTTTGATCAAAATTGATTCATACATGTGTATTTCAGAGCCAAAAAAGTGAAGAGTTTGGGAGTTATCTTAAGTAGCTGATTAATCAGGTCAATAATCCTTCTGCAATGTTTACTTGGTATGATTAGGTAAAGGTCTGGTAATTCTGTGATAATCATACATATAAAGGTCTGTGTATGGGTGTGTAAGAGAAAAAGAGAGAAACAAAGTGCTATAATAAGAGTTATAGTCCCAAGGACATATAGATTGGGAACAACAAAGATTGTAATGTTTACTCTTCTAAGCTGCAGTACTACACTCTGTCATTATAACTCTGATGGACTGCAAAATAGTACAAAAGTGTGACTTGGCTCGGGGGGGTGGCACTTACAACCCTCAGGAACTCTGCTGGTATAGATGGTATTGTTTTGTCGTTGGTAAAACAGAAGTGGTATTTTGCCAGCAGTAAAGGGAAAGCAGTCTTTCAGGTCCATCTTGTAGGTGGATCAATAATACCTTGGTTCCAAAGGATGCAAAGCCTCATTTCCTCAACAAAGGAGATTATCAGACAGGAATGTAATAAGTGTTCCTGTCCCACAATCTCCAGACCCATCCCTATCCTGGCACAATAACCCTCCCCATCAGACTTAACATCTATCCAAAGGCAGCCCAGGAATGAACGGAGCTCTGTCCTGGAATGAAATCCCACCCATTCTTGCAAGAAGACGTGAGAGTGGGAAATTAAATAATAAAAAGAAAAATACACACAAACAAGTTTAAAAAAGCACATACATACACTAAAAAAGAAAAGAAAAGAAAGGTAACCCAGGGAGGGTACAAAAAAGAGGGTAGCCTACCTGGTTCTCATGATCCTACCAAAAAGTGTTCCGGAAGGACCACCAGTTTATTTTGGAATCATGAGTCAAAAATGGTGCTAGGTTTCAGACTAGCAATGACAACACCAAAACTGGACAGGTGATCCATTGACAGCTCTGGCCCGTCAATAAAAAGAAATGCCACAATAACAACAGCAGAATGCAAAAGGAGACATCATGTGATATTGGCATCCTCTTGCATTCCTCTGGCATTGTTATGGTGCCACATTAGCCACATCTGATAATCTCCATAGTCCCAACAACAGAGACAAAGGCTATGATTCCATATTATCCTCACACAGTATAATGCATCTGAGGGGGATTTCCCGAAGGCTTATCCTCTGTCCTCCATGCCAGGCAGCTTCTCAGTGCTGGTGCACACCCCTACAGGCATTTAATATTTGGGGGTGGCATGATAGTGGGAGGTGCCCAGGAGAAAATACCTTACTGCAAGAAAGGAATCAACCTCACCCAAAGGGCAGTGTCCCACTGCAGTTCTGCAGCCAGTCACTAGCCAGACATCCCTTGTTCTCCTCTCCTTGGCCAGTAAGTGTCCATGGAAGCATATTCTTTCACTGAGAAATTCTCTTGTGAATTATTGTGGAAAAAGAAACTGTATACCTCCTCCTTCAGCGTCCCAAAAGTATTCCAGCTCTGGAGCTAGTATAGTGAATTTCTCACCCAAAAGTGACTTCTCCTAAAAGTTTCCCCAACCAAAGTGACAATTACTCCACCATAGACTCCTCCCACTCCCTAGGATTGCACTCTTGGACCACACTCCATAATCTGTGTAAAATAGAAAGAATCTAGTATCCTTGCTTGTGTGCTTTGCTGTTGCCTCTTTATTTCAAAATTAAATTAAATGCTGTTCAATAAGATGCACAACACAGACACATCCAGGGATGAAAGGGCCACAATAAAGTTAAAAACCCAGGGAGGCAAATATGAGAAAATGTATTCCCCAGGTTTTACATAGTTTATGTAGTAGTATAAAGTAGAAGTGAGAAACTACAGAGGGTTTCCCTCATTGACTAAACCCCGTCATTTGAATAAAACAGAATGTGATTTCACTTCTAGTTGCCATTTTGAGCTCCTTTAGGCCTTTTTCAAGTGTGTCATCCCCACCTTCAAACAGTGAAATAATGTTGAATTGTGCCCCCAGAAGCTTCCAGGGGGGCTCTGGGGGTTATGATTCTTCATTTAGTTCTATTTTGTTTGTTCTTTAGCCATCTGAGGGTCACAGCGTTCAAAGGGTGTCCAAGGACTTTATCAGACAAACCACTAAAAACATTCTTTTGGCACCATATTTTACACCATTTTTTGTGCTGGCAAAAGAACCATTTATATCAAACATTGCCATGATTGCATGAAAAAGCAGCCTTGTACTTCCATGTTCACTGCTGAGCATGATCTCAGCAGTTCTCACAAGAAGATGCAAGGACGTTTAAAAGTTTAAAAAAGAAGAAGCTAAATTAAAAAATTAAACACACAAACACAAGAACTGAAACACATTTAAAAACTTGCCTGCAACATGGGGGGGATCATAAAAAGAGCATCCCATGGCTAGTTTTCATGTTTCCACACAGAAGCATTCTGGCAGGGACTGCTCATTGATGCTGGAGTGGTGCCAGCAGAATGGGGTGCTGTTTCACATGCTTACAATCAAGGCAAAATAATAATAATAATAATATTAATAATAATAATAATAATAATGATGATGATGATGATGTCATGGTCAATCTATTGACAGTTTGGCCTTTCAATAAAAAAAAGGAATGCCTTATTTACAGCACATAATTGTGAAAGTACAATGTTATGTGGCACCCTTTTGCATTCATTAGGTGTCATTATGACATCATATTTGCCACATCTGATAATGTGCCAAGTGTGACACATAAGCCCTCTGGGCCACGTGTGGGCCATTGGCCGCACCATTTCTACCATTGGCATAAAGGTTCAGTGGTTATAACCAGTTTTAGAAATAATTGTAAAATGTGCTGTATGACTTGATGCTACCAAGATTAGACCCAGACTCATCTGTATCTGGAAGCTAAGCAAGATCTGGTTGGGTTGGTACATTGATGGGAATAACAGGTAGCACTACAGAAAACAAAAAATCCTTCTTGAAATTCTGGGGGGTTACTTCCAGTCATCAATGACACTGTACCAGATAGATCAATGATTTTATGTAAGGCAGCTTCTTATGTTCTGATGCCTAAATACTATCAACAAACAGCTGCATTTAGTACTACTTGAAGTTCCTGAATTGTCTTCAAGTGCACTCTCATATTAATGGAACTATCATTGTCAAGAGAGAATTTACAAAGCTTCCCATCTTTCAGGAAAGGCTTAAACTGGCATAACAAAACTTATTATTTTAAAAATGAAAAAGCTGTCCTGATGTTACTTGAAAGAACAAAGTCACTTTCAAAAGCATACTTAAAGTGCAAAGTTTTAGGTAGAATAGAATAGGTATTACAACCCAGTTCATGTTAGAGGCTATCAGCAGCTGGTATCTTGTGAAAGCACAAAGAGAGGATTCAGAATAATATACTATTCCCAATATGTTTGTCTTTTCAACAAATAAATGGATAAGGATGAGAATGTTCATCCTAATACATTTACTTTGATATGAAGAAAATTAATTACAGTAGAGAAAATGCTGATAAATATTCTGCAGACATAAGATATATTCATTGCGGGCCCAGACAGTACCGCCCCTCCGCCCCTTGAATGATACACAGACACAACTTGTTCTATAACTTGTATTGGTTACATATTCATAATACATGAGTCAAGTACAGGTTAGTAAGCAAGAAAATACATGTTGAGGTAGATACAAGTAATGTTATGAGGTAGATAAGTAATGATATGGCAATACATTGGCTGCAACTTGCAAGCTGGAATGGTTGGCGGCAATGTATGGGTCGTGATCTCCTTCTTGCCCACCCATGTGGGCAACGGCGGATTGGTCCATCCCAATCCCTTCTCCTAGAGGAGAGAGTCATCGGCCAGGCGTCCGCCCGACTCTCTCTCCTGCCCTGGAAACAATTGCATGTTAACAACGCGGGAGGGGCCTCCCTTGAACTTGAACTTGCCCTTGAACTAGTACTCAATGGAGGCCTCTCCTATTCTTGCCTTATCATGACCCAATACATCCGCCACCAGGGCGATCCCCCATGGGAACCGCCTTCCGCCAACCATTACCGCTATCAACAGGCAGGCCTACTGGTCTTCCTGGGTCTTCTGCTGCTGGGGCCATGCCCTCCCTGGTCGTATGTAGTTGACATATGCCCTGGAACGCCAACACCTGATCCTCATGATGGACTCTGGAGACATGCCCGCCTCTGCTGCCATGGTAGCCGCCCCTGTTCGAAATGAATGGCTGCCAAATTCTTCTGCCGGCAACACCAACCGCCGGACTGCCATCTTCAGCACGCTCACGAATTGGAATCTGGTAAGCGGGACCCCCTCTCTGTGCCTGAACAGGGGACCCAGAACACTGCCCCTTACTTCCATGAAGGCCTTCAAGCTTGCCAAAGGGCATGGGGTCGAGCCATCCAGCCTCCTCAAATGCAGTGTGGTCCCATGGCCATGCTGATCCGCCTTCAATCGCCTGATGCGCAGGGCCAGGCCGTTGGTGCCCATGGTGATATCACTCAACTGCAGAGCCCTGCCTGACATGTCTGTTTTTGAGGAACACACCACTTCCCCAACCTGCAGCGCCCCGAAGAATGCGATCGTGAATGCCGCCCCGAAAAGCAGCGCCTCGTAGTTGGAGTGGCAGATGGACAGCGGGAGGGCTACGAGCTGACCCAGCATCACATGTGACACCGGGCGCCGTGAGTCCGGAGCCCTTGGTGTCACCCTCCTCCATCCCTCCATTGCTTTTCTTACCAACAAGGAGTCTCAAGGGTCCCCAAGCCCTGCTGCTTTGCTGAAGAACGAAATGCCGGCTGCCCAGCCAGCTATGGTCCTAGGCGCCATCCATCTGTCTTTCAGGGAGGCCAGGTAATGCAGCACCTCCCGCTCTGATGCCGGTCCCGCTGTCCCGTAGCCATGCTCTGCCGGAATGCCAAGAACTGGGACGCTGCCAGCATACGGAACCGTTCCTCCTGAAAGCAAGATAAGGCGTCTGCGATCTCGTTATCCACGCCCGGGATGTACCGAGCGTGGAAGCTGATGTTGGCCTCCAGGCAGGTTAGCACAAACCTGCGCACTAGCTGCATGACCCTTTCTGACCTGGAGGACTGCCTGTTGATAATCCTTACCACTGCTTGATTGTCACAACAGAAGCAGACCTTCTTGTTCCTGAATTCCCCACCCCACAATGTGATGGCTACCAGGAAGGGGGGAAATTCTAAGAATGTGAGGTCTCTGGTCACGCCCGTGGATGCCCACTCGGGTGGCCATGGCTGAGCGCACCAATGCCCTGTATAAAAACCCCCAAAACCCAGGATGCCTGCTGCATCTGAGTGGACCTGTAGACTGCCCTCCAGCTCCATGCGCCTCTGCCAAGTGGTGACACCGTTGTAATGCTGGAGGAAAGACAGCCACATCCTCATGTCCTCCTTCACGCCTCTTGTGAGGCGAATTCGGTAGTGCGGTGCAGTGGTCAGGTTACAGATTATCTACTTAGTCTTCCTAGTATTAAAAATAAATGGCATTTTTATTAATATTTTATGGACTTTGTGTGTGTGGGGGGGGGAGGTTCCTTGCTTTTTACAAGCAAACAACAATACATGGGATAAAGAAGAAAGAGAAATAGAAAAATTGGATGATGTAGTGGAGAGGACAGATTGCAAGATGGGACAAGAAGCGGGCTTGCTGCTGGCCGGCAAGCTGTTTTGCAGCCCAATCCGGCCTCCAAACCCTCTGGTCCTCTTGTCCCACCCCCCTCTTCTTCCCACCTCCGCTCAGCTTGGGAAGCCTGGCCGGGGGGGAAGGGGGCGGCTGCATGGCAAGCCACAGGGCGCCGCCATCTTCCTTTCTTCCTCCCAGCGGCCTTTGCGGCTGGGAGGGAGGAGGAAGGAGCGAACCAATGGGGGCGGGCCTGCCTCACCCCAATTGGTTCACGGGAGGAAGGAAATTAATTACAGTAGAGAAAATGCTGATAAATATTCTGCAGACATAAGATATATTCATTCTTGTCCCATCTTGCAATCTGTCCTCTCCACTTACATCATCTAATTTTCCTATTTCTCTTTCTTTATCCCATGTATTGTTGTTTGCTTGTAAAAAACAAGGAACTTCCACACACACACAAAGTCAATAAAATATTAATAAAAATGCCATTTATTTTTAAATACTAGGAAGACTAAGTAGATAAACTGTAATCCTAACCACTGCAAATAGATTTCTTTAATGTATTTCTGCAGGACAACATGTAAATTGGATAAGTTGCAAGAGAATATTGACAGTTACTTGTGGGTGGTTTTGATGCTACTATAGTGGTGTACCTACTAGTTTAATGGATATATCTATTCCATATCGGACTATAAATTGCAAAGTCACTCTAATGTCAAACTTGGATGCAGATTGTGTTGTAATATGACTGTGCATGACAGGTTTATGCACTTGAGCAACAGAGTTCATTCCCTCTTGCTGCCCATGGGAAGATGATGGATGCCAACAATCTCTATTTACAATGACATATTCTAAAGGACATCTGTCATTCAGTAGTTAACCCTATTCAGAGTGCTCCTTGCCATTTTGAGTGTATCAGTTGAAAAGACTGCTCATCCTCTATGCATTTCTGATGAAGAAAAGTGTAGAAGGTAGCATCTTTCTGACAGGGGATGACAGGACATTTAATCCCCAGCAAAAACCAAAAACTGTCTCAGCAGACTTGGTAGCAACCCTTTCCCCAAAACAGGAGGTGCTTTAATCTTCAAAGTAGTTTCAGCTATTCACAGTATTTGCAGGTAAAGTGCTACGCCAGGCATCAGAGGATCATAGGAAGAGAATGAACACTGATCTGGCTCACTTATATACATCTCAGCACAGCATTGGCTTATTCAAGCACATGGTTACATTGCATCAGATTTTCATACTACCTGGCTGAATGAGACTACGTGTGAAAGGGATCTAGGGGTCCTAGTAGACCACAAGTTGTACATGAGTCAACAGTGTGATGCAGCAGCTAAAAAGGCCAATGCGATTTTGGGCTGCATCAATAGAAGTATAGTGTCTAGATCAAGGGAAGTCATAGTGCCACTCTATTCTGCCTTGGTCAGGCCTCACTAGAATACTGTGTCCATTTCTGGGCACCAAAAAGGATATTGACAAATTGGAGCATGTCCAGAGGAGGGTGACTAAAATGGTGAAAGGTCTGGAAACCATGCCTTATGAGGAAAGACTTAGGGAGCTGGGTATGTTTAGCCTGGAAAAAAGACGGTTAAGGGGCAATATGATGGCCCTGTTTAAGTATTTGAAGGGGTGTCACATTGAGGATGGAGCAAGCTTGTTTTCTGCTGCTCCAGAGACTAGAACACGGAGCAATGGATGCAAGTTCCAGGAACATAGATTCCACTTCAACATTAGAAGGAACTTTTTGATAGTAAGAGCTGTTTGGCAGTGGAACACACTCCCTCGGAGCATGGTGGTCTTTAAACAAAGTCTGGATGACCATCTGTCAGGGATGCTTGGATCGTGATTTCCTGTGTGGCAGGGGGTTGGACTGGATGGCCCTTGTGGTCTCTTCCAACTCTACAATTCTATGATTCTATGGCTTTGCACTCTAGTAACCCTTCTTCTGATGTAACCCTTCTCATGCAGCTGTGGCATGATTAGCATGACTGGCAGTTCATGGAGTCATGGAGTCAATCATCATGACTCAGCATGATTTCTGCAGTTAGAATCATAGAATCATAGAATTGCAGAGTTGGAAGAGACCACGAGGGCCATCCAGTCCAACCCCCTGCCATGCAGGAAATCTTGATCAAAGCATCCCCGACAGATGGCAATCCAGCCTGTGTTTAAAGACCTCCAAGGAAGGAGACCCCACCACGCTCCGAGGGAGTGCGTTCCACTGCCGACCAGCTCTTACTCATTAAACAGTTTGTTGTTTGGCCATTTTAAAACTTAGAGTTCAGTAACCAACTCCTGACACTTTCTAGTGACCACTGAATTTGTATAGGTATTCATGTAACAGGATGACCAGCATCATCAGCAAAATATGAGGTGATAACACTGAGGCAGAAGTAGAGGAACTATAAAAAAATGAAATTGATGGAATCCAGGATCTAAATTTCATGAAAAAGTGATTGGTTATTACTCTCAAATTCACAGACTTCAAAATCCATAGCATATGAATTGTATTATTGTTGTATCTCAGAATGCAGTGCTAGATTCTCTCTGGGATAATACTGGGCAGTTTACAATTCTCATTCCTGTTAAAGAGTTTTATTCATTCCTAGCCAGAACAAGGGCAGAGCAGAAGCAATGTTGGATGGTGGCCTGAGAGTTGTTATATGACTCTTGGGGACATTTAAGATGTGTTTAGTATTAAAGAGGCAAATCTATAGATTAGTATGAAGTCAAAGGCTTTCACAGCCGGTATCCATAGGTTTTCCGTGGATTTATTCCAGGCTGCGAGACCGTGTTCTGGAAGAGTTTATTTCTGATGTTTCTCCTGCATCTGTGGTTTGCATCTTCAGAGAATGGTGGATATGAGTATGTGAGGGGGGTTTATATACTGTGAGCCGCTGTTGGAGAGAATATGTAAATTTGTGTATTTGAATGCCTAGTTTCTGGGTGGAGATATGCAAGGAGGTTTAGAACTCTAGATCAGACATCACAAAAGCAGGTACACCCAGAAAAAACCACAGGAATGAAGAAAAACTGCCACCTAAAGGGGAGGTATTTTTACCATACATCAAAGGAGTCACAGACAGAATAGGGAAACTGATGAGGAAACACAACCTCCAAACGATCTACAGACCAACCAAGAAAATCCAAAAAATGCTATGCTCAATGAAGGATGAAAGAGACCATCTCACAGCTGCAGGAGTTTACCACATACCATGCAGCTTTGGACAGGTTTACATAGGGACCACTAAATGCAGTGTGCAAACACGAATCAAGGAACATGAGAGACACTGCAGACTGGGCCAGCCAGAAAAATCAGCAGTAGCAAAACATGTTATAAACCAACCTGGACACAAAATGTTATTTAAAAACACAGACATTCTGGACCAGGCCAACAACTATCATGTCAGAATGCACAGCGAAGCTATTGAAATCCACAGACACCTGGACAACTTCAATAGGAAAGAAGAAACCCTAAAAGAAAACAAAATCTGGCTACCAGTCCTGAAAAACACTAAAATCAAAACTCAACACATGCAAATGAACTCCACCCAGGGACAGGGGGATTTCCAGCAGCCAGTAGCCCATTAGCCAAAAAGACACCAATCCTCCTTACATATTTCCACCCAGAAACTAGCCATTCAAATACACAAATTTACATATCCTCTCCAGCAGTGGCTCACATTATATAAACCCCACATATACTCCTACCCAACCAGTCTCTGAAGATGTCAACTATAGATGCAGGCGAAATGTCAGAAATAAACTCTTCCAGAACATGGCCTCATAGCCCAGAAAAGAAAAAAAAAACACAGAAAAATTATAGATTAGATTTTGTTGTTTGATTCTCAGCTGGGATTTGGCCTGGAACCTCACTACTAAATTATTTATTTATTTATTTATTTATTTCTCCACCTTTTCCCCACGGCAGAACTCAGTTACCTGACTTCCTAGAGAAGTTTTTTTTTGGGGGGCGGGGTAGTGGGGAAACACAAACCCATCAATTTTATTTTAATTCCATTTCTCACTTTTCCAATCTTAATTTTGTTTGTTTCTATATAAGTTTCTCATTTATTTTGAAGAAGAAAAGTTTGCATAGAAATCTGTGCACATTTTCATGCACAGTTCTGCTAGATATGTATCGAGTTAGACCTAATATATATGCATTCATTCATTGCAAGAAATTTTCCTTAATGCAGTTCTAGAAATCCAATTGTTAATCCTAATTAGAGTACACCCGTTCAATCAATCAATGGAACTTACATAAGTATTGATTTACCAAATTCCCATTGCTTCCAAGGGTCTATTCTAACCTATTTAGGACAGTTTTTTCCCTATACAGTGGGCTGTTGGTATCCACCGGGGTTTGGTTCCAGGATCCTTCAAGGATACCAAAATCTGTGGATGCTCAAGTCCCATTATATACAATGGCATAGTAAAACAGTGTCCCTTATATAAAATGGCAAAATCAAGGTTTGCTTCTTGATTTGTGTGTGTGTGTGTGTGTGTGTGTGACTATTTTCAAGTCATGGATGGTCAAAGCCATGGATACAGAGGGCTGACTGTACTGTTTTCTTTAATGCATGCATATTGGTGCTCACTTTCCCTTAGTATATACTTCTTTGTATACATTTTTTTTTAAACTGGAGAACTGCACCACAAAATTCAGAAGAAAGTATGTAAATAGTGGAAGACAAGGATATTTTTACTCATGCATTGGATTGAGAAATTCAAATTGTGTAAGTCTGTGTTAAAATGCAAGCCAAACAAGATTCTCCTCATGGCCTAACGCATTCATCTTCTAGTGTAAGCTTTTGTATTTAAAGGTTCATATCTTCCAATGCATGCTTTCTAACAAGTTTTCATTTAACTGATCAAGTAGAATTTTGCCAAGGAAAGCAAGTCACAATGAATGTATTAGTCTTGAAGATCACACAGGTCTTTGGTGCCTTTATTACTACAGAACTATAATAACACTACCAGTGAGGAGAATACATCTCTTGTTTCAATGAAAAGTAGCATCTCTCTCTCTCAATCCCTCAACAGTGGTAAAAGGGGTGAAGGTAAAGAAGATAACCTTTCTGTTGCTATTTCTAACACAGTACTTCCACCTGCTCAAGAAATTGATTAGTCTTTGATTATAGCAATATATAAACAGAAATGAAATATAGGGGACTTTTTTCTCTTTCAAATGCATTTGCTATTGAGCTTAAATTCTCTAATTTTCAAGAGTATGTTAATAGAGCTACACTTTAAAGTGTTTCATAGCGTCATAGAGCTGGAAGATACCACATGGGCTATATAGTTTAACCCCCTGCCATGTTTCCTTTTCTTTCATAAAGAGCTGGCAGATTGAGGGATCCTTCCCTTCATTTTCAGTTTGAATCACAGAATCATAAAACATGTACATATTTCCCAAGCATTCTTTGAAAATGATGAGAGATGATCCAGATAACTGAAGCCTATTTGCCTCAATTTTGTCATTATTTATCAACATTTATTAATTTAAACATAGATACCGGGGTGGCATGGTGTTTCAGTTCTGCAAATAAAAAAATAAAATAAAGGCCCAAACAACTATGTCTTTCATGCATTACCTATTTCTATTCAAGAACGTCCTCTACCCATAATTCCCAATAGGACCAGTGTTTTGCATCATTTTAATTAGATTGTATCTGCATAACTTCGGTGAGTGTCTGGGAGTAAATACAAATAAAGTATCTCCTCCAGTTTTAGAACTTTCAGCACGAATTCCTTGACTTTTGCCATGTGCTAATTATCTCAAATATAGGACATTTTCAGACATGGAAAATCAGCATCTTGCCGCGCAAGCAGCCTCTGGAATAGTATCGAGGCTGCTGCACAGCAAGGGTCCATTTTGGATGACGCCGTTTCTCTCTCGGCAGTGTCCGTGACTATTGCGGCCAGCACTGGAGGAGGCCGCGCTATTTTTTACTCACAAAAGTTGTCCGTGAGTAAAAAATAGCGCGGCTGCTTCTAGTGCTGGATGCAACAGTCACGAATGACGCCGAGAGAGAAACGGCATCGTCCAAAATGGACCCTTGCTGCGCAGCAGCCTCGATACTGTTCCAGAGGCTGCTTGCGCAGCAAGAATCTGATTTTCCGTGTCTGAAAATGTCCATAATGTCCAGGATCCAAATGCAAACAAAATCTGATCTAGCTGGGATGTTCTTCTTTCTAGAGTCCACCATAATAATTCTTAGACATTCGTTATCACACCACACTGTTATAGTATCATTATTCCATTTTAACTGCTATGGCTGCTTCCTGTGGAATTCTGGGGTTTGTAGCTTAATGAGGCCTAAGGGCTCTGTGGCTGAGAATTCTAAATGTCAATCCATAAACAAGGATTAAAGAAGAAGATGAAAAATATATAAGAAACCCAAAACTGGGATATATATATCATTCAGCTACACAGAAAAAAAAAGAGAGGAGTGGTTTTATACATTAATAAAACATATAAGACCAGAGAACTTTTCAAAGATGAAGAAGGTCAAGTCATTGCTGTAGAGGTGTCCATGCAAAACCTAAAACTCATAGTAGTAGGTATATATGCTCCCAATACACAACAAGAAAAATTTTATAAGCAACTACATAAAAGGTTAGATGAATATGATACTGAAAGCTTACTGATTTTAGGAGATTACAACGGAGTAATAGACCCGATAACAGACAGATCGAAGGGGAAAAACCTAAAGTACCAAGGGAAATTGCCCAGAAGTTTTTTTCAAATTGGTTGAACAACTGTCAATACAAGATGTATGGTCACACAAATACAGTAAACAAAAAGGATATACTTTTTATTCAGACTGCCACAAAACAATGTCTAGAATAGACCTTTTCGCTATCTCTAAACATCTGCTCCCTATTGTAAAGAGTATGGATATATTAGCGAAGGTGGTTTCTGATCATTCGCCAATTGAGATGAGAATAGAATCAAGCAAAAAAACTTATAATTGGAGATTGAATGAGAGTCTGCTTAGAAATGAAGAATTTGTTAAGACAATTAAAAAGGAAATAAGATATTACTTCGCAGAAAATATGACACCAGAATGTCCGATGAAAGTGATATGGGACGCTAGTAAAGCAGTGATGCGCGGTTTATTTCTGAAACGAGGAGCAGAAGTAAAAAGGAAAAAGTCAGAAAGATTTAAGTCCCTGGCAGAGGAGTTGAGAAAGAGAGAAGAAAAACTGAGAAACAATCCGAAAGATGAGGAAGTTAATTTACAAATAAAGCTAATAAGAAATCAACTGAATAGCGATATGGCAGATGCGATAGAGAAACAATTGAAAAGAAGCAAGCAGATATATTTTGAGCATTCGAATAAAGTTGGAAAATGGTTATCATACAAATTGAAAAAAGAAAGGGAAAAGAAAATAATCACAGAAATTAAACATGAAGACAAAGAGATATCAGACCAAGGGAAAATTAAAAGTATATTTTTGGAGTACTATAGAAACTTGTTTAAGATTGAAGAAATCTCTAAGGGAGAGGAGGAAGATATGAAAAGATATTTGGAAAGACAAACCTTTCCCCAATTGACTGAAGAACAGATCAAACTATTAAATGCACCCATATCGGTATCAGAAATATTAACAGCAATAAAGACAATGAAAAACAACAAAGCACCGGGCCCAGATGGCTTGACAAGTTTATACTATAAGACGTTTCAAGAGGAATTAATAGCACCTCTACATAAGACCCTAAATGAAATTGAAGAAAAGGGTATACCTGACTCCTGGATCAATGCGAACATTACATTAATACCGAAAGAGGGGAAAGACCCAAAAGATGTAAGAAATTACCGACCAATATCATTATTGAATAATGATTATAAGATATACACGATGATTCTAGCAAAAAGGTTAAAAGAAATACTGTCATATACCATACATAAAGACCAGAGTGGCTTTCTGCCAGATAGGCAAATTAGACATAACATAAGAATTATAATAGATTTAATAGAATATTTCGAAATGCACAATGAAAAGAAGCTAGCAATGTTTTTTTGCAGACGCCGAGAAAGCATTTGACAGTGTCCAGTGGAATTTCTTGATAGAAGTACTGAAGAAGATGAGAACAGGCGACAACTTTGTAAAAAGGATAGAGCAGCTATACAATAGACAGACAGCACAATTAATAATAAATGGGGAGAAAACGGAGATAATAGATATTAATAAAGGAACAAGACAAGGCTGTCCGTTGTCACCAATGCTCTTTATTCTCGTCTTGGAAGTGCTTAACAGAAGTTTAAGATTTAACCGTAACTATCCAGGGGTCAAGATAAGGAATCAAACATATAAACTTAGAGCTTTCGCGGACGACATAGTTTTCTTCATGGAAGATCCAATTAATCAAGCAAATGAATTAATGAAGGTCTTGAAAGAATTCAGAGAATATTCAGGAATTAAGATAAATGCAGAAAATAATAACCAAGAATATGATAAAACAGGAAGAACTAGCTTTGTCGGGAATAACAAATTGTAGAATAGAGAAAAAAGTCAGATATTTAGGGATATATATCACCAAAAGAAATGCTGATTTATTCGATAATAATTACAAGGTAACATGGAAGCAGATAAAAGACGACTTGAAAAGATGGCAGAAATTAAAACTTTCAGTATTTGGAAGAATTTCAACATATAAGATGAATGTGCTGCCTAGAATGTTATTTCTTTTCCAAAATCTACCGATAGTTAAGAAAGACAAAATATTTAGAATCTGGAACAAGGACCTCAGGAAATTCATTTGGGACGAGAAAAAGGGAAGAACAAAATGGAAATACCTGACTGATGCGAAAGAGAGAGGCGGATGCGACGTGCCAGACTTGAAAATATATCATTTGGCGGCATCATTAGTATGGCTACAGGATTGGATTACACTAGAAGATGAACAGACATTGAATATAGAAGGCCATAATCTAAGGTTCGGATGGCATGCGTATTTGCAATATGGAAAGGAAAAAAGCAATAAGGACTTTAATAACCATTGTATAAGAAAATCATTACTGAAAACTTGGAAGACAGTCAAACAAAAATTTTATATGAAAATCCCCCTGTGGATATCACCACAGGAAGCTTTAATGGGTAGATGGAAAAATACAAAACACTGGTTAAGATACAGAGATATAGGAATTATAAACGAAAGTAGAGAGTTTGAGCTGAGAACTAAACAAGAACTAGAGGAAATTCAGAGAACAAATTGGTTCGAGTACTTACAAATAAAAGAAAGATTTAAAGAAGACCAGAAAAAAGAGGGGTTCGAAATGGAAAGTAATGCATTAGACAACATCATATGGGATGAAAACAAAAAAGGGAAAATATCAAAATATTACAAATTGTTACTGGGGGTAGAGTTAGAGCAAGAAAACATAAAAGATTTTATGATAAGGTGGTCCAAAGATTTGGGATATGTACTTAAGTTGGAAGCATGGGAAAAGGCAAGAAGAAAAACATGGAAATTTACTGCAGCTCAGAATTTAAAACAAAACTACATCAAAGTAGTACAGAGATGGTATTATACACCAACAAAATTAAACAAAATGAAGAATACGATTAATCTAGAGTGTTGGAGGTGTAAATCTAATCCAGGAACTTATATACATATGTGGTGGACATGCAGGAAAATACAGGAATTCTGGCAGAGAGTTCATAAAGAAATCAAACGGATACTGCACATTGAATATGAAATGAAGCCAGAGATTTATTTGTTAAATATGTTAGATGCAGTAGGCCGTGAAACAGAGCAAAAACATTGGAAACTTTTGTTATGCATGATAGTTGCGGCTAGATTGATAATAGCCAGAAAATGGAAATCTTTGGACTCACCATCTATAAGTGAATGGAAAGACAAACTATTAGAGATGATAGAAATGGATAATTTAACAAATAGGATTAAAAATAAATCAAGTAAAAAATTAATAGAGGACTGGGCAGATGTGTTAAAGGATTGGGGAAAAAAATGGATATATATTTGATAAACAAATAATGCTATTATAAGAAGTCAGTAAAGCCAGAATAGAAGAAGGAGAAAGAGAAAAGAATGTAGATTATAAGAGTGGAGTGATGAGTTAAGAAATGGTGACATCCAAACACGTTAGGATTGCATGTAAAACCTGATAACCGGAGGTGACGCTGAGGAAGTGGTTTTCTGTTTGTATTTGTGGAATGTAATTTGTTTTCTTTGTGAGTATGTTATTAAGTATTTGTATATAAGGCAACAAACTAAATAAGAAGGAGTTGTAAAAGCAAATGAAAATGATGGAAAAATTGATTACCTTTGTTACCGAATAAAAATTATATTAAAAAAAAAATCCATAAACTGAAAATCCCAGGCTTCTACAGGAAGCAGACATAGGAGTTAAAGTAGAATTACAGTGCTATAACAGTGTAGTGTGGTATACAGTATACAGCTCCATTATCACTGATCTGTGGTAACCTAAGTTGCTTCCCCTCCCAGTTGAGTTCCATACTAGAAGCTTGGCATACTAATGATGCATTCATGCTTGTTAGTTTTTAATTAGGTTATATCAGCCTAACTTGGATGAGAAAGCACAGTTTTTAATTGTGAAGTGCAACTTGTTCTTTGTCTGTCTCTCTTTGTCTTTACTCTTTAACTACTAGAATTGGATCACTTGAAGTATAGTATCTGCACAGCCCAGGACAATCTCATTCACTCTTAAAGCTGCTCTATTGCACTCTAATACTTTACAGGTGAGAGAAAGAGGAATAGCATGTGGAGTCTGAACTGGAAATGACTAGCAGATGTGGCAGGTGTCATGTCCCTAATGCCTTTTTCAGTCTTTACAACTCTATGTTGGTCCCTACTTAGAAGAGAGCTCTGAAAAGTTACTGGCTATGCTGGCTGGGGATTTCTGGGAGTTGGAGGGTTTTGTTTGTTTGTTTGTTTGTTTTTTACCTTTTCAAAGCTCTGTTTTAGAATTAGGGAATACTTGAGGCTGGTAGCAGGGGCCCCTGCATGTGCAACACAGAGGATTTATTTGGGGCTCTGTGAGAGACAAGTGGAATGAGAGCTTGAACTGTCCGGACCATAAAGAGAAAAATTAGTGATCCCTCCCTCACCCAACAACTTATTGAGTTCACCGTAGAGTAGTATTTTTGGGAGGCGCAGCTGTGTTCTCAATATCATGGCCTCAATGCTGGTGATCCCTGCTTGCTCAAGGACAGCAACATTCATCACATAGTCATCCAGTGTATATTTAGGATTGTGCGCAGAAAGAATCACAACCAAAAAACATCACCCTAGGAGACCTTCTGCTGTGCTTTCTGCAACCAGGCTTGTTTATCTCGGATTGGCCTTTTTAGTCATCAGCACACTTGCAGAAAGCACGGAATGAGTCCTTCCTGAATCTTCGTTTGCGAAGAAAAGCCAGAGAGAGAGAAAAGTCCGAAGTACATGGGTGTGTGTGTCATAAATAGAGCATCCCCTACCTGGCTGTCCTGATTGCACCCGGAAGTGTTTGCCCATTGACACTGTATTCACACAAGGACAATGGCACATGGATTTAAACGCTGGCAGTGCCAGCAACAAATTGCCATGGATGATCAATTGATGGTTTGGGCTGTCAATAAGAAAGTATGACTTTTGGACTTGACATAATTGTGAAAGGACAACATTGTTTGGTATGTGCACCCTTTCATGATCATTAGGAATCGTTATGACACCATATTTGCATGGGGTGATAAAGTTCTTCTACTGTGTCAAATCATTGGTTCATCTGGCCCAGTACTGCATACTGTGGTTGGTAGCAACTTTCCAAAGACACTGTTGGGGTATTTTCCAACACTGCTATTTGAGCACAGAAACACATACTTAGAAAACTGTGCATATAAATCATATCTGTGCCTTAATTATGCAAGGTTCGTTTATCAATTCATGAAGTTATTAAAATATTTAAATAGTTTATAGTATATGTTATAAAGATAATGTTATAAAGAGACCATACAAAAAGAATGCTATGTTGTTGTTGCCTTCAATGTACTCATGAATCATTTCTGATTCATGGCAACCCTAAGGTGAACCTCTCACAGCGTTTTCTTGGCAGAATTTGTTCAGAGGCAGTTTGCTATTGCCTTCCTCTGAGGCTGAGAGAGAATGAGCGGGACCTACCCAAGGTTACCCACTGGGTTTCAATTACTCTGCGGCGATTTGAACTATGGTCTCCCAGCAGGGCCGGTTTAACCTGTCTGCCAAATCAGCATTGGCAGGGGGCCCCAAGGTCAAGAGAGGGCCCCATGTTGGCCTCCTTAATCTGACAAAGGAGACAGCCAGGAGACAGCCGGGAGGAGCCCCCTCTTACCCTCCTCCTCCAAAAACCTCCTGCTGGCTTTTTTAAAAAAAACAAACAAAACAGCCTCTCCAAAACTAAAGAGAAAGGGAAAGAAACAGCAGCCCTCCATGGCAGAAGCTGGAGGGAGAGGCACGTCAGAGAGGGTGAGTCTATGTGCGAGAGAGAGAGACAGGGAATTTGAGGGTTGTCTCCCTCAGAAAGGGCTTCTTCCTTTCCTTTCCTTTCCTTTCCTTTCCTTTCCTTTCCTTCCCTTCCCTTCCTTGCACATAGATCCCCTCCAGCCCATCTTTCCAGCTGCTTTTAACATGTCTTAGTTCCTCTCCCCTCGCTTTCCCCCATGGCTCCGTGTCCTAGTCTCTAGAGCAGCAGAAAACAAGCTTGCTCCTTCCTCAATATGATATCCCTTCAAATATTTAAACATGGCTATCACATCACCTCTCAACCTTCTCTTCTCCAGGCTAAGCATACCCAGCTCCCTAAGCCGTTCCTCATAGGGCGTAATGGCTTCCAGACCTCCCACCATTCTTCTCAGTATCTTTCTTGTGCCCAGAATTGGAAACGGTATTCCAGGTGAGGTCTGACCAAAGCAGAATGGAGTGATACTATTACTTCCCTTGATCTAGACACTACTCCTATTAATGCAGCCTAGAATCGCATTGGTATTTCTTGCTGCTGCATCACACTGCTAATTCATGTTTAGCTTGTAGTCTACTCTTTATTTTCTTTGAAGAAATCTACACCATTACATTAATTGCTAATAAACAAAAAAAATATTATGTTAGTGCCTATAATATAGTTTTTAAACTAAATTATTGGTGGCAAATTATGTAATATAGTAGGCCCCTCTTATCCACTGTGGATTGGTTCGGGGGGGGGCGTGGATTCTGAAAACCATGAATAATAGTGAACACCATTGAAAATAATAGGACTTCTGGTTTAAAATACCATAGAGTTGCCTTAGAGGGCCTAGAAAAGGGCTAGGGAAGACACATTTTCTAGGAAAACTCTATGGTAGGTGTGCTCTTTTGTGTTCCATGGATAATGAATCCATCGATACGGGGGTCCTACTATAATCTGAACATCCTGTATGGTGAATAGGTTAAGTTACATTGATCTGAGATAAACATATGGGGCCCCCAAAGTAAAGCATTGCAGGGGGCCCCAAAATTCCTTAAACCAGCCCTGTCTCCCAGTGTCCTAATCCAGCACTCAAACCACTACACCATGCTGGCTCTGAATGTTATGTATGGTTCTAGAAGTAATATATAATGTAAAATTCATAACCAATACCCAAATGGAATGAATCAAATTCAAATTGCTGGCTTGTCTTTAACACTCTGCCCAGTTTCTGAATTTGAAGTCATGTGTGAGACAGTGTTCCAAAGGGTTGATGAAGTGATGAAGACTGAAGTGGCCTGACTTCACAGAATTAGGTGACTACATCTTTTCTACTGTTTGTGAGAAAACTAACAGATAGCCAATTACGCTCCCAGCAAAGTTTTCAGGGACTGACTGGGCACATATAAAAGAAAGCAGTCTGCTAGGTATCATGCCCACCTTAAATTAAAAGTGCCATTTCTCCATAAGTTCCCAAATGATTGGAATTTATATAGATATCACATATAATCAAACTAGAGATCCTTTAATTAGAGATCCCAACAATTAATCACGGGACCTTAATTATGTGTACAAGAAACACTGCTATGGCATTAAGCTATTGCTTCCTACTGATTCTTTAATGATCAAACACCTTCTCTTAGACAGAATATAGCAAGCCCAACAAACATTTGGCTTTAAACACATTGAGTTCCTGTGAGTAATGCATGCTGTATTCTGTCTTTAAGTAATTTCTTATTGAATTTTACTAAACACATTTTAAAGAATCCAGAAATCTCAATTATACTGTATGAAGGCACATAGTTTCACAGTTAACATCTAAGTCATACACAACAAATGGAAAGGAAGTGTCAAGTTACTTCTAGTTTAAGAATTATTTTGCAGCTTGAAAATGACTGACTAGGTAGCATTGCCTGTCATTACAAATTTTGCAATGTAAACAATTTCACACATCCTGTAAGCTGAGCTTTTTGAGGTGATTTAAAAATAAAACCCCAGTTTATAGCCTTTGGTTTATCTTCTGCAGAATCACAATTGCATGGCACAGGTTTCATCCCCTACCAAATCCTTCAGTGTTAGATGAGCATCTTACAAAACACCCTAATGATTTAGATAAAAAGCTCTCTGCTCCTCAAGCCCAGCCACATCCAATCATCAACTCTGATCAAACATGCAGGTTTCAATACGCCTGACATGGCCCTTGATTTCCCAGGTGACAATAGAGACACCACAAGATTTCAAATCAGCAACTGTAAACATTCTAGAACTGCTTGAGAATGAGAAAGCTCCTTTCCTTGCCAAAGACTCTAGGATAACAGAGCACAAGTATTACAAATAGTGCCTAATTTTTTAACTGAAAGGAAGGAAGCAAGGGAGTGAGGGAGCCCAGAGATCAACTTGAATAAAATGTCAAGGCAGCCTTTTTCATCATCCCTCTCCATTTTGGGGTAAATACAAACTGTATTTCCACTGGGGGTGTAAGATAATCTCATGGAATCGGAATTGTAATGAGGAAGCTTCATTTTCAATTAATCCAAACAAATCTCATTTTAACAAGCTCAGGACCTACACACATTCATATACAATTGAGCAGAAATTCATGTTTTAATAGCAGTTCATACAATTTGCAATCATCAGTAATGCCAGAATACATTCAGCAACCTGAGAAAAGAAAAAGATGATAAATTGTATTTTAAAAAACCATATACATAGAATAGTCAAAGAAAGTCTTCCTGATGATGTATCATCTTTTACTGTTTTCAGTGTTCAGAGATACTTTGCACTTTGCTTCCATTTTTACAATCAAAATTATGTTAGAACTTGTAAAAGTTACTTTTTTGGAGTACGAAAGTAATTATAGCTTGGGAATTTTAAAACTATCTTTTTTTTTTAAAGTGAGCTTTACAAGCTCTGATTTATGCACTATTGTTCTTGTGTGCCTTCAGGTTTTTCAACTTATGGTAACTCTAAGACAAAACCTATCATGTAGTTTTCTTGACAAGATTTGTTCAGAGAGGATTTGCCTTTGAAGCTGAGAGAGTGTGACTTGCCCAAGGTCACCAAGTGGGTTTCCATGGCTGAGTGGGGATTCAAACCCTGGTCTCCAGAGTCACAGTCAAACACTCAAACCATTACACTACAAAGGTTCTTGATTTATGTGTTACAAAACTTAAAATTTTAGCTTTGTAGCTTTGGTCATAACAATATTAATATGCTGTCATATGCAATCTGAGTTGAGAGGCAAAGTGGTGTAGTGATTTGAGTAATGATTTAGGACTCCAGAAAATAAGGATCCAAGTCCCTGGAAACCTGCTGGGCGACCTTGGGCAAGTAACATTCTCTCAGCCTCAGAGGAAGACAATGACAACCCCCTTCTGAACAAATCTGCCCCCCCCCAAAAAAAACCCACAGACAAAACAAAACACCAAAACTCTAGGAACAGGGTCTCCATAGGTCAGACTGATGTGAAGGCACATAACAAAAGCATGACCCAGTCAGATGATTAGCTTGAATTAGGGAGTAATTTATTCTTTTTATTTTTGCTTTTTATTTCCAATGCTTGCATTATTTTTATTCCTTGAAAATGCTTAACAGTATCACGGGCATCCACAGAGTTTCTGAGCAAATCCTGAGTAGGAGTACATTTCCCAGAACAACAACAACAACAACAACAACAAAGATTGTTATTGTTGTTGTTGTTACTATTATTAGCTTTCCCTATTCCTACATATACCCATTTCTTTCAACAGCAATTTGCACATCCAGCTACTAGTCTTTGAAAGTTCAGCACTAACTGCATATTATCAAATCCCATACAAAAGCTGTAAGGAGGTAAGATATACAAGCTGCTAGAATTCTTCCTGGAGTCCAAATAAGTCCCTTCATAGAGGTGAAATTAACATGGCCTTTGAATCCCTTGCCAACCAGCTGCTGATGGTTTTCTCCACTGTTTAAGCTTGTCAGTTCAGGACAGCTCTTTGCATTTTGCTTAAATCCAGATAATTGTATATAGAAAAGCTTCAAAGAACAGTGGTGAAATTGATAAATATTCTCCCTACCTACCACAATATGCCAGTCAGAAGAAGTTACTTCACATTGGGCTTGAAGGTGATAAGGCAATGAAATCCCATTAGTTTTATCTTTGCAGCTAAATGATTTCTACAGCCTTGGTGAAAGAGAAGGGCGGGAAATCCATGATTTTTTCTGTTCATTGCAATTTAGTACACAAATCTCTGAGTTAATGCAAAAACATATCTAGGCAAAAATTGCAGGATTATATCATGATAGCACAAACAGGCACGACTATCACATGATGTCATTGCCTTCATGTGGTTACTCTATGCCCCAGCCACGAATAAGGCATTCCTTTTAATTGGAAGGAGAAGCTGTCAATAGGTCATCAATATCACTTTTTTGTGGTACTGAAGGCATGTGAAAATGTAATCGCAAGATTACGGCATGAATGGGCAGTGTTCAGCAAGAAAACGGCCAGGTGATAACATGAAATCAAAGCACAGGATGCTCTTTTTATAAACTGCCCCATCTAGTTTCAATGTTTTTAGGTTTATTTCAGTGCTTGTGTGTTCATTTACTTTGTTAATTAAGGTGTTTTTTGGAGTTTTAAATGTGCTTGTGTCTTCTTGTGAGAACTGCCAAAATCTCACCCATGCGAAATCATGGAAGTAAACTCCCATTCTTAAAGTACTAGTGGTCATTGTGTGATAATTCCATGGTGGCTCATTCACATGATTACAGTAAGTGTAATAATGCCATGATGTTACCACTTTCCTCACTTGTGGAACTACAGCATTTTTTCACACTAGTCTGATAATGTCCTTAATCTTTTTCTCTGGACAGTATATGTGCCACACACATCTTTGTATTTTCACTCTCTGGAACTATTTGAAAAATTCCTCTTATAATTTCAAGAATTGGCAGGATACTGAAGGACACTGAAAATGATGTCTAGATCTATTTGTTTACTCATTTCACTTATATGTTGAATATACTGCCTCTTCTCCACTAAGCTCAAGACAGTGATGTGACTCTCCTTTCCCAATCTCACAACATCCCTGTGAGGTAATTCAGACATACAGAGTAACTAGCTCAAAGTCACCCAACAAATCTTGTGGCTTAGCGGAAATTTGAAGCAGGATCTTCCCTGTCACAAGTGGACACTCTAATGAGCACACTATACTTACTACTTGTCTAATATGAAAAATATGACTTTTCTGGCATAGGTTAACTGGATGAGAGTCACCCATCCCCCTCTCTGAATGCCCATGATGACTCCCTTCCATTTTGGTGACTAATATTTCCACACATTTTATTTCCTTGTGTATTACTATCCACCATAAACATCAGGGGATGTTGTCATGGGGCCAGCCCTTGAAAGAAAGCCTTGTGGACTTACAATTAATTACATTAATTATTTACTGAATTTATAAAACCAAGCTATATTCATGAAACTCCTAAATAATTCTTACCGTGTGCTCTTTTTTCCTTCCTGGGACCCCCCCCCCAACCTCCTTAAATGAAATGTTTATTGCTTGAAAGTAATTATCCTGCTCTGTATAATACAGTCAGCCCTCCATATCCATGGATTCCAGCATCCATGGCTCAAAAATATGTTTGAAATAATGAAAAAGCAAACCTTGATTTTGCCATTTTACATAAGGACTAATTTGCACATAATGGGACTCGAGCATCCACAGATTTTGGTATCCATGGGGAGTAGAACCAAACCCCAGCAGATACCAGGGGCCTACTGCACAATTTCTATCTTCCTAGCAAAGTAGTACATATCTTTTCCACCATAGTTCATTTGGAACATCATAAGTCTATATAGTATGGCAGGCAGCCATGTACCTTCTAAAACTTGGAATAGGAATAGCAATTGCATAAATAAGTCTATATTGGCCTTCATTTTCACCATCTGGGGACAAATTTGGTTTTTTAGCCAAACTTAGAAAAATTTTCTTAAGTCTTAAATGCTATATAGTATATAGTATCTTCTTAACTATACATGTATTTGTCTAGTTGTAATGTGCACTGCAATGTGATTGCCTTTGAGATTTAGTCACATTGGATGTTTTGCTTATGCTACTGAATGAGATTTGTAACATTTTCTAGTTATGTTTTGATTTTTAATGGGATAATTTGGGGTTGCCTTGTCTGCTGAGAATTAATGAAGTGCTAGGAAGTGATAAACTGTCAAGTGTTAAATGTTTTCATCTTTAAGTGGGAACTGGTTGTGAGCAAAAAAGTAGTAGGAGGATGAAAATCCTCATACACTGCTGCTTTCTGCCACACACACCTTGAATCTGCACTCTTTCCTAAACGATGAACAATGTGAAAAGATGACCATATCATTCATTTCAGCTGACACTTCTTGATCACATTTTTGTTCTTCCCTTTTTTCCAAGGAGCTCAGGAAAGCATGTTTTTCTCCCTCTGTCTTATCCTCACATTGATCCTAGGTTAGAGCTAGATTACAATTAGAATAGTTAAGAGACAATGACTAAAAATGATCTAAGAAAAATCAGAACCAAACAGAACTGGAACTTAGGTTTTCCTGGCCCTAACCCAATACACTGACCACTATAGATATGACTGACTCATGAAAGTGGTTATCCATGTATGATCTGATACTCAGATAAAGGTGAAATGTGGGACAGAAGGATGCACAACCTTACACACATTTTTAGCAAGCCTTTGAGCCAAGCAAGGCAGATTCTGTCAGTTTTCTGCATGTTTCCCATGCCATGTCCAACTTATTCCTGTGTTTATTCCTGTCACACACAGAAAAATAATAATCAGCTGCCTGTGTGGACAGAGTCACTCTAATTTGAAAACACATCACAACATAGAAAAAACTGCTGTAGCCTTGAACAGAACACATAGATATTCCTATGTCTAGAACTGTATCATGTCTAGAGACAGATAACTCTAGTATTCAGATTTTGAGGATCTATGTGTAGGTAATATGATCCTATTTGGGAACCTAAAGCAAAACATCTCTTCCAGTCCCTAGATGTACATCAGTAGTGCTTAACCCATTTGACTTTTCTTCCTAGAAGAACTGAAATGCATTAGGGCAATGGGTAGCTCTTTAAACTTATGGGAAGGAGGTTTTTCAGATTCCATAAAATCTGTTAATGTTATCTGTCTCCATTGCCCTTGTGGATCAATCAGGGCCTCTGGCAACCATTTTTGGATGAAGCATTTCCCTGTTTGATCCATGAGCTACCATTGCCCCTGGGTATTTAAATCTATGACCTAGATCAAAGATTCATTGGACTGGTGTTCCAATTTTCATTGTGGGTTGGCATCATATGTCCCTCTTCTCAACTGTATATAATATAAAGCAACTAAGCCAATAGAGGTGTTCCATGTAGAAGCCCACTTAAACAATGTTGTGGCATGCAGTTCATGCCTATCAAAGAAAGGGAGGGCACATACCCCACACCATGCAAACTGAAGTGTTAGCTGAGTAAAAAGGAGTGGCCACATGAATAGGCCTAATTTTGCAATCCCACCATTATCCACTGCTTTCTACATGCTCTGACTGAATGTAGCAGTTAGACAACCAGAGAAGTCGAAAACAATAATTTGATAGATGGAGTATGTTTTTTATATGGTTGTTTTTATATTACAAAACAGCAGGAGAAAAAGGATGTGACAAAGCAATTGTTTCCTTGTGAAAATAAAGCAGTTGCCTGCTAGGGAGCAGCCATGAAAAATCAACAAGAGATGCAGGCTTTTAAGCACAAATCTCTTATTACCATAATTTTTGTATGTATAATGGCCTCTATTATATGAGGAGAAGATTTCTTCCAATTACCACTAGAAACAGGAATACTTTTAAAGCCTTTTGAACTGTTAAGTATAAGGTAGCAGTTTTGTTTTTTAGGGTTTTTTTGGGGGGAGGGGTTGTTGCTAACCTCAGGTCTTAAATTATTTTTATTTTATGTTTACAGATACATCCTGTTATATATGTTTCTTGGAAGCCCATGAAACTTTCCAGAATAAGTTTAAGGTAGTTTAAGTTTAAGGTAGTGATTTGGCAGTGATCACTTTAACTTATCCAGACAATGTAATATGTGCTGGAGAGAGAAATACAGTGTGTGTATGTGTATATTGAACCCCCCACCCCAACATTGTGTGAGGGGAGGTGCTTTGATGGCTTCATCTGGTTTTCTGTTCTTATGTTTCAGGATTGCCTTCAGACTCTACCTGATACTTCTCTTCTTTTCCAGGGTCGCCATGGCCCACCTGTTGTTTTGCTGCCTAATTTCGTGAAGTGCTGCGCTTCATCTTGATCTGCTGCTATTCCTTTCTGGGAGCACTGTTTGTCTGATCTGCTACATGAGGCAACAAGGAAAGCTGCTGTTACAGCAGGATGATGCAAATAGTTGACAAAGCACCACCGCTGTTTGAGGGTATCTGGCTGGGCTTACCAAACAGTTAGACATCTGGCTGGGCTTACCAAACAGTTAAACAGCAGGGCAAACATGGCCTTAGGTATCATGGTTTGTCTCCACCTCTGTTGGGGAGGGCTGTTGGCCTCCACCACACATGATATTTGTTCACCTCAGTAGCATTGACTTTGGGCATGGTTTGTCGCCAGCTCTGTTTGGGGAATGGTGTTGGCCTCTGCCACATGTTCTAGTCGTCCCATCTGTGATATCGACTAGGTTTCTTCAGAGGCATGGCTTAGCCATTAGTTTCCTCCAGGATGTGGAAAAACATTAGGACTGTATGGCCCCAATTATCTTTAATCTGGCTTGCTATCATACGTTTCTTGATTTACACTGGCATGGGTGATCTAAATTATAGATGTGGTTCAGAGGGGAATAAATGAGGAAGTTCACAAAGCCATGAACAAGTGGCTTTGATGGTTTTTACCACATCCTGGTGTTACATATCAGCAACCTGGATTGTATAGGTCAGATGGTGTCCACCAAATAGTTTGAGATCCAGCTATTCCTTGTGGATAGGCAATGAAGGGAGAGGGCTGTATTAGTCTGGTAGGGGATAGGGGCTAAGCAGACACTTGCCCCTTATCTGTGTCAGTTTGTGGGGGAAATGGGGATCTGTTCAGTGTACATGTATGACACCGCCTTTGGGTGAAAGATGGTTCTATCAAACTACCCTTATAAATCATGTGACTAGAGGGTGGGGAGTAGACTGTCCTTGAGGCCAGCCCAAGAGTTGAGCCCTCGTCAGAAGCCATGCAACTTGAGGTGTCACGTCCTAGGGTTTTGCCTTCCAGCAAATGGTGCCCAGGGGGTAGCCCAATTGATGGGGAAACCCACCAGGGCTCAGGTGTTTCACCCAGGGAAGCTGGGAGGTAGGTCTGGGTGAGACCATCGGCTCCAGCTTTTCCTGCATTGGGTCACACCCTAGTTTGCATATAGAATCATAAATCATAGAGTTGGAAGAGACCACTAGCGCCATCAATCCAACCCCCTGCCATGCAGAAATACACAATCTAATCATTCCTGACAGATGGCCATCCAGCCTCTGTTTAAAATCCTTGAAAGAAGGAGACTCCACCACGCTCCAAGACAGTGTATTCCCAAGGTATAAAGATTAAATAGGTGATAAAATAAATAAAGTGACCCCTATTTTAACCCAAGCTTTGTGTCTGGCCTTGTTATTTCAAGTGATTGTCATCAAATATATTCTACAGAAAGTCAATAAAGTGTTAGTAATTTTTGGTTTGAGTGTTGGACTATGACTTTAGAGACCAGGGTTCAAATCTGTGCTCAGCCATGAAACCGAATGAGTGAGCTTAGGCAAGTCACACTCTTTCAACCTTAGAGGAAGGCAACCCCCCTCTGAACAAATCTAGCCAAGAAAATCCAGTGATATGTTTGCCTTAGGGTTGCCAATAGTCAAAAATGACTTGAAGGCACACAACAACAACAAATCTTTATCCGCTACTGCTATTAATCTTCGCCTAAGTTAAAGAGGACAACAATATCACCTTGCCTATTAAGAGTAGTTATTTATTTTTCTTTTTAAAAAATATTTATTCAATATAATTATGCAGACAAACAAGTTAGACAAACATATGAAACATAACTGAAAAAAACAGCATCTAAGGCATACATCACATTGACTCCCTCCCCTCCCCCCTCATCCCCTCCCCATTAAAATTTACTTCCCACTTCTCTGTGATTTTTTTGTGTTTGTATTCTAAACTAGTAAGCCTCTCCTTTCCCAGCAACTTATTATATAATTCTCTCTATATATACTAACAATAGTCATGAACTTTCTTTCACATTTTCTTATCTAATATATCTTTGATCATTATACTTCAAAACCCAGAGTACCAATATCCCCATTATTTTGTCTAATAAATTATATAAAAGTTTCCCAGTTTTTATACATTTCTCATTTGACTTATTTTTCATTAAATTTGAAAGTTTATCCAATGTTGCAAGCTCCCTGACTCTATCCATCCATTCCACATGTATTGGCAAATCCAGGGTTTTCTTCACATAAGCCAGCTGCCAAATTTACATGGCGGCTGTTTTGCAGGCCTGGAGGTCCCCCGAAAAATCATCAAACATGGCTGGTCTCTATGGGTACCGCCATGTTGGATCCCTGCTTCCTGGCAGACTTTGCCTGGCTGAGAAGAGGGATAGTAAATTGACCAATCAGGGAGAGGCATCCTATCTTTGATTGGCCAATTTGAATTGGCCACAGCCAATCAGGGGCAGGCTTGGTCCTGGCCTTCTGATTGGCTGGGAGGGAAGTCTGCTTGAGCTTTGCCTGGCTGGGAAGAGGGATCATAATTTGACTAATCAGGGAGAGGCACCCTCTCCTTGATTGGCCAATTTAAACTAGCCACAGCCAATCAGGGGCACAAGCTTGGTCCTGGCCTTCTGATTAGCTAGGAGGGAAGCCTGCTCGAGCGGCAGGTTTTCCCTCTGGTGTGGTGCTCAGGTATTTATGCCTGACCACAGCACAGGACCAGGCAGTGGCTCATGGGGAGCTGAAGACCCACCCATGCTTCCTCTGTTCTGCTAGGGGTTTTATATCTGTTATTGTATAATGGTTTTGAATATTATCTTGTCACAACTTTCATGGAGGTTGGACGTCAGCATGGGGTTCTGATCTAAACTCAGGGGTTACAGGGGTCTCCATCAAGTTCAAGTTCAAGACCAAATTTATGTTCCAGGCTGAGTTCAGGTTCACGGAGACCCTGGAGGGAGGGGGTCCAGGATACACACACCATTTTCGGGTCATTTGGCCCTGGAGTCCCTCCCCTTTCAGGGAAGTGTTGAAACACAGGTTAGATGGCCCACAGGTGAGGAATGGAGGTGGATAGGCGAATGGTAGGCCTGCAAGGTCTCCTCCCCACTGAAGCAGATGGCTGACAGCAGGTGGGCCGACAGAAGATTCATTGACCAGACAGGTGGGTTTGTTGATTGACTAGGATTCAAACCCATGCCTATGTGCCAACCTATGCAACTGTCATCAAAGAAAGTTGTGTGGCCATTTACTGCCAATACTGAAATATATATACCCTCTTATGTTACAATATATTTCTGAAAATATCACTGCGTCTGTGTTTTATTGGGGTATGGGTGAGGAGAGGGGGACCATTTCACACCTTGACACACAAACTAATCTTGTAGCCGTCACTAAATAGTTGATTAAATTCCTATACTTTTTTTCTATTTCATTTTTTAATTTTGCCATACTCAGTAGATATACTTAGGGTCTCATTTTAATTTCAGTTTTTAATACTTTTTCCATCCATTTACTAATTTTGAACCACAATTTATTGACTTCTTCACATTTCTACCACATGTGGAAAAATGAACCTGTCTGTTTTTGACATTTCTAACACTTATCTGAGTTTCCTTTATATATTTTTGCTATTTTTTTTGGGGGGGGAGGTGTTAAATACCACTTGTACATCATTTAATAAAAATTTCCTTTAATATTGTATGAACTCGTAAATTTTAGCCCTCTGTTCCATATTTCCTCCCATTGTTCTAATTGTAATTGATGTCCCAAATTCTGTGCCCAATCTATCATACATTTTTTATCTGTTCTTTGTGTTAAATCTTAGTACCAATCTATACATCTTAATAATCAAATGGTTTTCTTCTGAGCATAGATTCTTCAACTCTGATTTTTCCCCTTAATACTGAAATTGTTTCAAGTCATCTCTAACTCTTTTTTGCAGCTAATAGTTCAACCATTTTATTTTTTTATTCCCCCTTTCTCTAATTGTTGTTTATCTTTGATTTTCCACTTACCTTCTCTTATTTCTAATATATCTCTATATTTCACCCATTGCTCTACCCTTTTTTTTTTTTTTTTTTACAAAAAGCTTCCTGTGGTGACAGTCACCCCAGCATTTCTGGACTTTGCCTTCTCTTATACTTATTTCAAATCCTGATTAAAGATTTTCTAATAACATGGTTCTTAAATTCTGCATTGGTTTTGACTTTGCCATACCAAAGGTATCCATGCCACCCCATTCTTAGCTCGTGCCCTTCTAAATCCAGCTCCCTTTTACAGTTATCCCTCTGTATTCACAGATTAGGTATCCATGGATTTAAGTATTCATGGCTTGAAAATATTCTTAAAAAATAATAATCCAAAAAGAAAACCTTGATTTTGCCATTTTATATAAGGGACACTGTATTTTCCAATGTTATTCATTGCCCTATTCATGTTAAACATTTTGCTTCATTGTAAGTTTTTAGATCTAGTAGCCCTAGACCACCCCTTTCTCTTATGTGTATCAATAATTTCCTTTAATCCTAGGCTTTTCCCCATTCCAAATAATTTTTTACATTTCCCTCTGCCATTTTGTAAATATTTCTTTTGACATTATAATTGGTATAGTTTGGAATAAATATATTATCCTTGGCAGTACATTAATTTTGATAACTGATATTTTACCCATCAAAGACAAATTTGTATCTTTCCATCTAATTAAGTCACTCTTAATATCATTCCATATATTTTTGTAGTTGTTGGCAAATAATTGCTGGGTTTTATCTGTAATATAAATACCCAAGTACTATACCATCTTTACAATTTCAAAGCCTGATTTTTTATTTAGATTTTCTTTCTCTGTTTTGTCCATATTTTTTGTTATTATTTTTGTTTTCTCTTTGTTTATTTTAAATCCTGCATATTTCCTGAACTCTAATACCTTTTCTAACATCGGATCAATACTTTTTAAAGGATCTTCTATCATTATAACTACATCATCAGCAAATGCTTACAGTTAGTATTCTTCTTTTCTAATTTTAATTTCCCTAATTCTCTCTTCCCATCTTATATCAGAATTCAAAATTTCTCAAGCCGAAAGAAACAATAGTGGTGATAATGGGCAGCTCTGTCTTGTACCTTTCTCTATTCTTATTGCTTCTGTTGAACTATCATTAATTATTAATTTGGCCTTTTCATTCGAGTATATTGCCTGTAGCCAATTAAGTCAATTTTCGTCTAATTCCATTTCATTCATTACTTCTAATATGTACTGCCAATTTAACTTATCAAAGGCTTTTTCCACATCTAAAAAAAGTAATGCTCCTTTAAACTCATTATGATAATTTAGATATTCCAGTATATGTTAGTGTTATCTTTTATCTGTCTTTTTTGTAGAAAGCTACTTTGGTCTTTATGTATTTAATTTTGTAATATTAATTTAAGTCTACTTGCCAATATTATTGCAAAAATTTTATAATCTTCATTCAAAAGAGAAATTGGTCTATAATTTTCTATCATGTTTGGGTCTCTATTTTCTTTGGGAAATAAAACTATATTTGTTTCTTTCCAGCTATTTGGAATTCTTATAATAAACCACCATAAGGCAATCTAGCCCTGGGGCTTTTCCTCATTTTAATTTTTTGATTGCCTCCTTTATCTCTTCCTTTGATCTCTTCCTTTGATATATTTTTACTTAGTTTTTCTTTTGGGGTTTCTATCAATTTCCTAATTTTGTGCTTTTGAATATATTCTTTCATTAATTCCTGGGGTATCTTTTGCTTTTGATATATTGTTTCAAAGTAATTTCTAAATAATTTCTAAATTTCAATCTCATTTGTTATCTCTCTATTTCCCACTTTCAGTTTCTGGATCCTCCTTTTTGTTCTTTCTTTCCTTAGTATATAAGCCAACCACCTCCCTGGTTTATTAGCATTCTCAAAATGTCTTTGATTCATAAAGTCTAATTTTCTTTTCATTTCCTCCACCATAACTATTTCTAGCTGTTTTTGTAATAAATTTATTTGATTTTTAATTTTTTTAATCTGTTGGGGATATTACTATTTTTTTTGTTCTTTTTGTCTAATTTCCTCCATAAGTCTTTCCATTGTTTCTATTCTTTTTTCCTCTACATACTGTTCATCTTAATAAATATGCCTCTAATGACAACTTTATTGGCATCCCATACCATGTGACTTTCCAGTTCTCCATTAAAATTAATCTCAAAATATTCCTTTATTTTTTTTTTAAAAAAAATGTCTGTTACTATTTCTTCTCTTTCCAATAATAGTTCATTCGTTCTCCATTTTCTTTCTTGCATATTATTTCTAAATATTACTAAGACTGGATTATGGTCTGAAGTTGGTCTAACTAAAATTTCTACTATTTTAACATTGTTGATTATATTATTTAAGACCAAAATCATATCTATTCTGGAATTATAATTATGAGAATCTGAAAAAAAGTATATTCTTTTTTTTATTTCCTTTATATCTCCAAGTATCAATCAATTGTAATTCTTCTATTAATTAAAAAAATCTTTGCCAATTTACCTTCGTGTTTTCTTATATTTTTTGTTTCTGAATACCTCTCTATACATGGTTCTGCAACCCCATTAAAATTTCCCAATAAGACCCAATACTCATAGTTTAATTGCATGTCAAGGTTTGAAATGGTCACCCTCCCCCCACCCTTACCCCAATAAAACACAGACACAGTGATACTTTCAGAAATATATTGTAACATAAGAGGGTATATATATTTCAGTATTGGCAGTAAATGGCCACACAACTTTCTTTGATGACAGTTGCTTAGGTTGGGACATAGGCATGGGTAACCCCTGAGTTTGGATCAGAACCCCATGCCGACCGCCAACATCCATGAAAGTTATGACAAGATAATATTCAAAACCATTATACAATAACAGACATAGACCCCCAACTGAACAGAGAGAGGATGAGTGCATCTTCAACTCCCCATGAGCCACTGCCTGGTCCTGTGCTGTGGTCAGGCTTAAATACCTGACTGCTGGACCAGAGGGAAAACCTGCCACTTGAGCAGGCTCCCCTCTCAGCCAATCAGAAGACCAGGATCAAGTCTGCTCCCGATTGGCTGTGGCCAGTTCAAATTGGCCAATCAAGGAGAGGATGCCTCTCCCTGATTGGTCAATTTAGGATCCCTCTTCCTGGCCAGGCAAAGCTCAAGCAGGCTTCCCTCCCAGCCAATCAGAAAGCCAGGACCAAGCCTGCCCCTGATTGGCTGTGGCCAGTTCAAATTGGCCAATCAAGGAGACGATGCCTCTCCCTGATTGGTCAATTTATGATCCCTCTTCCCAGCCAGGCAAAGCCTGCCAGGAAGCAGAGATCCACCATGGCTGTGCCATGTTGGGTGATCATTGGGGGACCTCCAGGCCCTCAAAACAGCTGCCAGGTAAGTCTGGCAGCTGGCTTGTGTTATTTTGTTTCTTAATTCTTTACAAAAATATGTTTTTCCTTTATTGGTGCATATATTCCAATTATCAATATTTTCTTATTATTTATATTTACCTCTACTTCAACAAATCTACTTTATGATCAGATTCAATTAATTTTGGGTCCAAATTCTTTTTTAATATATAACACTATACCATTTTTCTTTTTCTGTTCCAATGATAGGAATCCATCCCCTATATTTCTTTGTTTTAGTATATGGGCTTTTTTTTTCTTCTTCCTAATTTGAAGTTCTTGCCAACATATACTATCTAGATTAATTTCTTTAAGGAAATGGAATACTAATATTTTTTTTTCTGCACTTAAACCTTTTACATTCCAAGTAAGAATTCTTTTATTAATCATTAACAATTTCTATGTTTTATTTTGTCCTTTGTTGTTGTTATTGTTATTTGTTTATTTATTATTAATCTCTTTTATTTATTTTCTTTATTTCACCCCTCCCTTCCTCCCACTATTCCCTTCTCCCCGTTCACTCCCTCTTTCTCTCTCCCCTTTTTGTTCTTTTGCTTGGTGCTTCTTTGGTCTTTGCTCAGACAGAAATACTTAAGTCCAATAGGCTCTGATCTTCTTTGTCTCTTCTTTCCTGCTCTTTCTTCCTCCTTTCCTCTCTTCTTCCCTGGGTCGTGCTGGTTTCTTCTTCTGATTCACTGTCTTCATTTTCTGAACAGGTTCCTCTCCACTCAAATTTTTCTCTTCTTTTTTCTCTCAATCCATTCCTAGATCTCTTTTATTCATTTTTATGAAGTCCTTCACTTTTTCAATTGAATAAATTTTGTATCTCTCTCTTTCCTTTGAGAAATCCATGCCTTCTAGTTTGTCCCAACTGAAGTTAATCTTTTTTGAGAATTTCCACTAAGAAATGATATTTCTGTCTTCTTCTCAGGATTGTCATGGGTATCTCTTTAATAAATATCAGTGTTTTTCCTTCATATTGTATTCCTTTATTAGAGTGCACCTCCAGGATGTAGTCTCTTAACAGCTTCTTAGAACATTGAATGATTATTTTCCATGGGAGGTTTCTTTTCTTTTCTTTTCTTTTGCAAAAGACAAATTCAATCTGTATACTCTATCCAATCCTTCTTTCAGCTGTTCTTCCTTCCATTCTAAATTTCTAGCTGAAAGTTATATAACTTTAGCTCTAATATTTTGATTTACTTGTTCTCTTTTCCCCTGAAGACAGATCTATGACTCCTTACCTCTCAGTTCCATCCGTACCATCTGGTCTCTTTGTGTCTCCAGTTCTATATTCAATTCTTCATTTTCTTTCTTTAACATCTGGATGTCTTCTCTCTGTTCTTTTACTTCATTATTTGGCTTGTATAAATAGATTATGTAATATATTAAATTTTGATTTCATATCCTCAGAATGTGTGCAGGTTTCTTTCATAAATTGTCTTATCTCTTCTATAATTTTTTGCATGTATTGGTGAACTCCTTCTTCTGTGGATCCTCTTCTGTTTGGAAAGTTTGAGACTCATGAACTCTATTTCTATTTCTGGTGCCTAAAGGCATTTTTCTTTACAATTCGGCAGAGCCGCTTGGGACAGGGAGCCGCCTTTGCCGCTATTTGCGGCCAGGAGACCATCCTTCTGGTTGCAGGTGGCTTTGCCTGCGATGGAGGGGAGGGGTGGGGCCAGTCAATATAAAAGGCCTCCCGCCCCTCGCGTCCTTCTCTTCAGACCCAGCGATCATTGAGGCAGATCGTTGTTTCTCCGGCCAGCAGAGCAGGCAATTTTCAAAATATGGAGGGGCATATCTCATAGAAAAGAAAAGGAAAAATAACATGAAAAGGAGAAGTAAAAATAGTGTGTTTGTGTGTGTGTGTGTGTGTGTGTATATATATATATATATATATATAGAGAGAGAGAGAGAGAGAGAGAGAGACTCCCAAAATATGAGTTCTTCAGAGAGAAGAAATGATAATACTAATTACAAAATAATAGTAATAATAATAATAATAGAAAATAATAGAAGAAATAGAAGAAATAATAGAAAAAAAAATAACCAGCCAATGAACCATTCAAACTTCTCAACAAAAATAATGGTAAAAAGGCAACAATTAAAAAAAGAAAAGAAGAAAGAATTTGAAAAAGAAAAAATGAAAAAGTGACAGAAAAAAATATAAGTCAAAAAATAAGAAGATCTAATTTCAAAGAAGGAACAGAAAAAAAGGGAAAATATAAAAATAAAAAATAAAAAAGCCAAAGTAATAAAAGAGAAGAAGACACAACACAATTATAAGTATGGGGGATGACTATTTCAATTCAGTATCTCTGGAAGTCTTCAATTATATTCCTTCTGCCAGATGGCGTTTTCAAAGACACCACTTTGATATGAGCCAAAACAATATGGAGTCTGTACTCAGCCAACTCAAATCCCACTTTCAGTATTCTACTGGCAACAATATATCTTATTCTCGGAATATACTTGCAAAAACATTTATAGACACACTTGCAATATCCGTTTATAAACACACTTGTCAAATCCATTTGTAAGAAAAAGCAAAACAAGGGAAAGGAAAAAAAGTCAGCAACACGTCAATCTAAGAAAAGAGAAAAAAATATCCAAAAGTAAATGCAAAAATACGATAATATTATTCTTAGGATACCCATTTTTCAAAGAATCCAATTAAAAAAAACAAAAATCAGACAAAAAAAAATCAAAGAAAGGTTTCCAATTTCTAAGGGAGTTAATTAAACAAACAGAAAGTAAGCTTCCCAATTCTCAATATCACCTTGGTATTAGCTGTTCTTCTTGGCTTCTTGGCAGGGCGAGTAGGGGAATCTCTGCTCCACTTTGAAGCATTTAAATGGCCAGTGAAGCCACCATGTCGCCTGGTATACCTCCACTGCTTTTCTATCCTTTCTCCTGTACTTTTTGTGAAGCCTCTCACACTGGTTCTGCAGCAATTGCAGCAACACCTGGGATCCCCTCAATCTCAGGGATTCTCCCAGTGGGGTTCTTCAGCTATTTTTACCCCTGGATGCCGTCTAAATTCAATTAGGAGCTGGAGATCTATTCTCATGCTTCTCGCTCACTCTGATCTGAAACCAGAAGTCTAAAAAGTAGTTATTTCTGTTAATCTAAACAAATTACCATCTCTCACTAAATCATTCTAGTTTAACAGCAATCTAATAATATCAGCTGTCCCCCAACCACCCTCTACTACATCTTTGCTTATTCTGTGTTGGATTTCCACTATTGTGTCCTCTGTTCCATTATCCTCAGGTTAATCTCCCTTTTCCTTTTCTGAAAACACTGAGGCAAAGAAGGTGTTGAATAATTCTGCCTTTTCTCTGTCCCCTGTTAGCATTTTGCCATCTTCTCCATGTAGTGGCCCTACCATTTCCTTCTTCTTCCTTTTGTGGTAGACATACCCAAAAAACCCTTTTTATTATTCTTATCCTCTCTAGTGAGCCTGAGTGCATTCTGCACTTTAGCTTTTCTGACTTGACTCCTAAACGTGTTCACTATCTGTTTGAATTCTTCTTTGGTGATTTCCCCTTTATATCATTTCCTATACATATTCCCTTTAAAACTTAGCTCCGTTGAAAGTTCTTTAGTCATCCATCCTGGTTTCTTGAGACACTTCCTATTTTTCTTCCTCATTGGTACTGTTTGAAATTCTGCCTTCAGTATCTCCCTTTTGTATCTCAATATAGCAGAATAGACACAATGCTGTACAGATCTGGGTGATCTTAGAGGATTTTATGAAACTCTTAAAGCAGTGTTTGAACCTGCTTATCAGGTCCAAAGCTCCTTATACAGTACAGATGGTCAAACATTAATTACTGATAAAGCCTCCATCATGAATTGATGGGCTGAACATTTTCAAAGTTTCTTTAGTGCCAACCGAGTAGTCCAAGTCTCAGCTATCCAACATATGATCCAAAAACTCATGAAAAATGAATTGGACATAGCTCCCACATTGGAAGAGACCCTTCAGGCCATACAGCAGAAGAAAATCTGAAAGGTAGCTGGGATTGATGGAATCCCACCTGAAGTTTGGAAACATGGAGGTCATGCACTCCACGATAAATTCCACGAACTCCTTGTGAATTGCTGGGAAAAGGGGGAACTGCCATCAGATCTTTGAGATGCAGTCATCATCAGCCTGTACAAGAAAAAAAAGGAACAAAATCTGATTGCTCAAACTATTCAGCATAACACTGCTCTCTATTTCTGGAAAAATCCTTGCAAGGATACTCCTGAACAGATTAGTTCCTGCCATTGCAGAAGAACTTCTTCCTGAAAGCCAATGTGGCTTCAGAGCCAATAGGAGCACTACAGACATGGTATTTGCTCTTAGACAACTGCAAGAGAAATGTAGAGAGCAGAACAAAGGTCTCTATCTAACATTTGTTGACTCACCAAAGCCTTCAACACTGTGAGTAGAAAAGGTCTCTGGCAGATCATGGAAAGACTGGAATGTTCCCCCAAATTACTTAAAATGATTATCTTGCTACACGAGGGCCAGCACGGTCAAGTCAGATATGGCGATGCTCTTTCAGAGCCCTTTCTAATAACTAATGGAGTGAAACAAGGTTGTGTTCTTGCTCCAACTTTATTTACAGTCTTCTTCAGCATGATGCTCCAAAGGGCTATGGCAGAGCTCGAAGAAGAAGATGGCATCTATATGTTACGATATTGTTGGTAGCTTGTTTAACTTAAGCAGTCTGAGGGCTAACACTAATACTCTCAACTATCTAGTCTGTGAGCTGCTCTTCACTGCTGCTGCTGCTCTTGTTGCCCACACAGAAACAGATCTGCAGCTCCTAACATCCTGCTTCACAACAGCTGCAGAGCTGTTTGGACTTGAAGTCAACCTGAAGAAAACAGAAGTTCTTTACCAGCCTGCACCACAGGATGAATACCACCATCCCCACATTGCTGTCGGCAAATCTGTGCTTAAGTCTGTTCAGCAGTTCACCTACCTGGGAAGCATCATCTCCTCAGATGCCAAGATTGACAAAGAGATCGATCTATTCTCCTTTACGGGTCTGAAACATGGGTTACCTATCGCCACCACTTACGACTCCTTGAACGCTTTCATCAGTGCTGTATATGCGCAACCCTAAATGTACACTGGACTGACTCTGTGACAAATGTTGTTGTCTTGAGCAAGCAGGGATCACCAGCATTGAGGTCATGATATTGAGAACACAGCTGCACTGGACAGGACACATTTCTAGAATGGAAGACCATCGCCTGCCAAAAATAGTACTCTATGTTGAACTCGCCATGGGTCAGTGTAAGAGGGGCACTCCAAAAAAGTGATACAAGTACTCCCTGAAACAACTTCTCAGGCTTGGCCTAAAGGATGACTAACAATGGTCCGCCCTGGCCTCACATCGGGAGGCTTGGAGATGCACTATCCAGAATGCTGCAGCCTTATTTGAGAACTCATGCTGAACAAGTTTTGAAGAGAAATGACAACACAGAAAGAATTACAACCCAGAAACATCACCCAAGGATATCTTCTGCTGTGCTTTCTGCAACCTGACTTGTTTATCTTGGATTGGCCTTTTTAGTCGTCAGTGCGCTTGCAGAAAGAGTGGGATGAGTCCTTCCTGAATCTTTGTTTGTGCAGAAAAGCCAGAGAGAGCGATCTCCCTTTTAAGAAAGTCCCATCAAACATCATAGTGCCTTTAATTGGTTATAATATTATTTACAGCCATCAATTAAATGTTTTTTTTCTATTGTTTATTTTCAGGCATAATTTACATCTATGAGTATTTTATTTGTGTTGTGTTCTTATACACTCTGAACCATACACAGTTAAATAACAATAACTTTTTTTGAATCTTAACCCATAGTCCTTAGTCAGCCATATATCCCACCCTGCAGTGGACATGGTGCATCCACAGTTACGGATGCAACTCATGACTCTAGCTCAGCCAACTCAGAGGGAGTGGTCTCACAGTGGACATCTGATTCTGAAAATGAGTGGGGGTACCTCTGCTCAGCCACAGGTGTCTTCTGGGCAGACACAGAGGCTTTTGTGCTCAGAATTTTGTTTTCAGGGCTTGCGTAAGTGGAAATTGCACAGGTTTAAGCACAAGTGTTTGGTGTTTAGCAGGCCCCGTTCCTTTCATCCCTACTCCAGAAGCCTGGAGCTAGCGACTAGCAGCAAGGAAAGAAAGGAGGCAGAAGGGGCTCAGCTCAACTGATGTTTTGGATATACTTAGATGTTTTTTACATTTTTTACCCAAATAGGCAGGGTAAAAAATACTTATATAACAAATTTGAACAGGGTTTTCATATCCCTTTTTAGGGTACTTACATGGCCAATTATCTAAAGTCAGTCCAGGCAATGGAACATATCGTTCAGGCCAAGATCCAGAAGGAGGTTGAGTTGGGAAGGCTGATTGGTCCTTTTCTTCAACACCCTGTTCCTAATTTGTGGGTTTCCCCTCTAGGGGTTGTACCCAAAAAGATGCCAGGAGAATTTAGGCTCATACATCATCTCTCCTATCCCTGAAGTGATTCAGTTAATTATTCCATTCCTCAGGAACTGTGCATGGTCTGTTATGTGTCCTTTGACGCTGCTATCAAGGAGGTATGATGACATGGGACAGTTGCAGAGCTAGCTAAGTGTGACATCAAGTCTCTCTTCCGCCTGTTCCCTATACACCGCAACAATTTTGAGTTGTTAGGTTTTTGCTTCAATGGACAGTTTTATATGGACCATGCACCATCATGGTCTGTGTCCTGTTCCATGTTTGAAATATTTAGTACATTTTTGTAATGAGCATTGAGAGATCACACAAGTAAGCGGGGAGTTGTGCATTACCTGGACAATTTTCTTTTTAGAACAGAATGGTTCAGGCCAATGCATTAGGTTACTATATGAATTTGAATACTTGGCATCCAAACTTGGGGCCTCCTTGGCTCTAGGAAAGATGGAGGTGTGTCTAGGACACCACTGGAGTCACATCACTGGGCTGATTAGGCAGGATTTATACATGTGTTTGGACTTTTAAAGTGACTTTAATGGGATCTCATTTTGGCGGGAGGAGAAGAAATGATAAAGTACACTGCAGGTTGCTTTGGATGCAGCTGGTTCCATTGGCTTCAGGGTTTACTTCAGAGGACACTAGTGATCTTGTCTGAATTCTTCTTGTATGAATGTGTGTCTGCTTAGTGTTATTAATTTTGAGTCTTTAATAAACATCATTAATTTTTCATTTTGTGTTTGTTTTGTGTCTGTTCAGAGTTAGTCGGGGTATACAAAGGTGTAAAGATCCCTCCCTCTGTTACCCCCTTTTGCATTGCTAAAGTTGAGTTGCTGCTAATTTCCCCAACATATTAGATCTCGATATTTTCTTGGAGTTTCCAAGTGCACTTAGGGTAACAGGGTCATTGGAAAATAAAACATCAAATTCTCCCTTTTGGGTGAGTTTTCCCCATTGCTAAACTCCTGGGAATGTCAACAAAATGTCATTTTAGAATTATAGAGTTGGAAGAAATCTTAAGAGTCATCTAGTCCAACTGTGCAGTTGGACTGTGCAGGAAAGCCTCCTTGACAGTTGTCCATTCAACCTCTGTTTAAAAGTCTGTAATGAAAGAGTTCTCCACCTTCTGAGATAGCCTATTCCACTGTTGAACAGACATTGCCATCACAACATTCTTCCTTGTGCTTAGTTAGAATCCCCTTTGTTGTTATTTGAATACATCCATTTGTATCCTACATTCCTGGGCTGCAGAAAACAAATTTACTCCATCTTCTATATGAAAACCCTTCAGATATTTAAAGATGACTATCACTGAATCTTATCTTCTCCAGGCTAAATATATCAAGTTCACTCACTCTCATAGGGTTTGATTCCAAGACCTCTTGGTTATTCTGGTTATCCCTTCTTGTCAACATGAATGGCATAGAGATCTATAAGACCCAAGATTTGTTGCTTTTCTGAAAACCTCTTAGGCTGCCCAGTAATGGATAGTACTATAAGCTACCAAGCCCTCACCTCCCAGGCTCCCTTGGTGCTCAGTAGAACAACCTATTGATCTCATAGCATGCCTGCCCTATCCATTTGTCACCAAATAAGGGACAAGCCAATGAATCTGATGGAAACCAAGCAAGCTGGGGCGGATGAGGAAGCCTCCCCTTCTCTCTCTCTCTCTCTCTCTCTCTCTCTCTCACACACACACACACACACGGGATTATTTGTTAGTCCTGGACTGCTGCCCAGGTTGGGTAGATGGGTAGTTTTGCTGAGAATGAAAGGATACAGGGAAGGAGAAACCATCTTATGACCTCCAACTCCTTCACTGGATGTGTGTTCATGTGCTGGAGCACCAAAATTTCCTCCACTGTATCTTCTTTCCACCCCAAGTGGAAAGGGGGAAAGTGCCCTGTGCATGCAGCTGAGTAGAAGAATGCTGGTTTCTGTCACCTTTCTGACTCCTTCTCCCACCCACCAAAAATATAATGTGCAATTTGTTTCAATATGCATGAAAAATGCATTTAAAATTTTAATAGGAATTTTTGAAATTATTTTCTCTCAAAGCATATATTTACAAATGTATTTTCCCTCAAAAAGGACACTTTTTGGATTCATTTTACCGTATATTGCTGCATACAAGACTACTTTTTAACACTTGAAAATCTCCTCAAAAGTGGGGGGTGGTGGTCTTATACCCCAGTAATCATACTCCCCTGCTGTGAGAATGATTGAAGTGTAAAATGGCCTGGGCAGTTTTCCCAGCAGATCCTACCTCCTGCTGTGAGAATGACTGCTTTGCATTTGAAGAGTTAAATGGCCCTCTATTTAGCTCAGGAGAGTCAAAATGATGTTTCTTTTCAGGACAAGTTAGCCTAAAATTAGAATTTCTGGATTCAGACTTATCATTCTGCATCAAGTTTTGTCTATGGTGAAATTCTCTTGTCTACCACTGTGGCTCTAAAATCATTAATGTGCTCATTCATTAATGTGCTCATTCAAAAATTTGGGATTTGATAGCTTCATATTAACCAACTTACAGTATTAATGCAACCTTACTTTCCAAAGATTGGACACCACAGAGATTTTTCAAAGTATCCCATGCTTTTTTAGCTGTTCTCAGTCCTTTAATTTCACAGACTATTCCATCATCTATAGGCACTGAGCTGGCTGGCTGGTGGGGGACAGGCTTTCCAGCCAGGTGGCTGGCTGGGGGGGGGGGGACTCTATATTTTAACTTAAAATTTTGGGGGGGTCGTCTTATGTGCCCAGTCGTCTTATATGCCGGAATATATGGTATTTTAAGGTTGAGTGTGGTCTTGCATAATTTTGATCTGTTTTGCATATTAGGAATATCAAATCAGTTCAGGCGTATCGAAATTTACAATAAGTTGCATCAACTGAATGAATTTATTCAAATTGTCTCAGTGTGCATATATTTATAACTCAAAACAAAGGTCAGTTCAACATTTGGATTACCCTTCACCCCATGCAGCACACAAACAAGCCAGGTAGGAACAGAGCTAGACCAGAAAACGAAACAGCTATATAGACTGCAATTAGCAAAGACAAATGCTCTCAAGTCAGTACCCATGAACTTATGCCAGTCTCCTCAAATGACACTTCTGTGTAACAGGGGCAAATCCTTACTATGTAATTGAGTTGACTGTTGGTGATCAGCTAGCTAAGATTATATGCATGTGTGATAATTCCTGTTTAAAGGTCTTGACAGGACATTATTGGAAATTGTCAGTTAAATTAAAATGCTATTAAGGAACAGAGCAGGATTCTAAAATTGCCACTTAGGGTTCTTTTTATTATTATTGTTATTAGTATGAGATTAAAAAATGGTCACACTTCAGTTATCCTTAACTTGTTAGCATGCTCATTAAGTAATTCTATCATGAATATTCAACAAAGTTTAGCAGTAGCTATTCTATACACAAATGAGATTTTGAATTACATTGCTGAGCACTAAATTGCCAATGGTTGACCCTTAATCTGGTTCTATCTTCTGCTAAACACTCTATATGTGGGTGAGAAATACAATATAGAACCTTGGAGTCTCCAGAATGTTTATGTTTAGTTTAACTTTTTTTTTGTTTTATTTTAAACTATTGATTCTTTCAATCAGTTTCTACTGTCTGCTACCCACAAATGGGACTCCAGGTGGTTTAAAATTAAATAAATCAAGTACAATTAAAATATAAAATGAATAAAAATATTCCAATCACAGTTTATTTTTTATTTCTCAGTCCTCTCCATTTTTATGCTCTCCTTAACCCTATGAGTTAAGCTGAGAGAGTGTGACTTATCTGAAATCAAATAGTTAACCTTATGGCTTAAACAGGGACTTGAACCCAGATCTCCTCAGCCCTAATCAAATGATACTCTAATCACTACCCCATACCATCTAGCCTTAACTCCACAGATATAGAGACCTACTACATGCTATGTTAAATAACAGCATGGAGCTTTGATCTGAAGTGCTTGGATTTTGGAAGTTTATGCTTGGATTTTGGAAGTTTAAACTTTTCTACCATCTGATTTATTTTACTTATTTTTTTTAAAAAAATTACACTCTCCACCACCAAGGTTAGAGGCTGAAAGGGGCACTGTGTTGGTTTTCTTGTTATTGAGTTCTTAATCCCACAGCAAGGTAGGGGGAGATTGAAACACAAACCAGATGGGAAGAATTTAATATCTCTTCCACTTGTCTTTACTTGTTCCAGTCCAGAATAAGGTTGCTTTCATGTAAATATAGACAAGATTAAGTTATGTGTTAGGTATTTAATATAGCATGAAGTTTAGTTTTGATGTGAAATTCTCATTATATAATTGTTATTAATTTTAATACAAATGATCTACACTACAAAGAACATAAGGAAAAAAAAGAAAATGAAACAAAGAAAAAAAAAGATATAGAAAAGGAAAATAACACACACAAACAACAAAAACCCAAAGAAAAGATATATTAAACTACCATTACAAATCCAAGTAAATAAACTTGCTAAATTTATTAGTAACCAAACCCACAAATTATTACATTGTTAGAATTCTTATTACTCAAAAGAATCCATAAATGCTTTCCAAAATTTCAAGTAGTCATCAATTGGTTTATCCCTGAACACCCATGTTAATTTGGTAATTTGGGCTAGCTCCACAATTTTAACCATTCACTCTTCTGTCATCGGTGCTTCTGTTCATTTCCATGTTTGACTGAACAATATTCTTGCCACTGTGAACATATATCTAAGGAACAATTCATATTTACCATCCAGTTCTTTACTCATCATACCCAACAAAAACATTTCTGGTATTATTCCATGTGCTTTTAAACTTTTGGAATGTGTATATATGTGTGTGTGTGTGTGTGTGTATCTTATACCAATAACTTTTCACTTTCTTACATGCCCACCACATATGAAAAATGCTTTCCTTATCCTAGAATTATAGAGTTGGAAGAGACCACAAGGGCCATCCAGTCCAACCCCCTGCCATGCAGGAATACACAATCAATCATTCCTGACAGATAGCCATCCAGCTTCTCTTAAAAAAAAAAAAAAATCCAAAGAAGGTCCTGACAGCCCCAACATTGGTTTGAGCCATTCTTAGAATTTTTTTGACAACTTATCATCTCATACATATTTTCTTTCAAATTATTACACAAAGTACATTTCATATCTTTCATCCATATTTTCCCTACATTTGAATATGCCCAAAATTCTATTACCACTTTATCATATAATCTTTTACCGGTTCATCATCCATCTCTAAATCACATGATCATCTTTATGCAATTTTGGAAAAAAAGAAAAAAAAAAACAATTTTCTCCAACCTCTATAGCTGGTTGTCTCTTATCTTGATTAAGGACTTTTTTGGATGGAAGAAAAGTAATGCAAGCAGTGTCGCCAGGTTGCGACGCTGCTGCGCAAGAGGGTGCCAGTTTCGAACGACGCTCTTCCCAGCGGTACTGTTGCAGTACCGCTGGGACATTTGAGTGTGATATTTTTCCTTCCCAGCGTCATATTTTACTCATGATCGCTGATAAATATGATGCTGGGAAGGAAAAATATCACGCTCAAATGTTCCAGCGGTACTGCAACAGTACCGCTGGGAAGAGCGTCGTTCGAAACTGACACCCTCTTGCGCAGCAGCGTCGCAATCTGGCGACGCTGCTTGTGTTACTTTTCTTCCATCCGAAAAAGTCCTAAATCTCTCCATGAGTTGTCTTTAAGCAAATTGATTAAGATAAGCTTTCCATCTCCTTGTGGATTCTGCAGGCATTCTTTCTGTCAAACCTATGTATTAATCAATGTGTGGTAATGTTAATACAAAATGGATTCCATTCATATTTCTTTAACATCTCTAAAGAAATTGTACAACTTCTGCACTACAGTGATATGATGCATCACTCACCATTCAATATTAAGTCCCCATATATCTTGTTCAATATGAATTTTCCTTGACACCCAGACGTTACCTTCCAGGTCACTTCCTTTGGAGGGGAAATGACCCTAATGGGTCTAAAATAGCTGGCTGGGTGGGAGGGATAAGTTTTAAGACAATCTTGGCCAAAAATGTATGTTTTTTTTGCAAAAATGGGGTTCTAGGGGGTCTTGGGATCAGAAACATGGGGCAAATTGGGTATAATTTTCCCACTCCTGGCTGTAATGACTCCCCGAGCCACAGAATAAGAAATGTGATTAATGATACAATTTGGCTCAGTTCTAAATACTTTCACTTCAACTTATTTAAGCCATTTTCCACAGGAAGCTTGATTCCTGGGAAAAAAACCATGCAAGACAAAATCATATTAAGATGATATGGGAAAATGACCTTACTTGGTAATCTCTCTCTCTCTCTCTCTCTGGCTTTTCTTCACAAACAAAGATTCAGGAAGGACTCACCCTGTGCTTTCTGCAAGCATGCTGATGACTAAAAAGGCCAATCCGAGATAAACAAGTCCAGTTGCACAAAGCACAGCAGAAGATCTCCTTGGGTGATGTTTCCGGGTTGTGATTCTTTCTGAGTTGTCATTTCTTTTCAAGATTTGTTCGGCATGAGTTCTCAAATAAGGCTGCAGCATTGTGGATAGTGTATCTCCATGCCTCCCAATGTGAGGCCAGGGGGGACCATTGTTGGTGATCAATTTGGCTGAGCCTGAGATGTTGTTTCAGGGAGTTCTTGTATCACTTTTTTGGAGCACCCCTCTTATGCTGACCTATGGCGAGTTCACCGTAGAGTACTATTTTTGGCAGGCGATGGTCCTCCATCCTAGAAACGTACCCTACCCAGAGCAGCTGTGTTCTCAATATCATGGCCTCAATACTGGTGATCCCTGCTTGCTCAAGGACAGCAACATTCAAGAATGGTCCCAGAGATGGAAATCTCCAACATTTAAATCTATCTTGGCAGCCATTACAGAATACTCAAGGAAGATCATGTATGGATAACAATACACCCTGTTAGGCTAAATAGAATACAAATGTGTAAATTCCTTTAACTCCCCTACGTGTGGGAAAGGCTACAGTATTAATAGATATTTCTTCATGTATAGATTTGTTGTACAAAAATTCATTACTGTTGTCTGATATTAGAGTGTATATTGCTGACCAAAAATCAATGGTTACATATATAGAATCATAGAACTAGAGAGTTGAAAGAGACCACAAGGGCCACCCAGTCCAACCCCTTGCCATGCAGGAAATCATGATCAAAGCATCGCTGACAGCTGGCCATCCAGCCTCTGTTTAAAGACCTCCAAGGAAGAAGATCCCACAATGCTCCGAGGGAGTGTGTTCCACTGCCAAACAGCTCTTACTGTCAGAAAGTTCCTCCTAATGTTGAGGTGGAATCTCTGTTCCTAGAGCTTGCATCCATTGCTCCAAGTTCATTATATTTGTTGTTGTTGTCTACTTTTATTGTTCTCTATTTGAAAATAGCAAAAGACTTACTGCATTAAAAATGATTTCACTCTTTTTTCCTGTAGGTCACTCAGATTTTGCTGGTAAATTGAAAGGCTTAAAAAACCTAAATATTATGAGCTGGTGGAAGAAGGTACAGCACATAATCTTAATGAAATAACTAACATGTATCCAAAGTCATGCAAGAAGTGGGGAAAAAAGCAGTGTTCTGAGAATCCTAGGGCTCAGTTACATGGCAGTTTTTATTGCAGTAATTTGTGCTTTATCACAGTTTCACACCAGTGCTGCATAGTTCATATGATTTACTGTTAAACTGGTCTATTGGTTTAGTTTTCTGCTTTTTTCCACTTTGTAATTCACACACAAACTGAGGTGGGTGGGGCATGGCCTCCCAAGCACATCTGGGGGAAGAGAGAGAGAGAAAGTGCTGGCACCTTTCCCTCTGATTACCAGAGGAATACCTGCTAATTTGTATTCCTTTAGCAGGAAGTGTCAGCCCGTCAAGCCCCCCTTCCCATCACCCACTCCCCCCCTCTCTTCTGACACACAGAAACAGGATCTCAGCAGGGCGAGGGAACGAGCACACACACACACACGGAGCAGCCAAGCAAGAGACAGCTGGGAGATTGGGATGGGTATAGCACTCGCTTAGTATTTTTTGTGGCTGGAAACAACAGTGGATGGATCTTTTCATCTGCGGCTCCACCTTGGTGGTGGAGACCAGGATGGTGGAGCCGCAGACCAGGGCCCTATTTACATGGCAAAACATTCCCCTGAATAAATTGCTAAGATTCCTAATTGTTCGTTCCCTCACCAGGATAAGTCCAAACCCCTCCCTGGTGAGTTCAACTAATCACGGCAAAGCTCTGCTGTAACTGTTTCAGAAAGACTGCTGGTAATTCACATAGCCCTTAGCGAAATGGAAGTTCACACAATCAAAACTGCGCTAAGTCGCACTACTTTTCAAAAAAAGTCAGGGAAAGTAGTGAAATCCCCTATCATACTACTTTTGCGTTTTTGAGTTCTCCCTCTTCTAAATGAGGCGATAATGTGTGGGAATAATTAGGAATATTAGCAATTTATTCATGGGAATATTTTGCCATGTAAAAAGGGCCCTGGTGTCCTTTTATCTAATATATTCATGAAACAGAGTCTGAGAGTCCATTGGAGAAATAGGCTGCTGACACACTGCAAAACTAGTGTAGTTTTGACACCGCTTTAACTATCATGGCTCCATCCTATGGAATCCTGGGATTTGTAATTTGCTGTGGCACCAAAGCTCTCTGACAGAGAAGTCTAAATATCTCACAAAACTATAAATCCCAGAATTCCACAGCACTGAACCATGCCAGTTAAAGCAGTGTCAAACTGCATTATAGCTGTAGCGTCTCAGCAACCATAATTTCTTTTTTTGAGATTGAACAATTTTAGGAATTATTAGGGGTTTTATCTTGAATACTCATAGAATCATAGAATTGTAGAGTTAGAAGAGACCATGAGGGCCATCTAGTCCAACCCTCTGCCACGCAGGAAATCATGATCAAAGCATCCCTGACAGATGGCAATCCAGCCTCTGTTTAAAGACCTCCAAGGAAGGAGACCCCACCACGCTCTGAAGGAATGTGTTCCACTGCTGAACAGCTGTTATTGCCAAAAAGTTCCTTCCAATGTTGAGGTGGAATCTCTGTTCCTGGAGCTTGCATCCATTGCTCCGTGTTCCAGTCTCTGGAGCAGCAGAAAACAAGCCTGCTCGATCCTCAGCGTGACATCCCTTCAAATACTTAAACAGGGCTATCATATCGCCTCTTAATTGTCTTTTTTCCAGGCTAAAAATACCCAGCTCCCTAAGTCTCTCCTCATAAGCCATTGTTTCCAGACCTTTCACCATTTCAGACGCCCTTCTCTGGACACGCTCCAATTTGTCAATATCCTTTTTGAATTGTGGTGCCCAGAACTGGACACAGTATTCTAGGTGAGTCTGACCAAGGCAGAATAGAGCGGCACTATTACTTCCCTTGATCTAGACACTATACTTCTATAGATACAGCCCAAAATCACATTGGCCTTTTTAGCTGCTGCATCACACTGTTGACTCATGTTCAACTTGTGGTCTACTAGGACTCCTAGATCACTTTCACACGTAGTCTCGTTCAGCCAGGTCTCTCCCATCCTATATCTATGCATTACATTTTTCTGCCCTAAGTGCAGTACTTTACATTTCTCTGTATTGAATTTCATTTTGTTAGCTTTGGCCCAGCTCTTCAGCCTATCCAGGTCATTTTGAATTTTGATCCTGTCCTCTAGGGTATTAACTACTCCTCCTAATTTGGTGTCATCTGCAAATTTGATAAGTATGCCCCCTAATTCCCTCATCCAAGTCATTGATAAAGATGTTGAATAGCACTGGGCCCTGGACAGAACCCTGTGGCACCCCACTGGTCACATCTTTCCAAGATGAAGAGGAGCCACTGCTGAGCACCCTTTGGGTTTGGCCGGTCAACCAATTACAAATCCATTTAAAAGTTAACATGTCTAGTCCACATTTTACAAGCTTGTTTGCAAGAATGTCATGGGGAACCTTGTCAAAGGACTTACTGAAATCAAGGTATGTGATGACCACAGCGTTCCCTTCATCTACCAAGCTGGTCATTTTATCAAAAAAGGAGATCAGATTAGTCTGGCATGACTTGTTTCTCTGAAACCCATGTTGACTTAATTGATTATGGCATTGCCTTGTAAATGTTGACAGACTCTGCCTGATACTGACTTTGCCTGATTCACCTCTCCTGCAGTTAAGCCTTGTTCAGTGCTGTCCGTAGCAATGATACCCTGGTTCCATCTGTTTTGCTTTGTAATTGCATTTGTACTTTTGTTGCTATATGTTTTTTTAATGCCATAGCTGGGGTTATAATGTCAACACCTTTGTAATAAGTGTTTTGTTTAGTTCATGTTGCTTGTGTTACAGCAAGTAACACAGAAACATCGTGAAGATGAGCAAAATGCCACACAGATTTATTCAGGGTTTCAGGCTTTGCATGCTAACACACAGACATTAGCAAAAGACAATGGAGGCTGCATCTTGAACAAAGGACATCAGGAAAAATGAATGCAAACAGGAAAGCTCTCTCAAGCTCCAGCTCTTTCCCCATTCAGGGGTTATATTTTCTATAGGGTATAAGTCATGTAGGCATAGTTAACCATTTACTTAACCATTTGTCTGTGATACACTCTAATCACTAGGATCAAAGGGTGCATCTAGGTTGTCATTTCCTAGCTCTTCCTCAAGGCTTACTTTGAAGATTTTGATTACCCAATTGAAAGGCAGGAAGGAAAGGGGGAAAGGCATGAAGTTCCCTCAAGGTGTCCAGTGTGCCAGACAGCTGGGACTTTCAGGCTTACTCCCACAGTTTTGTTTAGCCAATGCGATTCTAGGCTGCATTAATAGGAGAAAAGCATCTAGATTAAGGGAAGTAATAGTACCACTATATTTGGTCAGACCTCACCTGGAATACTGTGTCCAGTTCTGGGCACCACAATTCAGGAAGGATATTGAGAAGCTGGAATGTGTCCAGAGGAGGGTGACCAAATGGTGGGAGGTCTGGAAGCCATGCCTTATGAGGAGTGTCTTAGGGAGTTGGGCATGTTTAGTCTGGAGAAGAAAAGGTTAAGAGGAGACATGATAGCATGTTTAAATATTTGAAGGGATGCCATACTGAGGATGGAGCAGGCTTGTTTTCTGCTGCTCCAGAAACTAGGACATGGAGCAATGGGTTCAAACTACAGGAAAAGAGATTCCACCTAAACATTAGGAAGAACTTCTTGATAGTAAGAGCTGTTCGGAAGTGGAATACTCTGCCTCATAGTGTGGTGGGGTCTCCTTCTTTGAAAGTTTTTAAACAGAGGCTGGACGGCCATCTGTCTGGAATGATTTGATTGTTTATTCCTGCATGGCAGGTGGTTGGACTAGATGGTCCATGTGGTCTCTTTCAACTCTACAATTCTATGATTCTATGTTGCTGACATATACAAAGAACAGTTCCCTGTTTTGAGTCTCTTTGGGGTTCCACAGAAGATCAAACAGTACGATCCATGCATACAATTATATTTTTCCCAGAAATGTGATGTGATGTGTTAGCACACCAAGCACTCTAGAGTCGGTATGTGAAAATACAACAAATGAAGAAAAAAAATGAGGGCTCATTTAGGGAGATACAGTCTGGACCAAAGCTGTATAGGGTTTTATAGATCACTTTGTATTGTGCCTGAAAATGAACCACTAGCCTGGGAAGTTATGCAAAATTTTAGAATATTTCCACATCTCAGAATTTTCAAAGACAGTCCTACATAAAGTGTGTCACCATAATTCAGATGGGATGTAACCAATTCACATGTCACCATAGCCAGACTTGATATCTCCAGGAACAGATACAGCTGGCATACTAGTGTTAAATGTGTAAGTACACACATGGCCACTGATGAAACCTCTACATCCAGGCTCAGGACTGAGTCCAGGAGTTCACCCAAGATGTGAAGCTGAGTTTTCAAGGGGAATGTAAGCCCATCCAGGACAGGATAAATCCCTATTGACCTACGCTGTCAAACCCAGTTTGAACAGTATTTATAAATCCCTTCCCCTGTCTTCAGTCACTTCTTAGTTGTTCACATGCACCCCTTCTGAGTCATTCAGAAAGTGGTGTCATTTTCTATCTGATAGGCCAACTAACAAGGTTTCAGTAGGGAAAACAGAATTTTGCAGCAAAATTCAGAAACTACTTTTTAATGTGAAGGAGAATCTGGAATAAAAAATTGAACAAATTTGGGATAAATTTTCTTCTTATGCCACCTAGAATTGATCCAATAAATCAATGGGATTTTAGTTGAGACAAACAACTGGATTTATCTCACTGATGTGACAAACAGTCTTTCAGAAGAACTTTCTTATTTCATAATAAGAAACAATGTGGCCATGTGTAACAGTCATATGTATTCTGTAACAAAAGTGGTACCAGCAGAAATCACCCACATCCATTTATCCATCCGTCCATCCATCCATCCCTTATTTATCTCCTGCCCTTTCCCCAGAATGGGTTTCAAAGTGGGTATAGGGTTTCCAAGGGGGTTATCAAAGTTTCCAAGGTTTCAAAGGTGTTTCCAAGGTTTCAAAGGTGTTTCCAAAGTGGTTATCAAAGTTATAATGAAAGCAAATATAGTCTTAAAAAATACAAAAGCTGAGACTAAAACAGTATTTTAATTTTTTAATATTTTAATTTTAATTTAATAATAATAATTAATATTATTATTAATAATAATATTAATTATTAATATAATTAATATTAATATAATTAATACTATTAATATAATATTAATATAATACTACTACTATTAATAATATTTAATAATATTTAATTTTAATATTAAAATAACAGTATTTTAATATTTTTTTTAGTAAACGACTCTATTTGTTTTAATCTCATAGTATGGTAATTATTTATTTGTCTTGATTTTTTTATTCACAACATACAATAATTTTCAATTCTACCCAACCAGCTCTTTAAGGATTATAAGAGGATATGTCTTTATTTTCTAAATGTACTCTAAAATGCTATAATTGTTTTGGTACAATACTGTGCTGAGTAGACAGAATTAACATAGAGTCATACACTTATAAAGAAGGGGAAATTATAGTATAAAAAGGAATTAGGAGAAAGGTATTAATTAGTGTAAAAAGTCATTTTGGACCATTTAAAGTCCTGTAATGAATGTTAGCACTAATGCTACTCAAATAGCTTTAAAAATTAATTACACTGCTAAACATGCAATGTAATAAGAGGAGTGAAAGTGCTTGGCTGAATCTATGTAATCCTACAAAGATAACAGTTCTCTTAAAGAATTATAGCATTTACTTACAGCAATACTCGAGGACGACATACTAGCTCCACCCCTTCCTTCCTGTTCTTGTCACCATTCTCATGTTCAGAGTGATTTTTTTAATCTGGGAGCATCTTTTGTCTGTTGAGTGTGGACGGGGACCCATTTCATGGTGGGGGGTCCAATCCCCCTCCCATTTGAGAGTTTAAAAATAATGTGTTAGAAGTGATGGTGATTCCTGCAATGACTTAATTGCAAGTAACAAAACTGCAGCATTATTTTTTGAAAGGAAATAATAATATTCTCCAAGATGTTAGCTGGAGAAGAACTGAAAAGCTGGTTTCCATCATTAGCCATCATTAAGGCTGGGAGAGTGGTCTGTTGAGGATTACATCTGTTCCTTTCATTTCAATAAAGCACCCTCACTGCTCAGATCATCATAGGATCCTGTTTCTTTCTGCTTCTGTTCCTTCTGTTTCAAAATTCTGCAGAGTGACAGGAGGCAGAAGAAACAGGAAGTATGGCAACCACACTGAAAGACTAACAAAGCCCATTGCTCACTGTGGTGTTGCAGAGTTATATGATGGAATGGAAGAAAGGTGATTGCACGATCCTCCACTGGTGTGGGTAGAGTGGGATCTTTGTATAAAAGGAAATGACCTACAGCATTTCTCCCTGTAGTTGCTTTATTCAAAATGCACTGTCAATTGTTCACTGACGTGGTGAAGTCAACTCTACGACCACATTTCCATTTAGCTTTGATACATGTGGATACCAAGCTTCAATGTCTCCTAGCTGAAAGTGTATGCTCCCTCTATAGCAAAGAATTTGTGTCTGAGGAAAATGACAGCTCCATCTGTAAGGATTTGTAACGACTGTTTTACTTGTAATATTGCAGGAATCAAGTAATAGGCTTACTCTGACATTTATACTGAGCTACCCCATTGTTTCACCTAGGATTCATCTACATTTACAGGAAAATCCAGCCTATCTTTGGGGTATCCTGGTCTGCAGTGACCATGGGCTTGCCTACAAGATCACCACACACACTGAGGTGAGTTCACAAACACTGTCCACACAGTTCTCCCTTTTGAACTCACCTTACTTCAATTATTCACAATATGTGCAGCCACAAGTCCATGACCACTCTAGTTTTTTCCTCCCCACCCCTCCCATGCATGCATATGCCTTTTCTCACAGTTTGGAGGGACTTTGTACATCCTATTAAGCAGAAGTTCACACAGCTAATGATATGGGTATCCTAGTATGTGCTTCTCCGAACAACTGCTGTGTATGCAGAAAAAGGGGGAAAAAAAAGGAACTGCTAAAGAGTGAAATTGAAACAGAGAATGAAGAATTTCCTGGCAGGAAAGGTCAGCTGATCACTTAGCCCAGGAAGCCTCCTCCTGACCTCTTCTGCCTGCCCACCAAAAACTCTGTCCCCACAACAATGTTGCTATGGAGCGCAGTCCATACACGCAAATGAATTTCTGGATTTTCTGCTCAAATCTGTAGTAAATCCTAACCTTTTTGTGTCTTTGTGTATATATTAAAGCCCTAAGGTGCCATAAAGACCCAGATTTGCTCCATACATTGTCCCGACAGCTCCCAGTGAAAATGAGGTGAGGACATTTTATTTGGCCAGTGTAGACAAGCCACTAGACCAGTGCTGTCTGTACAATCTACTGTGTCTGGGATTGACTCATCAAAGTCTTATTTAGTGAAGCTACTTGAAATTCTTGAAGCAAGCAGCTAGCCTAGGACCTTCTGCATACAAGAGATGCAGTTTACCACTCCAATACAGGTCCACTTTTGTTTGAGGACACCCTATTCTTTCTTTAAAAAAAAAATTATTTGGATCAATTCATGAGACAACATAGAAAAAATAATGTCTCACAAACAAATGAACATTCAATGACAAACATAGTCAGGATGGTGTCATGCATGTGTGAACACAGGCTGAAGGAAAGCGATTTGCCAAAGTTATTCCAATGAGGCCATGGCTGTCTTCAGGTTTTGGACACTTATTACCACACAACTGCAACAGGACTAAATGCCACTAACTACCATGTATCCAGTCTATGAAAAATGTATGTATGTATGTATGTATGTATGTATGTTTTAATTGCACCTTTCCCTTTAAAAAACCCATAATGTTCAATGTGACTAACGAACATCAATAGAAACAAATTAAACAATAAACACATTAAAATATATTGATAATCATTAAGCATAAAGCAGGTACACTGTTTCATGAGAGCAATGAAATAGGACACTTCTCAATAATGCCACTAAGGATCATGGTAGCAGTTGTTAACATTGTCTTCTGGGGCAAACTGGATCTCTTTGGTTTCTAAATATTTGGGGAAGAAATGAATTGATTTTTTTTTTCTTGAGATGCCTCCTCCTCCTCAATGCAATGCAAGGCCCTTTTAATGAAACCTCAAGGCTTCCTCATTTGATCTACTAGTTAACTTTCAGCCGGCTTGGTCAAGCTGCATTACAAAACACAGACAAGGGAGTCACATTAGATTTCGACCACAGAATGAAGATAAATGAGTCTGTGTGCTTCATAGGGGAGTTACTATGGGATGTGAATGTGAAATAGGCTGGGAAGAAGAGACATGGTACACACAGTCAATAGTAGAAATGGAGGAAAATAAATCTTAATACAAATTTTCCTGAGAACGTACAAAGTGGGCTTGCTTCAGCTGTTACAGAAGTAGTCTAAAATGCATGATTGCTGTTCCACATGATAGGTTATTTGTACCTATATGTCTCAGGTTGATTAAACCATTTCACTGAATTATACTAGGAAATAAAGATGTTTGTTAGCATGTTGTATTCAGGGCATGGAGCGAGTGGGGGTGAGCAAAAAGTTCTATTCTGTGATTGCTTTGGATCTGGCATCTGTTTTGTTCTACCCCAGTTATATTCTGGTTGGAAAATAATTCTATCCTTGCACTATTCTCTCTTGATATGTGCACTTAATTTCACCTTTTCACTTTTTATCTTTCGGTGCTAGATAGGGTGGTGGGAAAAAATGAAGCATTCAAAGAGGAGTCCAAAATATTATTTTCAAAGGAGTAAAACAAACAAACAAACAAACCCCAGCCTGTAGATCTGAATAGATCAATTTCTTTCTGATCTGTGTCACTTCTGTGTGTTTTTATTTGTCAATTCATTCCATCCTATTTCCATATTCATATGAAGGGTTTTTTTTTAAAAAAAAATATGCATGAACATTTTGATTTTGAACATGATCTCTCTCCAAATCTAGGCATATTTTCTCTCAAAATATAGTTTTCTAAATTCATTCTGTTTCATTTTAATGCACTTTGATTATTCTGGAGCAGAGAACTGCATCACACAAATGCAGAAAAATATAAAATCTTAATGATAACATCATCCCAATCCACAAATTAGTCTGAGAAGTAGCTTCCATGTGAATTTGTAAAGAATGAATTTCTGAAGCAATCCTACAATAATAGTGCCACAAAGAAGTGGTTGTGCTGTTGCTTAATTTTACAGAACACCAGCTCCAACTACATTATTTTAAATGTTGTAGTTAAATTTTCAAAGGGATTTTTTTTTTAAGTCTACTGGGGTGCATCTAATCTCTCTCTCTCTGGCTTTTCTTTGCAAATGAAGATTCAGGAAGATTCATCACGTGCTTTCTGCAAGCACACTGATGACTAAAAAGGCCAAGCCGAGATAAATCCGGTTGCAGAAAATACAACAGAAGGTCTCCTTGGGTGATGTTTTCAGGTTGTGATTCTTTCTGTGTTGTCGTTTCTCTTCAAGACTTGTTCACCGTGAGTTCTCAAATAATGCTGCAGCACTGTGGATAGTGTGTCTCCATGCCTCCTGATGTGAGGCCAGGGCGGACCATTGTTGGTTATCAATTTGGCCGAGCCTGAGATGTTGTTTCAGGGAGTCCTTGTATCTCTTTTTTGGAGCGCCCCTCTTACGTTGACCCGTGGCGAGTTCACCATAGAGTACTATTTTTGGGAGGCGATGGTCCTCTATCCTAGAAACGTGCCCTGCCCAGCGCAGCTGTGTTCTCAATATGATGGCCTCAGTGCTATGCTGGTGATCCCTGTTTGACACCCACATTTCCAATAGATACTCTATATTGTTTTGTTCATCTTATTTAATCTCCTTGGGGTGTAATACCACCTTAGAACAATTTTTGTATAATTCTTTTTCAAGTTTTGGCATGCTGTAAAAGTAAAAGATCTTTCCTTTGCTTTATCTCAATCTTCTATACTGATAGGTTTTCCTATATCTCCTGCCCATTTTAGCATGTATTATTTTATACAATCCTGTTCTGTATACCTTGTCAACAATACTATAAACTTTTGTTATCGCTTTTTGTCTGTTTTCTTCTCCTAGTATCTTGTCCATATCATTGTATTGTATTTCAAATCCCCCTTTTTTTATCTTCTATATTTTTTTCTTTTAACTGTAAATAAGTAAGCCAATTTAGATTGTATTTCTCTTGTAATTTTTCTCTTGCTTCTAACATTATTGTCATTTCCTTTCTTTACAATATCTGAATACCTTAGCCACAAATATGTCTTGTACCATCTAGATAAGAAAGCCTCTTGAAGTGATAACCAGAGAGGGTTTTTAAGGTAGAATACATCTCTAATTTCCCACCATATTTTCAATAAGCTTTTTTGCATACAATGATTTGTAAACCCTTTGTTAACTTTTTCTTTATCATAGAATAAGTAGGCGTGCCAGCCAAATCTAGCATCATGGCCCTCCAGATTTAATAGCTTTCTGTTGTCTACATTTACCCATTCCTTTATCCATACTAACGCAGATGCTTGACAGTAAATTTTCAGATCTGGGAGGTGACAACCGCCTCTAGCTCTCGTATCTGTCAAATAGCTCCATTTGAATCTGGCTTTTTTCTCTCCCCATAAGCATTTTCGTAGATCTTTTCCTCATATTTCAAATATTTTATCATTACTCAAAATTGGCAAGTTTTGGAAAAGGTATAGTACTTTTGAAGGTATCACCATTTTTATTGCTGCTATCTTCCCCGAAAGTGATAGATTTAATTTGTTCGATCTCTCCCATGTCCTTTTTTATTTCTAGCTACGTATTTTTAGAATTATTATCAATAAGGTCATCATTTTGTTTCATCAACCACACTCCTAAATAATGTGCCTTTTTACCTACCTTACACCCAGATATATGCATCAGCTCTTTCTCATCTTGTTCTGTCATGATTTTAGTTATTATATTTGTTTTTTCCTTGTTAATTTTAAAGCCCAAATATTCCCCAAACTCTTTCACTGTATTTAAACATTGTTCAATATGATCGTTTCACTCTTCCATGTATGTGATCATATCATTAGCAAAAGCCTTTAGTTTATAGGTATACCCTATTATCTTTATACCTGAAATTTTATCATTTGCTCTTATTCTTCTGTTTAATACTTCTAACACTAGAATGACTAACAAGGGCAATATGGGACATCCCTGTCTTGTTCCTTTCTTTATTTTGAATGTCTCAGATCTGTCTCCATTGATGATAACTTGCACCATTTGTTTTGTATATATTTTTTCTACTCTCTTACAGAATTTCTCACCTAATCCTGATCTTTTTATTACTTCCAATATGAAATCCCAATATATACTATCAAAAGCTTTTTCAGCATCAACCATCACCAATCCCAATTTTTTCTCATTATCAACTTCATAATATTCTAGCATATCTATCACTCTTCTTATATTATTACTAATTATACTTCCTGGTATAAAACCATTTTGATCTTCGTTCACTATGTCTGATATGATTTGTTTTAATTTGTTGGCCAATATCATGATGTATATTTTATAATCTAAATTTAGGAGTGAAATGGGCCAATAATTGCTGACCTCGCTTCCATCTCTTGCTTCTTTTAATATAAGCGAAATATTTGTATTTTTCCATGAATCAGGTATTCCATTAGTTTCTATTTCATTGAACATTTTATATAGTGGTATAGCTATTTCATTTTCAATTTTTTTTATAAAACAGTGCCATGAAGCCATCCGGTCCTAGAACCTTATTCAGTTTCAATTCGTGTATTACCTTGGATATTTCTGCCATTGAAATGGTCATATTCAATTTTTCCAGATGCTTTTTTTTTTTCAAGCTTTGGTCTTTTTTGTCTATATATATTTTCATTTGTTGAATTTCTTCCTCACTCCTTACTTTTGGCTAAATAGGTTACTGTAAAATATTCTAAACCCCTCTTTTACTTCATCTTGTTTTGTTGTTATTTTCTCTCTACATTTTACTTCAGTTATCACTTTTTTCTCCATTTCTTTTCTTAATCTGTATGCAAACAATTTACTCGACTTATTAGCATATTCAAAGTTTATTTGCCATGTCTTTTTCATCCCCCCCCCCAAGTATTGACATAGTTTCCACATTCAGTTGAATTTGAATAAGTTTAATTTGTCGAATTAGTTTTTCTTTGGTTGGGTCTTCTCTCAACTTTTTTTTCTTTCTTTTTCAGTTCTTTAATCAAAAAGTTATACCTTTCTGTATTCTGTTTTTTAACTTCCAGACCTCTTTTTATCAGTAAGCCTCTTAAGACCACTTTCCCAGCATCCCAGATGGTTTTCATCTGGCACTCTTTATTACCATTTTCCTTGAAATATAATGTGATGTCATTCTTCAGTTTTTTGGCAAACTGTTCATCTTTTATTAGGTTTTCATTCAATCTCCAGCTCTGTGTTCTTTTATTTGCTTTCAATATTAATTTAATTGGATTATGATCTGATCTTATCTTAGCCAGAACTGCCATGTCCATAACTGGTATTAAATTTTTAGATACCAAGAACATATCAATTCTAGATAAGGACCTGTATCTGTCCAAATAGAATGTGAAACCTTTCTCTTTACCATATTTTTTTGTCCATACATCTTCTAGCATATACTCTTCTTTAATATTGAAAAAGCTAGTTGGCTGCCTATTCGTTTCCAGGCACAGTACAAGGTGTTGGTTATAACCTTTAAAGCCTTGCATGGTTTGGGTCCAACTTATCTCCGGGACCACCTCCTCCGGACGACCCTCCCCGCGCACTTCGGTCCTCTGGGAGGAATCTGTTACAGCCTATAAAAACAAGGCTGTCGGTGACGTCCCAGAGGGCCTTCTCCACTGCTGGTCTCAGATTATGGAATGGCCTGCCGAATGAGATCCGTCTTATTAACTAACACCTTAGACAGCTTTTAAAAAGCTGTCAAGACGGATCTTTCCCGGCAGGCCTTTCCTGAATAACTATCCTGGCCCAAGACTCGGCTGTCCTCCCTGAGCTGTAATCAGACTTTTTTTAAAAAAAACTATTGTATGTTTTAATCTTTTTCTAATCTATATATTTTTAATTTACTGTATGTTTTTAATCTTTTATAATTTAATATTATTTTAAGGGGGGTGGGCTAGGGTACTGGGACTATGGATTTTTTATATTGTAAGCCACCCCGATTGCGTTGCAGAGGGGCGGGATAGAAATAAAATTTTATTATTATTATTATTATTATTATTCTTTTTTACCCCCTTTACCTTTTTGAATGATCTATCTACTTTTGGATCAAGAACACCATTGAAATCTCCTAACAAAATCATATTTCCTTTCATGTGTTTCTCTATCTGTTCATGTAATTTTTTGTAGATTTTTTCTTGTTTTACATTTGGGGTGTACACTCCCACTATTACAGTTTTCATATTCTGGAAAGTTACCTCTACACCTATATACTTGCCTTCCTCATCTTTGAATAACTCATTTGTAGGGTACTTCTGATTTATGTATAGAGCTATTCCTCTCTTTTTCTTTTTAAGATTAGCTGAGTAAAAAACCTATTGCTGTTACAGAGGGATTATATTGCTCTGAAACAGCACATGGGAACCACTGGCCCATGGGCCTAATCCAGTATATGTAAGTCTAAAACTAGCCAGCCAGAGGTTCAGTAAATGCCCATCCCCCCAAAAAGTCCTGCCTTTTTCCCAGTGTCCACCCAATCTTGCATTGGGGACTTTAGTCCCTACAAATCTCACCATCCTGCTAGGAAAGTAGGTTGTAGCTGGAAGAATTCTGCTGTTACAGTGGGCCTATGGTATCTGCTGGGGTTTGGTTCCAGGATCCCCCATGGATACCAAAATCTGTGGAAGCCAAAGTCCCATTATATACAATGATGTAGTAAAATGGTGTTCGTTTTATAAAATGGCAAAATCAAGGTTTGCTTCTTGGAATATTTTTTGTGTGTGTGTGGAATATTTTCACAATGTGAATGATGGTATCCATGGATGCCAAATCTGTGGATGCAGAGGGACAGCTGTATTTCCATTTCCCAATTGGAGATAAAAGTGGGATTTCAAACAAAACCTCTTATCTTTTCCACTGGGAACATGAGTGGGCTGTGAGAGGATTTGTCCTGTTATCTCTGCTCTGAGATAATGTGGTCATCTCTCATACAGAGAGAAGCATAAAACTCGGTGCCTGTCTCTGCAGGGTAAAGGAGGAATGTATCTAGGAAGTGGATAGCCAAAGTGACACAAGATATTTGGGTCTTTCATTCCCTGTGATGTCATCCAGCCTACTGACTTTGACTGGAGGGGACAATCTCTTTTCCATCTCCTGTTCTGTAAGTGATGCTAAAAAAAAAAAAAAGTGTGTGTGTGTGTGTGTGAGAGAGAGAGAACTACTGAACTAGTTTTTAGTTTTATTATTCTACCTCTTAAAATTATAACATCAAGGCAGCTACTCCAGCAAATAGCACCTGGCCTTAAATTCCATTGTATGCACAACCTTCGTTTATATGTACATACATCCTGTTCTAGACATCAGACAAGGAGGTGTTCAGTCCCTCCTTGACTATCATCTACCTGTCCTGGCAGCTTCTAAACACCCAGATGGCACTGGGCTGAAGTTTGGCAGCAAGGAGAAGGGAGCTGACTTTGCCTTCCAAGGATCCAGGAGAGTGGTGTAAACACTCTACTCCCAACTGCAGCACTGCAGCCAGCTGCCACCTGGGCCCCTCCTGGATGTGACCTGGACATCTCCCTCCCCACCCATCAGTAATTGGTTGGTGACAAATCATTATGGGTACTTGGAATCTGTCTTCTGGGAGTTGGAAAGATGCAAAATTGTATGGCTAGATCATTATGCTTGGCCTGCATGATGTTGGATGCTGCCTTTGGATTTGCACTTTGACATAGCCAAAGGAATGCTAGCTTAGCTATTTTCATTGGCAGATTTTCCTGGGACACAGATGTATTAGATACTACAGGTGCAGCAGTGACTAAAACAGTACATGCAGGACAATTGTTTTCCATCTTGTACCCTAGGATTGTGTGGGAAAATCTATTACCCATAGGGTTTCTATATTGATTTGTAATAAACAATTTCTTATCTGCTTCATACAGAAACTGTTGCAAAACTTAATAGTGTTAAATAGTAATAACATCAGAAGGTCATTTGTTCTTCATACTAGGCTGCATTTGGCAAACAATACTGTTTGAACTTTAGTCCAAAATGTATGCTGGGTTGGGGTATGAGAAAGAATAATGAGTTTCTTTTCCCCTAGGAGCCTTTGAATAATACTTATGAATGATGTATTTTGCATTCTAAAAAAAATCATGCAGGGACATTGGCACAGACTGAATAGACAATGAAAAGCTATAGATTGCTCTCAAAGAAATGGATGTTCCATTACATTTGATTGTCTTGATGTGTAACCTCTACTGAGGACAGTAAGCTACCCTTAGAAAAGAATGCAGAGAAACAGAATGGTTTTCAATCAGAAAGGAAGTCAGACAAGGTTCTGTTCTATCACCCTATATACCTATATATACCCTACAAACTTGTTCAACTTGTATGCAGAAAATATCATATCCAGAGCAGGTTTAGACTTGGAAGAAGGAGATGTGAAGATTGCAGGTAGGAATATATGTTTGCATGCCCTACTATCCCCTCCCCATGATATCTCATAAATTGAAAAATTGGACACTTTTCAGGGCCAGGTTGTTCAGGGTGAACCAAATAGGTCAGGTGAAAGTCACAATGACCTGGGGTGTGTTTTGGAAATATTTTGGCAAACAAGCCCCATATTAGGATTGTGGGGAAGCCACTTAGTAACCAAAGTTGTTAAGGAGGTATGTGCTGATCCTTTCTTGGGTACCTCAGCAATGAGCCATTCAATCAAACAGTTAAGTGACCTGTCATGCTCTGTGAGTCTGATGAGGGTATGGAATCAGAGGAGGAGGAGGACATGGCAGGGAATGGCCCTATGGACCCTGGCACAGGTTTAACTATACCTGTGCCAGCAGTGAACCCTGCCAACATAGAGGCTCAAGCAGAAGAAGAGCTTGGTCTTAGTGGATTGGCACCAGTCCCAGCAGAAAGCACTGCCAATTCAGATAAGGAAGAGGAGAGGAGATGGACTTATCTCCACCATCACTCAGCCAGCAGAGATCCCAAAAGGAAGCTCAAAGAAGATTTCTGAGGCTTTATCAGAAACACCAGCTCATCAAGGAGCACCTGACAAAGCCTTGATTGCTATATATACTCCTTTGGGAGCCATGGAGGCTTTATCAGAGATCAACTAATCTTCCTGGTGAAAGCTTCCTGCTGGTTGTCTTTGACTCCATGTTTCTGTTGACTTGCTTCCTGTTGCCTTGCTTCCTGTGGCCTTGATTTGTGTTTAGACCTTGGACTGTTCCTGACTACGCTGTTGCCTGATCCTCTTGACTCACGGACTTGTTTTGACCCACGCTGACTGCTGTAAGCCCCTGACTTCTTGGACTGTGTTACTGGACTAAATCTTTGCAAGACTATGGAGATTTTCAGATGCCTCTTTCAGTGTCTTGGCGCACAAGCAGCCTCCGCAGCAGTAACGAGGCTGCTGTGTGGCAAGGGGTCCATTTTTGGATGATGCCATTTCTCTCTCGGCATCGTCCGTGAGTGTTGCGGCTAGCATTGGAGGCAGCCGTGCTGTTTTTTACTCACGGACAACTTCCGTGAGTGAAAAACAGTGTTGCCGCCTCCAATGCTAGCCACAACACTCACAGACGATACCGAGAGAGAAACGGCATTGTCCAAAATGGACCCCTTGCCGCCCAGCAGCCTCGTTACTGCTCTGGAGGCTGCTTGCGCGGCAAGATGCTGAAAGAGGCATCTGAAAATCTCCTATGTTTCCATTCCTTTGTGCTAATTAACAGTTGGCTACCTTCCCAAATTTTGCTGTTTGTTATACTTTGCTGGCATCTAGCTGCTTTCTTGGACATGAGCATTCCCAAATCTATTCATACAGAAATATCTCCTATACCCCTACATGACCAACCATTAAGAGGTTGCTGCATAACCATCAACATTTTGTCTTTCTGGAACAAAAGCAATCAGTTGAATTTTGTTCCCTTCGTCTATCCCTTGGAAATGCCAGAGCACCTGTTCAGGATATGAAATAGGATATAAATATCCCAGCACAGATCCCAGCTAAGTGTGCCACAGATGGACATTCACACTCTGCCAGATTCTCTGTGCCACCGTCAGATGCCAGTCTGAGCCTTTTCACGGCACAGAACTCTTCTCTTTAGGATTGGTAACTATAACCCTACCTTCCCAGACTTTGCTCTATCCAACCTCCCTGCCTTTCTTTCCAATAGGCTTGTAAGTTTCTTCAGAATGTATGTTTGGTATGCTAGCATATCCCCTCTGTTATTGCCAATAAAAATACTTTGTTTCATTTTAACTGGAATGCTCTCTACAGCCAGGACTTTTTCAGATGGGGGGGGGGGAAATCCCCAAGGAGGTCAGGAGAAGAATGGAGTTCTTTTGCTTACAGAGCCCCTTTTCAGACAGCCCCATTATCTTCCGTCCTCCTCCTGACCTTCCCCCGTGCTGCAGGCACCACTTTTTATTTACAGAGGTTTTCTATCAATAAAAAGCAGCACCAGCAGCATGGGGGAAGGTCAGGAGGAGGTTGGGAGGAGGACGGAGGAGGATGGAACTGACTGGACAGGGCTCTGTAAGCGAAACAGCCCTGTTCTTCTCCCAACCTCCTCGGGGGTTTTTTCCCCCTGTCTGAAAAAGCCCTTAGTACTGGTATACATAGGTGAAAAGATTCCTGAAGTTACCCTCCTCTTGCAGGCTTCTCTTTGACCTAATAATTTCCCCAAATAATAATAAAGATTTTGGCATCACAGAAGGGCTCTAAAGTACCTTGCCTCCACCCCCACACCTCTTAGGGTAACATATCAACAATCTAAGATGTGCAGACAGCAACATACTACTAGCAGAACATCATACTACTAGCAGAAAACAACAAAGAAAAATTACTAAAGATAATTAAATAAGAAAGTGCTAAGGTAGTCTTACTGTTGAACATTAAGAAAACAAACAACCATCACAGAGGATCTACATAAATTCAGTATAGATGACAAGGGAATTGAAATAGTTAAGGATTTCCCATATCCAAGATCAATCATTGATCAGAGCAAAGATTGCAGTCAAGAAATCAGAAGAAGATTAAGACTGGAAAGGGCATCTTTGTAAGAATTGGACAAGATCCTAAAAATGTGTAAATATATAAACTAAAGTTAGGATTGTCCAAGCCATCGTATTTCCCATCACCATGTTTGGAAATGAGAGACAGACAATGAAGAAAGCTGATAGAAACTAATTTGAGATGTGGTGCTGGAAGAAAGTGCTACAGATACTATGGACTGACTAAAAAGGGTCCTAGAACAAATCAAACCTGAACTATTTCTAGAAGCCAAGATGATTAAAGTAAGGGCTGGTCCAGATGGTTAAATAAATCCTCATAGAATCTGGGGGGAATCCCATGTGTGCAAATGGGATCCTGCAACATTCCATCATTTTTGGAGGGAAGGGGACCAAAATTTGGGAAAACTAGAGGGGGAAAGTATTCAGGACTTTCCATGAGTTTTTTTAAAAAACTGAGAGGGAAATGTGCACTCTTGCTCATTAGGACAACCAAATTGCAGCACAACACATTCCTGAAGAGGATAGCTGATTGGTCGGATCTGTGTAGATGCAGAACTTGCTAACAAGGTAGTGCCAGGAACTGCCATGTTGGATTTTCACCATTGTGATTGTGTGCTGAGGTGACAAAACAGCCTTTCTCCCCCCCCCCCATTTTTTTCTTCATTACTTAAGCAGAAGATTATTCCTCTACACCTTGGATTTTAAAACAATACTGTTTGGCAGGGGCAAGTTGGGGAGTATAGAACTGCAAGTAATTCACTTGCACCCATCATCTTGACTCGCTGGCATGTCTCCGTGCAAATAGCAAACACAGATAGCTTCACACACCAGTGGCCTTGCAAAAAGATCATTGAAACAGATGAAAGCTGCTGCAAATTGGCGTTGGTTTACACCAATCCACATTTTATTCCCTTGTCTAGACCAGCTCTGAGACTGTCGTACTCCGGCCATATCATGAGAAGGCATGACTCACTTGAAAAGACAACAATGCTGGGTAAGGTAGAAGGCAGTAGGAAAGAAGGAATGCTGCATACCACATGGGTACACTCAATCAAGGAGGCTACAGTTCTGAGCCTGCAGGACCTGAGCAGAGGACAGGGGGTCCTGGAGATATTCATAAGATCACCATGAATCAAAGTTGACTCAAGGACAGTTAACAACAACAAGACTGGCAATTGTGAAACACTGTGGCAGACACATTGCTATGAATCTGTGGATTGCAAGACTATAAAGCTAGGCATTTGAAAACTCTGTGCAGTTGCACCTTATTAAACAAAGCATGAATTACATAACTCTTACAACAGCTATGCCATAAGGATATCTCCATTCTCAATGAGAGCTTAATAAATTACCTGCTTATATGCACTGCTTATAGTGAAATTGGTATCAATATAAAAATAGCTATTACTGCCAATGGCTAGTATAAGGGTAGCCAGCATTTCACAACCTCACAACTGGATTTAGCTAATATATTTTGATTAGAATCTTTCACACTTATGGCAGATTGTTTTCAAACTTACAACAGAATCCAATTAAATAAAGAGGTAAAAGATTTCTTTCACTTTTTTATCTTTTTTAACAATAATAAATAAAAAATCAGTAGAAAATGCAATCTATGTTTTTCTATACTCTACTGTTTTCACAGACATGAAATACAGAATATACCTTCAGAAACAACCTCACTTCAGCTTAGTATGAGAAGGCAGTGAATAATTCTTCTATAAAAAAAGAAATTGTGATTTCCTATGTTTTATGAATTAACCGTTGTACAGATATCTCCAAGGCCTAAGCACAGATTTGCATGTATGTTGGGTAAAGGGTGGGTTTTGTTTGTTGGTAGGTTTGTCACTTCCTTTTATTTTGTCAGCATTTTTCTGGGCTTCTTTGCATAGGAGGAGTCAATGGGAGGTATCATGGCATCATGGGCAATGCACAGTGGGCTATCCCAATGGGTCACATGACCTGTGGGGAACAATGCCCCTGGGTAATCAGTTTTATAGGTTGGTCTCTTTGTCTTGAAATTTATGGAGCGTTTGTAAAGTTTCTTTGGTCCACCTCCAAGAGATTGAAAGATATGCACCATATGTTCTAGCCTCAACATTAGCCTAGTTCACCTATCCACTTTTACTCATGTATTATATTGTCATTGCTAGGACCTGTATTAACTGCAAATTGTCAGGGCCAGGGAAGACTTTTACTGTAGATACAATTGGCATTACATTCATAAGGTTTTCACCAAATAAATCCATACATATTTTCTTTTCTGTCAGAACCACTTTTTGGAGGTATTGTCGGTACTGGCCTTCATCCATTTATGAGAGTAAGCATAATGAACTTATGTGCTATCCCCATGGAATTTTCTATAAGGGACCTTAGGGATGGGGGCTTCAAGGCACAGTTCTAGCTTGGGGGCAGTCCTGCCTGACTTTATCCTAGGTAGCATAAGAGACCCACATGACCAGTACATGCTGTTGTGGGTACCCTCATCCTGCCACTCTCTAGACTTTCTCCCAGCACGTGGGAGAGCCAGGTAATATCAGATGGCAGACAAAAAGTCCCATGGCCAGTTACTATTGTACACTATGTGAAAAATTGCCAGCTATAAACACCGCCAGATAAAAGGTTGTAGTCATTTCCCCCTATCCTGGATTAGTACAGGTCACTTTGCAGTTACTGTCTCCCCTCACTTAAGTACCCTACCCTTTCTGGCTGCAATGTGTTCAGTTATATGAATTGGGTCCCTGGAAACATAGGGAGACTGAGGGTAAATGTGTTGATTGTGTTGGCTTCATAGTTGTTCTTTCAGGCATGTAGCTTATATATTGATTTATATCCTACCTTTCTCCCCAAAATGGGTTTCATCAAAATATAAAGATATACATCTGAATACAGCTTCCTTGTCAAAACATATTTTTATAGATGAAGATTCATAGACATCCTACAAATAAAATAACAAAAGAAAAATCCTTTCCTTTCTCACAACTTACCCTGTTCTTCTTACAGAATATTTTTTCATTCATAATCATTACTAACAAACCAAATGCTTAACTGGAACATTTCCCTATACTTTCAGTACAGGTCTGATGCTAATGAGTAAAATTGTTAGATACTTCACTTAGATGATTGTTAACAAATAGTGTGATCTCACTTCTTGTTCTTCTTCGTGGTCTCTGTGAATCCACACATAATGGGTAATCCTGCACTTGCACAGAGAGCACTTTGGAACCATTAGAACCTCTCATTCAAATTTTGGCAGTAGCCCCGCCCCTTTCTGCCAGGCCTATATAGCCCCCGCCCCTGTCCATCTCCTCAGTTCCTCTTTTTACGCCACGAAAGCAGCATAGGGAACTTGTTAGACCTCTTTGACGCATCTTCTCTTCTTTGACCCCCCCTTTTTTGTGTGGATTTCCTTGGCTTCGACCTGGACTGTCTGGGTTCGATTGAGGATACTCCAAAGGTACTGTGTGATTGCATCGACTTCGGTGGGATTTTTTAAGGCATGTTCGGTCTGTGCTGGAAAAATGCCAGAATCCGACGGGCACTCAAAATGCCTCCGTTGCCTGGGAGAGTCTCAAGACGTACGCTCCTACAGGCATTGTAAAGCCTTTACGCATCAGACCAGGAGGAACCAGGATAAATGCCTCAAAGCTCTTTTATATGAGAATGCTTTGTTAGCCTCAGTACCGAAGTCTGCTGAAGGGACCTCGAAATCATCGGTAGTCAGGAGTCGCTCCCCTAAGAAAACCTCGAGGTCTAAGAAGCACGGTACCAACTCATCGGTGGACCCTCCACGGAAGTCTAAATGTGATATGCCCAGTACCGCCCATGCACAGGTCGGTACCACTGTTGGTACCCCCTCTATCCCTACAAGTGGTACCATGAGGACCAAGGCTGCAGCTGAGGGTGTTTCTCAACAAGAGAAGCTGAAGACGGTACACATGACATCCCCAGCTGGAACGGGAACAGCCCAGAAGATGGTACTGAAGGTGAAGGCCCCCGATAAAAGTGCTGAGGGCAGTAGACCTGGCAATTGCCAATCAAATCTTCTGAAAGAGGGACGGTCTCATGAGTCTGAACTCCACTCCCCCGTGCTTTCCCCAATCTGGATCAAGATACCAGTGAGGAGGACTAGCAACTCGGGTAAGGAAGGCTTTATAACAAGATCAACGGTTGGCGGTACCGGATCGGTCTCGGTTTCGGAGTGCGAGCTCAGGGAGTCTTCTCCAGAGATCCGCATCATCCAAGTGCCTTCATCCCGGGACAGAAGATCCCTGCACCAACGTTCCCGATCACGATCCTGGATGACTTTGCACTCTCCGTCGCTGGTACCGTCTGTGGTACGCAGCCAACATTCCAGATCACGATCCTGTGCATCAACCTTGCATGCTAGGGCGAGCAGGTCACCTTCGAAGTCACCGCATCGGGACCGACGATCCTCTCGATCCACATCCACATCTAGAACACGGGACCGCTCCACATCACGATCATGTAGGACCACCTCCAGAAGACGGCCTCGCTCACCTTGCTCCCATCACTGTAGGAGATCGCCCTCCTCCCAGGCCTCCAGTGGTTCCCACCATTACCTGCGATTGTCTTCACCGGTACTGGGAGACTACTACTCTTCCGATTTAGATTCCTACTCTGACGATGAATGGTATTGGACACATGACTACAGGTACCATAGAGACCCTTACTTTCATGGGTACCGCAACCCATGGTACAGTTACTATGATACACTATCTCCACCGTGGCACCGGTACTGTAGGCGTGCTGAGTTTTCTGGATGAGACCACCAAGGCCCCACGTCTCTGCCCCGACACCGGCACCGCAAACATGACGGAACCCCTCAACGAGCTAAGCACTGTGACCAGCAGAGACCAGATAAGCAGAAGCAGCGTTCCACAAGCAAGAGCAGGTCGCTGGACCATCACGGTACCGAGGGAGGCAGAGGAAGATCTCCCAAGGTTTACCCCACTCCTGAGAAGTCAGGGGGTAGACTACTGGACCCCCTCCCATGGGAGAAGTCTACCTCTCCAATGCCAAACTCTCCAAGGGAATCCCTCTCTCCACCTCCGAAGAGGCTGAGGCCACATACCACCGGTACATCAAGGGATGAACATGATGTTCCTCACACACCGTCCTCCCCATCCAACAGCTCGTGCACCACGTCTCCTTCACCAAAACCCTCCCCAAAGCCTAGGGGCACCAACCCATATCCTCCATCACCCACTGACAATGTCAAGGCCTTTGCAGACCTGATGCTGAGGATGGCAGGGGCTTTGGGGATCCAGGTGGACTGCCAGGACAATCAGGTGGACTACCCAATTTTTGAGGATCTCCAGAGACGGTCCCCAGCGATACCCTCCTTGTCCATCTCTCCATATCTTCTCCAAGTCCTTAAGGCATCCTGGGTGAACCCATCCTCAGTCCCACCAACATCCTGCCGTCTGGACCACCTCTACAGAGTTTCGACAGAATCCACTCCATGGCTCACCTACTACCCAAAACCGAATTCAATAGTGGTAGATGCCACACAAATGAAGACCTCTCAAAAGCTGTCCTCCATGCCCATGGATAAAGAAGGAAAGAAGTTAGATGCCATTGGCAGAAAATTTTACTCGTCGGCCTGTCTCCTGACAAAAATAGCAACTTACACAGCTTGTATGGGCACATATCAAAAGTTCCTATGGGATGCTCTAGCACCCCACATCTCAAAATTGTCAGAACAGGACCAGAGGATAGTTCACTCATTTAGAGAAGGTCTCTCTCTAGCCGGGTACCAGAGGCAAGCATCCAAACATCTGGGTGATTGTACAGGGAAAATTGTAGCGAGCTCCATAGCAGTCTGCCGTCATGCCTGGCTGAGGTCATCAGGCTTGTCCCATACAGCACGAACTGTGGTCGAAGACCTCCCCTTCGATGAATTAGGTCTTTTCCATGTGGAAACAGATGCCAAGCTTGAGCACACCCAGAAGATGAGAATGGCTGCCAAAAAGTTTGGGTTCCCATCGCATTACCAGCAAATGCATTACCAGCAAACGGCCATAACCACGGATGCATCCCTCACGGGTTGGGGAGCACATCTTCAAGACCTCACGATCATGGGCCATTGGTCGCAAAGAGAGAAGCAGCACTACATAAACCTTCTGGAGCTCCTGGCAGCCTTCAAAGCCCTGAAAGCCTTCGAGCCTTCCCTACAGGGCCATCTAGTGCAGATGACATCCGACAACATGATGACAGTGTTCTGCTTGAACAAACAAGGCGGACCCACTCTCGACCACTCTTGGAAATGCCCATCCAGATTTGGGAGTGGTGCATCAAACGTGAAATCTCACTCACAGCCATACACCTTCTGGGTGAACAAACTCAGTGGTGGACGCCCTGAGCAGGTTGCGGGACAGCAACCACAAATGGTCCCTTCACCTGTCAGTCTTGAAAGACCTCTTCCGATCCTGGGGCAACCCCCTCATAGACCTATTTGCATCCAGGACCAATGCGAAATACCAACTTTTCTGCACCAGTGGACAGAGGTCACATGAGAGCCTCAGGGATGTCTTCCTCTTCGATGCCGGCCCTCTCCTGTATGCTTTTCCTCCCTTCCCGCTCCTACCCAGGGTGATCACCAAGATCCAACAAGACGCAGCCAAATGCATTCTGATAACCCCGTGGTGGCCACGACAAGTGTGGTTCACTCCGCTACTGCTGATGGCCAGACGCCGCTTCAGGAAGCTACCGCTACGGCTGGACCTTCTCACAATGAGGGCTGATCAACCACCCGGACCTGGCCACAATCCGCCTGACAGTCTGGTACATCACCCCCTGAGGCATGTCTCCCAGTCGGCATAACGAATTATAGATGTGGCACAATGACCTACTACACTTAGGGCGTACAAGTACAAGTGGCAGAGATTCCAGGCGTTTAGGGTCACAAAAGGCTACGGCAGAACCCCAGCCGACATCCCACAAGTGCTGGACTTCCTAGCTTCCCTATCTGGAGAGGGACTGTCTGCGTCATTGGTTAGAGGATATGTCACAATGATCTCCTGGCATTTTCAATGGGAGGGAATGCCTTCCTGTTTTAAGGACTCTCTAATCCAAGGTTTCTTGAAAGGCTACAAGAACCTCCATCCACCCATGAGAACCCCCACCCCTGGTTGGAGCTTAGACATGGTTTTGAACACCTTAATAAGAAGCCCCTTTGAACCACTGGCCATGTGTGACCTACGACTACTGTCAATGAAGACAGCCTTTCTGGTAGCAGTAACATCGGCCAGGCACACAAGCAAGCTATGCGCTTTACGCATAGACCCCCCTTATATGAAATTCCACAAGGACAAGGTGGTCCTTCAGCCAGACATCTCATTTATGCCAAAAGTGATTACTTCTTTTCATCTTAACCAAGATATCGTCCTGCCGGCCTTCTTCCCGAACCCCTCTTCACCACTAGAATGTAGCTTTCATACACTGGACATCAGATGCGCTCTAGCCTTTTATATAGACAGAACCACCGGGGTGCGGAAGTGTAACAGACTTTTTGTCTGCTATGGAGGGAGCAAGAAAGGCAATCCTGTCTCCACACAACGTTTTTCAAAATGGGTAGCAGCCACCATTCACATCGCCTACCAATTCTCTGGAAAGCAAATTCCTCCCTCTGTCCGCAGCCACACCACAAGAGCAGCAGTGACATCGACGGCTTTCCTGAAAGGTGTCCCTATACAGGACATTTGTAGAGCAGCGACGTGGGCTACTCCACTAACCTTTGTGAAAGCATACAAGCTGGACGCAGCGTCCCGTTCAGAGAGAGCATTGGCAAGAGCAGTGTTATTTTCAGCCCTGGCCTAGTAGACCTGAGTTCCATCAATTGAATATTCCTGTTTAATAAAGTTGGTGTTAGCCTTTACCCTGTAAGTATTTGATGACTGATTCTTTCCATTGCATGTGAGTAGTCAGGACATTCCCACCTCCAACAGATGAGCTTGGTAGTCTACCCATTATGTTTGGATTCACAGAGACCACGAAGAAGGACAGGTTGCTAACCTGTAACTGTAGTTCTTCGAGTGGTCATCTGTGAATTCACACAAACCAGCCTGGTCTCCCCTATGTGTCCTGTACTCATTTTAAAGAACTTGCTTCTTTCTTTGCGGCTTAAGGAACTGAGGAGATGGTCAGGGAGGGGGCCTATATAGGCCTGACAGAAAGGGGCGGGGCTACCACCAAAATTTGAATGAGAGGTTCTAACGGTTCCGAAGTGCTCTCTGTGCAGGCACAGGATTACCCATTATGTGTGAATTCACAGATGACCACTCAAAGAACTACAGTCACAGGTAAGCAACCTGTCCTTCTCATGGTTTATATCATGTTGAAAAGACCAGTTTAATGTGGCCTAATAGTTGCTCTCTCCATTCTTAAAAGCTATTAACAATTGTTTACCAAGACATTTTCTCTTGAAGAGAGAATCTCTAGAAGCAATATTGATGTGGCCATGTAGTATTCTACCCATTACTGTAGAGAACAACTAAGTTTCCTAACTGTATACTTCAATATTGCCACATATTGTGTGCTGTAGATAATATATAATTGGTCCTGGAATTTGAAATGAAATGAGAATAACACCAGAAAGCATTTACTCATATCACTGAAAAGATCACTGACTTAAAGCACAAGTCATTTCCGTGCTGCCTGTCATATCCAAAACATGGCAGCAAGTTGGCTTGGTGGAAATTCAATGGCTAGTCAAATCTTTCTGGTTTTCTGCTATTCAAATTGCCACCATTTGGAATTATTCTACCATATTAATAAACACAATTAAGCATGTCAAGGCTGTTTCTGCAAGTTTCAAAGGACAGAGTAGATCAGCAGATATCCTCAAATTAATGTAGCATAAGGGGAGTAATGCTCTGTTTTTATTTTGCAGCAGCATGCACTTTTCTTTTGATTATTCCATCCAATTCATCTCTACAATCAGTCAGAACTTATTGCTAGGATTCTATTTCATTACCCTCTGTATATCATTTACTGCCGTAATGGATAATGTTAGTGTTCAGGCTGTGGAAATGCAAAATCTAGAATGCCAACAGTGCTTTTATCATCAATAGAGGGAAATAATAATAAATATGTCCCCCACAATTTCATTTTGATATGTATGCAAAATATTTTTTTTAAAAAAAAAAACCCACACAAAACAAAAAAACCAACCCTTCCATTCCTTCATTCTGAAGTCTCAATGAGTTTTTAAAAAAGAATTTAAAGGATTTATTTCCCTAAGAGTTCTAATAACTCTGAAACAGTTGTCACAATACAGACTGCCTGGGTTTTAGATACAGCTGATATCTACACCTAAGCCGTGTAGGTGTACACCCAGACTATGGCACCCATATAGGGACATTTCTTTTTTCTGTCAAATTCATTTAAAAAAATTCTACAAAGTATTCCAGTTTGACTTGTATGCTATGGACTTTATCAGACAAACCCCTTAAAATGTTATTTTGCTGGCATTTAAAAAAATCAATTTTTATGCCAGCAAAAGAACACTCCCCACCACACTTACCTCTAATCCTGGCAAAGGCTTCCCCAGCAATGTTCACTTCCTCATTCAAAATCCCGTAGATTCTTATGAGACTTTTTTTGCTTGCTGTTACTTTTCAATCTTTCTTTTACTTTTTAGTTTTGAATTTCCCATGCACTCGTTTTCTCATGAGAATGGCCAGGAACTCAAACCAGGAAGTGAATGGGGCTCTGTTCAAGCTCCATTCACCCCTGGACTGCTGAGCGAGGCAGACAGACATGGAAAAGGTAGGTATGAAAAGTTTTCATTCATGTGCTGGGATGGGGGAGGAAGTGGGGTGGGAGAGGCTATGGTGAGACGGGGACACAGTTAACTGCCATGTCTCCATCCTATGGAATCCTAGGATCTGTAGTTTGCTGAGGAACTTAGAATTCTGTCCCCCGTGCTGAATCTGACAGACCCTTTGCTGATGTAATAAGAGGTAAAGGGGGAGAATTTTCTACACAGGGGAGGTTTCATTTCTGACTCAATCCATAATGAAACTAATTAGGGACAGTTTAAGGGCGCTGCAGCTCCTGCAGCAGCAGGGGGGTCCATCACTGTGAGGGGGCCCACCATAATCCTCCTCCTGCAAAAATGTTATTAGTAATAATCTGAATATCCTGTACTGTGAATAGGTTAGGTTAGGTTAGGTTACATTGACCTGAGATAAACATATGGGCCCCCCAAAATAAAGCATTGCAGAGGCCCCCCAAATTCCTTAAACTGGCCCTGAAATTAACCTTCCTAAATTACCTGTTGACTAAAACCCTGACCAAGGTCCCATTCATATTAGACAATTATAGCACTGCTATTCCACTTTAACTGCCATGGTTCTATGGAATTCTTGAGTTTATCATTTGGTGAGGCACAGCACTCTCTGGCAGAGAATTCTAAATGCTCCTCCTTAAACTGCAACTCCTGGGATTCAATAGGTTGGGACCTTTGCAGTTAAAGTGAAACAATAAGGCCATAATCATCTAGTATGAATGAGCCTCCCCCAAAAGCATCATGCAGATAGCACTGAGAAGCCAACTGGGAGAAAAAATAAATTGAATAAACTACAATTCCTGAAGATCAGGAGCTTCCACCCCAAAGATATATTAAAAAAATCCTCTTGCATTCAACACTTTTTGTATTCATGACCCATGGCAGGAAATGAAACCCCAGCCATTCTACTGACATTCCTTTCACTTTCTTTTGTATTAGGGAAAACTCTTCCCCCCAAAATCAAAGGTTTGGGTGACTATATATTACATCCTATAGCAGTAGTAGTATGCTTCTGAATATGAGTTACTGGGCACAATGAGTTGGGCCTCTCTATTGTGCTTATGTCCTGCTTGTGGGCTTCTAGTAGGCACCTGGCTTAGGAACAAAATATTAGACTAAATGGGTTTTTTATTCAGCAGAGCTGTTCTTATGTGTGAATGAGTATACACATGTAGGAGAGGACATGTTGCAGCACAGGTGATGTAACCCTAACATTTGGGAGTTAATATAAGTTTGGTATTTGGGGTAATTTTTTATTTATTTATTTATTTTAGGGGTGGGAGGCACTTTTGCTGAGCCCCATCCTAGCTGCTGGTGAAGGCTTTGGGGAGCAGTAAAAAAAAGAGTAGATGGACTTCATGGGAATATGAGAGGAGCTCAGGAACAATGGAGAAAGTGTTTTGTGCTGAGGCCTGCCATAGAAAAAAAACTTTCAGTCAGGTCTGACACTAACCTGGGCTACACTAATCTGTTAGAAAGGAGCTTAACACAGACACAAAGGCTGGGATCCCAGATCAGCTACTCAGTTAATTAGTATCTCCAGGCCCATCCTGCTTTAGCTGTGTGACAATCAGAAGCAAACCAGAAGAAACAAGGATGGAAATGTCAATATATGAAGCCCAATAGAGATGAGATCAGATCTCCATAGCAGCTCCTGCTGGTAACACGAGATTGGGGGACTTTTACAATTGTGTCAATAGTGCCACAATTATTAATACATAAGGACCATGTTTGCAAATCAGTTATGTTTATGGAGATTATCACACACTGAAAACATCCCAGGACAGGAATGACAGGAGATCACTAAAAGGCTTAACTTTTAGACGATGTTGTCCCTGTCCTGGGATACTCCTGTTCTGCTCCTGCTCCTCCCCCACTTCCTCTTATTCACAGCTTAAGCCGTGAATAAGAAGCCCATTCCATTATTATAACAGAATGACGGGTGAGTGACCAGAGGACCTGTCATGATGGTGAGATGAGATTGTGTTGTGATGTCAGTGGGAGGTTCATGCCGAAGACTTCCGGGTTTGATCAGGACAGCAAGGTAAGTGACACCCTTCCCCCACCTCCCCAGGTTACTTGGGCATTTCTTTTTCTGTTTTGGGGCTTTGTATCATTTGTTGGCATTTGGTTAGGGATTTATTTTTGAATTTCTCATGCGATCGTTCTCATGCGAGAACGAGCAGAATTTGGCTTCACTGCAGTAAAAGCAGCTTTATGACAGCTGCATTTACTGCAGTGAAGCCGAGGGGAGGGGGAGCCATTTCACTTCCGATAAAAGTTGGGGATTTGAAAAGTTTTTTGTTGTAGTGTTTAGGGGCATAGGAGTGGGTCGGGTGGGGGGGGTAGCGGGACAGACATAGTTTCCAGGGACCCGGTTGATAATCTCCTTTGTGACTCTAGGTTACACATCAATAACTGTTAGCGCCCCTAATAAGCCCCATTTCCAGATAACCCCAAAATTGGCTTATTAATAACTTAGCTTATTAATGTGGCCTTCCACTGGAAAGAACAGTAAAGTTTCAGGGATTCGCTGTATGGATCCCAATAGGCATATGCTAAAAGCCATGCATCGCCCAAAGGAAGGACTACTGACAAATTCCAAACTATGAGGAAATATATGTCAAAAGGACATTGTAGCCACCACACACCCAAGTGACAGATTCCATTAAGCAGATGGAGTATTCCTTTGTTTTAAGGTATTGAGCTTTGTACACAGAACCTTTGCTTGGGGACACTACATCTCTCTGTGTGTTAGCCACTCCAGATTCATCCATCCACACTGCCGGATCAACAACTTCAGACTACCAGACAGGTGTCGTAGCACCCCAGCAATCTCCCTATCTATCCATCTGGCACCCTCTCTTCTTCCATTCCTAGTGGTCTTGCGTGAATGCTTCTTGTATGAATGTGTGTGTGCTTGGTGGTATTAATTTTAAGTCTTTAATAAACATTGTTATTAATTTTTCATTTTGTGTTTGTATGCATCTGTTCAGAGTTAGAGGGGTATAGTTGGCATAAAGATCCCCTCTCTGTTGCTCTTTTTCACATTGCTGAGGTTGAGTTGCTGCTAATTTCCTCACCATATTAGAAACTTGATATTTTCTTGGAATTTCCAAGACCTCTTTGGGTAACATAACTGTGATCATGAATTCCAGCCACAATGTGATTATTCAGACCTCTTGCCTACTATACTGGCATTAAAAGAAGTAATTTATGATCTTATAGATTGGATAGTCAAATTACTCTTCTATCACACATAAAACATAGAGTGTCTGCATTCCCCATAGATATAGAAGAAGGATCATCAAGAGTTCCAGCTATTCTTACCTTTACATTGCAAGCTGCATCTGCTAGAAATTCCCTGCTCAATATGAACGGAATGTGTCTTCTATTTAAACTGATAATCCTACATTCAAAATCTTAGTGCATAATAAGGTAGGAAAGATCAAAAATAATCCTTTAACAAAATGAAAACTGTTCTTGTGTGCCTTCTAGTCATTTTCAACTTATGGTGACCTTAAGGTAGACCTATCATGGGTTTTTCTTGGCAAGATCTGTTCAGAGGGGGTTTGCCATTGTCTTCCTCGGAGGCTGAGAGAGTGTGATTTGCCCAAGGTCACCCAGTGGTTTTAAATGGTTGAGTGGGGATTTGAACCCTGGTCATGCAGTGTCCTAGTCCAATGCTCAAACTGCTACTCCATCATTACTGCATGCCTGGTGACTATGTAAGTAATACTAGTGAAATAAGTTAAAAGTTCCAAAATTATTTTTAACAATGACCCAAGATGATACTGTCACTAATGGTAAGGCAGTGAGAGGAAAAAAGAGTTGGATGCAATTAACCATCACATTCTACATCTATATGGCTTTATATTGCTGAGGAGTCCAAACATATTATGTTAATGAAGACAATTTGTCAGTGATTAGCTCAGGTTCCAGAAAATATATACATAAGGAAGTTTAAATTAACATGGAAACAGGTGTGTGTGTCTACATGCAAGCACTCACATAGATGTGTGAGAGAGGAAATCACCACAACATTAACAGAAAACCTCCATCAATAAAAAGCAGTGTGTTTCTTGTGCCTGCAGCATGGAAGAAGCATGGGGGAAGGTCAGGAGGAGGACAGTGTCATCTGAAACAGAGAGCTGTAAGCAGGACAGCACCATCCTCCTCCTGACCTCCACAGGGGTCTTTCCCCCCATTTGAAAAAGTCCACAGTCTCTCCGTGGCCATCTCTGCATGATGAGGCTGCACATCAATGACTTTCTAACCCATTCAAGAGATCTCACCTCCAGCACAAGATCAAGAGACCAAATATGTGGGGTTTTTGTTCACAATTTCTGCAATATGTATAGAAGATACTTCTTTCTTGCTACCAACCCATTGGCCAAGATCCTACATCAAGGAGACTGAGTTTAACTTTACACTCACAGGACTACAATAAGTCCTATTATTAGTCCCCAGTATAGTAGACCCACTGAATCAATTGGACTCCCCTACATGTTGACTCACCATTCAGCAGTTGATTGAGTGGGTATGCCCTAGCTGAAATTAACCAACAGGATGCCAGCAACAGAATTATGCAGTGCTTGTACAATACAACTTCATTATTGAATTGCAACATTGAGCAACCAAACATTTAAGCAGGTTCATACACATATCTGCATGAGCAATGCATATCCATGAACAATAGCACCACATGCACATCTCTGCTTCCACAGCCTTTAACTGAATAACATCATTCTGCATTGAACAAAAATGTTCAACTACTTCTGCAGAAATAACTTATGCATGACAGACCTAGGCATGATTGAGAATGGTAGGATTCCTGGGCTGCTAACTAATCAGAGCCACTGAATTATGCTCCCCCATCCCCACACCCTGTCCAGCCATGACTCTGCCAGTGCTGTCCATCTTCTGTGCTTCTGGCAGTGTGTTTGGCAAATCCAGAAAAGCTGCCAGATGGAGGTTAACTGTCCAATCACTCATTGTCAGATGATCCCCTTGGTAATAGAAAGCACCAACTCCAAAGGTGTCAGAGCTGTAGAGACAGAAACTCTGCTGAGCTAGACTTAACCCCCAGCCTATGAGCATCAACTCACCTCCTAAAGAATAATTGTTCTGGGAGCTGAGCAATCTGACACTCATTTTGCTCAAGGAGTCATTGTGTCTCTCCCCTTTGTCACCTTAATTGTGGTCACCTCTGTAGGAAGAATGAGTCTAAAAATAAAAATGTATTAAAAATTCCAGGAAACTAGCCCTTTTAAAAAGCAATAAAAATATCTTCTTTAAAAAAGGAGTTAAAATCATTTACTTTCAAAGTGATGCAGAGTGACGCTTAAGAATGCTGACTAACAGACAGCTCAATTAACATTTAAAAGTGTATTCTGAGGTCTGTGGTCTGATCTAATCACCCATTGAATTAGACTCATTACAAAAACAAAGGAGTCAGTTTGAAATGCAAATCAAAAGTTTACTGAAGGTATATCAATCTCAATCTACATACTAAAACAAACTTTAAAAAGAGTGTTCCTAACTAACTAGGAGGATTTAGGGTAGAAAGACTCACCCAGCCTTTAGCGGTAGAAGGCTACATGGTGAACATCATGGCATAGTTTCATAGCAGCATGGTTACATAAGATGGCGATGGCAAAGATGGCTACAGCCGCATGGAGACTCTAACTTAAAAGAGTCTCACAAAGAGCAATAAAATTTAAATTAGGTCATGTGTTGAATGACCCAGCACTCCAGTTGGCTGGAAGTGCCCAGTGAAATAAGAGAAAGGGAGTTTGGGAGAACAGAAGCATGCAGGGAAAAATCCTAGACTTATCTTAGGATGTGAATGGGGTACACAAGATTGGTTTTACATTACAATAATTATTTTCCCACATACTACAACCTCAACTTCTGCCACAATGGAATGGGGATGACACTGAGGAAAACCAATCCAGCCTATGTGCATCCCAGTTGCTCGTTGGGAAGCCTAGTGTCCAAGAGAAAGCCTGAGTATCATAGAGGGTTCTCTACTGCTACTTGCCCTTCAGTAACAAATTGTACCACTGATCCTCTCATATTTGAATGGAAAACTACACCACCACTCCTCTTTAATAATGGAACAACAGAGTTAAATGGAATATTCACATAAAGAACAATCTATGATAATATTATTCCAGTATGAAATGTATGAACCTCATGTAATTTAGCCAACACCATGGTAACAATAAGCAACAGTAGCAATTTAATGTCACTTGGCAGACTGGTGACTTGTATTTAAATGTTGTCTCTTCTCTAGCCATAATACATATCCCTTCCCATCTAACCATTCACCTACATCTAACCTTCAAAAGACACATCAAGGTAACATATTAGATTTTTACCTGAGATAAAGTTGCTTTAAAACTGTACCTCCTATTCAAATAGGATGTCTTTAGAGTCCATGAAAATAAATCCCCTCTGTAAGAGAACACTGTCATTCAAAATGCCTGGAGGAGATTTGAAAACTATTTTTCTACCATGCTTCCTTACACTGACTGGCTTTGCCCTTCAGCTATTATTTAATTTTACTACATTATGTTGTCAACAGGTCAGTATATTTTAACTGGAATAAGAAAGGGTGACCAACTGCAACAGATGAGGAGGGATAATTTTCTCCCCCTCGGACCTTCAAGGGGATGTACAAATTGTGAAAAAAATGCTGAAGTGTAGTGTAGGGGGTGGGAGGAGAAGGAGATCAGAAAGGAAGGAAACCTGAAGTGGTCATAATTTCACTTCTGTGTTGTTGTTTTTTAAATGATTATCTTTTGATCCTATATAGTAAAGGGGCAGGGTTGCGGGAGACAGCTTCTGTGCCTGTTATGATTGTGTTATGGAGGTAATTTCAGCAGGTGTTTCTTGTTGCCTGGTTGTGTGACAAGCAACACCTTTTACATAACAGTAGCCCTGGCTAGTTTTCAGTCTGGCAACCCTCTATAGGATGGGCTTCAGCCTAATTTTAAAAGTGGGTTGTCACTCCTATAGAGTTCTAGGAGAAACATTTTACTCTTTTCTTGCCCATAAAAGAATGCAAACTAGAGACTTTGAAGGGGTTGAGGGCTGCAAAAACAGATTTGGTGGCTGCATGTGGCCGTGGTACACATGAACACACACACACACTGTATAGGACTACAAAATTCATAGCATCAGTAAAATTAAAGAACTGCATGTCCCTGAAGACAGGAAGCTCAATTATTTTAAATGGTAGACTGAGTCGATTTCGATCTCTCTCTCTCTCTCTCTCTCTCTCTCTCTCTCTCACACACACACACACACACCAAGTTCTTGAAAATATGAGACATTGGTATGCTACCTATACATGTGGGGCCACATGCAAGGTCCTCTGGAAGTGATTGCTGATTAGCAGGAAAAAGTGGAAAGAAGGAAATTAAGAAAGTAGTAGAGAGAAAAGAAGTGGGTTTGATTACTTTGGGGTCTGGCCTAATCCATTGACAGCTTTGGCCTCTTGAAGGAGCATTATGCTTGACATAGAAAAGCTTGGCCATTACTTGTTTGTTATCTGTCTTGCCTCACACATTTCCTTCCTCATGTGACCTTTCCTGCTTATCCCCAGGTACTTCCAAGCACAATCCTACACTGTGCTTTTAAGTGGATGATGATGATTTACTTATTTATAATGCCCTTTTCACCAAAAGGAAGAACATCAACATATACAATCCAAGACAATGACAATAAAATCTAACACTATAAATATGAATAAAATAGAATCATAGAATTGTAGAATTGGAAGAGACCACAAGGGCCATCCAGTCCAACCCCCTGCCATGCAGGAAATCATTATCAAGGTATCCCTGACTGCACTGGAAACCCACAAAGCTGTTATAATATTAGTACACTATCATCTGATCAACTTCATCAGAAGGAATGGGAACCCATATGATGAAATCCCCAACACCCCACCAGTCTCTACCCATGTCAGCAAACTTAAGTACAACACAGCAGCTTAATCTGGTGAATCAAAGGGTCTTCAACCCTTTATGAAAATGTGTAAGAGCCTCTTCCAGCTGGAGGTCAAAGGAATACTATTCCTGAAATTCTAGGCCAGGTCTTGAAAGGTTCATAGCCTTTACATTGCTGTGCACATAAGTGGAATAGACAATAATGCTTTGCCTGTGGATTTTAAATTCCTAGATGATACATGCCATGCTAGCTGAGCTGCCAAGTACTGGGAGAGATTAGATCACAGAGCCTTCAATACCAGAACCAAAAATTTGAAATGAGCCCTGAAATGAGCTAGTGTCTAGAGAAGGGATCTACAGGATGAAGAGATGGGTGGATATTTAGGGAGATTTAAAACAACCTGGACAGCATTATTCTGGATTAAAACTAGAAGAAGAAGAGAACAGGAAGGCAAACCTCCCAGTAGGCTATTACATTAATCCAGGCATGACATAACCATAGTCTGGACAAGCAGATGGGCAGTCTCAATGGTCAAAAAACTACAGATCCTATGGGTGTTCAAAAGATGGAAATTGCATGCCTTTGTAGTCCCCCTGATAAAGGGGCACAGGGAGAAATTATAATCCAGCAGGACTCCAAGGTTCCTGGCAACTGAGACAGGAGCCAACATGCAACCCTGTAAACATAGCGTAGGGCATGAAAGAGCAGCTACTGGATGGACAGTCAGGCTGAAACACCCAGATCTCTGTTTTATCCATATTCAGCTTAAGATGGCGGGTGGTCATCCACAAAGAAACACCCAACAGGCAGTCTATCATGAACTTCCACAAAGAGGTATCAGTTGATTTAAAACTCTGGAAAATCTGAGTGTCATCTGTATAAATGTGATCCTGAAAAACCCAATTCTGAAATAAGAAATCCAAGAGGGAGCATATATAATGAAAAAAGAAGAGGACCCAAAACTGATCTTTGTGACACTCCTGCAGTTACAGGAAAGGTTTTGACATACATCCCCAAAATGAAATAGAGTAGGAATGATCAAACAAAGATGATTTAAACCAGGACAGAGTGTTCCCCATTATTCCCAATGATTCCAACTGTGATAGTAGAATCTGATGATCCAAAGTGTCAAAGGCTGCAGAAAGATCCAACAGGATCAACACAGATGTTTGATGCTGAGCCTTTGCCACTAGAATATAATTTGCTACATGAGTCAAGGCCATTTCAGTTGAGTGACCCGTCTGAAACCCTGATTGAAATAGGTCAAAAATATAATGTGTATTCAGATCGGGTATCAACTGGGAAAGGATATGTGACAGCCCAAAATTGCCAGCCAAGTTTACCTAATTACTCAGCCTCACTGCCTGTCACTGCCACCCTTCCTTCAGATCTCACTTTAATTCCTTTATAGACTGGGGTCTGAATCTGATGTGGATAGATTATGTGTCAGTGTGGTCTCTGTTGGTTAGCATGGCTAATACCTTTCAGTGAGTAGAATAAAGCACAATGAGTCTCGAGCTTATAAGCAAAAAACTGATTGGTTTACTGTTTTTAAAGTTACAACTTCAACTATTCAGTACTTTGTATATAACTTTGTTTCTTCTCTTAAATTCACCTATTGTTACTATTGGATGACAGACTATAACCATATATCTTTATGCTTTAGTTTCTTTACTACTTAACCAAAGTGCCTTCATACATGACACTCTTAAAACATTTCGGATAACAGACTCATCCACTCTTTGTCTCTCAAATCTCCTTCTCCACTCTCTTTCTCAACCACTCAGCCTCATCTCTCAGATTCAACTTCAACTCTCCACCTCCAAACTCAAACTGAAAATTGACTGTCTTAACTGACATTCATTTAGTTCATCCTCTCTGAAACCCCTCCCACCACAGTTTTCTGCTCTGGGGCTGGCTCCCACATTCTCTCATCTCATTGGCTCAGATGCATTCTATCTCTAGCTCTCCACAGGCAGCTCTCGCCAAAATTTTAGAAAGAAACAGGAGAAAAGACACAGAACAACAATTAGCATAAAATGAAGGATTCAGAGAAGTTTTTTTTTTTAAAAAAAAATAGAGGATTCAAGACAGCATGCTTAAAGCAGCCTGGCAAAATACCCCTTGAAAAGGAACAATTTACCAAGTGGGTTATATAAGGCAGAGACACAAGGAATGAATAAAGAAAGGAAGAGAAAAGCTCAGTAGGGCAGAAAGTGGGGGAAGAAGACAACACAATCAGACCCATGACTTCCTCTGTAACGGGGGAAAATGAAACTCTGCCTGTGATGGTAAAGAGATGGCTGTGGTAGATCAACTGATGGCAATGGAGGTGGAATCCATCTACCAAAAATGATTTTAACAATTGAGGCCACCTTTTAATTGATCCTGGACTAAAGGCCCCTTATCGCAGCCAGTCACTGGATTCAATGGTGTTAAAGGTGAAATAGCTGATGAGGTATATAGGCTTGGGCTTAAATCATCTCCTGCAAATAGGATTATCTCATCTACATGAGAATAATAAGTATTACAGTATCACAGCCTCATTCACATAAACAACAAAATGTGAGCTGAAAAGTACATGTATTAAACATCAGCATTTTTGATTGTGACAATTTTATAAATCACTGCAGCACATCCAGTTCACACTTCAGTATCCCCACAAGACTGCAGACAGAATGGAAAATGAGCCAGACTGAGCATGTGGAGAAGAAAACATTTTGTGCAATGTGACATTCAGTTCCACTAACAAGTGGAACAATTTCCACACTCTTTTCTTTGGGCTTTCCTAAGTAGCATTTGAAAGTGATATGCTTCCACATCCTCAGAGTTCTACTTGACTTTCTTATTCCAAGGACAAAGCCTACCACTGAGAGGCTCTAATCAAATAGTTCTCAATAGATGCACTATTGTGCCAGAAACCTATTCTCAAAAACGATGAACCACTTGAAAGCACATTGCAGCAACTGCTTTAGCGACATGAAGCCTTGAAGTAGAAGCAGGTGTAGCCTGTAATAAGGAACAGTTTAGTATTGAAGTTGGTAAGGTGTTTTTTGAGAGTTTTGCAAAATTTAGAGCAGTAACTTTTAACTTCTATAAAATAAGATTTTTAGCTTAATATTGTTTTAAATTATTGTAAATTGACTTGAATGCCATCTCAGGACAAAAGTGAGGTATGAATTCAATAAAGAAGTAATATAATAAATAAATAACTTTGAAAATTAAGTGTCTGATATTTGAGAATTAGATATGAATAGAAATGGTTCAGAGATCTTTTCGTGTTCATTTTTAAGGGATGTGAAAGCTGTTTTCAGCTTTTAACTGTAGGTTCCTATTCAGAAATGCTGGCTGGAATCCTCTTGATGCATTACTCTGGCTGAACTATGTAGGCTCAGTGGTGGCACCAGGAGAAAAAAGGCTGTGGTCTGCCACTGCAAAGGAAGTAAGGTACTGGTGAAATACAGACTGCTCAGAGCAGTCAAATTTTGTCTGTTTTCCCTCGTCACCACTGAAAAAAAGTACAAACGCCCATGGAAGCAGATAAGTTTGATGTATGCAAAAATAAAGGGAATTCAAGTGGCATTAGTTATAATTATATGATGTCAACCCCATTAACTGGTTGACATTTGCAACACATGGCAAGCCAAGATTCTTAACTGGTTTACTTTTCTTGGCTTGACATATATTGGTTTGTTGTTGTGTGCCCTCAAATCATTTCTGACTCTAAGGAGAACCTATCACAGGTTTTTCTGAGGCTAAGAGTGTGTGTCTTGTCCAAGGTCACCCAGTGAGTTTTCATGGCCAAGCAGGAATTTGATCCCAGAGTCATAGTCCAACACTCAAACCATTTTGCCATGTTGGCTGTGCTGGCTAGTGGTGGGGAAAGGAGCAAATCATGTTTTAAACTGGGCAAGAATTCAAAATGAATGGGTCCAGCCTGCCATGGAGTAAGATTTTTCAAACTGAGAGAATTAATATTTCAAAAATTACCCTTCAAACTGTGTCACTACTTTTTAACCTTTATTTATCATAACTTTCTCCAAATGCTCATTCATTCCTTGATTAGATTCACATATTTAAGCCTGCCAATCTTATCAGAATAACTGTGAGTGAACAAGATTATAGCAGCCATTTTGGAAGGATCTTCTTATGTGCATGACTGACAAATTACACAATAATCCAAGTGCACATAAATTTTTTAGGGGTATCAAAACAAAGTATTGATTACCAACAGATGATTCAGTCAAGGAGTATTAACATCTTGTGCATCGTATATAGGAAAAATAATTAGTAATTAGTAAAATTATCATCATTTTTAACACAGTTCATAAGAACACCAGTTTAAAGTGATGTTCTGGTTTACAAGCATTTATATAGCTCCTAGAATACATGTATGAGCCCATTTTTTTCCTACGTGCCTAAAATAAATTGCTGTAATTGTTGTGGTCCACATATTTACCTACCATCTTGGTCATACATTTATGTCCACAGAGCCCACAGAAGGCAGATGGCAATGAGCAAGCCTCTTCTAAAACTGACTTGGAATTTCATTTAACGTTCACCTCATCATTCTAAAATTAGTTAGGATTCACAACAAGTATATCCACCAATGAAAAAAAGTTGTATCATCTCATCTAATATATGCTTGGCAAACAGAAGCAAGTTTAATTGTTGCCAATTGATTAATTTCCTGTAGAATTTAAACATTAAACTATGACAATCTAACATTAGAATTTAACTGAGCACTTAACTTTGCCGCTTGGATTTGAACAGCTTGGTATCCCATTTAAAAGAGACATATGGTATTTTCAGTGATTCTAAAACATAATCCAGAAAAATATCATTAAACATTCCATGGATACCAGAACATGCCAATTTACATGGAGAACATTCAGACTCAAGGCAATACTTTAAAACTGGAATAGCAGTCCATCTTGGCATCGAGCCCACCATTTGATGAGTGTCAGCAGTTTAGTATCTTTTTAGAGCCAAACAGGTGAATGTGGGCCAACATTTAGGAAAATTCAAATCACTTAATAACCTCTCTTTGAAATTTACAAGAGGTTACTTCTAGAGCTTCTCCAGTGCTGTGCTATTAATTTATCATCTCTAATCTCTTTTTCAGTGGAAATATATCTATTCACAGAACCATATAAATTACCAAGTTATTAGAAATTACCAAGTTATGCACTGTGGAGGCAATTTACTACTCAAGCAACTATTATTTGCAACACAATGGCATGTTGCTGTTTAAAGCACTGGAGGCAAAGATTCTTTGTAACTCAGTAGATCTCTTGTTTTTATTTGTTTGCATATCTTTAAAGTCATCAAAGATGAAGAATTGAATTTAGCATATATTGTGGGTGGTATCTAAGGAGATTATCAGACACACCACAAGTGGTGTTACAGCAACACCAGGAGATCACGAAAGGGCTCCCTTACTAGATGACGTTGTCCCCCATCGTTATGCATCCATTCTGCAGCTGTTCCATGGGCACTGCATTTTATTGACAGGAGAAGCTGTCAATAGATCCCCTGTTCTATTCCTGTCACAGATTTGACAGTGTGCAATGAAGTGCCCGATTTTGCTGGTAAGATGCCAGCGTCAATGGGTGATCCCTTGCCAGAACACTACTGGGTGATATCAGGACATATCAGGACATAAGTGGCATACTTTTTATGACCCTCCCTGAGGTTACTTGTACATTTTTTTACAGTGTGTTTTGTTCTTGGTGTTACTTTTTTGTATTCTTTTTGTTTTTATTTTTGAATTTCCTGTGCTTGTGTCTTCTCATGAGAATCCATGGGATTTTACTCCAGGAAATGAAAGGAGCTTTGTTAGAGCTCTGTTCACTCCTGGGCTGCCCTGATGTTGGAAGAAAAGGTAAGTACGGTAGGGAGAGTGATTGTGGTGGGACTGGGATGGGACAGAGGTGGGAGTGGACATTGTGGGACAGGAATACTTTTTGCATTCCTGCCTGATAATCTCCTTAGAGTATTGTCTTTTTACAACTTAAATTTTTTAAAAACTCCTTTCTGCTGGAGAAGCAGTGATTCCTACTTTTTAAAAAAATAAACAACAACAACAACAACAACAACAAAAGATGTGTTAGTAGGAAACACAATGAATATAGAGAACAAATATTTTATAGATTGGATCCACACTGGCCATGGATTGAATTCAGACTACAAACTTTCCAAATTACAGAGAGGGTTTGAATTTTAGCAATGTCACTTTTCATCTTCACCCTCTGTTCCCCAAAATATTTTTTGGCAAGTTGAATGACTCTCTGAAGCACTGTGGGAGTTGCAGGAGCAACGCAAAAATGGATGGAAACCAGCTCCCCCTTGCTTAAATGAGTGCTTCATTCTGTTTTCAGGCAATCATGTCTAGCTGTCACTCTTCACATTCAGCAAATTAGTGAAGTATCACTATTACTCTGAAATGGGGATGAAAAGAATAGTTTTTTTAAAAAAACACCCAAAAATATTTTAAAATGGTTTCTCCAATGTTGGTAAACACTGACAAAGACAGTCATAGAAGGATGAGATTTTTTTGCAGTTCAGGACTTATTCTGTAACTACTGCACAAAAGATGGCATTTTCTGTTCAGAAAACCTTTCTTTACACAGACAAGTTTCCAGAACATAAAATAGCATTTTCCTCACAGAAAACATTTCGGCACACAAAACAAATTTCTGGCATGAAAAACAGCATTTTCCATTCACAAAACATTTCTGCACACAAAATATCATTTTCTGCACAGAAAACAAGTTTCATGATTACAAAACAGAATTTTCTGTGAACAAAAAAATTCTGCACAACAAAACAAATGCTCTATGTTCAAAGCAGCATTTCCTATGCAAAAAACAGCATATTCACACAAGAAAAGCCCTGCACACAAACCAGTTTTTCTTCACAGAAAACAAGTTTCATCCACACAAACAGAATTTCCTGTGCAGAAAATGATGTTTTCCGTGAGAAAAATGCTATTTTATGTACAGGAAGTTGTTTTCTATATAGATAATGCTAAATTTTTGCATGGAAGAAATCTTAACATGTAAATAGTCTTTACAAACTGCAGTGTTTGACTGTTTTCCCAGAACAAGGAAAGGAATATTAAAATTGCTTGTTCTAGCCTGCAAGAATGAAATTTATGATTTCTTAACTTCTTGGTTGTCTATGTCTTAATTTGCAGGATACAGCTATACCAGAAGATAGGATATACCTTCTGTTTGGACATGCCCATCTTCTAAAATCATGCATAATATTTATCCTTCAGTCTATACTTATTATCATGTCGGTGCATTCATTTCTTACATGTATATATCATAACAAATTCCTCACAAACTCAAATTCTTATATTTTCAAAATTGAGATTGAAATTTTACTGCCTGTTCTTCTCTCTCATGCCCTGCTTCCAGAACATGGAAATGGCCTCTGACTCAGAGACTGAAGCAGTAGACATGCCAGGACCTGCTGAACCAAAGCAGGAGTATGTTCCAGAGCCACAGACCTGAGATGCAGAGAATAGTGCAGAACCAGCTCTGGCAGATGGTCCTTCCCCTTCAGATACAGAGTACAATTTATTTATACCTAACTTCACAGCACAGAGACAACAAAAGGAGGGACTGAGGCAATCTCAGCATATTTCTAGCAAGCATCAATTAGTGAAGCAGCAGCTGTGTTAGTTGCTACTCTATAAATATGCAGCACTGCCCTATATTTACTCTATAAATATGTAGCACTGTTGTCGGAGATTATCTGATTTACATGGTGACTGGTCATGTTCTGGCTTGCTGTGTTTGACCTGGACTGTGTTTGTTTACTCTGAACTCTGTTTGCCTGACTTGGATTCTGCTGGACTACTCTGAACTTTGGTTGCTGGATCTATACCTTGTTATTTGCATTTTCCTTATGAACTCGAATTTGCTTGCTAGTAAAGTAAGTATCTGACTTCACACTGCCATGGTTACTTTGTCTGTAATTAGCTTGACTTTTCTGTGCCTCTGCTGTCAGTTGTGTAGTAATCAGCCTTTGGCTGATTGCCCAGACAGTGTTTGGAAATTCCCCCTGTAAGCTGGAATCTTTGTTACCTGATAACCCATTTGTGAATCTGCAGCCAGTTTTTCCCTATTGATTCTCAAGACAGTAACAGGACAGTAATGGGACAATCTATGACTTCACTTCCTACTTTTGTACTTTTGACAAATAACAGACTAATAATAAAACATGAAAAACATAAACGGCTTTGATTAATTTTGTGCTATTTACTCATATGTCTCGGCTTTTCTTGTTACTATATTAGTGCTGGTGTTTAATTTCCTATAACATTTTACTATCTTGTAGTTCACCCTTTTTTATCCAATATTCCAGAATTGGTTTCCATTCTTCTTTCCATTTACTCTCTTTCTGTTATGTAATTTGTTTGTCAATATATCCAATTCAAGCATGTCTATCAGCCTTTTTTCCCATTCATTTATTGTCGAGCGATTTTTCACTTTCCACTTTTTGGCTATGACCAGTCTAGCCACCATAATCATATAGAGTATTATCCTCCAGTAACAATTTCTTTTCTTTTCCTCTACCTCTTCTATAATATTTAGTAAGTACATCTTGGGGGAGAAATCCAGATTAATTTGCATAATTTCTTTGATAGTCTCATGAACTTGCCTCCAGAATTTTTTAACCTTTGAACAGTGCCACGACATGTGCATCAGAGTTCCCTGATTTTTCCCACATTTCCATCAGTTGCTTAAAATATTTATATTAACCTTATTTAATCTTGAAGGCATGTAATACCATCTAAGAGCAATTTTGACATAATTTTCTTTTACATTTTGGGAATCAGTAAAAGCAAATGATCTTTTCCTTGCTTTTTCCCATTCATCTAAAGAGATAGTATTACCTATATCTATCACCCATTTTGTCATATACTCTTTTATGCACTCCTTTTCTGTATATCTAGTCAACCATAATCTATAAAATTTTGTGATGGCTTTTTTACTACTTTCTTCCTGCAGTAATTTGTCTAAGTCATTGCCTTATTTCTAAAACCCATCTTTCTTCTGGTCTTCCACAAACCTTTCCTTTAACTGCATATAAGCAAACCAATTTACATTATATTTTCCCTGTAATATTTCCCTTTTTTCTATTCTCAATAAATTATCATCCTCTTTCCTTCCGATGTCTGAATATCTAAACCAAAAGTCCATTTTGGTCCACCTTGACATAAAGGCCTCTTGGGGGGATATCCATAGTGGAATTTTAAAGTAAAATATCTCTTTAATATTTCCCCATACCTTTAACAGACCTTTTCTTACACGTTGGTTGATAAACCCTCTGTTTGCTTTTTCTTTTCCATAAAACAAATAAGCGTGCCAACCAAATCTGGCATCGTGACCCTCCAGATTCAATAACCACCTGTTGTTTAGACTTCACCCACTCCTTGATCCATACTAATACAGACGCCGGACAATATATTTTTAAGTCTGGAAGGTCACAACGTCCTCTTAATCTCATGTCTGTCAAGTAGGAGCATTTAAATCTTGCTTTCTTCTTTCCCCATAAAAATGTTTGTATATCTTTTCCCCATATTTTGAATACTTTGTCACTATTTAAGATTGGTAAGTTTTGGAAAAGATATAAAACTCTAGGAAGTATGGCCATTTTTACTGCTGATATCTTTCCCAACAGCGATAAGCCGGCCGCCAGAACTTACCTGGCTGGCCGCGTTTGCGGCCGGCGTCCCCCCCCGCCCCGGAGCAGGCACATGGCGGCATGGGCGCCGCCATGTTGGCCCTCCTCTTCCCAGCCTGCTTCTGCAGGCAGGGAAGAGGATAGTAGACTAACCAATCAGGTGGGGGCGCCCCCACCTGATTGGCTGAATTTGCCTCTCCTGGGCCAATCAGGGACCGCGCTCAGCGCGGCCGCTGATTGGCCGGGAGGCGGGGCTAGTCCCCTATTGGGTCCGCCGGCCGGGTATTTATTCCCGGCCGGCTCCCGGCTCCATCAGTTGGCTCTTGCGAGCCGAAGACCCGCCCTCCCCCCCTCTAGTTAGATTGTTTTGTTAGTCAGCCTCTTATTATGCTTTGTACACCTCTTGTCACAACTTTCTAGTTGAGCGGTGGGCATGAGTTTGGTCACCCATCTGGGGGGTGTGGGAGTTGCAGGATGGTGGCCCAGGTCATGGGCCTGGTCCTCCATCGGGCAACCACCTCCCCCAGGGGGGTTAGGTACGGGCATGTGGGGCTTATCATGTGATCCATCACGTGGTTTCACCTCTCCCGGACACGTGACCAGCACGTGGCATGGTCTTGCGGCCAGGCACGTGTTTGATCGCGTGACCCCCCACGTGAGTCCGAAGTCCGCCTTGCTGGGCGGACTAGGGTGCTCAGGCAGGTTGAGGGCTCTCTTCCTGCTGAGGTTGACTCATGCCCAGTCCAACCGCTAACACCTATCACCAAGCTGAAAGTTGTGGCCTTTTCCGCCAATTATCCTTTTCTTCTGTACAATAAACCTTTTGTGCATGTTACTCGTGTGTGGATATCCTTGTGGTAAGCGATGGGGCGGAGGGCTCTTTGACACTCGGTCGCAAGCCTAACTTGCTCCATCTTTCCAATTCCTTTTTTATTTCTAACCAGGTATTTTTATAATTATTTTTGAATAAATCTGCATTTTGTTTTGTCAGCCATATTCCTAGATATTTTGCTTTCTTGCTAATTCTGCTCCCTGTCATCTTCATAAGTTCTTTCTCTTCTTGTTTGCTCATGTTTATAGTTAATATTGTCATTTTCTCTTTATTTATTTTGAATCCCGAGAATTCACCAAACACTTACATGCTATTCAAACATTTTTCTATTTGTCCTTTTGGATTTTCCATAAATATAATCATGTCATTGGCAAACACCCTTAATTTATACATGAAGCCTCTTATCTTTATGCCTGGGATTCTTTTGTTTTCTCTTATTCTTCTGTTCAAGACTTCCAGTACCAAAATAAACAAAAGAGGTGATATTGGGCAGCCCTGTCTGGTACATTTTGAATTTTAAATGACCTAACATCTTTACACTGAGCAAAGGTCTGTTTTTTTAAGCCTTAAAGTCATGTAAACATATTTGAAATAAATAAATACCTGCTGTGCTAAAAACTGCTATGTCTGTCATGATGTGATGTTGTCATTTGCCATCAAATCAGCTTCAACTTATGGGAACACTACAGTATGAATTAGAGACCTCTCTGAGCACCAGTCACCAACAGCCCTGATCAGTCTCACAAACTCAGTGTAGTGGCTTCCATGGTTGAGCCAATACATCTATGATGTGGCCTTCCTGTTTTCCTATTTTCTTTAACAAACACTATCTTTCCCAGTGTAATCTTATGATCTGTTCAAAGTACAATAACCTCCATTTAGCCATTTTCACTTTTGAGAGAGTTCTGGCTTGATTTGCTCTAGGACTCACTAAATTTGTCTTGTGGACCCATTCTGCACATTCTCCCCTTCCCCGCTCCCCAAATAATGACAGACATAATGTATATTTCACATAAGATATATTGGTACATGATGAAGTGTGTGTGTGTGTGTGTAGGAAATAAAGGCCACAACTTTATTGATAACAGCTTCAAATGGTTGGCTCAAATCACATGGCTCCAGATCCAGACATTGACCAACCCGAATGCTGGTCGATGATATCACTGTTGGTTGCTACCGACACCACCACTACTGAAGGGGAGAGGAGTCCTGGCCAAGCTCTGCTTGGTTCTATATGGTTCTATGTGAACTTGACCTTGACCTTGACCTTGACAGAGACCTTTCCCCCATTGTCAATGACCCCGGATCAGGACCCATGCCAACCGCCACCTAAAGTTGTGACAGAAGAAACAAACACATGCAACAAATGGCCTACAAGTCTACAACAAGAAATAAAGGGAGGGAGGGAGGGAGGGAGGGTTTCAGCTCCCAACAAGCCACTGGCCAGTTCAGTGGCAAGTCCAGGTTATACATTTGGCCTCAGTGCTGTAAAGCAGAAGCCGTAAAGCAATGGTTTTATGTAAAGCAGTGCCATAAAGCAGCAACTATGAAGTGGTAGTTGAACATAACTTTGCCATAAAATCGACATAAAACTGCTGCAAAAGGCAGCAGTGTCCCACCTCCTTCAGAAGCAACCAATCAGGATGGGGATGGCCCTTCCTGATTGGTGCTTCATTGTGCACCCTTTCCCAGACTGTGGATCAGGCCAGGAAGGGGAAAACAGCAATGGTGGCCTCCTTGCAGGCCCCCACATTGGCAAAGGTGCCGCTGGGTAAAGGTAAATCTGACAGCTCAATTTTTGACAGTGCATGGTATCAACAGAACTCTTCTTTTCCTCAAATTCCTGGTTCTTCCAGAATAGCTAGATGCTGTAGGGTGGAAGTCTCAGGGCACAATTGATATGCAGGTGAAATACTGTGATGTTTTTCTAGATTGGTCTGATTTTAAACAATCTAAAAGTAAAGTGGCTCCCATTCCTAAGTTCAGTGACAAGTTGTCAACAAGAATTTTTGAACTGGTGCACATAGTTCTAGCTGGACCTTTTACTCCATCTTTGGGGGAGCCTGGCTTGCTATGATTATAGTGGATGATTTATTGCTACTATCTCACTCCTTCTTCTAGCGTCCAAAGAAGGAGCAAGATTGCAGCCATAAATCAAAGAAGAAAAACAAAAGCAGTCAGCGTACCCAAGCTGTCTCAGCTGTGGTGAGAAAAGAAAGTTCCAGTGACTTAATTGGGTGATGGACTCTGGGTGTTCTGTACATTTTGCTAACAGTGGCTCTGTGTTTGTGAGTATGTCAGATGCTAAAATGTGTGATGTAACAATCTATACAGCAAAAATACTCATAGAATTTGAGGAGAATACCTTTTGTCAAAATGGAATCATTTTGCCATATTCAGAAGGAGGGGGAAAAACTGAAAATACTCCATGGGAAAAGGCTTTTTAGCTTTTCCCATATCCTTTTGTTTTGTTTTGTTTTTAAGAAGAAGCTCAGAAGGTAATGTGCATTCTTGCTCATTGGGACTGCTGAATCCCTTTGCTGCACATTCCTGATAAGAGCAGAAGTGGTTGGTCTGATTGGTCAGGCATGTACTGGGGCAGAGCTTGCTGGCAAGGCAAGCACCTCAAACTGCATGTTTGTGATCTTGAAAAAAATGTGGAGACAAATGAAAGCTTCTGCAAATTGGTGTTAGTGTGCATCAATCCACATTTCATTTCCTCATATAGACAAGCCCTTATAGTATGAATAAAAGGAGCACAAGGGAACAGTTTACTGTATCCTTATCACTTCCCACAACTTATCACAATTCAGTCCATTTCTTCCAAACTCTTTTCTCTATTTCCTCACAAATTTAGATAGTGGCTTCCATGTCATGCTTTGGATCTTTAAACAGGAGTCTAAGGTATAGCATTTTTTTTCTTGATTCAGTGCATAACATTATTAAATTTACATGCCGTTATGATAATGATCTCATTACGTTTTGGATGCTACGGTTTAAAAGGGTAGGAATTTGATTTCTACTAAGGTTAAACCCACAGGAAGGATCTCATTCCTTCATTTTAGGTCTTTTCTTTCTCCTCAGTGACAGAATAATAGTCCTCGAACATTTTTTAGATTGAAATGCAAGTCATATCAATATCAAGATGATGAATCTCAAAATATGGATTTAAACAAGTAAAAAAGTACATGCTCTCTAGTATGAATATCCAGAAGACATCTTTTGTGATTAAAACAACAACAACAAAAAACAACAACAACATCCTAAGCATAACAGCAGATGTTCTTTGGAATATTCCCATCTGTCACATTTAAAGTTCACTGCTGTCAACCCGAGTTGGACTTATGGTGATCCATAATCAGAGACTTCCGTGTCACCCTATCACCAACAGCAGTGCTCAGATTCTGCAGGTTCAGGACCACAGCTTCTTTGATCGAGTCTATCCATGTAACATCCTCTCACGATATGCCCAAAGTACAACAGTCTCTATTTAGTCATCTTGGTTCCTCCCATCAACATAGCCTCATGCCTCGCAGGAGCATGCAGTCCCACCACCACAGAAATGAAATGCCACATTAGGTCACATTTTATAGTGGGCATTATAGTGCCTACCAATGACACTATCTTTCTGTCGTGGTGAGATTGCATGCTTCTGTGAGGAAATAGGCTATGTTGATGGCAGCCGTGCTATTGGTAGGTTCTCCCATATCAGACAGGTTTTTGCTGAAGAGCCAGACTAAATGTGCCAAACAGCTATTGGGCAGCAGCAGTAGTGGGGAGAGGCACTGGTGGAGAATCTTTCAGAGACAACGGCAATGGCACCATAGCTAACACTTGTTAGTACTGCACAGGAGGCATGGTAAACCTTCTTTTGGATATCATTTACAAGGAGAAATAGAAAGATAATGAAAACAATACAAAGAAGAACTATATAAAAATGAAAGGTTGATAGATACATGCAAAGAAGAACCATATGAAGACGAACTTATCATTTTAGACAGTGAAGTGGATGCTGCAATCAGAACGCTTGGGAGAAAGAAATCACTATGAAAAGGTAGAATACCAGTAGAGCTGCTCCAAACGACAGAGACACTGGTTCTACCTAAAATATGCCAACAAATATGGGAAACAAAAGAATGGCCTAGCAACTGAAAACACTTTACATACATTCTAGTCCCCAAGAAAGGGGACACCAGGGATTGCAGTAACCACAGAACCATCACTACTAGCAGAAAATAACAAGGAAATAAAAAAAATTACTGAAAAAACTCAAGGAAGAAAGTGCAAATGCAGGTTTATAGTTGAACATGGAGAAAACAAAAATAATGACCACTTCTTCACATAACTTTAAAGTAGATGAAGACATTGAAAAAATTCAAGATTTTTCATTTCTTGGCTCAGTCATTAATCAGAATGGAGGCTACAGTCAATAAATCAGAAAAAGATCAGCACTTGGAACGTCAGCTATGAGGGAACTAGACAAGCTGATGAAGTGTCAAGTTATATACCAGTAATTGAATGCTAAAGTTAAGCTGGTCAATGTCATTGTATTTCCAATTCCATTATTATTATTATTATTATTATTATTATTATTATTTACCATCTTCATCATCATTGCACCATCACTGTACATGGTGCTTTACAAGAAAAAAGAACAACAAAACAATTCCCTGCCCTTAGGCTTACAATCTAATTAAGATATGACACAAAGGAAAGGGGATGGCAGTAGGGGAAGGGATTAAATCCAATCTTAGCTTCTCTCCCTCTGCAGCCAGGAGTGTGGCAGTTGGGATGAAGTGATGACCTTTCATCTGCTTCTGGGCCTAGGCATGATAGAGCTGTGCCTGCCATACAACTTCTATATATGGTTGTGAAAATTGGACAGGGGAGAAAGCTGATAAGAAGAAAATCAACTCATTTGAAATGTGGTGCTGGAGAAGAGTTCTACAGTTACCATGGACTGCTAAAAAGACAATTAAATGGGTTCTAGAGCAAATCAGACCTGAACTCTCTAGAAGCCAAGATGACTCAACTGAGACTGTCATTATGAAAAAGGATGTTGTAGCACCTTTGAGACTAATTGAGAGAAAGAAGCTGTAGTATGAGCTTTTGTAGACTTAAATGCCATGTATCTAAGTCTATGAAAGTTCATGCTACAACTTCTTTCTCTCAGTTAGTCTCAAAGGTGCTACAAGATCCTTTTGCATACTGATATTCCAGACTAACACAGCTATGGAGATTATCAGATGCATCCAAAAAGTACCTTACCAGAATGCCAGAATGACGTTTCTGTCCCACGAACGGGACCCAGTTTCACATATCCTTATTACATACTGCTCCTGTGCTGCAGCAGTTAGTAAGTTGGCACTTTTTATTAACGGGGAGCTCCTGTCAATGATAAATGCTGCCTTACTAACTGCTGAAGCGCAGGAGCAGAACATAATGAGGATGACGTTGTGTGAAACCAGGTCCTATTCATGGGACAGAAATGTCATCCTGGAGTTCTGGTAAGGTACTGTTTGCTGTGTCTGATAATCTTCTATGTCTTTGAATTCAACTGAGACTGTTGTACTTTAGCCATATCATGAGAAGGCATAACTCACTAGAAAATACAATAATGCTTGGTAAAATAGAATGCAGTAGGGAAAGAAGAAAACTGCATTACAGATGGGTAGACTCAATCAAGGAAGCCAGGACCCTGAGTCTGCAAGAATTGAGCAGGGCTGCTGAGGATAGGGTGACCTGGAGGTCTCTCACTCATAGGGTTGCCGTAAGTCAAATTCAACATGATAGCAGTTAATAACAGCAGGAAAAAATATATGTAGGTGAGCTCATAGGGCCAATGTGGTATAGTGGTTTGAGCTGTTGACTATGACTCTAGAGACCAGAGTTCAAGTCCCTGTTTAACCATGGAAACCCACTGGGTGATCTTGGGCAAGTCACACTCTCACTACCTCAGAGGAAGGCAAAAGCAAACACCTTCTGATCAAATCTTACCAAGTAAGATAAAATCTTACCAAGAAAACCTCATGATAGCTTCAACGTAGGATTGCTTTAAGATGGAAACAACCAGAAGGCACACCACAGCAACATTATATGTATGTACTGGTATACTTAAAAGATATTTCAGGTGTTCTGTCCTCCCACCAGCTCAGTTGAGCTTTAGAAGAACAAGAAATATTGGGGATTTTTAAAAATACATTCTGATATCGATGGTAATGTACACATTAAGGATAGTTCCTTGTGTTATTTCAGGTTTAGTGGAAGCATATTGTCATGCCTGAATATACAAACTAATGTATTTCAACATCCTACAGATGAACAAAAGTTTAAATTACATTTTTTCTCCAACTGTTATACCAAATGTGTTATTCAAGTTATCATGGGTCCGTGTGAACTTTAATATGTTGGCAAAGGTTATCATTCTTATTATATTATTATTTATTATTTGATTTATTTATACCCCGCTCTTCAGCCACAAGGCTATCAGAGCGGCTTACAAACTGTTTTAAGCAATAGCAATTTACATATCTACACTGCACTAAGCAGTTTCCAATGTGTGTTAGCTAATTGCCCCCACAAGCTGGGTATTCATTTTACCGATCTACAAAAGGATGGAAGGTTGAGTGAACCTTGGAGCCTGCTGGAATCAAACTTGCAATGTGGTTACTTGTAGTTGGATTTAAGCATAGATGTCACAGCATTAAATACAAGATATCTTCTTGCTCCTAGTTTGCAAGCTACCACCAACATTCAAACTTTGGTAGATGCCACATAAAATAAGAGCTGCATTAGAGTTAACCCTTCTTATTTATAAAGGGGGGAAATATGCAAACTATTAGCATGTAAAAAACTTTCCCTTCTGTATTATTTTCACAAACTCCAATGATCCCTGAATTTAGAAAAGGTTCAAGTGCTGGACTGCATTATAGAAATTAAGGAATTAAATATGTTCTGTTAGAACATATGTAGTTGAACATCAGTCCAAAATTAAAAGTAGAATATTAGATACCCCTTAAGTAGGACACTCTTAACTGTTCACGTATTTACACTGTTTTAAGATTTGCTGTTACAAAAAAAAGAGTTTAACAGCACAAATTATGACTATTTTATTGGCAATGGAAGCTCAGTGGATTTTAAAACTGAATACTGTTTTCCCTCATGGACTTAGTGGAAACTTAGGCTTTATTTGTATGTACTCCATCTCTTTAATGATTCTTTTAGACATTCGTTTTAGTTGTTTCTAAACAGTATTTCCCTGTTTCCAATGAGAAACACACTGTATATTAACAGCAGCCTGGAAGTAGTTAAAAAAAACACACAGGGATGTTTATTTGTTTCAGGAAGCAGATGAAAGCAGGTATGCTAAACTTTAAAGTTATGTTCTCAGTGTTTTATAATTCTTTGTAATGTAGAGTTAAGAGCACATTAACTACAGTTATATGGAGCTTTTACAGTGCTAAGGAGCTGCTGCTTTGGTGATTGAAGGAAAGGAACATTGCTGTAGAAACTTGAGAGCTATCTTTGCGCATTTGATATTGGCTGCCATAGACCCTAGAACAGAGAAGGGCAGGGGAAGCTCAAGGCTAGGAAAACAGACTCCCCCCATACAATGATATGAGAAAATTGGATAACCAAGATCAGCCTCCATAGGCATTATATATTAATCAGGGGTGTACTGAACCATCAAAGAGTAAAAAAGATTAAGACAACAGTTTTTGATGAGTTCTTCCAGGAATAATAAATCCTGTAATCTTTTGTATACACACTTGCTTGGTAGTAAGTTAGACTGAACATGGAAGACACTTCAAAGTGCACATTGTGTTTGCACAGGTCTTCATATTTAAGGAAGGTTAAATGCTGAATTAGTGTTATCACCTTTTCTTTTCTATATGACAGGCAGGTACAGCATGGCTATCTACCCGCTTTCATTATGGATAATTTACAAGATACAAATTTTAGGGATGGGGGGGGGATGAAGTTAAAAACAAAAATTAAAACAACTTCCAATACTGTGGAAACTGTCAGATTAAATTATTTCCATCCCCATTCAAAGGCAAAGGCCTCAGTTCTTTTTTAGACCCTTTTGTTAGTCCCAGAATTTACATATGTGCTGTTTATACAATTCAGTCAATGGGTCTACTATGACCAACAGTGACCAACAGGGTCCTAGCCAAGTTTTATTTCCTCCTGAAGGTTTATGTTAAGCTGCATATTCAGCAAGTTTTGGGTTGGGGGGTGCAGTTTCATAGAAGATGCAGTTTCAATGATGGCTGCATTGCCTTTGTTCAGCAATGTGGAATTAGCATAAATATTTTAGTTCAAATATAACATCTTTGCTTGCTTGTACTGCAAATCTGATTGGGCAGACCTCAGAGGGGGAGCTCAAAAGGGAAGGCTTGCAATACAGGAGCCACCATTGTTGTTCTTTCCCTCCATCCCCCCTCCTTCCCTCCCAATAATCTTCCTGGGGATTATGAGTACCTGGCCCGCATTGCACACTATGATTACAAATATGATTGGATTGATAGATGAGGAACCCAGAGCTCTCCAAGCACTCCTCCATCTCTCTCTCTCTCTCTCTCTCTCTCTCTCTCTCTCTCTCTGTGTGTGTGTGTGTGTGTGTGTCTTCCTTCCCCTCTCCTCCTCTGTCCATCACTTCCCTCTCTCTTCTGCCACCTCTCTCCATGATGTAATCCTTAATGCAGCCTCTGGCTACACAGACCGAGTGACAACCATGAGCAGAAGGAAGACGGGGAGGAGGAGGAGGAAGTGAGATCCAGAAACTGAAAAAAGGGGGAGGAAACTCGAGGGAGATTTTCCGCTGGCAATTCACTTGCAGCCATCATATATTCTCAGGGGGCATGATACATGTGAGCTACAAACTTGGGTAATCTTCCCATCACTGAGCTTGCAAATGCATCGTGGACACAAATGGGCGCTGGAGTGAAAGGGAGGTAAGGCAATATTTTCTGGAATTAATTCTCCCATCTAGCTGACCCCATGGATTAGGGGGGGGGGCTTCAAGTTTCCTGACAACTTATGGCGACCCCATAATTTTTTTTATTTAAAGTAATTATATTTACAATCAGAATCTGTTATATTCATCTTGTATTCACATCATGTTACATTCCAATAAACTCCGTGTCCTATTTGAATTGTAACACACCATTTCTTCCTCTCAAATTTACACAATTTTATATATACAACTAAAAATACATATTTTTAACATTGGATTTTCTCTTCTTTCTTGACTTCCTATATAGTTTCCAATCTTCTCAGAAATCATTAATGTCCTTTTAGTTGACCTTGGATACTTGCTAGAAATTACTGTTTCTAATACTTCTTATATTTTATTGTAGATTAGCCAGAATAAATTTCCTATAATCCTTTGTTTGACACTCTTATTCTTTTGTATTATTCCCTAAACAAAATTTATCCTAAGAAACCCACGAGAGTTTTCTTCACCTTATTTAATATCCATCTTTCCCCTCCTTGCTCTATCTCTGTCTCCTCCCTCATATACTTTTACTCATATGTATATAAATACACACACATACATATTATATCCATATATACATATTACTATTTTACTATTAGTGTTCTATCACTATTTGCTTATCTTAATTGTTCCTTTATGTTTTTATCCCTCTTTCTCCCATTTCTTTCTACAAAATTCTATTACTGGTTCCCATTCCGATTCATGACCCCATGAATTTTTCATAAGGCTTTTTCAGATTCCAGACTGTGAGTTATGATGTATAAATTGATTTCATGGAAAACCATATTGAGTGTATTTGTGTGGAAATATGTAAATAAGCATTTATTTTCCAAATTTTCATTAACCCTTTAAACTTAAACTGTGTAGAAAGGTATATATTTTTCAAAAACCTTCCTCCAATTTTGGCTGATTGAGAAAGTTAGATAACATCTAACAGGCATGTGGTGGCCTGACATTTAAGAGTACACCAAGTCCAGTATCAAAACCATCCATTCCATCAGATCTCACTTTCATGCTTTTACAAATATATAGTTTTACACATTATTGCTTTCAATCATCTCATTCCTAGATGATAGGTGACCTTCTTCCAGTGTCTTATTTCTAAAAACTAAGTGCCCAGCATCAGCCAAACACCATCATTTAAGCATTCAAACAACCCATCAAAGCCCAGTATCAAGTAGCAATCCACGGAATGACCTGTCAGAGTTCTTCTTGGAGATTCTGAAAGGCAGTATTTGTGTTCATTATAACTGATTTATAAAGCAATGTTCGTGGAATTTTAATGATCCAGGGGCTTAATCGCAAGTTGCTACAAGAGCCATTTTGCACTGCATAGCACTCCTTCAATCTGACAGATTCTGATTGAACAAAATGGTTACCACTCATTATAATAATCACTTTAAAATTGCAATAAGCAACTTAAGTACTCTCCCTTAATGCATTTACACATAATGACTCCATAATGCTTGTTGAATTTGTCAAAATGTTATCCTGAGAGGGAAATACATGAGAATGGTCTCATGCATTGTGTCCTTTCTTTCTACTACCAACTTAGCAAGCAGCCATTTCCAAAACAACCTTGTGATACAGTTACTGAAATAATGGAATCTTAGTGGGTATTTACATGAGACACAGACGTTCAACTTCAATAGCTGCCAAAATGAAAGAAAATGCCTATTACATTGTTGTTGTTGTTGTTGTTGTTTTACAGATGGCATTCAGTACCTGTAGGAGAGGATACTAATATGAAAATTAGGTTTCCATAGTGTGGCATCTGAAATGGCAATTGTTACCATTGTTAGTGATTGCATCATAAAAATTTGTGGGGAGATAATAAGAAATACACATAAGCTTAGGCTTAGGCGGCCAGCCGGTTTGCGGCCTGGCCAGCTCCCAGGGTCCTGGCGGCCTTCCTTGGCCCCACATGGTTGTGTGGCAGCTGACATGGGGACTGCCATGTTGGCACCTTGTTCCCAGCCTCCTTTGGGGTCCAGGAAGAGGGCACAAAATGGCAGACCAACTGGGGAGGCCTCCCCTGACTCGATTCACTGCTGTGGCCCAGGGGCAGTATATAAGCCGTCCCCAGTGTCATAGGCATCAGTGGCTTGCCTGGAGCTGAAGACCCTCCCTCCCTTGCTTTTGGGGTCACAGGGGCTTTGGGGAATGGGTATTGTCTCGGTTTGTGTTCCTCTATATGTCACAACTTGTGGAGGGCAGTTGGAATGGGTTCCAATCCAGAATAATTGATCAGGGAGAAGATCTCTCTCAAGGTCAAGTTCATAGCCAAGTTCAAGGTCAAGTTCATGGAGACACCCCCCTTTTTAATCTTGCTTGTTTCACAGGGGAGGGGAGGGTAGTCAGGCAGGCCACCTGGCCAGGACCCCTCCACTTCATGCTGAGTGGTACACCAAACATTTCAGCCACTATCAAAATTGTAGCCTTTTATTGCCATATATACTCTACCTCATATATACTCTACCTCATACTTATTCATATATCATGTACTGTATGTTTATCCTTACTTAATACTCATTTCAATATATTTGTGAAGATAAATTGTGTCAGAGTCTTGTGTTTACATGGGTGAGGGAACAGTCTGGCTTGGGTGCGCAATAGATATATTTGTGGAGGCATACTAATTAATATTGTGGCTATGGTGCTGAAATACAATGTGCATTTGCAAAAATATAAAACACACAGGGTTTCCGCAATATCTTCTTAACCATTGTCTGACCATAGTTACATAATTATATAGAAGATTCCTGTGTGGTGTCTTACATATGTGTAAGTTACCCTATAGAAGCAGTTGGGCATTTTTGTTCAATGCAGAACATCAATAATCAGTTCAAGGTTGTAGAAGCAGAGTAGCATATATGGTGCCATTAAATATGTAGAGGTGCATGAGATGTACCTGGAATGCACCTTTACATTTGGTTGTGCATTTGGTTGCCAATTTGGCTGTGTATTTAGTTGCACAATGTTGTCACTCAGTAAGGTTGCATAGCACAATCTAATGTGTGATTCCATATGTGATTTACACTATGCAGGATCTCAGAAGATATGTACAATAAACATTGGAGACAGATCAGGAGAACAATTATTGGTTCCCCCCTGTCAACCAGAATTATGTTTGTGCATTTGCTATGGAAATCTTATGTAGAATCTTGGCCACTGTGTTACTGATTAAAATGCAGTTTTGATGGAAATTAAAAAAAAATCCTTCGAAACAAAAGCAACAACAAATTATTTTCATGAGAAATATAAGGTACTGTATCATACTTATTCAGTCATTGAAAATTTATAGGTTAATAGTTAATTTCTGTTTCCCCCATCTATTATCCATCCATCCATCCCTTTATTTATATCCCATCTTTCCCCCTATTTGGATCTCAAGTTGGCTTACAAAATTCCAAATGAAAACTCATGCAATTAAAAACATGCAAAAAAGTTGTATATAATATATTATACCTATCAACAAAACTGAAACCATTTTAAACATTGATTTTTTAAAGCAACACTACACACCCCCTACACACACACATACATACACAAATCCTTCTCTTGTAAAACAATCCATTCCCCCAAAGTCTTAAGGAATAAAAAAAGTCTTACTTGTCAACAGAAGATAGGAAAGAAGGAGCCAGCCTAGCCTCCACAGAAAGAGAGTTCCAGAGTTTGAGAGCAGTCACGGGACAGGCCTTTTCCTGCAATTGCATTGTTGAAGCAAATGGGAACATAACAGCTTGAAAACAATCACTATCATACTTCTCTGCAATTTTGTAAATGTGCTCCTTTGGACACCCATGGACCCGTGCTCACTCTTCTGCACCACCTTTCTAACCCCACCTTCCTACCCCTGTGTGCCTACCCAGCACATGCATGACTTTTGATATTTTTTTTGCACAATTACAGAAAAGATAAAATAAAAAAAGAAAATACAAAAGAAATAGAAAATAAAAGGAAAACAGAGGAACAGAGATGGAGAGTAGTAAAGTCACACCCATTCATGTCACATGACTGCTAGAATATCAGAACTCTACAAGAACCTATTGCACAAGAGCCAATAGTGCAAAAGCAGTGGTAGTGAGAGCCATTGACCGATTGGTTTTTCTCCTCAATGAAACAGTGTGCCCCACGAGCAACTGAAATGTAAAGCAACAATGGGAGAGACATGACATTATGTGATAAGTACCAGCCAAACATATTACCATATATTCCGGTGTATAAGACAAATTTTGAGCCCTCAAAAATGCCCTCCAAAATTGAGGGTCATCTTATACGCCGGATATACTTTGCTTCACCCACCTACCGATCTCCTGCCTCTTCGCAACCTTCACAAATGGAGTGAAGAGGCAGGAGATGGGACGGGGGGGGTGAGGCAAAGTGTTTAGCAGATCATTCTCCCCCTCCTCTGCCTTCTCCCCCTTTGGGGAGCAACAGAAGACAGAGGAGGGGGTGAACATTGCGGTTTGCCACGGCCGCCGCTCGATCGCCTGTGTGTTCAGCGGCCGAGGCAAACCAGGCATTTTTGCCCCTTTCCCCCACCTTCCTTGAGAGAGCCAAGATGGTGGGAATGGGGCCGCTGAGGCAAACTGGGCATTTTCAAGGAAGGTGGGGGAAAGGGGCGAAAATGCCCAGTTTGGCTCTGCAGCCCCATTCCCTCCGTCTTGGCCCCCTTCAGAAGACAGCCAAGGCAGGGGTAGCGGGGCTGCCGAGCCAAACCGCTAGATTCGAAAGGGGTGAAAATGCCCAGTTTGGCTTGGTGGTCCCACTTCCCCCACCTTGGCCCCCTTCGGAAGAGAACCAAGACGGAGGGAACGGGGCCGCCGAGCCAAACGCTATTATAATTTAATTGGATAACAATACCATTGATGAATTATTTTCAATACATTCACTTTAATTTGAACCAAAATTGATTTATAAGGTGGGGTATTCCATTGAGTTCCATTGTTTTTCCATTATTTTTATCTCCAAATCTGACTTCAGTTGGGCTTGTTGACAAGGCCATGCTGTCCTATATGGGATCTCCAAAACACTGAGAGGTAAATAAAGCCTTACCACAACATCAAGGGACAAATGGGTTTTATAATCTAGATTGAGCTGGAGAAAGTGTGGTCTGTAGACTTGCAGGCAGCCCCCTTTTCACTCCTCCTGAACCCCCCCACTCCCAAAGCCACCACACCCTGTCCAAAAAAAAAAAAAAAACTAGATTCAGGGTCATTCCAGTCCCTGAGGTTTCTGGGCTCAAACCTCAAAATCATGAAGCATTATGCATTCAGTACCAACCAGAGTTGCTCGCAGCCTGCCATTTAAGAACTCATAGAGGGCAGGGGAGGGAAAACACATTTTCCTGTTTGAAAATTAATCATGGAAAATCATGGTAAAATGAAAGTAATATTCCTTCTCACCTACTTATGGAGAAAGGCTAAAGAAAATTTAATCTAGCCTGGAAGGTGGATGCAGAGCTGAATGTGAACCCTGATGCCACAACAAGTGGAAAGGAGATCTGGCAACTCTGGGGTTGTCTAAATGGTGAAATAAAATCTCATATAATTTGTGGGCAAGGCGATAAAACAACCAGCCAAATTGGGGGTGTATGTCTTATACAGCAAATATATGGCAAACTCTGTATTTTTACTTGAAAATTTGGGGGGTTGTCTTATACGCCCAGTCGTCTTATACACCAGAATATACAGATATATACGGTATTTGGCTGTAATGGTGATTTACTAGTCTTGTATTAAAAAGACCTTAGAGACTGGGCAGACCTCTGACAAATCAGAACTGCTCAGCTTATATTATTCTTTATGTTGGCTTCACAATTGGCCATATTCACTTATTTATTTATTTCAACTATTTATATCCCAATTTTCAGAATAAAAATTGTTCCAAAGCAGTTCATAGCTAAGATAAACATACACAAATAAAGCCCACAACAAATGATGTTACAAATAACAGCCTTCTTCCCATAAGTTAGTTGGCAGCAGAAATCCCTGTTGAGGCAAGGGAAGGGCAATGCAGCGGGGCCAAGTCTCTGCCTGCCTGCTTCTTTCTCCTAGAATCCTTCCTATGGAACAGTTAGTATAAATAAGCAGACCCAAATGAACTTGACCCATCCAGATTAATACTGAATTAATTTAAATAAGCAGTCCATTAAAATAAATGTCCTGTAGGAGGCAATACAATTTTTTCCTGATATATTTGATCAGAGATAGTTTTATCCATGGGACTTTATCAGACCACCCCCCCAAAAAAACCATTCTTTGCCAGCATAACTTTTCCATTTCTATGTTGGCAAAAGAACTCCCCATGCTGCACTTATCTTGCCTCCCATCCAAAGGCTTTCCAGCAATGAATGAGGAAGTGAATGGAGCTCCGTTCACTTCCTCATTCAAAATCCCATGGATTCTCACAAGAAGACACTCATGTGGGAAACTAAAAAAAATCAAAAACAACACACAAAAAGTTACACAAAGCACATAGAGACACTTAAAAACTTGTAAGTAAACCAGGAAGGGTGATAAAAAGTGTGTCACCTGCCTGGATGGTGCAATCTCTCCTGGAAGTGTTCTGGCCGGAGTGGCCATTCACACTGCATTCATGTGAGTTAAATGGCACAATGTTTCATATGCTGGCAATGCCACCGCTAAAGCACCACAGGGATCTATTGACGGCTTAAGATGTCAATAAAAAGTATGCTTTTTTGACTTGACATAAACATGAAAGGGTGACATTGTGTGATATGTGTGTCCTTTCCTGTATATGTGGTGTTGTTATGACACCATATTTAGTGTGTGTGATAAAGTCCCATGATTCCTAGATTCCTAGATTCACAGCAGTCCCATAGATTCTGATGGGAAAATTAAGTATATTTCACACTTGTCCTATTAAAGTTGATGAGTTCAAATGTTTGTTTTAATTTATTTCCTTGTGTATAGGAGTCCATTTCCCAATTACTAATACTGTATTATAAAGATTAAAATAAATATTACAAATAATACACAGAAGGTAGTTGGAAGACTACAGTTGAGCATATTTGTGCTAGAGACTTTTTAGGATAACAGCTTAGGAAGGAGGTTCGAAGAGGTGTCACCAAAACCAATAATTTCCATTCTTTAGAAGATGTGTGTGTGTATGTGTGTGTGCAAGATAGATAGACTGATCTTTTATCAGCATGCAATTAGCCTTAGCAAAAACTCACCATAGATGTGGAGATACATTATCTTCTAGGAATCTGTTACTGGCCTTTTTATCTACATGCAAATGTTATGTATCCAGAATCCAATATCTGAAGAGGCACATTTTCTTGCCTGAATCTGCCCGGAGATAAATATGATTTTTCCCATCTTGATCTCATTTCCAGGCAGATAAGTTGCTAAATTAAAGTGAAAGGCAGAACCTGCTGTGGAATTTTGGGAGATTAGAGATGTTAACCTTTGGGTGTTGCAGAAATTATTCTATTACAGCAAAAAAATAATATCTTCCCTTCAAGTGCAAAGGTACACTCAAGATGTGGATGCACAGCATGTACCTCAGTACAAGGCAGGGCTTAACATGAGAACATGTTCCCAGAATGTGTTTTCACTAACAGGACTAACACAAGTCAAAGTGTATGTGAGATGATAATAGAGAAAACTACCTTTCTTCATGGGCAGACACTTTCCTTCAGCACTGAATACCACAGCACCTTCCCTCAAGTCAGTATAATGAACAGGAAATAAAGAACAGCAAAGTTTGGTACTTCTTTCTCATAAAGAAAAAGAAAAGAAAGAGAAAAAGGCAATTACTCCAAAGAAGAAAAAAGTGTTTACTTTGCATCACGGTCAGAAAACAACAAGGCCTATTCTCCCTCTAAATAGGTAATTTAAACCAATCCTAAATTTGATACTGATAGGATTTTTCTTTATCTTTTTTAATCTATGTATTATGCTTATTTAGGTTTTTTTCCCCCTGTCAACCCCAATTTCAGTCTTCACTTTGGCTTTCTTCTAACACTGGCCAATAACAATCCCTGTTTCTAAATACCGTTAGGGTCCCTAGCACCAGTGCAGACGTGCGTGGGAAGAACCCATTTGCAGCTGTGCAGGGAAGAGACCATTAAGAGGCCTCGGTGCCTGCACCACAGCTGGGAGAGTGGAGAGTGGGGCCCAAGGGTATTTAAGTCCCTGCCACCCTCCACCTCCTCCTTTTCTGCCAATGATCAGCCCACCCTCCCACAGCTGAAACAGTGTGACACAGTTGGTCACTTCAAGGCTGGGTAGGAATTTTCCCCCTTTTTCTGGGGGCAGGGAGGTTTGGATGTGGATGTGGACGGAGTTATTGTCTTAGGGTGGAGAGATTTGGTAGTGCAGTGAGCAGGGATCTAGAATGTCCCCTTTAATTCCTGCAAACTGAGGGGTGGGTAAAGTGACCTTCTTTGGGGCTGGCCTGAGGGATAGGCACTCTCCTTAAATTCCTGTGACTTGAGGGAGGGACTTTTGGGTTGGACTTCCAGATGTGGACTGACTGGGGAGCATCCTAGCTTATGGGTTCTCTCTGGGGATCAAGTGTTTTCACCCAAGGGAAGTTGGGGAGGTGGTTTTGGAGCTGGCCTTCTGCCCTAATAATTCCCACAGTGGATTTCTCCCTGATGCAGATCTCTTGGAAAAGGTTAAATAGGTTATATTTAAATGAAGTGGTCCTTTACAACCCCTTTTCATGTGTCTGGCCTCTTCATTTCTGAGTCAGCCAGCGAGTGAAATATCCCAGGCTTCTCTTTTTCTAATGCATATAAAACTCACAAAAATAGCCACAAGTTTTAGCGTATTAGTTCTGAAATTCTTTAAAGATATGTAAGCTGGCACAAAGTTGCAACCAGTGGCTTCTTGGTGGGGGGGGGGATACAATCTGCTCCAGATTTTAATATAAACTTAAAAGGAGGTATCCAAGGTGCTGAATGTATTTTGGGGATGGGTTTCCCACACTTTGGATAGCTCCTTTGAACTGTGGACTAAAATCCAGAGTGGATTTCCATGGAAGACATCTGTCACCATTGCTAGTACATGTCCTTGGCCTTTTGAATTTTTTTTCCCATGGGAACAGAAGTAATTAAAATTAATGGTTGGATGTATTGTACCTGGGCTAATGCCAAGGGCACATGGTGTGGAAAAGGAATTAGGAAAGTGACTTGTTATATATAGTTCTGTGCTTTCCTGAGCAGAATACCACAGAGTGGAAACCTCATGTCCTTAATCACCATATATTAAACCAGAGATATGCAATTCTTCCCAGGGCCAGTTTAAGGCATTTTTGGGGCCCTGCGACACTTTATTTTGGGGGCCTCATATGTTTATCTCAGGTCAATGTAACCTAACCTGTTCACAGTACAGAATGTTCTGTTTATTACATAATTTGCCACCAATTATTTAGTTCAAAAAACCATATTACAGGCACTAACATAATATTTTTTTGTTTATTAGCAATTAACATAATGGTGCAGACTTCCTCAAAGAATAGAAAGAGTGGATCACAAGCTGAAGTTGAGTTAGTAGTGTGATGCAGCAGCAGCAAAAAAAAAAAAAAAAAGGCCAATGCAATTCTAGGCTGTATTAATAGTATAGTGTCTAGATCAAGGGAAGTAATGGTACCACTCTATTCTGCTTTGGTCAGACCTCACCTGGAATACTGTGTCCAGTTCTGGGCACCACAATTCAAAAAGGATACTTAGAAGGATGGTGGGAGGTCTGGAAGCCATGCCCTATGAGGAACAGCTTAGGGAGCTGGGCATGTTTAGCCTGGAGAAGGTGAAGAGGTGACAATGACAGCTATGTTTAAATATTTGCAGGGATGTCACACTGAGGATGGAGCAAGCTTGTTATCTGTTGCTCCAGAAACTGGGGCACAGAGCAATGGACTGAAACTGCAGGAAAAGAGATTCCACCTAAACATTAGGGAAAACTTCCTGACAGTACAAGCAGTTCAGAAATGAAATCCACTGCTGCCTGGGAGTGTGGTGGAGTCTTTGGAGGTTTTTCAACAGAGGCTGGATGGCCATCTGTTGTGTGGGCTTTGATTGTGTGTTCCTGAAGGACAGAAGCAGATTCGATGGGATGGCCCTTGGTGTCTCTTCCAACTCTATGATTCTATGGATCTAGGCTGCTTTCAGAGCCTGGGAAAGTGACTTTTGGATTACACCTCCCAGAATTCTCCTGCCAGCACCCTTCTCAAGATCTGGTTGCATTGTTCCTTTTTCAGCATTCTCTAGCCCAGTGTTTTTTAACCTGGAGTTCACTATGTCCTCACTGGGGATCCACAAAGGCTTGAAGGCTGCTTGGCCCACCTCCTGTGTGCAGTGAAGCAGCCATGTGACAGGAACCAAGGCAAAGGCTGGCTAGCTTGGCCAGTACATTGCCATTCAATTCGCTGCAGCCACAAACTTGCAGGAGAAAATTCTTCCCTCCCCCTCCAGTGCCTCTGAGGGGAGGGTTAATGGATGGTGTATTATTCTTATTATTCTTATTATTCTTATTATTCTTATTATTCTTATTATTTACAATCTTCTTCAGCATGATGCCCCAAAGAGCTACGGCAGAGCTTGAAGAAGATGACGGCATCTATATATGTTACTGTACAGATGGTAGCTTGTTTAACTTAAGCTGTCTGAGGACTCACACTAAGACTCTAAACTATCTAGTCCGTGAGCTGCTCTTTGCTGATGATACTGCCATTGTTGACCACACAGAAGCAGCTCTGCATCGCCTAACATCCTGCTTCACAACAGCTGCAGAGCTGTTTGGGCTGGAATTCAACCTGAAGAAAACAGAAGTTCTTTACCAGCCTGCAGCACAGGATGAACACTACCATTGCCACATTGCCGTCGGCAAATTTGTGCTCAAGTCCGTTCATCAGTTCACCTACCTGGGTAGCATCATCTCCTCAGATGTCAAGATTGACAAAGAGATCGATTACAGATTAGCAAAGGCAAATAGTGCATTTACAAAAGAGTCTGGAGTAATAAACACCTGAGGTGAAGCACAAAAATCAGTGTGTATAGAGCCATTGTACTGTCTATTCTCCTTTATTTATGGATCTGAAACACCACCTAGGACTCCTTGAACGCTTTCATCAGCACTGTACATGCACAATCCTAAATATAGACTGGAATGACTATGTGACGAATGTTGCTGTCCTTGAGCAAGCAGGGATCACCAGCATTGAGGCCATGATATTGAGAACGCAGATGCACTGGGCAGGGCACGTTTTTAGGATGGAGGGCCATCGCCTCCCAAAAATAGTACTCTACAGTGAATTCACCACGGGTTAGCGTAAGAGAGGTGCTCCAAAAAAACGATACAGGGACTCCCTGAAACAACATCTCAGGCTTGGCCAAATTGATCACCAACAATGGTCCGTCCTGGCCTCACATCGGGAGGCATGGAGACGCGCTATCCACAATGCTGCAGCCTTGTTTGAGAACTCATTCCGAACAAGTCTTGAAGAGAAACGACAACACAGAAAAAATCACAACCCGGAAACATCACCCAAGGAAACCTTCTGCTGTGCTTTCTGCAACCGGACTTGTCTATCTTGGATTGGCCTTTTTAGTCATCAGTGCACTTGCAGAAAGCACGGGATGAGTCCTTCCTGAATCTTCGTTTATGAAGAGAAGCCAGAGAGATTATTGTAACTCAATATTGTAGCCATTCCTTAAATTCTCTTGCATGCATTAGTGTTTGCGACCCTATTGCCATTTCCTAAGTTTCATGTTTCCTTTTTTATCTCAGTGTATATTCCAACTGTTCCTCTTTAACAAGAACTATCCTTATTTTTTGGAATTCATCCTTGGTAAATCATAAATCATCCTTGGTAAATCAGAGTTTGTTTCATCCATGCTGTGCTTTCAAAGTGGGTTTGAGAATTATACAGTTCTACAGATGTTGTTGGACTGCAACTTTCAGCACTCCTCACCATTGGTTACACTGGTTAGGGCTGTCAGGACTTGCAATCCAAAAAATAAGGAATAGCAATAGCAATAACATTGATATTTATATACCATTTGTCAGTGCCAAAGCACTCCCTAAGTGGTTTACAATGATTTTTTTTAGCTAATTGCCCCCAACAAGCTGGGTATTCATTTTACTGACCTATGGAAGGAAGGAACCGCTGAGTCAACCTTGGAGCCCTCTGGGATTAAATTCATAACCTTGTGGCTTGTGGTACTGGCATTTAACCACTGCACCACCAGGACTCTCTTCTGTGAGGGCTAGCTTCTGGGTTTGTTTATTATTTTTTTAGAAAATGCATTTCTTCAGATGGCATTTTTCACCTTTCTTTCATAGCTCTTTAGAGTTTAATGAGCAAGATAGGAAAGGGAATATGTGTTTCTACAATGTCAGGTGTGGGCAACTACATGGGAGCCAGGGGCTAATTTCCCCCATACTTCCCCCCCAGCCCTGCCCCCCCCCACAGCAAGCCCCATACCTCCATTTTCTTCTCCTGTCCTTCTCAAAATGACAATAAGAAGTGAACAATTTTTGTGGTCCACTGAATGTTTGCAGTGCAACTTTCACAATCCCTTATCACTGGCCATGCTGAGTAGTGCTGATGGGGTTGCAGTTCAAAACATCTGGAAGGCTAAAAGTTCCCCACTCTTTCCTCAGCAGATACATGAACCAGGTACCATAACCAGGTTTCATGAAACAGAAAGGTTGAAAAATGCAATGTGTGAAACCAAGGATAGGTAGATTTTATCACTAAATCTGGAAGAATTTAACCATTTTGGATGCAGCATTTGCTAGAAATTTATTTCAAATTAGCAGAACTACAAACAGAGGAGCAAACTATCCATAGGTTGTGATGATATATTTCAGGTAATCAGATAATCTTTGTTACCTGAATTGCTTGGGGTCCATGGGACCCACTCATGACTTCTGAATTATGGTATTATATTGGGGAATTTTAATTTGCTCAAAGATATGACTGTGAGAGGATCTTTACACCTGAGTATACCAGTACTCAGTGAGGAGACTCCAAGCCAAGAATGAAATAAAAAAGTTTTATTGAAAAATAATCATAGAAGCATTCACACATGCACTAACATTCACTAGCAATCACACAAGGCCCACAAAGAATTAGGAGGAAGTATTTGGATAAAGGTATAGAATCGGGGAATGGGCTATAATTACCTGTCTATAGAGCAGAGGTTCGTGCAGCAGAGAAAGACTCAACTTGAAGCTGAAGTTTGCCTAGCGGATGGGTATACTATTCAATGGGTATAGCTGAGGTTTGCATAGCAGATGGGTATGCTATGCTGAGGTTTGCATAGCAGATGGGTTCCCCATGGCATGTGGAAACTGTGCACACATGACTATGATTTCAGAATAATATGTATACCTAATATTGTACCCTTAAGTGGTGTTTTGAGAGTAAAAACAATGGTTGGGTGAGTTTCCCTCAGTTAGACAAAGAAACTCTAGCTTCTTAGATTTCTGCTAAATGGTCAGAACATTAATGCTGATGGTTTTTTGGCCACCTCTGTTTTGTGGCTAGGAGAAGGTCCGAAGGAAAGATGTTTGTGGGGATGAGTATGGACAATAGGTGTTCCAGTCACTGTTTGTTTTGAGAGTATGACTCACTGCCAGTTGGGTCCAGGGAAATTAGCACATTCCACCATAATGACTGTCTAAGGGGGCTTCAGTTAATCTCCTCCTGGCTGTGCTTAAGTCTGGGGAATTTCCAAGAAAACTTTTTAGGTCTTTGGGTGACCTTTATTTGAATCCATCTGTGGCTGGCTTGGTCTACCGTAGAGCTCGTGACTTATCTAATATTGCCCAATTATGAATTATTGAAGGGAGGGGGTGTAAGGCCAGGTAACATCTTATAGCTTGCAGTTGTCTTCAAGAAATGAGTGGAAAAGGTCACCCTGTCAGCAACAAAACACTTTATCTGACAGTACTGAGGATATCTGCCTGCATTCTTTGATATATATGTTCAAAAATCATTGCTATCCAGCAAGAACTTTAAAGAAATAATTATAAAAGAATATACCAAAACAGAAGGGGCAATCCCAAATGCTAGTGGTAATTGGTGCAGAAGAACCAGTCTTGATCCCACAGAGGAACATGCTGTTGCCATCAGCAACAGTGCCAGCTGGAGACCTGCTTTTACAAAGGCCTGAGCTTTGCCCTTTAGCTCTAAATGTGAACTGCATTGAAAAAGTTAGTTGCTTTGCTACCCAGCCACATAATCCTTTGTGCCATCTTTTCTTCCCTCTTCTGCTCATGAAGGCTAGTCCAGTTGGTCCCAGCTTTGACTCACACCTGCCCTTAACTGCATCAATTAACACAAGGTCCTCCTAACCAAGAGTAATGAGTATTTGTACAAAATGGATTAGGAGAAGTCAGTACGCTGGGGAAGAAAGCAGCAGCAGGGAGGCTCAGAGACCAATATTCAGCACATTAAACCCTGCTCATGTACTCATAGTGAATACATAAATTTACAATTAATATTTCACAGTCCTTTCTTCTTGATTCATTGTTAATATCAAACAGTTTAGAGTCACAGGAGCAAGATAAAAAGAGGATGAATGTTTGGTTTTCTTCATGAGCAAGAAGTAATGATACATTCACACAGCTGTAACCCACAAAGCACAGGGCAGAGAAGGGGAGGAAGCTGGGGGTTCAATGGGCAAATATAACAAGTCCACTGAGGCACTGGAATAGAGAGCTTGTCCCAGGTTCCTTTCACACTATACAATTATACAGTGCTGTGCTTCCACTTTAAGGAGCCCTGGTGGCAAAGTGGTTAAATGCCAGTACTGCAGATACAACCTTATGAATTCGATTCCAGAGGGCTCCAGGACTGACTCAGCCTTCCATCCTTCTGTAGGTCAGTAAAATTAGTACCCAGCTTGTTGGGGGCAATTAGCTAGCACATTGTAAACCACTTAGGGAGTGCTTTGCACAGATAAGTGGTACAGAACTATAAATGCTATTGCTATTAAGTACCATAATGCCATCCTAAATAATTTTGGTTTTTGCAATTTAGAGGCATTTAGAATTTCCAGCCAGAGAGATCTAGTGTCTCTTCAAACTGCAGACCCCAAGATTCCACTGGACACAGACATGATAGTTAAACTGGGCATTTAATACTACAACTGTGTAGTGTGAAAGGGCTGCTGGACTTCTTAAATGGCTCCTGAATTTCCAACAGGGATAACTGCTTTGGCAGGTTAAAACACACTGTATAGGATTATATTGTGACTGTGCACTTCATCATCTTTAGATGTCACAGTTATCATAAGCTTGTATGACTTTTCCTCCACATGTATCCATAACTTGTGGAAGAGGAAATGGAATCTCACTTGGCAGGATCATAAAGGACAAGTTCTTACTGAAGCAGGGTTCCAACATTAATTAATTTAGGAAACTTATACCTGACACTTCCACAATTGCACCATTCAAACAATGTCATGGCAAAATAACTCTTCTAGTAGTTTTCGTGAGCCATAGGAAGTCATGGAAGTTGCCAGTAATGACTAAGCTTCAGCCACAATGATCTAACACATCAGAACTGCTAATCACAAGGACATGAGAGAGCAGGCATGTTTCATATGCTGCTTTCCACTTCAATCAAGGGCCTAATCCTATTCCATTTTATATATACTAGTGGTTTGAAATGAAAATCTAGGATTGAAACATGCATGCACAGGCATTCTTTTTTACGTCAGTCTCTGTTACATAGCTGAGTTCATATAGCATAGTAGGCAAAATTATGAGCCACATGGAAATCTTTGATTGAAATTTCACTTCAGCCATGACCTCAAAAATCTCACTATTCTCTTAGCCTCACCTCCACCTCTGCAGTATGGAAATCTTTATATCCTTATTCAGGAATTCTATAAAAGAGTTTATCAAAAATATGAGGCAGGAGCGTGCTAGAGAAGCCCTTACATTGTTGTCTTATTTACCTAAAAAGGATGAAAAAGAAGCGGAGAGCCTCTTGTATTTGTGGAGGTTCTCCATATGTTCCTGAACCCTTAAGTTTGGAACCCTCAGGTTCAGAAAGCTTCCATGCATACAAGAGGTTCTCTGCTCTTTTCACATGAGCAAAGATGACAGAGGTAGGTAGGTAGGAAGGAAGGAAGGAAGGAAGGAAGGAAGCAAGCAAGCAAGCATGATTCCTTCCTCATACATTTAGTTAACTCTTATATAAGCTACCAGGACAGGGCTGATATGAGTTACCATATTAGACAGCAGGCCACTGTAAGAAATGTAGAGACATCTTTTCCCCCCCACATAAGGTAAACACACACCTTATACTATACGTGGAGAGTATGACTTCTATATCCTGTTGCTAATAGTACAGTGACTTTCTCCTTAGGTTGTTTTACTCTAATTGTCCCAGAAAGCATATTCATGATCTGCTATGAAGTATAGTACAACCAATGGGTTTCTTTATTTCTTTGGCAGTCTTACCATATAGTTATGTGCATTTTTCTTTTTCCTGTTGCCTCTGGAATTTTTAAAAAACTTTCTTTCCAAATAAAATAATATTTCATGGAATAATTGATGAATTATATAATTGCTTCAACACTTGCAAAACACAATACAAGTATTAGGTACCTAATGTCTAGCAACAGTCACCAGTAACAGGGAGGAGAGAAGGCTGCAGCATCAAGTTCAATGAAGAAAAGGGTAAATAACCTCAAGGCACTGCAGACAGCTCACCTTCAAGCAACAGAATGAGGCCTTCTCACTAGGGTCCCATGTCCTGGACCAAGAAAGGGTGCCCTCATCACCATGGTGATCCCTCCTAGCTGTCTCTAGGCAGCAAAACATTAAAAAAAACTCCATTGGCAGATATCCTCATCATAAGGTATATGCTGGAAACAGAATGAACGAGGTCATACATACCACAAAACAGTCTCAAGGCTGTTATTATTAAACCCCACAGACCCCACACAAATGCTTATAACTATATCCAGAAGGCCAAAGAACAAGGAAAAGAACGGGAACAAGAGAAATTGGGCACCAGTTCTTCATGTTAGTTGGTTCTTTCACTGACCAGCTGCAACAAAGCTTTATCCATTGAAATGTAACAAGATGTTGCTATTCTTCTAATTAGAGCTGGGCTGGGGAGATACCCCTTTTGGACTACAGCTCCCAGAATCCCCAGTCAGCACGGCAAGGGTATTGTTGTCCAAAAAAGGAACTTTTCAAAGCTTGGCTTTTTATTTTTGGGTAGTTGGAATGGAAACTACTCAAAGGACATGTTCAGACACCCCTTACCACATAAGCAGCCTCCGGAGCAGTAATGAGGCTGCTGTGCGGCAGGGGGTCAATTTTGGATGACACCATCCCTCTCTCGGCATCATCCAAAATGGACCCCCTGCCGCACAGCAGCCTCATTACTGCTCCAGAGGCTGCTTGTGCGGTAAGGGGCGTCTGAAAATGTCCAAAGTGAGAAAGAACCCTACTTGTTTGTTTCTCAAGTGAGCCAGTGGAGTGGTCCCCTTTACTATCTCTCCTTCTCACACAGCACAGTGGAATGGCTAATGGAAGACTGTGCAGAAAGAGACAAAGCTTGATGAAGCTCCTTTCCCCATAAGGGCTGATGGTGTCTCTAGATTCCTTCTCAGTTTCTATATCTCAGTTAATAAAGTGAAACATTTCAACCATCTTGGTCTCAGTTGCTGTTTTTTGACCTAATGCCCAGTAGCAGACTTAGGCACAAACTCCTGAATGTTATATACAGAGGCACTTGGCTGACCATGAGACTTTAGTGCAGGAAGACAGAGGGATCTATGTCAGCCTCACACCCACATTCTTGCCTCAGGTCAGAAACCTTGGAGAAAGCTGGAAAAATGGGAATAGTGCTCTCAATTCTATGTCATAATCACAGGAGGACATAAAAAGCCAGAAAGCTTTCAGCTTTCTTTTTTATTACATGCTGTTGTAGAAAAGTTCCTAAAGCAATAATAGAAATAAACTCTTCCAGAACCCAGCCTCACAGCCCAACCCCCCCCAAGGAAAATCTAAAGTTCCTAAAACGATTATCCCCCAACCTGGATGCCCCCAGGATATGCCAACCTACAGCCTCCATCACTGACAGCCAATAGTGACATCCACAGTTACTGGTGTGTGTCATCTTTGCATGAACTACTAGATACCTTGCAGTAGATACAGATTACCGTATTTAATATCCACTGATACAATGGGAACATCTAGCACATAGAGGTTTGTTTTCTCTCACTAGAATCAGTGGTGCTTAGAAGTGTTTCCTTTTGGATGAATCATGTTCTTTATAATTATACCATTTTCTTAAACTAAAAGATAGAGTAGATCGATATAGATATATTGCACAAATCTTCTTAAGTCTAGAATATAATGTGCAAAAAATAGTTGTCTGGTATAACATTTGCAGTCAAGAATATATTCTTCACCTCATAAAATGAGTTCAAGGTAGGTGTGTGGTGTTTAGGGTTAACCATTTGCTTTGGTGAGAACTCATAATTCATTATAATGAGCTTCTTTTCAGTACACTGTTTTTTTCCCCATGTAATCACCTAAACATAGAAGTTCAAATTTTATTTTCTTCAACCCAATTTCAATTTATTCTCAAAATAGAATTTGTTTGTGTAACTGATTAACTAGGATCAAATTAGGTCAGTCTGTGTTGACACAGTGTGTAGCTGTAATTGGTTTCTTTAATTGGTAACTGTAAACCAGAACGTAATCAGCTCAAAGGGAGTACAGTCTGTACCATTAACCAGAAAAGTTTCATATCTCCTGGGGGAAACTTTGCTAATTGTAAACTGTGCAAGTGATTAAAATTCTGTATCAGTTATTTGTATGGCCAAGCAATGCATTTTTGTAGACTCAGCTATACAGAAGAAATTTTCTCCCCTACGTTAACAGCTATGCCTCGCCTTGATAACAAATATTGTATTTAGGAGATGAATCCACTGGCCTTTTTCAACCGAGAAGTGTACATTAGAAATTCAGATTAATAATATTTGATTGTTGTTGTTTTTTAATTGCACACCTACAAAACAGTCTATGATGCCTCACACTTCAGTTTCTTTAATTTATAAACTCAAAGATTTAAAGGACTTAGTCATAGCAACTTAACTTATTTTTGCAGAAGATGCCAACAGTGAATTCAGGCCCCATGACTGCTCCATGAAAGAGTTTCATTCCCTCTCCTATTAATTTTAAAGTTGGTATAAACAATAGCTGGTTTTTGTTTTGTTTTGTTTTGTTTCTGTTTGTGGTGGTGGTTGTTCTTTTGGTGAGGAGAGGCTGGTGCAGTCTTCAAGGTTGGTGCAGACTGAACAATGAACTTTGAGCAACTGCATTCACCTAGTTGTAGGTATATTTTTCTCCCAATTTTTTCTTCCTCCTCCTCCTCTTGACATAACCAGTTTCTTAATGCTTACTCTGTAGTTTGCAACGACAACACAGTTTTGGCTTTTGAGTCCATCACCACATACCTATTTCTATTAACAACATCTCTGGTTTATATATTTTTGATGAAAGATGTTTGCTAGGCAATCCAGCAAATGATCTAAGTGATGATCTAAAAAGCAACTCCCAGAGATTATATTTAACAGAGGTTTAAGAGGAAAAACTATGTGGCAACATTATCTGCTGTTTTTATTCACTCATAAATGATGTCAATGGAGATTTCAGTGGGAAAGCACCTATGCAGAGATGGTATGGGTTTGAGTATGTTTAATTTTTTGAACTAATACACAAATTGAAAAGCAGTTATACTCTAATGTTCATACGTACTTCTCCAAATATTGCAATGTATTTCTCATGCCTAAAAAGGGTTCAAAATCTGTATACAGCATTAGGGAAAGGGTAAACAAATAGTTACAGTTACAGTTATAGTTTATTGATTAGTCAGTTGACCATATCAAGACAATTAGCATAAGACATTATAAAAGAAGAATAAAATAGGTAAAATATGATATAGTAAACTAATTAGACTGAATTAGAACAAAATATAACAAGATGTAGTGGGATGGAATATATTAAAATTAAAAGTTAAAGATTAATAGTAAAATAAAAAAACCATTATAAAGTAATACCGAAACATATAAGGATAAAATTATCATCTTATAATTAAATAGAAGATGATAAAATACAAAAACAATATGGGTTTAAGTAAGTTCATCAGCTTCGCATACAACCCCAATGTGTTCAGTAAAATGTGTTCTCAATTGTACAGCCCTAACTAAGCCAATCTAATGACTACATTTGTATTTGAACACTGAAGGAAGTAAGATAACCATTTGTGGAGCCAGGCCATACCGCCCCTCCGCCCTCCTGAATAATGCACAGACACACAGTTCCTTATTTTCTAACTTTGTATTGGATACATATTCAGAATATAAGGTTAGGTACAGGTTAGTAAAGTGGCGAATACATATAGAGGTAGATATATGTCTGAGGTATATTTTCTTTGGCAATAAAATTGGCCACAATTTGCAAGCTGAATGGTTGGCGGCAATGTATGGGTTGTGACGTCCTCATTGCCCATCCATGTGGGCAAAGGTGGGTTGGCCCATCCCAAACCCGCCTCCTAGAGGAGAGAGCCAATGGCTGGGCTGTCCGCCTGATGCTCTCTCCTCTCCTGCAAACAAGTACATGTTAGCAAACAAAAAGTGGGGGCTCCTTTGAACTTGAACTTGAATTTGAACTTGTACTTGATGGAGGCCCCCCTTCATCCTGCCTTATCATGACCCAATATATCCACCTGCAAATTGTGACATGATGCAACCACTGAGGGAGGGTGGGCGGGCTTACTTCAGGCTGTGACGGAGCGCCCTGCTGCTGTCTCCGTCGCAGCCTTGCCTCTGGGAGGGGCGCAACCGCGCTCGGGCTTAAATAGCCCTGGTTCGCACCCTTCCCTTGGTCAATTGGGGTGAGGCAGGCTTGCCCCCATTGGCTTGTTTCTTCACCCTCCCTCCCAGCGGTAAAGGCCGCTGGGAAGGAGATGAGAAGATGGCAGCCCCCATTGGCTTGCCATGCGGCCACCTTCCCCCCTCCCCCACGCCAGGCTCATGGCCGGGCGGGGTGTGTGGGTAGGGGCAGGAGGGCTGGAGAGAAGGGCATCCGGCCGGGCCTCAAAACAGCCCGCCGGCCAGCCGTGATCCCCCTTGTTACAGTCCAAATATATAGTTCTGTCAAGTAGTGTCTACAAGTATCGGGCCCTTACTGGGGCATATAATTGACAGTTGAAAGAACATGTGCAATGTTTTCTAGTTCAGGTACTCTACAGACACATATTCTCTCAGTAGATGGCACTTGATGGAAATGTCTGTTTTTAACCATGGATTCTAGCTGCTCAAATCTTGCTCTGGTTAGAGCTATCCTATGGTACTGAGTCAAACCCATTTTGAGATATTTTCCTGTTTGAAAAGACAATTTGTTTTCACCCAATCATTTCAATGACCCGGTGTTTCCAAGTGTCTCAATGTCAGTTTGGGCATTCATGTCCAAGACTCTTTGTTTAAATGTTGCTGTGACCAAACTGCCAGATGAACATAGATATTGTGTTGAAAAAACAAGTTGTGAAATGATTTGAAGAAGCTGTTTAATCCATGAAATGTGTTGAAGTTGAAGTGTGCCCAGTTGTTCTTCCAGGCACATTTTTGGCAGTCTATCAGCTTCCAATTGAAGAATCCTTTACCAGTAGTTAAAGACTTTGATTACTGCTAGACTGTGAATGGAGTGCATGCTTGTTTCAGTTCTTACTGCTGCAGTGGGAGTATTCCTTTCTGTCCCCAGAATGGTACTTTAAAAGTGTGCTTGATTTTGTTCAAGTAATGAGACCTTTAATAGGCCCTACGATTTGGCACCATATGTTAGAACTAGTACAGTTTTTGCTTATGGACCTTTAAGATTGGGAGCAGAGAACTTGGATGATTGTTAACTGAGTAATTTGGCTAGCATTTTGAGCTTACTATAGCCTTTGTAGAAACTTGTTTGAAATGATTGGTCCAAGTCCCTGTATCTGTAAAAACAACTTCATTGGTGGCAAGCCTACCCCACCTCCCACACATCCAACAAATCAGCTTTCAACTTCCAGAATGTGCTGTTCTGTGATTCGGTTGTCCAAATGGGTGGTAATGTGCATTTCTGCACATTAAAAAAAAAAAAAAAAAACCTTCAGGGAAAGCTGTGAAGGCTTTTCCCATGCAGTAAATGGAGTTTTTGCTCCTCTCCTTTAAAAAACAGCAAATCATTGCAGGATCTCATTGGGACGAAAAATATTCTTCTTGAATTCGATGAGGAGTTCTCTCACCATCTAGACAACTTCCCATGGCAGACTGGGCCTAAATTGATCTAAATCAAATTAGAGCTGAAGGCAAATAGTGAAATTAGTTTCAAATTGTTTTTTTGGGGGGGAGGGGGAATTGCACAGCCTAACTATAGACCCATCTATTATAGTTACTATTGATCCATCTATGATAGTATTGCCTGATATATCTCTCTGGGATTCTCTTGTATCACCTCCAACCTTTCATATCACCCAGAGCTTGGAAATATTACATTTTTAGCCTACAACTTCCAGAACTCACTCCATCTAACATGGCCAGATATTATGTAGTTTTGAAAAGTAACTCTCCAAGCTCAGGTATTGCCTGATCATCTAACTGGTTACACTATGGATTGAGTTTGAAGCCCTTTACATGCTCTGCACAAAGTGCAACCAGAATCCAATGATTTAAGGTCCTTCCTGTGAATTTTCCATGACTCCAATGATTTTGAAGATCATGGAGTGGGGTTCCAGTGTTAGCACAAGTCCTGTCAATCACAACAACCACTCTTAGGCTTTCTTTTGGTTTGTTTGCAGTAACTTCCAGAGGGAAAATTATGTAACATCTTGTAGTTTAATGACTATGAGTTGATAGAAAGGATATACATTATGCATTTTGTATACCATTGCTTATTACTACATTTTATACCACAAGACATTTCTTCTAAATATAAAAGAGCCTTTATCAATGAAAATTTAATACAGTGCAGAAATATATAACCAGTTTCAAAAGCTTTGCTAAAGAAAAGGCTTCTGCTAGATAAATCATATCCAGGAAAATATAGCAGAGACACAAATTTGCACGTCACTGACGAATATCACCTGATAAATCATGTGGTGTCCTTTCTTCAGATATTTTTGATATAATGTTTCTCCCACCAATGCTCTTTTTTTCTTCAGTTCTATGATATGAAAAATCTCTTACATTTAAGCCAGCCAAAGGCAGTCATGACTCAGACTACAACCCTGTGTACACTTAATTTAGGAATAAGCTCTCTTGAATTTAGTGGAATTTACTTCCCAGGAAATATGTGAAGATTTGAGATCCTATGCCAGTGATATTTATATGGAATTAAATTAGTACAATGGAACCTTGAGACAGTGGACCCTTGGTATCCACTGGGGGCCCCCATGGATACCCAAATCTGTGGATTCTCAAGTCCCATTATATACAATAGCACAGAGAAATGGTGTCCCCTGTATCAAATAGCAAAATCAAGGTTTGCTTTTTGGATTTTTACAAAATATTTTCAAGCAACTGATGATGGATTTCATGGATGCCAAATCCATGGAAACTGAGGGGTGGCTCTAATAGTTTCCCCTTCCCAATATGTTCAATGAGATTAATTAAAACTCAACTGGGCACATCCTCCCATCTAGAGCAAAAAAACCCCCTAATATCAGAATTCTGTGGCCAGGACTGGTTCCCTCCCAAAAAATTTTTTTACTTCCTGTGGCAAGATAGTACCCTTGCCATTCCATGATAGACATGATTGGCCTGGCAATTGAAATTACTTCAATAATGGGAAGAGAATATCCTTGTCCATTACACATGAGAACAGCAGGCTATTTTAGCTGGTTCAGAATAGGTCCACATGAGTCAGAAAGCTCTTTCCTTTAACAGATTGCTGCTCCAAATATCACCAGCATCAACTGACTGTGGCAGGTGTCTTACTATGCTTAACCTTGGGCTGCTTTGGATCCTGTACTGGGAAAAAGGCTGTATATAATTTAAATAAGTAAATAAATAATGAATAAATAAAATTTGTTTGTGTTGATAGCTCTGGAGCTCTTCCTAGAACCAGGCTGTCTGGGCCCATCCATGATGGATGAAATGATTCTAACAAGCCCCAATCTGTGAGGATTTTACCAACTGCCATCAAGTTGTCAGCTGTTTGAGGAAATGACTTTGAGTGCATCTACACTGCCTCATTACAACAATTTGGTACTACTTAAACCATCATGGCTCTATACTACAGAAACATAGAATCATAGAATCAAAGAATTGTAGAGTTGGAAGAAACCACAAGGGCCATCCAGTCCAACCCCCTGCCATGCAGGAATACACAATAAAAGCATCCCTGACAGATGGCCATCCAGCCTCTGATTAAAGACCTCCAAGGAAGGAGACCCCACCACGCTCCAAGGGAGTGTGTTCCACTTCCCACTGTTTGACAGCTCTTACTGTCAAAAAGTTCCTCCTAATGTTGAGGTGGAATCTCTGTTCCTGGAGCTTGCATCCATTGCTCCGTGTTCTAGTCTCTGGAGCAGCAGAAAACAACCTTGTTCCATCCTCAATGTGACACCCCTTCAAATATTTAAACAGGGCTATCATATGGTCCCTTAACCATATTTTTTCCAGGCTAAACATACCCAGCTCCCTAAGTCTTTCCTCATAAGGCATAGTTTTCAGACCTTTCACCATTTTAGTCGCCCTTCTCTGGACACGCTCCAATTTGTCAATATCCTTTGTGAATTGTGGTGCCCAGAACTGGACACAGTATTCTAGGTGAGGCCTGAACAAGGCAGAATAGAGTGGCACTATGGCTTCCCTTGATCTAGACAATGTACTTCTATTGATGCAGCCCAAAATCACATTGGTCTTTTTAGCTGCCGCATCACACTGTTGACTCATGTTCAACTTGTGGTCTGTTAGGACTTCTAGGTCCCTTTCGCACATAATCTTATTCAGCCAGATCTTCCCCATCCTATATCTATGCATTTCATCTTTTTCACCCTAAGTGCAGTACCTTACATTTCTCCGTATTGAATTTCATTTTGTTAGCATTGGCCCAGCTCTCCAGTCTATCCAGGTCATTTTGAATTTTGATCCTGTCCACTAGGGTATTAGCTACTCCTCCTAATTTGGTGTCATCTGCAAATTTGATAAGTATACCCCTTATTCCATCATCCAAGTCATTGATAAAGATGTTGAATAGCACTGGGCCCAGGACAGAACCCTGTGGCACCCCACTGGTCACATCTTTCCAAGACAAAGAGGAGCCACTGCTGAGCACCTTTTGGGTTCAGCTGGTCAACCAATTACAAATCCATTTAACAGTTAACTTGTCTAGCCCACATTTTACAAGCTTGTTTGCAAGAATGTCATGGGGAACCTTGTCAAAGGCCTTACTGAAATCAAGGTAAGCAATATCCACAGTGTTCCCTTCATCTACCAAGCTGGTCATTTTATCAGAAAAAGAGATCAGATTAGTCTGGCATGACTTGTTTTCTCTGAAACCCATGTTAACTTTTTGTGATTATGGCATTGCCTTCTTAATGTTCACAGACTCTCTGTTTAATGATCTGCTCTAGAATCTTCCCTGGTATCGATGTCAGACTAACTGGACGATAATTGTTGGGATCCTCTTTTTCCCCCTTTTTGAAGATGGGAACAACATTTACCCTCCTCCAGTCTGCTGGGACTTCTCCTGTTCTCCCGGAGTTCTAAAAGATTATTGCCAATGACTCTGAGATTACATTTGCCAGCTCTTTTAATACCCTTGGTTGTAGTTCATCTGGTCCTGGAGATTAAATTTATTTAGATTAAGAAGGTATTCCTCTACTACCATTCTGCTTATTCTGTGCTGGATTTCCCCTATTGTGTCCTCTGTTCCATTATCCTCAGGTTGATCACCCTTTTCCTTTTCTGAAAACACTGAGGCAAAGAAGGTGTTGAGTAATTCTGCCTTTTCTCTGTCCCCTGTTTGCATTTTGCCATCTTCTCCACATAGTGGCCCTACCATTTCCTTCTTCCTTTTGCTGCAGACATACCCAAAAAACCCTTTTTATTCTTCTTAACCTCTCTAGCGAGCCTGAGCTCATTCTGCCCTTTAGCTTTTCTGACTTTACTCCTACATGTGTTCACTATCTGAATTCTTCTTTCGTGATTTCCCCCTTATTCCATTTCCTATACATGTTCCATTTAAAACTTAGCTCCGTTAAAATTTCTTTAGTCATCCATCTTGGTTTCTTGAGACACCTCCCATTTTTCTTCCTTATTGGTACTGTTTGAAATTTTGCCTTCAGTAGCTCCCTTTTGAGAAAGTCTGATTCGTCTTGAAGTCCCTTCTCTTTTAGTATTAGTATTTCCCTGAGTTTATTGAAATCAGCTCTCCTAAAGTCATGGGATTTATAATTTGATGAGGTTCTTAGAATTCTTTGCTAGAAAGCTCCAGTGCTATAGTTCAGGAGGAAATGGACTAGAGCTCACTAGTGGAGAAGTACCTCACCATACTGCTAACCAAATATTCTGCAAGATGGAAATATAAAAGGTAGATTGATATCAAACTGCCAATAACCATAGTGTGGATGTAAAAAATGTGTATGGCAGAATCAACTCTGTCCTCTTGGTCTGGTCATTCTCTAATATGTAACCATCATGATCCTTCCTCCCCATGTCTGTTATTAATTTTGTGTAAAATCTTGCTATCCTTTCCAATGATATGTTCAATTTCAGTTTTCTAATAATATGTCTCATTTGGACATATGTTTACTCTAGTTCTGTCTGCTAAATTATCTTCCAAAGCTCTTCTGGCAGCCAGCCTTCTGGTCTCAAATTAGATTTATCATAAATGATTTAGACAACGAACAAGTTATTCTTTTCATGTAACCAAAGTATAATATTAAATGCAGTTTGTTGAGATTTTCTAACTCTTTGTTACCACAGATTCTATACTCACTGATGTTATGCTTAGCAGCCTGGAGCAATAACTCCTTGGGCAGTTAAAAGATGCAGACTTGATTGTTCAATAGATTTTTCCCAGTCCAAGGCCAGAAGCCACTTGTTATGGCCTTCCCAGACAGACAGCTGCAAAAACTTGGATGATCTATATATACTTTGTCCAGAGCATCCCAACAAACTTGGCTTGGAGCAAGGAATGGATCTGCTGCAAATTTTACAGGTACAAACAATGGCCAGGATCCCAAGAGCTCATTAAGTGTGCATAGAAATTTACTCCAACTCATAGGTCTGGTCCTCTTTTCCCCCATTTGTATTACAAGCTAGTACTACAACTTGTCTGAGTTCCAGAAAGTTAATTTCAATTTGGGGTGGGTCACTTTTGACCTAAAGAAGCAGAGGCATCTCAGAAGTTGAACTGAGTATAGAATCCTATGCATGATATACATATTCAGAGAACATCATTCACTCTCTTATCTACTTTTGAAAAGGACAGAATACTCTCTTGTATTTGAGTCATGTTCTATAAAATAACATATGTAGATCAAAACTATGAGAAAGCATGCAATTTTCTCCCCCTTCTGTCTCTTTTTGTAAGGATCTCATCCTCATTCAATTTTATTTTACAGAAGGAAAATGAACAGCTTTCCTGAAATGAGTGTGTACAGTTGCTGGCATATGACAGATTTTATCCTTGAAATGATGGAAGAGAATGCAAATGTCCATGGACAAGCTATTGTTCACTTTATGCAAATTCATCCTTCCTTGCCTCTCTCTATGGAGTCACCATTCTTCCAAGTAGCAATGTTTCATGTGCATTTTTGTTTTTGCCTTGATATGATGGATGCCACCAAAATATCCTCCCTTTTATTATTATGAGGAATTGCATTCCACTTGATGCCTAGGCATTTGTTACTTGAGAATCAGGCCTGTATATACACAGGGCCATATGAAGTCAGTCCCCAGAAACAAAACCTCTAAACTTGTTACAAAATAGAGAGAAGATTGTCCTGCCACTCTGGACTTTCAGTATAATTGCAGCAATACAACAAGGACCAGTCATAAAATCCAATCCAACTATACATGTAGGAAGAGCAGCCAGCTGGGATGCTCTGGTTCACCTCTGCTTAGCTATTGCAGTGGTGGTTGTTTTAAATAGGGATGGATAGGGATAACACACATCCTGGGCAACTGAGTTTTTGCAACTAGGTATCTAAGACCTATATTTGGAAACAAGAAGCCATAGCTTAATATTTTGCCCTGGTTACAATATTGTGCCCACAATTAGATGTTGTTTTTCTGTTCTCGTCCTTTGTCACAGGTAGTCCTGCACAACTTTCTGCTACACAAAGTGTTGAACAAGTTCCCAGCATTACAGACTTTCTCCTGCCATTTAAACAAAATCTCTTTCCTTGCAATTTCTGTTCGTTCATGTCCTAGGGCTTATCTAGATGAGAGGATATAATGCTGATTCCTGCACATTATTGCAAATTCACAGTAGCATTCTTTTGTTTCCATGGTCTTTTGGCAAAAATGATTGTATGCAATGCTATCCATGTTTAAAGTGCACATGCCCATGAATCAAGATGGCAGCTGAGTAGATTCATATGTTATTATTCTCCACATGTTGTTGTTTCTGCTGCACAGTATTTTTTTTAACTTTAAAGCAAAGGTGTACAAGTGAGACCTTCTGCTTAAAAAAGTTATTTATGAGTCTCAGTGCAGCAAAAAAGTGCACTATCGCTAATGTGAAAATCCAAAATTGCACTTTCCTGCTTCCTTACCAGCAAGCCTGTCCCCATGCATACATCCAACCAATCTGGTCTCCAGTTCCACCCTCTCTGAGAAGGCTTTTCCTGTAAAGATTTTGGAGTTTTTTGCCACCTCCTTCTGAATACTATGAATCTCCTACAGATCCCATTGGGACAAAAGGTGTTCTCCTTGAATCCAATGAGGAGTATTTTCACCATCTAGACAAGTCCCTGATCACTGGGAAGAACAGAAACTGAGCTCCATATCCTACTGGTATCCCAACTAGGGTACCTATTGAATCAGTTGTTGAATGATGAGCCAACAATTACATGTGTGAATATGGCTGGGAACAGGCTTATGGTAAAGGATAGGTGTTGCATTTTTTTTAAGAGTTCAAGACAGTTGAAAGTGATTTTTTTAAAGACTCTATTCAAACATTTTTTTTGTGGGGTTTGCAATTAAAAATAAGCAGCCTGTTTAATTACAAGGCTCTAAAGATAGGGACAAAAGTAATGTGCATAGTAGTATACCATGGAAAATTGTGTGGGCTTGTTTTTCTATTTTTGGTCTCCCATCTAAAAGTCATACTATTATTTAGCAGTCCTTTTTTCCCTTCCCTTTTTCCTTTTTTTTGGGGGGGGGGTCATGGTAGATTCAAAACATCCAACTGCCATATGCCCCAAATCTATTTTTAGATTGCTCCATGATGGTCATTTTCATTGATCAGAGGAGAACAAGTTGGAAAACAGGGAAGAGAGAAGTCAGACAGCAGCTGGTTGTGTTGCTGCATCCTGTTGGACAGGCATCCTCCTAGACTTTCCAGGGTTCCTCTGGGGTCCAAAAGGACAACATCTTCCTGCCACCACTTGCTGCCATGTCAATCTGCCCCCCTCATCTTCCCCTGGCCATGGGGATGCCCAGATATTTTACAGTGAGTTTGAGTGCATTGGGAGGGTGGAAGAAACTTAACTAAGTCTGCCAATACAGTGGGAACTTCAAAAACCTATTCAATATATCCTTTATCCCTGAACAATGAAGTAACATAGTCATTATTTCAGTGAAATTTTTGTGTAAGATTCCAGTATTCCAAATGTAGAGAGTGCTTCTGATGCCTGGTGCATGAAGGGCCTAAACTATTTCTGCTAGTGGATACATCTGTAATCGTATTCAATTGTAATGGAATTGTTCTAGGACTAGCATTGCCAACATTTCAGCTTGAAGCTGTGTTGTTTTTTAGTAAGGCAAATGGGACAATAATGTAAAGTGACACAAAAATAACCACTTAGGACAGCAGCAATTACAATTCTGACTATGGACAGATGACATGTAGTTTGTACCCTCCACTAACTGTATCAGAACAGCTGTGCTATTTACCCTGTAGATATCGCAGGCTATTTAATTTTATAAACCACCATGATTGCCTCCAGCACTATAAAATAATCATGCACAATAATAATTCATAGAAATCTTTCAGAACTACAGTGTACTTGTAATCTGCCATTGTATACAGCCATTTTTTGCATGTGGGTGATTCTTGTAGGGATACAGTTCTTCATTAAGTTTCTTCTTGAATGTAACAATGAGTAATTTTAGCAGATTTCTTCCTTCTGTGAGAAAGTCTTTGAAAATCTAGCAGTTTTCAAAAGCTATTCACAATTTGGAACTTATTCTGAGCAAAATTTGGATGCAATTGTTTTATGAAGAAAACAATTTCTGCAAAGAAAACAGCATTTTCCATATGAGAAATAATATTTCAACATAGAAATATTAATTTATGAATAGAAAATGATCTTTTCTGTGCAAATTAACCATGTACAATTTTAAATAGAATAAATTGCCAAATGGAGCATTTTCTGCTCAGGAAAAAAAAAACATTTTCTATGCAGCAATTAATATTTCTGCATTTTTATATTATTTTCCATGCAAAACATGCTGTTTCCTGCATAGAAAATACTGTTTCCTGTGAAAATAACACATGCAAATTTTGTGCAGAGTAAGTCCTAAACTGCAAAGATTCTCGTCAGTCCAGTCCAGTCCAGGAAATTTTTCATCAGAGTTTCTCAACACTCCAAAAATGTATTTTTTGACCATTTGACCATTTTTTGACCATTTGTCAAATATTTTAGAATATTATTTCTATCCCTAGAATCTTGTCCACTTGTTTGTCCATAACTTTTTTGGAACTTCATAAACGCCACCTTGTTTTCCCAAAGCCCAGTTCATACCTGGGAACAACTTCCTTCACCATCCCATGTAACCAGACCCAGCATATATTGTGTGAACCAGCAATGATTTAATTCTACTCTATTCCAATTTCAGTGATTGATGTGGTCATTGTTTAAGCTATGTAACAATGTAGTGGTAGTTGGCCATCATTTCATACTTCTCTTTCTCATGTCTAATGCTTAAATTGGGGATTACATTGAGGAAACATGGCCATTGGTATGCATGTCAGCGAACCTTATTGTGAGCCACAAAAGAAAATATATTTCACAGTAATCTAATGCATCCAAAACACAGGTTAGTGAATCCATCACACAGTCTATCACAATAGAGAGTGATTGTGTGAACATGTTTTACAGCCTTAGCAAACAAAGTTGTTTAGTCTGTAAAACATGGGTCACAATATGATAGTAATTAGCCTATCATCACAAAAAGGCTCTCACCCCTTAGGAATATCAAGATCTGTCCCAGGAATCCTTCACTAGGATATCAATATAGGGGGTTATATAAGTTCTCTCTCTCTGGCTTTTCGTCGCAAACGAAGATTCAGGAAGGACTCATCCCGCGCTTTCTGCAAGTGCGCTGATGACTAAAAAGGCCAATCCGAGATAAACAAGTCCAGTTGCAGAAAGCACAGCAAAGGGTTTCCTTGGGTGATGTTTTTGGGTTGTGATTCTTTCTGCGTTGTCGTTTCTCTTCAAGACTTGTTTGGCATGAGTTCTCAAATAAGGCTGCAGCATTGTGGATAGTGCGTCTCCATGCCTCTCGATGTGAGGCCAGGGCGGACCACTGTTGGTGATCAATTTGGCCGAGCCTGAGATGTTGTTTCAGGGAGTCTTTGTATCACTTTTTTGGAGTGCCCTTCTTATGCTGACCCATGGTGAATTCACCATAGAGTAGTATTTTTGGGAGGCGATGGTCCTCCATCCTAGAAACGTGCCCTGCCCAGCGTAGCTGCATTCTCAATATTATGGCCTCAATACTGGTGATCCCTGCTTGCTCAAGGACAGCAACATGCGTCACATAGTCAGTCCAGTGTATATTTAGGATTGTGCGTAGACAGCGCTGATGAAAGCACTCGAGGAGTCGTAGGTGGTGGCGATAGGTGACCCATGTTTCAGATCCATAAAGGAGGATAGACAGTACAATGGCTCTATACACACTGATCTTTGTGCTTTGCCTCAGGTGTTTATTGCTCCAGACTCTTTTGTGAAGTATATAAGTAGAAGTGTGAGATATCTTCTGCATCTCCCACACTACTAATACAAATCTGTACACTTCTTGGAGCATGCCTGTATCTTCCATTCAAAACTGATGTGAGTATACAGTTGTCCCTCCATATCAAAAGATTTGGTATCCATGGATTTAAGCAACCACAGATTGAAAATATTCTTTAAAAAATAATAATCCAAAAAGCAAACCTTGATTTTGCTATCTTATATAAGGGACATTATTTTGCTATGCCATTGCATATACAGGGACTTGAGTATTTATGGATTTTGCTATCCACGGAGGATCCTGAAACCAAACCCCAGGGTCCACTGTAGTTTGAAAATGTAATTCTGTAAATGCAGTTCTCAGAGAAGCAAAGCTAAGCATTTGAAAGTACTGAACTCTTTCATGATTTGTTTTCAGCAAGTGATATCAATGTGATTAGCTGGAAGATTTGATTATATTTAATTCCTGATTATTGTCTGTCTTGTATATCAATCTTTCACTTTGTTTTTAATTCCCTGCATAATAAAAAATACCTGGTGAGAGGGTTTTTAGAGGTTAGTAACTCTTGATATATCTTAGCCCAACCACCCTTCTTCCATTGGTTTCTGAAACAAATTTCTGGGAGACAATTTTCAGTCATATCCAAGATGCCTTTGTGATACAGAAGAGCTGATCCCTTACCTTTTACTGATACCATGCCTGTCTCTGCTCTGAGGAGGAGTACTGGTGTTTCCCGAGGTACAACCAGTAAGTACCTTAGGAACTTAATTTGGCAAACATCCAGCTCTTTCAAGTTGTTTTGCTTTACCTCACAGATCTCAATACTATATTGTATTTGAGCAACTACTTTTCTCAGAAACACTTTCAATGCTAGAATTACCAGCCTGCCTTGCCTAGATGATTGCTAGATAAACAGACAGACAGACAGACAGACACATAGCTTGGCTGTGTTCTGTGCTATTATTTTAATATTCTGTAACTGACTGAAGAAACTTATCAAAATGTACCTTCAAATATTCAAAGAAGACTTGTTCTACATTATTTGCATCTAAACTCCAATTAAAGTTGGGTGGAAGTTTGCCCAAACCCCTCACCTTAGATTTAGCTTGATTAATTACCCCCACACCCCCCAAAAAATTCATAAAGCTTATTCATATGTCTCTTCAACCCAATTTTGTTTATGGATAGCAATACCATGTCATTAGCATATATTAGACTTACTGTTTTACAGTTACTTAGGACTTTATCATACCAGCATGTTTTCTCACAACAATCAAATCAGTGAAGCAAATGGGATCATGCCAGTTTTTAAAAGTTCAGTATCACATTTCTCTGCAATAACATGAGTTTGCTGCAAGTGTGTTATTTTGGCAATCCATGGTCCCTTCCACACCAGCTCACCATATGTCCTACTCAGTATATGCGTGCCTTTATTTTTTTTCTGTGACTCTATAATTACAGGAAAACAATAAAATCATTTATGCAATCACATCAAAAATTAAAATTAGAAAATCCCAAAGTCACAAAGTAAAAACAACTTTGGCCTGCTTGGGAATAGGAAAGGGTAGCAGGAGAAAGGGAGAGAGAAGAATCATGCCTCCTCATGCCATGTGACTGCCATCATATTGTTACTGCAACAAAAGGGACCTATCACACCAGGGCCAGTTATGGAAAAGCAGTGATATTGGGAACCATTAATGGGTTTTCCCCATCATGAAAAGGTGCTCTACAGAAATGAATAAAATGCAAAACAACAACAGGATAGGCATGATGTCATGTGATAAATACTGGTCAAATATGCTAATATCATTGTAATTGCAAATACCAGCCATGTGTTATAAAAGTCCTTAATGTTGTAGGAAACGGTCTGAGCAGTTAAATTCAGTTATGATATTATTAGTATACAGATTAAACCGCAGGGCTGTCAGCAATCAACCTTGTTTAATGCATTTTAATATATAAATTTATATAATCATTTCTACAACTGTTGATGTTTTTGTATGCTTTCATGTCATTACTGACTTATGGCGCCCCTAAGGCAAACCTATCACAAGTTTTTGTTTTGTTTTGTTTTGTTTTGGCAAGATCTGATCGGGGGGGGGGGTTGCCTTTGCTGACCTCTGTGGCTGAGAGAGTGTGATTTGCACAAGGTCACCCAATGGCTTTCTATGGACAGGTGAGTCTCCAGAGTGCTACTCCAACACTCAAACCAATATCTGTATCATCATAATTGTATATGTGTAAAATTCCCAATATGGCTATGCATATGTAAGCTGATGTATAAATGATGTAGGCAAGGGTTGCACTTTTTGGATATTGCTTGTGTTGATATACCTATTTGAACTGCTGATTATATACTTACTGATCAAAATAAGATTCTTAAACATGTAGTAGCTGTGTTTCATTTAGAAATTTAGGTAGGCATCTGTAGTTACTTTCATCCAGCCTGCTGAGGCCAACAGCCACATGTACTGAAACTTTGTACACCAGACAACTGTGCACCATGTTAGTATAATTGCTATGCTACAATAATTGACAATGATGCATATGATGCATAGTGAACAACATTAAACCACCCTCTGGCTTCTTGGTCAACATTAAAAGGACATCCTGGTGGCAAGAGCTGTTCAACAGTGGAATGAACATTCTCAAAGAGTTGTTAATGTTGTCTTCTTCATTGGACATTTTTAAAGATTGAATGCCATTCTATCAGGATAGAGAGTTTCCCCTTCAAGTCCCATGATTTAAAAGGATATTGTTTTTGAGGATCATGGAGGTGGAAGATACCACAGCCATCCAGTCCAATCCCCTGCCTTGCAGGAATACACAATCAAAGCATTGCTGGCAGATGGCCATCCAGCCTCTGTTTAAAAACCTCTAAAGAAGGAGACTTTACCACACTCCAGGGCAGTGCATTCCACTGTTAAAACACTTACTGCCAGGAAGTTCTTCCTAATGTTTAGGTGGAATCTCTTTTCCTGCAGTTTGAGTCCATTGCTCCATGTCCTTGTCTCTGAAGCAGCAAAAAAACAAGGTTGCTCCCTCTTCAATATGATATGCTTTCAATCAATTAAATATGGATATCATGTCACCTCTTAACCTTCTCTTCTCCAGGCTAAACATACCCCGCTCCTCATAGGGCATGGCTTCCAGACTGTTTACCATTTTGATCACCCTCCTCTGAACACGTCCCAGCTTGTGTGATGATCAGGCACACCAGCTGAATTTACGTCACCACTCAGTCTGGCCACCTTGTCACTTACGCTGCCACCGCTTTTGTGACACAGGGGTTTTTCACATCCCACTGCTGCCCCAAACTAACTGTGGAGACCACAGTTCCACAATTAGATGGATAATACTTGCATCTATGTGTGGGTGTTCACAGGGTTAGAGTGCCAATTACATATCAGTAAGGGCAAATAAATTCATGAGGAGACTGGATGTGAATAATAAACATAAAGATGGGTTTATTGTTTTAACAAGATAACAGAACTATTTTAGTCTTTATTTTTGACCAACCTCTGTTCCTTCTAATATATATTCTCCCTGCACATACATATCCCTCAGCTTCACTAACAGCCATACACATGTTCCAACCTCTCCTCATCATATCCCATCACCCACTCCCCTTTCAATGGTCATCTCTCTTCTCAACTGTCATCTCTCTCTCCCCCAATTGTCATCCAGCCCTTTCACACTAGGAGACCCCTCCCATACCAGTTTCCTGCCACAGGACTGGCTACTTCATGCTCTCTTTCCCCTTGCTCTCCAACATTCCATCAGCCACTCATAACATTCTTTCCACATCTTGTCAATATCCTTCTTGAACTGTGCTGCAAAGGAGAAGTTAAGTCTCCTTTCCCACTCCTTGGGTCCTGTGACCTGAAGAGACAAGTCTGGAAACATCCTTTTTGCCCAATAAGCTCAGCGTGACTAAAATCCTTTCCCTCCCTGACTAGCTAAATGGCCTCCTATTTAACTGCCACACCTAAAGCCAATATCCTATGTGTTCCCCAAAATCAGTGTAGGGTAGATAAAACACCTCCTGGGAAAGGAGAAAAAAAAATCCTACTCAAGCCAATGCAACCAGTGGTTGGCCAGAGCCATGACCAAAAAAGGAGTTCACAAGGACAAAGTAGATTTATAAAGCTTCTGGCTCTCTTCTCTTACAAGATATTCTAGCGTCTTCATTTCTCTCCAGGCCTGTAAAATCAGCCATCTCCACAGCTATGCCAGTATGGTGTGCTATGTGTCCAGATGTGTCCAGACCAGGGTTTCACAGGAGCATGAAGAGAGGAAGGAATTCCTCATAGTGGTCATCTAGCAAATGTGTACACATGATAGATCTTTCAAACGGCATATGTATTTTTTTATTATTATGTAGACAGGGCCTGAGATTGTGGAAATGGACAAATTATCTTACATATCAGACAGGAAACCTAATGGTAGATTTGGGAAATATTGGAAATACTTGAAAGACTATTTGATAAATAATTTTAAGTGTTTAAGACGTTTGGATTTCTAGACTAAAAGTTAAATTGTATTCACTAATAGGAATAGTTTATGGTAGATGAAAGTATCTATAAAGAGTGTATTTCTGAAGAAATTACAAACAGGCATTATTTTGTCTTTATGGTTTAATAAGAAAGGTTCATACTATAAAATAATAAATAAAGGTGTTTCCTCATAAGTAGAGCACTTTGTGTATATGCAGGTGTTAGTTTTGTTAGGTCAATATGGGTTGATTTTTTTGATAGTTGGGTTTATATGTTGGTGTAATGGTAGTATGGGAGGCAGATGTGGGTAGAATGTATACTGTATATACTGCAATGTGTAATGTATACTGTTATATTTTTGTTTGTTGAGTTTTTCTTTTTTCTTTTATGTTATCAATCGTATTTTATGTTGTGTTAAAATGGAATCCAAATATATTTTAAAAAAACAACAACCACAAACCCAAGCTGCAATAGATTCTTTGTGGGGGCCAAAAAGTGACGTATCCTTACACTGTGTATGAAAGGCATCACACAGGGTTTCAAACAGTCTGCAGTCTTAAAGATCCCTTCTTCCATGGGTTCCTATCCATCCTGGCAACCCATTTCTCCAGTTTATCCATTTAGGGGATGCTTTCAAATATGTTGCTCTCTAACAATAAAACTAACTCTATCTTTGATGGCAAAAGTGTGAAGTTTTTTCCTCAACCTCTCCCCGCAATGCTCCTGAGGCTCTAAGTGTGAAGACATCTCTCTCTAAATGTCCCTGCAGTTCCTTCATTATTTCCAGCAAGGTCTATGCCTCTCTAACCAGGAATGTGGCCTAGATACTAGGTGACAGGAAGACCACTGAGGATCTTTTGGGGAAACTCCCTGCATCTGTTCTGAGCAGAAGTGCAAGTGGGGGGTGATGAACTGTAAGGAACTTATGTACTGTCACTTGACTGAGTGGTAGTGGAAAGAGGCTTTAGGGTCATCTCAGAGTCTTGCCAATTCTAAGCTACTTTTTTTGGAAATGACTGGTACTTCCTCCAGATCTGGGCAAAGCACTAAATCCCAACAGGGGTTTGTTGCCACCTCCGATGCACAAATTACTTTTCTCCGGGGAGCTACCCTGAAGAAACTACAAAGAAGCACAGGGTAATTCCCACCTCACCGAGAAATTTAAAGGCACAACAACCTGAAATGGTGGCACACAGCCTGCACAAACCAAAGTTATGAGCTTCTGCATCTTACGCCCTCCATAACCATAACTTGGGAGCTCCTGTCCCTAACATGTGGTGTGTGTGTGTTCCTATTGCCTAGTACCTAACTCTTGGATCCCACACCACGATAGACCCAGAGATAGAAAGGAATTCTCTGGGATAGTCAGTAGAATCATAGAATCATAGAATTGTAGAGTTGGAAGAAACCACAAGGGCTATCCAGGACCTTGTTTTCTCCCACAGCTCACAGATGGCTTCTCGTAGCTGTATTAGGGGAGGCTGCCTGGCAAAGACCAAGAAAGAAAGGGAAACAGATTCCAACCCCACAGTAGCCCTTAGGGCTCTACTCACAGAAAACTGCATTCACATGCACTCATATAAAAGCCTGCTGGAGCCTGTACAGGTTTCCCTACATCTTCGCTCCCTGACCCTCATGTGTCAACTCACAAGGCAGGGGGTGCAGGGGGTGCCCGCATTATCTGCAAATCTTGTTACCCTAAGAGATGGGGGTGCTTTACAGCCCCACCCATGCCACCAAAAATTCTATTATTATCTTGGGGGGAATTATTAGTTCAAACAAGATGCCTGTGAGAGGAGGGTAACTTTGGTAATCTTTTTACCTATGCACAACACTACTAACTGCAGAGAACACTCCACTTCAAGTAAAACAAAATAATTTTATTGGAAATAAGACAGAAAGTAAACTAACATCTGCAACATATGTTCTTAAGAACCATACAAGACTATTGGAAAGAAAGGCAGAAGTGTTGGATAGAAAGAGAGGTTTGGGGAAGACAGGGCTATAGTTATCAGTCTCAAAGAGCAGGGTTCTGTGTAGCAAAAATACTCAGATTATTGCCTGAGGGTGTTACAGAGTGCCAGCAGAGAGATGATGTCCAAATGTGGCATTCTTTGCTGGGGTCTAAGGTCAAATATTTATACCCTATTTCATATCCTGAAGGGGTACTCTGGTTATAATAAAGCCTGGATGGCTTTCCCATGGGATAGACAAAGAATGAAACTCAACTGATTGCCTCAGTTCTGGAATGACAAAGACATTGATGGTTTTGTGACAACCTTGTAAGGTTGGACAGGTACGGGGTGTTCCCCAAAATGCTACTGGAAATTCCAAGAAAATATCGATTTTCTAATATGTTGGGGAAATTAGCAGTAACTCGACTTTAGCAATGCAATAGGGGGCAACAAGGGGAATTTGAACCTATGTATACCAGTACTAGCCTGGATGGAATATGCACACATGTGAAATGAATTATTAAGAGTTCAAAAATTAACACTAAACACACACACAGTCACACAAGAAGCATTCACACAAGGCTATAGAAAGGCAGTAGAAAAGGCTTGGATAGGGGAATAGCAACAGGGTTTGTTGTGGGTTATATGACCTGTCTTGTAGTCTGAAGTTCATTGAACAATCTGGCAGAGTGGATGGAGAAATCTGGAATGGCTGCACAGAGGGGCAGAGTTTTCCCTGGAAATGGGAAATGCGTCTGTGTGCAATGAGGCAGATTTTGAAGGTCATTATTTACATCCTCAAATATATCCTAAGTGGAGTAATACTCCTGGTCTGAAACAATAGATTCCAGGACCTTTCAAGGGTTACACAATGGTTGCACAATGAGTTTCCTGGTCTTCCTGGTTCAAGGGTTGCACAATGAGTTTCCTAGTGTTTGAGAATAGGTAGCTGAATATGCCAACATGTTGCAAACTGTCCTTAATATCAGATTGATTGGATTCACAAAGCCTGAGCTGTCTCTTTAATGGCTGGGGGATTAAGGAGAGGAAATTTGAAACCAGCACACAAAGGATTGCTCCATTCACCTATTATCTCCCTTTTAGATATACAGTGGAGACTCTGTCCTTTTGACCTTTAAACCTTTTGACAGTTTCTCTTGCACTTTTAAAACTAGCCTTAATCTTCCCTAGGCCAAAGCATGGCACTCAGTTCATTTTGAGACCATCTTGCTTTTCCCTGTGGAAGGCCACATTAATGAACCAGATTATTCATATGCCAATTTTATTAATACACCAATTTTATCAACATGTCAATTTTCTGGGGTCTCTGGGGTGGTATATCAGCCTTGCTATCAGGGAGTTAGGAGAGATTTTCTTTGGGTAGAGATTAAAGACTGGCCACTTAACTGCTTGATGGTATCATTGCTGGGAATGCCCAAGGCTGGAAGAAAGGATTAGCACATGCCCTGTGAATGACTGTGCTTATTAGCATAACAACTGTGTTTACATAAACCCATTATTGGGGCTTTCCCCATAATATTAACTTGTGCTTTCTCATCTCAGGTCATCATGACCTCCAAATGACCTCCAGTCTGCCTCAGCCAATATAACTCAGAGAAGTGTTTAGTATCTCCAGGTATGAGATACCTTGGGGAGGGTCCACTAGGGCATGGTAACACAGTCTATTTCCCAAAAGTCAGTCTTCTGGAGGAGGGGGTTCTTCAGAGATAAATATGCCCTGCAATGGTGGTTAGTAAAATTTCCTGTCCTTTGTTGCAGCACATAGTTTAGAACACCGTCCTATAAGTACACAACAGGATTCCAGTTTATAGGTATGTGTACTGTGAAATGAGTCCCGTTGACGATATAGGACTGCAGTCAAAATTCACTTTCTCTCTCTCACACAGAATGTGTTATATAACAAATGGCTGTATAACACCTGTCACATTCCAGATTATTTTAGAACAAGGAAACCTAAAAAATAAAGTTTAGATTTTAGAATACAGTATGTTATTGTATTCATCTATTAGGCTACTGTACAAATTTCGCCATTTTTCTGTTTGCTTGGTGTGAACAGGTGTAGATTCTTATGGGTGCAATTTCCTTTTAACAGGTCCTATTAAAATGCCATAGAAAAGTTATAACAAAGGAAATACCTTCATTGTTGTTAAATAGCAACAGTTGCATGTATGCTAACTGGGGACATGTTAACTATATTGCATATTGATCCAGGTATATAAATATGTAACAGAAAAAAATGAGGTAAAAATACTTGCCAGCGATTCAGTCTTAGTGGAGGTATGATCTAGGTTTCTGGCTTTAGGATATCTGTCTAAAAAAGTGTTTCCCACCCACATTCCATTTCTTTCTGGAAATGTACACTAAAAGGCCAATATGTATTCAATTCGTGCAACGGGTAAAGAGAAAAGCTGTTGGATAAATTCTGTTTCCACTTTTGTTGTCTTATTCCTAAACATCAATTTATTTTTTTTAAGTGTTGTTTGCTGGCAGATCATTAATATCAACTCTTCATTTCATTAGATGTGTTGCAGTCCCAATCTAAATTTGTCTCTTATCTGTACTTCTAAAACAAAGATATAAGGAACTGCCCACAGTGTATGTATCTACTATATATTCCATTTCACCTCAGTTCTCTAGTGTCTACAGCAAAGATCTTTTGCTGCCCAACCATCTGACTTTCTTTCTTTTTTTTAACTGAAATGACAAAATGTCTGGGAGTTGCTACTAATAAACCACAGGATCTACTACTGAGCTGTGGCTCCTCAGTACAGGCAGCATGCCATCGCTAAAGGCTAAGTGAATTCTATAAGTCACTAGAAAGAATGATGTATCAGAATAATATTTTGCTCTTCTGGTTTTTATATTAAAGTCAGTTCCTTAATGGGTTCTGAGGCTGAAACAACATTCCTTGAAGACTCAAGAGGAGATTTGCTTCTGGATCAGTTTTACTTCCTCTCTTCGGGCTCTTTATTAAATGAAGCTCAAAATGGTCTGGGCCAAGATATCTTGTTGCTATAAATCTTTCATGTTTCCACTTGGTTTCACATGCATTGCAGAACAGCTAAGTGGTCTCAGGATGTGTTGTTGCTTGATGGCTTGACACGGTTCATGGGATTATCAATATAACGGAACTTTAAGATTCTTTCCCCCTCAGAGGCTATTTTGCTTCTGAATGTAAACTGATTTAGCTAATTTAAAATTGTCTTTGTTCTTGAGCTCATAATTATTTTACTACTACTACTACTAATAATAATAAAATTTATTTATACCCCGCCCCTCTGCTAAAACCAATAAGGGTGTCTTACAACAATTAAAACTCTACAATACCAGCTAAAAGCACCACCCACCCCCACCTTCCCCCATAAAAAGACACTAAACAGTATAAAATTAAAACCATCTAGCTAAAATCACATTAAAAACAAATATACACAAGACTAAAAAAGGCCAGGAGACACAGCTCCTGAGGCCGGGATCTAATCAGGAAAGGCCTGCCAAAAGAGATCCATTTTTAGTGCTTTTTTGAAGCTACTTAAGCTCGTCATCTGCCGGATCTTGTTCGGCAGGCCATTCCATAAATTGGGGGCGATTACTGAAAAGGCCTTCTGGGAGGTTGCAGACAGCCTAGATTTTTGTGGCTGAAGCAAATTCCTCCCAGAGGAATATCCGTTTCATTCAGAAAAATACTTTTCAATCCATACACCACAGAAAACACAGTATGAGGATTCTGAGGGGATAAAGAAGTTTGAAGGCCCTTTCACAGCACAATTTCAGTGCTGTGCTTCCACTTTAACAGCCATGGTTCCATGCTATGGATTCCTGAGGTTTTCAGCTTAAGAAGGGGTATTTAGAATTCTTAGCCAGACAGATGTAGTGTCTCTCTAAACTGCAAACTCCAGACAGAGAGATTGAGGGCACTAGTTTCCACCTTTGGCCATCAAATTTTAGATTTCAGCTCTCAGAAGCCACAGACAGCATGGCCAATAGTCAGGAATTCTGGGAGAAGAAAATGCACATATCTGGAAGGTCTACTGTAGTGCCTCAACAAGCTGCAAACCTCTGGATTTAATAGAATGTCAAGTTCTATTTCTAAGCAAAGTAGGTGTTGCTTGTTTCCAGGTTGTGTGACAAGTAACACTTGCTGAAATTCCTTCTTCTATGCAATCTTTAAAGGTAGAGGAGTCCTCTCCAGTTTTCAATCTGGCAACCCTAGTTTAAGGGGCAACACAGAACATATTTTAAAATGTGCATTATTGAACAAATATATAAAAGGAGACATGTTTCAAAATGTGTTAAAATTGTGTTAATTAGATAAATTTTGCAAAGAAATGCACAAATCAGAAAAAAAATGCACAAAATTATTGTGGAAATTTCAGTGTAACATGAAATGTCTCCCAACATGATATGTAGACAAGGTATCTCTTGGGAGAAGGTGCTGATGTGAACCTGTGTGTTTTTGCATTTCTGGTTTGGTTCATATCAGTTAATGAAAAGAAGGTATCACAGAGCGACTGATGTAAACCTGCATATTCTTGATATTTCTAGTTTGGTTTACTGTCAATTAACAATATGTTTCCAAACAATTCAAACAGCTAGTGGTTACCTTCAGAGGTCTGCATGATTTGAGAAAGGAGTACTTCAAATATTAGATGCCCATCAAAATGTATCTTCTCTTCCTCATCTGCCAGGGTGCAATCCATTCTACCACCAATGGACTCTGAAAGTTCATTCCCACCTCTTCTGTTCCATGTGTAGATCATGCCTAAGAGTCCATCCCACTTCAGCCATAGAAAGAGAACAAAAAATGTAAGGGGAGGGGGATCTACTGTTGATACAAAGATAAACCAAAGAATTGTTGTTGATCACTAGTTTCTTTTGTATATCTTTTGACATCCACAATTGTTCTAGTAAGTCTTCATGTATAATAGCAGATGTCACAGAGATTTTAGATTTTAGATTAAAGTTCTGTTTCCCTCTAGATAATAGCCTCAAGGGTGGCTTTATGGTGGGTAATATGATTCTTATATTGTGAGCATACCCTCTATAAACATCCTATGAATTTGGATGAAATAAATCACACTTGAAACAAATGGGCATCTTTCCATTGATCTTGAGTTTTAAAGTAGGCCTTTCATCTGTAATTCCACCCCACCCCCACCACAGTCAATAGATTCATTTGAATGCATGGTGACATATGGTTAATTTTGAAATAACCTTTCTGATCTAATCTTGTTTCTAATGGTCAATTTCTTTCTCACCACCCTTCCACAGAGCACAATTTACTTGCCAGCTGCACAAACCAGATGTATGTGCTCTTTTCCCCCCTTCCCTGGATGTATATTCTTGCAGTACAATTTAGAGATATGTTTAATTTTCTGCCAGGCTCTGCAGCTAGCAGGAGTAGCAGATGTGGAAGAGCCTAAGGGGTTACTTTGGTAGTGTTGTAGTAATAAACTGTTTCACACATGGTGTGTGTGTATGTGTGTTTTTCTTTGATCTTAAAAAAAAAAAAAAGAACTAGAGGAATTATATATACCAGATCAGCTGTGGTGTAGCCAATACTATGTTGGATTGAGACATGGATTTATTTCATTTCTCAGCTATGAAGATCACTGTGTCATAATCAGCATGCCACTATTTGTCAGTCTCATCTATTTCATGATGTTAGGGTTAGGCTAGATATACTTCATGAAGTTAGTGCCAGAGACTGGAAAAAAAATAGTTTGGGGATTGCAATTTTTGTAAGCCTTCTTGCCAACTAGTTGTAAGAAGATAAATCGATAGATAGATAGATAGATAGATAGATAGACAGACAGATAGATATTTCTAGGTATATTGTTCTTGTTATTAATTGCCATCAAGACAACATCGACTTATGGTGACCTTATGACTGAGAGGCCCCAAAACACCCTGTCATCCACAGCCCCAGAGAGGAACTTTTCAAACTCCTGGCCATGGTTTCCTTGATTTGATCTATCCACCTGTAATGTGATCTCCCTCTTTTCCTAGTGCCTTCCAAGTTACCAATCATTATTATCTTTTCTAATGAGTTGTATCTTCACATAATAATATCCAAAGTATAATAGTCTCAGATTAGTCATGTTGGCTTTTTAGGGAGAGTCCAGGCATGATTTGCTCTTGAACCATTTAGATGTTAATTTAATTCTACAAGTCCAGCCCTCTAACTCCACCTTCACTCGATCTTAGTTCAATTCCATTCTGTATGCTGTCTTTCAAAAAGAGAATAGTAGTAGTTAGGGAGACCACTAAGAAGAAGAAGTGGAGGAGACCAGAATCCTGTTGGTCAATGTGTAAAGTTCCACTACAAAAGCAGTTGGATATTTAAAAAAAAAAATCTCAGTGTGGGAAATACACATTCAGCAAGGTTCTGGAAGTGGAGCTCTCCATCTGTGTCATTGTACATGGGCACACATTCTATACTGTGTGTGTATGTGTATGTGATGTTATTGTGCATTGAGCTGCATGTTTGTTTGCACATTCCATACCTTGGTTCAGTTACAGAACATTCTCTCTGGCTTTTCTTCGCAAACAAAGATTCAGGAAGGACTCATCCCGCACTTTCTGCAAGCATGCTGATGCCTAAAAAGGACAATCCGAGATAAACAAGTCCGGTTGCAGAAAGCAACACAGAAGGTCTCCTTGGGTGATGTTTCTGGGTTGTGATTCTTTCAGCATTGTCGTTTCTCTTCAACACTTGTTTGTCATGAGCTCTCAAATAAGTCTGCTGCATTGTGGATAGTGCATCTCCGTGACTCCCGATGTGAGGCCAGGGCAGACCATTGTTGGTGATCAATTTGGCCAAGCCTGGAACATTAACATTCAACATAAGGAGTGAATAGTAAAAGTAATGAATAACTCTGCATGCAGAGACTTATACTGTACAACTCAGCCACGTGGGGACAGGCCCCATTTCCCTCAATGAAAATCAGAGAATTGAAGCAGTAAATCTGATCATTAAAACACCAATGCTGTACCAACCTTATATGGCCATGGTATTTCTCTATACAATATATGGATATACAGCATAGCTCAAAACGTCATCAGTGCTGTATATGTATAATCCTAAATATACACTGGACTGACTGTGTGACGAATGTTGCTGTCCTTGAGCAAGCAGGGATCACCAGCATTGAGGCCATGATACTGAGGACACAGCTGCGCTGGGCAGGGCACATTTCTAGGATGGAGGACCATCGCCTCCCAAAAATAGTACTTTACGGTGAACTCACCATGGGTCAGTGTAAGAGGGGAGCTCCAAAAAAGCGATACAAGGACTCCTTGAAACAACATCTCAGGCTTGGCCAAATTGATCACCAACAATGGTCTGCCCTGGCCTCACATCGGGAGGCATGGAGATGCACTATCTACAATGCTGCAGATTTGAGAACTCACGCCAAAGAAGTCTTGAAGAGAAATGACAACGCAGAAAGACTCAGAAAGAATCACAATCCGGAAACATCACCCAAGGAGACCCTCTGCTGTGCTTTCTGCAACCAGACTTGTTTATCTCGGATTGACCTTTTCAGTCATCAGTGCGCTTGCAGAAAGCGTGGGATGAGTCCTTCCTGAATCTTCGTATGCAAAGAAAAGCCAGACATATGGCTATACAATAAGAACATTGATAGTACATAGATGAGCATATTTAAAAAACAGACTAGGCTTTTGGGAGATCAGATTTTGATACCTGCTCAGTCAATGAAACCCATCTTGAGCAAGTCTTACTCTCTCAGTCTCAGAGAAAGACAAAGGCAAACCCACTCTGAACGAATCTTGCCAAGAAAACATTATAGGCTCACCTTCGGGTTGCCATAAGTGGGAAACGACTTGAAGGCACACAACAACAATAGAGAGAATAGGTATTTTCTTTCAGATAACATTCATAATAATAGCATTTGATAATGCATTACCTATCACGTTTTATCAGTATTTGTATTGGAAGATCCCTCCTGAAAACTAATTGCATTTTGCCAAATTACAGGGAAATTAAAAATGGTCACAGAAATCATCCTCAACAACTTTCTGTATATGATTTAATCAAGATGGGCATGCATGACAGATGTGACTGCACGCACAAATTGTCTTGCTTATCAGCAGCTTCACCTTCTCTACCATCTTTAAGACAGGAGAGCCCAAATTTCTTCTAAGTGAGTACTTCCGTGAATTACTTTCTTAGGTCTTAGAATGGCAACTTAATTTTTTTATTCCACTTTTCTCCATCAAGTTAGAGGTATCCACCACAGGGGGGCTTACTTTCTTTGCCTGCGCCTACAGCATAAATTATTTAATCCAAAGGGATAGCTTGACCTCATAAATCAACACCTGGATCAAGCTGGTTAATTTTTCAGAGAACCATCAGAAAATATTTGATCCAATGCACCTAGGAAATGATTTTTCAGTAAAGCAATAGCAATCCCTGCAATTCTACATGGATTGATGTACAATTCCTTGCATTTAATATATCAGCCTAAAAAGTGGTGTTATGTTATAAATGGTGTTTGTGCAATGGCAAACTGACAGGTTTTCCCATATGGACACCCATTCAAGTTCGTGCTGAAACAATATTTTCTTTGATGGGTACACATTTTGATTCAGCATTAGCTGGTTGCTCTAAGCAAGGACCTAGGTGGCTTGACTGTAATCCTTCTTTTCACCTTTTAAAAGGTATATCACATTATATTTACACCACTTGGTAAATGATTATTATGCTGCCTTTTCTGGTTTGTAGATCAGGTACTAATAAATGTTGGAAATTTTGGAAGCTCTAGAGAATGTGTGGATTCTCTGTTTTTACCTAATGAGCTATACATGTCATACAAAAACTTATGCTAGAAATTTCTTTTTCCTGGTTAGGTTCAAAGGTGCTACTGGATTCTTTTAGGCCTTTTTATGGTATACATAAGGTAGTGTTCTTAAAAATAAATCCAATTGTAGTCCTTCTTAAAGGAGATCCATCAAAATCAACAGGAATTAAGTTAGTTGTAATTTATCAGTCCCAATCATTTCTGTTGGTCTGTCCTAGGTTGGATCACTGTAAGATTTAGCCTGTGGAATTAACATAGGGTGGGTTCTTACATGTATATTTGCTACTTGATGGCTGCATCCTTGTGAGGAAACCTGCAGATGTGAAAAAGCCATCAACAATCAACCAACAGTGTTCGCCACACATTAGCATGAAGACTTTTCATGTTTCATGCTGTCAGTTCATATTCTGAAAATGTGAAGAGCCTCCAATGTCTGTAGAAACTAAATGAATCTATGCAGACTCCTTATTTCTTAATATTTATCAGATTAAGAAAATAGCTGCCATTCAACAAATTGGAGAATGTCTTTTTAAAATCTGATTCTTATGGAATTATTTTCTGAAACCTGTTCAATGATACTATGGTAAAATGCCCACGCATCATGCAAACTGAAAATCTATGCTTAACAGAAAATGATGATTCTTTTAGCTTAGCACATGGCCACCATTTTATTCACTCTTATTCAATGTATTTTTCAAGGTTATGTGAATCAGCCTCTACTATTTTTTCTATTATATGACTGCATTGTTGCTTGTTCTCAGAAGTTAAGCATGTGCTAACCAGGGAAAGACCATCAGTATTGCACTTAAGGAATAGTCTCTAAAGAGGAATTTGATAGGCATATGACCTTGCTGAAAAGTTGGGGTTGCCACTTGCCAGGGCATGTGCATATAATTTCATCAATGTCTTCCATTTCAGATTTTGGAGAAACTATTCAAGGTGCTGAATCTATTTTGGGGGTTGACTTCACATTCCTTTAAAGTCTGGAATAAAACACAGAGTAAATTCACCACACCCCTGATATAGAAGCCACAACTGTCATTGTCTTGATGGATGGTCTGCTATCTTTATTTTCCAACAATATGATGACCTGCATTGTCATGCCCTCCCCTGGATTCTGGGTGTTAGAGTAGAATCCATAGAAGGCCTTGACATGAGTTTGGTTCCTGGACTGGTTTCCCTCTGCTTAGGCCTCTCGGTCCCTGGAATACAGCCAGTCCACCTTTAGCCTGGGAATGTTTCTTCTCTTGAATCTCCAAGGTCATGGCACCTGGTCTCATTTCACCCTGTCTCCTCTTCTCCTACATGCTGCTCTCACACTGAAGGGCTTATCTACTATCTCCTGTTGTGCTAGCCTCAGTCCTGGCTTTTACATGTTACCAGAATACAGTGCCTTGCTCAATAAAGAAAAAAAGAAAGAAAAAAGGAAAAAAAAAAAAGAAATCTTGTTGAGTTAATGTGAGTGTATTATTGGTGCATCACATGCATGTTACAGCTGCAGTGTGATGTGTTAAGATGGCTGCTATAAACACACACACACACACACACAGAGAGAGAGAGAGAGAGAGAGAGAGAGAGAGAGAGAGAGAGAACATTGTAGTTTGGTGTTTCCCCAGCCATGTAGTTACAGGCCTAACTGATACTTGCCTTTATGGCTTTTCATCATCAGGCAAAGACTTTTTTAAAAAAATACCTTCTTCTGCTTTAATACGTTTCTTATCCTCTCCTCCTCCTCCTCCTCTGGCTTTTCTTCGCAAACGAAGATTCAGGAAGGACTCGTCCTGCACTTTCTGCAAGCGCACTGATGACTTAAAAGGCCAATCTGAGATAAACAAGCCTGGTTGCAGAAAGCACAGCAGAAGGTCTCCTAGGGTGATGTTTCTGGGTTGTGATTTTTTCTGCATTGTAGTTTCTCTTCAAGATTTGTTTGGTGTGAGTTCTCAAATAAAGCTGCAGTATTGTGGATAGTTTGTCTCCATGCCTCCTGATGTGAGGCTAGGGCGGACCATTGTTGGTGATCAATTTGGCCAAGCCTGAGATGTTGTTTCAGGGAGTCCTTGTATCGCTTTTTTGGAGCACCTCTCTTATGCTGACCTGTGGCGAGTTCACCGTAGAGTACTATTTTTGGGAGGCGATGGTCCTCCATCCTAGAAACGTGCCCTGCCCAGTGCAGCTGTGTTCTCAATATCATGGCCTCAATGCTGGTGATCCCTGCTTGCTCAAGGACAGCAACATTCATCACATAGACAGTCCAGTGTATATTTACGTTTCTTATATGTTTCATTGTATTATATTGATGTTAATGTTACTGTAAGCTTCCTTAAGAATGGTCCCAGAGAAGAGAAACATGTCAAATAAAGACTGCTCACCCTAGCTGTGTCTATAGAAGATATTCTCAAACTCTGGTCAATGGTCCACTGGTGCTGTATTTGTTCCATTTCTTTTCAGTTGGTCTGTAAAATGATCTTGGATCAGTTGACAATAATGGCTGTACTCAGACCTATGCTTATATTTTGTGCAGAGCTTGTCAAAATTACATCTTTTAGGACTACAACTCACAGAATCCTCAAGCCAATATCCAATGTTCTGATTTTCTGATAATAGAGATCAAAGACCTTTGAGAAATGCAAACAAAGCCCTGCTTGAAAACCTCAGAAACTTTTGTCTTGCTCCTGCATACTGTGAAAATATTTGCTTTTCAGTTTCAAAGATGCATTTTATTTTGGGTGTGGGTGTGGGTGTGGGTGTTCAGCCTTTGAGATTTTCCAGCAGTATCCATGTGTGAAGGGGAGCACAGCAAAGGCTTGCCTAGCAGATATATAGCCAACCAACCACAGACCTCAGAATGCTATGAGGGGATCTAAGGGGGAAGACTATACAAGGAGAGGCTTGGCTGCATAACTGTCTGATAGAGGAAGGGGACAGGCTTAACTAGTGAGCTTGGTTTGCTGGGAGCTGTGGGTGTTTGGCATAGGAAAGAGGACATTGTATTGCAGTATCTGAGGGGAGAGCTCAGGGGAAGTTGTTACACTGAAGTAGAAACCAACAATGAGGAAGTGAGCCAGATTGCAAACTTGATGTTTTGATCAGCCTGTTATTCTGTAGACTTTTGCTATTACAGTTGTCCCTCCACATTCATGGATTTGGCATTCATGGTTTTAAGTATTCATGGCTTGTAAATATTATTTAAAAAATAATAATCCAAGAAAGCAAACCTTGATTTTGCCATCTTACGTAAGGGACACCATTTTGCTATGCCATTGCATATAATGGGACTTGAGTATTCACGGATTTGGGTATTCACGGGGGGGGGTCCTAAAACCAAACCCCAGCAAATGTGAAGGGACAACTGTATTTTATCTCTGCCTGAGTATGAGCCAATTGAGGGTTTTGAAAGAAAACTGGCCACACATGTACAAATCTGGACCCATATTAAAATACATTGGCTGATCCACTTCTGTAGCTACTGTACGGCCCCAAATAATTAACATAAGGAATGGTTTAAATGTTTTAAGAGTAAAGTGAGTGATAGGAGCCCAGGTTTGGTGAATATGTGAGATGTCACACTAGGAATGTAGGAAGGAAGGGAACTATTTCCCATACCAATGGAAAGTCTCCTGATTTATAATTTTAACCAATATGTTAGCCAGAATTTTGTTGCCCTTAGAAATTTGCACCTTTCTGAAGGTTGCTCTAGAACTCGAGGTAATGGGTTTGCCATCCAAAACTCATACATAAATGAGCACATTAGAAGAAAGTATGCATGCATGCATGTGTGTAAAATAATACTCATAATCCATTATATTAAGAAACATGCATGAAAATATTGTATATATCAAGCAAAATTGTACAAAAATGCACACACTAGGTTAATTATGCTAAAAATTGATACCAGGTTTTGGCGGGGGGATTGTGTGTGAATTTTGAAACAAAAGTCATTGTTTAGGATGAACTGAATTTAAGTGTCTCAGTTTCATTGAGTTTCCCCAGCTGGCCTGTATTTTCATTCTATCCAGCTTTCACATTGGATTGTAGGTCTTGGTGTATTCTTTCTGCATTTGGGCAAATTTGGGCAAATGTGTTCATTCATTTTTCCTATTGTGAACATTTATTTCTGGAATTCACCAGATTAACATAACTTTGTCCCAATGACTACAGTGTGTTTCTGCACATTATTCCAATTACGCACATTTTTAACCATTCACATTTTAAATAAATATATATATATATATACATACTTTTGTGCACACTGTTGTAAATGTGTGGTTGCTGAAAGCAAGGCTTGCATTTTCTCATGAGGCCTGGCAGGTTCACAAATGAAACTTTTAATGATTGACACATGGAATAACGAGGCAAGACACAGGAATTGGGTTGAAATATGGGCCACTTTATTGATCTTTACCTATTTAGTTATTTATTTCTTAGGGCATGCGAACCTACCAGGGGAGCCCCAGTGCGGGACCGGCTGGAGCAGACAGTCCTCCTGACCTGTCCCCCAGCTACCATGGGTGAATCACCTGAGCCCCAAGGGGAATCCCAGTGTTCAGGGTGCCCCCCGGGCACCATCTGCTGGGAGGCCCACGTCTGACTGCAAATCCTTAAGCCGTACAGCTTCTGAAGAGGATTGCAACTTGACGCTGGCCCCAAGGATAGCATACCTCTGCTGCACACCATCCGTTCAGATGCCAGTGCCACTCAGTACGGTCCATCCTTCCACTCAAATTGAGGTTGCCATAGGTGAATGCCGGATCCTTGTCTCCCCACTCCTGCAAGTGACCACCTATTTACTGAACTGCACCCAAGCCAATTGTCCAAGTCCAAAGTGACAGTATGGGGTAGGCAAAACACCCCCCGTAAAAGGGCAGGTAAAAATTCCTACCTGGCCCATGATGCGACCAGAACTCTCATACTGTGGCAGAGGTGGGTGGGTGGGTTCCATTTCCAGGGAAAAAGAGGAGGAGGCCAGGGGCAGCAAGGGGCTTTGTGTGAGCATGAGTGTGGTTTTGTGTGGGTTTGAGGCTGTTTCCTTGCTTCCCCTGCCTCTCCTGCTCTCCTCCTCCCCGCCTTACTCCCTTGCCTCCTGCCTTGCTCCTCCACTCTTCTGGGACTTGCTCCTTGCTCTCCTGCCTTACTCTTGGTTTCCCTCCCCTGCTCAAGGACCCCCGGCTTTGCCTTCCTTGCTCGCTCGCCCCCCCCCCCCGCCTGGCTTCTGTTGCGATCCGTTTGCTGGGCGGATTATGGCTTTGGTGAGCAGTCTGGTCCTTTGGCTGGGGGCGGTTGGTTTGTGCAGCTGTGAGGCAGCGTTCGGGGAGCCAGCGGCGGGGGTGGGGGCGGCTGAAGGGGAGCATTCAGAGTGGCAGCGTGGGTAGGGCGGCTGGTCGGGGGAGTGGTTGGGAGGGAGCGTTTGGAGCAGCAGCGTGGGTAGGGCGGTTGGTTGGGGGAGCAGTTGGGAGGTTTGGGGTGGCTGCGCAGCCACGAGGCAATACCTGAGACTGGCAGGTGAGCAGGGATGCAGGGAGGGCCCTGAGTTGAGGTCTTTGTTTGCCATTTTGCCCTGCCATGTGTTTGGGCTTTGGGCCCCCGGTGGGGGGGAGGCGGGTGAGCGGGGATGCAGGGACATGCCCACGGGGCTTCCTTGGCCCTGGTTGGAAACCCTTTGTTTGGGTTTCGCCCCGCCTTTGTGCCTTTGCCTTTTACCATGTTTTGGGGTTTGCTTCGTTTGGGCTTCAGGCCTTTGTTGTGAGGCTCTTCCCACCACATGGCCGTGTCCATTTCTTTGGGCTTCAGGTCTTTGTTGAGGGGCTCAGCAACCACCACATGGCCGGGACCTTTGTTTGAGGGCGTTTAAGTCGCTTTTCATTTGTATTTTCCATTTTGTATTTTTTTTTCTTGCCTTTGAATTCCTGGTATATTTTCTAATTTTAATTAATTTGGATTTTGAATTTTCTTTGCAATTTTTGTTTATATCTCGCATTTATTTTGTATTTTTTCTTTTGAATTCTTTGTATGTTCTGCCTTTGAATTCTTTGCATTTTCTAATTTTAATTAATTAGAATTTTGAATTTTATCTCGCATGTTGAATTTTATCTCACATTTATTTTGTATTTTCTCTTTTGAACTTTGAATTTGAATTTTATTTCACATTTTTAATTTTCTCTCGCATTTATTTAGTATTTTTCTCTTTGAATTTTTGAATTTGGAACATTTATTCTGGAATTCACCAGATTAACATAACTTTGTCCCAATGTGCAGTGTGTTTCTGCACATTATTCCAATTATGCACATTTTTAACCATTCACATTTTAAATAAATATATATACACAGACTTTTGTGCACACTGTTGCAAATGTGTGGTTGCCGAAAGCAAGGCTTGCATTTTCTCATGAGGCCTGGCAGGTTCACAAATGTAACTTTTGTCTAGGCTGCCAAGTATAACAACATTTCTTTCTGTGGAAAAGTGGGAAAGGGAGACAAACCAAAATGGAAAGATTTGTCCATCCCTATATGGAAGTAAACATTCTTTGTCTGCTCTGGTATACACTGGGAAAGTATCCCCTGTAACCATAGCAGCATTTGCCTTATTTACTGTGTAATCACCACTCTGAGTTCTTACTCTCTGAGTATATGAGTGAATATAGAATGGCTGCCTAAATGAACCAAAGGAAACCAATCAATTCTGACAACCTGTCCCTTTTGCATGTCAAGATGCTGTTAATTTTGCCTCAAAAGTGGAAACTGTAGCTGCTTTTATTTATGTATATATTTTTACAACACCTGCATAAAAATGCATCTATGATGCTGTAAATCGTTTTCTATGAAATCTACTGTCAGTTTCTCCAGGCTACAGCTCAAACTAAACAAATTTGCACTATTGCCTGTTTTTATCTTTCAGCATTGGTCAAATCTGCATCAGCTTAGACTGTTGACACTGATTTCAGTTCTTCAAAGAGAAATACAGCTAGTTTCATAGAGCATTTATGGAAATCCACTGTGAGCTGGCAGAGAGCCTATGAATACAAATGTTGATAGGGGGCAGTATATGATCCAATGAGACCACACAGCTTCCCAGTAGCAATTCATGTAACCATGGAAGGGTGTGTTTCTGTACATATATGACCTGTCTTTCATTATTGCTAGGAAGCAGTGATAGAAGCATTTGGAATAGAAACAATGAATAAGTTTCACCATTTTCTCCCTGCTCTTCAAGAACACAAAGAGTTTCTGTGCAATTTTTGTACACTTCATGGCTTTGCTGGCAAAAATTCATTTCCACAAGAATGCATATGGTTTTGGTAGGCAGAAAACATATTTTTATAAAGAAAACATGTTTTTATGCAGAAAACATACTTTGTGCAAAATACATTGATGTTTTGCACCTTTTTTTCCACTGAAAACCTGCAGGTAATCTGTCTTCGTGTTCAATAGTTATGAGACTATAAATTTGACTTGGACAGTCATAACTGCTGTGAATTCACATTTATGGTCATTGATGACCAAAAGTACACCCCAAACCCACCTTTTCAGACAGACAGACAGCACTCCAACTGAAAGGTTTTTGAGGTGCTGCAGATTGGGGTTCTGGGAAATGACATCCTCAGCACTCTCCCAGTTGCAAGCTACACTGAGACAGTTTGAAACAGAACTCCAACAGGTCTCTCCAGCTGCCTGTTCTTGATACACACCATGATTGGGAGAGTACTGTGGAAGAGATAATATTAGTTTGGCATGTCCTGTTTTTGAGAAACCCATGTTCACATTTAGTGACATTTACCTCTTTACCAATTCTGTGCTGCCTTTCCCCTATTGCATCATCTGCTCCATGTTCCCCAGGTTGAACATTGTTCTCCTTTTGGGGGAAGACTGCAGCAAAGAAGGTGTAGAATAGTTCTGCCTTTTCTCTCTCCCCTGTTAGCATTTTGGCCATCTTCTCCATGGCACAGCCCTATCACTTCCTTGTTCTTTCTTTTCCTTTGTGTATAACCAAAAAAGGCCTTTTTTTATTGTTTTTAACCTCTCCAACAAGCCTGGGTCTTTCTGTGCTTTAGTTTTTCTGACTTTCTCCCTACATATGCTGGCTATTTGTTTGAATTCTTCTTGGGTGATTACCCCACTTTTCCATTTCTTGTACATATCCCTTGTATATCTTAGCTCAGTTGAAAGTTCTTTAGACGTCCATCCTGGTTTCTTTTGACACCTCCCATTTTCCCTCCTCATTGGAACTGTTTGAAATTGTGTCTTCAATATATCACTGTGATGTAGGGGGGATTTCCACCTCCCACCCTGTCACCACTTTGTGATGGCAGACCTCCACGTCACCGCCAAACTATGTCTCCCAGTGGTATAGCACCAGCACTGAGGTGTGGCTATGTATTCCTGGCTGTGTCTCCTTCCCTGAGAATCACTCACGCCAGGCTGAATGTTTCTTTCATTAACAAAAGAATGTTTATTGTCAAACAAATAAAACTGTAGAACAAAGTTATTGGCCTGCACAAACATTCACTCTTTATCTAAGCCTCTATCTGTCTTGAATTACTCAAAGACTCATCTCAACTATCTAAATTGAAAACCTAAACTTAAAGTCAACTTAAACTAAACTGCTTTCCTCACTCACTCCCCCTTTATCTCCTCCAGAAGCCCCTCCTCCTTCCACCTCCTCACAGAGGATTGGCTCCTGGAGTACCAGGTCCTCATTGGTTCCCTGGCTGTCCATCACAATCACTTTTAAGAAACCCCCATCCATCATTAACTCCCTTCTCTTTCAGTATTCTTGACCAGCAAATCACCCCCAGTATTTTCTTAAGTTTACTGAAATCAGCTTTCTTAAAGTCTAGAATGCATGTCTGGCTATGCTTAGCTTCCCCTTTCTGCTGTATAACAAACTCCAGGAGAACATGATCACTCCCACTTAAAGATTCTGTCACTTCCACCCCATTAACTAGGTCATCAACATTGATTAGGATCAAATCTAATATAGCTGATCCCTTGGGTGACTCTTCCACCTTCTGGACCAGCCTTTCTCAACCTTTTTATCCTGAAGGAACCCTTGAAATAATTTTCAGGTTTCAACAAATCCTTGCATAAACATTATTCCATATACTACTATTGCTTTTCCCCCACAATCACAATTTCTTGAGGAACCCCTAGCAACCTCTTGAGGAACCCTAAGGTTCCACAGAACCCCGGTTGAGAAATACTGTTCTGGACAATGAAATTGTCTGCAAGGCAACTGAGGAATTTGTTGGACCTTAAATCTTTGGAAGAGCTTGACTTCCAACAAATGTCAGGATAGTTGAAATCCCCCATTACTACTACATCTCTCCTTCCTTAATGTGTGGTCATCTGCTCCAGGAAGGCATCATCAAAGTCCTCAGTTTGGCTTGGAGGTCTGTAGTAGAGCCCCACTACAACATCCCTGTTATTTCTCTCCCTCTTAATTTTTACCCGGATACTCTCAACCTGGCTTCCAGGATTTAAGTTATGGATCTGTTCACACATGTACACATTCTTAATGTATAATGCTACTCTACTTCCCTTCCTGTTTGCGCTATTTCTCTGAAATAGATTACATCCCACTATTACTATATTTCAGGTGACTCACCTCCAGGTTTCTTTTATGTCTATTATATCATATTTGCTTTACTGTGCTAAGAATTCAAGTTCATCCTGTTTATTTGCCATGCTCTGTGCATTAGTATAGAGGCACCTGAGACAATGGTCCATTCCCCCTATTTGCCCTTTAAAGTTTGTTTTCCTCCCACTTTTTGGTTCCTGTGCTATTTTCCTTTTTCTCCATATAATATTTGGGCTATTATCTCCAGCACTTGAACTCCTGCCCTTGATGAACTAATTTTTAAAAATCACTTTCCAAAAGCTTGCTGGAAAAGAAAAGTCTTAACCGTTTGCTGAAAGGAAAACCAATAAAGAACCATAATAACTTCCTCGGGGTAGGGGGGAGTTCCAAAGTGTGGGAGCAGCTGCAGAGAAGGCTTTCTCCTATGTTCCCACCAACCATGCCTGTGTAAACAGCAGACTAGAGAGAGGTGCCTCCCCTGCAGATCTTAGAGCTCGAACAGGCTCATATGGGAATATATAGCCCTTCAAATAGCCTGGGCCTGAGCCACATAGGGCTTTATAGGACAAAACCACACATTGAAATATGCCCAGAAACAGATTGGCAGCCAGTGCAGTTGTTGCAACAAGGGAGTTGTGCAACCCCTATAACCAGCAGCCATTAGTAATCCAATTGCAGCTCTTTGTACCAGTTGAAGTTTCTGAACACTCTGCAAAGGCATCCCCATGTAAAGTCTATTACAGTAATCCAATTGGGATATATCTAAGGCATGTGTCAGCACAGCCAAGTCAGACATCCTAAGGAATGGGTGCAACTGTTGGACTAGCTTTAACCATGCAAATGCATTCCTGGCCACTACAGATACCTGGACAGGGTCATCAAAGAATCCAAAAATAAGCCCAAGCTGCAGACCTGCATCTTCAGGGGGAGTGTAACCCTATTCAACACAGGCTGAATCCCTATTCCCCAACCTGCCTTACAACTGGCCAGGAGCACCCTTATCTTTTCTGGATTAAGGAGATTATCAGACATGGTGGAAAGCAGCAAAAAAGCATGTTCCAAACCACACCAGAACAACAGGAAGAGAACAGGAAGGGTGACATTATCAGAGGCTGTGTCCTTCTGCCATCCTGGAGGTATAGCATCTCCTCGGATGAGGCTTCCTTTTCTTATTGACGGGGACAAGCCATGAATAAAATGGGGTGCCTTACTCATGGCTGTGCTAAAACCAACATTGTCTGATAATCTTGTGTGTTCCTGTTCTCACCATGATCTTCTGACATGGTATTTGCCACACCTGATAATCTCCTAAATTTCAACAGATAATCAGTCTCATCCACGAAACCCTGGAGTTGGGAGGCCACCATATGTTCTAGAACCTTGCCCAAAAATGGGCCATTGGTGACTGGCCAATAATTATCCCATAGGGTGAGGTCCAAGGAGGTGTTTATTTTTTTAACAAGGGTCTTACAACTGCATCCTCTAGGCAGGCTGGGAACATGTCTTCCTGGAGAGAGGCATTTCATACCCATTAACCATCTAGCCAGTCTTCCTTTGGGCTCATTGATAAGCTAAGTAGGACAAGGATCTAGCATACATATGGTGGCTCTCATTTCTCCAAAGATCCTGTCCACATCCTCAGGCTGCACAAGCTGAGCACTATTTATTAACATTAGTCAAGCAAGAGCCAAGGCTACATCCATAGGATCTGTATTAATTTTAGCCACCACACCTGCCTTATCCAACTAGGTCTCTGTGATACAGGCCAGGTCACCATGCTCAACCAGGTTTATGTCCTAAATGGCAGCTGTTTCCCCATTCACTAACCCATTCACAGGAGCATTTTGAATCAAGGGAGATTGTTGTCATGACTACCCAGACTGTTCAGAACAGAGACAGTTTAGCAACAGCCAACACTCAATTTTGGGTTCTTCTCCCATGAGCATGTACTTTCCCTCTCTTATTCTGTCTTCCTCTTCCCTGAACTACTGGAATGGTCAGTCAGTTTTACGTTGATACCTGGAAAACCTCTAGAACAGATCATTAAATGCCAATCTGTGTGCACTTAGAAAAAAAATGCTATAATTACTAAGGGTCGGCATGGGTTTCTCAAAAATAAGTCATGTCAATCCCATCCTGCCCTGAATATCTCAACATTACCTCATAAGGAATTTCTCCTTTTTCTTGTGAACCACACAAGGATTAATCTGCTCAGTATGCACATTTCTGTGAACTTTGTACCATGCCCCTTGAGTGCTTCAGGGAAGACAGCACATCATATACATACTGGAGCCGTGCATGTACATTTCTGAAATGCCTGCTCATATGCATGCACAATTCAGATATCACCCTGTTCATTTCTGCTGACACAAGATTTGCAAAAAGTCACTTGACCAGTGCAACATCAAATTTTCCACACCAAGGAACTGAATTCAGTTCTACCACATCCTAGGTAATCAACCTTCTCACACTATCCTCCCTTTCAATATTTCCTATTAGACAGATGACAAGAAGCTTTGAGATGAAAACCTTAGATTTTGTGATTTGTATTGGCTAAAGATATTGTTCAAGCTCTCTGTTGTTGTTTGGATCCACACCATCTAAAAGCAATTTCAAGAAGCATTTCTGTACAAAGGGAAAAGGAGCATTTTGTCATTTATTTTCATATTAAGGAGCAATCTGCAGCCCAGTGTGGATTGCAGGTGTTCTTTCTGAGTACAATGAAGCTATAAAAGGATTGGATTATTTTTTTAAGGTTGAAATGGTTTGTAAAAATTTTCTTAGACTAATCATTTTTCCTTCGTTAATTGTCCAAATTGGATAAAATCTTACTTCTTCTTCTGGGCAGGCAACTTATTGTTTCTTGGGAATGAGTCACACCATAGAGGAGAAAGAGAAAGAGTTACCAAATAAATAAATAAATAAATAAATAAAAATAAAAAAATAAAAAAATGAAGATTCTAAAAACTTGTGTTTGCTATAATGCCACAGACAAGTTTCTGTATATGCCCTAAACTTTGTTCAGCATAAAACCTGAGGTTTTATGGCAGTTTACCAGACATTTCTCAATTAGCAAATTCATAATGGCAGGTAAACTTATATGAAAGTCAATTAGGGCTACCACTTGCCACCCATCTACTGCTTCAGAGGTTTCTTGATCAAGTTCCACAGCTGCATTTTGTGTTTATACGCACAGAATCTGCAGAAGATGATATATATTATTCTGAATAGCTGAATATTATTAATTTCTTAACCCCATCTAGGGTTCCATTCATGCCCTTCTTCATTCCATTAATCTCTGCCCATTTTCAGATTAGTTTTCCCTGATAACTGACCTGGAGCATGGTATGATTCCTAAGCATGCTGAGTTCACTTTGGATTGATTTGTTCACTTGGGTTTTTAAATGGTTTTCTGTACTTTTGCAAATGTTGGAATTTGTCTGAGCAGCTTGAATGCCTGGCTGAAATCCTCTTCATATCTTATGCATGTGTAAATTCTGCTGTTCCAGTGTTCAAATGTGAAAATCCTCATCAGTTCCAGGTCATGGGTCCCTTGAACACTACAGAATTATAGCACTATGATTCCACTCTAACAGCCGTGGGTGCATTTTATGAAATCCTGGGGATTGTACTTTGGTAAGGAACTAAACTGATTTTCCAGAGAAGCTGAAATACCTCTCCTTGAACTGCAAACCCCAGGATTCCATTGGATGGAAGCATAACAGCCAAACCAAAATCCATCACACTATTATTGTATAATATGGAATGGCCCATGGAGGTAGAGTTCTGCATGCAGATCCATTGCTTGTGAATTCTGCATTTTTCTGCCCATACTGTTGAGTATTCCATTGCACACCAGCTTGCATATCTGGTTGCCATTCAACACAAAGGTTGTGTAATGCAACAGTGTGCAACTTAACATGTGAAGTTAACACTCCAAAATTCTGATGTAGAAACTCACTCCATGTGATATTTTTGAAAGCCACATCATATTTATTTCAAGGTATACAATATCTTAAATCTCTAAGGCCTATTTAAAAGCTATTAGAGAAGAAATCAGGTGAGCCTCTTATGGGAGGGCATTCAGTAAAAATGAGACCACCACAGAAAAGATTGTGCTCCTTATTATCATCATGCTGATAGCCCTTAGGGACAATCCTAGGGCCTTGGCAGGTTTATTCAAGAGGAAGCTGTTCAGAAGACCTGTTCTCAAAACCATTTAAAGATGGTCACCATCAGTTTAAGTGGGTCTTGGATTGCACTTCAAGCTTTTAAATACAGCTCAAAACCTTAGCTTTGGAGCATTTGTAGTTGGAATCACCTCTATTCTCTTTTAAAGCCATGATGTTCAAGGTTAACTGCAGGACACTAACACTACAGGGCATAATGAGCAAGACTTTCTCCTTTGTATGAATAGCTATGCTGCATCCATACATTGCCAATGCAGCAGTTATTGTGCTATGTAGATTTTTGTTTACCCTCTTTGTTTAATGGTGCACTCTCTTCACAATAGTAATACATTATTAATAATTGAAACACAAGAGATTTGAATATAAGCATTCATTACAGAAGAAAACCATCCATAGCACTGGGATTTGCATTTTGTTCTCTCCCTGGAAAATGAGTAGCTGTCCCTTCCCCTCTCCCTCGCTCTTTTCCCCCCTGTTTCTTAATTTAAAGCCACTATAGAGTATAATTCTCTGTCAAACAAATTACACTGGCCACACATTGCTGTTGAGTGCACATTAGAGGACATCCCATTTAGTACTACTCAGATATGTTTCTTTGTGAACAATGTTTTAATTTCAGGAGGTGCTGCATTGAAGCAATTCTTTTATTTTCCTCAGGAACGACAAACCAATGAGTTGCTCAGAAAGAGTTTTTTTTTGGGGGGGGAATCAGGCAGGTGGATTGTTGAATTTTAAAAGGCTGTTCATGCACAAAGCTTCGTACTTTCTTATTTAGAAGTCAAATTATGCACATCATCTTGTATTTGGTTGACTGACCAAACCCAAAGGATGCTCACCAATGGCTCCTCTTCATCCTGGAGAGAAGTGACTAGTGGGGTGTCACAAGCCTCTCTCCTAGGCCCAGTGCTATTCAATATCTTTATAAATGACTTGGATGATGGGATAAAGAGCATGCTTATCAAATTTGCTGGTGATACCAAATTGAGAGGGGAAGCTAAAACCCCAGAGGATAGGATCAGAATTCAAGATAACTTTAACAGATTGGAGAGCTGGGCCAAAACTATCAAAATGAATTTCAACAGGAAGAATGTAAGATATCGCATTTAGGCAGGGAAAAAAAAAAGAAACACACATATATAAGATGGCTTGATAACAGTACATATGAAAGGGATGTAGGAGTCTTAATAGATCACAAACTGAACATGAGTCAATGTGACGTGGCAGCTAAATAAGCCAATGTGGTTCTAGGCTGCATCAATAGGAGTGTGTATAGTGTCTAGATCAAGGAATGTAATAGCACCACTTTATTCTGCTTTGGTCAGGCTTCACCTGGAATACCGTGTCCAGTTTTGGGCACCACAATTAAAGAAGTATATTGACAAGATGGAACATGTCCAGAGGAGTGTGACCAAAATGGTGATAAGTCTGGAAGCCATGCCCTATGAGGAGCGGCTTAGGGAGCTGGGTATGTTTTAGACTGGAGAAGAGAAGGTTAAGAGGTGACATAAGAGAAGAGAAGGTGAAGAGGTGACATAAGAGGTGAGGAGAGACGGTTAAGAGGTGATAGAAGAGAAAGTTAAGAGATAGACATGAAAGGAGAATAGCACATGGGGCAATTGATTCATATTACAGGAAAAGAGATTCCACCTAAACATTAGGAAGAACTTCCTGACAATAAGAGCTGCTCAATAGTGGGATACACTGCCTTGGAATGTGGTGGAGGTTTTTAAACAGAGGCTAAATGGCCATCTGTTGAGGGTGCACCGATTCCTGAAGGGTCCACAGAATATCCCAACTCTATGATTCTATGATTCTGAATAATCCAGGCTACTCTCCTGTCTTCAGCTTAAATGCCCCCTCTTTTGGCATCAAACCCCAAAATTAAAACTGCTGTAATTTGTTGTGGTTCCTTTTATTCAGATTTTCATCATACCACAAACTGTCAGTTTCATCATGAACATGAGGATTCTGCCTTTAGGACAATGACGATAGAAGCATGGGACTGTCCTCCAACATGCCCTCTTCCCCTGTTATTTTGGCCTCCAAGTTTCCCACTTGTACTCAATTCAATTTCCAAATCATCTAGTAAGAAAGACTGACACTCAGTTGTACCATGCAGAGGAGTTCTAAAAATGTAGCATGCCTAACAAATCAGAGTGCCCACCTAGTGATGGAATTTTGAAATTTCAGGATAATGGCATGTGTTCATTACATACCTGGAGCCCCTGAAATATAAGCATAAAAAGAGCAACGTGCATTGTACAGATTTGCATTTCATTCTCCAGACTTTCAAAGACAAAGCCTTGCTAGTCTGTTTCAGTGGATTCACTGATACATAAGGGAAACTGGGTTTTAATTAGTGATGTAAATGTAGAGATGGTTCAATGATATTTTAAACAATCATTCTCATAGGCAATACTAGGCAGTTTTACTATTTTTCTCCCTGCTGTGAAAAAGTCCTCAAAAACTGCACAGAAGATTATTAACATTTTGGGATTTATCTTCTGGCAAAAGAAGCACACATGGATTTTTGTTCAGAAAATTGTATTTTCTGCACAGGAAATAGCATTTTCTGTGCAGACAATCATTTTTCCCCATTCAGGAAGATTGCATCATATATAAGAAATTTCATTTTCAGTGCAGAAATCTGAAGTGCATTTTTGTATAGAATAAGTTACAGCAAAGATTTTCATCTATACAAGAATATCCTTCTCAGGGTTTCCCAAGGTCAGGAAACCTGTTTTTCTCTGCTTCTCAAATATTTTTAATATCCTTCCCACCCCAAGTTTTAATCCACAGAAACTCATCCTTAAAGGGGCAAAAATGACCAGTCCTCTAGAAGGAGCTAAACCACCCCCTTAGTTTTCCCATTAGTTCCTTTAGTTGTATCTTTTGATCAGCATGCCATCAGTTTACAGTTTGCTGTACTACAGTGCAGCCAATTGCACTGCAGTACATCAGAGGACAAGAGCTCATGCCAAGGGTATTAATAAGACTGGCTGCCATGTACACACCAGTGTAAGCAGAAAGCAATTTGTAAATACCATATAAGAAAATGTACATAAAAACCATAACAGAGCAGGACATCCATAACATGTCATATTTACGGTGTTGATGAAATTCTGTTCCCTATTCAGTTTTCCTGTCAAAAATGCAAACCCTTTTCCATAAATGCAAAGTGGTGATTGCTTGGCAGTTGTGGAAAGGGGGAGCTGATGGTGGAGTTAAAGGAGTGACTGTTCAGGGGACAGGCAAAGAGTACCCAGCTTGTGGGGGCAATTAGCTAACACACATTGGAAACTGCTTAATGCAGTGTAGATGTGTAAATTGCTATTGCTTAAAAACAATTTGTAAGCTGATCTGATAGCCTTCTGGCTGAAGAGCGGGGTATAAATAACTAATAATAAAAAGAGTGGAATGAGTGAGATAGGTCCAGCCCACACACAAAAAAAAGTGAAAAGGAACCAATAGATAAATGTGATTGAACAAACAAGGTAAACGATGTGGGAACATGGACTGACAGTAATACGGAAGAGGAACTCAAAATAAAGTGGAGTAAAGTTGAGACATATTTATGTTTTGGAATGTTGCAAAAAGTAATGGTTAAGAGATGCCCACCTGATGCCACCTTTTTCTCTGACAAAAATAGAAACCAATGATTCATTTCCTTTTTTAAAAAAAGACAAGGCTTTTATACTATGCAACTAAAGAAGGAGTTGCATATTTGACTTATTGACCCTCTTTTGATTTGGGACACATTAGAGAGGATCAGCTTCACAAGTCATTAATGAAAAAAAAAAGTATTTTAAAAAAATGGATGTAGGAAGAAAGAGTGGGTTGAACACACCCCTAAAAGAAACTACAATATCACCCAGAGTGATAAATAATTAGAATTCTCTGTTATATTGATCTAGTTCAGGGAAGTTTAGTAGAGCTCTGTAACTATGAATCCTAAGTACCTCACTAAATTACAAACCCAGGATTCCACAGGATGGAGACATGGCAGTTAAAGAGTTATCAAGTGCTTTAGCTGCATAGTTGTGTGATATGTTGTCAGTGAATTAAAAAAAATATGCTCTAGATCTCTGCCTCAGAACTTGTTCATTAAACAGACTGAGTTAGCTACTTCAGGGTGCCAGTTACACGACAGAAATTGTCACGGTGCTTACTGTGATTTTGTGATCATGAATCCGCCCCTCGTTGTTTATACGATTTATGTCACTGATCTGGATATCCCAGGTGGTCCCGTGACTGATATTTACATGTCCAAAGTACCGGTTTTTTTTTTTAGGTTGTAGTGTTTTGTGGGGTTTTTTGGCTGTCAATCAAGTATGTGATTACTCGTGTTTTCACAACCTCGGTGACGCACTTCCTTTAAAGTTCCGTGCCACGAGCGCTGCTATTGGCTGGCTGGGGGGGAGAGAGGCAGAGGTTTGGTATTCCCCTCGCTTCTTTAAAAAGTTAACACTTGAAACAGAGGCAGAAGGCACTTTTCAAAGACCTCAGATGGAGGAACAATTAAACCATCTCCTTTCCTTTTGAAAGCAAGCCGAGTATAGGCTAGGCATTTTGAAAGACCCAGACTGAGATCTTTCGCTCAGACGCAGGGAGATCAAGCCGAGTGAGGTGTGGGGGGTTTGGGTTTCCCCTTTAAAATGTTAACCCTTACAGCAAACCAGCTACAGACAGACAATTTGAAAGGCACAGGCACAGAGGGGGAATTAAAGGGTGTTCATTCGCTCAGAGGCTGGAATACCAGGGAGGTATCAAGGCAGGGGATGAATGGGTGACCATCTCTCTGTAACATGCAGTTGAGGAAGAGATTCAAGCTGAAAGGTTTGCAGTGTAGAAATCCATTTAAAAAGGTGATTGAGTACACACGCGCACGCACACACACACACACACATCAACCTTCGTGCAGCTGGATGGGATGCCTTTGTTTTCGGCTGGTGAGGCTGGATCTGTAGAACGGGTGACTGACCCCTCCTTTTCTGGTCCCTGAGCTCTAAGCCCGCCCCCAGTCACCATTTCCGGTCATCCCAGTACTGAGACATTTTGTCTCAGGCTGTTTACATTTCCGATTTTCCGAATCCTCCTGTGATTTTTTAAAAAACCGGCACTGGAAGTCCCACAGGTTGAGGGATAAAAGGTGGCCCCCCTTCCAAAAATCACGTACCCGACCCGATGTACGTGTAAACTGCCAGGGATCGACACGAATTCTTCCCAGGACATTTTCATCATGTAAACGGCCCCCAGGTGACACATCCTGGGAGGCAACTGCAAGGTGTTAAAACAATGTGATGTCTTGCTTGATCTATGCCCTGTAGGTAGCCTTCTGCCTTCTTGTGCAGTTGAAGATACTGCCCCAATGTTAGTGTTAGAGTAAGGTTCAAATGGTGCTAGTTCAGCTGAGTTTTGTACATGCAATGAAAAGGGAGGGATCTTTTTTTACCTTGGGCAGCAAAATGTCTTGGGCTAACCCTGAAGTGCCCAATAGCAAGAACACCTGCAGATGTGAAAGTCAGATCAGAAATTAATTCACCTCTTTCCAATTGATTTCACATAGCAACACTAGCACAGGAATTAAAATGCAGTGTCCAGGGGGTCGTTTACATGGGCAAATATTCCTCTAAATATACTGCTAAGATAGCTCATAGTTCCCATGGATCACAGCACAGCATCACCTCATTCAGAAGGGGGGAAGGTAAAACACCCAAATATAGCATGGCAAGGGATATCGCTACGTTTGCCGGTATATTTGCAATGTAGCGCATTATTGGCAGTGTAAACAACCATTCCGCTAAGGGCTACAGCAGAGTTTCACTGTGATTGGTTGATGCAGGGGTGATGATGCAGGGGTGGGCTTAAAAGAGGGGGAGGGAGGGAGGGAGAGACAGTAGCGATTAGAGGAAACTTTAAAAAATCCTCTCTGCTATTTTGCAAGCCAGTTTGCAAACAAAAAGCATTCCCATCAATTTTCAGTCAGGGAGCATTCCTTCTCATACTCTGCTGTTTTGCAAGTATGTAAAAGCTCTGTTCATCAGCAGTGATCCTGTACATGGGTGAGGGAGAGAAACCATTTCATGAAGGGCTGCAGCAGAGTTGCGCTGCTATTTTGACAGTCTGTTTCTCTCTCTCTCTGGCTTTCCTCTATTTGGCAGAAAATGCTGTTAAGCAAGGAGGAAAACCTTTCATTTGATTTGTGGCCAGGGAGCGCGGGGGGGGGGGGAGAGGCAAAGAGTGACTGCCTCTAAGCTGTTAAGCACATGGACCTTCCATTTGATTTGTGGCCAGGAAGCTGGGGGAGGAAGAGGCAAAGAGTGACTGCCTCTAAGCTGTTAAGCATGCAGTTTGGGCCAGGGCAGACATTCCTATGGCATTCCTTTGTCTCCTCTCCAGTGCTTGGCCATGCCCCCAGCACATATGGCTGTGTGAACCTCAAAGTGGAAAAAATCAAAGAGCCACAAAATATAGCTGTGTAAACATATACCGTGTAAACTACCCACCACTGATGCAGGAAAGCGCTAAAGCGCAACTTAATGCAATAAAACCTGCCGTGTAAACCAGCCCCAGGAGATAATGACTGGAATCCTGTTGGTATACTATGCCAGTGTAACCCCATTGGCCTAGGTGGTGGAAGCAGGAGGAGAAAGGCCTCGGGTGCAGCAGCTGTGAAGGAAGTAAACATGGAGGAATAGTTTGTTCAGACTGAACAGATTTTGCCCATTTCTCCTTGCCAACTAACTGCATTTGACACAGGAAAAAGACCAACCGCTAGTTTAGCGCACAAAGAAAATTCCAGCCTTGGAGCCCTTTCATACTGCACATTTATAGCAGTATGATTCCACTTTAACTACAATGACAACGTTCTATGGAATCTTAGGATGAGTAGTTTTGTGTGGCACTAGAGCTGTCTGGCTAAGAATTCTAAATGCCTCTTCTTGAAATGCAAATCTCAGGATTCCATAGGATGTTGCCATGGCAGTTAAAGTGGAATCATAGCACTATAATTCTGTAATGTGAATGAATCACCATGCTGAGGAAGTGTATAATAAAGGGTTTCCTGCACACAGCCATTGTCAAATCAGTATAATCAGTTGTGAACTCGACCAACCAACATGTTCATTAATAAATAGCAACTTTGTTTGGCTATACAACACATGTATGTATGTACTGTGTGATGACAGACTGGAGATTCTGTCTTTGCACTGATGCATTCTGTTTCACACCCATCATTTCTGAAACCAGAAGATGGACAATGGAACTGGAGGAAGAAGGAAAAGGGGGCAATGTTTTGTATTTGTTTCTGCTTGACTAGTTATAAAACCTTCAGTCGCATCAGAAAACATGTATACAATGGTTATTTCCCAATTTTTTTTAATAGTTAAGCTCAGAAGCATGTTTCATTTTTCCACTTGAAAAGATTCACTTTTAGAATACCCTACCAGTAAGGATTACCCACCATCCACCCATTATGTTTCTGGATGAGTTATTCTCTGATTAGATGGAGACAAACATATAGCACTGCTTCATCAAAAATACAACATCCTGCCTCTGTGGAAGGTGAGCGAGTCTTCTGTGTTCCAAAGAATGATCTACTCCCAGCAAGGACTGACTACAGAGAGGTAATGCCAAAGCACTGACACATATACAATTCTAGGAACCACCTACTTCTGGGGGTGTGCACTTTAGGCTCGCAATAAGAGAAAGAACAAGGAAAGTCAAGGCCAAAGTGTCCTTCAAGACAACTTACACGAATCCATCAAAACAATTGCTATGTGCTTTCACTTTATTTTGCCACCCTGCTCATGAAATATGGATGGGGATATTTCTCTGACACTCTGTGGTCAACAGTTGAAATTAGCTTGGGGGTGACTGCCTTAATCAGCAGCCACAGTATCTGTCTTGCTTTTCTTTAAACAAGTACAGCATTTCTGGTTTTGCAGCCTATCTCTCATTTGGTTAATGCCCTAGAGATCATTCTGGGGAGATGTCAATGCATTATGTTATAAAGGCTCACAGACGAACTACTTAATCACCAGTTCTAGAATTTCTCCTAGTTTACCAGTCTAAGTGATATGTACTTTTTTGAGATGCACATTTCCCCTTCTTTTTTAAACACAATTTTGGCCCATATTCTACATAGCTTGCTTAGTTATGCCTGTATGACTAAATAATGCATCCTCGCTCCTGCCCCAAACCTAATTCTCCAGGCAAGAGCTGTTCTGAGACATGGAGATCTGTTCTTCTAGCAATTGGGGTGTCACACTTGTCAGTGAGTGAGTCCGCAACAAGGAACTATGATGGGGTTTTGTTTCTGATTAGCACAGCCTTGTTCACTGGCAAGGCGTGGAAACTTCCTCCTCTTTGTGCCCTGATCACTAGCAGAATAGACCTCCTTTCCTTGATGCAGCTGCTGGCTGTTAAGCAGGTCTGTAACTGCATAGGATCAGTGAATACAGAGCCATTGTTCTCAGTTATGAATGTGTTACTGCAGTATTGAATACCAGCTTCTGGTTTTATCCTATATGAACAATAATGCTTATTAAACAAACAATATAACTAACAAGGATGTTTTTAAAGCACCGTAATCAATATTTTCAGTTCATTGCAGAAATTTTAAGTTTGTTGTTGGACAGTTCAGAAATACACATTGATGTCCACAGTATAGGATTCTTCCAATCAGAATGGACTGTTCAAAAACATTCATTTGTTCTGATTAGGGACCATATGGAGACAATTCCTCACATGAATAAATAATAAAAATAAATAAAAATAATCTGTAAATTTTTGTCCTTCATTTTTTCTCTTAGGAGCAGTAAGCTCCTAAGAGCTTACACCCTGGTGTAATGGACCATGCCCTGTTTAGAGTTATTAGTGTAGTAGACTTGGCATTCTGTGTAGTTTCTATTCTCACTGCTGCAAACAGGATGACTATCAAATCTTTACAGTGAAGTGTAGCATTATGTTCCTTGAAACATAGACAAAAGCAGCAGCTCTTCACAGTAGTATAGGATTTTTTATTGGATAGGTTCAATAAGAACTTCAACATATGAGACCAACAGATTTTAACCTTTCCACAATGCAACCACATCTGCAATATAGTCCTTTTCTTACACCCTTTCCAATATAATGAGGAAATGGTACATGTAATTCTGGAAAGCTTAAGTAGTGTCAAATACCAATTTTATATTATCTTATACATGTTTTTTTTAAAGCTAGTGATATTGATATTTAGCGGGGGAGAGCACCATATTTTCTTCCACTGGGCATCCAAAATTATAACCCTCATATTGCCATATCTAGTCCACTAGAAAAACCATATTAAATCTCTGCTAGTCCTTTATAAACCCCAGATACTTGGCTTCTTTTTTCAGTCTTCCAGAACCTCTCTTCCTTGCAATACTCAAAGATTATAAACAATGATTCTGAAATATTATCTACAAATCCCTTCAGTACCAAGGTGTTGCACAAAACCCTCATGTCCATCAACTCAATCAACTCATGAAAGTGATCTTATGAAGGGGAATTGTTACCCAAAATGCTCCTTGGAAAATTCCAAGAAAATATCGAGTTTCTAATATGTTGAGGAAATTAGCAGCAACTTGACTTTAGCTATGCGAAAGGGAGTAACAAGGGGACCCTGAAACCTGTGCCTACCAGTACTAGTCTGGATGGAATACACACACATGTGAAATTAAGTATGGTTTTTATTAAAGAGTTGAAAAATAACACCAGACACACACACATTCACCCAGAACAAACATTCACACAAGGCTATAGGAAAAGCAGTAAGAAACCTTGGGATAGAGGATAGCAAGAGGATTTGTTGGGGTGATACAACCTGTCCAGTAGTAAATCTGGCAGAGTGGATGGAGGAATCTGAGTGGCTACACAGAGTAACAGGGTCTCCCCTATAACTGACTGTGTGCCATGAGCACATATTTTAGGGGTCATTTATACCTCCAAATACACCTGAGGGGAGTGGATGTTTCATGGGTTGAAACAATAGATTTCCTGAGCCTTCATGGATTGCACAATGAGTTTCCTGGTCTTGACAATAGGTGTGGAGGATGCTAATGTGTTTCTTAATGTCCAGTGACTGGATTTTAAAAGCTTGAGCAAGGATCTTAAGGTTTTGGGGATTTAGGAAAGAAAGTTTCAAAATCAGCAAATGCAAAGGTTTCATTTCACCCATTGTCTCCTTCTCCTGGGAAATGTGTCCTTTTTGGCTTTTAGCCTCAGGCTTCCCTAGGGTAAAACATAGATGACTTTTCTGAGACCATCCTGTGCTTTTTCCCTTGTGGAATGTCACATTGATGAACCAAAATTCTAGAAGTGGGGTGTCTGGAAGTGGGGTGTAAGCCATGTTTAACATTCCCCCCCTCCAAAACCAAATTCTTGCGCAGAAAGAGTTTTGGTTTTAGACACATAATGGATGCGAAACTCCATTTGTCTGCTCTGCATCTCAGGGTAAGAGGGAAAGGGTGAGGCAGCTCTTGCTTTTAAATGTATGCAAAGCAAATTTAAATGTTACTATCTTTGTGACAGGAGAAGTGTCTAGCTGGGATAGAGACAGAAACTAACTACTCTATATTCTAAGTGTGGGTACTATCAAAAGCTCCCACAAAATCTCTCTCTGGCTTTTCTTCGCAAACGAAGATTCAGGAAGGACTCATCCCGTGCTTTCTGCAAGCGTGCTGATGACTGAAAAGGCCAATCCAAGATAAACAAGTCTGGTTGCACAAAGCACAGCAGAGGGTCTCCTTGGGTGATGTTTCTGGGTTGACATTCTTTCTGTGTTGTCGTTTCTCTTCAAGACTTGTTCAGCATGAGTTCTCAAATAAAGCTGCAGCATTGTGGATAGTGCATCTCCATGCTTCCCAATGTGAGGCCAGAGCGGACCATTGTTGGTGATCAATTTGGCTGAGCCTGAGATGTTGTTTCAGAGAATCCTTGTATTGCTTTTTTGGAGCACCCCTCTTACACTGACCCATGGTGAGTTCACCTTAGAGTACTATTTTTGGGAGGCAATGTTCCTCCATCCTAGAAACATACCCTGCCAGTGCAGCTGTGTTCTCAATATCATGGCCTCAATGCTGGTGATCCCTGCTTGCTCAAGGACAGAAACATTTGTCACATAATCAGACCAGCTCCCACAAAATATAACAGTGTTAAAAGAAAAAGAGATAGACAATAAGACTACCTTGTGGCCTTAAAGGCCCAGGGACTGGCTCCGCATACCATTTCCATTCATATGGCTGGTATTTCCTTTTTCAGCAATGTGGTAGGCTTTGGTGATCCTTGCAACACCTTCCTCATCTGGAGGGCTCATCATGCAAGTAGGACTTGGCCAGGATTCCTCCCCTCCATGCCAGTAGTGTCAGTGGCAACTGACAGGTGCCATTAACCAACAGTGGATTGGTTGCTTAAGGGATCCAGACCCATGTGATGTGCATCAACCATTTACAACCATTATCAAATCTGTGGCCTTTTTATTGCCAATATATATCCATCATTATATCATATCAGGCGCACACACACATATAGTATCATATGTTTATCCCTATTACTCATCAGGTACTCAATACAATTTGTGAAGATATATTGTGTCAGTGTCTTGTGTTATATGCGTGCGGGGAAAACTCCGCCCTGGGTCTGCAATGATGCTGCCAAGGTTGGCCAACAGCGGTTTGTGGCCTGGCCAGCTCCTGGCACCTGGACAGCCTCCTTTCATCCCTGCATGGCAGCCAGCATGGGGGGTGGTATGTTCGATCTCTTCTTCCTGGCCTGCCTTGAGGACCAGGAGAATGGCATGAAGCAGCCGCCCAATTGGGGTGGCCCTCTCCTCCTCCAATTCATCTGCTTGGTAAAGGAGGGTGGGTCTTTTGGCCAGTGTGGCGAAATGACACCACCTCCCCTGACAGTTTATGACAGCTGCATTACGACTGTCAGTTTATGGTGCCAGGGCTGGTATTTAAACTGGCCCTGGCATTGTAGGCCACATTGGCTCACTTGGAGCCAAAGAGCCACCCACCCTCTCTTTGTTGCTATTGTCTACTTGGGTGGTGGGAGTCCAATGTATTGTTTATGCAATCATCTTTGTCACAACTTTAGGTGGGCAGTTGGCATGGGTCCCGATCTGGCCAGGGGTCTCTATAAAGGTCAAGTTCAAGGTCAAGATCAAGTTCATGGAGACTCCCCCTTTTATTGTACTTGCTTGTTTCACAGGGGAGGGGAGGGTAGTTAAGCAGGCAGGGCTTGGCTAGGACTCCTCCCCTCCATGACAAGTGGTCTCAGTGTCAACCGACAGGTGCCATTAACCAACAGTGGGTTGGTTGATGAAGGGATCCAAACCCATGTGATGTGCACCAACCATTTACAGCCATTGTCAAAGTTGTGGCCTTTGCCAATATATATCCATCATTATATCCCATCACACACACACACATGCACACACACACACACACACGCACACACGCACACACACATATCATCATGTATCATATGTTTATCCCTATTACTTATCATGTACTCAATACAATTTGTGAAGATATATTGTGTCAGTGTCTTGTGTTATATGGGTGCAGGGAAAAGTCTAACCTGGGCCCTCAATATTACTCCTGCTTCTTACTCTTCTTTATTGATATGCTTCCAACAGGGCTTCCATTTTAAAAATCATGGATTTATATACAGAGGATATATATGTGTATAATTTTCTCTCTCCCTGCCCATTAGTTCCTTTCCTTGGAACAAAATATACTCTTCAATTGCTACATTCCAAATATAAGCGTTAGCCCATCAGTGGTGCCAGGTTTTAAAAAGAGCAATAAGGGACAGTCAAAATTCATGATAGGCAGGTTTGACAATCAGGAAGTACCTATTCACATGTCTGTGGTCCACTTAACTACCAAATGAAAGAATTGTTTTTAATTAACGCTGTGTACATTTAAAATATTGTCCACATTCATAAATACGTGATGCACGTATTTGTCTTATACATGACTTTTTGGTATCTTATTCAGTCTATATAATAGTAAAAACTTTCCCTCAAATAGGAGACTTCCCTTGTAATAAGGGACACCTGACAACCCTATAGCCCAACAAGCCTCAGTGACACATTTTACATAGCATCTCATATTAGGACTTCAAGTCCATACTGTTATTTCCCATAAGCTGAGTGTTAGTAGATATCTTGGTCAGTGGAGGACATGGCCTAAATCCTATTGTTAGTCCTTCCTAGAGTAGTGCCATTAAATAAATGGGGTTTACTTACATGTTGCCTCACCAATCAGGAATTGATTTATTGAGTCTACTCTAGTTGGATCCCAACAGGATTCCAGTGAATGAGTATTTTGTCTTTCTGATTTCCCTGCTGTATTTAGACAAAAATCACTGGGTTCCACCACACCCCCACTGTTCTGCCTTCTTCTTTGTCAAATGTTTTTGCCCTGAAAATTTGGTTCAGTAGTAGGGATAGAAAGGATAATCAAAGATGTTTAGGAAAATTGTCAAAAACATGTTTTTTGAGTATCAAGAAGACATAACAAGAAGAATCTTGAACTGATGAGAATCTTTGCAGTCCAGGAGTTATTCTTTGCAAAATCTGCACATAGTTGTTCTGCAGAGAGAAAAAGGCATTTTCTGTGCAGAAAATGAGAATTGCTCTGAAATATAGGTATTCCACAGTTAATGAAGTAGATGTGTTCCTGAGCTTTACTTCTTTAATCAAAAATTTTGTTACCAGAGGTAGAAATAACATGGAAAGAACAGGGATAAGCTCCTACACCACAAAAAAAGAAGAGTAGTCCGACGGGTTTCTTCAAACTTTTCATTCAGAACTAATATTGTGCACATGTGAAGTGAAACAACCAGGTTGGGTAAGCCTTGGGTAAGTAAACAAAAATGTTCTGATTCTTCTTGAGACCACTTTAAGACATCTCTCAAAATGAATCCTGTGATGCTTTTTTGATTGTTTGTTTCAACAACCCCTACTTTTCTTATGATTTCCATTTTGTTGGTGAAATCTAAAGATCTATGCTTTTTCAACATGACAGGGTAGCTGGTGAGGCAGGCTAATCTGTTTTTCCCTTCAATTTCTGTTTCACTCTTTGTACATGGTCAGTAAGAAATCCTAGAGCTGTATACTTGTCTGTTGTACGTACACACACACAACTGCAGTAGGACCATCTAGAGTAGAATCACATTCTTTCCTAGGTCAATCTTTATTGCATTATTAACAGCTGGAACCCAACACTAAAAGTCTGTCTTTCTCCAGCCTTCCCTCAGCATCCTCCCAATGCCAATGCTGAACAACAAAAATCTAGCTATCGAAATGACAAGAAAGTGGGGGGAAAGGCTGGACTGGGATTCTGTACAAAGGAGCTTCTTTTTTAGAGTCTTTGCTAACAGAGATATGCTTTCATCCTGCCCAAGCTAATTTAAAGCCCACTTGGTTATAGTTGTAAGGCTCCTGCAACAAACATACTTCCCAGTTCCTGACTGGTGCGTCACATTTTTCATTTAGGTATCATTCTGGTATCATAGATCATTGTCCATAAGACCCTGGACTTTTAGACCTTTCTCAGCAACACCATTTGTATAGCCAGCTGTCCACTTTCAGTATTAGTCTTCCCTACCATTGTCCTGACATTTGATAAGAAACGCTACCTGTATCCTCAATTTTTTTTTACTTTACTTTCCAAAGCTCCATAGTTGGGGGTCTCTACACAAGATTGACATCAGCAGGAGGTTTGATAAGTCCTGGCAACATATCCTGCCATAGGCAGCATATCCTGCCTCCAAAGGTGGCCTATTTCTCCCCATTACCTGCAGAAAACTGGTAAGAGTCCAACCAGGACATTGGCCCATCACTGAAGCCACTGCTGCTGCCGTTTTCACTGCTAACATGGAACTCAGGCAGAGGCCCTGCAACATGTGACTGCAGGCCCCTGCATGTGACCACCCTTGGTCACATGTTGAGGGACCTCTGCCTGGTTTCTGGAAAAGCCAGAGAGCTGGCAGTGGTAGGGAGAAGTGGCATGCCAGATGGGCCCAATCCAGTTTTTTCCAGTTAAACTGGGGTAAACTAGGTATTTTCCTGTAACATATTATCAGGCCTTATGCCAGCTTGCCCCCATTCCAGCCCTGTATCTGTCCTGGAAGTCGTTTGGACTACCTGGGGCAGATCAGGGCAAATGCCTTTCATGATCTGGACTGCAGGGCTCTGGAACAGGGGCAAGCGGGGATATTTGGCCAGTGTAGATCAACCCCATTACATCTTGAATACATGTTCTTTATTTTATGGTCATCCAAATGTAATGCTTTATTTGATCATTATCTTTATTTAACACATTTTCACAGGTAATTCCTTTTTGCAACTTTTTTTGCAAGTCATTTCTGGGATAGAGAATGAAACATAGTTTCAAATATACATCCACATATACTTAATAATAATACTTAGTTATTTATTACCTGCCTCTCCCCTCAGGATTGCTCTCTCTACATGTTGAAATTGAACCATCTACTATAAAGGCCATTGGCACCGTTTGACCAGGAATAAGATTAGGTGTCATTCAAGACTGTATTGGATAACATTTAATCAGGAGCACTTCTGTTAGACATCAGCCATTTATCGTATTCAGCTAATTGAGATTATATCTTTTCACACACTTTGAGTCATATAATTTGTCTGGATCTAAATCAGAGATAATTGGTCTGAGTAATTCCATTATTGTTTTCTAGTGTGAGAGCCCATAACTGAGCCTGCTTGATTAGTATCAGGCAAAAGAGCCAACAATTTCCCAAAGCATAATCTTTTTGGTGCCTTTTGATATTGAATTAAGAATTTATCCCCCCTTTTTTACAACTCTTGATGTCAAGTGAAAGCTTTACATTGTGTTAAATTGGCTCCTGAACATTTCCTCCCTCCTTTGGATATTTCATGAGGATTACACCAATTTTGATCATCTTTGTTCTCAATAATAATTATTACAGCACAGACTGACTTATTTTATTCATTTTTTAAAAATATGTGTGTCCCAACCTTTATAGTGCCATTTTAGTGTGACATGCCAGTAAAATAATAAACAATTTAAAATAATTCCAGTTTACAACAATAAAATAGCTTAAACAGTATTAAAACATATTAAACATGAAGCAGGCTGGACAATGACTAGAGCACACCTGGCAGAAGACTCGACTCTTATCCGACAAGACTCGTCATAGGAATTTCCTTGATTCTTATCAAGAGGCAATACGTGCAGTGCAGAAGTCTTTCTACTCTGCACGTATTGCATCTGCAGAGTCCCATCCAGCAGAACTGTTTAGGGTGGTGGGGGAGCTAATGCAGATTCCACCTGTGCAGAACCCCTTACTCAACCCGAAAACAGCCTGCTGTGATGCGTTTAACATCCACTTTGTAGATAAAATCTCTCGGATAAGAGCCGGCTTAGATGCCAGTGTTCTGACAGAATCTATAGATGAGGTGTCCAGCAACTCCGTTGATGAAATTTTATTGGATCAGCTTCAATCTGTGAGTACCGATGACATGGACAAGCTCCTTGGTAGAGTGAGAAAGATGACCTGTCCCCTCCCTCGATCCTTGTCCATCCTGGCTAGCCATCCAAGGGGGTGAGACATTGAGAATACTTCTTAGGGATATTATCAATCCGTCCTTCAGGGAGGGGTCCGTTCCACCCTGTCTGAAGGAAGCGGCGGTTAACCCACTCCTGAAAAAGCCTTCCCTGGACCCCTTGGACAGGAACAACTATAGGCCAGTCTCCTTGCTGCCTTTTTTAAGCAAGGTGATCGAGAGGGTGGTTGCTTCCCAACTCCAAGCTGTCTTGGATGAAACTGATTATCTAGATCCATTTCAAACTGGCTTTAGGAGGGATATGGAATGGAGACTGCCATGGTTGCTCTGGCTGACAACCTCCGCTTGGGTATCGACAGAGGTAGTGTGACCCTGTTGGTGCTCTTGGACCTCTCAGCAGCCTTCGATACAATAGATCATTCCATCCTCTTGGATCACCTGAGGGGGTTAGGAATTGGAGGCACTGCCTTGCAGTGGTTCCGTTCCTTCCTCTTGGGCAGATCCCAGAGGGTGAGGCTCGGGGATAGTTGCTCTACCAGAATAACTGTGGCATTCCTCAGGGTGCCATTCTGTCCCTGATGCTATTTCACATCTATATGAAGCCGCTGGGAGAGATCATTCAGAGGCATGGAGTGCGGTGTCATCAGTATGCTGATGACACCCAGATATACTTCTCCATGTCTCGGTCATCAGCTTCGACTTCAGATGGCATCTCTCCAGTCTTAAAGCAGTAATGGACTGGATGAGGGAAAACAAATTGAGACTGAATCCAGACAAAATGGAGGTACTAATGGTTACGGGCCCGAAACCAGGTCTGGGAATACAACTTCCAATCCTGGATTGAGTCACACTTTCCTCCAAGGACTGTGTCCGCAGTCTGGGGGTGCTCCTGGACCCATCGCTCCAGATGTCTAATCAGGTAAATGCGACGGTCAAGAGTGCCTGTTATCAACTTCGGCTGATACGCCAGCTGCGCCCTTTCCTGGAAACCAGGGACCTCGAAACTGTGGTACATGCACTGGTAACCTCCCATCTCGATTTCTGTAATGTGCTATACATGGGGCTACCCTTGTGCTTGACTCGGAAACTTCAACTTGTTCAGAACATGGCAGCCAGGTTGATTTCTGGTGTTTCCAGAAGAGAGCACATAACACCTGTGCTAAAAGCTCTCCACTGGCTGCCTATTAGTTTCCGGGCACAGTACAAGGTGTCTGTTATGACCTTTAAAGCCCTACATGTCTTGGGTCCAACTTACCTCCAGGACCGCCTCCTCCCGTATGACCCTCCGTGTGCACTTCGGTCCTCTGGGAGGAATCTGTTACAACCTATGAAAACAAGGCTGTCAGTGACCTACCAGAGGGCCTTCTCTGCTACTGCTCCCAGATTATGGAATGGCCTGCCGGATGAGATCCATCTTATTACCACCTTAGACAGTTTTAAAAAAACTGTCAAGATGGATCTTTTCTGGCAGGCCTTTCCTGAATAGCTATCCTGGCCCAAGACTCGGCTATCCTTCCCTCTGAGCTACAATTGGATTTTTTTAAAAAAAATATTGTATGTTTTATTTTTATTTTTATTTTCTAATTTAATATATTTTTAATTATTGTATGTTTTTAATCCTTTATAATTTAATATTATTTTAAGGGGTGGGTGGGCTAGGGTACTGTAATTATGGAGTTTTTAAATTGTAAGCTGCCCCAATTGCATTGCAGAGGGGCGGGATAGAAATAAATTAATTATTATTATTATTATTATTATTATTATTATTAAGTTAAAACAGCTTTAAGGACTACAACAGATAAAACCATCTATCTTTAAAGTAAATTAAGCCTTAAAGGCTTTAATCAAAAGCAATGTATTGACTTGTCACAGGAACAAAAATAATGCTGGAACCAATCAGACACCTTAGGGAATGGTATTCCATAACTGAGGTTCCATAGCCAAGAAGGCTCTTTCCCATTGTGACAGACAGAGAGGTGAGCAAATGGTATGAGAGTATGTAAGGAACCAACCACAGAGCAGGAGACTGGAATGGGAGGGGTTTCTGTGTGTTTGAAGCAATGCATGACAGTTAGCCAGGAGTTCAGTTGAGTCTGGGAGCATGAGTGGACTGAAGGAGAATGCTCCGTGTGTGTGATGCATGTCTGAGGTTTGAATTTAATAAGATTGTGTGCAAGGGGTTGGAAGGCTGAATGAGAAGGTTGATTGGACAAAGAGTGAATGAGTCTGAGGGATAAGGGAGAGTATTATAAAGATTCAAGGAAGACAAAAGTAATAGAAAGCTTCACTCGACCACATGACTTTAGTCAGACATGAGTCTATATGTTATCTGCACTGTGTATTACACCCAGGATCACTTTTGATGGTTGGCCCAGGGAGAAGCATGTGGGCAGTAAGGTTAAGGAATTAACACTAGGGAAAACCTGTCAGGGAACAGTGCCACTGCATCATGGACTGCTTGGCTATAGGATCTCATTTGAAAAACTTACCTCCCAATGGCTGTTTTGCCAAGGCTTCACCTCACTTTCACAGCCTTCCAGTAGATTATATTGTCTCACATGCCACTGGATATAGCTCTGTTCTTCTCATCACTCTCCCTTCTAAGGAAATAACAGTGCTCTCAGGATGGGATTCTGGTTGGAGGCATTCTATCCTGGGAATATGGTTGGGCTGCTGATCTGAGCCAAGCTGTGGCAGGAAGTGATGGCAAGGCTATATATGTGTGAGAGAGGAAGATGTTAATACAGACTGACCTTTGGACACATTGTCCTCCAAATTGGAAGAATTCTCCTGTGCCTCAAAGTCTCCGAATATCCCTCCCTCCACCCCCATTTTCATGGGAAGCTAGCAGTCCTGCAAAAGTGTGTGTGGGAAGCAATTGGTTCAACAGTTGCAGTCCAGTAGCAAATATAGAGTTTCAAAGTGTTGTGAGAAGACACACTTGCATCTAAAACGCCTCACATAAAGCATGACTCCATGAAGAACAGAACAGAACAGGTGGCCATCCTAATCACAGCAGCATCTGTGATCTTTCTTAAAAAGAAATTTCTCAGTCTTTGATGGATTTCTTCAAGGCACCCATGATCCCCCCTGCTTAATTTCAGAGATACAGGTCTCCCATCTGCATGCTGGAAAACCACCAAAATAACATTTGCATTTTAAAGTGTTGTGGCAATGTGTTGTTCCTGGATATTTATATGCAACATATGCCATTGCTGTCCATGATTACATAATGCATTCATCTGTGTATATAATAATTATCATCTGTATTCTTGCAGGTGCAGAAAGTGGCTTGACCTGTAGCACATTAATTTTGACAGGCATTATAGGTTATTAATATAGCTTTCTTTAAAAGAAATATAGCTCACTTTCTCAGCAAGATGCTCTTCTGCCTCCAAGTTATTTGCTAATTGTGACTGAGTTTATTGTGCTATTGACTACTACTCTTTTCTATGGGCCCAACAACAGTAGCAACTCCTTCTGTTTCAGCTACATCATTCAAGAAATTACACTAATGAAACTTTGCAATTTTTGGTAATTTGCTACCATTTTGGTATCTGACCTCCTAACTGTCTTCCTTAAATCTGTTGATCCTATGTTGTATCATTATCAACACTCATCAACAATAGTCTATGAAAGCTTTCACCAAGCAACAAATATATTGATAAAAGTCTCATCATCTCCAGCTGGCATGATCACAGAACACACATCTATATATTTCTATGGCCCACTATTCAATGGCTGGAGCTTGGCAGTTTTAAATAAATACTTATAAACAGCACTACAAAGCCAGAAATAAGCACTATTTAAGACCCACTAATTTAAATAAGAGAGATAGGGGTGGGGAGAAAATGAGAATTCATTCAAAGCATATCCTACTAGATACTTGATAAAAATGTGAGCTCTTGATATATGTGATGTTCCCATGATTCAATCTCCAATCCACAAAGTGACCTGCCATGCTAGTCCCATTCATTTCTTTGGAGCTTGATTTGCTCAGGTAATTTGAAGATCAGGCTGTGACATTATTAATGGAACATTAAGTAACAATGTTGCAAGGAAATTGAACTGATTATCACCAGCTGCTTCTTGTTGCATTATTGTGGAAGGAATCTGGGACAACAACAATAAATAAATCTTCCAAATGTGCCTAGGCTACAAAAGGGGCTCAATCAAACAAACAATTACTACTAGCAATGAGGGAGGGAGTAAATAGTGAAAAAATATGAGTTTAAAGTCCCCAATAAACTCACCAGGCAAAAGAGGCTTCATGATTCAGCTTCAAAAAGCCTCTGGGAGAGCTAGTGAGATGAGACAGAAGTGGCATGCTAGGAGGATCAAGATTAAATAGTCTTCAGTTTTAAATGAGAACAGGACAAGAAACAAAAGAATATAAGAGGTGCTATTTAGAGAGAAAGAATCAAACAGCAAGCAGGAATTATACCTACACTAAATGAGGTGGGAAGGAATGGGAACTTAAATTAACAGGAGCAGGGAGAAATTTACCTGAAAAGGCTTAGAAACTTTAGGAAAAATTTACTATGTTTAGAATGGTGCCATACTGACAGAGGCAGGAGGCAAATACAGCACACTTTTGATTCCATTTTTCTAGTACACTGCAGTCTGTTGAAGAATGTTTTGAAGGAAAGAGCAGGCATGTAACAAAATCAGAGTTCCTATTTGTGGGACTTTGGTTCATAACCCTGGTTAACCTTTATTACTAGTTAAAATGATGCAGCCAAATCTTTTGCATGTTTACACAAGTGTCACTGATTCCACCTTAACAGCTTTTTTTGGGGGGGGTATACACTTTTTAACCCGCTGGTTCATCAACAAAAACTGTCCAGCATGATTTAAAGAATGCTTTCTTAAATAATTTCCAGTTTAATGGAACCTAGCACAAGTACATAGGATTTCAGCCTTTGCTGATTATTGGTACGGAGTATGTTAGATATGGGAACATTTTCACCAACGGGGTTGTGGGGCACCACATTTGATGATCTTGTCAGGTTCAGTGGATTCTGATGTGTCAGCCGGATGGGAATGAGAACCATGCATTCATTTTAAACTCAATGAAACATTGAGCCAAATCAGCCCCATTTGGTTCCATTCATTATGAAAATGTCAAGAATAATAAATAAATAGCAATTTGTTTTCTTTATATTATTACATGTGTCACTTATTGGGGGTGGGAGGACTTACATTTTCTATCAGCAATGGAGGTCTTTTTTGGTGGCTACATCCTTGCAGCTGCAATAATGTCTTGTATGTTGTAAGGGGCTATTTGAGGAGTTTGGAGGAAGCTGCCATGAAAAAAGGATGACTATCATGGGGGCCACTAGTTTCTGTTTGTTTGTACAGTTACCATTTCCACCTAGAACATCCCAGAATGGTAGAACAGCTGGAGCTATCTGGAAAAATAAAATGGCATTCATAAGGTCTTCTGCTGCTATTGCAGCCAAAAGTAGGACAAAACAGCAAGGAAACAAACACACACACATAAACACACACAGAAATTGTAACCAAAGTAAATTAGAGTTCAGCAAGTAGCAACAGAAATATGTTGTAAACTGATGGCTAACTAAATGACTTTTTAAAAAAAATAACAAAAATGTATGGCATAAAGAAACACAATTAAAAATCCCTACATGCACACACCCTAATTTTCTGAAAAGCGATGGATTCAACTCTGAGCCTGGAAGCCCAAGTTTCAGTTGTGGCTAGGAGTGCATTTGCACACTTAAAAGTTGTGCCCCAGCTGTGTCCATTCCTTGAGATGTCAGATCTGGCCACAGTGACACATGCCTTAAATATATAGAAGTTTAAAGAGGAATATAGAAAAGCAGAACTGAACAAGTGTTGATTTGTTTGGAAATGCATTAAAATTGGTGGAAGGGGCACAATGCACAATCATCTTCCCAGTCTGAATGGGGTGGTTCCATTAATAGCAGCATTTATGGATATGCAATCCCCCCTTTAAAAACAAAATCAAAAACAAATCACCTCTAATGGAGCAAGAGACAGAGCAATCAGTGGTATAAACAGTATTGTTGCATTTCAAGTATGAGAAAGCAAACATGGGAACTAGCTTGCGAATTTGAAGTGCAAATGCAATGATGGTGCAAAAGAGTACATTGCCATTCTGATATCTTTCTGAGTACAGAAGTGGTTTTTAAACAGAATGAACCCAAACACCTGACTAGTGTGATAAATGACAGTGTCTACACCAAATACAGACACTGATATTTCAGTTCAGGTGAAAATGATTCAAACTTTTTGAAAGGGAGTGAATTCAACTCTGCTAATGTGTTTAAACAAGTTACTAGCACAGAAATATTCTTCTTAGCATGCCCAGCCACCAGTAAATGCAGAAACTGAAAAGCAAAAGAAAATAAATTCCTTACACTTTAACTTCAGACTTGTGGGAAAAAAGTTTTAAAAAACAACCACTCTGGGATTAGAAAACAATATTTTGGCATCATCATCATCATCATCATCTTGCTCTGCTGCCAATTAAATAAGTTGTTTTTTTTAAAAAAATGCATGGGACACAATTAAAAGAAAACAAAATGCTGTAGTCAGTACTGTAATGCAGGTCACGTTAGATTTTATCTCAAGTGTTCTGGAATTATAAGTGATTGAAAAAAAATCAGTTTTATATTTTGTTTTTATAATGCTATGATACTGCTTTACTTTTCTGCAGTGGAAATCTAACTTCCTGCTCCTAACATCTGAAGCTGAAGACATGCATGCCCACAGAAACATGCAAATAGTTTTTTTCTCAGAATATCTGTGGGCTTAACTTGTGCTAACTTTCACTCCGTGAAGTGAAGTAGTTTTAGTAAATCCCTGGGAGAAGAGCCTGTATGTTAGATCAAATTAAGCAGCAAGCTAGAGCAGGTGGTATGATCTTTGGGCAGCTTTACACTTTTGAGACCTAAGACTGGGTTCTGAGCACATACTTAATTCCCTTTCCATATCACAGAAACTAATCCTAACCAAAAAGATGTGGGGGGAGGGGTAATAGACCAGAGGCACAGCTAGATGGGAGAATTTATTGCGAAAAATAGCGCCTTACCTCCCTATCACTGCAGTGGTCATTTCTGCCCACAACTCATTTGCAAGCTTGCAAGAGTAGAAAATTGGTGATTTTGCAGTTCACACAGAGCAGCATGAAAAAAATTGTGGCTGCATATTTTTGCACAATTTTTAAAAAAAGATCACGAGAAACAGCTAAAGCTGTTATCGCAATCTATTTGGAGTTTTCAGCCCCCCTCCTTCTTGATATGTAAACTAAAGGTATTCTGTCCACATTCTTGCCGATTTTTTTTTGTCATGTAGATGAGCCCCAGGTATGTATGAAATACTCTTTCAGTCCAATAAACACTGGTAATCCAACAGACTATGGCAGAAATTTTACACTGGTTCAGTGTAGTGTAAGCAGGGACAGTTTAACCATACCACCAAATTAGCATCTGCGGGGGGGCCTCACAGCCAGGGGGCCCCACGACGCCCCCTCCTAACCCTTCTCCTACAAAAACCTCCTGCTGGCTTAAAAAAAAGCATCTAGTCTTCCAAACTGGAAAGAGAAAGAGAAAGAGAAGGAGTGAGCTTCCCTCCGTGTGACTGAAGCTGGAAGGAGTTTGCTGCTCCCTCGCCCCCTTCTCCCAGGATCATCAAAATGCAAGCCAGACAGGCGTGTGTCAGAGGGGGGTGAGTGTGTGTGTGTGAGAGAGAGGTGGGGAGGAAAGTGTGAGGGTCATCTCTTTCCCTCTCTTTCTCCCCTGCTCTCTCTTCAGAAAGAGCTTCTTTCTTTCTTTCTTTCTTTCTTTTGTCTTCCCTTCCCTTTCTTCCACATAGATCCCCTCCACCCCATCTTCCCAGCTGCTCTTAATATGTCCTGGTTTCTCTCCCCTTCCTCCCTTTTCCCCTTGGTATTCAGCTCCCTTGCTGCCAACTGAGTTCAACCTGCAAAAGGAATGTGTGTGTGTTCACCTATGTGCCTTCAAGTCATTCCTGACTAAGGCAAACCCACCATGGGGTTTTCTAGGCAACATTTGTTCAAAGGGGGTGTGCCTTTGACTTCCTCTGAGGCTGAGAGAGTGTGATTGCCAAAGGTCACCCAGTAGGTATTCATGGCTAAGTAAGGATTCAAACCCTGGTCTCCACAATCATAGTGCTATGCTGAAACTTCTACAACACTCTAGCTCTTTTAACAGAAGAATATAAAGAATATAAATAAAAATTTGGAGTAATATTACTGGGAACAATGGTGTTATTGTTGTCACTAAAAAACACCAGTATTCCATTAGAGTTATGTGAGAGCCATTGGGTAGAGCAGTGGTTCTTAACCGTTTCTTTACCAGGGACCCCCTTTAAATATCTTTTGTTGTCGTAAGACTTAACTCAAGATTTAAAACCCTAATAATAATAGCTAGCAACAACAATACAATTACACCATCCATTAAACTTTTCCTCAGAGGCACTCTTGCTTCTTCCTGCATGTTTGTGGCTGGAGTGGATTGAATGGCAATGTGCAGACCAAGCCAGCCAGCCAGCCTTTGCCTTGGTTCCTATCACATGGCTGGTCCACTACAGGGAGGAGGTGGGCCAAGCAAACCTTCAAGCCTTTGTGGACCCCCTGTGAGGACATCACAGACCCCAGGTTAAGAATCACTGGGCTAGACAGTGCTGGAAAAGGAACAATGCAACCAGACCTTGAAAAGGGTGCTGGCAGAAGGCAGAAGGGTGCTGGGAAGTGTAATCCAAAAGTAACTTTCCCAGGCTCTGAATGCAGCCTGGAATCATAGAATCATAGGGCTGGAAGGGATCCCAACAGCCATCCTATCCAATCGGCTTCTGCCCTGCAGGAACACACAATCAAAGTCCTCATGACAGATGGCCATCCAGCCTCTGCTTAAAAATCTCCAAAGAAGGAGATTCCACCACACTCCAAAAAGCAGTTGATTCCACTGCCAAACAGCTCTTACTGTCAGGAAGTTCTTCCTAATGTTTAGGTGGAATCTTTTTTCCTGTAGTTTGAACCCATTGTTCCATGTCCTAATCTCTGGAGCAACAGAAAACAAGCTTGCTCCATCCTCAGTATGACATCCCTTCAAACATTTAAACATGGCTATCATGTCACCTCTCAACCTTCTCTTCTCCACACTAAACATGCCCAGCTTCTTAAGCTGCTCCTCATAGGGCGTAATGCTTTCCAGACCTCCCACCATCCTTGTCACCCTCCTCTGGACACGTTCCAGCTTCTCAATACCCTTTCTGAATTGTGTTGCCCAGAACTGGACACAGTATTCCAGGTGAGATCTGACCAAAGCAGAATGGAGTGGTACTATTACTTCCCTTGAATTAGACACTATACTCATATTAATGCAGCCCAGAATTGCATTGGCTTTTTTTTGCTCCTGCATCACACTGCTAACTCATGTTCAGCTTGTAGTCCACTCTTTCTTTTCTTTGAGGAAATCTACACTATTACATTAATTGCTAAACTAAATTATTGGTGGCAAATTATGTAATACAGTAGCCCCCCCCATCTGGGTTCGGGGGGGTAGATACAGAAAACCGTGGATAATAGTGAACGCCATTAAAAATAATGGGACTTCTGTTTTAAAATACCATAGAGCTGCCTTGGAGGACCTAGAAAATGGCTAGAGAGGACACATTTTCTAGGAAGACTCTATGGTAGGTGTGCTGTTTGTGTCCCATGGATAAAGAATCTGTGGATACAGGGGTCCTACTGTAATCTGAACATCCTGTACTGTGAATAGGTTAGGTTACATTGATCTGAGATAAACATATGGGGCCTCCAAAATAAAGCATTGCAGCCCCCCCCCCAATTCTTTAAACCAGCCCTGAGTGTAATGAATTTTTCAGATGAGGCGAACAAACCCTGAGGAATTCAGGAGAAGAATGGGGCTGTTGCACTTACACTGCCCTGTTTCAGACAGCTCTGTCCTCCTCCGTCCTCCTCCTGACTTCCTCCTGACCTCCCCCCATGTTGCGGGCACCACTTTTTACTGATGGAAGTTTAACAGCCAGGCTGTTTGAGGAGACTGCCAACTCAGTGTCTGAATGATAGCTGAAACCATGAACATTGACTGTGGGCCCTTTCACATGACACAGTTATAGCACTATGATTCCACTTTTAATGGCCATGGACATATCCTTTGGGATCTTGGGGCTTATAGTTACAGAGGCACCCGGAGCTCTCTGGCTGAAAGTCCTAAACACCCCTCCTTAAGCTGAAAAATCCCACAGTTCCATAGGATGTTTCCAAGGCAGTTAAATTAGAATCATAGTGATATGACTGTACTGTGTGAAAGGGCACAAACACACTGCATGGAAAAATTTGCATGAGGATCTCACCATGAGAAAAGTTTGTGCCAAGATGGTCCCTAGAGCAAAAAGAGTGCTGCATGGAAATTTGGACTGACATTCTGCAGCAACTTGAGGCAGACCCAACTTTTTTTTTAAAATGATCATACATTTTGATGAGACCTGGATCTTTCACTATGAAAACACCATCATCACCAAGAATGAAAAAAGCATGTCAAAGCAAGTTCACATTCAAAGCCATGCTCATTGGTGTTCTGTTGTTGTTTTTCACATCAAGGACATAAAATTGGCAGAATGGGTTCCAGATTGCAGAACAGTGAACCCGCATTATTATAAGGAAGTTTTGACAAAACTGAGAGAAAGAGAAAGAAAAAAAGGGCCAGAACTGTGGAAAAATGGTTTCATCAAGACAATGTGCCTGCTCACACAGCAGTTTCTGTGAAGCAGTTTTTGGCCAATAAAACATTACTACACATGAACATCCTCCATATTCACCAGATTTGGTACCATGCAACTTTTTTTCTTTTCCCTAAACAGAAATTGGTGCTTAAATGAACATGTTTTGAGTCAATTGGTGCAGTAAAGAAGAAAAACAACATATGTGTTGAGACAGCTGACAGAAATTGATCTGCTCCATTACTTCAACCAATGGAAAACAAGACTGCATCGGTGTGTGAGTGTGAACAGGGAGAATATTGAAGGGGAATAAATGTTATAATTGTAATACATACAAATAAAGATGGGTTACTTTCCACATCATTATTTAATAATAATTTAATAATGAGACTTTCCAGTCTCATTATTTAATTGACAGACCTAAGAGAATTACAGGCCTGATTTGCTGCTGCTTAACAAGCAATTTGAAAGTGTCCTCTCCTCTGACCACCTCAACACCACTAGTTGAACAAATGATTCTAGTAGATTTATTGTGCTGTTCAAAGGGAGATTTTCTCTCTAGTCTATTCCCATCTATGAAAGATATATTGAGCCTGGACTCTTCTTTTCTGAATCCTATGACTCTTTCTCAGGGACAAACATTCATTCACTTCCAAGCATCCATAGTTGTGACAAAAACAGTCATATTTTGTAAGGTTACACGTTCATTCTCCGTTGACAGAATAACACTGACAAAATGAAGAGTTCTATTGGATAAGAAGAACAAGGAAGAAAAACTACATAAGAAATGCTGGACAGGAAGACCTGGACAAGAAAAACAAGAAAGAAAAAGAAAAACTGCATAAAAATACTGGACAAGAAGATCTGAATAAAAAGAACAAGGAAGAAAAAGAAAAACTGCAGAAAAATGCTCAACAAACAATTCTGAGCAAAACAACTTCATTCACCTGCCTTGTTGCTGCATCTATAGCACTTAAGCCAACATGGAACCCAATAGCCTGCACTCGTATTTGTTCAGAACACACTTGGGAGAAACCAGTTCTAAGCAGTGGTAAATTTAGTGATAAATTTTGAAGTACAGCCCATTCATAGGAAGTCTTAGAGGAACACCTGTCTAGAGATTCCAGAAATGCAGATGGCTGTTCTGATCTCTATGATAAAACATATCTAGCAGTTTTTATTTCCACAGAAGCAGATATTTTGTAATTCTAATTATTTCTCCTCTCTCAAGTTCAAGCCATTCCAATATGTTTTGGATTATAACTGGGGTAGTTTATACCACTACTGAATTGTTGGCAAAACCCATTCTAGCTTCTGTGGGAGTTGTGGGTGAACTCATAGAGAACAAGGGGTGTTTGTGTGCAGATGATGTCATAAACCCAGCAAATCACAAAGTACCAGGTCTTCAACATGTGAGGCTGGCTCCACTATGTCACTACTCCTAAGTCAGCTGCTGATGCATATGTCAACATAGTCACTTATACTGAAAATGATGATGTACTATAGGAGAGTCACATTCCCAAATCTCAACACATTTACATTTCAATAATTTCTTTATTGCTGGTAAAACTACAAGCACATCATCGTGTGGCTATAAAGGCCATAAAATGGACATGGATTGGTTGTGAAATAAATTTGTTGTTGTTATGTGCCTTCAAGTTAACTCTGACTTATAGGCAACCTCTCATAGGATTTTATTGGCAATACTTCTTCACAGATGATTTTTGTCATCGCCTTCCTCTAAGGATGACAGGCTGTGACTTGCTGAAGGTCACCCAGTGGGTGTCCATGGCTGAGTGGGGATTTGAACCCTGGTCTCCCATAGTCCAAAACTCAAACTACTACGCCACACTGGTTTTCTATTAAAGAAATGTTATTTTCTAAGTATGTCAATTGTAAATTGATGGAAAATGAAAACACTCTTACAGCTGCTAGATTCCCTTTCAGAAATACAAAGCAGAAGAAACTTAAACAACCAATTGATCATTTTGAGTATAAGCCACAAAAAGCTACATCACAAGCAAGTGAAGATTCACAGCAGTTCTTGGTGGTAGAATCTGTGAGTGCTACTTATGCTCCAAGCCCTACTGTAGCAGAACACTTACAAAGAGAAAAGAAGAAAAAATGCTGAAGGTATAGAAAGCCAGATACCACAATATATACAAAAGGAGATGTGGTTAAGAAATGTTTCAGAAAGACATAGTTTGTTAAGAATCATACAAATTATAATGTTGTATTGTATCTATTTAAGTTTATTAACATTTCATACCTCCAGTCAGTGGTCAAGTAGCTTGCGTTCTTGATTCATTGATTAATTTTTATGTGTCTATTTGTGGCCTCAAGGTGTCCAAAAACACACAATTCTTATTTAACAATGCTTTGACAATGCAACATAGCACAGTGTTGCCAAAACAGCAAAACATTTGCCTGCTAATGGAAGGGAGTTCTAGAGCAGAGGAGCAACTACTGACAGTTGTCTGAAAGTGGTAGGATTGAGGAAAGGACATTTTCCGATGATGTCAAGGACTGGAGAGACTCATATGGGAATTGGCTGGACAGCTTGGACCTAAGGTATATAGGGCTTTATAGGAAATAACCAACATTTTGATTTGAACCTAAAAGTGAACTGGTAGTCACTAGAACTGTTATAACAAAGGAGTCCTGTGCTCTGTATAACCTGCTCCAACTGGAGTAGACCATTTAATCAATTGCTGAACAGTGAGCCAACACTTACCTAAATCCCATTGATTCAATGGATCTGCTGTAGTAGGAACCAGCAATAGCATTCTGGTCAAAGTTTCCATTTTGCCTAGAAAAGTAAACTACAGTACTTCAGATCCAGCCAGCATTAAAGTAAGGAGCCTTCTGTACATTCAGAAGACATACACAATTCTCTCTTCCCTTTTGTGCTGCACACCTTTTTTGAACTCATCTCCTGTGTCAGGAAGATCAAACACAATGAGTACCACCTTTCTTTTGTGTTGGAAGGAAAAGTCCTTCTCTTGTTTGTTTAACATCTTTCTGAAATCTTTTATGAAGACTTCAGTGGTCTGCCATCACACCATTTTCATGGATACTTGTATGATTTTAATTGTTTTAAATTTTATTGTAATTGTTTTAAATGATGATTTTTGGAAGCCTCCTTGGGTCCCACTTTGGGAGAAAGATGGCATATAAATGAATATAACAACAACAACAACAACACATGCCTCTTTTTGTTCAAAAAGGGTATGTCTTATGGAAAACTCATAAGGAAGCAATCCTGGTGCTCTAGCCCAAATGAAAGTTGGAGCAGACAGAATTCCTTTCCTGTTAGTCTTGCCACAAGTAATGTCTATGTTCAAGAGCTTCCGCTATTGCAGATCAGGCAACCTGTGAATCTTCAGATGTTTCTGGATTCCAGTTCTCATCAGCCTGGATGATAGTGAAGAAATATTGTAATTGCACAATGAGTGATAGTGGCAGTGCTCCTTCATTGTATACAGAGGGGAGAAAAAAGGATACAGAGGGGGGGGGAAAGGACCTGGAGATCCAGAAGTTCCCTGACCCTGGAATATTAGGAAATGTAGAAGGGCAATGGTCCTGTCTAAGAAAAAACCAACAGAGCACTCTTATGCTATTGTGATAACTGTCTCCCATTATCTGGACAGCACAGCCAACTACGTAAACAAAGGGTTAAGGATGTATCAGGTTAAGTTATAGTTTATGGAGGTCAGGGTCAGAAGACAGCTGACCAATGAGATGACCACCTGGAGGAAGCTTTGAGATGCTTTTGTGAAGAGGTGACCTGATGGTTTTCTTGGGGAAAATATACTGTATATGCAGGTGAAGTTTGTCATTGATTTCCACTAAGGCTGAGATAATGGTGTTTCCCAGCTCACTGCACTCTTGATATACCTTCAGTGCATCTGACAATGACTTAATGATGGACTATGGCTGTTCCTCAGTTGTCTCTAGCATGGGAAGGCTATGTTTGTCACAACCCTGGCTCTGCTTCCTAGATCCTGCTTTTCAACACCCCTTATGTGCTTTGTTGGCTGACTCAGTATGTGACTAGCCTTGGCTCAGATTTCTGTACATTGCTTTTCAATCCTCCTTAGGTTTTTTTTTTCTTTTTCTGACTGTGGAGAGTATCACACAAGATTAGTATCTTGGGGCAATCATGTTATGAAAGCAAACAGGAACATACCGCTTTGAAAACATTTCTTAACACACCCCTCTTCCTTTGTGCAACTGCACTGCTTTGAAAATCCCCCTGCTGTGAATAAGTCTCTTTGCTGCAGTTCCAGCATTACAGCAGTCAGTCCATTAGGGGATCTTAATCTCCCCCCCCTGCCCTGTCCTCCTCCCATATGCTATTCCAAAGCAGAGTAACTGTGTGTCTGTCATGTTTTTTTTTTAATTTTTATCTTTGCTGCATTTGTGTTACAGCAAAACAATAAAATAAAAATATTTTTAATCCTTTTTGTTGTAATTATGCAAACACAGTAAATAATTTTTATTTAGAAAATGCGACAGACACAGAGTTAGCAAGCTTTGGAATAGCGAGTGGGAGGGGGAGAGAGAAGGAGAGATGGAGATTAAGGCCCCCACGTGGCACTGACTGCTGTAATTCTGGAATTGAAGCAAGAGACCTATCACACCATGGTCAGCAGTGGAACAATACCAACAGTTAGAGCTATTGACAAGCTTTTCCTGTCAATTAAAAGAGACACCACAATAACAGTTTGAATACACATCATCTACATGTTTGGGCATAGAAGCTACTATTCTGCTTTAATTCCACTTTTCTAGCCTTGTATGATAATCTCCTGTGTGTAAGACACTTGACACCTGGAACCCATGCTGCTCTTTCTCTTTCTTTCTTTCTGTCTGTCTGTCTGTCTTTTTTTTTTTTGGTAACAATAAACTGTTGATTCTAGTACACTAATCTCTGGTTTCTTGCATTATTCCTTTTCCCCATAGGTGGTTAAAGATCATAACAAGTGTCACTTGTGTATATAGGTTTATTGCCATACAAGTACAGAGAAAAATGTGTGGTAATATTGAGGCATAGAATTAGAATCACAGAATCATAGAATTGTAGAGTTGGAAGAGACCACGAGGGCCATCCAGTCCAACCCCCTGCCACGCAGGATATCTTGATCAAAGCATCCCCGACAGATGGCAATCCAGCCTCTGATTAAAGACCTCCAAGGAAGGAGACCCCACCACGCTCCAAGGGAGTGTGTTCCACTTCCTAACAGCTCTTACTGTCAAAAAGTTCCTCCTAATGTTGAGGTGGAATCTCTGTTCCTGGAGCTTGCATCCATTGCTCTGTGTTCCAGTCTCTGGAGCAGCAGAAAACAAGCCTGCTCCATCCTCAGTGTGACACCCCTTCAAATACTTAAACAGGGCTATCATATCACCTCTTAACCGTCTTTTTTCCAGGCTAAACATAACCAGCTCCCTGAGTCTCTCCTCATAAGGCATGGTTTCCAGACCTTTCACCATTTTAGTTGCCCTTCTCTGGACATGCTCCAATTTGTCAATATCCTTTTTGAATTGTGGTACCCAGAACTGGACACAGTATTATAGGTGAGGTCTGACCAAGGCAGAATAGAGTGGCACTATTACTTCCCTTGATCTAGATACTATACTTCTACTGATACAGCCCAAAATCTCATTGGCCTTTTTAGCTGCCACATTACACACTGTAATTAATATTACAATAGGCTATGACTGCACTGGTGAGCTGTCTGGTTCACTGTGAGCTATCTGATGCATACCTAGATTTAAAGGACACAGTGAGCTATTTGGCTCACAGATGACTTTAAACCTAGACATGCATAAACTGTGTAGTATCTTAGAGTAAAAACTTGTCCTACAAATGGAAAAACGTGAGTCAGATTAAGCTTTCTGGAGGGGGTTGTAAGACCCCTTTTGAATGTATTTTAGACTAAATCTACAGATCTAAGTGTTACCTGAAATCATGTACAGAAAGAGAACTACACATAACGAGCAGAATATTTTCCCATCTACAAAAGCAAGACAAGAATAAAATAGTAGGTTCTGTCAGTTACATAATTTCAAATGAATGCAGAATGCTGTAGCAAACCAGACATTCTGAGCATCTGCAGTATTTGAATTTTGTATGGTAGTATTCTGGCTTTTATTTCAAGGACATGATATAAAGTATTTTTTTATAAATTTATCTGTATGACAGCAGCACAGTGTGGTGGTCTGAGTGTTGGACTCTGAGAAACCCAGGGTTCAAATCCCCACTCAGCCATGGAAACTCATTAGGTGACCTTGGGCAAGTCACAATCTCTCAACCTAAAAGGAAAGCACTGGCAAACCATCTCTAAACTAATCTTGCCAAGAAAACCCTGTGAGAGGATTGTCTTGATTTGAAGGCACATCACAACAAATGGCTCTGCATTGCTGAATGTCACAGACATACCTCTTGGATATCTCAGATCCTTCAGTTTAAACAATCCACTAAAGATGAATATACTTCTGAAGATTATTTTCCTCTTCCCAAACCTACCAGTTATCTACAATGAGAAAAATTTTGATGAACGGGGAAAATATATCAAGAAATATGTATGGCAAGGAAGGAAACCAGGATAAAATACAAGACATTAATAGACATAAAAGAGAGACAAGGATGTGGTTTACCCAATTTAAAATTGTACTTTCATGCATGCTGCTTATCTCAAACAAAAGACTGGTTAAAACTACAAAAAGATAGAATACTTACACTAGAAGGACTCAATCTTCACTACGAGTGGCATGTATATGTATGGTATGGACAGACACAAATCAATGAAGAATTTGAAAGCCACTGCATATGAAGAGCTTTATTGAAGGTCTGGACTAGCTATAAAAACAAATTGTGTACTAGAATCCCACTCTGGATCTCACCTCAAGAAGCTTTTCAGGGGAGATAGAAGACATCAGATAAGTGGCTAACATACAAGTATATTCTACAGAAAGAGAAGCAAGACAAATTCATTCTAAGATCTAGAGAAGAGAAAGAAATTGAAGGAGTTAAGTTGCATTGATATACTTACCTACAATTAAAAAAATAGATTCAGAGAAGATGAACAGAGAGAATGATTTATGGAAGAAAATAATGAATTAGATACAATAATTTGGAACAACAAGAACAAAATAGCTAAATTTTACAGCCTATTACTTACAAGAGAGTTGAAACAAGGGATTATTAAAGAGGCAATGATAAAGTGAACCAACGACTTTAAATATGATATTGAACTGGAGAAATGGGAAGGAGCATGGGGAGAAAAACAATAAATTTATGGTATGCCAAGATTTAAAAGAAAACCATCTTAAGATTTCTCATAGATGGTATCACACACCAGCAAAAATAAACAAAATATCTAAAACAGGAAATAATAAGTGTTGGAGATGTCAAGAAACAGTGGGATCATTATATTACATGTGGTGGAATTGCAAAATTATCAAAAAATATTGGGTTAACATGCACATGATAATACAAGAGATTCTACACATAACATATCCACTAAAACCTGAACTGTATTTGCAAAACATGACCTCCATTTTCAATAAAAGAGATGAAATTCAGCATTGGAGGATAATTCTATATATAGTACCAGCTGCATGTATCATCTTAGCACAAAACTGGAAACAGAGAGATGGCCCACTGATTGACGATTGGCTGCTGAAACTAAAAGACATGAAAGACATGGACATGCTAACATATTTAATAAACAGAAAACACAAAACATCCAGATAAAGCAGAAGAAGAGTGGCTTCCTATGGTAGAATACTGGACAAAAATTTGGGGAGTTAAAAAAAGAACTGTTATAATAGAGCATTAAATATGTGTATGTATACATATGTGTATATGTATGTATGTGTATGTGTATAAGTGTGTATATGTGTGTACATGTACACACATGTGCGTGCACGTGTGTGTATGAGAGAGAGAGAGAGAGAGAGAGAGAGAGAGAGAGAGAGAGATTGACTGAATAGCTGTAAACTTAAGGTTAAAAGCTTTGAACATCATTAAGATAACTGTAATGACTCTTAAATGAATATGCAGATCAAACTTAGAAACAGATATCAATGTCTATTGAAGTAAATAGAATATATAAGCTACCCTGCTAGCTGAGGTAATAAATGGAAGTAAAAACAAAAGAACAGAAGATTCAGTTAAATAACTTGAAGAAGCAACTGTAATTATATAGGAAAGGATGTAAACAAGAGGAAAACAGATTAACAGAACAATATTTATTTTAAAATGATGATGATGATGATGCATTTCATAAGCCTTCATAATTTTCTATATGTATGAACAGTTTCTTTCTTTTTCTTTTTCTTTTTGTTTTGCTGTTTTAATTTAAAAAAATGGGGGGAAGAGAAATCATTCATAAATCTACTCTTTTGATTACCTGATTTAGATTATCTGAGCATACAATTTGAAGGAAAAAAGTCTGTTTGTCCACATCTCAGAATCTGTCATGGTTTCCCCAACCTTGCATTTTGTGTTTAGTGTCATCCTTTCATTGCCCTAATAAAGATTTTATTGCCCACATGTTAAAAAATACATGAGATAGTATCTCTCCAGAGCTTTTGAAACCCTTTAAGTGAACACACTCACAAAATTTCAGGATTGAAAAAGACTGTGGTCAGCTATTGAAATTCCATACATTCTAGCTCCTACATGGAGATCACCAAAAAGAATTTGCATGTGGTGACATTTCATACACTGGGTATGACAATTTGTACTCATGTCCTGCTGGCAGTCTTCTCATAGGCAACTGGTTGGTCACTGTGATATTGGACTAGATGGGCCTTTGGTCTGGTCCAGCATTTCAGTGGTCGTATATGCATAAGCTCATTATTATGTGCACCTGCTTAGTTTCTGCTAGCATCTCCATGTGAAATCTATATGCCACCAGAGATATATGACTCAAGTTACATCCTTGTTGTAAGTGTGTTTATTGTGTGTGTGTGTGTGTTGAGTTCTTCACAGAAGAATTTTTCATTGACCATCATGGGCAAGCTGTAAAGTAAGTTGCTGAGTGCTTGTTTACCAACATGATCCACTATTTTCTGGGATACGAATTACACTTCACCCTCCAAAGGTACCCTTTTAAAGTCTGTCTGTGGTTGTATTTATTGAATGTATCCTTGTTCAAAGCTTCTCTCCACAATGAGACCAGCCAATCAAAAAATACAATGATTTTACTCAATTACTTATTAGAGATAGATATCTCAGGTCCACAGAGCTGCTAAAAAAACCCCCCTTCCTTTCCCTACCTACTTCTCAGTCTGACAAGTATGCATTAAGTATGATAACATCACAAAACTACCTATCTAACTGTACCTAGTTTTATTACATGACAGTCTCAATCTCTGTTTACAGTGATGGCAGGAAGCGCTGTCATCACTCTGAATGGGTGAGTATTTTCATCCAGTTGACAGGCTAATCCCCTGAACTGCCAAATGGTGGTTGACTTTTGCATGTAGTGAAAATTTTCAATCAAAATACCCTCCATTTTTTGTTTACCATAGCTGAATTAAATCAAGAGTTGTAGCATTCAAAAGAGATTGCTTGGAATTTTCTTTTGAACATCTCCAGTAGGTTTTTGTTTCCCATGTTATCTGGGAGAAATAGGATTCTTGGAAATGGAGAAATCAAGGTCCAGTTCCCTTATATGTGTTCATTTCTTGGTGACTGCAAAATTGTACAATTACTTGTAAATAGGTTAACACAGATACAATATCACATATAACATTTATTTCTGCTGGAACACAATCCCATCTTTCTGTTTCATCATGTGTGATTCTGATGATGTACATGAAGCAGGTTACCACAGTACAAGTGTTGGAAGGACAAGAAAGATATTCCATGAAATATTATATCTGCCTGGAAAAAAGAATTCTATTCTTCATGTTGTCCATATTTATCCAAAGTGATGATGTATATCATCCAACTCCTCTCATTTGTTAGTCATCATAATATCTTTAGTGAATGCACACTTGCCGTACATACCCATTCTAAATCTAATAGATACTTCAGGAATTTCTCAAGCCAACTTCCCAATTTGTTTTATTTAATTAAACCAACCACCTTCCAAAATAAAACCAGGGATTCTGAAAGTGTAAGAAGAGAGCCAAGATTGTGTGACTACAGTATCCCCTGGTGGTTCCTGGGTGTAACTTCAGGATTGAAACTGTCTGTAGATATTATGCAAATTCATTGTGGCAACAGCCTACAACATAGAGATAGAACAGATTATTTGTCCTCTCTGGCTCCACATACAAATTATTCAGAAGCAACTCAGGTGACAGATACTGCATTAAGACGGTGGGATACAGTAACAGTCGAACATGAGCAGAACATGGAGTTGTACATGTTCCATGAAATGCTGGGGAGCAAGATCAGTACATCTAGTTTTAGGAACATCCCCTTCTTCTAGAACCACAGTCATGTATCCTGACACTAGCCTTCAAAGCAAGATCACTAATTAAGATACATCAACAGTGCACCAGCATGAAAGACTGCCTATTTGTTTCCCATTGGGCCTCTTCATCTTCTGATCTCATCCCACTTGTACTCTTCCACTCAATGTCTGTCTCCTCTGCATCCTCTGTTGCTGGTTTAACTTGGTGGATGAGAATCTGACCATTTCAATGGATGTGTGGTGTCATGGTAGAGCCTAGGAATGTTCAGGGACAAGCAGTGGCATGCCAAGTGAGGTCTAAATACTAGTGAGACCTAAGGAGATCAATTACTGTGTCAGTGACCAAGCTTGAAACTATAATGTCTATGGCTTTAACACTGTAGCCAGCTGTCAAAAAGGATGATCAGCAGTCATTCATAGGGTTGGGGAAAACCAGAAATCAATTTGTTGGTAAAACCATGGGGAAGTCATTAATGCCAAGGCAAGTGGCCACAGTGGTCATGACAACCATCTTTATTTTCTCAGAACTCAATACAGTGGGAGTTCTGTCTCTGATACATTATGGAGATAGACAGATAGATAGATAGATAGACAGACAGATATGATCACATTTTGATGTCCATGTAGAAGCAGGCCTGGGGCAATACCCCAAATGATGGATCAGTTCTGACAGCTAGTTGTGTATAACAACTGATGGCATCAGATACGGCCAGGTATCCTTATTCATATCAGATGAGGAAATTATATTCATTCAGCCAATGTATCATCACAGTGCAGATGAGAATGTGCATATGCACCCAAATTCATGACATATTTGGTTACCCAGCTTAAGATTTTAAATCCTATGTTTGTGTGATTTTGGAAGGCTTCCATTGAAGAACATATAGAAGGCATTTGCTGCTTATATGAAAGTGTCTCTCTTTCTGAACATACTGATTCACCCTAAGAATGCTAAACTAGTCAGAAATACCATTAAAAATCTTAAAATGTACACATTTGTAATGAAAGCTCTGAACAAAGAGGGATTCAATTCACAAGATCATCAGCGAGGAAATGATGTGTATAAGCTATTCAAACCTATTTTCATCTGCCCGAATCTGCCCACAGAGTAGTTTTCACTTTGCTTGGTAACATTATTCATAGCAATAACAGTTGCAACAAATTTTGGCTCTTGTGTATGAATTGCATGAACAATGCAAACACTTGTGTTTATTCAAGCAGTTCTATTTTTGAAGGATATGCCTCTGAGCTCATTCTCTCTGCAATCTTTTATTTCCTACAAATGAGTAATGCCAAAGCCCTGTTTCCATTTAGGTTTTGTTTTCTTTATTGAGAACCTGCTTCCATGTAGCAGAGCAAGATTTTTCTAAAATTCCAATGTATTTAACACTTGAACAGTTTCTGTTTTCGGTTTTGTTTATCCTGGATTCGAGTGTATTTTGGAGTTAAACAATTCTCTCCCTCTGTACATCTGGGCTGAATACTTTCCCCCTCTGAACAGGAAGACAATCAGATGCTAGGCCTACAAATGGATACATAGCCTCTGGTACTTTCCCCCTATTAAAGTATTCCACAGCATGGGAGGCCACCTGTAGTGAGAAATTGAAGATTTCACAATGCAGTCTGGGGAAGACATATTGATATATGAATCACCTTCCATCCAACTTCATTCTTTGCCTTTAGGGAAAGAAATATGAATTTGAAGATGTTTATAACATAGCCAAGATGGTGCTATCAGAACCTCCCTTTCATGTACATTAAGACACAGACTACAATGAAAGAAGAACCCATTAATAATCCTTTTTTCCCCTCCTTTATTGCTCATTCAGTTTTAAGGAGGAACTCTGCAGATATAAGAACTGCTGCAAACATTGCACAATCTCCCAATGCACAATAAATATCAGCACCATATGCATACTGTTTGAATGCTGTGGTCAGTTATAAATATACAGTAGGGCCAGATTCAGGGATCTCACCAAAGTGGGCAACCTACATCAGTGGGTTAGCTAGGTATCATTTTTATGAAAGTCTTTAAAAACCACAGATTTTTATGTATTCTAGAATACCTCAGAGGACCTTAAATTTTATTTTGCTTGGGAAACTGTGGGGAATTAAAATGGCAGTTTGATCCAGAGGTGGCCACAAAATACATGAAGAAAGCAAGTAAATGTGAAAGTCCTAAACATTTATCTTGAAAAGAAATACCATGGAACTTACAGCTATTGGCTTCTGGTAAATGAATGGAAACATTGATTTGTAATCCAGGTTATGCAAGCCTACATCAGCTGATTGTTCATTGCATCAAAGTTGACTAGACAAAGTGTTCCCAACATGAATGCAAAGACTGTGTGACTCATACCATTGTGAAGTGTACCATCAGTGATCATCACCATAACCATTTGGGAAATTAGCTCAGCTGGTAGAAGGGGTGTAAGTGTGACTGGTTCCCAGAGACAGAGGAGCGAATCCTGGGAAAGAATGGGATTATTCCAAAATGGTCAGAGTTGAAACTGAGTGGGATTTTAGGGGGAAAGAGGAGCAAGGATTATTTAAACCTTGCAAAGGAGATGTTAAGATGGAGTAATGAGGAATGTTTTACTTATGACTATCCTGCATTAGGGAAAGGGTTTTGATGATGATCTTCAAGGTTCCCCACAATTCTATGCTTCTATATGGATGTCACTTGAGTACTTACAATGCAGAAAGGTAGCTTGGTTGTACAGTAATTCAGTTGCATAGACTTCATATGAACATCAGCCAGGCACAGCACCATTGTGCTTTGATTCCAGTGGCTGAAGAAAGGTCCTATTGTTACCCTCAGAAGTGGGTAACAGTGCCAGCATCTCCTTGAAATTTGGTTGAATTATAAAAGGAGGCCTCCAAGAGGAGGGTAACTTCAGGGATCTTTTCACCTATATATACCAGTACTAACTGTAGAGAGCACTCCAGATGAAGTTAAACAAAGTATTTTCTTTGAATTAACACAGGAGATACACTAACATGCAAGAATATACACTCTTAAGAACCATTCAAAGCTACTGAAGAGTAAGGCAGGAAGGGTTGGATAGAGTGAAGTCAGGGTTTGAAGGATGATAGTTACCAGTCTTGGAGAAAGAGGTGTATGCAGCAGATTCAGACAGTATCTGAGGGTGGCACAGAGGAATCCAGTCCATTGAGAAAGAGAATGGTGAGGCCCATCTGTGACACACCCATCTGTGACACACCTAGCTAGGGGTGAAGCCAGGATAGTTATACTCCATTTCATACCCTAGAGAGGTGATCTATTTATGATGAAGTCTGAATGTTTTTCTCATGGAACGGGCAAAAGGGTCCAGAATGGGCTGATTGCCTTTGTTCTGGAGTGACAAAACATTGATGGAATTTGCAGCAACTTCTTAATGTTTAGACACGTAGGTTGTATAGATTTCTGTAGGGTATGGGTCAAGGGATGACCACTGATTGCATGTTTGACAGGATTTGCATAGACCCATTAACAACTGGGTTTTCCACATAATCCTGTCTGGGTTTCCCCACCATCATGATCTTTGCAACATCTCAGGTCATTGTGACCTTGACTTTTCTCCGGTCAGCTTGACCCCAAAACTCAATGTTACCCCCAAAAGTGCCCAATATGTGCAGTTATGAAACCTCATGGGAGGGGGAGTAGGGTATGCTAACACTCCTTCTGTCCCAGCTACCATTATTCTGGCTTCTGAGGGAGAGAACAGCAGCCAACATTTGCTGGACTTAATCCCCTCCCCCATTGCCATCATCTTTTCTTTGTGTGTGTTTAGATTGTAAATCTGGGGGCAGGGAATAGTTAAATTAACAGTTTATAAATTGCTCTCAGAGCCTTTTTTGGCAGAAAGGCAGGGTGTAAATGCTCTAAACAAAGAAACAACTGAACAAAGTCGTGGATGTTCCGATAAAATTTGACTGACATTTGACAACTACTCTGCCACTGATAGCTATCTAGCTCCTAGATAGTGGTGAAAGCAGAACTAAGGATTAAGTATCGTATCCCTATTGTTTGAATATCACATTAAAGGTATGGCCCTTAACAGATGCAATTTTCCATCATTTTGTAGAATTAGTATTGAACACCATTAACAGAACTTGATAAACCAAACATGTGTGTGTGTGTGTGTGTGTGTGTGTGTGTGTGTGAGATTGAGAGAGAGAGAGATCAATTTTGAAAAGGGTATTCCCATCAGTTACGCCGAACCTGGAAAAACAATAGCTTGATGGAGAAAGAAAGGAAGAGATATTATGATTAATAAGATAGTGTACACTACTTAGAATTCACATACAAGTTGAAGAAAGCTAAACTACAGAACTCATTGCTCCAAGAACATTGCTCCAAGTTAGTTGTGAAGCTGAAATGCACCACAGCATAGGCTACCATACCATATCCTCACTCCCTACATAAATTATCTATGAAGGATGTGACCCTTAATGACTACAATATCCCAGCATTTTGAATTGTGAGAGTATGGGAAGCCCTTAACACAATGTGCAAAAACCAAATGATTATTTATTAGTTGAATATGAAACTTAAGTACTTTGTCATTTAGACCTCCATCTGTCTTCTGCTCTGATAATTCCTCTTGGGTATTAAATAGTACAAGAATTAGACAACAGTCTGAATTTCCCATTACTATGAGGAAAATACTGAAGATAAACTGTAGGTGATATCTGAGGATATTTATAGAAAGTTATTTCCTTGTGAATTTCTATAAATAACCACAGGCATGAGCTTCAGTTTATCTTTATTCTACCCCTCACAGTAAGGGGGCTTATCGACTCAGCCAGGCCCTCTGGATTTTGTGGTATCTCTCAGTCCTGAAAAGATGCTCCTGCCCTCCCCATGCAGAGGGCATGTCCACATTGTAAGGACAATGATATTGGTCTACCTTCAAGGATTGTTGCTATATGATGTGAAGTACTTTGAACACTTGAAATCTGCTAGCTAAATGCTGGCTTTGGTAGTATGATGACAGTTAAAACCAGATAGGTAAAGAATCCCATAGTATGATATAAGTTTCCCCAAAAAAATAATTATGGCCACACACACACACACACACACACACAGAGAAATGACAAAATTAATTTTAATAAATAAGGCCAAATTTATTTCCCAAAGGCTGTAGCATAGGAAAATAACAACCTGTTTGGAAAAGATAAAGCAAGTAAAATAATAGTTTGTTAACATTAAGGTATTACCAGTAAAAGATGCCTGAAATGATACCAAGAATCCTTACTGAAACCACCTCAACAAGTTCTCACTTTCCTTCATTTAGACAAGCTTTTACAGGCTGGAAAGGATCACCCAGTTATCATGAGCTTTCTTGTCTTGATTTTCTCTTGCAAAGCCTAATGACATGATTGCCTAATTAGGTACTAGCCTACTACAGAAAGAATATTAACTATCATGCTATTTACAGTGAGAAAACATATTTGTACTACATTTCCAGTGTTAGGGATGGAAAAGAATGACATTAGGTTCGACAGTCTCAACAAAGGTAACTATTATGTATCTCCCAAGCTGCACTGCAAGACAAAATGTTACTCACACATTTGCAAGGCTTGTAGTATGTTTCAGAGAAATAAAATGAATCCAAATCAGTGCACAAATTTTAAAATGGGCTGACAACATTTGCAATCGAGGACAAACACCCTATATTGACTAATGTGGGAAATGTATAAATAACTGAATACATTAAGGTTAATGTGTTAAAATCCATATAAATTTTAATTCAGAAACTAAAAATAATACCTTACAACATAATATTAAACAGAAGGAGGAAAAAGCAGAAGGGATTTAGAGAAACAGAACAAAATTGCGAGTCCAATCCTGTCCTCCCTCAATCCAGGCTCTTCCTCAACACAGTGCTGATCTCTGAGTTGGAAATGTTAATGCATGAGACATCTCCAAAGATGATCAAAATATTCATAGCTTAAGGTGCAACAGCTAAACTGACACAGTACCAAGCCCAGAGATGCTTCCATTTCAGATAATACCTTCTGACAGGCTGCAAGAGGAGGCACTGAGCTGGTGACCTCTGAGGTCAAGCAGCCACTTTTACAGCTTGAACTGTGAAGTCTCTTACTATAGAAATATACTTGGACTGAATCCAGTATGGCTCAAGCAGACATCAGGAGGCCTAACCAATATTGTCTTAACAGCTGCCACATTGCTCTCCTTCCCAGTGAACTCTCCTTTACCATGATGTCTTGCAATTCTCATCAAGTCTTCAAAAAGAGAGAGGATAACATCTCCCTAAAACACAGGTTTAATAACATCGGAGGTCCCTTCACGGCAGGTTCTTAGTTCCCAGTTCAGTGCTCTCTAGGGCAGACCAAGGTTTATCTGGTCCAAGTATACTAACTGTAGCCAACCAGATACCTCTAGGATTTGTTGAGATGGTAGCAAAGAGACTGCAGTGCAGGCATTTTCCAGAACCCACTCATCTGCAATGTTTTGGTCACCATGTCCTCTAGACAGCTGTGTAGGAACATTTGGTAGATGAAGTGCTAATAGTCCATGATTGGTGAGTTGGCATGTCAGTGGATGTGCAGCAGCAGGTACTGAGAAGTGGCATTCTGCAGCATGAGTACATGGGAGGTGTCAGGATCTGCCATCCCTTCTTATTTGAGCTCTGATCCTCATCACTTATTACGTCCCATGTAAGGGCCAACCTGTCCACTCTTAGATATTAAACAATTAGTTGATGTATGCACTTAGTGAGAACCAGCGTGGTGTAGTGGTTTGAGTGTTGGACTACAACTCTGAAGACTAAGGCTTGAATCCCTGCTCAGCCATGGAAACACACTGAGTATCCTTCGGCAAGTCCCACTCTCTCAGCCTAAGAGGAAGGCAAAGGTATCCCCCCTTCTGAACAAATCTTGCCAAGAAAACCAGGTTTGATTTAGGGTCACTACAAGTCGGAATCGACTTGAAGGCACACAACAACAACATCTCACCTAAAACTTAAAGAACAGGAGAATTTTACTGTGTTAAGGGGAAGAGGCCCAACTGAGGCCCTGTCTACATGATGAAAAAAATCTATACAGCATTTGAAAGATCCATAATGTGTACACACGGCCATTTGGATGCACACGTGTCTTTCAGAAGGCGGGCTAGTGAATCTCCCGTAAAGTACGTGAAATTGGCATTCGGGAGGAATAGTGGATCTCAGCAAATAATCCTTACAACCGTTCGAATTGTTTATCATTTGTACACCCCATTTACACACATACGAATAGGCAGTGTAATCTGATTGGCTGGCTGAGCACAGGGGGCGGTGCTAGCAAAGAGGGGAATTGGGAGTGGCTGCCATGTTGGATTCCCAGCTAAGCAAGAGTCTGGTAAGTCCATGAAATGGAGATTTTTACATTTATTCATTTTTATTTTATATTGTAAATACAGAAAGCTGACTGTTTGCATAAAAGGCACCTTTTTAAATTAAAAAAAATGTGGCAGGAGATTTAAAACCACCGCTTGGTTTGCTTGCTCCAGACAGCTGGGCAAGGGGGGCTCATACGGAATTTAGGGGGGTAAAAAATCATGTAGGCAGATCATATGCATTCAAATACCTGCCTTTTCTAATTTTTTTACCCCCAAAATGGTTTGTTTTTTTTTCATTGTGTAGACGGGGCCTAAGATACCTAAACTACTAATCTCTAAAATTCTAGAGGGTTATGATACCCTTTCTTAGTTTCTTGGGCTTTGAGGACTAAAGGCAGAAATATGAAGAGAAAGAGTATGAATTTTAATCTCGCTATATGAGATTCAGTTTTTCTAATTGAAAAATATACATTTGTTAATAAGGATGTAGGACACAGAATTATAGGCAAGTAGAGAAACAGTAAAATGCTGGTTTTAGAAGCTAGTGTTTACCCTTACAAAACATAAGGAGGTCATGTATGATGTCACAACAGATAATCCATACCAAAAGGCAGTACTTCTGAATCAGAAATCAAAGGACATGATCAGACATGTCCAAAAAGTACCTTAGGAGAATGCCAGGATGATGTACCTGTCCCATGAATGGGACCCAGTTTCACACGTACTTGTTCTCGTCATGTTCTACCCCTGTGCTTCTGCAGTTAGTAAGGTGGCACTTTTCATTGACAGGGAGCTCCTGTCAATGAAAAGTGCCACCTTACTAACTGCAGAAGCACAGGAGCAGAACAGGATGGGCATGACATCATATGAAACCAGGTCCCATTTGTGGGACAGGAAGTCATCCTGGCGTTCTCCTAAGGTAATTTTTGCTGTGTTTTGATAATCTCCCCAGTCTCTCTGTGCCTCCCTGACATATCTTGCAGCATGTGGACTCCAGTAAACATAACATCAGGATGAAGATCCTTGAATTCATTGTGAATTGTAATAATAGGCCAGGGAAAGTCTATGTCTGTCAAGACAAGTTTGAGCTTGTCTAATTCTTTGTATATTAAGGTTTTCTGGAATGAAACAAATGGTAGTTAAATGCAATCAACCACCTTAGGACTGAAGACAGGTTGGTCCTGGACATATACATGGGGATGAGGGAGAAATCTGTTTGGTTCATTTTTCAAACTGAACAAATACAAACTTCATGTACCAGTACACAGTATGTAACACAATTATCTTCTACTGTAATTTTTGTACTTCTCTTGGTTTTGTGATACAGTCCTCTAATGTAAAGATGAAGACAAAAAAGTGTGAGTTGGAGTAAATTACATACAACAAAAAGAATATAGCATATCACAAAGGGTACAAAAAGGGCTTGTAAAACTGCCTGTATTTTTAGAATTGTGTACAAATTGTCATACATATGAAAGTTGGCATAAATGTGAGTGTGAATCTTCAAGTGGACCTCTCAGAAATACATTTGGAAACTGATGTAAAAGTTGGGCAGAACAAAGCTTTGTTGTTGTTGTTTTGTGGGGAATATGAAATTAAAACAGATGGATTTGTCCTTCCTTAGCAACAAATTATATGTAATTTCTGTAATTGAACAAACTCGACTCTTAACATTCAGTGACTGTGAGCACATAGGGTTGCCAGAGTAAAAACTGAAAATGGTCCCTGCACATTTAATGGCTATGTAGAAGGTCTGCTTGTCTTGCAACCAGGTAACACCTGCTGAAATTCCCTCTTCTACACAACTGTTAAAGGTAGAGGAGCCATTAAAGGTACAGGGTGTTCACTCTGGCAACCCTAATAGGTAGACACTAGCTGTACCCTATGTAACATACACCAGTGGTGCATTAAAGGCGAGTCACCCTGTTGCCCTGCTGCTCCTTCCTCCTCTGCCACCACCACCAGTTGACTTCCTGGGTCCCATCACAGAGGCAGCAGGGGCAGCAGGGTGGTGATGTGACCCCCCTGGGTGCCAGGTGATTTCAAAACCCATATCAAAAGTTGGTCTTGTTCTACAACAGAGTAAATAATGTCTACTATGTGAAAAATCCAATTAATTAGTTGGGAGGTCCATCTTCACTGACTCGATTCTTACAAAATAAACCATCTGTATGTGTGTGTGTGTGTGTGTGTATATATATATATATATATATATATATATATGTATGTATATGTATGTGTATATATGGCTTGTGTATGTTTCCTTTCCCAGTGTGCTGATTGGTGGCTTAGGAAACATAGCCAACCAATTCCCTCACTCCCCCAGCCAATACCACCTACATGTAAATGCCCTGTCCACTTCACAATTGACTCCTGCCACTCAATCTGCATCTATACCCCAAGCTTCACCAGGGCCCTTCCCTCCTCTCACTCCCTCAACCAATCACCACCCACATGTAAAACAATGCAATATTTTTTCCTAAAATAATAGCATGTAGATGAACTGTGTAAAAGGAACACTGTCACTCCAAACTCCATGCTGCAACCACTACATGAAACCCCAGCAGGGCACATAACAGTGTATGTTACGCTGAACACACCTATACTAATACCAATACTAATACAATTATGCCAGCAACTCTTAACCTTTTCTTTACCAGGGACCCCCTTTAAATATCTTTTGTTGCCATGGACTCCCAAAACTTAACTCAAGATTCAAAGCCTTAGCAACAACAACAATAATACCTGATAACAACAATAATAATACAATTACAACAATGTCTCTTAACCCTTTCTTTACCAGTGGCCCCTTTAAATATCTTTTGTTGTCATGGTCCCCCAAGACTTTAGATTTGAAACCCTAATAATCATAATAGTACCTAATAATACCAAACAACAACAACAACAACAACACAAGTTGAAGGCTTTCACAGCCAGCATCCATAGATTTTCCTTGGGGTTTTTTCCAGGCTGTGGGGCCGTGTTCTGCAGCCTGGAAAAAAACCATGGAAAATCTAACAACAATACAATGAAATCTTCCCTCAGAGGCACTCGAGTGGGAGGGAAGACTTTACTCCTGCTTCTTCCTGCAAGTTTGTGGCTGGAGTGGATTGAACGGCAATGCACAGGCCAAGCCAGCCAGCCTTTGTCTTGGCTCTTGTCACATGGGCACTCCACTGCAGACAGTAGGTGCTCTGAGTAGCTTTCAAGCCTTCACAGACCCCCTGTGACAAAGCTTGCCTTGTACCTCTTAGTACTTGTTTAGAGGAAGTAAAGAGTTATTTCTTTTATTTATATATCCTAGTTTTAGATTCTCTCAACAGCATCATATTTAATTTTTAAGAAGCTCAGCTGATATCAGGGAGACAATGCATGTCATTTGCCCTGAAATATTGGCTGGCACTCCAGAATAAAATGTGCAGCTACAGTAGGTGTTAGAATTTGTGCCAATTTGACACCTGCATGAAGCAGCTGACTTCCCCTGGTGTAATTTAATAAGATGTCTTCTGTTATTAAAACCAGAATTTTAGATTGCAAGCAGTCCGCCGGTAGAGTGGAAAATAGGTCCCAAAGGTTGCTCTCCTCGTCTTCTACCTGTACTTATTTTTAAAGAGGTTTAATATTTAAAAGTCTAATGCTAATTTCACTGTTCCCCCTCCCCAAACCTGCTTTGTAGTGCTGTTGCCAAATTATCCCTTCAGGGCAAGTGCTGTAAATAATTCCTCAGTTCTGTTCCTAGCCACTTGCCAAGGTCATTATCTAGCTTTCCCAGATCCCCTTCATTCTGCCTTTGATTGTGCGTGATAACTATGAAACAGTTATGAGATGCACTCACAGGCTGTGACAGTCTTATCAAAAGCTGACGATAGTCCCAGGGCTCTGCAACAAAGCTGGTGGCTCAGCTGTTCTTCTCCCCTTAATACTTCATTTACCTTACACTTTGGTCAGTCAGCAGAGTACAACGGGAAGAAACATACAAAAGGGGACTACCGCCTTGAACAGAAATAAGGGCCTGAATGGAATGTGGATCCCACCAGGAAGTGTGTGTGTGTGTGTGTGTATGTGGAGAGAAAGAGAGAACAAAACAAAACAAAACAACACTGTGTTTACATGGTTTTAATGTAAATTTCCAGTGGCATTCCACACAACAGCTCTGATTAACTCTGTTACTGTTCACATAGAATTGCCATTGAAATAGTCATATTGTAGGCTGTCTAAAAATATTTATCTAAATGTATCTTATATCCTCCACTTCCTTACATATCTGTCAGAGGGCTTTATCATTGCCATCACAATACACTATAAAGTGACAGAATGTACCAGTGAGATCTATAATAATAAAAGAGAATGCATGTCTATGCATGTCCCTTTGGGTGTTTGTCTTTCTGCCATAGCATCAAGACTATGAAACCTAAACACTTGAAACTTGGTGTGCTTTCTCAGGGATATTTACCTTAGGTTATTTTGTGTGTTTTTAAAACTGAATTGATGAAAAGACTTTAGGTAAACCCTGGATATTTGTTTCATTACAGGACCTGTAGGCAGCTCTACATGTGTATCTCTGAGCTCATCTATGTGGGCAATTTCCACCGGTCTTGGAGCCCTGCAATACAGATGATTTGCCTTGTTCTACCCTCAGGCAGTCCTCACGACCCCCAGGGGAAAGACGGGGAGAAAACATTTGTAAGGTTCCAGCCAGAACTTCACTTCACTCAGACAATAGTAACTGGTTAAGTGTTTTATTGCAGAGGTAAAGAAGTGCACAGGTCCAAGAATATTGGAATAACTAGTTCACAGAAAGAAAGTATAGGGTTTAAAATGAGGCTTGACCCATCATTCCCCACCCAGCCAGATGGATGACCTTGGAGATGAGAGATCAGCCCACCAAGCTCCTGGGAACTTCAATATATTCACATTCCAGCCCCCTCCCATCCATAAACAATCCACTACCCTACAGTGCATGACAGGAAACTGGCTGGGGGCAGGCTAAATGAGGCTATGGGGTAGTGCCCGATAAAACCTTTTAAGAAAATACCTGGTAAAAACGATTGTAGCCAAAATAAAACGGATTGAACCCTGTGTGACCACAGGAGCCTGTTCCAGCATGCTGGACCATTTCTGAAACTGAGTTCACTCTTCTGGACTCAGGAAGGGGCCCTGCAGCATGTGACCCAGGCTGCTCACATGCAGAGGGCCTTGGTCATGTGCTGTAGGCTTCCGTCCTGGATCTGGAGAGTGGGAAGCAGGCAGCAGCAGTGGCTGCAAGGATGGAGTAGCATGCCCATCTGGACTATGGCTTGTTCTGTGCAGGTAACAAGGGAGGAATGGGCCAGATCCATGGACGAGATATGCTGGCAGGGAATTGACATATCCTGCCCCACATAGATGAGCCCTCTGTGCATGGCTCCTGAACTTTTCAACAATAAAAGACAAACAATCAAATTTCTTCTTGGTAAGGATGGAGGGGCTGAAATTAAGCAGAGGAAGGGGTTAAATGAAAACCAGCAACAGAGACTGAGATTTTTTTTAAAAAAGACCAGTGAGAAAGAAAACCAAGGTGAGGGAGAGAGGAGAAGACTAAGACTGACCTACATTACACAGTTATAACATTTTCACACTACTTTAATTGTTACAGCTCCATCCTAAGGAATTCTGGAATTCGTAGCTTGGTAAGGTACTTAAAATGATTTGCTAGAGAACTCTTGTCTACTTCTCTGAACTATAATTCCAAAGGTACCATGAATGCTTGTCTACAGTACGCAATATGCAATCCCGCTCTTCACAGTGTTCTTTGGAATCAACTAAGTACCTCATCAAACTGAAAATGCTAACAATGGAACTATGAAAATTCAAATGTATGAAACAGATATAGATACAAACACACCTAAAGAACAGAAGAAAGAGACAGAGCTCTAGAGCACAGTGTATAGGAGGGGTGGGGAACAATGGTGCTTTTAAACCTTGCAAAGCAGGCTTAGTACAAAGCAGAAGTGTTATGTGCTTTTTAATTGTACAGGTTGAGCATCCCTAATCCAGAAATCTGAAATCTGAAAACTCCAAGAGCCAAAACCTTTTGCTGCCAGCTGCTCACTTATGTCTTCCTTCCTTCTCGTTCTCCTCCACCTGCCTCTGTCATGGGAATTGATGGATGAGAAAAGGAAGGAAGGAAGGGTTGCCTCACCTCTCCTTGTTGCTGAGGCCACCAGCATCCCCTCCTTTGCTTCTGTTCCACTCTCGGTGTCATTGTTGGCACTGTCCCCATGAAGTCACCACACTGCCAGTGGTGGCAGCAGGAAGAGGAGGAATGTCCCACTCACTTCACACCCACAATGACAGCACCCCACTGAAGTGATGGTGGAGGCAAGGGCAGTGGCACAAAACCAGCTGCTTTGCTTCCTTTCCCACAGGGCTCCTCCTCCTTTGCTGCCTCCCCCTCTTCACCAGTGGGAGATGTGACACCCCAAGCAAGACCCTCCAAGGGTAAAAGCATGCAGAGCATGTGTGGGGGGATAGGGAGAGTGGGAACGGTGAGTGGTGCTGGTGGTGATGCCATTGTTGTCACAGGCCAGGAATGGTTTAGGTGGGAAACAGGCCTCTCCTCACACACCTCTTACATTTTCTTTTCCTACATTCCTCACCCTCTGATATGTCCCCCTCAGGCACACAGGCAGATGTGTGGCTGTGAGGGAAGCATAATTGTGACTGTGAGGAACCTGCAGGGGGGAAGTGGTGCATGTGTGGCATGTGCAGTTTTACATGGCAGTTGAAGCAACTTAAAGGTTTTTTTTAAAAAAAACTGTATAAAATTACCTTCAGGCTATGTGTATAAGGTGTATATGAAACATAAATGAAATTTGTGTTTTGACTTGGGTCCCATCTCCAAGATATCCCATGTATATGCAAATACAGTTATTCCAAAATTCGGAGGGGGGGGATCTGAAATATGAGACACTTCTGGTCCCAAACATTTCAGATAATGGATACTAAACCTGTGCTTTTTATTCAAAATTATATTAAGCAACCTTGAGTCCCATTTTCAGGAGAAAGATGGTATATCAATCCAGTAAATAAATATTCCTCTCCATTGATGCCCCCTTGTCATGGGAGAGAGGCTTGCGTACCCTAATGATGTTTTGAGCTATGCTGGCGGTGGCATAATAGCCACTGGTAGGGTCTCCTATGCCAGACAGGTCAAAACCAAAGGGTCTGACAAAGAGTGTCAAAGGGCAGGATGGTCTTTCTAGCCTTACGGCAAGCATCCTAGGAGAAGGAAAATCCCAAACCCGGGCAGATGGTGCTCATCCAACCCTGTAAGGTCAACCATCTAAGAGAAGGAAACTCTAATCAAATCTATGACCCGAGGACCTCATTGCTACCATCCATGCTTGCAAGGCCACAGCAGATGAACCTTTGGTTTAAAGGGTGAGGCCAGTTCTGTGCATCCTGTGCTCCACCAGAAACATCCATTGCACAGGCTCGAAGGACAAATCCAATTCTGAAAAAGCCCTGTAGCGATAGGCGAGGGATGAAACAGCAGGTATAAAGATGCACTGGAAGCCGCAGACCCAACCCTGCATGCAGGCGGTTCAGGACTTTAATTACTTGAGGCTGACCCAGGAGATGACAGTCTTGTTCGGCAGCATCCTGAACGACCAAGCAGCATTTTTTAAGGAGAGCACTGCTTGCTCCATGTGGAGAGGGGCCTAGAAAAGGTGGCCTAACGAAAGCTCATCCCCACCTACCTGGTTCGCTAGGCTAAGCCAACGGGCATCTTCTGATGCGGTCAATCCAAGGCAAAGAAACAAAGGCACACACCGGCCTCCAAAATAAACTGACGCTTGCATGCTAGAAAATGAGAATCATGCGAGACTCTGCAGATAGTGGATGGCCTGAGTGTCATTCTGCTCTAATAGCCCATGAACTATCACAACTTAATATTGACATCACTGCTCTTAGTGAAGTTCATCTCCATGAGGAAGGCAGCCTTAAAGAACACCGCGCCGGCTACACACTCTACTGGTCTGGCAAACCCAAAACTGAAAAACATCTTTCAGGAGTAGGCTTTATGATTAAAAGCTCCATTGCCTCCAAACTCGAAACCTTGCCAACAGGACACTCTGATCACATTATTTCCTTACGCCTCCCACATGTTGTTCTCTTTAGTATATATGCCCCAACTATGCAAGCTGACCCGGTTGAGAAAGAAAAATTCTACACAGATCTATGCCACCTCATACAAAAAGTCCCTGTAGAAGATAAAATTATTATCCTTGGTGACTTCAATGCCAGAGTACGAAAGAACTCCGAAGCCTGGAAAGGTGTCTTAGGCAAGCATGGTGTTGGAAATTGCAATGAGAACAGACACCTCTTGCTAGAGTTCTGTGGAGAACAACAGCTGACTATTGCAAACACTATCTTTCAGCAGAAAGATAGCTTGAAGACAACCTGGATGCATTCCTGATCCAAACTTTGGTGCCTCACTGACTATGTTCTAGTCCGCCAGAGAAACATTTGTGAGGTCCATCATACTTGAGTGATGCCCAGTGCAGAATGCCAAACAGATCATCGCCTCATAAGATGTAAACTAAATCATCATCTTAAGTACAAACCCAAGAGGGGTGGCATGTTAAAGAAGAGACTACAAGGCAACAATCATCAACAAGCTACCATGAGAGACAACTTCCAGGCAAACCTGCAAACAAAACTTGAAGACCATCCTACAGATCCTTCTCCTACAGTGCTTTGGCAACATATCAAAAATAGTATCCTCCAATCTGCGAAAGAATCCCTTCGGTTCTCCCACAAGAAAAATCAAGACTGGTTTGATGAAAATAACCAAGAGATCCAGGAGCTGATGGCAAAGAAGAGAACTGCTCACCAGGTATACCCCGCCCGGCCAACTTGACATGTAAGAAAAGCAGCTTTCCATCTCACAGGTAGTAAACTTGAATAAAAACTCCGAGACATGCAGAACAAGTGGTGGATCAATATAGCAGAAAAGACACAACTCTGTGCAGATCAAGGTGATGATAGAGGATTTTATGAAGCTCTTACAGCAGTGTTTGGACCTACTTATCAGGTTCAAAGCTTCTTATACAGTACAGATGGTCAAACATTAATTACTGATAAAGCTTCCATCCTGAATTGATGGGCTGAACATTTTCAAAGTCTCTTTAGTGCCAACCGAGTAGTCCAAGGCTCAGCTATCTAACATATGATACCAAAACCAATGAAAAATGAATTGGACATACCTCCCACTTTGGAAGAGACCCTTAAGGCCATACAGCAGATGAAAAATGGCAAGGCAGCTGGGATTGATGGAATCCCACCTGAAGTTTGGAAAAATGAAGGCCATGTACGCCATGAAAAATTCCACGAACTTCTTGTGAATTGCTGGGAAAAAGTGGAACTGCCATCAGATCTCCGAGATGCAGTCATCATCACCTTGTACAAGAAAAAAGGAGCAAAATCCGATTGCTCAAACTATCAAGGCATAACACTGCTCTCTATTGCTGAAAAAATCCATGCCAGGATACTCCTGAACAGATTAGTTCCTGCTATTGCAGAAGAACCTCTTCCTGAAAGCCAATGTGGCTTCAGAGCCAACAAGAGTACTACAGATATAGCATTAGCCCACAGACAACTACAACAGAAATGCAGAGAGCAGAACAAGGGTCTCTATGTAACATATGCCGACCTCACCAAAGCCTTCAACACTGTGAGTAGAAAAGGTCTGTGGCAGATCCTGGAGAGACCAGGATGTCCCCCCAAATTCCTTAAAATAATTGCTACACAAGGGCCAGCACTGTCAAGGCAGATATGGTGATGCTCTTTCAGAGCCCTTTCTAATAACTAATGGACTGAAGCAAGGTTGTGTTCTTGCTCCAACTTTATTTACTATCTTCTTCAGCATGATGCTCCAAAGGGCTATGGCGGAGCTCGAAGAAGATGGCATCTATATAAGTTACTGTACTGATGCTAGCTTGTTTAACTTAAGCCATCTGAGGGCTCGCACTAAGACTCTAAACTATCTAGTCTGTGAGCTGCTCTTCACTGATGATGCTGCCCTTGTTGCCCACATAGAAGCAGTTCTGCAGCGCCTAACATCCTGCTTCGTAACAACTGCAGAGCTGTTTGGGCTGGAAGTCAACCTTAAGAAAATGGATGTTTTTAACAGCCTGCACCACAGGACGAACACCACCATCCTCACATTGCCGTCGGGAAATCTGTGCTTAAGTCTGTTCAGCAGTTCACCTACCTGGGAAGTATCATTTCCTCAGATGCCAAGATTGACAAAAAGATTAATCACAGATTAGCAAAGGCAAATAGTTCATTTGGAAGACTTTACAAAAGAGTGTGGAGTAATAAACATCTGAGGCGAAGCACAAAAATCAGTCTGTATTATAGCCATTGTACTGTCTATTCTCCTTTCTGGGTCTGAAACATGGGTCACCTATTGCCAACACTTACGACTCCTCGAACGCTTTCATCAGTGCTGTATAAACACAATCCTAAATATACACTGGACTGACTATGTGACGAATGTTGCTGTCCTTGAGCAAGCAGGGATCACCAGCATTGAGGCCATGATATTGAGAACACAGCTGTGCTGGGAGGGCATGTTTCTAGGATGGAGGACCAACATAGAATCATAGTATCATAGAATTGCAGAGTTGGAAGAGACCACAAGGGCCATCCAGTCCAACCCCCTGCCATGCAGGAAATCATGATCAAAGCATCCCCGACAGATGCCCATCCAGCCTCTGTTTAAAGACCTCCAAGGAAGGAGATCCCACCATGCTCTGAGGGAGTGCATTCCACTGCCGAACAGCTCTTACTGTCAAAAAGTTCCTCCTAATGTTGAGGTGGAATCTCTGTTCCTGGAGCTTGCATCCATTGCTCTGTGTAACAATCTCTGGAGCAGCAGAAAACAAGCTTGCTCCATCCTCAACATGACACCCCTTCAAATACTTAAACAGGGCTATCATATCGCCTCTTAACTGTCTTTTTTCCAGGCTAAACATACCCAGCTCCCTAAGTCTCTCCTCATAAGGCATGGTTTCCAGACCTTCCCATTGCCTCCCAACAACAGAACTCTATGGTGAACTGGCTGTGGGTCAGCGTAAGAGGGGCGCTCCAAAAAAGCGATACAAGGACTCCCTGAAACAACATCTCAGGCTCGGCCAAATTGATCACCAACAATGGTCCGCCCTGGCCTCACATCGGGAGGCATGGAGACACACTATCCACAATGCTGTAGCCTTATTTGAGAATTCACGCTGAACAAGTCTTGAAGAGAAATGACAATGCAGAAAGAATCACAACCTGGAAACATCACCCAAGTAGACCTTCTGCTGTGCTTTCTGCAACTGGACTTGTTTATCTCGGATTGGCCTTTTTAGTCATCAGCGCACTTGGAGAAAGCACGGGATGAGTCCTGCCTGAATCTTCATTTCCGAAGAAAAGCCAGAGGGAGAGAGAGAAATAAATATTATTAGTAAATTCTCTCTGGCTTTTCTTCGCAAACGAAGATTCAGGAAGGACTCATCCCGTGCTTTCTGCAAGCGCGCTGATGGCTAAAAAGGCCAATCCGAGATAGACAAGTCCGGTTGCAAAAAGCACAGCAGAAGGTCTCCTTGGGTGATGTTTTTGGGTTGTGATTCTTTCTGCGTTGTTGTTTCTCTTCAAGACTTGTTCGTCGTGAGTTCTCAAATAAGGCTGCAGCATTGTGGATAGTGCGTCTCCATGCCTCCCGATGTGAGGCCAGGGCAGACCATTGTTGGTGATCAATTTGGCCAAGCCTGAGATGTTGTTTCAGGGAGTCTTTGTATCGCTTTTTTGGAGCGCCTCTCTTACGCTGGCCCCGTGGCGAGTTCACCGTAGAGTAGTATTTTTGGGAGGCGATGGTCCTCCATCCTAGAAACGTGCCCTGCCCAGCGCAGCTGTGTTCTCAATATCATGGCCTCAATGCTGGTGATCCCTGCTTGCTCAAGGACAGAAACATTCGTCACATAGTCAGTCCAGTGTATATTTAGGATTGTGCGTAGACAGCGCTGATGAAAGCGCTCGAGGAGTCGTAGGTGGTGGCGATAGGTGACCCATGTTTCAGATCCATAAAGGAGGACAGACAGTACGATGCCTCTATACACACTGATTTTTGTGCTTTGCCTCAGGTGTTTATTGCTCCAGACTCTTTTGTGAAGTCTTCCAAATGCACTATATGCCTTTGCTAATCTGTGATCGATCTCTTTGTCAATCTTGGCATCTGAGGAGATGATGCTTCCCAGGTAGGTGAACTGCTGAACGGATTTGAGCACAGATTTGCCGACGGCAATGTGGGGATGGTGGTGTTCGTCCTGCGGTGCAGGCTGGTAAAGAATTTCTGTTTTCTTCAGGTTGACTTCTAGCCCAAACAGCTCTGCAGCTGTTGCAAAGCAGGACGTTAGGCGCTGCAGAGCTGCTTCTGTGTGGGCAACAAGGGCAGCAGCATCGGCGAAGAGCAGCTCATGGACTAGATAGTTTAGAGTCTTAGTGTGAGCCCTCAGACGGCTTAAGTTAAACAAGCTACCATCAGTACTGTAGCGTATATAGATGCCGTCGTCTTCTTCAACCTCTGCAATAGCCCTTTGGAGCATCGTGCTAAAGAAGATTGTAAATAAAGTTGGTGCAAGAACACAACCTTGCTTCACTCCATTAGTTATTAGAAAGGGCTCTGAAAGAGCATCGCCATATCTGACTTGACCACGCTGTCCCTCGTGTAGCAAGATAATCATTTTAAGGAATTTGGGGGGACATCCTAGTCTTTCCAGGATCTGCCACAGACCTTTTCTACTTACAGTGTCAAAGGCTTTGGTGAGGTCGACAAATGTTACATAGAAACCCTTGTTCTGCTCCCTACATTTTTCTTGCAGTTGCCTAAGGGCAAATACCATGTCTGTAGTACTCCTATTGGCTCTGAAACCACATTGGCTTTCAGGGAGAAGTTCTTCTGCAATAGCAGGAACTAATCTGTTCAGGAGTATCCTTGCAAGGATTTTTCCAGCAATAGAGAGCAGTGTTATGCCTCGATAGTTTGAGCAATCGGATTTTGCTCCTTTTTTCTTGTACAGGGTGATGATGATTGCATCTCGGAGGTCTGATGGCAGTTCCTCTTTTTCCCAGCAATTCACAAGGAATTCGTGGAATTTTTCGTGGAGTGCATGACCTCCGTGTTTCCAAACTTCAGGTGGGATTCCATCGATCCCAGCTGCCTTGCCATTTTTCATCTGCTGTATGGCCTTAAGGGTCTCTTCCAAAGTGGGAGCTATGTCCAATTCATTTTTCATTGGTTTTTGTATCATATGTTGGATAGCTGAGGCTTGGACTACTCGGTTGGCACTAAAAAGACTTTGAAAATGTTCAGCCCAACGATTTAGGAAGGAGGCTTTATCAGTAATTAATGTTTGACCATCTGTACTGTATAAGGAGCTTTGGACCTGATAAGTAGGTCCAAACACTGCTTTAAGAGCTTCATAAAAATCCTCTATGATCACCCAGATCTGCACAGCGTGGTGTCTTTTCTGCTATATTGATCCACCACTTGTTCTGCATGTCTCGGAGTTTTTGTTGTAGTTTGCTACATGTGAGACGAAAAACTGCTTTTCTTACATGACAGGTTGGCTGGGCGAGGTATGCCTGGTGAGCAGCTCTCTTCCTTGCCAACAGCTCCTGGATCTCTTGGTTGTTTTCATCAAACCAGTCTTGATTTTTCTTGTGGGAGAACCCGAGGGATTCTTCTGCAGACTGGAGGATACTGTTTTTGATATGTTGCCAAAGCACTGTAGGAGAAGGATCTGTAGGATGGTCTTCAAGTTTCGTTTGTAGATTTGCCTGGAAGTTGTCTCTCATGGTAGCTTGTTGAAGATTGTTGACTTGGAGTCTCGTCTTTAAGATGCCACCCCTCTTAGGTTTCAACTTAAGATGAAGATTTAGTTTATATCTGACGAGGCAATGATCTGTTTGGCATTCTGCACTGGGCATCACTCGGGTATGACAGACATCACGAATGTCTCTCTGACGGACTAGAATGTAGTCAATGAGGTGCCAATGTTTGGATCGGGGATGCATCCAGGTTGTCTTCAAGCTATCTTTCTGCTGAAAGATTGTGTTTGTAATAGTCAGCTGTTTTTCTGCACAGAACTCTAGCAGGAGGCGTCCGTTATCATTGCAATTTCCAACACCATGCTTGCCTAAGACACCTTTCCAGGCTTCGGAGTTCTTTCCTACTCTGGCATTGAAGTCACCAAGTATAATAATTTTATCTTCTACAGGGACTTTTTGTATGAGTTGGCGTAGGTCTGTGTAGAATTTGTCTTTCTCTACAGGGTCGGCTTGCATAGTTGGGGCATATATACTAAAGAGAACAACATGTGGGAGGCGTAAGGAAATAATGCGATCAGAGTGTCCTGTTGGCAAGGTTTCGAGTTTGGAGGCAATGGAGCCTTTAATCATAAAGCCTACTCCTGAAAGATGTTTTTCAGTTTTGGGTTTGCCAGACCAGTAGAGTGTGTAGCCGGCGCCATGTTCTTTAAGGCTGCCTTCCTCATGGAAGCGAACTTCACTAAGAGCAGTGATGTCAATATTAAGTTGTGATAGTTCATGGGCTATTAGAGCAGAATGACACTCAGGCCATCCACTATCTTCAGAGTCTTGCATGGTTCTGATGTTCCAGCATGCAAGTGTCAGTTTATTTACACCTTTGGAGGCCGGTGTGTGCCTTTGTTTCTTTGCCTTGGTTTGACCGCATCAGAAGATTCCTGTTGGCCGCGACTAGCCAACCAGGTAGTTGGGGATGAGCTTTCGTTAGGCCACCTTTTCTAGGCCCCTCTCCATATGGAGCAAGCAGTGCTCTCCTTAAAAAAGGCTGCTTGGTCGTTCAGGATGCTGCCGAACAAAACTGTCATCTCCCGGGTCAGCCTCGAGCGACCAATGTCCTGAACCGCCTGCATGCAGGGTTGGGGCTGCGGCTTCCAGTGCATCTTTACACCTGCCGGTTTCATCCCTCGCCGGTCGCTACAGGGCTTTTTTGGAAATGGATTTGTCCTTCGAGCCTGTGCAATGGATTTTTCTGGTGGAGCGCAGCGTGCACAGAACTGGCCTCACCCTTTAAACCAGAGATTCATCTGCCGTGGCCTTGCAAGCATGGACGTGGCAGCGAGGTCCTCAGGCCGTAGGTTTGATTAGAGTTTCCTTCTCTTAGATGGTTGACCTTACAGGGTTGGACGAGCACCATCTGCCCGGGTTTGGGATTAGAGTTTTCCTTCTCCTAGGACGGTTTTCACAAGGCTAGAGAGCCCATCCTGCCCTTTGACGCTCTTTGTCAGACCCTTCAGTTTTGACCTGTCTGGCATGGGAGACCCTACCAGTGGCTATTATGCCACCGCCAGCATAGCTCAAAACATCATTAGGGTATGCAAGCCTCTCTCCCACGACAAGGGGGCATCAATGGAGAGGATTAGTAAATTAATTAGTGAATTAATAAGATGGGAAACACTATAGCCTGTCACTGGGATGTCTGTTGGTTGGACAGTTTTAGTCCTTTCCATTTCTGAAGACAACAGTAACAATAAGAATGGTGAATAGATGCTTTGTTTTTCTTCAGATTACAAAGGATTGGAAGAAGCTGTACAAATTTATTTCAAGGTAATCTGTCCTCATTATTTGACATCCTCTCTGCACCTTTATCTGTATAGACATGTGATGTGTAATTTCATTATGGCCAAAGTTTGGTTAAGTCTCTGTTTCTGGAATTAGGCCTTAATAAGTAGGCACAATTCTGAGGCAAAGGGAATTTCCACTTGGTAAACTTGCTGCTAAAAGCAAAGGTTGCACCCCAACGCATGTGACCAGAAACTGTTTGATTAGGGAAACTTGTTGATTCTCTAAGGAGATTATCAGACGCTTGAAAAAAGCCCCAAAGGAGCTCAGGAGAATTATGTCACTTTACCGGGTAGGGTTCCCATTATCACTCACATCGGCCTCCTTGGGTGCTTGCTCTGTGCTCCCTCCATGCTGATGCAATGAAAAACGTGCTGCTTTTCATTAGCGGAAGTTTCCACTATTGAAAAGTGGCATGTTTTTCATCACATCAGCACAGAAGAAGGATGGAGCAAGCACACCAGGAGAATAAGGTTGTGTTATACCAGGACCCATTCCTGGCATGGTGAGCTCCTTTGAGGCTTTTTCAAGCATCTGATAATTTCCTAGGTTCTAATCATTATTTGTTTAGCCATCTCTTTAAAATAAATAAATAAATAAAAATAGATAAGCACTCTATTGGTTACTTATACTTCACTCCTGCACATGGTGTAGTTTGTATCTCTGTAAGGATGACCTGGCTGTTTTAAAGGTCTATAAATTATATAAGAGTGAGTAGTTCAGGACTCTCATTTTACCAGCTGTCCATCTGACAAAATGTGTCAGAAATGCATTTCACAATAAAGCTGATTTTTAAAAAAATCATTAGTGGACTCCTGTCCAGATTCTGAGGTGGCAAAGGGGACATTTCCTGTCATATACCAAGTTACAATACAGAAACATCTTTCTGTCCTGAAGACACTACTGCATTTATTGTGGGTCTACAGCCTTTCTATGAATTGGCGGCATCAAAACAGACTTGAAAATAGTGGTGTCTCTGCATTTCCTTGCTATGCATGTGCACCAATAAAAAAACCCAGCCTGCAAGAGACTGAAGAAAAATTAAAAAGTTCTGGCACAGATGGATGTCTCTTCCCATCTCATTACTGATAACTGTTCTTTTTGCACTCCCTTCTGTCCTTTCTTTTCTTGTTACTTGCATCAGAGACCAAATCAAATGGTACAGGCCCTTGCATGCTCCTCAATTCTCACTTACAACAGAATATGAAGGGAGAGAGGGAACAGGGGTGTCCCATTATAATTTTAATTCAAGCCAGAATAGAGAATATATTTCTATTTGGGACAAGTTTTTGCAGATATTTAAATGTTCTCACAGTTTGTGAAGTCTCACAGTTCTTCCTGTCCCCCACCTCAAATGGATGAAGGACTAAACAGGATTTCAGTCACAGCAAGGAGAGCCCTTTGTCCCTTCAGTCAACATATGAAAGACAAAGAGAAGAAAGATTTGTGCCTCAAAAGTTTGAGGTAAGATTAACAGACTCCTTATCCGAGCTAATGCAACTGGTCTTGGAGCTACTGTTGGAATCGCCCAGACTTTTAGTTCTGGGTGGCTTCAACAGCCCATTTGAAACCAGTTTAACAGGTGCAGCTTGGCAGTTCATGGATTCCGTGACAGACATGGACCTATCCCAATTGGTTTCTGGGCCAACACACTGTGTGGGTCACTGTGTGTGTGCGGTCTTCAGTACGGAGCAGGTATATCTGTGGGCAGACGTAATGAGTACCACCACATTGTCATGGATGGATCATTTCCTGGTTACGGTTGGACTTAGAGCCAATGTCCGCCCCCCTGGGGGTGGAGGACCTATTAGAATGGTCCGCCCTCAGAGGCCAATGGAACCAATAGGTCTTCAGAAAGACTTGGAGGGTTCTTTGGTTGGTAATGCCAGTGATTCTGTCAAACCTCTGGTTGACACTTGGAACAACCATCTCACCAGGGCCATTGACATGATTGCTCCTAGGCATCCTTTCCAACCCCCTTCGAATAAACAACCATGGTTCACAGATGAACTTAGGAAGATGAAGTGGGCTGGACAACAACTAGAGTGCACCTGGCAGAAAACTCGACTCTTTTCTGACAAGACTTGTCATATGAATTTTCTTTATTTCTATTGAGAGGCAATACATGCAGCACAGAGATCTTTCTGCTCTGCACGTATTGCATCTGCAGAGTCCCGTCCAGCAGAGCTGTTTAGGGTGGTAAGGGAGCTTACAGAGGCTCCACCTGTACAGAACCCTCTGCTTAACCTGACAGCAGCCTGCTGTGATGTGTTTAATAACTACTTTGCAGATAAAATCTCTCCGATAAGAGATGACTTGGATGCTGGGTTTATAGCAGAGTCGACTGATGAAGTGTCCAGTAAACCCATTTCTGAGATTAGATTGGATCAGTTTGAGCTGGTGAGTACCAATGATGTGGACAAGATCCTGGGAAAAGTGAAAAAGATGACATGCCCTCTTGACCCTTGCCCATCATGGCTGATTGTCCGGGGGGGTGATGCATTCTTGGCCTTTCTCAAGGAGACTATGAATGTGTCCCTTATGGAAGGAGTTATGCCATCTTGTTTAAATGAAGCGGTTGTGAGACCGCTTCTAAAGAAACCTTCCCTGGACCCCCTGGACTTGAAAAGATATAGACCGGTTTCCCATCTGCCATTTTTGAGCAAGGTGATCGAGTGGGCCATTGCTTCTCAGCTCCAAGGGATCTTGGATGAAACTGATTTTCTAGATCCATTTCAGACCAGCTTCAGACAGGGATTTGGGGTGGAGACTGCCATGGTTGCTCTGGTAGATGACCTTTCAAAACATCGACAGGGGAAATGTGACCCAGTTGGTGCTTTTGGATCTCTCAGCGGCTTTTGATACGATAGATCACGGCATCTGCTTGGAATGCCTGGGAGAGTTGGGGATTGGAGGCATTGTACTTCAGTGGTTCAATTCCTTCCTCTCAGGTAGATTACAGAGGGTGATACTCGGGGACAGTTGCTCAACAAAAATAGAGCTTAAGTGTGGCATCCCTCAGGGTGCCATCCTGTCCCCAATGCTCTTTAATATCTATATGAAACCGCTGGGAGAAATCATCCAGAGACATGGGGCTGATGACACCCAAATATATTTTTCCATGTCTCGGTCATCAGCCATGATGACAGATGGTATTTCTCCCCTCAGTCATTGTCTTGTAGCAGTAATGGACTGGATGAGGAAAAAACGACTCAAACTGAATCCAGAGAAAGCAGAGATGCTTACAGTAGGGGCCCCTAAACCTGGTATCAGATTGCAACCGCCAGTCCTGGGCAGGGTCATGCTCTCCACTAAGGATTGTGTTTGCAGTTTGGGGGTGCTCCTAGACTCATCGCTTCACATGACTGCTCAGGCTTTTTCTGTCGCTGTTCCCAGACTATGGAATGCCTTGCCAGAAGAGATCAGTCAAGCAACCAGCTTAGAGAATTTCAGAAAAGCCATCAAAATGGAACTCTTCCGGCAGGCCTTCCTTGAATAGAATAGACCATTTTAATGGATGCTTTAATGGATGCTTCTCCCTCTTTTTATGTTTTTATGTTTTATGCTTATGTTTTTATGTTTTATGCTTATGTTTTTATGTTATAGTTTAAAGTTTTAGGGTAGTATTTTATATTATTGTTGAATTCACCAATTAGTTTTAAATATATGCATTATTATATGTATTTTTAAGCGGGGTAAACTGTTTTAAGCTATTACTGTTGTTATGGATTTGTTTGTTTTATATTCAATATGTTGTGAGCTGCTTTGATTGCCTAATAGGCAAAAGGCGGGGTACAAAAATAAAGTTATTATTATTATTAATGTTATTAAGATTACTCCAATGCTTTGTATGTAGGCTGCCCTTGGAGAAATGGCACAGACCACAGTTGGCAGATATCTGGTATGATCTAGGGCAGGGAGATTGCCACTCTAACCAAGGAGAGACTATATTACTATCCCATCAATGCACAACATCACAGTGACATGGCAAATATGGTTTCACCTATAAATCAATACATACTGAGGGTATTAATCATTTATCTGTAACATTTGATTTGAAAGTACTTTGAAAGCTGTCCTCCCCTCCTTTCCTCCTAAGTGCTCAATGCAGGATTCATGAGGATTTTTCATCCCCTTTTTATCCTCACAAATAATCCTGTGAGGTAGGTTAGGCAGAGGAAGATTGACTAGCCTGAGGTCACCAAGTGATTTTTATTGTGTCCTAGAACTAAAAGCCTACAAATCCCAGACCAACATTCTGAAGTACTGCCTCAGACAAAAAATAATTTACCTGAAACAATTCCAAATTATAATCAGTAAATAACTAAACAAGAGAAAACATATTAAACAATGCAAAGATGTTAAAAAGCTTTAAAGAGCTGAAAGAGCTAAAATCATAATGAAGTGTAAAAGTAAATTAGGCTTGACCTGAAAAGTAACCAATGTTGGTGCCAGTTGAGACTGCAAGGTGAGAGCATTACAGGAGGGGGGACACTGCAGCTGAGAATTCTCTCCCATGTCCTCTCTCCTCAGGTTTCCCCCACTGGTGGGACACAGTGGAGTGCCCTTCTGGCAGATCTTACTCCTCAGGCAGGCACATAGGTAGAGGCACTCCTTCAATTAAGGAGGTTCCAAGCCATTTAGGGTTTTGAATATAATCACCAGCACTTTGAATTACTATCAGAATCTCCCCCTCAATAAAGTTGGCATCTATGGCTTTCTTCTCCCAAAATTTATCTTCATAATAACCTGTGAAGTATGCCAGGCTGTAATAGAGTGACTGGACCATAGAGTAAGTGAGTTTCATGGCTCAGTGACAGCTTGAACTTGGACCTCGTAAGTCTCAGTTCAGCACACTGGACAGTAGACCACATCTTTATGAGAGAGCTCTGTATGTACATTAGAGCACCTCTATATATTTTAATCACAGGCAATGACTTTATGAGAGATCAGTGGGCCTTGTGCCTATAAGGGAGGAAGTCTTTGTACACAGGGACAGTTTTAAAGGATTAATTAAATTTAACAATTCATTTAACCTTTCCAAATTTCATTCACTTTGAGACATATTACACAGAATTTCAGATGTGCATGTAGGATCAGAAAGTTCAATATGCATTTGTTTGAAGTTCAGTTTGAAAGTTGAAAGGGGTAATCATTTATGTAGATCACATTAAAAAATTGATAATGATCTAGATCAGAAACAAACTATCAGTTGATGGATAACCCCTTTTAAACATCTTACTATATAATATTCTTGGGTATGTTGCTGTTTCTGGTGTGATGATTGGCCGCTTAGGAAACTTTCCAACCAATCAAAGCTCTCTGTTGGGCAGCCATCTTAATATATAATGCTCTTGGGTATGTTGCCATTTCCATGTGCTGATTGGCTGTTTAGGAAACTTACCAACCAATCAAAGTTCTCTGTTGGGCATCCAATCAGCAAATCAGCACACTGGGGGTGGGAACATGTGGAAGTTTCAGTCCTTTCTAAACATTGTGGTGGCAGAGGGTGTGTGAGTAGCATGGGGGATGGGGTGTGGTGTGTGGGTGCAGCATATGTGTGTAGCATGGTGTGTGCCTAAACATGGGGGAGGCATGGGGGGAAGAATGTGCCTGCAAGGTGGGGGGTGGCATGGGTGGCATGTTTTTTGTGGCAGGGGACATGCAGCAGTGGCAGGGGATGGTGAGTTTGTCAGCAGGGGGCGCAAATTTGGTGGTGGGGGAACATGTCTGCTGGCATGGGGTGTGCAGCAGCAGCATGAGGGGATCAATTTGGCATCATGTCAGGGCACACATCTGGTGGCATGGGGGGAGTGATTTTGCTGGCATGGGGGCACATGTCTGGTAGTGGGGGGATGCATGTCTGGTGGTGTGGGGGCACACATCTGGTGGCATGGCAGGATGCAAGTTTGCCAGCATGGGGATGCATGTCTGGTGGTGTGAGGGGACATGAGTTTGCCAGTGTGGGGGGCACATGTCTGGTGGCATGGGGGATGTGAGTTGCTGGCATGGGGCCCCCACATCTGGCATCATGGGGGCACATGTCTGGCACCATGGGGGTATGAGTTTGCCAGCGTGGGGGGGGGGCATGCATCTGGAAGTGTGGGGAGAGCATGTCTGGCAGCATGGGGAGTGTGCATCTGGTGGTAGGGGGGCACAAGTTTGCTGGCGTGGGGGGCACAAATTTGCCAGTGTGTGGGGCATGTGTCTGGCAGCATGGCAGCTGTGCATTTGGCACTGTGGGGCACACAGCAGCGGCATGGGGGCGCACATGTGGTGGCGAGGGGAGATGCCTCTACTGTTTTACATGTATAGATAACTGTGTATGTTACACCGGGTATAGCTAGTTGAGTAAATTGCCTCTTTTGAAAATTTGGCAAAACTCAACATTTCCTAAGTATGACTTTGAAATTTGAAAAGATGTTTGTTTGCAGTGGATTATTATGGTATCTACCAAAAGTAATTAAGTGTTTGGTTCTGGAGCAAAACTCTGTCAATCCAGGAATGGCTCTGCCTGCAACCATTTTCAAATGAGGAAACCAAATTTTCCACCCAGTTGCATCTCATCAGCTACTATCAATCTGATCTGAGAAAGGCATCTGAGAAGTTGCATCAGGAAATGAGTGGACAAAGTTAGGGTCCTGGTTTTAACCTTATGACCTTGAAGAGCATTGATCTCACAAAATATATTGCATCCATCATCCATTATCTATCACTGGGCAACACCCAACATAATCTTTTCTTAGGGGGGGTCAGAACTGTGGGCAGCCAATGTAGACACTGTTGTATAGCAAAACACATAGGTGGCCAGTGAGAAGCTGGGAATCCACATTTACGGCCACTCTTCGCTTAAGCCCTCTGAGTTGTCTGAGTGCAATCCCAGTGCTGGACCCTAAAGTTCTACATATCTCAGAGCAGATGCTGAAAGTGTGGCTTAAAAATCAAGAATAATTTTTCCAACACTGTGGCAGTGAATCTACTTATTGCTCTGACAGAACAGGTCCTCTGACTATTAGGGCTGTGCCATGCTTTCACTGGAATTTCAGACCAAACTGCTCATCCCCTGGACTGGTTATGTTCTTTCTGTTGTGAAGTGGACTTCCCTCTGAAGAAGTCAGCAGTCTAGAAGGTTTGAGGATCAGAGGAGAAAAACTATCTGAATCAGCATGGAGTAGTAATAGTGAAGATAACCCAGTATTAAAAAATCACATAGCCCTAAATTCCCAGGTACCCACTGTCACTTATCTTAAATTCCTCATCTGCAAAATAGGAATAATGTTGACTTACTTTACAGTATATTTGCAAAAAATGAATAACCATTATAAATGACTCTGCATATTAGGGTGGTCATATGCTTGATGAATACTGTTTAACAAAATAACAACTATAATGCTGGATGTGTTTAACCAAATCCATTAAGGGAGCAAGAAGCTCAGTCTCTTTTAGATTAAAATGGGAAACCCTCATATCAGTTATGGAAGATAGGAGTTCTATGGTTACTCAGGAGTTCTATGAAAACAAACATGCTCAAACAATGCAATGGGTCTCTGGAATACAGGGTTTACCATGCTGTATGAGAAAGGGACAAAAGTAAATCCAATGGGAAGGGCAGATTGGGCATAGCAAAGGTACCCCCCCATGTTTACAGGGTGGGCAATATATCCACACAGCAGATATGTCTCACACCCTGTTCAAGCTTTCATCTCTAGCAGGAACGTGAGTCTTAACTCCTTTTGACTCAGTCCTTTCCTATTTTAAAATAATAAATTAATTTTCTGCAAAGATAATAGCATTTTCTGATCAGAAATTTTGTTTTTCATATAGAAAACGCTATTTTCAGCTGCCTACAATGCAACTGCATTGAGACAGAATTAAGTCTCAATGTGTGAAGATGCTTTTCCATCTAGGAGTCTCCTCATCAGGGTTTCTTGATACTTGAGAATTTTATTGTAATTTATTGAGAATTTTCAAATCGTTTCAAATACTCTTCCCATCCTTACAAGTAATATATCTGTTGTGCCACAAGGAGCAGACTCAGAACATAAAAATGAGTCTTTCACTATCCCCAGACTTTCCTGCCACCATTTTCTCTTTTTTTGCAAGGTGAGTTTGAGAAGGAGAGGACAGTAAGAAAGGAAGTATGGAATACCAGAAATTGTTAGCAAAGAGGTGAAGTAATGAAGAACCAAGTGTCACTCACCTCAGAGTTGGCACAGTCTTTTCATTTCCAAGGAGTCCACTCCCACTCCCTTCCTGTCATTCCAAGATCCAATTCCTTACCTAATTTACAAATAAATAAAAAAAAGGAAATTGTAAATTCATACCTTATGGTAACAGTGTCCTTGACACCTTTCAAAAGTACCAAAGAACTGTCAAGAGATGATTAAGTTCAAGCAACACAGAAATTCAGCTGTCTTCTGCTTTTGACTAAATGAAGGACATAATTTACAGAAAGAGTAGGGAAGGTTACACTAATTTAGTACCTTGGGACAATAGCTTTTCAAGTTCAGTCCTGTTCCTTTCTATGGAATTACATTCAAGAAGGATTTCTTCCCTTGGAGTCAGACTGTAAATTATGAAGGCTTCAAAGAAATTGTTCTCCAAGAACTGTTTCATAGTGATTGTCTAGTAGTGTGACAATTACAGCTGTTACGTGCAGCCATACCAATCTACTGACACACTCAAACCTTTGCAGTGTTAGATTATGGTATTTCTGTTACCCATGAACTGAAAACCAATAATGTGAATCCATCAATGGATTCTTAAATCCTGCCTGTGGCTCAGGAAAATGGCAGTACTGCCTATAACCTTGCACATTACTGTGCTGGTTAATATTGTTTCTTGACAGCTGGTTGAATAAATAACCATCTGCTGAGAAAGGGATATTACTTTTAGAATTGCTTATGCTCCTTTGTATTTAAGAGGCTGGTCTTGAAAAGAATTTTGTAAAGAAGATGACTTTATTAAGTACTGCCATATTCTTTGCAGATCTACAGAGGTCTATAGATCACAATATGGTATTGCTTTACAATCGCAAAGGAGAAAATGACAGCTGTAAGGCACCTTGTCTTCCAAATAGCACCCTGTCTTCAAAACTGACAAGCCCTTGAACTGGCAAAAGTCTCCCCCCCCCTTCATAGAGTCATAAAATTTGTGTTATGTTTTCAAAACCTGACCCACAGTATTGCAGAAATTAAATACAGGACTTTGAAAGCTTCTAGCTATTTTTTTTCCCCATTTGACGTTTGGTCCCTTTACCATTGCTTGCCAAGTGTGCATGCAAAAAAGTAAAAATAAAAAAATGAGTAGAGCATAGGCAGATTTTGTCTATAGATCAGGTGTAGCAGCAACCTTCATCACTTATATAGTCCAAGCAAAATGGAAATTAATATTCATAAACCTTTTCATTCAGAGTCATTTCCCTGATTTCCTGGATATAACCTTGAAATACAGTATTTATTTAAAATAATCTAATACACAAATTTGATATGTTAGTTTCATGCTCAATGCCCATTTCAAATATGAGATTTGTATTATAGAATGGTACAAAGTACTAAATAGGTGAAAATCCCATTTCTTTAAAAGATCATAAATAATCTGTGTGCCAATGCAAAGAAGTTCATGGGATACCTGGATGTAAGGCATATACTTCTTTCCCATAATAACTTAATTGATATCAATCCATTACAATACTTGACACCTGAGACATGGCATTCACTGTGCTAGGGAGGAAGGCCTCGCTGTATTTTCCCCAACAAAGTGATCTGGAACTCTCAAAAGCTTGCTCACTCTCCCCACCCCCACCCTCACTTTGCCTCATCACAGCATTATACTGATTATGCATTTTGGTAGCCAAAATTCAATATGCCTTAGCAGCCCTTCCCAAAGCTTTCTCTCAGATCAAAGGATGGATCATTGCATGAATGCTACACTCCCATGCCAGTGTCCACTGCCAAATGCACACAAGTTATCCAATTCAAATTCCACATTCTACATGAAGTCAATACAGTTGTATTGAGACAATCATAGCCTCTGAGCCCAGGCTAAAAATGTGTGTGGAGGGAAGATCAAAGGCACAAGACCCCATCTGTTCTTGGAAGCTAAGCAGGGCCAGCCCTGGTTAGTACTTGGCTAGGAGACTGCCAACAAATACCAGGTGCTGTGTGCTATATTTCAGAGGAAGGAACTGGCAAAACCACCTCTGAGGGCCTGTCTACACTGCAAACATATAGCAGTTTGACGCCACTGTATCCACCACAGTTCTATCCTATGGAATCCTGGTATTTGTAGTTTGGTGAGGCACCAAAGTTCTCAGATAGAAAAAGCTAAATACCTCAGAAAACTACAAATACCAGGATTCCATAGGCTAGAACTATGGTGGATAAGGTGGTGTCGAACTGCTGTATTTCTGCAGTGTAGACAGACCCTGAGTATTCCTTCCTTAAGAAAACTCTGTGAAATTCATGGGGGTCACCTTACGTCGACAGGTGACTTTAAGCCACATACACACACATGGATGAGTGATCATCTGCAACAGGTTTAGGTCCCAGAAATAACTATAATTTCATTAAATTGTGCATAGATATACTTGGTGAAAAATATTATAGAAACCAATGCATTCCTTGGTCATTGAGAATATCTAATTTAGGCAGCAATCCTCTATGTGTTTACTTGGAACTGAGTCCTGCTAAATTCAGTGGGGCTTACTTAGGAGTATACATGCATAGGAATGCAAAGTTAATGTATTCTACATTACAAAAAAAAGTAAATCCATACTATTGGAAAGTTTGCCTCATGCTTTCACCTGTAGCCCTTAGCAAGAACGGAATATTAATCAGCAAAGTCAGACTCTCAAACAGTAAGTAGGGATGTAATTCTTCACTAAGTTTCTTCTCAAAAGTAGCAACAAGTAATTTCAACAATTTACTTCCTGCTGTGAGAGTCTTCAAAAACCACACAGTTTCCGAAGGCTATTTGTAATTCGGGACTTATTCTTCACAAAATTTATACATGGTTCTGTTTCATGTAAAACAGCATTTTCTATGCAGGAAACAACCTTTTCTCTGTGGAAAAGAATATTTCATGGCAGAAATATTGATTCCTATGCAGGAATGCTGATTTCTGCACATAAAATGTTGTTTTCTATGCAAAACAGCCAGGTGCAAATTTTAAATAAATTCCCAATTATAGCATTTTCTGTTATTTTCTATGCAGAAAATGATGCTTCATGTGAAGTAAATGCTGGGGGAGGGGTTGCAGAAAACAACCACATGTGAATTTTGTGCATAATGAGTCCTGAACTGTGAAGACAGTCCAGGATGCTTCTCTTCAGGGTTTCTCAACACTCAATAAACATGTTTTTGACTTTTTTCTTTTTTCTTTTTTTTTTTAAACTATTTTCATATATGCTTTCCATTTTTTAGTAATCAGTAAACTGTAAGTGCTGGATGTCTCTACAGCAGGTAGAAGAAATAAAGTTACACCTTCATGCCTATTTAGCCCAATCCTGTTGAGGGATCACTCAGAAGTAAGTTTGATGAGTTCAATGATACTTACTACCAGGAGAATATTATATGAATTGTAGCCTTCCACAAACACAAGCCTTGAAGGAAATTCCTCAAATACATTGGCACAAATGGTAGTGGTGGTCGTTGAGCTGGATCATTCAGAGTCAGTTAAGAAAATGGGTGGTGAGAGAGGAGGCAAGAGAGTTCCCTTCCTCCCTTTGAGACATTAGGAGAACAAGACATGGCTCCTCTTCTCTTGGGAAGTTTGGAGAAAGGCAGAGATGTAGGAAGGAGGGGATGACAACTTCCTCTTCTCCTTGCTGTCCATATGTAACATGTGAAGAAATGGAGGAAAGTTATATTCCTTTTCTTTTTTTAAGAAATGGGATCAAAGTTTAATTTCACCCCTTTTTTTTCTCTCATCCTCCAAATTTCTAGAGCTAATTGAAGATGTGAACTTGGAGCTGGAATAAGAATTCCCTTTCCTCACATGACATTAGGTATATAGTCACACCTCCCCCCAAAAAATAACCTCTAGGGAAAATATACCAACTGCCCCTGCAGTGATATTTTGTATGCCCAGTTCACATTTAATGCTTCCTTCTTAACTGAGCACAGGATAATGGAATTGGGTGGGTTAGATGGGCAATGGAGAGGTCATGTCATCTCAAATGCTACATTTTCCCATTCCCTCTTGCAAGCGGGGTAAGTTTTCATCATCTCATTTTCCACTCTATCTCATCAAAAGAATTACAATGAAAGAAAGCAAGTGGTACAGATTAGAGAAGTTACTGGAGCAAAAGTGATGAGTTGCTTGCCCTGCTGATTGTCCGCCTAATGATTCACATGTCCATGTTTTTGCTTCCTCACTCTTTGCTCCCCATTGGTTGCCCCCCCACCCGCCTTCATGTGTGGGAAATGTGTGGTGTAAAAGACCAACCAGAAAAAGAGCTGAAGGTCACTGAAAGTTTGTCAGTTTGCTGGTTGTTATGCATTGGCCTCCTTGTAGCCCCTCTAAAACCTCCCCTGCTACTCAAGTCCATGTGAATCTGACCATAGGTTTCTATTAAATAAGTAGAGGACTGTATTGCACTAAACATTTGGCCATAAAGGTTTTTGAGAAGAAAAGACAGGCTCTGTGAGATAAACTTTTTATAAATCTTCTTGCTTACCCTTTCTTAGCCTAGGGCACTTCACCTTTTTGTGCATAATTTTTCTTAATATATATATATATATATATATATATTATTTGTGTTGTGCAGTATATGATTGGAAAACTTTATTACAAATTTCAGAGAAGTATGAATTTCAAAGGATAATGGAGTTTTGGTCTGCATGTTTGTTCCATAGTGTAAAACTGGCTAATTCTGAAATGAAATGCAAATTGATTCAAATTCTCTCCCATTCTTTGTTTCTTTATTTAAATCATAGAATCAGTAAATAAAACCCATGTGAGATTTTTTTAAAAAAATTCAGCAATGTTTTCCCTTGCATTTTCATATCTCTCTGGCTTTCCTTCGCAAATGAAGATTCAGGAAGGACACATCCCACGTTTTCTGCAAGCGTGCTGATGACTAAAAAGGCCAATCCGATATAGACAAGTCCGGTTGCAGAAGGCACAGCAGAAGGTCTCCTTGGGTGATGTTTCCGGGTTGTGATTCTTTCTGCGTTGTCGTTTCTCTTCAAGACTTGTTCGGCATGAGTTCTCAAATAAGGCTGCAGCATTGTGGATAGTGCATCTCCATGCCTCCCGATGTGAAGCCAGGGCGGACCATTGTTGGTGATCAATTTGGCCGAGCCTGAGATGTTGTTTCAGGGAGTCCTTGTATCGCTTTTTTGGAGCGCCCCTCTTACGCTGACCTGTGGCGAATTCAGCGCAGAGTACTATTTTGGGGAGGCGATGGTCCTCCATCCTAGAAACATGCCCTGCCCAGTGCAGCTGTGTTCTCAATATCATGGCCTCAATGCTGGTGATCCCTGCTTGTTCAAGGACAGTAACATTCGTCACATAGTCAGTCCAGTGTATATTTAGGATTGTGTGTAAACAGCGCTGATGGAAGCATTCGAGGAGTCATAAGTGGTGGCGATAGGTGACCCATGTTTCAGACCCATAAAGGAAAATAGACAGTACAATGGCTCTATACACACTTATTTTTGTCCTTCGCCTCAGGTGTTTATTACTCCAGACTCTTTTGTAAAGTCTTCCAAATGCAAATTCTTCCAAATTTTTAAAAGTCTTACACATATTGGTTTATGGCATCTTATAACCAGAAGGGAACAGAAAGACATCAAATTCAACATACCTTCTTAAGGCCTCACAGAAATTAACAGAAGCTATTCACATGGTCAAGAGCCAGTGGTGGTGTAATGGTCTGAGCATTGAACTATGACCCTGGAGATAAGGGTTTGAGTCTCTGCTTGGCCATAGAAACCCACTGGCAATTTTGGGCAAGTTACACTCTCTCAGTTGCAGAGGAAGGCAAACCCACTCTGAACAAATCTTTCCAAGAAAACCCTGTGATAGGATCACCATGAGCCTTAGGGTCTCCATAAGTTGAAAACCACTTGAAGGCTCACAATGAGAATTCCACATAGTCAACTATAGTTGCTACCCAAGTTTCAAGGATTTCTGATACTGGCCCTCTTCTCTCTCCCAGAGTGAGAATCGAGTACATTATCTTCTGTGCAATATATTCCCAGCTCATGTATTTCTAACCCCCAAATTTCTAAAACTCAGGAGCAAATTATCACAATAGCTCTGGTGGTTGAGCCCACAACACAAGTCTTTCCAGTTTTGGCAAGTACTTGTCAGAATGTCCTGTGACCAGATCTTAACTGATCTGTGACAGTTGTTTAAAGCTATTACCTAAATATAAAGCAAGAAAAATAAACATGATGACATTAAACATTGTCATATAGAAATGTTAGTGAAATGAGGGTTGTCATTTAAAATGTTAAGCTGATACACAGCGAAAAGAAATGACAATTTATTCATTAACCTTTGAACTTCAGCATACATTTCTCTGGTGCTTTTTACCATTATCCTCCCCAATCTCTTACTGTTACTGTAGAAAGCCTGAATTTCTTAGCAGTATCTTTCTAAAGTGCTATCACAATGGTGAAAGATTTTCAGACCAAGTCTATAGAGAACACACTGCAGCATGAGATAGCAGGACAATTTATTCCAAAGTACAGAGTTCCCATTAAAATGACATTACGAGTGGAGATAAAAAATGGTGAAAGGAATTCAGTGCTAGTCTTTCATCTGCAACACATTTTATTTATTAAAGCAAGATTAAAGGAGAGTGCCTGTTGCAATTGCACTGAGTAGTAAGAAAAAGTCAGACTGTTTTTTTCCCCCTCTGTGATCAGAATGTATTTCAGATCCAGTCCTCATACTGCTTACTCTAGAGTCATAGCTTCGATAAAAAAAAAAAATGTGACTGATCAATGGGCTTTAAGAATTAATACAATGTTCAGAATGTGGAGGGGGATTGCTTCAACATATGAAGTAATTATAGTGGGTTTTTTTTGTTTTTTTTTTAAAAGGTATATGCAAAGAATGGTACAGCTACCATAGTAGTACAACTTCAGCATTTGAGTGGTACAACCTTGTGGGTTTGTGGGGGAACCAATGAATACAAATAAGAATCTGCAACAGCTGTAAGTAACTCCTTCCTACCCCAAGTATACTAAGCATAGAAGCAGCAACAACACTTCTTCCTCAGATATCTGACAACATCTGTTGTCAAGCCTACCAAGGATTTTTATAAATGGTGCCTACTTGAGACTGAGGAACCCACCCTAGAACTCTCAGATAATAAAGAAAGCAAAATGGTATAGAAAGGGAGAAAGAAAAATAGCAAGAATGTTTGTCTATCTACTCTCCCACATCTCAACTCAAGGGAAACCTATAGCAGCCCCCTCCCCTCCACAGTTTGGCATATCCAAACTGCTTGCATACTGAAATCCATAGGATTCATCCATTACCACTCACCAGTAACATACTATTAAATTAAATATACAAAATGTAACAATGTAGGGAACACAGGAAGGGACAATAACAGAGCCAGAGATAGTATACACCTACCATATGTGTGTAATGTTTCCATCTCTATGCATAATTATAGAAATACGTGCATAGTTTCAAATTCATTAACTAATGAAACTTCCATGTTTAAATCTTTGTGTGTTCTTCCATGTGAGTCCTGAATTAGGTTTGCCAAGAGATCTTCTGGGGAACTCCAAATGTATAATTCCATTATATGTCAAGTAAAAATATAATTCTGTCCAGGGTGGAAATAATCTGTATGTATTGAATTCAACCAGAGTAAATCGGCAAGAATTTGGTTTCACCTTGTATTTGGAGGATTTGGAGAATGTGCTAAAGTTCACTTTGTTTGTTTTTTCCCATATTCAAGACAGAAACAACTTCAGAGTAAAACACATTGCGTGAGAAAGTGAAACTGACAGATTCAACTTTCCTGGGGCAGTTATAGAAGAAAATGTAGGTATGTCAGTCTTTGTTAACTGCATTCTTGCTTGAAAGAAAGAAAAATGTCAGAATTTTTCTCCATGCTGATTGAGATGACCAAGAGTATTTGCATATTTTTGGAATAAGCCACACTTTGTGCAAGATACTATTGATACTGCCCTTTATGCATGGACTTTTAAAAGGCAGAAGCAATGGTTCTGTTGGTTGCATCTTTTTATCAATAACCCTTCCCTTCTATAATTTCTCAATGTGTATGTTTTGCTTAATGGGAAAAAAAGAAGCTGACTACCTTTGCACAAATGCTTCTTGCACGAATTGTCCAGACACTGATTAATAAAATAAATAAAGCCTGGTATTTTCTTAGCAATGCTGGCAGCAAGAACACTTTTTTTCCCTTGGGCTGTCTCAATGTATGAAAACTATGGTCAAATGCACACTATACAAATAATCCAGTTTGAAGCGGGATTATTTACCATGGCTCCTTCCTATGGAATCCTGGGATGCAGTTTGGTGAGGAACCAACACTTTTTGGCAGAGAAAGCTAAAGACTGTGTAAAACTACAAATCCCAGGATTCCACAAGAATGAGCTATGGAAAATGATCCAGGTTTAAACTGGATTCTTTGTGTGATATGGATTCGCCCTATGGCTGCCAGCTCAGAATTGTTCCATGGTTTCTGGACCCAAACCTGAGACCTAGGGAAGGTCCCCAGTGAAGACATTAATTGTTATGCATTTTCTCACACACTGTCATACACAGAGAGAGAGAGAGAGAGAGAGAGAGAGAACATATTTTCCTATTTTCCAGTTTGCAAATTAAAACTGAAATATTAGCTAAAGGGGCTGCTCCTAGAGTAAGAGGCAATGAGGAGATTATTCCTTCTCACTTACATAAGCAGTTAGGAAAAGAAACAGCCTGCATGGGGTCGTGGTTTGACCACTGGACTCTCTCTCTCTGGCTTTTCTTCGCAAATGAAGACTCAGGAAGGACTCATCCCGCGCTTTCTGCAAGTACACTGATGACTAAAAAGGCCAATCCGAGATAGACAAGTCCGGTTGCAGAAAGCACAGCAGAAGGTTTCATCGGATGATGTTACCGGGTTGTGATTCTTTCTGCATTGTCCTTTCTCTTCAAGACTTTTCGGCGTGAGTTCTCAAATAAGGCTGCAGCATTGTGCATAGTGTGTCTCCATGCCTCCTGATGTGAGGCCAGGGCGCACCATTGTTGGTGATCAATTTGGCCAAGCCTGAGATGTTGTTTCAGGGAGTCCTTCTATCACTTTTTTGGAGTGCCCCTCTTACGCTGACCCATGGCGAGTTCACTGTAGAGTGCTATTTTAGGGAGGCGATGGTCCTCCATCCTAGACACATGCCCTACCCAGCGCAGCTGTGTTCTCAATATCATGGCCTCAATGCTGGTGATCCCTGCTTGCTCAAGGACAGCAACATTTGTCACATAGTCAGTCCAGTGTATATTTAGGATTGTGCGTAAACAGCACTGGTGGAAGCGTTCGAGGAGTATGACTCTGGATAACAGGTTTCAAATCCCTACTCAGCCATGGAAACCCACTAGGTAACCTTGGGCAAAACATACTCTGTCAGCCTCAGAGGAAGGCAAAGGCAACAAATCTTGCAAAGAAAACCCTCTAATAGGTCCACTTTAGAGTTGCCATAAATTGAACTTGAAGGCACTCAACAACACAAGCAACGTGCTTCTAGCTAAAGGATGTGTGCAGAGAACAACAGAGGGTGACCCTTAGCACAACAACAACTGGAGGGAAGAAGCAACTAACTATGGAGAGTCTTTGTAAGTTTCAGAAATAAATCAATTAAGGTTTTCCTTGTTTGTTTTTTTTCCGGGCTGTGAGACCGTGTTCTGGAATAGTTTCTTTATGATGTTTCGCCTTCATCTGTGGCTGGCATCTTCAGAAAATTGTCTGAAGATGCCAACTACAGATGCAGGTGAAATGTTAGAAAGAAGCTATTCCAGAACATGGTCTCACAGCCCGGAAAAAAAACACAAGGACAATTTATGGATGCCAGCCGTGAAAGCCTTCAACTTCACAAATCAATTAAGTCTTGCAAACTGTAGCAAGCTGCTGCTTTAATAGCTGAACTAAAGATTTGCACACAGTCCTTTCCTCTTGCCTAGAGCTGAGCCCATTAAAACTGGAGAATTTTCACTCTTGTCACCTGCCTGGAGATAACCCATGAAAACTGGAGACTCATGGCCAGGACCTGAGATCTGGTGGCCATATTGAAGACTCCCTTTCTTATTGAGAATGAGAAAACTGGTTTATATTCTCTACACCCCTACTTGTATGCCTAACAAATAAAATAAGTTTATTTGTATCAGTTGAAATGTCTAAACAGACCTAAAGATTCAAAATTATTGAAGAAGCTTCTTGTGCATCTGCAAAGCTAACAAGGAAGTCCAGCAGCAGACAAATGGCAATACAGATTAAATGTTCACAGAAGGAACAGTAAATGGGATATTCCTTAGCCACATTATGATGTTTGGTTAAGAATAATATAATCAAGGAAAGTTCATTTTTAATACCCATTTCCTGTTTCAAAGGTATGCTTTTCTGAATTTTGCCCTATCCACCCACCTGCTGAATTTGACAGCACATACTTCCACAAGTGTTTCGTAAATGCAGATATTTGAAATGCAATCCTAACCTGCAATAAAGCTGACTGCTTGGGGTTAGGATGCCACAGAGGCTACCTTTCAAGCAATTTTGCCAGCGGGGGGGGGGAGGGATGACCTCTAAGCCCAGTTAGGTCTATTGAAATCTCAGGAGTAAGGTTTCCTCTGGTTGGGTTCCCACTTGTGGTACCCAGTGGAAGCCCCCCCTCCACATGAAACATTCTAGAAATGGGGCCAGAGAGCCTTTAAAATCCCTCAGTTATACTGAGACCCCCTCACAGCAGCCTTTTAGCTATTGCTTTCAATGGGGGAAGAATGCTAAGGTTAAAGATTCACCAGGTAAGGATCCACTACTCTTCTCCTCCCCACTACACACAGTTAACTCCACATAAAACTGATCTGTCTGTAATGATATTTTCCCTTAGCTCCTTATTTAAATGGCAATTAAGCGATAATGAACACAGTGTTCTGCAAATATGCAATAGTCTAAAACCTGGCAAAACTTCACATGATTGAAGTGGAATCAATATTTTTTCACCCAAAGGAGGAGTAAACATCCTTGTAGAAATGAAATCCTCACGCAAACCTTCTCTAATTAACGCCTAATATCAGAATTCACCACTTATCTCCCCTTAAAAGTGTACAGCACTGGGAATAGGAGCAGATAATAAAAGGAAAATATTGCAAGGATCAGAAATAACTTTTTAAATCGTCTTAAATTCCAATTTGCTTTGTATTTTAATGATTTTTAAAGCATTTATCTATTGCTTCTCAGACTAGTCCCCTGAGGTGACATGCAACATACAGAAGCATTTTTTTTTAAAAAAGATAAATCTTTAAAAACATACACACAATTAAAACAACCTTAAGGGACATCCAGAGCAGCATACTTGTGGCTGCCCACCAGAAACTCACAAGGGATGTAGTTAGTCTTACTTCATTTGTGGAGGAGTTCCACAACAATGGTGAAGTGAAATCCCAGGCTATTCACACGTTTGATCCCTTATAGGGCTTTAAATCCTAGGTATAAAAATTTTAGGCATGTTCATATGGCAGGAGACAATCCTTTTGGTATGCTGGCTCCTAACCTTTCACGGCTTTTTATGTCAAAACCAGGGGGCCGTTTACACGGTGAAAATGTCCTGGGAAGAATTCGTGTCGATCCCTGGCAGTTTACACGTACATCGGGTCGGGTACGTGATTTTCGGAAGGGGGGCCACCGCAGGTTGTGCCGGTTTTTAAAAAAGTCACTGGAGAATTCGGAAAATCGGAAATGTAAACAGCGTGGGACAAAAAGTCTCGGTACTGGGATGACCGGAAATGGTGACAGGGGGCGGGCTTAGAGCTCAGGGACCAGAAAATGAGGGGTCAGTCACCCGTTCAACAGATCCAGCCTCACCAGCCGAAAACAAAGGCATCCCTTCCAGCTGCATGAAGGTTGATGTGTGTGTGTGTGTGTGTGCGCGCGCGAATGTACTCAATCACCTTTTTAAATGGATTTCTACACTGCATGCTACAGAGAGATTGTGGTGGGCAGATCCTCCCTGGTTCTGAACAGAGAGATCATGGTGGACGGGCACAGTAAAATATTCCAGCCTCTGAGCGAATGAACATCCCTTAAATTTCCCCTCTCTGTGTCTGTGTGTTTCAAAACAGCCTGTTTGTAGCTGGTTTGAAGCATGAACTCTGCAGCTAATCTGTGTTGTAAGGGTTAACATTTTACAGAGGCAAGGGGAATACGATGCCTCCCCTTCCCTCCCATCCCCCTCACTCGGCTTGATTTCAAATGGAAAGCACTCTTTCGTTCCTGCGTCTGAGCGAAAGATCTCAGTCTGGATCTTTAAAAATGCTTTCTGCCTCTTCTGAAGGGGTTAAAATGTTCAAGAAGCAAAGGTGGAATAACAAACCTCTGCCCCCCTCTCTCCCCCCCCCAGCCAGCCAATAGCATCGCTCGTGGCATGGAACTCTAAAGGAAGTGCGTCACTGAGGTTGTGAAAACACGAGTAATCGCATCTTTGATTGACAGCCAAAAAAAAAAAATAATACCTAAACAAAAGCAGAACTATGGACGTGTAAATATCAGTCACGGGACCACACGGGATATCCAGATCAGAGACATAAATCGTATAAACAGCGAGGGACGGATTCGTGATCACTTTGTCATGGTAGGCAACGCGACAATTTATGTCGTGTAACTGGCACCCAGCACCTATGTAGAATTGAACATACAAGCAATTGGGAAGCCAGCATAGTCGATAAAACGTGTTGACATGTGATTTCTAAAAAACACACCACACAAGAGTCTGCTTCCAAATATTTTTCAAATATGTCTAAATGCTTTTCAAGGGCAGCACCACTCAGAGGGCCTTACCACACTCCAAAGAAAAGTGGCAATACAGTGGGAACATTCCATCTTCTGCGCTGCCTTACCAAACTGTATCTTTTTGCTAACAGGCTTTTCTGGTTAGCAAAAAGACACTGTTTTACCTTGGTCCCTCATGGAACCAGAATGAAAGAATCATGTGGTAAGGTGTTGCAGAAGACAGAACATTCCTGCACCCCTGCTACTTTTCTTTGGCATGTACTAAGGCCCAGAGACTATTTTTTTTCATTATTATTATTATTATTATTATTTCATTATTTTATTTATTTCTCTCCTGCCTTTCTCCCACCAATGAGACTCAAGGTGGCTAACATCATTATAAAAACAACACAGGCTAAAAACAGTACAAAGTTATACTTATAAATATAAAATTTAAAAAGAAATTAAATAATTTACAAGTTAAAAACATTACAGTAAAATTTAAAATACCTTTTAAAAGACCCTCTAAAATCACCACATAGCCTCAGTAGCCCAGCCCATATTGGTTCAGAAAAACCTGCTGGCATAGAAATGTCTTAACATGCCACCGGAAGGAGAGCAAAGATGGGGCCATCCTCCCCTCTCTGGGGATGGTTCCATAGTCTGGGAGCAGCCACTGAGAAAGCCCTTTCCCTTTTTCCCACCAAATGTGCCTGAGATAAAGGCCTCTCCAGATGATCTTAAAGCTCTACTGGACTCATACCAGGAGATGTGGTCCTTCAGATAACCTGGACCCATGCCGTATATACTGTAAACTATTACAGTAGCTTAATCAGGACATAATGGAGGCATGAATCACTGTGATCAATCCACTTTCTTTGGGAGGAGACACTGCTAATACACCAACTGAAGCTGGGCAAAAGGTTTCCTGGCTACAATTTCTGCGGGGTCATCCTGGAGCATTAAGAGTCAAAGAGCAGCTCCAAGCTACAAACATGTATAATGAGAACATATATACTCTTATAATCCCCAGCCAGAAGATGCTGTAGTTTCCATCTCAGCTTGATAGAACTTGTCTTGTCATGATTGAACCTCAGTTTATTTGCCCACATCCAATGCTTCATGCATCCAGAACTTCCTCAGACTGTTTGACATTAGCTGTGAAAGATAGAGATACAGCTGTATTATCATCAACATAATGATGCCACTCAGCTCCCAAACTCCAGATGAACTCTCCCATCAACTTCAATAGAGGGACAATTATGAGCTTTCTAGAACCCCAAAGACTGCTGATTTTAAGGCTGAATGACAGCCCACCATTCCATTCTGAAAATATGGTATCAAAAAGGGCTCGAAAAACTTCAAAACAGTGAGGGTCTCTTCACTATTAGGATTTGCTTTTTTGGAGAGTGACAGGAGCTACAGAAAGGAGGAAGAGTCGGAAGATCCCATTCCACAAATGGAACACAGGAGCTCAGATGAGATACAGTCTCAGAGATGGAACAAGGGTGGAGAGGAGTAGAGGTGTGGTGTGGGGGCAATACTATCTTTGTATCTTTAGGATCCAAAGGCTTCCCAAACATCAACCATGACACCAACACAGGAAAACATTTAAAACAGCCTTGCAGTTCCTATACTTGGTTTCCTTCAAAATGGTAAAGAAATTGTTTAAAAGCCTAAATACACAGAGGAATAGTGACAAACAACATATTTTCCTCCCTTCTACATTGATGGTAGGATGTCAGATCTTTTAGTATGTTGATGTGCTCTGATCTTGGAGGACTACTCTAATTAAACTGTGAGAAAGTCCTGTTGTGTTCCATCAAGATAACTTTGACTTCATTCATAGGGTTTTCTTGGTAAGATTTCTTAAAGTTTTGTGGTTTCCAATTTCCTTCCACATAGACTGAGAGGGTGACTTGCCCAAGGTCACACATGTGCAAAAATGGAACTTTCAAACAGGTGGTAGTCATGAGCAAAATGGGTTAGAGCTCTTACTTTACTTGAGGGGAAGCCAAATCTTTCTCTCCCCCACCCCACCCCTACCCTCAGCCCTTTGCACTAGTGTTTTACCATGTACTGCTACATCACTGGCTATTTGTGATGTCTTCTAAGGTGTACTGATTAAGCAATCTATTTCCACCAGCATTACATTAATATTGATGTGTCATCTTTAAGAGTCTCCAAACTAGCTCCCATATTTCATGATTATGATTTAGATCCAGTGGTGTGGGGTTTTATTTGCTTTGTTTTTCCTCTCCATCATAAGATTCACATTTCTTATGACTTAGCACATCATACGTTGATTGTTTTACATTCTAAATGCTACTTAGGTGATTTATGACCAAAGGGAGAATTGTACATTCTATAGGCTTGCCATTTATATATATATTGAGCCTCTGTGACTGCTAAATGTTACAGTGCTGCTGCAGTATATATATATATATATATATATATATATATATATATTTAATCACATATATTTTGATTAAGCAAAGCTTCTTTTTTTTCTTTCTTTTTTTTTTCTTTTACCATGCAGGCATATTTTTTCTTCACTCCTAGTTTTTTGGAAGGCAAAATAAAAAAGTATGCATGGATAGATTTCTTTCATACCCCATGTCATACATTGGGCCTGCTTAAGCCTATCCTTCTTTGGGTGGTTGGAGAGACTTCACTGGGCATCCTTATGATGTTCATGATGACTCTGCTCTGACACAACATAGTCTTATCCATGATGCTCATGCATCTTGATTTCTCTGTCCTTGGCAGAAATGGCTGATGCTGCCTCCTCAAGTACTTGAGAAGTCATGGTGTTGTACGGGCCTAACTACTTCCCCCTGCTATGTTTGTTAATGTCATGCAATCATAAAAGGGATCTGAAGCAACCTTGAAATGTTCTAACATACTTTATTTCTGGAAAGGTCTACCTCCTGCTGCCTGATCCATAAAAAAAATGTGTGCCTCACAACATGGATAGCTCAGCTACCATTACCAGAATCCCCAGAGCTTGTAATAAGCAGCTTTAAGTTCATCTCCCAGCTGGTACAAATAAGGACTATTTGAACTTGGGGAAGTGGAGAATGACAGGAAGGGCTTTCCCGGTCCCTTTCCCCCTGATAATACTGCTGCCACCATAAAAGTTGAACACATAATGGGCTAGTTTCATAGCAGTAGTACAGTGGACCCTCAGTATCCATGGGGGGTTTGGATACCCCAAAATGTGGATGCTTAAGTCAGCTGCTATTGCTCCTGCCTGGTGAACTGAGCATGTTTCCTGGAGCCAGTCTTGCACACCCCAGCCAGTGGCATTGCCAATATTGTCTGGGAAAAACATGCAGTGTGCAACAGGAGGAGGAAGATGAGGAGCAGGCCCCTGCAGGGTGGGGACCAGTGGGGAAGATGAAGCAGTGGAACACACGGGTCTGCTCCTGTTCCTCCTTTTGCTATTGTGTGCATGTGTCTTTGTTTTGCCCAGGTACCCAGCAGCAATATGCTGCCCTCCATGCCTCAGTTTCCTCCATGCCTCATTTTCTCCCCTCACCTGCCTCCCCCTTCTCACCTGGTAACTGGGCCTCTCTCCATACCTCAGTTTGACTCAGTTTCCTCCATGCATCAGTCCTCCTCACCTACCTCCTCCTAACCTTACCAGCAGGGCTGCTTTCCATGGCTCAGTCTCTTCCATGCTTCAGATCCCACCCACCCTCACCTTCAGCCCCTGCCCTTGCCTTATAAATGGTTTGTCCTCCATGACTCAGTTTTCCTCATTCCCCCCCATGCCTCATCCCCCTGCCCTTATCTGCTAACTGGACAAAACAATGTCTCAGTCCCCCCTGCCCTCACCTGTCTCCCTCCCACCTTTGTCTGCTAACTGGGTTGCAAAAGCTGTTGCTGCTCTACCAGGGCTTCTTCTTCACAGGGAGGTGTCAAGTCCACCCACCACCAACACTGTACCTCCTCCTGTGTGCAAGCAGTGGCTCTGGGCAAAGGTGTCTCCATGAAGATGGTGCAGAGGGCCAGGGCTCCACCATCATCTTCCCCTCATCCCACTGTCACTGCTCCTGCCTTGGGTATGCTTCCCAAAGCTGCTGCTCCCACTTCTATATCAGCCTCTTGCATCTCAACCAGTGGCATTGTTGGTGTTGCCGGGTGTTGTCTAGATGGTGAAAATACTACTCATAGAACTCTCAGGGAATACCTTTTCTCCCAATGATATCCCATGGTGATTCATCATATTTGGAAGGAGGGTCAAAAAAGGCCAAAACCTACACAGGAAAAGTCTTCACTGCTTTCCCCAGACTTTTAAAAACAGTATGTAGAAAAGTACATTACTGCCCATTTGGACATCCAGTTTGGATCAGTGCATTCTCAGAGAAGAGTTGAAGTGGAAATCTGTTTGGTTGGATGTACGCAGAGGGAGGGCTTGCCGGCCGGAAGCACCATTTTGGAGTTTCATGATAGTGATTGTACACTTTTTCACTGCACTGAAGCTATCAAACCACTATTTTAAGTGGGAGGTCACACTTGTGCACTCTTGATTTAAATTTTTTTTTAAAAAAAATACTGTGTGGCAGCAGCAACTTGTGGAGACTAATAGTTTGAGTAATTCACTTGCAGCCACCATCTTGATTTGCAGGCATAGCTCCATGTGAACATCAAAGAAAGATAGCTTTGCATACCAGCAATTTTACAAAACAACAACAAAATCATGGAGACAATGAATGCTGCTGTGAATTTGTATTAATGTGCAGCAACCCACATTATATTGTCTTCTCTAGACATCATAAGACTTTATCAGACAAGCCTTTACAATCCTTCTTTTGCTGTCATATTTTAAAGTGTTTTTCTGCCACTAAAAGAACCCTTTCTATCAACCCTACCTTTACTTGCATCAATAGGCATCCCATCAGCATGAAAGGAGCATGAATGGAGCTCTGTTCACTTCTGGGTTCGAGATCTCACTGATTCCCATGACAAGACGCAAGCAAGGTAAATTTGAAAAAAACACAAAAAAACAAAAAACCAAAGACACAAAAAGTACACACAAGCACAGAAACACACTTTAAAACTTAGAAGTAAACCAGGGAGGTTCATAAAAAGAGTGTCCCCTACCTGGCTGTCATGATCTCACCTGGAAGTATTCTGTAATTGATGCTGGATTCATGTGAGCATAATGGCACAAAGATTCAAAAGCCAGCAATACCAGCACAAAAACACCATGGGAGATTTACTGATGGCTTGAGACATCAATAAAAAGGAACAACTTTTTGACAAGACAAACTGATTAATTAAGCGTTGTTATGATGGCATATTGGCTGCATCTGATAAAGTCCATAGTCAACATATATGATGCACAGCAGCAGCAGCAGGAGAAGGAGCAGTCTTCTGCAGGCTGAGGAATGGTGGGGCAGCTGAGATGGTGGCAGTGCATGGGGTCTGCTCTTCCTCCTTCTGCTGCTGCATGTGCCTTTGTTTCACCTGGGCAACACTGATGACACCACTGGCTGGGGCATGCAAGGCTGAGGCTGTTGTAGAATTTTGAACATCATTTTACTTGCATGGGAAATTAATGCAATAGTCCTGTGGTTACTGCAACCCCTTTTCAGGGGATTGGAATGTCTTTTGGCTCCTGGTCAGTTAGGCTTAATAGTGCACATCTATTTTAACATTATCTTTATATGTGCTTAAGTCCATTCAGTTCACCTATCTGGGAAGCATCATCTCCTCAGATGCCAAGATTGACAAAGAGATGGATCACAGATTAGCAAAGGCATATAACGCATTTGGAAGATTCTACAAAAGAGTCTGGATTAACAAACACCTGAGGCGAAGCACAAAAATAAGTGTGTATAGAGCCATTGTACTGTCTATTCTTCTTTATGGGGCTGAAACATGGGTCACCTATCGCCAACACTTACGACTCCTTGAACGCTTTCATCAGCGCTGTATATGCACAATCCTAAATATACACTGGACTGACTATGTGACGAATGTTGCTGTCTTTGAGCAAGCAAGGATCACCAGCATTGAGGGCATGAGATAGAGAACACAGTTGCGCTGGGCAGGGCACATTGCTAGGATGAAGGACCATTACCTCCCCCCCCCAAAAAAAATACACTATGGTGAACTCACCATGGGTCAGTATAAGAGGGGCACTTCAAAAAAGTGATACAAGGACTCCATGAAACAACATCTCAAGCTCAGCCAAATTGATCACCAACAATGGTCCGCCATGGCCTCACATCAGGAGGCTTGGAGATGCACTATCCACAATGCGTCTTTATTGCATCGTTATTTAAGAACTCATGCCGAACAAGTCTTGAAGAGAAATGACAACGCAGAAAGAATCACAACCCGGAATCATCACCCAAGGAGACCTTCTGCTGTGCTTTCTGCAACCGGACATGTTTATCACAGATTGGCCTTTTCAGTCATCAGCACACTTGTAGAAAGTGCAGGATGAGTCTTTCCTGAATCTTTGTTTGCGAAGAAAAGCCAGAGTTATATTTTGCAGGGATTTTCTTCAGTTTGTATTTTGGCACAATGGTTGGTTCAGTGTTTTCATTCAGCTTTACTCTAATTTTTGATAGTAGCAGTTCATGGTCTGTGCCACAACCTACCCATGGTCTTGTTTCTGCCAAAAGAATGGAGCTTCTCCATCTTCTGCTTCCAATTATGTAGTCTATTTGATATCTATATTGGATATTTGATAATAACCCTGTATACAGTAATTTCTTGGGTTGCCTGAAGAATGTCTTTGCGATAAACAAACTGTTGACCTCACAAAATTCAATCAGTCACTCTCCCATTTCATTTCTTGATGCTAGCCTAAATTTTCCTACAGTCTTTGATTCTGCTCTATTTCCTACTTTTGCATTCTAATCATCTGTGATTAAAAACAAATACTGTTTTGATGTGTGATCAGTTTCTTTCTGGACTCCGACATAGAATCTTTCAATTTATTTTCTGTCTCTGTTGTTGGAATATAAACCTGGATTATGGCTATATTGATGCATTTTCCCTGAAGTCTTATTGAAATTATTTGGTCAGACTTTGCATTATATCTTTGACTGCTTCTGCTACATCTCTCCTATTAATGCCATTCCATTTTTTCTTAGATTTTCATTTCTTAAGTAAAATACTATAATTATTTGACTCAAAATGTCCCATTCCTATGCACTTTAGCTCACTCACCTCAATTATTTTGGCACTGGAGTGTGTGGGGAGTATTATAGAGGAGGAGGCGGTCCCTGAGATAGCTTGGACCCAAGCCATTTAGGGCTTTAAAGGTGATAACCAACAAGTTGTACTGGGCCCGGAAACCAATAGGCAGCCAGTGGAGGGACCTCAAAACCGGAGTGATGTGGTCCCTCCTAGATATTCCTGAAACTGGTGGCCGAGATCTTGCACCCTGGGCTTCAATGCATAATTTAGTGATGATGGAGATATGTTGCTGACACAATATACAACAATGTTAGAGAACTGTGATTCCATGCAATGGAACACAGCACAAGGTGTCCCATTGCTCCATGGGGTCTTCTTCCACATAATGGGTAACTGCACAAAAATGTCCTGTTGTGCAATAGAGGTTCCAATCACACAACTAGGTACCCTGAAAGGTGGGGGCATTTTGCCTCGATGCAGGGCACCCATGACTTTTGACTGTCCTCCATTCTGGATTATCAGTGTCCTATGACTCTACTTGGGGTTGTTCCCCACTCCTTGTGCTGTCATTGTGCAAGGGAAGCCTGTCCTGTGAAGTGCCATACTGTTTTACAATGATCATGCTGCTCACTCCACTTGTGCAAGGTCCAAATGGTACAGGGAACCCACTGCTCTATGTCTTAGTCTCTGGAGCAGCAGAAAACAAGCTTGCTCCATTCTCAGTATGACATCCCTTCAAATATTTAAACATGGCTATCATGCCACCTCTTGACCTTCTCTTTTCTAGACTAAACATACCCAGCTTCCTAAGCCATTCTGCCTAATTTGTACTAGGGATGGGCACTGAATTTGTACGATGCTGAAGTACTGAACATGTGTTCAACTAGTTCTATGCTGGTTTGCCTTGAAAGCAACCAGAACTAAACCTGGAGTGCACATGTATCCTTATCAGTGAGCCAGGCTTCAGAGAAGAGACAGGCTTGTCTCGGGGGGGGGGGACCTTTTTAGGTTTCATTTTTATCAAAATGCTAAGGATATTCAGAGACAGGGGAAAGAAAAGAGTGGGACTGAATGATGGACAACTCCACTTTATTGTCATAGGACATATTTTACCATAGGATCACCAATTACTGTGTTGTCCTTACTGTGGTGCCTAGTGAAACATTCATATATAAGTCCTTACCTTGATATGCCTGCTGTTTAGTAGTCAAACTGTCAAAATATGTTACACTTTCTTGGCTCCAGGCCAAACTACAGTTGGTGGTGGTGGGGATAATCCATTAGATGAAGATACTAGGTTTATATGTGAACCTAGGCTTTGTGGTTTTATTGAAATGCAAAGGATGCTTCACATATCCTAGTGTGCTCCATGAAAATTGGATTTCTTTTTCTATCCCACCCTTGGTATACAGCTCCAATGAGCAAAGGAAAATGATCTTTGAAAAAAGTAAAACCAAAAGTCAAGCAAATTTAACATTTATTGAAATTATAGTCAAGCAATACATGATACAATAAAAAACAGGAAATAATATAACATATCAGGTAGTAATGGTTATAACATAACAACTTAAGCAATTAGAATTTGGCTGGCAAAAAAAGAGAACATTAATACAATGGCTAAAGCACTACTACTGAAGACAGTATGAAGATAGCAACAAGCATAACAATACAGTTATACTTGAGTAGCATAAAAAGCTACAATGAAATAATAAATGGCATACTAATCAAGGCATAAAAGAAGGCAATTTGTATATAAGAAAATCAGAACAAATATTAGACAGGAAATCCTAGCTTGATCAAGCATCCATATCACCTAAGCATTTTTTATTTAAATAAAACATTATCAATCAATACATTAAATAAAACAGTTTACGACAGGGCTTACCATTAACTATGATACCATTATCATAGCTAATGATACCATTAACTATGATAACTATGATATATGATATATTATATGGTTGACCGAACCCAAAGGGTGCTCAGCAGTGGCTCCTTTTCGTCTTGGAAAGATGTGACCAGTGGGGTGCCACAGGGTTCTGTCCTGGGCCCAGTGCTATTCAACATCTTTATCAATGATTTGGATGAGGGAATTAGGGGCATACTTATCAAATTTGCAGATGACACCAAATTAGGAGGAGTAGCTAATACCCTAGAGGACAGGATCAAAATTCAGAATGACCTGGATAGACTGGAGAGCTGGGCCAAAGCTAACAAAATGAAATTCAACACGGAGAAATGTAAAGTACTGCACTTAGGGTGGAAAAATGAAATGCATAGATATAGGATGGGAGAGACCTGGCTGAACGAGACTACGTGTGAAAGGAATCTAGGAGTCCTAGTAGACCACAAGTTAAACATGAGTCAACAGTGTGATGTGGCAGCTAAAAAGGCCAATGCGATTTTGGGCTGCATCAATAGAAGTATAGTATCTAGATCAAGGGAAGTAATAGTGCCGCTCTATTCTGCCTTGGTCAGACCTCACCTAGAATACTGTGTCCAGTTCTGGGCACCACAATTCAAAAAGGATATTGACAAATTGGAGCATGTCCAGAGAAGGGCAACTAAAATGTTGAAAGGTCTTGAAACCATGCCTTATGAGGAGAGACTCAGGGAGCTGGGTATGTTTAGCCTGGAAAAAAGACTGTTAAGAGGTGATATGATAGCCCTGTTTAAGAATTTGAAGGGGTGTCAAGCTGTTTTCTGCTGCTCCAGAGACTGGAACACAGAGCAATGGATGCAAGCTCCAGGAACAGAGATTCCACCTCAACATTAGGAGGAACTTTTTGACAGTCAGAGCTGTTTGGCAGTGGAATGCACTCCCTCGGAGCGTGGTGGGGTCTCCTTCCTTGGAGGTCTTTAAACAGAGGCTGGATTGCCATCTGTCGGGGATGCTTTGATCAAGATTTCCTTCGTGGCAGGGAGTTGGACTGGATAGCCCTCGTGGTCTCTTCCAACTCTACAGTTCTATGATTCTATGATTCTATGATTCTATGATTCTATGAACATTATTCAGAACATCTTTCCATAAATCCTAAAGATCTGAAGGTGAGAGCTTTTCCGAATCGGCACTAAGGTGTTCAATAGGAGGGGGGCACTTTTCAGCAAATGGAACCTTATTATAACCAGTCGGTCTTTTTCACATTATCTTCAAGTTTTTCCATCAACCATGTGTCCCATAATTGTCTCCACCAAGTCTTCATTGAGAAATTCCCCATTTTCCAATTCTTAGCAATTCCCAGTTTTGCAATAGCAAGGAGGAAGGCTATCAGCTCTTGCCATTTCAATCCTTTATTCTCAGACACAAAGCTGGTAAGTAAAAGGAGAGTAGGTGATGGCCTTTTTTTTTCTTTGTAATTTCATTAATGAGATTAACAATTCTAAACCAGTATTGGGCTATTTTGGGGGAACTTCAACCATTTATGTAAATACATAAGTCCCTTTACAATCACAACCCCTCCAACTATTCGAGCTTTTTAAATTCAAAGCTATAAAAGAAATATTAAAGTTTAGGAGTCTCAGATGATTCAGGTAAAGTTATTTTTTAATTCCATTTTTCCCCAAAAAAACCCCACTGGGCAAAATCTTTCAGAATGTTAAAAAAAAAAACCTACAAAAATAATAAAGCTTGAAACAACAAAAAAAGGTTTTTTCTCTAAAATATCAAACATGTTTCAGTCATTAAGGAAAGTTGAAGTAGACCAGAAGAATAGCTAAAAGCATTCAGTGAGCAAGAGACCTGTCTCTATATCTTAGAGGGGTAAGAGTTCAAACTTCACATCCTGAAGTATTTGTTGTTGTGTGTCTTCAAGTCATTTCTGATTTATGGCAGCTGTAAGGTGAACCTATCATGGGGTTTTCTGAGGGCTGACTGTGTGTGAGGCTTGCCCAAGGTCACCCAGTGGGTTTTCATGGCTGAGGAGGGATTTGAACCATGATATCCAGAGTCATGGTCCAACTCTCAAACCACTATGCCACACTGACTTTTTTCTAGATATTGCAACACCCTATTAAAACCATACTGATTAATTACTATATAAGCTTATAATATTTCTTTGATGCCTCTTGTTTATTTGTGAAATGTCTAGCTTCACTATCACAACTCAAAGGACATAAATCCTAGTATCCAAAGATTCTCCTGAGTGCCCAGCCATGGTACTATAAGTATGTCATCCAACTCTTAATCAAAAGAAGTCCTTGGATTCTTCAACTTTAGCAGTACAGTAAAACAATGTACATGTTATCAGAGACATGTATAATTGGATCAGACAGATTTTTTTAAAAAAATGTAAAATTAGTATGAATATTCCCAGTCAGTAGTGGTGATGTAGCATTGTTGTATATAAAGTTATAAGTCTTCTAACACAAAACACTTTAAAACTCATGGTTGGCATTCAGTATTTTAATTCTGGATTTGCCACCTAGAGATATGAATCTGTAATAGCTCTGTCTTCACTAACACTACTTTGTTCTACTGTAAAACTATATAACTGTCACCCCAGCCCACCTTAAGGGCCAACTGCTGGATTGGGTAAAGGGGTTCCATTCAGTTTTCAACCCCATCCCACCATTAAGTGGGCCTGAACCAATCAGAAGCAGGGCCCCTGTCACAAGTCTTTGGACATTATCAGACATGGGGGAACACACGCAAAAATTGAGTTCCCAACCATGTCTGAAGATCAAGACAAGAACAGAAAGGAAGACTACGAGACACAGCATCCTTCGGCCGTTCTGGGGATATAGTGTCAGCGGTAAGCTGTCCCTTTTGTATTGATGAGGGGAAGCTGCTAATCAAAAGGGATGCCTTACTGATGTCCACGCTATGCCCCCAGAACACTGGAGGATGACGTCATCTGGTAAGGTTGCCCATTTGTGTTCTTGTTGGGATCTTTTGTTGTAGTTTTGTCATGTCTGATAATCTCCTTTGTTTCAGGCTTTCACCCCAATCAGATGTTGAATGGACCTCATTTACCCAATCTGATTGCTGTCTCTTTAGGTGAACTGAAGGGGGGAAGTCAGCCTAGGAGATGTTCCTTAGTTATGTAGACATATATGCATGTAGCTGATGTAGAATATCAGCACATTTCTGGATTGCTGAGCTTATTCTTTATTGTTTGTTTCATAATCAGAGCTATGATTAAGACATAGGAGATTATCAGACACAATTCCCACACCTCCCCTGGGGAGGTTGGGGGCCACTGTCCCTCTACAGGCTAGCGATACTGCACGATGCCATCCTCCTCTCATCCTTCATTCATTCTCCCTCCATGCTGAAACTGAAAACTGATTGAAACTTCCATCAATGAAAAGTGGCACCTTTTTCATCCCTCCAGCATGGAGGGAGGACAGAGGAAGGACGGGAGGAGGATGGGGCATGTGGTATCAACCACTGGAAATGGGACAGTGGCATCCTCCTTCCAATCTCCCCAGGTTTTTTAAGAGCATCTGATAAAGTCCATAAGCTCTCAAATGTGTATTTTCTTGGTAGGGGATTTCTAACGGAAATATTGTCTAACTGCTGTGCCTGAAAGTTTAGTTCAGGCACTGCCTGAACCTATGTCAAACTGGATAGCTTCTGAAACAGTCTGAACTTAAATTGAGGCATTTTTTGAAGGGAGGAGGAATGTCTTAATGGAATCATGCACTCAGTATTCACTTCTTGTTCCATGCACAACATGCTGTCCCTACCAAATTAAATATCCCTGTCCTGTCGCTAAAAGACTTACCTATCAGACATTGTCATCCCTGTCCTGTTCTCCAACCATGCTGGCTCTGTGCTGCCTCACAATAAGGAGCCCGTTCCATTATAGAAATGGAATCATGGGCATATGAATGAGAGCTCTGTTGTGCTGGTGTGATGATGACGTAACATGATGCCACTGAGAGGTCCATTCAGAACACTCCCAGGTACGATTGGGATGAGGAGGTGACACCCTTTTTCCCCCCTCCCCAGGTTACTTGGGTTTTTAAAGTGCATTTTGGGGCTTGGGGGGGCATTTGTTTTATTTTTTATTTTTAAATTTCCCGCACAATTGTTCTCTTGTGAGAATGAGTGGGATTTTCTTTCTCTATAGTAAAAGCAGCTTTACAACGGCTGCATTTACTGCAGCGAAGCCAAAGGGAGGGGAGTGGTTTCCATCACAGAATAAGGTAGGTGTTTGAAAACTTTTAAAAAAACTGTTACAGACACAGGAGTGGGTTGGGGTGGGGGTTACCAGGACAGGGATGTTTTAAAAGGGCCCATGTGATAATCTGCCCAGAGAAGAGTTTCCGCTGAAAAGCTTATTATATGAATAGGTGAGTATACTGTGAGACACTCCTTGAGATACTTGGGTTTTACCATTTTCACTTTCTTCTACATCTATTCTATTTACCACAGCCATTTCCCCATACATTTGTGGTTCCAATCCTGCATTTATCCTTTCAGTTCATACCTGTAAACTCATAGGTGGAACACGGCTTAAGAAGAGGGATCTTGTAGGACATTTGAGAATAAAGATTCTTTTGCATATTGATATTCCAGAGTAATATGGCTATCTCTTTGAATTCTAAGAGGGATTTTCAGTGAAAATGAGGAGGCAATGTTATGTAATCTGATACCTCCAGCCCCATGTCTATAATAATAAATTGGCAATATTTAATAATTAGGTCAAACGTGGTCTTCCACGTAGTGTGGCCATTAACACGAACTGAGGAACTAGGAAAAACCCAAAGACAAACATTGCTTAGTCAGAAATATATGCAAGGAGAGGCCATCTAAATTCTAAAAGAAATGCTAACTTGCAAGGCAACTAAAGGCATGTACACATGGATAAACCCATCTGCCCAGGCTGGCAACTCGAAACCTGCAAAACAACCCTCATTGGTCTTCCCTCACCCAAACAAAGGAAGCTGTTTCCTCATTTTCGTTTTTAAAAAAATATTTTTATAGCTTCAATTATAAATATACAAATACATATCCATACATACATATAAACATATAAACATACATACATACATACATACATCTTTTCCCCCCACATTCCCCTATAATATCCACTCCTTGTCTTTCATATCTCTTCTCATTTTTCCATCTCCCACTCTCTTCTTCTCTAAACTTCCTTCTACATATCTCACTTACCCCATGCCTTCTACACTTACTCTCATCTTCTCTCTTCTTCCTTCTTCCTTCCAACTCATTCCAACTCTGACTACCCTTGTTTCCTATCATTTGAGCTCAGGATGATGTATGCTTTCCATTTCATCCCCCCTTTTTCATTCCTTCTTTACATTTTCCCTACTTTCTTTCCCATACTATATCATTACATTCAACCTTTTATCCTTTTAACTTCTCTTCCAATTCTAAGCCTGTCAAGTATCCAATATCCTTAACTTTCCATTAATTATCTTTAAATGTCTTATTTTTAAGCTCCAATCTAATTCTCTTATCTATTTCTTTTCCGCAGCCTTAGATTTCCCATTCCGTGTTCTTGTTAATCTCCCAAGTCCCCAACTATCTTTGTCCTCAAAACTAAGTTCATTACTTTTATATATATATTTGTTTTGATAGTCCCCCTTAATTTCCAGTATTCATGGATTGGCATCCACTCTTCTTCCCACTTTTTTTTTAACTTTTTCTTGTTAATAATGTATGTCAATTTGTCATTCTCTAGCATCTCGTTCAATTTTAATGCCCATTTGTCTATTGGAGGTAGATTTGTTTTCTTCCAGTTTGCTGCAATAATTAATCTTGCCACTGTTATTAAATATAACAATACTCTCCAGTATTATTTTGCAAAATTTTGTTCTAAATTTGATGTTATGTTAAGTAAATACAGTTTCGGATCCAACACAAACTGTATCTTAAATATCTTTTGTATATTCTTGTGAATCTTACACCAGAACTTCTGTATCCTAGGGCACCCCCACCACATATGATATAATGTACCAATATCTTTTTTCGCAGTGCCAACATTTGTTATCTCTTATTTTGTATATTTTACTGAGTCTTAATGGTGATAGATGCCACCTGTTCACTCCCTTGAAATGATTTTCTTTAAGGGCTGAGCATACCGTGAATTTGTTTGTTTCTTTCCAGGCCCTTTCCCATTCATCTAGTGTTATTGTCTCTCTGAAATCTTGAGCCCATCTCGTCATCATTTCCGAAATCTTCTGTTTCTGTTTTCCTCTCCACAAAAAGCTTGTAACACGTTGATATTATTTTATCCTTTTCTTTCCAAATTATCTTATCCAATTCTGTTTCGCAATCTTCAAATTCATACTTTGTTGGTCTTCTTGAAATTTATTTTTAATTTGAAGACATTTGAACCAATTCATGTATATACCTTTCTTTTCTAGCTCTTCTCTTGTATACGTAATTGTTGTCCCATCTCTTTTAGTGCTCTCTTGATTTATTAAATCTTTATATCTTATCCAACTTTCAGTATTTTCCCATCTTCCAAAAAAATGCTTCTTGCAGAGAGATCCAGGTGGGTAATTTGTAATAGAATTGTTTTTTAATTTTTTTTTTGCCAGATTCTTATCAAGGCTTTTCTAATGATATGGGTCTCAAATTCTTTATTCACCTGATGTTTGTCATAACCTAGATAAGCATGCCAGCCAAATCTAATAGAATGGCTTTCTATTACTAATATTTTAGTATTTCCAAGCTTTATTCAATCCATAAGCCAATTGAACCACATGCCATATAATATACTTTCAAATCAGGTAGTGAAGCCCACCTTCTTTCTGATCCATTGTTAATGTAGACCACTTGATCCTAGCTTTCCTGCCGCTCCATATGAATTTATTTAGTTCGTATGTCCATTTTTGTAATATTTTTTCATTGTGTAGCTGTTTCCTCATTTTCATTCACAAAATATTCAGTCATTAAAACCTTGTTGACATATCCGGAATGCCCTTGTAGCTTTCAGAGCAACATCTCAAAATACTGTCTTCTACTCAAAATCCCATCCCCAGAAGGCAAATACTTACTATAAAAATCCTTTTAAAACTCTCCTCAAGTGCACACTGGTCTCCTTCCTGTGTGTATTCCATCCATCCGTGTAGCTGTTCCAGATCTGGACCCCCACTCTGCTGGTTTCTTCCGTAAGTTCAGTTCTACAGGAAAAGGTGTTGTATCACCCATTGAAAACTCCCCTTTCTGTTCCTCTATCTCAATCCCTCCCACTTTATTTTGCTAGACTTGTGTAAATGCTTAATGCTTGAATGTGGTTATTATTACATTTCCAAATAAAGATTACTGTTATTCTGTCTAGCTTACTATGTCTACTCCTTAGTACTGGTATACAGTAGTTGGTCAGAAGATCCCGCCATTACCCCACTCTTGCATTGCCAATTCAAATGCATTAATTCCCCAAATTAATGTTGATATTTTGAGGGTTCCCAAGACCCCAGAGTAATTAGGGTAATAGTGAGAAAGGGTTAAGCATCCCCTCATGCACTGCTTTCCAGAACATCCCAACCTTAACCTGTTTTTCCTAATACAAGCAGTGGCTGGTGTTTAGGTACACAAGTTTGCATTTTAACAGATAGAAATTATACCCCAAATCTTCCATTTTTCAAAGAGAGAATATACTTTTCCAATACAGCCTGAATTTTGATTTAAACTGTTGTCTACACTGTTATTGTCCAGAAAGAACAGAGTAAAAATGTCTTTATTCAATATGATAATGAATGAATGAATTGTAGAAAGAATCATGCTGCTATTTCCCTCCTTTTTTCTTCAATAGATGCCATCATATCACATGAGAATATGTTCACAGATAGAAATATTTTAAGAAAAATCTTAAGACATTCCACCCAAACAAACCCATTTCATATGGGAATGAGAGCCCAAATGGTCACATTTCTAAATATGTTCCAATTCTTTCGGCAGAGAGATTGAGAGTACACCAGTGTTTTATCAAAGGCATTGTTCAGAACAAAAAAATAGAAACTCTGTTCCATAGAATCCTGTGCATGTTTTGTTCTTGCAAATGCAATACAGAAACTGTCTACAAGAGAGAGAAAATCAGAGGGGGGGTATAAAATATAAGAATCCCAAGCTGCTGGTCTACAGAAAGACTGCCTAGCATTTGTGCTTCACAAAAGACATTGACTTCTGACTGTGTTTCAATGTTTTCTAGGATAATATATTTTTAAAAGGTCTTATTCAAGTTTTATTCTTCTCAGTGGAACCAGGATAGCATCTTTGTCAGTTCCTGAGTGTGAGGAGCAGAAAATAAGTTACAGTCTGCTTGTTCACTTCACAATGAAAAGAGTATTGTGAAGAGTTGGCAACTAAAAACACACATACAACACACAAACAACAGGACATATGTCCTCACTGAATTTATTTAACCTACTTCATATTTATGGTTCACCTTGTTTTAAGTCTGTTTTTTTTAAAAAAAAATACTGGCAAATTTTTGTACTTTGCAAAACCCAGGACCAGGTGTACATCTGTGTTCCCAATAAATGCATAGAGCAGGACTGCATCCACTAGACCCACCCCCTGCCTTCAGTGTATCCCACTAACCTTGGTGCCAGAACTCCATTTATTAGCACAGAAATCTGAAAGAAACACTTGGGCCTATATAGATCCACATGGGAAGGCAACCCTTTCAAACTGTGGGTTAACATTTTATGGTCTGAGGGTGTAGCAATTACCAATGGAAAGAATGTTGAATGCTATTCTTTTCCTGGTAGAAAAAAAGAAGTGGTCCCTGACATTCAGAAAACCTGGTCAGGAAGAATAATGAAGTAGCAAGAATTTTGTGCAGTTTTCAAATACTGTATTTGCATATCCCAAAGTGTTTTAGGAAATTATTCAGAGTTGTAGCCCAACACTTAAACCACTATACCATTGCTCGCTCTCTTATGATGAAACTGCCCAATTCTAATTCCTGCAGATGTAAGTCCTCCTACAAAGATGTAATTTCCATATAGGATTTTGGCCTATATTTACAGTATATTTACAGTAAATTTATGTATTTACTTACAATAATTACATTTATTTAGAAAGTATAAAGCATATCTCTCACAACAGTGTAGTTAAGCTTTATACCTGATCATGTATTATCACTCTGTACTGCATCCAAAGAAGTGGTTTTATATCCCTGAAAGCTCATGCAAAATAAAAAAAACAGTTAGCTTAAAGGTGCTACCACAGTTTATTTTTTTTTTGTTTTTCCCTCCCCCTTTCTTCCTCCTTTTTATTTCTACCACTGAACATGAGTAACTGAGAACATCCTGTTGACCCTTGCCAGTGTTAAATGCCATATAAGCATCCATTTGTATTTTGTTTCATGCTCTGAAAGACTTACATTTGGGGAAGGGAATCTGTGATCCTTGATATGCTCAGGTTGTCAACATAGCCAGTTGCCAGACATGCTGGATGCTGTAGTTCAGCAATATCTGGAGGACTAAAGGTTAAACATCCCTGAATTGCAAACATGCAAGCAATGAAAAATAGGTGTGATCAGGAACAGGAGCAAAAATCCTTGGAAAGAGAACAACTATATTACAAGTGAACATAACAGTGTCTCTGTTTTCATCTGTAGTGTTAGCTAATAAGACAAAGTGAACACTGAAGGTTAAACTTTAAAAAAAAAAAGCTCCTAGAAAATTAAAGCCTATTCCAAGGTGCTCTGTGCATTTCTGTATTCAACATATACTACATGGCTGATTACATAAATAAGAGATAGAAACAGAGATGTGGGGGGAAATGTATGAAGAAGATGGGAAGATCTAAGGAGTTGAAGTAAGGGATGAAAATATACCGTAGATCTATTCAACTGGATGCAACCCAGGAGGCATATTCAAATTGGACAGCTTTGAATTTAATCCACAGAAATTCTTCCTTTCCCATTCTACTTTTCCCATGTCAGACAAACCACATGAAGTAAGATTATCAGTACTTTTTTATATGTTAAGAGCCAATGTCTGTTGAAGAAGCCATGCATGACAGATGCTGCACTTTCCCTGAAGCCTGTCAGCACCAGGACAGAGTTAGTGGGGATGTGCTGAATAAAGTGCCCAAGGGATTGTACATGAGTGCCAGGCAGAGCATTCTAATGTCAGAAAGAAGCAACCAATATTACCTTCACGTGAATTGCCTACTGTGCTGTGATGGTACTCTTATTTCAAAGCACATTAGAAAGAGAGAAATTTTGTGGGTGACAATGATTTTTCAGGTCAAATATTCTGCCCTGAGAAAACTTTCACAAACTGGACAAGTAGCATTTAAGTTATGAACTTTTCATTATCCTTTATGGATTGACATTTTTTTTATTTTTATTTTAATAAATTCAACTATGTACAGGCTTTCAGAGTTTAATCACACATTACTAGTGGTTTTTAAAATTTCTGTTTCTAAGCTATTGCCATAATTGATTCAATATTCAACAATGAAACCAAACTGGAGAATAGTGTCCAAAAAGCCTAGCAGTATTATGAAAAGAATTCATGCAAATTCCATCTAAAATTGTTCACTACCATTTTAAAATAAATGCAAGCTTTTTTAATTTGCTGGCAACACATTTACTTTGCCTATGTCAAATTCTAATAATATACAATGTCTGCTTTGGTTTGGAATTGCCTTGGTATTTTCCAAGCTTTCTTGATGGATGTTTGGTAACTCATGCTTTTCCAATGAGTTATTTCTAGTCCTGTATGCGTGCACACTTATGCTGTTTTTTTCTTACTCACTGAGTTTGAATATAAAAAAAACCATGGTTCCCACAAGTGGGGGGCTGATAGGGCTCTAGTCTGGGGGCTCAGGATTAAGAGGGGCCCCTGGAGTGATATTATTGCAAGTTTTTATTAAGTAAATCCATTTAGGGCTTTTAAAAATAAATATAAATATTACTTTGGTGTCATTTAAACTAACTTATTTTAATTTTTATCCTAAATCCTGTAGAGTAGTGGTGTACAGCTTTTGGCCCTCTAGGTGATTTGGACTCCAACTCACAGAAGCCTGAGCCAGTTCATCCAATGGTGATGAATTTTGGAAGCTGTAGTCCAAAACACCTGGAGGGCCAAATGTTGGCCACCATTGCTGTAGGGCATCTCGCTGCCCTTAATCTTAGTGGTAGGTAGGGAGCCTTCCAAAGATCCTGGCCCAGGAGCCCACTTTAGGATGTGGGGGCCATGCAGAAGACTATGTTATAACTGTAAAAATAAAAGTTTGGACTTAACAAGCAGTTTTCTCATGCCAACCAGTTCATGACAAATATGAACATCCAACAAAAGAGTATCCAAATTATCTTCATATGTCTGGTTGGATGCAACCATGACTGTCGAATTTTCATTTTATGCATAATCAGGCCTGCAATCATAATTTGAGCCCAAAAAGGGATAGCCCAGGGATGTAGCACGGGTGTGGGGAATGAAGGCATTGCCCCTTGATTATAACCCTTCCCCCCAATGAAATTTCCCTCCTGTTAAAAAGTTCTAAATGTTGCAGACAGTGAGCCATTTATCATTGTAAATATCAGAAGTCTTACATTTGCTGTGTTTGAATTCCATTGGTAACTGCTACTAATCATAATAATAAAAATAAAATTTATTTATACCCCACCGCTCTGCTAAAAACAATCAGGGAGGCTTCCAACAATTAAAACTCTACAATGCCAACTAAAAGTACCACCCACCCCCACACCCCCCCATAGAAAGATATTAAACAATATAAAATTAAAACCACCTAGCTAAAATCATATTAAAAACAAATATAAACAAGACTAAAAAAAGGCCAGTAGACGCAGCTCCTGAGGCCAAGATCTAATCAGGAAAGGCCTGCCGAAAGAGATCCTTCTTTAGTGCTTTTTTGAAGCTATTTAAGCTCATCATCTGATGGATCTTGTTCAGCAGGCCATTCCATAAATTGGGGGTGATTACCAAAAAGGCCCTCTGGGAGGTTGCAGACAGCCTAGATTTTTGTGGCTGAAGCAAATTCCTCCCAGAGGACAGGAGTGCGTGGGGAGGATTGTATGGGAGGAGGCAGTTCCGAAGATAAGTAGGACCCAAGCCATTTAGGGCTTTAAAGGTAATAACCAACACCTTGTACTGGGCCCGGAAACTGATAGGCAGCCAGTGAAAGATTTTAATACTGGAGTTATATGGTCTCTCCGAGATGTTCCTGAGACCACTCTGGCAGCCTTATTTTGTACCAACTGAAGTTTCTGGACCAAGCATGAGGGTAGCCCCATGTAGAGCACATTGCAGAAATCTAGATGAGAAGTTGCCAGCACGTGCACCACAGTCTCGAAATCCCTTAGTACCTGCTCATTTTATTTGGATCCCTAAATTGCAATGTCCTCATCCCTCTGATAGCTGCATTTCTGAGTTAGCCGCAGTCCACCCCAGTCTTACTCAAAGTGGCTGGCATATTTTGTCATGAATCCACTGGACCACCAAAAACCACAATGCCTCCATTGTCCTCCACTGCTTTCACAGATCACAGTCTTGTTGACTGACAGGCATTTTCTTATTGTGTCTATCTAGAAGAGCAGAGGGCATCTCTTAGTGAATGAGAAGAAGGTTGTTGTTTTTATGAAGGGAACCTAATAAAAACTGACAAATAACTTTGGTAATCATGCTATAATTGAATTATTCCATAGCAAGGAATTTTATTTAGAATAGCAAAGAGAGACCAATCACATGGGGAGTATATTTTTCAATGTGTTCTTAAATTATATTTTTGTAGCTGTCACCTAAAATCTGGGAACTGGATCAGATTTGGGCTCGCATAGTGAGCTAGCAGATTGTTTTTTTCTTTTGCTCTTTCCCTGTACTCTTGCCCTCCTTCCTCAAATGCTTCAATGAAGAGCGGGAATCTTTATGAATGGAGTAAGCTGTAGCTGTACTTCTGTGATATATGTCTCCACGTAATTTGGAGGCATTGCCCTTACTCCTCACCTCCAATGACACATCCCAACACATTTGACAAAGTGGTGTTTGGGAAGGGTTCTAGAGGGTTTTTGCTAGGGAGGATCAGATAGAGAAGTCCAGTTTTCCTTGCCCTGCTTAATTCCCCTAAATCTGGGTGGAACTAAATCTGAACTGTCTCCTGAGACCAACAATCTGATTTAAGACAATCTGCTCATAAAAGCACATGGGGGGGGGGATTCTTATCTTCTGAAGTAGACATTAATTTAGCCCTGTAACTGCATGATCATAGAGGACCTCTCAACTGACTTTGAAACACTGACAGTCATAGAACTTGTTATTAGTACCATGAGCACTTCAAAACAAGATGAACTATTCATCAAACCACTTTCTGATCTAGTGAGTCAATAAAAAACATGATCACCTGTGCTGTATTATCTTCTTTTATTGCTCCAAAATTTGGCTGTGCCTTGTGTTCTACTTTTCCTGAATTCAAGATTATTTAAAAAAAATTAAAAAAAATAATCCAGATTGGTAACATGTGCCAATTGCAGCAACTTTTACTGCTCTATGTTGTGCACATATGGCATGACAGAATACAATCTCAATATGATGATACACCAGAATATTTGTTGAAGGGTTTAATTGTTCTACAGACGTGTTCCTGGGCATTGGCAAAAGAGCCTGCAAAATTCTTTTAAATGTTATATGTACAGTCACTTCCAGATTGCTTTTCTGGAGTGCAGGTGGTGATCTTTTTCTGCATGGAACCAAAGTACATAGATATATCAGCAAGACAATGCATAGACATAATCTTGCTGTAACTATACAAACAATGACACTCCTTCATTGAGTCTTTACAGTGTTTTAATAGGAAATGGAAAATGTACCACTTTTGCATGCTACTGCATTTGGATTTTTAAACCTCTTATTACCCAAAGAGCTCATGGAAATTAAAAAAAAAATTGAGTTTCTAATATGTTGGGGAAATTAGCACCTTAGCACTGTGAAAGGGGGCAACAGAGAAAGGGATCTTTACATCAACTTTACCCCTACAAATGCTGTGCAGACATACACAAATGCAAGATGAGAAATTAACAATGATATTTATTAAAGACATAAAATAATAACACCAAGCATGCACACATTCATACAAAAAGAATTCACACAAGACCACTAGGAATGGAAGAAAACAGGTTGCCAGAGGGATAGATAAGGAGATTTCTGGGGTGATATGACACCTCTCTTATAGTCCAAAGTTGTTGAGCAAACCAGCAGCATGGATGAATAAATCTGGAGTGGCCAACACAGAGAGAGATGTAGAGTCCCCAAGCAAAGGTTCTGTGCACAATGAGGCATGATTTTCAGCCAATATTGATACCAAAAATATACCCTGAGGTGAGGAAGTTTCATGGGTTGAAACAATAGATTCTATGAGTCTCTAAAGAATTGCACAATGAGTTCCAGGAAAGCTCCTGGTCTTGACAATAGGTGTCTGAAGATGCTAATGTGTTTGCAACTGCCTTAAATATCTTAGTGATTAGATTTACAAAATCTTCAGTTGCCTCTTTGATGGCTAGGAGATTAGGGAAGGGAAGCTTCAAACAAAAGAATACTCCATCTGCTTGATGGAATTATTGTCTGTAACTTGGGTGTGTGGTGAGACAATGCCCTTTTGACCTCATGATGTTTCCTCATATTTTGGAATTTGTTAGCAGTCCTTCCTTTTGGCGATGCATGACTTTCAGTATGTGTCTGGTGGGATCGATATGAGTCCCTGAAATTTTCCTGCTCTTCTCTGTGGAAGACCACATTGATAAGCCAAATTATGGGGGGGGGTTCTGGAGGTGGGGGCTCATTAGGTGCACTAACACTCTCCTGACTATAAAGTTTGTGAACTTAGATAAATACTTCAAAAATGAACTAAACCAAAATTCTCTTCCATTTTTTGTCAGCCAAATTCAGTAAGTACAGCTATTCCCAGCATGGAAAAGGTTAAAGATTATGGACTTCTCAGGAAAAAGTAGTGGCAACCCTAATCCAGGAATACTGCTGGGGAAAGAAAAGAAAATATTTTGGAGTTACACTAACAAAAAATATCAGTGATTTAACTAAAAACAACTATGAGAAAATGTGGAAGCAGACAAAACAGAATTTGTTAAAATGATAAAAAATGATATTTTCCCTTCTAGGAAGAATATCAATTATAAAGATGAATACTCTCCCAAAATTTTTATTTTTGTTTCAAATGATGCCGATAATAAACAATGACAACATACTTTATAATTGGCAAAAAGAAATTGGAAAATTTATTTAGTCAGGAAGAAAACCCAGGATTAAGTTCAAAAATTTGCAAGATTCAAAAGACAGAGGGGGATTGGGACTTCTAAATTTCAAATTATATTTTTAGGCCAGCCGTATAGGTTGGATAAAACAATGGGTTTGTCTTGATAACAATAAATTACTCTTACTAGAAGGTGATGCTTTAAGATTCGATTGGCATGCCTACTTATGGTTCAATAAAGAAATAGTCATCAATGAGTTTAATGACACTATATCAGACACTCACTTCTCAGAGTCTGGAAAAAATACAAACCGAGATGTTTACCCAAAACGCCAGGTTGGATTTCTCCACATAAAGCTTTTTAAAGGATGGAACATGTCCCTGGCACAAAATGGCTAAAATATGAGAACTTGATAATTTGGAGAAACTCACAAATATCAATAAAATCACAAGAAGAGTTAAAACAAGAAGGAATAGAATGACATTGGTGGTTATCCAGACAAATCAGAGAGAAATTAAGATCAGGCACAAGAATTCATGGTATTAATCAACAGAAATCAGAGCTAGAAAACATCTTAACTACAGAAGACTAAATACTTATCAAAAATTTACAAGTTACAACTGAAATGGGATTATGATGATGAGTTGATCAAGGACCCAATGATTAAATGGGCACAAAATGTAAGACATCCAATATCATTAGAAAAATGGGAGAAACTCTGGCAAAAAAACAATGAAGCTCACTGTTTGTCAAGACCTAAAGGAAAATTGTATCAAGATGTTCTACAGGTGATGCCTAACTCCAGACAAATTAGCTTGAATTAATAACAGCTCCAACAATCAATGTTGGAAGTGAAAATCAGAGGTAGGAAACTTTTCCCACACTTGGCGGACTTGTACTCATGCCCAAAAAATTTGGTTTATGATTCACATTAAGATAGAAAAGATTTTGAAAATGCAATTCCAAATGTCTCCTGACGTATATCTGTTATGTATATTTGATGAAGATTTAGGGGGGAAATGTTAAAACTTTATTCCACATGATAATAGAAGCTAGAATTGTATATGCTCGCCATTGGAAAGGGAAAGCTCTCCTACCAATGATGAGTGGTTTGTCAGGGTAATAGAAATGGTCTATTTAGATAATCTAACACAAATAATTAAGGTAAACAGCTTGAATACTTTTGAAAAAGATTGGAATACTCTAAAAGAATATCTCAGTGAGAGCTGGGGTAATTGGGTAAATCTGGGATTTTTTAAATAAATTCCAGTATAAAAGATTGTGGATATATCTGTTTCAATTGGGCATAATTGGTAGTTGTTGCAATAGCTTAAATAATTAAGTTAGGACAGTAGGACATCAAAATAAAAAAAATAAGCTGCAAGAACATAATGGGAAGTATACTAAGAAGTAAGAATGAAAATGAATGATGAAAGTAAGGTTACCAATGAAAAGCAGATTAGGAATGTTGATGAATGCATGAGAGGGTGAGTACGGGATATGTTTTGGTATATATGTAAATACGATTGTCAATATGTTTGTTTTATTTAACAATTTAACAATTGTATTTTTGTATTTTTATATCAGTTATATTTAAATAAAAAAGATTAATTTCCAATAAAGATCATTTAATTGTATATTCTGGCATGGAATCTCCTCAGTTACTACCAGTATACATAGGTCAAAAGATGCTGCCATTATATTCCCCATATTAAGATCTGGACACTTGTGGGATCCTTGCAGACCCCCACACACAACTTCGTTCTTTTGAACACCATGTAATCAAGTTTGGGCCTAGCTCTATCCAACTCTTGTGCCATTCCTAGTTAAGATTTTAAAAAATGACCCCCACAAGCTGCAAAAATAACTAATTGCAGACACATAAAGCAAACCTAGGACTTTTTCAGACAACCTTAAATCCAGCAGGAGACGTCAGGAGAGGTACACGGCTATCCCACAGCAGGGGGTCCTTTTTGGATGCCGCTGTCCCTCTCCCGGCATCATCCGTGTCAGTTCCATGTCCGATCTATTGCAACTACGCCATTTTTTGCTCACAGAAGTTGTCCGTGAATAAAAAATGGCATGGTTGCAATAGATCAGACACGGAACTGACATGGATGATGCCGGGAGAGGGATGGCAGCATCTGAAAAGGACCCCCTGCTGCAGGATAGCCGCGTACCTCTCCCAACGTCTTCTACTGGATTTCAGGTTGTCTGAAAAAGTCCCTAAATACCGATGCCTATAGACTGTTGAGATGCAAAAGTGGCCAAGGATTCTTTATTCACAATAGCTGTCTGGAAAAGGGCATTTCAATATGCGTAGTTTGCCAAGCTGCCAAACCTGCTGAAAAGCCCTTTTCTGAACAGCTATTAATGCAGAGGAAGTCCTGTCTTCTTTCACACATAGCTACCTTATACGTTTGTGAACTCTGAGGAAAACCGGAGCAAACACACTTCACAGTATTTTAGGAAAGATTTTATATTCCTACTATCATGTGACTTTTCAATTATAGCTGGACTGAAACAGAAGAAGAAGAAGAAGAAATCCAGTCTGGCAACTTTTCAATTGGCAGCTCTAGCTGAGCCTTTAACAGCTGAGTGATCTATAGCAATTAGTAGATGATGATGTTTATGCTAGTAAAACTTCTCCTGGTGATTTCAGCATATCAAGTGACCATTAAGTGCACAAAAAGATGGTCCCGACATTTATTTTTCTGTCCAGTTGGCAACCCTAAAAATAGAGGGAAAGCATGAGATGGGTTCTTAGAAAAATAAATCTGTGATGGACTCTACTGATCCATCACTCTGTGGAAAATAATAAATAGCTTTTCATTTGTAAAGTTTTCCCAATGACTCAGAAAGCCTTCTGTTTTTCTTGCTGCCATACAAGACATAAACAATGTTTTTTACTATGCAAGTGTTCTTGATGATGGGCAGAATTCTGTGAGGAAAAATTGCTGATGGAACTGCTTTAGAATCATAGAATCATAGAATCACAGAGTTGGAAGAGACCACCAGGGCCATCCAGTCCAATACCCTGCCATGCAGGAATACACAATCAATCATTCCTGACAGATGGCCATCCACCATCTGTTTAAAAACCTCCAAAGAAGGAGACTCTACCACACTACGAGGCAGTGCATTCTACTTCTGAACAGCTCTTACTGTCACAAAGTTTTTCCTAATTATTATTATTATTATTATTATTAACCCCCCCTCTACTCAGCAACCAGGGTGGCATACAAGATTAAAATACAGCAAGTTAAAACAATCCTTCCCCAATCCTAACCCTCCCACCCCTTAAAACTAAATTGAACTAATAGAGAATTAAAACAAAGATAAAATACAATAAATAAATAAATAAATAAATAAAGGCAATAGCAGCAGGGGAGAGGGTAAGCAATCAGTTCCACTTGAGCCGGGAAATTATTCTGGGAAGCCCTGCCAGAAGAGATCCATCTTTAGCGCTTTCTTGAAGCTATCAAGAGTAGTGATAATATGGATCTTGTCCGGCAGGCCATTCCAAAGACTGGGAGCCATAGAAGAGAAGGCCCTCTAGGAGGTCTGCGACAGCCTAGTTTTCATAGGCTGCAGCAGGTTCCTCCCAGAGGTCCGAAGTGCGTGGTGGGGGGATCATATGGGATGAGGTGGTCCCGAAGGTAAGATGGAATGTTTAGGTGGAATCTCTTTTCATGTAAATTTGAACTCATTGCTCCGTGTCTTTGTCCCTGGAGCAGCAGAAAACAAGTTTCCTCCAGCCTCAGTATGACATCCCTTCAAATATTTAAATATGGCTATCATGTCCCTTGTTAACCTTCTCTTCTCCAGGCTAAACATGGCCAGTTCCCTAAGCCACACCTCATAGGGCATGACCGCCAGACCTCCCACCATCTTGGTTCCCCTCCTCTAGACATATTCCAGCTTCTCAATATGATTCCTGAATTGTGGTGCCCAGAACTAGACACAGTATTACAGGTGAGGTCTGACCAAAGCAGAATACAGTGGTAATAATACTTCCCTTGATCTAGACACTATACTCCTACTAATGCAGCCTAGAATCACATTGGCTTTTTTAGCTGCTGCATCACACTGGTGACTCATGTTCAGCTTGTGAAGACTCCTAGATCCTTTTTGCATGTACTGCCCTCAAGCCATGTGTCACCCATCCTATATCTGTGCTTTTAATTTTTACTGCCCAAGTGAAGTATCCTACATTTCTCCCTGTTGAAGTTCATTTTGTTAGTATTAGCCCAGCTTTCTAATCTGTTGAGGTCATTTTGGATTCTGCTCCTGTCCTCTGGGGTATGAGCTACCTCTCCTAATTTGGTGTCATCTGCAAACTTAAGAAGCATACACTCTATTCCCTCATCCAAGTACTTGATAAAGATATTGAATAGCACTGCGCCCAGGACAAAACTTTGTGGCACCCCACTGGTCACTTCTCTCCAGGATGAAGAGGAGCCATTGGTGACTACCCTTTGGTCAGTCAACCAATTACAAATCCACCTAACAGTTGCATTATCTAGCCCACAGGTTACTAACTTTTTTGCAAGAATATCATGGGGGACCTTGTCAAAAGCCTTACTGAAATCAAGGTACACCACATCTACTGCATTCCCTTCATCTATCAAGTTGGTAACTCTAGTAACTCTAACAAAAAAAAGAGATGAGATTAGTCTCGCATGACTTGTTTTTGAGAAATCCATGTTGACTTTTTGTGACCGTTGCATTCCTTTCTAAGTGGTTACAGACTGTCTCTTTAATGATCTTCTCTAGAATCTTTCCTAGTATTGATGTCAGGCTGATGCTTTCATCAGCAGCATTGAGAGAGAGCAATGTCCTTCCCCACTGCAGCTATGAACATTCTCTAGATGATTGGGAATCCTTGAGAGCCAGTTTTCTAGCACAGCAAGGGCTATATTCTGGATTGGGAGGGAGATCCACCATGCTGGCTTTGCAGTACTAATCCAATTTTGCCCTTATGCCTATGATGTCAGATGTTCTGTTCTAAAGGCTAGCAAGGACCTGGGTCAGGCAGTCAGGTAGGTAGCTTAGGTGAATACTAGGTTTCAGTACCAAAGATAAGGTGAACAAAGAAATAGCACCTGGCACATAGAGCTTTCAGTTCAAGTTCAAGAGTTCTCTGGAACATGGATGAGACAAGAAATATAACACTACAACCCATTACATATCTACTTAGACTTACACCCCACTTCATTTTATGGACTTATTCTGAAGTAAAGGAATATAGGGTCGTAACCTAAATAACTTCACACACTCCTTGAACAGTAGGGCAGGGGAGGGGAAAGAAATGGGTGGGGAGAGAAGAAAAAGAGAGGACAAATCTTTGTTTCATGGATTGTGGATTAAAGTCTACTAATGTTGCTTTATGACAAGTGAATGGACCTATACCTAGCACAGTTCATTACAGCACATTAGCTCCATCTTTTCTTCTAGGAATGTTCTCTTTATATTGAACTTAAGCAACCATTTTGCTATCTGTGAAAAAGAGCAAAAATGTACTTCCAGTGCTATGTATAGAATCCAGCTGATATAGATGAACTAGAAAAGAATGGACAAATGTGTCAGTTTCGCTTTCTCTCACATTTCAATTTTGTGATAAATATTGAATATGAAAATATATAAATATCCATCCAAAGACAGAATACAACTGGTCACCATGGGATAGAAGTCAACACTAGTGATGGGACAGTTCTACCACACCTAGTGGAGTTTAGTAAGATTATCAGACAGGGACCAAAAAAAAAAAAAAGGCCCTGTCTCACTACGTCCCCTCCTGCCCCACTCCCGTCGCTATAACTGTTTAAATTAAAAATTATCAGACACCTACCTTGCTATTAAAATTTTCAACAGAAACTGATACCTTCCCCTCCAGCATCCCAGGAGTGAATAGAGCTCTTGCTGAGCCCTATTCACTTCCTGGAAGCAAAATCCCAGCCGTTCTCATGAGAGAACGATCGTGTAGGAAATTTTTTAAAAAAAGTAAAAAAAAAAGTTAAAAAGTACACCAAGCACAAACATACATAAAAACAACAACCAAGTACCCTGAAGAGGGGAAAAAGTGTCACTTACCTCAGTGTCCCAATCTGGATCAGAAGTGTTCGGCACAAACATCCCCGTTATGCTGGCATTGTGCCAGCATAACAGGGCACCTTCTCACACAGCTGTTGTTCCATGACAGAAATGCAATGGCAGGTCAATTCACGGCTTAAGCCATCAATAAAAAGGAGCCAGGGGTGGAGGCAGAAGAGGCACGGGGGCATAACATCACAAGGACAACGACATCTGAAAAGTTAGCCTTTTAGTGACATCCTGTCATCCCTGTGGTGGAATATTTGGAATGTCTGATATTCTCCTAGGAAACACAAGGGAAACGATACAGGTTGCCTTCTTGCTCTCCAGTATCTGCCACTTGGGGTAGCTTATTTGCATACCCTAATGGTAAGGTCAACCCTTGTGGCTAAAATGAGATGGAAATGAGCATGTATTCAAAAATGTTCTAATATTAATTAGCACTAAAATTTGATCTGTTATGCAAATGACCTGGTAAAACATCACTGTTCACAGCTTATAAGTAATATCACTTCACACACTCTCTCTCTTTGTGTCTGTCTGTCTCTCTCTCTCTCTTTGAGATTCAACCGAGTTCTGAACAAAAGGAGTCCATCCCCCATGCACATTATTCCAAAATGAATTTTAACCAGTTCTTCAGATTTTGATGATTTTATAAAAATAGTTTTTTAAAAAGTAGATAGGCCTTCGAGCAATATTATGAAATGTTGCTGCTACTGCAATTCTTGAAACACTAATATTACATAAAAAATAATTAGACCATCATTTCATAACAATATATAATTCATCCAAAACTAAGCTGAAAACAGTTTAGCTATAGAATAAAAGCTTTACTTTTCCTGAAGATTAATGTGAAGTCTGAAAGCATAGCTCTCTGTTCTAATTTTTCATGTTCCTCAAAAGTATTATGTGACTTCTTTTCGTAGTAGTGTTGTTGCTCACACCATAATTGGCTGGTTTCATTCATTCATTCATTCATTCATGCATATATTTATCTATAATCCAAAAACCTATCTAATGTGTAATGCTTTGATCAGCATAGTAGCCTTCCCAATCCTGGGCCATCCAAATGTGATAGATTGCAACTCCCACCATCCACAGCCAGCATGACAAAGATGCATGCATGTTAGGAGTGATGAGAACAATCATTCAATATAGTTGGAAGACACTAGGTTGGGGAAGGCTGTGATATGAACTAAGCATTTGGACCTTTCCCTATAAAAACCTATAATTGTGAATGCATTTCAAAATCAAACTGACAGTATTTTTTCCCACTCAGAATCCTGTATGGGATATATGGATTCATAAGCACCTTTGTTTAGGATGCAATAATCACCTTTGATTGGGAATTCTGGCCCAATCCTCCAATCTCCATTTACTGGGAAGCAGCCAGTATGATCAATGTGAGTCTCTTCCCCTGCTGCTTGGGAAGCAGCTGGCTGACAGCCCCACCTGCTCCCATGAGCAATCTCTGGTGCCACAGGCAGAAGCAGGATCCCTGCCAGCAATATCTCTCAAGCCAGAGATCACTCAGGTGGGGGCAGGAATAGATGGGACCATCAGTCAGCTGCTCCCTGAGCAACAGGGGAACAGATTCCCATCAACTACAACAGCTGTTTCCTAGTAAGTGGCGAATGGGGGACATTCACAGCTCCTATAAGCTTGTTTGTGATCACTCTGCTAATGCTCACATGCTGAGACAATATCCATTGATCAAGAATGGTTTATTGGATCAGGAATGGAAGCATTCAGGTTTATTGCATAGATAGTTCTGGCTCTTTGCACCGGAACACAGGAAATAATAGGAAAACTAAGTTTTGATTACATCACACATACCTGCAGTGGTTAACGTGAGCATTCAATACAGTACCATCCTCCCTACCTCCCCCAGTACTTTCACAAAATATAATTGGCCAGACGGCCTTGAACACTCTAGCAATAGATAGCACACTCAGCAGCTTCAGCCCAGCAACCCATCTCCCAGCGTGCCCTCTACTCATGTCAGTCTCTTGCATACTAACTATGGCCTAGCAGCAAAAGTACATTTGAGCTAACTAACTATACAAAGCCTTTGCCAGAGTCCTGACACAATGAAAATACTTCTCATAGAATTCACAGAGTATACAGTCTGTCCAAACGAGGTCTGAAGGGGATTCACAGTATTCAGAGGGAAAGGGGCTAACAACTCCACAAACTGTGCAGTAAAAAGATTTGAAGCTTTCCCCAAAGCTTCCTTTGGAAATGTGGATAATGTGAGTAGACACACATTTTTGGACATGTGGCCATTCAAATTTGTATCAATGCACATTTCTGCTCAATTGCCCTTTATGAGCATGTGTGTCCACTCAGTTTGAATCAATGTGAATAGATGCAAATGAAAATGGTGAAGACAAATCAACTTCACTGAGATGGACAAAAATGTGCACCCACTTGTGGTAAACTGTCACATCTAGACAAGAACTTAATAGCCCCTAAACTACATTACAGTTATGAGTGTGTAACTCTATGTTATGCATTCATAACTGCCATACAGGTTTCCGGGCCCCATCATTAATTTTAATAGGCATCTGTTAATTATTTTACCTGAATTTCAATTGTCATGTTTGTTTGTATTTTCCACATGCATGAGATATTGTGTTCCTTCAGGGGCCAGCTCTTACATTACCTTATCCAAGCAGTGCATGCATATGTGCCTTCAAGTCACCTGTTGACTTATGGCAACCCCATGAATTTCATAGGGTTTTCTTCGGCAAGGAACTTCCAACTACTACATGTGTTCTTCCGACATTGGTCCAATAGTGTAGGAAGCCTAACACTACATGGGAAAAAACATAACACATTCATAGTTTAAAGGAGGGATGGCTAACCTCTGGAGCTCTGGGCCAGTTTTTCATCCTTAGGACCTCCAGAAAACTTATTTTAAAAAGTGAGGACCCATCCCCAGGACACATATTTTAAAAATTAAAAAAAATATATGAAACCACTAGAAGTCTGCTTCTAATTTTGTAAAAACTCTCTCTTTTTTGCTTCCTTTGTTCACAAAACAAGGTGCAAGGGAATCGTATATCTAGTTTTAAGACAAAGTCATCATTCCTGGAGAATTCTAGGAGGAAAAATATGTTTTTAATTTATTTATTTTAATGGGAGAGGCTTTGGGGAACTCTGAAAGATTGTACGTAAATGAAAGCCATAGTATGCTTATCAATGATTTAAAGAAACATTCTTGTGTATTCTGACTGGTCCCACAAAGTCAAACACTTCCTTTTCTAAAACTTTCTGGCTATTCTTGGACCAGTGTTGTTACAGGGAAGATTAACAACCTTTACTCAATCTTCCTGACTTGGCACTTTTCAGCACGCTAGGTGGCAATGCAGGTCATATAATTGGTGGCATTTAGCCATTTTCATTAGGCAACAGAATTCTACCATGTTTCAGCTAAACATTGTAGGTTTATAGGCAAACAGAAGGATCCATTTATATGTTGTACACGGTCCATCATTCAGTGATAGGATGAATCAGTAACACAGTGGAAGAGTAGTACAGCTCACTTTTTTAGAGCTGAAGTGATAGTTCATCTCCTGGAGAGCCAAAGATAATTGGCAGGCCTTCCTTGATTTGGTAAGTGAATAAGAAGATAACAATGTTTTCAAGTTTTTCTTTGTGACAGATGACCATAGGAGTTAGAAGATACAGAAAATAGTAAGGCAGAACCTGGATACTTTGTCCCTTTTCTTTGAAAAGTAGAAGATTCCTACTCCATGCTACCACTACTTGTCCTAAATTTTGGACTTTTTTTTGTTCCTTTCCCAATCCTCTACTTTTGTACCACCTTGGCTAATGAAAAGTCTTGGGGGACTCAAAACCTTGCATGGATTTTTTCTGATATTTTGGCAATGCTAGATAACATTAGTGCTAAGATGATGATTACAAGTGTTGAGATGTTGACATTAAATAAATTTAAAGACTTAGTTCAAACATTAGGAAAGAACATTCTAAAGTTAATTTGTTGTTTAATTTGTTGATTCTGTAATAATTAAATTTGAAAGATCTAAAATCACTAAAAATTATTAGGTCACTAAATTATCTCCTGAAGCCAATACCTTTATGAGGAGCAAGAAAAACACAAAGTTTGTAAATATTTTTTTAAAATAATGTGTTATCCCTATATCACTAACATTTCAAACTAGAATTTATGTTATCCTTTTCATCATCACTAAATGTTGCTTTTGAGCAATGAATTATATTTTCTCATTACCTTAAAGTATTAATGTTTTGATTGCTTTTCTCTTCATGGGCCAATTTTGCTTTTGTTTTGTTTTTCTATAATTTACAAGGTAGTTTGTGTCTTTAATAAAAAATGAATAATTTCACACTGTCAATATCTTATGAAAGCTCAATGGGGTTTGTTGTTTTAAAAAGTTGCACCTATGTAACCAATAAACCTATCAGTGAGGTTTACTTCCAGATGACCATAATATGGTATTCACCATGTAAATCTAATACAACCAATTTATTAGTGATATGTTTCACTGAGATATCTGGATTTTCTAGTGGAGTTTATAACAAAAGTACTAGTTGCTTTGGGTATAAATAATAGAAAAGTATACAGGAATCTCCCACTTATCTAATAGGTTAGGGACTCCAGCAGTGTCAGAAACTGGAAATGGTCAAAAAGTAGAATCCATGTGGGGAAGATGAGGGAATTACAGTGGCTTGCTTGGGACTGCCTGCACATTCTCATAGGCACCTGTCCCCACATGCATGCACACTGCTTGCAAAGTCTCTCAATCTGCTTGGTGACTTTTCTCTCCTGTCAGCTCACTTTGCAAGCAGTGCATGCATGCATGGTCAGTCCCAAGCAAGCCTCCACTGTCAAAAGAGTGGATGCCTCATTGAATGAGGAACCTGTCCTTAATATGCAAGCATCAGAAGAGCAAGTCATCAGACAATAAGCCATCAAAAGGTGGGGGCTTCCTGTATATCTATATAATCTTACCTGTGCATCTATCTGCTGATAGTGTAACTATGGGGTTGTCTAAATGGTTAAAATACCCCTCATAGAATCCACTGGGAATATGACCTGTCTAAATGGAATCATGCACCAATCCATACTATTCAGGAGGAGGGGGAGCCAAAATGGCAAAAACAACACAATGTCTTTGCCATTTTTCCTGTAGTTTTTTTTAATAACAGGGTGTGTGTGTATGTGTGTGCAAATTTCTTCTTATTTGGACAAGCGATTCAAAGGCAAGAGTAAACCTGATTGGCTGGGTGCAGTACATCCACCATGTTGGATTTTTGCCTTAGTGAGTGATTGCTAAGCCAATAAAATGGAGTGGGGGGTTTTCCCCCTGTTTTTTAAAAAATTAATACATTGCTCCAGCACCCTTAGACAACTTTTTGTTTTTAAGTTCAACGGTAGTGAAGAACTAATACAAGTAAATCACTCACAGCCACCATCTGGCATGTAAAGCTTCTGGGGGCTTCTGCGGTCAAAAACACCATTAAGACATGCTGCTGCTGCTGCAAAATGTCATTACTGTGAGGTACTCTGGTTCCCCCAACACACATGTAGATGGGTCCTATGGGTCTCCTTTGGGGCATGATTCTTGGAAATTATGCTAATGACCCACTTTTGTCACAGAGCTATGAAGAATTTCAGTCTGAAGGCCAAGGGGCATTGACCAGAGAAGTCAATAGTAGTCTAATTCAGTATAAGGTTGCTTCAGTGATAATTACTGTTCAAAAGAGTGCTATATCATAGAGTTGGAAGGACCTCTAAGTCAGTCTATTCCATTGGCAGTCTTACTAATGGAATCTCTTTTCTTGTAATTTGTATCCATTTGTTCATGTTCTAGTTCTGGAATAGCAGAGAACAAGCTCATTCTGTGTTCTACATGGCACCCTTTTAAATATTTAAAAGTGGCTATCATATCAGTTCCCAGTCTTCTCTTCTCCAAGCTAAACACACACAGTATCCTAAGTTGTTCATCACAGGGCTTGGTTTCCTGGCCTTTGATAGTTTTAGGTCAGCCTCCACTAGAATCATAGAATTTAGACACATCTTAGCTTGTCAAAATCCTTCTATGTCATACAAGCTATTTTATTCCTTTGATGAACATCAACAGACAGTTGGGGGTGGGATTGTTAATGCATTTTATACATTTAGGAGTTTAGTTTTATACCAGAAGCCTACATGAGAGCTCTAAGCTGCATTGCTGCAAAAGAGCCTGTTACAAGTCTTTAACCTTGAAAGAGATCCACAGAGATTAACCTCTTGAGGAGCAGGTATCAAATACAGCATCTTTAGCCTCAGGTTAATGGGATGAATAATTGAAGTAAGTATGCCGGGTAATGAGGTGAATTTTAACATTTTAATATAATAATCTGCTTCAGCCTGCAGTCAAGCTTCTCAACAACCCAGGGATACACTGAAGGATGCAAATTATTACAAGATTATGGCAGCTCAGGACAAAAATAGAACACAGCTTTTTAAAAAACAAAACAAAAACATTTCTCATTATATATTGTTTTGTTTTGTTTGCTTTCCTCTGTATCTATTGTGAACATATCTTTTAAAAACCATTATTTAGTGCCTTCGCAGTTTTGTCAGAATGTGATGCATGAATGGCATAATTTAAAATAACATCTTTTAACAGTCTTACTACCAGTGGCAGTGGCACAGCTATGGGAAAGGCTTGCATAGTATTCATCATGTGATGCAGAAACTGCAGGATCTTCACTTCCATTAAAGATACCAAAATTTCATCTCCTTGTACTTCTTTCAGTTCCCAACCACCATCATGTATATACCCTGATTAATCTTTGTATGAAATCAAAGCAAGCAAAGCTACAATTAAAACAATTAATGCCCGGCTACAAACCACTAAACTAGATTAACAGTATCAGAACAAGTAGGCTGCCCTGTGGACTTCCACCTTACGTCTCCTCGGTTGCTCGGCGGATGAGTTCAGAGGACACTCCTTCAGGATTTGGGCAGCAACTACAGTGGCAGCGGAAGGCATGTCTGCACCCGCCATCCAACTTCTGGGCAGGTGGCGCTCCAGGGCCTACACCTCCTACATCCGTCCGGAACTCGATCTTCTCCTCCATTAGGCCTAGCATCAGATCCCTCCATTCGAAAGGTGATTATCTTTGGCGACAGCTGCAGGGGTTGGCAGAAGCCAAGCTCAGGGTGGGCGGGAGCTCGACTTTAGTGGCAGGGGGCATGGGCCATGTTTTTATGAGGGCCGGGGTCTGGGGGGTCTCCAGTAGTCCAAGCTCAAGTTGGGCTAGGTCAGGTTCAAGTGCATGACCACAGAGACCCCGCCTCCAGTATTGGATCACGTGATTGGGTCATGTGATCATTCACGTGACTAGGTCACGTGGCCAGATCTCATGATCAGGTCACGTGTTCGGGCCGCGTGATCTCCTAGCAGTGGGCTAGCAGATGCGTCATCGGTCAAGCAGGCAGGCTTGGCCGATGCCCGATTTTTTACCCATGCCCCAGGTCCAACCACAGCAACTATCACCAAAGAAAGCTGTGGCCGTTTTTTTGCCAACTTCATCACCTTATCTTACTTTGTATCAAATATATACTTCTCTGCATATATCTTGTGTTGCATTGTCTTATTTCACGGAGGCGAAGGGGACGGGGGGCTATCTCACTCAGCACGCAATGTGATGTAAACTACATAAATAAATAGATACAAATAATTGGCCCAACACAATAAGATCAGGAGCAGTCAACAAAATGGAAGGGCAAAATAGCTGGTTTCATTGCAGCAGAACATCAACTATCATTGCAATAATTTGATTCTAATTGATTTCTGGGAAAGTCCAGATTTTCTCCAGTGGTTGTGTTTGTCAATGTTGGGACCAGTTGGATATCCCAGGAATGGGCACTCCATAGACTAGATCATGCCACAATGTCTTGAATCCAACTGGATAACTGAAAGTATAGTCAATGAGGATACACAAAGGAGTATTGGAGAGGAGATATGGAGAGGTACAGAAGGTGACCAGTGGGTAAGGATGTAAAAAATATTTACTTTTTTTTTTATTCCTTGGCAAGAAAATGTGTCTTATTTACAAGTCTGGATACACTATGGGATATTTTGTCCCAACAAGAAAGCAAAGAGAGAGAGAAGAAAAACAACGGGGGGGGGGGAGTGACTAGACCCAGCAATATAATCTATAAAGTCTTTCCCATGTAACTATGTACATCCTATATCAAAGGCATATAGTGCATTTGGAAGACTTCACAAAAGAGTCTGGAGCAATAAACACCTGAGGCAAAGCACAAAAATCAGTGTGTATAGAGCCATTGTACTGTCTATCCTCCTATATGGATCTGAAACATGGGTCACCTATCACCACCACTTACGACTCCTCGAATGCTTTCATCAGCACTGTCTACGCACAATCCTAAATATACACTGGACTGACTATGTGACAAATGTTGCTGTCCTTGAGCAAGCAGGGATCACCAGCATTGAGGCCATGATATTGAGAACACAGCTGCGCTGGGCAGGGCATGTTTCTAGGATGGAGGACCATCGCCTCCCACAAATACTACTCTACAGTGAACTCGCCACGGGTCAGCATAAGAGGGGCACTCCAAAAAAGCGATACAAGGACTCCCTGAAACAACATCTCAGGCTTGGCCAAATTGATCACCAACAGTGGTCCGCCCTGGCCTCACATCGGGAGGCATGGAGACACACAATCCACAATGCTGTAGCCTTATTTGAGAACTCACGTAGAACAAGTCTTGAAGAGAAACGACAACGCAGAAAGAATCACAACTCAAAAACATCACCCAAGGAGACCTTCTGCTGTGCTTTCTGCAACCAGACTTGTTTATCTCAGATTGGCCTTTTTAGTCATCAGCACACTTGCAGAAAGTGCGGGATGAGTCCTTCCTGAATCTTTGTTTGCGAAGAAAAGCCAGAGAGATGCACATCCATCTAGTGGGAAGGAAGATACCAACTGTTCAACAATTTTTGCTTTCTTATGGGATTGGAGATTCACAATGGAAAAGATGGCCAGAATCCACAGCTCAGTATATTTGGCAGCACTTCTTACTTAAGTAAACTGGTTGTGGGGGGTAACAGGGAAAGGACACACAGTAGCATTTGAAATGAATGCTTTTATAACCAGTTGCTGAAGCGTGAGGTTAAGCAAAGCTTTACAAATGCTTTTACTTATTTTTTGTGTGATTGTTGATGATACCTCTATCAAGGATGTTGGAAAGTCAACTATATCATGAAAGTGGAAAGAGAATCTTGGCTGTTCCTATTTCTCTGATAAAAATACAAACTGAGATTACCTGTGGCTTGGGGGAGGGGCATACAAATGAACTACTAGTATCTTTATCCTCCCCTCCCTTGCTCAATCTCTGCAGCAGAAGTCACATACAACAACTCTTACTTAAATTTGATAGATTAATCTGCCAGATCATGTGTACTTTACTTTTCAGCCACCAGAGTAAACACTTTGAGAAGGTCTGAATGCTTTACCCTGCAGCCCTGGTATGGCAACATACTTTTAAAAAAGTTTTTAATTGCTAGACATGACCCATGCAAGGGTAATCAGCTGTGAAAGGTTGACTGTTTTATCCTGTAGTCATGTTAAGGCAACTTACCTTCCTTTGAAGGTTTTACTAGACATGAGTTACACAAGGGCAATGCATTGTGAAGTTTTGACTGGTTAGCCCGGAGCCATGTCAAGGCAACATACTTCTCTTTGAAGGCTTTAATAATTACTGCACCTGAGCCTCATGAAGGCAGAAAATAGTCCAGGTTAGCCTGGAGCCCTGCTAGAAAGGGAGTTGCAGTGAACTCAGAGATCTGCCCATTGCCTCAGGTGTGTTTTCAGAAATAGTGACTGCTCCAGAATGCATTGCTAAGTGTGTTGTCTACCATGAATACCCCCACCACCACACACACACTCCCTGAGTCATTCAGTTTGCAATCTCAGACAGAATTACAGGCCTCATGGGTGTTCTGTTTCCTTATCTATTCTCTACTTTTTCTTTTCTGTCTTTTCTGTTTGTATGTGTTTGTGTAGTGCCTGATGCAGCTTGCATATGTTTTGTTGTAACTTGGTTTGTCCCAATAAAGCTTTGTCTCAATGGAGGATTTTGTCTTTCCTTCTTCTCATAGACCAGCGTGATTACTTTTATTTAAAAAAAAAAAAAATAGTATACTTTACCTTTTCCAAAAAGGGCATATGGTGAACATTAGTAGAAATGGCATGTTTTCATTTGTAAAAGAACCTCTATTTTCCTATAAACATCACAACACAATCCTGTATATTCTAGTTCAAAAGTAAAACCAATTGTGTTCAATGAAGCTATTCCCAGGGAAGTGCCTAAAGGACTGTAACCTCAATCTATTACGGGAAGTGCCTATTAGAAAATTGCACATCCATTTTTATACATGCTCTGTAGAACAAATGCTAACAATATAGCAAAACCTATCACAATAAAATAGTAAAAGGAAGTTTTTATTTGGTTTTGCAATTGGAAGGAAGAATTTAGCTGCTTTATTGGAAGGAGAACTTATTTCAGGTGCAACACACTGCACACTGTGGAGACCAATTTATCTTAGAATTACATTGAAGTCAGTTGTCTACTGCACTGTGGGAAGCTTTACGATTGTTCTTTGTTCTTACTGGTAATCAGCCAGAGGAACACAATTTCTGTATTGCCACTGTTTTCAGGTAGCATTTATACCATAGTGTTAGACCTGTACTAAATCTCACTTGCAGTCATCAACTTTCAGCTTGAGGAGATTGTTTTAGCACAAAGCCTGGCTTTTCTAACACCTTGCTAAATAAAATCTGCATCTGAAGTTAACAACTTTTTATTTAGTTTGAGACTGGAACAACTATACTGCTGTGAAGGCTATAGATATAAGACAACAGCTTACATAGCAGACTGTTCTAAACTCGGGTGTTCAAGAAAACTATCTCAGTTGCCTTTTTAAGTGGATTCCTCCCAGTCTTCATTCTCAGGCTAGGTACAGACTGAATACTTATGATATGCTAGAATCTGTGCATTAGTAGATAAATAAAATGCAAAGTGTACATAGAAAAATGTGAACATTTCAGATGTACACAAAAACAAAAAGCAGCTGGACAACTTCAGGTGTTCTTGTGGGGATCCATTTCAGTCCATTTTCTGGCGAGAGCATGGCTCTGAAATGTCATTAGTTGTTTCTCCTGGGGAAAGGCAGGGAGAGTGCTACCCTGTTGATCTTCCTGGGTGTCTCAGCAGCTTTTGATACCATTGATCATGGTATTATAATGGACTGGCTCTGTGGGATGGGAGTAGGAAGAACTGTTTTCCAGTGGTCCTATAGGGCCAGTTCCATATAGTAGCATTGCAGGATTCCTGTTAAACCCCATGGCTTAATAGCTTTGGGTCCCACAGGGTTCCATCTTATTCCCATGTTTTTCAGTACCCATATGAACCCACTGGGTGAAGTTATTAGAGACTTTGGATTTGGTGTCATCAGCATACTGAATCATCAGATCATTCTCCCTGTCATTGGAGCCAGCTGGGACTGTGTAGGTGCTGGATCAGTGCCTAGATACAATAATGGGCTGAATGAGGGCCAAAAAACTGAAGCTGAGTTCCAATAACATGGAGGCTCTATGAACTGATGGTAATAGGACAACCAGTCTGTTTTGGATTGGGCTGCCCTCTTCCTAAAGCAGCATGTGTAGCAGCATGTCTTAGATCCATCCCTGTCACTGGAGGCCCAAGTGGACTCTGTGGCTCAGAATGTTTGGCATCAATTTTGATTTGGGTACCTGCTACTGCCTTTACTGGGCAGAGATAACCTAGCCATAGTAGTTCATGCATTGATAACCTCCTGTGTAGACTACTGTACTGCCTTTAAAGAAGACTTGGAAGCTGCAGCTAATGTGAAATATAGCAGATCAATTCTTGACTGGAATATCATATAGCCAGCATATAATACCAGATTTGTACTGGCTGCCAATATAATTCTAGTCTGAATTCAAGGTGCCTGTGATAGAATTTAAGGCTTTAAATGACTTGGGACCTTAGTACTTGAGAGATTGCCTCTTTATATACCTGAGGATTGAGATATGCTGAGGGACCCACGTCTGTGTCCCACCAGCAGTCTCATTTGCTGGCTTATCTTGGCTCCTTTTATTCTTCCATAACCTCACACAGGCTATCAGTTATCCAATCAAAATAATCAAAACAAAGGTGCTGATGATTCCCATGCTTATGACATCCAATCAAACCAGAGATCTTAGTCATAACCTGTCTTTGTTATACCTGGAGTCTCATATCTAAAGTAAAATAAAAGTCTTTGGCTGCCTGCCATCAGTTATTACACCTGCTAAGAGCGTAGCACTGCTCATATCTCACAGTCTAGGAAGTTATTACAGGTTGCATCTCTTATATTATTTATATTCTAGTTGACATCTTCCCCAGATTTCAGGATTCAATAGGTTTTCAATTATACACACACACACACACACACACACACACATTCTAATACATCAAGCCTTATACCATATTATTCTATATTCTGCAGGTTACACCAGCTCTCACTCTGTACTTAGAATCATAGAATCATAGAATTGTAGAGTTGGAAGAGACCACGAGGGCCATCAAGTCCAACCCCCTGCCATGCAGGAATAGAATTTCATAGGTTTATTCTCAGGCCACAAAGTTGGCACCTGAATATGCCTGGTCTTTAACATCAGATTAACACTGGAGTTTGCACTACATTAGCTGCATTATTATACCACTTAATACTTAATCATACCTTTTACAACATTCTAATTAATAGAAAACTGTTCTCATAGCCAAAGGCCACCCCTGTCACTGGAAGCCCCACTGACATCGAAAAGGGCCTTGGTTATTTAAAAGATGGTATTTATTTATACTGTACCTTATAACTAACATTTAAAATTTAAAACAAAATGTTCTGTTGAATTAGTTTTAAGGATTTCAATGCTTTATTTACCACATAAATGACAAGAATATTTTAACAGAGACAATTTAGACTGACAGAAAAAGCATGAAGAAAATTATTGCTTGCATAAATTTAAATTTATGTTTGTAACATGAACAGTTAATAAACTAAGAAAATGTCAGTGAATTGAATCAGTGATTAAGTAAAATTAAATTACAAAAATATGATTAGATTAATTTTAACAAGATACTGACACTTACATAGCATTAGGAATAGTTTGTTACCTAAAGAAAGTCACTTTCATACTGTAACTTCCCATAGCATGAAGGGAGAAAATGACAGAAGTTTTCTTCCTGTTTAGATTTAAACTTATCGGGACCCTTTGTTTAAAAAATAACAACTGTTTTCAAAATATTAAGCATTCTAAATAGGGATGAGTTACTTTCTCAGTTTTTCTTTATCTCACATTCATTGTCATTTTTTTTCAAATCTTTTGATGAAAAATATGGGAAAAAATGAAAAAAATGAGCATTTTTGGAAATTCTTATACAAATGAGTCAAAATGAAATTCTTGCCTATCCATCATGGCCTATCCATCAAAATGCTTTGATATGAATTTTTAAGCAAATGTCTTTATTGTCTTTAATTTGTCTGAGTGACTTTAATGACTGGGCGATTCAGAATACTTACAAATGCAAATTGACTCTGGTCCTCTTTGTGTCTTTGCTTAACTCTGTTTTACAGTAAACTTTTCTCAATAAGATATTCCCAAAGGACTTGCTCCCTGGAATCTTTAATAATTTTTTAAATTTTCATGCTCATACACCCCAACAAAAATATCGAATGCAACAATGGAAGGGACAAATAAAACCCTGTTGAACACCATGTCTGCATCCTATGGGAACCCGGGTTTTGTAGTTTGGTGAGGTACTAGAACTTTCTGACTGGGAATTCTAAGTATCCCTTCCTAAATGCCAGAATATTCCCATGATAGTTGAAGTGGAATCACAGCACTACAATTGTGTGGTGTGAAAAGGCCCTACATTGAAGTTCTGTTACCCACTTACAGTATTGTACCCAGGAACCTGTGTAATTTAGCTCTCTCAGCTATCCTTCCTTGTAAATTATATATATATATATATTTGTTTGATTGATTATGAGGGTTTTAAAGCTTCCTGTCTGTAAAACCTATGTACAGTCCTATGTACACATTTTTTTAAAAAAAGAATAAAAACATCATTGACATCATACACACGCACACACACACACAAATCCCTCAGTTAAAAGAAGAAACTGTTTCCTAAAAGCAATTTTAAAAGTCAAGTTTAGAAGATGTGTCTTGCCACTTTTTCCAAAGGAGAGGGCTGAGTATGTGCAGCTTTGAAGAGAAGTTGGAATTCCAGTTTGGAAATTGTGAAGAAGGGAGTTGCTTCTGATTGTGGATAAAACCAAAAAGGATGAGAGAGATACAGCAGTCAAAAATATGGTGGCATATTTCCATCAATATGGAAGTGTTCTAAAAGAGATGCCTGTTATTTAATCAAGCATGGGAGGGAGGGTGCTAATATGGTAAACCTCTTCTACATTAAACAGAAGGAGGAGGAGGGAGAGGCAGCAGTAGCAGTGGCAACAAACAATAACAAGTCTATGTTTTGAACAGTGGCCAGATACTCAAATTTGTAAACCCTAAAGCACTCAGGGGTTTGGGAATGGGAGGAGGGAGCTCTCCTCCAGTGACTGTGCAGTGCATTCATTCATTCATTTCATTCATTCTCCCTCCTGCCTCAACCATTCATTTATCCTATTCATCTCTTCCGCCTCATGTGTTTATTTATTCTATTCATTGACATCCATTCATCCCTCCTCCTCTTACATTCATTCAACTTTCTTCCGTTTTTCTTTTTTACATTCACCCTCATCCTTATTTTTTCTCCCTCTTCAGTCTCATTAATTTCCTCCTCCATTCATTCATTCATTTGGGCATCTCTCCTTTTTTACCTAAACATCTACTCTTTGTATCCTCTCTGTTGCTTTATCATCATGAATACATCCCTCCCTTCCCATCCTCTTTTCCCATGCCCATCTCCCCTTCCATTCCCTTTCCCTGCTCTGTGTAACTCCTCTCACTCTCCCAAGCACCTTATTCCTCCATTTGTTCCATGCCCCTAATAATGCTACACAGTATCCTTAGCCTAATCAAAAGGATCCCTTTTGTGAAACATTCATTTTTAAAACTTATCTCAAATAATCAAAACAGCCATAATTTCACATGTAGTGTTACACTGAAGGAATCTGGGACCAACCTACAAAAAACTTCTAACTATGTAACCTTAAGCTGTAGGATTCTAATTTATTTTATGAAAATACAGTTTGCACACAGAGGAACCTTCATCAGCCTTGGGAATGTAAATTTAGGAATGAGGAGCTCAACTTTTTCCTTGTTACCAGGACCTCAAAAAAAAAAAAATCCCATTGAAACTGATGGAACAGAAGCTTCCAGTATTACCTTTCTATTGGTACCTTTGGGAAGATTTTTTTTAGGATTATACCAAAGCTTCAAAAGCTATGCTTTTGAAAAATAATTAGTTGTGGCTACTTGTAATTAAGACCAGTGTGTTGCAGTGGCTTGAGTGCTGGACTAGAAGTCTAGGAGACCAGGGTTCAAATTGCCATTCACTATGTGATTCTGGACAACAATTAAATTACTCTCTTCACCTGAGAAGAAGGTAATAATAAAACTCCTCTGAATGAATCTTACAACGAAGACCCTATTATAGGGGTCTCCATAAGTCAGAGCCAGCTTGAAGGCACCGTTAGCATGCCCTACTACCCCTCCCTATAACATCTCATAATTGGAAATATTGGACACTTTGAAGGGGTCAGTTTTACTGGGGTGATTCAGAAAGTGGTCAGGTGGAGGTCACAAGGACCTGAGAAGTTGTCCGTGAGTAAGAAAAGCGTGGCTGCCTCCAATGCTAGCCGCAAGAGTCATGGACGATGCCGAGAGAGAAACAGCATCGTCCAAAATGGACCCCTTGCTGCGCGGCAGCCTCGTTACTGCTCCGGAGGCTGCTTGCGCGGCAAGAGACTGAAAGAGGCATCCGAAAATCTCCTTAATCAAACAGAAAGAATGTAAACCACTAAATGATTAAAAAGATTTCCACCAAGATGGCACATTATCTAATCTTGAAATCCATTGCAGAATTACTCTGTGATGACCAAATACTAGCTAAATTTACTTCAGTGGTTCTTTTTATTCTGATCAATTGAAAATGTTGGAGTTTGTTCTGATCATGTGAGAAATATGCATCGGGTTTTGTTTTGTTTTTGGTAGTATTATAACTTTGTTGTTTATTCTCTTAAAAAGACTGCATCTGTATGGTGATGGTTGATCTAAGATGTGAACATACCTTGTTCTGTTTTAATATGTAATTTTCATCTCTTAGCAAATCCACTCATTTTACATGTTAGAGTTAGATATTTATGAAAACATTTGCAGGAAATCTGGCATTATTCTACATGGCAAAATCCTGATTAATACCTTTATTTCTCATTGGGATTATTGCAAGAGCTTATGAGTAGCTGCCCATGTTTCATAATCATCTATTTAAATTGTACTTTATTTTCCACTCCTAAAATAACTGATTACTGAAGAGGGAGAAAAAAAATGACTCCTTCCATCTGTACACCGGTATTGATAACTGTAGTAAAGCTACATTTCAAGTGCTGTTGAATCTAAATGTTGAAAAATGATATTTTCATTGTAAGGGTTCATGCAAATGCATTTTCCTTTCTATTACTCATATGAGCCAAAATTACTATTGCATTTTGTCAGTTTAGCGTAGGCAGGCAGAAGGCAACCACTGGGATTTTTTGTTGTTGTCCCTAGATTTTATTAAACTTTGGGGTCCAATGAGTTTATCCAGTTTTTGCATTTATATTGTTTTAACTGTTCTAAATTGTTTTCCTATGTCCTATCATTTAGACTATAACTTAATTAAATTATTCATGTTTCAAATGGATTTTTATTGTATCCAAACCTGAGATCCCTGGATATAGGACAGAACATACATATTTTAAATAAAAAATAAAAATTAAAAATGTTTGATAATTTGAGGGAAGTTTTCTTCTGAACTATGAACCACAGCTCCCATTAGCCCTAAGCAGCCCAGAAAGTAGTGAGGAGCTATCCAACATTCTGAAAGAGCCAGATCAAAATCTAGCGCAGTTTCACTGCCCCACAGACATCAGAGTTACTGCAGTAGGCAAAACTGCTGGACTAGTTACAGAGGCTCTTGCAACCTCAGAGGCTCTTGCCTATCATCACAGCTTATCTATACATTCAGAAAACAATTCAAGAAGGATATTGACAAGCTGGAACATATCCAGAGGAAGGCAACCAAAATGGGGTGAGGTCTGGAAGCTGAAAAGCAGTTTAGGGAGCTGGATGTGTTTAGCCTGGGGAAGAGAAGGTTAAGAGGTAACATGATAGCCATATTTAAATATTTGAAGGGATTTCATAATGAGGCTGGAGTAAGCGTGTTTTCTGCTGTTCCAGAGACTAGGAATGGAGGAATGGATTCAAACTACAGGAGAAGAGATTCCACCTAAACATTAGGAATAACTTCTGGACAGTAAGAGCTGATTGGAAGTGGAATACAGTGCCTCAGAGTGTGGTAGAGTCTCTTTTTTTGGAGGTTTTTAAACAGAGGTTGGATGGCCATTTGTTGGCAATGCTTTGATTGTGTATTCCTGCATGGCAGAGGGTTGGACTAGATGTCCCTTGTGGTTTCTTCCAACTCTATGATTCTATGAATCACACAGTAGGTCTATAAGTAGTAGGAGAAATAGGAGCTCTCTGAAGTAGGAGAACTTCAGAATTTATTTCTTTATTTGAAAAAATAGAGGAGAGAAAGCATCCTGGCTTCAGACCTACCACCAATCCTTTCCACGACCTCTCCACATAGAGGTCAATGTTCTGAAAGGGGATCTTCCAGTTTATCTATGGAGATTATCTACATGAGTTTTAACACTGAAAAGTCAGCATTCGAAGTCAAGTGGAAAGCCTCTGAGGAACCAGGAGGCTCTTCCTTCCAGAAATGAGTAGCTGGACCAGCATGGCAAAGACACAGATGGGAAGGTATTGCGGACCCAAACTGTATCAACCCCACTCTCCCCTCCCAATAAGACACATACTCCTGAGGTAGTATACAACTTGTATTGATTACATAGCAAGAGGTAGTTATACCATTGCATCGATTACATATTCAGAAAATTGGTTAAATACAGGTTAGTAGAAAAATGTTGTTGGCAATAAAATGGCCGCAACTTGCAGATGGCTGCCCAAATGGTTGGCAACTAGGCATAGGTCATACCATCATTGACCCAACCCATGTTGGTCAATGGCTGCTAATCGGACCCTTCCGATTCTTATGGAGGAGAGAGGCAATGGCCAAGCTGTCCTGCCTGACACTCTCTCCTCCCCTGAAAACAAAATCATTACACAAGTAGAAGGGGTCTCTGTGAACTTGGACTTGGACTTGAACTTGACGGAGACCCCCTTTACCTTGACCATGACCCATGCCAACCGCCACAAAAGGCGCTTCCCCATGGGAAACTGCCTTCCGCCAACCATTCCCCATCTACAGGCAGCCAAACAGCTACATGGAGGCTCCTGGCTGTGCGGTCAGGGCCCACTCTGGATGAATGTATGCTGCATAGGACCCAGACTTCCATTGCCCCAGCCGCATGATTGTCTCTTCTGACAGGCTGCCTTGTGCTGCCATGGTAGCTGCTCCTATCCGAAAGGAGTGGCTACCAAAGTCCTGAGCTGGCAGCCCCATCTTTCTCAGCATAGACTTCAGCACGCTCGTGAATTGAAACCTTGTAAGTGGGGACCCATCCAGGTGCCTAAACAGTGCCCCATTCTCGGCCTCTCTGGTCCTCAAGAAACTCCCCATAATGGCCACCGGACACAGGGAGGAACCCTTGATCTTCCGTATGCTCACCAATGCCCCACGGCCGCATTGGTCACACTTTGATCGCCTGATGCCCAGTGTCATGCCCCCATCTGAGATGACCACATCCTGCCGTTGTAGGGCTCTGCTGGATGCATCGTGTTTGGAGGAACAGATTGCCTCCCCCACTCTCAGTGCCCCAAAGAAAGCTGTGGTGTACGCAGTGCTGAAGAGCAGAGCTTCGTAGCTAGAATGACAAGTGGTTGGCAGTATTCTCACCAGTTGAGCCAGCATTCCATATGATATCGGCCGCCGGGTAACCACCCTCTTGGGCATCGTCCTTCTCCAACTCTCCATTGCTTTCTTCACCATGAAGCTGTCGCACGGATTGCCATGGCCTGCTGCTTTGATGAAGAAGGATATGCCAGCTGTGTGCACAGCCATGGTCCTGGTTGCCAAACCTTGGCCCTTCAATGAGGTCAAGTAATGCAGTATCGACCTTTCTGATGCTGGCCACAGAGCCCCGTAGCCATTCTGGTGCTTGAATGATAGAAACTGTGCTGCTGCCCTCCTGTAGCTGGCCTGCATTGACAGCACCAGGGAGTCCACCACGCCCTGCATCACCGTTCGCTCCCAAGGGTCCAAAGGTTGACTGGAAATGGGACCGCAGCTACATCGGCATCCGGGGCCAGAGTACGGAACTGCTCTTCCTGAAAGCGAGACAAAGCATCTGCGATCTCGTTATCTATGCCTAGTATGTGCTGGGCGTAGAAACTGATGTTGGATTCCAGACAGGCCAGCATGAACCTGCGCACCAGCCGCATGACCCTTTCTGATCTGGAGTACTGCCTGTTGATGATCCTGACCACAGCCATATTATCACACCAGAAGCATACCTTCTTGTCCCTGAAATCCTTCCTCCACAGGATGACAGCTACCAGGATGGGGAAGAATTCCAGAAATGTGAGATCCCTGGCTATGCCCAAGCCAGCCCGATCCTGAGGCCATGGTTGTGCACACCAGTGGTCATTGTAATATACTCCAAACCCCAGGCTGCCTGCTGCTTCAGAATGCACCTGTAGGCCCCCTCCCAACTCCATGTGGCCTTGCCATACTGTGACTCCATTGTATCTGTCAAGGAAAGCAAGCCACAACCTAAAATCCTCCTTCACCACTTTGGTTAAGCAGATGTGGTGATGGGAAGACCAGACACCTCCCGTAAAGCGAGCCATCCTAGCGCAAAATGCCCTCCCTGGAGAGACCACCCTGCATGCGAAGTTCAAGTGTCCTAAGAGTGATTGCATGTCCTTCAACGTGGCTTTGTCCCTCCCCAGGAGGCTGCCCAGTATCGTCTTCAGTCCAGCCAGCTTATCCTCAGGCAAACAAGACACTCCCAGCACCGAATCCAGCTGAATCCCCAGATACGCCAGGGACGTCGCTGGTCCGACTGTCTTGTCCGGTGCCAGTGGAATGCCCACCTCCTCTGCCAGGGTCTGGAAAGAAGATAGTAAAGACCCGCATTCCGGCCCCCCAGCCAGTCTCATCATTAGGAAATCATCCAGATAGTGCGTAACAAATGGAGACCCAGCCCTGTGCTGTAAGGCCCATTCTAGGAATGTGCTGAAAACCCCGAAAGCTGCACAGCTGATTGAACAGCCCATGGGCAAGGCCATGTCATAGTACCATTTTTCTTGGAATTTGAAACCCAACAGGCAGTGCTTGTCGGGGTGTACGGGCAACAGCCTTAATGCGGACTGTATGTCACACTTCGCCATGAGAGCCCTGTGCCCACATGTCTGAAGCAGGTGAACTTCATGGTCCAACAATGCATACCTCACCGTGCAAAGCTCCGGTGGGATAGTGTCGTTAACCGACGACCGCATGGGGTATGATAGGTGGTGAATGAGGTGGTATTCCCCAGCAGCCTTCTTGGGCACCATCCCCAACTGTGAAATACAGAGATTGGGTATGGGGGGGGTCCTGCAATGTGTCCCACTTCCCTCTCCTTATTTTTTTTTTTTTTTTTTTTTTTTTTTGTGGGCCAAAACCTCGGGCAACTGAGTCGCCGATTTTAAATTGCCTGAGGTTGTGGCCTCACAGGTTCCTTCAAATGGTATGTGGAATTCGTGTTCAAATCCTTCAGCTATGTAGGCCGCCGCCTCCCTGTTCGGGTAGGCCACAAGAGGTCGCATTGCTTCAAGACAGACTGGCATGTAAGCCATGCAAGTCTTCCCCATGGCCCTCCCCCCAATTCACTTGGAGGTTCCAGCACTGACGCTGTTGCTGGACCCTGTCTCCTTTCTGGTGCCAGCTGAGGCAGGGCGACTGTTCTGAAAGGACTGACTCCCCCCAACATTCCTGGAGCAATTCGCCTTTGGGTGACCTCCCCTACAACTGTCACACACATGTCCAAACCGGCATCTGTACCTGCTGCACTTACCTCCATTATACTCGCAGCACACTGGTTTCTTCCCCTCCTTCCTCTTGGAAACTTTGGATGTCTCCCCTTTCTCCTTCCTGTTGGGCCCTGTGACCAACAACCAGGTAGGGTAATCAATGGTTTCCCATCTGTGCAGGGGTGACCTGGATGTCTTCTTCCTGCACTCAACATCGTACAGAATCGCAGCTGCATCCCCTGCCTGTGACCTCACCAACAGGACCTGACGCAGGTGATTGATCAGGTGCCATGCACATTCTGGAAACACCAGGGCCACTACCCCCATTAAAACTGTGTACCCATTCAACCAATTGGCAAAGAAGCGTTCCAGCTGTTCAACGCCGGACTTTTCACCCTCCTTCCTGTCCTGCTTGTGGACCCTTGCCTCCTGCCCTGGGGGAAGTGCAAGTGAAAAGACGTCCACATAATACACCCTAAGAATTTTGCAGCAGACCTTCCGATCCAGGTGACCCCCGGGGAATCCTCCTTGGACTTGGTCTCAGGAGGAACTCAGTCTCCTGGCTTTTTAAAAATTATGTATATATTTGTTTTTAATGTGTTTTTTTAGCTAGAAGGTTTTAATCTTATTGTGTTTAATATCTTTTTATGTGGGAGGGTGGGGGTGGGTGGTTTTTTTAGTCATTATTATAATGTTTTAATTGTTGGAAGCCGCCCCGATTGTTTTTAGCAGAGGGGCGGGGTATAAATAAATTTTATTATTATTATTATTATTGGTCTCCCTGAGCTCCTCCCCAGGGGTGGCCTTACCTTCATTCACCTTCTCCATGGCAGCTTTTGCCCTGGCTTTCCACAACCTCAGGGCCCACCCCGGCATGCCCGGCTTGCAAGCCCCTTCTTCCCAGTACCTGGATTCTCTGCAATCTTCATCTAAAGACTCACCTGAAAAAGAACCCGAGCTGGAACGTAACTCACTGAGCCTGTGGGACCTCCGCTGCTTATGCCTCGGGTTCTGCCCACATCTCGATCCACTGTGCCACCTGGATGAGGAGTCCCTTGAATCCAACCACCTGGAATCCCTAGTCACTCCTCCCCCAGATCTGGATTCCTGTGACTGACCACTGCCACTTGCCACTGCCACACTGGATGACGTGCTAGGCTCACCATCTTCAGCCGCAGCCTCAGAGTTGATGGGAAGAGCCTGGCCCTCACCTTGTGCCTGGGGGTATGCCTTGTCCATCCGCTGCATCATAACTAACAAAGCCCCCATTACATCTGCTATGCTGGGGGCAGGCACAGCAAATGCTTCAATGGGTGGTCTCGGTTCTGGCACCGGCTCAGATGTGTTGGCTGGCCCCGTCCTGTTTACTGGCTGGGCTGTTTCAACATTCTCTGCTGATGGCCCAGGGCCCTGTGATGGCTGTATTTCAGCAGGGTTCCTCTTCCTCGTGACCTTCTTTGGCCCCATGCTGCCACACCAAGTACCTGCCATGAGGGGGGGGGCTTGTGTGTCATGCCTACCCACCAGCTAAGGTGACTACCCGGCCCCAGACTCCCCTGTCCATGTAATTGCTTGTGCAAACCAGACATATGCATGTCCTGTATGTATACTATGGGTTTTTTTAGCTATATTATTATTATTATTATTATTATTATTATTATTTTGCCACGGCCGCCGATCTGTGGCCTGGTGCCCTGTAACAGGAGAGAGAGGGGATAACGGGAGGAGACGAGATAGAGAGACAATGACCTTCTTTCACACCCCCACAATGGGATGGCTGAGGCCCCACTCAAGCCCTCGTCCCCATTCCCACTCAGAGGTGTGCTCATGCCTAGGGGGGCCAGCTACCCACCCCCATTCGGTACCCGCAGATGGTGGGAGGGATTTGGGGGGGACATAGGCCACTGGGCTGTGGGCCTGCCTGGCCAGGCCCTCCACATGGCCAGGCCTCAGTGTGCTGCCCCAGTGCCCTGGCCCCAGCCACCGCCCATGCCATGCCCCTGCTGCCCCCTCGAAAGCCAAGTGCCGCTCCTGCTGCGGCCACAACCAACCCCTACAGTGGCGCTGCTACACCATCACACCTGCAACCCGCTCATTCCATGTCTGACATGCTGCCCCCCACCATTATCTGGCCACGTTCTAGTGCCACTGCAGCTCCAGCTCTGAGGAGGGGGGTGGACGAGGGAAGCCCCATTCCTGCTGCCCCGGGTTGGGGCGCCCCCCAAGTGCCAGACCCTGGGCCATGCAAAGCCAAACCCCGCCATGCAGCACTGGCTCTGGTGTCAGGAGGGGGCGGCGAGGTTCTGTGCGCAGCCGAACCCCACCCTGCAGCCCTGGCTCTGGGGTCAGGAGGGGGGGCAAAGTCCCATATGGGTGCCAAGGAGCGGAAGGCTCGTCCCCCCCTTCGCCCATCGCTGCTGCCCCCATGTGCCTTCCCCATCCCTCCACCACCTCCACGGTGAGTGGGGGGTTAGGAAGGAGGAGAGGCTCCATACCTGCAGAGTGCAGGGGGGAGGAGCTCATGCCCAAGGCCCCACTCCCTCCTCACGGCTGCCTCTGTCCTCCTTCTTTGGCTCTCTGGAGCCAAATGTGGGAGGAGGTACAATGGAGCTGACTTATATCAGCTCCATCGCACCTCCTATTGCGTCATCTGGCCATGCTCTGAACACAGCCAGATGTCCTGCCTCCTACCTGCCAGGAGCCAATCAGGTGAAGGGGGCCTCCACCCGATTGGCTCCCGCCTTCCCCGACTCCTCCCGGCCCAAGGCATGCCGGGAAGGAGACGGTGAAGGCATGGCGACCCCCATGGCAACCGGCCATGTGGTCGCCCAGGTGAGCAGGGGGTCTCCGGGAGGACCGTGGGGGGTGCCGGCTGGGCCACAAATGAGCCCGCCGGCCAGCAGCAAGCCCCCTTCTTTTGATGGCCTCCATGGTCAGAGACCAGGAGGCTTTGCATGGGGCAAAAAGTGCCAGAATGCATCACATGATGTGTGTGTGTGATTGTCTATTTAAGGCCTCATCACCCCCTCATGTGATTCTTTGGATTGTTGTAGCACAGCCCATCCTCCTGCCCTCATTGTAGTGTGAGTTTACTGGTAGCTTCTGTACTGGGTAGAATTGTTTGCCTACGCCATACTGTATCTGATGGAACTTGGGCAATTGGCTGAGGTGGTGTCTTTAATAGGCTCCACCTGGCAGGTAGAGCAGGGAGAAACTAAGAGATCAGTATTAACCTTGGCACCCTTTTGGTGAAGGGCATGGCTCTGGAGCTGCCTTTTTAGGTTGTGGGGCCTGGGAGGTTGGAGAAGGAGTCTGCCCTTGTGGCTGACCTGGGTGCTTACTCTTGTTAAGCCCTGGGACTTGGGGGAGAGCCCCCCCTAGGTTTGTCTTCCAGTAAATGACTGTCCGACTGGAAATCAATGATTGCTGGATTTCACTCAGGGTCTGGTGTTTTTCCCAAGGGAAGGCTCGGGGTGGGGTTGGTCACGAGGTGACACCTGGTCCTCGGCTGGTCTCACATCAGGATCTTCTCCCCCATTTGGTTCATACCCAGGCCAAAATTTGATTAAATAGGTTTTAGGTCAACAAAGTGGCCCTTTTAACCCATTTTCTGTGTCTGAACTCGTTATTTCAGGGTTGGTCATAAAAAAAAAACACGGCCTTTCAGAAGGATAAGAGTAGAGACGAGGGAATTGGGATGAATGAAAAACTTTTTTCTGTCAGCTAAGTCAAATAAAGTGTCACAGGAGAGGAGTGGATTATGGATGTGTCAGAGGCAGAAAGATTTGAAATTGAGCATTAAGAAAGCACATATCACATGCTGCACTCTTCTGAGTACAACAGATTTCACCAAATCACATTTAATCTTACAGTTTTGGGGAGAGAGAACTAGCAAAAGAGCACTGAACAACAGATCCATTCAGTCCTGCGATATATAACTTCAGGATCTCTCTCTCTCTCTCGATCTCTCTCACTCACTCTCACTCACTCACTCTCACACACACACAAGAACCAGAGTAAAAGTTTTTACTGGGATTAGAAGCTACAGCTGCCAGTTGCAAAACTGCATTCTTCTCCACCTTCTGTTTTCCTCAGCAGAGACTGGTGGCTCCAAGGTCAGTGATGTGGTGGATCCATTCTGGTTTTTCATCAAAACTTTAAAGAAACAATCTTTAGTGCTGAAACCGATCCCTAAAATAGATATCAGATCTATTAGCCTCTTACTGATTTTCTTTATGTGGCAAATTTAGAAAGAAATGTAACAGTTTTTGGAAGCACATTCTCTGTTTCTCTGTCACTCACAATCTGAATTGCTACCTTACCTTTTGGAGTACCCAGATTCAATTCTGCTCTGCTTTACTTGAATCCTGCTCTTGCTCTTCTGAATCTATACGAATTGGCCTGATTCAGTTTGGGATTTATTTGAATATGAAGCACAGGCTGGTACTTATCACATCAAGCTATTTCCTTGTGAAAATTTCTGACCATTGACATGAAGTTTCTGTAAGAATGGATTCTCTTGGTTGATTTTAATCAGTGACACCTGTTACTGTGGCAAAAAAATAAAATAAATGGGAATGATGTGTGATACAGTTCCAGGAATTTATATGAAAGGAGGCTGAACACATGGATCTGATTTCATCACAGCCTGGTACAACAGCAATCCTGGCCTTGGCAACAAATGTTAACTTCCACCCAATAATCAGTTATGCCAGCATCCAGTCTCCTACAGTCATGGATAATTCAGGTGCTGATTTTAAAAGTTTCAACGTATTCCAGAGGTAATGCTGATTCAAGTTAAAAATGATGAATGTTCTAGAGGCAATGCAAAATGCTGTGGCACTAAAATGACAGTTGATGAGTTGCTGGTGTGAAAATACAAAAGTTTGCATTTTGAATGACAACATAAATCCAAAAGGAATAATTAATCTTGCAATTAGAACAAGTGATATTGTGAATAGTATTAAAACATACAAGTTGATTTGGTTCATAAAAGAAAATATAGAGCTGAAGCAAGTCAAAGAGAACTTTTATGAGATGGATAGATGGATAGATAGATAGATAGATAGATAGATAACTTTCAAGGGCTATTTGATGCATTTTCCCAACTGATTTGCTCTGTACTCTCTCATACTCTCTAGCTTTTCTTCGCAAGTGAAGATTCAGGAAGGACTCATCCTGCGTTTTCTGAAAGCGCACTGATGACTAAAAAGGCCAATCCGAGATAGACAAGTCCGGTTGCAGAAAGCACAGCAGAAGGTTTCCTCGGGTGATGTTAGCAGGTTGTGATTCTTTCTGCGTTGCCATTTCTCTTCAAGACTTGTTTGGCGTGAGTTCTCAATTAAGGCTGCAGCATTGTGGATAGTGCGTCTCCATGCCTCCCGATGTGAGGCCAGGGCAGACCACTGTTGGTGATCAATTTGGCTGAGCCTGAGTTGTTGTTTCAGGGAGTCCTTGTATCGCTTTTTTGGAGCACCCCTCTTATGCTGACCCATGGCGAGTTCACTGTAGAGTACTATTTTGGGTAGGCGATGATCCTCCATCCTAGAAACATGCCCTGCCCAGCGCAGCTGTGTTCTCAATATCATGGCCTCAACGCTGGTGATCCCTGCTTGCTCAAGGACAGCAACATTCATCATATAGTCAGTCCAGTGTATATTTAGGATTGTGCGTAAACAGCGCTGGTAGAAGCGTTCGAGGAGTCGTAAGTGGTGGCAATAGGTGACCCATGTTTCAGATCCATAAAGGAGAATAGACAGGACAATGGCTCTCTACACACTGATTTTTGTGTTTCGCCTCAGGTGTTTATTACTCCAGACTCTTTTGTAAAGTCTTCCAAATGTGCTATGTGTTTTTGCTAATCTGTGATCAATCTCTTTGTCAATCTTGGCATCTGAGGAGATGATGCTTCCCAGGTAGGTGAACTGCTGAATGGACTTAAGAACATAATTGCCGACAGCAATGTGGTGTTCATCCTGTGGTGTAGGCTGGTAAAGAACTTCTGTTTTCTTCAGGTTGACTTCCAACCCAAAGAGCTCTGCAGCTGTTGCGAAGCAGGATGTTAGGCGCTGCAGAGCTGCTTCTGCATGGGCAACAAGGGCAACAGCATCAGCGAAGAGCAGCTGGAGAGGACTCAATGGAGAGGATGTCAAGAGAGGCTGGATGTCCATCTATCGGGAATGATTTGATTGTATATTCCTGCATGGCAGGGGGTTGGACTGGATGGCCCCTGTGGTCTCTTTCAACTCTATGATTCTATAAAATAATCCTTTGACAATCAGTCCAATGGTTAAAAAAATGTTTGCTCCTATTGTGTGTAAATCAGTGAGAAGAAACTTGAATACCATACAGAGAAGGATGTTAGCTAAAAATAACTTTCTGAACTAGATTTGAAATAAAAGACAAATTGATACAGCAGGCCTCAAGTGGTTTCCAGATCAACTTGAATGAAACAAATTAATACTGTGAATAAATGGCTGTGCCTACAATTGTCAAAGAGTTACATATCACATCTGTCTGTCTATCTGTCTGTCTGTCATCTATTTTTAATTATTTATATTCTGCCTTTCTCCCAGCACAGGATTCAAGAGGGCTCTTTATGTTTGGAAATTTTAGCATAAGAGCTTAGATTATGTATTTGTTTCAAATATAGTCCTCCCAGCCAAAGTTAATTTCTGTAAAACCTTTTCCTCAAACCCCCCTTTCATTGGTTGTTATGTGTCTTCAAGTCAACTCTGAATTATGGGACTTCTGGGTGAGGCTGATGATGGGTAGACATACCTGCTTTGAGCTCTGGGTTAGGGAAACCTTAAACAGCAAATAGGTAGGAGGCAAATTCCCACCAGTGAAAATGTCTCTCTGGAGAAGAAGAGAGCATGAGATTACACATCATCCAGAATGCTGCTCCTTCTGAGGAGATAATGGATTTTGTAGCTGTCAGAAGTGAGTTGAGCACTGGGGGTGGACTTGGGATAAACATCAGTCTCATGCTGCTAAGCAAGCCTCTAAAGGACAGTTTAGAGGTGTTTTTTTTTTTTGGTTTTTTTTTTTTAGAGTTTTAGAGTAAATTTGCAGATAACACCAAATTAGGAGGAGTAGCTAATACCCTAGAGGACAGGATCAAAATTGAAAATGACCTGGAGAGACTGGAGAGCTGGACCAAAGCTAACAAAATGAAATTCAATATGGAGAAATGTAAGGTACGTACTTAGGGTGGAAAAATGAAATGCATAGATACAGGATGGGGGTGACCTGGCTGAACGAGACTATGTACGAAAGGGATCTAGGAGTCCCAGTAGACCACGAGTTGAACATGAGTCAACAGTGCGATGTGGCAGCTAAAAAGGCCAATGCGATTTTGGGCTGTATCAATAGAAGTATAGTGTCTAGATCAAGGGAAGTAATAGTGCCACTCTATTCTGCCTTGGTCAGGCCCTCACCTAGAATACTGTGTCCAGTTCTGGGACCACAATTCAAAAAGGATATTGACAAATTGGAGCGTGTCCAGAGGAGGGTGACTAAAATGGTGAAAGGTCTGGAAAGCATGCCTATGAGGAAAGACTTAGGGAGCTGGCTATGTCTAGCCTGGAATAATGGCAGTTAAGGGGTGATACAATAGCCCTGTTTAAGCATTTGAAGGCATATCACATTGAGGATGGAGCAAGCTTGTTTACTGCTGCTCCAGAGACTGGAACACAGAGCAATGGATGCAAGCTCCAGGAACAGAGATTCCACCTCAACATTAGGAGGAATTTTCTGACAGTAAGAGATGTTCGGCAGTGGAACGCACTCCCTCGGAGTGTGGTGGGGTCTCCTTTCTTGGAGGTCTTTAAACAGAGGCTGGATGGCCATCTGTCAGGGATGCTTTGATCGTGATTTCCTGCGTGGCAGAGTGTTGGACTGGATGGCCCTTGTGGTCTCTTCCAGCTCTACAATTGTATGATTCTATGATTCTAAGTGCAAACCTAGAATAAAAAAGTGAATTGCTCAGGCTTTAAAAGTTTTTTTAAAAAAATGTTTGGATGTTCCTGAATCCTTTATTGCTCTTGGCTGCTATGCTAAAAATACATTCCACAGTATTATCATGGGAGTCTTGAATGTGATGATGAATTTGACATGAACCTCTAAAAGTATTGAAATAGCATAGCAATCTCAGATGTTTGATGTCCTTGAACAGCAAACAGAGGTGGAAGAAAAATAGACTTGTAGGTATCTTACTGTCAACCTCTTAAAACAGTGTCCAACATAAGATTTAGGAACAGAACAAGTCCATCTAGTCTAGTATCTGTCTCTGATATCAGCCATTGCTGGAGGCTTAATACTAAGGCATAAAATCCACCTGCAGCTTGAAGAATGGATATTTATGCTCTAAAATGCATCTAGCCAATTCCCCGTTGACAAGGAAATGCTTGGTCACGTCCATTTGTTGTGGAAAATGCCTTAGCCAATGCCTCTTCTGTTTTAAAATGGATTTGTGGACAAAAAGAAAAGATTGGTAAGGACAGCTGAGCAAACAATTCACAATGAGCAATTCATTTGGCCCATTGACCACACTTTCTTGTTTGTGAACTGCTTACAAATAGCTAACAAATTCCAAAAGATGAGTTTACCTGCACAGACTTGGCTTGGTTTCAGAGCAGGAAAATTCTAGCCCTCAAAATGTATGCTTATACAGTTTTGGTTATATCAAACCCACTACCTAAAAGAAATATAGAGCTCAAGGACCTTTAGGTCACTTGGTACTTTTAAACAGAGGCACACACATCTGTGTACACTTCTCTCTCTAATGATATCAGTATAAGAGTATAGTATCTAGATCAAGGGCAGTAATACTGCCACTCTATTCTGCTTTGTTCAGACCTCACCTGGTAAAGTGTGTCCAATTCTGGGCACCACAATTGAAGAAGGATATTGAGAAGCTGAAACATGTCCAAAGGAGGGTGACCAAAATGGTAGGAGGTCTTGAAGCCATGCCCTATACAGGAAAAGAGATTCCACCTAAACATTAGGAAGAACTTCCAGATAGTAGGAGCTGTTTGGCAGTCAAATGCACTGCCTCAGAGTGTGGTGGAGTCTCCTTCATTGGAGGTTTTTAAACAGGAGGCTGGATGGCCATCTGTTGGCAATGCTTTGATTGGGTATTCCTAGATGGCAGGGGGTTGGACTAGATGGCCCATGTGGTCTCTTCCAACACTATGATTCTAGTGTGTTGCTTTTTTTCAAAAGTGAGATTTCTTAGCCATCTCATGAACATTGGCATGAAAGTAAACATTTGAGGAAAAAGTTTAATGGTCATAGGAAATTAATACAGTGGAGTCATCAACATCCATACACTCCACCAGCAGCAGCTCGTGATCCAAGCCAGAAGGGCACAGAACCCCATAATTTGAGGGAACTAAATCCCTGACACTTGGAACTTTGGTGTCCACTGACTATACAGTCATCCCTCTATGTTCGTGATTTTGACATTTGTGGGTTTGGCTCTGTCCCCTCTAGCCCAAAGCTAGGAGAAGGCAGAGCAGCAGAAAACTCTATTGCAAAGAGCCCCCAAAGCCTGCTTCTTCGTGGAGTTTGGGAGACTCTTTGCAAAAGAGATTTCTCCTCTCTGCCTTCCCTGAGCACTCATGAGGCTTCCAGAAGCAGGTCAGTTGCTGAGGGACCTGCCTGCCAGTCCCACATTCTTCATACTTCCCCACCTCCACCCACCCACTTTGCAAGCCTGAGGAGCCCTTCTGGAGAGCTCCACCCCCAACTCCACTGTACTGTAAGTTTTCACATTTTTTTTCACTTTTGTGGGAATCCTGCATCCCAACCCCTATGAGTATGGACAGCTGACTGTATAAACATGTTGAATGAATGATAATATGAAAGAACAGGTATCCAGTCATGGAATCCCATACTGGGATGAGGCATTTGCACTGGCAGGGGGAGGAAGGGCAAACATCTAGTAGTCTCATGAGAAGCTGTACACTTTGGGTACAGGAACATACAAAATAAAGTAACACTGAAGCTCCTGAGATCTTTAGGGATTTCAGATGAGAGGGGAAAATAGTTCCTGCATAGCATCCTTTTGATACTGTGTGTTCTTGTCCATACATGTAATGTTCACATGTAAGTGAAGACAAAAATCTGATCTTTAAAAATTGAAGACAAAAATAAGATCTTTAGCCCAGACTCATGGGGTGCAGAAATAGGAACTGGAATGCCCAAGCATGTGTGGCAGCCAGGCAGAGACTGTAATAATCTTAAAATGAGGAATTAGCAATAAGAACAGAGCCAGGAATTAAAATAACCAAGGACAGTTCATTACAAATATAAATAGAGGGGAGCAATGACTGTTTAATAAGCTCTCTGGAGGACTTTGAGTATGGGTCTAAAGGGCTAAGCTAGATTAATTCCATTTGATGGCAAGTGGAAAAGAGACATGATGGCACAAGGTGTTGGATAGGCAGGAGGAAGTTCTAATTGAGAAAGATTATCAGACAGGAATGAAAAAAAGTGTTCCTGTCCCACAACCTTCTCACTCATCCCTGTCCCAGCACAAGAACAAAACTTCAGACCTGCCTTTGGTACTGTCTTCAGGGCAGCCCAGGAGTGAATGGATCTGTAACGGAGCTCCGTTCACTTCCTGGAGTGAAGTCCTGCCCATTCTCGTGAGAAGACAAGAGTGTGGGAAATTAAAAAAACAAAGCAAAATAACAAGAAAAAGGTGACAGCATGCACAAAAAAGTGCTTCACTTACCTGGATGGCCCAATCTCACAAAGAAGTGTTCCGGCAGGGCCTTCAATTGATGATGGGATCTCGCCAGCGGAATGGGACACCTTTTCAGACGCGGTCAAATCCATGACAGAAACAGAATGGAGGATGTATTGATGGCTTCTCCCATCAATAAAAAGCAGCGCTGGTGGAAAGTCAGCAGAATGGGTGAATTATAAGAGGGGAATGATGTCGTCTGAAAAGGGAGCCCTTTAGCAATCTCCTGGCATTGTGATAACACCGTATTTAGCACATCTGATAATCTCTGAGGTGATAGGGACTTGAACACAAATAACTAGACTAACAGAGATACAGGAGACCTCTTGAGAGTGAAAGCAGAAAAGGAAGGAACATGAAAAGAAAGAAAAATAGAAATACAAATATTAATTATTCCAAAACAAGTATGAACGTGGACTCTGCTTCTGATGGCTGCTGTTATCTGGAAGCTTCTTTTGAAAGCCAGAATACCACAGTTATAGGTAGTGCCAGTTAAAAGGCATGGGTTACTGGCATCCCTCAGGGTGCCATTCTGTCCCCGATGCTCTTTAACATTTATATGAAGACGCTGGGAGAGATCATCCGGAGGCATGGAGCTCGGTGTCATCAGTACGCCGATGACACTCAGATATATTTCTCCATGACCAGGTTGTCGGCTCAGACTTCAGATGGTGTCTCTCCTCTCAATGACTGTCTTAGAGCGGTAATGGATTGGATAAGGAAAAACAGATTGAGACTATATCCAGCCAAAACGGAGGTACTGACAGTCACAGGCCCGAAACCAGGTCTGGGAATACAACTTCCAGTCCTGAATGGACTCACATTCTCCTCTAAGGACTGTGTTCGCAGTTTGGGGGTACTCCTGGATTCATCGCGTCACATGACTAGTCAGCTGAATGCGACGGCCAGAAGTGCCTGTTCTCAGCTTCGGCTGATATGCCAACTACGCCCTTACCTGGATACAAGGGATCTGGAAACTGTGGTACATGCTTTGGTAACCTCACGTTTGGATTACTGTAATGCACTCTACATGGGGCTACCCTTGTGCCTAACCCGGAAACTTCAACTGGTAAAAAATATGGCAGCCAGGTTAATTACGGGTACATCTAGGAGAAAGCATATAACACCTGTGCTTAAATCTCTCCATTGGCTGCAGATTAGTTTCCGGGCGCAGTACAAGGTGTTGGTTTTAACCTTTAAAGCCCTACATGGCTTGGGTCCATCTTATCTCCGGGACCGCCTCATCCCATATGATCCCCCCCGCGCACTTCGGTCCTCTGGGAGGAACCTGCTGCAACCTATGAAAACTAGGCTGTCGCAGACCTCCCAGAGGACCTTCTCTTCTACAGCTCCCAGACTTTGGAATGGCCTGCCAGATGAGATCCGTCTTATCACTACTCTTGATAGCTTCAAGAAAGTGCTAAAGACGGATCTCTTCCGGCAGGCCTTCCCGGAATAACTTCCCGGTTCCAGTGGACTGATTGCTACCCACCCCCTTGCCATCGTTGCCATTATTTATTTATTTATTTATTTATCATATTTTATTCTTGTTTTAACTTTTCATTAGTTTAATTTAGTTTTAAGGGGTGGGAGGGTTAGGATGGGGAGGGATTGTTTTAACTTGATGTTTTAATCTTGTTGTACGCTGCCCCGGTTGCTGAGCAGAGGGGAGGGTTAAAAATAAAAATCTATTATTATTATATTTTATAAGTATCCTGGCCCTCAAACACTTTCTAGATCTCTTCAGGCATTTACTGAAGAGGATTCTACAGTAGACTCTACAGTATAGCAGATCTGTTGTTATTTGCCCCGACACCTCTCTCTCTCTCTCTTTCTCTCTCTCTCTCTGGCTTTTCTTTGCAAACAAAGATTTAGGAAGGACTCATCCTGTGCTTTCTGCAAGTGCACTGATGACTAAAAGGCCAATCTGAGATAAACAAGTCTGGTTGCAGAAAGCACTGCAGAAGGTCTCCTTGGGTGATGTTTCTGGGTTGTGATTTTTTCAGTGTTGTCATTTCTCTTCAAGACTTGTTTGGTGTGAGCTCTCAAATAAGGCTGCAGCATTGTGGATAGCATGTCTCCATGCCTCCCGATGTGAGGCCATCATAATTTAGCTTATTATTAGGCCTTCCACATGGTTGGTAGTATACCAGGGCTTCCCAAATGCAAGGACTCAAGGTGTGCTCAGAAAACCTAAGGAAGAGGCCATCCCAAATTCCTAAAGGACACGCCTGGGTAGTAATTATGCAGAACCCTGCTTGGACTGGTAGTTATATTACTACATTTCATCAATTGGCTATATTTTATAAATGGACTTGTTTATTGATGCTTCATGATGTTAGCAGTAGACCCAGATTTCCCCAGAAACAGGGACTGGGTGAATGTTTGCTGAAAACCTAACAAATTCCCAAAAGACACACCTGGGTAGTAATTATGCGGACACCCCCCCCCACCCTTGGACAGTGAGTTAGGGTGGAAATGTGCTAATTTTCCTAGATGCACCTGGAAGTGAGTCATTCACTAATTCAGTCAAGTGGCCAGAAAACTCATTATGCTGCAAACTGGTTTTCCTTTGCACCTCTTACCTCAACAATGGAAGGTTGCCTGAAACCCATCAGTGTTAATGCCTCAGACATTAATGATTGTTAACACAGCCAGAGCTTCCATTGTCTAACTGTGGGAAACTCCATCTAACATTCTATTCCATTTAAAACATCAATTCAGGGGGAATATCAAATATAAATATCACCCTCAAACACCACCAAAGTGTATTCAGTTTCCCAGAAGCCATCACTCTGTTGGTTTGCTGTGTCACCCAGCATGCATAGCCATACTTCCTCTCTGCACTAATCTCTGCTCTTTGGACAGGTATAGTATAGTCCATTGGGATACAGTATATCCCAATACTTCCTCTTATTCTTCGCTAGCCATTTATGATTGCTTGAAGCCTCAGTGTTGGTGTGAATGCTTCTGAAATTATTTTTCAATAAAAACCATTTTTTAAATTTCCTGGATGTGAGTCTCATCAGTTAGTATCAGTATACATGCAACAAAAGATCCCATAGTTACCTGGCCTCTCACAGCCATGGTGAGCTAATTAGAATCCCCCACATTAATATATAACATGAGTGGGGTTCTCACAAACCACCACTAAATTGGGTAACAAGTCATTTCATGAGATGGATCCAAATGTACAGCTCTGCTCTATTCTCTCTCCACCAGTATCCTCATGTCAATAGGGAAAGTGTACAGATGTGATAGAAGCATGATTGGCTGAAAACAGTTACAGGTCTCCACAAAACTAGGAACAAAGATAATCCAGGATTTTTGGTCATCTAGAGCACTGTAAAAGCATCCAGAATCCTCAGCAATAAAAGTACATTCACAAATAGCATCAACAGCATGGAAAGTCATTCTCTATATTATAATTATTGGAACCATGCAGGTTAAGCCAATTGAATGGGTTTTTTTTTCCCTGAACTATCTTTACAAATTTGCTGACAGCGTATGTTGGACACTAGAAACCAAACCATAAAATTTGTTTGCCTTTGATTGTATATTCTATACATTTAGTGTTCTATATGAGAGTAGCATTTGTTTTCAGTAATGGTATTTTCATTTCAGAAGTTGTTGGTTTCAGTTAACAAATTTTAAACTGCAAAATGCTCACTTGTTTCAATATATTCAGCTGTGTTTTGGAAGATTTCCCAGGTTTCAAAATGAGTTTATCAAATATTGCAATGTTCACTCTGTTTGCCTTCTTTTTGATGGAAGGATGTAAGGACTAGGTTTTGGAGACATGAACTCTCATTATTTTGAAGTTGTCAACATTAAAGTTTTCAAGAATCATCACCCCCAAAAAACAATGAATTGGAGACTGAATGATAATTTAATAAAGGACGAAGTGTATGTCCAGAAATTAAAGAAGGATATTACTCTATATTTTAAAGAAGATGACAACAAAGAATGTAAGTTTAAAACCATTTGGGACACTGGGAAGGCCATTTTCAGAGGGCTATTGATTAAAAGAGGTGTGGAAATCAAGAAACAAAACACAGAGAGGTATAACTTTTTGATTAGAGAATTGAAAAAGAAAGAAGAAAAATTGAGAGAAGATCTAACTAAAGGAAAAACATTACATCAAATCAAACTCATTCAAATGCAAATAAACATGGAAAACAATGTTGATACTTGAAAAGAAAATGAGAAAAACGGGGCAAATAAATTTCGAATATGCAAATAAGTCAAGTAAATGGTTATCGTATAGATTAAGGAGAGAATTTGAAAAAAAAATGATTACAGAAATAAGACGTGGGAAGCAATTAACAACTAAACAGAATGAGATTAAAGAAGTGTTTAAAAATATTATAGCAGATTATTTAGTTGTAAAGTAAGAAGTCAAGAGGAAATACAGAATATGAAAACATACTTAGATAAACAAGGTTTCCAAAACTTGGGAAAAGAACATCTGGAAAAACTGAGTAGTACAATTTCAATAGCAGAAATCTTGAAAACAATTCAGGAATTAAAAGAGAACAAAGTACCAGGACCGGATGTTTTCTCGGCATTGTTCTATAAAAAAATTGAAAATGAACTTGCAATGCCACTTTACAAATTGTTTAATCAGATAGAAGTCGAGGGGATCCCCAAGACCTGGAAAAATGCTAACATATCCCTAATAGTGAAAGAAGGAAAGGATGGTAGAGAAGTCAGCAATTACTGACCCATCTCCTTATTAAATATAGATTATAAAATTTACACCATGATTTTGGCCAATAGGCTAAAACAAATAATCACAGAACTAGTAAATGAAGATCAAAATGGCTTTATACCAGGGAGAAAAACAAGTGACAATATTAGAACAGTAATAAACATATTGGAATATTATGAAGTTCATAGTGGAAAAAAAAAATAGGTTTAATGATGGTAGATGCCAGAAAAGCTTTCGATAATGTAGAATGGGACTTTATGATGGAGGTAATGGGAAGATCAGGACTAGGAGAAAGTTTTTGTAAGAGAATTGAAAAAAATCAATGCCGAGCAAACAGCACAACTCATTGTTAATGGGGAGAGTACTGATACATTTAAAATAAATAAAGGCACAAGACAGGAATGTTCCATCTCACCCCTGCTGTTTATCCTGGTGCTTGAGGTACTAAACAGAAGGATAAGAGTTAGTGAGGAAATCCCAGGAATAAAGATAAACGGATTCACTTACAAATTAAAAGCTTTTGTGGACGATTTGATTATATTCATGGAAGAACCCAAAAACCAAATTGTAACATGTCTAAATATGATAAACGAATTTGGGGAACATTCCGGATTCAAAATTAATAGAGATAAAACCATCATAATTACAAAAAATATGATGGCAAAAGAAGAAGATCTGAGAGATAAATCTGGATGTAACATAGGCAAAAAGGCAAGATATTTAGGAATATGGCTAACAAAAAGAAACATTGATTTGTTTGAAAACAACTATAAAAATTATGTATAGAAATAAACAAAGACATGGAAAGATGGAGTAAGTTAAATTTATCACTGTTGGGTAAAATCGCCGCAATAAAGATGGTGGTACTCCCAAAAGTATTATTCCTTTTTCAAAACTTACCTATTGTTTTTTGTTTTGTTTTGTTTTTTGGTCACAATGCCAGATTTGGTTGGCATGCCTATTTATTTTATGATAAAGAAAAAGTAAACAAAGGTTTCACAGGACATTGTATAAGAAAAGGATTATTAAGAGAATGGGGGAAAGTTAAAAAGGCATTTTATTATAAAATCCCACTATGGGTTTCACCACAGGAAGCTTTTTTATCCAGGTTGTATAAGACAAACGAGTGGTTAAGATATGCAGAGATGGTTAAGAAAGGAAAGGATAATCAGATTATATTAAAATCAAAAGCTATATTATAGGACAGATATAATATAAACTGGTTTGCATATCTACAGCTAAAAGAACGTTTTAAAGAAGATCTTTAAAAGGATGGTTTGGAGAGGGAGTACAATGAATTGGATAAGGTTCTTAGAGACGAAAACAGACAAAAAGCCATTGGGAAATTTTATAAAACATTGCTAGCGAGACAAACAGAGCAAGAATATGTAAAAGAATACATGTTACAGTGGGCAAGAGACATAGGAAGATCTATTGATATAGAGGATTGGGAGTTAGCAAGGAGGAATCCTTTACATTTACAGCATGTCAGTTCTTAAAAGAGAATTATGTAAAAGTTGCGCTAAGGTGGTACCATACACCAAAAAGATTAAACAAGATTAATAAAACAATACCAAGTACATGCTGGAAATGTGGGTAAAATCAGGGGACGTTAATCCATATGGGGTGGTAATGCAAAAAAATAAAAAAATTCTGGAATCAAGTACATGCAATAATGAAACAAATCTTAAGAGAGGAAATAGAATTTACCCCGGAAATGTATTTGCTAAACATAATTAAAAATAATAAAGATAGGAAAGAAAACAAGAATTGGAGGACTATATTGTATTTGGTAACGGCGGGTAGATTTGTAACAGCGAGAAAATGGAAAATGAAAGAATGTCCTGGTATAAAGAAGTGGAAAGATAAAATAATTGATATGTTTGAATTAGATATTCTTACAAGTAAACTGCGCAATAAGAAACAGGCAAAGTTGAAAGAAGAATGGATACAGGTAATAGATTACTGGGAAGGAAAAGGGGAGATACGAGCTAGCCTACTATTATAGAACATAAAAGATCCCAGGGGGGATAGAAAAAAAAATACAGAGTAAATACAGAGCAAAGAAGGAGTAAGAGATTAGTAAATGGAATAAAGTCAATGAAAATGCATGTGAGTAGCTGTAATCTTCTCATACCAAAACTGTATAAGATAGGAAGTCAACGAAGAAGAGGAAAAAAATTAGATCATATCTAAACATTTTGCAAATATTGTTGTGTAAGATTATATAGAAAAGAATAATGGAAATACTAAATGTTCTTTATGATGTAAAATACAAGGCACATTTTATGATAATGATATGTAAATTGTGAATAACAATATATGTTGAAATAGTCAATAAATAATAATAATAATTTTAAAAAAAGAATCATCACCCCAAATCTTTATACTTCGACAGATTATGTGTTTCATGTGAAACATCATACTTCTTTCTTGGAAAAATTGGCAAAACATCTAATTTCTTACTCACCTACAAAGTCCTAATCTAGCAAAGACTCACATACATGTAGTGCTAAGGTTAAAATAGATGCTACGTGAGCACGTATTATAAAATCAAGTAACTACACAGAATCCCAATTTTGATTGTAGCCATTGTGCCTGGGTAGGAGAAATCCTTAATATTTAGCTGCAGTGTGTTGGCAGGTGGGGTGACTTTTAATGCAAAAACTACATGGGAGGATTAGAGACCCGTCCCAAAGTATGTAACTTCCTGAAATGTTTTTGATAATGATCCTAAACTACATCCTGTATGTTTAAAATACTGTATAATTAGCTCTTAGACACTGGGGTGTGAACATGGGTTTTATGTTTTATTCTGCATTATTTTTCCCTGTTTGGTCTGCATCCAGAAGGAAAGTATATATGTAGATGTATACTATATTGCATGGATCACCCCTTTGGACTGGAATACTAGCTAATATATAATCTTAAAAATTACCTAGTTTACTGTAAAAAAAAAAAAAGTCCAACTGGGTGGATTCAAAGTCCATCTTATTTCCTATTCTACAATTAGTCATATTTCTGGTAATCTCAAAGAGGATGATAAGGAAGCAATAGCCTTTGATGACCAACACATGACATAACAAGGCCAGACAGAAAGCTTGGGTTAAAATGGGGGTCACTTTATTTATTCTATCACCTATTTATTCTTTATTCCTTAGGATATACAAACCAGGCGGAGAGACCCAATGCAGGAAAAGCTGGAGCCAATGGTATCACACAGACCTACCTCCCAGCTTCCCTTAGCAAAACACCTGAACCTCAGGGGGTGTTCCATCAATTGGACTACCCCTTGGGCACCATCTGCTGAAAGGCAAAACTCCAGGATGAGACACCTCAAGTTGCAGGACTTCTGGCAAGGGCTCAACCCTCAGGCCAGCCTCAAGGCTAGTCTACTCCCCACCCCAAGTCACATGACCTGCAAGGGTAGTTTGATAGAGCTACCCTTCACCCAAAAAGGGTGCCATAGGTGTACACTGAACCCCATTTCCCCCACAACCTGCCAGGTGGCCACCTATTTATGATACCACCCTACGGCCAATTCTCCAAGTCCCTTGTAATAGTGTGGGGGAGGCAAAGAAAAAAAAAAACCAAGGGAAAAGGGGGAAAAATTCCTACCCAGCCCATAAGCAACCAGAAGGCTCATTGTTACAGAGGTGGGAGGGTGGGTTAAATTCAACCAAAAGAGGAGGAGGAAAGGGGTGGCCCTTCTTTAAATAGCCTCTGCTCCACCCCAAACCTCCTACATCATGGTGTGAGATGTCGTGACACAATTAAAAGGTTCTCATCATGAGGCCACCAAAGCACCTCCCCTCACACAATGCTAAGCTGTGCTGGGTGGTGGTGGTGTTCAATTCCTTCTGTTTGCACCTCCTATTCAGAAGCATGAGGCCTAAATATCCTAATGGTACCAGATCCCATCTGTTCTTGGAAGCTAACCAGGGTCAGTTAGTGCTTGGATGGGAAACCACCAATCAATACCAGGTGATGTAGGCTATATTTCAGAGGAAGGAACAGGCAAAACCACCTGAGTGTTCCTTGTCTAAGAAAACCCTATGAAAAATTCATGGGGTCATCATAAGTTAACAGGAAACTTGAAGGCATACACGTGCACAAACACACACACACACACACACATTTAGAAGCCTATATGGACATCCAGGCTGACAGCCATTGATGAACAACATATATGAGACACTGCATTAGAACTTTAGAGTATGAAAGGTCATAGTGAAACAATATGTTTTTCAATGGCTGTTGGATATGTTCAAGCCATCACCAATGTTAAATTGTGTAGCAACTCATTTATCTTTAGAAAACATGTTCAGTTTTGTACTCATGGGGACTTAAAGCATGAAGGGTGTCTCAAGAAACCTTGTTGAATGGTCCTGTCCAATAGAGACCAACATGCATTCATACTGACCATTTTCACCAGACAATGTGCAATATATATCAGTCTGAAAGACATATAAGCATGGTGCTCCTGAACAACCTGACCTGTCATGAAATGCATCGTTGGTTAACCAGGGTTGAGTGGGGGCATAGGTGGCATGTAAATCAGTGGCTCAAGAGAAAGGCTGTCTGGATACCTTTTAGAATCTCCCATAAGAAATACTTCAGAGAGGCACTTCAGTTATTCTGATATGGGGTGGGCAAAATGTGGTGCACAGAACACATGTTGCATCAAAGGCTTTTTTTGCATCGCCACCATAAACAAATTGGGAAAACAAAAGCTGATATCACCAACCAGCACCATGCCAATTTTTTCAGGTATTTTGGGAGCTCCTCTCCCTTTTTAGGCCTGTAGGGGATTTCATTCAATATATGGAGGACTTATTTATTCAAACAGGAAGTGGTAGCAGTAGGAAGCCCATTCACTTTTGGGTTTGGAAGAATGACCTTCACTCCCACACTCCCTCTTAGGCCTGAGCCAGCCCAGCTGCAGAGGAAGATAACAGAATGGCCTTGCTCCTTTTTCTTTTCAATACCCCCCCCAAACATCATCATCATCATCATCATCATCATCATCATTATTATATTGTTGTTGTTGTTACTATTATTAATAATAATAATATTTATTTCTATCCCGCCCCTCTCCAATGCAATCGGGGCGGCTTACAGAATAAAACTCCATAATTATATCAATACCCTAACCCACCCAGCCCTTAAAATAATATTAAATTAGAAAAGATTAAAAACATACAATAATTAAACTAGAAGAGAGAAAAAAAAATAATTCAATGGCTACTCAAAGGGAAAAAGACAGCTGAATCTTTGGGCCGGAATAGTTATTCAGAAAAGGCCTGCTGGAAAAGGTCTGTCTTGACAGCTTTTTTTAAAGCTGTCTAAGGTAGCAATAAGACAGATGTTGTCCGGCAGGCCATTCCATAATTTGGGAGCGGCAGCAGCGAAGGCCTTTCTAAAGAGGTTACATATTTTAACAGGAGCCTCTAGGGTCCTACAGAGACCAATATGCCCTCCAAATCCTAGCAGTCACCCACCTCTATTTTAGATGAAACTAATTTTTCACCCTCTCTCTTAAGTCAACATTCTAAGCTAAAATTGCAACCATCATTCATTTAGTTACTCAAAAAAATTAGGTGTCAGTACTGTACAGTACTAGAGAAATTCAGCAACCAAACAATTAAATATGAATGGCACTATCACTTTATTTCAATTTTGCCTTGAAATTTTATACAAAAATTATTTGTTTCAGTAGAATCTGGCCAAGTAATGAGTTCCCTATTTCTCTTAATGCGAATCAATATTCAATCCTGTTTCAGTGGCTTACTCCACACACTGATGCAATATTTGATTAATTAATTGACCCAGTGCCAAGCAACCATAACATTATGAATTTGCATTGCAATTTAAATTAAACAAAATGATTTGTTCCACTATGTCAAATTACTTTTTGCAAGGTGTCCTTGAGTTTGCCATATTTGTCAAAATCCAAATGCAAAACAACATGTTTAGTAGGGTATTTTCAGCACTATTTCACAGTGTCGTTTTGTGATTTTAGAATATCCCTATAGAAATACTTGCATTCTGTTTAAAGTTAATGTACACTGTACAAAGGATTTGAAAAGAACATGCATTATTTTTTATGTATATTATTTGGACTTTTCTGCTGGCCTATCCCAAAAGCTCAAAGTGACATGCAGTGTATAATTCTAAGCATAAAGCCATATTCCTCAAGACAAGAGGACTCCATTCCCCATAGCCCAGAGCGCACATATAAAATCACTGTTTCTCCAGCCAAATAAATTCACAAGCTTCATTTTGAATCCTGGTCATTAAATGCAAAATCAAATCATTTTTGCAATACTTATGAAAGTTTCTTGGGCTTTGGTGAATTTCTACCATTGGAGATACTGTTTAGCTGTTCAGTCAAAAAGGAGCACCACAAAGCTTTACACAAAAAGGAAAATAAACAAGAAATACTTTTACATATTAAATTATGGCAAAAATGCAGTATATGGTTGTGGAGTTAGATTCCCAATGGCCAGATATCGTATGCTTTCAGGCCTCTAAAACATGTTAATATCATTGATAGTTGAAAGCCTGAACAGAATTTCATTGGTACCATGCAGATTGTACAGTGGGCCCTCTGGATCCACAGGGGTTCAGTTCTGGGACCCCCTGTGGATAACCAAAAATATGGATGATCATGTTCCATGTTACTAAATGGTGGTGACATGCACATAGACACTTCAGCATGTCCCTGTTCACATCTCTGCCATTTTAAGTATACGCTGTGACGATCAACAATCACTGGAAATCATGGATCTAGAGCACTGAAGATCAGGAGGGTCCACTGAACTCCACACAACACTTTTAAAAACTAATTTAGGATGCTGTTTTACAATGATGGGCAACTGCACTGAGGGCAGTGCCCAGTTTTCCCCCACAGAAACTCCAGAGACCATAGCCTCTTACAGGAAAGTTAAATGCCTCAATTTTCTTCTGCAGTCCCTCTCAAAATCTCATCACTTCTTGTCACCATTTTGAGAGGAAGTGCAGGGAAAAAACAGAGGCATTTGGGGTAGTATGTGGTTCTGCATTGCTTGTAGGGATAAGGTGGGAGTATTTCTATGTGTTTATGTGTGTTTGGAGGGCTTTCCCAGGGTTACTATTTACCCACCCCTTCTGTATTAGGACATAAGGAACGTCTAGACTGAAAACTCACATAGGACCAAAGCAGAGGGAATTTCACCAGGTGTAACTTGTCACACAACCAGGTAACAAGCAACATGTACTGAAATTCCCTCTTCTACATAACCATTAATGGTACAGGAGTCTTCTCCAGTTTTCAGTCTGGCAAATCTAGACTGAGATTCTGCTGAACAATCCGGGGCCTAGAGAGGCAAGTAACCAGGAATGATTCTCAATTAAATTGCATTTGTTTCTTTTCTTCCAGTTTCCCCCATGCCTTGGGTTTCCCTAGTGAGAAATAATAATAAAAGTTTACACTTTGAAAAACTCAGCTACATGTTATCCTTGTGTAAAATAACCTTCTCCACTATATCTCAATTAATGTATGTTCACTCTTGTTCTGTATAAATGCATCTCCCTCCAGTCTTCAGACATATTGAGACCATTCAAGAAGGGTATATGGTAAGTATACATAAGACTCTACACAAGGGGAGATTGCTTATTGAATGTACCTCAGCAAAGCCTCTTCCTGTCATTTGCTCAAAATAAATAAATACATGTGAAAAGATGGGATAGTGGAGCAGTGGACTAAATAGTAGGAAGGAAGCCATTTAGCTAGGTTTTTAAAATGTGAGATAAATGTATACTTTTTTTAAGGATTGTTGAAGACGGGAGGGAATATTATTTTAACTTGGAGTTTCATAAAGTTGAAACACAACCAAAAGAAAGGAAGACTGCCACATAACATGAATGCAGAACACTAATTAAGGGAAATAATACAATAGTGCCAGTTGATATTGCTTACTTAAAATTTGCTGTGAAGGAATACGTAAAGGAATGATGAAATGTAAAATGTGAAGTCGAAGGCTTTCATGGCCGGCATCCATAGATTTTCCGTGGGTTTTTTCCGGGCTGTGAGACCGTGTTCTGGAATAGTTTCTTTCTGATATTTTGCCTGCATCTATGGCTGGCATCTTCAGAGAATAGTTTGGTAGAAGTGTGTCTGGGGTTTATATGCTGTGAACCCCTGTAGGGGAGTATATGTAAATTTGTGTAATTGAATGGTTAGTTTCTCACTATAGAAATGCAAGGCTCATTAGTGTCTGTTTGGCTGATGTTGGTTGATGGGCCATTATCTGCTGGGAATCCCCCTGTCCCTGGTTGGAGTTCCTTTGTAAGCGTTGAGTTTTATTCCAGAAAATGGCCTCACAGCCTGGAAAAAAACCCAAGGAAAATGTAAAATGTGTCCACTCTTTGGAATTAGGCTAAGTTTTAAAATGACTCAGCAGTCTTATGTGTGAAACTACCAACAGGCAGGATCAGTTTAAGGGCCCTGCAGCACCTGCAGCCACAGGGGCCACCGTCGTTGTGGGGGGACCCATCATAACCCTCCTCCTGCAAAAACATTATTAGTAGGAAGGCTTCTGACCCTCACAACATTTTATTGGTGACAAATTATGTAATCATCTGAATATCCTGTACTGTGAATCGGTTAGGTTACATTGACCTGATATAAACACATAGCCCCCCCAAAACAGACCATTGCAGGGGCCCCAAAATACCTTAAACGAGCCTTGCCAACAGGTTGGCTGAAAATGGTTTGTGGTAACACTCCAGTCAAGCAAACAGCTAAAGGTGCAGCTGCAAATGTTTTGTGCAATAGGAAAATGAAACATGCATTGGGAAATAAGTGCTAGTGCAATTGGTAGTATTTTTTAAAAAAAACCAGGAACACAGGTATTTCTCAAAATAAGTACATGAAAAAAGATAAAGAAAGAAAATTAAAATGACCACTGTTAACTTTTAGTCTTCTCGACCTTATGTTATTAATATAGTCTTGGAACCAACTTCCTAACTGCTTTAACTGTGACCAAAGATGGGCCTACCTGAAGATATATCTATATCTACTTTCTTTGGATTTGACATTGATGCTATAGGCACTGTCAACTACATCAAGGACTCATTTTGTATCACATCTGCAGGGTTCATTGGGACCCAGAAAGTAATGGTCTTCATCACTAGATTTTGACATGCACCATTTCCTCAATTTTGGTTTGGTCCGCAGTGCCATCACACCTCAGGGAGAGTGCCAATGTGTCTTTTTAAATATATATATATATATATATATATATATATATTACTTTCATATATACACAATCACATTTGTCTATCATACAACACATAACATAACCTACAAAATATAAGACAATATAGATATCATCCCCTCCCCTCCCTTTCCTTCCCCTTTGACTAAACACAACACAACCCTACAAATTAAATATACAATATATTTTTATGATTTTTGATTTAATCATACACACTTCCCATGAATCAATGTACCTGCTATTTCCAATCATTATTAACCTTCTTTTTGCTTTCTTAAAGGAGTATAATAAGAAATAAAATAGAACAAAAACAAAAAAGAGACCAGGATTTTATTTCAATTATTTTTTCCCTTTCATTTCTTTGACCTCTTTCGATTGACTCTTCTTTTCTAACTCCTTTAAACTTTTATCATCTGCCACATGTTATATTTCCATGAATAGCTGAATTACATCCTTAATTTTAAATCCTGAAGTCATCATTTCACCATATTTGCTATATATGTATTTCCATAGTTTTCCAAACTTTTACAAATTTACCATTTTATCTCCCTTCAAGCATATATGTATGTTTATCCATCTCTGCAGTCTCTGATATCTTCCCCATACATTCATCTTCCTTAGGCACATCTCAAGATGTCCAAGGTTTTGCAGGGATTATTTTGGCAGTAGTTATCATATACCAATACATTCTACCAATTTCTTTTCCAACATTTTTCTCAAAAGGAGAAATTCCTAGGAGAAAAAAATCTGGTTTTAATCCAGTCTTTGTCCATAATATTTTCTGAATTAAAGATCATATCATATACCAGAACTTTTTCACCACAGGGCACCCACACTACCAATGTGTCTTCAGCCAATGTTGTGTCTGTCATTGATACACTGGATAGTTAAGGAAAATAGCATGTGGTGCTCAGAAGAAAATTTCTGCTTGCTTTTTGCCTTCTGGATTGTTGTGCAGTAGGGAATAAAGCTTAGAGCAAATCTTGTTTTTTCACTCCCCCCCCAATGCAAAAAAATGGAAAATACAACTAATAAAAATGTGTGAAGACTCTTGCCCAGAAAGGAGCAAACTTTCAAAAAATTGTCATTCTCATGTGTGAACCTGCATCTCTAAAACTACGTAGATTATCAGATGAGTGCCTAAAAATGTTATTATGGCACTATATTTTATAGTGTTTGTGTTCCGGCAGAATGACACATAGTTTCACATGTTGCTGTGATAATGATACAGAATCACCCCAAGAATCCAGCAATACAATTGCTGACACCACTTATTTCTGCATTTCTCCATGAACATGATTTCAGCACATCTCATGAGAAGATGTGAACATGCTAAAAAGCCCCAAAACACCAAAAATTTTTAAAAAAGAAAACATTCAGAAAAGCACAGATACATGTTCAGAAACATGCAAGCAAGATGCTGATGTTTATAAAAAGAATGTATGGCACCTATTTTTCCCATTCACACCCGAAAGTGTTCTGGCCCATTGACACTGTAATTGCACCAGCAGAACGGGGCTGCCTGTTGCACACACTGAAATCCGGAACACAAGCACTATGGGTGATCAATTCTTAACTTCTGATGAATAAAAAACCTCCCTCATAACGGCAGCAGAATGCTTACATAATGCTGGGGCACAACATTGTCTGATAAGGAAGCCCTTTTGCAATCTTATGTTATAACACCGTTTTTGATGCATCTGATAATATCCAGAGTACCTTATACTGTGCTGTAGCATCATTCTGTTTCTTTTTCTAATTCTCTGCCTTGCCTTTGTCTTTGTCTTTGTTTTTGACTTTCTCTCTCTCTCTCTCTCTCTCTCTCTCACACACACACACACGCAGAGAGAGAGAGAGAGAGAGAGAGAGAGAGAGAGAGAGAGAGAGAGAGAGTCGTCATGGTTTGCTTGCAGGGCAGTGAAAAGTAGACTTACAATGGATATACAGATATGAACTGGATGTACTGTAGTTAGTGATGATGGAGGGAAATCAAGGCATACTTGGAAGCTATGTCACTATACAATCTGGGGTGTGAATGTAACTCTTTCAGCCACCAACTATGTGAGAGAAAGGACAACTATTGTTCCTCTGTAGTTCTCGCTATCTTAGCCCATCTCTGGTCTTGCCAGCATTCTTAATTCATCAGATTGGCAGTGGTTGCACTTCCCACAGGAGGAGGCAGAGCAGAGTAAAGAGCAAGACTAGGGAGGGCAAGAGATGTGCTGGTTGGCTGTTCTTCCACTGAAGATTTAAACTAGAGATTTAAAAATCTGTGCCCAATATTTCAGTTGCCCTGTAAGTTGGAAGTGTAATAACAAGTCCTCCTCCTTGGCAGGATCTTATCTAGGGACTGAGTTTTTCGCATAATGGATAGTAATCCATCCTTGCTTAATACAGATGGATTTGGATCACTGTAGTGTATTGATCTGAGGAACAAAACTTCTGTGCACAGAATCTGTTTCCTATTCCACTTGGAGGCATTTGATGTCTGCAGTGTGAGAGTTTACACTAAAAGCAGATGTCAAAAAGGATGTGATTTAGCTGTGTGAGAGCTAGTGTAAGTAAGTCAAAGAAATCTCAGGTGCCTACATGAGTTCATTCAAGGGTTAGCCTCAGAAAGCAACAGTAAATAGTTCCCCAACCCAGGCAAACAACACTAAATAACTTTCCATAGCTTCCCACTCTACACTGACTACTTTCAACATATGGCAGTACTGTGGACATGCTCTAGGAAAAAAACAATTCAATCATTTCAGAACTACAAACAGGATATAGAACCATTGGGTTATATCGAGTAATATTCATTCACCAAAGGAATGGATGATGCTGGCACAACAGATCCCTTCCCCACTTCAGCCCCGTGTACACCGCAAAAACTATGCTTGAAGGACTGTCCAGAGCTGATTTCAGTGCTGTTAAAGGGCAGGGAAAGGAAAATAATTTAACAAATATAGATTTTTATATATTTAGGGCACAAACTAGTGGTCACAAACATGCCTTTCTTGTGTCTAGAGATAGCAAGCGTTGGAGAAAGCAAACTCAAGAATAGTGAGGTAGTCATAGGGCCATACAGAGGTAGTCAAGAATGTTATCCAAAAACTGTGGGAGGTGTAGTTGCAAAATCTCAATTATACCAAAGTCAATTATACCAAAGCAAGCAGTCACAATGAAGAAAACTGAAGAAGGACAAAAGTCATGTGTAAGGGTTAAAGCAAAGACCAGTAATCAAGAGCTCAGAAAAGCATATACCAGTTTGTTGAATTGTTGTCTACAACAAGAAGCTGCTGGGAAATTTACAGCTCCTTGGCTCTGACCCAGCAGGTGGCTATTAATACAGTTCTACTTATTTAAGGAGCCAGTGTGGTGTAGTGTTTTGGGTGTTGGACTAGGATTCTAGGAGACCAGGGTATAAATCCCCACTCAGGCATGGAAACCTTAGGCAAATCACACTCTCTCAGTTTATGCAGAAGGCAGTGGCAACCTCCACTGGATAGGTTTTTTTGTGTGTGGGGGGTTTCCCCAGGCTGTGAGACTGTGTTCTGGAAGAGTTTATTCCTGATGTTTTGCCTGCATCTGTGGCTGGCATCTTCAGAGAATGGTGGCATAGGGGTGTGTGGTGTTTATATACTGTGAGTCCCTGTTCCCAACCTAGTTCCCACCCTAGGAACTAGCCATTCAAATACACAAATTTACATATCCTCTCCAACAGGCATTCACAGTACATAAACCCCGCACGCACACACCTATGCCAACATTCTCTGAAGATGCCAGCCACAGACGCAGGCAAAACGTCAGGAATAAACTCTTCTAGAATACGGCCTCACAGCCGAGAAAAAAAAACACACACATGAAAAACATATGGATGCTGGCTCTGAAAACCTTCGACTTCACATTCCACTGGACAAATCTCAACACAAAAATACTAAGATGGTATTTTCAGAGTTGATTTGCAGACAGATTTAAAAAAAAAAACACAAGAGATGTTCTTGGTGCTGCTCACTGTTGTTTTTCTTCCATCATATTGAAATAGGCGGTTCAGCACCTCTATCTCTTTAGACTGAGAGACTTGGGGGTTCTTTGCTGTTTGTCAGGAGACCTATATCTGTTTGAAGTTTCTTCTCTTCACCTTCTGGTTGCCTGGGATCCCAACTTATGACTATTATAGTCCAAACAGGTAGATTTAGCATCAGCAATTCACTTAAGCACTTTGAAGTAGTGGAATCTAGGAATTTTACATGGAAGAATGAGGTTCTCTGGGTGCCTTCCTTGTGGGGATGGAGGGAGAGGAGAGGACTCCCTCCTCCCCCCTTGGGTGCTCTGTCCCAGTTTTGTGGCAGAAAATTATGGCAACCCTATCTTTCCGCAATTGGAAGTGATATTTATATAAGACTACTTGAGAAACCAATAACTTGAGAACATCGCTAGGCACTGTTTTTGGCAACAAATTGTATCACCCATCAGATATGAGTAACCCTTTCATGCCAATGTAGCATGACTTTTTGGTTCTGTTATGCGCTCATTACTTGTTTAATTTTTTTTTTGGTTGGACAATTTTCTCCAGATCTCTTTGTTTTAAATAAAAATTGTTTCATGCCCTGAACTGCCTGGCAAGCTTGCCCTCTTAATATTTTTTTAAAAAATTGCTATCTGACACAGACATCCTACTTTTACTTTACACAGACACACTTATGTTCATAATATTCAGGTATCAGGATGTTAAATTTATAAACACACACAGAGTGATCAGCTTGAAACAGTATTGAAAATGATGGGATACCTTATTGGCACCCATCAGCAATGGCTGAGCTTAGAGCTCATCTTGCTGAAGATCTTCTTTGGTTGCATCTGCCCATAGCTGCCCAGGTTTTGGGGAGAGCTATCATTTGGAGCTGAGGGCCCCACTAGGCCTGAATCCTCAATGTCAGATTCCTCAGGGTAAATTAGGACAATGTCACTGGGGAACATAGGATATTCTGGATCTCTCCCCACACCTTCCCAGAACAACAAAGAAACTACCCTTGAGAGAAAGACGGGGAGAAAAAGACAGCTGGCCTTATCATCCTCATACACAGAGCTGTGTAATGATCTTCTCTGGTGTGGGGATCCAACATCCAAGAAGGCACAATGGAGGCATTCTGGGAGAGCCTGTGTATCTGCACCATCTAAAACCTTCCCTTAATTAGAATGAGGCCCCAAAATGCCAACAGTGAAGCTGGTGTAGTTTTATTTCCATTTGGAACAATGAAAGGAAAAGTTTTTGTTTGTTTGTTTTTTAAAAACCCAAACCCATAAAAGACCAAAGGAAAGAAAGCTAAAGCTAGTGTTCTTTTGAATATTTTTGTTCTGTTTTGTTCTATTCTTATTTTTCCTTAGCATTTCATCTGCAACTTAATAAAAAGATTTCTACACACAGACATGACTAGAGGAGTGATTCCATCTTTAATCACACTTAGACCAGGCCCAATGTAACCAATGATACTGAAGTTAATCAGGGCTAACTTAGTCCACTGGACTAACTTCAGCCCAATTGATTTCAGTAGATTTAGAACTATGTCTGGATTCATCTGTTTCTTTCTTTATCTAAGCTCATCTTTTTATCATCATTGGAGAGGATTCTGCTCACAGAGACATCCACAAAAGCCACAATATGAGCCTGCCCCAAACTTGAGAATCTTCCATGAGGCCCTGTCACATGTACTTACCAGCCTATCCTCATGGGCAACTATGGGATTCCTTCCCAAAGCAAGTCAGGTTGGTTCTGTCTCTTTAAGTTTTTGGTGGACAATTCAGGCTGGTTCTGTCTCTTAAGTTTTTGGTGGACAATTAAGAGTGTGCTGGTTTGCATAGAATCATAGAGCTGGAAGAGACCACAAGGGCCATCCAGTCCAACCCCCTGCCATGCAGGAATACACAATCAAATCATTGGCCTCTAGTCCTTAAAACCAGAGGCAGCTGCTCTGGATGTTTTAACTGCTTGTGGTTTTAAAAGTGTATTATAAGGAATTATATACTACCAATGTACAGTGTGTTGAGCAGTGACAGATAAGTGTGATCGACAGATAGAGAGAAAGGGAGATGAGGGAGGAAGAGGGGAGATAGACTTTACCCAGTAAGTATTATGCTGAATAGATTTTGTTTTGCTCTCAGTGACTAAATGATCATTGTTCGGCTTGTAGTTTTGCAACGACATCATGACCACTATGTGATTCTTGTTGGAGTGGGATTATTTCCATGAAATTAATAAAGAGAAGGAAAAAGACACAGCTATGGGCTTGTCTATACGAGGGGGGAAATATGAACACATCTGAAAAAGCAGTCATTAGCAATGATGTGACCTCCTTTAACAGTCAAAACAGCCCCCCTAAACCTTAGCCAAGATGGTGGCCATGAGTGATTTACTCACAATTTTAAATCTGCTGCAGCCACTTTTTTTTTAAAAAAAAAACACTTTAACATGGTGCACACATGTGATATTTTGTATTTACAAAAAGAAAAAAAAGTATAAGATAGCTGATTTATCAACTAATCAAACCCTTGCTTAGCTGAAAATCCAATGGCAGCAGCAGATACTTTCCTTGTTTGCTAGCCCTTCCCCCCATGCTTGTCCAGCCAATCAGATTACACTGCCTATGCATGTTGTACGGAGCTTTTCTAAAAATCCAATCAAAGCCCCGGACACTTCCCACGTGTACTTTAAAATGGATTTGGCTTTCCCCCTTCCAAATGACAAGAGTTGTTGCAAATGTCCGTATGAGCGGATCACCTTCCATTCGCATCCCATTATGATTATTTTCATTGTACAGACAAGCCCTATATTGCACCCTAGCAACAGTACATAAGCAAAAAAAAAAAAAAAAAAAGGGAAACAGAATAGAAAAGAACATAAACATTTGCACATTGCAAGGATATGTTGGAGAACATTTCCCCTGAAAACACTACTTCTTAGCCCAATACTTGATCTATAGCTTGGCACAGAACTAATGAAAAATGTAAATTCATTTGCTTTGTATGGGTACAAATATAGGACAATTTGCATGCCAATTTATAAATTCCCAAAGTTCTCCATTACAAAGGCAGGGGAGGAAATATTATTTTTGTAGTTTAAAGAAAATAATTGGAAATTGCATTTGGTCTCAGCTAGCAATCATACTGTTAGTGTTCCCCTGCTATTTAGTACTTTAGCAGACAATTTCCAGTAGTGATCCATACTTCATACTGCAGCCACTACACAGACTTATTATCCCAGAGATATATTCTCTCTGCAACTGATGAATCTGAAATGTAATGCATTTCTCTTCAAAATGATTTTCTCCCTATCACTGTCAACTGATCTTATGGTCAACAATCAGTGGTAATGATAATATCACACTTATCTTTTTGAATAGGCAGAAAGCCAGCAGTATAAGAATCTTTTTAAAAAAATTATTTTGCAGTCTTGATATCCATTGATATCTTGTACTTTTGTGAGATATTTCATTCTACTTTTTTCTTCTGTTTTAAAATCCAATACTTCTGAGCATATTTACTGTGTTCTTCCAATCACAGTCTTCTTACAATATCTTAAGGAAAGGATTTATGCAGTCTTTATGGTCTTGATTTTTCAAGGAGAACAGAAATCTCACCTTTTCGACAGAAGCAAAATTATTAAGGTGACTTTCACCGATTTCTGAACAATCTCCTTTGCCTTTTTCAAAAGTTTAACCTGTCAGTGTGCACTAAACTATAACACTGCATAATTGGCCTCTGCCGGGTGTTTTCAAATTGATTTCAAAGCAGCTAAATTTTCTTTGTAAGATGTGTTACAAGCTGTTGCCAGTTGCCCATATAGGCAATGTCAGAGGAGATGTCAAATTTCCTTTTTGGACTGTCACGTGTTTCATTTCTTTTCCCCTACCTCCTCTGTGCCCAATTATATTTGACATTTAATGTAAAATTCACAGCCAGAATGTTATAATCTTCTGAGAGGTAATGTGAGCTGATGCTAGGAATTTAAATAGTAAAAAGAGTTTAGTAGTGCTTCATACACTGCAGACAGCATTTTTATAGACTTCCTTTCACAATCTTGACTGCCGTTCTTGAAGAAAATATGAAGATCCAGTGGTATTTGATTCCATATTTGATGGTGTATTTCCATAGTTAACACCAGTGGGATTGAGATTAATTTCATTTCTGTGTCCCACTGCACCCTTCTAGGGTTCACAAAACCAGTTACACAGGATTTCCAGACTTCTAGGAAAGGTTTTCAGGTAGGACAGGAAGCTTCAAGAGAGGAGAAGGGACTGTGAATTCTGGTGGAAACACTGAGATCCAGTAGACATATTCTACTGAATATTGCCCAACATAATGGGTCTGATTAATCTATTCAGCATCTTAGACTTAACAAACATTCTTGCATTGAATGGAACTCTGTTTGAAAGAATTTTTTAAAAAACACATTTTGTAATGGGTTGGAAATCCTGCACAATTCCAGATGTTGCTGGACCTTGACTCTCATCATTCCTCACTACAATGTTATCCAAATAACTGGGGGTTTGTGGGAACCCCACTCATGCCAGATATTAATATGATGAATTTTAATTAGCTCAATATGACAGCAAGAAGCTGGGTAGAGCGGGGTATAAATAAATAAAAATAAAATAAAATAACTATGGGAATTTTGACCTATATATACTGGCATTAAATGATTAGACTCACAGCCAGGAAATAAAATAAAAATGTTTGTTGTTGTTGTTGAAAACAAATCACGGGAACATACACACAACCACTCAAGCTTCAAATAGTCACACCAAGTTTAGTGAACAATAGGAGGAAGTATTGGGATACAGGAATAGAGTTTGGGATTATAGGTTATACTATACCCCTGCAAACAGCAGAGACTTGTGCAGAGAAGTATGGCTATGCACGCTGGGTGGCACAGCAAACCAACAGAGTGATGGCCTCTGGGAAATTGAACACCCTTTGACAGTATTTCAGGGTGATATTTATATTCGATATTCCCCCTTAAGGGGTATTATTGTCCAAACAATGTCTGGACAACCAGCCAAAGGCTGATTACTACACAGATGATAGCAGAGGCATAGCACAGTTGAGCTAATTACAGGCAAAGGAATCGAGGCAGCATGAAGTCAGACACTTTCTTTACTAACAAGCAAAACACAAGTCCACAAGCAAAGTCCAATATACAAGTTCCAAGTCTGGCAAATAGAGTTCAGAGCAGTCCAGGTCAGGCAAACAGAGTCCAAGATAAACAAAAATAATCCAGGTCAAACACAGCGAGCAGGAACACAACAGGTACTCAGGTAGGTCAGATAATCTCCGACAACTCATTGATGGCAGTGCTGCACATTTATAAAGCAGCAGCTAATGCAGCTCCTGCTTAACTAATTTCTGCTTCCTATAAATATGCTGAGACCACCTCAAGCCCTCCTTTTATTGCCTTTGTGCTGTGAAGTTAGGTACAGGTAAGTTGTCCTCTGTATCTGAAGAGGCAGAGCCCTCTGTCAGAGCTGGGACTGCACTATTGTCTGTGTCTGAGGCCTGTAGCTCTGGAACGTTCTCCTGCTCTGGTTCAGCAGGTCCTGGCATGTCCATGGCTTCAGTCTCTAAGTCGGAGTCCATTTCCAAGTTCTGGAAGCAAGACATGACAGTTATGAGTGGAATACAATGTTGGATGGAGTTTCCCACAGTTAGGTAATGGAAGCTCCATCTGTATTAACTATTGCTTATGGCTGAGACATTAAGACTAATGGGCATCAGGCAATCTTCCATAATGAGTTTTCTGGCCACTTGATTGAATTAGTGAATGACTTACTTCCAGGTGTGTCCAGGAGAATTAGCACATTTCCACCCACACTCACTGTCCAAGGGGGTTGGAGTCCACATAATTTCTACCTGGACTTATCTTTTGGGAATTTGCAAAGACTTCTTCATTAGGTTTTGAGCAAACCTTCATTCAGTTCCTATTTCTGGGGAAGTCCAGGTTTACTGCTAATCTTCTGCAAGGGAGGAAGAGGCTCTTCCCTACAAGGCAAGTTATGTTACCCAGCTCCTGTTTTTGCTGCCTCTTCAGTGACTGTCTTCTCCTGGGCCTATTGACCAGCTTCCTGTTGGCAGATTCAGGCCCAGGTACTGACCTTCCAGACCCAGTGGTGTCCTTTTTGGATGCTGGGGGTATAAAACCCAGGCCAGTACTTGCTCAACATCTTCTGCAAGGGAGAAAGAGGCTCTTCTGTCTGTACAGGGCAAGTTGTGTTATCAAACTCCTGTTTCTGCTTCCTGTTCAGTGACTGTCTTCTCCTGGGGCCTATTGACCAGCTTCCTGTTGACTGTTGGCAGATTCAGGCCCAGTACTGCCCTCCCACACCCAGCTGTTTCTTTTTGGGATGTTGGCGGTATAAAACCCAGGCCAGTACTGGCCCCACACTTTTTTGATGAACATTCAGTCATTTTTGACTGATTTAAGACTGGATTTTGTTCTCTCCCCATCATTGTCATCTTGGGTGGCGGGATATGAAACCTTGTTAGATTTGTTCTAATTCCCTCTGTGAGCTAAATTCTGGATTTGTCTTCTCTTAGATATCTGAGAACCGAACTTTATCATTAGTAGACTCAGTGTTACTCATTTTTCTTTGTAACCTCTTTTTTCCTCTTCTGATATGGCTCCTGCTTCTTCTATTTCTCCTAATTTGATACCTATCTGCTGCCTTTCTTCTTCTCAGCTTCCTTTTTCCCCCCCCCCTCCCTGTGGACTAGTTGCTCTATTGCTCGCAAAGCCACTGCTGTTCATGATCTCTTTTTCTCTAGTCATCTTTACCTTCTTGCTCTTATTGAAACCTGGCTCCCTGCCCATGATACTGCCACTTCAGCTGCCCTCTCATTTGGGGGACTCTCCTTCTCCCATACTAATCACTATGAGGATGAGGGGGAGTGTCTTCTGTTATCTCACTTGTGCCAGTTTCAACTTTTTTCGAGCAACTCACTGATGCTCTTCATTTGAGGCTCATACTATGAGACACTTTCTGCCTCTGCACCTGTGGGTCACAACCATTTATCGTCCACCTAGCCCTTTTTCAACTTTTATTTCAAATTTTGATTCTTAGTTGACCTTTTTTTCTCTCAGGACTTTTTCACTGTACTTACTGCACTTGCGAGAGAGGTATGGCACTGTCGCGCAGCAGGGGGTCCATTTTGGATGCCGCCATCCCTCTCGCGAAATCGTTGGTGTCACTTCCATGTACAATTGGAGGGGGCAGGCCGGGGGGGAGGCCAGGGGAGGGGGGGGGGGGGGGGGGGTCATATTTTACTCACGGGCAACTTCCAAAACACACCCCCTGCCACGTGACTGTGCTGTACCTCTCTTGAAAGCTTCTAGCATGGTAATTACTGTCTGAAAAAGCCCTCAGATGATATTCCCAATCTTATTATGGGTGATTTTATTATTTACGTGGATGACTCCAATGATTCCTCTGTCTCATGTTTTCTTTCCTTATTGTCTTCCTTTGGACTCCACCTGGGTTCTGACTTATCCACTCAGGACTTTTTCGGACGGCGATTTGTAACACAAGCAGCCTCGTCCCCGTTGCGAGGCTGCTGCGTGGCGGGGGGCATTTCGGATGATGTTGTCCCCCTGCCAATACTGTTCCGGAAAAGCTGGGAGGCTGCATCACCATATTTGGTGATTACCTAATCGCAGAATTTGACCGTGATTAGGAAATCGCCAAATATGGTGCTGCAGACTCCCAGCTCTTCTGGAACAGTATCGGCAGGGGGACAGCATCATCCAAAACAGCCCCCCTGCCACGCAGCAGCCTCGCAACGGGGACGAGGCTGCTTGCATTACAAATCACCATCCGAAAAAATAGTCATTCTCTTGGCCATTGCCTCAATCTTGTTCTTATTAAAAAATTGCCGCACTTCTTTTCAGTTACTGAATTCCCTTTGTCTGATCACCATCTTGTTCCATTTGCGCCTGCTAATAACCCACCATCTTGTCATCCTATTACCCACTCCTTTCAAGACCTTCATTCCATTAATCCTGAAGCCTTTTCTCAAGCTTTGTCATATTATGAATCTGTCCCTTTCCTCTGGATCATTTCCTTCAGAGTTTAAACATGCCACGGTCTCTCCAATCCTCAAGAAGTCTTCACCTGACCCATTGTCTCTAATTATTTTCCTATTTCACTGCTGCCTTTCCTCCCAAACATTGTGGAACATGCTGTTACGTGCGGTGCCTCACCTTTCTTTCTCATGTCTCTACATTGGATCCTTTTCAGTCTCGATTTCACCCTTTACATTCTACAGAGACAGCTCTCACAATAATAACAGATTACCTCCTCCAGACCAAGTTTAAACTCTGAAGGAAATGATCCAGAGGAAAGGCCTATACTCCACCCTTATTCACCTTGATCTTTCCGCAGCCTTTGATACGGTCAATAAGGTTCTTCTGTAGATTTGATTTGTGATTTATGGTCCACTGATTCTGTTCTCAGCCAGTTTTCATCATATTTCTCAGGCCAGTCATTTAGTGTGGTAGCTGGTGGTCATGAATCCCCCTCCTTTCCCCTTTTGGTTGGAGTTCCTCAGGACTCCATTCTGGGCACCTTATTATTCTCTCTTTACACACTATCTTTGGGTAATCTTATCATCTCGTATGGGTTTCAATATCACCTTTACGCTGATGATACTCAACTATACCTCTCCCAAATTTTCTTTGGATTTTGAAGATCTCACTACAGCACGTCTTTCTGGTATCTCAGTATGGATGCTTTATGACTGCCTTAAACTTAATACAGCAAAGACAGAGCTATTCATCTTTCCCCTGAAATCTTCTTTACATTATATATTTCCATTATTGTCGACAATGTTGTCATGCCCTGTGACACATGCTACAGGACTCCTTCCTGGCTTCAGAGAATGAAACACAGGTGGCAGCTTCAGCGACAGGCCAGCCTGCTGGTAAGGGCTCCTGCTGTCATGCAGGGCCCAATCTGTTTTTTCTGGAAAGAAGCGGGTTTGGGTGGGTGCATTTCAAAAACATTTTACCAGATTTCACCCCATCTTAGCTCCATCTTTGCCCTGGGAGTCATGAGGACTACCTGTTGGCAAAATGAAGCAAAAGCCCTGCATCATCAGGACTACAGGATGATAAGTAGGGGTAAGATGAGGTAAACAGCCTATCTAATCAAGCCGTGAATCAACTGTTAGCTAATGAGTCAGCACATGGGTAAATTCCATGAATTCAAAGGGTCTACTTTAACGGGGACTAACAATAGGATTCAGGCTGTTATTTACAAAGTGTTATACAAACTGATCAGAAAAGGCTATTGATTAAGCTACATTTTCTTATTATGGACAGAATGTAATCAGCTTTTGACCATTTGAAAGAGCTCCTTTGGATGACTGTGCACTGTACACATGCAGTAGCAGCAGAAAAGAACAATCTCTGCACTGTTATCACCACCATACAGTACATCTTCAGCCAGTCACTATCCCATGTTTAGCCACACTCACTCACATTTTCCATCAATCCCACTCTACTTACCATATCACTTGCTTCACTAACCATAGCTTCCCAGAAAACTAGGGAATCCTGGTTTTATTCAACAGAATGGGACACTTTAGAATGATACTGTCAACAGCCCAAACCATTTCATCATTCTGGAAGTCAGCAATGTCTTTGATAGAACCAAAGTAAAAGGAAAATCCCCAAGAAATATTAGAAAAAACTTAAGGGATGGACAAACTGCTCAGTTTTACTTTCTCCCACACTGAAGTTCTGAAAACTTTGGTACATGCTGATTAAAGAATGAAATTGAATTTTTACCCATCCCTAGAAACGAGGTAGGTCTATCAACCTTCCAGGGCAGATCACCTTAATCAGACCCTTGACTTGTAGAAGCTCTAAGTCTCAGTAGTATACAAAGAGATCTTCTAGCACCTTTGAGACTAACTCAAACTAACTCAGGTCCTGTCTACATGGTAAAAAAAAATACGTACACCATTTGGAAGATCGATCTTCCGTACACACAGCTGTTTGGATTCATACGTGTCATTCAGAAGGGGGGCTAGTGAATCCCCCATAAACTACGTGGATTTGGCATTCGGGAGTATTAGTGGATCTCAGCATAAAATATGTACAGCCATTCGAATGGCTGATGGTCTGTACACCCCATTCACACACATACAAACAGGCAGTGTAATCTGATTGGCTGGCTGAGTAGACGGGGCGGGCCTAGCAAGGAGGGGAATTGGGAGCGGCCACCATGTTGGAGTCCCAGCTAAGCGAGAGTCTAGTAAGTCCATAAATTGTATATATATTTATTTTTATTTTACTTTGTAAATAGGGAAAACCAAATGTCCGCAAAGCAGGGACCTTTGTAAATTAAAAAAAAAAAAGTGGTGGGAGATTTAAAACTGCCACTTGGCTTGCTTGCTCCAGCTAGCTGGGGAAGGGGGCTCATACGGAGTTTAGGGAGGTAAAAAATCATGCAGGCGGATCGCATGCATATGAACCACTGCCTATTCATATTTTTCACCCCCAAATGGATTTTTTTTAAAATCGTATAGACGGACCCTCAGTCTCATAGGTGCTACAAGATCCCTTTACATCCCAATCCAGATTAACACAACTATGTCTTTCAAGTATCAGTTGGGTCTAGTCCCACCAAGCAGTCATCTGTCCATGGCTATAGAAATATAGGAAGTTTCCCCATACCCAGATCACCAACATCCCACCAAATACAGAAAATCAAGTGCAGAGTGTGCCCAGAAAAATAAATGGAGCCAGACACCAACTGGATAGTGAGATACCAATTATTTGATATTGAAGTCATTATATATTTGGCAACTCCAGACTGGGTGGCCTCAGCATGGATTTTGAACTTCTGCACAACAAGTTCAAGGTACTTCAGTCTCACTCCACTTCTGAGACCACTCCAGCTAGCCCCAAAAAGGAGACACTTAGGCAGTATGGCAGGCAGCACGCTAACAGAATCCAATTCTGTCCTGGTCATGCACTTTAAAAACACACAGTTGGGGTGGAGCTTCATCCCAGGATGTGAGGTGTATATTTCTAGTAAGAGCTCTCAGAAGGCTAAACAATAACAGATGTATGTCTTCAAAGAAGATTTCAAGCAGCTGAAGGAAGTTACTAACAACTCAGTAATGATTTATTACTTTGAAAGAACTCCCTATCTTCTCTTCACCAACATAGCAGAGCCAAAATGGCAACCAAACAGCATCTCCCAAAAATCAAAAAATGTCCAATGAATGGGGCTAAAAACTGAGGAAAATCTGCTTTAAAAAACAGATTTAGAAGAATATTTGCAAAACCTCAAAGTGAAATTGATGGTAGGCTGGTCAGATATACTGGGTACAAAAAATTTCAGAACTTGGCACTTGATTTGAAGGTGTAGAAGACACAGCAAATGCTGCCCTTGTCTTAGCCACTTCTCATGAGGAGGCTCTCAAAAAATTAACATGTGGAAATGTAATTTTCAAATTATAATTACAGGAGATTGAAAATCTCAATCACAGAATTAATATTCAAATTCAAGGAATTTCAGAGGATGAAGAACAGGGAAATATAAAAGAGTTTGTGGCACAGTAGTTTGCATCTTTATTGCTAGAGTTCCCTGTTAGTGCAGAGGACAGGGTTACAAGGATACAGCTGGGCCCAAGAAATGTTGTGGCTTGCTTTGCTCCTTTCATAAAGAATGAAAAAGTTCTTAGGAGGTTATGCATCATTATGGACTTAAAATTTAACAGTGACCCAAATATGATTTTTCAAGACCTGGGACCAGGGACACTTAGAAAATGAAATCAATTTCGCCCTTTCTCTCCAAAACTTCAGGAGGCAGGGATTCCCGCTTCACTTAGTTGTTCATAATGGAACAAGTTTAGCAGCCTTTATATTGAAAGAACTGGCAGAACTCCTGATGAAGGTAAAGTTGGGTTTGCCAGAGGGATATGATGAACTTGAGGATAACACCAAAGAAGAAGTCTGGAAATTAATAACTGCTAAAGATCAACAGCAGCAATGAAAGCTTTATCCACAATCTAGATCACAGAGGACCCCTCAGCACACCAGGTCTTTCCATCTTGTACCAAGTTGAGAAGACATTTCTAACTGGGAAGAGATTTTCTTTGCTTTTTTTCTTATTATTGTTATTACTACTTGGGCTTAGATAAAGATAAATGTAAATACTAGCTATACCTGGCATAACATGCACAATTATCTACATATATAAAACACTTTGGTATGTTTCCATTCCTACTCTGCTGATTGGCCACTTACGAAACATGTCAAGGGTACAATAATTTGATGTGTTAATATATAACCTTTCAAATCAACTATAATGGCTAGTTTCATGCCGAGAACCACCATGCAACCGCACATACACACAGAAACACACACAATGCTAGACACACAAACACCATGCACACCAGGAAGTGAGAGCCCCTCCACCATCATTGAACTATGTGTACACACCCACACCTCATGCTACACCCAAATGCTACACCCCATATACCACATACACACACACCCCACATGCACCAGCATGCGAGGCCCCTCCACCACCATGTTTAGAAGAACTTGAAGCTTTCCACGTGTTGCCACTGCAAGGACAAGGAGCAGCTACAGACAGCACAGAAGGTTCAAGGTCCACGACCAAAGCACAGCTACAGACAGCACAGAAGGCCCAAGGCCCAAGAGCAAGGAGCAGCTATAGATAGCACAAAAGGCTCAAGGCCCAAGCTACAGACATTGCAGAAGGCTCAAGGCCCAAGGAGCAGGTACAGACAGCAGAAAAGGCCCCAGGTCCAAGGAGAAGCTACAGACAGCACAGAAGGCCCAAGACCCAAGGAGCAGCTACAGACAGCACAGAAATCCCAAGGTCAAAGACCCAGCTACAGATAGCACAGAAGGCCCAAGGAACAGGTACAGACAGCAGAAAAGCCCCCAGGCCTAAGGTCCAAGGAGAAGCTATAGACAGCACAGAAGGCCCAAGGCACAGCTACAGAGAACACAGAAGGCTGAAGGAGCAGATACAGATAGTACAGAAGGCCCAAGGAGCAGTTACAGAGAGCACAAAAAGCCCAAGGCCCAAGGAGCATGTACAGACAGTACAAAAGGCCCAAGGAGCAGCTACAGACAGCACAGAAGGTCCAAGACCCAAGGTGTAACTACAGATAGCACAGAAGGTCCAAGAAGCAGCTACAGACAGCAAGGAAGACATATTGTGGTGGCCAACATTGAGGGCTGAATGCCGCTCTTAAATAGCACTTCCCCTGGCTGCTTCAGGTGTGCTGCATGATTGCAGCCAGCTTAGTCTGATAGCTTGGCCCTGATGCTTTCAAGATTCCAACAGCCAGGGGCCTAGTTCTGGAAGCAGAGGTAGATCCTGAAACCTAATCAGGCAATCAGTACACTGAAAAAGGCAACTTACCCAACAGGAATATATATATATATATATATATATATATATATATGGTGTGACACTTCTCAGTCAAATCTTATGAATGTATTCTTGGTTTTGCATTAGTCGCTTGTTCCTCTTTCAGTTGGAGAGGATAGCTAATTATGGAGTTAACTAAAATCTTGGGCATTTGGGATTGAGAAGATTTTTTTCTGTAGGAAGAGCTATTGTAGTTACTCCATGGGAGGAACTGGAAAGGCTAAGATCACAGCCTTTTAAGGATCTAATTCTTCAGTAAGTTTCTTCTCCAAGGTTGTAGTGAATAATTTCAGCAATTTTCTTCCCACTGCAAAAAACTTTTCAAAAAGCACACAGTTTTTTAAGGCTATTTGTAATTCAGGACTTAGAATCATAGAATTCTAGAGTTGGAAGAGACCACAAGGGCCATCCAGTCCAACCCCCTGCCACGCAGGAAATCACGATCAAACAATCCCTGACAGATGGCCGTCCAGCTTCTGTTTAAAGACCCCAAGGAAGGAGACCCCACCATGCTCCGAGGGAGTGTGTTCCACTGCTGAACTGCTCTTACTGTCAGAAAGTTCCTCCTAATGTTGAGGTGGAATCTCTGTTCCGGGAGCTTACATCCATTGATCCGTGTTCTAGTCTCTGGAGCAGCAGAAAAGTCTCTGGAACACTTATTCTGTGCAAAATTTGCACATGGTTAATTTGCACCAAACCCTCCCTCCCCCAGCATCATCTGTGCAGGAAATAGCATTTTATTTGCATGGAAAACAATATTTGGATGCAAAAATATTAATTCCTGTGCAGAAAATGTTTTCTGCACAGAAAATAAAGCTGTAATTGGGGATTTTGTTCTGTGAAAAATTTGCACATGGTTGTTTTGCAGAGAAAACAATTTTTCCTATGCAGGAAATAGTCTTTTCTGCATGGAAAACAATATTTCAACACAGCATAGACAATGTTGTTTTCTGTGCAGAAAATGCTGTTTTCTATGCAAATCACCCATGTACAAATCTTATGCTGAAAACAACATTTTCTGCTTGGAAATTAATATTTTTGCATTAAAATATTATTTTTCATATAGAAAATGTTTTCTTTGCAGAAATTGTTGTTTTCTGCACAAAACAAGAAAATGAAAAATTTGCACAGACTAAGTCCCAAACTCCAAAGTTTCTTGTCAGTCTAGGATTCTTCTCATTAGGGATTCTTGACATGGGCTTTGACCATTTTAAAAAAAATCAAATATTTTTTTTCCATCCCTACAGCCTTTGCAGTTAGGAAAGGGAAATGGAGAGGGGCTAAAGGAGTTGGAAATGAAAGTCATTGTTCCTTTTTTGCTAATTTATGCATGACCGATTTTCTCTTGACATTGTGCATTAATTAGATATCATTAATTTAAAAGTACTTACCTTGAATGTCAAGGGAGACCACAATTCAGTTAGGAGGACTTGGCTGCACAGTATAGTGAATGATATGGTGAAAGATCTTAAACCCTCATGCAGGAGACCCAAAAAGCCACCCTGTGGGATATAATAATTCCAGGCAGAGCATAGGGGGAAATTGTGGCCTCTGGCTTTAATAAATCATAGCTATATGTGGATGTACATTTCAAAGTGAATAAGATCCCGGGAGACTCGGGCAGGGTGTGTGTGTATCTATAGAAGGGCTCTTATATCATAACGCCACCATTAGTTTTACCATCAATCAATCAATTTATTCATACAGTCCATAGACCCATCAAACAAGAGACAAAATGTACATGAATGCATAAATATGTAAGATACAACCAATAAATTTAGGATACTTATCGCTAGACTTTTTGGAGCTCATTCAACTTATTCACCTATTAAATTCCCTCTCACTGATCTTAATGACCACAGATAAGAACTTAGCAACTGACAAGGTAACATTAGGATACTTATCCTCTTATAAGAATTTGACATAGAACCTCTCCAAATGGCCAGGTTCATGACATAACAAGGGAGAAATCAGTTGTTTAAGACTCTGAGAATGAAGGATGCAGGATAGTAGAATATGAAACATGCTTTCCACCTGCTGTGACCCACATGGACAGAGCCTTGATGCAAAAGGCAGCCCAGCATATCTACCATACAACATTGCTGAAGGGGAAAAAAAAAACATTACATCTGGCCTTAGTAAATAATATGCGATAGATTGGCACAGTCAAGTCCTCTATGTAATCAGCCAGAGCAAATGAACCTGAATATTGTATATGCAATGCACTTGGTGAGTATGACGGAAAGGATTTAGCTTGCAAATTGCAAAAGGTAATTCCTGAAGTCTTTCTTTAACTGTTTTTAAGGCTGGTCATAACCCAGGTTTAGAAGGAAGGATGGTGAAAGCCCAATTGTGGTTGCTTTTGGACCATCTGCTTTCATAAGTATATGTTGCAAGATGGCTAAGCAGACCCTTACCATGCATGAAGAGTATGGTTCTAAGCCAAAGTTTCATGGCTGTCTGCCAAGCCCTCATAGAGGGAGGGTGTTCTCCCATTTCAAGCATTAAAACTGAGTTAGCAACACAACTCAGCATTTGAAGGAGGGCCCTTAAGAATCTGGCATAAAAATTATCTAGCTCAGACTTAAACCCCTCAATCCAAATTGCAGCTACAAATAGCAATTTAGCCATAATCTTAGCATTGTAGACCTTAATAGCAGCAGGTACATAATGATTCCCCTGGGTGTGATTTAAAAAAAAAAATGGCTGGGTTGCAACCTAGGGCTTTGCTAATTGCTGCTGATCGTTGGAAGGACCATAAGGTTTTATGATGAAAAACAAGCCCAAAATATTGAAAGCTTCTGACCTGTTCCAGGGGACAGCCATTTAAACTCTACCTAGATATTGTAAATTTCCTTTCAAAAACAAGAATTTTAGATTTTGCAGTATTTATTTTCATTTCATTCTCAGAGCAACAATCTAAAATTTTCCCTAATAGGAGTTTAAGCCCCTTTCTAGATCTTGAGAGAATTACAGTGTCATCAGCATAAAGCATAACAGGGATTTTCTTATTACCTAATTTTTGAGCAAGTGGCCATTCTCATCCATCATTGTATCCACTAGATCATTTAGACAGATGTTGAATAAGGTTGGTGCAAGAATACATCCCTGTCTTACACTTCTTACTATTGGTACAACTCTAGAGAGCTGGCCGTGGTTACCACACCTTATACGAAGTTGACAATTATTATAGAGCACCTTAATTAGGCTGTAGAGTCTGCCAATATAGACTCCAACTGGGCCCAAACCTTGGATCTGGTAACAGAATCAAATGCAGTCTTCAGATCCATAAAAGCTGCAAAAAGCTTACCTTGCACAGGTCTTGAATATTTCTCTGCAAGATGTGCAAGAACCAAGCAGTGGTCAGTTGTGGAATAACCTTCTCTAAAGGCTGCTTGGGCCTCAGACAGAATGTTTTTATCACTTAAGAAAGATGCCAGTCTATTATTAAGATAACAAGCATAAAGTTTACTCATAATGGCTAGCAAGCTTATTGGCTACATATGTACCAAATGTTTTTTTTTTCCCCATAAGATTTTCAAAGAAGCAAACACTTTTACCTCTGGGAGCATACTGTGGAAGTAGCTTTTAATGGGAGTCTTCAAGTGATGGGTCCAAGGGATTTAAGTTGTGCTGACCTACCAAAAAAAGAAAAGGAGAAAATTGTTAAGGTGATGGGATATACAATCTCTAGAAATTTATACTATAAATAGCTGGTATGGTATGCTATAGCCTGCAGGGGTCAGCAATGAGCAGGCTAAATGCAGCTGGCTGGCATATCTAGATTATGTCTGAGAGACAGGAGTGGGAAGGACAGGTAAAAGATAAAGTCTTATCTATATGGGAAAATGTATGTGAGAACCACTAACTGTATAACCCATGACTGTACTGTATTTCTACTGTATAACTAGATCACCCCACTGTCCCTACCTCTTTGCACTTGGCTTGGATTTAGCTCTCAGACTGTGTGCTTTCAGTCTGGGATTTACAGTGGAAGACTGCACTGTACATTGTGCTGTGATAATATAGTCTGTATGCTAGGAGTCTCAGACTCATTATAAATATTACTACAATATGCATTAGCAAAGAGAAATAGTTCAGACACACATATATGTATGTGTGCTCATTTCTTCACCTGATGATTGCAACTCTGCTACAACAACTTTTGCTGCCTGGTCCTCTTGATATGCTCAGAGACACCAGTGCACTACTGTGACAAAAATAACATTTCACTTCCTCAAACATATGCCTATATCGTAACAATCTTTCAACTATTTCAAGTTTATGGACTGAGAGGAGTATGGGCAGAACTGCATCCATGTGATCATAGTTTTATATTTCATGCAGCTTTACTCAGCATCCCACAAAGTTGTCACCAGAATAAATATGATCCTTAATTCAGAGGACTTATAACTGAAGATTCTAGACACAGATAAAGGAATAAAATGACAGATCATGGTCTTGTTTCCACAAATATATCATTTGCTCCACAGTTCACGTCCACACCAATATGGAGATTAAGGGCTGGGATACATGGACCATTTACCCTGTCTTGCCCCCATCTTGGAGCTCTGCAGTCCAGATGATGCAGGGCTTTTGCCTCATTTTGCCACCAAGCAGTGCTCATGACCCCTGGGGCAAAGAAAGGTCTAAGATTGGGGAAAGAGGGGGTAGGGCCCTATAAAACATTTAAAAATAATGTCCAGGGGAAAAAAAAACACTCCTGCTGACCAAAAAAAAAAGATTGGGCCCTGAGTGACCGCAGGAGCCCATTATAGCATGATGGCCCATCACTCCAGCTGCCCTCTGACATTGCTCTTCTGCAGCAGGAAGCAGGCCTACAGCATGTGACCCAGGCAAGGGGCGTTCTTCAGACATTTCAGATTCGCTTCCTGGGTTCAGAGAGAGTGAGGGAGGCAGTGGCAGCTACAGCAATGTGCCAGCATGCCTGTCTGGATTTCCTCCTGTTTTCTGAAAGTAACATGGAAAGAATGATAATAATAATAATAATAATAATAATAAAAATTATTTATATCCCGCCCCTCTGCGAACAATCGGGGTGGCTTACAACAGTAAAATAGTACATAGTATAAAACAACTCAAAATCCCTTCTAACACACATCGGAAACTGTTTAATGCAGTGTAGATGTGTAAATAGCTATTGCTTAAAACAATTTGTAAGCCACTCTGATAGCCTTGTGGCTGAAGAGTGGGGTATAAATAAATAAATAAATAAATAAATTAAAACATTATTAAATCAATACAAATTAAAATCAGCATATAATACAATTTATTAAAAACCCTTCCAAGCGAGCAGCATCAGTTAGGAGCTCCAGAATCAACCTCCAGAGGGCGTTCCTGAGGCCAGGGTTAGCTATTCCGGAAAAGCCTGCCTGAAGAGAACTGTCTTGACAGCCTTTTTAAAGCTGTCTGATGATGTCAATAAGTGGATCTCATCCAGCAGGCTGTTCCACAATTTGGGGGCGACAGCCGAGAAAGCCCTCTGGGAGGTGGTCGCCAGCCTAGGTCTTTGTAGCTGCAACAAATTCCTCCCAGAGGACCGGAGGGCATGGGGAGGATTATAAGGGAGAAGGTGGTCCCTGAGATAGCTTGGGCCCAAGCCATTTAGGGCTTTAAAGGTGATAACCAACACCTTATACTGGGCCCAGAAGCTGATAGGCAGCCAGTGGAGGGACCTCAGAAATGGAGTAATGTGGTCCCTCCTAGATGTTCCAGAAACTAGCCTGGCTGCCATATTTTGTACCAGCTGTAATTTCTGAACTAAGCACAAGGGTAGCCCCATGTAGAGTGCATTACAGAAATCAAAACGTGAGGTTACTAGCACGTGCACAATGGTCTTAAGATCCCTTACTTCCAGAAAAGGGAGCAGCTGGCGTATCAGCCAAAGCTGATAAAAAGCGCTCCTGACTGTCGCATTTACCTGATTTGTCATCAGGAGCGATAAGTCAAGGAGCACCCCTAGACTGTGAACACAGTCACTGGAGGAGAGTGTGACCCCGTCCAGGACTGGAGATTGCAACCCAATTCTTGGTTTCGGGGCCGCTACCATGAGCACCTCCGTCTTGTCTGGATTCAGTCTCAATGAATCCAGAATGGACCTGATCTGCAGGACGATGAGCCCTTAATCTACTAGTATTGTCAACTCAGCTCTATGAGCAGAAACAGGGTTATAACTTTATCTTCAGGAGAATGTCTTCGATTAGGAACCTATGAAGACACTTATGCACAGGATCTGCATTAAAGAATTGAACATTCTGAAATGTCAAGCTCACACACTCAAAATTGGAGGAATATGGAGCCCGGTCATGGTATTGAGTTATAACAAGACAAAGCTATTTCACACCATTGCTACTGCCAGGATTTTCTCATTTCTCCACAGAGAATTCTGGGAAAAAAATCATTTTAATTATCCTTCTTCCCTATCGTTATCCCATTGGATTTGTTTGGGTGTAGAAATGTTAAAATTCTCCCACATACCCTGCCCATCTCTCTCTCTCTCTCTTTTTCTCTCTCTCTGGCTTTTCTTCACAAATGAAGATTCAGGAAGGACTCATCCCATGCTTTCTGCAAGCACACTGATGACTGAAAAGGCCAATCTGAGATAAACAAGTCCAGTTGCAGAAAGCACAGCAGAGGGTCTCCTTGGGTGATGTTTTTGAGTTGTGATTCTTTCTGCATTGTCATTTCTCTTCAAGACTTGTTCAGCATGAGTTCTCAAATGAAGCTGCAGCATTGTGGATAGTGCGTCTCCACGCCTCCCGATGTGAGGCCAGGGCGGACCATTGTTGGTGATCAATTTGGCCAAGCCTGAGGTGTTGTTTCAGGGATCCTTGTATCACTTTCTTGGAGCGCCCCTCTTACGCTGACCCGTGGCGAGTTCACCGTAGAGTACTATTTTTGGGAGATGATGGTCCTCCAATCCTAGAACGTGCCCTGCCCCGCAGCAGCTGTGTTCTCAATATCATGGCCTCAGTGCTGGTGATCCCTGCTTGCTCAAGGACCACAACATTTGTCACATAGTCAGTCCAGTGTATATTTAGGATTGTATGTATACAGCGCTGATGAAAACGTTCGAGGAGACGTAAGTTGTGGCGGTAGGTGACCCATGTTTCAGACCCGTAAAGGAGAACAGACAGTACAATGGCTCTATACACACTGATTTTTGTGCTTCGCCTCAGGTGTTTTTTACTCCAGACTCTTTTGTAAAGTCTTCCAAATGTGCTATATGCCTTTGCTAATCTGTGATCAATCTCTTTGTCAATCTTGGCACCTGAGGAGATGATGCTTCCCAGGTAGGTGAACTGCTGAATGGACTTAAGCACAAATTTGCCAACGGCAATGTGGGGATGGTGGTGTTCATCCTGTGTTGCAGGCTGGTAAAGAACCGTTTTCTTCAGGTTGACTTCCAGCCCAAACAGCTCTGCAGCTTTTGCAAAGGAGGATGTTAGACGCTGCAGAGCTGCTTCTGTGTGGGCAGAAGGGCAGCTTATTAATCCAACTTTACCTCCTGGATGGCTTCTTTTTCCCAGTTCACTGAAGAGGCATTCAACAGCTGCATTGACAACATATGGGCCTAGCTAGGCTCTCTGAAGTCAGAGATTGTTGTTCTTGTTGTTTTCCTTCATGTCATTTCCAACTTACGCTGACCTAAGGTGACCCTATCATGGTATTTTCTTTGCAACATTTGTTCAAAGGGGTTTTGTCTTCGCCTTCCTCTGAGGTTCAGAGACTGTGACTTGCCCAAGTTCATCCAGTGAGTTTCCATGACTGAGTGGGGATTCAAACACTTGTCTCCAGAGTCATAGTCCAATGTTCAAACCACTACACAATGCTGCCTCTCTGAGAGACTACTTGGGAATAATTGACATACAATGACACAACTGCCTCTCCTAATTATATATTTTTTTCTTCTATAGTTAAAATGGCTGTTTCCTGTTTCTGTCCATCTGCTTCCCCATTTTTTTTAAAAAAAACCCACACATTTCCCCCCAGCACCAAGCAATAACCTCAGCTTTAACAGCTGATTTAATAAACACATTTCAAATAGTAAGATATACAATAAAAATACTTTCTTCTTTCTCTCTTCTGCAGTATGGCTGTTGTCCTTATTTATCCTCAAAGTAGTAAGTTGTTTGGAATCAGTATGTCTGGTGTCATCCCAATGGTGTCACCTGGTACAATTCAGGGGCACCCCCATACTACTGCCACTGACTGTTTCAAAGGAACAAGAAATCCATGGAGAAATGTCCTGAACCAGGAGATCTATCCCAATAGAAACCAGCACGCATTGGTCTCAGGAGTCTCTCTGGGACAGACGCAGGTAGGCACAGGATGGCAGACTATTCACAGTCCACTTGTGCTCTCTCATTCTTCTTGTGCTGTCTGTATGCACATGCAGTTTAATGTCTGCTGGAAACTGATGGCAGTATTATTCAACAGTCTAGCTTCTCTTAATTAGTGTTTGTTTCTGTTCCTTCTGTGAAGTCTATGATAGCATTGTCTGACCTTTTCATGATGAAATTTCAAACAATGTTTTCACAAGAATGCGAGTGACATTTGTGTCAACACTTTTAGATAAAAGGGAAGCAAAGTACTGCTCTCTTAGTTTATATTTCAAGTTAAAGGGATAGTGCTTCAGAAACACCACACATCAATATGAATATAATTTGACTATTTTCCATATGAGCATGACTGAGTTTCAGTATAATTTGAAATGGTAGGTCACAGCATTACAGGTGAACTTGTATGAGTCTTAAAAGAGTACAGTATTTCTTGTTAACCAGGGCATCTACTGTTCACAGAATATTCATATGTAATATTATGGAACCACTGCTCATTTATACCTGCATGCTATTGATAGAAATTATAAGGAGTATCACTTGAGTAAAGAAATATTATTGGATTACATATACTGTATACATTTTAACATAGATTTATAATTATGTACACACATACAGATACATGCAATGCAAGTTCAGGTTTATTTCTTTCATGCAGATTTGCTTGGCAATAAACTCTGCTGAATCAGTGAACGTCCAGGTACATTGCATGAATTCGCTGGAACATAGACTCAGGGAAATATCATAGAGCTGGAAAATACCACAAGGGTCATATAGTCTAACACACTACCAGTGCAGGATTCCACTGCTAAACTGTTCCTGAGAGATAGTCTTCCAACTTCTACTTTACAAATCTCCAGAAATGTAGAATCAATTACTTTCTAAGGTAGTCTGTTCTTCTGTTAAACAACTCTTGGCATCAGGAAGTTCTCCCTAATGTTTATCCAGAATCTCTTTTCTTTAAATTTGAATCCATTAGTTTGGATCCTATCATCTGGAACAGCAGAAAATGATTTGGCTTCATCTTGTAATGACAGCTCTTCAGATATCATTCCATTTCTGTCTTTTCTTCTGCACATTAACCTTACCAGCTCACTCAACTGCACTTGTTTTCATAGTTGTTGTTTTCCAGACCTTTTACTATCTTAGTTGTCCTCAAGAGGACACATTCCAGCTTGTCAATATACTTAAACTATATCCAGAACTGCATGTAGTTCTCCAAGTGAAATCTTAGCAACACAGAATAGAGTTGTATCAATACTTCCCTTCATCTGGACACTTTATTTCTGTTGATGAATCCCAGAATTGTATTTTTTTAAATTATTTTTGCTGCTGTATCACACTGTTGGCTCATGTTTAACTGATTGTCTATTAAGAGCCCTAGCTACTTCCTATGTATTCTGCTATCCAGCAAAGAGTCATTCATCCCATATTTGTCTGATTGTTCCTGTATAAACACAGTACCTTGTACAAATTCATGTTGTAAACACTGTCCCAGTTCTGTAATCATAAGCCCTGATTCTGTCTTCTAGATGAACAGTCTCATCCAGGATCCCCTGTATATGGAACTTAACACACACTTCAGTACCTCGCCCAGAAATTGAATGTGGGAGACTGGAAGATAGTTAGCCAATACAGGGGTCACTTGTTAAACAGGAATCTTAGAACTACAGTTGGCCCTCTGTATCCATGGGTTCTTCATCCACAGATTCTATCTATCTATCCATCTATTTTTTAAAAATAAAAAAATTAAAAAGCAAGTTAGACGAACTGAATATTTTGAATATAGTAAATATAACAAAACTTAAATCTTGAGTACATTATTTAGCCAAAATTCCAATAACAGAAAAGTAAAAATCAATCATTATCAATCAGTAATAACACACTTACTGTTTCTATTAATTCTTCTAGATATTTTGAATATGATTATACCATGTACAAAATTATATCCATAATCCTGTTCTTTATCTTAGGGGTCGTTTACATGGTGAAAATAATCCTCAAAGAATTCCCCTAGAATTCTTATAGTTCCCACGTGTTCCGCATCTGCAGTGCCCTTTTTGGAAGGAGGGGCCAACTGTAGTTCTAAGATTCTTGTTTAACAAGTGACCCCTGTATTGGCTAACTATCTTCCAGTCTCCCACATTCGATTTCTGGGCAAGGTACTGAAGTGTGTGTTAAGTTCCATATACAGGGGATCCTGGATGAGACTGTTCATCTAGAAGACAGAATCAGGGCTTATGATTACAGAACTGGGACAGTGTTTACAACATGAATTTATACAAGGTACTGTGTTTATACAGGAACAATCAGACAAATATAGGATGAATGAGTCTTTCCTGGATTAGTATGAATTTTCCCATCTTCTAATTATCGAATATTGTTTTGTTAAGATTACACATTATATTTTCAAGCCCCATTTTTTGTCCAGAACTGTATATCTTCTTTCCATGTCTCATAAAGCTTTTTATTGTCCCATCTTTCAGATAATAAGATAATTTATCCAGTTCTATTATGTCAAATAGTTTAATAAGACATTCTTCGATTGGTGGAGTATTGTCTTTTTTCCATCTTTGAGCAAATATCAATCTGGCTGTTGTTATCATATGAAGTATTTTTTTTTTAATCTTAAGTTTGTATCATCTATTATATTCAATAGGTAAAGTTCTGGTGTCATCTGTATTAGTATCCCCAATATCTTTGTAATCAATTTATGGATTTGTTTCCAAAATCTCTTTGCTTATTTACAATTCCACTGTTACCCAAAGAGCTCTTGGAAATTCCAAGAAAATATCGAGTTTCTAATATTTTGGGAAATTAGCAGCAATTTGACCTTAGCAATGTGAATGGGGGCAACAGAGAAGGGGATGTTTATGCCAACTTTACCCCTACTGACTCTGAACACACACAAATGCAAAATGAAAAATTAACAATGATATTTGTTAAAGACATAAAAATAATAACACCGAGCACACACACACACACATTCATACAAAAAGCATTCACACAAGACCACTAGGAATGGAAGGAGTGAGAGGTTGCCAGAGGGATAGATAAGGAGATTTCTGGGGTGATATGACAACTGTCTTGTAGTCCAAAGTCATCAAGCAGACCAGCAGTGTGGATAGATGACTCTGGAGTGGCTAACACATAGTGATGGAATGTCCCCAAGCAGAGGCTCTGTGTGCAATGATTTGTGGTTGGTATTTATACCAAAAATATGTCCTGAGGTGAGGAAGTTTCATGGGTTGAAACAATAGATTCCAGGAGTCTCCAAAGATTGCACAATGAGTTCCAGGAAAACTCCTGTTCTTGACAATAGGTGTCCGAAGATGCTAATGTGTTTGCAACTGCTCTAAATGTCCTAGTGATTAGATTTACAAAGCTTGAGCTGCCTCTTTGATAGCTAGGTGATTAGGGAAGGGAAGCTTGATACCTTCAGACAAAGGAATACTCCATCTGCTTAATAGAGTCATTGGACTTTTTCGGATGACAGTTTACAACACTAGCAGCCTCGTCCCCGTTGTGAGGCTGCAGTGCTGCAGAGCGTCCCTTTCGGATGACGCTCTGCCCTGCTGTCCCTCTTGCGGTACTGTTGCGTAACCGCGGGGACGCAGCAGCGTTATATTTGGCATTTTTCTACTCACAAAAGTTGATCGTGAGTAGAAAAATGCCAAATATAATGCTGCTGCGTCCCCGCGGTTACGCAACAGTACCGCAAGAGGGACAGCAGGGCAGAGCGCCATCCGAAAGGGACGCTCTGCAGCGCTGCAGCCAATGGGGACGAGGCTGCTAGCGTTGAAAACTGTCATCCGAAAAAGTCCATTGTCTGTCACTCAGGTGTGTGGTGGAGACAATGTCCTTTTGATCTTTTATGTTTCCACATAGTTTTGGAATTTGTCAGTAGTCCTTCCTTTGGGGAATGCATGGCTTACAACACATGCCTATTGGGATCCATACTGCCATTCCCTGAAACTTTACTGCTCTTCCCAAATGGAGACCACATTAATAAGCAAAATTATTAATAAGCCAATTTGGGGGGTTTCTGGAGGTGGGGGATCATTAGTGGCACTAACACCACCATACATGATAGAATATTCCCTTCTTCTCATTGTACTTCCAACCATGGCATTTTGATTACCATTCATGTATGGGTTCTTCATCCACAGATTCAACCAACCATGGTTTGGAAATATTTGGGGCAGAGGGGAATCCAAAAAGCAATCTTTGCTGTTTGCTATTTTATATAAGGGATGCAATTTTACTATGCCACTGTATATAATGGGACTTGAACATCCACAGATTTTGGTATCCATGGGGTATCCTGTAACCAAACCTTAGTGGATAATGAGGGCCCACTGTAACTCCTTTATGCACATCAGAATCCCATCTTCCTGTAAAGGAGGGATTAATCACTTCCTTATCCACTCAGCCAATCCTCATCTGGCCTTTTTAATGAGCCAGGAAAGTGGTTTTCACTTCATGGATTCTGTCCACATCCCCGAGCTGTACAAATTTAAAAAAGTATCCATTAAAAACCAACAGAAGCAACACTTATATCCATTGGACATGTATTAGCTATAGCATACAAATCAGGGCAGAACCAAGTGATTTCATCTGCGAGGTGCAAAGTAAATTGTTCATTGGGCTGTCAATTAGTCTGAATTCTTCTGTCATGTGACAAGGTGTAAAAGAACTCCTAACCACTCGCAACAGCTCTGCTAGGTGTTGTATATGTATATGTATATGCAGACATAATAGTGGCAGAATTTTGCTTGGGTTTTTTTTGGGGGGGGGATTTGCTGCCCACACTGCAATGGAACAGACTTTCACCTAGGCTCCAGCAATATTTGGTCAGAATTGCTCTGAATTTTCAGCCCAAGTCACTTCAGCAACTTTCTCATTTGTTTCATAGCCACCAGTTCCCATCAGAGAAACAGTGACATGGTTTATTAATGGTGAGGATCAATCTTGTGTACCACCCTGTCCATTTCCCCCAGGACTAAGTCATCTGCCAATGAAACAGAAAAATCCCAAGATCCATCGGGACAGCCTTGTATCCATCCATCTTCTGGATGAGACCATCTTAACCAGCTCCCCTCCCCCACCTTGCAGAGGTTCTCATTCCCACTAAGTCTAAACCTTAGGAGGTTATGCTCTGTCAATGGCAACATATCTATGAAATGTTCTTCCACACTAAAATCAGCCTAATCACATCCAGGACAGAAAGACAAGGTCCAGAGTGAACCCAACAGCATGAATAAGGCTTGGAACAGACCCCTGGTTGCATTTGGTGGGCATGAACTCCTGCACCACTCCTGAAAGTGAGTCGCAGTGTGGTCAAACACCATTAGCCAAGGGGTTTCCAATACCAACCCAGGGACCATGCTAGTTAACTCAGGAAGGGACACTGTTGAGCAATGGGATGGATGGTACACCAGCAGAATCCCTATTCTGTCCTGGTTATCTGCTTTCAGATACACTCACACAAACCCATTAATATGCAGGGTGGGGCTTCTGGTCTGGGATAATGAATCATTACAGCACACATACCTTGGTAATTTTCCTACTTCTCTACAGAGAACTCTGGTGGGCAAAGCTGAGCAATTATCCCCTGTCAGCATTGTCCCACTAGGTCTCTATGATACAAGTCAGGTTGGTATGATCACTGTTGATCAAGTCAGGTTGGTATGCTCACTGTTGATCAAGTCCTAGATAGCAGGTGGTATTTTTTTAATCATTCACCAGTTTGTCATTCATAAGCAGCATTTTCAACCTGGGGGAGTGTCACCAAGTCTATTCTGACTATTTGAACTAGGGGGACACTTTGGGGGTAACCAACATCTACTGTGGGTTCCTATCCCATTACAACAAAAATGTCCATCCTTGTCTTATCTTTCTCTGTGTCCTGCTTAAGGTGGTAAATGCCCAGATGAGAGCAAGTATAGGCCAATAGAACAGCCAGAGGAAAAGCCATCCTATCCAAGGTCATCCATGAAAAGCAGAAGTGTGGATAAGGGAATACAAGGCAAATGTGTGAGAGCCAATCTAAGAGTAACCAAAGTCCAATGCCAGCCAGAGGCTTACTGAAGGGAACAATCAAACAAGCAAGCCAAAGCCCAGGAAGTGACAGAGCAAGGACTATTAAATGGTGTCACATAGAAATTCTGGAGTTTTCAACAAAAGTATGCCCTCGGCCATGCGAATTTACAGCTAGCCATAAATCAGCACAACTGACCTAATTACCTCAGCATGTTCCTTTTAAAGCACCCCAAGGCTTTACCTGCTTTCTTTTCAGCTGGTGTTTAAGGGCTTGGCTAAACAGGCTAAATACCCCATCTTGCCCTATCTCAGAACACTGCAGTCTGTATGACACAGGGTGTTTGTTCTGTTCTACCCCCTCACAGTCCTCACCACCCTGGGACAGATATGGGGCTAAGATGGAGGGAAGGCAGGGTAAGGTTCATTAAAACATTATACAATAATACCCAGTTTACTCTGTTATAGGTAGCCAAAACTCAGTTTGGGCTCTGTGTGTCCACAGAAGCCCATCCAGTAGCCACTCCTTGCATCACCCTTGTTCTCCCAGGAGGCAGGAAGGAGTCATTCAGCATGTGACTGACTGGTCACATGCAGGGGGGATTAGTCACATCTTGCTGGCCCCTTCCTGCCTCCGAGTCAGATAAGAAAATGGCACTGGTGACAGCTGCAGAGATGGGCCAGTGTTCCTGTTTGAACTCTAGCCCATTTTGTTGAGGTACTGAGGGCAGAGTGGGCCAGCTCCATAGCCAGAATACATGAGAGGGAAGCTGGTGTATTCTGGCTCTTGTAGATGAGCCCCAAGTCTATAGTGCTCTAAGGAATGAAGTAATTCAGTACCTGGCTCTTTGTCTTCAGGAACTACATGGGGTGGTCCAGGTCTGTTTTGGATATTTCCAGAGCAGGGCACCAGCTTTTCTCTGGCTTAGTCTGGAGCCTGTTATCTGGGCTCTCTTCTTCCTTTTCCTAATCTGAGGAGGTATTCTGTTCAACTACTCTACCCTGTACAACTGCTCCTGCTTGAGTCTCATCACCCCTTCCATTTGAAAACCACATCCTTCCTGTTTTCAACAGGCAAGAGTAGCACCTTAACTATATCAAAAAGATAAAATATTATTCCAACAGGCAGGTGTTAAAATGCAGGGAGTCCTCCTCTCTTCTTTCCATCAAGGAAAGAGACCCCTGTCCTCCTACTCCCCCTGAAGTACAGCAGTGCAAAAGGGAACATTTTCTTTGGTATTGATCTTTTTTGGTGGTGATCCTGGTGCCATAGGAGCCCTGTTTTATTACCCAGTTTCCAGAGTTGCTAGAGCTGGTGATGGTGGCACATCCTGACAGAAGATGCTGACTCAGTGTTCACAGCACTGGGCCTGTAAGGAGGTGGGTTGATTGCAGCAACAAAGTCCCAAAGGTAGAGCAACTGAAGCAAAGACAGGAATAGCTGGATGTAGCATGTGCCTTCTGCTGCCTTTCTTGTTATGATATTCCCAGGGATCTTCTTTTTCTTGAAGAAGCTGCACACACACACCCGAACAAAACGAGGAATCATATTATTACAAGGATTGCCCCTGTGGTGAAACCAAGACTAAGTGGTTTGAGGATTGTAACCACAGAACTGTTTTCCTAATATAAATAAGGTTATTGATGAGTTTCAGGCAAGGGGTGACACTTTATTTTTCTTTCAGTTTTGTGTGATCAAAGCTTCTGGTAGACTTTAGCTATAAATATTTTTCTTGTTACTTGAAGGGGGCAAGGGATTGGAGAGACTAAGGGGGATTTTTGTAGCCTGAAGCATAGACAATGGGCTGGGAAAAGTTCAAATAAAAATTGTTTTGTCAATACTTTATGAGATGAATGAATCAATACCAGCTCATCTGGCCTTTCCCCTGCTTTAAATTAAAAGTCAGAATTGCCTTGGAAGCACTTTATGCGTTCTTCACACTGTGTCAAAAACTGAAGCATACAAAATTACTGGGGAGTAGGGAGAAATACATTGGGTCCTCTTTGCCAATGTGCAGACATCAGTTAGCTCATAAATATTTCATCTGTGGACAGTTGAACTACATGTAGTTTTGGCAATGTATCTGTGCAACATAATGAGTAATAACCCAAAAAGAATTTTCAGAACACATGCCTTATAATTTCTTAAGATGAGTTCTAAAGCAGTATCTTCAAGATGCTGAAATAAAGGAACAACACATTTGCCACCATGGGAATTTTTAATATTCTATTATATCTGCTCTATGTTGATGAGCTCAGATGCAATCAAGATATGGACTACCAACTGCTACTAAATGCAAGTTATTTTCGGTGCACCATATTTTGCTACTATGGGTTGTTGTCCCCACATTTTTACAGGGTAGAAGGAATCTTTTTCAGTCTTTTTTTAAACGGGTGTAGTGTGGTGCTCAATCTCATCTAAAAAAATAAAGTAGCAGGTGAATGGAAAGACCTCTGCTCAAGAACCTGAAGAACCCCTGATAGAGTAGACAATACTGGGATAGACATATAGTCCAATATAGTATAACGGTTTTCTTTCCAGCTTTTATCAGAGCTTGGGAAGTTACTTTTAAAGTAATTAGTTACAGTTATAATTTGGAAGTCCATAAAGTAGTTAGCTGCTCCTTTCCAAGACATGGGGTATGTGTGTCTGTTCTTATTTTCCCTCCCCTTATGAAGCAATATGTGATTGTGAATCTCAAGGAACTTCTTGTTCCTGAACAGTGCTATTTTAGCTTCACTAGAGACCCCATGAATGTCAAAAATTGGAGTTTATTGTCAAATTTCATTTTTTCATCACTTCCCAAGATCCTAGGAAAATGTCAACTAAATCCAACACAATTAGAAATATCCTTGACTGAAAGGCCAAAGCATTCTCCCTCAAGAAGTTATTAAAAGAACAATTTAGAGGCAGTTTGCTCAGTACCTGTGGAAAATTGATAGCTTGTACTTCTCATGTTCTTGAACAGAACAAAAAAAAAACAAAACAAAAAAAACAGCTACATTTGGCAAGGGCAAAGTAGAAGCTGATGACAGTTGCTTATGTAACTAAGACATGGACTGGGGTGGGAGGGAAATATAGCACCTAGGCAACCTAATCCCATGTGATTTATATTTGTAATGTTTTATATATATATATATATATATATATATATATATATATATCAAGAACAGTATGGTGGAAGGTTAGTGTTCAGAAATCCCTGAAGTGGAATTCTAAAAAAAGATTGCTAGATCAGTGAGTTTTTGACCCGGGAGGGAAGGTTTGCAATGGTTGAACCGAACTCTGTCTAAACTGGATACAAATGTCATAGATGGCACTTTAGTTTGCTTTGTTCCTTTCCTAGTTCCACAATTTATCTTAAAATAATATTCAGATCAAGAGTGCAGTGAAAGACTATCCTGTTCTGTCTCAGTCCTTTAAACAAGATATGTGCTGAGCTGTTAGAGAAAATGACCTCAGCAGACTATCGAACTGCTATATTCAGCAACACTGACTTTGTTGTTGTGTTCCTTCAAGTGATTTCTGACTTATAGCAACCCTAAGGTGAACCTATCATGGGATTTTCTTGGCAAGATTTGTTCAGAGGAAGTTTTCCTTTGGCTTCTCTGAGACTGAAAGAGTGTGACTTGCCCAGGGTCATCCAGTGGGTTACCATGGCTGAGTAGGAATTTGAACCCTGCTCTCCAGAGTCATAGTCCAACACTCAAACCACTATGCCAAAATGACTTTACTGAAGCCCAATCCATTATAGTATTGGTTTTCAGTCATGTTTCCCATCAAAAAAACAACTGCTTATATATGTTTTCCCAGAAAATGGTAAAATTTCAACTGTTCTTCTGCAACAGGGTAGAGGACCTGTGGCCTTTTGAGATGCTGGATTTACATCAGTGCCAGCCTTCATGACTAATATTCTAGCATTATGAGAGTTATAGTCCCAAAGCTAGAAGACCATAGAGCTCTCACTTCTTCTCTGTATAACATAGTAAGGGAACTGTTCCTCAGCTGGGGCTGTCCTTTAGTCAAAATAATGGGACCGCTTAGGTGTCCATCATGGCAAAAGATTGTATAGAGTTAGTTTTAGAGTAAAGGCCCTTGAAAGCCCTGAAGACCCCTTACCCTTGGTGGCCTTGCACAGGGAAAGACACGTGAAGCAATAAAGCCTGCATCTGAGGAATCTGAGTTCTTACTTCCAAGAACTCCAGGTCTCTAAACACAATAGATAAGAACTAGAATCATAGAATCCTAGAGTGGGAAAGGACCTCATGAGCCATCTAGTCCAACCCCATGTTCAAAGCAGGATCTCTAGCTAAAGCATCCCAAGCAGGTAGCTGTCCAGTCTCTTTTTGAAAATGTCCATAGAAAGAGAACCCACTATCTCTCTAGGTAATTGATTCCATTGGCAAACTGTTCTTACTATAAAGATGTTCCTTGTGAAAATTATCAACCATATGATTCATAACAACTCATTAGTGTCTATAGTTCATTTTGATCATTAGAACTCCAACAATGAAACACTCAAGCCCTATTCAGGTGCTATGAATTTGTGAGAATGAGAATGCTCTGGATTACATAGAGACCCAATGCAAATAAAAGAAGTTCTTCTCTCACACAGTTGCTGTCTATAGAGCTATGGAAGGGATAGGTCTACCACACTCCCTCTTCATGTGTTCCTTCTGTTCAAATTCATATCTGAATAGGGCCACAGTTTGCAGTACATGCATGTACAACATCCATGTTGAAATGCCAGTTCATGCAATTGCCACCTTCACATAATCCCAACTGGTCTGTGATTTTGTTGATCTAGAGGCAACTGCCTAGAAGCCATTGGTGCTTCATTTAGTAATGCAGGATTCCACATAAAAAAGCACGAGTGGATGTAAGATAAACATTTCTGCTAGTGGAGATAGTATAAGGTCAGTTCCCTTATTAGCAAAGTTCTCTATAGACAATCCCACATATATTGAGCATGTTTAGTAGAACTTGAATGTTACAAGCCCTATTTTGCCTACTTGGTGCTGGGTTTATTACTGCAGATTAAATTTCTATGTTCAAATGTGATTTTTCAAAAAGATGAAATGAGCATTGTCTTTTATGTATACTTTTTTTGATAAAAAGACAGCTTCACCAGCTGTATTTCTTTCATGCTATTTCTCAGCAGAAATGTCAAGCCCTGACCTATTTCTTTATTTTCCCATAACAGTTTGGCTATCTTTGACAGAGCAGGAGTATTGACACTACAGCTGATGTCAACACCTAAAATGCAGCTTTTCTAAGCACAGATTTCTCAAACCATTGCTACAAAATTGGCAGATGGGTGAGGAGAGTGTAGTTGAAATAAATGTGTCACATTCTGCAAATGTTGGCAGAGAGGGAAGGTAAGTCACGCTCTAAGGTATCTAAAATATGATTTGAAAGGTCATAATGCTTCAGGAACCATCTTTATACACTACTATTTATCAGTGAAAAGAAGTAAACTGAGAAATGGAGTGTCGGGAATTATTGTGGAAGGTCACAGTCCTACAGTATACAGTATACCCAGACCCAAACTATCTCTAGAAGTATAACTGATGAAACAACAGCAGTATATTTTGAAATTATATTCTTTAGAAGCCTGAGGTTCCTCGGGCATATGTTGGGGTCCTCCTGCAATGTTGTAGTGAACCAAGTGTTTGCAAGGTTCAAACATTGGGACTTTATGATCAACAGGGACTAGGGAAGTAAAGAACATTATTTATCTTACCATTCCCAATGGGAAAAAAGAAGACCTCATGACCCCCTCAGGCTCTCTACTAAGAACATTAAGATGCATGCTTAGAGATTTGTTTGTTTCTTTGTTTGTTTTTGCAGTTTAGTATACAAAAAGATAACTGTGTTAGTCTGCTTTAGCATAAAAAGACATAAAGGAATCCAGTATGCCTTTGAGATTAAATGGGAAGCGGAGGGAAAATCTACCATTTCGGTGCTAACAAAATTTCTGTATTCACAAAAGCTTATTCTAGAAATTTAATCTTCCCAACTAGTCTTAAAGGTGCTACTGAATTCCTATTTATTTATTTTTTTGCAGTTTTTGATGTCTTCTATGCAAAATTCATCTAAACACATTTTTTTGGGGGGGAGGGAATCTTACTGCTAAGGCAACCTAGAATTTTCTGTGCAAAACAATCCTATAGCGAAATTTTATTGTAACTCCCAATTGTAGCATTGCCAATGAATCAATTGAGTCAATGGGTCTACTGTGGTTGGGAGTAACCAGACAGGTTCTAGCCCACTTCTTTGCTGGGTTTCTCCCCCACCCCAGAGCTAATGTGATTTTCTGTGTATTAATCTTGCTTTCTGTGCATTAAAAAATTGTTGTGATAAAAATGTATTTCCTGTGCAGCCATTAACCTTTTTGTATTTGTTGAATAAAAGCATGTTGATTACAATAAAAAAGGAAATGAAAGGAAAAAGGGTAATTTTCCCCCTTAAAATCAATTTAAATGAATCATACTGTACCTCAAGTTGTATTATGTTGTTATACAGTGAAGAACTTCAGAGAACACAGCTTGATATGGATAAATCCAGTAATAGTTGTAACCTTTAATTCCCACAGTCATGAAGTCTGGTTGGAGGGAAAAGCTGTGTTTCATGTTAAATGTATGTACATGCCATTGTGAGCTTGATCAAAGTCTGTTGAAAAGGCATTTGATTCTAATCCGTATAACAAATGAAAGAAACTGCCAGTATCATAAATAAATTGAGTTGACTATCTTATTATTAATTTTGTTTCCATTTGATTCATGCAAGCTAGGCAAGGTAGTTGAATGAACTATTTGGGTTTGCTAATATTTATGAGTGGTTCATCACAGGAAAGTCAGTCTTGTCCAGTATCCTAGCCATGATATAGCCATTTCAATGATATAAGGTAGACTTGCCCAATCTGTGTCTGTTCATTTATTCTTGACTACTGTGCTGGCATCAGCCCCAGCCAACATGGGCAGTAATGTGTGCCTTCTAATCAAAAAGCTGTGGAACAAACCAGGTAGAGGTAGGCTGATTTAAAGGATCAAAGGAGCAATAGGCAAGGGAGACTGGACACTCACCTTCCTCTCCCAGTTTTCAGGCCAGCCCCATGCCTTATCTCTCCAGATATCCTTTCTTTCAACTGGGTTCTGATACCATAAAGGAAAGCATATGTGGAAGAAATAATGCAAGAAAATTTAGCTTTCCTGACCATAAAACCATTCACTGCAGTGAATTGACTGTCCTGAACCCAGGTTAGGAAGCACCTGAGGCAGCAGGTGATGGGTGTGTTAGAGCTGTCGGATAGTCAGTCTAGTCCAATTCAGTCACAGATTACCAGAGCAAGATGCAGGGAGAAGCACAAGAGTGGTCAGATGCTCCAAGAGTCATTAATAAGTCAGTGATCCAAATGTAAGAGTCAACAAGGAATAAATGAAGTCCTCAAAGCATAACTAGTCCAAGGTAAAACAAAAACAAACAACAACATGAGAGCCAAAGTCACTCAGGTGATGCTGTTGGAAACAAGGAGGAGCTTCTGGGAGATTTATATCCAGCTATCTAAGCAACAGCTGGGGTCTCATTAATTAGCATCTTAGATTTCACCATTGGTGAGCCCAGCAATTCTCTCTTCACTATTCAACAAAGGACAGGGGAGTGGGCCTGTTATCTTCCATATCCTCAGACTTTGGGAGAGCTTCATCATCAGGAACCACAGGCTGAGTTATGACAGGCACATTCCTGTTTAAAGACATTAATTCATTTGCACAAAATGTGTGTCAGTCAAAGCATTCTTTAACATCTGATTTTATGGGACTGGGGCTAGAGCAGCCATCTATATCTGTTCCAGTACTATAAATCAGATTTCCACATCAATATTAAAAAAAGCAGTTCATCTTTGTGACCCTGAAACTGGTATTTGAATATCAACATTCAATCCCTCACCACCCCCACCCGAAATATTAGTTTTGATGTTTAAAACTCTGTAATTTGGAATACCAGTCTTTGAGGCAGCAATACTATATGCCTGTCTTGGAGTGACTTCTATTAAAAAGATAGATCTGTAATTAATTTTAATTCAGACTTTCTCTGTCCATTTTGATATTTTCAGAAACCACTGATTTTACATGAAATTTAGCTACGCATATGGCAAAATGAAGAGGGCTCCAAACCACAAACATAGCTTTGAGGGAAAGGCAGAAATGGATTTGGAGGAGGGAAAGAAATGTCCTCAAATATTTTTGAAATGAATTATCTGGAGTATATATTTCCATTGTCACCCCTAGAAAACAGAGCCAGTGAGGAACAAGAGAAAAGATTTTGGGTTTGGTAAAGTCTTTTGCATTTATCTTGACCCTTTATACAAATTACTTTTCTTTTTTTAAAAAAAAAAATTATTGAGGGTTCTTCAAAATACAATAAAAATTACTTGTATTTAAACAAAGGGAAAAGAAAGAAAAGAAAGAAAAGTTTTGTGTATATATACATATACATATACATATACATATACATATATATATGTATATACATACACGATATATATATATATATATATATATATATATATATATATTCTCTAGAATATGTTGCTGTTCCCGGTGTGTTGGGAACAGCACTTAGGAAACATACCCAAACAATCGTAGTGCTCCATTGGCCAGCCAATCAGTAGCTTGAGGATGTTTTCCAGCACCACCTCCTTGGCCTACAGCCACATCTTTGCTTGTTGAGATGCAGTAACTAAATACTCAGCCAGTTCCCCTTGCTGTTTTAATATGCATGCATGGGGAAAAATAATGTTGCTTTATATGCTTCCCCCACGCTCCTTTATATGCTTCCCGCACCCTTTTCTTTCTTCTTTTTCCTACTGTCCTATCTTGCAGGGTAGGTTTTTTCCCCCTTCCTCTGTTCTCACCCCTTGTGCACCCAAAAACTTGAAGCCTTCCCCCGCCTTCTGTTAGGGTAATATTGCTTTAAGTGCAAAAGGAAAAATGGAGCAACAGATCACAGACTAGCACAGCTGAAGTGGGTTTGTTCACAGCTGTGGCTAGGCAGAGGGATGACTAGCAAACACTCCTATATAGCCAAAGCACATGATGTATTGTGTGTGGGTTGGTGTTGTGGAGAAAGAGGAGTGTTGTTGTTGAGTTTGTTAATGAGGTTTGCTGTGTATATATTGTATTTGTTTATACTGAAACTGAAGATAAAGACCTCCAAACATATTTGGATGAACCTTGCTATCAGTAACTCTTTTTGTGTGTGAAAGTTGGCCAGAGCTGTGGAACAGCTGCTAGCTGAAGCCTTTGTTTTTGTTCCCTTTCTGCTGCACTGTTCTGCTGTTTTGTTAGCTTGTCCCCAGGCTGTGCCAGGTGTCTCTCAGTAAACCTATACTGAGTGGACACCTTCTGCCCTGAGAAGCTTACAGATTGCACACACACAAAAAAAAAAAAACTTGGAAAGGGGTGGGAAGGAGGTGGGGATTCCAGGACCTCTTTTTCCTTCTTAGGGGTCCTCTAGCTGCCCCTGGTTCTGCTTCCTGTGGGGAGAAAAGCTTTCCTTGCAAATGCTGCACCGGATGGGCTGTTGCCTGCTTAAAGAAAAAAAAACCCCTCTGGCCAGTGGGAAGAGCCAAAGCTGGCAAGGGAGGGGGAACAGAACAGAGCAAAGTGGAATCCCATTGGCTGCCAGCCTCCCTAAAATGGAAATCCAGCATGCTACCCTCAAAGGGCAGTTGGTGTCAGAGTGGAAGGCTGAGGTGGGGCAAAGGTGAGCCCAAAAACTCACAAGAAAGTTAGAGATTACCATTCCACCCATTGCTGGAGAGACTCCTTTGCTCCCTGTTTAAAATTCATTTCTATTTTAATATGCAGTAGACAAGGGTCCCTGGACCCCCTCTTCTCTAAATGAGGCAGAGCTTTTGTATGCTACTTTCACCAAGTATCTAGACAAGTGGTTCTTAACCTGGGGTCTGGAGACACCCAGGGGTCCTCAATGTCCTCACAGGAGATCTGTGAAGGCTAGAAGGCTGCTCAGACCACCTTCTGCCTGCAGTCGAGTGGCCATGTGACAGGAGCCAAGGCAAAGGCTGGCTGGCTTGGCCTGCACATTGCTATTCAATCCACTCCAGCCACAATCTTGCAGGAAGAATCAGGAGAAAGGTTTTCCCTCCCACTCCAGTGTCATTGAGGGAAGATTTCATGGATAGTGTTGTTGTTGTTGTTGTTGTTGTTGTTAGGTATTATTATGATTATTAGGTTTTTAAATCTGAAGTATTGGGGGTCCATAGCAATAAAAGATATTTAAAGGGGCCACTGGTAAAGAAAAGGCTAAGAACCACTGGCATCATTGTGTTGTTGTTGTTGTTGTTGTTGTTGGGGTGTTAAATCTTGAGTTTAGTCTTGGGGGTCCATGGCAACAAAATATATGTAAAGGTGGTCCCTGGCAAAGAAAAGAATAAGAGCCACTGGCATGATTGTATTAGTATTAGTGTAGATGTGCATGGCATAACATATACTGTTATGTGCCCTGCTGGGGTTGCAGCATGGAGCTTGAAGTGACAGTGTTCTTCTCACACAGTTCAACTACATGGTATTATTTTAGGAAAAAAATAGTGCATGTTTTTACATGTGGGTGGTGATTGGCTGAGGGAGTGAGAGGAGGGAGGGGCCCTTGTGAGGCTGGGGGTGTAGGTGCAGATTGAGTGGCAGGAGTGGATTGTGAGGTAGACAGGGAATTTGCATGTGGGTGGTGATTGGCTAAGAGAGTGAGGGGATTGGTTGGCTATGTTTCCTAAGCCACCAATCAGCACAACATACATTCAAAACATTCTTGTACATTCTAGGCCATTTCTCAGGTGTCATGTACCACTTGTCCTACCCTAAATGGAAATCAGTTAATTATGCCATTCCTGTGGAGCTTTGCATAAATCATTACATGTCCTTTGATGATCCCTGAAGTATCAACCTAGCCCAGAGCAGGGTAAACAGGGATATAAGCAATGCCATGCATAGTGGTTTGGGTCACTTTCTTCCCCATCCAGCAAAGGTTTTCTGATGTCCAGAGCTCTACAGAGTGAATGGTTTCCATTTTTCAAAGGAGGGAAATAGTTTTTTCCTGGAAGAAATGCAATGAGTATTTGGGCACCTACTAGCTGGCCTGATGGAGGAAAGGGACTAAGCAGACGTTTGTCCCTTGTCCATGGCAGATAGTGGAGGAGAATATGAGTTCTGGTGTACACCTTGGAACCATTGGGGTGTAGGGTATTATTCTGGAACTAGCTCTCTAGGATCCTGAGACATGGGGGGTGGTGGATTCTGTCCTTGAGGTAAACCTGGGGCTAGGTCTCATTTGTAAAGTCCTGTGTCTTGGGTGGGATCCCCCAGGTTTGGCTTCCAACAGATGGCTGGCCAAACAGCAACTGGACTGACCCTGAGGTCAGATGTTTCTCCCAAGGGAAAGCTGAAGAGGTAGTCAGGGGTGACACCTGGCCTCAGTTGAACCCACATCAGGTTGTTCCTTCTCTTGCTTCTTCCAGAATTATCATGATGTAAATAGTTCTAGGTCAATAAAGTGGCCCTTATTTAACCCATGTCTGGTCTCATTATTCCACAGTAGGCCATTAAAGGTTTGTATCTTGTATTTATGGTTATGGTTCTCATACATAGAGCTTAATGGCTATGTCAATGGATTTTTTTATACTATTAAGAAGTGGAGACACAAATAAAAACATTTTAGTACTATAGATTATTTAAGAATACAAGAAATGGCTGCTTGTGATCATTAAAATTATAGCAATTGCAAAGTGGTGCTAAGTCTTTACACTACAGGAGGTTGTTCCAGTTTTCCTCAATCAAATTTAAAAGCAGCTTTAATTAAATGACACAACCTTGCATAACAACCAGAGCTCAGAATAGGAGTTAGAATCCAACCAGCACATTCCATTTCATAACATTTCATTTGGGTCTGAAACATATATACCAGGTATTCCCCACCCAGTTTATCTCCAAATATCATTGCAGTAGAATGCAGGGTTTTGGTTTTGTTTGTTTTGGTTTTTTTAAAAAAGGAGTCAAGTAGAAAAGGGGAAAAACTCCTGTAAACACCTTTTAGGATCCCAGTCCCAGAAAACACATACTGAAAAAAGAGGGTTGCATTATTATTATTATACCTTTATATAGAATTACTGCAACTGGTACATTTTTTGCATGAAAAAAACCCTGAAATATTCTCAGAAATATCCACATCCTTACACCTTCTTACATGTTTGTTATTTCCCTTTGCAACTGCTTTAATTTATTGAGAGAGAGATAATATGTGATCAAATCAATCAGCAATCATAGGGGAAGTGTGATGACTTAATGGCACTATGTAACCAAATAAGTTGGCTATGTAATAGCATCTTGAAGAAGAATCCAATTTTCCTGCCATTACTGAATAACTGAAAATTTTCACTCCTTTTCAACTTCCGTACCCCCAACTATAACTTAAACGATGGAATATTTTTTCATGGAGGAATTATGGTTCAGTAATGTAGTGGTTTGAGTGCTGGCCTAAATCACAGGGAAACTAGGGTTCAGGTCACTGTTCAGCCATGGAAATCCACTGGGTGACCTTGGGCAGTGTCTCGCTGTTTCAGCCTCAGAGGAAGGCAAATCCTGAACAAATTTTCCCATGAAAACTCTGTGACAGGGTCAGGATAAGTCAAAAATGACTTGGAGGAACACAGTAACAATAACAATGTACCTATTCCTTGAATTTGGCATGCAGATAAATGGACTTGCTCTTCCTGTATCCAGTAAAAAGCTCCAGTCTGACTGCTTACATATTTTTCAAAGCAAGTGACATGTAAAAGCACTAACTTAATATCCCCTCCTCAAGTGTTTCTCTGTCATCCTTTATACACAAAAAGCTATACTTCTGAACAAAAGAACTTCATAATTGCTTGTCACACTTTAAGACATCTTTTTATGCAATTACTTGTACCATCACAATGGCACCAGAATCTTGTTAAAAATAAAATACACTGTAATGTTTTCTCCCACCAAACCACCCACTCCCTTTTATTGCAATCATCCCATTCTTAAATTGCATTTGGTACTCAGATAATGTTTATCCCAAATCTACATTTGAAGTATCAGTTTTTATGGGTGCATGCTTGTAGAAATATTTGTTTTTCTGCTTTAAATGAAAATAACAGCAACTGGATAATTTCATATTTCTAAACTGTTTTAATTTGTTAATTATGTTTACTGTGTTATTAGTTTATTTAAATGGTATTTATTTCTTAAACTGCTTTCACTTGTTTATATTGACTTCCCTTGTATTCCACTCTGTGATCTTTTCATACAGGGTGGGGTAGAAATATTTTGATGATGGTGAGATTCTTGTTCATATTATATTAAAAGTTAAAGTAGTGATTTCTTCATAGATGCACTCATAAGTGAAGAAGTTTACTGCTTTTTTATTTAACCTCAACTACAAGATGTAATGGAACCTTAATTAGTATGTGTGCATTGTGCGCCTTCTAGTCATTTCTGACTAGATGGTAACCACATCATGGGTTTTTTTTTTTTTTTGGTAAGATTTGTTCAGAGGGAATTGCCTTTGTCTTCCACTGAGGCTGAGAAAGTGTGACTTGCCCAAGGTCACCCAGTGGGTTTCCATGGCCAGGTAGGGATTCAAACACTGTTCTCCAGAGTTCTAGTCCAACACTCAAAATGCTACACCATGCTGGTTCCTTCAATAAGTATAGTAAATGCTATTTGCCATCTATTGACATTCCATTATAACACTAAAAGGCAAGTAAGATCAAATAGAAATTGTTGATATTGCATTTGTGCAACTTGGACTTTCCTCTTTCCTGTCAGTAAAAATACAATCACAGAGTATACAACTATTTGTTCTCTTTGAATGACATCCAAAAGTTGTGGTCTGAGGCCAATCTGTTTTATCTTCATAATGGTTGGACTGGCCCTGAAGTGATGGCAAAAAAAAAAAAAAAAAAAAAAAACCTGATCAAAAACAAGCTACAGATTACACTGAGTATATGCTGTTCGTTATTTGTGTTTTCATTGTTTTTTAAATTAATTGCAGGTGATTGTTGACTGGGACATTGCACGTATGGAAGCAGAGCTTTATTTCTTCCAGCCCTGGCCATGACTGGTAGAAAAATATCTCCACTACCCCATAACGTGTAGCTGTGATAATTAGACCTGATATAAGGCAGCTCCCTAAAGTTGGCTCTGTTTTGCAGTAGTTAAGATGCATAGCACCATGCACCATTGCTACTTATATGACCACAGTTTTCTTATGCCTGCCCTCTTCCTGTCTAGTCAATATTAAACAGCAAGAACATAGATATTTAAAGTTAAGGTGACCTTCTCATGGCATGACATGCTCCTTTTTAAAGGGCAGTACAGATTTGTTGCCGGAGTCATTATAGTTGCCAGGACTGTCTTGGCATTGACATTGGATACAACGAGCAGCCTGACAAAGCATTTCAACATTTGCTACTTGGAAGTATTCAGTATGATTTTATTTAAACTTTAAAAAAAAAGACTTAAATTTTCTCCAGAATAACATTCTCTTGAGCATACACATTTAGAAATGCACTCTAGTCCCTTTCATTACTCATTCTTGTGGATATAGTTGGAAAGTTGCACTGCAAAATGGTACTAGAACGTCTACATTTCTGTTTCTATTTTACTATTAGCTTACTTTTTCTTAAGTATCACATTTAGCAGCAGGATCCTGCCCATGTTTATTTGGATATCCATTCTACTTTATACAACAGGTCTTACTTATGGGCAGTTGGACTGAAGCTTCTTTTATGGGATATAGTTCTGATGAACAGATAAAAAAATGTTACCCAAATTCCTTCAAGCTCAGTTTTTTCAAGAATGACTGTTTGCCAGTTTTCGACTCCCTAATGGAATAAGTTAAATGAGGCTGAAAAGCACTTACATTTCAATATATCAGGTCTGGTATGTGTGTGGGCGGTGGAGGGCTAAAACTATAATGACGAGGTTCTAAAATAAATTAACTTAGGCTTTAATTTTCTCTCTCTCTCTCTCTCTCTCTCTGGCTTTTCTTTGCAAATGAAGATTCAGGAAGGACCCATCCCACACTTTCTGGAAGCATGTTGATGACTGAAAAGGCCAATACAAGATAAACAAGTCCAGTTGCAGAAAGCACAGCAGAAGGTCTCCTTGGGTGATGTTTTTGAGTTGTGATTCTTTCTGTGTTGTCGTTTCTCTTCAAGACTTGTTCAGTGTGAGTTCTCAAATAAGACTGCAGCATTGTGGATAGTGTGTCTCCATGCCTCCCAATGTGACGCCAGGGCACACCATTGTTGGTGATCAATTTGGTCAAGCCTGAGATGTTGTTTCAGGGAATCCTTGTATCGCTGTTTTGGAGCACCTCTCTTACGCTGACCTGTGGTGAGTTCACCGTAGAGAACTATTTTTGGGAGGCGATGGTCCTCCATCCTAGAGATGTGCCCTGCCCAGCATAGCTGTGTTCTCAATATCATGCCCTCAATGCTGGTGATCCCTGCTTGCTAAAGGACAGCAACATTCATCACATAATCAGTCCAGTGTATATTTAGGATTGTACGTATACAGCGCTGATGAAGGCGTTTGAGGAGTTGTAAGTGTTAGCGATAGATGACCCATGTTTCAGATTGGTAAAGGAGAATAGACAGTACAATGGCTCTATACACACTGATTTTTGTGCTTCGCCTCAGGTGTTCTCTTTTGTAAAGTCTTCCAAATGCGCTATATGCCTTTGCTAATCTGTGATTGATCTCTTTGTCAATCTTGGCACCTGAGAAGATAATGCTTTCCAGGTAGGTGAACTGCTGAACAGACTTTAAGCACATATTTTCCTATGGCAATGTGGGGATGGTAGTGTTCGTCCTGTGATGCAGGTTGACTTCCAGCCCAAACAGCTCTGCAGCTGTTGCGAAGCAGGATGTCAGGCACTGCAGAGCTGCTTCTGTGTGGGCAACAAGGGCAGCATCACCAGCAAAGAACAGCTCACGGACTAGATAGTTTAGAGTCTTAGTGTGAGCCCTCAGACGGCTTAAGTTAAACAAGCTACCATCAATACAGTAACGTATATAGATGCCGTCTTCTTCTTCGAGCTCTGCCATAGCCCTTTGGGGCATCATGCTGAAGAAGATTGTAAATAAAGTTGGAGCAAGAACACAGCCTTGCTTCACTCCATTAGTTATTAGAAAGGGCTCAGAAAGAGCATCACCATACCTGACTTGACCGTGCTGGCCCTCATGTAACAAGATAATCATTTTAAGGAATTTGGGGGGACATCCTATCTTTCCAGGATCTGCCACAGACCTTTTCTAGTCACAGCGTCGAAGGCTTTGGTGAGGTCGACAAGTGTTACATAGAGATCCTTGTTCTGCTCTCAAATGGCAATAATTCTCATTGAACTCCAGTGGATTTTACTTCTGAGTAGATGTGCAGAAGATTGAAATGCTTGGAAGTTTGTGAAAGCCTTTATCCTGCTTGCAGCCTTTAAAAACAAACAAATAAACAAAAACTACAGAATGTCTCAGAGCCCTGGTTAACTATGGTTGGAAAATAAATCCACAGAGGATGTAGTTGTAGTTTAGGCATATGGAGATGTTTGTTTTACTTTCATGATATTGTCTTTGATTTTATTTTGGTGGGAGGGAGTCACTTCTTGTATGATTTTTTTAAAGTAGGTGAAGGCTTTAGATACCTTGAGTTACTTTGTATTGTAACTGTATTTATGTTGTATTCTATGCTGTATTGTAACTGTGTAACTGTGTATTTATGTTGTGTACGTATTGTAGGTTTGTTTTGCTTTGCCTCTTTGTACAATAATAAAGATGTTTTAATGTGTGTGTGTGTGTTACAAATATATTAAATACACCCCCCGCACACCTTTTCCCAAGTCTGACTAGGTTTACTCTGAATCCTTCCCCAGATATTGTCATGATGGTGGCATCAGTGGAATTGAATAACTTCTCAAAGTCATGAGCCAATTTGTCACATCAGATGACTAAGGGGCTCAATCACAACAATCCCCAAACAACTCTACCAGATGACAACTTGCCATCCTTCAATGTATCCCTCAATAGACATAAGAAAGTGTTCTCACTTATGTTGGGTCATCGTTGCTTTCTGACGTGTTCCACTTGTGCTATTGCTATTGTCTGGCTTGTTTCATTTCCTGTATATGTGTAAACTAGGGAACCTTATAAGCCCTGCAATGCTAGAGAAGATTCTTGGGGCAATTGTTAGTAATTGCTTGTCCATTGCTAAATGTTTTCCTTGGTTTTTTTCTGGGTTGTAAGGCCATGTTCTGGAATAGTTTCTTTCTGACGTTTCGCCTGCATCTGTGGCCGGCATCTTCAGAGTTGTGCCAGCCAGCTGTGCCAGCCACAGATGCAGGCGAAACACCGGAAAGAAACTATTCCAGAACACGGCCTCATAGCCTGGAAAAAAACCAAGGAAAATCTATGGATGCCGGCCGTGAAAGCCTTCAACTTCACATTGCTAAAGCTGGATCAGTGGTTCACACAAGGCAAGAGTTCTTTTTATCAACCAGGTTCTGATACTTTTTGGAATTCTGTGTGTTTTTGTCATGATGATTTCCATATCCTTAAGGATGGAATTACTTGACATGCTTGCTGAGGGCACAGTTTTATTTGACTGAGTTGCTAAGTAAGCAATCAGTCTTCTAAAAGTTGGGATGCAGCTTGGAAACTGTTCATTTTCTAGCCATAAAAATGAATCATGTCACTTATTTCTTTTCTCAATAAATTATTAATAATTATCATCAGTGCTCTTGAATGGCTGTGGAGCACCGCTGCTTGTTTTGTATGGGTGGCTATCAATACAGAAATCTTCTAGAAACTTGTAATAATTTTACCTTTCTAAGATTTGTTTGCCAAAGTAGATTCAGACATCTCAGGCACATAGAACATCTATTCAAATGCAGAATTCTATGACAGGCTGTAATGTTTCTTGATTGCTATTATCAAGCCATTCAGTCAAAAATGCCGTCATCTTGCATAGACTTTTGCATATGGAATGGGGTAAAAATCACTGCAGGAATGTTTGTCTGGGAAATAGAACTCTGATGCATTGTGTATAGCTTTCAAAGGTTCTAAGAAAGTAAAAAAGACTCCCAGAGACTCCAGATTGGTAAAGTACAATGGACCATACACAATTTATGAACTTCATAGATGTCCCTAACTCTGTCTGTTTCTTCACTCCATTGTATAATGTTTGATAAGGCAAGCTGTAACTAAAGCAAACGTTTCAACATTAGGACCACAATTCAAGAGAAGCCCAAATGGATAGTCACAAATGCCAAGTTTCTTATTTCCATTTTCTGAAGAGGTTCTCCAGCCTGCAGCAGCCTTTTACCCCATTCCACCGGGCCAGGAGGCTGTAGTGGGGCCTTGAGGACTTCTTGGCAGCGAGGCAGCAGTGGGAGGGGGGCGTGGCCAGGAGTGGCTGGCGTCTTAAGCCACTCCCACCCACTCAGGAACACCAGCCAGTAGCCAGGACTCGAAGCCAGCAACTGGAGTCAGCTAAGGCCAGGAATGGAGTGGGGGCGAAAATTGGAATTGTGCTGGGGAAAGGGAGGTATGGTCGGAACAGAGTGAACAGATGTTACAAAAGAAGGCAGTATCGCTGTTTGTCAGCTATCCCACCTTCAGTTCACCCTGTTTCCCGGAATGGATTGGAGAGTGTACCAACCATTCCACAGAACCTTACTTTGCTCCTCTGCAATGCCAGGTCGGTTAAGAATAAAACTCATATTATTTACGATCTACTCTTGGATGAGGATGCCGACCTGGCGTGCTTCACAGAAACCTGGCTGGGAGAGGATAGCGCTGTCACATGGGCGCAGGCCCTCCCAGCCGGGTATTCTGTCAGTGAGCGGGTGAGGGGAAGTGGGCGGGGGGGCGGAGTGGCTCTGGTTTATAAGAACAATCTGACCTTGACCAGGATACCTGTCCGAAACACAGTCCACTTTGAGTGTATGTACCTTAGCCTAAGGACCAGGGATAGTTTGGGGATTCTGCTAGTATACCGACCACCCCGTTGTCTAGCAGACTCCCTAACTGAGCTGACACAGCTGGTCTCAGAGTTGCTGTTGGAGTCGCCCAGACTTTTAGTTCTGGGCGACTTTAACATTCCACTCGAGACCAGCTTGACAAATCTGACTGGTGCAGCTCGGGAGTTCATGGAAACCATGACAAACATGGGCCTATCCCAATTGGTCATTGGGCCCACACATTGTGCGGGTCATACTCTCAATGCGGTCTTTAGTACGGAACAGGAATATCCGTGGGCGGCGGTTATTAAAACCGCCGCATTGTCATGGACGGATCATTTCCTGGTCAAGACTGAACTAAGAGTCTCTTCCCGCCCCACCGGGGGTGGTGGACCCATTAGAATGGTCCGCCCCCGAAGGCTAATGGAACCAATAGGATTCCAGAAAGCCTTGGAGGGTTTAATGGTTGGTAACGCCGGTGACCCTGTCGAAGCTTTGGTTAATACCTGGAACACCGATCTTACCAAGGCTATTGACACGATCGCTCCCAAGCATCCTTTCCAACCCGCCTCTAACCGTAAGCCATGGTATACTTCAGAGCTTAGGAAAATGAAGCGGGTTGGACAACGACTAGCGCGCAACTGGCAGAAAACTCGACTCTTATCCGACAGGACTCGACATAGGAATTTTCTTCGGTCATATCGAGAGGCAATACGTGCAGCGCAGAGATCCTTCTCCTCTGCACGTATTGCGTCTGCAGAGTCCCGTCCAGCAGAGCTGTTTAGGGTGGTAAGGGAGATGACGCAGGTTATACCTGCACAGAACCCATTGCTTAACTCAACAACGGCCTGCTGTGATGCATTTAACAAATACTTTGCAGATAAAATCTCTCGGATAAGAGCCGACTTAGATGCCAGCATTTTGACAGAAACAATTGACGAGGTGTCCAGCAACTCCGTTGATGTAAGTTTACTGAATCAATTTCAATCTGTGAGTACCGAAGACGTGGACAAGCTACTTGGTAGAGTGAGGAAGACGACCTGCCCTCTTGATCCTTGCCCTTCATGGCTGGCCATTGGGGGGGGGGTGTCTTGATGGTGTTCCTTAAGGACATCATCAATGCATCCCTCAGGGAAGGGTGTGTTCCATCTTGTTTAAAGGAAGCGGCGGTTAGGCCGCTCCTGAAAAAACCTTCTCTAGACCCCCTGGACATGAATAACTATAGGCCGGTTTCTATGTTACCATTCTTGAGCAAAGTGATCGAGAGGGCAGTTGCTCTTCAACTCCAAGTGGTCTTGGATGAAACTGATTATCTAGACCCATTTCAAACTGGCTTCAGGACGGGATTTGGAGTTGAGACTGCCATGGTTGCCTTGACCGATGATCTGCATCTAAGCATCGACAGGGGTAATGTGTCCCTGTTGGTGCTTCTGGACCTCTCAGCGGCTTTCGATACGATAGATCATGGCATTCTCCTGGATCGCCTGAGAGGGTTAGGAATTGGAGGCACTGCGCTCCAGTGGTTCCGGTCCTTCCTCTCGGGCAGGTCCCAGAGGGCGCGGCTTGGGGACAGCTGCTCCAGCAGAAAGGAGCTTACTTGTGGTGTTCCACAGGGCGCCATCCTGTCCCCGATGCTGTTTAACATCTATATGAAGCCGCTGGGTGAGATTATTCGGGGTTATGGGGCTGGGTGTTATCAGTATGCTGATGACACCCAGATCTATTTCTCCTTGTCCTGATCATCGGCCTCGAATCCCAATGGCATCTCTCCTCTTAATGACTGTCTTAAAGCTGTAATGGGCTGGATGAGGAAAAACAGATTGAGATTAAATCCAGACAAAACGGAGGTGCTCAAGGTAGCGGCCCTGAAACCAGGAGTTGAGTTGCAACCTCCAGTCCTGGACGGGGTCACGCTCTCCGTTAAGGACTGTGTTCGCAGTCTGGGGGTGCTCCTTGATTCATCGCTTCAGATGACGAGTCAAGTGAATGCGACGGTCAGGAGCGCTTGTTATCAGCTTCGGCTGATACGCTAGCTGTGCCCTTTCCTGGAAGTAAGGGACCTTGAGACTGTGGTGCACGCGCTGGTAACCTCTCGTCTAGATTTCTGCAATGCGCTCTACATGGGGCTACCCTCGTGCTTGGTCCGGAAACTTCAGTTGGTACAAAATATGGCAGCTAGAGTGGTCTCAGGAACATCTCGGAGAGATCATATAACTCCAATACTAAAATCTCTCCACTGGCTGCCTATCAGTTTCCGGGCCCAGTATAAGGTGTTGGTTATTACCTTTAAAGCCCTAAATGGCTTGGGTCCAACTTATCTCCGGAACCGCCTCCTCCCATACAATCCTCCCTGCACACTCCGGTCCTCTGGGAGGAATCTGCTTCAGCCACAAAAATCTAGGCTGTCTGCAACCTCCCAGAGGGCCTTTTCAGTAATCACCCCCAAATTGTGGAATGGCCTGCCGAATGAGATCCGTCAGCTGACGAGCTTGGGTAGCTTTAAAAAAGCACTAAAGACGGATCTCTTTTGGCAGGCCTTTCCTGATTAGATCCCGGCCTCAGGAACTCAGTCTCCTGGCTTTTTAAAAATTATGTATATATTTGTTTTTAATGTGTTTTTTTAGCTAGAAGGTTTTAATCTTATTGTGTTTAATGTCTTTTTATGTGGGAGGGTGGGGGTGGGTGATGTTTTTAGTCATTATTATAATGTTTTAATTGTTGGAAGCCGCCCCGATTGTTTTTAGCAGAGAGGCGGGGTATAAATAAATTTTATTATTATTATTTATTAGTACTTTCTCAATACTCCTATTCTGCATTCTGTCAAGAGTTCTGTTTTTAAATACAGTGGGCCCTTGGTATCTGCTGGGGTTTGGTTCAGGATCCTGTGGATACTGAAATCCATGGATGCTCAAGTCCCATTGTGTACAATGGCAAAATCAAGGTCTGTTTGGGGGAATTTTTTTTGGGGGGGGGGTATTTTCAAGCCATGGAAAGTTGAATCCATAGATATGGAGTATGGAGGACCGACTCTCTCTCTCTCTCTCTCTCTCTCTGGATTTGTCCTTCGAGCCTGTGCAATGGATTTTTCTGGTGGAGCGCAGCGTGCACAGAACTGGCCTCACCCTTTAAACCAGAGATTCATCTGCCGTGGCCTTGCAAGCATGGACGTGGCAGCGAGGTCCTCGGGCCATAGGTTTGATTAGAGTTTCCTTCTCTTAGATGGTTGACCTTACAGGGTTGGACGAGCACCATCTGCCCGGGTTTGGGATTAGAGTTTTCCTTCTCCTAGGACGGTTGCCACAAGGCTAGAGAGCCCATCCTGCCCTTTGACGCTCTTTGTCAGACCCTTCGGTTTTGACCTGTCTGGCATGGGAGACCCTACCAGTGGCTATTATGCCACCGCCAGCATAGCTCTCTCTCTCTCTCTCTCTCTCTCTATATATATATATATATATATATATGGTTGTAACAATAGTATGACTGACCTGAGCTCAAGTTGGAATGCTGCTAAGGACCAGTGTCTACCAGTTGAAGACCAATATTTACAGTCGGTCCTCCATATCTATGGATTCAACCTTCCATGGCCCACTTTAACATTCTTATGCTGGCATAAACTGAGTTGTTTTTATGCTGGCAAGAGAAACCCCCTACCAGACCTACCATTACTATCATTAAAGAGGTGTGAAAAGGCTTCCCCAGCAGTAGTGGAGCATAAATGGAGCTGTGTTTACTTCCGGGGTTGAGATCTCACAAGGAGATGCTAGCACATGAAAAGTGAAAAATTAAGCCCTCCCCCCCAAAAAAAACCCACCAAAAAAGTTAACACAACCACAAAAATACACATTTAACATCCCAAGTAAATGGGAGGGTCATAAAAAGAGTGTCCCTTTCTGGCTATCCCAATCACACCTGGAAGTGTTTGCCTATTGATGCTGCATTCAAGTGAGTACAATGTTGTGCGGATTTAAACACCAGCAATGCCTGCAGAAAATTGCTACGGCATTCAATTGACAGCTTGGACAATGTTGTCTGGTATGTGTGCCCTTTTGCGATCAAATAGGTGTCCTTATGATGCCATTTTTGCATGGTCTGATAAAGCCCTTACTCACTCAACCCAACTTGCCTAAGTTTCCCCCTTTCTTTTAAACAATGCTTTCTCATCTGGCACCACAGCCGTAGTAACTCTATTTGAAGTGAGGAGAAAGGATAAGCACTTTAATTTCTACTCCCTTCTCTACTGGTGTATGCTGATCATGCCCAAAAGAAAAACCTGGGTTTGCTTTTGGGAAATGTCCCCCCCCACACACACACCCCAAAAAAAGGGTAGAGGTTTACTTCTAATCTAATTGGCTCAGAAAATAAATTGCCTATTTGAGGGAAATAAATTGGTTTGTTTTCCCCCCCTAACTAATCTGACCATAGACAAGGGAAGGACACCTATTATCAGAATTCAGCTCTCCCCAGCATTCATTCTACTATACTACATCAGGTTTTGTTATTATATATTTTTAATATTTTATCAGTCTATCGTGGCTATTATTTCTACTTTTGAACAATCAGGGCTACGATGGACTGCCACTGGAAAATCTTGAAACAATAATCCTAAAATCTGTTATCATGAGAACATCAACAAATGTATGCATGTCTTTGAAATTTTTATCAACAATTAGAAGAATTCACACAACTAATGTTGGCAATGTAAAGTCAGTTGGTGAAAAATCAAAGACAGAAAATAGTAATTCCCATAAAATGCCTCCTCTCCTTCTCTTCCCTTTCCAAGATTAGCTGTGTATTCTGAGTAGAGGTGGTTGAATAAAAGAAAGACAAATATCCAAAAATCATTTTAGTGGTTGATTAGAAGTAGGGACATAAGAAGTTGTCCTATACCAACTTCAGACCATAGGTCTGTCTTGTAAGGTATTGTTTACGCTGCCTGTCAAAACCATTCCAGATGTCTGGAGCTAATACAGGTTGAACCTGGGCTGTTTTGGATATCATTGATGTGCTGTCCCATAATTTTATTTTTTATTATTATCATTATTATTATTATTATTATTATTTTCACTCTTTTCTCTGGAATTGCATTTATGCTGGCTAATGAAGAATGAAGTGTGGGAAGTTTGAGAACGGCTACTTAAAGTATCACTGCAAAAGCATGGGGAACTATTATTAGTCACAAGAAACAAAGAATTTTGACAGTCAAAGCATTGTAGTATTTGTTTAAATTTTTGTATATCATCTTTCATTATTTCATATTTCAGGTCACGCAATTGGAAAACCTGGCTGCGTTTTTACTATTTTCCTTATCACCTTGCAACTACAGCAGTTTATCAGATCACAGATTAAACTATGAACCCATAAATTTCTACTTCAACTCTTCTTTTTCCCAATTACATGCTAGATAACATTAGGCAATTCATCCTTTTCCCCATCCACACTCTCAGGAAAAGTATGTTTCTTGCCTTAATAAAAATATTTTAAAGATAATTTAGAGATCAATGAGAAGTTATGTGGACTTGGAAGTATTAAATGTTAATTGTTGTCATCTAAGGTTACTTGTTTGTAATCCCATGTGCACATTCCCAATGGATTCATTTGATCTGAATATGGTAGGACTAACTTTTGGCTAGACACACATATATAGAAGCGTATAGTGAAATGTTTGAAGTTAAAGCAGCTTTCCTCTAGCTGATGCCATTCAGAGCCTTCAAATTTTAATTCCCATAGACCCTGCCAGCATTTTCAGTGGTGAGGAATGCAATTAAAGTCCAGTTGAAGCTGATGAACACCAGCTTTGTGAAACTAGTCTATAGCATAGTCAATTTGCTAGGCTTTGGTATAGCTTATAGTAAAGAAAGCAAAATGGGATCAACAGTAGTGCAAGATCTAGAGATGTGAATGTTTATCCCCACTCAGATGCAGACATCATTTATAAACAAAAATATGTTTGAGTTAAGATTGAAGACCAACACTGTTGTGCCACCACCCTTTAGAAAAATGCCCTACAGAAGTGGATGTAACATACATTGTAAAAATGGGTGCTTCAGTGTGGCCCAGAGGGATGTTTAGTAAAAACCTGTTCAGTGGTAACAAGTGCCTATTCACATGAACAGAACCTGTGTCTGCAGGCATGGGTATGCATCATTTCTTCATATTAACAGTACAAAGCACTATTTGGCCCAAGTTATGATATTTATGTGACACACTGAACATATGAAAAGCAATTGCATTTGCTATAAATAACTTTTGAATGACATTAATCACCATTGACTCAGTTCATAGGATTCCTACTCAGAATAGGCTTTTGTTTGAGATTTGGGAGTTTGGGTAATTTGGATGGGTCTGGATGAGCTTGTGTGAGAAATTGCAATTTTATTCTGTCATAGCAATCACTGACCTACAGGCTTACTCAGAATTAAGAGGCTTACTGCACACTGAAGTAAAGCACCAGGCCAGCCAGAAGGTTTGGCTTTCCGTGCTGCCTTACTGCATGATGTTGTTGTTCTTCTGTTCCAGTCCCATGGGAAAGGTAAAACCATGCCTTTTTGCTAACCAGAAAAATCTGTTAATAAAAAGATGTGGTTTTATCTCTGCCTCCCATGGGACCAGAATGGCAGAACAATGACATCATGTGGTAAGGCAGTACAGAAAGCAGGATCTTACGGCTGCATAGCCACTTTACTTTGGCATGCAGTAAGCCTCTAAGTCTCATTGAATTTAATGCAACATTTTCCCAAATAAGTGTACATATTATAGTTTGATGGAGTGGGAGAAATAGTCACTAAATACAATGAAATGGGAGACATTTTAAATTACCAGAAAAAAGATAATTTCTATCTTAGGAAAGGGTAGGCAAATCTATCAGTTTTGCTTTCTCCCATATTATAAATTTGGAAATACGATAAATTCTTAACAAAAATTAACTGAAATAAAATCCTCACTTATCCTTTTCAGTCTTTGCCACCCTCATCCACTGCAAATATCTCAGCTGCATGTCCCATGGTCCTAACAGAGAATAGCTACTATCACAAAAATAACAAAGTCCCCTTTGCATTTTATGGTGAATGCAGGCAGGGGAACATATATTAAGTATGCAGAGCATGTACTGTGCTTGCAAGCAAAGAAATGGAAGCTGGTTATATATTTTATTACCTACCAGAACCAAAAAGGGAACAGAGCAACTTGATTAGAAAATGACCTCTACTTAATACTTTTACAATTTATTTTGTTGGCAGTCGTGATCACACTATATATTTCTGAAGTTACTAATTTTCATTTGAGGAAGGGAATGATAAAATGTTTAGGATTTAATTTCAGGGCTCATGCCTGAAAATAGTTTCATGTGAAAGAGTCATCCAGCACCTGTAAAGAGGGATAATGCTGACGTGCAATTGTATCCCCGCTAAAGGAAGAGGCACTTTGACCAAAGATTGCAACAGCCAGGAATGTACCAGAATATAAAACTGATCCCTTTTAAACAGGTTAATCCTTCCTAAGAGAGAGACAGAATTGGAGCAAATATAGTCTATGTGGCCCTATCAATTCCACAGCTTAAAAAAAAACAACTAGTGTTACTTGAATTACAGGGGGTCTGTGGGACCCACTCATAAAATCATAGAATTGAAGAGTTGGAAGAGACCACGAGGGTCATCCAGTCCAACCCCCTGCCATGCAGGAAATCATGATCAAAGCATCCCCGACAGATGGCCATCCAGCCTCTGTTTAAAGACCCCCACCATGCTCTGAGGGAGTGTGTTCCACTGCCGAACAGCTCTTACTGTCAAAAAGTTCCTCCTAATGTTGAGGTGGAATCTCTGTTCCTGGAGCTTGCATCCATTGTTCCGTGTCCCAGTCTCTGGAGCAGCAGAAAACAAGCCTGCTCCATCCTCAACGTGACACCCCTTCAAGTACTTAAACAGGGCTATCATATCATCCCTTAACCATCTTTTTCCAGGCTTAACATACCCAGCTCCCTAAGTCTTTCCTCATAAGGCATGGTTTCCAGATCTTTCACCATTTTAGTCGCCCTTCTCTGGACACACTCCAATTTATCAATATCCTTTTTGAATTGTGGTGCCCAGAACTGGACACAGTATTGTAGGTGAGGCCTGACCAAGGCAGAATAGAGTGGCACTATTACTTGCTTTGATCTAGACACTATACTTCTATTGATGCAGCCCAAAATCACATTGGCCTTTTTAGCTGCCACATCACACTGTTGACTCATGTTCAACTCGTGACCTTTGAATTATGATATTATATTGGGGAATTTTAATTAGCTCAAAGATCTGGCTGAGAGAGGTTGGGTAACTGGCAGCATCTTTTTACCTATGTAATAACTGAGGAGACTACAAGCCAAAATGAAATAAAAATGGTTTTTATTTGAAAATAATCACAGAAGCATTCACACATGCACTCACTCTCACAAGCTATCACACATGGCTACCAGAGAATTGGGATAGAGGAATAGATTCAGTGGATGATGGGCTATAATTACCTGTCCAAAGAGCAGAGGTTCATGTAGTGAACAAATACTCAGGTGTGAAGCTGAAGATCACACAGCAAACTGTCAGAGTAATGAAGTGTATGCAGCTGTGCACACTTTGGTTCTGTTTTGGGGTAATATTTATACTCAATATTGTACCCTTAAGGGGTGTTTTCAGTGGAAGAAAATGTTTGTGTGAGTTTCCCAGAGCACAGACCATCGAAGCTCTGGCTTTGTTAATTGCCGTTAATGGTTGGAACATTAAGTCTGATGGGTTTGAGGTGACCTTGTATTATTGGATAGGCAGAAGTGTCAAGGGAGACCTTTACAGGGTAATGGGTTATCCAATTTCTTGCTTGTGTTGGCGTATGACTCGTGGCCAGGTGTGCCCAGGTTGGATTAGCACATTCATCCTTAACAGCCTGTCTAAGGTTGGGGGTTGGGGTTCTGCATAACCAGTCCTGGGCATATGTGAGTTTTAGGAATTTTCTGAGACTACTTCCATTAAGTCTCTGGTGACCTCTCCATGAATGCTTCTGTGGAGGTCCTGGTCAACCAGGCCCACTTGAACTATTGTTTCATGTCAAATCTATGAATTATTGCCAATTAATAAGTGATTGTTCAGGAGGGGGTGCAAGGGCAGGTAACACTAGAATGACTGGACTTTAATTTCAGCTGGAGCTATTTGGGAGTAAATTACAGTATCAGGAATTCCTAGGAATTTCTCCTGGAATTAAAGTAAGAGCAGAATTGAAAGAAGACAAGGACATGGCTATCCCCAACTCAAGATTTATCAAAGACTCATAATACTTGTGTAGGCATAACTCAGTGAACAAAACCTCTGACAAAGAAGTCTTTTATGCCTGTTCAGCCCCCCTTTTCCTTTTTGTCCTCTGTCTAGCTGGAGTTTTTCTAGCAGCTTCAGCATTGGGAAGATGGTGAAAGGGAGCTGGAGAAACAAAACTTTTGGTGTCAGATTGCAGTACTGTGTTTGCAATAAACAAGGTTACAAAGTCTGAGCTGTGAAAGAATAGGATTCTACTCTAGCCAATCCTATTATAGCCATATCTGCTTGCCTACAACAGGAAAGTAAATAACAGCTGCCTCCAGAACCCTTTCCTGAGTATTCATGAAGAGCAAAACAAAGAAAGAGAAGAGCAGATTAGCCTGCCATACCAGCTCCCCCCAACATGTTAGAAAAGCATAATTCTGGCTACAAAAATCAGAAGTAAGAAAAGTGGAGGTTGTGAAATAAAAAGTCATCCCTGGATATATTTTGGAAGAAGCCTTCAAGATGCTTCAAAATGTTTTTGTTTTAGTTTACTTATGCAATGCTTACCTGCCTGGATTGCTTCATTTCACATGTGCCTATTGTTTGTTTTGAATAAAAAGTTTATTGAAACATGTTGGACTGCTCTTCTTTTTTCATGTGGAGTACTTTTCCCTCTGGTACCAAATTTTCAGCTAAAGAAGTAACATCTAGGAACACATCTACTTTGTTAACTGAGGTATTCATCCTCAGGAACACTTATATACTGTATCTCTCCTCAGATCACAAGCTCTATATGCTGGCTGAATCAGCTGCAATAATAAACCCATTTGTAAGGAGCTGAGCACCACTACACACTGTGGGAATCTACTTCAGATTAGTATACATAAAGTTGTGCTGTACAGCATGCACAAGGTGCAAGCTTATTCAAGAGTAAGCCAGTTTGCACTCAGAGATTTATTTCTTGACTAGACATACATTAGCTTGATAAAACATGCATCCCCTTTACTCACTGACTTGAGAGTTCTGGGTTGGCCATGTGAGACAACAATATTTTATATATTACCTAAGCTCTCTGCTTGGTTTTGAAATGGATTCTGCTATTTTCCCAGCTGCTACACATATAGCTCCAGTAGAGGCCAGAAATGTATATGTTGACAGAATGGAATCCCTATGTTGATTGTCAAATCATTTCCAACTCTGGTTGTATTGGTTTTCTTAAATTAGGCAAAAACTGCACTACCGCAGTTGAAGACAAAAAAAAATATATATATATTAAGAAACGTTTGCCCTTTCACATTCAACCACTTCTCCTGTCAGACATGACAGGAAAGGACCTAATTTTGTGCAGCTATTTTGGAGCCACTATCCCTGGACCAAAGGCATTTTATTCACAATGTTATAACAGTGACTCATTGCAAGAGCTTACTCAGAGTGCTCTAATTGGGGAGAACACTGAAGCAACTGTCCTTTATATGCCATATCCTCTAGCTTTATCCTTTTACATTGCTTTTCAGTAGGGTTCAGCTATCGCGTTGCAGCATTGTGCAGGGTCTTGTGGTTCACTTTAATTAAAGCTAATCTCACAGAGCAGAGCCATTTTGGCAGCGAAGATGATAGCTCTTTCATACAAAAGATCCCTGGGAACGCAGTGAGCAATCTCTGCACCATAATGGGTGAAACAGAGCTAAAGTGCAGTGATGCAGTACAGACTTTCAAAGCTAATGCCAATTGACTGTGCTTTGGCATATAGTCTGCAGAGCTTTCCAGAAATGGGTAAACATTACAGTGTTTTGCTCTCCACAATGAACTAAAATGTCAGTTGTTCTGCCTGACTATGTGTGTGTGAAAAGAGGAAAGGATTTAGACAAATAATCAACTGGAGCCTTTGAAACACAAGTGTCTCTTCATTATGAACCCTTTCACCAACATCTTTACAGTATGGCTTCCAATGTATTTAGTGGAGATATTTGCTTGCCCTGCCCTCATAGAACCAAAGCAGGGTACCCAATTTAGACCGCATATAAGTTATGGTAATTATATAGCAACATAATAAAATAAAATAAAATAAAAATCTAGCACTTTTTTTCCCTGTTTGAAAACAGTTCACTGTTTTATGCTAATGCAGGCTTACCTAGGGGATATTTAATAAATTTGGATAATCAAGGTTTGAATGATGATACTGTATATCTATTATTTACAACAGAGCATTGATGTCAGGACAACATGACTATCAAGTTAGACACTGGTTTTCAACTAGGAATTGCTTCAAAAGTTTAATATTTTTAATGCAAACAAAGTAAAATAAAACATCATCCCTGTTTGAAGAACAGGATTAGGAACTGGTGATTTGAAAAGCTAAACTTGGCAGCATGTGTACCTTTCTCCCCTTCACATATTGTGATCTTGCATTATTGATAGAGTAACATTGTCATTATTATGAAACTTAATACATTGGATCAGAAAATAGTGTTTGTCAATCCCTGACAAGTACACTTTCTAGTCCTGTTCCATTTTTGGATTCTCCCCATATTAGGCTATCTTGTATCTTATTAGTATTTTGACTGGCCTCAGAATATCAATCAGTGATAATAGGAGTAGCATTTTAACTAGGCTTATATTTCTCTGTCTGTGGTTACAGTAAGCATACGTTCCAACTGTCCTGATTTGGTAGGTATAGTCTTGGTTAATCTTGTGGCACCCCACTTTTCCCAACGGTTTTAAAAATGTCCCAGTTTCTCTCTCCTCTGTTTTCATCCTTTGTCCACAGCTTACTTCAATTGCTGCAAATAGAGTTCAAAGTGCAAAATGGTTTGCCAACAGGTTCAGGCAAAAGCAAATGGATGCAGCATCTCCCATTGTGTGTATTCTTCTTCATTAATAACTTTTGCACACAACACTGTGATGTTGCTTTATTACATATGTCCCACTTTTAATTTGTGAAATGTTAAAGGGTATGCATAAAGTTGTTCAAAGTGAGTTGTAATATTGTGTCAAGTGGTACTAGGAATCAGGAGTCAGAAATCTCAAGTTCAGGTCTAAGTCAGAGACAGAAAACAGAAAACAACCCTAAGGATCAGAACATGGCAAGAGCCAAAACAAGTGGAGGCAGTAGTTGCCACGGTTAAGTTCTACCCTGAACAAGACTTCTTCACAGCCCTTCCTGAAGAGGAAACAGATGGATAGCTTGGGTGAGCAGAGCCACTCCAGTGCCTGGAAGCCTTTCTTTGGCAGGAAGATCATCCAATCTGTAGTTCTTGTGTTTAACCACAAACAGGCCACTTGGGGCAGATGCCATGGCTTCATGGTTCATGACCTGATTAACTTACAAGATACATAAACTACAGTCCAGGGCCTCAAATTATATGGCAGGGGTTTTTAAATTAAACACTACCAAAACATTGTCATTTGAGAGGAGAAATGGAGGAAAAACAAAATATTTGAGAAGGTTCTGATGGCTGTCAATTAGTTTTGGGGCAAGTTACAAAGAATTGGTTATTACCTTTAAAGCCCTATATGGTTTGGGTCCAGGTTATCTATGGGAACAACTTCTCCCATATAACTCGCCCAATACACTTAGGTCCTCTGGAAGACATTTGCTCCAGTCAGCCAGGATTAGGTTGGTAACTGTCACCCAGAGGACATTTTCTTCAGCTGCCCTTAGGCTGTAGAACGGCCAGCCAGAAAAGGTATGACAGCAGAATATGCTGATGGGACTTAAAGCAGCATTAAAGATCAGTCTATTCCAGCAGGTTTATCCAGATGGTTTTAAATTGTGAATTTTAAATTGCATATTGATTGTTTTAAAAATATCTTGGTTTTACTTGTTCTTTAAATTGATATATGTTTTTAACTGATATGCATTTTAACCAATGTTATTTATTTGTAAATTTGTTGTTCCCTGTCTTGGTCCAGAGGGAGAGGTGGATAAGAAATTGTTGTTGTTGTTGCTGCTGCTGTTGTTATTGTTTTTTTATTTTATTTTTTTATTTTATTTTTTAGTTAGTTATTTATACCCTGCTCTTCAGCCACACGGCTATCAGAGCGGCTTACAAATTGTTTTAAGCAATAGCTATTTACACATCTACACTGCATTAAACAGTTTCCAATGTGTGTTAGCTATTTTCCCCACAAGCTGGGTACTCAATTTACTGACCTACGAAAGGATGGAAGGCTGAGTGAACCTTGGAGTCTGCTGGAATTGAACTTGCAATGTGGTGGCTTGCAGTACTGGCATTTCACCACTGCGCCACCAGGGCCTGATTTGGGTGCAATTTTCAAGTGATTTTCACTTAAAATGCACACCAAACACTTTTCCAAAAATTCTGGTCTATTTAAAGGATTTATTTGGTGGTGGTGGGGGTAACAGTGGTGGGTTTGGGGCAACCAGACACCACATTTTCCACACCCTTGTATTAGAATAATACATATCTTTGGTAATATTTTTGCTTCTCTTAAAGTGCACATAGTTTAAGGGCTTCAGATGTATTGATTTAGCCTGGGATCTTTCCAGCATCTCCTAAAAATGGTATTTTCACATCTGTGTATACATACAAGCTACCTCCCAAAATGCAGAAGCCTTTGGGCTTGTCTACACTGGCCAAAATACTTGTTTTCACCTCATAGAATCATAGAGTCAGAAGAGAGCACAAGGGCCAGCCAGTCCAGCCCCTTGCAATACAGGAACACACAATCAAATCATTCTCAACAGATGGCCATCAAGCCTCTGTTTAAAAACCTTCAAAGAAGGAGACTCCACCACACTCCAAGGCAGTGTATTCCACTTCCTAACAACTCTTACTGTTAGGAAGCTCTTCCTAATGTTTAGGTGGAATCTCTTTTCCTGTAGTTTCCAGTAGTTTGAACCCATTGCTCTGTGTCTTAGTCTCTGGAGAAGCAGAAAACAAGCTTGCCTCATCCTCAGTATGACAGCCCTTCAAATATTTAAACATGGCTATCATGTCACCTCCCAACTTTTTCTTCTCCAGACTAAACATGCCCAGCTCCCTAAGCTGCTCCTCACTGGGCATGGCTTCCAGACCTCCCACCATCCTAGTCATCCTCCTCTGTATATGTTGTCAATATCCTTCCTGAATTGTGTTGCCCAGAACTGGACACAGTATTCCAGGTAAGGTCTGACCAAAGCAGAATACAGTGGCACCTCATAGCCATTGTGACCTAGGCAATGAGGTTCATGATGATTCACAGGCAATTTGGGGCTTATCGCTGAAAATCCAGTTTAAGAAGAATTGCCTTTTACTTGGCTTCTTCCAGAAAAATCCAGATAATCATATATGTGGTTGGCATTCTGAAGTAATGTTGGTGGGGAGAGGAGATTTTGGTGGGTGGAATAGACTGGTGGGAGGGTCAGGCAGTCACTGGAACTTTTCCACTAGGAAGTAGTACTGTTTGAATTTCAGCACACTTCCAGTTATTAGGATGGCCGAAGTCCTATGAGCCATGGGAAGAAAGGAACCAGAGGCATCTAATGGAGAAGGGAGGAGACCCTCAACTTCATCACCATTTGGGGAAAGGATAAGGTTCAGGAACAGCTGGAGAAGTCGTGCAGAAATATTGACATATTTGAGAACATTGCTGCAATATCTGCAATCCCCTAACCCAGTGATGGCGAACCTATGACATGAGTGTCAGCACTGACACACGTAGCCATTTCTGATGACACATGGCCTTAGGCCTTCCCCCCTGCCCACAACCTCACAACCCCCCCTAAAGTGGCGATCAGGGCTTCAAAGCCCTGGTCGCCACTTTCCTCCACCCCCACCCTCTCTAAAGTGGCGATTGGGGCTTCCAAAGCCCTAGTCACCACTTCCCTCCACCCCCACCCTCCTAAAGTGGCGATTGGGGCTTCCAAAGCCCCGGTTGCCACTTTCCTCCCCCCTCCCACCCACCCTAAAGTGGCGATCGGGGCTTCGAAGCCCTAGTCCCACTTTTCTCTTTCCTCCCACCCTCCCCAAAGCGGGAATCTGTGAATATGCAGAACCGCGAATGTGAAATGCGCGAGTGTGGAGGGACAACTGTAGTCACAAATGTTTCATCCTCCCTATTAGACACTCTGTGCCGGAGATCTGTAGGCCAAACCAACAGAAGTCCGGCACAGAGCGTCTAGTTCTTGGACTTCCGGTTAAGCCAGGATCTTTGCCCTCACTTCCGCTGGCAGAGATAATGTTTTTTCCTCAAAGTGATACACCACCCAAGTTATGCTCAGTTTGTTGGCAAAGTTTGACACACCAAGCTCAAAAGGTTGTCCATCAGTGCCCTAAGCAGTGACTGTCAGCCACAATGATAATGATCAGTTAGGGCAATGGTAGTTGGATAACCTGGGAAGCATCATCTCCTCAGATGCCAAGATCAACAAAGAGATCGATCACAGATTAGCAAAAGCATATAGTGCATTTGGAAGACTTCACAAAAGAGTCTGGAGCAATAAACACCTGAGGCAAAGCACAAAAATCAGTGTGTATAGAGCCATCGTACTGTCTATCCTCCTTTATGGATCTGAAACATGGGTCACCTATTGCCACCACCTACGACTCCTCGAGCGCTTTCATCAGCGCTGTCTACACACAATCCTAAATATACACTGGACTGACTATGTGACGAATGTTGCTGTCCTTGAGCAAGCAGGGATCACCAGCATTGAGGCCATGATATTGAGAACACAGCTGCGCTGGGCAGGGCACATTTCTAGGATGGAGGACCATCGCCTCCCAAAAATACTACTCTACGGTGAACTCGCCACGGGTCAGCGTAAGAGGGGCGCTCCAAAAAAGCGATACAAAGACTCCCTGAAACAACATCTCAGGCTTGGCCAAATTGATCACCAACAGTGGTCTGCCCTGGCCTCACATCAGGAGGCATGGAGACGCACTATCCACAATGCTGCAGCCTTATTTGAGAACTCACAACGAAGAAGTCTTGAAGAGAAACGACAACGCAGAAAGAATCACAACCCAAAAACATCACCCAAGGAGACCTTCTGCTGTGCTTTTTGCAACCGGACTTGTTTATCTCGGATTGGCCTTTTTAGTCATCAGCGCGCTTGCAGAAAGCGCGGGATGAGTCCTTCCTGAATCTTCGTTTGCGAAGAAAAGCCAAAGAGAGAGAGGGGGTTTGTGAACTTAAATCTCAGTTGTTCAAGCCATCCAATGGGGATGCAGATGTGTGAGGCATGGAAGGCTATTGGCTCCTGACAATTAATGTGGTTATACATATGTTTGCATACATGTTGGGGGGAGAGTGGAATGGCCACGGCCATGTGGCCAGAAATACTGCAAGGTATTGGACATGAGATCTTCAAGGAACCAGCCTTTTACAATGACATGAGTTCACCAAAGGGAAATGTGTGGTGGATTATTCTGATATTGCAACAGTGAATGTGGCATTAATGGGGTTGCTGAGACAAGAAGAATGTGCTGCAGCTATGAAGTTTCCCATCAGTGTAGACATGACCATTGACAACTCTTCCTCCACCCTGTTCCAGGTCTCCTCCCAGGCTGAGTTAAAAATCTTCAGCACATATCCCATTACAACAAAAATACACATCCTCACCATAACTATATGAATATCAATATGAAATTATGGTAAAAATATATTACTTAAACTAGGATTTCTTTTTTAAAAAAACTTATAAGTCAGCAGTGCTAATCAAGATAAATGTAAAATCTGCTAACTCAGTATTCTTAGATGAAGATTGATAGAAATTATACATACATAAACATCAGATGGATGAGAAACTAATCTATTTTCGCATAATTTAATAGTAGCTTGGACTAATTATCCACATGTATATTTGTAAATAAAGGCATTTTACTATCTGGGGAACATATAGTTTCTCTAATTTTCTCAGAGCAATATTCAGAAATTATGTGGTTATTCTCTGATGCCTTTCAAAATTAGAGCTGTCTATTGAACAGCCATGTCAGGCTAGCAAGATGGAAATGATGCAGACTGTTATTATCCTCAGAGAGAAGACATGAAATAATGAATAGGGATGTGGAACACCCTCCATTTTTTATTTTTTTTATTTTACTGCCATACAATATCATGGTGATGAGTAAATGTCCTTTCTCCTATTTCAAAATTTATCTGTGATGAACTATGGAGGAGCATTGTTTGATAAAAGAGAACTTTCCTGGATTGATTCACACTGAAGTCCAAGATATTGTATAGCATTTTATAACCCTTTGTAACAGGCGGCTTACCACTATTGACTTTCTGTTAATTACATAGTAATTGTAAGGAAAGTATTATTGTGTGTGTTTTGATCACATGCACATCTGAAATACAGAGGTACATGGATAACTAACCAACACATGGAGGTATTGATCTTTGGTTTAGAGATGAGATCTAGCTAAGGAGATTTCACTTTTTCTAAAACCAGGAGGAGATATAATAGCAAGAGCATTTATATTTATATACCACTTATCAGTGCAAAGCACTACCTAAGCAGTTTACAATGTGTGTTAGCTAATTGCCCCCAACAAGCTGGGTACTCATTTTACTAATCTCAGAATGATGGAAAGCTGAATGAACCTTGGAGCCTGTAGGATCAAACTCACAATGTTGTGGCTGCAATACCGGCATTTATCCACTGAGCCACCAGGGCTCCTAATTCACTATTGACAACATATGAAGCTTTAAGGAAATAATCCTAGGCTTACAATGTATGCAAAACAACAACAACAACAAAGAAATGATTTTCATAGAGACTTGAGAGGTAGAGTAACCAAATTAAGTTTGGATTAGAAACTGCTATGCTGAATACTGTATATCTACAGAACTAGGCACAGAAAGGCAGGAAAATTATACCTCCAAGGTAAGAGAATGGGGAGGACACTAGGCACTTGGGAGGCAGTGTGAGTGGATTAGATTGCGGAGGGCATTCAAAGCAATAGTTGGGCATCTTATCTCTCCTGTCCCCTCTCTCACCAGTGAGCAGGAGCCAGACCTGCCACTATAGCAAGGGTTGTGAAGCAGGATAGCACCAGCTTCCTGTATCCTTGACTGGAGGGTGTCTCAGGAGTTTTGCCTTCCCCAGATTATACAACTCTTTCCTGATTGATATGTTTACCAGTGGTGGTTCCACTTTATGACTGGATGATTTTCTTCCCCCTGTTAAAATCTACCTTGGTTTTAGTATTGACATTAGCTTAATTTAGCACTCAGAGTAGTATTGACTAGTGATAATATTTGAAAGATATGTGGGATGAGGAGAGGGATGTAGTTGTCACTCATAATTAGTTCATACAGTCATGTGAAAAATCAGGACATAATAACAATCATCTGTTTCTTAGCAGGTCTTAAAATTAGGTAAATACAACCTCAGAAGGACAACACATGACATATTATACCGTGTCATTATTTATTCAACAAAAATAAAGCAAAAAGGGGGAAGCCAAGTGTGAAAAACTAAGTACACCTTACAATTCAATAGCTTGTAGAACCACCATTAGCAACAAAAACTTGAAGGAATTGTTTTCTGTATGACTTTATCAGTCTCTCAGATTGTTGTGGAGGAATTTTGGACCACTCTTCTTTACAACGTTGCTTCAGTTCATTGAGGTTTGCAGGCATTTGTTTGTGCATAGCTTTCTTAAGGTCCTGCCACAACATTTCAATTGGGTTGAGGACTGGACTTTGACTGGGCCATGGCAACACCTTGATTCTTTTCTTTTTCAGCCATTCTGTTATAGAGTTGCTGGTGTGCTTGGGATCACTGTCCTGTCGCATTATTCAATTTCAGCCAAGTTTTAGCTGTCAGACAGATGGCCTCACATTTGACTCTCAAATACTTTGGTATACAGAGAAGTTCGCATTCAACCCAGTGACTGCCAGATTCCTAGGTCTTGTGGCTGCAAAACAAGCCCAAATCATCACACCTCCACCACCATGCTTGACGGTTGGTGTGAGGTGTTTGTGCTGATATGCTGTGTTCAGTTTTTGCCAAACAGGTCGCTTGTGCATTAGGGTCAAACATCTCCACTTTGGTCTTGTCTGTTCAAAGGTCATTGTTCCAGAAGTCTTGTGGTTTGTTCAGATGCAAATTTGCAAACCTAAGCTGTGCTGCCATGTTCTTTTTAGAGAGAAGAGGCTTTCTCCTGGCAACCCTTCCAAACAAACCATACTTGTTCAGTCTTTTTCTAATTGTACTGCCATGAACTTTAACATTTAAAGTCTGAGATGTACTTGTAGAGGCCTGTAGAGTCTGAGATGTACCTCTTGGTTTTTTTGCAATTTCTCTGAGCATTGCAAGGTCTGACCTTGGGGTGAATTTGCTGGGACATCCACTCATGGGAAGATTGGCAACTGCCTTGAATGCTTTCCACTTTTGAATAATCTTTCTCACGGAAGAATGGTGGACTTTAAATTGTTTAGAAATGGCATTGTAACCCTTCCCAGATTGATGGGAAGCAACAATTGCTTCTCTAAGATCATTGCTGATGTCTTTCCTCCTTGGCATTGCAGATGATCAATTAATCAAGGGCATTTTATTAGCAGCACCTATTTGCTACTCAGCATTATAATTCCTACGGAAGCATTAAGGTTGTACTTAGTTTTTCACACATGGCTTCTCCATTTTGGCTTATTATGTTCTGATATGTAAAACCATAGACTTCAAAGAGGGTGTACTTTCTTTTTCACATGATTGTACAGCATTGTGCATCTTTTCCTTCCAGTTCTTCTTAGGAAATACAGCATGTGGGGCAGTAAGATACGACAACTTTCTAGGCAACTGTAGGAATGATGCATTCTTTAACTCCCTAGCAAGCATGCATTAAAAAAACACACAGGTTTCCTAATATCTCCACCAAGGGCTTGAGCTCATTCCTGCCAAACCCAAGGCCTTTGCTTAGCTACAGCAGAATCTAATTGGCCACCTCATAAACACTCCCTCACTCTCTCTCTCACACACACACATACAATACATCTTAGACTGAGGTCAAAAATCAGAAATTTAGCAGAAGCAGATTAGATACTTATTTAATTATTAATACATTTTTAAAATGTAATTCAGTTGCTTTTGTTAGAAGAGGAAAAATTAACTACTCAGTTTATGTTAAATTGCTGTTTAAATTTAAGTTAAATTATTGCATTAAAAGCTTTATACGACTGAAGCTGAAAAATAGAATGCACGATTTTATCCTCACCTCTTTCTCTTGTCCTTGTTTGCAGCTTGGGAGAGAAGAAGATATCTGAATTTTTGAAAACCCATTTCCGATCCACCCCACCAAAAGTTTTTCTTTTCCTTTCCTCTTGCCTTATAATCCCATTTTTTAAATCTCCCAATTTTTAATCGACACGCTTGGATCTCATGACCTAATCCTTATAGAGGAATTAATGTAAAACAAGATGCATCATGGACCCAGCCTGGATGGCCCCTCTCCTCCCCCCTGAAGAAATGCAAAGACACAAGGTATCTTCACAAAATGTATTAGGTACATAATGAATAACATGGAAGTTTATATAGGAGGTAATGTAGTAATATATTGTGTAGTAATATATTGGCAATAAAAAGGCCACAACTTTGGTAATAGCTGTAAATGGTTGGCACCACCACATGGGTCTGGATCCCTTCAACAACCAGCCAAGTGCTGGTCAATGGACCACTGTCGGTAGCCACCAACCCTCACCGCATGGAGGGGAGAGCCCCAGGCCAAGATCCGCCCAGTTGACAACTCTCCCCTCCCCTGTGAAACAAGTTATAATAAGGGGAGGGGAAGTCTCCAGGAATTTGAACTTGAACCAGACCTTGAGCTTGATGGAGACCACCCCTAGAACAGGACCCATGCTATCCGCCAACAAAGTTGTGGTGTGATGGAGAATACCTGCAGAAACACAACTAAATAAACACATATAGTAGTAATAAAGAGAGGGAGGGTGGGTCTTTGGCTTGCAATGAGCCACTGAGGCCTCTGACATCAGGACCAGCCTTATATATGGCCCTGGCACAGAGGAGATGCCATCCAACTGCGCTGGAAGCAGAGTCTGGAAGTCTCCCCCCACCCCCAGATGGATTGCCAATCAGAGCAGGGGAAGCCTTCCCCAATTGGCTGGCCCTTCACGCCCCCTTCCTGGCTCATGGGATAGGCTGGGAAGGGGGTTGCCAACATGGACGCCCCCATGCTGGCCACAAGGTGGTGCAGGGGTTGACACAACAGGAGGGAGGCTCCAGACAGGACACAAAAGGGGCCTCTGGCCGAGTCCGGTAGCCCCCTTGCTGACCCAGCCCAGATGCCCCCTCTCCTCCCCCCTGAAGAAATGCACAGCCACAAGGTATCTTCACAAAATGTATTAGGTACATAATGAATAACATGGAAGTTTATATAGTAGGTAATGTAGTAATATATTTTGTAATAATATATTGGCAATAAAAAGGCCACAACTTTGGTAACAGCTGTGAATGGTTGGCACCATCGCATGGGTCTGGATCCCTTCATCAACCAGTCCAGAACTGGTCAATGAACCACAGTCGGTAGCCACCAACCCTCACTGCGCAGAGGGGAGAGCCCCCAGTGAAGCTCTGCCTGCTTGACAACTCTCCCTTCCCCTTTGAAACAAGTTATAATGAGGGGTAGGGGGGCTCCATGAACTTGAACTAGACCTTGAACTTCATGGAGACCCCTCCCAGATGTTATCCCCAGATCAGGACCATGCTATCTGCCACAAAAGGCAGTCCCCTCCCAATGGGACCTGCCTTCTGCCAACCCATTGACAGCCCCCACCAAGAGGCCTACTCTCCCGTCTCTCAGGTAGTCTGTATTGGGATGGCCAAGTCCTGTCATATGTACACCACAAAGGCCCCAGAGTGGCACCTGCCCAGATGCTTGATGGTCTTTGTAGGCAGCCCCCCTTGTGCTGCCATGGTTGCTGCTCCTATCCAGAAGGAGTGGCTTCCAACGACCTCAGCTGACAATCCCAGCTGCCTCAATGCAATTTTAAGCACACTGACAAACTGAAACCTGGTCAGTGGAATCCCATCACGGTGCAGGAACAGGGGGCCAGACCCAGCAGAGCACTCCCTCAGAAACCTGTGCATCATGGCCACCAGGCAGGGTGACGAATCAACAAGACTCCGCAGCTCCAGAGTCAGCCTTTCCCATGCTGCTCACACGTGGAATGCCAAATTTGTATGCACAGTGTGTCATCACCCAAGGATATGTCACCAAGCTGCAGCGTCTTGCCAGACATGTCACTCTTCAAGGAACTCACCAACTCACAGAGTGCCAAAGAAAGCTGTTGTGTAGGCCATACTGAAGAGCAGTGGCAGACTACCTGCATCATAGCCACCAATTTGACCAGAATGCCATAGGAAATTGGCTGCCTGCCATCTGCCACCCATTGTGCCTTCTGACTCCAACCTTCCACTGCCCTCCAGATATGGAAGGTTGTGCACGGGTCACCAAAGCCTGCCACTTTGCTGAAGAATGAAATGCCCACCATTTTTGTGGAGATGGTACACGGAGCCAGTCCCTGGTCCTTCAAGGATGGAAGGTAATGCAGCACCTCATGCTCCTTTGTGGGCCAAGAGCCCCCGTAACCCTGTTCCTCCAGAAGGTGAAAATCTGATCAGCTGCCCTCCTGTAACTCACTTGTATTGATGGCATCAAGGAGTCCATGACCCCTTTGATCACTGTTCTTTCCCAAGGCTCCAAAGGTCCACAGGGAAAGGGACCAGTGCTGGGTCTGTGTCCGGGGCCAGTGTACGGAACCAGTCATCCTGGAAGTGAGACAAGGCATCCGCTGTCTCATTATCAACGCCAGGAATGTGATGTGCTGTGAAGCTGATGATCGAAGTTAGGCATACCAGCACAAACCTGAGGACAAGCTGCATGACTCTCTCCAACCTGGAGGACTGCCTGTTGATAATCTGCACCACAGCTTGATTGTCATACCAAAAACAGACTTCTTTGCCCTTGAACTCCTCCCACCAGATAATCACCACCACTAGAATTGGGGAAAACCCCAGGAATGTTAGATCACACACAATACCAGCCTCCCCCCCATTCCCTAGGCCAAATTTGGGAGCACCAATGTCCACTATAAAACACCCCGAAGCTCAGGCTGCCTGCAGCATCCAAGTGGAGCTGCAGCCTCCCATCCAATACCTTGTGCCCTTTTCACAAAGTGATGCCACTGTAATGCTCCAAGAACTCCAAAAACACCCTAAGATCTTCCTTGACCCTTTTGTCAAATGGATATGATGACAAGGAGAATGAACCTCCACCATGATGCGCACCAACCAGGCGCAAAAGGCCTGCCTGGTACCACCACCCTGCATAGCCTTTGTATGCAACATGAGGCCCTGCAGCTGTTCCTTGAGGCCCTTCAGTTTGTTGGCTGACAAGCAAGAAACCACTTTGTTAGAATCCAGCTAGATCCCTGTCACAGGTCCCACTGTCTTGTCTGGTGCCGGGGGAACTCCAACTTCCTCCGCCAAGACCTGGAACAAAGAAAGCAAAGACCCACATTCTAGCCCCCCAGCCAGCCCCATCATTAGAAAATCATCCAGGTAGTGTGTGACAAATGGGGGGCCCACTTTGTTTTGCAATGCTGAACATCTCAAATGCCGCACAGCTGATGGAGCAACCCATGGGCACCACCATGTCGTAATACCACATGCCCTGGAATTTGAAGCCCAATAGACAGTGGTCATCTAGATCAACCAGAAGCAGCCTGAAGGCAGACTGAATGTCACACTTAGCCATGAGCCCCCCCTGCCCACAAGTCTGAATGAGCTTCACTGCATGGTCCAAAGACACATACTTTACCAAGCACAGCTCAGGCTGTATGGTGTCATTGACCAATGCTCCCTTTCGGTAAGATAGGTGATGAACGAGTGTACTCACCCAGTCTTCTTGGGCACAACCCCCAATGGTGATATCCGTAGGTTGGGCATGGGAGGCTCTGTGAAAGGGCCTGCCACCCTCCCCGCTTCCTGTTCCTTGTCAATTTTCTTGGCCAGTATGTCGGACAGCTGTGCAGATTATTTTAAGTTACCTGATTCCATGGCCTCCTGTGGAACCACGAATGGTATCCAGAAGCCAAACATGAACCCTTCCTCATGTAGAGGTATGCCACCACCTCTTTGTTCGGGAAGAGGTATGCCACCACCTCTTTGTTTGGGTAAGTGTCAAGGAAGGGCAACAAGGCGTGTAGTTTGATGAGTGTGAATGCCATGTTGCACCCCCTCGAACCTGACCCTTTGACATCAGGACCAGACTTATATACAGCCCTGGCACAGAGGAGATGCCATCCGGTTGCACCAGGAGTGGCAGCCAGAAGTCCCTCCCCCCAAGCTGGATTGGCCAATCAGAGCAAGGGAGTCCCACCCTGATTGGCTGGCCCTTCGCACCCCCTTTCTGGCCCACGGGGTAGGCCGGGAAGTGGGCAGCCAACATGGTGGCCCCCATGCCAGCCACCACATGGTGTAGGGGGCCGCTGCAACTGGAGGGGGGCTCTAGACGGGCTGCAAAAGGGGCTGCCAGCTGAGTCAAGTAGCCCCCTAACTTTCAAGAGGAGCTATGGTGTAGTGATCTGAGTGTTGGACTAGGACTCTGGGACCTCGGTTTGAATCCTCACTTGAAGCAGAAATAAACTCATAGAAAGGCAATGACAATCCTCTGCTCAATAAATCTCGCCAAGAACACCTGTGATAGGGATGCCATAAGTTGGAAATGACCTGAAAGCACACAACAGCAGCAACAATCTTTTTTTAAACAATCTAAGGGAACTTAAATCTGGCTAAAGAAACAGCAGGTAAAAATAAAGCTTGGCTTGTTACTACTGTTAGTCATTTAATTAATATCTTCATTAATGACTTAATTCTGGAATAAGGTTAATGCCAGAATACCAACTTAACTCACTCACTTTAATATAAAGATAAGTTAAATCTAGTTTCTTTTCATTAGAAAATTTTCAACATAACTCAATTGATTTTAACCAGTTAGTTGCTATATCTGGCCAGCAATGTGAAACAAACACAGAAATGGCTGGAAATCTGGTTTTGAAAGGCAGATTTTTTGTTGTATGTTAAACAGTGCAAGGGTGGAACTATAACCTCTTTCAAAGGCGAATTTCTACTACTGGAGGATTGCAAGAAAGGCAATTTAGTTTCTTTTTCTCTCTCTCCAGAAAAAGGATGGCTTTGAAAGTCTGACCACAGAAACAACTTTAAGAGCTATGTTTGTGTTAGGTCCTTGGTTATTTACTTGCTTGTTTTAGTTTTGCTCTGTAAATTTAATTCTCTCTTTTTTAAAAATAATAATAATAATAATAATACAGCATTCCGTTCAATCTCTCAACAAACAGCAACAACAGCTGCAGCTTAATGAGCTCATATGATTAATATCGTACAAGTGAAGAATGTATATATAAATTTGCATGTAGATTAGGAATGGAAAGAATATTCAAAAATGGTCCAAAAGCATGTTTGTCAAGTGTTGAAAACCCCTGAAGAAAAGAATCTTGGACTGATGTTTGCTTTGAACCAAACCCAAAACAAAACAAAACAGCATTTGCTGTGCTGGAGACACAATTATCTGGGCAGATTTTTTTTTCCTGTGCAGAACTGTTGTTTTCTGTGTAAAACAACCTTCTGCAAATTTTGTGTAAAATAAGTTTCAAACTGCATAAAGGAGTTCAAAACTGGTTTTTGAAGTCTTTCTCACAGAGGGAAGAAAGTTACTAAAAACTCATTGCTTCCTTCGAGAAAAAAAATTGGTGGAGAATTACATCCCTAAAGTAGATTAGCACAATTGAGAAACAGAAAGTCAGAAAATGCAACAATACTTTTCTGGGTCTTCCCCTTAGTAGCCCTTTTCCTCCCTAAAGTTCCCCTAGAAGTCAAGTCCCTGGTAAGGGCATTTGAAAGATGTGTTACCTGCCCTGACACCACCACCACTCTTTTACTAATTTATTAATTGGCTATATTTAATAAATTGGCTTATTATTGGCACTCCATGTGGTTGGTAATAGACCAGGGGCTCCCAAGTACAAGGAACCAAGGTTTATTCAGAAAACCTAAAGAAATAGCCTGCTAAAATTCCTAGAAGAGATGTCAAGGTAAGAATTAAGCAACCTCACCTCCCCTGAACTGGTGAGTTAGGGAGGAAAGGGCTGTTTCTCCTGGATATACATAGAAATGTGTCATTCAATAATCCCATTTCAAGGTGTCCGGGCACTCTGCCTGAAAAACTGGTCTTTCCTCTCACCTGTCCTAAAACAAAGGAGCAGGGCCAGTTTAAGGCACCAGCAGTGTCAGCATCCGCATTGGGGCCTATCATTGTGGGGCCCCCTGTAGTAACCCTCCTCCTGCAAACACATTATTAGTAACAATCTGAATATCCTGTACTGTGAATAGCTTAGGTTGAGTTAGGGTACATTGACCTGAGATAAACATATGGGCCCCCCAAAATAAAGCATTGCAGGGGGCCCCATAATTCCTTAAACTGGTCCTTCAATGGAGGTTTGCCTGAGACCCATCAGTTTTAATGTTTTGGCCATTAGTGATCATAGCACATCCAGAGAATCCATTGTTAATTGGGAAACTCTGGCAGATATTGTATTCCACTCAAAACACCTCTTCAGGGGGAATATTGTGTATAGATATCACCATAAAACACCACCAATGTTTGCACAGCTTCCCTTCCTCCTGTCTCTCTGTCAGTCTGTGTCACCATGGGTCACAGCTTCTACACAAATCTATGCTCTCCGGACAGGTATAGTATAACCCATCATCCCAAACTCTGTTCTTCTGTCCCAATATCTCCTAATTACTTTGATAGCCTTGTGTGGGTGCTTGAAGCCTGAGTGTATGTATGTGTGTGTTCCCGATTATTTTTCAATATTTTTTTTTTATTTTATCCCCTGGCTTGGAGACTCATCAGAGAGTACCTGTATATGTAAGGTCAAAAGATCCTGCCATTACCTAATCTCTCATAGCCACTATTTGAGCTAATCCAAATTCCCCATAGAAATATTGATTTTTGATAGACATGCGTGGAATTTCTATGGACCTCAGTAATTCAGGTAACAGATGGAGGCTTCAACCAAAACAGCTGTTCTGCTGATTGACACCTGCCTATCCTACAACTTTCTGCAACCGGACATGTTTATCTTGGATTGGCCTTTTCAGTCATCAGTGTGCTTGCAGAAAGTTCAGGATGAGTCCTTCCTGAATCTTAGTTTGTGAAGAAAAGCCAGAGAGAGAGAGAGAGAGATCCTACAACCACCTTGAACTTGTTATAGAAAAGCAGAATGATTCCTAATGCATATATTTCATTGTAAATAGTGGAATAGTACTGTTATGAACCATCCCCAAACACATGACATAAACAATTGTGTACTTAAATATTTCTTCACTGCCACTGCAAGTCATTGGTCTACTAAAACCATATGTACAGTGAATTTGTTACATGTTTTGATATGGCTGCAGTTGTGGTATTGGAAAAAAAATCCCTATTCCCCATTGTAACAGAAAGATCACACAACATTCAAGTTGGGAGAAAAAACACATTCTCAGTCCTTTAGCAAAATTCAGAATTTACACAGAATGCCATCAATCCTTTGAATGTAATGTATACTGTGATTTGGCTTTTGTATATGAAAGCAACTTTTTTTAAAAAAAATAAAGCTCCTTCTCCAAATCATCCACAATGTAGAAAAATAGCAATGGCACAGCAAGGATAATGATTTTCATGTCAAGTTTGCCAACTCACGATTGCATTTTACCTCATGGCAGCTCGCCTTTAAAGTAGGGATTCTATGCTGTTCTGACAAACAAAGCTTAGTGAACAAGTCTGAAATTTTCTAATATAAATTCTGAATTACTGTCCTCCAAATATAGCTATTTCCTCCTTTTTGTAGAACAGTTAGAGCTCTAGTGAATATGTCTAGGCTGCCAAATATCATTTGTGGGTTTTGGGGGTTTTTTTGTTTTGTTTTTTGGTTTTGTTTTGTTTTGTTTTGTTTTGTTTTTTTGTTTTTTATTGTTAGATTATTCCAGCATGTTCAGGAGCCTTGGCTATGACTCGAAGCTTATTCATTTGGGCATAACACAAAAATCTAACACAACAATCTTGTCTATTTTATTATTTTCCTCTTCCTGATAACTGCTAGGAAAAGCTAATACAGTCCCAGATAACACAGTTAGCAAGGTGGGCAGTGCCTCAAGGAAGCTTCAGACATACTCCCCATTCAAATGGTACAATATTATCACATATATTCCAGGAAATCAATATGCTGAATGTGAGCAGCTTCCAATTGCTCTGGACACTATGAGGAGCTACAACATTGTTTCTAGTGGCCTAAAGGGAATCACTATATCATTTGAATAAGCCCCTAGTGAGCCAGCAGAACTAATTTGTTTTCACCTAACCACTATTTATCACAAAACTTCAGCCATTTGATTTGCATAAGATTCAGGAGTCTAGGCTTCATATAAAACAGGAGGTATCACATGCTTCCTTAACACAAAACTACAGCTGTGTGGCAACTCCTTATTCATATATTTGTGAATGATTCAATCACTAGATTACATAGATCTTTTCAGTCAAGTCTCTCTGTATGTTTATGCAACCCTCTGTGTGTGTGTGTGTGTGTGTGTGTGTGTAAGGGTGGGTGGGTAGCAGGGTAGGATAGGGTAAAGAAAAATGGGTCTGCCTCCTACAGAATCAGATAATGCCTCTGTGAGCACATGGTCATGCTGGAGTCAAAGGCTTGATCAGAAATAGATACAGGGCAATCTTTTGCATGATCACTCACAAAGAAAGCAAACCACACTGGGACACTCTGTAATGTTGGGTAGACAACTTATTACAGTAGACAACTTGTTATGTTAGGTGTTTAGCACCAGGCATGTGGATGCTTTTCAAAAGTAAAACTAGAAGTACACCTAGAGGTGGTTTAAAAAAAACAACACACACACAATAACCATCTGTTAATTTTTTTTTAAATGAAATATATATCCTTACCTGAATGTATCACTGTAAAAGGTATAAGTTCGTTCCAGGTCCCCTTTCACAATATAAAATTACAATGTTCTGATTCCATTTTAACTCCATCCTATGGAACCTTCAAGGTATGTAAGTTTACTGAGAATTTTATTAGACATGTCAAGAACAAAACCCATGTCATAAGGATGGGACGATAGCCGAAAGGGCTAAACTTATCAGACAACATCATCACTCAGTCGTTCCCACTGTGTGGCACAGGTATGAATAAGATATCACTTTTTATTAATGTTTTTTTCCAACAATAAAGACGTTATGCCTTATTCGTGCCTGCACCATGCAGTGGGAACAGCTAAAGACATGGGCGTTTGACAATTTTGCAATTTGAGCTATTGTTCCATCCTTATGATGCAATTTTGGACATAGTTTTTTGACACATTTTCTCCTGTCTGATAAAGTCCTATGACACTAGAGTTCTCTGACTGATAATTATACGTAATTACCCCTCCATAAATGGCAAATCCCAGGGCCCCAGTATCTTAGGGAAGTGAAGATGCTTGAAGTTGTAAATTCAACACATTTCTTGATTGTCTCAATCTTATATCTTATTTCTGCAGGTCCTTGTGAAAAGGTTTAATAGGGAGAATAGAACTGTGTTTCTCAAGCTATCTGTGACATACTGCAAAATAGTCTCAAATGGCAAAAATTGACAGGCAAACATAGTTTGAATTTAGAGCTAACTTGATGGTTTTGTTACCCTTTATATTGACAACAGGATCAATGGAGTGTCCTACTTAATTAAATATCACTGTGAATGGAGGTGCATACTTATAACTTATTCTTGCTTAATTCGTACTTGAAATCCAGACATTTTAGGAACAGCTTAAAAAAAAATCCTTCTGGGCTTTTCATATAGGATTTTTGGGACACAGTTCTTTTTTTTTTTTTTCCTTTTAGAAAGAATTTATCCTTCTAGCCCATTATGGAATGATAGGATTTTCTAGTGAATAGGATTTTTCTAGTGATCGCCACCAACCTGGATTGCTTTTAAAAGTTAATTCAACAAATTCATGGACAAGAAAGCTATCTATTCATAATAGCTACAGGTTACCCCAGGAGCAGAGGGATTGTGTTTCTCAATATTAATTGCTGAAGTATGATTTAATTAATTACTTAAATAAATAATTAAATACCCAACCTTTCTCCTGGCATGGGACCCAAAGCCACTTATGGCAAGGTTAAATGTAAGTAAAAATCTGATGAGAGAAATGTTTTTTTAAAACTTAAATTAGTGATCGTGTTAAAACAAATATAAAATCATAAAAAATAAAATATAAAATATAAAATATAAAATATAAAGTTAAAACAGTATAAAATCATCTTAAAAACATAACTATAAAGATAAAAATGTAGCACACAAATCTCATTAAAAATCCTTCTGCATAACCAATTAGCTACCAAATACATACTTAACTGAATAGGCTTCTACCTGCCAGCTAAAGGCCAGCAAAGAAAGGAGCAGCCTAGCATGCCATGGGAATGAATTCCACAGCCTTGGAACGGCCACCAAGAAAGTTGTCTCAGATGCCCTTACTATATGAAATTGTGGCAATGATAGAGCCCTCTCCTAAGGATCTTAAGACTCAGCTGCATCTGCACTACAGAAATAATACAGTGTGACACTGCTTTAACAGCCATGGCTCAATGCTATGGAATTCTGGGACCTGTAGTTTTCTGAGATAGTTAGCCTTCTTTGTCAGAGAGCTCTGGTGCCACAACAGGATTCCATAGGATGGAGCCATGGCTTTGCTTAGTGCAGGGCAAAACCAGGTTAGCTAAAAACCACATCACATCCCTGGAAGTAGCCATATATTGTGAGGACTGCCAGCACCAGATTTGTAGCAAGTATAGAATTTTGGGCTCTTGCGGACATGGCCTGAGATGCAGTTCATCTGACATTGTAGATCTGAACTCATTTAGGTTAACTAGGTGATTCCTGACTTACTTCTTACCAATCTTGATTTGAAGTTCAGATCCTTTGCCAAAGTCTCTGATGAAGCATGGAACCTCACAATTCTCCTTCTTTTTTGCAAGGGGTGGGTGGGCTTGAAGCAAAATAGGTTCTAAGCAGTTCTGCCTTTCCATTGTGATCTGTTAGCAGTTTTCTATCTATGTTGATCAGTAGTCCCACCATTTACTTCATCATTCTCTTGCTTCAAACATATTTCAGAAACCTCTTTTTGTTGCTCCTTGCTTGTCTAGCAATATCAGCTCATTTTGAGCTTTTAGCTTTGCTTACAGTATTCCTGAAAGCTTGGGCTACACATATGTATTTTTCCTTGGTGATTCATCCTTCCTTCCATTCTTTATACATGCTTTTTTTTTTCACTTCCTCTTCTAGTTTACTGTGCAGTCACATTGGCTTTTTCAGATGTTCCCCATTTCTTCTTCTTCCTTGGAATTGTTTGTGATTATGCTTTTAGCAGTTTCTTCTTCATTAAATCACATCCATGCTGGGAATCTTTTTTCCTTTAACATCTCTAGCCATGGGATTCTGCCGAGTATTTCCCTAAGCTTTCCTGAAATCCAAGGTCCTTTGCCCTGTCCCACAATCATGATCTCCAGCATCACATGGGCACACCACCTTAAAGTACCAACTGCTTTGATTCCATTGACAAACTTCTCCCTGTTTTTAAGGATCAAATCCAGGATTGATGTTTCCATTGTTCTTTCCTCCACCTTTTGAAAGAGAAAATTATCTGCAAAGCACATCAATAATTTTTTGGAGAGCCTATGCTTAGCAGAGCTAGTATCCCAGAAGATATCAGGATAATTGAAGTCCCGCATAATTACCACTTCTTGCTTCTTGGAGATTTCTGATATTTGTTTGATAAATGCACCATCCACCACCTCATCTTGGTTTGGTGGCCTGCCATAAATTCCTGCCACAGTGTTGCTTTTATTTCTTTCTCCATTTATTTTAACCCAAATGCTCTCCACTTGTCCATTCTGATCATTCTCATGGATTTCTGAAAAGTGAAATTATCTTTGACATATAATGCTACTCTACCCCCTGTTCTTCCCCATCTGTTCTTTCTGAATATATTATATCCTTCAATTGTTATATTCCAATCATAGGAGTCATCCCACCACATCTCTATTATGCCTCTTGGAGAAGATATGTACCTTTGTGTATTTGGATGGCTAGTTCCTTGCATATCTCCCTCCAGGAACTAGCCATCCAAAAACACAAAGGTACATATCTTCTCCAACAGGGACTCACAGTATATAAATCCCACACACACCCTACGCCACAATTCTCTGAAGATGCCAGCCATAGATGCAGGTGAAACATCAGTAATAAATTCTTCCAGAACATGGCCTCACAGCCCCCCCCCCCAAAAAAAACCATGAAAAACTTTATATTTAGAGCATGTTTTTGGACAGATGTTTGAGCTATCATCTCCAACCCCTCAATGATTTAGTTTAAAGTCCTCTTGATCAGATTTGCCATGTTTTTGCCAAAGATCTACTTCCTAGTCTTCATGAGGGGCAGCCTATCTGCAGGCAGTAATCCTTCATCTAAAAAGTTCCAGAAGCCAAATATCTTCTGTCAACACTATCTGTGTAGCCAGTCATTCACCTGCAGTATCTTCCTGTCCCTGTGTGGTCTTCCATCTTTCAATGGTAGAATTGGTGAGAAGGGGGGGCTGTCAGGCTTGGGCCGGTGGCCTTTTTGTGGCCTGCCCCCTGGGATGACCGGTGGCCCTACATGGCCACATGGTGGCTGGTATGTGGGCTGCCATGTCAAACATCCTCCTCCCAGCCTGCCCTGTGGGCCAAGAGAGAGGTGCGAAGGCTCAGCCAATTGGAGCAGGCCTTCCCTGCTCCGATTGGCTGAGCAGGTAGGGGTAGGATCTTCTATCCAGGACTTCTGGCATGGCCAGATGATGGGGCAGGCTGCTCTGGGGCTGCATAAATAGCCAGCCCTGGAGTCAGCAACTCCAGTGGCTCTCCAGGAGCAAAAGGCCCACCTCCCTCCCTCTCTTTTTTCTTTTCTAGTGAATGTGGTTAGTATAGACTATTGTGCTTGTATTCTTCTCATGTCACAGCTTTTATAGGCAGCTAACATGGGTCCTGATCTGGGGTAAACACCTAGGAGTGGAGGTCTCAATCAAGTTCAAGTTCAAGTTCACAGAGACCTCCTCGCTGTTTTTCTTTGTTTCACGGGGGAGGGGAGAATCATCAAGCAGGCAGAGCTTGGCTATGATTCCTCCCCTCCACATGATGAGGTGTCGGTAGCAACCAACAGTGGTCCATTAACCAATGGTGGGTTGGTTGATGAAGGGATCCAAACCCATATGATTTGGGCCAAGTATTTACAGCTGTTACCAAAGTTGTGGCCTTTTATTGCCAAATATAAATCCTACTATAATTTTCATATGTTACTCATTCATGTACTCAATATAATTTTGTGAAGATATTTTGTGTCTGTGTATTTGTTCACAAGGGAGGAGAGGGGAAAGTCCGGGCTGGGTCTGCAATACTATCTGTGCATCTAATCTCTTCATTTTCCTGCCCAATGCTTCATAGTCCAAGGTGATTTGCTCAAAGGTGTTCTTTGCAGCTCACATGAATCAGAAGAAAGGAATAGTGATCTGTATTCTTGATGAGCTTTGGCAACTTGTCAGTGATGTCCTGGATACACACGCCATGAAGACAGCCCATTTCTCGATTTATCTTGTCTTGCTGGCACATAGTTCCTTCTATAAGTCCTGAGCAATGAATCCCCTAACACCAGCACTTTTCTTTTCATCTTGCTGCAGTCGGTGGTTAGGTTCTTATGTTCTTGTCAAGAAGATTAGTTTCCCATGCAATCAATACTTGGGGATACTGATCTCTCATGGTCCAAGCAGTGGAAGGTGACTGTGTTGGTGTCTGAGGAATACACAATGTATTTATTCTATGGCATAGTATAAAGGTAAATCTGGGAAATGTATTACTTGGGATAGGTTTACCTGGAAACAAGTCCCAATGCATTCAACCAGGTTACTCCCAGCGTGCTTGAAATTATAATTTTAGGGCTTGTCTATATGAGGCAAAAAAAAAAAAAAAAAGTAGTGCTTCACAGTAATGGCATTTCACAGCAGCTACAGATTGTCTTACTGGTGTTTCCCCCCCCATAAGCTTTGCATGCAAGATGGCAGCCATGAGTGATTTACCTGTGCTTGTACTTACCTCAGTTTGCTTCTGCCAAACTTTTTTTTTTTAAAGATGTCCAAGATGTGCTAGTGTGATAGAGAGGTTTAACAGAAATGCAAAAAAACAAAAACTATATCCCATTTTCTTACCTTAGCACTTGCTAAGGCAAAAATCCAACATGGCAGCAGGTGCTTGCCTTGTTAGCAAGCCCCACCCCCCATGCTCACCTAGACAATCAACTTTGTGCTTACTCTCCTATGAGAAAGTAATTCATATCGTATCACTTGTTCCAATTATCAGGAATTCATATTCCCCTCGCATTTTTAAAAAAATCTCTGGGAAAAGGTACAAAGGCTTTTCCTGCAGAGTTTTGTACATTTTGGGCCCCCCTCTTTCCCAATATGGTAAAACGATGCAGAATGTCATTAAGACAAGTAGGATTCTCCTCACATTGCTTGAGGAGTATTTTTGTCATTTGGACAAGCTCTTAGTTTTGGAACGTAATGTTTTGTTTCTAACAACATCCTTTAGCAGCATTGGTAGAGCCCATTTTGTTTCAAGGCATACAGTGCCTATGTGCAGAGGAAATTTTTTCTCTACCTGATGTCTGTGCTTCAATATTATTGGAACTGTATAGGGCCAGATCATAGGGAAACCACTCTCACATCATAACAGGAGCATATAAAACCAATGGCAAATCTATATATTTACATTTATGCTAACATGTACTTGCTATTGACCCAAGAGTTCCCAAATCAAGCTCCTCCCCCCAATGAGTCATTTACCACTTTGGTAAAATAAGGAATCTTGCCTTAGTGATGCACCTGCATGGTATAGCTGAAAAGTATAATCTTTACAAATTTAAAGAAGGACTGAGCTTTGATATTCAATTTTTGAAATTAAGGCTTTAGTGTTATAGAAACCTCCATAAGAATAATCCTCATTAAATTCAATATTACTTCTGAGGATATTTTTAGATGGCCGTTGCTGCACAAGCAGCCTCTGGAGCAGTAATGAGGCTGCTGCGCGGCAGGGGGTCCTTTTTGGATGCTACCGTCCCTCTTCTGGGATCATTCGTGGCACACCCGTGAAGCTTTGGAAGCGGCCGTGCCATATTTCAATCACGGGCAACTTCCGTGATTGAAATATGGAGTGGCCGCTTCCAAAGCTTCACGGGCGTGCCACAAATGATCCCAGATGAGGGATGGCAGTGTCGGAAAAGGACACCCTGCCACGCAGCAGCCTCATTACTGCTCCAGAGGCTGCTTGTGCGGCAAGGGCCATCTGAAAATGTCCCGAGTCATCTGTGTATAGAATTGCACTTTATGGGTGTAAATATAGTCATCCCTCAACATGCGTGGGGGTTAGGGGTGCAATACCCCTGCGAATGTGAAAAAAACACAAATAAAAATGGGCCTCACCACTGCCCCAAAGCAGCAATGGGTCTCTGGGAGCCTCGTTGCTGCTTTTTGCCCACCTTTATTTGTTTGGGAATGGCATGGGTGGGCAAAAAGCAGTCTCCTAGAGCCCCATCTCAACTTTGGGAAGGGCAGGGGTAGGCGAAAAGCAGTGATGAGGTTCCTGGAGCCCTGTTGTCACTTTGGGAAAGGCAGGAGTGGGTGGGTGGGTGAAAAGCCCTTCCCCTGCCCATGCACCCACCCCCCAGAGCCAAGCCCCAGGAGAGCAGGGAGTTGGGTGCATGGTTTGCTTGGGGAGCACTACTTTTAAATCACCCCCCTCCCTTGTGTGCGAGAGAGAGAAGTTGATTTAAATGGGGCACTTGCTGAGCAAACAGCGAATAGGCAGACCGTGAAAGTGAAAGCCACAAATGTGGAGGGACAACAGTATATCCAGTTTATTTAAGAGCAAGCTTCACTGAAGCAAGTGAGGCTTTCTTCTGAGGAAGCTTGAATAGGATTGTACTGTAGACATCTTACTAACTAACAAGGCAATGTTGCTTTAAGACAGAATGAATAAAAGGACAATATCAGCTAATCTGAATACTGCTTTTCTGTTTCAGTGATCTGAATATTGCTACTTCCAAAATGTGCATTTGACTTTCACACCCTAGTGCATTTGCTCTGCATCAAAGGAGGACACTCATTGGTGATTCAACACAGAAATGACCCTGATATGTAATACTACTCAAAATTAATGAGTCTTAAAATGCATTCTGATTCCAGTTTCATTCATTTCTATTACAATCCTGCTGTAGGAGAGAACCTTCATTCTTCTAAAAAAAAAAAAAAAAAAAAACTGGCTTGTGTACCTTCCTTAAAGCTCATCCACAAGCCTTTCAAACGGCAGAAGTTCAAGGTATTAGCTGAAATCTGATGACAGAAACTGGAAACACAGGAAAGCAATTCTCACCTTCTACTATCCTGCTATTCCTTATATGTTATTTCTATATTTTTTGGTGCAAGTGCATTTATATGTGAAACAAAAATATGTTGGTACTAGTTTATCATCAGTAAACAATGGGGTTTTCTGGTGAAAAGACAAAGATATGCTATGGAAATTGTTGGTGCAGGTTGAGTCTCCCTTATCCAGGATTCCAAAATCTGAAATATTCCAAAATCCAAAATTGTCCACATTGTTCAATGGTTCAGTGCTTTCTGATGGTTTAATTTACACAAACTTTGTTTCATGAACAGAATTATTAAAAAAATATTGTGTATAAAATTACCTTTAGGCTATGTGTACAAGGTGTATATGAAACATAAATGAATTTTGTGTATAGATTTGGGTCCCATCTCCATCTCATTATGCATATGCAAGTACTGTATTCCAAAATCCAAGCATGTTGGCTAAGCGAGGCTCAACCAGTATATATCTCTTCCTCATTAATATAAGGAAGAGAAGAAACCTCCTTTAATGGCTGATGTTTCTATAGTCAGGGTATGACAGCATATAGATTACTAACTTACCTGAATTGCAATCACTGCTGTCACAAGGATCTATTCTACACACCAGAGGATGTTTTTTTGCTTGATCTACATCCCTTGTGCTAATATATGAAATGGCCGAAACACTCCCTTTTCTAGAATCCTACTCATATAAAAATAAAACTCTTGGAAAAGAGTACTGCCAACAAGTTTGTGATTGCCACCATCATTTCCACAGCTCAGAAGCCCCCCTTCTGTTCTGAAGCAATTAGCACTCATTCCTTTCTGGCTATAGCAGTTGCTATGCCACCACTTCCCACAGTGCCACTGGATCTTTCTTAGTCCTGGGCTGCCTTCATTTGAAGGGCAAAAACCCCATGTCATCTACAAGATATATAGGCACAGTCTGAAGCCTCACCTCTAATTTAGTTTGTAGCTCCTCCTTAGCTCTTTGAGCCAGTCACAGCAGTACTGAAAGCTATGCTCTTGTTTACCTTAAAGGGGTAAGCACTAGTACAGAGGGTTTTCTGGTTCCCAGCTGAGTCCCTTAAATCTCGCCTTTTGTGCTTCAGATTATGAACCAGCATCATTTTGGCTCATGTATACAGGTGCTGTAGTGCTACCAAGTAATGGCATACACCAAGAAGGAAGAGAAAATGAGAGAGGCTAATTTTTCACTCATTGTCAAAGGGGTTGACAATGAAAGGTTAGCTTACTGAGATTTAGAGATATCATGACTAAATAAACATGTTTAAGAAAATGGTATACAACTGAGAAATCCATATCTACATGTAACTGAATAGCCTGAAATACAAATATATATATAACAAGTACCAATTATGAGAAAATAGTTAATAAATATCAAGAAAAAAAGGATGTATTTTAAAATAACAACAACAACAACAGTTGTCATTAGGTGATTTTTAGAAAAAGCGAATATAAGGAATCATAGCAGAGAGTGGTTTACGTAATAACATCACATGAGGAATGGCAATTAACTTTTTCTAGAGGATTAATAATGATTTGTTGTTTGTGAATCATCACCAAGTTCTTCATCAGTGGTATCTAACTCTACCAAGCTAGTATAAATAAGAACCAGACCAATGTTAGAAACACACAAAAACTGAATGCATTTTAAAAAAAAAATACTCATACGACATACTTATCTGAAATCTGTGATATTTAGGGAAAAGGTTAAGGTTCAGATAGAAATTAATTTAGCTCATAATGCTATTAGCATATGATAAAAATTGTGTCAACATAAAATAAGACAAACTGATCTGGAATCTTTTTACTACTGCAAAAATTGTGATAGTTACTTCATGGAGATATAATAAGACAACAACATACAAATTATGGTGAGCAAAATATGAAAAAAAATTAAAAATCATTATTATTGTTGAATATACTAAATTGATTGATGGAAATAAAAATAAATTATTTTTATGATAACTGGAAACCATTTATTCAGTTTATGAAAATTAGATGTATTATGGGAATTAATGCAACTCATTTGAAATGATGAAATAATACTGAACTCAGTTCAAAAAAGCAGCACATGGATTGTTAGCCTATAGCTATAGACAATACATAGTAAATATCTGTGTTTTGATTAAGCCATTAAATATGTTGTATATTAAGAACACTTGTAACCCTCTATTCAGTAATAGATAGGCAAGGTCCATTCAAATGAGACAGAGTTCCTTCCATCCATGGCTGCATTAATATTTCTATTAATAAAAACAACAAAAGATACCCAACAATTATTTTCTTTGTGTGTTGCATTTAACAATACAATAATGCATGTGTTAAGAGAAATATAAATATTCAACGAATAAGTACTTGACATATATCTCAAAGTTCTTCCCACAGTGTTGGTGTCTTCTTTGGTCCTCTTGAGTGGCTGAAATATTTTAAAAGAAATAAGTTCTGTTCCTGCTGAAGAGCAGTCCTTAAGTCCGTGAGGGGGAAAAACAGTCTACTGAGCATGTTCTGTTTACTGTGTCTGAGGAGAGAGAGGGAGGGGGGAATTGATACACTTTCTGTTGGGAGCTTGTTGTTGGTGCTGCTGTGTGCCTTCAAGTTGTTCCTGACTTATGGCAACACTAAGGCAAATCTATCACTGGGTTTTCTTGGCAAGATTTTGTTCAGATGGGGTTTGCCTTTGCTTTCCTCTGGAGCTGAGAGAGTGTGACTTGCCCATGGTCACGCAGTGAGTTTCCATGACCAAGCAGGGAGCACACAGGTAATAATTATACAGTGTTACACCCAACTCTTAATAATGACTCATATAACAATATGGGTTAATAAACTGATTAAATTTCAGCATTTATTGCCAATGATTAATAACTAGATGAATTTATCAATGAGCTAAAAGTTCCTCATCAACTTGGTAGGCATAATAGGCTTTAGATTATGTTGGCATTGAGTTAAATTGTTATAAATTCTTAAATTGCAAAGAGAAATGTAATGGAAAGACATGGCTCAGTTTGAACAACCCACTACCTTAGTGCACTGCAAGTTAATATAGAAGCTCCCAATGACCTTCTGACCAAAGTGTTTCATGTAGACATATGGTTTGTGAGTAATGATGTGGAAATCGATAATGTCAGCACCCACAAATATCCTCTCTTTTCCACCTCCGTGTTCAGTCCTTGTTTGGTTGTGTTGTAATGTTTTTCAAATGTGAATATTTTTTTAAAAAAAGAGATGGCCATGAATGTGAGGATTCTGAAGCACAAGTAATATTCAGCTTACTGCTAGTCTGGGAAGTTTGGACTGAAACAAGGATTTCTGGTTTTAATTTTGGTTTCTAAGGCATGCTATTTGTGAGAATCAGCAGATCCATACAGAGACAGGTAAAATGTGCAAAACCACTGCACAGCAAAAGAAGAGGAGGGGGTGGTTGTGATGAAAAGGCCACTCTTTTAGCCATTCTCAGAGCAGCAGGTGCCCAGCCAATAGGAAGGCAGCTGGGCACGGCTATAAAAGGGGCCTGGCAGAGAGTGAGAGGGGGTTTAATTGTTTTGAGGTTTGACTGGAAAGAAAGAGTTACACCGAAGGGAGGGTGTGCTCTTAGAGTTCCTGAGGGAATTTTTCAGTCTGACGACCACAGAAGGGTCTTAAGGGTCCAGAGAGGGACTGAATAGACTTGGAGAGTCTAGTAGGGAGAGGCTCAGAGCAAGTCAAGTATATAAAGGGGATTTAGGACTTTGTTCCTGAGTTAGTAGTGCTGGTGTGTCTAGATTGATGTTATTATTGTAAAAGGAATCTGATGTAACTAAGCCTTAAGAAGATTAACAACTTTAATACTCAACTACAGTTTATTTGTTTTATATTTTTCAGTAAACGTTTGTTAGAGTTTAAAGCTGCTTGGCCTCCGTTTAATTTAAACCACGCTACCTGATATCAGGGACACAAAGGGCTGTCCCAATAAAAAGTAGTTGGTGCTTCACACATTCTTTTTGGGGCAGTAGTGGGATGCAAGAGACCCCACAGGACTGCCATCCTAAAGTCAGAGTGCTAAGGTGGTGGGTTGACCGTGTACGGGTCACCACATATTTTTGGTGGCAGCGGTGGGATAGGAAAGGCCCCTGCACCACTAGGAAGGAGCCTGGCACCACAGTGGTACTCTTGCACAGATCATGAAACTCACATGTAGAGCTGCTGCATTGGTGTCAAAACACTCCCACCTGAGTGATATCAGTAAGAGCATCCCAATAAAGGACTTTATCACACCAGGGTGCTGTCCCACCACAATCATGCTAAAGAATGGGAGCATACTGGTTTGGCATCATTTATTACCACACTTCCTCTGCAATAGCGCTTTGGCTCTGCTTTGTGATCCATGGTCACATGATCTGTTTTACACAATGGTGCCATAACACCACCTTCTGACCCCTGTATGCCCTACCCTGTGCATGTGTGCCTTTCACATTTTTTTATTTTACTTTGGGTTTTTGTTTACCACAGTTGTGAAATTACAACAATATTAAAATAACAAAAGAAGAGAAATAGTAAATAAAAGGAAAACAGACTGCTTGGAAATAGTGAGAGGGAAGGGGAATGGGGGAGAGGAGCAGAATCATGCCCACTTATACCACATGATGGCCTGATAAGCAGAACTGCAGCTGGAGAACATCACACCAAAATCCATAGTGGAAATGCAGCGTGATTGAGAGGCATTGACAGTTTTTACCTGTCAATGAAAAGGAATACTCCAGGAATGGATGGCATACAAAAGCAACTACAGGACAGATGTGACATCATGCAGTAAACAGCAACCAAATACACAATTATCTCAAGGAAATAGCACTTTACCAGCCTCGTGTGATAAAGGACTAAGCTCCTAGGTGCTACGATGAAAATTGTCAGAACCAGGTCCATTGAAACCTTGCATAATTATTAGAAATCTTCCTGTGAAGTGATCACAGCTTTAATGGTCCCTATCATCCATTACTTTTGATTTAGTTTTCTTATCTAATTTTAATGATTTTAGTGATTTCTTGCCATTTGACTCATTTTTTAAAAAAATACTATGGCTTAAATTCCTAATTTTATGAAACAAAATTAATAAGATTGGAATTGGTCATGTTATACAATTTTTGTTACATTAAAACTTTGTGCAATAATTTATAGATGAACATTCATTATTATTTATAGGAACTACCAAACAGTAGATATTCTATATTAAGTTGGCTGAAATGAAAATTCTAATGAAAGCACAATTCATGCATGCTGGTGACACAGCAGATACCATAATTGACACAGGTGGTATATTTCTGTTGCCATAACTAAACAAATGTACTAACCATGATCCTTTCAAATGCACTCCTAGAATACAGCCTTATACTTTGGTATAAGGACAAGTGCTGAAGAAAAATAATTGCCTCCTGCATACATGCAAATCAGTGTATTGTATGTACTCACAAGTGGTCACATGCATGTGCACACATGCATACATCCATTTAGATCCATGGGTCTATAAAATCTGATAGATCTGAATGGATGTGTCCACTTTAATTGGCATGTTGTTAGTTATACAAAATGCCAAATAAACATCCCTGTCTGAGATAAATTCAATCTTGCTGATACGTTTTGTGGATTAACAATATAAAGAATGATAATTCTGTAGTGATTCAAGCAAAATAAAGAACACTGTCTTCTGTTTCACCTTTATTGACCATAAGTTAGTGTACTTGAGGGATATTTCTTTGTTTAACTGTTCATAACTTTTCACCATCCTAATTTTCTGACTTTGAGAGTGGATCTTCCACTTAACCCATTTGGTAATTTGAAATTAATACTTAATGCATGCCCCTTTGGCAGATAATTAAAAACCCAAGAATAAATTTGAAAGCACAAAGTATTATAATTTTCCTTTTAATAGGAAGCTGACTACAGTATTACGTTTTTTGACCTTCTATGTGCTGTGCACAAAGAGAATAATATTGTTCAGAATTTAAAAGATGACTTTGGGAGAATAGATATTAGAAGATGGGTGATACTTGAAAAGAGGCATCAGAGGAATATGTTCATGTGATGGTGAAGAAGCTATAATGGAATCATATTTCCTTTATGGATTCTTTTACATAGAATGATAACAGAGTGGAGGAACAGTATAGGTCCACTTTAACTAAATCCAGGGTTGGCATCACATTGTTACTTACTCAGCCCTCAAACATGGCAGGGAGGATACATGAAGAAGGTGTCAACTCTACACTTAACCATGGAATTGCTGGCCTGGGGGATGGCAGGGAAAGATTCACCTAAGGACACCCCTTAAGAATCTGAACAGGCAAAAAATAATCCTGCATCCCCAAAACCCTCCTGGTTCTCAGTCTTGTACTATTTAATTATTTTGAAATGTTTATTTCTATATTAATTCTTTCTTTCTTCATATATTTCTTTGTCATTTTTTTTTAAATAAGGCCATAGAATAAGGGTGAAACATTTTCCCAACAAGTTTAATTTCTCATATAAACACACCATACTTACAGTCTGTATATATTATTTTTATGGCTAGTTCATGAAAAATTATTGATTGTGTGAGATACACACACTTCTGTCAAGCCTAACAATATTACCAAGAAGCATATTACCAAGAAGAAACACTTTGAGCATAATGAGAAATTTTAGATATTTCCATATAAATTTCAGTTGTTAGTTAGGTTTTGTACATCACAAATAGCAACAAAGAAATGAATATTGTCTCACAGTTTGAAAAGTATTAATAGAGTTTAGAATTCATTCAGTCAAATCCAAAAATAGCAGAAATGCTACAGAGATGAAAATTGCATCTAAGCACATCTATCCGATTATATAAAGAGACAAAATAATACTTCAGAGTCTTATTTGCATGGTAACTGCTTCAGAATGAGAGAAAAACAAGTTCCTAATAATCATACTGTTTCTTACACTGTTATTTCAACTAGGAAAGGAGATTAATTCATAAATAGGACAAGCTGTACTTCTCCATATTAAAAAATCTATGATTCAAACATATTTAGGTCCTGGATGTGCCTCATTTTTATCTGATACATCAAATGACTAGCTGCAGTGTGTTCAGAGCATAGTATTCTACTCCTGTGCAAGTACTATACTGTGCATCAGACCTTCTCAGATACAGGTTTCCGTCCATCCCCACCTCATATCCACAAGGAATACATTCCCAAACTTACCGTGAATACACAAAACTGTGGAAAATAGTGAACCCAGTTGAAATGAATGACTTCCAGCCTAACTTCCAATAGAAGCCTACAATAGAATCGTGCTGGAGGACCAAGAAAATGAATAAAGAGGACATATTTTTTCATATGTGAATAAGTGAAACTGTGGATATCAGTCGCATGGATACGTGGGTCAGCCTGTAAGACATACAATGAAACTATTAGAATGTGTCTCTTTTGTATGCAGCATTACTTATTTGGGATCATGCTGAGTTGTGTCTTGATGACCTAACATGCTGTGCATTAACATAACACCCCTCTGGAATATGACATAATAGGACCAAATATCCAGACTATGGACCAATAATGCCTATACTGAATGAGTCTATCTGAGTTCTCACAGTTCTTCATCTCTCCTCAGCAGCAGTATAATGGTAACTCATGAAATTCAGGAGCTCATCACAACAGCCTATAGCTATGACCCGAAAGAGAGTAAAAATATTAGGCAGCTATGTTGATCTGTATAAGTAAATAAGTTTTAGAAGTTTTCTTCTCTGCCAGGAACTGGTCTTCCAAAAGCCAACAAGTATGAATTGTACCTCCTAGTCCAAGCAATTCCCAAATACCTTGGATTACAATAGGGATAGCTCTTAATAAAACACTGATGTTTTTTTTTTGGGGGGGGTATCCAGTTATTGTGAGAATTGCTGCTAAGCTAAAAGGACAAAGAAGCTTCAGAGTAGCAGATGGCATCCCTCATAATCAAAACACGATGGCATTTCAACCTTGTGTGTGACCCCTGTCCCTACTATTCCACTGTTTCTCAGTGGTCGTGATTCAACCTTTGACCAGAATTCAGAAAACTGCTTCAAGTTTACCCAGACCATCCTGAAATTATCTAAGGAGATTTTCAGATGCGATTTTCAGCAGGATATATTGCAAAACAGCTCCGTTGCTGCTGCACAGCAGGGGAGCTGTTTCGGACGATGCCGTCCCTCTGCCAAAACCCTCCATGTCACTTCCGTGACAGAATGGAGGAAACTGTGTCGTATTTCATTTACGATTGTTGCCCGTGAGTGAAATATTATGTGGTTTCCTCCATTCTATCACGGAAGTGACACGGAGGGTTTCAGCAGAGGGACGGCGTCGTCCGAAACAGCTCCCCTGCCGCGTGGCAGCAATGGAGCTGTTTTGCAAAATATCCTGCCGAAAATTGTGTTTGAAAATCTCCTATGTCTCTTTATATTCAAAAGCTATTTGTTATCTAACCTCAAGGTATGAGTAAGTACTTTTGTTTCAGACGAAACCAAGGGTGCATCGACACTATAGAAAAAATGTAGCTTGATACCACTTTAATTGCCATGGCTCCTTCCTACAGAATCTTGGGATTTGTAGTTTTGTGAGGCACCGGCACTCTTTGGCAGAGAAGGCTAAAGACCTTGTAAAACTACAAATCTCAGGATTCCATAGGATGGCACTACAGCACATAAAGGGGTGTCAAACTGCATTATTTCTACAGTGTAGATGCACCCCAAGTCTAAAACTCCCTTAGGGAATAGGACATTATTTTGTACTTTCTTTAACTGTCCTGCTTTGACTTGTGTAAAACACATACAGTACAAATGCCATTCTACCATGCAGAGTATGAGTTTGATTTTTTTTGTGAGACTATAGATGAACTGAGACAGAACAGAGGGGTATGCAGATGGATAGATAGATATGACATGACATTGTGGCATTTCATTACCCAGCATTTACTTTTGGCAAGGTTTAATTTTTGAATGCCTCTTATATACTGCCCAGATATCAACAACAACAACAATGATAGAATGGAGAGTGCTCGCCCTCTCTCATTGTGTGTGTGTTTAAAATAAATCTATAAGAAATAAACCCTGGAGCAAATAGATAAACAAATAAATAAACCTTGGTGGAAATATGATCACAAAGAGGGTCTTTGGGACAGTCCCTTATGGCCAAGGATGACATTCATTTGGCCTTTCTTCTTTCTCCCTGTTTACCACAAGGAGTTTTCCATGTTGGGCTTCAAGTTCAACAGCAGCTGGTATGTGTACAAAGCTATGCCTATGGGTTGCTCAGTGGCCTTTGAATATTTGAAGCATTCAGTATGTTTTGGGAATGAGCTTATAAGAACCAGACAAATTTCCCATTGGCCATCAGTTATCTGGATAATTGTTTTGCTTACTCGTCCAGCAGATAGCAACCTATGTAAACACTTGTTGCACATCTTCCAGGCTCTAGTTAATGAGTTTGCTACTTGGTAAAGCCAGCAATTGATTTACCTGGGTATTCAGTTTGATTCAGATCACCAGACATGTTAAAAGTGGTGTTACATAAATGCCAGGAGATCGCAAAAAAGGCTCCATTTTCAGACAACATAGTCCCCCCTTCATTATGCACCCATTCTGCCAGCACTGCTTTTTATTGATGTGAGAAGCCATCAATTAATCCCCTGGTCCATTTCTGTCATGGATGTTCCTGTGAGTGAAAAGGTGCCCCATTATGCTGGTGAGATCCCAGTGTCTATAGGAGGTCCCTGCCAGAACACTTCTGGGCAAGATTGGGACATCGAGGTAAGCCACCCCCTTTTTTGCACCCTCCCTGGGTTATTTGTAATGTTTTTAGTGTGTTTAGGTGCTTAGAGTCCCTTTTTTGTGTTTATTTTTATTTTTATTTTTGAATTTCCCGTGCTCGCATCTTTTTGCAAGAATCTGTAGGATTTTGATCCAGGAAGTGAAGGGATCTCTGTTAGAGTTCTATTCACTCCTGTGCTGCTGGAACAACAGGAGAGAAGATAAGTGTGATGGGGAGGGTTATTGTGGTGTAACAGCGACTGGAGAGGGGCAGGAGTGGAGATTGTGGGACAGGAACACTTTTTTCATTCCTGTCTGATAATCTCCTCAGTCAAGATGGTATCACATCTCCCCAGTGAAACACTAAAGAACCTCTGGTTCTTTTAGGCCATCTTACTTTTGCCTGCAGCGGGGTCTCGCTAGGCTGGGCATGTTGTGCTTACTTGACCAGAGCAACAGCTGGGACATTGTCATTAAACTACCATATCCAGGGTCCAGAAGAAAATTGCTAAAATTACTCATTGCTGCCTTCAGGAAGAAAATTGGAGAAAAATTATATCCTTACTAGCTAGTAGTCAAGGTTACTAACCAGAAGTCCTTTTGATCTGAAAGAGTAATTTTCCTGGCACATAGATTTCTGTAGTAACATGTGTTTCTTGCTATGGGCTTAACTACATGGGCTGAATACCCCAGCTTACCACTGTTCCAGAGCCCTGCTGTCCAGAGTGCACAGGGCATTTACAGTAATCTGTCCCTAGGCAGTCCTCATCACCTCCAGGGCAGATACAAGCCTGGAACAGGGGCAAGCCAGGATAGGGACTGATAAACCATTCCAAGATAATACCTAGTTTACTCCAGTACTTCTGGATCACTCACCACGTATCCACAGGAACCTGTCCCAGTACACCATCCCTCACTGCTGATGCCAGCTTCCTGCTTCTCCTGGATGCCAGACAGGGGTCCCTCAGCATGTGACCAAGGCTGGTCATATGCAGAGGGCCTTCAGACACATGTTGCAGGTCCCCTTCCTGGCTTCTGTGGCAGCAGGAAAAATGGCAGTGGTGGCAGCTGCAGCAATGGGCTGATGTTCTGTTTGGACACTGGCCCATTTTCTTCAGGTAGCAGGTGAAGAACTAGCCGATCCAGAGCCAGGGTATGCTGGTGGGAAGCTGGCAAATCCTGGCTAGGGAAGATAAGTCCTAAGTCATGTTCCAGCTTTAGAAAACAATATTGAAGAAGCTCTATCTTGACAAGAACCAAGAGATATTGTGTTGTGGCTCCTGCAGTAATCTAGTTTCCAGACATTGAAGTTAAACTTTTCAAGGCTGTCTTCATACTAGCTTTTTTTTTGGGGGGGGAGCACCCAGAATTAATGAATTGGTCCCAGGCTCACACAGTGGTTATGTGTGGAGGGCTTTTGAATTAAGGGATGTTTATGTGTAAACTGACAAGCGTAAGAGGAATTCTGTCAATAATCAGATTTTGTCATCTCACATTTGGCATCCTGAATTGAAGAGCTAAAATATGTTAAAATCATAGGTTTAAAAGATGCTGTCTATGTACCTTGTGCTATTGGATATGGATAGTAATATTGCTTTGGGAGCAATATTAAAGTAGCCAATAACATCACCCACAACATCAGAGTGTTAGGAGATTTTCACAAGGGGGAAATAACCCCCAGGGAGATCGGGAGACAAATGGGGCTGTTCTGGTTGCAGCACTCCGTTTCGCATGCCCCCTTCCTTCTCCCAATCTCCCATCGTCCTCCCTCTGTCCTGCTGCCATTTCCATCCTGGTATGTTCTGCAATTTTTACTAACGATGAGCACCCACTGCCATTAGTGGTGTCCAGTGCATCACTTGATGCCCCAACCCTGGATAATGTGCTGGGCTTTCTGCCATCAGGGGGCCCAGAACTGGCCGGGAGAGCCAGCCCACCCACCCCAATTGCATGGGTCCCAACCTGTCAAGTTTCTGAGTGATCATAGACAAGACCCCTATGATATTCCCTGTGCTTGGAGTGGGTGACAAGAAGGCCTCCAATGGCAGTCTGTGGTCCACCACCACCTCTGGGTGCCCATTGTTGATGGCTGGACCAGGAGGCGGAACAGGGCCTACCTCCACCAGCAGAGGGGCAGTAGCTGGTGGGAGCACAGTGTCCAGATGATGCCTCTTGGCAGTGGTTATCTTAGGTAGCATGACTGTGTTGTCTCATCAGCCCTTTGGGTGTGAATCAGAGAGCCCTCTGTGTGTGCCTAGGGGTGTCTACAGACTGGCAGTGCTGCAGCTGGCTGAGGCCGGATGTGCCCAGGAGGCTAAGATGATCCCCCAGTGGATGTGCCACTGTTTGCCAGCTGACCCCCCCCTGAAGTGGAACCTGCGCACGGCCTGGGGGAGCACCGAAACCCCCAGCCGCCTATCCTCTTTTTGGTGCTGGCCCCACCCTCCTGCTGCCTCCTAACTCCCATCCCTTAGTGGTGTTAGTGGGGCCACACCAAGCGGGATGGTCCCACTCACCTGTGCCCCTTCCCTCAATGGCAAGGATGGGGGGAGGCCTGAGGCCCAGACCCCCACAAGGCCAGATGTGGATGGGCCTAAGGAAGGGGTGTACTGCACCACGATGTGCCTCCCTGAGGTGAATGGGTGGGAAAAACTGGGGGGAGCCCAAGGCCATCCAGGCCCCTGTTTTCCCCACGCCAGACCCCTGCCCCCCTTTCCAGCCACCTGACCCAGGTGGTCCCTCCCCTGTTTTATTTGATGCCAGCCACTGACCCACAGCCAGAGATCCTACAAAAGAAAAAAGGAAGGGGAGGGGAGGGAGGGGGAGGGAGCAAGCCACCCCCTTCCCACTAACCATCTTCCCTCCCTTCCACTCACCACCCTGGCTCCAGTCTGTTGTCATTCCTGGCCACTTTCTGCAACAGGCCCTGCAACCTCAGAGCCTCAATTTCACCACCGCTCCTGGGCACTTGCTGCAGGAGGCCACATCAGAGCATCGCCAGTCACCGCCTGCTTTCCCCACAATCGGTCACTCACCAGCTGGTGCCGTGGCTGCCGGGCTGAAATCCCAGAGGCAATGCCAGGATTGTAGGCCACCTGGGGGATGGGGGAGGTCCCACAATGCAGACCCGCCCAGAGCCACCTGGGGCCGAAGCAGCTGGAGGACCGCTTGTGCAGCTCACCCTGTCGGTCTCCTCCTAGCTGCCTCGGGCCTCCCGGAGCCCTCCTTCAGCCTCCTTGTTCATCTCCATACTGCTGTGTCCTTCCTCTTCAGCTCCTAACGAGCCAACTGAGCAGCCTGCACCAGGGCCGGCTTAAATACCGCCACCCTGGTGCAGGCTCCACATCATCCAGCCATGCCAGAAGCATGGCTAGAAGTCCCTCCCCCCCTCAAAGGTGGACCAATCAGGGCAAGGGAGGCTTGCCCCAACTGGTGGCCATTTTTCCCACTCCTTCCCCACCGCTGGGCCTGCCAGGAAGAAGCCAGCAATGGCAGCCCACAGGCCAGGCCATGGGGGCCACCAACAGAAGGACTCTGGGGGCGCAAGCTGGGCCACAAATGGCCCACCAGCTGATCTGGTAAGCCCTGATAGGGCTAATATATAAACTGTATCAAGAAAGGGATATCTTAGGAAACATTAATTTTCTATAAATGTTATTTTTATAATAGGAGGTTAGATAATTAGTTATGCACATTAAATGGATCAAGGACAGCATGAGGAATGCCTAGCAATATAAGATTTCATTTCTGTTTATTTCTGACTCATTTGCAGTGCAACCTATATTCAGAAGTACCACTGAGTTTTCAGCAGCCATGTGGAAGAGTGCCTTGTAAAACAGTGTATGGCTGACCATGCAGGGAGTGATAAATTAACTGCCAATTTTTCATTTACTTATATAGCAATCTTTGAACCAAACCCCTTGGCTTCCAATGAAGTGAAGCTCCCAGAACGGAAAAATGCAGGCCTTGCCTTCCGACATGCAGGGGAGGAAGAGAGAGAAAGAACATTTTCAGCAATATTTGCTCATTCCTCATCAATTGGCTGCTGCATATTCTGAAGCAGTATAATGCTATTCACCAGATCTTGTAAATGGGAGGCATAGGATGAGAGAAGAGAAGGGAAAACCAATGGTGTGGCATGGTTTGTCTGCAAATCAGGATTGGTTAATGTCTATTTAAAAGGTGGCACTGCTCTGACACATGAGCTATATCTGACACAGTTTTGCTACACCAGCAATCCCAAATAAACACACACACCCATTGGTCTATTTGCATGGCAGTTACTATTTGCCTTTACGGGCTGAGTATGCTACAGCTGCCACAGAAAAAGAACTAATTTTAATGCCTTTTTTATGTTGCAAGGAATTTTGGTAGGAATCATTTTAATTTCACTGATTCATATTCTGCATCTACGCCACAATAGAAGGATCAGTGAGAGCTGTGGGGAGATATGTGCTGACTAGGTCAGTTAGCACACTGAGCAATTGGAAGGGTTGTATGACCAAACAATTTCTTGCAACTGTTTGGCAAGAAGGAGAATAGGAAGGGAGCTCTCTTAGTACTTACAGGGTTCATCTAAGGCTGTGATGGTAGAGATCCATCAGGAGCATTCTTGACAGACTTTTGTGTGAGCACACAAAGTATGGGACCAATCTAGTGCTTAGATCCAGAGTTAACAATCACAGTTGAAATATCACACTATGGAGATTATCAGATGAGCCTCTAAAAACATTTTTTTTTGTCCCACTATATTTAAAAGTGTAAGTATCCTGGCATAACAACACTTTTTTATCACACATTGCTATAATAACAAGAAAGAGCAGTGCCAGAATTATCAGAGCACAACTGCTAGTGCTGTTAGAAGAGCTGATTCCTCAAGTGGTGAAATATGTCTGTTTGTAATATCAATTACATTATTCACCTCTGTATCTTGCATTTAGTGTGTTTCATTTTACAATTGGTCACTGAAGATTAGCGCAAGCTCAATTTGGAAGTCTGATTACTTTAAGGAAGTTAAATTGGAGTGGGAGAAAACAGATTCATCAGGGAATACACATCCCCCTTGATATTTAATATAAGTGAAAGTCATCTAGTACGACAGTGACCTCCAATCTCTCATCTTAAGAACTAGAAAACTAGCACTGTTGGTGAGTTTAGTCTGATTTGTGGACATCTTCTAAGTTCCAATACAGCTGCAGTCCTTTAATAACTGTTTCCATATATGTGTTTGGTCATCATTCCAAGGGGTTTTAGGCAAAACTTTAAACAAGTTTACATAACTTTATAAAATAAACTCAAGGCATGTAAAAAAAGGTTCATGAAACACATAAGTAGTAAGACCACTAGAATTATTGAAGTCTCATACAATAGAATAAACAGTAGGGTAAAGCAATTCAGCATAAACATATGGAGATCACAGAACTGTAACCAATCCTAACAGGTTGGTTTAAAAGGGAGAGGGGAAATGAGCCACTCAGGTGGGGAGAGTTCCTCAACCTGGAAACTGTGTGTGTGTGTTGGTGGTTTTCAGCTGTATATGAAGGACGTTTATGAAAAGCACTGACCATAGAGGCGACACCCCCCCCCCATACCATCAGTTTCACTTATCTTAGCCTGATGGTGTGGAGATGTTTGAATCAGTCCATTCCACTACATGTAAACTTGACCCTTTTCCACCTTGGCTCTAAAGATCTAGTAGAGCAGGACTGCTCATATAGGTCTACTGCTTTGAAAGAAGCTGTGGTGTACCCTTTCCTGATGAGTTCCTTTGACCCAGGGGTACATAAGAGCTACTGGTCTATTACCAACATCCCTCTTCTGGGCAAGGTGCTTCAGCCTGTGGTAGTTGGGCAACATCAGGTGGTTTTGGGTTGTTGTTGTTGTTGTTTTAAGGAGATTGTTTATATGGACCCATTTCTGTGTGAGCCTTAGTTGTTCTGACTTATGACCTACTCTTGGGGAAAGACAGGTGAGTGAAACTCTGCTGATCCCCTTGGACCTCTCAGTGGCCTTTGATACCATTATCATGGCATGATGTGGTTCCACTCCTAGCTATGGGGCCAGTTTCAGAAAGTAGCAATGGGGAATTCCAGTCCAGCTCCTTGGCTACCAATTTGTGGGGTTCCACCTTTCCCCCCATGTTCTTCAATATATATATCAAGCTGCTGGATAAGATCATTAGGGGCACTAGAGTTGGCTGCCATCAGTATGTTTATGGCACTCAGGATCTATGAGGTCAGTTACATGGCAGAATAAAGTGTGCAACATTCCAGCTTACCATCCTTTCACATCAGCGCTGCATAGTTTAAATGATTTAGTGTGAAACTGGTTAATCCGGTGAATTTTCAGCTTTGTAGTTCACATAGACAAAGGTGGGGGACGTGGCCTCCCAAAAATAGGCTGTCTGACTGTCATTAAAGGCCAGGCAGGAGGTGGAGAGGGAGCAAGGAGGGGCAGCAGTGCAAGGGAGAAAAGAGGACTCTGAAAGAAATCTTGTTTGACTGAGCTCCAGCCAGAGAACAGAGAGAGGAGGAATGAGGTGGAGGAGAGGAAGGCAAAGCTCAAGGGGGAGAGAATGAGAGGGGGAGAGGCAGCCAACCATCCCTCCTTCCCTCCAGCCAACCATCCCTCCATCCAGGCACAGCTCCAAACCATTGGTGACCCCCAGAAAGGAGGCATGACTGGCTGCTGCTGCTGCTTCCTTCTCCCCACGATCCTAAGCTTTTTGGTGGAGAGGGAGGGAGGGAACAGCAAGGCAACCCAGACTGCTGGCTGGATCTTTTTGTTTGAGTCTACTCACATTTCTTGCAAGTCTATCCCCTCCTTGGTCAGTCCAACCAATCATGGCTAAGCTCTGCTGTGGCTGTTTCTGGAAGATTGCTGGTAGTTCCCACAGTCTTTTGCGAAATGGTAGTTCACACAACCGATTGTGCGCATTTTCGCGAACTTTATCAAAAAAGTCGGGGGAAATAGTGAAAGCTGATACTGCATGACTTATGGTTCCCCCCTCCTTCTGAATATGCCGACTTTGATCCAAAAGATGTGGGAACTATAACGACTCTTTGCGAATTCTTAAGAGGATTTATTTTGCCATGTTAACGACCCCTATGTCTTCTTGTCATTAGAATCAGCTTGGATTGTGAGGGTGATGGACCACAGCCTGAATGCTGAAATGGGCTCAATGAGGGGCAATAAATGAAAGTTGAATCCTGATGAGATAGAGGCTCTGTGGATTAGTGGGGAGCATTCAGTTTCAAGAACTGGGTGAGCAGCATGTCCTGATGGGGGTTGCGCTCCCCCTGAGGGAGCAGGTACAGAGATCCTAGATCCACTGGAGTCCCAACTGGACTGTGGCTCAGGGTGCTTGCTATCTCTGACTGGTCCACCAGTTATTGCCTTCCATAGACAGAGATAATCTAGCTTCAGTTGTTGCCTCCTAAATAAACCACTATAACAGACAATTCTATGTGAATATGACCTTGAAAATTGCTCAGATGCTGCAGCCAGTGCAACATACAGCAGCTTGATTTCTGATTGAAATATAGACATCAAATAATGTCAGCATTAAAAGAATAGTTTTGACTGCAAATATGCTTGTTGGTCCGAATTCAAGAGGCTTGGGATTACACTTAAAACTCCAAATAGCTTGGACCTCTTGTCGAGAAGCCAACTCAATAGCTGATAAGAAGCCTGGCTCAGCAATAACCCAGTTGAAAGGCACAGTACCTGGTGTTGTCAGTAGCAGTCCTACAGGGTCAGAAATACACAGAGAGAGAGAGTGCAGAACGAAGAGGCAGTCCAAGGTCACAAGGGTTCCGGCAGGTGGGTCAACGAAGGCAGTCCAAGGTCAAGATATCCAAAGTCTCAAAATAGCAAGGTTCCAGAAGAGTCACAGACAGAGGCTTCCTCCAGGTAACACAGACTGCTTGCAACAAGGAACTCAGCATCCCACAGCTGCTTATGTTGGCCCAGCTCCCACTCCCAGCTGCGGGATGATTGATGACCTTCTGTCTCTTAATCTCTGAGAACGACAAAGCCACGCCTTCTCTGCTCTCCTTTGGCTAAAGGTAGGTACCTGCTCTTCTACCTCTTGCTCTTGCTCCACTATGTATCCCAGGCTTGGACCCTGTGCTGGGGGAGGGCTAGGCTGCTGAGCCCTGGGCTCTTCAGGGCTAGACTCAGCCAGCTCTTCTGCCACTGGCTCAGCCTCCTCGCCTTCTGAGTCTTCAGAGTCCTGGCTGACCATGACACCTCTACACTTGAAGAAGCACCTCTCCCTATATATGACTGTACAAGAACTGAGGTCTGCTGATCTATGTTCTACCAGTGAGGTCACAGTACACTGTGTAGAGATGTGGTAGAAGGACACACCAGGGCACACCAGTTGTGGGATGCCCTCCCTTGAAGACCTCAATAGTGCTAGTGGTTTCATTATACACCAAGTAAAAGCATGATGGTTTACAAAACTATCATGCCCATTGGAGCATTCTTTGGCAAATGTAGAATGCATTCCGCATCTTTCTTTTATACACACAGCATTTCTGTGGCATTCTACATTTTGTGGGTTTTTTTTCATTTTTAACAGATATTTCTCCAGAAAAATAAAATAGATGGAAGAATCAGCAGGTGGAAAATAGGGCTTACAAGTGAAGGACAACATAATCTGAAATCTCCATAAAATTCAGTGAATACAGCAGGGTGATGTGAAAAAAAGCCTTGTCTGGAACCACTTTTTGCCATATAACTGCAAAACTTATCCCAGAAATCATTAATTTTCTGAAAATCTTTTCATAGTTCTTCCACCTGCAAAAAAGAGAGAAAATTATGGAAAACATGGATAATAAATATTGAAATGCTTTCAGTATTGAAGTTTGAAGTGATAAATGATATTGAAAAAGACAAGCTATTTGTCTTCCTGTTATGTAGCAAAGAAAAAAAACAGAATACAAATAATAAAATGGGCTTGGAAACAATTCAAAATATTTCAGATACTTTTGACAGTGTAAAAGAGAATTATGATTAATAAAGTCCAAGGATCTTGGTGAGAAATGTAACAGACTTGAGGCTTTTTGGTGGGGTGATAGATATAATATAATTCTACAGTTTTCGTCTAATAATCATAACCCAGTTCTGATTCTCTTCACACTATGCTATAGTCAGCCACCCCCACTATGAAAGGAACTGATAGAAACTGGCACTCACTTATATTTCCTTATATCAAGCTAGAAGCTGGCTATGATGTTCACTGGTTCACTGTTATGATTACTCTAAAAAACCTGGGCCCCATTTCCATAACAGATTTGTGCTTTAAATAACATATCCATCTTAAAATTTGTAAAGGGTGTATAAATGCATGAATAATTTTAAAAGGCAAACACATGACAGACAACACAAAGATATGAGAAGGGTAAGTAGGAGTACCCTGGGCAATATAAATTTTATAATTCACCTTATAAAACCAATTGAGACAAGAGCCACTTTAAGGCTCAAGAGTAAACATTTGCTTAGAGAAGCATAAGAAGCAAACATGATGGAGTTGTCTAAACTGTGAAAAAACTCCTCACGGAATCCATGGGGAATCCTACCTGTCTTAATGGCATTTTGTGTGATTTCACAATATTGTGAGGGGGGGGGGGCAAAACTGTCAAAAACTACATGAGAAAAGCCTTTGTAGCTTTTCCCATAGTTTTTGGAAAACAGTGAGGGGGTGTGCTTTCTCCCTCATTAGGACAGTGGTTCAATAGGAATCACTGTCTGAGAGAACAGGAAGCACCACCCTGATTGGCTGGACAAGCACGAGGGTTGCTGACAGGACAAGCACCCACAGTTGCCATTTTCCCCTGAGCAATTGGGGATGGGGAAGGGAGGAGGGTGGCAGTCATTACCACCCACCCACCCCAGCTTCCACTGCTGCCGTCACCACCCCAACGGAGACTGAAGAAGGGAGGAGGGCTCTCTCATCTTCTTCTCCCTTCCTCAGCTGTCATCCTGAATGTGAAGCTTATGAGGGATACTGGAGGAAAGATAGGGCCACTATGCCCCCCCTCGTATAGATGGGGCTGATGAGAGAAAACTGCTTAGAAAAACTCATGGGAGAAAATTAAACTCACAGAAGCTGTGGTCCAACATATCTGGGAGGGTATATAGGTTGAAAAGGTTCCCTTGGCTTATATGTATATATCTCTGAAACATGGTTAAACATTCATTCCCCATAACATGTTCCACTCATTTCCCTTTTTCTCAGCCCAAAATATACTTTACAAAAAGGAAATACTTTTGCATGCATGTGAACCAGGGCTGTACACTAAGCACTGGATTTGGTTTGGAATAATGCCTCAATGTGTCTCAGATCAATCTGGAAACCTGGACTCCAAAGTCTAAAGGAAGATTTGTGAATCTGAAAATTTGTTTTTCCCCACTATCATGGAAAATTCACAGACATCTGTAGCTTTTTCTGTTTGATGGAAGAGAATTGGATTTTCTAGGGTAGTAGACATGAGAGTGAGGAACGAAACCTTACAGATTCCACCCAAAAAGATATAAATGAAAATATATGCAAAGCACCTTCAAATTTATTTATTTATTTATTTATGAAATGGATATATAAGTACATTTCAGGGGTGAATATAAAAAGTTCTACATTGGGTGGGTGGGGGAATCAGATGCACAAGTTTACTGTGGGTGAAACCTGGCATGTATTGTATGTGAAAAGGATCTAGGGACTTTACTAGAGCTCAAGCTAAACATGAGTGAACAGTAAGATGAAGTGGCAACAGACAAACAAACAGATACTGCTGCAATTCTAGGCTTCATCAACAGAACTACCGTGCTCAGATCAAGGGAAATAATAGTTGCACTCCGTTTTGCTTTGTACAGAACTTGAGTAGAATACTTCATCCTCTTCAGTAAGAGCTGTTCATGAGTGGAATATACTGCCTTGGAGTTTGGTGGAGTCTCCTTCTCTGGAGGTTTTTAAAGAGAGGCTGGAGGGCCATCTGTCAGGAATGCTTTGATTGTGTATTCATGCAGGGCAGGAGGGTTGGACTAGATGGCCCTTGTGTTCTCTTCCAACTGTATGATTCTATTATTCTGGGTACTGCACTTTTAGGAGATTGACAATCTGGAATTTGAAGTCTGAACATGCAGGCCACAGATGCAGGCAAAATGTCAGGAATAAACTCTTCCAGAACATGTCCTCACAGCTCGGGAAAACACCCACAGAAAATCTGGAATGTGTTTGGGGACAGAAAGAAATATAGCAAACATCTAGAAACTAAGCTATATGAGGAACACTTTGGAAAGCTAATTATTTTTAGCACAGAGAAGAGAAAATTAATGGGCAATATGATAGCTGTCTTCAAACATCTGAAACATTGTCATGTTGATAGTGGTACAAGCTTATTTTCTGATGTTCCAGAGGGTATAATGACCCAAACCAATAGATCAAAAATACAAGAATGAAGATTCTGACTAAACATTAGGAAATACATCCTGATGGAAGGAACTGTTCACCAGGTAAATATACTCCACTGTATTACAGTGGTCATGGACATTCCTGCATTAGAGTCTTTTTTTAAAAGAGATTGGATTGCAATCTATCAGGTATGTTTTAGCTGTGGATTCTTGCACTGGTGGGGGTTGGACTAGAGGATTTTGGTACCTTCCAACTATACAGTGATATATGCTATTATTCTAGTTGGGGACACAGAAAGAGAAGCAGAAAGGCAATCATGCTGTACAATATAAGTAACTTTTACGCAATGTAATTGCCACTGCCTGGCAGAAGGAATTGTTGCAGTGAAGAAGAAGCAGGGGTAGACTTGGTCAGAGATGCTTTAGAAATGCTGAGTAATTTCTGAATAATTTCAGATTTAACTGATAAAGAGGGTGGGAGGCAGTAATAGAATGTGAATGACACTTGCTCACTCAGAAGTATTGGGAACACCCAAAAGGGGAAGTTTCACTTTGAAGAAGAAGACTGTGTTCGCAGTCTGGGGGTGTTCCTGGACCCGTTGCTCCTGATGTCTAATCAGGTAAATGTGATGGTCAGGAGTGCCTGTTATCAACTTTGGCTGATACGCCAACTGTGCCCTTTCCTGGAAATCAGGGACTTCGAAACTGTGGTACATGTGCTGGTAACCTCCTGTCTCGACTTCTGTAATGTGCTCTACATGTGGCTATCATTGTGCTTGACTCGGAAACTTCAACTAGTTCAGAACATGGGGGCCAGGTTGATTTCTGGTGTTTCCAGAAGAGAGCATATAACACCTGTGTTAAAAGCTCTCCACTGGCTGCCTATTCGTTTTCGTTGGTTATCACCTTATACTGTAAGCCGCCCCGACTGCATTGCAGAGGGGCAGGATAGAAATAAATATTATTATTATTATTATTATTATTATTATTATTATTATTAGCTGTTCCATCAGCTCAGCATCTATACAGCTATGGTGCGGTGTGTAAGACCTGAAGAAATGGATTTAAATTACAAGAAAGGAAATTCTGACTGAACATTAGGAAGAAAATCTTGTTGAGAAGAGCTGTTTTATGAACTCCCTCAGAAGGTGGGATGGCCTTCCCTCAGAAGGTTGGATGGCCACCTTTTGAGTGTACAGTAGCTGTCCTATGCTTCAGTCAGCAAGTGACCCAGGAACCAGGTGGCTCAAGAGTAAGAGTTGTTAAAAAGTTAATTCAGTCCAGAAGAGTCACAGGGTATTCAGCAGGATGAAGGGGGAAGCAATAGTGTGGTCATCTGCCAGTCCAGAAATTATTCAGCAAGTCAGTAGCCCAGATAAACAAAGCCAGCAAGAAATAAAACAGAGTTGTAAATAATAACCTGTCAAAATGAACACTGAAAGGTACTGCTAGGAGATTATCAGATGCAGCAAAAACCGTGTCAAAAGATCGTGACAAGAACAGGAAGTGGCAAGATTAACAGAAGACCTTGTCCTTCAGTGTCCTGGGGGTGTAGTGCAACCATTAGTAAAGTGTCCCTTTTTATTAGCAGCTTGTCCCCATCAATGAAAAAGGGAAGCCTCATCTGCAGCAGCAGTACACCCTGAGAACAGCTGAGGACATGGGCATCTGATAATGTCACCCTTTCAGTTCTTCTTGAAATCTTCTGATGCAGTTGAGAACACTTTTTTTTTTTTGCCATGTTCTCCCATGTCTGATAATCTCCATAATTGCCAAGGAGAGTTGGAAGCAACAAATCTGTCAGGGAGTGACTAGGGGAGTTATAAGCAGCTGTTTCAAGACACCAGGTACCTAATCAGGTCAACATCTCATACTTAACAACTGCTGGGAATGATGCAATCCCTCTTTGTCTCTCCTGGCAATCTGCCTCCTCCTCTCCATCCGAATTGTCCAACTCCAGAGGGTGAGTTATGACATTAGCAATGCATTCCTGCACTGGCAGCGGGATGGAGTACATGGTCCTTGGAGTCCCTTCAAATTCTATAATTCTATTCTTATGTCACCTGCCATTGAAAACAGTTTCTCACCTGAGATTCTGGTTGGGTTGGTGGTCAGACAACCATGGCTACAACCTGCCATGTATGGCTTCAGGCTTCCCAGAGCCTTTGGAAGGTGGGGAGGAGTGTCACAACTTGATTGTTTTGTTATTCCGCTATATAACTTGCTCTCATTGAATGATGATTGTGTGGAACACATCTTCAAGAAAGTAATGTCTAACCTACATAAACTAAGTGCCAGGAGTGAAGAAAGAAATGATCCACTGGACACCATTAGACTATATCTGTATCTAAGAAACAGACAACATATGATGCTAGATACCATGTCTTTGAAGACTGATTAAAAACTTCTGATGGTACACTAGTTTGCAGGTAGACTAGGTACAGTCCAGTTGTGGGGAACAAATCCCCCCCCCCATTTTAGATTAACATTAGACAGGGGATTGGACTGGAGGACCCTCGTTGATCTCTTCCAACTATGATTCTATGATTTCTGGACAGAATTTAAAATGTTGATTACGTATGACCTTTCATCAGTGGCTGGAAAAGGTTAGTCTTTTTTTCTGTGATCCTAAGAATCTCTCAGCCATCGTGAGAGTTGTAGTCCAAGAAACTTTTCAAAGCTCTAGCTTGTCTTTAAAGCACTGAGCCTTTTGCCTGCATAAGAATTTTATCCTGTACAAGGTAAGCCAGAGGCTAAGTATACAAGCTGAGTAACTTATGTGCTAGCACTCAGTTTCTTCTATTTTAAGAACCATTTTCTCAGGGCATTAAAGACTTTGCTGCGGAAGCATATATGGCCTTTGTAGATGATGATAATAAGGACATACATGTGCTCCTATTTTCCTAATGCATAGCGAAGGTTTCCTGGTTCATCCACATTTCTTCTATTCTAAGGGACAGCTAAAAGCTCTCTTAGCTGCTAGGACAATACTGGACTAAAAAGATTGTTGCTAAAGATGTCACAAGAAAGCTGGCCCTATCTTCTTTTCTATAGATCTGTTAGGAAAGGAAACAAATGGGATTCCCAATTGTAAAAACAAAACAAAACACTGTAAATAAAGCAAAACCGAAGGAGAAACAAGGTAAACTGGGGATGGGGAACATGAAAAACTATGGATGATAATTGAAATATTAGACAGTGAAATGTTAAAATACCATCACAATGTAATGGGGGATGGGGAGGATTATTATGGATCAGCAAAAGGTCATACTGGCCACTATGGATTGTGCCTGATTAATGCCCCCTATACTGGTGAACCATCTTCTATAGGTGGAATTAAGGGGGTAATTTCACCCCCCCTGCTTCCAGCTCCTCACCTCTTATCCTCATAGCCTCAAAATATTTCCCAGAAGGTAAGGATACCAGATAATGTCTGATCTTGGACATTAGGTAGGGAGAGCCCTGATTAGTACTTGGATGGGAGGCAACTAATGAATACCAGGTACTGTAGGCTATATTACTGAGGAAGTGGTTACCTTGCCAAAGAAAACCCTATGAAATTCATGGGGTCACTGTAACTCAACAGGACACTTTGAAGTATGCATGTGCATGCAGGTACACACACAGACACAGACACAGAATCACCAGGGGATATTAGATGGGACAGGGAAGGTGCTGGAGGAGGGAAGAAGAAGGGAAAGACCTGTCATGTAGACAGAAGTCTGTCCATACACATTTGAATTTTGCCCAGTATATTCCATATATATGACAATTCCTGGGCAGTTAATGTAAATATGAAAGGCAATTGCACTCATTTGCTGTCTGTTTGTACTCTTGCCCTCTCTTTCAATCATTTTTATTTATTTGTTTGTTTGTTTATTTATAACATGCTTCCTTTTAGATAATCAAAGTGTGGAATTTGCTATCACACAATGGAATGATGACAACCAACTTGGACAATTTTAAAGTGAGATTAGATAAATTAGATAAAGCCCACAACATGGTTCAGATATGTGGATGACACTTTTACCATTTAGAACCATGGAAAAGAAGATTTGGTCTCATTCCTGAACAGCATCCACCCAAATATCCAATTCATGATGGAAAAAGAGAAGGAAGGAACACTGCCATTCTTGGATGTCCTAGTCATCCACAAACCAAACCAACGGTTAGGCCACAAGGTATACAGAAAACCCACACACATGGACAGATGCCTACACAAGAACTCCAATCATCACCCAGAACAAAAAAGAAGCACAATAAAAACACTGGTAGACTGTGCAAAAAGGATCTGCGAACCCCACTACCTGGAAGACGAACTGAGACACCTAAACTGGGCCCGACAGGTTAATGGTTACTCCAGATCTGACATCACAAAAGCAGCCAGACCCAGAAAAAAACACAGGAATGAAGAAGAAAAACAGCCACCCAAAGGGAAGGTATTTTTACCATACATCAAAGGAGTCACAGACAGAATAGGGAAACTGATGAGGAAACACAAACCTCCAAACAATCTATAGAACAACCAGAAAAATCCAAGAAATGCTACACTCAGTGAAGGACAAAAGAGACCCTCTCACAGCTACAGAAGTTTACCTCATACCATGCAACTGTGGACAAGTTTACATAGGGACCACTAATAAGCAGTGTGCAAACACAAATCAAGGAACATAAGAGACACTGCAGACTGGGCTAACCAGAAAAATCAGCAGTAGCAGAACATGTGATAAACCAACCTGGACACAAAATGTTATTTAAAAACACAGAAATTCTGGACCAGGCCAACAACTAATAGGTCAGAATGCACAGAGAAGCTATTGAAATACACAAACACCTGGACAACTTCAACAGGAAAGAAGAAATCCTAAAAGTAAACAAAATCTGGCTCCCAGTTTTGAAATACAATAGAATCAAAATTCAACACTTACAAAGGAATTCCACCCAGGGACAGGGGGATTTCCAACAGATAATGGCCGATCAACCAACCATTAGCCAGACAGACACTAACGAGCTTTGCATTTCTATACCCAGAAACTAACCATTCAATTAGAAAAATTTACATATACTCCCCAACAGGGGTTCACAGCATATAAACTCCACATACACTCCTACCCAATCATTCTCTGAAGATACCAGCCACAGATGCAGGTGAAATGTCAGAAAGAAACTATTCCAGAATATGGACTCACAGCCCAGAAAAAAAACAAGGAAAATCTATGGATGCCGGCTGTGAAAGCCTTCGACTTCACATTTGAGACAGGCTTTAACCTGTTATCAACTTCGGCTGATACGCCAGCTGCGCCCTTGCCTGGAAACTAGGGACCTCGAAACTGTGGTACATGCACTGGTAACCTCCCGTCTGGATTTCTGTAATGCGCTCTACATGGGGCTACCCTTGTGCTTAACTCGGAAACTTCAACTAGTTCAGAACATGGCAGCCAGGTTGATTTCTGGTGTTTCCAGAAGAGAGCATATAACACCTGTGCTAAAAGCTCTCCACTGGCTGCCTATTCGTTTCCGGGCACAGTACAAGGTGTTGGTTATAACCTTTAAAGCCCTGCATGGCTTGGGTCCAACTTATCTCCGGGACCACCTCCTTCCGTACGAGCCTCCCCGCGCACTTCGGTCCTCTGGGAGGAATCTGTTACAGCCTATGAAAACAAGGCTGTCGGTGACCTCCCAGAGGGCCTTCTCCGCTGCTGCTCCCAGATTATGGAATGGCCTGCCGGACGAGATCCGTCTTATTAACACCTTAGACGGCTTTAAAAAAGCTGTCAAGACGGATCTTTTCCGGCAGGCCTTTCCTGAATAATTATCCTGGCCCAAGACTCAGCTGTCCTCCCTGAGCTGTAATCATTTTTTTTTAAACCTATTGTATGTTTTAATATTTTCTAATTTATATATTTTTAATTTACTGTATGTTTTTAATCTTTTATAGTTTAATATTGTTTTAAGGGGGGGTGGGCTAGGGTACTGGGACTATGGAGTTTTTATATTGTAAGCCGCCCCGATTGCGTTGCAGAGGGGCGGGATAGAAATAAAATTTTATTATTTATTATTATATTATTATTATTAAACCACCTTTGGTGGCCATTTATGTGCTGGTTAATCTTTGAATACTTCGAAAGCATGTGCAACAAATTAACAGTGTAACAAATTCACATCCTTATATGGATCTGTATGTGGAAATTGAATGAGCTACAGTCTCTGTGGTGACACTCTGCTAAGGCTTAATAAGCCAGTCTTTAGTCTTTCCATAGCTGAAAAATGTGCTTTTCAAAAGGACTGAGCATGCTTGCAGAAACTGATGAATGTGTACTGAGAAAGCAATGCCTTAGTGATCTGAGTGAGATTGAAGATGTAGCCAGCATGGGATGTCATCTACAGATAGAAACCAAATCTTTAATAAAGCTTTTTCTTTTTCTCAATTATTTTCAAACTCTGATCAGCTAATGCTTAAAATATGGAAGCCTAGTAGAAGGGAGACAGAATGTTTGACCTCACTGAGATTCTGGCAATACCCTGGTCCACATACAGGAATCATGGCTCTTCCTTATTACACAGTGTACCCCTCCCAGTACATGGTCTTCTGTTTTCAGCACTTGTTGTTGATGTGTATCTTCAAATCATTATTGACTTATGGAGACCCTAAAGTAAACATATCATAAGGTTTTCTCAGCAAGATTTGTTCAGAGCAGGTTTGCCATCACCTTCCTTTGAGGCTGAGAGTATGTGGCTTGTCCAAGGTTATTCAGTGGATTTCCATGGCCAAGCAGGGATTTGAACCCTGATCTCCCAGAATCTTAATCTAGCACTGAAACCTCTATACCACATTTTATGGTTGTTTAATGACAAAACGGGAAATGGATTTCCATTCACTTCTGTTGCTGAACTGTGGTGACCCATGGTGGAGGTAGCAAAGTTGCAAGCCACTATGATCCACTGATGTTGGCACCCCAATCTATCGAAACTATGAAATGGAAAGTAAATTTCCATTTGATCTTGCATTGATCTTGCAAATTGACAGGAACAAGAAGACAATAACAAACAAAAAAGAGATAACGGAAGCTTTTCGTGAATATTACAAACACTTATTTGAAGAAAAAAGGACTGAGAATGAAGAGAAAGAGAAAATGAGAAGTTACATAGATCAACAAAACTTACCAAAATTGTCAGTGGAACAAAGGAAAAAACTTGATGAATCCATCTCAGTAGCAGAAATTTCAATTGCAATAAGACAACTGAAATTAAATAAAGCTCCTGGACTGGATGGATTCTCAGCATTATATTATAAACGATTGAAGGATGAAATAATTATACTATTATACAGAACATTTAATGATATTGAGGAAAATGGAATCCCAGAAACATGGACTATGGTGAATGTATCTCTAATACTGAAAGAGGGAAAAGACACAAAAGAAATTGGGAATTATAGACCCATTTCACTTTTGAATCTTGATTATAAAATATATACATCAATAATTGCAGAGAGGCTGAAAAACATCTTATTAGAAACAATACATGAAGATCAAAACGACTTTATCCCAAGAAGACAAATTATGAATAACACAAGACTGGTTCTAGACATTATAGAATACTTTGAAGCAAATAACGAGAAAAAGGTAGCAATGATATTTGTTGACACCAAGAAGGATTTCGATAATGTCTGATGGAATTTTTTATTAGAAGTTTTGAGAAAGATGGAATTTGGAGATAAGTTCAGGAAAAGAATAGAAAAGATATATGATAAACAATACGCACAGCTAATCATCAATGGTGAGAGATCAGAAAGGATTAAAGGGAACAAGGGAACTAGACAGGGGTGTCCCCTGTCACCACTACTCTTCATCCTGGTACTAGAGGTTTTGAACAGAAACATAAGAGATAAGAAAAATATATCTGGGGTTAAAATAAAAGGACAACTGTTAAAGCTGCAAGCATTTGCTGATGATCTTGTTCTGTTTCTGGAAAACCCAATCGAAAACATAGAAGAACTGGTAAGAACAATCACGGAATTTGGACATCACGCAGGTTTCAAAATGAATAAAGAAAAGTTGATTATTCTAACAAAAAATATGAAAGATTATGAAGAACAGGCATTGTCCAAAAAAATCAGGATGTAAAACGGCAAAGAAAGTGAGATACTTAGGATTATGGATTACAGATAATTATATGCATGTACTTTGGGGAAGTCAGGAAACAGGAGTTTGCATGGGTATGGCATTTTGTGTGGGCATTTAGCAGGGTAGTTTTAAAGGGGATGCCTGGTGTTCTGGTTCAGTGCCTACTTAAGATTACTTAGACAAAAAAATTATATGAGTCTATTGAATATGGGAGCTGCTGCAGAAACCCACAAAAGCTGTGGTATGTTTGTTTTCTTGCTGGAGGATGTGGGGAGCTACATCTGCAGCAAGAGCAAGTTGGTTGCCCTGTTGGAAGAGAGGTTTCCACACTTGAAGCCCCATGTATCTACTCTTCAGCATATTAGGGAGCAAGAAGTTTTCGTGGACAGAATGGAACAGATGGTCCTGAATGAAGGATGCACAGAGAATGTCTCTGAGGAGGTCAGTCCCCCCCCCAAAAAAAGAAGGTAGACATTTGGAGGAATGTGACTTATAGAAGTAGAAGGACCAGAGATCATTCTGAGCTACATAATTTGATTTAAAACTCTCTTCCTTATCAGTGATGATGAGGAACAGCAACAAAAGCAACAGTGTTGGTCCCCAGAAGATGTGCAGATGACCTTGGAAGATTCAGCACATGGATGCCCCTGTGAATTCTTAGAGGAGATGTGTGGTGGTGGTAGGGGACTCCCTGCTGAGGGAAACAGAAGCAGTGGGTTGCAGGCCTGACAGGATGTCTTGTGTGCAGTCTTCCTAGGGCAAAAATCTGTGAAGTAACAGAGAGGCTGACAAGATTTTTCAAGTCCACTGACCATTACCCCTTCATTTTGGTCCACGTGGGAACCAATGACACTGCAAGGCATAGCCTTCAGGATGTCATAAGGGATTATAAGGCTCTGGGTAGGAAGCTGAAGGACCTTGATATGCAGGTTGTGATTTTGTCTCTCCTCCTAGTTGAAGGACTTTGCCCAGGAAGGGAGAGAAAAATAATGGAGATGAACAATTGGCTCCACAGATAGTGCCACCAGGAATGATTTGGCTTCTTGGACCATGGTCTGCAGTTTCATGAAGATGGACTTCTGGCAAGTGAAGGGTTGCACCTCACAGAAGTTGGCAGGAATATATTTTTTTTGGCTAAAAGTCTCACCAACCTGATCAGGAGGGCTTTAAACTGGGTTATGTGGGGGAGGGAAACACTATTCTTCTGCCTTGGAGTTCTTCAAATGCTAGAGATAATAGCCCAAATGTTATAGACAGAACTGGGCAAATAGTATAAGAACACAACAGTGGGAAAGGAAAAAAACCTCTGAATAAGCAGCAGGAAGAATGGCCCATGGTCTTCGATTTCTCTGCACTAATGCACAGAGCAGGATAAATAAACCAGATGAGCTTGTATTCTTAACACAGATCAGCAAATGTGATATAATAGGCATCACTGAAACCTGGTAGGATAGGTCTCATGATTAGAATGTAGTAATAGGTTGGTATAACCTATTTGAGAGGAACAGACAAAACAGGGGAAGGAGGAAGAGTAGCACTTATGTCAAGGATGTTTACATCCATGAAGAAACCCATGGCTTAAATACTGGAAGCCAAGTTGAGATCATCTGGGTAAAAATTAAGGGAGTGGGGGGGGGACAATGACAACATCATTGTAGGGATATACTACAGACCCCCAAGCCAGACTGAGGACTTGGATGATGCCTTCCTACAACAGATAATCACAAATTCAGAAAGGAGAGATATAGTAGTAATGGATCATTTCAACTATCCTGATATTGGCTGAAAGTCAAATTCTGCCAGGAATACAAGGTCCAAGAATATAAGGATGCCAGAAAGACTCAATATGTGTATTGGTATGAGGAGTACTTGTAATGAAACAGAAAGTATATTATGCTGAGTTGCCTTGCATAACATTTCATTGTCCAGAAAGTGGAAGACATAGCAAGGGCATCAGCCATTTTAGATCTGATCCTAACCAACAGTAATGACTGGGTTAATATTGTGGAAATAGCAGGAACCTAAGGTAGGAGTAACCATGTTATCCTGGAATTTCTTATACAGCAGAAAGGGGTAGCCAAGTGTAGTCAGACACAGATTCTAGGCTTTAAGAAAGCTGATTTCAGTAAAGTTAGGGAAATACTAGGGGTGATCTCAGGGTCAGAAATATTAAAAGAGAAGATAATTCATGCTGGATGGGAGTTTCTTAAAAGTGAGATATTGAAGGCACAATTTCAAACCATTCCAATGAAGAGGAAAAATTGGAGTTGTCTAAAGAAACCAGGATGGATATCTAAAGAACTTTCAAGACTGAAAAAGGATATGTACTAAGACTGAAAAAGGATATGTACAAGAAGCTAAGACTGAAAAAGGATATGTACAAGAAATGGAACAGGGGGAAATAACCTAAGAGGAATTCAAACAAATAGCCAGCACATGTAGAGAGAAAGTCAGAAAAGCTAAAGCACAGAAAGAGCTCAGGCTTGCTAGCAGGATTAAAACCAATAAAAAAGGGGTGTTGCTGTTGCTGCTGCTGTCCTTAAGTCTGTAGCAAAAGGAAGAACAAGGAAATGATGGCCAGTGCTTGCAGAAGATGGTGAATTGCAATCAAGGGGCAGAGGAAAGGCAAAACTACTCAACATCTTCTTTGTCTCAGTCTTCTCCCAAAAGGAAAATGTGGAAAATGGAACAGATGAGGAAGTAGGAAAAATGCAGCACATAACACATAAAAGGGTAATATGGCAATAGCTGGCTACTCTAAATGAATTCAGATCTCCAGGGCCAGATGAATTACATGAAATAATAATAATAATATTTATTTTTACCCCGCCCCTCTGTTAAAAACAATCGGGGCGGCTTTAAGGGTACTAAAAAAACTGGCAGAAGTAATCTCAAAATCTCTGGCAATAAGCTTTAAGAATTTCAGGAGAGCAGAAGTCCCAGCAGAATGAATGAGGTCAAATGTTGTCCCCACTTTAAAAAAAAAAAAGGGGGGGGGAGGATCCAAATAATTACCATCCAGTCAGCCTGATGTTAATACCAGGAAAGATTCCAGAGCAGATAATTAAATGGGCTGTAAGCAATGCCATGATCCCTAAAAGTCCACCTGGGTTACTGCAAAACAAGGCATGCCAGACTAATCTGATCTCTTTTTTTGATAAGAGCACAAGGGAATGTGGTGGATGTAGCATATCTTTATTTCAGTAAGGCATTTGACAAGATACCCCATACATTCTTGCAAACAAGCTAGTAATATGTGGGATAGACAGTGCGACTGTCAGTTGAATTTGTAATTGTTTGACAGAATGAACACAAAGTGTGCTCACCACTGGCTCCTTTTCATCCTGGAAGTGACTAGTGGGATGGCACAGGGCTTTGTCCTGGACCTAGTGTTATTCAACACCTTTTTGCAGATGACACCAAATGGTGGGGGGTAGCTAATATCCCAGAGGACAGGGACATAATTCAAAATGACCTTAACAGATTAGAGAGTGGTTAAAACTAACAAAATGAATTTCAACAGGGAGAGATGTAAGATACTACACTTAGGCAGAAAAAATGAAATGCACCAATATAGGATGAGTGACACCTGGCTTGACAACAGTACATATGAAAGGGATCTAGGTGTCTTAGTAAACCACAAGCTGAACAAGAGTGAGCTGTGTGATGTGGCAGCTCAAAGAACTGGCGTGAGTTTAGGCTGCATCAATAAGAGTATAGTATCTAGATTAAGGGAAGTAATAATACCACTTCATTCTGCTTTGGTCAGACCTCACCTGGAATACTTTGACCAGTTCTGAGAACCACAATTCAAGAAGCATATTGACAAACTCGAACATGTCCAGAGGAGGGTGACCAAAATGAAAAACATGCCCTTTGATGAGTGGCTTAGGGAGCTGGGTATGTTAGCTCATAGAAGAGGTTAAGAGGTGACATGATGGTCATGTTTAAAGAATTGAAACGGTGCCATATTGAAGATGGAGCAAGCTTGTTTTTTTTCCTACTCCAGAGACTAGGGAGATTTTCAGACTACACTGTTATAGTGTTACTATTCCACTTTAACTGCTCTGGCTTCCTCCTGTGGAATTCTGGGGTTTGTAGTTTGGTGAGGTCCAAGAGCTCTCTGGCTGAGAGTTGTAAATGCCCCTCCCTAAACTGCAAATCCCAGGATTCAAGAGGAGGCAGCCATAGCAAATAAAGTGGAATAGTAATACTATAACAGTGTTGTCTGAAAATCTCCTTTGATAAGGAGCAATGGATTCAAACTACAAGAAAAGAGATTCCACTAAACATTAGGAAGAACTTCTTGATGGTGAGAGCTGTTCGGCAGTAGAATACACTGCCTTGGAGTTTGGTGGAGTCTCCTTCTTTGGAGGTTTTTAAACAGAGGCTGGATGTCCATCTGTCAGGAGTGCTTTGATTATATATTCATGCATGGCAGCTGGTTGGACTAGATGGCCCTTTTGGTCTCTTCTAATTTTAGGGTCCTGATTCTGTGTCCTAATGGAGCTGTGTGGTATGCATGTATGTGTTTGTATCTTTTTGCCCTACCAAGTATTTCTGCCAGTGTTTCTGGAATTTCTTTTGTATTGTGCAAAATGAAAGTAAGGGGCTACTATGTTCACTGTCACAATGGAGCTTCCCTTCCCTTCAGCAATGGTGGTTGCATTTGATTTAGGAGGCTTTCATGTGCTGCTCAGTGACAGAACAACTGCAGTGCATCACAGCCAGACCACCTATTAATGCACAGTCAAAACTGCAGACCCTCTGTTGGCAAAGATAAAAGTTTAGAGGAGGCAGAGACAGCTTACATGGCAAGCAAGAGTTGTTAGAAGGCAGAATTAATCAGGAGAGTGCCAAAACCGATTTGTTAACTCCTGGGGAGCTCTGGAGCTTCAAAAGCAATACAAGATTTTAAAACCTTTCCCATTATCACTCACTTTCTTCTACCCAGTTCTCTGAAAAGCAGACAAAAAGAGAAAGAATGAGAGAGGGGGGAAAAGGAAGGAACTCTGATTTGTTCAGGAGTGAAAAAATAATTATAAAGGATTGAAGCCCAAATGAGTATATCATGAATAGATTGCTTGTTGTTGTTGTTTTCTCATGTTAAACCTATTTTAAATCTGAAATTGAGTTTATAGTTTTATATCTTTGTCCTAGTAATGGTTTGACCAAGCTATCCAGCTTTTTTTAAGAGCCCTGCTAAGTAAGTTTTCCCCAGAAAGTAGAAAAGAAAGAAGGGGGGATGTATAGATTTATTACATTTTTGAGTCATTTTTTAAAGTATCTTCTAATCTGACCTACAAGGATTCCTCCTCCCCTTGGTCCATTAAAAAGCAATGGAGAAGTTCGAGGGGAGGAATAGCAAACTATTAAGGACTGACCTTTTTTGAAGAAAAAAAAATGCATAGAAATGTACATGTATAAGGAACCAAAACATCCCAGAGTGAGGAATTTGCTCAATACAAAAACATGATGACAGGTGGAATGTATCTGTCTGCAGGGAAGGCCTGAATACTGCAAGGTCCCCTGAGGGGGCAATATGTCAGTTTGCTCTTTGTGCAACAAAACATATATCAGGTCACCCCTGGGGAAATCCCTGTCAGTGAGAGCCAGCTAGCAAGTGAGAAGGCTGGAAGGAAGATTTTGTGCTCATTACAACAGTGCCCTGAGTATAGAATTTTACTCTTTTCAAGAGGGTGATTATGAACTCACCTGTGTGGGATGAAGAGAGACACTGTTGGAAACAGCACTGCAGTAAGGGCAAAAATGGATTGCCATTCCACACTGTGGGTATCCCAGTCACCACTGGTGGGAGTGGGGGGTGGGATAGACCAACAACTTATTCAAAGCTTCTCGGACACTAGCAAAACTCCTCACCTCCAGAGCAAAAGCAAGGCATCAACCACTTCTTCCCATTGTATTTTCAACAAAAACACCATGTACAGAACTAGCATCTCCCCTGCCTCCAATTTCTGGAACTAAGAAGACATGCATGAGAAAAAGTACAAAAGGACAGGTTGATTTCTCCAAAAGATGTTAGTACTGTACTTTGTACTAGTCATGGTCCATCAAACAAGACAACATTTATCACAGTTTTGAATTTTGTGTATGTATTTCAAGAAATGGGCATAATCAGTTCTCAGAAATGGACAGATGTATCAAGTCTGGACATGTATCCTTCCCTACCTGAACACTATGGAGGAAGTGATGCCTCTTCTCTAGGGATGTGAAAATCTGTTCATTTCATTTTCATTGCATCGTTCAGAATCTTGCCAGCAATCTCATCCTCTCCAAGCACTATACTGAATTGTGAGATCTTTCTTTTTCTTCTCACATGGAAATCCATTTGTACTTTGGTAGGAATTGTATGGATTTTTATGTATTTTACCTTTGACTGAAGTGTGTTTCTGCACATCCCCCCCCAAAAAAATACACACATTTTTAGTTATACATACATCCCAGTGACAGAAAATGGAAGGATAATTCAAGGGGCTGGTGATGACATTTAAAGCCCTAAATAGCTTGCGACATTGATACTTGAAGGAGCACCTCTCCCAATATATATCTACCTGGGGTTGGCAGGATGGATCTTCCTCTGTGCCCCACCAGTGGGGGTAATCTGCACTGGGAACACAAGGAAGAGAGCCTTCTTGGCTGTATTGTCCCAATAATGGAGTGCACTCTCCTTGAAGGCCCAATTTTGCCCATATTGGTTTCTTGCTGGCACCAAGCTAAAACATGTCTTGTTTATTAAAGGCTTCAGGAACTAATTTACTTCAAGGTATACATACACATAGTTTTAAATTGTTGTTGTCTTTTAAAGTGGTTTTAACTATTTCCATGTTCAGTACAAGAGCCAGTGTGGTATAGTGTTTGGAGCATTGGACTATGACTCTGGAGACCAAGGTTCAAATCCCCACTGGGTGGCCTGGGACAAGTAAAACTTCCTCAGCCTCAGAGGAAGGTAAAGGCAACCCCCCTCTGAACAAATCTTGCCAAGAAAACCCATTCATAGGTTTACCTTACCGTCACCGTAAGTCAGAAACAACTTGAAGACACACAACAACAACAGCATACAGCTCACAACAACAACAGCATACAGCTCATGTCCTTCATCTGCAAGAGATATGTTCCTGGACTTACCACGTATAAGTGAAACCACGAATAAAAACAAACCCTATTAAAATAAACTATACAAACATACCATAGAGTTGTGTAGGAGGACCTAGTGATTCCTAGAGAGGACACTTCTTTAGGCATTTTCCTGCACAACATTCTGATATGTGTCCCCTATTTTGTGTCCCTCAGATAACTGAAACCATGGATCTTGGTTCTGCAGATATGGAGGGTGACCTGTATTTAATATGGTTTTTACTCGTTTATATTAAATATGCTTTAATCTGTAAGTGTTTTAAATTGTTTTAATCCAGAAATGTTTTAAATTGTTTATACTGTATGGGATCCTGACATCCTATGATAAAGCATGGTATAGAAATGTTTCTATAAATAAATCAATAAAATAAGTGCACATTTATTAATAGACTTGCAGACTAAGGACTTTTCGGACAATCCAAAAATAACGCTAGCAGCGTCGCCAGGTTGCAACGCTGCAGCGCTAGAGGGCACCAGTTTTGCATGATGCTCCTTCCCAGCGGTACTGTTGCAGTACCACTGGGACATTTGACCGTGATATTTTTGCTTTTACCGTCATATTTTACTCACGATCGTTATTTTTGGATTGTCCGAAAAAGTCCTAAGAACATCATAATTTAATTTAAAAAAATCTTGGTGAATGCATTTTTCCATTCCTACTCTTCCCCACTTTCTAACAGCCGATCATGGGCTTTTGTTTGTTTATTATTTATTTATTTATTTTTAGATATTTATACCGCACTCTTCAACCATGAGGGCTCTCAGAGAGGCTTACAGGTTGTTAAGCAATAGCACTTACACATTTATACTGCTTTTATAGCACACTAGGCACTCTCCAAGTGGTTTCCAATATGTGTTAGCTAATTGCCCCCAGCAATCTGGGTACTCATTTTACTGTCCTGTGGAAGGATGGAAGGCTAGGTGAACCCTGAAGCCGTTGGAATCAAACTTGCAACGTTGTGGCTTGCAGTACTGGCATTTAACCACTGTGCCACCAGTGCTCCCTGTTTGCCTGTTTGACTTAGATCCCATTTCTTGGCAGTTATCCTGCCTACTGACTATGTCAGTCCTGTATACTGCCTTGCCCACCTTGTTCAAAATTAAATATTGTACTTTAAATGGGTTGTATTCTTTAAATTACGACTGGAAATAGATTAATGCATTGAATATTAGCACAAATGGGAACTCACAATCTCAATATCTGATCATCTCTGCCACCCAAGCTCACCCCCCTTTTCTTCCACCACCCACAAGTAGTAAAAGTAAAACTCTGCTTTTATTGGCTCTTCACTTCTATGTGCTTATATCAATCTTTTTTCGATTACTTTTTATTACAATTTTTCTCCACCTGTATACAAGAAATCTTTCCCCAGTCTACATTCTGACTCGTGTCATCCATATTGTTCCTTTTAATCTCTCATTCAGATTGTGTCATACTCTCCTGACTGAGTGTGTATGTTTCAGTATGTACTGGATGCCTGACCTTTACCAGGGGTTTGTTTTGTTCTTCTTAGACTTCATGGCCAGTCCTTCAAATGTTTCATTTATTTGGATATGAAAGCAAATAATGTGGAAAGTTTCTTGTAGTCAAGATAGAATGAGGATTCTAAGAAGGTTTATTTATTCCCTTTTGGAAAGTTCAGTCCTTGTATATTATTTGTGATGCATATGTCTCTCCCCGCTCCCACCAGCTCACTTTTTTAAAGCATGTTATTTATTATTTCATTCTGCTGCATTATTCTAATAGTTTTAGTTGAAACACACATTTTTGGACAATTGAACAAAAAAACCCAGGTAACTAATAAAAGGACAAGTATTAAAACATTTGCAGTTGTTTCCATATGAGAACTAATTTAGGACTTTATCACACAAGGCTGAAATTGAGTGATTATAACAGGATGGTAGCACGAATGGGTTCCCATCATCATACGACATTGTCATCCTTCCATGCTCTGTCTGTGTCTCAGACATTAATTATGCACCACTTTTCATCCATGGGCAAAACCTGTTAATGGCTGTCAATTAGAGCTGTTTTGTGATCTGTACTGATATGTGCTGACACACATCAATGAAACTGATTAATAATTGCAAACCAATTATTTGCAACCATAGCTGCATGAGGATGCATATACAGGCTGATGAAGTTGATGTGTTCCTGGACATTATTTCTTTAACAGAAAGTTGGTACCCAGGGGAAAAAATAACATGGGAAGAATCAGGATAGTTTCCTACACCACACACACACACACACACACACACACACACACACAAAGACGGGGGGGGGGAGAAAGGAAAGGAAAGGCAGGTCAGCTGGGAGAGATTTTGCCCTCCCCTCCAATAGGCAGGAGGGTAATGCAGGGGAACACCTCTTCCATACATGCTTGCACACACTCCTTTTTCAAGCACCCAAAGCTTTACTTTGGCTTCTTTACCTAGCAAGCTGCTCTCCATGCATTCTCCTGGCAGCTAGGTTTTGGCCAGTCACCTTTTGGGTTGACTAGGTTTTTTTTTTTTCTCCCTCTACCTTGATTAGTTAGTGGACATGTTTTTTCACCTACTCTGTGCTGTATGGGATTCATAGTCCCAAACATTTGAATTACTCATTATGTTGTTCCTTTTTCACAACTATCAGGGAGCAGGCACTTTATTAGCTTATTTCTATTTAGGAGCTTCTCTAGGGGTATTGAAAGATGAAGGGGCCTTGCCTACAACCCACTCAGTGCCATCCTGCTTGAGGGGGTAAAGGGATTTGGTTCATTGGCCCAGGCTTGAACTCCATCTCAAGAGTGCCAACAAGCACCATTTGAGGAGATTGTCTAGGCCCCTGCTTTGCCTTTCACATGAATTAGAAGTGAAGAATTGTGGTAAAATTGGTTTAGAACTGGTGAGTTTATACCTTGAGAAGGCTCATCTTAACTGATCTGCCAAACATGAGTGCCTGCTTATCCCAAACATGAGTGCCTGGTTATCCCATTGCTGCATTGAGATTCCTGTTTGCTAATAAAATTGTGGCCAGTTTAACCCCAGTAATGTTGTCATGTATAATCATACCTAGTGGGGAGGCAATATGCAAATGTGAAATGAAAAAGAGCTGTTTGGCAGTGGAATACACTGCCTCAGAGTATGGCAGAGTCTCCATCTTTGGAGGTTTTTAAGCAGAGGCTGGATGGCAATCTGTTGGGAATGCTTTGATTGCTTATTTCTGCAGGGGGCTGGACTGGATGGCCCTTCCAACTCTATGATTATACGAACCAGGACAGGTGAGCTTTACATAGTAAGCAAAAATATCTTGAACCTTTTAGAAAAGACTTGAAGGCTTCTTCCCTAAGGCATCCAAGGATGCCATTTTCTTTCACTAGCATCCATGACTCTTATGATTTCCATTTTGGTGGCCAAACATCTAGATCTTTTTAAAACAAAAAAAAATGCTAGCGGTAGCTGATGAGGCAGGCTTATTTGCTCTGCACTTACCTCTCTGTTTTGCTGTTCATATGTTCTTAGTAAGGGATTCAGGAGGCAGCTACTGCTTACCTTGCCTGTTGTAGGCAAGCACGCATGGTTACAGTAGGATCCTACTTTTTTCCCAATTCATCCTTTGTTTATTATATTGTCTAGTGCAGAAATGCTGCTGCAACCTGAAATGAACAGCCTGTTTCTCTAGCTTTTTTCCCACTTTTTTGCAATGATGATGCTTCTAACAACTTCCAGCTAGACAGAGGATGAAGAAGAGCAGGTTATGGATTGAGGGACATCAAAAGCACTTGAAAAAAAAACCCTCACTTTCAGAGGCTTTGTTAACAGAGGTATGCCGGTATTAATCCAGAAGCACATCTTCCATGCTGTGATGCACCTCTGGTTCTGATTTGAACCAACTGGATACATTAAATAAAATCAGAATCATGCATGCAAGACCCATCTTGTGCTAGAGCTTCTGGATATCACGGCTTGCACTCAACTGAGGCAGGATTGGGGCCTTTGATGATCAAGGTCTTCACCTGTGCAAAGAAGGCAATGGTAACAGTGGATAATATTTAAAACAGCCAGATACTGATTCAAAGCAACAATCCCATTACAGCAGTTAAATAGTTTCGCTAATCCTGTACAAGGGTTTGCCTCATAAAGGATACTGTTTGTTGCCTACAGGCAGAAATATTGTATGAATAACAGTATTTGCTTCATAGAAAAATACTGGACAGGTTTTAAAAATAAAGAAAGAGGTCATTTCTAAGGACAGGAAAAGTTATGATCGTTCAAACCCACTTTCCCACAGGGATTTTAAAAACTGTGGTAGAAAGCACTGCTCTTAATTAGAGATGCAAGGGACCATTAAAGTAAACTGTTATTGAAATCAATTAGGTAAACTTGTCTGGACAGCTGCACTCTAAGGGGCTGTCAATCTGGGTTCTTCATAGAAAATTCTCAAAGTTCACATCCTGTTTCACCTGGCAATGCTTTCTTCTTCTTTTTTTTAAACTTGAGGCTTAAAAGCTGCTATATTCTGGTCATGTTCCTCTAGAGAACCATCAGGGTTCTAAAATACCCTCTTCATAAAAAAAGAAAAGTGCAGGACATGCTTTTAGAAAAGCTCAGCCTTCCAGTTAATGGCCTATGTTTCTCCTGTTCTGATGACTAGTGAACAGTTCAAGTTCATGTAAACATACCTTAAACAGTACCAAGAAAAGCAGTCCTCACATGGACTGTCAACATGGAAAACATATTGGCAGGCAAATAAAGTTTTGCAAATACAAGAGGTTATACATTTTTCAAGGCTTATCTCTGGACTCTGGAGATTGTCAGGAATGCCTTTTTACTGACATAACTGGGCACAGTAGCTGCTATGCTACCTAGAAAAAGTGAATCTAGCCCCAGTTATCCATGCACTACTAACATCCATATAGGACGTCCTGGTGGCTCAGTGGTACTGCAGCCACAACATTGTGAGTTCTATCCTGCAGGGCTTCAAGGTTCACAGAAAGCAGTATAGAAATGTAAGTGCTATTGCTAATAATTTGTAACCCACTCTGAGAGCCTTGTTGGCTGAAGAGTGGGGTATAAATACTCTAAATAAATAAATAAAATCCAGACTAGGCTACTGTAATGCCCTCTGTTAAGGATTGCTTAGAAATAGCAATTGATTCAAGATATATCTGTCCCAAGATAAGATGGCAAGAACGTGTGATGCCACTTTTCCACAAGTTGTTGGTCCATTTCCAGACCCATTTCAAGGTGGTGATATTAATCTGTAAAGTCCTCAATGGTTTAGCACCAAGTTATCTGATGTCACTCATATTTAAAACCTTTCCATGCTTTAAGATCAGCTTCAGAGGCCCTTATCCAATGTCTTTCAATGAGATCAAACATGCACATGATATTCACATGAAATAGAGGTATTTTATTGGTGGCCTCATAGTTGTGGGATTCTATTTTGGGCAGGGTGCATATGTCTTTACAGTCCACATTATGGTCCAGTCCGGTTGCACTGAATCACACCTTTCTCAGAAGTGTTCTGCAAGAGATTATGATAGAGGTACAAGAGGTTGTGAAAAACAAGAACAAGATCTTGTGCAACTGGTCACATAACCAGTTGCAAAATAGACTAGGTGAAGCTGTTGTTCCAGAGGCTGCATAGTTGGTTGTTCAACTGGTTGTCTGCATACAAGTATATTAAACTACATAGAGTAGATTCAAAATTCAGCACAAAACAGCACTTTGACCCCTGGTATAAAGGACTGCCGGAAAGCTTTTTTGTTTATTTAGGAAAAGAGGAGCCTATCATCAAAGGAAATAATAATCTGCTTGTAATGTGATGAAAAGGGGGGGATGCTTGAGAAAACACGAGCAGTTCATGAAGTGGTCTGCTGAAAAAAAAAATGCAAACATGAATGCCATTGCATAGGATTAGTGTGGCCTGGCACACTTCATGGATGGTATTGTGGTGCAATAGAATTGGAAAGGAGGTGGCACTGGGTTGTCAGGCAGCTTCTAAGTGGCTAATAGCACACATTGGCCTACATCCAATTGTTAGTTATAATGAGAGTAGATCTGCTGAATCAATGGAAACTTCATAACTGAGCAGCTGAATCTCATGCAGCCACAACTGCCTCATGATGTCCTCCAATATAGATGCTGGAATTCCCTTCCACATGTGGTGATTTCAGAAGCAGGAAATGATATCATTCAGTGGCTACTACCCACCTGTCCTCCACATGACATTTGGAAGATGGTGGGGGGAGTCAAGTAAGGATTGGGTAGCTACAGTGGGCCCTTGGAACCTGCTGGGGTTTGCTGGACCACCCATGAATACCAACATCCGTGGATGTGCAAGTCCCATAATATACAATGGCATAGTCAAATGGTGTCTCTTATATAAAATGGCAAAATCAAGGTTTGCTTCTTGGATTTTTTTTTAATTTAAGCCATGGATCGTTGAATCCATGGATGCCAAATCTGTGGATACAGAGGGCAAACTGTACAGACTTCCAGGATCCTCTTCTGGCTTTCCCAACCTTCCTGCCCACTGAGGACATTGGGAAGATGGGTGGAAGCTAGGTAAGGATTGGGAGGCTATAGCTTTCCTGGCTCTCACCCATCACCTACTGTGTATCAGACGGGTGGTCAAGGATCATGGAGGCTGTTGCTTCACTACCCATGTTCTGTTAACTGGCTCACAAATGCAGGTACAATGATGCAGACATCATAACTGTGTGCTATTAGGACATAACCCCCAATGAAGCTGCCTTCACTGGACTTCCTTCCCATCTACTGACTTGGATGGGACAGGAAATAGGTACAAAGGGGAGTAGGAGTAGTCCTTGAGTCTATTTGAGGTTTAGGAAGAAAACCAAGAAAGGGACTTGAGGAGGACTCTATTTGTCAGTATTTTGAGAAAAGCCCCTATCTTGAGCTGTTTCCAGAACCATCCAATTCTTTCCATCCCTAAATGCCCAGGTGCTTAGGAAAGCTTGGGTTGCCTACCCCAGCTAATAAAGTTGTGGCCCACTTTAACTCCTGTCTCCTATCTTCTTTAAATACCATTATTAGAAATAATTTTAAAATAGTTATTTGCAAATAGTGTCTTGCTATTCTTTACTGCAATCTGTGCTGATAACTTGTAGTCAAACATAAAAAATAACTCAAAACTAATTTTAAAAAAAATGAAATACAAACATGAACCATTTGGTTATCCATTTTTGTCCAATCTACATTTATTTACCAAAAGTTCAAAATGTGCAATTAGAGCAATTATCGTGCATTTTAATCAATTCTGTTTTATTTCTAAGGGGATTCATTTGTTATTTATGGGGTACAACAGGCATGCATGCAGTAATAACAATGGGTAATTAATAATGCATCTTTAACAACCTTTTATCCAAAGAGGGTTTGATCTAAAACCCTAATTAAGCAGAGCATAACATTGGATTTTGGCTTACAAAGGGAAAGAAATATGAATGTGAAGAAAGTTTGGGGGAAAGAGAAACCAAAGGCATGGTGGTTGTCATATTTTAATGACCTTGAACGCACAAAAAAAAACCACACCAGTATTTCCTTGCAAATTTCTAATTCAAATTCATTAACTAGTTCCCTGTAGCACTACTGGTACTTGCATATTTTAATTTTGAGCAGGCTTATTGATGAATTTCCTGCACTGGCAGGAGGTTGGACTAGATGACTCTTGAGAATCTCTCCTAGCTCTACAATTCTATGATTTTATGAGATGGTATGTACCTTGTTGTATAAATTATCCAACCTGCTCCTTTATATAGGCCTTCATGTACACAGATATTTTTCATTGTCTCTGTGAACTATGCACATGCACTAAGTATCTTCACCTAATAATGACTTATTGCCAAAACGAGGATTCAGCAAGTAGTACTGTTGCCCCAAAGGCGATTCTTTATGAAAGTTTCACAAAGCACATGATTTACCATTTTCTCCTCCACCACCACATCTCTTCTTTTTTCTTTCTTCTTTTTGTCTAGTGTGGCTAGGAATTTGGTGCCTTAAGTGCTTAACCAGTCTTATCTCCATGATTTGAGTGTGCACCTGAGAACACTCCCAACATGTACTTGAAGGTGTGCATTGTACAGGTGGGAAAATAAGTTTCAGATATTTTTGCTGGCCATTACAAATCTTCTCACTGAAAAACCACTAAGAGGATTCTAAGAGACGGCAGACAGTACTGCATTTGGCTAATTACCATAACTAACTACTTAATTAACATTAGATGCAGGAACTCATGGAAAATCATAGAACTGGTTCTAAAATCAGCATCTAAATTTATTTGGAGTTCTAAATTAACTGTGGTTTGGATTCCAACCATAACCGTGACTTTAGAATTTCTTCTACTTCTCCATCTCCTTGGCAAGGATTTTAAAATTCCACAAACCTTTTCTTGAAGGCTGTATATTTAATTATAGTAATACAGTATTTGCTTTTTGCAGGCCTGAGAATGAATTTTTGTCCAAACATGTTAGAAGACAGAGTTCTTAATTTATCATTTAGTTGTATACTTTTGTGGGAATCCATCTCAAATAAGACTGCAATCCAATTGTGCAAGGGTGGGAGGTCATTTTTGGCCCAGAGAAAGTGGTTGGCATCTGGTGCACAAGTTAGTGGGCCTCTATACCTGCAGTACTGGGTACCAAGACACCAGGAAAAAAATCAGTGATCTAATAAAGAGATGGACAAAAGCGAGGTTGTGATCTAGAGGTGAGTCCCTCCATGCTTTGTGACAGATTAGCAAAGAGGTCTAGCTCCCAGTCATTTAACATCTTGATGGACTCTTCCTCACTCCTGATTCTCTCCACATTTATACTGTTGAAGTGAAGAAAATGGATATTTTGTGTGAAAGGTGAAAGGTGACAATATTACTTTTTTTTTACTTTTAAAAAAACTGGAATCATTTTTAAAGGTATAAGTACATACCTTTTGCACCAAGTTCCTGTGGGTGACTTACAGGGACTTAATAAACACACACACATGGGGGGGGGGAGGGACAGTGAGTCTGGAAAAGATACTTTTCTGCATTACAACTTCCAGAATCCCCCAACCAGCATAGCTGGCTGGAAGGTTGTGTAAGTTGTTGTCCAAACAAGTAATTTTTTCTGAGCTCTATTAAAAAGAATGTAGATACCGCAAGCCACTGATGTAATAGACAGAAAACAAAAGGAGGAAAGGGACTGGAGATGGAACAGGAAAAATAATCCTATTATCCAAAAAATCATATAAATATGTAATGGTGTGTCAATTGGCCACTGAGAAAGACTGTTCTGGAGAAGTCTGTGCTGTCTCACTTTTCTCTATGATTCTGCTAGTATTAACTAATGACTGGTAATGGAAGAAAGTACATTTGGCCAGAGAACCAATATCACCATTTCCAGCTAAAGGAATACAGTGGATTTTGCCATTTCACATCTACCTCTACTCCACTCAAGAGCCCTCTGTTGCTCTGCTTGTTGAACAGTTTTATACAAACTGCTGTATAGGTGGTTTTACACAGTTTTAAGTTCATTGGTTTGATTTGTGTCTTTCTACACCATGTGCATGGATAATGCATTGCAAAAAAATCTATATTGAGATGAATGTTCAACATATCACCATGTTCAATGTTTTCAGAATGTTTTTTGAGTATCATGAAACCATTGTGAGAAGAATTCCAGACTGAAGACAATCTTCACAGTTTGGGACACTTCTGCACAAAATGCACACATATTTATGCACCGAAAACAGCATTTTTTTTGCACAGGAAGCATCGTTTTATATATGGAAAATAATATTTATGTGCAGAGAATTCTGATTCTTGGGGGATGCTGTTTTCTGTGCAAAACAACAATGTTCAAATTTCTGGGGTCCATGCTTGTTCTAGATTGCTCCTTGGTGAAATAAAACTGTTCTTCAGTAGAAACAGACTAGTTTCCCTTCTCTCTGAAATAAACTGACACCATCTGAGCAGAGGATAAATTCTCATGGGTACAGCACTAGTGTTCAATAACTGTATTCCACATCCTTGCTGCATTCAACGTCCTTCCTCTTTTGGGACCCGTGAATTTAGCAACATCTGTTCATATCAGGCCCTTGGCTAAATAAGCACTCCCCAAATCATCACTGATGCCCTTTGATTTTGGTTCTCAATAAAAAAAAAATGTGTGTGTTTTCCTGCTGAACCACTAATTTAGATTGGTCACAAAGAAATTAGCCGTATATTTCTCTCTTGCCCCTCCCCCTGCCTTTATCTGTAAGTTAGAAGAGAGCTCTGTATACTATTTCTCCTTTTTTTATTTATTATAATTAAAATACATACATATACATACATATACATGTACATGTACTTATTCATATACCTACATACATATACATCCATACAGACATCCATATCTTCTAAATACGTTCCTGTCTATTTATTTAATCAACCCTTGATGTTATTAAATTGTTTATAATTTACACTTGTTTATTTGTCATTTATTTATTCACATTTGTTTCTTGCTCTCCCCCTTGCATACCCTATAACTTCCTTCTGTATACTATTTCTAATTCTGCCTATCCATGGCTTCTGAATCTCACAAAGTGTTTCTTTTTTAAAATCTGTCTTCCTAATCAAACACTGACGGTGTCCTTAGAGAAGCCACTGCAGCAATTTTGCCTATCAGGTTTCTGCTACATCTAATTCTGATGTAACACATATTGATATATAACTTAAAGCATATAGTAAAGTTTCCCTAAAAGCATTTAGCTATGTTCTTTAACAAATTACTTGGGACACAATTCTAATGTGACACATAAGAAGGTAATCTATTCCTGCAGTCTAATTTAGGGGGGGGGAAAGCAGTGGGAAATCAAAAGATGTATCTCAAGGGATTGGATTAGATAAAAAAAAGACATATTATTCTTCACTGAAAATGCCTTCAGCATTTAAACCAAAGGGGTGACATTGGCACTTCAGTGTGTTCTGACTGAAGAATTTACAACAGTGGAACATTTGAAGTAATCTCTAAAAATCAGAAGGCTGATGCTAAGAAATAGTACCAACATGCTTTATGTCTAAAATCCACATCTGGATAGATAGGAAGAAAATATAATGTCAACATTTTCCCCAGTTACGATTGCAGTAAGATTTTCAGATAAAAATAAATATCCTTTTGATCAATTTAAATGTGTTTTAAGGCTTTGTCATGTTCCACTGTGGTTTGAGTGTGTGTATCTCTGTATGTGCGTGCACACACATGTGCATGCTGAAATGCACAAAAGTTCCCTTAGACAAAGAAAAATATTCTTGTTGTTGTCTTCATAGCTTGCTTGCAACAAACAATAAATACCAGCACACTGAACAAACAGAAGAACAAGTTTTCATGGCAATCTACAATGAGTATAGGTTAAACAAAGCTGTTGTGAACTCACTTTCTCCAGAAGTCGTTGTTGTTGTTGTTGTTGTTGTTGTGTGCCTTCAAGTTGTTTCCAAGTTATGGTGACCCTAAGGCGAACGTATAACAGGGTTTTCTTAGGGCTGGGAGTGTGTGACTTTCCCAAGGTCACCTACTGAGATTATATAAAACCACTGTTCCTACCAGAATTATCTTCTTTGCAAAATAGTCTAGTTTGAAAGGGCTCCCTTCTACATTCAAAGCAAGTGTGGGGGTGGATAGATAGCTAGATAATAGAAAATTTGCATTCTTAAACAGCCCACTAACCAGACTTCTCTGAGTGGTGTGTGGTAGATTAAAATGATAAAACACAACAATAAGACAATAAAGCAAAGACTAGTGATCTGAGATGTAATTGTTCACTAATTTTGTTCTCAAGGAAGCAACAAGTAATTTTAGCAATTGCCTTCCTGCTGTGACAAAGAAAGATACAAGAGTAACAGAATACTTTTCAAAGAAGAGTCACAGGTGTTGTCTAGATGATGAAAAAACTCCCCATGGAATGTGAGGGGAATACCTTTTGTCCTCATGAGATCCCATAGGGATTCATTATATTCGAAAGGTGGGGGAACTTTTCTCTGTGATAACAGCCTTCGCTGTTTCTCATGAAGGGCTTTTTTGAAAATATGTGGAAATGAGCATTTCAACCCGTTTGAACAACCAATTCAAACGAGCACATTGCAGAAGTAAAAACATGATTGGCTGGATGTGCACAGGGGCAGGATTCCCAGTGATCAAGTGGCCAGAGTTAATGCACTATTTTTCCACAATTAATAATCTTGTCTAGCAGAGCTCATAGTTTGGGACTTATTCAGCACAAGATTCTCAAGTGACATTTTTGCATAGTAAACAGAATTTTCTGTATTTTGCATAGAAAATAAATTCTGTGCGCAATGCTATTTTCTGTGTAGAAAATGCTGTTGTCTGCCCAGAAAATGCTGTTTTCTATGCAAAAAAAAAAAAAAGTGAACCACATGTGAATGTTATGTAGAATAAGTTATGAACTGCAAAGATTCTCATCAGTCCATGATTCTTCTTATCAGGGTTTCCTGCAATTTGTGGAGTCAATGTTTTTTGACTGGGTCTTTTTTGTTTTGTTTTTGCATATTTTCAAATATTCTTTCCATCCCTACTAGAGACAACTGAATATCAGACCAATATAAAACCAGACCAGACTCCCTTCCAACTCTAATATTGTATGAAACAAATTTCTACCTTGTATGAGACTGGCAAACAGTGCAGATTATTGGTAATGTGGTCATAATAGCCAGTCCCAATGGAGCTGTTTTGTTTTTTGGACCAATGTAACTTTCCGCACTTCTTTGAAAGGCAACTCCATAGATAACACATTGCAAAAATCCAAATGAGGCACTATCAGGGACCTATGTATCTTCAGATTTCCACGTGATTGGGAACTGTGAACATACTTCTGCATATATACAGGTGTCCCTTTGCAAATCTCCATATGGAGGCCTGGAGGCACAGATGGTGGAGTGCTGGTAAATTAGAGGCATGGCTAGTGGCACTTCCTCCATTTATTTTGGCATGCTTCAATACTTGATTTCTAATATTATAAAGGATGTCACAAAATGTTATCTCAGCCTGGCTTTCCACTGAAGCCGAGGAGTTCCAAAGACCTAAGTCCAAACCAGATGGGAGCGCTCCAACACCCAATCCTCCTCTCCTAAAGGCTCAAATCAGAACACTTCAAAGAGAAAGGCCTACACCATCTGCACCGCTGTCAGTTTCAACACCTATGCCCACTCTTCTCATCCTCCTTTACTTCTCAGAAGCAGTAGCAATGACAGCAGTGAGAAGATGCACAAAGATGAGTCTTGCTCTTTCCTTCCTCAATGCTTTCCTGGTTACCCAGCATCCATCCATTCCTTTATTTATATCCAGCTTTTCCCCCAGGCTAGGACTCAAGGCAGCTAATAAAAATACAGAATCCAATAAAACAAATGTAGTTTAAAAACATGCAAAAATCAAGACTAAAACTATATTAAATAAACTATATTAAACAACAACAGTCCCATGTAGAGTTGCATTAGAGTAATACAACTGGGATATAACTAAGGCATATGTCTCCATGGCCAAGCCAGACATCCCAAGGAATGGGAGCAGCTGGCACACTCGAAAAGCATCAGGAATACTGGGCATGGTAGTTCTGGAAGGGTGATTCCTATGAAGCCTACAATCACTTCAGAAAACTCGGAAACAAATTTATATTTTCTGGACACTGTTTTCATTATGTGTTGCCAAATTCAGAGCTAATAGAAAGTGTCAATGTGAAAGGTCAGCAATGCACTAGTTAAGAGACAGGGCAGTTATAGGGTTAAAATAGCCAGTTCTAGATATTACACTTCAGTCTGGTTGTTTAGCCACACTAAGTATAAACTAAATAGTATAACTATTAAAAAAAATACACAAGGAAGAACCCAGATATTAGAGAGAAAAAACAGACATCTGGCCAGGTACAATTCAGCCTTGCAATTACCTGAGTCATATTTGATGGCAGACAGACATATTTACAGAACACAGTAAAATGCATGTCTGATAAGTGTCTTCAGATCCTCACTTATCTTGGCAGAAAGTTAGATACAAGTTCCAGTAAGTGGATAGGCTGATGAGCAGATAAGGAGGGGCTAGATATAGTATAAATGCCACCTCCAGACAAATGAATACAAGCAATCTTGTGATTGCTTCCAATAGCTGTTTCCAATAGCTGCCTACTATGCTGTTTACAGTACGTAAAACATATTGTATAATGCTGGGAATAGACCGATAAAGCTACTACTCTCTAGATAGATAATTGGTTTATAAAAGAATATGTTTCATATATAAGATAAATATTAATATAGTGTTAGACACTTTAAGACCATCATAAGTATATGAAATCTATTATGCTCATAATGCATGAATTATGTGGGATAAAAGGATATTCCTCATCACTGTTCCATGTACTGTAAGCACCATGCTCCTTGCAAATTTGAACAAACTTCCTTATAACAGATGTTAGTCTATACGCTACAATGTCTAAAAATAAGAATGTGCATATACAGTGAGATGGGGGCTCACCGCTGGCCGGCGGGGCTGTTTTGCAGCCCGGCCGGCAGCCCGGATCACCAGCCCTCCAAAAACCCCACCCCCACCCCGATCGGCATTTTGCCTTGGGGTGGGGGAGGGGAGGGAGCGGCCGCATTCGGCAGCCACGGGCGCGGCCATTTTTCCCTTTCTCCCTCCCAGAGGTCTCTGTGGCAGGGGAGGGAGAAAGGGAGAAGGACCAATCAGGGAGGGCCTGGCCCGGCCCTGATTGGTCAAAGAAAGGGCGGGAAACTCGGCCATTCCCAGGAAACTGGGCAAGCGCCGGTTGAGGCACCCAACGGAGATGAGGGGTCTGCACAGACGGGGCAAGGAGAGGAAGTCTCGGCATCAGCACCATGGCCCCCGGTGGAGGCATTTGGTCAGCCAACACACACCCTGGCAGACATCATGGGGGCCCTGGCAGAGGTCCTCCAGAAGATGGCTTCGCATGGAGGCGCACTGGAACAGGCCACACCAATGGAGGTTGGTATGGCTGGGGCTGGGGAACCAAGTACCTCTTCCAGTTTAGGTGCTTCCGGCAACACTGGGTGGTCCAGGTGGTCCAGATCCAAGGAGAGGAGCGGTTCCAGGGAATCCAGTCGGATTCACGCGGATCTTCATCGCGGCGGCGCAGGAGATCAGGCGGTAGGCAGAGCCCACATAGGAAACGCAGGCGGTCTTGCTCTGGTTCCTCTTCAGGTGAGTCCTCAGATGAGGACAAATACAGGTATTGGGAAAAAAGGGGCATTCAAGCCTGGCTTACCAGGGTGGGCACTCAAGCTCAGAAAAGCCAGAGAAAAGGCAAGGGAAGACAGGAAAGAGGATGGGAAACACCCACCGGGGGAGGAGCTCAGGGAGGCAAAGTCGAAGGAGGACCCCCCAGGGGGCCATCTGGACCACAAGGTGCGTTCTAAGATCCTGCAGGGCTATTATGTTGACGTTTTCACATTGGCGCCGCCCCCCGGGGCTGAGGCCAGAATTCACAAAAGCAACAAGAAGGAAGGGGACAAGACCAGCGGGGAGCCTTTAGAACGCACCTTTGCCAATTGGCTAAACGGGTACCAGTCTTCATGGGGGTGATGGCTTTGGTTTTCCCAGAAAGGGCATGGCACCTCATCAACCACCTTCGACAGGTCCTTCTGGTGTGGGCCCAAGCGGGGGATCACAGTGCCATTCTGTACGACATTGAATGTCGGAAGAAGGCTTCCAGGTCACCCATACACAGATGGGAGACCATTGACTACCCCAACTGGCTTCAGGCCATGGGGCCAGGCAGGAGGGAAAAAGGGGAAGCCCAAAAGGTGGCACGCAAGAAGGACGGGAAGAAGCTGGTATGCTGGGAATTCAATGGAGGTAAATGCTCCAGGTACAAATGCAGATTCGAGCATTCCTGTGACAATTGCAGGGGAGGGCACCCAAAAGTGAACTGTTCGTGCCAGGGCAGTGGCAACCAGTCCTTTCGTAGCAGTCGCCCTACAACAGTTGGCACCAGAAAGGACACGGGCGCCAGCAGCACTGCCGCCAATGTCTCGAAGTGACTGGGACGGGGGGGGGGCAAAGTCGCATGGCGTTCACACCAGTCAGGTTGGATGCCATGCGACCTCTATTGAAGGCCTACCCCAAAAAACTGGTGGCATCCTACCTGGCCGAAGGCTTTGAGGTCGGGTTCCACATTCCTTTCCAGGGCGCAAGGGAGGCATTCACCTCAGGCAACTTAAGATCAGCAGCCGAGCTGCCTGATGTGCTGGCTCTCAATATCAAGAAAGGGATTGAGGCGGGGTGCATAGCTGGGCCTTTTGACCATCGGCCCATGCCCAATCTAAGGGTTTCGCCTTTGGGGGTGGTACCTAAGAAGGCTCCGGGAGAGTATCGCCTCATTCATCACCTCTCATATCCGAAAGGGTCGTCGGTCAATGACGCAATCCCACCAGAACTCTGCACAGTGAGATATGCGTCATTGGACTATGCGGTCCGTCTCCTGCAGACTTGTGGTCAGGGTGCCCTAATGGCAAAATGTGACATTCAATCGGCTTTTTGGCTGTTGCCAGTGCACCCTGACGACCATTGCTTGCTGGGCTTCAAGTTTCAAGAAAAGTGGTATTATGACATGACGTTACCCGTGGGGTGTTCCATCCCTTGCTCTGCCTTTGAAACTTTCAGCACATTCCTTGAGTGGGCGTTGCAGCACAGGGCGGGGTCGCCCTTCATCACACACTATTTGGATGATTTCTTGATGATGGGCTCTGCTGGGGGGGGAAGAGTGTGGCTTTCTGTTTTCTTCCTTCCAGGCACTGGCTACCGAACTTGGGGTACCATTGGCGCCGGACAAGACGGTGGGGCCAACGACATCCCTGGTGTACCTAGGGATACAGCTTGATTCTGAACAAGGGATATCCAGACTGCCTGTCGAAAAGATCACCGGCATGCAGACGTTACTGACAGACTTCCTGAGGAAGGAAAAAGCCACCTTAAGAGAAGTGCAAAAACTACTGGGCCACCTGAACTTTGCCTGCAGGGTGGTGTCCCCTGGGAGGGCCTTTTGCGCTTGCTTTGCGAGGCTCACCGGGGGTTTAGGGCACAGCACCATCGCATCCACCTCACAAAAGGGGTGAAAGAGGACATGAGGGTGTGGGTGTCCTTCCTCGAGCGCTACAATGGGGTCACCATGTGGCAAGGGAGTTTGGAGCTGGGGGGAAGTTTACAGGTACACTCTGATGTGGTGGGCAGCCTGGGATACGGGGTATTCTACAATGGGCACTGGTGCACACAACCTTGGCCAAGGGAATGGGTGGACCGGGGTGTTACCCGGGATCTTACATTTTTAGAATTCTTCCCCATCGTGGTAGCCATCACTCTCTGGGGAAAGGAGTTCAGGGATAAAAAGGTTTGTTTTTGGTGCGACAATCAGGCTGTTGTGAAAATCATCAACAGGCAGTCCTCCAGGTCAGAGATGGTCATGACGCTGGTTCGCAGGTTTGTGCTCGCCTGCCTGGAGGCCAACATCAGCTTCCAAGCTCGGTACATCCTGGGGGTGGATAATGAGATCGCAGATGCATTGTCTCAGTTTCAGGCCGATCGGTTCCGCGCGCTAGCGCTAGATGCAGACGAGGTGGCAGTTCCTTTCTCAGCAGACCTCTGGAGCCTTGGGAATGAGCAGTGCTCCAAGGGGTAGCCGACTCCTTGGCTCCATCGACGCAAGCCAGCTATCAGAGAGCAGCTGAGCAGTTCATGGCCTTCCGGCGGCAACACGGCTACTGGTCGGCAGGACCAGCGGCGGAACGGGAGGTGCTGCACTACCTGGCTTCCCTAAAGGACAGAGGTCTGGCTACGAGGAACATCGCTGGTCACGCTGCTGGCATTTCCTTCTTCAGCAAAGCAGCGGGGTATGGAGACCCCTGTGACACCTTCATGGTAAGAAGAGCTTTAGAAGGCTGGAAGCAGGCGGTGCCACGAGCGCCCGATTCGAAGCATCCAGTCTCCTATGCACTGCTGAGGCAGCTGGTAGCGTACCTGCCTCGCATATGCCACTCTGGCTATGAGGCCCTGCTGTTCGGTACGGCGTACACAATTGCCTTCTTTGGGGCACTACGGGTGGGGGAGGTGGTATGCTCCTCCAAGACAGATACATCCGGTAGGGCGCTCCAGATGGGTGATGTGGCCCTGGGGGGAAGCGACTTGTCGCTGCGCATCCGGTGCTCCAAGGCAGACCAGCGTGCCCGCGGGGCCACCCTGCATCTTCGAAAGATGATGGCCTCTTCCCCATGCCCGGTGGCGAGTATGAAGGCATTTTTGGAAGTGAGGGGATGAGAGCAGGGCCCCCTGTTCAGGCACAAGGACGGTCCCGTTAACCAGGTTTCAGTTTGTCAGCGTCCTGAAGATGGTGATTTGAGCATTGGGCCTACCGGCAGAAGATTTCAGCAGTCATTCCTTCCGCATAGGGGCGGCAACCATGGCCACGGAGGCGGGCATGTCCACGGAGTCCATCAAGAGCTTGGGGCGATGGCGTTCCAGGGCCTATGCTGTTTATATCAGGCCTGGGCGGGCACTGCCAGCGGGGCCTGGGGCCCGGGGGGACCAGTAGGCCTGCCTGTTGATGATAATGGTTGGCGGAAGGCGGTTCCCATAGGGAATGCCTTGATGGCGGATGTATTGGGTCGCGATAGGTAATGAACCCGGGGCCTCAATCAAGTACAAGTTCAAGAGCAAGTTCTAGTTCAAGTTCAAGTTCAAGGGAGGCCCTGTGGTATGATTGCTAACGTGACCTTGTTTGCAGGGGAGGAGAGAGCGTCGGGCGGGTGGCCCGGCCACGGGCTCTCTCCTCCAGAGGGGTTCGGGATGGACTGACCCCAACTCTGCCCACATGTGTGAGCAGCGATGAGATCACAACCCATACATTGACGCCAACCATTTAGATTGCAAATTGTGGCTGAATTTTGCCAAAATGTATTTACACTATCTACCTCAATATGTATCCACACTACTAACCTGTACCTAACATTATATTCTGAAAGTTATGTAGAATGTAGAATACACAACTAGCAAACTGAAGCGTGTCCGTGTCTCATTCAGGAGGGCGGTGGGGCTGTACGGTCTGGGTCCGCAAGTCTACGTTATAGAATTATCCTCTCCAAGAGCACTGCATAATTGAGTTGGTTATCTTACAATATCTTGTAATAAATAGTCTAAAAGACTGCAAAACTGCCTGCTTATTCTCCTATCTTAAATATCTGTCTAAGGGAGATGTTAGCCTGCCTGTTAGAACAACACCATTGTTCACAAATTGGATGCTCAGGTGACAAAAAAATTGACTTTAGGGAACTCCAGATGGATACCGGGTAACTGACAAATCATCAAAGGACTTTCATTCCCTCAAATAAAGAAATAAAGGTAGGGAATCAATCCTAGAGCTTATCTATATGAGCCAGGATATGCCGGCTCCCGCCAGTGGATCCTGGTTGTATATCAGGCCTGTTTTTCCCCCATTCCATCCCCAAAACAGAATGGCCCATTGCTGCCACTGCTGCCTCCAGCATCTCCCTCACTCTCTCTGAAGTCAGCAAGCCTGCCTGCAATATGCGGCCAAGAGCCCCTGGATATGACCAGTCTTGGACACATGCTGCAGAACCCCTTCTTGCTTTGGAGAGAGCAAGGCAGAAGCTGCAGCAATGGGCTGGCCTGCCAGGAGAGCTTCCTGCAGTCTTGTTGGACCCAATTTGTTTCTTCCCAATGGGAATGGGCATTTTTAAAATAATGTTTTAATGCGCCCTACCTTTTCTTCCCCTCATCTTAGCCCCATCTTTGCCCTGAGGGTTCATGAGGACTGCCCAGGGACAGAATGGGGCAAAAGCCCTGTGTCATCAGACTGCAGGGCTCTAAGATGGGGGGCGGAGATGAGGTCCGGTAAATAGCCCCTGTAGACAAGCCCCTATTTCAAATTTACATCTACTCACAGAATATAGCATGCTGCACTGTGAGACCACCTTGCCCACAACGTACTGCTCTAAGACAGGATTCGCTAAGTAAGGGATGAGGCAGTTGCTCCAAGAATACTTGCAGGCCACTGTCCTGCTGTAATAAATGCCACAGGACCAAACAGTGAAAGCAACTCTCCAATGGGTAAGTAACAAGACATCGACAACGCTTGCCACTTTGGAGCACAGCTAGTAACAGGCATACCTTCACAGTGGAAGGACCTTTGAGTTGCACAGATGAGGAAGGAGGCATGCATTTTGCTCCTCCTCCCGATATGCCTCCTGAGCCATGAACTCCCCATGGCTTATGGGAGCACCAGCACTGCTTGAAGCACTCCCAGAGTCGTCAAATGCTAGATGGACAAATAGCCTCCACCAAGGCAGCCTTATATATTCATGTATAAAAGGAGTTTGTCAAGGTTTCCAGACTGCACTCACCCATTTGCTAACTGTGTTTACATTTGTATTACACATAATTTAGTTCATTGACATCAACAGACCAAATAAAAATTCAATGGCTTAAGTTGCATATGGACCACAATGTTGTTGTTTACAGAGGCAACAACATTCGTGTTTTGAATGCTTCTTCAAAATAAATATTTTTGGCATATATTTTAATTGCTAATATTCATGCAACCATGAAATAAATTACAGGTTGGTCTTGTGTGATTTAAACTCAGTATGAGATCTGCCAGAAACAAAAGAAATGTTTCTCGGTTGGGTTTCTTTCTGCATCATTTACTCCCTGCAGTTTAGTGCAGATTAATGTGCTTAGAGACTGATTGCCATAATTACTCTGCCCTGCTGCCTCACTATATTATGCAAACAAATGCTCAATATGGGTCAAAAGAAAGAAGGGACCAGGCTCATGCTGTTTAGAGTATCTCTCAGAAGCCTCAGGCTACATGAAAAATCTCTAGGTCCCAATTCAAAAAAGCTGAAGCATTTTAACACATTTTGTTAATCTTAATATTGGAATAAACAGAGCTGGTGAATCATAGAATCATAGAATTAGAAGAACCCACAAGGGTCATCCAGTCCAACCCTCTGCCATGCAGGAATACACAATCAAATCATTCCCGACAGATGGCCATCCAGTCTCTACTTAAAAACCTCCAAGAAGGAGATTCCACCACACTCCGAGGCAGTACATTCCACTGCTAAACAGCTCTTACTGTCAGGAAGGTCTTCATAACGTTTAGATGGAATCTCTTTTCCTTTATCCAGATGGTGAAAATAATTCTTATAGAATTCACCTTTGGCCCAGACAAGCTGCACAGGAGGTTCACAGTATTTGGAAGTAGCGGGCAAAAAGATGATGCATACTGCATGACAAGAGAGTTTGTGGTTTTCTGGAAAGTTTTTTTTTTTTAAAAAAAAAAATACAGTCCTCCCCCACATTCGCAGCCTCCACACTCGTGGTTCCACATATTCACGGTTTGCTGCTCTGGGGAGCATGGGGGGAAGTGGCGACGGGGCCTCTGAAGGCCCTGTTGCCACTTTCAGGGGTGGGGGTGGGGGGAAGTGGCAATGGGGCCTCTGAAGGCCCTGTTGCCACTTTCGGGAGGGTGGGGGGGAAGTGGCAACAGGGCAACTCTGACGGCCCCATCACCACTTTCAGGAGAATGGGGTGGGTGGGTGGATGTGGTGATGGGGCCTCTGAAGGCCCCATCACCACTTTTGGGAGGGTGGGGGGTGGGGGAAGTAAAGGTCCCGTCGCCACTTTTGAGAGGGAGGTGGGAGGTGGGGGGAAGTGGCGATGGGGCCTCTGAAGGCCCCGTCACCACTTTCAGGAGGGTGGGGCGGCTGTTATTATTTGCAGATTTTTCACATTTGCTGGGGTCTTCTGAACCTAACCCCCATGAATGTGAAGGGACGACTGTACTGCGGGGAAATGCACATTACCGGTCATTTGAACAAGCAGTGTTTCACATTCTTGGCAAAGGTGGAGTTTGACAACTGATTGGTCCATCATGCAAGTGGGGTTTGGCTTTCTAGCAGTGGAATCTGGAAGCACCATTGTTGCATTCCAGATGAGCGAGTGTGCACATTTTTACAATGCTTGGGCAAAAAAAAAAACTATTTTATTTTTACAAGCAGAAGGTTTACCTTCTGCCCATTTACAATAAATGTGTTTTTTTAAAAAAAAAAGACTGTGCAGCGCTCATAACATTGGGGGGAATAATAGCACCCCGTACTCACAGTCTCCGTCTTGATTCATGGCATGGCTCCATCTGAACCATAATGTGATTAGCTTCACAGATAGTTTTTGGTGCCAGAAAATCATGGAGAAAAAAGAGAGCTGCTGCGAATTGACAGTACTGCGCACCCCCCCCACAGTATTTCCTCCCATCTAGCTGAGACAATAGTCTCTGGAGCAGCAGAAAACAAGCTTGGTGTACCCTCAATATAACATCCCTTCAAATATTTAAACATGGCTATCATGTCATCCATCAACCTTCTCTTCTCCAGGCTAAACATACCCATCTCCCTAAGCCACTCTTCATACGGCATGGCTTCCAGACTTTTTACCATTTTGGTCACCCTCCGCTGGACACATTCCAGCTTGTCAATGTCCTTCTTGAATTGCAGTGCCCAGAACTGGACGTGGTATTCTGGCTGAGGTTTGACCAAAGCAGAATCCAGTGGCACTATTACTTTCCTTGAACTAGACACTATACTCCTATTGATGCAGCCTAGAATCACATTTGATATTTTAGCTGCTGCATCACACTGCTGACTTATGGTCAGCTTGTGGTCCGCTAAAACTTCTACTTCCCTTTCGCATGTACTGCAATCAAGCTAGGTGTCACCCATCCTATGTCTATGCTTTTCATTTTTCCTGTCCAAGTGTATTATCCTGCATTTCTCCTTGAAATTAATTTTGTTAGTTTTGGCCCAGCTTTCTAATCTGTTTAGGTCAATTTGAATTCTGTATCTGTCCTCTGGGACATCTACCCCTCCTAATTTGGTGTCATGTGCAAAGTTGATAAGGGTGCTCTCTATCCCATCATCAAAGTTATTGATAAATATGTTGAATAGCACTGGGCCCAGGACAGAACCCTGTGGCACCCCACTGGTCACTTCTCTCCAGGATGAAGAGAAGCCATTGGTGACTAACCGTTGGGTTTGGTCAGTCAACCAATTATAAATCCACCTAACAGTTGCATTTTCTAGCTCACGTGTCAGGAATTGGTTACTGTACCCTGAGTTTTAAAATGGCCAAACAACTGCAGAAATCATGCTGAATCATGATGACTGACTCCATGACTCCATGAACTGCCAGTCATGCTAATCATGCTACAGCTGCGTGAGAAGGATTGCATCAGAAGAAGGGCTACAAAAGTACAAAGCCATGAAGTAAGGAAATCTGATGCAATGTAACCATGTGCTTGGGTAAACCAATGCTGTGCTGTGAGATATATATATATATATATATATATATATGAGAGCAAGATCAGTGTTCATTATCTTCCTATGATCCTCTGATGCCTGGCGTAACACTTTGTCTCTGTACATACTGAAACTACTGAAGATTAAAAGCACCTCCTGTTTAAAAGATTAAAAGACTATTTCACAGGGGTTTTTTTGTTTTGTTTTGTTTTTGAGAGAGAGAGAGAGAGAGAGAGAGAGAGAGACAGCACCATGGCAGAGGCTGCAAGCTCCGTATGCTTTGGGAAGCTGAATGATAGCAGTTATCCTGTATGGAGAATATACATGCAAGCTTTATTAATTAAAGACAATTTGTGGCATGTTTTGGAGAATGAGAGTGTAATCCCAGAAGGCTCTGAAAATGAGACTGCAGCATTCAGACTGGCTGATCAAAAAGCCAGAGCTGAGAATCTTTATGTCTAAGCCCCTCCCAAATGATTCATGCTGCAGAAAAAATTACAGCTTTTCAACTCTGAACGGTATTAGAACATGTTCATCAGAGATCCTCTTGCCTCTCAAAGATGATTTGGTCTAAGAGACTATATAACAAAGCTGTGACCTGGAGGCTCTTTGAAAACACATTTGGATCAGATGGCTCCTTCAACGGGGGGGTTGAGATACCAGAAGTCCACAAGTGTTTTATATTATTGGGCAGTTTGCCAAAGGAATGGGATTTCCTGATCTACAGTCTGCAAAGCGTCAGAGAGCATGATTTATCTGTAGACCTTATGGCTGGGTGTATTCTGGAAGAGGTCCAGCACAAGCAGTTTGCTTCCAGGATGAAAGACATTGTGGAGAAAGGAGCCTGCAGCTATGTCAGATGCCGCTGCAGATGTAAATGGCCTGGACATTTGCAAAAGGACTGTAAAATGCCTGCATGTGGGGAAATGAGGGGCAGCAGAAATAAAGGGCAAAGGAGGGGTTCATCCTCTCAGGCTGGAATCCATGCCTTAATAGCAAAACACTATCCTGATGGTAATGAGGGGAAAACTTGGTTATTAGATAGTGGGGCAACTCACAATATGATAAATGATGTGAAAATGTTAAGCAATGTTAAAAATGCTTCTATAACCAACATTACATTTGCAGATGGTGCTCCCAGAAAGGTGCACAAAATGGGCACTGCATATGTGCCGTCTTTTGACAAAGGTTTTGATGATGTATTATGTGTTAACAAACTGGAAAATTGCATATTGAATGTGTCCCAAATTACCACAGAAGATTATAAGGTAATATTTGAAGGGAATCAATGTACAATAACAGAAAGACATAACATGAATAATGTCTTCAGTAGTTTCAGTATGTACAGAGACAAAGTGCTACGCCAGGCATCAGAGGATCATAGAAAGAGAATGAGCACTGATCTTGCTCTCATATATATATATATATATATATATATATATATATACATATATATATATGTGTGTGTGTATATATATGTATATATATATATATCAGCAGAGCATTGGCTTACCCAAACATATGATTACATTGCATCAGATTTCCATACTACATGGCTTTGTACTTTAGTAACCCTTCTTCTGATGCAATCCTTCTCATGCAGCTGTAGCACGATTAGCATGACAGGGAGTTCATGGTATCATGGAGTCAGTCATCATGACTCAGCATGATTTCTGCAGTTGTTTGGTCATTTTAAAAACTCAGGGTTCAGTAACCAATTCCTGACAATCCCCTCCAAAATGGTCAAACTACTGCACAGGACACAGGTTATCATTGCAACATAAATCATACACGTACATTGTTAGTCATAAATCGTCTGTCGGTTGACCTTTCCTTTTTTTTAACCTTCTACCTTTTGTGCAAATAATCAGTAATGTGTTTCCATTCTTCTCTCACTTCTTCTGTCTTTCTATTGTTTATAATCCTTGTCAGTTTATCGCTATTCTCCATCTCCGTCAACTTATCTAACCATTCTTCTATGTTTGGTGCCTCTTTTGCGTTCCATACTGCAGCTATCTTTAGTCTGGCAGCTGTTATTAAGTAAAGCATCACCCTCCAGTATTTTTTCTCTGTCTGTTTCTCTAATATCTTTGTTATGTTTAACAAGTATAATTTAGGATCTAATATGAATGTAATTCCGAATATCTTTTGTATGACACCATGTACTTTTTTCCAAAATCTTTTTATCTTAGGGCAACCCCACCACATATGATATAAGGACCCCACCTCTTTTTCGCATTTCTAGCATTTTTTATTGTTTAATTTATGAATTTTACTTAACCTTGCTGGTGTCAAGTACCATCTGTTGGCTATCTTTAAAAAGTTTTCCTTCAAATCTTGGTTTGCCATAAAACTGCTGGTTCTGTTCCAAGCACATTCCCATTCTGCCAAACTTATAAACTCTCCTATATCTTTAGCCCATCTTATCATAGAATCTGTGATCAGCTCTTTTTCTAGCTCTCTTTCGAGCAATAACTTATATATTTTGGCTATTTTACCTCTTCCTTGTTCGCAAATAATCTTATCTATTTCATTTTTCATCTTTGAAAAGCCATATGTTATCTTGTCCTCTCTAAATCTATGTGTTAGTTGAGCATGAGTTAACCATTGCATATTGTATCCTTGGCTATATAATTCTTCTCTTGTTTTTAGACAGCAATCCCCATTGGACCATTTTATCAGGTCATTATAAGTCATCCAGTCTTCTTTTTTTGTCCACCTAACTTCAAATGCTTCTACAGGTGATAACCATGAGGGAATGCTGTTATAAAATTTTTGTTTTACCTTATTCCAAATATTCAGTAGGGCCCCTCTGATCGTATGATTTTCAAATTCTTTATCTGCTTTTAATCTATCATACCAGAGATATGCGTGGATTCCAAATTTCTGACTACTGCATTCCAGATTTATTGTTCTCTCATTTCTTAGATTTATCCATTCGCTTACCCAGTTTATCCCACAAGCCATATAATATAATTTGAGATATGGAAGACCCGTTCCTCCTTTATTGTTTGCACTGAATAGTGTTGTCCATTTTATTCTGGGTTTGTGTCCATTCCATATAAAATTCTTCATTTACAAAATGTTATTTTAAAACACAGAAATTCTGTACCAGGCCAACAACTAATAGGTCAGAATGCACAGAGAAGCTATTGAAATCCACAAACACCTGGACAACTTCAACAGGAAAGAAGAAACCTTAAAAGTAAACAAAATCTGGCTCCCAGTTTTGAAATACAATAGAATTAAAACTCAACACTTACAAAGGAATTCCATCCAGGGACAGGGGGATTTCCAGCAGATAATGGCCCATCAACCAACCATCAGCCAAACAGACACTAATGAGCCTTGCATTTCTATACCCAGAAACTAACCATTCAATTACACAAATTTACATATACTCCCTACAGGGGTTCACAGCATATAAACCCCAGACATACTCCTACCCAACCATTCTCTGAAGATGCCAGCCACAGATGCAGGCGAAACGTCAGAAAGAAACTATTCCAGAACACGCCCTCACAGCCTGGAAAAAACCAAGGAAGATTCTAAGAGTTACAGGGTTGGTGTTTTTTGTGTGTTTTTTTTTAAAGTAACTTTACCATACTATAGATGGGATATGGTTAGTGATATTCTCAGTTAAAATTCTGGCCTGATTAATTCTAGTCTTTGGTGTCCACTTCTTCATTTCTTTGCCTTTGCAACATATTGGTTTCAAAAAGTGCATGTTGGCTGTGAATTACAAAGGCTGCATGCCAGTTCATTATTCATATCTTTCAATCATAAAAAGGTTGGGTACTATTAATATGCTCTTCACACATACTGAATGCCAGAAATAATCCTTGTGTTAAATCAATCTCCTGTTTTATTCATAGTCTCTGGTTTCATATTATTTCTGTGGCTCAGGAAAAAACACACAGGCACCCTGGTACGCAGGGAAATAATCCAAAAATAGTTTGTTGTTTGTTTTAGCAGTAGATAACTTAAATGGTGTAATCCTAGTCAATGAAATAGGAAAGAGCTTTATTCAATGCATATTAATAAGTTTTAAAATCAGAAACAAACCCCTTAAATCCACATTAAGTTGTTCAGTTTGCATACCCCAAACTCTGCCTTATACTATGGTTTGAATGGCAACAAATGTGGTATTACTACAGATGCTGAAAATAAATATACGGGTCTCAGCATTTCTGAGATATTCATAGGATTTTAGATCATAACTCCTAATTATAAATGGGTATATGCCACACATTATGGCAAGGAAGGCTTCAAACAAACAGTTCTGTCAAACTCAAGAAGCATTAGAATCCAATTCTAGCATGGTTATTCAAAAATGAGTCTCATTTTTCCTCAATGGGATTTAGAGGTATCTTTGCAATTACTGTTTCTTCTAGGTGGGCAGCCTGGGGAATAATCCTGACCACCCCTCCCGACTTGGGGAAGAATAAATGAAAAGGTGGTGCCCACAAGCCAAAAAATATTACCAGTTGGAGCCAGACACATGTCTGTGGCTGACTGGCCCTTTTCTCCCTATCAGAATGCTTCAGTGAGCCAATGCAACATTTTCTGTGACAGTGTTTACCTGGGGTTGTTGCCATGCTTTGGGTTTCAGAGTAGGAATGAAGGGTTTCAATCTAATTTGGCTCAGAAGTATGTCCCTTCCTTATCTACTTCATGCTGCATTGGCAGAAAGGGACAACTGATTTAATTTTGTCCAGTTTCATCTACCCACTATCACTTCATACTTACCCATTGTGGGGCAAGGAGGAATGTATGTGTGTTCCTTGGTGAGCACCTTGAGACATCTGCAGGATGAACTATTATTTACGCAGGCTGGTTCTCAAGCCAGCTGGCACAAGAGTTTATGGAGTGAAATTGTCCTTTGGACCTGAAAAGGGCAATGCATCCAAAGTCTTTACAACTACCATGGTCTCCTTGGTGCGCTACCTTAGGGACTAAGTCTGTAGTCCCTAAGCCTCACTTGGAGCTTGGAGCCAGGCTGCTTTTGAGTTGATAGCAGAAATAAATCCCAGTTGTCAGCTGAAGATAAGTATGCCTACACTTTAAGTTGCTATTTGAAGCTCATATACCTCATATACAATGCTGCAGATATGATGTGTATTAGGGTCGTGCCCTATTTTATTTTGTTCCACTAACTGGCTCAAATCAACACTTATGTAAAGCCCACTGAGTCTAAAATCTCCTTAGTGATTGCCTGAAGGTCATTACTTTCTGACCTCCTTCTGGGTGGGTGAGCGGTGCAAGATTCTGCTAACACAATACAATACATGAGAGGTTTGGAAGAAAATTTCATTGAATTTTATAAAAATCAAGCTGTTATACTACATTTCTCAACACTTTCCTGTTAGAAACTCCATTGATCCCTATGGGACTTAGGTCTGAATAAAGATGCAGAAAACCACACTGTTACTTCTGGATAAATAGCAGTGTAACCTTAAAACTGTTGTTCTTGAACAACATTCTCACCTTCTCAGTATGCGTGCATATGGCATACTGCTTTTGAGATGGGAAGAGGTTTCTTGTCTCATTATTTTTATTTCAAACTTTGAATAGTCATCCAAAAGTATATCATTTCATTTACACAAATCATTAAAGATCATTACAGAAAGTTAATATTAGTGCCTCTAACCAAAATTTTTCATTACTAAGTTTTCCATCAAACAACTTAAAGAATAACCATACATCCAATATCTATCTGATGCATTACCTCTTACGCTACCCTTTCCTTTGTTTTCCCCATCTTACAACTTTCTTAGAATTATAAAGCCAAGGATCTTCTATTACCGATGCTTTTCTCCCTAATCTTTGCTTCAAAAGACCTTCATCTGGTTTATCTTTATATTTCGTTCTCTATCATAATCTGTAATTTTTTTCTTGTATTTTGCCCTTTTACTTATTTACTTACGATGTTCAAACTAACACTGAAGTTTCTCCTGCCTTTCTTATTTCTACTTTTTCTTTCTAATTCATAAAGGTCCATATTACCTTCTTACAGATAACCACGTTTACTCAAATATTCATTTATGCCCTTCCATTCTTTGTTCATTTCCTCTATATTTCTTTTATTTATTATTCTTGTTAATTTGTCATTGTCTTTCATCTCTAATATTTTTTCTAACCACTCTTCTGGCTCTGGAGCTTCCTTCTTCCATCTGGCTGCGATCTTTGTTCTAGCAGCCATTACTAGATACAATAGTACTCTCCAGTATTCTTTTTGTATATATATCTTTCTAATATTGAAGTTATATTTAACAAATACAACTTTGGTTCCATTATAAAATTAACCCCCAACATCTTTTGTATTAGTCTATGTATCTTTTACCAAAATTTCTTTATGACTGGACAAGCCCACCACATATGGTATAGGGATCCCACTTCTTTTTTGCATCTCCAGCACTTCTTGTTTTCTAATTTATAGATCTTACTTAATCTAGCCAGTGTAAGGTACCACCTATTTACTATTTTAAAATAGTTCTCCTTAAGATCTTGGTTTGCTGTAAATTTATTTGTTCTTGTCCAAGCACTTTCCCATTCTTCTAAAGTTATGGGATCACCTATATCCCTTGCCCATCTTATCATAATGTCTTTTACCAGTTCTTTTTCTAATTCTCTTTCCAACAATACTTTATATAATTTTGTAATTTTCTTCTTTCCTGTTCCCCATATTATCTTGTCTATGTCATTCTGTTCTTTCATAAAACCACATTTCTTTTTATCTTCCTCAAATCTCTCTTTTATTTGGTAATATGTAAACCAATTTGTTTCTGTCCCTTGTCTTTGCATTTCCTCTCTTGATTTCAAACGAAGCTCTGTCCCATTTTCCAATTCTATTAAATCTTTGTATTCAAACCATTCTTCTTTTTTCTTCCATTTAATTTGAAAAGCTTCTACAGGGGACAACCATAAGGGAATAGCTTGATAGAATCTCTGTTTTGTGTATTTCCAGATCTTCATTAAAGGCCCTCTCACTGTATGATCTTCTTTTTCTACCTCTGCTTTTTCGTACCATAAGTACGCATGGGATCCATATCTCAGCTTGTTGCACTCCAAATTTAGTAGTTTAATATTATCTAGTCTTATCCAACTGCTGATCCAACTTATTCCACATGCCATATAGTACATCTTGAAATTAGGAAGCGCAGCCCCCCCATTCTTCATTTCTATTAACGTTGACCATTTTATTCTTGGCTTACAGCCATTCCAAATGAAACCTTTTAAATCTTTGGTCCATTCTGCAAACGGTTTATCGTTATTCAAGATTACTAAATTCTGAAATAGGAATATCATCCTTGGTAATATATTCATTTTTACTGTAGCAATTTTTCCTAGCAATGATAAACCCATTTTTCGCCATCTTTTTAGATCTTCTTTTGTTCTTTTCCATACTCTTTTATAATTGTTCTCGAATAACTCTTTATTCCTTTAACAAATCCAAATACCCAAGTATTTTGTTCTGGCTTCAATTTTACATTCAGATTTGTTTTTTAGTTGCATTTCTTCATTTTTGGATAAGTTCTTAGTTATTATGACTGTTTTGTTCTTATTAATTTTAAACCCAGATACATTTCCAAATTTGTTTATATTTTGCAGTAGTTTTTCTATATGTAACAGAGGGTCTTGTACAACTAACAACAAATCATCTGCATAAGCTAGCACTTTATGTTCATTTCCTTTCAGCTTCAAACCTGGTATTGATTTATCTTCTCTAAATTGTTTGTTAAGCACTTCTATAGCTAAGATGAAAAGAAGGGGGAAAGCGGACAGCCCTGTCTCATTCCTTTTTGTACATTAAAATTGTCTTTGATCTTTCCCCATTTACTATTATATTTGCTTTTTGCTTGTGGTATATCTGATCTATACTTCCAAAGAATTCTGGTCCCACTCCAATCTCTTCTATTGCTCCCTTCATGACTGGCCATGTAAGGTTATCAAAAGCCTTTTCAGCATCTGCAAATACCAAGGCTGCTTTTTTATCATTATTTTTTTCATAATATTCTAATATATTTAAAGCTGTTCTTATGTTGTCTGCCATCAATCTTCCAGGAAGAAATCCTTTTTGATCTAGGTGAATAAAATCTGCTAATACCCACTTTAATCTATTTGCCAAAATTGTTGTGTATATCTTTAATAAAGAGATTGGATGGTAATTCCTAACATCTGCTGTATCCTTTCCTTCCTTTGGAATTATGAATATTTCTGCTTTTTCCCATGATTCTGGGATACCTTCCTCTTTGATCTTATTGAACATTTCGTGCATATGAAAAATAATGTCCTCTTCAAATGTCTTGTAAAATTCTGCCGTGAAACTGTCAGGGCCCAGAGCTTTCCCCACCTTCATTCCTCTTATAGCCTGGGATATTTCTTATGTTATTATCAGTGCCACTAAACTTTGCTTCTGTTCTTCAGTTAGTTTCCCAATATTATTAATCCTTATGTACTCCCTCAATTCAATCTCCTTTTCTTTCTCCATTCCTGTATCTGAATATAACGTTCCGTAGTATTGTTCAAACTTATTCATAATGTCATCTTGTACGGTGTAAGTTGTATCGTCATCTTTAATTTCAGTTGTAAGTTTCTTCTCCTTCTCCTTCTTAAGTCTGTACGACAACCATCTGCCTACTTTATTTGCATTTGCAAAATAGTTTTGCTTTATTCTTTTTAATTTGTGGCCTATATCTTCAATTATTTCTTGCTTTAGTTCATTTTGTATGATTTTTATTTCTACTAGGATCTTCTTATTTTGAGGGTTATGTCTTAATGTATTTTCTTTTTCTTTTAATTTCTCTGAAAGTCTAGCTTTTATTCCCCTTTTCTGCTTACATATTTCTGCTCCTCTTTGTAAAAAACCTCCTCTTATTGTCGCTTTAAAAGCATCCCATATCACTTTATTCTGGATTTTTATTCAGTTATTGTTCTCAAAATATATTTTTGTCTCCTTCTTCATTTTTTGTATAAACTTTTCATCTCTAAGTAAAGTTTCTCTTAATTTCCATATACATTCTTTCCTTCTTAATTTCAATGTCATCTTAATTGGATTGTGGTCAGATAATATCCTTGGGAGTATCTCCATGTCTTTTATCTTTGTACTTAAGTCTTTAACTGCCCAAAACATATCAATCCTAGACCATGAATTATGAACCTCCGAATAAAATGTATATCTTTCTCATTCCCTTTTTTCTGGGTCCATACATCAATCAACTTGTGTTCCTCCATTAACTCTTTACAAATAATTGGTAGGTTACCTTGATTTTTCTTGCCTTTTTCCTGTTTTGTCCTATCTCTTTGCCTGTCTAAAACTCCGTTAAAGTCTCCTGTGATTATTATATTATTATCATTTAAATTTTCCAGTTCCCTTCTCAATAAGGTATAGAAATTGCTTTTCTTCTCTAAAGGGGCATAAATTGCTATCAATATTAATTTCCAATCTATTAATCTTATTTGTACCCCTATATAATGTCCATTCTTGTCTTTCATTATCTCTTTTGCCTCGTATTTCTTCTTCACGTAAATCGTCACTCCTTTTTTCTTCTTATTATCAGCTGAATAAAATAATTGTCCTAACTTCTTATTACTTAGATAATTTGCATCTTGCTTTCTTATTCTGGTTTCTTGAATAGTTATTATATCTGTCTTTTGTTTCTCAAGATAGTGATACACTTTCCTCCTTTTCTCAGGTGTATTTAATCCTTTCACATTCCAAGTTGTTATTGATAAGGTCATGTTGTGTTATATCTTTTTCAATCTAAATTGACTGTCCTACTCTTGATATCCGTATCTGTCTCTTCTTCTTCTCCTTCTCCTTCTTCTTCTTTTCTGTCATCCTCTTTTTCTTCTTCTTCTCCTTCTTCCTCTTCTTCTTCTTCTTTTCTTTCTATTTCTTCTTCGTCTATTTCCTGTTCACTCCAGATATCTTTTTGTATTTCTTCTAGTTCATCTTCTTTTGATTCTGTCTCTTTCCCCCCCATTTCCTTCTCTCTTTGTTTGTTCTTTTCTTCGCCTGTTTTTTTTTTCTTTTTCAAATTCTCTCTCAGGTTTTCTGGCTTTTTCTTCCTCATTCTTCTTCTGTCTTTTTAGATCATTTTTCTTTTCATCTTGATTCATTTTTTCTAAAAATTCCTTTGCCTTCTCTATTGTGTTAATCCTAAATCTCTTTCAGTAATAAATAAAAGAGATCCCTTCAAGGCGTTCCCACCTATAATTAATACCTTTATTTCTGAGTCTTTGTGTTATGAATTTGTACTCTTGTCTTTTTCTAAGTACTTCTGGTGTTGTATCTTTAAAAATCTGAATCTCTTGGCCATCTATTTCTAACTTTCCTTGATAGCTTTTTTGTATTATCTCATCTCTTATTGCTGATTTTATATACGTAATTACCATATCTATTGGCACTTTTTTTTCTTCTGAAGCCACTGTAGTAACCCTGAAGATTTTATCTGTATGTTGTGTCAAAATTTCTTCAGACACCTCCATAAACTGTGCCAAAGGTGGAATTATTCTTTCATATAAATTTTCTTTGGGTTTCTCTGGTATTCCTCTTAATTTAATACATTTATCTCTGTACCTCAACTCCTGTATTAAATTCAGATTTTTTCTTTCTCTTGTTCTGTCTTGAGTATATCTTCTTGATTCTCCAATATTTGTGTTTTATTTTTGACTACTTCCAAGTCGTTTTTATCTCTTTCATTTCCATCGTTAATTTGTCTAACCTTTTGCCCAGTTTCTCAATATCTGATTTTAGTTCTTTTTTCAGACTTTTAAAGTCCTCCTTCATTTCTCGTTTAATTTCTCTTAGTTCTTGTAGTATTTGTGTATTTATATCTCCCTGTTTTTTGGGCATTTCTATAGACCCTCTCCTTGTCAGTGTTGTCTGTGAGGTCGTATGTGCCCTGGATCTTACCCCTGAAGCCATAACTGTCCTTCCTTATTTCTCCTCAGTACCCTTATTTTTAGCCCTTTATGCTATATAACAGGATATGTCCTAAAACTCAGGCTTAATGTCAACTACCTTTCTTATATAAATTTACAATTTATGTTCCTGAGTCTTTTATGAAATTTCATTTATAGATATCCTTTATAATCTAGAAATATTTCTTGTCTATCTGTTCAAAGATTCTCAACTTTATGAATCCTAAATATCTCTTCAAAAATCCCCAGCTTTGTAAAGCATACCTCACCCATACATTTCATCAAACTGAACCAGGATCTCAACCTATCTTCTCTGATTCGTTGAGTTCATTAAATCAGCTGACTCATTTCAAATAATTCATTCACTCATATATCCTTGGTCTCTCAGATTTTCCCAGTAATAGATTTTTCGCCCATTTAAATTAGTCTTTCCATTTTGATCAGATTCACTCAATTCATTTACTCCCACAGCTACAAATCATTCGATTCACTTATATTAATCCACATTTCATTAAATTAATTAATTAGTTACCTTATTCATTAATCAGATAATCAATTCCTTAATCAATTAGTCAATTAAACAAGTAATCAATAATACCTTGTTCAGTAAATCAAATTGTCAATAAGTTAACTCTTTACAGCAATGAATTCTAAACCGCTAAATAATTCATTATTTTCAATTACTTCAAAATCACCTTTAAATTCATAGAAAGTTCTATTAAACTTAGCCTTTCTCAAACCAGTTCCCCAAAATAATAACCAATAACCAAATACCAACAACTTTCAAACCTTTGTTTGAACAAGTATACTGGACTGTCCATTTACTTCAACCCACCCCCTGAAACAATAATTCAGAGTCACTTGAATCAGCAGTTATCATTTACCCAATTTACCAACTGCCAAGACTTTTAGTTCCAATCAAGAATATTTGTTATACAAAACCCTTATTATGCTTTCTGGAATTTCCTTTTTATTCCCTCTTATTTGTTCATCCAAGCTTTTTATGTTAATTTCTATCTCTTTATCTCTTTCTTGTCGTCTCTTTACTCTCTTTTTTGTGTCTACCTGCGGCTTTCTCGTTGTTTCTTCGTTGTTTCTTGCTTCACCCAAACAGAAAGTTCAGTTCTCCCAGAGTCAGTAAACAAGCGTACTCATTCCCCTCGCTCCTCTTATTCTCACCCCGCAACAGTTTCCTTTCTAACTCTCTTTTTCTCTTTCCACCGTCAATCCTCTACTGTTGGTCTTTCTTATTTCTTTCTTATTTCCCCACGGGTCAATGTTTTGGGGACACCAATGTCCTTCTGCCAAACGTGTCCTCTCCGCGTCTTCTGGCTGGATCTTCCGACTCTTTCACTGTCATAAAACACCACTTATTCCGCAGACAAAAAGCTCAGACTGCACAAGATAACTTTTGACGTCCTCAGGTTTATATCTTTACAGTAAGTTCCTTTGTCTCTTTTATATTAATTCCTTAGGATATTGGACGCTCGGAGCTTACCACTCCCAGAACAAAGAGGCTGTGGCTACCGAACTGTTCAGTACTCCCCTTCTCTCTCCACTGAAACCCAGAGTCCGCAGCCAAAGGGCACACTGTTGATCCCTTGTAACCCCATCTTCCCCGATAGGGAGACCTTAGGGGTACTCAAAGAAAAAAACCCTAAGATAGCCTCTTTCTGGAGGTCAGAACTGCAGAGCAAACCCGCAGAGCAACCCACACCTCCGCCCAAGGAACCGGAAGTCCAAGATGGGAAGAGGTTTCAAAGGCCTCAGTAGCCCTTTAGATCCTAGCCAACTAACATATAAATGGCATATGTTCACTGACATAGTGATATATGTGAATGCTCAGGATCTCATAATTGCCCTCCCTTGCCCATGCCCTTCTACCCAAGAGAGGGCAAACGTGCAAGCATCTGTGTTGATTGCTATCAACAAACTAATTATAGCAGATTTTTTTCCCCTCAGAAAGTGAATGGATTTTAATTGCTCACCTCCAAGACCAAGTCTTCTCTAAACACTTTGTTTTACAACAGAGATAACTCAGACAATGACTGGCTCTCTTTTAGTGAGCTATCCAGATGTAAATCCAGCTTATGTCTGTATAACTCACTTGTTGGCCATTGCAGAGGACAGACTCCTGTACTGAACATGCAATAAGTAAACTATCCCCAACACACCTTTTAGCTGCTCCCACTCCCCCAAAAACAGCAATTTACAAGCCAATGGAGGGTGTGTGTTGGAGAAAAATCTATCTAGGTTCCTATAGCAGAATGCACATCAATAATATCATCCTCCAGGAGTTCCAGAAGACCCCTGAGTGTCCAGCTATAGAAACATAAACATGTGCCTCCCGTATCCACTTAATCAATATGCATGGTTTCATTTATCCACAGTTGAAAAAATAGGGGCACATAGCATAGAGTCATGCTGGAATATGCCTAGAGATCTCTAGGAATCACTAGGTTTCCAATGAAACTCTATGGTATGTTTCCATTAGAAGTCTTTTATTTTAATAGAGTTTGCTATTATCCACAGTTTCACTTATAAATGGTAAGTTGAAGAACATATCTCCTGCATATATGGGGGTGGGGTGGGGGCAACTATGTATTTGAGCTGCTATAAGAATTGCAGGTAAGCTCAAAGAAAATTTGGAATGTCAGGATGGTGCGGGCTTACACCACAGCATTCCAGCCCTCATCAGTCACCACCATCCTGACATTCCCAATTCACTTTGAGCTTACCTGCAATCTTTATAGGAGTTCCCTGTTCCCCTACAGAAGCAGTTTGACATTTTTGTCCAGGGCAGAATGACCATATTCAGTTCAAAGTTGCTCAGAAACAGAGCTGTGCATGTGGTGCAGTGTGCATGGCTGCATGTTGCACATGGATGTGACTGCATGTGCATTTCATTGCCCATTTGGTTGCCCAAAGTCACAATTCAGTACATAGGCAGAGGTGTGTGAATGCCATGTTACTTCATGAGTTACAACATTACACTCCATCTTATCCATGTCGGACCTTGGCTGATGCTATTGTCTTTGCTAATCAAAAAGTCCTGACAGATTGATCCTGCAAACCCTGGCTTCTCTGTACTAATGCATATATATAGCTATCATTATAGTATATATCATAAATATATTTCTTGTGTGTGCTTCAGAATGGGGTTTGCAGATTTGTGATAAATTGATAGGGTGTTTAAAAAAAAACACCCAACAACCCAGAAAGTTTGTTTTTCATTAGATAGAAAAGTTAATAATAGGGAGCACTGGTGCAGAAAAGTGGAGCGAGGGCTTTGTTGAAAACAGCTTTGATGCATGGAGCAAGGTCTCTGTTTCAATCTCCCTGTCCCCCTCCCCCCGCCCACGATTTTCAAAGAGAGAGGGTTATTCATATTTTCAAAGAGAGACGGTTATTCATATTGCTGTGAAATGTCTACTGACATACACACAATGGCACATATCCTAACCTTTAGCCAGTCTTTGATTGGGTGATCCCAGCCAATGCATCAAGGGAATGGCTCATCGGCGACAAAATTAAATTCTGTCATACTCAGTTGTTTGGTTCCACAATGTGGGAAACTAATCAAAAACTTTATGCATTTTTAACAGAAATCAAGAAACAGTGAAATTCAGGGAATCAAAGTAAATCTGAAATATGAAATGAATAATAATGACTTACCAATTATTCTCACCCCACCCCACCCAATCTGTTGCTTGGTTTTGACATGTTCCTCACAGAGCTTCCATGGAGCTGCTCCCTGGCTAACAAAAATCATTTCAGTTTTTTTTTCTTTTCTTTTTAAAATGAACTTTCCATGAGCTGATGTGAGCCAGAAATATTCATGGAACAACTCTAAAGTTGAAGATGGCAAGCAGGTTGGCAGTGAAAATAGAATAATGTGGACCAAGAGAAGGGACCAAGCTTCCCTCCCTTTTGTGTCTTGAGAGTGTCCCAGGAATAATGTAACAGCCTGACACAAAACAGGCACAAATTATGAGTGCGCCCAATTTAAACTGTAAAAAAGATAATAAAGAAGCTCATGAACATCAATGAATGAGACTTCTGAATGAGAATTCTGAAGCACAGGTCTAAGGGATGATTATGACCTAGAAAGCCTTCTATAGCTAAGGTCCTGGTTACCTGAAGGAGTCCATCTTCCCATATGAGTCTGTCCGAACTCGAGGATCTTCAGTGGAGGCAGTTCTCTCTATCCCACTGCCTTCACAGGCCTGTTTGGTGGGAACATGGGACAAGACCTTTTATATGGCTGCTCTCACACTTTGAAACTCCTTCCCTAGGGAAGTTAGGATGGCTCTTTCTTTGCTGTCTTTTTGGCAGTAAGTTAAAACATTTAGGAGATTATCAGACAGGAATGCAAAAAGCATTCCTGTTCCACAATCTCCACTCCTGCCTCTGTCCCATCCCTGACCTGCCACAATCACCCTCCCTGCCGCACTTACCTTCTCTAATGTTGTTCTGGCAGCCCAGGAGTGAATGGAGCTCTAACATTGAAATCCCACAGATTCTCCAAGAAGGCATGAGTACAGGAAATTATAGAATCATAGAATTGAAAGAGACCACAAGGGTCATCCAGTCCAACCCTCTTCAATGCAGGAATAAACAATCAAATCATTCCCGACAGATGGCCATCCAGCCTCTGTTTAAAAACCTCCAAAGAAGGAGACTTTACCACACTCCCAGACAGTGTATTCCACTTCCAAACAACTCTTACTGGCAAGAAGTTCTTCCTAATGTTTAGATGGAATCTCTTTTCCTGTAGTTTGAACCCATTGCTCCATGTCCTAGTCTCTGGAGCAGCTGAAAACAAGCTTGCCCCATCCTCAGTATGACATCCCTTCAAATATTAAAACATGGTTGTCATGTCCCCTCTCAATCTTCTCTTCTCCAGACTAAACATGCCCAGTTCCCTAATTCGCTCCTCATAGGGCATTGATTCCAAACCTCCTACCATCCTGGTCGCCCTAATCTGGACACGTTCCAGCTTCTCAATATCCTTCCTGAATTTTGTTGCCCAGAACTGGACACAGTATTCCAGGTGAGATCTGACCAAAGCAGAATAGAGTAGCACTATTACTTCCCTTGATCTAGACACTATACTCCTATTAATGCAGCCTAGAACCACATTGGCCTTTATAGCTGCTGCATCACACTACTGACTCATGTTCAGCTTGTGGTCCACAAAGATTCCTAGATCCCTTTTGCATGTACTGCCATCAAGCCAGGTGTCACCCATTCTATATCTGTGTGTTTCATTTTTAGTTCCCAAGTGTAGTATCCTACATTTCTCCCTGTTGAAATTCATTTTGTTAGTTTTGGCCCAGCTTTCTAATCCATTGATGTCATTTTGGATTCTGATCCTGTCCTCTGGGGTATTAGCTCCTCCTCCTAATTTGGTGTCAATTCAAAAATAAAAATAAAAATAACAAAAAATGACAGCAAGCACAAAAACACACTTTAAAATTAACAAATAACCTGGGGAGGGTCATAAAAAGTGTGTCACTTACCTGGATGACCTGATCTCACCCAGAAGTGTTCTGGCAGAGACCTCCTATTGACGTTGGGATCTTGCCAGTGAAACGGGGCACCTTGTCGCACACTGTCAGATCTGTGACACAAACAGAACAGGGGGATCTCTTGATGGCTTCTTCCATCAATAAAAAGCAGTGCTGGCAGAATGGGAGAAGAACCAGTGCATAACGATGGTTGATGACATCATATGGTAAGGGAGCCCTTTTGCGATCTTCTGCTGTTGCTCTAACACCACTGATACATCTGAAAATCTCCTTATATTCCCATAAATCTTTGGGTATTGATTGTTAACAAGGATGTGCTTTATTTATGGTGATTTACTGTTTTTAATCTTTCTTTTAAAGTAATATTGAAATGGTTTAATTGTGTTGTTCATTTAATACTGTTTTTCATCTCAACTTTTATATGTTTTTAATGAAGTGTCCTTTTATTGTAATTTTCTGCCTTTTGTAGGCTGCATGAATTGCAGTCTGGGAAAAAGGCAGGTTATAAATAAAGTGATGGATGGAGTTTTTTGTTGTATTTTTTAAAAAATCAATATATACAAAGATAATTGTTTGTTCTTATACTAAAGAATGACAAATGGTACTCTGGCAACAAATATTGTATTAGGTAATAAGTTTATTTCCCAGTAGTGACACTCTCACTTGGGCTACAGCCTTGCGGGGAGAAAAGGTGTAGAAATTATTTGGGGCCAAAAGCAAAGGGTTTTTGTGTGTGTTTTATTCCTTGAGAACCTGACATACATACTATGGGGGAAAAAACCACCCATGCTCAGTATTGACATTATCAGCCTCGATGACTGACAAGAAATGAATGTCAGTTTAAAAACAAAACACACCACTCTATACATCTACATTAAACGGATCAGAAATAACATCTCTCCCTTATTCTTAAATTGTGATGTGCATTCAAAATGTCTCTGACTTACAGTGAGCTTAGCACAGGGTTTTCTTGGTGAGATTTGTTCAGAAGGGGTTTGCCATTGCCCTCCTCTGAGGCTGAGAGAGTGTGACTTGTCCAAGGTCACCCAATGGTTTCCATGGCTAAACAAGAGTTCTATATCTGCTCTCCCAGAGTTTTAGTCTAACATTCAAACTACTGCATCACTGTGATTCTCTTGTTTTAAAATATTACTTCCTAAACAGGTAAAGCTGATTGGGAATGTATTTTTACAGAACAGATACATATGCTGGAACATGATGTTGTGAGATCAGCAGCACACTTTTCATCTTAACCCACATTTAAACAGATTAAAAAAAAAAACCCTCACATTTAAGGCCTCCTAGGAGTGGCATGGAAATGGCAGTGTACTGCAAGGAATAAAAATGCTTCATGGCCACAGGATTTTGTTTGTAGATGTAGAACAAAGAATGGTCCAAATTACCTAAACACCCAAATCCAGAAGACATTCACATGAAGAAGAGCATGTGTTTTGAGCAGCAAAAAAATTGCAACAGACACAACTTCTATGTCCTAAAAATACTACTAAATGTTGAGCATCCCTTGTCTGGAATTCCAAAGTCTGAACTGCTCCAAAATCCAAAACATTTCAAGTTACAACACATACATACCTGTACTGTATTTGCAAGGCTGGAGAGAGATGCGAGGATCTGTGGAATGGCAGGAATCCACACCACCTGACATTTCACCGATCTTCACCTCTCTCTCCAGCCAAATGAATGAGCAGGAGAATGTGGAAGCAGATGGCTGGGAGCTCTGCCACTGCCTCTTAAGTTGGCTGTGATTATTGGATTCCCATCAGGAATCACATCCTACCATCAGGTAGGAAAAGCACCGATTTTGGTCCAGACTCTGGTGGTGGAAGGAAGGGGGAGAGGGAGAGGGGAATTTGGTGTGGGGGGTTTGGTGTGGGGCTGTATTCCAGGCCAAGACTGGAGAAGGTTGCCAGCAGCCACCACTACCATGCCCCAGTGGGGGTGGCAGTCGAGGAGGAGGAGGAGGAGGAGGAGCAGGAGCAGGAGGAGGAACAGTTACCATGGCCACTGCTTGTGCAAAGTGTGGCTACAGACTCGGCCACACCATCACCCTCAATCCCAAAGAATACTCACCTGGTGTCTGGGACTTACTGCCACCTCCACTGCTGCCCTGTGCCACTTTATATGCAGGTAGCTGTACTATATTCTACAATTCAGAAAAATCCATAATACAGAACACTTCTGGTCCCAAGCATTTCAGATAGGGAATACTCAACTTGTACTATTATTTCCCACTCAGAACAACAAGAACCTTGTTTTGATCCCTCATCCCCATTAAGAAATGAACATAAACCCTGAGCAAATAGCAATGATGATGATGATGATGATGATGATGCAGGACCTAGCAGTCATAGTATAGGGTTCTGGAGTAATTATGAACTCCAATAACTAAATTGTTTTTTCTAAGGAAAACATTCCCCACAGAAGGAAAAATGTTTCCCACTGCATTACAAATAGGGTTCAACTACTGTATCGCCCCACTCTAACCTAGCTGTATCAGGTTGCCTACTAGTTAGGTATATGTCTTTGAAGGTTTTTAAGCAGGGATTGGATGGCCATCTGTTGGGAGTGGTTTAGCTGTTTCCTGCATGGAAAGAGGTCAGACTAGGGACTTTATCAGATGCAGCAAATATGGCATCATAACAATGCCTGTTGAATGTGAAAGGGTGTGAATACAAACTATGTCGTCCTTTTTGCAATAATGTCTTGAGAAGAAGGTGTTCTTTTTTATTGACAGGTCAAGCTGTCAATAGATCTCCCACGGCACTTTGTTGCCAATATTGCCAGCATTTGAAACCTCATGCCATTGTCCTTTCGTGATTTCGGCGTCAATGCCAGAACACTTCCAGGTGAGAATGTGACAGCCAGGTAGGGGATGCTCTTTTTATGAACCTCCCCAGTTTACTTTTAAGTTTTAAAGTGTGTTTCTGTGCTTGTGTGTACATTTTGTTTCTGTATTTTTTTACATTTATCATGCTCACGTCTTCTCGCGAGAATCACAGAGATCACGAGCATGGAAATGGACAGAGCTCCATTCATGTTCCATTAATGCTGAGGCTGCCTTATCATGCTACCTGAAGGCAGATCTGATAGGAAGGATTATTGTGCTGGGACAAGTACATTTTTAGCTTTTGGTGAGACAGAAACATTATTGCATATTAGGACTTTTTCAGACAAGGGTTACCATGCAAGAAGCTTGCAAAAGAGGTATGGCGCTCTTGCGCGGCAGGGGTTCTGTTTTGGACTATGACGTCCCTCTCTCAGCATCATCCGTGTCACTTCTGTGTACGATTGAAGGCAGCCTCACCATATTTTACTCACGGACAACTTCCGTGAGTAAAATATAGCACAGCTGCCATAAATCATACACGGAAGTGACACAGATGATGCCGAGAGAGGGATGGCGTCATCCAAAATGGACCCCTGCTGCGCAACAGCATCGTACCTCTTCTGCAAGCTTCTTGCATGGTAACCCTTGTCTGAAAAAGTCCTTACACTGAGAGATGGCTCTTGGAATTCCGTATAGCTTCCATAAATTGTTTTATAATTTTACCAGTGGGAACTGATTTCTCCCACCCACCCCACTATGAAACAACAGTAAAATGGGGTTCTATTTCCTGTCCCCACCCAGAAAATCCAGAACATAGCAAAATAATTTGGAAATCTGCACACACATAGACACACACCTCACTTTTAATGAAACAGTGATGGAGTTAGTCTTCAGTGAAAACTCATTCTCCCAGGGATCCTATATACCTCGCTACAGACCCACTGATTATATATTTTCACCTTCATGATCAGGACATTTCACTATTTGAGGAAACAATATGTTGCTTATGCAAGTGATGATTTCAGATTACGGTGATCTTCCAGTTTATCTTGGTTTTAATGGCAATAGGGTTGTCACACCGAGTTTTCTTCATCATGTATCAGACATAAATGAACATGGGACTTTTTTCTGTCCCAATACATTTTGTGGGACAAAAAAAGGACCTCAATGACAACATGTAAAAAAAATGTTAGAATATTTATTCTGTAGCTGTTTCACATCTATAAAAGTAAAAGTAAATGTATAAAGGGAGGCAGCTGAAGGACGGGCTACTTACCTGTGAATTCTTATCTGTGAATTCACACAATCAGTTAATCCTGCACCTGCGCAAAGCACTTCATAAACTTCCAGAAACCACAATTCAAAGTTTTGGGTGGTAGCTCCTCACCCCTGGTCTATATAATCCCCCACCCTCACCAACTGCTCAGTTCCTTATAACTACATATTAAAAACAATGTGAGAGGTAGGAAACCAGAGGGAAGGAGGGTGAATTTGTGTGAATTCACAGAAGACCACTCAAAGAACTATAGTTACAGTTAAGTAACCCGTTCTTCTTTGTGGTCTCTGTGAATGCACACAATGGGTAGACTAGCAAGCTCATAAGACCAAGAAGGTGGGGGTGTCCTAATACCAATAAAGACAGGACAACGATATAAGGAGAAGAATAAATAGTATTAGAATCAAATATAGAAAGGGGAAACCTGTCAATCACAGGTGGTTGAAGGCATGATCACCGCCTAGGGCTGATCCATCATTCTTGGCAGAGTCTAGTTTATAGTTCTTCACAAAGGTGAGTGGCATCACCCACATGGCCACTCTACAGATGTCTGGGAGAGGTACTCCCCTAAGGAATGCTGTTGAGGTAGCTGTTGCTCTGGTAGGATGGCTCCATATTGGAGAAGGTAGAGGCTTACTCATCACCTCATAAGAGGTAGAGATGGTGGATGCTACCCACTTGGAGAAGCATTGTGATGAAATGTTCAAACCTTTCTTTGGGCCTGAGTAACAAATAGTCTATTGGAAAGGCAAAAAGAAGCTGTCTTGTCTATGTAGGGCTCAAAAGCCTACTTGATGTCAAGCAAATGGCAGGAACCAGATCTTTTGGACATAAAGGGAGGATCAAAAGTTGACAGAACTATATCCTGGTTCAGGTGAAAGGATGAAACCACCTTAGGTAAGAAGACCACATCTGATCTGAGGGCGACCTCATCCCTAAGGGCATAGAATTCGCTTGCCCACCTCGCCGAAGCGATGGCCATCAGAAAGGCAGTCTTAAAAGATAGGAGGCATATATCACCCCATCCATAGGTTCAAAGGGAGCCCCAGAGAGAGTTGTCAGAACTAACGTAAGGTCCCAGGAGTTAGTCGGGCCCATCACTGGTGGGTGCAGGTTCTTATATCCCTAGAGGAATCTGCAGACCAAAGGGTCCTTGAAGCATGACTACATGCCAAAGCACTGGAAATTCCAGGATGCTGCCATGATGTAGGTTCGTATGGAAGAGAGGGAGAGTCCTTTCAATGGTAAGGTGGCAAGGAAGTCAAGAAGGAGTAGAACTGTACCATTGTCAGGAGATATGTTCTTGCCATTGAGGAATTGGCAGAATTTCTGCCATTTGTACTGGTAGGCCTTTTGAATGGAAGGACATTGGGCAATCTGTAGAATGGTCCTAGTTGTGTCCGACAGGGGTAATAGTTGGTGATAAGCCATGCTGTTGGCTTGATTGATTCCAGGTCAGGATGGAGCATTTGACCTCTCTGGAGTGAGAGGGTGCCCCATCAGAGAGGAAGGTGTCAGAAGTCTCCTGAGAGAGAAGACTCAGAGGAGAGAACCAAGGTTGTTTCAGCCACCAGGGGATTATCAGTATGCAATCCATTCTGTCATGCCACAGCTTCAACACCACCCTGGAAAGTAGCGGGAAGGGGGGAAGGTGTAAAGCCGGATGCCCAACCACTCGAAGAGAAATGCACCCCCCAGATTCCTTTGTGAGGGAGGCTGCCTTGAGCAGTATAGATGGCATTTGGCGTTCTCCTTGGTCACAAGGAGGTCTATGACCAGTGTTCCCCAATCCACAAGTAGCAGCTCTAAGATGTCTGTCTCTATAGACCACTTGTGACAGCTGCTCCAAGTTCAGCTTAATGCATCTGCAACATCATTCTGGCTCCCTGCCAGATGAATGGCCATCAGTGATATTTGTTGGTCTAAACACCAGTCACACATCTGAATTGTCAGAATCAGGAGTGTCTGTGACCTGGTCCCTCCTTGTTTGTTTGTTGATGTAGAAGACAGTGGTGGTGATGTCTGACATGACTTGAAACACCTGTCCCTGAAGGGAGTCTTTCTGTGACCATAGCCCATAAATGGCTAGGCTGTGTGAATGAGTGCCCCATCTTGTCATGAACACATCTGTCGTCGGGGACCTAGTGGATTAAGACGGTGCAAAAGGTAGGCTGCAATGGACCATCTCTGACCGAGTTCACCAGTCCAGTGCCCTGAGTATTGGGCTAGGAATGGAGAACAACTTGGATGGACTGCCCATCTATGGGTTGAACACCTGGAGAAACCAGGCCTGCAAAGGTCGCATCTGTAGTCTGGCAATGGGGGTAAATGCCGTGGTGGAGGACATGTAACCCAGGGTACATTGGATAAAGTGCACCACCACCCTTCTCCATGCGATGAAGTGGCAGCCCATCCCTTGTGGAGTGGCAAACCTATCTTCTGGGTTGCTCCAATGAATCTTATGAGTTGTGATGGCTTCAGATGGGACTTTTCTAGGTTGACCCTGAAGCCCAATTCCTTGAGTAAGGAGAGGGTAAAAGAGAGGTCCCTGGTGACCTTCACCCTGGACAGTCCTGTGATGAGCCAGTCATCTAGGTATGGGAAGATTACCACCCATTTTAGACAGAGGTGGTCTACTACCACTGCCACACATTTGGTGAAGACCTGTGTGGCCGTGCAGAGGCCAAATGGAAGAGCCTTGAAGTGGAACATGTGGGAGCCAATAGTAAATGCAAGGAAACACCTGTGTAACAGCACTATAGCAATGTGGAAGTAGGCGTTGTGAAGGTCTATTGTAGCAAACTAGTCTCTCATCTAGAGGATTGGGGGGATAGATGAAAGCATGACCATTCTGAATCACTTGGGAGCGATATGATGGTTGACGTCTCGGAGGTCCATAATGGGACGCAGTCCACTGCCTTCTTGGTGATGAAGAAATAACAGGAGAAGAAGGCCTGCACCTTCTGACATGGGGTAATAGGTTCTATGGTGCCCTTCCAAAGGAGGGTGGCCACCTCTTCCATGAGGTGTGGGGAAGGAGGAGTAACTCTGAAGACCCCAGAGGGGGGAAGGTGGTCGAACACTATAAAGTATCCTCTTAGGATGATACTTAGGACCCAGCAGTCTGATGTGATGGAGCGCCAGGTGTGAAAAGCAATATGAGCCCTGGTGGCGCAGTGGTTAAATGCCAGTACTGCAAGCCACCACTTCGCAAGTTCAATTCCAGCCGGCTCCAAGGTTCACTCAGCCTTCAATCCTTTCGTAGGTCGGTAAATTGAGTACCCAGCTTGTGGGGGGGCAATTAGCTAACATACATTGGAAACTGTTTAATGCAGTGTAGATGTGTAAATAGCTATTGCTTAAAAACAATTTGTAAGCCGCTCTGATAGCCTTGTGGCTGACGAGCGGGGTATAAATAAATTAATTAAAAAATAAAATAAATTAAAAAAAAATAAATATGAAGCCTGTCCATATATGCACCCACGGTGGGCATGGGCAGAAGGGGGAGTAGTCAAACTTGCTGTTTAGATGAATCAGACTTCTTCTTTTCGAACTGAGACTTAGTTTTTGATGTAGTAGTGAACTTCCTCTGGAATTGAGGGTATGCAAAGGCAGCATGCTGAGAGCATTGGGCTGCAGGGCTATATCTCCTATGAAAGGAGGGGGGAAATCACCTCCCATATAGTCATGACCAAGAGGTTTGTCCTGGAGGCGGGATGCCAAAGTGCTTCGCCATAGTTCTCATTTTGTGTGTGTGTTCCAGTTTAGTATCCTTATCTGCATGGAAGAGACAAGCTTTGTCGAAGGGGAGGTCTTCAGTCACTGATCTGGCTGTGCTGAAAAGTTCAGAAGAACGCAACCATGCATGCCTGCAGACTGCCACCGCGCTTGCCAATACTTTATGGCCACATGTTTAGCTGCTTGCTGCTGGTAGTTCGCCAGGGTAAGGTCATCGTCCCTCATATTATGTACCAAATCAAGGACTTGTGCAGGGACATGTCCAGATAAGGTGAAACCACATCACATAGGTGTCGCTGGTACGCCCCCATGCACGTGCTATACATGGCAATCATAATATGCAAGCTGGGGAGTAGAATTGTCTACCAATTGCATCGAGCTTTTTACCCTCCCGGTCAGTCGGGGGAGAATGCACCCTATATGATGTGCGCATCTGGGCTGCATCCTCTATGATAGAGTTCAGCTTCAGGTACGAGGCTGGCCATGGAGCTGCTTCATCAGAAACATGGTAAAAATGCTCCAACCTCTAAGAAGTGGATGGCACAGAGGATGGGGTAGCCCAAGCCACTTTGACGATCTGCATAAGGAAGGGTGAGATAGGAATGGAAGGTAATGGAGGGGCCTGCCTCTGTAGATCATGAAAAATCGGGTCATCCACATGTATGTCTGGTTGGGTGATCGTCAGGCCAAGTGATGCCACCATGCAGTTTACCACCTCTGCAAACATCTCGACGTCATCAGTAGGGGATGGTGGGTCATGTTGTGTACCCTTTCCCTTTGGAGATGGCTTTGGGGTGGGTTCTCTGAGTGCGGCTCGTCTGATCCATATTGCTCGTATCTTTCCCAGGACCAGTCATCTTTGTACCAGGGGCAGTAGTAACCAGAGTGTTGAAAGCTGTATGACCCCGATCATGACCTAGGTGTGTGCCAAGGATGTGGACGAGGAGTGCGAGACCTGGAGGCTGAACGGGACCATGACCAAGGTACCGGTGTCCTCAGAGGGGACTTAGAAGGCAGCCTTGCTTGAGGCAATGTCCTTGGCCTGCCTGGTACCTTCTTCACCAGAGAAAAGAGTGATTGGGTGAGTACCTTGAGAGCGGTCTCTGTCCCTTTCTTTAGGTGACCCATGAGACAGGGAATGGTCCTTTTGTGTTTTCCTGCATTTACAGGATTGTCCTTGCAAGGGGATCACCGCTCGTCTGCTACTTCGGCTTCTTCTTAGGTGGCTCATGCTCTTCCTCCTCCTCAGCAATATCCACAGCCTGGTCCAGTTGAACCAATCTGTGCTTGTCCTTCGACGCAGCAGCAGTATCGCTTGCACAGGTCCACATGGACCCTTGGTCATGAGCAGCAGAATCGCTCACACAGTACCTTGGTGGCAAGCATCGGTATCGCTCGCACGGTACCTTGGCTGTGAGCAGCGGTATCGCTTGCACTTACCTTGGTCACAAACAGAGGTATTGCTCGCACAGTACCTTGGTCATGAGCAGTGGTATCACTCGCACAGTACCTTGGCTGTGAGCCGTGGTATCGCTTGCACAGTACTTTGGTTGTGAGCAGCGGTATCACTCACATGGTACTTTGGTCCCAAGCAGTGGTATCACTCGCACGGTACCTTGGTCGAAAATCAGCGGTATCTCTTGCATGGATCCACACAGTACCTTGGTCATGAGACAAAGCCTGGGTTTTCTTAGCAATCCCTTTGAGGGACTATAGTAGGCCCACACTTTTCAGGTTCCTTGACAAGCTTCAATGTAGTACCGGACCCAGGGGCCTTAGTGGGGGGAGAGGTTGCAGAGAGGGCATGCTCCTAAAGTAACACCTTCAGCCTCTTGTGTCTGCTTCACCTGGACTGGGGAGTAAAGGCTTTGCAGTGCCTACAACATTGCACATCGTGGGACTCCCCAAAACATAGGAGGCACTTAGAGTGGCCATCCATCTCAGTCATTTTACCCCCACACTGGGAGCAGGCCTTGAAGAAGCATGTGGCCAACGTTCTAGACCCAGCAAGGATTAGAAGGGGCTACAATTTGGCCTCCCCCTTCACAACCTCCAGGACCTTAGCTGGCGGGACCAGTCTGCATTTGCTCTTTGATAACAAAGCAGTATTATCCACTCAGGTTTTAGCGGTACTGTGTTCTCAAGCCTGGGTGGGCATTGGAGTTTTCTTTGCAGTCCCTTTGGAGAAGGAAGGTACTGCTGAGGAACCATGTTTCTTGGGTTCCTTGGCCAGTTTTGGTGTGGCACTCAAACCAGATGCCTGAATGGGAGACGAGGTCACAGAAAGAGCGTGCTTGTAGAGCAGGGCCTTCAACCTCTTATCCCTGTTCCGGGGGTAAAGGCTTTGCAATGCCTACAATTTTTGACATTGTGGAACTCCCCCAGACAGAGTAGGTCATTAGAATGACCATCAGATTTGGTCATTTCCCCCCCCCCCACATTGGGAAAAGGGCTTAAAGAAACCTGTGGCCAACATCTTAGCAAGGGCAGGGGTTTCACAAGGGCAAAGCACTGTACCATGGTCAATAAGCAGTCCAAAGTCTGAGTCCAAATCCGAGAGGAGAGTTTAGTCAACCAGAATTAGCAAGCAAAAGTGTAGTCCGAATTCAGTCCAAAGGTCAGTAACAAAGGCAAAGAAGATCCAACAACAATAGAAAAAGGTCTGAGGTTTCCTTCAGTGTTCCTTCAGTGCTGCTCACATGGCAGAAAAATAGGAACTGAGCAGTTGGTGAGAGGTGGGAGCTTATATAGGCCAGGGATGAGGGGGACGGTGCTACAGCCCAAAAGTTTGAATTGAGATTTCTGGAAGTTTCTGAAGTGCTCTGCGCAGGCACAGGATTAACCCATTGTGTGCATTCACAGAGACCACGAAGAAGAAACTCAGGTACATTGTTTAAAAATCTAGAGGTGACAATAGTTTAAAATGCCTGCTTTGTAGCTCTGTTTCTTTGCGAGTTCTGCAACAAAACATGACTTGAAGTACTAAAATGTCCCCTACTCTACTTGAATGAAGGTTCAAATATCTCAAATATTCCAGACATCTCTAGAAAATTGGTCAGCATAGGCTGCCTCCTGAGAAAATGTAGCTGTCATCAGACCACTGTTCTCATATCTCTATCCCCCCCCCCATTCTCTGTAACAAACGGGCATGTCCCTTATGGAAAACAATAGAGAACCTGACTTGCAAATATAAATGTAAATGCCTACGCCACAGATGGGGTTTGCTGCAAAGATACATGCATTACTGCTGGTTCAAACAGTAGAACAAAACATATGCAACAGGCATCAGTATTTCTTCAAAGTCATTATGAAAGATCTCAAAATAGATTGCAAACCTGGAATTTAATCGGCCTCTCCAAGCAATAGCAACATTCAGCATTCCAGAAGTCTGGCAGCTTGTCTTGGCAGCTTTTCCCTCACCATCTGCACCATCCTCTGCTCTGCTGTAAGAAAAACACAATTCACCTACTGAGGACATTTTTTTTCTTCCTTGGTGCCTTCTGCTTACTTATGGGGGATATAATGTATTGCCAGCTAACAGACTCCCCTTGGGCTTGCAATTTTGTAATTCTTCACGTTGCACTTTGTTTTGTACAACATGGGCCAGGGGGAGAGTGAGATGGCTATCCAAGTAATTTTCAGCCATGTCACTAAACTTCCTAGAGTGTGAGGTACTAAACTGCGAAGACCATAATATTGTAGGGCAAAGGTAATGTACAGCATGCCAGATCTATTCTTGGGAAGAGGTGCAAGTAGGAAATCAGTGGCTCCTAAGACAAAATGAAAATTTTAGGCTGTTGTGCTTTTGATACCATGCTATGGGCTGAAATATAATTTTCCTGACACTGCTACCTATAGCTTGGTCCCTAAAGTACATATAAAACACACACATATTAAATCCAACATTTTGCTAACAGCTTATTTTTCGTTCAATGTTCAATGGATTCAGTAGAAACAGAGTGTAAAAAGTTTATTAATTTATTTAACCTATTTCTAGTTTACAATCTTTAAATGCTACTGTCTCCAAACACTGGTTTTCATGTTAAGAAACATTAAATCAACATGCTGTGACTATCTAGTCCAAATAGTTAGTATCAATAATGCATTTAACACTTTTGGTATTCAGTCAGTTGTTGCCAGAAGGTACAGGCTTGCATTCTTAGATTGTCATGTCTTTAAATATTTACCAGCATCAATTTTCATCCAATTCATGCACTCAGATCTGTGGCACTCCATTTAGGGCAAGACAGGGAGGGCTATAAACTGTACCTCCTCTCTGTTAAGAGAGATCACTGATCATTATGGAGAGCCTTGCATACTGAGATTATCACACCAGGCAGCTAATGTGCAGCAATTGTGTTAGTGAAGCAACATAGTGAAGCAACATAGTGGTATTGAAGCTATCCTTATCACATCTCCACTTCAATGCTGGTGTGTTTCTGTTTGGAGATTATCATACCAGGCTTCTAATGTACTGCAATCTCATTAGTGAAGCAAATGGAAGTGGGAGGGAGAATAGATCAGGCAGGAAAGATCTATCTGGAGAAGACTGGGAAGCAGAGGGGGGAAGAAAGACATAACAGTCTGGAGGGATAATAAATCAGGTGGGCAGGAGGGTGGAGGAGACTAGGTGGCAGAAAGGGTGGGGGGGGAAATAAGCATATCAGGCTGGAGGGAGAATAGATCAGGCAGGCAGGAGGACTGAGAAGATTGGGCAGAAGAAAGGGTAGGGGGGATAGAAAAGACACCTATTGGGCTGGAGGAAGAATATATCAGGTAGGCGGGAAGTCAGAGAAACAAGAGTGTGTGAGAGAAAATCCCTATGTGATTGCTGGTATGGGAACTAAAGAGGACTTATCATATGGAGGCAATAATGGGAACACAGCGCTATTGAGAACCTATTGACAGTTTTCCCCTGTCAGTGAAAAGGTTCCCTCCAGCAATAGTTTGAATGCAGTCTGGCAACAGAACACAAATGGAATTGTGCAATAGCAATAGCATTTATATTTCTATACTGCTTATCATTGCGAAAGCACTCCTGAAGCTGTTTACAATTTGTTAGCTAATTTTTCCCAACAAGCTGGGTACTCATTTTACTGACCTACAGAAGGATGGAAGGCTGTGTCAACCTTGGAGCCTTCTGAGATGACACTCATAACGTTGTGGCTTACAGTACTGGCATTTAACCACTGCGCCACCAGGGCTCCCATTGTATGATAAGGAAAAGTTGCATACACTATTATCCTGCTCTTGTAGCACTGGTAAAGCCTCATGTTATAATCTCCTAAAAGTGCTTTCTAGACCTAGTCAGAAGGGGGAGCCCTAGGTAATTACCTTTTCAGGACTTGCTACTTGCAATGCCTGGCTTTGAAGAAGCAGCCATATGGTCCCTGCAAGCTCTTTGGAGAACAGTGCCAGACACATCATGGATGATGGCAAGGTGGGTGGAGGGAGCAATGGGATTTCTCCTTGTACCTTAGGTGGTAAGAACACTTGCAGCATAACCGCATGTGTTCAGTGCCTGGTGTAGATGAATGGGGATATATAATGGTACTATATATGTATGCATATAGTTTATTTTTGATTGGTTAAAGGGATTCAATTGCATTGCCCTCAATATTCAGTAGAACTGTATTTTAAGACAGCATTATCCCAGCATCTATAAATTACACATGCAGGGCTGAGTTTAAGAGAATAATAGTGGCTCAGGTTTAGTAATTTATGGCTAAAATAAGCTGTGACCCTGGGACATCTCTCTGGCTCTGTTAACCCTGGGTACAATATATTGTCCATTACTGTCAAAATCAGTCATATCTAAGGCCCACTAAAACAATAAGCACATTGCACAAATTTATTTATTTATTTATTTATACCCCGCTCTTCAGCCACAAGGCTATCAGAGCAGCTTACAAATTGTTTTTTAAGCAATAGCTATTTACACATCTACAGTGCATTAAACAGTTTCCAATGTGTGTTAGCTAATTGAGTACAAGCTGGGTACTCAATTTACCGACCTACGAAAGGATGGAAGGCTGAGTGAACCTTGGAGCCAGCTGGAATCGAAATTGCAATGTGTGGTAACTTGCAGTACTGGCATTTAACCACTGTGCCACCAGGGCACCAGGCCATAAAGACACTGATGTGCATAAACCCATTGTTTCAAAGATGTTCACAGTAAGTAGATAGGACTCCCTGAGCTCTAAATCTTACCCATCAGTGTTTTTGCTAGTGCTCAGATTTTTTCATCCAACTTTTCCCCCTCCAAACTCATTTTTTTAAATGAAGTTGAAATCAGAATATCTACCAAAGAGAAGTAGCTAGTATCAGATCACAATCCCTCTCTCTCTAACCCCTTCTGGGAAACATCTGCTTCAGAAACTTAAGACAAACCTCCAGCTGTCCTACTATCATCCAGATAATCTAGACCAGATTTTCTATTAGCCACATTGGCTGGGGCTGATAGGAGTTGAAGTTCAACAGCACCTGGAGGGCCACATATTCACCACCCCTGGTTTGGAGCATTTCACCTTATTTCAAATATCCAAAAAGTAGGGAAAATTAGATTTCCAGGCCATGATCTTAACACTGCAACCCTATTCATACATACCAAGGAGTCTCAGAGTTGGTAGTTTTGCATCTAGGTATATTTCCAAGGTCATGCTGTCTTCTTTAACTGAAATGCATTGATCCTGATCAGGATCTATATTTCTTAGATAAGACCTACATAGGTTAAATAAACTTTGCACTGAAGCTCTGTATACCAATTACCCATGCCTATCTTTTATGTGTGTTTAGAACACAAATTGTAATGTTGAAAAAGTAAATCCAAGAGCTTTTTGAAAAACAGGAGACTAATTCTGTTCTAGCCATGGCTTCTCAGAACTGCATGCCTCTATCTCCAAAAGACTGGAGGGGAAAGATGAGTTTAATGTGTATCCAGCTGGCATGTAGCTTGATCCAAATCCTATTGAAGTTGGTGAAAATCATTCCCTTTCCAGACTCAAAACAAACTTCTTGTCAGAGCTTTGAACTAATCTTTTAAGGGAAGGCTCCAAAACATTGAAAGGCTGAGTTGCAAAACACACCTTTATGTTATTACAAATATAATTGCTAGATACATATTTTTTTTAAAAAGATTTTTCAAACAGAGCATTTTGAACCTGCAATAGATATATGTTCTCTCAGGGAAAATAAATATTGTAATCAGAAATTTATCTCCCACCTTTTGGGTAATTTTGATCATCAGGCAAACAAGACACCAGTTTGTCTACCAGAGGTCGTAAATCTGTCTTTTATTGTTTGGTTTCTCTGTCCTTCAGAGTGAGAAGAGGAGTTCTTTCTCAGAAGGATAGAATGTTTTGAAGGGAAAAATATATAACTGAGGAGGGATTTTTGGTGTTAGTTAGCCTCTTACCTTGGAAGCTCCTTCTCTCTCCTCTTAGTTTTTTGAGAAGCTTTGGAGCATTCAGAAGCATGGATGAATGCTTTCTCTCCTTTTTTTGGTTTTGCAATTCTTTTCATTTCAATAAAAGCAATAAAGAAAACCAGCAAGCTCTTTCTTTTGCACCAGAGTTATGCATGGCTTTGCCCAAAAGCCCACGTTTTTCACTGCATGTACTGAAGTGAACATCTCTGCTTTGGTGAGCAGAGAGGGAACGGACTCTGCATTTTTTAAAAAAACATGTTCATGTGTGACAGGAAATGGGTGAGAGATATTCTATGGAGAAAATATATTTTCCATTCATGCTTGGCAAAATACAGACCTGAGTCCAAAGGTACAGATTAACTCTAGGGTCTGGCTCTCATCTTTAGCTGGGCTGAAAATTCTATTCTACTGTTGGAGGAATGGAAGTTACTGAAATTCCCTTCTTCCAAAGATATAATTGGCTCTCTCCTATTTATTATTTTTATTTTCCACTGTTGGTTTTTGAAAAGAAAACACATCCAAAGCACCTTTTATGGTAGATGGAGAACGCCTTGTGTGATATGGGCTTGATGACCCTTCACACTACATCCACCAGAGGCTGGAAGATGTTGGGGTTATAGCTGTGCCCCCAACACCATTTGAGTCAGCTTTCGCCACCCCAAATCTTGCCCAAAGCAGAAAGGTTCAGTGTAGGCAGAATCAATTAAATGTAGGTAGGCACTGGTCTGGAAGACCAGCATTGTTATGTCTAGGTTTCCCCAGGTAGGTAAAGCTCTTGTGCAGGGAAAACTAGCTTTTGATCCAGATGTGAGTAGCAGGGAAACCCCTGGAACCTTGATTGGGCTGGGAACTCCCTTTTGTGAAGGGGGGACATGGCAGAAATATTTCATTCCCATTCAATACTACTGGCCTACCAAGTGGGAACAGGAATGGCTGGGAGGAGGGGACCTCACTGATGTCTCTGATTAGTGATAAGAGAAAACAGTAGGCTTTGACTGTGCACCTCTCAGATTCCCATTGGGAATCTTAGTGTCATGTGGGAGGAACTCTCAGCATTGAAAGGTAGCCTATAGAGAAGATGTGGCCTATAGAAGATGAGAATGCCTTCCCAGGGTTCTTGGAAAGCCAGATGGAGACATTTCATAGATCAAATAAGACCCTACGTCCAGAGCCACCCTCTTATGTTTTATGACAACTTGATGCTGGAATTTCCTGTCCCATGTAGGCTATTTATTTTATTTATTTATTTAATTGATTCATATCTCCTCTTTCTCCCAATACATTAACCCCAAACAATTTCCAGCATAAGTTAAAACACAATAGCTAAAACAGTAAGTGGTATGAATGTTGAAAAAGCATTAAACAGTCAATCCAGGGTTTTGTTTTTTTAAGTAAAAACAAATAATGGTATATTAATGACACATTACATATTTTTACTGAATATTTTAGCTGTCATTTTACGTTTTTACTTGACAAAAGGCAAATAATGGCAGCTGGGATCATAGCTCCACATAGTTGCCCATACGCACTAGAAGCTTGACTTGTGAAGTTATTATCCATCAAGAAGCACATGTGTAGATGTTTAGGGGGAAATCACAGTTTGGCCACATAATTGTTCTGCATTAAGTATGATGGCAGATAGCAGGGACTGGCTGGTTTTCTACTGCAAGAACATGTTCTTTTCGCTGGGCAAGCAAATGAATTCGATACAGGTGAAGGTGATCACCATCTCTATGTGCTGTGCACATTAGATAGCACCACTCTGCTTGAACATTAACATCCTGTCAAACAATACAAATGTTTAGGGGATTTACATTGCACAGCACTGTGGCTTATGTGTATTTAATTCTTCTTTATATATTTGAGATTTGATAGGAATGCAGCTGTCTTTTACTGTTCATTCCCTGCCCCCCACCCCAACAATCTTGTCAAGTGCTAGGTCTTTAATTTAAAAGACTATCCATGACAGCTGTTTGAGAATTACCTACCTATGCTGAACTGGCAGTGAGAGGAATCACAGCAGGAAAAGAAAAATGAGCACAGTAGTGGTAGTTAGAACCAGCTGTGTGGCTGAATGAACTTGGAGAAACTGATTTATCTAAAAAAAATATTTGGGCAGACTTCAGTGTGCTTTCTCTGTCACTTGTGTGGTTTGCTGGAGACCACATAACATAAAGAGATATTGAGGGTGCAAAGTGAAGAGATATAGCACAACCTTTAGCTGGAAATGAGACTTTATGTTTGGTCCATAAAGTTTTGCCAGTATATATTTAATTATTGATTAAAATTTGAGGGACTAGCACAGCATCAAATTTAGACAAATTCGGCCCACTGAGGAAGAACCAAAATATGATATGCATTGGACAGATGGATTAGATGGGTTAATGAAAAGATGGAGCTCTTGGTCCACCCCAATGTGTGTGTGTGTGTGTGTGTGTGTGTTTGATCAAGCCCAGTTTGTCTGATTTTCACATATGCACATTTTTTTGCACTTTTAAAAAACATACAACTATTTTATATTGGCATACTGCAATTTTGTGTGTACTTTTCTAGAATATCACATTTTCTGTACACATTCTCCTAGTATTCAATTTTTTATGCATTTTCCTTGAGAAAACCTACACCTTGATACGGATCCCAATGCACAATTCTCATCTCTCTTAAAAGTCTTAGAAGATGCTAACTGGGCAACTCTATATAAAATTGTGGACAAAGCTAGCATTTTATCCATTTCTACTGATTGCTCCACAAATTTGGTTAAGTGGAAATTGAAATCACCCCCCTACACACACAAAAGAATACCTAAAGGGAGATTTAACTCATCTGAAGTGTTTTTGCATGAAGATTTTTCATCTCTCATATTTGTAAAGATTAACCCTCTCAGAATCATCAGATTCTGATGATTACTTATTCAGTGTCAGCATATATATTTTTGTGGAAGGTGAGGAAGTGAAACTTTCCAGCTACCTGTGTCAGGATGCACAGCACCACATGGGCCATGGTGATTGTGCCCCCCACTCAGTAGGACACTACATAGATAATTGGCATACTACCCTGCTTCTCCCCTCTGTCAGAAAGGACAAGGCAGGAGCAGTTGTCCCTGCTTGACCTCACCCCTGCCCATGAAATAGGACTCTGCAGTGGTGGAACACATGGGTCCATAATTGCCTGCCTATAGAAGAGGCCTGTCTTAAAGGCAGAATTATTCTATGATAGCAGCACCTGCACCTCATATATGAACAAAGGAGGAAGAGGAGACAGGGCTCCAGCTGCCAATCAGAGGGAAAGATGAAAAAGGAAAGTGTTAGATACAATTGTAGGTCAGAAAGAAAAAGCTGTCCTGACCAGCAGCAGCTCTCCAGGGTCAGGAAAGTTATTACCATAGAATCATAGAGCTGGAAGAGACCACAAGGGCCATCCAGTCCAACCACCTGCCATGCAGGAACACACAGTCAAAGCACACCTGACAGATGGCCATCCAGCCTCTGTTTAAAAACCTTCAAAGGTGGAGACTCCACCATACTCCGAGGCAGCTCATTCCACTGTGTGGTGAGACTTAACTTACTTGAATGCCTATTTAAAATCAAAGTTATGTTTTTGTGCATGTGTTTTAAAGAGTGAATCCATTAGAGTGCATAGCTTTTCATCTGGCATATTCCCTAAGAGAGAAAGATACAGGGAGAAAGAGGAGTAGGAGTGGAAGAAACACATCACACAACTCTGGTGTGAGGTAGCTGGATCAAGAGGAAGAATAGCTGTGAACAAATGAAAAGCAGAGATTGGGTAGCAATTCAAAAAGAAATAACGGAGTCATGGAAATGGGAGGTTGATTTGTTTGCTTAGACTTCAAGCAGCCATGGTCCTTTCAGAGTGTCATGGAAATGGGAGGTTGATTTGTTTGCGTAGACTTCAAACAGCCATGGTCCTTTCAGAGTGTCAGGCTGTTTAGGCTTGAAAGACTGGTGTTTATCACCACCACCTATTGGCTGCATGTCTCTATGGGTTTTTGCTGGTTATATTGTAATTCTCTTCAGTTCTCCTCCTCTGTTATTTTTATTCTGGTTTCTATTTTATATTATTGTATACTATATAATATTGTGTATTATTATTGAAGGTAAGCTGCAATAAACTCCTTTGTAATCCTTTAGTGTGTTTATTTAATGCTCACAGTGCTGGGGATTAGGATAATACATGAAAATTTTTCTCACACACCTCCCGTTAAGCTTTCTTTCTCTCTTGGATTCCCTCCCCACTCTTTATCTCTCTCCCTTCCCTACCCTTCCCATTCAGCTTTCCACCTGCACCTTTCTTCATGAATTATACACTTTGGTGAGGTGGACACTTGAATCCAAAAGATGAGGTGGTCTCCCAGTAATGGCAGCTCAGCAGCTCCTTTGTCCTAGAGGCCTTTGTGCCTTCATGCAGCCTCCAGGGAAGTGGGAACCACCAGCCAATGAATTTAAACTTTGGTGTTCCTAGTTGAAGTGTCCCAGATAGAGGTTTCACTCTAGTTGGGTGGGGGACTATCCTCCACAGGGTCAGGCAATTTTGAGATAGGCTCTGGGGCAGTTGGGGCTCCCTGAAGCTGAATATGGGAGTCACTCATAGGGGCAGAATCCAATCTTCCCATGGGGTGATCAAGAAGCTGAGAAGGTAGAAATCCAGGGCATATGTAGGGGTAAATTTTGCCTGAATTGAGTGTTGATATTTGATGAGATCTTCTTTGTTTTCAGTTGCAGAGTAGTATTGAGAGAGGATACAGATCTACAGCCACATGCTTGCTATTGGGCACATACTCACATGACTAGCATCAGTTTGGGGACAGAATCTGGGCCTGGAAGATATGGCAAACACTACCTGTTTGAGAAGAAGTTTACAGCTGTGGGATGCACTCACACCAAGGCCAGTGAATGATTCCATTGTTTCAGCAAAATCTTTGTGGCAGTCTAGAGACTGGACTTTCTGGACAGCAGATGCATTGGCTGGAGAATTCGGAGAGGTGTATCTGGAATGAGCCATTCAGGTTGTAAAAGGAAGATATGCTGCACCACAAAGTAACAAATACTTTGGGGACTTGGTCATCTCACTAAGGGGATGGGGCATCCCCTACCATGTATTTGTCCTCCAGATGGTGGTGAGCCTTGTGGCCAGGATGAATGGTTGTACATATCTGATTTTATGTGTGTTGGTGGTTGCAGCTGTGGTAGGTGGAAAGAAGGTGGGCTTGGGGGATGTTCCCAACCCACTTTTTGTGGTGTTTGGAATAGGTCCTGAATCCAGGATATTATTTACCAGTTACACATCAGCATTGGTAAGGTATGGGGGTTCTCTTAAGGGACTTGGGGGGCCAGGAGGTCAGGCTTATTGATCAACAGTCAGATGCCTAGATCAGGCCCTATGTGCATGCCAAGCTTATCAGCAGCTGTAACCAATACAAGTTGTGTTCTACCTCTTTCATTCATTCCTGTGTTTTGCTGCATTATTTCAAGCAGATCAGGACTTGTTTATGAACACACAAGAGTGCTGTGTGAGTTACCATGCAATGAGTTTGTGGATCAGGGCAGGATGAGAGTGCTGGCAGTCTCCTAGCCATACCGGCTCACTGGCTTCATCTTCCTAGGGGCCTGCTCAGTCTCCAGGGAAGCAGGAACCACCAGACAATGAATTTAAGCTTTGGTTTGAATTCATTTGCTGATGAGCCTGGCAGAGTGACATGGACAAAGGTTTCACTCTATTCAGGTGGAGAGCTATTTATACTTCACTCTTCCACATGGTCAGGCAGTTACATTTGGAGTATCGTCCCACTCACCCATTCACCCTCTGTTTTGGAAGTTTGATGTTTCATTATATGCAATGTGTATCTTGCCATCTATGTCTTTGTATTGTCACCTTGTCACAACTTTTCAGGGTGCTTGGCATGGAGCCTGTATCCAGGAAATTATTTAAACTCCATTATTTAAAACCATTTAAATACCAGTTAAACTCCAGCACTGGTAAGGTATAGGGATTCCCATTAAGGAACTCAGTGTGTATGTGCAGAGCAGAAATGGCCATCAGTAGTGGATGCATTTCCTGCACCTCCTGTAACCAGTAACCAATAAAAGTTGTTGGGCAACTTCTTGCTTTTATTCTTGTGTGTTGGTGTGTTATTTCAAGCTGAGCAGGACTTACCCTTGAACAAGCAAACTGCAGGCATGCCTCAGTTAACAAAGCCTCTGCCAAAGAAGCTCTTTTTTACAAAGTCTTTTCATATCTGCCCAGCCCCACTTTTTTTCTTATTGTCCTCTGACTTGTTTGATGTTTTTAGCAGCATTAGCATTGGGAGAATGGTAAAGGAGAGCTAGAGAAATATGTAGCAGGCAAGGTAAGCATGCATGAATGGCAAAACCTAGAGAAAGGGGGCAAACAGATAAGCCTGTGGTACCAGCTACCCCCAGCACATTAAAAACACATATATTTATAAGTCTGGCTGCTAAAATGGAAACTAAACAAAAGTGGATGTTGGTGAAAGAAAAGAAGAAAAAACCCTCATCCCTGGATGCATTTTGGAAGAAGCCTTCAGGTGGCTCGAAATGTTTTTGTCTTTTTATACAAGGCTTACCTGACCTTGTTTCCTCCCCCCGCCATCACACAGGTATATTGCTAGTTTTGAATAAAAAGACTGCTGAAACCTGTTGAACTGTTCTTTTCTGATAGTGTACCAAATTTTCTTTTAAAGTAATGATTCACTTGTGCATAATGTTTTCTGCATATGCTCAGAGATACACAAAACTTGTGTGATCAAGAATTCTCCCCTCTTGATTCAGGGACTGATCTTTGTAGCCAACCACTTATTGCTGCATTTGCAGTGGATCAGTATCGTCAAATTGGAATGGGAAGTGGTTGAAAAAAGTGGTGAGAGCCAGTATGGCACAGTGGTTTGAGCATTGGACTACAACTCTGGAGACCAGGTTTGAATCCATGCTCGGCCATGGAAACCCACTGGGTGACCTTGGGCAAGTCACCCTTTCTCAGCCTCAGAGAAAGACAAAGGTAAACCACCTCTGAACAAATCTTGCCAAGAAAATGCTGTGACCAGGTCAGTTTAGGGTCACTATAAGTCAAAAATGACTTGAAGGCATGCAACGACAAGAAAACAGAGAAGAGAAAAGAGATCAGGGACGACACTTATTTTAAAATGTTGCAGGACAAGATTCCATCTACTAGGATGATCGTTTTCAAACACAGTGTTCCTATATGTGTTGAAGCCCCACCATCCGTCCTCAGACTTTGTAGGCTGGGGAAAGGCAATATTAAAAGGAGGGGGGAAATCATTTGTGAAGGTGCCAATTAAAAATGAAGTGCCCCTAGAATCAACAGTCACAGACTCCATGCATTCTCTGTAAATACCATGGCCTATTGCACAACTAATATTTAAACATCAGTTAATTAACAGAAACTTAACTGATTAAATTATTTCAATTGTTTGTGTTGGTGGTAATGAATTAATTCCCCAATTTCTCATGTTTAACATTATCAAATTAATTTTCAAACCTAACATTACAACTCCTGTTCTGGGCACTTTGCTACCAGAGGTGATTGCCTTACTAAACATACTTGTCAGAATCTTCCTGATTTGAGGAAATGACTTACTTTTAGCAGGTTTTGATTAATGCTCACTACAGCACTTGATGGTGGATTAGCTGATATGCCTTAGAATATGTTTTTGCTAATATGGCTCAGATGAATTCAAGAATGACACTGGCCAAGGTGAACACTAATTCCTTTGAGGATCAGTACAGCTTAGAAAGAAAAACCTGTTTCTCCATATTCACCTGGTCCACAGGCAAACAGTTTCTATCCAGTTTCAATACAAATCCTTTTACCTTACAGTGTTATCCAATCGGCAGGTGAATGGGTGCTGAGAAGACTTGACAAAGAAGATGAAGAAACAGAGAGCTTTGCAATCCTTGGCCCTATATATGCTGGGCATAGCATATACAATATCTGTATTCTTCATTCCCAACCTCCATGAGCTGGATGCAATACTCCCCTTTCTCACACCAGAACCTAGGAGGTGGGATTTTTCAGGACTAAATCAGAAAATTCTAGCCTTTGTGAAAATCACATGCTGATCCTTATATACAACCACACTGAGTATGAGGCATCATGCTTCAACAAGGCATAGATATCCAAGGAAATCATTGCAACGTTTTCTCTGTTACATAATTAGCTGAATGAGTTGGTTACATCTCTTACAGAGCAGGGAAATAAATATTAGCCTAGTAACTCGGCAAATACTGTTTGTCTATGTGTGCACACATGTCCATGTGTGCCTTGGAAAGGTCAAGCATTGGTCCAGGTAGTAATCTTCTTTCTTTTGTTGACTGGCCTGCTTCCTGTTTTACAACAGATAAAGATTATCCTTTGGAGTAAGCAATTTCAAAAGTCTTTTCGTAAACAATATGTTCAGAGTGCTGCTGCTGTTTCTTTCTCTGACATATGCCCCACAGACAAATGTCTGTTTTTTGTATTTCTATGCTTTTCACCCCTATTACTACTTTTTTATTATTTGGAAAATAAGTAATCCTCTAAAGCATCTTTAAAGTTACAGCTCAGACACAAAGCATGAAACTTGGCAGTGACATGCACACAAGTTGACAGGACAGCAAACTACGAGAGGACCACATGCACTTAAGTTCAAAGCAGGGATGGGAGACAGATAGATTGCAAAGACTACATTGAGCCCTACTTTCACTAGTACAGAAACTGAAATTCAAGGTCAGCTGTCAGCACAAGAATCTGTAGCCTATCAAACAGCCCAGTGATGACAAAGGTGCAAAGCAAGCTAGGCATAACAAGAAGAACCAGCAACAGGTAGAACAATAGAGGCATCAGCAAAGAAATCCTAGCAGCATATGATGATGCCACTGTATTATTTGCTTTGGCTTATAATATTTTCCCCTGTAGATTAAAAAAAATGTTAAAAATGTAGGATTCATTACTTAAGTTGTCTGTAATGCTGCATGGCAGTAAGACACCAAGATCTTCTATATGTGCACGCCAACATAAGTCCATACATACATACTGTTTGTGCTATCATAAATGCTAATATCAGAATGGCAAGTTAGACAAGTGGTTGTGATATTCCAATGTTTTACCAACAACTAATTTTGTCTCAGTTTCTATGAGCCCATATAAGTTGTCATTGTTATATTGTTTCAAATCAACTCCGAATCAGGGCAACTCTGTCATTGAGGCACTACATATTTAAGTTCTATAACTTAGGTATATATGGTGAAGCAATGAGGAGCAAATTTTAGAAACAGGCACTCATGCAGTTGGATAATTTGAGACTCTTGAGTGTATGATGTTATGATTATTTATTTTATTTCAAAATAATGGTAAACATGACGTGCTGCATTTCTTGGTCCCTCTTTGCTTATTTTGCCTGGACCAATGTTCTAAAGTCCTATCCTGATCGTACCACAAACTTTCACTTTCATAGAGTCATCATCCTCCTTTGATGAATACTGTTGTCATGGAAATTTCATATGCTGAAGTGTTGCATACAGTAGGACCCCCATATCCATTAGGGGTTGATTCTGGGGTGTGTGTGCATACCGAAAACCATAGATAATAGCGAACACCATTGAAAATAATGGAACATCTGATTTAAAATGTCATAGATTTGCCTTGGAGGACTTAGAAAATGGCTAGAGAGGACACATTTTCTTGGAAAACTCTATGGTAGGTGTGCTGTTTTGTGTCCTCTGGATAACTGAATCAGTGGATAATGAATGGGGGTCCTACTATAATCAGCATATTGAATTTACTTCTATGCCTAATCCTGAAATAATTATAGTGGAATCCTGTGTGTGCACTTAATCCCTCAGGATGAAGGTCCATTATATTCAGTGAACCTCTACAAACTCCTACTCTGCTACATCATTTAAAGGTGGACCACCAACTAACAAATTGATCACAGTAATTAGGAATGTAACCATGGTGTCAAATTTGTCTGCCCATTTGAATATTCAATTATTTATTATGCAAATTATTCATCCATCCTTTGAAAGACACATGCAGTCCTTCAACTGAACGGATTATGCAACTGAAGCTTCTGTTCATGGAGTCATAGAGTCACAGAGTCATAGAGTTGGAAGGTACCACAATGGCTATCTAGTCCAACCCCCTGACATGCAAGAACATACAGTCAAAGCACATCCAACAGATGGCTATGCAGCCTCTGTTCAAAAACCTCCAAAGAAGGAGACTCCACCACACTCTGAGGCAGCACATTCCACTGTCAAACAGCTCTCACCATCATGAAGTTCTTCCTAATGTTTAGGTGGAATCTATTTTCCTGTAGGTTGAATCCATTGCTCCATGTCCTAGTCTCTGGAGCAGCAGAAAAAAAGCTTGCTCCATCCTCAATATAACATCCCTCCAAATATTTAAACATGGCTATCATGTCATTTCTTAACCTTCTCTTCTCCAGGCTATACATACTCAGCTCCCTAAGCCACTCCTCATAGGGCATGGCTTCCAGACCTTTCACCATTTTTGTCCTTTGGACACATTCCAGGTTGTCAACATTCTTCTTGAATTGTAATGCCCAGAACTGGACACAGCATCGCAGGTGAGGTCTGACCAAAGCAGAATAGAGTAGCTCTATTACTTCCCTTGAACTAGACATTATACTCCTATTGATTCAACCTAGAATCACATTGGTATCCCACTAGTCACTTATCTCCAGGTTGAAGAGGAGCCATTGGTGAGTACACTTTGGGTTTGGTTGGTCAACCAATTACAAATCCACCTAACAGTCACATTGTCAAGCCCACATTTTATTTGCTTGTTTGCAAGAATATCATGGGTGACCTTGTCAAAAGCTTTACTAAAGTCAAGATACACTACATCCACAGCATTCCCTTCATCTGACAAGCTTGTGGCACTATAAAAAAAAGAGATAAGGTTAGTTTGGTGTGACTTGATTTTGAGAAACCCATGTTGACTTTTAGTAATCACAACATTCCTTTCTAAATGCTTACAGACTGTTTAATGATCTTTCCTGGTATTGATGTTAGGCTGACTGAGTGGTAATTATTTGGGTCCTCTTCCCCCCCCCCACACCTTTTAAAGATGGGGAAAACATTTGCCCTCCTCTAGTCTGCTGGGCTCTCTTCTGTTCTCTAGGAATTCAAAGAATTATTGACAGTGGTTCTGAGATTACTTCTTCCAGTTCTTTTAATACCCTTGAATGATGTTCAGCTGGTGCTGGAGAGCTGAATTCATTTAGAGTAGCCAGGTATTGCTGTACTACCTCTTTACCAATTATGTGATGCAGTTCCCCTACTGCATCATCTGCTCCATTTCCCCCAGGTTGAGCACTGTTCTCCTTTTGGAAGAAGACCAAGGCAAATAAGGGGTTGAGTAGTTCTGCCTTTTCTCTGTCCCCTGTTAGCATTTCACCATCTTCTGCACACAGTGGCCCTACCTCTTCTTTGTCCTTGTTCTTCCTTTTGCTATAGATGTAACCAAAAACAACAACAACAACAACAACAACCCAACCCTTTATTGTTTTTAACCTCTATAGCAAGCCTGTGTTCTTTCTGTGCTTTAGCTTTTCTGACTTTTCAAATACACTAGCTGTCTATTTGTTTGAATTCTTCTTTCGTGATTTCTCCCTTTTTTCCATTTCTTGTACATGTCCCTTTTAAATCTTAGCTTAGTAGAAAGTTCTTTAGACATCCATTGTGGTTCTTTAGACACCTCCCATTTTTCCTTCTCACTGGAACTGTTTGAAATTGTGCTTTCAGTATCTCACTTTTAAGAAACTCCCATCCATCATGAACTCCTTTCTTGGGTCCTGAACTGGGGCCAGGAATTTTAGTATTCCTGACCCCAGGATCACACCTAGTATTTCTCTAAGTTCACTAAAATTAGCTTTCTTAATGTCTGGAATGTGTGTCTGACAGGGTGTGTGTTTTTTTCCTTCCTTTAAAAAAAGAAGAAGAAAATCTGACTACACTTAGCCTCTCCTTTTCACTGTATAACAAACTCCAGGAGAACATGATCCATACTACAAGCACCCAACTGACAATCAATATCACCTATGCAGAACTGGAAGGGATTTTGACATTCAACCCCTTCTCGCAGGATAGCCACAGATATCCCATTCCCCCTTTTCATTTCACACGCAAATTTTGATTAAGTTTGTAATCCTGAAACAACAATAGAAGATGTTGCCTCACCACTGAGGAATCCATCCAAAGTAAAGGTGGGCCCTGTGTGAACCAACATATGTCACAGTCACACATACATGAGATATGAGTGAGGGATAATAGATGTTCATTTAAAGCAAATTGGGGTGGGTAAGTGGGTGGGAACATCAGACATTTTGTGAACTTTGTTTGTGGTATTATTTGTAATTGGTGCTCCAGCCTTGGAAGTTCCAATATAGGTTATAACTTTTTTTGTTATTTTGAGGACACGTTCACAAAGAGAACCTTAACTTATTGGAATTCCTTTACATTTCCTCAAAAATTCCAACATATCCATTGGAATTCTTGCAAACATTTGGCTTCAGAATCCTATGAATTTTTGAAACACCATAATTTGATTTAACATATTATATAGTAATAGGCCAAATGGATGAAGTCTGACTCACTGAAAGACAGATTCTATGCCCATATTCTTTCATATTGCCACCATAAGACCAACAATTCCAGGCAGAACAGCAAATGCATCACCTTCCCAATCATTTAGGAATGATTATCACTGTTTTATATTTGAATGAGGAAAAAATATGACATTCTTATGTAAGTTTGGAGAACAAGAGATTTGTTATGCTATGCCATCTGTCTCCCAATCCAATCAACTGTTTCTTTCTGCCAGATCACATTATCTTTCATGCAAAATGCATTTCTACAATCATTGTTCCATTATTCATATCCTACTTTCTGACTGGAAAGATTACTCTAGTCGATATCAAGTCATAAATGTGACTTTGGTGAAAGAATATGAAACAAACATGTCATACTGCTACAGTCACCTGACAGAGCTTGCTTACTTGGATAAAGGTATACATACAATGTTCGTTTATTTGGTAGAGCTGATTTTTTAAAAAACCAACAAGATTTGTAAATAAACATAATTTAAAGTATGTTTATATGGTTCCTTTGTTCTTTTGTATATGATCAATGCTTCTGCAAGAACAAATTTCAATCACGTTTTCAGGTTTTCTTGTTTCGTGTACCAGTTGAACCTTTAAAATCTAGCAGAGATTTTAACAAAAATGTTCCCATGAAATGTTTCAGCCAGTTGTACTTACTTGTGGTCTCCACCTGTTCAGCTAGAAGGCATTATTCAGCCACAAGAAAGCTCAAAGCTGAATTTACACTTCAGTTGCTACTTCAGTTTCATTTATTTGCTTGAGTGAGCAGAGCAGTCAGAAGGCAGAGCATGTGGGTGCCCCCCCCCAAAAAAAACAGATTCAAGTTAGTTATAGACCTCCAAAGAATTCTGGATGTTCTCTAGTCAGACAAAAATTGTCCATATTTTGAAGACAGAAACTGGGAATGAATACTGTAGTTTCATTCTGCACTATGCTTAGAACAATTACACTGTACAGTTGTCCCTTCACATCCGCTGGGGTTTGGTTCCAGAACCCCCCGTGAATACCCACATCTGTGAATGCTCAAGTCCCATTATATGCAGTGGCATAGCAAAATGGTGTCCCTTACATAAGATGGCAAAATCAAGGTTTGCTTTTTCGATTATTATTTTTTTAAGAATATTTTCAAGCCGTGAATACTTAAATCTGTGAATGCCAAATCCATGAATGTGGAGGGACAACTGTAATGAGTTTAAGCTTACGGATAGTGTGTCCTCTCTCCTTCCTACAAGTTCCCAGCTCTTTAAACTCCTTTGTCCCTTTTAGCTCAGTGTCCTTTCTCCTCTTCTCCCCCTCTTTTTTTTTCTTCTTACTTCTCTTTCTCTCCTCTACACTGGTGCTTGATCAGCCTTTCCATCTCCTTACCTTTCTCCCCACCCTTAGGGGATGCCTGTTACCAGTCAGTGCCTCTCACACTACTACCTTTTGTAGGCAGCCACATTTCCATTACTTATTTGCTTAATATGCAGTTTGTATGGCGGCCATGAAAGGGTTGGCCAGCATGCATGCACTCCACTTACTTCCTAATTAGAAGCACTTCTTTCAATATTGATCGATGGATACAAAACAGAAGGTTAAGTTTTATTAGGTCTTTCCATATAATGCAGGGGTGCCCAGCATACAGCCCAGGGTGTTTTATGAGTTGTCTTTTCCTTCATCTCATTTTTTTCCCCTCACAGAGATCCATTGCCTTTAAGAATCACAAGAGATTAACAGTTTCTAGACTTGAAGAATATTCACATGTTCAAAAAGTATGACTATCCTGGCTATAGGGATTCCATGACATTTGAAATCCCGATTGAGACATCTGAAGTTAATCCATTGTCCTGTGCTGTCATCATCAACATCATGTTTATTTGTATGCTACTTTTCCATGATAATACTGTTCTCAAAGTGGCTTCCAGTAACATCAGGGAAAATTAATATATATATATATATATATATATATATATATAGAGAGAGAGAGAGAGAGAGAGAGGACGGGGGGGGGGTTGAGTATCCCTTATCCAAAATGCTTGGGACCAGAAGTGTTCTGTATTTTGGATTTTTAAAGGTTTTGGAAAACAGTACAGATAGCTATATATAAAATGGTGTAGGGAAGTAGTGGAGGTGACAGTAAGCCCCAAACCACTAGGCGCACATTCATTGGGTTCTGCCACCACTACAGAGAGAAGAGAAGAGCAGAAGGGAGGGAAATGGCATGGCCAAGTTTGAAGCCAAACTTTGCCCAAGTGACAGTTGTGGTGGCTGCTGCTGCTCCACCATCACCCTCCCCCGACTGAAGTGAGGTCTAGAGAGGGATGGGACAGTAGAAGCAGCTGGTGACCATCTCCAGCCTTTTCCCAGAGGACAACCCTACACCAAAAAGCAACCCCAATCCTCTTCCCCCTACTTCTACCATAGAATCCTAGATCCCAGTCAGTGCCTTTCCTATCCAAGTCTTCTGTGGATGAGAACCCAGTAATCCTAGCCAATAATGGCAGTGGCAGCAGTGGGGCTGCCAGCTGCCAGCCTTCACCTTTGAGGTGGTGACTGTAGTGCTATTGCTTGCTTGTTCGGCTGGAGAGAGACACAAGGATCTCTGAAATGACAGAAGGCATGGATTGCCACCATTTCACAGGTTCTTGCATCTCTCTCCAGCCATGACTCTCCCCAGTCTCTCAAATACAGTATTTGCACCTCCTCGTGCAATGTTCCCAAAACGACATGCACTGGAGTATTACCCAATTATATCGTCATATGTCACCAGCAGGATTCCAGTCCATGTAACCTTTTAAATGATGCTGTGGTTGTATTAAATCTGAAGGACATCCCTAAGTTGTCCCTTTGCTAAAACATTGTAGAATCCCTTTTCCTTTGGTTTTAGTCTCTATGGTTTTCCCCTCAACTGGAATTGACATTTTATTCGGTTAATAGGCAATCCACCAAGGTCTCCTTTACCAACTCCATAATGATGCTATCCAGCTGTAAAGATATCTCTGTGTTCAGGTTGTGTCCAATGTAAGGAAATAAGTATTTGCATGTTTATTTATTGCCCGTGAAAGCTCTATATGGCTTAAGTCCAGACTATCTGAAAGATCATATTGTTAGCATGCCAGCACAACTACTCCCAACTACTCCTATAATATCTCATAATTTGAAATATTGGACATTTCAAAGGGGTCAAGTTGACTGGGGTGATCCAAAAAGAGGTCAGGTGGAGATCACAGGGAGGTGTCTTAGAAATATTTTTAGGAAGAAATATTTTTAGAAACCTAAACTAGTATTGTGTGGAAGCCGCTGGTAAACAAAGCCATTAAGGAGGTATATGCTAATCACTTCTTGGGCATCTCAGCAATGAGTCACCCAACCTAAAGAATTAAGTGACCACTCCAACCCCAATCCCAAGGAAATATCCCCCTGGCACCCCCTCCTGTCCTCAATGCAAGGTTGTTGCAAACCCATCAGTTCCTATCTCCCAGCCATTAACAACAATCAGTTAATTTTTGCTTTCTTTTGTTTACTCGGTGAGAAACGCATCCAGGCTTTGTCCTTATCAAAGTACCCCCTTCTGGATATGAAGCAGGGTATAAATGATAGTTCCTCAACAATAGAAAAGTGTGCCACTGTGTACGAGCCCGGCCACTCTCTTTCTTGGTGTGCCTCTGGATTAGAACCTCCAGTGCCACCTTTAGATTTCTGAGTACTTTGCTCTTCAAGACTGGTAATAATTGCCCTTTTCCCCCAAATCTTTCCCTCTATCCAAGCTTTCTGCCTTACTCAACAGCCTTGTGTGGTTCTTAGGAACATGTATTGCATCTATGAATGCTTTTTTGTGTTATTTCCAATCAAAATATTTCATTTCACTTTTAACGTGGAGTTCTCTGCAGTTAATACTGGCATACATAAAGGTTCCCACAGTTATCCTCCTCTCTCAGGCATACTGTTTGAGCTAATAATTCCCCCATCTAGACTTTGATATTTTGGGTGGGTCTCAAAGCACCACCTAGCTCTTATGGTAACAATAACTCCCTATATGAGCCCAGTCACATCTTGCAGTCTTCAAGAGGGGTTTTCTCTCCATCCACCACCCTCCTAGGTGAAGCCTGAAATCCACAGGGTTGTTGGATGGATTATGTGGGCTTGAATTTACTAAGCAATTGAATGAAGTAAGCTGATGGGTTAGTGTCATGCAATTGTAGAATGGCCCCATCACTTCAGTCTGGATTACATGTTGAATGTAACATAAAACAAAGATGAATGCATATAAAATAAGCTATCTGTAGAGAACACTTGCTCTCTCTCTCGATCTCTCTCTCCCTCCCCCCTCTCTGTATGGTGTGTGTGTGTGTGTTTAATTTGTAGGGAGAATTTTCCTTGGGTACAGTCATAAATTGCATCTTGAAATTACCATCTGAAAATATGCAACCCTTTCCAAAATGTTATACTCTTTGAGGTGTGCAGAAGACCTGCAACAAATGTCCATTGACTTTTGTGATATATGCAATGCATTTTCAGCAGCAGCAGTAGTAATATACTGATCTAAGACACAGACCCCCACCCCCAAAAAATTGGATAAATGTTCTGTTGGCACATTACATTGATACAGTAAACTGTATACAGTATGGCCTATGTAATAGTTTTGCACATACAATGTTAACCACAGTTATCTTAATACAGTCCTTGGACACTAGTAAAATTTAGTTCATGATGCAACTCTTGCTGGCACAACATTTCAAAATGTGTTCTTTATCCTGATTGTTTTTTCTCCTTACAATTGTACCTTTCAGGAATTGAAACTACCATGGAAGATACTCCAACAATAATTGGTTCAATATCAGGCACTGAAAGCATGCTATTAAACTGAACATCTATCTACCACTCTTCACAGGTTTTATTTTAAAGCTCTAACTTTTTATTAGACTCCAAAACACACTTCGGAAATCATTTCACTGCACTTGTCTCCTCTTTTCTTCCCATTTAACAAACATATCTTCCATCCATCAATGTTTGTCTAGAAAAGCTGCTGAAATTCAGAACTGTTCTTTGAGTTCAAAAAGAAAAAAGTTTGCTTTCCTGTGTGTGCTTTAAAAAAAAACATTTATCTTGATCTCAGGACAACCAAATACCCTAAAGGTACCAGATCCCATCTGATTTTGGAAGCTAAGCAGGGTCAGCCTTGCTTAGTACTTGGATGGGAGACCACCAATGAATACCAGGTGCTATAGGTTATATTTCAGAGGAAGGAACTAGGAAAACCACTGTTACCATGCCGTACACCCTTCCCTGTAATATTTCATAATTGGAAATATAAAGACACTTCACAGAGTCTAGTAGACCAGGGTGGACCAAAGGTGAGGTCAGATGGAGGCCACCGGGACCTGAGGTATGGTATGTGCTAATCCCTTCTGGGGTGCCCTTGGTGATTAAGATGGTATGTACTAATCCCTTCTGGGGTGCCCTTGGTGATGAGGCACACAGCACAAACAAGGAACCTGCACACCACTCATACCCAGGAAATATCCCTTCACAACCTTTCCTATCCCATAATATCAAGGTTGTCAAAAATCCATCAATTCTTATCTCTCAGCCATTAACAGCAATCATCATAGTTTCAGTTTCCTTTGTCTAATGGTGGGAAACATCTTATGGCTTTGTCCTGAGCTGAAAACCCCTTCAGGACATGAAATACACTCATCCCTTCACATTTGCGGGGGTTAGGTTCCCCAGACCCCCGCGAATGCGAAAAATCTGCAAATAACAACTGCCCTCCCCCTCCCCTGTCAAAGCGACCACGGGGCCTCCGGAGGCCCTATAGTCGCTTTCCCCCACCTCCCCCGTCCCTCCCAAGGCCTTCATGGGGCCTACGGAGCATCTCTGGAGGCCCCATGATCGCCTCCCCAGCCCTCCCCACTCCCTCCCCAGGCCTTCATGGGACCTCTGGAGCATCTCCGGAGGTCCCGTGAAGGCATCCACGGCCCTCCCCACTCCCTCCCCAGGCCTTCATGGGGCCTCCAGAGCATCTCCGGAGGCCCCATGATTGCCTCCCCGGCCCTCCCCCTCCCTCCCAAGGCCTTAACGGGGCCTCCAGAGGCCCCATGTCACTGCTTTTGGGAAGGCAGGGGCCCTCCCAAAACCCGCAAATATTCAAAACTGCAAATGCTAAGTTTGCGAATGTGGAGTCCCCAAACAATAGCAAGGTGTGCTATTGTACCCCTGTGGAAGATGTGCATTCCTGGACTGGACTTCAGTGCCACCCTCAGATTCCCACCTCTTCAGGACTGGAAATTATTGTCGTATCTCCCCAAATCTATTCCACTATCCAACCTTTCTGCCTTAACTCTTTGATAGCCTTGTGTGGTTCTTGCGACCCTGTGTTCTGTGTATGGGGGGGTACCTTCCATGTTAATTTCTAATTAAAACAATTTATTTTACTCTCACTCAAGTTCTCAGCAGTGAGTACTGGTATACACAGGTGAAAAGATCCCAAAAGTTACCCAACCTCTTGCAGCCATCTGTTTGAATTAATAATTCCCCCAATTAATAACTGAGATTTTGGCATCATGGGTGGGCCCCCACAGACCCTCCCCTATTTGGCTAACACCACTTCTGCATATTTCTTGCCTAAGGAAACCCTATGAAATTAATGGGGTCACCATATGTCAACAGGTGACTTGAAGGCATACACGCACATATCTTGATCTGATTATCAAAATGTAATAATAATAATAAACAACAACCAAAAGGTAGTTGAAAGATCTCACCAGCAATGGACTCATTATAAGATCTTAGAACTTGATAAAGGGCTCTAATTCCAGATTAAATACACAAAAATATATAGATTTCATTATTTATTTGAAGAAAGGCTTTCATGTATGACTATTTTCAGGAAGGATCATCCAATAAACCTTGGAAGCTGGGAGGCGATATATAAATATAATAAATAAATAAATAGTTTTCTGACTGGTGATTCAACAGAGTCCCTCTGTTGAATCTATATACTGATTCATCTATATAATGAAATCCAGTCTCTCTCTGGATTTTCTTCGCAAAGGAAGATTCAGGAAGGACTCATCCCACGCTTTCTGCAAGCGCGCTGATGACTAAAAAGGCCAATCTGAGATAAATATGTCTGGTTGCAGAAAACACGGCAGAAGGTCTCCTTCGGTGATGTTTCCATGTTGTGATTCTTTCTGCATTGTCGTTTCTCTTCAAGACTCGTTCAGCGTGAGTTCTCAAATAAGGCTGCAGCATTTTGGATAGTGCGTCTCCATGCCTCCCAATGTGAGGCCAGGGTGGACCATTTGTTGGTGATCAATTTGGCCGAGCCTGAGATGTTGTTTCAGGGAATTCTTGTATCACTTTTTAGGAGCACCCCTCTTACGCTGATCCGTGGCAAGTTCACCGTAGAGTACTATTTTGGGGAGTCAATGGTCCTCCATCTTAGAAACATGCCCTGCCCAGTGCAATACATTGCAAAAAGGCAACATTCAGAACTGCTAAATACAAATGCAAACAAATATTCTGAATCCAGACAAACCCAGAACTTGAATGCCAGGCTAAGGTGTGGCTTTAAATCTCCCATTTCTCTTCGTGAGCTCTAGCAGTAAAACATAGTAGGTATGGAATATTGAAGTTTTCTTGTTGTTATAAATTACTTCAATATTGATTTGGATAGCTCATTCAGGGGGATGGATTTTTAATGAGATAAACATTCTTAGTACAATACAGGTTTTCTTCCTATAATACTCTCAATTACCTGAGAGTAAGTTTCACTGACTTTAGTCCGGTTTACTACTCTCTCACTCACACCCACCCATTCTACACTCCATTCTGCAACCTTTGGGCTCTTCTGACAGCAGATCTTACTTGGCAGAGCAGTAAGCAGAGCATCCTGTCTCTAAGATGAGCCGGCAGGAGATGGTTCATCCAGCATAAGGGCCTCGTTCCTAATCTGACTCCTACAGCTAGAACATCTTTAAATTAGGATTGCAGTGCCTGACAGTCTGGTTTGTTGTTATTATTATTATTATTATTATTATTATGAGAATGAATATAACAACATAATGAAGCAATCCATAAATGAGCAGTACTAAAATGATGCTCTGGGCCCCTGTCATATCTATGATTTTGGGACTTACTATGAGATAGTGAAACAATAACTTGCAATTACTATATAAACATTTTTTTTTTAAAAAAAGGAGACATCATTTTCTAGAAAGAGTTAAAACAACAGTGAATGTGAAAACTGTTCATGATGAATGTACTGCTACTCTGTTAAGATCTCTTTAGCGTGTCATTATAGTCATTGTTCTTAAAAGGAATTTTCCAAGTTCTTCCTGAAAGTAAGTCCTATTTGACTCAATAAGGTTTCTCTCTGAGTTTCTGTGATATTACTAGATTGTTTTAAAAAAGATACAGCCATTGTAACATTCCTAGGTATTTCCTATGATTTGGAGGCAAATCTGACCAGATTTTGACATATCTTTTAAATGAATGGGCACAGCCTTCAATCCATAACTCAATAGTGGTAGGATGATGTTCTGGGCCTGAGTCACATTCATGAGTTTGGGGCATATGATGAGACAGAGAAAACAAATGTGCAATAAGCATTCACATGGATGCAAAACTAAAAGAATCATAGAATCATAAAGTTGGAAGAGTACCTGTCATGAGGGAGTGACTGCAACTCCCATCATGGAGCCAGAACACATCTATGAGAACTACATTTCCCATCATCTGTAAATTTCCATTCCCTGGCCATCAGACTAAAGGTAATACAGGAGCTCTGAAGGTGAGGGGGTGGATCCTCATTTGCTAAGCATTACATCACATCACCTGACTAAAGGGCCAATCAGATTGGGCAATGCACAGCCAATCAGATTTGGCTAATGGAGTTTTGAGAAGCTGCAGTCTTTGTTTTCTTGTTGGCTTAGGGATCATCAAAAGAACCACATGGTTTTGTGAAGGTCTGAGGACTCAGACCAGCCACATGTTATCTGGCGTCTGAGATGGAGCTGACCTCACAATTTACTCTGAAATTCCATTGTCAGAGACTCAAGCTAGGCCAGCTTTGATAAGCCTGGCCCTAGCCATCCCAAATGGGACATATTTTGATCCAGATGGATGTCCTAAAATGTGAGTGGAACTTTTCTTAGAGTCAGGAAAATGTGTTTAGGTAGAATTGTGTTAGATTAAAATTTATTTTTAATCCCTGACTGAATGTATCCTATACTCTATGCTGTTCTATGTAACTCTTAAATTGAGGCCTGGACAGAAATGCCTTTCTCCATGAGATGTTTCCCTCTGAATGGGTTTACTTGCTTGAACTTAAAAAATAATGCTTTTCCTATTTTTCCTAATAAAGCCTGCATCCACATGCCTTGTACTTGTCTCTTCTCTGGGTTTAGAGAAGGGGGGGGTGGAAACCTTAATAGAGTGAGTAGTTCACTGGTTAACCAGAGAACTGTCCCAGTTTCCCACTGATCTGGGTTCTAAGTGATGAGCAGTCGGGGGGTGGCTACCAAAGAGATGCATAGTTCCAAGGGATTTCTAGGTTAAAAGAACCCCTAAAAGTGTGTCACAGATTGTACAAACACATGAGCTTTTCCTCCCACCTCTGGGCTGGGAGAATGCCAGAGAGAAGGCGGGAGGCCTGCATGATAGTACCATGCAGGAATAAACAAAGAAAGTACTCCCAACAGATGGCCATCCAACCTCTGTTTAAAGACCTCCACAGGAGACTTCACCACACTCTAAGGCAGCATATTCCACTTGCTGTCAGGAAGTTCTTCCTAATGTTTAGATGAAATCTCTTTTCCTGTAGTTTGAGTCCATTGCTCTGTGTACTAGTCTCTGGAGCCTCAGAAAACAAGGTTGCTCCAATCTCAGTATGACAGCCCTTCAAATATTTAAACATGGCTATCATGTCCCCTCTTAACCTTCTCTTCCCCAGGGTAAACGCACCCAGCTGCCTAATCTGCTCCTCATAGGGAATAGCTTCCAGACCTCCCACCATAGTGACACAACTACATTTTCCTGAAAGAATTAAAACATTTACGAGCATGAAAATTGCTGTGAATAATATTTCATGTGTTCCTAAGAGAATGTAACCATGCTTGGAAAAGTTGCTTTTTGGACTACAATTCCCAGAATCCTCCAGAGAGACTATAAGACCTGTAGTCCAAAATAACTTTTCCAAGCTCAGATTAAACCTATTTGACTAAGGTCTACAGTGCAATGTTGGAACCACATGAGGTGTATATGCCTTCTGATCTAATGTGATTACTGATCATTCTTCTTCTCTATATTTTATTTTTCAGGTACTGGTGGGGGGGGGTTAAGAACTGGAATGAACTCTCATTTATTTGAAGGGTTGTGAACTTTCTGGGTGCTCAAAAGAAATTAAATTCAAGGAGAGCCATTTGTGTTCTTGAGAGTTCCTCGTCCATTGGGGCATGTAGAATTTTCTGCCTCACCCATCTGTATAAATTTATCTGAGCAAGGCTACTACAGTGAAACAGCTGAAGCTCTCAGTTGTATGAATGAGTGATTCTATATTTGGAGAGACTGGCAGGTTTTCTTTTTTTAAAAGAAAAAAGGGGGGGAAAACACCCTGTTGGCAACTGTTCTAGGTTTGGAATCATTCTTTCACAGATGGATTACACCTGTATTTGAGATTGAGTATTTCTATTCATGAAGGCTAAGATAAAACCTCTACAGGGAATTTATATGAAGCTATAAAGGAAGCAGAAAACTGGGGCAAGAAGTGTGTGTGTGTGTTTATTTCAGAAAAAAATGTACAGTGTACAAGCCAGCATGATTTATTTTTTCAGCCTTGCTTCCAGCACCACTATAACATGCAACTGTAATTCTGGAGACTTGTAAAAATAATATTTAAACTATTTCAATCATGTCTTTCCCTAGGCTGAAAGAGGCAGCAGTGTAATTGCTAAAAATAAACAAAATACACATACCTAATAAAATCCAGCTCAAAACCCATAATTACCATTCCCAAACAACCAACAGCAGTGGAGTAAGCACACCTCCATGAAACCCTCCAAACAGCTAGCCAACACCTAGCCAAGAATATCAGAAATGAAAGGCTGTGGGGATTTCAGAAGAGGATTCTTTTCACTAGATCTAAAGCTCCAAAGGGAGGGCAAAAATCCATTCCATATGTACACAAATCAACCTGCTCTTCACTGCAAATATTGTAATGTTCATGAAGCAAGAGTACTGCATTCAGCAATGAACTAAGCAGGTAGATGGAGAGAACAGCTGTCAGAGATACCATTATGTATTGCGCCTGGCTTTTTTAATAAAATATTGTTGGTGGCTTACACCAGGAATAAAAGCAGCACATTGTGATTTTCTTAAAAAAACTCAAAAAGTATCACTAATATCAGCCAAAAACTGTGAAATAAATGTTTAAAAGGTAGTCACAGTACATAATGCCAATTGCAGAATAGAGCTGCTGGTACAGTGCAGAAATAATGCAATTTGACACCAATTCATTTCTACAGTGTGTCAGCAGCCTCGGTAAGTCTTTAACCCTCATCAAAAAGGATTTTTTCCAAAAAAGGAAAGAAAACCACATCAGCAGAGCTTTTATGGGAGGGAGCTGCCTTAGCCACCAAGGAAGGTTAGAGACCCTTCAGAATGTTGCAGGTGGTGTCGCCTGTGATGGGAGGAGAGGGGTGGGGCCAGAGGCCATATAAGGCCCTGCCACCACTCGACAACTCCTCTTCAGCCAGCAATCATTGACCCACCCTCCCACTGCTTGAATAGTGTGATAATTGGTTGCTTCAGAGCCAGGTAGGAATTTCCCCCCTTTTCTCGAGGGCGGGGGTTGCCTACACTATACTAGGATAGCAGCATTTGGGAAATTGGCCAGGGTGGTGTCTAAATAGGTTAAATTCCCTCTTATTATGAGAGGGAAGGGGGAGGCATAGTTTCGGTGGGCACCTTGGCACAAATTTCGGTGAAGGTAGGGTCTCTGGAAGGGCCACTTCAGGTCATGTGGCCTAAGGGGACAGAAAGAAACCCACCTTGGGGTTGGCCTAAAGGATAATCCTTCATCCCAATCTGTGCGATTGGGTGAGGGACTTTTGGGTTGACCTTCCAGATGTGGGCCAACTGGTGAGCAAACCCAGGCAACTGGGGTTCCTCTCCAGGACCCAGGTGTTCACCCGGGAAGGCTGAGGGGTGTGGTCTAGCATAGACCTACTGCCTCAGCTGGTCCCTCACCAGATTGCTTCCCCCAGCTGAAGATATTAGAGAGTATTAAATAGGTTGAATTTAATAAAATACTTTATTTCACTCCATTTCATGTGTGTGGTCTCATTAGTCCCGCAATTAGCCGGCAATCTGACTAACTGAGAAGTCCAGTGCACTTCAGTGTATAAAAGTGCCCTGCAGCCATAGGAAAATTTGTGGGTACAGGAAAGGTGGAAGGAAAAAGAAAAAGAGGAAGACCACACACTCAATCAAGGAAATCACAGCAGGACCACAGCCCCTGCAGGACCACAGCAGGGCCATTGAAGACAGTGGTCTTGGAGATGTCTCATCCATGGGGTTGCCATGAGTAGAAGCCGACTTTAGGGTAGTTAACAACAAACTTCCAAGAAGAGACCTTTTGCATCTGAACTCAATTACCTGTATTGGTTATATCTGTCCCTAGTTATACCACTCTCAAAATTGCTCAACATACTCAACATGTACAAAAAAGGAAGCCAGTTTGTCATGACTTGTTGCATCACTCTTGTTTCCTTGTTATAGAACCTCAAATGCCCCATGAGCTGGCAAAAACCTTTCATGTCATTGTTGCTCTGAGGTGACAATACCTTTAGACTGGATACCACAATCCCCTCTGAGTTTCATGTTGTCATCATATGTGTCTATGAGTAGCAATAATTAAACTGTGGAGAATATCAGATGATCCCCTTTTAAACATTCTTTTGCTGGCATAAAAAAAAAAAACATTTTATGCCAGCAAAAGAACACTTCCCACCACACTTACCTTTCTTTCCCAGAAAAGGCAGCCCTGGCAATAAAGAGGGAGTGAACGGAGCCCCATTCACTTCCTCATTCGAAATCCCACGAGACTTCATTTCAAAGGAAATTGAAAAATAAGAACAAAAATAAACCCAAAAAGTTACACCAAGCACCTAGATGCACTTCAAAAGTCCCAGGTAACCTGGGGTGGGTCATAAAAAAGCAAAACTTACCTGGATGTCCTGATCTCACCCTGAAGTGTTCATGCCGGACCACCCATTGATGCTGCATTCCTGAGAGTTAAATGCCCCGAGGTTTCGCACACCGGCATCGCCAGCACCAAATCCCCGTAGGAGATCTATTGATGGCTTCAGACGTCAATAAAAAGAAGCACTAGAATAACGCAGTGAAACGCAAAAGGATGATGTCATCAGATATTGGCGTCCTTTTGTATTCCGCTGGCATCATTATCGTGCCACATATGCTGCATCTGATAATCTCCTATGCCTTCAGTTCACTGATGTCAAGGAGCTTCCATGCTTTGACTTAGGCAGGGCTCTTCTAATTTCATACCCTGAATAAACCCTCTGCCTTTCTATTTTTTTCTATTTCTTCCACTGAGTATGTGGTAAAGATCATGTGGGACTTATTTTTGCCCCAATAAATGATATTCACTGAGACAAAAAAAAAAAAAAAAAAAAAAATAGTGACTAGCAAAATGCTTTAGTTTGGTGGCACAATTCCCCCCCCCCCGAAATTTATTTGCTTCTTCAAAACAAACAAACAAACAAAAACAATCAAACCTGTACAGGATAGCTGGCAGGTAGCTGAAATGTGTGGATAATATTTACTACTGTTCAAGTGACAATGTTGTAGAATGCTGATCTTGTTAATTCTGCAACAAAATGTTTCTATTTCCTATGTAGAAAATGATGTTTTCTATGCAAATAAACCATTTGTGAATTTTGGCACAGTGTAAGTTCCCAATTACAGCATTTTCTGTGCAGGAAATAGCTTTTTGTGTGAGGAAAATAATATTTCTATGCAGTAACTGGGAACTTTTGTGTCCAAATATTGCACTTGGTTGATTTGCATACAAAGAAGCTAACATGCAGAAATATTGTGCAGAAATGCTATTTTCTGTGCAGGAAATGTTTCCTGCACAGAAAATACTGTTTTCTATGCAAATCAACTATATGAGAATTTTGTGTAGAATAAATCCTGAACTGCAAAGGTTATTGTCAGTCCAAGATTCAGTCCAGTCTCAGGAGGCTTTCTCAACATTCAAGAAATTTGTTGTTGTTGTTTTACTATTTTTGAATATTTTAAATGATTTTTTCCATCTTCATCTGACTCATAAATACCCTGTTAAGGAAAAAAAGTCAGCTGCTATGAGATTTGTAACATTTGAGGATTTTTTTTAAAGGAAAAGAAATATGAAGAGATCTTTCCACCAATAAAAGTTATACTTTTTCACAAAAGCCTGCCTCCACAATGTTTTGTACAAAAAAACCAAAACAAAACAAAAGAAAAAAAACCTATTGTTTGGGGTGAAAAACTACTGCATTAAATTTTTGCAGAATAATTCCAAAATGCAATAAATCATCAAAAATGTGTGTGGGGAAATCTTATAAACTTACCAAAAAGAGAGAGAACATTTAGTATTTTTCATTTTTGAATAGGTGAATATATACATCCCAAGCTAAACGTTTTTTGTCATGTATTATGTTGAAACCTTTATATAAAATAATTTTATTAGTTTCAGTATATCAATGTAACAAAACAAAACACACAACAATAAAACAAATAGCATCAACAACTTCAACACAAAGTCACAATCATAAAAACATTCAACACAAACAAATTCAACATAAAATCACAATCATAACACTAACATTAACAATCCCTACAAAACAAAAATTAATACATACATTATTTACATACCTAAGAAACATTTCTAAATACTGTACATACAGATACATTCATATTTTAAAAAGCTGACTTCCTAGTTCCTAGCTTCAGGGCTTTTTGTAACTTTTATACATTTTTTTTCCTATTTTAGCAATTTTAATAATCTCAACCTCTACCACTATCATATCATATTAGGAAAATGTCAGACACTGCTAATATAGTTATCTCTCCTTTTTCATGAATATATCTCAAAAATGGCTTCCACTCCTCTTGAAATATCTCCATTGTCTTGTCCTTTAGTAACATGGTTAATTTCTCCATCTCAGTGAGTTCCGGATCTTTTCATTTTGGGGCATAGATCAATCTCGCTGAGGTGATTACATATTGCATTAGCTTTTCATATGGTTTTACTAATTATTTTATTCAATCAAACTTAAGAGCTAAACCTCTGGGGTTTTGTTTTGTTTTTACAAAACAACTTCTTAAAGATTTACTGTGGTCTGTGTAAGGTTATTCAGAATGCCCTATTTTTTTTTTGATTTATACTTTTTATTGCTATGTTTTTAACACATTCATCATACATCCATAACATATTCATATTTTCCTTCTATATTCAGTCCATTTCGATACTATGTACTTCTTTTATCCTTCCACCACCTTTATATTTCAAGACCTCCACGACCGTCAAATCCCAGTTTAATATTGTCTTCTTTTACTCTCTCCTTGCTGTTAACCATCCTTCTCTTATTTCCCACATCCATATTCATATCTTATTACTTATATTATTTATGATAAATCAACAATAATAGTAAATTAACAATATTAGAATTATTTATAACCACAGAAATACGGTTTCTATACCATCTTAACATTTTTCATTGCTCATTTTCGCGACCCGTCAACAACTTATAGTAGTCTTCTCCTATAAATCTTCACTTCTATTTTTCTCTCATCGTTTCGTTTCTTATTTTACTCATTTCACTCTTAACTTTTCTAGACTTACTTTGAAATCATGTCTTCCCTCTTGTTAAATTGTAACAATGGACTTTTTAGTTACCCTTTTGATTATCCATCTTTTCCTTTTTCTCTTTTTCCTGTAAATATCTCCACAAGGGATCCCAAGTTTCAACAAAATAAGAATCTAATTTATTTTCTAACAAGTAGGTCAATTTATCCATTTTTGCTACCTCTAACAATTTCTCTAGCCATTCCGCTTCTGATGGGGTCTCCACTCTCCTCCAGTATCTGGCATATACCAATCTAGCTGTTGTGCACATGTGCCAGAGTAGTCTTTTTATTTTCCTGTTTTCATTTGCTAAGCTATTATTTTCGTAAATTCCTAACAAAAATATTTCTGGTAACATGTCTATCTTCTTTTTTAGAATTTGTTGCATTTTTATTTTTATCATGTTCCAAAATCTTTTTGCTTTTTTGCAACCCCACCACTGATGGAAAAAAGTTCCTTTTTCTTCCTGACACTTCCAACACTTATCAGAAGCTCCACCAACCATCCTAGCTATTCTTACAGGGGAAATATACCACCTAAACATTACTTTTAACAGATTTTCTTGCAGACCGTATGATCTTGTGATTTTAACTCCTCTAGCCCATAATGCTTCCCACCCTTCAAAATCAATATTTCTGCCAATATCTACGGACCATTTCACCATATATTCTTTAGTTGTCTCGTCTTCCAGATTCATCCCCAACAGTAGTTGATATATTCTAGATAGTAGGTGCGCATTGCCTTTCTCCAGGATTTTTTCAAAGTTTGATTTGGTCAGATCGATACCACCCTCTGTCATATCTTTCCTATATCTTTCTTTTATTTGAAGGTATGGAAACCAGTATATTTGTTTACCCTCTTGCTTTAACTGTAAATTACTTTTTAAGCTATAATCTTCCTTAGTACCTTCAATTAGGTCTTTATAAGTCAGCCAATCTGTTTCCATTCTTAAACTTTTAATTGATAAAGCTTCTCCAGGTGACACACAACTTGGAAGCTTAGGAAATAAGTATCTTTTATATTTCATCCATGTTTTATACAATGATTTTCTAATAGAGTGGTTGTTAAATTCTCTTTGGGCTTTAATTTTATTATACCAAAGAAATGAGTGCCACCCAAAATGCAATTCGTGACCCTCCAATAGCAGAAGTCTTGTATTATCCAAAGTAATCCATGGTTTCATCCACATTAGACAACTTGCCTCATAAAAGATCTTCAAATCCGGAACTCCCATTCCCCCTCTACTCCTTGTGTCTGTCAAGATTTTAAATTTTATTCTCGGTTTTTTCCCCTGCCATAAAAATCTGCTTAATTCTTTGTTACAGTCCTTAAACCAATTTGGTGGTATCAAAACTGGTAACATCTGGTACAGAAAAAGAATCTTAGGCAGAATACTCATCTTGATTAGAGATATCCTTCCCATTAAGGATATGTCCAATTTCTTCCACATTTCCATCTTATCTTTAATCTGTTGCCATGTCGGTGTATAGTTATTTTGAAAGAGTTGTCTATTATTGTCGGAAATCAATATGCCTAAATATTTCACCTTTTTTGCCACTTTCACCCCCCACATCTCCTCTAACTTCACAATCTCCTCTTGTTTTAAATTTTTACTCAGAAAGTTTGTTTTTTCCTTATTAATTTTGAATCCTGCCTGTTCCCCAAATTCTTTTATCATCTCCATCAGTTTACCTCCTTGTTGTAATGGATTCTCTAAGTATATTACAATATCATCCGCGAAGGCTTTATAAACATATTTTTCTTTCCCGATCTTCACACCTTTTATTGATTCGCTAGACCGAATGTCTCTTAAAAGTACTTCCAGTATTAACACGAATAACAGCGGGGAAAGCGGGCAGCCCTGTCTTGTACCTTTCTGTATGGGGAAACTGTTAGATCTCTCCTCATTTACTGTTAAATATGCTTTTTGTTCTTGATAGATAGCTTTAATCCACGTAATGAAATTCTCTCCGAATCCCATAGTTTCTAATAAGGTAATGAGAAAGCCCCAACTGACATTATCGAATGCTTTCTCCGCATCCAAGAATAACAAAATTCCACCTTTTTCAGTATGGAAATCCAAATATTCAATAATATCCAATGTTGTTCTAACATTCTCTCTCATCTGTCTACCTGGGAGGAAACAGAATGCCCTATTATGCATGGATTGCAGGTGGGGAACTGGTGCAGCAAAGGCAATAATTTTCATGGCAGAAATGACATTTCTTCTTGGGACTTTGTATTATATACTGGTATTACTTTTGTGGCAACCTGTTCTACACCTCATCCAATATTCAGGGAGCAATATAGGCAGGGCTTACTCCCAGATTTGGGGGACCTCCTGAGCACAACATCCTCTGTGCACTCTTTCCTTCAAATACTTGGAAGAGATAGGAGTTAAAACTGAGAATTCTTTAAGGCTGCACCTGATCTCCTTGAAAAAAAAAACCCTCTGTGAAGTAGGAATTATAACTCTGTTAAGCCAGTGGGGCATGCTCCCTTCCCATTGGCTAGGTCAGGTTCACCAGTTTCACCATCCCTTATCCTCAGTATTAAAACTATCTAATTTCTTAGGATGTCAGAAGTAATCAAAACAATCAATAACCTCACCACTTTACTATAAGAACTTTATCATACTACACTGTTATATCACTATTATTCTACTTTAACTGCTCTGGCTGCCTCCCATGGAATCCTAGGATTTGCAGTTTTGGGAGGGGAATTTAGAATTCTCAGCCAGAGAGCTCTTAGGCCTCTCTAAACTACAAACCCCAGAATTCCACAGGAGTCAGCAAAGATGGAGAAGATCCATTATCTCTGCAAAAACAAAACCATGAGCAGATTCTGTCTCGGACCTTGAACTTCCAATATAAAAAATTAAAATAAAGCTAAAGAAGAACACTAAACAACCATAATGCTGAAAGACAACCTGAAGAACTTCCCAATTTAATTTAATGATAATGTGAAAAAAAGATTTGTACATTAAACCTAATTGACTGGGAGCCAGAAGAACCCCAGAATGAAGCCAGGGATATTGTCAGGGAGGAATGCAAAAAGACACTATCCATAGCCAGAAAGGATGGGTGACAGATGAAAACTGCTTTTCAGGCAGTTAAGAACAGGTGAGAAGCAAAAGTAAAAGGGGTCAGAAATAGAGACATAATGCAACTGTTCAATGAGTATGTGCAATATTCATACAAACTACTATAATAATCAGTGCAGAGAAACAACAAAGTGACAACAAGGTGACAACAAAAAAGAACAAGAGACCTCTTTCGCAACATCCAACAAATCAAAGGGAAATTTAAACCAGGAGTGCAGATGCTCTATGACCAGCAGGAGAACATGTTACATGACCCAGTAGAAATAAAAGATGGAAACAATACACAGAAGAACTATATAAAAGAGGGGAAAGGGTGACAGATTCATTCAATGAAGAATCATATAAAAAAGAATCTCCAAGTTTAGAAAGTGAAGTGGAAAAATAAATTACCAGGCATAGATGTCATACTTACAGAGACAGAATCTGCCTTGGTTCTAACTAAAATCTGTGAACGAATATAGAAAACAAAACAATGGCTCAGTGATTGGAAACACTTAATATACATTCCAATCCCCAAGAAAGAGGACACCAGAGATTGCAGTAGCTACAGAACCGTTGCATTAATGTCCCATGAAAGCAAAGTGATGCTCAAAATCCTACAACAAAGACTTTTACCATCTATGGAGTGAGAAATACCAGATGCCCAAGCTGGGTTCAGGAAAGGAAGAGACCCTACAGGTCATATTGCAAACACACATTGGATAATGAAGCATATCCAAGAATTTCAAAGGAAAATTAGTCTGTACTTTATAGATTATAGCAAAGCCTTTGATTGTGTCGATCATGAAAAAACTGTAGATTGCTCTGAAAGAAATGGGTGTGCCACAACATTTGGTTGAACTCAGGATAGTACTATCAGGAGAGTATATGAAGAAACAGAATGATTTCCAATTGGCAAAGGGGGCAGGCAAGGCTGTATTTTATCATCCTATCTATTTACCTTGTATGCTGAACATATCATATGTAAAGTAGGATTAGACTTGGAGGAATGAGGCATCAAAATTGCAGAAAGGAACATCAACAATTTAAGACATGCAGATGCCACCATACTACTAGCAGAAAATAGCAACACTTGGACTGATTACTGAAGAAAGTCAAGGAAGAAAGGACAAAGTAGACAATGAGGACACTGAAATAGTTCAAGATTTTCCATACCTTTGCCCAGTCATTAATCAGACTGAAGATTGTAGTCAAGAAATCAGAAGAAGACTAGGCCTTGGATCTTGAAAGGGCAGCTATGTAGGAACTAGATAAAATCCTGAAGTGCCCATGCCATTGTATTTCCCATATATATGTTGTGAAAGCTGGACAGTGAAAAAAGCTGATCAGAAGAAAATCAACTCATTTGAAATGAGTTGCTGGAGAAGAGTTCTATGGATACTGTGGACTGCTAAAAAGACAAACAAATGGATCCTAGAGCAAATAAAACCTGAATTCTCCCTAGAAGCCAAGATGACTAAACTATTACTATCATCTTTTGATCATATCATGAGAAAATATGACTCATTAGAAAACACAATAATACTTGGTAAGGTAGAAGGCAGTAGGGGAAAAGGAAGATTGCATTACAGATTGATAGACTCGGTCAAGGAAGCCACAGCCCTGAGTGTGCAAGACCTGAGCAGGGCCGTAGATGATAGGGTAGCTTGGGGATCTCTCATTCATAGGGATGCCATAAGTTGAAATTAACAATAACATAGCTGGGAAAATGTTTTGATTCAAACACAGCCCTTACAGAATACATCCAAATGGTTCTTATTCCAAGACCAGCCTCCTGACGCATTTCTCCTCAAAGCAGGTATTCATCAGAAGACAGGAGAACATATGGCTTTTATGTTTTGGCTTTCATCCAGGAGTCACTCATCCCTTTCTTAGCTGATATTTACAGGGAGCAGAAAAGATACCTTGCTGCCTGGCTTCTTCAATCATTCTCCAAAGAGAGATATGAGTTAGCTCCTGGGTCAGATCAGTGTGTTCTCCAACTGCTCTCTTCCAAACTTTGATTTATGAATGAGCATAATTATGGTATTTAAAAATACTTGAAAACCATCAGGGCCCTTTTTCATATGTATTTTTTGTTTTAAAAAATTCATTTTGAGCTATGGCCCCCTCCAGCAAGTTTTCCAAATGATATAAACATCTCTAATCACACAGCGGCTGCAAAATCACCTCCGTTATATTAGTCAAAAGCTTGATTGAAGCAAAATGTTAAGATTTATAAAGACAAATGAAACACAAGATTTATAATGGCATTTTCTTTTGTTGGGACCTTTCTCATGCTGAGAAATGATACCCTACTTTTAAAATAGCAACATGTTCCCTGTCCCTCCCCTCCCGTAATGGACCTACCCATCTGTGAATAATTGTTCATGGGAGGGAGAGATGGGATAATAAATCAGCTACACTCATGAGTCAGTCTTAGCTGTTAAGAGTATTAAGCCCAGTGTGTTGTAATGAGCACAATGGAGTGCCAAAGTAGAAGGGAAAAATTCACCCAGCCACTAACAATTTTCTCAGCAGAGCCTAAAGAGACTTTGAAGAGGGAGAGGCCCCCCTAATGGTAGAGTTTAATGTGCTAGCAGGCCTGTAATGCTTCACCCAATATGCCACTCAGCTACTGTTAGGGTTGCATCATCACTCGTCAGGGATAACAAGAGGGCTGATAGACTACATGTTAATAAATATTTCCTAGGCTGGGTAGATTTCAAATAGATTCATTGGGGACTAATTGCTTGTAAGGGGTTTCAAATTACAATCTTTGAACAAAGAGAATCAATTTCAATTTAAAACAAAACATTAAGGAGATGAAGCAGGAGCCAAGTGCTGGCATTCACATTGTGATTCAAACATTCAACACCATGAATTTGTTTAACCAGAATTACTGTTTAACTTTCAGCTTTTCTTTAATGCCTGCTTATGAACAGATGGAGCTGTGTTTGCAAGAAGAGCAGTACGTTGTCTGGATCCCACTAGCAATGTGGGTATTTTAGGCTATATATTTTGGTTTATATTCCCAGTAGTTTGTTATTAAGGGTCGTCATCTGCTATAGCAATGCTTTAAGATCATAGCACTGAGTTTATCATTGCAGAGGTGTGTGGTCAAGGTGACCCATTCTATTCTTTTTCTCTCCTGAGTATTTATTTAAATTTGGAAATCTATCCTAATGACATTTCAGACCCACCTATCACAGCATTCAGTGTGGAGACATTGCTATTTAGTCCAAATTATTTCTGGTGAATGAAGACAATACATGGAATTGCAAGAGGTAGAGGAAGACTGGATATACATGCAAACAATTCCAATAATGGAATTCCACAGCTTTGAATTTCCTTCACTCATGTCTCCTTATGTCATGGCCAGCCAAGCTGAGGAAGGTTCAGAGGATGAGGAGGCTCAGCCAGGCCCTAGCTCTACTCTGCCAGCTCCAGCAGAGCTGGCTGAGCCAAAACTTAGCTCTGCTATCCAACTGCGGCAGAGCCCATGACTCAGCAGCCTAGTCTTCCCCCAGCAGAGGTTCCAGGCCTGGAAAACAGTGGAGCAGGATGAGGAGGTACTTACCTTCAGCCAGAGAAGGACAGAAAGGGCATGCCTCCAGTGATCCCGAAGATTATATGAGAAATGCTCAGCAATCACCAAACAGCTGTGATTAGGAGCTGGGCCAAAATAAACAGATGTGAGATGACAAGTTTCTTTGCCAGAGTCTATCTGCATTCCCTGGTGAAAACATCTGATTCAGACTCCCTTGTTGCCTGAACCTTTGCCTCCTAGACCTCGGATTGATCTGGAATTCTTGACCTTGGACTGGACCCGCTGACCTCCTTTCTGGAACTCTTGACCCTGGACTGGACTCACTGACTTGTTCTCTGGATTCCTGGACCTTTGGCTTGTCCCTGGTTTTGCTATTTGGACATTGAACTGGTACAGTGCTTCAGAATTATTTTTGTGTTGCTGCAAAGCCTTGCATTGTGTGTGTATCCTTCTTATCAGCCCTTTGGTTGGCTGCTTTCCCAGACACCTTATTTTTCATGAAATTGGACCACTGGAGATAAAGGAAATACAGAAAGCAATTAACCAGTGGCATGGATTCTTCAATATGTGCTTAAATGTCATACCATGCAGTCATGATCAAGATGATGGATCCATAACACTGAACCACTTGCAGTGTATGAATAGTTGTATTCTCTTGAGTTGGATATGGATATACATTTGGAATTTAGTAACTGCACATACACAGAATTCAAGATCTTCCTTATTCCCGGGAGAAGACTAAAGGTGTTAGAATCTCTCTCTCTCTCTCTTTGTGTGTGTGTGTGTGTTTGCATGCATGCATGTACGCACACACACATACACACATGCCTTCAAGTCACGTGTCAACTTATGGAAATCCCATTAATTTCATGAGGTTTTCTTAGGCAAAGCATACTCAAAGATGGTTTTTGCCAGTTCCTTCTTCAAAAATATAACCTACAGCCCCTGGTAGTCATTGCTCGTCTCCCATCCAAGTACTAACTAGGGCTGATTCTGCTTAGCTTCCAAGATCAGGTTGGATCTGGTGCCTTCAGGGTATTTAGGCTCTAGGATCTTTTAATGCCAAGTGCTAGATTATGCTTTACTAAATAGTAAATACTACTACTACTACTAATAATAAAATTTATTGCTATTCTGAACTATAGATATGTGATGTGCAATAATATTCAAAAGAACTACCACAGTGTAGTAGTTTGATTGTTGGATTGAGACTCAGGGGACCAAGGTTTTAATCCTTCCTCAGCCTTGGAAACTCACTGGGCAAATCACATTTTCTCAGCCTTAGAAGGCAGTAGCAAATCCATCTGAAGAAATCTTGAAAAGAAATCCCCATGATATGTTTGCCTTAGGTTTACCGTAAGTCAGAAATGACTTGAAGGCACACAACAATAAGTTCCTGTTTCAGAATCCAGAAGCAAAATATCATTGCTGACTGACCCAGGAGAATAAAGAGACCAGACACAAGAAGTGGGATGAAATAAATGGAACTTTATTTAGCCCTAACTTATTTATCAACCCTCCCAAATAACTTCAGCGGGGGGAGGCAACCTAGTGTGGAAGCAGCTGGGGCATTGTCTAACCCAGACCTCCTCCCCAGCTTCCCCAGAGCAAAACTCCTGAGTCCCAGCAAGAAACCCAAACATCTGGGTTGCTCACCAGCCAGCCCACATCAGAAAATCCAAACCAAAAGTCCCTTACCCAAGTCACAAGACTTAAGGATGGGGTCTATCCTTCAGGCCAGCCCCAAGGTGAGCCTCTTTCACCACTCCTTAGTTACATAACCTAAAGAGGCAGTTACAGAGAACACCGCTTCACCAAAATTGGAGCCATAGGTACTCACTGAACCATACCCCACCCCCTTCTTTCAGCCATAGATATGAGGCAAACATCTGCTTAGCTCCATCCCCCACTAGATCATCCAAAAGGTTCCTTACGCCCTGCTGAAGATCGCCCAAAAAGAGAAGGTTTCCTTTGTCCAAAAAAATGGATGCTGACAGCTTGGTAGAGCTCCGGTTTTTCAAATATAATCCCGGGGTGTGGGAAAGAATTCTAAAAACATCAAGACTGATCTAATGGCGTAAGCCTGAGGGCAGGGAACTGTTAAATTGATGATTTGTAAGCTACTCTGATAGCCTTTATGGGCAGGGTATAAATACAAGAAATAAATAAATAAATAAATAAATGGCGGAATCCACCCAAGCTGGAGGCCACCAACTGGCACACCAGCGACCCGCAAAATACACCCCAAACCCAATGGAACCAGAAGCATCAGAGCCTATCTGCAGTGGTCCATGCAACTTCCTTTCTTCCCACCAAAAGGATACACCATTAAAGTGGGTCAAAAAACCCTGTTTCACCTCCAGATCCTCCTGCATTTCCCCATTAAAATGTATCCAATGATGTGGCATTGCACAGTTGGCGAAGGAAGACTCTGCCTGGTGCTATTACCTTACAGGCAAAGTTCAAGTGTCCAATAAGCTCTTGAAACTCCCGCAGGCTAGTCTTGTGCTAAATTGCGCCACCCTATCCCTCAAATCTTGTTCCTTTTTATCTAGCAGTCTACAGAGTTGGTTGGGTGTATCAATCTGTATACCCCAAAACATTAACTGCTGCACTGGACCTTCAGTCTTTTCAGGAGCCAAGAGAACCCCCAATTCATCAACCATCAGGCCAAACTGATTGAGTAAACAGACTACCCAGTACCATACTCCTCTATAAAGAGGAAACCATCCAGCTAGTGTACTACTCCCCCAGTCCTGTCTTAGTCTTAATAACCCACTACAAAAAGGTACTAAAGGCTTCAAAGGCAAAACACAAAACAGAACAGCCCATTGGCAAGGCACAGTCCATGTAAAACTGTCCTTCAGATTTAAATCCCAACAGCTCAAAATCGTCAGGGTGAATAGGCAAAAGGCAAAAGGTAGACTTAATGTCACATTTTGTCAATTCAGCTCCATGGCCACCGCTGCACACCTCTCTGACTGCAAAATCAAAAGAGGTGTACTGAAATGTGCATAGCTCCTGTGGGATAGTGTCATTTGCTAACTTGCCCTTGGGGTTGGATAGGTGGTAAATGAGTCTAAATTCACCTGGAGCCTTTTTGGGCACCACACACAGAGGGTATACCCACAAATGGGGCACTAGTGGGGTGAGGAAAGGGCCTATAACCCGTCCTTCAGACACCTCTTTCTCGATCTTTTCCCGTACTACACCTTCTAGCCCCTTAACCGACTGCAAATTATTAGCTGTATATGGCTGTCAGATCCCCTGAAATTGGATCTGAAACCCCTGTTCAAACCCATCCCTTAAATAAGCAGCTGCACCTCTTTCCAAGTAACAGTGCAGCCACAAAACCAGCACTGCTAACGAAATTGGGCTGGCCCCTTTTGGAGGTGCATTGGCTCCCCCAACCCCTTTTTTTATTTCCTGACATGTCTCTGCCTCCCTCAAACTATCCTCGTGACCTAAGCCAGTTACAAAATGAATGGGCTCCCCCACAGATAGAGCAGTCATGCCTAAACGTGCAGGGTTTCCTGGAGCAGGTTCCATGGGAACCAAACTCCCAGCACAGTAGCTTCTGTCCCTGTCCTGACAGGACTGGGGGATGAAAGGAGCTGGTAACAGCCCCACTCTACACTAAATGGCCACTAAACATCCTTTCCCCTTGAATAGTCCTCGCAGGTGTCATCAGTTGCATTCACAATTATGGATGCATCATGTCCCAGTGAAGCATGTGGTAAATGGCTGCCCTCATGGGAAATGCTTTGTCGTAGAGCAGCCAAGCAGGACCCGCACAATCCATGTATACCCTATGTATAATGTTGACATACTGGAACAAAGATGTGGCCCGTGGAGTGTTCACCTTAGCAATCACCCCTGTATAAATAAAGAAAAACCCTGAGAGCCAGTTTGTCCAGGTCCTCTCAACCTTCTGTCTCCTCAGTTTCTCCTTTTCCTTCTCATTGAGATCCTCCCTATACTTTTTTCCATCTCTCTATACAGAGGGGAAAATAAGTCTATGTACTCCCCCTTTAAAATCTTTTATTTGGTGGCTAGTAACAGGTGGTCCCCCAATAATAGAGATAGTTCCCCAAATGGGATAGCCAAATATGCAATAGTATCATAACCTCACCACTGGGGGGGGCCTGTGGTCCTAAGTCCCCTTGATGAAAGAGGAGGAGGAAGAAGGTGGCAATGCCTTAAATAGGCTTCAGCCCTGCCCATCTCCCTCCTGGACGTGGCACAGACACCACCACATCATGCTGGCCTCTTTCCCTGTTGCGGCTGGCAAAGGATGTCTCCTCCTCATACACAGCTGTGCAGGTCAGGTAGGAGATGGATTAAGCCACTTGGGGTTACCCAAAGGCCAGTGGCTATCATATTGCGGTTTTAGTTCTTTAATGACAGGGGTACAAGATGGAGATCTATATAGTCTTAAATGATTGAAAATACTAAATAGAAACACATATTTCTCTCCCTTCCTATCTGTCATATTAAAAGAACTTAAGACCATAAAATGAAATTGCTTGGCAATAGCTTTGATACTAGCCAAAATAAAAATAAAATAAATTCTGAAGATTTTCCTTGGCTCCCCCCTGCCCGGGCTGTGAGGCTGTGTTCTGAAATAGTTGTAAATATTTTTAAATTTTATAAGCCATCTTATATCTCATTATTTGAAAAAAGGAGGAATATAAATGAATGTATCAACAACTAGGGAAAGGTGTTATTTTTTGCTTTTTAATGTATATTTGTCAAATACAAACTTCTTGAATCTGGGCATAAAATGCAACTGCATTTCAGAGTAATATTCATACATTTCCAATTTCATTGAGATCATGGATTTCTTTTAAGTGTCAAAAGTGTGTGTTTGGAAAATTGTATCATACCTAAACACCCTAAAGGCACCAGATCCCATCAGCCTCAACTCTAAGCAGCCTCAACTCTGGTTAGTATTTGGCTGGGGAACTGCCAATAAATACCAGGTGCTGTAGGCTATATTTCAGAGGAAGGAGTTGTCAAAACCACTTCTGAATATTCCTTGCCTGAGAAAACCCTTCGAAATTCATGGGGTTGCCATAAGTCAACAGGCTACTTGAAGGCACACATACACACAAGGGTGTATATTAGGAGAAATAGGGGGGGGGAATGCATCCATATTTTTATGCAGAGTATGGAATGGAAACATAGTATGGAGATAGGATGGCAAAAATTTAATGCTGGAACACCAAGAAACCAGGGAAGATCAAACTTGAGAGATTCTCCAACATATGAGACTGACTAGCTCAAGAGTTTATTGGCTATGGTAGGTAAAGGTACTTCCTAATTGGATTTTCTGCTTACCAGAAATCTTATCACATTACACAAATAGCACTATGATTCTGTCGTAATTACTATGGTTCCATCTTATGGAATCCTGGGATTTGCAGTTTAGGTAGGCCTTTTTTTTATTCTCAGCAAGAGAGCTCTAGTGCCTGACCAAAGTACAAATGCCAGGGTACCTTAGGATGCTGACATGTCAGTTAAAGTGGATTTGTAATACTATAACTGTGTAGTGTAAAATGGCCCCAGTTGCTTCACCCAAGCAACAAAGTATGGCTGTTTCTGTTTTGAAATTATTCCATTACCACAATTCAAGAAGTATGTTGACAAGCTGGAGCGTGTCCAGAGGAGGGTGAACAAAATGATTTAAAGGTCTGGAAACCATTCCCTATGTGGAGCGGCTTAGGGAGCTGGGCATGTTTAACCTGGAGAAGAGAAGGCTAAGAAGGTTAACCCTCTAAGAGGGCTAAGAGGGATAGACATGTTTAAATATTTGAAGGGATGTCATATTGAGCATGGAGCAAGCTTGTTTTCTGCTGCTCCAGAGACTTGAACACAGAGCAATAGATTCATACTACAGGAAAAGAGATTCCACCTAAACATTAGGAAAAACTTCCTGATGGTAAGAGCTGTTTAGCAGTGTAACGTGCTGTCTCAGAGTGTGGTGGGGGTCTCCTTCTTTGGAGGTTTTTAAACAGACTGGATGACCATCTGTCAGAAGTGCTTTGATTGTATATTCCTGCATGGCAGGGGGTTGGACTGGATGGCCCTTGTGGTCTTTTCCAACTCTGTGATTCTATCATTCTATGTATTTGCTAGCTTCCTGGTTGACAAGGAAATGGAAACAAAACTGTTGAACTGCTTGGACTTTTGGTCTGATGTAGTGCATTCTATTCTTATGTTTCATAATGCTGTCTCCTGTGATCTCAATCACATCTTGTTTCACATTATCACCAGATGATGGTGATGGTGGTGGTGGTGTGTAGAATTCAGACTTAGTAATGCTAAGAACATAAGTGTATTGAAATACTTAATTTCTATCAAATGAAAGCTAAGTATGTTGACACTGATGTGAAATATTAATAATTGTAAATTCCCATCTCATTAGAGTTATTATTTCCTCCCCTCAGTTTTGAATCTTATGCTACACCAATAGAAACAGGGGCTTAAATCCAATTCTTCATCCCAACTCAAGCAGATTCCTTGAAACAATGGGGATTTGGTAAGGCCATACTTACAAAAATCCCATCAGTTCAATAGGTCTACTCTAATTGGAACTAGCAATCAGATTTAAGCCTGTACAGGTGTAGATATAGATGTGTATATTTGTTTGTGTGTGTGTGTGTGTGTGTGTGTGTGTATTTAAGAACTGTGATATTACAGAGATAAAGCATTATGCATGTTTCCTTGCCATTTTTGGCTCTCATCCACATGTCATTAATAACCCATCTTTTAGGTACATATTTCCAAGACTAATTTAATTTCTCTGGAGCTCACTGGAGACTCTATTATTTTCCTGGCCATGCTTTAAAATCAGCTAGGTGTAATTTCTTTGTCCACATTCATAATTTAACATTTATTAAAGCAAAGCAGTGAATTTTAAAGGTGCTAATGATTAATGATATTAATCTATGAAGTGTAAGGGAGAGACGAAACCATCTACTTAAAATAATTACTCTCAAACGGGTTTTTAAAAAAGACTGAAAATCAAAAGCTAAACTTAATCATGGGGAGTTGCCCACTGCAACAATGGGATGACCTTCTTCTTCATGTGTTATAGTATTCTTGCATGCAGATAAATTCAGTTCACAAATTCTCTCTCTCTCTCTCTCTCTCTCTCTCTCTGATGATCTTACATGCATGTTCATAGAAATGCTAATCAAACAGAAGAAAGGACATTTAAGCCTATTGTTGCTAGCAGAATTGAGAAGAGTTAGGGAAGCTACATTCAACTGCACTGCAAATTGCTTTTATTTCATTTCATGGCCTGTATGCAGTATTCATACAAATTTCTACAGTGACATTCTTCATCTGTGAACTGACCCTAAAGATGTTGAACTCATGGCCTATTTTATTGGCCTTCTATAGCCCCCTTGAATCTCATCTTGGGAGAAAGGTGGGATACAAATCCAATCAATCAATCAAAATAAATAAATAAATAAAACCATGGTCTTAGACCAACAATGCAGAGATAGGGCCCTGAGAGTTGAAGAAAAAGGCTACATGGACCTGTTAGACATTCTCTGCCTTCTGTCATTACCATTACCCAACCAAGTACAAACCATTAATGTACTGTACCAAGAGGATTACAATCTATATGAGCAAAACATTATCCCAAATTCTCACCTCCCTATTTAGGGAATTCCAGAGCTCAGGGACAGCGACCAAGAAGACCCTATGAAGTTGATGGGACTGAGAGAAGTGCTAGCAGACTTCAAAGTATGGTTATGACCTACACATTCCTATATATTATGAAGACACTATTTTGTCAAATATCACTATTTCAATTGGATGATAGAATAGTGATTCTACAGATGAAGTATGGATCTTCAACATAAAATCATCAAATAGAACCATCCATTTTGATTGATTGTTTTGCTCCTGGAAGATAAGGTGTACAAAGAAAAGCCATGGGTATTTATTTCTTCTGTGATCTCCAAACCCCCAAACTTACGTTTTTTGTATTCCTTTTCTTTTAAAAAGAACCTTAAATTACACACAAAAGAACATGCTGTGTGAGTCTAATAAATGCAATGAATTTACATCTGTGATACAGCCTGCCCCAGCATCACAGTAATGCAGTTGGAAGATCTTTAAACTTATTCTTCTGGGCAATTACAATTAACCTATATATTACTGGGCATTGATATGACTTTTTATCATGGGTACTAGTTGCTCCATATATCAGATGTAAAAAGGCCAAGAGACACATTTTGACATGTTAGCTTCCTTACTTTATCCTTTACAGCTGACTCAGGATGTGTAGATATTCTCATTCCCTCTAAGCACTGATAATGAACCATACTTTAGAGTGCTGGCCCAATTCCAGATCCACACCACCACACCACCTTAAAACTGCAATCTAGAAGCTTAAAAGGAACTTAATGGAAAAGCAAAATTCACTGTAGAATTAATGACAGTATTTTTTTTCAGGATGTGAGTCAAGCTTCATTATCTTTACAGCCTTCTCTCTAAATGTATAGTAATGCACCAATATAACCTCTCAAGTCCCAGAAGATTTAACACAGACTGAATGGTACACACTGATGGAATCTGTCTCCATGTTGGGTGCTGCACAACTTTTCTTATAAATCTTTGTGCCTTACATTAAGTTTTAGAAAACCACACAAAAATGTTTTAAAAATGTAAATCCTTTCTGAAATATTTGTAAAAAAACCTTTTTAAAAAACCAGATTCTCTATATCAGTGGTTCTCAACCTGTGGGTCCCCAGATGTTGTTGGACTACAGTTCCCAGGAGCCCTCTGAGGTCTCACCTTGACAGCCAGATGGTCCTCCCAGTCATTGGTGAGTCTGTGAGTTCAATCCTACAACCTCACTAATGACTGGGAGGCCCACCTGGCTGTCAAGGTGAGACCTCAGAGGGCTCCTGGGAACTGTAGTCCAACAACATTTGGGGACCCACAGGTTGAGAACCACTGCTCTATATGCTAATATAAGTGATGATGTCATTAAGGAGGAATTCATTGACTTTGGGCTAAAATCCTTCCCAGCACTGGAACCCATTTTTGTCATATGGATTTGGTAGTAAACTATATAAGGCAGCCAATGTCCAATGTCCAAAGTGCTTCTATGGGTATCATCAGAGGGTTCGGATACAAACCACAACACAAGGTTGAAAGGAGCAGGCAGGGATATATATCATTATCTATCACAGTAATCATGATATGTGAACAGTATAAAATGGCAGCCAATAGCCTGGCTTGTACAATTATATCTTGGCTTCGTAAGATGAGGTGCAAATGAGTTTTGTTGGCACACCTGTAGCTCCTTCATGGTAGCAGTGAACAAAGCAGGAACTCTTCAAGGAACTTTTTCATCCAGACTGGGAAAAGATGGGCAATGGCTTAGAAAAACCAAGTGATTAAGCCACATCCTTCATACCTTTTTTTTTTCTCTGAATCCATTAACTGGAGAGAAAAACAAATGCTTCAGAAGCTATGTTAGATAGCAAATCCCTCAGAAATTCACATCCTCCTCTGGCATATTCTGGTTAGGATGACACCTCACTGAGAAAATAATACCTATTAACCTATATATACTATGAAGTGCTTAGGCATTATATGGGTATATACAAACATAGGCTAGAATTCTGTTAGGTAAAAATGCAAAAAAAAAAAGGGGGGGAGGGAGAGGAATAAAACCTAACCAACAACAAAGAAAAAGAGCAACTGAAGTTAGGAGTTCTAAAATAGCAAAGTATAGGTATTTAAGAAACTATATTGTATATATGTAAACTTTAAAAACAACTAATATAGCATATAAAATAATCAAATCAAACCATGACATACAATATATACTATAAAAATATACAAATATACTATGAAGAACCAAAGTCCTGTAACAAAACCTCTATTCCTTGGAAATACAAAAGCCTTGTTTGAAGGCAATGAATGGAGATGAATTATATCTTCAAATGATATGGAAGTCCTTGAAAAACAGAAGACTGTAGTAAATCACTTGGTAGTGAAGAATAAAGTTGGTTGGTATCTGTTCATTGACAGTCTACCACTCTTAACAGCCAAATGCGTTTGTACCATAAGTCTTCTTCAGTGGTTGAAGTATTTCTCTAGAGCTTCCTCATCTTAATAAACCACAGGCTTAATTTCATCCATTCATTAAGGTAGGCATAAATTGAAAATCTACTATTCGGTAACAATTGTTGCTTACCAGAAATAGTAAGCTGTTAATACTGGTTTATTATTTCATAACTCCTAACTTCAGTTAGAATTCTGTTAGGGACATATGCATGAGTAAGACACGCTATGCAGGCAAAGCCAAAAAGTCACCACTAAGCAATAGACATGTTCTGCTGATAGTGGTGGATGTGGATTTGTGCAGACAGCATGTTCCTCTGTGCTGCATCTTTATAAGTTATACATTGTGCTTTGTATGTTGTGTTGCACATTGTTCATGTTGCATTGCAGTTGTACATTCTATACTTTGCATTGCAGTTGTCCGTCCTATACATTGCATTGTGGTTGTGCACCCTGTACTTTGCCCTGCAGTTTTGCATTGTGGGTTGTGCATTGCACAATAGTCCTAGCCACTGACATGTGTTACACAAAGCTGTTATTCTGCATGAGGTTTGAATAATGCTCACATAGCATGTCTCTGCATGTGGACATTTATATTATGCTCAGGGGATGTGGAATTGTAGCCATAGTATGTGGGGATGGGACAGAGGTGCATAACCACATAGTAGGCACTGAAACAGCTTCATAAAATTGTTTGCAAATAATATTATAAGGACAGAGGTATAATGGAATCATCACAACACAAATATTATCAAAATAATTGTAATACAACTATATATTAGCTCCACAAAAATATAATTCTATATATGAGCAAGGAGGAACAGAAAGTACATCTTTTTTTTTACGTTAACTTTTTGAACTTTAATTACAAGCAAAATGAATTAATGTCTCATATTTCTAATTATCTTTCTTGACTTTAAAATTGTGCACTTCAGAATAAAACTTCACTAAAACTGTCAAAGGATTTAAAAAACACATCTGGAAAAAATGCCAATTAGTGCCCATCATCTTTAGTAAACTAAATATATGATGAGCAGCCTCTTATTAAAAGAATGTTTTATTAGCAGTGACTAATAAAGAAGACTTGGGAGACATTGCTGTGAATTTTGCACTATTGCAGACAGTCCCATTAAGGAAAGAATCTATGCTTTAAAATACAAATTATTTTCCAGATTCCCCAACAGAACTTGGAAAGTTACTTTTTAAAAAGTAATTTATGTTTTGAAGTAATTTAGATGTCGAGTTCCTGTTACTTGTTACAGTGTAATAACCTCTTGCTGTCACTTGTTGTAATGCCTAAGATGTGATGCTACATGTTTCATTGTTTGTTGCTTTTCAACTACTTTTTATTACTTTTTTTTGAGAGAGAGAAAATATCTCCAGAGTCTTAAGTGAATGGAATAAAAGATGAGGCAAAATGACCCATTAAAATGCCCTCTAAAAGTATTTTTGAAGTTTTTAGTCACTTTACCTATAAAGTAACTTCATTCTTGCATATTATGCTATTAAGTGCATTACTTGTAAGTCACTTATTCCAGGTTCTGTGCCAGAACACAGAACATTTCCATGACAGCTCCTCACACTTGCAATAAGATGGCACTTCTTCTCCTTATTAGATTTTTCACAGTGGAAAGATAGAAGAAGCAGTGGGAAAAAAGGGAAGTTTATAAAAGAAGGACATTGTCATCTAAAACTGCTATGATATTCAGAGACTGATGACATAATATATACTGCTCATGAAAACTATATTTCAGCCCAAGAAGGTGGCTATTAAGCAAGGGGTTCCTCATGCTTTCTAAGGGAAGGGCTAAATGCAATGCTACTCCCAAACAGAATAGATCTATTGAAACGGAACTTGTGTAAGCAATGTCTAACAAGTCCCATTCATTTCAATTGGTCTGCAGTAGCTGGGACTAACATGGGATTTAGCCTGAACAAAGAAGCCACTTCCACTTCCAAAACAGCAGAATAAGAAATACAAAGGCTGAATAATGTAACATGCCCATGTTCTTCCCCTTTAACTACTACAGGATAGTTATTAAAAGAAACAGAACCTGAATGTGGAAAAGTGATCAGACACCCTTCTTGTGTTTCTTTATTTTTGCTGTAAACCAAGCATTAGAGAAGCTTTTATGTAATATATGCAGGAATGTGGAAACAAGGAATGTTTACTACTCTTATCAGCCCCAGTCAGCACTGTTCATGTTTTGAGATGGGAGTTGTAGTCCAACAAGATCTTGAGTGTCACAGGTGTCTCCCCCTGTGCACACGCACACACAGTGTAGTTCATTCAGTAGCACTTTACAATAAGCCCCATGGAAGTTTGAAAAATGTGTGAGGAAAACACTGATGAGAGTAATTATATCATTTAACCTAGAGCCTGGACAATTATCATTGATCTAACAATAATTTCAAATCAAAGCTATTATTACCTTAAACAGCAGAGATGCTTTGATAAATTCATGCACTCAACAAGCACTATATAATAAAAGACAAACTGTGAACATCATTTGAAGTGAAGCTCAGAAAAGGCGGGGTGGGGGGGAGATGCAGATTTGGTAGCACATTGTTAATCCTCTTTTCCACCTACCCCACCAAAAGAATCTCAGTTGAGGGAGAAAAAAGACACCAGCTCTTTAATTGCAAATGTACAGTTAATTGCAAATGTACAGCATTTAGTTACACAAATAATTGTGAGGCAAATAAATCAGTAAGCAGTGCTCCATATGAGCTAAATACTTTAGATTCTTATAAAAAAAATAAGAGCCCAATTTTAAAAAAAACACAATTCACAAAAACTACATTACTGAGCATCCTCACATCCTACATATTTATGATAGTGTAATCAGACAACAGAAAGAAGAAAGAACACCACTGATTATAAAATAAACTGGGCGGGGTGGGGGGAGACCTAGATTGCCCTGCAAGACAAAGTTCACTTCAAAAATAAATCTGAACGAACACTCCAAAGCTGCCATGCTATAAAAATGATGACATAAACTATGTGATTTTCTTTCTAAGTGATCACCTGAAGAGGAATAGCTGAAATGTTAGCCTATTACAGCTAAAACCTATGCTGTACATCATACTGATAGAAGCAGGTATATTCTATGCATCTCTCAGTTAAACCAAAGGCTTCCACATCTACACATGAGTGGATGTCTATCCTTCCTTCCCTTTAGCACTTGTTGTTTCATTCTGCCCTGAATTTTATTCTTCCAGAATTACAGTTACCAAGTTGGGAAAACGTATAAGACTAGTTCCTACATTGGAGTACATGCATTTTACCACAATATTTGAGTTCTTCCATTCATTCCTCCCTTCCCATGTCATTGAATCAGATGAACACACTGCAAGTTCCCATCTCTTTATTAACTTGGTGTGACACCTATTCATATGCCTACTTTTCTCATGCCAACAATTAGCACAATAAGTTAATGGCTGCTTCCATTTGGCACCAATACCATAGCATTTTATATGTGTCCAGCTAATGCCAGTGCTTAAGAGCATCTGTCAGAAGCAAAGGTCATACGGGTTAGATGTCAAAGTACTAGAGCAAGGGAAGGCATCCTGTGACTCTCCAGATGTTATTGATCTGCAACTCCCATCAGCACCAAACAGCATAGCCAATGGGAATTATGGGAGTTTCTTTACAGCAACCCCTGGAGGGCCACATGTTGCCCACTCTAGTCTAGATTGTAGAACAGGATTGGCAAAGTGAAGCCTACCAGGGGCCATTTTAGAATGCACAGTTATAACACTATGATTCCACTTTAACTGCCATAGCTGTATCCAGTGGAATCCTGGGGTTTGCTGGCTGAGAATACTAAGGATGGCACCATGGGGCCTGAAGTGGGATCACAGCACTATAATTGCATAGTATGAAAGAACCCTAGGACTCCCTGACCCCTCCCCAAAAAAAGAATTGACACAAAAAATGGTTTTAAAAAAGTAAAGTATTTTGGAAATTTAAAATCTGCTATTTAAAGGTCATACACACACACACACACACACACACACACCTAGGCCCATATCAACCTCCAAAATCGAGGATGCTTAGAAAATGAAAGTGATCTTTTGGGGTCAAATTGGGAGTGCACAAAAGCCTAAAGGAGCCCACAGATGTCCAGAGTAGGACACAAATGGCTTCTAGACCCTCAGCTATCAGTCACTTCAGAACTTTCACTCATCACTGTCCACAAAAATGTCAACAGACTATGCTAAAATAAGTCCCTCGCCCTCAACCGGGTGTATAAGCTGGTATATGTCTGCTCTTTTTCAGCTTTGCATGTATTCTGCTTTGAATGTATTCGGTCATACTTCTCTCACATTTCTATTTGCATTTGTTAAAACAACATGAAAATTTACATTTATTCTCATCTGCAACTTTCCTTAATAGGAACAGTTCACATTATTATTATTATTATTATTATTATTATTATTATTATTTCTAACTGAAAATGACATTGGAAAATTTGGGGAAAGGTAGAACCAAAGAATTCACATCAGCATATTAGCCCAAAGATAGTAAATTTTGTGGTTAACTTAAACATTATGGTTAAATGAATATCTACAGCATGTCTACCTCATAGAATCATAGAATTGTAGAGTTGGAAGAGACCACAAGGGCCATCCAGTCCAACCCCCTGCCACACAGGAAATCACAATCAAAGCATCCCTGACAGATGGCAATCCAGCTTCTGTTTAAAGACCTCCAAGGAAGGAGACCCCACCACGCTCTGAGGGAGTGTGTTCCACTGCCGAACAGCTCTTACTGGCAGAAAGTTCCTCCTAATGTTGAGGTGGAATCTCTGTTCCTGTAGGCTGAATCCACACTACACAAATAATCTAATCTGAAACTGGATTATTTGCCACGGGGCTCCTTCCTATAGAATTCCAGGCTTTGTAGTTTGGTGAGGCACCAGTAACTTTTGGCAGAGAATGCTAAAGACCTTGTAATACTACAAATCCCAGGATTTCATAGGATGGAGCCATGGCAAATAACCCAGTTTCTAACTGGATTATTTGTGTAGCATGGATTCAGCCATAGATTCCCACACCATCTCTCACTGATTTCAGGAAGTAGATGAAATTTTCTTTAGTTGAAGGTGCTCTACAGATTCTCTGGATGAGTTAACCCATTGTATGACCTTCTACACTTTTTGGTTTTTCATGCTGTGCTGACCCAGTTCCTTGTTGATGCCATGACCTCTTACACTTGATATTCTTTCCCTCCTGTGTGACCCAAGCCCCCCTTCAGAGATAGCATGTAATCCAAATGGTTATTGCTCCAAGAACTGCCCTCTTCCAGAGGACTGGTTCACCCTGTTCCTGTCACACCTCTTTTCTGCCCACCTCTGCCATCTCCTTTTTCAGTGGGGAAGCAGTTCCCTTTTTAAATATTTATATGGTCTGGTATTTCCTTTTAAATAAATGATATCATAAAAAGAAATTCGCCCTGTCTATGCTGTCACTGTCAGTCTTGTTTAACTGTTGCCTATCCAGCACTTGACTTGAAGAGTCCCCTTACAAGCAAATGGTGTTCTTGTAGTTATTAGCCGTGAAATTGAAAGTAGGGATAAGGAGGTATTAATAACATAGCAATGGGGAAATGAGTTATCAAGAAATAAGAGGTATAGGTGTTCCCAGAGCACCCATTTAATGCTTAACTGCTTTAAAAATGTGGCTCTGTAGAGAAGAACTGCTTAAATGATAGAAATTAGCACTATCTCTTAATCTTGGTGAAAGAGATTATATACTTCCAACAGAGAAATCATGATTAGAAGAATTTAAGCAACTCAATACAATCCAATACTAACATTTCACACTTTGTGTTGTGTTAAACATATTTTAGCTTTACTTGTCTAGAGACTGAGATGCTTAAAGACTGGATTTCATTCTTCAGATTAAATGCAGGAGTTTCTATTTGTCATTCTAAAGAATCACTTGCAATACTGGGACATGTTCCTCCACTGTCATCACATGTATATGTATATATCTCAAGTGGAAGGCTTCCATATTTATATTATGGAGATATATGACAACAATTTGTTTTGAACAGAGAAACATAACAGTGCTCTTCAGACACTTGCTTGGAAGTGGAAGGGCAGGAAGTATGCAGAGAGATGGCGCCACACACGTGGGCCCAGTGACTGCATGCTAGGATCTGTGCATTCCCACCAGCTACAGCCCTGATCTCTCCACACTGAGCAGTGAAATCTGAAAGGACATTCTACTCCCATTCACAAATGGAATGTTCCATGCCATCTCATGGAGTGTGGCATCTGCATTCAAAGGAATGCTAGATGAGTGCCATCCTTTCAGGAGAAAGATCTGCTGTGTGTGTAGACAAAGGGAAATAAAATATTTTCCAGTCATATCTCATGTCTTGCCCTCACATGTTCAGGCAAATGCCTTGCAAACCTTCAAGAGAATCAATATTTGACAAATATGTTTAAGTATGATATGGACCTAACAGATTGACATGGTACAGAAGGAGGTTAGGTTACATGTCACAAGCTTGGGGTTGGCTCATGTTGCTCCCTAGGCCTGCTAAACACCCACCTACAAGTTCCTGCATGCTTTCACATGCAACAATGTGGGGATACTGTCATTTCTTGGAGGTCCGATTGTCATTTTTTTGGAGGCAAATATGGGATGTGTGTTTCCCAATGACTTCCAGTTCAGTTGGGTAACAGAAGAAACTATGAAGTTCATGCTTCCAGAATAAAATGATATTCAGGAAAACCATTTATACTTCATGAGAAGCCAGCATGTTTCGTCCATTATGAAATGAAGTCTTTGGTTTGTCATCTCCTTCCACTCCTCAAGTGTAAATGATTGAGGTGAGTTTGTTTAGAATAAAAGGCATAGAAAAGAAGGGCGCCATTCCAGGCCCTGGGCCTGCCTCTGGGTTTTCAATCTCTTCTCCAACCCTAAGGGACAGGGGAAAGAATCTCAGGGCAAGAAAGCTGGCTTCAAAAGTATCTATGTATTTACTCACTTCTTAGACCTGGTGTGTGTGTGTTTTAAAAAAAGAGTGACATATTCTGTGCAACCATGGTTGATACTTAATGCACCATGCTCAATGACATCACCAGGACCTGATCCTTTTAACATCATAGTTGTTAAAGGCCCAAGCCCTGTAGCATCATAAAGGGGTTTCCCATAGGTCTCAGATTTTGGTACTGAAATTTCAGTGTCTGGGATAGTTCTGGCCTAACAATGGTATTTACCACTCTTTTTAAAATTCATTTTCTCAGATCTGAAAGGATAAGTGGTTTGGGGTATGTGTGCTTTTTAATGATTCTCTGGGAATGTTAAGCAAACAAGTATACAAGTTCTGAAGGGGAATTCTCCTATCACCAATCTGAGTTAACCAGATAATCAATTGGCAGTAGTCCCCTAGCATATATGTTGGTAATTTCAAGTAAGCAGATCATGTGACCGTATTGTTTTGCAAAATTTCTTCTGTGTGCATTGGAATTTGAATTCTTTTTTCACATCACATTTGCTAATGTGAAGCAAGAAAAGGATATTTATTTACTTTAATCATCATGCAATGCCTTTTTAAAAATGGGTATGAAAATCACTATGATCAACTCTGTTTTTAAGAAGCTAATAGATTTTCAAAATGTGCACAATCAGAGGAAAATTGCTTATATATGGTCCTTATATACGGTCAAAATAATATGAACATGACGTGAAAGATCGGCAATCCATTCAAATGGCTGGATGCACACAGGCATGTCATTTGGAAGGGGGGACAGCCAAATCCACCGCAAAGTCTGTGTGCACTGCATCTGGGGCTTTGTATGGATTTTCTGAAAAGCTCTGTACAACTTCCAAATGTGCAACCATTTGAACACTCACGTTTGCACAGAACAGGCAGTGCAATCTGATTGGCTGGATGAGCACAGGGACCAGGGCTAGCAAAGAGGAAAAGCGGCTGCGGCTGCCATGTTGGATTTTAGGTTAAGCAAGGGTCTGGTAAGTTGATCAAATGGCAATCTCATACTCTTTTGGGGGGGGGGGGTAAAATGTTGCTTGTGCACACCCTGGGAAACTTTTTATTAAATGGTAGCAGCAGATTTAAAATTGTGAATAAATCAGTTGTGGTGGTCATCTGGCTAGAGGGTCATGCAGAGTTTAGGGGGGGGGTATTTTGGCCATGTAGACAAGTTGCATTATTGCAAGGTAGCTGCGGGACTCACCCCCATTGGCCGGATTTGCGGGGCAGGTGGGGTTCTCTAGCTTTCAGCCCTCCCGTGCAGTTGGGAGGGAGCGGCATGGGCACCGCCATGCTGCTTGTCTTCTTCCCGGCATCCTTGGCCAGCCGGGAGAAGGGATCAGGAAGTAGCCAATCAGGAAGAGGCTCCCTCTTCCTGATTGGCTGCTTCTGGCAGCAGGCAGCCAATCAGGGGTGAGATGGTGCCTTGCCTCTGATTGGCTGTGGAGGCGGGGTCTGCTGCTCTGTGCTGCAGGTTTCCCCTCTGGTCCAGCGGTCAGGTATAAATTCCCAACCGCTGCACTGGACCAGGCAGTGGATCTCCAGAGCTGAAGACCCACCCACCCTTTGTTGGGTTCAAGTTCAGCATGTATTATCTTTGTCTTTGTCACAGCCTTTAGGGGTGGATGGCATGGGTTCTGATCCTAACTTATTGGTTTAGGGGTCTCCAACAAGTTTTAGGTCTAGGTCAAGTTTAAGTTCAAGGCCACGGAGACCCTGGGGGTGTCAGTACTTGAGTACATGCCAACTTGGGGCATGACATCAGGGACAACACCCCTGGACAGCCACTCTGGATCATGTGGGAGGGAGGGGAGGATATGGGGCTGGCCAACAGGTTGGGGCCTGTCGTAAAACTCTTCCCGTTTACTGGCTGGTGATTGTCGGCAGACGGGCTGACAATGGTGGCATCAACCAGACAGGCAGGTTGGTCAATCCAGATCTGAACCCATGCGCATGTGCCAACCTAAGCAACTGTCATCAAAGAAGTTGTGGCCTTTATTGCCAATATAGATTCTTCATCTTTCATGTTTGTTTGCTGTTACAATATAAGATGTTTAAACGTAATTGTGTCTATGTTTATTTGGAGGGGGGTTGCAGGGAATGGGGGACCACCTCCCACATTGACACGCAAATGCCTGCCTTTCCAAACGTGTTTGTATTTCCCTGCCTTGTATAGACAAGACCTATATAAATATAATTTACAGCTTTCTTGGAATTAAGTACCACCAAATTTAATGAGTTTCCTTTCCCAGAAAATATGTTCAGCAATTCTGTTTTACTTAATGCAGGTTTGTGGTGTATTTTAGCAAAGGAGCCAAACTCTTGATATAGAATTTGAAATACTTGCAGAGGAGCATGCACAACATTTATATTTAGTGTCATACTACATGCTGCTCCATTTAAAAGTGTTCCAGGGAGCCACTTAAAAAAAGCAAACCCCCCCTTTATTTAGCTATTAGACTAGTCTTGGTTTATCGTTAATTGATATCAAGTCAACTTCAACTTATGATGACCTTATAAATTATAGCTCTCCAAGTCATCAACAGCCTGTCCATGTTTTGCAAGTTCAGGGCTGTGGCTTCCTTGATTGAGTTTATGCATCTGTAATGTGGTCTTCCTCTTTTCCTACTGTCTTCTACCTTACCAAGCATCTTTGTCTTTTCTGATGAGTCATGCCTTCTTTTGACAGGACCAATTTCAAATGAGTTTATTCTTTTCTTATCACCTTTCTTTACTGTCCAGCTTTCACAACCATCCACAGAAACTGGAAATACAATGAATTTCCTGACTTTGGTATTCAAAGATACTGGAAAGGTCTTCGGAAGTCTTCATAAGGGTCAGAAAAAACAGAGCATGAGATATAATTCTCCTATGTATGTTATGTATATCTAAAACCTTCATGGTTTCTGCCATTATAATTTTGAAGGAATTGTTTCCTAACTGCCATTTATATTCACTTCTAAGCTGAAATTTCACACACAAAAACCCTTCTGCTTAGAACAATCTCATATATTTCCTTAGAACAGGAGTGAGAATCATGTGGCCCTCTAGGTACTGGATTCCCAGCATTCATCACCACTGGCTATGCTGGCTAGTACTGCTAGGGCTTGCAGTCCGGTTGTGTAGGACCACATGATTCCACCCCTGCATTAGAAGTAAGTCCTATTATGTTTGATTAAACTTTCGCCCTCGTAATGCAGTATTGTAATCTAAATTCAGTAGCCTTAATCTCATTAAAAGACATGTATTATATGATATACTATAACCCACTTGAATGTATCTAATAATTTAATCTTTGAGTCTATCAAGATCAAGGCCACTAGATCACCAAAGTATGTTATTATAAATAAACAAGCAATTGGCTACCTGTAACATCAGGGGAAAAAAATATTTTAAACAGCAGAAAAGTCATAGATTAACTCACTACTGTACCTATCTGAAGCAGATTTTGAAAATTGTTTTTAAAAAGGGAACAAAAGGAACTTTTGGTCTTCTAAAAACCATGAACCCTTCACTAAGAGAGCCCTGTTCATATGAACCTTTATGAACCAATCACAAGTTTGTTTTCTGTCTTGTTGTTTCTAGCTGTGCTTTTAAATGAGGGGATTACTTTTATTTGCATATTTTGATATACCACCTTGAGTACATGCCAATTTTTAAAAAAATTAAATAGTCAAAATAAATAGAATGAGGGGGGAAATATGATCATGTAAACCAACCTAGAGTGGTGACTGGTAGGGGTCCATGGCTTCCTCTTCCTCTTCCTCTCCACCTTCCCCAGCTGTTTTATGATTCCATTCAAGCTTACTGTTGAGTTTGCATTTGGAGCACATTCTGTCATCAGTGTACGGGTGAAAAGGGTGACAAGATTGTTTAATAAAACTATCCTTTCCTTTAGAGATGAGAACTCCTTTGCTATTTGCAACCTTATCAGCAACTCTCATTGTCTAACAAACTAAAGCACAATCAAACCTTACTCAATATAACTCTTGATTGCCATCTTTATAGTGGCAACTAGCTGTGTGCAGTTAAAAGTACTGATAACTGTGTTAATTAAAATTTTAATTGTCTTTGTATAAATTGCCAAGGGCAAAGGTAAAAAAAAATCATATATAGAACTCTTGTAGGTATGGTGCCCTTGTTTCTTTTTCTGTCTTTCTTTTTCTCTTTCTTTTTTCCTTTTCTTTTTCAAACTTGTTTGGTTCAACTAAGAGTACAAGAGCATCCCCTACAGGAACGTTCCCAGCTATGTTTTGCTTTGCTTTGCCTTTTATTATTTTTTTTTCTTTTTTGCAGTGGTTCTTTCTTCTCTTAATTTGTATGCACTCTGCATGGTGCACAGTAATTGTGTCTAGAGAATTAGAAAGGGATGGCTATTGCAGTGGTAATAGAATTACTATCAGTGTTCTAAGCTAGTAAAAGGATTCTGAGTTTCAGTCAAAGGATTTAAAAATACATGCTGAAATCTATATCAGGTTCTATTCACCCTCCCTCCATGCAGCAGCTACCTCTTGGTTAAATCTTGGGAAGAAAGGGATTTCAGATTTGTGGAGTTAAAAATAGTGTTAGCCAAATACATTTTGGTGACTATGGTGCCTTCCTGCCCCTGCTTTTAAAAGTTTTCATGCTACTATTCATTCCTGCATTTATCTATCCTAGGAGTGAGAATTGTTTCACTTTCCAGGTGTTGTCCCCTCAGCCCTAGCCAGCATAGCCAATGGTGAGAATACTTGGACTTGCAGTTCAACCATAGAGGGGAAGCCCTTCTTGCCTGCCATGTCCCATTCGTGGAAAGCCCTCTGCTTGGATGACAGTGTTGGTTTCTTTTTGGATCCAGATCAAAACATGGCTTTTTGTTAAAGACATTGGCCTTAATTTACTTTTACATGTACAAGTGCATGCCTTTAATTTTTTGACCTTTTTAGACTTGTTTGCATTGTCTAATATGTTTTATCTTGTTTAAATTGTTTATGAATTTTAATTTGGAATTGTTTATATTGTGTACATTGTTCTATCCATTTGCCATCCTGAGGACTCATGAAAATAGGGTGGGACAAGAATATTTTAATAAATAAACAAACACTATTTGGAGGGCTATGCAATTCCCCTATCTAATCTGTGTCAATCTCATGGTGTGGACTGAAGCAGAATATTTCACCCTGAGTCATTGCAGGGCCAGCCTTGCCAAAGGGGCAATTTGTTCAACCTGCAAGGTTTCTTGAAAGCATGGTTTGAGTGGCCCTCAGAGTAGTAGGAAGTTTACTGGAAAGAAAGACCATTAAAAAACACCTCTAAATTAAGGTATGCAAATTAGATGCCCAAGCAATCAGAGTACAGTGTTGGATTCTCCCTCAAGAATATTTCCTTTGTTTGTTCCTTTATTAAAGAGGAATGCATTTTAATGAAAATGAATAGACACTGCACTGAAGAATTTGTTTTGAAATTTCACAATAAAGAGGCAGCCTATTATTACTTTTATTCACTGAATGCACTCTCTTCAGAGTAGAGATATATTGCACCAGGTCCCTTCAAATTATCTCCCTAACATAACAGATTTCCTAAAAAGCTGGATTTTCTGTCTTTGCTTGTTTGCAAAGCCTGTGCCTAGATTGACTTCTTTGTTTTTGTTGTTTTTCCCTGAAAAAGATAGATATGTGTGCAAATGGTAACAAGACTAGGCCTGGAAGTACTGGCAGGGTGAAGTCTCTTGTGGAATGAGGACTGTTCTGAACAAGATAAGTGGATGATGTTGTCCAGCTGGAAGCAAGGGTGCAACAGCTGAGAGAACACTTTAAAAACCTGTGTCAGCTGCTCCATAGGAAGATAATGAAGGAGCTGTGGGGGAAAGATTACCTGACTTGTCAGCCAGCTTCTGTGAAGATTGTACATTAAAGACATACTACAAGAAATGTTCATTTGTAGAGACCAGCACTGCTGAGCTGACTAAAAGATGTGTATTAGCCCTGATGTCAAAAACAATAAAAACAAAACAACATCCAGATGTCTATGTGGGATAGTGCTCAGGTTCACCTGTTCTGGGTATAGCTGACTTGATTGTTTTTGTACAATAAGACATAGATGTAGAAATCATAGACCATTCCCCCCAATGTGTTGAAACTGGCATATGCAGTTTATCTCAGTAAATCTGGATAAATTCTTCTTGGGGGGGGGGATTTCTACCACTATTACAGATTTTGGGGGTAGACAGTCAAAGCTAATAGTGGTTTGCTTAAGTAGATTATCAGACGAGTGACTAAAAAAGTTATTATGGCACTATAATTTACAGCATTCATGTTCTGGCACAATGACAAACGTTTTTGCATGCTGCTGTGATAACGATACAAATCACCCCAAGAATCTATCAATATGAGCACTCATGCCACTTACTTCTGCATTTCTCCATGAATGAGATTTCGGTGCATCTCGCGAGAAGACACAAAAAAGCCCCCAAACATCAAAAAAAATTAAAAAAGAAAATGTTCAGAAAAGCACAGATATACATTAAGAAACTTTCAAGCAAGATGGGGTGGTTCATAAAAAGAGTGTATGGTACCTAGTTTTCCCATTCACACCTGGAAGTGTTTTCTGGCATGACTGCCCATTGATGCTGGAATCATGCCAGCAGAACAGGGCACCACCTTCTTGCACACACAAAAATCCAGAACACAAATGCTACAGGAGATCAATTTTCGACTTCTCCCCGACAATAAAAAAGAACTCCCTCATAATGGCAGCAGAAGTCTTGCATAACACTGGGGCACAATGTCATCTGATAAGGAAGCCCTTTCGGGATCTCGTGGCATTGTTATAATGCTGTTTTTTTATGCATCTGATAACCTCCTAAATCCCCCAGTGAGATTATGTTGAGGTGAGGTCTGAAAAATTGTGTTGTTCATAGATCCTTCTCTTAACCCCTGCACTAGGTTTTTATTTTTGGTATAGTATAGAAACATGAACCAATGTGGTATAGTTCTTTGATCACTGGACTAGGACTTCAGGAGTCCAGAGTACAAATCCATGCCCAGCCAGGGACTTTGGGCAAGTCACACTGGACTTTGTGACTTTGCGACCATGGAATTTTGGCAAGTCTCAGCCTGAGAGGAAGGCAATGACAAACCTCCTAAGATTACCATAAGTTGGAGTTGACTTAAAGGCACATTACAATAAAGAGAAATCCTAAAAATAACTTTAAAAAAAATCCAAATATGCCTGTATCGTGTTCAGCAAAGTAATACATGGCCAGTTCTAGATTATGCTCTCAATCCCTCTCTCTCTCACACATACACACCTCCATTTATCTGATTCATTTCACTATCACCTTCTGTGTTTTACATCCTTAAACAATTTTTATGGCTAGCTGCATTAGCATGTCTCCCTGATCTCAGAAATTCTTATGTACATTCCAGCTTGCATGACTATTTGTAAAATAAAAAAGTGTGGTAAAAAGGACAGTAAAGCCATGGTTTTAGACGCACACACACAAAGTCAGACTACTTTGTAAGGTTGAAGGCTTTCACGGCTGGCATCCATAGATTTTCCTTGTGTGTTTTTTTTTTTTTCTGGGCTGTGAGGCCGTGTTCTGGAATAGTTTCTTTCTGACATTTCACCTGCATCTGTGGCTGGCATCTTCAGAGAAATGGCATCCTCATTCTCTGAGGATGCCAGCCAGAGATGAAGGCGAAACACCAGAAAGAAACTATTCCAGAACACGGCCTCACAGCCCAGAAAAAATCAAGGAAAATCTATCAGACGACTACTTTCTCCCACACACTGTTGCCATGCTGTGCCCAAGTTCTTAAACAAGGTACACCAGTTGTTGAACATGAACATCATTCTAAGTAAAACAGTCAAATTTATCAGAAAAATTCTCCCCCATTACAACATGTTTAGTCTCTTCCATCTCATTACGTCCCTTATACTATCCTTCCATTTTTTAACAATTATTTTGGAATATCATAACATTCATATTTGTCATAGTAATACCCAGATATTTAACTTTCTTCTCAATATTTAAACCAGTTTTTCCATCAGTTAGTTGATCTTCTGTACTCATATTTTTTTACTCACATCTTTGTCTTTTGATTATTAATCTTACCAATCTACATTTCTTAGGAAAAAAAAATTGAGACCCACACAAATGGTGTCTCTGGATGAATACAGCCCATAAGCAATGTTCTGCAAAGTTTTTGACAATGTCCTCTTCTTTTTCAGTCCCAGGTAGGAAGAGCGGGGGAAAACAACCCTAAAGTATGCATGCTCGGTCAAAGATACGCTTCTTTCATCATCTGGGCTTGGTCATACCCCAGGGTACAAAGAAGATATAAGAATAACAAGATGAGCTGTATTGAGCTATTTTTGAGCTTAGTTTACTAAGTTGTAAACTAAACAATAAAAGAACTCCTATAGATGGGTGTAAGCAGTGCATAGAAGGGACCAAAGGAGAAGAAACAGGCACTTGATATTGGTTAGCTTACTCTAAAAACTATGAGTGGATCAAGAGACTTCCTGGTATTTCTTCATCTAGTCAAAATAAGGATACTTCCTTAAAAAAAAAATCATAGCACTCACTTAACACCATGTTGAGATAAACAATATTTAATTGGGCCTTGTTAATCCTTTCTTGAGCTCTGCAAATATTGTTATATAGATCTATCTACCTACATATATTCTATATTTGAGATTATTAGATGCTTTAAGATAATAAAATCCTTGTGGTTTCACACAAAACACATGCTGTCTACACCACAAGATTATAATAGGCCAGAGGATTATAATGTTCATGCTTTCCATAATGTGCCTGCTGACTAAAAATTCTCTCTATCTCACAAATAGGTTTAATATACCTTTCAATGCCATTTTTCCTGTCAAACATATCAACAATTCCCCCAGTAATAGCACAATATTCAAAATTATCAGTATTGAGACACATTTATATTTTTAAATATTCAGACAGGGTTTTCTTGTTGTACAATGTTGGCTATTCATGGTTGTTTTTGGTTTCATTTTAATCATTTTTATGGGTTTCATGGAAATTTATTACTTTAAAAATTACACATGAAAAAATAGAATGCTAGTATTATAATTGGAAATAGTTAAGTGAATGATATCTGTATAATAAGTTGGACTTTGGGGAGCAATACCAAGCCTTTCAGACGTTCATGAGATATATGCCCCCCAGGAGAAGATTCCTTTCAAGTCTATTTTTAAATAATGAGGCAAATACCAAAAGAGCAACTGCTTAACCATCTATCAGATGTTAATGTTTTCACTTGAAAGTTTAAAACTTGTGACTCATCACTTAAAATGCTGACACCTGTAAAATGCTTAATGGTTGCTGCATTAGCAAAGAAGGCTGAAGCAGCTGTCATTTTAGGAAGTGGAAAATTGTAAGGACTATGATAAGAGAACAATATATAGTTGTAGCTTGAACTAACCTTGAGCTTAATTGTAAGGCAGAACACATGATCTATTTCATATTTCATTCACTAGCAATTCTCAGCTTTAACCAGGCTACTCATGGAAAAATGAGGTTACTACTTTAAACAGAAGTTTTATGTCCAATGGAAGACCAAGACGAACCAGCATTAGGTGGTTTTGGTTTTTGTTTAATTATGCATGAGAATTTGCATTATTGAAACTATTGGGAATTAGGAAAAAAAAATCTTTTTAGACCACAACTCCTAGAATCTGCCAGCCATCATGGATTCTGAGAAGTGTAGCCCAAACATTTACCTTTTTCAGTGAGTTTGTCCTTATTTCTTTCCTCCATGTGGCTGCATTCTTTCGGCCTGATCTCATAGCAAATGCATTGAATTGGCTGAAAGTCTTTGCTAGGGTTAGATGAGAATATTTTGGCTCTGTATTTACAATAATAGCTTTGCAAAATGTGTCAATTTCTTCCTGAATTCAATAGAAATAAAACTTAAATTTTGATTAAATAACAGACTGAGGGAGAGTGAAACTGGCTGATTGACCTATCTGGACTGATGCTTTGACTGATTTGCTCTTGAAAATTTGTTTTTTAATCTCTCATACTGACCAGTCGAATCTAGCTTGTGACACTCTTTCTTTCTGCCAGACATATTTTAGGTGTCTTTAATAGTAATATGCATGTATGAGGAGAATGAAGAGGGGGGACTCTTTTGGTCCCAAACCTCTCAGAATGTGGTGAGTGGGGGGGGGAACAGTGTATTACAAAACCAATTTTGTAATTGTTTTTGATCAGGCTGTTACTATTATGATTGTTGATAAATTAAGGGAATAGGACATGACCATGCATTTTGTCCTGGGTCTAGTGACAGGTCTCAGAAAACCTGGCAACATGGCAGGGAGGGAATACATGATCCTCTTCCTGCTCTTCTCCACCTGCACCTATTGGAGTTAAGTAGTGCAGATGGAGGGTAACTTTGTTCCTTTTTATTAAGAAGTGACCAAAATTCACATATTCCTTCATGCATCTGACAGAAAAATCTTCATGTAGGAAAAAGTAAAACTGGCATTGACCTCCAATAAGAAGGAGGCTTCAGTGAATTTCCTTCTTGGAGGCCACAGATCTCAGACCCACATTTGTATTGGTGCTCACAGTGATTCCTTTCCCTTCACTTTTTTTTGGGGGGTGGGTGGGTGGGGAGCTTTAAAATTTGAGCTGAGGGTTCAGGCATTCTACAAATTGAAGCAGCAGTTCTGACACTCCTGGGCCCATTTTCTTAGATGGCTGGGAGCAATTGCTGGGGATGCAGAGATGAGGGGGAGCAATAGTGGAGAACTAGGCAGCCTGGGGGGAAGCATCTTGTGAGGAGGACTGCAGAATGAATAAGGAGGATCCTAGAGTAAAAACAGAGTGGCAAGGAGGAAATGAAGGGGCTGGGGAAGGGAACTAGAAAGATGTTAGGGCAAATGGAAACAAACCATGTTGACTTGACATATAGCTGGAGGCATGCAGAGGATTAGGGATGGGCATAACTCGGAAGTGTGCTATGGGAGGGTGTTGATATGTCTGTATGTGTCTGCGGCTGATTTATTTTATTCATTTACATCACACTTTTATCTCAATAATGATACTCAAGGAGGCTAGTAACATATTTAAAATGATACACGTTAAAAGCAATACAAAAAAAAAATATCAATATTTGTGTTGTATGGATGTTCGTGATTCACCACACCCTTCATGATTGCCATTTTATGAATGGGAATACCCAAGTTGGAGAATGTTACATTTTATTTATTTTTATTTTTTGCTCCACAACTCCAAGAATACCCACAGCTAACATGGCCACTAATCACACTGGCTGGGAAATTGTGGGAGATGTATTCTAAAAGATAATCTTTTTTTCGAAGCTCTGAGAATACCCCATGGCAGCCATTTCATGATAAAAAAATGAGCACCTACAATCTGAGCTGTAGGAAAGCTTTCTTGTTGGAGGGCAAATGCCAAAGGGACATGAGAAATAATGTTAATAAATAGTGAGAAATAAACATGTGCTGTACAAAAAATGGGCTAAGAATAAAATGTGTTTAACAAAAATACTTTTCTCATAAAAATGTTATCAGTATATATTTTAGAGGAAAACAAACACTCCATTTAACTTTTAGAGATCTATGACTGAAAGGGGTTGAATATTTTTATAGCTGAATGTTTCAGTCTTTTCCATCTTTGATGGCACATTTTGACAGCACGTGTGTGTGTGTGTGTGTGTGTGTATACACATATATATACTGTACATATATATATACATATACATACCTATATGCAATTGCAACAATAAGCATTATGGTGAGGTGCTGGTGTGTGTTTTTTTTAATCTATTAATGACTATAAAAGTAAATAAAGCTGCTTTTCTATAAAACCAAAGCATTACTATAAGATATGCATACTAGTGCAATGAAAAAATAACCATTAAACCCTTTGTAGTTTTGATATGATTAAAAGAGAGCATTAATTATAAACATGTATTTTAATTACCAGTAGTGAGAAACTCTTCCCTGTAGTGGTTGTATGGATAAGGTTATAATGATATTAAAAGCAGTGCAATTTATTAAAGGCTAGAAGACCATTATATGGGCTTCAATGTAAGGAATCAAGAGGGAGAATGTTGGGAAGTTTAAAGATAGTAGTGGATTGATTCAGCCTAGTAATGAAGTTACTAAACCAAACAGGAAGTCTGCAAACACTAGAAATTAGTGAGTATAGGCATGTGAAGGTTGCCAACTCTAACAAATATAAAAAGTATTTGCTGCAGGTAGAAAGACATGAATTGGGCAACTAATTCAACTCACTGAGAAATTACAGAAAAAAAATATGAGTAGACATTTCACAGAGACCAGTTTATTTAGCCTAATAGACCTAGTGCTCAGTATACCTCTCTCTCTCTGGCTTTTCTTCACAAACGAAGATTCACGAAGGACTCATCCCGCACTTTCTCCAAGCATGCTGATGACTAAAAAGGCCAATCCGAAATAAACAAGTCCGGTTGCAGAAAACACAGCAGAAGGTCTCCTTGGGTGATGTTTCCGGGTTGAGATTCTTTCTGCGTTGTTGTTTCTCCTCAAGACTTGTTCAGCGTGAGTTCTCGAATAAGGCTGCAGCTTTGTGGATAGTGCATCTCCATGCCTCCCGATGTGAGGCCAGGGCAGACCATTGTTGCTGATCAATTTGGCCGAGCCTGAGATGTTGTTTCAGGGAGTCCTTCTAACATTTTTTTGGAGCGCCCTTCTTACGCTGACCCGTGCCGGGTTCACTGTAGAGTACTAGTTTGGGGAGGTGATGGTCCTCCATCCTAGAAATGCCCTGTCCAGCACAGCTATGTTCTCAATATCATGACCTCAATGCTGGTGATCCCTGCTTGCTCAAGTATAGCAACATTCGTCACATAGTCCAGTGTGTATTTAGGATTGTACGTATACAGCGCTGATGAAAGCATTCGAGGAGTCATAAGTGGTGGTGATAGGTGACCCATGTTTCAGACCCATAAAGAAGAATAGAAAGTACAATGGCTCTATACACATTGATTTTTGTGCTTTGCCTCAGGTGTTTATTACTCCAGACTCTTTTGTAAAGTCTTCCAAATGGCTATATGTCTTTGCTAATCTGTGATTGATCTCTTTGTCAATCTTGGCAGGTGCATCAGAAATTATAGACATGTTCTCTGAAATTATAAGGACCTTTTTCATGCAAAAAATGTGCATTTCTAAAGGAAAATTCGTACAATTCAACATTCAGGTAATGCAAATAGTCATAGAATCATAGAATCATAGAATTGCAGAGTTGGAAGAGACCATGAGGGCCATCCAGTCCAACCCCCTGCCATGCAGGAAATCACGATCAAAGCATCCTGACAGATGGCCATCCAGCCTCTGTTTAAAGACCTCCAAGGAAGGAGACCCCACCACACTCCAAGGGAGTGTGTTCCACTGCTGAACAGCTCTTATGGTCAAAAAGTTCCTCCTAATGTTGAGGTGGAATCTCTGTTCCTGGAGCTTGCATCCATTGCTCTGTTCCAGTCTCTGGAGCAGCAGAAAACAAGCCTGCTCCATCCTCAATGTGACACCCCTTCAAATACTTAAACAGGGCTATCATATCACCTCCTAACCATCTTTTTTCCAGGCTAAACATACCCAGCTCCCTAAGTCTCTCCTCATAAGGCATGGTTTCCAGACCTTTCACCATTTTAGTCACCCTCCTCTGGACACGCTCCAATTTGTCAATATCCTTTTTGAATTGTGCCCAGAACTGGACACAGTATTATAGGTGAGGTCTGACCAAGGCAGAATAGAGCAGCACTACTACTTCCCTTGATCTAGACACTATACTTCTATTGATGCAGCCCTAAATCGCATTGGCCTTTTAACTTTTGCATCACACTATTGACTCATGTTCAACTTGTGGTCTACTAGGACTCCTAGATTCCTTTCACACGTAGTCTCATTCAGCCAGGTCTCCCCCATCCTAGATCTATGCATTTCATTTTTTCGCCCTAAGTGCAGTACCTTACATTTCTCCGTATTGAATTTCATTTTGTTAGCTTTGGCCCAGACCTCCAGTCTATCCAGGTCATTTTGAAATTTGATCCTGTCCTCTAGGGTATTAGCTACTCCTCCTTATTTGGTGTCATCTGCAAATTTGATAAGTATGCCCCTAATTCCGTTATCCAAGTCATTGATAAAGATGTTGAATAGCACTGGGCCCAGGACAGAACCCTGTGGCACATTCTATAACATCCAAGCCTGCTCAAAAAACAACCATTTCCTGCTACAGATAATCCATGCAAGCACCAGTGTTATTGTCTTTAGAGTGTTCCCAATGTTTCCAGGATTAAAGAATGGGGATTCTTTGCCTGATAAGTCTTTCAAAGCTGTCAGTGTTAAGATAAAGGCAGCAATGTTGGAAAATAAACAAATAAAGGTGATGGAAACAGCTGATGAGAACTACCTTATCCAGTAGACCAACATGGTCCACTAGCACATGCATGTGATACCTTGGAACAACTCAAATATACAAAGAAACCCCTCAAGCACAGCTTTTCTCTCCTAATTATGAATTGGATTTGGTGTTATGTGCCTTCAAGTCAGCTCTGATACATGGCAAACATTATGGTTTATTGGCAAGATCTATTCAGAGGAGGTTGGCCATTGCCTTTCTCTAAGGCTAAGAGAGCATGATGTGCCCAAGATCACAGAGTGGCCTTCCATGGCTGACTGAGGATATCAGCCCTGATCTCCCAGAGTGTTGATCCAACACCCAAACTACACCACACCATCTCCTTCAAGCTGTTACATTATTGTTACATTGGTAATCAAAATGACCTTATGCAAGGTCTCACTAGATATTATTGCCAGGCTGTGAAGAAATAGCCAATTAAACCCAGACGTGGAACATGTTTCCTATTGAAGTAAATTAGTTGCTAGAATGTTGTTCTTTTGGCCCTATAGTACAACTTTTCCAAAACAGTCTGTTCTGCAGGTGATGGTATTGGTGTACTGGGAAAAGCTACTCAAAACTGCATGACCTTGTAATCCTTTTATTGAAGCATTTAATGTTTCCTCTTTCAAGCAGGTAGGGCAAAAATAAATGTGCAAACAAAGTTAATCTGTATGCAGAGGATTTTTTGAATGATAAGAGAATAAAAGACTATACTGCAGGCTTATTTGTTCAGGCATACTGTCTTCAGCATTTGATACTGCACAGCAAAACAGTGAGCTTAAAAAAAATCAGGGAACATGATATTAACTGGGAAGTAAAAGTAATGCTAATGCATTGATGGCTTCACAGAAAAGAGACCACGTTAAGACAAGTGATCCTACTGGAGGAGGAAACTTGTGAAGAAACTGTTTGCCACTTGCCTTTAATATTCACCTCTTCTGATCTTGTCATATGTCCACTTTGCTTCCTGACAGCATCTAAGAGAACATAGAGAACTTTGATTTTGAAGAAATTATTCCACCTAACAGTAGAACAGATGGGACTACAGGGCCCACTTCACTGGCTGGACCAGGAGGCCAGCTCCATTTGGTTCCTCCATTCCCTGAACTATTTTTGTTCAAGCCAGTCATCTGAAGAATATCTCTCTCTGGCTTTTCTTTGCAAACGAAGATTCAGGAAGGATTCATCCCGTGCTTTCTGAAAGCGTGCTGATGACTAAAAAGGCCAATCCGAGATAAAAAAAAAAAGTCCAGTTGCAGAAAGCACAGCAGAAGGTCTCCTTAGGTGATGATTCCAGGTTGTGATTCTTTCTGTGTTGTTTCTCTTCAAGACTTGTTTGGCGTGAGTTCTGCAGCACTGTGGATAGTGCATCTCCATGCCTCCTGATGTGAGGCCAGGGCAGACCATTGTTGGTGATCAATTTGGCCGAGCCTGATATGTTGTTTCAGGGAGTCCTTGTATCACTTTTTTGGAGTGCCCCTCTTATGCTGACCTGTGGCGAGTTCAATGGGTCCCTTGCTTTGCTTGTTTTTCTCTTTGCTCCTCATCATTTTTTTCTTTTTGTGACATATTTTTTAGATGTGTGATCAGGAAGTGTTTTGTTTGTTATTTATGTTATGTGTGGTCCAAGAGCATCTTTGGCTGAAAATACTGGGATGTTCATAGAATCGTAGAATTGTAGAGTTGGAAGAGACTACAAGGGCCATCCAGTCCAATCCCTGAAATGCAGGAAATAATGATCAAAGCATCCCTGACAGATGGCCATCCAACCTCTGTTTAAAGACCTCCAAGGAAGGAGACCCCACCACACTCTGAGGGAGTGTGTTCCACTGCCGAACAGCTCTTACTGTCAGAAACTTCCTCCTAATATTGAGGTGGAATCTCTGTTCTTGGAGCTTTCATCCATTGTTCTATGTTCTAGTCTCTGGAGCAGCAGAAAACAAGCTTGCTCCATCCTCAATGTGATACCCCTTCAAATACTTAAACAGGATTATCATATCGCCCCTTAACCATCCTTTTTCCACGCTAAACATACCTAGCTCCCTAAGTCTTTCCTGATAGGGCATGTTTTAAATAAATAAAATCACTTCAGTTGTTCAGTTTTTCATACTATTCATTCTGCTGCCTACTTGCCAATTTATATTAAATTCTGGTGGTGTTGCTGAATATTTGGCTCAGAATAGGGGAGGTATTCAATGAACACATTTATAAAAGCAATCAAATCTGCATACATTTGTTGAACTGCTTGGGAGTGCAGGGTGTGTTTTATTAGGGCCAAAGCAGAATTTTCTTCATGAATAAATCCAATAGCCTACACAGTCTATCCAGTCATAACACAGTATTATGGTAAGCAGCAACAAACGCTGAAATCCAATTGCTAGTTCCAACTAGAGTAGATCCACTGAATCAGTTGCTGAATGGTAAGTAAACACTTATGCAAACACCATTGATTCAGCTGGGAGTCTATTCCAGTTGGAGGAAAATCCTGCATTGGTGAGATCTTCACGGTTTGGGACATCTGAAAAATGTGTGTTCTACAGAACAAAGAACAGTCTGTGCAAAAAGAAAAAAAAATGTGTAGAAACAGTATATTCAGTGCATAAAATGTTGTTTTCTGTGCAAAAATGTCACACATTAATTTTATGAAGAATAAGTTCTGAACTGTGAATAGCATTCAAAAACTGCACAGTTTTCAAAGACTTTGTTGCAGTGGGCAGAAGATTGCTAAAATAACTTGTATCTTCCTTTAAAAAGGAAATTATTTAAGCATTACATTGCTGAACTTTCAGTAAACAAGGAGATCTTGTAGCATCTTTGAGACTTTTTCAAACAGGGGGGGGGAAACCCCACGGAGGTCAGGAGAAGAATGGAGCTGTTGCACTTACAGCACTCCATTTCAGATGGCACCGTCCTCCTCCCAACCTTCCTCTGTGCTGCAGGCATGAGAAACACACCACTTTTATTGGCATAAAACCCCTGTCAATAAAAAGCGGCACCTGCAGCATGGAGGAAGCACAGGGTAAAGTTGGGAGGAGGATGGTGCCGTCTGAAACAGAGCACTGTAAGCACGACAGTGCCGTTCTTCTCCCAACCTCCTCATGGGGGGTCCCCTCATTTGAAAAAGTCCTAACTGAGAGACAGAAAATTGTTACAAACACAACTTAGGTTCCCACCCAAACTGCACTACCAACTGGGAACCACTATAATAGTGCTGATTTTTTTATAATGTAATAAAGACAATAGATTTATAAAGATTATGCATGTATTATTGTGGTTTTTGATCATATAGTGATCACATACTACCAAGGAACTCAGTGTTTTGCAATTCCCACACACAATATTCAGAAATGATAGTAACACCCATATGGTGTAATGTGAGTATAACAATGTTTTAAAATATTATATGACTATTCAAAATAATAATCACACTCATATAGTGTGTGTAGCAAAAACTTTGTAGTTTCACTTACAGAAACCTTATATATTAAGGAACACAATCTTGTTCATGAAACAATAATCAGACTTGTATAATGTGGTATCTATGGGGAAAGTATACTTAATAATAAATAATTGTGGTTATTGTTCATGAAAACATTAATCAAACTCATGTAGTGTTGCCACTTACAAAAATGAAACTGCCATTGACAATTTTTAAATTAACACTGTTTTCCAGTATCAACAAACACAACGATGTCCTTAAAGTTTAGCATCATGTGAATTAACAGCAGCAATTCTATGATCATGGAACCAATTAGTTAAGTTTTTGTGACAATGTGTAAAGATACAGAATATTATACTTAGTCACATAAACATTTATAACTGAATACTAGGTAACAGTCCGGTAACACTTTCTCTATTCGTTAACTGTTTTGCTGGTACAAGGTGACAATCCAGTGATATAATGCTTTCACTATCCAATGCTTTCACTATCCATTCTAGGAGTGGTACAATTAGTGCAAGTTTATACTCTGCTAGTTAAATGGAGTAGTCAGATGGGATAGAGAGTATGATGGGTGGAAGAATAATAGAGCTTAGGAAGAATCCTAATGTCAGAAAATATTCCTTTGCCCCACGAAAGCATTATGTTATGTATCCAAAACAAGTGGTGTAAGTTAGCATACTCCCATTGACAACTGCACAGTACAGTTGCTATTTCTCCCTCTTTTTTCCACATCTTCAGCAAGGATAGGATTCTAACTAGTTAATATTTTCTTTGCATGGGCTCAATGTGTGCAGAAGACACTGATGCAGCACCCCTGGCTCTTACCCCAGTACTGTATGCCTCCTCCTGCAATATTCTGTCTGTCTGCCCATCTGTCTCATATATTGAAGTAGAAAACTTGATTCCTGGACAAAAGGTAGAATTTGTCTGCAAGCAAGAGTGTATATTGTGCAGTATATTTTGTTGGATTTTGCATAAGAAGAGATGTCTGTGCAAAAGAAATCATGTTTTATGCAAAAAAAAAGTGTGGGTTTTTAAAGACAAAATGGGGGGGGGGATCCTGACATGTAAATAGTAATTGAAAATGACACACTTTCTCAGCAAGGTAGTTCCATGTGCTAACACAAACTTTTTTTTTTTTTTTGCCAAGGATAAGTAAATGTGCATGTTCTTTACATAGCTACCTGATACAATTTAAGAGGATTTAGATTTAATTAGTTAAGAATTGTGCAAATCAGAATAATATGTTGGCTCATCATTCTGTCTGTTTCCGGTGACCTGTGTCTTATTCCTTCATTCTACGGCTTTGAGGACAAAACAATGCTGCAACATTTTCTGTGCATGGTTCCAGAGTGCTATGCCTCTTTATCTTCATACACAATGTGTTTATTTGTGACTACTGATCAGGGAGATCACTGCCAAAATGGCATGCCGTATGCCAACAGAAACCAATAATTGATCAAAATCATCCCAGTGTTCTAAAAACATGAATGTCTCAGCATGGATTTGTCTTTAAATGTTCCATAATAGTCTTGTCCATTTATAAATCAGTTGCTCACCTCTATAAAACAAGACAGGATTCATATGGACAATGCCAAGATTAAGCTACCTTGATTTGTAATACTGCCAAAGCCAGTTTGGAAAGAGCTCTAAATATGATTACACACAGCTGAATCAGAATATCAGATACTCTAGACATGGTAGCATTCTCTCTCTCTCCAGGATGACAAATACAGTCAATTCTAAATATCATTTTAGTTTGCAATCCTATTTCACTTCATCATTTCCATTTGTGACTCTTTTTGAATTAAATTACCATTAATCATTTGATTTACCTGATTTCTTTTCCCCTAAAGCAGTGCTTCCCAGACATTGGTCCTCCAGGTGTTTTGGATCATTTCCCAGGAGTCCTGGCCACCCTGGCTAACAGTCAGAAATTCTGGGAAATGAAGTCTAAAACACCTGGAGGACCAAAATTTGGGAACCACTGCCCTAAAGTATCACTTTTCTTCCACTTTGAAATGTGTATTTTATTTTTATACACTCTGCAAATCACCCAGCAATTCAGATTCAAGAACATTTGTATATCTCATCTGGGAATCAACAAAAAAGCTGTGGTTTTTACCTTAGAAAATTAATATTTAGAGTATATTAGCAATGTTTAAATGATAATATTCTATCACATGTTCCCTAAAAATACATTCAAACTGGAGGATCCAACTGAGGCAAAAGATTGTTAAGATTTTGGAGGAAACTTACAATGATTGCCTCCAATCTCACTTCACTAAATGCATTCCTGAAATTTTTCAACAAGATCTCATACATTCAAAATTTTCTATCAAGTTCAGCAAAATATCAGGCAATTTTCTGGATCTCTCAGCGGCTTTCGATACGATAGATCATGGCATTCTCCTGGATCGCCTGAGTGGGTTAGGAATCAGAGGCACTGTGCTCCAGTGGTTCCGATCCTTCCTCTCAGGCAGGTCCCAGAGGGTGCGGCTCAGGGACAGCTGCTCCAGCAGAAAGGAGCTTACTTGTGGTGTTCTTCAGGGTGCCATCCTGACCCTGATGCTGTTTAACATCTATATGAAGCCGCTGGGTGAGATTATTCGGAGTTATGGGGCTGGGTGTTATCAGTACGCTGATGACACCCAGATCTATTTCTCCTTGTCCCGATCATCGGCCTCAAATTCCAATGGCATCTCTCCTCTTAATGACTGTCTTAAAGCAGTAATGGGCTGGATGAGGAAAAACAGATTGAGATTAAATCCGGACAAAACGGAGGTGCTCACGGTAGTGGCCCCAAAACCAGGAGTTGGGTTGCAACCTCCAGTCCTTGATGGGGTCACACTCTCTGTTAAGGACTGTGTTCACAGTCTGGGGGTGCTCCTTGATTCATCGCTTCAGATGGCGAGTCAAGTGAATGCAATGGTCAGGAGCGCTTGTTATCAGCTTCGGCTGATACGCCAGCTGAGCCCTTTCCTGGAAGTAAGGGGCCTCAAGACTGTGGTGCATGCGCTGGTAACCTCTCGTCTAGATTTCTTCAATGTGCTCTACATGGCTTGGTCCGGAAACTTCAGTTGGTACAAAATATGGCAGCCAGAGTGGTCTCGGGAACATCTAGAAGAGACCATATAATTCCAGTATTAAAATCTCTCCACTGGCTGCCTATCAGTTTCCGGGCCCAGTATAAGGTGTTGGTTATTACCTTTAAAGCCCTAAATGGCTTGGGTCCAACTTATCTCTGGAACCGCCTCCTCCCATACAATCCTCCCCACGCACTCCAGTCCTCTGGGAGGAATTTGCTTCAGCCACAAAAATCTAGGCTGTCTGCAACCTCCCAGGGGGCCTTTTCGGTAATCACCCCCAATTTATGGAATGGCCTGCCAAACGAGAGCCATCAGCTGACGAGCTTGAGTAGCTTTAAGAAAGCACTAAAGACGGATCTCTTTCGGCAGGCCTTACCTAATTAGATTCCGGCCTCAGGAGCTGCGTCTCCTGGCTTTTTAAAATCATGTATATATTTGTTTTTAATGTGTTTTTAGTTAGATGGTTTTAATTTTATAGTGTTTAATGTCTTTTTGTGGGGGTGGGTGGTGTTTTTAGTCATTATTATAATGTTTTAATTGTTGGAAGCCACCCCAATTGTTTTTAGCAGAGGGGCGGGGTATAAATAATAATAATAATAATAATAATAATAATAGTAGTTTCTTTTAGGGCTTTATCAGACCAGGCAAATATGGTATCATAAGGATGCCTAATGATCACGAAAGGACATGAATATCAGACAACGTTGCCTTTTCATAATAATATATTGTGAAAAACCCATTCCTTTTTATTAACAGGCCAAGCCTTCAATTGATCTCCCATGGCAATTTGTTGCTGGCATTGCCAGTGTTTGAATCCTCATGCCATTGTGCTCATGTAAATACAGCATCAATGGGCAAGCACTTCTGGGTGAGATCACGACAGCCAGGTAGGGGATGCTCTTTTTATGACAACTCCCCTCCCCATACACTTGGGACTTTTTAAGTGTGTTGTTCTGCTTTCCTGTACTTTTTATGTGTTTATTTTGCTTTTATTTTTGAATTTCCCTCACTAGTGTCTTCTCATGAGAATCAGTGAGATCTTGAACCCAGAAGTGAATGGTGCTCCATTCACTCTCCATTAGTGCCTGGGCGCCTGTGAATGCTGCTAAAGATAGGTCTGATCAAGGGGGTTCTTTTGCTAGCATAAAAATATTTTAAAATATGCCGGCAAAAGAATATTAATGAAGATGGTGGTGGTCTGATAAAGTCCATAATCAGTCAAAAGAGCTTCAAGAACTTTAAGAAAAGCCATTAATAATTTCTTAAGATTTTCACTACATCTTCGGGACTCCAGTTGTGTACATGGAAGGAACTTTGTAGAAAACAATGCTAGATTGTGTTGTTATCTTGGAAATGATATGGTACTATAGACCTTACATGATGAAGGTTCAGCACAGTACCTCAATTACAGAGAACTGCTCCCCCCCAAGTTATATTTTGTGACAGCCCTCTTAACTCCACTTTTTAGAAACAAACTTTGTGGGACTGGTAGGAAAGAGACACCTGGGGTTTGTTTTATAATCTAAGGTACCAAAATAACGTGACCAAACTTGATTGTAACTCAGCTTGGTCTCAGGCAGCAAATGATCTTGGGCTGGCCCTGACTATGATATCACTAAATTTGGAGAAAGCCATAGTAAACCATCTAACAGAGCTGAAGAACTACCTCAGTATTAGTTCTGCCAATCAGTGGCAACTCAGGGCTTCCATGTCTGTCAGGCTGTGAATCCCCTCTGGAGTTTAGCATAAACTTCAGAGAATTACCCATGGCAGTAGCACCCTTAAATCTCAGAATAAAATCCAGAGCAGATTCATCACTGCATTGACATAAAAAACATCAACTGCCCCACCAGTGATGACATTCATTTTAATCCTTGAACATTTTAATCCTTGAACAGAAAAGGTGACTTTCCTCATATCTCCAGGTAGTTCATGGTCCACGTGGCTTATCATACCAAATCATATAATGAATATGTTCAGTGGGCTTACTACCAGGAAACTGAATACAAGATTGTAAACAAAAGCAGTTATAGCATAATTTATGATTTTTTAAAAAACCTTAAAGCAAAAACTGTGCATTTTTACTAGAAGCAGTGGTAGAGTAAATTTTGGAGTGCCAGCCAGGCTCATATTACCACAATCATGATAGTCACACCCCAAATAATGTCCGAAAACATTGACATCTTTGGTGATCTGTCAAAAAAAGAGATCTCTTAAAATTTTCATCTATACTTGGTCAGGATCAGGTTGTTTGTTTGTTTGTTTGTTTGTTTTGCAAAGCTAATAATTTTTGCCCTCTCAAGACCAAGCTAGCCCTAGTGGTGCAGTGGTTAAATGCCAGTACTGCAAGCCACCACGTTACAAGTTCGATTGTAGCGGGCTCCAAGGTTCACTCAGCCTTTCATCCTTTCTTAGGTCAGTAAATTGAGTACCCAGCTTGTGGGGCCAATTAGCTAACACACATTGGAAACTGTTTAATGCATTGTAGATGTGTAAACAGCTATTGCTTAAAACAATTTGTAAGCCGCTCTGATAGCCGTGTGGCTGAAGAGCAGGGTATAAATAACTAACTAAATAAAAAAAAATACTTTGATGATCAGGAGGATGGTGATGCATTTTATTTACATCAGTCTTTTCCCCAAAACTGGACTTAAGGAAGCTTACATGTTAAAATGAACCCACTACAAAAGATAATTAAAGTAGAATGAAAATATTAATATGAAAACAAATTTAAAAATGCAATTAAAAATGATAAAAAGCAGTTTAAAACAGTATGTTTTAAACAATAGAGCTGTTAAAAAAACTTGGGACATCAAGAGTCTACAGGTAGCCACTAAGAATGCCCTAGCTTACATACCCAGTAGTTTCTCCTTTGAAGATGGTGGGACTGAAAGAATGGCTTCACCTGAGGATCTTAGCATCTGGCCATGCTCATTGAGGGACTTAAAACAAATAAGGCTGCAGCATTGTGGATCGTGCATCTCCATGCCTCCCGATGTGAAGCCAGGGCGGACCAGTGTTGGTGATCAATTTGGCCAAGCCTGAGATGTTGTTTCAGGGAATCCTTGTATCCCTTTTTTGGAGCACCCCTCTTACACTGACCCATGGCGAGTTCACTGTAGAGTACTATTTTTGGGAGGTGATGGTCCTCCATCCTAGAAACATGCCCTGCCCAGTGCAGCTGTGTTTTCAACATCATGGCCTCAATGCTGGTGATCCCTGCTTGCTCAAGGACAGCAACATTCGTCACATAGTCAGACCAGTATATATTTAGGTTTGTACATATACAGTGCTGATGAAAACATTTGAGGATCGTAAGTGTTGGCGATAGGTGACCCATGTTTCAGGAGAATAGACAGTACAATGGCTCTATACACACTGATTTTTGTGCTTTGTCTCAGGTGTTTGTTACTCCAGACTCTTTTGTAAAGTCTTCCAAATGCACTATATGCCTTTGCTAATCTGTGATCGATCTCTTTGTCGATCTCGGCATCTGAGATGATGCTTCCGAGGTAGATGAACGGCTGAACGGACTTAAGCACAGATTTGCCTATGGCAGTGTGGGGATGGTGGTGTTTGTCCTGTGCTGCAGGCTGGTAGAGAACTTCCATTTTCTTCAGATTGACTTCCAGCCCAAAAAGCTCTGCAGCTGTTGCAAAGCAGGATGTTAGGCGCTGCAGAGCTGCTTCTGTGTGGACAACAAGGGCAGCATCATCAGCGAAGAACAGCTAATGGACTAGATAGTTTAGAGTCTTAGTGCAAGCCCTCAGATGGCTTAAGTTAAACAAGCTACCATCAATATGGTAACGTATATAGATGCCATCTTATTCTTCGAGCTCTGCCGTAGCCCTTTGGAGCATCATACTGAAGAAGATTGTAAATAAATTTGGAGCAAGAACACAACCTTGCTTCACTCCATTAGTTATTAGAAAGGACTCTGAAAGAGCATCGCCATATCTGATTTGACCGTGCTGGCCCTGATGTAACAAGATAATCATTTTAAGGAATTTGGGGGGACATCCTCATCTTTCCAGGATCTTCTGCAGACCTTTTCTACTCACAGTATCAAAGGCTTTGGTAAGGTCGACATATGTTACATAGAGTCCCTTGTTCTGCTCTCTTCATTTCTCTTGCAGTTGTCTAAGGGCAAATACCATGGCTGTAGTACTCCTATTGGCTCTGAAGCCACATTGGCTTTCAGGAAGAAGTTGTTCTGCAACAGCAGGAACTAATCTGTTCAGGAGTATCCTTGCAAGGATTTTTCCAGCAGTAGAGAGCTGTGTTATACCTTGATAGTTTGAGCAATTGGATTTTGCTCCTTTTTTCTTGTATAGGGTGATGATGACTGCATCTCAGAGATCTGATGGCAGTTCCCCTTTTTCCCAGCAATTCACAAGGAGTTCGTGGATTTTTTCATGGAGTACATAACCTCCATGTTTCCAAACTTCAGGTGGGATTCCATCAATCCCAGCTGCCTTGACATTTTTCATCTGCTGTATGGCCTTAAGGGTCTCTTCCAAAGAGGGAGCTATGTCTAGTTCATTATTCATCAGTTTTTGTATCATATGTTGGATAGCTGAGTCTTAGACTACTCGGTTGGCACTAAAGAGACTTTGAAAGTGTTCAGCCCATCAATTCAGGATGGGGCTTTATCAGTAATTAATGTAGCTCCGTTAAAGTTCTCTTACTGCCAGCGAAGCCTCATTGATGCTGCAGGAGGTAAGTGTGTGTGTGTGGGGGGGCTTTTGCCAGCATAAAAAGGCTACAATTTATGCCAGCAAAAGAATCCTTCAAGGGGGTGGTCTGATAAGGTCCTAAGTCCACATTCGTTGCCATGCTCATTGTTTGTTTGTTTTTTGACATCAAGGGTGTAATTTGGGCAGAATGGGTTCCAGAAGGCAGAACAGTGAACCAGCATTGTTATAAAGATATTTTGACAAAGCTGAGAGAAAGAGTCAGTGGGGGGGGGGAGGCCAGAATTGTGGAAATATGGTTTTATTCTTCAAGACAATGCACCTGCTCACACAGTACTTTCTGTGAAGCAGTTTTTGGCCAATAAATGCATTACTACACTTGAACATCTTCCATATTCACCAGATTTGGCACCATGCAACTTTTTCTTTTCCCTAAAAAGAAATTGGTGCTTAAAAACCACGTTTTGAGTCAATTGATGAAGTAAAGAAGAAAATGGCAGCTCTGTTGAAACAGCTGACAGAAACTGATCTGCTCCATACCTTTGACCAGTGGAAAACAATACTGCATAGGTGTGCGAGTGTGAACAGGGAGTATATTGAAGGGGACAAGCATTAGAATTGTAATACATATAAATAAAGACGGGTTATTGTATTAGTCTCATCATTTTATAGGCAAACCTTCTATCCTGGAGACTAATGAAGCTGCTGTGATGTTGAGTTAATACACTATTTTCAACAACAACAACAACAACAATAATACTGAGTTATTTATTACCCACCTCTCCCCTCAGGATCGGGGCGGGGTACAACATCACAATGCATCACTCTCTCTCTCTCTCTCTCTCTCTCTGGCTTCTCTTCGCAAACGAAGATTCAGGAAGGACACATCCTGCGCTTTCCGCAAGCGTGCTGATGACTAAAAATGCCAATCCGAGATAGACAAGTCCGGTTGCAGAAAGCACAGCAGAAGATTTCCTTGTGTGATGTTTCCGGGTTGTGATTTTTTCTGCGTTGTCATTTCTCTTCAAGACTTTTTCGGTGTGAGTTCTCAAATAAGGCTGAAGCATTGTGGAAAGTATGTCTCCATGCCTCCTGATGTGAGGCCAGGGTGGACCATTGTTGGTGATCAATTTGGCCAAGCCTGAGATGTTGTTTCAGGGAGTCCTTGTATTGCTTTTTTGGAGCGCCCCTCTTACACTGACCCGTGGCGAGTTCACTGTAGAGTACTATTTTGGGGAGGCAATGGTCCTCCATCCTAGAAACATGCTCTGCCCAGTGAAGCTGTGTTCTCAATATCATGGTCTCAATGCTGGTGATCCCTGCATGCTCAAGGACAGCAACATTCATCACATAGATGCCAAGATTGACAAAGAGATCGATCACAGATTAGCAAAGGCACATAGCGCATTTGGAAGACTTTACAAAAGAGTCTGGAGCAATAAACACCTGAGGCGAAACACAAAAATCAGTGTATATAGAGCCATTGTACTGTCTATTCTCCTTTATCACATACAATTCAGTACAATTCAAGTAAGTTATAAATTACAATACAATACAATACAAGCAGGTTATACAATTTTTATACAAGTCAGAAATCAATACAGACAAACATTGCAGACAATTACAAACAGCTGTACAGTGCAGCCAATATAACTGCCAGTAGATGGTGCTGCTGGAACTGCAGGAGTGACATTTTTTTCAGAATGCATCGTACAATGATAAACGACATGCTGCTTTTTTAGAAACCGTATTACCATACTAGTTTCCACAGCACATCACCCCAGCTCTTAATAAGCTGGTCCTCATTTTACTGACTTACAGAAGGCTGAATCAACCTGGAGGGTCCTGGGATCAAACCTATAGACTCAAGATCTAACATGAGGTATAGACTCAAGATCTAACATGAGGGTTTTTTGGCTGCAGTGTTGGCTGCATTAGCTTACTGCGCCACCAGGGCCCCCCCTTGGTCTTGGCTAAGCCCTTGGCCTGCAGTTTTGCAAAACTGATGCTGATGTTCAGAAGTCACTAGAAATCCATGAATCTACTTGCTGTATTTCAGCCAAGGGAGAAACTTACTGCTCTGACTTTTCTTCAGTTTTCCATATAGTAGGCCATAATCTTCCAGCTACATCTCAATAGCAACACATCAAAATTCAAATAGCTTTATCTTCACAGCTGTTGAATAGCCTAATATACTTGATGCTATTAATCATAAAGATATTTACTGTGTACTTAGGCTATACAGAAATTGTTTTATGTATTCTATACTATATTTATGTTGCACAAGCACTTTTGTTCATATTCACTTTTCTTACCAAATGAGATGTATTTTTTCTTCACTTTCCTTGTCAAATGATGACACATAGGATTTGTTGCCACAAAATACCATGTTTATTTTGAAAAATTGTCTTTGAATCACATTGCCTGGAAAGCTAGCCATGGATTGCCAAACCCTGTGTATTTGTCTGGTGATATAAAGTTGTAATAGCAAAATCCCTTAGAGTAAAGGCTAAAAGAACATTAAGCTAATAATAGTTATTTCCATGTTGCCCTAAACAACTCCCATATACTTAGAAGTTCTATTTCCCATCCCTGAACAAATTCATTGTGTCAATTAATAACAGAATACCATACATACCTATTCATAAGTAAACCCAGATGAATAAGTAAGTAAGATTTATACCCAGGACAGTGTTATAGATTGCAGTTTCTAAGGCATCAATTTAGTCATTAGGGCCCTTTCACACTACACACCTGTATCAGTTTCTTTATACTTTAATTGCTGTGGTTCCATCCACTGGAATCTGTAGTTTATGAGATATTTTGAATTCTCCACCAAAAAACCAAAAACACTAATCTCTCATTCAAGTTACAGATCTCAGGTATCTACAGTATGGAGTCATGACAGTTATAGTGGAATCAAAGTGCTATATTTGTGCGGGGTGAAAGTACCCTTAATCCCAAAATGTTCTTAATTGCTATTAGAGTAAATCCCTAGAATCAATGGAAGTTATATAACAGCTGATTTGGCAATTCCCATTTGTTCAGTAGATCTATTGTGGCTGAAACAAACAAATAGATTTAAGACTAAATATCTATGAAGTTTCTGCTTCCTTATTAGCTACTCTGTTTTTTCAACATAAATCTAGAAGCCACATATTTATTTTGCCACATAAGGCAATCCTCTGATGGATAATAAAGTTCTTTGATAATGTTTGGATTCAACAGGAGGAGGTTCAAAATTATAGTGCATAATGGAATTAGGCACTGATGAAGCATGGCACACATCATTCAGGGACATTGTTGTATGTGCCTTCAAGTCAATTCTGACTTGTGATGATTCTATCATATGATTTTCTTGACAAGATTTTTCCGAAGGAGATTTGTCATTGCCTCCCTCTCGTGCTGAGAGAATGTGACTTGCCCAGGGTCGCCCAATGTATTTCCATGGCTGAGCAGGGATTCAAATTAAGATTGCCTGGAGAATTATTTATTTATTTATTTAATCTAGTGTTGTAGTCCAACACTAAAGCCACTAGCTCACACTGGTTCTCATTCAGAGATATACACAGAGCAATAAAAAAGCCAGTATGATGTAGTGGTTAGATAGTTGGGTTGGAGAGTCATAGTTAAAACCCAAACTCAGCCTTGACTCTCATTAGATAACCTGGGGCCAAATCATTTCCTCATAGCCTCATAGTACCTCACAGGAGGGAAGCATGGGAAGCATTTATGTTGTAAATCTTGAGCTCCTTGGAGAAACAGAAGGATATAAATGTGACAAATATTAAGATATACTTAAATGTGAACTGTCTCAGCCTGCAATCCTAGGGCTTGTCTACAGTATTAAAAACCCAGAATCTCCCTGCGAATTCCTCAAATCTGTAGTGATCAGGCCACATGGAGTATGGCCTTTTCCTGAATCTGAGGAGATCAGGCCATGCATTGCATGGCCCACATTCAGGGCATTCAGGGCTATTTTACCTACATGTGAACTTTTGATGATTCACATTGTTATCTGCATTTTTGGTGTCTCCACCACGACCATGACCATTTTAAAGCTTAGGAGACAGTTCCCAGCTGAAGGGAGAGGTTTTATCCCTTCCCCTGGATCAGCAGTGCTGCCTCTGCCCACTCTCTGCTTGCCTGTCACTTCCTTCAAGCACTTTCATTGCTTTCTTCAAGCTCCTCTTCCTGCAAAGGGAGAGTGTGTGGAGGCAGTGCTGCTGAGCCAGGGGAAGGGAGAAAAATTATCTCTTTGGCCAGGAACTTCTTCCTGAGCTTTAAATTGTGGTCAAGGTGGCGGCGACAAAACTCCAAAGGGACAGTGAAGACAAGGTACTCCATGACCCTGCAAAGAATAATCATGGGAAGGGCTTTGGGGCGAATGAAGGGGCATGCAGGCAGAACTCAATTTGGAATTTCTGCCCCACAGATATACTTGCATTGGCATAAGTCTCATTGAAATCAGTGAGACTTACTTTTGTGTGACCATATATAGTTTTGTGCTTTAGTTTCTTACTTTGGTCTCTCTCCCCTTTTGTAAGTGAAAATCTCATTGGACCTATAACATCCTTTTTTTTTAAAGGGGGGGGGTTCAATGGGGAACTAAGAGTTGCTTTTGAGGCTGTCACTTGGTTGCCCCTGTCTAAAATTAGACACTCCCACAAGGATCATTGCAAAAATAATAATAATGGATTTTGAATGTGTTGGGACCACAGTTGATAGCGCTTATTTTGCTGGGGAGTGTGTGTGTGTGTAGGTGCACTGTCAGATGACATGGAGGGCCACCAGCAGTTAAAGTGATTTACCTTGGATATCTTCCAGCAGAAGCTTTACAAGGAAGTATTTAATCAGAAGCTATTAGACTAAGCTCTGGAAGCAGTTTCTAAAGTACATGGAACTCTGATCATAATCATTTGTTAACATGACACATCAAGGGAACCAGTTTCCTTGAAGCAATGTAAGACTTAAGAAAACAGTGTGGTATGAGGTGAAGGAGTCAGATCATGGTCTCTTTTTGGGGGAAAATATAATTTTTTACTTTAGCAAAAAGGCCTGTTAGTACTTTTAGCCATTACTTTCCTGGTTTTGCCCTGTCCTTTCTTGCTGCAGAACAGGACAAAACAAGGGGATATTTCTGCTATCCATTATCCATAAATTCACAATTTCACTCACCTTATGAAAAGAGAACAAAATCACTTTCCTCCCCGCCCCTCTTTGTATGTATGTCTGTGTGTCTGTGTATCTCAGGCCATGGGGGGGGCAAGTTCAGGTTAATTGATCCCCTCCCTCTTCTACTGATAGAAGTTCATGACATTGCTTGGGAGGGCTAACTGTATGCAACAAGCATTATTTCCTTTGATATGTGGTTATAGTAACAAAATAACAGGGACGGCCCAACAACACTTTAGGTTCACTACTTACCGTGTTATATGAGCACTGAACTTTCTTAGTGAAATCAATGGGAGTCTCCTTTTCCACAGCTTGCTCAAAGTGATTAGTAAGTATAAGTGATCAAGCATTATCCTACACCGGGGACAGGTAATATCCCGGTGTTGGTGGGCTGCATTTCAACCCTCCGCTCAACTCACCAGAGCCCACAATGCTGAAATTCAGCAGCTGGAACCAAGGTTTTACTACAATGACCTTCAGAATCCCTTGACAAATATTCCAGAGAGCATTACAGATTGAACACAAGACCCCCCCATTTTTTTGCTCTATTTGGGAGCTGACATATGGGGGGAAAAGGAAACCACTTCTCCTTAAATGTACTATCCCCTTCCTACTTCTGGATACCAGATAATTTCTCCATTAATAAATTTTCCCATACTTTTACTCACCAACCCTCTAACGTTAATTGGCCTGTTTTCCAATGTTTAGTTATCTCCTGTCTTGAGACAACTAATAAGAATCTGATAGTATATTTACACTTAAGACCTCTGTTGGCAGTGTAGTAATGCCTTCAGTTTCAATAGGGATGTAATTCTTCACTCAGAGGAAACAATGAGTAGTTTTAAGCAATTTTCTTCTTGTTGTAAGAAAATATTTGGAAACTGTACAGTTTTCACAGATCATCCACTGTTCAGGATGTTACCCAGCCCTGACACCCCCTTCCTCTAATAATTCATAATTTGGCAATATTGGACAGTTCACGAGGTCTGAGGTAGACAAGGGCCAAGAGCAATTAGGTTCAAGTGAAGGTCACCCAAAAGCATTGTCAGGAGTTAGAGACTGAATTCCATTATAAAATGGCCAAACAAACTGCAGAGTCATGCTGAGTCATAATGGCTGAATCCATGAACTGCCTAGTCTCCCTTAGGTACAGAAGGAGGGTTCTTATTGGTGTGTAAGATCATGTGGTTGAGTAAGCCACTGCCCTGCTACTGTCTATATAAGAGAGCTCAGAAAAGAGCTCACTTTTCTTCCTGTGAATGCTGAGGCCTGGTGAAGCAGTTTCTCCTTGGATTGTAAATATTTGTATATATTGCAACTGTTTGAATTTGAAGATAAAAGTGCCTCTTGTTTATTTGGACGTCAAACACTCTGCGTGTGAATATTCTTGGGAACAGGTTGCTACTGAGCCTACTGAGACAGTTTTTTGGCTTCTGCTGGGGATTGCATGTCCTATCATTCCCTGACAAGGCTAACAAAGTTGTCTTGGAAATTCCCCAAACAAACATGCCTAGAACTATATTAATGAGAATCCTCTTCGTCAGAGTTATTAAGGAGGGATGTACTAATCTGCCCTGGACGCACCTGACAGTGTGTCATACTCCAAAACAAATAATGATCAGAATTCTCATTATCCACAAAATGTCTTTCCCTCACACCTTTTCCTCCCCACAATATGGAGCTGGCCATAAACCCATCAACCTTAATATCTCAACCATTAACAGCAATCAACAAAGCTGGAGTTTTCTTTGTTTAACTATTGGAAATACATCTAAGCATTGTTTTACAGTCAAAAAACCACTTAAGGGTACTATATTGGATATAAATATTAACCTCAAATAATAGCTAAGTGTGCATAATTCTTCTCATACTGTCACTCTGGTGGACTGCTGTTGCACCCTCAGATTCATTTCTGACTTTATTTGTTGCATGAATTTCTGCTCTTCAGAGAGGTAAATATAGCCCAATCTTCCTGAATCTATTCCTCTATCCCTGTATTTCTACCTTGACTCTTCATTAGCCTTGTGAGGTTGTTTTGTGAATGGGTGTGCATGAGTGAATGCTTCTATGATTATTTTCCATTAAAAACCATTTTTATTTCATTTTGGTTTGGAGTCTCATCTGAGTACTGGAATACACATGTGCAAAGGTACCGTAAGTAACCTGGCCTCTCACAGACATACCTTTGAGCTAACTAAAATTCACTAACTTAATATCATAATTTTAGTGTTCCAAGTGGGTCCCATGGAACCCCCCCCCCCAGCAATTTGGGTAGCAGATTTATTCTGCACACAATCTACATGGGGAATTTTTACATAGAAATAAATAATTTTCTGTGCAGAAAATTATTTCCTCTGTACAGAAAGTAATATATCTGCACGGAAATATTATTTTCTATGTAAAAATAACTTTTTCTGAAAAGGTAATGGCAGATTCTGCAAGGGGGGAACAAACAAAAGAGTGCATATTTTGTGCTGAATGAGTCTTGACTTTAAAAATTTTCATAACTCCAGGTTTCTACTTGTCAGGCTTTCCCAAATTACCTTGTGTGAACACAGATACAGTTGTCCCTTCATATTCGCTGGGGTTTGGTTCCAGGACCCCCCATGGATACCAAAATCCATGAATACTCAAGTCCCATTATATGCAATGACACAGCAAAATGGTGTCCCTTATATAAGACGGCAAAATCAAGGTTCGCTTTTTGGATTATTATTTTTTTAAAATATTTTCAAGCCATGAATACTTAAATCTGTGCATACCAAATCCATAGATATGGAGGAACAACTGCATTTTCTTTACATAGGTGAATAAGAATAAGACAGGTCACCTCTCCCTCCCCCATTTACACAAGGGATACATTCCTGGACTTATTGCAGATAATTGAAATGATATATAATAGTGAACTGCTAAATTATACCATAGAATCATGCCAGATCACCTAGAAAATGCCTAGAGAGAACACCTCTCTAGGTATCTGGCATGACGTCCCGGAGAGATTGACCATAGAGTCATGCTGCATGACCTCCTGGTGCCTAGAGAGGACCTTCAGTGCAACTCTATGGTTGCAACTCTATGGTTTCACTTCAGATGCCTAGAGAGACCTCCCACCTATCACAGGTAAGTGAAACTGCAGGGACTGATCACAGGGCAGAAATCAGAGCATGGCAAAGTTATTTTTGCTGTTGTTGTTGTGCTGAGCATTCCCCAGCCAGCCTTAGCTGATCTCTTACAGATTTTGAGCTAGCTTGGCAGCATTTTTACTTTTTAATGAGTGTGCATCCCCCATGTACTCTCTAAGATATCTTTAAGACAAGATGCCTTCAAAGTACTGTTTTAGTTGGATTGATTGTTTAATGCTTTTTAAACTTTTGTACCACATATTATTTTAGCTATTTTGTTTTAACTTTTATTGCAAGACACTTTGAGTCCCATTTTGGGAGAATGGTGGGATATAAGACCACACATAAATGTCAGTGTACTCATAATGCCGTAAGTTCAGTATATAGTGAATGAATCCAAGATGGGCCATCGTACTTGGGGAAAACCCTAATATTTCCATCATGAGTTCTTCAGTACAAAAAAATGTGCTTGCAAGTGGTTTGCATTTTGGGTTATCTACCATTCTTCCTCTTCTCTAATTTGCTCCATGTTTTAAAAAAATGCAGCACTGAAATTATCCTTACATAGCTTATTAATAGTGCTTCCAGGTGATAGATGTCCTTTTCATACTGCAACTACTTCGAGTGTCTATTTATTTTTCTCACTTTTTTCTCTTCACCAGCGACTTTCCCCCCATAGAATATGAGTTAAGTATCATTTTCTCTGAGTTATGTTTGCAGCATGCAAATTGCATTTTAACAATAGGGGCAAGAAAATAGGAAGGTCTTGCCAGAATTCACATACACTCTCTGCAGCATCATGATAAATTCCTTCTGCTATCTTTTGACCTTGATAATAGCATCCTGCATGCAATGCTGGATGCCCTACAGTATTAAGAGGCTGCAGGGAGGAAAGATTGAAATAAGAAAAGATGAAGCTTCAGAAATAGGACAGAGAACATGTCTATTGTCTCCAATGTATTACTGTCTGTTTCCTGCACACAAAGAAACCCGAATGTTAATTTTCTATAATGAAGCACACAATGAGTTTAGAAGGGATAAAAAGAACAGAGTGGTATATTTCTTTTCTTTTATCTTTATAAAATAAAATATCAGCTTTCAAGGTGAAAGCTTAATGGAATCTTAAACATGTAGCTCTTTGTTTTCACCAGGCCTTGTATTTTGAGTAGTTTTGGAGGGCCCTTAAGGGTCACTCATTCTCTTCTGAACTGTACATGATAGTTTCACTTTGACACTCATTTAAGTATGTTCTGCTCTACAGTACTTTGGGTAAGTGGGTTTTGACAGGGGATGATAGGACACTCAGTCCCAAGCAGAAGCCAAAAAACTATCTCAGCAGACTTAGTAGCAACCTGTTCCCAAGAATACTTACACAGTGTTTGAGGTCCAAATAAACAGGAGGCAGTTTTATCTTCAAAGTCCAGTGCAGGCATCTTACAGTCCCTCTGAAAGTGCCCAGGCTTTTTGCATCTGAAGCAGTGTTTCACATAGCTATAGGCTCCCTCCTCTACAAATGCTTCTGGATGTGTTGCTGTGCTTTCCTGATTCCGTCTAGTAATTTCTGGCTGTTTACTCCCCTCTGTCTGGGAGTCAAGTTGCTGGCGTTGGACCGCCTCCAGAATGTGCCCAGCTACCAGGTCCATGGACAAATCACATTCCCTGTTAGTCTGCAGACTGTACATTAGGAAATCCCATTCCTTGGGTAGACTGCCCAATAAAATAAAACACTTATGGGCTTCTGGAATGTCCACCCCTCTATTAGCCACCTCCTGGAACAGCTGCCTCATCTCTTCCAAATCAGCCTTCACACAGCCTCCAGGACACAGCTTTGTGTTATGAAGTCTCTTAGTCCATATCACCTCTGAGAGGCTAGATGAATTTTGAACTGTTTTCAAAACTGACCAACATTGAAAAGCTGTTCATGTTTGGGCTGCATGTATCAACTGAGAGGGGCTTAGAGATAAGAGAATGGCAGCTCTAGTTTTCTGATCTGCTAGACAGAACACTGCAGTATCATCTTCTGATCCCTCTGGGATCACACTCTCATTCTCCAAAACATGCCACAAATTGTCCTTAATTAATAAAGCCTCCATATATACACTCCAGGCTGGATAACTACCATCAGTCAATTTCTCAAAATGGACAAGGCTAGTATCTTCCATTGTGCTGCTTGAATCAAAAAATTCTCCAGCTATGAAACAGAAACAGCTGGCAGCTCTTCAAGGTTTCTTGAAGATAGCTCTACTATAGAGATCTGGCTGAAACTTAACTGTTTCACAGCCAACTAGCCAAAAAACACTCAAAACAAAAGAGTTTCTGGGAACTTTTCCAGGTGCACCTTATCTAATCTGAGATCAATCAGCTGGGCCCATAACCACTGACAAGAGATGATAGGACACTCAATCCCCAACAGAAGCCAAAAACTATCCCAGCAGATTTAGTAGCAACCTGTTCCTAAGAATACTCACACACAGAGTGTTTGGCATCCAAATAAACAGGAGGCACTATTATCTTCAAAGTCAAGCAGTTGCAATATGTACAAAATATTTACAATTGAAGGAGAAACTGCTTTGCCAGACATCAGCATTCATGAGAACAGAAAGGGCTCTGGACTGAGCTCTCTTATATATACAGTTACAGGGCATTGGCTTACTCAACCACATGGGTGCGCTACATCAGATCTTGCACTCCAGAAGCTATGCCCTCACATAACCCTCCTTCTGAAGCTGTGGACCTAGGCTAGCATGACTTGGCAGTTCCTTGGCTTCAGCCATCATGACTCAGCATGACTCTGTAGTTGTTTGGCCATTTTGAATGGAGTTCAGTCTCTAACTCCTGACAGGTTTTTCAAATGTTGCTTTGAAAAATGAACTGAATTGATGTTAGTATTGAACATAAAAGCCTGAAACTTCCAGATAGCTTTTTAAAAATACATATTTTTGCATTTTCTCTCAATTTCTATAGACATTTCATTTATAGAAATATAGAATTTTCACTTCACATAAAATCTTAAGCAAATTTAGCATGAGCTAAATTGACCCATTAGCAGAAGAGCTCAAAAGAAAAGTAGGACTGACATTCAAACTAGACAATATGTTTTATCATTTTATTTATTTATTTATTTATTTTTGCAGGTCTGCTTCTATAAGAATTCTATTTGTCATAGCACATTACTTTCCCAATCTACATATCTTGCATTTGGCATGATTTTGTTTGCAGTTAATCATTAGAAGGTAAACACAGGCTTAAATTCCAGGTTTGATTGGCAAGGCACACACATCTCTGATAAAATCCTGTTGTGGGAGGAAGAACATGCTAATGGGAGAAATTACTCATGCTTAAAATATTTAGCTTGATCCTGAGTACTATACTATAATCTGCCCCTTGTTTCCTAAAAGTTTGCTTCTCCCACAAAGGGGTCTTGTATTTTTAATTCCTCATTCTTAGGCAGTTCTTAGATTTATTTGGTGGTACTTTTGAACTTACTGTGCTGTGATTTTTCTTTCTTTCTGTTATAATTTTTCTGCCTCTTCTTTCTGCTATACATTTTTCTATCATTGTGAAGCCATGTGCACATGTGTGCGCAGACACATACTCCACTGACTGTGCTTGCTTACCAAAAATATTAGATCCATTGTAATGCCTTTTGCTTACGCATGTAGTTAGATAAATCTTAGCACACTCAAGTCTTCCATAAGCACCATCATTTATTAAGATGATCCATACATGGTAAAGTTCAATATAGGAAGACAAGAACTATTAGCCCCAAAGAGAGAAAATACATTTGACTTTGGTATTAACTCAACAAATATTTCCTCCTATTGTCTTAAAGGACAAGGGCACTACAAAAGGAAGAGGTAACCACATATTGTTTCTCCCTAGGTATTAACTGGAGCCTAGACTTGGATTAAGGATCAAGATAGACTATTTAACACAACATTTTAACCCAAATGCAATGTTAACTCCAGCATTTTACCTGATGCACTTTGTTGGCTTGGTTAGATTGCTATATCTGTAACCTTATACTGTACTAGTGTCAGTGCCTTTGGGATTATTATTTGTAGATGATGTTTCTTTTAGACAGATTGTAGTCTAAGGTTATCAAAACTGGCATGAAAAAGCAGCAGTATGTTAAAGAAATACAAATTAAAACTCCTAAACTAGCACTCATAACTTTGTGCATAAAACATTCAGCGTTTTAAAGTATTCAGTATTTTAAATTGTACTGTGTTTTCAGACACAGTTACTTAGGAATCAGATTCATTGAATTCAGAATAATTTACCTCTGAGACCAATACATAGTATTGTGCTGTTAAAACATGTATTATTAAAACATGTCCAGAGCAATACTATTCTGAATGACAATGAGCTTTCTGAAAGAGCATCTTCCCATATGACGTTCAGAGAAGGGGCTTCTCTTGGTCCCACCACCCCACAAGCACATCTGGGCACCTTCTTGGTCACTAATCCCAGAAAGGTATGGGAGATTAGACTGGATCCTTCTTTGGTTCCCCCCCCCACCTGTAAATGAAGATAGCTGCTCCCCTTGAGAGCTGACTGTTTGTAAGGGAAGGGCTTTAAATGATGTTTGCCATTTGCTTTTTTACCTATTTAATGGAAACATTTTAAATTCTATGGATAGTTCAACATTCTAATAATATGACCATCATATCTGCAGGGATTTGGTTCCCAGACTTACCACAGATACAGGAAATCATGGATAACAGTGAACCCTAATAAAATAAAGGACTTCTGGTAAAAAACGTACTATCGGACAACCCAGAAGTTGCCTAGAGAGGGCACTTCTCTAGGTATTTTCCAGCAAGACGCTAAGTGTTCCCATTTTGGGTCCCATGGATAACTGAAACTACAGATATTGGTTCCACGGATATGGGAGTCTGACTGTAATTTTTGTAAATTTTACCTTTATGCTTTTATCTGTATTTGTTTTCATTTTGCAAGCCACCTTGAGTTCATTTCTGTGGAAAGCTGGGATTATGACAATCTCTCTCTCTATAATTTTCTTGGGTATGTTGCCTTAATCAGTGTGCTGATTAGCTGCTCAGGAAACACACTGAACCCACACCCAACGAATCACCACCCACATGCAAATTCCCTCTCTACCTCACAATGCACTCCTGTTACTCAATCTGTGGCCTAGATTGGGACCCAGACAGTCAACTGGCAACAGCGGCGGCAACAGGCTGCCTGCGATGGGCCCCAGACAGTCAATTGGTGGTACTGGCGGCAGCAGCAGGGCAACAGAGCGAGTCAGCCTCAGCAATTCTGGGAAAAGTGTGGAATGCTGAGAAGGGGGAGGAGGAATTTAAATTCACTGGCCTACCTTACAGGGTTGTTGAGAGGTCTACCGGGAATTTTTTTAATGGCATATGGTATGCCAAGTCCAGCTAATATAGTATAATATGTCGTATTATATTGATAGTGATTATATACATTTATTGAGAAAAAGGCCCCATTGTGTTCAGTGAGAATTTTTGCCAGGCAACTATACATAGAATTGCAGCTGAGATACTAATATTTCAAACAGTCCCTGCACATTCATATAATTCAAGCTTTGGCTGAAGCCTTCTGCATAACAAAAAATAATTTTGATTGCATATTTACAGCAAAGAAGTAGAACTAATAAGGATCATAACAAGTATCAACTGGGATTGACAACAGAGTGCAAAATTGTAGGTTTTTCTTTAAAAAAAGAAAGAAAAAGAAAAGAGTATCTGAAATGCTTTATAGCTCAGAATGCATTATATCTTATCTTTCCAGGCCATCTGCTGATCACTGTTTGTATTTTAATTTATTTTTAAAATTATTTGAGTCCTGTTGCTTTCATACCTTTCTTGAAAATTACTGCAACCAAAATCCCTAAGTATATCTGTGAAGTGACACATACAAAATCAACAGGGAATAATTCTTAAGATAATAGGGTTCCCAGCGTGGTTGTGACTACACTGTAGGAACTCCTTTTGAGGGAGTGCAGAATAGAGGCCTGTAACTTTGCTTCAGCCCCTGAGCTGTTGCCAGGAGAGCAGAGGGTGGGGCTACTAGGGATTTAAGCTCAAACCCCCTCTGCCGCCTCCTTTTCATTGCTTTGATCATCCCACCCTCCCGCCACTGAATCAGTGTGATTTAATTGGCCACTTCAGGGCTGGGTAGGAATTTTTGCCCTTTTACCTGGGTCTTTTTGCCTATCCCACACTGTGGATGTGGACTTGACAATTGGCTTAGGGTGGTGTCTTAACTAGGTGGTCACTTGGCAGGTAGAGGGCGAGATTTTGGTTGTTTGGTGAGCAGCTTTGGCACCTCTCCCTTTTGGAGGTGAAAGGGGGGAGCTGGAACTGCCCCTTTAGTTCCTGAGATATGAGCGGTGGGGAAAGTGACCTCCTTTGGGGATGGCCTGAGGCATAATCCCCTCCCTTTAATTTATGCAAATTGACAGAGGGACTTTTGCGTCCGCCTTCCAGATGTGGACTGACTGTGGAGCAACCCAGCTTATGGGTTCTCCCTGGGTTTCAGGTGTTTTCACCCAAGGGAAGTTGGGGAGGGGGTCTTAGAGTTGACCTCCTGCCCCAACAATTTCCACACTAGGTTGCTCCCCTATTGAAGATCTCTGAGAATAGGGTTAAATAGGTTATAGCTAAAGAAAAGTGGCCCTTTATATCCCAGCTATATGTATGGTCTCTTTATTTGTGCCTGCTCTCCTTATTTCTGCATTTACCATAAAACAACAACAACATATATGTAAAGTTCTTTTAAGTATTTTTTAAACTGGATTTCACTATGTTCTTTACTGAATATAGGCAAAGCCTGAGCAACATTCAATACTGTCATCTCAGAATTCAAACTATATAGATACACTTTTCAGGAGGGTTTCAAAAGCAGGTTGTATAAACATGTTTAAAGTCTCTTTGGTAATTACTGTACTGTGAACCAATCCACTCCATGCAAACACAACCATAAAGCACACAGTTAAGTTACTAAAGTTAAGAAAATGATTGAACATGGCAACAGTGTAAATTCTCTGCAGCACTAAAGAAGCTTTGAAGTGAAGCTCCATTTGCACTTCATCTTTACTTTTGCAACCTTTTGTTTAAGAAAATTCCATTGCTGTCACAACTAGAGTAGACCAATTGAATCAATGCAGTTTGCCTAAGCATTTGTTTATCAAATTCCCATTGATTCAGTGGGTCTACTCTAGTTGGGACTTGCAATTCAATTTAAGCCAGTTTTCTTTGCATTGTAATAGGAAGCATGAGCCTGGATTTTTTTAAAGAAAAAATACCACATCTAATGGATGGTCAGTAGACAGAACAGACATTCGTTGTTGGAGTTTGGTTTAATGACAACATAGAGGTCAAAAGGGAAAGGGTTTTGTAAAACTTGTCACTGCTAATTCCCCTTCTGTACATCTCTTTTATACCTAATTCACTTGCCAGTTGAAATTTAAATACATTTAAATCTTTCTTGAATTTTTCAAATACTGTGTTACAGGAGGACACATAGCAAATGTATACCCTCTGTAAGGTATTTACATTTGCCAAAAATCTTACAAGAGGGCAATTATTACAAAGTGATGACACTTTATTTCTTCAGGCCACTTACATCCCATTTTTTCAACAAATTCTCAAGTGGATTTTACATCACCAAGAAGGCAGAACTATTAAGACATATATAATAAAAAAAAATAATTTTGATAAGATAGGTTGCTCATAGAAGTTTTCTGGGTGAGTTTGGGAGCAATTTTAAAATCACATTACAATAAAATACAACAAAACGAACAAATAAACCATATTAATTAAATAGGTATGTAATTTTTCACTATCATTTCAAAGGAATTAACAAGTAATGTAAAGCAATGTTCTTCCTGCAGCAAGAAAGTCTTCAAAAACCATGCAGGTTTTGAAGCCTATTAACAATTTGGGACTTATTCTGTGTGAAATTTGCATATAATTGTTCTGTAAAGAAAATGCCAGACAGCCAGTATGGTGTAGTCATTTGAGCACTGGATTATGTCTCTGGAGAATAGGGTTTGAATTCCGAATTTCACTCGGACATGAAAACCCACTGTATGACCTTGGGCAAGTCACACTCTCTCAGCCTCAGAGGAAGGCAATTGCAATCCTCCTCTGAACAAATTTTACCAAGAAAACCCTGTGATAGGTTAGCTTTAATGTCACCCTAAGTTAGACATGACTTGAAGGCACACCACCACCACCACATGTTTTTGTTCAGGAAACAGGATTTGGGGAGCAGAACATATTATTCCTGCATAGAAATATTATTTTCTGTACAACAAATGCCATTTCTTTGCAGAATATGCTGTTTTCTATGCAAACCATCCATTTTGTGCATAATAAGCCCCCAATTACAGCATTTTATGTGCAGGAAAAGGCTTTTTATGTGCAGGAAATATTATTTTCTGCTGTCTTCTGCACAAAATAACTTTCTGCAAATTTTGTACAGAGCAAGTCCCAAACTGTGAAGATTCTCATTAGTCCAGGATTTTTCTCATCAGGGTTTTTACATACTTGAAAAACATGTTTTTCATTTTGTGGAATATTTTAAAATATTCTATCTATTCCTACAATTAAGGTAAAAACAGATCATTTTAAAGCAAGCAGAAGAATATTTTAAAAAACAAACCCACAACACACAACTTAATTTAAAACATCCAGGAAATGTACATTGAGTGGATAGAGGAGATTGTTCATAATCATAAGGACAGTGTAGAAATCACTTACTGGAGATTAAAACTGATATAAAATCAAAGACAATTTAAAAGGTCTGGAAAAATACAAAGGTTTTCCTTTCACCAGGTACCAAAGTGATAACTTGTTAGGCATCTGGCAAGCTTTTCTGGAGAAAATGCTTTTGGTGGGGGGTGTTGGGTACCACCACAATGCTGCTGGCATTGTCTCACCCTGAAGCCTAAGTCAGAATCTCAGAAAGGGCTCCTAGCCATCCCAAAGGGTAGCTAGTGTGTGTCCAGTAGAGCAAAAGGGTGCCAGTTAGATGCTAGGTGTTGTGGGGCATCCTGGGATTTCTTGATCCCGTATTCGTCCCTCATTGTTTACACAATTTTTGTCTCTCTTTGGGAGATCCCGGGACCATTGTTTACACGACACGTCCTGCTATATGTCTCTTCTCTCACTATATACTATCCTGTTTATTTTTGTTTGTTTGTTTACACAAGTTTATGGTCCTGGGAGGTTTGTTTGTTTTTTGTTTTTTTGGCTGTCAATCAAGGATGTGATTACTCATTTTTTAACAACCTCAGTGACATACTTCCTTTAGAGTTTCCTGCCATGAGCGATGCTATTGGCTGGCACAAATGTTTGTTCAAGCTTCTGCATTGGTAAGAGAAGGAGGGTGAAGGCAACCCCCCTTTGCACAATTTGATTAAAAAAAAAAAACCCTGCCCAAAAAATATTAAACTCTATGTAAAAGGAGAATGCCAGTACAAACACACAAGCCATTTTAAAAGACAAACCTTGGTTGGTACTGTGGACAGTGAGAAAAGTCAAAAGCAGAGCCAAGTGGAGCCCCGGCACGCACACACACACAAGCCCCGAGCCGAGTATGCTCTCAGCTGGGAAGCCGAGCGTAGGGGATGGGGCAGGGAGGGATTGATCTAGGCAATCAGGAGCACACAGGCTGGCATTGTGACTACCTTTAAAATTTAAACTCACCATGCAGGGGAGGGACAGGTTGAAGCTGAAGGCTTTGCCATGTAAAAATCCATTGAACAGGCTGACTTAGTGCACAAACAGACAGACACACAAACTTTTTTGCAGCTGGAAGGGAAGCCTTTGTTTTTAGCTGGTGAGGCTGAATCTATTGAACGGGTGACTGAGCCCTCCTTCTCTGGGCCCGCCCCTGGTCACCATTTCTGGTCATCACCTAGTACCGAGATATCTTATCCCTGACTGTTTACATGTCAGATTTTCTGAATCCTCCTGTGACTTTTTTTTAAAAAAATTGTTACAAACTGCGGGACGGAAAGTCCCACCGATTGAGGGATAAAAGGTGCCCCCCCTTCCCAAAAGCTTGGGACTGTCATGATGTATGTGTAAACAACCAGGGTTAGATACGAATTATTCCCACTACATTTTCATCATGTAAATGGCACCCAGGTTTACAGGTTGTTGCTTAGAAACCAAGAGATACAGGGAGACCAATGGGCTGGATGTAAGAGGGCCCAGGGGATAAGTCCAGAGTTGTAGCTGAGGAGAGGAAGAAGCATAGTCCAAGTACAAAGTAGGGCAGTAGAAGCAGCAGTGGCTTTAGACCTTTTCCTGCCAAGAGAGATAAGGGGTCTGTTTACACGGCAAAATAAATCCACTAAGAATTTGCAAAGTGCTAATAGTTCCCACATCTTTCGGATCAAAGTTGCCATATTCAGAAGGAGGGGGGTAAAAAAAACCCATAAGTCACGCAGCATCAGCTTTCGCTATTTTCCCCATCTTTTTTGAAAAGTAGCGCAAGTTAGAGCACTACTGACTGTGTGAATGACCACTTTGCTTACGGTAGTGGAAACTACCAGCAGTCTTTCTGAAATAGCCACAGCAGAGCTTAGTCCTGATTGGTTGAATTGACCAAGGAGGGAAGGGGTGTGTGGCATGTGCACAGGCACACACACACAAAAAAAGGGGGGTGGACTTGCAAGAAATGAGGCTTGAAAAGATCTAGCCAGCTGGCTGACTTATAATTACTTGTTCTTCTCTCCCTCCACTGGCTGATCGCTCCACCGGCTGATTGCTGTGGATTGTTCTTTTGTGTGTGTGTGTGTGTGTGTGCGTGCGTGCGAGCGTGCGCATGCACGAGTGCACGCCAGCATGAGAAATGGAGAGGGAGGGAGAGAAGCAGCCTGGTCAGCTGGCACAGTGAATGATCGTTCTTTTGTGTGTGTGTATATGTGTTTGTGTGCACACACGCATGTGAGAGGAGAAGCAGTGTGCTCAGCTTGCAGGGATCTCAATTGCTTTCCTTCCCTCTTTTGTCATTATTTATCTCCTATTCCACTCCTTTTTTGTTGCTTTATATACAGATGAAGCTATGAACTTATGGTCTCTTTCCCCCTCACACTGCCCCCCTCCTTGCTTCCTCTCCACCTTCTGCCTGGCTTTAATGATCTGGAGGCCATGCCCCCCACCCCAACTTTGTCTGTGTGAATGAGAGAAAGGCGAAACTCAATGCATCTTCCAATTTAGCAATAAATCATGTGAACTATCCACTATTGATGCAAAAGGATGGTAATCTGGAATTTTGCACACTTTATTCTGCCCTGTAACTGGCCCCAAGGAAAGCTGTAGGCTAGGACTATAGAAGACCTACAGCTGAAAGGGAGCAAAAGGAAGTGACAAAAGAAATCCAAGGCAGAGGAAAAGGTAGCTTAGGAGGTACTTGGCCTGAGAACGTCTCCTATAGTAGAGCTAATCCCCTCTCCCTGCTGTATGTAAGAACAGGCCATGTCAAAGGATCAGCGCTAACAACCAGATACAGACTACTAATATTAAAACATTATTTTGCCGGCATACAAAATCCCATTTTTATGCTTGTAAAAAAGTGCTCTCCCCCACACTTACCTCCTTTCCTGGCAAAGGCTCCCTGGTAATGAAGAGGAAGTGAATGGAGCCCCATTTACTTCCTTGCTTGAAATCTTGTGTGATTTCATCGCGTGGGAAACTCAAAAATAAAAATAAGAAAAATACATTTAAAGTCACACAAAGCACATGCACACACACTTTAAAGAACCCAAGTAACCTAGGGAAGGTTAAAAAAAAAAAAAGTTCATCACTTACCTGGATGTCCCGATCTGACCCAGAAGTGTTCGTGTCAGTGTGGGCATTGTCAGAGTAAGTATGAGATTTAAAGGGATAGAGGCATCACACGCTGGCAATGCTAGCAGAAGAGTGGCAGAGGGGGGGTCTATTAAGCCATCTATTAAAAACTATCGGTTTTGGGCAGGACATAACCACAAAAGGTTATCTGATCTGTGTGCCCTTTCACAGTTATGTGGTGTCCTTATGATGCCATATTTTGTCAGTCTAATAATGTCCTAAGTCTGGGAGTCAAATAGACTGGGCCCTGATCCTGAAAGACCTTATTGTGGGCCTTGACCAGCATCATTCACTTCTAGTGTAAGATGAATTTTGAAGAGCCTTATCGCAATGGGGCCTGATCCTACACCACGTACTTCCTTAATGATCCTGATAGGCTTTACTGATGTTTCTGCCCTGATCTTGCACTACTTGCTTCCATTAAGGGTCCAGTCCTGAAGGATGTCTTAGTTCCTTGGGCCTGATCCTGTCAGAAAAAGTTATTGGCAGGACCTTATCCTATCCATGCAAAGGGCAGTACATACCTGCCACATCATTCCGAAGGTGCAGCACCAACACTGAGAAGGCCTTTCCCTCATCAGCATTCTACCCAAACTCACCTGGCTGGATACTTAAAGAATATACATTACACCTAATCTTAGCCAAAAGACTGAGATGTGAAGAAGGCATTAATTTTTGATGAAGCTTGCATGGGGCCAAGCAATGCTTTAGGTACCCAAGTCCTAAGCCAGCGCAGGGCTTTAAAAGTCCAAGCTATTACTTTAAGGTTTAAAATATGTACAGTGAATAAAGATTTTACATGAACCTTCATTTGTTTTCTCTTTCCAGAAAATATGTCTGTAACCATATCTCATTTGAGACTTGACCCATTTCTGTCTATGTGCTTGAAGCCCTCATACATGCAAGCCTCCTTGGATTTTACTCTTAGATTTCAGGTTACTCTCTTGGATACTTTTGTAGGTGTCCCCACTTACAAAATGTCTTCTAGGGAGTAGCTATTAAAGACCATAGAGTTTAAACTGATTACCACAATGGTTTTAGGGTGGAACCAAGCCTGCTTGGGATCATGTGGTTAAAAGGGTGAAAAAGGGAAGAGGGTGTGCAATGTTGATTCTGATATGTAGCAAGGAATTTGAAACTTCTGCATCAGCCAAGTTCAGGGAACAAAAACTGAGCACCTCGCTTTTTGTTATTCTTTGGTGAATGGAAAAGTGCCACTTGACATGTTACAATTATGATTCCAACTAGTTGCTTCTACATCTTTTAGGCCTGGGTGCCAGTTACATGACAAAAGTTGTCACGGTGCTTACCGTGACTTTGTGATCACGAATCCGTCCCTCGCTGTTTATACGATTTTTGTCACTGATCTGGATATCCCGGGTGGTTCTGTGACTGATATTTACATGTCCAAAGTTCTGTTGTTGTTTTTTTTAGGTTTTAGGGTTTTTTGTTTTGTTTTGTTTTGTTTTTGGCTGTCAATCAAGGATGCAATTATTCGTGTTTTCACAACCTCGGTGATGCACTTCCTTTAGAGTTCCGCGCCACAAGTGATGCTATTGGCTGGCTGGGGGGGGGGAGACAGGGGGGACAGATGTTTGGTATTCTTTCTTCTTTAAAATGTTAACCCTTTAAGCAGAGGCAGAAAGCATTTTGAAAGACCCAGACTGAGATCTTTCACTCAGACGCAGGAACGAGTGCTTTCCTTTTGAAATCAAGCCAAGTGAGGTGGGGGGGAAGCTTGGGTTTCCCCTTGCCTCTTTAAAATGTTAACCCTTACAGCAGAGATTTAGCAGCAGAATTTAGGTTTCAAGCCAGCTACAGACAGGCATTTTGAAAGACACAGACACAGAGAGGGGGAATTAAAGGGTGTTCATTCACTCAGAGACTGGAATATTTTACTGTGCCAGTTCAGACCCAGGGAGGTGATCAAGGCAGGGGATGAATGGGCGACCCTATGCCCACCACGATCTCTCTGTAACATGCAGTTGAGGAAGAGGTAAAGCTGAAGGGTTTGCAGTGTAGAAATCCATTTTAAAAGGTGATTGAGTACATGTGCGCACACACACACATCAACCTTCGTGCAGCTGGAAGGGATGCCTTTGTTTTCAGCTGGTGAGGCTGGATCTGTTGAATGGGTGACTGACCCCTCCTTTTCTGGTCGCTGATCTCTAAGCCCGCCCCCAGTCACTATTTCCGGTCATCCCCTAGTACCGAGATATTTTGTCCCAGGCTGTTTACATTTCCGATTTTCTGACTCCTCCAGTGACTTTTTAAAAAACCGGCACAAACCACAGGACTGGAAGTCCCACAGGTTGAGGGATAAAAGGTGCTCCCCCTTCCTAAAATCACGTACCCAACTCAATGTACGTGTAAACTGCCAGGGATCGACACGAATTCTTCCCGGGACATTTTCATCATGTAAACAGCACCCTGGAATCATATACTTTCTCCCAGGACTTTTTCGGATGAGGGTTTATAATGCTAGCAGCCTCGTCCCCGTTGCGAGGCTGCTGCACTGCAGGGCGTCCCTTTCGGATGACGCTCTGCCTTGCTGATCCTCTGCCAGTACTGCTGTATAACCGTGGGGATGTAGCAGTGTTATATTTGGCGGTTTTCTAATCACGATCAACTTTCGTGATTAGAAAACCGCCAAATATAATGCTGCTGTGTCCCCGTGGTTATGCAACAGTACCAGCAGAGGATCAGCAGGGTAGAGCATCATCCGAAAGGGATGCCCTGCAGCACAGCACCCTCGCAATGGGGACGAGGCTGCTAGCGTTATAAACCCTCATCCGAAAAAGTCCCCAGATTTATGAAAAACAAATTATTGTTCTGTAATACCACTCCCAGAATCCCCTGGACACCATGACCATATTGTTTGGTCAAAATTAAATTCCCATTCTCTGACTGACACATGGCTTCAGCCTAGGTCTCACAACAGCCTTATATACTTCTTTATTGATTTCAAAGTGCCTATTATTGTCTATAATGTTATTTTCTAGAAACTGGGTGTATTATACCCAGTCTCTGTAAACAACACTCTAATAATATAAGAAGGATACACAATGTCAATATTAAATGGGGCATTAGCATCCATTTCATTGTTTTTTATCTTGTTTTCTGCAGTTTATATAAAATCCAATTTGGATGATCCACTATTTCAAGAAAATCATGACTAGGCCTAATCCCCTGTATTCAGTATTGGCATTACAAACAAATAACAAATTGATTGGGTGACAAGTCTTTTTAATGTGTAGTAACACAGAAGATAGAAATCACTGTAACCTCTGGAGGATAATGTGTCTAAGCCTGTGTAAACATAAAACAAATTTATATAAATGTTTCAGAGATAAGACGTGACTATCATAATAGATTTAATTAAAATCTCCCAATCTCTTTTTATTTTTCTGTTGGCAATTAGACACATTCCTCAACTGCCATTAATAACTACCTGTCACCTCTCTACAGTTTAGTATCAAGGCAATCAAACAAGAGCCTGTGAGCTTCTGTGCTTGCAAATGACTTTGCAAGACAGGGTACAAGAGCTTCAGGGACAGCAAAGCAGTAACTGTGGAACAGTGCCAGCATCATGAACTAGTCCAGGGCACCATACTAAAGGTGCAGTAAATATCAGTTTTACACTACCAGCAATCATCTTCATCAGACTGGAAGCCCACAGTGCAGAGATGAGGCAGGTCTATGAAATAACTCATTGCTCCCATATGCCAGAAAGGAGACATGAGGCAGTTTTTGGAGTTAAAGAACTACAACTTTGATGGATAAAACTGCCACAAGTATTTAACATAACTCACATGTTCAGTCTCATGCAAGCACTATAGCTTAAAGGAAGAGCTGCAAAAATCCACTGCTCTCCCATCATTTGGGCAACATCATTCTGCTGACACTTGCCAGAACAACTTGCATAAGTGTCCCATGCCTTTCAATACCTTCTCACTTTAAAAGAAAGCCACAGAGACACCTGACCTGGCAGCATTATCTAGGAAAAGCCTCCAGGATCCAAGGACCACTTCTTTCTGATATTCCCTTGAACCAATTCATAGTGAAAATAGTTTGGGTAAGTAACCCTTCACCTTTAACTCCAGAGATCTCACCAGGACAACTTCTTAACATAGAAGCCTAGCTGCTCTTCCTCCCATTTGTGATCTAGATAATTATGTTGCTAATTAGCTGAATCAAAATTAATCAATGCCAAATCCCTACTTGTCTTAACAGTGTAAGTTGTTAAAAGAAAGTGTTTTCTTCAGCCAATTGTAAGGATAACAAAATCCCATCCTGTTCAGCCCCTAGTATTTGACTAATACAACACTTCTGTTCTTTTACTTGTATCCCAAAGAGGCAGCACTTTCTAAAAGTGAGCAATATCCTCATTCCACTGGCCATCTGTCCCCATGCATGGGGATACCAACCACAACTATGTTTGACTTCATCTTGACTAGAAGAAAGCATGGGGGGGTATCTTCAATACCACCCTGAAGGAGCAATAATTGCCATCCTTTCAGTGCCCATACAATAGCTCGGTATCTCTACTCTGTTTATAGAGTGGTTAGCTATGACAAATGTTCCTGAAAATGATAGCACTGAACATACATGCTCACTTTGCACATATGACAGACATTTTGCTTTGGTTCATTTAAACTGGATCTGCTAGGGGAAGGGCAGGCAAATCCAGTGCATTTGCCTCCAGAGGCAAATAGTACAAATGACATGTAATCTTAGTTTTATGGTGGCCCCACTTAACAGGGACCAGTGTGTTTTTGAGCTATTGGACTTTATCAACCACACTCCTTTCCCATTCTTTTTCTGGCATAATATGTGACTGATGAAACTGGCAAAAGAACCCCCTTTAACCACACTTACCTTGCAACCCGTCCAAAGGCAGCCCCAGCAATGACAGAGGAGTGAATAGAGCTCCATTCACTTCCTTGAATGAAATCCCGCAAATTCTTGTGAGAAGACACAAGCATGGGAAATTCAAAAAATAAAACAGAAAAAGCTTTTGAAAGCACATAAACACACTTAAAAAGTGCCAAGTAAACTGAGGAAGTTCATAAAAAGAGTGTCATCTATCTGGATGTTGCAATCTTATCAGGAAGTGTTCTGGCTGGACCGGCCATTGACACAGTATTCCCGTGGAGGGAAAGGCATGAGGTTTCAAACGTTGACAATGCCAGAAAAAAAGCTCCACAGACAATCTATTGACAGGTTGTCCCATCAATAAAATAGAATGGCATATTGCCAGTACATAAAAGCAAAAGGACAACATCATCTGATATGTGCACCCTTTCACATTTATGTGGTGTTGTTACAACACCTTATTTAGTGTGTCTGATAAAGTCCATGGTATGTATGGATTGCCATGTGAAGTTCTTCTGAATTGGTATACAGACATGTTCCCAAAGTGATTCTAAGGAAGTCACTCTATGTTCTTTTGCATTTCAGCAAATTGGTACAATTGACAGCAAAAAGATATGTAAGTCCTATTTTTATCAATTTGTATTCAATTTCAGTTGATAAATACACTCCCAAAGACATTTCTACAAGGTATTTTTCCAAAGGAAGAGAGACCCCTCAGTTTGGTGATATAAAGTTGTATCCTTACCACATGGCACTTAGCATAACTCCACACTAAAGGAGCCCTGGTGGTGCAGTGTTTAAATGCCAGTACTGCAAGTCACCACATTGCAAGTTCGATTCCAGAGGGTTCCGTGGTTCACTCAGCCTTCCATCCTTTCGTAGGTCAGTAAAATGAGTACCCAGTTTGTGGGGGCAATTAGCTAACACACATTGGAAACTGCTTAATGCAGTGTAGATGTGTAAATTGCTATTGCTTAAAACAATTTGTAAGCTGCTCTGATACCCTTGTGGCTGAAGAGCGAGGTATAAATAAATAAATAAATAAAATAAAAAACACTACCATTGCATCATACTATGCACTAAAGAAACAAACAAAAAAGAGTTTGAAATCAGTCTGTTCACATTATTCTGAGGATAGGTTCATTCAGATTTATATTTTACCCCAAAAGAAATAAGCCACTAGATCTGAGTTTTTGGATGCACAAATAATTGTAATATGAATGTTTGGCGCAAGTTGTGAGTGCAGGGGATGATTTTTCATTCCATAGAAAGAATGACAGTGAGAAATGGGCTTGAATTCCATGTTAAGATGAACACTTACAACATGCAAATCACTGGATGCCAAAACTAATGCTGAGTAGTACAACAAACACTAAGAAATGGAGATCTCTGTGTCTCTGGAGAGTTTACATCTAAAGTGAACAACCTCACATGTTTTACAACTGAAAATCCATTGATTTTACCAAAGCAATAGAATAAAAATATATTCAGAATTTAAAACAGTGGCAAAAGTACACAGTTTTAAAAGACACACTATCTGTGAAAAGGGTATTTCTTAATACAGTTGTCCCTTTGTATTCGCTGGGGTGTGGTTCCAGGACCCCCTGTGGATACCAACCTCCGTGAATAGTCAAGTCCGATGATATGTAATGGCATAGCAAAATGGTGTCCCTTATCTAAGATGGCAAAATCAAGGTTTGCTTTTTGGATTATTATTTTTTTTAAGAATATTTTCAAGCCATGAATACTTAAATCTGTTGATACCAAATCCATGGATATGGAGGGACAACTGTGTGTGTGTGTGTGTGTGTGTGTACACTCACACACACAACCAATAATCTTCTGTTAAGAAATTTAGTGTGACGTGGTAGTTAAAAGAGTCGGATTTAGGGAATCTAGATTCACTTCCCAGTGAATGGTGAAACTTGCTAGGTAGATCAGTCACATGGTTGTAGTGAGAATAAAGTGGGTAGGAAATATGGGATATACATACAACTAATAAATAAATAGCTGTTATTCTTGTTTTTCACAAAATAGCTAAGGATGTTGTTCTTTCTCATTAATGTTATCATATATTTTCAATATTCTGTATCAGCCCCAGGGCTTTTAGTGACCTTGGTACTGTTTTCCTCTTAATTCTTCAATGTCATAGACCTCTACCATTGTACAAATCCATCAGATCCATTAGGAATTTTCTTCCTGGTATACTACTTGAATCTCCCTCTTTCAAGCTTTATGTGGCTGCAGATGCCCTGACCCTGCATTATGTATATATTTGTTTTAATGTGTTTTTAGTTAGAAGGTTTTAATTTTATAGTGTTGAATGTCTTTTTATGGGGGAGGGTGTGGGTGGGTGGTATTTTTAGTCTTTACTATAATGTTTTAATTGTTGGAAGCCGCCCCGATTGTTTTTAGTAGAGGGGCGGGGTATAATTTTTTTTTAAATTATTTATTTATTTATTTATTTATTTATTATTAGGGTACGTCCTGCAAAGGGCGCAATGACAAATGCAAAAACTAGGCCCACTGAGAAGCCAACTAACAGCACTGTGTGAGGTGCTTGTCCCCAACAGTAGCTAATAACAGCAGAGTGCAGAAGCACAGAACCCTCTAGCAGTATTTGGCAATATGGAACTGACCAACCTTGAAAAGAAGCACAGACACAGTTGGGTTCTTCCAAAGTCCTTGGAGGCTCTTATCATCTTGTTGCAGAAGATATACAACATACAAACACTCCTTTGACTATCTCCAACAGTCTGATATAACATAGTTCCTTTGACTATCTCCAACAGTCTGATGCAAATATAGTTACCTCACTAGTCTCAATAAATACATGCAATAGCTCACCAACAACCCACTACTACAACAACCCACATAAACTTTGGGTCTTAGTACTCTGATATGCAGTGCTGATTACACAGGGCTAACACATGGAGTTACACACCCTTCCCAGCCATACAAAGTATTTTAACCATATTTAAAGGAACAGTTTAATACTACATCCAAGAGTATTAAAAGAGCTGACAAATACAATCTCAGAGCCATTGGCAATAATCTTTGAGAACTCCTGGAGAACAGGAGAAGTCCCAGCAGATTGGAGGAGGGCAAGCGTTGTCCCCATCTTCAAAAAGGGAAAAAAAAGAAGATCCCAACAATTATTGTCCAGTTAGTCTGACATCAATACCAGGGAAGATTCTAGAGCAGATCATTAAACAGAGAGTCTGTGAACATTTAGAAGGCAATGCCATAATCACAAAAAGTCAACATGGGTTTCAGAGAAACAAGTCATGCCAGACTAATCTAATCTCTTTTTTTGATAAAATTACCAGCTTGGTAGATAAAGGGAACACTGTGGATATTACATACCTTGATTTCAGTAAGGCCTTTGACAAGGTTCCCCATGACATTCTTGCAAACAAGCTTGTAAAATGTGGGCTAGACAAGTTAACTGTTCAATGGATTTGCAATTGGTTGACTGGCCGAACCCAAAGGGTGCTCAGCAATGGCTCCTCTTCATTTTGGAAAGATGTGACCAGTGGGGTGCCACAGGGTTCTGTCCTGGGCCCAGTGCTATTCAACATCTTTATCAATGACTTGGATGAGGGAATTAGGGGCATACTTATTAAATTTGCAGATGACACCAAATTAGGAGGAGTAGCTAATACCCTAGAGGACAGGATCAAAATTCAAAATGACCTGGATAAACTGGAGAGCTGGGCCAAAGCTAATAAAATGAAATTCAATACGGAGAAATGTAAGGTACTGCACTTAGGGTGAAAAAATGAAATGCATAGATACAGGATGGGGAAGACCTGGCTGAATGAGACTACGTGCGAAAGGGATCTAGGAGTCCTAGTAGACCACAAGTTGAACATGAGTCAACAGTGTGATGCGGCAGCTAAAAAGGCCAATGCAATTTTGGGCTGCATCAATAGAAGTATAGTGTCCAGATCAAGGGAAGTAATAGTGCCACTCTACTTTGACTTGGTCAGACCTCACCTAGAATACTGTGTCCAGTTCTGGGCACCACAAGTCAAAAAGGATATTGACAAATTGGAGTGTGTGCAGAGAAGGGTGACTAAAATGGTGAAAGGTCTGGAAACAATGCCTTATGAGGAGAGACTTAGGGAGCTGGGTATGTTTAGCCTGGAAAAAAGACGGTTAAGGGGTGATATGATAGCCCTGTTTAAGTATTTGAAGGGGTGTCACATTGAGGATGGAGTAAGCTTGTTTTCTGCTGCTTCAGAGATTGGAACACGGAGCAATGGATGCAAGCTCCAGGAACAGAGATTCCACCTCAACATGAGGAGGAACTTTTTGACAGTAAGAGCTGTTCGGCAGTGGAACACACTCCCTCGGAGCGTGGTGGGGTCTCCTTCCTTGGAGGTCTTTAAACAGAGGTTGGATGGCCATCTGTCGGGGATGCTTTGATTGTGATTTCCTGCGTGGCAGGGGGTTGGACTGGATGGCCCTCATGGTCTCTTCCAACTCTGCAATTCTATGATTCTATTATTCTAGTGTTCCTAACAACTTTATGGGTAATTTCTATCACCATAATAAGAACACATGTAGGTAAGTAATTTTTAAAAATTAGTTATTGCAATATCTGCAAGGATCAAAAATGTAACTGGTTACTATTACTATTGTTACTATGAGTTTATTGTTTACTTACATGATTCTCCAAAGTAACTAAAATTAAAGAGCTCATTGAGTGCTTGATCCATGTGATATTCTTCTTTCACCATTTATTGAAAGTAACTCATATAGAATCAACTCCATAGTTATGAAGTAACTCAAAACTATAGAAGTAACTAAAAGTTACATTTACACTGCAAAAGTTTTGGAGTTCACTCTCATTAAGACACATTGTCTTAGTTCCTATGTGTGCATAGCTCCACATGAACAGTTCTGGATCCTCCCATGGTCTCCCCTTCTGCATCTTCATGGTCTGAATTTTGTCCCCATCCTTCCTGTTCCTGCTATTAAGAAGGAAGAGCAGAAGGCCCTCCTGGGCTCTGACAGCTGCTGAGTGTGGAAGGTTTTGAATGGAGCACAAAGGCCAGACAATATCCCTCCATGACACATCCAAAACTCACTTAAGAGATACATACACTGCACTTACGCATGCATATATTACTAACATGATGCCATCCATAATCTCGTGTACTTACATTCTTGTTATGGAAAAATGAATTAATTAGAAATAACTAGCTATTTCTAACCAGTTACTTCAATCTCTGGAAAACTGCACATTATGTGTCCAGCATATCTATAGTTAGTGCTTTGCCAAGTTTATAAAACCAATGTGCCATTCCAGTGTTGTTCTTGTGTGTTCCTCCTTAGCACTTCTGTCCTCTTCTTATGATTCATGGATTTATTTGCTAGATTTATATCCTACCTTTCTAACAACAACAGTACTAAGAGTCCCAATGGCACTTAAGTAAACCCATCTACAATTACAGATAAAACCTTTGAATGCATCATTAGATAAAATGTCTTTCTAATAAAGATAATTCTGATGCACTGGTAACAATGCTATGATCGAATACCTTTAATCGCTCAAGTTCATTAGGCAGGGACAGGTTGTCACTGCCTTTCCTTATTCTGCTTGATTTGCCAACCATTTCTTGTGGCTATTAATGATGACATTCCATTTATTACTTTATGAGAATACAAATACTTTCTCAGCTCTTTCTTAGACATTACTTTCCTTAGAAAGTTGTTTGCTCTCCAGGAAACATCCTTTTCAAAGGCTACACTGCTTCTAGCTGAAGTATGTCGTTCAGTTTTTGAATTAATTATGGATTAGTTTAGTATTGCCTTCTGTCAGCTCTTCTTTTGACAAAAGGAAATGCAGTCTTTATCCACATTCTTTCTTATTTATTTATTTATTTATTTAAAAAGTCGGGTTGCATTTTCGATAAGAGGAAACTAAAGTTGTGCCCTTTTGTTCAACACTAAGTGAGATATGTTTGACTTTCTAATGCAAGTCAAAATATGAAGGTCAGAATAAATAAGGTTGCCTCAGAGGCAGATTACTGAAGGAAGAATGATCTGTAGTGACTCATTTCTATTCAGAGCAAAGCCAGCCTTGCCACAATGACCACAATGCTATTCATTAATCACTATGGAGACTGTGTTTGTGATGGCAGCAGATCTGACATGCTAAGAAGACAATTTCAATTTGCAGAAAATTATGCATTTTTTTATCAAAGAGGATAATGCTAGTTGAGGATATGAGAAATGCAAACCATCTCCTTCATTTCACATCACAGAAATTGCTATCCCACAGAAACAAATTGTTGGTGATGAGACTGGAAGATAATGCTGATTGACTGGAAATGGGTTTTCACAAGTTGGTTTGTAAACTCAGTCTCTTTCCCTTGTCCCTTGAATCACTGGATTGTCACTTCAGTGTCATCTGAAATAATTTTCATTGGAACTCCCAAACATTTTGGTTAAATGTGGCAATATAACATCCTTTGACCACAAAGTTCTGAGTGCAAGAGGGAACAAGGTGCACTGTAACAGTAGTTGCTGTACAAGGGATACATATGATGATACTCAAAACTACAACCAATTACACTACACAATTATAGCAGTATGATTCCATTTTAATTGCCATGTCTATCTTCTATGGAATCCTGGGATTTGCAGTTTAGGGAGGGGCATTTACGAATATTTGGTATCTATATCAAGCTAGTGTACTCATAATATGAGCTTGTGGTAGGAACAGGAGGAAGTATTCAGAATGCTTGTGAAAAGTAAAAAAGGAAACTTAACACTTATTGTTTCAGGAAATCCGTCTTGGGATAGAAAAAGAGATAGACAAAAGAAGATTACTTAAACATCAATATCAGATTCCCTCATGTATTGGGAGTTGGCCCTCATGTGTGGATGTTGGTTAGCATCCATCACGAAGTGGCAGCCTCATGGATGTTCCCTGCCCAGACAGAGGGAGATAAAGAACTAATTAACTTTTGGAGGAAGTTAGTTAGGAGGAAGTAACTTGAAGGACATCTGCAGGCAGGCAGGAAGCAAAAAGGTTTGAGTATATAGATCAAAGAATGAAACAGAGAGGTGAAACAAAGGGGGCAGGCATGTTCCTCAGAGTCCTCTCTCTCACTAATCACTTTACATGTGTAGATGCCTCATTGCTTCCAACACCCTTTGTCAGTGATGCTTAAGTCCACAAGATTCTCACTCAAGAACCAGAAAAGGTCTCTAGGAAGTGGTTTGGTGAGTGCCAGAGAGTTATAGTTCTCCACCAGGCTAAAAATCCCTGGATTCCATAGAATGCAGCCATGGAAGTTAAAGTGTTTTCAAAGCACTATAGTTTAAATGGTCCAAGCTCCAGTTTCTGTTTTCATCATACAATATATTAGTGCTATAATTGTGTAGTGTGAAAGAATCCCCTGTATATTAATAGTAATTCCATTAAAGGGGATAGGAGAATTGAGCCAGAACATAAAGTACCTTTTTCCCAATGCAAGTTGGTGCAATTTTGTGGTCACTTTACAGGGAATAATATGGAGGACCAGTATTTTCATTTGTTGTACCCCCCCCCCACACACACACCCAATTGTGCATCTGCTACCATTCTTGCTGGATTGTATGGTGTGTGGCAAGAAACAAGTGTGACAGGCAGCAAAGATTGGGGGACAGAAGGAAAACCAGGAAGAGGAAGCCTTTGTCATGTTACTTCATAGCACAGAGGCACATGAAGGAATGGAAGGCACACATGTGTAGAAAATGGCAGAAGAGGGTGGATGAACACAACAAAGGCAATGAGAAGAGCGAAAAGAGAGTACAGAAAGAACTACAAGAAAATGAAAAGCAGTGGGAAATATACAAGACTAGAGACACAAAAAAGGTAAAAAGGACACACAGAAAGGGGAAGAGACAAAATACAGTAATCAGACAGAAAGAGAAAAATGAGAGAGCGAGAGCCTAAGAGAGAGGATCAGTGGAGTGGTAAGAGGAAGAGGAGACAGAACATCAGAGAAGGGCAGTGACAAGAAGGGCATGGACAATAGATGCATCAGGGAATATGAAGAAGAATTTGAAGAGGACTCCCACTGCTACTCTGTATCTATTCCTGTGGGTGGGTGGGGAGAAAGAAATCTGACACATTTCTTATGGAGTATTTTTGATGGGGTGTCAGGTGGTCTGGAGATTGTTGATGGGGGTGAAGGATGGATGTGGATGGATTCAACTTGTAAATGAGAAGCCTTACCTGCAGATGTCAGTACACATGCAGGGCTCTTTTCATACTAACCTAAAAAAACATGGGCACTAGCATGGGTACAGTAATGTCACAGTGTGGTTGGTCTTGCTCCCCTCCACAAGCATGTGTTCCTACCACAAGCTCATATTCATCCCAGCAAAACTACTTAAGCTGGTTTGGACATTCAGTTTTCCCTCCATGACATTTGCTTCAGCATCCTAAAGCCTTATTATCAGGGTCACATCTGATCACTGTTACCATGTGGAAATCTCCAATGAAAACTTCACAATTGTGTACATCACGTGCAGGAGTGCCACAAATTTCCAAAAGTGTGATAGCCCTTTTTAAACCCATCCAAATAAAGGAAAGGTCTGACATTCCATGTGTGTTGACAGAAATGCATGGGTTATGCATATGTTGTTGATATATTACATATATATGAGACAGATCTGAAGTTATGGACTGGTCCATTGAACAACACAAAGAAGCCTGAAACTCTAGTGATTAAAGGTATTTTCAGCCTTCCCCATAAAAATTTCAAGGTATACACTTTGCAGATGCCAAATACATCTGCTGCATTGTGTTTTGTTAAATTCATACTCAAGCCCAATGCAGATCATTATGGCAAAAGATAATGCTTGCCTTTCTAGTTTCCAATACCATGGGATTTCCTGTAGAGAGAAGAAAAAAGAAAAGAAAAAATGTCAGCAGGTATGCAGTGGGAACATTAAAAGGAATGCTGCCACTGACACCCTCTCCTGAGACAAGATTCATTTCTTGTGCATGCATTCAGGTCTTGCTAAAACATTTAACATTGCTCACCCTGTGCCGTAATTCACTCTCTCCCTTTTGCATACAAATTATGCAAGGTATTCTTAGACAAATTCTGCAGTGACCTTAACGGGAATGTCACAGTGTCCTGAGTGTAAGATCCAGGAGATTTTTAAATGATGCTTATAACCAGAAATGTATTTTACTGTATTAATTAATGAACCTCAGAAACACAGTCTTGGTGTCATCCTTATTGAGATAATTATGTGCTCTTAATGTTAGCACCTGATGTAATCATTGCTCCCTGGGTTGCTACCCAGGCAACCTTTCTTGCCATGCAGCAGACCCTCAGTTATGCTAAGCTACTTCTTAATTGTCCTGTAAGACAGGAAGTTATTGCTACAGAGGTAAAAGGGAGATTAATCAGAATTGTATTAGCACTATTACAAATCAGGATGAAGCTTAGGTTTTTTACATGACTGGAGACCACGGTGAATTCCTATTAATTTCAATGAGATTAGTGCAAGAGAAAGGTTGGTGGGTTCCACCTAGATTTTCCCATAAATCTTGACTAAAAGGTATTTCAGCTCAAGTACAAGACTGGCTAAAAACATTTTCTGGCTGTGGTAAAGAGAAGATGGCATCCTCTTTCCCATTCTACATACACAAGTGACTGATTTCTATTGTCATTTGAATCTTATAGGTAACAGGTAGCATCTTCCACCATATCTTAAGGACAGAAAGCCTGTTTAGGGGATCAGGACAGGCCATGTTTTATACATAGCTCTGTTCTTCAGCACAGAGGAGCAGCTGGGGTATCCCAGAAAGAACTGCTAGGTAGCTGCATGTGTTTCCCCCCAGTATTTGCTAGCTGTCTAATTCTACCCAATAGCAGGGCTAGCCCTGCTCAGGTGAAACCTCTCTTGGAATTTTAAGAGATATGCCAGGATCAGTCCTGGACATGAACCATTTCCTGGCAAGTTCAGTTTTGCTGTTTAACGTTGTAGGTAATTGTGTTTGCATTTCTTGGTGCTTGTTAACAAGTGTGTAGGCTAACTGTAGAAGGGAGTATGTTGTCTATGTCAGGAATGATTTGATAAGCACTGCAGCTGCGTCTCAGCTTTGGGAAAGGGGGTCTGAATACTGGTACCATGAGAAGAGGGAGAGGTAATGATGGGTAGCCAATGGTTGTGTAGCCTGCCAGATTTGGTAGATTGGAATATGTACTATTTGTCAGTTAAGTTTCATTCTGAGCAATACCCTGTAGGATTCAGTTTCTTCCTTACTGTGGCAATAAAGTTTTCTGTTTTGAACTCTGAAACATCTGGCCGCTGAGTCTCAGAATGCCAGTACATAGTAAGGCACTCGAATATTGTTGATAAAACTCTTGAAATTTCTCCCTCACCTACAATTTCCCTATCACCAGCATGTGTGTCTCCTCCATTCTTCCATTGCTGAACACCTAATCAGAATGGGCATTCCATTCTGGCAACTCTGTGCAGGCAACTCTGTATAGATGTTGTTTTATTTATTTGAGTAAGTCCAATTTGGTATTTCACCAAACAGTGGGATTCCCACTAGCTGGTCCCATTAGCAGCTGGTAAAACAGTTTGCTGCATGCAATGTAATATATAGTTAGAGCTAGACAAATCTGATAACTGGTCTTTTTAATATTTCTTTCCCAAAGAATTATGTTATCCCTCATTAACTAAGTCAGTGATTCCCAAAGTGGGTGGTACTGCCCCCCTGGGGGTGGTGGAAAGCTCTAGGGGGGCAGTAAAAAAAGGGGGAAAGTAGGGGGGAAGTAGGGGGCAGTGGGAAGCTCCAGGGGGGCAGTGAGGAAAAACAGGGTGGCAGGGGATGGTGAGGGTTACATGAAACTTTTCTTTTTGGGGTCCCTTAAAACTGCTGCACAGCCTTGCTGAACACTTCATGTGGTGGTGTCTCCTACTCTTCACACCAGGCACTTCATTTGCTTGCCTGTGTGCCCTCACTCCCTCAGCTACATTCACTAGTAATGGTAGCAGCAGTTAGGAAGCTCTTGCAAGTCTTGGATGCACAGCATTGCTTCTGCAGCTCAGAGTGGCACCATTTGGGAGAAACTGACTTACTGGAGCAAGAGTTAGTGCACGTTGCAGCAGAGGAGAAGTGGCAGTGGGGAAAAGGAGCTTTCAATTTTGTAACCTCGCTTAAGATTTGTGCCCTTTGCCAATTCTTGGTTGGCAGGTGATCTGAGTTTTCCCCATCAAGCAGGCCAAGAGAACAGGTACTGGAAGAAAATAATGCTTGTGGGGAGGTGTTCACTTGAAACTTGATGTGGCTACTTCTGTGATCTTTTTCTCCTTCCTGCCTGCCTGCCTGCAGGAGTGAGTGAATACACACACACCATCTCTCCTCACAATCCCCTCATCCCATTTCCTTCCTGTCAGCCTGTACAAGTAAGCAAGCAAATGCACAAACAACCCTGCATCCTTGTGATCCCCCTGTTCCATCTCACCTCCCCCAACCAGTGCACTAGCAAGGAGACACATGTGCAGCTGGGCACAGCCACCCTGCCACTTTCATTTCCTTCCATTGGTGGAAATGGCATAGGGCAGCAACAGAGGCAGGGCAAATAATCTGTGAATAAGCAAATCTGTGAAAGTGAAACCCATGAATGTGGAGGGAGTACTGTATATAATTTTATGTACTCTCTACACATAATGTTGCCTTCTAGGTTACAAATTCTATTCTAAGAAAACATTTTAAGATTGCTGGTGGGGATGTCTTTCAATACCATCATCCAAGGCAAAATATTATGGATTGATATTCCTTGGGGTTTTTTTCCGGGCTGTGAGGCTGTGTTCTGGAATAGTTTCTTTCTGACGTTTTGCCTGCATCTATGGCTGGCATCTTCAGAGAATGGTTGTGTAGGTGTGTGTGTGTGTGGGGGTTATATTCTGTGAACCCCTCTTGGGGAGGATATGTACATTTTTGTAATTGAATTGTTAGATTCTGGGTATAGAAATGCAAGGCTCATTAGTGTCTGTTTGGCTAATGGTTGGTTGGTGGGCCATTATCTGCTGGAAATCCCCCTGTTCCTGGGTGGAATTCTTTTGTAAGTGTTGAGTTTTGATTCTATTGTATTTCAACACTGGGTGCCAGATTTTGTTTACTTTTAAGGTTTCTTCTTTCCTGTTGAAGTTGTCCAGGAGTTTGTGGATTTCAATAGCTTCTCTGTGCATTCTGACATGATAGTTGTTGACCTGGTTTAGAATTTCTGTATTTTCAAATAGCATTTTGTGTCCAGGTTGGTTTATCACATGTTCTGCTACTGCTGATTTTTCTGGATGGCCCAGTCTGCAGTGTCTCTCAAGTTCCTTGATTCGTGTTTGCACACTGTGTTTAGTGGTCCCTATATAAACTTGTCCACAAAATCTGGCTCCCAGTTTTGAAATACAATAGAATCAAAACTCAACACTTACAAAAGAATTCCACCCAGGGACAGAGGGATTCCCAGCAGATAGTGGCCCATCAACCAACCATTAGCCAAACAGACGCTAACGAGCCTTGCATTTCTATACTCAGAAACTAGCCATTCAGTTACACAAATTTATGCTGGCTTGGGCATAGCTACCTGAGAACTGAGTACCTCTTTGTCATGAACCCCCTGGCTGAGGACTCAGAGGAGGACAAGGAGGAAGCAGAGAATGCAGACGAAGCAGAGGGGGAAAGTACTGTATACCTGAGTCTGAAGAAGCAGAAAAAGACAGCTTGGGTCAGTCTGAAGATACAGCTGAAGCCTCAGAAGAAAGAACAGGCAGGCAGGCAGGCAGGCAGTGATGGATGATCTAAACACCATGCCACCTCCCTTCTCTGAGGGTAGGAGAGAGAAGTGCCACACCCTACACTATCATTTAAATACCAAACACTGACCTTCCCCCTCATTAATTAGATTCATCTGGTCCTGAAATTCTAGCTATAAATTGAGCCTGCAGCTTCCCTTTTAATTTCAGAGCTGACAACTGCTTATCTTGAGCTGTTGCACTCCTCCTGGATTCTTGCTTGCCTTGCCTTTGAACGGATTTCTGGACTGCTGCTTTAACCCTTTGCTGACCATGGACTTGGACCAAGGACCTGACTGCCTTCTGGACTGATTTTGACTCCTGGTATGGACTCTTGGTAACTGAACTCTGGACTGGCTTTTGACTACTCTTGCAAACTGTATGGATTATTGGTAACTGACTTTTGGACTGGCTTTGGACTTTTCTTATTTCTATTGTGGACAATTGACAGCAGGATAGAACTGCACATCTTGCCCTGTTGTTCCTGTATCCTTACCCTGTTACTCCTCAAGCTCATGTTTCAGCTTGAGGAATAACAGGGTAAGAATGCAGAAACAATCTGAAACATGGGTCACCTATCGCCACCACTTACAACTCTTTGAACACTTTCATCAGCGCTGTATATGCACAATCCTAAATATACACTGGACTGACTATATAGAGCCATTGTACTGTCTGTTCTCCTGTATGGGTCTGAAACATGGGTCACCTATCGTCAACACTTACAACTCCTTGAACGCTTTCATCAGCGCTGTATATGCACAATCCTAAATATACACTGGACTGACTATGTGATGAATGTTGTTGTCCTTGAGCAAGCAGGGATCACCAGCATTGAGGCCATAATATTGAGAACACAGCTGTGCTGGGCAGGGCACGTTTCTAGGATAGAGGACCATTGCCTCCCAAAAATAGTACTCTATGGTGAACTCGCCACAGGTCAGCATAAGAGGGGTGCTCCAAAAAAGCGCTATAAGGACTCCCTGAAACAACATCTCGGGCTCGGCCAAATTGACCACCTACAATGGTCCGCCCTGACCTCACATCAGGAGGCATGGAGACACACTATCCACAATGCTGCAGCCTTATTTGAGAACTCACGACGAACAAGTCTTGAAGAGAAACGACCATGCAGAAAGAATCTCAACCCAGAAACATCACCCAAGGAGACCTTCTGCTGTGCTTTCTGCAACTGGACTTGTTTATCTCGGATTGGCCTTTTTAGTCATCAGTGCACTTGCAGAAAGCGTGAGATGAGTCCTTCCTGAATCTTCGGTTGCGAAGAAAAGCCAGAGAGAGGAGACTTCTCAAGTACTTGCCATTGTGAGTTCAGGACACTCTTACTCTACATTCTGTTCCAGAATGGTCAACTTAGATGAGGTAGTAAGCAACATTTCTGTTATCCCTGCTGACATCTGCAGAGGCATGTAAATTGTGCTCATGATGGCTCTCCTGTGACAGAAGTGTCACTCTACAGTGAGCTACAGTAAATACACCAATCCTCATGGTTTAGTTTTTATTACAGCCACTGATCTACAGATCACAATACAGTATTGGAAGGACAGGCATTTATAGATCCCAATAATGCAACAGAAAAAAATCCCTCCTTCTCTAGTCCAATCATGCCACAAAATGTTGGTGTCCAACTTGTACAACTGGCTACCTATGCAGATATTTTTGTGTATTCACACATTTTAATTGATCTTGTAGCCAGCCAATATTTTTGGTCACCACAATGTACCCCTATCCCTCATGGGAGTACAGGGATATGTTTGATGTCATTTTGAGCCTTGGAAGCATCCAGACCATTTCTGATAAGCACCAGAACTCTGAAAACATGTCTCCAGCTCTTTATCTACTCTAGCTAGCACCACCATAAAGAAGAGGGATGGGACACAGCTCGGCAGGGAATACACACTATGACAAATTTGTGGAAAACTACTTCCACATAATGGTTTAGGAAGACCAAGTCTTAACATTTTTGCTAAATGTGATGGCTGGTTTCTTTAAGGACCTAGCACCAACATTGCCTATTTATAACACAGAAATCTTATTTTAGTCACCTCTATACAGTCAGACCCCCGTATCCACTGAACCAATATCTGCAGTTTCAGTTATCCCCAGGACACAAAGTAGGGGACACATACCATAGAACTGCACTGGAAAGTACCTAGAGAGATAGCCTCTCTAGGCATCTTTGAAGTCTTCCAATGCAACTCTATGGTATGTTTTTTTACCAGAAGTCCTTACTTTTAATAGGGCTCACTGTTAACCATGGCTGTTATCTACAGTAAGTACGGAAATCAAACTCCTGCAGATATGGGGGTCTGACTGTATATCAACAGTGTCTGCATAAGAAATTACTAAATATCTGGTTTTCAGTGTTGCAAGGAGGAATTTTCCATGGATAATTTCTAATAATAAAAAGGCCTCCTTCCTTGCTTTTCCCCTCATCCCTCTCTCTCTCTTACCTGGCCTTGGCTTAATATCATTAAATAAATTGTTTTTAAAATATAAGTTTTATTTGTGAAATACATACACTTAAATTTATAGTGCTAGATTGGATGTTTTGAAATTGCAAGAGAATAGTACACCTAATATCAAGAAATAAGCCTGGGGGGAGTGCTAGAGATGTCACTTAAGAGGAAAGGGGGTGATAGCCAGAAAAAGTTTGGAAACTGTTGAGCTAAGTAGATGAAATTTGCTACAGGCATGATGAAAAACACCCCAGTTATTACACTCCTTACAAGAAGGACATATATAATCTCCCCATCAAATTGTGTGTTCTTAATACACTTTTAGAAAGTTGATCAATAAATAGGCATGCATCAATCCACGAAGTATTTCTTCAACAACACAGCAAGTATAGGACAGAAATTCATCCAAACAGCACATCAAATGTTCCTGCAAATTGTGGCAACTTTTTTTTGTTGTTGTTGTTCCTGGCACAGAATAAATTGCCCAGTTTTGAGAACTGCTCAAGAGTTTGAGAAACAGTGCAGCTTTGCACTCAAAACATATACTCACATCCTTTTTATACTATACACAGAAAACTGACAGCTTTCTTGTGGGTGATGAGAACCTGACCTGCTCACATAGTTTTTTCCTATATACTTGGGGAAAGGGCACAAAATGCAAAACTAAATTGCACACTATACCCCTGTACAAACAACATGGTCAAAGGTTCACCATCACACTTTTGCCTTTACCAATTTGAAAGTTGTACACCCAAATGTTATACAGAAGGAAAATAAATTTGGGTTAACTGAAGCTGTACTCACACATAATTTTGTTGCACAACATTTCTGGATTGTGCACATTTTGGTTGTGCAACATTGCTGCTTTTTATGTAGAAAACAGCATTGTTGCACAACAAAAATGTTATGCAAAATCCAGCACTGTTACACAATACACAGGCACATAATTTTGTTGTGCAACATTGCTGTTTTCTATGTTAAAAATAAACAAAGCTATCTTTATGCAACACACACATGTTGTTGCCTGAAAAGTGTTCTTTCCATACTGAAGGCTGTGCAGTTTTCAAGGAAGGTTGAGCAGTTCTCAGAAAAACCTGTAAAGCTTCCCAAAATTCGTGTTTTCTGGGTAAGTTGCACAGTTTTTGTAGAAAAGCTGCACAATTTCCCATCATTGCTGGAGGGAAATGTCTGAGAGTCTTGAAGCTACAGGAAGCAAAACCATTTCATTATTCTCAACATCTATCTCACCTTGGACAAATTGAGATTTACCATCCTGGCAACACAGTACCACCAGTAACCCTACCTTTTAATGCTGATGGTATTGGGTGCTCCTGTGAGGCAAGAGGTTAGGCTGATCTCTCCTGTGTCAGACAAGCTTTTGCTGCAGAGTCAGACTAAATGTGCCAAACAGTTACTGAGCAGTAGCAGTAGTGGAGGGTGACACTGGTGAAGGATCTCTCAAAGGCAAAGGCCTTGGTCACATGTTGCCATTTGGAGGCAGTAATGGAGGAGGAATGGGCCAGATCCTCAGCCAGGATTTTCTGGCAGGGAACTGGCATATCCTGGCTTGTGTAGATGAGCCTTAGAACTTGGAAGGACAGCTATGAAGGAACTAGACAAGACCCAGAAGTACAAAGATATATGATTTTATAATACAGTTAGAATAGTCCATGCCATCGTATTTCCCCACTTCTATTGTATGTATGGTTGTGAAAGCTGGACAGTGAGGAAAGCTGATAGGAAGAAAATCAACTCATTTGAAACATGGTCTGGAAAAGAGTTCTATGAACACTGTGACTGCTTAAAAGACTTATAAATGGGTCTTAAAGCAAATCAACCCTAAACTGAAGACTAAACTGAGAGTGTTGTACTTTGGACATATAATGAAAGACATGACTCACTAGAAAAGACAACAATGCTTGTTAAGGTAGAAGGTAGTACGAAAAGAGGAAAACTGCATTCCAAATGGATAGACTCAATCAAGGAAGCCACATCCATGAATCTGCAAGACCTGAGGAATGTTGATGATAAGGTGACTTGGAGGTCTTTCATTCATGGGGCTGCCATAAGTCAATGTCAACTTGACAGCAGTTAACAACAACCACAACACAGTATGGCTAAGCTGCTTCAGCAGTAAGTGTAAGATCAACCCAGCCTCTACTAGTCCCTTGCACTCTGTCCACATCTGAATCTAGTCTTGAAAGTGAGAGTGTGTGGAGAAAAAACAGGAACCAACTAAAATCTATGGCCTTGTGCAGCATCATTTCTGATTATGACTATTAAATATAATACTGAGTCCCCCCCCCTTTTTTTTTTTTTTTTGGTAAAGTGTGCTTCTGCTGAAGGACATAGGCATATTTCTGGTTCTAAAACAGTGGGGGTCAAATCAGAGTGGGAAGCATGCAGTTCTTTCAGATATTATTGGACTATAGCTTCCAGTATGCTCACTAGTGGCTATGTTACTTAGGGCTACTGGAAAAGCTGTGTAATTCCATTCCCTGATTTAGATAACTGAATGCAGATTGTGGAGGAGCAGAATTGTAGGTATCTGGCTCTTACTTTCGTTAAGAAGCCTGAAAGATAACCCAGTACATGTACATGGCGAGCTGGACTACATAAATATGTATGTCCCCAAAGTCAAACACAATAATCAAGGACATTGTATCATGGAGGTGATGCACATGTGGTCTTACTTCTCCTTCCACACGTTTCATATAATAGCTATCAAGGGCTTATGATCTGCAGGTAGATAGGGCTTTTTGCAACTCCTAGGGCCATGTTACAGAACACATTATGTGTAGCAGGAAAAGAAGTATAAAACAAGAGGTAGCCAAATATACATTCTTGTGGAGAGTGCGTAGAAAAATACAGACATCTTGAATGAGTCATCCTTATGTTGTTTTTCAACATTCTTAGGCTCACATAGACTATTCCTTTTGGTATCTGTTCTGCCATTAATCTGCACAAAACGTACAGTAGAGAAAAGAAACAAAATCCAAACCTGCTGCTATTGCTCCATTACCAATAGCTGTCCAGGGCACATCGGTTTTTTTAAGTCTCTTTTGTCCATCAGCAACAGTTAATGATATTTTTTTTTCTTTCCTGTGACAAGTTGCAAGCATAGAGCCAGTGTGGAACATTGTGATGCTGACAACACTGTGTGACCTGCTGTTTGAAAAATATTTCCTAGCAAGCTCAAAAATAATTTTTAATCTGTCTACTGAAAAGCATGTTTAGTTATTTCAAACTGGAAAAATGATAAAGTATAACATGTTACATATTACAGGTATCTTATAAGACCTTAGTAACTCATTTTATGCTATGGTTCATGTTACATTGGGAGAGAGGATCTCCTCTTCCCCCAAGTTTGCAAAACTCACTTCCCCAAAGTGCTGTCATTTTTTTAGTTGTTTGTAAACTGATTTCAAGACCATGCCAAGGTAGGCAGGTGTCATCATGGCTTGGAGCCCATAGCACAGCAGGATCGACAGATGGCATGCTGTTATGATCTCCCATAGCCCCATGAGGGGTATTTAGAACAGAATGGTGCTCATATGGGGAACTCTACCACCACATCATTAATCCTGAGATCACTTATGAGGATGTATGTCCTGTTGTACTAACTGGAACGTGCTTCTGAATTATTACGTTTAAAATAAACTTTTTAAAAACTGTACAGGTATATATTCCCCTTCCCTCCTTCCCAAGGTTATCAGATGGATATAGCTACATACCATCTACCTATAAACAGATTTCAACTCTCTATTTCTTTCTTAATAACAAGACAGGTGGGATTCTACAGATTCAGGGTGGTGCAATGGTGCAATATTCAGCACCATAACATCCCAAACACATCTGATTTTATGCATTTTGGAAGCTAAGCAGTCTGTGGCCTGGCTAGCACTTGGATAGGAGGCTACCAGGCAATAGCAAGGAGCTCCAGGTAGGGCAAGGAAGGAGTTCTGCTTGAAACCTGGAGATCCATTGCTGCCAGCCAGAGCTGACAATATTGGGCTAGATGAACCAGTGGTCTGTCTCAGAATAAAAAAAAAGTTTCCTACATTCCTAAAATCACTCCTGTACTTTACACATAATGGATTACATTCTGACAACAATTGGAAGCAAAGTTACAAAAGTGGATATTCCTGCCTCTCCTCCACCCAAAACCCCTGCAGCCCAAGAATGACATCCCTAAATACGATACTGTATATCATGCATTGAAAACTGGTGGGGAGGTTGTATTGAGAGTATAACTTATCTATTTACACAGGAAGACCCTACCCAATATGTTTTTGCCACAAACAATCCATTTCAGCTCTGAGTGAGACTGCAGTGTTCAATCTGTCATTTGTATACATATTCAAAACAGCTTGTTTAACAACAACAAAAAGAAGTAGACAGAAGTGATGTCCTTCCTTTTATTTAACAACCCAGTCATGTGAAAGCCTGAAGAATCTATATGGTTCATCTGATTACAGTTATTGAATAAGATCGCTTTAGAATTTCAGTCAATCACTATTTGCAAGTAATCTTTTAATAACTAGAGACTCAATACTACTCTGTTTCTGCTACTGATTATTATACAAAACAAGGAGGGATGTTTATACCTCATGAAGATATGACAAAAGAAGAAACAAACCAATAGCCATGCCCAGGGCCAGTTAAAGGGCCCTGCAACACCTGCAGCTGTAGGGAGGAACTCCAGGGGGGGCCTTCATAACCCCCCTTCTCAAGTGCTCTGTGCTCTGAGCCAGAAATTCTCCAGGAAAGTGCCACAGAGCCACTTATTCACCACATGGGGCTTCTCCAGCCACATACTCACAGATTGCCAGAAGCCCCTGGGAAGCAGCCAGAGCGGGCCCTCACAGAAGCCTCTCACAGCAACTTCAGTGGCCTCAGCTGGCAGGCATAAGGGGGATGATGTCACATCCTGGCTGGGAAAGCCCAGTGGCATAGGAAAGGTGGCATGAGGGGGTGGTCGCCCCTGGCAGTATTTTTTAGGGGGAAGCACTCCTGGCCAGCTAGGCAGCAGCCATGGTCTCCTCCCTTGATAGCCCAGCCACCCTCCTGCAGCCACGGCCACCCGTGCTCCAAACAGCCAAAGTTGGCCAGGCACAGGGAAGGGAAGCAGGGGAAGAAGTGGTGGCAGCTAGGAGTCCTTGCCTAAGCCCCCCTATCCCACCTCCTGCCTGCTCCTTGCCTGCCAGCACCACAGTCCCACCACCCGTTCTCCATTCCTCCCTCCAGACGCTGCAGACTGGAGACGGGTGGGGAGGAGGAGGGAGGCCGGTGGCAAGAGGCACTTTTGCTAGCTGGCTGGTGCATATCCCTTTGTCCTCCATCCAGGGCAGGCGTGTGTCCTTCCCTGACAACTGCCTCTGGCTGCGTCCCACTCGGGTGACTCCCCCTGCAAAAGAGTGCAGAGCCATCGCTGCCGTGCGAGTTCCCGGTGCCAGACAAGGCTGGCAAGTGGGCAAACCCTGAGCTCCTCCTGGTGGCCTTGAGTCTGAGGGGGCCAGGCTGCCCAGTACCTGAAGGGACATCCACATTGGTTTAGGATGAGAGAAGAGGAAGGGAGCATCCTGGGGAGGGGGGAGTGGAGAAGAATGGAGGGGGAGAGAGGAAGGGAGAACCCCCCCACAGGGAATGGAAGGAAGGGGGGTTTCCCTCCATCTCTTCCCCAGCCCTGCCCCCCCAGTGAAGGAGATGGAAAGGAAGGGGTTCTCCTTCCATCCCTCCCCTCTTTCTTTTTTGGAAGGGCATGGGACACCCCCACTCTTCCTCCCCTCCCTCTCTCAAAAGAGGGTCCTCTCTCTTTCTACCTTCCTTCTCTCTCTGTCCACTCTTTTCTTCCCTCCTTGGCCTCTTCTCTCTTTCTCCCCTTCCCTCCCTCTCTTCTCGATAAGGCTCACTCCCCACTTTCTCTTTCAGCAGAGGGTGATCTACTTTCCGTCGCTTTCTCCCCTGCTCTTTTGGGGAAAAGGTTGACCCTTCCCCCTTCAGAAAGGGCTCCTCTCCTTCCTTCCTTCCTTCCTTCCTTCCTTCCTTCCTTCCCTTCCTTCCTTCCTTCCTTCCTTCCTTCCTTCCTTCCTTCCCTCCTTTCTGTCTCTCTCTTGTCTGATCTCTCTTATCTTCTTTTCCTATCTCACTGGGATGAAGGGTGCACGTCCTCTTCTGCCCTCCCCATTGGGCAACAACACTCCAGATCAACCTCCGCCATCCCATCTTTCCAGCTGTTCTTAAAATGTCCTGGTTTCTCTCCCCCCTCTCCCTTTCCCCCTTTGTCTTCAGCTTTCTCCCCTTGCTGCCAACTGAGTTCAACCTGCAAAAGGAATTTGTGTGCCTATGTGCCTTCAAGTTGCCTGTTGACTGATGGCAACCCCATGAATTCCATAGGGTTTTCTTAGGCAAGGAATACTCAGAAGTGCTTTGGCCAGTTCCTTCCTCTGAAATAGAGCCTATAGCATCTGGTATTCATTGGTGGGCTCCCATATCATGTTATCATTAAAAGTGCAGTTAGGGCAGCTGGTAGGATAGCCACATTTTTCATGCTTTCTTTTATGTTTAATGCAAGTTGGCCTAGAGCAGTGGTCGTCAGTCTTTCATATCATAAGGCCCACCAATCATTCTAACAACCTGGATCATACCATGATAGAAACAAAAATCTACTTTTTCTGTGAATAACATTTATACATTTGGATGCACTTCTCTTATTATTGTTATTGTATGCCTTCAAGTCATTTCTGATTAAGGTGAACCTATCATTCGGTTTTCTAGGCAAGATTTGTTCAAAGGGGGGGTACCTTTGCCTTCCTTTGAGACTGAGAGAGTGTGACTTACCCAAGGTCACCCATTGGGTTTCCCTGGCTGAGCCCTGGTCTTCAGAGTCACAGTACAATGCTCTAACCACTATATCACACTGGCTCTCAAGCGGTGCATAAATTACCAAAAATGCAAAAAGGAGAGAAGAAAAAAATCAGGGAGCAGTCAGAAGTCCTTTTCTCTGGAAAAAAAATGCTATGCATGCACAGGGGGGTTGGGAGACGATAGTACAGGAGCCTTCCTATTTAAGATGTGAATTTCCACCCATGGAGGCTACCGGAAGAGGCAATGCATTCTTTTCTTTTCTTTTTTTTTCTAGTGGGAGCATAGGTTGTCTTGGCGCCTGCATGCAAACTCAGGGCTTTGTTTTGCCCAGTCATTAATACTTCCCTTTGGGATTATTATATTTTATTTATAATCAGAATTGCCCACCAAGCTTTCTCACTCGCACAGCAAGAGAAGAGTTGGCAAACTGCTGCTGATCAGGTAAAGGGGACTCTGAACACAGAAACATGACGCAGGAAAAAATCAATTATCCTCTCCTTCTAGCACCTCTATTCCTATGCCTCCCTCCTCTATAGACACTGCAGTTATGTCTTTGAGAGAAAAATCTGAACAGTTACATCTTTACCCTGATGTGTTCAGTGTTATTTCTGCCATTAAGAATTTGACAAGAAACAAGGAAGATCTGAATAACAGTTATAAGAAGCTTGCAAATGCTCTTAAAGACACAAAACAAAAGCCAGGAGATATAAGTGCATCAGATCTTGCTAATGAATTAGAAGAGCTATCCCCCATGTTACTGCAAAATTCAACAGTTGTCTAATAGTAATTCAGTATATCTATGAAAAGCATTTTGAAGATATTTTCCCAAATGTGTCAGCTGTAGTAAGAATTTTTTTGTGCATGCCAGTGCAAGTGGTCTTTGCAGAATGGAGCTTTTCTAAGCTGAAGTTAATAAAAAATTACTTGCGATCTTCTATGAGTGAGGGACAACTAAGAGGCCTTTCTGTAATAGCTGTGGAAAGGCAGATAGCACATTCCATAGATATTGAGAAGTTAGTGAAGGTGTTTGTTGCTCAAAAAGCAAGAAAAGTTAAGATTTAAGTGAGTATTTTTTTTAAAAAAATCAAAGAAGATAGAAAAGAAAAGTCCATTTTATAAATGTTGTAATTTTAAATTATTTGATACAAATTGTATGTAAACTGGTTAAAAATAATTTTAAAAGAATAATTCAGGCTATACTTTGTATTTCAAAATTTACAACATAAGATTGCAAAAGTAAGAAATGAAACAAATTAACTAAATTGGACTCAGCTATTTCTTTTCCTGACTTCAAATTCTGCATGCTGAAACTAGTGTTTTGTAATTTTGATTTAGTATGAATGGGCTAGTCTTTTGAGATTTGTTTAATAGGAATGATCTACTTTAAATATTAGGAGAGTGTTTCATTAGAGTGTTTTGTAATATGTTTGCATTCTGTTTGGCTGAGAAAATCTACACCATTATGTTAACTGCTAATAAACAAAAAATATTACATTAGTACCTATAATATAGTTTTTTAAAAACTAAATTATTGGTGGCAAATTATGTAATACTGAAATCTGAACATCCTGTACTGTGAATAGGCTAGGTTAGATTGACCTGAGATAAACATATGGGGGCCCAAAAATAAAGTGTTGCAGGGCCCCCCAAATTCCTTAAACTGGCCCTGGCCATGCCTTCATGCAATGGATAAACAAATGAATATATAATTATTTAAGCATTTTGTTTTGCTTCAGCCAGTAGTATTGTGTTTCCTCAGTTCTGAACAATATAGAAATCATGTGCCTCTTTAATATCATTTTCCCATTTTAGAGAAAAAAACTAGGAATCATTACCCTCTTAACAGATTTGTAGTAAAGTTTAAGGTATATTAAAATTAAGGTTTATAAAAATGCATTCAAAATATAAGTTATCTTCCTGTCTGGTAGTGTGGTGTGTGGGATTGATGCCTTGAACACAATATCCCTAATTTGTTCAGTTAGTTTTCATTGTGACATACAGCAATGAGGACATTGTGACATACAGCAATCTTGAGACTTTTAATTCCAATGACATTTTACTCACAAAAACAACGATGCTGCTAGATATAGATAATATTCTTCGGAGAAAGTACTTGATGTTCCCTAAACTGAAACTGATTTTTAAAAAAAAAAAAAAAAAAAGGAGGGGTTTAGGGAACTAAATTGTACTTTGGAATAGTATATCTGAATTTCTCAGAGACTGCTACATTACCTGAGCATAATACTAATGTAGTTGTATGAAACTAAATCTTCTTGATCTCTAAGGCTTCTGTTGCTAGGCAAGAGAACAAACAGTCATTGAGTAATGGAAATTTTAGAAAGCACTGGTCTTCAATTTTCCTATCACTTTGATCAATTTGGAGACAATTTAAAAGTATAGAGCTAATCAGGGATATTTATACTAAGTTATAATACTGAGGGATCTTGTAGCACTATTGAGACTGAGAGAAAGAAATTGTAGTATAAGCTTTCATAGACTTAATCTATTTCCTCAGATGCATTGAGTGAACTAATGCCTAGGAACAGACTAGAGTTAGATGGTAAAGAGGGAGAGAGGGAGGGAGTTGATGACACCAAACCCAAAAATTCTGGATTAGCTCTCCCAATGCTTTTAGGTAGATAATAAACAGCATGGGGGACAAATCAGACCCCTGATAGGATGGAAAGGAATCCCCCACCAGTCAGTTTGCCTCCCAAAAGGAGCAAAACCACTATAAGTGCCCCCAAGTCCTGTTTCAGAGAGGTGGTCCAGAGGAAAAACTAGCATGGTTGATAGTATTGAAAGTTGCCAAGAAAGCCAGCAAAACCAAAAGGGACACCCTTACCCTGTCCAATTCTTGCATAGGTCATGCACCAAGACAATCAAAGCCATCTCTTTCCCATAACAAGGCCTGAAGCCAGAATGAAGTGGATTTAAGATAATCTGTCTCTTCCAGGAACACCTGGAGTTGAGAGGCCACCACACACTTTATAATCTTATCCAAGAAAGAATATTGGAGACTGGCAGGTGTATGTGTGCGTGTGTGTGTATTCCAGTCTCATTTATATATATAGCCACTATCTATCTATCTATCTATCTACCTATCTTCTCATTTGGATACTGTGGATGTTACAGATCCAGCAGATGTAAACTTCACACCTGCTTGTTCAGTCTTATTGGATATGTTTCAGTTTCATATATATATGAAACATATATATATATATATATATATATATGAGAATAGATAGGTAGATATAGATAGATATCTATATATGTATATATAAATAAGACTGGCTATATATGAATGAGAATGGAATACACACACACACACCAGCCAGCCTTCAATATTCTTTCTTGGGTAAGATTATAAAGTGTGTGGTGGCCTCTCAACTCCAGGTGTTCCTGGATGAGACAGTTTATTTTAAATCCACTTCATTCTGGCTTCAGGCCAGAATCATAGAATCCTGGGACAGAGATGGCATTGATTGTCTTGAATGTGTGTGTGTGTGTGTGTGTGTGTTGGCTCTCACCTCTCCAAGAATCCTGTCCACAAACTGAAACATATCCAGTAAGACAAGACAAGCAGGTGTGATGGTTACATCCCCTGGATCTGTAACATCCACAGTAATCAAAACAGATTTTAAAACTGATATAAGACTCAAGCCACTTCACAATATTGAATAAAAGCTAATTAAAATTCAGACAAATAGTAATACACAATCAGATTTAAAACAATGAAGAACATACTTTAAACACATCATTAGAAAAATAACATACCTGTATGGTTAAAAAAAAAAAGTTTCTCAGAAAGTGGTCAGTTGCCAAAAGCCCTCCTGAAAAAAAATGTCTGCTGTCCAACAAAAGGACATCAGGGAGCTGACCAATTTAACTTTCCTTAGGAGGTTCCAGAGTCTCAGAATAGCCACTAAGAAACCTCTTTCTTGAAGCTCATCAACATACCTTTGATGGTGGAGGAACCAAGAAATGGGTCTCTCAACAGGAAATCTCAAAGACTTGTATGGGAAAATACAAACCATATAGAATGGACCCAAGCCTTATTTTCACAAGTTACAACTTTGCAACACACTCAACCAATGTGTCATTTTACTTAGCCTGATTTTAGGAAAATTTAGATATGGAAAGAAATAACCTGGCAGGTACACATATATCCCCACAAGAATGCTCATGGGTTGGCATCAATATTTTTTTCTATGCTCATTAATGTTTATTCCCACTGAACCATAGAATCATAGAATCCTTCTCATGCTTTTGCCAAAGAGGGTGACATGATGATTATACAACATCATTTCAAAGAAATGGTAAAGCCCATCAGTTTAACCATATTGATATGGGCACTAATGGTGCAGTCCTATATTCTTTTTCCTGACAGTAATATCTATTGGAATTATTTCTGAGTAGACCTGTTCAAAATTTCACTAAAAACATCAAAGTTAGGCTGGCATCTTTTGAACACTTCATCAGGGAAAACAGAGAACTAGCTTCTTGAGGAACATGATATGATTGCTCATCAGTGTTGTTCTGAGGCAAGTGTACAGAACACACAGCCCTTCTGATATTTTTGGGCTGCATGATAACTTCACCTGTTCTAAAGGCACACAGAGAATCTTGTGATAGGGGAAGCATGAATTCTATAGCCTTTAGCATTCCCCAAATGAGAGGCAAGCTGCTAAAAATAGATGAGCTATTCTGAACTTTTTCCTGTTATAACTATATTGAAGTAAATACATTCAAAATTAACATTTAAGTTCCTTCTGGTATAACTACAGTTGCCCATCCACATTCGCGAACTTGACATTCGCGGTTTTGGTTATTTGCGGTTTTGGGAGGGCCCCCCCGCCCCCCCCAAAACTGCAACATGGAGCCTCCAGAGGCCCCGTGAAAGACCTGGAGGGAGCGGGGAGGCCCGGGGAGGCCTCCACGGGGCCCCCGGAGGCGCTCCGGAGGCCCCATGAAGGCCTGGGGAGGGGGTGGCGAGGCCTTCACGGGACCCCCGGAGGACCTCTGGAGGCCCTGCGAAGGCCTGGGGAGGGGTCGGGAGGCCTTAGCGGGACCCCTGGAGGCTCTCCGGAGGTCCCGCGAAGGCCTGGGGAGGGGTGGCGAGGCCTTCGCGGGACTCCCGGAGGCCCTCCGGAGGCGCCGCGAAGGCCTGGGGAGGGGTTGGGAGGCCTTAGCGGGACCCCCGGAGGCCCTCCGGAGGCCCCGCGAAGGCCTCGGGAGGGGTGGCGAGGCCTTCGCGGGACCCCCGGAGGCCCTCCGGAGGCCCCGCGAAGGCCTGGGGATGGGTGGCGAGGCCTTCGTGGGACCCCTGGAGGCCCTCCGGAGGCCCCGCAAAGGCCTGGGGAGGGGTCGGGAGGCCTTAGCGGGACCCCTGGAGGCTCTCCGGAGGCCCCGCGAAGGCCTGGGGAGGGGTGGCGAGGCCTTCGCGGGACTCCCGGAGGCCCTCCGGAGGCACCGCGAAGGCCTGGGGAGGGGTTGGGAGGCCTTAGCGGGACCCCCAGAGGCCCTCCGGAGGCGCCGCGAAGGCCTGGGGAGGGGTGGCGAGGCCTTCGCGGGACCCCCGGAGGCCCTCCGGAGGCGCCGCAAAGGCCTGGGGAAGGGTGGCGAGGCCTTCGTGGGACCCCCGGAGGCCCTCCGGAGGCCCCGCAAAGGCCTGGGGAGGGGTCGGGAGGCCTTAGCGGGACCCCTGGAAGCTCTCCGGAGGCCCCGCGAAGGCCTGGGGAGGGGTGGCGAGGCCTTCGCGGGACTCCCGGAGGCCCTCCGGAAGCGCCGCGAAGGCCTGGGGAGGGGTCGGGAGGCCTTAGCGGGACCCCCGGAGGCCCTCTGGAGGCCCCGCGAAGGCCTGGGGAGGGGTGGCGAGGCCTTCGCGGGACCCCCGGAGGCCCTCCGGAGGCCCCGCGAAGGCCTGGGGAGGGGTGGCGAGGCCTTCGCGGGACCCCTGGAGGTCCTCCGGAGGCCCCGCAAAGGCCTGGGGAGGGGTCGGGAGGCCTTTGCGGGACCCACGGAGGTCCTCCGGAGGCCCCGCGAAGGCCTGGGGAGGGGTGGGGAGGCCTTCGCGGGACCCCTGGAGGCCCTGCGAAGGCCTGGGGAGGGGTGGGGAGGCCTTCGCGGGACCCCCGGAGGCCCTCCGGAGGCCCTGCGAAGGCCTGGGGAGGGGTGGGGAGGCCTTCGCGGGACCCCTGGAGGCCCTCCGGAGGCCCCGCGAAGGCCTGGGGAGGGGTGGGGAGGCCTTCACGGGACCCCCGAAGGTCCTCTGGAGGGCCCGCGAAGGCCTGGGGAGGGGTCTGGAGGCCTTCACGGGACCCCCGGAGGTCCTCCGGAGGCCCCACGAAGGCCTGAGGAGGGGTGGCGAGCCCTTCGTGGGACCTCCAGAGGCCCCGCGAAGGCCTGGGGAGGGAGGGAGGAAGGGCCGGGGAGGCCTCCGCGGGGCCTTGCTAGGCCCCACGAAGGCCTGGGGAGGGAGGGGGGAGGGGAGTCGTTATTCGCGGATTTTTCACATTTGCGGGGGTCCACGGAACGGAACCCCCGCGAATGTGAAGGGACGACTGTATATCAAAGTAATGTATTCAGGGGTTGCTGTGTTTCCCATGCAGCAAAATACAACAAAATACAAAATAGAAAAAACAGTGATACTGTTATTGGCCAACTAAAATACACAAAAATACAAGCTTTTGAAACTTTACTGACTTCTTCAGCAGGCAAAGATGATTTAAAATCATACAGGAGAAGAAATGTGATGAAGTTAGTGTTATAGCCTACATTTTGTCTCAATTGTTACTTCAGTTGTCTGTTAAGATGGTCTAGAGGGATATCAATGCAGGCAGAGGCCACTCCCCTTCTTGGCCATGTGGGGACCAGGGACAAAGGGCATTAAAACTTGGGCAATACAATTTCAAGTCTCTCCAATCTGGGGCTAACTGCCCCCTTTCTTAGGCAGAGAAAACTGAATTTCTCAAGAAATATTTGTACTTTTACATGTGGAAAAACTTTTTAAGTGCTGTATAAGTAAAACTTGCCTATTCTCTCTCTCTCTCTCTCTCTCTCTCTCTCTCTGGCTTTTCTTTGCAAACGAAGATTCAGGAAGGACTCATCCTGCACTTTCTGCAAGCGCACTGATGACTAAAATGGCAAATCCAAGATAAACAAGTCCAGTTTCAGAAAGCACAGCAGAAGGTCTCCTTGGGTGTTGTTTCCTGGTTGTGACTCTTTCTGCCCTGTTGTTTCTCTTCAAGACTTGTTCAGCGTGAGTTCTGAAATAAGGCTGCAGCATTTGTGGATAGTGTGTCCCCATGCCTCCCGATGTGAGGCCAGGACGGACCATTGTTGGTGATCAATTTGACCGAGCCTGAGTTGTTGTTTCAGGGAGTCGTTGTATCGCTTTTTTGGAGCACCCCTCTTATGCTGACCTGTGGCGAGTTCACTGTAGAGTACTATTTTAGGTAGGCGATGGTCCTCCATCCTAGAAACGTGCCCTGTCCAGCGCAGCTGTGTTCTCAATATTATGGCCTCAATGCTGGTGATCCCTGCTTGCTCAAGGACAGCAACATTCGTCACACAGTCAGTCCAGTGTATATTTAGGATTGTGCATATACAGTGCTGATGAAAGTGTTCAAGGAGTTGTAAGTGTTGGCGATAGGTGACCCATGTTTCAGACCCATAAAGGAGAATAGACAGTACAATGGCTCTATACACACTGATTTTTGTGCTTCGCCTCAGGTGTTTATTACTCCAGACTCTTTTGTAAAGTCTTCCAAATGTGCTATCTGCCTTTGCAAATCTGTGATTGATCTCTTTGTCAATCTTGGCATCTGAGGAGATGATGCTCCCCAGGTAGGTGAACTGCTGAACAGACTTAAGCACAGATTTGCCAACGGCAATGTGGGGATGGTGGTGTTCATCCTGTGGTGCAGGCTGGTAAAGAACTTCCATTTTCTTCAGGTTGACTTCCAGCCCAAACAGCTCTGCAGCTGTTGCGAAGCAGGATGTTAGGTGCTGCAGAGCTGCTTCTGTGTGGACAACAAGGGCAGCATCATCAGCAAGGAGCAGCTCACGGTCTAGATAGTTTAGAGTCTTAGTGCAAGCCCTCAGACGGCTTAAGTTAAACAAGCTACCATCAGTACGGTAATGTATATAGATGCCGTCTTCTTCTTCTATTGTAGTCCAAATGAAAAACTAAAGTAAGAATATAAAATTTAATATAAGTATTAAAGTAAAATGAATGTTAAACTAAGTATATGAAAGGTTTACATGAATGCACAATATGTTTTATTCATGATTATAATATCAAATCATTTTATGGGTTTTCATAAAAGTTGGATTTTAGAAAAAAAAAATGTTTTGGAACCCCAATTCCCCAAATCTCTAAGTCAGCATAGCCACAGGACATGCTGTAGTCCAGTAGTTTGCAATCCAAAGCATTAACTTTTCTAAACTCTATTAAATTAAAATCTATCATGATGCCTCTCACTAAACACCCTGGAACTATAAGGTTCATGCTAAAACCCTTAAAGGTATTGCTGAAGGGTGAACACATGACTGCTGTAATTTACACAATAGCTCTGCTCCCTTATTAAGCTTCTGAAATGATGCAAAACTGCAGCAGCAGCAGCATGGTGGCAGTGATACCAGTTCACTGAATTTGTGCTTCCTCCATGCAATCTAGTGGGCTGGATTGCAAACTTGCCAATAGCTTTGTGCACTTCCTGAAGTCACTGTGTGTGTTTTATCAGCAAACTTGTATAGATTTTATCTGTGTCGAGAAAAGTATGACACACAAATCAACCTCAAGGCTGTCATTACAGTGACTGGTATGAGGAGTTCTTTTTTGGTTTGTTTCTTTGTAACAAGCAAAAGTCTTCATTTCTTCCTACCTTGTGTTTGCAGCATTTCCTGCCTGGCAAGGGCTCCACTTGACTTACTTGTAAGTTATAAAGATGCTGTCCAGCTGAGAACACACACTGGGTAGTTTAATGAGGATGGAACTCAGCAAGGGCACTTGAAAATCTCAGAAATGTTCTGTAGTGACAATATTTTTTCTTCAGACAGCCACTTTCCGAGTGCATAATGAACTTTATAGGCATTAGAATGCCAATGTCCTATAACTTGCTAATGGGAAAAAGGAGCTTGATGTTTGAGATATAAAAATAGCATCACAAACAGGGAGAGTGTTGCAAAGAAATGTGTGGAAGAACAGGACTTTGAACTCAAATTGTTCCTCCTCTTTTCCTCCCTCCACTTTAGAGTGTCACTCTTAACCTTAACCTTGTTTTACACTTCACACAGAGGAAACTGTGAAGAGAAGCTGAGAAGGGTTTGATTTAAATTCTCTAGTGGGGAAAAACTGCCCCCTTCATTCCCCCATTTGACTACTCATTTTCATAATATCCTGGAATACTGAGTTTCCTTAAACCTGGACTAAAATCAAAGAACAAAAATATCTTGTTATTATAAAGAATTACTCAGTCTAACAAAAAGGAAAGTTCCTTAGTTGTTGTTTTTTAATTGATGTCATTGATGGGTGGTGGTGGAGACCCAATTGATGGATTGAGAACAGCTTTCTTCATCCAGTAGAAGTTGTTTCTTTGCATCTAACCCATTGGGAGTTATATCTAAGCTACTCTTCCGGTATATTTGTAATGCATTTTTTTTTTTTTACTTTATACAAGCCATAGCCAGGTGGATGGGGCTTTTCTTTTCATCTCACAATCATCAAATTCTGCATTGCAATGTGGGCTCAATAGCATTCCACATGTGTTTGTGTGCAAGTCTATATAACTGTATGTGTTGTACATGTGTGTGTATCTGAGCACATGCAGTGATATCTGTAACTCCATATCATGACATGCACATGTGTAATCCTGGGCCATTTTATGTGTGAAAAGTGTCCCTGTTCTCAAGGAACATGCAATATAAAGAGTGCATATTGAGGAATGGGGGAAAGCTAATAAGGACTGAATATCAGCAAATGTGTTTTCCTACAGAGAATTCCCCAAATTGACTTTTCTTAACCCTGGTTACATATGTCTAAGAAGGATTCAATATATCATTCTCTTGCTGGATCAATAAATACCATGTGTATCCTTGAGCATTTCAGAATGCTTGTGCAAAATTTATGCAGTTACTCCTACCACATTAATTTTTGTGGGATAGTGAAATGTACTGGAACACACTGTGTGGAATGAAAAATGGCTGAACCCACTCCATCATGCCTCAGCCAGCATGGTTGGTGGCATATATTGAAGGAGCCCAGGTTGGCAGCAACAAGTGGTTTGACACTTTCACATTCTCCTTGCCACTATATACACTGGACTGGGCAACTTGTGGCCTCCCAGATGTAGCTGAATGGCAACTTCCAACAGCTGTAGCCAGCATAGCTGATGGTAAGGCATCACAGGAGTTGCAGTCTAGTAACATTTTAGAGTGCCACTACTTGTCTGTTCTGACATATACAACATGCCCACAAAAATGTATGCTCCCTTAACAACTTATAATTCTGGAATTATTGGTGTGGGGTAGTTGCATTTTTTTTTTCAAATTGCAAATTAACACAATTAGAGATTACAATAGTAGGGAAATGTTGCAAAATTACAAGAGAAACTTTAAGTGTGGTTCAATAATGTGAGTAGTGCATTGCTGTGCAGAAATGACAATTTGAATACCTTATATAAAATTGTAACTTAAGATGGAATTTGTAACTGATTAAACCATTATTATAACACTTATTCTTCAATATAAATGTATTTACTTAGCCTTCAAATAATCACCATAGCTACTATTAGCTGTTAAAGGGTGTATACATTTTGCGGGGACACCCTGTATAGAGAGAACAGGAATGTAAACCTTCACATATATCATTCCCACAGGCAAGAATAAATGATGTATTGAATAGAAAACAGCATTTTATGCATAGAAATGTTATTGTCTGCACAGACCATGATGTTTGATTGAAAGTATTAAGTAGGATTTCCTCCCAAGTGTCCATGGTGTGTGTGGGGAGGGGGGCATTTTGTGTACCACTATCTATTTCTCTTGAAATACAAGTTAAAGGAGAAACACAAACTTTTCTGAAAGAAATTATGAATATCTATTGCAGCCCAAAAGAAGAAAGGAAAAAACCTAGTGCACATGCATAAGATGTTCTCTATTTACCTTTGCATGAGGTAGCTTATTTCAATTTCTACCTTCTCTGTAATTTAACGTACCTTTTTTCATTTTTAAAGAATGCAACTGCTTTGACAGCAGCTGTCAAGGGCCAAAAGAATTGCTTCTTGAACTTTATTAACTTCAGCAGTTTTATCAGCTGGCATGTTACAAAGATGGCAACAGAGGAAGCTATAAGAGAATATTTATTTGGTGGGGGACTGTAAAGTATATACTCTGACTTCAAAGATTCCATCAAATAGGGAAAACTTGGCATTCATTCAAAGGTTTGTGAGGATGGATGGAAGGAAGGAAGGTAGAGGGAAGAAGAATGTCTTGAACCTTTACAAGGTGCAACAGATCTTTTCACTGAAGCTAAAAAGTGGAGTGAATCATTTTAGGCAAAGTTCCTGCCATATCATCCTGAACCTAGATGTTTTAATGGTTATAAAAGCTACAAGAATTAGTACTCCTTTATCAAGATCCAGTTCCTAGATCCCTTGAATGCCCCTGCTGAAAAGGGCTGTCTCCATGTTGTAGAAATATTTGGTATCTATATTAAGCAGAGTGCAACAGGACTAGTGCAATGTGAGCCTCTGGTAGAAACAGGAGTAATTACGCCGGGTACTCTTGCAAGTTAAAGAAAGAAACTTGTATTTATTGTCTCAGGAAATTCACTGAAGGAAATGAAAGAAAATAGACAAAAGAAGTTGACCTATACTCAGTTACAAAAGCCTCTAAAAGTTGTCTATCATTCAGTGGTGGCACTAGGGGAGTGCAGAGGCCAAAACTTACCAGGTAACACCATCATTTGCTGTCTTCCCAGACAAAGGGAACAAAGAAACTATCTTCTTGAAGAAGGGTGAAGTGACTTTAACAGGTGAGAAGGAAGCAAAATGCTTGAGTACATAGACCAAAAAAAAAGATACAGAGGTGAAACAAAAAGTAGGCATTATCTAAATTCCCCTCTGTCATTAATCACCTTTATAAGTTTTGATGCTTCTTTGCTTCCAAAACACGTAAAATTCAACTTTTCTGTCTGTTCTCATAAACCCAAATAAGTAGCAGAGAATGGTCCAAGAAAGTAGAAGCAAAAAGAGAGTTCTTTCCATGTGGTATGCAGGGATGCGGAAATCATTCTTACTGGGTTTTCCACTGACATCCCTCATTTTGTCTTTTCTGGACAGTCATGCAAGAATGAATATTCTATTCAGAGTGTGTGTGGTGGGAGGTTGTACATTTTTACATTGTCTAAAGCATGCATATATGTATTGGGGGTATGTATTTTTAGTTTGTCACTATACACATTTAGGTCATTATTTCTCTACTAATCACATCAAGAGCCAGATAAATATATGGATTTCCAAAGCAAGATTATATATGCCATTCCATTTGATGTCTCAAGAGGTACAAAATGGATATTCCAGAAGGATCTGCAAATCTAGTGAGTTTGTTTCCCATCACTAAGGGCAGAGCATTAAAAAAAAAATTACATAATCAAAGTGATGCTGTAGTGTAGGCAGCTCATACACACACAACCATTGTTAGCTATAAATACAAATTGGGCAGCCAGAAATGTAAGATGGTTAAACAAGAGGAGCTAGAGAAAGTAAAACTACCAGACATTTCATCTGTTCTGTGTGGACTTTCAGTAGAACTTGTTTTTGAGAAAACTGTTTTTGATTTTACAAAGAAAATGGCCAGAAAAAAAAAAAACCTCCCAAAGTTTTTAAAGTGTTAAATGTTTGAAGCTATATCAATCCAATAGAATAAAAAAAAATATTTTTTTAAAAAAAAAAGAAGGACAGAAGGATGGAAGGAAGGAAGGACGGGAAGGAAGGCAAACACTGGCAGGATTAAGAACCAAAAATTTTAAAATGAAAGTAATCTTTGTAGACTATGGAGATTATCAGATGAGCCCTTATAACTTGTTTCTATCTCAGTAACCCCCCACCACCCCACTCCCGTTCCTGTTCCATGATTAGAAATAAATTTTCAGACACTTACTCCCATCGCGGAACAGGAACGTCCTCCCCCTCCCCTCACTGGATGGGAGTGAATGCAGCTGTCACAAAGCTGCATTCACGTCCCATAAAAGAAATCCCACCCATTCTCATGAGAGAACAGGCACACAGCAAATTTTGAAATAAAAGTAAAAATAAAAGAAAAAGAACAAAACCAAGCCCCAAAAAAATTAACAAGTAACCCAGGGAGGGGGAAAAGGGAGCCACTTACCTCCTCATCCCAATCGCACCCAGAAGTGTCCCGCACGGAACTCCCCCCAGGGCTGGCATCGTGCCAGCATAACAAAATAGCAATGGGGCATCCCGTTACAGAAATAGGATGGGTGGTCTATTAATGATGTTTCCCCATGAATAAGGTATCACAGGGGCAGAATGGGAGCAGGACGGGAGCAGGATGGGAGCACAACGATGTCATCTGAAAGTTAAGCCCTTTCCCAGTTCCGTTCCATTCCTGCAATGGTCTTTATAGTCCATCTGATAATCTCCTATGTTTATAAGAGAAACAAAAACAGGGAGGGCTGAGGAGTGGAAGAAAGTGTCAGTATGTGCTATGGTGTACTTTCAGAAATGCAGAAAATATGATGGCAAGTCCAAAGCAAATATTTTTTTTTTCATGTTTCATGAGACTCATGGGCTTGGGGATTGTGATGTGTTACAGTTTTTTACTCCCCTCACCCCCATAGGATGCTTGAGGATTGGTCGGGCTAGGAATGCTAAGGTCATGTGTCTCTAAAATGTCTCAACAGAAAGGAAAAGAAGTCAAAGTTCTGAATAACTGAATAATTCTCATTCATGAATGTTATGCGTTAAAGGTAGTTTAGCATGCCTACTGTTGGTAGTTACTAGTTGCCTATCTAAGAGTTGAACATGTATTCATATTATTTCCTGTTTGTAAGTCTTAACCATACCCTCCATCCTCCTGGTTTATTGTCTGCAGTTTTCTCTCTCTTCCATGTTTAAATAGCACAGATTACAGATCCTGTCACTAAAAGATGTAATGAAACCTTTCGTAGTTGTAAGTAAGCTTACCCATGGCGTTACTAAAGCTGGTGTCACCCCTCTCCCTGATGGTGTCACCTTTTGTGGTTTGGCCATTCTACCACCACCCCCAGTGTTGCCAGTGAAGTCTACTTCACATGTTTTTACCCAAGAAAACTAAGCCTTTTTATTTTAAGTACTAGACCTTGGCATGGGTAGCATGAGACCATTGCTCACCTTCAGTTTATGACTACTAATTACTCTGCTTGTGAGATACATAATCATATCTCTCATTCCCCAACACTATGAAGATATAGAGAAAGTAGCCTTCAACTTCTTTCCCCAACCCTCCACAAGTTGCCACAGACTGGTAACCTGTTATTCCAGGTTTGCAGTCATTGGTACACTTCTTCATTTTAAGTTTATGAAATGTGTGTCAAATAGGTTTGATATGCCAGTATTTTATAAAATTAAGGATTTCCTAAAATGAAAAGAAAAGCAATAAAAAACAAAAACAGAAATCACTCTATTGATGTGTTCTAGAAGAAAATAATGGAATGAAAATAACTTTGCTTATTTTTGGTTGCTTTGCTCTTGTTTGAGGCATTATTAATGTTCATGATATTTATGTGTTGACATCTGCACATATGGTAGTTGTTTGAAGTTTATTAAGACAGCTGCACCACAAACTTTTTATTACCTTCAGCTGGAGGCCTGAAGATCACAAATCATTTATTTTTAATATCATTTTAATTTATTTCCAAGATGTCACCTGAACCTTTGAAAATGGTTATAGGGTCTCATAATTCTTTTTTGCAAATGGTGATGTTCAGATCACATCAGAGATGTGGAATCTTGTGAAATATTCAAAGTCCCAAGGTCCCTCACTGTCACCCCCATTTCCAGATGTGACAGATGCATCCTGAAACTAATAGCAATCTGGAAGAGAAAAGCCAAAACTAACATGATGGCCATCTGCTATTTGCCAATGCAGCAGTACAAATGAAGTTTCTGAAGACCCAAAGAAGAAGAAAAATATAGGCAGAAGTTTCAAGATGACTGCATAGCATTCCAGGACAACAGAAAAATAGGAAAGGATTATATCTGAAAATATACAGAATAAATTATTCCTACAAACTGCCTATTCCTATTAAAGTATGCTGAGTATTTTCTTACAATTTTCTAACATTCAAAAGTAATCAAATACAGCACTATATTTAAGAACTAGGCAAATTAAATAGGGCTGAAAAGAGAATAGTGCATGGTGCAGAGAATTGGGTACCATGTTCCACACGTGCCTCTATTGCACCAATGTTGCTGGTTTCTGTAGCCAAGTACTTGATATCTCATGTCAAATAATGAAACAAATGGTTATTTCTCTCTGTTGAAACTCTATATTTGTGGGTCCTTGTGAGATGCTTGTGCAAAGAGATCAAATGGTGCTACTTTTTTGGGCACCCAGATTGGATATCTCTTGAAGATGGAAACTGAAAGACCAAAGTATTTGAGGATGGATGGGCCATGTGGGAACCTCACATTGTTAGATGAATTGACATATACACTTTTAAAAAATTACATGGATACATAAAACAGATTTATTTGAAAACAGTGTGGTCTTTCATTGCCTTCACATATAAGGACACATCTATTCAACACCCATAGAACTCATAGACTAGATTGTAGAAGAATCTGTTCTGATTCTTGGCATTGAAAGGGAGCAATTATGTTCACTAGCACTACACAATCTCTGATTTCAAGGGTTCAGGTCTGTTACAAGTTTTTGTTGCCATTTTTTCTCTATAGGTTATTTCCCTTTCATGTTTGTACTAGGTGTTTATATGTCAACATTTGAGGCAAACTTTACTGTAGTAAAAAAATGAAAAGTAACTCAGATTTTCTGTACCTTTTGCACAAGAAATTTTATGGGATCTTTTCCCCTCAGGAGGCTTTCAAAGATATCATCATCAAACAGCAATGTTTGAAAGAACTGTTCAGTAAATATGCCCTGGGTCCCCACTTAAAAGTGTGTGTGTGTTACCCAAAATGCTTCTGAAAATTCCAAGAAAATATAGAGTTTCTAGTATGTTGGGGAAATTAGCAGCAACTCGATTTTAGCAATACAATAGGGGGCAACAAGGGGATCTTGAACTTATGTATACCAGTACTAGCCTGGATGGAATACACACACTTGTGAAATTAATTATGGATTTACTAAGAGTTCAAAAATTAACACCAAACACACACAGCCACACAAGAAGCATTCACACAAGGCTATAGAAAGGCAGTAGAGAAGACTTGGACAGGAGAATAGAAAGAGGGTTTGTTGTGGGTTATATGACCTGCCCTGTAGTCTGGAGTTCATTGATCAATCTGGCAGAGTGGATGGAGGAATCTGGAGTGGCTACACAGAGTAACAGAGTTTCCCCTGGAAATGAGCTCTGTGCACAATGAAGCAGATTTGGAAGGTCATATTTATGTCCCAAATATATATTGGAGAGGGGATGTTTCATGGGTTGAAACAATAGTCTCTAAAGATTGCACAGTGATTTCCAGGAAGACTCCTGGTCTTGACAATAGGTGTCTGAAGATGCTCTCTCTCTCTCTCTGGCTTTTCTTTGCAAACGAAGATTCAGGAAGGACTCATCCTGCGCTTTCTGCAAGCGTGCTGATGACTAAAAAGGCCAATCCAAGATAAACAAGTCCAGTTGCAGAAAGCACAGAAGAAGGTCTCCTTGGGTGATGTTTCTGGGTTGTGATTCTTTCTGCGTTGTCGTTTCTCTTCAAGACTTGTTCGGCGTGAGTTCTCAAATAAGGCTGCAGCATTGTGGATAGTGCATCTCCATGCCTCCCAATGTGAGGCCATAGCAGACCATTGTTGGTGATCAATTTGGCCAAGCCTGAGATGTTGTTTCAGGGAGTCCTTGTATCGCTTTTTTGGAGCACCCCTCTTACACTGGCCTGTGGCGAGTTCACCATAGAGTAGTATTTTTGGGAGCCGATGGTCCTCCATCCTAGAAACGTGCCCTGCCCAGCATAGCTGTGTTCTCAGTATCATGGCCTCAATGCTGGTAATCCCTACTTGCTCAAGGACAGCAACATTCGTCACATAGTCAGTCCAGTGTATATTTAGGATTGTGCGTATACAGTGCTGATGAAAGTGTGTGTGTGTGTGAGAGAGAGAGAGAGATTGCACGGTGATTTCCAGGAAGACTCCTGGTCTTGACAATAGGTGTCTGTAGATGCGAATGTGTTGCAAACTGTCCTTAGTGTCTGATTGGATTCACAAAGCTTCAGCTGCCTCTTTAATGGTTGGGGGATTAGGGAGAGAAAATTTTGAAACCAGCATACAAAGGATTGCTCCATCTACCCATTATCTCCCTTTTAGATGTACAGTGGAGATTGTGGAGATTTTCACACGGGCTATATATATCCCATGGCAGGAACAGAACAGGGTTGGGAAAGGTTTTACCTTTCAGATGATGTCGACCCCGTTCTGTCCTGCTTCCATCCTTCTCCCGTGCCTGTTCTGGAATAATGTATTCACAATTTTTTCATCGTAAATTGACCACCCCTTCCGTGTCTGTCACAGAATCATGGGTGTGCAAACAGGAGCCCCGTTCCTGTTCCAAAATGACAGCTGTGGAGGTGAGGTCCATTCCAAGCACTTCCTGGCACGATCTGGACATCCAGGTAAGTGACACCCTTTATTTTACCCTTCCTGTTTTGATTCTGTACTTTAAAGTGTGTTTTTGTGCTTGGTGAAATGGTTTTATGTTTGGGGGGTATTTTTGAATTTACTGTCCAGCCGTTCTCTTGCAAGAACGGCCAGAATTTCAGTTCCTGGTCATAAATGCAGCCTTACAATGGCTGCATTTACAGCCGGCCAGCGAGGGGAGGGGGAGCCTATTCCTGCCATGGAATTAAGGTAAGAATGTGAAAGACTTACCTTATTCCATGGCAGGAATGGGAGAGGATGTGGCAGAGCAGTAACGGGGCATTTTGGCCCCATGTGAAAATCTCCTGTGTCCTTTTGACCTTTTAACTTTTTGACAGTTCCTCTTGCACTTTTAAAATTAGCCTTAGTCTTCCCTAGGGCAAAGCATGGCACTCACCTCATTTTGAGACCATCCTGCTTTTCCCTGTGGAAGGCCACATTAATGAACCAGATTATCAATATGCCAATTTATTAATACACCAATTTTATCTATATGTCAATTTTGGGGGTCTCTTGGGTGGGGTGTCAGCCTTGCTAACATGTGTGGGGGGGGGCTTTTGTTCCTTTTATGAAGTTGGTTATGCTTCTGTGTGTAGCCAGTGACTTACAGCCAGTGGTTTACTGTCAGTTCTTCTGTGTGTCTCCTATGGGTACCATATTGGGGTGTATGGTTCTGCCTCCAACTGGCACCCACCACTGAACAACTCCATATGCAGTCTCTCTCTTCACTTTCCCCAAGTCTCTCACTTCCTTCCCTGGTTCTTATCTCTGAGTCTCAACCTCCAGCTTTCCTCTCAATTCTCCACCATCCCTCCTGACCCTACCTCTTGCCACTGTGCCCAATGCTGAACTCTCTCATGGTACATCTGCTGATGCCATGCCTCCTTCCGCTGCTGATGCACCCACTGCTGCTTTCCTTTGTGGTGAATATTCTTCTTTCGTTACCATGCAGTCCTCCTCCTTCTCCTCTGTGGCCTCTGGGTAAGTCAGGGGAGGACCTGTGCTGGTGGCAAGCACCCCAAGCCTCCCTTCTATGCACTACAGAATTCCCTGGCTAGAAGTGGTACTGTGCCACTGGCAGACCAGGGCCCCTGCCAAGAAAAGAAATCAACACCAGTGTGAGCTCTCCCCTGTCAAACCACTTAAGAGGGGTATGGTCAGTGATGAGGGTAAATGGACACTCCCATAAGTAATAGTGTAGGGGATGGATAACCCATTTGAGAGCCAGGGTTTCTCATTCAATAGCCGAGTACTTTTGCTCAGTGGGGTTAGCTTACGGCTAAAGTAGAGAATGGAATGTACCCCATCAGGCCACTGTTGAGTTAATACCACTCCCAAACCCCATTTGTACCAGGGAAGTTTTGCTAAAGTCCAGGGTTCTGGGGACTGGTTAGATACAAAGATGATCTTTAAGCTGCTCAAACACAGCCTTTTATTTAAGCCCCCATTTTACAATGTGGATGACAGAATTAGTGGCATCCTTATCAAATTTGCAGATGACACCAAATTAGGAGGAGTAGCTAATACCCTAGAGGACAGGATCAACATTCAAAATGACCTGAATAGACTAGAAAGCTGGGCCAAAGCTGACGAAATGAAATTCAATACGGAGAAATGAAAGGTACTGCACTTAGGGCAGAAAAACGAAATGCATAGATATAGGATGGGGGAGACCTGGCTGAATGAGACTATGTGCAAAAGGGATCTAGGAGTCATAGTAGACCACAAGTTGAACATGAGTCAACAGTGTGATGTGGCAGCTAAATAGGCCAATGCAATTTTGGGTTGCATCAATAGAAGTATAGTGTCTAGATCAAGGGAAGTAATAGTGCCACTCTATTCTGCCTTGGTCAGGCCTCACCTAGAAAACTGTGTCCAGTTCTGGGCACCACAATTCAAAAAGGATATTGACAAATTGGAGCATGTCCAGAAGAGGGTGACTAAAATGGTGAAAGTTCTGGAAACCATGCCTTATGAGGAAAGACTTAGGGAGCTGGGTATGTTTAGCCTGGAAAAAAGATGGTTAAGGGGTGATATGATAGCCCTGTTTAAGTATTTGAAGGGGTGTCACATTGAGGATGAAGCAAGCTTGTTTTCTGCTGCTCCAGAGACTAGAACATGGAACAATGGATGCAAGCTCCAGGAACAGAGATTCCACTTCAACATTAGGAGGAACTTTCTGACAGTAAGAGCTGTACGGCAGTGGAACACACTCCCTCGGAGCGTGGTGGGGTCTCCTTCCTTGGAGGTCTTTAAACAGAGGCTGGATGGCCATCTGTCAGGGATGCTTTGATCATGATTTCCTGCATGGCAGGAGGTTGGACTTTTTAGGGTATGTGTGTGTGTGCTTAGTTTTACTTTTTGACTTTTATTTTTGTTTATGTTTTTAAATTTCTTGTGCGATGAAATTGTGCAGCATTTCAAAAGAGGAAGTGAACAGAGCTCCATTCACTTCCTCTTTATTACCAGAGGAGACTTTGCTGGGAAAGGAGGTAAGTGCAGGAGGAGAGGGGGGGGGGAACGCTCTTTTGCTGGCATAAAAATTGATTTTTTTATGCTGGAAAAAAGAAACATTTTAATGGGGACATCCGATAAAATCCTAAATCTTATTGATCAATGTGTCTTGTCAAGTTGAAACAAACACTAGGATTCAAGCCAGAATCTGGAACATATCACTTTTTTTTTTTTTTTTTTGGTGTCACTAAGGACATAACAATCCCTCCCTTTGCATTTTACTGTTAAAGCAAAGATGTTATGAAGAGCAGGCAGATATAAGAAGCAATATCTACTGGGTTTATGAAAATGCTGTTTTAAAATATACTTTCAAGCCTTTTTTTCTATGCCTTACGGTTTTCCTTAGGAAGATAAAAATAATTAGAAATAACACCTCACCAATGGGTTACCAAAACATTACCCTTCCCTCAAATTATGACTAGCAATAGTGTGTTTTCAATTCTTAAAGTAACAACACTGGCCCATTACTATTACCATGCCCTACTGCCACTTCCCTCTAACACCTCATAATTGGCAATATTGGACACTTCAAGGGGCCTAGTAGACTGGGGTGAACCAAAGTAAGGTCAAACAGAGGCCACAAGGACCTGTGTGAAGGTCTCTTGGAAATATTTTAGCAAACACACCCAAGATAGGATTAAGTTGTGCACCTAGTAAACAACACCATTATGGAAGTATGTGCTAATCCCCTCTTGGGGCCCCTTTGACAATGAGTCACACATCCTAAAGCAATCAAGTGACCTACACATCCCAAATCCCCAGGAAATATCCCTCAGAGTCCCTTCTTTTCTTACAATGTGAGATTGCCATAAACCCCTAAATTCCTATCTTTGCCATTAACAACAGACGTGTTTTGGATTCCTTTGTTTATTCAGTGGGAAACCCATCTAAGCTTTGTTCTAATCCCAAATACCCCTTCAGGACACAAAATATAGTATAAATATTAGCCCCAAACAATGTGTGTCATTGTGGACGAGACCCTGGCACCCCCTGTTGGTGTGTTCCCAGAGCAAAGCTCCCAGTGCCACCCTCAGGCTTTGGTTTGAGTACTTTGTTCCTCTTAGATTGGTTACTATTGCCCTATCTCCCAAATCTATACCTCTATCCAACCTTTCTGCCTTAAACTCTTCTATAGCTGTGATGAACCCGCTAACTCACACTCACTGAAGCAACTTCCATTCAAATAAAATGGTTTATTGATCAAGGTATTGAAGTAGATGGTATCATGCCAAAGCCAGCTCTAAGATGTGTGTACCAGACAAAACACACAGATATTACCCCTCAATCAAGTTTTGGTTTACACACACACATCAGAGCATAATGAGTATATATTCCAATGCAGATGTTCTCACACCAGTAAGTGGAAACATAACCTTGGCTCTCAGGCACCAGAGGCACCAGAGATAACAACCTGCCAGTGTCTAAAAGGCAGGCTGGAAGGTTCCCAGCCAGCTGCACTCTGTATCCAGCATGCCACGGACTCATGTCAAGGCCTTGCATGGCGGTTGGCCCTTTAAGCCATCCCATGAGCTAACCAACTATAACATCAAGCATCCATGCCAGGACGTGACATACCACCCCCCCCCCCCCAAGACACAGCATACCTGCAAAATACCAATAATAATTAAAATATACAATAAAGAAAAGAAAAGAAACAATAAACATTCCCCCACCCCAAGGGGCAATTCACCCTGCCTTGTCGGGGAATCGCCCATGGAATTTAGCCAACAGTTGGGGCGCCTGAACATGTTCAGCTTTAACCAATTCAGCATGCCCAAGAGGTAAGTGCTTTCATTTGACAAAATATTGAAGCACCCCTTTCCGATGCTAAGAATCTAGAATTTCAGAAATTTCAAAGTGTTGGTGCTGATCAACCATAATAGGGGTGGGCTCCTCAGGAGTAGGATGCAAAACACCTTGAAGGAGGTGCGGGCTTCAGGAGGCTAGAATGAAACACAGGGTGTACATTACGATACACCTTAGGTAAAGACAACTCAAAAGCCACAGGATTAATTTGTCAAACACTAGCAAAAGGTCCAAACTTAGGTCTCAGTTTTTTAGAAGGATGAGGGCTTTACAAAAATTTAGTGGAGATATATACCATATCCCCCACAGCATAGTCTAGACACAGATCCCTCTTTTTATCCGCTTGCTTTTTGTAGTGTCCTTTAGCAAAGTCCAAAGCAGCCACCACTTTGGGCCACACTTCTTTAATCTGAGTACTCCACTTAATCAAAGGAACAGGGTTTTTAGAGTTCACTTCTCCCAAAGATAGTTGTCATGATGGCCTGCCCAGCCATCATGGAGACTTCATCTACAAACTCTGTAGTTCACAGCAATGGAAAATTCCATTCCCTGGATTCCAATACCATCAGGTATGGCTAAGAGGGTGGGAACCTCATTCCCTAAACATGGCGTCACATCACCTGACTGGAGAGCCAATCAGGCTTGGCAATGCAGAACCAATCAGAAATCTGCCCAGAGGACTCTTAAGTTCTGATCTCCCTTTGTTCTAGGACACATGGCTGGGAGAGATATAGGCCACATGCTGCTGAGCCGCATGGCCTCATGCAAGAGCCATCTGGCTGGGGCCAGATGGAGAGACACATACCTTTGTTGAGAGATGCTAAACTGTGATAACAGACATTGGGGGAAGCCAATCTCTCTCATGGGCCTGATAACATCAAAAAGGCCTTAAGTGATGCCTGAAGCCTCAGGAGGAGACTTCCATTTAAAGACTCTGAATTTCCATCTCCAGAGCCAGCTAGGCAGGCTAGGAGAGCCTGGCCTACCCATCCCAATTGGGATGGGGCTCTAAAACACTCCCATCTTTCCAGGTAACATTCCCTCTTTTCACTAATGTTTCCAAGTTTTGAAAAAGGTACTGTTTTGCCATTTGTAAATGATGGATGTGTCTCACACATGCTTCCAAGAGTTGAAATTCTTGACTAGTTTTAGGAAAGATTTGAAATGTTGTTGTTTGCTGCTACTTCTTTTTAAAAAAATCAAAAATATTTTTCAAGTATATTTATGACACCATCCTCTCTACCAGAAAGTCTCATTTTGGCATGTTATCTCTAATACTTGCTGACACCTGCACACACACACACACACTGCAGCAGGTCTGATGAATCTGTTTACATAGCTCAGCAGCATTCCTTTAATAACCAATTTGAGCTAGCTGACTTTTGGAGGCTAGAAACATACTGACTGTTTTTGTAAAGAGCTACTTCATATTGGAGATGAAAAGCAACTGCCTTCAGATCCCCCTCCCCCCTTTCTTTCTTTCTTTCTTGGTTGCTTGCTTGCTTGCAAGGACTTTGCTTTCAGGAAATGCAAATGCCTTACAATATAGCAATGTTCTCATTTTAGAAAGTCTACAGCACTCAGTATGTATCTTCAGTGTGGTCTTGCCATCTGATTCCTTTGTCAGAACAGGGATAGCTCCTTCACTGAATAGAATGAATACTGAGTCTCTGTGACCTGCACTTAAATTGTTAGCAAAGATGAATTAAGAAAAGCATACACAGGGCACACTGGATCCTCTCAGGAGGAAACCATTCCACCCAGAACCTTCCTTGGTAGTATGAGAAATAGGGAGCCATTAGACAAAAGAGGCTTCTTCCACTTATGAGGAGTGGTTATTACAGAACTCTCAATTTCCTGAATTTCAACAAGACGCTGTGGGTGTTTTTTTGTAGATACAATTTTCAGCTTTCATGCCTGCTGTGGGATTTGTTCACAGAAAGTTGAACAAAAACAGAACGAAATGGAAGAAGGATGTTTAAGATTCTCTCTGGCTTTTCTTCGCAAACGAAAATTCAGGAAGGACTCATCCCGCGCTTTCTGCAAGCGCGCTGATGACTAAAGAAGCCAATCTGAGATAAACAAGTCCGGTTGCAGAAAGCACAGCAGAAGGTCTCCTTGGGCTAAGGTGACAGAAAAACTGAAAGTTCTGAGGCAACTTTTTCATGAATCACTCCATATTTTGGGCACTACAGAGGAATCTGCTTTTATGTGCAAACATTATGTTTAGTTTTAATATTTTTTTAATAAAAAACATTCCTGTGAGCGCTCTGTTAAAAAACTGCAATCCAAACATCAACCATGCTTGCTGTTTCTGTGACTTCCTACATGCATCTAGAGGGTTGCCACATTCTCCAAGCTTGATATACTTTTCAAATGCTAGAGAAAAACTCATATCAGGAGACAAATGCCTCTCACTAATGAAACACACATCACCAGGCCACTTACCAAAGGGGGGTTTGGCCAGAAGCTGTAACACTGTTTATAAGTACAAGCTAGTCCTGTGTGATTTATTCGGCAGCATGTTAGTACTCCAAAATACCTTACATCCTGACTGAAATGTCCCAAATGACAAACTGTATGCTGTGCCCGAGGCCTCAAATCCCACTGGTCTTCTGCTTTAGGGATGAATGAAGGACCACTGGATAGATGAAATAAATATTGGATGATTACAATTTTTGAAGACCTTGTAGAAAACAGCATGGTTACAGCAAAGGGCAAACCCATAATTTCACACAACACTACCTGTGCTTTTTCTTATGCACAAATATCTGAATATAGACAATTATGTACATTTTTTTAAAAAAATGATAGTTTGAAATTATAGGTATCAGCTTATATAATGTGATACTATAGTTACTGTATATACATGAACTTATGAATATTGGAGAAATTATTAATTTACCATGTACTAAAATTCTGATGTACCTGCCTAGCCCCTGGAAATGGTTAAAATCCTGCTGTCAAAAACTGCAGTGCAATTCATGGCTGTGTATTATTCTGATATGATTGACAAGGACTTTTAAGAAAAGTATACCCGCAAATCATGTTAATGCCATTACAACTGGGGCAGTCGGCACCTGAAGGGGTAAAAATTGCAGACACATCTCTTTCACTTTTCTTCTAGGAAAAACACATACACCCCATATTCTATCATTTGTAAAAGTCATTCATTTTTAATGGAAGATGACAAACTGCATATTTATTGCACCAATGCTGTTATATGGTTAGGAAAAGAACAGGCACTGTGGGCTTCTCTGGGCTCCATATTGTTTTTACTAGGGCAGTGATGATTGGTATGAAAATTTATAGGGGAGGAAGGAGAATGATGAATCGAACCCTGAAGTAGCTACTCATAAATGGTAGGATCAAAGTGCTGAGTTGGAAGACGACTTGACCCCATCCTTTTCTATGTCAAGCAGGGAAAACTTCAATCCACCTACAAAGCAGTACAAGCAGATCAGGGTGCTTCCAGATTTTGTTCAGAGTCTGCATTTTAGGTGAAGCGGAGAGGATTGGTCATTTCTCTGGATTTTGTAATGCAGCTTGAGTCTTTAAAACAAATATTAAAATAAGTATTTGGAGGTAAGCTGTATGTAAAATGCATATTTTTTGTGGGGGGGAAGGACATGTTCAAAAATGCATAGTTAAATGTGTATATATATGCATAAACATTCTGCAAATTAATGCAAAAGTGTGATGGGAAAGATAATGAATGAAGGTATGCAATATCCACAAAAAACGCTAGAAACAGACTGAACTATCCGTACTTACAACTGGTGTTGCCAATTGGTCACCTTTGACAACCAAAAGTTACAACTGTTTCCCTCTATCAGTTGAAAGAAGATCAGAATGCATGAGTGAATCCTCTTTCCACTGGTATGCTCCTCATCCTCACATCCACTTTTCACGGATGTACTGTAATTATGGAAGAATTGCTTGGTCACCTTTCCAACAGGAAGAGACTTACAGGGGAAATATATCCTGTATCTTTTAATGCAGAATGGACCCACTGAGTTTCATCTGCTATGAAATATAGTTGTTAACTAGATGTGAGAATAAAACAAGCTGCACTGTGCCAAACAGAGCAGGAGTGGGCAATTTTGGGAGATTATAGGGCTACATTGTCCACCCAGGAGAACTTGACAGGCTGCAACCCTCTTCTCTCTTCCCTCTGGAAAAAAAGTATTATTGTTAAAAAATCAAATTATCTCCCCCCCCAAAAAAAATGCCCTCTAGGGGGCATGGGTTCATTTTCATCACCATTTTGCTTCCCTTTGGCCATTTTAGTCCAAGGAAATGTTTTTTTACAGCAAGAACTAGACTTTTAAATAGGCTTAAAATGGTGCCTTAAATGGCCCAGGAAGGTGAAAATGTGGCAAAATTGCCCCACTCCCTTTAGAGGCCATTTGGAGTCAAAAGTTCTTTTTTTGGGGGGGGAATGGCCCCTGAGGGATCTTGGGGTTACAAAATCATCCCTACGTGCTGGACTTTGACCACCCAAGCATAGCATATAGTAGTAAGACTATATAAAATATAGAAATAATAATCTAGATTAAAGAAACCTAGCTTTTAAACATATTAGAAGGTGACCATTAATGGGCAAACTGGTCCTAGGTTAGTGTTTCTGACAGCTAACCATTATAATTAGCAGAATCACCAAGAGCAGCAGCAACAACAACACCTGCTGTTCCTTCTAGATTGTAGTACCAGGTGATTCTCTTGATCACGTACCTTGGCTGCTAGATTTACTGTACAATTTTCTATTCCAACTATATGTTTTTCATTATACAGGTAAAACACCCTCAAACACACACATCTCCTTTCATAGAGAACATCATGACAGGGAGCTGAACTGTAAATATAGAGTCCATACCAAATTAAAGTGTCTGTTCTATGTAGATCTGAGGGAAGGTGTTACCCTAAGAGGTGCAGGGTGCTTTAGAGCCCCACCCACGATGCCAAAATCTCTATTATTATCTGAGGGGATTATTAGCTCAAACGGAAGCCTGCAAGAGGAGGGTAACTTTTGGGGTCATTTCACCTATGTATACCAGTACTAACTGTAGAGAGGACCCCAGTTAAAGTAAAACAATTTTTTTATTGGAAATTACACACTAGCATACCAAACATGCCCTCTTAAGAACCATACAGGTTATTGGAAAGAAAGGTGGGAAGGTTGGATAGAGATGTTCAGGAAGATAGGGCTATAGTTACCAGTCTCGAAGAGAAGAGTCCCATGCAGTGAAGAGGCTCAGACTGGTTCCGAGGGTGGCACATAGATTCTGGCAGAGTGTTGGTGTCCATCTGTGGAACACTGAGCTGGGGTCTGGGCTGGGATATTTATACCTTACTTCATATCTTGAAGGGATACTCTGGTTATGACAAAGCCTGGATGGCTTTCCAAAGGGATAGACAAAGGGAATGAAACTAGACAAAGGAAGCTAAAACTTAACTGATTGCGTTAATGGCTGTGAGATGGGTTTATGACAACCTTGCAGGGTTGGAGAGGAGGCGGTATAGGAGAGATTTCTACAGGACTAGATTTGGAAATGACCAATTAATTGTTTGATTGAATAAATCATTGCTGAGGCACCCAAGGAAGAAAGGATTAGCACATACCTCCTTAATGACTGTATTTACTAAGGGCATCTGCACAATCCTAATATGGGCTTGTTTGCCAAAATGTTTCCCAGGCACATCCCAGGTCATTGTGAACTCCACTTGACCATTTTGGTTTGCCATGGCCAACCTGACCCCAAAAAGTGTCCAATATTTCCAATTATGAGATATTGTGGGGAGGGGGTAGTAGGACATGCTGACAAGGGGGAGTCTAATAAGAGATACATATGTCATTTTTGCAATATATTTCCTGTGTTTATATGACTGTTTAATAATCTATATACGTTTCCAATGGAAATATTATATTATATGATGACTACTATTACTACTACTATTAGGATGGCCACAAACAGCAACACAGTTATTTCTGTAGAAGACCTCCTTTATACTGAGATAATTTTAGGTCCAATTCTCTGGATTAAAGAGGCTGGCCAGGTGGAAGGAGATGTGAAGGACCTTTGGCTGAGATTCTAGAAGTCTCCTGCCAGTCAGAATTGAGAATACTCCGCTAGATGGACAAAGAGCATGGCCTAATGTATGACAAATAGTTCACTTTCTAAAATATAATGCCTGTGAAAACATAAATAAATTCATTAATAAATTGGGACTAATGAGGCCATGATAAAGCCATGCCTCCACAAGAACATCATACAGTCCTGGCTGGATGAGATCATATGACTGCTTCTCATGTCTGCTTGTGAAGCTTCCAGAAGGTAGCCATGGTTAAGAATTTTGTTTCATTCATTTTTTTTATAAGAATTTACCATGATTCACTTATTCCTCCATAAATTTGATGGGAAGAACCTGGAATTTCTTTCTTTTTTAAATGGAGGTGTGAGAATGGAGATGTTTTATCTATCTTTTAAAACTTGTGTTTAGTTTTAAAATGTTTTTCTACTGCTTTATGTGGTTTTACTGTTCTTAACCTTATAGTGGTTTTTTTTTTAGACTGAGTGTCTCTGGGAGCTGTCTTGAGTCACATTCTGAGAGAAAGGTGACATGCAAATGCAAGAAAGAAGGAAAGAAAGAAAGAAAGAGAGGGGGCAACTAAGAGATCCATGGCTGCCTTTCTGACATTCATTCCGACATTCATTTGGGAAGTGAGTGTGCATTCACCTCTCTCTTTTTTTTCTATATGCAACTAAAAAGTTACATATGTCATGGTATGAGTTGTCTCATTCCTCATAGAAGCATTTGTTGAGTCATCGCTAGAGGCATCGCTGACCTAGTGGGGCCCATCTCCATGCTACATGCTGCAACGCTGCATGAGACTGTGGTCAAGAGACTGTGTTGTACCTGTTCAAAAATGTCATTACCTGTCATGGGCAGATAGTCAGGACTTACAAAGGTTTCCAAAATAATTCATAGAACTTATGAGCACGAGCTGAGAATTATTCTTATTTGTTGTTTCTTTCCTTTCCTATCTTAGTATTAAAAAGAAGAACTGAACACTATCGCTTTGACTTTATAATCAAGGGAAGGATTTCTTCCACTTCCAGCTGTCATAAAAAAAAAAGCAATTTCAACAAACAACAATCTTAAAGTCTCATAACAATTTAATACAGTCTTTCCTCCTCCTTCCCTTTCTAACTTTTTTTTCAGTGTATCAGGCAGGATAATTTTTCCCAACAGCAATATTGTTTATTCAGTCATATATACTTCTCAGCAGATCAAAATATAGAAATGAATTCATGCAAGCATAAACAAAACAGCAGCCTTATAACCTGTAAAACTATCAATAAGTTGGTAAAATGATTAAAATCAATACAATTTCTTGAAAAAAGTCAATATTTCCTTGTGAAACATTAGTCTAATGGTTAGGGGAAGTAGCCAATTGAATGACACCATTGCTCTCCTTGAAATTGGGATGTTCAGATTGCATAAAGGCCAAATCAGATAGTATGTCTGTCATGTGAAGGCTGCAAGTGATTTCCTGATAAAAGTAGAAGATACAAATAGACCACCCCACTTGCATGGTCTATATCAGTAGCAACAGTCTTCAAGATTATTTTTGTCTAATGCATTGATTCCCATTACAGTTAGACTGATCCTCATTGTGACCATTGGCTTTCAAACATTACATTATCTGTTGGAACCTTCATTACACAGAAATGCACCTAGTAGCTGCCATGTGGTGACTATAAATTGTAAGTCCATAGTTCTTGCAACAACAACATGAATTTATCATGGATTTAGTTTGGGATGCCTTCCTCTTAGATAGGTGTGACTCATTTCTTTGTTTATTTTTTGGAATAGAATTGCAACAAAGAACAGGTCTTAGAAGAAAGTTGATATGTATTCTTGTCTCTGGCCAAATGCAGGTATGAAACCCTAGCTTGACCAGGTTTATTTATCATCGTTGGTTCAAAAAAGCCAATTATTAGTTTCATAGGTGAAGAAAAGGGATGTAAAGAATATTCACAAATTTTATCACCCTTGTTAAGAGTGTCTCCACAAAATATGTCATGGAGCGGGGAGTAACAGATGTGATATTTTGTTATTGTTATTGCTCCTGCATAAGAGTGAAAAAAATCCAGCCCTTTTTTTTCAGTGGCAGCAGTAATAGCAAAAAGCATTAGGGCTTGTAGGGAAAAAAATGGGGTCTGAATTGGACTTTGCACAAAAGGTGCTCTCCTTTCATTCGCAGATGAAGACCTTTTTTATTTTATTTGAACAGGGATTTGGTAAGTAACAGGCTGTTTATTGTAATGAAGTGTGGTGCTGCACCTTTATCTGTATTCTTACCATTTTTAAAATGAACATCATTTTAAAAATAAACATCAGTAATTAAAATAATAATTCTGTTATTGATGTTTAACATAATAACTAATTTAATTGGGTATTTTTTTAAAAAAAAAATAACAGAGTTAAGTAGCTTTTTAAACATAATTGTCAGATGCCTTATGTCCCCATGTCAAGATAAAGGCAGGATATAAATTACATAACTAAATAAATGCATAGTTGGGTTTTGCATAAAATACATTTTTGTGCAAAACCCAACTATGCATTTATATCCCTACTTTGAAACCATGCTTCTCAAATGTTCAAAATCTCTGCTGAAAATTAGGAAATTTTACCAAGAGTGAAATAAATATCTGCAGTTCATATGATACTTTCAACAAAATTTAAAACAGAATAATAATTAGAAAGAAGAAATATTGGAAGGTCACACCCAGTCACCTGAATATATCTAGAAAGTCTCTCTTTGGTTCCTTATGATTGTGCTTAAAAAAAAAATTAGTGGGGCTTTGATAGTAATATAACTCTATACACATCAGCACCTTAAAGGGTTTGAAAGTCCAGTTATAATCCTTGTTGATTCCTGTGAATTTGCAGTCCTACTATGTTAATTCCTCTACATTGTCTTTGTTTTTTCATGCATTACAGTGCTAATGTGTACTTTCTAAGGGTTACAATGAATTTATTCAGAGATGGAAGTGCACATTAACCTAACTGTTCTACCAGCTTTTCCTTTCAAAAGTTTAGATAAAAAGCAATGGACTTCAGAATAAGGACCAGAAATCAAGCTGCCTTTTGGTGTTAATGCCATCTCCTTCTGCAAATGAAGTCTGCAAGTATAAATATGGGAACACTGCATTGATACCGTTTGATATTATCCATTTTCCCATCATGCCATGTCACTAAAGCTTTGCATTAGTATTCCTCGTGGTCACAGAACATAAAAGTCTTATCCTATTAGTGACCTTCAAATCACATTAGGAAGCACCAGCTAGTCCAACAGGGTGCAAATCTAATAGAACATGAAAGAAAGTTGCTCTTACAGTAAGACCTTTGAATCACATTAGTCCAAGGATGACACAGTTAGAAATTTTGTTCACATTCAGCACTGCTACTGGCTTTGAGACATTGCTGCAAAGTTGAGTCATAGTAAAGAGAGCATATGGTAAACTTTCCTTTTCAGGTAGGGACTGTTACCCTAAGAGGTGTGGTGGTGGGGGAACATTGGAGTTGCACCTACAATGTCAGTGTCTCCTTGAAATTTGTGGGAACTGTAGCTCAAAAAGAAGGCCTCTAAAAAGAGGTTAACTTCAGGGGTCTTTTCACTTTTGTATACCAGTACTAACTGTAGAGAGCACTCCAGTTAAAGTTAAACAAAGTATGAGCTCTGTCTATTAAATAAAGAGAGTCTGTTTCTACCTTTCAGACAAATCAGGGAGAACTGATTGTGAACACTTGAGTGGTGATCTTGGAGATTATCACACTGCACTGTTATAGTGCTATTATTCCACTTTAACTGCTCTGGCTGCCTCCTGTGGAATCCTGGTATTTGCAGTTTAGGGAGAGGCATTTAGAACTCCCATCCAGAGAGCTCTTCTAGGGCCTCACTAAACTACAAACCCCAGAATTCTACAGCAGGATGCCATAGCAGTAAAAAGAAATAATAGTGCTATAACAGTGTAGTGTGATAATCTCCATGGTCTGAACCTGCATGACAAACATCAACACTTTCAGCCATTCAGTTCATTGTCAGTCATGTTGTCTGTTGTATGCCAGAAAAATGCTTAGTTTCAAAGTTGAGCAATATGACATTCTGCAGCAACTTAAGGCAGACCCAACTTTTTCAAAAAGTCATCACTTGTGATGAAACCTGAATCTTCCAGTATGATCCTGAGACAAAATGACAGTCAACACACTAGAAAACACCATCATCACCAAGAATGAAAAAAGCATGTCAAAGCAAGTCCACATTCAAAGCCATGTTCATTTTTTTGTTTGTTTGTTTTAATGTCAAGGGCATACAATTTTGTAATTTTGTTTGGACAGGTAGGGTGCATAGGTAATATTTCCATAGGGCATGGGTCAAGTGATGATCACTGATTGGTTGTTTGAAAGAACCTAGGGATGGGGAAAAGGATTAGCAGAGACCGCTTAATGGCATGGTCCTATCTGGGTTTTCCCACCATCATGATCCTGGATATGTCTCAGGCCATCATAACCCGGACTAGCCTCTGGTCACCGTGACCCTGAAAAGTGTCTAGCATGTGTGGTTATGAACTCTTGTGGAGAGAGCTAACAGGACCTCTGTTTTGTTGTCACTGGTATGCACTTCTCAGATAGCTCCATCTGTTCTTCTGAATGACTGAAGAAAAAAGGACAGCCTAAATGCTCTCAGTTGTGTTCTTTGTCCAAATATACATTATCTCCTTCCCACTATTCATTCTGCTTTACTCCATACAGCTTGTGGCCCACCAGCTGAATCTGGTCCACTAGGCCAGAACATCTGGACTGAGGAGGACTCAAACAAACTTGTCATCCTTACAAGATGTCAGAGGGAGCGAAGTTCCAGTCACCAGCTAAGTCCTGAGGTGGCTTTACTATTTCCTTATCTTCTTTAGTCAGAGGAACAGTGGATGAAACAAAGCAATCCCTTTTCACCAGTCACTTACTGCCCTGATAGCAATTGGTTGGGGAAGCCAGAGTACAAGTTAGCTGGTGTCTAAAAGAGCAACTCCTCCAACCATTGACTAAGCTTCTGCACATACATCATCCTAGGATAAGATGCCGAGGAGTACTTGACTGGCACTAGAGAAGCAGCATGTCCTTTTATCTTTCACTCACCACTTTGGTCAACATAGTGAATGGCAGGCAAAGCCAGCACAGGACTCCACTTGTGGCTGGTTGTGACTCTTTTTCTGTGTTGAGAATGGCAAGGAGTCCATGCCTCTCTATGCATGAGAAAAGGGAAATGATGTCAGGGGGTGAGAGATGCCCCTCTTCCCAGTGTCATCCAAGGCAAAGCATTCAGGACCAATGTGGTTGTACACATCTGAGGACACGTTTGAGGAAAACATCTCAAGAAGAAGCCTAGTTCCTCTTTAATTGTTTGCTTTGTGGAAATCTAGGCATAATTTTACTGTTATTTTTTTAAAAAAAAAAACCAATGGCCATCTTTGTAGTTCTAGGTATTCTGCTGCATTGTGCTTCAGGAGAAGACCCATACCTTCCTGCAACCCAGAACCTGCAACACACAGCTAGGAAAGTCCCTAAAGCAAATTATGGGTGTCACAGAAGGCTGCAGGGAGGAGGTGGGGGGGAATCCCAATTCCACTTGCAGCAGCTGCACAATCAAGTGAGAGGACACTGTTGGATCCTGTCCAGAGTTAGTTTAAAATATACTAAGGAGATTTTCACACGTGGAAAGTAATCCCCAGGGAGATTGGGAAAGAAATGGGGCTGTTCCAGGAGCAGCACCCCGTTTTGCACGCCCCCTTCCTACTCCCGATCTCCTGTCATCCTCCCTCTGTGCTGCTTCCATTTCTCTCCCGTGATGTTTTATTACTGAAAGTTCTTCATTAGTAAAAACTTGCAGAACATAGTGGAAGGGAAATGGAAGCAGCACAGAGGGAGGACGATGGGAGATTGGGAGAAGGAAGGGGGCATGAGAAATGGAGCTCTGCTACTGGAACAGCCCCATTTCTGTCCCAATCTCCCCAGGGATTACTTTCCCCATGTGAAAATCTCCTAAGTGAAACAAATTATTGAAATGAATTCCCCACCACCACCATTAGATTGGTACAATAAGGATGTTCTGGACATTAAGACCTTTCCTGGAGGGAAAAAAAAGTAATTTAATCAATTTTATCCTGCTGAACAACATCTTCAGAATCTATGTGGTCTTTGAAAAGTTCTCACATGGGGAGAAAGTCTCCAACAGTGGAGGGAGGGGGATCTTCCTGGCCTAATAATAATAATAATAATAATAATAATAATAATAATTCTATCCTGCCCCCTGCAATGCAATCAGGGTGGCTTACAATATAAAAACTCCATAATTGAAATACCCTAGCCCACCTACCCCTTAAAATAATATTAAATTTAAAAGGATTAAAAACATACAATTATTAAAAATTTATTAAATTAGAAAAAAATTAAAACATACAATGATTTTTTTAAAAAAAATCCAATGGCAGCTCAAAAGGAAAGGACAGCCGAGTCTTGGGCCAGGATAGTTATTCAGGAAAGTCCTGCGAGAAACGATCCATCTTGATGGTTTTTTTAACACTGTCTAGGTGGTAATAAGATGGATCTCGTCTGGCAGGTCATTCCATAATCTGGGAATGGCAGCAGAGAAGGCCCTCTGGGAGGTCACCAACAGCCTTGTTTTCATAGGTTGGACCGAAATGCGTGGGGAGGACCGAAGTGCGTGGGGACGGTCATATGGGAGGAGGCGGTCCCAGAGGTAAGTTGGACCCAAGCCATGTAGGGCTTTAAAGGTCATAACCAACACCTTGTACTGTTCCCGGAAACTAATAGGCAGCCAGTGGAGAGCTTTTAGCACAGGTGTTATGTGCTCTCTTCTGGAAACACCAGAAATCAACCTGGCTGCCATGTTCTGAACTAATTGAAGTTTCCAAGTCAAGCACAAGGGTAGCCCCATGTAGAGTGCATTACAGAAATCGAGACAGGAGGTTACCAGTGCATGTACCACAGTTTCGAGATACCTTGTATCCAGGAAAGGGTGCAGCTGGCATTTCAGCCGAAGTTGATAACAGGCACTTCTGACCATCGCATTTACCTGATTAGACATCAAGAGCGACAGGTCCAGGAGCACTCCCAGGCTGTGAACACAGTCCTTGGAGGAGAGTGTAGTTCCATCCAGGATTGGAAGTTGTATTCCCAGACCTGGTTTTGGGCCCGTAACTGTTATTACCTCTGTTTTGTCTGGATTCAGTCTCAATTTGTTTTTCCTCATCCAGTCCATTACTGCTTTTAGACAATCATTGAGAGGAGAGACGCCATCTGAAGTTGAAGCTGACGACCGAGACATGGAGAAATATATCTGGGTGTCATCAACATACTGATGACACTGTACTCCATGCCTCTGAATGATCTCTTCCACCGGCTTCATATAGATGTTAAATAGCATCCTGCATGCCTACTCTTGCATGACAACAGGAGCAGGGGAAGCAGGGAACTATCAGGAAGGCTGAAGCCTTCTAGATCCTAAGGTGTCTTTCCCCTCTTGCTCACCCCACACAATATTGGGAGGATGGTGGGGGATCACAGCCATGGATCTGGAGGCTATAGTGTTTCAGGATCCTTTCCTGCCTCTTCCATGCCTGCATGCTGCATGACATCTTCAGACAAGTCTATTCAAAGATTATGGGGGAGAACACTGAGAAAGAGGCTTGAGAATGATTTTTCTCATTGAGGGTTTTTGGATATTCAAAAACTCCCTATGGCTGAGTAGAGGCATACAGATGGACCTGTGTTTAATAAAAAAATTGACTGAATGCCACTATAAAAATAGCATCACCCTGAGGTTTATTTGTTACAGTCCGTGAACTGTCCGGACTTTCACCAGCCTTCTGAATACTCCCATGTCTTTATTCCCCACCTACATGTAGATTGTAGATTGCACTAGTCCAAAGTCATGATTAAAAGTTGTTGTGAGACAGAATAATCCATTCAATATACTACCATATCTATCTATCTATCTATCTATCTGTATCGATATCGATATCGATATCGATATAGATATAGATATAGATATATACAGATAGATAGATATGCCCAGAACAAGAGAGATTGCTAGTAAAGTATATGTCACTTTAGGAACACAATTAGGGACAGGATCTTTGCTTCAGCAATTACATTGCAATTAAGGAATAAAAATAAAGCTATTCCCAGACTGGACTCCCTCCCCATATAATATTGATAAAAGATAATGATGTGAAATGGAGGAGGATATCTTGGCAAAAGCAATATCAAACAGCCTAATTTGTCTATTTATTTAAATGGAATATACTTGACAGTACAGCAGGGATGACATTAGATTAATCCAGGGAGCATATGATCCACACATACTGTTGAGTTATTTTCCACCATATACTTTATTGGATTTCACATCAGAGCCTTCACAATGGCAATCCATAATATACAATGTACAGCTGGTGCTACCAATACTGCCAAAGCTGCATCAATAGCTTGTTACATTTGCCTTCAATGCTTACACGGTTAGCTAGTATGGAAATGAAAACTACAGGGTTGAATACTAATAGTTTCTGTCAAGTCTTTCAGGACAAGTGTTTGTCCACCTGTATTGACTCCTCATTTATTTTTGCGATCATTGTCTATTCATCTCATTGTTTGCTTGGACAGTGAAAGCCTTGATTCTCTTTCATCAGTACTGACAGCAAGACCAAAGCTTTCAATCACAGTACCAAGCTCTCCTTTTCTGAGGTGTTCAGAGGCTGCTCTTCCAAAAAAAACAAAGGAGAAACAGACTGCACATCAGGGTAATGAATCCCCATCTAAAGATGATATTAGCTAATATGCAGTTCCAGCAAGGCAGAGGTAAAACAGAGTATCTCTTTCCAGTACATCATCTCTCCTGTCAGATGATGAAACACTTATAATGGTGTTCTCTCCTCTTGCAAATGTGTTGGAAATTACATGCATTATGATGCTTTCCAATCTGACTGAATGTCTTCCTATAAACAGTTAATTAACCTTTGACTTATCAACTTTAAATGTGTACAACACATCTAGTATACCAGCCACTGTGAAGTTACAGAAAGGCTTAGAGCTTAGGAAAGTTATTTGTTGGAGTTGAATTCCCAAAATACTCCAGCCAAAATGGCCACTGATCCAAGTGGCTGGGGAATACTGGGGCTGAAGTCCAAAAGAGTAACTATTCTGTGTTTTGGGACCATTATCTCATGTGAAACATTTTATACTTTTCATATACATGTAAGGAAGATGTGATTTTGATACAATTTTTTGGCTGAATTGTAGTGGTTTTAGCTTTCTTGTGAGTGAATTTAACCTAAATGAATTGGTGTTCATTTCTGCTAATAAGCATATTGACCAATTTTTATTTTATTTTATTTACACTGGGAAACACACATACATGAATAGGCAAAGGACTCATGCATTTAGGGCTGGAATCATTTGGTCAGGTACTTTTTTCATTAGAGGGGGGAAAACACAACATAGTACACTCCATAAAACTGTAGGACCATCTACTCCAATTTCTTGATCAATTCAGGATCTGCATTGCAGGATTCAATAACAGCTGGTTTGGGGATGGCCAGCCAGCCATAAATACACTCATCAGAGGGGAGCCCACCACCTCCCAGGGCCGTCTGGTCTGGTTTTATAGTATGCATATATAAAAACCATTTTCCATTTAGAAATTTCTCCCAGTGCTTATCCTGAAGTGGGAATCATGTGGCCCTTAAGATGTTGTTGGTCTACAAGTTCCAATAACCGAAGCCATCATAGCCAAGAGTGACGAATTTTAGGAGTTGCAGTTCAACATCTGGAGAACTGCATGATTTATCCACGCACCCCTGGTTTAGCTACAATCTGCTTGTTTTCGAAATGTCCTCCTGAAACATTTTCAGTAGTGCCATATGCTGTTTATATGATGCATAACGTTCCTAATTATTTTGCAGTCTAGACCTACATGTATTTATACTCTGCATAGTGTCCCATTAATTTCAGTAGCACATCTTCTAGAACAGGTGCCGTGGATTCACAACTTCAAACAAATTTTTTTTTTAAAAAAAAAAATCACTCTTCAAAACATATACATTTCAGGTGGGCCTGCAAATTTTAGGGTGGAGGATGTGCTGCATCTAATGAAGTGGGCATTAGCCCATTAAAACTTTTGCCAAATAAAGCTTGTTATTCTCTAAGGTGCCACATCATTCTTTGTTGTTTAAAATGTATAGCAGTTGTTTTAGCTGCAGTCATTTACATTCCTTGCACACATATTAGACAGATGTTTGGCAATATGAATGTTGGTTGTGGCTGAGGTCTTTTCCTTTTTGTTGAAAGTATTTGTCATGAGAGTCATTTGTTCCATCGTTGTGATTATCATCCCACCTGTGTGTTTTAACCAAGTAGCTTGAATAGTTTGAACACTAAATATATTCTATTATTTTATCCAAGCCACTCTGAGGATCTTTCTGGATCAGAGGTGCCATAGAAACTAAGTAAAGCACAACATCTTAATTGTGTAGCTGTTTTCATTATTTTTCATGTAGAATTTATTGACGTTTTCCTAAATATGTGTGTTCATCCAAGATTGCTTAATTGTATATTCCAGGGAGGGATATCCTATTAATAAAGCTACAGAAAGAGTGGACATTATGTGTCCTTCCAGATTGCAGCTTCCAGCATTCTTCATCATTGCCTTTTCAAGCTAGGGCTGCAGGGAGTTTCAGTGCAACGACAATAATGGAAGGACCACGTGATTCCCACTGTTGATCTGGATCAAAGAAGGCACAATAAATGCAACCTTCCTTCCATTTGTGCTTGCAACTCACACTAGCATAGATGGATCTCTAGTTCCATTCTAATAGCAACCCTGCTCCCAACCAGGGGTTCCCCTCCTACTTCACACCCTAGCCCCGCCCCTCTGTTTCCTGCCTTATCTCTAGTGCTGCCTAGCTAGCTGTACCCAGCTGAATATGAATTTCAGCAGTTTAACTGTCACTCATTGTTTTTCCACTGTCTCTTAGTTCATCTGCACACAATTTATCTACCTTATTTTCACATGAATTAAATAAACTTCTTGTACTTTTTTTAAAACTTGAAATCATTTCTGAATCTTTTATATCATGGGAGCATGTGTATGGAGGGAATATTAAAAATAACAGATATACCCAAACTTACTTCCCATGTTCCCTGAACTTTATTCAGGTCATTCCAAAACAGGGATGAGGAATGCATGCTATATTGCGGAGGTAGGAACTGTGTGCCTTGTGGTCTACATGCAGCCTTTCCTGGGAGAGGGTGTAATTCCTCTGCAGGTCCTTACAACCCCATGGACCTGCAACAACACCCCTCCCCAACAAGATAGAAATTTTGGCTGTTCTTTTAAAACAAAACTGGGGGGGGGGAAACTGTGGGATGAATTGTTTTGCCTCTCTTTCCAGACATACGTCATCCTGAAACAGCCTTAAAATGGGGGGGGGGAGTCAAAAACTTTGGAAGTTCTCTTGCCCAGAACATTTTTTTGGTTGTCACTGAGAGCAACTCTGTGACCTGCTGAGGGTCTGTTGATTCATCAATCTTCAGCACATCCTCACACCTATGGTAGGTTGTAATTAACTTTAGCCAGTATAGCCAAAGGGGTGGGAAAATAGAAAATGTAGCTCACTTAACCTCTAGTTCCCCGCCCTTGTTGTAATGTTGTAATATGTATGTCTTTTAAAATTTACCTTACCTGATGAGGCCACAGGAAAGAACCTTCTCAGTGGCTGTTCTTGGATGCGGAAATCCCTCTGAAGGGAGGCTCACCTGCCCTACCCCCATGTTCTCTTTTTGTTGGTAGACAAAAACCTTCCTATATAAATAGACCTTCAGCCTTTAACTGATTGGGGTAGACTTTGGAGGAAACTTTTATTGTAAACTGCTTTGAGTCCCATTTTGGGGGAAAGATGGGATATAAAAGGAAGGAAGGAAGGGAAGATTAATAGACAACTATACTGTTGTCTATTGCAACTATACTGGCAAGTATACTGGCAACTATACTGTTACAAATATACTGTTTGTCAGTATATTGGAACTGTTAATTATGCTTATCATATTCATGTCTATTAAATCCCCCCCCCTCTGAACTGTAGTATTAGAGTGTTCAAGCTTTATTCTACCTTGCACCCTTGGTTATGGATAGGACAGTCCTTATGCATGAATAAGGTTCTGGTAGTTAGTGTATCAATCTTCATTCTACCTGAATGCCTAAAATTCTAAATTCTTTGACCTTTTTGCAAAGCACTTTCTCATGTCACAGGCATTGAGCAAGGCTGTTGTTCTGTCAATAAAGAGAGATATAGAGGGAGAGAAATTAGATCCAAAAGCTGCTCAGGCATTAAGAACTTCTGAAGCTTTTATTCTCATCCATTTAGCTGATAACACACAGGTTAATGTAGTTTGACATGACTCTGCACATACTCTTTGCAAATTCTGGACAAATTAACAAGCTTTGTTTACAATACCCAGTAGATAAAAATAGATATTATTGACATTTTTAAAGCATTTATCCAAACAACTGTTTGGATATACTTGAGTCTACCCTCTGGAGATGAGATGTGCTTTACTATAATTATTCCATTTTTTTCGCTCAATATTTTATACTATTTGTTTACTCATCTTCACAGCAACCTTGTGGAATAGAACCAAACACTGCAATTCTATACACACTTATCTGAGAAGAATTACCTTTGACATCAATAGGTCCTGTTGCTTAGTAGGCGTGAATAGGACTGTGTCATTAATTGACTATAGTATAGCTGGGAGAGACATTCTGAAATAGATTTCCTTAAAACTGGGTTTGAGTTTCATCTCTTCAATATTTGATTTCTTACTCAGAATAACACATGGTACAGTTTATATCTTCTGAAATATACTTATGAGAGATCCATTGTTTTCCTCAATTCATGTCAAAGCTTTTCTATATTAATATGTGGCACATTCTGAAGAAGGCTGTGCCAGGAGCCAAATAGGTTTGCTTCAATGCTCACAGATATTTTACCACAAGAAACTGAAGTACTGCAGTTACATGACATACAGTCCTATTTTTTTTTATTATTTTTATTTTTTGTCATTTCATGATTTGGCCTTTAGATGAACTTATTAACTCTTTACTGTTTGCTGAATTAATGAAACCATCATGTGACCTGTCATAACACTGTTGTCACTGAGAGAACTTTCCCTAATTTTGTACCTGCCATTCCCTCTTCCGTATACAGTAGCCATATGAAAGTGTTATGCACTTTGCTTTCATGCATGTGAACAGGGGAAGCCCTACCACCCTCATACGAACATTGATGCACCTGGAGGGGTTCCAATCCTCTTCAGATACTTTTGCTACCATGGCTAGCCTCTGTGCCAATAGGAACTTCTCTTCTTCAGATACATCACTGTCTATGGAGGGGCAGGACTAAACACTCCCCTGCACATGTTTGAAGAAAGTGAAGTGAGTAGCTCACAAATATAGTTTAGAAGAATATTCTAAGTACCACTATTTCATAAAGCATACTTTACTGAGATTCCCCTATCATATTCACAGCCATGTTTATTATGCCTTTTCTTCTACTTCTCATGTTCTCTGCCTCCCCGATCACACTAGGCCTCATTTAGGACAAACATTTCAATGTTGTCATTAATTTTTTGCTCAGCCTCACACTTATCATGAATAAGATATAGCATCTAAGAACGGTTTCAGATCATTTCAGGTGAAAGAACTAATTCTTCTTTGAAATCAATTGCAAAATGGGATTGATTTTATTGGGGTCATGTCCTAATAAAGTCTCAACATAGAAATTTTATTGATACTCTAAATTTAGGAGATTATCAGATTAAGCAAATGTGGCACGATAACAATGCCAGTGAAATGCAAAAGGACACCAATATCAGACAACGTCATCCTTTTTGCATTCCACTGGAGTTATTCTGGCATTTCTTTTTATTGATGGCTGAAGCTGTCAATAGATCCCCTGTGACACTTTATTGCTGGCGTGTGACACCTCGGGCCATTTAACTCTTGGGAATTCAGCCTCAAAGCCATTCTGGCGCAAACACTTCTGAGTGAGATCGGGACATCCAGGTAAGTTTCACTCTTTTTATGACCCCCCTCTGGGTTACTTGGGACTTTTAAAGTGTGTCCTGGTGCTTGGTGTCACATTTTCAGCTTCATTTTTCTTTTTCTTTTTGAATTTTCCACATAAGGATTTCCAATAATGAAGTTAACAGGGCTCAAATCACTTCTTCTGTATTGCTGGGGCTGCCTTTCCTGGGAGAGGAGGTAAATGCACTGAGGAGCATTCTTTTGCCAACATGAAAATGTTGTTGTTTTTATTCTGGCAAAAGAACATTTAAAAGGGGATCATCTGATAATCTCCTTAGTTATGAATTCATTCTTCCATTTTTTATTCCTATCAATATACCATATTAAAAGCAACCCTGGATCAAAATATTTTGCAACCAGAGGTATACTAGAAAATTACTCCCACCCCATCCCTCTCTGGATGACTTGGGTAGCCAATATCTCCAACCCTCATTAACCTCAAATGTGATTATGAGGATAACAATTAGGCAATCATGCATACAACCTCTAGCTCCTCTAGTAAACTTGTATCACACACACATACACATGCACACACTTGTGGTGAATTGCTGGTCCATTCATCTGCTGCACTGAATGGATATACATTCTATGTGACTGGTAGGCAAGCACTCTGGGCAGCTAGATGGACACCTCTATCAAGGCTCAACCAGCAGAGAATGGAGACAGCAGAGAAAAGTGAAGGAGGGGAGAGAGGCAACAGCAGCAGTAGCATATGCTACATGAGAGTTATTTGGTAGAATTCTGTTGTTTGTATGGATGCTGGACAAGGTGAATGGGAAGATGAAAGGGTTAGTTGACTCCTGACTCTTCTTGAAGTAATAAGAGGGGTAAGCCAATATCAGCAGTGTGGTGTTTGTTTTCCCCTTCTTTGGATACCCACTGTGTGAGATGGATTATAGGCACCCTGTCTTAAGACATGAGGAAGGGTGCCTTCAAAAGCATATTTAATATATAACAATGCAGACAGCAAACTGGAAGAAAACAACTTGGTTTCACCATACCAAAACAAAAACAAAAAACAAAAAAATGTTTCTAGTAGGATCTCTAATGAAAACCCCATTGAATCACAAAGGAGAGAGTTATAAGATAAGTCTCCCTCTAAAAGAGACAGATTGTGCAAAGCAGAAGTGGGTTGAAGGTGGATAACTAGGAGTAAACAGAGGAACACTAATGAGGGCATGGACTGGTAGAAGTAACATGTATTAAGTAGGTGTGCAGCTGAAGTGACTGATGGCAGCTAAGGCAGAATGTGGACAGGAAAAGGCATACTTCACCACACCTTCTGATCAACTGCTTCAACCATGGATCTCAGCTTGAATCATGGAAGGGCAACCCCTGCTTAAAGGACTGCCAGCTTCTATGAAGTGAATGGGAAAATCTGTTCCCACAGGAGATATGTTTGTGGAGTGCCATGGGATGGGCTGCAGTTTCATCCATATTAAATTGATTATGAGAGTTTGTTAGCAAGATTCCAAAGCTTTATCTTAATTGAAGCAGAATTTAAAATCACTAAATAAAAACATTTCAACTGAAGCAAATTTAATGAAATGAAGAGACAGCTGAACAACCCACACTTATTTAATATTAGATTAACAGTATTAAGAAATGCATTTGAAAATTAATGTCCTAATTCTAGCTTTCATAGAAAGGATGGGAGACAGCTATGTGTTCCTTGTTAATTATTCAGAAAGTAGTCTTAACTGGCATAGTGAAGAAAGTAAATTAAACTATGATTCCATCTGAAAATAAATATAGCAGAGATTAAAAATACATTTTAGATTAATACCTTTATGTGTTCTCTTTGCTAAACTAAATGTCTTTAATTTTGATTAACATCAGGAGGCTTTTTCACTTAATCATTTTTATTAACATAGCTGTTACTGAATCTCAGTTATTCTCATTTTTTTAAAAAAAATATGCCTCATTTGCTTTCAGTGATCTACAATGATTCTCATAGCAGAATGATATTTTACTACATTCATTATTTCATTTGTGTTGAACATAAATCATTTGCAGGTTTTAGATTGAGAAATGTATCAGCATTGTTTCTTCCCCCCGCCAAAAATATCCGTTTGTTAAAAATAAGGAAGAGGACTAATGTACAGTTGTCCCTCCGTATCTACGGATTTGGTATTCACAGATTTAACTATTCATGGCTTGAAAATATTCTTTAAAAAGTCCAAAAAGCAATCCTTGATTTTGCCATCTTATATAAGGGACACCATTTTGTTATGCCATTGCATATAATGGAACTTGAGTATTCATGGATTTTGGTATCCCTGGGGGGTCCTGGAACCAATCCCAGTGAATATGAAGGGACAACTGCAGTGTATATATTCTGCATAGTGTTGGCCATTTCTTAGATATATAGGCTAGTTTCAAACTATTTCAATGTATCCAAAGGTTGAAATTAACAAGTTACTGATAACTAGCAACCTTTAACCAATTTGGTTTCCCACATCCCATAACTAAGGTGTGAATACATCATATTATTAATGGAGACTTGTTTCTTTATTCAATGTAACCATAACCTTTAGATACTCTTATAGTTTCCAGAGTGTGGACTCACTAAACGGTAGAAGAGGAATATTACATGGTTCAAGCTGGTTCATGCTGTTTCTCATGTTGGTGAAAGGAAAACATTCTGGGTCAAGATCTTGTACTATAGTATGTGATGAAAAATAAAGATATACTAAGTGGAACCCCAACACATTCCCCCTCCCTGCACAGAGAATTTACTTGTCTCCTTAACACCATCCTACAGCCATTTACTGGTCAGGGGAGGTAAGAGACAGCCACACAGTACTTGGCTATGTTTCTATAGCTGTACTCACATCAATGATGTCATCCTCTAGGACCTCTGGAGGTCCCTCAGGAGATAATGGAGGATTATGTCACCATCGTGAATGGCTGGGGAGGACACAGGTAACAGGAGATAGGTGAGTTCAGTAGGGCTCAGTGAGCTGTGTGGGGATGGTAGTGAATGCCTCCCACCACTATGACCATCAAAAGATATATGCAAGTGTCATGTTACTAAGAGGATGCCAACCAGATGTTGGTTTTCAGTGTCTAAGAAGTACTGTATACAGTTGGACCCTTGTATCCCTGGGTGTTCAGTTCCCGGACTTACAGCAGATACCAGAAACTATAGATAACAGCAAAACCTATTAAAATAAAGGACTTCTGGTAAAAACATACCATAGACCTGCTTTGGAAGACCTAGAATGCCTCTCTAGATATTTTCCAGTGAGACTCTATGGTATGTGTTCCTATTTTGCATCCCACAGATAACTGAAATTGGTTCTGCAGTTATGGGGGTTTGACTGTACTTAATACATATTCACATTTTAAGAGGTTATCTTAATCAGTGGTGGCTCTGATGTCAGTGGGGTGGTGAATCCCCTCTGACTTTAAGGAGATCTCCAAGATGCTGGACCCCATACCCAAAATAGCTTCAGCACCTTGAATATCTCCTTTAAAATATAATGGGCCCTTGGTATCCACTGGGGTTTGGTTCCAAGACTCCCCATAGATACCAAAATCCTTGGATGCTCAAGTCCCATTATATACAATGGCATACTAAAATGGTGTCCCTTATATCAAATGGCAAAATCAATGTTTGCCTTTTGAATTATTTTTTTCTGGAAAATGTTCAAACCATGGGTAAGTTGAATCCATGGATACAGAATCCATGGATACAGAGAGCTGACCATACACCATAAAATCTGGAATGGATTCCTCACCACACTAATATCATAGGATCTGTCTACACTGCAGAAATATAACAGTTTGGCACCACTTTATCCACCATAGTTCTATCTATGGAATCCTGATATTTGTAGTTTGGTGAGGTATTTAGCCTTTTCCATCAGAGAACTCTGGTGACTTATATAATTACAAATACCAGGATGCCATAGCATAGCACTATGGTGGATAAAGTGGTGTCAAACTGTTTTACTTTTGCATTGTAGGCAGGCCCATAGTCATCAACTAGTAACTGTCTTAAAGAATGTTACATCCAGGATCTAAAACTGACTACATCACTGCCTCCAGCCATCCAGTTTTTCTCAAGACTACCTAAATTAGATGGAAACCATAGTGAGAAAGATCCAGGTACGTCATGGTGAAAATGTTGTTTTTTGTGCAAAGCAACCACATGCATGTTTTGTGTGGAATAAGTCCTCAAATGCAAAGATTCTCATAAGTTCTGGGTTATTCTTGTCAAGCTTTCTCAACACTTGGGAAAAAAATGTTTTTCAACTATTTTTTCAAAGAGTTTTGCATACTGTTTCCCTCTCTGGTCAGCAGAGGCTGGTGGCATCTATGTTGATGAAGTGGTAAATATACTCCAGGTTTTAGCCCAGACTTTAAAAGAGTCCTCCCAGCTGCTGAACCTATTTGATGATAGGGTTCAGAACCTTGGATATTTTCTTAAAAAAAATATAACTCAACTCCAGTGCAGATTCCACACCCCACTGGGATGGAAGCCACCAACTGCAACTGAAACCTATACATGTCTACTCAGAAATAAGACACACTGAGGTTGATGGGACTTATTTCCAGGTAGGTGTGTGCATTATTGAAGCCAACAAAGTGGGATAGCCCTTGTTTTGTATTATCAATAATGTTTGCATTTTATCTTGAAGTTCCTATCTTATAACATTCATTTTCCCTTTACATACCCTGACACCCCCTCCTCTCCAATAACTCATCAATTGGCAATAATTCATAGTTAGGGTTATATGGACACCTCACATGGTTAGGCAGTAGACCAGGGCAGCCCAAATATAAGGACTGGTGGAGGGTTTACTCAAAACCTACAAAGAGGTCTTGGAAATTCTCCAAAAAGCAGACATGCGCAGGCAGGATCCCTTAGACAAATTGTTAGGGAGGAGGTATTAATTCTCCCAGATGCACCTGGTACTGAATCATACTTCCAAAATAAATGAGTAACCAGAACACCCATCACTCTGCAAATCGTTTTCCTTCACACCTCTGTTACACGCAAAGCAGAAGTTGCCTGAAACACATCAATCTCAATACTCTGACTATTAACAGCAATCAATGCAGTTGGAGCTTCCATTGTTTCATTCTGGGAAACTTGCTCAAGTATTGTCTTCCACTCAAAACACTCCTTAAGGGTAAGTACTGAGTAAAAATATTACCCCAAAACACAGACAAAGTGTGTGCAGTCTTCCAGATGTTGTTACTCTGTTGGTTTGCTGTGTAACCCAGCATGCATAGTCGTACTTCTTTGCTGCATGAATCTCTGCTCTTCAGGTGTGCCACTGAAATCTATACAGAATATCTATGTCCCTGTAACCGTACATGAAATAATTATATCATCTGCAGAGGTCCTCCAGGGTCCTCCAAAGGTCTCAGTGGATGATGTTATCAATTTGCATTTGTCTATGGGAACATAGCCAAATGTGTCTCTGATTCTCACCCCCTGTTCTCCACCAGACACAGAATAGCTGTGAGGGCATTTGTAGTGACTCCATGTTAAATTCAGGGGATAACTTGGTTGTTGTGGAGGGAAGGAGAGGGAAGAAGGAAATACCAATCTGAATTCACAGAAAAAGAAAAAAAGAAAGAAAGTAAAGAAGGGAAGAGAAGAGAAAATAAAATAAATATGAATGTTTAAGTCTGTAACTGAGTTATATGACTGTAAATCTAATACCTGCAAAAAGCTTTCATCTGGCAGCAGCTAAGTGCATGTGACTAGCTTTACCAAGTTACAGATCAGCAAGCTGGGTGTTAGTGGTTGTATTATTACTACTACTACTGCTACTACTACTACTATTTCTTACCTGCCTCTCTCCATGGATTGAGGTGAGGAACAGCAACAGGTTAAAATGCAGTATATAACATCAGTTAAAACACATAACATCAGTTTGCAAACTCTGGTTTCTCTTCAGATCATAAAACACATAACATCAGTTTAAAAGAACATACAAGACCAATACACATTAAAACAACCCATAGTTTAAAATTCATAATTTTAAATATTATCTGGATAGGCCTGCCATAAGAGACTGGTCTTTAGTGCTGTTTTAAATTCAGACAGCATATTCAGCTGTTGAATCTCTTCTGGTAGGTCATTCCACAGTCTAGGACAGGCTGAAGAAAAAGTCCTCTAGGTGACAGTTGCCAACCTAGTCCTGGCTGACTGGAGCAAATGTCCTCCAGAGAACCCACATATATGGAGCCAATTATATGGGAGACCTGGATCCAAGCCATGTAGGGCTTTAAAGGTAATAACCAACACTTTGTACCTTGCCCAGAAACAAATTTGCAGGCAATGGAGTGATTTTAATAATGATGTAATATGATCATTCTTGGATGTACCATTAACCAATCTAGACGAAAGGTGAGTTTTGCCCCTCCCACTCCTGGTCATGACGGCTGCTTCAGCTTGGAAAAAACACACCATTGGATATGACCCTAGACTCATTTCTAGCACCTGCAAAAAGCAATAACATATGTGGGTCTGTGCTACTAACTTAGTTTGGTGCTATGTGTGTCTGGGTTTTCTTTCCCCTGAGGGAAATTACTACATGCATCTTTGCTTGCTATGAATAGCCTTTCCCTTATTTCACAATTAATATCAAATTCAATAATTTAAAGAACTTGGCACTTTAAAGGCTAAAGTCCACTGACAATAACAATTAAGCATGTCAATCCTATATTTTGACTTCAAACAAAGCATTTGGCAGATTAATATGTCTGACAAGCTTTTGATCACACAGTCACCAATTTTTATTAGTTCTAGGGCTCTGTCATTCAGATGTTATCTGTTGTGATAGGTTTATAGATCTCAAAGAATATGCAACTTCACTTTCTTTATTGAAAGAAAGTGGAAGTCAGATAAAAGGCATTATAACTATTAAATCTCAGGGGGTTGGCAGAAACAAAGCAACATCATGTGAATACTAAAAGCGCTGAATAAATAACTTCAAGGTAATTCCAGTTAGAAACCTGAGGTTGTCAGGTACTGAAAACTGTAATTAGTCAACCTAATGTGAATGATTAAATAGAAGTATTTGCTGATAGACCCAGGAAATAACAAACCGGACACATATATTGGGTTAAAATAGGGCCACTTTATTAAACTTAATCTATTTATGTATTTCTGAAGAGATCTGCAACAGGGGAGCAACCTAGTGTGGGAATTGCTGGGGCAGGAGGTCATCTCCCTGACCCCCCCCCCCAACTTCCCTTTGGCAAAAATACCTGAACCCCAGGGAGAACTCATAAACTGTGTTGCTCCCCAGTCAGTCCACATCTGGAAGGCCAACCCAAAAGTCCCTCTCCCAAGTCATAGGACTTAAGGAGAATGTTTATCCCTCAGACCGTCTCCAAAGGAGGTCCCTTTCCCTGCCCCCAGCTCTCAGGACCTAAAGGAGCAGTTCCAGATCCCCCCTTTTGCCCCTAAAAGGATGAGGTGCCAAGGTGCTCACTAAATCTAGCCAAATCTCCCCCTTTCCCTGTCAAGTGACCACCCATTTAAGAAACCACCATAAGCCAATTGTTAAGTTGGCATACACAGTGTGGGGTAGGCAAAAAGACCCCAGGTAAAAGGGCAAAAATTCCTATCCCGGCCCCAAAGCAACCAAGTAAATCACACTGATTCAGCGGGGGGTAGGTGGGTTGAGTGATGAAGTAAGAAGGAGAGCTGAGGTGGTGATGCCCTAAATAGGCTCCAGCTCCACCCCCAGCACTTCATGCTGATGCACATGTGCCCCAGCCAGCACATCCATCTCTTTCCTGGTCCACATCAAAAGTGCTCCCCTGCAGCACAGCTGCACTGGCCGAGTTGACCCAAATTCTCTAGAGCAGGTTGCCCAAAACATTATTAAAGCCCAAGAATGCCATCACATTCTCTGAGATTTCAGGTCCCAAACCTGAAACCTGTGGGCAGGTTCTTCTGATGTCACAGGGGTAGACTATTCTGACAACTATTCTGATGTCATGGAATATTGTGATATTCAAGGTAAGGCTTGCAAGGGATAGAAAACAGTCTGTAACTGCTTCTGTGTCACTAATTGTGGAAACAGATTAATTGGCCCATAATTTGGATAAAACTCAGTTAACAGATAGTATGTCAACCCAAATGTGTGTGTGTGTGTGTGTGTGTGTGTGTGAGAGAGAGAGAGAGAGAGAGAGAGAGAGAGAGAGAGAGAGAGAGAGAGACTTGGATTCTGCATAGGGAAAATCATCAACTAAATCATCATCATCTTCATCATCATCATCATCATCATCATCGGATTTTCTTCTGGCAATATATGCCCAGCAGCTACAACAGTTCCTCCTAGGGCTTGCATCCCATGTGTCCTTTCCCACAGCACACAAATGTATTTTGTTGTTGTGGGACACAGCATCATATTTATACTGTCTAGTTATGGGTGGGTTCAGCATGCCATTATATTCATGCTTCTTAAAAGTAACATTTCAAGCTGTCATTTGAGTGGGAATGTTCTTTTTCACCACAACCCATAAGTGACCAAAAATAAATGTATAAATACTGGAGCTTACCATCAGCTGCAAGTGGTACTACCAGCAGACTTCCCTTTTTGCTTCAGCTGGGAGTGCAACCAGCATGCCATCACAACAGTGACTGAAGTTAAAGTCAAATTAAGGAAGTTTATGAATTAGTGTTTCTAAATCAATGAACCAATGAATTTCAGAATCAGTACAGAAGACGTAGTGTCTTTCTGGGTCTTTGAGATGATAATGCGGCCTTTTAGAGGTAAGCCTTCTAAGGTAATGTTTCTGGGTTCAGATACTTTCAAGAGCAGGCAATTTAATCAGGAAAAAATGGAGGCACCCCAAATCAATCTGAAAGAGATTGTGATAAAGTACAGTTCAAATGTTAAACTCACACAATACATCTAGCTTATGGCAACTGAGCCAAAAAGCATCTGGTTGGCACTGTGACCAAGAAACTGGGAAGAAATCCAGTACGGTTGTCATTTTCATTAATGTTGATGTCAGCAGGAACAATCACACATTCACCCAGGGGAATTTGTTTCCTATTAAATGTCCTTAATTATTGTGGTGGGGAAGGCTTGGGCAGTATGACAATTAGCAGGTTTAATTTGGATGCAAACTTCATACACTTCTTCATTTTATTAACCTTAACCCTGACCTCCTTTCTTGATGAGGCTGGATAATTTACCCCTCACCCAGTTGTTTAATTTGTGGCACTTACTCAGCAGCTGCTAACCATGATGGTGCATCCCACACACCCAGTTAGCTGGTGATGTTAGGGGATGCCAGTATTAAATGTCACCTCCTCTCCTTTCCTGTGCATGCAAGGGGTGAGAACCAATCTGTTTTCTGGTGGAGCCAGTTTTGAATATGAAAATGGGACATATCTGCATTGGAGATTCTTTTGATCTCAGATGATACCTATGATATAATCAGGAAATTCAGCTCACTCTCTGATCAGTGAGGTCGTGCAGGGGAGAGCTGCCTTTGCTGGATGGAGGGGAGAGAAGACCTAACAAATAGCACCTAGGCACATGTGCTGGTGCCTATAGTGCAGGGGGCAGCGTCAGAGGCTATATAGGAAGCTGCTGCCCCTTGCTTCTTCCTATTTACTTCCAATCATCAACTGTCAAAGGCCTGCAGCGAGAGGAGGATAGAGCGAGCGAGAGAAGGATCGAGTGTACCTGGGACATCAGGAAGAGGGTGGTTGCAGTGGGGAGCATAGGAGATGCCATCAATTCTGTTTTGTTATTTTGTTATTGTATTTCCCCTGTATTCTACCCTGTTTATCTTCCATTTTGACCTGAAGAATTTCTGTCCTTACGTAGTTAGTGGCCATGTCCATGAAGTGAGATTTTTCAGGGGCAGATCTATCAGCTTAAAGGAGCAATCCCATATGTGTTTACTCAAAGGAAAGTTCTATTGTGCTCAATGAAACTTACACTCCTGAAGATGTATTGAAATTTTCAATCAATCCTCCAACAGTATTCCCATGGCAAGAGTAAAACCATTTAAATATAAATACAAAAAGAAGAAGAAGTAGAAGTAGAAGTTAAAAGTCACAATTGACTAAAAGACACTCCCTTCCTTTCCCATTCCTATGTTGTCTTCCCAGGGCTCTCTTGGATGGGAAATGCAGCTTGGATATCAGAATAGATAAATAAAGCTGAGAAAAAGACTGCATTTCAACAGTCTTCAACAGTATATGCAAATACTCTGAGGTTCTAGTGGTGGCTGGTGGTGCTAATCTCAGTGGGAGAGTGAATCTACTCTTGAGTTTTAGTCCAAAAAATATATAGGAGCTATTCAAGTTGCTGAACCTTATACTTAGATGAGGTTCAGAAACTTAGGATGCTGTCACACTGCAGAAATAAAGCAGTTTGACACCGCTTTAACGATCATGGCTACATCCTATGGTATCCCAGGATTTGTAGTTTGTTGAGGCACCAGAGCTCTCTGACAGAGAAGGCTAAATATCTCACAAAACTACAAATCCCAGAATTCCATAGCACTGAGGCAAGGTACTTAAAGCAGTGTCAAACTGCATTATTTCTGCAGTGTGTCATCAGCCACAGGGGTTGTCTAAATGGTGAAAATGCTCCTCACAGAATGTGAGAAGAACATGATTTGTCTCAATGGGATTCCACATAATTTCAATGTTTTGGGAAAGAGGGGGCCAAATCCACCATATACTGCATGGGAAAAGCCTTCACAACTTCCAAAGTTTAAAAAAAAAAAAAACAGGGGGGAGAATGTGCATTCCTGATCATTGGGACAAGCAATTCGATTTTATTTCCTTTCCCTATATGAGTGGAAGTTGAAAACAGATTGGTCAGACATGCACGGGGGACGGAGCTTGCTAACAATGTTGGAATGTCACTTTAGCAATTGAGCACTAAGGCAATAAAATGGGGTGGGTTTTTTTGTTTGTTTGTTTACTTGCTTTTTTGGTTAAAGCAAGGGGTCAGTCTTTCAAACCTTGGATATGTTTTTTAAAAGATACTGTCTAGCAGCAACAAATTGAGGTAAGTAAAAATGTGAGTAACTCACTTGCAGCTGCTATCTTGATTCGCAGGCATGCTTGTTTGCACAGCAAACATGGATAACCTCACATATCTGTGATCTTCCCCAAAACCTCGTTAAGACAAACAACAGCAGCTGCAACCTGCCATTACTATGGAGCGATCCACATTTTTTGCCTCATATAAACAACCCCTTAGAGAGCAACTTTAAAGCTTGGGCTAAAACCTGGGGTAGATTCACTATCACACTGAAATTGGAGCCATCAGCCACTACAGCCAGGGCTGGGGAAGATGACTGACTGAATGGGGAAAGTCTCTACCAATGTGTAATATAATACTGCACTAGAGGGACCAGTCTAAGTGAATGTGATTTTCAAATGGGGGAACACACACACACCCCAATGAGGTTGGGAGAAGAATGGGGCTGTCACGCTCACAGCGCCCTGTTTCAGATTATGCCGTCCTCCTCCTGACCGTTCCCCATGCTTCCGCTGTACTGCAGGTGCCAGAAATGCACCACTGTTATTAACAAAAAAACCCATCAATAAAAGGTGGTACCCACTGCATGGAAGAAGCACAGGGGAAGGTTGGGAGGAGGACGGCATCATCTGAAACAGGGTGCTGTGAGCGAGACACCCCCGTTCTTCTCCCAACCTCCTGGGGTAGGTTGAAAAAGCCCTTCGTAATTATGAGTCTCTGCTGGGGCAGTCCACTGAGGTCTCTGCTAGGGCACCAGGGGACCCCTCCCCAAGATTATTTTTTTAATGTGTAAGATTTCTGCAACAGTAGTTTAGTGGGTAGAAAACAGCAATCTTGCATGTAGCTGATTGGAAACAGTGTTTTTAGGTGCAACATCCACAATCCTTATGCAGAAATGTATTTCTGCACAGAATAGTTTCCCAAACACTCTGAGATGTGCAAACACCATGCAAAAACTGTGCAAAATTCTTGCCAATGTGCCAGTGACAGGAAACCAATATTTTAGGAAGAAATAATAATAATGTTAAATATCCTTTCCATCCCTGCTGCAAGAGCAGAGGAGCTGCTGGCTAGAGGCAGCAAAACTCAGTCCCTCTGCAGGCAGTAAAGACAAAGCTCTGATTGCCTTCCCTTCACTTGTTGAAGCAGATGTCAGCAACAGGAAAAAAGCTGGTCTCCCCAGCAAGGGCTGTTGCTCTGTCTGCCCTTTAAATCCCTACTCCACCAATGCATCTGGGATACATGCCTCAAAAGGAATGAACGTCCACCCAATGCTCATGAGAGGATAAGCCAGATCATCCCCTCAAGCATGCATGAAGTGAGCTCAGCATTGGTTTTCAATATTAACTTAAACCAGTATCAGAAAGCTACATTGGAAACACATTTGTTTCCATCTTCATTTTATTGCCTTTTTTTCCTTTCTTTTTTGGGTATTGAAGTGGGTGAAAGTGTTTTATGTTGCACTGAGCACATCAGCAATCCCACATTGGATTTTTAAGAAGCAGATTGGATTCTGTCTTTCCTCATAAACCTATTGGCTCACCTTTGAATCACTTCATGTCTCAGTAGATGATGAATGGAAAACAGTGGATATTTCATCATTATGCATTGATTTGTTGAAATCAATGTATTTTACATCACTGCTTCTTAATCCCCTGAGTTGCAGCCCTATCTTCATACACATATTCAGAATATATGATAGAAATCAGAATGAAGATAAGGTACTGTAAACAGTAGGCCCAAGTGCAAATGCAGGAGGCTGAAGCATGGAGGTCTCACAGAATTTGAGTAAACATAGTACCAGTTCAACAATTGACTATCTTTCATCACTCTGAAGAGAGTAAATCCAGTGGGAATGTTTCGTGGTCAACCAATCAGGTTGCATTTGTTAAGGCCATTAGAAAATGTCCAGTGAGAGTAGCAGGGCACACTTTAAAGGCCCTTTCACACCATATAATTATAGCATTATAATGCCTCTTTAACTGCCATGACAACATTCTATGGAATCCTAGGATTTGAAGTTTCAGAAGAGGTATTTGGAATTCTCAGTCACAGAGTTCCCTCATCTAAGTACAAATTACAAACTCCAGGATTCTATAGGATGACAGATACAATGGAATCATAGTGCTATAATTGTGAAATGGCCATAGGTATCAAGCCAAACCAAACAAATACATTCAAATTTAGCCCTAAGTGAAATAAACCTAAATTAGAAAACAAAGACAGATGAAAGTGATAGTAGAAACCAAATCAAAATGAAGGTTAAAAATGAACTTGTTCCTTTTATTAAACAAGCTTCAGTGTCTAAATAAGTAAATGAATCATAGCATTGCAAATCAGAGTTTCTGATTGAGATGACCATCAACACACTGGTCAGGTCCAGGCAAACTGTTCTTTGCATTAGAATGACCAGTAAAGAACATAAGGAGAGGAAGAACCATGCGGATCAAACCAAAGGCCTTTCTAGTCTACTGTTCCACTTCCATGGTGGCCAACTAGATTCCCATGGAGAGCTCACAAGCAGAATGAGTGTGCTATTACATAGTCCTCCCCCCCCCCAAAAAAAATGCCACTTCTGTTACAGGAGGTAATACATAGCAATCATGATTTCTACTCATGTACAAGACTGAGAGTTGGGTGTATATGACTCAGTTTATAAACAAATGGAAATTCAGTGTAAGAAAAATAAAGCAAATTAATAGTTAGCCAAGTGGTTCAGGCTTGGAGAACAGAGTATAGTACAAACCCTTGTCACAGATCATTGTCTCAGTATGAAGTCAAAGGCTAAACCCCACACACACTCCTACCCAACCATTCTCTGAAGATGCCAGCCACAGATGCAGGCAAAACATCAGAAGTAAACTCTTCCAGAACGCGGCCTCACAGCCCAGAAAAAAACCAAGGCAATATATTGTCTCAGTAGCATTGGATCTTCAGCAGAGGGGGTGGGACTAAGTTACTTTCTGCAATCAAGTTACACTGCTGTGATTCATACAGCACATATTTTAAAAGAAGCAGCCTTACAAAACTTAGAGCAAGTGTAAAATACTTTTACCTCTCTTTTGCACTGCTCAGCTTTAAAGCACCAACATAAGACTATCTACAGTTTCCGTTATTATTGCCTATAAAACTGCCAGTAAGACTTTAAAGAATTATAAATGGCATCTCATCCCTCAACTAGTAAATCTAATCCTTTCCTGCAAGAGTTCCTTTGGAAAGAAAATGTAATCTTAGGCCAATGAAAGCTATTTTGGTCTGTTCCTAAATCCAGCTTTGTTAGGGGGAAACCCAGCAACCATTGAAAGGATTATTTTTTATTTTTATTTCTTGGTCAGATTAGTCCAATTATTTCAGGAAACCTTTTAGGTCTCTGGTGAGGCAAAGTTACTCAGGTGAAGAGTATGCTGCATGTGATTCACTCTGATGTTATTCAAATATAGTCAGATTTAAGATTTTGCCATTATAGTCACTTCTAGAAACCCATCCTTTTTAGAGTGGATGCACTTTACTGTTGGTTTTCTTGATCAAGTCAGCTTTATTACTTTTTTTTTATGTCAGTGATGAAAACAGTGGCTGGAATCCTCCATGGCACTTATGAACGTGTAACCTAGAGTTAAGCATTTATGACTGTTCGGTATTCATGATTCTTAGGTAGGTCCTAGTTTAGGGGATACCTAGGGACAGTGAAAGTTTGCCAATCTCCACTTACCAGGAAGCAGCTGCTGTGATTGATGGAGTCGATTCCCTGGTTGATCCCAAAGCAGCTGGCTGGTGATCCAATTCTCCCTCCTTAGCAAGCAATCTCCTGTATGAGGGGGAATTATGACAATGTGCCTGTCACATCAGAAATCATGAGAGGGGTGGAAAGAGCAGCCAGCTACTTCCTGAGTGGCAAGGGAACAGACTCCCCTCCCCATTGATCGCAGTGGCTGCTTCCCTGTAAGTGCAGATTGGGGCAGGAGGAATTACAAGTCTTGAAGAGAAACGACAACGCAGAAAGAATCACAACCCAAAAACATCACCCAAGGAGACCTTCTGCTGTGCTTTCTGCAACCAGACTTGCTTATCTCGGATTGGCCTTTTTAGTCATCAGCGCGCTTGCAGAAAGCGTGGGATGAGTCCTTCTTGAATCTTCGTTTTCTAAGAAAAGCCAGAGAGAGAGAGAGACCTTAGCAATGGTGGCTATGCATCCATAAATCCCATACAGGATTCTGGCCAGTGAATTTTAATTCAGTTTAATAGATGTCTATAGTCCATATTTTGTTAAGGTTTGGAAATGTATCTGTGAGAGCTAATCAGAAAGGAAGTAAATAATGTTTCCCTGTTTACTTAGGGTTTAATAAATAGGAGCTGAGATAAATCAAAATAAATTATTTTCCACTTTTAGTAATATTCATAGTTCTCATCCATTGTTGTTCAGAAATACTTTGTTTGAAGTGGGATGGAGTTGGTTCAGGGAGAAGCCTGCCCACCAAGTTTTCTATTGCTCCAAAGGTCCTTAGTGGTGGTGGATTTTAATCTCAGGAGCTGATTTGGAGGATGCATCATTTTGTTCTTTCCCCCATTCATTCCAAGATGCTGGAGTCTCCACTGACTTGTATGTGAGTAAAGAAAAGATGCAATTCCAAAAATGGCTTGTGTATGTCCATGATTTAGGTGTCCTGGTTTTTAAGAATTATATGATTTTATTAAAGTTGGAGCAAAAATTATAAGCTGCTTTGAGTCCCATATTGGAAGAAAGGTAGGATATAAACCAAATCAAATCAGATAAATAACGTTTCCATACTTCCTTTTCTTTTCTTGAGCCATAAAAACCTGAAGTTGGTTTTGTGCTGCTCAGCACTTCTCCTCAAGGACCATTTGGAATATTTGCTAAGAGGGTTTTCGGGGGGTGGGGGGCAGAATCAGTATTTAATAAGAGGCATCATTTAGATTTATTTTTCTGATTAATTCTTAAACTATTTAGCAGTTTACAAGTATAGCTGTGGTAGTTTGTTTTAGCATAAAAAGGAAGATTGTGGTGGTGGTGGTGGTGCAACTTCATTGTGGTTGTGGTGAACCTATCATGGGGTTTTCTTGGCAAGATTTGTTCAGAGGGGGGTTGCCTTTGCTTTCTTCTAAAGATGAGAGAGTGTGACTTGTGCAAGTTCACCCAGTGGGTTTCCATGGCTGAGTGGGCATTCAAACCCTGGTCTCCAGAGTCATAGTCCAATGCTCAAACAACTACAACATGCTGGCTCTCTTCTCTAAAAAGGAAAAAAAAAGTAGGGAATGTGGAAAGAAGAAATCTAGCAGCACCTTTCAGACTAAATTATTTATTTTAGCATTAAGTTTTTTGGATTTCAAGCCATTTCTTGAGATGCACTGACTAAGTAGACAATTAATGGCATGGGTATTTAAGCAGTTACATTGTGGTGAGCATGGAATCAGATACAGAAGCAAGCAAATGCAGACAACCCTGTTGTATAAGATGAAAGCCAACATATGTATGTTGGACCTATGCCTTTCCTGGCTTATAAAAGCAGCTGTGGGTGGGGAGGACTGACAGAGTGGGTAAGAGGAATGGGGACTTCACTACAACGAGACATGGTTCCATCCAGTGAAAGAGGGCATAGTGAGACCTTTACAAAAAACAACTTCCCTAAACCCAACCACATTAGATAGTTACTGGCCAATTTCCAATATCCATTCCCCCCCCCACACACACACACACTCACAGCAGTGTACAGAAGTATGTTTGCACAGGTACAACGAATACTCTAGCTGTACCTGTTCCTCCTGGAGATGCCCAGGTCACAGTAACACATGGCTTGATTCTATCCCATTTGGATTACTATAATTAACTCTACATGAGGGTGCCTTTTGGAAACTTCAGCAAGTCCAAAATAATGCAGTCAGGCTGCTGACTGGGCTGGTTATTAGGAACATATAATTCATATGGTTAAACAGTTTCACTGGTTACTAATCCATTTCCAGGCAGAATTCAAAATGCTGTTGTTGTTGTTTTTTACCTGTAAAGGCCTATATGGCTCAGGTCCAGATTATCTGAATGACCATGGTTGCTGCCACACTGCAGAAAGAATGCAGTTTAACACTGCTTTAACTGCCATGGTTCAGTGCTATGGAATTCTGGGGTTTGTAGGCTGGTACCATAAAAGATTACAAATCCCAGGATTCCGTAGGATGGAGCCATGACAGTTAAAACAGTGTCGAACTGGATTATTTCTTCAGTGTGGCAGCTGCCTATGTCTGCCTATACATGTAAGCCTGGCCAAGTTTTTAGATCTTCAGGCTTTCTCTCAGTCCAGCCACCCGCACAGGTGCATTTGGTAAGGACACAGAAAAGGGCCTTCTCACTGGCTGTTCTCAGATTATTTGAAACCATAGCAAGTTTAGCTGCCTCCCTGCCCCCTCAGCTCTCTCTCAGGAGAGAGGGGGGCTTCAGAAAGTTTTTTAAAGTTTTTTTTTTAAAAAAAGTTTGGTATTATATATTGTCTTAGGACTTTATCAGATGCAGCCTCTGTAAATGTTCTTTTGCTGGCATTAAAAAAATAAATGCATTTTTATGCCTGCAAAAGAACATTTCCCCCGCCCCCAGCACTTACCTTGTAATCCCAACAAAGGCTCCTGGCAATGAAGAGGAAGTGAACGGAGCCCTGTTCGCTTCCTTGTTCAAAATCTTGCACAATTTCATCGTGTGGGAGATTCAAACTTAAAAACAAAAATAAACTTCTAAAAGTTACACTAAGCACCCAAACACATTGTAAAACTCCCAAGTAATGCAGAGAGGATCATTAAAAAAGTGAAATTTACCTGAATGTCCAAATCTCACCCAGAAGTGTTCGCACCAGAGTAACCATTGTCAGGGTAAGTACGTGATTTAAATGGCCCAGGGTATTGTATGCCAGCAATGCCAGCAAAAAACAAACAAAAAAACAAACAAAAAAACAGCAGGTGGAACTATTGATGGCTTAAGCCATCAATTTATAAGTACAGTCCTCCCTCCACATTCGTGGCCTCCACACTCATGGTTCCGCATATTCAGTTTGCTGTGAGGGGAGGCCGGGGACTTTCGGGAGGGTGGCGGAAGGTGCCGGGAAGTGACAACAGGGCCTCCAGAGGCCCCATGGTCACTTTGGGAGGGCAGCCAGAGGCGAGGGGAAGCGACGACGGGGCCCCCAGAGCCCCCATGGTCGCTTGGCGAGAGAAGCGGGAGGTGTGGAGAATTGTCTTAGTAACGATTATATGCTTGATGTTTTTGAATGCTTACTTAGGTTACTCAATGATGTATGTTTAGTAATTTGATGCATAATGACTTTTTCAGAACAATGCACTTTCAGATGATAAAAAAAACAACAAATGAAAATGTCTGTGAATAGCATTCTTCTCTAGAGATAGGAAATGAATGTATAAAAAGGTCTTATCTTCAGCTTGTAAGCATACTAAATACATTTGATTTTACCTTTGAAGAACTCTTTATAGATTAAAATTAGCTGTTACTGTGTAGTATTCTCTCTTTCCCCATCCCTTCTCTCAATCTCTCTCTCTTTCTCTCTCTCTCTCACACACAAACACACTTCCTGATCTTAATGGCATCCAACTTGAATAAGGATGGAATGCTGTACCTCATGACTGCTCCGAGAGGCAACATAGCTCAATGAGAGTGCAAGCTTTATATGCTGAGGTCACAGCTAGTGATGCAAAAGTTGTCTGGCCAAGTAAGAGCTACTGCTGGCAATCAGGGTGAGTGAGTAGGGTGAATACTTACGTTTCTCTCCTTTCATCTATTAGGTTTGCTTCAAGTTCACCAGATACAGAGAAAATGCAGTGACCTCTTTTTGACTGAAATTGCCAAGGTTCAGACACCCATGATGTCTGACATCTATTGGATCTATTTCTATTAGGAACTGGATTCCAAAATAGAAGGTTGGGCTTGTAAAGCATAAATTCCAAGAGCCCCTAATGAACAGTGATTGAGGCACAAATTATTTTATTGCCTCACCCAGGATCCAGATAATCCAGTTTGAGTACTATATGAAATAAAAATAAGTACTCTCATTTAACAAGTTTCAGGTAAGAGAAAAAAATAAATAAAAAGATTGGTCTGTAATCTTGGGTACTGAAAATGCTATATTCTTATTTTAAGCACTATTCTAAACAATAAAAAGCTTTATTGTCTCGTAAAGTGAAGTAATAAGTACCCCAATAAGAGGTAAAGGAGCATGAGAGGAAGTGTTTTATACTGGAACTTTTTCACTATATGTTTTTTAATTGAACTGATGTTGATCTTGGGCAACTTAGAAAATTTTAAAATGGTTGCCTTCACAGGAGAATGGGAACAGAGTGGCTCTACAACAGGTGATGCTGCCACCTACTAAGAGATAAATGGGTGAGAGCAAAGAGGTATGAGGAAAGAGAAACTCTTTGTTTCCATGGTATGCCCCCACAAGTGGCATGGTACCCTGTAGGAACCACGTAGAGGACTTAAGATGTGCTATGGAGCACTCTGCATGCTGTCTTGGTTGTTTTAGATGTAATGAGATTGGCAGAGCTCAAGAGTTGGTCACATTTCCTGTTTTCTCTTGCTGGTTTGCTTGTGTGAGGGGCTGGTTAGTTAAATGCACTTCATTCTAATAGTGGGTCAGTGGTAAGAATATTTACATCTGTACATGTCTAACATTTCCCAGCTCCATGTCTGCTCCATGTCCAGTTCCACTGGGCATTGTTATTGTTGTTTCTAATGAAAGGAAATCCCCCCGCCCCCTATACATGTGCATGTGTGTTGAAAGATGTGTGTGTGTGTGTGTGTGTGTACATTTTAAATAACATGTATTGCCTGAAAACATCCTCAACTACCACTGACTACTACAGCATGTTTAAGCAATGTTTGCCCATGCTGGAAAAACTGAAATTCTTTTATGTGCACATTTGGGTGTTTCCAGACATCCCTCAGTGTTGGGCTAGGACTTTTAGGAGTTGCAGTCCAACAACATCTTATTGGTCATATGTTCTTCACCCTTCATCCAAAGGCTCACTGAAGCCCAACTACTTGTATGAACATTTTCTAGAAGGCCAGCTAAACACCTGGTTTGAACTGTCTAGCACAGGGGAAAACACAAAATACGATCAAGTCATTTTCAATTGATTTTAAGAACTGTGATGTGGCACTATAATGTAGTCAGCACTTCCCATTACTCCATTAATAGATTTGTACAAAGTTCACAGTCACGTTTTTAAGGGTTCCATAGAATCTGATGATTATGCAATAGACTTAGTAGCTGTGCATGTCAGATTACTGTCTAGCATGTTGACATTAAATCTTTTATTTTCACCGTGTCATAGTTTAGCGATCAATTAGAAAAGAAGCCCCAAGAGTGCAATGTGTCTTCAGGAAAAAAAATCAATGATGCTACAATCTTCTGTTTTAAAAGGCAAGATGAAAACTTGAAAATGTCAACACATATTACATTTACTAGCATTTAGAAGTGGAGGGAAACAAAAAGCATATAAAATGGTTATTAAGCTGGGATGAAAAGGGTCATGAAACACCCAAGTCCTACCAACACCATTTCACAATAAAGGATTCACTGCTGATAAAAGGCTCCACTTCTGTGCCTATGAATGGATATATTCATAGCTAAACAGGACCCTACAGCAATATTCTACTTATACAAGTTAAAAACTGCTAATACTGAAAGAAGAGAATGAGGCTGCTGTGAAGGTCAGAACTGATGAGAAATTTTGTCAAGCTGCAAGGCAATGTTTTGCTGCAATAGGAAAGCAATTAAGACAAAATAGAATAAAGACAAACAAAATAATACAAGGAAATCTATATCATATGCATAATACCCCAAAGTGTTTCAGTCATGCTCAGCAAATGATGCATGGTAGTATTCAAATGGCAGGAGGGACTGGATGTCCTCATTCTTGAGATTTATCTCTTGCTCCCTATGCCTGCTTCATAAAATGGTATACAATGTGGAGATAGAGTCATGAAGTACATGATAGAAAAATATCAAAACAGAAGGGAATGGAAGAATGCATGTGTGGTGCATAACTCTTTCTTCATGTGTTGAGAGGGAAAAGAACTTTGGCACTCCCCAGATAGCAAGTATGGATTTCTCCTCATCTTCTTCCTCCCTTTCTCTCCACACAGCAATGGTTCAAACCCTGAGAGAGAAAAGAGAACAATCAACAAACAAAGTTAATTGTCTCAGTCCAGTGCTAACACTCTAGTGCCTTGAACTATGGTACCAGTAGGCATGGGCAACTCTCAGTTTCCCATTTTTACCAAGCCATCAGTTTATCATTTTTGTTTATGATAGGCACACGAGTGAAGCCTTTTCTCAGCAATGAGCCTTTTCTTGTTAAATGGGGTTGGTAGAACTTGGGTGCTTAATGATGAAGCAGTCTTTCCTTATGGTCAGAGCAAGCCCAGTGGTATGTCTTCATATGAGACAGACAAACAGACAGACAGATAGATGTCCTGCCATTTTCCATCTCTGGTACTCTAGGTGGCTTACAAAAGTTAAAACAGGTAAAACTAAAAGTACACATCATACAAAAGTTAGACTATAATTAAATGAGCAATTAAATGATCACTAACATTAAAAAGGAATTGTAAGCATGTCCATTGAAATATAAAGCAACAGGTGTCAACAATACAGCACAGATTTTAAGGGTCCTTTCCCCATAAGCATTAAGTCTTCTAAGACCCAGTGAAAAAAGGTCACCACCTGACACTGGAAGGACACCATGGAGGGTGCAGTCTAGCGTCGCTAGAAGGGGAGTTCCAGAGCCTGAGAGTAGCCATCAAGAAGGCCCTCTGGAATCCTCATCAGAGATATTAAGAGTGGTGGGGCAAAGATAAATATCTCTCCAAACACCTCAAAACATGAACAGGTTCTTACATGGATATAAAATCTGTCAGATAGGTTGGATCTATCTGATCCATATAGGCCATGACCAGCACTTTGGATTATGAATTATGTAGCAAGGGAGTTGTCCGGCCCCAGTTAACAATCTGGCTACAACTGTTTGGACTGGCTAGAGTTTCTGAGCAATCTTCAAAGGCAGCCCCAAGTAGAGCACATTATGTATGTAGGTGAATGCCTTCAAGTTGCCTGTGGACTTATAGTGACCCCATATATTTCATAGGGTTTTCTTAGGAAAGGAATTGTCAGAGGTGGTTTGTCAGTTCCTTCCTCTGAAATATAGCCTACTGTACCTGGTATTCATTGGTGGTCTCCCATTCAAGTACTAAGCAGAGCTGACTCTGCTTAGCTTCCAAGATTGGATGGGATCTGATGCCTTTGTGGTATATAGGCCACATTACAATGATCCAAATATGATATAACTAAGGTTTACATTACCATAGTCTGATTGTATGTCTGTAACTTTCTAAATTACATTCTAAGGACTTTATCAGACCATCCCCCTTAAACCCATTCTTTTGCCAGCATAACTTTACTGTTTTTATGCCAACAAAAGAACTCCCACGCCACACTTACCTTTCCTCCTGTCCAAAGGCTTCCCTGGCAGTGAAATCAGAATGGAGCTCCATTTACTTCCTCTTTGAAATTCTGTGTATTCATTGGAAATTCAAAAATAACAGAGAAAAAGTTACAAAGAGCACCTAAATACATTAAAAATGTCCCAAGTAAACTGGGGAGAGTCATAAAAAGTGTGTCACCTACCTGGATGTCTCAGTCTCACCCAGAAGTAAGATTCATGCCATAATCTGTAAGTAGAAAATAAAAGATACAAATTGAAAAGGGTTACTAGTTGCGTATGTGCAGAAGTCTAAAGCAGAGATGGAAAATTTGACAATTTGAGGTTCTACTTAGCTTCCCATTTTTACAGCCTTAAGCTTGTTTTGGTTGTGATTTTTTAAAAAGATAGCAAGAGTGTTCATTCACATTGACATTCATATTTCTCCTAATATAGACTTGGGATTCATATGTATAAGTATTTCTCCCAACCAATTTGCCTACTATAATGCTTTTTTTCAAACCTTATTTTCACACACACACACACACACACCATTGTTTCTACAATGTGTGCATGAAGAATGGCATCATAATGCTCAGAGAAATACAAATATCAAAGTGTCAGTATGTTTTGATTCATATATTGTTTTATGAAGTGTGCATTAGACAAGTCTGTATTAAATTTAAGATGAAAACTGAACCAATACAGCCTGGAACCATGATGAGCCGCTAATATAACAGTGCCACTTAGGAGACATTATAAAATAACAAATGAACATATGGGAAACATTGTAACAGTATATATCATAAAATTAAAAAAAAAGTTGAGAAGAAAGTTAGATGGAAAAAGGTCCCCCCCTTAACATCTTTAATGCTGACACTCTCAGTGTAAGAACACATACCTCCCATCTGTAAATATATCCTGAAAGTGTGAAAGTGTTGGATAATTTTTGCAAGTGTTTCCAAAAGATGGCTCTTTCATTATTGCCTTGCATACATGTTCTGTCCCACTTTAGGTAGCTAAATCCAACACTATCAGATATATCCAACACTATGAGATATATGTTGTCTATGCCATAAGGTGCTCCTAATGGCATAAACAGCATGATTGCAGAACTTGACAGCTTCCATTTTCATACTTTCTCTCACCGTTGTCCAAAGAGTAATATGACTTTTGCTACTTGGAAAATTATTCAGGCAAGAGTTGTCTGTCTTTCATCCCCCCCCCTTTATGTATTACTGTTGACAAACCAGTTTCTCTTTCAGTACTTAATATGTCTAAAACATATATTTTACACCAGTATGGTGTAGTGGTTTGAGTGTGACACTACAACTCCAGACCAGGGTTTGAATACCCACTTAGTCATAGAAACCTATAGGGTGACTTTGGATAAGTCACACTTTTGCAGCCTCAGAGGCAGGAAATAACAAACATCTTCTGAATAAATCTTGCCAAAAATAAATAAAAATACTATGACGAGGTCACCATAAGTCAGAATCAACTTGAAGGTACATAACAACCACAGATGTCTACGCACTACCATTGTTTGCTTATACATGTAATAACAGATTTAAAAAATATTCTAAAGTTGTATGTAGTACTATTCAAACATTCACAAAAGGAATTCAAATCAACAAGTGAGGAGCACAATAGCCCAACCTATTTTCATGATTTCCTTCCATATATGGAGAGTAGCAAGATGAAGAAGACAGCATCTTCAATCCATAGATCTCTCATTGAGTTAGGAATGTACAGTCAGGGTCCTCAGTAACATGGAGAGGTTCTATGCATAGAAGATTCTATGCATAGAAGATTATGTCATCTTCAGACAAGTAGAAAGCAATAGATGATGGGGAAGAGCTAGTGTGCCATGCGCCTCAGATAGTGAATTCAAACTTTAAAAAAGTGAACTCCTGAATAAGATTTAAGTTGTTTAATTTGGATCTTCTACCTTCTTCATGCAATGCCTTTCTGCACTCACTACATTGTTAGGAACAGGATATCTCTGGTGTCATAAGCTAAAATCACTGTATAGTCCAACTGACTCTAAGAAGAATTCATTGGGAGTTTGAACAGTGTTACCCTACATGCTTGGGGGGGGGTCTTAAAGACCCTCAAAATATTGATATTAATTTGTGGAATTAATACACTCAGCTTGGCTATGCAAGAGGGAGCAACAGATAGCAGGGTCTTTTAACCTATGTTTACCAGTACTAAGGAGGAGACGTTAAGCTAGGTAGTACAATAAATTTGATAAAACAATAAAAACAACATTCACACACACATTCAGGCTTCAAGCATTCACACAAGGTTAGTGAATAAAGTAGGAAATATTGGGGTAGAGGATATAGTGAGGGGAGTTTCAAATGGGTGATATGACACTTGTCCTGTAAAGCAGAGCTCACAACAAAAACCAGCAGAGTGACGCTCTGGAAGAAGGAATGGCTACACAGTCTTGCTTGGTGTCCAGAGAAAACTAAACTGTGTGCCTGGCTTACACAGATAGATGTAGTGTCCACAGGAAGGAGAGCTGTGCACTCTTGAGTGTAGTTTCGGAAGGGTTTATATAGTCGATAACTGCCTTCAGGGGATGGAATTTAGTGTGAAAGACAATGCTTCTCGGAGTCGCTCAAGGTGAGACAATGAACACTCCAGATATGTTAATGGCATCTTAATTTGTGGATACTTCACAACTTTATGGAGGAAGAACCTTCTTTGTTTGCAGAAGGTTTGAGGATGGTTTACAGGTTGGAATATCTCAGCTTTGGATGATAGAATTAGCCAGGTGTTTGGGCACATAGTTGCTTTGCAAATTAACATTTCTATGGAATTTGGGCAGCCTCCTCTTAAGTGCATACCTGTCTGAGCAGTGTTTGTCTTTGGGATTCCTGGTTGTGGAATTTCTCAACTTTAATGGCCACACTATTTGGAGGGCCACATTTGACCTAATTATTAAATATTGCCAGTTTATTTTAAATAAGGGGCTGGGGGTGTCTGGGTAGGTAACAACAGTATAGGTTTCCAGTTTTAACAGTGCATTGCAGTTAGTGCCTTTCTTCAACAATGTGAGATCATATTCTATGTCATCTATTTAGTCACATATCTGTAACTAAGTAACATCCCTGAGTCCAACCTACCCCAAAACTACTTTACCAGATTTCAGTCGCACCGAGAGAAGCAGGCCTGTTCTGCTGGCAATCAGGGTGCACACAGATGAGATTTCCAACCCCCACCACCAACAACAAGCAAGGCTGTGGCAAGGAAGTGCTTTTGATCATCGCAGCTTCACTTGCTGGGAAACATCATCTGCCCCAATCACCAGCAGAACAGACCTCCTTATCTTGGTGCAGCTGATGCCTGGTAAGTAGGTGAGGGGATATATTCAGTTGTGGCAGTAGTGACGCAACTGTGATTATGTAGAGATTTTGAATGTGGAGAAGTTGTGGGTGTGTAACTCTAGGTTATGAGTTTGTAACTGCACTGTAGGATGTCAACCAATATATTTACGTTAGTCTCACATTTATGTACCAACCAGGATGTAAAAAAAATGGTGCAATTAAATACTCAAATGAATCTCAAAAATGCTGCTAATCCACATTGAGCATTCATACATCCTTCTGGCTATTTTCTAGATTCAAAGATTCACATCTCAAAATGGTTCCGGATACACTAGCCACATGTACATTAATTAAAATGGATCTCTAACTGCATCAGGATTTCATTTTGCACTGCAGTACCTGATGTACTCTGGTACCTGATGAATTATGATGAATCTCATTCTCTCTCTCTCACACACACACACACACACAGAGAGAGAGAGAGAGAGAAAGAGAGAGAGAGAGAGACCTTTCTGTATGGAAAGTTGATTCACCGTATCTGGATTAAAGAATGAAGAACAGTGATTTCCAGATTATATAGATCCAATAAAAAATTATCTTTTGTCAGATAATGCACTTTCTATATGGTGCATTTTTGTGTATACCTGCATACAGAATACTTCACATATGATTCACAAAAACACTCAGTTTTTTCACACATTGATTGGAATCAATATGGTAGTTATGAATGCATAAGCACCGTAGTTCTGGTGCTATGAAGTGACTGCCAACCAGATCCCCTCAATTCCCCACTTACTGGACAGCAGCCACTGGAGTTGATGGAGGTCCCTGTAGCTCAAGAACCACCTCCTCACACAAGTGATCTCCAGTGTGACAGGCAGAAGCAGGACCCCTATCAAAATTCCTCCTCATGCAGAAGATCAATCACATAAGGAGGGTGGGACTGTCAGCCAGCTGCTTCCCAGTCAACAGGAGAATAGACCCCTATTGATCCCAGTGGTTTCTACCCTGTAACTGGGGAATTGGGGTAATTTCACAGTTCTTATAGCCCCTAAACTAAAGGCTATGCAGGGATTGTGAATACATAGCAGTCGCAATTGAGTAACTCTAGGTTACACACTTGTAATGGCCATACAGGATTCCAAAATGCCCACTCTGGGCATAAGGAACCTTTTTAACTATGTTTTTAGCTCCCCTTCTGGAAATTTTAGCCAGGACTTTTTTTTTCTCCCCACACCAGACAGTAAGCCGAAGCCCCTTCCTGTTTATTTTCTATTCTTCAAAAAAAGGGGCCTCTTCTGGACCTAAAATGATCCATGGGGCCCAAAATGTGGCAAAAATGTCCCCATGTCCTCTTGAAGGTAACAGTTGGCAAAACAAAAATTATTGCCCCCCCCATCAACACAGGAAATTATGTTAAAGACTATAAGATAGTATTAATTTCAGAGCAACATCTATCATGAAATATTAGGAAAATTATATGTATGATTGTATGTGCTATTCCTCTTTTACTTAGTGGATGCCCAAAAAGCACTTGACTCTATTGATGTAGATGCTTTTTTAAAAAAATGTATGGATTAGGGTATGTTTATGCTAATGGATAGTAGTTATTTTTATAATTTCTTAGCTTATCCTCAATAAACTAAATTAATAGTTTGTCTCCTGCTTTTTTTAAAAAAAAAATCTAGGCCAACTTGTCTGATGATTTTTGGTTTCTGCTTTGTTTCTGCATAGAAATCTTTTGGATTGGATTGCTTCTGCATTCCAATCAACACTCATTATCAATATGTCCTGTTTTGGTGTGTGATTATTTCCTCCTGGATTCCAGCATAGAATATTTTTATTTTTCTGTCTTCTGCATCTGTAGTGAAAGCATAAACTTGAATTGTAGTTATGTTGATTAGTTTTACATGATTTTTAATTGATATTATTCATTCAGGCTCTGAATTGTATCACCAACTATTTTTGTTACATCATGCCTCGCTATTAATGACTTCGTGTTTCCTCTTAGATTGCCATTTCAAGACCTTATGTAATTACAAAGCACAATGTAATTATCTGATTGGAAATGTCTCATTCCTGTTCTTTTGGGTTACTCACACTGAGGACAGTTGTCTTTGCATTCCATTTTTTGCTTTACCGTTCCTAGCTTCTTGCATTCCTTCTTCCTATTACCGTATATGCACTGTGCAGTTTTGGATTTTATTTTCATCTTAACATGTCAGCAGCCAAACATCCTTTCACCTTGAGTCTAGTTGTGTCATAGACACAACACTATTTTTACTTGTCTTTTGCTCCTCCCCAGTATCTAGCTGAGTGGCTACTGATTGGTGATGGTGGTGTGGGTCTCATCTTCTAGCACTATTTCTTTAATTTGGATTGTTTCAGCATAGGGTTTTCAACATAAAAGATATTCGGAAATGATTTACTTAATGTTACATTAAAATTACTTTATGGGAGACAAAATGTGCTTTATACTGACACTGTTCTCATTTTTCCAGATCCAATACCATTGTTTTGAAATTTGATTAAGAAAGTCTCCAGATGTAAAATAATGTTAGAATTGGTGATATAACTATTAATATGGCTAACAACATAAGGGGGTTAGTGACACAGAAAGGTGCTTACATTAGGATCACACTTATCACATAATAATACAAATCTGGTTGTTGTTGTTTTTTTTTTAAAAAAATCATGCTTTCATTAGAGAAATCCATTATGGATCCATTATGGATGGATGGGTCAAGTTTCCAATATCATGGCTACAGTGACTGGACGTTGAAAAAATGAAAGTAATATTTTACTTTCTGTCACTTCCACTAAAGATTACATAGATTTTGAACAAACTTTAGGGAGAGATTGATAATACATATGGATCTACAAAATCTATAGAACTGAACCAAGGATCACATAGTGACAAATATTGAGGGGCAAAAACAAAACAAACAAAAAAAAAAAAAACCAGACAGTATATACTGTTTGTTTGTTTGTTCATTTGTTTGGCTGTTATCAGTATTGATGTCACTAGTTCACTGGTTTCATAAACACAGAAATGTACCATTCTTCCTTAGTTTTGATAGTTTTCTCCTGAGTTGCATATGAGGTAGCCATCAAGAACAAGAAATATAATACCTTGTTGTGGGGGACAGGGGGTTAAATAAACAGAAAAATAGGTGATACAAGCCTATATTGAAGCTTTGTATATTGAAGCCTTCATCATTAGATGATGATGGATATTGTAATCATAACATGCATTTGTTTTCTTTCAATATTAAATTACCTTGGGTTATTTTTTATGGTCTGAAAGTGTTTAAATAGTTGATTTGAAAGCATCCACTTCATGGCATTGTTAAAACATTACCATAAACTTCTCAAGCAACAGGTGTAAAATCCTAGCACCATAGGATGAACCAAAATATCTATATACAGAGAGAGAGAGAGAGATTGATTGTGAATATATAAATTGTCTATTATTTTATTTTGCAAAGAGAAGATATTCACAGTTCATGCTATACATATCTCTTCAGTATCTAAATCCTTAAATTTCTGGGTCTTCTGTAGATGATCATAATGGAAATCTCTCCAGAGATAATTACCTAATTTTCAATAACAGTAAGGTACCTTGAAATTTCATGAAAAGATACAGAAAATAACCCAGTAATGTAATAAAAGTTAGAGCAGTGAATGCAATTTGAAATGGATATTTTAATATGTTCAAAGTATGTTACCTTCATGTATACCCTGACTGAAATAAAAATTTAAGAACTGTAGAAGGAGTATTACTGGTTAATATACTCTAACAAGACAGGACTTATAGACAGAGCATAACTGTTAGATGAAATAGTAATATGTGATAGAGTGCAGCCAAGGATGGGACTGTGGGAAGCCCATTCTTCCAATGCAAACTTGCTTCACCATATAAACCTCATTAACTAGGGCATTATATTTTAGTCCCTGAGGATTAAGGTCCTTCGCAGAATCCACATATAACTATTAACCTACATTATAGGTATTTGATAAAATGGGGCTTGTCTAGATGGGCCAAATGAAATGGCCTTCCTTTGTTCTCCCAGCAGTCTGGACAATGCAGAGAGATTGCCACATTTGTAGTCAGAACTGTCCAGATGATGTCTGGACAGTTCTTATGAGAATTCAGGATAAATACCCCTTAAAATGGAATAGAGTGTTACAATGGAGTGTTAAAAATACTCACTGTTTGCTCCAGTTTTTCCAGAGAAAACCATGAGATCCATTACTGTAATTGTGGGGGGAGGGTGTCCACATGCATGACCCATGCAGTACCCGGCATATCCATTTCCTGGCCAGGTCATGCACATCACATCTGCTGACATCAACATGAAGTGCCAAGCCATGTAACCACAGCCAGACAGCTTGTTCCTGGCCTCGGAAGATGCAACCAGCACGGGAAAGAGGAGTGCCAGTTTGTGCATGGGCCATGGGTGTGTGGACACCCTTTCATTGCCACAACAAAGGGCAGATAATGTGGAAAATGCAGTGGGCTCAGGGCTAGAATACTCTGGCTGGAATGTGGAGTATTCTACCCAGTGTAGAACATCCCATGGTCTCCAGATTTCAGTGACTTGTACAGGGTTTTTTTCCCTAAATGCAAAGCAAACAAAGAAGAAAAACAGGCATAAAAAGTCCAAAGAAATGTATTTATGTTTGTGACTAGGGTATCTTTTGTCCCAGCCATTGTGCTGTATTAGGACAAAAAGAAGTCCCTTGCCATTTTTTTTATCAAACTGTAATCCAAAGAAGCTGGTATTAGTGCTCTGGTAAGAAGAAACATCTCCCTCAGCCTACCAGAGAAAAACAGAAAGACAGCTACAGCTGGTAACCCCAACTGCTCCATATTAAACCTATTGTTTGCCAACTTGTCATGCTTCTAAAGGAAACCATATGCAATCACTTGATTTTCAGTCTGGGTAAAACAGAACATATTGAGAATTCTCTGGGATGGGTTGGACCAGGACTACAACCCCACATTACTGTTGCTTCATATTGGGATGGTGGGAGAAGTCTATTACCACTCATGAAAACACAGCTGAAGGAAAGTAGTAACACAGTATGCCTACCAGTACTATTTTTATGTTCCATATTCTGCAGTCCAGGAATTCATCAATTAAATGAAAATGTTGTACTTCAGAGGAAGCTCTGCCATGAATTCTTCAGAGTGATTTTGAGAATGATCACTGCACATTTGATAATGAAAACATTGGGCTATCTACTGAAACATTCTGAGAACATTAACACAATGTCACCTTAAAAGATTCATCAAGTGCAAGCAAAGCTGAAGAGCAGCTTCTGGAAATGATTCCATCTACACATGGAAGAGACAGTTTCTGTGGCTGTGGTTTTCAGGAAGCAGAAGACTCAGTGCTGAGGGACCACAAGTGATGGAAGACAACAAATTGGGGTCTAAAGGGGATCAAGTTAAAATACTGGTGTTATAAGAGGCAGACATGGAATAAACAGGTGTAGACAACACAGGTACTTCACTTTTGTTGACACTAGTCAGTTGACATTAGTCAGGAATGGCCAGAGCCATAAGAGGGTACAAATGCAGTGTTAGATATCTTTGAATTGTTCTTCACAAAGTACTTGTTTTAATACAATCTGTGAAACACACTGTCAAGCACATTGTGTCTTCCCATAACATTACTAAGCTGAAGACATACCTGTGGTTGGGATGTATTATTCATGACATAAAGCTTTGCTGAAACTGTGGCAATTAATCTCAAAGTGCTACTAGTTCAACATGACAATGTACCTAGTAAGTCACAAACTATTTTGTAGAATGGTTGGCATTGCTGACTTCTACATTTTGTGGATTCAGCCATCCTGAGTGGCTACCACAGTCTTGGATGGGATAGGCATCTCCTTCTGATATATCTGTGTTGTTTTCTTCCAATTCTTCTACTGGATTCAGACTGATGTTTCATTTCAGTGATTCAATAAAACACTGGGAATGTCTCCTTGCTCCACATAATAAGTATGCCCTGTTATAGAAGGCAAGGAAGCTTTGGCCCTCTAGCTATTTTGTTCTACAACACCCACAAGACCCATCCAACTTGGCCATTCATAAAACACTGTGAAAGTTGTAGTCCAAAAAATCTAGAAGCAGAAGCAGAATGGTCCTCACTCTATTTCAACTGTCATTGCCCTGGCCAAGGAGGGAGAGAAGCTAAGGCAGGCACAACTCCATCTTGCCTCAGCCCAGAAGAAGAACAGTCCTCCCTCCATCCCAACTGCCATTGTTCTGGCCAAGGAGGGAGAGAAGGAGAAGCAGACCCCTCAACAGAGTCAGAAAGATCTGTTTCATCCAGTTTTCCTGCCCACATTGGTTCAAAAACTTGCTGCCACCATGTCACACGCGAGCCGCCTTCCTTCCCTGTGCATTCATACTGTCACAGAGTTGGGAAAAAGGCTTGTGTGTTTGTATGCTCTGAGCCCTACTCTTAGAGATTCTTCTAGCCTTGAAATTCCTTAGAACTAGGTCTCCCTTCAGTATCTGCCACTACTCGCTGTTTCTCCCCTTCCACACAGCAGTGGAACTGCTCGCTTTGTTAAATTATCACCAACCAACCCCCTTCTCTATCTCAGAGAAGAATCAAAGTAGCTTACCAAAGTAAGGTGCATGTACATAGGCTTAGTAGGAAAAACAGAAAAAGCTTTATTTTCTAAGTTCAAGCAAGCAAAACATTAGCAGAAATAGTATCAGGTCCCAACTTAAGAGTTACATAGAATAGCATTCAGAGTTTAAAATACATTCAGTCAGAGGATTAAAATAAATTTTAATCTAACACAATTCTACCTAAACACATTTTCCTAACTCTAAGAAAAGGTCCACTCGCATTTAGGAAGTCCATTGAAATCAAGATGGGTCTCATTGGGATAGGCTAGGCCAGCTTATCAAAAGCTGGCCTGCTAGTCTCTGTGATGGAAATTTAGAGCAATGCAATTAGGCCTGCTCTTCAGGCCTCATGATATCACACGTTGCTGGTCTGCTCTCTTCAGACCCCCAAGTAACATGTGGCTGCAAACAAAGACTGCAGCTTCTCAAAACTCCATTAGCCAAATCTGATTGGCTCTGCATTGCCCAATCTGATTGGCTCTCTAGTCAGGTGATGTGATGTAATGCTCAGCAAATGAGAATCGACCCCCTGTATTACCTTCTGTCTGATGGCTAGGGAATGGAAGTTTACAGATGATGGGAAATGTAGTTCTTGCAGATATGTTCTTGCTCCATGATGGGAGGGAGTTGTAGGCACTCCATCATGACACATACCAATTGCCATTGCCCTGGCCAAGGAGGAAAAGAAGGAAAGTCAGGCAGAGCTATATCTTGCCTTGGCCCAGAAGCAGAACAGTCCTCTCTCCATCTCAACTGTGATTGCCCTGGCTGCAGAGGTAGAGAAGCTAAGGCAGGCACAACTCCATCTTGCCTCAGCCCAAAAGCAAAACGGCCCTCCCTATATCCCAAATGCCACTGCCCTGGCCAAGGAGGGAGAGAATCAAAAGCAGGCACAACTCCATCTTGCTTCAGCCCAGAAGCAGAATGGTCTTTCCTCCATCCCAACTGCCATTGCACTGGCCAAGGTGGGAGAGAAGGAGTGGCAGGCAGAGATCCATCTTACCTTGGCCCAGAAGCAAAATAGTCCCCCCCCTCCATCCCAACTGCCATTGCCCTGGCTGCAGAGGGAGAGAAGGAAAGGTCAGACAGAGCTCCATCTTGCCCGGGCCCAGAGGCAGAATGGCCCTTCCTCCATCCCAACTGCCATTGCCCTGTCCAAGGAGGGAGAGAAGAGAATGCTAGACTTAATCCATTCCCCTACTGCCATTCCCTTTCCTTTTGCATCATGTCTTCATTAGATTGCAAGCTTGAGGGCAAGGTACTGTTTTGTTGTTCTTTTTCTAGAAAAGCACAATGTACATTGATCATCATCTAGAATGTGAAATTATTTAACCCCCCTGCTTTAGAATTTCAGCACATGGGCTCTCTAATATACAGTTTTCACAAAAAACTAGACCTAAAACCACGATCATAGGAGTTTCTTCATGGGCTTATCTACACAGGCTAAAAACTCTGGCCTGCCCTGTTCCAGAGCCCTGCATCATATGAGCCCCAATCTGCCCCCAGGCAGTCTTCATCACTCCCAGGGCTGGAACAGCAACAAGCTGGGATAGGTCCCAATAAACTGTTACAATATAATACCTGTTTACCGGCCTCCACTACCTGGATTGGGCCCTATGAATCTGCAGGCGCCTGTCTGGCAGGCTACCCCCTTGCTGCCACCACCAACTCCCTGGCTCTTCTGGAAGCAGGCAGGGGTCACTTAGCATGTGACCAAGTCTGGTCACATGCATGGGGCCTTCGGTCACATGTTGTGGGTCCCCTTCCTTGCTTCTTCTCCAACGGGGAAAATGGTGGCAGCAACTGCAGCAACAGGCCAGTGTTCTGTTGGGACTCGAGCCCATTTTGTGGAGGTAACGGGTGGGGGGCAGAACAAGTCAGGGAACTGCTGTATCCTGGCTAGTGTGGATAAACCCCATGTCTACCATTGTTGCTAATTAGTTTAGTTACAGTTTTGCTGCAAGAGGCCTTTCAAAAATACCATATAAATATGGTTCTTCCTTCCACATTTCAGATCATCTAAATCTTTCACCTTTTTTCCCCCACTGCGAATGAAATTTGTATGAGTTTTTTTTTTTCTAAGAGGCAGTTTGCCACATTTTCTTTTGGTTTTTTTCTTCTTCTTTGTTTATAAATAATTTTATTCAATATTAACACATATATAGTCAAATAAATATAAACACAAAAACTACTACAACAATAAATCCCACTTCCCATCCTCCACCTTTTAAAATGACATCTCACTTTTGTCTGATTACACCCTAACAATGTAACATAAAGCCCATCTCTATGAAGCAATAAAATGTGGATTCATGTGCAGCAGCTTTCATTTCACTCCATGTTTTCCCCCAATGTGAAGCTATCCATGTTTGCTGTCTGAATGGGCATACCAGCAAATCAAGATGGTGGGTGTGAGTGGATTAGTCACGGTTTTATTCTCCCCAAGTTGCTGCAAACAGTATTTAAAAAAAAAAACAACCAACAACTAAATCCAAGGTGTGGAAAAGTGATCTTCTGCTTAAATAATAAAAAAAGAAAGGCTGTTTTGTTGCCTCAGCACACGATTGCTACAGCAAAAATCCAGTGTGGTGGTTCTAGGCACTGCCTTGTTAGCAAGCTCTGCCCCCTGTGCACATCCAACCAATCAGCTATCAGCTTCGGGAATACACTGCAATGTGATTCAGTTGTCCTAATGAGCAGGAGTGCACATTTCCCCTGCAGCTTTTTTAAAACTCAGGAAAACTGAAGTCTTGAAACAAGTAGTTTTTGCTGCCCCCCCCCTTCTTCCAAATACTACGATTCAATGCGGGATCTCATTAAGACAAATGGAATTCCCCATGAATTCCATGGTGAGGATTTTTTTCACCATCTAAACAACCTCTTAATCTCACCTTCTAATCTTTATTACTGTTTAATATTTATTTTTTTCTATTTCTTCTACTTCTAATCAACATCTCTTTTCTAAACCTAGAAAATTTCACTTTATTTGCTATATATAAAATCCTACAATACTAGTATCTTCAAGAGGCTGTTTGTCACATTTTCAAATACAGCCCTTCTTTTATTCTTTTATATATATATATATATATATATATATATATATAAACAAATAAAACATCACGTAAGGACTGTATAATGAAAAAAACCATTAAGTTTTGTCTCTTCAGCAACCAATTTACTCTTACTTTAATTTATCCCTGGGTGAGTCAGCAGTCAATGCTGGCTACTTCTTCATACTTTATATAATATTTGGTCTGTTTTATTCTGTTCATTGAAGCAACACAGCTGACTATGCTTAAGGAATGTTTTGCATTTGACTGCTTACCTCTTATATAGAAGGGTATTTTAACATGGAAAAGACTGTACACTACAAAAGTATGCAGAATATATATGGACAGAGAATAGGTTCATACAGTATTTTACTCTAAAGCTTAGCTTCTTTCAATGTACCCCACCTTGAATATGACAACAGTTTGGGAAAATATAGATATTTTCCCCTCTCCTACAGAATTTAAAGAAACAACTTTTGTGAGCCCAGAGAGACCAAATGGAAGCTGCTTTTGAAAATGAGCAATTGTTTAAAAGCACTTTCTGCTATGGCATGAATTGATGTTGGGTGTGCTATACTTGAGATATGTCTCCCATGAGTATTCAGATGTCAATACACAAACTTCCACACTGTGCTGAATCTCCACTGTTGTGTGAGGCAGATCTTACTCTGAGTGGTCCTCCCTTAGGAGACTAACAGATGCTTGAAAAAGCCCCAAAGGAACTCGCAAGAACGATGTCACTGTACCAGGAACGGGTCCCGGAATCACACGATGCCATCCTCCTTGCATGCTTGCTCCATCCCCTCTCTGTGCTGATGTGACAAAAAAGGAACCAGTTTTCATTACCAGAAACTTTTTCATCATGGCAGTATGGAGGGAGGACAGAGCAAGCATGCCAAGATGACAACATGTGCGATACCAGGACCCGTTCTCAGTATAGTGACGTTCTCGTGAGCTCCTTTAGGGCTTTCTTCAAGCGTCTGATAATCTCCTTAGTGAGTCATTTTGTGTGTTTAGACAGCTTCACCATACAAGTTTCTTGCTCTGAGGAGAACCATGAGCACATGATCTCTCGGATCAGATCAATCACCCACTCCTCAAACTTCGCATTGACTGCCTGTGCTACTGAAGAATAGGGAGTGAAGCATCACTGCAGCTCAACATTTCAGGATCATTTCTCATTAAAATGATATCTGAGTGATAAACCATCCTGTCTGCGGATGCTCTGATATGTGAGAAGGGTACAGATCACTGCTGAACTTGTGCTTTTTTGTTGCTCTGAATTTTCACTCTTTCACATATTCCCTCCCTCTGGTTTCTACCTGTCAAAATCAGAGGTCCATCCTTCTCTTGTAAGCACATCACAAAGGCTCTGTGTCTAGCCCTATGTATTAAGGCATGTTGCCAAAAAAGTCCCAGTATTACAAGCATCAACATTCTCCTGCTTATAAAAATGGTACCTGGTAAGCTAATAATTGTATTCTGATTTTAAACTATGAGTTGCTTTGATTCCCAACTTTGGGGTAAATGTGGGCTATAAATAAATATAACAACATATATATATATATATATATATATATATATAATTATCTTGGGTATGTTGCCATTCCCAGTGTGCTGATTGGTCACTTGGGAAACATACCCAACCAATCATAGTGCTCTGTTGGCCAGCCAATCAGCAGCTTGTGGGTGCGCTTCAGTACCACTTCCTTGGCCTACAGCCACATCTTTGCCTGTTGAGCTGCACTCAGTAATTAAATACTCAGCTATCCCCCCTTGCTGACTTAATATGCATGTATGGGGGAAACTAATGCTGCTTTCTATGTGTCCCCCACCCTCTTTTTTCTTCTTTTCCCTCCTGTCCTACCTTTCTGTGCTGCCTGGGGCCTTTCAAAGGCTGCCTGGGGCCTTTCTGTGCTCCCTCAGGCCTGGAACCTTTCTGTGCTGCCTTGGGCTTTTCTGTGCTGCCTGGGGCCTGGGGCCTTTTTGTGCTGCCTGGGACAGGGGTTTTTACACAGCTTAGTAAATAACCAAACACCCTTTGTCTTTTCCCAAGTTGTTTAACTAGCAAAAATAACCACTCAAGACTCAAAAGTTCACGATTTCTCTGCCAGTATTTCCAGTGGCCACACTAAGCCATAATGTGTCCTACCAGAATGTGTGTGGAGGGGTGCAATCCAGGACCTGTAGTCCAAAAATATTTTTTCCAGGCTCTGGTCATTTGTGGCTTCCCTAACTGTAGATTGAAATCAGGACTTTTCTAAATCCAAATAATTAACAATTGCTAAATTTTCATCACAGGGCAGGGAAACAGAAAGAAGAGAAACAGTTCAATAGCAGAACCCCTAAAATAATAAGCAGTTTTATTTCTGTACCTTTATTTCCCCCTTTTTGTTCCATTGCAATACATTTGCTGCCAGAAAAAACTATAAGTGGGTGGATTTAATTAAGATCTCCAAGCTGATGTTTAAGGGTTTGACTCCATTCTGGATTAACATGAGAAATGCTGAGAATAAGGAACTCTCCAGTGGATTACTTAAAACTTTAAAGGTATGCAAAAAAAATGGTAATTTCTTCTTCTTCTTCTTCTTTTTTACCTCCTTTGCCAAGTAGGGTTTTAAGAAGTACCTTTCACCTGCTTGATATGCAAACTGTTTATGCACCACTGCTGGCTTCACATGCAGGCTGAATGTGGGAGGAAGGTCCCTCCTTTATGAAGATGGGTTTGCCTCCACTCTTTCCATTTCTATACTCTTTCCCTCAATTTGATGTACAGCAGCACCACTCACTGTCCAAATCATCAAATAGCTTCAGAAAAATGGCAGGCTTTAGTGTACTTCCAGCCTTTTCCGATATCAAGTCTATCAAGTCAAGTGATATCAAGTCAATGAGAAGGGTGTTAAATATCCCTTTATCAAAGTCATTCTCTTTTGTCACTGCCATATAAAAGGTTTCCCCAGCCTTTTATAGGGCGAATAGAGGGCAATGTTTTCACAAGCTCTGTCTTCGCAGATCAACCTGGATTCTCTGATACATAGGAGATTATCAGATGCAGCTAATGTGGCACCAGAATAACGAAAGCAGAATGCAAAAGGACACCAGTATCACATGACGTCGTCCTTTTGCATTCCACTGTCATTATTCTGGCATTTGTTTTTATTGACAGGCCGGAGCTGTAAATGGATCTTTCATTCTATTTTTGTGCCGGCATTGCACAGAATGGGGGGTCCTGCCAGCACACTTCTGGGTGGGATCATGAAAACAAGGTAGGCTACCTTCTTTTTAGAAACCTCCCTGGGTTACTTTTTAGAAACCTCCCTGGGTAATTTTTTAAATTTTTTAAAGTGTGTTTCTGTACTTGGTGTAACTTTTTGTGTGTTATATTTCTTTTTCTTTTTTGAATTTCCCACACTCACATCTTCTCATGAGAATGGGCAGGATTTCAATCCAAGAAGTGAACAGAGCTCTGTTAGAGCTCTGTTCAGGCCTGGACTGCCTTTGGATGGAAGAGAAGGTAAGTCTGATGGGGAAGGTTATTGTGCTGGGACAAGGACAGAATTGGAGATTGTGGGACAGGAACACAAAAAGTGTTCCTGTCTGATACTCTCCATAGTCATTTAGATTGCAGGCCTATGCAAATACATCCTTTAGATTGCAGGCATATGCAAGTTTACCTGGAAGTAATCTCCAGTTAACTCAGTGGAGTTTACCTATGAATAGTCATGTGTAAGCTTGCTCTTTTACCTTCCATTCCACTCCCCTGTTTCATACACTGCAATGTGTTTGGCCACTACTATCAGCAAGGGGGATTTATGCATCTTCTATACAGCTGTTCTCCTTTGTCTTAGGGACACTCTGGCAGGATACTCCAGCTGGTCTGAATATGAATAATTTGTACCTGGTGCAGTATTAGACCATGTAGAGGCATGCCTGATTATTTCCATTGACAGATTATGCCTAAATTATTAGTATACTAAAACAAAAATATGTACATTTGCACTGATGCAACTATAGAATGAAAAAGAACAAATGTGCCTCCACATGTTTGCTCTGGAAATCTCCAAGAAAGGCATACAGTTAAATTTTTAATAAAGTTTGTTGTGGCACCAGAGCTGTCTGCCAAAGAAGGCTAAATATCTCACCAAACAACAGATCCCAGAATTCCATAGCATTGAGACATGGAAGTTAAAGTGGTATCAAAATGCTTTAAATTGCAGTGTGGCTACAGCCTAAGTAATAGTGCAGCAGTATAATATAGATGGATAATCTACACTCAGATGTACATCCAGATATGCTTTCTTGCTGACATTTGTTTTATGCCCACTGCCCCTATTCCAGAAACTGATACACATGCCAATATTCTTGGATAGATTAACAACCAGTATTAAATGCAGCCTCCAGCTGCTGATACACTGTCAATCCAGTTTAACACTGCTTTAACTGTCATGGCTCAATGCTGTGGAATTCTGGGATTTGTATTTTTGTGGGATATTTAGCATTCTCTGGCAGAGAGCTCTGATGCCACAACAAACTACGAATCCCAGGATTCCATAGAATGGAGCCATGGCAGTTAAAGCAAGGTCAAACTGCAGTGTGGCAGCAACCTTCCCCTGTATTTAAACCATTGCTTCTTTCTCTGCCATTGACAGTAAGAACTGTGCTTTAATGATTGACGCAGAAATGACGAGACCACACACAGAAGTTTGGGTTGAAATATGGGCCACTTTATTGATAGATTTCCTATTTATTGTAGTTTCTTGAGGTATGCCGAATGTGCTAAAAGGGGGGAGATCCCTCATGGGGGGCACGCACATGGGCAGTTGGTCACAACCGACCTAACCCCCAGCGTCCCTGGGCGACTCACCTGAGCCCCAAGGGGGATCCCGATGTAAGGGGTTCCCCTTGGGCGCCAACTGCTGGAGGGCCCCGCGTCAGGAAGGAAATCCCTAAGCCATATGGCTTCTGGGAAGGATCTCCCACCCGAGGCTGACCCCAAGGATATCCTACATCCCTGTACCCTATCCATTAGGGACGCCGGTACAGTTCAGTGGAAGATATCCTACCACTCAATTTGAGGTTGCCATAGGTGAACGCCAAGTTATAATCTCCCCGCTCCCCGCAAGTGACCACCTATTTAAAGAACCGCACCCGGAGCCAATTGTCAAAGTCCCAAGCGACAGTATGGGGTAGGCAAAACACCCCTCGGAAAAGAGCTGGTAAAAATTCCTACCCGGCCCAGAATGCGACCAGAAATGTCATACTGTGGCAGAGGCAGGGTGGGTGGGTTTCGAAAATCAGGAAAAGAGGAGGAGACCAGGGGAGGCAGTGGTTGAAATAGCCCCTGCTTTGGTGCCTCCCCTGACTCCTCCTGGCCGGGGCGTGTCCACGCCCAGGCCAGCCCATAGGTTCGCCTCTCTGCCCATCATTAAAACACCTCCCTCGGATCCACCATTCTTCAGGATCCGTGGGGGTGTCTGTTAATGATTGACGCAGAAATGACGAGACCACACACAGAAGTTTGGGTTGAAATATGGGCCACTTTATTGATAGATTTCCTATTTATTGTAGTTTCTTGAGGTATGCCGAATGTGCTAAAAGGGGGGAGATCCCTCATGGGGGGCACGCACATGGGCAGTTGGTCACAACCGACCTAACCCCCAGCGTCCCTGGGCGACTCACCTGAGCCCCAAGGGGGATCCCGATGTAAGGGGTTCCCCTTGGGCGCCAACTGCTGGAGGGCCCCGCGTCGGGAAGGAAATCCCTAAGCCATATGGCTTCTGGGAAGGATCTCCCACCCGAGGCTGACCCCAAGGATATCCTACATCCCTGTACCCTATCCATTAGGGACGCCGGTACAGTTCAGTGGAAGATATCCTACCACTCAATTTGAGGTTGCCATAGGTGAACGCCAAGTTATAATCTCCCCGCTCCCCGCTATAGATAGGGGCAAGTGTCAACTTAGCCCCTATCCCCCCAAGAGGAGGCTAACACAGCCCTCACCCCCTGCTGCATACCCTCAAGAAAGAGCTGGATCCCCAAATCCGACAAGTGTACCCCATCCACCCGATAAAGTTCGGGGCGTTTGTATGAAATGCCCGGGTATTGTATAAAATGGCCAAGGCCTTCGGCCAGAGCCCTGTGAACAGCCTTGTTCACTTTCTTGCGAGCAATATCTAACAGCTTGGGCGGCCCGTCGCCTGGGTAAGAAAGTCGCGGGATGATGTCAGACCACACCAAAGATGTTTGAGGCCAAACCGCCTTAATCCGTCGCAAGTCGGCCAAAGCCTGCAATGCCAATGCTCTGCCCTTCAACAGGCCTAAATCATTGCCACCGAGGTGGATGACCAGGACATGTGGAGGAGGTCCACGACGCTCCTGCAATAGGAAAGAGATTAAACCATTCCACCTCAAGCCCCGTTTGCCGAGCCATTCGATAGAGGCAATGTCTCCCAGACCCAGCTGCGGACCCAACGGGCTCCTCTTGGCATATCTCGCTGCCCAATACACAAAGCTGTGGCCACAAATCAGTACCCGGTATCTCATATCTGGAAAGAAAGCAGAGACAATCGGCAAAGACAATCGAAAAGCACGGACACTCAATTGCATAGCGGGCGAACGTAACCCTTGTAGGCAGCAGATTTCCAGCGCCCCAAGCGCTTGATAGCCTCAGGTTGCATCCCCATAGCCGCGGCGGTCGAAGCCGCCCCGATCCGAAAGGAGTGCGAACAAAAACGCACACCTCCCAAGCCCAGACGCGATAAGGCTTTGGTGGTAAGGGACCAAAATTGATACTTAGTCAGTGGGGACCCGTCCGCGTGACAGAAAAGGGGGCCGGGGCCAGAAGGGCGCAACTTCAAATACTCCCTAAGGGCCACAACTGGACAGAGAGTTGGGTCGTAGCACCCACGTAGGGTAATACTACTACCCTTGCCCAACTGGTCAGTTTTGGATCGCCTAATCGTCAGCGTGACGTGTTTAGGGCCAACTGCAATGTCACCCAGGCCCAGTGCAAGTCCAGCCAAGTCCTTCTTGGACGCCACCACCAGCTCGCTGATCCGTAACGCCCCGAAGAAGGCCGTCAAGGAGGCAGCGTGGAGCAAGGCAGCCTCAAATGGGGTAGAACACAGGCTGGGCCATATCTGGTAAAGGCCTTTAAGGATGGCCGGTGAGAGGGGTTGCCTATCATCGTTCGCCCTGCCCCGCTGCCTGGCCCAACCCTCCAGCGCCTTCCGGATCCTAAAGTCGGAGGTGTTGTCCTGTAGTCCCTGTGCCTTACTCCAGAAGGCCAAGGCGGCCAGCCTGGACCGAATAGATTGGGGGGCAAGGCCTTTCTGTTTAAGGGATACACAGAAGTGTAAGAGGTGAGGGACCGGAATAGGCCAGGAATTCGGGAGATGCGCGGAGTCTCTAAACTCGAAAAATTCCTGTATAGACCGTTTGTACACCTTCCTGGTGCTTGGAGCGATGGAGAGGCTAATGGCCTTAACTATCTCACCAGTCCAAGCTCCCACAACTCCTCCGGCATTGGGTCCGGCATCTCGGCGGCGCCCGGAGCTAATCGCCTGAAGCGGTCCATCTGCGAACGGGAGAGAGCATCGGCAATGCCGTTGTCCACTCCCGCTACATGAGATGCAGTAAACAGAATGTTATACTGGAGGCATTGCAGGGTGAATGCCCTGACCAAATTCATCACCCTTTTGGACTTGGAAGTGAGGGAATTCACCACCTGAACAGTGGCCATGTTGTCGCACCAGAAGCGCACTGTGGAGTTTGCAAACTCCCTCGGCCACAATTTGACGGCCACTAAGATCGGGAAGAATTCCAGGAAGGTGAGGTCAGCCATAATGTCCGACCCAACCCATGAGCTGGGCCAACGCTCAGCGCACCACCTCCCCGAAAAGTAGACACCAAATCCCAGAGATCCGGAGGCATCTGAAGACACCTTAAGGGCATCGCCTAAACGTAATTCATCCCGCCAGAAGGAAATCCCATTAAACTGTTCCAGGAAGTTATACCATACATCCAGGTCCAGCTTAATCTCGCGGGTGATCCGGATTCTGTGATGTGGTAAAACAACACCCCTGGTAGCATCACATAGGCGCCGGAGAAAGGCCCTGCCCGGGGCTATAACCTTGCATGCGAAATTGAGGTGACCTATAAGTTCCTGGAATTCTTTAAGGGTGGCCTTGTTGCGTTGAAGGAAGGAAATGACCCTGAGCAGGAGATCATCTATCTTATCCGAGGGCAGGCGGCAAAACTGGTTAACTGTGTCAATTTCGATACCCAGAAAAGCCAATCGCTGACTCGGTCCCTCCGTCTTTTCTTGAGCTAGAGGAACCCCAAAGATCGCCATGAGGTCTTGGAATTGAGTCATAAGGTAGCGACAGACCCCCGTGCCGAAACGCCCAACAAAGAGAAAGTCGTCGAGGTAGTGTACCACCCCACGATACCCAGTGTGATGCTTAATTGCCCATTCCAAAAAGGTACTGAACTTCTCAAATGCGGCACAGGAGACAGAACAGCCCATAGGCATAGCACGATCCATATAATAGAGGCCATCAAATGAGAAGCCCAGGAGCTCGAAATCGTCCGGATGAACCGGCAACAGGCGGAAAGCAGATTTAATATCACATTTGGCAAGTTCAGCGCCGAGGCCGTGTCGCTTGACAACCCTGACCGCTGCGTCAAAGGAGGTGTAGTGAACCGTGCACAGTTCTTGTGGAATGGAATCATTTATGGAATGCCCCCTCGGATAAGACAGATGATGTATAAGTCGAAATTCGCCCGGTGTCTTCTTTGGGACAATGCCCAAAGGAGAGACCCTTAAGCATGGTGAGGGTGGGTGTTCGAAGGGGCCCAGGACACGACCCTCAGTGACTTCCTTCTGTATTTTTTGTCTAACAACGTGTTCTAATCCGTGAACAGATTTAAGGTTGGGCGCCAAGTAAGGCTTGCGAATACCCTGATAAGGAATTCGAAAGCCCTCGTGGAACCCATCGCGGAGGTACTGGGCTGCCGACCGGTCTGGATACACATACAGCCAGGCAGCCAGAACCTCCAGCCTAATTGGACTGGGCCCCTTTTCCCTGATGTGTGAGGTTGTTGGTGGGGTTGTTGGGGCCCTTCCTACCTCCTGGTTGGTCTCTACCGAACTGTCCCCTCCCTTTAGGGCAATTGCGGAATGAATGGGGGCCCCCGCAGATGGAACATTCGTGGCGAAAGGCACACGGGCGGCGGGAGCACGAGCCTCTGTAACCAAACTCCCAGCATAACAAACGGCGATTGGGCGTCACCGACTGATTAGGCTGCGAAGTCTGGCGGGAAGAACTGCCAGGACGAGCATTTTGCAGCAGGTGGCCGCTCTGTGCTCGATCACCCAATATGGGCCGGCTAGGGGACATGATTTGTAACCACAGGTGCGAATTGATAATGTCCCACCGCAAGGTAGGGGAAGAGGCAGCCATCTGCCGGAAGGCTTCGTCGTATTGAAGCCAAGCCGGGCCTGCGAAATCAACATAAGCCCTGTAAACAATATCTAGGTATCGGAAAAGGGCATAGGATTTGTGTGGCTGGCTGTGAGAGACCACTCCAGCGTAAATGAGGAAACCAGCTAACCAGTTAGCCCAATTCCTGTCGACCCGCCTCTTCTTAATTTTTTCTTTTTCCCTGTCATCCAATTCATCCTTCTCCTTTTTCTCCAGCTCTCAGAAAAGTAGGGAAAAGATATCCACATACTCCCCCTTCAGGATTTTTTCTTTGGTAGCAGGGGCTAAATGCTCGCCCAAAGCAGGGGCCTGCTCCAATCCTACAGGAATGTGGGGAAGGCCCATGGTAGCCTGGCCACCCGGTGGAGGCGAAGCCAGAGGGTTACCAGTGTAGGGGGACCCCAATGGCATAGGTGGGTACCAACTGTACATAGTGCCAGGCGGGCTTCCTGGGAAAGCAGTAAAAGCCTGAGCACCAGGTTCGGTTTGGGGTTCTGGATGGCTCCAAGGCCACGACTGGGAAGTGTAACCGTGATTCGTGTCGTGATTAGACTCACTCTGAGGCAGCGACGCCAGCTGAGTGCTAGGACCTTCGCCTGGAAACTCGTCCTCATCCTGAGTGTCGCGAGGCGCCGCGTCCCCTTGGTCTTCCAAAGCCTGTATGCGAGCAAGAAGTTGGTTAGCTACTTCACTAGAAAGGCCCCCTTCATTGTCCCTGGCAGGACGTTTCGGAGGCCTAGGGAGACGAACATCCTCCAAGGCCTGCAAGCGATCCAAGATTTGTTGTAACACGTTCTCAATCCTGTCCCGCGGGACAGGACACGCAGGCTCAACTGGGTCATTAGGGGGGGCGGGCACAACTGGTTCGCTCGGTTCACGAGGGTGGGCTGGTTCCGCTGGCACCTTGCCTTTACCACCTTTCCTGGCTTTAGGGGCCATGAAGCTGTACCTAACGACAAGCACAGAAAGTATTAGTGGAGGCCCAAATTCAAGGCCTAAAATTACAGGCAATTATAGTAGCAAAACAATGACCTAAAGATTGGAACAGCAGAATAAGGCAAATGGCCTAGAAATTGTGACAGAAATTGTGACAACAATCGTGATATCCAAATAAAGACCTAAGGATCGGAACAGCCGAATAAGGCAAATGGAATAACAAATAAAGTTCACTAAAAAACGTAATCAATCGAACAACGCAATCAATCGAAAATTGAATTAAAATTGAAATAAATCCGTAAAACGATTCCTAACTTAATTAGCAATGCAAAATATGAATTAAATTGAACCAAAACTATTCCATTTAATTAGAAACCCAAAATCGAATTAAATGAATAAATTTAAATTAATCAATTAATCAATGTAAGGTATGAAGTGAAATTGAATTAAAACGATTTAATTAGAAACCCAGAATTAATTGAATCAATTGAGTAAATTGAATTAATTAATCAATTAATCAATGTAAGGTATGAAGTGAAATTGAATTAAAACGATTTAATTAGAAACCCAGAATTAATTGAATCAATTGAGTAAATTGAATTAATTGAATAAAATTGAATTAAAACTATTGAATTTAATTAAATTATTTAAATGAATTAAAACTAGAAACACAGCAGACAGCAGGGGGCGCTCGCGTGGAATAAGGTGGAATTAGTAAATCAAGTAATCACTTTAAAATATGAAGTAAAATTAAATTAAAACTAATTAATTAGAAATCCAAAATTGATAAGATTGAATAAAATTAAATCACAGGTTAATTGGATTAAAACTATTAAATTGAATCAAATTATTTAAATGAATTAAAACTAGAAAGTAATTCAATTAATCCCTGTAAAATATGAAGTAAATTGAATTAAATCTAATTAATTAGAAATCCAAAATTGATAAAATTGAATAAAATTAAATCACAGGGGGGGGAGAGCAGACCCGTACCAGAGAGTACCAGAGAGCACGTGGCGCTAGGCCGGGTAAGGACGGGGAGAGCGCAGGCCGCAGGCCGGGCGGGCAGGGAGCACGTGGCGCAAGGAAAGGCCGGAGCACGGGCGGGGAGAGCACGGAGACGCGGCGGGCTGGAGAGCCGGCACGGGCGGGGGGAGGGCAGGGAGTGCGGTCGGCGGGCAGGCCGGAGCACGGGCTGCGGGCTGGAGAGCGGCGGGCGGGGAGAGCACGGTGAGGCGGAGAGCACGGAGAGGCGGCGGGCTGGAGAGCCGGCACGGGCGAGGGGAGGGCAGGGAGTGCGGTCGGCGGGCAGGCCGGAGCACGGGCTGCGGGCTGGAGAGCGGCGGGCTGGAGAGCACGGGCAGGCCGGAGCACTGGCTGCGGCGGGCAGGGAGCGCACGTGTGGGCAGGGAGCGCGGTCGGAACGGGCGGGTAGGCCGGAGCACGGGCGGCGGGCTGGAGAGCACAGGTGGGCAGGGAGAGCACAGGCGGGCAGGGAGCGCGGGCGGAACGGGCAGGGAGAGCACAGGCGGGCAGGGAGAGCACAGGCGGGCAGGGAGCGCGGGCGGAACGGGCGGGCAGGCCGGAGCACGGACGCGGAAAGCACGGGCGGGCGGCGGGCTGGAGAGCGCGGGAGGGCCGGGAGCGCGGGCGGAACGGGCAGGCGGCGAGAAGCAAACAAAACACACACGAAAAGCAAATAAAAAGGGGGGAAGAGAGAGCAAAACAAACAGAAAGCAAATGAAAGGGGGAGAGAACCAGGAACGAAGGCAGGCGCACGTGGCTCAATGTAAATAACCCAGAGGGGAAAGTAACCAAGGGGGGGGGGAAGGGACGGAGAAGGAAGGAAATTCAAATCCAAATATAAGATAAATCAAAATAAGAACCAAATCAAATACAAGTACAAATCAAATACAAATCAAATACATATAACCCCAAGAAATTAAAAGCTTAATCAACTCGCTTAAGAAAGTAAGGACTGAAATAAGCTAAAAACGGCCAAGGTACAGAAGGCCAAAAGGAGAGAGAAGCCCAAACAAAGGAACAAAGAAACTTATCCGAGTCCAGCGCAGCAGCTCTTCCTTTCGAAAATCAGGAAAAGAGGAGGAGACCAGGGGAGGCAGTGGTTGAAATAGCCCCTGCTTTGGTGCCTCCCCTGACTCCTCCTGGCCGGGGCGTGTCCACGCCCAGGCCAGCCCATAGGTTCGCCTCTCTGCCCATCATTAAAACACCTCCCTCGGATCCACCATTCTTCAGGATCCGTGGGGGTGTCTGTTCTTTGTACAGTTCTAATGATCCAAGCAAGAACAAGGTAGCAATCAATTTCAGAATTACTGAGAGATTTATTTTCCCTCAATCATATAAACTTCTAGCATATGCTGATAAAAAGATTATAATGAAGCAATTGTTATTTAAACAGAATTTGGAAAGTTATTTTTAATGATTCAGGCCAAATTCACACTACACAATTTGAAACTGAGTTATTTACTATGGCTCCTTCCTATGGAATCCTAGGAGTTGTAGTTTTATAAGGTCTGTAGCCTTCTCTGCCAAAGAGCACCGGTGCCTTACCAAACTACAAACCCCAGTATTCCATAGGAAGGAGCCATGCAAATAATCCCATTTCAAACTGGATTGTTTGTGTAGTGTGGATTTGGCCTCATTATACTCTTTGACAAGAAATTCATTCCATTACATGTTGCTTTTAAAAAAAGAAAACAACTATAGGATTTGTAAGGGAATGGCATAAAACTTGACAAATTCTTATCAAAATGTCTCTTAAAGTGTTCTTTAAAAAAACTTTTGAAATTAAATACTTATTATACCACTAAAACACCCCCACAGCGGTTGGGAAGAGGATGCTGCTGTCCCACTTCCGGCAGTCAATACCGCATGCCCTGTCCTTCTCCTGTCTTTCGTTCGTTCTCCCTCCATGCTGGAGCGATGGAAAAGATGCCACTTTTTATTGGCAGAAACTTCCGTCAATGAAAATCAGTGACTTTTTCATCCCTTCAGCATGGAGGAAGCACAGAGGAAGGATATGAGGAGGATGGGGCATGTGGTATCGACCGCCAGAAGCAGGACAGTGGTGTCCTCCTCCTGACCTCCATGGGATTTTTTTTAGAGCATCTGATAAAGTCCTATGTCTGCATTGCCAAAGAAGGAAACTATACAACTTGTAACATGTTACTTTCTCTGTTTAAATATATATAATTTAATGGACTTGATAACAAATATTCAGAATAAATTATCTGGTGTCCTAAAATGATGAAGAAGATAGGAGACCGAAGACCACACATATATGTGGACTCAAAAAATCCAAACTACAGAGCTACTTAAGGATATCTGATACTTGAAACACTGATTAAAATGGATCAAGCTTCACCTCCCTAAATCTCAACTGATGAATAATTTCAGACAGCCTCAGTATCAATAGAGAAAGAACTGAAACATGGAAATCTACAGATACCAAAAAATCCTTAACAGACAAAAAGTGGATGTAGCCTCATCAATGAATTGTTTAAAAGAGTGTCAACCTAAAACAGAAACTGGGGGTAATTATTTAAGACTGTGTTACAAAGACCATAGTTACTTATAGAAAATGCAAAAAAAGCATGATACAGATTATCTCATCAGATACAGCTGTGTTATAAAAATCACTCATGACCTAATGAGTCATCTTTAACATCTATAGTGTCTGTTCCTGAGAATAATGATTATAGTTAAGGGTTGTCTAAACAGAAGATAATCCTCACAGATTGCAAGGGGAAAATGAGCTGTCTTAATGGCATCCTGCATCATTTCTCTGTATTCAGAAGGACGGGGGCCAAAAACATAAACTGCAAAGGGAAAGCCTTCGCAGTTTTTCCTGGAGTTTTTTTTTTAATAAAACTATAAAATAAATGTGCATTCCTGCTCGTTGGGACAGGCAATTCAATTATAATCACTTTTCCATAGGAGAGAAAGCACAAGCTGATTGGCTGGATGAGTGTGGGGGCGGGGCTTGCTAACAGGGCAAGCTCCTGCTACCACCATATTGGATTTTCACCTTAGCAATCACTAAGGTGATAAAACAGGGTGCTGTTTTTTTTCTTGTTTTTTTGTGTGTAAAGATTAAATATTGCTTATGCACATCATGGAAATCATTTGTTTTTTTAAAAAAAAATGTTCAGTGGTGGCAGATTTAAAAATACAAGGAATTCACTTGTAGCCACCATCTTGGCTAGAGGGCGTGCAAAGTTTATGGGATCTGCAAGATCATTAAGACAAGTTGCTGCTGCTGCAAATTGTCTTTACTGCAGATCATTCAATTTTTTGTGGGGTCGTATAGCTGAGCCCTCTGTAATGTATTGCAATAAACTTATTATAATCAGTTAATTTTTCAATTGAAAACATAATTGTAGATCAAAAAGCTACTATAAGAGACATGTCAATGTTTCTCATAAGACCAGCTGGTAACAGTTCTACATCATAGGGACCAAAGTGGCAATCCTGTTGTAGATACTGTTCAGTGCATCCTTCTTGCACCTTCATTCCTTATTACCTTCTATATATGTCAGGTAAGTGAATGTCCCTACACTATCAGCTACAGTTTTCCAACCTGCTGTACATCTTCCAATAGTACCACTCCTCAACTCCTTTCTCTCTCTTTCCTCTCTTCCTCTTCTATCCAGGACATTATCAGATGTGGGGGGATGTGGCACAAAACTGCATCCCCAACCACATCAGAAGAACACTACAGGAACAGAAAGGGCGACATTACCAGACACCCGTGTCCTTCAGCCATTTGGGGGGCATAGCATGGGCATGAATAATGTGTCCTTTTTTTTAATTGATGGGCTAAGCTTTCAATAAAAAGGAGCACGTTATTCACACCTATGCTATGCCCCTGGAACGTCTGAAGGATGATGTCGCCTGGTAATGTCACCCATTTTTGTTCTTGTAACTTTTTTCTGACATGGTTTTTGCCACATCTGATAAAGTCCCCAGTCTCTCTACCTTCTCCTCCTATTTCCAGGTTGCCCTCCCTTTTTAAAATTCCATTTTTTTTCAGGGTACCACCCTGGCATGAACCAAATCTGGTATAGGCTGAGTTACATTTAAAAAAACCCACATAAATATATCAATTAAACATGAAAAGTAGATTGTTTATCATGTTTGTCAGATTAGGAAATTCCTAATGAGTGATTGACACTCCTTCTTGAATAAAGCTTGAGATATTGGATCAGCACTTAAGCAAGCACTGAGAAAGAGAGAGCAGGTGGAGATAAATACATTGTTTATACATGACAAAATTAGTCTGCATTCCTTTACTTGTCAAACTAGCTCCAGATAGTGTTGATTTACAAAAGAAAGTATGTTCAAATGGCATATCAATCAGCTTTTGTGATTGGAGTCACAACGTGATCACAACCACATACATATCCACTGACACTATCTGTAGGCCAGACACTTTTGTAAGTTGAAATCTTGAAGTACAATATATATCCTACTAAGAGAGAGAGAAAGGGAGCTCCAATGATCCCAAACTGTTTAAAGCTTCATTTCCAAGGCTAAATAGGAATATGACTTTACAAAAATGAAGATGCCAAGCCAACTCAATATGGTATGCTTCTTAATGAAGGAGTTCATTTCTTTTTCATTTAGGCTTGTTGACTCTAGCTTCACTTATGCCTGACATCATGAGATCTGAGGAAGTAAACTAAGTGCTTATTTCTTGTGGTGCTGCTATTTGGCATCAGGATTAAACAATGTTTGTTTCTGCAGAAGCTGAATTGCAAACCAGGTGCACCAGGCCAAATTTCCTATCAGTGAAGGACATGTGCATTAAGAAATATTGGTGAGAGTACACTGGCAATACTTGACAAAACAAATTTGTGTCCCTGTTGATGCCATGCCAGTAGAAAAACACTGCCTGTTTATGAACAGGTAACCCCATTGCTAAGCTTTTGTGCTCCTTTGCAATAAACAGTTGGGAAAAAGCCTAAGCTCAGTCCAAAGGCTGATGATTGAGTCTCATTACTACCAACTGAAGAGCAATGTTATATGCAGTTTTAGACATCAGGCAATAAACTCTGCCTTTCATCATACAGTACTGAGTAAATGCCTTGTTTCAGCTGCATGTTGTTGGCTTCTTTGGGCAGTTTACCTATCAATATGAACAATAGTCAAGGAGACGTACAATATTGACTGTCCCCATGCTCTAAAAAATAATCCCACTGGCCAACAGAGTGTAAACAATATCTGTAGTCAGAAAAAACAGGACTGTAAAAACAGAACAAACAAACAGACTTGTGAGCTATATCTTTGTTAAGGAAGATGTTTGAGCAAACTAGAAATGAGTGGCTATTTTGTGTGTGCATGTATGTTTTACAGGTGTTATAGAGAAGACTGAAAGAAATCCAGAATACAAAGTCAGAAAAATAAGTCCATGGGACAGAAAAAAATTGCATCCTTTTTTATATTCCAAATAATATATTTTAAAAATATACACCCTAAATATTTCAACTGGGGGAGATACTTTAACAACATGGTAGAATGGCAGGTTTCAAGAGTTCAATTCAAATTTTAAAACTATTGCTGGAAAGAAAAGGAAGTTGGGACTGAATTGTTAGCTGGATTCTGATTATACACCCAGAATAAAGACCCCGTACTTAGTAGCAACCTAATAGAGAAGAAAAGGTCAAGAAAGCAGTTTATACTATTGTTGTGTCAAAATGGGAAGCAAAGCCATCTCAGTGTTCAATTTCTTCCTATAGTTGGCAACCTTATAGCCAACTATTTGTTGCTTAGTTTTCTTATTTTTGCCTTTGTATATATTCCTGAATTGTTTGGGAGGGTTGTGTTCCCTGATCACTTATTTATTTCTCTGTCCTTTCTATTCTTCTTTATCCTCTAATGATATATACCTTCATATAATTGGTTTCTTGTGTGTAAATTATTAGGAAGAGCCCAGTTCTAAATCCACCGGGCTGCCTAGCAATTGCTATTGCGTATTGAATATTGTTTTGGCTTGGGACTGTTGGAAACGGGGTGCAGGGTTTTGCTTCTTGTTGCCAATGCACCCCAGGGATTTCTTGCAAAGTCTGCCTTTCATCCTGGCTTCTCAGATACTGCCCTTTCCATCTCAGCTTTACTACTTTAGTGTTGCCTAAACTAGTGAAAAAGTTCAGAAGAAAGGCAAATGGAAACATATGTTTGTGTACAGGTGACAAATCATGATAAAACTCCCTATGGTCCTCTGCATCTTTACATGGAAGAAAGTCTCACTGAAATCACAGGAGTGTATTTCTGAATACATATAACTAAGATTTAACTGTTGATTTATCACTAGCTTATGTAGAAACAGAATATTTCTGAATTTTTAATGTTTGTGGGATATAAATGCTTAAGTGCAGATGTCTGAGAAAATAGTACAAAGAATTATCCATGAAAACCTTTGATTGGTTATCAAAATTTCTGAGACAATGAAATTATTTTATGAAAATGTTTTATTTATAAGAATGCCAGCCTATATTTAAGAGTATTGGCACATTGAGCATTTAGGGGACAAATTATAAATTATACTTTTCAGATTAAACTATACTTTATTGTTAATTAAGCTAATACAACAGGGAAGCAAATAACCTTTCACCTGATTTGCAGAGATTCTGGGAGTTTTATTTCATTAGATCAGTTTGCATTTCTGAAAACTGCAATTTTAATTTATTTATGATAGGTCACTAAAGAACAGTTTAAACAAACTTTCTTAAACTGTCTGACAATATTCTGGAAGTCATGTAATGAGAGGTAATGTGTAGGGTAAACTGTGACTTAGAAAAATTATTCTCTAGTAACAACATATATTCACTTCACCTAACTGTATGCTTAAAGATTAAGGATATTATTATAGGTCTAACACATTTTATGGAATGAAACATGAGTCCATTTCATTAAACTTGCAAGTACTGGGTATATACTTTGTACAGTTACAATTTTTATACAACTATAAACTGTAGCAATAAGCAATAAGAAGTGAAAAAGAAGTTCTACACCTTTTTAAAACTGAACAAAGGAGCTTTACAGTAACCCATTAGTCATTGGTGAGTCTCAAAAACATGTTCTTCTAAGTGTAAATGAAGTATATTTTTTATTCTCAGGAAGATGTTGGGCTCATCTACAAGAGCCATGATATACTGGCTTCCCATGGATCAGGCCTGTGTCTCCCACATTACCTCAACAAAATGGGCCAGAGTTCAAACAGGTATGCGGGCCCATTGCTGCAGCAGCAGTCACTATCAAAGAAGCTGTCTGCAACATGTGCCCCAAGGCCCCCTGCATGTGACCAGCCTTGGTCACACGTTGCAGGACCCCCTCCTGGACATGGAAGGGTAAGGGTGACTGGCAGCTGGAGTGACCTCGCCTGGAATGCTGTGTCCAGTTCTAGACACCACAATTCAGGAAGCATATTGAGAAGCTGGAATGTGTCCAGAGGAGGGTGACCAGGATGGTGGGATGTTTGGAAGCCATGCCCTATGAGGAGTGACTTAGGGAGCTGGGCATGGTTAGTCTGGAGAAGAGAAGGTTGAGAGGTGACATGATAGTCATATTTAAATATTTGAAGGGATGTCTTACTGAGGATGGAGCAAGCTTGTTTTCTGCTGCTCCAGAGACTAAGACACGGAGCAATGGGTTCAAGCTACAGGAAAAGAGATTCCATCTAAACATTAGGAAGAACTTCCTGACTGTAAGAGCTGTTAAGCTGTGGAATGCACTACCTCGTAGTGTGGTGGAGTCTCCTTCTTTGGAGGTTTTTAAACAGAGGCTGGATGGCCATCTGCTGGGAATGCTTTGATTGTGTATTTCTGCATGGCCAAGGGTTGGACTGGATGGCCCTTGTGGTCTCCTTCAACTCAATGATTCTATGATTCTGTGATTGGCTTGCCTGCTGGGATGGGCTCCTGCAGTCACACAGGGCCTGTTCTGTTTTTTCCTGGAGTAAACTGGGTATTTTCTTATAATTCTGTATCAAGCTATACTCTGGCCTGCTCCCATCTGAGCCCCTTTTCTTCCCCAGAGGTCATAAGGACTGCCCAGGGGCAGATCAGGGCAAATGCCTTGCATCACATGGACTGCAGGACTCTCAGACATGGGCAAGCCAGGATGAATTGCCTGTGTAGATAAGGACATTGCAAAGAGAAGGGCTTGTTCACAAACTGAAGTGAGATATTAAGACTCCAAAGTGTTCCCTGAAGTTATGCTAATGTTTTTCAAAGTAACTGGGAAGTCTCATGGTGAAGACAAGTGGATCGGCTCTAATGCTAAAGTATGTTGAGCCTTCAGACATGTCCTATGAGGAGTGGCTTAGGGAGCTGCGTATGTTTAGTCTGGAGAAGAGAAGTTTGAGAGGTGACATGACAGCCATGTTTAAATATTTGAAGGGATGTCATACTGAGGATAGAGCAAGCTTGCTTTCTGCTGCTCCAGAGACTAGGCCATGGAGTAATGGGTTCAAATTACAGGAAAAGAGATTCTACCTAAACATTAGGAAAACCTTTCTGACAGTAAGAGCTGTTTGGAAGTGGAATACACTGTCTGGGAGTGTGGTGGAGTCTCCTTCTTTGGAGGTTTTTAAACAGAAGCTGGATGGCCATCTGTAGGGAATGATTTGATTGTGTATTCCTCCATGGCAGGGGGTTGGACTGGATGGCCCTTCTGGTCTCTTCCAACTTTATGATTCTGTGATTTTTTTAACTGCCTGACAAACCAACTTATCAGTATGTTTATATGAGAGTAAAACACTGCAGCCTAAATGCAGTGTGACATTTGCAAATGCATAGGGTTTTTTGTACCTCCCCACCTATACCACTCTTCAGCATCAACATTCTGGTCTGAGTAATTTTCTAGGTGTCCCAAGCACCTGTTGGAGTTCATAGAGGGCTTCAGGTGTGAACGAGGATTGTCTTCCTCTCACTCATGTTGGGTGGATATTGGCCTCAGTCCCAAGGTATTTCATGATTTAAGCTGTAAACTGTAAGAATTAGGACTATTTTTTCCTAAATACCACTATCACAGTCTTTCAGTACTCCCAAATAAATAAACAAAATAATTTGTTTATAACTACAGGCTTTGATGACTTTTTCAAACAGGGTGAAAAAACCCCAAGGAGGTCAGGAGAAGAACAGGGCTGTTGCACTTACAGAGCCCCATTTCAGATGACACAGTCCTCCTCTGTCCTCCTCCCAACCTTCACCTGTGCTTCCTGTGTGCTGTGGGCACCACTTTTTATTGATGGAAGTTTTCCATCAATAAAAATGGTGCCCGCAGCATGGGTGAAGGTCAAGAGGAGGACTGCGCTGTCTGAAACGGGGCTCTGTAAGCACGACAGCACCATTCTTCTCCCGACTTCCTCAGGTTTTTTTTTTTTTACCCTGTTTGAAAAAGTCCCTAGCCAAAGATCCTTGTTAATTTGTGCCCATGTTAAAGAAGCATGTAACCAAAATATTTTTGCAAGATTTAATATATTGAGATGAAATTCATATTGAATAAAGGTTTTTTTATTATAGCCAAATAAAAGATGACTTCATGAATGCCTTTCTTCACTATTGGCTAAAAATGGAGTACCAGATAGGACTCAAGACTTCCATGTTTCAACAGTCACCTGCTCAGATCAAGCCAGCCACTGTCGGGACACGATACGGAAAAATAAAATGGTTTCTCATTGGCAAGAGGGTCAGACAAGACTGCATTTTATTATGCTACTTGTTAAATTTATAAATAGAACATATTGTAAAGAAAGCAGGCATACTCAGAGGAGGCAGGTGTGGAAACTAGTGGAAGGAACAATTTAATATATGCAGATGACACCATATTAATTGCAGACAATAGCAAAGACATGGAATGACTGAATTAATCTTAAGGAACAAAGTATAAAAGCAGACTCATATTGAATAATGAGAAAAAATAATAGCAACATGATTTACATAACTTTAGGGAGGTAACAAAGGCAATGAGATAGTTAAAGATTTTCTTTACCTTGGTTTAGCCCTATATCATAATGGAGATTCTAATAAAAAAAAATCAGAAGACTAAAACTTGGAAAGGTATCCACAGAGGATCTCAATAAGAGATCCTCTGTGACTAATACTGCTAATTGCAAAATGCATAGTTAGGGCAAAGCATGTCCTATGATGAACAGATGTCTTTTACCACTTGAGGAAGCACTTCTTCCAAATATATGCTTAGTTTGACCCTTAGCTGGACAGAGGAATTTCCCCATACAAAAGGAAGACATACAAAAGGAAGGATTGGATAGCATCCTCTCATCCAAGTTTGCAAGCTTCTTTTGATTGATATCCTGTGGCTTATCTCAGGGCTGTATCGTTTGCTGGTAGTGCTCTTTTTAAAAAAATCACACTGGGAAAGTATTTACTCTTTCTGAGTTGTAATTGGTGACCAGGACTTGGAGCAACACCCCACCCCAACAATCTTTTGCTTTTCTGTGTCATTTGTTTAACAGTTCAGGAAAAGGTTCTCTTTCATATAGTGTGTGCATTCTTAGATTAAAATAAGAATTCATCAGCTTTTGGCTCAGCTTTAATGTTAGTAGTATATTTAAGCAGTTTTTAAAACAAATCTCAACTGGCATGGAATGATGTTTGAGATCCTATGCCATTTCCTAAGGTGGAGGGAATGGTCTCTCCTGGTTTGTTTGTTGTTGTTTTAGCTGGCATGGCTCCTTTCCCCCTAGAATTCCCCCTGCCACACTGAAATCCATGGGGGACATTAAGTGGTATAGCTAAAGAGCGTCATCCTCAGACCTTGAAGAAGAAAGTAACCACTCCATCTTAGCCTCTGGCAGACTGCTCTGCAGATAGGAAAGGAATTGGATTTGTAACTGACTAAAATCCAGGAAGCTGAAAATGGTTTAATTTGGGCTAGATCATACCTCTTGTTTTAACATTCTGTAATGTTCCCTCATGATTTCAAATAGAATATAACTTATGATAAAAATGACAGCGCTCACACATACCAAAGCTCCTGAGCATGTTTGTCCATTGAATTCAATACAACTTACTTCATTTTAAGAGTCTTTAAGATTGTGTCTGTACTTTTTTGAGCTTTGCTTCCAGATATCCTAATCAGACTCCAAGAAAATGGTGAAAGGATGATGAAGCAGCCACAAAACAAACAGCCCAGTTGTAGTACAGAAACTGTATGTGATCTTAAAAAACAACAACCGAAGAATACTTTCCATAAATGGAAATTCTATACATGACAGAAACCCCAAGGTTAAATGTTTATGTGCAAAATTGCTGGAGGTTTAAGCAGTTATTCATTAAAGTCATATGAATAATTAAGTAACTGAGCTCTTACCATGCACTGGGATTGTTACAGTTTCTTAAACAAGGTGTGTTCTATTGATTAGCCACAGAGGAAGGAGACTTGAATGTGCTGTTTAAGCTACTACACAAGTGAGTTTGAATGAGCAGTTACACCAAGACAGAGGGGCTGGACACTGTGTTATGGGTTAAATGGGACAACCATAACTTTAATACATATACAACAATTGCCAATCAGCTCCATTCATATGTATTTATATTCTTCCAAAGTACAGTAGAAGAATGTTTTTTGTTTTTGTTTTTTGATAAAGTTACCAGCTTGGTAGATGAAGGGAATGCTGTAGACATTGCATACCTTGATTTCAGTAAGGCCTTTGACAATGTTTCCCATGACATTCTTGCAAACAAGCTTATAAAATGTGGCCTAGACAAGTTAACTGTTCAATGGATTTGCAATTGGTTGACCGGCCAAACCCAAAGGGTGCTCAGCAATGGCTCTTCTTCATTTTGGAAAGATGTGACCAGTGGGGTGCCACAGGGTTCTTTCCTGGGCCCAGTGCTATTCAACATCTTTATCAAGGACTTGGATGAGGGAATTAGGGGCATACTTACCAAATTTGCAGATGACACCAAATTAGGAGGAGTAGCTAATACCCTAGAGGACAGGATCAAAATTCAGAATGACCTGGATAGACTGGAGAGCTGGGCCAAAGCTTACAAAATGAAATTCAATACGGAGAAATGTAAAGTACTGCATTTAGGGCGGAAAAATGAAATGCATAAATATAGGATGGGAGAGACCTGGCTGAATGAGACTACGTGCGAAAGGGATCTAGGAGTCCTAGTAGAACACAAGTTGAACATGAGCCAACAGTGTGATGCGGCAGCTAAAAAGGCCAATGCGATTTTGGGCTGTATCAATAGAAATATAGTGTCTAGATCAAGGGAAGTAATAGTGCCACTCTATTCTGCCTTGGTCAGACCTCACTTAGAATACTGTGTCCAGTTCTGGGCACCACAATTCAAAAAGGATATTGACAAATTGGAGCGTGTCCAGAGAAGGGCAACTAAAATGGTGAAAGGTCTGGAAAGCATGCCTTATGAGGAGAGACTTAGGGAGCTGGGTATGTTTAGCCTGGAAAAAAGATGGTTAAGAGGTGATATGATAGCACTGTTTAAGTATTTGAAGTGATGTCATGCTGAAGATAGAGCAGGCTTGTTTTCTGCTGCTCCAGAGACTGGAACACGGAGCAATGGGTGCAAGCTCCAGGAACAGAGATTCCACCTCAACATTAGGAAGAACTTTTTGACAGTCAGAGCTGTTTGGCAGTGGAACACACTCCCTCGGAGCGTGGTGGGGTCTCCTTCCTTGGAGGTCTTTAAACAGAGGCTGGATTGCCATCTGTCGGGGATGCTTTGATCAAGATTTCCTGCGTGGCAGGGGGGTTGGACTGGATGGCCCTCGTGGTCTTTTCCAACTCTGCAATTCTATGAGAAAAAATTAAGATGTAAGCACATATTAAATACTCAAGTCAGAATTATTCAGGTCATAGTATTTCTAATTTCTATATATGGTTGTGAAAGTTGGACAGAGAAGAAAGGTGACACAAAGAAAATTAACTTATTTGAAATGTGGTGCTGGAGAAGCATTCTATAAATACCATGGATTGCTAAAAAGACAAATGAATTGGTTCTAGAGAAAACCAAGCCTGAACTCTCAATAGAAGTGCAGATGACTAATCTGAAGGGAAAAGGACATCAATAATGCTCTCCTTGTTGCAGAGGACATTGAGAGAAGCACTTGCTGCAGGACCCCATGATGTCTCCAGCTGCATGTTCTCAACACTCCCCTTGACTGGGAAACCAGAGCAGGCATTATTGCCCAACAACTCATTAGATTCAACTCATTATCACCTTGGAAATGCTTCAGCTGGGGGCTGCCTGTGGAAAAGTTGGGCTTTTCAGGGGTGGCATTGTGAGGTGTAGTTATGATGATGGTGCTCCATCATCATAGTTACATCCAATGATGTAGGATCTCAGTTGCTTTAATAATGCATATGTCAATATTTCTAAACCCATTATATTTTATCACCAGAAACCCATACATTCTTGGGACCCCTTTACATGTACAAATGAGATCAAAACTCTACCAAATACCTCAAGTAAAAAAGTGTACACCAGATGATTGATGAGATCCCCTTCAGATACTTGATTCTGAATGTGAACAGTCTGCCTATGTGACTTACAGTGGAATCTGTGGGCTATTATCTTGCTATTATCTTGCTAGTGCCCTTTATAAATATTTTTCCTGTGTCTACTCAGGAAGCACAACCTACAGTATATGTATCTTCATTTATTATCATTTCCTAATGTTGTACATTATCGATAGAATTCACATTACAACTCTTTTAGAAACAGAGGCCAACTTGAAACAATCAGAGCCCATAATGTGTGTGGTTCAATATTTACCTGGATTATTTTTTCTCCTAACCAATCTCCATATAACTGGATGCCATTTTTTATGTTTAGTTTTACATCAGTGACTGTAATTAAATCTATCCATGTGGTTGCACAATTATACTGTATGAAGAGGCGGCAGGCCTTAAATACTAGTTGCATTTCATTCCAGGCATGATGAACAAGTTGAGGACAGAAAAAATTAGGTTTATTTTCAAACAAATGAAGTTCACTCAGTATGATTTTTTTTTTCTCCCAAAGGAGTCAGTGACTTATAAACTGAATGAGAGAAAATGAAGGGCCCAAACCTAGACGCTGGTGACTCCAACGCAGCAGCTGCATCTCTGAGAATAGATGACTGTGCCCCTAAGTTGGGAGAGGTGCAAAATGTTCTCCCAAACACACAACAGGTGTCCCTTCTGCCAAGGAATGTGGGGGGAAATTTGTCTCTTCCTTGCAGTTTTCCACATTCTGCTTGCTTCGTCCTACATTCATAATTTTTGGAATTATTGAAATGTCCACTGCTAATACTGCCCACATTTCTTTTCTTCATATCTTCCATATGAATCTATGGGAGAAAGCAACAAACAAATAAATAAATAATACTGCAATTCGGGAAAGGTATCTTTGTCCAAGATGCTGGATATATCACTAACTTAACCCCCTACTTTCTTCCATAGATATGAATAGGAGTACAATGAACAAGGGAAGCCAGAAAATTGACATCTCTCCCCAGAAAGAAAGAAAGAAAGAAAAGAATTCCCTAGCCAACATGGATGCAGGGTACATGTATTTCAAACATTAGGTCAGATTTTTTTTATCAGTTTCAATGGAGAAAATGGACCATGCAGAAGAATATTTGTTGTTGCTGTTTGCCTTCAAGTCATTTCTGACTAATAGTGACCCTAAGGCAAACCTATGACAGGGTTTTCTGAGGGCTGAAAGTGTGTGACTTGCCCAATGTCACCCAGTGGGTTTTCATGGATAAGTGGGGATTCAAACCCTGGTCTCCAGAGTCATAGTACAACACTCAAACCATTACACCACTATGGCCCCTGAAAAGAATATTTAGTGGTTGACAAAATGCTAAATTTGGAGATGAAGGTGACTATCATTAAACATAGGCATCAGATGTTTACAAGCTTTTTTTCACACATACAAATATTCTTTTACCAGGGCAACTAAGGTAGTTTCAGTCCCAACATCTCAGCTTAACATAGAATGAATTGGATTCAGATGTGGATTTTCTGAATTGTTTTCATTAAGAGGCCCCTGAAGCTACTATTTTTGCTTGCTAGATAAACCTCTGCCCAGGATTTTGTTGGTATTGGCCTATAACTTATTGGATATCCTGTTACCTGAATTGTATGAGGCCCGTGGGACACACTCATGAACTTTGAGTTATATTAATTTGGGAATTTTAATTAACTCAAACATCTGGCTGCAAGAGGCCAGGTAAGTTATGGGATCTTTGCACCACTGTACACCAGTACTGAGAAGACTCCACAGTAAAATAGAAAAAAATGTTTTGTATCAGAAAATAATAATGGGAGCATTCACACATGCACTCAGGCTCACAAGCAATCACACAAGGCTAACAAAGAATTAAGAGGAAGTATTTGGATAGAGTAATAGATTCAGGGAGAGGGCTATAATTACCTGTCCAGAGAGCAGAGATTTGTGCAGCAGAAAAAGACTCAGATTTGGATCTGAGGGTGATAAAGCAGTCGAACAGAGTGACAGTGTCCAACTGTAGCAGCACACTTTGGCTATGATTTGGGGTAATATTTATACCTAATATTGTACCCTTAAGGGGTGTTTTTTGAGTGTGAGACAATGCTTCGGTGAATTTCCCAAGGTTAAACAATGGAAGCTCCAGCTTCGTTGACTCTCCCTAATGATCAGAACATTAAGGCTGATGGGTTTATGTATTGTGGATGAAGAAAGGAGTGAGGAAAAGACTTTTACCTGGATGAGTGTGTCCAGTCACTCTTTGTTTGTGGAGTATGACTCACTGCCTCCTGTAACCAGAAGAGATTAGCACATTCCTCCCTAATGACTGTCTAAGGGGGGCTTTGCTTAATCATGTCCTGGGCATGTTTGATTCTGGGGAATTTCCAGTGACACCTTCATAGGTCCTAGTGACCCTCACTAGCCCCTATGTTTGGGTTGCCCTATTCTACTTGAAACCTCCTGAAATGTCTAATAAACCAAATTATGAATTATTGGAGGGAGGGAGCTGTAAGGCCAGGTACCAGTCCATGAGCTTGAGGAAGATCACTTCAAACTAATCTCCCTTTCCTTATCTAACCAGGTTTCATGATACACCCCCTTTCATCTGGTACCAGCTGCTTTGCTTTTAAATGATTTGGTATTCTTGGTTTGGTCAGGTACAGTATAGAGCCTACAAACAGCATGGAGACTGCCTGCTGAATGTTCTATCTAGAACAAACCAAGGGTGTATCCGCACTGCAGAATTATAGTAGTTTAAAACAACTTCAGGTGCCATAGCTCTGCCAAAGAATGCTAGTGCCTCACCAAACTACAAATCCCAGGATTCTGTAGGAAGGACCCATGGCATTTAAAGTGGTGTCAAATCTACAGTGTGGATACATTACCAGAAGAGTCTGAATGGGGCAAAAAATGAAACAATGGAAGATGTTTGGTTAGGCTGTATGCTAAGGATCTTGCTGCAGAAGTGTAGTTTGAACCTTAATGTGGAGTACACAGGGCTTGAATGAGTGAGCTAGGTCAACCAGAAGAAGTTGCCTTGTGTATCTGCTCTTGTGGTTAGTGACAGAAATGCTGATGTTCATAAATAATAATTTCTTTTCTTTTGCTTAGCAGCTTTGTGCATGTTCAAAATAACAACACAGAGAAAGGAAGGGATATATTTCATGTAGACCAGTTATATTTAAAAGGAATATATAAGTTTCCAGAAGAACACGAAGAAGCCAGAATGGGCTACCCAGCACATGGAGCTATCAGTCTTCTCGGGGGGGGGGGAAGTACCACTGTAATGAGGCATCCCATTATCGCCTGAACCCCCACTGCAAAGACCATAATCCTTCACTTGGCTCACAACTTTGGTTCACTGTTAACAGTGCTTTTATATCAAATTTGGCTAATCTAACTTAAGGTCCATCCAGGAGCAACCAGGAAATAAAACTACACTCTGTGACCTAGTCGTGCACCCTATGGCATAGTCAGATTCAAAGTAAAGGGCATAGAATATATTTAGGAAGGGGCCCCATGAAGCTCTTGCACAAATTCACACCTGGGTGTGAATAGCCTGCATCCTCTCTGAAATGGAAAAACATAGGACTTTTTCAGACACCCCTTACCATGTAAGAAGCCTCCGTAACAGTAACGAAGCTGCTGCGCAGCAGGGGTTCCTTTTTGGACGCCACCGTCTCTTTCTTGGTGCTGTCCGTGACTATTCCAGGTAGGATTGAGGGCGGCCACACTATTTTTTATTAGCAGACGGCGGGGGGGGGTGAGGGACAGTATGAGGGGGGGGTGAATGAGTAGAGGTACAGAATGAGTGGGGGAGGGGCAGAACAAGTGGTGATAGGGACAAAATGAGTGGGGTCAGTACAAGTGGTGGGGGCAGAATGAGTTGGTGGGAGGGGCAGAATGAGTTGGTGGGGGCAGAACGAGTGGGGGGCAGAAAGAGTGGGGGGGGGCAGAACGAGTGGTGGGTGGGTGAGTTAAATCCACCAGCCTACATCAAAGGGTTGTCATGAGGTCTCCTGGGCATTTTGGTTTTTTTTTTAATGGAGTATGGTATGCCAGGTCCAGCTAGTATATTTGTAATGTTGTTAGCTACTTTCAGCACCACCTAGTGAAAAGGCAGAACACAATTTTAATTTGTGTTAGATGAATGTTTTGTTGTTCTTGCTGTTGTTGTTGTTGTTTATTTTCAAGTCAGGTTTTTTTTCTGAGTCTGAGAGTGTGTGACTTGCCCATGGTCACCCAGAGGGTTTGCATGGCTGAGCAGGGATTCAAACCATGGTCTCCAGAGTTGTAGTCTAACAATTAAACCACAATGCCATTAAACAAAAAACAAAACAAAACAAAAATGGGTGTCCTTAAAGTTCTTTGAATGCTCAGAGAGCTTTGATTCTATACTCCTTCTCTTTTCAGTTTAAGTAGCACTCACACACCTCTCCTAAACCAACATAACACTCAGGATAGCCCCAATCAAAGCAGAACAAAAAGAAGGAATGACCCTTGGTTGACTGACCCATTTTCTTCTTCTTTCTCTTTTCTTAATGGCCACTCTTTTATGACCTACCTTATGACATACCAACTTCACTGTAACTCAAAGGGCAATCTCTTTCTCAGGAGCATACCTTTAACAGTTTATGTTCTAATAAATGAGGACCAAAAAAGTTCAACGTGTTCTCAAATCCCACATGACTACAGCTGTGAAATATATGCACCCGCCAATTGATCTCAGCTGTGTCCAACTTTCATGAAACTACCTTGATAAATGCATTAATTGTGAGGGATGCTTTATAATATGTACAAAGGCAAATGTTACCAAGTTAATTCACAGTGATATCTCCCTGAAATTTACATCTAAAAAATAGATGTCTGTATTATCTTCTGTTTCAGACATTTTTTGGCTTGGATCATCATTGACAAACATAAAAAGACTTAAAAGATTTTGTTACTTGTAGAAGGTGAATGTGTTGCCATTTATAAATAGATTACAACAAGATTTGTTACTATAGGTAACACTGAGATATTTCATTCCTTTTTCATGGGAACAAGTGTGCTGCCCTCAAAAGTGTCATCATGCTTAAATAACAACAGATTTGCTTTTTTTTTCTTTATAAATAGGGCAGTGTTTATGGAGATTATCAGACACACTTAAAGTGGTGTTACATGAATGCCAGGAACTTGCAAAAGGGCTCCCTTTGCAGACGATATCATTCCCCCTCGTTATGCATCCGTTTTGCTGCCATTCTGCCAGTGCTGCTTTTTATTGATGGGAGAAGCCATCAATAGATAGCCCCCATTCTGTTCTTGTCACGGATGTTCCTGCATGTGACAAGATGCCCCGTTATGCTGGCAAGATCCCACTATCAATGGGCGGTCCCTGCCAGAACACATCCGGGTGAGATCAGGGCATCCAGGTAAGTGGCACACTTTTCATGACCCTCCCCAGATTAGTTCTACCTTTTAAAGTGTGTTTTTGTGCTTGCTGTAATTTTTTCTGTGTTCTTTTTATTTTTATTTTTGAATTTCCTGTGCTCACGTCTTCTCACAAGAATCCACGGGATTTTAATCCAAGAAATGGAGGAAGCTCCATTAGAGTTCCATTTACTCCTGGACTGCTGGAACGATGGGAGAGGAGGTAAGTGTGGTGGGGAGGGTGATTGTGGCATGACAGGGGTGAGAGTGGAGATTGTGTGACAGGAAGGGGGCTTACCAGCTCGCCAGTGGACCTATTTGTGGCCTGGCCGGCACCCCCTATGGCTCTTCTCGTTGCGGCCTCCTCGGCCGCGTGGCCATCATGGGGGTCTCCATCTTGGTCTTCTTCCTGGCTCACAATGCAGCCAGGAAGGTGTGTAAAAACATAGAGCCAATCAGGGCAAGTATCCCTCACCCCGATTGGAGTTCTGTTCACTCCTGGGCTGCTGGAATGATGGGAGAGGAGGTAAGTGCAGTGGGGAGGGTGATTGTGGCATGACAGGTGCAGGAGTAGAGACTGTGGGACAGGAATGCTTTTTTCATTCCTGTCTGATAATCTGCTATGATTTAATAGCTATATTGTTTTGTCAAGTATAGAAGTTCATCTTCTTATGAAGGAACCCATATCATCATGTCATTGTTGGGAAATAATGAATAGCAGGGTGCTTTTCTTTAACATTTTTTTTTCAATTAAGAGCAGGTTCAGATTTATTTAAAGCAATATATTTTCATAGGATGAGCATGAATGGTTTCATACCTCACAAGTACCAGTATAGCTATAGTAAGACTAGATGAGTCTGTTTTCAGGTTATACATTAAGGAGATTTTCACAAAGGGGTCAAATGCCCCATTTCTGCTCCACAAGCCCCTCTCCCATCCCTGCTATGGGATTAAGGGAAATGTTCACACAGTTACCTTAATCTCGCAGCAGGAACGTCCTCCCTCTCCCCTCGGCTTCACTGCTGTAAATGCAGCTGCATAAAGCTGCCTTTATAGCAATGAAACCAAATCCCACTCATTCTTGCGAGAGAACGGGCGGGAGGGAAATTTAAAAATAACCCCCCCAGAACATCAAAACAGTACAAAAAGCATGAAAAACATAAAGGTAACCCAGGGAGGGGGGGAAGTGTGCCACTTACCTAGGTGTCCCGTTCGTGCCCTGAAGTGTCCAAAACAGACCTCCCCCATGCAGCTGTCATCACGGGAAAAGAACGGGACACCTTTGAGACCACCCATGATTCCGTGACAGAAACAGAATGGGTGGTCATTAACGACTTCTCCCTGTGATTGAAATATCATGAGGAGACAAAAGAACAGTCACATTGAGGGCACGGAATCAGTTGAACGTTGTCTGAAAGAAAAATCTTTCAGCGACCCTGTTCCGTGTCTGCGATGGAACATATCACTAGTGTGAAAATTTCCTAAAACTGTGTATGTGGACTTACATACAATAAGCAATTTGAAAAAAACAACGCATGAAAAATAAAATTTCCATTTTAATCAAAATGCTAGTAGAGTAGGCCCAATTATGTTTTCACTTCTACCTGTCCATTATTCTGAGGAAAGTAATAGAACCCCTCCCTGTAGGAATGGGAGACAGGGAAGACCCCATTCAACATGCCCCACACATTTTTAAAATCATGTTGTGGTTTGCCTTGTGTCCCAGAACTGGGAGAAAGGTGAAATCTTGAACAAATTAAAGGCACCCAAAATGTGTTTCTCCCTGTAAGAGTGTGCAGTATCTGCACTAACCATATGTGAACAATTTGGCTAATAATATGGAGATAATTCCAAAATGAGTACATAAGAAAAATGCCAATGTTGTATGATGCTGAGGGAAAAGAAGGACTCAAGTTGGCTCACTGACAGTTCAGCCAAGCAATCTGGAGCAAGAATCTCCCTAGCTCTCTCTAGTCATAGTACTTACGGTGCAGCACTGTCTAATCACCATACTTATGGGTCACTAAAGATTTTAGTCAATTATTTATTCTGGTGGCTATTCATTCTGTGTTAATAACAAATTTGGAAAGAGCTGTGGTGAGGAATGGATGGTTCTTCACTGATATTTGTTTTTGCTGGATTTGAGATTGTTTTACTGGATTTCTTTTTAATTTCTCTTTACCCTTGTTGAATGGCCTAGTTTAATCTCTCCTTTTCCTTCCTCATTAATGTGTTTTCTTAATAAGGCTCTTTGTGTTTTAGGTAGCAGGGAATGGGATACAGAGAATATCTCATTCAACATGTCCCATACTTTATAAAATCATGTTGTGCCCCAGAACTGGGACCACCACCACAAAAATCCATGCAGTAACCTATCTGGATTTTGGCTGCTTTAATCTCCACTTTAGAATTTACTGTATCTCCAGCTTTAGGTCTATGTATGAGGATTTTTTTTTAAAAAAATGAAATTGGACTCTGAATCAATAGCACCCCCTCCATTCACAAGCTTAACCTACATTAAACATTTATAGCAGCTTAACACCAGTTTAACTGTTTTTGTGTGCACTGACATACTGATCTTAAGGAATCCTAGGATTTGTAATTTCTGAGGTACTTAGCACTTTCTACAAGAGAGCTCTAGTGGATTTCCCTGAATTTTAGCCCTACTAGAATACCCTAGTAGGAATCCTAAATACATCACAAAATTACAAATTCTAAGATTCCATAAGATGGAACCATGACAGTTAGAATGGTATGAAACTGCTATAACCATGTAGTATAAATACACTCTAACTACTCAGAGTCCTTCTGGTGGTCAAACCAGCTCCCACCAATTTGTAGGCACTGAAAGATTGACCCTTCTTTTCCCCTCAAACCTCCAAATCCTTCATATAGCTACATGTTCATATTTAAATTCATATATTCATATTTATACCCAGAACAGGGTTCCCAGAGCGGTCACGACTGTGTTGTAGAAACCCCTTTTGAGGAAGCGCAGGATGGAGGCCTGTAACATTGCCTCAGCCCCTGGGCTGTTTCCAGGAGAGCAGAGGGTGGGGTTACAAGGGATTTAAGCTCAACCTCCCCTCTGCCTCCTCATTTTCATCGCTTTGATCATCCCACCCTCCTGATGCTGAATCAGTGTGATTTAATTGGTTACTTTGCTGCCGGTTAGGAATTTTTGCCCTTTTACCTGGGATCTCTTTGCCTACCCCACACTGTGGGTGTGCACTTGACAATTGGCTTAGGGTGGTGTCTTAACTAGGTGGTCACTTGGCAGGTACAGGGCGAGATTTTGGTAGTTTGGTGAGCACCTTTGGCACCTCTCCCTTTTGGAGGTGAAAGGGGAGAGCTGGAATTGCCCCTTTAGTTCCTGAGATATGAGGGGTGGGGAAAGTGACCTCCTTTGGGGATGGCCTGAGGTATAATCCCCTCCCTTTAATTTATGCAAATTGACAGAGGGACTTTTGGGTCAGCCTTCCAGATGTGGACTGACTGTGGAGCAACCCAGCTTATGGGTTCTCCCTGGGTTTCAGGTGTTTTCACCCAAGGGAAGTTGGGGAGGGGGTCTTAGAGTTGACCTCTTGCCCCAACAATTTCCACACTAGGTTGCTCCCCTATTGAAGATCTCTCAGAATAGGGTTAAATAGGTTATAGCTAAAGAAAAGTGGCCCTTTATATGCCAACTATATGTGTGAGTAGCCAGGAGTAGGCTTTATGATTAAAAACTCCATTGCCTCCAAACTCGAAACTTTGCCAACAGGACACTCTGATCGCATTATTTCCTTACACCTCCCACATGCTGTTCTCTTTACTATATATGCCCCATCTATGCAAGCCGACCCTGTAGAGAAAGACAAATTCTACACAGACCTATGCTACCTCATATAAAAAGTCCCTGTAGAAGATAAAATTATTATCCTTGGGGACTTCAATGCCAGAGTAGGAAAGAAGTTCTGTGCAGAACAACAGCTAACTATTACAAACACTATCTTTCAGTAGAAAGATAGCTTGAAGACAACCTGGATGCATCCCCAATCCAAACATTGGCACCTCATTGACTATGTTCTAGTCCACCAAAGAAACATTCGCAATGTCCATCATACTCAAGTGATGCCCAGTGCAGAATGCCAAACAAATCATCGCCTCGTCAGATATAAACTAAACCTTCATGTTAAGTTCAAACCTAAGAAGGGTGGCATCTTAAAAAAGAGACTCCAAGTCAACAACCTTCAACAAGCTACCATGGGTAAATCTGGAAACAAAACTTGAAGACCACCCTACAGATCCTTCTCCTATGGTGCTTTGGCAACATATCAAAAACAGTATCCTCCAGTCTGTGGAAGAATCCCTTGGGTTCTCCCACAAGAAAAATCAAGACTGGTTTGATGAAAACAACCAAGAGATCCAGGAGCTGTTGGCAAAGAAGAGGCATACCTCACCAGGCATACCTCACCCATCCAACTTGCCATTTAAGAAAATCAGCTTTCTGCCTCACATGTAGCAAACTTCAACAAAAACTCCAAGACATGCAGAACAAGTGGTGGATCAATATAGCAGGAAAGACACAATGCTGTGCAGATATTGGTGATCTTCGAGGATTTTATGAAGCTCTTAAAGCAGTGTTTGGACCTACTTATCAGGTTCAAAGCTCTTTATACATTACAGATGGTGAAACATTAATTACTGATAAAGCCTCCATCCTGAATTGCTGGGCTGAACATTTTCAAAGTCACTTTAATGCCAACTGAATAGTCCAAGGCTCAGCTATCTAAGATATGATAACAAAAACTGATGAAAAATGAATTGGACATAGCTCCCACTTTGGAAGAGACCCTTAAGGCCATACAGCAGATGAAAAACGGCAAGGCAGCTGGGATTGATGGAATCCCACCTGAAGTTTGGAAACACGGAGGTCATGTACTCCATGATAAATTCCACCAACTCCTTGTGAATTGCTCGGAAAAAGGGGAACTGCCATCAGATCTCTGAGATGCAGTCATCATCACCCTGTACAAGAAAAAAGGAGCAAAATCCGATTGCTCAAACTATCGAGGCATAACACTGCTCTCTATTGCTGGAAAAATCCTTGCAAGGATACTCCTGAACAGATTAGTTCCTGCTGTTGCAGAAGAATTTCTTCCTGAAAGCCAATGTGGCTTCAGAGCCAATAGGAGTACTAAAGATATTGTATTTGCCCTTAGACAACTGCAAGAGAAATGTAGAGAGCAGAACAAGGGTCTCTATGTAACATTTGTCAACGTCACCAAAGCCTTCGACACTGTGAGTAGAAAAGGTTTGTGGCAGATCCTGGAAAGACTAGGATGTCCCCCCAAATTCTTTAAAATGATTATCTTGGTACATGAAGGCCAGCATGGTCAAGTCAGATATGGTGATGCTCTTTCAGAGCCCTTTCTAATAACTAATGGAGTGAAGCAAGGTTGTGTTCTTACTCCGAACTTTATTTACAATCTTCTTCAGCATGATGCTCCGAAGGGCTATGGCAGAGCTTGAAGAAGAAGACGGCATCTATATACGTTACCATATTGATGGTAGCTTGTTTAACTTAAGCCGTCTGAGGGCTCGTGCTAAGACTCTAAACTATGTAGTCCGTGAGCTGCTCTTCACTGATGATGCTGCCCTTGTTGCCCACAGAGAAGCAGCTCTGCAGCACCTAACATCTTTTTTCGCAACAGCTGCAGAGCTATTTGGGCTGGAAGTCAACCTTAAGAAACCGGAAGTTTTTACCAGCCTGCACCACAGGACGAACACCAGCATCCACACATTGCTGTCGGGAAATCTGTGCTTAAGTCCATTCAGCAGTTCGCCTACCTGGGAAGCATCATCTCCTCAGATGCTAAGATTGACAAAGAGATAGATCACAGATTAGCAAAGGCATATAGCACATTTGGAAGACTTTACAAAAGAGTCTGGATAATAAACACCTGAGGCGAAGCACAAAAATCAATGTGTATAGAGCCATTGTACTGTTTATTCTCCTTACAGTTATTCTCCTTTACGGGTCTGAAACATGGGTCACCTATCGCGACCATTTATGACTCCTCAAACACTTTCATCAGCGCTGTATACACACAATCCTAAATATACACTGGACTGACTATGTGATGAATGTTGCTGTCCTTGAGCAAGCAGGGATCACCAGCATTGAGGCCATGATATTGAGAACACAGCTGCGCTGGGCAGGGCACATTTCTACGATGGAGTACCATCACCTCCCAAAAATAGTACTCTATGGTGAACTCGCCACGGGTCAGCGTAAGAGGGGCGCTCCAAAAAAGCAATACAAGGACTCCCTGAAACAACATCTCAGGCTCGGCCAAATTGATCATCAACAATCGTCCGCCCTAGCGTCACATCGGGAGACATGGAGATGCACTATCCACAATGCTGCAGCCTATTTGAGAACTGATGCCAAACAAGTCTTGAAGAGAAATGCCAACGCAGAAAGAATCACAACCCAGAAACATCACCGAAGGAGACCTTCTTCTGTGCTTTCTGCAACTGGACTTGTCTACCTCGGATTGGCCTTTTTAGTCATCAGCGCACTTGCAGAATTCATGGGATGAGTCCTTCCTGAATCTTCGTTTGCGAAGAAAAGCCAGAGGAGAATGATATGTGTGATCTCTTTACTTGTGTCTGGTCTCCTTATTCCTATGTCTACCATCAAATACATGCACATATTCTTCCCACTCTTAAACCAAAAGAATTCATATGCTTTATCTGTGTAATTGCCATGCCATATATACCTGTAAGACCAAATAGCCTTACCATATTGAATTCCTGACAAAGTATGTTTGCTATACAAGAAAAAAAAATCTCACCATTACATCTTACAGAGAACAGTGAAATGATAGGAATGCTTGCATAGGCTTCAGGGTGTTTTTTTCCTCACCGCTTCCCTTTGATCCATGTCATAAGGCACATCAGTAGAAAGGGCTGATTTGGAGCAATTTTCCCTGAGTAAATCCACAAAAGTGTCATTTTAACTGCCACCCTTCCCAATAGAGCTGCAAAATTGGATTGCTTGATGATTTGCTCTAGATAAATTATTCAATATCAAATAGACCCAGATTACTCCCGTATCTGAAAGTAACACTTCTTCCAAGCACAGCACACAGAAGAGATTCCAATATTGCTTCCACGGAAACATTTTAATCAGAAATATAATGTATCAAGCTATAATTCTGCCTTGCTTGATTCCTCAATTTTCACTCTTCCCTCCCTCTTGTGTTCCTCTCTCTCCCTCCACCCCCTCCTCCAAAAAAAAAGAGCCAGATCCCCAAAGCTCTATCTTTAAGGCGAAATCTTTGAAAGAGCCTGAGCGGAAGTAATCCTCTTTTTCTGTATTGCACTTTCTAAGATGATGTGGCAGGGCAACAGACTTTAGCTGAGACTATTTGTCCAAGCAAAGCATATCTACAGCACTCCTGCCAGCTCTTATCCCTGATATCTGTCTAAGCTTTTGTACATTTAGAGCAAGAGAGGAAATTAGGTGGTGTCAAAAGTTCAGCCTTGAGGAACTTGCATGCATTCATGTATTCTTCTGCCCCCATGGAGAGCAAACTCTGTTCCATGACAGGAGCTCAGCAGTATCTGGTGAAGTGACAATTTGCTTCATAAATGATTGAAGATGCTGCGTGGTGTTCCCTCACCTATCCCAAATTTCAGTGACAGAACAGTTTTCTGTCCTGGGCAGAAGAAACACAGCTTCCACAAGTTTTATTTGTTTTCCCCTCACAGAAATGTGACTAAAATGTAATAGCAAAGGATGACTGTATACATGAGGATGACTTCAAGAGTTGTTGACCACATTTAAAAGGAAATACCACTTCCACTAAAACCCATGAAACATTTTACAATATTTCAGGCAGGTGACATTTCTTAATGCAAATGTTCCAAGTTAGTAAGGTAGAGTGTTACCCAGACAATTACATGTCAAAGACAGAGAAGGAAAGAGTCAGGGTGTTTCAGAGAAGCTGAGCAATTTGATAGGAAAGACTCTTCCATGTGCTTGCATGCTGTAAGGACCTTTCATACTGTACAATTATAGCACTATGATTCCACTTTAACTGGCATGGAAACATTCTATGCAATCCTGGAACTTACAGTTTGGGAAGGGGTATTTAGAATTAGTCAGAGATTATTGGAAGTGTGGAAACATGACAAAAAAATCATGTTCCCAACTGTGTCAGAAGATCGCTAAAAGAACAGAGATGGAGACCTTACCAGACATCACGTCCTTCAGCTGTTCAGGGTCTGTAGTGCTGCCACCACTGAGGCTTTTCTTTTTCATTGATGGGGAAAAGCTGCAAATCAAAAGGGACACCTTACTGATGGCTGTGCTATGCCCCCGGGGTGCTGGAGGATGATGTCTAGTAAGGTCACTGATTTTTGTTCTCACCATGATCTTCTGAAGTTGCTTTTGCTGTGTCTGATAATCTCCCCCCTCTGGTGCCTCATCAAACCACAAACACTATGGAGATTTTCAAATGGGGGAAACCCCACTCTGCGGAGTCAGGGGGAGGATGGGGCTGTCCCGCTTCCAGTGCTCTGTTTCACATGTCCCCATCCTCCTCCCAACCTCTGCTCATTCTCCCTCCATCCTGCTTTCACTTTCCCCCTGCTGTTTTTTATTGATGGAAACTTCTGTCAATAAAGAACAGCGGAGGGAAAATGAAAGCAGGACAGAGGGAGAATTAATAGAGGTTGCGAGGAGGACGAGGGCATGTGAAATGGAGCACTGGAAGCAGGACAGCCCCAGTCTTCTCCCAACCTCTGTGGGGGGGGTCCCCTGTCTGAAAATCTCCAAGACTCCATAGCATTCAGCAATGGTAGTTGAAGTAGAATCATAGTGCTATAATTATGTAGTGTGAAAGGACCCCAGAGCATCCATTCAATTATTGCATTACTCATAGCAGTATCATGTGTTTCCCCTTGAAATCAACATGAACAAAACATCTGTTATTGAGATTTTTTTCAGTGGCCAGACACTGTGAGTTTAATGGAAAAAAATAAGCAAGCAGGTCTGTTCGAGGCTGTCAAAACTATGTTGTGGGGTACATGTAGCCCATAAGCTATACCTTCTACATCCTGTATGGGTGACTTCAGTGGATAAGGAGTCTTAAAAAAAAAAAAACTCTCCTCCATATCTGCAGCACTAGCACTCTGTGTTGAAACCAAAATTGCTCGGGAGGTCATTCTTTTTTTGAAAAAGCTATATTTCACTTAATTTTATTCCACTTTGCTAAAACAAGGGGCTCATCTACATGAACCAGGATATTCCAGCTCCATGCAGGTGTACCCTTCCTGCAGGGCTGGCTCATTCTTCCCCAGATACCTGCACGGAATGGGACGGTGTCCAAACAGGCATGCCAGCCCAGCCCTGCAGCTGCAGCTGCCATTTTCTTTGCTGACTCAGAAGGCAGGAAGGGAGCCCAAAACATGCAACTGAAGGCCTTCTACATGTGACCAGCCACATGCTGAGGGATTCCTTCCTGGCTTCTGGGAAAGCCAGGGAAATGGTGGTGGCAGTGAGGGCCAGCGTGCTGGATGGGCTCCTGTGGACAAATGGAGCCCAGTCCAGTTTTTGCTGGAAAAAACAGAGTAAACTGAGTATTTTCTTATAATGGTGTATTAGGCCCTACCCCACATTTCCCCCATCTCAGCCCTGTATCTGCCCTGGGGTGGTAAGGATAGTGGCAATATGGGGCATTTAGCCCATATAGGCAAGTACAAGGTATGGGAGTGTCCCCTCCTTTAGGGGAGAATCACACCCTTGGAGACATCTAGGGGTATAATTCTACCTCTGTTGACAACAATAACAACAAAGACACAATGTGGGGTCTCCAAGTGCTTCAAAACCCAGAGCTGCATGAGACCCAGGAATAATTTAATTTCTACCATGGATCTATATGCAGTTCACTCTTCCATATGTTTATGCACTTTACTACAGGCAAGGAGTGAACAAAAAAGTTCATTGCAGGTGAGATACAATTTCAATCACTTCGAACTTTAATATAATTGACAGATAATTTTACAGCTCTTTTATTCATTAGGACCAGCCTTAAACTTCAAATATGAAAGCTGTGCTGCAATTATAGCACATTTCTTTATATATATAATCCATTGCCCCAGCATCAAACATAAGTGAGTGTTTCTCCTGTGATGTTCTTATTGGTCCCTAACTCTTCTGTGGTATTCCTATCCTTCCATGAAAAGTTTGTAAAAGGTGCAAGAGGAAGTTGCTTCTTTACCATGGCTGCTGACACACTGCAGAAATAATGCAATTTGACAGTGCTTTAACTGCTATGGCTAATGCTATGGAATTCTAGGATTTGTAGTTTTGTGAGATATTTACTCTTCTCTGTTAGAGAGCTCTAGTGCTACAACAAACTACAAATCCCAGGATTCCATAGGATGGCGTCATGACAGTTAAAATGTTGTCAAATTGCATTATTTCTACAGTGTGTCAGCAGCCATTGGCTGCATCTGCACTGCATAAATAATTCAATTTGATGTGGCTTTAATTGCCATTGCTCAGTGCTATGGAATTCTGGGATTTGTAGTTTTGTGAGCTATTTAGCATTCTCAGATAGAGAACTCTGGTGCCAAAACAAACTACAAATCCCAGGATTCCATAGCATTGAGCCATGACAGTTAAAGTGGTATCAAAATGGATTATTTCTGCAGTGCAGATACAGCTAATATCACTAGCCTATTGCAACAATGAAAATCAAGTTTAAATTCTAGACCTAGGATTTTATCAGACACATCAAATACAGCATCATAACAATGCCATATAAACATGAAAGGGCATGCATACCAGACAACGATGTCCTTTTCATGTTTATGTCTTGTCCAAAAGCCATTCCACAGTAGGACACCCATATCCGTGGGGGATTGGTTCTAGACACACACACACACACCACAGATAATGAATTCCACTGATAATAATGAATGCCCCCTGTTGCCATTGCCACCACAGGATCCATCCCAAGGGGTGAAGGGAGAAGGGAGGCAAGATCTCTACTCCCTTCCCTTCACCCCACCCTGTAGCCACTGCCACCACAGGAGCCATCCTGGGGGTGAAGAGAAAAGGGAGGCAAGATCTCTCATTCTCCCCTCCCTTTCCAGTCCGCCTCCTCTGCTGGTGCCAACCTCAGATAATTGCATCAGTGGATATGGGTGTGCTACTATATTTTATTGCTGGGACAAGCCATCAATAGATCAGTTGTGGCGTTGTTTTTGTTTTTTGCTGGCATTGCCAGCATTTGAAATTTTACATCTTTTTTTTTTCATGTGAATGCAAATCAATGGACAGTGTGGCCAGAACACTTTCAGGTGGGATCATGACATCCAGGTAGGTGACAGTCTTTCTATGAACCTCCCCTGTTTACTTGGGACTTTTAAAGTCTGTTTCTGTACTTTTGTGAACTTTTTGTGTGTTATTTTTGCTTTTATTTTTGAACTTCCTGCACTCACGTCTTCTTGCGAGAACCCACAGGATACTATTCCAGGAAGTGAATGGAGCTCCATCCACTCCTCAGTCATTGCCAGGGCTGTCTTTGGATGGGATGGAATGGAAGGTAAATGCAGTAAAGGTTATTTTGCTGCCATAAAAACGTTAACAAACGATGCCAGCAAAAGCACAGAAAAGGGGGGTGGTTTCATAAAGTCTCAAGTATTTAGTTGGTACCTGAAAGAGAAATACTGTAACTAAATTAGCAAATGGATACAGTATCCAAGAGAGGCCACCAGCAGTAAAACATAGATTACTTTGTTCTATGGCCAATGTCTGAATTTAGCAACTGTTTGGATGGAAATGGATTTACTGTGGAGCCAATTTTCCATCTCCAACTCCCATGTGGGTCCCCACCCTCTGAGTGCACCAAAGTACCTTGCTTTCCTTCTGTTTCTCCTTAAAAATGGTAACTGGGGGTTGAGAATTGTGTTTTTAATTGAATTTTGGGAGGGCTCTATGTGCAACGCTGGGGCAATTTTTCACACCAAAACCACTGAACCTGCCCTTTTTTTAAAAAAAAAAAAAAGTGGGGTTCAAGCAGGTTGAAGGGACAGATGGGGGATTCATAACCCTCTGAAGTGAGATCCTGAACCCAGCCCTGCTGTAGATGAAGTATTTTAAAAATGTTAATAGATAGCCTGTCTTGAACAAGCCAGTGATGGTCAAGGAGTACAGTCTCCTGCCAATCTTCCCACCTGCATTGTTCCATAGATCTGGAAATGCTACTGAAATGTCCCTATGACAAAAATAACTATATTAAAGTCTGTAGGTTTCTTTAACATTTGGTGAGCTCCAAGAAGAACAAATTGAAGATTGTTAAGCAACTAATAATGTGTCTCCCAAAGCCAATCACAGAATTCACAAGCAGGAGTTCAAACCACACATTGACAGATGTGAAAATTAAGTTTCTCTAGAGGTGTCTGAAGTAGCCAACTTCCAAAGAAAATATAACTTGGCAATGTGCCCTCTAATGAAATACTGGGAGACTGATTCTGATTACTCTGCTGTTTCTCTTTTGTTTTTGTTCTGTGAGCAAAACAGCTAGAATCCTAATCTTTTCAGCATACCTGGTGAGGATCCCACAAAAAAGCTAATCAAGACAAACCTTTTAAAATAATCAAGAGAAATCCCTTTAATGAACTTTTTACAAATGTGTTTTGATAACCAGCAACTTGTTTGCAAAATAAAATTTTCTGCAAAGAGGGGAAAAGAAAGAGAAGTGGATACTTAAACTTACTTTCTTATGTTTCATAAACCTACTGGTATCTACCAAGGGCTATTATGGAACTTATTTCCAAGTAGCCATGAATACAATCACTTGAAATCCTATGTGCATTTATTCAGGACTAAGATCCATTGAACTCAGCAGCACCAGTTTCAGCATAAACATGTAGACAATTAGGTTGCAGATGAAAAGCAGAGTGTGTATATGCGCTGGCGATAGGAGGGGAGATCCTTCATCTTTTTTCTTTCTTTTCTTTTTACCTTTCTGTTTCCTGTCACAGATATACAAGATTTTTCCATATACTGTACATTCAGAGCACTGATTCTGCAAATAGGTTAATTCTATCCATGCATAGGGAGACATACATAAAGATGGGCAGATATATGTTATAAAGACTTATAAAAATCATCAGTTTTCCCTCCATGTAAGTTTCACCATATGTATTCAGACTGTGGAATTTCCTTCTGGTTGACCACCTCCCTGCTCCCTTTTTGTCCAAAGACATTTTTATTTAGGCAGGCACTTGAAATGTAAATTGTAATTGGTGTGCTGCTTTTATTGTTATATTTTTATGATTTTATGCTTTTAATTCATGTGTTTTAATTATATTTTAAGAATGATAATTTAATTTAATTCTTTTTAAAATTTTGTACTTGTGATGTGTTTAGCTGTACTTTTTAATGATTGTAAACTGCCTTGGATCCCATCTTGGGAGAAAGGTGGGATATAAATCTAATAAATAAATAAATAGATATTCAGTGCATTTGATTTGCAGTGTGGTTCGCTGCTTTGGTAGTGTTAATGCGAAGAATTCTCATAATAAACAGCTGGCCTCACAACCAGAGTGGATCTATTCGATCAGTTGTTGCATGGTGAGTCAACACATAGGTCAAACCCATTGCCTCAATGGGTCTAGTCTAGTCAGGAATAATAACAAGATTTAGGCCAATATTATCTATTTATTTATCTATGGCAAGGGTGGTAGTATCCCGTGGACCACATGCAGCCCATACTCCGCCCCCAGTGTGGTCGTTGGAGGTCCTCATAACTTGAAAAAAAAATCAACCCAAAATATACAACTGCACTTTCAGAAGCCTTTAGATTTAAGGTTCTAGGATAGGTCAGGGAGATAAAGTACAGTAGCACCCCGGTACCTGCAGGGGATTGTTTCCAGGACCCCCCACGGATAATAAAATCTACAGATAATAGCAAATGTGCCACCTGTCACAACTGCCACCACTGAATCCATCCCAGGGAGTGAAGGGAGGTGAGATCTCCCCTCCTTTTCTGCCTTCATCTCCCCCATTGCCACTGCTGCCATTGGAACCATCCTGGGGGCTGAAGGGAGAAGGAGGCCAGATCTCTCCCCTTCCCCTCCCTTCTCCCCCCACAATTGCCACTGCCAGTCACCAGAGCCATCTCAGGGGTAAAGGGAGAAGGGAAGCAATATCTCCCCCTCCCCACCCTCCCCCATCCCTCCTGCTGTCACCAACTATGGATAACTGAATCAGTGGATGGGGAATCAGCAGATATAGGGGTGCTACTGTATGGCCCTGTGGCCAGTGTGTCTGGTGGCTCTGATGGCAGTGTGATGGTAAACTTGAAATGAACTATAGAAGATGCTTAAGGTATTTGGGGGAGAGAGTTCAGCACCTTGGATTCCTCCTTTAAAGTTCAGGATAAAACCCAAAGCAGAGCCACCATCCCACTGACTTTGGAGCAACCAACTGCCACTGCCATGAGCCATGTGTGGGCCCAAGGCTTGTTTTATGACCCTCAAAAAAAAAAAGCACATGGAAGGAGAGAAATGAAAGCACACAATGGCTGCAATCCTGTATGACTCGGCATAGGATAGTAGTTCTGTGTGTGGACATACACCAGACTGAGCCATATGCCACCACCACTTAAACAGATCATACAGTCTTTGAAGCCCCTACCCCAATGCACACACCCTTTCCAGGCCTCCTAGGGAGCAGCCAGGATCAGAGAAGTGCCTGGCTATGTCCCTATAGCCAAATGTGAAATTATTACATCAGTACTGAAATCCACCAGGGGCTTCTAGAGGTCTCAATACTGCTGTAATCATTTCATAGCTGGCTATGGAGATGCAGCCAGGTGCTTCTCTGATCCTGTTGGCTCCCTAGGAGACATGGAATGGCCATACTGGAGGTGAGTGTCAGAGGATTTAAGGTAAAAGGTGGAGGAAGGTCTTTGGGTGTTGTGGAGGGAAGAAAGAAATGCATACCCCCCACAGCACTCAGAAAAGGACATATTGAGGTGTAAAGGACAGTTATGTGTGCATCTGCCATTAACAATGATTGCATTTGTTAAAATGCAATTAATATACCTATAGAATTAAAATCATTTAAAACAAATCAATTAAAAATGAAGGAATAAAAACCAGTAGAACAGCACACTATTACAAGGCCTTATAGTCAACTCAAAAGTTCTCATTTGCTGAGAGAAAGACAAAAAGAAGAGACCCCTCCTAGCCTCCCTAGGGATTTCCAAACTTGGGATCAGTTGCCAAGAAGGCTTTAGACAGATCTTGGGGTCTCCATAGCACTGCATCTCTTTTCATTTTCCATCTACTTCTAGTTTTGTTTTGCATTTTGCCCTATGTGGGCCCTGGAGGATCTCATGGCAAAAAAAAAATTGGTGCTTTGACCAAAATTGTCCACTCCTGCTATTCCCTCCTACACATTTGGAAACCCAGTGTAGCTCCACACACACACACACACACAATGGTAAATCACCTTCCAGGGAGAGAGCTCAGTAATGGAAAATGGGGCATATATACAGACTCCAGGTTCTCATCAATGGTCTATGGAGTATATGCACATGCGCATATACTGTATACACTTCTCAAACTGGAACTGGGTAGGGCCTATCCCTGTTGAGTTTCACAGAATAGAAAAAATATAACCTCAGTGCAATTGATAGTCCAAACTAGAGTAGACATATTCAAGCAACAGAACTAACTTAAGTATTGATTTATCAAATTTCGATTGATTTAATACATCTACTCTAGGTGGGACTAACAATTAGATTTAGAACTTGCTCTGATACAGGCACATACAGAATGTTTGTTCTGTTTCTTCTGAAAGTAAATGGAGACAGTGTTGTACAAGGGCAAAATAAGGAATGCACCCCAGTTGGTCCAAGTGTCTTTGGCAGGACATGGGCTCTTTCAAGCTACTTTTTAGGGGTTGAACTTATGCAATAAGTGTCAAAGCTCTGGTACATGCTTTCAGATCAGTTCCTGCTAATCCCTGTCAGTTGTTGTTGTTATGTGTCTTCAAGTCATGTCTGACGTATGGCAACCCTAAGGCAAATCTATCACAGAATTTTCTTGGCAAGTTTGTTTGGGGGGGGTGCCTTTACGTTTCTCTGAGGCTGAGCCAATGTGACATGCCCAAGGTCACTCAGGGGGTTTCCCTGGCTGAGCAAGGATTCAAAACCTAGTTTCTTGAGTCATAGTACAACACTCACACTGCTACATCATGGAGTCTCTCTAATCCTTGCCAGTATGGATTTAAAACTGGCCAAATGTTTTACACATCTCCAAAGTAGACCAAATCAGTAATCCCCCTCTCTTTACTCAGGACTCCATCAGAGAAGAGCTGAAAGTGTAGGAATGTAAAAAAATATTCACAAATTTCCTCATCCTTGATGAGAAAAGGCGTCTTATTATGTGAAGATATCCAACCAAAAAAACCTGTCAACCTCCATGAAACTTGTTGCGTTGGAGAACATTTTCCATGAAAATTTCATTGAGTGCAAAACATACTGAACAATCCATGAAAACTCAGCATCATGCCCAGCAGAGATAACACATCTTATATATATAGTTCATTATGCAAGAATAAAATAATTGAAAATTTACATCTATACTTTTGAGGAAGTATGAGTAATACCATACAATTGGTATAATTGGTTTTGGTATTTGTCCAAAACAAATATACATCCCTAATAGATATACACATACAAATCCATGCACACTTGTACATGTTCTAGAGAAGCTACAAACAAGAAATATGCTATTCATCAGTCTTCCATTATTGGATAAAGCAGTTGGGCTTCTTTTTCTTCTTTTTTCATCCTCAAAATGAACCAAGGTCTTTGAAATGAGAGAAATGGCAACAACAGGCAAAATATTATTCACCTTGCATGATTACAAGATAAAATCTGGTTGCTTTGTGCAATATCACCAGACCTTTTTAGCTTAGAGCAAAAGTGTCCCCATCACTTTGGCAATACTGATTTCTATATTTCCATTTGCAGATAAGAGGGATGTAAGTGAAAGCTACCTGATAGGCAAGTGGTAACAGACTTATTTTCTTGCACTCTGAGGGAAAAAAAAATGATCATCTTAATGCTGAAATCCTTGCATTTACTAACAGCACATATTTCTTTAGAGCTGATTTGAGCAGCGATTGTGCAAAGAAAGATGAAAACTGAGGCTTATGCCACAGAATCCTACTCTGCCTTTTATCTGTAAGAAGACTCTCTGTAATATCAGTGTTATCTTAGCTGAAAGTGATTCCTTTCAAATTTTTCACACACAGTGACTGTTAATCACCAAGCCAATGTGGGGTGGCTTAGGGAGCTGTGTACATTTAGCCTGGAAATGAGAAGGTTAAGAGGTGACATGACAGTCATGGTTAAATATTTGAAAAGATTTCATATTGAAGAATAAGCAAGCTTGTTTTCTGCTGTTCCAGAGACTAGGGCCTTGTCTAGATAGGTTATTTACCCTGGGCTCATACTCCATTTTGCCAATGGACAGTAATCATGATCCCCAGGGCAAAGACAGGGGAAGATAGGGTAAAGCCCATTAAAACATTTCAGCAAAATCCCCTGGGGAAAAACACCTCTTTTAAAATAAATCAGATTGGGCCCCACAGGAGGCCATACTGGCATGCAAGCCCGTCTCTGCAGCCACCACTGCTTCCAACTGTGTCACACTCTCTGAAGCCAGGAAGCAGGCCCATGGTGGCAGCTGCAGAGAAGGGCAAGTGTGTCCTTGTGGACTCCTGCCCATTTTGTGCAGGTAACGGGGGAGCAACAGGCCTGCTCCAGGGCCAAAATATCTTGCCAGGAAGCCAGCATATTCTGGCCCATGTAGAAGAGCCCTAGGACATGGAGCAGTGGATTCAAACTAGAGGAAAAGAGATTCCATCTAAACATTAGAAATAACTTCCTGATGGCAAGAGCTGTTTGACAGTGGAATACAGTGCCTCACAGTGTGGTAAAATCTCCTTCTATTGAGGTTTTTAAATAGAGACTGGATGGTCGTCTGTTGAGAATGATTTGTTTGTGTATTTCTGAATGGCAGGGGGTTAGACTGGGTGGCCCCCGTGGCCTGTTCCAACTCTATGATTCTATGTGTCCTCAGTGGTGCCAAGTGTTGTGGGGTCTCCTCCCTACTTCAGTTTGATTATCTTCTTTGGTCCAATTTCCTGTGTGTCTTTATTCCTTTAGGACTCTTGTGAACATGATTGCGGAAGGGGCTAAAATCAGTTGTAGGAATACATGGAAATATGTTCTGGCCCTGTCTTGGCAGCATAACTCAGGCAGCATATTTTGAATGTGATTAAAAGACAGTTCATTGTTAGTTTTTTACATTGTGGTGGTTGTTGTAGTATTTTAATTCCAGGAAAGGATGGGGAGAAGTGCTTCTCAGATTTTCTGCCTTGTGTACCAAAAATAATCTGTCAGATAAGTTGAGGTGTACTGTCTGCTGCTCTGCCACAGGCATCCAAATGTCCTGGGACACCAAGTTTTTTTTTTTTTTTTACCTTATCTTGGGAATTTTCAACTATCTCCTCCTACGGCATCTCTTTCTCTATCCCCCCCACCTCTTTCTATCTCTCTCTCCTTATCCCCTCTTTATTTATTTTCTCTAAAGTTGGAAGCCCTCCAGAACTGGACCCCATTAGATGGTTTGAGAATCACATGGCCCTCTAGAAGTTGTTGAACTGAAAGTCCCAGCAGACCTACCCCCACCCTGCATAATCAATGGGTGAGAGTGCTAGGAGTTGCAATCCAGCAACATCAGGACAGCTGCATGATTACAGCTCATGACATGGAGTGTGAAAATCACTTACTGAAATGGACAATCAGAAACACTTCTTCAACATTTAATGAATTGATGACTATTCTTGCCTATGTTATCAGCGATACTTTGTTAAAGTTGTCTGCTGGACAACCCCTATATCCTTTATTAAAAAAGAAACAGGGTATAATTCTATGTACTCTTAATTAGGAAAATAGACTTAAAGCCCATTTGGCACTGAGTTCTTTCTTTAGTCTCATCATTGCTATTAAGACAAATAGTGAAAGAAAAGCATAATAGTAAAATGGCAATTGGCACAGAAATCTTAAGCAGTTAAAATAATTCAAAAGGAAGCTATGGACTTTTTCAGACACCCCTTACCACACAAGAAGCCTCTGGAACAGTGACGATACTGACAAGCGCAGAAGGGGGTTCATTTCGGACAACGCTGTCCCTCTCTCGGCATTGTCCATGACTGTTCCGGTTACGATTGAAGGCAGCCATGCCATTTTTTACTCACGGAAGTTGTCCGTGAATAAAAAATGGTGCAGCTGCCTTCAATCACAACCAGAAAAGTCACGGACAACACCGAGAGAGTGATGGCGTTGTCCAAAATGGACCCCCTGCCATGTGACAGTGTCGTAACTGTTCCAGAGGCTTCTTGCACAGTAAGGCATGTCTGAAAAAGACCTATATCAGTGATATCAATATAACATGAAAGAGTAACAACAGCAAATAACAAAACAGCAGGAACCAAATAAATTGTGCAGACATCAGGTTGTGGAACTAAGGCAGTCAGTCTCCCATGAAAACTAGATCTAGTTTGCTTCCTGGTTTTAAGAAAAGGCCTCTTCTGGACTTAAAATAGCTGTGTGGAGGTGGCAAAATTTGTCCCTATACCTCCTAAGGGTAGTGTGATGAGCTGGTGATGGAATGCAGCTGACCGAATGAGAACAGAGAATGAGGGGGCCAATCCCAGAGCAGGAAACTGTAATGGGAGGAGTTTCAGAGAGTTTGAACTGTGTGGATGTCAGTTGAGAGAGAGAGTTTCTGTAAGTCAAGTCTGTCTGAAGTTTGGTTTGGAGCTTGGTCTGTGCAGTTGGAGAGTGTTGAGGCTGAATGGTTGCTAGAGTGAGTGGAAATTGAGAGCATGAGACAAAGAGTGCATGAGTCTGTTGTATAATTGGTTATAGCTCAAAGATTATTATTAAGCCAAACAACCAAGTTATATTTACAATACTGAAGCATTGGTGTTAATAAACCAATTCTTACATTTTGTTTATAAAGTCCAGACTCATTGTAATGCATTCCACTCACTGAAAGATATTAGGCATTCTTACCAACAGAGACCACACATCCACATATTCTGTCCACAAAAAAATTCAGGCTCCAGTCCAGAGAAGGGATAGAAGGGGGAAGTCTGAAAGGAAGGTGGCAGTGGTGGCAGCCAGACTGAGTAACTGGGTAAACTTGGCTGGCGTGTCCTCCACATTTCAATCAATCAATCAATTAATCAATATTTTTTTTAAAAAAATATGTGTGTGACTTATACCACACTTTTCTTATCCCTGTCTGAAATATTGCAGTAATGGGAAAGGAGGCAACAGAATGATGTTGCCTGTGTATGTATGCTCCTGTTACTCTCAGAGACTAAAAAGTTCCCTTTTTTAGACTAGGGGGTCGTTTACATGGCAAAATAAATCCTCAAAGAATGCGACAAGAAGCCTGATAGTTCCCACACATTTCGAAGCAACAGCACCCTTTTCAGAAGGAGGGGGTGCAAAATACCCATAAATTGCACAGTATCAGCTTTCGCTAGTTTTCCAGACTTTTTTGATTAAGTTCGTGAAAATGCGCATAATTTGTCATGGGAACTAACCATCGTGTAAACTGGCATCGACCTTTTTGAATTACTGTGAGCAGAGCTGAATCCTGATTGGTTGGAGTGACCATTCTGCTTTATCCGAATCGACTGAGGGGCTGGAGAGAAGAAATTCACCCTTCTTCTGCTTGCAGCCTATTTTGGAAAATCTGCTCTGAGCCCTTCCTGTCTGTTTTGAAGGAAGGCTTTGGGAGTTGGGAAGATGATCGTTACAAGCCCCTGCTTCGCTGGTGTGAGTGTGTGTGTGTGTGCATTCGTGTGTGCGGGCAAACAGCCGATCGCATGTTCGTCCTTTTGTTTGTTTCTCCTTCCCTTCACTTGCCTTTATTCAAGACTTCGGAGGCATGGAAAACAATCAGGAATGAGGCTAGCCCCGTGCTTCTGTGGTGTGTGTTTGTGTGTGCGTATGTGAAGGGAAGGGAAGGGAAGGGAAGGGAAGGAGATTGCTCCACCATGCTTTTGCTTGTTCGTGCTTTCATTCACTCCTTTCTTTATAGAAGCCTTTCAGGGCTGGGGAAGATGAGAAAGTTGACAGATCGCTCTTTTGATCTCTTGCTTGTTTGTCCTTTTCTTCCCTCTCATTATTTATGGTTTCCATGACCCCCTCCTTGCTCCCTCCCCACCTCCTGCCTGGCTTTAATCATCTGGAGGTGATCCCCCCCTTTGCCTGTGTGAACTAAGGAAAACTGAAAGTGGCTGCATCTGGCTGCATCTTCCAAATATACCAGGATTTGTGTGATTTATATGCTCCTGATGCAAAAGAACGGTAATCCGGAATTTTGCGAACTTTTTCCTGTTGTGGAACCGGCTCCTAGAACTCTTATAATCCCTTAGTTAAAAAAATGAACTTTTCCATGCTCGATTTACTCTTCTGCTCTTTTATTGGCCTCTTTTCTCATTGTGCAATATAAACAAAAGAAGCTTTGCTCCAGAAGTTTCTGGTAATCTGGTAGAACATACCAAACACTTCAAGTCTGCAGTCTGTATCCTTTTTCTTCATTCCTCTCTTTCCTAGGGAATTGAAGGATTTCATTACTCCATTCCATTAAAAACAAAACTCTTAGGGTTACCACCATGGCAACAGACCAGACATCCAGGATGTATTTCTCCATCTTGTACCAACTGTAAATGTTTCCAAAACACCTTTCATACCCTTGAGTAATGGACTTCCCCTCATTACACTGTTTGTTGAATGCCCTGAGGCCTGTGCTGTAGCTTTGCCAACATTGCTTACCTGTCTGAACTTTTCTCATTGTGGTGGTATGAAGAAATCTTTGTCCTTCATTTCCAGACAATTAAATTTCTAGTTCAAAATGGGCATTGTAAATTATAAAGCTGCACACTTTAATTGATTAATTAGTGCAATTAATCAATTTACATTTTTCTGAGTGATTACAAATAACCTCCCATTAACTGATTAATAGATGGTAGGTGCTCTTACCTCATTTTCGTCTGTTTTGATGAGCTATGGGCCATTTACTTACTTTGAAGCATCTTTCTAGAGGGTTTTTTTCCACCCCAGTCCTCTTTAGGCAGGTGCTTTGATACTGCTCAAACTATTTTCCTAAAGGATTTTTTTTCTGCATGCACTGCTTGGGATTTGCCCAAGACTACAGTCACTGTTATTTATATTACAGTGGGACCCCCGTATCCACTGATACATTATCTACTGATTCAGTTATCCATGGGACACAAAACAGCACACCTACCATAGAGTCTTCCTAGAAAATTGTGTCCTCTCTAACCATTTTCTAGGTCTTCCAAGGCAACTCTGTGGTATTCTAAACTGAAAGCCCCATTATTTTCAAGGGTGTTCACGATTATCCATGGTTTTTGGTATCCACAGGACCCCCAGAACCAATCCCCAGTGAGTACGGGAGTCCTACTGTACTGAATATTTGAACAAGGTTGAACATTTCCTCCAATTCATATATATTGTAACATTCCCAGAAAGGCTCCTTCATTCCAAATCACTGGGGAAAAGATGTAACTGAGCTGAGAAGATCACTTGGCTGTCCATTCTTCTACATGTCCAACAGTCACCATTTCTCTATTTCAAAAGACAGGAAGGAATCATAAGTGAGACATATGAAAGATTTTATTGTGGACTTAATGCTCATACATTATACTCCCTCTCCTGCATTTTTGTTGTCCAGGTCAACCCATGTATCCACAGATTCACTATCCATGGTTTCATTTATCCATGTCTGAAAAAAATATGTTTTCTCTGGGCATTTCTAGGTTCCCCAATGTGATTCTATGGTCAACTTCTTGAGTTCATGTCATTGAAAATAATAGGATTCCCTATTATTAATGGTTTCAGGTATCCATGGGGGTTTGTGTGTCTTGGAATGTATCCCCTGAAGGGTTGACCTGTAAATATGTGTCTTAGGTGTGCCACAATATAAATTAATAACATTTCCCTAGTGAAATTCTGAGCATTTTGAGCTCTGTTACATTCCTACAGTATTTTAATAAAGGTGGAAGATCTTCTAGGATTCCAGGAGAAAAATGTGGTTAATCAGAATTAAAATTTGCTCCTTGCAGAAAGAGGAGAGGACATGTTTCCTAAAACAACAAGAAGAACCACCACAGCCTTACTGACTGAGGCTGCAATACTTCTATACTTTTAGGCTTGCCTTTGAGTTACCCCAAGCATATTTATCAGCTAAACCAGTACAAAATAAAGTGTGCGGTAGGATGGTAGTCAAATATCAACAAATGACTCTTCAACCCCAAGAACTAATGAGATTATTCATTTTCAAAAATTAGTAAGTGCAATAATCAATAAAAGCAAATAAAAATATGAAAGGAACCATAAACAGTCATAAAATTCAACAAAATTCCAAGAAGGAAAGCAAGAAAAATAAACATACAAATAAATTATCAAGCCACAGAACAGTTGGGCCAAAACCATTTATCATTAAGATAGCAAAATGTGGTGGTGGTGGTAAGAGAAGTTGGGAAGAAGGCCAAAAAGAAGAGGAGGTCTAGAGAGGAAAACCTTGGAATGTCTGCTTTAGCATTTTTAAACAATACAGAACCTGATGAAGAAGGAATTAATAAACTACAGCACTATACTACAAAGCAGAAAGCTGCAACTGACACCTTATGAGATTGAGACTGAATGAGACATAAAGGCAGAAAATAATGTTCCCTGGGTTTAGAACTAATCGCAGAAATTTCCTTTCAGAGCTGTACTGGTATGCAAGATAATTAGTTACTGCAGAATGGTGAAAAACCAAGGCAGCTTTACCATTGTTTGAAAAGGTGCCATGAACTTCTAATGGTTTAAACTTTGTAAAGTCCACAATGTGTCCCTGTTCCCACTAGTTGATGAATTAGGCCTCAACTGGTTGATGAATTAGGCCATCATAATTCAAGCCATTTTTCAGATATACCAAAAAGTAAAGAACGTGAGTGACATATCAAAGTGAAAACAGAGTGCAAAAATCATTTCTTTCAAAATCAGTGGTTACAAATGCAGTAATTTTTTTAACATTGTAAATGAAGCTGTTTTGAATTGTAGTACCATGCTGAGTCTTGGTGAAGTTTAGTGTTTGGTATGAAACTAACATAATTCCCTGGGTCCCCCCCCCCATCTGTTTCATCATGTGCTTCTATTGCTGTCTTCTACTTTATCCACCAACCCCATTTTATCATCCAGGGGTGGGACATCCTAAGTTAGTCTTTGGTACCGTGTAGAAGCAACCTAAGTAGGTTCACTCAGAAATAAATTAAACTGTATTTATTTAGATAATTTTATTTAGATAATTTATTTTATGGTTTATTTAGATAAATTGACTCAGATAATAAAAGTGTTAATATATCGGGAAAGGACTGGACTATCTTAAATACTCACCTCAGAGACATCTGGGGTGATTGGGTTCATTTGGGATTTCTTGTTTAATTCTATATACAAAATAAGACTGTGACTTCTGCTTTAAATCAACTATACCATTCCATTGTTGTCATAATTTATATTGTTAATTTAAATTAGGACAGCTGGATAACTTTGCTATACTAAGCTACAATAATTGATGGGAAGTATAAGAAGATGCAAGATTTATTTATTTATTTATACCCCGCTTTTCAGCCACAAGGCTATCAGAGCGGCTTACAAATTGTTTTAAGCAATAGCTATTTGCACATCTAACTGCATTAAACAGTTTCCAATGTGTGTTAGCTAATTGCCCCCACAAGCCGGGTACTCATTTTACCGACCTACAAAAGGATGGAAGGCTGAGTGAACCTTGGAGCCGGCTGGAATCAAACTTGCGACGTGGTGGCTTGCAGTACTGGCATTTAACCACTGCGCCACCAGGGTTATGTGATGAAGAATATGATTATGAAGATATGTGATGAAGATTATGATCAATAATAACTGAATATACAGACAAATTGTAAGTGAGCATGTGATAGGGCATGTAAGTGTTTGTTTGATATATATGTATTTTAGCATGTAAGTTTGTTAATTTTGTTTGATATGTTTATTTTTATATATTTGTTTTATAACTGGATAAAAATAAGGAAAAATGTTAAAAAAAAGAAATAAATTTGACTGTGATCTGTGGAACCTACTCTCAAGTAAACATCATCAGGATTGCTGCATTAGCATACAACAGACTCTAGCCAGTTCTAACACTGAATATATTAGTCATTGATGATTTAATTAGAAGTCAGTAATAGGAATAGTTTCAATGTTTTCATAAAGAGAGGTTTGCTCATGGGACTCATGGGACAATCCAATCAGAGAAGAAAAGGATTAATTTTCACCAATTTCTCTTCTTCCTTTGTATCTTCTGGAAACCTACTCTTTAGGTTTGGATAACCCCTCTGGTATATTGTGGGATGTGGCAGCAAGGGAAAGGAAATGTTGATGAAAGTTTCATCTACCTTTCATCAACCTACTTTCATTTACTACTTTTCCTTCAACAGTAGTCTCTGCCAGACCTCAGTCCCTGTTTTTATAAGAAATACTCTGGACCCAGCTCTTATGACTTTATCAGATGAGGTACATGCCACATTAAAAACCCACATCATTTAGGACGCAATGATAACACAAAGGGCAAAATTATCAGATTCAGCCATTCCTGGGGCCTAATGCTGGTACAGGTGAGATGTCACTTTTTTATTGACGGGCTAAGCCATCAATAAAAAGTGACACATTATTCACACCTGTGCTATGCCCCCAGAACTCCTGAATGATATTGTTGCCTGATAATGTTGCCCTTTTCTGTTATCGCCGTGTTCTTATGACATGGTTTTTGCCGCATATAATAAAGTCCTTCGACTTTAAATTTTCCATTTTATGACAAAGTACAATTTCTGTGGAAAGCTGGGACACCATAATGGCTAGGGTCTTTATGCTCATGAATAAGGAAATAAAGTCTCCTGGTTAGAATCGTACCTCAGATATGAACTTGCTAAAAAGCCTGAGTGAAGATATTTTCTCTTACAGTGTATCCACACTTTTAGAATTATTGCAGTTTGACACTGCATTCTGTGTGGATACTGGATACACTAAGGTTATATACAACCTGCAGAATTATAGCAGTTTGACACCACTTTTAAGTGCCATGGTTCCATTGTACAGAATCCTGGGATTTATAATTTAGTGAGGCACCAGCACTCTTTGGCAGAGAAGGTTAAAGATTTTGTAAAACTGCAAATTCCAGGATTCTGTAGGGCTGAGCTATGACACTTAAAGTGGTGTCAAACTGCTATAATTCCACAGTGTGGATACACTCTTAGTCTCTCCATTGCATTATAGTGATGATGATGATGATGTGTGTGTGTTTTGTGTCTTTGAATAATTTTCAACTTATGGCCATCCTAAGGCAAAGTTATCACAATGTTTTCTTGGAAAGATTTGCTCAGAGGGAATTTTCTTTTCCCTTCACCTGAGGCTGAGAGACTGTGACTTGTGGAAGGTCACCCAGGAGGTTTGCATGGTTGAGTGGGAATTTGAACCCTGGTCTCCCAGAGTCCTAGTCCAACACTCAAACCACTTCACCATGTTAACCCTCTGACGATGATGATAGTAACCTACATTACAATGATACACACTGCATGGATTACACAATAACATAAGCTGTAGATTTCTTTGGGTTGCATGTTGGGAAAAGGTGAGACATAAATTAGATTGAATGAAGGAATGAAGTAGTATATGGAAAGCATTACAAATGCTGTAAAGTACACACTTATTATTATTATTATTATTATTATTATTCATAATAGAGACATAGAGCTGGAAGAAACCATGTGGGCTATCCAGTCCAACACACATTCAAACCACCCCTGACAGATGGCCATTCAGCCTGTTTTAAAACTTCCAAAGAAGAAAACTCTACCATACTCTGAGGCAGTGCATTCTACTGCTGAACAGCTCTCACTGTCAGAAAGTTCTTCCTAATGATTAGCTGGAGTCTCTTTTCCTGTAGTTTGAGTCCATTGCTCCATGTCCTAGTCTCTGGAGCAGCAGACAACAAGCTTGCTTCCTCTTCAGTATGACATCCCTTCAAATATTTAAACATGGCTATCATGTCCCCTCTTAACCTTCTCTTCCCCAGGCTAAACATATCCAGCTCCCTAAGCTGCTCCTCATAGGGAATGACTTCCAGACCTTTCACCATTTTGATTGCCCTCCTCTGGACACATTACAGGTTTTTAATATCCTTCTTGAATTGCAGTGCCCAGAACTGAACGCAGTATTCCAGGTGAGGTCTGATCAAAGCAAAATAAAGTGGTACTATTACATCTCTTGATGTAATAGTGCTATAGTATATTTATTTATATCTCACTCTTTTCTCAGTCCGGGACTCAAGGCTGCTTACAACAGATTAAAACAATTGTTAGGAACAATGTACTCAGATATAAAGCATTGTTTGATACATAATGTAATTCATGTTCTTAAAGTAGTATTATTTTATGAAACAGTAAATACTGCATGAATTTCACATTATACAAGGTCTTTCGTTATTTTATTGTCTAATCTACTTTTCAGGCAGATGGTTTTGTTGTTTTATATTGCTGGTTCAATATGAATTCATTGAATTATTGTATTTTATTATGTTTTACTGTTGTTTCATTGAGACCATTTGCGGGAAAAGACATGGTAGAAATTTTATAAGCACACAAACAAATAATATTTCAATTCTCTACAAATTTGTGTCTATGGAGCAGGGGGCAGAACTGGGACAACTGTACCTCCTTTTTCATAATCTCTCAAAGTCTTACTTCTGTAAGGCTCTGCAGTTCCCTGAGAGGAAGTCCTATTGTTCATGGTAGGGTTTACATCCAAGAAGACATAAATCGGATTGCACTGTAAGAAGAATTATTAATGTGTGCAATTGCCTCTGAGCTATTTCAAGTCATAGAGTGTTGACCAAGGTCAAAAAATTCAGGACTTTATCAAATGAGCCCCTTAAAACATTCTTTTGCTGGCATTAAAAAAAAAAATCCTTTATGCCAGCAAAAGAATGCCCCACCACTACCACACTTACTTCTAATCCCTGCAAAGGCTTCCAGGCAACGAAAGAGAAGGTGAATGGAGCTCCGTTCACTTCCTCCTTCAAAATCCTGCAGATTCTCATGAAACTTCATTGTGCAGTAAATTAAAAAAAATAACAAAAAAAGATATTAAAAGTTTTTTAAAGCACAGGGACACACTTTAAATGTCCCTAGTAACATGGGGAGGGTCATAAAAAGTATCTCACTTACCTGCATGTCATGATCTTACCTGGAAGTGTTTGCGCGGGACTGGCCATTCTCGCTGCATTCACATGGTACAATGGTGCAAGGTTTCACACACAGGCAACGTTGACATGAAATCATTATGGGGGCTCAATTGATGGCTAAAAAGTACAGGTTTGGGGCAGGACATAAACACAAAAGAATGACATTGCAGATTTTCACATGGGCAATATATTCCGAGGAGAGATTGGGGAAGAAACAGGGCTGTTCCTGAAGCAGCGCCCTGTTTCACACGCACCCTGCCTTCTCTCAATCTCGTGTCATCTTCGTTCTGTGCAGCTTCCAGTTCCCTCCTGGTATCTTCCATCATTTTTTAATAACGAGGAACCTTCATTATTAAAAAATGATGGAAGATACTGGGAGGGAACTGGAAGCTGCACAGAACGAAGATGATGCAAGATCGAGAGAAGGCAGGGGGTGTGCAAAACGGGGCACTGCTTCAGGAACAGTCCATTTCTGCTCCAATCTCTCCTTGGAATATATTGCCCATGTGAAAATCTCCATTGGTGGTACACACACCTTTTCACATTTATGTGGCATTGTTATGACACCGTATTTAGTGGTCTGATAAAGTCCTCAGTCTGTGGTCCACAGTCTAAAAATGTAACAGTTTCCAGGTCAATGATGCAACAATCAAGACCATGGTACTCAATATATATATCCCCCATATTTCAGCACTATTGGGCAGTTGATATTGCCCTATGATCTCCACATGTTGGGCAGTCCAAAGCCTATTTCAGTTTTCTGAAGGTTTACAAAGTTGCTTCCTAATTGGTATAAAGCAAGGGAGGGGTGATCACAAATTCCCTTTACTGTTTGAAAATAATTGCTAGAGAGCTACTTGTGCCATCTTTAAAAAATGCCTGTAATTACCTTCTTTCCTCTGCAGGGGACAAGGAGCAGGCACAAAAGAATATAATTAAGGAATTGCTTGTTTTACAGTTCAAGGGAAATCAGAATGATTTAGCTTCCTTATGAAGCTTGAAAAAAAAAATGAAAAAGAAAATCATGAGGAGTGGGGTACCTAGTCTGCTATTTTTCCATGCATGCCAGCACCAAAGCAAGAGAAAGCCTACCCTTCTTCAAAGGGTAGTACATGTTTGCTTACCAACTATATACATATGTTCCCATTTGATAAATGCTGCTTAAACTAAGAAAAATTGCAGGCTAAAGAAATCCCCTCTCTGTGTGGCGCAGGAGAGAGAGATTGCAAAGGCAGTTTTCAAGTCCTTATCTCTGAAGGAAAAGAGATGATTGCCTTAACCTTTGTTATCAGTATGAGACTCACTTTAATGCTCATAAAAGCTCAAAAGGACTTAAGAAGGCAGGGCTAGAAGAGCAGAATTTCTCTGGCAAGTGACTTGCTCTTGAACAGAGAAACCTCTGTGAAAACATGGAGTCTATATTTTAAATGCAGTGAAACAGTGCCTCTCAGAGGTTAACTCTCACAGTAGGTTACTCCCACACAGGCTAAATACAGAGAGCATACTACAATCAGATAAGAAAGACAACCAGGCCAAAATATGTATCAAAAGCTTCTGCTGAATCATATCTGATCCAATGAACAACAATTTGATCCAAATCATATATTTCACTGTCTAATGCTATAAATGTAATATATTGGCTACATCAATGCTTGGAAAGTTATCTTTTAAAGTAAAATTACTTTTAAGTAAAATTACTTTAATTAAAGTAATTAATTAAACTTAACAGCTACCCTTCAAAAGTAGTTTGTAGTCACTGAAGTGGAGAGAAAGATAGACAGAGAGAGAGAGAGAGATTATTTTCAAGGTCTGTAAGATATTAGTATACATAGTAAAATACTGTTCATTAAAATTAATTATGTTGCATTTTAAAAAGCAACTATTTTCTGATCATTCAAAAATATCAGTTCCTTTTGAACAAAAGGAATGTAGTTACTTTTCAAAGTGTAACTATGATAATAACTCCATAATAATTCTGAACTATAGTTGGCTCTCCGTGAAAGTGAAAAAATGTGAAAATCTCTTGGCATCCTAAACCATATTTAACTAACTAACACACACACACACACACACACACACGTACACACACACACACATACAAAATGATCTTTTAGGGATTCAGTCCACCATGGTGGTGGGGTTCCTTTGCAATGCAGAAGTGGGCAGCTGGCAGGAATTGCCGCTGCTTCTGCTGCTGCCCTTAGACATTTTTAATAGGGACTTACAAGCCTTGCTGCACGTTCACAGTCTCTTACAGTCTTGTGAGGCTTGCTGTCCCTATTAAAAATGACACAGGGCAGCAACAGAGGCAGCAGCAAATAACCCGTGAATAATTATGTCTGCAAAAGTTAAACTTGCAAATTTGGAGGGCCAACTGTATTTTTAATGTTAATAGATGTTCCGTTATAGCTATATATGAGTTTGGTTTTATGCAAAATGTTGGCTGCTATTTCCTCCCAGGTGCAGCTGAGCACCGCCCAGGTGCCCCAAGCCTTCACCTATCTACTAACTGGCAATTGAGATGGAAACCAGTCTGGGAGGCTGCCTTTCGTATGTGGGAAGTGGCACAGGCAGAGCACAACACAGCACCTGCACGGATGCAGGAGCTTGGTTTTCACTTCTGGCTTTTCATCCATTGAGATGGGCATGTGCACATCTTTACATTTCTGTGGGGTAGATTTCTTTCATCAAGCATAGGCACACTTTCTGACCAATGGATATCTGTTTGCTTTTGTAAAACTAGCTCCATTCCTAGAAAGTGAAGGTAGACAACCTGTGGTCTTCTGGATGCTTTTACATTCCCATCATCCCTCACATTTGGCTCTGTTGGCTAGGGCTAATGCAGGTTGTAGTCCAACAATCTGTGAAGGGCCACATGTTCCCCATCCCTCCTATAAAGGATGCTTATACAAAAGAATGATAAATACTAGAGTCATAAAAGAAGCAACATGTCCTCTTTCTACAGGAAATGTGTTTTTCACTATTAATATCCATTCACTCCCCACCAAAGAAAACAGTTTAAAAAAGAGTTATAACTTTATTTCCCATCCTTTGAAGCAGCAATGGCAAATTGTGGTCCTTGAGATATTTCTGGCCCCCAGTTCCAATCTGCCTCAGCCAGCACAGACTATGGTGAGGAATTATGGGGACTGCAGTTTTTAAAAGATCTGGAAGATCATAGTTCCCTACCTCTGCTTGATGAAAACTTTATTCCATAGGCTTTATGACTATACTTTTATTTTAGTTATTTGTTTTCTACATTGTTTTCATGTCATTTTCACTATGGGCCAGTTTACACAGCAGATTTATTGCGGCAACTTGCGGTTTAATTATTTTCCGCAGCTGTGCCAGTCAGGTTTTTTTTTCTAATTATGTCGCTTTGAAGTTCAGACTTGAATAAGTGTGGGGGGTGTGGCTCTGTGTGTCTCTGTCAATCTGCCTGTAAATGAACTCACTCCATAAAGCAGAGGGAGAGTAATCTCTCTGCTAAAAGACCATGCCGTGGATCACAAGTTTTTCCAGCTGCTCTCTCTCTCTCTCTCTCTCTCTATTTCCCCCTCCCTCCTTCCCCCAAGCAGAGAGAGAGGGGGGGAAATAGCAGTTCATCTTGCTACAGCCCTTTGTGAAATGGTTTCTCTCCCTCCCCCATGCACAGGATAAAAGTGACGAACGAGCTTTACATACTTTCAAAACAGCAGAGGATGAGAAGGAATGCTCCAGGAATGAAAGAAGTTTGGAATCCTTTTTTTTTTTTTCAAACTGGCTCGCAAAATAGCAGACAGTTTTTTTGCAAGTTTCTTTTCTAATGGCTACTGTCTTTGCCTCCTCCCTGCCCCTCTTTTAAGCCCACCCCTGCATCATCAACCAATCACAATGCAGCTGTGCTTTAACCCTTAGCGGAATGCTAGTTTACACTGCCAATAAAGCACTACATTGCAAATATTCCTGCAAAAATAGCGACATGCCCTGCCACGCTATATTTGGGTGTTTTACCTTCCCCCCTTCTGAATGAGGCGATGCTGTGCTGCGATCCGTGGGAACTATGAGCTATCTTAGCGGTATATTTAGGGGAATATTTGCCCATGTAAACGACCCCTAAGTCATATATTCTGACAGAGCTAACACCGGCAGAGACCCATCTCCTCACTCACTCCCCAAATAATTATTGTTTAGAAGTTATAATTTGCTCATAATAAATGCATATTCCTGCACATTGTTGGATCATGCTATCACACAACACAGGGAGGGGGAATATGGAACTTGACTCTGAGTTGGGAATAATGAGGGGCAACCCTGCTTCACAGGGCACCACATTCTTTGATTCAAACTCACAGATCCATCAGCATACTATTTCTGTTTCAACTGCCTGTAGGCTCATTTATACTAACTACAGTATCAGGGCTTTGAGTTCATTTCACACTTGAGCACTCTCTCCTATGACTCTGAACTGTGACGCCTTTGAACATTTTAAGCAACACAATATCCAGTCTCTTCTACCTGAAGAAACTCTCATCCCTTCACAGCAAGGACTCTATTGGGCCTTTTGTCTACTATGATTCTCCTGATTTGAGTACAATGTCCTTTGTGCTGTAGTTGTAGTCCCTGGGAAAGATGGGAAGATGAGATTTTTTTTTCCAGGTTGATTTTGATATGTATTTGCATGCTGAGGTAATGGTTCCCCTTCCTTTGTCCCTTCCCCCCAAAGAAGACAGCAAACCATTTTGTCAGAAGAATGTATTGATACACAATAAAATAGATACCAGATACAATAGATACATAAAAATGAAGATAAAGGTAGTTGTCAAAATTAGGTCACAATTCAGAGTGGAATTGTTGCCTGGTTGGCGTATGAGCATGGGCAGGTACCTGGTATTAACCAGCCCACCTGTTGGTTAATGATAAATCAGTTAGCCCGCCTGCTAACTGATCACGTGATGGTCGCGTGACCGGGTCACATGATCCAAACTCAAATGGGTAGGTGGGGACAGGTTCCCCCCTGGGTCTCTGTGATCCTCAGGTGGCACATGACCAAGAGATGACCTTGGCCCATCACCGGAGACCCCCCCAAAACCCTGAGTTTGGATCCCACACCCCATGCTCACTGCCAACTACCAGTGAGTTGTGACAAGAAAAGGTAAAACCCAGCACTACACAGTATGATCTAGCAAATACATCAGCAAACCTAACTGAGGGAGGGAGGGCGGGACTTCGGCTCTCGGGAGCCAATTGATCAGGTCCGGCGAAGAGCCGGAATAAATACCCAGCTGCCGGACCTGAGTGAAGACTGCACAGGCAGTCTTTTCTCTCCTCGACCAATCAGAGGCTCAGGATATCCTGAGTCTCTGATTGGCCGGGGCCCTCCTAAGTCGGCCAATCAGGGGAGAGAAGCCTCTTTCCCATTGGTTGACTTGCTATCCTCTCTCTGAACGGCCTGAGCCGGTCAGAGAGAGGGAGCCTGGGAAGATGGCAGCGCCCACGGCCGCCACGCAGTCAGGGAGCCAGGAAGGGACTCCTCCAGCCACAAATGATGGCCACCGGGACCAGGTAAGTCCCGTAGCCATTTTATCAAAATCCACATATTTCTTTATAGTCAGTATGGAAAGAAATTGAAAGTAAAAATTCAAATGTGGAAGAACAAAAACTAACAGGTTTATCTATTTAGCTCCAGTACTTTTGAATGCTTTGAATTGGTTTATTTAATCAGGTCCCACCAATGGCACTACCTTTCCATGGTGGTGGGATTGCATGCTGTTGTGAGGCAAGAGGTTATTCTGATGGCAGCTGTGCTGCTAGGAGGTTGCCCCACATCAGATAGTCTTTTCTGAGGAACCAGACTAAATGTGCCAAACAGCTACTGGGTGGCAGCAGTAGTAGAGAATGACATTGGCAGAGGATCTATCAGAGACAATGGCAATGGCACCATAACTAGCATGTGTTAATACTGCATGGAAAGAGGCACAATAAAACACATTTGAATGCCTTTTGACACAAAAGCCCTATGAGGACACAATCTAAAATGGAACAAGAGATAGTGCCAGTAGATGTGATTTCCAGGTTGGATGGCACCCAATGAGCTACTGGGATATAGCGGAGGATCACTGGAAGTAGTTTTGTGGCTAGTGATGCAACTGAACCTAAGCCAAAAGGTTGTTCAGCTGTTGACATGCTCAGAGGTTAAAGGAAAGTCTAAAGCTGCACAATATGGAAACTAAGAAGCATGAATCAGGGGAATCAAGACATGGAATGTATAAACATTGCAATACTTGGGGTGAGTAAGCTAAAGTGGACAGGAATGGGACATTTTAAGTCTCATAATTAAACAGTATTTTACTTAGGAAATGAAAATCTAAGAAGCAAGAAATGAAGCATGAGTGACTGATTGGATTTCACAAACACATTCTTCAAATGACCAAAGAGACCATTGTATACATGGACATCACCTTATGGACAATATAGAAATAAAACAGACTACATAATTGGAAGCAGAAGATGGAGATGCTCCAATCTCTCTGCAAAAACATGACAGTGGCAGATTGTGGCACAGACCGTGAACTGTTAATATCAAAAATTAGAGTAAAGCTAAAGAAGAACACTAAACCAACCATCATGCTAAAATGAAATCTGAATAATGTCCTTGTAGAATTTAAAGGGGTGCCAGAAGAACTCTGGACTGAAACCAGGGTCGTTGTCAGGGAGGAATGCAAAAAGACACTACCTACAGCTAAAAAAAGAGAAGCCTCAATGGATGACAGATGAAATTCTCCAAACCGTTAAGAGCAGATGAGAAGCAAAAGGAAACGGTGATAGAAATACAGTCAGAACCTTGAATGCAACTGTTCATGATGTGTGCAGGGACAAGAAGAACTACTATAACAGTCAATGGAGAGAAAGAGAAGATGACAACAGAAAAGGAAGAACAAGAGACCTCTTCCACAAGATCCAAGAAATCAAAGGGAAATTTAAACCAAGAATAGGGATGCTCTATGACAGCAGAGGAACACATTACATGCTAAGTAGAAATAAAAAGACAGTATAAACAATACAATGAACAACTATATAAAAGAGATGAAAAGATGACAGATTTGTTCAAGAAAGAACTATCTACAGTTTTTCATATTTAAGTGAAAGCTGCACTCAGAGCACTTGGAAGAAATACATCACCAAGAACAGATGGCATACCAATAGAGCTTCTTCAGTCTATAGAAACAGAATCTATTCCACATCTAACTAAAATCTTTCAACATATATGAAAACAAAACAATGTCCCTTAGATTGGAAATGCTCAGTACCCATTCCAGTCCTCCCAAAAGGGGGACACCAGGGATTGCAGTAACCACCTGACCATTGCATTAATTTCCCATGCAAGCAAAGTGATGCTCAAAATTTTACAACAAAGACATTTACCATATATCAAGTGAGAAATTCCAAGCTTGGTTCAGGAAAGGAAAAGTCACTAGGGATCATTTTGCAAATGTATTTTGGATAATGGACTGTATCAAAGAGTTTCAGAAAAAAATCATCCTGTGCTTTATAGATTATAGCAAAGCCTTTGATTGTGTAGAACATGAAAAACTATGGACCACTCTTAAAGAAAATGATGTGCCATAACATTTAATTGTCCTGATGCATAGTCCGTACTCAAGACAAGACAAGACAGAATACAGAGAAATAGAACAATTTCCAGTTGGCAAGGGGATCCAGCAAGGCTGCATTTTATCACCTTATTTGTTTAAATTACACACTGAACATAGCATATGTAAAGCAGGATAAGATGCAGAGGAAGGAGTCATGAAACTGGATGAAGGAACATCAACAATTTAAGATATGTAGATGATACCATACTGCTAGCAGAAAACAGTAAAGACTTGGAATGATTACTGAAGATAGTTTAGGAAGAAAGTGCAAAGGCAAGTTTACAGTTGAACAATAAGAAAACAGAAATATTGACCACAGATTATTTACATAACTTTAAAGGAGATGATGAAGACATTTAAATAGTTCAAGATTTTCCATACCTTATCTCACTTATTAATCAGAATGGAGACTGCAGTCAAGAAATGAGAAGAAGACTAGGACGTGGAAGAGCACATATGAAGGAACTAGACAAGATCCTGAAGTACATAATTGAAAATTAAAGCTAGGGTTAAATTAAAGCTAGGATTATCCATGTCATCCTATTTCCCATTTCTGTGTTTGGTTGTGAAAGCTGGACGATGAAGAAAGCTAATAAGAAAATAAACTCATTTGAAATGTCTTGCTGGAGAAGAGTTCTACATATACCATGGACAGCCCAAGCAAATAAATGGGTCCTAGAACAAATCAAGCCTGAACTCTCCCTAGAAGCCAGGATAACTAAAGTGAGCATGTTGTACTTTAGACATATCACGAGAAGACATGACTCACTGGAAAAAACAATAATGCTTGGTAAGGTAGAAGGTGGTAAGAAAAGAGGAAGACCACATTACAGATGGATAGACTCTGATGGCTTAGAGATCTCTCATTCATAGGGGTACCAAGTTAACCAACCATAATGGCAATTAACAACAATTTAATCAGGTTCATGATGTTTGTTCATTTGTTTTTTGGGAGATCCATCTTTAGCACCAATGTTGCAGGCTATTACATGTAGGGTTGCCATATGATCAGATTATTTTGGGTTTACCAGGCTTCTAGGCAGTCTATCTGATACCTGTTTGAACCATTAGCTGGCCCAGATTTTTAGTTTTCATTTTGTTTTTAGGTAAGTCTGTAGGTTATCAGTTTTTTCCCATTGTGTAGCTTTCAAAAACTATTTGCAGGATTTATTCTGTGAAAAAAAATGCAAGTATTTGTTTTGCAGAGAAAACAGCATTTTCTACACAGGAAATGATATTTCCTGCACACAAAAAATGCTGTATTTGAGGACTAATTGTACACAAAATTTGCATATAGTTCTTTTGTCCCATTCTCTCAGTATCAAAAGAAGGCAAAGGCAAACATCCTCTGAACAAATCTTGCCAAGGAAACCCTATGATAGGTTTGACCGATGGGACAGCATAAGTCATGAATGACTTGAAAGCACACAACACACATGTAAGTTTATTAGTAGTAGTAGTAGTAGCATAAGTATTAGTATTCTCTCTGGCTTTTCTTCGCAAATGAAGTATTAGTATTGGCTGGAATTCATGATTGCAGTTATGGATGCATAACCTAGAGTTATAGGTATGTATTCATAGTTAATTCATATTTCCAGCATGTACCTATTTATGTCTTTGTATGTGCTTTTGTAGGTTACATTTGTTACCCTAAGAGGTGGATGGTATATTAGGGTCCCACATTTCATCACATTGAAAGTGATGCCAAATGTAGTTTGAGGAATTATTAGCTCAAACAGGAGGCCTGCAAGAGGAGGGTAACTTCGGGGATCTTTTCACCTGTGTATACCAGTACTAACAGTAAAGGAGTCTCCAGTTAAAGTAAATATTTTATTGGAACAATACAGAAAGTAAACTAACATACACAACACACATTCTTATGAACCATACAAAGGTATAGCAGAGTAAGGCAGAATGGCTGGATAGAGCGAGGGAGGTCTGAGAAGATAGTGTGACAGTTACCAGTCTCAAAGAGCAGCAAAGAGACTCAGACAGATGTCTGAGGCTGGTATAGGAGGTTCTGATCCAGGGCACACTGAGAGTGACTGAGTCTGCCCACTGTGACACACTTTGCTATCATTGGGACTCTAATATTTATACTCTATTGTGTGCCCTGGAAGGGCAAGTTAATAATAACAAAGCTTGGTGGCTCTCACACAGAATAGAAAACAGCAACTGAAAGTCAATTGATTGATTTAATTGCAGAGAGCTAGACCATTTATGACTTTGCAACAACCTCATAAGGGTGGACAGGAAGGGGGTATGAGGGGAGATTTCTGTAGTGTATGGAATGAGGAATGGTCACTTGATTGCTTGATTGAATTATTGATGGAAATGCCCAGGGCTAGTAGAAAGGATTGGCACATACCTCTTTAATGACCGGGTTGTTAGCATAAACCCATTATGGAGCCTTTCCACCAAATCCTAACTTGGGCTTTCCCACTATTATATTTCTAGTCATGTTTCAGGTCATCATGGCCTTCCACCAACCTCCAGTCTGCCTAAGCCAATGTGATCCCCAAAAGTGTCTAATATGTCCAGTTATGGAAATGCACAAGGATGGGTAGTAGGGCATGCTAACACCTTGAGTCCCAATTTGGACAAAATGGTAGAATATAAATGAAATTAATAATAGTAATTGTGATAATCATAAACATAACAGAAATAGAAATATAGCCCCGTGTTTTGAACTAGATCGGTGTGTGTGTGTGCATGTGTGCATGTCCATGTGACTGCCTGCCTCAAGATTGGCCACAAAATATATCTTAGTGAGAAGGAGGGCTGGGAGAAAACACAGGAGGATAATTTAACTGAGTGGCAAGACAATGAGATGGATTGAAGACTTTTTCCCCCCTCACCTGGCTGTCTAAGGAATCTCTCCCTTCCCTTCTCCCTCCCACCAATATAGCTAAAGGTTTAAAAGAACCCTAATAAGCTGCAGATGTATTTACATACTTTCTGCAACTGTTATGATGACCGGCAATTCCATTTGCCTGCGTGTGGATTCTACACATGCTACCCCACCCAGAGTTCTGTTTTGTTGGAAATTTCATACCAAATGGATTCTATTTGGATTTCTCTAGCATCCTTGCAGTACCTTTCAAGTTCCATCTCTAAGCTTTGCTTATTTAATTTTCTCTCAGTTTATCTCCTTGTTTGTTAAGTCTGACCCTGAGCCAGTATGCTTATAGACTTAGTAGGACAATCAATGGTCTATTCTGTTTCTCAGACATGTCCTTTCTAACTTGGTTTTCTTGTTTGTTTGTTTGTTTGCTTGCCCCAAGGCATTTAGTTCCAGAAATATTTTCCTCCAACCTCATCACTCACAAAAAGTAGGCAACAAGACAGTCAGTATTCTTGCGGACTAGGGAGGAAAATGCCCAGCTGGGAAGACAAAGTGCCTAGAATGACTGTAGTCATTTATTAAATTGGACAATATATACTGATTTGCCTCCACACTCCATCCTCTTCAGGGCCAGGACAGTAAACCTAAGGCAAGCATTTGACAAACAGCCACTCAATACCTTTTGATACCCAGAATGCTTTGATCAGAAGAACTCAGAATTATCCTCTTCTCCTATAACTGCAAAAGTTGGAGGATGAGGCAAGGAAGTGGTGTCTTTGATAGTATTTTGAGAGAGAAATAATGAATTAAAATAGCATTTAGCTTTAACAGCAGCATTGCTATCTGGTATAGTCAGGGTTCAACCTCTCCGACTAGTACACTGTTTGATTTCAGAAAGAACTTAGCTGCTGTGCTGTGTGTGTGTGTATGTGTGTGTGTGCAGACGCATGTTGTTTTTACTTTGTCTGTATGAAACAGATATCTATATATATAATTCTCTTGGGTATGTTGCTGTTTCCAGTGTGCTGATTGGCTGCTTAGGAAACTGTTGGGCAGCTGATCAGCACACTGGAGGCGGGGACATGTGGAGTTTTTCCTCCAGTGTAAACATGGTCACAATTAGTAAGTAGAAGGGTGGGGGGGAATGGTGTGTGTGTGTGCAGGGGGACTTGGGGAGGAGGGCAGGGGGAAGTGAGGGCCATGGTGGGGGAGTGAGGTGCCATGTGGGGGGAGGGAGGCAGCTAGGGTGGGGAGGAAGCATCACACATGTGTGTGTGCGTGCACACGCCAGGGGGTTGGAGAGGGCCATGGGGGAGGGAGGCAGCAGCAGGGAGGAGGGAGGAAGATGTGTGTGTGTGTGTGTGTGCGTGCGTGTGTGCGTGTGCACAGGAGGGGGCTTGGGGAGGGCTGCAGGGAGGGACAGCGGGGTAGGGTGGGGAGGGAGCAGCACTCACCCCCGTGTGTGTGTGTGCTCATGCAGGGGGCTTGGGGAGGGGGAACAGTGTATGCTACACCGGGTATATAGCTAGTTTTCTAGATTGAGGCATATTCAAATCTATGGCTTGGATCCCCAGATCAACTAATTCAAGAAAAGGCATACCAAAAAATTGCCCTTTCCTCCCTTCAACAGCCATCTGTGTTACCCCCAAATTGTCTCACTGGAAGGCCAGGTGGTTCTTCAATAATGTGGGATGGACATGTGAAGCTTTTTATCGACTTCCTGTTCTCCATGTGATAGCCCTGCATATTGGCAATGTGAGAATCATACCAGTATGTACATTTTCATATGCCATGGGAGCATGTTGGCAATAAATAGTATCTGCTATATGTACCCCAGAAAAGCACAAGTGTTCATCACACCTGTAGTTCATCACACCTGCAGTAATGTGTCTTAAATGATACCTTGAATCAGGTTTTATTTCTTCCTCATTCTTCCATTGTACAGTGGTTTCAGGAAGCAACTGTATGGATACTAAAGGAATTCTTTTCCAAAGTGACAAATGATGCCAAGGAAGATATATCTTTTTTTAAAAAAAAAAAAAAGCCAGCAGCCACAAATGCATTCCTGTAAAAACATTTTGGTGTGGTGTAGTAGAACTACTCCAGAGAGTAACAACACCAGAATTCATTATGTGGCACCACAGTACACAACCTAAAAAGCAACAGATGTTATGTAGGAGCATTTTGTGACATCATTCCTAATTTTCTTCAATGTCTCAGAATGCTTCATTTACAACTATCTAAATATTGGGGAATATTCAAGAACGTATCCAGGAATTCATTCATCATTCATTCATTCATTTGTCTTTTAGCACTTCACCAAACAGAAGGACACAGGAATGTTCCTAGGAGCAAATGCCAAGAGGTTGTCTAGGCAGTAAAAAAACAAAAAACAAACAAACAAAAAAACCTCCTCATAGAATTCAAGGAGAATACATTTTTGTCCCAACAAAATTCCATGGTGATTCGCTGTATTCAGAAGGGAGGTGTCCGGAAAGCAAGTAGTTACCAGCAAAGTATAAACAGCACTAGTCTGGGAAGGGAGCCAACTGTTAATTAGCTCACAGGAATGCAAATACAGTCCAAAAGGTCAAAGGCTTATGACAGTCAGTCAGAGCAGGTCCAAGACAGTCCAAGGGTCAACAGAAGTAGGCAGCAGAGCAGTCAGGGACAGTCCAAGGTCTAAGCACTAGTTACTAGTCAAGGTAATAGAAGTCAGGATAACTGGAATCCAGGCACTGAAGTCAGCAGGAAGCTTTCACCAGTAAGATCAGTTGATCTCTGATAAAGCCTCCATCACCTCTCCCAGCATATATAAAGCAATAAAGGCTTTGTCAGGTGTTTCTTAATGAGCAGGTTTTTCTCAAAAAGTATCAGAGGTTTCCTTTGAGCTTCCTTTTGAGCTTGCTGCTAGGTATACGATGGTGGAGGTAAGTCCCTCTCTTCTTCATCCTTCTCTGAATTGGTAGGACTCTCTGCTGGGACTGATGCCAACCCACTTGGACCAGGCTCTTCCTCTGTTTGAGCCTCTAGGTTGGCAGGGTTCCCTGCTGGCACAGTTGTAGATAAACCTATGCCAGGGTCCCTAGGGCTGTTCCCTGCCATGTCCTCCTCCTCCTCTGACTCTATAACCTCATCAGGCTCACAGGCCATGACAGGGGGCAACAATTCCAAAAACCTCTGGGGGAAGCGTTCTCTACTTTTCCTAAAGTTTTTTTTTTAAAAAAAATATAAGTGGAAATACACATTGCCACTCATTTGGACAACTGATTTGCATCACAGCACATTCCCAGATAAGAGCCGAAGTGGAACACTGATTGTTTGGATGTGCAGGGGAAGGGGGCTTTCTGGTAACAAAGTTGCTAGAAGCACAATTTTGGAGTTTCTCAGTATCATCAATCATGCACTTTTTTGCTGCACTGAGGTGACCAAAGAGGTTTTTTAAGTGGAAGGTCACACTTGCACACCTTAGATTTACAGTTAAAAAAAATATAGTGACAACTTGTAGAGAATAATAATGTAAGTCACTCCCAGCCACCATCTTTATTCACAGGCATGGCTGTGTGTGAACTTGAAAGATGCATAGCTTTGCATTCCAGCAATTTTGCCAAAGGACCAGGGAGACAAAAGAACGCGGCTGCGATTTTGCATTAATGCGTAGCAATCAGCATTCTATCTTCTCATCTAGACAAGCCCCTGGACTCTCCTTGCTACCAAGGTGAGTTGCTGAAACCTTATTGGAGTGAATGACAGCTGCTAAACATCACAGTACTGGGCTCACATATTTCAATTGGGGGTTACACGAATTGGTGGGGGTCCATGCGGACCCACTTGTGATGCTTAATGTACATTATTAATTAGGGGAATTATAATAGCTCAAATGAATGGCTGTGAGAGGTTGGGTAACATGTGTGATGTTTGCACCTATGAATACCTGTACTAATTGCATAAACTCCAAGTTAAAATGAAATAAAATGGTTTTTATTGGAAAATAACATGGGAGCATTCACATGCACACAAATACTCACAGAGAACCACACTAGGCTAACAAAGAGTCCAGGTAGAAAGGTTGAATAGAGGAAAAGATTTGGGAAATATAGGTGATAATTACCAGTCCTGAAGTGCAGAGATTTGTGCAGTGGAGAAAACTCAGACTTGGAGCTGAGGGTAATACAGTGATCCAACAGACTGATGATGTCTAACTGTAGCACACATTGCTAGTTTGGGAACTAATATTTATATGCAGTTTCATGTCCTGGAGGGGTTTTGAGCTTAAAACAATGCTTGGATGGGTTTCCCACCATTAAACAAACAAAATTGTGACTTCACTCATTGTTATTAATGGCTGAGATATTAAACTTGATGGGTTTATGACAACCTCCTTCTTATGGGATAGGAAATATGTGAAGTGAGGCTTTCTGGGGATAATGGAGGTTCCTGTCACTGTTTGTGATGGATGATTCATTACCAATGCTTCCAAGATGAAATTAGCACATACCTCAGTGATGGCTTTGTTACTAGGTTCTCTGCTTAATCCTATTTTGGGTGCGTCTGTCAGTAATTTTCTACAACACCTTTGTTTAGGTCCTGGTGACCTCCATCTGACCCCACTTCTGTTCTGCCCTGGTCTACTAGACCTTGTGAAGTGTCTGATTATTGCCAATTTATGAAATATCATAGGGACGGGTGTGTAAGGTGCCATAACATAGGGTCCAACTGAACTTCCCAATTAATTGTACAATTAACTACTTTCTAAACCATCCCTTTTGGAGGAGTTGCCATCCAGTGAATACTAATCTTTGTAATGGTGGTTCACCAACCATTGAGTCCCATTCTGGGAGAAAGGCAGGGTATAAATCTAAAACATAAATAAATAAAAATTGTTGTTGTTGTGTCTCCTAAAGTTATTTCTGACTAAAGGCAACCCTAAGAGGGTTTTCTTGGCAAGATTTGTTCAGAGAGGGTTTACCCTTGCCTACCTCAGAGGTTGAAAGAGTGTGACTTACACAACATTACCCAGTGTGTTTCCATGGCTAACCAGGGATTCAAATCCTGGTCTCAGAGTCCTAGTCCATCATTCAAACCACAACACCACACTGGCTCCTGGTTCACTTGGTTCACTTTAAATACTTCTGTTTAAAATAATTAAAGAATTTAATTCCTCACTCCAAATCCACCAGCAGGGCCGGTTTAAGGAATTTTGGGGCCCCCTGCCGTGCTTTATTTTGGGGCCCCCATATGTTTATCTCAGGTCAATGTAACCTAACCTATTCACTGTACAGGATGTTCAGATCACAGTAGGGCCCCCGTATCCATGGATTCATTATCCATGGGACACAGAACAGCACACCTACCCTAGAGTCTTCCTAATAAATGTGTCCTCCCTAGTGGTTTTCTAGGCCCTCCAAGGCAACTCTATGGTATTTTAAACCAGAAGTACCATTTTTTTTTCAATGGTGTTCACTATTATTCATGGTTTTCAGAATCCACCCCCCCCCCCCGAACCAATCCCCAGTGGATAAGAGGGGCCTACTGTATTACATAATTTGACACCAATAATTTAGTTTAAAAACTATATTATAGGCACTAACATAATATTTTTAGTTTATTAGCAATTAATGTAATGATGTAGATTTCCTCAAAGAAAAGAAAGAGTGGACTACAAGCTGAACATGAGTTAGCAGTGTGATGCAGCAGCAAAAAATGCCAATGCAATTCTAGGCTGCATTAATAGTGTCTAGATCAAGGGAAGTAATAGTATCACTCCATTCTGCTTTGGTCAGACCTCACCTGGAATATTGTTTCCAGTTCTGGGCACAACAATTCAAGAAAGATACCGAGAAGGATGTTGGGAGGTCTGGAAGCCATTATGCCCTATGAGGAACGGCTTAGGGAGCTGGGCATGTTTAGCCCAGAGAAGAGAAAGTTAGGAGGGGACATGATAGCCATGTTTAAATATTTGAAGGGGTGTCATACTGAGGAAGGAGCAAGCTTGTTTTCTGCTGCTCCAGAGACTAGGACATGGAGCAATGGACTCAAACTATAGGAAAAGAGATTCTACCTAAACATTAGGAAGAAGTTCCTGACAGTAAGAGCTGTAAGGGTCCACAAAGGCTTGAAGACTGCTTGGCCCACCTCCTCCCTGTAGTGGAGTAGCCATGTGACAGGAACCAAGGCAAAGGCTGGCTGGCTTGGCCTGCACATTGCCATTCAATCCACTCCAGCCACAAACTTGTAGGAAGAAGCAAGAGTGTCTCTGAGGGAAAGTTTAATGGATAGTGTAATTGTATTGTTGTTGTTGTTAGCTATTATTATTAGGGTTTTAAATCTTGAGTTAAGTCTTGGGGCAACAAAAGATATTTAAAGGGGGTCCCTGGTAAAGAAAAGGTTAAGATCCACTGCTCTAGGCCAATGCCTCTCACATAACACTACTGGATATTGGTGTTTTAGTGACAACAATAAAACCATTGTTCCCAGTAATATTACTCCAAATTTTAATTTATATTCTTTATTCTTCTGTTAAAAGAGTTAAGAGTGTTGTAAAAGTTTCAGCATTGCACTATGACTATGGAGACCAGGGTTTGAATCCTTACTCAGCCATGAATACCCCACTGGCTGACCTTGGGCAAGTCACACTCTCTCAGCCTCAAAGGAAGGCAAAGGCACACACCCTTTGAACAAACCTTGCCTAGAAAACCCCATGGTAGGTTTGCCTTAGTCAGAAATGACTTGAAGGCACATAGGCAAACACACACAAATGCAGGCTGAACTCAGTTGGCAAGGGAAGGGAAGGGAAGGGAAAGAAAGAAAGAAAGAAAGAAAGAAAGAAAGAAAGAAAGAAGCCCTTTCCGAGACAACGCTCAAATTCCCTGTCTCTCTCATAAACACACACTCACCGTCTCCGCGGTAGCAGCAAACTCCCTCCAGCTTCTGCCGCGGTGGGCTGCTGTTTCTTTCACTTTCTCTTTAGTTTTGGAGACATTTTTTAAAAAAAAAAAAGCTAGAAGGTTTTTGGAGGAGGGGGGGAATGTGGTGGAGTCTCCTTCTTTAGAGGTTTTTAAACAGAGGCTGGATAGCCATCTGTCTTGACTCCAGCAACAAGTTAAAAAGTAAAATAACCACCCCATTGTGCATGGCAGCCCCCCCCAAGATCCCCCGTGGCCCCCTGAAGACAGTCACTCACTCACACGACCAGCTGCTCTGCCTTTCCTCCTTCACAGCAATGCAGCCAGGGACTGTCTCCAAATTACAACTTCCCAAGAGCAAACCCTTTCTCTATCTCCCGCAGTAGCTCAGTGCTATTGCCATGCCCTGCCTGAGGAGGGAGGGGGAAGGGGCTCCAAAGGAGCGGAGGAGCCGGCTGCTGTCTCCTGGCTGTCTCCTTCATCAGATAAGGGCAACACTCACCAGGGGGCCCCCTTCACCCCCGGGGCCCCCCGCCAATGCGGATCTGGCAGACAGGTTAAACCGGCCCTGTCCACCAGTTCAGCAGAAAGTTTTACTGTCCTTCTACAGAAACTCTGTTGGGCTGAATGTTTACCTGACATATGAGCACTAGCCTCCCTCCCAAAATTCTTCTCAGGCTCAGAAAAGAATTGTATGCATGTCTCTCTGTGTTATGTGGCTTGGATGCTCTTCTTCATTGTCGCCAGGCAGGCTGGTTCTCCATCCACTGAGCCAGGAAGCTTTTTTTTTTTTTCCATTTCCTGGTGTTGGGAGCTTCATTTCCTAGTGTCCCATTAGTACCCAGTCCTGCCTCAGCGGCAAGCAATTCAGCTTCCTGCCTCAATAGACTGGGCTGAAAATCTTATGGAGGGAATTTTGTATCTTAGGTTGCCTTCAGAAACAGAGGACACTCCCAACCTTAAATTTCTGAGGCTTCTGCAAGACCTTCCACACTACTGTCATCTGCTTTGGCAAGGAAATACTGCAGCTTGGCCCACTATAATTTGTTATTTATTAACAATTAGTTATATCATGCTCAATAACCCAGTTTTCTGTGTGGCTAACAATAACAATAAAAATCAATACATAATTATAAATCACAACCGTGTACTCTTCCATGTATTAGTAATACAGATCACCAATTTACAGTGTGGTTATGTGCACTTGATAAAGCCCCAGCTTCACCAAACATATATGGCAGGAAACAAATCACCATGATTTCATTTAAACACACACACACACAAGCAAATCCATGGTTATAAATCTTATAACTTGAGGCCCTTTTGCACTACACAATTGTTAACTCTACACAATTGTAGAGTTAACTCTACACAATTCTACACAACTGCCATGGCTGCATCCTATGGAATCCTGTGTTTTGTAATCTGGTGAGGCGCCAGAACTCTCTGGTTCAGAATTCTAAATAATCCTCCCTAAACTGACAACCCCTGGATTCCATGGGATGTAGGGTTGCCATGTCACCTGGATTTATAGCCAGGTATTACTGAGATTCTAGGCATGACACCCAGTGCCTGTTTACAAGCATATATATATATATATATATATATATATATATATGGGTATATGGGACAAAATGTAGAGGTACTATTTCATGGAATTGTTCTGTTAAAAAAACAAAGTCCACCCCTGCCTTTTAGGCATAAGGGAAGCAAACAGATGAGGGAGGGATTAAGAGAGATGGCTGAATGAGTGATGAGAGTGGCAGAGTGCAAGAAGCAAGGGAGGAACACACTGCAAAGGTGAAGTGAGGTAGGGGGTAGAAGATATGGCAGAGTGAGTGGGGAAGGTGGTAGAATGCAAGAAGTAAGGGACAAATGCTTTGCAAGGGCTCAAGGCAAGGGGAGAGAGGAAGTAGGAGAGACAGAAGAGTGAGTGTGATTGGCAGAATCCAAGAAGCAATGAAGGTGTACAAAGAGGAATGCATTGCATGAGCCCAAAGAGAGGTGAGACCAGTCATAAGAGATGGTAGAGCAAACAGGAAGAGCAGGAGAGTGCATGGAGCAAGGGAGAGGTGCATTTTGAATTGCAGAATGGGACTGTTGTCAGTTAGGAGCACAGTAAAGGTGGCAAGTCAGCAGCAGGATAGATCCTTCAGGAGGAGGGAACAGTGTAATTCACTATTCCCATGCTTGTGTCTCTGACATGGCTACTCCATGATGCTACTCTGAGAAAAGAAGGAGCTGGGAAAAGGCAAGAGGAAAGGGCTGTTAGAAACTTATTAAGGTAAATGTTTGATACAAATCTTCAGATTTGGGGAAAATTGATCCAAACAATGACAAAGAAAAGATAAAATGTTTTATGATGGACTAACTCCACGTTTATTTGTTTTTGGAGTATGGTGTGAACATCTGAACTGTTTAGTCACACCTCTGTTCTACCAAGTTAAATGTTCATACAAAACGAAACAGTAAGCTACAAGAGTGAAGATTCAGAAAGGATTTGTTACCCTAAGCGCTCCAGGGTCTGGAAGACCGTCTAAATGTCAACATTAATTTGGGGAATTAATGTACTCGACTTGCCAATACAAGAGGTGGGTAATGACAGGACCTTGTGACCAACTATACCAGTACTAAGGAGGAGACACCAGCTAGATAGTACAGTAGATTATCTTTATTTGGTAAGATAATAATAACAATGTTCATGCACACATTCAGGCATCAAGTATTCATGCAAAACTACTAAGTAAAGTGGGAGAGATTGAGATAGAGGAATAGTGAAAGGAGTTTCAGAGGGTGATATGACACCTTTTCCTGCAGAGACGAGGTTGCAGAAGAAACCAGCAGGGTGGGGATCCTGATCTGGAACAGCTGCACAATCTGATAGGAAAATAAACTGTGAGCTTGGCTACACAGATGGTCAGAGTGTCCACAGGAGGAAGATCTTTGTGCACTTGAGTGGAGCTTTGGAAGGATGTTTATAGTAAATATTTGCCTTCTGGGGATGGGATTTTAAGTAGAAGAAAATACTTTATGATGTTGATCTGAGACAAAGGCATTCTGAATATGTTAATAGTGTTTTCATGGTTGAATACTTTGTGAATGAAAGGGAGGAAGCAACTTCCTTTGTTTGGGTGAGAATAAACTAATGAGGGTTGTTTACAGGTTTTGGGTTGCCAGCCTGGGCTGATGGGATTAGCCAGAGGTATGTGCCTTCAGTTGCCTTTCAAATTAGCATTTCTTTAGAATTTAGGTGGCCTCCCCATAAATGTACTCCTAAGCAATGTTTGTCTTTGGGTTTTCTAGTTCCCCCAGATTTATGTTAATGGCCACACTGCTTGGAAGGCAACATGTTGACCTAATTATTAAATATTGCTTTGGGATTATTAATATTAACATAGCTTTGGGATTGGGGTATCTCCCTCAAAATGGAGTCCTTACACAGGAAGGAGTACATTTTTTAAACACATGGCAGCTGGTACTCAGTTGTATGCAGGGGTAAGGGTTAGAGGGGACTGGGAAGAAGGGTGAGGTTGCTTACTTCTATCAATTTTGTCAGCCAACTTGAGCCAAACTGCTTTGCTGGGTTCCACTCCTCTTTTGCACAAAGATATATGAGAATGTGAGCAATCTATATAGTAGCACCCCTTTATCTGCTGATTTGCCAACCTCTGATTCAATTATCCATGGTTGGCGATGGCGGGGGAAAGGGAGGGAAAGGAGGGATCTCACCTGCCCCCTCCCTTCCCCCAGGAGTGCTCTGTTTGCGGTGGCAGGGTGATGGTGGTGGGTGGCATTCGCTATTAACCATGGATTTCACTATCCATGGAAGCCCCCGGAACCAGTCTCCCATGGATACGGGGGTGCTATTGTATCTTTACAATGTACAATATTTAGAAAAATGTCCACTAGAAAACATATAAGACAATGCTAGCAATGTAGTAATCTTGTACCTATGCATTATATACAGTAAATAGATGTGGGATCCCATTGGGACAGATTGTATTCTCCTCACGTTCTGTGAGGAGTATTTTTGCCATTTAAGCAACCCCATCATTTCTACTTCCTTTGGAGGTATTTGTATCTGTAGTGGAAACTGAACAGTCTTCTGTTCATACATGCGTTTGGCTGCTGATAGGTTGGTGTAGAGCTGGGGTGGACAATTTCCAGGGCTTGGGGACCACATTGGTCCCCATGGAAGCACAAAGGGCCACTTCCCCCCTGCACATTTTTATTTCTTCTTTTAATTTTTTTTAAACTATTTTGCAACTTCCTGTTTATTTCCTGGTTGAAAATGGGATTCTCCTTGGCCTAAAAAAGGAGTAGAGCCCCCCAAAAAGTGAAATTGCCTCATAGGCATTTTTAGCAAACATTTTTTTAAAAGGTTTGGAGGGCTGAAGAGGATTAATGTGGCTTCAGAGGGCCATATATGGGCCTGGTATAAGCAACATGATGGAACTGGTGATCCTCCACATCATCAGATCTTGTCAAACTGCAACCTGCATTGTTCTGACTACTAGTCATGGGGCAGATGGATTTGGACTCTAGAAATATGGAGGACCTGAGGTCTCTACATTCCTGTTCAGGGCCTCCAAGAGAAATTTAACAAGGTGGAACAAGACTGCTTTTGGACCCTGGAAGAGGAGAGTTCCTCTCAAAATTGGATCTTAAATCTCGAATTAAGTCTTTTCAGTAAAGATAAGAAAATATATGTGCCTGTCCTTGGCTCTCCAGTTTCCTGACCCCCCTCTTATACCCCCCCTCTTATAGGCCCTGCTGCTGCTGCAGAGAGGCATGGGGAGAGCTGAATGTTGGATAAGCAGATCCAGATAAAATGTTTTGTTAATCCTGTTGGATTTCATTTAGGTTATTTATTTATTTAGTGGAATAGCTTTGAAAGACAAAGCAAAGACTGATGTGTTGGGTGGGGGGAATGGAGTGAGAAGAATCTTTCTTTTTCTCCTAACCTCTTATTTCTCTCTCTCTCTCTCTCTCTCTCTCTCTCTCCTTTCTAAGCAGACATGACAAAGAGAAACATAGATCTGTGTGTATTTTAATAGTCCTGCTATTATAGAAAGTTATTAAGGTGACATATCCTTCTTTGACAATCATTGTCAAGGGTTCCACGGAGTCAGCTGGGTTGACAGTGTCCCATATCTGCCTGGAACTTGTGAGTCATCCTGCCAGCTCCTGCCTGTTTAAAAGCAAGCTGTCCCTGAATGCAAGTGTTCCGTCCCTCCTCTCCTACTACCAGTGAGAAACTACCATCTCTCTTCCCAGCAATTCCTCTCAGAAGAACAGGTCACACAACTTTTTTTCTATATGTGTTTGTTACATGATAAAATGCTTCTCTGTCAACTAGGTTATTTTTTAATATATATATATATTTTATTAAGTTTTTCAAATACAGTTAAAATTACAAATATTTAAAGAGAAGAAAAAAAGAAAAGTAAGACAGAAAAAGAAATATAGGGAAAAAAATGAAAAGTGGCTTTTGACTTTTTTCAGTTCTTATACATACGTATGATATAATCATACCCCTCTTTCTGAAACTATATCATATGCTTCTTCCAATAACCAAACCCTTACTAATTATCAAAAACAAATGTTATCAGGTCATTTTCTTTGTGTGTTTTTTCAAAACAACAGTCACCTTTTGCAAAAGGTCTATAAGGAGTTTCCAATCTTTTAGAAATGTCACTAATGATTTTTCTCTAATCAAACTAGATCATTTGCCCATTTGGGCTAAGTTAGTCAATTTTAACAACAATTCCTCCTTAGTAGGTAATATTGAGTTATTCCATCTTTGTGCATGCAACAGTCCTGCTGTCATGGTCATATATTGAAGTAGTCTTCCATGGCTCTTTTCCAACTCTTCATCCATAAGTCTCAAAAGGAAAAAATATGGTTTTAAATAGTTAAACTTTAAGATCCTCTACATCAGAGTATGTACGTGAACCCATAACTTTTTAGCCTTCTCACATGCTGTTCAACTAATTCAATGGTCCAATCCTCTGATAGCCCAATCAGATCTCATCCAAGTTGTATTTTATGATCTCCATATGCCAGGTTGTTCATACAAAGTTAAGTGTAATGCAGGACTAACTGCTTCACAGATGAAGTGTAATAGTACCTTCCTTGAGAGTGAAAATAAGGATAGAATGGAAACAAGTGTTTTGATATTGGATTAAGATGATATTCAGCAGAATCTGAATTCTGGTAAGAGAAAGTGCTAGTCTTAAGGGACCTTTTGACTTGAGCTACATACAGAGATAGGAAAAGATAATACAGAGAGATATAAACATAGATGGGATATCTTTCTATTGTTCCAAACTATCTTTATGGATTAATCATTAGGATGCTATTGGAAAAGGTGAACTGGTACAAGCCCAGATGGTTCATGCTAAATATGCATTCAAAAGGTTTACTCAACTTCCTTGACTGTACTAGAACAAGGTGCTTTCCCAGCACCATCAGCTCTTTTATGAATGCCATGAGGACTTTCCTATAAATTTTTCATAAATTAAAACTCAGGTACGCAAACCATTTTCTCCAGCAGATGTTCTAATGACTTTCTTTAAGTCTTTGCTAGGCATTATGCTCTGAGCAATTGGATGTCTGTCATAAAAAGAGTTTTGTTCAGTCATTTTTTTTCCCTGCTCTCTATCCAGAAAGTTGGGAGACTATCAGGCATGTCAAAAGTGGTGTTAAAGCAACACCAGGAGAGCACAAAAGGGCTCTCTTATCAGATGACACTGTTCCCCCCTCATTATGTACCTGTTATGCTGTTGTTCTGCCGGCACTGCTTTTTATTGATGTGAGAAGCCATCAATAGATCCCCCATTCCATTTGTGTTCTGGATTTTCCTGAGGCGACAAGGTGTCCCAATTATGCTGTTGAGATCCCAGCGTCAATTGGAGGTCTCTGCCAGAAAACATCCAGATGAGATTGGGACATCCAGGTAAGTGACACACTTTTTATGGCCCTCCCTGGGTCACTTATACCTTTTAAAATGTGTTTTTCTGCTTGGTGTTACTTTTTTGGGTTTATTTTTATTTTTGAATTTCCCACGCTCACATTTTCTCCTGTCAACTGGAGAGGAGGTAAATGCAGTGGGGAGGGTGATTGTGGCAGGACTGGAATGGGACAGGGGCAGGAGTGGAGATTGTGGGACAGGAACACTTTTTTCGTTCCTGTCTAATAATCTCTTTGGTTGTGATTGACAGAAGGTTGCTGATACCATTCAGAGTTTACAGTTGACAAAGATTGCTGGTTATAGTCTAAATTTCTCTCTATTTTACCACTTTTTCTCTTTGAAGTTGAAATTGTTAGGGTTCTTAGAAGGCTTTCTGTTGGTGGCAGTGATTGGTTGGGTGGTTGGTTTGTTAAAAAATATTTTCAGTTTCTCAGGCATTGCCTTCATCTTGCTTACATATTTTCAGGGAAATAATATGACAATGTTTTTATCATTGCTTTTGTGTGCTCTTTTATGCTTCACCCATTACATAATAAGATAGAACTGTGAAACTATGGTAGAAGAGGATTGGATCATTTTAGTTTCAATCTCAGGTATAGCTATGAGGGGTGGAGGAATGAGGGCATTAAATTTTACTTGAATCCACAAGTATATATGCTTACAGTAACTCAAACTTTAGCTGAGCATATAGATACACAGTTTAGGCATCCAAAGAAAAAAGAGCAACAAAGTTACCAAAGGAATTCACAACATAATCAGAATGTAGCTAGATCCAGAGATTCCTTCATGCTTGTTGCAGGCACTTCTGCAAGAAGTCCCTGCTCTGCAATATATTCTATCATATTAAGAGGAAGTGACACAAATGTCAGTTAACAAACTACCAAGTATGGAAACATTACTTTTGAGGACCCTACAGATCCAGCCTACTGCTCCATGCATGTCTCACTAATGCCATTCTGGCCAGAGGATTATGGGAGATGTAGTGCCAACAGTATTTCTTTTTCTTGAACATTGGTAAGATTAAAGAAGGACCACAGCAAATCAAAAGCGAATGTAGTATGATTACACTGCGACATATTCTTAAGTGTAGTTAAAATTGTTCATTAAAGTATTTTTACACTGCCTTTCTTCCATCTTGGAACTCATGAACTATGCATTATGTTTCTAGGCAGTTTGATATCCAAATATTCCACGAAATGAGTCTTGCTTAGCTTCAGCAAAATATTTGCACCCCCTGCTGGGCCCAGGGCCATTGTTGTTGCTAACTGCTATCAAGTCAACTTCGACTTATGACAACCCTTACGAGTAAGAGACCTCCAAGTCACCCTATCCTCAACAGCTCTGCTCAGGTTTTGCAAACTCAGGGACATGGCTTCCTTGATTGAGTCTATCCATCTGCAATAAAGTCTTTCTCCTTTCCTACTGCCTTCTACCTTACCAAGCATTATTGTCTTTTCTGGTGAGTTATGTCTTTTCATGATATGGTCAACGTATGACAGTCTCACTTTAGTCATCTTGGATTCTAGGAAGAGCTCAGGTTGATTTCCTCTAGGACCCATTTATTTGTTTTCATTTTTTTAAACTGTCCATGGTAGAATCATAGAATCATAGAGTTGGAAGGGATCTCAAGGGCCATCCAGTCCAACCTTCTGCCATGCACAATCAAATCATTCCCGACAGGTAGCCATCCAGCCTCTGTTTAAAAACCTCCAAAGAAGGAGACTCCACCACATGACAAGGCAGTGTATTCCACTTCCAAACAGTTCTTACTGTCAGGAAGTTCTTCCTAATGTTTAGGTGGAATCTCTTTTTGTAGGAGTAATGAGTCTAAAAAAATAAAATTGTATTAAAAATTCCAGGATCTTGTCCTTTTTAAAAAGCAACAAGAATCATCTCCTTTAAAAAGGGAGTTAAAAAGTATTCATTTACTTTTAACTTCATGCAGAGTGCACTTAAGAATGCTGACTTAAGCTCAATTAACATTTAAAAAGTGTATTCAGAGGTCTGAGATCATTCAGTTAAATTAGACTCATTACAAAACAAAGGAGTCAGTTTAAAATGCAAATCAAAGTTTACTGAAGGTACATCAATCTCAATCTACATAATAAAACAAACTTTAAAAAGAGGTTCCTAACTAACTAATGGTATTTAGGGTAGGAAAACAAACTCACCCAGCCTACAGGTTGCATGGTAAACATCACTGCATGGTTACAGGAAAGAAAGCTTAAAATGGCTTAAGATGAAGATGGCGTAAGATGGCTCCAGCCTCATGGAGACTCAAACTTAAAAGAGAACTTACACACAGCAATAAAATTTAAATTAGGTCATGTGTTGAATGACCCGGCACTCCCCTTGGCTAGAAGTGCCCAGTGAAATAAGAGAAAGGGAACTTGGGAGAACAGAAAGCATGCAGGGAAAAAACCTAGACTTATCTTAGGATGTGAATGAGGTACACAAGATTGCTTTTACATTACAATGATTATTTCCCCACATACTACACTTTTCTTGTAATTTGAACCCACTGCTCTGTGTGCTAGTCTTTGGAGCAGCCGAAAACAAGCTTGCTCTATCTTCAGTGTGACATCCCTTCAAATATTTAAATATGGCTATCATGTCACCTCTCAACCTTCTCTTCTCCAGACTAAATATGCCCAGCTCCCCAAGCCGTTCCTCATAGGGCATGGCTTCCAGTCCTCCCACGATCCTGGTCACCTTCTCTGGACACATTCCAGCTTCTCAATATCCTTCCTGAATTGTGGTACCCAGAACTGGACACAGGATTCCAGGTGTGGTCTGACCAAAGCAGAGTACAGTGACACTATTTCTTCCCTTGATCTAGACACTATACTCCTATTAATGCAGCCTAGAATCACATTGGCTTTTTTAGCTGCTGCATCACACTGATGACTCATGTTCAGCTTGTGGTCCAATAAGACTCATAGATCCCTTTCACATGTACTGCCCTCAAGCCATGTGTCACCCATCCTATATCTGTGCATTTCATTTTACTGCCCAAGTGTAGTATCCTACATTTCTCCCTGTTGGAATTCATTTTGTTCATATTGCCCCAGCTTTCTAATCTGTTCAGGCCATTTTGAATTCTGATCCTGTCCTCTGGGGTATTAGCTACCCCTCCTAATTTGGTGTCATCTGCAAACTTGATAAGTATACTCTCTATTCCCTCATCCAAGCCATTGATAAAGATGTTGAATAGCACTGGGCCCAGGACAGAACCCTGTGGCACCCCACTGGTTACCTCTCTCCAGGATGAAGAGGAGCCAATGGTGACTACCCTTTGGGTTTGGTCAGTCAACCAATTACAAATCCACCTAACAGTTGCATTGTCTAGCCCACAGGTTACTAACATTTTTGCAAGAATATGATGGGTGACCTTGTCAAAAGCCTTACTGCAATCAAGATACACTACATCCACTGCATTCCCTTCATCTATCAAGTTTGTAACTATCTGTAGAACTCTTCTCCAGCGCTACATTTCAAATGAGTTGATTTTCTTCTTATCAGCTTTCTTCACTGTCCAGTTTTCACAACCATATATAGGGCTTATCTAGACAATGAAAATATTCCATATAGAATTCAAGGAGAATACCTTTTGTACCAATGGGATCCTGTGGTGATTCACCTTATTTGGAAGGATGGGGCGAAAAACTCCGTTTAATGCACCAGAAAAGCCTTTGTGGCTTTCTCCTACTTTTAAAAAATAATGCAAGGAAATGTGTATTAGCACTCATTAGGACAACCAATTTGATTTGCTGTGCATTCTCGGACAAGGTGGAACTAGAAATCAGATTGGTCAGACATGCATGGGGGGAAGGGGTTTCTGGCAAGAAAGCACCCGGAAGTGCTCTGTTAGATTTTTACATTAGTGCTTGTGCACTTTTTTCCTCCACCAAGGTACTCAATTTTTTTTTTTTTAGGCAGAAGGTTGCAGACAAAAGAACACTGCTGTGAATTTACAATAATGCACAGGAATGAGCATTATATCCTCCCATCTAGATTAGCCCATAGAAATTAGATATATGATGGCATGTACAATCCTTATTTTAGTATTCAATGATATATCTTTACAATTCAGGATCTTGTCTAGTTCCCTCATAGCTGCCCTTCCATGTCCTAGTCTTCTTCTGATTTCTTGATGGCAGTATCCAGTCTGATTAATTTTAACTGTAAATCTGCCTTTGGACCTTCTTCCTTCAGTAACTGTTCCAAGTTTTGCTATTTTCTGCTAGTAGCATTGGTGTCATCTGCATATCTTAAATTGTTGAAGTTCCTTCCTCTAATTTTCACACCTCCTTCTTCCACATCTAATCCTGATTCATGGAAGATATATGCAGCATACAAGTTAAACAGATAGGGTGATAAAATGCAGCCTTGCCTGACCCCTTGCTATTTGAAAACCATACTGAGGAGATTATCAGTCCGTGGTAAAAGTGATGTTACACAAATGCCAGGAGATCGCTAAAGGGGTCCCTTTTCAGATGACGTTGTTCCTCCCTTGTAATTCACCCATTCTGCTATCATTCCACCGGCGCTGCTTTTTATTAATGGGAGAAGGTATTAATACATCCCCAATTCCGTTTCTGTCATGGATTTGACAGAGACTGAAAAGGTGCCCATTTTGTAGGTGAGATCCCAGTGTCAATGGGAGGTCCCTGCCAGGACACTTCCTGGTGAGATCAGGACATCAAGGTAAGTGACACACTTTTTTTAAACTTCCCTGGTTTACTTGGAAGTTTCAAAGTGTGTTTTTGTGCTTGCTGTCACTTTTTCTTTTTTCTTTTGCTTTTTATTTTTGAATTTCCCATGCTCACATCTTCTCGCGAGAATCTGCGGGATTTCACTCCATTAGAGCTCCATTCACTCCTGGGCTGCCCTGTTGATGCTACTAAAGGTAGGTCTGAAAAGTTTTGTTCTTGTGCTGGGACAGGGATGGGACAGGGGCAGGAGAGGAGATTGTGGGACAAGAACACTTTTTTCGTTCCTGTCTGATAATATCCTCAATACTTTAAGCCAATGAACCATTTTTCTCAGAAGAATCAGTTAGCTAAACATCCAAGCATATGTACTAAAGAAACCAAGAATTTGCTATTATTTTTACAGGTGTTGGCAAGATGATAATAATGTTTTCTCATGAGTAAATCACTTTGAACCCAAACAGTTTTTTTGGTGTTTTTTTTTTTAATCCTTTGCCAATTCTTATGATGTTTAGTAGGACTAATACCCTTGGGAGACAACTGACCATATAAATTTCATCTGATACTACCAAGAAATTAGCATAGTAGGAACACTCCTTTTGTTAAAAAAAAAAAGAGAGAGAGAGAGAGAGCAACATTTAAAGTTGTGTAGCTTTTTAAAAAGTACATGTTCAGTGTCTGTCATACATAATCCCTTCAGAAGTGGATATTATGTCCCCTAATTCCATCCAATATTAAAATGCACACACACAAACCACTAGAACCTTCCAAATATTTCTGATGGTAGTGAGTGAAAGGTTAAAAATATTTGGAACTCCATTCTATTAGTGAGTTTTGATGGCACAAGTCCAACTTACGATGTTGCCTGTTTTTTGCTTGTTGCAGAGGATGAAATTCTGTTCTGACTGTGCTACAACTGAATTCCCCTCATCCCTTTTTCAGTGTGGCAGCCCCCTCCCCCAAGGCAACCATTTCCAGAGATGCATCCAGCTGTTTTCCTCTAGCTGGACACACAGCAGTGATGACGTCATGTGAAGTCTCTGATCACGCCTGCTCCAGCTCATACTAGGATATGTCTCTGCTGCTCCTACTGCTCTCCACTGACATGGAAATGACCATCTTTTGGGGGATGAGGAAATACCACATTGAAAAGTTGGATGGGAAGGGTCACTGTGAAACATATTGTAGCTATGTGCCAGAGATCTATCTGGCTGGCTGACTCCTGGTCCTAGTTTTCCAAACTGCAATTTGGATTCAGACCAAAGCAAAATTGAGTGCCCTCCTAATTGCTCCAAGCCAAATTAGGCTATTTTCCAAGCCACCAATTTAGATCTGACTGAAAGATGTCTTTCTTCCAGAATGCATCAACATTTAGGCCAAACCAAATACATACTTGGGATGTTTCAAATCCAAGTAAATTAAACACTTGAGGAGGGTGAGCAGATCAGCTGTGTCCCACTTCAACACAATTTTCATTGCTTTCAACATGCAGAGGCAACAGGGGTGCAGCTTTGGGTGGGCAAAATGAGGGCATTACTATTTCCAAATAAGAATTTGCTCCCCTCCACAATGAAATGTTCCTTCACTCCCCTACTTTCTAGCATTGCACTAAATTAAAAACTCAATTGAGCATTTAGAAATACAGTTTAGGCATCCAAAGAGTGGGGGAGGACAGGCAACATTACAAGGGCATACAAACACATAAAAAATCAGGGTTCTAGGTGTGAACCATTTTCTATGTCTCAATCTCTGCTATGCTAGAAATCTGGAAACCGAAGGAAAATTTCATGGGGAAATTCTTATTTGGGGGCAATGCCCTCATTCACACACACACACACACACACACACACACAGCTACACCTCTGGGAGTTGAGCTTTCTAAAGAGAGAGATGTTGAAAATGAATGAATGCATCTCATTTTTTCCATCATTTTCTTTTAGTCCCTCCAATGTGGATTGGACCCTAGAATGGGAGCAGGCATGTTCCTCACTCTTCAGCAGTACAGTCCAAATGATTCCCTTCTACAAGCTGTTATTGCCAATGGAGTGAGGAAACAGCCACTGCTGAAAGCAAGAATAAGGGCAATAGGGATGTATTCCTGGTTCTCTAATGTCTTGTCTATTTTGCAATTCTTCCTTGTTTCTTTGCAAAATTTCAAATTATTGAAGGGTTGTGGCTTGTTCTGAGAGGGGGCTCTGGGGAACAATGTATGCATAAACTGGGGTGGGAATCCTTGGCCGATGGACTGCACGAGGGCTGTGGGGGATTACTATGGGGCCCTTGGCCTCATGGATCCTCATCAAACCCCCGAATGCCTGTAATCAATTTTTAAACATTGTTGACCAAAATGCATGATTTCCAGCCAAACAAATACTCTAAGGCTGAATCTGCACTGCAGAAATAATCCAGTTTGACACTGCTTTGACTGCCATGTCTCAATGCTACAGAATCCTGGGACTTGTAGTTTGTTGTGGCACCAGAGCTCTCTGATAGAGAAAGCTAAATATCTCACAAAACTCAAGGCCTCAGAGCATGAGTGCTCCTGACATAAACTTATCTGTATGGACATGATGCATCACTAGGTGGCACTGCTCTTTGATGTGTTTGGATGAGGTCAGGAGTTTTCTGTGCCTATTCTGTTCTTGATTATGATAGAAAATAAAGTGATTCTCTAGCTTCCTGATTGCTATGTCCTCTAAGTACTTCGTGAATAGTTAACCATTCAGCATATCTACATACTCATATCTGGACTGATCAGTGTGTATTTTAACTATTCCACTTCCAGCAGGGATAGGCAACTGTGAAGGGGACAAAGGCCGGTTCCCCCCAAACATCACCCATAGCTATAAAATCACTGGATTTTTTTAGTTGTTTTCACACTGTGAATTATCATATAATTATGTGAATATATGTTGTGGATTTATACTACACAATCTGGTCCAGCCTGTAGTTTGAGCAGAGGGGAAAACCACACCCTGCCTGGACCTTAAGCTACTCTTGTATACAGTTGAGGCTCATCTAATTTCTCACCAAAACTCAATAGGTGTGTATACTGATGTTATTAGCAGATGAATCTTTCAGAAAACCTGTAAATATGGGGTTAAAATTGTGTCATAAATCTATCCATTTTGTTTCCACCAGACTCCTTTGCCGAAGCAGTTTAACTTGCTGTACAAATGTCATTTGGACTGCAGGGAGCTTTAGACCTTTGAATGCCAAGGAACACTCTATTATTTAGTACTGGCTGTAAAATAATCTTTTCAATTGCTGTTTTCTAGGGAGAACCATCAAAGAAGAACCTTGAAAGAGAAGATGCCATCTTTTTGTCACTCCAGAATATTATTAGCTAAGTGACTTTTTCCTTCCTCCAATGGGACTTTGATTTTGGGACACAGATATCAAACTGACATAATATGCCAGCAGTGATAGGTTTCAAAAGGCTTGCTTCTTCCTTCCACAAACTACTTTTTCTAAGAAAGAAGTCAATCTTATCTAACTGGGATTTTTTTTTTTTTTTTTTTAGAAAAGTACATTGTTGCTTCTGAATGTTTTTGGTACATTCATAAATGGAAGTCTATGATGTTTTACTTATGAATGAATTAGTGATTAAGGATGTAGAAGAGAGTTTCATTTCTCTATTTAGAAAAGTATACCTCATTTGTCTTTGTGTAATGAACTCAGTCTTAAAGGCCAGGATCCAATAGCTACATCTTCTGATGAAACTGTTTCTATCAGCAGAATCCAGAGATGGACGATTCCTCCACAATATAGCCCCTCATTTACCCCAAAACTACTGTGAGGGGAAGGGAAACCTTCCATATTTCTGGCCACTTCCCAGGACTGCAATGGGAAGGGGAAAACTTTTTTTGATGTACCGTACATGCTAGTGCAATGTTAGCTTTTGGTCAAAGTGGCTTATAAGAAACCATAGGATATAATAAATAGTTCTGGATTTTTTTTTTAATGAAAATTAACATACTAAATCAAGTTTTAGTTGATAGAGCATGGTGATTCAGGCAGTGTACTTTCACTGATGAAGCCAACCGTATGTTCTCTTGATCTCTGTCCATCTTGGTATAGTAGAACAAGCTGTAGCTCATTGGTAGGGTACACTGGATATTACTAACTTAGATGGGACAATTTTGGGATCGCTCCTAAAAAAGGCTCTTCTAGGACCCAAACATTTATTAAAATTACTGCCTAGTTACAAATACCCCTTTTGGCCAAGGAGTTTGAGAGTGCAGTGGTGCCACACCTGCCAAGGTTCTTGGAGGCCTATGTCTTATCTAGCTCCAATTAAGTCTGGACTCAGGCATGGTTTTGGGTTAGGATCAGTCTTGGTCACCCTGATGGATAACCTCCATGAGTAGAGGGACAGAGGGGGTGAGATCAAAGATCCAATTTAGGTCTAGCTGGTTTTTATACAAAGCAAAATGCACACAACTGAGCACACACACCCAGAATGTTGAGCTCATAAAAAGAAAGAACACTGGTGTGAATGAGAGCAGTTCTTGACAATGCTTTTATCCTGACATAATCATGTTTAATCTGCTTGTTGCTCCTTCTTGATCTCTTAGTGGCTTTTGATACCATTAACCCTGGTATCCTCCTGACTGGCTCCATAAAGTCAGAGTAAGGAGCACTCTATTATAGTGCTTCTTCTCCTTTCTGCATAACATTCCATAAAATGGAACCAACCTGAAATGTTCTACTAGATTATTGGGCTCATCTACATTGGCCAGAATATGCTGGCTCCCCACGAGTGTATACTGCCCCTGGATCAGGCTTTTTCCTCCCCCGTTACTGGCATGAAACAGGAGGAAGTCCAGACAATCACATTGGTCCATCACAGTAGCTGCAGCTGCTACTGCCCACTTTCCACTCTCCAAACCCAGGAAGCTGGCCCACAGCAGGTGAGCAAGTCCTCCTGCGTGTGAACAGCCTGGTCACATACTGCAGGCCTCCTTCCTGGCTCCTGTGGTCATACAGAGCCCAATCCGTTTTTTGCCAGTTGCAGCAGATTTTACCAGGTTTTTAAAAATTGTTTAATAGTCCTTATCCCATCGTGGCCCCACCTTTGCTCCAGAAGTTGTGAGGACTGCCCAGGGGCAAAATGGGGCAAAAACCCTGTGGCATTTGGACTGGCGGGCTCCAAGATGGATGCAAGACAGTGTAAATAGCCCATCTAGACAAGCCAATTGTCTTGCTGCCTATATGCCATCATACGATGGGGTTCTAGAGGATAGTCTTGTTTTTACTTCTACACTTTTACATCTATATGAAGCCATTGAGTAGGGTCATCAGGTAATTTGGAGTTGATTGTTGTCAGTATTGAGATGACATTCAGATCTGTTTCTCTTACACGTATGAGTCCACTGAGGCTGTGCATAATCTGGAGGCAATGGTGATCTAGAGGAGGGTTTAATTAACAGCAGCAGAATCCTGAGTGGGGGGACAGAGGTCCCCTGGGTAGGTGGTTCCCAGTTTCAAGAGTTGGGTAATTTACCTGTTCTGTCTAGAGTTCTGTTTATTGTAATAGTACAAGTCCTGATCTGATTGTCTTTTGCAGGGTGTTACTGTTGGTGATCTCTTGAACACTGTAGGACCTCTGGCTAGCCTCTGGTCTGTGCATGCCTAAGTTGTTAGGGTCAGCATGAATATGTTTTGAGAGAGAGAGAGAGATAATAAAGCATGAGAGATGAAGATTAAAGACATTTTGATTACTAAGATTTGCTTTGGATATTTTTTTTCAGATTTCTTTTTAAAGACAACTAAATATAATCTGTCAGTCAGATAAAAGTGATTGCTTGCTTTTTGGCAAATAGAATACAGTGAACACAGAATCTGGCAAGGGATTCAGTGGGTAGCAGTAGCTAGGAACATCCCAATTCAGATCTGCATTTTGAGTAGATTCAAACATTTATACATCCAATTTAAGCCTATTTGGGTTTCATACAAAACCATGCACACAGTTAAGGGCACATACCCAGAGTGTTGAGCTCATAAAAAGACAGAACCCTAATGTGAATGAGAGCAGTTCCTGCCAATGCTTTTATCCTGACATAGGGCTTATGTACATGAGCCCCCTCTTGGAGCTATGCAGTCCAGATGATGCAGGGCTTTTGTCTTGTTTTGCCCTGGGCAGTCCTCAAAATCCCTGGGGCCAAGAAGGGGAAAGATGGGTTTGAGTCTGATAAAACATTTTAAGAAATACCTGGTGGGGGGACTGTTTAGCCAAAATAAAATGGATCAGGCCCTGTGTGACTGCAGGAGCCTGTTCTGGCACACCGGCCCATCACTGTAGCTGTTGACAGCATCATTCTTCAGGATCCAGGAAGAGGGCTTGCTCATGTGCTGCAGGGTGCTTGCCTGAATCTGGAGAGTAGGACATAGGTGGTGGCAGTGGTGGCTGCAGGGACAAACTGGCATGCTCATCTAGCCTCTGGCCAATTTTGTCCAGGTAAATGGGGAGGAATGAGCCCATGTAGATGAACCCATAGTCAGGTTGCATCTGTTGACTTTTACAGTGGCTTTACATGAGCTCATACTCCATTCATCTTCCCATTGATTCTTCCATCTTTTATCTGAACAGGGGAAACCTGCATAGGGCCTTCTAATTGCAAGTGTGAGAACCTGGTGAAGCCCTGGGTCTATCAAGCAAGCAGAAGAGCAGTTTGTCATTTATAATGCTAGAAGTTTTAGAGTCCTCTAGGAGTACATCAAGGGCTTCTCTGAAGTAGTGATGGTTGGATGCCTCCTGTACAATTCACTTGGGTTTGAAAAAAGAAACATTTGTTTCCTGAACCCCAGAAAATTGCTCAGTTTACTCTAAGCCACGTTAAGAATCAAATTAAACACTGACATGCACCTAATAATTTCATTGGGAGCACAGTGGGGCTCAGATGCCTTATCAAAATTTTTATTGAATCTCCAAATGCCTTTCTGTCAGTCTCCATACACTTTGCTTATTTGCTCACCACCCAACATCCACCTGCTCATTTACCTTTCTTCATGCCATATTGTGGTGATGGATGGAGGGAAGAAGTCTTTCTCTCCTCTTTCTCTCAGGCATCTGGCATGTTTCTATGATTGTGAGCCCTCACCAGAAGCACGGGAAATGTAGTTTTCCTATTGCTGCTGAATAATGCAGAGATGAGAGAAGTTGGCAGAGAGAGAGGAATTGCCTGAAAAACTTACAGAGCTGCAATGCTCACCTGGTACATTAAGGAAATTTTCACATGGCGAAATTATTCCCCGGGGAGATCAGGACAGAAACGGGGCTGTTCCAGTAGCAGCACCCCATTTCGCAAGCCCCCTTCTTTCTCGCAATCTCCCGTCATCTTCCCTCCAGGCTGCTTACATTTCTCTCCGGCTATGTTTTACTAACAAAAGTTCTTCGTTAGTAAAAAAATCATGGAACTTACCGGGAGAGAAATGGAAGCATGGAGGGAAGACGATGGGAGATCGTGAGAAAGAAGGGGACATGTGAAATGGGGCGCTGGTACTGGAACAGCCCAGTTTCTGTCCCGATCTCCCCAGGGGAAAATTTCCCCATGTGAAAATCTTCTAAGGTGAATGATATGAGTCACTGAGATGAATATTGCCAAGGAAACAATTATGAAACTCCATGGCATCATTCCTTTTTGTAGATCAATAATGTTAGACAATTTTACCTGAAAGACAGAGTGGTTTTTTCATTGTGGCTCTTCCACTGTTCCCCTGAGGGGAGTTTGAGGTGTGTTCTAGGTTTGGTGAGTGCTTTATATAAACTGATATGGCATCCCAGACCTCTGCAATGTGCAGTGGAATTTGAGTAAACAAATCAATGTGAAAGGGGTTCCTTAAGGGCAGGAAGTTTAAACATTTGTGGATAAAATTATGAAGCACACAAGGTTGCTTGCACTTGCTCTAGCCATTGTGGGATATATCCAAGGCTGCAGAAATATGTACATATATTTATGGCTTTTCTTCGCAAACGAAGATTCAGGAAGGACTCGTCCTGCGCTTTCTGCAAGAGCGCTGATGACTAAAAAGGCCAATCCAAGATAAACAAGTCTGGTTGCAGAAAGCACAGCAGAAGGTCTCCTTGGGTGATGTTTCTGGGTTGTGATTCTTTCTGAGTTGTCATTTCTCTTCAAGACTTGTTCGGTGTGAGTTCTCAAATAAGGCTGCAGCATTGTGGATAGTGCACCTCCATGTCTCCCGATGTGAGGCCAGGGCAGACCATTGTTGGTGATCAATTTGGCCGAGCCTGAGATGTTGTTTCAGGGAGTCCTTGTATCGCTGTTTTGGAGTACCCCTCTTACACTGACCCGTGACAAGTTCACCGTAGAGTACTATTTTTGGAAGGTGATGGTCCTCCATCCTAGAAATGTGCCCTGCCTAGTGCAGCTGCGTTCTCAATATCATGGCCTCAATGCTGGTGATCCCTGCTTGCTCAAGGACAGCAACATTCGTCACATAGTCAGACCAGTGTATATTTAGAATTGTGTGTATACAGCACTGATGAAAGCATTCAAGGAGTCGTAAGTGTTGGCGATATGTGACCCATGTTTCAGACCCGTAAAGGAGAATAGACAGTACAATGGTTCTATACACACTGCTTTTTGTGTGTCGCCTCAGGTGTTTGTTACTCCAGACTCTTTTGTAAAGTCTTCCAAATGTGCTATATGCCTTTGCTCATCTGTGATCTTTCCCAGTGTGCTGATTGGCTACTCAGGAAATACACCCAACCAATCACCACCCACATGCAAATTCCCTCTACACCTCACAATCCACTCCTGCCACTCAATCTGCATGCCCCCCAGCTTCACAAGGGCCCCTCCCTCCCCTCATTCCCTCAGCCACTCACCAGTCATGGGCTGCGATGGGACCCAAACAGTCAACTGGCGGTGGGACAGCACTGCTGCCATGACGGCAGGACCCAGATAGTCAACTGGTGGTGGTGGAGGGACACCACCGCTGCCACATCAGCAGGACCCACACACTCAACTGGTGGCAGCAGGAAGCCTACTGGGCATTTTGGGGGGAGGTTTTTTTTAATGGTGCATGTTACGCCGGGCACAGCTAGTTGTCATAAAATAAGCCAGTCACTTCGGCAAAGTCCCATGCGTACTTACCGAGAAATAAATCTCACTGTAAGTTTTTCGTGGGTTTTTCCCAGGCTGTGAGGCTGTGTTCTGGAAGAGTTTATTCCTGATGTTTTGCCTGCATCTGTGGCTGGTATCTTCAGATATGTGTTTAGTTGCACTTATTCCCTAGTAAGTGTTTTTAGATTACAGCTTTAACCTTCTTCTGGCTCACTAATGGATATTCCTTCCACATTGGTGATGTCAGTTGATTCCTTTATAAATAGCAAGGACTGCATGAGAGGTGGGAATCATGTGGTCCTCTAGATGTTGTTGAACTGCAGTTCCTAACATATCTCAGCACTGGCTATGCTGACTGGGAGATGCAGTCCAAAAACATCTGGAGGGCTACACAATTCATTTTCCTGGATCACTTGATCCCATAGTCATCTCTGTCAGCTACAAGGCCTTGTCAAAACTCAGAAGGGAATCAGCAGAGTTGCATAGCATATCCTCCGACTGTCCTGATTGGGCAGGGACAGTTCTGATCAATCCTCTGTCATCCCACTTTTTAAAGCAGTTTTAAAGATGTCCCAATTTCTTTCTCCTCCGCTCAATTCCCCCTTTTATCCTCAGCTTATTTCCATTGTTGCAAGCTGAATTCAAAGTACAAAAGCAGTGTGCATTCAATTAACTCAGCAGGAAGGGGGCAGAGTCTTGCCACTCCTAGTAGGCTCAGGCAAAAGCAAACTGCTGCAGCCTCTCCTGGCTTGTGTGTTCTTCCTCATTAAAAACTTTTGTCATCTTGACCACATCCTGATGTTGCCTGGTCACATAGGCCATGACTTTCATCTGTGAAATGTTATATGGTATCGCATAATAATAGGTTCAGATATATCCTAAAGGTGTGTCTGATCGTCTGTTTAATAACTGAGTAGGTCAGCCCCCAAGAGGCAACTACATGTCCTCTAACAATAAAGATGAAGAAATAGAATGCTGATATTGAAGGGACAGAAAACTTAGTTTGCAGTGAATTTGCTACCTGATATATATTTTTCATAGTTTTAGAAGAAGAGAGCCTCACTTTAGCACTAGTTCTTTCTGATAACTGTATGTAATGCAAATGATAGACTACACTCAGACATGGGAACTAAAAATATATTTGTAGCTATTTACAAATATACATTGAACTGCAAGCATGTAGGCAACACTGTGCAAGTGTTTTGGGGGGGAGGAAGCAATTTTGTGGAACAGAGAACAAAGTCATGTGAACAAATCTGAGCCTCACATCTTTTTTCTTTCTTTTTAAAAGAATTGTATGCTTCATTGACAAATAGACAGAGCAACAGCATGCTATAAAATCATCCCTTTTATTTTAAATGGAGCCTCATTAGCACACATGAAATTCTCTCAGAGTTGCCATAATCTAATTTTCCACATCCAAAGTCAATTGGCATATTGTACCCTTTTTTTCATGATGCAAATCATGTGGTAACCAACATACATACACAGGGGCCATCTATACGGTAAAAAAAGTACGTACAGCGTTCAGAAGATCAATCATCTGTACACATGGCCGTTTGGATGCATACGTGTCATTTGGAAGGGGGGCTAGTGAATCCCCTGTAAACTTCGTGGATTTGGTGTTCAGGAGAATTAGCGAATCTCGAGCTAAAATCCATACAGCCATTCATATTGTCAATGGTCTGTACACCCCATTTTACTTGTGTTTGCACTTACCTGAATTTGCCAACGATGACCTTTTTTTAAAAAAAGATATCCAAGGTGCAATTGAGCTATTTTTTCACTTTAACATAAAAGCAAAAAAAGAAAAAGAAACCAATACCCCATTTTCTTGCCTTAGCCACACAGTGGTTCTCAACTTTTAGTCTTTCAAATGTTTTGGACTTCAACTCCCAGAAGTCTCAGCCAGTATGGCCAATGCTGAAGAATTCTGGGAGTTGAAGTCCAAAACACTTGGAAGACCAAAGGTTGAAAACCATTAGGTGCTTGCCTGCTAAGCCAAAAATCCAACATGGCAGCAGAGGGTGCTTACCTTGCTAGCAAGCCCTGCCCCCTGCGCTCATCCAGCCAATCAGATTTGCGCTTCCTCTCATTTGGGCAAGCAAATCAGATTGACTCACTTGTCCTAATGAGCAGAAATGTGCAACCTCACATTGTTTTTGTTGTTGTTGTTGTTGTTTAAAGATGCAGAATGCCGCGAAGGCTTTTCTGGTGAGTTTTTTCCAGTTTTGCCCCCCCCTTCACAATATGGCAAAATCAGGTGGAGTGCCATTAAGACACGTAGGATTCTCCTCACATTCTGTGAGGAGTTTTTTTCACTGTTTGGACAACCCCTTACAGTAACATCAGAAAGAAGTTATGCAATACAAAATAAAAGTGCTGAATTTGATAGTTAGGAATTAGGGTTTTATTTCTTTTCTTCTTGTGGATTGTGTTAATGAAAGGAATGTGAGCTATTATTACTGTAAATAGTTAGGTTAAAAAAGGAAATAATAGATAAGAGAGGTGAAATTAATATTATTAAATAAGAAAACAGAGAATACGCAGGAAGTCTTATTTTTATTAAGGGGAGGGGGGAGGAAAGGGGTTGCAATATTTAAATAATCATGTAATAAGCTAAATATCTCACAGTCATAAATGCTGAGATTAAACAATCCATTAATAATTCCAACTAACATCTAGAATGGAGGCAAGCCAGGGTAGGGAAAAATAAACCACAATATGGAAAAAAAAAGCCCACCCTCTTTAATCTGGCAGGATGGAACGAATTGGGCCCTGCATGTCTGTGGGAGCCTATCCCAGCATGCCATATCTTGCTGCTGTTGCCAGCTCCCTGGCTCTCCCAAAAGCCATGCAGGGGGCCTTCATTCACATGTTGTGGGCCTCCTTCCTGGCTTCCAGTCAGCAGAGAAAATGGTGGTGGCTGCTGCAGTGACCAGAGCCAGGCTATGCCAAAGGGGAGCTGGCGTATCCTGGCTGGTGTAGATAAGCCCTCTGTTCCCATTAGCATTTCACCATCGTCTCTATGTGGTGGCCCTACTGTTTCCTTGTTCTTCCTTTTATTCTGAACATAGCAAAAAACAAAAAAACACTACCCATTGTTATTATTTGTAACCCTCCTATTTGTAAAGCTCATTATGAGCTTTAGCTTTTCTGGCTTTCACCCTACACTTTCTGACTTTCCCCCTATTGAATATTAATTTGTACTCCTCTTTGGTAATTTCACCCTTCCGCTTCTTATATGCTTTTCTTTTAAATTTCAGTTCATCTGTAAGTTCTTTGTACATCCACCCTGGTTTCTTTAGACACCTCCCGATTTTCTTTCTCTTTCAAATTATTTGCAATTGTGCCTTCATTATCTCACCTTTAAGAAACTTCGATGCACCCTGAACTCCCTTCCCTTTGAGCATTTCACACCCAATATTTCCCTAAGCTTACTGAAATCAGCTTTCTAAAGTCCAGAATATATTTATGATTATGTCTGGCTTCCCCTTTCCTCTGTATAACAAATTCCAAGAAGACATGGACTGCTGGCACAATACAGAAATAGTGCAGTTTGACACTGCTTTAACTGCCATGGCTCCCTCGTATGGTATCCTGGGATTTGTAGTTGTGGAATTTATAATTTTCAGCCAGAGTGCTCCAGTGTATCATCTAACTTCAAACTCCAAGATTTCATAGCATGGAACCATGGCAGTTAAAATGGAATAATAGTGCCATAATTCTGTAGTGTAAATGAGCCCCATAGTCAAAGTAGAGAGAACGTTGCGAGTCAGGTCTCTAGTGCAGTGAATTCTGCAAGGTATGATATTTCATATTTTATGTAAGGTTAAATAAATGTGTCCCTAAGTCACTCAGTTTCTGTGCCTTGCCTATTTATTTCAGATGTGTGTTGAATGACATTAGATTTGGAAATATGGACAATTTAAAAAAAGGTATTTAAACCTATCCATACCCAACATGTTTAATATTATTTTGGCTATATCTGCACTGCAGAAATAATCCAGTTTGACACCACGTTAACTGCCATGGCTTAATGCTGTGGAATCCTGGGCTTGTAGTTTGTTGTGGGACCATAGCTCTCTCATAGAAAAGACTAACTATATCACAAAACTAAAATCCCAGAATTCCATAGCATTGAACCATGGCAGTTAAAGTAGTGTCAAACTGCATTATTTCTGCAGTGCAGATGTAGCCAGGGTAACATTAAAAATGTTGGGTATGGATAGGTTTAATTAACTTGTTTTAATTGTCCATATTTCCAAATCTAATGTCATGAAATTCACATCTGAGATAAATAGGCAAGGCACAGAAATAGACAAGGCACATTATTTCTGCAGTGTGTGAGCAGCCATGGTAACTCCCATCCCAGGATCCCACTATTTTCACTCTATTGACCTGTTTATCTCTATTGGTTTGGATCAAATCAATGTTGCTTCCCCTTGTTGCTTCCTCCACCTGTTGTAAAATGAAATTCTCTGCAAGGCTAGTGAGGAATTTATTGGACCTTATACTCTTGGCAGTTTCTCACTAATTTCTGGTAAACTGGCACTGCCTTGTGTTAGAATGCCCTACTATCTCCTCCCCATGATACCTCATAGTTGGAAACATTGGACACTTTTCTTGGTCAGCTAGGCTGAGGAAAACCAAAGGTTAATTGGAGGTCACAATGACTGGGGATGTGTCTGGAAATATAATGGCAAGAAAGCCCAAATTAGGATTATGCAGAAAATCCTTTGGTAATCACAGTCATTAAGGAGGTATGTGCTAATCCTTTCCTCCAGTCCTGGGCATCTCAGCAATAAGTCAATCCAGCAATTAAGTGACCATTCTTTAATCTATTCCTATGGGAATCTTCCCTACACCCCCTCCTATCCAACCTTTCAAGGTTGTCACAAACCAATCAATTTCTATCTCCCAGCAATTAAAGCAATCAGTTAAGTTTATGTTTCCTTTGTCTATCCCATGAGAAAGCCATCCAGGCTTTGACATAACCAGAGTACCCCTTCAGGATATGAAATAGGGTATAAATATTAGTAAAGTGTACCACAGTGGACAAACCCAGCCACTCTCTTTCTTGGTGCACTCTGGATCAGAACCTCCGGTGCCACCCTGTCTGAGAATCTTTACTGCATGACACTTTTCTCCAAGACTGGTAACTATCACCCTATATTCCTGAATCTCTCCCTCTATCCACTCTCTCTGCTATAACCTTGTATGGCTCTTAGGCATATGTGTTGTGTGTGAGAGACTTCACTTTGTGTTATTCTAATAAAATACTCTATTTCACTTTAACTGGAGTGCTCTCTACAGCTAGTACATACAGTAGGTGAAAAGATCCCCCAAGTTACCCTCCTCTCACAGGCTTCCATTTGAACTAATAATTCTCCCAGATAATAACAGAGATCTTGGCATGATGGGTGGGTCTCTACAGAACCCTGCACCTCTTGGGGTAACACCTGAATAGGCCAGATATTATGTTTTGCTCTTAAATAAACAAGTAAACACTAAGTTGTCTTCATGGTAGCCATCTGGTTTTTCTGAGATTAAGTTCAGAGTTTTTGGGGAGATGGTCCAACTGTTACATAATTTTCTGGTTTACTACCTAGCTCATTGTCTTCAGAAATGGAAAGCATCCCACTATTTTATATAACAGATTGGTGATTCCCAGAAAAGCAATTCCCTGACTTTGTTTCCCCCACTTCTCTTCCCAAGAATATCTAATCAGAAGGCTAGTCATGCTTTCTCTCACACCATCCTCTCTGTAAGGAACTCTGCAAAACCATAATGGATTTTCAGACAACACTTGATTTAGCTTTATTGGAACTGTTAAAAGTGCTTCTAAGAAATTGCTAACTCAACTCTCTCAAAGCAATATAAGTTGTCTTGTTATGAAATGCCAAGTAAAACACCAATGGAAATGGTTAATGATACATATCTAAGAAACTGGAAATATGAATAACTAAAAATAATGGCTATATAAAAGGGAAGAAACACAAAGTCACAAACAAGTTCCAAGTGAATTCTTAGTAACTGATTTGAACCTGATCACAAATTGTTGTGATTGATATCTGTTAAACAAAATAAGAGTTTGGAATTCATGGAAACCTGTCACCTAGGTCAAACATTTTAAGAAGGGTCTATAATGAGTTTATAATGGACTGTAAGAACATTAATAGCGGGGCTATAAAACAGTGGTCAAGATCCATAAGAATGGTCTGGTTTGAAATGAGATAGAAGATCTTGAGCCCATGTATGTGTGTTGGTCAGCTGCAGCAATCCTATTCAAAATAGATACTTATTATACTAAGGAAATAGTGCTTACGTTGGACACAATAAGTATATTATACTTAAACATAACAAGTCACATTTAAGAAATATCCTTTCTCCTATTAAACACTGGAAGCTGGTCCACTAGGCCAAGTGGGCACTGCCTCATTAAACCACAGTCTTTCCCCAACCAGTACATTCCAGTCTGCTACATTACTCTATGGGGAAGCATTGGCTGTAGCTTCCTACATAATCAGTCCCTCAGTCTTATCTTTGCAGTACTCAGCCCTTTCTTTCAAAGATTCACAGTCACACAGATCTTTTCCTCTTAAAGATACAGGACCATATTTGTGAAACTACAGCAGCCATGCCATCTACCCAGCCCAGGCATAAGTATCATGCTAGGTCACTGGGCCTCTCAGTATTCTCTTTTTTACCCACCTTGTTGCTTCTCCCTAGGAAGAGATCATCAAGACCTGGTGTATGGATATTTCTGAAATAACTGACCAACCAAAAATTCAGAGGATAATGAGGGGCTTACAGCCCAGACCTAGTGTTAGGATGTGTACAGCATCTCTGCCAAGATGTGCATGTCTATGAAATGGAACCACTTTCAATTCTGAAATGGAACCACTTTCAATTGTCTGGCCAAGGACACAGAAAGGTTAGCTTTAGCTAAAAGGGCTTTTCCTGGTCAAATCCTGTAGCTAGCATCCATATAAAATAACTAATAAATGTTGAACTCGAGTGTCTACCATCACCGATTTTGCTAGAAACCTGATCAAGCTATTGAAATATTGAATACCTCCAGAGAAGATTCTCTCTGATAGAATCATAGAATCACACAGTTTCAAGGGCCTCAGGGGCCATCAGGTCCAACCCCTGCTCAGTATAGGATCTCCAGCTAAAGCATTCCCAGCAGGTAGCGGTCCAGCCTCTTTCTGAAGATGTGCAGATGGCAGCACTTCCCTAGGTAATTGGTTCCATGGCAGAACTGCTTTTACTGTCAGGAAGTTCAATAAAAATCTACCCTCCTGTAACTTAAAAACATTAGACCTGGTCTTACCCTCTGGGGTAGCAGAGATCAAACCTGCACCCTCCTTTCTATGAAAGCCCTTGAGGTATTTAAAGAATGCAATCATGTCACCCCTCAGTCTTCTCTTCACCAAGCTGAACATGCTCAGTTTTTAAAAAAAATGGATGAAAAATCCAGCAGAGTACTTCTGGGTGCTGCCTTGCCAGAAAGCCCTCCCCCATGCACGTCCAACCAATCTGATCTCCAGTTCTGCCCTTTCCGAGAATGTGCAGCAAAGCAAATCAGTTGTCCTAATGAGCAATAATGTGCATTTCCTCACATTATTTTTAAAAATACAGCAAAAGCCACAAAGGCTTTTCCCACATAGTTTTTGCAGTTTTTGCCCCCCCCCCCCACTTTCCAAAAATAACGAATCACTGCAGAATATATTCCCATATGAAGTTAGTGTCTCCACAGCCAGCCTGCAACCTTGCTGACTCCTCCTCGCTCTTTCCTTTGTTTCACTCTCACTGATGCTTCACTAGCTCCCTCCCTGGATTTCCAAACCTTCCCCCCCCCCAAAAAAAAATCAGCCAGAATGTTCAGTCATTTTCCTAATGCTTCCCATGCTGTGGGTGCAAATCTTGCATGCTGCTGTTTTTAGGAAATGCTTTAGAAGTCTCCTCCAATGTGCAGCAGGGACAGGTTTGCTTCCGAATATATCTAAACCCCCACCTAAAGCACAATGGCAATTGCAAATCAAAGGATCCTTCAAAAGCATTTCCTAAGAGCAGCAGCATGCAAGACTTTCCTCCAGAAGCATTTTTCTGACGGGAACAGCAAATGACAGGCTGGGGGGGTCAATCCTGTGGGAATTTTTTTCTTTCTTTCTAAAATGCAGTCTGGATAAATGTGATTAACAACACAGCTTGGTTCAAATAAAGCCTTGTTGATCTTGCCTATGATGATTTTTTTTACCTAAATTTGTGCACATCTTCTTGATTTTCTAGTTATTTAAACTCCACCCACCCCCAAGCACACACACACCACCACCACCACCACCACCACCTTTCTTCTGTTAAAGTTAGCTCCCAGACTTGAGACTTGACTTGAAAGTATCTTGCAAGGACTTGAGACTCAATTTGAAACCTGAAGGTAGGGACTTGAGACTTAACTTGAGAGGTGGGGTAAAGGACTTGAATACATCACTGGCAGTAACTGTGGTAGGCCTCTGCCAAGATGGAGGAGTAGCTTTGTTCAATACGTTTGAATTTGTTTGACTCTCTCTGGACTGGAGTATAACATAAGCATGTACTGCATTGTTTTGTGCATTTAAGTCATTTCCAACTTATGGCTCCCCTAAGGTGGACCTATCACAGGGTTTTCTTGGCAAGATTTGTTCAGAGGGGGTTTGCCTTTGACTTTCTCTTAGGCTGAAAGAGAGTGACTTGCCCAAAGTCATCCAGTGGGTTTCCATGGTTGAGCAGGGATTTGAACCCTGCTCTCCAGAGTCCTAGTCCAATGCTCAAACGGCTCTCCTGAAGTATCAGTTCATTCAATCTTTTAAACGTCACATCATCAAGGGAAGAATTTCTATCATCTCCCTCCCACTACCACTATTACATGTTAGCTAGATACTTCAGTATTGCATTTACATCAGGACTTAGTTTTTCTGTCGCACTGAATCTAATATTGAAAAGTATACTTTTAACTAACTATCTAAACCAGTGCTATTCAAGCTCTGTGATGTGGCTGATGGCAAATTTTCCCCAATGTGCAAGGGACTGGTATCACATTTGTGTCATCGTATTATCTTATTTGCATAGTTTCTTGGAAACCTATCATCGACAGGCATTACATAGCATTGACTGATCTAAATAACCATCCTATAAATAGAAATCAAAACATGTAAAATTGTAGTGAGAGATTGTGCTGATTTCTGCTAGGCTGACTTGAGAGATAATACAACTAACTTTATACAAGCTCTTTCCAGACTATATTAACAAACACTTGTTCTCTCCTCTGCTTGTTTTCTACACTTTTAAACAGGGTCTAAGCCTATAGGTTTTCCCAAGTTGGTTAATATATATTCAGCCTTCTTCAAGACATATGTCAAGGAGCCCTGTTGGCACAGTGGTTAAATGCTAGTATTGCAAGCCACAAGGTTATGAGTTTGATCCCAGAAGGCTCCAAGGTTAATTCAGCCTTCCATCCTTCCAGGCAATTAGGTAAAAAAACAATGTAAACCCCTTAGGGAGTGCTTTGGTACTGATAAGCAGTATATAAATATCAATGCTATTGCTATTACTGTTATAGTTCCCTTTGTGCCTTCACCAAAAATGGGTTACAGGTGAAGGAAATATTATTATAAAATATATCTATTTGAAATATACCCAGGCTTTAAGCTATGTGGGAGAGCTTTTTCTCATTCCCACAACCATCACAGGTACACCTGGTGAGGATATGTCAAAGATCCTTCTCAGTGTGAAGTCGAAGACTTTCACGGCCGGCATCCATAGATTTTCCTTGGTTTTTTTCCAGGCTGTGAGGCTGTGTTCTGGAAGTTTCTTTCTGATTTTTCACCTACATCTGTGGCTGGCATTTTCAGAGAATGATTGGGTAGGAGTGTGTGTGGGGTGGGTGGGTTATATACTGTGAAGCCCTGTTGGGGAGGATATGTAAATTTGTGTATTTGAATGGCTAGTTTCTGGGTGGAGATAATCCTCCTTGCATATCTCCACCCAGGAACTAGCCATTCAAATACACAAATTTACATATCGTCCCCAATAGGGCTTCACAGTATGTAACCCCCCCCCCACTCTTACCCAACCATTCTCTGAAGATGCCAGCCACAGATGTAGGCAAAACGTCAGAAAGAAACTCTTCCAGAACACAGCCTCACAGCCTGGAAAAAAACCAAGGAAAAGCCTTCCTAGTGTCTCCTCCCAGGTTGTAGAACTTCCTTGCACAAGACATTCAGTTGGCCTCAGTGATGGCACTAGGTGTGTGTGGGGAGGCTGAGCTGTCACATCCGTCCACTTGGCCCATCAACTTGTCACGGATTTCTTTGTCCCTCTGTCTCACAGAGACAGAAGGAACAGCATATAGCAGAGCTGCAGCCAAAAGCATGTGTTGTGAGCAAAAATTGCATCTCTCTCTGGCTTTTCTTCACAAACGAAGATTCAGGAAGGACTCATCCTGCACTTTCTACAAGCGTGCTGATGACTAAAAAGTCCAATCAGAGATAAACAAGTCTGGTTGCAGAAAGCACAGCAGAAGGTCTCCTTGGGTGATGTTTCTGGGTTGTGATTCTTTCTCCGTTGTCATTTCTCTTCAAGACTTGTTCGGTGTGAGTTCTCAAGGCTGCAGCTTTGTGGATAGTGTGTCTCCATGCCTCCTGAAGTGAGGCCAGGGCAGACCATTGTTGGTGATCAATTTGGCCGAGCCTGAGATGTTGTTTCAGGGAGTCCTTGTATAGCTTTTTTGGAGCGCCCCTCTTATGCTGACCCGTGGCGAGTTCACCGTACAGTACTGTTTTGGGGAGGCGATGGTCCTCCATCCTAGAAACATGCCCTACCCAGCACAGCTGTGTTCTCAATATCATGGCCTCAATGCTGGTGATCCCTGCTTGCTTAAGGACAGCAACATTTGTCACATAGGACTTTTTTGGACAGCGATTTGTAACACAAGCAGCCTCGTCCCCATTGTGAGGCTGCTGCGCTGCAGGGGGCTGTTTCAGATGAAGCTGTGCCCGCGCCGATACTGTTGCGGAAGAGCTGGGAGGCTGCAGTGCCATATTTGGCAATTTCTTAATCATGAAAGTTGACTTTGATTAGGAAATCACCAAATATGGCACTGCAGCTTCCCAGCTTTTCCACAGCAGTATCGGCGTGGGCACAGTGTCATCCGAAACGTCCCCCCCCTGCAGCGCAGCAGCCTCACAACGGGGACGAGGCTTCTTGCGTTACAAATCATGATCCGAAAAAGTCCATAATCAGTCCAGTGTATATTTAGGATTGTGCGTATACAGCACTGATGAAAGCATTCGAGGAGACGTAGATGGTGGCGATAGGTGAGCCATGTTTCAGATCCATAAAGGAGAATAGACAGTACAATGGCTCTATACACACTGATTTTTGTGCTTCGCCTCAGGTGTTTATTACTCCAGACTCTTTTGTAAAGTCTTCCAAATGTGCTATATGCCTTTGCTAATCTGTGATCGCTCTCTTTGCCAGTCTTGGCATCTGAGGAGATGATGCTTCCCAGGTAGGTGAACTGCTGAACGGACTTGAGCACAGATTTGCCTACGGCAATGTGGGAATCGTAAAAAAGCCAACGGAATCCAAAATGTCTTTTGCTGCTTTATTTAAAGTTAAACAAATTTACATTTTGAATAAGGGATAAACAGTTAAGACACAGAGCTCTCATTCTGCTCTGTGCCTCTCAAAAGATTCCCTCAGACTACTGGAAAATACAGCTTACACACACTGAGTTATCCCCTCCTTTATAATAAAAACTCTTATCAAACTCTCAGAGACAAAGAGGCACCCCTGGCTTCTCTCACTTATCTTTCAACCTTGGAAACCAGGCACTGACAAGAAAAAAACATACTGGCAGCCTGACTGATTTATAACCTCAACAAGACTAACTGACTCTTTCTTTTGCCTAGTGATAACAACTATCTTGAGGGTCTCATGGATTTTAACTGCAACACCCATTTTCCCTGACATGAACTGTATCAGGGGAAGGGGGAACACCAGCCTTAGTGAATGGCCTTAGGTTGGTCTTTTTCTGTTTTCTTTCCAGTGCCATGCAAAGACTTTGGGCCTCTATACACTGTAGAAATACAGCTATTTGTCACCACTTTATCCACCATAGTTCTATCCTAAGGAATCCTGGTGTTTGCAGTTTGGTGAGGTACTAGAGTTATCTGTTAGAAAAGGTTAAATAGCTCACAAAACTACAACTATGGTGGACAAAGTGGTGTCACACTGTTGTATTTCTGCAGTGTAGACAGGAACTACACTGTCCATTTTATATAGACAGAGTTTTGGCTCTTAACATGTTGTGGCAGAATAGGACAGTTCTTATAGAGTGTGCTGTGCTTTTATCTTTTTTATTATGATTGAAATGTGTTTTAAACTGCGCTTTTAATAGAATTGTTGTTTATTTAATGGATTTTTAACTTTTGCATGAATTGTTTTTAGCTATAATTTGTTTTAATTTGTTTAAGCCACCTTCTGTCCTGTGAGAAAGGCAGGATATTGAATACATATGTACATACATGCATACATAACTGGCAAAAACAAGGACACTTTTGCTTCTTGAAACCCCCCCCCCCAAAAAAAGTTAATATATTGTGGAGCCATCAGCAATATAAGCTAAACTGGTCAATACATTTCCTTTCTCATCAAGTGGTAAAATTATTTTCATTCTAGAGTCTAGAATGGGATGGATAACTGCAGTGGGTCTGGGGCCACTGAGGTCTTCACTGACACCAAATAAATGCACAAATAAATGACAAAGGGAACGAGAGAGGGAAAGAGAAGATCAGGAGTGGGTGGGAGTTCACTTTTGGTTTAGAAATGTAGAGTAATGAGTAACCATTTTAAAAAGTGAATTACGTCTCTGGGGGTATTTCAGGAAATGTAATTTATGCTGGGGGTGTCAACATGCCCTACTATCCCTCCCCATGAGAATATGTAACTCTACATATTAGACACTTTGGGGGTTCACTTTGGCTGAGAGGTTAGGCAGATTGGAGGTCAGCCAAAGGTCACAGTGACCCGGGATATGTCTAGAAATATAATGGTGGGAAAGCCCAATTAAGATTATATGGAAAGCCCCTGCAGTAATGGGTTTATGCTAATGATCCAGTCATTAAGAGGTATGTATTAATCCTTTCTTTCAGCCTTGGGCATTTCAGGCAATAATTCAATCATGCAAACAAGTGACCATTCTGCATTCCATACCTTAATAGAAATCTCTCCTCACACTCCCTCCTGTTCAACCTTATGAGGGTGTCACAAGCCCAACAATATTTTTATTAAAACCATCAGCTGAGTTTCTCTTCCTTTTGTCTATCCTGGCTTCGTTATAACTAGCTCACCCCTTCAAGGCATGAAATAGCTTATAAATATAATGTCTCCGACCCTAGCTAAATGTGCCAGAGACTGAGGGACCCCTCCATTCTGCCAGGTTTCTCTGTGCATTGCAAGGTTTGCTTTTACAAAGGTTTTATATATATATATATATATATATATATATATATATTTTGAAGCCATAGTATGTTGAATCTGTGAATGCAGAACCCATGGATGCATATTATTCTGCACCCCAAATTCTTCTGTGATGAATTTAATGTTAAACTTGTTCAATCATGCTGGGTTTTATGCTGTGACTTCCTTTTCTCAAGGCCAACATTTCATGCTTCTTAGAATAAATGGCACAAAAATAATTTGCATACCCCTTGTAAACATGATACAATGGAGTTGTATCAACCTCAACCACCACTGCTGCAATATCAATGCTCTACTTGAATTTAATTAATTCCTTTGGAAGGAAGGACAGTGTTATACTAAACACAAAACATTTTCTTTAAGACGAGTATCTCTATTCCAGAAAAATGAAAAGGAGGCATCACAGTGAGAAATGTTATTTGGACTGTGTAATACATCTAAAGAGCTCTGCATTTATTGACAAGAAAGATAACTTAGTTTAATAAATAAAGGCATGCCATAGGAGTAGAATCATAAACAGTAGTTGTGGTTAGCAGCACAACAAAGTACACGGAAACCTTTTGATGCTAATGAATGTGGGGGACAGTCACTGGAGTCCAGAGTCTGAAATTAATAGTTTTAAATTGGATCCTCATGAGCCAGCAAGTCTTCTAGAACCCACTTTACTTCAGAATATGTATTTGTGGGATCCTTTCTCTATATTACATATCTGGAGATGTATCTGCGAGGAAAGTTTTAAGTACTAGGAAATGTCTCTGGTTTGGATCCACTTACTTACATAGGAAAAGCAAAAGTCTGCAATGCAAAAATAGTTGGCGATCAGAATGTGCCTCCGTGTTGCCCCAATGGTCCTGGGGGGAATTCCCTCACTAAGCATTCCATTTCATGGATACAGCTGGTTTTTCACTCCTGTGCTAGTCCATTGAAATCCTGCATCCACTGGCATAGGTGTAAGAAAACATTTGCAAACAGAAAATCAGTTGAGTGATGCCTAACAAGAATGAGCGGGGGGACCCTTGGATCAACAAAACTCCTGCTGGTGGGTTTGTATTTCTTTGTTGTTTTTGAAAATATTCAATAATATTACTTCTCTAGAAGTCTACACATTGGAAACATGAAATACAAAATAAAACAGGCCAAGGTCATAGGGAGTTAGCAGCAACCCATAACAAAATCAGTAACACCAGCAGGTGGGATAAAATAGAGCAGAAATTGAAAACACTAAAGCATTTTTCTCCTACCAGACAATTTCAGGACTAGTGCCTTGTTTCAACCTCTAAGCTGGTTGGAAGGAGAATGTTCCCCCCTGCAAAGGACTTGGTATGTCAGCATGGACCTTCTTCTTGATGTGCGGATGAAAGCATTTAAAGTGCCAATACACAAAGGAGTGCCTCTCCCTTTATACGTCTGCCTGAGGACTGACACTAGAAGGGGCCTCATTTATGTTCCACCAGTGCAGACAATACTCTGTAAGATACACAGGAATGGGCCTTCTTTGCAGTAGTGCCCTGGTTGTGTAAGGCCCTTCTCTCAGAGGCCAAATTGGTGATGAATTTGGCTGCATTTCAGCACTGAGTTAAAACATGACTTTTCATTAAGACCTGTGGAGGATGTCTCTGTAATTTTTCCATTATTACATGTAGAAGACTTTAACACTTTTACTGTAAATTGTTCTATTATTTGGACTGCCACAAAGACAAAATGGTCTCAAGAACAAATTGAGCCTGAACTCTCTCAAGAAGCCAAGGTGATTAAATTGAGATTGTCATACTTTGCACATATTATGAGAAAACATGACTTAGTAGAAAAGACAATAATGCTTCATAAGATAGAAGGCAGTAGGAAAAGAGGAAGACCACATTACAGGTGGATAGACTCAATCAAGGAAGCCTCAGCCTTGATTCTGCAAAACCTGAGCAGAGCTGTTACGATAGGGTGACTTGGAGGTCTCTCATTCATAGGGTCACCATAAGTTGATGTTGACTTGATGGTAATTAAAAACAAATTTAAATACCATTAGTTTGTAAATTATATCTTACTGTTTTAAAATTTTAAGTTGCTTTGAATTGTTCACATTGATCTTGTTGTACACTGCCCAGAGATCTTTAGATATAAGGTGGGATATAAATATTTAAATAAAGAAAGAAATCTCTTTTTTCCCATTGCAATAATAGAGTTGCATCCTATTTGGGGCCTTTGGACCTCTGGGCCCTGACAAAAAGTGCCCTCTCTTCTCCCTCTCCCTATGCTTGAGACCTCTTTGTAGGTAATAGGAGTCATTGCTAGCAGAGCACTGCAGATACCTGTTGCTGTTCCTGTACAAAACTATTGATTCAGCATCAGCAATGAGGGATGGTTGTAGTAACGTTGTCATTGCTTCAATGCTGAGACCCAGGAATTCAGTCTTCTCTGGTTCTGGCCTCCATGCAACAGCTTGTCTGATCAGTCTGTTATAAATTATTATAATCACTTCACCTGTTCTGGAACCATTAAAATGTAAATTAGTGCATTCTTGCAAACAGATGCATATAAATTATCATTTGAGCCTTGAATTATTCACATACTTTTCAGACACATCACCAGCAAGGAATAAACATTGGGTCTACGGTACTTATCCATATGTTTCAAGCGCTACGTAAAATTCTGCCTTATAAATATCCAGGTCAGAAACACTTCTGTTTACAAATATTTTACTCTGCAAACACCTGTTTAAACATGTTCCAACTAAATACAATTCTGGCTTTCGACTTATTATATCTGTTTTCCTTGCATTTTCATTTCCATCAGGCTGCAGCAGGAACAAACCAGGGACACTATCAAGCTTCAGTCTCCATGAGTAGCCAGTTCCATCAAATGTTGGCTTTTTCTCAGCTGCTATCCAGATGCCAAACAATCCATCAAGCTGTAGCAGACTGAGAGAGAGACCTTGCAGCATTACACCTGCATCTGATAGGTATACAACCCAGAATGTTGATCCAGCCAGTTCCAAATGACATGTTACTTATAGTAACTTATTTTCATAAGAATGTATGTATAAGTTTATTGAATTGTAACAAGGGGTAACCTCTTTTGTGGTGGGATTGTAACTTTGCAGATGTATTATAGTTACATGACTGTCCTCACTAAATGGTGGAAGAGGAAATTGCCTACCTTAAGTACTGGCTTATTCTGTCCCTCATGCTCCTGTCTCCTGGTTCATTTTGGATGTTGAGTTGAAAATGAAATGGCCAAGGAGAGAGTATGGACATTATCAGCCTAGCATCTAAAAATGCTGTAATTCTGCGAATGAATATAGTGGGAATATTACAGCATTATAACACTTATTATTGCATGTAGCTATAATCACACAAAAGAGATGCCATGGAATTATCACGCGATGACCACTAGTGCTTTAAAAATGGGAATTTACTTCTGCAATTTGACATGGGTGAGATTTTGGTGGTTCTTGTGAGAAGACATGAGCATGCTTAAAACTCCCCAAATCCCTTAATTAATAAGTAAATGAACACACAAGCACTGATACAAACCTAAAAACATGCAAACTAAATGGGACTGTTCATAAAAAGAGTGTCCTGTGCTTCGTTTTTGCGCTCTCACCCAGACGTTTTCTCATTGGGAATGGGGAGGGGGGAAAGAGGACCACCCATTCACAATGTAATCTCACAATTACAATGGGACTTTTTTTTTCCACACCAACAATAGCACGAAAAAAGCGCTATTGATGATCTATTGATGGCTTGTCCCATGAATTGTAAATAACTTTTTCGCGGCTGGAGAACAGTGTAAGAACGTGAAGATGATGACATCATGCAGTAGTGGGGCCCATTCGCATTACCCTGACATCATAATCCCACAAGTTTTGCCGTGTCTGATAATGTACAAAATTTTGTAGGAGAACAACTTGTAGCATTCACTTTTTAAAAAGTATCTTTCAAAGGAGATTATAACACTACACGGTTATAGCACTATTATTCTACTTTAACTGCTCTGACTGCCTCCTGTGGAATCCTGGGATTTGCAGTTTAGGAAGGGGCACTTAGAACTCTCAGCCAGAGAGTCTCACTAAACTACAAATCCCAGGATTCCACGGGAGGCAGCCATAGCAGTTAAAGTGGAACAATAGCACTATAACAGTGTAGTGTGATAAAGTCCTACAATAACCATGCAGGTAACTTTTGAGAAATGTGAGTAAATAATTGATTTTTTTAAAATGGCAGCAACTGCAACAAACTCCTTTGAAAGTGACTTTCTAAGCTCTGACACAATACATGAACATTGAGACTTGGTACCTAAGTTTTATTTTCATTTTCTCCACCTATTGTTTTTGCAGTCATGACTTTCAATTTTGTAATTCTGAGGGACAGTCTTGGGACTTGTTTAACTGATCTGTAAGCCTCTGTGAGAGCTTTTCAGTTTGAAGAGCAGGATATAAAGGCTTTAAATAAAGCTGCCACAGTGCAGAAATAAAGCAGTTTGACCCCACTTTATCTTTATGGCATGGCTCAATGTTATGAAATTCTGGGAGTTGTAGTTTTGTGAGATATTTAGCCTTCTCTGTCAGAAAACTCTGGTGCCACAACAAACTACAAACCCCAGGATTCCATAGGATAGTTAAAGAGGTGTCAAGCAACATTATTTCTGCATTATTTCGGCAGTGTGGCAGTAGCCTCAGTGAAGGGTAGGCAACTGCAACTTGATGCACTTTTTTTCTCCTGCCCCTGCTCCCCAATGGGCTTCACACATTTTGACTTGGCTTTATTTTCATCACTTTGGGTTTTCATTAAGCTTTATTTTGGGCCTTTATAGAATCATAGAATTGCAGAGTTGGAAGAGACCACGAGGGCCATCCAGTCCAACCCCCTGCCACGCAGGAAATCACAATCAAAGCATCCCCGACAGATGGCCATCCAGCCTCTGTTTAAAGACCTCCAAGGAAGGAGACCCCACCACGCTCCGAGGGAGTGTGTTCCACTGCCGAACAGCTCTGACTGTCAAAAAGTTCCTCCTCATGTTGAGGTGGAATCTCTGTTCCTGGAGCTTGCACCCATTGCTCCGTGTTCCAGTCTCTGGAGCAGCAGAAAACAAGCCTGCTCCATCCTCAGCGTGACATCCCTTCAAATACTTAAACAGGGCTATCATATCGCCTCTAAACCGTCTTTTTTCCAGGCTAAACATACCCAGCTCCCTAAGTCTCTCCTCATAAGGCATTGTTTCCAGACCTTTCACCATTTTAGTTGCCCTTCTCTGGACACGCTCCAATTTGTCAATATCCTTTCTGAATTGTGGTGCCCAGAACTGGACACAGTATTCTAAGTGAGGTCTGACCAAGGCAGAATAGAGTGGCACTATTACTTCCCTTGATCTAGACACTATACTTCTATTGATACAGCCCAAAATTGCATTGGCCTTTTTAGCTGCCGCATCACACTGTTGGCTCATGTTCAACTTGTGGTCTACTAGGACTCCTAGATCCCTTTCGCACATAGTCTCATTCAGCCAGGTCTCTCCCATCCTATATTTATGCATTTCATTTTTCCGCCCTAAATGCAGTACTTTACATTTCTCCGTATTGAATTTCATTTTGTTAGCTTTGGCCCAGCTCTCCAGTCTATCCAGGTCATTCTGAATTTTGATCCTGTCCTCTAGGGTATTAGCTACTCCTCCCAATTTGGTGTCATCTGCAAATTTGATAAGTATGCCCCTAATTCCCTCATCTAAGTCATTGATAAAGATGTTGAATAGCACTGGGCCCAGGACAGAACCCTGTGGCACCCCACTGGTCACATCTTTCCAAGACGAAGAGGAGCCACTGCTGAGCACCCTTTGGGTTCGGCCGGTCAACCAATTACAAATCCATTGAACAGTTAACTTGTCTAGCCCACATTCTACAAGCTTGTTTGCAAGAATGTCATGGGGAACCTTGTCAAAGGCCTTACTGAAATCAAGGTATGCAATGTCCACAGCATTCCCTTCATCTACCAAGCTGGTAACTTTATCAAAAAAAGAGATCAGATTAGTCTGGCATGACTTGTTTCTCTGAAACCCATGCTGACTTTTTGTGATTATGGCATTGCCTTCTAAATGTTCACAGACTCTCTGTTTAATGATCTGTTCTAGAATCTTCCCTGGTATTGATGTCAGACTAACTGGACGATAGTTGTTGGGATCCTCTTTTTTCCCCTTTTTGAAGATGGGAACAACGTTTGCCCTCCTCCAGTCTGCTGGGACTTCTCCTGTTCTCCAGGAGTTCTCAAATATTATTGCCAATGGCTCTGAGATTATATTTGCCAGCTCTTTTAATACTCTTGGATGTAGTTCATCTGGTCCTGGAGATTTAAATTCATTTAGATTAAGAAGGTATTCCTGTACCACCTCTTTACTTATTTTCAGCTGGATTTCCCCTATTGTGTCCTCTGTTCCATTTTCCTCAGGTTGGTCCTCCTTTTCCTTTTCTGAAAACACTGAGGCAAAGAAGGTGTTGAGTAATTCTGCCTTTTCTCTGTCCCCTGTTAGCATTTTGCCATCTTCTCCACGTAGTGGCCCTATCATTTCCTGCTTCCTCCTTTTGCTGCGGACATACCCAAAAAAACCCTTTTTATTGTTCTTAACCTCCCTAGCAAGCCTGAGCTCATTCTGCGCTTTAGCTTTTCTGACTTTACTCCTACACATGTTCGCTATCTGTTTGAATTCTTCTTTGGTGATTTCTCCCCTTTTCCATTTCCTATACATGTTCCGTTTAAAACTTAGCTCCATTGAAAGTTCTTTAGTCATCCATCCTGGTTTCTTGAGACACCTCCCATTTTTCTTCCTCAATGGTACTGTTTGAAATTGTGCCTTCAGTATCTCCCTTTTGAGAAAGTCAAAACCGTCTTGAGGTCCCTTCTCTTTTAGTATTCTTGACCATGGGATCATCCCCAGTATTTCCCTGAGTTTATTGAAATCAGCTCTCCTAAAGTCAAGAATGCGTGTCTGACTATGCCTGGCTTCTCCTTTCCATTGTATAACAAACTCCAGGAGAACATGATCACTCTCACCTAAGGATCCCACCACTTGCACCCCATTAACAAGGTCGTCTCTGTTGGTTAGGATCAGATCTAAAATAGCTGACCCCCTTGTTGCCTCTTCCACCTTTTGGACCATGAAATTGTCTTCCAGGCATGTAAGGAATTTGCTAGACCTTGTAGTTTTGGCTGAGTTAGATTGCCAGCAAATATCAGGATAGTTGAAGTCACCCATCACTACTACATCTCTCCTTTCTGCATGTATGTTCATCTGTTCTAGAAAGGCAACATCCAATTCCTCCGTCTGATTTGGGGGTCTGTAGTAGAGTCCCACAATAACATCCCTGTTGTTTCCCTCCCCTTTAATTTTTATCCAGATGCTCTCCACCTGGCTTCCAGTATTGATGTCATGGATCACTTCACTGGTGTAAATATCCCTGACATATAATGCTATTCCTCCTCCTTTCCTGTTTGGCCTGTTTCTCCTATAAAGGTTATACCCCTCTATTCCTACATTCCAATCATGAGACTCGTCCCACCAGGTTTCAGTAACGCCTATTATATCATATTTGTTTTGTAGTGCAAGGAGTTCTAGTTCATCTTGCTTATTTCCCATGCTCTGTGCATTAGTGTAGAGACATCTGAGACCATGTGTTCCCTTTACTTGCTCCCTGTGCAAGTTTTTTTGCCTCCCACTGTTGGGTCCTTGCGCTGTTTGCCTTGTTCCCTCTATGACAGTTTGACTATTTTCTCCAGCCCTTTTGCCTTCCAGAATACTGTCTCCCTCCCCCATTTGACTCAGTTTAAAGCCCTCCTGATCAAATTCTTGAGAGTGTTGGCAAAAATGTTTCTTCCAACTGTTGTAAGATGCACCCCATCTCTTGCCAGAAGTCCCCCTGCATGGAAGCGCAGCCCATGATCCAAGAATCCAATTTGTTCTCGGCGACACCATCTACGAAGCCAGTTGTTTACGTCGGCTATTTTCCTCTCCCTTCTTGGACCATGCCCTTCAACTGGCAGAAGAGACGAGATGACCACCTGTGCGTTCATTTCTTTCAGCTTCCTCCCCAGGGCCTCATAATCTCTTCTGATCTTGGGAAAGCTGTGCCTTGCAGTATCATTGGTTCCCACATGGACCAAAAGGAAGGGGTAATGATCCGTAGGCTTGATGAGTCTTGTCAGCCTCTCGGTCACATCACAGATCTTTGCCCCAGGGAGACAACACACCTCCCGAGTCATCTTGTCAGGCCCACATACCACTGCTTCTGTACCCCTCAGCAAGGAGTCCCCCACCACCACCACACGCCTCCGCTGAGGCTTCGCAGCTGCTGTTCCTTGCGGTGGTCCTCTCAAGGTCCCCTGCTCTACCCCTGAAGTCTGTCCATGCTGTTCTTCCTCATTGTCCTTGATAAGGGAAAGGGCTTCAAATCGATTCTGTAGCTGCAAGCTGCTGGAAGAATCCCTGGATTTTCTTGTTCTGTGTGTGACATTCCTCCAGCTGTCTACTTCCTGTGTCTGTGAAGTGACCCTCTCCTCCACAGCCACTTCCTCTGTGCGGTCCCCATCCAAGAGTGTTCGTTCTGTTCTGTCCAGGAAAACCTCTTGCTCCCGAATCTGTTGAAGTGTAGCTACCCGTGTCTCTAGCTGCTGTACTTTCTCCTCCAAGAGGGCTACCAGCTTGCATTTGGTGCAGGTGAAGTTCTCCACGTCTGTAGACAAGAATAGAAACATCGCACAAGTGTTGCAAGTGACTGCTGCAGTCCCCTCAGTGTCCATGATGAGAGCTTTTAGGTAATCTAAGAACTCTTAGTTAACGCTGAGAATGCTAAGCTGTACTTTTAGGTCTGTTGTATTTTTGTTTGGTTACTGAAATTCACAGGTGTGACTCACAGGAAGGCCTCTGGCTCTTGAGGGTAAAAGGGGAAGTTCAGAAGTTCAAGCCCCTCAGCAACAAGCAGCCTCTCCCAACAGTTTTTTTAAAAAAGTTTTAAAAGTTGCTTCCTTCTTCTCCCTGGCAGGAAACTGGCAGGAAACTTGCTGTCCAGAAGCTGCTCTCCTTCTCTCTGGCAGGAAACTGGCCTGGAAAGCCTCTGCAAGGACTTATATAGAGCTAGGCTCCCAGCTCCACCCCCTAATGACTCACAGGTGTGACTCACAGGTGTGACTCACAGGAAGGCCTCTGGCTCTTGAGGGTAAAAGGGGAAGTTCAGAAGTTCAAGCCCCTCAGCAACAAGCAGCCTCTCCCAACAGTTTTTTCAAAAAAGTTTTAAAAGTTGCTTCCTTCTTCTCCCTGGCAGGAAACTGGCAGGAAACTTGCTGTCCAGAAGCTGCTCTCCTTCTCTCTGGCAGGAAACTCCTTTAGATAGATTGATAGATAGGCTGATAGATAGTATGAGCAATAGACTTCACATACTTATATCTAAGTAGAATGCAGAATAAGATCTGATGAAGAATGCACTTCTAATTTACAGCTTAACAAGTACAAAAAATGATGCCCCAAATAGCAGTTTGGGGGTGCTAAAATTAAGCAGCCGGGACTCATTAGGTTCCCTGTTTCTTTATTCCATTTTGATGTCAAATAACCATATCTATCTACCACAGAAACTCTGTTAGAATTATGTTTGCTCTCCCTGATTGGATTTGGAATGAAAAGTTTTCTCTCTCCATGGACTGATTCCTTTCACTGTCTAATCAACAACATGGCCAGAATCCCAATTATCAGTTAGGGACTTGATGAATCTACTTTGAGAATATTAATTTAATGGTTGAAATACCAGCCAATAGATTGAATGCATTATGTTGGTTTTGGCTTCAGGGAATTGCATGCTGGTATATTTTCCTTTTTCCTGACCAAAAAAAAAAATGTTTAAACCAACACTTTAAAGTGAAGCTACTAAGAATGCAACTGTATATCCCATTCATTCTGTAACATGATAAGTAATCAAAATAGAGAGATGAGATCTGTATATATTTATATATAACTATATATTTTTTAAAATAATTCAATAACATCATGATATTAAAAGAAATGGTGTTTCCTATTTTACATGATTTTTACATATTAGGTCATATATGGAATGGTAACATTTTTGTTAATCTGAGTTTGTTGTCTAATTATTTTTTCTAGATATGTTTCAAAAACATTATAGCCCATTTCATACACAGTGAAACACAGTGAAACAATTAATCCTATTAGTTAGTCCCAGCCAGAATAGACCCAAAGAATCTACTGTTGAATGGTGAGTCAACACATCAGTAACTCTTATTGATTTCATTGGTGTAGTGTAGTTGAGGCTGCCAATAGGATTTGGGCCTAAGTTTTGTTAGTATGCCTGTACAGAGGGGATTTAAACTTCCACTGTGTGGCATGTGTGTGTGCCTCAAGTCGCCTGTCAATTTATGGCAACCCCATAAATTTCATAGTTTTTTTAGGCAAGGAATACTCAGAGATGGTTTTGCCAGTTCCTTCCTCTGAGATATAGCCTACAGCACCTGGTACTCCTTGGTGGTCTCCCATCCAAGTACTAACCTGAGCTGAACCTACTTAGCTTCCATGATCAGAAAGGATCTGGTACCTTTAGGGTGTTTTCGTTTCCCATGCAAAATAGCTAATGAAGTAGACTTGGCCATGTTTATGATGAAGTAGGTTGGAATCCACAAAAGCTTATGCTAGAAGTTCTTTTTTTCCCCTTGTCTCAGAAGTGCTACAGGATTGTTTTATAGTTTTTTTTATGCTGAAACAAACTAACACAGCTATGACAAGAACACCATTGGGTAGTTACAAATGTGTAACTGAGAGTTACACATTTGTGACTGCTCTGTATTCACAATCCCAGCATATCTCCTTATTTAAGGGATACATAGGCACCATGAAAGTGTCCCAATCCCTACTTACCAGTCAGCTGCTGCTGCAATCAATGCTGTCACTCAGGAAGTGATTGACTAGTGTTCTCCCCCACCCTCCTCATGTGAGCTATCTCCCCTGAGAGCATGGATTACAGAAAGGACCCTGTTTCTGCCTGTTGCAACGGAAATTGTTCATGCCAGGGAACAGGAACATTAGTCAGACATTCCCCAAATGACAAAGGAACAGATCCTCCCATTGGTCATTACAGCTGCTGATTACTAAGTGGGGATTGGGGGGGAGGTGTCAGGCCAGGATTCTGTGGTTATGTAGCAATGTAATTCATAGATTATTCTAGCCAATGTCCTTGAATTCCAGGGAAGGAAACAATACAGTAGCACCCTGTATCCACTGATTCGTCATCTGCTGATCCAATTATCCACAGATGGCAATAGTGAGGTGGTGGGCAGGGGAGGAAAGACAGAGGTGAGTTTGTCTCCCTCTCCCTTCCCTGGGAGAATTCCGATGGCAGTTTCGTTCACTATTATCCACAGATTTCGCTATCCACAGTGGGGCCCAGAACCAATCCCCCATGGGTACAGGGGTCCTACTATATTTGATAATTTTAAAAAAAAAATATGTCAAAACATTTTTTTCAAGTGTTGAGAATTCTTGGTGAGAAGAATCTACTGCACAAAATTCACATAAGGTTGTTTAGCACAGAAAACAGCATTTTCAATGTAGAAAATAATATATAGGACTTTTTCAGACAAGGGTTACCACTCAAGAAGCTTGTGGAAGAGGTACAGCACTATTGAGCAGCAGGGGGTCTGTTTCGGATGCCACTGTCCCTCTCCCGGCATCGTCCGTGCCAGTTCCGTGTACGATTAAAGGCAGTCGTGCTATATTTTACTCACGGAAGTTGTTGAGTAAAATGATGATGAAACGATGCCAAGAGAGGGATGGCGTCATCTGAAATGGACCCCCTGCCGCACAACAGTGCTGTACCTCTTCCGCAAGCTTCTTGCATGGTAACCCTTGTCTGAAAAAGTCCATAAGGTGTGTGTGTGCTTGCAGAAATATTATTTCCTACTCAAGAAATGCTGTTTCCTCTGACAAAAATACTCTGAAGAAAATGTTCAAAACAACCTCATGTGAATTTTGCACAGAATAAATCCAGCATTGTGGATAGGCTTCAAAAACTGCATGGTTTTCCAAGACATTCTCACAGCAGGAAGGAAATTGTTAAAATGATTAGTTGCTTCCTTTAAGAAGAAATGTAGTGAAGAATTACATCCCTAATGAATACTACTACTACTACCAAAAAAAATATAAAAAAATAAAGCACCTGTCATGCACTTGTGTGGAAGAAATTAAAGCACTACATTTGGGGAAAACTGCAGCAGCAGTAGGCCAAAACCCCACCATTCCTGACAGTTGGTGGTGTGTCTCTACTATCCGGCTCCCCACCATGCAGCGGAGCCATTATGGGGAGGGGAGTTGCCTTTGCCACCGTACCTGCAGTTTGAGACCCCTCCCATTTGGGTCACAGGTGCTGTCGCCTATGAGGGGAGATGAGGGGTGGAGACAGAGGCTATAATAAGCCCTGCTGCCCCTCACCTCCTCCTCTTCAGTAGCAGCGATCATTGACCCACCCTCCCACTACTTGAATAGTGTGATAATTGGTTGCTTCGGGGCCAGGTAGGAATCCCCCCCTTTTCTTGGGTTTTTTCCCACCTACCCCATACTAGGATGGCGGCATTTGGGAAATTGGCCAGGGTGGTGTCTAAAAAGGTTAATTCCCTCTTAATGTGGTGGGGATGGGGGAGGCATAATTTCAGTGGGCACCTTGGCACCGATTTCTGTGAAGGTAGGGTCTTTGGAAGGGCCACTTTGGATCGTAGGCCTAAGGGGACAGAAGGAGACCCACCTTGGGGTTGGCCTAAAGGACAATCCTTCACCCCAATCTATGGGGCTTGAGTAAGGAACTTTTGGGTTGACCTTCCAGATTTTGGCCGGCTGGTGAACAACCCCAGGCAACTGGAGTTCCTCTCCAGGACCCAGGTATTAACCCAGGAAAGCTGAGGGGTGTGGTCCAGCATAGACCTACTGCCTCAGCTGGTCCCTCACCAGGTTGCCTCCCCTGCTGAAGATCTTAGAGGGGAATTAAATAAGTTGATTTAATAAAATACTTTATTTCACCCAATTTTATGTGTGTGGTCTCTTTATTCCACAATCGGCCAGCAAACAGGGACTCCATGTTAGAAGGGAAAAAAATATCTCAGTCCACACCTCTGCTTACCCTAGGACTCCTGACAATATTACATAAAATGAGCACACTAATAAGTGTTTTCAACTGGCAAACAAGCAAGGAAATAATACTCTTTGGGGGAAGTTATTCTTCTACAGCTCCAATATTTTCCAGGTTTTTAAGCACAACTATGCAAAAACAATGAACCAGAAACAAAGTTGTTGTTTTTTTCCTGTTCTGTTTTTCTCTTCTAAATCTGTTCTAAGTTTGTTCAATAGCAAAATCCTCTTGGGTACATAATTTCAGTGTGTAGTCAAGCATGTCTCGCCAGAGCAGAGGCTCACGTTGGACGGGATCTCTTGATGGGCTTTCCACAAGTCATTTTTCTACTGGAACAAATGCCAAAGAATTGATCTACAACTGGGAGGGAGGGACTGTTGGGATAAGGAGGTTACATTGCCTCACTGGAGTACCTTGGAGGGCTGCATCCACTCTCTGTGCCACTACCCCTGAAAAAACTGGGTGGAAATCACCCAAATGCCCCCCAAGCTCTGTAGGGCACTGAAAGTGCTACGCCTCCTGCTGCCATTGTTGCTGTTAACGTACAGCAACCCTAAGGTGAACCTATCATGGTGTTTTCTTGGCAAGATTTCTGACCTTGCCTTCCTCTGAGGCTGTGAGAGTGTGACTTGCCCAAGGTCATCCAGTGGTTTTCCGTGGCTGGTGGTGATTTGATCCCTTGTCTCCTTGAATTTTAACCCAGCATCCAAGACACTACACCACTGTGGCTGTTCAAACCCTCACCATTCTTTCAGCAGCCTTCACAAGAATTCTGAAGAGAATGAGATGAATAATGCTTTGAGTTTTTTTTGTTCTTGCTTTTGTTTTTATTATGGCATGGGGAGGTTGGTTTTAGGTTTTGTTTTAATTTATAGGAAAATGCCTCTGTACAAAATCAACTGTCTTTTCTGTTTATGAAGCAAAGTACATACAGAGAGTAAGCTAATTGATGAAAAAGATACAGGGCTTCTAATTTATAGAAGTCCATGCAATATGGCAGCAACTATCATTGTTTAGCTATGCAATTTGTGCAATTTATGCAAATTCTGCAGAAATCGTTCTTTCAAATGTGAAAATTCTCTAAAGATTGACAGAAAATATCATACCGGTCTTGCAGGCAATGAGAACAAGGTTGCAGTTTTTGTGTTCATATGAGACAAGAAGACAAGCAATGATTACATCATGAACGTCTGAATAACAAAGAAATGTGTTAGTCTTTAATGTGTCACAGGACTCTTTATTATTTTTGCTGCAATAGATTCCCTCTTCAGAAAATCACCATGTTATTAAATGCAGGATTGAAGTGGTTTGAAGTTGAATGGTTTTATGAGACATATGTGATATCATTTAAATGAGCATTCAGCACTGAAGTCAGATTCAGTACAATAAGGTTATTTATGCAACTTCTTTAAGCAAAGATTTAATACAAATACATTGTTTCTTTAAATAAAACAAACCACAGTGAAACAGAAATCTCCAACCAAGGAAATAAGTTAATCACAGGCACAAGAAAGGAGGAAAATCTTCCTTGATGAGAAGAATCTTTGTCATTCAAACATGAGCATAGATTCAGATTCCTTTCTGATCCCAGCCTCATCTTCAAATGATATTACATAAAATGTTGGGATATGCAGTATAGATAGTACTGCTCACTGCAGGCAGGCCATTTGGTAGAGTGTTAAATTAGATGGTAAGATGTGGCTGCCACACAAGCTGATTCTGCTCATCTTGGAGCAATGTAGCACCAGTTCCACACAGTGATTTGATTGTTACCTGAGTCAACCTGAAATACTTGTGTTGATTATTTTTTTCCCCAAGAAAGCCAGGAAATCTGCAGATCATAATTTGCCCCATCTCTGAGTGTGTGTGACATAGGAGATAGGTAATTCTGCACCCTTTACTGAACAGTGCCAAGGCACTCAACATCACTAATGCTTTCAGACAAAATAGAACCATAGACTTCAGCCAGGCTTCTCAAGAAACCAAGAAAAGCCATCCTAGCCTGGAGGAAAGGATTATGTGCAATTCTCAGAACAATAGTTTCTTAGAAAAGGTACATATCACCCTCTACATCATGCCTTCTTTGTCTTTCTCTTTCTGTTCTTATTATATTCTTTCATTAGTGTGGAAGAAAATGTGGTGTTTCCTTCAGGGTCCTTTGATTACAAGACAAACTGAGCATGAAAAAGATTTTCAACCTGATAAAAGCCTTGTTAAACAGAGGGCTATTTATATTATAACCCATTTCATCTCACTGCACTTGAATTTTCACATCCTGCAGCCACTCTTGGCTGAGTATTCATTAAGAGTATCAAGACTCCAAATAAATACTGTTCTATTCCATGATATTGGCATATTGGCTTACAGTTTGTAAAGAAGCAGGAACTAAACTTAATGTTCAACTGCCTTAAAAGTAACATCTCTGTGTTTATATAATTCTGCTCATTACTTATATTGTTAAGTGTCTTCAAGTCAACCCCAACATACTTACTTTGCCACATAAGGCAATTTTCCAATGGTTAATAAAGTTATTTGATAATGTTGGCATCTCACAGAAGGAGCTTCAAAATTAGAATGCACATGGAATTAGGCATTGTTGAAGCATGACATAGTATATGTCTTCAAGTCAACTCTGACTTATAGAAAGCTTTTCTTAAAGTTTTCTTGGCAAGAGTTATTCAGAGGAGGTTTGCCATTGCCTTCCATTGAGGGTGAGAGAGAGTGAGCTGCCCAAGTTCACCCAGTGGGTTTACAGGCTGACCAGGGGTTTGAACCTTTGTCTCCCTGAGTATTAGTCCAACACTCAAGCAACTATGCCACAATGGCTCTGCCTATTGTTACAGATTAGATATAGTGCCTATAGATAAGTGGGACATGCAACCAAATGTTTGAGTGTGGAGTACTGTGTCACATTCCACCCACTCTATTCCATTCCTCCTTCCCCACAACACACTAATTTTTCATTAGACTTCAGTTTAAAAAGCAACCAGTAAACATTCCATGACTATTGAGCATGATCAGTCCTCATTAGACTCTTCCAAGAGTACTCACCTCCCTTTAGGACCCTTCACCTTTCAAAATGGCAACAGGAAGTGATGACATGCTTCTTTCTGTTGCCATTTTGGGAGCGGCTGCAGAAAAAAAAACTATAGTATTTTGGTTAGTACAGGGTTCTGGGTTGCTTAGTGTGGTGCAGTGGAGGTTTTTCTAAAAAAAATGTTTTCATGCTTTGGGGTTCTGTGTGATTTGTGCACAAGCTACCTGAAAACTGCACCAAACATTTAATGAGGGGCCTTAGGGAACTGGTAGGGGCTTTAGAGGCCCCAAAAGTGGGGCCCAAGGGCAGCATGAAGCCCGAAGCCCACACTTTGCCCACCCCTGTTCTGTTTTAGGTTTTTCCTCCAAATAATACAAATAATACATCAGACAACTCTGGAGTTGCCCCAAGTTTGCTGATACTTTGGGCTTTATCAGACCACCCTCCAGAAATGTTCTTTTGCTGGCATATTTTGAAATGTTTTTATGCTGGCAAAAGAACTCCCGTTACCAGACCTACCTTCAGCAGTGTTAAAAGAGGCAGCCCCAGCATAAACAGAGCATGAACAGAGCTCTGTTTTCTTCCTGGTTTGAGATCTCGCTGATTCTGGTGAGAAGATGTGAGCGTGGCAAATTCAAAAAATAAAGTAAAATCAAGGCATAAAATGTTAACAGGAGCATAGAAACACACTTTAAAAGTTCAGAGTACACTGGGGAGGTTAATAAAAGGAATGTCTCCTACCTGGCTGTTGTGATCTCACCAGGATGTCTTCTGTCATTGACACTGTATTCCCATGAGTGCAATTGTATGAGGTTTCAAACACCAGCAATGTCAGCAAAAAAGCATCACAGGAGATCTATTGATGGCTTGGCCTATCAATAAAAAGAACGTCTCATTTACATTACATGATCATGAAAGGATGACACCATCTGAGATCCATGCCCTTTTGTGTTCATTCAGTATCATTATGACACCATATTTGCCTGGGCTGATAAAGTCATTTGTCTCTTGTGCAGATGGAGAGCCATTTTAGCTTCAGAAACATAACTAAAATCACTGTGGTGCACTAAATGCAAATACACTTTTTCTCAATATGGAACTAAGGGCTTGTCTAGACACACTGTTTACCCCACCTTTCCCCCCATCTTGGAGCCCTGCAGTCCATAAGATGGGGCAAAGATCAAGCATAGATGGAACAAAACCCGTTAAACCATTTCAGCAAAATATCTGGGAAAAACCATCTCATTCAAGAAAAAAAAAATGGATTAGGCCCCACAGGACCACAGGAGGCCATACCGGCATGCCAGCCCATCTCTGCAGTCACTGCTTCTGTTACCATACCCTTCACCCCCTCGCTATAATATTTCATAATTGGCAATATTAAGATGCTTCATGGGGTTTAGTAGACCAGGGTAGACCAAAGGGTGAGATTAAACGGAGGTCACAAGGATCTACAAATGTGTCATGGACAAATATAAATAGACACACCCAAGATAGGATTAAGTTAAGCCCCTTGTAAACAACACCATTAAGGTACTATGTGCTAATTCTTGGTCAACAAGTGACCAAAACAACCCATATCCCCAGGAGGCATCCCTCATCACCCCTCCCTGCCCTAAAATATGGACGTGGTCATAAATCGATCAATTCCTATCTCTCAGCCATTAACAGCAATCAGCAGAATTTCAGTTTCCTTTGTTTAAATGGTGGGAAACCAATCTATGGTTTGTTCTAAGCACAAATACCCCTTCAGGACACAAAATACAGTATAAATATTAGTCCCCACACAATAGGAAAGTGGCACTGTGGATGACACCCTGCCACTCAGTCTGTTGGCTTACTCCCAGATCAGACTATAGTGCCACCCTCAGGCTTCCTTCTGAGTACTTAACTCCCTTCTTTATGACTGGTAATTATTGCACTATTTCCCAAATCAATTCCTCTGTCCAACTCTGTAAGGGTTTTGCCTTGGGGTTCTCTGCCTGTAACCCCTTAGCTTCCCTCTTTTAGACACAATCTTGAGAATACCGCTCCCTGGGAATTCCAAAAACTAGGTCTCTCTTTTCTGTAGCTGCCACAACCCCTTGATTCTTATACTCTGATGCACACATTCCAAGGGGAGACTGTGGGGTTTCTCTTCAGAACTCCCTGCCACTGGTAGAAATATTACCACCCCGTCCCTTCTTGCCCAAAGATGAGAGAGAAATGACCGAGCAAAGGAGGCACATGACACATCAGCTTATGGAAGATAGAAAAAGAAAGCTTATTTATTCAACCAAGCTTAAAAACATGCAAATGATTCCCATGGAAGGCTTCTCCCTCCAGGCACAGTCTTTAGAGTTACAGGATAGCAAAACATTCAGCCAAGGAAAATTAAAAACATAAATTCTAACACAATCTATATAAGCATTTCCCTAGATCTACTCCCCCATATGCAGTCCACTTTGTGAGTTCAGAGATGCTGGAGCTAGTCTATCTATCTCAGACCAGGCTCAACAGCATTCTCCATCTTAAGTCCTTTGTTCTCAATTCATCTCCATGCCTTGAGATGTGATGTCCACATCCCAAGGTATTCCTTTGTCTCACTTGCCTCATGGTCTGAGATAGCCTTTATTACCTTTTCAATTGCCACTCTGGCAGTCTTATTTGGTCAGTTATGTATCTGGTGATATGACTTCATGATGTAGAGGTATCACTTTAACCCCCTACCTCTGGTTAACCCTTTGTTACCTGATGCTGTGCTGGCAGATAATGCTGGGATATGTAATCCTGCATTATCACATGTCCCCCCCCCCAAAAAAAAATATCTCAGACAGTTTGGGAACAGCTGGAAGCTGGGACCATACCAGCTGGGATTTCAACCTGTGAGATAGAAAAGAAACAGTTAGAAACATGTATGCAAATACAAAACAGTACAGGTGAACCATAGACAAGAAACAATATGCAACACGTACCCCTTCGTACCCCCCATCGGTCCTCTGCAATATAGGCTGGCTAGAAGCCACAAGGCAGCCAGAGAACAATGGGGCTTTGAGACGAACACATTGCATTTTGGATAAAGAACAAAGAAGGACTAAGAGGCCCCAGAATGGGGGGACACCTCATCTCAGAGATGAACAAAGGCTTTGAATACTTCATATTGTATGAGTAGTTAGGGGTATGTTTAGATAACCGTGCTAGGGAAATTTATGTTTTATTTTTCCTCGGGGCTGAATGTAGTTGAATGCTTTATCCTTTCTGTAATTTCTAAGATATGCCTGGAGAAAGAAGAGCCTTCTTCATGAGAATTCTACATGTTATGAGCTTTGCTTGAATAAATGAGCATTTCTATCTTTCTGTCAGCTCAGATGCTTTCATTCTCTCCTTGCTTCTGGACAGAAGGGAGGGGGCAGATGCATCTTTGCAATGGCAGGGAGTAACAGGGAACTAGAACTCCCACAGCTTCCCTTTGCACTGTGTGGAAAGGGTGTAACTCAAAGAGTGATGGCAGCTTTTAACCAGTAGGTGGTGCTGTTAAGGGAATTTCCAGGCAGAGGAATTCCTAACCCCAGTATATCAGCGAAGGGGCTTTCAGGCTAGAAGGACCCCCCAAGTTGATATGACATGGTGGCAGATTCAGGAATTATCAGGCTAGAAGAACTCTTGAGCTGTATTACAAACATGGGCAATCTTGCCTTTCAGGCAGGTGCATGTGTGGAGCACATGCAGGGGGGTTGGCTACTGTGACAAACCTTTCTACCTTAAACATTTTTTTAGCCTTGTATGGTTCTTATTAGTGTGTTTTGCATGTGTGAGTACCTTCTGCATTATTTTTCAATAAAAACCATATATTTTACTTTAATGGGAGTTCTCTGCTGTGAGTACTGGTATACATAGGTGCACAAGGTCCCACAAGTTACCCGACCTCTTGTGGCCATCCATTTGAGCTAATAATTCCCCCAATTAATAGCTGAATTTTGGTATCATGGGTGGGTCCCCATGAACCCCCCTCTTTGGGTAACACCACTGCTGTCCACTTCATTCTCTCAGAAGCCAGAAAGCAGGCCCACAGCAGGTCACATGCAGGTGGCCTTGACTATGTGCTGTGGGCCTCCTTCCTGGCTTTGGAGAGTGTGATGTAGACGGCAGTTGCAGCAGCTCCAGAGATGGGCTGGTGGGTCCATGTAAACTCCATCCTGTTTTGTGCAGATAATGAGGGGAGCAACAGGCCTGATCTGGGGCCAGAATACACCAGCAGAAAGCCAGCATATTCTGGCCTGTGTAGATGAGGCCTCAGTCTCCTAAACCACACGTTGAAGAAGCGTGAGAAGGAAATAATTACTATTTAAGCTTCATATGATATAGGTGAAATAAATATACTAAAATAAGGTACACTAGCTCCACCTTCTCCATCACCACTCTCCACATGAGGAAAAGAGTTTCTTTTAAAGGTGCATTAAGAACCCCTTCAGGAGCTAGGACACTCCTCTTCCTGCCTACTTGCTTAATCTATACCATATGATGCATGAACAGGGCTATAATTGTGAATGTATGGGCTAAATCCTGTTGGTAGTCCCAACTACAGTAGAACCTTTGAATCAGTGTAACTTATGCAAGTGTTTAATTAAGCCCACTCATTTGTTGAAAGTCAATTTACCACTATGCTTGTATGCAAAATCTGGAAAAGTTACTTTTTTAAAACTACAGCTCTCAAAATTCACATGGCATAGAACTATAATCCAAATAGTAAGGTTTTTAAATTCGTTGTTTATATTCTAGGATCCAAAAATCAGAAATGCAATGAAGTGTCAACAAAAGAAGTTAAAAAAATGATAGTGACATTGAATAAAGGGCACACACAACCTATGACCTTTCTTTCTAAAGAAATGCATCTAGTGGCTACACTAAAAAGTATGAGAATAATTTTCTACTTAATCTGGAAAACTGCAGACTAGTATCAAAATAAATCAGCACTCTACAAACTGTTTTTCGATATTCAGGAAGGATTATAAGCAATAGAGTAGAAATGTTGGTGAAGTAGCTCCTCAGGCTTATACAGGTTGACCTGGAATTAAGTCCTACTGAGTTCAGTTGGATTTATTCCTAATTAATAGGACATAAGATTGTGGCCTAAATCATGATCAGTTCCTTTATGTGATCAGTCTTTGTTCCAAAAGGTATTTCATATTGTGCTACTAGGTGCACTTATTACAGTCTTTGTCAGAAAAATAGCTAATAAAATTGCTTTCAATTTTGTTTTACAGAAAGCAACTGGATGCTCTCATTAAGCACTGAAAGGAAAATCTCTGGTGTTCAGCAGAAAAAATAATCTGTGAGAGAAAAATGGGACTTCTGAGTTCAGTGGGCATATTGCTTTATTAATAATTATTAATAGTAATATGTTTTAATTATTAGTAGTAGGTTTACAGTAGTTTGTTTTCAGTTGTCAGATAAGGTACATCTGAAGCATGAATATGGTTGATCTAACAGTGATCTGAATCCTATTTTTAACTCCAGCTAGGACAGAGTGGAAATAAATGGGTTTATGTAAGTGTTGAATCACCATTAAATGATTGATTCCATGGGTCTATTCTAACTGGCACAACTAGAATTTTCAAGGAACAATGCACTAAATGACAAAACATTTTCTTTCTTCCATGTTTTTGTCTTTAAAATACAACAATTTCTTTGCCTCTGAACATTGAAGCTCTACTCATGGGTTCCTTTTCTAGGTTCAATGAAAAGACAAGGTGGTAAGGCACACTTGCCCTGCCCCCTTGTGCATTTTCATTGTCCAGCTCATTTGGAAAACAAATTTCTGAACAGGAGAGCCAGCTCTATAAATGCAGGTCTTCAACATAATTAAAAATCCTGATTTTTAAACATACTAAATTGCATGGGGAGTCTCTAAAGACAAAAATAAGAGTCTCCTCTTAAGAAAGTCCTTCTGCATTTGATAGGAACACTGAAACATCTAGAAGAAGGGGCATGTTTGTACCATTGTTAAACCCAGAAATGGAATGGGATGCCTGAATTGGGCTAGAGTACAACTAGAAGATCATGGCCACAGTCCTACATTTGGGCTGCCCCTGCCGCCAGGAAGTAGCATTGGGGGCACTGTCACAGCTGTTTACTGGTGGAAGGAGAGAAGGATAAGGTGATCAGGCAGCAATTTGCTAGAGGTCTTCAAGAGAGGCCTCAGCTCTCTTTGCCCAGGTGGCACACACTACCTAGTCACCACCCTTTCCCCTGCCAGCTGATAAACTCCGGCCACAGCCCAGGGCTTGAAAGCTGCCTTGGAATGGGTGCTCCAGTGCTCCTGAATAAAGTAGGAAGTCCTTATGTAATACACCAAAAAAGATATATATATACATTTAACCCTAAGTTAGTTGCACATATGCCACCAACAGGATTCCAATCCATATTTACATCTAACCATTGTTGTGTAAAATTGCCCCTTTAGGGTTTAAAAAGTAGAGGCTGAGTGAACTGAAGCAAAGGCTTATTTGGATTGGGGTGGGCAACTGTCAAAACCATGTTTATATAGCACCCATGTAATCCTATATAACAAATGCTGGTGTGTGCCCTCAAGTCATTTCCAGCTTATGATGACCCTAAGGTGAACCTATCACAGGGTTTTCTGAGGCTGAGTGTCCGACTCTCCCAACGTTACCTAGTGGGATTTCATGGCCAAGCAGGGATTTAAACTCTGGTCTCCAGAGTTGTAGTCCAACACTCAAACCAGTACACCATGCTGGCTTCTTATATAAGAATAGCAATTAACAAATAAAAAGGCTAATGACCAAATCCCATCTCCAAACTACATATCAGGCTTATTCCTTGCTATACACCATTGTTCTAACTATTATCTCTTATCAGCAGAGCATGTCAAGATGTTTGAGGACATTGAATGCCCTACACAGATTTTACTTTCTACATCCTCCTCCTCAATCTCTAACAGTACAGTGGGCCTTGGTATCTGCTGGGGTTTGGTTCTAGGACCCACTGTAGATACCAAAGCTCATGGATGCTCAAGTCCCATTATATACAATGGCATGGTAAATCGTGCCCCTTATATAAAATAGGAAACAGCAAGGTTTACTTCTTGATTTTTTTGGGGTGTGTGTGTGTGTGTGTGTGGTATTTTCAAGCCATGGATGGTGGAATCTGTGGATGCCAAATCTGTGGATAGAGAGGGCCAACTGTATACTGTAGGTTAACAGTAGGCTTATCCAAGTCAAAAGCCTGATCAATTATATTCCTGTGACTTGTAAGGTAACCTGCCTGCTGATGTTCTGGTGAAAAGTATTATGTTTCAAGACTGGAAATACAAGCATTCCCTATCTTGTCCTCATTCAACAGTGTTACGTTCTTACTGCCTTACCTGCCTTTGCATATTTATCTTCTAGATTTCAACTTCATTTACATATTATTATTCATTTACTTGGACACATAGTCAGCTTATGTTAATGCTTCTGCCTAGCCCATGATTATATCCTATATTTCTTTCTATTTTCTTTTTAAAATTCTTTTGTACTTGCAATAATACAAACATAACCTTATTATGGTCATAGACCATCTTCATAGTGGCAAAAAAAAAAAAAAGATTTGCTTTTAAAATTCCTACATAATTGCTTACTGTATTACTTCTGTATGCAATTCTCTAGGAATTAAAGGAATTTTAAAAGCAATTCATTTTTTTGGCCAATATGAAGCTGGTTTATGACAATAATAAGGTTATGTATGTATTATTGCAAGAGGTGGGATTTAAATCTTTTATATGTTTACTCAGTTTAATCTTATGCATGTCCATGTTTACCCCCAGAAATTTCTACTATGTTCAAGGAAGTTTGATTCCTATTAGCATATTTAGAAATCTTTTATGTAATCCTATATGTAATAATGGCAGTGGATAACACACGGTTATCATTAGTCCACTTCTGCTCTCTTTTGATGAATGGACCCCATAAATTCAAGACATTGCTATAACAGTTCCCTGTGTCTGCATACGACACCCAGAGTTTTGTGACTGCTATGATCCAAGAAATTCATTCCTAGAAATATAAGGCAAGCATTGCAAAGCACAATTTCATGGAATTATGGGCATGGAATGAATGCAGTTCTTCATAGGATGGAAGGTGTTCTAAACTAGTCTTATGCCCAGTCTGGGAGACTATGGTAGGATTTCTTGCTCACTGTGGGAGTCATTAGATGATTCTATCAGGCTAATAGTTGCTTTAATTTTACTTAATTTCTGAGACTGAAAGGAACTTTGGCTGTGCTGAATATTTGATGAAAACATGTACAAAATGTAGGTGAGGTGTGATTGCATGGGCAAAAGGAGTTTCATTTTTTTAGATCATGTGACCTAAATTGTATATCTAATACAATACATAAATAAGAGTAGGAAATTATATAAAATGTGTAAAGGGGAAATATTGTGAAAATTAGGAGGTAAATAAATATTAGCTGAATATTTTCTTTCACTGTAGCTAAAAGCCAGAGTTAACAGTAGCAGTCAAAGTAAGTTTTCGTGCCATAGTCATTTTGAAAGCCTTTCCAGTAGGCAAAGAAAATAATAGGTTCCATATGTATCAGTCAGCTTTAGAGGCTTACTTAGCACACTCTGAAGTAAAGTGGCAGGGCAGCCAGAATATTCCACTTGCTGTGCTGCCTTACTGCATGATGTTGCTGTTCTTCCAGTGTTCTGCCACTCCGGTCCCATGGGAGACTGAGGTAAAACCATGTCTTTTTGCTAACAGGTTTTTCTGGTTAGCAAAAAGATATGGTTTTACCTCAGCTTCCCATGGGACCAGAATGAAAAAATGACAACATTGTACAGTAAGGTAGCACAAAAGATTAAACCTTCCTGCTGCATTGTCACTTTACTTCAGCGTGTGGTAAGCCCCTTAGTGAATGAACAGAACATGTAAATATTAAGCGGGGAGATACATATTTTGATTTCCTCTTCCACTATTTCAACAGCTCCACACAGTTCATTGTAAAAGATTAATAATTACATTGTGCTGTGCATGTCAATCTATGTAAAGAAAGTTGTTCCATTGCTGAATGTTTTCTTTATTAAACTTTTAACCACATTTCTCTGTTTACAATTAAACTTTATTTTAAAAAGCACTGAAGCAAAATCTTTACTTATGAGAATAGGATGATTTACAATGTTTAGTGGGGCTCAAATTACTATTACTATTATTATTATTATTATTATTTAAAAAATTACTAATACTACCAGTTTAAGGACTTTGTGGCTGATGATTGCCATTTCTTCCCATAACTTTGCCCAAATTGAGTCCAGTAAACCTTGTCATCACTCTGAGTAGATTCAAAATGATTTTACATGAAGACATGATTACATGGTACTGTTATAAAACAAATTAGAGTGATGGCACTGCCTCTTGCCTTCATGCTAGTAGAAATAATGGGAGGAAATGGTGGACACAAACCAAAAACCCTGAACTTGTACCTCCAGTTCCATATTGCAAATATCAGAAGGGTCACTTTTGTTCACCCTACAAAAAGGAAGATTTTGAGTAAGAGATTTACATTGACTATAGGATGAAAAGTGAGGGGTTTTTTATGCATAATTTAGAAGCCAAAACGGTGATTTCTCAGACTAGTCTTTCATCACGACTAGGCTTGAGAAACATGGGACAAGAAAATTCTTGGAGCCTGTATATCATTGCCTGCAGTATTAGGGTGGCAGCAATGTATGGAAATATTGAGCAAGCCTTCGAAACAGAGCTCACGTTTATTGCTACATAACATGATTGGAAATAAACTCATTCTGTGACTGAGCTACTACAATGTGCAAAAGGCATGAACTCAAGAGGTCTAGGAAGCACTGATGTTGAACCACATCACTTCCTACCCTACATAAAAGTACCCAAAGCTTGTAGTCTTTGGGAATGATCACTCAACATGTCCATGCTTAAAATAGTTTGCAGTGGATTGGTTTTGAGGAGCCAATGACAACAATAATTGCTACTTTAAACCTTGTCCAGCTATGGGCATGAAACAAGTGTAATGTGCCCACCATAGCATCACCCCCAAGACAGTAGTGACATTAGAGAGGAGTATTCACTTATTAATACTACCTAAGGTTACCACATTACAGACCTTGTTTATGAACTGATTAATGTTTGATGCTTTATCTAACAATTTGGGCCTGTCTCTTCATCTTGTTCCATGCAGAACAGTCCTCTCTCTCTCTCTCTCTCTCTCTCACTCTGATGATTTACTCTGAGGAAAAGAAACAGCACCAAAAATGCATGCAAATGAACCATCATTTAGAAAGAAAAAGTTGTCTTTATCTCATTAGTGAACACAATAATGTTAGGAGATGGCCCAAGTGGAAGCTCTTTCATTATCAACTGTTAACACTTATGGGTGTGAAATACACCTCACACAAAAAAATATTCAGTGTACAAAGGCAGGATTCCAGTTCCATGGTCTATAAATCAGTTGTATCCCATGAGTTTCTGGAGTGTTAATGGGGAAAATGATGTGAATTATGTTTAACAGGGATATTGAATATTTAAATGAACTGAGTGCTTGCATTTCTAATAGCTGCAAACTATGGCTAGGCATAATAAAAATAATTGAAATGAGCTTTTGAACCTATTCATCTAGATATGAAATGCCTAAAAAAACAAGTGAAGCATTTTTAAAAGGAATCAAAATGTATGTGCCATCCACATATAGAAGATATCTGTTCCTAATGTTCCTTCTTTTTAAAACACACACACACAATAATAATAATAATAATAATAATAGAAGATAAGTGTAAAACATAAATGTAAAACTTAGAAACTTAAATCATTTTTATCGCTTGGCTCGATGTGCTGGACCAGGTTGACATTCCACATAATTGCTGTTCAATCTGCTATTCCTTATGGAAAATTAGAACAAGATCCAATTGCTGTGGTAACATACAGAAATAAAAATTATTGAAGCAAATGCACACTGCATGGATTTAAAGTGACTTAGGTCTGATGAGATAATTATTTGAATGCACTCCCATGTGACAAGAATAGGATCTGAAGTTTATTTCAGGAAGAAATCCCACTATGCCATCTAAGTTCCCAAACTTAACAAAATGCCAGATGTCACCATGGAACAATTTCAAATTACAGTAAGTAAGACCTGACTCTAGGTTAGCATGTGAGCAATGCTGTGATATCTTATATTGTAACCAGGTGGAGACTACTGTACTCTACACACCTAGGTGTTCACATGTAGCAAGACTGTTGATCCTCTGCACACAGAGAGAATGAAGACACATCCTTTCATTGTAGAGCACAAGGAAATTATAAGTCTAATCTACACATAAGTATTAAAAAAAATAAAAACTTCACCCTGTCAGTTTAGATATGCTGTGTACCAACTTGAAGATTAGGAAACTCCATTACTATCTCTCACTTTTCCAAGCTTTTTCAGAGGACCAGATGGGCACCCTCTATAAGGGTTTGAGTCTAGAGGACAGGAAGAGGTTGGTCTCTCCTATAGAAGAACAAGAAGTTCATGAGGTCATAGTTCAGGGGAAGGGTAAGTCGGCCCCTGGCCCAGATGGCCTCAGTTGGAATTTTTATAAAGTTTACAGGAAGTGGATTGTTCCCCCTTTAACCACTTTGTTTAAATTTTTGTGGGATAATAATGAGCTCCCTGAGACGTTTTATCAAGGGGTCCTGATTTTTTTCCCAAAGGAGGGCAATCCTACCTTCCCAAAAAACTGGTGCCCCATAGCTCTGACCAACGTAGGCTACCACATGTTAGCAAAAATACTGAACAATCGGCTGGCTAAGGTGGCTGATAAGATTGTGATGGAAGCACAGTCCAGTGCTGTGCCGGGTAGGACTATGGTAGACTCTCTTTGTTTGTTTCGGGAAGTGTTCCGACTCAGCAAGGAGGGAGCTTAGACTGGTCAAATCCTACAGGTCCGACCAGATGAAAGCTTTTGACAATGTAGATCATACGTTCCTATGGGAAGCCCTCAAGTGGAAAGGAGTGCCAGAGAGATTTATTGCTTTAGTCAAATTGTTTTATAGGGATGCAGAGGTGGTTTTGCAAGTCAATGGTCATAGAGGAAAAAGGATTAAGTTAAATTCTGGGGTGAGGCAAGATTGTCCACTGAGCCCTCTCTTGTATGTTATTGCTTTGGATGTTATCCTGTGTAAGATTAGTTTAGACAAGAGCATCTCGGGGAACCAAATCCCATGTCCGTTGGACAGTTCGTGGTTGGTTCGGTGTGAATCTGTTAAATTTGTTGCCCATGCTGATGATGTGTCCCTCTTGGTTAAGGACAGGATGGAAGTTAGAAAGAATAAGATGATTTTGAGGCCTACTGTCAAGTTTCTGGTGCTCGACTTAACATGGAAAAGAGGTTTTTGATCAGGATTTTGCTGCAGAGGACAAGATGGCAGCTATTCCTCTAAAGGACATAGTTGAAGAAAAGGTAAGGTGGCAAGCAGAGCAAGAGGCAAAGATGGATAGGGTGAAGATCCTGGGGCTGAATTTTGCAATGGCTCCTGAGGGATGGAAAGAAAATTGGTATCGCTGGTTGGAAAAAGTGAAGGAGAGGGTGGCCCTCTGGCAGAGATGGAAGCTGACCATTTACCAGAGAGCCGCTTTTGTAAATACCTACCTGCTTCCGGTGGCAGCCAACTTGGCGGCTGTTTTCCCACCTCCGGATTCAGTGATTAAAGAAGCCAATTGGGTTCTCTTCAAGTTCCTTTGGGGAATGCCCACGTTCCCCCTTGCAAGAGCAGTGGCTTATGGGCAGGTAGAACAAGGGGGCCTGGACTTCCCAGCCCTGGGACCTAAGTTCATCGCCATCGTTTCTGCCCAAAATTTTGGGAAAGTTTCTCTGTTGCAAAAGGGTCAGATTCAAACTCAGGCTTGGCTAGTTTTGTTTTGTGAGTGCTGGATGGGGACTAGATGGGGAAAGACTTGGTGGGAGGAAGGCTCATTAAGTTTTAGGTTTTCTTTGCCTGAAAAATTGAAAGCACCAGGTTATTTGAGAGACTTTGTTTTTTTACCTAAAGAAATATAGAATCCATGCTGAGGAGTTGAAGGGTGAAGACAGGCCAGGTCAGAGCATCAAGAGAGGTTTGTACAGGAAAATAGTCGAGGAGATTTATGTTAACCCGTGCTTGCAAAAACGTCAGGCCAAACCAGATTTGTCAGACTACCTAAAACACCAGACTAGCCCAACTGAGTATTTCATGGACAAAAGGGTCCCCAAAAAGTTGTGGGACTTGAGGTGGAGGCTCTACCATCAGGTTCTTAATCTGAGGGGAAAGAGACCATGGACCACAGAGGATAAGCAGACTTGTCCTCATCTGAAATGTAAAAAGGCTGAGATTTTGAATGGCGTGGCACAAAAGGAGACAATCAGACATTTTGTCCAGGACTGCCCGAGTGCCTGGGAAACATGGGAAGAGGTGGCCCAGGTCCTGGATTGGCCAGATTTGGCACAACAGGCTTGGGAGACAGTGGTTTTGGGGACTGAACCTCTGGAGGGTGTCAGGGGACCCAGAAAGTCAGTGGGCCAAAAGAGGAAGAGGAAGGAGTCTGGTTCTGTGGCTGCAAGTTTTTAGAAAGTGCCCTGGTCCACGGTGCACCTGGTAAACCTCTATGTGATGTTAGGGTTAGTTTTCCAAAGACAAAGGGAGGTGAAAAGTCAAAATCTGCAGGATGTAAAAGGCACTGCTCATTTATGTGAATAACGTAATTGAAAATTTAGCTCTGAGTGAAAAAGAGAAATTGCCAAACCATTGTTGGAAAAAGTTTTGGCCGTGGTTTAGTGAGACAACCCCAGCAATAACTTAAAAGGATATTTTAAATATATGTTTTATTATTATTATTGTATTTTTTGTATTATTTTGTATTATTTTTTAAATTAATCTTTTATTAATTTTTTTCTTTTCCAAATAGGTATAATTGTATTGTGTAAATATAATGTGATTGCAGTGCGTTTAGATTAAGAGGGAAAATGTATTAGTGTTAGGATAGATAGGACCAATGGATCCCATAGGGAATTAACTTAGTTTTAATGAAAATACAAATGTGGTTGTGATATTCACAGACAACATAAATCAACGTACCTGCCAATTTATGTCAATCATGAATCAGATGTACTGGCTACTTGTGGCATATTATTATAGCTATAGAGAAAATAATGTTACCTACCTAGCTAGTTATTCGCTTTATGCAGAAATGCCTTTAGCATTATATAATCAATAAGGGAAATCCAAAAATCCTCCTATTCTGAAGTGGTCATAAGTATACCAGGAGGAGGAGGAGGAGGAGGAGGAGGAGGAGGGGGAGGAGGAGGAGGAGAAGAACATTTAGTTCAGGATTTGGAATGACTTACCAAAGTTAACACACAGCTAAATACTTTAAATTAGAGGTGCGGTGAAAAATTGAGATTGAGAGATTATCTGGTGCGCTGTTCCGAAGGTACAGTAATTCAAAGTATCTTCCTTTCCTTGTGGATATCCCCTCTGAATTATAGTACTTCAGAATTGTGCACCAGAAACAATCTCAATCTGGTGATGTGGCACAGTGGTTAAATGCCAGTACTGCAAGTCACCACATTGCAAGTTTGATTCCAGAGGGCTCCAAGGTTCATTCAGCCTTCCATCCTTTCGTAGGTCAGTAAAATGAGTACCTGGCTTGTGGGGGCAATTAGCTAACACACACTGGAACCTGCTTAATGCAGTGTAGTTGCATAAATTGCTATTGCTTAAAAGAAATTGTAGGCCGCTCTGATAGCCTTTGTGGCTGAAGAGCAGGGTATAAATACCTAATTAAATACCTAATTAATCTCAATTTTTCACCACACCTCTAATTTTAAGTATTTAGCTGTGTTTTAACTTTAGTATGTCACTTCGAGTCTTTAACTGGGGAAAAAGTGGGCCATTGAAACAAGCCAAGGTCAAAAAGAGAAATTTAGAAACTGGGACATTTTTACATCAGCTGAAAAAACAGGGAGGCAGAAGATTAATTGTAGCCATCCCAGCCAAACCAGGATAGTTACAGGGTACAGGTTTGGCTATGGTAGGGTTTTTCACTCTCTGTTTCCTGTGTATATAATGGGAAGTTAAAGCTGAAATCATATGTAGTTTTAGAATCAGTCCTATCTGCATACACTGGAATTTAGGCTGCATCTGCAGTGCAGAAATAATCCAGTTTGACACCACTTTAACTGCCCTGGCTTAATGCTATGGAATTCTATGTACTTTTGCGAGATATTTAGCCTTCTCTGACAAAGAGCTCTGCTGCCACAAGAAACCCCAATCCCAGGATTCCATAGCATTGAGCCATGGCAGTTAAAGTGGTGTCAAACTAGATTATTTCTGCACTGCAGATGTAGCCTAAATTCCAGTGCATGCAGATAGAACTGGCTATAAATGATTCTAAAACATTTTATACACAGGAAACAGAGAGTGAAAAACATATAAGCTCAGTTACTCTTAGAAGTTGTCATTTGCTTCTTTTCCTTCTATTATTATCGAACAGTGCATTCACATGCACGCATGGACACACACACACACACACACCACATGATTATCAAAGCTTAGATATGATACTTACTGGGTCCATGGAGTGAGTATATCACTGTATGGACATTTAAATGTTTTGAGCACTTTCTCTTTCAAATCACTCTGACCAGCTAGAGTAAATCAAGGCAGGAAACACTTCCAAAAAATGGTCCACTTTTGTTATAGTATATTTTTAGTTCTACAGAGACCATAACTTGCAGTAAGAAAGCTTTTTGGGAGAACTACAATAGCAGGTGGCTGCTGATATCAGAATGTCAATATGCTTATTTTTAGATACAGCTTGAACTCTAAATAGTGATCGTGCCCTGAAAATACATTTTTTTCTTTAAGCAGCAAAGGTCAAAAGTCATTTGCCTCATGTGTAAATGAATAAACTTGATGACCCTACAAATCAAAAAGGGCACATTCACACAGAGTAGCCACCAATGCTGGAAATGTATAAAGTGTTCAAGCCAAAAGATCAAGGTTTCACTGTGATTTTGTTAGAAGGAAATAACAATAAAGTTCTACTCAAAATACCATTTAATTTCTAAAATAGCTGGAGGGGGTGTCATTTTTTTTTTTAATCTATCAAGTATCATTTTACATAAACTGGAGGACTGATTGGGACATAGAAAAAAAGAGCAGAACAAAACTATAGACCTGGAACAACAGCAGAAACAACAACAATAACAATCAACAACAGTAACCTTGTCTAGGGGCTCATTTACATGGCAGGTTTTATTGCGTTAAGTTGCGCTTTAGCGCTTTCCCGCATCAGTGGTGGGTACTTTACACGGTATATGTTTACACAGCTATATTTTGTGGCTCTTTGATTTTTTCCGCTTTGAGATTCACACAGCCAAATGTGCTGGGGGCATGGCCAAGCACTGGAGAGGAGACAAAGGAATGCCATAGGAATGTCTGCCCTGGCCCCAACTCCATGTGCTTAACAGCGTAGAGGCAGTCACTCTTTGCCTCTTCCCCCCCCCAGCTCCCTGCCCACAAATCAAACGGAAGGTTTTTTTCTCCCTGCTTAACCACATTTTCTAGCCAAATAAACAGACTGTCAAAATAGCAGTTCAGCTCTGCTGCAGCCCTTAGTGAAATGGTTTCTTTTCCTCCCCCAAACACAGGATCACAGCTGACAAATGGAGCTTTACCTACTTGCAAAACAGCAGAGAGGAGGAGAAGGAATGCTCCCTGACTGAAAATTGTTGGGAATCCTTTTTGTTTGCAAACTGGCTTGCAAAATAGCAGAGGATTTTTCAAAGTTTCCTCTAATCGCTACTGACTCTCCCTCCCTCCCTCCCCCTCTTTTAAGCCCACCCCTGCATCATAGCAACCAATCACAGTGAAGCTCTGCTGTAGCCCTTAGCGGAATGGTTGTTTACACTGCCAATAATGCGCTACATTGCAAATATACCGGCAAAAGTGGCAACATCGCTTGCCACACTATATTTGGGTGTTTTACCTTCACCCCTTCTGAATGAGGCAATGCTGTGCCTCGACCCGTGTGAACTATGAGCTATCTTTGTGGTATATTTAGAGGAATATTTGCCCATGTAAACACACCCTTGGTGAATCAATTTGCTTTGGTTTCCTAGTTGCTAAGAGCTGGTAAGCTGGGAGAAACTGTCTACACAAGAAGATGCCCACACACAAGGTTGGAAGAACGATGGCCACAACTTTTAATGTGATTACAGTTGTCAAGGTTGGGATAGCATGAGGTATAGATTCCCTGACCTGATCTGCTAGAACATCTGAATGCAAAGCTCCCTGTTCCAAAGCAGGAGGTAGTACAGAGATGGCATCTGAGGAACCACTTGAGTGCATCACCGCTGTGTGGTCCGCTGCCCTATCAGGGTGCAAGAGGTCCTGCCATTGTGGGGGGTGTTATTCTGAAGCCTCACTCCATTGACCTGAATGGGGATATTATGGGCATTATGGGTTCCAAATCCAACTTCCCTCCAACCCTGGGTCTTGTCTCATGCCACACCACCCAAAATCGTGACAAAGAAAATCCATAACAGAAACTAATGATGAACTCAGACATGCTTTAACAATTTTTCCAAGGAATTACAATGACAAAGACTGGGTGGGTGTGAAAGCAATTGAAGCCTGACTGCCTAAGCATTTATACTTCCCTGGGGCTTTCAGGTCCGGCATCTAGGAGGCCTCACTCACCAATAGCACTGATTAGCTGTTTCATCCCAGGCCCACAAAACTGCAAGGGACCCTGGGAGGAAGAAGCAGACACCAAAGAAGATAGCAGCTCATCACTCAGGGCGGAAAAATGAAATGCATAGATATAGGATGGGGGAGACCTGGCTGAATGAGACTACGTGCGAAAAGGATCTAGGAGTCCTAGTAGACCACAAGTTGAACATGAGTCAACAGTGTAATGCGGCAGCTAAAAAGGCCAATGTGATTTTGGGCTGCATCAATAGAAGTATAGTGTCTAGAACAAAGGAAGTAATAGTGCCACTCTATTCTGCCTTGGTCAGGCCTCACTGAGAATACTGTGTCCAGTTCTGGGCACCACAATTCAAAAAGGATATTGACAAATTGGAGCGTGTCCAAAGAAGGGTGACTAAAATGGTGAAAGGTCTGGAAACCATGCCTTATGAGGAGAGACATAGGGAGCTGGGTATGTTTAGCCTGGAAAAAGACGTTTAAGGGGCGATATGATAGGAACAGCATATAGCAGAGCTGCAGCCAAAAGCATGTGTTGTGAGCAAAAATTGCATCTCTCTCTGGCTTTTTTTCACAAACGAAGATTCAGGAAGGACTCATCCCGCACTTTCTGCAAGCGCGCTGATGATTAAAAAGGCCAATCGTTGATGAACAAGTCTGGTTGCAGAAAGCACAGCAAAAGGTCTCCTTGGGTGATGTTTCCAGGTTGTGAGTCTTTCTGTGTTGTCGTTTCTCTTCAAGACTTGTTCGGTGTGAGTTATCAAATAAGGCTGCAGCATTGTGGATAGTGCGTCTCCATGTCTCCCGATTTGAGGCCAGGGCGGACCATTGTTGGTGATCAATTTGGCCAAGCCTAAGACGTTGTTTCAGGGAGTCCTTGTATCACTTTTTTGGAGCACCCCCCTTACACTGACCCATGCAAGTTCACCATAGAATACTATTTTTGGCAGGCGATGGTCCTCCATCCTAGAAATGTGTGTCAGGGTATGCCAGTTTGCATACTAAGTTGTGACTGGATGAAGGTATAGCAAAGTGGCAGGTACAGTCCATGATAATAAGCCAGCTCCAGTAATTAATGATGCAGTCAGCCAATTAGGCCAGGTGGACTTGATAGCCACTTAGTAGTGTATAACTGCATTGGGAGTCTGCTTGGGGTATAGAGAGTGTATTACTCTCTATGCTGGTTAGAAGCCTGTTTCTGGGAAGTAAGGTTTTCTCCTTGCTATGAAGATATAGTACTACAGGTATGCAGGAAGTTATGCTGTACTGGTTTTGTGCCTAGCCATGATGCTATATTCTTTGTTTTTGCATGCTTTTTTTTTTGTCTTACACTCTGCTGAGTAAAGCTCTATTTTTTAACTCGACAACTCTGCTGTACTATTTTGTAACACGCCCAACAATGGTTATGGGCCTAGAGCGCTACTGCTGACGCAGTGTATGTCTGGAGGACATCTGGAGTCTGAAGAGTTTGCAGAGGCTGGTAAGAAACAAAGGGGCTTGCTGACCACCTGGTGTCTGTCTGAGAAGGGTGTGGAAGACTGGAAGCTAATATATTGTGCATCACAAGAAAATGTTGCTGATATGTTTACCAAGCCCTTAGTAGCTGTAAAACATAAAGAAATGATGTTCAGGCTTAGTATGATTCAAAATGTTACGTAAGCATGTCACTTAGCTACATACTTCATTCAGTGCACAAGGAGGGTTGTCAGGGTATGCCAGTTTGCATACTAAGTTGTGACTGGATGAAGGTATAGCAAAGTGGCAGGTGGAGTCCTTGATAATAAGCCAGCTCCAGTAATTAATGATGCAGTCAGCCAATTAGGCCAGGTGGACTTGATAGCCACTTAGTAGTGTATAACTGCATTGGGAGTCTGCTTGGGGTATAGAGAGTGTAATACTCTCTATGCTGGTTAGAAGCCTGTTTCTGGGAAGTAAGGTTTTCTCCTTGCTATGAAGATATAGTACTGCAGGTATGCAGGAAGTTATACTGTACTGTTTTTGTGCCTAGCCATGATGCTATATTCTTTGTTTTTGCATGCTTTTTTGTCTTACACTCTGCTGAGTAAAGCTCTTTTTTTTAACTCCACAACTCTGCTGTACTATTTTGTAACACGCCCAACAATGTGCCATGCCCAGCACAGCTGTGTTCTCAATATCATGGCCTCAATGCTGGTGATTCCTTCTTGCTCAAGGACAGCAACATTTGTCACATAGTCCAGTGTATTTTAGGATTGTGCGTATACAGTGCTGATGAAAGCCTTCGAGGAGTTATCTTGTATTAATTTTTGGACATATCCACTTAACCTAAGTAGTCCACCATTGTCAGTCTTGGAGTGTTCATTTCAGGCACCACTATTCAAATGGACAGTAGTTGGTTCTCATTTTATTTAAAAAGACAGTATACTCAGCAGTTAGAACTGTGTAGCAAATATGGTTTCTTCAATTTCAATTTGGCCCATACCCTCATGCCAAATTGATTTTATTGGGGAATCCAGATTTGAAAACTGGTAAGGAACCATTTTTTTTTTTATGGAAGATAGGGGACAACAATGAGATTGCTACCTTAAATCAGATACTTGGTGTTGTTGATGAGCTTTTGCCTTTTTCATTTTTTCAAGACCAGTTTAAAGTACCTCCACCAGCTAAATGGCAATATTTACAACCAAAACCATTGGTTACAATCCTGATTTAGCCCTGAAGCTTTAAGTTCCTTCCCTTAATACTGATTATTGACACTGATTGAGGCCAACCAAGTATACAAACCGACTGTATATATAGATTTTCCTTGTTTTTTTTCCGGGCTGTGAGGCCGTGTTCTGGAATAGATTCTTTCTGACATTTCGCCTGCATCTGTGGCTGGCATCTTCAGAGAATGGTTGGATAGGATTGTGTCTCGGGTTTATATGCTATGAACTCCTGTTAGGGAGTATATGTAAATTTGTGTAATTGAATGGTTAGTTTCTGGGTATAGAAATGCAAGGCTTGTTAGTGTCTGTTTGGTTAATGGTTGGTTGATAGGCTATTATCTGCTGGAACTCCTCCTGTCCCTGGGTGGAATTCCTTTGTAAGTGTTGAGTTTTAATTCTATTGTATTTAAAAACTGGGAGCCAGCTTTTGTTTACTTTTAAGGTTTCTTCTTTCCTGATGAAGTTGTCCAGGTGTTTGTAAATTTCAATAGGTTCTCTGTGCATTCTGACATGATAGTTGTTGGCTTGGTCCAGAATTTCTGTGTTTTTAAATAACATTTTGTGTCCAGGTTAGTTTATGTTCTGCTATTGCTGATTTTTCTGGTTGGCCCAGTCTGCAGTGTCTCTCATGTTCCTTGATTCGTGTTTGCACACTGTGTTTAGTGGCCCATATGTAAACTTGTCCACAGCTGCATGGTATGCGGTAAACTCCTGCAGCTGTGAGAGGGTCTCTTTTGTCCTTCGCTGAGCATAGCATTTCTTGGTTGTTTCTGGTCGGTCTATAGATTATTTGGAGGTTGTGTTTCCTCATCAGTTTCCCTATTCTGTCTGTGACTCCTTTGATGTATGGTAAAAATGCCTTCCCTTTGGGTGGCTACTTTTCTTCTTCATTCCTGTGGTTTTTTTCTGGGTCTGGCTGCTCTTACCATTAGAAAAGCTATGCTCAGCGAAGGACAAAAGAGACTAAACAATGGCCGTTGGTTTTAACATTTATAACTAGTATCAGATTAGTATAACTACATTTCAGACTACATCTTACTAACAGGAATTGCTCTTTTGGGTATATTGGTTGCCAGAAAATTGTTGGAGATATAATACTGCTAATTCTTCCTTAATGTTTTAGAATTGTCCTGTAGTAGCTACACTTTGGGGTGAAGTAATCACACAAGTAAGTTTGGTTTTGAAGAGTTTTTGATATTCAGGGATGTGCATGTTCTTTTGAAATATTTACCTGTTTCTTGGATATTAAGAAATGGCCAATGGAGGTGGATTTTTCATGCCCTTTCAACTGCTAAAAGATTGATACTTTGATACTGGAAATCTATTTTTTCCATCTGTGAAACAATGGATAGAAGATCTAACAATGCTTGCAACATTTGAAAGAATCATGTACAGACAAAATTAACCAATGGACTTATATTTGGACATTTGGCCAGCTTTTAGAGAAACTTATGATTAATGTGGTGTTCCCCCCTGCCTTCTTTTTGTGTTTTTATTTTCTTGCTTTCATTTTACTGGAAAATTATTGTATGTAACTGAGAACCCTGTTGAATGTATATTATTATTATTATTATTATTATTATTATCATACAATAGAATAAATTAGTCATGTATTGTTCACTAGTGCTTTCTTTTGGTTTTGGATGTGAGTGGAGAAATGTTGAGTAGAGACATGTAGGTTCCTGAAAAGGCAAGCAGGATCCATATTTTTTAATTTTGTTTTCATTCTAGCACTACTTTACTTTTTTAAAAAAAGGAAATTAAAAATTGACAACTGCAGCTGCAAGCAGTAGCAACATATTAAAACCCTGCTGAACTAATTTGCATCTGCTCTCAACTTCATGGTTTTCTCTGCTTCTGTAGTTGTAAGAGCTATTGTTGTGGATGCACTTGTTCTTGGGTGCTACTATTCCTAACTGTCTGACTTGAAGTTTCATTCATTGCAGAGCCAACAAGCTTATTACAAAAGGAGACATGGCAGAGCAGATTGTGCTGGACATCTGAAAATAGTGTTGTTTTGATTATCTCTCATTTCTATCTCCCCACCGAACAAAACCCATGTAATCGTTTGTTAGAATCACAGTAAGAAGACAGTAATGTCCATTATCTGTTATTAAAATGAACACACACATCCAAAGAGCGGACAAGCCAGGACTGGGGCTAGCCCGGCACGGGCAGCATCAACCAGGGCGGACAAGCCTAGAGAGACCCATACCTTTTTTACTTGCAGGCCTTTTCAGGCCTAAACCTTGAAGCAATCACTGCTGCCTCCTGGTGGTAATGCCACCCAAGAAGAAACCTGGCTCAGCAGCCCCCAAGGGGAAAGCGGCGTCTAACAGGCCCGCCACCCGGGCACAAGCAGGCCGAACACCCAAGTCCTGGGCAGCCCTGGCTCCCAGGACTCGGAAAGCCAACCCCCCGGCTGGGGCAGCGGGCAGATTTCGGGAGTTGGCACCGGAAGCGGATCCTACGCCGGTTTCTTTCCCGGACGACCTCTGGCTTCTTGGGAAGGAATGGTGCTCCGGGGGGTCTTCAGCTCCCTGGCATCTTCCACGCGGGCCAGTTATTTCCGGGCAGTCCGGCAGTTTGTCGCCTTCCGGAAGCGCCACGGTCACTCCGACTCTGGGCCTACCTCGGAACGAGAAGTGCTCCACTACATCGGGACCCTGAAAGAAGAAGGCCTCGCTTCCAGGACCATCTCCCTTCACCTGGCAGCCATCTCTTTCTTCAGCAAAGCGGCCGGCCACGAGGACCCATGTGGCTCATTCCTGATCCGCAAGGCAGTCGAAGGGTGGCGTCGGATGGATGGGAGCAAGCCTGACTCCCGCAGACCAGTCTCGTTCGGACTCTTGTGCCACCTGATCCCGGCCCTGTCTAAGGTTTGCTGGTCCAGGTATGAAACCTCTCTGTTCCAAGCCTCTTTTGCGGTGGCTTTCTTTGCAGCTCTTCGCATCGGGGAGCTGGTCTGCGGGGCCAAGACATCCAAGATCGGGCACGCCCTCCTGCGGTCGGACGTGGTGATGTCAGAAGGATCCCTTCAACTGCGCCTCCGGAGATCCAAGAACGACCAACGCGGAAAGGGCTCCGTCATCCGGCTTCTGGCGCTGGAAGGATCTCCGGCTTGCCCAGTCCGACTCCTGAAGCGGTACCTGGAACAGAGGCCTGCGGCGGCCGGCCCCCTGTTCATCCACAAGGACTTGTCTTTCCTTACGCGTTTCCAATTGCTCAGCATTTTTCGGGCCGCCTTACAGAAGATTGGTTACCCACCAGATGAATTCAGCGGGCACTCTTTCCGGATTGGTGCTGCCACCACAGCGGCGTCGGAAGGAATGGCTTCGGCAGACATTCAGCACCTGGGAAGATGGCGGTCCAAGGTGTTCAGGACATACATCCGCCCGGAACTTGTTCTCCTCCACGGATAGGACCTAGTTTCAGCCCCCTCCAGGCAGGTAGGCCTCTCTGATGATAGCTGCGGGGGTTGGCGGTATCCGAGCTTCCGCTCGGCTCTGTGGCGGTGGGCATGAGTTTCTGTCACGTAAGGGGGGGGGGAGCTGGAAGCTATTGTTGGCTTCCGGGGTCTGGGGCTGGCCCCTCCCCCGGTGTCGGCTCCCCCTCCCCCCCCCTGGTCTCCAGGCACGTGATCTGTCACGTGCTGGTCACGTGAACTCTCCATTCTTCGGACACGTGACCGTTTGCGTGTCGTGGCCTCACGGCCCGGCACGTGGTCTGTCACGTGTTCCTTTGGATACTCATGCCCGGGCCAACCTCCGCGACTATCACCAGACAGAAAGTTGTGGCCTTCCCGCCAACCTTCACTTCTTGTAAATAAATCTTTTGTGAACCTACCTTGTGTGTATCCTCGTGATTCGGCCGGACGGGGCGGGGGATACCTTGACTCTCGGTCGCAAGCCGGTTGCCCAGGACTTACCGGGCGGCCGCCGTTTGCGGCCGGAGGCCCCCCGCGCCCGGACGGCCGCTCCACGTGGCCGGCATGGGCTCCGCCATGCCGGCCGTCCCCTTCCTCCTTCTCCCTGGCCGGAGCTTCAGGCCAGGGAGAAGGATCGTAAACCAACCAATGGGAGGGAGGCAGCTCCCACCCGATTGGCTGGCTCCGGCCAATCAGAGCCCACGCTCAGCGCGGCCTCTGATTGGCCAAGGGGCGGGGCTAGTCCCCAACGCGGTCCGCCGGCCGGGTATATATTCCCGGCCGGCTCTCAGCCTCAGCAGTTGGCTCTTGCGAGCCGAAGACCCAACCCACCCACCCTTTAGTTAGTTGTTTTCTGTTAGCTAGTGGTGTTTTAATTGTATGTATTTTCCCTGTCACAATTTTCTGCCTGTGCGGTGGGCATGAGTTTCTGTCACGTAAGGGGGGGGGGAGCTGGAAGCTATTGTTGGCTTCCGGGGTCTGGGGCTGGCCCCTCCCCCGGTGTCGGCTCCCCCTCCCCCCCCCTGGTCTCCAGGCACGTGATCTGTCACGTGCTGGTCACGTGAACTCTCCATTCTTCGGACACGTGACCGTTTGCGTGTCGTGGCCTCACGGCCCGGCACGTGGTCTGTCACGTGTTCCTTTGGATACTCATGCCCGGGCCAACCTCCGCGACTATCACCAGACAGAAAGTTGTGGCCTTAACCCCCGCCCCGTCCGGCCGAATCACGAGGATACACACAAGGTAGGTTCACAAAAGATTTATTTACAAGAAGTGAAGGTTGGCGGGAAGGCCACAACTTTCTGTCTGGTGATAGTCGCGGAGGTTGGCCCGGGCATGAGTATCCAAAGGAACACGTGACAGACCACGTGCCGGGCCGTGAGGCCACGACACGCAAACGGTCACGTGTCCGAAGAATGGAGAGTTCACGTGACCAGCACGTGACAGATCACGTGCCTGGAGACCAGGGGGGGGAGGGGGAGCCGACACCGGGGGAGGGGCCAGCCCCAGACCCCGGAAGCCAACAATAGCTTCCAGCTCCCCCCCCCCTTACGTGACAGAAACTCATGCCCACCGCACAGGCAGAAAATTGTGACAGGGAAAATACATACAATTAAAACACCACTAGCTAACAGAAAACAACTAACTAAAGGGTGGGTGGGTTGGGTCTTCGGCTCGCAAGAGCCAACTGCTGAGGCTGAGGGCCGGCCGGGAATATATACCCGGCCGGCGGACCGCGTTGGGGACTAGCCCCGCCCCTTGGCCAGTCAGAGGCCGCGCTGAGCGTGGGCTCTGATTGGCCGGAGCCAGCCAATCGGGTGGGAGCTGCCTCCCTCCCATTGGTTGGTTTACGATCCTTCTCCCTGGCCTGAAGCTCCGGCCAGGGAGAAGGAGGAAGGGGACGGCCGGCATGGCGGAGCCCATGCCGGCCACGTGGAGCGGCCGTCCGGGCGCGGGGGGCCTCCGGCCGCAAACGGCGGCCGCCCGGTAAGTCCCGGGCAACCGGCTTGCGACCGAGAGTCAAGGTATCCCCCGCCCCGTCCGGCCGAATCACGAGGATACACACAAGGTAGGTTCACAAAAGATTTATTTACAAGAAGTGAAGGTTGGCGGGAAGGCCACAACTTTCTGTCTGGTGATAGTCGCGGAGGTTGGCCCGGGCATGAGTATCCAAAGGAACACGTGACAGACCACGTGCCGGGCCGTGAGGCCACGACACGCAAACGGTCACGTGTCCGAAGAATGGAGAGTTCACGTGACCAGCACGTGACAGATCACGTGCCTGGAGACCAGGGGGGGGAGGGGGAGCCGACACCGGGGGAGGGGCCAGCCCCAGACCCCGGAAGCCAACAATAGCTTCCAGCTCCCCCCCCCCTTACGTGACAGAAACTCATGCCCACCGCCACAGAGCCGAGCGGAAGCTCGGATACCGCCAACCCCCGCAGCTATCATCAGAGAGGCCTACCTGCCTGGAGGGGGCTGAAACTAGGTCCTATCCGTGGAGGAGAACAAGTTCCGGGCGGATGTATGTCCTGAACACCTTGGACCGCCATCTTCCCAGGTGCTGAATGTCTGCCGAAGCCATTCCTTCCGACGCCGCTGTGGTGGCAGCACCAATCCGGAAAGAGTGCCCGCTGAATTCATCTGGTGGGTAACCAATCTTCTGTAAGGCGGCCCGAAAAATGCTGAGAAATTGGAAACGCGTAAGGAAAGACAAGTCCTTGTGGATGAACAGGGGGCCGGCCGCCGCAGGCCTCTGTTCCAGGTACCGCTTCAGGAGTCGGACTGGGCAAGCCGGAGATCCTTCCAGCGCCAGAAGCCGGATGACGGAGCCCTTTCCGCGTTGGTCGTTCTTGGATCTCCGGAGGCGCAGTTGAAGGGATCCTTCTGACATCACCACGTCCGACCGCAGGAGGGCGTGCCCGATCTTGGATGTCTTGGCCCCGCAGACCAGCTCCCCGATGCGAAGAGCTGCAAAGAAAGCCACCGCAAAAGAGGCTTGGAACAGAGAGGTTTCATACCTGGACCAGCAAACCTTAGACAGGGCCGGGATCAGGTGGCACAAGAGTCCGAACGAGACTGGTCTGCGGGAGTCAGGCTTGCTCCCATCCATCCGACGCCACCCTTCGACTGCCTTGCGGATCAGGAATGAGCCACATGGGTCCTCGTGGCCGGCCGCTTTGCTGAAGAAAGAGATGGCCGCCAGGTGAAGGGAGATGGTCCTGGAAGCGAGGCCTTCTTCTTTCAGGGTCCCGATGTAGTGGAGCACTTCTCGTTCCGAGGTAGGCCCAGAGTCGGAGTGACCGTGGCGCTTCCGGAAGGCGACAAACTGCCGGACTGCCCGGGAATAACTGTCCCGGGTGGAAGATGCCAGGGAGCTGAAGACCCCCCGGAGCACCATTCCTTCCCAAGAAGCCAGAGGTCGTCCGGGAAAGAAACCGGCGTAGGATCCGCTTCCGGTGCCAACTCCCGAAATCTGTCGTCCTGGAACCGAGATAAAGCATCCGCTATTTCGTTGTTCACACCTGGAACATGGCGTGCAGTGAAGGAAATGTTAGCAGTTAGGCAGACCAGAACGAATTCCCTGACGAGTCGCATGACCCTGTCAGACCTGGAAGACTGAGAATTGATGATGCGGACCACCGCCTGGTTGTCGCACCAGAAACACACTTTCTTGTTGCTGAACTCATCCTTCCACAGATGGACTGCTACTAATATAGGAAAAAATTCAAGGAACGTAAGGTCCCGAATGACATCAGATTCCCTCCAGGCAGGAGGCCAAGGTTGGGAGCACCAATGGCCGTCATAAAAGACCCCGAAACCAAACCCCCCTGCCGCGTCGGAGTGGACCTGAAGCCCTACCCCGGGAGAGGCCTCCCCCTGCCAGAATGTAACCCCGTTGTAGCCCTCCAAGAACCTGAGCCACACCCTGAGATCCTCCCTAACCCCTCTAGTGATCCGGATGCGGTGGTGTGGGGCCCGGACGCCCGCGGTGATCCTAGCTAGTCTGCTGCAGAAGGCCCTGCCTGGCGCCACCACCCTGCATGCAAAGTTGAGGTGGCCCAGCAAGGACTGCACTTCCTTCAAGGAGGCTTTCTTCTGTCCTAGGAGGCGTAGCAGCTTCTGCTTGATCTCTGCCAGCTTGTCTGGGGGCAGCCGCGAGACTTCAGCTACCGAATCCAGGGTGATTCCCAAGTAGGTGATGCTGCTGGCCGGGCCCACCGTCTTGTCTGGTGCCAGGGGAACTCCCAGTTCCTGGGACAATTCCTGAAAAGACTTAAGCAGAAACCCACAGTCTGGCCCCCCAGCTGCCCCAATCATCAGAAAATCATCCAGGTAGTGAGTGACCAGTGCAGAACCGGTCCTGTGGCGCAGTGCCCACTCCAGGAAGGTGCTGAATGCTTCGAAAGCGAAGCAGCTGATGGAGCACCCCATGGGCAAAGCCATGTCGTAGTACCACTGCCCCTGGAACTTAAATCCCAGCAGGCAGTGGTCCTCCGGGTGGACTGGAAGCAGCCTAAAGGCAGATTGGATGTCACATTTTGCCATGAGAGCTCCCGGGCCACAGGACCTGACCAGCTTGACCGCGTGATCGAATGACGCATAGCGCACCGAGCAGAGCTCAGGTGGTATGGCATCGTTCACTGAAGCTCCCTTGGGGTAAGACAGGTGGTGGATCAGGCGGAATTCGCCCGGTGCTTTTTTGGGAACCACCCCCAGCGGGGAAACCCTAAGGTTGCTAAAAGGAGGGGCTGGGAAGGGACCCGCTACCCTTCCTGCCGCGCATTCTTTGGCAATTTTGGCCGCCACTACCTCAGGGAGCTCCGCGGCAGATTTTAAGTTACCTGACTCAGAGGCCAGCCTGGGTCCCACCGCGGGGATCCTGAAGCCGGAGGAGAATCCTTCCCTGAGGTACGCGGCCGCCTGTCTGTTGGGATATAGTGCCAGGAGCGGGAGTAGGGCATGGAGCCTTACCGGGGTGAAGGCTAGGCGTCCCCGCACGGGGCTGCCTCTACTGTTTTCCGCTTCCCTGTCCGGCGCCACTGCCTGACCCTGGTTCCCTCTTTGCGCCGGAGGAAGCAGGGCGGCCCGAGCGAAAGGGCTGGGCGTGGGTGCCGGACCGAGGGCAATTGGACCTGGGGTGAGATCCGTAGCAGTTCTCGCAGTAATGCTCGAACTTGCAGCGGGATCGTAGGCACTTACCCGCGTTGTACTCCCAACAGACTAACCGACGGGCATCCCTCTTGCGAGGCGGCTTGCCCGCATCAGGCTTGCCCTTTATGTGTGATCCCACAATGACGAGCCAAAGCTTGTCATTGATGAGATCCCACCTGGCCCTGGGGTTCCTGGAAGCCCTCTTGCGGAAGGCGGTGTCATACTCAATGGCCGCCGCCTCTCCCGCCAAGGCCTTGGCCTTGAGCACGTTGCTCAGGTGGTTGGCAAGGTGCCAACCCCTGTCGGGGTAAGCCATGCCCACCACCCCCATGAACACAGTGAACCCCGAAAGCCAGTTAGGGAACGAACGTTCCACCGGGTCCGGCTTGCTTTTGTCAGAGGACTTCTCCGACTTAGGGGTGCTACCCACCTCCCCCGCTGCAGACCTGTTCGGCCTTCCCCCGGGTGGGTACCCCCCCAGTGGCACCACTCCACTGGGTATACCCGGCCGGCGGACCGCGTTGGGGACTAGCCCCGCCCCTTGGCCAATCAGAGGCCGCGCTGAGCGTGGGCTCTGATTGGCCGGAGCCAGCCAATCGGGTGGGAGCTGCCTCCCTCCCATTGGTTGGTTTACGATCCTTCTCCCTGGCCTGAAGCTCCGGCCAGGGAGAAGGAGGAAGGGGACGGCCGGCATGGCGGAGCCCATGCCGGCCACGTGGAGCGGCCGTCCGGGCGCGGGGGGCCTCCGGCCGCAAACGGCGGCCGCCCGGTAAGTCCCGGGCAACCGGCTTTTGCCTTTTTCATTTTTTCAAGACCAGTTTAAAGTACCTCCACCAGCTAAATGGCAATATTTACAACAATCCTGATTTAGCCCTGAAGCTTTAAGTTCCTTCCCTTAATACTGATTATTGACACTGATTGAGGCCAACCAAGTATACAAACCGACTGTATATATAGATTTTCCTTGTTTTTTTTCCGGGCTGTGAGGCCGTGTTCTGGAATAGATTCTTTCTGACATTTCGCCTGCATCTGTGGCTGGCATCTTCAGAGAATGGTTGGATAGGATTGTGTCTCGGGTTTATATGCTATGAACTCCTGTTAGGGAGTATATGTAAATTTGTGTAATTGAATGGTTAGTTTCTGGGTATAGAAATGCAAGGCTTGTTAGTGTCTGTTTGGTTAATGGTTGGTTGATAGGCTATTATCTGCTGGAACTCCTCCTGTCCCTGGGTGGAATTCCTTTGTAAGTGTTGAGTTTTAATTCTATTGTATTTAAAAACTGGGAGCCAGCTTTTGTTTACTTTTAAGGTTTCTTCTTTCCTGATGAAGTTGTCCAGGTGTTTGTAAATTTCAATAGGTTCTCTGTGCATTCTGACATGATAGTTGTTGGCTTGGTCCAGAATTTCTGTGTTTTTAAATAACATTTTGTGTCCAGGTTAGTTTATGTTCTGCTATTGCTGATTTTTCTGGTTGGCCCAGTCTGCAGTGTCTCTCATGTTCCTTGATTCGTGTTTGCACACTGTGTTTAGTGGCCCATATGTAAACTTGTCCACAGCTGCATGGTATGCGGTAAACTCCTGCAGCTGTGAGAGGGTCTCTTTTGTCCTTCGCTGAGCATAGCATTTCTTGGTTGTTTCTGGTCGGTCTATAGATTATTTGGAGGTTATGTTTCCTCATCAGTTTCCCTATTCTGTCTGTGACTCCTTTGATGTATGGTAAAAATGCCTTCCCTTTGGGTGGCTACTTTTCTTCTTCATTCCTGTGGTTTTTTTCTGGGTCTGGCTGCTCTTACCATTAGAAAAGCTATGCTCAGCGAAGGACAAAAGAGACTAAACAATGGCCGTTGGTTTTAACATTTATAACTAGTATCAGATTAGTATAACTACATTTCAGACTACATCTTACTAACAGGAATTGCTCTTTTGGGTATATTGGTTGCCAGAAAATTGTTGGAGATATAATACTGCTAATTCTTCCTTAATGTTTTAGAATTGTCCTGTAGTAGCTACACTTTGGGGTGAAGTAATCACACAAGTAAGTTTGGTTTTGAAGAGTTTTTGATATTCAGGGATGTGCATGTTCTTTTGAAATATTTACCTGTTTCTTGGATATTAAGAAATGGCCAATGGAGGTGGATTTTTCATGCCCTTTCAACTGCTAAAAGATTGATACTTTGATACTGGAAATCTATTTTTTCCATCTGTGAAACAATGGATAGAAGATCTAACAATGCTTGCAACATTTGAAAGAATCATGTACAGACAAAATTAACCAATGGACTTATATTTGGACATTTGGCCAGCTTTTAGAGAAACTTATGATTAATGTGGTGTTCCCCCCTGCCTTCTTTTTGTGTTTTTATTTTCTTGCTTTCATTTTACTGGAAAATTATTGTATGTAACTGAGAACCCTGTTGAATGTATATTATTATTATTATTATTATTATTATTATCATACAATAGAATAAATTAGTCATGTATTGTTCACTAGTGCTTTCTTTTGGTTTTGGATGTGAGTGGAGAAATGTTGAGTAGAGACATGTAGGTTCCTGAAAAGGCAAGCAGGATCCATATTTTTTAATTTTGTTTTCATTCTAGCACTACTTTACTTTTTTAAAAAAAGGAAATTAAAAATTGACAACTGCAGCTGCAAGCAGTAGCAACATATTAAAACCCTGCTGAACTAATTTGCATCTGCTCTCAACTTCATGGTTTTCTCTGCTTCTGTAGTTGTAAGAGCTATTGTTGTGGATGCACTTGTTCTTGGGTGCTACTATTCCTAACTGTCTGACTTGAAGTTTCATTCATTGCAGAGCCAACAAGCTTATTACAAAAGGAGACATGGCAGAGCAGATTGTGCTGGACATCTGAAAATAGTGTTGTTTTGATTATCTCTCATTTCTATCTCCCCACCGAACAAAACCCATGTAATCGTTTGTTAGAATCACAGTAAGAAGACAGTAATGTCCATTATCTGTTATTAAAATGAACACACACATCCAAGCACAGTGTAGTGTTGCATAAGGGGAGGTGCTTTGATGGCCTCACATGATGGGAGGCCTTTTAATTGTGTCACGGTGTCTCATGCTGTGATGTAGGAGGTTCAGGGCAGAGCAGAGGCTATATAAACAAGGGCCGCCCCTTCCCTCCTCTTCTTTTGGTTGAATTTGACCCACCCTCCCTCCTCTGTCATAGTGTGAGTCTTCTGGTCACTTATGGGCTGAGTAGGGATTTTTTTCCCTTTTCCACTGGGTTTTTTTGCCTACACCACACTGTTGTAAGGAACCTGGAGAATTGGCTTTAGGGTGGTGTCATAAATAGGTGGTCAGCTGGCAGGTTATGGGGGAGATGGGGATTAGTTTGATGTACACCTATGGCACCCCTTTTGGGTGAAGGATGGCTCTATCAAACTACCCTTGTAGGTCATGTGACTTGGGGTGGGGAGTAGACTATCCTTGAGGCCGGCTAAAGGGTTGAGCCATCGCCAGAAATCATGCAATGTGAGGTATCTCATCCTGGGGTTTTGCCTTCCAGCAGATGGTGCCCGGGAGGGTTGCCCAATTGATGGGAACTCCCCCCCCCTCAGGGTTCAGGTATTTCACCCAGGGAAGCTGGGAAGAAGGTCTGGGTGAGACCATCAGCTCCAGCTTTTCCCACATTGGTTGTCCCCCCTAGTTTGCATATCCCAAAGAAAAAAGATTAAATAGGTGATAGAAGAAATAAAGTGACCTCTTTTTTAACCCAAGCTTTGTATCTGGCCTTGTTGTTTCATGTGTTGGTCATCAACAACATTCACTAAGCCAAACCAGTGACATAATCTACATTACAGTTTGTGGGTCGTCGTCCCCCCCCTTCTTCTTTTTCATCTTCAAAGGAACAAGCTGAAAATGCATTTTCAACTGATGACAGACGTCCCGGCAGCATTTTCATCTCATGGTTATTTCAGTACAATATCCTAGGATGATAGAGAGTTTTATAATTAATGGCAGTTATGCTGGACATGCTCTGATAAGAAATGATGGGCTTGCCATTTACAAACATCAAATTTTACGAGCTGGAAATGAAATGCAGTCATAACAGGCCAATGGACCAAGGAACGATATGAGCTGTAATTTCATGATACCATATCTGGTGCTGGCAAAGCAAAAGTAATTCCCACTGGAGACTGATTTGCAATGGGATTGGCTTAGCAAGTGAGGAGGGGTGAGAGTGGGTGTAAACATTCAGCAACTGCTCTGTTGATTTACAGCACTGAAAGCATTGTTTATTAAAACAAACATATTCTCCACATCCCTACCCTTGATATTTTGGCTTTTGCAGTTTGGGAATTTTATCAAGTATGATAGTTAACATCATCATCATCATCATCATCATCGAACAACGAAGAAACTAATACTGGAAATAAGGCTTAGAACAAAGATCCCTGGGGAGGAGTTTGCCCTTCATGGACAAATATAAAAGAAGAAAAGGTGTGATAGAAAATGCATTCTCTGCTTTTTGGACAGATGAGTTTAATTTTTTCTGTCCTTATCGGATTGAGGGATAGAATGTACGAAAAGGAGGAGCAGTTCCTTTATCAATATTCTTTTCCTCATACTTGTATACTAATAACATTACATGGATGTAATTTTTCTCTGGGATGGAAAAAGATGAAGAGTTTGGAGACTCCTAAACACTACATGAAAAACAGTGTTATAACATGAAACACAAAGAGGGATAAAAAAAAATAACACCATCAGTTAAGGCTGGGTGGTGAGAAGGATGGGTTAATGTGAAGATATTATCCTCAGAATGCCTACCAGGAGCAGGCAGATTGTGGTCAGTGAAACACTGGCAATTTTCAGAGCATGGGAGTTCATTCTCCAGAATAACATTTTTCTATCAAAGGAAAATTGAGAGGGAGAATCACCTTAAGGTGACTCTTCCACCTCCAAATTAGGTGTCAGAATTGGCCTTTATTTTAAGTGGCTGGAAGATTGAAGCCATTAATGTCTCCGTTCTCAATGTGACAAAACTGCCAAGTTTCCTCAGTGTGTATCTCTCCCACCCACATTGTGGGCAATAATTTTGAATGTGTAAAGAAAGCTGTTACCAAGGTAATCTGGACACATTAGACACTGGAAGAATAGCACAATAAATAGTGGAACATACTCATGCTTGGATTTGAGTCTCCTGTGAGAAATATGATATTGTAAAGCACTTGTTCAGTTCAGGGCTGATGATGAAAACATGCAAGAATCACTCCACATGGAAGAAGAAACCTCTGACCTAGCACATCCACAAATATTCACTGCTTCCTGCTGCCAAGTCATGTAAGATGCTTGGTGGGTAAAAATAATAATGGGCAGTGTTCATATGAGTTTCAATGTGCCACTGGCTGTATCCATGGTTTAACTCATTCAGATATTATCTTCTGTGCATCACATGTGTCCCCAGAGCATGAGAACATAAGAAGAGCCATGTTGGATCTATCTAGTCCAAAATTTTGTTTGCACAGTGTCTACCAACCAGTCACTTTTGGGAAGTCTGCCAGCAGGACATGGGTGGAACTGCACCCTCCATCTCATATGCTCCATAGAAATTGATATACAAAGGCATACTGCCTTTAATAGTTGAAGATATACAATATAAAGCCATTCTGACTAGTATCCATTGATGGCACTAACCTTCATGAATTTATCATTTAAAAAAAGCTGTTCAAGCTGGCACCCATCACCACATTCTGAGGCACACAGTTTAGCTATGCATAAATAACTATGCTGTATTAAGTGCATCTTTTTATCTGTTCCTGATCTCCTATTCATCTGCTTCAGTGGATGACCTTGGCTTCTCCCTATGTACTTTCACCATACCATTATTTTCTCATTATTTCCATTCTGTTCTCTCTTTACTTGCTTTTTCTACATTAAACAGATCCTAATAGATCTTTCATAGAATTGTAGAATTGGAAGAGACCACAAGGGCCATCCAGGGAAGTTGATCCAGTCCCTAGCTAATGTTGGTGGCTGTTTGTTTGAGCATCACTTAGGTATTTACAAATGTCTGAATTAGCCCTCAGAGAGTAGTTCTGTGCTGTTTTCAGAGTTCAGCCTCTGTCTTCTTAGGCTAAGAACATGCAATTCTTACATTTGCAATTATTAGACAAGGATGTGATTCGTGACAGAAACAATTGCTTTCAAACATAGTGACCCTCAATAGTTTTTGTTTCATTACTCTAGTTTTTTTATTCCAATTAGGATTTGCTTTATAACATATTGTTACCAAAACGTTGGCACAACAAACCAGAGTTACATTGGCTGTCCTGGTTTAACAAGCACAGCACCAAGGATTCTTTGACCTCTGTGCAACAGATGTAGGACTTCTGAAAAATATTCAAACACATAACATTTTACCAGTTTCAAATGTAAAACAGTCATCTGGTTACTCTCATTTAAATTTGCCATCCTAGATCCCTTCTGAGAAAAACCCATGCTAAGGAACTGGTGACACTGGCAAACACAATAACATTCCTTAGCAATCATTAAGGTTACATACTTACACCCCTCACGTACCACACATCTTTGCACTTACTATCCATGGCAAGAAAACTAGATACCCCTCTTCAGTTCCAAGGTATTAAAATGAATAATTTCCAGCTACTGTATCCTAAGTAGAGTTTGTCTACGCATTTCTTGTGTATCCACTCTATTCTGTGTGTTGTTCATAAGAAGTTGTCCCTTGCTCAACAGGAGAGAGGTTCACCTAATCTCTCCCCCACCCCACAGTCACTTCAGCATAGCATAAATATCTGATGGCAGAGTTACATTATGAAATCCCTATACTGCATACCAATGTAGTGCAACATATGTGGATCAATGGTCAGTCCACATGACTGTCAATTCTTTGTGCAATTGCAATGCATGTTTTTCCACGCTTTAACATTGTACAAGTGCAACACACATGCAAACACCTTCTAACTGAGCCAGGCACCAGGAGGGAGTGGGTAGGTAATTGATGTCCAGGCTTTAGAACCACTTCACATAAACCAAATCTTTGATCCTCCATGGCTGTCCTTCTGAAATTTGTCTCCCTGCCTGGAGTGTTTGGTAAACTCAGCCAGTGCTGAGACCGGCTGGTAACCCTAAAACTGGCAAAGCAACAACTATGGAACAGTGGGGGGAATCCAAACAATCAGTCATATTTGATTGCTTTGGTTATTCTGTATATTGGCAATATTTGATCCAGTCGACATCTGAGAGATACTCCAGGTGTTTGTTTCATGGCTTGCAGATGCAGTCTTTTTTTCTGTTTGATTTCAACCCCCCCCCTGCGCAATTCTAGATCATGGAGTGATGGGAAAATATCACACTAGTATATGCTGTGCAGACTGAGATATTTTCAAAATATAATCCTTTCACAGTCCCACTGCCCTGTTTCTGGATAGGATTAAAATAATTTCCATTAATATCAAGGTCTTAGGTGGTAGTGGTGGTTGTTGTTGTGTACCTTCAAGTCATTTCTGACATATGGTGACTCTAAGGTGAACCTATCAGAGAGTTTTCTTGGCAAAATTTGTTCAGAGGAGGTTTGTCATTGCCTTCCTCTGAGGCTGAGAGTGTGTAACTTGCCCAAAATCATCCAGTAGGTTTCTTTGGCTGAGTGAGGATTCAAAACCTGGTCTCTAGAGTTGTAGTTCAACACTAAAACCACCACGCCACACTTTCTCTCCATCCAAATGTGCACACATTACTAAATACTTTAAACAACTTAAACGTAGTATTGTAGAGACTCACAGGAAGAGCAGAGATTCTATACTTACCCGGTCTCTATTTAATGCTTAGTATACAGGTGAGTTTTTGAACAAATCCAGAGGTGTTGCCCTCTTATTTGAGAAATCATGTCCATTTCAGGTTGAGAAAATAATAAGGGGCCTCTCCAGATGTTTTCTGATATTATGAAGTAGTTTGACAAAAAAAAAAAAATAAATCTTACTTTGGGCACCTTCTACTTTCCAAAATTTAACAAATGTGAATTCATGCATTCCTTTCTGCAGACCTTGAATGAGAGAGCAGCTGGTGAAATTATAATTGGAGGAGATGTGAATGAAGTTCTTGACTATAAATTTTAAAAAAATCCATTGTCCAGAAAAAAAGAAATCAATGTGCTAATTATTATCAGATGTCATAACTAATGCTAATTTGATAGACATTTGAATGCTTTTATACTTCTGTGACAGGGATTATACTTTTTTCTCAAACGCCCCTCATTCATACTCCAAGATTGATTACTTTTTTCTATCCAAACTCCATGACATCCTAAATGTACACATAGAACCCATCATTTATTCTGATCACCCTTCTGTAATGTAGACCTGGCAATTTGGATCAGATACACAGAAGAAGTATATGGAGGTTCCACCCCACTCTTCTGATGGATGAGGGCTTTAAAAAATACATCCCGGATGATATCGAACTTTTTTTTATTTTGAAAACAATACTCCAGATATGTGATATCTGAAGATGCCAGCTGCAGATGCAGGTAAAACATCTGAAATAAACTCTTCCAGAACACAGCCTCACAGCCCGGAAAAAACCCAAGGAAAATCTAAAAACTCCAGATACATCAAAAGCCTTGCTATGGGACGCTCTGAAATCTGTGCTTTGTGGACTTCTAATTCAGGAAGGAGCAAAACAGAAAAAGCTTAGAGATATATCTAGGCAATTACTGCTATAGGACATAGCACAGTTGTCCCACACTCACAAATATACACCTAACTCTCAGATATTTTCCCAATTCTTCCAGAAAAAGGCAGAATCAGCAACCTTAGATAATAGAAAAATCCAAATCTCACTTTCTTACACTAAATCTTACTACTATGAGTTCAGTAATAAAAATTATCACCCTCTGGCCAGGGCAGTTAAACAAAAATAAAAGGAGAAGCTATTTCTTCCATCACTACTTCCAGAGGCACTGTAGAAACTGCTCCCAATAAAATTGTGATGGGATTTCATAAATTCTATTATAAAGTGTACACCTTTGAAGCACTGCCAGATATTGATATGGACCCATTTATAAAATCTCTGAAGTTAAAACAGCTTACCAACTCACATTTTTCTCTGTTAAATAAACCTGCCCAACTAGATGAAATAACATGGGCCATAGGCAAACTGAAACCGGACAAATCCCCTCACCCCAATGGTTTTCAGGATAATTTTATAAGTTGCCTATTGGCTCCTCAGCTATGTAATTTAGTCAATGACATTCTAAATGTTGGTCCGCTATCAATAAGCTGGTACACAATGAGAATTATCCCAAAAACCATGGAGGACAACCCAGAGACTAAAGCCTTCCATCCCATAGCACTTCTTGACCAAGATGTGAAAATATTTACCTCTATTTTAGCCAACTGAATAAATTGGTTTATTTTAAGACCATGGGCTTGTCTATACTGTGAAAATACTCCTCATAGAATTCAAGGAGAATACCTTTTGTCCCAATGGGATCAGGCTTAATTTTTCTGTATTTGGAAGGATGTGGGCAAAAACTCCAAATACTCCATGGGAAAAGCCTTTGCAGCTTTTTCCTAGCTTAAAAAAAAAAAAACTCCAAAGGAAATGTGCATTCCCACTTGTTGGGACAACTGATTTGATTTGCTGTGCTTTCCCAATAAGAGTGGAAGTGGAAATCTGATTGGTTGGACATGTGCAGGGGGTGGAGCTTGCCGGCAAGGCAGCACCTGAAACCACCATGTTGGATTTTTGCCATAGCAATCATGCACTGAAGTGACAAAACAGCCTTTTTTCTGTTTTCTGTTTATTTAAGTGGAAGATCACATTTTCACACCTTGGATTTTCCTTTTAAAAAATACTGTTCGGTGGCAGCAACTGGTGACAATAAAAATGTGAGTAATTCACTCATGCCCACCATCTTTATTTACAGACAAGCCCATTTGAACAACAAACAGTATGGTTTTGCATTCCTGTGATCTTAAAAAAACAGCAACCATGGAGACAAATGAAAGCTGCTGTGAATTGGCATTGCTGTGTATCAATCCACATTTTATAGCCTCATATAGACAAGCTCTATATCAATCCCAATCACATTGGCTTTATGCTAGGTCACTGTTTGGGTGACCCAGTCCATAAGGTACTCAATATCATGCATCATTCCATCCTCATAGAATCATAGAATTGTAGAGTTGGAAGAGACCACAAGGGCCATCCAGTCCAACCCCCTGCCACTCAGGAAATCACAATCAAAGCATCCCTGATGACTGGCCTGTTCACCTGGTTATTATGGCACCAAAGACCAAGAATCTCATAATTTATCAGTATGCTGCAGTTTTAGAACTCCCCATATCAGCTACCTGAGTCAACTCCTCACCTGCCTAATGGGAAGGCTGGTTGTGAGGTCACCATTTTTGCTGCAGACTTTTACCCCACATTCTAAAAACAAAAACAAAAATACCAACACTATCCTTGCCAGTTAGAAAGATAATAAACAGCCACAATATCTGTGGTGTGTGACCTGTTGAAGACTTCAATGTCTCTTCTAACTCTCAATTTTTTAAAAGCCTTCAACATGGTAGAATGATTTTTTTGGAGTGTTCTAAGAAATGAACTTTAGCTGTAAGATCATTGCAGTGCTTCATCACATTTGTGATCATTTGGAAGCAATGGTCTTATTTAATGGAATAGACTCAGTCCCCTTTAAACTCTCAAGACGTACTAGACCAGGGTATCCTCTGTCTCCCCTTTTATTTGCCTTAATGATAGAACCTTTAGCGAATTTAATCTGAGCTGACCCTAACATAACTGGTTCTCGAATCAATGACTGTCATGATGAACATGTCCCGAATTGATATGTATTGATATCTCTGGAGAATCCTGAGACACCATGTTCACCTCTGAACCATATACTAGAGACATTTGGTAAAGGCTTCCAAATTAATTTTAACAAAGCCACCATGATGTGCCTTAACAAAGCACTCCTGCCACAGAAATGCTGGCATTCCCTCACTAACCTACAACTTCAACCCCTCAATTTTCTTACTTCAGTATAATGGTTACAAAAAATATTTTACAACTCATCCTGCATAATTATAGTCTGTCACCGCACGGATAATGAACAAAATAAAATCCTGGCAAACTCTAAAACTTTCTATGCTAGGACAAACTGCCATTGTTAAAATATTTTTTGTCCCCAGCTTATTCTTTCTTTTTCAAAATATTCCTTTGGCTACCATGCTATCTAAATTTAAAAGATGGCAAACGATGATTAATCAATTTATTTTTAATAAAAGAAATACCTAGGTTTCTGAACTCCATTAGACATATCAGTTCTGGTAACAGAGAGCAGGTGATTCCTGACATTGCACTCTATTTCCTGGCTTTTCAGTTAAGTCAATTTACCCAAATGATCAAAGAAAAGTATTCCACCAGATGACTTATGTGAAAAACCAATGACATATCTTCAATCAAATCCATTTACCTTTATTCCCAAGTTAAGAGACAAAAGCTTTGAGTAGTAATATTCAATACATTTTTGTACATTTCTTTATCTACTTGGAACAAATGGATATATGTACTAGTCCCTGATCCCCATAAAACCTTTCCTCTTGCATCCTTAATATCAGATGACAGATAATTTTTTACAGTTTAAGAAATGGAAGAAATTTGGGCTTTGCCGTATTCGGATCCTTTTACCCAAGGAAAACCTAAGTCCAAAGACCATTTAATAACCCACAATCAGTTAATCCCAATTGGTTCCAAATAATTCAGATCACATCCTTCACAACACATCTCTCTAGGAGAGAATCCACGACTGCTAACTTTTTATGAAAAGCTTTGTTTGGATGACAAATCCCTAGAGAGAGGTGTTGTGGTGACCGTATATAAATGTTTACTAGAGCATACATATGGGAGAGGCCAGTTTGGTCAAATGTCATGGCAATCAGATTTAGGGATAGAGATTTTGTGTGCAGTTTGGTCTGATGTTTGATTCACCCCTCCTTATAAATCTCCTTTTAAAGGAGTTTTAAAAATCATTCATATGTGGTATCTAATGCCTGTCCAGTGAAAACTGTCCCACTGGGTTGTTGGAGGGTCTGCAAAAATGTGGGCTCATACTATCATATGTGGCTTGAAGGCCCTAAAATAAAAGATTTGGAATGTGGTCTTGAATCAAATCTCATGAATCACATGCCAGGCTATTCACTTTTGTCCCACTCTTTTATTGCTTTCACTTTATGTTAAATAATAAATGTTTAAAGCATAAAAGATTGATCACATTCTTTACCATGGCTGCCTGATTGGAAGTGGCCAAATGTTGGAAATCTGGAGACCTTAAGGTGGGCAACTGGTGGAGAAGAGTGTGGGACACATGGTTATTAGAAAAACTACTCTAAACAATAAAGGCTTGCAATGGTCAAAAGAAAGACAGTGATTTCATGAGGATTGGAGAATGTTTATTGATAACTCCAATAAGCACTCACAACAATTACAGTCTTTGGTTAGCCAACTTGACCTTTGGAAAGATACTTCAGAGATTATCAGATGTGGCAAAAAAAAAATGTTGAAAGATCGCTAGGAGAACTGGAAGGGGTGAGATTATCAGATAACAACATCCTTCAGCATCCTGGGGGCATAGCATGGCCATGAGTAAGGCATCCCTTTTTATTGTTGGCTTGTCCCCGTCAATGAAAAAGCAAAGCCTCATCTGCAGCAGTGCTACACCCAGAGAATGGCTAAAAGATACTGTGTCTTGTAATGTCTTCCTTTCTGTTCTTTTAGTGATCTGAGGTGGTTGGGAACACATTATTTGTTGGTGTGTTTTACGATGTCTGATAATCTCCTCTATGTCTGGACTCCTCTTCTCCACATGTCAAATATCCAATGAGTGCACAGAATGATCAGATAGCATTATAAATAAGAATGAACATTTTAGCAGCAATCAGCCCTTGTCTCCTGCCTATGTTTACTGGTTTTATGTTACTTGTTCATATATATCTTTATATATGTAGTACCTGATCTCTTTCATGAATATTTTTTTTAAAAAAGGAACCTACATTTTGACCCAGCACATTCTGTGCTTAGGAAACTGTAAGTTTATATTAGAGGGCCCACATTGAGTCTCAACTCACATCTGTTAAACAAGTAAGGGGGAAGCATGGGTGGAAGCTTTCAATATGCATAGACAATATAGATTAGAGGGTTTAGCTCTTCTGAATATGCCCAGATCATCCTTCATTATGGGTGGAAAATAATTTCATTGGATTCATTTTTAAAATTAAAAATATCTGTGTCATAGCTCCCAAGATTCCCTATGAGACAAAGTGCACCCTGCCTCCGAAAGGCATGATCTGTTGCATTTGAATGAAATAAACAACAGTGTACACAGAATTTAAATATATGAACATCTTAACATTTGAAAATATTTTGAAAAATTAAAAAATCATGCAAACAAGCTTTAGTCAATGTGAGAATTGCACAGAAAAAAAGTCTTTAATAATGCATAAGAATGTGTACTTTTGAATGTGAAGTGTATAAATTCCATTGCATGAAAAAAAAATTACATCTCACCACCTGATTAGGATGGGAAAAGAAAGCATGTAATAATTGGTTTTGGGGGAAAAAATTGACGGACTTGAGATATACAGATTTTCACATCCATAGGGTTCACATACATGCTCTGTTTATTTGCTATTCCTCTCAATGCTGCATTCTTGTTTATACATTCCTCTTGTGTGTCTGGTTTCACAACAGTTTGGACCTCCTGATACTGCACGAGTAGAAACTACAATTTTTTAAAAAACAAAAAAATCTAGTATTCCTCTTATCACTGTGTAGTTTCTCTTTAGAAACCCACTCACTGTGTAGTTATTCATATTAAGCTCAGCCTCCAAGGCTTGTATGGGGGGGGTACAAGCAAATAAAGCAAATAAAAGTCATAGTCACTTAGGGGGGTGAACTCCAAAGTCAGCGGTAGAAGATCTACTTTGAGTTTTAGTCTGAACTTTAAAGGAGCTGTCCAAGATTTTAGCCCTCATTTCAAAAATTGGTTCCATACCAATTTTTAAGAGGTTCTTTCCAATACAGGTGAAAACCTGGAGGAGATTCACTGCATCATTGACATCAGAGCTAACAGTCTCCTCTAGTTCTATTGCAAACCTACAATGATAAGGTATGACAAAGGGTTAGGATAAACAGCCCAAACAGAAGAAGTCAAAAGGAAGACAAAGGTATGCAGCACCTCTTTTACTTCCATTGATAGTAGTTTATGTGAAGGCTGGGACTCCATTAGCCTTGACCCTTCTCCTGTCTTCTTGCCATAATTCCACCAACATCCTCTTAACAGTTCCTTCCCTTAGCATTTCTCTCAGTCCCATCTTTCTGTAACCATTCCCACAGCTGTCTGTCTGCTATTGTCATATAATGTTGTTCTCCTAAACTCCCATGATCCATGTCCATCACACTCCCCTGCCCCTAAGAATCACTTTCATCCCTACCACAACGTCATCACCCATTTCCTGAACACCTAGAGTTCAGGAAATACACTTTTTAGGTGGCAACTCACCCAAATCCACCAGCCAGCATGGCCAGTTGATTCTGTGGGATTTGGTCAATAACTTGTCCAAGCTGTGTCGCATACGCTAAAAAATTAAGAACATTTCTACCAACCTACAATGGGAGGCAGATCATCTTTAGGATCGTTTCCCCTCTTCCTCTAAGTAGCAATCACACATTGCCAAGAAAAGCCAAGAGGTGGAAAGAATATTCAAAAATATCTTTAAAACATTCAAAAAACATATATTTTGAGGATTGAGAAACCCTGATGAGAAGAATCCTGGATCCTGTCTAAATGGTCAAAATAAACCTCATGGGATTGGCTGGGAATACGATCTTAATGGGAACCTGCATCAGTGCATCTCATTTGGAAGTGGGGGAAGCAAAACATTCCAAAAACTATGCCCGGGGAGCCTTCACAGTTTTTCCTGGAGTTTTTAAAAAAAACTCTGAAGGAAATGTGCATTCCCACTTGTTGGGACAAATGATTCTATTTGAATCGCTTTCCTATACGAGAGGAAGCACAAGCTGATTAGTGGATGAACTGAGGGGTGGGGCTTGCTAACAGGGCAAGCACTCACTGCTGCCATGTTAGATTTTTGCCTAAGCAAGCTATCACTAAGGCAATAAAACAGCTATTTGTATTATCTTTTTCTCTCTTTTTTTGTTAAAGGTGAGATATTACATGTGTGCACCATGGAAAAAAGATTTTAAAACAAAATTCAGCAGCAGCAGTTTGGACTTTTTCGGACGTCTCAAATACAATGCAAGCAGCCTCGTCGCGTTGCGAGGCTGCTGCGTTGCAGGGCGTCCCTTTCAGATGACGCTCTCCCCTGCTGGTACTGTTGCGGTACTGCAGGGACATTTGAGCGTTATATTTCACTGATTTTTACTCACGAAAGTTGATCATGATTAAAAACTGGCGAAATATAATGCTCAAATGTCCCCACGGTACCACAACAGTACCAGCAGGGGAGAGCGTCATCCAAAAGGGATGCCCTGCAGTGCAGCAGCCTCGCAACGCGACAAGGCTGCTTGCGTTGTATTTGAGACGTCCGAAAATGTCCTTAAAAACACAAGTAATTCACTCATGGCCACCATCTTGACTAGAGGGCATGCAAAGTTTATGGGTGCTGTAAAACCATTAAGACAAGTCACAGTTGCTGTGAATTACTATTACTGTGGATCAGTTTTTTTCAGGTTCATATAGACAAGAACCTGAACTGATGAGAATCTCTGTAGTTCAGGACTTATTCTGCACTAAATTTGTATGTGGTTGTTTTGTGTAGAAAATAGCATTTTCTGCACAGGAAACAGGATTGTCTGGGTGGGGAAAATATTTCAAAGGAAAAAAAATAACTCCTGTGCTGAAAATGCTGTAATGAGGGATTTATTTGGCATAAAGTTCATACATGGGTGATTTACATAGAAAACAGCATTTTCTGTGTATGAATTACTATTTCTGCTTTGAAATATTATTTTCCACTAACAAAACGCTGTTCCTTACACAACACAACCATATGTGAATTTTGCACAGAGTAAGTCCAAATTGTGAATATCCTTTGAAAATAGTGTGGCTTTCAAAGACTTTCTCATAGCAGGAAGAAAATTGCTGAAATTTTCTACCTTTCTGCCTTCAAGATGAAACTTAGTGGTTTCATATTGATGTATTAGTAATTACATCACTAATAAAAATGCAGGAATCAAAATGATAAAATGGTGTCTGCTAGGTGATACAGTTCTGCTTTTGATCCTTAACTTAGCTGTTGAGAGAACTCCCAAGCTTTCCTCTGTTCTCAGCATAGAAAAGCTTTTCTTTTCAGAATTAATGTATGAATGAACCAGAATGACACCTTGCTGAATTTTATACAGTTAATTAGGTCAATTGTATGGGTGGCTTGATTGCAGGGAAGCTGCTGTGTTGACTTTTTTTTTAAGACAGTCATTGTATACTCCTTGACCACCACACTGTACCATTCCAAAACTGACCCTGTGCAAGATTCAAATCACTGAGTGTAATGGTGACATTTCTCCTTTTATAACAGTCATGGCTTTTTTCCTGCTGCTTCTTTTTCATCTATTTAAACAAACATACTAATAATTATTAATCAACCATGGTATCCTTCTGGGTCTCCTCTCTGGGATGGGGCTTGGAGGTACTGTTCTACAGTCTGTTCTTTCCTGGAGGAGCACCCTCAGAGGGTGGTGGTGGGGATTCCTGCTCAACTCCTTGGCCACTGGCCTGTGGAGTTCCTCAGGGTTCAGTCTTGTCCCCTTATGCTAGTTAACATCTATATGAAATCACTGGGAGAGGGAATCTAGAATTTTGTAGCCATATGTCACCAGTCTGCTGATGATACCCAGCTCTATTACTCCTTTCAACTCAATTCTAAGGCAGTTGTTCCTGCGCTAAACTGGTGCCTGGATTGGATGAGGGCAACAAAATTGAAGCTTAAACCAAACAAAACAGAGGTGCTCCTAGTCAGTTGTAAGAAAGATCTGGGAATAGGAATTCGGCCTATGTTAGATGGCGTTACACTCCCTCTGAAAATGCAGGTTTGCAGTTTGGGGGTACTCCTGAATTCAGCTCTGAGCCAACTGTGCCTGTTCCTGGAGAAGTCTGATCTGGCCATAGTGGCCCTGGTGGTATATATCTTGGTTATATCCTGTTTGGATTACTGTAATGAGCTCTATGTGGGGTTGCCTTTTGAAAAGTGCTCAGAAACTTTAGTTGGCCCAGAGAGCTGCAGCCACATTGTTAACTGGGGCTGTCTACAGAGAGCACACAACTCCCTTATTGCAACAGCTCCATTAGCTGCTGGCCATTTCTGGGCACAGTTTTGACCTATAAAGCCATATATGGCTTGGGTCCAGGTTATTTGAAGGACTATATCTCCCTTTATGAGCCCATTAGAGCTCTAAGATTGTCTGGAGAGGCTTTTCTGTCCCACCACCTTCTTAAGCTCATTCGGTGATAACAAGGGGGAGGGCGTTCTCAGTGGTTGCTCCCAGATTTTGGAACTCCCTCCCCAGAGAGGCCTGGATAGCCCCATCCTTGCTTTCCTTCAGGCAGCAGGTCAAAACATTTTTGTGGCACCAGATTTTTACAAACTGACTAGGATTGGACTTTTAATGCTGTGCAGTGCTGTTTTTAAGGTTTATATATAGTCTTTTAATGCATGTTGATATTTTAACATTAATTTTTTAAACGTCATTAGTTAATTGTTTTTTAATCCTATATTTATACTTTTATTTTGGCTTTGGTGTTGTTTTTAATTTGCATTGTTTTAAATATTTTGTTAGCCGCCTTGAGTCCCATTATTGGGGAAAAGGCTGAAAATAAATGAATAAATGAATTTATACATGAATCATCATTATCATTGTTGTCGTCATCATCATCATCATTTCTTTCTCAGAAAGCAGAGGGAGGAATATCCAATGATCTCAGATGGCAGAGGAAGTCCAATGACATGGAAAACAACTTGCTTTGTATTTTTATTTTGTATTTGTTTTCTCATTTGACAAGAGCTCCCTCTGTTGCTCTACGTCTTTCTTCTTCAGTTTCCCAATCAGTCATAATATGAGTATGCAGGTTACAGTTTCTGATTTTATTTGATATGTTGGAGCATTCATCTGTGAATGAAATGTAGAAATCTTTCAGCTCAACACACCTTGGATCATTCGGAGGTTTTTATCTGCCTGTGATGTATTGATCTTATCAGCAGTTATGAACAATTGCCACTTGGGGAAAGGAGGCAATAAATATTCCCCAAACTAGCAGCCTCCATTTTGATCTCCCTTGGGTCCATTGACTATTTCATGGGCTTATGTTGGATTGGAAAGCTGAGAGATGAAACAAGTTTCAAAAAATTGGGCTATCCCTGCCCCCCCCACTCCCCTGTTACAAAAGTTATTTATTAAGTTTAGCACAGCAAAAGCGAGCCCAGCATTACTAGTATCTCTCCAAACATAAATATCTAAACAGCCTATAGACCTCTAGAGGAAGAAGATTCATGGATATTTGTAAACCATGCTACTCTGTCTTTGATGGTGTTCTCTGTGGGCTCATAGGAGCTGTAGGGCTAGATAAGACATGAAAAGCCATTTATTCCATGGAGACGAGAAAATATATACTCTTGCATCAATCTAGCCAAGACTGTACTAGTCTTATATAGCAGTGTTATGTGAAAAGTTTTGATTAAGAAATCACCGTGTGTGTGTGTGTGTAAAATCTGTAGCTCCAGTCTAACAGCACAATCATAGCTATGTTTACTCATAATTTATCCACAGTATATCCAGTGATAGCTTACTCCTAGGTAAGTATACGCAGGAAGTTGCAGCCCAAAGAAAGAGGTGTAGACCAAAAACCTAAGGAAAAGTACAGCCACTTTTCCTGTGTATTGTTGCATCAATATAAGAGCTGGACACCCTGACCGGAATTAAAACTGGCTGTGATTTTATTTGCATAAATTATTACATGGTATGAAGGTGGGGAAGGAAGACCTATGCCTGCAGACATGGTCTGGCCACTCTTATAGGTTCCCTATGTGTGCTGACTAGCCTCTCCCATATTTGAATCAAACCCATTTATTTCTTGATAATGGGAGAAAGGGACTAGCCTAAAGAGGCTACCCTATGTTGCTCAAATACAGAAGCCAGCCCTCAAGGTCCTCCCCCTACCATTCCAATGTTCCTAAACCTTTTAGTGTTTAGGTCTCCCCTCACTCATTTTAATGCCCCCCCACAGTTGTGAAATAAGATATAACATCCAGAAAGTTGTCCAATGATATTTACAGTCCCACTTATACAGAGATGCTCTGACATTGTCTCACCCATCCCCATTCCCTATAAGTAGTCCCCAGGGAAGGTGAAAAACATGCACCATGACATGGCAGGGGTGGGAATCTTTTCCGGCCCTCAAAGGCAACCAGCAATAATCCAGAGATACTTGAAGTGAATCAGTGGGCTGGTGGGTGCTCAGAAACAGACAGCAAAAAAGAGATTGGGTCTAGCTGCATACGCTAATATATAGCCTGCTCAAATCTTGTGGGAGGTAGCCCGCTAGTGATATTACCCAGTCTCATGAGACTAACCAGTCCTTTGTGAGATCTTGAAATGGCTGTCATCATGACATCTCTTCCCCCAGATGCAGAGTGCTTGGCCAAGCAAGCAGCTCCACTTAGGTGCAGGGTGCCAGCAAGTTCACTAAAACAGGCCCCATTCATTCAAGGTGCATTTGGGGGAGGGGGGCATTCTAAGTATAACTCCCAGAAGCCACTGCTACAACCAGCATAACCATATGGCTACACTGGCTGGGAGATTCTGTGAAGAATCCCTGTGAAAAAGCCCAGGCTGGTGGACAACATTTGACTAAGGCTTTTAGGTGAAGAATTTTTAAGCCACTTCTCCTCAGGCTAAGTCTAATTCTCTATGTTTGAGATCCTGTTAGTCGTTCCAGAGCAAAATACAGATAATGCTGCAGAGGTGTTTTCTTGGGTATGTTAAAAATCCTGATATCTTTTCTTACTGTTGAGAAATGTTAAAACAAAGAGTTGCTTTCAAAAATTGTAGATCTGTGTAGGCAACCAACTACTCTGGGGTCCTGAAAATATGACGAAATGAATCACTTCTTAAGAATAAGTTTCCTAATTGTGCATAGTGTTTTCTTGATCAGATTTATTCAAAGGAGGTTTGTCATTGTCTTCCTTTAAGGCTGAGAGTATGTGACTTACCCAAGGTCACTTGGGGATTTCCATGGCCGAGCAAGGATTTGATGCTGTAATCCTAGTCCAGTGTTCAAATCACTATAATCCATTACTGTGGATTAATAAAACACCACAAACATGATCACTATGTGTCATATAGGGTTTCATTATGCTCCACACAGGCAACTAGTAAACTGTCTTAGGGCTCGTCTATACGCCCAAAATAGGATTGCATGGAGCCCCTTGTAAACAAATCCATCAAGGTAGAATGCGCTAATCTCTTTTTGGATGCATTGGCAATGCATCATCTATCACAAACAAACAGGGACCAGAACCCCCATTATCCCCAAAACATCTCTCCCCACACTGCTCCCATCCCACAATAAGGAAGTTGTCATAAATCCATCAACTCCAGTGTCTTAGTTATTACAGTTAATGGAGTCATGGTTTCCATTGTTTAACTGTGGGAAAGCCATCTAAGCATAGTTGTACACCCAAAAACCCCTTCAGGATACAAAATTGTATATAAATATTAGCCCCAAATAATAACCAATTGAGCACAGTTCTACTGACACCATCACTCTACTGGATTGCTGTGTCACCTTCAGATTCACATCAGAGTCTTTCTTGTTGCCTCAATCCTCTGCTCTTTAGGACTGGTAAATGTCACCCATATCTCCCTGAATCTATTCCTTTATCGAGCCTTTCCTCCTTGACTTCATTAGCCTTGTGAGTGTGAGTGCATGTGTTAATGCTTCTGCATTATTTCCCAATAAATACCATTTAATTTCACTTAACTTGAGTCTTGACAGTTAGTACTGGGATACACAGGTGTAACAATCTTGCAAGTCACCCAAGCTCTCACAGCCATACCTTTGAGCTAATTATAATTCCTCCAAATAATATAATCTTAGTGTCACAAGTGGGTTCCCCATGGACCCCACACATTCGGGTAACAATATATGACCTCATTGCTCCACCTTTTTGTGGCAGTCTTCTATTAATGGAAAGGTATGAACAAGAACAAACAGGAACAACTAATGGCAGATGCACACATCTCTGTACAAAATTTGGAGAAAAGCATGGGGAAATGAAGGACTCCTAATATGTCTATTCTGCTTAATAAACAGATTCAGATAATTCAGAACTGTAAATCTGGGAGAAAAGACAAGTGAAGAAATTTCAGAAGCATTATTCCTTAGCAGTGTGTTTATTAGAGATTCAGGCCTCCTGCTGGTTAGAGATTCAGGCCTCCTGCTGAAATCAAGGGGACCATTTAGTCATATCTAGGCTACACAAGCAAAAAAAAAAAAAAAATGCTGACTCACCCCAAATCCAGTGCTGGCAGTCCAGACAACATACGGATACTTCTGGGGAGGAACAGCAATTTTTTGCCCTTAACCTGACTTTGCTCCGAACTAAGCAAAGTCAGGGAAAATTCTGGCGTGCCCTCAGGTTCTTTTGCTGTCTGGACAGCTGGATCAGGTTCAGTTCAGCTGATCGAGTTGTCCACATGCAAATGCAGTTCCATTTCTGTTCTGAGCAGCACAGGGAAGAAGATGGATCCCCATTGGAGCTACTTCAATCACTGCCTCACTGTCCAAGCAGCTCCATGCAAGACCCTGGCCAATAGTGTTGCTTCTGCTGAGGTCAGAACTGGAGGCCCATGCAATCAACAAGGAAGGGTTAGAGTGACCCCCTTCTTGTTGATCACATGTCTGGGCACTCCATTCTGACCTCAGCAGAAGTGACACTGTCAGCCAGGCTCGCACATGGAGCTGTGATGGCAGCTTTGAAAAAAAGGGGACAGGTCAGCAAGCCTGATACAGTTGTCAGTCTGGCTGGCCTGTGTGGCCATCACACTGGACTCAGCCCAGTGAATGTGGCTGCCATTGTGGTCAATCTGGGGCCAGCTCCAGACTGGCCCTGGACTTAGGCAGCCAGTATAGACAAACCCTATGATTTTTTTAATGAATGTATCCATTTGTGGTCTCTGAAAATATTAATTAAAATACTGTATGTACATTTTTTTCTCCTTTCCATCATCAGAAGGAAACTGTGAGTGTTCAATATTTTCCCTTTATTTTTCAAAGGAGACACATGCAAATACCCATATAACAAAACATATTTGAAAAATCACACAATCATGCTTTAGTTAGTGGGGGAAATGAGTAAACAATATACATGAAGCAAAATGTGTAGAAGGGAAAAGTACATACCAAAATACATACCTAATGCACCACTTCCATGAGGAACGAGAAAAAAGTCTAACAACCTGACATGAAACTTGAACAGGATGAGAATGATTGTGGGATTTTGAGAAGCACAATAAAAACAAAAATGGCAGATTTTCATATCTGCCATCACAATTAACTTGTGCCCCATTGATTTCAAATAAAGCTTGAGTCCAACCCAATAAAACCATGGCTGGCAACCTTTTTTACACATAAGTTCCCCACATGTATGCAATTGCATTTTTTTGTCCATGGAGAAATGTCTGTATTTGGTTCACAGTTGCATAAGTGGAGTTCTCCAAGAATAGCTCTTCCCATGCAGTCGCACATTCTTGGTGGTGTATAAGTACTCATCAGTGCCTTCAATGTACAATTTGATTTACTGGGAGTGTGGAAACAGCAAGCACATTTCCAGATACACAATTTGTTGTGCAATGTTGGTATTCAGAAGAAGGATGGTGTAACACAACCACAATTTAGCTATAGGAGTGTAGATTTAGGACTTTATCAGACAGACAAAATGCAGCATCATAACAATGCCACATATCTGTGAAAGGGTGTGCAGATCAGACGACATCGCCCTTTCATGGTCGTACCCTGTCAAAATCTGATAGTTATTGATGGCTTAAACTTTCAATTGATCTCCCTGCCACTTTTTTGCCAGCATTGCTGGTGTGCAAGGCCTTGGGCCATTTAACTCTCATCAATGCAGAGCCAATGGCCTGACTGGGCAGAATACCTCCCAGTAAGATCGCAACATCCAGGTAAGTGACAAACTTTTTTTTACCCTCCCTGGGTTACTTGGAGGTTGTTGTTTTTTAGTGTGTGTATGTGCTTGATGTGATTTTTACATTGTTATTTTAAGTTTTATTTTTGAATTTCCCACATGATGAAATTGTGCAGTATATCAAAAGAGGAAGTGAACGGAGCTCCGCGCACTTCTTCTTTATTGTGGGAGTTGCATTTGCCAGGAGAGGAGGTAAGTGCGGGGGGGGGGAGGGCATTTCTTGCCAGCCAAAAAAAATATATGATTTTTTTTTATGCTGGCAAAAGAACATTTTAAAGGGAACGTCTGATAAAGTCCTTAGAGCACACAAGTACACTGTAGGATCTTGCCTCATGTTTTGAATTTCAGCCATGGAATATATGTATACTGAACAGTTATAGCAGTTTTATATACATTAGTTTGATTGCCATGGGTTCATCCCACAAAATTCTGGGATTTGAAGTAAGTATTTGGAATTCTTTGCAAGAGAGTTTTGGAGCAATAGTTCATGCGAAGGTACTAGTGTGCTCTAGCAGAGAATTCTAAGTAGATCACCAAACTATAAATGCTAGGAATCCTTAGTATGGCACCACAGCAGTTAAAATAGAATCCGACTGCTCTAATCTGTAATGCAGATACACTTGTGATTTCCCTGCAGATTGTGCAGAACTATGGCACTGGGATGTTCTTCAAATTATCAGGTCATAAAATTACAGCAGGTCAACAAAGGTTTATGTACATTTCATGCCTTTGGGTGAGCAATCCACAATGTGCATTCTCTCAGACATACACCAAAACAAAACCTTGCTGATATATGCAGCCACCATTTATTTTAGGGCAAACTTTAGCAAGTCTCACTAACTGGAGGCAATCTTCACCGAGAGCTGATTAGATGCTGCCAAGCTCAATTAAGCCCAGCATGTTTAAATGGACTGGGGTTACTCCCATAGAGATGAAGATAAAAGTTTACTGCCCAGAAGTTAAGCCCTGTAACTCTAGAAATAAATAAAAGCTGTCCTGTTTTGTAGGCTTTAGTATATTGGAAGTCATGAATTTTAAGCCTGAGAATTTAATGAGAAATGCTTTTGCTTGCTTCAATGTTCATGTCAAAGATAAATTTATGTATTGCCCCAAAAACCTTTTGGAGACACAAGAGAAAGGGCAGAAGTAGCCTAAAGAAGTCTGAGGAAGGCTCCAATGAATAGCTATGGAGCAACATGTTTACTATATTTTTATTATGATTTTGATGATTATGATAATGATTCATTTCTTTACAATCTTTTTTTTTATGTATCTTAACTGATGAAAATTAAGGCAAAATGCATAAAACCTATGGGTGTTTTCCATGCATGTACCCATCAGATCCAAACCTGCTTTACTCCAGAAAGGTTACTGTGAAGAAGCTCCATTCAATTACATCTGTGCCACTGTGTGGTATGAAAGTTTCATATGTGGTATTGAATGTCTGGTGTCCCATTCACACATGCAAACCATCTCTGGATGCTGTAATCGTTCTCTGTGTATAAACCTAGTCTATGTGTTCCTGCAGCACAAATTGACAGGCAGTTCTTTCCTTTCCACAAAAGCAATAGTGGAGAATATGATCAAATTGCTAAAGTATGATGGGGCCCTGGTGAATAGGGAAGATATCTAGTCAGGTAGTACATTTTGTTAAATATTCAGTGTTATGCTAAGCATGACTTTGTAGCTTCTTCATATAATGATGGAGACTATTCATGTCTAGGCAGGGAAGCTATGGCATAGAGGGATTCAAATTGCTGGGATGTGGAATCATGAGATTTGATCTACTGAAAACCAGCCTGGGGTAATTTATTCACTTTTTATTAGCCACAGCTCCATCAGGCTATGTGTGAAGAATACATATCAGCATCTCAGAAGCTCTATTCACCAAACATAATATTGAGAGATCATTATAAACCTGGGGAAAGAGGCACTTTAGTGCTATTTTTTAATATATATATATATATATATATATATATATATATAAAGTTTTAGACTATATTAAAAATACAGAAATTAAGAAAAGAACTTAAAAAAGAAAAAGAAAAAGAGAAGAAAAAAGAGAAGAAAAAGTGACTTCTGATCTTTCTTTTGGCAGTTATGTATGCATATAGTTATTCATACCTCTCTCTCTAACAAATTATGGCATATTCTCTTCTTTCAATGGCTTATTCTTTCTAATAATCAAAACCAAAGGTTACCAAGTCATTTTTTCTCCATACACACACAAAAAAAAGTCTATAAGTGGTTTCCAGTCTTTGATAAATGTCAGTAATGACCTATCAATTCCAACAGCCATTCCTACATGGTAGGAAATGTTAAATTCTTCCATTTTATATATTTCAATGCCTTAAATTGTGGTAGCCATTTGCATTCTAATGTCTATTTGCTGGATGCTGTTACTTACAAGTACTATTTGGGGTCAGACTAGATAGCCCATGAGACTCTAGAAGTCTGCAAAGTCTTTTCAATGTTCCTTACTAATCAACTCTATGTTCCAGAAACATATGATAAGCTGAGGTAAACAAATTCTTTCTCTAATAGCGGTCGAACTGTACCTAAATGTTCCTAAGCTATTTTGCCTTGTACTTTCTGAACTATCAACAATTGTTGCAGAGAAATTGCTGACAACAAAGAGAAGGAGGAGGGAATTGTTTTTGCATACGGTCATTAAACTGTATAAAGGTTTTCTGTAGTCATGACTCGGGGTTCTGACTCTTTGGAAGATATTCCAGTCAGGCCCACCGGTGTAATAAAACTTACTTTCCAATCCGTGGGTCTGCTGTTCCATGATTTCTGCATCATAAATGGGGGCTCGTCCGGGATTGAAGCAGCAGGTGATGGAACAGGAGGTGGCATTTGCCTGCTCTAACTGCCGTGGCTGGGAAGGGGCCATGAGCACGCACACTCATTCTGGGCGCCACCAACCATTTGTTGGAAGAACAGGAGTCTGTGCCATGGCTGCCTGAACAGCAACGTGCACAAGGAGAACCCAGTAAATGGAGAAGGAAACTGAGCCCTACCTCCAAAGAAAACAGGCAAGTAAACGAGGGAAATATTGTGACCCACTCCATAAGAGTGGAAGAGGGGCTTGATCATCCCCTAAAGGGCAACCCGAGTACCCAGATAAGACGCAGTGAGGGCGCACTGGTGAAACCGTTGTACCATTGAAGCATTGAGAATGTGGTAATAGTGTAATATGGGGCAATTTGGGAAAAGTGGGAGGTAGGAACGAATGCCTGTGAATTGAATATATGCAATGTGTGTGTGAGTCTGTATGCGTGACTGCTGCGGTTCTTGATACTGGTGTCCATTTCATCTTGGTTTGGGCAATAGGACCCCTTATCTACTGTCCATGCATTTTTTTGTTTTTCCCTTGTGTCTCTTGTCTGTGTCTATTTTAGGAGGGTGGATATGGGTGGTGGAGGAAGCAATGTTTGCATCCCTAGAGTTGTTTGTTGAAAAAAAAATTGTCCTGATTAAGCCCTCTTTCATAGTAGGATGGCCCAGTGGAGGATCTTTGAAGTTAGATAAAATTTGGTGTGTGTATTTTGTAAATGTTGGTGACCCAGAACATCCAAATCAGATTTAATAAAGATCTCCATGGATTAAGATTAAAAAAAGAGAGAAAGGTAATGAAAACAAGCTTAGCTAAAACAGTATAAGCAGTAACAGAAATAAGTGTGAAGTAATGGTCAGAGAATTAATCAGACCAACAGATAGGAAGGAGGGGGAAGTCATATGCTTGATTTATGAATGTGTAAATGTATTTTAGGTATGTTTAAAAAGAGTGTAGATGTGGTGTCTTGCTGATCTTTATGTATGTTTGTTTTTGTTTTGAAGACTGTAATTATTGGTCAGGTATATAAGTCATTTAAGTGTCTTTTTTGTTTGAATGGTTAATTGTTCAATGTTTAATGTGTAATGTTTTAAGGTGTCAAATGTGGTCATTAAGAAGGAAAAACATTGACTCAGGAGATACAGTGGTCCTTGAAGCCCCCCACAGAAACATGTGACCCAGAAAGCATATTATAATTAAGGTTGAAATTGAGAAGGAATGGATTAGGCTTGATGGAGAAGATCCCAAGAATTGTGAGAGTTGTCAAATGCAGTAAAAGAAAGAAGAGAAATAATCTGACATGCTGTTATGATTGTGAAAAATGCATTTTAATATACCAAAAGAGTTTAAGAAAGGAGCAGGGCAGTGAATTTCAGCATATATCCTCCAGTTTGTCATGTTGGAAGACTTTGTGTACAGTTGGGAGCTTGTTTGCTTAACATTTAGCATATTGATTATAATGTCCACTAAAAAGCTAATATTTTCAATTGTGGGGTTTTTTTTGTACCATCTTGAGAAATAATAGCACTATGAAAAGCTTTTAGGGATAACATCAAAATATGTTGATTTTTGATATTGTCTAGAAAGGTAAATTATAGTTTTTAAAGTTTTTTAAGTAATTACGTTTTTTATACAATATGCGCGGGATGAGTTCTTCCTGAGTCTTTGTTTGCAAGGAAAAGCCAGAGAGAGAGTATATATGTATATGTAATTACCTGTATATTGCTTCTGCGAGTTTCAGTAAAGTATGCAAGCTCCAAATATCCTTAAAAGGGTGTGTCACTTGGAAGCACGCTTAAGCATCAAAATCACATAATTTCCTTAACCTGTTCTTCTTCCATTTCAAATTTCAACAAAAGTTTATACATTTTAGCAATTAGCTGTTATCATCTGTACACAAGTACATCTCCAATTCTTACTTACTTTATTCAAGCCCATAAATCTTTTTATCCATATTAAACCTTTCCACTAACTACAATTAAGAAAAAAATTGAAAACTATTCCCATCCATTACTAACTCCTGCTGCTGTTGTGAGCCTTCAAGTCATTTCTGACTTATGGCAACCATAAGGTGAACCTATTCCTTACATGCCTGGAAGACAATTTCATGGTCCAAAAGGTGGAAGAGGCAACAAGGGGGTCAGCTATTTTAGATCTGATCCTAACCAACAGAGATGACCTGGTTAATGGGGTGCAAGTGGTGGGATCCTTAGGTGAGAGTGATCATGTTCTCCTGGAGTTTGTTATACAATGGAAAGGAGAAGCCAGGCATAGTCAGACACGCATTCTTGACTTTAGGAGAGCTGATTTCAATAAACTCAGGGAAATACTGGGGGTGATCCCATGGTCAGGAATACTAAAAGAGAAGAGACCTCAAGACGGATGGGACTTTCTCAAAAGGGAGATTCTGAAGGCACAATTTCAAACAGTACCATTGAGGAAGAAAAATGGGAGGTGTCTCAAGAAACCAGGATGGATGACTAAAGAACTTTCAATGGAGCTAAGTTTTAAATGGAACATGTATAGGAAATGGAAAAGGGGGGAAATCACCAAAGAAGAATTCAAACAGATAGCGAACACGTGTAGGAGTAAAGTCAGAAAAGCTAAAGCACAGAATGAGCTCAGGCTTGCTAGGGAGGTTAAGAACAATAAAAAGGGGGGTTTTTTTGGGTATGTCCGCAGCAAAAGGAAGAAGAAGGAAATGATAGGGCCACTACGTGGAGAAGATGGCAAAATGCTAACAGGGGACAGAGAAAAGGCAGAATTACTCAACACCTTCTTTGCCTCAGTGTTTTCAGAAAAGGAAAAGGAGGACCAACCTGAGGAGAATGGAACAGAGGACACAATAGGGGAAATCCAGCTCAAAATAAGTAAAGAGGTAGTACAGGAATACCTTCTTAATCTAAACAAATTTAAATCTCCAGGACCAGATGAACTACATCCAAGAGTATTAAAAGAGCTGGCAAATATAATCTCAGAGCCATTGGCAGTAATATTTGAGAACTCCTGGAGAATAGGAGAAGTCCTAGCAGACTGGAGGAGGGCAAATGTTGTTCCCATCTTCAAAAAGGGGAAAAAAGAGGATCCCAACAATTATCGTCCAGTTAGTCTGACATCAATACCAGGGAAGATTCTAGAGCAGATCATTAAACAGAGAGTCTGTGAACATTTAGAAGGCAATGCCATAATCACAAAAAGTCAACATGGGTTTCAGAGAAACAAGTCATGCCAGACTAATCTGATCTCTTTTTTTGATAAAGTTACCAGCTTGGTAAATGAAGGGAATGCTGTGGACATCGCATACCTTGATTTCAGTAAGGCCTTTGACAAGGTTCCCCATGACATTCTTGCAAACAAGCTTGTAAAATGTGGGCTAGACAAGTTAACTGTTCAATGGATTTGTAATTGGTTGACTGGCCGAACCCAAAGGGTGCTCAGCAATGGCTCCTCTTCATCTTGGAAAGATGTGACCAGTGGGGTGCCACAGGGTTCTGTCCTGGGCCCAGTGCTATTCAACATCTTTACCAATGACTTGGATGAGGGAATTAGGGACATACTTATCAAATTTGCAGATGACATCAAATTGGGAGGAGTAGCTAATACCCTAGAGGACAGGATCAAAATTCAGAATGACCTGGATAGACTGGAGAGCTGGGCCAAAGCTAACAAAATGAAATTCAATACGGAGTAATGTAAGGTGCTGCATTTAGGGCGGGAAAATGAAATGCATAAATATAGGATGGGAGAGACATGGCTGAATGAGACTACGTGTGAAAGGGAACTAGGAGTCCTATTAGACCACAAGTTGAACATGAGCCAACAGTGTGATGCGGCAGCTAAAAAGGCCAATGCGATTTTGGGCTGTATCAATAGAAGTATAGTGTCTAGATCAAGGGAAGTAATAGTGCCACTCTATTCTGCCTTGGTCAGACCTCACCTAGAATACTGTGTCCAGTTCTGGGCACCACAATTCAAAAAGGATATTGACAAATTGGAGCGTGTCCAGAGAAGGGCAACTAAAATGGTGAAAGGTCTGGAAACGATGTCTTATGAGGAGAGACTTAGGGAGCTGGGTATGTTTAGCCTGGAAAAAAGACGGTTAAGAGGCAATATGATAGCCCTGTTTAAGTATTTGAGGGGATGTCACACTGAGGATGGAGCAGGCTTGTTTTCTGCTGCTCCAGAGACTGGAACACGGAGCAATGGATGCAAGCTCCAGGAACAGAGATTCCACCTCAACATGAGGAGGAACCTTTTGACAGTATGAGCTGTTCGGCAGTGGAACACGCTCCCTCGGAGCGTGGTGGGGTCTCCTTCCTTGGAGGTCTTTAAACAGAGGCTGGATTGCCATCTGCCGGGGATGCTTTGATCAAGATTTCCTGCGTGGCAGGGGGGTTGGACTGGATGGCCCTCATGGTGTCTTCCAACTCTGCAATTCTATGATTCTATGATTCTATCATGGGTTTTTCTTGGCAGAGTTTGTTCAGAGGAGGTTTGCCCTTGTCTTCCTGTGAGGCTGACAGAGTGTGACTCCAGAGTCATAATTCAATGCTGAAACCACTACACTATGCTGGCTCCTATTACTCTCTTGATTTAATTTTATATTTACCTTGACAAATCTCTAGGAGGTCTGTGATAATGGGGTGGGTGTACTACATCTCCCATTATCTGCAAACATTGATCATGTTTGATCATCTTTGATCGTGATTTCCTGCATGGCAGGGGGTTGGACTGGATGGCCCTCGTGGTCTCTTCCAACTCTGCAATTCTATGATTCTATGATTCTAGGTATCTGCAGCATAGCTATCAGGTAAATAAAGGGTTAACTGGAGCTCTGGAGGAAAGGTAATGCCTCCAGAGTCACCTCAGTAATGATATCACATCACCAGATGCAGAACTGGCCAATTAGGACTGCCACAGGGACAATGTGAAAAAGGATTATAGCCTGCCTCAGCCATGAGGCTAGTTAGACAAAGGAAGCTCTGAGGTGGGATACCATGGATCTCAGAAAGAGCTCTGAGGTGAGTGATCTCATCACAGAGATGAACAAAGGACTGTGGAATACTTTGTAATAATGTGAGTAGGTTTGACAATCAGGGTGCGGGGAGGGTGGTTGAGCTGGCAATTGGGGGATGGAAGGGGTGATTGGGATGGCAATTGGTGGGGCGGGGAGGGCAATTGTGTTGGCAATTGGGGGAGTGGAGGGGTTGATCGGTATGGTGATCAGGGGGCAGAGGGGATGGTCGGGATGGTGATTGGGGGTGCAGAGGGGGCAATTGGGCTGGTAATCAGTGGTGGGGAGCTTGATCGGGCTGGTGATTGGGGGGTAAGAGGGGGTGATCGGGCTAGCAATTGGGGGTGGTGAGGGCAATCTAACTTGTGATCAGAGGGAGGGGGGACAATTGGGCTCGCAATCGGGGGTGGGGAGGGCGAGCAGGCTGGAAATTGGGGGGAGAAGGGGGATTGGGCAATCGTGGGGGTGGGGAGGGCATTTGGGCTGATTATCAGGAGGCAATCAGGCTGGAGATCAGGGATCAGAAGGGGCAATTGGGCTAGCAATCGGGGGGGTGGCAAGGTGTAGGGGACGCCTGGGCTGGCAAGGTGTAGGGGACACCAACTGGGCTGACAATGGGGACAACTGGGCTCAGTCCAGACAACTGGGCTGGCAAGGTGTAGGGGACAACTGGGCTGGCAATCGGGGTGGGGAGGGTGATTGGGCTGGCAATTGGGGGTGGAGGGGGTGATCAGGCTGGTGATCGGGGGGGCAGGGAGGGCAATCAGCCTTGCAATTGGGGCCTGGAGGGAGTGATTGGTCTGGCAATTGGGGTGGAGGGAGTGATTGGGCTGTCAATCAGAGAGGAGGAGGGGTCGATCGGGCTGGTGATCAAGGAAGGAGAGGGCAACTGGGCTGGCAATCAGGGACAGAGGGGGCGATCAGGCTGGAAATCGGGGAAAGGGAGGGAGATCGGGCTGGTGACTGGGGGCAGGGAGGGCGATTGGGCTGACAATTGGGGAGCAGGGAGTGTGATTGGGCTGACCATTGGGGGAGGGGGTGATTGGGCTGGCGATCAGGGGGGCAGAGAGGGTGATTGGGCTCGCAATTGGGAGCTGTAGGGGGAGATCGGGCTGGCAATCCTGAGGTGAGGAGGGTGATCAGGCTGACAATCAGGGTTGGGGGGGCTATTGGGCTGGCAATTGGGGGTGGAGGGGTGATTGGGCTGGTGATTGAGGGGAGGAGGGGGTGATCGGGCAGGCGATTGGGGCAGAGGGGCAATTGGTCTGGCAATAGGGGGTTGAGAGGGTTAACAGGCTGGCCATTGGGGGGTTGAGGGGGCGATCGGGCTGGTGATTGGGGGGTGGAGGGAGAGATTGGGCTGGCAATCAGGGGCAGAGGGGGCAATCAGGCTGCCGATTGGGGGATGGAGGGGGCGATCAGGCTGGCAATCAGCGGTGGGGAGGGCGATTAGGCTGGTGATAGGAGGGGAAAAGTGGGTGATTGGGCTGGCGATCAGGGGGCAGAGGGGAAGATCGGGCTAGCAGTTGGGGGGTGGAGAGAGTGATCGGGCTGGCAATTGGAGTAGAGAGGGTGATCAGGCTGGCAATCAGGAGGTGGATAGGGTTATCGGGCTGGCAATTGGGATAGAGAGGGTGATCAGGCTGGCGATCGGGGGTGAGTAGGGTTATCGGGCTGGCAATGGGGGGGAGGAGGGGTGATTGGGGGAAAGAGGGGGCGATTCGGCCAGCAATTGGGGGTAGTGAGGGCAATCTGACTTGTGATCGGAGGGAGGAGGGGACAATTGGGCTTGCAATTGGGGCTAGGGAGGGCGATCAGGCTGGAAATTGGGGTGTGAAGGGGGCAACCAAGCTGGCAATTTGGGGTAGAAGGAGGGGGTGATTGGGCTGGTGATCGGGGGAGGGGAGGGAGATCGGGCTGGCAATAGGGGGTGGAGGGGCTATTGGGCTGGCAATTAGGGGGCTGATGGGGCAATCATGCTGGCAATCGGGGGAAGAGGGGGCGATCAGGCTGGCAATCAGGGCAGGGAGGTCAATTGGGCTGGCAATCGGGGGCCGAGGGGGTGATCAGGCTGGCAATCATGGGGAGGGGAGGATGATCGGGCTAGCTATTGGGGTGGAGGAGGTGATTGGGATAGCAATTGGGCAGTGAGGGCGATCAGGGGATGGGAGGGCGATTGGGATGGCAATTGGGGGTGGAGGGGGTGATCAGGCTGGTGATCGGGGGCAAGGGGTGGTGATCTGGCAGTGATTGGAGGGGTGATTTGGGTGGCAGCAGCAGAGGCCTGTCATAAGGGTGGCGTCCAGAAGTGTTTTGACACTCAGACCTCCCAATAACGCTGGCATCCCACCAGCATAATGGGCACCTTTTCACATGCCCACCATTCTATTACTATCATTCTAGAAATGGAATGACGGATCTATAAATGGCTTAAGCCACAAAAACAAAAACAAAAACAAAAACAAAAAAACAGGGGCAGCACTGGAGCAGAACAGACAGAGACGATGTTGTCTGAAAGGGAAAGCATTTCCCAATACTGTGGCATCCCTGTCATGGTTTTATTAGCCACGTCTGATAATCTCTCTAGTGTGTCAGGCATGTCTGTTAACATTTGTGAGGAAGTATTAAATTATGAGCCTAGATGACCTGAGTAAAGCTAGCTGATCACAGCTTTTGGAATGCTGTGATGGAAACTTAATGGGAAGGGCAGTAGAAAACAAGGGCCTTGTCTATTAAACTGTTAAATGGGACAGTTAGAAATATGGATAGGCATAGGGCAGATAGGAATGGATTAAACCTTGAGATAAACTGGGATACAGATATTCAGAGACAGAGATGAGACTGAAGAGGACACAGTAGGGCCTAAGCCCAAGGGTTGGAACTAAAAGGCTAGTAGCTTAAAGAGATAATCTGTCATAATGTTTAGCTATCATAAAGATATATGAGAATGAGAAAGAGGATGGCAGCTCACCTGAAGAGAGGATCCCACAAACAAAAAATAATTGAGATAATGTACGGTGTCTGTAACACTTAGGAGATTTTCACACGCGTAAAGTATTCCCAGTGCAGATCAGGACAGAATTATTTTTGTCCCAGAAGCAGTGCCACATTTCGCACACCCACTTCCCTCTCCCGAACTCCTGTCATCATCACTCTGTGCCCGTTCCATTTCCCTCCTGATACCTTCCGCGATTTTTTATTAACAAGGCAAGGGTTTGTCGTTAATAAAAAATCACAGAAGGTATCAGGAGGGAAATGGAACGAGCACAGAGTGATGACGGGAGATCAGGAGAGGGAAGTGGGCATGCGAAATGTGGCGCTGCTTCTGAGACAGAAACAATTCTGTCCCGATCTGCATTGGGAATACTTTACGCATGTCAACATCTCCTTAGTGTCCAGTTAGAGCCGATTTTAAAAAAAAGTACTGAAATGCTTAAAAGTGTGACAAGAAATCAAACAACCCATGGGCAAGGCTCTATCAATATAAAATGTGTCCTTGAAGGCAAAATCCAGCAACTCAAGATTTGGGAAGTATACAGGGAGAAACTGCAGTGCTGGCTTTTTAACATACTTCCCTGATTTGGCTCCTGGACCTGTACACCCCTTGCACATATCAAACAAACATGTTTGCAGTTGTTTATGAGAGTAAGCGCCTAGGCTCTCAACACCACACCCACAAAGATCAAGTACCTTGGAAGGCAATTGTCCAGGTATTGTCAATGTGCCTTTTATGTAATCTATCTTTATTTCTATCAACTAAGTTTCCCAAGAGCCTGCCTATCTGATGTCATATGCACTGGCCAGGTTTCCCAGAACCATGCCGCAGAACCCCCCAAGTCCTCTAAAATAATCCTCTCTGCACGTGTATAATCTTCATCACTGGAAATGGCGGCATGGAACACCAAATTATGGACACAGGAACAGTAGGCTGGTTCCAGGGCCTTCATAGCCAACTTGGTAACTCAGCAGGTGTTGTCTGAAGTATGGTGTCATCAATAGTTGTACGGGCTTTCATCATTGCTTGGTTGGTTACTATCTTGTCTTTCTCTCATTACATGATTCAAAGTGGCTAACACTACAAGTCACCACAAAATTGAGCATATTTGATATCTTGCTCCTTCTGGGGACCAGGGACAACAGGTACCAGGACCTCACTGATCTTCTTCATAACCTCTAGCTTATTAAAAATTGTGGCTAAATTTACGTAGGCTTTTCTCATATTCCAAAGAAAACACTAAACTGAGAGTACTAGTGGGTGGCTGCTTACTTTGTGACAGCCTCCACAGTTCTTCAGTCCCATTCCCTAAGCCTTATCACCATTTTTTTAGGTGGAGAGGGGATAAAATTGAGAGGGGATAGAACTGAGGAGGTAACTCCAAGTCCAATATTTTGATCACTAGCACTCAGATAAGTGTCCAAATCTAAGCCCACAAAACAAGTCTGTTTAAAAATACAGGGTGTCAAAAAATGTATACATCCTTTAACAGCTAATAGTAGCTATGGTGATTATTTAAAGGCTAAGTAAATACATTTGTATTGAAGAATAAATGTTAGAACAATGATCTAAGCAGTTTAAAATCCATCTTAAACTACAATTTTATGTAAGATGTTCAGATTCTTATCTCTCTGCAGCAATGCACTGTTCACATTGTCAAAGTACAGCATTGCAAACCTCACTTAAATTTTCTCTTGTAATTTTGTGACACTTCTCTACAATTGTAATCTTTAATCCTGTTAAAGGGTATATACATTGGGGGTGGGGGACAGCAAAAAAACAACAACAACCCTACAGTTATAAGCTGTTGAAGTGTGTATACATTTTTGCAGGGGAGCACTGCATTGTGGTAGGAGCTGTAGTATAGGCTGCAGCCACCATTGGATTCTGGACCTACTACCTGGAAGCAATCTCTGGAAAAAGTAGGTGAAGTGCCTCCTAGCCACCCCCCTCAGTCACTGCTGCCAAGAAATAGGTGACCCACCACTCTTTCCCTTTTAGATTACTAGACTGCCTGCCCTCTCAAACCTGGGTATGATAGCTGCAAATGGTTGCTGCACCAAAGAGTGTGTTGCCCCAAGGATCACCACTGTGTACACCAATTTGTATGAATGCTAAAGCCGTATGATGCTGCTGTGATTATTACACTAATCCATGGTGTCAGTGGAAATCTCCACTCATGAACTGTGCTTAGTTTGGGGAACTAAGTGTTGGGGGATGATAGGACACTCAATCCCAGCAGAAGCCAAAAATATCTCAGCAGACTCAACAGCAACCTGTTCTCACACACAGAGTGCTGTCATCCAAACAGGAGGCACTTTATCTACAAGCTCAAGACAGTTGCAATATGTACAGATATAAACAGCAGACAGACAAACTGCTTCACCAGACATCAAGGTATTTCAAGAGAAAGAATGCTCTGGACTGAGCCTTCTTTTATATGGTATCACAGGGCGTTGGCTCCCTCAACCACATGGGTGCATTACATCAGATTTTGCACTCCAGACTCTATCCTGATGCTATGCCCTCCAGTAACCTTCTTGTGCAGCTGTGGATTCAAGGCTAGCATAACTTGGCAGTTCCTTGGCCTCGGCTAGCATGACTTAGCAGCTGTCTGGCCATTTTCTATGGAGTTCAGTCTCTGACTCCTGACAATCCCCTACAAAATGGTCAGACTACTGAGCAGGACACATGTTATCATCACAACATAATGTCATTGTTTACATACATTGGGGAAAACTGGAGTGATTTAGCATGGATGGATGCTTTGCAGACCCCTCATATTTCTCTCTGGGTTGTCATATGAATTTTTTCTACAAAGTGATGAGAGTCCCTTGTTCATTCGATGGTTGTCCCTCTCAGAGACAGATGCAGGAAACAGGTATCCAGTACCAATGTTTTCTCATTGCCCAAGGTGTGATTTTCCCAACCATAAATGGGGGCCCATCCTTAGCTCAATAGAATGTATGCTCTTGGCTTAATTCTACAGTGTACTTTTATTTCCTGCTTTGTCCTTGGATGGCCCTATATTGATATCAAGGCACCAATTTAATAAAATGAATGAAAGTAGCTTTGCAATGCTGTCATTTTCTCTCTCTCTCTCTCTCCCTTTCTCTTTCTCTCTCTGGCTTTTTTTCGCAAATGAAGATTCAGGAAGGACTCATCCCGTGCTTTCTGCAAGTGCGCTGATGACTGAAAAGGCCAATCCAAGATAAACAAGTCTGGTTGCAGAAAGCACAGCAGAAGGTCTCCTTGGGTGATGTTTCCAGGTTGTGATTCCTTCTGCATTGTCATTTCTCTTCAAGACTTGTTCAGTGTGAGTTCTCAAATAAGGCTGCGACATTGTGGATAGTGCGTCTCCATGCCTCCCAATGTGAGGCCATGGCGGATCATTGTTGGTGATCAATTTGGCCAAGCCTGAGATGTTGCTTCAAGGAGTCCTTGTATCGCTTTTTTGGAGCATCCCTCTTATGCTGACCCATGGTGAGTTCACAGTAGAGTACTATTTTTGGAAGGTGATGGTCCTCCATCCTAGAAACGTGCCCTGCCCAGCGCAGCTGTGTTCTCAATATCATGGCCTCAATGCTGGTGATCCCTGCTTGCTCAAGGACAGCAACGTTCATCACATAGTCAGCCCAGTGTATATTTAGGATTGTGCATATACAGCGCTGATGAAAGCGTTCGAGGAGTCATAAGTGGTGGTGATAGGTGACCCATGTTTCAGACCCATAAAGGAGAATAGACAGTACAACAGCTCTATAGACACTGATTTTTGTGCTTTGCCTCAGGTGTTTATTACTCCAGACTCTTTTGTAAAGTCTTCCAAATGTGCTATATGCTTTTGCTAATCTGTGATCGATCTCTTTGTCAATCTTGGCATCTGAGGAGATGATGCTTCCCAGGTAGGTGAACTGCTGAACGGACTTAAGCACAGGTTTACTGACAGCAATGTGGGGATGATGGTGTTCATCCTGTGGTGCAGGCTGGTAAAGAACTTCCGTTTTCTTCAGGTTGACTTCCAGCCCAAACAGCTCTGCAGCTGTTGCAAAGCAGGATGTTAGGCAATGTCATCTTAGTTATATGATAAACACCCATCAGGGTAGAGCCAGACTGCCTGCATTAGCAGGCTGCACTGGGCCATGCAGTATGGCTCGCTCTGCCTCTATACCTGTCATCCTCTCCAGCTGAGGACCAAAACTGTAGAGAATGGACCAAGGGCAGTTTCCACTTAAATCACTGCTCCCTGCACTCTTGTGTCATTATGGCATCAATCCTCTTCAGGGCAGTATATGGTAGACCTGCTCTCACAGGAACCAACTGCTCTCTTAAAAAATCTTTTCTTCATTTGTGGTTAAAAAAATAGGTTTCACATGGTTGGAATAACTAGTATTTTTTACCTATCAAATTAGCATTTCCTTTATATATTAACATCGTATACCATCTTATATGTTCTTATCTTCAGTGTCAGCTATTTGAAAGCAGGTTGCAAAATATAAGCTGTAAAATTTTGAAGAGCAGCTATTATATACCATCCATTGTCATCTCACAAACACTGTCAAATACCAAATTATTGGATGTCAAATGCTGAAGTTGTGAAATATCCAATGTCATATGTATTTCAGGTATTTGATTTCAAAACTCATGAAGTCAGGTTTGCTTACAGAGAGAAATGTAATTTCAGCTACAACTGAGACCTCTTTCATACCACATATACAAAGAAACCCAAAGTGGAAAGCTTATGAAATTAGATCATGTGATAAATGTTGACTATCCAAAGTATTTGCAATATATCCCAAGACCAGTCCTACAATTTAGACAGAATAAGACAGCCACCTCAGGCAGCAGATTCTGGGTGCCATGAAAGGGCAGCAAATTGTTATTATTTCCCCTTTTTTATCACTGTATTTTTACAATCAAGGACAGGAAGAAGTGCTAGTTCAATTTTCTGCCTCATACGCAAGAATAGCTCGGCTGGCTTTGGGTGCTCTCCAATTTGACTTGGATGGAGGAATCTTCTTCTTCATCATCATCATTTTATTCATTTATATCCTGTCTTTCTCCCAATATTGGGACTCCAGGCAGCTAGCAACAGATTTAAAACAATACAAGTTAAAAACAATACAAAGGTTAAAAAAGAGAATAATTTTTAAAAATGTAAGTTAAAACATTAAGCATTAAAAATACTAAAATGCATTTTTAAAATGCTTTAAAAATCCTTAAAAATTAATTCTCCCACTTATGGAATTAAGTGTCCTCCTGTGTTAGCCTTGATAGTTCCTAATACAAATTAAGCCCAAGCTGACTAGTTTCCACATCCCACTAAAGCAGCTATTACTGAAAACATTTCAAGGGACGTTCCATAAGGCACAGCATGGTCCTAATCCCTGCCTCTGGTGTATCATTTTCTATATCACTTACAAAACAGGAATGTGCCAAAATGTAGAGGAAGCACTATCTGACCTACAGTGAAATTACCATGGCTGCCTTGATCTATCCTGCTATAGATATTTGGGTTACCTAGCAGCTGGAATACTTCGTTTTTTTAGCAACACACTGAATTGAGGTTTGTTTAAATATGATATCGATGAAATCCCAGTAAACTAATTTTTTTCTTTGTAAAGGCAAGACTGCCATCTAAATCATACTTCACAGAATATCCAAGCTGAGCAGAAACAGGCTTTAAAGTGCTAGTTTATACTGTTGCTAACAACAAAGCTGACATAAAAACAGTGTTATCATTTGCTGCAGGCTTTATATCTCCCTATGCCTCCTCCCCACCCGACACACACACACACACACACCTGTCTTCTAGCTTGAGAGCCTGATCAGTATGTGTTTGCAGATACATTAAGAAAATAGAAAACTTCCCATGAGCTGTTTAAAGATATATGCTTATTTCATTCAGCAGGGTACATAGGTTATCTAACTGACCTGGAAAATATTGTCAGAACTCAGAAAGATATTTTTTAAAAGGTACAGTTACAGTAACTGTAAAAAGTTACACTTATAGTACCAAGATCAAAAAAGTTGATTCCACTATAATAAAAAGTGTTTGAAAAACCACTCTTTACTTGAATTTTTTTAAAAAATTTTTTTAACTAGAATGGTTACTTTTAGTTGCTCTTTAAAAAAACACATACACCCTGATTGTTGCAAGTTGCTGGCCAGTGGTACAAAACATACTTTCCTTCATCATCTCTTCAGCATGCACAACAGAACACAAGGACAGCAGCCAGAACCTGAACCAGGTGAAATCCTTCACATATAAGTAACTATATAACCAAATTTCACAGTTGCTCTTACACTATTAAAAAAAAGTGGCATTTTCCCTTATTATGTTTCAGTTGTAATGTGATGTTGCTATTGTTTCCTTTAGTTAATAGGAAAAGGGATGGATCGCAAAGAACTGGTTCTTGGTAACCAGATACTTCCAAGTTCTGAGCACTATATATAGTTGTGGACCAGAATACATAACACAAGCATAAAACTTTATGAAAGAAAGTATATGAGATACAGGAAAATAGTTTCCACCTAAATATTAGGAAGGTGGAGCTAGAACCAAACCACAGTGGATCCAGTGGATATAAAGACTCAGAATGTTACCTATATAAAGACTCAGAATGCTACCTGTTTAAACATAGACCTATCATACATGCAGGACAGAACACCAGTTTTAGCTCTTGGCAAACAGCTCTTTACACTTCATGAACTGATAGTCTTTAAGGTGCCTGACCTTTTGTGGGAAAGTCTTTTTGTTGAGGGATCTAAGATGCCTCTGTCACAAAATAGAACTGACAAGGTGGAACATGTCCAGAGGACAGTGACCAAAATGGTGAAAGGTCTGGAGCCATCCCTTATGAGGAGTAGCTTAGGGTGATGGGTATGTTTAACCTGGAGAAGAGAAGGTTAAGACGTGATATGATAGCCATGTTTAAATATTTGAAGGGATGCCTTATTGAAGACAGAGCAAGCTTGTTTTCTGCTACTCCAGAGACTTGGACACAGAGCAATGGGCTCAAACTACAGGAAAAAAGATTCCACCTAAACACTAGGAAGAACTTCCTGGTGGCAAGAGATGTTTACCAGTGGAATACACTGCCTTGGAGTGTGATGGGGTCTCCTTTGAATGTTTTTCAACAGAGGCTGGATGGACATCGGTCGGCAGCACTTTGATTGTGTATTCCTGCCAGACAGGGGGTTGGACTGGATGGCCTTTGCGGTCTCTTCCAATTCTATGATTCTGTGATTCTATGAAGTTTCTGTGTGCACACAGAACACCAAGGACTTTATCAGACTACCCTCCCAAAACAAACTTTTGTCTGCATAATTTGTGCTGTTTTTATGCTTGCAAACAAACACCCCACACCTCACTTGCCTTGCATCCTGGCAAAAGGCTTCTCCAGCAATGAACAAGGAGTGAGGGGAGCTCTGTTCACTTCCTCATCTGAAATCACATGGATTCTCACGAGAATACCTAGCACAGGAAATTCAAAAATAAAAACAAAAATAACACACAAAAAGTTAAACTAAGCACTTAAACACACTTAAAAACTTACAGGTAAACTGGGGAGGGTCATAAAAACAACATCACTTGCCTGGATGTTACGATCTCACCCAAAGTGTTCTGGCCAGTTTGGCCATTCACACTGTATTTGCATGAAAAAAAGGTGTGAGGTTTCAAATGCCAGCAATGCCAGCCAAAAAAACACCACAAACAATCTATTGACAGCTTGGGACATGAATAAATAAGTATGGCTTATGGCCAGTACATAAAAGTGAAAGGGCAACACCATCTGATATACATGCCCTTTCGTGTTTATGTAGTGTTGTTGTGACATGGTATTTGGTGTGTCTGATAAAGTCCCAAATGTAGTCCTTGACATTTCTGTCATGAAAAAGAAAAGGCTGAGCAACAGTGAAGTCCTAACTGTCCAAGAGTGAGCTGAAGTTATAATGAATTCAAACACTTCCCAGTCTACAGGTGTTGAAAATTATTTAAGATTCCCTTCCCCTGGCCTAACTTTGTGCTAAAATTGTGGGTGTGTCTTTGATCTGAACTTTGGACCTTCTATCATTTGGCTTCTAATTCATTCCACTCCTCATTCATTTTTTTTGAATGGCCCTGGCAGATTTTAGTCAGCAGAATTGCTCTGCCAGCATATCTCCAAATTAGCATGAGAGGGTCCTGCTGGCAGAAGAGACTAATGCCTAATCCTAACTCCATTCAACCAGTAGGACTTTCAGTCAGGACTGCCCTGTAGTCCTATGCCCTGTAGTCCTAGGCTCCCTTACGTGGGAGTAAATTGTATTGAAAGCTACAGTACTAGCCTTATTACTGACTAGACACGTATCAGATTGAAATGTAAATTGCTGTAACTGTTGCTGCTGAGATAGTTGCTAGACATTTCAAAGCTTATGCAACTTTCATTCTGTTTGGCTATCATGTTTGCGTATGGGAGAAACCTGAATACTAGCCTGTTAATAAATAGCAGGCTGGTATTTGGGGACAGAACAGGACAAATGTTTGACTAGTATTTCTTCATTCTTTTTTAAACAGATGTAAAGCTCTCCTCTAAACTGCTATTGTTATGTTATCACCCTGCTTTTTCTTCCCACTGTAGTGCATTGCAAAGCCTTACAGATTGAGATACTGGAACAAACCTTGGTTTGCATGTTTAGATGACATTGTTAGCCCAGCTCAGTCATTCTGAAGCCTACAAGATGTAACACATACTTGCAAGAGATGCCTCTGGCCATAGTCCACTTTGAATGTATACAGTCGACTTTGAGTGTATGTACCTTAGCCTGAGGACCAGGGATAGTTGGGGGATTCTGCTAGTATACCAACCATCCCGTTGTCTAGCAGACTCCCTAACCGAGCTGACACAGCTGGTCTCAGGGTTGCTGTTGGAGTCACCCAGACTAGTTTTGGCGACTTCAACATTCCACTCGAGACCAGTTTGACAAATCTGACTGGTGCTGCTCGGGAGTTCATGGAAACCATGACAAACATGGGCCTATCCCAAATGGCTGTTGGGCCCACACATTGTGCAGGTCATACCCTCAATGCGGTCTTCATTACGGAACAGGAACATCCATGGGCGGAGGTTATTAAAACCACCACATTGTCATGGACGGATCATTTCCTGGTCAAGAGTAAACTAAGGGTCTTTTCCTGTCCCACCGGGGGTGGTGCACCCATTAGAATAGTCCACCTCTAAAAGGCTAATGGAACCAATAGGATTCCAGAAAGCCTTGGAGGGGTTAATGGTTGGTAATGCCGGTGATCCTGTCAAAGCTTTGGTTAATAACTGGAACACCGAGTTTACCAAGGCTATCAACACAATCACTCCCAGGCGTCCTTTCCAACCTGCTCCAAACCGTAAGCCATGGTATACATCAGAGCTTAGGAAAATGAAGCGGGTTGGACAACAACTAGAGTGCAACTGGCAGAAAACTCAACTCTTATCTGACAGGACTCATCATAGGAACTCTCTTTGGTCCTATCGAGAGGCAATACATGCAGCACAGATATCCTTCTCCTCTGCACATATTGTGTCTGCAGAGTCCCGTCCAGAAGAGCTGTTTAGGGCGGTAAGGGAGATGACACAGGTTATACCTGTGCAGAACCCATTTCTTAACCCAACAACGGCCTGCTGTGATGCGTTTAAGAACTTCTTTGTAGATAAAATCTCTTGGATAAGAGCCGACTTAGATGCCAGTATTTTGACATAAACAATTGACGAGGTGTCCAGCACCTCCATTGATGTAAGTTTACTGGATCAATTTCAATCCATGAGTACCGAGGACGTGGACAAGCTACTTGGTAGAGTGAGGAAGATGAGCTGTCTCACTTGATCCTTGTCCTTCATGGCTGGCCATCCAGGGGTGTGTGTGTGTGTGCCGTGATGGTGTTCCTTAAGGACATCATCAATGCATCCCTCAGAGAAGGGAATGTTCCATCCTGTTTAAAGGAAGCAGTAGATAGGCTGCTCCTGAAAAAAACCTTCCCTGGACCCCCTGGACATGAACAACTATAGGCTGGTTTCTGTGGTACCATTCTTGAGCAAAGTGATCGAGAGGGCAGTTGTGCTTCAACTCCAAGTGGTCTTGGATGAAACCGATTAGCTAGACCCATTTCAAACTTGCTTTAGGACGGGATTTGGAGTTGAGACCGCCATGGTTGCCTTGACCAACGACCTGCGTCAAGGCATCGATATGGGTAGTATGACCCTGTTGGTGCTTCTAGACCTCTCAGCGGATTTTGACACGATAGATCATAGCATCCTCTTGGATCGCCTGAGTGGAGGAACTGCGCTCCAGTGGTTCTAGTTCTTCCTCTCAGGCAGGTCCCAGAGGGTGCTGCTCGGGGACAGCTACTCCAGCAGAAAGGAGCTTACTTGTGGCATTCCGCAAGGTGCCATCCTGTCCCTGATGCTGTTTAACATCTATATGAAGCCGCTGGGTGAGATTATTTGGAGTTATGGGGCTGGGTGTTATCAGTATGCTGTTGACACCCAGATCTATTTCTCCTCGTCCCAATCGTCAGCCTTGAATTCTTATGGCGTCTCTCCTCTTAATGACTGTCTTAAAGCAGTAATGGGCTGGATGAGGAAAAGCAGATTGAGATTAAATCCAGACAAAACAGAGGTGCTCACGGTAGCAGCCCTGAAACCAGGAGTTGGGTTGCAACCTCCAGTCCTTGATGGGGTCACACTCTCCGTTAAGGACTGTGTTCGCAGTCTGGGGGTACTCCTTGATTCATCGCTTCAGATGAGTAGTCAGGTGAATGCAATGGTCATGAGTGTCTGTTATCAGCTTTGGCTGATAAGCCAACTGCACCTTTTCCTGGAAGTAAGGGACCTTGAGATGTGGTGCATGCGCTGGTAACCTCTCGTCTAGATTTCTGCAATGCACTCTACATGGGGCTACCCTCATGCTTGGTCCGAAAACTTCAGTTGGTACAAAATATGGCAGCCAGAGTGGTCTCGGAAACATCTCGGAGAGACCATATAACTCCAGTATTAAAATCTCTCCACTGGCTGCCTATCAGTTTCTGGGCCCAATATAAGGTGTTGGTTATTACCTTTAAAGCCCTTAAATGGCTCGGGTCCAACTTACCTTTGGAACTGCCTCCCCCATACAATCTTCCCCGTGCACTCCGGTCCTATGGGAGGAATTTGCTTCAGCCACAAAAATCTAGGCTGTCTGCAAACTCCCAGAGGACCTTTTCAGTAATCGCCCCCAAATGGTGGAATGACCTACCAATCCAGATCCGTCAGATGACGAGCCTGAGTAGCTTTTAAAAAGCACTAAAGACAGATCTCTTTTAGCAGGCCTTTCCTAATTAGATCCTGGCCTCAGGAGCTCCTGGCCTCTTTTAGTCTGCTGGGTATCTATTATTTTTTAATGTGATTTTAAATTAGTTGTCTTTAATTTATACTGGTTTAATATCTTGTTATGGGGGAGGGTGGGGGCAGGTGGTGTTTAGGGATTTTAATCTGTATTTGTATTTTAATTTTTTGTAAGCCACCCCAATTGTTTTTAACAGAGGGGCAGTGTTGTTATTATTATTATTATTATTACTGAGACAATGCAATTAAACTTTGCACTTACATTGCCAACTTAATTCCTTTACAGCTTGAATACTAGCTAAACTATTAACATGTTTCCCCTTTACAGTTCTAGGCCCTACAATATAGTTATTACTTGAGTTACAGTTTTTAAGAAGTGTCTCCATACTTACCTCTTTTTCAAAAATAACAAAGCCAGGAATCTTTTTAGTTGCTTTTATTTTTTTAAAAAAAATATGAATATTAGAGGCCACTCACATTATTGTCCCATTCACCTTGGTGTTGTCCCAACAACCACAATATAGAGCAAGGCATGAGGTACAACAGGAAGTAGTATTTCAAGTAACATTCCTTTACCACCATCTAGTGAGAGCACAACGCTATAACTATAGAAGTAAATACAGTCGTCCCTCTACATTTGCAGGGGTTACGTTCCACGGACCCCTGCGAATGTGAAAAATCCACACATATTGTTTACCCCCCTCCCCTGCCATAGCGACCATGGGGCCTCCGGAGGCCCCACAGTCTCTTTCCCCCGCCTCCCCACTCCCTTCCTAGGCCTTCCCGGGGCCTCAGGAGACCCTCCCGAGGCCCCGTGGATGCCTCCCCAGACCTCCCCCTCCCACCCAAGCCCTCAACGGGGCCTCCGGAGAGTCTCCAGAGGCCCCGCGGAGGCCTTCCTGGCCCTCCCCCAAGGCCTTCATGGGGCCTACGGAGGGTCTCCGAAGGCCCCGTGGAGGCCTTCCCGGCCCTCCCCCTCCCCCCCAAGGCCTTCGCGGGGCCTCCGGAGGGTCTCCGAAGGCCCCACGGAGGCCTTCCCGGCCCTCCACACTCCCACCCAAGGCCTTCGCGGGGCCTCCGGAGGGTCTCCGAAGGCCCCACGGGGGCCTTCCCGGCCCTCCCCACTCCCACCCAGTGCCTTCGCGGGCCCTCCGGAGGGTCTCCGAAGGCCCCGCAGGGGCCTTCCTGGCCCTCCCCACTCCCCCCAGGGCCTTCGCGGGGCCTCTGGAGGGTCTCTGAAGGCCCCGTGGTGGCCTTCCCAGCCCTTCCCACTCTCCCCCAAGGCCTTCGCGGGGCCTCTGGAGGGTCTCTGAAGGCCCCGCGGAGGCCTTCCTGGCCCTCCCCACTCCCTCCCAGGGCTTTCACAGGGCCTCTGGAGGCCCCTGTCATGGTTTGGGGGGCCCGGGGGGCCCTCCCAAAACCACGAATAATCAAACCCATGAATGCTGAGTTCACGAATGTGGAGGGGCAACTGTACTGTAAACCATTACAATTACCATGAGAGTTATATTGCAAAAAGAGCAAGTTACCCCTCATTATGTTACAGGATGGTAAATTTTTGCTTATTCCATCTTGTACATGCATCTTTTCACAAGTTTTTTTATTTTATCTTGCTGGATAAGATTATAGGAGATCGTTTCACTTTTTTATATATATTTGTCCTCATTTTGGACTTGTTTTTTAAAATATTAATTGAGGCTCCTTACGCTAAAGATTAGATTTAGTACAAAAATGCATTTTTTCCAAAGAACATTGCACAAAATAGAAATCCCTCCCTCGAAAAAGAAGCACTTTTTATTATCATGCACTGTTGACAATTTTAACAAACCTCCAGGCAGTGCACAACTGGGTAGGGACAGATTGCCCCAAAGTCACTGAGCATGAGAAAATTTCAGAATATTCTTAACATTCCTGATATAATGTAATATTAACCTTTGTTAGACATGAGGACCTTCCAGTCCAACCCCCTTCCATGCAGGAATACACAATCAAAGCACAAGCAAAGCACTCACTTCCTAATGCTTAGATGGAATATCTTCTCCTATAGTTTGAGGCCACTGCTCCATGTCCTAGTCTCAGGAGCAGCAGAAAACAAGTTTGCTCCCTCTTCAATATGACATCATTTCAAGTATTTAAACATAGCTATCATGCCATGTCATATGCTCTAAGGCTGGGCCTTGGTCATCTGACTGTCTCTGCTGAACTTAACATCTCCCACACTCCAACAGTGTGGGAACAAAACCATAGAGGAAAATTGTGCCAGGTAACAAGTGGCTTATACAACAATGTGTGTGTGTGTGTGTGTGTGTGTGTGTGTGGTGGCATCAGAGTGATACTTTTTTTCTTATCTTTTTTTAAAGCTGTGAACTAGTTAGAAGAGGAGTCAACAGACTGTATATAACAGGGAAAGGGAATTGGCACCTGTATCTGTCCAGGGCATGGGGCCCTTACCAGACTGTGACCTTGATCTTACTCCTATCTTGGGATCCACCCACACAGCCCTTCAGTGGCAGCAGGGATCATAATATTTACCTGACCATCTTGTACAGTGGTACAGTGGTTCCGTCCACCATATGCTCCTCTGTGGACATGTTTGCAATACATGGGTACACTTGTACAGACATATTCTGGACTCTTGATTACATTGAGAAAGTGTTACTCAAAGAGGTGGGGTTGCTTTAGAACCCCACATGTGATGCCAATGACTATATTAATATTTGGGGGAATTATTATTAGCTCAAATGGAATTTGAGTTACCCATGAAAGGTGGATAACTTCAGGATCTTTTCACCTATGTATACAGGTACCAATTGCACAGAAGTCTAGGTTATAGTGAAATAAAATATTTTTTATTGGAAATAGCACAAAAACCATTCACACACACAACACATGCTCACAAGAATTACACAAGGCTATTGAAGAATTAAGGCAGAAAGGTGGGATTGAGGAATAGGTTCAGAAAATAGGGTGATGGTTATCAGTCTTGAAGAGTAGTAAAGTACTCAGACCGAAGCCAGAGGGTGGCACTGGAAGTTCTAATCCAGGTGTGTGCCTACAGAGAGAGTGGCCAGATCTCATCGACAGTGGCACACTTTGCTATTGTTTGGGGCTAATATTTATACCCTCCTTCATATCCTGAAGGGTGTACTTTGGCTAGAACAAAGCTTAGATGGATTTCCCACTGTGTAAACAAAGGAAGCTGAAACTTAGCTGATTGTTGTTAATGGCTGGGAGATAAATTCATGAGTTTATGACAACCTTGCTTGACCCTTTTGAAGTGTCCAATATTTCTGAGATATTATAAGGAGGGAGTAGTAGGGCATGCTCACAAAAGTCTCACCAATGTCTAAGCATAACCATATAGGTACACACTGATGACATGGCAGCAAATCTGGGAACCAATGTGCATGGGAGCCTGCCTTTGCAATGTTCAGTAAAATTGCATGTGTGTTTGTTTAACTCATTGAGGAGAGGCTGAGCATTTGTAAAAGTCTAGCATGGCACACTGATGAGGATTCCACAAACAACATGGCAACAATGCTAGAAGCTGAGAATTGCAGAACAAGACTGCCCATCTCTTCTCTGGCAAAAAGGGGAATATTCTTTAATACTGTATAGGACAAAAGTGAACATCTCTGCCTCACTCAGCATGTGAAGTATACTCATCAAAAGCACACTAATGGCTTTTTGCAGTAATTTAAATGATTCCTCTGAATTTTGTCAGTTATAATTGGTATTTTATAATTAAAAGGAGATGCTTTTAAAATGACTAGTGTCATGAGCTTTTGATTTTGCAGTGACTGGTGCCCTCTGGTGGTTCCAAGATACTCCATTTATTCCAAATATTTTCTATAGAGTTCACCTTCCAACAACTCAAAACGTAACTTTAGAACTGTAGCGATAATAAGGTAATTTCCTAACTGCTGTAACCAATAATTATATTCTGCGTATATTATATTACTATGTATTTTTGGCTACACTTAACAGAGCAAAACAGGATCAAATAAAAATAGTCAAGTAGTATGGGGCTGAGACTGAATTTTCATATTATTTATTATAAATATTGTTATAATATTATTGAACAGTTCAAAAAATTTAACATTCCAGGGACCACTCAGGACTTTATCAGACTGTAAGTTTAAAGCATTCTTTTGTTGGCATAAAAAAATCCATTTTTATGCCAGCAAAAAATGCTCCCCCCACACACACTTACCTCCAATCCTGGCAAAGGCAGCTCCGGCAATGAAAGAGGAAGTGAACAGAACTCCCTTCACTTTCTCCTTTGAAATCCTGTAAAATATCATGAGACTTCATCAGACGGGAAATTTTAAAAAACAAAACAATAATAACATAAAAAAAGTTTTTAAAAGCACAAAAACGTACTTTGAAACTTACAAGCAACTCAGGGGGTTCATTAAAAGTTTGTCACTTACCTGGATGTTGCAATCTCACCTGGAAGTGTTTGCGCCACTGATAGGATAAGTATGGGGGGAAAGGGACACAAGTTTTCACACGCCAGCTATGCTGGCCAAAAAAAAAAAAAAAAAATGGCAGGGGGTGTGTGTCAATTGATGGCTTAAGCCATCAGTTAAACAGTATGGGCTTTGGCATGGACATAACCGCAAAAGGGCGATGTTGTCTGATATGTGCGCCCTTGCACGGTTATGTGGCATCATTATGACGCCGTGTTTGATGTGTCTGATAAAGTCCTCAGTTTAAAGTTATCCATTTGTCTCAGGTGTTGCTGTTTTGTTTTTGTTTTACCACTGTGGAGACTTAAATTGCAATCCTATACCTGCGTACCTAGGTGAATTCAATGGAAATTATTTCTGATTAGCCATGTACAGTATTCCACTGATGAGATGTTAATTGCTGTTGAACATTATCGCTCTGATATTATTCTTGGCTCTCTCCACACCCTTTTTCTTTTTCCCACCTCCCAAGGAATAAGGTTTACCAGTAATTATAACTGTGCATGAGTCTCTGATTCAGTTCAAAGCCCAACCCACAGATTTGGATCTGGAACAGATTCAGATTTAAATGATCTGAGCGCAATATGTTTCAGTCCAGACACTCAACCTGAATCCAGATTTGGAGCTCAGGATCAGCAGCCCTCCTCATTGGCTTACATTTGAAAACAAAAAAGTAGGAACAATACTTTTTTTCTTCACACATCTGCATAAAATTTAGGGACAAAATAGACCCGAAAGAAGGGATTAGTCTAAACCAATTTCACACAGATGAACTCAGGGTATATGTGTGTTTGTGTGCACGTGCGAAGCACCTGTAAAACATGTTCCTTTGCAAAGAAAAAAAACCCCAAGTTTTAAAAGCCATTGCTGACTGCTCAGTCTTGGCAATTTGTTTCATGCTGCTTTTGTCCTGACATATTCCCTAGAGCATCAGTCAGCTAAATCTGTCAAAGGTTAACTCAGATAATGAATGATAATGATAATGATGATGATTATAGAATACTTGATGAGAAAGTACTTATTTCATTTTTCTACCAGCAAATGAACTGGTGAGATTCAATGACACAGCATAAGGAAGCACACTTGATTTATTATTACTAGTAGCCTAAGTTGTGACATGCCTCTGATGATCTCCCTGCTCCAAGATATGTGGTGATCTCTGCTGACCTTGGAAACTTCTAACTCACGGCCCTATACTACTCCTTCCAATCTCTTCCAGAGCCTCTTGGGGGAGGAAGCAGGGAGTCTTGTCCCTGCTGCCTCATTGCTTTGACCCCCCCCACCTCCTTCCTGAGCAAAGCTGCTTGATATTCCCTGTTAAGGTTTTGCAGCAGACTGGTAGTGTTTGCATTTATCCCAGCTGACTTGCAACAAACAGTGAAGACAGATGCAATGCTGGGACCCTCTGTTCCCTCAAAATAGTCCCTGAAGATGTCCTGCCTTTTCTATGATTGATGTCAGGAATGGTCCTGGATGTAACCTTTTCCTGCCAATTTCAGTGTTTCATGTATTTCCTGGTACTGTGCTGCAATCTTGCAGTTAATTGTGTTTTCATTTTCCTATACTTGTTAACCAGGGTATGTGCCAATTGTGAAAGAGAGTCTAAGGTTGATATGTGGAGTTTGACAAGGGCACAGCTGTGTGTCTTGAGATTGCCCTATGTGTGGGGAAAGGGGCCTGGAAATGGGTATGGTGATGGAAAGTCAGGGGATGATGGTTAACAAATAGGTGTGTAGCCCACCGGAATTATGTGATTGTGTTATGCTTTTATTATACAGTCTTTCTTTTAAGTTTCATTCTGAGCAATGACCATGTATGGATTGCTTTCTGGATTTCTGTGCCAATAAAGTTTTCTGCTTTTACTCTTAAACTGCTTATCACTGAGTCTGGGAATGCCAGTCCATAACAATTACTTAGACTGCCTGTTTTCCCTCTAACACCTAACAGCCACAACCACAACCAGGGACAATTTGGATGGCTGGAAGAGGTACATCAGCACACACAGATTCATTAAACAGATCAATTAATAAGAAAGAATAATAGAAGATTAAGCTAGATTATTTAACAAGGCAAATGGAAACTGAGGAAAGCTTCCCTGAGACCAACAACACTACACATTGGCATAGCGCTTCACAATCTCCTACTAACATCTATATATATAATTCTCTTGGGTATGTTGCCATTCCCAGTGTGCTGATTGGCCACTTGGGAAACATACCCAACCAATCGTAGTGCTCTGTTGGCCAGCCAATCAGCAGCTTGAGGGTGTGTTTCAGTACCACTTCCTTGGCCTACAGCCACAACTTTGCCTGTTGAGCTGCACTCAGTAATTAAATACTCAGCCATCCCCCCTTACTGTCTTAATATGCATGTATAGGGAAAAATAATGCTGCTTTCTATGTGTCCCCCACCCTCTTCTTTCTTCTTTTCCCTCCTGTTCTACCTTTCTGTGCTGCCTGGGGCCTTTCTGTGCTCCCTCAGGCCTGGGGCCTTTTTGTGCTGCCTAGGGCTTTTCTGTGCTGCCTGAGGCGTGGGGCCTTCCTGTGCTGCCTGGGGCTTTTTGTGCTGCCTGGGGCCTGGGGCCTTTCTGTGCTGCCCAGGGCCTAGGGCCTTTTTGTGCTGCCTGGGGCTTTTCTGTGCTACCCAGGGCCTAGGGCCTTTTTGTGCTGCCTGGGGCTTTTCTGTGCTACCCAGGGCCTAGGGCCTTTTTGTGCTGCCTGGGGCTTTTCTGTGCTGCCTGGGGCCTGGGGCCTTTTTGTGCTGCCTGGGGCTTTTCTGTGCTGCCCGGGACCTAGGGCTTTTCTGTGCTGCCTGGGGCCTGGGGCCTTTTTGTGCTGCCTGGGGCCTAGGTCATTTTTGTGCTGCCTGGAGCCTGGGGCCTTTCTGTGCTGCCTGGGTTTTTTTCTGCTGCCTGGGGACTAGGGTCTTTTTGTGCAGACTGGAGCCTGGGGTCTTTCTGTGTAGTCTGGGGCCTCTTTGTGCTTCCTGGGGCCTGGGGCCTTTCTGTGCTCTCTGGGGCCTTTCTGTGCTGCCTGGGGCTTTTCTCTGCTGCCTGGGCCCTGGGGCCTTTTTGTGCAGACTGGGGTCAGGGACCTTTCTCTGCTTCGTGGGGCCTGGGACCTTTCTGTGTCATCTGGGGCCTCTTTGTGCTTCCTGGGGCCTTTCTGTGCTGCCAGGGGCCTATGGCCTTTTTGTGCTGCCTAGGGCCTTGGGCCTTTCTGTGTGGCCTCGGGCCTTTCTATGCTACCTGGAGCCTTTCTGTGCTGCCTGGGGTCTGGGGCCTTTCTTTGCAGCCTGGGGCCTTTCTGTGCTGTCTAGGGCCTTTCTGTGTAGCCTGGGACCTTTCTGTGCTGCCTGTAGCCTGGGGATTTGGTCCTTTCTGTGCTGCGTGGGGCCTTTCTGTGCTTCCTGGAGCCTGGGGCCTTTCTGTGCTGCCAGGGGCATGGGGACTTTCTGTGTTACCAGGAGCCTGGGATCTTTATGTGCTGTCTGGGGCATGGGGCCTTTTTGTGCTGCCAGGGGCCTGGGGCCTTTCTGTGCTGTCTGGTGTCTGGGGCCTTTCTGTGCTGCCTGGCGCCTTGGGCCTCTTGGGCCCTGGGCACTCTCTGTAGCTGTGCCCTGGGCCTTCTGTGGTGTCTGTAGCAATTCCTTTCCCTTGGGGTGAAAACATGTGGAAAACGTCAAATCCTTTCTAAACATGGTGGTGAAGGGGTCTCACATCCTGCCATATGTGGGTTTTGTGGGTGTGTGTAGCATGGGTGTGTGTGTAGTGTATGGGTGTGTGTGTGTGTGTGTGTGTGTGTAGTGCAGGGTGTGTGTGCCCTGTGGGCTGTTTGTGTGTTTGTGCAATTGCATGGTGGTGGCAGAGGGGCTCTCACATCCTGGCATGTGGTGTGTGTGTGTGTAGTGTGCTGTGTGCATCTGCGGTTGCATGCCAGTGGCAGAGGGGCTCTTGCATCCTGCTGTGCATGATGTGTCTATGTGTGTAGCATGTCGTGTGTATGTGTTTAGTGTGGTGTTTCTGTGTGTATGTGCGATTGCATGGCAGTGGCAGAGGAACTCTCATGTCCTGGTGCATGTGGTGTGTGTGTGTACATGTGGTTGCATGTCAGCAGCAGAGGGGCTCTCATGTTCTGGTGCACATGGTGTGTGTCTTTAGTGTGGTATGTGTGTGTATATGTGCAGTTGCATGGTGAGGGTGGGGCTCTTGCATCTGTGTGTGTGTGTGTGTCTACCATTGTGTGTGTGTTTATGTGTTCCAGTTGCATGGCAGTGGCAGAGGGACTCTCGGCATGAAATTAGTCATCATAGTTCATTTGAAAGGTTATATATTAATGTGTCAAATGATTGTACTCTTGACATGTTTTCTTAGTGGCTAATCAGCAGAATGGGAATGGAAACATAGAATCATACTGAAGTGTTTTATATATGCAGATAATGGTATATGTTACTCCGGGTATAGCTAGTGGAATAATAATAATAATAATAATAATAATTTATATATCCCGCCTCTCTGCAAACAATCGGAGTGGCTTACAACAGTAAAATAATACATAATATAAAACAACTCAAAATCCCTTCCCCCCCTTAAAACATTATTAAATCAATACAAATTAAAATCAACATATAATACAATTGTTATTAAAAACCCTTCCTAGTGAGCAGCTAGAATGAAAAGAACAGCAAGATAGACTGACTATAGGACTTGCAGAACCTTACATAATCCTTTCCCATAAGCCTTGTTTTGCAGAATGGTGATGAGATTTAGGCCCTTGAACATTGGAACTGTTAATGGGTAAAGCTCAGCTCCTGCATTATGCTGTCTAGACATCTTCCTTGTATGGTCATGTTGGAGATGCACAGTCTAGCTTTTTTCCTGTTGTTTTTGATGCCCAGATTTCCAGATTGGTCCAAAGTGTGCTTTGTACTGTGTCATTCTGTTCTGAAACAGAACTAGATAAGTCCAATACATTCTAGAGTTGATACAAATTTGTCCAAATTAGCCCAGTTTGTTCATTATTTGGGATTCAGACAATAGGTCATACAGATATGCTAATGACATGTTTAAAAATGTCTCACTGTACTCACCCTCCATTATCTCTATGAAGCAATCACTTCTATGTGATCACAGTGTTGCTTTCAGAATGATTGAGATACTTATACCATCCATTGATATTTTACTGAATGTTTTCCTTGTCTGAAAAAAACTGATCTACTATAATGTGCCTTGCATACTCTTAGTATTGCTGTTCTGTAAGAATATGAATTAAACTGCTTGGGTTTGTTGGGCATGAAACATCTGCCAAAAATAATTTTTAAAAATATCTTAACGTTTATGAAATGCATTCTTGATTTGCTGTTTTAACTGTTGTTTATTCCACTGAAAAGAAACTGTATAAGGCCCAGCTTTCATCAATGAAATAGGAGACCAGAAGAAGGGTGGGGGTTGGGGCTGATAGAGGGATGACACAAGCCAAACTGTTGTGAACACAGCAGCACCTTTACTGATCAGGGCAATCCTGACTTGGAAGCTTTTGTAGTAGTTAGATGGTATTACCAGCTGATCGTCTACCTCTTGCTACTGCCCCCCTCTCCATGCCTCAAGGTTAGCAATAACTATGATAAGTTATATGCACATAACCACATACATACATATTAAATGAATATGTGAGGAGGGACCAAGATTGCACCTGCTACCAACACCTCCCCATCCTGATGTTGATTCGTTAGGACAGGAGTAAGAATCATGTAGCCCTACAGATATTGGCCTGACCTGACATTCCTTGTCATTAACAATGCTTACTAGGACTGCTGTGACTTGCGCTCCACCAATTTCTGGAAAAAAGCATGATCCCCACCTGTACATTAAGTGGACAAGAGTCCAGATGGGTGCGCATAGGACTTCTCCCTGTGAACTCTAAATGCTCAAAGTTCTAGCTCACAACCTCTTTGCACATAACATCTGTGCATGCTGTGTGCAAAGGAGGATTTTCACACAGTTCCAAACACAGAGTTGGCAGGGTGTATTAGCCAGCCAGTTTAATGCTATCAGAGGCAAACAGCAGGCATAACCCCATCCTTGCCATGCACATTCATTAAACATATGGGTAACAAATCAACTGCATAGTACTGTGGGGCTGCTGTGATTCTTGATAAGTAGCCTTACATGCAATGCCTGCACCATCAGGGATGACTCACTTTGGTCCTCTGCTCAGCTCCAACAAACAATGCTGATTGACGAACCATATGTGACTGGTTCCAGGAAAGGGATGCACAGCCAATTGTGATTGGGAATAGAATGATGATTTTTCAATCAGTGGTGCTCAGAAATTTGAGTACACTATTTCTTGTTGGAGCAGCACTAATGCATATGGCTGCAGCACCCTTTGATACTTTCCATCTTGAACTGGGGCTCTCAAGCTGTACTTTCATTTGAAGCCACAGCCGATGGAGCATGGGAGTCTCATGGCCTGCTGCTACAAATAAAAGCTGACTCCACGCATTTGAGGAATTGCTTTGTTACTCTGTGCAAAGACAAATATCATTTGCAGCTTCAGATCTTACAGTCCCTTGCTCTTGGGGGGGAAAAGTTCTCCTCTCCCCAAGATGGTACTTAGTTTCATCCAACAAGGTAGAATGCTGTTGGAAGCTACGTGACCGAAGGGGGAAAAAGAGGAAACAGAGGAGTGGTACATATTCCTTGCAAGTGTGCAAAATCCTACAACTTTTCATGGGGATTCAGAAGATACTTTTGGAGGCAAAGCTCTATAAGCTCTATAAGTCAAGTGATTATGTCTTTTCTATACCTTTGCTGAAACTGTTGGAGTTAAACCCAGAGCTAAAATCACCATAATTCCCACAGATGCTTTGAAGCTGGATTTGGAATACAACATTCTAAATCTACATCCACATATCCAGTGATTTAAATTTGTTGGTGCCTCTCTAGTACTTTGCCTGGCATCAAATATAAACTCTCAGGTTAAGCTTGCTGATCAACATTTCAGATACTAAATACTAATATAAGGCAAGTGCAAATACAAGGCAAATAAAAACAGTCATATATGAAGTGTCATTGCGTGTCAACTTTCAAATACTGTGAAAAGCTTTTTTGTACCTGTGTATGGAGAAGTACTTTTGCACTTTGGGACATGCTGGCTGAGGGATTCTGGGATTTGTAGTCCCCTAAGTAATATTTCCAAGCTCTGACTGATACTATTGGTGCTCATCCAATATTGAAATGAAATACCATACCAAATGGGCTGGGGGGTGCCTCTTCAAACCTTGGGGTTTCCCAGCCTTTTTGATAGCTCCCTCTTGTAGGTGGGCAGTGTTGCATCAGCTGGATAGAGAGGGAATAATTAAATCCATACAAAGGAGCATTTAGGGCACAACTTTATTTGTGGGTTTGCCTACATGTGGGGCCAAAAATTCGAATGGAGTCCTGCCCTTCATACCTCCTCATTCACCCCAAAACCCTGCACAGAATTTATTATTTGCAGGGACACTGGGTACTTGTCTTCACTATCCTTGCACAGTTTCATCTGCTGTTCTTGCCGCTCACCATTGCTGCCACCACAAGTGGTTGTTCCCAGCCAAAGGGAGAGGTTTTCTCCCCCTGGCTTGGCAGCACTGCCTCTGCCTGTTCTCCTGCTTGCCTGTCACAGGAAGAGGCGCTTGAAGCAAGTGACAGGCAAGATGAGGTGCTTGAAGCAAGTGACGGGCAAGCAGAGAGTGGGCAGAAGCAGCACTGCTGAGGGGAAAAAAAGCTCTCTCTTCTGCTGGGAACTTGCCTCCTGAGCTTTAAAATAAATGGTCATGGTGGTGGTGGTAACAGCAGTGGTGGTGGCAGACGAAAATCCAGAGAAAACCCTGAATCATAAAAACTCCATACCAAGGTAAAATACCCCCAAATGTCCTGAATCTGGGCCATGTGTTGTGTGGCCTGAAAGCGCCAGATTCAGGTGGAAGTAACATGTGTTGTATGGCCTGATCATTACAGGTCTGGGAAATTTAGGGGAGGATTTGGGGTTTAAATAGTGTAAACAAGCCCTGATTTTCATTAAATAGGTACAAGCACTTTTGCGGATGGATGAATAGAAGAAAGAAAGAAAGAAAGAAAGAAAGAAAGAAAGAAAGAAAGAAAGAAAGAAATCTTAAATTCCTCTGATGCTGTGAGCCACAAAACTGCTGCTGGTACTGCCATTAAGAAAATGTTGAGTAGCAGGAGGAAGCTAAAGTCCCTGCAGCAGATGCCATCTGTCCTCAATATACCCAGGCAGATGCTGCAACTGTGCCAATAGCTCATGTCTTCCCTGCATGTTCAAGGTTCTCCTAACTTTCCTGTGACAAATGTGACTCTTTTGCCAAGAAGCTGTCCTGCCAAACAGCCATCCTTTATAACACAGAATCATTCCCTGGCTGTCAATTATACTCCAAGTCAGAATGTTGGCATGACTTACCAACATATGCATTCAGGATTACTTTAACAACCAGAGAGCAATTGTGTTGTTATCACAGTTGTACCCATAACCCTTTATACTCCTATTAATGTGGACTATGTAGCTCAGCTCAGAAGCAGCTGCCAAGCGAAAATAGTCTCTCTCACATGTTCCGAGTCTAATAATCATTTGGATCTCGTTTGAAAGGATAAATGTTTTTCTTAGTTTAAATCAACAGGTGTGAAAATGTTCTGGGCAGAAAACAAGTGTTTTATAATTAGCCACTAAGAGCAGAGTGCAAGATATGAGAGAGAGAGAGAGCGAGAGAGAGAGCATTATATTTGTGTTATACAATTTGAAACAACAAAAGTGAGAAGATGAGTATGCAGAACAATTGCATCGTCCTTGCACTTTAGATCATAAAATAAGAGCAGAAAGAAACAAAATATGGCCAGTATAATCATTTGTATAATTCAGGGGTGGGAAACTTTTGGCCTTCAAGATATTTTATAGTACAATTTCCATAGTTTCTTACCATTCTGGCTGTGGTTTCTAGGAACTGAAGATCAAAAATATATCTGAGAGCCAAAGTTCTCCCACCCCCTGTTTAAGACAGCAGAGGTGTGGTAAGAAACTTGGCAATTTTGATTAAATAAAATTGGAGGGTGATGGAGAATGAAACCATTTGGCATGAATTCTTGAGCCACAATCCTGTTGGTGACGTATACTTTCATAGCCAGCCGGCTATGCAAGGGCTTGGATTTTCCATTGCGTCACATAAACAGGTTTCTGAATCTGTACAGTTCCCTCAATACCTTGAAATGCTATGCTGGTGTAGCATTATATACTAGCTCTCAACAGGATTTCTAGCACAGTACTCTACTGTGGCTGTATACACAGACTAGATGCTACTTGAACAATACCAGGAGTGTGTGTTTTGTTTGAATTTCTGGTATAATTCAAGAGTGGTTCAGATATTATGTTTACATCATATTTATTTATGTAATAATTTAATTCTAATTATTTTCAAATTATATTTCATTTCTTTAAAGGTTATAGGAAGGGGGCATATGGGGAAGGGATAGACAGGGCACATGGGACTTGTTTATGTATATTGTCTAAAAACATAAATTTTGATCACTGTATAAAATAAGAATTTGAGAAACTACAACATTGTAGACTATGGAATGAAGCAGAAACAAAACAGGAAAATCCATATAATTAATAAGTGATCCAAATAATATGTATCCGTTACCATACTGATGGTAGCTTGTTTCACTTGAGCCGTTTGAGGGCTCACACTAAGACTCTAAACTATCTAGTCCGTGTGCTGCTCTTCACTGATGATGCTACCCTTGTTGCCCACACAGAAACAGCTCTGCAGTGCCTAACATCCTGCTTTGCAACAGCTGCATTGCTGTTTGGGCTGGAAGTCAACCTGAAGAAAACAGAAGTTCTTTACCAGCCTGCACCACAAGACGAACACCACCATCCCCACATTGCCGTAGGCAAATCTGTGCTTAAGTCCGTTCAGCAGTTCACCTACCTGGGAAGCATCATCTCCTCAGATGCCAAGATTGACAAAGAGATTGATCACAGATTAGCAAAACCATATAGCGCATTTGGAAGACTTTACAAAAGAGTCTGGAGTAATAAACACCTGAGGCAAAGCACAAAAATCAGTGTGTATAGAGCCATTGTACTGTCTATTCTCCTGAAACATGGGTCACTTATCGCCACCACTTACGACTCCTTGAACGCTTTCATCAGTGCTGTATACATACAATCCTAAATATACACTGGACTAACTATGTGACAAATATTGCTGTCCTTGAGCAAGCAGGGATCACCAGCATTGAGGCCATGATATTGAGAACACAGCTGCTGCTGGGCAGGGCATGTTTCTAGGATTGAGAACCATCGCCTCCCAAAAATAGTACTCTATGGTGAACTCGCCACGGGTCAGCATAAGAGGGTCACTCCAAAACAGTGATACAAGGATTCCCTGAAACAACATCTCAGGCTCGGCCAAATTGATCACCAACAATGGTCCACCCTGGCCTCACATCAGGAGAAATGGAGACACACTATCCACAATGCTGCAGCCTTATTTGAGAGCTCACACCGAACAAGTCTTGAAGAGAAGTGACAACACAGAAAGAATCACAACCTGGAAACATCACTCAAGAAGACCTTCTGCTGTGCTTTCTGCAACTGGACATGTTTATCTCAGATTGGCCTTTTCAGTCATCAGCGCGCTTGAATAAAATGCGGGATGAGTCCTTCCTGAATCTTCGTTTGCGAAGAAAAGTCAGAGAGAGAGAGAATGCGCATCTGAATGAGTGCTATTGAAAATTTAATCTTAAGAAATTAGGTACTTAGCACTGAGGAAACAGAATCCAGATAAGCTGAACACTTTTGTTCTGTTGAACTTAGTAAGCATTTATATCCCTTATTTAAGGAACAATATAATTTTTATGTCCACTGCTAATATATAATTAAGAATTTTAAAAACTGGGGATCAGTAAGGGTTTTTATTGTTTTGTTTTGTTTTGTTTTGTTTTGTGGGGCAGAGGTAATATGACTGTACAATCACACTACACAAATAAACTGGATTATTTGTCATGACTCTCTCCTATAGAACCCTGGGATTTGTAGTTTGATGAGGCATCAGCACTCTTTGGCAGAGAAGGCTAAAGACATTGTAAAACTACAAATCCCAGGATTCAATAGGAAGGAGCCATTGCAAATAATCCAGTTTCCAACTAGATTATTTCTGTAGTGTGGATTAGAATCCCCTCATTGTTCAGCTCAGTAAAATTGCTGAACTCCAAGGTCAGAATAGTAATGCCTGAAACACAACCTGGAAAGTCAGCAGAGGTACAATTGCTTCATTCCACCAGTAATAAGGGTTTGAGTTAAAGTGAGGAGGAAACTCCTTAGCTATGCCTGAACCTGAGTGATACAGTATGAAGGAAGGGTAATTCACTCCCCTGCTCCTCAGGTATATGGAAAACTGGGTGGTGGGAGGGTATTCTATTAAGGAATATTTGCTTTCCTGGTGCACAGTTTCCAAAATTGAAAATGTACCCTTAAATCCAAGAAACTTTGAGGCAGGAGCAGACACCTTCTGACCATCCAGGGGCTATTTTCCCCTCCCCTGGACCACAGTATACTGAACCCCCTGCCTCTCAACCTCCATAACCTTTCTGCACCATAAGGGCAGGTAGAAAACAGCAAATAAGACACTCAGAAGCCTCAACATACATGCAGTTTTCAGTGTTGAGGCTGTTTAGGATTGCCCTGAACCAGCATCGGGTCAGGAAAAGGACTATTTTGGGAGACATTTAAATTCATTTCCAGTTTATTTATTTTTAAAGACTATTTCAAGCCTGATCCAGATCCAGGGAAGGAGACAAAACAACCTTTGTGTAGCAAATTGGTCACCCCAAGACCTCAGGGGCCCCATTAGCCTTATTTCCTGCCATTACATTGGGCCCCTAGGGGACACATGTGACCTATGTCCTCACTGTCCAACCCTACTTTAAGTTGCAGGAAATGTCAGTCAGGAACCATGGCTAGTGGTGAACACATACAGTTGGCAGCTATGCAGGACTAGGGTTGTCGGGTCAGGACTACCCTAGGCCTTGAGATTTATGGGCCAAACCTTGAGAATGAGTGATGACCACTTATGCAGTCACAGGAGGAAGGCCTTGTTGATGTTACAGGGGTGATGATAAAAGGAGAAGCACCCTAGTGATGTTGTTAAGCATGATATATTCGCATCAATCACAGTTGCACAGAGTATGTCTTTCAGATTAAAAAAAATGTTCAATCAAACAAATTAAGAATAAACACACAGAGACACACGCACTTGCCCAGATATCCCCCCTTACTCTGAGAAGCAGAAAAGATGGACCAGGCCCTGACATCTGGAAGTCCTAAGCAGGGCTGTATATTGCCCACACTCAGATCTCTTTATACTGCCCCTTCTCCCTCTTCATCTCTACAATATCCCACATACAATTAGGCTGAGGGCTATATGCTCTATTCTGATGTTAGAGGCTCTTTTGCCATTCACAACTTAAAGAATAATTGCTGGATTGATTAACTGAGATTCAAGCAGAACTTGGAAAGTTACTTTTTTGGACTACAATTCCCAGAGCCTCCCCCCCCCTCCGAGGCCAGTATGACCATTGCTGGCTAGGGGTTTTGGAGAAGTGCTGTTCAAAAATTTAACTTGACCAACTTCTAATTTCAGGGTGGCAGTTTTTCTTCAGTCTGATTCATCTCTCTCTCTCACTCACACTCACACTCACACACACAAAACCTTCTTACCGTCAGGAGATAATTTTCGTATGGAAAAGAATCTTTGGTGGCAAAATGTGCATTTTGCACAAAAAATATACTGATTCCTGAGTAAAAATATTGTATTTTGCATATAAAATATATACAAAAACCCTACATACAGCTTTACTCCATAAGAATCCATGCATGCAAATTATGTATATAAAATACACCTTACATAAACACAGTAAGTCCTATGCAATAAAGCCATATGTAGTGTGCAAACAACTTTTCCCTAGTGAATACCATCATGCAAGGAATTTTGCAGCTGCTCTGCTGCTATTCCTTGGTAGGGTGTCTTGAGTGCTGACACCCCTTTTTCATTGAGAATGCAAGTATTAATGAGTACTCTTTGCACCCTTATGGTGGCTTGTGTCCACCATGATTGTTTGGTTATTTAGTAGATTATTTGAAGGAACTAGTTCAGGAAAGGATACAGTCTGAGAATGAATAAGGGTGTCAGGATTGGTCCCTGATATGACCTGTTCCTGCCATTTTCAGTGTTCTTTGCAATGATCTCTTGTGACATTGCTGTTGATTGGGTTTTCATTTCTTTGTACTTGTTAAGGAGTGTTCTGTGGCAACCATGGAGGGGAGTATAATGGTTGCTAATCAGAATGGGGAGATAAGCCTACAGCTGCAAAATCAGCTTGGGAAAAATGGGCTGGACGTTGTATGGGAAGAGGACATCAGGAGGTGATGGATAACCAGTAGTATTGAAGCCCACCAGATTTCATAGATTTAAGCTTTAAGTATACTGCCCTCTAAGTTTCAGTTCTTTTTTAAAAAAAATATAAGTATGGTTTTTATTAAAGAGTTCAAAAATAACACCATACACACCCATTCACACAGAAAAAGCATTCACCTTGTATGATATGCTTTCTGGTTTTCTGTGCCAATAAAGTTTTCTGATTAACTCTGAAACTGCTGGTCACTGTGTCTGGGAATGTGAGTGCATGACAAAGGGTGGGATGCTGGGGTATAGGTATAAGAAGGACAAAATGCAGGCATTGCCCACCAGATGAGAATTCTACCCCCACAATGAAGCTAGGAAACAGTTAAATGTGGGATTTAAAGCGACACATGAAGCTATATTATAACAAAAATGTATGTAAGAATGAAAAGTCCAGTTACTAGGTGCCTTATTAATCTTCCCCAAATGCAACCCATGACACACAAACAGGACAATTTTGTTTTAACCTACATTGTAAGACACATTGGGAGCCATATTGGAAGCGAGTAGGGATACATATTAAATAAATTTAAAAAAGTATTTAGGAGAATGGTGAAAATAAATGATGTAGTTTGTTGAAGGCCTAACCTTACTAAAAACTGATCACAAACCTGCATTTCAGTGAGGTCTTTGGCTAAACCTTTAGTCTTCATGATGACACACATGGTTGGTTGGTAGCGTTTTAGCCGCTCTTGAGTCAGAAGGGCTCTCAGAGTGGCCCATATGAAACCAGTTAAAAACACTAAATAAAGCAGTGCCTTTCTGCAAGATTACAGTCTAAAATGCACAACACATTTTTTTTTAAAATGGAGAGAGAAGAGGAAAATGAACTAATTCGTTTTTTTTTTATTTTCTAATGGCATTTGCACACATTTTGTTTATTATTTTATATCTCATGAAAGTATCACACTTTGCCTCAGTCAGAATAAATTTGATACACAAACACCTTCAATCAAATTCACATAGCTGCCTGAGTTGGACATGTTGGCCTATATCCAGTTTAGTCCATATATTGATTCAATTGGAATTTTTAAGTAAACACTTATGTAAATTTCATTGATTCATTTAATATGCTTTCACTGAGAGTAACAATTAGATTTAAGCCAATGTGCCTACTTCAGCTAATTGCAACCATGGCTGCTAGGATCCCCTAGGGCTATCTCCATAACCCTGAGGGGCAACTGCCACATATCAGGGGGGAAGAGTAGTCCTATAACTGTCTTTTAGACTATTCCACCTATTTTCAAACTGTATGAGCTACAAAGTTATGCACTAGTTAGGGAAGTCTGCCATCTAGTGACTGAATATAGTACAGTTGATCCTTCATATTCTCTGGAGTTAGGGGTGCTGGACCCTCATGAAAGTGGAAAAACCATGAATATCACACACACACACACCCCACCATATTTAACATATGAAAAAAGTACAATCCACAGATTCAACCAACCATAGATGTCTTTGTGGCAGAAGCAGGCAGCTGGCAGGGATTGTGACGACCTCCGCTGCCGCCCCTCATCATTTTTAATAGGCTTGCAATCCCTATTAAAAATGCAGCAGAGGCAGCAGCAAATAATCTGCAAAAGTTAAACCTGCAAATGTGGAGGGTGACTCTATTGTGGACTTCAAACATATGGACACATGTAATCAAAAGTTAATGAGGAGTTGAAGCTATGCAAATGGCAAAACATAGAGCTCTCGCCATAGTAAAAAAATAAGAAGAGATACAATGGATTAATTAGACCTGTATAAGTGGAAAGTACATTTTTCCTCAATTGATATTTGTGAATGTCACCACAGGTACCATCTTAGAAGAGGTTTCCCTTCTAAAGGTGAGTGAAAGGAGGATTTTTCCCCTTCTAAGATGAGACTTGCCATCTGTAGGTTTGTTTATTTTTTAATAGATGGGCTGAACAGAAATGTCCACCTAAGCTTTGGCACTGATTTCACATGCTGCAAAGTTGGAAGTGATATGTCAGTGGAGGGGGCATGAAAAGGAGAGAAGCTGATAGGTTACTACTCTCCAGAAGTCTTGGTGGTCAGCAAGCACCACTTTCTTCTGTTCCCTTCTGAAGAATCTATTTTGACGAAGGGTGGAAACCATTACACTAGATCTGACTGCCTTCATAGAGACACTACATAGTGATCCAGCATCACCATTAAGCCATTCTGAATAAGGACACTATTTTCTGACTTGACGACTTTATCACACTACACTGTTATAGTGCTATTATTCCACTTTAACTGCTATGACTGCCTCCTGTGGAAATCTGGAGTTTGTAGTTTAGTGAGGCCTAAGTGCTCTCTGGCTGAGAATGCTAAACACCCCTCCCTAAACTGCAAATCCCAGGATTCCACAGGAGGCAGCTATAGCAGTTAAAGTGGAATAATAGTGCTATAACAATGTAGTGTGATAATCTCCTGTATGGCAGGACTGGGGAATGGGTGGCTCCCCAGATGCTATGAGGCTACAGCTCCCACTATCCCTCACCACTGGTGTTTAAAAACATGTACATTTCATAAGTGGCCTGAAAGGTCCTCAGTGGGGGAGGGGGACAAATGTAGGCGTGAGGCATCAAGGAATTCTTTCCAGGGGTTCCAGCAGCAGTGGAGTCCTCCCTCCTTATTTCCTGAAACCTTGGGTTGTACTCAGACAGATGAAGGTGTTTGCTTGATACAGGGTGGGCAACTGTGGAAGGCTAGGGGACTGCATTTAACACCCACCACAACCACCATACCTCCCTTGATAAAACAACAACAATTTTTGCCCCCAAATTGCCTCTGGGGGTTGTTATTAAGCCTTCCTGGGCAATTTTAGGTCCAGGAGAGGCCATTTTAACAACAGGAAGTGAGCAGAAGTAACTTCCTGTTCACTTCTTGCTTCAAGAAAGGCCTCTCCTGGGTCTATATTGACCCAGGGGACAAAAAGTGAGATGTAAATGCTCCCCCACACTCCCTAGAAAGCAGTAGGGGGAAATTGGGACATTTTTAATTATTATTATTATTATTATTATTATGCTGCCCCTCTGTTAAAAACAATTGGGGCGGCTTACAACAGTTAAAATAAAACAATACAGACTAAAATCCCTAAGCCCCACCCATCCCCACCGTCCCCAATAAAAAGGTATTAAACTAGTATCAAATTAAAATCCACCTAAACTTGAAATCACATAAATAAACAAATACAAAAATCAACAGACAGTGAATCAGGGTAAAGGATTAAAAGAGGCCAGGAGACGCAGCTCCTGAGGCCAGGATCTAATCAGGAAAGGCCTGCCGAAAGAGATCCGTCTTTAGTGCTTTTTAAAAGCTACTTAAACTCATCATCTGACAGATCTCGTTCGGCAGGCCATTCCATAATTTGGGGGTGATTATCCAAAAGTCCCTCTGGGAGGTTGCAGACAGCCTAGATTTTTGTGGCTGAAGCAAATTCCTCCCAGAGGACCGGAGTGTGCAGGGAGGATTGTATGAGAGGAGGCGGTTCTGGAGATAAGTTGGACCCAAGCCATTTAGGACTTTAAAGGTAATAACCAACACCTTATACTGGGCCCAAAAACTGATAGGCAGCCAATGGAGACATTTTAATACTGGAGTTACATGGTCTCTCTGAGATGTTCCCGAGACCACTCTGGCTGCCATATTTTGTACCAACTGAAGTTTTCAGACCAAGCATGAGGGTAGCCCCATGTAGAGTGCATTGCAGAAATCTAGACGAGAGGTTACCAGCACGTGCACCACATCTCAAGGTCCCTTACTTCCAGGAAAGGGTGCAGTTGGCATATCAGCCAAAGCTGATAACAGACACTCATGACCATTGCATTCACCTGACTACTCATCTGAAGCGATGAATCAAGGAGTACCCCCAGACTGCGAACACAGACTTTAACGGAGAGCATGACCCCATCAACGACGGGAGGTTGCAACCCAACTCCTGGTTTTGGGGCCGCTACCTTGAGCACCTCCATTTTGTCTGGATTTAATCTCTATCTGTTTTTCCTCATCCAGCCCATTACTGCTTTAAGACAGTCATTAAGAGGAGAGATGCCATCGGAATTCAAGATCGACGATCGAGACAAGGAGAAATAGATCTGGGTGTCAACAGCGTACTGATAACACCCAGCCCCATAACTCCGAATAATCTCACCAATGGCTTCATATAGATGTTAAACAGCACTGGGGACAGGATGGCACCTTGAGGATTGCCACAAGTAAGCTCCTTTTTACTGGAGCAGCTGTCCCCGAGCAGCACCCTGCCCAAGCAGGACCTGCCCGAGAGGAACGACCAGAACCACTGGAGCGCAGTGCCTCCAATTCCTAACCCACTCAGGTGATCCAAGAGGATGCTATGATCTATCGTATCGAAAGCTGCTGAGAGGTCTAGAGGCACCAAGAGGGTCACGTTACCCCTGTCGATGCTTAGACACAGGTCGTTGGTCAAGGCAACCATGGCAGTCTCAACTCCAAATCGCATCCTAAAGACAGTTTGAAATGGGTCTAGATAATCAGTTTCATCCAAGACTGCTTAGAGTTGAAGAGCAACCACCCTCTCAATCACTTTGCTCAAGAATGGTAACATGGAAACTGGCCTATAGTTGTTCATGTCCAGGGGGTCCAGGGAAGGTTTTCTCAGGAGCGGCCTAACCACTGCTTCCTTTAAACAGGATGGAACACACCCTTCCCTGAGGGATGCGTTGATGATGTCCTTAAGGAACACCATCAAGGCACCCCCCCCCCCGGATGGCCAGCCATGAAGGGCAAGGATTGAGAGAGTAGGTCGTCTTCCTCACTCTACCAAGTAGCTTGTCCACATCCTCGGTACTCATGGATTGAAATTGATCCAGTAAACTTATATCAATGGAGTTGCTGGACACCTCATCAATTGTTTCTGTCAAAATACTGGCATCTAAGTTGGCTCTTATCCTAGAGATTTTATCTGCAAAGAAATTGTTAAAAGCATCACAGCAGGTCGTTGTTGGGTTAAGAAATGGGTTCTGCACAGGTATAACTTGTGTCATCTCTCTTACCAACCTAAACAGCTCTGCTGGACGGGACTCTGTAGACGCAATACGTGCAGAGGAGAAGGATCTCTGTGCTGCACGTATTGCCTCTCAATAGGACCAAAGAGAGTTCCTATGACAAGTCCTGTCGGATAAGAGTTGAGTTTTCCTCCAGTTGCACTCTAGTCGTTGTCCAACCCACTTCATTTTCCTAAGATCTGAAGTATACCATGGCTTACAGTTTGGAGCGGGTTGGAAAGGACGCTTGGGAGCGATCGTGTCGATAGCCTTGGTAAGGTCGGTGTTCCAGATATTAACCAAAGCTTCGATAGGGTCACCGGCGTTACCAACTATTAAACCCTCCAAGGGTTTCTGGAATCCTATTGGTCCCATTAGCCTTTGGAGGTGGACCATTCTAATGGGTCCACCATCCCCGGTGGGGCAGTAAGAGACCCTTAGTTTAGTCTTGACCAGGAAATGATCCGTCCGTGACAGTGCAGTGGTTTTAATAACCTCTGCCCACAGATATTCCTGTTCTGTACTGAAGACCGCATTGAGAGTATGACCCTCACAATGTGTGGGCCTGATGACCAATTGGGATGGGCCCATGTTTGTCATGGTTTCCATGAACTCCCGAGATGCACCAGTCAGATTTGTCAAACTGGTCTTGAGTGGAATGTTGAAGTCGCCCAAAACTAAAAGTCTGGGCGACTCCAACAGCAACTCTGAGACTAGCTGTGTCAACTCCGTTAGGGAGTCTGCTAGACAATGGGTTGGTCGGTATACGAGCAGAATCCCCAAATTATCCCTGGTCCTCATGCTAAGGTACATACACTTGAAGTGGACTGTGTTCCGGACAGGTATCCTGGTCAAGGTCAGATTGTTCTTATAAACCAGAGCCATTCCAGGGCCCCCCACCCACTTCCCCTCACCTGCTCACTGACAGAATACCTGGCCTCGAGGGCCTGCATCCACGTGACAATGCTATCCTCTTCCAGCCAGGTTTCTGTGAAGAAAGCCAGGTCGGCATCCTCATCGAAAAGAAGATCGTAAATAATCCCTGGAAGATCCCCACATGTGGTAAAAATGCCTTCCACACCACCTAAGGTTGTTTTTTTTTTTAATTCCTTTATCCTAGGGAAGCTGTGTAATAATAATAATAATAAAATTTTATTTCTATCCCGCCCCTCTGCAACGCAATCGGGGCGGCTTACAATATAAAAACTCCATAGTCCCAGTACCCTAGCCAACCCCCCCTTAAAATAATATTAAACTATAAAAGATTAAAAACATACAGTAAATTAAAAATATATAAATTAGAAAAAGATTAAAACATACAATAGTTTTTGTTTTGTTTTTTTAAATCTGATTACAGCTCAGGGAGGACAGCCGAGTCTTGGGCCGGGATAGTTAGTCAGGAAAGGCCTGCCGGAAAAGATCCGTCTTGACAGCTTTTTTAAAGCTGTCTAAGGTGTTAATAAGACAGATCTCGTCCGGCAGGCCATTCCATAATCTGGGAGCAGCAGCGGAGAAGGCCCTCTGGGACATCACCGACAGCCTTGTTTTCATAGGCTGTAACAGATTCCTCCCAGAGGACCGAAGTGCGCGGGGAGGGTCATACGGGAGGAGGCGGTCCCGGAGATAAGTTGGACCCAAACCATGCAGGGCTTTAAAGGTTATAACCAACACCTTGTACTGTGCCCAGAAACGAATAGGCAGCCAGTGGAGAGCTTTTAGCACAGGTGTTATATGCTCTCTTCTGGAAACACCAGAAATCAACCTGGCTGCCATGTTCTGAACTAGTTGAAGTTTCCGAGTCAAGCACAAGGGTAGCCCCATGTAGAGCACATTACAGAAATCCAGACGGGAGGTTACCAGTGCATGTACCACAGATTCGAGGTCCCTAGTTTCCAGAAAAGGGCACAGCTGGCGTATCAGCCGAAGTTGATAACAGGCACTCCTGACCGTCGCATTTACCTGATTAGACATCTGGAGCGTCGGGTCCAGGAGCACCCCCAGACTGCAAACACAGTCTTTGGAGGAGAGTGTAGTTCCATCCAGGACTGGAAGTTGTATTCCCAGACCTGGTTTCGGGCCTGTAACTGTTAGTACCTCCGTTTTGTCTGGATTCAGTCTCAATTTGTTTTTCCTCATCCAGTCCATTACTGCTTTAAGACAATCATTGAGAGGAGAGATGCCATCTGAAGTCGAAGCTGATGACTGAGACATGGAGAAGTATATCTGGGTGTCATCAGCATACTGATGACAACGCACTCCATGCCTCTGAATGATCTCTCCCAGCGGCTTCATATAGATGTTAAATAGCATCTATATAGCATCTGTGGGAGCACATGTCTTCTGCAAGCCACACTTTGCCCACCCTGGGTTTGATGCATGCCATGATGGTGAACAGGGTGAAATACTGCAGTTGATTGTTCCTGGTGGACAAGCCATCTGTAAATCCAACAGGGCTGCCAACGTATATAAGTCACTTCAGGCTCATTCTGAACAACTAATTGCTAGAATAGCCATGTAAACTAAGGACACATGGGAAGAACTAAGTAATGATCATTAGCCAGGAGGGCTCCTGGGAGCATCATCATTGCTGCCACAAAACAGTTGGGAGTTCTGAATTTCCTGCTTCAACCAGGTGTTGGACTAAATGATCCTTAGGATCATTTTCAGCTCTAAATTATATGATTCAATGGGAAGTTAAAAAGAAAAAAAATCATGACTAAGAGCAGTGGTTCTCAACCTGTGGGTCCCCAGATGCTGTTGGACTACAGTTCCCAGGAGCCCTCTGAGGCCTCACCTTGACAGCCAGGTGGTCCTCCCAGTCATGAGTGAGGCTGTGAGTTCAATCCTACAGCCTCACTAATGGTTTCATGCAACCTCTTAGTGGTTTTAAAATCTCTGTTGAGTGCGGGGGAACACTTAAGAATATTTTCACTTCAGTCTTCAAAATGAAAAATGAACTTTTTTAAAAAAATTAATTAATCACAGAACACTTTTCAGTCTGTTGCAAAGAAATTGATACAACCAATTAATTAATGAATTAATTAAAGTTGTGAATGAAATGTTATCAACTAATCAATTAATGAACTATTATTAATGAGCCATTTTTTTCACTTGATATATCTTTGCACAATGAGGAAAAGCAGCCACAATTGGGTGTATGTAATATCCAAAAGGCACCAGATCCTGTCTGATTTTGGAAGCTAAGCAGGGTGAACCCTGGTTAGTACTTGGATGGGAGACCGCCAACAAATACCAGGTGCTGCAGGCTATACTGCAGAGAAAGGAATTGGCAAAACCACCTCTGAGTATTACTTGTCTTAAAAAAAAAAACGCTATAAAATTCATAGGGTTACCAAAAGTAGACAGGAGACTTGACAGCAAGCGTGTGTGTATGTGTAAAATCTCACTCTTTTCATAGGGTTCTGATTTTTATCCCAGCCATTTTTTTCACCTCAAAGAAAAGGTGAGTGCATGAAATTTAGTATGGCCTAGATAGGATGGGCAGTCCCAAAGGTAAATGGGCATTTTGTTAGATGGCTCACAATCTAAATCCAAAATCCACAAACAAACAAACAGAAAGGATACTTTTATTATCCAACCAAATGCAAAATGCAAGCTTTCAAAGCACTACTGGGTTCTTCATCAGGTGAAAGATGTTTAAAAAGAATAATACAAAAAAAAAAAACAGAAGTCACAGGCCTACATACTGTTTCAGATGTTACTTGTGCTGTTCAGGTGAGGGGTCTCATGCAACCAGAGGCCACTCCTACTTCCTGGCCAGGTGGAGTTGAGACAAAAGGCAATAAAATTTAAATCCTTTTGCAGCAGTGAGGAATTTCTCTGGCAATCATTATGTCCTTGTCCCTTTGTGAAGCCAAGAGCGTCTTTGTTTAGGCAGAGATCATTGGATTTTTCAAGAAGTCTCTGTACTGCTACATCTCGAAACAATTTAGTTAGTTACCTGTTTTTTTAGTCAGAAGAACCACTGGCCTAGTAACTCCAGAAGAGGGTGCTGTTCTCCTTCAGAAGGCCTCTCTGTAAAGGCTCCAGGAATGCAATGCATGCAACTGAAAACACCAAAAGAGAATTCAAGCAAAAGTGGGATTGCTTGTCATTGGCATATAATGTTTTAATCGTGTTACTGGAAAAGAAAAAAAGGCAATGAATCTTTTTAGACACATCTTTTTAGACACATGTATAGGTATGCATGCATTTCAGTGTATTTTTATACCACTTTTCATTTAAAAATAAATAAAGCCAACAATAAAAGCATTTGCTAAAAATAACAAAACAGTAAAATCTAGGAAGAACAATTTATTTAAAATCACTGATAAATGATATAGTTAATAATTAGGAAGATGCAGACAGGGCTAACCAAAGTACAGGGCTTGGAAAAATACTTTGAAAACGAAGGAATATAGTGATGTTCTGAAGTCCTTGTAATAACATGGACTTTTAGTGTAAAATGTTGTTTCATTTAAATGTGTGTGTGTGTGTGTGTGTGTGTGTGTGTGTGTGTAATTTGTTTGTGTATGCACTGTGTATTAGAGGCAATAAGGTAAGGAGCGGTGGAGATTAGGGTGACAGAATGAAATGCTGAAAGCGTGTGGTGATTGGTAGAATGTATGATGGGATTTGAATAAGGTTGGTGAATGACAGTTGATATAGTTAGGGTAGTTAGGCAAAGTGTGGAAGGGTGAGTGAATGGAGGATGAGAGTTGGGAGAGTCAGTCAGGTTTAGGCTTTAATGTGTAATGTTTAATGTCTGAGTTACCTAGGAGAGAAGTGTATGAGAGAATCATAGAACTGTAGAGTTGGAATGTGAGATGTGTTTTAAATGTATTAAATTACCAACTTGTTTTGTTATGTTCAACTTCTCTTAATAAAGAATTGTTTTTGTATTTATAAGTTTTCGGCCTCTGGGAACACTATCTGTTAGAAAGCTTTGGTTCAGATACAGTATCTGTGGGGGCGGCAGTTGGAGGGTGGCACTAGGGTGGTGCAGAGAAGCCAAACTGCACCAGGTGACACCAGCCTTAGTGATACTACAGACAGCAGTGAATAAAAAGGGGTGGTGTCTAGTGGAGATACAGGTTGCATAATATCTCACATAGGTACCTTGAGGGCATCTGGGAGATGCCCACTGTTGGTGGCAAGAGCAGTAAGACAGCAGGAGGTCCTTACATTGGTGTCAGAGGTACAGACAAGGGAAAGTCCTCTCACAAGAAGGTTTTTGGAAGTCTTCACATTTGGTGGCAACAAAGGTTTAAGCAGAACTTCATATCTGGTTGAAAAGCAGTGTGTTTTGATAAACTCCCACAGTCCTCCATAACTGAGCAGTGATAGAATGATGCTATGGAATCCAAGTCAAATGGCCAATGAATTAGTCTGAGAATAATCAAGTCAATTGTTAAATTAAGAAATCAGGATCTAATCCAAAAATTGTGGTTGGCACACACCCTTGTTTACAATCACATAAACTTCATGTAATTGAAAGAATCTTTGATAAAGTTCTAGGGAACCTCAAGAACATAATTTAAAATCCAATTCCAATATAATTCTCTTCCAGTTAGTAATCAGGTAAATTGGTTCAGATAATTTCAGCAATACAGTTGTCCCTTCACATTCGAGGCTTTGTCATTCACGGTTTTGAGTATTCGCAGTTCTCCCTCACTCGCAGCCCCTCTCCTGGGTCTTCCCTTCCCTTCACAAAGGGAGCAAAGGCCCAGGAAAGTGCGGGGGTGAGGCAAAGCCTCTTATATCACCCCTCTGCTGGGCCTTCACTCCCCTTGTGGGGAAGAGAAGGCCCAGGAGAGGGGCGATTTTAGCAGTTTGCCTCACCTGCTGCCCCTCTCCTGGGTCTTCGCTTCCCTTTGCAAAGGGAGTGAAGGCCCAGGGAAGTGCAGGGGTGAGGCAAAACCTCTTAAATCGCCCCTCTGCTGGGTCTTCGCTCCCTTTGTGGGGGAAGCAAAGGCCCAGGAGAGGGGCGATTGTTATTCGTAGTTTTTTTCACATTCGTGGCGGCCTGGCGGCCCTAACCCCCATGAATGTGAAGGGGTGACTGTATTCTCAGCCTTTCTTGGCCATTTTCTAAGGATCCTAAATAGGTCACATGCAACTGACACTTTTGGAAGTTTGTTTGTTTTAATTTGCACTTATGTGTGCCAGGCCTGGATTCAGATCAGGACCAGTGGGCACAAGCAGAGGGGGTTTAAGCCTCACCCTTCAGCTCCTCTTTTTAAAAAAAAAAATATTCACAAAAGAAGTCCACAAGATGCTAATGAAGGCTTTGGGGGGGTTGTCCCCATGCAAGAAAGGTTAAACTTCAGAAAACACATAGTGGAAGAAAGGTTTAATTTTCATCTGACCAGGTGAGTTGCTCCAAGCCACATCATGGCTCCACATGCCTACTTATGAGTAAACTCACAGAGACGCTACCTATTTAAAGCATCATTTAATGTGGTCCTTTAAAAATTGTGAGGAGTGGAATTCGATGTGCCTATTCAGTACCTTTGAGTTCAGTGCAATTTGATGGCAAGTAAGTGTAATGTAGTGGTTTGAGCATGGGACTATGACCCTGGAGACCAGGGTTCAAATCCCTTCTCAGCCATAGAAACCCACTAGGTAACCTTGCTCAAGTTACACTCTCTCAGCCCCAGAGAAAGGTAATGGCAAACCCCCTCTGAACAAATCTTGCCAAGAAAATCTTGTGACAGATTCGCCTTAGGATCACTATAAGTCAGAAATGACTTAAAGATACACAACAACACAACAACATGTGGGGAACCTCCAGCCTCCTAATTAAGCCTGAAATTTCATATAGGGCCTAAATATCCTGAAGGCATCAGATCTCATCTGCTTTTGGAAGCTAAGCAGGGTCAGCGTTGGTTAATACTTGGATGGGAGACTACAAAAAAAATTACTGTGGGTTGTATTCAGAGAAGGCAATGGCAAACCACCTCTGAGTATTCGTTCCTTAAGAAAACCATATGAAGTTCATAGGGTTGCCATAAGACACCTGATTATTTGAAGGCACATATACACACAGAGTCTCGTATCCCATTTGTAGATTTCTTTTCCCCACCCCAAATGAGGGACTTTATCAGATGCAGCAAAAATCACACAATTACAACATCATGGTAGCGCAAATGGTTCCCACTATCACATGACGTCATGTTCACGTGCTCAATCTGTGCTCCAGCCATGAATAAGGCATTGTTTTTAATTCACAGGACAATCTGTCAATAGCTCTCAATATTGCTTTTTTTCATGGTATTGAAGAGAATGCGAAAACATGTCCCGCTATAATCATGAAAATGGACAGTCCTCTTTCCCCCCTCCCCATTCCTGGCAAGAAAACATCTGGGTGAGAACATGAAAACTATCCACATGACACTCTTTTTATGAAATGTCCTGGTTTGTTTGCATGTTTTTAGGTTTAAGTGTTTTTGTGTTTGTTTACTTTGCAAATTAAGGGGGTTTTGGTGTTCTTAAGTGCTCTTACGTCTTCTTGTGAGAACTGCTGAAATCTTGCCCATGCTAAATCATGGAAGTAAAGTCCCATTCTTAAAGTGCTACTAGTGGTTGTGCAATAATTATGTGGTGGCTCTTTCATGCAATTACAGCGGCATGTGATAATATGTGTAATAATGCCACTATGTTTCCGCTTTCCTCATTCATGGAATTACAGCATTTTTAGATGCTAATCTGATAAAGTCCTAGGCCTGGGACAGTTCTGCAGTAAAATGAACTATAGTGGGCAACTTTGGGAGGTTCTAAAGGGCTCTAATTTGCAGGCAGGATAGGTTTTCCATTGCATAGGAACGCCTCTTTAAAAAGCTAGCATGGTAGAATGGTTTGTGCATTGGACTATGGCTCTGGAGACCACAGTTTCAATCAGCCATGGAAACCCACTGGATGACCTTGGGCAAGTCACATTCTCTCAGTCTCAGAGGAAGGCACCCCCTCTGAAGAAATTTTGCCAAGAAAACCTGTGTTGGGGCCACCTTAGGGTCGCCATAAGTCAAAAACAATTTGAGGGCACATAACAACAAACAAGGTTTTGCATGGCTCCGTAACTCCTATTTTGCAGACTTGCAATGTTTTGCATAGCACAGGAGCTCTTATTTGCAGACTGGCAAGGTTTTCATGCCTGAAAGCTGATTCACAAAAACAAAAAATAAGATTTACATTTCTCCCCACCCCTTTCGCTTTGGCCATGCACTGCCTTGGCCATGCACTGCTTCCCAAATTGTAGTCAGGCCCAGAAAGGGACCCTTGGTGTATAGGGTTAGATTCCAAGGGAGCCATCTCATACTTACATTGAGCTCTGTCAGTTGTTAAAACCTGGGCTGATCAGTAGATGTCAGCTGGTATTTCTTGCCTGCCTTGTGTGGCAGCAGTGTGCTGAAGACTAATAAACTCAAGGTAAAACTGATAATTAACTCTTCTGGGACAAGCATTTTCATCAAGGGATTGTGGCACTTTGTTTCCAAAAGAAAGGGAAAAGGTGTGATTTTCCTTCACAAATACCCCCTGATAAAGGTTAATCCTGCAGCCAGTCCATCAGTTAAATCAACATGAGTTCATAAGACCAAGGGAAAACTGCTCTCTCTGTGTGAGAGAGTTCTAATGTTTTGTACCTATTTTCATACGCGTAAACCCTCATGACTTGCTATAACAGGATTTGAGAGAGGATCTAGCCTGACAATGTAGTATTTGTTCAAGATACAGGAAAGCAAGAGGATTATTCTGAAAGCTGTATTTTTTTAAAAGATGAAGTCTTTATTTGGAATGCAGACAACATGTGAAATCCCCCTGGCTTAACGTTTCCATGAAAAGAACACCTCTCCTTCTGAGGAAGGACTGTACCTAGTAGGCATTTTCAAATAGGGTTGCAAATAGGCTGGGGGCATGGAGGTGGGAGTCTCCTGGATTTCTTTTATGCTACACAGTTATATCAGTTTGATAGCTCTTTTAACTGTCATGACTGTTTCCTACAGAATCCTGGTGGTTTCTATTTGGCACTAGAGCTCTCTGGCAAAGAATTAAATCCTTCATGAAGCTACAAATCCTACTATTCCAAAGGATAAGGGCATGTCAGTTAAAATTGTATCAAGGTGCTATAGTTTTGTAGTGTGAGAGAGACCTTAGTCTTCTGATCTGCTCCTTTGCCTTAGAGGAATTGATACAAACAGGGGTTCCCCCCCCCAGTGTAAGAGACTGTGGCATAGTGGTTTGAGTGTTGGACTATGACTCTGGAGACCAGGATTGAGATCCCCATTTGGCCATGAAGAACCCACTGGGTGACTTTGGGCAAGTCACACACTCTCCGCCTCAGGTTCACCTTAGGGTTGCCAAAAGTCAGAAACAACTTGAGGGAACACAACAATAGCAAAGCGATCACTTGCTAATGCATGTAAATTGCATAGCAGCCCAAGACACATGTAGGAGTCATCAGAAGACATTGGCAAACCTACTTCTAAACCTCACATCCAGTTGTTTCCATCAGTAGCTGAAAGATATCAAGCATTAGGGCCCTGAAAAACCACTGTTTTGATATCCATAGAGGTACTGACCATATTGATCCAGAGCAGAATTGGGCAGATTTCAGGTTTATGGGGGTTTCTTTCTTTTTTAAAAAATAGAAACTGCTAACCAGAGCTTGGTGCTAAAGACATCCATTTACAATTAAAGAAGTATTAGACCAGAAATTTGAATTGTATACCAGAACTGAATAGTATTCCTAAGTCTTTCCACTCAAAATGTACTCCAACCTTTTTTTTCCCCAGGGCAAGTGGATGTAGCCATCTTGTTGTTGCTCTTATTAAAATAATTGTCAAGTCAGAAATCTTTACTTATCTGCTGCAGCAAAGAACATCACAGAATGCCATTATAGTGCTGTGAATCCATTTAATTGTGCTGGTTTCATCCTATGGAATCCTGGGATAGTTTGGGGAGGCACTAAAGGTCTGTGGCTGAGAATTCTTAATGCCCCTCCCCAAGCTGCAAAATACACTCCCTGCCCCTCCAGAGCCTCCCCCTTCCATGCTACAGGAAAAGTTTCTGGGCATCTGATCAATGAAAGGAAGAAAAGGTGTTGGGAGAGAATGTTCCACGGGCCTTCTCTGAGCTTTTTTTTTCCTCCAAACATTCATATCTCACAAAAGGATTAAGCCTTTGCAAATGTTTGATTAGAATGCTCATAAAGCCCTGATTCCCTTTGGGAGAGCAGTGGGATGCTTCTATGATCTTAGAAGCAGGAAACCAATTACACAGCCCTCCAAAGGAGCCCAAAGTTATCATGTTGTGCCAGTAAGCCCTGTGCTGTAAGGTGATTCGTGTTTCTACCCCTTTCTGATTGGTTCCTTTCATGAAAATTTGCCTGGGAACTTACCATGCTTCATCCATTCTAAAATGCAGCACAAAAAGGGCGGGGGGCAGATTTCAATATTCCATGGCCTGGAAGGACACACAGTAAAGTCAGCAAACATAAGCAAGGCAAGAAAAACTGCATAGACGAGAGGGAACATTTGCAGGACCTGAGCAACAGCCATCCAAACCACTCCAGTGGTGTCATCGTATGGGGTATGCCCCATGGGAGCTTCACAGGAATGCCCATGTTATACACTGTACAAATCCATCATTTGCATGGAACACCTTTTTCACATCTGGCACCTAGTTGGTGCTGGTAAAGAGACTCTATTCCTTCACCATGCAGATTCACCACCTGGTAAGGGTGAACCAGGCTTAGATAAATTAGATAAGTTACCAGGCTGAGGGCAAAACAGCAAGGTTCCATTAATTTCTGGCTAGTAAATGGCATGCAACTGCTATTTACAAAAATCCAACATTGATTCTGTGATTGCCCTGCTGGGAGCTGCACAGGACTTCATGCTTGTCATGACAACCACTGGTCTGACCAAAGTGTTATCTGGACCTACTCATACTGTTGCACACACTCTGGACCTTGTTTGCTCTGCTGGATAGAGTGATGGTGATCTGGGAGTGGAGGAACTGTCTATAGTTCCATTGTCATGGACCAATCACTAACAGGTAAGGTTTAGACTTACTTAGTCAAGCATCAGAACATCTGAAGATTAAGATGGTCCACTTCAGGAGACCTTTGGATCCAGATAGATTCCTGATGGCTTTTGGGAATTTTCCTGGTGCCTTGGCATACAATTTTGACGACGTCTTGGTTGACATCTGGAATGGGGAAATAACCCACGATTGTTTCCAAGCATTCACTTTCATAGAGTGGAGCCAAACCAGCCCCCAGGGAACTATTGACAATGAAGCAAATTGTTGGGAATTAGAGTGTCCCAGGGTGTTCACACTTTTGAGAAATTCCATGGAAGCTAAAACTGCTAAGAATCAGCTTTCCTTTTATCAGAATAGCTAAGATGCTTCCCTGAGAACTGAAACTGACTCAAAAATAAAAAGGCAGACAGTTTCAGGTTACAAACTTACAAGAATTAACTAATGGTTTTACATTAACATATGTGTGGAGAGCCTACATCCTAACTAGCTAATGAGAAGATTGGGTAAAAGGTAGTCACTTCATCTAGCTCACTATCTTGATGAGAAACGAAGCATGGCTAGAGAGCCGGGTGCCGTTTACATGATGAAAATGTAGTGGGAAGAATATGTGTCAAACCCTGGTTGTTTACACGTACATCAGGTCGGGCACGTGATTTTCGGAAGGGGGGCCACCTTTTATCCCACAACCTACGGAACTTCCAGTCCCGCGGTTTGTGGCGGTTTTTAAAAAAGTCACTGGAGGATTCGGAAAATCAGAAATGTAAACAGCCCAGGACAAGCTATCTCAGTACTAGGTGATGACTGGAAATGGTGACTGGGGGGCGGGCTCAGAGATCAGCGACCAGAAAAGGAAGGGTCAGTCACCTGTTCAACAGATTCAGCCTCACCAGCTGAAAACAAAGGCATCCCTTCCAGCTGCACGAAGGTTTCTGTGTGTGTGCGTGTACTAAATCACCCTGTTCAATGGATTTCTACACTGCAAACCCTTCAGCTTTAACCTTTTCCTCTCCTGCGTGCTGGGTTTAAATTTTAAAGAGAGAGTAAATTATAAAGAGATCGTGGGTGGAGGATCGCCCATTCATCCCCTGCCTGCATCCCCTCCCTGGGTCTGAACGGATAATCAAACATTCATCCACCCCCCCAAGGCACAGTAAAAAATGCCAGCATCTGAGCAGATGATCACACATTCATTCATCCCCCCCCCATACACACAAGGCACAGTAAAAAATGCCAGCGTCTGGGTCTTTCAAAATGCCTTGTGTGTCCTCCTCTTATGATCCCCTTCACTGGCTTGAAACCTTCACTCCACAGCTGTCTCTGCTTAAAGGGTTAACATTTTAAAGAGACAGGACAACAGCAAGCCTCTGGCCCCCTGCACTTGGCTTCCTGGCTGAAAGCATACTGGCTTGGGCTTGTGTGTGTGCGTGCCTGCCGGGGTTCCAGTCCGCTCTGCTTTTGATCTCTCTCACACTCCCCAGCACCAACTGATTGCTCCTCCCCCCCCCCAGTTTAGCTGGCTTTAAATGGTGTTCTTTCATTTCTAAAGGAAAGCCACTGATCGCTCCTTCCTCCCCAGATTCCTCCCCTCCTCCCCTCAGCACCTCATCCCCAGTGCAACACTCATTCATCCCCTCATCCCCAACCAGAAGCCTGAACAAACATTTGAGCCAGCCAATAGCATCGCTCGTGGCGCGGAACTCTAAAGGAAGTACATCACTAAGGTTGTGAAAAAATGAGTAATTGCATCCTTGATTGACAGCTAAAAAAAAAAAATCCCGGGACCGTAAACTCATGTAAACAAAAAAAACCCGGGGTAGTATATAGTGGGAGAAGGTACATATCACGGGACGGGATGCCATGTAAATAATGAGCAAAAAGCTGGCCAGTAGATCTGTTCCAAGTGGTTAGGGGTCTTTTATACATGGGCCCAGAGGAGGAAAATCCAAACTACTTGATAGCCCACTGTAACAACTTGTCTGACACTTTACAGATAAAATTGCTTGAATCTACTCTGATGTGGATGCTATAATTGTTACAAATGTGCTGGATGTAACTTTAGTTCCTGGTTGTCCAGTGATAATGGATATTTTTCAATTTAGACCTTTTCAGGATGTGGACAGGATTATTGGAGAGGTGAGAGCCACCACATGTGTATTGGATCCTTGCCTTTCTGACTCATTAAAAAAAGCCAGAAGGACTGGCCTAGTAGGTAGAAGGAGTAGTTGATGCCTCACTAAAACAAGGCAGAGTTCCAGAATGTGTAAAAGAGGCAGTTATGAAACTATTGCTTAAAAAGTCCTCACTAGATATCACCATATTGGATAACTGCCAGCCAGTTTTGACCATCTGATTCTTGGACAAAGTACTGGCAAGGTATCAGAGCATGTGGTGGCCTCCCAGCTTCAGGGGTCTGGGATGAGATCGATTATCTAGATCCATTTCAATCTGGTTCCAGGCCTGGCTATGGGACACAGACCACTTTGGTCTCCTTGGTGGATGAACCTACACAGGGAACTGGATAGGGGGAGTGTATCCCTGTTGGTTCTGCTGAACCTCTCAGCAGCTTTCAATACCATGGGCATGGAATCCTCTGGGCACCTTGCTGGGACTGAACTTGGAGGAAAAGTTTTATAGATGCTTCATTCCTTTCTGGAGAGGACAAACCTAGAGGGTGCTACTATTTGACCCCCTGCTCATTGGCATGTCAGGTCCCTCAGCACTCAGTTCTGTCTCCCGTTCTATTTAATATATACATGAAACTGTTGAGAAAAGCCATTCAGACCTTTGGGGTTGGGTGCTATCAATATGCAGATTACACCCAACTCTATTACTCCTTTCCACCTCAATCCCAAGAAGCTGTTTCAGTCCTGAACTGGTGCCTGTCATCAGTAAAAGATAAGAGTGAACAAATTGCAACTTACACCAGACAAGACATTGGGGCTCCTCATCAGTTGAAACACAGATCAGGAATTCAGTCTGTGCTGGATAAATTTAAACTTCCCCTGAACTCAGGTGCACAGCTTGGGGTACTCCTGGATTCAAACTTGATTCTAGAAGCTCAGATTCTGGAAGCCAAGGTGCTTTTGCACAGCTAAGGCTTGTGCACAAGCTTCACCCATTCCTTGAGATATTAGACCTTGATATGGTGACATGCATCCCATTTGGATTACTGTAACACACCCTACATGGGGCTGCCTTTGAAGAGTGTTTGGAAACTTTAGCTGGTTCTAAGAGATGCAGCCAGATTGCTAATTGGGACTGGCTGGAGGGATCACATGTTGGCTAGAGGAATCACTGGCTAGAGGGATCCCTTGTTGCAACAACTCCACTGGCTGCTGGTCCATTTCTGGGCACAATTCAAAGTGCTGATGGTGATTTATAAAGCCCTATATGATTCAGGTCCCCAGGTTATTTGAAGGACTGTATTCTCTCATATGTTTTGAAATCTTCTGAGGAGGCCCAGCTCTCTGTCCCATCATCCTCACAGGTACATTTTGTGCAAACATGGGAGAGGGCCTTCATGGCTGCTTCCAGGCTCTGGATCTCTCTTCTCAAAGAGGCTAGACTGGCATCTTCCTTTGTATCTTTTTTCCACTCCCTAGTGAAGACCTTATTATTCCAGTAGGCCTTTGAGAATTGACCTTTTTCCCCCCTGAGGAAATGGGTCTTGTCTAATGTATGGGATGTTTATTTGTTTTTTTAAAAAAAGTTTATAGTTTAAATGATTTTGATTTTATTTTTTGATAGTTGAATTACTTTTTAACTTTTTTATACTGTGAACATGTAATTATGTTTGTTTTAACTGTCGGAAGCTGCTTTGAGTCCAGAACTAGGAAGAGACAGGATATAAATAAGCAATATTGGCAGAAGTTGGCAGTGGCCATACTGAAGGACCCTATGGACCCTGAAGCACCCTGAAGGAGGAAACAGCACCTACAGCCTTGTTCATTTATTATATAAGTGTTGAATTAAACTTCAGTCTCTAGTTCTATCATTCTCCTCATGAGTTTGGTGGAGTCTCCTTTTTGGGAGGTTTTTAAACTGAGGATGGCCATCTGTCAGGAGTGCTTTGATTGTGTGTTCCTGCAGGGGAGGGTGTTGGACTTGATGGCCCTTGTAGTCTCTTTCAGCTCTATGATTTTATGATTCTATGCAGAATGTTCTGTCATTCTCCTCATATGTAGAGTATGAGTCTGAACAGATGAACTTCCCTGTGCATGGACACTCTTCACACTATCGGGAACATAAAGAATTCAATAAACAAACAAGCAAACAAACACACAAACAAGTAAACAAATAATCAGGGTCCCCAATTCAGGTTCAAGTCCCTTATGGGCCATGGAATCCACTGGACCAGTCACTCTCACTTACTCTGACTCATTTCACAGAGTTGTTATGAGCTGCAGTGTGAAGGAGGAGAGCAATGTATATCACCTTGAGCTCATTAGAGGAAAGGTGGAATATAAATTTAATGAAAAAAAATGATATCCTATGAATGCAATTTCTTGTGTCTCAGTGATCATCTTAAATAAGTTTCCCAATGTTGTTGGACTTCAACTCCCAGAAGTTCAGTCAACACGGTGAAGGGTCAGTGATGCTACATTTCTGGTTCTATATGATGTAGGCACCCAAGTCTGAAAACTACTGCATAGCTTCCTCAGGTGCTACATCAATGACATGTTTCCTGCAATGGCAGCAAAAGTACAGTTCCTCTTGTTCTTGCCTGAACAGGCACAGATAATAGTTTATGTAGCCTGAGCCAGGGCCACTCACAAGATTTATGAGGTCTGGGACATATGTCACTTTGGAAGACTAGCTTCTGCCTCCTACAATGACCCATGTGTTTCTGAGGCTCTGGTGAGCAATGGGACAGAACCAGGACATGGCATGCACAGAAGCTCAGGAGGAGAGTGGAAGAATTACTTTGGGGAAGACTTAAGGCTAGTTTCTACTGCTTTTCCTAATAGACTGGAAGCTTTGTCACCCAATTAATTTAAGCACTAAATTGTTCCTTCCTGTCTAATATACAGTTATGTTCCCCAACTTTTCAAGTTTATTTTATTTCCAAGTCATTAAATCCGCAGGCAGAAAATGCTGTGGTTATTTTCAGTTTTCTTATCACTATTTCCATGTAATTTCAGTATCAGATACCATTAAATAATGTTACCTTATCCAACAGAAGAGTGCACTGGAAAATAAATCCATATAGCTATGGCAACAAGAAGAGTGTCACATTACACACCCTCCTTCTGCAGGACACTCCTGGTGTTGGAAAATGAAAATACTTTCAAACTTCCAGCTAAGACAGAACTTCCCATCTGATATACTTAAGCAAGCCAACCAAGAAAGTGCCTCAGAGCTGGAAGCGTTAGGATTCTGAAAGATAATTTTGATACACACAATCACACAAATGACAGAAAGAAAATGACTGGAAAGGTGGGACAATAAAGGGAACCTTAAAATTTTAAGAAACAAGTCTTTGATAGAAAGATACTGTTTTGGAAAAAAAAAGTACATTCTTCTTAAGCTGTGTATTTAAAAGATTACCCCCCAAAAACGAATCTCACAAACATAATAAATGCAACTATATGTTTCTATACAATGAAGTTTATGTCTTGCACTGTCACAATCACTGATTAAAACTTTGTGATGCTATATAACTCTGCTATCAGTTTCTTGCAACTTTAATAGACTTGGGACTTTTTCAAATGGGGTAAAAAAATAACCGAGGAGGTCAGGAGAACGGGGCTGTTGCGCTTACAGAGCCCCATTTCAGACAACACAGTCCTCCTCTGTCCTCCTTCCAACCTCCTCCTAACCTTCTCCCATGCTGTGGGTGCCACTTTTTATTGACGGAAAACCTCCACCCATAAAAATCAGTGCCCACAGCATGGAGGAAGCATGGGAGAAGGATGGAGGAGGATGGGGCTGTCTGAAACGGGGCTCTGTAAGTGTGACAGCCCTGTTCTTCTTCCAACCTCCTCAGACATTTTTCCCCTGTTTGAAAAAGACCTTGGTAAACAATGCTAATTGCTGGAGGGAGAGGCCAAGTAATGTATGAAAATACTACCACTCAAAAAGCAGAGCTCAGAGGGAAATGCCAAAAAGAACTATAGGGTGCATATCTTGGGGGTACTCCTAGATCCATCTCTGTAACTGAGGTGCCAAGTGGACTCCAAGTGCTCAGTGTGGTTAGCACCAGCTCCAGCTGGCGTGCCAACTACAGCCTTTCTTTTACAGGGTTTAGACCATGCACTAGTAACTTCCTGACAAGACTACTATAATGCTGCCTTTGAATATGGTGCTGCTCTTGAAGATGATTCAGAAGCTAGAGTTAATGCAAACTGCAGCAGCAAGATTGTTGACCTGAGTATCATATACACAACACATAATACCAGTCTTAAAAGAGCCTTACTAAATCTTAATACTTGAAAGAGCATCTCTCTCTCTCTCTCTCTCTCTCTCTCTCTATATATATATATATATATATATATATACACCTGCCTGAGGAGGGGAAGAAATTAGTCCTACTGGTGGGGCCCTGCTCCACGTCCCACTAATGGGAATGCTACATCATGTAGGGAATTCAGAGAGGGTGTTTTCTTCTGTGGTGCCTCATTTATGGAATGCTCTCCCCTTGGAGGGTTTCTGGGTGCCAACATTTGTTTCTTTTAGACACCAAGTTAACTTGGCTTTTTATTAATACCTTTGGTGGTGATGATGATGATGATTTTAAAGTTTACATGTACAGGGTTTTGATTGTTTAAGCCTTTTCTGTTGCTTTCACCTGGTCATTTTAAAAAAAATAAGTTTTATTCTAATTAAATCATTCTGTTTTTATCTGGAATTGTTTTAAACTGTTTGTATGGTTTTAATTGTATGCCATCCTGAGAACTCATGGTAGCGGGTGAAACAAAAATGCTTAAATAAATAAATACCTTCCCCCAAACAGATGAGTTTTTGTTGGGGTCTATGAGCATAAAAATTAAAAATTTATTAAAGATCCCAGAGAGCAAGTCCTTTGAGAATATCTTCTTGAGAAAAGTTTCAGTTTAAATAAGCAGAGTTAGGCTAAGATGCAAAGTGAACCAGATTCAATTTGCATTGGTAAGTACTCTAAATCACTCAGTCATTCAGGTTAGCATAGGATAAACAAACCAGGATTCCCTAGTATTACTTCCAGAAAGTATCCATATTTCTTTATTCTTCAGAAAAAGGTGAATGCAGGTAAGGGAGAGCTTAAACTCTCTTCTTCATGCATGCTTAGTGAGCTGCATGGAAAGAGAGAAGATAGTGGAAGAGAAAAAGCCTCATGTTAAGGTTCCTCTAAAAAAAAAAGAACAGACAAAGAATAATAAAATATTTAAATCATGAGGTCATGTGATGAATGGCTCACCATTCACCCTATAGCTACAGAATGGCTAAGATAATTTAGAGGAGGAGGAGAGGAACTTAAGCATGGAAGGAGTTACTAAACTTACTAAGTGGGGGGTGCAGGAAGAATGCTACATTTCCAACAGTTATCTTAATTCAGCAGTATAGAATATTTGAATTAGGAATGGAAAGAATATTTGAACATTTTTTTAATGGTTGGCAAAAAATGTTTTTGAATGCTGAGAAACTCTGGCAAAAAGAATCCCAGTCTGATGAGAAACTTCTCATTTCAGGGCTTATTCTGTGCAAAATTTGCACATGGTTGATTTGCATAGAAAACAGCATTTTTTGCACAGAAAGCAGCATTTTCCATCCATGAATTAATATTTGTACATTGAAATATTATTTTCCACAAAGAAAATGATGTCTCCTATGCAGAAAGTGCTGTTTTCTGCACAAAATAACCACATGTGAATTTTGCACTGAATAAATCCCAAAATGCAAACTTTTAAACAGGAAGTGAAATATGCAAAGTCATGATCAAAATCAATCAGAACAGAGTATGACACAGCATAAAACAATACAGGGGTTACAATAGGTTCAAACTGGTCTGAACAGTATTCAACTGGATCACTAATTACATAACTTTTTAATTAGCATTATTATTTTTTATCATAGACTCACTGATAATTAATAATATACATCTGTTCAAGAGGAAAGAAACATTCTTCAGTTTGCTTTCAGTGGTGGAGAAATTAGTCCAAGCTAGGCTTGCTATAAAAAGTCACATGTCAAGAATACAGTAGCACCCCCGCATCCACAGGGGATTGGTTCCAGGGGCACCCACCAATGGCAAATTCCACGGATAATAGTGAACACCATCTCGGGGAAAAGGGGGGTGAGTTTGCCCCTGCTATGGCCCCGTGAAGTGGTGATCGCGGGGGCAAAGGGGGAAGGGGATGAGGCCAGTTTGCTTTTCCACCCTCTTCTCCCTCCACCCATGACCCTGTCGCGGCAGTGATCGCAAAGGGGGAAGGGGAGGAGGCCAGATCGCTCCTCCCCTTCCCTTCACTCCCGCAATTGCTGCTGCAGCAACAGGAGCCCTGCCAAGGGAAGAAAAGGGAAAGGTAAGATCCCTCCTCCCCCTTTCTTCCCCGTTCCTCACCAATCACAGATAACTGAATCCACAGTTGGTGAATCAGTGGATACAGGGGTGCTCCTGTACATATAAATGAATTTCAGTTGCTCTCCAGCTACGAGGGCAAAGTCTTTTATGATATGGAACACTCCTAAACCTCACTTCAGAATGATAAGAATAAGGTTATAAAGAACATGAGGTTGAAACAGGAAAAACCCCAGGAGACAGTAAAGTAGAGAGAGATATCTTTCCCTCCCTCATAGATTCAAATCTATACAATGATCAGCCACTCTGTGAAAAATCACTTTTTTTGTGTTTGTCCTGAATCTATTTTTGATCTTATTACAGGCTTTTGCTGAACTGTCAAATTGTTCCTCTTCTTCTCAGGCATTCTGTGTATTTCCTTTGAAAATATTCAGAACAGCTTGGAAATTTTCCTGCTTGACTTTGAATTATATTTTTTAAACGATTGCCCTTCTAGATAGCACTTGGGATTCTTAATACTTAAGCTAAGGTATTCTTTATGGGAAAATTCCCCAAACTAAAATCAAAATCAAAATGAAAAAGTTCTATCCCTTGCATCCCAATCAGTTAAAAACTGCCTTTTTATTCCATTCCTCTGTGCTTTTCAAAAAGGGATTATCATAGCATATGTCCCAGCTGCGGGCTTTTTTTAAATTAAGTGTAATATGATTATTAAGTCTTTTAAGTCAAGTGATGTAGATAAGTCTTCCAAGATGGAAGCAAACCAGTACAAATTTGCCTTCATTTTTCCAAATGGAATAAAGTCCAAATATGAAAATGAAGAAATATGAATTTTTGGTAATTTCCTACCACAAACACACTGAAATAAAATCCTCATGCACCCCTAGCTTTTACTGTCCTTTGTGACCAACCATCAATAAAAGGCTTCTCCAGACCAGTCAAAAGTCAGGATTTGTACCTGTATTTACCTGTAACTTTTTAAATGTGGGACAGGAGGTGACTCCCCCCACCCATCCTGGAACTTCCACTACAGGCAGGGATAACTTTCCAAATCTGTGTCCATGGTCTCAGTTCCTTCTGTACTTCTGGGTGGTCCCACTGATGATGTGTTGAATTGGGTGTATAACCTTCACCACAGAGTGTTTCTGCTGAACTTTCTTCCTTCTTTACACTCCCAGTTATCTGACTGAACATCCCCCCCTTTCCTTTCTTTTACAATTATAGTGATAAAGTGGTATAATTTAAAAAAAGTGCAAGACAGGGATACTGGTGGAGGAGCATGGAGGCAGTGGCACTGAATTCATGGCAGGAATGGCAGGGAAATGAGAGGAACTCATACCAACCCCACAGCTAACTACATCTGAAGCAGGAAAAAAGAGTGAATGAAAATCTAGTTCATTTAGGATATGATAGGATGTGAAACAACCATGACAAAGCATGGAAACCAGAGACAGAATAGCCAGTTTACTGGAACTATTGGCCCATCTGGAGGAGCCCGGGAATATAATGGGGAGAAGTGGTCTCTCTCTCTCTCTCTCTCTCTCTCTCTCTCTCTCTCTCTCTGTGTGTGTGTGTGTGTGTGTGTGTGTGTTTCTCTTAACAATAAGGCATGAATGCAATAGCTCCCCATATTCTCCTCCCTTGCCACAGCTGGTATACAACCTCTATGGAAATTAATGCTTCTTTTAGATCTGCTCTTATTATTCTAACACTGCAAGAGATTAAATGGGGAAGTCTGGTTCCAGTATATGTCACTTCCATGGTTCACCTGTAAAATCCAATGTCCCCTCAAACTCCATTTTTTAAAAAAATCCACACAAAAATTGCATTTAAACAAATACTTTAAAATAATTTCTTCCTCTCAAAATGCATATCTCTAAACCTATTTTCTTCAAAACCAAGCATCTTAACAGGCTTTTTCATACTTTTAAAAGACAAAAGCTATGTCAGAACATTTGAGAAGCATGAAAGTTTGTTAATAATTAGGTTCTGATACACATATTCATTCAGGAGGCGCAAATCAGTCAGTTTGCACTGAAATTCAAAGCATTTGAATCCCCCAAACATTCTCCTAAACACTGTTTCTGATTTCCTTGTCCAGAAGCAACATCTTAGATTTGAAGTCTTTTTGAAGAGATGTAAATATATTTTGGGAATCAGGAATACGAGGTCTGTACTGTGAAGTCTGGGCCAGCCCAAGACATTGGGCTTCCTTAAAGCAAAGGACAAGATGACACCGTCTTCATTCCAAGAACTGGATGGACAGTTGAAACTTCCTTCAGTACTGCCAATGGAAAATAAGGTCAAATCCACACTACACAAATATTCCAGTTTGAAACTGGATTATTTGCCATGGCTCCTTCCTATGGAATCATGGGGTTTGTAGTTTGGTGAGACACCAGCACTCTTTAGAAGAGAAGGCTAAAGACCTTGTCAAATTACAAAACCCAGGATTCAGTAGGAAAGAGCCATGGCAAATCATCCAGTTTCAAACTGGATTATTTGTGCAGTGTGGATTTAGCCTAAATTCCCACCATACTTTGGGCAAAACAGTTCAAGGATGCAGGACAGGCTGTGTGGCACATACATATTTATCCTTAAAAGAAGTGGGATAGCCAAGAAGCTTCAGGAAGGTTTTGCTGCTGTTGTGTCTGGCATGTGTCACAATAGGGAGTTGTCTGACTCTGCCTGAGGGTAGGACCAGTCCAGTGTAAAGTCCAGTTTTGCATTGGACCTTGGCATGCATGAGCAAATATTACTTTTTAAAATATGTCCTGTGGTACTGTGTGCCCAAACTATATTGCTGTATGATTTTCAGAGAACCTATCAAATTGGTTTGAATTATTCCTGATAAAGAAAGGTACAGCCATGTATTATTATTTAATATAATTAAACCCAACCTTCATTGGATTATTTATATTGGCTCAAACAACTACAATATTCTCCTTCTGGTGAAGGAGTGGTCAATGAATTGTGGAATGAATACATTGTGGAATGAATACTGTACATTAAAATCAGGCCTTTTTAAAAGGAAAAAAAAGAAGAAGCAAAAATGGACCCAGCCATTTAACTCAAATACTCATTTAATCCTCCAAACTCACCATAATTTGAAAGTGTGTCTTAAATCCTTCTTTCATCTCTGTGTGGATTCTCCACCTAGTCAATTAATGTGCAAGTTGGAGACATTCAACTTTTAAGCCTTTAGGGACACCAAGTGCTCTCAAACATGACACTGAAGAGGGAGGACAGTTTTCCAAAATAAGCGTGTTGACGTCAGAAGCTTTTGTGTTGCTAAGTGAAAAGAATGAGCATGGCTTGGGAAAAGCATGCTGTTTCAACAAACCCATGCCAGTTGGCAATCAAACCTGGCTAAGGATAACAGGGAAGGAGTACGCAGCAATACACACCAGATTGTTACATCACCCTAGGTTACACGAGCTAGCAACAAGTGTAACATTATTGAGGATTGTGCCTGAGAAGATGATCACCCTCTGGTTCAGGCTGGCTGCAGAGATGGCAGGATATGTTTTATAGAAAAATTCCCAATGGTTCAAGCAGTATAGGAGGAGAATGCACTACCAAATGTTAATAATCTACAGATTGTAAAGGTTATTTATCAAAAGAGACAGTGTTTCTAAATCACCTTCTTTTTAATCAGTGGGGTTTCCACATTTCTATGCCCCATTAACTTTTAAGAAGCAATCATTAGGTAGAATTTGGCTTGATTTTTTAAATTCTTCCTAATGTTTGTATTTTATACAGGCTCTGTATTACTGTTTCAATAACACCATAGTTTACAGAGCAGTATTCAGCTCACAGGGTCTTTTCACATGACCCAATTATTGTGCTGAGACTTTAACTGCCATGGCAAAATACTATGGAATCTGGGATTTGCAGTTTTGCTAGGGGTATTTAGAATTCTCTGCCAGAGAACTCAAGTGCCTCCCAAAATGACAAATTCCAGGATTCCATAGGATGTAGCCATGGAAGTTAAAAATGAAATCATTGTGTGACAATTGTCTAGTTTGAGAGGAGTCATAGTCCTTCAAATCATAAGTGACTTAACCAGTATTTCATTGTACTTCATCTATTTCTTTAGAATAAAAAAGGGCACTGTGTTGTTGTTGTTTTTGCTATTTCTATTTTACACAATCATTTTAAAGAGCACGATGTACCTTTAAATAAATGAATGGAGAACAAACTTCAGCCTGGCAATTAGGCCTTGTATAGCCAGTCAAGATACCAAGGACTTCAGTGGAATTAAGGTTCAGTACATGCACACCTGGGAGTATATAGGATGGATGCTCTCTCTCTCTCTCTCCCCTGCCCAATATAGATCTCTATATTGGAAGTATCCACACACTAGAGGGAGGTATCGCCTTGCTTAGGACACATGCCAAAGTTTGCAAAACTTTTCTTACAATTTCCATTTTGGTGGCCATACTTATATATCTATATTTTTATAATTTGCTCGGAGAGCTGGTGAGGTAGGCTTATCTGCTGTCCTGTTTTCTTCTGCTTTGTTGTTCATGCATGTTCAGTAAGGGATTCTAGAGGGAGCTGCTATTTACCTTGCCTGTTGTTGTTGGCAAGCACACACTGCTACAGCAAGGATTGGCTAGTGTAGAATACCAGTCTTTCCCAGCTCAAGCTTTATTGCATTACTTATTGCAGACATATTGCTGCAACCCCAAAGTCTGTGTTTTTCCAGCTGTCCTTCACCATGCAATATGGCTAAAAAAAAGCTTCAGCTAGACAGAAGACAAGGAATAAAAGGGGTCTGGGCAGGCATAAAAATCCTTTGTGAAAAGGAACTTCACTGTCAGAGGCTTTGATAACTGAAGTATGCCTCTATGGGTTAACAGGACAACTGCACTTGAGGACAGCAGGCTGGCTGAAGCAGCATAGAACATGCTAGGTATATACAGTTGTCCCTTCACATTCATGGGGGTTAGGTTCCACGGACCCCCGCGAATGTGAAAAATCCGCAAATAATGATTTTCCCCCTCCCCCGCCAAAGCGAACACGGGGCCTCCAGAGGACCCATAGTCGCTTTCCCCCGCCTCCCCACTCCCTTTCTAGGCCTTCCCGGGGCCTCTGGAGACCCTCCCGAGGCCCCATGGATGCCTCCCCAGCCCTCCCCCTCCCGCCCAAGGCCTTCGTGGGGCCTAGCAGGGCCCCACAGAGGCCTCCCCGGTCCTCCCCAAAGCCTTTGCGGGGCCTCGCGAGGCCCCGTGGAGGCCTCCCCAGGCCTCCCCCTCCCTCCCAAGGCCTTCATGGGGCCTCGCAAGGCCCCGTGGAGGCCTCCCCGGCCACCCACTCCCTCCCAAGGCCTTCGCGGGGCCTTGCAGGGCCCCATGGAGGCCTCCCCTGTCCTCCCCAAGGCCTTCACGGGGTCTCACAAGGCCCTGCGGAGGCCTCCCCAGCCACCCCCTCCCTCCCAAGGCCTTTGCGGGGCCTCGCAAGGCCACCCCCTCCCTCCCAAGGCCTTCGCGGGGCCTCCGGAGGGTCTCCGAAGGCCCTGTGGAGGCCTCCCCGGTCTTCCCCGCTCCCTCCCAGGGCCTTCACGGTGCCTCTGGAGACCCTGTGTCATGGTTTTGGGAGGGCAGGGGCGCCTCCAAAACCGCGAATTATCAAAACCACGAATGTCGAGTTCTCAAATGTGGAGGGGCAACTGTATACTGCTATGTTCCTCAATACTTTGCTGCAGCTCTGAGTTTCTTCCAATATCTGCTCCCTCACATAGCTGTTTCATGGCACAGCCAGCTTTAGCTTCCAGGTGGTTCTGGACAGAACATCCATGCACTTACAATCTCATTCATGCCTTGTAAAATGCTATTTCAGGGAAGCTCATTTGTCACAGGGGTACACTTAATACAGAATCACAGAGAAACTCAGCTCTCTGATGTGTCTGTATAATTCACACTTTTAGGAATGTGTGTGTAACATTTGCACTCTGCATTTTTATAGGTACATCTGAAGAGTTGTAGAGGCTTACCTAAATAGCCTACATGTGAAGAAGTTTACAGACTACCTTTAACCCAACAACTGGAATAATGTCTCGCCATTATCATTACAATCCTAGGCATCTCTAATCCACACTACACAAATAATCCAGTTTAAAATGTATTTATTTATTATTTTATTTATTTAGTTATTTATACCCTGCTCTTCAGCCACAAGGCTATCAGAGTGGCTTACAAATTGTTTTAAGCAATATCTATTTACACATCTACACTGCATTAAACAGTTTCTAATGTGTGTTAGCTAATTGCCCCCACAAGCTGGGTACTCAATTTACCAACCTACGAAAGGATGGAAGGCTGAGTAAACCTTGGAATCGAACTTGCAACGCGGTGGCTTGCAGGACTGTCATTTAACTACTGCGCCACCAGGGCTCCCTTCAAAATTGGATTATTTATCATGGGTCCTTCCTATTGAATCCTGGGGCTTGTAGTTTTACAAGGTCTTTAGCCTTGTCTGCTGATGCCTCACCAAATTACAAATCCCAAAATTCCATAGGAGGAAACCATGGCAAATGATCCAGTTTCAAATTGGATTATTTGTGTCATGTGGATGCACCCCCAGATAAATTTGTATAGGATTTTAGCCTATTAAAATGATAAGTCTTTTGATTAACTACTAAACACGATGACTATGAAAATCTCTCTGCTTCAATTTTGTTGCATTTTTCTGAATCTCACCTGAATTTTCTCCCTGGCTTTGTTTCGTATCAAGCTGTTCAACTGTGTTCACTTTTCTCAAGCATTTAAACCTGTATGCATTTCTAATGCATTTCCCCCTAAAGTACACCATAAGACATGCATTTCCCTACTTTGCTAAGGTGTGTTTTACTTCCCCTTCTTTCAATTTTACACATTTAGCTGCTCACATTTAAAAACGTGCAGATTGCTTTGTGTGTACAGTACTCTCTTTCTCCAAATTGGCATGTGAAGCTTGTTAATTTGTGTATTTCTATAGTGAGGTATATTTCTTCTCACAATGAGCCTTTGATTGTGTGAAAAGCCTACTTTTTTTAAGCAAATGTTCAGTCTGATTAAATTCTCTTCCATCTCTAGTCATGACCAACCTCTCCTTCTCCCAGAAACTGAGGCTGTAGGCCTCTGAGAAAAAAAGATGCTGTGAAACAACAATAAGAGGGGCCTATTGCCCTCATGTCCACTTTGTGGGCTTCTTAATGGCATCTGTTTGGATATTCTGGGATGCTGAATCCATTGACATCTTTGGTCTGATCCAGCAGGACTTTTCTTATCCTCCTCTGAAAGGTAGGTGTCATATAAAACACAGGGGCAGGGGGAGGCAGACGTAGTAAACACCCAGTTGTACTTCCATTAGGGTGTTGCCTCACCCAAAGGACTGGCAACCATAAAAATTTATTAGATGCCAATTGATGTGTGAATTAAATAGAAACATATCCATGCTGTAGCTAAATTAAACTCTATACATCAACACAGAAAACAGCTATGCAAAATCAGAACTGCTTGTTTTTGTCCTCTGAGAGAACTTATGGCTGTTGCTGAGACAGATGTATGATGATAATATTTGCAAACAAATGTGTTCAGATGATATACAGGTGTCATTACACATTGGTTTAATCCACTGTTTTCCATCCTCATAAACATTTCAGTTACATCAGCAATAAATTGCATGCTCCCCGCACCCCCATTGGTTGTGACTATACAGTTTTGGCTTTACCTTTTTTTTTCCCATATGTTTAGAATATGGATTAGTTAAAATAGCTAGATTTTTTAAAAGAACAGCTGGTTGACCTCTTGTGTCCTGCACTGAAATTAACTGGAATTATTTTGGAGTTGAAAGTCATTTGTGTAGTACATGGATTGCCAACAAAGGAAAAGAAAGCACTGGACATATTTTCTGTCCTGGAAGACCCGCAAAAGATTTCTAGCATTTAGGCTGGAAGTCCCAGGTTGCTATGAGTTTTTGGATGGAAAGGTGTTTGTCAGAAAAAGAAACTTACATATGGGAAAACACCTGCCCTATATCCCATGCTCTCTTCTCATCCAACTTCTACAGTATACTTCTTTCCAGTGACTAAGCCATGTGGCAAACATTTCAGCTTTGCAAAACCTGCCAAGTTATAAGAGTTATTATTTTTTATATAAAAAATAAAATAAAATAACCCTTCATTACACATAGATATTTATTCACGGTGGAGCTTTGTAGCCGATCTTTGGAATAGATCTACAAAAAAGACAAGCTTTTGCATGCATGATAGCTGTGTAGCAGAAGCCATTTCTGCAAGTATAAATTGTCATGTAAAGCACATCTTATGAATTTACCTCTTCTACATGACTATTTAAAAAGTTCAGGAGCTCTGACTACCCTTTTCTACATTTAACCACAACATTCCTGGGCTATATTTTGATTCAGAGGTGGGGAACACGTGACTCTTTAGCTGTCTGGAGTTTGGAGGTTTAGTGTCACCACTATGCTGATAACGCTCAACTCCATCTCTCCTTTCCACCTAAATCCAACAGTACAGTAACAGTAACAGTAGAAGAGGAAAAACAAAATGAAGCTTAATCCAGATAAGACAGAGGTTTTCCCAATCAGTAATTTTCCCAAGCTCTGGTCTCCCTTTTCCTCTCACTCCCAGCTCCAGTAGAAAGGAAGGCAATTCAGATGATGTCACATCATCACAATAGGGGTTATTATCCTTGCCCCTAAAAGCAGCTGGCAACGAAGTTACAAAGGGGACAAACTATGCCACCACTTATTTTGTCCTATTAAATAATATTACAGTTGGTGAGCAGGGAAGAGACAATGGACCAATGACCCTGTTGCTTTCATCAGTGACCAGACATACAGTTCTGCCCAAATGTAACATCATAAACTCAGTAACCATCTAGCCTAAGGGTTTCTCCCGATCTGATCTTCTAAACCAGTTCTAAGGTCTTGTTTATATGGGGGGGGGGGAAATATGTATAGATATGAAAGAGCAGGAGTTCACATGAATGTGAACTGCCTACATGGTTTTTAGGTCCCCCCTAAACTTCATGTGACCCTTAGCTCTGCTGGCGAGTGTGCCGCCATGCTAGCTGGGGATTCTGTGGAGTGTATGGGGGGGAGTTTTGGTTCCTCCAGGCCCTTCGTGTGTCACACTCGTGAACCCCACACACAGTGGCCCTCTTCCTCTCTCTCCCCCACCCTCCCAACCAGGCTACAGGGAACCCTCTGAGGCCTCCCTATCCCCGTCCCACCTCCTGTGCCCAAACTGGGGCTGGTGCTCCAGAGGGGCCTTGCATGTGCTCCTGCCACCCCTTCCCCACCACCGGAGCCCTCTGCCACCCACTGTGTCATACCTGTTGCATGCAAGGATCCAGGGGTGCAGCACCTGAGTAGCTGGAGGAATGGAGAAGGTGACAGAGGAGGATGAGGGAGGCAGAGGCAGGCAGGCAGGCAGGCAGGGAGAATCCTTCAGTCGCTTCCCAGATGCTTCTGCTGCTACAGTGGGAAAGGCTGTTGTGAGCTCTGCTCCCCGCACCTAGCCAGCCAACCAAGGGTGGCAGGATAGGAGGCTGGGGCTGGGCAAGCAATTCAGCAAACCAATGAGCCACCCTCCTCCTCCTCCTCGCTCCAGCTCCCTCTTCCTCCGTCTCTACTCTACTATACCTTTAAAAAAATGGTGGCCACAGCTAATTCTCCTCTTTTCAAGCCCTGCCCCCTGTGCTGGATTGGCCAACCTGAAGCCTGCCTGTTCGAATCTGTGTGACTGTGGCTGTGCACAAGGTCACACAATTCGAATGTGCATGGATTAATTCAGGGAAAGGGGCAGACGAGCCACTCACGGACTTTAGGGTAAGTTTTGCCACCCTCCCTCTGAATAGCACATATAAATACAAACAGCCGTGCAAACAGATAGCTGATCTTTCGCATGCCATTCGTATTTATTTTGCCGTGTAGGCAACCCCTAAGCCTCTGTTTGTAACACCTGCCATCTACCACCAATGGCTATTCTGGTTAGGGCTGAGGGAAATTACAAGGTAGTAGCAATCAACCAATCCTTTAGTCAATCACTTTCTAACCTGCCCAAAACTGGTACTCAAGGAGGCTTTCCCAATAAAAAGAAATAGAAGTAAAACCACATGTAGATAAAATAAGGTTAAAAGAGAACAAAAAACTAAGTTTAAAGATTAAAATATTAAACTGCCTAGAGAATCAAAACCATGTAATGTATTAATTTAAAGGTACAGAATAAAAGTAGTGCAGCACACTGAACAAAAAGCCCTTTACATGTAAAACGGTCAGTTCCTGTTCCCAAAAGGTTGCTGGAACAGAAAGGTCTTTACCTGCTAACAGAAGGATAGAAAGAGGGGAGCCAGCCTAGCTTCCCTAGGAAGGGAATTCCCAAGTATGGCAGCCATGGAGAAGGCCATCTCCCAGTGAAGGTGGTGGGACTGAGAAAAGCACCTCCAGTGAAGTTCTCAGAACTCATGGAAGCTCATATGGGATGATGTTCAGATAGGTCTTATAAATCCTTTCTGATGTTTAGAAACCTGTTTGTGCTCATTTCAGACTGCCCCTTTGATCACTGGAGTAGGTGCTGGAGTTCTGTGCAACTTTCATCATCTCATTTTGCATGACTCATGAAAGTGGAACAGCTCTGTAAGCTGGTAAATGTCCAATGTGCAAACCATCCCTCACAGAAGCTTGCAATACTATAAAAGGTACACAAAAGTCACAGTGATAGTGTTTCTCATATTCTCTTTCTACTGCTTACTCTGATGGCCAAAGCCACCCTGAAGTGCCATTCTCTAGGGTCTCATAGATAAAATTGTTCTAAGGTTGAACAACTGATAGATTTTAAAATCACTTGCAACAGTACTTAAAATCACATGTCACAGTATTCTAATCATCACAGCAATACCTTTATTAGGCCAATCAAAAGGCATAAAGTAACCAAAAGGCATTAAGTAAAGCACACTATTTCTGAAGATCAACCAGGGCTTCATCAGGGAAGGATGTTAAAAATCATATAGAAGAAGAATGGTAATGATGTAGGAGTCATGACAGGCCTGCATCTTGTTTGAGATGTGTTGCTTAATTTAGGTCGTCTCAAGGGAGGGTTGATGCAGGCAGAGGCTCCACCCCTTCTCAGCCATGAGGGGGTTGAGGAAATTTTATTTATTTATTTATTTATTTAGGTATTTATACCCCACTCTTCAGCCACAAAGTCTCCCAGAGTGGCTTACAACTTGTTTAAGCAATAGCAATTTACACATCTACACTGCATTAAGTGGTTTCCAATATGTGTTAACTAATTGGCCCCACAAGCCGGGTACTCATTTTACCAGCCTATGAAAGGATGGAAGGCTGAGTGAACCTTGGAGCCTTCTGGGATCAAACTTGCAACATGGTGGCTTGCAGTACTGGTATTTAAGCACTGTGCCACCACGGCTCATCTCAGTAAAAGCTCAATAACAAAAGGCAGTAAAAGTTCAATAACAAAAATCCCATCACCATTAACAGCCTAAAAATGTCATTGTGACATGTGTCTTGGATTTTGATCTACTCCTCCAGATATTGTTAAACTGCAACTTCCATTACCCTAGCCATTGACTATGTTGTCTTGGGTTAATGGAATTTGCATCCAGGACCATCTAAAGGGCCATGCAAGCATCACCTCTGCTGCAGCTGCATGAACCTATCTAGAATATATGTACAATTACAGTGTAGATCAGGCTTTTGCATGTTTTTCACTTTATAGGGGCACATGTGTCTAAAAACAGACAAAAATGGAAAAATGCAAGTGGATCTATAACAATTTATTGCAATACATTGTGTTCCTGTTCCAATCAACCATCTCTTATTCTAGGATACTCCATTGCACACACATAGGGGTTGTCTAAATGGTGAAAATATGCCTCATGGAACGCTAGGAGAACACAACTTGTCTTAATGGCATTCCTCATTGTATCACCATATCCAGAAGGAGGGGGAGTTAAATACACCATATACTCTGCAAGAAAAGCCTTCGTGACTTTTCCTGGAGGTTTTAAAAAACAGCGGGGGGGGGGAGGCACATTCCTGCTCTTTGGGACAAGTGATGTGAATTGATTTGCTTTCCCAAAGGAGCAGAAGCTGAAAGCTGATTGGCCAGACAAGCATGGGGTGAGGGGGTGGGCTTGCAAACAAGGCAAGCACCTGGAACCAGGTTTTTCCCCGCCTTCATGAGCGAGCATAATGTGATAAAACAAAGGTTTCTTGGGGGGGAGTTGCTTTCATGTTAAGGCAAACTATTGCTGTATCACACCTTGGGAATAGTTTTTTTTTTAATACTGTTTGGAAGCAGCAAATTGGTAAGTAAAAAGCATGAGTAATTAACTTGTGACCGCCATCTTGATTCACAGGCATGCCTGTTTGCACCTAAAGAGCCATTACGAGAAATCACAGCTGCTGCAAATTGCCTTTACTGCAGAGCAATCTGCTTCTTTTTGCCTTGTATAGACAACCCCATAGTTTCCCTCTATGTCTCAGTCACTAAGCATTCTATTTTAAGAATGGGAAGAATATTTTTAAAATATTCCCCAAAAAAGGTCAAAAAAGTGTTTCTCGTGTGTCAGGAAACCCTGATGAGGAGAAAACTGGACTGACAAGAATCCTCACAGTTTGTCATACATTCTGTGCAAAATCTGCAGTTTTTTTATCAAATTAGAGCAAATTTTTTGCATAGGAAACAGCATTTTTACGCAAAAAATAATATTTCCAACTGCAGCATTTTCTGAACAGGAAACAGAATTTTCTGCACAACAAATTGTTATTTTATATACAGAAAATCCTGTTTTTAGGGCAAAGAAACCCACATGTGAACTGAATTGCAAATAGTCTTTGAAAACTGCAGTTTTTGAAGACTTTCTTGCAGCAAAAAGACAATTCCTAAAATTACTAGTTTCTTCCTTCGAGAATAAAGCTAGTGAAAAATTATATCCCTATTCTGTGTCCATTCAGCATGCTCAGTCCTTTTTGAGACATTTTGACACATTCTGTTTTCCCAGCCCCATTTCTTTTGATATCTTCAAAATATAGGATTACTTTTGGAGAAAGGAACAAAATGGTCTAATGATCGTTGGCTTTGAGAATTAATATGAATTAGTTACTAGAAGAAGTGTAAGGTGTAATCAGCTAGAGAAAGGAGCTGAAATATTATATATGCAGCCTTACAGTCATTGAAGACAAGGTCGGAAGTTAATCTATCTTTGTTTATTAATATCTTCTTTGATATGTATTTTTCTGTCTTCTTTGGGGGGTTCCCCTTTTTTCTTTCTTTGTTTATTGGTTGGTAGTTTTATAGTATGCAGAATTTTTTTAATAAAATGTTTGAAACAGATATATTTCTGGTGTGTCTGTGTACACAGAGAAAAAGGGATTGAATCTCATGGCAGAGCACCTGTATGCATCCAGTCAGCAATGTGAGAAACCAGTCTGAATCCCATGAGAGTTAAGGTGATATTTCAGTGTGTTCTTCTGGTAAACCTCCAGCTGCAATTAATAGAACTTCAGATACAAACTATTTTTCTGGGTCATCATCAAACAGAGACAGGAAAGGCAAGTTCTATGTGTTTTAGTGTTTATTTCCTCACCTACTTTTTTTTTCTTTTTGTGGACGGATGTTATAAACTGTAAACATACAAATAAAAATCCTCTAGATAAAAATAATTGCATTTTAAAAGATTTACACTTGATGACTGACCCCCCGGCTGAGAACAAAACAGAAGGAAAACAGGGGGATTAGGTTAGCCCTTCAGAACTGGGGATCTCAATCTTTGCTTATTTTATTCTTGCACACAACAAGAATTTCAGAAGTGTTATCCCTCTCAGTGAGAATATAAGAGTTGTGTATTTTTCTATGAGTTCTCATTTCTTTCAAAAATTCCAACTTTTGCAAACACGCAAAAGCGTTTTTGTGCAGAGCAATTTGCTTTTGCACAAAATACACATTTTCTGCACAAAAATATTTTTTCACCAAAATAAATTTTCACACACTAAAAATCTGAAATGTAGAAGATTCTAAAACATCCGCAGAAAGGGTGGCTGTTAATTTTTGAGGGGCTTTCTCAATGTGCCTGAGAGACTCTCGCTTGTCAAAAATGAGAACACTTACAACTATACTTTACAATCCTGTTCTGGACACCAGAGTTGTGTTCTGCCCATGGGGGCTTTCTAGCAAACTGACAAGGCCACTGGACATTGAAGAGTGGCATTTTTCTCTTTAAATTTACAGCAAAATTAAGCATCTGTGTGGATCACAGACCATCCTTCCACTGCTAGTTTACTGAGAGCAATGGTTATGAAACCTGTTGCTGGAAAAAGTTTACTGAGAGCAATGGTTATAAAACCTGTTGCTGTGTGTTACTATTACACACAGAGAACTAGGTGTTTCCAGAAGCAGGTCCTGGGAAACCAGGGGCACCACCAGGGGATGAGAGGAGATGGCTGTGTGAATGCTCTGAACCCCTGAAGTGCTAGTATGGAACAGTGAAAGATGTTGTACTGTCGCTAGTTCAATTCGCTTCAGTGCTTGGAATGGCCAGGAAAGGAAAAGTATACCTTATTCTTTATTTCGTGCAGCAAGATTTTGTTTTCATCTTGTTCTGCCTGAGATATTTGGTTTGGCTCAATATAGTATAATATAAATGATGACTTTAAGGCAGGAGTGGAGAAACTGCAGCCCAGCCTTTTTGCAGCACCATACCCCCACTTGAATGACATCCACCTGCAAATCCCTGAAAACCCCCAATTTGGGGAGGAGATAGCACTCCAAAAGGAGCAAAAAGTGACTTCTCCCACAGTGTAAAAAAGCAAGGAGCCCTCCCTCCCAAGCTGTACCGTTGCTAGAGGATGCATGGAACTAGTAAGTTATAAGAAAGAAGAAAAACATAGCCAGAGACTGAAAGAGGAATACAGACTGAGATCCAATTTAGAATAGCTGGTAAAGCAGTAGTAAGTACTCTGAGAGCCTGAGTGGAGGTCATTAATAATAGGTTATCAAGAATGGTAGCTCTGAAGTTGTTGTATAGAATATTGAGGGAACTTTGGTACAAAAAGGGTGAATTCACTCTAATGGTAAACTCTGGTAAGTACTAACAGGACTAGAGTAAAACTGCAGGGAGATAGGAAGGAGACACAGCATCATGTTTGGGGGAAACAAATACCTGAAGGTCTTCCATGGGTTTTTTTTCCAGGCTGTGAGGCCGTGTTCTGAAAGAGTTTGTTTCTGACATTTCACCTGCATCTGTGGCTGGCATCTTCTGAGAAGATGCCAACCACAGATGCCAGCCACAGATTCAGGCGAAACGTTAGAAATAAACTCTTCCAGAACGCAGCCTCAAACCCTAGGAAAAAAAACATGGAAAAGCTATGGATGCTGGCCGTGAAAGCCTTTGACTTCACAAATACCTGAAACTTTGTTAGATGAACTAACAAAACAGAAATCCTAAGAGACAGCAAATACCCCCAAAACAGCTCAGTGAGGATTGCAAATGTCCATCAGTCATCAAATGTTGAGGGACAACTGGAAAAGAAAAAAAAAAAGATAATGGGGAGGGACCAATGGAGAGAACAGATGGGTAGAACCCTGAACAGTACTCTTTTGACAGGGAAAATACGCTGCAATATTTGGTTGCAGTTTACACCTGTACAATTCTATTTCTGAACTAGCATCAAGAGAAGATTGAACTGTTACAATTTTAACCTGCTATGGTGTATTTTGATATAAAGGAGTCTGCAATGTTTCCTGTGTTATCTGCCTTACGAAAGCAGAAGTTTGTTTGCTCTTTCGGTTAGCCCAGGTACCGCTGTGGTTTCTGGAGCAGCAGGGGGGTTGATGGCATTGGCATGCCTTCATCACTTACCCCAGATCCCATCCCAGCCAACACTGGTCTTCATTTATTACACCAGGATAATGTGAGCAATAGTTGGAATGATTTAAAGATAAACATAATTATCAACCTTTTAGAAAGGAGAGAGGACAAAAAAAAAAAAACCCCACAAAACAATAGGGTTGCTGCTAATTGTGGTGATTGCTTTGGCTGCTCTCTGTCTCAGTTTCAATCACTAAAAAAGAAAAAGAAAAAAGGATGTCTATCTAGCCAAGTATTCAGTTTAAATATCCTTGTGTTCCCATGGTTCAAATGATTCCAGAAAAATAGCTGAAAGTAGATGCATGCCCTTAGGCATTTGGTTAAGTAATCCACACACACTGCCAAATCATCATGTATGAAACTAATCAAACAGGTTCTTGCCGGGCCTCAGGTTGAACTCATGCAACCTTTGAATCCACAAGTAAGGTGACTGTTCTTCATTCACCTTGTCTCAAATATGTAGGAATCATTTGTAAAAGTTACTGGTTTTCATTTCTAAAAATATACATACAACAATAAATTTGACACCATTTTATGTACCCTAGCCTTCCTCAAGATGAATGCAAACCAACAACAGCCTTATATGTCAAACCATAGTTTAGCACAGGTGTAGGGAAAGTGCAGCCCATGGTCTTTGTTCCTCCCAACACCTAGGACATCTCCAAAACTCTCTGACATTCTTCCAAAATTTAGAGACACAAAATGTCCAAATTTGTCCAAGCTGCCACAAAACAGTGCCAAACCATGACTGTGGGGGCTACTTCCCCCACTTCCCACTTAAAAACCAAACATGCCAAAATTACAATGGGAATTGACTTCTCGGCACTTCCAGGATGGCACAAATATAGAATCATAGAATAATAGATTTGTACAGGTGAATGGAACCACAAGGGGCATCTAGTCTCCTGCCATACAAGAATTCACAGCTCAAGCTCAACTGGGAAATGACTGTCCAACCTCTGTTTAAAAACCAATGAAGAGAATTCATTACCTTCTGGGGTCTATTCCACTGTCCAACAGTTTTTGTTAGCAGGAAGTTCTTCCTAATGTTTAAGCCAAACCTTTGTTCTTATAATTTGAGTATTGGCTTGAGTCCTGGAGCAGCAGAAAACAAGCTTGCTCCAGCTCCCAGGTGATCTTCCTTCAAATATATAATTATTTAGTCTACTCTTCTCCAAGCTAAAATATCCAAAGATTTTCCTTGGGGTTTTTCCAGGCTGTGAGGCCGTGTTCTGGAATAGTTTCTTTTCTGACATTTCGCCTGCATCTGTGGCTGGCATCTTCAGAGAATGGTTGGGTAGGAGTGTGTGTGGAGTTTATATATTGTGAACTCCTGTTGGGGAAGTATATGTACATTTGTGTAATTGAATGGTTAGTTTCTGGGTATAGAAATGCAAGGGTGATTAGTATCTATTTGGCTAATGGTTGGTTGATGGGCCATTATCTGCTGGAAATCCCCTTGTCCCTGGGTGGAATTCCTTTGTAAGTGTTGAGTTTTGATTCTATTGTTTTTCAAAACTATTGTTTGATTCTATTGTTTACTTTTAGGGTTTCTTCTTTCCTGTTGAAGTTGTCCAGATGTTTATGGATTTCAATAGCTTCTCTGTACATTCTGACATGGTAGTCGTTGGCCTTGTCTAGAATTTCTGTGTTTTTAAATAACATTTTGTGTCCAGGTTGGTTTATAATATGTTTTGCTACTGCTGATTTTTCTGGCTGGCCCAGTCTGTAGTGTCTCTCATGTTCCTTGATTCATGTTTGTACACTGTGTTTAGTGGTCCCTATGTAAACTTGTCCACAGCTGCATGGTATTTCTCAATGTGCCTGAGACACTCTCGCTTGTCAAAAATGAGAATACTTACAACTATACTTTACAGTCTTGTTCTGGACACCAGAGCAAAAAGGATCTGCGAACCCCACTACCTGGAAGACAAACTGAGGCACCTAAACTGGGCCCTACAGGCTAATGGTTACTCCAGATCAGACATCACAAGAGCAGCCAGACCCAGAAAAAAACACAGGAATGAAGAAGAAAAACAGCCAACCAAAGGGTCAACTTCCATGATTAAGAAATGACCAAATATGATGCCGGAGCTGCGATCTGTACTGGAACAGAATCAGCAGGGGGACGGCGTCATACGAAATGCCCCCCTGCTACGCAGCAGGGTTGCAAGAGGGACGATCCTCCTTGCGGTGTATTTCTCCATCCGAAAAAGTCCTAAGTTAGATTGTTGTGATATTGTGACAAGTTAAAGTTAACTAACAAATAGTGTGACTATAATTGGTGGGTATTATTTATTTATTTTGTAATAATTATATGCACTTTACAATTAATAATATCATGTTTGTTTATTTCATTAGTATTTATTTTAGTTTGTTTTTTTACAAATATATTTCAAAAAATTACAAAAAAAATTAATTAAAAATACCTCCATAAAAAAATATTTTTTCTACAGATAATAATGGCTCAGCCAAAGAAAAAATGTAGACAATATAATATCGAATATTTGAAATATGTCTTTATTGAGTCGCCTGTAAACAATACATTACCAGTGTACCTGATTTGCCAGAAAGTTTTCTCAAATGAAGCTATGAAGCCTTCCAGACTATAAGAACATTTGACTAAAATTCATGGTGATAAAAAAGATAAGGATTAATCTTATTTTTGGACACTAAAAGAAAAATTTATCAAACAACCGACATTGGCAAAACTCTTTTCAACTGCAACCACACAAGATGGCGATGGCTTGCTTGCTTCTTACAATATTTTGTTAATGATTGCCAAATCGGGAAAACCTCATACTATTGGTGAAGAACTAATTATACCAGCTATAAGTGAAGTAATACGTACTGTGCTACACAAGCCAGCATCTGATATTCATTGAGCAATAATACAGTGCAAAGAAGAATTGATGAAATGGCTCAAGATGTTGAAGATTCATTGTGTGGCTATTTAAAAACATCTTGGTTTTCTATTCAACTTGATGAGTCAATTTTGTTAGGAAATGAAGCTTTACTTTTAGCATACATGCGGTTCACAAAGGCAGAACAAATTTGCCAAGAATGATTATTTGCTAAATATTTGCAAACTGATACTAAAGGAGAATCAATATTTCACGCATTGGGACTTCCGGTGGTGTGGGCGTCAAGGAAGGCTGAAGCGTTAGGAGCTCCTGAAGCTTCAGCAGCGAAACCCGGGAGAAAACACCCAAAAAAGAAAAGCTGGGGTGTTGAACTTTGTCTATGGTATTAGACAAGCGGAGGAGGCGACCAGAGACCGAATCCTGTTGGTGAGTGAAGAGGAAATTTTCACAGAACCTCGAGGGGTCTGAACGCCATAAATCCCGACCGGGTGGAAGCCATCACTTTCAAGTGGTGTCAGAGACGCCACCACTTTTTAAAAACTGTCTAAGTTAAGCTGAAGCAAGCAGTTTTTCTTTCTTTCCATTCAAAGCCCCTTGGTAAATAAGTCTGTTTTTTTTTATGAATTTGAGAGATAAAGGACATTGGAACTGAGTGGATTCAAACTCAGTTTGTAAATAAGGGGAGAGTATGACTTTAAACGCTGATTGCTAAAGCGAGAGGTTGAAAAGACTCTCTCTCGGGAAAGACTTTCCCCGAGGGAAGGAAGCAAAAACTTAAGGAGGTTGAAGCACAAGAGTGGGAAGAGTATATATATCTAAATCATTGGATGTATATTCATGAAAGAAAGGAAAAGGTAAAAGCGCGTAGGATGTGAAGGAGAAAATAGCGGCTTGGCTTAAGAGCGAAGGAGGTGGAACAAGCGAATGAAGAAAGCGGAATTCGGGGAAATGGGAGAGGTGTGATTGAAAGCGTCGAGAGACATTAGAGAAGGACTATAATAGAGAAAGTTGCATGAGAGGGATATGAGAAGTTGGTGCGGAGACGGACAACCTTAGAAACCTACAAGGATAAAAGTGTGATAAATAAAAATAAAGACTTAAGGAGCGGCAGAAGAGAAGGAACCGGACAGGAGGACAGCGGGAGGCTAAGCGGAACACGGGACACGGAACATAGAATACGGAGCTGGACTACTGAGAAAGAACATCGCTGAAGGCGGGGGGAAAGAAAGGAGCTAGGGAAAAATAATTTTTTTGAAATTGAAAATAGCGAGGGGTGAAAAGGAGGACAGAAAGAAATAGAGTGGAAAATGTATTGGGCAATTTGAGCTACAAGGGTAGTTATTTAAGGGACGAAGAAAGCAGAGAGAGAGCAAACAAAGAGGAGGGCTCTTCGGTGTTGTCTCCTTGGGTGGGGGTTGTGATAGTAAGATGGAAAGAAACTTATTGTAGGTGTAAGAGAGGCTGCACCTGTGGGGGAGAAGTGGAGGAAAAAAGAAGAAAGATTTTGTTGATGTTAGTTACTAAAAGGCAAATATAAGTTTTGACGGAGTTTTACGGTGAATTGGAAGTAATATAGACTAAAAAGTATATACATAAATTACGAAATATACCTAAGGGATAATCTCTGGCGATTTAACTGCTAAAAAAAAAAAAAAAAAAAAAAAAAAGCCTGGAAGAAGGGGAAAAAAGGGTATAAAGGAAAGGGAAAAACAAGGAGAATAGAGGTGTAAAGGGGAAAATGCTGACTTCTAGAAAAGCGTTAGCCCAGACAAAAGCACAGGTGCAGGAAGCCAGAAGATCCTCAGTAGAATTGTCGTCGAAAATAGGCGAAACAAATCTGATGTTACTTCAGGAGTTTAAAAAGCTAAGTGCGGAATTAAAGGTGGAAATGAAAGAACTAAAAGGGGAAATAAGAACAGATTTACAAAAACAGCTAGAGAAGTTCGGGTCCCAATTAGAAGCAGTTACTAAAGATATAAATAAAATCAGTAAGGACATACAGGATTTGCAAGTAAAAACAGAAAATTTGGAAAAAAGAACGTTAACTTTAGAAAACAGAGGGGAAATAGAAGACAATTATAGATTAATACAAGAGGTAAATAAAAGAGCGAAATGCATTAAAATTAGGGGACTATCAGAAACACATGACGAGGACGTAGCTAGGCGAGTAATTCCAGCGCTGGCAGAATTCATAAACTGGGACCAGGAGCAGATGGATGTAGAGATAGATAAACTGTTTCGCATAGATTCTTGGGTGGCAAAGAAAAATAAGTTACCCCGAGATATAGTGGTATACTTTATCAGAGAAAGAGTTAAAGACATAATAATTCAGCAGAGTTTAAAGGAGAGACTGAAAATAGAAGATCAAGAGGTAAAAATTTATAAAGATCTACCTACACAGATATTGAAAAGGAGAAAAGAATATGGCTTTTTAACGAGAATCTTGAGAGAGAATAATATCGGTTATAAATGGAATAAGATAGAAGGTTTAGCGGTAATATATCAATCTAAAACATATGTAATTAACACAATCACCAAGGCAAGAAACTTTTTGGTAAAACTTCAGGAAAATTTATCTCAAGACACAACTACAAAAATTAAGAATAAACAACATAACGTGGAGGGTAGAATAACAGAAGAGGAATTCTATCAACTAGAAAAGCAGGAAAAGAAAGAAAGAAAGAATATAGGGGATAGAAGTCTAAAAGAAAGGATCCAAAAAACAAAAACAAAGCTAAGAGAAAGAGGAAAAAGCCCAACCCAAGAAGACGAAAGGAGGGAAAAACCAGAAGAGATAGAGCAAGAGGTGCTGAGAGGAGAAGGGGAAGAGGAATCAGAGGAAGCACAAGAGGAAGAAGACGAGGAAGAAATTATAGAAACGGAAGAAACTGAAGAAGAAGAAGTGGGAGCTATCGGAATAGACGAAGACAACTAAGGTTAAGAAGAGCATTAAGAATTAAGACTGAAGAAATGCTGAATAAAATAATAAGTTGGAATGTGAAGGGTCTAAATAGCCCAAATAAAAGAAGATTAGTGTTCCAATACCTGCTAAAGTTTAAACCTGATATCACGTGCATACAAGAAACGCACGTTCGGGAACAAGATGTGAAACTCTTAATTAACAAAAGACTGGGAGAAGTATATACAACTAATTTTGATAAAAAGAAGAGAGGGGTAGCGGTTTATGTGAATAAAAGACTTGAATCGAGAGAAATATTTAAAGATAAAGAAGGTTTCTTTGTAGGAGTAGAAATAAAATTACAAGATAGGAGAATTTTGGTAATAGGAATATATGGTCCCCAGGAAAATAAAAGTAAATTCTATAAAAAATTAGCACAACAAATTCAGAAGTATGATTATGAAAATTATATTTTAGCAGGAGACTGGAACGGTGTCTTAGATGTAACTATGGACAGATCAATAAAAGGAAACAGAAAAAGAAAGAAAACTCAAGGCAAACTGCCAAAAGAAGTGGTAAAGATGATGGAACAATTATCGATTATAGACATTTGGAGACTACAACATGGGCCGGAGAAAGATTACACCTTCTATTCAGATCGGCATAGATCATGGTCCAGAATAGACATGATACTGATATCAAAATCATTAGTGAAAGATGTGAAAAAAACGGAAATAGAGCAAAAACTAATTTCGGATCATAGCCCTATATCCCTGGAATTAAGAGGGGAAAAAAGGGTATATAACTGGAAGGTAAAGGATTACTTATTGAAAAAAGATTCAATAATTAAAAGTACAAAAATAAGACTAAACCAATATTTTGAAGAAAATCTAGACAAAGAAACAGCCACTGACATAGTTTGGGATGCAGGAAAGGCAGTTATAAGAGGACATCTAATACAGCAAGAAATCGAATATATAAAAAGGAAAAAGGAGAAAGAAAGGAAGTTAGAGGAGAAGATAACAGAAAAAGAAAAAAGATTAAAAGATAGACCGAACGAAGAGAAGACAAGAAAAGAATTAATACTTCTGAGAAAACAGTTGGAATCATGCCTGACGTTAGAAATAGTCAACAAACTGAAATATGCACAGCAGAGGTATTTTGAGCATTCTAATAAAGCAGGCAAGTGGTTAGCCCACAAACTGAGGAAGGAGAAAGAGAAGAAATTAATAACAGAAATAAATTACAACCAAAAAAGAGCTACAAAACAAAATGATATAGTTAAAATATTTCAAGATTTTTACTCAAAATTATACTCTAGACACATGATAACCGAGGATGACGATACCAAAATGAAAAAATACTTAGACAATGAAATGATAACTCAGATCTCTGATGAGGATAGAAATGTACTGAACAAACAAATTACAAAGCAGGAGATCAAGGAGGCAATAAGACAGATGAAGACGGGCAAAGCACCTGGCCCAGATGGATTTTCGACTTTATATTACAAAATATTTGAAGACGAATTAATAGATCCACTACATAAAGTCCTAAACAACGTATATGCAGGGAAATGTCCCGACTCATGGAGGAAAGCTGACATAATTCTGATACCCAAAGAAGGTAAAGACCAGACACATCCTGCCAGTTATAGACCAATATCTTTGTTGAACATAGACTATAAAATATTTTCAAGTATCTTAGCAGAGAGAATGAAGAAAGTGTTGATGAACTGGATACATGAGGACCAAAGTGGCTTTCTCCCAGGCAGGCAGATAAAGGACAACGTGAGAGTGATAATTGATTTGTTAGAATTCTATGAGAAACACAATGAAAAAGAATTATTGTTGGTATTTGCCGATGCGGAGAAGGCTTTCGACAACCTGAGATGGGATTTTATGTTGGAAGTCTTAAATAAGATGAACATAGGACAGAAATTTTACACCTGGATATGTAAGATATACAAAGATCAGGAAGCACGAGTAATAATAAACGGAGAGAAATCAAATGTATGTAAGATTGAAAGAGGGACGCATCAGGGATGCCCCCTTTCACCACTATTATTTATCACGGTATTGGAAATATTGAACAAGAAAATTAGAACAGACCAGCAAATCAGAGGATGGCGGGGGCAAGGTTATGAGTATAAATATAAGGCCTACGCAGATGATTTAGTCTTCATACTAGAAAACCCCAAAGATAGTATTAGGAGATTACTGAAGATAGTTGACGAGTTCGGTGTATGGGCAGGGTTCAAAATAAATAAGGAAAAAACTATGATGTTAACTAAAAATATAAAAAAGCAAGAAGAACAGGAAATAGAAAAAATCTCAGGGTATAAGATAACTAAAAAGGTAAGATACCTAGGTATAGATATAACTAAGAAGAACTCTGACCTATTTGAGAATAATTATACAAAGTTATGGAAAAAAATAAGGGAGGATTTGAACAAATGGGAGAAATTAGATTTATCCCTACTAGGGAGGATAGCATCAATTAAAATGAATATTCTTCCTAAGATTTTACATCTTTTTCAGAACATTCCCATAATAATAAATGAGAGGGTATTTAAATTGTGGAACCAAGATCTAACTAGATTTATATGGCAAGGCAAAAAACCGAGAATCAAACATAAATTATTAACAGAAGCAAAAGAAAGGGGTGGCCTGGCATTACCAGACTTACAAATTTATTATCATGCATGTGCAATATCATGGGTAATAGAATGGATATCATTAGAAAATTCAAGATTGCTAGCACTAGAAGGTTTCAATGCCAGGTTTGGATGGCATGCTTACATATGGCATAATAAAGCGAAAGTCCATAAAGAATTTATACACCATTATGTAAGGAGGGCTTTATTGAGATCTTGGATGAAGTATAAAGGGAAGTTTTATCTTAAAATTCCTCTATGGTTATCCAATCATGAGGCATATTACAGAAAAGAAGATTTGTATATGGGAAGATGGTTATCATATAAAGATCTATTAAAGAAAATAGGAAACAAGTATGTAATGAAATCGCAAGAGGAAATCCAGGGGGAAAATATCAGGTGCCACTGGTTTTTATTTAGACAACTGAAAGAGAAATTTAATATTGATCAGAAGCTTGAAGGAATAGCAATAGAAAGTACAGAACTTGACAGAGTGATACAGGGCGGAAGAAAAAAGATTTTGTCAAGGTTATATAAGATACTATTAAAGTTAGATCAAGAACAAGAGGTTATTAAACCTTACATGTTGAATTGGGCAAGAAATTTCGGTTATGAGATACCCTTAGCACAATGGGAAAGGGTTTGGAAAAATCTGACTTTCACTAGAAGTAATAATATAAGAGAGAATACATATAAAATGTGGACCAGATGGCACCTAACCCCAGAGAGGTTAGCTAAGTTTCATAAAAACATGAAGAACCAGTGTTGGAAGTGTCAGAAAGCCACTGGGACATATTATCATATCTGGTGGAAATGCGAGAAAATACAGAAATATTGGGGAAAAAATCATAAAATAATTATAAAATTATTAGCAGTAGATTTTCCACGTGACCCGGAGATATTTTTACTGAATATGTTGGGAAAAAAAGATGTACAAGTACAAAAAAAATATTGGAAAGTATTACTATATATGCTCTCAGCCGCAAGAATAGTTTACGCAAAATATTGGAAGACTCAGGAAACACCATCAGTAGAGGAATGGGTGTTGAAACTCAAAGATATGTATGAAATGGAAAGAATGACAATTATGTTAGATGACAGTAGAACATTAAAAGATATGGAAGCTTGGGAGATTTTGAATCCACTCTTGAAAGAAAGATGGGGGGAAGAGGCAAAAATAGATATGGGAGAACTGATATAAATAAATAAATTTAGATAAAATTATAATTTGTAAAGGTAACAGAAAACAGAAAGAACAAAGAAAGGAACTACTTGAAAGGGGGAAGTTAAGTACCAATAAAGCAAAATGGAGAAGAAAGGAACAAAAGGAAGTCAGAAAGGATGATTGGATTGGAAGAGAAAGAGAGTAAGAGCAGAGTGAAAATTGGGTGAGAGTAAGTGGGGGGGGTTAGGGTAAGAGGGTGATGGGGAAGATGGGGAATGTATGTAAACATATGAATAAGTGAAGGTGATGTTTTGTGTTGTTTTATGGTTTGAAAGTGTAATAGAATTTTCAATAAAAAAATTATTAAAAAAAATATTTCACGCATTGGATGAGTTTTTTAAAGAAAAAGAAATACCTCTGAGTAATATCTTATCTGTAGCCACAGATGGTACTCCAGCAATGGTAGGGCACTACAGGGGTTTTCTTGCTTATTTAAAAAAGGAGGTGCCAAATGCATTCACAGTACACTGTATCATCCATCGTCAACATCTAGTTGCCAAAAATTTAAGTGCATGCCTACATAATTCATTACAATATGTAATTAAAGCTATCAACACAATCAGAAGCAAATCATTGAATGACAGATTATTTAAACAACTTTGTATTGAAAATGATGAAGTGTTTAATCTTTTGCTGCTTCATACAGAAGTTTCTTGGTTGTCAAAGGGTGCCTGTTTATATAGGTTTAATAAGCTGTTTAACTTGGTGCTGGAGTTCTTGAAAGATAAAATGATGCTTTACAATCCAATTTAATTCAATCCAAAAGCAACATTGCTTACTTGACCGACTTGTTTCAAAAATTTAATGAAAGCAATCTTTAGCTTCAAGGTGATGAACCGAATTTAATAAAAACAAAATCTGTTATTTCTGCATTTGTGACAAAACTTCTGTACAAACGAAATTTTGGATGAGGGGAATTCAGCCAGTTCCCAAATTTATCAGGAGTAGAAAAAAAAAGATGAAGACATACTTTCTTATTGTGAGCACTTGGATGCTCTCCATTCAGATTTTAATCAATGATTTGATGATATTTTGACAATGAACATACCTGATTGGATTTTGGATCCTTTTTCAAGTGCAAACACAGAAGAATCTCCACAGTTACAAGAAGAACTGATGGAAGTAACTACAAATGATGAATTGAAATTTAAATTCAAAAGTGGCTACCAACAATTCAGGCTGCAAAAGGAGATCCCTATGGCTTATCCTGAAATATGAGCTGTAATTCAAAAGTTCTTAATTGCATATCCTTCATCATATTTAGTGGAACGTGGATTCAGTGTGGTAACCAATTTATTAACAACAACAACAACAACAACAACAACAACAACAACAAAAAGAAACCGATTGTAAATAGTCAATCGCAGTGATTTAAGATTACTGCTGATGAAAATAGAGCCGAGGATTACTAAATTGGTAGCAGCATACCATCCTTCTCATAAAGATGTTTTCGAATGCTTTAACTGTTTTGTATTACCTTTCTGTTCTGAGTTCAATAAATAGTTTCATAATTTCAAACTTCAATGTTTCTAATTTCTTTATTATATTTTACAAAAAAGGTAGAAACATTAATACATATATCCTTCTGTTTAATTGCTATTAAAATTTTTAAAAATTAATTTCTAGGGGGCTCTGAGTAATATTTTTTTCTGGAAAGGGGGTGGTAGGCCAAATAAGTTTGGGAACAACTGATCTACAGAGACCAACCAAGAAAATCCAAGAAATGCTATGCTCAGTGAAGGACAAAAGAGACCCTCTCACAGCTGCAGGAGTTTACTGCATACCATGCAGCTGTGGACAAGTTTACATAGGGACCACGAAACACAGTGTACAAAATGAATCAAGGAACATGAGAGACACTGCAGACTGGGCCAGCCAGAAAAATCAGCAGTAGCAGAACATGTTATAAACCAACCTGGACACAAAATGTTATTTAAAAACACAGAAATTCTAGACCAGGCCAACAACTATCATGTCAGAATGCACACAGAAGCTATTGAAATCCACAAATACCTGGACAACTTCAACAGGAAAGAAGAAACCCTAAAAGTAAACAATAGAATCAAACAATAGTTTTGAAAAACAATAGAATTAAAACTCAACACTTACAAAGGAATTCCACCCAGGGACAAGGGGATTTCCAGCAGATAATGGCCCATCAACCAACCATTAGCCAAACAGATACTAATCACCCTTGCATTTCTATACCCAGAAACTAACTGTTCGATTACACAAATGTACATATACTTCCCCAACAGGAGTTCACAATATATAAACTCCACACACTCCTACCCAACTATTCTCTGAGGATGCCAGCCACAGATGCAGGCGAAATGTCAGAAAGAAACTATTCCAGAACACGGCCTCACAGCCCGGGGAAAAAAAAGGAAAATCTATAATTATGTTGCATGCTTCATTTCATAATGTATTAAAATGAGTCAAAATTAGTTACTATAATGCAAGCAAAGATGCATACTCGCCGCCTGCACGTTCTGTACAGTAATGGCAGAATGGAGTGAGTGCAAAAGAAGAGCAGGCAGGCAGACACCATCATGATTAATGCATACCATAGAACAGTGAACACTCATGATCTAACCCAGTCGTAATTATTTTAGTTAAATGTATGACTTATCATGACCACTGCAGTTTCCTGATCAATGGCATCCTGTTCCCTGAGATTTCAGTCCCAGAGCATGAAATCAGTTTGTGTAAATGTGATGTCATGGCACAGGCATGCATGTTGTCACATGAGCTGGTCCTTATGGTAAGTTGACTGATTCTGAAACTACTGTTTGTGGAACCAGACATGAGGGCAATTTGGGAAAATGGTCCCAGCATATTTTCATTGCTGAGCATGCAGCAAAATTCATCCAGCAGCTGTAGCCCACTACTGGTATGTAGTGGGCATGGCATGGCAGCAACTGCCGTACCTAATAGTCTTGCTTCCCTTGTGGCCTTACATACAACAAACATGACATATCAATAGTTTCTTCAGTCCAAATGGTCTGCTAGGATGTGTAGAAGGCTCACTACCAGCAGTCCTTGGGGAGCATTTTTCCCTAGGCTGTCAGGGCTTGTGGAAGGCTCATGAGTCAGAGAGTTCCTGTCTTGGGAGAAAGGTGGGATATAATTCAATAAATAAATAAAATAAGTAATAGAGTCACAGCTCTGACTCCCTTGCTTGTCCTAATGGCACGATGGGTCAGATGCATGCACCCACCGTTCTTCCTATTCTCCTCTTTGTCCCTGGTTTTTCTCTGCATCACCATTAGACAAGCACAACACACATACCATGATGTTTATGCTGACCCACAGAGCTGAGGCACCAGGTGAGACTTGGTAGAAATGGGTACCCAGAGTAAGAGGGAAGGAGAGAGGGAAATAGAGAAAAAGGAAAGTCCTTCTCTTCCAGGGCTGCTTTTCTGAGCATGACAATTCCCTGAGACATGAGAACCTTAGGCCAAAGGAGTAAATCTGTTAGAAATAACTAGACATAAATATAGCACTCCTAAACAAGTAACAGCACCAACAACCTGCTGTCTGTTTGAGGGGGTCTTAGGAGATTATACACACTGATTTTTGTGTTTCGCCTCAGGTGTTTATTACTCCAGACTCTTTTGTAAAGTCTTCCAAATGTGCTATGTGCCTTTGCTAATCTGTGATCAATCTCTTTGTCAATCTTGGCATCTGAGGAGATGATGCTTCCCAGGTAGCTGAACTGCTGAATGGACTTAAGCACAGAGTTGTCGACGGCAATGTGGGGATGGTTGTGTTCGTCCTGTGGTGCAGGCTGGTAAAGAAACTTCCATTTTGTTCAGGTTGACTTCTAGCCCAAACAGCTCTGCAGCTGTTGCGAAGCAGGACATTAGGTGCTACAGAGCTGCTTCTGTGTGGCCAACAAGGGCAGCAGCATCAGCGAAGAGCAACTCACGGACTAGATAGTTTAGAGTCTTAGTTTGAGCCCTCAGACAGTGTGTATAGAGCCACTGTACTGTCTATTCTTTTTTATGGGTCTGAAACATGGGTCACCTATCGCCACCACTTATGACTCCTCGAACGCTTCCATCAGCACTGTTTACGCACAATCTTAAATATACACTGGACTGACTATGTGATGAATGTTGCTGTCCTTGAGCAAGCAGGGATCACCAGCATTGAGGCCATGATATTGAGAACATAGCTGCGCTGGGCAGGGCACGTTTCTAGGATGAAGGACCATCGCCTCCCAAAATACTACTCTACGGTGAACTCGCCACGGGTCAGCGTAAGAGGGGCGCTCCAAAAAAGCGATACAAGGACTCCCTCAAACAACATCTCAGGCTCGGCCAAATTGATCACCCACAATGGTCCACCCTGGCCTCACATCGGGAGGCATGGACACACACTATCCACAATGCTGCAGGCTTATTTGAGAATTCACGCTGAACAAATCTTGAAGAGAAACGTCAACGCAGAAAGAATCACAACCCGGAAACATCACCCAAAGAGACCTTCTGCTGTGCTTTCTGCAACCGGACTTGTCTATCTTGGATTGGCCTTTTTAGTCATCAGCACGCTTGCACAAAATGCGGGATGTGTCCTTCCTGAATCTTCGTTTGCGAAGAAAAGAGAGAGAGAGAGAGAGAGAGAGAGAGAGAGAGAGAGAGAGAGAGAAGAGATTATCACATGGGTTAAAAAAAAAAGTCCCTGTCTCACCTTCTAATTTCTGTCCCACTCCCATCCCTGTCACAATTAAAAAAAAATATCAGACACTTACCTTTAAAATGGGACAGAAACTTCTCCCTCCCCTCCAGCAGTCCAGGCATGAATGGAGCCCTCACACAAAGATCCATTCACTTTCAGGAAAGCAAATCCAGGAAGGACGATCACACAGTAAGAAATAAAAATAAAACCAAATGTAAAAAAATTAAAACAAGTACACAGACACACTAAAAGGCAAACAAACAAGTAAACAGGGGAAGGTACAAAAAAGGCAGTCACTTTCCTGGATGTCAGGATCACCACCAGGAGTGTTCTCTACTTACCTTCCAGGACCTTACAGGGAGCTGACATCGCATAGGAAATACAAAAATAAAATAAAAAATTAATGTCAAAAAATTAAAGCAAGAACATAGACACACACAACAACAAGTAAACAGGAGAGGGTACAAAAAAGGCTGTCACTTACCTGGATGTCAGGATCACCACCAGAAGTGTTCACTACTTACCTTCCAGGACCTTACAGAGTCAGGCAGCTAGCAGAAAATTTTTAAAAAAATTAATTTAAAAATTTAAAAATAAAAATACAAGCAGACGTCAAAGACTTAAGCTAAGCACCAAAACACACTTAACACTTTACAAGCAACATGGGGAGGGTACAAAAAAGGCTGTCACGTACCTGGATGTCCTGGTCATACCCAGAAATGTTCAGCATGGACCTCCCAGATTGCACCAGCATAACAAGGCACTGGTTCACACACCTGTGATTCAGAACAGGTGATCTTACGCCGTTAATAAAAAGAACCAGAGACTGAACGGGGGCAGAATGGGACAGAGATGACTATGTCTGAAAGGGAAAACCTTTAGCGATCCTGTGGCATCCCTGTCTCAGATTATAAGGCTCATCTGATAATGTTCTTAGTGTTGGGGCCCATTTACTGTCACTTGGCACTACTGGATTTATCTGTTTGCAGTTGCAGACAACAAAGACAGTAGGAGCATGCCAAACACTGCTAAGTGGCTATGTCTAAATCCTATTTTAATCTTCCACAGTCCCCTGTGTAACACCACTCTGGAACACTGTGGGACATTTAAAATGGAAGCCAGATCCAAACACCCTAGGCTGCTAAGACCACTTGGCCATTTAACAACAGCAACAAAAAGATTTGCAACCCTTTCTGACTTTTCCTGTTCAGCCATAATACGTGATATTGTCTACTAAATGCTCCCTGAACTGGACATGAGGATACCACCTCCCCCAATATAGTATTACCAGATGTCATGAACTATATATCTCAAGCTAGCCTGACTAATCCATGATGGCTGGGATGAGGGAAACTAGAGTTAAACACATATGGAGGACACTGATTTAGGAAAGGTTAATTAATCTAGGTTCAGCTGTATCTTCCAAAGTGACCTCACAACAATCACATTTTTCAGTGCTGCAAGGTTATTCTGAATGCAGCTCTGACACCAGTAAGCGTCAAGCATTTATCACGCCAATGTATTTCTTTTAGATGTGCTCCTTCTATTTTCTCCCTTTGCATTCTAGATTAATCAAGAGCTCATCAACACCAGACAGGGTACGCTGGCTCTCCACTGGCATATCCTGCCTCTGGAGCTGGCCAGTCCCTCCCTCCCTCCCTCTGTTACCTGCAGAAAACAGGCCCAAGTCCAAACAAGAGGCCTGTCACTGCTGCCACCATTTTCTCACTAATGTAGAAGTCGAAGTCAGTCAGGGGTCCCACAACATGTACTGCAGGCCCCCTGCATTTGACCAGCCTCATTCACATGCTGTAAGTCCCCTGCCTGGCTTTCAAAAGAGCCAGGGAGCTGGTGGTGGCAATGAGGAGTGGCATTCTGGGATGGGCTCCTGCAGACACATGGGGCCTGATCCAGTGATACCAGACTAAACCAGGTATTTTCTTAAAATGTGGTAAAGAGCCATATCCCAGCTTGCACCATTCCAGCCCCATATCTGCTCTGCGGGTCATTTGGACTACAGGGCTCTGGAACCTGGGCAAAACTGGGGCATTTGGCCAGTGTAGACAAGTCCCAAGTCTGACTGTTGTTCCAGTTTCAGCAGAACCCTCTAGACCTGTTTCCAAGGAAAGCATCCTATGGGCCTTGGCCTGGCCTTTACAGTTTTGGAGTAAGATTAAAAGTTCAATTCCCTAAAAAAGAATGGTACAACAGAACCTCTCCTGAATATTGTGGCTGGTTCTGTGTGAGAGGTTGTGTTAGGCCATGATAACCCCATTCTGATGTTTTTCTGAGATACTGAAGATGTGTGAACAGTCAGCTCTATGTCGGGAGATTTTCAGACTACCCTGTTATAGTGTTACTATTCCACTTCAACGGCTCTGGCTTCCTCCTGTGGAATTCTGGGGTTTGTAGTTTAGTGAGGCCTAAGATCTCTCTGGCTGAGAGTTGTAAATGCCCCTCCCTAAACTGCAAATCCCAGGAATCAACAGGAGGCAACCATAGCAAATATAGTGGAATAGTAACACTATAACAGTGTTGTCTGAAAATCTAGTCTGTGTAGTTAGGAGCAAGCTGATTTGTCCCACAAAGAAAGAGAACATATGAGAGCATCTCTATACTTTCCTCCTATATATCACCCCAAAAGTTCTATTGAGTTCAACAGAGCTTATTCCCATAATATACTATAGTAGTATAGTATAGTATATAGTATAGCACTATCAACCTGCAATGCTTTTTATGAATGCGTACCAAGTAAACCCAAGAGAAGTCAATGGAATTTATTCCCAGGTATGTGTGTGTAATTATTCAGACTCATGGTATGCATGTCAAATTGGAAATAATCCTCACTGATTTCAATGGGGCTTACTCCATCGCAGTTTATGTTGTTGTATGAGTGGGAAGAGAAACATTTGAGTAGGAAAGAGGCTTTTAAAATAATTGACAAAAATACAAAACAGAAATGCATTTTTTTAAAAAAAATATTACCTACGCACACTAGAATGTGTGGGTAGTTACTGTTTGAGTATTTGGATTTTACATTATTGTATTTACAGCATGTGGATTATAGCTCTTTTGGAGACACTTAAAATCCTATTGAGATGAGGATGTGTTTCGTCACGTGAGTAATCCACAGATTAGAGCTTCTGCTGATGTCTGCTGCTATCAAAGCCAACAATAGTAATAAAGCAGCTCCAACAGTCTCTTTGCTGCTGTCAGTGTCTTTAAACTCAGAATCAATTTGGAAACATAAAAGATTAATTTCCAAAATTAAAATGCATCCTGACAGACATTTGTGACATTTCATTCCACTTTGCTGTTGCATTACACTATAGCTGTTGCTTTTGGTGGTAACTGAAGTATATTAAATTGGAGCCCAACTGCCCCTTTGATCTTGCATGACCCATGAAGGTTTCCAGCTTTTGTAGTTCTGTGGGGGTGAGAGGAGAATAGTGTGCAATGCTTAAAGGACACAGGAGTTCTCCTGGGGTGTAGAGGCAAGAATTCTACCACCACCCCTTGTTCACAGTCTTTCCTTCACCATTCTTTCCCTTTCTGCTGAAAATTTCCAGCTCTGCCTACCACCAAACCCTATTTGAATTTTACTGAATGCTGTTCTCTTCTTAGCACTTCCTTTCTGTCTCATATTTCCGCCACTCATAACTTCGTCAGAACCCTGGTTTTCAGCCAGCTATTTACTCTGTTACATTTCCTTTAGACTCTCTGACTCCCAGTTAGCCTCCTTGTCTACCCAACATTCTCCCCACACCCCATCCCACTTACAGAGAGTAATACACAGTTGTCCCTTCATATTCACTGGGGTTTGGTTCCAGGATTCCCCGTGGATACCAAAATCCATGAATATTCAAGTCCCATTATATGCAATGGCATAGCAAAATGGTGCCCCTTATATAAGATGGCAAAATCAAAGGTTTGCTCTTTGAATTATTATTTTTTAAAGAATATTTTCAAGCTGTGAATACTTAAATCCATGGATACCAAATCCATGGCTAGGGAGGGACAACTGTATTGCTACTACTCTGAAGTCCTACGTGAACCATTTCCACAGCTCCCTTTTATCAAACTCGATTCTTCTGGTTCCTCCTGTTGGTCTGTATATTCCCTAGGCTCCTTTCCATCTCGTGCACCTAATCTTCCTTTAGGTTCCCTTAATTCATTCCATAGTAGACTCTAGCCCTTTCCTCATCCAGCATGCCTGTATGGTCCATATCTTTTAGCTTTTTTACCTCTTAGAAACCTTTGCCCTGTTTTCCACCCTCAGCTGTCCTGTCCCTGAGCCATATAGTTACTCCTTTCCCTGGTGCCTTTAATTTCCTTTGAGTCCTGCTCTCTCCTCATGTTGTTATTGTTGTTGTTGTTGTGTGCCTTTAAGTCATTTCCAATTCATAGTGATCCTAAGGGGACCCCTATCCTGGAGGTTTCTTGGCAAGATTTGTTCAGAGGAGGGGTTCTATTGCCTTCCTCTGAGGTTGAGAGAGTGTGACTTGCTGAGGGTGGTCCAGTAAGGTTTCCACAGCTGAGCAGGGATTCAAACTCTGGTTTCCCAGAGTGCTAGCAGATTATCAGACAAGCCTAATAAACTGGGACAGAGACACCACAGTATTGTGAAAGGATTTTCCTTTCAGACGACATCGTCCCTGTCCCATTCTGCTCCCATACTGCCCCCGTTCTGTCCACATTTTTTTTATTGACAGCTTAAACTATTACTAGATCCACCATTCTGTTTCTGTAATGAAATGATGGGCATGTGAAAAGGTGCCTGTTATGTTGGCGCAATGCCAGCGTTAGTGGGAGGTCCGATCAAAAAACTCCCTTGATTGCCCCCCATCCTCACCGGATCATCCCCCAATTGCCACTCAATCACCTCACCATAGCCCCTTGATTGCCCCCTCCTCGTCTGATTGCCCCCCAATCACCACTTGATCACCTCCCCATTGCCCCTTGATTGCCCCCCATCCTCACTGGTTCACTCCCCCAATTGCCACTCAATCGCCTCCCCATCACTCTTTGATTGCCCCCCCATCCTCGCTGGATCGCTCCCCCAATCGCCGCTCAATCACCTCCCCATCACCCCTTGATTGCCTCCCATCCTCACCGGATTGCCCTCTCAAACACCGCTCAATTGCCTCCCCATCGCTCCTTGATTGTCCCCTGGATCGCTTCCAACCTGGACTACACTGTACCCTTAAAAAATTCCTGGCTCTCATATTCTCGCGAGAGCAGCAACTGGGATTACAAAGCAGGAAGTGAAAGGAGCTCTAGAGCTCCTTTCACTTCCTGGGCTACCCAGCACAAGCGCGATTAAGGTAAGTGTGAAACTTTTTGTTCTTGTGTCAGGACAGGGGCGGGAAAGGAGATTGCAGGACAGGAACTTTTTTGTTGTTGTTGTTCCTGTCTGATAATCTCCCTAGTCCAACACCCAAATCATTATACCATACTGACTCTGGAGATCTATATATCTCCTGCTCTTTCTTGCTCTGTTCTTAATTGGAGCCTTCTGAGCCAATGTGAGGGGGTCCATACACTAAGCATTAAGTGAAGTAATTGATGACCAACCTGAAATAATGAGACCAGACACAGAAGATTGGGTTAAATAAGGGCCACTTTATTTGACCTAAACCCATTTAAACAATATGCGGATGAGCAAGAGAGGAGGAGTAACCTCTTTTGGGTCCAGCTGAGGCCAGGTGCTGCGAATATCTCCTCAATCTTCCTTTGACAAAAACACCTGACCCTGAGAGTAGTTCCAGGTTATGGGGCTGCTCCCCAGCTGGTCTTATTCTGAAAGGCAAAACCCAGGTTATTCCCTCCAAACTTTGCAAGACTTTGGAGCCAACCCACAGAAAGAGCCAACCCACAGATCAGCCCCTAAGGTAGGTTCCTTCCCCACCTCCTAGATTACAGAAACTGTGAATGCAGTTCCACAGCACCACCCTTCACCAAAAGGTTGCCAAGTTGTACACCAAACTCTAAAATTCTATATTTATTCCTGTTACTTGCCAAGTCACCCACTTCTTAATTACCCAAACTGAGCCAATCAAACCAGTCCTGCAGATACAGTGTGGGGTAGGCAAAACCACCACTACCCCGTAAAGAAGGGGAAAAAATCCTACCTGGCCCCAAAGTGACCAGATAAACTCACACTGCACAGAGGGCGGGTCACAAGATCAACAGAAAGAGATACTTGAGGGGGTGACTGAGGCTTATAAAACCTCTGCCCAGGGCCAATTTAAGGATCCTGCAGCACTCTGCAGGGGGCCCCATCATTGTGGGAGGGGCTGTCATAACCCTCCTTTTGCAAAAACATTATTAGTAATAATCTGAATATCCTGTACTGTGAATAGGGTAGGTTAGGTTACATTGACCTGAGATAAACATATGGGGACCCCAAAACAAAGTGTTACGGTGGGCCCAAAATTCCTTAAACCTGCCTCTGCCTCTTCCCCTCTTATGTGTTCTGCCTGGTGTGAAATGCTCCAAGTGCAAAGCATCCTGGCCTCTCTTCAGGGAGGCCATCAAACAGCTCCCTTCCCCCACAGCATCCTTCAGCCACACAGGTATGGGGACACAAACTTATATTTTACACTGTCACTGGACAAGTTAATTTTCCATTTGTGGGAATAAACTGTAGAATCTACCTTGTGTTGATCTTGCCTCTCCAAAAGATCTCTATATGTTCAGGTTTGTTGGTTACATGTATACATATGTGGATTCATATGCATGTGTGAATAGGGCATCCAGTAAGTTGATGACCTTGCCCAGGCATCTGATGTCTCTCTCTCTCTCCCTCTCTCTCTCCCTCTCTCTGGACTTTATCAGACATGGGGAAACACGGCAAAAAACTGTGCCCCAAATCATGTCAATGATAACAGAAAGGGCAGCATTGTCAGACACCTGTGTCCTTACCAGTTCCCAGGGCGTAGCACTGGCGCCAATGAGGCATCACTTTTTTTATTAACTGGCTAAGCCATCAATAACAAGGGACACCTTATTCACACCTGTGCTACACCCCCGGAACTGCTGGAGGACATCATCATCTGATAATGTCGCCCATTTCTGTTCTTGTTGTGTCCTTCTGATGTGTTCTTTCATGCATCTGATAAAGTTCTTTCTCAATAAATAGAAGGAATAGATCTCATTCTTTCCCATTAAATTCACTCAGATTCATTCCTTCAAAAAGCAGCAGGCTGTTCTAATTTCTAGTTCATGGCCATTAGTTGCTGGAGGTACTGGTAATTTATCCTGGCAAATATGGTTTCTTTGTAATGACTTCTCCTTGTCACACAGCACAGGACTCTTCAAAACACATTTTAAAACTTGTGTTTCTTCCCTTTCAGTTGCCTTCCTTACTCACTAAGGAAGTATTGATGCAGAACGATAAAGGAGGATTTACTATTTGAAATAGCTTGTTTTCAATGAGGGCCATCTGGTATCTTATCACTCTAATGCATACAAACATACAACAAAATATATATTATAATAACTATATACAGTTGGGGTGGCTTTTTATCCTCTTAATCCAGATGGTTTGTAATAATTTAGACTAACAGCATTTTATACTGCCCTTTAACTATAAAGCTAAATTCCTTACGCTTATGTTACACGACACTAATTCTGTATCACAAATTACTCTAAAGGATTTTTTCAAAAATAAAAAGGAAATTAGTGGTTAGTGCTCTGTCCAAAATAATGTGTCTTAATACTGATTGTAAATAAGGAGTTACAAGCAATATAGTTGCCTATAATTCATTATTTCTTTAGTTAATAAGAGAATTAAGATGCTAGATTTCAAAAGTAATATTACAGTGGGAACAACATCCTTTTTTTTTTGTCTAAGATGTAATACTTTCTAGTTTCTTTTAAAATGTATTCCTTGATATTTTAAAGACCTTTTAAGTAGGAAGTTTAAGCATTTATGCTATTCTCTTATTGTTTATTTTATTTTATTTAATTCACATCCCACCTTTTTCCTGCCATGGGACCAGAGGTGGCTATCAATCCTATCTTATAAATCCTAAGGGTTTTTTTTAAAAAAAAGAAAAAAGTAATGAAAAAGTAAAGTAACAAGTAGCAAGCATTTGTAATGAATTACGAAGCAAATTACTTTTAATAAGTAACTTTCCAAGTTCTGTCTTGCTCTCAGAGGAAAAAGCAGAGCTTGGAAAGTGACTTTTTAAAGAAAAAGTAACATAGGAGATTTTCAGACATGCCAAAATCCCTGTTTGCCGCGTGAGCAGCCTCCCGAAACTGCTGCGCGGCAAGGGTCTTCTTCGGACGACGCTGTGCCTCTGGCGAAACCGTCCGTGTCACTTCCGTGAAGCTTGGGACGGCTCCGCGCCATATTTCAAGCACGGGCAGCCTCCGTGATTGAAATATTGCGCGGAGCCGTCCCAAGCTTCACGGAAGTGACACGGACGGTTTCGCCAGAGGCACAGCGTCGTCCAAAGAAGACCCTTGCCGCGCAGCAGTTTCGGGAGGCTGCTCGCGCGGCAAACAGGGATTTTGGCATGTCTGAAAATCTCCATAATAGTGGTGTGTTGAAATAGTCCATAACTAAGCAATGGTAGGATGATGCCCAAACTAGAACTGGTAAGTAATGAATGAAGACAAAAGAACTACAGGTTACCTGCCATACCTGCAGGGGATACATTCCCAGACTTACCTTGAATACTTGAAACTGTATTAGGCAATAGTGAACCCCATAAAATCATATAGAAGATCTAGGAAATGCCTAGAGAGGCCACCTTTCTAGACATCTCCATCATGACTCCATGGTAACTTCCAGGAGAAGTTACCATAGATTTGTCTGGAGGACCTAGGGAATGCCTAAAGGGAATGCCACTCTAGGCAGCTCGGGTGAGACTCTATGGTAACTTCCAATGGAAGTTACCATTCAGTCACACTGCAGAACCTAGAAAATGCCTAGAGAGACCATATTTTTCAGATGATGGATAATTGAAACCACAGGTACTGGTCCCACATATACAGGGGGTAACCTGTACATCTAGAGCAGTAACTGGTTCATACTGCTGTCTAGCATCATATATAGCAATAGCATTTATATTTCTATACCACTTATCAGTGCCAAAGCAATCCCTAAGCAGTTTACAGTGTGTTAGCTAATTGCCCCCAACAAGCTGGGTATTCATTTTACCAACCTACAGAAGGATGGAAGGCTGAGTCAACCTTGGAGCCCTGTAGGCTCACAACTCACAACATTGTGGCTGCAGTACCGGCATTTAACCACTGTGCACCAGAGGCTCCCTGGTATATGGTTTGATCTTCTGACCACCAGAAGCCTATCTGACAGGAAACACAGATGGCAGAGTAGCTGGGAAGCTATGTGTACTTTCTCCCAGCTACTGAGATCAAGGACCTGGTCACTTAGGAAGAAGTGCTGATTTCCTTGTGTTTCAGACCACATGCCATTGTTTCTTAGATGCTGCTGTACTTCTGAACAGTTCCCTCATTCTGCATGCTGAGTGACTATGCACTATGTGCAATTTAATAGACCTATATATTAAGTAGGCATGCTCAAGGAACAGGCATTTTAACAGCAACAACAAGCTATGTTGCAGATGCTTCCACTTTCTATAGATATTTCAAGATATATTTTTTTAAAAAATCACTACAAATAGTTTAAGTGACACAATTTTTAAAATTCATTTCTTCATGAATTTATGCAAAAGTGAATCTCTGAAGTTTTGTCAAGAATATCAGTACTTACTTATTTCTGTATAGGTCCCCCCCCCCGGCTGAATCTACGGGGGGTATGCTCCTGGACTTAACATGTACTGTGGCCCCATCTACACAATGAAAAAAATTCATACGGCATTCAAAAGATCAATAATGTGTACATACGGACATTCAGATACATTCGTGTCTTTCAGAAGGGGGACCAGCAAATCCCTGGTAAAGCCTTCGAATTTGGAGTGCGGGAGGAACAGCAGATCTCGGCAAATAATCCATACAACCATTTGAATTTGCAATCATTTGTACACCCTGTTTGGACACATACAACAAGGCAGTGTAATCTGATTGGCTGGCTGAGCACAGGGGGTGGGGCTAGCAAAGAGGGGAATTGAGAGCAGCTGCCATGTTGGATTTCTGGCTAAGCAAGAGTCCAGTAAGTCCATGAAATGGAAATTTTTACATTTTTTCATTTTTATTTTATATTATAAATATGGAAAACTGACTGCCTGCATAACAGGCACCTTTTGAAATTAAAAACAAGTGGCAGGAGATTTAAAACAGCCACTTGAATCACTCGCTCCAGCTAGCTGGGCAAGGGGGGGGGTCATATGGAATTCGGGGGGTAAAAATCATGTAGGCAGATTGTACGCATTCGAATAGCTGCCTTTTCGAATTTTTTACCCTCCAAATGTGTTTTTTTTTCCCCATCATGTAGATGGGGCCTGAATAAACGATGGATAATAGCAAACTCTATTAAAATAAAGGACTTTCTGTACAAGCATACCTTAGAGTTGCATTGGAGGACCTAGTGATTTCTAGAGAGGACACTTCTCTAGGCATTTTCCAGCATGACTCTATGGTATGTGTCACTTATTTTGTATCCCTTGGATAACTGAAACCATGGATATTAGTACCGCAGATACAGGGGCAACCTAGATCATAGAATCATATAGTTGGAAGAGACCACAAGGGCCATCTAGTCCAACACCCTGCCATGCAGGAATACACAATCAAATCATTCCTGACAGATAGCTATTCAGCATCTGTTTAAAAACCTCCAAAGGAGACTCCACCACACTCTGAGGCAGTGTATTCCACTTCCAAACAGCTCTTACTGTCAGGAAGTTCTTCCTAATATTTAGGTGAAATCTCTTTTCCTGTAGTTTGAGTCCATTTGCTCCCTGTCCTAGTCTCTGGACCAGCAGAAAACAAGCTTTCTCCATCCTCAGTATGACATCCTTTCAAACATTTAAACATGGCTATCATGTCACCTCTCAATCTTCTCTTCTCCAGACTAAACATGCCCAGCTTCCTTAACCTCTCCTCATAGGGCATGGCTTCCAGACCACCCACCATCCTGGTCACCCTCCTCTGGACACATTCCAGCTTCTCAATATCCTTCCTGAATGGTCATGCCCAGAACTGGACACAGTATTCCAGGTGAGGTCTAACCAGAGCAGAATAGAATGGCACTATTACTTCCCTTGATCTAGACAATATACTCATATTACTGCAGCCTAGAATTGCATTGGCTTTTTTAGCTGCATCACACTGCTGATTCATGTTCAGCTTGTGGTCCACTAAGACTCCTAGATCCCTTTCACATGTACAAGCCAGGTGTCACCCATTCTATATCTGTGCATTTCATTTTTAGTGCCCAAATGTAGTATCCTACATTTCTCCCTGTTGGAATTCATTTTGTTAGTTTTAGTCCAGCTTTCTAATCTGTTGAGGTCATTTTGGATTCTGATCCTGTCCTCTGAGGTATTAGCCACACCTCCTAATTTGGTGTCATCTGCAAACTTGTTAAGCATGCCCTCTATTCCCTCATCCAAGTCATTGATAAAGATGTTGAATCGCACTGGGCCCAGGACAGAACCCTGTGGCACCCCACTGGTCACTTCTCTCCAGGATGAAGAGGAGCCATTGATGACTACTCTTTGGGTTCGGTCAGTCAACCAATTACAAATCCACCTAACAGTTGCCTTGTCTAGCCCACAGGTTACTAACTTTTCCCCAAGAATATCATGGGGGACCTTGTCAAAAGCCTTACTGAAATCAAGATACACTACATCCAATGCATTCCCTTCATCTATCAAGTTAGTAACTCTATAAAAAAAAGAGATAAGATTAGTCTGGCATGACTTGTTTTTGAGAAATCCATGTTGACTTTTTTTGTGATCATGGCATTCCTTTCTAAGTGCTTACAGACTGTCTGTTCAATGATCTGCTCTGGAATCTTTCCTAGTATGGATGTGCTGACTGGGCATTAATTATTTGAGTCTTCCCCCCCCCTTTTTTTTTAATGATGGGGACAAAATTTGCCCTCTTCCAGTCTGCTGGGACCTCTCCTGTTCTCCAGGAATTCTCAAAGATTATTGACAGTGATTCTGAGATTACTTCTGCCAGGAAACTGGCAAGATCTTTTGTTGGAGGGGAGCAGGAGAGGAATTTTGGGGGAATTAGGATTGTTTTTATTGAAATAAAATCATTCTACAGAATAATACACCTAACCGCAAAACGCTGTAACAATAACACAATTTTTTCCCAATCTCTTTTCTTAGTAATACAAAAAGAAAACTATCTATCCTAACACTAATACATTTTCCCTCTTAATCTAAATACACTATAATCACTCTCTTTTCTTTTCCAATAAACATTATATTTACACCTTTATACTAAAATTAGAAGTTACACATTACAATTATACATGTTTGGAAAATAATAATAATAATAATAAAAATAAAATATTTCCTTAAGTTATTGCTGGAGATGTCTCATTAAACCACAGCCAAAACTTTCTCCAATGATGGTTTGGCAATTTCTCTTTTTCCATCAAAGCTAAATTTTCAATTACGTTTTTAACATAAGCAGTGCCCTTCACATCCTGTAGATTTTGACTCTACCTCTCTTTTTCTTTGGAAAAATAATCCTAACATCACATAGAGGTTTACCAGGTGAAACGTGGACCAAGGCACTGTCCAAAAACTCACAGCTGGGGAACCAGACTCCTTCCTCTTCCTCTTTTGGCCTGCTGGCTTTCTGGGTGTGCCAAATCTGACCAATCCTTCTACATTTTCCGGGTGCTCTGGCAGTCCTGGGCAAAATGGACCTTTTTACAAGCATTAAGGTCTCATGCTATCGTTAAGTGGATTAATGAATGACTCACTTCCTGGTGTTGAGATTCTTACTTGAGTATGTGTTTTAGGGAATTTCCAAAGGCCCCTCTCTTGGTCTTGCATGAATCCCATTTTGCTTTTAGGGGATCCCAGTTTACTTGCAACCATGTGGATGGCCACCTTAACAAAATTATTAAATATAGCCAATTATTAAGAGCTGTTTAGGAGTGGAATAATGCACTGCCTCATAGTGTGGTGGAGTCTCCTACTTTGTAGGTTTTTAAAGAGAGGCTGGATGGCCATCTGTCAGGAATGCTTTGATTGTTTATTCCTGCATGGCAGGGGGTTGGACTGGATGGCTGTTATAGTCTCTTCCAACTTCTATGATTCTATGGTATTGTCTATATGGTCAAAATAATCCAAACCACATGTGAACGTACAGTGATCCATTCATACAACATGCATATAAATGTGTCATTCGGAGGGGGAAAGCCAAATCCACCACAAAGTCCATGTGCATTATGTCCAGGGCTTCATCTGGATTTTTTAAAAAGCTCCATATGACATGTGAATGTGTGATCATTTAAACACTCACATTCACACAGATACAAACAGGCAGTGTAATCTGATTGGCTGGATGAGCATGGGGTGGGGCTAGCAAAAAGGGAAAGTGCCTGAGGCCACCATGTTGGATTTTCAGCTAAGCGAGACTTTGGTAAGTCAATCGAACAGCAATCTTATACACTTTTTTCTTCCTTTTTATTGTAAATATGAAATATTGCTTGTGTGCAGCATGGTAAATGTTTTTTGTTTTTTTTTAATGGCAACGGCAGATTTAAAATCATGAGTAAATCACTCATGGCCACCATGTTGGCTAGAGGGTCATGTGGGGTTTAGGAGGCTCTTTTGACCATGAAGACAGGTCAAATCAGACCTATGATTTGATATTCCAAGATGGGGGCAATCAGGCTATATATCATTTCTACATAAATATATTTATTCCATCTTTTGAACATCTTGTGACATGTCTACTGTTTCTTCTATGGATTCTATTGGACATGTTCTAGTTTCTGCTTCTTTCACTTAGCAACCATAAGGATGGCTTTAGGACAGGATATGGATTTGAGACTGCCATGGTTGCCATGGCTGACGACCTTCGCTTGGGGATCGACAGGGGTAGTGTGAACCTGTTCGTCCTCCTGGATCTCTCAGCGGCCTTTGATACAGTAGATCATTCCATCCTCTTGGATCACCAGAGAGGGTTAGGAATTGGAGGCACTGCCTTCGAGTGGTTCCATTCCTTCCTCTTGGGCAGATCCCAGAGCGTGAGACTCAGGGACAGTTGCTCTACTAGAATAGAGCTTAATTGTGGCATCCCTCAGGGTGTCATCCTGTCCCCGATGGTATTTAACATCTATATGAAGCTTCTGAGAGAGATCTTTCAGAGGCATGGAGTGTGGTGTCATCAGTATGCTGATGACACCCAGATATATTTCTCCATGTCTCAGTCATCAGCTTTGACTTCAGATGGTGTCTCTCCTCTCAATGATTGTCTTACAGCAGTAATGGACTGGATGAGGAAAAACAAATTGAGACTGAATCCAGACAATACGGAGGTACTAACAGTTATGGGCCCGAAACCATGTCTGGGAATACAACTTCCAATCCTGGATGGAACCACATTCTCTTCCAAGGACTGTGTCCGCAGTCTGGGGGTGCTCCTGGACCCATCGCTCCAGATGTCTAATCAGGTAAATGTGACGGTCAGGAGTGCCTGTTATCAACTTTGGCTTATATGCCAGGTGCGCCCTTTCCTGGAAATCAGGGACCTCGAAACTGTGGTACATATGCTGGTAACCTCCCGTCTCGACTTCTGTAATGTGCTCTACATGGGGCTACCCTTGCGCTTGACTCGGAAACTTCAACTAGTTCAGAACATGGCAGCCAGGTTGATTTCTGGCATTTCCAGAAGAGAGCATATAACACCTGTGTTAAAAGCTCTCCACTGGCTGCCTATTAGTTTCCGGGCACAGTACAAAGTGTTGGTTATGACCTTTAAAGTCCTACATGGCTTGGGTCCAACTTACCTCCAGGACCGCCTCCTCCCGTATGATCCTTCCCATGCACTTCGGTCCTCTGGGAGGAATCTGTTACAACCTATGAAAACAAGGCTGTTGGTGACCTCCAGAAGGCCTTCTCTGCTGCCGCTCCCAGATTATGGAATGGCCTGCCGGATGAAATCTGTCTTATTACCACCTTAGACAGCTTCAAAAAAGCTGTCAAGATGGATCTTTTCCGGCAGGCCTTTCCTGAATAGCTATCCCGGTCCGAAGATTCGGCTGTCTTTTTCCTTGAGCTGCCATTGAATCATTTCATTTTTTTTCTCTCCTTTTAATTATTGTATGTTTTTAATCCTTTCTAATTTAATATTGTTTTAAGGGGTGGGTGGGTTAGGGTACTGATGCAATGATGGAGTTTTTATGCTGTAAGCCGCCTCGAATGCATTTCAGAGGGGAGGGATAGAAATAAATGATTATGATTATGATTATGATTATGTTTACTATTATGATTACGATAACAAACATTTAATCTTTTAAATGTAAATAAGAGCTGTTCAACAGTGGAATACACTGCCTCAATGGGTGGTGAATTCTCCTTTTTTTTTTTTTTTTGAGGATGCCGGTTTTTAAATGAGGCTGGATGGCCATCTCAGAAGAGTGCTGAGATTCTGTATTCCTGCATGGCAGGGAATTGGACTGGATGGCCCTTGTGGGCTCTTCCATCTCTATGATTCTATGAAATTACTGAACTTAGATTCATTTGTTTGAAGAAACGGTATGGCTTATGTTAAGCAGTGATGATTCAAAATGTTAAACAGATTTGACTGTCTGACTCTGATATAATTTTATTTATTTATTTATTTATTTATTATTAGGTGGTTCAGACAAATATGTAAATTATGTGACTGTGATGTTTGAAGCTACTATTACAAAACCATCAGGAAGAGTTGTATAGTGTCTTTTGCTGCATCATGTTGGTGTATTTATTTTATTTTATTTATTTATTTATTTATACCCCGCTCTTCAGCCACAAGGCTATCAGAGTGGCTTACAAATTGTTTTAAGCAATAGCAATTTACACATCTACACTGCATTAAGCAGTTTCCAATGTGTGTTAGCTAATAATTGTCTTACATTATAGTTTCATTACAATGGTTGTACAACACTGATGCTGATGCATTTTACCTGTTTATTAGACCCACTTTGTTGGAAATTTTAAACTGCTTTTTACTCATCATGGTTTTAAAAATAATTGGGAATGGCGTTGCTAAAATGTGTAACATATCTATTATTGAGGATGTTTGGACATAATAGATGAAAAGGTGGTATGCACATAGATATTAAGATCTCAACTGCTGTCTGTCAGCAAAAATCAGGACACTTCCCTTTTGAGTGTCAGAGAATAAACATAATTTTATGAAGTGCTTTTGTGGATATTTTTGATGATGGCAAAGTATTAGGCCAAAAGATGGGCAGGCACGGCTACAGAATCCTTCTGTGATCCTGAGCCTGGGTTGTTCTACAGATAATCCTTAAAAATAAATAAATAAATAAATAAATAAATAAATGCACTCTGGCCCAGCTTTGCCAAACGCTATGTTACAGTGTCATCCCTCATGGCATTCTGGCTTGCTTGAATGGAGGCCAGTCAGTGACTAATGCGATTACATGTCCAGGATCCTTTTAAGAGGAAAATGGTTTAGAAACCTGCAATTGGATTGAATGTATAATCCCCTGAAAGCAAGGTGGCTTTTCAAATCCTGATGCTGAACTAAATATATCTAGGAGCCCTTTTTTTAAAAGGAAAGGCAGCAGAAAGCCACAAAACTCAGTGTAGAGCTGTTCTGTTCTTTTCCTTATGAGTCTGAACCTGTAATACAGTTAAGTGCCTGTCAGTCTGGCATAGATCAAGTCAGTGTTCACCTCAGGCATCTCTCTGAGGTAAAAGAAAGAAACCATCCTGAAGCTGCATATATAAGCTTGTGAACAGTTCTTATGTAGGTTATGAGCCTTAAAATCCATGTTACTCCTATACATTTAAGCAGCCACTGGTAAAGGGGCAGATAGATGTAAAAAGCTGTGTGTTTCTCATGCAGCCAAGTTAGAATTACATGTATTGGGAAACTGTTTATTATCTCTGCATGAAGATACCAAACACCTGTTTATAGACACCTGCTCAATTTAATCAAAACACTTAGCCTCACATCATAGAATCATAGAATTGTAGAGTTGGAAGAGACCACAAGGGCCATCCAGTCCAAACCCCTGCCATGCAGGAATACACAATCAAAGCATCCCTGACAGATGCCCATCCAGCCTCTGTTTAAAGACATCCAAGGAAGGAGACCCCACCACGCTCCGAGGGAGTGTGTTCAACTGCCGGACAGCTCTTACTGTCAAAAAGTTCCTCCTAATGTTGAGGTGGAATCTCTGTTCCTGGAGCTTGCATCCATTGTTCCATGTTCTAGTCTCTGGAGCAGCAGAAAACAAGCTTGCTCCAACCAACTTCCGTGATTAGAAAACTGCCAAATATAACACTGCTGCATCCCCGCGGTTATGCAACTGTACCGGCAGAGGATCAGCAGGGCAGAGCCTCATCCGAAAGGGACGCCCTGCAGCGCAGCAGCCTCATAATGGGGACGAGGCTGCTAGCATTATAAACCCTCATCCGAAAAAGTCCTTAGTATACCAGTACTAACTGAAGAGACCATTCCAGTTAAAGTGAAATAAAAGGGTCATCTATATGAGAGAGAAAAAAAATGGATTGCTCTGCAGTGATAGCAATTCACAGCAGCTGTGATTTGTGTTAATCACGATCAACTTTTGTGATTAGAAAACCACCAAATATAATGCTGCTGCATCCCCGTGGTTACGCAACAGTACCGGCAGAGGATCAGCAGGGCAGAGTGTCATCCGAAAGGGACGCCCTGCAGCGCAGCAGCTTCATAATGGGGACGAGGCTGCTAGCGTTATAAACCCTCATCCGAAAAAGTCCTAAGGGAAAAGATCCCCATAGTTACCCTCCTCTTGCAGGCCTCCTGTTGAGCTAAAATTTTCCCCAGATATCACAGGAGATTTTGGCATCATGGGTGGGGTTCTAAGACACTCCCCCCGCATTTCTTAGGGTAACATACTGTTAAGAATTATGTGGCCAAGTGCACATCAGCTCCTAAGAGATTATTATTTCATGATGTCTCTATATTTAAATAAAATCATGTTTTTTTCAACTCAGAGGATTAGGTATTCATTCAGCCTGAGATTAGCATTAACCAGTAGTCTTCAGGAATTTAGTCAAAATGACTAAACATCTTGGTCATGCTTACTAAACCTCTTAACAAATGCTGTATCAATTTTCTTTGGGGATTCAGTGTCATGTAATCATAATACTGTGATTTTCTGTCATTCATGGTCCTACTGAGCATAACAGTTAGGCAAAAGAAATTACATAAACAAAGAAGAGTGTTACTCACTAAAAATTCCATAGTATTTAACTCAAGAGTATAGTTGCTAACCAAACTGGAATGTGACCAAAGCACTGGAGCTATTTTTATACACTGCCCACATACATTCCTCTTTCAGTGTCAGTCAGTTTAGGAACTTGTCACTTCTTGTCCTGGATATCTTGCAGGCTGCATTTCTTTGCTGTGAGGGGGGGGGACCCAGTGGTATGACCCACATGGCAACAATGGCTGGATTTCAACAGGGTTATCTGTACAGTTTAACCCAGAGAATATCTTTTAAGTTTGGTGCAGGTTGAACACTGGGCACCCCTAGTGAGCAGCATCTGAGGAGAAAGATGGATTCTTAACTGATAACATTATAGCAACTGAACCAGGGGTGCTTTGGAAGAACTATTCTGAATATTATACATGGCTTGAATTTCTGGTGCTGTTAAGAACCCAAGATCCTAATGGCCATTGAGCAAACTTGGGTCTGGATGGTACTGACAGAGCTGTCTTGCATCTCCCTCTAACAGAGACCTTCTTCTTACCCTTTGGTTGCTTTCTCAGTGAAATTGGCAAAGTGCTTCCCCCCCAGGTCAGGCTTAGGAGCCAAATAGTTTTCTGGGGTTCTAGTCTGGGAACCCTATTGATGGACAGTTTTCCATCTCAGGGATGAAACTAATTTATTAGCTCATTGCACACATCACAGTGAGTCAGAATGTTTACAGACAAAAGAACAAAACTTCTCACCTACCATGAACAAGCAAACATGCCACTGCAAGCTGTTGATTTGCTCTCACTGAGCTCCTCTGTCAGCAGGAGCAACTAAACAAGTCAGGAATTCTCTAGTCTGCATTTTTGTGTGTGTGGCATCTCTGGCTTGGTGATCTTATAACAGGCTAATCATAATCCAAAATGTGTTCTTGAGATAAGACTCTGATTTGTTGGGAGACCAACAAGCCAGAGATCCCAGTTTAGATGGCATGCTAAACAAGCTACAGATGGAAAACCTCTGGCTTGTTTTGCCACTCCTCTTTACTGTTATACTTTTGATTACTTGGTGAACTAAGTCTCATTGGTGTCTTGAATTAATGACCAACAAACTTGGATAGCATATTGGTACAAATCTTTTCTTGTGGGACATTGTAAGACTGTGTTTCCACAGATTCTATATTCCATTGTATTGATATTCTCTCTTCATTATTCCTAACTCCCACTCAGGTATGCAAAGTACCTAAACCTGCATAGCAACAATATGCTTCCTTCCTCCACTTCAAGAATTTTGGGAAAGCACAAATTAACAATTCGTCCCTACTTTCTAGGGGAGCAATGTGGTTGGTGTTAAACCAGGGCTTTAGAGAGACAGGTACAAATATTCACCTGCACATGAAGCTCAGTGATTGACCTTGAATCTGTCACTATTTTTGAGCCTAATTTACTTCACTGGATTGTGGTGAGGACAGTAGTGCAGGGAAGAACCTTGTACTGTCTTTAGTTCTTTGGAAAATATGTAATGTGGGAGAGAGAAGTAACAGCAAGATGAGGCTTTAGAAGCCTGTGACCTTCACATTTATGGGTATGTACCCTGAGCTCTTCCCATCAGCCCAGTTACACACAGGATGGGAAAGAAGGTGTGGAACATTCCTGTAATGTCATCTTGGCACTTCACCTGTGACTACATGGTTATTGGTGCATGAGTATGGTTAATATGCTTGTTGATTCCTTCTCTAGATGGTTCATACAGGAATGTATTTAATAAGCTACAATTATGGATGGCTACTGAAAGAGTTACATCCCAAATCTGGAGGGCAGGCAGGATATTTTTTTTAAAAAAATAGTGGCTTAAACCTGACATAGCTTAAGCTCTTAGTATGCCTTGGTCTTGTATTTTTACCATTTCAGTGGCTTTGCCACAAGACAGAAATTCTCTACCCTTGCATCCAGAAGAAAAGAGAGAGAAAAATGAAATAGAACATTGCATAGCAGGGTCTTGGGCTTTGCTCATTTCAGGCTGAAGTGCATGAACAAAAGTTGAAAATGTATAAATAAGAGAAATGGTAGGGCTCACATATGCTTCTCACATCTATCATACCTTCCCACCATATTTTTCCAGGCCTCTGAGTTACTTGAGTGACAACTTGAAGCACTCTCTTCTTAATCACCTGAATGCTACCCTCCACCCCCAAATATCCATGAGAAATCAAACACACTGTACTTTAAATGGTAGCAAGAAGAGCTATGCCCACTTGCAAAAGTGTTTATTATTTTACACATGTCATCCCAAGTAGAGTTGTTGATAAGGCTGTGCAGTGCTTGAGGGAAAGCAGTGTTTTGGCAAACCAACAATTATCCATGAGCAACCTGGAGTTATTTTGATCTAGTACAATCTTGCCAAAGGCAGTGATTGCTAAAAATACATCCCATGAGCACCCCTACATTGTTTTTACCAGAGTTTGTGTTAGATGCAGCATTATGAACATAAACTGCAGCCTATCTTTAGAGTATTTTTAAATTGCTGCTTATAATAATTGGGACCTTTCTCTCTCTCACCCACACACACCAGTCTCAACTATTGTTTAGGTCACTGGTTGAAGGTTTGCAAGAATGTCTCACATAATGAAGATACTTTATTCTTTGTCTATAATCTCAATGCAATATATGGACATGACTCCCAGTAGTTCCCAACCGACTGAAAACCCGTCTTAGACTTTTTTTCCAATAGGATATTTCTTTCCACCTTTAAGGGAGAGTCTTTTATCTGGCAATTTAATAATGTTGCTAGTGTTTGCTATATGAAAAACATGTGCCCCATGTGACAATGTTGACAAATGGCTAAGGATATCAACAGCAGTTATAAAAAAGGGCAGCATTATATTCAGTGGATGATTTAAAAAAAAAACACTAAAACAGTTTAATAACTCACCCTGAAAGCTTATAAAGCCTGGCAATGTGGCTTAAGTGATAGAATATATCTGAAGGACATTCAGTTCATGCAAATTTCACCATGTATGTGTTCTTCCATCTAAGGTTGTCAGATCAACAGTATCCAATCCCTAAGTTTTCAGTGCCAAAACCCAAAACTGGGGGTAGGACCTTAGGATGCTACAGTGGCAGGTTCAGCTAATGCCATAGGGATGGGTTCTTGTGGTGTCTGAGCAGGTATGGTTTGGCAGGAGGGTTAGAACTACATATGGGTCTGTTCATTTCAGAAATGGGAATGAGAGCAATCAGAGTAAATGGGCTCACAATTTGGATAAAACCCAGCTATGTATAACCATGTAATATGGAAACCCAGAGAAGGAACATACACACTAAGCAGTTGCAGCCATTCCTGCTACAACCCCCATCTTGAACATCTTTAGCAACAGCACATGTGACTTCTAGGGAGTTTTTCCAGACTCTGTGGTGCTTCTGGGCCTTATGGAAGTTTCATTGCCAGGAAGTGTTTCTCCCTGAAGGCCTTGTGGCTAGGTCTTGCAAAACAAGAAGATTCATGAGTTGTGATGCTGCTGCTCCACTCCCTATCTTATTTCAAATGAAGCAATGGGCCCAAGTGCATACACCCACTGTTTCTGTTCCTGGTAGAATTGTCAGTTCAGGATCATCCCAGGCCCTGAGTTTTCCAGGCCAAAACCTGAGACCTAGGGATGGTCCCTGGTGATGTCATTAAGTACAAACCACAGTCGCTCAAGCTTGTCATTGAAATGCACACACACCATATTTTTTTCTGTTTGGAAATTAAGACTTAGCTAAAGGGGCTATTTCCAGATCAAAGTGAAATTAGGGAGATGATCCCTTCTCATTTACTTAGGGAGAAAGGATAAAGAATATGCCACATTGCATCCCATTTTGGGAGACTGGTGAGATACAAATGCAATAAAATAAATTTAAAAATTAATCCAGCTTACTTGCTTATAGCTGGAAACTGGATGCAAAGTGGAGTGTGAGCCCTGACACTACAAAGACTGTGAGGGGAAGAGGAAACTCACTGAGTAAATGCATATACTCTCTCCTCCCTGGAAGTCTTTGAAAGTTGCAAGGAAGTCAGAGGGCCACAGAGAATTTACACCCGAGAACTGGTAACCCTAGTCCCTGATCCCCTTCTCACTTTTGGCTTTCTGGTGCATCAGCATTGCACAATGTGTATTGCACAATGTAGTGCACAGCATTGCACTACATGGGAAGGATTAAGAAAGTTGTTCATGTTTTAAGGTTAGCTCACATACAAAAAATCAAATCCTCCTCCAGTGCTTGTCATTCTGAGATCTGTGTCCCTTCCTGATGACCTCAAGAAGCAAAATATTTTCCTGAAATCTCAGCTGGCACTCTGGAACGCTGGCAACCTTAGCATCAGCCACATATAATATTCACAATTATACAGTGGCCCTTGCTATCTGCTGGGGTTTGGTTCCAGGGTTTAGATACCAAAATTCCTGGGTGCTCAAGTCCCATTAGATAAAATGTCATAGTAAAATGGCGCCCTTTCTACAAAATGGCAAAATCAAGTTTTGTTTCTTGGATTTTATATATATATATATATATATATATATTCAAGCTGTGAATGGTGGAACCTGTGGATGCCAAATCCATGGATACAGAGGGCTGACTGTATATAACTATAAACACACACACACACGCACACACACTGTACATCAGAAATGGTAATTGTGTGTCCTCCATATGTTGTTAGACTACAACTCCCAGCATTCCTCACCATCAGATATGCTGTCGAGGACTGCTGGGAACTGCAGTCCAACAATGTCTGGAAAATTGCATGATTCCCACCTATGCTGTACAACTACCACATATAATTATTTATACATTGTATTAGTGGAATTCTTTTTTTAAAAAGTCCACCACAGAACCTTTTAAAAAATTATATTTTAGATTAGCTCTCAAAAAATGTTTTCCCCACTTTACTTCACACATAAAAATTGTTGTAAGTGGCAGTGGTGGGGGTTTGGCAAGAATGAGTATTTGCCTTTCCTACAATGATAAGAGCTTTTAAAACTTCAGTTCTGTAACCTGATGCAGTAAGAGTGCTTTCAACTGAAATGAATTGTTCTGAATTTTTAATATCCATCCACATTCCTCTTGCAACCTTCTACAAAAGCAGGACTCCATTTTGGCAGCCAAAAATTTGCATTATCATACTAGGAAGCTATTAGCATACATACATTCTTAGGATCATGAGGCCTTTGCTTGTCTAGGCCACACATATACATATTCAAACTCTTTCCAGTGGTGGAACAGTTCACATACAAACCCTTTGCAAATTTCTCTCACCAGGAACACTTACAAAACCACACATCTGTTTTAAATTTGGGTACTTTCAGAAAAGACAACATTGGCCAAAGTAAATGACTACAACAATAACAAAATAACTTGGTCTTGGCTTGCCTTGTGACATTTGAAAGGGATTGTCCTGAAATACATAATAAAACCCAAGTCCCAGAATTTATTTCTTCAAGACTGGCACCCCTGTGAAAAAATATGTATCAGCTTCTACATGTTGGGTGCCATTTTGACAGAGTGCACATTAAGAAATTTGTGTGTGGAACTGGCCATTCCATTGAGACCGGTTGGGTGCCTGTTCCAATGATGGTGTTAAGAAATGCCCTGTGCACATGGACTGCTGTTCAGTCCATTTCTAGTTTGAGAACAACTAAAGCCCAGGGCACAGTGCAACACATTTTAAATATCCCTCTCCCCATCAGTAACATTTATGTGTTAAATGTAATTATAACAACAGAATGAACTGGACATTTGTGATGAAATGACTATTTCAATCCTACTTGTTAGAATCGTGTGCAATACAAGGAGAGTGGGGAACTACAATGACTGTAAGTTACTCTATTTCTCTCTGTGAATGGATGGAAAAGTACTTACAAAGCTACACATCATTCATTTGCTCCACATCTTTCGCACAAAGAGACTCCAACTTTCAAGGTATAGCATCTCCAGTTAAAAAGGACTGAGGCTTTGTATGCTGCTGTGAATTGGAATGGACAATACTGGACTAGCTGGACCAGAGATAGGATTCAGCATAAGGCATGGTCATATGAACTGTAAATTATATGATCCTGCAACTCTGAGTTCTTATGCCCATGATATTCACTTTCTAAAACTGTTCTATTAGAGTAAATAGCAATTTTTCACTTTTATGGAAGTAAAAGGGTCCACTTGCTGGCGAGAGGATTCTGGGCATAATTCCCCCCCCCCAAAAAAAACCCTCTGAAATGGTCATAACAGTACTGTGGTATCTAAAATCTTCCAATGATGATGCCAGCCAATAACAATCAACTATGTTCTCTCCCATTTTGCCCCATTCGAGGTAAACTTTAAACCAGGCACCTTTTATCTTTTCAGCTATTTGTGGAAATTTAATTCCATCATCCCTCACCACTGGCTGATGGGACCTGCAATTCAAAAACATCTGTAGAGCTACAAGATGACCACCCATGTTCTAGAGTGGTACAAGTTAGAACTGGTTTTTGCAAAGTTAAAAACAAAACCCTAGCATTTTACTCTACCTAGAGTGATGACCAAACTAGAGTGCCCAAGTTTAGCCCTTAAACAGAGATCATTTGTTTGTATAGCATGGGTCACCTATCACCACCACTTACGACTCCTCAAATGCTTTCATCAGCGCTGTATACGCATAATCCTAAATATACATTGGACTGACTATGTGACAAATGTTGCTGTCCCTGAGCAAGCAGGGATCACCAGCATTGAGGCCATGATATTGAGAACACAGCTACACTGGGCATGGCACATTTCTAGGATGGAGGACCATCACCTCCCAAAAATAGTACTCTATGGTGAACTCACCCCGGGTCAGCATAAGAGGGGTGCTCCAAAAAAGCGGTACAAGGACTCCCTGAAACAACATCTCAGGCTCGGCCAAATTGATCACCAACAATGGTCCACCCTGGCCTCACATCAGGAGGCATGGAGACACACTATCCACAATGCTGCAGCCTTGTTTGATAATTCACGCCGAACAAGTCTTGAAGAGAAACGAAAATACAGACAGAATCACAACCCAGAAACATCACCCAAGGAGATCTTCTGCTGTGCTTTCTGCAACCGGACTTGTTTATCTCGGATTGGCCTTTTCAGTCATCAGTGCGCTTGCAGAAAGTGTGGGATGAGTCCTTCCTGAATCTTCCTTTGTGAAGAAAAGCCAGAGATAGCATCAACTAGCACTGCATATATTCAAGACCAATAATTTTTAAGTGACAGTGTCATAGCAATGTATCAGGAATGAGGTATGTTAGAACACAGTTGTACTCTCAAAACTAGGAAGGTAATCAGCTTCAGCTATGTAAAGAAATGCCATTGGTACAAAAGTAAATATTTAATGGAGAATGCAGAGATGAGTGTATAAATGTTAAGAGCTAAGTACATTACTAAATCTGCAAGGACAATTAACTTTTGGTCTGTTTACATGTAGCTGGGGTTGTCTGCAATAATAGCCTGATTTACTGAATATGCTTTGTAAGCTTTTGTGCTAATGCCTCTTTGATTGTTCAGTTATTGGAAATATTTACGCTTGCCAGAACAATAAACTCTGAAGGGTTGGGCTTTAAAGTCCACAGAAACGCAAGTACTGAATTGCCTTCTTGTGATACTGAGATTTGATTCTGCTGTACCTATGAACTGACTGACCCAGAAATTATTTTCTTTTGCTGGAGTAGGATGTTTCTGCTTTAAACTATTGTGCTGGGTACAAAAAGCTTAATTGTAATCTACAACATAATTGAATTTGGATCTTAAAAAGAACCAGTTTTGAAAACACTTAAAACATGATTCACTGTCATCGCAAACAGAGGATGCTGTCTCTGATGTTGGAACACAAAAGAGGATGACTGTATAATTAGCACACAGTTCACTTCAATCAGATTTATATCCATAATTGATATATCCACAAAATGGTAGAAGGGTTTACATTAGAATGGCTCCAGCTGAGTAACCAAGTGAGTTTCTGTCAAATTTCCTCATCCAAGCCAACAATGTCCCATCTCCCTCATCCTTAACTCTGGCAGGCTCCAAATCTCCCTACTTCCTCCACCTCTCCTTTTAGAATCATAGAATCATAGAATTGGAAGAGACCACGAGGGCCATCCAGCCCAACCCCCTGCCACGCAGGAAATCTTGATCAAAGCATCCCCGACAGATGGCAATCCAGCTTTATTTTCCTTCTCCCCTTAGATATTTCCCACTCCCCCCTTCCTTCCCTCCACCCTTCTGGGTCTTCTCCAGTCTCTTCTGGGTCTTCTTCCAGTCTCTGGCCTTCTGCTCTCCCATACTTTATTTCCTAGCTTATTTGCCATCTCCATAACTCTATCCAGGTATTCTGAAACTTAAGTAGAATAAACTGATTGGGGGCAGGGACTAGCCCTGCTCCTTCCATCATAATTTCTTGTTAACTGCAGACAAGACAACTTCCAATTTATGGCAATGCTATGAATGAGAGACCCGCCAAGTTGCCCTGTGAATGAGAGACCTCCAAATTACTCTATCATCAATAGCCCTGCTCAGATCTTGCAGAGACCCCTCTAAATGTGGAAGGTAACTTCTAAAAGGGAGACATTCCACTATCCACAGAAGTGCTCCACAAAACTTTGCATGCTAATTCTGTAGAGTTAAAACTGATGTACTCACTTAAGCAAGTGCTGATTGAAGAAGGGTGTGTGTCTACTGCTACTTTGTCACAAAAGCACTGGTCTGTTCACTCTGTTTTACAGCTTTTCCTTACTATAGTTCCTGAAAGGAAAGGGAATTTGAAGGCATTCTTCCTTCATCTCATGAGGTTAAAGGTTAAGCAGAGACTTCCACTTTCTCCTTCCTTTTAGCTGTCAATATTACTCATTTTGGCCACGTTGTCCCCATTTGTGGGGCTCAATCCCCAGAAATGCTCCAATGGGAACCTACCTTATTATCATTTAGATACCCCACAAAGGCTTCAAAAAAATAAAAATAAAAATAAAAATAAAAATAGGCCTTTAAAGGATTTTAAACTCTAAAGTGAAGTGCATCTTCTATGGCTGTTAACACTGTCTAAGGGCCCATCTACACAGTAAAAAAAAAAAATCGTACGGCGTTCAGAAGATCGATCATCCATGCACACAGCCGTTCAGATGTATATGTGTCATTCGGAAGGGGGGCTAGCGAACCCCCCCGTAAACTACGTGAATTCGGCATTCAGGAGGATTAGTGAATCTCGACCTAAAATCCATACAGCCGTTCGTATTGCCAATTGTCTGCACACCCCGTTTGCACATATACGGACAGGCAGTGTAATCTGATTGGCTGGCTGAGCAGAGGGGGCGGGGATAGCAAAGAGAGGAATTGGGAGTGGCCACCATGTTGGATTCCCAGCTAAGCGAGAGTCTGGTAAGTCCATGAATTTTACATTTATTCCTTTTTATTTTATTTTGTAAATATGGAAAACCGACTGTCTGCATAACAGGCACCTTTTGTGGTGGGAGATTTAAAACCGCCACTTGGATTGCTCGCTACAGCCAGCTGGGCAAGGGGGGGTCATACAGAGTTTAGGAGGGATAAGAAATCATGTAGGCGGATCATACATATTCGAACGGCTGCCTTTTCAAATTTTTTAACCCCCAAATGGATTTTTTAAATCATGTAGGCGGGGCCTTAGGTTCTTTGATTTGTTATTGTTGATGCATTTTATTTGTTTTCCTGATTGGTTTTGAGGGATTTGCAGTTTGGCAGAGAAGGCTAAAGACCTCATAAAACTACAAATCACATAGGAAGAAGCCAAGGCAAACAATCCAGTTTCAAACTGGATTATTTGTATAGTGTGGATTTGGCCTCAGGGTACTGTGGGAATTTGCCTAATACAAAAAAAAAGAAGTACGGTATTATTTTTACCTCTAGAGTGGTTTGACAGGAGAAGGTACAAAGAAACATAGGAATGAAGAAAATATGTATATAAATATAAGTTCTCAACTGAGTCCACAGATTAATTTAAAATGCATTCTTTCCACTAGAGTGAATTCTGAACAAATGACATCCATGGAATCTGAGATCATAGGCAATTGATTAAATTGCCTATGCCAAATAAATATACTACAGGTGTTACATCACTAGTGTTTTCCCCCACTAATTTAGAATATTAATAATATATATCTAGAAAAAAAGAAACAGTCACCAGAAATTTTATAACATTTATCTTGATCTTCTGTCAGCATTAAGTCAACATTACATTATATAAATAAAAGCAGGACTAATTGAAATCACATGCAAATTCTGGACTTGCACAATTGCCATCTGCAGGAGAAACTCTGACTCTTTAATGTAATGTGTACATTTGAACAAGGTCCAGAGTCTAGTGGTTGTGTTTATATGATAAATTGGATGGCAACTTGACATACCTCATGAATCACAGAAGCCAAACAATGCAACGTCACACACTCCACTCCACTCCCCATCCCTCTTAGATGGGAGAAGGAACTTCACAATGCTCCCCCCATTTGATAATCAAATTACACTTCATTTATTTCCAAACAAATTTACAGCCCGTTTGTCAAAGAACTCAAATGCCCAAGCCAGGTCCATTGGTTGCAGTTCTGCCCTGCTCCATTAGGCACACAAGAGATTATCAGACAGGAACGCAAAAAGCGTTCCTGTCCTACAATCTCCAGACCCATCCCTGTCCCAGCACAATAACCCTCCCCATCAGACTTACCTTATCTGTCCAAAGGAGGCCCAGAAATGAATGGAGCTCTAACAGAGCTCCGTTCACTTTCTGGACTGATATCCTGCCCGTTTTCATGTGAAGACGCAAGGATGGGAAATCCAAAAGAAAAAGAAAAATGCACAGAAAAAAAGTAAACAAAAGCACATATACACACTAAAATAAAAAGTAACCTAGGGAGGGTACAAAAAAGAGGGTAGCCTACCTGGTTCTTGCGACCCTCCCAGAAGTGTTCTGGCAGGACCATCCATTGACGCTGGAATCATGAGTCAAAAATGGTGTGAGATTTCAGATGCTGGCAGTGCCAGCACCAAAATGGGATGGGTGAGCCATTGACAGCTCTGGCTCATCAATAAAAAGAAATGCCAGAGTAACGATAGCGGAACGCAAAAGGATGACATTGGAGATTATCAGACAGGGACAAAAATAGCGTCCCCATCTCGCCATCTCTCTCCCGCTCCACTCCTGTCCCTGTAATGCTATAAAAAGAAAAGTTTTCAGACCTACCTTTGCCACTTCTTTCCCTCCCCCCAGCAGCCCAGGAGTGAATGCAGCTCTCATAGAGCTGTATTCACTTTTCGGAATGGAAATCCAGGCTGTTTCTCATGAGAGGAAGATCATGTGGGAAATTCAAAACGAAAAATAAATGTCAAAAACTCAAACCAAGCACAAAAACGCACTTTAAAAAATACAAGTAGCCTGGGGAGGGTACGAAAAAGTGTGTCACTTACCTCCTTGTCTTGATAGCACCCAGAAGTGTTTGGCATGGACCTCCCAGTGACGCTAGCATTGCACCAGCATAATGGGGCACCTTTTCACTCACCAGTTATTCCATTACAGAAATGGAACAACAGATCAATTCACAGCTTAGCGCATGAATAAAAAGGAGTGCCGGGGGAACGAAAGGCACATGGGAGCATGACAACCTGTGAATGACTTAGTCTGAAAGGGAAGCCCTTTCACAATCTCCTGGCATCCGTGTGCTGCTATATTTAGGTCATCTGATAATCTCTACTCTGTGATATTGGCATCCTTTTGCATTCCACTGGCATCATCTTGGCGCCACATTAGCACATCTGATAATCTCCACAGTATGAAGAGGAGTGTTCAGAATCACATCATTCAGACTGGAAAAGGCAAGTCAGTGTCAGGTGGGCAAAATGATGACTTCCCCATCTGTAAGGCTAACTCTCTCTGTTAAACTGCCCAGAGGAAAGGGGTGATAGAGCAAATGGAGATATCTGCTCGGGCTTTCCTTCTAGGCAGTATTTTTGGACCTCTGTCCTCTTTTCTGTGGTGCTCAGGAGGGGCATGCAAGCAAGGAAGGTTAGGTAGGAGCAGCCTCTGCCTTCTTTTACGTCCATGTTTTCCTGTCCATCCCCCGCAATGGCAAAGCTCAGATGAGGTGGTACCATGGGGTTGAGCTGGAGACGTAGGAGTTTCTTGGCCGGGGAATCTCTATTTTGCCCCCCAGCCTCTGCTGAAGGAGGAGTAGAAAGGAATTAATTACTTTTTATAGTATGATTACTTTACGGTGATTCCTTTTCTTCTCCGAAACAGGTTCTTTTTCTTCCAAAAGAAACTAAAAGTGTTATGCATCCCTTTATTAAATAGATATTGTAACTCTCAGTATACCCCTGCAGGAGCATTTTTAACACTATATTTACAGTATTCAGAGAGGGTAACAGAAAAGAAGGAACAGCCACTGTTTCCTCCTGTTTTCACACTCCCTTGTCTACAAGTTTGTCACAAAGAAAGAAGAGAGTGTGAGTGAGGTAAAGAATCAGAGAAAGAAGTAGTGGCTATTTCTTACAGGAACAGCTACAGCTTCCCTACAGTTAACCAGCTGTTCCTTCTCTTCAGGAAAGAACTGGAGAACTGGTACTTCCTCAGATCACTCGCCTGCTCATTCCCTCTGGAAACCATTCCAGGTATACCTCAGTTCATACACATTACTACTCTAACAGATAATCAAGCATCGGAGTTAGAAATAACATAGAAAGAATAGGGAACACACAACACACACAAACAACCCACAAAAAGGAAGAGTAATTCAACATGTTTCAGTGAACATTTTATTCAAAGTTGAAAATGTGTATAAGTGAAATGAAACAACCAGGTCATGTAAGCCTTACACAAGTAAACAAAAACATCATTTTGAACCTTCTAGAGACCATTTGAAGTCTTCTTTGAAAATACAAGGAGGGCTCTCCCTACCCCCTTTCTTTTATCATATGTCATCTCACTGTAGCAATCAAAAATGAGCACAGTTCTATGAGTTTTCTATGAACAGCTCAGATGAGTCACTATATTCGAACATAAAGGGTTAACCTATACCTTACTGAACTGGGTGGGGGCTTTGGGAATCTCCTACAGCTACTTCCCATCTCTCTCACTGTCATTATCTGCCTCCTGGGCAGAGTTAATCAGCTCTATACTGTAAAGATGTTTTAGTTCCAGTAAACCTTTGTTACCAACCTAAAGAGTAAGTCTTCTTCCAGATCTGTTGTTAAATATAGGGAGCTGATTCACAACTAGAGCTTTAAGCTTGATGGATAGGATCCCTTTGGCTGGCTGCTTAGAAGCTTTTCTCTTCGACCAAATGGGAAGAGTTGGAAAGAGTCTGCTTTTAGCTCATAAGCCTTCATAAAAAGATGTTTTGCTCTCAAGAGCTTCATTAACTTGATATATGGCTCCACTTACCTGTGCATCCTCTCTCTTTGGGCAATGCAGTGGGAACTAATGTACTACATCCTTTTAGACAGCCAGTGGAAATTATTTATTTATGTTTTCGTTGTGTTGCCTACCCTGATACCCCCACCCTTCCAATAATTCATCAATAAGCTATTTAATAAATTAGCTTTATTATTGGCCTTCCATGTAGTCGGTAGTAGAGCAGGGCCTCCCAAATGCAAGGACTCAAGGTGTGCTCAGAAAACCTGAGGAAGAGGCCAGCCCAAATTTTTAGAAGACACACCTGGGTAGTAATTATGCAATCCCCCTTGGATTGGTAGTTAGGGTGGATACGGGCTAATTCTCCTGGACTTCAATGAAAGTAAGTCATTCACTAATTCAATCAAAGTGACTGGACACTCTTTGCCCTGCAGAACTGGTTTCCCCTCACACCTCTTGTAGAACAATGGAAGGTTGCCTGACACACATCGGTCTTAATGTTTTAGCCATTAGCAATCGTTAACACAGCTGGAGCCCCCATTGTCCAACTGTGGGAAACTCCAGCAACCATTGTATTCCACTCAAAACACCCTTTCAGGGGGAATGTCAAGTATAAATAGCACCTCAAAATATTGCCAAAGTGTTCACAGTTTCTCCCAGCTCATTACTCTGCCAGTTTGCTGTGAGACCCTCAACATTGCATTCTGAGTACCTTCTGCTACACAAATCTCTGCTCTTTGGATAGATATAGTATAGCTCATCACCCCAAACTCTATTCCTCTATCCCAATATTTCCTGTTCTCTTTGCTAGCTTTGTGCTTGAAGCTTGAGTGGATGCATGTGTGTATGTGTGTTCCTGAGATTATTTTTCAATAATAAGAATTTTTATTTTATTTCCTGGCTATGAGTCTTATCAGTTAGTACCGGTATGCATAGGTCAACAGATCCCATAGTTACCTGGCCTCTCGCGGCCATATTGAGCTAATTAAATATTCCCCATATCAATATGTGGACACAAATGGGGTTTCCATGAACCGCCTGTAATTTGGGTAATAAGTCATTAAATATTTATATCTGATCCTGTATCCAAAGACCACAAGAACCAGCATGGTGCAGAGGTTTGAATTCAGGTGTGGGACACTGAGATAACAGGGTTTGAACTACCACGTAGCCATGGAAACCCAGTGGGTGAGCTTGGGCAAGAAAGTCACACTCTCTCAGCCTCAGATGCCTGCAACAACAAACCTCTACTGAACAAATCTTGCCAAGAAAACACCATGACCCCACCCTTAATGACCTGAAGGCACACAACAAACAGCTTGTTTTAGCTACTATAAACCACATTGAGTCCTGAACTGGAAAAAATGTGGGATATAAATTTAACAACAACAACAAATACTGCTTCCAAAGATCTCAGGGTGCTATACAATAAAATCATTTTAAACAATTTAAAACTTAAATCAGTAAGAGAAACTTTGCAGTCCCAAACATATTAAACTAGCACATTAGAACAAGTTAAAACAGTTATAAAACATGTACCGTGCATGTGCAGATTGGTTAAATAAAGTGAGCAAAAAGTGGCTGCATTTTAGAGCAAAAGGAGGTGCCAGTACTTTTCCCTGTTCACTCATGATTTCTGAATTAGTGGAACCTTATTAGCCCACTGAAAAGGCAAAATATTAGCTCCTCATATGAATGGAGGATCTGTGCCCCCGGGCAGAATAGTAAAAGAGAGGTATATCTAAAAATGTAAGCTGTGAATAATGCAAACTGGGTATGTCTCTTTCTCTGGCTTTTCTTCACAAACAAAGATTCAGGAAGGACTCATCCCATGCTTTCTGCAAGTGCGCTGATGACTAAAAAGGCCAATCTGAGATAAACAAGTCCGGTTGCAGAAAGCACAGCAGGTCTCCTTAGGTGATGTTTCATCTCAGGTGTTTATTACTCCAGACTCTTTTGTAAAGTCTTCCAAATGCACTATATGCCTTTGCTAATCTGTGATCGATCTCTTTGTCAATCTTGGCATCTGAGGAGATTATGCATAAACTGTCTGAGGGCTTGCACTAGGGAGATTTCCACACTATACTGTTACAGTGTTACTATTCCATTTTAACTGCTCTGGTTTCCTCCTGTGGAATTCTGGGGTTTGTAGTTTAGTGAGGCCTAAGAGCTCTCTGGCTGAGAGTTGTAAATGCCCCTCCCTAAACTGCAAATCCCAGGATTCAACAGGAGGCAGCCACAACAAATAAAGTGGAATAGTAACACTATAACAGTGTAGTGTAAAAATCTCCTAAGACTCTAAACTATCTAGTCTGTGAGCTGCTCTTTGCTGATGCTGCTGCCCTTGTTGCCCACACAGACGCAACTCTGCAGCGCCTAACATCCTGCTTCACAACAGCTGCAGAGCTGTTTGGGCTGGAAGTCAACCTTAAGAAAAAGGAAGTTCTTTACCAGCCTGCACCACAGGACCAACACCATCATCCCCACATTGCTGTCCCCAAATCTGTGCTTAAGTCTGTTCAAGCTTAGTATGGAAATACTTGTAATATTCACCAGCTGGGGTCTAGAACTCTCACACCTCCAGTCCCTGACATGTAAGTTGGGCATTCAAATGGTATAAAAGGTTTGGCTGTAGTGGCCAGTCAAATATGGTCCCTACAGGGAACTTGGGTTTATTGTTGATCTATATGTACACAGAGAGAGTACATCTGAGTGTATACCCAGTAATGAACCCCACACATTCTGAGCATTCCAGAAGAGTTTGTTAGCTTTTGCTAGGTAACAGCCATACCAAATGGTAGATGAACTTTACTTCCAATACTCACAGGTAAACTCACTCTGGGTACAAACTTCAGGTTTTATCTACTCCCCCTATTTCACAAGGCGTAGAATTTGAGCCTTATGGAGGGACTTGCATCGTAGCAATAGTGGCAGCAGTTTGCATAATGAGGTTACATCAGTGCCTTCCTGTATTTTTTTTTAAATATTACATAGCATTTGTGAATTTTCTTGGATGTAAATCTTATAGAGTTCAGTGGGTTTCATATTCCCAAGTAAATATACATAACATTGCACACTAACAGCCCTATTCTACATGTTTATTCAGAAGTAATTCCCACTTGGGGTTCAGTGGAGCTTCCTCCCAAGTATGTACATGGCTGCAGTCCTCATTTTGCAGTTAATTAGGGTTGAACTAATAATTCCTTGTGGGCAATGAGCTTGGCATACTCGCTGCCCGAGTTTCCACAAGCAATGACACATAAGAGCACATGATAGGGTGTTTGGAAATAGGTATGTTATTAGTTTGTATTTGTTTGAAGGATAATTAGACTGTGACAGAATGTTTTTAAAGTATTACCGGTATATAGAGTCTGAAGACTCTTCTATTGATTCATAACAGCTATGTGAGCTTCTATATCCAGTTCAGGACAGTGCAATTGCTTCGTCATTTAAGGCAACTTATTAAATCATGAGTCACTATGGAAAACCATTACATATGAAATTTTTTAAAATATTCAGCTCAAAAACATATGACAGGCTGAGAAAAAGAATCTTCTTATTCGTTTTATGAAAGGCTCAGGAACTGTTGAATCTAGCAGTATAGAGACAACTCAGTCAAAATAAAGTTATTTAGTTTTGTTCTATTTTGCTTGGGTTGTGCTCTGTGCTTTGGGATTCAAAATTACTTGCTACTAAAGTAAAATAAAAATGCTGTTGCTTGACTAAAACCACACTAAAGAATGAAATGGAACATGCCCTGTTACTCAAGTTATGTTTGGGTTAAAACAAGATATTACTTACCTATTAAACATGTGTCCTATAACATATTTACTGATATCCTGGCTCCATCCTATCATTTTCACTGTACAGATAATGACCTTTGCTCATGAGGTACCTCTGTCAATTATTGGGGGGGGATGCATCTTCAAATATTTATAGACATTCGTGTTATCAAGATTACTGCTCTACATGAAAACTGTGTTAACAACAACATTAAAAAAAAGACTCTAGAATACACAATGAACCAAGCCTAAAGACTCTTCTTCTTTTGCAATATGGTAGTTTAAAGAGAATCTGAGTTTGCTCACACTACTTTAGGTGTGTTTAGACACAATGCTTCCTGTAAGATACAGCAATAGGAGTGAGCAAATTTGTGCACAGGGTTTTTTGTCTTAAGCTTGCTTTTGGGGCTGATCTATCATTTATGATAAAGGAACAACAACATCCTTCCCTCAAGATGAGAGGGGGAAAGATACACATTGAAATTTTTGTAGCTATTAGTCATAGGAAGATGGGCTTCTTTTTGCCTGTTCCCTTCTGAGCTGGTGGTTCAAACCTTTAGTGCTAATTGCCCCTCTTAGGATTATTTATTCAGTGATAGTTGTAATTAATACCTCATTCTCATTACTTTTTTTTTTACCTCAGGGGGATTGAAATTGCCCATATAAAGCAGCTAGCTAAAAGGAAGATGGACAGAAGGGAGGGGAGAAGAGCAAGCCAGTCTGTAGGAAACACATTCTTGTGTGTCAATTGCTTTTTCATAGTACTGAATCTGACTTGCCTATTCGAAACACACAATGGACAACAACCAAAAAATGAACAAAGAGTTAAAATGTCGAATTAAAATAGATGTGTAGTAAGCTAGCCATACTGAAATAGTTCTGATTTCCAATTTCTACACATTTTTAGCAAGTGCGATAACAAGGACTCCCCTAATGGCAACTCCTTTTTTGGGGAGTGGGTGGAATTATTTGGAAAATTGTGCTGTTAAAAACTGAATTTTTAAAAATAAATTTAAAAATATAGACTCTATCCATGCAATCAGGCCCTGAGAAGTTGGGGTTGGGGTACAGTATGCTTCAAATCTTTCCCTCCACAGGGTCAGAGGCACTGCAGAAATTTTCCTTGGACTGGCACTGAAAAGCTCTTACCAGAAAAGTTACTTTTTGGAGTATAACTCCTGGAATATCCTAGCCAGCCAGCATGGTCACTTCCAGCCATTGTGGCTGAAAGACTCTGGGAACTGTAGTCTGAAAAAGTTATTTTTTCCAAGGTCTGAACACTGAGTGGTAGAGGGAGCAGTGCTAGGGTACATCAGGGGAGATTTGGCCCAACGCTCACTTATTCATTGAGATAATCCTGGAACTGGGGTTGGTTTTTCATTTGTATATGTATTGTGGAGCTATTTGCACATACAGAAACTTTCACAATTATGGAAAGTATCTCTAAGCAGGAAACAATAGTGTGAAACGTACTGTACATTCACCTGTTCTGTGTGATAACTGCACATGAATATATACACACATTGGACAGATGGTGGGAGCTGTGGCCAACTGCACCATTTTAGTGTATATGAATGCAAGAAGCAGGCACTTGGCACAGGTTTCATCATCAAATCACTTCCTACAGAGAGCAAGAGCCCACCTTCCAAAAGCAAAGACGATTGGACTGGCAGTTGGATTTTAGTTTCTAAATAAAGCAAGGGAACCATGTGGTCCTCCAGATGGTTCTACACTACACCCACCAGCATTCTGCTCCATTGGCTTTGTTGGCTAGGGCTGATGGGAATTGCAGCCCAAGACCTTCTGGAGGGTCATTGCCTCACTCTTATGGCTTTCTGTGCAACCTAGTCCCAAATTTCTCATGGTATTATTCACTGGCATCACTGCCCCCCTCCCCCAGTGTACACTATCCTTCTTCAACCTGCTTCTCTGTCTATCCTTACTTCCAGTCTCTTCCCGGTATCTTCCAGCCTGTTTGTGACTTGTTCGTGGCCATGCCACAGAATTTGTAACAGGGACGATGGCGGGTGGGATGAGACAGCCTGGAAACATCTAGCAGATAAACAAAATAGAAATAAGATTATATATATATATATATATATATATATACAATATATAACATAAAATCATTAAAACACACAAGCAAAAACACGTAAGATTAAAATAAACGTTACATTAAAACCATGCATACAAACTGAAAATTCATAGATTAAAATCAACTGGATAGATCTGCTGGAAGAAATAGGTCTTTAGTAACATTTTAAATTCTGACAGTGTGTTTAGCTGTCAAAGCCTCTGGGATGACCCTCGAGGAAGGTGGGTGGTGGTGGAGGCTTTTCCTCACTCAGGCGACTACAACCGAATGGGCACAAAGTTCTCTCCAATTCTCACCAAGGGCTGGTCTAGATGAGGGAACAAAATGGGAATTGGTGCACAGAAACACCAATTTGCAGCAGCTGTCATCTGTTTCAGTGACTTTTTTGCAAGATCGCTGGCATGCAAAGCTATCTGTGTTTCCTGTTCACATGGAGGCATGCCAATGAATCAATGAATTACTCATGATTTTGTACCCCCAAATTGCCCCTGCCAAACAGTATTTTTTTTTTAAAAACACTAATTCCAATGGGAGTGAACTTTGGCTTTAAAAAAAGGAAAGAAAGACTATTTCATCACCTGAGTGCATGATCGCTACGACGACAATCCAACATGGCAGATCTGCGATCTGGCATCTAGACAAGCTCTGTCCCCTGAGCATGGCTGACCAATCAGCCATCCTATTCAGCAGTGTGCTCCTAACATGTGGTAGTGCACATTTCCTCTGCAGTTGTCAAAAAAACTCAGGGGAAGTCCCAGAGACTTTTGCTGAGGACTTCCCCAATTTTTGCTCCCCCTCCCTCCGAAAAGGATGGAATGCTGTGGGATCCCATTTGGACACATGGGATTCCACAAGGATTTATTTCACCCTCTGGACTACCCCTCTGGCATCTGCCCCATCCCTCTGCTTGAAACAGGAAGTGACTGGAATATTAGGTCCCGTTTACAATGCAACCTCCAATTCACTCCCCTACAAATAGGTCTCATTTTTGTGAAGTTGAAGGCTTTCACTGCTGGCATCCATAGATTTTCCTTGGTTTTTTTCTGGGCTGTGAGGACGTGTTCTGGAATAGTTTCTTTCTGACGTTTCGTCTGCATCTGAAGATGCCAGCCATAGATGCAGGTGAAACGTCAGAAAGAAACTATTCCAGAACATGGCCTCACAGCCTGGGGAAAAAAACCAAGGAAAATCTATAGGTCTCATTTTTGTTGATTCCAGATAGTTTCAGCATTTATTTTTTCATACAGGAAATTTCTACCTGCCAAATGTGAACAGAGAAGATGGACAGAGGACATCACAGTTCTGTGATTCCATGAGGATTTATGTCTGGACTACCTCCAAGAAAAGTCCTGTACATGGTGGGTATGGAGTGCATCAGCAACAACGAAACCAACCCTGTAAGGTAGGCCAAGAGAGCTTGCGGCACTGACCATGGCCACTTCCTCTGACTTGGAACCCAAGTGTCTATTACTATGTTTTTTGGTGAGGATGATGATGATGGAAGGCACATAGAAGAATTCCCCACACGGTTGGGTGCTGCTGCTGTTGCTGTTGCTCCTCCTCCTGCCTTCCCCGCCCTCTCAAAGGTTCTGCCGCAGCTGCAGGGAGCCCAAACCCCGCCTCCTCATCCCCGCGTGCGCCCGGCCGGCCGACCCACCGCCTGGCTGGCTGGCCAAGGGAGCGAATTCGGCGCTCTCCCGGCAAGCCCATTGTCTGCTCCGAGGAGGCGCCGGCGGGAAGCGCGCGCGCCAGACAGAGGCCAACAGAGCGCGCGAGAGAAAGGAGCGCAGCGAGGCAGGCAGGCAGGCAGGCGCACGGCCGGTCTCCAGAGACACTCCCTGCCTCCCTCCCTCTCTCTCTCACACACACCGAGCCGAGGCAGCCAACACACCCGGACAAGGAAGCAGCGCCCAGGCGCAATGCAGGGCGCCGGCTGTCGCTTTGCAGCTGCTGCCAGGCTGAGCCAAGACCCGGCCCGGAGCAGCTGCTGAAAGGAAGCCCACAAGACAAGGCGAGGCCAGCCTGGCTTGGGCGACGGGGACCCCTTTGGCCCGGCAGGAGCAGCCTTCCTCCCTCTCCGTCTCTCTCTTTCTCTCTCTCTTCCCCCCACCCGCCCCACATGGAGACGCTGAGCGCCGTGAGGGCGAAAGTCGGGGCCAGGAGCCCCGGGGGCTGCGAGGCGGGGCTGGGAAGCGGCGAGCCCCAAACCCTGCCTTCTGCCGGCCGAGGCTCCCCTGCAGCCCCACCGCCGGATGCCGCCGCCGCCGCCGCCTATAGGCTCGAGGACCTGGAGACCTTGGCCACCGTGGGTGAGTGAGCGAGTGAGGGCGGGCGAGGCGAGGCTTCCGCCAACCCCCAAACACAAAGAAAGCGGGAGGACTCGGGCTTCCCTCCTTTGCCGCGCGCCGCCCCAGGACCACCCACTGGGCTGGCGAGAGGTCTTTTCTCTGCAAGGGACACCTTCCTTTGGGCGCCCCCTCCTTCCCGCCCTTCCCCGCAGTAACAGAATGACGGACGTCTCATAGTCCCCAGTGCCCGGTGCCTCCCTAGCCCAGGTAGTGAAACCGAACACTGCAGGCTGGCCCTCTCTCTGCCTCTGGAAACCGTGAGGGAGAGGGAGAGGGAGAGGGAGCGAGCCAGGGCAACCGGAGAGCTGTTGCTACCCATGTCTTCCCCCTGGGCGCAGCCCCAGAGGATGGATGGTGCCAGCCGCTGAACGCTGTGCCATCCCTGAATGCCGAGTGTCGTGGCTTAGACCTGCCATCATCACACACCTTATGCCCAGAAACGGTGGTTTCTTGATGTTTATGCCCTTTTCTCTGGGCGGACTTGGTGCCTTCCTTCCTGTTTTGTGATTCTCAGGGCACCGCAGTACTTTGCAGGGTTTTTAGTAATGTCTCTTGAAGAGCCTGGCAGGTGCCCTCCGTGGCTTCAGAACCACCAAACCCAATATGAAGAAGTCTGATCACCTTTCACTGTTTCTGTCTCTTCCTAGGCATAAATGGATTTTTGCTCCCTTGGCATAAAACTCAACCAGAGTTGTAAACAGTGTGTGGTCCTGTTTATCCAGAATCCTAAAAACTATTCTGAGTGTGCAGCCCACAAAGCCTTTGAATGAAAATATTTGCATGCAAATTGGTTTAGAATCTTGGCAAGGACAGTGGGTGTTCAGCTTAATATAACTGACTAATAAGCTGTACATGCATCACAGCTTTTCATTGCAAAGAACAATTCTTGTTTTTGTGAGAGGCTGGTGTGAAGTAATTGTGTTAAATTCGATAGAATACGCTCATGGCTCTTCAGGTTTACCAGAAGTGTTTGCTGTACACATGTGCTCTTGTTACAAATTCCACCCAGACTCTTGTTAATATTAAACATGGTCTTGAACGGTGGGTTCAATCTTCTGTTCAGCTCCTCAGGTTTCGTTACATCTTATGCATTTTAGAATTGCTCATGTGATCTGCTGGAATTGTATTGCTTTCAAAATGTAAGTAATCTGTAGAATTTCACATAGGTCAAGTAATAGGTAAGTCCTCCACGTAGGCATAGTGTTATTTCCTAGGTTTCCCCTCTTTGAGGGATATTTGCTTCTGATCTGTATAGATTATTGTTTTGACAGGCCTTGGCTATGGTGCAAGAGGAAGGGGAAGAGACACAGAGAGGCAGAAAGGGTATGATGACAGTGCCATATGAGCGGGAAACAGTTTGTGAGAGAAGGCTCCGCCTTTTGGTTAAACACACACAACCCCTTTTCAGGCATTATTCTGTGTGGAAATGAGTGCACATAGGTGGGAGCTGAGCATGGTTCCTGACTATGTGGAAAAGCTCAAAGGCACATTTCAGACATTGAAATGAATGGGAGAAGGGTAGGGGAAGAGTCCCATGTGGAACTGGCAGCCCATATCACTTGCATACCTTTCTGTACAGTTTGAGAAAGGGTAGAGCAACTCTGTATACTCACATATAGGGATGGATGAGTTAGTTTATCTCTGGTCTGTATCAGTTTCTTAAGTATTGAGTCATCAGTCCATTCTGTCTGGTTTCCACATCAGTCTGCACATTTGAAAAATGCAAAAAAGTGACAACTTTCCCTAATATGTACACTTCTGAATGCAGTTTTTGCACTGAGAACTTCATGCAAAACTAGAAGTTGTGCAGTCTAAAGGCAAAGTGTTCTAATGCAAGTATTAGCCTAAGAAGTGTGTATTAAAGTGGGTCGTTTAACCCAAATGAAGTTTTGGCCTGCTCCTAGCCAAAGGGAGCAATGAATTCCATGTAGGCAATTAAGCGGTATTGTGGAGATGCATATTTCCATTCCTTCTTTGTTTATCCATTCCATGGAAGACTTTTTTCAGACTGGCTGGTTAAGAGGTTATTGACCTATCTTTCTATGCTGAGTTGGGGGCTTTCCTTCTTCAGCAACTTCCCAGGATTATTCTTACTAGCCTGTATATTTGCTAATGGGGTGTCTGATGAGATGGTTTGTAATATGATTTAGACCTCATCTATACGAGGGAGGAAAAACAGAGTACCTCTCAGTAATGGTATTTCGCAGCAGCAATGACTTGTCTTAAACGGTGTGTTTGGCCCCAGAAGCCTCCATAAGCTTTGCATGCAAGATGGCGGCCACAAGTGATTTACTCATGTTAGTATTTCACCACTGCAAACCTTTGTTGTTGTTGTTGTTGTTGAGCTGGAGTGATAGAGTGATTTTTTTTTTTTTGCTTAAAAGGACAGCAAAACAACAACAACAAAAACAACCCTGTTTTATCACCTTAGTGATCGCTCAGTAAGGCGAAAATCCAACATGGCACCAGTGGATGCTTCACCTGTTAGCAAGCCCTGTTCCCTGCACTCTCCCAGCCGATCAGCTTTGTACTTCCTCTCATATGGGAAAGTAGTTCAAAGCAATCACTTGTCCTAACGTGAAGGAATGCTCACCCTCTTGCTGTTTTTTTTTAAAAAAAAAAACTGGGAAAAGCTGCAAAGGATTTTTCAGCACTGTTTTTGCCATTTAGGGTCCTCCTCCTTCCAAATACTGTGGATTGATGCAGGATCCCATTTAGACAGGTCATATTCCCAGCGAATTCCATGAAGGGCATTTTCACCATTTTACCTGCATACATATGATTCTCATTGTGTGAGATGAACACTGAATGGGTGTTCTTCTCTGTGTGTTCTTCTCTTGTATTTCTTCTGCTTTGAATGGGCTAAGAAGTAAATGGGAGCCAGTGTGGTATATACTGTAGTGGTTTGAGTTTTGGACTAGGTCTCAGGAGGATGAGGGTCTGAATCCCTGCCATGGGCCATGGAAACCCAACTGCATAAACCTTGGGCAAGTCACACACACTCAGCCTTAGAGGAAGGCAATGGCTTACCCCATTTGAACAGATCTTGTGAAGAAAACCCCATAATAGGGCCACCTTTGTTATTGCTGTGTACCTTTAAGTAGTCTCTGACTTATAGTGACCTCAAGACAAACCAATCATGGGGTTTTCTTGACAAAATTTGTACAGAGGGGGTTTGCCTTTGCTGTATTCTGAGGCTGTGTGTGTGACTTGCCCAAGGTTTACGGAGTGGGTTTCCATGGCTGAGTGGGGATTCAAACCTTGGTCTTCTAGTGTCCTAGTCCAACACTCAGACCACTGCACCACACTGGCCTTAGGATCACCATAGGTCACAAATGACTTGAAGGCACACAATGGCAACAAGAACTGACAATATTATTGGGCACTAAATATTTTCTCCCCACCAGTTGATAAATTGTGTGTACCTCTCCTATGTACAGTGATGTGGATTCTTCCTCTTATCCTCACAATACTTCAGGAGACTCAGTAACAAAAGAGTTAGAGAATTTGTTTCCATGTGAGAGCTAGGTTGGATTTTCAGTTGGAGCTATAATATTGAACATGCAAGGTTAAAAACAGTACAGGGTGAGTATCCCTTATCCGGAATTCCGAAATACTCCAAAATCGTCCACATGGATGACTGAGATAGTGACACCTTTGCTTTCTGATGGTTCAGTGTACACAAACTTTGTTCCATGCACAGAATGATTTTAAATATTGTATATAAACTTACCTTCAGGCTACGTGTATAAGGTATATATGAAACATAAATGAATTTCATGTTCAAACTTGCGTCCCATCTCCAAGATTTCTCATTACGTATATGCAAATATTCCAAAATAAACAAAAAATCTGAGATATGGAATAGTTCTGGTCCCAAGCATTTCGGATAAGGGATGTTAACCTGTAATTACTTCATAGGCATGAAGGTCAACAGGTGTTAAAAGGAGCCCCTGACAGGTGACTTCTCTGCACCCTACTCTTGGTGCCTAATGTTAGCCATGGACAACAGCTCAGGTGTCTGCACCTAATGTGTGGTTATCATTGGCTGAGATGAAGAAATCTGCATGATGAAGGCAGCAGTATGGCTACATTGCTCCTTTCAGCACTTGGGAGACAGTGCACGAGTGGAGCTATATTGGCTCATGAATTTGTATCCCCTTGTAAAAATATCTTGGGGTATGTGTGTTTTCGCCTACTAAAATAGCATACTCTCAATTTTTTTTTTCAGGATAGCAAAGGCCATCCTTGACACTTTAAGAAAATGGCTATGCATAGGCCTTAGAATGGTAGCAAATGTGGCAATGGAAGCATAGCAAATCATTACATACACAGGGTGAGGCAAAATGAGCATTTTCTCACACAAAGGTACCATTCTTTTTAATAGGAAAACAGATACATTCATTTCCACTCAACATAGTTCTGGATGTGTTTGAAGAGGCTCATGCAGCTACTTGTATTCTCAGTCTTGATTTTTCTTATACCTATGTTTTTCTTTAAAACATCAGTCATCTTTTACTATGTACTGTATTATCTTCAGAAAATATGTTGAATAAATATTGTTATACCCCTTTAACTGTAAATTTGAACTGTGGGGAGTTCTGATTTTGAGTTGTAGATTTCATCTTTAATTTTGTGAACATTAGGGTATTTTTCATTTTACATCAAAATGAACCTACAGTATAGTGCCCCCTCCCCAGGGAAATCACATCAGTCATAAATAACAGGTCAACATTTGAATTTGAGTCTGTGTATTTGTAAATGCAAAGGGGAATTAGGAGAAACCACGTACTTGGATTAATGTGAACAAAATAGTAATTCCCTAAACTGACTGGATTTATCTAAAGTTTGAGATTTGACTTTTCATATCTGATCACTGTTTGTGTTCTATCTAATGGGTGTAACATTTGAAATGGGTACAAATATTGCTATCAAATGTTCCTCAAATTCTGGCATATATTGGCATTTGTAGGTTGTAGGATGAGCAGGATCAGCATCATCAGTATGTTTTTTTACACAATTTCCCTGTGAAGGAAATTAATGTAGGCTTCACGTTTACCTGGAAGTAGTTCTGTTGAACAAAGTGGGACTTACTTGTTCTGAGTGTGGTATCTCCTATAACATTTATCAAGAGGAGATTGAATCTATATTGTAAGTCACCAAAAACAGAGAACATTTATGTCTCCAGTCCTGGAGACAGGTTGTTTATATCCCATTGACTTCACAGAGTTTCGAACAGTTTAACTATGTGTGCTGAACAGCAGCCTTCATCTTACAAAATAAAGATTCAATTGTCATGCATGGCATTCCTGTAAATAACAAGGAAATTAAAAACTGGCAACTACAGCCCTTTTAAAACAATCTTTTAAATTGTGAACTGGGCAATTGTTTCTGCTTTGAAATACTGTAAAGGCAAACTTTGCATCTTCACAGCATAGGATGTGACAAGGAAACCTTAAAAAAAAACCTTTTATGATTATTTTGTATTTAAAATTGCAGCAGAAGAATGAAGAAGGGAGTAAAGTGATAAATCAGTTGAAAATGAAATGTTCTTTGTTTGCCCACTTGTTTCTCAGCATAGTTAATTTTTCACCTAATAGAATAGTTAGGCTGTGTGTACATATTCCACACACACATACACACACACATATATATTTGCATTTTTAATGCATCCTTTTAGGGTTTCAGGGCAGCATATGTTCTGTTGGCCTTCCACATTTGTGGGTTTAACTTTTGCAAATTTGATTATTTGAGGATTATTTGCTGCTGCCTCCACTGGTGTCCTGTGCCTTTTTTTATATGGTCTGCAAGCCTTGTGAGACTGGTAGAGACTGAACACATGGCGAGGCTTGTAAGTCCCTTTTAAAAATGGTATAGGGCATCAGCGGAGGAGGCAGCGGCAAGCCACACCAGCTGCCCGCTTCTGTCTTGCAAAGAACCCTGCCACCTCAAAGGCATATGCAGTGGGCTGAATCCATGGATCATACTTTGTGTGTGTGTGTTAAATATGGTTTGGGGAGCATAGAGATATTTGTGGTTTATCCACTTTCATGGGGGTCCCAGCATATATTTATCATATAGTCTCTCTTTCTCTCTCACACACACCTCCCTCCACCTGGCCCCTCCCCCTCCCCACTGCCTATAGGTTAAGACAGTGATGGGCAACCTTTTGAGCTTGGTGTGTCAAACTTCTCCAAAAAACTGAGCATAACTCAGGTGGTGTGTCACTTTGAGGAAAAAACATTATTTCGCGATATTTATTGTTTAAATAACATAAATGTATACAGTTGACCCTCCACATTCACAGCTTTCACTCTTGCAGTTTTGATTATTCGCGGTTTGCTCAGCAAGCACCCCATTTAAATAAGCTTCTCTCTCTCCCACTCAAGGGAGAGGAGCTGATTTAAATGGAGTGCTTGCTGAGCAAGTCAGGCGCTCAACTCCCCGCTGTCCTGAGGCTTGGCTCCATTTCGGGGGGGGGGGGAAGAGACCAAGCCCCGGGAGAGCAGGGAGTTGGTGGGAAAGGCGCTTTTTAGGCCCCCCACCCTTCCCAAAGCCGCTATTGAGCTTTCTAAGCCTTGTTGCAGCTTTGGGAGGGTGGGGGTGGCTGAAAAGCCTCTACGCCGCACTCCCTCCACCCCTCCCAACCTTCCCGAAGAGGTTATATGGGGCTCTCAATCCCCAGAGTCCCTTCAGGAAGCCTGGGGAGAGGCTGGCCAGACTCCCTCCCTCCCGCTGCCTTCCCCGGCCTCCCCAAGGCAGCTCTGGGGCTTCAAAGCCCTGAAGCCCCCTCAGGAAGGCCAGGGAGAGGCCAGGCAGACGCCTGCCTGCTGGCCACCTTACCCAGCCTTTCCGAGGCAGCTCCGGGGAAGCACGGCAGGCCTCGGTGGGGAGTGGCCAGGTGGGGGGGAGGCTCCACCCCCGCCTCCCTAAAGTGGCAATCAGGGCTTTGTAGCCCCACCCACCACTTTCCTCCACCCTCCCACCCTCCCTAAAGTGGTGACCGATCACCACTTTAGGGAGGGTGGTGAGGTTGCGGGCAGGGGGGAGGAGGCCTACGGCTGTGTGTCAGCCTAAATGGTTATGTGTGTCAGTGTTGACACACATGTCATAGGTTCGCCATAACTGGGTTAAGAAGTGAGAGAAAGGGTACTTGTGAGAACAATTGACTTAGCTTAAGGTCTCCCAAGGTGATTAAATGGGGATTTAAACTCAAGACTAACTGCTACATTGTACCCCTCAGAATATCTTCAGACCTTAAAAGAATTCTGGAGTATGCAGATCTGTGTGCAAAGTGAATCCACACATTTTGGTTTGGGGTTTGTGGTCAAGTTGTTGCTCCCCCACTTTTTTTTTAATTGACTCTAGTCCTCTGGCTTAAGCAGAGACCTCAAATAATGGCCTGTGTCTTGTTGCATTTTTGCATCAGGCATTGGGGTCACCAGCAGCAAAAATCAACTGCTTACTCTCTCCTAAGTCTGATATGAAGTGAGGGAAGAGTGCTGCTTCTTCTCTAATGCACCTAAATCTTTTGGCACAAGTTGAAGTTTCACTTCTCACAGAACTCTTTTGAGAAGGCAGAAGCCAAAGCACTTTGTCACAACACTTGCAGTCTTCTAAAACTCAGTGGAAACTGAGGTAAGACTTCTCTGCAATGTGGATTAGATGAGTTGAGTTGTTTTTAAGTTCTGTTGAATTTGTCTGAAGTGGTCATATGTTTCAACCTCTGTTATAAAGTCTAAATGTAACTTTAGTACTAATTGCAGTACTGTATTACTGTTTAAATTAAATTACTGTAAAATTATTCAGGGAGGAGAGAAGGTGAGACTGGACTCGCTTGCCTTCGCCTCGCGCTCTTCGCTCTGATTTGAGCTTTCCACCGCTGCCAAAGTGGCTCAGCTTGTGGAGCAATAGCCAGAGGAAGAGAGCCATGGCTGGGCAGGGCGGCTTTAGCAGGGCGTCCTTTTTGCTCCCAGCGAGGAGGATGATGATGATGAAGAAGGGTGGGTTGACGTTTCCACTGGTTTCCCTCCCTTCTTTCTCTCCCCACCCATTTGGGAAGAAGAGAGCTGCAGCTGGGCAGGGCGGCTCTCACCAGGGCATCTTTTTTGCTCCCCTGCCCCTTTTGCCAATTGGTAACTGGGAGGGAGGGGGAGGGGAGGGAGAGGATCACTTGGGATCAGAGCAGAGGGTCCAGAGCAAAGCTTCCAAAGCAGAGTTGATGGCAAGAAGGCGAGGAAACGGAAAGGAAGAGGAGGCCAAGTCAGAGGAGAAAACTTCGAGGGGTTTTGGGGAGGTGTACTTTCAGGTGGCCCCTGGAAGATCTGTGCCCCTCAATTGTCTGCCCCTCCCACAAGCCCTCTCTCTCAAGGCAGGAGAGGAGAGAGGAGGGGAAGCCCCAGCAGAGAGGGGCTGGGCCAGGCTTTGCTTGCCACCGCCACTGCCTTCCAAATGGGCTGAGGGATTGTTTGGCTGGTGCTGCTGTGCTGCAACCACCACCCCCTTAAGCCTTGCTTTGGGTGCTCCTCCCTCCCTCTGAAGCTGTGAAGGGATCGGTGAATACACAAAACCATGAAAAGGAAATAACACAGTAGGAAGGGACGACTGTAGTTTAATTTTTAGCTAGCAGGTTTAAGAAAAAATGTTATTTAAAATGGAAATTAAGGGTGGGGAGACATTTACCAATGAAGCAATTTTGATACCTGAAAAAAACCTGGTTGTTTAACATGTAGATAGGTTAAAAGGTTAAAAGAGTGAAGCAGTTCAAATACAGAAAGCTATTATTTATAACTTCATCCTCTGCTTTTGATAGTTGAGATACAGAGTTACTTCCTCTTCTGTTTGTCTTTCAGGCATGCTATCTACAGTGTGACATTAATAATTCTGCAACCAGTTTTCTTTCTCTTACTGTCATTGTTCATAGTTTTATGGTTACGAACCATCTTCAATGCTTACTTGGAAGATTTACATATTAGGAACTAAAAATAGATATTTGACAATATATGGACATTTTCATGCATGTAGTGTAAATGTTCAAATAAAAATACATGTTATTATTAATTCTTTGGAGCCAGCATGGTGTAGTGGTTTGAATGTTGGACTGTGACTCTGGAGACCAGGGTTTGGATCCCCACATGGATATGACCTTGGGCAAGTCAGTTTCTCTCAGAGGAAGGCAATGGCAAACCTCCTCTGAACAAATCTCACCAAGAAAACCTTGTGATAGGGTCACCATAAGTCAGAAATGACTTGAAGGCACACAAGAACAAATTTCTTCTTTAAAACCCTCATTTCAGCATTTGTTTCAACAACCTCTGTAATCATTCATGAGAGAAAAGACTCTTAAGTGTAACAAGTATATCTTTTTAACTTTCTTCTTTCTTCAATACTTTTGTCCCAAGATTTTGAAATTAGTGTGTTCACATGTGATACCAAGCAATGGTTAATGCTATAGGAAGTGCACTCATGAAGTACTAGTTAGTAATTAACATACCAGAAGGCTGAGAGAAGGAAAGGTTATTTTGTTATGGAACATGCTTGTCTCATTGTATTGTTCATGTATCCTTTTACTAAGAGGAAGTTGTTCTTTTGTTTTTATTTTTCAGTTAAAGTGCTTATCATGTGATTGTACTATCAATTTCCTTAGAACTTATGGTATTTAGAAGTTCATATTATAAAGTCCTTTAGAAAGCAGTTCTCCATATATCTACTCAGAAGTGAGACCCATTGAATTCACTGTGAGATCTGTATCTATATCTATCTCTATATCTATATCTGTGTGTGACTGGAACCATAGAGGAAGAAGGATAGATATAGTGAGTTTATTATATAAAATTGCTTATTGTGGAACAGGAATATAGATCTTTAGAATTCTGTTTTTCCATTATAGCACTGTTTGATTTTCTTTCTTAATTGCAAAATGCCATGTATGACAGATAGTATTGCCAGGTGTCAGGGCCTGACCCTGAGTCTCAAATGTGGCTTCTTCCTCTCTCTCCTGAGCATCAGACCAAGAGGAGGAATCTGAGGGCAAGAGCATTGTCTTGAAAACAAGTTTGAGTTTGTCTTTTGTTCTATTTACTGTAAGCTGTAGCTGCTGGGGACTCCCATGCCTATGAGCTGGTAAATCTGTTCTGAGTTTTATTTTAGACCTTAAGTGGGTTATCCAACACATTTTCTGCTGCTCCAGAGACTAGGACATGGAGCAAGGGGTTCAAATTACAGGAAAAGAGATTCCATCTAAATATTAGGAAGAACTTCCTGACAGTAAGAGCTGTTTGGAAGTGGAGTACACTGCTTCGTAGTGTGGTGGAGTCTCCTTCTTTGGAGATTTTCAAACAGAAGCTGGATGGCCATCTGTCAGGAATGATTTGATTATGTATTCCTGCATGGCAGGGGGTTGGACTGGATGGCCCTTGAGGTCTCTTTCAACTCCATGATTCTGTGATTGAAACTTATCCCCAAAATAGGTTATGTACCCTGGACAGGTCCTTTAAGATCTGGAATAAAACCCATAGCAGTACCACACTACTCACATAAAAGCTCATGACCACGACTGATGCAGGTTTCTCCAGAGTGACTTCAGAAGACATCCCACAGGCTCTTCCTGGCCTGATGCTCCTCTCACTCTCATAGCCCCTCAAATCACAGCAAACACCAGGTCTCAGTGAGGTAATGGTCAGATTAGAAAAATAATGAGCTGTCCCAGGAATAATTGTCTGCGCCTTTGTTGAACATGGTGCTACAGGATTCTTACTTTGTGACTTTTCCTAGCTGATTGTTAACTTGTTCAGTTTTTTTCCTTCATCCTACAACATACCCTAAATGGTTGAAGTTGCAGTAAAATTTCTTTTCTTCATATGAGGCACATGCAAGTTGCACCATTATCAGCAAAAAGTATGCTATATCTGTCTTCTTCAGTTCTGCTTAGGCACTTGATTCCTTTGTCTTAATTCTTGATTTCACTTCTCTTCGTCTTTCTCTTTCTCCACTCCCCCACCACACAAGTTCTGGCTAAGCACCTTCTCCATCCCATCTTTTTCTTCCTTGTCATCTTTCTATCCACCCTGTTCCCACAGCCTCTGTCTACTCCTTTCCGTCATTTCCAAGACACTCTTATTTCTTTCATACTTCTTTCTCTCTCTCTTTGTTCTACCACTCTCCACAATGTTGATGACAATTTTGAGGATGAAACCATCTTTCAGAACCTGATTGTAAATAATTATAATTATAATAATTTTTAAAAATCTGTTGAGGGGCTCTGGTTAATCAGCACAACCCATTGAAATCAGAATTTGAGAAACATTCTTTTTGCTTGGAAAAGTTTCTTTGGTTTGGATGGCAACTTTAGTAAGTTAAAATGTGTCAAATTTTTAAAAGTTTTTTTTTTTAAGAGCTCAGTAAATGCGGGAGTTTCTTTTCAAAGTACAGCCTGAAAAACTTTCTCTGGATGGACTATGGTTGCCATGTGATGTTAAAAGTAGTCATTTTAAAACAGAACTGGAGAAGGTTTCCTTTTTGTCTGTTCAGTGCCAAACTTTAAAAAAAAATGGAATTTCCAATTAGAGAAGTATCTTCTCATTTGTTAGACTTTATGTTTGCTGTTTTCATTACAGTGCCCTGTGCAAGTATAATTAATGCTTAATGTGTAATGCTTAGTAACATCACCAGGACTTTCCCCAGTGTCTCCAGTTTTGATCCTGAAATCTCAGGGCCTAGGATGCTTCTGACCTGCCCCCCATGATAAACTATGGCTGGAATCCACAATTGCAATCAGAATGTGTACAGCTACACATCTGTAACTGATTCATATTCACAATCCCTTCATATTTACTAATGTGGGGAATATGTAGGGATCATAAAAGTCTTCCAGTCCTGACTTACTGGGCCTGTGAGCAATCGGGGTCTGTTCTCCTTTTGATTGGAACACAGCAGATTGAAGTTTCAACTCCCTCCTCCTACAATCTTTGATATGAGGAAGAATTGTGACTGGGATTTTGCTTTTGAATGTTACATAGAAGGTCACTGGTGGGAGGGATGATGGAAACAACAGGGCAGGATACACTGCTTAATTAAGTACAGGTTGACCCCTGTATCCACAGGTTCGTTATCCATGGTTTCACTTATCCATGTCTGAAAACAATATGTTCTCTATAGGCCCTAGAAATGCCTAGAGAGATTATATGGTCAACTTCTGGTGTTCGTCTCATTGAAAATGACAATATCCATGGTTTCAAGCATCTTGGGGTCAACCTGTATACTCAACTAAGTAGCTGATCAACAATATACAATTGAAAATGTAAAGATAATTTTCAGATACCCTGTAGAATCTTGGTCTATATTTTTAAGTTGAGAATAGACAGCAAGTTTTATGTAATTGTCACCACAGTTTTAACACCTAGGTTTAGGTATCAACCTAAGTATAACAGCAAAGCTAACTAAAGGTGGGTCAAAAGGTACTTCCACATGAACACTTAATAATCCATGAGCTAACTATAGAGAAGCTGTGTGTGTGTTAGCACAGTTATGTGTGTTAGCACAGTTAAGGTGGAATGGAAAATATATTCACAGTAGCTCCAAAAATACTTGTTTTTTTGCATAGTCACTTTTAATGCAGCTCAAAATCAAATATTCATGCACCCGTTCTAACAAACTATAAATAGTGTTTGTGACACTTCTGAAAACCTGCTCCCATTTTCAAGAAGAAAAAAGAATGGAAATGGGGGATATAACATGAAAGATACAAATTTTGTTAATAATTTTTATGCTCAGCAATTTCAAGATGGGTTAGTGTTTGAGAATTCAGCCCAGTAATCTAAAGACAGCTGAGGATTTCCACCATCCATCAGACTGAGGTCTGTCCAGTTGCAGATTCTGCTTCCAGCACTCAGTTAGCCAGCTAACCAGATGCCTCCCAGAAGCTTACAAGTAGGACCATGGTAGTCTGGCATTCAGAGAGAAATGTTTTTGAAACATGGTGTTAACTTTGCTGGACCTAACCTAAAGCTGCAAATGAGATGGCATCAGGTTACTGTAAGCACACTTCTCCCGATGTATATACTTGAACCTTAAGACATCTTTGGAATGCAAGCCTAATGAAGTGAGGTGCATCAGTGACTAGAGAGGACATTTTTGTAGTGACACTCTACTTATGGAGAAGACTTACCAGAGCAGTTTTCCTTTCATCATCAGTAATGGTCTTTTTGGTCTCAGGTGAATGCTGTTGTATTGTCTTAAGCTTTTTCACAATTTTACATCATGTTGGCCATATTTGGTTATTATGATAAGGCAAGTTTGCCTGGAACCCAGGCTTAAAAGTACCTGTAATGAGTGGCATGCTGATGCTCTTTGCCCAATTGCTTCTGCTGGTTGTTTCTTAGGAGTGGCTAAGAAAACCACAGGCCTTCCATCCATAGTTTACTTAATTCCAGACCTGGGAGTTGGGCTTCACTCCCCCAACAAGCCAGATTTATTAGCCTTGGCTTGCTGTTGGGTTATGGCTCTGGCTTGTTTAAAGGAAGATAAGGCATAATCTTCACTTTGGCATTCATGATAAGCAGACTATGGCTAGAAGTCCTGTGCTTAGCCACACCTACATTCAGGACAAGTCAAGGCAGCATAAGCTAGTAACTCCAGATGTCCAAAACTGGCTTGCCATATCATCCAAACACAGCTACAGTCCTATTCTCTTGGCTGTACCATGCTTTACTTCCTAATCCCTTTTATTATTTTATATTGTATCTGTTTTGTGAGTCACCTGGGGAACTTGTGTTACAAGATGGCTCCAAAAATATAAGTATATATGTGAAATTTTATGACAATGTCTAATATCTGATGTTGTGTCCTGCATGAGTTTGTTCTCTACAAAGGCCTTATAAATTTGGTAAACTAAATTTCTTAACTGATTACACCATATCCTTAAACTGTTTGTCTTGAAACAGAAATTGAAGGGAATTATAGATGTTGATTACCACTTCATTGTGTTTTAAGGCTGATGTTATAGAAGGGTCCCAGGTAGATAACCCCTCCTTCCTGTTGTCAATCAAGATTTGATAGGTCAAGGGTCACAAAGCCTACATTCCTGCCTGTAATTAGAAAGGAATTTATGGGTAAATATTGTACCTCTTGGACCAAAACAAGGTAAAAAAAACAGTGCTCAAAGGGATAATGGAGCGTCTAATTTTGCAAATGCCCATTAATGCTTGGACATCCCATCTCATACTATAAGAGTTCTACAGGAACTTTCTTTACTCTTTATTGATCTGCAGCCTCTTTGTAGTGATCTCCTTAATTGTCTGTGAACTTACTAAGTTACTGTGTGTTATGCTGGTAAAGAACCATAGTGTTGAACTTCAAATTATTCATCTTTCTATGGTAGCTTGTGGGACTATGCACTTGAATTCAGTTAGAGTTTATCTCTGTTGCCTACTGCTCAGATTCTCTTCACCTCCCACCATGTTCTAAGTGAGCACAAGTTCAAAAAGTAAGTTTGAAGGGATTATTCATTCAGCTGTTCTCTTTGGTAATAGGTAATAGTTGTCTAGAATTACGCTGCAATCCAGCCCACAGTTATCTGTCTAAACACCATTAAAATTGGTGGGACTTGCATCTACATACTTCTTGCACAGGATTATGACTTTGAAGTACATTTCAGTTGCAAGAAACATGTCATTTTAATAACTGATGGACTTTGAGTAGATCATGTGCTGTGCAATACCATACTATTTGTTGACATAAGCAAAGCTGTATATCTCTGACCTTCAATTGTAATGTTGTATGATTGAATTTGGCATTGTTTATGCTATAATTTATGCTATAAAAACTGTAGATTTTTATCTGCAAGCTTTGTGTTTACAAAAATCAGAAGTACTGTATCTTGGTATCTTAACTATCTGCACATAATGTTGTACTGAACTCTACCAGACCAGTTCAACAGCATTTTATATGAGGTTGTGTTCGGCAAGAAAAGAAGCGTGGGTAGAATTGCATTGTGGTGGTTTCAGTGACACCTCTACAAAGTCTATTCAGTGTTGGCTGCTAAACTTCCTACCTATAGTATTCTTGTGCAGTTTTAAGAAAAGAAGTCAAATTATTTATGCCTTCCAGTGAATGTGTAAAACTGAAACTACAGACATTTTCAGACACGATTTTCAGCAGCAAATATCCCAAAACAGCTCCATTGCTGCCGCACAGTAGGGGAGCGGTTTTGGATGACACCATCCCTCTGCTGAACCCTTCCGTGTCACTTCCGTGACAAAATGGAGGAAACCGTGTCATATTTCACTCACGGGCAACATTCAAGAATGAAATATGACGCAGTTTCCTCCATTCTGTCACGGAAGTGACACGGAAGGGGTCAGCAGAGGCACGGCATCATCCGAAAGCACTCCCCTGCTGCATGGCAGCAACGGAGCTGTTTTGGGATATTTGCTGCTGAAAATCACGTCTGAAAATGTCCTACATGTGCTTGTCTGGGGAACACACAGGGCAAGCTTTGTGTATCAGTCCACAAATCACTAGCATATACATTCATATCTACTGTGCTAAGTCATTTGTTGTACATGAGGAGTATTAAAGAAGGAAAGAAATCCATTGTAGCTTGTGGCACTGTTTATTCTATATACATAAATAGACCAGTGGCTGAGTACAAGCTTGATACAGGCCTAAATCTACACTAGAGGTCCTGTATCTCAGAGATCAATATGTGCATTAAATCCACAACACTGTGCTCTCAGTCATCTTCAACTAAGGTGTGGCTTAAAGGACATATGCATCTTCTGAAAAGTTGCTGCTGTATTAAGTGTAGATGCGGATGTGGATTTATCATTAAATACTAAAGTTAGGATTGTCCATGCCATTGTATTACAAGATTTTCCATACCTTGGCTTAGTCATTAATCAGAATGGAGACTGCAGTATACTATAAGGGAACTTGACAATATCTTAAAACGTGAATATACATCATTGAATACAAAAGTTAGGATTGTCCATACCATCATATTTTCCATTTCTATGTATGGTTGTGAAAGCTGAACAGTGAAGAAAGCTGATAGGAAGAAAATCAACTCATTTGAAGTTTGGCACTGGAAAAGAGTTCTATGGGCTGCTAAAAAGACAAATAAATGTGTCCTAGTGCAAATCACACCTGAACTCTAGAAGCCAAGATGACTAAACCAAGACTGTCATCCTCTGGACATATTTTGAGAAGCCATGACTCACTAGAAAAGACAATAATGCTTGGTAAGGTAGAAGGTAGTAGGAAAAGAAGATGACTGCATTATAGATGGATAGACTCAATCAAGGAACTGCCAGCCCTGAGCCTGCCAGCCCTGAGCAGGGCTATTGATGATAGATAGGGTGACTTGGAGGTCTCTCATTCATGGGGTCTTCATAAGTTTAAGTCAACTTTGTGGAAATTAACAACAGCAATCTCTTCAGGGATCCTGATCTCCAGTAACTGTTTCTGTTTTGGCTTTGAAGAACACTCTTTAATCCAATTAAAATAAATAAATAAAAAAAGAAATAAAAATGGCAATACGTATTTGTATTGTTCTTGTGTGTCACTCTTTCTTGGAAAGAGTGCTGGTACATTGCCGAAATATCCATGTTTGCATACTACAAGTAGACCCATTGAAAGGACTGCTTGACTTATTTATTTCATGTAAGTGGATCTGTAGTAAACATGACTAATTGTACATCTAACACAATATAGTTTAAAATAAGGGAGGTTTGTTTGTTTTTTGACTGAGAGGCAACATGTTCTTCTCTGCACTGTTGAAATAATACTTGTGATTTGGGCATTAAGTGAGCAAAACCTGAAGCATTCTTGGTTTTCATGTCTATGCCTCATCCCCAAACCTCAGAATTTAAGTTTGCAGCTCTAATTTTTTATATGTTAATTTAGCAACAATAAAACAGTATGTTGTAAAGATTAAATGTTAAATTTACTTAGGGACCACCAAAATACCCATCTTGAGTACATGTTTAATCTAGTAGGTTAAATTTCTCCAATTCTAGAACCATGCAAAAAGTCTTAAGTCTGCCTTCTTTATAGTTGAGCAAGCTTTGCAAAATTCAGCAAAGATTAACTTGTCAGCAGTAGTTCATGATTTATCTCAGAAAGAAGAAGTAACTTCCTTCCATATTAGAACCGGATATCATCACAGCAGACACAATGCATTTTAAACACTTGTAAACAGTTTTCTGACATGTGTGCTTCAAGGATTCTATGTTGTCCTGGGGAAAAAAATCACTAATGAGTTTTGCTGAGTTTATTTTATTCCTGTTGTTGTGACCCAAGAAAAAGTTACAGTTTTACTTTAATTTAGAAGGTGTGTGTGAAGAGCCAGTGTGGTGTCGTGTTTTGGGTGCTGGAATAAGACTCTGGGAGAGTAGAGTTCTAATCAGCCTAGGAAATCAACTCATTCACCTTGGGCAAGTCACACTTTCTCAGCCTCAGAGGAAGGCAATTGCAACCCCCTCTGAACAAATCTTGCCAGGAAAACCCTGTGATAGGGTTGCCTTAGGGTTGCCATAAACTGGAGATGACTTAAAGGCACACAATGCAAATTTATTTATTTATGCTAGGCCTGGATAACAAATATAACAAAAGTTTCCTTAATAAAGATAAAAGTATCTTCACTGAAGCTGCAGAAAATACAATCTAGGGACTTTTAACTATTGTAGAAAGGAGGACAGTGTTTCCCTAAGAGGTGGGTGGTGCTTTGAGACCCACCCATGATATCAAAGTCTAGATGTGGGTATTATTAGCTCAAACAGTATGCCTGCAAGAGGAGGGTAACTATGGGGATCTTTTCACCTTATGTATACCAGTACTAACTGCAGAGAACTCTAGTTTAAAGTGAAATAAAATGCCTTTATTGGAAATAACACAAAATGCATTCACACATGCAACACCCATTCCTAAGAACCACACAAGACTATCAAGGAATAAGGCAGAAATATTGGATAGAGGGAGAGAGTTGGGGAAATAGGGTGATAATTGCCAATCTTGAAGAGCGAAGTACTGTACTCAGGCAGAAGTCTGAGGGTGGCACTTGAAGTTCCAATCCTGAGACATGCTAAGAAAGAGAGTGGTCGGGCTCATCCACAGCAGGATACCTTTTTATTGTTGGGGGACTAATACTTATACCCTTGCTTTGGTACTCTTGCTTTGGAAATAGCAGAAAGTGTTTAGCTACATTTAAATTAGGGTGGAGAGTAAATCTCACCATGGAGAAACTTTTACACATGATCCTGCAATGTGTGCTGCAGCCATATCTTTTCATTTGTACATTAATACCTAGCCACATTAGCTCTAGACATGAAAAATGTGGCATGTCTTGCTTCACAGAATACAGGCTTACATTCAAGACACTGGTGGTGATGAGAGATGTGCTTTGCAATGCTGAAGGAAGAAACAGGAATCTCTTCTTATTTTTACCCTCAGTAGAAATAAGACAAATGCTTTCATCAAAAGTGAGAATCAAAACTGAGAAATTTGATTTCTTTTTTGGTGCAAAAATCTGTAGAAATCTGCCGAACTCAGTAGTTGTTGTGAAGAGTACAGAGTAGTTGCTGCAAATAATACAATGTTTCTAGATTAAATGATAAAGTCAGTATGAAACTAAACCTTTTGTACGAATGATTAGCTGGTAACAACGTTAGCTATGCAATTCTTCAGTTCATCTTTTGTTGAGTACAAACGTGAGTAAATCACTGGTGGCTGCCATCTTGCCTGCAGAGCTTATGGGGGTAAAAACATCATTAAGACAATTCACAGCTGCTGCAAAAAGCCATTACTGTGGGGCACTCCAATTTTGGGGGGGCTCGTATAGATTTGAATCCCTGCTTGGGCATGGAAACTCACTGGGCAAGTCACACTCTCTTAGCCTCAGAGGTAGGCAACAGTAACCCCCCTCCAGCAAATCTTGCCAAGAAAACCCCATGATAGCTTCACCTTAGGGTTGCCGTAAGTTGGAAATGATTTCAATGCACACAGCAACAACAAGGAAGTCCTATACATAGCTGCCTTGCCATTTCATAGCAAAGTATTGTTTTCTGTTCCTTTTTAATTAAAATAGAGATTCAGAGGTATGATGATGTACAGACTCATATACTCATATAATAATATATGAGTTATATATGAATATATTGAATTTATGAATATATTAAGAAGAGGAAGGCCAAATAAATGAAAAGAGAAAAAGGAAGGATAAAATACCACACCATAGAATACGGTACTGTGTCTTAAATATGCATATCCACAATGTATGATATAGGTAAATTCTGGTTCATTATAAGGTGATAACATCTGTAGCATTTAGTTCAGATGGAACTTGTCCTACATTAAGTGTGTGCCGGAGTTAAGTAGATGCATATAGACTAGACTAGGAATGTAAATATTTGACTGTTTCATCCTCAGCAGTGAGGACAAATAATTTCTGAGTTTTCTCCTCACTGTGGAAAAAATTAGTATTTCTGTGCAGTTCTCATCTAGTATTTGCACATATTGATTTTTTCACAATGTTGTTCTACACAGAAATACTCACGGTTTTTTTTTGCACAAATATTGTGGGCTTTGTGCAGAATTTATAGTTATGAATCTCCTTCTCCCTCCCTCCCTCCCTCCCTCCCTCCCTCTCTCTCTGTCTATCTCTCTGGCTTTTCTTCGCAAACGGAGATTCAGGAAGGACTCATCCCGCGCTTTCTGCAAGTGCGCTGATGACTAAAAAGGCCAATCCGAGATAAACAAGTCTGGTTGCAGAAAGCACAGCAGAAGGTCTCCTTGGGTGATGTTTCTGGGCTGTGATTCTTTCTGCGTTGTCGTTTCTCTTCAAGACTTGTTCGGCGTGAGTTCTCAAATAAGGCTGCAGCTTTGTGGATAGTGTGTCTCTATGCCTCCCGATGTGAGGCCAGGGCGGACCATTGTTGGTGATCAGTTTGGCCGAGCCTGAGATGTTGCTTCAGGGAGTCCTTCTACCGCTTTTTTGGAATGCCCCTCTTACGCTGACCCGTGGCGAGTTCACCATAGAGTACTATTTTTTGGGAGGCAATGATAATTTCTAGACATAACTATATATTTTATAGGAAATTAGTCATTGACAAATTTCTGAAAATATGACATTTGTAGGTATCTGAAAACTAGATGCCATGAGATACCAGACTGCGTAGCATTAGCTGGTTGCACAGTATTGTTAGGCAATCTACTTAGGGAAGTGTACCTCTATCCATTTTCTTGATGTATGTGCTGTTCATTTCCTTTGACTATGGTATCTTGGACTGCCTGGATGATTTGGATGCTGAGACACTGCCTTAAAGAGGTCCAGTGTATGGCTGTATGTGATAAACAGGAAAATGCTTGGGTCTACTTTAGTCAGACCTCACCTGAAATACTGTTTCCAGTTCTAGACACCACAGTTCAGGAAGGATATCAACAAATTAGAATGACTGAGGGAGCTGGATATTTTTAATTTGGAGAATAGAAGACTGAGAGGTGATATGATAACTATCTTTAAACATATGAAGGGGTGTCATGTAGAAGATGGAGGAAGTTTCTTTTCTGTTGCTACATAGACTGTCAAGCCAATGGATCCAAGTTACAAGAAGGGAGATTCCATTGAAATATTAGGAAGAACTTTTTTACTATAAGAGCCATTCAGCAGTGGAATAGACTACCTCATCGTGGTGTGGACTCTCCATCTTTGTAGATCTTTAAAGAGATGTTGGATGGGCATCTTTCAAGAGTGCTTTAGTTGTGTATTCCTGTACATAACTAATGGGTTGGACTGGATGGTTCTTTGTTCTATGATTCTATGCTAGCTCATCAAGTGCCATAGATTTACATCTTTTTCTATATTTTTTTGGAACATCTTCATGAAATCATTGTGGATGAATATATATGAGTTTGGGATGTGGGCTCTCAGCTTTGTTTCCTTTTTAATTTTCTTTGGTAAAGAAAGGGTATCCTGAACATCAGAATTTCCTGCACCAGTTCATCAGGAGCCAAAAGGATTCAGTCCTCCTTAAGCAGTCAGGCAGATGAGGGTAGACTGCCTATTCCAGGAACAGCTGGATCTTCCATTACCTGTATTGCTTGAGCATCATTTTTTTTTAAAAAAAGGTTTGGTGGTGGCACATTGAGGGTAAGTACAAATGTGAGTAAATCACTGGCGGCCACCATCTTGTATGCAAAGCTTATGGGGACAAAAACATTGTTGAATCATGAAGTAGCACACATATTGTCAGAAGACATTTTTCTCAACTACCTATTCCAGAAACAGCTAGATCTTCCATTACCTGTAGTGCTTTGGTTTGAGAAAACTGTCTGCTGCCAGTATGTGTGCTATTTCATGATTATGGAAAAAAGAAAAAAAAATCTGTTTGGGTGACAGAGAGATAAGTATTGAGTACTTAGTTCAGGACTTCTCAGCAACTTGTACTCTAAGATTAAGCTCTGTCCAAAAATACCAGGAACATGCAATCATGAAAGGTTGTGTATAAATGTTGGTTTATATACAGAGCAGGGGTAGAAATTATGTAATCTCTAACAACCTAGACTCATCCAACCTCCCCAGTAATGGTGTGTGTGTGTGTGTGTGTGTAAATTACTCCTTAGTGGCCTTCAGAAGGTGTATTCATAATTTTGGTGCCCTGTACCAAATCCTGTCTCATCTTGGAAGCTAAGCAGGCTCAGCCCTAGTTAGTACTTGGATAGGAGACTGCGAATGAATGCCAGGTGCTATAGGCTATATTTGCAAGGAGGGAACTGGCAAAACCATCATTGATTATTCCTTGTCAGGAAAACCCTATGAAATTTATGGTGTTGCCATAAGTTGACAGGTGACTTGAAGGTGTGTACATACAAACACACACATGAAAAAGACTTGAAGCATAAAGAAGGAGAGAAAGAAAGAAGTAATGAAATGGAAAGAAAAAAAACCAGTGTCACTTTTGGTTTCTGAGAAGTGACTGTCTGTGGTCTCCCACGGCGGTCTAGAGAAGCCAAATCAGGCAGAGATAACCCCAGGATGCTCAGCAGCTGCCCACTTGGGAAGTAGAGGAAGGAAAGCAACTGGGACATATACTCTATCAGATTTACTGTTCATCTCAATCTGTGATAATCAAGTAGTGTGAGGGTTGTGCTGAACTGTAGGGTTATTGGTACCATCAAGTTTTCATATACCTGTTCTAGAGAGGCAAAATAAACGTGTCTGTTTGAACCACTGCTAAGCAAGTGGATTGCACAGAGAGGGAGAAATGGGCAATGACTTCTTTTGACGCAAAATACTGCCTGATACCTCTTTGAAAGAGGCACTATTTGTCTCTCTGTGTTGCTGGCGGCTTCCTTAAAATATTATTGCCTGTATCTTCCAGCGTATAAGACGACTGGGCGTATAAGACCCCCCCCCCCAATTTCCAGCCAAAAATCTAGGCTTAGGCATATATTCGCCATATAAGACCAACCCCCCAATTTGGCTGGCTGGCTGACTGGCTGGGGAGCCTTGCCAGCTGATCCTCTTTGTTTCCCAACTCATGAGGATCTCCTCGTGAGTTGGGAAAGCAAACAGGATCAGCTGGCAGGGCAACATTCACCCCTCTCTTCAACCTTCCAGTCAAACTGGACTCGAAGGTGGAGGAAGGGGGCGAAAATGCCCAGTTTGCCTCAGCAGCCCCCTTCCCTCCATCTTGGCTCTTCCGAAGGGGACCAAGGCAGGAGAAGCGGGGGCGGCCGTGGCAAACCCCTAGATTTGCCCCCTCTCCCCACCTTCAAGGAAGGTGGGGAGAAGGGGTGAACATGCCCCGTTTGGCTCTGCAGCCCCGATCTCTCCTTCTGGGCTCCCTTCCGAAGAAGCCCAGAAGAAGGCATCGGGACTGCAGAGTTAAACTTGGCATCTTCGCTCACTCTCCCCACCTTCCTGGAAGATAGGGAGGGGGAGCAAATCTAGGGGTTTAACTCCACAGCCCCGATGCCTCCTTCTGGGCTCCCTTTGCAAGCGAGTGCAGAAGAAGGCATCAGGGCTGCAGAGTTAAACTTGGCATCTTCGCTTGCTCTCCCCACCTTCCTGGAGGGTAGGGAGGGGGAGTGAATCTAGGGGTTTAACTCCACAGCCCCGATGCCTCCTTCTGGGCTCCCTTTGCAAGCGAGCCCAGAAGAAGGCATCGGGGCTGCAGGGATAAACTTGGCATCTTTGCTCGCTCTCCCCACCTTCCTGGAAGTTATGGAGGGGGAGCGAATCTAGGGGTTTAACTCCACAGCCCTGATGCCTCCTTCTGGGCTCCCTTTGCAAGGGAGCCCAGAAGAAGGCATTGGGGCTGCAGGGTTAAACGGGGCATCTTTGCTCCTTCTCCCCGGGTTTGGCTCCACGGCCCTGTGTCCTCCTTCTGGGCTCCCTTCCAGGAGGGAGCCCAGAAGGGGGGATCGGGGCTTTGCAGCCAAACGGATCATGTTTGCCCCTTCTCCCCACCTTCCTTGAAGGTGGGGAGAGGAGGCGAATCCCAGGGTTTGGCTCCACGGCCCCGCGTCCTCCTTCTGGGCTCCCTTTGGTAGGGAGCCCAGAAGGAGGGATCGGGGCCGCGGAGCAAAACGGGGCATTTTCGCCATTTTCATCCACCTTCAAAGAATGTGGGGGGAAAGGGCAAATCTAGCAGTTTGCCTCGGCCGCTGCAGAGGCCATCAAGCGGCAGTCGCGGCAAACCGCAACATTCACCCCCTCCTCTGTCTTCCGTTGCTCCCCAAAGGGGGAGAAGGCAGAGGAGGGGGGCGAATGAACTGCTAAACACTTTGCTTCACACCCCTGCCCCATCTCTTGCCTCTTCACTCCATTTGCGAATAGGCAGGAGATAGGCAGGCAGGCGAAGCAAAAGTATATCCGGCGTATAAGACGACTCTAGATTCTGGAGGGCACTTTTGAGTGCTCAAAAGTCGTCTTATACGCCGGAATATACGGTACTTTTAGTTGTAGTGTGAGTTGTCAAGAACTAATTTATGGGTGTCACTAATGAATTGGCAACTGTGTTGGTGGGCCTCAGGAAAACACTGTGTAATACCATGTTTTTCAGTACATTCCAGGTGATTCTCTAACTGAAGCTTTGTTGGTTCTTATTTGTTAATTGTTGAATTGATAGATTTTTGGTTCCCAGTTGTTTGTTTGTTTATTTAAGCCTTCTAGAGTTTAAAATAGCTGCTGCATGGATTTACATATTTTTGTTTATGCACTTTAGAGTTTGAAACAGCTACTGTATAGATTTATATATTTTGCTGTGATCTAGGGTGGAAATAATTCAATGATAACACTGTGGTGTCATTCAGTTAGGACACCTCAGCATACTAGGGTGTGTGATAATAGTGAGTTAATTTGAGAGACTCAAAAATTGTGGAGCAGTTTGCTGACTTATAAAAATAATTTGTCTTGATGAAATTAGTTGTCCAGAAATTATAATGAGAACTAAACTATCATTTTCTTATCTACTTGTCTCTATAGGGATGAATTAAAGATTATTTGTCTTTAGAGCCATTTTTGGCATTTTAGCTGTTGTGAAATGAGGTAAGAAACAATGATATGACAGTATTTTTTCACTAGTTTTGAGACTGTGGCTTCTGTGGCCATACACATCTATAGCATCAAGTATACTATAGCCTAGGTAAAAAATCTAATTGTGTTTGGGAGTGTGAGACACTTGATGACATTGTGGTCCACGGAATGAGGAATAGTTATTCCCTCCTCAAAATGTGACAAAAACAGTATGATGGCAATATCTATTGCTTGAGAGTTCTAATTCTGAGTTCAAAATATGAAAATACAGGTAAATGGACTATAGGTAAATTGTTAGTGAAGATAAAGCCTTCTAGAGAAGGCTGAAGAGTAAAGCTAGTATATCCAGAGTTGAACACCGTGGTTTCTGTTTGAGTTGCTCTACTGGAAACCTGATGACAGGCAAGAAATTTTATATTAACGAACATTGAATACTTTTGTAACCTGTTGGTCATCTGATTTGTTGACTCAACATATTTTCTATTAAGTTTTCTAGAGGCAATTCTAGTTCGCCTAAAGCACTTGTAACTTTATCCTATGGCAATGTCCTGCAGGTCTAGGGAAAAGGAAATGGCTGTCTCTTCCCCGTGTCAGGAGTTGGCAACCTGGTCTCTTCCAGAAGTTTTGGATAATAGCTGCCATCATCTAATCATTACTCAGGCATTCTAGGCTGATGGGAGTTAGAGTTCAGTGGAATCTGGAATAGTGTTTGAAGCCATGGAGTGGCTATTTTTTTCTGCAGGGTTTCATGGGGAAAACAGAGAGAGAGACATGGAAGAAATAAAAATACTGTACAAAGAGAATCAGTGTCTATATAAAACATTTTTTTTTTTACCATGGGAACATAAATATGTTGGGTTAAATCTACTAGTCCTGGCTCACATAGATGTATGCAAGTGTCCACAAGCCCTATTAATTCACTGGGCATACTTTATTGGGTTTCCCATTGGGAATAGGTGTTTCCCGTTATGCTTCTTAGTTTTCTCATAAAAGGATCACATTTTGATATCTTTTCTTACAAGTGGAGCTATAAGATGCTGGACTCTGAGAAATCTCTTTGATTTTGAGAAGTCATGAGAAGCAGCAATAACTTAAAACTGAAGAGAATAAATTAAATTCATTAGGTAGGTAGAGTTATTGCCGCTATGGAGAAGATCATGTTGTGCTGTCTACCTTATAGCTGTTGAGGACCCTGTCAGAAAAAAAGAGGTGGCAACCCTGATTCATATTACAAACATGACTGAGTACACAAGCAGCTGAAGCCAGGTTTCTGAGAGCTAAACACTCTAAAGTCCTCTCTCTGGGTGGACAGATTTCTTGTTTGTTGTTGAAGCTATGAAGAAATGTGTGATTCTGATAAATTCTTTTAAAACAAACCAAATAAAAATCTCACCAAATGAGCATAGCATTTGCAGTTTCTGAACACTTGATTCTTAAACTGGTTGAAATTTGTTTCCCTTGATCCATGAGCAAGACTCTTGTATTGTGATAGGTTCCTTCCTAGTTAGTGTTGAGCTAAACAAAAGAGAACCCCCCCTTCACCCAATATCCAGTGGTCAGAGTTAGTGGGATTTCAGCTTGGAGTTGCTTATCTTCTTCCTGCAGTGGGTCCATGGGAGGTTTTTGGGTTTTTTATGTGTGTTGTGCCACTGCAATGCTCCCCTCCCCACTATCTTTTTTTTAAAATGACAACAGCAACACAGTTCCTTCTCTCCTATATAAGTTGGCCCTCAAGGGCTGCCTAGTTAGCTGTTCTCTATGTTTTGTAGCCTGGGAAACAACACCACTTTTTTTTTTAATTGAGAACTGAAAGCAAAATTGCATCTTTCTCTTTAAGTAACATCAGTCTCTCCTCTCTCACACACACACACACATAAACCGCCCCCCCCCCAAAGTTAGTAGGCTAAATAGTAATTCTTTTTAAAGTGACTACTGTATCACTATTTTAAAAAGTGACTTTTTCATATTAATTTCTGCTCACCAGATTTTCAAATTAATTTCTGCTTGCCGGATGGTTTCATCAGTTAAACACATTTGAATTTAAGTAGGCGAAATAATGTTAAACTAATCTGGTAAAACAATTTTGTTGTCTGTTACACTTTTGTTATCTTAGAATATCTTAGTGTCTGTTTCAAAACATATAAATATACATTTATCCATATTCCATGAGGGCATGTTGAAATCCAAATCATCTTGACTGTTGATGGTTTTATACAAGGTAGCATTTATTTGTGTTACTCTCTTTCTATATATAGATATATATACACATATATACCATAAAGTGGTTCCCAACACTTGTAGACTACACATTTGCTTCTTTCTTGACAAATTAAACTGTAATTTCCAGCTAGTTTAACACACTCATGATCAATCCAGCTCATTTTACCAAACGGTGGGTCTGGTCATAATTATTTTAGCAAATGTTTGCTGATATGATTCAAGTTCTGGATATAAAGAGTGAACCTACACTTTGGCCTAAATCCAGTAGTCAGTGCCAATTAGAGTTGACCTATTAAATCATTAGGAATGTGGTAAATTCTGTTGATTGAGTGGAGCTAATCTGGCCATTGTAAAAGGCTATTTTCTGAACACTGTCATGTAAGCATGCATGCCATTCATGCATCTGAGGCATTTGAGCTGTGATAGGAGTAGTTTTCAAGTACATTAAACGGCAGCATTATTAGATACCATAGCAGTATATTAGGTCTGTCAACATTCAGCAGTTTGCAGTGGAACTTGAAATGCCAGTAGTTCCATGGAGTTAAAAGTTTTTAATTTGTGCCAGTGTCTTTGGCTTGTGATTGATCAAAACAAAGATAAAACTTGTGTAATATTTTAAGCTTTTGTACAGATAAGCTCCCAGAAGAACACTGGCAAGGCAGGATGTTGTTCTACTATAATACAAAGTGGCATTTTATTGCATTTCTGGAGCTTTAAAAAAACAAAAAAACTTTACTTACCAAGATTTTTTGTTTGGTTTTTTTTTTTAAACCCCAGTTAATATAATAAGGTCAAGCTATTCTTGTATAAAAAGAGCTATTACAAAGTAAGTGTTTGTCTTCTAACTCAGATCAGTTTATTTCACTTCAAACTTGTGAAATTTTAAATTCTTAACATATTGTGGAGGACATCCAGAACTGGTAAAAATATTCCATTCCCAAGCAAAGAGTATGTTTTCTTCAAGGTACCCATATGTAATAACCATATCAAGCATCTAATTGGAAAGATTTTGATTTGATGGCATAGACAAAACTAAATTTAACTAACTTTACACTGTGTTCCAAGAACTTCTCTCTGACAAGAGGTACTGTACTTTTTTGTTACTGTAGTTTCTCTGCTGACTGAAACTTGAGAAGTAGCATATATAGAAGTGAGGCCTAGTTCAGCAGGCATCTAGGAATGTAAAACCCTGTTTGATATTGTGTCTGAGTACAACACTGTAGTTGTTCCAGAGTAGAGTTCTTCTAGATAGCACATTGTCATGAAATATGGAGGAAGGAGGGGCAGAGGCAGCAGCCTACATCATCACAGTCACTGCTGTGCAGCTGCAGCAGGTTACTAAGGTCCAAGTTGCAGTCCTTCATATGTTTGCTGCTTCTGTTTCCTCTACCCAGCAAGGCACTGCCATTGCTAAGGGATGAGTCTCTGGGCCTGTCTAAATGGTGAAAATAATCCTCTTAGAATTCACTTAGAATACTACCTGTCCTAATGGGATTCCACATAATTCCACTGTATTCAGAAGGAGGGGGTCCAAATCTACCATAAACCCCAAGGGAACAGCCTTCGGGGCTTTACCTGATGTTTTTTAAAAACTCCATGTGGAATGTGCATGATCGATCATTAGGACAGGCGATTCAGTTTATTCGCATAGCCCCAGAAAAGCAGAAGTAAAAAGCTGATTGGCCAGACGGGAGCAGGGGCGGGCTTGCTAAGAAGGCAAGCACCCTGGAACAGCCATCTTGGATTTTCGCCTTAGCGATAGTGTGTTGAGACAACAAAACAGCTTTTTTCTTTTATTTTTTACATTTATTTAGGCAGAATATCACACTTTCACACCTTAGATATGCCTTTTTTTTAAAAAAAAAATACTGTTTGGAGGCAGCAACTGATGAAAATAAAGCCAGTCACAGCTGCCAACTTGAATCTCAGGTATGCCCGTTGGGATAGCAAAAGTGGATAGCCTTGCATGCCTGAGATTTTGTCAAACACTATTAGGACAAGTCAATCCTGTTTCGAATTTGTGTGAGTACTGTACACATCAGTTCACATTTTTCCCCTCCTGTAGATGGGTCCTCTGCCTTTCTCCTCATCTCTGCTGCTTCCTCTACTCAGCATAGCTGATCTCTCATCGAACCCAAGAGTTCTGCAGAAATCTGGTTGAGAAAACTTGCTTTAAGCACAAAACCAGTTAGGAGATGGCCTAGTAGGACTTTATTTTTTTATATATGTATAGTCAGAAATATATATATATGTTCTGTGTGCCAATTGGGTTCCCTCCCATGTGTTTCCTCAACAGGAACATCCTGCAATATTGCAGGAGGAAAACACTATAGGGATATGTGTTTCAGTACTATTTATAGTCAAGAAAAGAGTACAGTTTAGAAAAAAATATTTTAGCAATAAAGCACTCATAAGCATAATGATCTTGGCATTAGAGGAGAATGCTTTAATAAGCAGGTTATTTTAGAAACAGAAAACTTTTCAAAGCAGGCTATTCCAAAATGAGGTGCCAGACTGGAATCATTGGTTTGGACAGTTGCTGAGGTAGTTCAGGAAGCAAACAGGTTTGTTAGTTTAGTTTTATGGCATTTCTATACTGCCCTGTAGCATAAAGTTGTTTGGGTAGCTTACAAGTTATAACTCTTTTTAAGTCTAGCTGCATAAGCATAATGCTGAGTCCTGCAAAATAATGTCCTAAAGACTTGAGAAAATAACTTAAGGCTCTGGAACAGAAAAGGGTGGTGAAGAACAGGCACACAAAATGCTTACTTAAGTTACCTTCTTCCATGTTCTCATGACTACCAATGCTTACCTTAAATTGTTGTGGTATGTTTTAAATGTGTTCAATGCAGCATCCTCTGCAAACAAAAAAATGGAATTAATGCTTGAGGCATTTACAAGCATATAATTAAAACCTCAAGTTATGAAAGGTGTGTGAGTGATTATTGTTGTCTGCTTGTTTGTTATTACAATGGCATCTTTGCTGTTGGCAGATTTAATCACTTCTTTGATGCATTTTCTTTGGAAGAGTGTAATTGACTGAATTTGTCAAGAAAAAAACTGAGTTCTCTTCAAAATGACTTGCTTATTACATGCTTTGCTGTGTTAATATGGGCTTAGATAGGCATTTTTTTCAGTTGTTGGTATAGTAGTAATAAGTTGATTTAAAAGATCATGTCTCTTGTTGGGCAGAAAGCTGCTTGGGACAATTATGCATTCTTGCATGGTTATGGGCTTCTCCATTTTCCCCCAGAGCACAGAAAGTATCGGATGTGTGCCACATCTGTGGAATAACCTGTCAAATTGTTTCTAGGGCCTTATAAATAGCAAAGCCACTTTTATTTACTAGCAGAGTTTTTGAGACTTCCTTGGAGCAAGTCTGTTAGTATCCATCATTTGAGAAAGTACCATTGGGAGACGTTATATAAACAAGTAGCACAAGCAAAAAAATAAAATAATAAATAAATAAATCACTGCCTTGGGACTTGTCACAAAAAGTGTAGCCTGGTCTGAGACTAGTAAGGTCTGGCATTACTAGGTTCCTAAGAAAGAAACACAGCATGCTGCTGTTCTCACTTTGCACACAGTACCAGAAAAGTTTGTAATTGATATGAGAGAATTCTTTATTTGGGCATCCTGCCTTTTTCAAGATAAGAGCTGGCATCCTGATCATGGATTATAATGTTATAAGTCTGACTCATGCCACTGCAATTCACTTTTAATGTTGTTGCACAATTTAGAATTCTCTTCTGACCCCACATCATTTAAGGAAAGCACCCCTTCCCCAAACACAGCTATTTCTATGTTGCCAAAGAGCAAGGAGAAGAGCAGGGAGGCATCCAGCTCTTTTCCTGCAGTTGGATGTCCCATTCATTCCGGCCCCCATTCTCCAGTACCACAGGAATAGCCATGATTGGAGGCACTTTACAGCTTAAAAGGTAGGGGGTTTTTTGCGGGGGGGGGGGGAGGTTAGCATTCAGAGTTGTAGCTATACAGTATCTCATCTTGAATCCCATCTTGGGAGAAAGGTGTGATATAAATCCAATAAATAAATAAATTAATAACCTAGAATCTGTCTTGGGAGAAAGGTGTGATATAAAATCAATCAATCAATCAAATTTCCCTAGCTCTGTGTCCTGATTCAGGATCTCGGCCTCTGTCTCTTCTGAGTGCATCCCAAAGCCTAAAGTCAGACCACTTTGTATTCTGTTAAAGCAGAGGAGATTGTTTCACTGAGCTTGCATAATGCCCTTAAATTTTTGCAAATAGCTGTATAAAATAGAATGCAACAACTCTTGGGCTTCCATTCATATCTCCATTAACTCTTATCTTCCCATTTAGTCAAGGACTTTGTCGTTCTCTTAAAAGTTTGTGTTTAACACTTGCCATCATTATTAGAAGTTGAACTACAGTGCTAAGACAGTGTGACTCAAAATTGTACAGACCACTGTTCCGTTTATGCTACCCAAATACTACGTTGAACAAAATTAGTTTTGTGTTGCAAGCCCATAAAAACAAGGTGGTTTAATGGTCTGTTCATGCAACATTACCACAGTGTTAAGGGATTTCATCACATGTTAAATATCCCAGGTTGGTTAGATAACATAATTGAATACAAGTCACATACCCCCTGTATCCGTGGGGGCTATGTTCCCAGACTTGTCGTAGATATGTGAAACTATAGATAATATCAAACCCTATTTACATGGATGACTTCTGGCCTAACTTGCAGTGGAAGCATACCATAGTATTGCACTGCAGGACATAAAAAATGCCTAGAGGGGACATATTTTTTCAGATGTGGATAAATGAAACTGTGGATACTGGTCCCGTATATATGGGGTCAACGTGTATGTTAAGAAGCCTTTTCTGAACTCTGTTTTACAATTTTTATGTTTGAATCAAAGTGATGTAACTGAGAAAGAGTATGATAAGCAACTCCGTTAAATCACTTTGCATTTAAAAGGCTTTTCATCATTTTATGACTTTGGCTGTGTTTAATTTTGTTTGCTTTTTGATAAGTGAGTTAATTCTCATTTAAGCAGCCGTTCATAGAGGGATATACACCCTGGAATGGACTTAATCTAAACTACAGACTCTGAGCAACTGATTGTCTACATCATATTTAGTAGTTTGCTTTAATGCATGGAAAACTATTTTATCAATACATTATTGACAACATGCTTTTAGTGTGGCTGTGAAATGAGGCAAATCATGTAAATAAATGCAACAAATCTAGATGTGGTTTGTGTGTGTGTATGTGTGTGTGTAAGTGAGGTCTTAGCTGAACAAAGGTCTGTAGAATATTTGCTTAATTATTAAAAGAATAGCTTTAATAAGAGTTTTGACTCAAATTTACAAACTGGAGCTTTATGCTAAGGGCTGAAAAGGCCATGAGCATTCAGTTTATATCAGTGCTGTTTGTGCAATATCACATACATATGTCTGTCTTTGTACATACAGCAAAGCTATGCTAAAGTAATTACTGTATTCTGTATTCTTAAGAATTAATGTTTGGGTGGAGTGGATTATTGTGACTTTTTAACCCTGACACATTCGCCCTGGGGAAGCTTCTGCCCTCAGCTTCCATCCTCATTAACTTAAGCTACCTGATTTTACAGAACAGGATTTTGGTATGTTTCAGATGATTCTAATCACTAGCTTAAATCTTTTTTGTTGCTCCTGCACTTTTGAATAACAACAGTAAAAGTCTTACAGTGTGCATGTATTAAGAAAAAATAAGTAATAGTTTTAACTGGGAAAGGTATAAAACCAGAAAATTTCTTAATAGTGCAAACTGTGATATAGTAGTTTGCAGCTGTGCTCTCAGTTCTGAGAATGAAAAATGCAGGGTTGGTGTTACAGTACAATATATTAAAAGCCTTTAGCTTTTTTTTTTTAAAGTACATTGGTGAATACATTGATGGTTGGATGTGTATTATATCACCCTTAGTGCTAGACACCCCAGAGACACGTTTTCTCTTTTCCCCTCACTAAAATTAAGAAAGGGAGGAGAAACAACCTTTTATTAAGATTTATTATTTTATTAAGAACTGATTACAGCAAAGCACCAGATCCATCTGGTCATGAAGCTAAGCAGGGTCAGCCCTGGATAGTACTTGGATGGGAGACCACCAATGGATACTAGGTGGGTAGGCTATATTTTGGAGGAAGTCCTTGGCTAAGAAAACTATGAAATTTGTAGGGTCACCGTAAGCCATCAGGTGACTTGAAGGCATATGCACATACACAGCACAGCAAAGTCATGACATCTAGGGTTGCCAGACTGAAAACTATGGACAGGGCCTGTACCTTTATAGGATGTGTAGAATATAGAATATTGAGAGACATTGCTTGTCATATAACCAGGATAACAGGCAACTTTTGCTGAAATTCCTCCTTTCCCAGTGGAGAGGGCTCCAGAGCATCCTCATGCTTGGGTTGTCCCTCCCACTTGCTCCCGGTAGGCAGGATTCAGAGACTCTTATTTTGAAGAGTATTGACCACCAGTGAAGTCATCCAGGAGGGACGACCCCTCTGCTGCCCAGTCTGTTTCCTGCCTACGCTCCTGGTAGGACATCCTTCCCCCCTGCTCTCTCTTTGTTCCCTTCCATGTGGCTGGCGCCATTTTTAAAACACTTTTAAAACTTTTTAAAACTTCTTGAAAACTTAAAAAAAAAATCCTCTATTATTTAACAGCCAGTCCACGGAGAGGGATCAGGAGATGGCATCAACAGGGGAGATAGAAGCGGTGATCGAGGCTGTGATTCGCAGCGATCACCAGGCAACGGGGGCTGGCTCCTTGCCCCCCCACGAACCGGATCGCAGCGGGACCAACGAGCCCGCAAAAGGCAGCGTTGGGAGGAAGAAGCCGGGCAAGGGGGGGAAGACCCCCGCTCCGGCTACCACTGGCTGCAACCCGGCCCCTCTCCGCCAGGATGGGCGTGACTGCGGGCCGGGAGAGGGCACCGCAGCGCAGCCAAGGACGGCGCCAGAGCCGCGGAGCGTCCCCAGCCCGGGGACGAACCCCGCTGATGTGGTGCCCCTGGCAGACCCCCCCCAGCGACGTGGGACAGGTTCCGGATGCCGTGAGTGGGGCACCCGCCCCGGGGACGTTACCTCTGGGGGGGTCGGAGCCAGCTGCCCTGCCGCCATGGATAGAGGCAGCGCTAGGCAGGGAGACGATGAGGTGGCTAGCCAACTCAATGGCCCAGCCAAGCCTCGGGGGTGCCACCACCCAGACCTTGGGGGGAGGATCGGGACCCATCAGGCCTCCAGGGGACACACTCCCAATGCTGCCATCTCCCCCCATGTGGCTCCCCTTCGCAGCGCAGCCCCCCGTCGCTGCGCAGTCCCCCCCTGCTCCAGTTTCTCCCCCCGGCTCAGGCAGCCAACACGGGAGCCACTATACCAATAGGGCACCCCAGACCCCTAAGCCTGACCACTGCAGGCAATAGCCAGACCGCTGAGGCCACAAAGAAGCGGCAGAGGGGTGGCAAAGGGGGTGGAGCCAACAAAGGGAAGTCCAAGCGTCCTCGCCTCCAGATGCAGGAGACAAGAGGGGGGGCGATGCAGAGCCCATACCTGGCACCAGCAAGGGGTCCACCGGGCACACCAGACCTCACAGAGAGGAGGAGGAGAGCGACTGGGAACAAGAGGGGGATAGGCGCCACCTTTCAAGCGACAGGGCTACAGAGGAGGAAAATGACGAAGACGTCATTTCCCTTTATACCTCAGAGGAGGACTCCAACAGCGACTAATCAGACCGCGAGGAGGGCGAGTTGTCGGAGGAGGAGATGGATACGTCGAACACACGCGCCTCGACATGCCATTTTGCTCCGGAGGATTTTTCAGTGTTATTCAGGAAGACACTCAGAACCCTGGGGCTGAATCCTCCTACAGTCCCACAAGCACAGATGGACCCAGATCTTCCAGAGCTCTCGGGGGAATTTTTTCCAGAGGCCCAGCCAGTGGCATTGGAGATGCCGGTCCCGGCAGCAATAATGAGGCTCATCTACGATGAATGGAAGGCACCAGCAGTGGCCAAACCACAACCCTCCATCGCCAAGCACCTGTATTCCCTACCCAAGAAGGTCATGGGAAAACTACAGGTCCCACTCATCGACGCTCTGGTCTCCGAGCTGGTCTCTTCAGCGATCTTTTGTAAAGATGGGGAAGAGACCTTAAAAGTACCAGAGGGCAGGCGTCTGGATCTGGCCCTAAGGCGGGCACACGAGGCCGTATCACTTGCCATCAGGGCCTCCACCACGGCGACAATGATGGCCAGAGCGGCTATACAGTGGTCGAGGGATGCCTTAAAGGATGTTCCTAGGGCTCAGACAAGAATCCACCAGGACCTCAACAAGTTGTCTAAGGTCTCCGCCTTCCTGGCGGACAGCACCCTGGATTCTGTGCAGTTCTGTGCAAGAGCTCAGGCGGCAACAGTGGCGGCCAGAAGACAGGTATGGCTGAAGTCCTGGAACGTGGACTTCAAGTCGAAACAGAACCTGGTGTCATCCCCGTTTCTCGGTGAAAAATTGTTTGGGGAATCGCTGGAACCAGTGCTAGTGGAAGACAAGGACAAGAAAAAGAGGACGCTTGCTTCCCGCAAAAGAGGGGAGAAGAGACATACCAAAAAGTACCGCTCCTTTTGCCCTTCTGGCAGCCACCACTCCAGCGGAAACTCATCCACCCAGGCCAGCTCCAGGGATGGGAGGCCTCACCGACAGCGATGGGGAGACCAGAGGTACCAGCGTAAGAACCAACAGGGAGGATCAAGCAAGTCCACTCACTCCCAGCCCTCCAAGCAGTCCTCCAAGTCTCACTTATGACAATCCCTCCCAAGTGGGAGGAAGGCTGCAGGCGTTCGTGGGGGCTTGGGAAAACTCTACCTCGGACAAGTGGGTCCTGCAGTCGATCCGGCAGGGATACCGGATAGAGTTCTCCCGACTCCCCCCACAATGGTTTCTACCCACGCCAGTACACAACGACAGCCTCAAGCAATCCCTGATGATGGAAGCCATTCAGCGTCTCCTGGATATGGGAGCCATAGAGAAGGTCCGACGATCGCATCAAGGGAGGGGATGCTATTCCATACTCTTTCTAGTACCAAAGAAGAACGGTACGTGGAGAGCGGTCCTCAATCTAAAGGGGGTGAACAAATTCGTCAGGAAGAGGAAATTCAGGATGGAAACACTCAAACACATCTTGGAAGCCATAAGACCAGGGGACTTCCTGTCCTCTCTGGATTTACAGGATGCGTACCTCCACATCCCAATCCATCCGGATCATCGCCAATTCCTGTGTTTTTGTTACAACAACAGGCATTTTCAATACAAAGCACTCCCCTTTGGACTTTCCTCAGCTCCCAGGGTATTCACGAAGATCCTGGTGGCCTTGGTGGCCTCATGGAGACGCTCAGGAATACATGTGTATCCTTTAAGTAAGACGATCTCTTGATCCGCTCCCAATCCAAACAGGGAGCGGAAAGGGACCTCGCTCTCGTAATGGAATCTTTCCAGCATCATGGATTCCAAATCAACATGGAGAAGAGCTTCCTGACTCCATCCCAACAGATTCAACACCTGGGGGCATTAATATGCTCAGCGGAGGGCCGGATCCGTCTCCCTGTGGAACGGATCAAGACAATCCAGACCGCGACACTGAAAGCCCTGGAGTCAGCCAGGTCGGACATCATGCATCTGGCACATCTACAGGGTCTCATGATAGCCGCGATAGACTGTGTTCCATGGGCAAGATTCCACGCCAGACCTCTGCAGTGGTTCCTCCTTCCCTTCCAGGAGGAAATAGCCAACAGGAGACACCACATGGTGAGACTCCCGAAGGAGGTCAAGTCATCCCTGAGATGGTGGCGCTCCCTGGCGATCCACAAAGGTCATCACCTATGGATCCGGGACAGGATCCAAATAACCACGGACTCCAGTCTATGGGGATGGGGAGCCCACTGTGGAACCCAGCTAGCACAGGGGAAATGGACCTCAGAGGAGGCGGCCCACAGCATCAACTGGTTGGAACTGCGGGCAGTCAGATTAGCCCTCAAGGAATTCTCGTACCTGCTCAGAGGCAGGTCGGTACTCATCAGAACAGACAACATCACAACGAAGGCGCACATAAACCGCCAAGGGGGATCCAGGTCACGAACCCTCATGAGGGAATCGTCTCGACTCCTCACCTGGGCCGAAAGGCACCTAGAATCCATAGCGGCGGAACATCTTCAGGGAGCTCTCAACCGGAAAGCGGATTGGCTCAGCCGGGCGGACATAGACCAGGGAGAGTGGAGCCTGAACCCAGAGGTGTTCAACGATGTATCTCGGACCCTGGGACAACCGGAGATAGATCTGTTCGCATCCCCCGCAAACGCGAAGCTTCGTCTCCAGGTACAGATCAGAAGGAGCAATGGACATGGATGCCCTGACATGCCCGTGGCCAAGAATGCTTCTTTACGCTTTTCCACCAGTCCAGCTGATCCCCAGAGTGCTCAGCAGAGTCCGATTGGAGGAGGTGGAGATCATACTGGTCGCCCCAGAGTGGCCCAGGAGAGCGTGGTTTCCGGATATCCTGGAACTGCAGGTGGACTCAATGCCTCTTCCTCCACGAATAGACCTATTGTCCCAAGGTCAGGTGCACCATCCGGACCCGGCCTGGCTCCAGCTCCGTGCTTGGAGATTGAGCGCCAGATGCTGACGACGCGGGGATACTCAGAGCCGGTGGTAGGGACAATTCTGGCATCAAGAAGAGAATCTACCCAGCGAATCTACGAATACACCTTTAGGGTGTTTCGGCGGTGGTGCAGACGTAAGGGACAGGACTTCAGGGAGGTCATGGTCCCAGTGCTACTGGACTTCCCAGTGCTACTGGGTCGATGCCGGACTCCGCCCAAATACACTTAAAAGACAGGTCGCAGCAGTGACGTCATTCCTGGCTCCACATGAAGCTACGGCGATATCAACACACCCCCATGTGCGTCGCTTCATCAGAGGTCTTACCAACTTGGCCCCGCCGACGAGACATCGCTTCCCTTCATGGGATCTCCATACGGTTTTGAAGGCCTTAACGGTACACCCTTTTGAGCCTATCCGGGAGGTACACCTGAAGTTCCTGACTTGGAAGGTCCTATTCTTGGTGGCGATCACGTCGGCCCGGAGAGTATCGGAGCTGGCGGAGCTATCTATCAGAAGAGACTTATGTATCTTCAGACAAGATTCAGTAGTCCTCAGGCTACGCCCCGACTTCAAGCCAAAGGTGGATTCGGTCTTTCACAGATCTCAGGAAGTGGTTTTGCCCTCCTTTTGTCCCAAGCCAGAAAGAGAGTTAGAAAGGATTTGGCACACCTTGGACGTGCGTAGAGCACTCAAAGTGTACATCAAGAGAACGGCACCCTTCAGAGTCTCTGAAGCGTTATTCATCTCTCCCCACTCAAAGTACTTGGGGAGGAAGGTCTCACCCTCCACCCTGGCACGTTGGATTAAGTGCTGTATAGCGTTGTGCTACGAGTCCCCGGGGAAGCCAATACCAGGGGGCATCGCGGCCCATTCCACGAGGAGCGCAGCAGCTTCGACGGCCTGGGAAAAAGACGCTCCATTGGAGGAATTCTGCAGAGCAGCAACATGGAAAACTCCCTCAACCTTTGTCAGGCATTATCGACTGGACAGAATGCAGTCAGCGGAAGCCGCCTTTGGGAGGAGGGTGCTGCAGCGAATTCTACAACCCTAAAGTCAGAAGGTTGCCCTTGCCCACCCGGTCTGGAAGCTTTAGCAAATCCCAAGCATGCGGATGCTCTGGAGCCCTCTCCACTGGGAAAAGGAACGTTGGTCTTACCTGTGATACGTTCTTTTCCAGTGTAGAGGCGAAGAGCATCCGGCCCACCCAGGGCGAACGAGATGGAATGTCCTGAGGAGGAAGAATAAAAGACTCTTCAAACCCTCCGATGGGGCTGCAAGACTGGTCCTCTGGGTGCAGAAGCTGATCGTCGTGGTGGGATCACGGCTGGATGAGTCAGACTACGGCGTCACGAGGCTGTGATATCGACTGGCCAGCAGAGGGGTCGTCCTTCCTGGATGACTTCACTGGTGGTCAATACTCTTCAAAATAAGAGTCTCTGAATCCTGCCTACCGGGAGCAAGTGGGAGGGACAACCCAAGCATGTGGATGCTCTTCGCCTCTACACTGGAAAAGAACGTATCACAGGTAAGACCAACGTTCCTTTCCATGCAACCATTAAAGGTACTGGCACTGTCTCTCATTCTGGCAACTCTAATGGCATCATTAAATACTTGTTCAAAATGGATATGAAATGGATACAAAATCAGTTACTTTCTTCAGGATAGCAATTATTAGAGAGCTGGAGAGAGGGGGGAGAAAAAGAGAGAAGTGCTTATACCTGTCTCGTCAAAATTGCTATAAAATCTGGAAATTTGAAATGACTTGAAAGAATATAAAACAGAACTAATCAGAATGTTAAAACTACTTTTCACAACTGCAGTCAACAATAACAAAATGGGGTATTTTATGTGTATGTATATATGTGCTCAAAGTCTCTCTTTATATTAAAGTAATACCTTTATAAGGGAAACTCAGGGTCACAAAATAATATGTAAGCCTTTGAGTTAAATTTGAAGCCTTCATCAGGTAAACAAAGCAAAAAGGACACTGGAAGGAAAAAAAAGTGGTGGCTCTTCAAGTTATGAGCCAGTGTGGTGTAGTGGTTTGAGTGTTGGATGACACCTCTGGACACCAGGGTTTGAATCCCACTCAGCCATGGAAACCTACTGAGTGACCTTGGGCAAGTCATATGCTCTCAGCCTTGAAGGCAAAGGCAACCCCCTTCCATATAAATTGTACCAAGAAATCCCTGTTTTAGGTTCACCTGAGGGATGCCATAGGCCAGAAATGATTTGAAGGTACACAGCAATGACAAATTCAGGTCATAGAGTCTGCATCTAGTTGCAGCCTTAAGATGGAAAGTAGAGTGATAGCCTTCCCCTCTCCACATTTCGATTTCTTTACCATCTTGCCAGAAGAAATATTCTGAAGAACCTGGAAGCTTGAACAGTGTTTTCTGACTTGTAAATTGGCTTAATAATGGTATTTACCCTACAATGGATTTCAACATTTTTCTTTTGTCTACCTTTCCCCCCCTTTTACCTGAACAAAGCGACTGTAAAAGGACACTCTGATTCTCTCAATAGTATGAAAAATAAGAGGTTTTAGTACATATATGAATATGTAGCTCATCTATGCAAGCATTCATTTGAAGAAGCTAAAGTCAAGGGAAAGAATAATGAACAGCTGAAGCATCTAAATAGTGTTTTGTAGCCTCTGTTCCCATTCACAGTAGAGGAAGCTTTTCCCTTAGTTTACAGCACCTTGAAGAAGTATTCACTGCCCTTCAGCTTTTCTACATATTGTCGGGTTACAGACGTGATGTACACTTGATCTACATGAGATATTAAACACTGTGAAGGTACTGAGTATTTTTTTTTAATTGTGGCACAAAGATTAGGTAAACAAATAAACTGACACTTGTTGGTTGCATAAGTATTCGAGCCCCAAATCAATATTTAGTGGAAGCACCTTTGGCTACACGGATGGCTGTGAGTCTTTTAAAGTTAAGTCTCTATCAGTTTTGCACATCTGGATCCCACTTCTGGAGACCATTGATGAACAGCTACTTTCAAGTCATGCCATGGACTCTCCGTTAGATGTGGCCTGGGCCTTGACTACGCCATTCCAAGACATTCAGGTTCTTGTTTTTAAATACTGCAGCGGTTTATATCAGAACTTATTTAGGCATTTCTCAGCAAAGACTTAGGACTTTATCACACTACACTATTATAGTGCTATTATTCCACTTTAACTGTTAGGGCTGCCTCCTGTGGAATTCTGGGATTTGTATTTTAGTGAGGCCTAAGAGCTCTCTGGCTGAGAGTTCTAAATGCCCCTCCCTAAACTGCAAATCCCAGGATTCCATGGGAGGCAGCCCTAGCAGTTAAAGTGGAACAATAGCGCTATTACAGTGTAGTGTGATAAAATCCTTACACAACCAACAAGAATCTTTTTATTTTGTTTATTTAAATTTTATTTAAATGCTAAAACAAAAATATTTTGCACCTTCCCAGTGTTGAGTATCTTGCATATATCAAGTGTTACCTATGTCACTTAAATCCATTTCAGTTCCAGGTTGTAACACATTGAGATGTTGAAAAGTACAAAGCCTCACATGTATGTGGTTTCACATAATTTTAAACTATTTTTAACCAATTTTAACCTTTTAAACTTTTAAAATTATTTAATATGTTTTTAGCCTTTTAAAATCATTTTTTAAAATTTTTACTGTTTTAAATTAGTCAAGTTGATTTTGTTGTACGCTGTCTTTAAATCTTTAGGAAGAATGTTTTAAGAAATAAGAATGCATAAATGCTTTAAGAAATGAGAAATAAAGCAAGAGTGAATATTTATGTATGGCAGTAAGTCAGGAATGGAGGTAATGTTGCTAACTCTTAGCTGTTAAAATTCAAAGACATAGCCATGTTAGTCTTGATCAGCATGCAAAGGGATCTTGTAGCACTTTGAGACTGGGGGCTTGTCTATATGGACAATTTACCCTGGCTTCCCCTTGTTTTTGAGCCCTGCAGTCTGAACAACACAGGGCTGTTGCCCCAATTTGCCTCCAGACAGCCCTAACAATGTCCAAGGCAAAGCTGGGGTGAACCTGTTGAAAATATTTTTTAAAAAGACCTGTGAAAACCTGTGTCATGTGGAAAAACCCAGATGGGTTGAGCATGGGAATGCAGGGTCCGTACCTACATGCTGAGTTACATCACCAGCCACTCCTGATGTCACTCTGCAGTTGGGAAGGAGGTCCCCAGTACATGATCAAGGCCCCCTGCATGTGACCAACCTTGATCACACGCTGAGGGCCTCCTTCCTGGCTTCAGACAGTGTGATGTGCGGCAATTGGGGAAGCACCCACCTATACTGGCCGGTGTGTGCATGCAGACTTCTGCCTATTTCCTCATGGGCCAGCTCTGGGGCTTGAATATGTTGGCTGGAAGACAGCATATTCTGTCTGGTGTACACAAGCCCTGAGATAAAGACATTTGAAACATAAGCTTTACTAGAATAAGGGCCTGCTTACACTGCAGAAATACAGTTGTCCCTCCGTATCCACGGATTTAAGTATTCATGGCTTGAAAATATTCTTTAAAAAATAATAATTCAAAAAGCAAACCTTGATTTTGCCATCTTATATAAGGGACACCATTTTGCTATGCCATTGCATATAATGGAACTTGAGTATTCATGGATTTTGGTATCCACGGGGGGTCCTGGAACCAAACTCCAGCAAACTGGATGGCCCTTGAGGTCTCTTCCATCTATGATTCTGTGATTCTGTGATTGAATATGAAGGGACAACTGTACAGCCATTTGACACCATTTTATCCACCATAGTTCTATCCTGTGGAATCCTTGTATTTGTAGTTTGGTGAGGCACCAGAGGTCTCTGATAGAAAAGGCTAAATAGCTCAGAAAACTACAAATACCAGAATTCAATAGGCTAGAACTATGGTAAATAAAGAGGTTTCAAACTGCTGTATTTCTGCAGTATAGACAGGCCCGAAGTCCACTTCATCAGATGCAAGTAACTGAAGTGAATAGTTTAGCTGTTAAAGTTGCTAGTAAGGCTCAGATTATATAGAAATGTATAATACAGGTATCTGCCAGTATTTTTCTGATTATTTGCTGCTTTTGTATATTACTTATACACCCTTACCACAACATGTTATTCCCAACTGACATATTTTGCTCTTTAATTTTCAGGGACAGGTACTTTTGGGCGGGTTCATCTGGTGAAAGAGAAATCAGCCAAAACCTACTTTGCATTGAAAGTAATGAGCATTCCAGATGTCATTCGACTAAAACAAGAACAGCATGTGCACAATGAAAAATCGGTCTTGAAAGAAGTGAATCATCCATTTCTGATCAGATTGTAAGCTTCCACAATTTCAGCTTTTATATTGTAATGTTCAGTTCTAACATTCAATTTTGTGTCAGTAAGGAATAATCCAGACATCTTTGGATGGCAAAAATTAAATTTACTTCCTCAAGTTTCTTTGAAATACTTTTGACATATTCATACTTTTTTTTCTTTTTTTAGAAAAAGCACACAAAAGCATGGGACACTAATTTGCCATGTTAAAGAGTATGCATTTGATGATGAACTTATCTTTTAAGTATGGGTTGACCCCCGTATCTGTGGGGAATATGTTCCAAGACCACCCATGGATACCTGAAACCGTGGAATCCTATTATTTTCAATGAGAACAACACTGGAGTTTAACCATAGAATAACATTGGAGGACATAGAAATGCCTAGAGAGAACATTTTTTTTCAGACGTGGACAAGTGAAACCATGGATACCGAATCCGTGGATATGATGATCAACCTGTGCATACATCATGATGTAGAAGTAGTGTATCTTTTTTTTTTTTTTTTGGTTGTTCACTCCAAAGTGTTTTGAGCTTGGAAGAGTTACTTTTTGAACCACAACTCCTAACACCCAAACCAGCATAGCCAATGACTATGCTGGTTTGTGGACTTTTGAGAGCTGTAGTCCAAGAATGCAGCTCTGCCAAGCTCCATGTATTTCTTAAAGCAAAGATGTTCACATCTTTGTACAACTTTTTCTCAGCCATTAACAGATGAATTTAAGATTTTTAGGCCATTGCAACTGGCATATTGATGGAAATTGACACACTTCAAAAAAGAGATTGCTACAGTTTATTAATATAGTGTGTCTTCCAGTAGAATGACTTAAGCATGTCTGTTAGATCTTTAAAAAAGTATTTAAAGTGGAGATACATAAATCTGGGGCCCTTTCACACTGTAATTATGTAATTATAGCATTATGATTCCACATTAACTGCCATAGTCCCATCCTTTGAAATCCTGGGATTGGCAGTTTAGGAAGCAGTATTTAGGATTCTGGGCCAAAGAGCTCTAGTGCTTCATCCAACTGCAAATCCCAGGATTCTGTAATAATAATAATAATAATAATAATAATAATAAAATTTATTTATACTCCGCCCCTCTGTTAAAACAATTGGGGCGGCTTACAATAATTAAAATACAATACAGATAAAAATCCCAAAATACCACCCACCCCCACCCACCCCCATAAAAAGATATTAAACAAATATAAATTAAAAGCAACTATCTAAAATCACATTTAAAAACAATAAATACAATAAATACAATAAATAGCCAGCAGACGAAAAGAGGCCAGGAGCCTCTGAGGCTGGGATCTAATTAGGAAAGGCCTGCCAAAAGAGATCCGTCTTTAGTGCTTTTTTAAAGCTACTCAGGCTTGTCATCTGACGGATCTTGTTCGGCAGGTCATTCCACAATTTGGGGGCGATTACCGAAAAGGCCCTCTGGGAGGTTGCAGACAGCCTAGATTTTTGTGGCTGAAGCAAATTCCTCCCAGAGGACCTGAGTGCGCAGGGAGGATTGTATGGGAGGAGGCGGTTCCAAAGATAAGTTGGACCCAAGCCATTTAGGGCTTTAAAGGTAATAACCAACACCTTATACTGGGCCCGAAAACTGATAGGCAGCCAGTGGAGAGATTTTAATACTGGAGTTACATGGTCTGTCCGAGATGTTCCCGAGACCACTCTGGCTGCCATATTTTGTACCAACTGAAGTTTTCGGACCAAGCATGAGGGTAGCCCCATGTAGAGTGCATTGCAGAAATCTAGACGAGAGGTTACCAGCGCGTGCACCACATCTCAAGGTCCCTTACTTCCAGGAAAGGGTGCAGTTGGCTTATCAGCCAAAGCTGATAACAGACGCTCATGACCATTGCATTCACCTGACTACTCATCTGAAGTGATGAATCAAGGAGTACCCCCACACTGCGAACACAGACCTTAACAGAGAGTGTGACCCCATCAGGGACTGGAGGTTGCAACCCAACTCCTGGTTTTGGGGCCGCTACCGTGAGCACCTCCATTTTGTCCAGATTTAATCTCAATCTGTTTTTCCTCATCCAGCCCATTACTGCTTTAATTGTAAGATGGTACCATGGCAGTTAAAGTGGAATAATCGCAGTATAACTGTGCAGGGTGGAAGGGCCCCCGATCTGAATGTTTCCGAATTCATGTAATTAAGATGCCCCTGAATTTCCCTTCCCCCAACTTCATTTTTGCATTCTCTCAGGTTATGTTTTTATGTGTTCTCATGACATTTGAGATCGATCTTGAGTTGCCAGTCCTCTCAAAGTGATTTTTGTTCCTTTTCGCTTCCTCTACTGTCAACACCCACACTGTTCAAGAGGTTCCTCCACCCATCTGAAAAAGATTTGGCATTGGCACAGGGGGAATCTGTAAAAACTGTCTTTTTCTCCACAACAGAACTCTCTTCAAGTGTGCCTATTGATGGAGTTCTGATCAGGGAATTTGGGATATTATAAGCCATGGTTGTATTAATTGATAACAGCCTTTTTAAAAGAATAACACTGCAATTGTTTTGTTCTATATTTTTTTAAAAAGTAGAGAATGGAAACACCCACTTTTGATAAGTCTTTGAAAAATCATATTTTCGTGTAGAGTTCGGTGTGACTGTATTCTTCCAAGTGATGAATATGGTAGTCTTATGTAAGGGTTGGCAGTAGTCTTTATTGAGAAGGAATGGATTTTGGGTGTTTTTTCCCTGGAAAATATGTCTATCAGTTCCCAAAGGTATTTAATATTGGCTATTATACTTGCTTTGGGGTACAATGTGTTGAAAGGCTACACAGTCTTATTCCCATGGATTGTAACTGCACAAAATCTGTTCCTATATGTGCCTCAGTGCTTGTTTTAAATATCTTGTGGTAATGGGTGGAGTAATATACACCACCAGAAATGTCAGAATTTCACAAGTTAAAGTAGGCAAAAACAGAGGGGTGTGGGCACATATTGCAAAATAAATTTCAACATAACATGATTGTGCTCTGATAAGGTGAAGGGGAAAAAGAAAACAAAGACAATCAAGTACAGTCAAAAATAGCACTGCTTGTCCAGTAGCAGCAGTAAATTAATAGTAGAACAAAATTCCAGGAGAATGGATTAACAAATGAATTAATACATAGCTATATTTAACTATTCCTGTCCCCCTAGTAATTATGAGTAGTATGGTGATGAAGAGGTACAGCGGCAAGAAAGAAAGTAGAGCATCTATACAATGTAATTCATTTGAGTCATAGAGTTGTATCAAGTGGTGGCTTTGTACTAGTGCAGCAGTGAGTTGCCCTTTATATGTTGGACTCCAGCTCCCAATTCCTTGACCATTGGCATTGTTTTCCAGGGATGACATGAACTGGAATCCACCAACATTTGGAAGGTCAAAAGTGGCATACTCCAGAGCTGGTGGAAACTTTAAACAGATTTAAGCAAACTTTGAAGCAAACAGAACCTTATATTAAATATAGCTAGTCTTAAAGCAACACCGTGAGGCCAGAAGATTATCTCCTTCAAGTAATACAATAATATAGACATAAATAAATGTCTACTTGTACATCTTCCGCATAATAAACCAATGAACTATAAAAAGTTAACAGCAAATCACATTGGTAGTGCCAATGGAGCATGCACCAAGGATTTATTGAGTTTGCTTTCTTACACAAAGACATTGCTTGGTTCCTTGTAGTGGAATATGCAGAGTTCTGTCCATAAATAACACTTGAGCATGGTATTCTGCATAAGGCAATCTTTATGATACTACCATGTGAACATGATGTATCTTGCACCCTTGAAAAAGTTGGACTAGATAATTCTTCATGTTATATCAGATCTTCCAGTTCCATGAGACTGTAATTTTATAATAGGTCCAATATTCTGCCAAATTAATATTCTAGAAATGCTTAACAGTGGATGTAATACAGTATTTTAAAAATAGAGGTTGTTGTGTTGATTACTAGAGGACACTTCTGGGTCTTCACCTAAGTCCTGCCACTCTGTCCTTCTTAGCAGTCATCTTCTTCCTCTCTCTTTTGCCTGTTTTCTCTAGTCACCACTTTATCTGTGATGCCAAATGGAAAAGGCCTCAAGGATTAACCCAATGTCCCCTATGGCTGACACCTGTCCCTGTCGAGGACATCCCAGAAGTTTGAGAGAGCTGCTTCATGTGGCTGTTTGTGCAAAATACAACTGTCATTTCAAGTAGTACATTTCCATAAAACATAACAGTTTCATAAGTCAATCCAGATCTGGTATTGGGGTCTGCAGACATGGATAAATTATTGTAAAGTCTCTGAACTCTTAGGTGTTTAAACGTTTGCCTGTGCATGTGGTACAAGCTGAAAGTATGCTTCCTGCACTACACATTCAGCTTAGCTACGGGAAATTTTGTTCCATGTTTATATTTCAGACTCTTAAGAAAAACACAGTTGTTTATGTTTATGTAGCTTGTTCTCATAGCATTTTAAATTGTGTATCTCTTTTATTCCAGATTTTGGACTTACCATGATGAACGCTTTCTATATATGTTGATGGAATATGTACCTGGGGGTGAACTTTTTAGTTATCTGCGAAACATGGGACGCTTTAATAACAGCACTGGACTGTTTTATTCTGCAGAGATAATTTGTGCAATAGAATATCTCCATTCAAAAGAAATTGTTTACAGAGACTTAAAACCTGAAAATATTTTATTGGACAAAGAGGGGCATATCAAACTCACAGACTTTGGATTTGCTAAAAAACTGGTTGATAGGTAAGCTCTTTTATCTTGGCTTTTGTGGTGCTGGTGGTGGGGAGGTAGATGGAAAGAGGTTACAAGGTGAAATTTCTTATATAGCTAGTGTTATCAACATTGAAGAGGAATGACACTCTAAATTTTAACTCATTGGTTAACTGGTATGTGCACTTATGGACACATTATAAATCAGGAGTGTGCAGCTCCCATGGGAACAGGGCTACTCTTCAGGATAGCCAGATGCTTGAGGGTCCTAGGTGGTTTGTTTTTGTGTGTGTGTGTGTGTTTGCATGTTAAAAATACATAAAACTTGTGTGTGTGTGTGTGTGTGTGTGCTTAAATTAATTCAAAATCAATACATTCGAATAAAAATTAATACTTAATTAAATATTATATAATTCAACAAAATCCCCCTCCTTGTTCTGATTAAATATGATAAAATTTATATTTAAATGTTAATATCAATTTTTTATACATATGACAACTGAATGTAGTGCATTTAGTGCCTTTTCTCATTGGCTGCAGTGCATTTAGTGGTTTGCCACAAAATTTTTGCAACAAATCATGACTTCATTTAAAAAAAAATAGGGAAATCATTTCGAGAGAGTTGGATATATACCTCATAGTCTGCACTTTGTCCACCTCAGTTCTAAATAAATAAATAGGTACATGATTTATATATTAAGAGAGTTTCTACTCTTCAAAGACAGCCCCCCCCATGGGGACATACTTAAATAAGAACAAAAAGACACAATACAGTTAATAAAAGATTTATCAACATTAAAATTAGCATTAGCTTAATTACACAAATTAAACAATTAAACATTGTTTTAAAAGTCTGGGATAAAGGTTTTGCTTAGTACCAGATGACAATGATAGTTTGCATCCCTGTTCCCCCCAATACTAGGAGTCAAGGCAGCTTACAAAAACTGAAACATTACATAGAACAACATCAGTAAATAAACATATAAAATACAATCAATCTATATAATTGAAACTATTTTTAAAATCTGTTAAAAGAGACAAGATAAGCAATAAAAAAACTATTAAAAGTCATTGTAGGCAATTTCTAGTAGAAAATTGTTCACTTGCTGGTGGAAGGAGAGCAAGGTCTTGGTTTTGTTATTCAGTGAAATAATATCCACTGAAACTGTTTCTGTTCCTAATGGTATAATGTGCTATGGATGCTTTGCCTTTGATTTTAGTCTCCAATGACTCTTTCACATGCAGAGCCATCAACTTATAGAGATATAAGGATGGGCAGTTCATTAATTATGTATCTTCTGGTAGATGACCCAATAAAGCTGGTACAAACCTATAAACACATAAGGAACAGATGATCAACATGCTAAGCAGAAAGGCTATTGAAATCCACAAACACCTGGACAACTTCAACAGGAAAGAAGAAACCTTAAAAGCAAACAGAATCTGGCTCCCAGTTTTGAAAAACAATAGAATAAAAACCCAACACTTACAAAAGAAGTCCACCCAGGGACAGGGGGAGATAATGGCCCATCAACCAACCATTAGCCAAACAGACCCAGAAACTAACCATTCAATTACACAAATTTACATATACTCCCCCACAGGGGTTCACAGCATATAAACCTCATACCCAACCATTCTCTGAAGATGCCAGCCACAGATGCAGGGGAAATGTCAGAAAGAAACTATTCCAAAACACGTCCTCATAGCCCAGAAAAACCCCAAAGAAAGTCTATGCTAAGCAAGGCTTGTCTATACAAGCCTAATGAAATGGTTTGGGGCTGTCCTGGGGAGAATCTGTCCAGACATCACTGGGCCAAAATCCCAAACCTTGACTGAACTCCAAACCTTGACCAAACTGTTATCATAACATTCAGCCAGTTCAGTCCCCAAAATGTTTTAAATCCACTTAAAATGCTTTTTAAAAATGCCCAATTTATTCTGGCTCTTACAGGAAAATCCAGAGCACCCCACACTGAGAACAGGGAGCTGTCCTCACATGCATCCTGCTATATTGTCCACTGCCTCTGTTGGCACGCAGAGGCCCACAGTATGTGATCAATGCTGGGTGTCTCATTTCTGGCCTCAGGGAATGTGACATGCACCAGCAGTGGTGCCAGCGCCAGGCGATACAGCAGGACACATGTGAGGAGTAACCAGAGTGCTCTGGTAACGGGGAATCCAGGGCAGCTCAGAGGCCAGAATACTCCAGGCTGCTCCCAGGTTATCTCAGCAATTGTAAACGTATGTAAATGAGCCCTTTGTCTTTAATATCACTCTGTACTACATCTGAAGGTGTGTGGGGGGGGGGCGGGGGTTATGCTGCAAGAGACTAACACAGCTACTGCTTTGATATCTCCTATTAAGATATCCAGGCATTACATAGGAGATGTGCCACTCAATTTGACAGTTGTGTTTTAAACTCAGTCCAAAAATTGCAAGGTATTCCAAAGCAAATACCAACTTCATTTGAAGGATTTTCCTTAAGATAACAGCTAGGAAGGAAAGTTTTGAATGGCACATCTCTGCCTGTGATCCTGATAGTTATCAGCTCAGCTGAGCTAAGTTTTCTTTATGATTTTAAAAAAACTTAATATTAAATGTGAATGTCTTCTTTGTAATGGAATAGTCATGCAACGACAGCAGAGACATAGTGGCCTTTCTCATTTGTTTTCTCGATGCTTTCTCATTTCTTTGCTATTACAATAGGACTCCCATATCCACTAATACATTATCCACTGATTCAGTTATCCACAGGAGACAAAACATCACACTTACCATAGTCTTCCTAGAAAATGTGTCCTCTTTAGCCATTTTCAAGGTCCTCCAAGGCAACTCTATGGTATTTTAAACCAGAAGTCCCATTATTTTCAATGGCATTCACTATTATCCATGGTTTTTGGTATCCACAGTCCCCCAGAACCCATCCCCAGTGGATATGGGGGTCCTACTATAGTTTTCTTCCAGTTTATATCCTATGGTGCATGTTGATAGTGCCTTAAATGTCTTTTACAATTTCCTTCAAAATGTAATTCTGAAAAATAGACTTGGAAATTCAAACTGCTCCACTCCAAAAGAGAGGAACAACAATCACACAATATTTGTAAGAGGAAAAAAAATCAAGATAATTGGCCCAGATATCAAAGATGGAAGGATGTTTAATTGTGTTGCCTGTTGCTTAGTTTGCCCCTTCATTGAGAGTTGCATTGGAAGTAAAGGATGAACATTAAATGACTTTTGCAGTTGTCTGTATAAAGTTGGGTTGTGGAACGTGTGAAGCACAGGCTACATGCAAACTCCCCAAGGCCATTATAAGTCCTCAGAGATCCCGTCACTTCCTAGAAGAAACAGGGTTTTTTTGGGGGGAGGGCAAGGATGAAAGGTCAAAGTAGCCGCTAGGGTCAGATCTTTAGCCATATTCTCCCAAAATTAAAGACTGTCAGTGTAGAGGGTATGACTTAACCCTCGTGGGAAAGAGTGCAGCCTCTTAGCTCCTGATGATTGCCCACCTTTGCTACAGAGTATATGGCTTGGAACAAAGCTGATTTGATGAGCACTGTCATGCACATGATGATTCTTGGTCTGTATTCCAAGTGCAATAACTTATGGAAGAAATGACAATACATGTTGGACAAATTTATATACAGAGCAAAATATGAAATTGATCAAGGTTACTCTTTCTGTGTACCACCTTGAGGCAAGCATATTTCAGTGTTAAAGTACTCCAGATAGAGACCCCCAGATTTCATAGAATCATAGAGTTGGAAGAAACCACAAGGATCATCCAGTCCAGCCCTCTGCTTTGCAGGAATACCCAATCAAAGCACTCCTGACAGATGGCCATCCAGCCTCTGTTTAAACCACCTCCAAAGAATGAGACTCCAACACATTCCAAGGCAGTCAAACAGCTGTTACCATTGTTCCATAACTCTCACCAGGTGACAAAGTTGAGAAGGATCCCTTCCTGAGACATTGCAGTTGCCAATGAAGATAAACACTACTGGATTCAATAGTGTATTAGTTAGATTCTGAATGAGACAGTTGCTTGTATCTTCATAAAAGCGTGCCCAAGAGACATGATCATGAATGGTGAACTAGAAAAAAGAGAGCTTAAATTCAGCATGGGTAATCAACTACCTTATTCTTTTCAGGCACCCTCATGTACATTGGTATGAATTAATTGTACATTGGTCCTAACCAAGAGCAAAGCCCAGGTTCTTAAAAATAAATGTCATGCTCCTACATGCAGATTCAAAGTATATATTTTCCTGCCTACAATTTTAATGTATATGCAGAACAAACTCATATTTATTATAATTTGTGTGCAAATGTCAAGTTGTTGTTCTGAACAAATAATGATAGAACATGAAGTAGACATAGTACTCTGTAATTTTAAAGCAAGGTAAGTACACATAAGACTTACGTTGGCAGTGGACTTACGAAAAGCACTATATTACATAATAGGGAAAAATGAACATACTGTACCTATACTTTGTCCTGTAGGGTGGGGAGTTGGGCAGACAGAAAGCCTTCTTTTCTGAGGGTTGTTCTGTTTTTTCATGGATTTAAGTGTCCACAAGTACACTGTCCAGCTCACACCAGTGACTGCATATAGCTTTTTTCAACATAGGGTTAGACACACAAACTGACAAGGCCTGAGCTTGTAAGGCTGTGTGGTGCTATTTTAAAGATTTTTAAAGCATTTTATATAGTTTTAAAATGCATTTTAGTATTTTTAATGTTTAATGTTTTAATTGCTTCTTAAATTATATGTCTACTTTTTTTTTACTTTCAGTTGTTTTAAATATGTTGTTAGCTGCCTTGAGTCCCATTATTGGGAGAAAGGTAGGATATAAATGAATATAAGAATGATAAAATCAACAACAACACTTCCCACACTGTCACTAGGGCCTCACCCTGATCTCCAAAGTTAATGTGAAAAACTCAGAAAACAGTAACATGTTAGTGCTTCCCTAGCTCCTTTTAGAGCTCATTCCATCAAGAGATGAAGCCTTTTACCTAGTTCAGAACAAGGAGCAAGGGTGGGCTCACCTCCATAGTTGTCCACGGGTGTTTTGGAACATCAGAGTGAGGCCTCAGAAGGCCAGAGGAGTGGCAGAGTTGGGAGGAAACACAGCTCTTACCTATCTTTCAAGGCCAACCAACATTTGTGGATGCTTATTTATGAAACTTCTATGGATGGAGATTTAAAAATATTAATTGACAAAGTATTCTTGTCAAAGATTAATTTGCCTTACCTCAATTAACAACCTGAGTAATTCATTCAGGACATTTTTCATTCCTGTTAGTTATTGTTCTTCTACAGAATTCAATGGAAGTGCTTTCTTTATGTTTTTATTACTGTTATTGTTATTTTATGGTCCACCTTTTCTCTAGGAAACCAAAGCAGTGTATACAAGATTCCCTGACTGCCTCCTGTCTGGAAGATAAGATACAAAATAAACATTCCAGATTACACACGCACACACACACACACACACACACACACAGTTAAATTTCTCGTAGTAGTTTTGTTCCAGATATAATTTGTGCTGGTATGCAAAACTTGGTAGGGGAAAAAATTAGAGTTCACACATTTGTACATTACTGCTTGTATTTTAGAGTTATTGGTGAAATGTGATGAGCCCTCCTACCTTTTGTCTGTCTGTGTTTTGTGGGTTGGATCTCAGAAGGTAGCCTTGCTGTGCCACTGCAGACTTTTCATGGTTATTTTAAGACTAATTGTGACTTTTGTACAGTAAATAACCACTTCGTGCTAACTCTTCAGGATGTTAGCATTTGGGTTTTCTAATTTCTTTTGAGTAAGAACGTAAGTACTTCTGGTCATAGTAAACTGTGTTAATAGTGATGACAAGGTTTACTTCAGTGACAATAACAAAGCTACCCCGTTATTAAATTGTCAGTGTTGTTATTGCCTTCACTGGGTGTAGGTACGGTTTTTGTAACTCATTGATTGTACAACACATATGTTCCAGACACTGCTGATAACTATCTGTGTGACCTAAGGAGGAGGAGGAAGCAAATCACCATATGTAATGCAATAGGTATTTTTTAAAGCAAAGTACTATGTAGTTAGTAATCTATATCCATGCACACTAGGGATTACAACCATTGTTTACAAAAATCTTTGCCTAATGGTGGCAGGAGGGGGGATGGAGCCTTCTTACTGGCTTTGATCCAGACAGCTGGAGTTAAGCATGTGGGGGGAACTATTTTCAATAAGAATCAAGCACGTGCTTTAATCAGTGGAACTCAGAAGAGCTTAACCTCTAGATCAGCCTTTCTCAACTTTTTTACTCTGGAGGAACCCTTGAAATAATTTTCAGATCTCAGGGATCTCCTACAGAAAAATTATACCTACAGCTCCTTTTTAAAAAATAATAATACAGAAACAGTGAAAAAAATAGATGCTTGTTATATTCTACATTGCTAGCAATACATATTTGATACTTACAGGGTCAAAAATTTCTATAATACAAGTATAATATAAAATATAATATAAATATAAATATATCTCTCCAAAGTAAGACAGGCTCAGTTTAATCACCTTGGCTTCTAGGGAGAGTTCAGGTTACCATGATCTGCTGCCTGAGGCAGCAACATAGAATCATAGAGTTGGAAGAGACCACAAGGGCCATCCAGTCCAGCCCCCTGCCATGTAGGACTACACAATCAAATCATTCCCAGATAGTCATCCAGCCTGTTTAAAAACCTCCAAAAATAGAGACTCCACCCACTCCCAAGCAGTGCATTCCATTGCCAAACAGCTCTTACTGTCAGGAAATTCTTCCTAATGTTTACTGTAGTTTGAACCCATTGCTCCATGTCCTAGTCTCTGGAGCAGCAGAAAACAAGCTTGCTCCATCCTCAGTATGACATCCCTTCAAATATTTAAATATGGCTACATCACTGACCCTGACCCAAAGATTGAGCTCTAAGCTAACACAGCTTGAAAAAAGCAGCAACGAAGCAGCCAGACGCAGCTGAGAGGGAGGCTGTAGCTTCCCACCGAGGTAAATAGAAGGATTTTTTCAATAATATGAGAGTTGGTCAGTCTATTTGTGGCTCCCACATTCAGTTACCAGACCCACAGTTTAAGAACCTTTTCTCTATCCATAATGATTCCTTTACTGTAATGGCTCTGCCCTCTCTAAATCTGGTTTAAAAAGAATAAGCCCTAAGTCACTTTTATCAAGAGTTCTCCCATTCACAGCTGGTGCCTGAGTAGTTGACTGACCGGGGGTTACTTGGATGACTTGGTCAGTTTCCCCCAATTGGTTAAGAGCTGTACAGTATTGCAATTATTTTCCATTGTTCTGAATTTTAAAAACCCTTCATTTTGCATTTGTACCTTTAAATTAGTTTTATGTAAACTAGGTCATCTTCTTTCCTCAGTTCTGGGTCCATGGCTGCTTGCAGGAAGCAAACTCAATCACACAGACACTCATTCTTTGCCTCCTCCCTTTGCCAGACCATGAGGAGCTTCATTAGTGTATCTAAAACAGATCAAAAGCTGGGAGGGGGAGCAAGGTATTTGGCATGTAGACATCCTCCCCCACACCCATAAGAGGACCCTTTGAGGCTCCATTGGTGTGAAAACATTCAAACACACACACTCATTCCTCGCCTGGCTTTCTCTGTTGTGGAGGGGAGAGATAAGCCATTTCAGCTCACCACTTCTCTGTGATGTATTAATTTATTACTGTTTTCTTGCAGAACCCCTGGCCATCTCTGTGGGAACCCTGGGGTTCCCCGGAACCCCGGTTGAGAAATTCTGCTCTAGATGGATCAAAGCCTTTTTGGGGAAACATACTAACTATGCATACATATCATCTGCGTTTAAAACACTGTCTACACTGGGCTTCTCTACACTGACGGAAAACCCCACATCTACCCCATAGCTGCGATAGAATTCTTTGATCCGTAGCGCTTCTTAAACATCACACATACTGGCCTTGTCCAATTGTAGATAAGCATATCCCACCATACTGTAATCCACATTGGAGTAAAAGGGCAATCCTATGCTGATCATGCACCCTATACGTCACAGTATTTCTGGCCATGCAGAAATAGTTCGCTTGTGCATGTAAATAAGTGAATATATGTGGTCCCAGAGTACTCTATTACTAGATAAGCGGAGATACACTTATCCAGATATGTGTACAACCATTTTTTTTTTAAAAAAAAATTAAACACCAGAATGGAGTCCCATCCACTGGAAGTCCCACCCTGGCTTTGCTCCGAAGCCAGTCCTCAGCTGCCACATGGCCAAAAATCTGGGAGTTTCCCTCAAATCCAGAGCAAACTGAATCTTACAAATTTGGGGTTTTCTGCAAAAACCCCAATGAAAATCTGCATTGTTGAAAATGTCATGTGTCAACTGTGCTGCAAATATGGAGTGAGTATGGGGGTTTTTGACCATGTTGATGACCCCCATAACCTCATCTCCCATGTCAATATTTTTAGTGCGTTTTATATATACATAGTCTAACAGACAGTGATGCATAGTTAAATACTGGTATTGTCTCTCTATTAAATTACATTTTGTGGAATCCCATGCTTTCTTTGCAAGCATAACTTGAGTTCCTCACCAGAAACTTAATAATGGCAGACAAGCTTACCTGAAAAACAGACCATTTTCTGCTCTCGATCTTCCTTGATAACATTGAACTGCTGGGAAGAACTTTCAGTTCTTGTGTGATCACAGTGAGTTAAGCGGTCTGACTAGCCCTCTGTCTGGACTGGCTATGTAGAATAGTACTTGTGCCAAAAACCTTTAAAGTGCACAGGGATTCTTCAGCATACACAGTGATAGGAGAGACTGTCCCAAAAAGGAGAAATCTCAGAACTGATGATGTCTGTATATAGGCTGAGTATAAATGTCAACAATGTCTTGAGTGAGAGGTATAACATTTAAAATCCAAGGTGAAACCTCTAAACTCAGGGTTCAGATTTCTGTCCATTGTTCTTGCAAGAGTCATTGCACTACTGCCTTATAATAAGAGCAAGGAGATGAGCACTAGCCTTCCTCAGTAACTTGAAACAGGTGTTTTGTTGTTTTTTGTAGAAAATCAACAAGGTCATGGTCTAAAGTGGGTGTAGAAATAATATTGCCCTCCAGATGTTGTTGAGCTAGAAGTACCAGTAGCCCTTGCCAGTGGTGAGGATGCTGGGAGTTGCAATCCAAGAATATCTGGACATCCACACAATACCCACTTTTAGTCCAAGGTACATTTCTGCGTACACATAACCTTTGAGCAAGATCCATGGATCATGGTGGGATTTACTACTAAGTGAATATAAACAAGATGGATTGGCTACCAAAGACACCTCAATAGCAAAACCCTGTTGTAATCTTGTTTGGCAGTCTTATAGCAGAATGATGCAATTCATATCTGTTTCAATTTAAAATTGGTAAGAAAAGTTTAAAAATTGTTTGATATTTACCATAATAATCTCCTAGTACTGTATATGTTGTTTTACCCTTTCATCTTGCATATGGATATTTGATCTTGTATCTGAATATTTTTATAGTGAAATTGATTATTCAGTGTACAGTAGGACCCCCATATCCATGGGGGATTGGTTCTGGGAGGGTCGTGGGTACCGAAAACTGTGGATAACAGCTAACACCATTGAAAATAATGGGACTTCCAGTTTAAAATATCATACTGTTTGCCTTGGAGGACCTATAAAACAATTAGAGAGGGTGCCTCTCTAGGCATTTTCTAGGAAGACTCTATGGTAGGTGTGCTGTTTTATGTTCCTCGATAACTGAATCAATGGATTACAAATCAGGGGATACGTGGGTCCTACTGTATATTAAAAACAGGCTTTATGTGTTTCCTTTTCTTTCTTGTTAAAACTGAAGATTTGCTGTAATACAACTGAATATAGAAAAGAAATGCTGTAAAAGAAATACTCTAATCCTGTGTGATAAAAGAGTACCATGAGACAACTTCTTAACTAGTAACCTTAATAAGGAAGGTGAAAGCCTCTGGGTTATCTACGTATATCCCAGTGTGTCCTTATTCTTTGTGGAGAAGCCACTGAGAACAGTGAATCTCAGGCATCCATTCCTCCTGCTTTGTGTTACTGTGGGTTTCTCTGATTTATTGTGGAACTGAGGAAGATGAAGTGGGTGGGTAGATGACTAAAGAGCAGTTGGTCCTTGACTCATACTAATGCCAACAGATTATAGCTGCCCTGTGTGTGTTTATTTTTAAATGTTATGAGTGCTGCAGTGCTTACAGAAGCAAATACAAGTTTCCTGTCTGTTGCTGCTACATCTGTGAAATGCTGTCCAGCAGAGTGGTTCCAAGTTGGCCTGATAAACCTGGACTCTCTTTTCTTGGAGCCTGATCATTGTTTCTCAGGTGTTTTGTAGACTACGGTGGCAAACTAGGCACACTTTCTTGACATAAGCCCCATTTAACACAGTTAGACTAATTTCTAAGTGAATAAGCCAGGGGTTGCTCTGTGAATCATTTATGTGTGGTTTGCGATTGCTGATTGAGACATAGGCTGAAGGCCAACATAACATAAAAAGGGTTCATGACACACCCACAGCATTGTGAGCCCACCTTCACAACTATCTCATCTGAGCCTGCTCTTGGCCCATTGCCTTATTTGCCACCACCTGCTTGTAGGGGAAGGTTTACAAAGTGCCTGACAATTGAATGCCTGAGATGGAAGCAGCACAGCCTCTTCCACCTGCCTGTGGAGAAGTTTAGATTTAGCTAGGTGGATGCATCAGCAGTAGAGTGCAAGATCTGTCTGTTGTAGTGGTTGGACTAGGTTTTGAGAGATCCTGGTTCAAGTTAACACTGTGTTATTAAACTCACTTGGTGACCTTGGACTTGTCAGTTTCTCTTTCAATTCAGTGTACATCATAGGGTTGTAAGTGAAAATTGAGAAAGAGAAAAATTATGAATGTCATATTGAGCTAATTACAAGAAATGCGGGGTATAACAGTAATGGATAAAAAATGATGGGATCAAAGTGCTTTGAAGCATCATATATATATATTCAGCCAGGTGGTCAGTCTTCTGCAATTTGATGATAATGCATGGGGGCGGGTGTTGTTGGGGGTTTGTAGAGAGCCTTGGTGGTGCAGTGGTTAAATCCCAGTACTGCAGGACACAACATTATGAGTTTGATCCCAGAGGGCTCCAAGGTTGACTCCGCCTTCCATCCTTCCATAGGTCAGTAAAATGAGTATCCAGCCTGTTGGGGGCAATTAGCTAAAAAACATTGTAAAACTGCTTAAGGTGTTCTTTGGCAGTGAGAAGTGGTATATAAATATCAATGCTATTGCTTGTTTCTTTGTTTTTGGAAGCAGTATCCATACTTGACAACATTAAATGCTGGTGTTTTTTGTTTTGTTTTGTTTTGTTTTTGGCACCTGCCAGGTGGTAAGGCTAGTACATGTTGTGTAAAGCATAGTGTAAAATTGTCTAATACTTTTCTAGTTGATTAATGCAAACTGGAAGAAACTACTAGTTAGGGAAATCAGTATATCTTCAAAGGGAAGAAGGCTGAATAGCCTCAGTTCTGCAGAAAGTTGGCTCTAGTCTGAATCTATATTTTTCAGCTTGTTTCAGCCTTGTATCCAAACTTCCCTTTGGGTTGGGATGTTGAATTAATGGTTGTTAGGTGGCTTCAGACATCACTGAATACATGAGTCAGCTAGAAGGACACTAGGATGATGTAGGATGCTGATGATGTCATGTGTCTCATCTGTTTATGACCTAAGTCTTTTACTCTTGGTTTCTTAATGTCTGACCATGGCAGTCAACTGAATATGGGTCAGCAAACTGAATCCTAGACAAGGCTAAAATAATGCTGGTTTGCAAATCTAGGTGGATACAGCAGTCTGCATTCTAATAGATGGGGAAAGATGCTTTGCATCAACAGATTCACTGGCTCTTTGTTGTCTGGTGACATCTGTACCAGATTTCATCTGATCTTGGAAGCTAACCAGGATCAGCCCTGGTTAGCACTTGGATGGGAGATCACCAATGAATATCACATACTGTAGGCTTTATTTCATAGGAAGGAACTGGCAAAACCACCTTTGAGTATTCCTTGGCTAGGAAAACCCTATGAAATTAATGCGTCACCATAAGTTGACAGGCAACTTGAAGGCACATTCATGCAGAAAGGAAGAGAACACAAAGCCCAGAGCTGAATATAATGAATTTAATAGTTTGTAAATACCTGGTGCCTCATTCTGTCAGGAGATGAACATTTGGAAAAACCCAGCATCAAATGTTCAGGTTGTTCCTATTTTTTAAATAAATGTTTCTTATCACAAGTTAACAGGAAAGTCCTTCGTGTTTGCTGCTGAGTTTCTCATTGCAAACAGACTCAGAGAAATAAAGAGACCACACACAGCATATGGGGTAAATAAAATATTCTTTATTTATGACCCTACCTATTTATTTCCCTTTAAATCTTCAGCGGGGGGGGGTAGGCAACCTAGTGTGGGAGCAGCTGGGGCGGATCGTCCCTCCCGGACTTATGCCCCCAGCTTCCCCGGGCAAACACCTAAGCCCTTTTGAGCAACCCCAAGAGATGGGGTTGCTCTCGAGCCGGCCCATGTCTGGAAGGTTAACCCGAAAGTCCCTCACCCAATCCATACAGATTAAGGTGAGGGAATTATCCTTCAGGCCAACCCCAAGTTAGGTCTCCTTCTCTTCTCCCAGACCATACAATCTAGGGAGACCCTTCCAGAGACCGTCCCTTCACCGAAATCGGTGCCATAGGTGTCCACCGTAATCTACGCCTCCCCCCTTTTCTGCTAACCCATCAAATTTGACCTAATTAGGCGCCACCTGAGCCAATTGTTTCCATTCTTGCCGCTTTCCTAGTATGGGGTAGGCGAAAAACCCTCCGAGAAAAGGAGGGAAAAAATTCCTACCCGGCCCCGAAGCGACCATTATCACACTATTCCAGCGGCGGGAGGGTGGGTCGCCAGAACAGAAGAGGACGAGCAGGGGAGTGGGCAGCCCTTATATCTGGCCCCGCCCCTCTGCTCGCATCGCTGGCGCCTGCCAGCAACGGAACGCTGGTCTCTCCTCCTCCCTGCTTGCAATGGAGGATTCCCCGCCGCAAGCTCCACACGGCGGCAGGTAATCCGCAAAGTCTCAGCTCATAAAGTAAGAGTGTATCACTCCACAATAGTCAGCTGTTTATACAAGTATTTCATTTCATATAGGACCAGACTTTTTGTCCCTTTTTTTTTTTGACTTGGTGCTGTTTCCCCCCTTGCCATTGCATATTAGACATTTTAAAAAAATGCCTTTAACCTATTTGGGCACCTTAGAGACTGCTACCTTTCCTGTGTTCCATCACATAGTATGTTTAGTTCTTCTAACAAAAAAAAATATTGACAACACCATTGTGAAGATGAGCAGGGGTCCACATTTTCCCCTGCCCTGCCGTTCCCTTCATATTCCAAGTGTTTCATCATCCTCTGTCAAGAAGGATGGGAGGATCTCCAGTCCCCCCTCTCTGTCTTAAGAGTTGAGTTAAGGAATGGTGGTTTTCCCCAGCAGATGGGCTAAGTTTATGAGAGTTTGGTGCAGTAAAGCAGAGGAGCCTTACCTTTCTCCAAATACAAGCTAGAGAAGGTTTGAGCTAGTATTTTTGTAGTGGGTGGCTGTGGCTAGTACAAAATAAGCATGTTACAATTTAGGGCCTCCGGGTATGGAAACACACACACACACACACATATTTAAAAAGTTATACATTTGCAACAAAACTGATGTAGCTTAAGGTCTCAGCAAGGTTTAATCCAATCAGGAACATCTTGATTGTCCCAAACCAAATCAAACTCTTGCTGTCTATTGGCAGCTCCATCTCCCACCCACCAGATTCTTAGAATCTAATGGGACAGAAATCCCTAGTAAGAAAGGTTTGTTTGTTTGTTTGTTTTAAAGTTAGTAGCATGGGCAAAACAATATATGATGATCTGTACTTTTCAGACTTTCTGATCTGGATATGCCTTGTTTTTAGGAATAATACCTCCTTAAACTAATACATGGTAAACACATTAAACCAATTTACCTGATCAGTTTATGATAAAGCTCCCTATGTAGTGCTGTAGAGTGGCTTCCAGAGTGCTGTAACGTTATGGCCATAAGTGATAGTGTATGTCTTAGAATCATAGAATTGGAAGATACCACAAGGGCCATCCAGTCTAACACCCTGCCATGCAGGAATACACAATCAAATCATTCCCAACAGATGGCCATCCAGCCTCTGTATTGAAGATGGTAATTTGAAAACAATACTGATACTTTAAAACAGTTCTTGTTATCTGACTCACTGCACAAACATTAATGCTGCTAAGATTTCATGTTTCAGATTCATTGTGCTTGTCTTCATATTCAAGGGTGAGTTTCATTCAAAACTTCAGGAATGAATAAATAGCAGTAAACATTATGGCTTAAAAATAAAAATTTCAATCATCACCACCCTTGCTGCTAGATGGCACTAGAGTACAGGGTTTTCACTACAGAAACAAACTAAAATAACATTTCCTATCATTAAAAATTGGACGTAAAGCTTAATGAAATGAAATATTAACAGATAACCTTTTGTTTTCCATGCTTTTATTTACGTTTTGTTTGACAGAAGCCTAGTTAGATAGTTGTCTTCTAAAACTGAGCCTTTTGAATTAAAATGCAGTGGTAGTGTTACCATCTCAGCTCCAATGTGAAGCAAATGACTGCTTAGACAACATAACCATAATTATTTCACTACAAAACTTAAAAAGGAAATGAGGTTGTTAAGGCAAATATAATCTCAGAGCCATTGGCAATAATATTTGAGAACTCCTGGAGAACAGGAGAAGTCCCAGCAGACTGGAGGAGGGCAAACGTTGTTCCCATCTTCAAAAAGGGGAAAAAAGAGGATCCCAACAATTATCGTCCAGTTAGTCTGACATCAATACCAGGGAAAATTCTAGAGCAGATCATTAAACAGAGAGTCTGTGAACATTTAGAAGGCAATGCCATAATCACAAAAAGTCAACATGGGTTTCAGAGAAACAAGTCATGCCAGACTAATCTGATCTCTTTTTTTGATAAAGTTACCAGCTTGGTAGATGAAGGGAATGCTGTGGACATTGCATACCTTGATTTCAGTAAGGCCTTTGACAAGGTTCCCCATGACATTCTTGCAAACAAGCTTGTAAAATGTGGGCTAGACAAGTTAACTGTTCAATGGATTTGTAATTGGTTGACCGGCCGAACCCAAAGGGCTCCTTTTCGTCTTGGAAAGATGTGACCAGTGGGGTGCCACAGGGTTCTGTCCTGGGCCCAGTGCTATTCAACATCTTTATCAATGACTTGGATGAGGGAATTAGGGGCATACTTATCAAATTTGCAGATGACACCAAATTGGGAGGAGTAGCTAATACCCTAGAGGACAGGATCAAAATTCAGAATGACCTGGATAGACTGGAGAGCTGGGCCAAAGCTAACAAAATGAAATTCAATACGGAGAAATGTAAAGTACTGCATTTAGGGCGGAAAAATGAAATGCATAAATATAGGATGGGGGAGACCTGGCTGAATGAGACTACGTGCGAAAGGGATCTAGGAGTCCTAGTAGACCACAAGTTGAACATGAGCCAACAGTGTGATGCAGCAGCTAAAAAGGCCAATGCGATTTTGGGCTGTATCAGTAGAAGTATAGTGTCTAGATCAAGGGAAGTAATAGTGCCACTCTATTCTGCCTTGGTCAGACCTCACTTAGAATACTGTGTCCAGTTCTGGGCACCACAATTCAAAAAGGATATTGACAAATTGGAGCGTGTCCAGAGAAGGGCAACTAAAATGGTGAAAGGTCTGGAAACGATGTCTTATGAGGAGAGACTTAGGGAGCTGGGTATGTTTAGCCTGGAAAAAAGATGGTTAAGAGGCGATATGATAGCCCTGTTTAAGTATTTGAGGGGATGTCACGCTGAGGATGGAGCAGGCTTTTTTTCTGCTGCTCCAGAGACTGGAACACGGAGCAATGGATGCAAGCTCCAGGAACAGAGATTCCACCTCAACATGAGGAGGAACTTTTTGACAGTAAGAGCTGTTCGGCCGTGGAACCCACTCCCTCGGAGCGTGGTGGGGTCTCCTTCCTTGGAGGTCTTTAAACAGAGGCTAGATTGCCATCTGTCAGGGATGCTTTGATTGTGATTTCCTGCGTGGCAGGGGGGTTGGACTGGATGGCCCTCATGGTCTCTTCCAACTCTGCAATTCTATGGTTCTATGATTCTAAGTTTAAATTAGTTGCAATGTGAAAGCTAGTGGAGAAATAATCTGGACTTCAAGCTTTTGCACCAAAATAATTGCATGCAATGCATATTAACAATTAACCAAGTGTTTGGTTTGTTCCACATTCTGTGTGAAATAAATCATGTCAAAGAAATCCATATTTGTTCAATGTTTTGGTGGCAAGTAAAGTGAGACACCATACTATGAACCAAATAAGTATTCCTTCAGATGCAGATACCTCATTTTTCTTAAATTTTCACCCTTTTCTGAATTTGACAAGAAGTATAATTCTTCAGTTTGTTAATGGTAAAGAGGGCTTTTTAAAAAGAGAGATGTGGAATAATTCTTAAAATACAGGAGATTCTATTAAGACATCTGAATGGGTCTCCCTCCAAATTGCAGCTGTTTCTCTGAGGGTTCCCTATTGCATGAAGGTTTGAGTTACATTGACTTGTTTGGAAGTATCCAAGGTTTTCTTATATCTTGGTGGTATTTAATCATGGGCAAAGTCCCCTCAATTCATTTAGGAACTTAGGGCAGAATCTCTAAGCCTTGTGTTCTGTCCAAAACACACGCAACCAGCAGCTGTCAAATCCCAGGAGGTTACACTATAGCTGCTTACTGGCAGAAGGGGGCAATTTAGACACTGAAGATGCAGCTGCTGTTGGCTGCTTCCCCACTCCTAGCCAAGACCAGCTGCTTTTCCACCATCTGAGTTGCTTCTCCTCTCTTCCTTCTCACTGGTAAGTAGTGGCAGCAGGGACTTTTAACAGGGGTTGACAGCTGTTGGATAGAACAAAGAACTGTGTGGGCTCTTTGCTCTGTCCAGCAGCGTTTTGCTCTGCCTGCTCAGTGTAGGACCTTGGCCACAGTAAACAATTATTTGCCCCATTTGAGATACTACTGGTTTTAGATGCTTTTCCTATTGAAGCTGGCCCATGTTAGAGCCATGCTCCTTATACCTACTGTACTGACATCTGATTTGCTTTCAGCACTGAAAGCCTTCTGGTTAGGGGGAGATTTTTTTCCCCCCTCATCATAGTTTATAATTAAACCAGAGAGAATGGGAGGATAGCACCAAATATATAACAAGATTTTCCGGGCTGTGAGGCTGTGTTCTGGAAGAGTTTCTTTCTGATGTTTCGCTGGCATCTGTGGCTGGCATCTTCAGAGAATGGTTGGGTAGGAGTGTATGTGGAATTTATATGCGGTGACCCCCTGTTGAGAGTATATGTAAATTTGTGTAATTGAATGGTTAGTTTCTGGGTATAGAAATGCAAGGCTCATTAGTGTCTGATTGGCTAATGGTTGGTTGATGGGCCTTTAACTGCTGGGAATCCCCCTTTCCCTGGGTAGAATTCCTTTGTAAGTGTTGAGTTTTGATTCTATTGTATTTCAAAACTGGGAGCTGGATTTTGTTTACTTTTAAGGTTTCTTCTTTCCTGTTGAAGTTGTCCAGGTGTTTGTGGATTTCAGTAGCTTCTCTGTGCATTCTGACATGATAGTTGTTGGCCTGGTCCAGAATTTCTGTGTTTTTAAATAGCATTTTGTGTCCAGGTTGGTTTATAACATGTACTGCTACTGCTGATTTTTCTGGCTGGCCCAGTCTGCAGTGTCTTTCATGCTTCTTGATTCGTGTTTGCACACTGGGTTTAGTGGTCCCTATGTAAACTTGTCCACAGCTGCATGGTATGCGGTAAACTCCTGCAGCTGTGAGGGGGTCTCTTTTGTCCTTTGCTGAGTGTAGCATTTCTTGGATTTTCTTGGTTGGTCTGTAGATTGTTTGGAGGTTGTGTTTCCTCATCAGTTTCCCTATTCTGTCTGTGACTTCTTTGATGTATGGTAAAAAATACCTTCCCTTTGGGTGGCTGTTTTTCTTCTCCATTCCTGTGTTTTTTTCTGGGTCTGGCTGCTCTTGTGATGTCTGATCTGGAGTAACCATTAGCCTGTAGGGCCCAGTTTAGGTGCCTCACTTTGTCCTCCAGGTAGTGGGGTTCACAGATCCTTTTTTGCACAGTCTACCAGTGTTTTTATTGTGCTTCTTTTTTGTTCTGGGTGATGATTGGAGTTCTTGTGTATCTGTCTGTGTGTGGGGGTTTTCTGTATACCTTGTGGCCTAACCATTGGTTTGGTTTGCGGATGACTAGGACATCCAAGAATGGCAGTGTTCCTTCCTTCTTTTTTTCCATCGCGAATTGGATATTTGGGTGGATGCTGTTCAGGTGGTTCAGGAATGAGACTAAATCTTCTTCTCCATGGTTCCAAATGGTGAAAGTGTCATCCACATATCGGAACCATGTTGTGGGCTTTTTTTGGTGCTGTTTCCAGGGCTTGCTTTTCAAATGTTCCATGTAAAAGTTTGCTAATCACTGGGCTCAGGGGCTGCCCATGGCTACCCCATCTATCTGTTCATAGAATTCATTATCCCACTGGAAGTAGCTTGTGGTGAGGCAGTGTTTGAACAAGGATGTGATGTCCTCAGGAAATATTAGTTGTATGAATACCATGGTGTCCATAATGGGGACTTTGGTGAACAAGGAGACATCAAAACTGATCAGTCTGTCTTCAGCTTTCAGTTTGATGTTGTTGATTTTTTCTATGAAGTGAGCTGAGTCTTTGATGTAGTGAGGGGTTTGTCCTATTTTGCGTTTGTAATTGTAAATATAACAAGACTTTGCATACTCTGAAGACCATTTGAGTTAGAGAGTTTACTGGAACTTGGTTAGACAGCTTTGGGACTGCACAGATTTTTGTTACAAGGCTCCAGAGCTCCAACAGTGCCTTGCATCTTAAAATCATCCTCACTTACATGACTGGCTGAACTATGATCAGTATCCATGACTTGTATGGGGGAAAAAGAGCTTAAACTGAATGCAAACATACATTCTTTTTTTTTTTCTTAAGTTGGCTTTCATTTTTCTAAACATTTTCCCTAATCAAGCATACACATATGCCAGTGAAGCAGCATGACTACCACTGTGCAAGTGCATGTGCAGAATCTTGACATATATTCTAAATTAGAGAATGAACATGAGTAGGGGCTGGGGATGCTGTTGACTTTGAAATATATCTGAGCACTATTATTCCAAACAATTATTCCAGTTGTTATAAGCTTAGCCATGTTGTTGTTGTTGTTGTTGTTGTTATATTTTAATGTATCTTTTCCCCTTATACTCAGTCAGGAGCTCAACATTTGTGAATTAAGTTCAGAATACCGTCACTTCAGTGCTACTAAGGTGTAAACAAGGCAGAAATGATACTGGATTTGCTACTGTTTGGTGGCAGAAAGTTAAAACACAAGACTCATCAATACTTGTCTGTTTGGGTGAAATCCTGGCAGTTTGCATCTCTCAGTGGATTGTTGTTATTTCTGGACTTGTTATCAATCATTTATGGCACACATAGTTATATGTAAATGAATTCAAAGAAATAGTTCAAAGTATTATTCGAAGAATTCAAAGTATTAGTCTGGGATATCAGTAAGCAAGGGGATCTTGTAGCACCTTTGAGAATGAGAGAAAGAAATTGTAGCATAAACTTTTGTAGACTGGTTCTGCTTCCTCCATGCATCTGAGGATGTAGACTAAGTCTATGAAAGCTTATTCTACAATTTCTTTCAGCCTCAAAGGTGCTACATGATCCCCTTGCTTACTCTATGTAAATGGTTACTTGGCACCTCCTGGTTCATATGACAGTCCTTTAAAGAGAGTTTTTATCTGAATCTGTCTAACTACTTCTACATTAACTAGTTCTGTGGGGGCACAATTTAATGTCCCTTGTGTTCAAGACTTTTTATGGATGCTCTTCATCTTTCTGCAAGTGATCAGACAACCCGCATGTATACTGTAGTGTTATCATGTGGCTGTAATGTTCATAAATCTTAGAACTATCTGAGCTATTATGATAGTTTTCTCTTCATATTTTGGAATAGTTTGGGTTCAGTGCACTCACATCTTTTAACCAATACAAAAATTAAATCCCAGTTTCATGGCCATTATTTTCTTTAGGACATGGACGTTGTGTGGGACTCCAGAGTATCTTGCCCCAGAAGTTATACAGAGTAAAGGCCATGGAAGAGCAGTGGACTGGTGGGCCCTGGGCATTCTGATATTTGAGATGTTGTCTGGGTAAGTTCTTGGGGAAGTGTGGAATGAGATGAAGTAGAAATGGTTTGTATTTTATGTTAAAACTGATATGGAAAATCTCATTCTGTAACTCAGTTATCAGACATTTCGTTCATGTTGTGTAAGCAAAAGCATATTTGAAGACAGGAAATGAGACTGTGCTATATAACATCAAAGCACATAGCCATACAGAACCTCTGTCCTCTGAAGATGAGATTGTAAATGATTGTAAACTTCTTACATGGGAAAATGATGCTCTCTACACAGTCTCTCTTCTTTGTGCAATTTACAATTACATGGGCAGCTCCCATGCAACTAGAACAACATCTGATTGATCCAGTCATGTGGCTGGGACTGATCATACAGGCTGCCAATTTCATACGGGTCATTGGCTCTCCCACATAGGTCTGTTGTTGCCATGTTCTATCAGGTCTCCTGGTTCACCAAACAGAAGCAGCTTGCTAGTGCATTTTGTTGGACTTCATGGTTGAGCACAAGCCCACTTTTAATATAAAACTAACTTGTATAGTTCACACCTGTGTCTGAATAAGAAAGTATAATTTGATGTTCTATAAAATCTAAGAATATTTTAAATCCACTAGATGGCAGCATTTTCAGAATACTATATCAGTTCCTTTGTTGCAGGAGGGCTTTCTCAGAAATAAATGGTACAAATGTGAATGCCAAACCTGTCTGCCTTTTTTTTAACCTGATATTTGCAGCTGAATGTTTTTTCTATTTGCAATTTCTTGACAATTACATCAGTATGAGTGATTGCTTGAGCACTGTCTTCCAAAGCTCTGAGGTGTATACTTTATCTTGCCCTGTCTCCTGTTAACTGTATGCACTGTAAAATAGAAAAAAGGAATATATTATTTCTTTTATAGCTGAGTAAATACCATTGCAAAAAGGACAAACACTGCATCAAAGCATTTATACTGCCCGCTTTACAAAATCTTACATTTTTCAATATTCTATAGCATCTTATATCTGTCACTTTTAATTACCGTACTTCATTGTTTCTGTATTTCAGTGTTTTAGTTACTGTGCAAGTATTTTTTTTATTGCAGGATGTAGTTAAGCATAAATGCATAAAGAAATATTTTCTGCTTCAAAAAGCTGATTCTATCTGCTTTTGATTTGCATTTAATAGTTTTGTAGCCAATGTCATTTACCACTTCAGAGAACTTGTTAGTCTGTGGGTCACTTGTGCCAGCCACACATTGGGTGCCCAAGCCAATACTGGCACTGAATTTGTCATGATTGTGCCAGAGAATATGGCACATAGCAAGAGACATCCCCATCCTGTGTTCTCCCTATTTAAACTGTGAATAACTCCATCCTCTCCATCTGATTGTACTGGGGAGAGGGGATAATGAGATCACATCACAGCATGTGGGAGCATGTGGGTTAAACAGTGAATGAGGGGGAAAGTGTATGTTTGGGAATATGGGGAAGACTGTACGTGTATGTCAAAGAGAAAGAGCTGGCAAGGGGAGAGAAGGGGGCTAACCCCCGGCCCCTCTAGCACTACTTTTGTTTATTTACATCTACCAGAGACATCTACCAGCTTCCAACCCCCTATTCACTATTACAGCCCTGGTTTAGATAGTGGAATTATTGTTATAAAATCTGTCGGGAATCTGCCTCCTTTTTTTAACCACTGTTTTTCAGTATAGTATCTTCTGACGAAAGTGTTTTGATACTGAAGTATAAATTTAATCTTTCTACCAAAAAATTAGTTTGCTAAGCTGATACTGGAGTCTAGTAGATCCCAGTCAAATCATAGCACTAGATTCGAGGCTAAGGTCTTCTCTATACGGGGGAGGGGCAGGATATGAACACATTCGGAAAGGCAGGTGTTCACAATGATGCAAGCTGTCTACATGGCCAAAAGAGCCCTCCTAAACTCTGCATGACCCCCTAGCCACATGGTGGTCACAAGTGATTTACTCACAATTTTAAATCTGCTGCCACCATTTTTTAAAAAACAAACCCAGTTTCCCAGGGTGCTCACAAGCAACACTTCATATTTACAAAGAAACCAATTTTTTGAAAAAAAGTATGAGATCGCTGTTGATCAACTTAATGGACTCTCGCTTAGCTGAAACTCCAACATGGCAGCTGCAGCCACTTTCCCTCTTTGCTAGTCCTACCCCCTGTGGTCGTCCAGCCAATCATATTGCACTCCCTGTTCATATCTGTGCAAACATGAGTGTTCAAATGGTCACACATTTGGAAGACGTATGGAGCTTTTCAGAAAATCCATACGAAGCCCCAGGTGTGGCACACACAGACTTTGTGTGGATTTCGCTCCCCCCTTCTGGATGACACATATTTGTTTGAACGGATCACCATACATTCATATCTTATTTGTATTACAGTATTTTGACCGTATAAATATGACCTAAGTTTAGGTGAACTGTGCTCGTGCTGAAGTTAAAGGGATTTAAATCATGATTGTAGTGGGACCTACACTCAACTTAACATAGCATGGTGCTAACCCATTGTGGGTTTTTTAAAAAAGTTGACATCTTATTTTTAAAATTTCAGAGTAACTATACAATGAAAGCACTCTAGTTATCCTCTGTGAGAATCTCTGTGACCATTCTTGGATCCCCAATGCTTTATTCATATGTTTCCCTTTAATTATAACTCCCAGAGCAGGAGTTTGGAACCTCTGGTCCCTGGGCTTAGTCTGGCCTGTCAGGGTTTCCCATCTGGAGAAGTTCCTCCTGAAAATCTAGTCTCCCCCCCCAGTCACATATACACCTGTGTGTGACTTCCATTCCCATCTGGGAGAAAAAAAGAGCAGGGTCTCCCCACTTCTTACTGTTGACCCACCCAATTGCAAAGGCCAAAGTACATGGGAGCAAACTAAAGTGGGCATTTAATTGCTGGCCGTGCTTCACTCAGCCAGTTGCAAACAATGATTGACCAGTAATCAACAGAAAGCACTTTTCTTAAACATAAACAGTACTATCCCTTGAATTGCATCCATTTAACCTTCTGTCACAATCATATTTAAAATTGAGAGCCTGGACAAGTAAGGTTGAATTAAATTAAAGCCCCTGTGGTTATAGTTTTATTGTCACTGGCTCTGTATTTCCTGAAAACTTTTATTTAAAAAGATAAAAACAAAACTTACCAACATGTGGTCTAGTATTATCAAAGTATTCCCTGCAGAGTCCTGCCTGTGAAGACTGTTATTTAAAAAACAGCTAAAAAGTCACAGATACATTTTTAAAGATTTTCCTAAGTAGTATTTTTAACACAGGGAAGGAGATGTTAACTGACTAAACACATATCAAAAGAATATTTTACCAAAAGCCTTTTTTAAAACTGTGTCAAGCCATATCTTATCATGAATTATGTATAATGAGTCAGAAAACCTTGTTTAACGGAAGCTTCTGTTAGAGAGAATTCCACTTATGCTTTCCCTCATGTGTCTCGCTGCTGCAGTCAGAAAACCGCACACACTACAAAATTAAGTCCATAATTCCAGCTGTGCTAGCTTGATATCAAACTTGTATGACAATGGAAGACATAACTTAAAGGAAGGGCAGGCCAGAAGGATTTGTTAAAACCTGGAATTTTTCCATGTTTCTTTCCTCTTCTGGCTGCAGTATGTGACAGAAAAACCTCATAATTGGGGTTCAGTTACTTCTGAAGTGGAAGAACTCCTTTAAACATATCTGTACACCTAGGCAGGTGCTAAGGGTTATATTTTAAAGCATAGTAACATTCCCTAGCTGATACTTCAACCATTTGCTGTTCCTGTTTTAAGGACAGGCCTGTTAATAAAATTTAGTGCCTTGTTTCAAACATTTTAAGCAGTGCAGTCAAGTCCTACTCAATCACCTCATTTTGTATCTCTGTGAAATGGATACTTTTTAAGGTGGCCGTAGCCTAAAGTTCTTGAGAATACTTCAGGGCTTAATATCCTTTTTCTCCATTAGTTAGGACCAGTAGGAAGAATGATTTAGGAATGGAGGGATGGGATGGTAGCTAATTGGAGGTGCTGCAGAAAGTGTGTTTCTGAGACACCAAAGTTTATATATAAAGAAAACAAACTAGGAGGTGTGCTTTGAATTCAGCAAAATCCTAGATTCAGTCAGGCTGATACAGGGCTTGTGTATACCAGTGACAAACCCTGAATCTCCTCCAAATCTGGCCTGATAACACCACACAACGTGCAGCCTTTTCCAGAATCTGCTTTGATAGTGACACATGTTGTATGGCCTTATTTACACCAGACTTGGGGAATATACCTCCTTAATCCAGTTTTTGAAAACTTGCCATTTTCTCCAATTTTCTGGAAACTCCAGAGAAAACTGCCATGTGGACAATCCATCTACATTGGATTTGGGGGTGGGTGGGGAGGAGAGGAAGAACAAGTGCTGCCTCAGGTGCCACCATTCCCCCCCCTCCTTCAGCACCACTTCTCATTTCAAAGGCAGAGCCCCATTGGTAGTTGCTCTCTCTGTGGTCAGAACCCCCAGTGAGCCTTGCCAATGCGAGGTTAGCCATCCCTCCTGGCTTCGGAGATGGTGAATACTGCTGTGGCTTTGCTTTTCTGATGCACAGTCACCCAGGAAAAGCAAAGCACCAGTGGTTGTCGCCCTTTCTCGCCTCCCTTCCCCCAGGAGGGCTCTGGTGGTGGTGGCAGGGTGGTGGTGGTAGGTGGGGTCCAGCATTCGCTGTTATCCACAGATTTCAGTATCCATAGGGGAGCCCGGAACCAATCCCCCTCAGATATGGGGGTGCTACTGTAGATAATTTTATCCTTGTTATCCAGTCCGAGTGCACTGGAGTATGACTGTATTCAGTGTTCAGTTCTATTTGCTAGTTTCTTAATCACAATCCAAAGTGGCACAAGTAGTTAACATCTTTCTTCAAAAGTAAGACTTTATACTATACAACTGTAAGATAAAATGCCTAATATCTGCATAGCAGGCCCTAGTTTTGTAATAGACTGATGCAATAGATTAATGTGTCTGTGCATTTTTCTGACTTCCTCTACTTCTGTGTGGTGTTGTATGTCCCTGCCCCACTATAGGTTTCCTCCATTTTTTGATGACAACCCATTTGGGATATATCAGAAGATTCTTGCTGGCAAAATAGATTTCCCCAGACATCTGGATTTATATGTAAAGTAAGTGTATTAATATTAAATATGTCTATTTCTTTAGGTTATGCTACTGTTTTAAGCTAGCAGACAAAACGCAAATCAAACATCACAATGGATGGAGTGATGTATCAAATATAGGAATTATTTAGAGTATAATAAGCATTGGCTATTTATGGATTCCAGGAGGAAATGTTTTTTCTTTTAAGGTTAAAGGGATACACCAGATAGATTCCCCACAGGCTTCAAGACATATAAAGGAAGAATGGATATTCATTTGTGCAATAGGTTTGCATACACATCTGAGGGGGATTGGTTTATCCACAGAGGTATTTACCATATCGATACTAGGAAATAGAAGGAATGAGAAATTTCAGATAAGCTACTCTCGTAATTAGAGATCTGCTTTAAGTTGTGGCTGCATGAAGACCTAATGCTAAGGTGTTTCATTTCTGTAATCTCTTTACTCTCTGAATAATTTAGAGGGAAGAAACCTCTCCATCTGTCTCCCACTATCTATTTAAGTTTGTATTTGATCCTAGTAAAGACAGTTGCAGGATGGGGTTATGGAATTTGTTAGCTGGGATAACTTTGTAAGGGTATTGTGTAGATGTGATACATAAGATATAATACACAATTAACATCCACATAACATCTGTTTCTAGGATCTCAACTGCATACCTTTTTCACAGTCTTCTGTAAATGTTGCCATAAGAATTTTCAAAGTTGCAGCACTGAAGCCACATTACATCTTGAAACCTAAACAAACCAGCATAAAAACTGTTTGCTTTTTTGGAAGTAAATTTTGGACTTCCAAGTAGAATCAACTTACCAGTAATAGCTATGTAGAATGCATTGACAAACAGTTCATTTGGTTTTCTATTTTAAACATTGTAAAGGAGGTCTGCCATTTAGTACAATGTGAAAACAAGAATGCATTGGGGGAAAACACAGTATGCAAAAAGAAGACAATTTGCTTTATGTGTCAAAGCAGTAGAACTGCTTTCCAGCAGGGGTGGTAAACATGTGGCTTTCCAGATGCTGTTGGACTCCAGCTCTCAGTGTTCCTCACCATTAGCTGTGCTGGCTAAGCACTGCTGATGGTTGCAGCCCAACAATGTCTGGAGGACCTCAGGATTCCCACCTCTGCTTTACAGTTTCATGGGTGTTTGTTTTACATGTGCGTATGTGCCTTCAAATCACCTGTCAACTTATGATGACCCCATGAATTTCATAAGTTTTTCTTAGGCAAGGAGTACTCAGAGGTAGTTTTGCTAGTTCCTTCCTTTGAAATATATCCTACACTACCTGGTATTCATTGGCAGTCTCCCATCCAAGTACTAACCAGTGATGACCCTCCCTAGGTTCCAAGATTAGGTGGGATCTGGTGCATTTAGGGTATTTAAGTCCCTTACTTGTGTTACATAGTTAAACTATATCCTCTCTTGACTACAAGTATAAGTCCAACTCATATTTATTCACTTGAGCTCACTTTTCCTTTGTCTTATCCCCATATAATGTTGAATGTTTAGATACAGAAGTCACTTGGGCAAGACCAAGTGTATGATTCATTCTCAGTCCATTTTTCATGCTTCTGGAATAGAAACTGTTTGAATAGGACCTGTCACTCCACTGATGCAGCTATGGCTCAGCATAATCTAGAACACATCTTTTTCCATCCACAGCAGAAAAGTAGAGCCATTTTCTGGTTAATTAACCACTTCCTTTTCAATTAGCAGATTCTTTTTAACTAGAGCTTACTAGCTTTTCTTTTTTTAAAAAAAAAAAGGTGCTGAGTGGATCTTCATGTGCAATGTTTGTGTCTGGTGTAGTAGGCAGTAACCCTTCATCGATTCCATCTGCCAGACAACAGTAACAGAAAGGGATCTCTTTTAATGTTTAACGTTTTTGTTGCCTTGCCCACTTGCTGACTATCCAAGGCTGCTATACCTTCAAAGTGTCTCCTACTTGTTCCAAGAATCTTCCTCTAAGTAAAGGCACAGGCAGCCCATTACCCTAAGGAGGTTATTGGACCCTAACTCCCACCATCCCTGGCCAGTGATCATGGGTAGTGGGAGTTGTAGGCCAAAAACATCTTGAAGTCTACAGGCTGCCTCCCCCCAAAAAGACCTGTCAGTTCTCTGTTAAACAGTCTGGCCCATAATCATGGGACTGGTGGGATGGGTTATATAATGGATTCTGCTGATGTCTTAGTTCAGTTGGGAGCTTCTTCAAGTGTGGCCAGAGAAACTTGGGGACTTTACAGGGAGTTTCCAAGACACATGCTTTGTGGGTTAGAGGCCTCATAAGTACTTCCTCCTGGTATCTAGCTTGGATGGTGGCGGGGGGGGGGGTGGAGGTTGAAATGTTGAACAGACAGTTGGAACACACTGGAGAAGATTTTCTTTCTGATTTTCAGGGAAACGAAAACAAAACTAGGAAGATTGCTAGGTCCATTCTAAGTTTAATTGGTAACAAAAACAATAAAGAAGTAGCAGCAAAGATTAAGAAGCAAGAATTATTTTGAGTAGCTGAAAAATGATAAAGCAATACTAATTCAGCCATTGGCTACTGCATATTTTAATATATATTTATTAAGTGCCTGTTAATCAGATTGGGATGTTATCAACATTATTTGGGTGGATAAATGAAGAATTTTGTACTTGTGTACTTTGTACACTTATGCCTACCTCTCCATCTGTTTTCATTGCTACTCGGTTTATAGTTACTTTGCCATTGTATCACTGTCCAAAGCCTATTAGAAGGTGTATTTCTTATGTAATCCTCTCCCTCAACCCCTGTTGTCTGTATTGGAATTTTAAATATTGGAGGTAATTTCCTAAACAGTTAGGTCTGGAAATAATTGGACACTGACACAAGTTATGTTACTTCAGTTGTTTACCAAAATAAATTTAAGTTACAGTTAAATAATGAATATGAGCTTAAAGTGAAGTCTCTCAGCTTTAATGTGAAGGTATTCACATCCAAATTGGAGGAAGGATTTAGGAATTACAGCTCTTTAATATGTAGCCCCCTCTTTTTCAAGGGGTCAAAAGTAATTGGACAATTGACTCAAAAACTGTTTCATGGAGAGGTGTGGGCTATTCCTTTGTTATTTCTTCATCAATTAAGTGGGTAAAAGACCTGGATTGATTCCAGGTGTTGCATTTGCATTTGGAAGCTTTTGTTGTGAACCCACAAAATGTAGTCAATGGAGCTCTCAATGCAAATGAAACAGGTCATCCTTAGACTGCAAATCATCATCATCATCATCATCCATCAGAGAGATAATATGAATATTAGGAGTGACCAAATCAACAGTTTGGTACATTCTGAGAATAAAATAATGCACTGTTGAGCTCTACAACACAATAAGGCCTGGATGTCCACAGAAGACAAGTGGTGGATGATCATAGGATCCTTTCCACGGTAAAGAACTTAGTTTGGTAAACAGCCGAAATAACAGAACTTGTGTCAGTGTACAATTATTTCTAGATCTAACTGTAATTAGAATTTCTCTCAGGTCAAAAGATAACTACATGAAAACATAATTTCTTTTGTCCCCTCATTTGTTCAGGGACCTTATTAAAAAGCTTCTTGTGGTTGACAGAACAAGACGTCTAGGGAATATGAAGGTATGTTTTAAATACTGAAAAGAGTTTTTAATCTGGGCACATTCAGTGGATTAAATTTAAGGAAATGCTTTTCTTGGAAGCAAATTCCTATATACTCTGATTTTTTAAGTTCTTATTTAGTGATACTATAATTATTTGAAAGCTCCAAGAATCTTCATTTGAGCCCTGGATAAATTACAGTTTTGTATCTGATAAACACCCTGCAATGTAGTATTCCCAGTTTAATTATAAACATAATATGGTTGTTCAGGTTTATGTGGATCCAATTGCAATATCATGACCCCAGAAGGTTGTATATTGTTATTTCTGGAAATATTGTTAATTTGTTGCAGAAATAGAATTAGAGTTGTCCCTCCGCATCCACGGATTTGGTATCCACAGATTTAAGTATTCACAGCTTGAAAACATTCTTAAAATATAATAATCCAAAAAGCAAACCTTGATTTTGCCATCTTATATAAGGGACACCATTTTGCTATGCCATTGCATATAATGGCACTTGAGTATTCACAGAATTTTGGTATCCACAGGGGGTCCTGGAACCAAACTCCAGCGAATATGAAGAGACAACTGTACATAATTTCTCACAAGAAAGCAGTATTTATATTTCATCTTACAGTTTTATGTTTTCATCACCATTGACACTGATCTGCAAAAACGATTAGAACAAAGAACTAGTAATATCCTTTAATGCTGGGGTAATCTGCCTTTTTGATTGCCATGGCAGATTAGAAAATTTTTACATCTTTTCCCTTAAGCTTCTGAGTTTGAGCTAAATTCAGTGATGGTTCCAAACTAGAGTAGATCCATTGAGACGAAGGGGATCTATTAGTCACTACCTCAAGAAGACACATTTGTTTCATTGGGTCTACTCTGGTTGACACTAATGCTGAATTTAGCACCCTGTGTTTAGAGGGAATAAGGAGGATTTTCTTTTTTAAAAAAAAGCACAAACAAAATATCAATTAGCTAACCACTTTTATGAATGGTGCCAAATATTTCTTGTCACAAAAGTTAAGTAAACAAAAACAAACTGGCGCTTGCTGATTGCATGTATTCACACTCTTTACTGTGGCATGCCTCAATAAGCTCTGGTGCAACACACTGCCACCAGAAATCACCTAAACTGTTGAATGGAATCCACTTGTATGCAATTTCATTTCATTTCTACATAATCCCAGAGTAAATATACCTATTTCTGATGTGCCAGACTTTGTTGGAGAGAATATCTAAACCTTCACGATCATGAAGACCAATAAACTATCAAAACAAGTTCAAGATAAAGTTGTGCAGGGCCATCAGTCAGTGTTGGGTTTTTAAAACTATCTGTATAGGTGTCTAGAAAGAATTATTTATTTGTTTATTGAAATATTTATATCCTGCCCTTTTTCTGAACATCTCAGAGTGGCTTACAATAAAATTACTAAAAACAATAAATAATTACAGAAAATAATAAATTAAAAATATACTAAATATTTTCTCAATTTTAAAAAACCACAATTTAAATCAGTTAAAACATGTGAAACAGAACAGTTAAACAGTTAAAACAGAAAAAATGTGGCTCAATAACAGATCTGCCTAAAAAAGACCATAGACCAAAGTTCAAGTGTCAGGGTAAAGGAGGGCGTTAGTCAGAGAAGCAACCAAGGGTAACCCTTAAAGCATTGAAAAGATCAACTCTTGAGATGGGAGGAGCTGTCTGTGGGATAACTATCACCTGGATGCTCCACAAAGGAGGGTTGTATGGAAGAATGGAATGAAGAAAGTCACTGCTGAAACAAACCCACATCACACCCTTTTTGGAGTATGCAGATAAACATGTGAGGGACACAGCAAACATCTGTGAAAAGATTCTCTGGTCTTATGAGTCTAAGGGTGCGGCTATACGATCATAAAAAAATCCGTATGGGGGGCAAAAAATACGAACAGCCTGTCATTCGTATGCATACGAACCGGCTATACGATTTTTTAAACTCCCTAAACTCCGTATGACTCCCTCTTCCCGAAGCTGGCTGGAGCGAGCAAACCAAGCAGCAGTTTTAAATCTCCTGCTGCTTTTTTTTAAAAAAAAGGTTCCTGGTTTGCGGACATTCGTTTTTCCGTATTTACAATATAAAATAAAAATAAATAAACATATAAATTCACGGACTTACCGGACGCTCGCTAGCCGGGAAACTAACATGGCGGCCGCTCCCAATTTCCCTCCGTGCTAGCCCCGCCCCCTCTACTCGGCCAGCCTATCAGATTACACAGCCTATTCGTATGTGTGCGAACGGACCGTACAGACCCGTTGGCCATCCGAACGGCGTACGGATTTCTCTTCACGATCCGCTTTCCCTCCCGAACTCCGCGTGTGCGTATTTCAGGGTGGAAAACCGCCCCCCCCCTCTTTTGCATTCGTGTGCATCCGAACGGCCGTTTGTATGGAAGTGCGAACTTTCGCATGCCGTACGTATTATTTAAATCGTGTAGACGGGACCTAAAACTGAACCTTCTGGCCTTGCTGGGAACTGCTATGAGTGGTGCTAAGCCAACAGTCTTATTGCTCCGAGTAAACAGCCACAATTAAGCATTGTAGCGGCAGAATAATGTTGTGGGTGTTCTTTTTATCAGAAAGCTCTGGAAAACTGGTCAGGATTAAAGGCAAAATGGATCAAGCCTTTTTTTTTCAGTCTGTAAGTGACCTGGGACTGGTGTGAGGGTCACACTGACATCAAACACACAGCCCAAGTAACACTAGAGTGTTTTTAAAACCTGTCTTTCAGTGCCTTAGACCTCAATCTGATTGAAAGTTTGTGGCAAGATGTGAAAGTTGTTTGCCAGTGGTCCTCGTCCAGTCTGACAGAGCAATTTTGCCAAGAAGAATGGGGGAAAACTGCAGGATCCAGATGCACAAAGCTAATACAGACTTGCCCAAGAAAATGCACAGCTGTAACTACTGCCAAAGATGTTTCTACCCAGTATTGACTTGGGGAAGTGAATGCTTTACATCCAACAAGTTCCAGTTTGTTTTTGTTTACTTATCTTTTTGCCACAACAACAATATTTTATACCTTTACAGTGTTAAATATCTTGTGTATATCAAGTGGAAACAATGCCAATTAAATCCATTTCATGTTTAGGTTGTAACATAAAATCTGGAAAAGTCAAAGGGAGATGAATACTCTTGCAAGGCACTGTAGTTCTAAGCAGCCTGATGGTCTCTATCCATGAGTTTCTCAAATAGCAATACTCCCACGAAACAAGACATCACTGTGAACTAAATATTTAAGAGACAATCAGAAAATTTGGTCAGCTTGAAGCAGTGTGCATTATATGCATTGAATGTGCTCTCAGAAAACAAGTGGGGGACATCATTTTGCGTTGTTGCAATTTGCAGATTGTTTGCTATATTGCATATTGGCACATCCTCACTTTAAATTCATAACTTTCATTTTTCAAAAGAATGGAGCTGATGATGTGAAGCGGCATCGATGGTTTAGGTCTATCGACTGGGATGCTGTACCACAGAGAAAATTAAAGGTGAAGTACACATAAATAAATGTATCTTTGGAAGGAAGAGATGTTATGCCTATTTCATCTTATCCCTTTTGGAACTTTCACAACTCTTTGAAAAGTAGTCATGGAGTTGTGGTGTATAGCAGGGGTGGACAAAAAGCAGCCCATTGGCAATGTATCAACTCCGTTGGCCCCAAAAGGGCAAGTTCATGCCTCTGATGGGCATGAGTTGTCATTTAAGGGCATGAGTTGTCATTTAAGTGCTTGCTTTAGGCTTGAATAAGTCTGTGAATAACACTGTGGATATCACATACCTTGATTTCAGTAAGGCCTTTGACAAGGTTCCCCATGACATTCTTGCAAACAAGCTTGTAAAATGTGGGCTAGAATAGTTAACTGTTCAATGGATTTGTAATTGGTTGACTGGCCGAACCCAAAGGGTGCTCAGCAGTGGCTCCTCTTCGTCTTGGAAAGATGTGACCAGTGGGGTGCCACAGGGTTCTGTCCTGGGCCCAGTGCTATTCAACATCTTTATCAATGACTTGGATGAGGGAATTAGAGGCATAATTATCAAATATGCAGATGACACCAAATTAGGAGGAGTAGCTAATACCCTAGAGGACAGGATCAAAATTCAGAATGACCTGGATAGACTGGAGAGCTGGGCCAAAGCTAACAAAATGAAATTCAATATGGAGAAATGTAAAGTACTGCACTTAGGGCGGAAAAATGAAATGCATAGATATAGGATGGGAGAAACCTGGCTGAACGAGACTACGTGCGAAAGGGATCTAGGAGTCCTAGTAGACCACAAGTTGAACATGAGTCAACAGTGTGATGCGGCAGCTAAAAAGGCCAATGCGATTTTGGGCTGTATCAATAGAAGTATAGTATCTAGATCAAGGGAAGTAATAGTGCCGCTCTATTCTGCCTTGGTCAGACCTCACCTGGAGTACTGTGTCCAGTTCTGGGCACCACAATTCAAAAAGGATATTGACAAATTGGAGCATGTCCAGAGAAGGGCAACTAAAATGGTGAAAGGTCTAGAAACGATGCCTTATGAGGAGAGACTTAGGGAGCTGGGTATGTTTAGCCTGGAAAAAAGACGGTTAAGAGGCGATATGATAGCCCTTTTTACGTATTTGAAGGGGTGTCACGCTGAGGATGGAGCGGGCTTGTTTTCTGCTGCTCCAGAGAGTGGAACACGGAGCAATGGATGCAAGCTCCAGGAACAGAGATTTCACCTCCACATTAGGAGGAACTTTTTGACAGTAAGAGCTGTTTGGCAGTGGAACGCACTCCCTCGGAGCGTGGTGGGGTCTCCTTCCTTGGAGGTCTTTAAACAGAGGCTGGATGGGCATCTGTCGGGGATGCTTTGATCAAAATTTCCTGCGTGGCAGGGGGTTGGACTGGATGGCCCTTGTGGTCTCTTCCAACTCTACAATTTTATGATTCTAAGTAATTTTTAGAACCTGGAAGGGACTGCCCTTTATATGGTGGGGGAAAGTGTTGTAGAGGGGTACAGGGCCACCAATGTCAGGTCCAATGTCTTAAACATAGCCAAGTAGCTTCAGCAAGTATTGTGTCATATAAACAAGGAAAAACTATGAGGAATTAAAAAGTTTGACACTCACCTTTCATTTGACTCAAGATTAAATTTGTTTACTGAAGATTAATTTCCCTTTTTCATTCAGCCTCCTATAGTGCCGAAAGTATCAAATGATGGTGATACATCAAATTTTGAAGCTTATCCTGAAGATGACTGGAACAAAACACCTCCTGTACCTCCTAAAGATTTAGAAATTTTCAAAAACTTCTAAGTGTGTGAGAGACAACATTATTAAGGTATTGGATATTTGTCTTCCATTGTCACAGTTCTTCTGAATATGTGCTCTGGTGTTCTCTCAGATCTCCTTTATGTTAAATGCTGTATTTATTTTATTTTTCAAATGCCTTGTGATGCTTTATAACTGAAAGGCTATGAAGGACTTTGAAAAGAATACCGTATTAATAAGTTTCTTAAGGTACTTTGATTATTGTGAAGAAAGAAAGGAATGCATTTCTTGTAGAGGTTTTGTTAGGTGTAAATGCAACACATTTGACCATGGATTTCTGATTTACCTTATAAGTTATTATATAGCTTACGGGTATTATGAATTTCTACATTTGTTTGTAGATTCAAATATCTGCTGTCCTGAAATACTAAATACTGAAAACATTTTTTATTTATTTACTAGAAACTGGAAGAAGATGGTTGTGATATCTGGAAACTGGAAAAGAAAAACTGAAAACATTATTGAAAATTTGAAGTGAATGAAAAATGTTACTTCATTATGCATAGTCTTCAAAGAAATAAGGTTTAAGATTGGCAACGGGACAGTACTTGTGTTTAGTTGTATAGATCTGGCATTGGTTCAGTAAACTAAAATACTGAAACACCTATTTCAGGTGGAGGCATTGAAGTTTTTATAGTTTTTTTTTTTTAAATAAAGAATAAAAGTTATTTTTAGTTTTGTTCCATGCTATGCCCAAATCTTTTTTGCATAGTTATCTCATAGACTAACTTTATAAGTTTATATTAAGATTGTCCTTTGAAGCACAAATTAGTATATATGTATATAATGAAATTAGTACAGCTAAAGCACAGAAACTGTGCAGAAATGTAAAATTTTGTACTTTACAGATTCTATGGTTTTTATTCTTAAATGTTTTTCAAAATGCTTCTAGAAATTAAAAATCTTGGAATGATAGGTTTTTCAGCATCTTCTATACATTTTATAATTCTTTGTAAAAAGGAATACACAAAAATTTTGAGAAAATTGTAACATTTCCAGTGCTTAAGAACTGCAGCCATACTACTTGAAAGAAGAAAGATAAACAAGGCCTTGTTATATGTTTTAATGTAATTGTTTTTCCTTACACTGCATCATGTTTCATTTACAAAGTTGAGTTAAAATGATGTGTTTGCACATCATAGTTCTTTGTGATTACACACTATGTAAAGTTTTTTTAAAAATAAACTATATGAAATCATAGCAAGATTTCATATATGTATATGTTTATGTATACAGTCAGACCCCCATATCCATGGAACCAACATCTGTGGTTTCAGTTATCCACAGGACACAAAATAGAGACACATACCATAGAGTTGCATTGGAAAATATCTAAAGAGGCATCCTCTCTAGGCATCTTCTAGGTCCTCCAGTGCAAATATATGATATGTTTTTACTGGAAGTCCTTTATTTTAATAGGGTTCGCTGTTATCCATGGTTACCAGTATCCACAGTGATTCTGGGAACCGAACCCCCAGTGGATACAGGGGTCCAGCACTGGTTGCTAATAAGGATAAGGTTTGTTCTCTGAATATATAATTACTTGTCATAGTTGCAGGGATCTGAAAGTCATCTAAAGCCAGTAGTTCCCAATATGTGGCTCCCCGAATGTTTTGCTCTTCAAATCTCAGAAGCTCAAGCCAGCATGAGTAATAGGGATACATTTTAAAGGTCATAGGTCAGGAATCACACTGACCTATACCAAGCCATTACTTAAGTACAGATTTGTGCATGCTTACTATCATTGAACAATGACAACCTCAAGCAATTGCATGATGTGTGGAACAATCATCACAGATCAATCATCACAGAGATTCTGTGTTACCTCACCTCCCTTCAAAAAGACTGTTCACAATTCAGCTGTGACTCATATAATAAGCTATCACGTGATATACATACACATGTGAATCAACTTTGAAACATGATATTCTACATATAAGCCTCTATAAATTACAGTCCTATAAATTAAAGCTGTTCATAAAATGTGTATATGAATCCATGTAATTCATGTATTGGCATTTTCCCAGATTAGTTTACAGTTGTGAAGTTATATAATGCAGCCTTTGCTTTTGTGTGTGTAGGCAGGGAGGGTGTCCAACCATGAGTTTGAACTTACTCCTGTTTATGAAGAATAGGTGTCCTGAAATGGTAATGTCAGTCTGCCAAAAAAGTTTTTTAAAAAATTACAATGGGCCCTTACAATCTGCAGTTCCAACCACCTGAGGATTGTCTCATCCCATACTTAAATGGTGGCTATGTGCACCAAACACATCGATGCATACACATCACTGCCGTTTAATAATATGGGACATAACAATCCATTTATTTATTTATTTATTGCCATTGATGGGGGAATCTGAGGGCCCACTGTAATTACATTAAAAAGATGGAATAATTTTAAAGTTGACTGCTGGACTTCTTTGTAATCCGTTGTTATATATAACATTCTCAATTTGAACCTTCAGTACAAATGTAGAACAAAACAGTTCAGAGTAAGAATATGCATTTACCAGATACCGTATATTTCTGCATACAAGACTACTTTTTAACACTTGAAAATCTCCTCAAAAGTGGGGGGGGTGGTCTTATACCCCCAATAGACCTTTTCCCCTGCTGTGAGAATGATTGAAGTGTAAAATGGCCTGGGCAGTTTTCCCAGCAGATCCTTCCTCCTGCTGTGAGAATGACTGCTTTGCATTTGAAGAGTTAAATGGCCCTCTATTTAGCTCAGGAGAGTCAAAATGATGTTTCTTTTCAGGATAAGTTAGCCTAAAATTAGAATTTCTGGATTCAACTTCTCATTTTGCATCAAGTTTTGTCTATGGTGAAATTCTCTTGTCTGCCAATGTGGCTCTAAAACCATTAATGTGCTCATTCATTAATGTGCTCATTCAAAAATTTGGGATTTGATAGCTTCATATTAACCAACTTATAGTATTAATGCAACCTTACTTTCCAAAGATTGAACACCACAGAGATTTTTCAAAGTATCCCATGCTTTTTTAGCTGTTCTTAGTCCTTTAATTTCACAGACTATTCCATCATCTACAGCCACTGAGCTGGCTGGCTGGTGGGGAACAGGCTTTCCAGCCAGCTGGCTGGCTGGCTGGCGGGGGGCAAACTCTATATTTTAACTTAAAAATTGGGGGGGCCGTCTTATGCACCCAGTCGTCTTATACGCCGGAATATACGGTAATTTGGGTCAAAATAGAGATTGTTGAGCTGTACTTTTCTAAACAGTGCTACTAGTAGGGTTCGAAATAATCCAAGGCTTCAGATGTTCTTTCTGGCTTAAATTACTCATTTGTAATTTCTTATAAAAGTTGAACTACAGAGTTGTGCTTTTCATTTGACAAGTTACATAAATATTGTAAATTACATACTAAAAATTCAGTTCAGGAAGAAACTTAACCTTCAGTTGAATGAGTAGCAAGTACATTAGAACATCCCTTCCCAGAACAGAATGTAAGAATGTATCAGGCTCAAAGTGCACTGATAATCCAAATCAAGTATCAAACAATGAAGTAAGAGACCAAAATCATATTTTTGAAACAATAGTAACTTGGTAAATCAATACTTTTATAAGATTTAGTGGATCTACACAAGGTAAAAGTACCAATAGGATTCATGCCTCAAGGTTCCCTTATTGGATAAATTAGCACTACTGTGTACCACAAACTGGAAATAGAGATGGCAGGGAAATGAGTCAATGAAGGCATTGGTATTAACTAGTCACAGGGTTGGATCCAGAATCTAAGCTGAACTTATCTCTTATTGACACTAATGGGACAAGTCAGTCATGAGTTGACTTGATTCCCAGTGAAATCAATAGGTTCTTAAGTTAAACTAATTTAGTTTGAATGTAACTGATTATGTTCATCCTGCTGCTTCCATCTCTTATTTGGACAAGCACTATTTAGCACATGGATGACATTTCCCCCGAACCGCTTACAGATGTCAAGTTATATAAAGCAACTTCTTGATGTTTGTTTGTTTGTTTTGGTCCAACTAGGAGTTTGAACTTATTTCTACTCTATTTATGAACAATAGTTATCCTGAAATGCTCATGTCACTTTGACAAAAAAATAGTTTCATTAAAAAACAAACTAATCACATTAATTACATTAGAATAATTGAATAATCCAGTTAATTTATGTCACTAATTGTTCCACATTACTTTATAGACATATATCTCTCTCTCCTATATATTATTCTCAATTTCAGCCTTCTGAAAACATGGTTTTAATAGCAGCTGCCGTTTGGTACTACAGTTGTCCCTCCATATTCGCAGGGGTTAGGGACATGAGACCCCCGCAAATGTGAAAAAAACGCGAATAAAAACTAGGTCAGGCAACCGCCTTCCTGCAGCCCCTGCTGCTTCTCCCCCCCCCCCCAGAAGCAGCAATGGGGCTACCCAAGCCTCGTCACTGCTTCCTCCCCCCCTCTTCCCCCCAGGAGCAGGGACAGGGCTACCCAAGCCTGGTCGCTGCTTCCTCGCATCCTCTCCTGCCCCCCCCAGGAGCAGCAACGGGGCTACCCAAGCCTTGTCATTGCTTCCCCCCACCCCCCCAGGACAAACGGCCCCATTGCAGTTTTTTGGATGGTGGGGGGGCACTCCCAAAACCGCGAATAGTCAAAAGCGTGAATCATAAAGCTGCAAATGTGGAGGGGCAACAGTATTTTCCCTTCAACACTGCACAAAAGGTCCAGCTGCATTCATTTACTATAGCAGTGTTGTGTTGTTAATTTCTTTTAAATGCGTTATCATAATCCGTCTTCACAGTGAGACTTTCAGCCGCTTCATGGACTGGCAATGGCCTTTGTGTGGTAGAATGGTACTGGTGACCCTATCCTTAAAAGTATTGATAAAATCAGTACAAAGCATTCCATGTGAATACTTTGTTGATTTTTCAGTGAGGATGGGAGGTGACATCATCCAGATAGGTAATCAAAGCAGTTGCCACTAAACACACAATTATGCATTTTAAAATGAATATTTGCTATGAATAATATGTGTATGCCTCGTGAAGTCAAGGAGTTATTTTATCATATAAGTGGCACACAAGGCTATCATTCTTTTGAGGGCAAAGAGAACAATGCATCAAATAAACACAACCAATTGGCAAAGTCTGAATTTGTCTAAATCATATTCAAACATTTTCAGACATCTATCCACTGATTTCTGTTAAAACTAACCCTTTTTTGCAGCTATTAGTATAATAGATTCTTAAAAGAACCTCAACCAGAGCATTTTTTTTCCATATCAGGTGAAAAAAATGTGATGAATCAAGGGATGAAACCCAAATTATTCACTTCTAGGGCCTTGGTAAAATATCCTCTAAAAAGTACGTTGTGGATTACTGGCATGATTTTACAACCAAAAATTATACAGTGTATTTTAAATGGTACAATTGGTTATCCTGTGAATTTGCTTAAATGAATGAGTTTGTGCTGTTGGGTTTTATCCAAGATGATTTGCTGTAGAAGAGCAATTATAATCTATCAAAATATAGGTACTAAACTGTGTTTAAGTGGATAAACAGATCTTGGAAGAGCAAATAAGAGGTACAATATATCAAGCTGAGTGTCTTGCCATGCAGGAGAGTTAAGGTTCAGTGCTTCCTCTACTATAAGACTTTTTTAGCTTTCAAGAACTGTAGCATGATTCTTTTGTACTGTACTGTGTACAGATGTACTATGTTTTACACTTTTCTATGGCAAACATGACAGCTTTGTTCAATCTATGTACAAAACCAAATTGAGCAGATAAGATTTTTCCAAGGCTCACTTGGACTGATGTCAGAGACATTGCTTGCTAGTTCTAACTCATGTGTATAAGTACTGTACAAATGCATAAGTCAGTCCTCATTGCACAATGGAAATCACTGTGATCTGTAAATAAAACTTAGTTCAAAAACAATTCTGTTGTTTAATTTTATATTATTGTAGAGCTCTTAGTTCTGAAAAAAAAAACTAAAAACATTTTGTTGATATATAACTTGCTTCAATGAATAAGGGATTTCTATACCAATTTTTAGTGGGGGAAATGTTTTTAGGGTTTGTTGATTTTTTAAAGTTCAAGCCTTCTGTTCTGCATAAGATGTATGTGTGCCACCATATTAATAATTGCAATGTAAGATTTGTTTTAGTGGATCTTTATGCTTAGTCAGGCTGTCCCTTTTCTATTGGGCTGTTCATATTTGTGTGCTTTGGGGGGGGGAACCCAACATCCTAGTGAGATTTCTGAATAAATTCATTTTGAATTATTTCCAGTTAAGTATTCTAATTCATCACCTTTTTAAAGATCCAATCATGTGCTCTGTCTTGTGGTTGCAGCTACAGTAGGTTTAGAGGGAGATAGGTTTACAGGCCCCCTGTCAGGCTGGTTTTGGCATGCGACCCAGATCTAGTCAAGGAAAGAAAGACAGTTCCTGTAAGGATTTTGACTAGAGGACTCTTTAAATTATTAAGGGCTTTTGCATATGTTACAATTTGGCAACTTTTTTTGGTAAAGAAATGCTTTAAATAAATGTTCACAGAATATCAAGGAAAGGCTTCAAGTGGAAGAGTTTTGAAAGGAGATGCTAAATTATTCTTAAATTGAAACAACTGAATAACATACATAATTCATTATCAACAGGATATATGCTGCCTTTCATTTCTCTGTCCTTGTAAATCTTCCTGTTGGTGTTGTCAAAGATGATTTGAATAATTATCATTATACATTGGTACTGCCATTTTACATTTGGCTGCTAAAGTAGCATGGTTTATATTAAAGAAGGTGACATATGGTAAAATTTTAGCAGCCAAATAGCTGCCATGGTGGAATAGTTGGAGTGGATATAGATTACTACGTTTCAAATCTCTTGCCTATGAAACTCATTGGATTGACAAGCTTCACTTTGTTCAACCCCTTTAGTTTCTCATGCGGTTGAGAGATTGCAGCACCAACCTAGGCACCTTGAATTAATGCAATCATATTAATGTAATGTCTGGAGGCTGATTGGAGTGTGTTAAGGTAGTTATAACATGTGCCCACACTATTTGTGAAAACTTATTTCTGACTTCAACCACAAAGAGTTTTATGAGAGATGCTAAAGACTTCCCAAATGGTGCAGTTCATAGTTGGGATGGATTCTGCCTCTGCCCCCGATGTCTAGGCCTCAAAACAAAGACTAAGGCTTTCAATTGATTCTTTGTAGTAAGAGGATAATCAAATCTGTCTCTCAGATTATAACAAAACAGTATCTGTCCCTGTACATTTCAGTAGTAAGTGCAGAACTGTCGAGAAACAAGACCTCCCCTTCCCAACCATATCAGTCTTGATGGTCTCAAGATGTATCAAAGAGGGGGTTCTATAGCCATTGATGGTCTCAAGATGTATCAAAGAGGGGGTTCTATAGCCATTGACATGCAGGGGAGGGGAGAACTCACCTACTTAGTTGTTAATTTCTGCTAATGTAGTGATGAGACTGAATTTATGCCATTTTAAGCATTTATACTAAGGTTTGCAAACTTCAGGATTGCAGCTAGATACGGATATAAGGATTACACCTAGATAATACATGCAGATTTCCCTGAACACTTGAAAGAGTTACACAGATACTAGCTATTTTAAATAGGAGATTACAGGCTTATCTACACTAGCCAGGATACGTTGGCTCACCGCTGGTGTATGCTGGCTGTGGAGGTGGTCTGTTCTGCCCCTATTACCTTGATGAAACAGGCTAGAATCCACACAGGAACACCTGCCCCTCCCTGCAGCCATTGCCACCACCATTTTCTTTGCTATCTCAGAAGACAGGAAGGGGGTCCATGTGACCAGCCTTGGTCACATGCTGCAGGACCCCTGCCTAATATAAGTTTATCCTCGTCTCAGCTCTGTATCTGCCTTGGGGGTGGTGAGAACTGCCCAGGGAAAGAATGGGGCAAATGCCCTGTTCGTATGGACTGCAGGGTTTTGGAACGGGGGTAAGCGAGGGTATTTTGCCTATGTAGATAAGCCGTATGTTAAGAATTAAATATAAAATATTTATGGCTTATTTGTAAAGATTTTAAAGATAAAAGAAGAAAGCCTATCAACTATTTGTGACTCTTCATTAATTTCAGCACCTTTATTATCTGTATGCATGCTCACTGCTCAGTGAATAATGTCCATTTTGAATATACACAGTTCTGTTGGCAGTGTGAAAAGAGCCACTTCCTCAAACATACATTTCTTTTTTAACATATATTGAGGATAAAATATGGTAAAAGAATTATATATATAAAAAAACAGATTAGAGTAGTTGTTCCTTCTGGTCTAATTTAACAGTCTTCCATAAAACCTTAAGACAACCTCCTTCTCTGATATTTTAAATAAAAGTAAAGAATATTCTTGGACAAAATATCAAAAGATAGAAAAAAGTGACCATGGGTATGGTTTGTGACAGTATATTCCTAGCACACAACTCTTTCATTTCATTATTTTAAAATTATGTACAGCAGAACAGAGAACTGATTTTGGAATTCTTCCCTCCTGTGCAGTTTTTTAAAGGTTACATTTCAGTGAACACTATCACATGCATTACTGCAGAATATTTGCCTGGGAGCTCTTAGGGCCATGTTTGTTCCTGGCAATAGACCCTACTCATAATATGCATTGCCCACAGATCTTCAAAAAAAAAAATCAAAGTGAACCTTTAGCTTCCAAAACTCCTGAGTCAGAGCCATATGCACTTATCTGGCAGCTCACATCCACATCTTCCATGGTAAAGCCTTTTGATATTCTCCAATTTGGACAGAATGCCCATCATCTCTTCCATTTCTGAGTGACTGCAGCATTGCTATTTTAAAATGTCCTAATGGAAGCCAAGTATCATTTGGGAAAGAACGGCCCATGCAGAGAATTTGGTTATACATTTTTTTTAATACTTGAGGAACTGGCATCCTCTCATCTGGCTCTGAGGGCATGTCCTCCTGCAGTGGCAAAATGAGCCCCATTTTGACTGTATTTGATGTTATGACATCACTGGCTTTGGGCAATAGTGATCTCACTACTCAGGAAGACCCCAGTGGCATATATATTACATGGGGAACAGGCAGTGAACTTGGTGGCAGTCCTGAGACAAGCAAGAGGGCCTATGTGACTTGGTTGAGGGTAGTGGAGAGGTGGCCAAAGTGCCAGTGAAGGAGGAAAGCTGTGAGCCTTCTCCCATGTTGCTCCTGTGCTGCTTCTATGGGTTTTTTAAAAAAATTCACAATGAAAAGTCATGAATAGACCACTCGTTCCGTTTCTGTCACGGAATCACGGGTGGTCTGAAAGGTGCCCCGTTCTTCTCCCATAATGCAGGTGCAATGCTAGCGGTTGGGGGAGGTCCATGCCAAAGACTTCTGATCGAAATTGGGACATCAAGGTAAGTGGCACCCTTTCCCCCCCCCCTCCCCAGACTACTTGGGATTTTTAAAATCTTTTTTTCCCACACTATCGGTCTCTCACAAGAATGGACAAGATTTGTTTTCCGGGTCATAAATGCAGCTTTATGACGGAGGGACAGGAGGCGGGGATGGAAGGGTGGGTAGTGAGGCAGAAACGGGGTAAAGGCCCCCATCTGAAAAAATCCTCAGTGTGTGGGGAGAAGGTAGCATTATGAAAATATTCTTTACACAAAGCCACCATAAGTTGCTGAAGCTGTTCTACAAGCATGCAATGGATCCTCTCCCCAGAACAAATTGGTGTGCCTTAATGATACTGTGTGGATGCTTCAGATATGTTTTTACTTTCATTTATTCTTTTTGCTCTAGCAAAGTTTGGACTGCAGAGTACTGGGGTACAGCTGGTGTTCTGCTTTTGGGGGTTGGATCTGCATTAGAATATAGGACATTGCTTTATACCTTATCAGGCATATTTGTCTGTCTACTAATGTCAGACTAGCAATGGCTCTCCAGATTCTCAGACCTTTGACGTCATCTGTTCTTGGCATGGTTAGCTGACTGATTGATTACTTTTAAAAGATGATGGGAGACTGAACCTGCCACCTTTTGCACACAAACCAGTTTTACCTTTGAGTCCTACAATTCTTTCTTTTATTTATTTATTCACTTGTATGCCACCTTTCTCCCAAGATGGGACCCAAGATTTGTCCATAAAACAACAGATTAAAAATACAATATAAAGAATCAAAATATTAAAGATTATTAAACAATACAGTCATGGTGATATGTCATGTCCTAATGCCCTTGTTATAGTATTTTATAGTATAGTATAGTATAGTATAGTATAGTATAGTATTTTTAATACTTTTTAAAATGAAGTAGCAAATACTTTGTAAATATTGGTATTGTACTGACTTTGTTATATTCCCCATAGAAAAGAATGGTGGATGTTGTACCCCGCCGAACCTTTTTATTACATGTGTTATTCCATGGGGCTGATGTTCAACCCCTCAATCTTGGCACCTCTTTAAAGCTTGAACTTTCCAGGTGTACTTTATGATAGTGGATGATAGAGAGTGCCAAGTATACAATGGGGGGGGTGGATATGTCTTGAAATGTTTTTCTGGAGAGAGGGTGATTTTTAACAGCACACCAGCATGCTGGGAGAAAGTGTATGCTGTGTAGTTTGTAGTGCCTGCCTCTTTAAGAAAGGGAAGGTAAGAGGGAGTAGACTTGTCTCAGGGGTATAACTAGCCTCAGTGGAATTTCAGATTTTGTCAGAGCATTGGGCTCACTGTGTTTTCAGATGCTCTGTCTGAGAGAAGGACCATCTACATACATTACATTTGCATGTAGTGCTGCTGTTTTGAACTTATTGATATTATTCTGTTCCTCACCACTGTATAGTTATGGCTGATGACAGGCTTCTTTGTTATCTGCCCCACTGAAAAAGAAAATAATGATCAATGCTGTACGTGTGTGGGTGTAGCTGATGTGCTATGTACTACATTTTATCTTGAGAACAGAGGAACTGGGGATTAAATCAGTTTAATTCTGTAGTTTAAAGACAGACACACAGGGTATCTTGGGAACTGGAGTTCAGGAGGGTGGACTGGAGTTCTCTGACAGAGAATTCTAAGTATCTCACCAAACTACAGATCCCAAGATTTATTATGATAAAACAACAAAGTGGCACAAACCAGACATGACTCTGTAATGTAGACAGTTTGTGTCTTTAACTTTTGTAGAAGCTGAGACACAAGTTAAAACGTGAATTTACTGCTCTGTTCAGTTCTTTTGCAAAAAAGTGAGTCTGCTGCTGCATTTAAGCATGTTTAGCCAATTAGTGAAGTTACAGTTGTGATTCAGGTCACATTTTAGAGCCTTAGAAACTCAGACCATGAGGTGACCTATTGATCTTGGCAATCACGTTAAATGCCCTTGGTATTAAAGAGTTAAAATGGTGGCCCTCAAAGGGTGGTCATCTTTTGTGTTTTGCTTGCAGTAGAAAGAGCAAGGAAGGAAATTGAAGCATGTGTGAGAGAGGGTGGAGTGGGAGGAGGAAATTCCTTTTCAGCAGAGTCGGTAACTTTGATGGACTCAAGGATTAATTTTCTGTCCTGAGAACTCCTGGGTCTATACAAAGAGGAGGGGGGGGGCTGCCAAAAACAGATAGGAGACTATGTTTTTGGATACTTACTTTATGTTAAATAGTGCAGAGGAGCCCTGAAAAAAGTAAGGTAATTATGTAATTATCCTGTTTTGCCAGAAAAATTATGGTCTGAGAGAGGCCAAAAATAGGCTTCAAGGACCACACTTTACTCACACCTACCTTCTTTTCAACATTCAATCCATACTATATACATTTAGGCAAAAGGAAGCCCCACTGACTGCCGTTGCACTTTCTGAGAAGTGACATACATCACACTATTAATTGACCTTTTAAAAAGCAACTTTATTTCAAAGGTGGATTTCTAACCTAGGTGAAGCTGGTACAAATTGAACAAGTACTGTCACAGAAGAAGAGGAAGACCAGCAAGATGAGAAAAGGTGTAGGGGTAGAAGAGAGATACAACCAGTGAGCTAAAAAGTTTTGCATCCTGGCAAAAACTGGTTACTTTTGCTAAGCTAAAAATAATAAAAGAAAAAGTACTCTGTCTTTCCTATAACTCTATGACCATGGAGGTATGCCCCTCCCCAACAAGCAATGAAGTTCAACAGATCACCTTACTTCCCCATAACTCAAAATATTAGCACTAACATGGATGGTTTATTGCTTCAGTCTAGGTATGGGGAAAGTACACTCCCTTGGATGCTGGCCCCTCCCTTGGGTGTGACCCATGGAGCTCCATTTTACAATACCCCCAGCTTTCCAATGATTGTACACACACACATGCACACACACGAACTCTAAACTTTCACAAAACATTATTTTTTTGTCCCCAGAACTTTCCCAAGTACCTTAAAACCAACCCTCCCTCAATTCACTGGAATCAGATCCAAAACTGTCAGAAGCAAAGGTGTAAACCTTGAGGGGGAAAAACACCAATAGGGTATTTTTGTTTGTCTTTGTGTTGCAAAATGAACCCTGAATTGTCCCAATATGGGTCTGTGGGACCATGCAATGATTAGAAAGCTATATGTTGCAAAGGTGATAAAAGTTGCAACCCTATGCCCATTCACTTCAGTTGTGCTGACTTCAGAGTAGACACGTAGGATTGTACATGTCATTGTACAGACTGGCTTTTCCCTTTTCCCATGCAAACTCAGCCATCCACCATTTCATTACCTCATGTTTAGTTGTGGAAACTAAATTAAGGTAGAATTGTCACAACCCAGGTGCCATAGGTCATAACTAAATTTCATTGAAAACTGCAGTGTTTATGTTAAACATGATTATGTTCCATTAATTTCAATACAATCACTTCTTTTTCTGGGTTGGGCCCAATTTGTTTATTTTTGTGTCTCTAGATGTCTCCCCTTTTTCTTGTTTTCTGATATTAAAATGGGTCCTGAAAAAGATCAAGCCTGATCTCTCCCTGGAAGCCAAGTGGACTAAAATGAGGCTGTCATACTAATGAGAAGGGATGACTCACTAGAAAAGACAATAATGCTAGGAAAGATGGGGGGCAGTAGAAAGAGAGGAAGACCTCATAACCAGATGGATAGACAATCAAGGAGGCCATGGCCCTGAACCTGCATGACCTCAGCAGAACAATTGAGGACAGAGGTCTTGGAAGTGTCTCATTCATGGGGCCTCCATGAGTTGAAATCAACTTGAAGGAAATTAACAACAACAGAGTGTATCTGATATGGAAAGTATTATGGTAGACCATGAGGATTCCAGTGTTTTTGCTGTTTGAGGACAGTGGTGATATACACTCCTGGATAAGTTTCTTCATTTGGAATACCTTGGTTTGGTTCTGCAAAAAATGGTCATTACTAGCTGGGTAATATTTTTAGCTAGTAGAATATATCCTTAATTTTAACTCCAGTTGATGCATCTTGTTATTCCTTTATCAGAGAGAGTGTGAGAGAGAAATGCTTGCAAAGTACACTTTGATTTTTAAAACTTTTTAATGTCTTTCAGTCATAAACATAGTGTAAAATAAAAATTGTCTACCTATGAAACATAACGATTGTTTTTCCTGTTTTGTTTCTGTTTAAAAACTGCAGGCAAATTTAGGCCATGAACATCATCCTTTAAACTTCTTGGCACCCTTTCAAACAACTGAAAAGACAAAAGCTTCAAAAAGTTGATGGAAACAATAAGTGATTCCCAAAACATGTGTTTTCCAAACTTTTCTCTTCTGCATATTTTTGTGCGCAATAACCTTGTCTCAGTCTACAATACTCTTGAAGAACCATATGGTGTGGATAACCAGATTGCCTCCTTTTCTGTACCTAAAATGTTTAGGGTCATAGTTTCTCATTCCTCTCAGATGAGAACCACAGAAATAGAGAATATCCTACACTGTATTTTATTTTGTCCCCTACACTTGAAATCTCATTTTAAAAGTTGTTAAATACTGTCTTATAAGGGTTACACTCAGAAACTGTAACAGAAAAGATATCTGTTGTCTAGTATTTATCATATCATACTGACTGCTGTAAAGATCAACATAAAAGTGCACTCAGAAATTGCTTTAAATTGCTATGGTAATGCCCTGATATGATTATTACTACAGTCTAAATCCAATTAGTCTCAACTAGAGTAAGGACACTGAATCAGGAGGTCATAAACAAGTATTAACTGAAATCCATTTTTGTCAGTGGGTCTTTTATATAAAAGCTAGAATCCAATATTGTATTTCTGCTGAATCTCACTGTTTCTTCCAGACCTGTCCTCTCCCCATGTATCCTAAAACACTGCTCTGGAGGGCTAGGAAAACCTGGAGTTGGTTTTAGTACAGTGGTGGGCTGCAAGGTTAGAAAGCTCTAATACCATTACCAAGGTACGTTAGATCTTGGCCTCTGTATTTTGTTATTATTTGATTTACTTCTTTGGGGGTGTTTTTTTTAAGCAAAACTCTGGCATTTATTGATGGTATATTTTATAACCTTAGGGCTTTATCATACAAGGCTGGTACAGTGCGATTGCAACTGTATAATAGCATCTGTGGCTGTTCCTTATCACATGACATCATGACTCTCCTGTTGCTGGTGTGCATTCCAACCGTTACTGTGGTGCTCGTTTTCATTAATGGGGAAAAAACCACCAATAGCTTCGAATAGTGCTGTATTTCCACTACTGCCCAGGTGTGATGGCTCCCTCCTACTTCAGTTCTGATATTGCAGCATCCACATGGTGTTAGTGGGTATTACATTCCTCCTTCCTTATTGCACCCTTCCTTATTCTTAAGCTGCACTAGGTCAACTTTTGGCAAACAAAGAAGACCTCAATGGCGCACTTGAAAATAAACCTGTGCTCCCTTCACAGGTAATTTTTTCTTTAAAAAATCATAATTGTACAATTCCCCCCCCCCAAAAAAAAATTGAAGGTGCATTCACTGGGATGGGCAAACATAGGTAGGAAGGAGGGGTCAATGATGCAATGCAGGACACCAATTATGAGAACTTTCATAACCAAAGTGGGTGTACAGTGCTATTATATAGAGAGGGTGCAAAAGAAAGAAATGAAAGGCCAGTATGTTTCCATTTGCATTAAGTATGCTATATCTGTGCTAAAATAGTCTAGCATGATAAAGTCCATAATCTTTGTAACAGCTGTGTTTACAAAGATGATTTGCTGCAGAAATCTTTCTTCTCTGAGCTGAGACTAACTTAGGCAAACATGACTCTCCAGGAAGGCTCATGAACTTTTTTGTTCCTGTCTTTAAGAACCACAAAGCCCCATGCCCAACGCCACCTGTGCTTCAACCTCTATGCCCTAATCTAATCTGTCACCTTCTGGACATCCTCGGTAACAATGTTCACCATTCCTAGCCAATCATGGTAGCTTGGCTCTGCTGGTTGGGAATGATGGGAGCTGGAAAGGGAAGGATGATTTCTCCCTTCTCCACCTGCTGTGGCACTCCCAATCTGCCACAAGGCTTTGAAGGGGAAAAAACCATTTTATTCAAATCAGTCAAAGGCTTTTCCCAAACCTAATTGCAACATGAGCAGGGGAGTGAAGGATAGGTTTCTGAGAATGTGTGTGGCTACAGTCCACCTATTATATCATACTACACTAGCTCTCCAGCATATTTCACTTACTTACCCTCTTTCCTCTAAAAGTTTTTTTCCCCTACTAAGGAAACAGTCACACCAATTATGCCTGTATCATTTGGTCTGTTTCAATCATGCTAGTCCCTTCTCAGTTTTCATACCCACCTAGTTGCTATGTCACATAGCTGCCTATCAACCAAATGCCCTTCAGCGTGGAAGTAGGTACTCAAACATCCTAAGCCATTTAGCCAGCTTTGTACCTTACACAACTGACATTTGGAAGAAGATTCAATAATAATGTAATGATGCTAATTTTAAAAAATGAGGAATATCAACCAGAAGAAGATGGGAAATAACTGTTCAGTGCTGAATATTTTCCCTCAGAATAGGAGCCAGTGTGGTACAGTAGTCCGCTGGGGAGACCTGGGTTCAAACCTTGCTCTGCCATCCAAACTTATTGGTGACAATAAGACAGCCACCATTTCTCAGCCTAGCCTATCTTATCTTGCAGGGTTGCTACAAGGATAAAAGTGAGGTTATGTATACCATGCTTAACTTTTTGGAGAAAAAGGCATAGATAAAATAAGGAGTACAAACACCATGCACAAACTTAACAGACTGTATGATGCAACTTCCATCAGCCCTAACCAGAATAGCTAATAGTAAGGGGTGGTGAGGATTTGTGTCTAACGACATCAGGAGGGCCACACATTCTCCATTCCTGGCCTAATGCCTATGAAACCTTCTGAAGTTTTGTTTTGTAGATATCTTGTTGGAGATATGGTAGATCTTTCGTTGCAAATGGTTGGATTTTTTGGAACTTTCTAACACCTTTTCAATCCTATGAATCCATTTGGCAAATTTCAGTGGCTTGGAATAAAGCAACTTTCCCTTATACTTTATCAATCCAAAGATAATTTGTTGGCTTGCAACAGATGTTGTTCATTACACAGTTTGGGTTCAAATTTAAATTAGATACTGAGAAAAAGCTGAGATCAGAATTTAGTGAAAGAAATTGGATAGTTAATGTTTCTGTATTCCTTTTCATTCTAGTTTGATCAGCCAATGAAATAAGTGTTTTCATTTAAGTGTGCAGTTCTCTCTCAAAAATATTTCAACTTTATCTTTCCACTGTAAAAGACTGCTAGATGAAGAGAGGAAATATGTAATAGTCTAGACAAAAGTTCATATTTGTTTCTCTTGTAACATGAAATAATGCTTGTATACTCAGCAATAGAATCAACTGCATAAGTCATGCCCTTTCAAGCTCTTCTAAGCTTAAAAAAATTGTGTTATGTTTGCCTAGGGTTGCCATAATTCTCTTCCACAAAACTGGGACAAAAATATATAGGCCTGGACAGATTATCAACAACCTCTCCCCCCAGCAAACCACATGTTGACATTTAACATTGTTTTATTGCATGGTACTTGTTCCCTGGTCGCAAGGCTGCTTGGAGGTGAAGTTCCACATTCAGTGTTGTCACACTCACCACACAACACAAGGCCTCCTGGGCTCAGCACCTCCACTCTCCTCCTTTCCTTTCCCACCTTCTGGGCTTGGCACTCTTACACTTGGCACTCCCGCCTTCTGGATTCTGGCTCTGGCATGCCTCTGTGTAGTACTACCTAGCCTGCACTCCGACTAAGGAGGAATCTGGGATCTGCTGCTTCAACTGGCCCCGCTGGCTGGGACATTTTTTAGTCCCTTCAATCCAGCATTTTCCTGGATTTCCTGGACACATGGCAACCCTATGTATGCATAAACACAACCTTTGATGGCTAACCATGGAAATATTAAGACCAGATACAGACAACAGGGACGAGGCTGCTAGCGCTCTAAAAGCTCATCCGAAAAAGTCCTATGCCTCCTCCTCCACACAGCCAAGCAGCCCACCCCAAGTTCAAATTTAAACAACAATGGAAATAAACTCCAGCTGATTCCCCACTGTGCAGACTAGCATGTCACATCCTCATAAGAGAAGTGGTCTGACCCAGGCCAGAAATGGTCAAATTGTCAGCAAATTACCCACAGTATTATTGGTGTGTGAGGGGAGGGGAGGGAATTATACCCAAACCACCCAAATCCTGAAGGCAGGTGACAGGCCTGATCCACACTGAGCCAATAGCACCCAACATGCCCAAATGGTGTTAAAAATAGCCATCCTATCTTCCTCTTCTCCCTCTAATTGATAATTGATAATCATCACTCTATGTAGTAACAAACTTTCGATTTACTGGCTTTCATCTTTGCATGACTATAACTCATCCTTATCCTTTGTTCAGTTTGAAATGTTAACTAAAATGCTTTTTTTTTCATGCTCCAGATTTCACAAAGGCAATACAATTCGATTCTAAATCATTAAAACTGTCTCTTTTAGCAGGCAGTACCTCTCGATACCTTTTATAGTCAAAGTTTACTTACTTTAAAATAGGCTATGGACAGTGACTGATTTTTTTTGTGGGGGGGGGTTCAGAATAGTGCTTCTCACTCTTGGGAAGAAAAGGACTGCTTCAAACATGCATTGCTAATTTTCTATTCCATTCTTGTATCTCCAGGCAATGTTTTGATTCCCTCCCCCCCTCATCTCTACAGTTAAATCTGCCCATGGTCAAATTAAAATATATTTAACTGAGAGGTATATGGGATGTTTGTCTTTAAATTACATTAGAGCAGTCGTTTGTAACCTGTGGTCCATTGACCCCCAGGGGTCCACAGTGTCTTCAAAGGAAGTCTGCGAAGGCTTGAGGGAGTCTGCTCAGCCCATGTGACAGGAGCCAAGGCAAAGGCTGGCTGGCTTGGCCTGTGCATTGCTCTTCATCCAGCTCCAACCACACATTTGCAGGAAGGAACAAGAGAAAAGTTTTCCATCCCCTCCTGTGCTTCTGAGGGAAGGGTTAATGGAGGGGTTTAAATCTTGAGTTAAGTCCTGGGGGTGTGCGGCAGCAAAAGATATTTAAAGGGGATCCCTGGTAAAGTAAGAGTTCAGAGCCATTGCATTAGAGTAAGTGCTGTGATGTCAAAAGGTCAAAAATGTTGTTTGCAAAAGAGGGCTCACCGCTGGCTAGCAGGCTGTTTTGCGGCCCGGCCGGTCGCCTCTCTGCTAAGCCCTCCTCTCCTTCCCACTCCCCACCCCGCTCGGCCTCGGGCCTGGTGGGGGGGAAGGGCGGCTGCATGGCGACCCTATGCAGCCACCATCTTGGCTTCTTCTTCCCAGCAGCCCCTGCTGCTGGGAGGGAAGAGGAAGGAGGGAGCCAATGGGGGCGAGCCTGCCTTGCCCTGATTGGCCAGGGGAGGGTGAGAACCTGGGCTATTTAAGCCCAAGCAAGGTTGCACCCCTCCCAGAGCAAAGGCTGTGACAGAGGCGGCTGCAAGCGCTCCATTGCGGCTGAAGAGAGGGCCGCGAAGTGAGCCCCTCCCACCCCCCAGAGGAAGGTATGGGGGCCATGGCTGGGTGGCCGGTAAGGCTTGGGGCGCAGGCAGTGGCCTCTGCCGCTGAGGAGGGCACTGGGGGGAAGGAGACGGGGGGATCGGGCCGCCATCGGGCGGTCCCGCGGCGGCCCTTGCGGGCGGCCGGGGGGCAGAAAAGGCAGAGAGGTCACCATGCTACAGGGGAAGCGACGCTCCAAGGCAGGGGATCGGGTCCCCGGTGGCCAGGCCTTCATGCCGGAGCTGTGTGGATGGGGGCCTCCTGGCGGCCCTTGCTCAGCCAGTGGGGGAGGGTGGGCGGCAATGCCGCGCCATGCTGCAAGGAGCACGGGGAGGGGCATGTGGCATGGTGGCTTGGGCGGCCGGGCTGGAGTCTCTCCGGGGCAAAAGGGGGGGTTGGTTTGCCGGCGGCATAGCAGCACGACAGGCCGGCAGGCCAGCACCAGGTCCATTTGGCTTCTGGGGGCCCGGGGGGGCTGGCAGTGAATGGGGGGAACTGGACCTGGACCCCTCCCCACATGGGTCTTCAGATCCAGTTGGACAGCGGTGGGGGGGCCTGGCTCGGCCATGTGGCCTCCCTCCTCTCCCCCCTCCCCCCTTTGCCTCTCTCGCATCCAGAGTGCCTGGCGTATGGCAGGTGTGGGCATAGCCTGCTGGGCCATTGGGGCCCAAGGGGATGAGGTCCAGATGGGTCCAGGTGGCCCCCCTTTTATGTTCCACCCCTCCCTCTCCCCCAAGATGGGGGGAACAGAGGCAAAGGGGACAAGGCAGACAGCAGCGGACAGGAGTTTTTTCCTTTTACAGGTTTTCGGGCTGCGCAGGGGACGGCCGGAGTTTAAATAAAGTTAAAAAATACAGATCCCCGTCACAACATGTAGAGCACGGCACCTTCCACACAAAGGGGTTGGGAGGTTTGTGGTCGTGCCATGGGGCCCGAGACAGCATCCAAACAACAGCACATGTTGGAGGCGCGGCCCCCGCAGGAGGCAGAGATGGCAGCTGGTAGCGAGGGGGTGGGGCAACCAGGACAAGGGGGAGGCAGTGTCACCAGGCAGTTGTCATCCCCCCAGCCTCTAGTGGAGGCATTTGGCAAATCAACCCCCACCCTACCCGATGTCATGGGGGCCCTGCCTGTAGCCCTCCAGAGAATGGACAAGGACTCCCCCTCTGGTAGCCCTACTGCTGTGCCCGGGGTTGCCAAGATGCCTGAGGCAGGGGATCCCAGTACCTCTTCCAGTCTATGTGCACCCAGTAGCAGCGGCCGGTCCAGGCGTTCCAGATCCAAGGAGAGGTGCAGTTCCAGAGAATCAGGGTGGTCAGGATCCCGAGGTTCTTCATCAAGGTGGCACAGCAGATCCAGTGGCAGGAGGAGCCCTCGCAGGAAGCGCAGATGTTCTCATTCAGGTTCCTCGTCAGGTGAGTCCTCGGACGAGGACAAGTACAGGTACTGGGAGAAGGGAGCCTTCAAGTCTGGCCTACCAGCATGGGCCCTCAAGCTCAGAAAAGTCAGGGAGAAGGCGGGGGAGGGCAGGAAGGTAGATGGCAAGCGCCCCAATGGGGAGGAGCTCTGGGAAGCAAAATATAAGGAGGAGCTTCCTGGGGGCCGTTTGGAACATAAGGTGTGCTCAAAAATTCTGCAAGGTTATTATGTGGATGTTTTCACACTGGCACCGCCCCCTGGGGCTGAGGCCAGGGTGCACAAGAGTGACAAGAAGGACACCGACAAGTGTAGTGTGGAACCATCAGAGCGCACCTTTGCCACCTGGCTCAACGGGTACATGGTCTTCATGGGGGTGGTCGCTCTGGTCTTCTTGGAGCAGGCTTGGCACTTGGTCAACCACCTCCCCCAGGTCCTGATGGTGAAGGCTCAGGCAGGGGATGCCAATGCCATCTTGTACGACATCAAGTGCGGGAAAAAGTCATCCAGGTCCCCCATGCACAGATGGGAAACTGTTGACTACCCCACTTGGCTGCAGGCCACGGGGCTGGGCAGGCGGGAGAAGGGTGACCCTCAAAAGGTGACACGGAAAAAGGAAGGGAAGAAGCCGGTGTGCTGGGAGTACAATGGAGGCAAGTGCTCCAGGCACAAGTGCAGGTTTGACCACTCCTGCAACAGCTGTGGGGGGGACACCCAAAGGTGAATTGTGCCCAGCAGGGCAGCAGGGGCCAGTCCTTTCGGAGCAGTCGCCCAGCAGTGGCGGGCTCCAGGATGGACGCAGGATCCGGCAGCACCTCCAACAGTGAGGTGCACGCAGAGGTAGGAGGGCGCATGGCTTTCACCCCGGTCAAGCTGGAGGCCATGCGCCCTCTCTTAGCTGCCTACCCCAAGAAGCAGGCAGTGACATATCTAGCAGAGGGTTTCGAATTTGGGTTCTGCATCCCCTTTCAGGGCAAGAGGATGGCCACTACCTCAGGCAACCTAAAATCGGCACAGCTGCCTGAAGTGCTGGCGCACACAATCATAAAAGAAATAGAGGCAGGGCGCGTATCCAGCCCTTTTGAACAGCGCCCCATGCCCAATTTGAGGATTTCACCATTGGGGGTAGTTCCCAAGAAGGCCCCGGGGGAATACTGCCTCATTCATCACCTTTCATACCCGAAAGGGGCATCAGTCAATGATGCGATCCCTCAGGAACTTTGTACAGTGAGATACACATCATTGGACTACGCAGTGCGCCTCTTGCAGAGTTGTGGTCAGGGGGCACTCATGGCAAAGTGTGACATATAGTCGGCCTTTCGGCTGGTTCCGGTACACCTGGATGACCATTGCCTGTTGGGCTTCAAGTTTCAGGACAAGTGGTACTATGACATGGTGTTGCCCATGGGTTGTTCCGTCAGCTGCTCCACATTCGAGACCTTCAGCACATTCTTTGAATGGGCCCTCCCTACAGCGTAGGGCAGGTTCCCCCTTTGTCACTCACTACTTGGATGACTTTTTGATGATGGGCCCCGCCGGGGGGGAATGTGGATTTTTGCTCTCTTCCTTCCAGGTACTTGCCAACGAACTGGGGGTACTGTTGGCACCTGACAAGACTGTAGGACCAACGACATCCCTGGTGTACCTGGGCATACAACTCGATTCTGTACAGGGGATCTCCAGACTGCCTGACGACAAGATTGAGGGCCTATGAACGCTACTAGACAACATCCTGGGGAAAGAGAAAGCCACCTTGAAGGAAGTGCAATCACTGCTGGGGCATCTGAACTTCGCATGCCAGGTGGTGTCCCCCGGGAGGGCTTCCACTGTTCGCGGCCTTCCGGTGGAAGCACGGCTACAGGACGACGGGTCCAGCGCCAGATCGAGAGGTGCTGCATTACCTGGCATCACTAAAAGACAGGGGACTGGCGTCCAGGACCATAGCTGGCCAGGCGGCAGGTATTTCCTTCTTCAGCAAAGCAGCAGAGCTGGGGGATCCCTGCGCCACCTTCCTGGTGAGGAAGGCATTGGAGGGTTGGAAGTGGGTGACACCAAGGGCACCGGATTCTAGGTGACCGGTGTCTCATGGGATGCTGGCACAGCTGGTCACCCTGCTGCCGTCCATCTGCTACTCAAGCTACGAGGTGCTGCTATTCAGGGCTGCCTACGCAATCACATTCTTTGGGGCCTTGAGGGTCGGGGAGGCAGTGTGCACCTCCAAAACAGACACGTCGGGCAGGGCATTACAGCTGGGAGATGTCACCATCAGTGCGAATGACTTGGCCCTGCGCATCAGGTGCTCAAAAGTAAATCAGAATAGCCGCGGGACCACCCTAGACCTGAGGAGGTTGGAGGGATACACCCTCTGCCCTGTGGCAAGCCTGAAGGCTTACTTGGTAGTACAGGGCCATGACCAGGGACCGCTGTTCCAGCATGCAGATGGGGTCCTGCTTACCAGATTCCAATTCGTGAGCATCCTAAAGATGGCAATTCGGAGGTTGGGGTTGCCAGCGGAGGTATTCGGCAGCCACTCATTTAGGATAAGGGCCACAACCATGGCAGCAGAGGCTGGCCTGTCCAAGGAGTCCATCATGTGACTGGGGCGGTGGCGATCCAGGGCATTTGCCAGCTACGTCTGAGCAGACGCAGGCCCCGGATGACCGGTATGCCTGCCTGTTGATGGGGCAGTGGTTGGCGGAAGGCGGTTCCCATGGGGAACACCTTGGTGGTGGACGTATTGGGTCGTGATAAGGCAAGGCAAAAAGGGGGGCCTTCATCAAGTACAAGTACAAGTACAAGTTCAAGTTCAAAAGGAGGCCCCTCCCCTTCCTTATTTGCTAACATGTACTTGTTTACAGGGGAGGAGAGGGCGTTGGGCGGTCGGCCCGGCCATTGGCTCTCTCCTCTAGGTGTCGGGCTGGGATGGACCAGCCGCCATTTTGGCCCACATGGATGGGCCTTGCGGATGTCCCCTGCTTTTGGCAGCATGTGGGGTAGAGAGAAACAGGGACTGAGGACTATTTTTGCCCCTGTCAGTATGCCTCTAAAATGCTACTGAACAGGATATGCCTCTTTTTGCCATGATTGGTATGGCAAAAAGTCTTTTCTCTTTTGTTAATATGTGTGTTCATGTGTGCTATCCCTCCTTGCCTCCTTCCCTCCTTCCCTCTCTCTCTTACTCTCCTGAACAAACTTAAAGTTTATTTTAAGTCTCTCTGAATTGTTCTGAGTTATTCAAAAGATCCGTCCTGGATCTGCATAAACCTGACCTCACTTGTTTTTGTGCTGCTTAAATTATACTTGGGAGGACACTGGAACGTAGAATGCATGTGTTTGTAAAGACAAAATAAAATAAAATACTCTCACGAGCCTTCCTTATTTGCTATTTTACTGCCAATTCGAATGAGAGCTTTTAAACATACATTGAGAATCTGATGATGATGCTAAATTTGACAATGGGTCATAATTTCCATTTTTCATCCTGTCTGTATTTTCCAAAGGGAGCACCAGGATGTTAAAGATTTGTTATGATTCATAATATGGCTGCTTCTTTGCACAACCTCACAGATCAGAAAAACTTCCCTAATACAAAATGCATTTTTTTTCATATCCAGTTTCTGTATGTTAATACTAAGAAAACAGAGCTTTTTTTAATTATTATTGAGCAATTTAAAACTGCATCAATCTCAAGTATGTTCTTGCTTTAAAATTTCAAAAGCACCCTAGAAGAAGTATCAAGAAGATAGCTTATAAAGGAACTTTTCAGCTTCCAGGAAAGCTTTGTGTCATTTATCATCAAAGGGATTGGAGTACTTATTTCAGGGTTGGAGAATAATTCTTAACATTTGAAACCATCGTTTTGAATCCATCTTCGTTAATTCCTACTTTATTAGGAAACTTTTTACAATTCCATTTTGGCTAAGTATAAACACAAACATAACTGAAGTGGTACACTTTTGTGCCAGATGAATTCACACAACTAAATCCAACTCTTCTGATGCTTCATCTTTCAGTGACTTTCTCAAAAGTGCTGGTGTATTTAAAGAAACCACCACAACCTTGTGTGTGTGTGTCATTTAAAAGTTTCACTGCCAGTTTCAAGGCATAGCCTTGAAAACATGTGGCACAGCAACCTCTCTGCCAAATATAAGTATGGCTATGATTGGCCAGTACCTACCAATTGGAAGGTGCCTTGGAAAACTGCACAAGCCACTCTGAGTTGAAGAAAGGCAAAATATCAGTACCCAAGGCTGGTTACCCCAAGAGGGTGAGTGAGCATTCAACCGCAGGTTTATCAAGGGGGAGTTAAAAGTTAAATTTAGTCTAGCACAAAGTTTTACTTTACACAGAGTAGGTACAATAGTTTGAGAGAATCAAAGTAGAATTTCTTTACTTTGGAGATTATTAGACATGGCAAATACGGTTTTATAACATTGAAATAAGACCACAAAGGGGCTTCCCTATGGCGTGACATAATACCCCAGCATTCTGCAAGTGTTGTACTGCTGTCAAGAGGGCTTTTATTTTTAAGCGGGCAGAAGCTGCCCATGGCATGGTTTTGTTTTGTTTTTGGCACTGCTTGTGTGTAAAAATATGCCCCGTTCTGCTGTTGTGATTCCAGTGTCAATGGGTGGTCCCTGCCAGAACACTTCCGGGTGAGAATGGGAAACTAGGTACTGTATGCTCTTTTTATGAACCTCCCCATCTTGCTTGCAAGTTTCCAAGTGTGCTTCAGTGTTTGTGTGTTCATTTTGTTCGGCAATTTAGGTGTTTTTGGACATTTAAGAGTGCTCATGTCTTCTTGCGAGAACTGCCAAAATCTTGCCCATGCAAAAACACAGAAGCAAGCAGCGCGAGCAGTTGTATTGCCGGAACTCAGGGGCATTTACATCTCATGATTACAGCAGCATGCGAAAAGAAGTGTTATTATGCCAGGATAGTTACACTGTAAACTATAATGCCAAAAGAATATTTTTAGACACGCGTCTGATAATCTCCTATGGCACAGGTGGGGAGACAGTGGCAAGTTGTGAACACTTTTAGCTGTGCCATAGTGTGCCATCTGGTTTAAGCTATTTTGGGGACACTTATTCTTATATATTTGTGCCCCAGTGGCAATTGTGTATATACCTCCCTTCAACCCGATGCATCATCTCCTCCACTCTACCTAGCTAGTGCAGAACTATACCCTGGGGTTGTCTAGATGGTTAAAATACTCTTCATAGAATTCAAGGAGAATACCTTTTATCCCAAAAAGATCCCATGTGATTCATGTTATTAAGAAGGAGAGGAGCCTAAAACTTCAAATACCATATGGGAGGGGGGAGCCATTGCAGTTTTTGTGTTTTTAAAAAATGTACAGAAACGTGCCTTGGTTAGGACAAACAATTCGAATCACAGCACATTCTTGGCAAGACTGTGCTGTGAAAATCTGTAAATCTGATTGGTTGGACAAGTGTGGGAGCAGGCTTGCCAGCAAGAAAGTGGCCAGGGGTGCCATTTGAGAGTTTAGCAGTATTGGTCATATGCTTTTTTGCTGCACTGAGGTGACCAAAAAGCTTTTTTAAGTGGAAGGTTGCACTTGTTCACCTTTAATTTACAGTTTAAAAAATACAATGCAGCAGCAGTAACTTGTGGAGTAACTCACTCTTGGCCACCATCTTGATTCACAGGCATGGCTGCATGTGAACTTCAGACATGAATAGCTTTGCATACCAGTGATTTTGCCAAAGGACCATGAAGACAAATGAATGCTGCTGCAAATTTGCATTAATGCAGAGCAATCCACATTATATCACCTCATCTAGACAAGTGCCATGATATTTCTGATGCCCTGGATAGCCACAATGAACTGTTTCAGGACTTCTGTTTTATCTGAAAGATGTCAGAGAAACATAATGGCGTGTAATGTTTCATACCCACTTTGAAGATTGCCATTGACCTGTAATGCTTAGAAACAGTCCAAATTGCCAGTGGCAGAGATTTATTTATCCTTCCCGATTTCATTGGGAGGGTTTTTGTTTTTGTTTTTGTTTTTGCTTGGGTAAGTAAGCAGTGAATTTGATCCAGAAACTGAATAACATTTACTATAGTGAAATTTGGAGACAGATTAAAAACTCCTGCCAATAAGACCCAAATGCTTCAGGATTCTTTTAAGGTGAAATACAGATGCAAACAATGGCTCAAGAGGGTTGTTTAATGTTCAAATAGACAGGAAATGGGGGAGGGCTGAGCAAAGCACTAAAACAGCTGGAGAGGAGTGGGAAAATTGATGAAGGGACAGTCAAAGTAATTAATGTTTGAAGTTATTAGTGTTGTCCAGGGCTCTACACAAGGGTAAAGCAGATTTTGTGCCAACAATAGCAGGGTTTTCTGCAGCTTATGTAAAATATGTACATTAAGCATATTTGTTTTCTTTAGTCTTGCATAGAGGAACTATGCAAGGCATGGGAGTTCTGCCTGCTAAACCATGGGAAATATTGCTTAGTGGCCTCTTTTATTTCATATTTTCAACCAGGCACTGGTCACACTACTTCAAGCCTTGTTTGCTGAATTCTGTATCAAACATGATATCAACATATTGTTACCCAAAGTGGTGGTGGGGGTGCCTTAGAGACCCACCTGTGATTCCAAATCTATCTGGCGGAATTATTCACTCAAACAGAAGCCTGTGAGAGGCGGGTAACTTCGGGATCTTTTCACCAATGTATAACAGTACTAACTGTAGAGAGCACTCCAGTTTAAGATGAAATAAAGTATTTTTTAAATTGGAGACAGCAGAAAGTGAACTCACCCACACAACACACATTTCTAAGAACCACGCAAAGCTACTAAGGAGTAAGGCAGAAAGATTGGATAGAGGGAGAGATTTACGGGTATAGTGCAATAGTTGCCAGGTCTTGAAAAATAGAGTTTCTTGCAGTAAAGATACTCAGACAGGAGTCTGAGGATGGCACAGGATGTTCCAGTCCAGAGGCACAGTGAGAAAGAGGGTTTGTCCACCATGGCACACCTTTCTATTGATGGGGGACTAATATTTATACCCTATTTCATATTCTGAAAGGGTACTCTGGTTAGGACAAAGCCTGGATGGTTCTCCCACTGGATAGACAAAGGAAACTGAAACTCAACTGATTGCATTAATGGCTGAGAAAGAGGAACTGATAGGTTTATGACAACTTCACAAGGTTGGACAGGAGGGGCATAGGAGAGATTTCCTTAGGAGTAGATTTGGGAATGCTCACTTAATTGTTTGGTTGAATGAATCATTGCTGTGGTGCCCAAGGCTAGAAGAAAGGATTAGCACATACCTCCTTAATGACTGTATTTACTAAGGAGTTTCTGCACAATCCTAATATGGGCTTGTTTGCCAAAATATTGCTAAGACACATCCCAGGTCATTGTGGCCTCCATCTGAACTCTTTTTGGTTCACCCCAGGCAACCTGACCCCGAAAAGTGTCCAATATTTCCAATTGTGAGATACTGTGGGGAGGGGGTAGTAGGGCATGATAACAATATAACTTTTCTGCATTTGCCTAGAGTTATGAAGCATAGAGGGTATGGACAAGAATCCAGCAGGAAAAGCAGGGCCCAGTAATGTTTTGTAGTCTCCTGGCATCTGTGTTTGGCCAGTTATTATCAAAATCTAATGAACTCATATGTTTCAGCGAAGAGGCCACTGTATTGGCTGCTATAGTTGGCTGAAGTAGCTTTGGGGTGCTTTCCTGCCAAACAGTTCTCTACTTTCATGTAAGCAGGTATAGCCTTGGTTACCTGAATTAAATCTATGTTACCCTTCCTCAGGACAGTGGATAATTTCTAGTAAGAGGGTCATTTTATCCTTCCCCCAATCATGCTGTAGGCCCTACACACCTGATAGCAAAAATCAGTGGCATAGCAGCAAACAAAAGTGAAAAACTCCACTTTTGGTAGCCTAGTATCTCATCAAATGTCTTACCCAGATGGCTTTCTAATCCGACTTGGCCTTTGTCCCTTTCTTCCTACTTTATTTGATCCTGATTTTCATTTCAACCATTGCAATTCTATACTAAATATCAGTCAAGTTTTGTTTTGTTCTGTGCAAGTAAGCATGTAATTTGAGACAAAAGGAAGTAGAAAGAGATCAGTCTGAGAAAAATCCACCACCCTTCCTCTGGAGACAGAAGAAGAAGAAGAGAGGGAGGTTTTCCGCAGTTCTTAAAGACAGTGGCCAGAAATATGCAAAATATTGAAATTTCCCCTCCTTAAATCTTTATCATGTTTGTTTGTTGTAATGTAATAAAACAACAATACAGTTTCAAGCATTTTGAGTACCACTTCATCTTTTCAAAAAGAAACTGGCCACTTCAGCTAAATGTTGGCAATGTAATACAAATATTTTTCTACTTTTGGCATATTATGAGGACATGTCCCTAGTGCAGTGATGGCGAACCTATGACACGCGTGTCAGCACTGACACCCGTAGCCATTTTGGGTGACACACGGCTGTAGGCCTACTCCCCCCCCGCCCACAATCTCACCACCCTCCCTAAAGTGGCGACCAGGGCTTCAAGGCCCCATCGCCACTTTCGGGAGGCTAGGGGAGGTGCAGGGGGGGGAGTGGCGACAGGGCCTCCGGTCTCTATGACTCACATAAAGTGAGTAAAAAGTTAATTTACCAGATACAGGTCCATGTCAAGTGAAAAAACAGAACCATTCAGCTTAAAAAGGTATCGGCATGGGTCCCCGCTTCAAGACAGTAAAAGGTATTGTAGGCTGTGATAACACTGCTACACTGTAGTTTGGGAATTGGAATTCCATGGACAAAGGCACCCAAAGGAGACAGAGTTCAAGTAGAGTAGCTACAAACTCTTTAAGGTAAAAATATATGGGTGAGTTTGCTGACCAGACTGACAGAGCCCTCAATCATCTTCTTTCTCTTGTTTGTTGGAACGATGGAAAGAGACTGGCATATCTGCATAGAAGGGCAATGCTTGTCAAAAGTTCTAAGATCAGAGAGAGCTCTCAAATGGAGAAGACAGATACTGCATGAAAGCCAGCTAAGTAATATCCTTATACATATGAAACTGTGAAGTTACTTGTGTCAACTCATTAATTATCAATAAACAATTAATAATATTGTTAATTAATTAATTGTTAATTAAACAATTAATACATTTTTTTATTAAACAATAAATATCAAGAAATAATGTTTTTTCCTCGAAGTGACACACCACCCAAGTTATGCTCATTTTTTGGCAAAGTCTGACACACCAAGCTCAAAAGGTTGCCCATCACTGCCCTAGTGGCTGTTTCTTTGTGGCTTGATGTATTGCAGAGTATGACTTTTGTATTTAAAAAATCTTTGCTATTTCTAGATGTGTATATAATTTTAAACTATGGGCTTGTCTATATGGTGAAAATATAAGAGAATATCTCTTGTCCCAATGGGATCCCACATCATTTCACCATATTTGGAAGGAAGCAGTTGGAAACTCCAAATACTCCTGACTTAAATAAATAAATAAATAAATAAATAAATACAAACTCCACAGGAAGTGCACATCCACACTTGTTGGGACAACCAATTAATTTTGCTGCACTTCCCTGATAACAGCAGAGGTGGAAAGCTGATTGGTTGGATGTGTGCAGGGGGTGGAGCGTGCCGGCAAGGCAGTGCCCGGAACCTCCATGTTGGATTTTCACAATAGTGATCATGTGCTGAGGCGACAAAACAGCCTGCCCCCCCCCTGTTTATTTAAGTGGAAGATTACACTTCTACACCTTGGATTTTATTTAAAAAATACTGCTCTGCAGCAGCAATTGGTGACAATAAAATGTGAGTAATTCACTCATGTGTGCCATCTTGATTCATGAGCAAGCCCATTTGAACAACAAACACATATGGTTTTGTATGCCTGTGATCTTGGAAAAAAGCATACACAGATGTATATTCTATAGATGCCAATGCCAAGTAATTATCTTTTTGATATATGGTCAGCTTATATTATGTATATGTATAACCCACAATCATATCACATATTTCCTCTCCTGCACCCTTTTCTCTCTCTCCCTCTTTTTAAAAATTATGTATTTTTAATCCCCTGGGTTCAATAAGATTCAATAAGATGGATATATCACAGTTACAGCAGTATCAAACTGCAGTAGCAGTGTAATGCAGCTATACCCTCAGTGTGCTTCTAATTGTACACCAAACAGGAATATCTTCAGAAGCCATATAATTTGATTCTAGCAGGAATGCACAATTCTTGGCCTTCATTTCCTTTAGTATCATTGCCTTTTCCACTCTACTCATTGTGTTTTCAGGACATAACTGATATAGGGACCAGATCCTGGAAATTGCCCATTCCAGTTCATTCGGAGGGCACCTGGGAATTAAGAAGGCTAACCAGTGAGTCTCTTTAAATTTTTATTGGCCAAAAATGAGACAAGAGATAAAATCTTTATGTAAATCCTGCAATGTTTGTCAGAAAGTGGGGACTAGGAGAGAAAAGACCAGAGCTAGGCTTTGTCCCTTACCAATTATGCCCCAGCCATTCCAAAGAATAGGGATGGATATAATAGGGCCACTACCTCAAGCCACTCAGAGAGGAAATAGGTATATTCTTACTATAATGATTATGCCACGAGATATCCTGAAGCAATAGTGTTATGAAATATAGAGGCAACAATGGTGGCTAATGCCCTGATAAATACTTTTTCCATATTAGGGTTCCCAAGTGAGGTAATTTCAGACTTGGGGGGATTGTTCACCTCCAAAGTGACACAAAAGTTATGGGAACTTTGTGGAGTAAAACATTTAACCACAAGTCCATATCACCCTTAAAGTAATGGGCTTATAGAGAACTTTAATGGGACTTTAGTTAATATGATAAAGTCCTCCACAGCAGAAAATCAAGATGATTAGGTCACTAAATTACAACACCTATTATTTGCATATAGAGAGGTGCCACAAGAAAGTCTAGGATTCAGTCCCTTCGAGCTACTGTTTGGACGCAGAGTAAAAGGACCATTAGATATAGTGCTCCAAGAGTGGGAATCTCCAGAAGAAAAAGAGCCAGAAGATGTAGTTTCATATGTCCAAAACATGATGACATTATTGATGCAAGCTTTGAGAGTTGCTGGAGAAAATCTGAAAATGGCTCAAATCCATCAAAATACTTGGTATGACAAAAGAGCCCTATCTCGATTTTTTATGCCTGGAGATGAAGTGCTAATCCTTAGACCAACAAGAGGAAATAAACTACAATATGCTTGGATGGATCCAGTTCAAGTTACCGAGAAAATCAATGATGTAAATTATATAGTGGACTTGGGAGAAGATGTGGGCTGTAAATTGGTGCATGTAAACAAGTTAAAGCCTTATGTTAGATGAGAGCATATACTATTGTATGCTGTTAGAGAGAGGGATTATGAAGACATTATTATTCCTCAGTGGGACTTTGAAAAGGTAGAGAAAAATAAGACACAAAGGGTTACTATTGATCCATCTCTTACTCCCCAACAACAAGCAGAGATCAGAGAAGTGTTGAAAGAATTTGAGGTCATATTCTCAGACTTACCTGGGAGAGTTCAGGGAATAGTTCACCATATCAGCACGGGAGAAGCAACCCCTATAGCTACTCCTCCATACTGAGTCACTGGTCCATTAGCAGACAAAATTGGGGAGGAAATTGAGATGATGTTAAAATGGGGATTATAGTACCATCTAATAGTCCCTGGGTTTCACCAGTAGTACTAGTGGAAAAGCCTGACCAGACTATTCGATTCTGTGTGGACTATAGGTGGTTAAATAAAATTACCCAAGCTGACACCTACCCTATGCCTAGAACTGAGGATTTGATTGAGAAAATGGGAAGGGCTCAATATATCTCAACCTTGGATTTAACAAAAGGTTATTGGCAGGTACCAATGTGTCCCAAAGATCAGATGAAAACAGCATTTGTTACACATAGAGGTCTATATGAATTTACCGTGATGCCCTTTGGTCTAAAGAATGCTCCATCAACATTTCAGAGATTGGTAGATGACATGTTAGCAGGGCTAAAGCATTGTGCTGTGGCTTATATTGATGATATCAGTATTTTTAGTAATTTGTGGGACAAACATCTGTACCATCTAATTGAAGTACTAAAAAGGCTTAAAAGGAGTTGGGTGACAGTTAAAATCTCCAAGTGTCACCTAGGCAAAAGAGAAAGCCAATATTTAGGATATCTGGTAGGAAGTGGAAACATCAAGGCAGAAACTTCCAAGATAGAAGCCATAGTTAACTGGTCAAGGCCTACATCTAAGAAAAAAGTAAGGTCATTTCTGGGTTTAGTGGGGTATTACCAGAAATTTATTCCCAATTTTAGTAGTGTTGCAAATCCTTTGTCCGATTTAAACAAAAAGGACAAGCCTACTAGAATTACATCATCAGACAAATGTGAAGTTGCTTTCAAGGAGTTAAATCATCTTATGACCACAGCTCCAGATTACAACAAGACTTTTATAGTCACCAGAGATGCTTCCAATGTCAGACTTGGAGCTGTGTTAAACCAAGAAAATGATGATGGCCAGATACATCCAATTTTATATCTGAGTAAAAAACTACTTTCTTGAGAAACACACCTAGCTACCATCGAAAATGAATGTATGGTGATCATATTGGCTGTCAAAAAGCTCAAGCCATACTTATGGGGAAGAAAGTTTATAATCAAAACTGATCACTCAGCCTTGTGTTGGTTAAACCATGCCAAGGGAAATAATAGTAAATTATTGAGATGGAGTTTATTGTTACAGGATTTTGATTATTCCATCCAATATGTGAAAGGTAAAGAAAATATAGTGGCGGATGGTCTTTCTAGAGTGAATGAAGAAAAATAAAAAGTAAACTTGTAACTGTATAAAATATTTGACTGTGATAATTGTCAGTATAGAGTTAAAAATGTAACTTTCACTATAGTTTAATGATATAAAAAGTGACTTACTAATGTAATTTTGGTTAACAGACAATGGTTGGTATGTATATAAATGCATTGTATATACGGGTGGTATTAGATACTGAACGTTGTTCATAATAGAGTTTTGGGTAGGTATAGTTACTTATAAAGGATTTATGAACCCACCTAACCGAGAAGTTAAGTGTGTCCATAAACATATTGAAGGGGGGAGGTACGTGAAGGACAAAAGGTCAGCTGTGAGCTGAGAAGACCAGAAGGCAGCTGACCAATCCGAAAATAGCTGGAGCTAGCCAATGAGAGAGCAGCTGGGAGCAGATAAATAGCCCAGGCTGTGAGAAAGAGAGAGTTGGAGGGGGGGACTGTTTGTAGAGAAGACAAGGATGGTTCTTAGAAGAGATAGGAACCAAGAGAATTCAGTGAAGAATCAATTGGTCAGAGTTCCTGAGGGAACTAAGTTTTAAAAGGATAAGAGTGGAAGAAAGGATAACTCTTATTATTTACAGAACTCTAGTAGAGAGAGGGTCTGTGTTGTTAGTTTGTAACAGTCAGAAGAGATGAAGTATTGTTTATGAAATAGCTACATTGGGTATGAACCTGTAACTCAGAACTGTTATTACCAAGTTTTAAAAACAAGATGTTGTGCCTACATGTTTAATAGAAATACAGCATTCTACTGTTTTATTAAAACCTATATTGGCCTCTGAGTTAGTATTTGAAAACCGCTACCATTTTGTTATCAGTAGATTATTCACGGGGAGGTGATAAGTGCCAAGAAGCCAGTCACTTAAGATTTTAAAGAGAAATAGACGGGAAGACAGTGGTGGTTTACCACAGTTGTGGACCCATCGATTCATATCTCCCAGCCATTAATGCAATCAGTTAAGTTTTGATTTCCTTTATTTACCCAGTGGGAAAACCATCCAGGTTATTCCTAGCCAGAGTACCCATTCAGGACACAAAGCAGGGTATAAATATTAATTCTCCCAACAACAGAAAGGTGTGCAACGGTGTATGAGCATGGCCACTCTATTTCTCGGCACACCTCCAGATCCAAACCTTCTGTGCCACCCTCAGACTCTAAGTACTTTGCTACCCAAAACTCTGCTCTTCACAACTGGTAACTATCACCCTATATTCCCAAATCTCTCCCTCTATCCAATCTTTCTGCCTTATTCCTTGGTAGCCTTGTATGGTTCTTAGGAACATGTGTTGCATGTGTGAATGCTTTGTGTGTTATTTCCAATAAAAATACTTTATTTCACTTTGACTGGAGTTTTCTGAACTTAGTACTAGTATATATAGGTGACAAGATCCCTGCAGTTACCCTCATCTTGCAGGCATACTGTTTGAGCTAATAATTACCCCAGATAAAAATATAGATTTTTGGTATCATGGGTGGGTCTCAAAGCAACCCCCTCACCCCTTAGGGCAACAGTAGTAATAGTTTTCTTTTTCTTCCTTTACACCAGTGAAAACTGAGTGCTATGTTAAGACTTTACCATTTTCTTTTTACAACAATGAAACCAGTAATTTACATCTGCCTCATAATTGAACAGGACATGTAGCCACCATTTGATCTTTCCTTTGCTCAAACATTGCATCGCTGATATCACTGCTTGTATAGGAAACAAAGGGATTTAGAGAAATGGAAGCAATGTATCACGATGAGATCATTTTCTGAAAAAGCAAGAACATCTGTTAATTCAGAGTGGTGCAATACTTGGATCCATCAGCCAAGAAATCACAATCTCTGTTAAACATTACTAGAAGGTGATACTTTGATCAACAGGAAAGTCTATGGAAATAAGAGTTATGGATAACAGAGTTTTTCTAGTGTGAACAAGTATAGTGATGCTTTTGTTCGGCAACAGAAGAGTCATTTTTCAAACTGTTGAACCTCTGTTTGACTCCACTAGGTGAATTATCAATGACCAGAACAGAGTGCTAGATTCCATGTGGATGTACCCTGGCCAAAAATGTCACTTACTGTGATGCTTTATACAAAATTTCCCTTGATGGTTACAATGAATCATGATTTAAATTTGAATTTTAGCCATTTTATAGTTTATGTTGTGTATTCACTTTCTGAAGTAGGGAAATTCTAATTAGGACTGAAAATCCTTGACTTTTTCATCCTTGTATGCCAGGACAAATAATTAACATAATTTTCTACCCACTGTGAGAGAAATTGACTTTTCCTCGATAGTATTGACCTTATATTGACCATAATAAATTGTGGCAGAAGAATTATTTTGTGAAGAAACATCACGCTTTTGTGCAACCTCCCCGCCCCCCCCCATTTTTGTATTGAAAACATTGGGCTTATCTATGTGAGCTAAATACCCCACCTTGTCCCTGTCTCAGAGTCCTGCAGTCCAAATAAAGTGTCCTTTCCACCACCGTGGCAATACAGGGCTCAGACAGGGGCAAGCTGGAGTTGGGGCTGATAAAGTGTTATAGGAAAATACCCATTTAAATCTGTTACCACCAGCCAAAACCCAGATCAGGCCTTGTGTGTCTGCAGAAACCCATCAAGCATGCTGGCCCTCATTGTCCCCACCAGCTCCCTGGCTCTCCTGGAAGCCAGGCGGGGGTCCCACATAATGTGACAAAGGTGGTCACATGCAGAGGGCATTTGGTCACATGTTGCTGGCCCCCTTCCTGGCTTTGAGTCAGTAGAGAAAATGGTGGTGACTGAAGGGATGGGACGATGTTCCTGTGTGAACTCTGGCCTATTTCCTCTAGGTAATGGTGGAACACCGCTGCAGCTAGGATATTCCAGCAGGGAGCCGGCATATCCTGGCTGATGTAGATAAATCCAATGTTTTCTGCACAGTAAACAGGTTTCTTGCATGAGAAAAAGTGTTTCCTGTGCAGAAAACAATTTTTTTGCACCACCACCCTGCTCCAACATACACTTCAGGACATCTACTACCAGGAGAAAACTGCACAAAATTCTTACTGCTCTATTATTCTTCCCAACTCTTAGGAAACCCATTTTTCAATTTGGGAATGAATACTTGGTAATTTCCATCACTAATCCTGATTATATTCATGAAATTGTTCCTCTATGTGCTCACCCAAATAATTTTTATGTCCCAGTTTTAACACTTGTAAGCAAGAGAAGTGAGAGACTAATAGGAATGCTCCTATTGCTTAATTTCAAAAGTGTTGACCCATTGGGAACTGTTATGGGAGGGAAGATTAGCATCTTCTTTCTTTTTCACCTGGCACAGGAAAGATTAAAATTTCAGTGCACAATGACCTTCTCTGAGGAGAGAATTCCACAGATTTAGTGAATTTTCCTTTTTCTTGGCAGATAGATAAGAGCCTCCAAAATGTAGTGGGAATAGGCACTTCTTTAGTTATATGACTCTCAAGGTAAACAGGGCTTGCTTCTACAATTCCTATAGCAGTGAAATTGCATAGCTTGGGGAAGTTAGGTTTTTAACTACAAATCCTAGAATCCCTTAGTCATCATGGACACTGGGGAATTCTCAGGCTGTAGTCCGAAGAAGGAATGTTTCAAAGCTTTGAATTGCTGAAGAACTGATGATATGTTCAACCAGCAATCCAGCAGGCCAGGTTTTATTTAGGCCAATTTAAATTTCCAACTTTGGCTGATTTAGGTCTTACTTAAAGTTGCCAGTCAAGTTCATCCAAGGAAAGAAAAACTCTTGCCACCTTTTGTGATGCCCGGTATCCTGATAGTGGTACGGAGGGCTTTTCTATCCCAACACTGCCACCACTTTGTGGAGAAGTGGGGATTTCCACCTCCCACCCTGTCACCACTTTGTGATGCTCAACCTCCACGTCACAGCCGAACTATGTCTCCCAGTGGTATAGCACAAGCACTCAGGTGTGACTATGTATTCCTGGCTGTGTCTCCTTCCCTGAGAATCACTCACGCCAGGCTGGATGTTTCTTTCATTAACAAAAGAACATTTATTATCAACAGAATAAAACACATAACTGTATAAACAAGTTATTGGGCCTGCACAAACATTCACTCTCTCTCCAAGCCTCTAACTTTCAAGGAACTTAAACTGTCTTGACTCCTCAAAGCCTCATTTCGATTCCCCAAATGGAAAACTCTAACTTAAACTGACCTACTTTTCTCACTCACTCCCCTTTATCTCCTCCAGAAGCCCCTCCTCCTTCCACCTCCCCTCAGATGATTGGCTCCTGGAGTACCATGTCCTCATTGGCTCCCTGGCTGTCTGTCACACACCTCCCCCCTTTGGAAAATTTTGCAATAATTATGATCTCTACAAAAGGGCACAAGAACACTCAACTACACACTCATTCTTGTACACACTATACAACAATTTCCTTAAAACAGTGAATTATTGAATTATCTAATCACCTTACCAATTTTTTAACATTCTGTAAATTCTATATGTTTACATAGACAATAGCATTCATTTCCTGCTCACTTCTCCCTTCAACCTGTCTCTCATTTGAAAAATATACTAGCAGTTTTATTTCCGGGGCCCAGCTTTTCCTTGGTCTCCGCAGGGTTCTGATGGCCTTCTGCCAGCTCTGATGTTTTAATTCTTTTTCTCTTTTTCTTTCTCTAACTCTTATTTCTCTTTCTCTAACTTCCTTTTCAGACTGTATTCTAGCCATTTCCATTCTTTCTTCCCTTTCTCTCATTTCCTTTTCAATCTGTAGATCTTTTTCTCTTATTCTTTCTTCCCTTTCTTTCATTCTCTCTCTTATTCTCCATACCTCCAAATTATCTGCATTTGCAGAGGTAATAGATTCTACACTTTCAGCTCTGGACATAACTTCCTCAATTTCCTCTTCTCCTTCAGCCACATCAGCTTTAGCTGCTTGTTTAATCTTTTTGGGCATTTTGGACAGTGTTTCCTTACATTACCCACAGACTTTTACCTCAGGAAAGACTAATACGTTGCTGGTACAGGTGATTTCTACAACTTTTATCTCAGAAATCACTTGTATGTCCAATTTCTAACTTGTTTTGTCTAACCTTGTTTTGCTGGATCAACCACTAATATTTTAATGATCTAGGTGACTTCTTACTTTACCCTGAGACTGTTACTTCAGAAATCACCTTTGTTTCAAATGTCAGGCAGCCCAGCCCTTAGTTTGCTGGCTGTCTTTCCCTTTCCCTTTTCAAATGGTTCTAGAGGCTTGAGTCATTTTTTCCTTTTATCTTGTATCTCTTACATTATACCCAAGACTTTTTACCTCAGGGATACAGGTAATTCTTTTTAATGCACAGGTCTATGCTTAATGTCACTTTACTTAGAGGCTTTTCTCTCAACGAATCCCTTATGATTACCTTTGACTGATACCTCATGGATTGCTGTGTCCACACACTCCAGTATCCCCTTACTTTGCCCGGTCTTTTACCTCAGGGGTATACTGTACTTAGTTTAAACTGGCAGCATTTCTCCTGTCAGCACTTTATTTTGAGGCTTGATTTTCAGCAACCCTTACATTTACCTTGGACAATTAACTCAGGGTTTGCTGTTACCACTCACTCCAGTATCCCCTTACATTACCCAAATCTTGTTACCTCAGGGGTATACTGTACTTTTTCCAGTCACAAGAATTCCTTACTTTACCGCAAGAAAATTACCTCAGGAATTACTTCTGCTTGTCCTTTCACCACACATCTGTGCTATCCACACACACAAAACTTATATTTGGTTCTTCCTAACAAAATATATTAACTGAAGTCCTTCTCTGGTCATTCAACATTAGATCTCTCCTAGACCCTTCCGTACTGGCTTTCTTAGATTCCCTCTGCCAAAGTCACCAAGGATTCAATCCTGGAGTCTGAATCCCTAACTTGATCTTTTGAATCCCTTCACTGGATTCTAAACCCTTCACTGCATCTTTCAAATCCCAATGCTATCACCACTTTGCGACACCTGGCATCCTCCTAGTGGCATGGGGGCCTTTACTATCCCACTGCTGCCACCACTTTGTGGAGAAGTGGGGATTTCTACCCCCTGCCCTGTCACCACTTTGTGATGCCTGACCTCCACGTGACAGCCAAACTACATCTCCCAGTGGTATAGCACAAGCACTCATGTGTGACTATGTATTCCTGGCTGTGTCTCCTTCCCTGAGAATCACTCATGCCAGGCTGGATATTTCTTTCATTAACAAAAGAACATTTATTATCAACAGAATAAAACACATAACTGTATAAACAAGTTATTGAGCCTGCATAAACATCCACTCTCTCTCCAAGCCTCTAACTTTCAAGGAACTTAAACTGTCTTGACTCCTCAAAGCCTCATCTCAACTCCCCAAATGGAAAACTCTAACTTAAACTGACCTACTTTCCTCACTCACTCCCCTTTATCTCCTCCAGAAGGCCCTCCTCTTTCCACCTCCCCTCAGATGATTGGCTCCTGGAGTACCATGTCCTCATTGGCTCCCTGGCTGTCCGTCACACCTTTCTTCTAAATTACAACTTCATAACTCTTTATAAGAAAAAAAGGGCATCAATCCTCCTCCTCCTTATTTTTACATAACCCTGTTGGTGTCTGAGATGTTCCCAGGCAGGGAAATTTGACTAAAGCTGGTAGTTGTTTTAAGTGGGTTTTGGAGTGCTTTGGCTCAAGACGAGAGACACTTCAATTGCATCATACTGACAATTCACATGCTTTTTCTGAGTGAGGCTGGTTGCATAAAATATGAAGTGTTAATTCCTTTGCCCAATTAATAGGATACTATAATTAAAATTTTATGATGCTCCAAGAAACAGGAAATGTAATTGTTGTTGGAAAAAACCAGAAGGATAATCCCAAACATCTGATGTTCTTTTGTAGGAAGAATCAGATTTCTCCAGAGGATAAACACAGTTAAGTAAAACTCAGATGTTCAATAGTTTGATGGTTACATTACTGAAGCAATAAATTGTCTTTTTCTCAAAAATGTATGTGATATTCCCCAAGAGATAGTGGTTTACATGACACCCTTCCATTATATGGATTAATTACCAAAATAGCAGTCAAATTCCGCACTAAAAATTCACATCAGTTTGTATACTCACACATACATGTACGCATACACACGCAAAGGCTCCACCATGACAAATACAGGTCAAGCATTCTCAAGCTTAATAAACAAAAAGCACCACCACTCTTGTCCTGCCCTGTCCTCTATTCATAGGAAACCTACTGAGATATCCCTTTAGCAGCAGAGAGTATGTCTTTTGGAAGTTTTGGTATTGAGGAGATGCTCTATGACAAACTGAGCTGCTCCATAACTCCATGGACACAATCCAAGTGTTTCAGGCTATCCCTTTTACTCTTTCTACTTTTTATCCTTCTCTTTCCTTCACACATGGAGGAGGGGATGCTGGACAAGAGACAGATCCCTCTTACCAGAAACCTGCTTGTTTTCATCTGCTAGAAACAGCTGTACATAGTATGTTTGTACAGTATGTAAGTGGAATGTCCTGTATATGCATTTGAGGTTTCAAAGAAGAATGGCATGGCTTCAGATTTTCTCTGTAAATGCTGCTATCCATTTGAAAGTTGTGGTTATCACAGATTACAAAGCAATGCACAGGCCCTTCTGCGATTACATTGAACATTGATGTTAGCCTCCTAATTTGGTTCCAAAGACACCTCAAGCTCTCATTAGGGTAGCATATATAAGTAAACATGATCCAAGACAGGGGAATGTCTGCTGTTATTCCCATTCTTGGATTGGAAATAGAATGCTTCTCCTTCCTTTAATGGATGTGTCTTTAAGGCAGGGATGCACTGTGAGGAGAAAGTTCCTCCTTTCTTTTCATGACATTAAATCCCTTTCTGGAATTTCTATATCAATATGAATGACAACAAATCTGAAGTTCCACACATGGACAGATTTCCTGGAGTTACCTGTGCAGATGTGAGGTTTTTTTTTTCTCCCCAGAGACAATTGTGCCAAGGAAGCAGAAGAGAAAACTGTGATTTGTCAACTATAAGAGGTATTAGCTAGGCATACTGAGCCATTTATAAAAAGATGTGTGAGCCCTAGTATGTGCCTAACCCTAATCCTAACACTAATCTAATACGGCTGCATTTCCAGGGGAAATGGACAGCAGTGAATAAGCCAAATTTTGTGGACATCAAATCCACAAGATTGATCATCTCATTAATGAACCTCTGATAAGCTTCTAAGGAACCCATTGGTGGCTAGTATTTCCATGACAATGCAGCAATGAATCCACCCTGGGATATACTCTGAATTGTAAAGGAACTATCAAGGTGCTAAACCCAAACCACAACAGAGGCTTGGGGAGCTCCTTTAAAGTTGGGACAAAACTCCATAAGGAATTCACCACCCCACTGACAGGGCAGCCACTAGTCACTATTAAATGAACCATTCCTCAGAATTCAGTTTGGAACCGGCTGCTTTCAGTGCTGATTTGTAAAACTACTGTCTCTTTTCGTTAATCTTTCCAATTGGTGGCCACATTCATTGACTAGTTTTTACAATATGTCATTTTATTTCCATGCATCTTGTTTTAGCAACTCTTTAGCTCCTTTTATTGTTCTCCTGTGACTGTTCTCTTCCCCAATGTGTCAATATCTTTCCTAATGCAGTGTCCAGCTGAGACCCAGTTAAGTGTTAAGGAAATTATTCTGTTTGTCTTAGGATATTTTGATGCAACTGAATTTCTTGATTCATAAAGATGATTCCTAGGAACCACAGACAATGCCAACACTTTCCATGTGCTATTTGTGAATTCATTTAAAGTAAGTATACATTTTAGAGGCTTAGAATGTTCCTCTGGGAAGTATTTCAGGTTTCAAGATTTTCTGCCGAAACTCTGATAAAAATGCCTACAGTTTAGCAGATAGGATGGAGCTGACCTTGGTTCTTCCCAGACTCCTAAGAGTTAGAATGATAAACATAAACTCAAAATTTCCAGAAGTCCTTAGCCAACATTCTATAATGAAAAGGCATTATACGCACCTCATTCCTTAGTGATTATATTCAGATGTATGGTTTCTTTGGAGAGACTAAAAGGTAAACCAAGTGGAGGATTGTTAAAGAAAATTCTTCTAATGGGAATATGTCTGTAGAGAGGGATGCTCTAACTCAGATTTATAAGAAGCTACAGAACAGGTCAAAATTTCTTCTGCAGTTCATTTTATGGGGGATATAAAACAGGACTATACATAAAAGATTGCAGTGGAGGAGAAGCTTATTCAAACCCTGGGTTGTTATTTTTAAATGAAAAGCAGTTTCTGTTTTGTTTTTTAAAGATGTTGCTTGCAGTAAGTCAGAGCTTTTACTTCTTGAAAAATTAGATTGGGCCAGAGCTTGGAAAAATACCTTAAAAAGCAATTGGTTAGCGCTATCATTCCAGCAATACCCCCAGTAGTTAATTTCATTACAGTTTTGTTAATTTTCTGTTTCTCAAAAATAACGAAACAGTTACCGTTTAAAACACTTTTACAAATATCTGGATACTACAAAGCCACTGACCTGTGGCACAAAATACACTCGGCATCTATCTCAGCACCTACAGCCTAGCATGCGGCAGCAGCTGGGCCTTGTCATATCTCTCTTCTACTATCAAGTGAGGTTGCACCTCTGTAATGATAAAGCTAGCTACAATTATACAGTAAAATGAGTAGTTAAGTTTTAAACATAATGACTGAGATCCAATAATCCATAATGCGCCACCTGAGCCCCTTCAGCTTGGCAGGGGCAAGAAATGAGAGTGTGCTCACAGATGGAATGCACACTCCTTTTCTCTCTACTTGGAGCCCAGGGCAGCTTACACCTTCATCTTCTGAATGTCCTCCCTTTCATAAGCAGAAGCAGCAGCAACTCTTGTTGGGGCTTGACAACCATCCAGGAGAAAGTTTTGGAGAGGGCACAATGGAGTAAAGAATAGACCACTACGCACCATCCAAAAAAAAAAAAAAGACACGTGTTACATGTCACACTTATATACACAAATGTTAATAACACAATGCCAACTAATGTAACTTCATGATGCCTTGGTGCAAGGTAAGAAGCTGGGCAAGCCTGTGCTATGAAGGAGGCCAATGGAGGGGCTATAAACTAGAGGTTTGTGTGTAAAACAGATGGAGTTAGGGTAGTAAGATACACCAGTCACAAATCCTGAATCCAGCCTGATAATGCTATACAACATGTGGCCTTTTTGCTCGAATCTGGAGCAATAGTGATACATGATTTATGGCCCTATTTGTACTAGACCTGGGGAATACTCCCCTAATCCAGGTTTTAGACATTTTGCAGTTTTCTCTGGAGTTTGCTGGGAAGTCCAGAGACAATTGTCATGTGAACGTTCCTTCCTCTCTGGATTTGAGAGGGGTGGGAGGGGGAGGAGAGAAAGGAAAAGTGCTGTCCAATGTGCCACCATTTCCCCCTCTTCAGCACCACTTCTCATTCCAAAGGCAGAGCCCCAGCGGTAGTAACTCTCCCTGAGGTCAGAACACCTGGTGAGCCTCACCATTGTGAGGCTTTCCACCTGATCTGGCTTCAGAGAGGGTGACTACCACTGGGACTTTGATTTTCCAGTGCACAATCACCCGGGAAAAGCAAGGCGCCAGTGGTAGTCACCCTCTCTGAAGGTAGAATGAGGGCCCGCCTCACCATTGCACATAAGCTGCCTGTTCTGGTTTCAGAGAGGGTGACTATCACTGGGACTATGATTATCTGGTGCACAGGAAAAGCAAAGCGACAGTGGTAGTCACCTTCTCTGAAGGCAGAACAGGCATCCACCCTGCCATTGTGAGTCCAGTTGCCTAAGTCAAACTTAGTTATTTTCCAGCCTCACTCACATTTCTGAAATACAAGAGCTAAGCTAGAGATATGCAACTGCAGCCCAAGGTCCCTTATGCTTTTGCTATGCATACATACAAAAAGGTGAGAAATATTGAAGAAGAAAAAAACCCAGCTCACTCATGCAGTGTTGAATTCCCTCTGTTCATATCAGGTGAACTGAGGCTAATCTATTTAACATTGAAATATAATGATTTAGCAAAAATGGTGGGCAAGGAACAGTTACTATGATCGAAGCTTTTATATGTTGTTGATGAGAGAAGAGCACAAACAAAATAGGATTGAAACCTGCACATTATCAGGTGTAGACTCCAGAAATGGTGTGTGGGGTGGAGCAGAATAGTCAATGTAGCACTGCACTTATAAAAGTGCACCCTGAATAGCAAGTGATTTCTCTGTCCTGTGATTTATTTTTTATTTTTTGTGGATCGAATCACGGTGGACTGGAGACATTTTGCTGCCTAAGCAATGTGCTAGAGGTATAAAGGCAGCCTCTGTTCTCCATAGCCCCCATTTCTGATGAACAGAAGCAATTGTTTGATGTTGCTGTAGCTGCGATGCTCTGTTGTGCAGTAAGAGAAGATAGCTCTGTTTAGCTGCTATGGGTTAGCAGCTAGCGGTGACTCATAGATTCCTGATTTTTTTTCCCTTGGAAGGAATCTCTTGTGTCCTATGCCCACCAATGAAAAAAGAAAGTGGCAGGTGTAAAGATTTGTGGTAGTGGCCAAACAATAATCTTCCACATGTGGCATTACCTGTGTGCTTGGTTATGACACTGGGGCCGTTTACACGATGAAAATGTCCTGGGAAGAATTCGTGTCGATCCCTGGCAGTTTACACGTACATCAGGTCGGGTACGTGATTTTCGGAAGGGGGGCCACCTTTTATCCCTCAACCTGCGGGACTTCCAGTCCCGCGGTTTGTGCCGGTTTTTAAAAAAGTCATAGGAGGATTCGGAAAATCGGAAATGTAAACAGCTTGGGACAAAATGTCCCGGTACTGGGATGACCGGAAATGGTGACTGGGGGAGGGCTTAGAGATCAGCGACCAGAAAAGGAGGGGTCAGTCACCCATTCAACTGATCCAGCCTCACCAGCCGAAAACAAAGGCATCCCTTCCAGCTGCACGAAGGTTGATGTGTGTGTGCATACGAGCTTGTACTCAATCACCTTTTTAAATGGATTTCTACACTGCAAACCCTTCAGCTTTACCTTTTCCTCAACTGCCTGGTATTCCAGCCTCTGAGCGAATGAACACCCTTTAATTCCCCCTCTGTGCCTGTGCCTTTAAAATTGTCTGTCTGTAGCTGGTTTGCTGTAATGGTTAACATTTTAAAGGGGAGACCCAACCCCCCCCAACTCACTCGGCTTGAGGCTTGATCTCACTGCGTCTGAACGAAAGATCTCAGTCTGGTCTTTCAAAGAAATTGCAAGCCTCTACTCGGCTTGCTTTCAAAAGGAAAGGAGATGGTTTAATTGTTCCTGTCTGAGGTCTTTGAGAAGTGCCTTCTGCCTCTGTTTCAAGGGTTAACTTTTTTTAAAGAAGCGAGGGGAATGCCAAACCTCTGCCCCCCTGTCTCCCCCCCCAGCCAGCCAATAGCAGCGCTCCTGGCACGGAACTTTGAAGGAAGTGCGTCACCGAGGTTGTGAAACCACGAGTAATCGCATACTTGATTGATAGCCAATATATATATATATATATATATATATATATATATTAATTTAAAAAAAATTTTAAAAACCCCGGAACTTTGGACGTGTAAATATCAGTCACGGGACCACCTGGGATATCCAGATCAGTGACATAAATCGTATAAACAGCAAGGGGTGGATTCGTGATCAGAAAATCGCGGTAAGCACCGTGACAATTTCTGTTGTGTAACTGGCACCACTATCATTTCTTTTCCAGAATAAACTGTAAATTGATTTTATTTCACACATACTGGAAAGCACCAAAGAAATTTCTTCAAGAAAGTGACCTTGTGAAAATGGTCCCTACCTTGCTATTGTTTGGAGATGGTATAGCAGGAAAATACATAGATTAACAAATGATGTATCAGTGTTTCAGGCTATTTGTAGAACAATGGGGAGATTGGGGGGTGGGGAGAGCACTACCATTCTAGCTAGACACTTTTGCTTTTTCTAAACCTTGTAATTGGTTCCAGATATAAATAATCCCCAGTGAACTGATACAAATACAGTGGTGATGATATAATTGCTATGTTTAATATTAATCCACTGATTTGTAATTGTTGCATGTTATAATTGACAGTGTCTTGGCTTGCAAACATTTTAAGCATTCTTTGGCATTATAAATGATCATCTAATAATAACCAAGCCCACAACAAAGGCACAATATAGAAACACTCAATTTTATGTGTCTGAAATTAGAGCCTATCTGGAAATTGCAAGCAGTAGCCAGAGTCTCTTGCTTTTCTAAACTGAAGACTGAATTGTTCAATTATGAATGAGAACAATGGTGGCTTTTAAGAGAAGAACGTGTGGAACATTGGCTTTTATGCAGTGCAAGTTGCAAGTCTAAAGTGATCGAGGAAGTGGGCCAGTTTCCCTATATTGTGTAAAATTTCAGATTCAAGCTTGTAGAAAGCAGACCACTGTAATGGCTCCAGTCCCATGCTAATCTAAGACAGACAAGAGACAACATTCCACACACACCCCTTACACAAGGCACTGTTTAAAACAAAACTGGGGAGGGGGTTCAGTTATCAACCAAGTTGAACAGGCTCCATCTGGCTTGTATGGCAAAGCCCACTGTATTCTTTTCGTTGTTGCACTAAGGTTTTAATTAAAGGCAATATTTTGTTTGCAAGTCAATGGTGTCTGCCCAGCTTCTTTCAGCTTAAGAGCAAAATGCAAAGCATGGGGTTGTGGGAGAATAATTTGAAACAGTACAAACAACAAGCACTAAAAGGCACTATAAGCACATAGCTGAGTAGCCAGATCAAACTAAAATTGCATCTGCTGAACCATTTAATGTGTGTCTTGGTGGAAAATCTCAACTGTGTAGGTGGGTTCAAAGAGCTAAGGATATAAGAGCAGCTGTCAAAGAATGCCCAGAACATTCAGTAATGTTTCATAAATTTTTACACAATGGGCAAAATGCCTTTTCCCTTAATCACTTGAGCATTTCACCAGCATGACCTTCCAGTTTTGTATTTAGGCTATGTGTGTGGATGTGTATGCAGAAGTGGATTAATAATAATAATAATAATAATAATAATAGACCCTCTGTATCCATGGATTTGGCATCCACAGATTCCACCATCCACAGCTTGAAAATATTCAATAACAACAAAATAATTACAAGAAGCAAAGCCTGATTTTGCCATTTAATATAATAGACACCATTTTATATGCCATTGTATATAATGAGACTTGAGCATCCACAGATTTTGGTATCCACAAGGGGTCCTGGAACCAAATCCCAGGGGATACCAAGGGCCCACTGTAATAACAGCAAAAATAATATTATTTATTTCTTACCTACCTCTCTGTGGATACAGGAGGGGAACAACAAATTAACATATAAACTTAACATTGGTTAAAAACACATACCAGTCAAAAATATATATTAATTTAAAAGAACAAGTAAGACCACAATATTTTAAAACAATCAATACATGATTTAAAATCCAAAATTTGAAATCATCTGGATAGGCCTACTGGAAAAGGCTGATCTTTAATGCTGCTTTGAATTTAAACAGTGTATTCAGCTGTCCTATATCTTCCGGCAGGCCATTCCACAGTGTAGGGGCGGCTGAAGAAAAAGTCCTCTTCAGCCGCCCCTACAGTTGCCAACCTATTCCTAGCTGACTGGAGCAAATGTCCCCCAGAGGACCTAAGTCTACGGGGCAGATTATATGGGAGAAGGTGATCCCATAGGTAACCTGGACCCAACCAGGTAGGGAATTAAAGGTAATAACCAACACTTTGTAACTTGCCCAGAAACTAATTGGCAGCCAGTGGAGTGATTTTAATATTGGTGTGATATGATCACTCCTGGATGTGCCAGTGACTAATCTGGCTGCCGTGGTTTCAACCAACTGAAATTTCTGAACTTGGTACAGAGGTATCATAGAATCATAGAATCATAGAGTTGGAAGAGACCTCAAGGGCCATCCAGTCCAAGACACTGCCATGCAGGAATACACAATCAAATCATTCCTGACAGATGGCCATCCAGCCTCTATTTAAAAACCTCCAAAGAAGGAGACTCCACTGCACTCCCAGGCAGTGTATTCCACTTCCTAACAGCTCTTACTGTCAGGAAGCTCTTCCTAATGTTTAGGTGGAATCTATTTTCCTGTAATTTGAACCCATTGTTCCATGTCCTAGTCCCTGGAGCAGCAGAAAACAAGCTTGCCCCATCCTCAGTATGACATCCCTTCAAATATTTAAACATGGCTTTCATGTCACCTCTCAACCTTCTCTTCTCCAGACTAAACATGCCCAGCTCCCTAAGCCGCTCCTCATAGGGGATGGCCTCCAGACCTCCCACCATCCTAGTTGCCCTCCTCTGGACACTTTCCAGCTTCTCAATATCCTTCCTGAATTCTGGTGCCCAGAACTGGACACAGTATTCCAGGTGAGGACTGACCAAAGGAGAATACACTGACACTATTACTTCCCTTGATCTAGAGACTATACTCCTATTAATACAGTCTAGAATCACATTGGCTTTTTTAGCTACTGCATCACACTACTGACTCATGTTCAGCTTGTGGTCCACTAAGACTCCTAGATCCTTTTCGCATGTACTGCCCTCAAGCCATGTGTCACCCATCCTGTATCTGTGCATTTCATTTTTAGTTCCCAAGTGTAATATCCTACATTTCTCCCTGCTGAAATTCATTTTGTTAATAGTGGCCCAGCTTTCTAATCTGTTGAGGTCATTTTGGATTCTGATCCTATCCTCTGGGGTATTAGCTACCCCTCCTAATTTGGTGTCATCTGCAAACTTGCTAAGCATACCCTCTATGCCATCACCCGAGTCATTGATAAAGATGTTGAATAGCACTGGCCCCAGGACAGAACCCTGTGGCACCCCACTAGTCACTTCTCTCCAGGATGAAGAGGAGCCATTGGTGACTACCCTATGGGTTTGGTTAGTCAACCAATTACAAATCTACCTAACAGTTGCATTGTCTAGCCCACAGGATACTAACGTTTTTGCAAGAATATCATGGGGGAACAGTCAAAAGCCTTACTGAAATCAACTGTATTTACATCCACTGCATTCCCTTCATCTATTAAGTTTGTAACTCTATCAAAAAAAGAGATGAGCTTAGTCTGGCATGAATTGTTTTTGAGAAATCCATGTTGACTTTTTGTGATCATGGCATTCCTTTCTAAGTGATTACAGCCTGTCTGTTTAATGATCTGCTCTAGAATCTTTCGTAGTATTGGTGTCAGGCTGACTGTGCGGTAATTATTTGGGTCTCCCCCCCCCTTTTTTTTTTTAAAGATGGGGACAACATTTGCCCTCTTCCAGTCTGCTGGGACCTCTCCTGTTCTCCAGGAATTCTCAAAGATTATTGACAATGGTTCTGAGATTACTTCTGCCAGTTCTTTTAATACCCTTGGATGAAGTTCATCTAGCCCTGGAGACTTGAACTCATTTATACTGGCCAAGTATTCCCGAACTACCTCTTTACCAATTCTGTGCTGTATTTCCCCTACTGCATCATCTGCTCCATCTTCCCCAGGTTGAACACTGTTCCCCCTTTGGGAGAAGACTGAAGCAAAGAAGGTGTTAAATAGTTCTGCCTTTTCTCTGTCCCGTTAGCCTTTCGCCACTTCTCCCCACAACGGCCCTACCATTTCCTTGTTCTTCCTTTTGCTACAGTCATACCCAAAAAAGCCCTTTTTATTGTTTTTAACCTCTCTAGCAAGCCTGAGCTCTAGCTGAGCTGTGGTTTTTCTGACTTTCCCCCTACATGAGCTGGCTAGTTGTTTGAATTCTTTTTTGGTGATTTCCCCCTTTTTCCATTTCTTGAACATGTCCTTTTTATGTTTCAGCTCAGTTGAGAGTTCTTTCGATATCCATCGTGGCTTCTTTAGACACCTCCCCTTTTTCCTCCTCATTGGAACTGTTTGAATTTGTGTCTTCAATATCTCAATTTTTAGAAACTCCCATCCTTCATGAAATCCTTTATCTTTTAGTATTTCTGACCATGGGATCAATCCCAGTAATTCCCTGTTTTCTGAAATCAGCTTTCTTAAAGTCTAGAATGCAGATCTGACTATGCTTGGCTTCCCATTTCCTCTGTATAACAAACTCCAGGTGAACATGGTCACTCCCCCCTAGGGATCCTGCCACTTCCACACCATTAACCAGGTCATCCCCATTGGATAGAATCAGATCTAAAACAGTTGATCAACTTGTTACCTCTTCCACCTTCTGGACAATGAAATTGTCTGCAAGGCAAGTGAGGAAGTTTTTGGACCTTAAATTCTTGGCAGAGTTGGACTTCCAACAAATGTCAGGATAGTTGAAATCCCCCATTACTACTACATCTCTCCTTTCTGAATGTGCAGTCATCTGTTCCAGGAAGGCATCATCCAAGTCCTCATTTTGGCTTGGAGGCCTGTAGTAGACCCCCAGAACGATATCCCTGCTGTTTCTCTCTCCCCTAATTCTTACCCAGATGCTCTCTACCTGGCTCACAGTATTTAAGTCATAGGTCTGTTCACAGGTGTACACATCTTTAACATATAATGCTACTCCATCACCCATCCCGCCTGGTCTATTTTCTGAAATAGGCTATACCCCTCTATACGTACATTCCAATCATTCCAACCTGTTATCAACTTTGGCTGATACGCCAGCTGTGCCCTTTCCTGGAAACCAGGGACCTCAAAACTGTGGTACATGCACTGGTAACCTCCCATCTGGATTTCTGTAATGCACTCTACATGGGGCTACCCTTGTGCTTGACTCGGAAACTTCAACTAGTTCAGAACATGGCAGCCAGGTTGATTTCTGGTGTTTCCAGAAGAGAGCACATAACACCTGTACTAAAAGCTCTCCACTGGCTGCCTATTAGTTTCCAGCCTCTGTTTTGTAATACTGTGTGTTGTAATGAAGGTATAAGTACATCACAATAGTAACTCAACAGAGGGATAATAGCAAGTCTCATGAGACTGAGGAGATTTTCAGATGGTGGGGGGAACCGTGGAGGTCGGGACTGTCCTGCTTCCAGAGCTCCAGAAGCATTATTAACGGAAGTTTTCATCACTAAAAAACAGCAGAGGGAAATTGAAAGCAGGATGGAGGGAAATGAATGGAGGTCAGGAGGAGAATGGGGGCATGTAAAACAGAGCACTGGAAGTGGGACAGCCCTGTCCTCCTCCTGACCTCCGCAGGGTTCCCCCCCTCCATCTGAAAATCTCCTTAGAGAGGTTGTGAACTCATGGTGAGGTTTGTAAGTCCCTTGTTAGAAGCTGCCTGCTTCTGCCTTGTGAAGGAACACCACCGCCTCAAAGACATCCACAGTGGGTTGACTCAGCAGATAGTACATTTTTTGTGCATTATAGCAATAGCATTGATATTTTTATACCACTTATCAGTGCCAAAGCACTCCCTAAGTGATTTACAATGTGTTAGCTAATTGCCCCCAACAAGTTGGGTACTCATTTTACTGACCATTTTACTGACCTATGGAAGGATGAAAGGTTGAATCAACCTTGGAGCCCTCTGGGATCAAACTCGTAACATTGTGGCTTGCAATATTGGCATTTATCCACTGCACCACCAGGGCTAAATATGGTTTTGCGGGGGGGGGGGTCTAGAGATATTCATGGTTTTCTCACATTCATGGGGATCCTTCACCCCTAGCCCCAGCAAATGTGGAGGGCCAACTGTAACTATAAAAGCAAGTTAATACATTTATTAATTTTATTTTAATCCATTGTTTATTTCATTTATATTGCACCTTTCTCCCAAAGTAGGACCCAAGGCGGCTTTCAGACATTAGCATTATACTGTGAAAGAATATGTTATCCCTTTGTTAAGTTACAGTTGTGATGTAATGTAGTTGTGATGTATGTATACCTTCCTTGTTGGAAGAAAGGGACTAATTACCAGTAAGTAGTTCTCTGCAACTAGCTTCTCTGGAACTCTGGTCTATTGTTTAAAAACCAGAAATGCATTTTTCTGCATATGTCCAACTGCTATGCTTTGGCTCCTGTTATGCTGTGTCATGGGTTATTGATAAGATAACAGTGAGATGGTCAGGAAGACAGTTTGCGCCACAGGGCAGTGATCTGTAGCATTCAGATTCAGTTTTTGAAAGTAATTTAAAAGTCATTATTTGATTTCCATTTAGGAAATGGAAATTAGAGTTAAATCTTTAAATGATAATTATAATGGTAACTAATTTGGGGAGGTCTTAGGACTATAGCTATGTCTACTTACTTTTTTAAAAAAGTAACTTTCCAAGCTCTGGAGTGAACCCATGGCTTTATCAAGAATGAGGCTCATACATGTGTGCAAAATATTTGTAACTCAGTATTTGTTTCTGTTCTATTTGCTGCCCCTCCTCCGAAGTCTGGAGAAACCATCAGGTTCTGACTCCCTGGCAGGAAACATCCAGACCTCTTGTAGTTATGTACAGGGTTCCATTGTTTTCACTGGACATGCACCAGGCCTAAACAGAGGCATTCAGGGGGAAAGTATACTTTCCCTACTGTCTGGTGAGAGCAGAGAGGTTTTGTCTGACAGCATGGTTCCATTTAAAAACAGGAAGTCATCTTTGTGATTCACTGTGGGAAGCTAAACTATCATTGAACCTCCATCAGGCGAGTCTCTGTATGAAATGTGAAAATGCTCATTGCCTATCTCTATGTCCATAACCTCCCACTCACACATTTTTGTAGCCTCTGCTTGAAGGCATGTGTGCATTTGAAGTTAAACCTTTTCTAAATAGTTTAATAAGCATAATTTCCCTTAAGAATTTCCTCTAGGAATTCATATTTTCATAGAGCAAGTCCTTCACAAAACTGCACCTCTTACGCTTCTTGAACAAAAGAAGCAGTTCAAACAGTTTATCAGGTTGCCAAGTTTTTTGTGTAAACAATCAGTCATTTCCCAAGTCAAAAGTGCCACCATTACCATTTTACAAGAACTGTAAATCCACATATAGTTAAAAGGCTCATCCATACTGGTAAAAAATGTCAAGAGATGGTGATTTTTACATGCTATGGCCAAATCCACAGTACACAAATAATCCAGATTGAAACTGGATTATTTGCCATTGCTCTTTCCTGTAGAATCATGGGCTTTGTAGTTTTACAAGGTCCTTAGCCTGGAAATCCCTTAGAATGATATCTCTCCTCAGGTAAGCTGCCACCACCCAGATGCAGTATTTTCTCAGCCCACCAGGAGTCTGATTGAGTTCTATGGTTAGCCAGTGGAACTACTTGCTCTGTAAAAATATTAACAACTCCCCCTTGTCTATCCCCAGAGAAGAGTCACGATAACCAGGACCGAAATAAGGTGCATGTAAGGTGTGGCTTAGTAAGGAAAAATAGAAATGCTTATTATTATTCAAGCAAGTTAAAACAAGTTTAAGAGGGAAATTGTTTCATGAAGAATAGGCTTTTTTCTCCAGGCTAAAGCTTAAAATTACAGAGATAGAAAGCAGGCATACATTCAGCCAAGGAAAACAAATAAAAAGTAACCCTGATGCAGTCTAACTAAACTGTTCCCTGCACAAAGAAAACTATTTACATTACAGGGTCTGTGAGGGTTAAATCTGGTGTTCAAGTTGGCTGGGCCACATGTTTTTCCTAAGCCAGGCCCCACTCAGAGCATGGTTCTCTGAGGTACTTCCATTCTCTCAGAGAGCTCTCTGTGGCCACATGGCCCAGGCAAGTATAAAACCTTTTCCAAATTACCATACCCAAATTCTCATTAGTCAGTCTAGTGTCTGATGATGTGATATTATGATGATGTTCTATCAGGAGATGATCTCCACCACCCATCTTGGTCTTAACCCTTAACCCTTAGTTTCCTGGTCCTGTTGATCAGATAGTCACTGTTTGCCGATTGGAAATGTAGTCATTGCAGAATGATGGGAGTTCCACCACCTTTGCAGGAGGATGGGATTTCCATCATGACACGCTCACTCAGTGTTTTGGCCACCAATATTGGATTAAACTGGATATTTTGGTATAATGGTGTATTGGCCCCTATCCTGGGTTCCCCCCCTTTCAGCCGTGTATCTGCGCCGGGGGTGGTGAGGACTGCCTGGGGGCAGAACAGGGCAAATGCTCTGCATCATTTGGACTGTAAGGCTCTGAGATGGGGGCAACCTGGGGTATTTGGCCTGCATATAACAGGGGAAGAAAGGCCACCTCCGCAGCCAGGAGTAGATAAACCCTCAGTTATCTTGTAATTGTTGCTGCTATGCAATACAGGAATTGATTTGTATCCTGAAAGGTAACTGTTGGAATTAGTGGAATTGACAAATTGACATCTTTAACAATTAGTTTCATTTCTTTCTTTGGCACAACTCTTAAGCTTGTTTTGGAGTACACTTTATTTCTTAATTTTTTCTCTGTAATTCAGTTTGCTGGTCAATAAAAATCAGTATTTCTCCCCCACCCGAATTTTCTTTCATATCTCTTCACTTTATCAATTTCTAGTACCAGCTCATTTTTCAGTTAGTAGTCCATATACTTTCTTTTCTAAATTAGCAGTTTCTGATGATTCCTCTTCATTCTATCCCTTTATTCTACTGCTTTATTGATCTTTGCAGTTCTTCAAGTTCTACATCTGAAAATAGTTTGTTTCAGATAATATGCCATCTTTGGTTGCTTAATCACTGCTCTGTCACAGTACAGGTGGGGTTGTTGTTGCTGTTACTGGGGGAGGAGCCTTTGATTCTTTCTCTCTCTCTCTCTCTTTTGAAGCCTGAGATACCAGGATAAAAAATGATGAAGCACATTCAGGATGCAAGTTTCCATTCAAAAATCATCTCAGCCTCCTATCCATTTTCAGGAAGGCTTGGAAACAAAAATGGCTGTGAGGGAATAACTAGAACCATTCACATCCTTTTCTGTGTTATATTTTAACTTCTGCATTAGCTCCTCTAGTACCTTGGAAGGCCAGTAAACAGAGAAGGTATAATAAACCATGAAATGACAGGGACATCATTGAAGGCATAGCCGCATAGCACTTTTCCACTTACGTTGTCTTTCCACAGTTTTATGTAACACTCGAACTGGCCCACAGTGTTACATTTAACAACAAGTGTTTTACAGACATTTTGGACTGCATTTCCCATCCGCCCCAGCTAATGTGGTCAATGATGGGGCTGAAATACTAAGCACATGAAAGGAATACAGTGGATCCTTGTTATCCACTGGGGTTTGGTTGGTTCCAGGACCCCACCCCCCGTGGATACCAAAATCCATAGATGCTCGAGTCCCATTATATACAATGGTATAGTAAAATGGTTTTCCTTATATAAAATGGTAAAATCAAGGTTTGCTTTTTGGATTTTTTAAAAAATATTTTCAAGCTGTGGATGGTTGAATCTGTGGATAGAGAATCCATGGATACAGAGGGCTGACTGTAGGCTGGAGATGGATGTTTTAATGTAATATCCCCATGCAGACTTAGATGTTACAATTTGGGTTGTACCTTTGGCATAATTCTATGGTTTATGTTTGAACATGCACATACATTTTTAAAAGAATGAAGAATGATGCAAAATACAAAATGCAGAATCCAAGAGTGAGGGCGGTTGGACATTGCAATTGGCTAGTTTTATTTATGCTTTGAGGGGTGTGCACACCAACTTTCTAGCAGGGGAAATACAGCAGTATGATAGAGTATGTTCCATTTCCTTCCTCATTCATCACATGTGGAATACATATGGCATGTCTATCTTTGAATCAAAGCCAGCAAAGTACATGCCACAAGGCTGAAATGTCATGCAGATGACCATTTTTATTGCTCAGTCAAATGCACTTCATAAGACTGAACTGGTGTCATTTCTGGAATAGCTGTTTCTGTAAAGGCATCCTATTATGTCCAGTGACTTAGTGGAGACTAATATATGTGTCCCTCCTCTGTTACTGGCTTTTCTATTTTATTCCAAACTGTATTTCAAATGAACTGTTATAAAGAAATTCCATGTGAATTGCGTAAAGGACAGTTGTTCTCACACACTTGCTCTTGGGTTTGCCTGAATTTCTCTTTCACATAGCGAAGTGGTGTCCCATATTACCTCATCCCATAACTGTTTTAAAAAATGTAAAATAGAAATCTGTTCCTAGAAAATGTCCTTATTACTATACAGAGAAATACTTTAACAAGTAGAGATCACTGCAATTACCCCTCCCTGTGACTTTTTCTTCCTCAGAGGGACAGAAAACTGTCCTCTTGTGGATTTGATTTCTATCCCTACCTCTGAGGATTAAAAAAGACAGTGATGGCAATAAATACAATAAATACTCCTGTTAACCCACATTCCCTTTACAGTGTGATTTCCTAGACACATGCCTTAGCAATAATCATACAAATTATGCCTGACCAGACACACAACAAAGCATGCTAAAGGCAAGGTATGTGGGTGAGGAAAATCAGGTGCTGTTATAAGCAGATCTGTTTTACCATTTGATGGAGAACTTCTTCTAAAATGTGAAAAAAGTATCACCCATTCAGATCCTTAGAATATGCATTAGGGAGGCATCAACCACACCGAGTCAACAATAGACTAAGATGTCCACAATATTTATTGGTTACAGCTTATAGCATTTGACCCAATACAAAGCAATATGGCTAGCACAGGGATTGGAATCATGTGATCCAAATACAGTTGGGCTACAACTTCCATCAATTTCTGTTGCTATAACCAGCATCACACTCAGAGCAGTTTCATCTCCCCAAATAGCAATTCATGTGACGGTTACTGTTCTGTTGCATGTATTATTCACAGCTTGGTCAGGTGGGACATTGTAGGCATTGAGTCAGATTCAGTTGCAAGGATAATTGCGGTAGTTTTACCTTCCCTCACCAAATAGAGGGATCCCCAAAGGGATCTTGATGGTAGGTTCAGCTCAGTTTGTGAGATATCATGCAAACTCCACTCCCAGATGCTAGGAAGGACACATGTGTGTGCCCATGTACTGCGGGGTCCACTATCTTGTCCACCACTGATGTTCCCATCATATAGTCTAGGTGGGTTGAACCAATGTCTGCTGTCAGTAATGGACTGGATAAGGGCAAACAAATTGACCCTTAATCCAGAAGTGTTCCTAGTCAGTTGAAAGGCAAGGCTCCATCTGTGCTGGATGGGGTTACACTGCCCCTGAAACCTCAGGCTTACAGCTTGAGCATTCTCTTGGATTCAACTCTGAGCCTGGATGCCCAGTGTGTTTGAACAGCTAAAATTAGAGTGCCAGCTGTGCTCAATCCTTGAGACATCAGATTTGGCTACAGTGGCACATACCTTGATTATATCCCATTTGGACTATTGTAATGCCCTATTCTATGTGGGCTGCCTTTAGAAACTGTTCAGAAATTTCAGCAGGTTCAAAACACTGCAGCCAGAATGCTGATTGGTGCCAGATACAAGAAGCATATAATTCTCTTTTTAAAACAGCTTCACTGGCTACTGATTTGTTCCCAGACACGATTCAAAGTGCTGGCCATGAATCTATAAAACCCTATACAGCTTAGGCCCAGACTATCTGAAAGACTATATCTCCCCATACGAACCTGCCAAGTTTTAAGATCTACAGGGGAGAGCTTTCTCTCATTCCCACCACCATCACACGCTCATTTGGTGAGGACACAGGAGAGAGCCGTCTCAGTGGCTGCTCCCACACTCTGGAATTTGCTTCCATGGGAGGTTAGGCTGGCTCTCTCTGTTCTCCTTTCACTGGAATGCAAGGATCTTTTTGTTTAAGCAGGCTTTTAATGTGTAAGCAGAGAGTCTTCTTACTGGGATGTGTGCTTTATTTTATTTTTTTAAACCTTTGTATAGCTTTTAAATGATTTTATGCTGTTTGATGTGGTATTTTTTAATTGTTTTAAAAATGTTATTAAATTTTTTAATGGATTCTCTTTGGGAGCTGCCTTGGGTCCCACTCTAGGAGAAAGGGATCATACAAATGAAATTTTAAAAAAAGGCTAAATACACTGAAATCAGTTCTTTCAGTTGATGTTTAGAAAGAACACAAACTTGTTAATAGCTGCTTCATAATAGGCAACCCTGACTGTCATGAATACTCGCTCTCCCTTATTGCTGTTTTGAAAACCTTGCAACATTAGTGGCCAACCAGAATCAAAATGATTTCACACTGATGTTCTATATATGAGTGTATCCTTCCCCACCAACTCCAAATGCAGAACTACCTTCTGGTTTGATTTTAATCTAATATGCTAGATCTGATTTATTTCCTTCCTAAAAACTGGAATGAGTCCATGGGATGGTGGAGAGAGCATGGATCTCATTAATGTCTGTGCTCAGGAAGAATTTTATCATTGTGATTTGGGTGTTCTGGTTAGTGAGGCAGTTTGGCACTGAGTGCAAGATGGGAAATTGGTTCATATTTCATGAGTTGTCCACAATACTGACCTGAAGCCTCTTTTATACAAAAATGAATAAAATGGAATTCAGATTGCTATCCACTTGCAGCTGATCCACTTAGGTAGCAACCCTTTATTGATTTTCATGAGAATAAGCCCTATTGAATTAAAAGGCACTTCAGTGTAGAAATGTTAAGATTTCACTATTAGTACCCATGGTAGAGCAGCTACAAAATATTTATGCTCAAACTCTATCAATTGCAAAGAAAGGGCTTTCAAACTTCAATAATGCCTTTTAGTACATAGAAAATGATTTATATCAATAACTTCTTTTGGCAGCCATCATTGAATTGTTGTCTACACTACCAATAAAACCTGAATCCTCCCAGATCTAGCCCCAAAATGCCACATGACATGCAGCATTAACCCTAAATCTGGTGCAATAGTGCCATATGACATGCAGCCCTATCTGCACAAAACTTAGGCTATACCACCTAAACCCCGGTTTTGGAAGAGTCATAGTTTTCTCTGGAGTTTTGCTGGAAACTCTGGAGAAAACTGTAATGTGGACAAAGGATCTGCACTTGATTCAGGGTGGGGTGGGGTGGGGTGGCAGGAGAAGCACTGTCTGACATGTACCACCAATTTCCCCCCTCCTCTGCACTGATGGCACTGCCTCTGCCTTCCCCGTGTAATGCCCTGTCACTCGCTCACTATTCACTGGGAAGACAGACCCAGAGGCAGTGGCAGCAAGGGGGGGGGGGAAGGCAGTGCCTGTTGTCCTGTGCTGGGCAGAGACGCTCCCTCTGACCCTCCAAGTGATTGGCCACACGCTGGGGGTCTGCTTTGTTAAAGGGTATGCATGAACCTCTTTGGGAAGAGGTGCCTGGCTAGGCAGTGGTGGTGAACCTACAGCAGGGGGTAAAAATCAGGTGGGAAGATTCTGACTTTTTGGCCAGAGGCACTTATCTCTGGACCAGAGTGGTCCGAATATTGTGCAGGGTAGCTCTGGCATAGCTCTAGGCCAAAGAAGTCTGATTTTCAATTGTATTTTTATCCCCCATGTAGTCAAGCCCGTTGATTCTCCTATCTAATCAGAATGAGAGCAGGACCTTTCTGTCTGTCTTTACTTAGTTATGGAGGAAGAGGAGTACTATGCGCACTGTTGTTTTTGCAATTTATTTTTTTGCCAGAGCAGAGGGGTGGCTTTTCCCGCTTTCATTTCTCCCCACTTATATCAATACGTATGAAGTGTTTACAGAGGCAAACTCTTGTAATGATTTCAGTGGAGAAGAGAGTAATATGTTCATCTTTGTCCCCTTCTTTCACAGATAAAAATTAACAGAAGTGTTGCACTTAATAGCCAAAGAAATGTTTTAAGTAGGTGTAGCGGGATTCTCTACCTCAGCCCCCAGCTCTTAACTCAGAGGACTTTATCAGACCACTCCCCCTTAACACTTTAACCCACCCCAGACCTACTTTTTCCAATGTCAATGAGGCTTCCCCAGCAGTAACGGAGCACAAATGGAGCTCCATTTACTTCCGGGGTTGAAATCTCACTGATTCTCGAGAGACGATGCTAGCATGGGAAGTTCAAAAATAAAAACAAAATAAAGACACAAAAAGTACAGCAAAGCACTAAAACACACTTTAAAAGTCCCAAGTAGACAGGGGAAGGGGTAATAAAATGAGTGTCCCCTACCTGGCTATCGTGATCTCACCTGGAAGTGTTTGCCCATTGACACTGCATCACATGAACACAATGGTGTGAGGATTCAAATGCCGGCAGAGGAGCAGAATGGGAGATCTATTGATGCCTCGGGCCATCAATAAAAAAGTACATCTCATTTATAGTACATGATCATGAAAGAAAGTCATTGTCTGGTATGCACACCCTTTTGCAATCATTAGGTGTCCTTATGGCACCATATTTGCCTGGTCTGATAAAGTCCAGAGAGACCACCAGCTTCAGGAGCTGCAAATTCCTGGCATTCTGCCTCTTCCTTTTCATCCAAATCTTCCAATTCTGACTCCAGAGGGTGAGTTATGAAAATATCCTGTGTTTGGATGGCTTGGTATGGGACTAGCTGTTGTTCAGTTTCTGTCTTATCAGTTTGATTACTCTGCTTGATAGATCCACTACTCTCTCACATACATTTCCCAACAATAATCCTAAAACAATTGGGGATTCTGACTATTGGGGCATGTTCTTTTTACCATGCCCCAATAGTCTCCACCATGAGGATGGATGATTGATTTAAATGGTTGTTTCATGCAGTCATATACCTCACCACATGTGAGCAGCTTCCAGTGTTTCTCAGTAGGCAACTTGCAAGGGCACAGCTTAGTATGAGCTGGCATGTCTACTGCTATTCAAGAAGTACATATTGCTGGAAATCGGCTTTGCTGCTCATGTAAAAGGAAAGATCAACACATTCTCTTGGGTGTCATTTTATTTTGGCCCAGGAATGATCCTGAGTTATGGGACCAAGACCTAACACAATATATGTGAAAGCTATTAAGCATAAGAGTGTGACCTGCTTTTAAATTATGCTATTTGGGGGGAAAATATAAAAAAAGAATCTTGGATCTTAGGTCAGTAAATTGGCAGATCAAACCATATCCAGCCAGTTAGAATAAAAGGCATTTGGAACTTCAAAAGGCATATGTGAAACCAGCTTGTTAATCTATAATGCCTTACAAATGAATAGTGTGACTTTCCCCATTTTTGAATTAGAATTAAGATTATGGATTTGTTTAGTTACTATAGGAAATATAGAGAAAATCTATTGAAAGGTGTTGAAAAGCAAGCAGAGCCTCTACAGCTACCGGTGGAAGGGGAAAAGAGCAACAAAGTAAGCCATTCTGATTTTCAATCCCAGCGACATTAACTTCCCCTATTCCTATTAAATTTTAATACAAATATCCTATGTGGAAAATATGTAGCTACAGGTCTTTCATTTATCAGAAGTTCTGTGTGATATATGATGTGAAAACTGGTGAGATTCCCAGTCTTACTAGATTTTCACACGCCGAAAATATCGCCGCCAGAAACCGGGACAGAAATATTTCTGTCCCGGAAGCAGCGCCGCGGTTCGCACGCTCACCTCCCTCTCCCGTTGTTCCGTCGTCCTCGCTTTGGGTTTTTCCCTCCCTCTTCTGGAATATTTTACTAATGGGAGTTTGCCGTTAATAAAATATTCCGGAAGAGAGAGGAAAAATCCCAAAGCGAGGACGACGGAACAACGGAAGAGGGAGGTGAGCGTGCGAACCGCGGTGCTGCTTCCGGGACAGAAATATTTCTGTCCCGGTTTCTGGCGGCGATATTTTCGGCGTGTGAAAATCTCCTTAATCAGAGCTTGGAAGTAACCAGTTGCAAACAATGGCCTGAATTCTATTGTTAGCCCCACTTAAAGTAGATCCACTGAATCAATGGAATTTACCTGCATGTTGACTCATCATTCAACAATGATTTCAATGGGTCTTCTCTAGTTTGGACTATCCCATTCCATTCAGGCCAACAAATTCATTATATCTACAGTTGTCCCTCTGTATCCATGGATTTGGTATCCACAGATTTAAGTATTCACATCTTGAAAATATTCTTTAAAAAATTAATAATCCAAAAAGCAAACCTTGATTTTGCCATTTTATATAAGAAACACCATTTTGCTATGCCATTGCATATAATGGGACTTGAGCATTCACAGATCCACAGGAGGTCCAGGAACCAAATCCCAGCAAATATGAAGGGACAACTGTACTTCCTTTTTGGATTGACAAAATTATATGCAAATTACATAATGATTGCAATATGATGAGAAATAATTCCAGTCTTTTGCACTATAACTTGGTTAAGTTGTTCTTATGTTTGTAGACTATGGAGGTTATCAGACGCTGCAAAAACCACCCCAGGAGCACAGGGTCATGTGAATGGGCCCAGTTTCAGAGTTCCTCGTCGTCCTCGCATACTCCTCCTGTGCTGAAGCTGTGAGTAAGGCATCACTTTTCATTGATGGGACCCTGCAGCACAGGAGGTACACACGACGATGATGAAGACCTCTGAAACTGAGACCCAAGGGGTGGTTTTTGCAGGCATCTGATAATCTCCTAGGTGTGGTCTCACTAAATTAGGCATATTTTGTACCACAGGCTAGGATCATGTACATTTTAATGTCTTTAGTAAATACATAGTCAGTGTTGTCTACATTTTTCAGTAATGAGAGAGGAAAATAATATTTTTTAGAATTTGAACTGTAATGGAAACTAAGTACTTGAAGGAGGGTTGAACTGTAACTAACTACAGTATTAAAAAAACTTTGCAAACTCTGATGTTAATCCAAATTTAATGGGATAGATTATGAGTTAAAGCCACAGGGGATAATCTAATCTTGGCAGTATTGACAATGTGTCTGATATTATCAGTTGGTTCAGATATAACCTATGAAAATTTAAGCTACGTCCTTGCCTTGGCTGTCTGCTTGGGTTTTTCAGGACAGTACCAGAGACTACAGTGAGGTCACAACTATAATATTATTACTGTTATTAGCATACTACTATTTTAAGCATAAAGATGTGCCCATACTATTTTATTGTCGTACAGGTTACCCTCCCACAAATTTACATGAGGGATATGTTCCCACACTGACCACAGGTACGTGAAACCATGTATATAACTAGACCCCCAAATCAACATCCATGGATTTGGTAGCTATGAGTTCTCTCAGACTTTTCTAGGTCCTCCAATATGATTTTATGGCCAACTTCCGGCATTGATCTCATTGAAAATAATAAGGTTCCCTATTATCCATGGTTTCAGGTATCCATGGGGGGGGGGTCTTGGAACATATCCCCTGTATAAATAATTATTGTCCAGTCAGCATGACATCAATACTAGGAAAGATTCTAGAGCAGATCATTAAACAGACAGGCTGTAACCACTTAGAAAGGAATGCCACGATCACTAAAAGTCAACATGGGACAAACCTTATCTCTTTTTTTTGACAGAGTTAAAAACTTGATAGATGAAGGGGATGCTGTGGTTGTAGTGTATCTTGATTTCAGTAAGGCTTTTGATAAGGTCCCCCATGATATTCTTGCAAAACGTTAGAAACCTGTGGGCTAGACAATGCAACTGTTAGGTGGATTTGTAATTGGTTGACTGACCGAACCCAAAGGGTAGTCACCAATGGCTCCTCTTCATCCTGGAGAGAAGTGACTAGTGGGGTGCAACAGGGTTCTGTCCTGGGCCTAGTGCTATTCAACATCTTTATTAATGACTTGGATGAGGGAATAGAGCATATGCTTATCAAGTTTGCAGATGACACCAAATTAGGAGGGGTAGCTAATGCCCCAGAGGACAGGATCAGAATCCAAAATGACATCAATGGATTAGAAAGCTGGGCCAAAACTAACAAAATGAATTTCAACAGGGAGAAATGTAGGAACCTACACTTGGACAGTAAAAATGAAATGCACAGATATAGGATGGGTGACACCTGGCTTGACGGCAGTACATGTGAAAGGGATCTAGGAGTCTTAGTGGACCACAAGCTGACCATGAGTCAGCAGTGTGATGCAGCAGCTAAAAAAGTCAATGTGATTCTAGGCTGCATTAATAGGAGTATAGTGTCTAGATCAAGGGAAGAAATAGTGCCACTCTATTCTGCTTTGGTCAGGCCTCACTTGCAATACTGTGTCCAGTTCTGGGAACCACAATTCAGGAAGGATACTGAGAAGCTGGAATGTGTCCAGAGAGGGTGACCAGGATGGTGGGAGGACTGGAAGCCATGCTCTATGAGAAGCAGCTTAGGGAGCTGGGCATGTTTAGTCTGGAGAAGAGAAGGTTGAGAGATGACATGATAGCCATGTTTAAATATTTGAAGGGATGTCATACTGAGGATAGAGCAAGCTTCTTTTCTGCTGCTCCAGAGACTAGGACACGGAGCAATGGGTTCAAATTACAGGAAAATAGTTTCCACCTAAACATTAGGAAAAACTTTCTGACAGTAAGAGCTGTTAGGAAGTGGAATACACTGCCTGGGAGTGTGGTGGAGTCTCCTTCTTTCGAGGTTTTTAAACAGAGGCTGGATGGCCATCTGTCAGGAATGCTTTGATTGTATATTCCTGGATGGGAGGGGGTTGGAATGGATGGCCCTTGTGTTCTCTTCCCACTCTATGATTCTATGATTCTTTGATATGCAGGGTCGATCTGTAATAGCAAACTGCTATATTAGATCATAGAATCAAGCCAGAAGATTTAGAAAATGCCAAGAAAGGACACCTCTCTTGACATCTGGCACAACTCTATGGTCAACTTTAGGTGGATGTTGACCATAGCCATGCTGGAGACTCTCTGACTCTCTGGTCCTCTAGAGGCCTAGAAATACTGCCCCCCCCCAGATCTTCGGTAAGTCAAACCATGGGTATGAATCCTGTGCAAACGAGGGGGGGGGCTTTAGAAAGTACTACAAACAAAAATGGTAGATTGCTGTTTCAAGGAACTCAGGGCGGAAGTAATTTGATGGGATCATCTGCCGCAGTAGTAATGTCACAATAACTTAGGAGGGAAGAAGGGCATCCCATTTCAAGTTGCGTAGGACAGAGGGAGAGATTATGGGTAACCATTTAGAGGGTAGAGGAAAGGTTGGAGATTGGGAGGTAGTTCTCCTTTCCATTTCTTCTCCTGCCTAGGATGAATCGCCCTGCCACTTTGTTTTATAGCCTTGGAGTGCTGGTATCCCAAGCCAGTCCCTAATAAAACAGCCAACCTGGGTTGTTTCACCAAACCCTGAGTCAGTGAGCTGGGATTTTTTTTTCATTGTCACCCTGACATTTTAAACAGGGAGAGAGGCTACTGTGGAGTACAGAGTCCACAGCACTTCCAAATGTGTTGATGGTGACAATGTCATTACCTCTAAAACAGGGAAGGAAAAATCATTCTAAAACAGGTATCTAAATGCCAGTGGAGAAATCATCATATCGCCTCTGCTCAATTTTATTGCTTAGCCCCATGTAAAAGAGACCTACCATTAGAAAATGGAAAATAAAGGTAAAAGAAATATTGAATCAGCTTTATAGTACACATCAAGATGTCCTAAAGCAACCCATGTACCATTGAACAACATGGTTTTATGCAGTGAGACACTGAATTAGTAATGTTGGAACACTTTTCGTGTGGCACCCACAACATGCCCTTTCAAGAATGGAAGTATGGTTAGTACAGGCAGGGCTGGAAGAATATGACAGCCAAGACATGTGTACTGTGTGAGCATTAATCAAAACCTGACTCATATTCAGACCCCAGGGAAATTTGGGATTTGTCTATGAACGCTGTCTATTAAATAACGAGACTGTGTTCCTACCTTTCAGACAAATCAGGGAGAACTGGTTGTGAACACTTGAGTGGTAACCTTGAACATGTCTGAACCTGCATGACAAAAATCAACACTCTTGGCCATTCAGTTAAATGTCAGTTGTCATTTAAAGCAGCTGTATTTTCTGTTGTGTGCTAGAAAAATGCTAAGTTTAAAAGCTGAGCAATGTGTCAATTTGAAATGTTTAGTAAAATTGAACAAAACACCCTAAAACTGCCCTGGATCGCAGGTGCCTCTGTTACTACCACTGGTGTTGCGGGTCACACTGGGACTGGAAATGAAGCACCCAGCCTTGATCACATGCTGGGGGCCTTGTTTTGACTTCAGAGAGCATGACATGAAACACCAGCAGTAGTGGCAGAGGTGCCTGCCAATACAGCTCAGTGCACATGTGTAGACACCTGCCTGTTCCCATCATGGAATGCTCATTTTCCCCCTCAGGATCTGGGTTTTCCCAGGTATTTTCTTAAGCTGTTTTAAGGGGGGTTGCCCCAGGTTCTACTTGGAACTGCCTGGATGCCATCTGGACAGTTAAGACTAGAATCATGGCCAAAATCCTGCATTGTCCAAACAGCTGGGCATGGCCATCGGCTACCAACCAGTGCCATTTTGGTTTACCATCTGGCAAACTGACTGATCATTCTTTGTGAGAAAACAAAACAACACAAAAAATGATATGGACTTTTCAGTGAAAGAAAAATGCATTCCACATTGTTTGCCCAGTTCATAATTGACATCACACCCTTATGTTTCAAAGGAAAGACAGCAAAGTACTTCCCATAAACATGAGCAATAATTTGACAGAATTATGATTAACAATTCCCTAGCTGTTTCTCTTCCAAGCATAATTCTTGAGTCATTGAAATAGACCAAAATTTAGAAATAGCAGGACATAACTGGAAAAGTATAATTTTATAACAATGAGGAAAAGAGGTTAGTAAATATTGTTTCAAAGGGAGAGTGACTTTTCTGGCTCAAGAACTCTGTCAAAACCCAAGCAAGCCTTCTCATGATGGGCTGGTTGTTATCTAATCTGAGTTCAAACTTGTTTGAGTAGCTTTCCCACAAACATCTGGAAATTAGCTCATCTTTCTTTGCTTTAAACAATTTACCAGCTACTCAGTGTATTTTCCAAACTGGCAGACTTGGATGTGAACACTATGTAGTATCTTACTGAAATTATATATGTATATAATACTTTCCTCTGTTTTCCTCATTCACTTCATTGAAATAGAATTCCCATGGCTTTCTTCAGTCTGAAAATAAGTTGCTCCTTTGAGTACTTATTTCATTCAAAGGATAAAAGAGGCTACAATACCTAGCCTCAGAATCATTTTAACTTAAGCCTTTGTGGAAAAGCTTTACTGAACACAAGCCTACTTGTGGTTTATGATGTGTCTTATGTTAAATTTCAACGTAATTGACTGCAGAGAATAACATTGATTTAGTTGGGTTGGGTAACATTGATTTAGTTGGGTAACTAATGATTACTGCATTAGATGCTCTTCTACACTTAGCTAACAAATGCTATTAATAGTTAGGAGATTATTGGATGGGGACAAAAATAGCATCCCTGTCTCGCTATCCCCTCCCACCCCCCTCCTGACCCCATCCTGGCACAAGAACAAAAACTTTTGCATTTACCTTTAATTGCATGTCTTCCCTCTCTGGAGCCACATTCACTTCCTTGTTTGAAATCCCAGGCTGCTCTCGTGAGAGGACGAGTGTGAGGGAAATTCAAACTAAAAAAGAAAAATACAGTTTAAAAAATGACAGCAAGCAGAAAAACACACTTTAAAACCCCCAAGTAACCCAGGGAGGGGGGGGGAAAGGGTGTCACTTACCTGTATGCCCTGATCACACCCAGAAGTGTTCTGGAACAGACTTCCCACTGCGGCTGGCATTGCACCAGCGTAACGGGGCACCTTTTTGCTCACCTGTCATTCTGTGACAGGAACAGAATGGGTGATCTATTCATGGCTTAAGCCATGAATAAGAAGAAACAAGGACAGTATGGAATCAGTACAGGGGCATAACGGGACAAGAACAACGATGTCCGAAAGGTGATCTCCTGGCAGTCATGTAATGCCATATTAAGGGTGTCTGATAATCTCCTCAATCAATACAGTTCATATTATTTAGCTATCATTATCAATACCTCACTAAAGGTTGATGGAATTTCACTGACAGGTTCTTTGAGGGAGATAAACGCTATCTTCCCTTCTTAAAGACATTGATATGTGTTTTAAGTAACATTATGTTTATAAGTTAATGTGTTGTTCCCTGCCTTGATCCATAGGGAGAGGTAGGTAAATCATTATTCCCTTACTTCAGCCCCAATTCCATTTGCCCTGAGGACTCACACTTTCCAACATTCCTCCCTGCAGTCAGCTATACTTTTCTGTTCATACCACTCACTCCCACGCTGGAATAGGTCAGGCCCTGAAATTGAAAAGGAAACTCATGCAGATCATGAAGCACTTGTATAGTAATACCAAGTAATCCCATCCTTGTTATCAGCCTCACTGCCCTATTCTGGAATAGATGAAATTTCTGGACCTTTGTCAAAGGCCAGCCCATATATATAATGCACTGAAGTATTCAAAAATAAGAGGTTATCAGAGTTTGGATAATCATTGCTAGGCTATCTTTGTTCAGATATGGTTCTAGTAAGTACATCAGTCTGAGTGTGATGTACACAGAACACAAACTCAGGATTCTTCAATAAATCTCTTTATTGGAAGAGAAGCATGTGTAAGGAACAGTGGCAAAGCTGCTACTGAAGTATAGATAAACAAACTAGTGATAATAAGGCATCAAGCGTGAGAACAGACAGAGTTATTCCACGGGGGAGCAAGAGTAGCCGGCGAGCGTGGCCTTGAGTTCCTGGTAGGACTTGCGTTACCATGCCAACCAGGAGGCCTGGCTCATTTCTCAGACATTCCAAAACCTGAGAAAATACTAGCTACATGTCAGGGCCTCCATGAATTCCACTCCAATACCCAGAATTCAGGGATGAGCCTGACATACTGCCCCCCTGAAGACTAACCCTCCCCCTTTCTCAGCCAGGCTTATCGGGAAAGCGGGCATGAAACTTTCGCAACAAGCGTTTGGCATTGACATGCTCAGAAGCAACCCACTCCGCATGGCCCAAAGGCAGGTGTTTCCACTTTACCAAATACTGTAACCCTCCCCGGTGAAGTCTAGAGTCCAGAATCTCAGAAATTTCAAAATGTTGGTCTTGATCCACCAGGATTGGCTGAGGAGCAGGTTCTGGAGCCGGATGGTGTTTGTCCGGAGGGTGCACGGGCTTGAGCAGGCTGGAATGAAACACAGGATGTACATGACGGTACAACTTAGGCAAAGACAGTTCAAAAGCCACAGGATTTACCATCCTAACCACACGAAAAGGCCCAATGTATTTGGCTCCCAACTTTTTAGAGGGTTGGGGGCACTTAAGGAATTTGATGGACAAATAAACTAGATCTCCCACTGCATATCTAGGGGAAGGGTCCCGTTTCTGATCAGCATAATGTTTGTAGCGTGCTTTGGCAAAGTCCAAGGCCGAGATTACATGAGGCCACGCATCCCTAACCTTTTGACTCCACTGGGAGACCGAAACGGGGTCAGAGTTGGGGGACCCCTCCAACAAGGGGAGGGGACCGAAATCATGCCCAGACACAACCTTGAACGGTGAGAGCCCAGTGCTCTGGTGAGTGGCATTATTGTAGGCCACTTCAGCAAAAGGCAGAAGATCAACCCAATCAGATTGTTGGAAATTCACATAGCATCTTAGGTATTGTTCCAGAGTCTGATTCGTTCGTTCCGATTGTCCATCTGATTGGGGATGATGGGAGCTGCTGAGACCGAGCTCCACCCCTAGAAGGTTCGTGAAAGCCTTCCAAAACTGCGAGGTAAATTGTGCTCCCCGATCCGACACAATCTTGGCCGGAACGCCATGAATCCGATAAATATGCTGAATGAACAATTTGGCTAATTGGGAGGCCGTGGGGAGTTTCTTACAGGCCACAAAATGCGCTTGCTTTGAGAACAAATCAGTCACCACCCAAATAACCGTCTTTTTCCTACTCTCTGGTAATTCCACAATAAAGTCCATGCTAATGACCTCCCAGGGCTTGTTTGGGGTAGGTAGAGGGTGGAGCAAACCTTTGGGCTTCCCTGACCCCCCTTTTGACACTGCACAAGTGGTACACCCCTTCACATATTCCTCCACCTCCTTCCTCATACGGGGCCACCAAAACTGTCTCCGGGCCAAATGCAAAGTTTTGAGATACCCAAAATGTCCCGCACTCTTGACATCATGGCACTGTTTGAGAATACTCGCTCTTAAGACCTCAGGAACATACAGGCGATCCCCTTTCCAGGCCACCCCATCCTTCACAGTCACCTCATTGGGGTGAGCCAGGAACCACTGGTCCAGGGGCAGTTCCGAGGCCAATTGAGAATGCCACCCTCCTTTCTCCCCTTGAGAAACAGTGGGCGCGGCAGAGCCATCCGCCGTAGGGGTCACTGTCCGGGTCCCCGGATCGGGGGAAGGTGGTTCGGGGTTCAAGGGCTGATTAAAAAATGATGTGCACCTCCGAGGCCATCTGTACCACCACCACCCCAGTGAAAATGTTAGATTTAAAAGAAACTTCAAAGTATGAACCTAATCCTTTAGGGTTCAGAAAAATATATTTGGCCTCAAACGCCTTGTGTTGAGCATAGCAGGCAATTTCACCAAATTTCCCTCTGGGCTGTTTTAGATCCAGGAAGTAGGGTTGTCATGTTGACAACAGGTTCTGTGCCCTTAGTGTTTGTGTAGAACAGGGAATTTTAGCAGGACTTGCTTGTCATGCAACTGGACAACAAGCAACATCATCTGAAATTCCCTCTTCTACATGATCATTAAAGCTACAAGACCCAGCTCCAGTTTTCACTCTGGCAACCCTATTAGGAGAGCACCTCCTGGGCCTGAAACAACCTGACAGGCAAAGAGAAAAATGTGTAAAAATGCACCTCATACCTCCTAGAGATCAGTGGAATCTGGGGGGTGCAGCAGGGGTACAGCCCTCCAAGGTGTCCTTGGGGGACAATGTAGCATCCCTAACTCATGACAGTAGTCCAGCCTCATGTTCCAGATTCCTATTTTAAAAAGCAGGTAAAAAATCATCTGAAAAATGCTCTTATCATTGCCAAGTATGGTGTTTTGCCTTACCCCCTCACTTCCTTACTTTGGAAGAAATTGGCTGCAAAGCTGGCTAACCGCCCCCCCCCCACACACAAATATACATATTTGTGTACATATATACACACAAAACCAGTCATTTGTGGCTTGCAATTTTGGCCTATTTTGTCCGAAAATGTGGATGTGCAGCCTGTCATGGAGGGGTGGATAAAAATTCTCTCTACTTCCTCCATACATGTTGACCCCTGCTTTAGAGGGAGTGTAATCCTTTTACTTAAAAATAAAATTGAACATACACAAAAAGTATCTTGTAGGACCAGTTGGTAATATGGTAGTTTGACATACACATCCAGTGTAGTTTTCAGTGAAAATACCCATACCCTTCAACACATTGGAATAAGCTTTTTTTTTCCTGAGTAAGACCATAGAACCTAATAACATTTCCATTCAAAGATGCCAGAAACAGTTTTTAATAAGCTTCTAAATATACCTTGAGAGACTAATTTTCAATTATATATGTTAGCTTGGAACAGAAACATTTTTCCCCACTCACTTGTCTAGGCATTTTATTTGTGCTGCAATTCAGACATGGTTTCCTAAGAATGATGAGAATACTGCAGATAGAATTATGAAACCTTGTCTTTACCCCCAAAATTGTGTGTGAGACTCATAATACTTCATTTACAGTTGAATAGTTCAGTGTCTGATACTTCTTAGTTCTTTGGATGCATTTTGAGCATAAATGTCTTGACAGCTCAATGGTTGTGCTCAAGGAATATGCTTTGGTCCTGCTGGCAGACACAGAGGAGTACTAAAGTAGAGTTTTCTTCATTTATATATACTTACAAACCAGTTGGCACAACTATAACCTATTAAGGAGTATATTAGTTGCATCTTACCCTAAAAATTTAGGAGAAAATATTTTATTTGGTCGGAACTGTATGCATTCTAAATCACTATGAGGATGCATTCACACTACACTAATTATTTACCATGACACCTTCCTACGGATTTGTAGTTTGGTGAGGTATCAGCACTTTTTGGCAGACCTTGTAAAACTACAAATCCCAGGATTCCATAGGAAAGAGCCATATCAAATAATCCAGTTTGAAACTGGAATATTTGTGTAAAGTGGATTAATTTTTAATATAAACCTTTCCTATCTGTAGATCAGTATCACAGATCTTGTCTGCAACAACCACCTAATCCAGGGCCAGTCCAGAGCAATAGCTGTCTGTGCTACAACAGACACCGGAGCCACTCTGGGGTTTCCAGCATATACCAAACTTTCCTCTGACTTCACACAGTGTGTGGCAAGGTCTGGTTAAGGGCCAGAAAATGTGGATCCTCCCCCAAAAGTGGTCATATGTTGTTAGGAGTGCCAGCACCAGATCTGAGTTGAGAATAGTGTTTTTGGCCCATGCTGACAAGACCCTAGCCACAAGACCTATCTGCTACCTAGGCATATTCAATAGATGCTATGAACAAAGCTTAGGACTGCAGAAGGCCAATTGCAATCCATTTAATGAAAACAACATTCCAGCTGATCCCAATGATCTGCATCCACATCCAAATAAAAGGAGAATCATGAGGCAAAAGGAAAATGTGCCAGTTCTCTTTCTCACACACACTCTCCACCTCAGTCTCACACATAATGAATGTCAAGAACACACCGTTTATCTAAAGCAGATGACATTTTATTTCCTTTCCTTTTGCTTTTTGTAAGAAGGGCAAAGCTGGGTAAGAGTCTATGTGTTTTCGCTATAGCGTTAGAGACTCTGATTATTTGATTTTCTTATAAAACTCACTTCCAGAGCTTCCTACATACTTTGAAAAATTTGGCCAGTATTCAGTGATAGCATTCGACAAGTGCCAATGATGTCACTCTCACAGAACCTCGTTCTGAGCTATGTGCAAGGTGGAAATCCAACACAGTTGTGCAATCATTTGGACAGCTGGTTGTCCACCTTTGCAGAAATGGTTGCAGAACTAATTACAGACTTGCTTACAGAACACGTTGCACAACTGGCAGCAGAGCTAGGGAGCACAGGAACACATACACTGCCATGTGTCCAATGGCAAAAAGCAATGAAACTCCACTTCTGCACTGTTTTCCTTCAGTAATATTACATTGGATTGGACATTAGAAGTGTTGACACACTGCAGAAATACTGCACTTTGACACTGCTTTAATGATCATGGCTCCACCCTATAGAATCCTGGGATTTGTAGTTTGTTGTGGCACCAGAACCCTCTGACAGAGAAGGCTAAATATTTCACAAAACTACAAATCCCAGAATTCTATACCATTGAGCCTTGGCAGTTAAAGTGGTGTCAAATTGCATTATTTCTGCATTGTGGCAGCAGCCTACATTCGGGCTACAGACCAGACCTCTAAATTCTAACTTCATATTTCTAAACTTTTAAGATTTCTGTGGCAATTAAAAGAGAAATTTTTAATAAGCTGATGACTCATAGTGAGGGTGTTGATATTAATGCTTCGAGCATATTACCAAATCTGTAGGTCTTCACAGTGAGGCATGTAAGCATTCTTTAAACAACAACCACCTTTGTTCCAGTTCCAGAAAAAATACAGGGTTTGTCTCATCTGTTATTCTGCAGCTATGTTTTATGTATGTTTACTTGGATAAAAATCTCTGTAGATTCCATCAAACTTTGCTCCAAGCAAGTATGCAGTTGCAGTGTACATTTGGTTTGACTCCTAGCCTTACTGCTGAGTTTACATTTTTACACTCGCATGCCACTTTACAATAGACTGGCATAAGCTGTAACGATGCCTTTCTACATGAATGAACCACTAGAGGCCACTACATGCCTCTCTTCAAATAACATTCCTTCCTTGGGGAATACCTTAATTTGTGACTAAATTGTCTTTCATGTATATTTGTTTGTTTTGTAATGTTTGTAGAGAAGAGATTTTCACTGAATTTTCTCCACTTCCCCACTCATCCCACAATGATACAATTTAATGTGGATACTTCATCAATGGCAACAAGCTGTAAGATAATAGATTTCGGAGGTGGGGGGGGGGACTCTGAAAGTGAATGTTGAATGAGAGGCATTCCTACCAAAATCTCTTTAATTTCATTAAGAAGCGTATAATTTTTAAAAGCTATAAAGTATAAACTACATTGTTTATTTCTGTAAACATATATGCATATACATGTGTTTACATCCTTTGTTTGTAAAATTCTTCTTTTTAAAACCAAGAAATTAATTATAACAAAGATGACTTTGCAGAGGTATTATTTAGTTTATTTAGCCCCATCCAAGACTGGCTATGGTTTTATTAATAATATTTGATTTGCTTTCCCCCCCCAAAAAAAACTATATAGACTGTGACTTGACTTAGCTTGAAAGCAAAATATTTAATACAGAAAGCTGTATTGTTAGGATTTCCAGGAGGTCCCTGGAAACTATGTTTGTCCCACTACGCCCTCACCTGACCCACTCCTGACCCACTCCTGTCCCTGTAACATTAAATAAATAAATAAATAAAATTCAAAAACCTACCTTTTATTGAAAGCGAAACAGCCCCCCCTCCCTTTGGCTTCACTGCAGTAAATGCAGCCGTCGTAAAGCTGCTTTTACTACAGTGAAGCCAAATCCCGCTCATTCTTGCGAGAGAATGATCATGCAGGAAATTTAAAAATAAACCCCAACCTAATATCAAAAAATAAAACAAAGCCCCAAAACAGAAAAAGAAAAGCCCAAGTAACCCGGCGGGGGGGGGGGAGGGTGTCACTTACCTGGCTGTCCCAATTGAACCTGGAAGTCTTCGGCATGGACCTGCCCTGACGTCTAATCACTCACCTGTCATTCCATTATAATAATGGAACGGGCTTCTTATTCATGGATTTTCCTGTGTATAGGAGGAAGCGGAGGAGGAACAGGAGCAGAATGGGAGCATCACAGGCAGGGCCGGTTTAAGGAATTTTGGGGCCCCCTGCAGTGCTTTATTTTGGGGCCCCCATATGTTTATCTCAGGTCAATGTAACCTATCCTATTCACTGTACAGGATGTTCAGATCACAGTAGGACCTCCGTATCCATGGATTCATTATCCATGGGACACAAAACAGCACACCTACCATAGAGTCTTCCTAGAAAATGTGTCCTCCCTAGTGGTTTTCTAGGCCCTCCAAGGCAACTCTATGGTATTTTAAACCAGAAGTACCATTTTTTTCAATGGTGTTCACTATTATTCATGGTTTTCAGAATCCACCCCCCCCCAAACCAATCCCCAGTGGATAAGAGGGGCCTACTGTATTACATAATTTGACACCAATAATTTAGTTTAAAAACTATATTATAGGCACTAACATAATATTTTTAGTTTATTAGCAATTAATGTAATGATGTAGATTTCCTCAAAGAAAAGAAAGAGTGGACTACAAGCTAAACATGAGTTAGCAGTGTGATGCAGCAGCAAAAAATGCCAATGCGATTCTAGGCTGCATTAATAGTGTCTAGATCAAGGGAAGTAATAGTATCACTCCATTCTGCTTTGGTCAGACCTCACCTGGAATATTGTTTCCAGTTCTGGGCACAACAATTCAAGAAAGATACCGAGAAGGATGTTGGGAGGTCTGGAAGCCATTATGCCCTATGAGGAACGGCTTAGGGAGCTGGGCATGTTTAGCCCAGAGAAGAGAAAGTTAGGAGGGGACATGATAGCCATGTTTAAATATTTGAAGGGGTGTCATACTGAGGAAGGAGCAAGCTTGTTTTCTGCTGCTCCAGAGACTAGGACACGGAGCAATGGACTCAAACTATAGGAAAAGAGATTCTACCTAAACATTAGGAAGAAGTTCCTGACAGTAAGAGCTGTAAGGCAGTGGAATACTCTGCTGCCTGGGAGTGTGGTGCACTCACCTTCTTTGGAGGTTTTTAAGGAGAGGCTGGATGGGCATTTGTCAGGAATGCTTGGATTGTGTGTTCCTGCAGGGCAGAAGCCAATCGGATGGGATGGCTGTTGGGGTCCCTTCCAGCTCTATGATTCTAGGCTGCATTCAGAGCCTGGGAAAGTTACTCTTGGATTACACCTCCCAGAATCCCCCTGCCAGCACCCTTCTCAAGATCTGGTTGCATTGTTCCTTTTCCAGCATTCTCTAGTCCAGTGGTTCTTAACTTGGGGTCCGCAATGTCCTCACAGGGGGTCCACAAGGCTTGAAGACTGCTTGGCCCACCTCCTCCCTGTAGTGGAGTAGCCATGTGACAGGAACCAAGGCAAAGGCTGGCTGGCTTGGCCTGCACATTGCCATTCAATCCACTCCAGCCACAAACTTGCAGGAAGAAGCAAGAGTGTCTCTGAGGGAAAGTTTAATGGATGGTGTAATTGTATTGTTGTTGTTGTTAGCTATTATTATTAGGGTTTTAAATCTTGAGTTAAGTCTTGGGGCAACAAAAGATATTTAAAGGGGGTCTCTGGTAAAGAAAAGGTTAAGATCCACTGCTCTAGGCCAATGCCTCTCACATAACACTAATGGGATACTGGTGTTTTAGTGACAACAATAAAACCATTGTTCCCAGTAATATTACTCCAAATTTTAATTTATATTCTTTATACAGTATTCTTCTGTTTAAAGAGTTAAGAGTGTTGTAAAAGTTTCAGCATTGCACTATGACTATGGAGACCAGGGTTTGAATCCTTACTCAGCCATGAATACCCCACTGGCTGACCTTGGGCAAGTCACACTCTCTCAGCCTCAAAGGAAGGCAAAGGCACACACCCTTTGAACAAACCTTGCCTAGAAAACCCCATGGTAGGTTTGCCTTAGTCAGAAATGACTTGAAGACACATAGGCAAACACACACAAATGCAGGCTGAACTCAGTTGGCAAGGGAAGGGAAGGCAAGGGAAGCGAAGGGAAAGAAAGAAAGAAAGAAAGAAAGAAAGAAAGAAAGAAGCCCTTTCCAAGACAACGCTCAAATTCCCTGTCTTTCTCATAAACACACACTCACTGTCTCCGCGGTAGCAGCAAACTCCCTCCAGCTTCTGCCACGGAGGGCTGCTGTTTCTTTCGCTTTCTCTTTAGTTTTGGAGACATTTTTTTTTTAAAAAAGCTAGCAGGTTTTTGGAGGAGGGTTGGAATGTGATGGAGTCTCCTTCTTTAGAGGTTTTTAAACAGAGGCTGGATAGCCATCTGTCTTGACCCCAGCAACAAGTTAAAAAGTAAAATAACCACCCCATTGTGCATGGCAGCCCCCCCAAGATCCCCCGTGGCCCCCTGAAGACAGTCACTCACTCACACGACCAGCTGCTCTGCCTTTCCTCCTTCACAGCAATGCAGCCAGGGACTGTCTCCAAATTACAACTTCCCAAGAGCAAACCCTTTCTCTATCTCCCGCACTAGTTCAGTGCTATTGCCATGCCCTGCCTGAGGAGGGAGGGGGAAGGGGCTCCAAAGGAGCGGCCGGCTGCTGTCTCCTGGCTGTCTCCTTCATCAGATAAGGTCAGCACTCACCAGGGGCCCCCTTCACCCCCGGGGCCCCCCGCCAATGCAGATCTGGCAGACAGGTTAAACTGGCCCTGATCACAGGAGAGGGTCGATGTCGTCTAAAAGGTAAGCCTTTTAGTGATCTCCTGTCGTCCCTGTTCTGGGATGTTTTCAGCATGTGATAATCTTCTTATTTGGCTTAAAATAAGTAAAGAAATAGAAAAAAATAATAGGTGTTGGATTAGGTTTAATGCCAGAACTATACTTATTAAATATGATAGATTTAGAAAACCAAAAGGAGAAGGAACATAGATCCCTACTATAATATTTGATTATGGCAGCAAGGTTGGTTCTGGCAAAAAGTTGGAGAACTGAAGAAACTCCAACAAAATTGGAATGGTTAGAAAAGGTTATCGATTTGGAGCAGCTAGATAAATTGACAAATTGGATAAGAAACAATAAAAGATTACATAAAGACATGGGAATTATTTATAACGAATCTTAAGCAGAAAGAGGGGGTAATAAGTATAGCTGGTTTTTACAGTTAGGCAAATAAATAGAAGATCAGAATTTTTATATTGTTAAAGGTATTCATTGTTAATTCTATAAGATAAAGAATAACACTGATGGGTATATGTAGAAAGGTATAATTGTATGATGCACTTTTTTAAAGAGATACTTAGATAAGGTAATTACAGTTGTCCCTTCACATTCGCTGGGGTTTGGATCCAGGACCCCCCGTGAATACCCAAATCCGTGAATACTCAAGTCCCATTATATGCAATGGCAGAGCAAAATGGTGTCCCTTATATAAGATGGCAAAATCAAGGTTTGCTATTAGGATTGTTATTTTTTTAAGAATATTTTTCAAGCCGTGAATACTCAAATCCGTGAATGTCAAATCCGTGAATGTGGAGGGACAACTGTATATAATGGTTATATACAATGAAAAAAATTAAGGGAAGGATGAAAGTAATGCAGATTATTTGGGTTAAAGTTAAAAAGTTATGGTAATAAGGTGATACTTATTATGTAAGAGGTAAGCCATGAATTATGTTATAGAGCTAAAAAAGAACAAGTGGGAAGTCTTTTAAATTTATAAGTATGTCTTTGTCTGTTTTTATTGCCTGATTGTTAACCTTTGTTTTGTTTTGTATTTATAAGTTTTTATGTTTTGTGATAGTTATTAGTATCTTGTTTGTCATTATTTGTTACTTAATAAAGCTTTAATAAAAAAAAGATAATCTCCTTATAGTGTCCAAGTGAATGTTTCCAGGACTGCTTATGTTGCCCATGGAAATCTATGTTTACTTTTGCCTGAATTGTGCCTCTGATGCTCAAATATGTGCTGTGAATTAATCTTTTAAATTAAAAACTCAGTTTCTGCGTTCATCAAAAACTGTCATTCTTTGTGTAATTCTAAATGTAAAGACACAAACTGTTGCACAAATATAACAAGCCAACAGGGTTTTTTAATGTCATGAAAAGGTAATAAATTGTTAATTACTAATTTGTTATTGTATTTTTGCTATCAAGGATTGAAATAAGCATCTGTGAGATATGCTGTTTTAAGATGCCAAAATAACTTGGTTGGGCTTGAATGGTTATTTATCTTGATGCTGGGACAAGTACCGTTATCTGTTCTACTACACAGAGCACAATATCTTGGGCCAAACTTGAGAGTTAATGATCACTGATTCTCCCCCCCTCCCCCCCACAAAAAAGAAAAGAAAATCTTCATCTCATAGAACTGTTTGACTGGCAATCTAAAGCAACTATTCTGACTTAGCAACAGCTATGCAAGCAGTAAGCTGTGTAGTGAGTGCAATGGGAACAGAGTTGTCAGGCCTTGCTATCCTGCCAAGCAAAGCAGGTTGAAAAGATCCACTTGGGGTAACACCATATGGAAAAGAGAAAAGATCAAGGCAGGAGTTTGTATCTTAATGGTGCAGCAAGGGAAACATTTCCATTCATTTTCCCCTTGAATGGGGAAAAGACAGTCCTCACTCGAAGGACTTTTTTGGACGAAGAAAAATAACACAAGCAGCCTCTCCAGCTTGTGAGGCTGCAGCGCTGCAAAGCGCCCCTTTCGTATGACGCTCGCCCCTGCCGGTACTGTTGCGGTACCACAGGGAGAATTGAGTGTCATATTTTGTTGATTTTTTACTCACAAAAGTTGATTGTGAGTAAAAATCAATGAAATAATAATAATAATAATAATATTTATTTATATCCCGCCCCTCTGCAAGCAATCGGGGCGGCTTACAACGATAAAATGGTAGACAGTATAAAACAACCCAAAAGCCCTCCCTCCCCTTAAAACATTATTAAATTAATACAAGTTAAAATCAATATGTAATACAATATGTTAAAAACCCTTTTAAGCAGGCAGCATCTGTTTGGAGGTCTAAAAGCAACCTCCAGAGGGGGTTCCTGAGGCCGGGGTTAGCTATTCCGGAAAAGCCTGCCCGAAGAGAACCGTCTTGACAGCCTTTTTAAAGCTGTCTAATGATGTCAATAGGCGGATCTCGTCGGGCAGGCCGTTCCACAATTTGGGGGCGACAGCCGAGAAAGCCCTCTGGGAGGTAGTCGCCAGCCTAGGTCTTTGTGGCTGCAACAGATTCCTCCCAGAGGACCGGAGAGCGCGGGGAGGATTATAAGGGAGAAGGCGGTCCCTGAGATACCGCAACAGTACCGGCAGGGATGAGCGTCATACAAAAGGGGCGCTTTGCAGCGCAGCAGCCTCGCAAGCTGGAGAGGCTGCTTGCGTTATTTTTCTTCGTCCGAAAAAGTCCCAAGCCAGTACAAATCAAAAGCGTATATCCAACAAGCAAAGCAAAACAAAAATAGCAAAAAGACAGTATCACAAAAAACGCAGCATCAGACTCTATGATCAGTTTAAAGTGACTCAGAAGTTTTATTAGAAAGGCCTTCACCCTGTGCCTAAATTCTAACAGTAAGATGATGTGGGTGGCTATTCATTTTTTTTTTTTGATAAATGCATAATTATAGAATCTTTCAACTACTATAACTGCAGTAGTCTAAAGGGACACCACAAATAATGAACTGCCCCAAGTCTTGAAAAATCATATTTCTTCATACTAAACAACAACAACAAGAAACCCTGGAGTAAATCCTGCAGGTCATAAATAATGGGCACATACCTGTGGGTGTAGCCACTGGGTCTGGAGAAGGGAAGATGCAACCCTGGCCTAATTTCTTGCAACATTCAGTATCAGCCAACTCTCCTGACATTTGCTATCTAAACCACATGTCCTCCAGCTGTCCCAGTTTGGGAGGGATAGTCACAATTAATTCTCCATCATTACACTTTTCAGCTGCTTTTAAAATGTCCCATTTTCTCTCTCCTTCTCACTTTTTCCCCTTGACTTCAGCTGACTTCAACTCCTGCAAACTAGGTTCAAAGTGCAAAAAGGTGAGTTTCTCAGAGCAAAAGACTGAAAGGGGAGGCATCCCTCTTGTATGTCTGAAGCGATGTGTGACAGTAAGCCAGGAGTTCAGTTGAGTCTGGGAGCATGAGTGGACTGGAGCAGAAGGCTCCATGTGTGTGCTGTATGTTTGAGGTTTGAATTTAATAAGATTGGAAGTCTGAATGAGAATATTGCTTGGACAAAGACTGAATGAGTCTGAAGAATTAAGGAGGATATTATAAAGATCCAAGACCAATCTGTGCTAGGACTTTTTGCCAGCCGATTGCGGAATAACGAGACCACACATGTAAAATGGGGTGAAATAAAGTATTTTATTAAATTAACCTATTTAACTGCCCTCTAAGATCTTCAGCAGGGTGAGGCAACCTGGTGAGGGACCAGCTGAGGCAGTAGGTCTATGCTAGACCACACCCCTCAGCCTTCCCAGGCAAAAACCTGGGCCCTGGAGAGGAACCCCAGTTGCCTGGGGTTGCTCACCAGCCGGCCCGCTTCTGGAAGGTCAACCCAAAAGTCTCTCATCCAAGCCGCACAGGTTGGGGTGAAGGAGTATCCCTTAGGCCAACCCCAAGGCAGGTCTCCTTCTGTCCCCCCTAGGCGCCAAGACCTGAAGTGGCCCTTCCAGAGACCCTACCTTCACTGAAAATTGGTGCCAAGGTGCCCACTGAGACTACGCCTCCCCCTTTTCCACCACAGAAAGGGGCAAGCGTCTACTTGGTCTCTTTCCCCCACCAGCTCATCCAAAAGGTCCCTCAAACCCTGCTGAAGATTGCCCAAAAAGATCAAATTTCCAGCATCTGATAGATGAACCCCATCTGCTCTGTAGAGCTCGGGCCTCTTGGACACAATGTCTGGATGTGACAGGTAGTATCCAGACCCTTGGACATAGCATTTTTAATTTCCCGATTATCCCCCCTACAAGCTTTGTCAATCAGACGGGGATCCCCATCTCCTCCCCAAAGCCTTCTAGGCAGCATGGCTGACCATGTGACAGTAATCTCAGGCCACCACGACCTGATTACCCGCATATCATGGATCGCCTGAAGAATGAGTGCCTTCCCTTTTAGAAGCCCCAAATCATTCCCTCCTAAATGTATAACAAGAAGATCAGATGGAGGCCTTGGGCACTCCTCAAAAAGCAAAGGCATAAGACCATGCCAATGTAAACCCCTTCTTCCCAGCAACTCAACTGTGACTCTGTTCCCCAGATTCAGGTAAGGCCCAAAGAGACAATACCAGGCCTGTCGGGCCACCCAGTAAACCATACTGTGGCCACAAATCAGTACTCGCCACCTCTCCATTGATGGCTTAGAATCTGAAAAACAAAAGGGGAAGACAACAGGTTAATAGGAAAGTGGATGCACGTAACTCCGATAGGAGGAGAACCTCCACCGGCCAATCCCCTGGATTGCTTCCGTTGACATTCCCAATGCAAAGGCTGTGGAGGCAGCTCCAATGCAAAATGAATGAGTAGCAAAACGGACCCCTTGAAGGCCCAACCTACCTAATGCTTTGGATGTCAGTGTCCAAAATTGGTATTTGGTCAGTGGGGAGGAATCAGCATGCACAAACAGTGGACCAGGCCAAGGCCCCCGAACTCCTAAGTATTGCTGTAAAGCCCTAACTAGGCATAACTCTAGGTCATCGCATGGCAACAAGCGAAACTGCTTACCCCTGCTACACTGATCCATTTAGGAAAATAGAGAGTCAGAACAACCTGGCATTCCCCAAGGATGACATCCATCAATTCTAATGCTCTATTGGAAGCATCCCTCTTGGATGCCACCACGAGCTCACTAATCTGCAATGCGCCAAAGAAAGCTGTGAGTGCCGCTGCATGAAAAAGCAGCACCTCATAAAGAGACATGCAAATGTCTGCCCAAACCTTAGCTAACCCTTTCAATATCGCAGGGGAAAGCGGAGTCCTACTGTTGGCCCTTCGCCCCCTCTCCCTGGACCATCCCTCCAGGGCTTTCCGAATGCAGAAATCCCCTGTAGCATCTGGAACGCCTTGGGCTTTTAGCCAAAAAGCAATGGCAGAGAGCCTAATCCTTATGGGCTGAGGGGATAAACCTTTACTATATAGGAAATGACAAAATTGAAAAAGCTGTACAAAAGGGACAGGGACACTGTGCTGGAAGCCAGATTGCTCCCGGAATTGAAAAAACTCCTGCAAAGCTCTGGTATATCCCTTCATAGTACTGGGTGCTATGGACATACCTAATGCCCTCACGAGCTCAGCCTCCCAAGCCTCCACAGGCTTGCTGACATTGGATCGCCCACGGGTGCAGTGTCGGAGGCCAACTCTCTGAAGCGCTCCATCTGCATGTGGGAAAGAGCATCAGCAATACCGTTGTTAACACCCGCCACATGCCGAGCAACAAACAGAATATTAAACTTCAGACACTGCAATGTAAAGGCCTGACGAGTGCCATCACCTGAGGGGATTTTGAGGTAAGGGAGTTTATCACTTGGACGGTGGCATTGTCGCATCAAAATTGTATGGATGAATTTGATAGCTCTTCAGCCCAAATGGTGGCTGCCACCAATATTGGAAAAAAATCCAAAAATGTCAAATCAGAAACAGTGTCTGAAGCTGCCCAATTGGGAGGCCACCTACTTGCACACCACCGTCCACTGAAATAAACTCCAAGCCCCAATGATCCTGCTGCATCTGAGGCTATTTGCAGATTAGCTTTCAATTTCCGATCCTCTTGCCAAAAGGAGACACCATTAAATTGAGTCAAAAACTCCTGCCAAACATGTAAATCGGCCCTTATCTCCTTAGTGATACGGATTTTAAAATGGGGGTGTCGTACCCCCTTAACGGAATCACACAGTCGGTGGAGGAAGGCCCTGCCTGGTGCTACCACCTTACAGGAGAAATTCAAGTGTCCTATGAGGGCCTGGAATTCCTGTAAGGTGGCTTTAGACCTAGCTAAGAATTGAGCAGCCCTCTCTTTAAGATCGATTACCTTGGCCTAAGGCAACCTACAGTGTTGGTTTAACTGTGTCAATCTCAACACCCAAAAAGGTCAAAACTTGTGCTGGGCCCTCCATTTTTTCAGGTGCAAGTGGAACCCCCAATTCCCTTGTCAGTGCTTCAAACTGGTGTAATAAGTAACTGCACTGGCCAGACTGGTAAGGTCCTATTAGTAAGAAGTCATCTAAATAGTGAACCACACTGTGTAAACCTGTCCGAGTCTTCAAAGCCCATTCAAGAAAAGTGCTGAAGGTTTCGAACGCATTGCACAAAACAATGGGGAGGGCCCGATCCATATAGAACTGCCCTTTAAACTGAAAACCTAATAATTCAAAATTGTCCGGATGACCTGGCAGAAGGCAAAATGCAGATTTAATATTGAATTTTGCCAGTTCGCCCCCCCCAACCCTGCAGTCGAACTGCTCTGACGGTGGCATCGAAAGAAGTGTACTTCACCGCACACAGCTCATGGGGAATAGAGTCATTCACCGAATCCCCCTTAGGGTATGATAAATGATGAATGAGTCTGAACTCCCCAGAGACATTTTTAGGGACCACACCCAGGGGCAAGACCCTCAGGTTGGGGACTGGAGGACTACAACATGGGCCCAAAACACGGCCCTCAGAAACTTCCCATTTTTTTCTTGAACTACATGCTCCATACCAAGAACTCATTTTAAATTTTGGGCCCAAAATGGCCTCCGTACTCCTTGAAAAGGAATCCTAAACCCGAACTGAAAACCGTCAAGTAAATATTTAGCCACTTTCTTGTCGGGATAGCATTTTAGCCAGCGGCGCAAAATTTCATTGTTGATTGGGCTGGGGCCCTTTTTGAGCTTGAGGGGCAGAGCCTCCGCCCCTCCTTCCTTGACTGACTCTACCCCCACGGCTGGCTGCTTTGTTTCGGGGACAATTCCAAAAGGAATGTCCCGCTCCGCAGATTGAGCACTCATGGCTAAATCTGCAGGGTTTCTGGGTACAAAATCCATGAGAGCTAAATTCCCAACGTGTCTGTTTAGTAGCTAAAGCTGTGCCGGCTGTGGAATGAGCTGTGGAACTGGTAGCTGCCTTAACTAAATGTCCACTATGTGTTCTTTCTTCTTGAATTGGGTGACCAGGGGTCATGAGCTGCATCCATAACTGAGGATGCATCATGTCCCATCTCAACGAAGGATAAATTGCCACTCTCATCCTGAAGGCCTCATCATACAGGAGCCATGCCGGACCTGCAAAATCACCATACGCCCTGTGAATTATATCCAAGTACTGAAACATGGCTGCTGCATGATGAGGATGTGCTTTAACCACTACCCTGGCATAAATGAGAAATCTGGAAAGCCAGTGGGTCCAGTTTCTCTCCATCTTTCGTTTTTTCAGTTTCTCCTTCTCCTTCTCATCCAATTCATCCTTGTCTTTTTTCTCTGCTTCTCTATAGAGTAGAGAAAATAGGTCTATGTAGTCCCCTTTCACTATCTTGTCCCTTGTAGATTGAAACAAATGATCACATAATGGGAGGGACATTTCACCAAAGGGAATGGCAGAGTAAGCCACTGCATCATAGCCAGCCCTTTGGCAGGGACTGGCCCAACCCTTGGAGGCTAACCAATGATCCCACCACATAAGGTGACCAAGGGGACCATTGTAATAGGGACCAATTCAGTACCTGTTGGTGCAGTGGCCAAGATGAAGATACTGGCTGTGTACCTAAGCTAGTGTGAGCCATGTTCTGTGCAAGCGGCGGCCAAGGACCCCATGGCCAAGTCATACCTGTAACAGAAGTAGTAGGCTCATTAGGAGACTCACCTGAATTCACAGGATTCACAGTCTCCATCACTGGGGGTTCTGGAAGATTGACAGGAGGCAGCTCAGCGCCCACCACATCATCAGCATGCTTGGGCCCAGATGCTCCGTCCGAATGCAAGTTCCTCTCCAGGGCGTCTAGGCAAGAAAGAATATCATCAGCCACCTTCCTTTTCTTAACCTTGCAACTAGACATGGTTGCGTCCCCCTCTTGAACCCCTTGAAGCCTCTCAAGATGCTGAATCCTAGCTAGTATTGCCTTCCAATGGAACTGATCCTCCTCATCACTGGATGAAAGGGGGGCAAGTTCCACTGGGCATTGGGGTGGCTGTTTATCAGCTCGACCTTTCCCTTTACCACCTACTTTGCCTTTCTTAGGGGCTATTATGCTACCAATGGATCAACTAAGCAAGTATAATTCCCAATGGCAATACCTAGTTATTGGTGGTAATTTTATTATTATTATTATTATTATTTACAACCGCCAACCGCCAATACTTAAGCCAAACACAAGAACTGCCCTTTATGCTACAGCAAGAGGGATTAGTATCACTATTGTTATTAAACTATAAACATCCACTGCAGTAACAGTTCAAAATTAATCACTAGCCCACACTCCAACTAGCAAGAGAAAAACCCTAGAGAAATGTGAGGCCAAATAACATAAAATGGCTGCCACCTCAGCAGAATAAGCCCCTTAAAATGGCTTCCAGGGCAACTGCCCTTATCGACCCCCAGTGGCCCACCAAAGGAATTGCAGGGGCTCAGCAAAGGCACTATAGGGACTTAGCAACAGTAGCAACAGTTAGAAAAAAAACCCTGGTGGCCCGCCAGAAACTTACTAGCAAAGCAAAGATAGACCCAGGGACCAGCAGTTGAAGGTGGCCCTCTGGTGGTCCGCCAAAATCCCAAGCAAAGCCCAAAGCCCAGGGATAACCAACTGCCCACCTAGCAATATTTATAAGGGGGGGGGGAATAACGAGCCCTTCTCCTGGCCCTAAGGCACCAAATCAGGACTTGGCCATGTCAAACACCCCCAGTAGGAGCACAGCACACCTCCACCCACGGGGAGAAAGTGACCACCTACAAGATACACCCGCAATTGGTGAGTTACTTAGTCTGTGCAAACCTCCCCCCATCTTCAATGCCCCCCCCGTCTTCAATACTCCCTGCTCCTCGCCGGCACACGGGCACGACAACCTCCACTCACTGCGGGGTGCCGGTGGATGATGGATGAGCACCTAGCCCTCCAACCCCCGCTCACCCAGAAAGCAAGCAGGGGCCCGACGACGATGACAAGCAGCCACTAAAACCGTCTCCTGTCCCACCTGTCACAGCCGTGACCAGGCAAGGACAAACAGAGGGAGCCTGCCACAAGTGGCTGCTGAAAGCCTTTTCTGTCCTGCCCGTTGCAGCCGCAACCTGGCAAGAACAAACGGAGGGGAACTGCCATCAAAACAAGCTACTATTAATTATGACGGCAAGCACACAATCCTCTCCTCTTCAGCTGATCTCGGCACAGCAATCTCGAAGATCGCTCACAGCCAAAGAGGAGTAGGAGAGGGGTGGCAGGGCTTTTATGGCCTCTGGCCCCGCCCCTCTGCTCCTGTTGCAGGTGACGCCGCCTGCAACCCTTCATATTGTGGCCTCTAGCCACAGCCACAGAGCCAAAGACAGCTCCTCCCCCCAATGGCTCCACCGATTAGTGGGGAGCCGTGTAAGTTGGGTCACTACTAAGAGTGGCTATGGAAAAGTGACAGTCTGCTTAGACAGCACAAGATTTCCAAGTTACTATACATTTCCTTCAATAACATTATCCTATATTGTTTGATCAACTAAAGACTCTTAGCCATCCATTACTATCCTTATAGATAGTAAAAGGCATGCTACCATAGAAACATCGCATGATCCACACATTTGGGATAAAAGGTACATCCTTGGTTCAGGCAGAAAGAACTAAGGGAACCATAGAAGTTGGGGTGGTAGTAAGAGAGGGTGAAGGTGCCCAGTTCTGAACTCTCAGGTAAAGAGGGCTGGCACTTTGGAGTTTTCTCTCAACCACCTTGCTGTGAGTGGTCACTTAAATAGTTGGTGGCATTGTCAGAGAATCTTGCACTTTTCAGACAGCTCAGGCAAAAGTTAACTACAGAAACCTCTCTTAGCTTGGATGTTCTTCCTCAGTGATAATTTTTGCCATGTTAACCACACTCTGATGTTACTTGGCTACACATCCCAGAATTCATCTGTTAAATGCTGGAGGGTAGGAGACCACTTCTCTGGCATTGCTATATTTTTTTTCATGTGTTTGTATGTACATGCATGTGTGTGCACATGTAAGTGCCTGGGTATGAGAAAGACTGAGAAGGGGTGGGCTAGTACATAAAAAGAGCTATACAATCCTGGAACACTGCAAATTCCACCAGTGGCTTTGACTCTGCTCACCATCAGCTGCAGCCCCCAGTGTATATTTCCCATTGGTCCTTCTCAGTACTCCCTCATTGCAAAATGGTTCCCCATCCCTGCACTAGATGCAAGCCAATACTATCTTGCCAGTATTAAATCTCATTTTAGTCTTCTGAGTAGGCATGCATAGGATTAAATCCTTAGACTGCTAATAGTAACATGGCTAGAAACATATTGTTAGCTATGATAGGTATTTAATTCACCCTGTAAGAATGTTAGTTGAAATATTCTACAATACAGCTTGGAGTGCTCCAAGACTTGCCCAGTTTCTTTTACTATAGACTTCTGCATCTAAGTACCAACTTCTACTTACATCTTTCTCCTATTTAAATGTACTAACATTTATGACATTGTTTTAATAGGTGCCATAGTTTCTAAGGCTATAACCTCAGCAACTGCTACATTTTAGTATTTTATAGATTCTAAAAGTCACCATTCAGAGAACCTCAATTCTCAGGGAGAAAAAATGTGTGTCAGATTGTTGGAAACATTGGGCTCAAAGATACTTTAAGATCCAGGCTGTCTCTGAAACGGAGTCTTACACCAATTGGTTCTCTTCCTTTTGTATATCAACAGAAATAGTTTTAGGCTTAAGTAAGCCTCTCCAAGTTTTGATTATTTCATCATTTTTCTTCAGTGTGTTTGCTCAGCTGTGCTGCCACTTTTCTTTGCAAAACTGGATACTGTAGCTACCAACTTCAGTTAGCTTGTATAGACATGGTAAGGTTTGTCCCAACCACATATCCTCCCAACATTTCATAGATGAAAACAAGGACACATGTGGCCAAGTAATATCAGAGTGTGATTAAGATAGCAACAATTATTAATGAGGAAGTACAGACAAGTAGAAGAGGGTGCAGCAGTTTGGTTTTGCCAGAGTCTACAGGGAAGAGCAAGATTCCACCCCTTCTCTCTTATTCAACACCCCCCCCCCCAATGAATGAACTGAGTACAAACTGCTTTTACACTTTGAGCTCAGTTTGTAGGAAATGAAGAAGCTCAGGACCAGGGTGGGACGAAGAAAGCAAAATTGGGACATTATAAAAACAGCTGAAAAAGTAGAAAGATAGATGATTAATCAGAACTCTTCCTGCCAAATTGGGACAGTTGGAAAGTATGCCATCAGAAATATTAATACCCTTTGTTCAAACCTACCTAGTGCTTGATATGCACAGTTGTCCCTCCATATCCACAGATTTGGTATCCATGGATTTAAGTATTCACAGCTTGAAAATATTCTTAAAAAAATAATAATCCAAAAATCAAACCTTGATTTTGCCATCTTGTATAAGGGATACCATTTTGCTATGCCATTGCATATAATGGGACTTCAGTATTCATGGATTTTGGTATCCACAGGGGGTCCTGGAAATAAACCCCAGTGAATATGAAGGGACAACTGTACTGTAGTTACAAACCAGCTTCCAGAGGGACCATGAAAGTCCCCCAGTCCCCATTTACCAGGAAGCAGCCACTGTGATCAACAGGGCTGATCAGGAAAGAACTGGCTGATGCTCCTGTCCTCCCTCAGATGAGCAATCTCCAGTGAGTGCTATGGGGAATTGTGACAGGGATCCTGTTTCTGCCTGTTACACCAGAGATTGCTTCCAGGAGAAGGTGGAAACATCAGCCAGTTGCTTCCCAAGTGACAGAGGAACAGATCACCATCAACTGCAGCAGCTGCTCCCTCCTGGTAAGTGGGAATTGGGGGCAGGGGGAGGGTTGGGCCGGAATTCACAGTGTAGGACCTTAACTATAGTGCTTGTGCACCTATAAATCTCATACATAATTCTGGCCAAAATTATATATGTCTCAGTCATTTCAATGAGCCACCTCCACATTTCAGTGTTCATGATGAGAGTAAATTTTAGAATGTGCAAATGGTTTCTGACATTGTTAGCCAGAAACCAGAAATTTGCAAAGAAAAATTGTGGGAACCAAAATCATACACCTAGAGATTGTAGTTATGTTTCTCTCATTTATTTCCCAATTAAAATGACTCAGTAAACCCATTCAGACATACCTGAAAAGTTCCAGCTCCTTCCAGTTACTATAAAAGTTAATAAATGAATCATAATTTCCCACATTGTTTCCAAATTTGGGGCTTTGCAGGACTTCACTGCTCTTTTGGGGATGTTGTTTTCAAAACCATATTTCCTTCCATTCCTTTCATACAAATTTTGGAAAGAATGGTCTTCCTCACTACTAATTTTAAAAAGTCCACTGGGAACTGTCTGTCAAAGGTTCCAAGACTTGACTGCCATTTCTGCCTCAAAGTGCAATTTTTATTATAGTCCAGAAAGTGGCATTGCTCTAATCAGTACTAAAATGTTTTAAAAATTGAACCTTCTTTAAAAGTTTGCCAGCTTGCCTTAATGAGCTTGAAAGAGGTGTAGGACTATCCTCCCTTGAATTTAAGACTGAGAAACTAAGAAGAAATGAAAGAGATTACTTTTGTTGTTTCTTAACTGCCATCAAGTCAACTTTGACTTAGGAAAACCCTATGAATGAGAGACCTCCAAGTCACCCTATCCTCAACAGCCCTGCTCAGGTCTTGCAGACTCAGGAATGTGGCTTCATTGATTGAGTCTATCCATCTGGAATGTGGTCTTCCTCTTTCCTATTGCCTTCTACCTTAATGAACATTATTGTCTTTTCTAATGAGTCATGTCTTCTCATGGTATGTCCAAAGGATGACAGTCTCAGTTTAGTCATCTTGGCTTCAAGGGAGAGTCCAGGGTTGACTTGCTCTAGGACCCATTTATTTGTCTTTTTAGCAGTCTACAGTACCTGTATAACTCTTCCCCAGTACCACATTTCAAAGGAGTTGATTTTCTTCCTATCAGCTTTCTCCACCCTCCAGCTTTCAAAACTATACATAGAAATTGGAAATACAATGGCATGAACAATCCTAACTTTAGTATTAAATATCTTTACATTTCAGGATCAAGAACTTTATCAGATGCAGCAAATATGGCATCATAATGACACCAAATGAATGCAAAAGGGCATGAATAACAAACAACATCGTCCTTTTGTGATAATGTGTTGAGAGTAAGGCGTCCTTTTTTATTGATGGGCCAAGCTGTCAACAGATCACATATGGTGCTTTTTTGCTGTTCTTGATGGCATTTGAAACCTCATGCCATTGTCCTCTCAGGACTTCAGCATCAATGCCAAAACATTTCCAGGTGACAACATGACAGCTCGGTAGGGGACGCTGTTGTTATGTACCTCCCTGGTTTACTTTTAAGTTTCAAAGTGTGCTTCTGTGCTTATGTGTGCATTTTGTGTCTGTATTTTTAAAATTTACCACACTCGTGTTTTCTTGCAAGAATCGCCGAGATTACGACCGTGGAAGTGAATGGAGCTCAATTTGTGCTCCGTTAATGCTGGGGCTGCTTTTTCATGCTACCTGAAGGTAGGTCTAATAGGAAGGGGTATTGTGCCAGGACAAGTACACTTTTAGCTTTTGGTGGGATAGAAATGTTATTGCATCTTAGTCTGATGAAGTCCCTTGTCTAGTTCCTTGATAGCAGCCATTCCAAGTCCTATTCTTCCTTTGATTTCTTGGCTGCGGTCACCATTCTTATAAGGATTGAGCTGAGATATGGAAAATCTTTTACTATTTCAATGTCTTCATCATCTACTTTAAAGTTATTTAAATAATCTGTGATCGTAATTTTTTGTTTTCTTAATGTTCAGCTTCCTTTGCACTTTCTTCCTTGACTTTTTCAGTAATTGTTCCAAGTCTTTGTTATTTTCTGCTAGTAGTATAGTGTCATTTGCATATCTTAAATTGTTCCTCCAGTTTTCATGCCTCCTTCCTCTGAGTCTAATCCTGCTTTATGTATGATACATTCAGAGAACAAGTTAAACAGGGAAGGTAATAAAATGCAGCTTTGCTTGACCCCCTTGTCAATTGGAAACCATTTTGTTCCTCTGTATTCTGTCCTGATGGTCTTCTCCTTATAGCTTCTTGTTCTGAGTACAAGTTATGCATCAAGAGAATCAAATGTTGTGGTACACCCATTTATTTAAGTGTGATCCATAGTTTTTCATGATCTACACAATCAAAGGCTTTGGTATAGTTTATAAAGTGCATGCTGATTTTCTTCTGAAATTATTTGGTGCCCTCCCTTATCCAATGTATGCTTGCAATATTATCGCTGTTGCCTTTTCCTTTTCTGAACCCAGCTTGGGTGTCTGGCATTCCTTGCTACACATGTGATAAAAGTCTTAACTGTAAAATTTTGAGCATCACTTTGCAGGGGAGGTTAATGCAATGTCCTGTGGTAACTGCAATCCCTGGTATCCTCTTTCTTCGGGACTGGAATGTATATTCCAATCTGTGGACCATTACTTTGTTTTCCATATTTGTTGACAATTTTTAGTTAGAACTAGAGTCGATTCTGTATCTGTAGCTTGAAGCAACTCTGTTGGTATGCTATCTGTTCTCCCAAGTGTTCTGAGTGCAGCTTCCACTTCACTTTCTAAAACTGAAGGTTCATCTTCAAATGGTTCTTCCTTGACTGAATCTGTCATCCCTGCATTTTATACAAATTTTATACAAGATTTTATACAAATCTTCAGTGTATTGTTTCCATCAGGTTTTTATTTATAATGCATTTCCCTGCTGGTTGTAGAGCATACCCATTCTTAGCTTAAATTTCCCTATGATTTATTGGATCTTGTGGAATATATCTCTTGTTATTCCTTTTTTGTTATACATATTTTCTACTTTTATATGCATTGATTATTATAGCAGTTAACTTTGTCCCTGAGAACAAGTTACTGAACAGTTTTCAGACTTCAGATTTGTCACCTTTTATGTTTGCTTCTTGTCTGTCCTTAACTGTTTGAAGAGTTTCATTTCTCATCCACTGAGACTTCTCTTTCTTTTTTGCTGTAAAATGTGTGTTTTTGCATTCCTCCCTGACAATGACCGTGGCTTCAGTCCAGAGTTCTTCTGGCTCCCATTTAATTAGGCTTAATAGTACAAATCTAATTTTTTTTACAGTCTCTTTAAATTATACTGGGATGTTCTTCAGGTTGTATTTTGGCACAATGGTTGCTTTAGTGTTCTTTAGCTTTACCCTGATTTTTGATATTAGCAGTTCATGGTCTGTGCCAAAATCTTCTCCTGGTCTTGTTTTTCAGAGAGAATGGAGCTTCTCCATCTTCTTCTTCCAAATATGTAATCTATTTTATTTTTATATTGACAAGCATATGATATCCATGCACCGTATATTCCATCCATGTACTGTATATTCCGGCGTATAAGACGACTGGGCTTATAAGATGACCCCACAATTATCAAGTAAAAATCTAGAGTTTGACATATATTCATCATATAAGACCACCCCCCAATTTGGCTAGCTGGCTGGCTGGGGGAGCCTTGCCAGCTGATCCTCTTTGTTTCCCAACTCACGAGGATCTCCTTCTGCATTCGGAAAGCCAACAGGATCAGCTGGCAGGGCTCTCCCAGCCAGCCAGCCAGCTGCTATATTCGCCCCTCTCTTCCACCTTCAGTTGCTCCCCAAAGGGGTTGAAGGCAGAGGAGGGGGCCGAATGAACCCAGTTTGCCTCGGCCATTTGCCCCTCTCTTCCACCTTCCAGTCACCCTTGACTCGAAGGTGGAAGAAAAGGGCGAATATACCCGGTTTGCCTCGGTTTGCAAACGGAAGGAAGATGGAGGGAACGGAGCCACCAAGGCAAACCATGGCATTTGCCCCTCTCTTCCACCTTCCAGTCAAACTTGACTCGAAGGTGGACGAAAGGGACGAAAATGCGCAGTTTGCCTTGTCCACCCCCCTCCCTCTGTCTGCATTCTCTTTGGAAGGGAATGAAGATGCGGGGAATGGGCAGCGGCCATGGCAAACTGCAAGATTTGCCCCTTTCTTCCACCTTCCAGGAAGGTGGAAAAAAGGAGGAAATGTACCCGGTTTGCCTCAGCTGCTGTAAGGGTGGCTGGAGTGGGTGGGCTTTCCAGCCAGCCACCCCCTCCCCGAGGCTGCAACCGGGAGCCTGATCACACCTTCAGGGAGGGTGAAAGGGTGGCTGGAGGGGGGCTTTGTTGTGGTGGCGGTGGCAGTGCGGAGCACCTGCTGGTGCTCACGGAGCCTGGAATTGCCACTGCCACCACAAGTTGGGGCTCTATGTGAGGGGTCCCACACATGACGGGCCCCCGCAAATCCTGATGCCAGCCCTGCCCACAACCCAGCCATCGCAGCTTCATGTAGAGCAGGTGGGTGGAGGGTAGAGGACTTTCCAGCCCATACCCGCCCTTCACGGAGCTGGGATTGGGGTCCTGATTGGGGCTTCCTGAAGGGTGGGAGGGGGGAGGGTAGAGGGGGGCTTTCCACCCCACACCCACCCTCCACAGAGCCAGGATCAGGTCCCGATTGGGGATTCCTGAAGGGCGGGAGGGGGGAGGCTTTCCACCCCACACCCGCCCTTCACAGATTCAGGATTGGGGTCCCGATCGGGGCTTCCTGAAAGGTGGGAGGGGGAGGGTAGAGTGGGGGCTTTCCGCCCCACACCCGCCCTTCATGGAGCCAGGATCGGTGTATACAGTATACCCAGTAATGGTATACAGTTACCTCTTTGGTTGCTTGAAGAATGTGTATGTGATCAATAAATTCTTGGTCTCACAAAATCTTATCAGTCCCTTTCCTGATTCATTTCTTGATCCTAGGATAAATTTTCCTACAGTCTTTGATTCTGCTCTGCTTCCTACATTTCCATTCCTCTCACCTATGATTGACAAGCCCTGTTTTGGTATTTGATCAATTCCTCCTGGACTCCAACACAGAATATTTTAATTTCTTCTTCTTCTGCCTCTGTAGTTGGAGCATAAACTTGGATTATAGTTATATTGATGGGTTTTCCCTGAAGTTTTATTATGATTAGATCAGATTTTGCATTATATCCTTTGACTACTTTTGCTACATCTATCCTCGCTATTGATGCCACCCCATTTCTTCTTATAATTTCATTTCCTGAGTAAAACATTGTGCAATTAATTGACTCAAAATGTCCCATTCCTGTTCATTTTAGTTCACTCACCCCAAGTATTACAATGTTTATACATTCCATTTTTAGTTTTACTATATCGAACTTCCCCTGATTTACGCTTCTCACTGTTGTGCAGCTTCAGACTTTCCTTTCACTTCTGAGTATGTCAGCAGCTGAACATCTTTTTGACTTGATTCTAGTTTCATCATTAGCCACAGAGCTACTCATAGTTGCCCTTTGCTGTACCCTACTAGTTTGTTGAGTGCCATCTGACCTGGGACTCTAATCTTCTAGTGCTATCTCTTGTTTCATATTGGATTGTTCCATCATAGGATTTTCATGGTGAAAAACATTCAAAAGGGATTTAGCATGTTTCCTTCTCCACAGTACTAACAAATGTTAGCTATGGTACCACTGCCATTGTCTGTGAGAGATCCTCCACTACTCTTGCTGCCCAATAGTAGTGCCATTGGTGTTTGGTTAATTTTACCAAATTGCATTTATTTATATTTTCTTTTCCTGAACATCATAAGTGTGCATATAGAGTTTTCCTGTTTTGGGGGTACTATATAGTACCTTTCCCTGAACATCATACATTTATTTACCGTATATTTTGTAACTAATGTCATAGTTCCTGCTCCTGCAGTCACGCAGGGCCCATTTCATTTTTTGCTGCTTTTTCTTGGGTATATTTAAAAAAACAAAAACAAAAAAAACACTGTACTGGACCCTACCCCATCTTCCCCCTATCTTAGACCCATCTTTGCTCCGGGGTTCATGAGGACTGCCTGGGGGCAAAACAGGGTAAAGCCCTGCATCATCAGGACTGCAGGGCTCCAAGATGGGGCAAAACTAGGTAAATTGCTTGTGCAGACAAGCCCTATAATATCTCCACAGAATCATCTCTTGACCTATTAAGACAACAGTGGTATTCACAGCAAACCTTATCTGTTAAACAAATGCATAAATGAGGGATTATGGCTGTAAGCTAACCTTGCTTGCCTCACATGGAATAGTTGTATCCAAATAGAGACATATTGGGCTTAATGGATACATGCCCATAAATGGTGGCAGGAGGGTAACCCTTCTCCCCCTTTCAACATATGAACACCATTAACATTTAACTAAACCAGTTTTACCCTTCAACAAAGGCTATACAATTCCAATGAATTCTTGAACTGACTGACCTCTGTTTTTTCTTTCTTTTCTCCATAACATTTCAATCATTCTTGAATTTATTTTCATGTTGATTGTTATATCTGTTCTAACTTTTAAAAAATTCAAGATAGAAATATGTGTGGCAAGGCCAGGAGGCCAGCATGGTCTGGCTCAGCCAGAATGAGGCAGAGAGACTGAAGAGGCAAAGGCCTGCAATGAGAATGTGGTTCTGTGGTTACCTGATAGTGTAAGTGACTGAGAATGTAGAAAAAGAGAGAAGAGATGAGAAACAGGTCTTGCAGCTTGAAGAGAAGGATGTGAGGATAGAGGAACTAATAAAAGTTTTCAGCCTCACATTGGAGATTCCAAAATAGACTAGTGAGAGGTGTCTTTCTCATTGAGAAGTCTGAGAGAATCTTGCCCAGTCCTCTGATGCAAGGGGTGGCTGAGAAGGCTGGGGAGGGGGGTTGCAGAGAAGAGGAGGACACCATATTATTGATTAAATCCTTCCTTTAAAATTGCTTTTAATTTGTGTTATTTTTGTCATCCGCTTCTAAAAGGTCAAGAGTTCAACACTGACTTTCTGTTTCTTTTTTGGGGGGAAACCTTACTATTCACAGAGCTCAATATCAAATCTATTGGCTTGGTGTTATTAATAACTGCCTTGAAACCAGATCTGTTTAATTTCTGTCACATAGGAATTTCAGTGCTTAAGCCTTCTCTAAGACCAAATGAACTACCCAATCTTTAGGAATCTTCTGACACAAATCCAGCAGCTGGGAATAATCAGATAACACTGTGGGCTGAGCACACACATAACCTTAATTCTCTCAGGGGAGGGGCTTACAGCAGGGCTACTGAACACATGAGTGTTAAAGTTGGTTCACTTTTTTAAAAAACAAAATACTTTCCAAATATCTGTCAGACCCCCAGCTGTTTTTCCAGAAAGGAACTGTTGAATAGACAAACAGATTAAAAAAAAAAGAAGTGACAGACTTTTCTAATAATATCAAGATGTTTGATACATATTACTCATTCTATTCATATTTTACCATATTCCTCCATTCCCACGTTGGACTGTAAAATATGCATTGCTGATTATAGTGTACAATTGCTAATAACCCACAAACTCTATTAATTGTGTCAGAGGGATGGGTGAATTACTTTGTTTCTCAGCCAGGAAACTTTTGCACAACATCAATGGATTTGAAACAAAATCCATTTGCATTTAATGAATCTTTTAAAATGTATTTCCTCTTCAATATCTCCTTGCATGTCATTATAAAACCTCTCATTTTACAGATATTATTATTATGCTTTATGAACTGATAACTGGTTCAGATCATTTAGGAAGTACAAAAGTTGGTAGGTTCCAAAGCACATGTAGTGGAATAAGACAATGCCTATCAGGATTTGTAAATATTAAACTTTAACATTATTTTGAGCATTTTGAAGAACTTTCGAACATTTCCAAAATTGGTCATAAATCAGATGGAAAGACCTTGTATTTTTTTTTTAAGGAAAAAAAAGTCAAATGTGGGACAAAGCAAAACTGACAGAAAGTTTTAGGTGCTTACCTTTTAACAGGTTGGCTTTGAGTCGCTATGTTTGAGATGCTGAATTTGGGTTGCCACTTCTCTTTCCAGATTGGCTCTTCACCCATGATAGATACATGGTAGCCAGGTAAATCATGTTCCTCTTTATACTCGGAATAGCTGTTATCTATTGAATTCATCCAGTGCAAATGTGATGCGAAGCCCTCCCTCCTCTCTGTGCATTCATAGCATCAGAGAGAGAGGAAGGAAAGCTCGTGTGTTTGTACAATCTGAGACACACTCTCAGGGGTTCCTCTAGCCTAGAAATCCCTTGGAACTATGTCTCTCTTCAATGGCTGCCACCACCCGCTGAGTCTCTCCCCTTTCCACACAGTGCAACTTGAAGCTGTGCAAGGTTCTGATTAATCCTTGAAAATATCACCACCACCCCCTTTGTCTATCCCAGAGAGTATCAAGGTAGCTGCCCAAGCCAGGCACATGTATGTGGATTTTGTAGGAAAACAGAAAAAGCTTTATTTCTAGTTCAAGGAATTAAACAGTTAGTACGGAGAGAAAGCCTTCCCTCCAGGTCCCCAATTTAAAAGTTACATAAAATAGCATTCAGTCAGAGGATTAAAATAATTTTTTTTAATTAATATCTTTATTAAATTTAAGTTGAATAAAAAAAGAAAAAGGATAACAAAAAGAAAAAAGAATAAATACAATTGACACAACATAGAAAAGAATTAACAAACAGGAAAAAAGATAAAAGAAAAGATATATAACAATGTAACAACAACAAAGGAAACAATTAAGAATTAACACATTAAAAAAGACTTCCAAGTTAGTTTAAAAAACTAACACACTCCTAGCTAAACACATTCTCTTAAGCTAAGAAGACACTAATTTACATTTATGAGGTCAATGGTATCAGTCTGTGGACATTTTCAGACATGTCTTACCGTGCTAGAATCAAGCAGGAGAGCTTCAGTGCTGCCACACTCCAGGGACTCCATTTCAGACGGCGCCGTCCCTCTGGTGAAATCATCCATGTCACTTCCGTTTAGGATTGGAGGCAGCCATGCCATATTTTATTCACGGACAATTTCCATGAATAAAATCTAAGCAAAATATGGTGAGGCCATCTCCAATCCTAAAAGGAAGTGACACAGATGATTTCACCAGAGGGACAGAGCCATCCGAAATGGAGTCCCTGCCGTGCGGCAGTGCCGAAGCTCTCCCGCTCGATTCTACTGTGGTAAGATGTGTCTGAAAATGTCCTGTGTCCCAGTTGGGATGGGCTAGGCTCATGCTTATCAAAGCCAGCCCAGCTGAGTCTCTGATGATGGAATTCAGAGTCATTTAAGAAGCCTGCTCCCCCAGACTTCATGGCATCCCTTGTGGCTGCTTTTTATCACTCCTCAGCCATGTGTCTGGTCTGCTTCTTCAGACAGTCTCAAGACCATGTGTCGAAGACAAAGGAATCCAGAAACTCAAAACTCCATTAGCTAAATGTGATTGGCTCTCCAGTCAGGTGATGCGGTGTCATGTTTAGAAAATGAGGGTCTCAACCCCTGTATTACCTTTTGTCTTGGAAAGCAAGGAATGGAAATTTACAGATGATGGGAAATCTAGTCCTTGCAGATGAGATCTGGATCCATGATGGAGCTGCAGAAGTCACTCCATCATGACAGCAAATAACAGATTTGGAGATATACATGGAAATAACATTTGAATACTTTAGGAAAACAATATGAGAAGCAAGCTTTTGAGTGTTCAAAAATTTTAGTGAGGAGAAATCTCCTCAAACAGCTTTCACAGATTTTCTTCCTAGTCAACATAGAGATTTGCCTCCTAAGGTAATGTGGTGAGAGGATGCATGAGAGCCAAAAGAGGATATGAAAAGTTATGGCCTTCCAGATCCTTAGCTGCTTCACTCCCATCCCCCACCCTATCAGGTGAGGTGGTCCAATGGGTGAGGAGGAGGAAGGCAGGGATCTCTCCTCCCCTACTCCTGAAGATTTTTACCCACACAAGACCTCTTTGAAGACATCTGATAGGAGGGAGAACACTGATAAAATTATTCATTCTCCTTTGCATGAACAAATAATTTAATACAGCATATGTCTATTAGGAGGGATTCTGTTTTTTCAAATGAAATTACCATTTTTTAAAAAATTAAAGATTTTAAAATATATACTAAGAATTACAAAATTTTAAGAAAAGAAAAAAGATAAAAAACCTAAACTACAATAAAATAGACATTTAAAAAGTTCAGAACAAAGATTTTAAAACAAAAGAAAAAGAATAGAACAGGAGAAGAAAAAAGTGACTTCCGATCTTGCTTGCAACAGTTATATATACATATAGTTATTCATACGTTTCATTCCAAAATTGCAACATATTTTCTTTTTTCAATAGCTTATTCTTTCTAATCATCAGAACCAAAAAATACCAAGTTATTTTCTTTCCAGTCTCTGAAAAATGTTACTAACTAACCCAACAAGACATTTTGTCTACTTTTGCTAAAGCTGTCAGTTTCATCAACCATTCCTACCATAACAGATAGTGCTGAATTCTTCCAAAAATACATATACTATAATTTTGCTGCTGTGGTCATATATTGGAGTAATCTTCCATGACTCTTTTCCAACCGTACATCCACCAATCCCCAAAAAAGCTCCAGTTTTAATTGATTATTAATCTTCAACCTGCATCAATGTATGTATTTGAATCCAATTTTAAAGCATTTTTACATGTCCGCCACACATGATAAAACATCCCTTCATGTTGTTCACGTTTCAAACAAACATTAGATAACCTTTATCCATTTTAGACAATTTCCCTGGCATCATATACCAATGATACATCATTTTATAAAAATTGTCTTTAAGATCGTAACATAATTTAAATTTCAACCCCTTTAACCACATGTTTTCCCATGAATTCATCTGTATGTTATGACACAGTAGCACACTGGAACCTGTGAGCATATCAAGAGGTCCAGGCAGCAAAGTTGTTGTAGCAGAGCTTTCATTCTCCAGGCAAGGAAATAAGCACACAGACAGAGTCTTACTTTACGGGAACATAATATAGGAATATTTAGAGTGACTCATAGACTCCTCTCTTGAAGACTACATTACACAGCATACAGTACAGTACAATCCTGTCACTGCAAAGCCCAGATAGAACTGCTAACAGTCACATAGCACAGAGTAACAGGATACAGAGACTTTGGTACTCACACAGATACACTCTCTCTCCCATAGAGGTAAGAGTTCCTGCCAAGGTTAGTTTCCCAGGGCTTTATTGACATACTCAGGCCAGCTGCATTTAGCCTCTCATCACTGGCCTCTGCAGGCTGTTATATGTAACACTTGCTCTTTACAGTATAATTTATCAGGAAACATGTCCCATTATCCTGACATGTTATAACCAAAATTCTAATCAATGTCAGTTCTGGAAATAGTTGTCGGTTTACCTACAAAACAACTCCATTTCTTTTTAAAAATCCTGCTGAGATTAATTCTTCACCTAAATGTTTGTAGATAAAATATTTTGTATCCTTTTTTCTAATAGGTGTTTCTTCTAGATGAATTGCATCTTGTGTTTGTTTGTTTGTTTCCAAATAATGAAATATTTGTTCACTTTTGAGGGACATTTTCTCCATTTATATTCTGTGTTAAATATTTGTCATCCATAATTAAGTCTATAGTTTAGAAGGATCTATACCTGTAACAGTGTAGGAAAATCCTCTTCCATTTCCTGTACACTTGTCACTGCAGAATCCATTTGCATTTCATCACTGTTGCCTTTGAATTTTTCCAGATATTTTTTGCTTTTTGTGCAGAATTCATTTGAAACCTTTGTTGTTTAAAAGTAAAAGCCACTCCTTCTACTTTATCCCATCTATAAGGGAACTTGTTCTGTTTATATTTATCTCTCAGGAAGAAGTATTCTTTTCTCTTACATTATATCCTAATGGGAATTTCCTTAACCACTATGGCACCTGTCTTATCCATCTTCAATCTGGTCTCAAAGTGCTGCTGTAAGACCTGATCTCTATTTTTCCCCTAACAAAATAGAAAAGTACATCCCTTGGGACATATCTTAATTTTAGAAACTGTATCAATCCTTTAAACTTTATCAATCTCTTATCCCATATCATCTTCATTTCATTCAAAAAAAATTGCTAGAGATTTAGTAATCTTTTTTCTAATGTCCTCTCCATGATCTTCCTAAAGCACTCTAAACTTCAAGCAAAATTATTTTTCTCTCAGTTCTAGCAATGCTAAATTGTCCAAATCATTTTTTATATCTTTATTTATACTTTCAGATTTCCTTCCCAAAATTTCTACTTTGTCATTAAATAGGTTTACATCCCCATCCATTTGCTGTCCTGATTCTTTAATTTCCTTAAACTTTTTTCAAATTTTCTTTCACTTCCTCTCTTATTTTCAACATATCTTCCTTTCCCCCCATATCATTTCTCATGGATCTAATCCCTTTAAACAAATTCTGTAACACTTCTGGAGAACTTCTCCTTCCTGGAAGTTGGTCTGCAAGCCCTTTCCTCGATTCCATAGTTTTTGAACAGTTCTCATATTCAGTGGATCCAAATAAAAATGTAACAATTACAGGGCTAGTAATAAAAAGGAAGCCTCTGGGTTTTTTTTTTCTAAATTGCCTTTCCATTAGGTTAACAATGAAGTCCCAATGCAGCCTCCATAGTTCCAATGACACCATGTGGCTATTCTTAATCTTGTCCTCTTGTTTTGTTACTTCTACCAGTTTGGCCACAGAAAGGTGGGGCTGAGCACATCCTAACTGCATGGATTCTCCTGAAAAGCTATGGAGAGAACTGCAGAAGTAATTGGAGGTGTCACCAAGAACTGGTCCCACCAGTTGCACAGTAGCCTCCTGTCTGGCCTGTCTGCACACTGTCAGCTGAGCATAAATCCTGGTGGCCTGTTCAATCAGCAAAGCAAGAGAGGCAGGGGGTTAAGAGTGGGCCAGCTCATCCAACACCAGGTCTGAGAGCCCAAAATGATACTGCAACTGAAGAGCACTATTGTTCCAAGTCAAGTTTTGGGCTATTCACTGGAAAGCAGTGGTATACTTTGCCACTGACCCTCTCCTCTGCCTCAGAATCCACATGCAATGTTCTGAAGTTTCCATCTTCACAGGATCCCCCCAAGTGACTGTCATCTCCTGTACAAAAGTGTCCAGGTTATTCAGGAGAGGACTGTCCTGGGTCAAGAAAGGGGTAGCCCATTTGTTAGCAGGGCTTTAAAGTAGGCTCACCAGGAAGGCTACTTTTTGAGTATCTGTAGGAAAGTCCTCTGGCTTCAGTTTAAAAGCTGTCCATTGTATGTTCCAGAAAGCTGTCCATTGTATCTTTGTCCCAGAAATTTTTTTTATTTTTTTATTTTTTTATTTTTTTGGCACAGCAGCAAAACATTTGGTCCAACAGGCAGGTGGTGGAGCAGGCCCTTGATTAACTTGGGCTTGCAAAGCAGTCACAGCCTGCATCAGCTGAGTTGTTTGACTGAGATGCAGCTGGTTTTGAGTTTGCACCTCCTCCATGGTTTCTTTGCCGGCTTAAATTGGTCAGTGAGCAATCTGTCTGAGAAAGCTAGATACCAGCAAAGTATAAACAGCAAAATCTGGGAAAGTAGCCAACTGTTAATTAGCACACAAGAATGGAAACTCAGTCCTGAAAAGATTTAGTCCAGTAACACAGTCCAAAAAGTCAGGGGGTTACGGCAGTCATCATGGGTCCAAAATAAGTCGGTGGGTCAACAGGATCAGGCAGCAGAGTAATCAGGAACAGTCCAAGATCTAAGCACGAGTCAAGGCAACAGGAATCAAGGCAATAGGAGTTATCAGGAAGCTTTCTCCAGGAAGATCAGTTGATCTCTGACAAAGCCTCCACATTTCCCCAAAGCATATATATAGCAATCAAGGCTTTGCCAGGTGCATCTTGACAAGCAGGTATTTCTCATAAAGCCTCAGCAATCTTCTTCAAACTTCCTTTTGAGATTGCCGCTGGCTGAATGATGGTGGAGGTTAGTTCGTCTCTTCTTCATCATCCTTATCTGAATTGGCAGGGCTCTCTGCTGGGACTGGTGCCAACCCACTAGGGCCAGGCTCTTCCTCTGCTTGAGCCTCCAGGTTGGCAAGGTTTCCTGCTGGCGAAGGTGTAGATAAGCCTGTGCCAGGGTCCATAGGGCTGTTCCCTGCCATGTCCTCCTCCTCCTCTGATTCCATACCCTCATCAGATTCATGGGACATGACAGTTACTTACTTTTAAAATAAACCATCCACATTGTCATGGAGTTCTGCTCTCTTTAACTAGTCAGATTCAATATTCTCATTTTGATTTCTCCTTTTGAATTACTATCCCCTTTATCCATTTGTAACTTTGTTGAGCCACAATCTTGTTAAACTTTTCACTTTCAAAATAAAATTTATAGTCTTAATTTCCCCATTTCTTCCTTACAAAAAGTAGGCAACTAACTGAGATTTTAATCTCACTGCCAATCAGAAGCTCTCTCTTCAAATGTAAATTAGATAGTTAAAAGGTTATTAAGAAAGTGAGGATTTTAGCAGGTCCAGTGTCCATTAAAGGCTTGTTTAAACAGCTTGAGCCTAATGTTAATCCCAAGTCTTCCTCCCCTGCTGCTTGACATGCTCTTGGCAGCTAAATTTCCAGTTGTCCCCTCGTGAGGATCAGAATTTCAGCACACATGTGGGTAATCTCAAATGCTCTCCTTGTTTGGAGAGCATTTTTACTGTCTGGAACTTGCCTCATAGCCATCTATGGCTAATTGCTGCCTAATCTTTCCCTGCCACAGAGTTCATGCAGTAATATGAGCTTGCCTCAGTCCTCACCGAGAAGTCCTACATGAAATTACCATTTTTTTGAACTTGGGCCCTGCTTTAGGAGAAAGGTGGCATATACTCTCTGGCTTTTCTTTGCAAATGAAGATTCAGGAAGGACTCATCCCACATTTTCTACAAGTGTGCTGATGACTAAAAAGGCCAATCCGAGATAGACAAGTCCAGTTGCAGAAAGCACAGCAGAAGGTTTCCTTGGGTGATGTTTCCGTGTTGTGATTCTTTCTGCATTGTCGTTTCTCTTCAAGACTTGTTCGGCGTGAGTTCTCAAATAAGACTGCTGCATTGTGGATAGTGTGTCTCCATGCCTCCCGATGTGAGGCCAGGGTAGACCATTGTTGGTGATCAATTTGGCCGAGCCTGAGATGTTGTTTCAGGGAGTCCTTGTATTGCTATTTTGGAGCACCCCTCTTATGCTGACCCATGGTAAGTTCACCATACAGTACTATTTTGGGGAGGCAATGGTCCTCCATCCTAGAAACATGCCCTGCCCAGCGCAGCTGTGTTCTCAATATCATGGCCTCAATGCTGGTGATCCCTGCCTGCTCAAGGACAGCAGCATTCATCACATAGTCAGTCCAGTGTATATTTAGGATTGTGTATAAACAGCGCTGATGGAAGCATTCGAGGAGTCGTAAGTGGTGGCGATAGGTGACCCATGTTTCAGATCCATAAAGGAGAATAGACAGTACAATGGCTCTATACACACTGATTTTTGTGTTTCGCCTCAGGTGTTTATTACTCCAGACTCTTTTGTAAAGTCTTCCAAAAGTGCTATGTGCCTTTGCTAATCTGTGATTGATCTCTTTGTCAATTTTGGCATCTGAGGAGATGATGCTTCCCAGGTATGTGAACTGCTGAACGGACTTAAGCACAGAGTTGCTGACAGCAATGTGGGGATGGTTGTGTTCGTCCTGTGGTGCAGGCAGGTAAAGAACTTCCATTTTCTTCAGGTTGACTTCCAGCCCAAACAGGTCTGCAGCTGTTGCGAAGCAGGATGTTAGGCACTGCAGAGCTGCTTCTGTGTGGGCAACAAGGGCAGCATCATCAGCGAAGAGCAGCTCACGGACTAAATAGTTTAGAGTCTTAGTGCAAGCCCTCAGATGGCTTCAGTTACACAAGCTGCCAAGCTTGGCAGCATATACATTGCATAAGTAAATATATAAAAAAAGAAATTACCTTTTTTTTACATTCAAAGGAAAGAACTTGACAATTTTAAAAAATAAACAAACCTTGAAACATGGGAAAAAGCAAAACTGGCAGATTCAAATATCCCTAAAGTATTCTATCTGTCTATTTTGTCAACTTCTCATTTGATGTGTTAGTAATGAATGCTTCTAATGAAAAGCAGTTGTCTTTCTCTGAGTGACTGTCTTTCTTCCACAGTATTAGCAATTTAATAATGAATGTGTTACATTATCTGATTAACCCTGTAACTAGGCAACAGATGGGTGAATCTGTCAGTTTATTTCAGTTTACTATATTATTTATCAGTTTTCCATTTGCTCTCCATCAGATGTATGTATATATATATATATATATATATATATATATATAAGTTATTGCTATTTTAATAAAAAAATTGACTATATATATATATATATATATAGAGAGAGAGAGAGAGAGAGAGAGAGAGAATCATTTTTTTATTATTATTGAGTATATATAATCAGCCCTGAAATTCACAGGAATTTCTACATATATTTCTCTTCCCATACACATTTTTGGAAGCATGTTTGTCTAATATACTTTTTTTTTTGCTAGCATTTCTCCTTATATAAACTTTTGAGGAAAACTCCCCATTAATATATTCCCACCTTTTTGTTCTGAGAATCTGAAGAAGCACAGAATCTTTGGAAGAACACATACTGAAGGAGAGCCGGAGTTGGTTTTGTATATTGATATGGGAAGCATGTGCCTGGCAAGTTCAGATCAATATGTGAAAAGAACAAAATTCTTTCATATCCCTATTTGCAATTCCCTATCTGTGGTGTGTGTACTTTGTGTAGGGTGGGAGCACAACATAGGATTATTGGCATCAGCATGACGAATATATTTTGGAATGGACAAAAGTAAGTTACAGACACACCTGGCTTCTTTCAGAATCCCCACAGGGATATGCCACAACATGAACAAAAATATAACCTATAGAATAACTCAAAACCTAATGTATTATCTCTGCATTTGGACGTTGACACAGACTGCCCCAAGAAATAAGATGTCTGAAGGAACTACGGTCAAAAAGCATTTATTGCCTAATCCAGCAAGCTTAAAATAATGTGGAATGAACAATAAACTTGATGAAGGAAAGGGGTTGATGGTTAAAGTCTTAGCTAAGGATACATACTTGTCCGATATTTAAGCTTTGAGACAGGCATTAACTTCCATGATATCTGTTTAAGTTGTTTTGGAATTAGACAAAAGGAATTTCCTCATCACCTTTTAGTTACATTAATTGTGTCTCATCCTCTACTGAATGATATCTAGCTTATTTCTAGTAAACATTACAATGTGTGTTGAAATTGTATTTAGTCCAATTTATACACTGAACTTATTTTTAATGTATGCTGTCTATTCTGTTATGTTCACAATAGACCCCCCGGGGTGGTCTACCTTGGACTGGAGTTTCTTTGTCTATAGAATCCCTGCTGCTCATGAGAAGAAACTTGGGCGAGTTCAATCATGTTTCCACTTCTGCTACTGAAGGAGATTCTGAGAAAACATGAACACAATGCTTCAGAATTTAAACTTAAAAGCCATGGTTTATAAATAATTTCCAGACTTTCTGTCTCATTGGCAGAGACCTTGTGGTTAAATGCTGGGTCATAGCATCAGGAATCATAAGCAGAGAAATATTGATTGCATGTTCTTTATAAAAGCTATATGATTTCCTATCAAGTCAGGCCCAGCCCTGCCACTAAATAAGGTGACAGGCCAGAGATGCTGAGGAACAGAGGGGGCCGCCCCTGGCTATTTCCCTTTGTTGGTGAACCAAACTATGTATACCCTCTGGCAACTTAGGTGTCTGCCTCAGGTATGGCAGCTATCCCATTGTCCCTTTCAAAGTCAGAATTAACTATCAGTCCAGTTGGCTTCTCCATATGGAATAGGGGTGGATGCCATCTTGCCTTTTGCCTCAAAAGCAGCAAAGCGTCTTGGGCTGCCCCTGGTCCATGAAGAACACACAGCTTTTCCACAGAGTTAGATTGTGAAGTCAAATAAGGAAGTCTGTAGGGAAATCCCATTTTAGAAAACTTGGGTCCACACTATCTAAAAACCGATATGAGTCTGTCCAAGTTTTAAGGTCCTTAGGGGAGGTCTTTGTTTCAGTCTCAACATTGTCACAGGACATGGGAGAGAGCCTTCTCAGTGGCTGCTCCTAGAGTGTGGAATTCCTTCTACTGGAGACTAGATTGGCTGCCATTCTGTTCTCTTTTCATTGGTAGGTAAAGATCTTTCTGTTTACCCAGACCTTTGACTATTCACTGTCTGTTGCAGATCCTTTAACTGGAGTGTGTGGTTGTTTTAATCTATTCTAATTTATATTGGGAGCCACCTTGTGTCCTATATTGATATAAAGATGGGAACTTAATTGATTAATCCAAATAAACAATTAAATAACAAGGAGAACATTGGCCATGAAGCAACTATCCAAAATTTTGGTCACAAAGGAAATGTTTTTCAGCTCGTTTGTAGGAAGACATTACAGTAGTAATAAAAGCTCAGTTTTGTAAGACCTTAGTAATACTAATTAATAATTAGTGATAAGGTCTTAGTTGTGTAAGATCTTAGCAATACTAATAATCAGTAATAAGCTCTTAGTTGTGTAAGACCACCAAACAGCCCACTTCTTTCCCTGAAAGCTGTCTTAGGAGGGGTGATTTTAGCGAGTAAAAGCACTTGGGATTTTTACCCTGTACAGATCCATAGTCTGCTTCTCCGAACAGTCTTCTTTAATCTGTTGCCTTTCAGATGCTTTGGACCAACACCCATCAGTCTTAGCCTGCATGGCTAATGTTCAGGAATGTTGGGACCTGTATTCCAAAACATTTGGAAAGTGCCAATTTTGGAATTGCTGTTTCAAACTCAAGTCTGTAACTTGTTGGGTGGAAAATGGTAGGGTTTGAGGAAGGAAATGTTCAGGGAAGTGTTCAGGGAAGTGTTGTACTTTCTTACAAATATTAAGCTCTTGGATCCTTGGAATGAGGGCCAGCAAATCATGCTAGCAATGGGACAATGTCTTCTGCTACCCACAAGGCCAGAAAGCTAGTTTAGGGAATGCAGGGCAGCTTTCTCCTGCCATGATCAGGAATGGCCAGAGAACAAGAGCAATGCTTGGCTGGCTGACATCACTACCTCGCTCTTCCTAAGGACAGAGCCAAAAGAGAGCAAACTAGTCTCTGTAGCGCCTGTTCCCTTTTCACATTTGATACTGCATTCAGAGCAGAATAGCAATGCTGTCTGGAGGCATTTATGTCAGTGGGGCAAAGAAATCGCTCCAGGTTTTATTCTTGATTTTAATGGAACTATCCAAAGTACTGGACCATATCTTCAAAATAGATGGTTCCTTTAAAGTTCCGACTGGAAATCTGGAGTGGATCCACCAGCGCAGTGAGATGGGAGCCACCAGCTGCCTTTGCAGAAAAGACTCTTGGCATGACTACAACTACCTGAGCAGCAGAAGGAATTTAGCTAGCTTGTGTAAATTACTGGGAAAAGTGTAAATCTGTTCAGACCTGACATATAAATTCTCCCTGTGTTCACTGTCATAGCCTAGTATGAATAAACAGGAAAGCTTATGGAGAGAATCCCGTGGTCAGGGCAGCAGAAGAACATCCCTAGTAGCTCTCCTTTTTAGTTTCATATCTGTTACAAACTAGAGTTTGGAATGTTGTTTTTAAAAAGTAATAACTGCTTGTTGCTTTTTTAAAAAAATGTGACACATTTATATTACTCACAGCTTCTTACTAGAAGAGTTAGGTGTTAATAATACATTAATATTTTTTTTAGTTGTTTTAAAATTATATTTATATATATATGCACATAAAAATACAAAATGTCCCCAAATCTCTTCACATGACTCACAAACAACTGTCATGTGTTTCAGGGACTGTACAGACTACCAAAAATGCCCTTATGCATTATAGGGATCTGAGTAGATGAGCCTGGGGGAGTGGGATTATCCCAACTTTCTCCATCTGGGTAGCTGGTGTAGCACTAGCCCAAACTGGGGGGCTGGAAGTGGAGGGGTTGCTATCATACATAAGGACTATTGCTCTCACACAAGGAAGTTCATCCATCCTAGCACTGACTTTGAAGGTTTGCACCTTATTCTGGACCAAAGAGATAGAGTGGGAATGCTGCTAGTGTAGCATCAACCCCTGAGCTAGCTGGGGTGGTGGTATAATCTTGGGGAGGGAGGTGTTGAAGATCCCCTGGACTTTTCTTCTTGGTTATTTCAACATGCAGGCTGAAGATGTCTTCCCAGGGTCTGCTCAGGATTTCATGGCTACCATTACATTTCATGGCTACCATGGGACTGCCTCAATATATCATTGGTCTAACACATGTGGCAGGACATACCTTGGACCTTGGTTTGCTATTGGACAGACGGAAGATGATCTGCTTCTTTGGAGCGGAGAATACACAACAACCCCATTGTTGTGATCAGATCACTTTCTTGTGAAGTTTGGCTTAGTTTGGCTTAAACTCAGATTGTTCTAAATTGTTTTTAATTTATCTGTGTGCCATCCTGATATCTAGTGACACAGAGCTGAATATAAGTATTTTTAATAACTGCAATAAAACAGGATAAAATAAAATACGACCCTCACTCCACACATACATACAGCTCACCATAAAGTCAGTCAATTGCTAGTATACCATAAAGTTCTCAAGAAGACAAGAACCCAATTTGGTAGAGAGAGAGAGAGAATTAAAGCATTCACAGCCAGACATCTTCAAATTTTAGATCCCATCAAAGTAGGATAGATGGTATCTCAAAGCAGGGATATATTACCATTGATAAAATAAGATTTAACTGCACTCCTATCAGCATCTATAGGTGAAATAATAGGGAGCCATCTGGCACTTCCCTTCAGGCAGCAAAATCTTTGGGGCCAGTGCTGATGACATCAATACAGACATAAAAGCCAATGTAAATGATTTTTTTATAATTATAAATGAGGATATCTCAATACACATGGCCAGGGTGATAAACTACAAACTGCTGTTTAAGTTTTGACATTAAATTAACCATAGTTATCTCATGTCTCTGTCATATTCCTTGTAACATTTGTTGCTTTATTTCTGTAAAATGTTTTTGGGTACCATTTTAGAAAATGTTTGCTTGTGTCCAATTCATTTATCTTTGGAATGTTAAGCCATAGGTGCAACATATGGGAAACTGAATAAGTTATTTCTCTTGGCTATTTTCATTTAATTGTCCCTTTTAAACTTTCATAAACAAAAAAAATATGTTTCATTTGTGACAGAGAAGGGACTTGTAGTTGCTGATTTTCATGGGATGTCATGGTGCAGATTAACCAGTCACAGCTGCATTCTCACAGCTGCATTCACACAGCATGAGAGCAATTTTGGCTAGAGTTTAAAACATGTTTTACTAGGAAGCATCAATTTCTGATTACACCATCCATTTTCTTATTATTACTAGAAGCCTCTGATGATGTACCATCTGGAAAACCTTAATGAACATCACATAATAGAGAATGCAGTTTATAGATTCACAGTTATTGTTGTAATTATGGACCAACACTACAATCCACAATCTAGTTCAGGTTTTTATACATCTTTTCATATATATATATGACAGTAAACAATAGGGAAGTGGGATTGTCTTCACTTGGCCCCGCCCTAATGTCCAATTAATCTCCACCTCCTGCCTTGAGTCATCTATGGAAATGCTGGTCAGGGAAGATGAGGATTATAGTTCAACATATCTGGCTGGCACCAGGATTGGGAAATTAGTTTAGAATATCTCTGTCAGAGAAGTCCTGTAGTCACATTTCCTCTGGGATAAGAAGCACCATATATCTAAATCCTAGATGCTAAGAAAGAACAACAGCAACAGGAGAAGGTTATTGTCCTCATGTCTTCTTCATGGTTTTCCCAAAAGGCATCTAGTTGACAATTCCAAGAAGAAGGATGTTGGACTAAATAGGTCTTTGCTCTGCTTCAGGAGGGCTCTTCTTCTGTTTTTATGTCAACAGTGACAGCTCTGTGCCTTATAATGCCATGTTTTGGTTTGATTGTTTTCATAGATGGTAAACTCATCAGCATAATTCAGAAAATATCTATATAATTTACATTTTGGTCAAAGATAGTTTAAGTCAAGGATGTGCAACTGGTGACCCTCCTGATGTTTCCCACAAGACCCAGACTGCATGGTCAATGGTGAAGTTTGGTTGGCGCTTCAGTCTGACAACAGCTGAAGGACTACAGGTTTCTTGCTGCTGATTTAGGTGATTCAGAGGGCTCTTTCACACATGGATATTGTGTTAAATACTGTATGTTTACTACTGCAATCAGAATACTAGGCTAAGCAAGTACACTATATTAGACAGGGAAATTACATTAAATATATTGAATTAGGCAGGTGCTCAAATTTTGATTGTACTAATAGACCTCAAATTTTCATTTAGTATTACTTATAAATATATAAAATACCTTAGAACTGGGGTGGGTGGGATCATATTTTTATAATTATTTGGCTTGGATGCATTTAGGGTACTAGACAAATTAACAGGAATAAAAATAATTTCTTTCCTTCCAAATGGAATTTTTACCATGTGACTTTCATTTTAAAAAATCAGTGACAATATTGTATATTATATTGTCATTTCCTTTCAGAAAAAAAGAAAGAGATATAGTGTCTTTAAAAATAATTTTAAAAATATTAGCAGTGGAAGACCCAAAAACTTGGGTTTGTGGAAATTCTGAAAGGCTTCCCCACAACAACTAAAGTTTTAGTTCTAGACCCATTTCAAACTGGCTTCAGGACGGGATTTGGAGTTGAGACTGCCATGGTTGCCTTGACTGATGATCTGCGTCTAAGCATCGACAGGGGTAATGTGTCCCTGTTGGTGCTTCTGGACCTCTCAGCGGCTTTCAATATGATAGATCATGGTATTCTCCTGGATCGCCTGAGGGGATTAGGAATTGGAGGCACTGTGCTCCAGTGGTTCCGGTCCTTCCTCTCGGGCAGGTCCCAGAGGGTGTGGCTTGGGGACAGCTGCTCCAGCAGAAAGGAGCTTACTTGTGGTGTTCCGCAGGGCGCCATCCTGTCCCCAATGCTGTTTAACATCTATATAAAGCCGCTGGGTGAGATTATTCGGAGTTATGGGGCTGGGTGTTATCAGTACGCTGATGACACCCAGATCTATTTCTCCTTGTCCCGATCATCGGCCTCGAATTCCAATGGCATCTCTCCTCTTAATGACTGTCTTAAAGCAGTAATGGGCTGGATGAGGAAAAACAGATTGAGATTAAATCCGGACAAAACGGAGGTGCTCAAGGTAGCAGCCCTGAAACCAGGAGTTGGGTTGCAACCGCCAGTCCTGGATGGGGTCACGCCCTCCGTTAAGGACTGTGTTCGCAGTCTGGGGGTGTTCCTTGATTCATCGCTTCAGATGGCGAGTCAAGTGAATGCGACGGTCAGGAGCGCTTGTTATCAGCTTCAGCTGATACACCAGCTGCGCCCTTTCCTGGAAGTAAAGGACCTCAAGACTGTGGTGCACGTGCTGGTAACCTCTCATCTAGATTTCTGCAATGCGCTCTACATGGGGCTTCCCTCGTGCTTGGTCCGGAAACTTCAGTTGGTACAAAATATGGCAGCCAGAGTGGTCTCAGGAACATCTCGGAGAGATCATATAACTCCAGTATTAAAATCTCTCCACTGGCTGCCTATCAGTTTCTGGACCCAGTATAAGTTGTTGGTTATTACCTTTAAAGGCCTAAATGGCTTGGGTCCAACTTATCTCCAGAACCGCCTCCTCCTATACAATCCTCCCCACATACTCCAGTCCTCTGGGAGGAATTTGCTTCAGCCACAAAAATCTAGGCTGTCTGCAACCTCCCAGAGGGCCTTTTCGGTAATCACCCCAATTTATGGAATGGCCTGCTGAATGAGATCCATCAGTTGACAAACTTGAGTAGCTTTTAAAAATCACTAAAGACGGATCTCTTTCACCAGGCCTTTCCTGATTAGATCCCGGCCTCAGGAGCTCAGTCTCCTGGCTTTTTAAAATTATGTATATATTTGTTTTAATGTGTTTTTAGTTAGAAGGTTTTAATTTTATAGTGTTTAATGTCTTTTTATGGGGTAGGGTGGGGGTGGGTGGTGTTTTTAGTCTTTATTATAATGTTTTAATTGTTGGAAGCCACCCCGATTGTTTTTAGCAGAGGGGTGGGGTATAAATAAATTTTATTATTATTATTATTATTATTATTAATAATAATAATGCTTACTTCTGTGATTTGTATCAGTCCATTAAAAACCAATTCTGGTCTACCTTATTTTGCTCCATCTCATTCATATTCATTATATAAGTATGACTGGCCATTTTCACAAAAGTTTTGAGGAGACCATAAGTCAACATCTTGTCAAGGTGCTGGGATATACAACCCAGAAATTTATACTGTAAAGAACAAGTATGACACATTTCAGCCTGCAGGGGCCAGTAATGAGAAGGCTAAATGCAGCTGGCTAGCATATCTTGATTAGGCTTGGGAAGCTAGCGTGGAAAGTGAGAAGACCAAATGTTTATCTCTGTGAGAGAATGTGTGTGAGAACAACTGTCTCTGTATTATTGAGTTGGATTATGCTGACACTGTATAGTTCTGCCTGGCCTGTACAGTGACAGGACTGCACTGTACATCATGATGTGATATGGTAGTCTGTATGGTAGGAGTCTCAGACTTATTGTAAATATCACTATATTATGCTCTAGTAAAAGAATTTTAGACACATCTGTGTCTGTGTGCTCATTTCTTCGCCTGATGAATGCAACTCTGCTACAACAGCTTTTGCTGCCTGGTCCTCTTGATATGCTCAGAGGTACCAGTGCACTACTGTGTCACATCTGTGTAAGGAAATGACACTTTTTTGGGTCCACACCACTTTTCTGATTGAGAAAGCAGAGACCACCATTTTCTAAGAAAGCTTTGAAAAGTGGCTCACCTCAGGCATATCTAAGCCTCCTGAGCTCCTTCTCCCTCCTTTGCAAAGACCTGCAGCCACCAGCAAGAATGAAGGTGCTAGTCTGCAGCAAAGGCCAAGCCAGAACAGCAAATATGCAAAGCAACAACACAGGCAAGGGAGATTATTAGGTGGAGGGTAACTGGGTGCAGAGAACAACTGAGATAGAATCTGCATAATGCAAAATTAAAACATGAAATTATCAGTATTGGGCAGTTTATCCTAAGTAGTAGCATTGATTAGGATTACTAATGTGTTGATTAGGATTACTAATGTGTTGAGCTGCTTCAGCGTGGCTGCAGTAGTCTCTGTGGCTTCCTGAGCCTCCTTTCAAAACTTTTCAAACCAGCACTAGGGCTCAGTGAGAGGGAAAGTTTAGCATGGGGCAATATGGGACTGCCTCAGTATTTGCTTCCTCAGCCACTGAATATTGGACTACTGCTTTTGTGACTTTCGTATCATGCTGTTTACTTTATCAGCCTTGTCCTCATCTTTCTCAACCTACCTTCATGGTAGAAACTGCAGTATAATTTCCATGATCTGAAGACTTATCTATATGAGCCAATAACATGTGGATTGATGTGCAGTAATGCCAATTTGCAGCAGCTTTCATTTGTCTCCATGATTTTTTGGCAAGATTGCAGACATGCAAAGCTATCCATATTTGTTGTTCAAATGGGCATGCCTGTGAATCAAGATGGCAGGCATGAGTGAATTACTTGCATTTTTATTCCCACCAGTTGCCCCCATTGAACAGTATATAAAAAAAGCAAATCCAAGGTGCAGAAATGCAATCTTCCACTTAAATAATGGGGGGGGGGAGGCTGTTTCATTGACTCAGCGCATGATTGCTGTGGCAAAAATCCAACATGGAGGGTCCAGGTGCTTGCCTTGCCAACAAGCTGCACTCCTGTGCATGTCCAACTAGAATAATAGAATCATAGAGTTGGATGAGACCACAAGGGCCATCATGGACTAATCAGCTGTCCACTCTGAGAATGTGCAGTGATGCAAATTGGCTGTCCTAATAAGTGATAGTGTGCATTCCCACACATTATTTTAATGGAGTAGTGATGCAGAAACCCATTTAGACAAATGGCATTCTCCTCTAATTCTATGAGGTTATTTGTACCGTATAGACAATCCATGAGACACGGGTGGATTTTACCACTGCAAAGGCCTGGTATGATGAATTTTTATAAGCTGTGTTTAGGAACTTTCTCTTTAAATTCTTGATTTCACTTCTCTCTCGATCTTGCCTTCTTTCTCTCTCTTCCCCCCTCATGCCTGCAACTCCTAGCTGAAGGTCTTCTCCTTTCCTTCTATCTTTTTGATCCTTTTCTCCTCCTCTCTCCATCTCAACACTTCTGTCTAAACATCTTCTCCTTCCCTTCTGTCTCTTTTCCCTTCTCTCCACCTGCACTCATCTTCTCTAGTCCTCTCCCTCTCTCTTGTCCTCTTCTCTTTCTCTTCTCTCTTTATTTCCCTACAATTGCATAGATGTGCATAGTCCTGTTGGTCTATATTGCCCTTTGATGTATCAACACCATCTCCTACCCAAAATATTTGATATCAGTAGTAAAATGATGATGATGATTTTTGGAGTTAGGAAAGATTTCACAATTATATGGGGGGTGGGGAGAAGAGGAAGAAAGAAAAGGAATGTGGTTGGGTAAGAGGAGCAATCCATTACATACAGAATTTAGAAAACTTCCTTTTTGTTTGGAAAAGGTTCCTTTTGTTTGGACTACAACTGCTATGTCTTGTTAAAAGCTGTGCTTATGAAAGTGTTTTTGAAAGATCTGGGAAATATTATTTCTCTGTGCAAAGCAGAGCTTGAAAAACTTTGGTTTGGTTATAGCCCTCATGTGTTCTTAAATGTAGTGCTTGCAAATGCATTAAAAACAGAGGCAGGAAAAGATTTTTTCCTTTTTTCTTTTTTTTTTTTCCTTAAACTCTGTTTAGTCTGGTGCTTGGAAAACCTAGGGCTCAGCTAGACAGGAGAATTAATTGCGGAAAATAGTGCATTAACTCACCATTGCAGCAGTGTTAATTGGTCTCCATGATGTATTCTCAAGATCACTGGTATGGGAAGCTATCTGTGGTTTGAAGTTCACATGGAGCATGCCTGTGAATAAAGATGGTGGCCGTGAGTGAATTAGTCCCATTATTATTTTCCAAAAGTCCCCCGCCATTCCCCCCCTTCCTTAAACCCAAGATGCTGAAGAGCCATCCAACTTCTGCTTAAAATTTTTTTTGGGGGGGTTGCTTTAATGCTCGAAAATCACACACAGTCGCTTCTGTGAAAATGAACAATGGCAGCTCTGGCCACTTTGTCACTTGCAAGCCTTCACATGCACACGTCCGATCATGCTTTGACTTCCACAATTTGCCCCAATTCAAATTGGTTGTTCAAATAGGCTGGAATGTGCATTTCCATGTATTTGTTTAAAAAAAAACTTTGTAAGAAACATTGAAAGCTGTTATCGCACAGTACATGGAATTTTTGGCCCCACTCCTTTCCAATATGATGAAGCCTTGCAGGATCCCATCAAGACAAAAGGTATTCCTCTCACATTGAGCGAGGATTTTTTTCATCATCTAGACAACATCCTAATTTCCAACCAAAGAACTATTATCTCATTTGTTAGGTATTGACCATGATCACACATAAGGGCCTGCAAAGTATAATGCTCTGCATGCACACCTCTGTGCTGCTCCCACCCCTAGAAGGTAGCTTCCAAACCCTAGGGGCATTGCCATAGCTGTTTATTGGCTGCAGGGAGGAAAGGAGAGAGGTATGGAGGTAACTAGGAAGCACCAAAGTGCAGTTTTGCAGTCAGTGGAAGGTATTTAGGATTTTCAGCTGTTGAATTTTCAGTGACTCATCTAGTCACCTCCTCTGACCACTATATGGTCATGGCAATGTCCCCCAAACATTCTGAATACCATCTTGTGCAACATTAAAAAAAAAAAAAGACATATGTACTCATTGCCCCAAGTTTCATGCATATATGTTACCAACAGGATTCCAGGCTTTGTATTTTTATATTTGAATGACATGCTCTGAGTAACTATGGTCCATGCTTCATAACTTCATCAGGGCCCACCCTTTGTGACATTATGAGATGCCATCCTAGGGTCTCCGATTTTGACACTGAAATCTCAGGGCTGGTATGTTCCTGGCCTGGTATACTTTAGGATGAATGGTCCTGTGAAAGTGGATGTGAAAAGAACATTTGGCCCAGATTTGTCCAAAATTCATATCTACCTGCAGACCAACTTTCCCCTAACCTTTCACTCCCAGTAAAGAAACAATAGCTAGTCATTCTTGACTACTGACTCCGAAGCTGTTAGCCAGTAATGTTAGCCCTGGTAATGTTTTGCCAGATTGCTATTGAACCTTTTTAGAGCCCACTATGTAAGAAATGTTGCCTTAGTTTTGCTAATTCCACTCCTACTTAAAAAGTACTAAATCATAAAAATGTGTTAAAATTTAGGAATGTGATAGAAATGCGGCTTAAGAATAGGGTGGAAAAAATGGGAGAAGGCCTAATGTAATGGAGGCACATTTACAGAAAGGGGAAAGGAAGACTTACAAGAAAATGAATGACACACTGGAGGGAGCTTCCAGTAATTACTTTCCTCAAGGAAGGGAGCCAGAGCAAAACTGGACAGAGACAATTCATTTCCCAGACTACTGCTGTTTCAGGATGTTATCTCTCAGAAGACCAAACCAAATCATGGTAAGAGCTTGCAAAGGAGATCTGTAATATATTTTTTCCCAATGGAAAATGGCATTTTTTAAAATGAAAAATACTTACTATGCACACAATTTTTCTAGATGACAACATCCACAAACCAGAAAAAAATGAAGATCAGGCTCCTATAAACTGCTGCTGCAGTGTTTTGTTTTGTGTTGGTTTTTAATATCTGTTTTTTTAAAAAAATGGCATTGCCTTATCCAAACTTTGAAAACATTAAGTATAAAAATATAATTCTCTTTCAATCCCATTCTCCCCCTCCCCCACTATACAGAGTCAGACTTGGGCTATGAAATTTAGATCCTGATTTCAGTTCCACACTTTTGTATAATTCAAATATAAGAAGTTTAGTTATGACAGTCCTTCGGGTTTGCATTTACTTATATATGGAAATCCCTAATGAATCAAACACAGTGAACAAAGAAATTTGGTCTGTTTTTCTTCAGTTAGTTTGGTTTTGTGATGATCAAAAACAAGCCATACCCTAACTCTGTGGAAAATACATTTATATGAGCTATGCAAAACAGGATATGACAAAATTCTGGATATAAAGCACAACACTGCTTGCGCTCTGGGGTTCTGGTATAGATCAATTTTCAGCACTGGGATTCATTTTGGAAACAGCACTGATAGATGGTTTCATTCATCAAATGGTAAAGGGATAAGGGAGCCACTCAAGAAAAGGAAAGATATTGTAGATTCACCTTGTCAAGAAATGACTTCACATTTCCTCAAGAGTTGAATAAGCACCATGGATTATCCATTTGAGTGTTTCCTTAATGAATACATGCTGCATTTTGCACTCAGCACCATCCCTCATTGCCAAGTAATAGCTTGACTAAGGATAAGGTTCTTTGTGTTTTCACATGCTCGTAACTAATATCAGGGAGAAGGGCATGACTAGCATAGCCATACAAAAAGACATTTTCCAGCTTGAGACAGAGTAGCAAGTGACACTCCCCCATCCAGCCCATCCAAATCAAAGTGCACAGGATCCAAAGTCATACATATTACTTTGTCACATGAGGCAGAAAGGTCCCACAAGCTCTTTTCCTTGTTATTGGTGGTTAAAATATTAAAATAAATGGAGTCTTAACATAGGCTTTCTGTGGGTTTTTTTCTGGGCTGTGAGGCCATGTTCTGGAAGAGTTTATCCCTGTCATTCGAAATGTCAGGAATAAACTCTTCCAGAACATGGCCTCACAGCCTGGAAAACAAAAAAACCACAGAAAACCTATGGATGCCAGATGTGAAAGTCTTCTACTTCACATGGAGTCTTAACATGTTATCCATGGATGGCCTTCAGGAGTCCATAGGCTGGGTGAAAACAATGGTGGTAGTGCAGGCTTTTGTTGTTGTTACAGTTGTCCCTCCACATTCACGGATTTGGCATTCACAGTTTTAAGTATTCACGGCTTGAAAATATTCTTAAAAAAATAATAATCCGAAAAGCAAACCTTGATTTTGCAATCTTATATAAGGGACACCATTTTGCTATGCCATTGCATACAATGGGACTTGAGTATTCATGGATTTGGGTATTCACGGGGGGTCCTGGAATCAAACCCCAGCGAATGTGAAGGGACAACTGTATTTCCTTTCTGTTGCTCTGAAAACTTTATTGGTGGGAAAGTCTTTTTTTATGTTATTAAGGCACTGCTTCATGCTAAACACTGTACATGGTCAGATAATATACGATTGTCATGGTTTTCATGTTATGAGAGGGAACGAGTCCACAGCTTTCATTACACTCTTATGTTCCCAAGAAAAGTTTATGAACCACTGCTGTAAGAACAAAGTAATAAATAAAAATGTGTTGTCCTTTCACACCACCCAAAACTGGTTGCTGAAAGTAGCTGCTTCAGTTTTTCTGTTACAGTATGAATAATTGCTTGGAATCCATCAGCATTGGACTTCAGCATCATTCTTGGTGTGACCAGAAGTAATGTAATTCCAGTTTTGGCGTTTGGTCTCCAAAAGGCCCCTATTTTTCCTTCTGGTTTGGGGGTTAATGAGGAGGAAGGAGAAACCAACATGTTTTTTGTTGTTGTTGTTTTACAGTTTGAGTGAGATATATATATATATATATATATATATGAAAGAGACTTGTGGGGGGGGGTGTTGTGGAAAGCAGTACAGGACTACAAAATGAGGCCCCAGAGTCCACATGAATTCCAGAGGCTACACTTTCACCACCACATGCCTACCAGCTCCAAGTACCAGCTCTCTTTGGTAGATCTTCTCCTCCACTTATTGGCCCTGGCAGCCTTACATGGTGACAGCCAATAGTATTCCAAATAACATCAGACACCAGGGTTCAGTTTCCTAAATTTGGATTGCCAGATTTCAGAGCCTGTCCCTGAGTCTTAGAACCTGGCTGTTGTGTCACCCTCCCCCCAATGGTATCACTTGGTGTGGTTTGGCCTCTCTGCACCCCCCTAGTGACACCACTGGAACCTGGATTTTCTTCTCCAGTTTTCAAAGTGAAGGGGAGGAATCTCAGAGCACTGCCTTGAAAAGTGTATGCCCATTGTTTCCTCATTTGGCAACTAAGTATAATGAAGAAATGGATAACATTCTAGTAAATACATATTCTGATGAAATAATTAGGTAATTTAGCCTCAGTACTAAAAAATGGACAAGAAATCTGTGCAAGTTCAACCAAAATATCCCCAATGAGAAGCCACGGTTGGTTTCCTTCTTTTCCCTCTCCTTCTTTACACTTCTGTCTGCTCATTCCAACTACTCATTTGCAAGTCAATGTGTGGAGCCTATTTCTCCAGTGTGATCCAAAATCACCTGTATTCCTTTTCGACTGCAGTAGGAATAAGACTTTTTCTCAATGGTCTTGAGCAGGATTTGATTTAATCTTGAATACAATTAAGAAGACAGGCTGGTTCCTTTTGATCTCTTCAGCTGAGAAAATCAAGACCTAATTTCACACTTGCTGTTGGCTTGTATATGAAAGCTGTTTCATTGCATGTTAATTGTCCAGGAACTAGACCCTGTTACCATGCTTTCTCTAGAACTCGGGATATTTTAAAGAAGCAGGATACTTCTGCTGATTTATACATTCCTGGAAATGTTGGCCCCTGCTTTAGTCAATCAAGTTTAGTAACCTCCACTATAGACTGCAAGTTTAGTAACCTCCACTATACAGCTGTCCTTAAAAACTGTCTAGAAATTTCAGCTGGTGGAAAAACAACCACCAGACATATTACATCAGTACTGTTTGAAAGGCGCTGTATTTCTGCATTTTCAGAATTAATTATCACAAAACTTTATTTCCTTTAAAGCCCTAATTTAAAAACAGTCTGCCTTTTCCCAGATATATCCATGTACTATTCTGCTTCACTTGTATAGCAGTAAATTTTGAAGTGCAAACACACATCATGACAGTCCCCATAGCCAAGGAAAGCAAATCCCAAAAATTCAAATACAGAGCTCAGAGATGTTACTTTTTGAACTACAGATCTTATAATCCCCCAGCTGTCATGGCCAAAAAGGGTAATCTTTCCAAGTTCTGCATAGGCAGCTATAGTGTTCACCTCCACCAGAGCAATTTTAATTTCTACCAGCAGCAAGTCCTTTTTAAAATAATGTGTCATAAATCAAAAGGTAGCCAAGAAATCAGAAAAAGACTAAAGAGATTATCACACTACACTGCTATAGCGCTATTATTCCACTTTAACTGCTATGGCTGCCTCCTGTAGAATCTTGGGATCTGCAGTTTAGTAAGGAGCATTTAGAACTCTCAGCCGGAGAGCTCTTAGGCCTCACTAAACTACAAACCCCAGAATTCCACAGAAGGCAGGCATAGCAGTTAAAGTAGAATAATAGCACTATAACAGTGTAGTGCGATAAAGTCCTAAGGCCTTATCTAGATGTGCTATTTACCCCATCTTGTCCAGGTTTTCCCTGCAGTCCTAACAATGCAGGGCTTTTGCCTTGATTTGTGCCCAGGCATTCCTGATGACACCTGGGACAAAGATGAGGTAAGACAGGGTAAAAGCCATTGGAGAAGTGTTTCAGCAAAATACATGGGAAAAACAGATCAGGCCCTTTGGGTCCACAGGAGCCCATGCCACCACACCGGCCCATCACTGCAGCTGCCATCTTCATTGCTCTCTCTGAAGCCTGGAAGCAGGCCCAGAGCATGTGACCAAGGCTGGTCAAATTTGGGGAGCTTTGATTACATGCTCTAGGCCCCCTTCCCGGCTTCAGAGAATAGACGCCTCAATATGTTGTTCTTAAGCATGACCTATCCAAAGCCTTCTTCAAGCCAACCAGTGACAATGTAGTTGCTAAATCAAATAGACGGGGCCACGATGGAGTGGAAATTGTACATGAATAAAAAGAATTTGACAAGAAAGCTAGAGAAAGCACTAGGGCTTCAGATTTGCACCCTTCTTCTCATGAATATCCAAACTGATTGTAGTTGTATTTCTGTAGGCTTAGTAAAATATCCCTTATGAGTTTTATCTAAGACAAACAGTTATGACTGACTGACTCAGCTAAGCATGGCTAAGCAGAAGGGTGGGAAATTGAATGTTTATGGACATTATCAGACAAGCATCTTAAAATACTGTAATAACATGAATAAGGAAGGTGGAAACATCGTGGCATCATAACTGAAATTATCAGACAACCATCACTTGTGTTTTAAAAATGGGATTAAAGGTACCATGACAGTAACATTTGTCTTCGCATTACCTTTCATTAACAATATATTAATGCTTTCAACTGGCCCATGCATGCTCCTTTAAGAGAAATGTCCACTTACATCTGTGTTAACCAGTGTGCAAGATCTCGGTGATTCTTGTGAGAAGACGAGAGTCCACATAAAAACAACAAAAACACTTTAAAAAAATCAAATTAAATACACAGATAAGCTCTGGAACATACATACAAACTTGCCAGCAATATGGGACAGTTCATATAAAGAGCATCCTGTTGATCATTTCCACATTGTCACCCAGAGGTTTTCTCGGTGGCAACAGGAACGGGGGAAAGAGGACTGCACATTCAGGCTGTTTTCTTGTGATTACAATGGGACTTTGTTTCACATGCTCCTCAATACCGCAAAACTAACAATATTGAGGAGCTATTCACGGCTTAGACCATAAATAAAAAGTGACACCTTATTAGTGTCTGGCACACATGCTGGCCACAGGAGGAGGATGACATCATTTGATAATATCAGCCTGTTATGTTATTATAGCATCATAATGACATGATTTTTGCCTTGCCTGATAAAGTCCTATGTTTCAAGGCTCCTTGTAAATAAAATTAATTCTCCTTGTTCTAATCAGTCATAGGTCTGAATCTGAGGAGCACACATGTGATAGTTGTAGTCTACAATCATTTGAGCAACACATTGTTCCTTCAAGTACTATCCCTTTTCAAAGTGTGACCATTCTGACTGAGGAATTCTGGAAATCTTATTTCAAAGAAGTAACTTTTCCAAGCTCTTCCATTTTTCTGATAAAGAAAAAGCACACAAGTTCTTTTTGCACACTTCTCCTTGAACAAATGTTAATTGGTTTTCATTATATATGGTTTTCTTCTGCCATGATACCTAATTAAAGCAGTGGATGTGGGGTGCCACTTTGAAAACTCACACCAGGGTGGCTGCAACATGTATCTTAAAACGAATCCTGGAACAGATATTTAAATCTTAATGCAGAGATACAAAAACTATAGTCATCATACCACTTGCCCCCAACCATGGCCAATATACTGTCATGCACTCCCTGGAGATTATCAGACAAACCGTCTGATAGCATACCTGTCTCGCCACTCCCCCACCTGCCCCACTCCCGCCCCACTCCTGTCCCTGTTCCATTAAAAATAAATTCAGACACCTACCTTATACTGCTATAAGAACTGCTCCCCCTCTCCTTGGTCCTCTGGGAGTGAATGCAGCTGTCATAAAGCTGCATTCACGTCCTGTAAAGAAATCCCACCCATTCTTGCAAGAGAACAATAGTGCGTGTATTTTAAAAATAAAAACACGAAAAAAAAAAGAAAAGAAAAAAGAAAAAGTGACAGCAAGCACAAAACCACACTCTGCACTTAAAAAGCAACCTGGAGAGGGGGGGAAGGGTGACACTTACCTGGCTGTCCCAATCATACCCGGAAGTCTTCGGCACGGACCTCCCAGTGACATCACATGCTGCTGGCACCTCACCATCAGAATGGGTCATCTGTTCACTTACCCCTCTTTCCGTTATTATAACAGAACAGGCTTCTTATTCATGGCTTAAGCCATGAATAAGAGGAAGTGGGGGAGGAACGGGAACAGAACGGGAACATCCCAGGAGAGGGACGAGGTAAGTCTTTTAGCGATCTCCTGTCGTCCCTGTCCTAGGATGTTTTGAGGGTGTGATTATCTTCCCTGACTTCTCTAAGTGGTGAGAAGTACCAGAAGCAAAACGAAGGACAGGGGTTGTTTCCTTTGGATGAGAGAGAGCTGTAGAGACTTTTTTTTAAAAAAAAATCTTGTTTCTTTTAGGAGGAAAGAAAATGTTACTTCTGGCAATGAGAAGAATATTCAATTACATGATAATATACTATATTGAAACATTGTAACTTAATTAAAAATAATTATTAAAAGATTTGCTTTATTTATACATTTACAAACAAATACTCCTAGAAGTCTGGGCAGCCTAATTTAGGGAGACAACTTGTGTTCCCTCTGTCCAGCAGGCTGCATTCCCAGTTTTCCTTAACTGTTACCTTTTAGAGATCCAAGGTTAACAGAATAGAAGAAGAAATTCCAGGTAAGCAAATTTTCAGGTCCAGCTAACTCTATTTAAAAATGCCTCTCTCTCTCTCTCTCTCTCTCTCTCTCTCTCTCTCTCTCTCTGCCCTCCTTATACTTCCTTTCTCCTTTTTCTCTCTTTGGAGAAGCCAGTGGTCAGGTGAGGAAAGAATCCCATCCTGTAATGAGGAAGGGCAGTTCCCTTATTGCTCAAATAATAGTCTGTCAAGACATTCTCCCCATCTTCCAGTCATTTCACTTCACACAATTGACAATCATTCTGAGTAGCTTGGTGGGAACTCCACCCCGTCCTGCTTACCACCTCAAGGGTGATCAAAATGGTGAAAGGTCTGGAAGCCATGCCCTATGAGGAACAGCTTAAGGAGTTGATTATATTGAACCTGGAGAAGAGAAGGTTAAGAGGTGACATGATAGCCATGTTTGAATATTTGAAGGGATGTCATATTGAGGATTGAGTGAGCTTGTTTTCCACTGTTCCAGAGACTAGGGATTTTATCAGACAGGCCCCTTTAAACCTTCCTTTGCTGGCATAAAAAAAATATTGTTATGACAGCAAAAGAATCCCCCCTCCCCCACACTTACTTTGCTTTCAGCTCTTAGATTAGCCCTGCTTTTTTGGTTAAAAATTATTTTCAAGCAGGTATCAGAATTTCTTCTGATGATTTTGGAAGCGATGGGCCCAGACTCATGGAACCATAAAATGCAGCAGGTGGCAATGAATCTGGGTTTTTCTGCCTCTTTTCTTTTGTCCCAAGGTTTTGATAGAGCTAAAGTATTAATGCTCAAAAGACTTAAAGATACTGAGATGCAATCACAGGCAACTGAGAACATGTCCTACCAAAGCGCGAACTTCCACATGCCGTATGTATTATTTAAATCATGTAGACGGGACCTCAGAAAAAACTACATTTATCCATTGTTAAGACCAATAAAGGGAAGGTTATCTATTGTAAAGGTTTGTTTTCTGTTGTCAGATGTAGAGAAGTATATATCTTTTACAACATCTAAATTTCTTGTTAAGGCTCTACAAATATGTGCTATAAAGTCTAAAGAGGGTACAGAAAATGATTTAACCCTTAAAGGTTAACTAGTAGAAATTTTAATTGTTTAGTCTCCTTTTCCTTTTTTTCCCCCTGTATTTGTGTATAATGGCTGTTTATTAAAACACAATAAACTTGAACTTGAACTTGAACTACATGCTTTCCCAGCAAAGGCTTCCCTGGCAATGAAGGAGGAAGTGAATGAAGCCCCCATTCACTTCCTTGTTTGAAATCCTGTGAGACTTCATTGCACAGGAAATTTAAACATAAAACAAAGAATAAAACATTAAATGTGACAAAAAGCACATACACACACTTTAAAACTTCCAAGTAAACCAGGCAAGGTTTTAAAAAGTGGGTCACTTACCTGGATGTCATGATCTCACCCAGAAGTGTTTGTGCCAGACCGGCCATTGATGCTGCTCACATTAGTTAAATGGCCTGAGATTTTACATGCCAGCAATGCCAGCACCAAAACAGGATGAACGATCTATCTGCAGCTCATCCCATCAATAAAAAGAAACACCAGAATAATGATAGCGGAACGCAAAAGGACGATGTCATATGATATTGGCATCCTTTTGCATTCCTCTGTCATTATTCTGGTGCCCACATTTGCCATGTCTGATAATCTCCTAGGACACAGAGCAACGGATTCTAACTACAGGAAAAGAGATTCCACCTAAATGTTAAGGAAGAACTTCCTGACTGGAACAGCTGTTTGACAGTGGAATGCACTGCCTTAGAGTGTGGTGTGATCTCCTTCTTCAGACTACACACTGCAGCCTTTTCCCCTGGACTGCACCCCTATTGATGTGTTAAGGGGAAAAGACCCTGCTCTACGCATGTGGACTTCTGTTGCCATAAAGTACAGCCCTGATCATTCTGGGTTCAACTTCAAGTCTGAAGCCTGTTTGCATAGGTTCTGTTTACAGAGATTTGCATTTATGAGAAAGAGGTTACAGCATCAGTAAGACCAGCACACAAGGCCCCACTCTCCCCTTCATTAGTCCCCATCATCAATCCCATGAGGGAGAATAATTGAGAGCATTCTGACCTCTGAATTTCAGTTTTTTCTTTCTCCTCTCTTCCTTCCCCTCTTTCTTAGGTACATGCACTCTATGGAGCCCTCTTTGCAGAATCAGCCCTGATGTTGGCCTGTCCAGGGGTAGGATCACTTTTGGTTCTCTAAAGGGTTTAGACTTCACTTTACAGAAAACATGGCCAGTGTGACCAGTGGCATGGGATTATGGCCAAGCTCACTTCAGCTTTTGGGAGGTGAAGCCCGAAACATCTGGAATGCTAATGGTTCCTAGACACTTAGAAAAAAAATCTTTAAACTTCCAATATGCCCAAGGGATGTCATACTGAAGATGGAGCAGGCTTGTGTTCTGCTGCTCCAGAGACTAGGACATGGAGCAATGTGTTCAAACTACAAGAAAAGAGATTCCACCTAAACATTAGGAAGAATTTCCTGACAGTAAGAGCTGTTTGGAAGTAGAATACACTGCCTCGTAGTATGGTGGAATGTCCTTCTTTGGAGGTTTTTAAACAGAGGCTGGATGGCCATCTGTCGGGAATGATTTGATTATGTATTCCTGCATGGCAGGGGTTGGACTGGATGGCCCTTGAGGTCTCTTCCAACTCTATGATTCTCTGATCATCATGAAAGTGAATGAGTAAACAGTATTGGCCTTTATAGTCTTGGCTGCAAAATCAGATTTTAACAGAAGCAGGAAAAGTCCAGATACATATTTTGCTACTGAGCATAATAAATATTTGCTGTTTATGGAAAGGAATACTGGGTTGTACTCTCACAATGAGAAGGACAAACAAAAATGCCAACTGGAAAACTGGGAGGACACCCTGAAAAGACATGACATGTGGGGAAAGCACTGGATATTTCCAAGTGAGCATCCACATTTATAGTTTAGTAAGATCTGTTTAAGATTAGATTCCAAGAATCTTCAGTTTGCCAAAATGTAAATGACAGTTTCTGAATCACATTCAGTAAACTAAGGAAACAAAACATTCTTCTTGGGTCTGATTAGAGAGCTTAAGGCATGGTGTGCATTAAGGCCAGGATTGTTGTCATTCCCTACATTCATATGCAAATTATCCATTTGTCATCAGTTTATCCAGAAAAAAAAAAAAACAGAATCAATGCCTAAACTGCTTTTATCATAAATGTAAGCATTTAACCTGGGTTCCTTGGGGAAGATTTTTTAAGCTCTTTTCATTGGCTTTATTGAAAGTGGGATTGCCCACATGAATCCACAGATGATGCCTTCATGGTGCTTCTTGCCTTTAATAAGGTCTTTATTTAAGACAAATGCCACGTAGATTTTTTTTTTTCATTTTGGGTTTTGAATACATGACACTTAAGTTAATAGCTTATACATTTTCCTTTTGTATGCTATCCAATGATTATGTATCCTTGTGTGTCTGCTTCTGATTAGAAATTAGCAAATAATTCATAACACCTTTAGTCTGAAAAATATCTTAAAAGAGACCATGTGAGGTTCATATGTATTCATACTAACCTGTAAAGTCGCTTAACTAAGAAATCTTTTATATCTAGTTTGCTGGGAGTTTTCTTAAGAACTCATTAATCATACATAGAACTAACAGTCACTAGCAGTAACAGAACTAGCAGTTACAAAGTCAGCTGGTAATGTCTTTATTCTGCTTCATATCTAAACACATTGGCCATGAGAGTAGGAGCTAGCAAAAAACAGAACAAAACACACAAAACCCAGTACACACCTTGTATTCACTACACAGTTGAAACACAACATTCATAACAATTCGCACTTCGGGGCGGGGGTGTTGCAGGAAAATCTGAGTCTAAAAGATTCTCAATTTGTTCCACATTTCAAGGGAAACCCAAATTATTGACTATGGAGATTATCAGACAGGAACGCAAAAAGCATTCCTGCTCCACAATCTCCACTCCAGCCCCTGTTCTATCCCTGTCATTCCACAATCACCCTCCCTACCACACTTACCTCCTCTCCTGTCGTTCTGGCAGCCCAGGAGTGAACAGAGCTCTAATAGAGCTCCTTTCACTTCCTGGATTGAAATCCTGTGGATTCTCACAAGAAGATGTGAGCATGGGAAATTCAAAAATAAAAGTAAAAAGAACACAAAGAATTGACAGCAAGCACAAAAACACACTTTAAAATGTAGAAGTAACCCAGGGAAAGTCATAAAAAGTGTGTCACTTACCTGGATTCCCGATCTCACTCGGAAGTGTTCTGTCAGGGACTGCCCATTGACCTTGGGATCTTGACAGTGAAACGGGGCAGGAACACCCAAGACAGGAATAGAATGGGGGCTCTATTGATGGCTTCTCCTGTCAATAAAAAGCAGCACAGCAGCAGAATGGGTGCATAACGAGGGGGGAGCAACATTGTCTGGTAAGGGAGCCCTTTTGCGATCTCCTGACATTTCTGTAATGCCACTTTTAATGCATCTGATAATCTCCTCAGTGGCAGATACAGATTGGCTTCAATCCAAAGCCAAGGGCAGGGCTCCCTGTGGACAGGAGTCCATTCTGCCAGCATACAGGCACTTTAAAAAATGTTTGATTGTGTGCATATCTGTATAAGTGTATCTCCACTTATACAGTAATACAGTACTCTATGGGACAACATATATTCACATGCACAAACAAAGGGTGGGAGGGGGGAGAAAAAGCCAGAGAAGCCCCAGCTATGTGGCTGGAAATAATGTGATGTATAGGATACGTGATCAGCATAGGACTGCACTTTTACACCGTGATTTCACCTATGATTACAGTGTGGTGGGATACTACAATCTCCCATCAGGCAAGCTCTGATGAGTGTGGCATTTATGGGGTTGCTGTTGATTAACATCCGTGGTGGCTACAAGGTGTGTTCAGGCTTTCCCGCCAGTGGAGACAAGCCCTAAGTTTCCTCATCCAGAGTAATACCATTTAATTGAAAGTGCCAGAGGTTTTTAAAAAATCATTTCATTCTTGGGCAGGAATCAATCTATTCTTGTTTTTGTTGCAGTTATGTGCCCTCAAGTTGACTCCAACTTGTCCCTATCACAGGGTTTTCATGCAATATTTATTCAGGTGAGGTTTGCCATGGCCTTCCTCTAAGGCTGAGTGTGACTTGCCCCAGATAACCCAATCGGGTTTCATGATTGAGCAGTGATTTGACCCTGAGTCCAACACTGAAACGACTGTATCAAAAGGTCAGTTTGCCAGGTGGTAAGGTTAGTACATCTAGTATCATGCTTTAGTGTTTGCATTAATTAAAATGTGGTAGGAGTGTTTCTTTGGGAAAGTTTTACAAAGGTTGGCAGCTTTATCAAGTTGTAAGCTTTCCCACATTTACTATTCAGTAAATTGATACTCTCTATTAATAATCTGGGGCACATGAAATTAAATGGGGAATATATTCCCCTGAGGAAATTTTCAGACACATCAAAAATGGCATTATAATGACACCATGAGATCATAAAAGGGCTTCCTTATCAGATGACATCATGCCCTAACATTATGCAAGTGTTCTGCTCCTGTTATGAGGGAGTTATTTTTTATTGTAAAAGTTTTATTGTAAAAGTGAAAAGTCAAAAACTGATCTCCCATAGCGTTTGTGTTCCAGATTTTCGTATGTGCAAAAAGGTGCCCTGTTCTGCTGGCATGATTCCAGTGTCAATGGGTGGTCCTGCCAGAACACTTCCGGGTGTGAATGGTAAAATTAGGTACCGCACTCTTTTTACAAACCTCCTTGTCTTGCTTGCACATTTCTAAATGTATATCTATGCTTTTCTGAACATTTTCTTTTTAAAATTTTGGTGTTTTGGGGCTTTGTAGCACGCTTGCGTATTCTCGTGAGATGCGCCAAAATCTCATTCACAGAGAAACATGGAAGCAAGCAGCACAAATGGTCGTATTGCCTGATTCTTGGGGCAATTTTGTATTGTTGTCATGGCAGCATGTGAAAATGTGTGTCGCTGTGCCAGAACACGAACACTGTAAAATATAGTGCCATAATAACGATTTTAGGTCCTTGTCTGATAATCTCCTGAGATTCTAGGACTAGACTGAAACAACCACTTGGAGTTCTAAATGTTATTTCTAATGAATTGTTCTTGATAGTATAAATATATTGTTGTGTGATTTTAAGTTATTTCTGATTTATGGCAACCCTAAAGTGAATCTATCATAGGGTTTTGTTCACAAGATTTTTTCAAAGGGGGTTTGCCTTTGCCTTCCTCTGTGTGAGTATGACTTCCTCAAGGTCACCCAGTGAGTTTCTATGACTGAGCAGGGATTCAAACCCTGGTCTCCAGAGTTTTATCACAACGTTCAAATCACTACACCATGCTGGCTCTCCATATGTGCGTGTGTACTGTATTGTAAGATTACATGTGTGATGTAAGATTATAAGATAGTCTCATGTAATATGAGGGGGAGCCTACTCACACAGATATATTCTTGTGTAAACACTTATGGCTCAACATACAACCTGTTTCTCATTAAACACATGGTAGGGGAAATTGTGCAAGCAAGCCCAAAACCTCATGGTTCAACCAGCATGCCTATGCCACACATGAACCAAATCACAGGGTGGCTGGTGGGTACACCACTGCAGGAGTGGCAAATGCACTTGAGATTTTACCACCAGTTCTCCCTGAGCTGAACTGAACAGAAGCTCTGCCAGTACTGGACTCTAATAAAGCATTCACAAAGTTCTTGTTCAGCTTGGGGCAGCTGCAGGAGAAGGAGAAGTAAAATCCAGAATGGTCTGTTCCACCACCACCACCACCACCACCACCACCATTTTGGGAGATCCTTGCCAAGCCACATGTTCTTATATTTTGGTAAATAGTAAGGCTAGTGTTGTGGGGAAGTATGAATTGTTTATGCAGCATTTAAATGGGACCTTTCTTTGAATTCACTTCTTGTGTTCAGTCTTGCTTTAACAGTAATCTGATATCATGCACTCTTTTTTTTCTCCAAAGAAATGATACAAAGCCTAAAATTTTCAATGTGCATTTGTAAGTGATCCCAGCACATTTGCCTACTGAGTTAGCATTGTCTTAAAATGAAAAGAGTGCAAGATGAATTTACAAAGTGTTACTTTAGGGTTGTTCTTAGGCATTTTCTGAATATATTTGTTCAACCAATAAAAGGATGAGGTATTTTCTGTTTTCAAAATAGTGGATTTCTCAACACTAACAGTTTACCTGGTAGCTACTGGTTGTTGTTGTATGTCTTCAAGTCTTTTATAATTTATGGCGACCCTAAGGTGACCCTATCACAGGGTTTTCTTGGCAAGTTTTGTTCAGAGGAGGTTTGCCTTTGCTTTTCTCTGAAGTTGAGAGAGTGTGACTTTCCCAAGGTCAGCCAATGGGTTTTCATGGCTGAATGGCAATTCATACCCTAGAGCTTTATCACACAAGGAAAGAGAAGTGGCAGTAAAGTCTGAGAATAACGTATCCCTTGTCGCATGACATCTTAAAGCCTTATTGCATGATGTCTGCATGCTTCAGCTGTTGTTCCATTCCGGTCCCATGGGAGACAGTGGTAAATGCAAGTCATTTTGCTAACTGGAAAAATTCCTTAGCAAAAAGACTCACCATTACTACTGTCTCCACAGTACCAGAATGAGAGAATAGCTGAACCATACCGACATTGTGCAATAAGGCAAGACAGGACATGCTACTCTTGGGATTTACTTCCGCTTCCCTTCCCTGGTGCAATAAGCTCCCTAGTTGTAGTTCAATGCTCAAACCACTACCCCACAATGGCTTATGTTATGTACAGTTCAACCTGTGTCAATTGTGAATCACAAAGTGAAGCAACTGTGGTGGATTGTTAGGTCTTTGGGTTTGGACTGGAAGAGTCTGCTTCTGTGAAATTAAGCTCAGAGCTTTATAACAGGACACAAACCTCAACTATTTTTATTAACCAAGGATGGTCCCTATGTCCTAATGTCGGTCTCTGGAACATCACTGCACACATTTTCTCCTTGTTTGTGCCTTTTGAGAACACCTTGATAAAACTGTGCTACTATCTGTGTTATTATTCTTCAGGGTTCAGCTTTCTTCTCTGGGTTTCTACATCATAAGAAGAATGGTGTTAGATCTCTTCCAGCATTCCGTTTCCCAGAGCGGCCTAGGAGACAGCTACGAGAAGCCATAAGCAGGACATGATCATTTGAACACAACAGACCTGTCCCACTGTTCTTGAGAAACAAGAAATTTTTTGGTGCCTCTGATACTAAAGGGTAGCATGAAGCCAGCTTGTATAGTAGTCTTATCCTCCATGAATTTGCCTCATCCCCTTTTAAAGATGTCTGTGGCTACTGCCACAATGCAGAAATAATGGTGTTTGACACAGCTTTAACTATTGTTACCAACCCTGACGCCCTGAGCCCCATATCTATAATAAATTAGTAATATTTAATAAGTAGGTCAAATGTGGCCTTCCCCATAGTGTGGCCATTAGAATGGGGAAATTCCACAGCCAGGAATCCCAAAGACAAACATTGCTCAGTCAGGAATGCACTTAAGGAGTGGATGCCCAAATTTGAAAGAAATGTTAATTTGTAAAGCAACTGTATGGATGAACACCTGGCTAATCCTACCAGCCAAAACTGAGATAATCAAATCTGTAAATGATCCTCATACATTTACCTTTCCACAAAGAAGGTTGCTTCCTCCATTCAATCACTAAGAATCCATATATTAAGATGCCACTAACATATCTGGAGTGTCTACTGTCTTACCCCGAGCAACTCCAAGAGCAACTGTCTTACCCTGAGCAACTCCAACTGTCTTACTCTGAGCAACTCTTTCACTCTAAATCCCATCCCCTGAAGACAAATATCAACTGTAAAACCCCCTTCAAAACAACACCAAATTGTCTTCAGTGTCTTCAGCTCCTCCTCCTACATCTATGATGGCAGTCTGCTGACTGACTCTCAAAGCTCACTCTGAGACCCCATTGCTTCAGGAATTTCTGCTTTAAAGGACAGGTGTTGTATCTCCCACAAACAACTCCCTTCTCTATTCCTCCTTCCCAATATTTCCTATTTTATTCGCTAGGCTTGTGTGAATGCTTGAAGTCTGAATGTGCACATGAATGTTATTATTGTTTTCTCAAATAAAGACCAATTTATTGTTCTATCCCTAGGTGTTGTATCTCCCACAAACAACTCCCTTCTCTATTCCTCTTTCCCAATATTTCCTATTTTATTTGCTAGGCTTGTGTGAATGCTTGAAGTCTGAATGTGCACATGAATGTTATTATGGTTTTCTCAAATAAAGACCAATTTATTGTTCTATCCCTAGGTGTCCTCCTGATTACCAGTAAATGTAGGCTAAAAGATCCTGCTATCTGTTGCCCCGTCTTGCATAGCTAAGCTGAGTACATACATTCCCCAAATTGATATCGATATTTTGAGGGTCCTTAAGACCCCTGAGTATTTAGGGTAACACTATCATGGCTCCATCCTATGGAATCTTGGGACTTGTAGTTTGTTGTGGCACCAGAGCTCTCTGACAGAGAAGGCTAAATATCTCACAAAACTACAAATCTCAGAATTCCATAGCATTGAGCAATGATAGTTAAAGTGGTCTCAAACTGCATGATTTCTGCAGTGTTTCTGACCCACCGCAAAATTCCATTGTTAATATACTGTGTAACACCTTTTTATATGTCCTTCTATGTAGTTTCATTTAATCACCCCAGATTCTACTCTTATTTCACCAGATTTTAAGAGCAGCTAGATTTTCTGCTATCTGAGTAGATATATGCATGATGGCATTGTAAATGTAAATAGAACTTTGGGGGAGGGGACACCTCTTTCAAAATAACTATATAGTAAAATATCTCCCACTGCTGGATATCTTCCCTATGACACTGTGCAGCCCTGGCATGCACACACAGAGGATTAGTAAATCAGAAGGAAAGGGGGCTGAAGAAAACTAGCAAAACTAAGCCACAAAGTGAAAGGTTTGTTCAAATTTCAAAAAACAAAAAATCTACAGACAGAACAGAAGAGTGAAGAAAAAAAAATTATATTTCCAAATTAGAAATGCTTCTCGTCAATATTGATTCAATTTTGAAGAAACTGGAGCTAAAGGAAGAAATCTAAAATCCATTAAGGGGAGAAATTTAAGGCGACTCGAAAATACGGCAGTTTTTAGTAGGTTTGTGTGTTTGTTCTTTTGGCTTTCTGCAAGAAGCAATGGGGTTAGATGGCCTTATTCTAAACCTCTGGGTGGCTGAAGAACCTCTTCCTTTACATTTTGCACAGGCCCTACTAAGAGGGGCAGAGCTGCACCCTGTCCTCTCCTGGAGGTGGGCAGTGGGAGGCCACTGGGTGTAAAGTATTTAAGAAGCCTGTAAAGTCACTTTAGTGAATCTGGGACTCATTAAATTAAGCAGAAAAAACAGAGACTGAAAAGCTCTTAGTATGGATTTCCTGGCTGATCTGTCACTAATGGAAGCTATGGTATTCTCCCATGTTTCTAGCGCTGAATTGGCCACTTTGCCACTTCTTTTTTCTCTGGCTCCTCATCCTTAACAGCTATCTGTCAGCCAGGAACAACATGATCCACGGCATAGAAGAAATAACTCTACCTTTTTAGTTTGTCCTGTACAGACCAATTCATTCGGTATGTTTTTGATAAGAACTATAAAATAACCCTGAAAATTCCTTCATAATCAGGGTAGAGAAAAAAATGAGATTACAGATCAGATGTATTGGGTATGGGAAAGATTTGTCCACCTCTAAATCTAAGCAGTCTTCGTGATGCAGCCACTTGAAGGAAGCAAGGTCTGACCTAGTTTGTCCATGGCTAGACAGGTTGGCACTTTCCAGCAATCTGTGTTACAGCATGGATGAAAAATGTTACACCTACACAAACTGACCTTGGAAAGTTGCAGCTCCATTCAGGGATGTACTCAGTCACAAGAGACTTTCCTTACATAGCTGCAGCCCCAGAGATGAACAGACCACTCCGTGTGGATATATTTGCAGTTGTCTGAAGCTTCCCTTATTATTTCCCCCCATTTTCGGAATCATTTCTCTATATACCATGGCAGCAGCTGGTTTTCATTTACATTTCTCTGCATTAAAGGTCTTGAATCTGAAAGAAAAGGAATAACAGTGTGAGAAAATTATTTCTTAACTGAATGGAATCCTCAGTATGTGAGTACACAACTGAAGTTTTCAAAAGCAAACCACGTTCTTTCAAATTCTACATAAATAGAAAGGAAATGACTTTTAACGCTGTCATTTGGATCCTCATCAGTCCAGGCATCGCACACTCATGTTCACAATGTGATAGTCTAACATCTTCACACATTTTAAAGATCGTAAACAAAACTGAGTCCCACATCCAAGCTACATTAGTTCTTACTACTTTTCACACATGATGAAGTCATAAGGAGCTGAACTTTTGTATACTCCCAGTGTTTTTGTGGAACTTAAAAAAAGGGGGGGAATTGCTTTCTGAGTATTATAATTGAAAAGGCAGATCTGATATGTATTATTTCAGGCTGTTATTGTTTACATTTTTTAATTAGAAATGTTCTCAATTTATTTATTAAGGAGCTTGTGGTACATGATCCTAGCACTGAAGACTGAGTTGTTGTTGCTTTTATTCATTTTGAAAATATTTTTAGATCATTTCAATATGAGAATGCTAGAGCTGATCCATGATTAAAGAGGGGTGAGGGGCTCATATCAGGCAATGGAGCACAAGGACGAGGTGAATGCTCTTGGGGGGGCACCATCACTATTCCTACAAGCTTCACTCTTCACACGCATCTATGGCCACCTTCACAGGTGCCAACATTTGCATCAGCATGTTCCTACGCTGTCGAGTAACTAGTGTTCAGAGGTATACAGATATCTCTAGTATCAGCAGTATAAAGCTATCCTGACTTTGCATTTTCTTCTTGGAAATCTATATTTGAAAAAGTACACATATACATAGTGCCAGCATGGTGTAGTGGTATGAGTCTTGGACTATGGATTTTATCAGATAAGCCCCTTAAAAGCGTTCTTCTGCTGGCATAAGAAAATCCATTTTTATGCCAGTAAAAGAATGTCCCTCACCACACTTACCTCTAATCCCGGCAAAGGCTTCTCCACAAATGAAAGAGGAAGTGAATGGAGCTCCGTTCACTTCCTCCTTTGAAATCCTGCAGATTATAGCGAGACTTCATCATGCAGGAAATTAAAACAAAACAAAAATAAGGCAGGAAAACTTTTAAAAAGCACATACCCACACTTTAAAGGTCTCAAGTAACCCGGGAAGGGTCATAAAACGTGTATCACTTACCTGGCTGTTGCGATCTCACCTGGAAGTGTTAAAGCCAGACCAGCCATTGACGCTGCATTGATGTGCGTACAATGGCATGAGGTTTCACATGCCAGCAATGCCGGCACAAAAGAACCATGGGGGATCTATTGACGGCTTCAGCCATCAATAAAAAACTACGGGTTTTGGTGTGGACATAAACATGAAAAGGCGACACCGTCTGATATGCACACACTTTCATGGTCATGTGGCATCATTATGATGCTGTATTTTATGTGTCTGATAAAGCCCTATCATTCTGGAGACCAGGGTTCAAAGACACAAGTGGAAAGGGTGGTGATGAATCAGACATCTGATTACAGGTTTTTATAGGAAAAAAAAAATCTGTGAGTTACACATGCAGACACCACTCTAAAATGTTGCTATGCCCATGCTGAAACCTAGGCTCAGTCCCAGAAATATGGAAGTGCTGTAAGTAGATATTTCTTGGGTCCAGAGAGCTGGTTTTCAGTCAGGTCTGGATGAGTTTGAATTTCCACTGACGAATCTTGCTGGCAATGTGGCTTTTTTAAAAAAATATAGCCTTGCCATTACCATAGTCTGTAGTAGCCTCAGGAAGATCAACTGTCTTTTATCAGGCCTTCTCTGAGTCTTCCCTGTTTGAAATTAAGCTGCAGGGAAAAAAAATATTGGTTATGGAATGTTATGTTCTGGGAGGTTTGCCTGTATGGTGCTCACACTGCTAGATAAGCAATTTTTGGTGGACAGTATCTGAGGTAAAATTCATATTTTACCTTTTCCCCATTTATTCAGTGCATGCTTGCCATCTGCTTATATACACATAGTTACATGAATCAACAGTAACATGAAATTCAAACCCTATTCATTTGATTGCCAGCACATATGAAGACTTAAAGTGAAGAAGCAAGTGCGTATGTAATGTCGGCCCCAAAATGTCCCTGCATCCACATGTTTCTTCATGCATTCAGCACAAAGACCAGCATCAGGTCTCTGTAGTCAGGTTCACCTGAATATACTTGGAAACCAACCCACAGTCAAGAACCCAAGGTTCCCAGTCATAAGGGAGCTTCTATACATGTTCAATACGTAATTCTTCTCTAATTTCATTCTCAAAAGCAATGAGCAATTATAGCAATCCCCCCCCCCCCGTTGCAAGTAAGTCTTCAAAAGTCACAAGAAAGTCTTGGGGCCTGTCTAAAAGGTGAAAATACCCCTCATGGAATTCGCTGGGAATCCTACCTGTCTAAATAGAATCCAGCTCCAACCCACATTATTCAGAAGGAGGGGGGCCCAAAACAGCAAAAACAATGCACTAAAAGCCTTCGCAGATTTCCCCATACTTTAAAAAAAAACTGCAAGGGGAGTGTACATTTCTGATTGTTTGGACTATGGAAAGACAGGAAATCTGAAGGGAAGCACAAAGCTGATTGGTCGGTCGAGAGCACCCGCTGCTGCCATGTTAGCAATTGCTCACTAAGGTGATAAAATGGGATTAATATATTTTGTTTTGCTTTTCTATAAATGTGGAAAATCATTCTATTACAGTAGCGGACCTTAGACGACTTTAAAAAAAAACCCTGGTGGCGCTGAAGAACTAACGCGAGTAAATCACTCGCAGCTTCCATCCTGAATGTGAGGCTTATGGGGGATTCTGAGGCCAGAAAAACCATTTGGACCTGTTGTTGCTGATGTGAGATGCCAATACTACAAGCTACTTTGGATTTTTTTCCTCTCGTGGAGATGGGCCCTTGAAGTCTTTGAAGTCTTCAAAAATCTTCCCAAATGTGCAAAATTTTGAATATTTTCAGCACAGAAATCACATGTGATATTTTTATACCAAAACCAGTATTTTCTGTGCAGGTGAAAGCATTATTTGCACAGAAAATAATATTTCTGGGCTGAAATATTATCTTATGTGCATAAAAGGCTGTTTCCTGAGCAGAAAATGTAGTTTTCTGTGTAAAAACCACCTTATGTGTAAGTTTTGCATGGAATAAATACCTCTTATCCAGGACTCTTATCAGAGTTTCCCAGCTCTCAAGAAACATGTTTTCCAACCATTTTTCAAATATTGTTTAATATCCTTTCCAACCCTAAGAGTCAACCAAATGCTTGTACAACTGGAGTGGGCACCTTTGTTAGCTATTTTTTGACCCAGGTGTACATAAAAGTAGTCCCCTATAATGGAGATGCTTTCCCCTTTTTTTTCTGGCCTAGGGGCATTTGAGTAGGGGTTCCATGGAGCAGGGAGCTGAATCTCCAAAAATGTCTTTAACAGACTGCATGTGGCCCCTGAGCCACACTATGCCTGCCACTGATGCAGAGATTCGCCTCAGACCTTCACAATGAATGTGCTATGAAAGAGCTTGCAGAAATGCTGGGATCAGAGTTGACATACTTGCCTCTGTCTGGTCTCAGTTTCAGCCCATTCATTCATTCCATGTGCTTTACCAAAAAAAACTTCTAGGGTAGCTTATATACAGTTAATTCAGCAGTCTCTGCCCTTGATCTTACACTTTAAATAAGACATAAGACACACAAAGGGAAAGAGAAGGGAAGATAAAAAGGGGGAAATGAAGTTCAGAAGCAGCCAAGTCCCTGTGCAATAGAGTTGTGCCTGACCACTCTTCTTCTCCTTCTATGGCCAGAAGGAGAAGCAGTAGTTTTGTGAAGAATTTGTTTGACACTTTGCAGATAAAATTACTTGGGTCCACTCTGACTTGGATAGTGTGGTTGATACATGTCTGGTGGATGTAACATTGACACCCATTTGTCCTTTTTTCTTGGATACCTTTCAGTTTGTACAGCCTGAGTATGTGGACAGGATCCTTGGAGAAGTTAGAGACCCCACATGTATGCTGGATCTTTGCCCTCCCTGGCTTATTAAAGCAGACAGAGAGGGGCTGGTCAAGTAAGTAAGCAAAGTGGTGAATGCCTCGCTGAAACAAGGCAGGGTTCCATCCTGCCTAAAATAAGCTTTGGTTAGGCCTTTCCTTCAAAACAAACAAACAGACCCCACCTCCCTGAATCCCACCTTATTAAACAATTATCTGCCTATCTCCAATATTCCATTTTTGGACAAGGTTCTGGAGCAGGTTGTGGCCTCCCAGTCCCCGGAGTTTCTGAATAAAATGGATCATCTAGATCCATTTCACTCTGGCTTCTGGCCTTGCTATGGGACAGAGGCAGCTTTGGTCACCTTAGTGGATGACCTACACATGGAACTGGACAGGGCAGTGTGTTCCTGGTGTTTCTGATGGACTTCCCAGAAGCGTTTGTTACCATTAACCATGGCATCCTTCTGGACTATCTCTCCAGGATGGGAGGGGGGATTGTTTTGCAGTGGCTCTATTCCTGTCTGCAGGAGAGATTCCAGAAGGTGATGCTGGGGGACTCTTGTTTGGTCCCCTGGCCACTGACCTGTTGGGTCCCTCAGGATTCTCTTTTGTCCCCCATGCTGCTTACATATACTGAAACCACTGGGAATGGTTGTCTGGAGATTTGGGGTTCAGTGACACCAATATGGGGATGATACTCAACTCTATCTCTTCTTTCCATCAAACTCCAAGGAAGCTATCTCAGAACTAAACCAGTGGCTGTAATGGACCAGATGCCTGTTTGCCAGCAGCCAAAGACCTTCTTGTTTAAATAGGTCTTCAGCCTTAAATGATGATATATGCAATGGGGAATGCTATTTTAATTTGTACTGTGTATTTTAAGTGTTTAAAATGTTTTAATTTATAATGTTTTAAAACCAGTGTTTTAATTGAATGTACTTTTTAATGCTTTTTCAATTTTTTCTACTTCATATGGTTGCATATGTTCTATTTTATTTACACTGTAAGATGTTTTTAATCCCATTTGGGATAAAAGCAGGATATTAGATAGATAGATAGATAGATAGATAGATAGATAGATAGATAGATAGACAGGCAGGCAGGCAGGCAGGCAGACTGATAGACAGAGGTACTATAGGTTCAGATGGATGCCCTTATATACATGGGATGCTATGCCCATACAAATGCCTGAGCAGAGCCACAACGGAAACATCATAAAGACCACTGCAAGACATTTTGTTGCCTGAAGCAAAAGACAAGATGCCACCTACTCCATTCCACGTGGAGAAGCCAACTAGACTGGTATATGAATCTTTTTTTCAACAAAGACAGTGAAACAATGTCCTTAACCCAGATTCAGTAAGTGACAGGAGGTACACACCACTTTGACTTTCAGTAGAGATGAACGTGTACAAAACTCAGGAGGAACATTTGGGTGGCTGCCACTTCTGTTCCTTCCCAACAGTTGTCCCACTCTGCTCTGAATGTGATGATGAAAATAGCACCACGATGTGGCAACAGAATACTGAATTGTTGCTGCTGTATTCCATGAGCTGCCAGCTTATGTTTTAAGTTGCTTGGAGAAGTAGATCAGTGAGATTTGTTAATTGTTTCATTCTGTTTGAAAGAACAGTATAGGGTCGTAAGAGATGAGTCCAAAATCAACCTAGTTCTTCTCACTGATCAGGTTTTGGCTTATAAGCTGAGTTAGGTTTATGTTACAGTATGAAGCCTGGAAATACTACCAATTCATTATTGTCTTTTTTCACCCCAGATGTGTTTCTGTCATGAATAATAGTCTCCTCTCTTATGGACTAATGTGTGTCTAAGTGAATCCACATTCGTGGGAAAGTGAACAGAGGGAGAAAGGATGCTGTAATAGTATCTAACTAAATGTCACTGACACATTTACAAACAGTTCTCTTCTCTTTCCTTGCTTGTCATTGATAAAAACCAGAGTGAAATGAGTCATAATTAAGGGAGTCCACTGAACTATTTTCATCACACACATCTGTGAAACACTATTAAGAACTTCAGTTCTCCTAACCCACCCTCATTGGTAAACTGATAATGATACAAACACTATTCCTTGTTCTTCTCCTCTGGGTGATAGCTATGCTGCTATCTTGGAACAAAGTTTGTCTCAAAAAGTATCTTAAATGGAGCAAACAAGGGTACATTCACACTCCCACAGACTCAGATTCACAGGAAAATATTTACTAAGAGGCAGTGTTCACATGTGGTCTCCAGTGGTTTTCCCAAAATTATTTTTCATTTATATGTATATTACTTCTATGCCACTTCATATACTAAAATATTCTATTACTGGTAGTATAAGACATAAAATGTTATCAGGTTTTATATTGTGTATGTTGTTAATCAGATGACAAAGAATCTGGCACTTTTTTCAGTTTTAGAAAATCTCAGGTACATACTAAAACAAACCCTGTAGCAAGAATTCCAAATGAAGCTATGGATACAGTGGGCCCCCTGCATCCATGGGGGTTCACATCTGGGACTCTCCATGGATGACAAAAAACTTTGATGATCACATCCCATATTATTAAATGTTGGCAATGCACGCATGGACACTTCAGCACATCCACATTCATATTGCTTCCATTTTAAGTGTAGGATGAGACAATCCACAATTGATTGAAATCATGGAACATGGGAACCTGCTATATACCTGATAAAATTATTTGTCCATCCAGCCCACTACTGTCTATGTTGACTGGCAGTGGGTTTCCCCTTACTTTCTACCTGCTCCTTTTTACTGGAGATGTAAGGGAGTAAAAACCCTCTCACATTATACAAATACAGTACAATGAGTCCATTCTGATTGCCATGCAGCATTCTATGGAATCCTGGGGTTTATAGTTTGGTGAGGCATTAGAGTTCTCTGGCTAAAAATTCTAAGTACCCCTCCATAAACTGTCAATCCTAGGATTCCTTAGGATGTTTCATGGCAGTTAAAGTGGAATCAAAGCACTGTATCTATGTCATGTGTAAGAGAACTGAATCTTGGGGCCTTGTGTGTGTAAAGGAATGCTCCTCCACCCAGCTATAGTCCTTTCCTGACATATTCTATAGAGTTGTTGTTATTATTTAAGGTGACCTGGAAAACATGGGAGTTTTTACAATTTCAGTACTTAGGACTTTATCACACGAGGCTGTCATCTCAGAGCAATTGCATTATGTAAACAAACAGAAACATACTGGTATTGAATCAAACATTATCACACCTCCTCTTCTATGCTGCTGTGGTGGTGCTTATTCCTGCAATCTATATCCCTCACTGACCTGCTTCCTTCCCACTAGCTGTACCCAAAGTAACATACATACAAAGGTGGTGCATTAAGGGTGAGTTGCTCTGTTGCCCTGCCTTCGCCGCCGCCTCCACCATCAATTGACTGCCTGGGTCCCATCACAGTGGCAGCAGGGGTGGTGGGACAATGAAGTGACCCCCTGGGTACCCGGGCAATATCAAAGCCCATATCAAAAGTTGGCCTAGTTCTATAAAAGAGTACATAATGTCTACTGTTCCAAAAATCCAATTAATTAGTTGGAAGTTCCATCTTCACTGACTCAATTCTTACAAAATAAACACATATTAGAGTTTAGTTTGGGTATGTTTCCTTTCCCAGTGTGCTGATTGGCAGCTTAGGAAACATACCCAACCAATCCCCTCATGCCCTCAGCCAATCACCACCCACATGCAAATCCCCTGTCTACCTCACAATCCATTCCTGCCACTCAATCTGCATCTACACCCCCAGCTTCACAAGGGCCCCTCCCTCCTCTCACTCCCTCAGCCAATCACCACCCACATGTAAAAAATTGCATTTTTCCCTGAAATAATAGCATGTAGCTGAACTGTGTAAAAGGAACACTGTCACTCCAAGCTCCATGCTGCAACCACTGCTTGAAACCCCAGCAGGGCACATAACGGTGTATGTTAGGTCAGGCACACCTATACTGATGATGATGATGATATTTTGTTATGTCACAGTATGCAAAAATCAGTTACAGACACAGTTACAAACATTAAGCATTAAAAGATCATAACAAAATAAACAGGGTAAAAATACGTATTGAATACATTTTTTAAAAGCAGATCCAAATAAGCATTTAACTGACAGAGGAGAAGCCGTAGTAATCCTAGAAGGAGCCAGCATTATACAAATCCTTGATGTCAGCCACTGCTCTGCATATATTTATTTAGGTCCTTGATCAATAAGTAAAAACAAAGTAGTTAAAACACCATAAAATGAATTAAAATGCTCTATTAGCATTAGGAGGAACTTTCTGACAGTAAGAGCTGTTCGGCAGTGGAACACCCTTCCTCGGAGCGTGGTGGGGTCTCCTTCCTTGGAGGTCTTTAAACAGAGGCTGGATTGCCATCTGTAGGGGATGCTTTGATAGTGATTTCCTGCATGACAGGGGGTTGGACTGGATGGCCCTCGCGATCTCTTCCAGCTCTGCAATTCTATGATTCTATGATTCTATTAAATATAAAATTAAATTACAATATTAAGGGTAAGAACAATATGAAAAGTAATGATGTTAAAACAGTCAAGCTGCATTAAACATTAAAATACTAAATATTAACAATTTAGAATTGTGACAACATCCTCCACCTACAAGCTATTGCCACTGTGCAAAAACTAGCTACCTTGGGTGTGATCTCTGGAAACTGGTCAGCCAGGAGTAATCAAACAGAACAATTCTGATCTTCCTGGAATATTTTGTAAAATTGGATTAATAACATGATGTCATATATCCCTATAGAAAAAACAGTGCAAAAGGACATGCCCCACACTTTCTACTTCCTCTGCTTCACAAGGGCACAAGCATTCACAGTATGGTATATTATTATACTGACCATTCAGAATCACTGATGGGAGCACACTGAATTTGGCCTGGGTAAATGCCTTCCTGTATTTTGGAATAGTCAGATTTATCAAATAATTGGCAGGAAGAAAAGCCCAACCACTGTCTCTAAAAGTCAAATATTTAAAGCTAGGTCTATGAGGCTTTGCAGCTCAGTATCCCAGATACATTGGTATATGTTTTCTTTAGCTTTTGCATAGCCCATAGCTAAAATAACATTTTGTGAAAATCCCAAATTTAAAACTTCCTGAATTACTATCTTTTCCCATCTTGACTGAAATGTATCAGGGAGAGTCAAGGGGGCTAAGCCCCTAGGCATGAATAGCAATTTTAGCTAAAAGTTTAACTTATATATCCAAATCTGGGACTCAATGGTAATTTTTACAATGTGTAAAAATACATTGGGCACGCAATGTGGGAGGCTGAGTACATTTCTCAAGAATTTTGTTTGAACAGATTCTAACACCTTAAAACTATTAAACGTAAATATTTGTGCTCCATATAACATTTGTGTTATAATCTTAGCATTAAACACTTGGATTACTGAAAGTACATGCTGGCTGCCCTTGAAATATAAAAAAGTAATGAGTGAGTTATAACTCCATTGTGCATTTGCTATTGTATACGACACTTGGACTTTCCAGGAACCAGTAGATTGAAAAATAACTCCCAAATATTTATAAAATTTAACTTGTTCAATTGGGTGTCCATTGATTTGCCAGCGATATTTATGCCATTTCTGTGTAAAAACTAATACTTTAGATTTGTCATAACTTATTTTCAGCTGTTCTGTGTTACAATAGACAGCCAAAGCTCTTAGAAACCATATCAAACTTATGCAAATCAGTGACAGGAGTACTGCATCATCTGCATAAAGGAGAATGACAATTGATCTCCCTGATAATTTAGTTGGATTAGAGTTGATTTCAAAAAGCAACTTAACCAACGAATTGATATAAATGTTGAACAGAGATGGAGCAAAGAAGCAGCCTTGTTTTACTCCAGTATGCGTTGGTATTGATCTAATCATGTGTCCTTAGTGATTACATCTCACTTGCAAATAGGTTTTATTATAAAGAGTGTGAATGAGAGTCAACAAACACCTATCAATGTTAGTGGTCTCTAACTTGTGCTATAGCCTATCTCTTGGGAACTTATCAAATGTGGACTTGAAGTCTATAAAACCTGTGTAAAGTGCCCCTCCAACAGGCGTGGAATTTTTTCTAGTAAATGCTGTAAAACTAATCCCTGGTCAACTGTAAACCGACCAGACCTAAGCCTACTTGCTCTTCCTCCAGGAAGTTTTCTTCCTCCATCCAGCTTGTAAGTTTCTCTAAAAGATGGTTAGTGTACAGCCTCCTAATAATACTGAGATGACTAATAGGTCTGTAGTTGAAAGGGTCTGATCTTTTTCCTTTCTTATCAATTGGAATGATTACTGCTAATCCCCAATCAGGTAGAATGGATGCAGTACGATCAATGCATGTAAACAGAACAGCTAGAACTGTGTCCACCATTCCAAATTTAACTTAAACAATTCAGGGGGAATATGATCACTGCCTGGGGCTTTGCCCAATTTAAGACCAGAAATAAGCCCGGCAATATCAGATGTTGAAACTGGGGGCCATTCAGGGAGTCCTTCAAGGTCTTGTGCTATTGTTGTGGTTCTGGATTGCCTATCTGCATACATAGTGCAATAAAATGATTCCCATGTCTATACTGGAATATGGGAATTTAAACCATGTATGCTGCCTTTCCAACCTCTGGACACTATTTTCCAGAAAGTAGCTGAATCATGAGTCTGTGATGCAGCAATTAACTTCTGTCAATTCATTCTCATTACCTGTTTGTTTTTTCCTTAATTAAATTTTTATATTTCTTCTTTAGCAACCCTATACTAATACTAATACAATTATGCCAGTGGCTCTTAATCTTTTCTTTATGAGGGACCCACTTTAAATATTTTTTTTTTTGCCATGGGCCCCCAAGATTTAATTCAAGGTTTTAAACCCTAACAATAATAAAAATTAATACCTGATAACAACAACAATAATACAATTACAACAATGCCTCTTAAATTTTTCTTTACCAATGGCTCCTTTAAATATCTTTTGTTGCCATGGACCCCCAAGACTTTAGATTTAAAACTAAATAATAATAATAATAATAATAATAATAATAATAAACCATCCATGAAATCTTCCCTCAGAGGCATTGGAGTGGGAGGAAAGACTTTTCTCCTGCGTCTTCCTGCAACTTTATGGCTGGAGTGGATTGAATGGCAATGCACAGGCCAAGCTAGCCAGAGCCTTGGCTCCTGTCATATGGCCACTGCAGGCAGGAGGTGATCTGAGCAGCCTTCAAGCCTTCACAGACCCCCTGTGAGGACATCGAGGACCCCTGGGGGACCCCAGACCCCAAGTTAAGAACCTCTGGTCTAGATACTTGGTGAAAATAGCATGCAAAAGCTCTGCCTTGTTTAGAGAAGAGGGGGTCCAGGGAACCTTGTCGACCACTTGTTAAAATAGAAATGAATAGAAAAGGGAGCAAAGGGGTCTCTCCAGTAAGGGGTGGAATGGTCACCTCTAAATTTTTCATGAGTCTTTGGGCTCACCTTTGCCCCACCCACAGACTGTGGAGCCTCAGCCTTCTGCTCCGACACCAGGCTGACAGAGAGGCACCTGGCACAGCCTGGGGACAAACTAACCCAGGAGTAACCAAAACAGCGGAATGGTGAATCAGAAAGGGCACAAAAACAAAGGCTTCAGCTAGCAGCTGTTCCACAATTCTGACCCACTTACACACACAAAAAGAGTTACAGACAGCAAGGTTCATCCAAAAATATCTGGAGGTCTTTATCTTCAGTTTCAGTGGTCTGTTGCTCCAACATTTTTCCTTTTGCACTTAAAGCAATATTACCCTGACAGAAGGAGAGGGAAAAGGGTTTACGTTTTTGAGTGCAGAAGGGGTGAAGAGCAGAGGAAGGGGGGGAAACCTACCCTGCAAGGTAGGAGAGGAGGAAAAAGGGGGACACATAGAAAGCAATATTATTTTCCCCCATGCATGCATATTAAGACAGCAAAGGGAGCTGGCTGAGTATTTCATTACTGAAGCTCAACGGGCAAAAATGTGGCTGTAGGCCAAGGAGGTGGTGCTGAAAAACATTCTCAAGGTGCTTACTGGCTGGCCAACAGAGCACTACAATTGATTGGGTATGTTTCCTAAGTGGCCAATCAGCACACTGGGAATGGCAACATACCCAAGATAATTATATATATAGAAGTTTGCCATACCTAGCACATGGATGCTGTTTATTTTTAAAAATTTTTGCTACAATTGCTTCTACTCCAGAGAGAGAGGGAGAGAGAGAGAGAGGAAGAGAAGATACTACAGTATGACCCAACCATCCATGAGGGATTGGTTCCAGGTCCCACCACAGATGGAGAAAATCATGGATAATAGCGAACGCCATCCAGGGGGGCAGAACCCTCCTCCCACCTGCCTGCACCCCCCAGACCACCTCCTCCCTCCTTCCTTTGTCCAGCCACCCACCACTGTCACAAACTCCTTGCAAGGTTACCTACCCTGCCGGCTGCCGCTCCATGCCACAAACCGCCCCACAAGGCGTGGGCAACTGTTCTTGGGAAGGAGAGAGGCAGTGGTCTTCTGGGGTGGTTTGCAGCAGGGAGCGGCGACCGGGCATGTAGGTGACCTTGCGTAGGATTTGCAGCAGCAGTGGGTGACCGCCCCTATGGCCTCCTCTGCCACCACCACCTGCCCACGTGGAAACAGGGATGAGGAAACAGAAGCTGAGTGTGTGTTGCCCCCCCCAGAGTGAGTGAGCGAGTGCACATGCCAGCCAGAGAGGGAGGGAGGGAGGGAGGGAGACAGGCAGCCGCAGCCACGCGGAGACCAGCAGTGGCAGGTACGGATGACAGGGGTAGGGGAAAAGAGGAGGAGGAGGCACCCCCTACCACTGTTTTCCCTACCTGCCACTGCCAGGCTTTGCTGCATGGCTGCAGCTGCCTGTCTCCCTCGCTGGCTGGCTGGCTGGCATGTGTGCTCACTCACTCTCTCCGGGTGGGCAGCACATGCTCCGCTTCTTGTTCCTCCTCCCCTTCTTCCATGCAGCTGCTATCATGCTGAGGAGGCCTCCCAGGCCTCCCAGGCCTCCACGAGCCCCACCAGAGCCAGCGGATGGCAGGATCGTACTGTAATCTCCCTGCATCTGGGCAGGCCTGCTGGGAGAGAGAGCAAGTGAGAGAGAGGCTTTACCTTTTTTTAATTAACCCTTTTCTCTTTTTTTCCTCCTTTCCATAGCCTTTATTCCACACCCCAGTATTTTTGGGTGTTTTTTAAATTTGTTTTTGCCATAATTGCATGATTGTGATCTACCAGGACAGCACAATTACATCAAAGCAAATTTTAAAATAATAAAAAAAATCCTGGGGAATGGAGCAAAAGCAATGGAAAGGGGGAGGGGAAAGAGAAGGGTTAATAAAAAAGGGAAAACACCTCCCCACCCTCCACCCCTGCTCAATTCTAGGGAGTTTGCTATCCTCTTTCTCTCTAGATGCACTGTACACACACTCATACCATGGAAAAGTATGGACTGGAAGGGAAGGAGAGAAGAGATGGGAAAGCAGCATACATAGAAGTGCTTGGGGACAGGGACTGAGGGAGAGAACAGGAGAAGCTTTCCCCCATTCACCCCCACCTGGCTGGTGGTATTGGAACTGCTGCAGGAGGAAGCTATTGCATGGAGTGGTGTTGGGGGGGGGTTGTAGTGCAGTTATCGGGAAATGTTTTAGCACCAGACAATTACACTGTTTGAGCACCCAATAACAACACTAGCAGTGCAGGAACAAAAAGAGCTTCTTCTTTACAAAATATATAAACAGTTCTCTTCAGAGTACAAACAAATGATAACAGTTCCAAAACTCTTAGATGCAGAGCTTCACATAAACCTCTTCCTTCTAGATAGTGTACACAAGGAACTTATCACAGCAAGCTGTAGCACTGCAGCAAAATAACATGCACCATCAAACATAACAAATCCCCCCAGTGTTACTGCCAGAACAGGCTTCTTTTAACCTGTGGGTTTCTATTCAGCTTCCTGAATAATTAGCACCTGCTCCTGAGGGTACTGACTCAGCTTTACTCAACAGGGCTGAGTGGTTTGTATCTTACAACTGAGTAGTTTATAACTTAAACCTACAGCATAATACATCAACAGGTAGTAATGGAAATGCAGCGCTATTGAGAGCCAATTGATGTGCTTCCCCCATCAGTGAAAAGAGGTGCTTTAGCAATGTTTGAATGCAAACTGGCAACAGGACATGTTGGAAGGAACAGCCACAGGAGCTATTATCCTGCTGAAGTCCTGCTTGTGGCCTCCACAACCTCAGAAAACCCACCTTAGGGTTGCCATAAGTCAGAAATGACTTGAGGGCACACAACAAAGACAACAAAAACAACAACACACAAAAGGGAACCAGTTAAATTACTCTCTACCTGAGATCCTATTAGTCACTTGTTGAGTAAAAAACTCTGCATACTTGTACAGTGACAATGTTCTGACAGTTAATTTGTGTAATTCTGGAAGCTGTTCCCCAAAATAGTACTCTACGGTCAACTCGCCATGGGCCAGCATAAGAGGGGTGCTCCAAAAAAGTGATACAGGGATTCCCTTGAAACAACATCTCAGGTTTGGCCAAATTGATCACCAACAATGGTCCGTCCTGGCCTCACATCATGAGGCATGGAGATGCACTATCCACAATGCTGCAGCTTTATTTGAGAACTCACACCGAACAAGTCTTGAAGAGAAACGACAATGCCGAAAGAATCATAACCTGGAAACATCAGCCAAGGAGACTTTCTGCTGTGCTTTCTGCAACCTGACTTGTTTATCTCGGGTTGGCCTTTTCAGTCATCAGCACACTTGCAGAAAGCATGGGATGAGTCCTTCCTGAATCTTTGTTTGCAAAGAAAAGCCAGAGAGAGAGAGAGAGAGGAAGCTGTTCAGGTAGCTGTTTTGGGTTGGCATGAGGGGAAGAAAGATTTTGCTGCATGTCAGAGTGGCCTTTAAGCCAGCTTGTTATGTGGTAGGCAAATGGAGAAGTTTTTTGCCTAAGGGATTACTGTATACCTCTTTATGCAAGCATGTCAAAAGTACAACCATCTGCATAATCCAGAGTTACACTGGTATAATGCCTCAACAGGATTTCTGCCAGTTATTACTTGTTACTGTTTGATTACCTTCCCTTCCTTTTCCATTTTTTAAAACAAGTCTGATAAAAGAATGCCATGAGGTATGAAAAAGAAGCTGTCAAAATGCTTCTTAAAATCCCTTTAAAATTAATTAAAGTAAATTTAATTAAAGTAAAGTAAAGTAAAATAAATTAAAATTAATTAATTTATTTAAGATATATTTGTATTGCCTCCCAGTCCACAAGGGCTCTTGAGACAATGAAAAAATGAAAACAGTTTAAATACAGTAGTGCAAAGACAAAAACATTTATAAACACACTAATATATTCTTTAAAACTTTTAAAGTAATCTAAAAACAATCCTAAAATACAATTTTAAAGCAGTTACTGTTTCCAAAATAACTACAAAATGCTATTTATTATGTTATGGCTTTGTTTCCATAAGTTTATGTTACTTTTGCAATATGATTTTGTAACTCATTACAATTAGCTGCATTACTTGTTACTCATCACTTCCAAACTCTGCTGAATGGCTTTTTTTTTCTTTTTTTCCCTTTTATGTTAGTTGCAATCTGGTCCTACTATTGCAAATGACTGGTATGTTTTATGATAGCGTATGATTAAACTATTCAGGGTTATTTTTTTCAGAAGTTGGCTCAATGCCTTCGTTTTCTGTTAGCTTGCAATAATCCCTGTAGATGTTTTCAAGGCTGACACAGAAGTCATGTTAACTGACCTAAATTTTACAGAAATATCCTTTATTGAGTTGCTGGGGAGAATCAAGCTCTGAACAGCACAGATTGCTGGTAAGCAGATGTTTCTATCATCTCCTGACCCTTCAGTTTTTTTAATGTGTGTCTCATTAACAATAGTTAAATTATCTTTTATCCAAATGTTAACATGAACTCTTTAATAAATGAATCACAGCCAGTTACCACAGATATGCAAAGAACATCTCTTTCTTTTTTTTGGGGGGGGGTATTTAAGTTATTTCTACATCTCCTAGCATGATGGCACAACATCTAATTATAAGGTGTCATGTAATTTAGGACTTTTTTGGACAAGTAAAATACAACGGAAGCAGCCTCGCCATGTTGCGAGACTGCTGCGCTGCAGGGTGTCCCTTTCGGATGACATCCGTCCCTGCCGGTACTGTTGCGGTACCGCAGGGACATTTGAGTGTAATATTTTGGCGATTTTTACTCACGATCAATTTTTGTGAGTAAAAATCGCAAAAATATTAACTCAAATGTCCCTGCGGTACCGCAACAGTACCAGCAGGGATGGGTGTCATCCGAAAGGGACGCCCTGCAGCGCAGCAGCCTCGCAATGTGGCGAGGCTGCTTCCCTTGCATTTTACTTGTCCGAAAAAGTCTTTAGACTCCAAAATCTCAGGAGAATTTGAGAAATCAAGCAGCTCTGTATAAAGCACGGAATTTGGGGCGGGGGGGGGGGCAAAGTCTAAGAACTACAGTATTACTCCATCCCTATGGATTGGATTCACAGTGCACAATTACAGTAGTTTGGTAGCATTTTAACTAGAATGACTCCATTCTATGGTGTTACCCTCTATGCTTGGGGGTCTTGAGGACCCTCAAAATATCAACATTAATTTGGGTAATTAATTTGGCTATGCAAGAGGGGGACAACAGATAGCAGGGTCTTTTGACCTTTTTTTTACCAGTACTAAGGAGGAGACATTAAGCTAGATAGTATAATAATTGATCTTTATTTGAGAAAAACAACAACATTCATGCACACACTCAGGCTTCAAGCATTCATGCAAGACTAGTGAATAAAGTAGGAAGGATTGGGATGAAGGAATAGGGAAGGGAGTTATTTGTGGGAGATATGACACCTGTCCTGTAGAGCAGAAGTTCCTGGAGGAATGGGAATTTTTTTTTTTCAGGACTGCAGGAATTTTTTATTGGAATAAGACCATTCTACTGAAAAATACACCTGACCACAAAAGGCCGTAACAATAACGCAAAAATAATAATTGTTTTCCTCTTTTCTTACTAATACAAAAACAAAACTACGGTATCTATCCTAACACTAATATATTTTTCCTCTTAATCTAAACACACTATAATCACATTATATTTACACATTATAATTATACCTATTCAGAAAAGAAAAAAAATCAATAAAAGATTAATAAAAATAATAATACAAAATAATACAAAAATACAATAATAATAATAAAATATTTATTTAAAATATCCTTTTATGTTGTTGCTGCGGTTGTCTGACTAAACTACGGCCAAAACTTTTTCCAACAATGGTTTGGCAATTTCTCTTTTTCACTCAGAGCTAAATTTTCAATTACGTTCTTCACATAATAAGCAGTGCCTTTTACATCCTGCAGATTTTGACTTTTCACCTCCCTTTGTCTTTGGAAAACTAACTCTAACAATACATAGAGGTTTACCAGGTGCACCGTGGACCAGGGCACTGTCCAAAAACTCACAGCTGGGGAACTAGACTCCTTCCTCTTCCTCTTTTGGCCCACTGACTTTCTGGGTCCCCTGACACCCTCCGGAGGTTCGGTCCCCGAAAGCACCGTCTCCCAGGGCTGCTGTGCCAAATCTGGCCTATCCAGGACCCGGGCCACCTCCTCCCATGTTTCCCAGGCACTCAGGCAGTCCTGGGCAAAATGCCTGATCATCTCCTTTTGTGCCACACCACTCAAAATCTCAGCCTTTTTACATTTCAGATGAGGACAAATCTGCTCATCCTCTGCGGTCCACAGTGTCCTTCCCCTCAGGTTAAGAACCTAATGGTAGAGTCTCCACAACTCAAGTCCCACAACTTTTTGGGGACCCTTTTGTCCATGAAATACTCAATTGGGTTAGTCTGGTGATTTAGGTACTCTGATAAATCTAGTTTGGCCTGACATTTTTGCAAACACGGGTTAAAATAAATCTCCTTCACTATTTTCCTGTACAAACCTCTCTTGATGCTCTTGATGCTCTGACTTAGTCTGTCTTCCCCCTTCAACTCCTCAGCATGAATTCTATATTTCTTTATGTAAAAAACAAAGTCTCTCAAATAACCTGGTGCTTTCAATTTTTCAGGTAAAGAAAACCTAAAACTTAATGAGCCTTCCTCCCACCAAGTCTTTCCCCATCTAGTCCCTATCCACCACCCACAAAACAAAACTAGCCAAGCCTGAGGTTGAATCTGACCCTTTTGCAACAGAGAAACTTTCCCAAAATTTTGGGCAGAAAAGATGGTGATGAACTTAGGTCCCAGGCCTGAGGAGTCCAGGCCTCCTTGTTCTACCTGCCCATAAGCCACTGCCCTTGCCAGGGGGAATGTGGCCATTCCCCAAAGGAACTTGAAGAGAACTCGATCAGCTTCTTTAATCACTGATTCCGGAGGCAGGAAAACAGCCACCAAGTTTGCTGCCACCAGAAGCAGGTAGGTATTTACAAAAGTGGCTCAATGGTAAATGGTCAGCTTCCATCTCTGCCTGAGGGCCACCCTCTCCTTCACTTTTTCCAACTAGTGATACCAATTTTCTTTCCATCCCTCAGGACCCACTGCAAAATTCAGCCCCAGGATTTTCACCCTATCCATCTTTGCCTCTTGCTCTGCTTGCCTTCCTTTTCTTCAACTACGTCCTTTAGAGGAATAGCTGCCATCTTGTCCTCTGCAGCAAAAATCCTGGTCAAAAAACTCTTCCATGTTAAGTCGAGCACCAAAAACTTGACCGTAGGCCTCAAAAGCATCTTTAATCTTTCTAACTTACATCCTGTCCTTAACCAAGAGGGACACATCATCAGCATGGGCAACAAATTTAACAGATTCACACCGAACCAACCATGAACTGTCTAATGGACATGGGATTCGGATCCCCGAGATGCTCTTGTCCAAACTAATCTTACACAGGATAGCATCCAAAGCAATAACATACAAGAGGGGGCTTAGGGGACAACCTTGCCTCACCCCAGAATTTAACTTAATCCTCTTTCCTCTATGACCATTGACTTGCAAAACTACCTCTGCATCCCTATAAAACAATTTAACTAAAGCAATAAATCTCTCTGGCACTCCTTTCCACTTGAGGGCTTCCCATAGGAATGGATGATCTACATTGTCAAAAGCTTTCATCTGGTTGACCTGTAGGATTTGACCAGTCCAAGCTCCCTTCTTGCGGAGTCAGAACATTTCCCGAAACAAACAAAGAGAGTCTACCATAGTCCTACCCGGCACAGCACTGGACTGTGCTTCCATCACGATCTTATCAGCCACCTTAGCCAGCCAATTTTTCAGTATTTTTGCCTAGATGCGGTAGTCTACATTGGTCAGAACTATGGGCACCAGTTTTTTGGGAGGGAAGGATCACCCTCCTTTGAGGGTCACTCAGCAAACTGGCAGTATGGATGTAGGAGGAGGAGCTGAAGATAGATTGGTCTTGTTTTGAAGGGATTTTTATAGTCAATAACTGCCTTTAGGAGACAGGCTTTAGAGTGAAAGACTGCTCTGTGGTGTTGCTCAGGGAAAGACAAAGGCACTTCAGATATGTTAATGGCATATTAATGTGCAGATACTTTGCAACTGAAAGGGAGGAAGCAACTTCCTTTTGTTTGGGAAAGGGTGAAGGGATGAGGGTGTTTGAGTTTCCCAGCTTTAGTTGACAGGATTAGCCAGGTGCATACCTTCAGTTGCCTTGTGAATTAGCATTTCTTTAGAATTTAGATGGCCCTTCCCTAAGTGCATACCTAGCTGAGCAATGTTTGTTTTTGGGATTCCTGGTTGGGGAATTTCCCAGGTTTTTAATGGCCACACTGCGTGGAAGGCCACCTTTGACCTAATTATTAAATATTACCAATTATTAATATAGATACAGGGTTGAGGGATGTCAGGGTAGATAACAATGCAATTGTGGGATTTGCAGTTTGGTGCAGAAATTAGAATGCCTTGTTAGTGGGTGCTAGTCTACTCACCTGAAGTATAGCATCATAGCTTTCTATGAGATAATTCTAAGTGTCTCATGGAACTGCAAATTCCAGAATTCCATAGGGTAGAGCCAAGGCAGTTAAAGTGGTGTCAAATTGCTGTAAGATTGAGTTGTGGATATACCCTTTATTAACCACCAAACAAATCTTTGCTACAGAGTGACTATTGGGAAGAAGGGTGAGAGAATCATGAATGTTCTGCATTCTCTGAAATTCTAGAAAAGAGAAAAGTAGGAGTTCAGGGCTGACTATTACCATAAATGATATTACAACAGATGGAAAAAGTCCCTGCAAGATATGGCACCACCCGGAGGCCCCTGGTAATAATCTCATGACTGGACAGGTCTATTTTGGGACAAGGTGATCCTTCAGGTATGCCTGTCCCATGTAATGTAATACTTTGTAGGTCAACGTTAAAAAAAAAGCAGCCAACCCTGCACCCCCCAACATGGCTTGGTGGCATATTGACAGTACAGTTCTTTCAACAAAAGTATTATTGAAGTATATGCAGTAATCATAAAATCTTAGAACTGGAAGGATCCAACAAGGACCATCTAAAAAGAATCTGAAAGGGCAACCCCTTATATTAAGGACAAATCCTAAATAATGAAGGAAATGAGGCTGATCCAGATCTGTTTGTACAAGCCATAGATCAGACCAGATTGGCCCATAGAGTCATATAATCATAGTGTACCACATAATCATAGTGTACCATAGGGTATCATAGTGTACCACAAGGTACCACAAGGTACCACAAGGTACCACAAGGACCATCTACTCCTATCCCCCTGCCATGCAGGAATACACAACTAAAGCACTCCTGAAAAATGTCCATCCAACCTCTCTTTAAAGACTTCCAAAGATGGAGAGTCCACTACCCTCTAGGTCAGTGGTTCTCAACCTGTGGGTCCCCAGATGTTGTTGGACTACAGTTCCCAGGAGCCCCCTGAGGTCTCACCTTGACAGCCAGGTGGTCCTCCCAGTCATTAGTGAGGCTGTGAGTTCAATCCTACAGCCTCACTAATGACTGGGAGGACCACCTGGCTGTCAAGGTGAGACCTCTGAGGGATCCTGGGAACTGTAGTCCAACAACATCTGGGGACCCACAGGTTGAGAACCACTATTCTAGGTCATTATATTCCATAACCAAACAATCTACAGTCTTCTATAGTCAAGAAATTCTTCCTAAAGTTTAAATGGAATCTCTTTTCTTGTAATTTGAGTCCATTGGTTCTTGTTCTAGTCTCTGGAGCAGCAGAAAACAAGCTCAATCCATACTACATTATATCCATCCAGCTATTTAAAGATGGCTATCATGCCACCTCTCAGCCTTCTATTCTCCAAGATAATCGTACCCAACTCCTTGAATCATACAAAATCATATAAAATCATAGAAGTCAGTAGCAACTAGGTGCATCACACATACCACCCGCACTGGCTACAACTTCAAAACTGTGCCTAAGGGCAGCCCACATAGAGCACATTGCAGTGGTTGAGCTATAAGGTTACTAATGCTCAGGGTACCAATGCTAAACTATTCCTGTCCAGTAACAAGTATACTGTAGCTGGTGCACCAGCTTAGCCGCACTCATAGCTTATCAACTCATTTGGTGAAGAAATAAGAAATGCATATTTTGTACCCTTCCTCAAGGAGGTAATACACTTGGAATGTTGAATCGCTATATTAAATAGTTTCTTGTGCCAATGAAATGACAAATTTCATTGGAACAAATAAAAATCCTCAGTAAAGATACTCTCAGGGAACTTTCTGCTACCAGGGTTTGGAAATATAGCAAATGAAACAATTAGAGATCAGAGCCTAAAGAGGGGGAGGGGGACACCATTCTCTTGCATAAGAGAATGCTTGCTAATTTGCTTCCAAAATTGGCCTGTTAGCAAAAGACCTATCATTTCATTCAAATGGAATTGTACAAATTAAGACTAGAAAGCAGTCCAGATCTTCCAGAATAAGGCATTTGCTCTTGTTTATAGAGACATGAATCATGAGACATTCCTGTTGTGATGTTTGAAATCTAAAGTAGCAAAGTCTTTTCTGCCCAACATAATTGGGGGAAAAAACCATGACTAAGCCCCTACTGATAATACACGATCTATGTGATTCTAATTTATGGTTAATCTTTAAAATAATGGATGGCGGTTTCTTAGAGCCTGAAGTCACACAAAGTGATGGGGAAGTGAACGTTTAGACAAGGTGAGACTTTTTCTCTAAACGATCCCCAGTGCGACAAACACAAATAGTTGCTGATTTTTCACATTCCTGGTGACCACTTTCAATGTCTGCTTATCTTACCCCTCTAATCATCTCCAGCAGAGGGCTAGTGATTGTAACCACAGGAACACTCATTGTTTCCTTTGATGAAGACCCAGAAAGAGAAAACTGCATGATAGCAGTTAAAGAAAGACTAGAGCCTCCTCTGTAAAATCCAACTTTGTTTTGTCATTGGAAGATGATTATGTAAACAACTATGCTCGATTTACTCTCATTATGGTCCTTTCATATCGGAAGCCAGCACCTGGAAAACACAAGTATCTTTGATTTAGAGAGCATTTAGTCTAGAGTGCTAAGGATGATTATAGTTCATAGCTGTTTAGTTCAGCAAATGACAAGAACCCCAGTAGGGCTGCTTGCCACAAAAGTAGCAATTAGGAAAGCAAACTGTGTGGTATATATCACATAATTATCATTTCCCCAGCCAGACATTAGTTTGATGCCTGTTATTATCCTTTACTAAAATTGCACTCTGACTAACACCCTCCCACTTTTCGAATTTGCAGCCATTTCAGTATATTGAAATATTTGGCTTTGAAGAAACTGTAAATAATACAATCCTTAAAACTGGCTTTGTTGTCAATGTATTGTCCTCTGCTACAGTACCAAAGCCATTGTTCTATAACAATAATTAATGGATATTCTTCACAGATGCTATCGATTTCAGCTTTCAACATACACAGCTGAAATACTGAAAATGTTACAGAGCTCAGTAATCCTCAACTAAACAAGTCTACAACTTGATTCCATATTTTACATTTTGAAAGGTTTCCCCCCCCCCCCACTGGATCAAACATTCCGAAATAATTTATCTGGATTAAATACTTCAAGAGATTTCATATACATGTATACATATATTTTATCGCTGATCTAGCTAGTCTAATACAAAAGGTTAATGGGATGAACCAAAAGATTACCTTCCTCTTGCAAATTTCCAAGGTGCTGACTCTCCTTTGGATACAGGGGACAGGATTCAGCATTTGTTGATCCTTCAAAGTTTAGCCTTTCCTAGGGCTTGTCTAGACCTGCCAGAATAGGCCAGCTTCCTCCTGGTGTATTCTGGCCCGTTTCCCCCTTGTTAACTACACAAAATGGTAGGAGATCTACACAGACATGCTGGCCTGTATCATCCAGGAAAGAGGCCTTCAGGAAGGCTAGTCACATTCTGGGAGTCTTGATCAGGTGCTGGGGGCCTCTAATAATTAATGTATATATTCCACCTCAAAGGAGGGGGGAAAAAACAGCTGGTAAGAAATGATTGGGCTGAGTTGGAAAAGTACATTGACAACTTGATGAACAGGCTCCCTGAAGTCTCAGTAATTGTGGCTGTAGATTTAAATGCTTGAATTGGACAAAATGATGATGCTGTATATAATTATTATCATGAATCTCCCCCTGAATTGGAAGAAGCTAATTTTATACCTTGTAGACATTTGAAAGATAAGGGTCACAACTATGCAGGCTTATGTCTTTTAAAAATGACCAATAAATTGGATCAGGTGATATTGAATGGATGTGCTGAAGTACGTAAGAATAGGGAATTTACTTTTATATCTAGCTCAGGAGAATCAGCGATTGATTATATTATCGTACCTTACAATAGGGTATTAGAGTGTAAGGTGGAGGATCACATGGAAAGTGATCACTTCCCCTTGAGTTTATCCCTTAATGTAGAAAAGGAAATAATTCACAATGCTGAGTATGAATCCCCAATGTACAGTGAGACAGAACTGAGATTTTCCCATATTAGGTGGTTTGGCCAATCGGATGAAGAAATGTCCAAGAAACTTCACTCTGATAAAAGCTCACACAAGAAAAGCTTTGTTAAATGCAAGTTCTCCAGAATTAACAATAGCACTGTTTCAGGATATGATTTCATCTCTTCATATTTGTCTGAGTCACAAAAAGGGTTCACAACACTCCCTATTACCTAACAAATCTAAATGCTGGTTTGCTGGGGGTCTCCTTCCTGGCTTCAGAGAGACTCTGGTGGTGTCTGGCTATATGGGCCTGCCTGCAGGTTTGAGCCACTGTTCCTACACCAGCCTGATCCAGGTTTTCTTGCATAATGTGGAGTTTCCAAGGTGTTTAATCACAATGTTGTAAAAGGCTTTACCCCAGCTTCACCTCAGGTGTTATCTGGACTGCCCAGGGAAAAAACAGGGCAAGAGCCCTACATCATTTGGACTCCAGGGCATGGTGAGATAAATAGCCCACACAGACAAGCCCCTAGAGTGTATTCATTGCCCACTGACATGGAAGTCAGTAGGCAAAACTGGAGAGAGACATACATATGTGTGTTTGCTCTTGTTATTTCCATCATGTCAACTTTGACTTACAGAGATCCTACAAATGAGAGACCTCCAAGAGCCCTTGTCTCCTACTCCATTGCTTTGGTCTTCCAAACTTGGGGCCATGGGTTTCTTGAATGAATTAATCCACCTGTAATGCAGTCTCTCTTTTCTCCTACTGCCATCCACTTACATATATGTACTGTATACTGCCCATCATAATGATGGGCACTTCGCTGGGCTGAAATAATCACAAACTTTTTTTGTTCTAATTAATGAAAGTGAGAGTATGATAACAGTAGCTAGTACAGGCAGCCACACAGAAAGCTTCAAAAACACTTCAGACCTAGCAGAAATAATTGCCCTATTATCCCAGACCTTGGTTAAGAAGCTTATGTGGATGATGTGCCAAATTATGTGGTGGTTTTATATAACACGTAAGGCAGACAGATGTTTAACTTGGAAAGGTTAAAGGGATAAAACTCAATTTGCTTGTGACCTGTTTGGAGTGATAATGAACTATTGGACTTGTAGGTGTCTGGAGCTGAAATCCTTACAAATGTGTCTGGAAATGGGCTCAACAGAATACAGAGAAAATAATAATAAACAATTATGAATGATGTAGAGGAAAGGGAGGATAATGAAAATTTAATGGGTATGCATAGCTTTTTACAGAAAAAAAGACGACAGGTAACTTCCCCAAGGAGTAGACAATCTAAACTGATTTCTTTTTTCTGAGTAAGTTTCCATGAGAATTCTGTCAAACCACAAGTTCTAAAGTATGTTACTAGTTCAGCAACAAGCAAGCCTGCTAAAGTTTTTCATTGGTGGAATGAAGAGGGAGACCAGTACTTACTAGAATAAAACTGTTGGATCAAAATTGTATCTTGTACAATATTTAGAGTGGCAATTCTATAAACAGAAGGATTCCTTCCAATTAAAAAGCACACTAATATCCAGAAGAGGCTCCCTGATCCCTGGTGTCAGGCTGTTTTATCACCTTGTTAGGGCCACATGTACCAGCCTAAGTTAAGAAAAGTAGCTTAGTGCCCCCAAAGACATTTGTGCCTCAAGTAGCAGAGATGGCTCTATAAACACCTCCTGAACTGTGAACCTGATTCTTTAGAACAGGAATGAGCAATATGCAGCCTATACATCACATGTAATCCCCAGCTGTTTCCCAGAGTGCTCTCTGTAGCCTTCCCAGACCACAACCCCGGTTGCCAGCTCTTCCCAGTTTCAACTGCATAAGGAGATTATCACTCCAGACCCCAACACTCACTGCCCCCCACTCACAGAATCATAGATTTGAAAGATACCACAAGAGCCATCTAGTCCAACCCCCCTGCCATGTAGGAATGCACAACTAAAGCAAACCTGAAAGATGTCCCTCCAACCTCTGTTCAAATACCTCCAAAGAAGAAGAGTCCTCCACCCTCCAAAGTAATCTATTCTACTGTTGAACAGCTCTTACAGGGGGGGGGGACCCTGAATTTCCTAATGTTTAGGTAAAACCTTTTCTTTTAATTCCAATTCATTGTTTTGGATTCTAATCTCTGGAGCAGCACAAAACAAACTTGCTCCATCTTCTACGATATCCCTTCAAATGTTTAAAGATAGCTAACATATCACCTCACAGACTTCTTTTCTCCAAGATAAACATATCCAGCTCCCTCAGTCACTCCCCATAGGGCTTGGTTTCCAGACCTTTGATCATATTGATTCCTCTTCTCTGGACACAATTGTAGCTTGTTGATATCCTTCTTGACTGTGGTGCCCAGAACTGGATGCAGTACTCCATGCAAGATCTTACCAAAGCAGAACAGAGTGGCATTACTACTTCCCTTGATCTGGAGGTTATGCTGTTGTTGATACAGCCCAGAATCACATTGGCTTTGTTGACCACTGCATCACACTGTTGACTCATGTTTAGCTTGTGGTACACTAGGACCCCAGACCCTTTTCACGTGTGTGTGTGTGCATCCATAATACATATAGCTGATGTCGTTAATTCTTTCAGAAATACCTGCATGTACTGCTTTCAAGCCAGCTGTCACTCATCCTATATATATTACATTTATCACTGCTGAAATTAATATTGTTAGTTTTGGCCCAGCTTTCCAAACTGTCAAGGTCATTTTGAATTCTGTTCCTCTCTTCTGGGGATAATAGCTATCCCCCACCCAATTTGGTGTCATTTGCATAAGCATGATTTCTATTCCATCATCTAAGTCACTGTTATACTGTCTTGCCCACAGTTCACCAGCTTGACTGCCAGAATATTATGGGGTACCTCATCAAACATTTTACTGAAATTAAGATATACTACATCCACAGCACTCATCTGCTCTGCCAAGCTTGTAACTCTATCAACAAAAAGACATAAGATCATTTTGTCATTACTTATTTTTGAGAAACCCATGCTGGCTCATAGTAATCGCATGTTCCTTTCTAAGGAGATTATCACACAGGCCCTTATAATAATAATAATAATAATAATAATAACAACAACATTTATTTATACCCCGCCCCTCTGTTAAAACAATCGGGGTGGCTTACAAAAATTAAAATACAATACAGATAAAATCCCCAAACACCCCCCACCCACCCACCCCCATAAAAAAATATTAAACAATTATAAATTAAAACCAACTGATATAAAATCACAATTAAAAACAATAAATACTATAAAATACTATAAATGGCCAGCGTACTAAAAGAAGCCAGGATCCCCTGAGGCCGGGATCTAATTAGGAAAGGCCTGCCAAAAGAGATCCATCTTTAGTGCTTTTTAAAAGCTACTCAGGGTTGTTATCTGACGGATCTTGTTCGGCAGGTCATTCCACAATTTGGGGGCGATTACCGAAAAGGCCCTCTGGGAGGTTGCAGACAGCCTAGATTTTTGTGGCTGAAACAAATTCCTCCCAGAGGACCAGAGTGTGCGGGGAGGATTGTATGGGAGGAGGCGGTTCCGGAGATAAGTTGGACCCAAGCCATTTAGGGCTTTAAAGGTAATAACCAACACCTTATACTGGGCCCGGAAACTGATAGGCAGCCATTGGAGAGATCTTAACACTGGAGTTATATGGTCTCTCCGAGATGTTCCCGAGACCACTCTGGCTGCCATATTTTGTACCAACTGAAGTTTCTGGACCAAGCATGAGGGCAGCCCCATGTAGAGCGCATTGCAGAAATCTAGACGAGAGGTTACCAGCGCGTGCACCACAGTCTCGAGGTCCTTTACTTCCAGGAAATGGCGCAGCTGGCGTATCAGCCCAAGCTGATAACAGGCGCTCCTGACTGTCACATTCACCTGACTCGTCATCTGAAGCGATGAATCAAGGAGCACCCCCCAGACTGCGAACACAGTCCTTAACGGAGAGCGTGACCCCATCCAGGACTCCTGGTTTCGGGGCCGCTACCGTGAGCACCTCCGTTTTGTCCGGATTTAATCTCAATCTGTTTTTCCTCCTCCAGCCCATTACTGCTTTAAGACAGTCATTAAGAGGAGAGACACCATTGGAATTCGAGGCCGATGATCGGGACAAGGAGAAATAGATCTGGGTGTCATCAGCGTACTGATAACACCCAGCCCCATAACTCCGAATAATCTCACCCAGCGGCTTCATATAGACGTTAAACAGCATTGGGGACAGGATGGCGCCCTGAGGAACACCACAAGTAAGCTTCTTTCTGCTGGAGCAACTGTCCCCGAGCAACACCCTCTGGGACCTGCCCGAGAGGAAGGACCGGAACCACTGGAGCGCAGTGCCTCCGATTCCTAACCCTCTCAGGCGATCCAAGAGGATGCTATGATCTATCGTATCGAAAGCTGCTGAGATGTCCAAAAGCACCAACAGGGTCACGCTACCCCTGTCGATGCTTAGACGCAGGTCGTTGGTTAAGGCAACCATGGCAGTCTCAACTCCAAATCCCGTCCTAAAGCCAGTTTGAAATGGGTCTAGATAATCGGTTTCATCCAAGACCACTTGGAGTTGAAGCGCAACTGCCCTCTCGATCACTTTGCTCAAGAATGGTAACATAGAAACCGGCCTATAGTTGTTCATGTCCAGGGGGTCAAGGGAAGATATTTCAGGAGCGGCCTAACGGCTGCTTCCTTTAAACAAGATGGAACACACCCTTCTCTGAGGGATGCATTGATGATGTCCTTAAGGAACACCATCAAGGCATTCCCCCCCCTGGATGGCCAGCCATGAAGGGCAAGGATCGAGAGGGCAGGTCGTCTTCTTCACCCTACCAAGTAGCTTGTCCACATCCTTGGTACTCACGGATTGAAATTCATCCAGTAAACTTACATCAACAGAGTTGCTGGACACCTCGTCAATTGTTTCTGTCAAATTACTGGCATCTAAGTCGGCTCTTATCCGAGAGATTTTATCTGCAAAGAAATTGTTAAACGCGTCACAGCAGGCTGTCGTTGGGTTAAGCAACGGGTTCTGCGCAGGAATAACCTGCGTCAACTCCCTTACCACCCTAAACAGCTCTGCTGGATGGGACTCTGCAGACACAATACATGCAGAGGAGAAGGATCTCTGCGCTGCACGTATTGCCTCTCGATAGGACCAAAGAAAGTTCTTATGACGAGTCCTGTCGGATAAGAGTCGAGTTTTCCGCCAGTTGCGCTCTAGTCGTTGTCCAACCTTATAAACTGTTTTTGTCCTGGTAACCCCCCCAGCTGACCCACTCCCACCACACTCCCATCCCTGTAACAGTGTTTTTTTTTTGTTTTTTTTAAATCACACTCTTATCTGATTGTGGCATGAAAACTGCTCCCCCTCCCCACATGCATCCCAGGAAGCAATGGGGCTCTCGGCAAGCCCCATTCACTTCCTTGTAACAAAATCCCGCTCATTCTCATGACAGAATGATCGCACAGGAAATTTAATAATAAAAAATAACACAGACATCCACATAAAAAAAACCAAGCCCCAAAACTCACATTAACAAACCCCAAGTAACCTGTGGAGGGGGGGGGAAAGGGTGACACTTACCTGGCTGTCCCAATCGTACCTGGAAGTGTTCTGGCATGGACCTCCCGGTGATATCATGTGATGCTGGCATCATGCCAGCATAACTGGTCATCTTTTCTCTTGCCCGTCATTCCATTATTATAACGGAACAGGCTTCTTATTCACATATTTTTCCATGAATAAGAGGAAGGGGGGGAGGAGCAGAATCAGAGCACCACAGGACAGGGACAATGTTGCGTAAAAGGTAAGTGTGAAGTCGAAGGCTTTCATGGCCAGCATCCATAGATTTTCCTTGGGGTTTTTCCAGGCTGTGAGGCCGTGTTCTGGAATAGTTTCTTTCTGATGTTTCGCCTGCATCTGTGGCTGGCATCTTCAGAGAATGGTTGGGTAGGAGTGTGTGTGGAGTTTATATGCTGTGAACCCCTGTTGGGGAGTATATGTAAATTTGTGTAATTGAATGTTAGTTTCTGGGTATAGAAATGCAAGGCTCATTAGTGTCTGTTTGGCTAATGGTTGGTTGATGGGCCATTATCTGCTGGAAATCTCCCTGTCCCTGGGTGGAATTCCTTTGCAAGTGTTGAGTTTTGATTCTATTGTTTTTCAAAACTGGCAGCCAGATTTTGTTTACTTTTAGGGTTTCTTCTTTCCTGTTGAAGTTGTCCAGGTGTTTGCGGATTTCAATAGCTTCTCTGAGCATTCTGACCTGATAGTTGTTGGCCTGGTCCAGAATTTCTGTGTTTTTAAATAGCATTTTGTGTCCAGGTTGGTTTATAATATGTTCTGCTACTGCTGATTTTTCTGGCTGGCCCAGTCTGCAGTGTCTCTCATGTTTCTTGATTCGTGTTAACACACAGCGTTTAGTGGTCCCTATGTAAACTTGTCCGCAGCTGCATGGTATGCAGTAAACTTCTGCAGCTGTGAGAGGGTCTCTTTTGTCCTTTGCTGAGCGTAGCATTTCTTGGATTTTCTTGGTTGGTCTGTAGATTGTACAGAGTCTAGAATGCACAGAGAAGCTATTGAAATCCACAAACACCTGGACAACTTCAACAAGAAAGAAGAAACCCTAAAAGTAACATCAGAAAGAAACTATTCCAGAAGACAGCTTCACAGCCCAGAAAAAAACCAAGGAAAATCTTTAAAAGGTAAGCCTTTTAGTGGTATCCTGTAGTCCCTATCCTGGGATGTTTTCCCTGTCTGATAATCTCCTAAGTGTGCACAGACTGACTTTTAAATTATCTGTTCCAGAACCTTTCCTATTATCAACATCAAGTTGACTGATTGGTAGTTGCTTGGGTCCTCTCTTTTCCCTTTTTGGAGATGGGGATAAATAAGATTTGCCCTCCTTCAATCTGCTGGGACCTCCCCTGTCCTCCGAGAATCCTCAAAGATGATTGACAGTGGCTCTGAGATTACATCTACAAGTTCCTTTAGTACTTTTGGATGCAGCTCATCTAGTTCTGGAAATCTACATTCATTTAGAATAGCTAGTTATTACTTTACTACTACTTTACCTGTCATGGGCTACAATCCTCTTAGTACATAATTTGTTCCATTTTCACCAGTTAGAGCACTGTTTTCCTTTTGGGAGAAGGCAAAAGTAAAGAAGATATTAAACAATTTAGCCTTCCTCTGTCTCCCCTGTTCGCATTTCACCATCTTCACTATGCAGTGGCCCTACCATTTCCTTGTTTTCCCCTTTGCTTGGAACATAGCAACACAATTTTTTTTAATTATTATTTTTAACCCTTCTAATGAGCCTGAGCTCTTTCTGAGCTTTAGCTTTTCTAGCTGTCACCCCACAAGTATTTTTCTATTAATTTGTATTCCTCTTTGGTGGTTTCCTCCTTCTTTCATTTTATATACAAGTATCTTTTAAATCTCATATCATCTGAAAGTTCTTTATCCACCCTGGTTTCTTTAGACATCACCCACTTTCTTCCACTTTTGACTTGTTTTCAATGGTGCCTTTAAGAAACTCCTGTACATCATGAACTCCTTTATCTTTGAGCATTTCTCACCATGGGATCTCACCCAATATTTTCCTAAACTTACCAAAATCAGTTTTCTTGAAATCCAGAGCCTTGAAGTCAACTGAATGAGGAGAATTCCATTCTTTGAGGCCTCCAGGATTGGTTATTCTTCAGAACAAGGTGAAAACCCCATGTGTTGTTTTACCCAAACCCCAAAGGAAGTGTTATCGGAGTAGAAACGGACTTGCAGCTTTTGGAGCATGGAGTGGGCCATGACAGGTTTGGGTCATGAAAAATTTAGTCCTCGTCCCCACAAGGTAAATGGCTATCTGCAAGGAGGTTCTGTGTTAGAACCAGGCCTGATCCTCAATTAAAATTAAACCAAGAAAACAGTTTCATTCTAGATCATTTGGATATTGATGGCTAACACCTATTTGAGCACCTTGGCCAGGAAAAGGATGTTGTTAAAGATCCTGGGATATAGGATAGAATATACTGTAAATATTTTAATAAATAAATAAATAAAATTAAACTTCTCTGGATCTAATTATTCCATTTGTCAGAATGTTTTCACTGTCACTTCTTTAAGAAGGCCCTTTTCAAATTGAACTACACAAATGTGGAATCCATGTCAACACCAGGCAAATGAAACATTATCATTGAGGATCACAGGCAACATCCAGCATCAAATCAAATCTGTAACAGTTAAGAGATCCTGGTAGAATAAGCAAACATATATATATAGAGACACACACACACACACAGAGAGAGAGAGAGAGAGAGGTGTAGAGTAGAGCAAGTCACTGAGGCAGGGGTGCTTGCATGCACTGAATTGGCATAGCAGAGTGTTCAGTGATGGCACATCAGGCTTCCACTTACACTGGCCTACTCCCCAGCTATGTAGTAATGAAACTTCCCTGGTATTAAAATGAATAATTTCAGCTTCTTGTGAAAAAGCTATAGGCACCTGCTTTGTCGTTTATTATAATATGCAATATATTTTTGGCTCATCTCATAATGATTTGGTGCCACTAGGTCTGTGTTTACAGTGCAAGGAAATTACTTTTCATAAACATAAATAGCACTGTGGTAGGTCAGTGGGGGAATTTAATCAGCTACTCATGAGAAAATACTTCAGAAAACAAATGATGTTGCCATTTTTGGCATCTTCATCATTCTATTTATTTGCCCCTTGTCATGTAAATTGCTCAAAACATTGTTTCTTAAGTTAATTTAATTTTTTAATGATACATATGTACTTCATTTCATTTGAAAGTCTACTACAAGTGTGACAAAGAGATCTAGGACTTGAGAAGGAGAGCTGTCCACCCTCACCCATTCTGGAGGTGGAGGTGATGGAGGCCTCCAATTCTGGCTGCAAAGGGATGGTAGAAGCTGCCTGGTCAACCACTCAGAGAAGAAAGTGTCACCTTTGCTGCTTCATGTCACCTTACAGCAGAGTGGTAAAGAGCTGTCCCCCGCTTCCTTCTCCTGTTGTCTATGAGAGATCCTCTGCTAGTGTCACCCTCCACAACTGCTGCTGCCGAGTAGCTGTTTGGCACATTTAGTCTGGTTCCTTAGTGGGGGGAAAAGCATGTCTGACATTGGATTCCCTACCAGCAGCACTGCTTCTGTCTGAATAGCCCTTTGCCTCAGTGGACCATGCAATCTCACCACTGCAGAAAGAGTGCCATTAGTGGGAAGTTTGCCTGAGGGTCCCCATAAGCTGAAAATGACTTGAAGGCACATAACAACAATACACAGGGCCCCAGTTTGGTTTGAATGTTAATTCAGGGATTGAATCTAGGTCTGATGTGCATCAGATTGATCTGGGCTCAGTTGGTTCACATCCAGATCCTGAATCTGTATTGAGATTCAGGAATTCGCATCACCAATACCCTCCCATTGATTTATCTTTGGAAGTTTCAATGGATGTGACTTTTATATCTTTTCATGTACTTGCACAAAATATGGAGATACAATAGGCTTGAAGAGGGAATCAGTCCAACCCAATTTCAGACACTTAAATCTGGAAATTCCATGCTAGGCACCTATACAGTTTTCTGTTTTTCAAAAAACAAAACCCATTTTTAAAAACTATTGCTGATGGCAAATCTTACACATTTATTTCATGCTGCCTTTGTTCTGACACACTGTTCCAGAACATCAGTCAAATCAATCTGTTTAAATATTAAGATATATAATAAAATAGTAATGAAATAGCAGTGTAGGAATAGGTGACATGATAGCTATCTTTAAATATCTGAAATGATGCTATGTAGAAGATGAAGCAAGTTTGTATTTTGTTGCTCAAATTGCTCAAGAGGCGAAAACACAAACCAATTGATTTAAATTACAAGAAAATAAATTCTACCAAAACATTAGGAAAAACATATTGACTGTAGGAGCTGCTCTCCTTTTTTGGAGATCTTTAAGGAGAGGTTGGGTGGATATCTCTCAGGAGTGGTTTAGTTGTGTATTCCTGGATGGCAAGGAGTCGGATTAGATGGTCCTTGTGGTCCCTTCCAGCTCTATGATTCTATGACTCTATGAGCTGATCTGTTCTGATCTAGAACTTGGATAAACAGGTTCAGATCTGCCCAATTTGCTTCATTGTTCACAATTTGTCCCTAATATAAAACACTGTACTTTTATATTCTATTTAAAGAACATGAATTATAGCAAGGTTTCATCAATTGATGCCGTCAATTGATCCCCCGTGGCACTTTAGTGCCAGGATTGCTGGCATGTAAAACCTCGTGCCATTGTACTCATGTGAATGCAGCGTGAATGGCTGGTCCAACATGGACACTTCTGGGTGTGATCATGACAGCCAGATAAGTGATGCACTTTTTATGACAACCCCTCCCCGCTGGGTTATTTGGAAGTTTTAGTGTGTTTAAGTGCTTGGTGTAACTTTTTAGTGTTCTTTTTGGTGCTTTTAAAAAAAATTTCCCACGCAAGTATCGTCTCTTGAGAATCCGCAGGATTTTGAATGAGGAAGTGAACGGAGCTCCATTCTCTTCCTTTTTCATTGCTGGGGAAGCCTTTGCCAGGAGAGAAGGTAAGTGTGGTGGGGAGTGTTCTTTTGCTGGCATAAAAACTGATATATATATTTTTGCCAGAAAAAGAACATTTAAAGGGGCTCATCTGATAAAGTCTGTACTGTGATATCAACACATATGATTGTGTATTTGGAATAAAATAATGACAGAAACACACAGTGCTAGAGTTAATGGTGTAAAACCATCTTTCCTGACTGACCTGACCCTGAAAAGTTTCACTGTCATAGGAAGGCTTAATTTTAAAAAAAAAAAAAATATGCTGCTTTTTCCAGACATCAAGATTAAATGTGAAGATGAACAGGCTCCAATTAAATACCTTCTGACTTTGTCTAGAAAACTTTTAATCAGGGCAGCCAATTAGATGATAGATTTAAAGTGTTTGGTTTCAGGAATGAAGCAGTTGGCAGTTAACACACAGATCTTTCCCGTGTGTCTTCCCTTACACAATGCAAAGGGATGTGGAAAACTGGCCAGACTTACTTTGTCTCTGTTTTCTTCATGTCCTCAGCTAGGAGATGATTATACCTTGTAGCTGTGCACTGAAAACTTGCAGAGTATGAAACAGTTGCCAATATCTAAACAGAATGGAGGGAGAAATAGCATATAAAGTAGCCAGTTTTGGCCTATTTGATGGTTTACAATTTCTATTTAAGCAAGCAATTTTCACTGCCACATGATGGGTTGCTCTGCTACTGAAAACAACATATTTATAGCCTGGTCTTAAACATGTCAGAGGTAGTGCTCATGATTTGGATTGAGCATAAATTTGGAGTTACCGTATTGATATGGAAACATCTCTTGATACACATGTTCAAGCACCCATATTTAGAAGTATACCTTCAGCTTAATTTAAATGAGGGACAACTACTGCTTGGAAAAGACATCAGTCCTGTTTTTATCAAACTAGTGAATAAAATAGCAAGCCAGAGAAAGTGCATTCAAAATTTTGAAAAAGGGAGGTCACACAGTAGCTCTGTTTTGGTTAACTGTTTTTGGATAACTCCAGATTTACCAGCTGCCTAGAACTGAAGTTATCCAGAATGCTCATTTAAAAAAGAAGAAGAAGAAGCATTAGCCAGCAAACCCAGACAAGCAGTATTAGCAGTATATTTAAAGGGGATCAAAAATAGACAAGGATATAAGGCAACTGAGCAGCTGACGACAGGAATACTGGGCAATACATTATCCACATGCACATAGAAAAGTTATTTATTGCTGATGATGTTTAAATAGTCAAAGACAAATGCTGACAGGTGTTCTTTAAGAAACTGTGACTGGAGGTATCTGCAACTTCACCACTGTTAACACTTATAATTAAGTCCTAGCATCAAGCCTTACTAAGTCCTCTCTTCCAGTAATTGAGTACCCCTCCATGAAAGAGCTCCAGGTTTCAGCTAAATATTTGAGTTTTAGTAAAGCAGGTTAAACTGGCTGAACTTTCCTCATGCTTATTTAACCATGCAGTTTAAAAAATTCTGGGACAAGTTATACGATATATTTGTTTCCTATGTTCAAACAAACTAGCCCTCCTGGTGCATGCCTAGCTGAATGACACACACTGTGGTGAACCTTCACTCAGCTCCTGAGATGAAGAACTTGCCTTGTCAGACTATTGAAGATCTACATGATCATGTGGTGGCTGCATTTTGGAGGCAGGGGCTCCATCAGGCAAGATCTTATGACAGTGGGGACTCTTGAATCTCAGCGGGCCTTACATAGTGGTGTGGCCATTTTTGTGCTGGATGTCAAACACCTATACTCCCTCCACAGCATAGGGTCTCCCCAGGCATTCCCTTATGGGGCTTGGAAGGAATATTTTTCATCTCACGGTAGCATGTTTTTCCTCTTTCCTGGTGACTACCCATAGGGTATGGGAATCATAGAATCATAGAATTGCAGAGTTGGAAGAGACCACGAGGGCCATCCAGTCCAACCCCCTGCCATGCAGGAAATCACGATCAAAGCATCCCCGACAGATGGCCATCCAGCCTCTGTTTAAAGACCTCCAAGGAAGGAGACCCCACCACACTCCGAGGGAGTGCGTTCCACTGCCGAACAGCTCTTACTGTCAAAAAGTTCCTCCTAATCTTGAGGTGGAATCTCTGTTCCTGGAGCTTGCACCCATTGCTCCATGTTCCAGTCTCTGGAGCAGCAGAAAACAAGCCTGCTCCATCCTCAGTGTGACATCCCTTCAAATACTTAAACAGGGCTATCATATCGCCTCTTAACCGTCTTTTTTCCAGGCTAAACATACCCAGCTCCCTAAGTCTCTCCTCATAAGGCATCATTTCCAGACCTTTCACCATTTTAGTTGCCCTTCTCTGGACACGCTCCAATTTGTCAATATCCTTTCTGAATTGTGGTGCCCAGAACTGGACACAGTATTCTAAGTGAGGTCTGACCAAGGCAGAATAGAGTGGCACTATTACTTCCCTTGATCTAGACACTATACTTCTATTGATACAGCCCAAAATGGCATTGGCCTTTTTAGCTGCCGCATCACACTGTTGGCTCATGTTCAACTTGTGGTCTACTAGGACTCCTAGATCCCTTTCGCATGTAGTCTCATTCAGCCAGGTCTCTCCCATCCTATATTTATGCATTTCATTTTTCCTCCCTAAATGCAGTACTTTACATTTCTCCATATTGAATTTCATTTTGTTAGCTTTGGCCCAGCTCTCCAGTCTATCCAGGTCATTCTGAATTTTGATCCTGTCCTCTAGGGTATTAGCTACTCCTCCTAATTTGGTGTCATCTGCAAATTTGATAAGTATGCCCCTAATTCCCTCATCCAAGTCATTGTTAAGCTACTGTTTGTAAGCTCACCTTTCACTAAGATTTTTGTTTATATTTGCTGATTTTTGTCACAACTCTTGATTTTTGTCACAGCTCTGTTCACTAAATTGGATGGTGATAAAGGTCATGGAAGGGGGAAGCATTTGGTCATCCCTACATGTTGACAAATGGGGGTGGGTGGGCCAAGGGCTGATCTCCTCCACCACAATCAGGGAGAATATGGCTTGAGCTCAACCAAGGTGCAGGTGAACCAGCTTGATTGCAAGGATATGTAAGGGCAGCTGGACCAGACCTATGTTTCAAGGTTTTTCCACCTAACCTTTATACAGCTAATCTTGTTAAATGTTGTCACTAATAAATCTGTGGATTGTTTTACGCCAACATGGGCACCTGGCTGTCTCTTGACACAATGTATGCCCACTTACTTGGAACTAAACCCGATTGAAAATTAATGGAGTTTCTTTCTGAATTAACAAGCACAGTTAACCTGTGACCTAAATCCTATTGTTAGTCCCAACTAGAGTAGATTATTTCAATCAATGGGATTTACTTATGTTTTGACTCACCATTCAGCAACTGATTCAATGGGTGGGACCACAAAAGAGAATTCAAGCCTATACCTTTTTTCAACAGAGCAGCATTTGGAAATATTCCCTTTTGGAAACCAACTCCCATGGCCAATGATCATGTTGGTTGGGGAACTGTGTGAGTTATTGTCCAAAAAGTAACTTTTATTAGAGTTGCATTAATATTTTACATTTCCATGTTTGTAATGTTTTTAAAGCTAATTTATAGCCCAAACTATTGCTGTTCAAAAAGTTCATGCTCAACATGAACAGAATATTTCAGATACTGAAATAGATTTCTTGCACCATCTGTACTGGGTTTCTGAACCTTTTTTATTATTTTTTCTACTTAATTAATGATTAATACCCAGTCTAAAAGTCATAACATATTTTCTCCCTTTCTCATTCTTTTTTAGAGAATCATTCTTTTATTAAAATTTTCTAAACACTATAAAAGTTACATCAACAAAACTATAAACAACAAAACAAAAAAGAATGGTGAAAACAGAAAAAAGAGAATAGCAATAACATATCAAAGAAGATATAGATAAAGATATATGACATAACCTTCTCTTCAACAATTACAGTATAAAGATTTATATACAATACATACAACTCCTTTTTTAAACAAATTACATTGCACACATCTTCTGATAGTTAACTCAATTTAAAACTCCATGCCCACAATGATTAAATCATTACCTTATTTCCTCAGAACATCTATTAAAGGTTTCCAATATTTTTTTTAAAAAAAGTCTCTACCAATTTTTCCCTAAGCAAACTAGATAATGTATGAATTTCTGCTCATGGTTTTAACAATCATTCTTCCACTGTAGGGATTTCTAGATTCTTCCATTTCTGCACATATATCACTTTCGCTGCCATGATCATGTATTGAAGCACAATTCCATAGTTCCTTTCCAGTTGGTCATCAAAAACTCCCACTATAAAAAAAGTTCTGGTTTTATCTGTATATTAATCTTCATTCAGCAAAAGTTCTGGTTTTATCTGTATATTAATCTTCATTTTATCTGTATCAAAGTATGAATATGAGCCCATTTTTCTTTCTTTCTCACCTTTGATAAAATATCCCTTCCTGGTGTTCATATTTCCAATATTTATCTGAGATTCCTTTAAACATTCTGGACAGCTTTTCTAGAGTCTTGTATGAAGGGTACAACATTTTATAGAAATTCTCTTTCAGATTCTCCCTTTCTCATTCTGACAAAAATATGATTCTTCCTCCTTGTCCCCATTATCAATATTATATATTGGGGGTATTTTATATAAAGTTATGTCAAGATAAACTCTATTTCTATTGTTAGGTAATATACAGTTATTCCATACTTTGTGCTGTAAACTCCAGCCCTAGGAATTATCTAAAGTCTAATGTGAAGAAATTCCTGGCCGTAACCAGCAGCCTTGTTCCTGAATTCCTATTTTAAAAATAAATGATATGATTCCAGAGTTTCTTTTGATCGCTTATGTGGCAGCCCTTCAAGCCTCCTAGATTTCAATTGAAAACAGATACACATATATTTTTAACAATGATCTGACTACATAATGTACACATTTACATATTCTCAATTGTTAAGGCATTTCTAGAAGTAAACATTTGTCCTGTTTACTTTTTGTTTTCCTTAACCTTCATTGTTGCTGTGTTCCCATTCAACACTTAAACATCTTCCTCTCACTTATCTCCTGATTCCAGAATGTAGTGTGGCCCACAAGCTGCACTGGGATGTACTTTTTTCATGTCCAATCCCTTGTTCTTCCCAGCCTCTCTGTTTTTGAGACTATCCATTAGAACCAGAAGACCTATATAGTTTTGATTTTTAAACTAAAACAGAATGGATCCACGAGCAAATTAAGCTTTAATTCTAGAAGACAAAGCGACTAAACTGAGGTTATTGTACTTTGGACATATTATGATATGATACAACTGGCTAGAGAAAATAATCCATGAAGCAATAGGAAAAGAGGAAGATCATATTACAGGCATGCCTCTGTTAACAAAGCCTCTAACAAAGAAGTTCCTTTTTACAAAATCTTTTATTTTATTTTAATTTTTTTGGTCTTCTGTCTAGGTGGAAGGGTTGGGTTTTTTTTCAGCACTGGCATTGAAAGGATGGTGAATGAGGGCTGGAGAAAGACTTTCAGGAGATTATCAGATGGGAACAAAAAAAGTGTTTCCATCTCACAATCTCCTCTCCTGCCCCTCTCCCGTCCCTGTAACAACATAAAATGAAAACTTTTCACACCTACCTTAATCGTACCTCGTTCCCTCGGCAGGGCAGTCCAGGAGTGAAAGGAGCTCAAACAGAGCTCCTTTCACTTCCTGGACTGAAATCCCGACTGCTCTCACAAGAAGATGAGAGCCTGGGAAATTCAAACTGTAAGTGGAAAATACACCAAAAAAAAGTTACGCTAAGCACCTAAACACACTTAAAATGTAACAAGCAAGCTGGGGAGAGTAAAAAAAAAAGTGTGTCACTTACCTTGATATCCCAATCTCACCCGGAAGTGTTCTGACACGGACCTCCCATTGATGCTGGCATTGTACCAGCATAACTGGGCCACTTTTCAGATACAGGACGTTCTATGTGAGAAATGGAATGGGGGATTCATTGATGGCTTAGCCCATCAATAAAAAGCAGCGCCAGAGGAATGGTAGCAGCACCAGTGCATGACGAGATGGAAATGATGTCATCTGAAATAAAAGCCCTTTACTGATCTCCTGCTGTCATGATAATGCCATATTTAATGTGTCTGATAATCCCCTCAATGTTGGGCTGCAGCAATGTGTCTGTAGTAAACAATACAATTGACCATGAGTAGGGAAAGAATGGGATTCTACCCCAGGTGATCCTACTATAGCTGTGTGTTCTTATGTATAACAGGCAAAGTACACAGCTGCCTCCCGTATCACTTAGAATCATAGAATCATAAAATTGTAGAGTAGGAAGAGACTATGAGGGCCATCTAGTCCAACCCCCTGCCACGCAGGAAATCACAATCAAAGCATCCCTGACAGATGGCCATCCAGCCTCTGTTTAAAGACCTCCAAGGAAGTAGACCCCACCACACTCTGAGGGAGTGTGTTCCACTGCTGAACAGCTCTTACTGTCAGAAAATTCCTCCTAATGTTGACATGGAATTTCTGTTCCTGGAGCTTGCATCCATTGCTCCATGTTCCAATCTCTGGAACAGCAGAAAACAAGCTTACTCCATCCTCAATGTGACACCCCTTCAAATATTTAAACAGGGCTGTCATATCGCCCCTTAACTGTCTTTTTTCCAGGCTAAACATACCCAGCTCCTTAAGTCTTTCCTCATAAGGCATGGTTTCCAGGCCTTTCACCATTTTAGTCATCCTCCTTTGGACACGCTCCAATTTGTCAATATCCTTTTTGAATTGTGGTGCCCAGAACTGGACACAGTATTTTAGGTGAGGCCTGACCAAGGCAGAATAGAGTGGCACTATTACTTCCTTTGATCTAGACACTATACTTCTATTGATGCAGCCCAAAATCGCATTGGCCATTTTAGTTGCCACAATCACACTGTTGACTCATGTTCAACTTGTGGTCTGCTAGGATTCCTAGATCCCTTTTGCACATAGTCTCATTCAGCCAGGTTTCCCCATCCTATATCTATGCATTTCATCTTTCCGCCCTAAGTGCAGTACCTTAAATTTCTCCATATTGAATTTCATTTTGTTAGCTTTGGCCCAGCTTTCTAGTCTATCCAGGTCAATTTGAATTTTGATCCTGTCCTCTAGGGTATTAGCTACTCTTCCTAATTTAGTTTCATCCTCAAATTTGATAAGTATGCCCTCTATTCCCTCATCCAAGTCATTGATAAAGATGTTGAATAGCACTGGGCCAAGGACAGAACCCTGCGGTCACATCTTTCCAAGATGAAAAGGAGCCACTGCTGAGGAGCCACTGCTGTGATGTGATTCACAGATGCTCCTCCCCTCAGCAACAGCACATTCTCCCAATACTTTAAAAAAAATCAAACCCACCTACTCAAAATGAGAAACATTGGCTATTCAGCCTTGCACTTTTCAGGAACAGGAAGCTATCTTACTTTGAAGACACCTAAGTCTCCAGAGTCATAGTCCAATGCTCAAACTACTACACAACATTGGCTCCCCTTATCATCCTACAGTTCCTAAAAATGGAGTGGCAATTTTAGCCCTCTTGATATTGGACTGCAAGTCCTCCATTCTATCCTGCAAGAATTGTGCAGATGGTTTTTCAGGAAATACATATTTGCAGGTCTAAAAGTGAGGTGTTGCTGTAGACAGATGGAGACAAAAACACATGTAAAGTACGCCATGAACAAAAGAAGTACCAAACAAGGGTAAGAATACCCCGGAACCCACCTCTAAAACAACTAGCAAAAAAACCCCACAAACACTGTCGGCTAAAACTCAACCAAAGCTAAAGTGGTATAATGTGTAAACACAAGATATATAGGAACACAGCCACAGAAGTAACCTGAAATGAACAATGAGAAACAAATTATAATATAATGACAGTGATACCAATTATAAAACTATACATAAAGTATCCAACTAAATATCCTCAGAAAGATTACTCCAATGTCCATTAGAAGTTAATCAACTTCCAAGGTTTCTTGTAGTTAGCTTCCCAGATAGTAGAGCTCTAGAATGTCCATTTGAAACTGTAGAAGAATATGTCCATATGAAACTATAGAATAATATATTTCAAAAATTACCTGTGGTAAGGCTTTTCCAAGTGTGGTTGTCAATAAAGTCTTGTATAGAAAGATTTCCTAAAGGGGTCTGGCATTATCAGGAATTATTATACATCCAGCCTGGGATTATCAAGATGTTTCGAAAGTCTTCCTCAGTAACAATGTTTCAATTTTTGTTAACTGGATGCCATTAATGGTATATGTTTGCATATCTATGGAAAGTAAATACATATATTATTACCAACTATATTGTATAACAGTATACCAGAACAATTGATAACATCTATAATAAATAGATAACATACAGTCAAGAAGATGAATTACATACATTGTATAAGCTAGTAATCAAATGCAATTTAAATAGTCCAAATAGATTTGGTTGAGTTTTAGCCCACAGAGTTAGTGTTTGTGTTTGTTTGTTTGTTTGTTTGTTAGCTAATGAACAAAAGGAGGCCCCAGCTTTATTTATTACACCTGAATATTGTTGGCCTAGTATGAGGCATGGATTTAAGCATTGGACAACCTGCTTGGTAATTGATGAGTACAGCACCCTCATGACTACCATGGAGTAGGAGTTACAGAATTCTTTTGGGTGCAAACCAGGGTGGGGTAGTAGTAAAACTGTGTCATTGTGAGTTTAAAAATAATGTGTGCCTCTGGAAAACATTGTGTCAAGAATCAGGGATTTGTAAAACCTGTGGCTAAAAATATACTCCTGTACAGGGATTCTGCCTCTCATGATTTCTTTTGTGTGTGTAAAAAAAAAAGTAACCACAGTGATGTAACCAATACCAACAGTGTTCTTGCTGTTCCTATAATCATGTGTTCAGTGTATGCATAAAATGTTCCTAGTTCCAATATTTATCTTTTTTAAAAAAGCAACAACACATTTTAGTACTTTCAACATTACCTCCACTGACATTGTGTGGGGAAAATGGCCTAGTGAACTGTGTAAAGTTATTTTAATCATGGTGGTGTTCTGAAAAGTATTGTTATCTTTAGAAGATTAAAAGAAGCTTAATCCCCCAGCTTAAGGAAACTCCAGGTACTTGGCACTTCTTTTCAAGATCTCAGCTTGTTTTCTGCTATAAAGTTGTATTAAACTGTCAAGCCATCTCAAGGCCCAAAAAAAGGAACTGGAGGGGGGGGGGAGGCCATGATACCTGTTCTGCTTGTAGGTCTTTTTTTTTTCCCTGAGGCAAATGTACATAATGCATTTAACAGTTACTAGACCCTGGCCCTGCTTCAGTCAATGTGTAGTTTTACAGTGCTAGACTAGGACCTGGGAGATTGAGGTTGTACACCACTAAATCATGAAATTCCCTGGGTGACCTTGGGTATAGCCATTCTCTCTCAACCTCACCTACATCACCAGCTTGTTGTAAGGATTAAATGGAGAGGAGAACCACATGTTCTACCTTGAATCCATTGAATAAAAATATGGGTTATAAAGGTAACTAACAAAAATCATATATTTGAAAGTAACCCCAGGTTCTGACTTCTGCCAGCATATCATAGGTACTAATGTGCCATGCAAATTATTATAACTATAATAATTAGCCTGATAATTATGTAACAGTACCATATATTATAATTAGCATAACACACACCACTAACCCAACTGCCAACATCCCAATTGCCACTGCCCTGGCTTCGGAGGGAGAGAATAAGAGGCAGGCAGAACTCCATCACTCCTGGGCCCAGAAGCAGAGGAAAGGCCATCCATCCCAACTGTGACCACCATGCCCTTGGAGGGAAAGAAGAACCAGCAATATCTGATGGATTTAATCCCTACCCCAACTGACATTCTCTTTTCCTTATGTGTCATGTCTTATCCAGATTGTAAGTCTGAAGGCAGGGAATTGTTAAATTAACCATTTGAAAGCTACTCTGAGAGCCTTTGTGGCTGAAGAGTGGGATATAAATACCCTAAATAAAAATTAATTAATTAATTAATTAATTAATTAACACAGCCTACCATTTAGGATTCTTCTTACCAGAACTACCACCTTCACAGCTACCATAGAGAGAGCAGAGAGAGAGAGAGCATGGCTCCCTCCATTGGCTTGGTGGGACTAGTTATCATTTGTCTCTGCCTCTCCCAGAGCTCTTTCATGTAGTATCTGGAATACCTGGATTTTTCTTTTTTTTCCATCCACAAACTCTTTTTTTTCCCCTTGTAAAAATATATTTGAATTGGAAAGACCATCAACTGCATGGGTATGCTATAGACCCAGACAGCCTCTTGCGTTGGGCATCCTGTCAGGACTGACAGAAAGTCAAACTATATATGCCATAAATAAATTGAAAGAAAAAAAATCAGGAGAACCTGCAGGCAGTCTAGTATACCCAAATAAATGGAAGTGTTTTCAAGGATAATGCAAGATGTAATGAGGAAACATCAAAGAGAACTGGTTACTCATTCAGAAAGAAAAAAAGAAAAAACTTCTAACAGTCTTTTCTAGCTCCATGTTGTTATATGGAACTGGTGCTAACACTTTAAAGGTACCTACCTCTTCAAACAGACAGCAACGTCCCAAGGTCAAAACAGGTCTTTTGACTTACCATTACCACCCATGTCTCTTATCATGGACCCTAGAGAAGAAGTAGGGGCTTTACCTCTAGTGGAAACTTTCCTAATCACTGTCAAGGGGATAAACTAATTTTCTAATGTTTATCCTCAGCCAGGCATGGCTCCGGATTCAATGGGCCCCTCTAGTAGGTCTAACAGGAAAGGTGCCTTCTAGTAGATCCTTCGCATTGCTTCCTGGTCCAGTTCCCCAAAAGCTTCCCAGGAAGTGGAATCATTGACAGCAATGAACTCCATAAAAGGTTCAGCACTCTGGATATCTCATTCAAAGTATGAATGAAAATCCAGAATGGATTCATCATTCTACTGACAAGGGAGCTAACTATCACATATAAATCAGGGATCTAACTTCATGGGTACAATAAGACCCCCGTATCCGCCAGGGATTGGTTCGGAGGGGGGTGGATACTGAAAACCATGGATAATAGCAAACACCATTGAAAGTAATGGGACTTCCAGTTAAAAAATGGCAATACTTCACTAGGCCATAGCGTTGGCTTGGAGGACCTAAAAAATGACTAGAGAGGACACATTTTCTAGGAAGACTCTATGATAGGTGTGCTGTTTTGTGTCCCGTGGATAATTGAATCAGTGGATACGGAGGTCCTGCTGTACTGCTCTGTCTGGACTCTTTGTATTGACTGGTGGATGTTGAGGCCATTTCTAACTCTGTGCTTCCATTTTTAACTTTAAGTACTTTAGCTCAGTTGCATTGTCAACTGTGTATTCCAGTCTCCTTCCTACTGTAGAAGAATATTGATGAAGAAAAGTGAATTATGTATTAATAGCAAACCTGCATTACAGAAGGAATACATTTGGTCTGAAAATGTTACATTACCTCTGAGTTTTTAAAGTATAGGCATGATCCTGCAAACACACATTTTTCTATTCACAATTAAATACATATGGTAAGAAAAGGTATTAATTTTTTTCTATCATAGGAAGTCATACTCTGCTTTACTGTAGCAGTAATAATAGCTGGTCTCAAGGGCATAAAGATTGCTTGGCTTAGATGCTAACCAGATGGAGTGATATCAGGTCCAGAAAATACACTAGACTACTTTTGCCAAAATACTTAACAATGGATTTTAGGTAATGCAATATATATGCAGTGCGTTTTAAATGCTGGAGTCTGTATGATGTGAGGATCATCTAGGCACTTTGAGGAAGTGATAAGATCATATCTAATTGAATTACAGAAATTGTGTGGAAAAACTGTTTTTTATTCACATAGACAGAACCATGGAGTCTTGCTTGAATCAGCTATACAGTATAGTCTGCTATTCATCAGAAGGATATTCTAGTATTGTCAGATGTAGACTATTATTCCCCACCCCCGAAAATAGTTTCATAGATCATTTACACTGGAGACACAAAGCCAGTAGGTCCAGATGGTCCAGCAGAAGTAATTCATTGTGCTACAATTTCAGTCCAAGTCAAACAAATTGGAGTTTCCTAGCTTTCTCTACAAATTCCTTAAGAATACTTATAGATTGGTTCACATTATAGCTTATCAATCATTTTTATTCTTTGATTGCAGTAATCTATTCTTGTGATGAACAGTTTCTCACTCACCACATATATCCCATGATTTTGTTAATTATCAATTATGTTCATGAGAACAGCAATGGATAAATAAATTAGTAGCTTGCAGTGAATGAGTATTCTGAGAAGAGGATTGTGGAAGTCAATCCTACATTTGGGATAATTAGTTTGAGAAAGAAAGGGAAAGAGCATCTTGCATTTCTTTTTGTCAAGTACATTCTTGACAAAGTACATCCTTGTCATTTATTTATATAGCTAGTCAATATATAATTACAAGCAACATTTTTGTCAGTACATTGTACTCAAATTTGTTCACAAAAAAAAACCAACAACCCAAGTACAAGAAACCCAGTTATAATATTTTACAATATAACAATAACTATTCAGTTACCTTTCCTTTAAAAACAAATCAAAATTTTGGGAATAGTGTGGCCCTTCAGATCTTGTTGCATCACAACTCCCAACAGCCCTATCAGCATAGCCAATAGTGAGGGATACTGGGACCTGCAGTTCCTAAAATCTGGAGTCCTGAATAATTCCTACCCTTGACACATGCCAATATCCAGTGCCAGCAGTACCACCATCCAGCTATGAAGGATAGAGAATTCTCAGAGTCAACATCTAGAAAAGTATCTTCTCCAGGCTCTGATCATACCCATATTTAGCAATTTACTAAGTTGTAAAAATCTAACAATAAAATTCCTTGCTGACATCAAACTCATGGCAGAAAAGGCATGAGAAGATGAACTGAAACAACCACAATAGACTTCAGAAAGTCCACCCTCACCAGGAGAAGGAGATCCACGAAGGTGCCTTGTCCCGAGACAGAAAAGGGCACCATCATGACTATGGCAACCCCTCTCCTGTTTTTAGCCAGCAGCACACCAGGAAAAGCAAAAGGGAAAAAAACCTTCTCCTGAGGCAAATCTTCTCATTAAAGGGTATAGTGCTGAATACAGGAAAAACACTTTCAAATACCAAAAGAAGGAACATCTCTCTCATGAAGGTTTCTAGGGCTGAGAGTATGGCAAGGCAGGTGGAATCAGCCAAACGCTAATGGCAAGCATGGTATCTCACTTTCCCCTCTTTTTTTTCTCCAAGTTGTGTTATGTGAGGGTAGTTGTAACCTAATATTGGGCTTGATTTGTTCCTAGTTCATCTCCAAGTTGCTCCATCTCACCTTTGTTCTGTGTGATCCATCTCTCTTGCCTCTATGTCTTATCTGACAAGGGTTGTACTTTGGAGTGGGGAAATAGCTCCAGTGCTTTATTAGCATATTACTGAGGATTGGTTGGCGATGCTAATGCAATACAACAGGTTATGGCATTCTGGGTTTCTTCCAACTCCATGATTCTGTGATCTGTGGTCCAAAAATATCCAAACGTATATTTTAGAAACTAGAACTACCTCTGATACATGCAAAATTTAGATATTATGGATACATAGGCAATGGTTGTGTGGTTTCTTTAAATTGTTGTCACCTGAATTCTATGTAACTCTGAAGAGTTTTTTGGAACCACTGACAAAGAAGCTTGTATGGCACCTGTAAAAATTCAAGGGTGCACACTCACCTGAGTACAGATACACAGAGACAACTGTGGATCATGACTGTTGTGCTTTATCCTAAACATTTAATTGCCATAGCAGTTCTAGAACTCCTAGAGCAGTGTTTGGGGGGCAGGGGAGGAATAGAATAGAAAGGTGAGAGAGTAAAATATACAGACATTTTCAAGGAAGGTGAAAAAATAAGCAGCACAGTTTAAGCTGGTGTCAGGGTGTGCAAAGAAGTGAAACAAAAGTCCACATTCCAAAAGAAATAAGAGAAACAGTCTTTTAAAGGGAAACATTATTTTCTGGAAATAAGACACTAAAGAGAGGAGCATAAAAATCTTCTTGAAACAGACGATTTCAGGATTTCTGTGAGTATTTGGACAGGAAAAAAGATAGATTGCACTGTGATTAAGTGAAACAATTCACAATCCGTAGTTTTCCTGAGCGATCTTCAAATATTTCCCATGCTAATGACAGCAAAAGGTTTAGCAGAGGGCCAGATGTAAAGAACATAAATACATTTAATGTATACAGATACATACCCTTTAAGAAAGTAAATCTGGTCAGAAGTAAATGTCAATAAATTCAGTAGCAATGACTCCCATAAAAATACATAAAACATTACACCCTAAATCTGTATATTTCTGCTAGAGTTCTCCATTTCTCCCCAACCTTAAATGATATTCTATTCTTGAGGCAACTGGATTCTAGCATTGTTGTAGCATTGTTTCCAACAATTTCCAACTCCTAACAGATTGAGGATATAAATAGGGATAAGCTAATTTTCTTGGGGGAATTATGTGGGCCTACTAGATTGTTTTGCCAGATGTTTATTGGAGATCCAGACAACATCTGATAGATTCAAATTATCTCCAGGTTTGGGGAGCCAGTGCAGACCCTCTGCACTGATGCATGTAAATAATATCATGGATCTGCACTGAAATTAAAGGCCAACCCTATCCCTTTCCAGATCTTTCCAAAGGTTAGTCTTATCTCTGTAGGAATCTTCTCCAGGAAGGAGTCACAAAGACTCATAGTCTTCTGTCAGAATCTGGTTCTATTGAAACTCTTTGTGTTACAGTACTTAGTAGTCTAGGGTATATGAATCATACTTTACAAAGGACAGCTCTCCATCTGAAGGGCTGAAAAACTCAAGATCTCTCTTTAGCCAGTTGTGCAGTCCAAATCCAGTTTCAAGATCAAAAAAAGTGGTGAGGCTTGAAGTTATCCATCAAGAGTTAGCACCTTGATAACAGAGGGTTTCACTCACTCACTCTCAAACCCCTGGGAGAAACTATCTTATAAACTATTTCTCAATATAAGTATCACGAACCTAGAACAGGCTGATAAATAAGTTGTTTAACTATATTTCTTGGAATTGAACAATATTATTCTTACATAAGAACTTTTGTAAGAATATCATTGCTTTATGGCCTTCTCTAGTATAAGACAATGTATGTTTGGGAAGTAGAACTTATGTAAGATTATCAGTTATGTAATACTATGGGAAGAGGGTAGTAGCGTATACTAACAGGCAAACCTCTCGTGGGGTTTTCTGAGGCTGAGAGTGGTGGCTTGCCCAAGGTTATCTACTGGGTTTTCATAGCCAAGTGGGGATTCAAACCCTGGTCTCCAAAATTGTAGTCCAACATTCAAACATCTATACCACACTGGCTCTGTGGTATGAAATATAATGGAATCCTATTCATTTCATTTTGGGGAAACCTTTAACTTATCAATTACAAGAATATGCTACACATTCTGGAAGATGCTCACCAATGCAGCAGGTGGGCCCTTTCCACTGTTGCCCTCTGCTCTCACTTGGGAAGTTAAGGTCTTTTATCATAATGTGATCTCCATTAGGAAGCTATTTGCTGCCTCCACATCTAGGGGGTTGCCTGCTCACTTGTAGAGGAGGTAGTTGTGGGTGCATGTGAAACCCAACACAGGCACTTACTGTCTCTAAGAACCTGGCTGCCTCTTTGTTATACAGAGGAAAGGGGAAGCCAAACATACTCAGACATGCATTCTAGACTTTAAGAAACCTGATTTCAGAAAACAAGGAATTACTGGGGGTGATCCCATGGTCAGGAATACTAAAAGAGAAGGGAGTTCATGAGGGATGGGAGTTTCTTAAAAGTGAGATATTGAAAGCACAACTTCAAACAGTTCCAGTGAGGAGGAACCATGGCAGGTGTCTAAAGAAACCAGGATGGATGTCAAAAGAACTCTCAACTGAGCTAAAATTTAAAAAGGACATGGACAAGAAATTGAAAAAGGGAGAAATCACCAAAGAAGAATTCAAACAAATAGCCAGCTCATGTAGGGGGAAAGTCAGAAAAGCTACAGCATAGATGGAGTTCAGGCTTGCTCAAGAAGTTAAAAACAATAAAAAGGGCTTTTTTTGTTATGTCCGTAGCAAAAGGAAGAACAAGGAAATGGTAGGACCGCTGCATGGAGAATATGTTGAAAGGCTAACAGGGGACAGAGAAAAGGCAGACACCTACTCAACACCTTCTTTGCTTCAGTCTTCTCTCAAGTGGGGGGGGGGAACAGTGCTCAGCTTGGGTTTTTCAGAAATACCTGGCCAGTATAAATGAGTTCAAGTTTCCAGGGCCAGATGAACTTCATTCAAGGGTATTAAAAGAACTGGAAGAAGTAATCTCAGAACCAGTGTCAATAATCTTTGAGAATTCCTAGGGAACAGGAGAGGTCCCAACAGACTGGAAGAGGGCAAATGTTGTCCCCATATTTTTTTTTAAAAAAAGGGGGTGTGTGGAAGACCCAAATAATTACCGCTCAGTCAGCCTGACATCAATACTAGTAAAGATTCTAGAGCAGATCATTAAGCAGACAGTCTGTAAGCACTTAGAAAGGAGTGCTGTAATCACAAAAAATCAACATGTATTTCTCAAAACCAAGTCATGCCAGAGTAATCTTATCTCTTTTTTTGATAGAGTTACTAACTTGATAGATGAAGGGAATGCTGTGGATGTAGCGTATCTTAATTTCAGTAAGGCCTTTGACAAGGTCCCCCATTATATTCTTGCAAAAAAATTAGTAACCTGTGGGCTAGACAACCTCTGTCAATTTCAGTTCTTCATTTTTTTCTAGGATATTATCAGACACAGACATATTATCAGACATAGGAGATTTTCACACGCCGAAAATATTCCCTCCAGAAACCGGGACAGAAATATTTCTGTCCCGGAAGCAGCGCCGCGGTTCGCACGCTCACCTCCCTCTTCCGTTTTTCCGTCGTCCTCGCTTTGGGTTTTTCCCTCCCTCTTCTGGAATATTTTACTAACGGGAGTTTGCCGTTAATAAAATATTCCGGAAGAGAGAGGAAAAAACCCAAAGCGAGGACGACGGAAAAACGGAAGAGGGAGGTGAGCGTGCGAACCGCGGCGCTGCTTCCGGGACAGAAATATTTCTGTCCCGGTTTCTGGAGGGAATATTTTCGGCGTGTGAAAATCTCCATATTCTCCACCATGTAAGAAGATTGCTATAAGAACAGAAAGGGCAACCTTACCAGACGCCCGTGTCCTTCTGCTGTTCTGGGGGCATAGCACTGCTGTGGATGAGGCTTCCCTTTTGCATTGATGGGGACAAGCCACTAATAAAAAGGGATGCCTTACTGATGCCCACACTACACACATGGAATGCCCAGTAAGGTCACCCCTTCCTGTTCTCGTTGCAATCTTTTGATGCAGTTTTTGGCACGTCTGATAATCTCCTTAGTCTTACATTCAATTCATCCTGCATTTCCAGATTTTTTGCAAATCCTAAATTTGTTTCATACTGAACATTAAAATGTTTTTTAAACTTCACCTGAAAATTGATATTCATTTTGATGCCCTTCCTCCACCCCCAAATACCTAACATTTTGTAATCAAGTTTGCCTAATAGGCACTTTTGCAGGTGACTTTCCTAATTTACTGATTTTTAAAAATGTTTTGCTAACACATACATTTTGAGATAAGCCTTTTCCAAATATACACATTTTTGTATATATTTTTCCCAATTGGAGAATGCCATTGCAAAATGCAAATAATTTTTGAGTTTTGGTGGAAAATTGAGTTTCATTCTCATACTGTTTCAAAAGTGCAAAATTAGGAGAGGTTACAAATACATACCTATAAGATGCCAGCAATGATCAATGACACTGGACCAACTGACACTGGAAGTAGAATCATATAATCATAGAAATGGAAGAACCATCAGGTCCAAACTCTTGCTCAAAGTAACTATGTCATCCAACTATTAACATTGCTCCTGGAGAAATACTGTATATTTCCACTTACCAATTCACTTTGGAACTTGGCCATGAGAGAGCACTAACCACCTGCAATGGTGACAAATGATTCATGAATAAACCCAAATCAAGTTATACACAAGACCATATTCCAGTAGCTATTGTTGAATGCCTATGTTTTTGAGTACTTTCCATAATAGCCTAGTGTGTGGTTTATGTGCTTATATGCATACACACACCTATATATTTGTACATACACATACTTAGTTTTTGAGTTTTAGGTTGCTGGTTAAGTAGCCACCTATAGTGTTCTATAAGGAAACTATGCCCAAGGAAATTGATTGGAGAGTCCAGCATACTTCAAGTATCTCTTGAATAAGACAAATATCTCTTTCTGTTCTCACTGGAAAGTGTGGTCAATAAACTCTATATGATGTTCAAAGAATACCATACTTTAATCTTTCTAGTTCTCTTTCCTGACAGAGGATGCATAAGAGATCCTACAATTCTGCTCACAAAATGGGCAGTCTTTGATCATGATCTGTCCAGCCCTATGCCATTAGTAGGTGACTATTTCTGCTGATGGTCAAGAACAGTTTCCCCTTTAAAAGTTCTGAAAGAGTTAAGATTGATTTATATTTCTTTTATTCCTGGAGAGTGGGATCTATCAACTTCATGGTTTTTACTGAAGTCCACCAACTGAAGCCAAGTGCAAAGTAACAGTTTAGGAAGCTGGATATATGCCAAGAATCAAAGCTTTTAGAATTTCATGTTGGACTACAGATCCCAGATACCCTGAGCCAGTCTGGTTAATGAAATAGCTAAAAATTATGAAGCAGGATGCTTCTGATCACATGCTCACCCTAGGAATTTGTGACCATTACAAGAACCAAACAGTCCACTCCCATTCTGCTCATCTGAGTTCTTTTTCAATGTTGTTGGTATTGTTAGGCAATGAGGAGGTAGAAACCCAAGTTCATCTGCTGCAGTCATCCATAGATCTGCCGTTACATTCTGATCTACCTTCTGCTTACCTTTGTTCTAGCCCTGTTTCTCCTTTAATATTTGAAGTGGGATTTGCAGATTTCTTTAGCAAGTTATTTGTGTATTTTCCCCCTCTTGCTTCTCAGTAATGTATTTTATAGTTAACCTTTATTTATAGTTAAATTTATAAATCACATTTCCACTGTAAAAGACCTTGGAGTGGCTTAAAAGAGAATTAAAAGCACCAACATTATAAAGCACATATAAAATGAATGAAAGAACAGATACAGAACAAATAACAGTTCAATTATGAACAAAATCTAGTATGAACTGGGCTACAGTGTTGAATGCTTCTATGTGTATGTGTAACACAACATCAGTTCTTTTAAAAAAAATCTTTAAAACTATATATAAATTAATTGTGAGCCACCATGGTATAGTGGTTTGAGTGTTTGACTAGGACACTGGGAGACCAGGGTTCAGACCCCCACTCAATCATGGAAACCCACTGAGTGACCTTGGACAAGTCACACTCTCTCAGAAGAAGGCAATGGCAAACCCCCCTGAACAAATTTTGCCCCAATACTCATGATAGGTTTGCCTTAGAGTCAGCATAAGTCATAAATGACTTGAAAGCACACAATAATTATATCAATTACATCAAAAAGGCTTTTGTGAAAAAGGAGTATCCCATGTAGCTGTAGAGAAATAATTTGAATGATTATATAACCAAAATGTATGTACAATGCCAAAGACACTGAAACACCCCAAAGTAGTAAATTAATACATAAAGTGAATAATGCATGAATGAATGAGTAAATCATCTTGCAGAATGAAAGATAAGACCTCTTCCATTTCCATTAAGTTAATTTTCTAAATATATAGCTGATCGCAGAGAGGTACTGAACATTGCCTATCCTTGTCTGTACGGAAACTCTCACCGTTAATTTAATCAGGAATTATTTTCCAGCAGGTCAGTCTGTGTGAATGGTGTAAATGAATGAATGCTGCTAGATGGTAAGCACAAGTACCAAAGTGAACATTGAAACATATTGTTTCTGAAATGTATCATTGTCCTTTGTCAGTGTTCATTCAGGCTAAATGTTTCCTGAGGAAATTTTTACAGAGCTTCCTTTTTTCCCAGATCAGCCATAAGTCTGTAAAGCACCATTTGCTATCTCCAAGCTTCATCTCTAAGTCAGATATAAAATCCCCAAACATACACCAAAGAGAAATAGGATTCAAAAGACAAAAACAAATACTGAAAATAATCTTTATCTGTTCTATAAAAGTGTAACAAATAGTATATCTATATCAAAGTAGCAAACACAGTCAAAAGGTATTAAAATGAACAAGAGCAATGAGGCAAGCAAATAATACAAAATAATAATAATAATAAAAATAAAATAATAAAATTTATTTATATCCTGCCCCTCTGCGAACAATCTAGGGTTACAACAGTAACCTAAACGGTTACAACAATCGGGGCGGCTTACAACAGTAAAATAGTACATAGTATAAAACAACTCAAAGTCCCTTCCCCCCTTAAAACATTATTAAATCAATACAAATTAAAATCAGCATATAATACAATTGTTATTAGAAATCCTTCCTAGCGAGCAGCATCAGTTAGGAGCTCCAGAATCAACCTCCAGAGGGGGTTCCTGAGGCCGGGGTTAGGTATTCCGGAAAAGCCTGCCTGAAGAGATCCATCTTGACAGCCTTTTAAAAGCTGTCTAATGATGTCAATAGGCGGATCTCATCAGACAGGCTGTTCCACAATTTGGGGGTGACAGCCGAGAAAGCCCTCTGGGAGGTGGTTGCCAGCCTAGGTCTTTGTGGCTGCAACAAATTCCTCCCAGAGGACCGGAGAGCACGGGGAGGATTATAAGGAAGAAGGCAGTCCCTGAGATAGCTTGGGAAAATAGCAAATATAGCAAACAGTAAAAAGACATACTGAAACAGAGGACTTTATCAGACACATCAAATATGGCATCATAATGATGACACATAACCGCAAAAGGGCGCACATATCAGATGATGTTGCCCCTTCATGTTATGTTCCTGCCAAAACCCGTACTTACTAATTGATGGCTTAAGCCGTCAGTTGATTCCCCCCCCTGCTGTTTTTTTGCCAGCATAGCCGGTGTGTGAAACTTTGCATCTCCCACCCCCCGTACATACCCTGTCAGTGGTCGGTCCAGCGCAAACACTTCCAGGTAAGATCGCTACATCCAGGTAAGTGACACACTGTTAATGACCCTCCCTGGGTTACTTGTAAGTTTTAAAGTGTGTTCCAGTGCTTTTCTAAACCTTTTAAGTGTTATTTTTGTTTTGTTTTTTGAATTTCCAGCACAATGAAGTCTTGTGAATGAAGTGAGCTCTGTTCACTTCCTCTTTCATTGCCAGAGCTACCTTTGCCAGGATTAGAGGTAAGTGTGAGGTGAGGGAGCATTCTTTTGCTGGCATAAAAATGGATTTTTTTTAATGCCAGCAAAAGAACACTTTAAGGGGCTTGTCTGATAAAGTCAAGTCAAATGGGATACAGTGCAAAAGTGAAAGCAGCTAAACTCACAGTAGTAAGAGTAGCTTTTATAGAGGCTCCACAGTTGATTAAGGACTTTATCAAACCACCACCCCCTTTTCTGTTTTTTTTTTTTTTTTGCCAGCATAATTTGTGACATTTTTATGTCGGCAAAAGAATCCCCTTTACCACACTTACATTCCACCCCAACCAAAAGCTGCCCCAGCAATGAACAGAGTTCCATTCACTTCCTGGAATGAAATCCCACAGATTCTCATGAGAAGATGCAAGCTCAGGAAATTCAAAAATAAAAGCAAAAAATAACACAAAAAGTACACAAACACACAGAAACACACTTTAAAAATCCCAAGTAAACAGGGGAGGTTCATAAAAAGAGCGTCGCCTACCTGGATGTTGCAATCTCACCCGGAAGCGTTCTGGCCTGACTGGCCATTGACACTGTATTCACATGGGAAAAAAAGGTGCAAGGTTTCAAATGCTGGCAATGCTGGCAAAAAAGCACCACAGCTGATCTATTGACAACTTGTCCCATCAATAAAATAGAACAGCTTTTGGACAAGACATAAATGCAAAAGGATGACATTGTCCAGTATACACACCCTTTTGCGTTTATGTGGTGTTGTTATGACACAGTATTTGATGTGTCTGATAAAGTCCTTAGATAACACATACAGCTGAAGGCTGTTTCGATCTCAGTAACTCACCATTAACCCTATAATGACTGAAGTTCTAGCTAGATCTTGTCCTTATTTCAACAATATAGCAGGAGTTTCTGTTACGGCCAGGGTAAACATTATCCATGCACATCTGTTGTTTTGGTTCCTCCTGCTGTAATTTTGGAAGTCCCACTGATGATGTGTTGAATGTGGTGTATTGCTGTTGTCATGAAGGTTTTCTGCTGACCTTTGTTCCCTTACTACATTCTCAGTCACTACATTGAATGTTTCTCCCCCACTTCTTTTTACAATTATAAAGTGGCGCAGCATTCTATCACTTAAGCACTTTGTCTATAACAAAAATTATACAAAATGTGGGAATCAGGGAGCATGGATAACTGGAGAGGAGTATGGGGAGGGAGGTGCTGGATTCATGAAACCAATCACAGGGATGGAAGGAAACCAGGCCCATGACATGCAACCACACCTCAAACAGGGGGAAATTGCAATTGAAAAGAAATATACAGATGGAGAGTCACACTGAAATCTGCTACAACCAACAACAAAACAGGACCCCAATCCCCAGTATCTTTAGGGCATGACTGGATGTGGGAGTGGAAACAACCATAACAAAGTGGTAGTATTGTTAACTGCCATCATCATTACTTCAGCTTCTGGTAATCCTACGAATTAGAGACCTCCAAGTCACCCTGTTATCCATAGCCCTGCTCAAGTCTTGCAGACTCAGGGCCATGGTTTTCTTGATTGAGTCTATCAATCTGCAAGGCAGTCTTTCTCTTTTCCTGCTGCCTTCCACCTTGCCAAGCATTATTGTCTTTCCTAGTGAGTCTTCTCTGCACACACTTTGTCTGCAAATTCACATCCAGCTGAACTATTCAGTGTAGTAAGGGATCTAATTCAGGGACTTTCCTTTCTGAATCCAGTTATAGAGCCTTCTGCAGTTTGCTGTGATGCATTTACCAATCACTTCACAGATAAATCTCTCACATAAGAGCCAACTTAAATGCCATCATTATAGCAGAAGTGGGCAATGGGGTGTCCAGCAACTCCATGAATCAGTTTCAGTTGATGAGTACAGCAGATGTGGACATACTGCTAGGCTAAATAAGGAGGACAACCTGTCCCTTTGATCCCTGTCCTTCTTGGCTGGTTGTCCAGGAAGGAGATGCAGTTAGATCTCAGTAGCAACAATCAAGTGGAGAGATTAATGCATCTCTCAGGGAGGGAAGTTTTCCATCTTGTTTAAAAAAACAGTAGTACAACTGTAGATGAGTATAGAACTTTCTTGTTGGGGGCAAGATGATTGAGAGGGCAGTTGCCTTCCAACACTGAGCAATGTTGAATGATATGGTTGAAAGATTCAATATCTCTAAAAAACAGAAGACTACTACAATTAGAGTTATTTCACCTACAGTTTGGATGGCTTGCATACTTATGCTACAACATAGTTAAAATCTATTTTTACATTATCTTTAAATTCTACATGGATGTTCTTCAGGTTGTATTTGGCATGTTGCCTAGTTTAATGTTCTTCTTTAGCTTTACTCTGATATTTGATATTAACAGTTCATGATCTGTGCCACAATCTGCTCTTGGTCTTGTTTTTGCAGTAGGAATGGAGCTTTTCCATCTTCTGCTTGTAATTATATAGTCTGTCAGATTTTTGTATTGGCCGTCAGTTGATGTCCATGTATATAGCTGCCTTTTTGATTGCTTGAAGAATGTGTTTGTGATGAACAAACTGTTGGCCTCAAAATTCAGTCAGTTGCTCTCCTGCTTCATTTCTTGATCCTAGGACAAATTTTACTACAATCTTTGATTCTGCTTTCTGTCCCACTTTTGCATTCCACTCGCCCACAATTAACAATAAGGCCTGTTTTGGTGTGTAGTCAATTTCCTCCTGGACGCAGCATAGAATTTTTCAATTTCTTCTTCTTCTGCCTCTGTAGTTGGAGCATAAACTTGGATTATGGTTATATTGATAGTTTTTCCTGAGGTTTTATTGGGATTATTTGATCAGATTTTATTTTATCCTTTCACTGCTTTTGCTACATCTTTCCTCAATATTAATGCCCCCTCATTTCTTCCTGAGTAAAACACTGCAATTATGCGACTCAAAATGTCCCATTCCTGTCAATTTTAGCTCACTCACCCCAAGTATTGCAATGTTTATACACCCCATTTCTTCTCTTACTATGTCTAGCTTCCCCTGATTCATGCTTCTCACATTATATGTTGTAATAATGTTTGTTGTGCAGCTTGTGGCCTTTCCTTTCACCTCTGAGCATGTCAACAGCTGAATGTTGTTTCGGCTTGAGTCCAGTTGTGTCATTAACCACAGCACTGCTGGTAGTTTGCTGTACCCTAGTAGCTCATTGAGTGCCTTCTGAACTGGGAATGTCATCTTCTAGCAGTATATCTTGTTTCATTTTGGATTGTCTCATCAGTGTTTTCATTGTAAAAGACATTCAAAAGGGGTTTATCTTGCCTCTTTCTGCACAGTACTAACAAACATTAGCTAAGATACCACTGTCATTGTCTGTGAGAAATCCTCCAGCAGTGTCACCCTCAACTACTCTTGCTGTCCAGTAGCTGTTAGACACATTTAGTCTGGCTTCTCAGCAAAAGCCTATCTGACATGTGAGACCCTGCTAGCAGCACTGCTTCCATCAGCATAGCCTCTTGCCTCACAGGAACACACAATACAACCACCATGGAAAGGTAGTACCATGATGAAACAAGGTGTTATAAGGTGTGAAATCTTGAAACAGAATACTCCAATATTTACCAGAACTATTGGCAATATGGAAGTACCTTCACACTGTCTCATGGAAGGGTTGACCCTATAACTTTTATTCACTCAAAGGATTAAAGCTGAACCTCCAAGCTGAGGTATAATTTGAAATATGTTGCAAAAAAGACCCCAGGAGAAACTTGAAGTGAATGGATGATATGGTGATTCTGCTGCTTTTTCCTACAGAACACCCCCGCCATCCAGCTGCATAAGGAAATTATTGCGTTTCAGCACAAGTAGCTACCAAAAAAATAAAAATAAAAATGGGGAAATGTAGTTAAAAATCTCTACACTGATAGGGTTTTCTCCTTGATACACAGCCAGCTGGCATGAAATCTGTGAGACAAACCCTTGTTTTGACTTTTTTCCCTCAAGCTACAAAAATGTTATCAACTACCAAAATAAAATAAAGTACAAAACTGGCATTTTTGCAGGTGTTTCAAGAAGGACACAAAATAGTATTTTGCTATTGTGTTCACAGGGAGGTTCAGACTTGTTTGGTGAATGAGATTCCTCTAGTCCACTTCAGATTATTAGTGAACCACTGAAGGGGAAATGGATAACACAGGTTTGTTTAGTAGGCTATGTGATAGTTTTATACATGGATGAATGAAATGGGTTAGAAATGAAGGGAGCATATTTCACAGATTGGGATGGGTAAGATTTTTTTTTTTTTTTTAAGAACTTAGCCAAGTCATCTTTTTGGCTCAGCTTTCTAATCTGTTAAGGTCATTTTGAATTCTGATCCTGTCCTCTGGGGTATTAGCTACCCCTCCTAATTTGGTATCATCTGCAAACTTGATAAATATGCCCTCTATTCCCTCATCCAAGTCACTAATAAAGATGTTGAACAGCACGGGGCCCAGGACAGAACCCTATGGCACCCCACAGGTCCCTTCTCTCCAGGATGAGGAGGAACCATTGGCGACTACCCTTTGGGTTCGATTGGTCAACCAGTTGCAAATCCACCTAACAGTTGCATTGTCTAGCCCACATGTTGCTAACATTTTTGCAAGAATATTATAGTGGACCTTGTCAAAGACCTACTGAAATCAAGATACACTACATCTGGGAGTTATAGTCCAAAATATTTTGTTTTGCTTTGTTTTGAGACTTGACTGTGTGCCTATTAGATTTGACTGGTGTTCCTATTGAATATGGGCTGATGCAAAATTTCCTTTAGTTCCTGATCTATATCAACATTTACACATTTTTGATAAATGGACAGAAAGAACTCGAGGTTTGGGGGAAAATGAATGTGGGAGAAAATGAAAATAAATGATTGGCCCATCCAGGTAGAAGTTTATGTGTGCTTATCTCTACAAAGCCTAGTCTTGCATCCATGAATTCAACTGTCTTTGCTGTGCTGAATTTGGGTCCCCATCTCTTTCCTTTCACTATCTGTTTGGCACATATTCATTTTTAATAGCTACATGGCAGTCAAGTCCAGCATAGTATTCTTTATGTGACAAATATTTGTATTTACTGACTTTGGCCAGGGTAAGCTGATGATAATTTTGTAGGATTTGTTTTCGGTAAGAATGTACCAAAATTCACAAATTTCTCCAGAAATGGAATGGAAAAAAATTGGGATTTTAAAAAGAAGTTTGGAAAAAAGTGAAACTGAGCCATCCATTCCTATTCAGAACTGGGGCCTAGTTTATCTTTTGATCCTACCCCAGAGATCTTGAGTTTCTATCAGACCACTCTGTGCTCAGAAAACAAAAATCTTGTACCCAAACAAATTAGATTTTTTAGTGGTATCTGAAAGAACTCCTTTCTCATAACTATCTATGCAACTAGCGGTAATACATTTATAAAAGATCTATGAGAATAGTTACATTCATGAGGTGAGCTCAGCATATCTTTCCTCAACAAACAATTAAAATAATAAAAACGGTACACTAATTGGTAGGATACATGGTTCAATTGAAACAATATATTTATTTTAGATACACACTGAAGAAGTGACCATGAAACAATGTAGAGAATCTGTGGAGCGAAGTTGTTTGTGTATCAGTTTAGGCTCATATACTGTCTTATATAGCTATATACCCAGTGTAGCATACACCTGTTACCCCCATGTGATACACACACACACACACACATCGTTCCCTCCCCCCATGACACCTGACCCCCTGTGCACCACGCCCTCATCTCCCCCTGCTCCCCTCCCTGAGCCCCCCCCACTAACACGCACACCATGCCACACACACAGCCTGCTACTCACACCTCCTTGCCAATGGCCATGTTTACAGAGGACTTAAAAGTCCATGTGTTCCCACCCCCAGTGTGCTGATTGGCTGCCCAACCGAGCTTTGATTGGTTGGTCAGCTTCTTAAGCAGCCAATCAGCACACTGGAAACAGTAACATACCCAAAAGAATTATATATATAGATTAGATAGAATTGATTGACCACATTGTATTATTGTATATTTTCCTTTGTATCCTTGTTCAACAAATAGAATATTGGTAACTTTATGTTTATTTCATATATTTACTCATGTAAAACAGGATTTAATTTTCATTATATATATTTATACTTCATATACTTACCTCTATGTGAGAATTGTGTATTTATTAAAACACAGAGTTTAATTTTCAGTGTAATTTTCATATACTTACCTTCATGTGAGAATTACTTGAATATATTTTTCCATTGTATATAATTGACTTGGACATTGGTGAATTTTTTTTTTAAAAAAAGAATAATTAGATATTGGCATATAGATAATATAATAATTTTGGACACTAGTTACATACATTTGGTTCTCCCCTTCTCAATTTGCTAGGGAGAAAGCCCTGTCAGTTGTGCATACCAATGTAGTCATTAGAAGGGTCTACTCTCAAAAGCTAATTGAACCAATAGGATTCCAGAAAGCCTTGGAGGGTTTAATGGTTGGTAACACCAGTGACCTTATCAAAGCTTTGGTTAATACTTGGAACACCGACCTTACCAAGGCTATTGACACGATCACTTCCCAGCGTCCTTTCCAACCCGCTCCAAACCATAAGCCATGGTATACAACAGAGCTTATGAAAATGAAGCAGGTTGGACAACGACTAAAGCGCAACTGGCAGAAAACTCGACTCTTATCTGACAGGACTCATCATAGGAATTTTCTTTGGTCCTATCGAGAGGCGATACGTGCAGTGCAGAGATCCTTCTCCTCTGCACATATTGTGTCTGCAGAGTCCCGTCCAGCAGAGCTGTTTAGGGTGGTAAGGGAGATGACGCAGATTATACCTGTGCAGAACCAGTTGCTTAACCCAACAACGGCCTGCTGTGATGTGTTTAACAACTTCTTTGCAGATAAAATCTCTCAGATAGAGCCGACTTAGATGCCAGTATTTTGGCAGAAACAATTAACGAGGTGTCCAGCAACTCTGTGGATGTAAGTTTACTGGATCAATTTCAATCCATGAGTACCGAGGACGTGGACAAGCTACTTGGTAGAATGAGGAAGACGACCTGCCCTCTCAATCCTTGCCCTTCATGGCTGGCTATCGGACGGGGGTGCCTTGATGGTGTTCCTTAAGGACATCATCAATGTATCCCTCAGGGAAGGGTGTGGTCCATCCTGTTTAAAGTTAGGCAGTTAGGCTGCTCCTGAAAAAACCTTCCCTGGACCCCCTGGACATGAACAACTATAGGCCGGTTTCTATGTTACCATTCTTGAGCAAAGTGATTGAGAGGGCAGTTGCTCTTCAACTCCAAGTGGTCTTGGATGAAACTGATTATCTAGACCCATTTCAAACTGGCTTTAGGACGGAATTTGGAGTTGAGACTGCCATGGTTGCCTTGACCGAAGACCTGCGTCTAAGCATCGACAGGGGTAGTGTGACCCTGTTGGTGCTTCTAGACCGCTCAGTGGCTTTCGAAATGATAGATCATAGCATCCTCTTGGATCGCCTGAGTGGGTTAAGAATCGGAGGCACTGCGCTGCAGTGGTTCTGGTCCTTCCTCTCGGGTAGATCCCAGAGGATGCTGCTTGGGGACAGCTGCTCCAGTAGAAAGGAGCTTACTTGTGGTGTTCCGCAGGGTGCCATCCTGTCCCCGATGCTGTTTAACATCTATATGAAGCCGCTGGGTGAGATTATTTGGAGTTATGGGGCTGGGTGTTATCAGTACACTGATGACACCCAGATCTATTTCTCCTTGTCTCGATCATCAGCCTCGAATTCAAATGGCGTCTCTCCTCTTAATGACTGTTTTAAAGCAGTAATGGGCTGGATGAGGAAAAACAGATTGAGATTTAATCCGGACAAAATGGAGGTGCTCATGGTAGCAGCCCCGAAACAGGAGTTGGGTTGCAACCTCCAGTCCTGCATGTCACATTCTCTGTTAAGGACTGTGTTTGCAGTCTGGGGGTGCTCCTTGATTCTTCACTTCAGATGACTAGTCAAGTGAATGTGATGGTCAGGAGTGCCTGTTATCAGCTTTGGCTGATACACCAGCTGCGTCCTTTCCTGGAAGTAAAGGACCTTGAGACTGTGGTGCACACCCTGGAAACCTCTCATCTGGATTTCTGCAATCACTCTACATAGGGCTACCCTAATCCTTTGTCCGGAAACTTCAGTTGGTACAAAATATGGCAGCCAAGAGTGGTCTCGGGAACATCTCGGAGAGACCATATAACTCCAGTATTAAAATCTCTCCACTGGCTTCCTATCACTTTCCGGGCCCAGTATAAGGTGTTGGTTTTTACCTTTAAAGCCCTAAATGGCTTGGGTCCAACTTATCTTCGGAACCGCCTCCTCCTATCCAATCCTCCCATGCACTCTGGTCCTCTGGGAGGAATTTGCTTCAGCCACAAAAATCTAGGCTGTCTGCAACCTCCCAGAGGGCCTTTTCAGTAATCACCCCCAAATTATAGAATGGCCTTCCAGGTGAGATCTGTCAGATGACGAGTTTAAGTAGCTTTTAAAAAGCACTAAAGACGAATCTCTTTCGGCAGGCTTTTCCTGATTAGATCCTGGCCTCAGGAGCAGCGTCTCCTGGCCTCTTTTAGTCCTTTACACTGACTCGCTGGCTGTTGATTTTTGTATTTGTTTATTTTATGTGACTTTTAAGTTTAGGTGGATTTTAATTTGGTGTTAGTTTAATATCTTTTTATTGGGGACGGTGGGGGTTGGTGGGGCTTAGGGGTTTATTCTGTATTGCTGTATCTTAACTGTTGTAAGCCACCCCGGTTGTTTTTAACAGAGGGGCGGGATAAAAATATTATTATTATTATTATTATTATTATTAGTCTTGTGAGGTGTGGCGACTTTGAACAGGGTCTTTGCTGATGGCTACACTTAAGGAATCAATGATTTAAGGGTCCATGTTTTTCTTTATTCATTTCCCTTTTAAGTTTAAATATGAATTTTCCATAATGTTATTAGTCTTCAAACAAGCTAAAGCTTGTCCACCTACTGGACAATTTTCAAGATATGCAGAGAAGGCAAAACTGTGTGTGTTTAGTACAGGTGGCAAGTATATATCAAAATGGTGGAATTTTGCCAGATAATCAAATCAGTCATATTGCCTCTCAAGAAATCTGAACAGTTTTCAAGCATTCATTAGCCTGCATAGTCTTTTAGCAATTCTGGCTCTAATTTTCTTACTCTCTAGACAAGACACTGAAGTTCTAGAATGATTTGGTTTAATTTAATGGGATCCTGGAATGGTGAAACAGTTTTCTTCATCTCCACATGGTTCCTGAGTATTTTGACTAGAAGGAAAGAATCTGACTGGAATGTCTTTAGACTTATAGATGAAAGGCTAAAATGTAACAGGTCTCTGAGATGTAATTGTTTTCACCTTAAAGTAAATAACACAATGAACTGATTTGGAGTAAACTGTCCAAAGCACATCCACAACCCATTGATCACCTTGTATAAGAAAGAAAAGAAAAATATAAGATTTTTTGAAGAGAAAACATTGGATCCAAGTTGTTCAAATATGTACATATTAACATTATCCCCCCCTTTCAATTAAATATTTCCAAAAACGTTTATTATGACAACAACAAAATCAATAATTGAAAACCACAGAAGTTTCAAAATAGGCCAGTTTATATAGCAGCGTAGAGCAAGGCATAACTGTTACTACCAAGAAGGCCTGCTTTCCTGTTTGTCTAATTCCTTCAGATAGGAAGATAAAGTCCTGTTCCAATGAGCTCAGTTCATGGTCAATGCCACATACATACACACATGGTCCTTAAGATCCTTGGTTTGCAAGCCATCTAAACCTTTACACATACATGGTAATCTATTTCAAATGTGATGACATATATTTCAGTCAATGTGTAGCTATCAGCAATTGTATTTTCCACACCCACCCACCTATTAAATTAGATTTCTGACTAAACATGATATCTTAGTTCTCTCTTGTCATGTCTGTTCTCTTATGACTCATAATTTGGATATTTCAAGCATACATGCCTGTGTTCATTATTTCAGATCATTATCTGTGCTCAGTTGTAGAAGAACCTTTGATGGATTGAGTATGTGTGGCTAGATGCAGTGTTGTGTCATCTATGATTATAGAAAGGCATTTAAAAAAAAAAGAAAAAGAAAAAAGAAATCCAGTTATGTAAAGCTTGTGTGCTTGCAATTTGGGTGCAATTGAATCTCTTGCATATATTTTTTTTAATGTAATTTTTCTAAGGATATGTGGTTATACTTGCTGTTTCCCTCAATAAGAGATGAATTTCTGCCTTTTTTTGTCTTGATAGTGGTCAATGACAGTATTACGTTGTTAGCTGCCAAATTCTAAAACAGTGTTAATAATCCTAGACCTTTATTGCTCAACAATTTGAATTCGTCCCAGTACTTTACAGTATAAATTTCTCTTTGCCTTGCATCCAGTATACTATGAGTTATGACTAAAACTCTGAAGGTCTGATAAAGTTCTATAATGTTACTAAAATCAAGCTTTTAAAGCATTGTCTAGATTTTCCCTGGTATCCTGGTCATGTTAACATTTGGTCAAAACAAAGAACTTGACACCTTCACTGCTGCAAGCAGCAACATGACAAGGCAAGAAACCTTTTCCTTTCCACCAAGATGAATTTCCTTCTACAACCTAGGCAATGTTGCTTATACTAGCCATAGAAGGACAGAGATGAGATTTAAGGAAACAAACTGTCAACTGAAAAGCTGAAATGCCAAATACCACATAGGTATCTTTCTGTCCATTTCAAAGAATGAAATTTCCCCTTCCATTTTAAAGAACTGAAGAGGTTCATGTATTGGTTCACTGTTATCTTTTTTTTTTTTTAAATAGTGTCCTATGCCTCATGGTCACTTAGCATGACAGAGCAAAATTATGCCAAAATAGAAAAAAGAATTGCTTGCTGTCATATATGCAATGAAGAAATTTCATCTGTATGTGTTCGGTAAAGTTGTATTAGTTCAGACTGATCATAAGCCTTTAGGATCAATTTTTGAAATACTTATAAGCAGTGCTCCTGATTTTTTTTTTTATAGCAAATGCTTTTACAGTTTCAGAGATATCAACTTAATGTGGTATATATACCAGATAAACTTATGTATCTGACTGATACCTTGTCATGAGCTACTGTAGATTCTCCCTTAAGTGTGGAGGATTCTGTGGAAGGTGAGAGGGTAGTATACGAAGTGATCACATTAGTTATGCATCCAGATGGAGTGTGAACAATATAAGAGGCAACAAAGCAAGATTGTCAGCTTCAAGTGGTTCAAGCATATGTAGAGCATATGAGAGATGTTGCCCCCAAGGCAAAATCCTTTTGGCTTTTGAAGAAACATTTATGATGCCAAGATGGTATTCTCTTCATGGGAGATAGGATGACTATTCCTATATCTCAGAGACAAAGTATACTCTCACAGCTTCATGAGTCTCGTCAAGGTATTCAGAGAACTAAAACTAGGACTAGAAAGTTGATGTGTTGCCCTGGTATGTCAAAAGAAATAGTTATTGGAAACTGTTCTATTTGTGTTCATTTTGATCCAAGACATTTAAGCCACATGAGATTCCTGAAGTACCATGGGAGAAGGTGGTTGATTATTTTTTTTTCAAAATATCCAAAAATATTAAGTTTACCTTATAAGACTGCAAGAACTGTGATTGGTAGGCTTAAATCTGTGTTTGCTTGCATCACACAAGCATAATCAAAGTTTTGAGGCAGTCTAAACTGGTTTGGCCAGTAAACCTGTTGTGTGGTTTAAGAACTAAACATGACTAAACACACCCTCTTAGGCACTGGAAAAAAGCTTTCTATGGATGTGCTGCCGAGTTTTCTGTTTACTTCCTTCTCTGGCTTACTATCTTTCTTTTAAAAAAAAGATAAATAAATCCAGACAGAAATGGAATTTTGATGAAGCTTTCAGACAGGAAACAAAGATAGCTAAGGCTCAGAAGCAAAATTTCACTTTTCAGAAGATAAATAAGCAATGTCTACTGGTAATCACAAAACTGTATAATGTAAGTATGTATTAAAACAAAAGTCATTAACAGGAGAAAACACTGGATTTGATTAGCCAAAGCAGTCCTACACTGTGTGTCTCATAGGAATGTTTGATATTAATTTTCATAAGGAATGGCTTTTTCGGATGCATGAAATATAACGCAAGCAGCCTCGTCGCATTGCGAGGCTGCTGTGCTGCAGAGCGTCGGTTTCATATGACACTCTCCCCTGCCGGTACTGTTGCGGTACCGCGGGGAGAGTTGAGCGTCATATTTCCTCGATTTTTAAGCACGAAAGTTGATTGTGCTTAAAAATTGAGGAAATATGACACTCAACTCTCCCCGTGGTGCCGCAACAGTACCGGCAGGGGAGAGCGTCATACGAAACCGACGCTCTGCTGCACAGCAGCCTCGCAACGCGACGAGGCTGCTTGCACTATATTTCATGCATCCGAAAAAGTCCAAAGATAGTAAATGCATAGGGTCAAACCAGACAACAATCAGCATGCTTTATACTTAATTTTTTATCATCTTTACCATTACTTCACACCAACTGTACACATTACAAGCATCAATATACATTGTAGATGCCAACTAGCCAAATTATAAAACTATAGCCCTCCACTTTCTTTTTACCAATAGACATACAACACCTTAGAGTTCAACCCCATCAAACTGAAAGCCAAAATATAGTTGGCCCTTGGCATCTGCTGGGGTTTGGTTCTAGGATCCTCCGTGGATCAAAATCCGTGGATACTCAAGTCCCGTTACATACAATGGCATAGTAAAATGGTGTCCCTTATATAAAAAGGCAAATAGCAAGGGTGTCCTTTTTGGAATTTAGTTTTGTTTTAATATTTTAAAGCAGTGGATGCTTGAATCTGTGGATAAAGAATCCATGGATATGAAGGGCTGACTGTATAACCTTTTCTTCCTAATATATACAAAATTTCAGTTAAGCTCCTAGCTATGTTTCTTTTCTCCTAATCTTCAGTACTCAGAATCCAAGAGCATTAACATTCCTTTTTTTCTTTTTAATATAATTCAAAAATTATTCCCAATCTTAAAAAAAAATTCTACAGACTTCTTTTTTAATCATTATGGTCAATTTTTCCTTTTCAGCCAATGTAAATTCTTTTATTATTCAATCTTCTGTTGAGGGTATTGCCATCTTTTTCCAACTTTGTGCTTACAGTATCCTGGCCAGTAAACTCATATTACGGAGTATTTTATAATTCAAAGTCATAATATCTTCATCGGGTATGCCCAACAAAACAATTCTGGTCTCATTGGTAGCTTCGTTTTGAGGATTTCATGCAGCAAATCACCATTTCTGTCCCCAGAACGTCTTTCCCTTCTCACGTGTCCACAACATATGGTAGAACATTCCCTCATGAATTCCACATTTTCAACATAGATCTTTAAATTTTTAAATAAATTTTAACTGGGGTCAGGTGCATCATTTTGTAGAAATTTTCCTGGAAGTTTCCTTTAATCCTTTTGTCCACATTCTCTCCTATTTTCCATCTTAATATTATGGCCTATATTTTGAGCCCATTGGTCACAGACTGGTTGCTTCGTGGCCAGGTAGGAATTTTCTCCCCTTTACCTGAGATTTTTTGTCTAGCCCATACTGTATCTGAGGGATTTTGACAATTGGCTCAAAGTGGTATCTTTAAATATGTCACCATTTGGCAAGTAAAAGAAGGAAAATTGAAGACTCTGGTGTATACCCTTGGCACCCTTTTGTAGGGCTGTGGTATGGCCTCTACAGATCCTATGACCTGGGGGTGGGAAGAAGTCTACCCTTGAGGCTGGCCTGGGAGTTGTGCTCTCACTTACAAGGCCCTGTGACTCAGATGGGAGTACCCTGGGTTTACATTCAAGTAAGAGGCTGGCCAGGGAGCAACCCAACTATTCAACTACCCTTGGGACTCAGGTATTTTGCCAAAGGGAAGGCTGAGGAGGTAGTCTAGAGTATACAGCTGGCCTCAGGTGGACACCCACATCAAGTTGCTCCACCCTCTTGCTCCTTTGAGGTCCAATTAACTTAAATAGGATATAAGACAAATAAAGTGTCCATTATTTAACCCAGCTTTCAGTGTCTGACCTTGTTATTCCATGGTTGGTCATCAAAATGTGGCCCAATATTCCAAGTAGTCACAATACCCCTGACAGGTTCAATGAGACCTTAAATGGAATATTTATTCCCTAAGATTAAAAATCTGAAAACCTTGCCTTATGGGGAGCAGCTTAGGAAGCTGAGTATATTTAGCCTGGAGAAGAAAAGGTTAAGAGGTGACATGATGGCCATGTTTGAAAGGATGTCATGTTGAAGATGATATCACCTTCCTCAACATTACAGAAATATACACATAGATATAACCAGGGATTACACTTGCATAGGTTATCAAAATCATAGATGGTTTTACTCTTTGTTGCCAAGAAGCTTCAAGGGTGTCCTGTAAGGTTTAGGCTGAGTTGGACAGTTTTACCTTATAAAGGTGGATCTATAATTCTGGCTGCACTCTTGACATTTGTTCAAATGGCATGTTACAAAAATGAAGAGAGAACTTAGTCACCAGTTGATCTTCTGAGTGTTATCTTGCTCTGTGTTTATGGAAAGCACAACACATTAAATTGTATAGTTAGAGACAACTCATGAAATCCATGCTATTGTTGTTTGATTTAAATAAACACTGAGGCTACAGTTACCATTTATTTATATAGCACCATCAGGGTTTATGGCATTTTACAAGTGAAATAACAAAAGGCATACAATCTATCTGTCGGTACACACACACACAGGAAGGAAGGAATAATGCAAATATAAAACTATGTAATACAATTGGAAAAGCAAGTTACCCAGACAGAAATGCAAAAATCAATGCAATATAATATAAAGCAAACTGACAAATACATATAACCAAAATATATACATTACAAAATGACTTAAACTAAAATTCTCTTGGTACACTATGACAGCCATGGCTAAATACCCTAAAGACACTAAACCCCCTCTGATCTTGGAAGCTAATCAGGGTCAGTCCTGGTTAGTACTTGGATGGGAGACTGCCAATGTGTAACAGATACTGTAGGCTATATTTTAGAGGAAGGAACTGGCAAAACAACCTCTGATATTCCTTGCCTGAGAAAACCCTATGAAACCCATGGGGTTGCCAAAAGTCAACAGGTGACTTGAAGGCACATACACTACCTGCACACATACACTATGACAGTGTGGGCAGTGGGAAAAGGATGTGGCTACTACAGCTTTGAAGGAAGTAAGGCATTGGAGAAATAAGCTTGCAGATTTTGTCTGCCTTCCCTTAGCACCACTGTGGCTCCTTGTGTCATGTATCTGCTTCTTTAGAGTCAGTGCACAGTAGCTCCAGGGTTAATAATAATAAATAATAATAATAAAATTTATTTATATCCCAGCCCTCTACAAAATGCAATCAGGGTGGCTTACAGCATTTAAAATATACATACAAACCTCTCCATCCCACCCATCCCTTAAAATACAATTGAATAATTAAACATTTAAAACATACTTAATAAATATTAAAAACAGCACAATAAAATAGCTGGCTAGAGATCGGACTAATAAGATTTTTCTCTCTAATGGCCGGGTATCTGTTCAAGAAAGGCCTGCTGGAAGAGATCAGTCTTAAGAGCTTTTAAAAAGCTATTTAGGGTGGTAATGTGCTGGATCTCATCAGGCAGGCTGTTCCATAATCTGGAAGCAATAGCTGAAAAGGTCCTCTGGGATGTTGAGGAGAGCCTAGTTTTTAAAGGTTGCAGCAGATTCCTCCCAGAGGACCTGAGTGCATGGGGAGGATTATATGGGAGGAGACGATCCCAAAGATAGGTTGGACCCAAGCTATTTAGGGCTTTAAAGATGATAACCAACGCCTTGTACTGGGCCCGGAAACTAATGGGCAGCCAGTGAAGTGATCTTAAGATCAGTGTTATATGGTCTCTTCTAGATGTACCCAATACCAGTATGGCTGCCATATTCTGTACTAGTTGAAGTTTCCCGAACAAGCATGAGGATAAGCCCCATGTAGAGTGCATTACAGAAATCAAGATGGTAGGTTACCAGAGCATATACCACGGTCTCAAGGTCCCCGACTTCCAGGAAGGGATGCAGCTGCCGGATCAGCCGAAGCTGATAACAGGCACTTCTGACTGTCACATTTACCTGATTTGTCATCTGGAGTGATGAGTCCAGGACTACCCCCAAACTGTGAACACAGTCCCTGAAGGAGAGTGTGACACCATCCAGGACTGGAGGTTGTATCCTAGTACCTGGGTTCAGGGCTGCTACCGTGCGAACCTCAATTTTGTCTGGTTCAGCTTCAATTTGTTTTTCCTCATCCAGTCCATTGCTGTCCTAAGACAATCATTGAGAGAAGAGACACCATCTGAAGTCAGAGCCGAAGACCAAGACATGGAGCATACTGATAACACCCCGCCCCATGCGTCCGAATGATCTCTCCCAGCAGCTTCATATATATGTTGAATAGCATTGGGTACAGGATGATACCTTGTGGGATGCCACAATTAAGTTCTTTCCTTGCAGAGCAACTGTCCCCGAGCATCATCCTCTGGAATCTACCCGAGAGGAAGGAGTGGAACCACTGCAATGCAGTGCCTCTGATTCCTAACCTTCTCAGACAATCCAAGAGGATGTCATGATCTATTGTATCAAAAGCCGCTGAGAGATCCAGGAACACCAACAGGGTCACTACCTCTGTCGATGTTAAACAGTAAGCATTATTGTCAAAGAAAAACTAGAGAGTCAAGACTACAAAACTGTTGCATAGAATGAAGCTCATAGGAAATACCGTGCAATAGGAAGTATTCACAATCAGTCAAAGTCTGGCGGGCACTTGACACATTGGTTGGCCATCATCCATCTGCCCCGCTCCTTGGGAACAGTATAACCACTAGCATAGTGCACCAACTAGTGTCTGTGTGTGTGTGTGTGTGTGAATGCGTGTGTGTCCGTGCCTTCAAGTCACCTGTTGACTTATGCAGACAAGGCAAGGAATACTAAGGAATACTAAGAGGTGGTTTTGCTAGTTCCTTCTGAAATACAGCCTACAACACCTAGTATTCATTGGTGATCTCCTATCAAAATACTAACCAGGGCTGACCCTCCTTAGCTTCAAAGATCAGATGGAATCTGGCACCTTTAGGATATTTAGGCCCTCTACTATGCTAGATCCTGGCATAAAGCTGCAATCCTGTACACTTACCTGGGAGTTAGCATGGTGTAGTGATTTGACTAGGATGGACTAAGGACTTTATCAGTCTGACAACATACGGCATCCTAAGGATGCCACATAACCGTGAAAGGGTGCGGGGATCAGATGACGTTGCCCTTTTGAGGTTATGAAGAGCCCCAAACCCATTAAGCTGTCAATAGATCCCCCTGCCACGTTTTTGCTGGCATTGCTGGCATGCGATACTTCTGTCCCTTTACATCTCGTACTTACCCCAACAATGCCCTCTCTGGCGCAAACACGTCCAGGTCAGATTGGGACACCCAGGTAAGTGACAATCTTTTTATTTTTTATCTTCCCTGAGTTACTTGGGACCTTTAAAATGCGTGTGTGTGCTTTGTGCAACTTTAAATGTAGTTTTCTTGTTTTTATTTTTTAATTTCCCGCATGATGAAATCACGTGTGATTTCGAGTGAGGAAGTGAATGGGGCTCCGTTCACTTTCTCTTTATTGCCAGGGAGCCTTTGCTGGGAAGGGAGGTAAGTGAGTGGGGAGCATTCTTTTGCCAGCCTAGAAATGGGTTTTTCTATGCCAGCAAAAGAACATTTTAAAATGGGTAGTCTGATAAAGTCCAGAGTCACTGGGAAATCAGAGTTCGTATCCATGCTCAGCCACAGAAACCCACTAGGTGATCCTGGGCAAGTCTCACTCTCTCAGCCTCAGGACAAGACCATGGCAGACCCCCTCTCAATCAACCTTGCAAGGAAAACCCTGTGATAGGTTCACCTTAGGGTCACCACAAGATAGTAATAGAAATTGCACTTATATTTCTATACCACTTATCAATGCCAAAACACTCCCTAAGACGCTTACAATGTGTTAGCTAATTGCCCCCAACAAGCTGGGTACTCATTTTACCACCCTACAGAAAGATGGAGGACTGAGTGAACCTGAGTGAACCTGTAGGATTGAACTTACAACGCTGTGGCAGCAGTACCCACATTTAACCACTGCTCCACCAGGGCTCCCTTAGACCAGATAGAAATCACTTTAAGACACACAACGGCAATAAAGCCCTACTGGACTCATTAGAATTTACTTCTGAATGAACTTACAGATTCTTGTGATACAGAGTCTCAGCAGATCATGCTTTTCAGAAAAAAAATTGACAAAAGTGGTTTGGCTACCCTTGTATTTTAACTAGCAGAAGTTAAGCCTGTCTTTTAAAATGGGCATTTTTTTTTTATTACCTTTCCTTGGCATGTGAGCTATATACAGATATTCAGCCCAAACCAAAAGGATCATAAAACAATTTCTTTGTAGTCTCTACCAAGTTGTTTTATCATTTCTTCTTTGATATCCATTCTTTCCAAAGCTGCACACTGTCATGTGCTGATAGACAGAAATGTAATTCCCTTATAAATTTCTTCCTTTGTTTTCAAGATGTGAAGGGAAAATATTTTTAAGATCCCTAAAAACAGCACTTGAAAAGACTATTACATCATCTGGGACATTGTACGAGATTGCAAATATGGCAATATAAGATGTGCATATGTTGATCTTACAGATGGTGTTTGCAGAAGATGCTGACACTGAGTTTGGACGGCTGCATGGGATTTTTGAAGAAATGTTCATGGAGAAAGAGTAAATGGCAAAAGTCTTAGTGATATGGAAAGGAAAAATGTTCTCTATTGGACTTCATTACTTATTTGCAGAGTTATGGAGAAGCAGTCCCAGTCCTGCCCAGCAACTCTGGCAGTAACCAGAGTTTTAAATATCAACCAGGCCACAACGTGTTTTGCAGAGCTCTCCAGCCCAATCTGGTTTGATGCAACTGGCTAGTTGCTCCCACTCAGTAGTTTTTCATAAAAAGAATATGAAAAAACCTGCTTTTTTAGTTCATGGAGTTAGTTCATGTTGATACTAACTGATTGCAGCTCTCTGCAGCAACAAACAGGACTCCTCCCTAACACTATCATATCTTTTGATGGCAGGAGACAACCTAGAACCTTCTGCAAGCGAAGCATATGTTCTGCTCTTTGCGAAACTATCTGCAGCAGTTAGGGAGACATGGAAGGGGCCAAAACACCAGAAGGCAGGGACAAGCTTATACCCAAGAATTCATACTTGGGTATTGTCTAAACAGCAAAAATACTCCTCGCGGAATGTGAGGAGAATCCTGCCTGTCTTAATGAGCTTTGTAGCTTTCCCTGGAGTTTTGAAAAACAGAAGGGAGATGCTCATTCCTCTTCATTGGGACAAGCAATTTGATATGAATCGCTTTCCCATACAGAGGAAGCGCAAAATTGATTGGTCAGATAAGCACGGAGAGCAGGGTTTGTTAGCAGGGCAAGCACCCAGCACTGCCATGTTGGATATTTGCCTTAGCAAGTGAGCATTCAGGTGATAAAATGGGGTGGGTTTTTTCTTTTTTTGGTAAAGGCAAAATATCGCCACAGAGCATATTGGAAATAGTTTTTTTAAAAAATAAAAGTTTGGCGGCAGCAAATTAAGTTAGGTAAAAAAGGGGGAAATCACTCATGGCTGCCTTCTTGACTTGCAGGCATGTGAAGCTGATACCTGCCAAAAAACATTAAGACAAGTTGCAGCTGTTGCAATTTGACATTATTGTGGAGGAATTCCGGGGGGGGGGGGTTGGCTCATATAGACAAGCCCTTGGTTCTCTTCTTTGCCTTTGACTACTCAGCAGAGACATATCAAGTAGTAGGTTCCTTATTTCTTCCCCACACCTCAGAGAGATATCAGTCTCAGTTGGACACAATGCACCAGTCACTACTGACGCAAGGAAGAAGACTGTCTGTGGGAGGGGGAGATTATGAATCCTTAGCTTTTTGAGGGCTGAATCCACCAAAAGAGTAGAATACTAGACTGAGGCACAGAATGCTGGTGCAGACATTGGAAGCCCCTTGCTATGTTAAAGAGACAAACAGAGGAATTTGTCCACAGTACCTAAAAGAAGGAACTTTATAAGCTATTGTCATTGTTGGTGTCATGGAAACATAGGACTTTATCACACTAGGCTCTTTTAGAGCAACAATCATGTATTTAATGCAAACAGAACCATACCAGCATTGGCTTTTTGTAGTTTTTTTCTGGGCTGTGAGGCCATGTTCTAGAAGAGTTTATTCCTGACATTTCACCGGCATGTGTGGCTGGCATCTTCAGAGAATGGTGGTGTGTGGGGTTTATATACTGTGAGTCCCTCACATATCCTCCCACCCTAAGAACTGAAGATCCAACAACTGAATACAAAAATTTACATGCTAATCCTCATCAATAGGGACTCACAGTATATAAACCCCACATACCCACCATTCTCTGAAGATGCCAGCCACAGATGAGGTGACATGTCAGGAATAAACTCTTCTAGAACACAGCCTCACAACCCAGAAAAAAAAACTGAAAAAAACTATGGATGCCAGCCGTGAAAGCCTTTGACTTCACAGTGAAGTTGAAGGCTTTCACGGCCAGCATCCATAGATTTTCCTTGGGTTTTTCCGGGCTGTGAGGCCGTGTTCTGGAATAGTTTCCTTCTGACGTTTCACCTGCTGGCATCCTCAGAGAATCATTGGGTAGGTTTGTGTGTGGAGTTTATATGCTGTGAACCCCTGTAGGGGAGTATATGTAAATCTGTGTAATTGAATGGTTAGTATCTTGAGTATAGAAACGCAAGGCTCGTTAGTGTCTGTTAGGCTAATGGTTGGTTGATGGGCCATTATCTGCTAGGAATCCCCCTTTCCCTGGGTGGAATTCTTTTATAAGCGTTGAGTTTGACTTCACATACCAGCATTGCATTTCTTCTTTCACACCATCTCTATAATATTGTTGTACTCCCACTTTGGTTTTGGAAGTTCTTGTGATCAATATTCTGCAAAGCATTGTTGACCCCTGCTTCCTACCTGTGTAGGAAATATCCCTTATCAAAAAGACACAGTTTTACCTCAGTCCCCCATGTGAGCAGAATGAGAGAATGCCAGAAGGATGCCAGCATCATACAGGAACACAGCAGGAAAAATAGAACATTTCTGCTGCTTTGCCACTTTTCCTCAAAGTGTGGGAAGGCTCTCAGAGTTGTGGAGGGGATTCTTTGAGCTGTAATCCAAAAAGTAACTTTTCCAGGATCTAGCACTAAATTCAGAGGGACTTAGTCCCAAGTAACTGTATGCCATAGGTTTATAGTCAAGGGAACTGTACTTTTGCAGCTGAGTAGCTGTGTATAAGATTTCACCGTTAACTGCTCCAGTTATAAATTTACAGATGATGAAAATACAAATAGCTTCAGTATTTTCATCTATCTATATCTTACAGTTCAGTTTGATATTTTTTTTATTCCTACAAGCTGTTGTAGTCATTTCTATATTTTGATAGAGTTTCCAGAGATTCAAAACAGGAACTACCTGAATGGAGTTGCTGTGCTTTGAAAGTTACTGGCAAGGTTAGCTGAAACATTCCCAAGATTATTTTTAATATTCTGTCTAACTCACTTCTGGAAGAATATCTTTAAGTACCGCCTTTTATATAATACTTGACATCACACTGGTATCACTGTGGTTTGGCCATAGTGTCGGGGAATAAAGATAGGAAACATGATTCTATTGCGGGACCGAGCATATTCTCCAAACACTGAATGATTCTTCTAAGGACAACACAATAGATACTTACACTCTAATGTTAACAACAAAGAGGTATTTTCTGTCATTAGCATACATCATCAAGCTGTATAGTCATATGAAGAGACAAGACCTAGCTCTACCAAGTTCTTGACAGCTTTGTTAATGGAGCAATGCAATCTTCGACGTGTCTTACCAGAGAGAACTACCACTGAGTTCAGTAGGGTTTAGTATTTAAGGTACATCAACACAAGATTGCAGCCTTAAACTCTGTCTGTGATCAAACTATCTTGAAATGAGAGAAGCTTGTGGGAAAATAATAATACTTAGCCAAGCCATAGTCACAAAACACGTAACTATCTGCAGCATTTTTTCTTAATGAAAAGCAGTCACATGCAGCTTACAAGTTTGAGTGGAAGTGGGAGAAGCAGTTTAACCCTTTGCCCTCTTTTGCTTTTATTTTGTTTTGCTTTGCTTAGCTTAGCTACTCTTTCATTCATGACAGAAGATGTACAAGTTCCTGTATCTTACCTATCATTTCCCCATAAGTGTAAAAAGTGTCTGGGGGGCGGGGGAAGCTGGAGAAGGGAAGGGTAAATGTTCCCATCTTCCTTCTCCTCAAAGTGGCAGACTTTCATGTGCCTTGTCATTTTTAAACAACAACAAGCAAGCAAGCTTCTGGAAATGGTTCCACACATTTTTGTTTGTTTTCAAAGTTGGTGAGAAGTAAGGGTGCCAAAGTACAACCAATGAATGAGATTATCTAGAAAATTTATAGTCCAAAATACAGAGAGGCTTAATAGAGAGCTTGGATATTGGAAGGAAAGAGGTATGAATGATACCACTGCTTTTCTTGCTTACACATGCATACAATATACTTCCAATTCTTTATTGACAATTTTTGTAAGTTTTTATAGTGCTTCAATATATCTCTAATACACTTTTTTCCCCACTAGAGTTGTCAGTGGAACATTAATTAGTGTGCATGTCAAAGAAAATCATGAGACAATAACTATTGTTATCTTTCCAGCTTTTCTTTGGGGCAAAATAAATCCTCAAAGAATGCAACAAGAAGCCTGATAGTTCCCACACATTTCGAAGCAACATCACCCTTTTCAGAAGGAGGGGGTGCAAAAAACCCATAAATTGCGCAGTATCAGTTTTCGCTAGTTTTCCAGAATTTTTTGATTAAGTTTGCGAAAATGTGCATAATTTGTCATGGGAACTAACCATCATGTAAATTGGCATTGACCTTTTTGAATTACTGTGAGCAGAGCTGAATCCTGATTGGTTGGAGTGACCATTCTGCTTTATCTGAATAGACTGAGGGGTGGGAGAGAAGAAATTCACCCTTCTGCTTGCAGCCCACTTTGGAAAATCTGCTCTGAGTCCTTCCTGTCTGTTTCAAAGGAAGGCTTTGGGGGTTGGGAAGATGATCGCTACAAGCTCCTGCTTCGCTGGTGTGAGTGTGTGTGTGTGCATTCGTGTGTGGGGGGAAACAGCCGATCGCATGTTCGTCCTTTTATTTGTTTGTCTTTCCCTTCACTTGCCTTTATTCAAGGCTTCGGAGGCAGGGAAAACAATCAGGAAAGAGGCTAACCCCCTGCTTCTGTGCTGTGTGTTTGTGTGAGCATGTGTGAAGGGAAGGGAAGGGAAGGGAAGGGAAGGGAAGGGAAGGGAAGGGAAGGGAAGGGAAGGGAAGGGAAGGAGATCGCTCCACCATGCTTTTGCTTGTTCGTGCTTTCATTCACTCCTTTATTTATAGAAGCCTTTCGGGGCTGGGGAAGATGGGAAAGTTGACAGATCGCTCTTTCGATCTCTTGTTTGTTTGTCCTTTTCTTCCCTCTCATTATTTATGGTCTCCATGACCCCCTCCTTGCTCCCTCCCCGCCTCCTGCCTGGCTTTAATCATCTGGAGGCAATCCCCACCACCACCTTTGCCTGTGTGAACTAAGGAAAACCAAAAGTGGCTGCATCTGGCTGCATCTTCTGAATATGCCAGGCTTCGTGTGATTTATGCGCTCCTGATGTGAAAGAACGGTCCGGAATCTTGCGAACTTTTCCCTGTCGTGGAACCGGCCCCTTTCTTTCTTGTGCCTCCAAACTGAGAACAAGTTCTGGATTTCACTTACCTATGATTCTGAGTAAACCTGGAGGTCCACTAGCAAACTGGTATCAACAGATTTTAGTTTTTATTATGCATGGATCCAGAACCATTATCATAATCACTGGACATATTTTAGCCATAAGAAAACCATGTGGGGGAAAAAATTCCTATATGAGCTGTCTTTGAACCTGTTCATACAAACCCATCATAATGTACATCATGATCCATATTTCTTTCTTTTTTTTTTTTTTACTATATTTATTTTCATTTCCTGTACAACAACCAGAAAGGAATTACCACGGCTTTACATAAGGTATAACTTAAAATACAACTCATAATACATTTGCACCTATTTTCCTCTCACTTTGTTACCCATACATACTCACTCCTTTCTATTACATCCTTCACCTAATTTATCTCCTTTCCACCCATTTTGACCTCCTCTGGTTTACTCATCCAAAGATTTTCCTTCGATCTTCACTTTTCTTATTGTCTTTGCTTCCTCCCTTTATTCCTTATAACCTCATGTTAGATTATATATCCTTGCTCCATAAACCCTTGTATTTTGTCATTTTCACCCAAAGTCCCTCTTATTACGTCTTCCACTTATTTCCTCTTATGTGAGTTTCCACCGTCTACTCAAATATTGCGTTACTGCCTCCCATTCTTTATTAAGTTCCTCTATGTTCCCTTTATTTACTATTCTGGTCAATTTGTCATTGTTTTTCATTTCTAAAAGTTTGTTTAACCATTCCTCTACCTCCGGAGCCTCTTTTCTTTTCCAGTAGGCAGCTATCTTTAATCTTGCTGATGAGATTAAATATAGTAAAACTCTCCAATATTTCCTCTCTATTTGTTTCTCTAACACCACTGTCATATTTAATAAATATAGCTTTGGATCCATAATAAAATTTATCTGTAACATCTTCTGTATAATTCTATGTATTTTCAACCAGAATCTCTTTATTACTGTGCACCCCCACCACATGTGATATAACGACCCCACTTCCTTTTCACACCTCCAACACTTTTTACTTACATTTTTATATACTTTATTCATTCTAACTGGTGTGAGGTACCACCTATTTGAAATCTTTACAAAATTTTCTTTTAGATCTTGATTTGCCGTAAAGCAATTTGATTTACTCCAAGCGTTTTCCCATTCCAACAGGCTTATCATGTCTCCTATATCCTTTGCCCATCTTACCATTGATTCTTTAATTGTTTCTCTCTCTAAATCCCTTTCCAGAAGCAGCTTATAAAATTTCGTGATTTTCCTCCTGTCTTTGTTCGTTTGCGAACAAAAGCATGATCCATATTTCGATGTGTATTTTCAGAATCAGATTATGATGTTTATGTTCATGTGCAGTAACAGCTAAGTTTGTCACATGATGATGGATGCACATGACTATCTGGGGAAAATTTCACATGGCAGCCATGGACATAATGGTCAATTTATTGCTTCTCAGTGCTGAAACATTTTAATGGAGGTGATGTAAATACAAATTATGTTCTTTCTAAAAAGAAAAAAAATCTTGACTCACTAGTAGGTTCAACTTGTACTTATAATTATTGTGCTTTTGTGCTTAAAGAAAAAGACTGATCAAGAAAATAACCTAAAAAAAAATATTATTACTGTCATCACCATCACCATCATCTCACCTTTCCCCCAAGACTGGGAGATTATCACATGGGGACAAAAATAGTGTCCCCAGCTTGCAATCTCCTCTCCCACTCCTCTCCTGTCCCTATAATGCTGCAAAAAGAAAAATTTTCACATGTACCTTTTCCACACCCGTCCCCTCCCCTCAGCAGCCTGGGAGTAAATGGAGCTCTCACAGAGCTGCATTCACTTCCTGGCTTGAAATCCCAGGCTGTTCTTGTGAGAGGACAAGCATGGGGGAATTTCAAAGTTTAAATGAAAAATACAAGTCAAAAAGTTACAGCAAACACCTAAACATGTTTTAAAAAATACAAGTAACCCAGGGAGGGTAGAAAAAAGTATGTCACTTACCTCATTGTCCCAATTACACCCAGAAGTGTTTGGCACGAACCTCCCACTGACACTGGCATAATGGGGCAGCTTTTCACTCCCCATTGTTCTGTGACAGAAATGGAACAGGCCATCTATTCATGGCTTAGCCCATGAATAAAAAACAATGATGGCGGAGTGGAAGGAGCACGAGAGCCTGATTACTCGGGGATGATGTTGTCTGAAAAGAAAGCCCTTTCGCGATCTCCTGGCATCATGATAACACCATATTTAGCCTGTCTGATAATCTCCTGGGACTCAAGGTGGAGTACACATTAAAAGATTACAATTAAAAACATACAAAAAGCCACATTAAAATTGAATTAAACTAAGAACCATACTAAAAATATGCCCTCTAAAGGCTTTTGAAATAATAAACAATACAATTTAAAAAATACAGCACTTAGAGCACTTTTTTAACTTCTAAAAGCCTGTCTGGATACAAAAATAAAAATTTTGGCCTGCCAATGGAAGGAAAGCAAGGAGGGGGCCATTCTAGCCTTTCTAGGGAGGGTGTTCCAAAGTGTAGGGGCATGAGAAGGTCCCCTCTTGTGTTCCCACCAGCTGTACCTGTGAAGGTGGTGGGACTGAGAGAAGGACCTTTTCTGTGGATCTCAAGGTCCAGGCAGGTTTATATTGGGAGATGTAGTCTGTCATAAAGCCTGGACCGAAGATGTACAGGGCTTTATATGTTATAACCAGCATTTTGAAAACATACCATGAATATCTTTAGATGCATTAAAATATAGACTAATATAGAAACACACTGAGGAAGATGACAATTTATTGTTTTCCTTTGTAATAGGTGTTTCATTCATTTGAACAAAGGGAGTAATATCAAACAGAAAATTATCATCCCCATTAAAAAATAAAACATTACTCTTTGGGATTTGTTACCATCTAACTTATCCCAAGACCCTGTTCATTGACTGGGCTTGTAAAATATATGAAAATAGACGGGAAACAAGCACATCTTTTATAGATTTTCCGTGTTTTTTTTTTCCTGGCTGTGAGGCCGTGTTCTGGAAGAGTTTACTTCTGATGTTTTGCCTGCATTTGTGGCTGGCATCTTCAAAGAATGGTTGGGTAGGAGTGTGTGTGGAGTTTATATACTGTGAGCCCCTGTTGGAAGTATATGTAAAATTGTGTATTTGAATGGTGACTGAACTAATATCCCCAGTGCAAAATGGTCACACCTCTCAAGCAGTGTAACCTTTGCTGTCATAGCACTGGTGACCAACACTGCAAGACCACCTCATGGCCTCGCCTTCTTGGTTACCTGGGTAGCTTCTAGGGTAAATGGGTCAAAACCTTTCAAATTGATGTTACCAGTAACCAGGTTTCTTGGAGCAAGATGTCAAATTGACTAATATATCGAAAAAAGGAAATGTCCCCACTTTTGATAGCCCAGCCAGCAATGTTCCAGGAGGTTAGTCTTAGGCGGAGAGACTCTGGAGCTGGAAGAGTGTCAAGCTTCCTGGTTGGCTGATTCAATTTCACTGCTTTCATTTGCTGTGATAAAACCATTTGCTGAGTATTTTGATCTAGCAAAATCTGGAGAATTGCAAAGGTCATATGCAGTGGTTAGTTCAGGTACTGCTGCTATCAGGTTTTGTGTCCAGGTTGGTTTATAACATGTTCTGCTATTGCTGATTTTTCTGGCTGGCCCAGTCTGCAGTAGTAGAACGTGTTATAAACCAACCTGGACACAAAATGTTATTTAAAAACACAGAAATTTTGGACCAGGCCAACAACTATCATGTCAGAATACAGAGAGAAGCTATTGAAATCCAAAAACACATAGACAATTTCAACAGAAAAGAAGAAACCCTAAAAGTAAACAAAATCTGGATTCCAGTTTTGAAAAACAATAGAATCAAAACTCAACACTTACAATGGAATTCCACCCAGGGATAGGGGGATTTCCAGCAAATAATGGGCCATCCACCAACCATTAGCCAAACAGACACTAATCCTCCTTGCATTTCTACACTCAGAAACTAACCATTCAAATACACAAATTTACATATACTCCCAAACAGGGGTTCACAGTATATAAATTCCACACACACTCCTATTCAACCATTCTCTGACGATGCCAGCCACAGATGCAGGCAAAACGTCAGAAGCAAACTCTTCCAGAACATGGCCTCACAGCCCGGAAAAAAACCAAGGAAAATCTATGGATGCCAGCTGTGAAAGCCTTTAACTTCACATTAAACACAGCTTTTGCTCAGCTGGCTACTGCTGGTTCACTTCTTATTCACTAGGAGCCAGATTTGTCTTGAGGCAACATCTATTCCTATTGAAGAATCCATAAAGTTTACTGCTGCCAAGCAGTGACTTGCTCTATTTTTAAAACAGCTTGCTTTGCATTATTTAACATGCTACACCCACACTTCACATTAGAGAGCTTCGCTGTTAAATTACGCAGCTCTCTCACTTTGGTAAGCCAGGTTTTCAGCTGAGGCATACTGTTGGCATTTCCTGTGTTTTTTCTGTGGAAGGTATTGTCAGTGCTGGAGTGGTTGTTTGCTCAATTATTAGCTTTCCATGGGAGGGCAATGCTGTATACAACATCAGTTACCCAGAACATTTCATTATCCCAATGCAGTCACTTCCTCTCAGCAATCCCTCTTCAGCCTTGCCTTGATTTGGCAGGCAGGCTCACCTGAGATGACTTGAGTTCCTTAAGGATGTAGTAGCCCCTATAAATTCAAGCAGAAAGAAGCCAGTGCTGGCAAAGCGGGCAACAATCTGGAGGTCTTTGGCTTTTACTCATTGCCTTTCTGTGCCATTTGAGCCAAGACAGCTCTATGCTTACAGTTCTTTAGATGACTTTATACAATACACTTTCTGATATTCTGCCTACAAGACCACCTTTGTGGGGCTCCCCCCCCCATTGTCTTCTTCATAGTGGGCCTTGGATGTCTTTTCTTCCAAGGAGGTGGAAGGGGGTGCTGTTGTTCTTGTCTGGTATGTAGCCCAGAACTGAAAATTGAAACAACAGTAATATATAAGGTAGCAAGCTGCTCATTATCATTGTTTATGTATTATTTCATGTGGCAATCTCTGCTCCTGGGAAGCTCAGTTTTTAACAAGGTCATCAAGGTGGAAGAAGCCATCTTTTTCAATTTTTTTCTAATTTCAGCTGCTTTTCCCCCTTCCCCAGATGGTGTCACCTGGTGCAGTTCAGCCTCCCTGCACCCCTCCCCCCGCAGTGCCACCACTGAATTTAAGCAACAAAGTATGAACTTTGTATTTTATAATTAAGGCAGAAAGCTAATGAACTTTCCTTCAAATAACTAATAATGGTAAGGAATGTACCCATATTATTATTTTTTGTGTGTGGTACAAGCTATATATCAAGGAAAAACCATTTTTCCCTTATTTGCATATCATCTAAATCATATGATATTCCACCTGGACTTGTGCTAAGTCCCTGTGACTATCTGTTGGAAAATGGCTCTTGGACCTTTTGGAGTTGTTCACTTTTTGTCTAATGGATCTGTGAGCAAGGAGATTTTCACACGGGCTATATATCCCATGGCAGGAACAGAACAGGGTCGGGAAAGGTTTTCCCTTTCGAACGACATTGACCCCGTTCTGTCCTGCATCCATCCTGCTCCCGTGACTGTTCCGGAACAATGTAATCATGATTTTTCATCATGAATAGATCTCCCATTCAGTCACTATCACGCAATCACGAACAGGAGCCCCATTCCTGTTCTGAAATGTTCGCCACAGAGGGGAGGTCTGTTCCAAGCACTTCCTGGTACAATCTGGACATCCAGGTAGGTGGCACCCTTTATTTTACCCTCCCTGTTTTGATTGTGTGATTTAAAGTGTGTTTTTGTGCTTGGTGAACTGATTTTATGTTTGGGGGAGTTTTATTTTTTAAATTTACCTCCCGGCCATTATCACGCGATAATGTGATAACATTTCAGATGGCCGGCCATAAAAGCAGCCTTATGACAGCTGCATTTATGGCCAGCCAGCAAGGGGAAGGGGAGCCCGTTCCTGCCAAGGAATTAAGGTAAGTGTGTGAAAGATTTACGTTATTCTGTGGCAGGAACGGGAATGGAGGTGGCAGGGCAGTAACGGGGCATTTTGTCCCCATGTGAAAATCTCCCAAGAGACTCCACAGTGTGGAGAAGGTGTTAGTAACTAGAAAGGGGTGAATGGAATTCACACACAAAATGTTGTAGTAATAAGCACTTTTGTTTAGTGTTTCTATTACTCAGCTGCAATTTGTTTTTTAAGGACCACATTCTGTTCCTGATCTCTCTCTCTCTCTCTCTCTCTCTCTCTCTCACACACACACACACACACACACACACACAACTTTAAAGTATATATCAAGAACAAAACATTCAGCTTCTGCCTTCTTCGGTTGCCACAGATAAAACTGAGCTGCATACAACATGGCACTTTAAAACACTATATTATCAGCATTCTTAGTGGATGAGAAGGAAAACTCTAATCCCAAACCCGGGCAGATGGTGCTCGTCCAACCCTGTAAGGTCAACCATCTAAGAGAAGGAAACTCTAATCAAACCTACGGCCCGAAGACCTCACTGCTACCGTCCATGCTTGCAAGGCCAGCAGATGAACCTTTGGTTTAAAGGGTGAGGCCAGTTCTGTGCACGCTGCGCTCCACCAGACAAATCCATTGCACAGGCTCGAAGGACAAATCCAATTCCAAACCTTCCTGAATCTTCGTTTGCGAAGAGAAGCCAGAGGAGGGGGGGGTGATGGTATTATTCTCTAAGCTGAGTGTTAGAGTTTTTATTCTACAAATACAAAAATTCTCCCCCTTCTCTAAAATGCCTGAAGGAGATGGAACTTCAGTCTGGTGGCACTTGTCCCACACAGGGACAAATCAGTAAGGTTTTGATTTTCCAAAATGAAATGCCTGCCCACTGGTTGCTCTAGCTTCATGGTTAAAATAGCAGACTTATGATTCCTGGGGCTCAGCTACATGGCAGTTTTTATTCCAAGAAGAAGCAAGAAATATAGAACTCGATTCTGTCACCCACTGTACCCATGATTTGTTGTGGGTAGTAAAGTCTCGGATTTGTTGTTTACATGTACCTCACTCCTCCACGCTTCCAGCCATTGTTTCCCTTCCAAGTCTCCGAGCAACCACCCTTCCCAGCCTCCCAGCCCCAAGCATAATAAGCCCCAAGCCCCTGCATAACGAGCCTTCCCAGCTTCGTTCCTTCCCCAGCCAGCCAGCTGAGCAGCAGAGAAGGTTCTTCCTCCATGACTGACATCTCAGCCACTCAGCTGGCTGGCCTTCTCCTCTAATCCGTGTAACTGACTTGCCCTCTCTTTGGCTCACGCTCCATTCCCAGCTGCTTCTTGAACGTACTCAGCTTTGGCTTGGGGGGGAGGGAGGGCAAATCAGTCACATGGATGAGAGGAGCTGAGTGGGCCAGCTGAGTGGGCAAGCTGTCAGTCACGGAGGAGGAACGCAGATGGTCCCTGCTTGGCCGCTCGGCTGGCTGGCTGGCTGGGGAAGGAACGGAGGCTGGGAAGGCTTTTTATGCAGGGGCTGGGGCTGGGGCTGGGGCAGAAACGAAGGCTGGGAGGGAAGCAGAGGCTGGAGGCATGAGGTACAGACATTCGTTCATAGAAGCCACCACAGCAGTTCAACAATGGCGGATCCTCAACTGAAAGGCATCCCTTGCAAGTCCTCCCCCTCCAAGACCCAACCAATCACAATTCAGCTCTGTTCTGTGCCCTTTATCCAAAATGGTTGCTGATTGATCAGACAACCAATATTATGGTTTTCCCTGCACTTTTTAAGAAAACCCGTGACAAATAGCGGGATTGAAAAATAGTGCGATTGGGGGGGGTTGCTTCCCCTCCTTCCCAATAGCGTGTGTCTGCCCCAATAAGTGTGAGGACCAATAGGGTTCGTCCTGGGAAATTTTTGCCATGTAGATAGCCCCCTGAAGTGTGTACACAAGTCTGTGGTTGTTTTGCCCACGTACTGCAGATGAAATCTTGTATGCCTGCATTCAATCACATAAATAAGATTACAGGACTGACAGGTGATGTGTTGTTTAATATAGTAGATTCTGCCAGTCACTGTGCTTATAAAAGTGACAGTCTAGTTAAGGTATTTATAGGTGATGCAATGCTTCAAATCATAAGGGTACAATCCTGCATTGCTGATGGCTGAATTTGATTTGATGGCTGGCAGAAAGCTATAACTAGAGGCTTGCTGATGGCTCTAGCAAGATGTTAGCAATGGATAGCTTTTTCTAATTGGATGGTAATTAGAAGATACTGGATGGAGATTTTCTCTCAACTTGATGTGCTCTCCTGATGTTGTCATCAATTATATGAGAAGGATATCCTTGATGAAGCAGATGTTGCTTGAGTTCGTTGGTCCTTTTATTGTAGTTTTCTTCAGTGTTACAGATGCTATATGTTATATATCTTCGGCGATTAACTACATCCTTCTGAGATCCAGGACAAACTTGGAAAAAGTGCTGTTGGTTTGCTTTTTAATCATCTATCCATCTCTATCTAAATCTCCCTATCTTCTGGTTCATGGTGCTATACTACTAATACTGGTAACACTAATAGAATACATGAACACGAGGGGAATGAAAAAGTGATGGCCAAAAGGTGAAATGGAATAATGACAGGCAGGAAAGGGCTAGAGAAGAAATAATTTGGGAGGGGGGAATCAAAAGAGAGAACATGAAGCCTCAGAGCATACAGCTTACTCTATTAAAGATGCCCTGAGAATTTGCAACAATCTATATATAGAATTCTCTTGGGTATGTTGCCTTTCCCAGTGTGCTGATTGGCTGCTCAGAAAACACACTCAACTCACACCCAACCAATCACCACCCACATGCAAATTCCCTCTCCACCTCACCATGCACTCCTGTCACTCAATCTGTGGCCCAGATAAGGACCCAGACAGTCAACTGGTGGTGGTGACAAGCCACCTGCAACAGGACCCAGGTGGCAGCAACAGGGCAACAGAGCAAGTCACCCTCTGCAATTTCAGGAAAAGTGTGGAACTCTGAGAAGGGGGAGGAGGAATTTCAATCCACCAGCATACCACCAGCCTACTTTACAGGGTTGTTGTGAGGTCTACCATGTGTTGTAATTAAACACTTTCTAGAGAAATCACTAACATCTCAATGACAATTTTTAATGGTATCATGGTGAGTGTGAGTATTCCAACAGGCCAGGCACTGTTCTTATAGCCTGAAATTATATACACAGATGTGGTTGCAGCCCCATAAGATCCATATTAGTCAACCAAAAAATGTTCTTCTTTACAGGAAGCACATTTTATTCAGTAAAGCAACAGGGAATGAAAGAATGTTCCAAAGTTCAGCATTATGAAATGGGAGGAGACATACAGTAGTTGTTTATGAAAGATATACTGTGAGATGGAAAGGTATATATTTCCAAGGGAGGCAATTTCTCCTCCTCTTTCCCTTTCTCCTCAGAACTGAGAGGCATTGTTCCCTAGTTATCTGAATAAATTACCTATGACTGTGCATGCAAGACAGCTAGCTCATTGCCTCTTGGGATTTTCTTCTGACATGCCTTTTAACCAAATGAACATGTGGCAACAGCATAAAAGAGTGAGTGTGAATTCCAGAGATGCTGTTAAACCAACCAATCCACTCAGATAGTTTGGAGAAGTACCAAGCTGACAGATGGATTCCAAAACAACAGTTTTTAATTTGATTAATTAAAACACTTAAGAAAAAACACAGCAGGGCTGTTCAGGTTAATTTCCTGTGTTCCATACTCTGCCCTTGAATAAATGAACATAAGTGACGCAATAGACAAATATAGGTAGAATTTGATGGAATAATATTACTGGTTCAGGTGTGAGGTGTATTAGATCAGGAAGGTTTTGTTTTGTTTTTGGTTTTTGGTTTTTGGTTTTGTTTTGTTTTTTGAAGTGTAGACCACTTAGTTTCAGAAGGTTCAAAATGTTTTCAACAGAAATATAAATGAATCAAAAGGGGGGAAGAATTTAGCCTATAATAGAAATCAAAGCATATTTAAGAAGTGATGTCAACGAGAGGAAAACAGTACTTTATGGATTCTCTTGAAATTGCTTCTTCTTTGCCATCTTGGGGAGCAGAATGTATTCAAGGTGAATGAAACTGGTTTGTAGGTCTAGGACAAGGTATTTTGTTGCCTGAGGAGAAAGCTGAGATCCCCACCCCATTCTGTGGACAGAAGCCAACAAGAGTGGAAGTTCAATCTGACTTCAATATTGGCAACAGAATAGCGTGCTCCAACACATGTGAGGACAGCAGGCTAGCTTAAGAAGTGTAGAGCAGACAACATGGCACACACGTCTTTTCCTTCCAGCCACCAGCAGCCCAAGCTCTCCTGACACTTGAATCAGGAGGAGAAACACCACGTGTTGTTGCTGCCAACTCCTACTGGTACTCCTAGCACTGCCTCTGCCCTCTGTCTGCCTTTGAGACATGGCCAGGCTTAAAAGCCTGGCTCTGGGGGCATTCTTTCTCAGAACCAGGCACAGTGGTGGGATGTCCTAGGAGAGTGCCTGTCCTCCAATTTCCCAAAACAATCTGGTTACAGGAATCTTCAGAGCATAGCATTTGGGGCCTGTCCAGCTCTGAGAAAGCATGCACTGTCTTTTTGGCTAGATATTTTTTCTGAATGTCAGAGGCCCTCCTTTGGAAAGTAGACTTGCACTTTGCCACCTGAGATGGGTACCTCACTTTTCCTAATGTGTGTGTGGGGGGGGGGCTGGAACTCTGCATCCTTCTTAGCACATTTCTGCCCCTCTGCTGCCTCTTAGCATCATGCTCCTCAGCAGCTTCACTCTGTCCAATGGTAGGGCTGGCCCTGCTGGTCTGGGAATATAGTTGAAAACAAAATCAACAAGGAGCTGAAACTTGGACCACTGTGCAGTATAAAAACTGATTCTCTGTGGATTCCCCATGCCAAAACTATCCTTTCTGCAAGTAGTTGTGTGGAAGACACAGCACATGACTTGGACTTTCCACTGACAGAGCTGTGGGTGTCTGGCTCAGAGTTCCATGTTGATGGCAGCACTTTAAGATGTCACACTCCTATAAATTGCTGCTAAGTTCTTGCCTGTGGACAAGCCAAGTCATACAGCCAACTGCATCCTCGAAAGAACTAGTCAAATACATCACATGGAGATTATTTTTGACCATGTGAATCATCGCATAGACAAAATTTTGAGGCAGTAAAATTTGAATAGACTGATTCTGAAAAAAAAAAGAGGGGGAGGGAACAGAGAGTCAGTGATAGTTAGAATTCGTCTGCAGTACTTTCCACACAAAAATCCACGACTAGTTCCTCCCCCATTCTCTATTTCTGAATCCAACATTAGGCTTGGTAGGGTCTTTTTTGTTGATAAACAAGAGCTAAAAGCCGTCACCGCAGTTATCATCCCAATCTATCTTCTGCACCCTCCTGTTCTGCGTGAGCTTGGAGGAAAATAATAGGATGGGCAAAGTTCCTAAAAGCAACAGCAACTTTGCTTGGCTAAGAGTAAGGATGGAAGAGCGAAGAAACAAATATTACTTAGATGCCTGACATAATTATTGACATTTTGGGGGGTTTAATAGTTGTTGTTGTTTTTTTGAGGTTGTATTTTATTTCACTTTTAGAATATAAACTTATTTTCTACTGTTTTAGTTTTGTTGTGTCAACCACCTTGTGTACTTTTGTAGAAACTCAGCCTATAAATTAATTAATAAAGCTGCAGGACTCACCCTACAGCCATTTTGTGGTCCAGGGCAGGTTGCAGAGTTGCCGTGGTATCCGACATGTCTCCATGCCAGGCTTCTTTTTCTGGGGTTCTGCAAGCCCAGAAAGAGAGCTGGGAACTCAGCCAATTAGTTTAAAGCATGATTTCAACTAGTTGGCCGAGAAGCTAGACCTGAGTGAGCTGCTTGCAGCTTTCATTCAGGTCAACTTGTTGGGTATATTTGCTATTGCTCTCCTTTGAGCTCTCCAGTTCATATTTGGGCTTTGTGTCCTGTCTTGGGAAGCCAGGCATGGGCAAATGCCAAGCAAAGTCAGTAGCCACCTCAGTCATGTACGGTAGCTTACCAGCCAAGCATGTACCATTATCAAAGTCCAGGCAGCCCAGGTCAGTAGGATACAGCAATAAGTCCAAGGCATCAGTCTAAGGGGGTGTGTCAAGTAGCAAGGTCAGTCAGCGAAGCAGGGTTCAAGGTTTTTTGTTTGTTTGTTTTGGAAACATGAGCCAAGAGTCCAGAGACAAAAGTGATGCTTCCTCCCAAGTGGTTGGTTGTCAGCAACAACTGCCTGAAGGAAGTGCTGGGATATTTATGGTCTGACAGCCTTCTGCAACTGTTGCCTGATTAGTTAGCATTTCCTGTTTAAATGCTCTGAGCTTTGTAAGCCTTCCCTTTCTTGTCTGTGTTTGGCTGTGGTAGCCTCTATATTTGTATACCATGGTTGCTGTGGATTGCAATTGTCTGTCTCAACCACTGGCATGTCCCCAGTCCTTCTGTATCATCATCTGAACTCAGGTCCTGGGAACTAGGCAAGACACCCTGTGCTTCTGCTTCACTGTCTGTGTCATCTTCTGAACTTAGTTCCTGGAGACCAGGCATGACACTTCATCCCTCCCACCCTCTTTTCTGTTTGCTGGGGAGAGTTCATATTTCGTTTGCTGTATATGTATAGTGTATTACTGCTTTGTCACAACTTTGGGGTGGTTGTAATAGGTCCTGGATCTGGGACATTGGTATCCTGTGCCTCTGGGCACTGGTAATAAAAGGGGGTCCCTCCATGGGACTTGGGGGTATGGGCCAGAAAGGGTAGGGCATACCTGGTGCATATGCCTTTCCAGCACCTTTGCAGGGCAAGGGGATCTAGCTAAGCTACTGCCTATGAGGATCCCCTCTTTGCTTCCATTGGTTCTGGCAGCGGGCCACAATGTTGGGCTCACCAATCAACCGGCAGTTGGTCAAGGCCTGGATCCAGACTCATGGGTTTGCTAACCCATCTACAGTTGCAATCAATAAAATTGTGGCCAATTTGTTCCATTTATTTTGGAGTCCCTTTTTTTCCCCTTCTGCATAGAAGCCTTTCCCCTGGACATGCAATAACAATAAATAAAAATAATTTCTATATGATGTAGCCTTTGAGAAATTTGTGTATGTTTGGTATTGTTGAGCAAAATCAATCTTCCTATAGTAACCCAAAGAGTTATGGGGCTAGTTTTGGGGGGAGGGGTTAAGGTTGGATTGGATTTTTAAACCAATCACACATGAATTAATTCAGCTTCTTCCCCCACCCACCCACCCAAAAAAACTTGCTATATCTCTGTGCTTTATTTTCCATTTGTTAGCACTACCAACCACAATCCAAGATATAACTAAGCACATTTGCAGCACAATATAGTCACTTGAACAAAGAGGCATTCAGTTCAATCAGGTTTACTCACAAGGAAGTGTTACCCAAAGAGGTGGAAGTGCTTTAGAGCCCCATATGTGATGCCAAAACTATATTAATATTTGGGAGAATTATTATTAGCTCAAATGGAATGCTGCAAGAGGCGAGTAACTTCAGGAACTTTTCACCTATGTATACCAATACTAATTGCAGAGAACTCTAGTTTAAAGTGAAGTAAATGGTTTTTTATTGGAAATAACACAAAAATCATTCACACATGCAACACACAGTCAGAAGAACCACACAAGGCTCAAAGAGTTTAAGCCAGAAAGGTTGGATAGAGAAATAGATTCTGGAAATAGGGTGATAGTTACCATTCTCAAAGAGTAGCAAAGTACTCAGAAGGCTGAGGGTGGCACTGGAAATCCGATCCAGTGGCGTGCCAACAGAGAGAGTGATTGGGTATTGTCCACAGTGGCACACTTTGCTATTGTTTAGGCTTGGATATTTATAACCCACATTGTGCCTTTAACGTGCATTTTGGCTACTACAATGGCTAAATGAGTCTCCCATGGGAGGAACAAAGGAGAACAAAACTCCACTGATTGTCTTAAATGGCTGGGAGATAGGGACAGCCTCAAATTGTAGGACAGGAAGAGGTTCCAAGGGATATTTCTTGGGAATGTGGATTGTGTAGATCACTTGATAGTTTAGGATGTGTAACTCACCATTGAGGGGCTCATGAAGGAATTAGCACATGCCTTCTTAATAGCTTTGTTAACTAAGGGCTTCCACTTAATCCTATTTGGCTGTGCTTACTAAAATATTTCTAAGACACCTTCCCAGGTCCTTGTGACCTTCATCTGACCTCACTTTGGATCACCCAAGTCTGTCTGACCCCTTCAAAGTGTCCAATATTGACAATTATGAGACATTATATGGAGGGGTAGCAGGGCATGGTAACATAAGGGTGTAGAAGTGCACCCGCAACACCTTTAACCCTTAACACAACTTATTGTTGGTTTGCGACTACTGTTGAAAAAAGTATCACAAATATTGCCAAACCTCTTTGTATATTTAAAAATGTAAATTAAGATTGCAGTCCTATTCCTATCTACCTGGGAGAAAGTCCCACTGAAGGAAATAGGACTTATGTCTGAGCAATCATGTACAACAATGGTTCTTAACCTGTGATCCTCAGGGGGGCACAATGTCCTCATAGGGGTTTTGCAAAGGCTTGAAGGCTGATAAGCCCACATGACAGGAGCCAAGGCAAAGGCTGGCTGGCTTGGCCTGCACACTGCCATTCAATCCACTACAGCCACAAAGTTACAGGAAGAAGCAGGAGAAAAGTACAGTATTTCCTTCCCTCCAGTGCCTCTGAGGGAAGGGCTACTGGATGGTGTAATTGTATTAGTATTATCACCAGGTATTATTGTTGTTGTTAGGGTTTTAAATCTTGAGTTAAGTCTTGGGGGACCACGGCAACAAAAGATACTTAAAGAGGGTCCCTGGTAAAGAAAAGGTTAAGATCCACTGGTATACAAAATTATACTCTAAGTATTGTTGTTTTAATTCATGACAGCTCTAAGTATAGATTTTATGATAAAAAAAAAATTAAAAACCATCAGACATATCAAACCCTTACCTAAAACAGTGCACAAACTCTGTAGCACTCAGTATATTTCGGGCTGGGACATTTAAAATTCTCCTCATAAATTCAGCAGAGTGGTCATTCCCCCCCCCCTGCCCCCATTATAAAGTCTAATTAAAACAATCTGGGTTATTGACTCAATTAGCATTCACCCTTGTTGCTAGCATATCATCACTAGCCCAGAGTAAATTAGGAAAGAATAGGAAGACACTTGCAAAATATTATGGTGCTTCTGAAAAATCTTTCATGTGGGACTAAAACATGGGCTTCTTGTTCAGATTTTAAGTATCCTCTGGCAAGCAGAAGAAAGGACCACCCATAAGGCAGATGGTGCATTGGCTCAGATGGCCAGAGTGTTTCCGACCTCCCTCATTCAGGCATCTGCAGTAACAGGCAGGGAGGAATGAGGGGAAAGGAGGACACCCCCGTCTCCTCAACCTTGAAGAGAACAAAATGCACAGAACATATTTGTCCTGGAGCTGGTCTTCCTGCCATTCCCTTAGTGCTCTACAAGGACAGTGGACCCTTGGTATCCTCTGGGGTTTGGTTCTGTAAGGATCCAGTCAGAACTTCAGTTCATTCAGACAATAATCACTTGTTAAAGTGTTTTATTGAAGAGGAAAAGAAGTGAACAGGTCCAAGGATATTGGCAGAACTGGCTCACAGGAAGAAAGTGTAGGGTTTAAAATTAGGCTTTACCCATCCCCCCTCGTTCTCAAGCACCCAGCCAAGATGTGACCTTAGAGATGAGATACCACCCTGCCAGACCCCTGGGAAATTCAATGTACTCACATTCCAGCCCCCTCCCATCCATAAATGATCCACTGTCCCACAGCACATGACAGGAAACTGACTAGAGCCAGGCTAAGCAAGGCCTAGCCAAAATCAGGTTCCTGACAGGTTCCAAGACAAAATCAAGGTTTGCTTTTTGGAATTATAGTTGGCCCTCTGTATCCACAGATTCTGTATCCACAGAGTCCACCATCCACAGCTTGAAAATATTCCAGAAAAGAAAAATTCCAGAAAGCAAACTTTAATTTTGCCATTTTATATAAGGGATACCATTTTACTACTACACTGTATATAATGAAACTTGAGCATCCATGGATTTTGGTATCTACAGGGGGTCCTGTAACCAAACCCCATGGTGGATACCAAGGGCCTACTGTATTTAAAAAATATATTTCCAAGCTGTGGATTTTTGAATATGTGGAAGCAGAATCTGTGGATACAAAGGGCTGACTGTATAATGTGTAATAACAACAGCAGCAGCAAGATTAAAAAAAAAACAACACAGAGATGGTGAAGGGGTGATAATTTCCCTGGTTTTGCCCTTTCTCTATCCACCACCAGTGCTTGTAGACCTGGCAGTTAAGTGGCTGTGAAAAATACTTGGCCGTAAATTAGCTTTTCATCTTATGCAGTTTTGCAATCATTGAACTGTCATCATATTCAAAACTTTGGTTAAAAAGATTCCTTCATTTCACTCTTTTTGGCAATTTTAAACTACCTATGTTTGTTGTTGACAAGTCAGCTAGAAGATATTTGTTTAAAAGAGGAAGCAATTATAAAATAATGACTGCATTGCTTGATAGTTCTTTCATGGGTAATCTCATATGTTCATGAGATAAAATATGATGCCTTATTAGAAAAACTGAAACATTTCCTGTAATATTTTTTTAAAATCTGTTTCTGGAAGACTCAATTCCTTCATTGAAACATGTGTTGCCACATGTTTTAGCGTTTCAAAGGTCTAACAAAAAATGGCTTAGGATTTAGACTGCTGCTGTTGGCATGCCCAAGAATTTGGCATGCCCAGTGGGATTCTTGACTTTTCTCTTCTTTGAATAGCTGAGCTCCTCCCCACCATGCCATACCACAAAGTCCTTCGGAAAGTCCCCCTTCCCTTCCCATTTCCAAAACTATATGCTATGTGGCATGGGTGGGGCATGACTCACAACCCAAAGTCCACTTGGCCTTGAAGAACTAGTGGTGTGTTGGTTTAATCCTGGCCAACAGTGATTTTTAAAAAATGGGAGGATACATTTATGGCAAAAAATTACTGGAGACAAACCCTATCTCTACTATTAATATGAGGCAAACACCTTAGACAGTGGATGCTGGAGGTTGGCCAGGAGTGGCAGTATCCCATCTTTTCTTGGTTTCCCAGCCTTTCTTCTCTATTGTAGAATCATAAAGTTGTAAAATCATAAGAGCTGAAAGTGGCCTTATGGGCCATCAAATCCAACCCTCCCTGATCAATGCAAGATCTCCAGCTAAACCATCCCCAGCAGTTAACCACTCAGCCTCTTTTTGAAGAAGTCCAGAGAAGGAGACCCCATCACCCCCCCATCTGTGACAGCACTTTCGGTATTTAAAGAGTACAATCATTTTACTCCTTAGTCCTCTCTTTACCAAGCTGAACATGTCCAGCTCCTTCAGCCTTTTCTCATATGTTTTCTTCTCCATGCCTCTTATCATCTGTGTTACCTTTCTCTGAACCTACTCCAACTTGTCTATATCCTTCTTAAAAGGAGGTGCCTAGAACTGAACACAGTATTCTAGATGTGGTCTAACCAGTGCAGAATATAGTTGAACTATTACTTCCCTTCACTTGGAAACTATGCTTCTAATAATGCAGGCTAAAATAGCATTCACCTTCTTTGCTGCAGCATCACACTGCAGGGCCATGTTCAACTTATGATCAACAATAATGTGAGATAATTTTTGCATGTAGTATGGATGAGCCACATATCCCCCATCACATACCTGTTAGTTTTGTCTTTGTGGCCTAAATGTATAATTTTGCATTTGTCTCTACTGAATTTCATTTGATTAATTTCTGCCCAATTTTCTAGTTTTTCTAGGTCCTTCTGAATTCTGTTCTTATCTTCCAAGGTGTTAGCCACTCCTTCCAGTTTTGTGTCATCTACAAACTTGACAAGGATTCCCTTATCCCTTAGCTGTATGTACCATATGTCCTGTCCTGCACCAAATGAGCTAGCACCATTCAGTGAAAGATGCTGCCTCATCACCAAAATGACAATCAGATTCATCTACCAGAACAATTGGCTTCTGTAGACAGAATGAGAAAAGGATGACATTTTGTCTTTCATCTCAAGAAGTAAGATGTCTTAGGTCAGTCCTGCTGACATACAGTGGGACCTTGATATCTGCTGGGATTTGGTTACAAGACCCTTTGAGGATACAAAAATCCATGGATGCTCAAGTCCCATTATATGCAATGGCATAGTAATATGGTATTCTTTATATAAAATGGTTTGACTTCACTTGCGGTCAAGTCAGATATGGCGATGCTCTTTCAGAGCCCTTTCTAATAACTAAGAGAGTGAAGCAAGGTTGTGTTCTTGCACCAACTTTATTTACAATCTTCTTCAGCATGATGCTCCAAAGGGCTATGGCAGAGCTTGAAGAAGACGACGGCATCTATATACGTTACCGTACTGATGGTAGCTTGTTTAACTTAAGCCGGCTGAGGGCTCAAACTAAGGAGATTTTCAGACCGCGTTTTAGAGTGTCTAGGGCGGGAGGAGCTTTTGGGAGAGGGACAGCGATCTTGCGCAGCAGGGGGGCGTTTTCGGATGCTGTTGTCCCTCTCCCAAAACCATCCGTGTCACTTCCGTGAAGCTTCGGAAGCCGCAGAGCCATATTTTAATCACGGAGGTTGCCCGTGATTAAAATATGGCGCTGAGGCTTCCAAAGCTTCACGGAAGTGACACGGATGGTTTCGGGAGAGGGACAACGACGTCCGAAAATGCCCCCCTGCTGTGCAAGATCGCCGTCCCTCTCCCGAAAGCTCCTCCTGCCCTAGGCACTCTAAAACGCGGTCCGAAAATCTCCTAAGACTCTAAACTATCTAGTCCATGAGCTGCTCTTCGCTGATGATGCTGCCCTTGCTGCCCACACAGAAGCAGCTCTGCAGCGCCTAACATCCTGCTTCGCAACAGCTGCAGAGCTGTTTGGGCTGGAAGTCAACCTGAAGAAAACTGAAGTTCTTTACCAGCCTGCACCACAGGACGAACACCACCATCCCCACATTGCCATCGGCAAATCTGTGTTCAAGTCCGTTCAGCAGTTCACCTACCTGGGAAGCATCATCTCTTCAGATACCAAGATTGACAAAGAGATCGATCACAGATTAGCAAAGGCATATAGTGCATTTGGAAGACTTCACAAAAGAGTCTGGAGTAATAAACACCTGAGGCAAAGCACAAAAATCAGTGTGTATAGAGCCATTGTACTGTCTATTCTCCTTTATGGATCTGAAACATGGGTCACCTATCGCCACCACCTATGACTCCTCGAACACTTTCATCAGCACTGTCTATGCACAATCCTAAATATACACTGGACTGACTATGTGACAAATGTTGCTGTCCTTGAGCAAGCAGGGATCACCAGCATTGAGGCCATGATATTGAGATCACAGGTGCGCTGGGCAGGGCATGTTTCTAGGATGGAGAACTATCGCCTCCCAAAAATAGTACTCTATGGTGAACTCGCCACGGGTCAGCGTAAGAGGAGCACTCCAAAATAGTGATAAGGACTCCCTGAAACAACATCTCAGGCTTGGCCAAATTGATCACCAACATTGGTCTGTCCTGGCCTCACATCGGGAGGTATGGAGACGCACTATCCACAATGCTGCAGCCTTATTTGAGAACTCACGCCGAACAAGTCTTGAAGAGAAACGACAACACAGAAAGAATCGCAACACGGAAACATCACCCAAGGAGACCTTCTGTTGTGCTTTCTGCAACTGGACTTGTTTATTTCGGATTGGCCTTTTTAGTCATCAGCGCGCTTGCAGAAAGCGCGGGATGAGTCCTTCCTGAATCTTCATTTGTGAAGAAAAGCCATAGATATAAAATGGCAAAATCATGGTTTGCTTTTTTGTGTGTGTGTGAATTTTTTCAAACTGTGGCTGATGGAGTCCATGGGTCCAGAATTCATGGATACCGAGGGTCAACTGTACTTTGATGAAGATTTAATTGACTAGAATTAGCATGATTATAGTACAATATGCTTAAGCAGAAAGCATTGCTGGTAAAATGTGTATTGAATATTAATATTTAAAAAGAGGAAACATGTCTTTCCCAAAAAGACACATGCACACAGGTCCAATATTGTCTTTAATTCCAAGTCTACCAACAGAGATATATAATGAATGCCATTCTTCATGGGACAATGACGTTTGCCTGATGAAGGGGTTTCCCCCACACACACACAAGGTTCGTGACTTCAGCAAACTTTTCCTTAAAATATTTGTACAAGATTTCACATATTGGGACCCTGATCAATAATGATGTACCCTAATTGCAATCATGATCCAAGTAGCTTACAGAGAATTGATTTGTCCAAGGGCTCTGCTGATAAAATCAGTTTTGATTCAGAAATAATGCATTAATGAAAAGTGTTCACACTGCCAATTATTGAAGCATTTTCCAACATGAGATGGAAACATTGTTTTTGGAATGTTTTAAAATAGCACACATCATAGAGATTCCCACTTTCTTCTGTAAGAAAGGAAACACTCTCATTAAGCATTAAGACGTCCCAGCTGGCTGTTTACGTGCATATGCAAAGCTAGTGTTACATTCCATTTAGCTGTTGCTACTCTGGCTAGCCATGTTTTTACCAAGGCTCCAAGCAGAGATTTTTCCTAATCCCAGCACAATTTCCCCAGATCTCTGCAATGGAAATGTGTATAGCACCATCTTGTCTAGATCTAGTAGTAGGTCCTGGAATAAAGGCCCACAGAAATTAATGTAGGAGGAATTTTAACCATAATAAATTAAAAACAAGGTGTCTGCAGGGGTCCAAGAGCAAGGGAAAGAGAAATTCTATAGCTAGATAATATCTTTATTAAGAGCAAAATGGTACAGAAGTGTAGAGATTTTGCGGCATTACATTACTTTCTGCAGGATTGATTCCTTGATTCCAGGACCTACAACTAGATCTAGACAAGAAAATCCTCCCAGGGCACAGTTATTTAGGAGGGAAGACAAAATGAGGGCATTAACCCCCCAAAGGAGAATTCTGCCCTCCATTAAATTTTCATCCCCCCCCCAAAAAAAATTCTAACATTGCAGAGGGTGAGCATTCACACCTCAGACTTTTACATTTGTTGTGATCTCATCATTTTGCCTTCCCTTTTCTTCAGGTGTTGAACCTCTGTTTCTAAAGGCTCAACTGAAGTTTTAAGTTACTTCAGTACTAGAAATTTGAAGAATGAAGGAAAATTTCAATTGGGGGTACAAAATTCTTATTTGGGAGGCAATGTCCTCCTTTTCTCCCCCCACCAGCCCACTAGCTACACCCCTGAAATTCTCCAGAACTTTTAATCAGGTTAGGCTGAACAGTGAGTCCAATGGCTTTCTTATCCCCACCTAGGCATTGTTTCTATGGGGTTTCTGAATACGCCTAGTCCAAGGGCTTGTCTAGGTAATTCCCATACAAATGCTCCCAGATTTACAGTGAGCAGGCCACACATGGAAAGGCCTTTTCCCTGAATTTGGGGCATTAAAGTCACATGGCCAAGATTTGCAGCATTTGGGGGCATCTTACCTAAATGCCTAGTATGTGGGATTTGGGGTTTTCTCCATAATTTTGTCCACTGCTGCAGCTGCCACCACTGTGACCAATTTTAAAGCTCCAGAGACAGTTCCCAGCTGAAGGGAGAGGTTTTCTCCCTTCCCCTGGCTTGGCAATACTGCCTCTGCCCACTCTCTGCTTGCCTGTTGTTTCCTTCATGTGTTTCCATCACTTTCTTCAAGCACCTCTTCTTGCAACCAGTAAATATGCCTCCAGAGCTTTAAATTATGGTCAAGGTGATGGTGGCAGTGACAATGGCAGTGGTGGCAGGGGCAGATGAAACTCCACAGGGACAGTGGATCCAAGGTGCCTCATGTCCCTGCAGAGAATAATAATGTACTGGGCTTTGGGGGGGATACAGGGGCATGTGGGCAGAACTCCCTTTGGAGTTTTTGCCCTGCATGTTGACAAGTAATCACCAATTTTAGTTTCTTGATGGTCTATTGCATAGACTAAAAGAGCAATCCAATGCCTTGTGGTGAATGTGCATGTACTAGTTATGAGCCATTTAGGGGATGTTTGTAAAATTAAGAGAACTGGTTGACACTCTTTCCCACATAAATACTTCTTAATAATAATAATAATAAAATTTTATTTATATCCCGCCCCTCTGCAACGCAATCGGGGCGGCTTACAATATAAAAACCCCATACTCACAATACCCTAGCCCACCCACCCCTTAAAATAATATTCTTGACAAGTCTCAAAGGTTTCTGTCCATCTTAGAGACCCTCTGCCATTTTTGATAGACTTTCTAGATCTGCTATGGAAATCTGCCTGCATGACAGATGAAAGGGGAGCACTCTCATAACTAGTCCTTTTATTTAATGTGATATCATTCTGATCACGTAATGCCAATCCTGAAAAATCTGTACTGACTTCCATTGCATTTGGGTTCAGCTGCTGATTGACTGATTGAACATTCCACTTTCTCCCAACAAAGGATTCAAGGCATCATACAACAGTTAAAGTAAAGCACAACTAAAAATACACATATAAATATAAAAGTTAAAAAATAAACCACAGTTCTTCTTAAAAACACAAAAACTGTTTTAAACACATTTAAAACATAACAAATTACAGATACAGCATGCTCCATTAAAAGCTCCATCTGCTGCAAAAAGTTAAAAACTAAAGGTCTGCCCAAATAATGGTAAATGGAGGCAAAACTCTCTTTGTCCCAGAGCCAGGCCTGAAGCCAGATTAAAATGGATCTAGATAATCCATTTCATCTGGGAACCCATGGAACAGGGTTACCACCACTTGCTCCAGAACCTTGCCCAAAAATGGGTTAATGGAGAATGGTCAGTAGTTATTTAGTGTAGTTGGGTTCAGGGGTAGTGGGGTTTTGTTGTTATTATTTTTAGAAGAGAGCTCGCCACAGCTTCTTTTATGCAGGATGGCACTTTGCCTTGCTGCAGTGAGGCATTCATTACTCCCCTGATCTATTCAGCCAGTCCCTCTTTTGCTGCTTTTACAAGCCAGGAAGGGCAAGGATCCAGTACACATGTGGTAATTCTCGGATCTTCTCAACATCCTCAGCCCCTGGTTTTAAGTTAACCTTTAAAGTTCTAAATGGCTTGTGGACTTCAGTACTTGAAGGATAGTCATCTGAACCTGTTCAAAATTTAAGTTCTGCTGCAGACATCCTTCTCCAGAGATCGATCATGCAAGATCAGGTGACTGGAGAGATTTTCTGCATTCTGTGGAATACCCTTGTTCAACAGTTGATAGAGGCATCAACACTTTGAAAATTCAAGAGGCCTGTTAAAAGCCCAATGAGGGCATGACTACATGGGTGAGAAACCCTGCACCTACCTCGTAGCCACAGTGGATTTGTTCTTTAATGTTTCTTAATAGTAGAATAGTTTTACTTTCTACTGTCACTTTTTTTTCCTTTTTGGATCCTTGCTGCTTTTAATATTGTTGCTTTTTGTTATTTTAGTCCCAACTTTAGATGCTAAATAGAAAAGCAATCTATAAATTAATGCAATAATTTAAATTAATTTCAAAATGAAATATGGTCTAAATAGAGAGGAGGATCTTTTCCCCCACCCCAGATGTTTCAGACCTCATTTCCACATAAGCCTCGGGCAGCAAGGCCAATGATGAGGGCTTATGAAAGTTGTAGTTAAAATATCCAAGGTTCCCCATCTCCATGTAAGTGATTGATCATGTGCCAATGGCTCTATCTATCTATCTATCTATCCATCTGTCTATCTATCTATCTATTAAATTGAGGATTCCTCTATGCTGTACATTTGTGAATCAAAGTTATATTTATTTTGGAAAAATACCTGTGACAGCCAAAGTTGGCAAATAACATTAATGTTTAACTTTGAACCTATTCACCAAGAAAAGGAACATTTCCTTTATTGAACTTTGCAAGCCATCAGTAGTCTGAAAACATTTTTTCTTTTCAAAAGTGTGCTTTCATAAAAGAATTGACCTTAAAGTTTTTGGTAAATATTTTTTCAAAGTTCTGGGAATAAGTGGAAAATAATTGAGATGTGAGTGCACTTAATTTCTGATTGCAACAATATTCAGCTACATTTAATAATGTGCAACCTGTTAAGCAGATGCTGATAGCAAAACCCAACAAAGGGAGGAATTGCAAAACTTGGAATTCAAGTTAAAACTAATGCTAGAAAAATGCTGAATTTTTTAACATTAGACTTTTTTTTAAAAAAATGTTTCAGCTCAATATATATTATGCAAAGTGATAGAAAACCAGAGAAAATGGGGGTGAACCTTTTAAAATAAGCATTTCCTTTATATATAATAATAGTGACTACAGTAATATTAAATAAATTCAAAGCATCCCCCAGTTTTATCTATATTTATTTAAGGAAAGTTGGCCCATTTACATTATGGAAATATACAAGCAAACAAGGTGTTGACATACTTTTAAAGCATGGCCTTTTGCAAAGTGATATAAAAACTGAGAAGTTTATTATGAAACTTTATAAATAATCTTCTCTTTTACACAGATAAGAATCATGACTACAGTAATATTAAATAATTCAATGTGTACCCATGTTTTATTTATGTTCATTTAAGATGAGTTGACCCATTAATTTTAGTGAGATGTACAAGCAAACAAGTAGTTCACATACTTTTAAAATGTGACCTTGTGCTCAAATAAATTGTATGTCATTACACTTCTCTTGTCAGTTACATCATTATTGGGAAAGAAAGTAAAGTAATAGGAGGGAAGAATTAGTTGGTTCACAGTGGCAGGTAGTCCCACTGGGTATCCAGTCTCTCACTGGGCTGGTTATAAACACTACAGTGAGTGGTGGCAGCATTTTGGCTGTATGGGGCACCCTGGAGTGAGGCTACTTGGGATTACCTCTACAGGGGAGCTAATCTGGGGGTTCAAAGGTGAGATCCCCAGTTTAGCCTTACTGTGACTGCAGGGCCCCTACATGTGATAGGATGGCATTCTGGGAAAGGCTCCTGTGGTACCAGATTAAACTGGGTATTATTTTAAAACATGGTAAAGGGACGTATCCTGGCTTGCCCCTGTTCCATCTCCATATCTGCCACAGGGGTGGTAAGGACTGCCCAGGGGTAGACCAGGGTAAATGTCCTGTATCATCTGGACTCCAGGGCTGTGGAACGAGGGCAAACCAGGGTTTCTGTCTGGCATAGATAAGCCTTGTGAGACTCTGTCTCCCCATATAAGAATGTCTGTGTTTTTATATCGTCAGGGGAAGGAGTTCTCTGAATCCTACCACTCTCACAGGTACATTAGGTAAGAAGTTGAGAGGCAGTCTTTTTGGTGGATGCTCCCAGACTGTGGAACTCCTGTCTCCAGGAAGCTAGGCTTGCCCCCACTTTGCTCTTCTTCTAACAGCTGGCAAATACATTTTTAAAAAATAGGTTGGGATGATTAACTGATTTTTGTGAAAGGATCTTTTAATGACTGTTGGTGTGCCTTCTCTACCCTCCTCTTTTTGTTTTGTTTAAATGCTTTTAGTATTTTAATCCCATGTCTGTTCTTAATACAGCTTACTTGTGTGTGTGTGTGGGGGGGTGTTGTTCAAATGATTGGTTTTATGTTGCATTCTGTATTAATTCATGTTGTAAGCACCTTATGTCCTGCACTGGTAGAAATATGGTATATTAAGTAAGTAAATAAATATTATTTCTGCCTCATATCTAAATCTTGATTCACATAAGTTCCTAAAATGGCTTGGTTGGTGTTTTAAGTAGCTTCATGCTGTCCTTACTTTACATGGCAAGAGGCTAGATACCCTTATCATGTTTTTTCCTTATGCCATCAAAAAATACCACCAAAGAATCTGTGTTTCTGATTCATCCCATTGAGTAGTCTGAAGGAAAGTCCATAAGAGTAGTATGCAGGAATGGAGAAATTGTGGCAGGTTCTATTTACACCTGCTGTTTTGTTTCAAATGATTGGAAACAGGAGGGAAGTTCTTTTCTCACAAACCCTAGTACAATATATCTAATAGGGATGAATTCTTTGCTCATTTCTTTCTCAAAGAAAGCAACAAGTAATTTTAGCAATTTCTTCACATTACAACAAACGACTTTATTGGACACACTAAATACGGCATCAAAAGGATGCCACACAACTGCAAAAGGGCATGTGGATCAGAAGGCCATGAGGATCAGATGACGTTGCGGTTAAAAACAGCCCAAAACTTGTACCTTTTAATTGATTACTTGAGCCATCAATAGATTTCCCTGCTGATTCTTTTGCTAGCATTGCTGGCATGAGAAGCCTCTGTCCCTTTAAATCTCATACTTATCCCAACAATGGTCAGAACACTTCTGGGTCAGATGGGGACATCCAGGTAAGTGACTAGCTTTTTTTTTTTTTTTTTACCTGCCCTGGGTTACTTGGAGGGTTGTTTTTTTTAGTGTGTGTGTGTGTGTGTGTGCGCGCACACACACACTTTGTTTAACTTTTTGATGTGTATTTTTGTTTTTATTTCTGAATTTTTCTTTAACAGATACCTGCATTTTCTGCACAGAAAATAAAATTTCTACATAAAAGCAATGTTTTTTTTTGTACAGAAAATAACGTATTTGTGCAGAAAATGCTCTTGCCTATGTAGAAAGAACCCCCAAATCTTGCAAAGAATACGTCTGAACTGTGAAGGTTCTTGTCAGCACAGTGGCCAGCCAGGTGGGCCCAAGAGGGAGGGGGCTGCCTTTTGTATACATGTCATAATCATCCTATAAAAGCCTTCTATAATATTTAGTTCAGTGGCATTGCCTCTGTAGCTTTGTGGAAGAGCCTTCCGCAGGGAAGAAATTATGTAATGGCCTGCTGGATGAGATCCGTCAGATGATGAGTTTAAGTAGCTTTTAAAAAGCACTAAAGACGGATCTCTTTTGGCAGGCTTTTCCTGATTAGATCCTGGCCTCAGGAGCTGCGTCTCCTGGACTCTTTTAGTCCTTTACCTTGACTTGCTGGCTGTTGATTGTTGTATTTGTTTATTTCATGTGACTTTTAAGTTTAGGTGGATTTTAATTTGATGCTAGTTTAATATCTTTTTTATGGGGGAGTGTGGGGATTGGTGGGGCTTAGGGGTTTTAGTCTGTATTGAAGTATTTTAACTGTTGTAAGCCACCCTGATTGTTTTTAACAGCGGGTCGGGGTAAAAATTGTTATTGTTGTTGTTGTTGTTGTTGTAACTATAGCTTGGGGCTTGGCATTTTTGGAAGTGATTCTTGCCAAAACCCACTGGTGTTACTTTCAATAAAAGATAACTTTTTTTTCCAAACTCCATGGTTTCTCTGTCTCTGACTTCTGCTACACACTTCTGGGTCAGATGGGGACATCCAGTTAAGTGACTAACTTTTTTTTACCCTCTCTGGGTTACTTGGAGGTTTTTTAGTGTGTGTGTGTGTGTGTGTGTGTGCGTGCTTTGTTTAACTTTTTTATGTGTATTTTTGTTTTTATTTCTGAATTTTTCTTTTAACATATAACTGCATTTTCTGCACAGAAAATAATATTTCTACACAAAAGCAATTTTTTTGTATAGAAAATAACATATTCATGCAGAAAATAATGTTGCCTGTGTAGAAAGAATGCCCAAATCTTGCAAAGGATACATCCTGAACTGTGAAGGTTCTTATCAGCACAGAACTCTCCTTATCAGGGTGTCCTAGCACATGAAAATATGTTTTACGACTATATTTTAAATATACAGTATTTGTATATGTTTTCCATTCATAATCTGTAAAACCATAATCTCCCATCTTAATCAACAAGGAGCCTTGCTAAAACAGAGAGAAAAACTGCAGTACCTAGAGATAAAGTGTTAGAACAATTAAAATCCGCAACATTTCAAATTACTTTGAAATATGTTAGTTAGTTCATTTTATCTTAAACCCAATTGTTAATCCACACTATCCTACACCTGTTGAATTAATGGGACCTTGGTATGCCAATAGTTATATAAATTCCATTGATTCATTGGGCTTACTCTACTTGTGGAGTAACAATTGAATTTAGACCTTTCTTTAAAATTCTCATTGTGCTAACATCTGTTATTGTTTTACATTGTTCTATAATATCTGAATAGAAATGAAAATGGATATACATAGTTCTAAAAACAAACTTTTTATCCATTCATGCAAAGCTAGCCAGAAGATGGATCCAGAAATTTGATAAATTTAAATCAAGACAAGTGCTACAGCTGGAACTTTTAACAATTTTCAGTTTCTTTATATTCTGGCAGAATGGCAAAACAGTTGGAAACCAGTATGGCAAGTATGCAAATAATGAAAAAATGCTTTTAAGAATTTATATCCCAGCTTCTGTTAAGAAACTGAAGACATGGCACAGATATATGGGATTCTTAGGTAGTCTTCCAAAGTTTGGAAATATTACCTTTTTTGGATTACAGCTCCCAGAATCCTGAATTTAAGATGAGCACCAGAGGAGGTTTCTGGAGGTAGTAGTCTCAAACTGTAACTTTTTCCAAGCTGAGTTAGTCTGCTATACAGGCCATTAATTAACCCTCTTGCCTTAACTTCAGTGAGGTGGCAGCTTCTTTTGCCCTCAGATCACCCTTTTCTCACTTAGGGAACTGACAGAGCCTTAAAAACTACAGGAATTGGCTTACTTGCCCTCTGTTTCTTCCAAGTTGTAAAAGACTTCTAGGGGGAAAGATTTTTCACATGGTTATCCATTCCAAATGTGTTGGACGATTTAATGTTCCTTCATTTACCTTTCCATTTCTTTCATCGTCTTTTACAAAAATGAAAAGTATGTGCAAGCTCAGATAACTGTTCCTTTCAAACTTTTCCCAGTTCTGCCATTATTATTATTATTATTATTATTATTATTATTATTATTTTGTCAATCACAGTACTTTCTTATGGCTGTAGGATGAACTTCCAGTTTAATAACAATTGGGCCATGCCCTGGGCCACATGATTCAAAAGAATGTGAGAGGCCAGCCATTCTCACACATTGTCTCTGCCCTGTATATGAGAGTTTGGAAATGTTACTTCTTTGACTACAGAGGGTGTGCTGTCTGGTGGATTCTATGAGCTATAGCCCAAACAAGCAGGCAAGCAAGCAAGCAAGCAAACAAATAAGTTTTACACACTCAGATCTACGTATATACAGTACTACTGTGAACTCCAAACCTCACACCCTGCCATGCTCCAAGCCCATTCCAAAGTAAACCTCTTTGAATTTTGAAAATGAGTTGCTGTGGCCCCCAAATCTCCCTCCCACAAGTAATCATTATTGCCATGACATCTTTCTTACCTATTGGGGGGGTCTTCTTGTAGGACCTTTCTTTAGGTCCAAGATCAAAGATAGGAAATCTGTGGCCCGCTATATGCTGTTGGAATGCAAATCCCACCAGTCCCTCCCAGCATGGCTAATGGACAGGAATGATGGGAAATGCAGTCTGACAATATTGGGAGTTCCCATCCCTTCATTTTTAAGTATGCACAACAAGAGGTCCCAGTCATGGGAAGGAATCTTAGGGTGAGTGCACTACCTTGAACACAAATTGTGTGTATGTGTGTTGCCTGATACTTCAGCTTGCTTCCAGCCAGCTCCTCTGAAGCCTCCATTGTTTCTGTATAGCTGCTGGCTGCCCTTCTTCCTTCACCTTTCAATGTTTCTTTGTGGCTCAGCAGGAAAGAGCCATTATCCATGTGGAGAATTAATGAGCATGGACTCTTCATGGAGAAAGGAGGCAGCCAGCATGCATTCGTGCCTGGTGTGTGTGTGTTTGTACTGGCAGTCAAGGGAATACAACAGCAGCATGTGCCTATCACTGTCTTCAAAACTGAAAACATTGCTGTATGCTGGGGTGGGCAACTATTTTGCTTACAACTCCCAGCAGTCCTGGCCATCATTGCCAAAGCTGGAGGAGCTACATTCCAGAAACATCTAGAAAGCCACAGTAGTCCACCCTTTCTCTACTAGTTCCTTCACCTGGTTCAGTCAGTGAAAGGCCTGCAACTCGTGGAGGTTTTTCAACATGACTATGAGATGTCCTGTGGAAAAATAGTTTCTTCCATTCCCAAGGGACACATTTCCAAAGAGCACCCAGCAATACAATGCTGTCCTTATGCTTACTAAAATTAATAGGGCTGCTCTGGAATAAAATGTGACTACCATGCACAGTTACTGTGTTAACCTAAGAGGTGGGGTGTGTGTGTTAGGGCCCCACCTGTGATGCCTAAATCAACTGACCTCCAGTTTGCCTAAGCCAACCTCACCCTGAAAAGTGCCCAATATTTCCAGTTATGGAATCTGCATTCTATTACACTGCATTGGGAGACTGAATACTAAGTGTCTAGAATCCATGTTGCAAAGTAACATGAACATGAACAGGCTGAGTATTTCTGCTTATGAAACATTTGTTGACTATGCTCAGCAAGTGAGGCGGAATACATGTCAGACATCCAATGAGGAGGTGAAAAGATTAACAGATGTTTGAAAATTCACAGAAGCACATGTCCAAGCTTTGAATCACAGCTTGTTCTTTGTTTTGTTTTTTTGCACACTTTATTTCTTTTAATTGATGGAGTGACATATTTGGAATTTAATCCCAACATCTTTTTTCAGAGAGATTGTAAAAGTAAGAACAAGATGTTCTCTAGAAGTCTGTGGCAGTAAGCATAATAAAAGCACTAACTCAGAAACAGCAGAGATAACTTCATGGGGGTGGGGTGGTCCACAGCTCAAAAAAAAAAAAAAAGCCATGAAGGTAACAATAGAAGTGATGAATAACTATCATGGTCAACAGGAAAGCACCATATTGTCTAGATGCTTGTACTTGTACACAGCAATGGTATATATGTACTGTATGCATCTCAGCAGAACTTGAAAAATTTGCATTATTGGATTGCAGCTCCCAGAAACTCTCAACCTGTATGGCCATAACAAGCTGTGGCTGGCATCCTGTTAGCAACTTACATGCACATAAATGCAGCTTATGTGCAAGTAAGTCCCATTTTGGATGGGGCATAGAAGACTCTTCTCTTGCCTTTGCGTTCTCTCCAAAAACTTGCAGAAGTGTGTGGTAGCTGTCAAGCCCCAGAGTGGCCCCTGCTGCTGTTGCTTAGCTGTGGGGAGGGGAGGAGCCAACATTGATCTGCTGACATTCCCTGAAGATCTAGATGCTCTGGGCTTCTGGTAGAAGGAAAAGGCAGGTGCATTCCATTGGAGAGTCCACCTTCATTTCTTCATCCCAAACAAGCTGAAACCGGGGTGCCAGTCACACGACAGAAATTGTCGCGTTGCCTACCGGGACAAAGTGATCACGAATCCGTCCCTCGCTGTTTATACAATTTTTGTCACTGATAAGGATATCTCGTTTGGTCCCGTGACTGATATTTACACGTACAAGGTTCCGTTTTTAATTTTAGATTCTGAGATGGTTTATCCCGTGATTTTATTGTTTACATGTACTGGATGTCCCGTGATTTTTTTTTTTTGGTCTGTCAATCAAAGATGCGATTACTCGTTTTTTCAAAATTTGGCCTACGTGTTTCCGTTCCCTTTTCCCGCCACGGATGCAGCGATTGGCCAAACTTTAAACAAAGAATGACGTCACATGCGCTTTTCATGCACCTCATCATTCCTGAATGGCAACATGGAGGTGGCAACTTCGGCAGCTCTGTCTACCGCTGCCCGTTTGCACTTATCTCTTTTAGCTCTTAAGAGGCGTGTAATCCTCATGCATAGAAGAAGGATGGTCCTTATTTTCCTTCTTCTCCATTCCCAAGCTATGGAAGTAACACTTTCAAGGCCACAGGTCATGTACTTTGCTGCCATCGATTCCCCAGAGTTTTTGAGATTTGTTCGCCCAGACCGGAGGAAGCGACGTTGGTGGGTGTACCCGACAACGGACGAGTGGTGGGAGAAATTTGTGATGAACATCTGGTCGGATGAACGTTGGATACTGTACTTCAGGATGCCAAGGTTCCTATTTATGCGCCTTGCCGAGCTACTACGTCCTGAGATAGCAAAGTCGGACACTAACATGAGAAAAGCCATTACTGTGGAGAAGCGATTCGCTGTTGCTGTTTTCCTTCTCGCCCACCGATGCTCGTATGGAGCAGTTTCCCAGTTGTTTGGTATTGGGAGATCTACTGTGTGCAAGATTTTTGTGGAGGTCGTGCTTGCAATGGAGAAGTTACTTCTTAAGCGAACAGTGTTCCTTGGAGACCACCGAAAGGTAAATTTTTTTAATGAGTAATCGTTTAATCGGTTTTTCTGTAATACTTTCAAAGTAATTATTAGGGAGTACCCATGTATAATACTGTAATGTAAGTTCTTGAAGGTTAACCCGTAGTGATTATGCACTTGGCATGTATACTATGGAAAAACATAAAGGAATTTTTTTCCCCTTAACAGTAATGTTTATTCGAAAAATCCTTATTCCGAATTTTCACCATCTTAATTTCTGTTATTTGTTCTTTCCTTAGGTTATGGATTCCTTTGCAGCAATGGGATATCCTCAAGTTGTTGCTTGCCTGGATGGGTGCCATGTTAATATAATCCCCCCAATACGCCAAGGGGACGAATTTATAAACAGAAAGAATAGGTACAGCGTTCTTCTTCAAGGGACTTGGTGACCACTGTGGGGTATTTATTGACGCGGAGATCGGTTGGAGCAGGAAGAATCACGATGCCCGAATGTTAAGGAACTCTGGGTTTTTTGAGACTATGGAAGCAGGGATATTTGTACCTGGGAATCCAACTCTGACAATTATGGGGAAGCGGGTTGTACCACTTACTCTTGTAGATGGGGCATATCCAATAAGAAATTGGCTGTTGACACCGTATAGGGGGACTACAAATCCCAAACAGAGACTGTACAATAAGTACCATAACAAGATAAGATCAACGGTGGAGAGAAGTTTCGGCCGTTTGAAGGTGAGATGGAGAGCATTGAAATACTGTATTGAGGTTGCAAAGGAGAATGTATGTTCTGTAATATGTGCATGCATTATTCTACACAATATATGTGAAACCAAGGGCAGTATACTAGACGATCCTAACCGGCGTGTGCCGAGGTTTGTCCTTGACACGCTTGGAGCCCCAATGGTAAATAATGATGCTAGGGAGAAGGAGCGGGGGGAGGCGGTACGTAACGCTTTAAAAGAATATTTTTGGCGGGAAAATCACAGTGTGGACGGGGAGTAAGTGTATGCATGATTCTCAATTTGCTACATGTAATTGATAACTTCTTGTTATGACCAATAAAGTTAATTCATCATTTTATGTTCCTGCTTTTTCTTTGCATGGCAGCATGTTCTTAATACCCTTTTTAAAAGCTGAAAAGGCATTGCCTTTGCAGGTTTCTGTTATGGAATATATAGAGCATGCAAGACAATAGGAGTGGAAATTGTCTCTGAAAAGTAGGCCAAACTTGATACAAATGAATTGTTAGGCAAGCAACCAGAACTGATACATTGTTGCGGCTTCGGCGGTTGAAGGAATTGGCGGGCTTTTGGAAGGGATTACTCTTTCTGGTAAAGGATCCAGACACTGCCTTATAGCCTCAAAGAGTATCCTCCGCAAATAAACCAATCGATTAGCACAAACTACTTAAATTTTGAACGGTTTTGAAAGCTCAAAACTCTATAGGCTTATGGCAGAAATGTAACGGTCAACGCGGTAAGTTATAAACTCGAGTTTTCGCACACCACCACATGGCGTTACGATGGCCGAAGGGGGGAGAGGACGTATCCGGCCGGAAGGGCGCATTGCCTACTGGGGCACCAGGGAGACCAACTTGATGTTGGAGTCCCTGGCCCAGCAGGTCGGTGCGCCGGGCCGGCTGATGCGGTCCTCAAACCGGAGGAACCGCAACTTCTTTTTAGAGGCAGCGCAGTTCCTCCGGTCGAGGGGCTACTTGCGTACTGGCCTCCAATGCCGCTCAAAATTTAAGACCCTTAAGGGCAAGTTCTTTGCGGCATTGGAGGCCAGTGACGGTAGCCCACCCCCCCCCATAGGCGCCCGCCGTTTTATGCCGTCCTGCACGACATGTGGGTCCGTGCAGGGTGGCCAAGCTGGCACGACAGGCTCCCCAGAGGTAAGCACATCCCAGACATAAATTGCAATAATGGGTATGTGTGTGTATGGGTGTTAGTTCTTGTTATGCTAAAGTAATAACTTCCCCTTCTACATGTTTATACAGCGGTTCGGATCCAGAGACGGGCCGCTGGGGAGCCTGTATCGGAGTCATCCTCAGGAGAGGAGCAGGCAGGCCCGGCACCTGTTGCACCCCCCCAAGGTAACGTTTGCAGAAATAAAAAACTGCCCTACTAATAATGTAATGTGAATAATGTGTAGGACCGTCTATATCTGTGTGATTTTAAGTGCTGCTGCATTGTCTTTAAAGGTCCCCAAGATGCGCAGGAGGCAGCTGCTCAGCTGGCAGGCCTCAATATTATCGCAAGAATTGAGGAACTAGGTAAATAGTTCTTATTTAGTGAAAATTGAAGCTAATTAGTATTCACATAATTCTGTTGCAGCACACTAATACATTACCTTTCTTTAACATTGCAGGGTGCACACTAAGGGAGGAGATAAGGGACCTTGGAAGGAGGGTGCAAGTGATCGAAGAAAGGCTTGCACTGTAAATAATGTAAATATTGTAAATTGTTGTATTGTAAATATGGTTGACAAACAACATGTATTAATGTTTTGATGATGTAAATATTGTAGATATTATCATTGTACATAGCCCTATTCCACTGTAAAGTATTTAAATACCCGCATCCTTGTAAATATGCCCTTCCCTTGATGAACATCCCTTCAAACTGTAAATAATGTATATATGTGTGTGTGTGTAAATAGTTAAAAAAAAAGTTTATTGAAAAACATAAACTGTTTATTGTTTGCACAACATAAAACCTGTTTTTTTGTATCTATTACCGTAAACTACACAGTAACACAGAGTTAGAACAATCAAGGAAAATAATTATTGTAAAAATACTTTCATTTTTGAGGTAGATAACTGCTGTTAAACTTAAAACTAATTATTAAAACCGTGCATTCCCTCCAACTCAAAACTTCCAGACATATCTTACTGTTTAATAGTGCCCCTACAGTGACAAGGGAATTTTTTTCTTAATCACCCTTGTCGGTCTGAGCGCATTTAAAGTACTAGGAATTTTTTTGTTTGTGGGTGTATCACCCTTTTCTACAACAGAATTTTCCTTTTCAGCATCAGAAACATTGTTAGTGGTGTTATTTCTCCTTTCAACGGCACGTTTCTTCACACTACCAAATGATCTAATATGAGATACCAATTCACCAAAAAGGTCATTCTGTCGTTGAATTTCTTTTAACATCCTCTCTGATTCATCAACAGAATGCTCATAAAATTTTTGTAGGTAACCATGCAAAGACTGTGTTTGCTCTTTGGAAACTTTTTCTATCCGGGAAGCAAACAAATCTGCCACAGATCTTGTATTCGCCATCATCTGTTCAACATCTGAAGAACGTTTTTTTCTCCGAAATAATGCCAACCTCTCAGCGGGGGATAAAGTGGCAGTCGGGTTACTCAAGTCCGCGGCTGTTGGAAAACAGAAAAAATTAAGTCATTGTATTTTGGGGGGCCACAGCAGTGGAAGGTGTACGTAATTCCCAGCCCAATACTGCTTGGACACGTACCGTTTCTTGCAGGTGTTGTTGACCACACAGTGTCAATTTCCTCCACAACAACAGTAGTGTTTTCCTGGGTTTCATTTACCACCCCGTTTTCCTCTCCCTCCTCAGTTAGGGTTAGAGCCACAGTTGCATCTTCAGAGTTCTGGGTGGGAGATATTTCTGGTTTAAAAGTAGAACACAGAAAAAAAACTGTGTTATTCCTATTGATGCAGTTATGCTGTGTAGATAACATGTAGCTGTGGGTATGCCACAGTGTAAGAGGGGGACAGATAGATTACATCCTTCTTTATGTCAAGTACTGGAGGCGCCATTGCAAACGTGCAAAGGTGCACGCATCCCTTTTTAGTCCCAGGGCACAGAAACAAAAGAGCGCCATTTGGCTTTTACAGCCCTCATTAGCATAACACAAAGTTGAAACCACAACACAGCACATCCGAAACTCAATGTTGTAAACATGGAGAAGTAAGGGTACGTTTGCTAACATAAAAATATGTACAGGTATTGTTAATCAAAGTAGCAAGAAACATTAAACAAGTATTTGTTAGAAGATGTTTAATCGAACAATTAAGCAGCCGTGTTTGCACATTTATTCCCAAACCTCACCAATCAGTTTTACATTGAAAAACCAGCACTGAAATACTCGGGCTGCATATTAGAGGCCCAAAAAGGGGATAGCAGCATCAGGTTTGCATTGCCCAGTTTGAAAAAAAAATTAAATTGCACAGATATGAAATTCGCGTAATAGATTAATCGATTTTTCACATGCATTGTACATAGAGAAAAAAAAACTCACCCAGGGGTTGCGAAAACAGTTCCTCGGAGAAACCCTGTAGCATCTCTTGGGAGGATGGAGGGAATCCCTCTTCTTCAGAGATGATGGGGGCGTGATGTGGAACTGCTGACCCTCGCGGAACCCGCACAATGTCGGTGGTGCTTCCTAGCCGCTTCGGGTGGTAGTTGGCATCCCCGCCAAGAATAGCATGCAGTTCTTTATAAAAGGGCATTGTAGCCGCGTTGTTTCCACTTTTTGAATTGTGGTCAGTTACCTGGCGGTAATTTTTACGCATCAGTTTCGTCTTCGTGCGGCACTCTTCTGCGGTACGGTCATGCCCTTTCTTTTTCATTTCCTCAGCAATCTTTTCAAACAAATCTATATTTCTGTGTGATCCCCTCAGCTGCTCCTGCACCTTTTCTTCGCCCCATATAGCCAAAAGATCAACTGTTTCATTGTAGGACCACGAGATCCCACGACCACCTTTTCTGGGACGAGGTGCGCTTTCACCGTCCATTGCCGCAACTGCTAACAGGTAAACGTGCAGCAGCAAAATGGAGAAGCATCAACTTGAAATTTTAGGGATGGCCAAAAAGGGGGCAGGTACACCACCTACTAACTGGTCAGAGCCCGCCCACGGGTAGGGCAATTTCCGGGCATCTCCTGTACCCGAGATAAATTGTCACTGGCTGTTTACATATTCGATTTTCCGCTTCCCCCCGAGCTTTTTTTAAAATTCGGCACAACCCGCGGGATTGAAAGTCCCGCAGGTTGAGCGACAAAAGGTGGCCCCCCTTCCGAAAATCACGTGTCTGACCCGATGTACGCGTAAACTGCCGGGGATCGACACGAATTCTTCCCAGGACATTTTCATCGTGTAAACGGCACTCAGATGTTATTCCAGGGTCTGACTCCCTCCTCCCCCAATAAGCAACTGCAGGAAGAGCCCCAGAGAGCTGTCAGGTAGTGGGAGAACACAGAACTGTGTGTGCAGATGTAGGCTCTTGGCCAGAAATTGCCAATTGTGCTTCGGAGAAAAGAGGAGAAACATGCCAATTCTTCCCTTCCCGAGATTTTTGATTTCTGTATCTGGAGTTGACCTGCAACAATACGAGAGTGCTCCCTTAAGTTCAAAAAAAGAGAGGGAACAATCTAGTAAAATAATGGAGGGAGGAGTGATTTTTTCCTCATTTCCAGCATCCAACTATATCATGTTCCACACTGTTCTCTTCCAGAGGATCTCCAGCCCTTTGCAGCAGATTTTCAGGGTCCATAGAAAGAAGGAGGAATCAGCAAATATTATCTCTCCTACTCTCTTCAGTAAGAACATCCATGAGTGGAATTCCATTTGCAGGAGCTCTGGATGTGAGCCACTCTCACTAACAGTGCCAACCATCTGTTTGGCATGGACATGGTGTACAGAAGCCTCCAACATGCATGAAGGATCTAATTTTGAGAAGTGGGCCATGTGTTGAAGATAGTTTTCCTATTTAGAGAAGTAGTGCATGAGCAGAAGGTAGTACAAAATGCCCCTGCTGGAATGAAATTTGGCATCACTGTTATTTCAAGAATTATTCTTAACCCAAAATGTCAGAACTCTAGGACATTTCCTATTATTTACTTTCTCATCTAAACAGATACCGTAAAATGGAATACATGCATACAAAAGTAGATAATGGATTTGTCTCTTTCTCAGATGCTTCATAACAGCTAGAAATATGGACCTGTCTCAGCTTTTAAGTATGTGTATGTATATGCCATGGTGTAGGTGTTGGTTAGCTGGGTAATACAAGTCTGTCATTGCAGACTAATAGGTGAGGGAAAGATGTGTAAAAGCTGGCTGGATTTTAATTGTTTGATTATATTCCTCCAATATGAAAGCACGGTGGTCACACATAACAGAGTCATCACAAAGGAATAAGCCCTCAGTTAAAGGATCAACAGACACACACATCAAAAACATCAATCTGCTGACAGGCTTGAACTTGTCTGCCATATCTCAGCATCATTCCTTCCTGAGAAGGACTATGATACAAAGCAGGGTCCGGAAGCTATTGTCACTGTTGAAGAAATCCCTTGGGAAAAATGTCACACGGTCAGTCTAACCCCTCAGCAGAGACAGCTAGGATATATTCCCCTTAAAAAAATATCTATGCCTGTGGGAAAAGATACTGCATAGACCTATAACCTTTGAGAACTGGGATACTAGAGGAATTTCTGCAGGCAGTGATGGGGAGTGGAAAACAGAAATGTTCAACACAGTAATATCTGTCTGGATGCAGGACACATTTTACTGCATGTTTCAGAGGGGAAGAATTTATGAAGCTACTTCTGACCATTGGTTCATCTAACTCAGTACTATTCACAATTTATTTTTACAAAATAGTCCGGAATACGAAAAATCTTGCTGTAGCTGACCACTTTCTCAATGAGGAGCCTTGATGTGCTGAAACATCCTCTCACTGAGTATGAGAACATTTTTGTGTGTGTACACACATGTGCACGTGCACACACACACACACACACACTTGCCATAGATGCCAGAGATTTAACCAGGGACCTTCTCAATGTAATGTATGTGCTCTACCATTGAACTTTACTCTCTTCCATAAGATGAGAAATATTATATTGTTCTTAGGATTTCCATCTCTATTTTAAATATTAACCGTTGTGTAACTGAGTTACAAAAACACAATAAAGAGACAGCCCTGTCTCTTCTTGTTTGACAGACCAATAAAAAAAAAGCCAACTTTGCCATTTAACTGAGCCACAAATATCTACTTTCAAATTGAAACATTGTGGAACAGGCATGCCATAATTTAGTATTAATAGATACATCTTTGAAGAATTAACTGAGCTGTTTAGTAATACTTAAATATTCTCTCTCAATACTTAAATAAATGAGTAACTAAATGGGAGCCAGACAGTACAACATACTGAAATGGTATATGGGTGAAAACAACAAATCTTCAGTCTTGGATGGCTAATGCTGACTTCATAAAATAATACTAGAAATAAACTAACAATTGACAGTTGCAACAAGAAGGATAAAGATTGCAGTGTTGGATCTCTGCTGAGTCTGAAAAATCAGTAGGGATTCGTCTGGTGATATAAGAGGTGTGTTCATACTTGTCCAAGGATAAATTTAAGCTGGTTTTCCTTCCTTCTTTCCTTCTTTCTCTTCTGTGGAGAGGACTGAAGCTTTGTCTGCATTGTTCACTACCCAGCCAAGTATAACACCTGGAAATAGCAGCCCTCTTCAACCTTCACACACAGCTGCTTCCTAGCAAAGCGCTCATAGGCAGTTGAGTGATATGCAGAAATACTAATGCTAAACCAAATGTTCTTTTGGGGGTATGGGGGAAGAGTTTGAGAGAGGGAGTTCATCACTGCCCTCACCACAATTCCAGAACTCTTTCTGATGGCCATCAAATGGCCATAAAAAAAAGACTTCTCCTCTCTCCCATTATTCAGATGTTTACTACAACATAGCCAGTGTAACAATTGCAGAGTGCAACTAATATAACAGGAGAGATAAGCTGAATCCCAACAACACATGTATTTTTGTATATTTAAAACAAATTTAATAAAATACAAAAGTCTCCATAAAACTCTCTGAAGCACTTATATAAGATAATATGCCAATGTTTATGTATTCACATCCACCACTGCTTGGCACTAGCCAAAAATGCCTGACACACACAATCACAGTGCTACCCTTGAAGAACATCAATTGATTTAACACAAGGCCTGGATCACCAGTTATAACTTCATTACTCCAATGCTGAAAGGTGCCAGTTTCTCTAGTTGCCAATAGCATTCCAGACAAAGTTCAGTGTTGTTGGATTTAACTTTTAAAGCCCTAAATAGCTTGGTGCCTGGCTATCTAAGGACTACTTGTATCTGTATAAACTTGTTAAGATGTTCAAATCTTCAGGAGAGAGCCGTCACCTTTGGAAGTCCACATGATGTGCAAGCAAGATGAGGCTTTCTTCTGTGTTGCTCCAGAATGTGGAATGCATTTCCCTCAAGAACTGCTTGCTTTCAAAAAATTTGAAGAAATGTCTCTTTAAATTGGCTTTTAACAGTTTATTTTCTGGTAAAATGTGGTGATTTTAATGGGCTTACTGTTTTACTTCCTTTTAGTTTGCTTGTAATCTGTTTTTAATTATGCTTCTAGCTAATTTGAATGTTATTTTTGTAGTAGAGAGGCAGGGTAAAAGTTCAATAAATAAAGAATAAGTTGATCTTACATTCTGTTGGCATGTGACTGAAATCTATGTGCGTATTGATATGCAAAAGTAATTGACCTGCTCCAAGCAAGGGCAGAGGACCTTGACCCCAATAATCAGGGTGGAGCTCTATATATACATAACATATATGCATAAATTTCCTTCACCAGGGCTGGCCCTACCATTAAGCAGAGTGAAGCAGCTATCTCAGGTATTAGATATGGAGTACCATGAAAATATTGCAACTTTTTAGTTTTTTTGTGCTCCTGGTGCTCCTGGGATTTCTCTGCCTCAGGTGTCAAAATAACATCCCCAGCCATGGAGACTGCAGTTTGACTGGAGTGAGTGGAGGCCTGCAACATTTGTTTCAGACATCCAAATATCTTGGGCCATTTCTGCCTATCATATATTTGATAAACCAATGAGGTACCTGTGTCTGCTGCTGCAACTGTAACAAAGAGTTTTTTTGGCACCTTAATGATTAACAAGTTTTATTTGGCATAATTTCTGTGGACTACAGCGCGTGCTCATAAATCCATATGGTCTCCACTTACACAGAGTATCATGGGAAATTGCTACCTTAGGGGCCAGTTGTCTGATACAACTAAACCTGTGCAAGAAAGGCATGATGTTTCTGTTTTTCTTTTGTTTTGTTTTAAGCAGCTTCAGGGAGGGGAAATGTGGCAGGAGAAGTATCATGGGGATGCTTAAGATTTTTCCTTTCTAGATTTATTTGCTCAAAATCGCTCCCCCACACACACACTTTTCCCCCTTTCACAGGGCTCAAAAATGTATATATTCCAGAATGCAGTAGGCCTACAATATATAGCTTATAATGCAATTTAAGGGACATTCTGTGGGAAAAGAGCAGATCCACGTTAGCACATACCCAGCTTGTTTAAACTAGTGCCTATGAGCCAAAATGGTATTGTTTGAAGAGTTCTTTTTGGGAAACCACCCTGCATGGACAAGAACTTTTAGGCAATATTCCAGACCATGGAGCAAGCTGAAAATATTCCACGGTGCTATCCCTACTGCATCTTTTCAAAGGCAGTGGTCCCTTCAATGGAGGTATTCCACAAGTGTAAACTCTTTGTGAGTTGCACTATGCATTACCTCATGTAAAGTCAAAGAAGAAAGATTATGATCTCAGTGTGGTGTGCCTCCTTTAAATAGCCATTACAAAGTAAGTGATTTTGGAGCACTTTCATGAAAAAGGGGGAATGAGCCCAACAATGTGGGTGCCAAGCCACCTTCCCTAGGCAGAACATTCAACAGATGAGGTGGCCTAGTAAAGAAGAGTATTTTACCAGTAACTAGCTACCTAATCTCAAAGGGTGCCTGGAGAAGGTGTGACAGAATTAGGGCCAGAGGAATCTGGAGTCCACTTACATTACAAATGATAGTTCTATTATTCCTCTTGGTCCGTTTGGCATGGTTCCATCCTATGGAATTCTGGGGTTTGTAGTTTGCTATAGCACTCTGGCTGAGAATTCTAAATGCCCCTCCCCAAATGACTAATCCTAGGATTCCATAGGATGGAATCCTTGGTGTATAATTCTGTAGTGTGAATGGGCCCCTGGTTTCAAACACCCATACAGTCACAATTCTTACTGGGTGACTTTGGGCCAGCCATTCACTGTCTCTCAGCCCACAGTCCCTCCCAGGGCTGTAGTGAGGAGCAAGGAAAGAGAATTGTTATAAGGAAAGGAGAGATATACCTCTAACAAATCAATATCATCATTATCTGATATGTGCATTGTTTGTCATTTTCCAAGAAAATTGTTTTTAGCTTCTTTTGTTTTTAAAGCATTTGAATTTTGTTTGTGTGATCCCTTTTCTCTCCTCTCTCCCCAAATGCTTTTGCACAGTTCAATTTTGCACATTGAACTGTGCAAAAGCATTTGGGGAGAGAGGAGAGAAAAGGGATCACACAAACAAAATTCAAATGCTTTAAAAACAAAAGAAGCTAAAAACAATTTTCTTGGAAAATAGTTTTAAAATTAGGACCAGAGGAATCTGGAGTCCACTTAAATTACAAATGATAGTTCTATTATTCCTCTTGGTCCGTTTGGCATGGTTCCATCCTATGGAAAACCAATAGTTTTAAACCAAGTTGATTGCCTTGCTTTTAGATGCAATATTGGCAGCTGGCAAATTTGTGTGTCTTGAAAAGGCCTATTGCACTAACACCACATGTGGGAGTCATCCTTGTTTGAATGAGACACTGTGCACACAATACAAGACTGCTTAAACTCTTGCTCTTTGCTTCTCCAAACTTCAGGTGGTTGTGGCTCCTGTGTCAGTAGGGTGGTGAATCTGTTCCACGTTTTAGCCTGACACTGGAGCTATCCAAGGTGCTAAATTATTTCCCTTAAATTGGTTCAACACCCTGGACAGCTCTTTTAAAGTTCACACTAAAACGTAGGAGAGGATTCGACACCTCACTGACAAGAGAATCACCATGCATAGAAAACTTGAGCCCTAGCCTACTGCAGCCTTCTTGAGCTATTGCTCAAGAATAGGACATAGCCCAGTGAGATGATGAATCCCAAGGTTTTAAAAGGAGTAGGGAGAGGGAGGAGGGAATTGAAAACTAATGGCAATGCTGATGGTGACCCTCTTCCACAACAGTATTTGTTTGGAAGTGGTTCAAAACTTGCTTGATGAAGATGGGAGAGACAGCCTTCTCAGTGGCTTCTCCCACCCTTTGGAACACCCTTCCACTGGGGCTAGGCTGGGCCCTCCCTGATTTCCTTTTGCCAGCAGGCAAAGAATTTTCTTTTTAAGCAGGCTTTCAATGTATAAGCAGCAGGGCTTGTTTTATTTTGTATGTTTTAGTTTTTAATCTGTTTTATATGTTTTAATCTGATTTCATAATATTTTAATGTATTTTAACTGCATACATGGGGTTTTTAATTTGTTTTATGGAAGCCACCTTGGGTCCCATCTAGGAGGGAGAAAGCTGGCATAAAAAGGAACAAATATATAAATAAATAAATTTGTGGGATCTGAATTAAGAAAAGTGGGTTTCACCTGCCTTGTTTGAAAGCTGGAACGTTTCCAGAGGAGGGCGACCAAAACGGTGGGAGGTCTTGAAGCCATGCCCTATGAGGAGTGGCTTAGGGAGCTGGGTGTGTTTAGTCTGGAGAACAGAAAGTTAAGAGGGGACATGATAGCCATGTTTAAGTACTTGAAAAGATGTCACATTGAAGAGGAAGCAAGCTTGTTTTCTGCTGCTCTAGATACTAGGACAGGGAGCAATGCACTCAAACTATAGAAAAAGAGATTTGACCTAAACATTAGGAAGAACTTCCTGAGAGTAAGAGCTGTTGGGCAGTGGAATGCACTGCCTCACAGGAGATTATCAGATGCTCTAAATATGGTGTTATCATGATGCCAGAAGATTGCTAAAGGGCTTCCCTTTCACATGACATTGTTCTCCTCTCATAATGCTCCTGTTCGGCTCTCGTTACACCGGCACTGCTTTTTATTGATGGGCTAAGCCATCAATGGATCCCCCGTTACGTTTCTGTCATGGAATGTCCTATGAGTGAAAAGGTTCCTGTTTCACTGGTGCGATCCCAGTGTCAATGAGCGGTCCATTCCAGAACACTTCCTGGTGAGATCAGGACACCCAGGTAAGTGACATACTTTTTTGTACCCTCCCTGGGTTACTTGTAAAGTTTTAAGTGTGTTTTTGTGCTTGCTGCCACTTTTTCTTTTTTTATTAGGGTCTTTAATCTTTTAATTCCCCATGCTCTCGTCTTCTCGGGAGAACCGGCAGGGTTTCATCCCAGGAAGTGAATTCACTCCTGAGCTGTGGTGGAAGCGGGAATAAGATAGATCTGAAACTTTTTTGTTTTTGTGCTGGGACAAGGATGGGAGAGGGACGGGAGAGGAGATTGCAGAGGGGAATGCTTTTGTTTTTGTTCCTGTCTGATAATCTCCCTAGTGTGGTGGAGTCTCCTTCTTTGGAGGTCTTTAAACAGAGGCTGGATGGTCATCTGTGGGAATGCTTTGATTGTGTACTCCTGCATGGCAGAGGGTTGGATTGGATGGCCCTTGTGGTCTCTTCCAACTCTATGATTCTATGAGCCCTTAATAGTAATAGTAGAGAGCAGTTCCAGCATCAGACCATATGCAACGAAGACAGGGCCAGAGCTGCTAACTGGTCTCTTCCAATTCTATGATTCGTGAGAAGACCCTCACCCCCCCCCCTTTCTCTTACACACCAACAAAGAACGCCCCACAAAGAAGGGCGATCCCCCCCACCCCAGCCTCGCCCACTCCAAACACCCTCCTTCTCCTGGCGGGGGAAGAAGCGGAGCCTGCCTTGCAAGGGTGGGGGGTTGGGGGGGTCCCCGCGTCGTGCGCCTTCCCTCCGCCTGCCCCGACGCCGGAGTTTGCCGGGTGGGGGGCGGCTGTTGGAGCAAGTTGCTGAAGTTTGATCTTGGCTGGAGCAACGCCCCCGCCAAGTAGCGGCAAGCGGGCTCCTGCCTCTCGGGTTTCCAAGAGGAGGAGAAGGCGGAGAGAGGGAGGCAGGCAGGGAGGGAAGGATAGAAGGAAGGAAGGAGGGCGCCAGGGCCGAGGAGCGCCTGGCTGGACGCGCGCTCTCGCCGGGGCTTCTTCGCGGGAGGGCTTGGGAGACCAAGAGAGAGACCTTGGATTGCCTTCCTAGAAGGAAGGGAGGGGAGAGCGTGCCCGACCTGCTTTGATATTCCCCCCCTTTTTTTATTATTCCCCACATCCTTTTTATATCCTCTCCACCACCACCACCCGGCTCGACCCTGGAGGAGTGATGACTTTCCAAAGCGGGCGTTGCGCATCATCGACCCAGGAAGGAAGCGCTCCAGGCTTGGCTCCAACCCGCCACCTTTGGGCTGGGAGGTGAACGTGTGAAGGCAGCTCTACTGGGACCGCTGAGCCAAAGAAAGGAGCGACCCGGGAGCCGAGGAGGGGAGTTTCTTGAGCAGAGGAGGCGAGCCGGGGGCATGTGGCCTTAAAACGCTCCTCTCCGTGGCCAAGAGAGGTGGTGGACTCTGTGGGCAAATGCTTCTGGCGCTTTGGCCCAAACAGTAGGTATAACTGAGCGGCGCTTTTCAGGCGGGATGCTTTTGTATTGCGAATCCACACGAGACAAATAATCCCATTCGAAGATGGATTATTTGCCGTGCCTCCTTCCGATGGAATCCTGGGATTTATAGTTTGGGGAGGCACCCGCACTCTTTGGCAGAGAAGGCTAAAGACCTTGCAAAACTACCAATCCCAGGATCCCATAGGAAGGAGCCATGGCAAATAATCCAGTTTCAACGTGGATTATTTCTCTAGTGTGGATGCCTCAGCGCGAATCTCTCCTGACTTTTTGCAGGGGGCTGTTGTTTTCTTGACTGGAGTGGGAGCTGTTCCTGGAAAATGAAGAGGTTGAGCGGGGAGAGAAATGGTTTGCAGAAGCGAGAAGGCTTGTTAAATTCTGTTTTTGTGCCCCCTAGCTGGGATGAAGGATGAAAGGACTGGAAAATGTGATGGTTTTGTTTTGGGTTGGGTTCCCCACGCATACACACCCCCAGTCAGTCACGCTTTTATGGGGTCTGAAAACTCGGAATGAACTGTTGAATGGCTTTCAGGAACAGGGCTGAAGGATTTTTTTTAACCCGCCCCCCCTTTCTCTCAGTCTCCCCACTGCCTGCCTTCTTTCTTTTTTTTCCTTTCTTTCCCAGAGAATCTACAACAGCAATGACTCAGGGAATTAAAGAGCATTTTTCTCTAATGGGAAGCATGTGCAGTGTGGAAGGTACAGCTGGCTCTGGAGTCTCTTGGTAACCCTGCTGCTCCTCAGGCACACACACACACACACACACACACACACTTCCCTTCTGCTGCTACTGTCCTGAACCTTGCTGGTAGAATCATCAGCTTTCTTTGCTCCACCACCTCCTCCTTCTCTCTCCTGCCTTAGTGAGGAAACCTGAGGCCACCTTGGGGATTTAAAAAAAAAATCCCCTGGCCTTGATCCCACAGCCCCTGTCCAGACAGGAGGTGCACACATGCTCATGTCTCACACGAGTGGGCTGCAGAGAGAGTTGGATACAAGAGGGTTCCATTTCTGGCCAAGACTTGTTTTGACTTCATCCCATGGAGTCTCTCACCCACAGTTTGTCTCGTTGGCCAATGTCTCTTTCTTTAGTCACAACAGGCATATCACACACGCCTGTCATTCAAGCATGCACATTTATAGCACATATCACACATTCACTAGCTAACCCTGCTTTCCCTCTCCCTTCCTTCTTTCTTTGTAGGCAATAACTTGAAACACTCCCTAGGGGCAGTGAGCCACAATTTGAATGGCATGGGGCAAGTGGAACTCTTTTAGATCTCTTTGGAAATGTCTACCAAGACAGTAATCTTAATCTTAACAGTTCTTCCTTTTCACAACCTGTTCACCTTCTCAGCACTGGAGAGTGAGAAAGAGCTTCTCAGCGGCAGGATGTCCCTCAGAGCACAGAGTGCTTATAAGGCTCGATTCATGCTCATTGCCCACTGGTTTGTCCCATCTTGACCAAGATTCTACTGCCAGGAGCTGCAGATTCAGTGGGTTTGCTCTGCACAGGAGTAAAAAGCCACCATTTCCATCATATCATGCTGCATTCATAGTGCTAGTTAAATGCCAGTCTTTTTTAAACTTGCCAGTTTGCATAACTTGCCCATCAGTTCCTGTCTTTTGCCCAGAGATAACAGAAAAGATATTTTGGTTTACTATATTTTGATTAAATAAACCAGTTAAGTGTAGACTAGATTGTGAGTGCTGTGGGGTGGTTAACAGCTGGTCGGGAAACCAAAACCAAAGAGTTCTCACCTCATCAAAGTAGAAGTAAGGTTCAAGTGGGATTTGCAACTACTCATCAACCCTTTATAGCAAAGTGGACAATTTTTACACCTCTTGATGTTTTGGTCTGTGGCTCCAAGAGTTCATAACTATTACTCATGCTGGTTATAGGCCAAAACACCTGGAGCATCAGTGGGTCTCCTGCACCTTGATTTAGATGAAAGGGAGGAGGGAAGCCTTTACAAATTTTCAGGTAATACAAAACTGGGAGAAATAGCTAACACCTCAGAATATGGGAATTCAAAATGAGCTCAACAGAATGGAAAACGGAGTCAAAATGATATTCAGCAAAGAAAAATGTAACTATATATATTTAGGCAACAAACATCAAATCCATGGGTATAGGTTGGAGGATACCTTGCTTGGAGGTTTTAAATGTGGAAAGGATCTCAGGAGTGCAGTCAACCACAATCTGAACATGAAGTGGTATGATGTGGCTGAAAAAATATGTATGATTTTAGGCTCTAATTAATATAGCCAAGCTTTCCAAGTCATGTGGACTAATAGTTCCAGTGTATCCCAGACTAGTCAGACTTCAAGTGGAATATTCAGGTCCAGATGTTATATTTTAAGAAGGAAAGACAAATTTGACTAAGTTAAGGAGAGGGCAATCAAGATGGCCAGGGATAATAGGAGGGGGGAAAGTCTCATGCGGAAACACTGAAGGATGTAGATCTGTTTAGCCTTGGAGAAGAGAAGATTGACACAATAGAATTCTTCAAATACCTTAAGGGATGTCACACAGAAGTGGGCAAAGACTTTCTCTTTCTTCAGATAACAAGGCTAGATCTCATGGGCTCAAGTTACAGAAGGGTAGATTTTGGTTGAACTTCCATAGAAATTGGTTAGTGGAGAGAGCAGTTTGACAGTGGAAGTGTCAAACCTGGGGATAGATTCTCTTGCAGTGAAGGCCTTCAAGAAGATGTTGGACAATGCTCTGTTGGGGATCCTCTAGCTCTGGATTTCTCACAAGGAGCAACAGGTTGGCCTAGAAGGACCTGCTCCAGTTCTGTGTTTCTGTGAAGTCAAACTTGGTAATTATTCACTCTATCCCTATTTTTTGCTTGCACTGTTTTTTTAAATGTTTGTCCTTTGTTCTTTATTAACCATATTTGTTCCCTATTAACTTGGCTATGTTACTTTTGGGGATGACCTACTAGCCTTTCCAAGCTCAGTAAATAATTGCAGGAACTCTTCTGCCTGGCATCACTATTGTGTCACAATGGGATCTGCTGCTCCTCAGCCCAGTACCTCTGCTTTGGCATGCTGCTCTCCACCTGACCATAAAGCCCACATAGATCTTGGTGGTTGTGGCATGCTATTTGACTACTTTTTCTTAAAAACCTTTTCCATTGTAGTAACTAGACTAACAAGATGAAATAGGAGACAGGACTTTTACAAGCAGAGAGTGGTAACTGTGCAGTCCTCCAGGTATTGATGGACTGCTGCTCCTAGCAACCCCAGCCACCATAGCCGGCTGCAAAAATATCTGATGGTCCACAAAATTCCTATCCCTGTTTAAAGGCTGTGTAATACTGAGAATTTTAGCAGGGAATGCTTTTTTCCTAACCCTCATAGACAAGTTGGATTTGCTGAAATTCCTCCTTCTAGATGAATATCTAGAAAGACAGTTCACTTTTGCACCCTCATCATTCATTACCAGACTCCTGATCCAAAAGCCTGGGCCAAAAGAGGTTCTTAGCCCTTGATATCATTGTCATATCCATTAAATACTAGCAAAATTTAGCACACGTGGCTTTTCATGTCCTGTACAGTATAAAGGCAGTAGCACAAACTACACCGGCCTACTTTTTCTCTGCCTTGGATCTATTAAACTGCACCAGCCTACTTTCTTTTGCCTTGGATGTATTAAAAATGAAAATGTATATCCAATATTAATAAATATTCACTAACTTGTATTCATGGCACAGACTGAATTTCTCTGTTCTTTCCAATTATTTAGCAGATTCTGATAGCTAATGAACATAAGTGCCCTTTCCCATTATCAGTTGTTCTATGTCCTTTTACCATTTATTCTACCATTGAAGCATGCTTACAGATATCTGGAAAGACTTAAGTATGCTTAATTATATAATTGGTTTGCCCCACATGGTTAGGAATATAGGAAGAACATTGTTTTATTTATTAATTAGTAATAATAGAAACAACAGGGCAGGCATAATAGTTCCCATATGCCTTTCAATAGTGGACAATTTAGCATATTTTACTGATTTAAACCCTTTATGTTCCACCTTTCTCTCAGTATTGGTACCCTGGACTGTTTTGCATTTTCCTCATTAGTGAACATGTGAACACTCGGCACTCAGAAGCATTGATTATGCTTAATTCAGACATCACAGTGAACCATGACTTAATCCTAGGTAAATAAGCTTGAAACAAACTTCTGGCATGTACATTTCCTTGACATCTTTCCCCTCCTTTTTTTGCCATTATGCTTGGCCTGGAAACAAAACTTAAACTAGGAAGCGACTAATTAAGTTGAGTGGATGAGAGGGTGGGGGAGAACATAAGCCAGAGGCTCATTCCAGATTCAATCACATAGTGCAAAACATTGGCTTCACATGCTCTCTGAACCAAGCCATTGTGTTTGATGTAGCATGAGGTGATCTGAACATTTTGCCAACAGGGTTTGCTCTGTAGTGGCTGCAAGGTGATATTGCAGGCATTGAGTGCTGAATGTAATGTATGGGCAGGGTATGAAAACTGATGCAGTTCAAAAGGTTTAAACATCCAATTTTCTTAATATCACAAAAAGGTACATTCTTTTTAATGGCTGCCATGAGAAGATGTTACTCATAACCAAGATCCTGTATCAGAGGCATTGCTACGATATAATAGCTACATTCCATCTCATGCTCTGAAACTCACCTTAAAAGCCAGTTAGCTATCCCTATCAAGAGAGTTCTATGGGACTAGTGAATGGGCACCGCAAGATGACATGACCAACTACCAGCTGCCATTGAATGACAGTGTGATAAAGAATGGCAGTGTGATGCATCAAGAACCTGCAGGGGTCCCTACTTTTGCTCCTCATACAATCATTGAGTTGGAAGAGACTACAAGGGACATCTAGTCCAATCCCCTGCCCTGCAGGAATATACTATCAAAGTACTCCCAACAGATGGCCCCAGACTCTGTTTAAAAACTTCCAAAGAAGGAGACTCCACCACATGCCAAGGCAGTGATTCCACTGCCAAAGAGCTCTTACCATCAGGATGTTCTTCCTAATGTTTAGGTGGAATCTCTTTTCCTGTAGTTTGAGTCCATTGCTCTGTGCCTTAGGACTTTTTCAGACACCCCTTACTGTGCAAGAAGCCTCCATAACAGCAACGAAGCTGCTGTGCAGCAGGGGGTCCATTTTGGATGCCGCTGTCCTTCTCTCGGTGTTGTCCATGACTGTTCTGGGTAGGATTGAGGGCGGCCGTGCCATATTTTACTCACGGAAGTTGTCTGTGAATAAAAAATGGTGGGCCGTCCTCAATCCTACCCGGAACAGTCACTGACAATGCTGAGAGAGGGATGGCGGCGTACGAAATGGACCCCCTGCTGCACAGCGGCTTCGTTGCTGTTACGGAGGCTTCTTGTGCAGTAAGGGGCATCTGAAAAAGTCCCTAGTCTCTGGAGCAGCAGAAAACAAGCTTGCTCCAACCTCAGTATGACATCCCTTTAGATATTTAAGCATGGCTATCATGTTCCCTCTTAACCTTTTTTTTCCCCAGGCTAAACATATCCACCTCCCTAAACTGTTCCTCATAGGGCATGGCTTCCAGACCTCCCACCATTTTGGCTGCCCTCCTCTGGATATGCCCCAGCTTGTCAGTATCCTTCTTGAAGTGTGGTGCCCAGAATGGGACACAATATTCTAGGCGAGGTCTGACCAAAGCTGAATAGAGTGGCACTATTATTTCCCTCGATCTAGACACTATACTCCTATTGATGCAGCCTAGAATCACATTGGCTTTTTTAGCTGCCGCATTACAGTGCTGACTCATGTTCAGTTTGTGGTCCACTAAGACTCCTAGATTCCTTTCACATGTACTGCCATGAAGCCAGGTGTCACCCATCCTATATCTTCATACCATCACTTGCTGGTGGGAAAGCTGATCATACCATTCTGCATCACCCCACTTACCAGCATGACAGAAATTCATCATTCCAAGCCATAAAATTTGACTAGCTTTTAACGTGGGTTTCAGGAGCATTTACAGTTTGCGGCAATGGTACCATGATCACAGATGTGAATGCAAAGTAGTTACAAGTTGTATATCTAGTTTATGACATTGTAACTGCCTAACAAGATGCCAGCCCACATTGTTATTAATTTATGTATAGTGATCACAACTTTCTGACTATAATCTAATCTAAATCTAAAAGGAAGCATTTGTGGACTACAGCTTCATATGGATTAAAAATGTAAACTTTTCTTATTCATTCACATTTTTTTTCTGGGAAAAAAGATGGTTAAGGAGTGATATGATAGCCCTGTTTAAGTATTTGAAGGGGTGTCACATTGAGGATGGAGCAAGCTTGTTTTCTGCTGGTCCAGAGACTAGAACACGAAGCAATGGGTTCAAGCTCCAGGAACAGAGATTCCACCTCAACATTAGGAGGAACTTTCTGACAGTAAGAGCTGTTCGGCAGTGGAACACACTCCCTCAGAGCGTGGTGGGATCTCCTTCCTTGGAGGTCTTTAAACAGAGGCTGGATGGCCATCTGTCAGGGATGCTTTGATCGTGATTTCCTGCATGGCAGAGGGTTGGACTAGATGACCCTTGTGGCCTCTTCCAACTCTACAATTCTATGATTCTATGATTCTAATGTAGTTAGTACTCATTTCAGTTCATCAGATAGGTTAGTCCTTTATTTGGCTTTATTTGGTGGGCTTGAATGATTTATTCTTATTTATTCTAAGTTTTATTTTAATGTATTTTACTTTTCATTCTAACTTGCCTTACAGGGCTGTTGTGGGGATAAAGTCAAAAGGAGGAAAACTAGGCATGTCACTTTGAATTCATTGGGGGAAAAAGGCAGGGTAATATCTAACTATACTACAGTAGGACCCCTGTATCTGCTGATTCAATATCAGCTGATTCAGTTATCCCCAGGACACAAAACAGCACACCTACCATAGAGTCTTCCTAGAAAATGCTTAGAGAGGCATCCTCTCTAGATATTTTCTAGGTCCTCTAAGGCAAACTCTATGGTATTTTAAACCAGACATCTCATTGTTCATTCTCTGTTATCTGTGGTTTTTGGTATCCACACCTCCTCCGAATCAATCCCCCATGGATACAGGGGTCCTGCTGTAATAATAAATAATAAAGGCCAGGATTCTATATCAACTACATAGCTAAGTAGTATCTCCCAGCCTGACCCTCCCATCCCCAGTTACTAGGCAGCAGCTGCTGTGATTGACAGGAATTGGGCAGCAACTGACCAATGTTCCCACTCCCTCCTGTGAGTGATATCCATAGTGGCAGACAGAAAACAGGCTCCTTGTTGCAGTTCCTCCGTGCACTGGAGATCACTCGCAAAAGGGAGGTGGGTGGGAATGCCAGTCAGCTGCTTCCTGGACAACAAGGGAACAGATTCCTGTTGTTCATAGCAGTTGCAACCTGGGAAGTGGGGATTTTGGATGACTTTCATGGTCCCTAAGTATTCCCTAAACTAGGGAATATGTTGGGATCATGAATATGAACCAGTCACAGATATATACACGGTGGGAAATGTCTATACAAGGGGGGAAATGTGGATTGATGTGCAGTAATGAAAATTCAAAGCAGCTTCTATTTGTCTTAATGGTTTTTTGGTAAAATCTCGGGCATGCGAAGCTATTCTCTTTTGCTGTCCCAACGGTTATGCCTGTGAATCAAGATGGCAGGCATGAGTGAACTACTCGCATTTTTATTGTTGCCAGTTACCATCACAGAATAGGAGGGTTTTATATATATATATAAAAAGATATCTAAGGTGCAAAAGTGTGATATTCCACCTAAATAAATTTTAAAAAGAAAAGAAAAAGGCTGTTTTGTCACCTGAGCTCACAATTGCTAAAGTGAAAATCCAAGATGATAGTTCTGGCACTTGCCTTATTAGCAAGCTCCACCTGCTGCCCACATCCAAGCAATCAGCTTCCAGTTCTGTTCTTTCGCAAATGCAAATGAATACAAACCCAATTGTCCAAACAAGCAACAATGCACATTCTCTACAGAGCTTTTTTAAAAATATGGGAAAAATCTCAAAAGGCTTTTATGGTGGATTTGCCCCGCTTCCTCCTCAATACTGCAATCTGATGTGGAATGCCATTAGGATAGGTAGGATTCCAAGCAAATTCTATGAGGATTATTTTTACCATTAAAACAACCCCTAGATCACACATTTGTAACTGCCTTAGTGAATTCTGAGGCTTACCCCACTCCAAAGCAAAGCAGCAGTGCAGCAGGAAGGTTCCATCTTCTGTGCTGCCTTACTACACAATGTCATCATTTTTTTTTGTTCCAGTCCCATGGGAGACCAAGGTAAAATTGCATCTTTTTGCTAACTGGAAAAAACCATTTTTACCTCAGTCTCCCACAGAACTGGAACAGCAGAACTCCAGAAGAATGACAACACCATGTGGTAAGGCAGCACGGAAGACAGAACCTTCTTGCTGCACTGCTGCTTTACTTCGGAATGTGGTAAGCCCCTACATCCACAGTCATTTCCATTGCATTCATTATCTAAACAAAGAAATGCAAATGTATACTTTTATGGCAATAGATAGGATGACAGAGGGCTCTCCAGTGAAGTTATTACTAAATACCATCCTGCCACAAAAAAGTAATTTTTCTGTTTCAGATTATGTACATTTCTGTGCAGTAAGAACCTACAAACTTTTCAAACATTCTTCTTTTCTAGTTGGCTGCATATTTGTTGATGCACAAGATATTGATAGAAATGAAAAATAACATGGAGGTATATAATACATTTTTAGTGGCAATTGGACTTTTTTTTTTACTGGAAGGTAAGAAAGAACACATACTTTACATCATTTCCCATTTAAACTGAGCTTGGGATTTTGAATATCAATTCATCTTTTGATGTTATAAGTTCTGTTTGACTCTAAGCAGGAATTATAGGAACAGAAGTGGATGTTTATGAGACCCATAAAGAAAAGAAAATATGTCAGATATTTAAGTATGACAACTTTCATAAAGAGACACCTAAGTATAAGGTGCTTAAACATACCTTGAAGGGTGTGTTTTTTAAATAAGTACAAAGTTTTTAGACAATTCTTAGAGGACTTTTTTTAAATAGAAAAAGGCAGTGGTTGTATCAACCTGACTACAGCCAGGCTGATGGAACCACTATTCTGAGTTATAATGGCTTTCATATGATAGTGATAGGAAATGAATGACAACCTGGTTGCCTGCAGATTGAAACATATGGCTGCATACACATGCAAAAAATTGCATTGGAAGGCTAATGGCTCAATTGTATGAGGCCTTGTGCTGAGCAAGTGGCTTGCAGGACGAGGAGTAAGAATCATAGTGCTACTGTGAGGCTGTTAACTTGTCCATTTGCCCCACCACTTTAACCAAGCTTATGGTGCTGCTGCACTTCTGCTTCTTCTTCACCCCTGCACATCATATCCTGCTGCATAAGGATGTTCATTGGAGGAAGAAAGCTGTATTGTAGGTACAATGGGGCTAACTGGTGAATAGGAGGGAGCTGGTAGGCTCACAGTGTATGGGGTCTGATTTAACCCTTATGCAGGTAGGTGGGACTTTTTTCCTTTCTGTCTGTCTGTCTGTGTCTTTCTTTCTTTCTTTATATCCCACCTTTATCTCTGGGACCCAAGGTAGCTTACAACAGATTAAAACAAAGTACAGCTAAACTATATATGATACAAAAGTTTGAAAAACATTAAACACACAATTCTATTAAAAACACTAAATTAAAACAATGTAAAAAACACATTAAAACACACTAAAAAGGATAAAAGCCTAACATGCTCCATTAAAAGATCTTTCTGCCATAGTAAGGAGATTATCAGGCAGGAACAAAAAAAAAAAAAAAAAAAAAAGCATTCCTGTCCCACAATCTCCTCCCCCGCTCCTGTCCTGGTACGAGAACAAAAAGTTTCAGACCTACCTTATTCCCACTTCCACAGCAGCTCAGGAGTGAATGGGGTTCTAATGGAACTCCATTCACTTCCTGGAATGAAATCCTGCCAGTTTTCATGAGGAGATGAGAGTGCAAGATATTCCAATTTACAAAGAAAAATAAAACACTAAAAGTGACAGCAAACACAAAAACACACTTAAAACATTAGAAGTAACCCAGGGAGGGTACAAAAAAGTGTGTCACCTTGATGTCCCGATCTCACCAAGAAGTGTTCCAGCAGGGACCTCCCATTGACGCTGGGATCACACCAGTGAAATAGGGCACCTTTTCAGTCACATGAACATCCATGACAGAAATGGAATGAGGGATATATTGACGGCTTAGCTTATCAATAAAAATCAGTGCCGGTGGAATGGCAGCAGAATGGGTGCATAACTAGAGGGGAATGACGTCATCTGAAAAGCAAGCACTTTTGCGATCTCCTGGCATTGTTATAATGCTGTTTTTAGAGCACCTGATAATCTCCTAAATTAAGGGCCAAAGGCCTGCCTAAATAAAAAGGCCTTGCCTTCCAATAGAAAGACAGCAGAAAGGGAATTTCACAACTTTGGGGCAGCCACCAAGAATGCTGTCTTCCATGTCTTCACCAAATGTAGTACCTGTGATGGTGATTGGGATGAAGAGAAAGCAGGATGGCCACATTCATGAAGGGAAATGTGGTCTCTTCCAAATGGTCTGTATCTAAACTGTGTAGTCATCCAGAGTAATATTTTTTATAGAATTCATATGGAACTAGACTTCCAAGGCACACTTTTAATGACATTGAATAAATGTACTTAATAACTGATCCCCTAGATCAGCTTGGTGGAGCATACCACTTCACCAGCATACTCCTTTCCTCCTTCCCCATCCTTTCTGACCAACCAACATTTTCCATGTTGGCACATGCCCCTATAGCTAATTGCTGGCTGGGGAAGATGGGGGGGGGGTCTGGGTAGCATCTGGCTATGATCCTGCAGCCAGAGGAAGGGAGAAGATGTTATTCTTCTGGATCTCCAGTGTACTGACATGTACTTGTTGGAAATCCCAGGAGGAAGACATTTTCTTCTGTCTGTAGACCTGCAGCTGGACACTTCCCAAGTGATCCTGACCTCCCTCAGTCTCTACTTGTCCATGGGAGTGTGCTCCCATATGGAAACTGTCAGTTGCCCTGGATAGAAGTTGTTATGAAAAAAGGTACTAAATATTTTTTTTTCCTGCAATGACTTAAAAAAAAAAACCACATAGGAGATTACACTTGTTTATGTTACCAACAGGATTTCAGACATACTTCCAAGTTTCAGTCACCTAATATGCAGTCTTGTTGTTACTGACAAAGAACTGGCCAGAACAAAAAAAGTCTCAACAAAGCCATTGCATCTGTCTTGGGTACATTTTTTTTAAAGAAGACAAAGTGGGCTGGCACATATTAAAAAAAATCCACTTCCTACAAACATACATTTTCTGTATATTTGTTATTGGATATTACAAATACCAGTTGCTATAGGGTATGTTTCAGAGGAGACAACTGGCAAAACCACCTCTGAGTATTTCTTTATTCAGGAGTAAGTTCCACTGAGTGCAGTAGGGCTTTGTAGATGTTGTGTGCCTTAAAGTGGTTTCTGTATTGTGGTGACCCTAAGGTAATCCTATCACAGAATTTTCTTGGCAAGGTTTGTTCAGGGGAGTCTTACATGGCCTTACATGGAGGCTGAGAGAGTATGACTTGACCAGGGTCATCCAGTAGGTTTCCATAGCTGAGCATGGATTCAAACCCTGGTCTCCTGGTGTCTTAGTCCAACACTCAAACCACAATACCGCACTAGCTCCCAGGTAAGTGTGCACAGCATTACAGCCTAAATATCCTAAAGGGACCAGATCCCATCTGATCTTGGAAACTAAGCAGGGTCATCTCTGGGTAGTACTTGGATGGGAGATTTTCAATGAATAACAAGTGATGTAGTCTATATTTCAGAGAAAAGAACTGGCAAAACCACATCTTGAGTATTCTTTGCCTAAGAAATTCATGGAGTTACTTGAAGGCAAATGCACACATTATGGAATACCCTTGGTTCTGCACCCACAAAAACTCCAATGGACTTGGGATTTTTTTTTTCATATACTTTGAAAACAATAGAATTTTCATCAGTCATAAACCGCTCCTAATTAAAGTGCTCAGTGATATATTTTTTAAAAATCCCTAGATCAGGATTAATGAAGATTAGCTTGGAGTAAAACGATCTGTTTGCTGATTGTTTGGGAAATAGGTCAGATTTTTATGAGCCAATCTAGGAAAAATAAGGGCAGTTCATATATCAGTACTGTGATATTTATGTGCCCTTCTGTTCCATTGATTGGCATATGATGGGCCTCCTTCATATTTATTTCAGCAGCTACCACTTCTGTTTAAAGACAGGGTAGGAGTTATCCATACAGTCATGCTTCACTTGCAGCCATACAAGTTGCTGCTTGCAACACTTCAGCTAAAACTTATTCATTGGATTCAGATGTTTAGGGCTGGCTTTTATTAATTTAATGGGCAGCTTTAGTCAAAATAATTTGTGTTAACTTCAATGATAATTATATGAGGTACATCCCAGTACTACCTGCATGTTCCTTTGTACACGTTTTATATGAAAGTTTTGGGATATTTTCATGTATGTATGTATTTATAACAGCAGGGTTTAAGTGAGGTAAATGTAGCTTTCAGCATAATCTCCTTTGTGGCCCTCAAGTCAAGGGAGCTCACACACACTGAGGAATTCCATAGGTCTGTGCTCCTGGCTCTGTACCTGATATTGCACAATTTCCTTGCCCCAACCATGATTTCGCTATTGATCATGGATGTCAACTGTTAAGAAAGCTCAGCATATGTATCTCTATATGCCTCAGGGTAGGGGCCATAGCTCAGTGATAGAACACATGGTTTATATACAGAGAGTACCAGAGTCAATCCCCAACACCTCTGTATGGTGATAGGAAAGGATCGTGCCTGTAATTTTGGGGGAGCAATTTCCAGTTAGAGCCAATAGGAATTGCTAGAGGGACTTATGATGGGCTAAATTCAAGCTAGCCTCCTGTGTTCCTATGAAAAGTCTTCCACATGTGCTAAGACTCTGATCACATGGGTTTCTGTGCATATAGAAGCCTATGCACATGGACTTTGCTGTCTCATATATCCATGCCTACCAAGCAGATGTTGGGGGTGGGGTGCTAGGAAAATGCACATTGTAGAGGGAAGGTCCAAAAACACATACCCGTTGAACTTCTTAGTGTGTGCAGAACTAATGCACAAAGGGGGATTACTATGGATTTATGAAGTTTGGTTATACAAAGAATCTAATGCTGTCAAAATCTGATCAGAATTTCAGAACATTGGGTCTAGCTTTGTTTGGTTTTCAGAAAGTAAGCTAGATACTTGAATACAGATATTCCTACCATGTGTAAAGACCACAGTCTCCAATACTATGCTAACACTGAATTAAAGAGAAAGCCCATGTATACCACAACTTGTAATAATGGACATTCATTGAAATGAGTGCAAGATATAGATTGAAAGATACATTTACAAGCTGATACTACCATCTAAACGCTGGAACATGGTGCTTAAAAGAATAATAGCTGTGCTAGCAGATATTTTAATCTAAATCAGGGGAGGGGGTAAACTATGCTGGATATGGGGGGAATCTTTGCCAACTCTCCCATGACTCCAGCTGTGAGGGATGTTACTACAGGTTGCTTTTATACTGATTTTTGGCTTTTTCCTTCTTTTCCTGCCTATTTTTCTTTGCCTTTGAGAGGCTTTGGAGATCAGAGTCTGGGGGAAACAAAATTGCTGTATTTTACAGAAATTTTAAGCATTTTGGGCCACTCGGGAATGAGAATTCTTTTTTAAAAAAAATGGGTCTGGAGGCTTAGGGATTGCTGGGGGTTTCCAGAGGCCATGAAAGGGAATTGGCACTAAGTAGGCCACAGTTTTCCCACCCTTGGTCAAAATGTTCAAGACTTTTCTAAAAAATAAAATAAAATTATTTTTCTATATAAAAATCAAGTGTACAGATTATGTCTATTTTATTTTTATTTTTTTTTAAATTAAAGCTTTCCCCTATCCCCAAAGAGGCAATGTGTCTTTATTTTAATTCATGGATTTAGGTGTCCAGGAAGTTCACTATTCAATCCCCTAGAACATGTCTCTCCAAAGATGGTCATAGCTGTTTGGTGAAGTGAAAGAATTTTCCTTGTTCACAAAGAACAATTTTTTGTCTGTGTGTCTTCTCCCTTTGCAATTTTTACTTCATATGTTAGTATCTCCATTAGGGTGGTATTCCAAACCCTAGATAACCAGCTGTCAATTAAAGACTAAATGTTCAAAACTGAATGTGTATTTTTAGCCTACCTTTCTCCTGTAACTTGTCTCTAGCATTTAAAACAATATTCTAAATCTCTTTGAGTGCACATACTTTGAAGGACAGCATTCGTATAATACCCACATTGTCTCACTTTACATCTCTCTAAAAATTAAGTCCATTCTCTTTTCCAAATGAAATAGGTACAGCAAAATGAAGAAATCTGAGAAGATGCTCAAGCAGCCAAATTTGGGGGCATTCTCCATGGTGCTGATTCTCTCTCTGGGGCTTCCAGAAGTCTCCCTTGCATGTCCTCGTCCATGTGCCTGCTATGTTCCCACTGAAGTTCACTGCACATTTCGGTCCTTAGCAGCTGTGCCAGCAAGCATCTCTAAGCATGTGGAACGAATCAATCTGGGGTTTGTATTGCAGTTTTACTGTGGTGTTTTACATTCTTGGAGTATAATCTTTAGAGTTCATCCCATGTGTTGTTTAGTTGTAGCCTATGCAAAACCATTCAGTAGGGTTGTGATTTGATACCATTGCTGTATGCATCAAAAGCCATATACAAAAGAATAGTATGAATGGAACAAACTTTTTAAAACACTGTGATTTACATCTAATTGGCACTTTGGGATGACTGTGAAATGCCTCCAAATTCCATAAACTTTCATTCAGTGTATGACCAGCATGACATGTCAATAGTAACTCTGGAATACATTTGCCTCTGCTCTTTCTTCTATCCCCAATCTAATCATTTCATTTTCATAGAATATTAGAATAACAGAGTTGTAAAGGACTTCAAAGGCCATTAGGTTGAACCATCTGCCATAGAAAAATATAGGAAGGAACTTACTGTTGTTACATTATAGCATGATCCTCTTTCCCAAACATAATCATTACTGGTATGCTTTCTTTGTATAGTAGGACCCCATATCTGTGGGGGATTGGTTCCAGGGCCCCCCACAAATAAGGAATTCTGTGGATAATAGCTAACATACCCATTGCCACTGCTGCCACTGAAGCCATGCCGGGGGTGAAGGGAGAAGGGAGGTGATAACTCTCCTCCCCTCCCTCCCCCTCCCCCATTGCTATTGCCGCCACCAGAGCCATGCCAGGGGGAGAAGGGAAGTGAGAACTCCCCTCCCCTCCCTTCACACCCCCTGTCACCATTGTCACCACCATCTGGAAGCCTCCTCCTCTCCCTCCACCATCCACCCCCCCCTGCTGTCTCTAATCGCGGATAATTGAATCAGCAGATGGTGAATCAGCAGATATGGGGGTGCTACTGTATCCTCTTTTTTGAGGTCTACAATGACAATTGAATTTGGTTCACTCCCTCACTTCTTATTCATCTTTCTTCTGCCTTTCTTACAAAAAAAGCGTTATCTATCTAATTTTAGACACACTACATCTGGGTTCATGGCCTTTAAGGCTGTAGATTTTCTTCATATCCATGCCCCACTAGTTTTCCCTCCTTTTCATGCCCTAGTGTACTACTTTCCTTAGTTCATCTTCATCTTATTGTTACCACTGGTTTTTGCTCTCACCTTTTGTCTTACTGCACTGTGTCTGCTTTAGTGGTTTGGTTCTTCTGGCCCCATTAGGTTTCTTTCCAAACATTTTCTGCCTGTTTTTTGCACAGGCTTCTTAGTCCAGCAACTGTACCTTCTGTAGTACATGATTCCATAGGAAAATGATAGGTTGATCTTGGTAGTGACTTGAAAGGGAGAAAATAACCATGTGCATACCACAAAAGGCCGCACGGATGGACTGGCAGTGGAACCTGAGAAAGAAGAGAGAGATAAGCCCTATACAGACAGTGCTATTCACATGCAGCTGGATGGAGATTTTTTCCTTCCCATCTGTCATCCCGGCCATAGGTCATGTCCCAATATAGGAACCTGCTCTAATACTACTCTGGTGCTCCTTCCCCCACCCAATTGTTCAGGATTATATTGATATGCAATGATATATTCTATTAAGAAAAACCTAAATCTGGCAGATGGATCTGTAATATTTAGAAAATGAGCCTCCATGAACAAACAGAATATTTGAGATCAAATAGGTTGGAGAAGAGTTTTACTAAGAAACAATTGAAAGTGTGTCTACTTCACTGTTATGTCTCTGAAAGTATCTGTTGGGTAAATACTACAATGCCTTGGGAGTAATAAAGACAAGGAGCACTAATACAGCAACCCTGTCTTAGCTAGTCATGTTTAGCTTTTAGTGGGACAAGGCTATGGAGAGTTCTACTGTTGATGTGGCAACAAGGATTGTCTCAAAAAGTATTTAATCTCATAAAAAACGCTGTGCATCTTGAGTCATAACAACACACCAAAGTCTGTAATGACTCCAGAAGAAGGTGCTGACTGTGTGCCTGGCTTGTTGCATATATGGCTTAATTCATAACATTACTTGCCCATTTAGTTTCTGGCCCAGCTCCTGCTGGCTGAGGAGTCCTGGGAGTTATAGATCAAGAAAGTGACTTTTTGAAGCTCAGAATATTTCCTGAATGTTTTCATGTATATATAGTTCATTCAGACCCACTAGGCATCATGTAAATCATCATTCCCATTGGCCAGAGTAATCTTAAATGGGCAATCCATGTTTGCACTTGAGATGATCTTCATAAATTTGATTCTCATAGGGAAGCACAATGGCTTACATCCTGTTAGTTAATTATGATGGTGTAGGTCAGACTTAGGCTATTACAACTCACATTTATGGCTGTTGTTGTGGGTCGGGATTCTGTTCCAACCTATGTAACAACAAAGATCTTCCCCCAAACTCACTTTCTAAGCCACACAGTTCCCCCCAACACAGCTATTTCCATGTTGTCAGAGAGAATCCAGGTATCTTTCTGTCATAGGACACACTGCAAGGACATCATCTGCAGAGTGCTTGCAAGGAACCTTGGAGGTCTCTGTAGATGCCTGATGTAGTGCATTGAGCTACAGGAAAATAGCTGGACAAATTACTACTCATCCCCTCACTCTCCAACAACACAGAAATGCCCCTGCTAAGGGACTGCACTGATTACAAGATGAGTTTGGTGGGGTAACATCAGGAGACATACCTGCACAGCTATGTGATACACGTCTCTTGATTCAGGATCTTGGCCAATGTGACCACTTTTCACCTTACTGCAAGAAAACCATCAAAATCTATGCATTTTTTTTTAAAAAAAACTGTTCACATTTTTGCACATCTCTGGGAAGAAAGTGTATGTTTTTTTCACAGAAAACAGCAAACAATAATAATAATAATTGCACAGAACAAATCCAAAACTGTGAAGATTTTTCTCATCTAAGATTCTCCTCACCAGAATTTCCCAACACTCAAGAAACTGTTTTTTAATCATTTAAAAAATATTTTCCAATATTGTTACCATCGTTAGTTTGCACTACAGTGAAGGATACTAAACAGACTACCTGTTTATCTATACTGATTTCAGTGAGTTGAGTAAGTTAAAGAAAAAGCCAAGAAGACTCTATATGGTTATGCAGGCATGCACTTGCTCATGGGCATAAGGGATTTGGGTGTCCACCACATAAGCCCTACATTCGCATGCCTGGATGCATCCCAGATCTTTGCTCATTGAGCTGGTAGTCTATATCTCATTCAGCTGAGTATAATTACAGAGCTCCCATGACTGGGAACACAGCCTTATCAGTGAAACATCTCTCCTCCCAGCATAGCCCTACACATGAGCAAGCACACACCTGCATGGGATTTCTGCTTCCTGATGTGGATCAGAAACACCACAGGCCCCTTGTTTTGTGTTTCCCACTACATTAACAGTGGCACCATTGTCCAGTAATGTCAATTTGAGTTGATTGACTCAGAGTCAAGTTGCTCCAGTGAGTCAACTTGAACTCGAATCAACAATAAATGTCACACTGACTTGACAACTCGCGACTTGTATATTTCTTAGCAACTGACTTGCTGGCCTTGGTTTATTAACACAACACATTCATCCAGAAATGTTACAAAGCAGATATTGGTTTTCCTCTTTTGAACAACACTCCCATGATATCATTGCTTTTTGCCTACCAGTCACATGACTGAAATGGTAACAGTAAATGTGTTAGGTAATGGGTTTGAAGTTATAGAATTTCACAGAATCATAAAGCTGGAAGAGACCACGAGGGCCATCCAGTCCAACCCCATGCCCTTCAGGAACACACAAAGCACACCTGACAGATGGCCATCCATCCTCTGTTTAAAAACCTCCAAAGAAGGAGAATTCACCACACTCCCAGGCAGTGCATTCCACTGTCAAACAAGTCTTACCCTCAGGAAGTTCTTCCTAATGTTTAGGTGGAATATCTTTTCCTGTACTTTGAGTCCATTGCTCCATGTTCTAGTCTTTGGAGGAACAAAAAAGAAGCTTGCTCCCTCTTCAATATGACATCCTTTCAAGTATTTAAACATGGCTATCATATCATTTCTTAACCTTCTCTTTTCCTGGCTAAACATGCCCAGCTCCCTAAGCCGCTCCTCACAGGGCATGGCTTCCAGACCTTTCACCATTTTAGTAGCCCTCCTCTGACACGTTCCAGCTTCTCAATATAGGAAGAGTAATAACCATTGTGCTAGGTATGCTACAGAGCAATGATGACCAATATGTGGGCCTCCTGAGGATGTTGGACTACACCTCACATGACCCTTCACCTTTGGCTATGCTGGCTAGGGCTGATGGGAGTTGGAGCCCAGTATCATACAAAGAGACACAAGTTGATCATCTGTAGTAGTCCCTGCTGCAGCCATCAGATATATTTATTTGTTTATCAAAATTTAAATATGTCTTTTTATCTAATAAAATATATTAAATACATTTAACAATATATGCTAAAATAAGTATTTATTACAACATTTATATCCTGCCTTGTCTCATAAGATCTCTGGGCAGTGTACAATAAAATCAGTTTAAGAAATGATGAAGAGGGGATAAAGAGAGCCATGCAAGCCACTTCAAGATCACCAAAGGAAAAGCAGGATACAAATGTAACTAATTTCTTGAGAATGAGTGCATACCCACAATTTGTTCAGTTGTCCTTTCATATATATTTGCTGGGGTTTGGTTCCATGGGTGTCTCCATGGATCCTTCTAAATCTTTTCAAGAGCAGCGGGGACAGGATTCTGAACAGATCTCAAGCCCTGCCTCAGCCCATTGCCTAACCTGTTTGCTAATAATTTAATTGTTTTACTTAACTTTGTGCATGTCTTCTCGATTTTCTAGTTATTGAAACTCCACCCCTCCCCACACACACCCCACCACCACCACCACCTTTTTTCTGTTAAAGTTGGCTCCCAGATTTGAGACTCACCTTGGGACTTGATTTGAAAGTATCTTGCAAGGATTTGAAACTTGAAGGTAGAGACTTGATACTTGGAGTAAACAACTTTTATACAGCACTGGCAATGTCATTGACTGGGTAAAAACAAGGATGCAAGATAAGGGGGTACAGGTAAACCAAATTGTGTAAGAAGATTATATACAGAGGACAGAAGATATGAACAAGGATACCAAAATATATTAGAAGGGGATAAGTGGATTTAATTGTATATTCAATAGCTTAATATATTTACTTTGTGGATTTACCTTGTAAAATTAATTTGCCTTAATTGGTGCAATTTATTAATGATAACTATTTGATATTGCAATATGGAATTTAATCGGTGTTGGTAGTCAACATTGATTTTTGATGGTTAAAAATTAATTTATGACTGATAAAAAAATCTATTATACTATCAATTTACTATATTGACTATTTTTAAAGGTATCTAAGATAAAGATAAATTCAGTTTGGGATCTAAAGGATGATTAAAAACTTTACCCTTAATGAAGGTTAAATATTTTGAACTGAAAGAAACTGCAAGAATCTATTTGTATTGACTTTACAATCTAATGTAATCTTGTAACCTACTTGTATTGGCTTGATGAGGAATTGCTAAGTGAATATGGGAAATGTCTAAATTTGATTGCACTAATTAATTTGTTTAGAGGTGAATACTGATTATCCTTAAGGAAGGAATTTAAGTTAAAAATTTAGCCTAATGTAATATATAATTTTTGTACAATTGATTGAGAAACTTGGGATTAATTCTACTAGAATTGATTATTAATATTCTAAAAGGAGATAAATTTTGTACTAATGATTTGAATTTAGAGGGGTAAAGATAAAATTGCGAAATTGAGGAGACATTGATGTGGAAGAGAGTTGGAAAAGCGTAGGAATGAAATTTAAAGTATTGTTATAAGGTATCATAGTGACTTTTTGATACCTAAATAAACAAACCAGTAGGGTTGAGGTTCAAACAAAGGTAAAGGAAAGTATAGGAAACAAGGAAACTATAGTGAGAAGAAGAAAAGTAAAAGTAAAGTGAGATTCCAGCTGAATAAGTGGTATTATAAGGAGAGAGAGTTGAGAAAATCAGACAGAGTAAAGGGTGAGAAAGGGAGAGAGATTATAAACTGTAGATTAATTTCAAAGTTATAAAAAAAAAGAAAGGGAAAGAAAGAAAATCCCCTCAAATTTCAAGTGGAAGGTAATGTCCATCACTAGGAAAGCATTGGCTAAACAAAAAGAACAAGTGGAAAATATGAGAAGATCTTCATTCGACATGACAACTAAAATATCAGATTTAAGTCAGTTATTAATGTTGGAATTTAAAAAATTGAGAACAGAACTAAAAACTGAAATGAAAGATCTGAAGGGGGAGATACGAATGGATATACAAAAACAATTAGATAGTTTTGGAAACCAATTAGAAACAGTGACAAAGGATATATCCAAGATTACCAATGACTTAAAAGAAGTACAAGAAAAAAACTGCCAGTCTAGAAAAAAGAGCTAAATCTTTAGAGACTAGAGTGGAGCAAGAGGGAAGTTATAAACTAATACAGCAATCAAGAAACAGGTCCAAATGTATTAAAATAAGAGGCCTGGAGGAGGTAGCTAATGAAGATTTAACATCAAGAATTATACCAGTGATTGCGGAATATATAGGGTGGGACTGTGAACGTTTGGATTTGGAAATTGATAAACTGTATCGAATAAACTCTTGGATTGCTAAAAAGAATAAAACACCAAGAGACATAGTGGTATAATTTACCAGAGAGAGGACTAAAGATATTATAATACAAAGGAATTTCAAGGAACCATTGAAAATAGAGGATCAACCGGTAAAGATATTTAAAGATATACCATCACAAATCATTAAAAAAAGAAGAGAATATTCCTTCTTAACTACAATCTTGAGAGACAGAAATATATTCTATAAGTGGAACAAAACAGAAGGGGTAACATTGACATATAATTATAAAAAAATATGTACTTAACTCTATAGTTAAAGCGGAGGACTTCTTAAAGAAATTGCAATTCAAGAAAAGAGAGAAAAGTAAAAAAGAGAACTCAGGGGAAAATAGACAAGGGTATGAGGAAAAAACAAACAAAAAATAAATAGAGAATTAGTAGAAGAGAAAGATTACACTCACGACATAAGGGAAAAGAAAACAGGACAAACCCAAGCTAAACGAGAAATAAGGTTGAAAGAGAAATTATTGGGAAAACAGGAAGGGGGTAAAGTAAGAAATCAAGAACTGAGTGAAGAAGATGATAGCGAAACAGATTTGAGCCAGGAAGAAGAAGAGGAATTTAACCCTGAGAAAGAAGCTGAACAAGAGTCAGAAGAGACAATTTTGTACATTTTAAGAAGCTCTTTTTTTCATGTAATACTTTTCCTGTACCAATTTTGAAACAGATTTTTTTTAGTAAAAAATTAATTATTAAAACTGCTAAATGTTTTAATTATTATATAAATCAATCAGACCTTTGGTGATTAATCTATTATGGCAGTTTTTAATGACTGGGACTGTGTGAAGAGCATGCATATTTACAATTTTAATTTTGGGTTTTGCAGTGTCATGCAATAGTAAAAGACATGGAAATTTGAATAGTGCTTAGTTTTTGTTTATTTAAGAGCAAATTACATTATCTTCAATACAAATAAGACAGATACAGTAAAGGTCTGGTAAAATACAGATTTCTTTAAATTTAACGGAGTAATCCATAAAAGGACAGGTGATTACTCAATATGTATTGTGTAACCAGCTCACAGTCCTAGTTTCTAGACCCACCATTTTGCAATTGTATGCCAACTGTTAAATACCTAATTACAAGCTATTATACAAGCTATTGATGGAATCCCACCTGAAGTTTGGAAACACAGAGGTCATGCACTCCACGATAAATTCCACGAATTCCTTGTGAATTGCTGGGAAGAAGGGGAACTGCCATCAGACCTCCAAGATGCAGTCATCATCACCCTGTACAAGAAAAAAGGAGCAAAATCCGATTGCTCAAACTATCGAGGCATAACACTGCCCTCTATTGCTGGAAAAATCCTTGCAAGGATACTCCTGAACAGATTAGTTCCTGCTATTGCAGAAGAACTTCTCCCTGAAAGCCAATGTGGCTTCAGAGCCAATAGGAGTACTACAGACATGATATTTGCCCTTAGACAACTGCAAGAAAAATGTAGAGAGCAGAACAAGGGTCTCTATGTAACATTTGTCGACCTCACCAAAGCCTTTGACACCGTGAGTAGAAAATTTCTGTGGCAGATCCTGGAAAGACTAGGATGTCCCCCCAAATTCCTTAAAATGATTATCTTGCTACACGAGGGCCAGTGTGGTCAAGTCAGATATCGTGATGCTCTTTCAGAGCCCTTTCTAATAACTAATGGAGTGAAGCAAGGTTGTGTTCTTGCACCAACTTTATTTACAATCTTCTTTAGCATGATGCTCCAAAGGGCTATGGCAGAGCTTAAAGAAGACGATGGCATCTATATATGTTACCGTACTGATGGTAGCTTGCTAAACTTAAGCAGTCTGAGGGCTCACACTAAGACTAAACTATCTAGTCCGTGAGCTGCTCTTCGCTGATGATGCTGCCCTTGTTGCCCACACAGAAGCAGCACTGCAGCGCCTAACATCCTGCTTTGCAACAGCTGCAGAGCTGTTTGGGCTGGAAGTCAACCTGAAGAAAATGGAAGTTCTTTACCAGCCTGCACCAAAGGACGAACGTCACCATCCCCACATTGCCGTCGGCAAATCTGTGCTCAAGTCCGTTCAGCAGTTCACCTACCTGGGAAGCATCATCTCCTCAGATGCCAAGATTGACAAAGAGATCGATCACAGATTAGCAAAGGCATATAGTGCATTTGGAAGACTTCACAAAAGAGTCTGGAGCAATAAACACCTAAGGCAAAGTACAAAAATCAGTGTGTATAAGCCATTGTCCTGTCTATTCTCCTTTATGGATCTGAAACATGGGTCACCTATCGCCACCACCTACGACTCCTCAAATGCTTTCATCAGCGCTGTCTACGCACAATCCTAAATATACACTGGACTATGTGACGAATGTTGCTGTCCTTGAGCAAGCAGGGATCACCAGCATTCAGGCCATGATATTGAGAACACAGCTGCGCTGGGCAGGGCACATTTCTAGGATGGAGGACCATTGCCTCCCAAAAATACTACTCTACGGTGAACTCGCCACGGGTCAGCGTAAGAGGGGTGCTCCAAAATAGCGATACAAGGACTCCCTGAAACAACATCTCAGGCTTGGCCAAATTGATCACCAACAAGTCTTGAAGAGAAACGACAACGCAGAAAGAATCACAACCCAAAAACATCACCCAAGGAGACCTTCTGCTGTGCTTTCTGCAACCGGACTTGTTTATCTCAGATTGGCCTTTTTAGTCATCAGCGCGCTTGCAGAAAGTGTGGGATGAGTCCTTCCTGAATCTTCATTTGCAAAGAAAAGCCAGAGAGAGGCATTGAATCCTGTTGGTTAGTCCGAACTAAAGTAAACCCACTCAATGAATTGCTGAATGGTAAGTCAACACATAGGTAAATCCCATTGATTCAATGGGTTTACTTTATGTAGGACTAGCAACAGAATGCAGACCTATATCTGGAAATCTAGTACTATAGCTAATAGCTGTGGTTTCCTGCTTCTAGAAATGGTTTGGCTTGCATCCATTTGAAAATACCCTCTACAAACCTTTATTCATTTATTGTTATACATTTTGTTGGAATCCTCACAGATTTACTGGTTTTCCAGTCTCCATAACAAAAATGGATTGGATCTCTGCCACTGAATTATAACCCAATCACTTACAAAACGGGGGAGACGGGGAAAAGCCCACTTTAATTGACATTTCCATGTAATTAAGTTCCAGCTGAATTGCATTTGTTTTATTTTAATTTATGGCCAAAGAAGCATTAAATTGACTTTAGTACCCATATATGAAATGCCAGGTAAGGGCACATGGCCTTGTTAAAATGCTTCATTAATATGGTCAGCTTGCATATATGATTTAAGAATAGGCCAAAGTTACCTAAAAGGTTAGGTTTTCCCAGCACAGAATGATGATTCATTGCAGAATATATTTAAATGTGGTTTTTTTCCCCCAGATTTAACAGCATCCAGGCTATATCTGAAAATTCATTTGCAGGCCTTGCAAAGCTGGAATTGCTCATGCTTCATGGAAATGACATCCAAAATATACCCAATGGTGCCTTAAAAGATCTGACATCATTACAGGTAGAATCATAGTACATTTTTTTTAAAAAAAGAAATAACATCAGTAATGGCTTACTGCTCTGTTCCCAAAGCTCAGGTGTGCATGCTTGGATTCTTGTAAGGTCCCTGAACTCTGTGTGAACAGAGGAGGAGTGATTCATGCTGGAGAAGCCATATGGATAGATGGGCAGAGTATAATGTAACACTGAAGCTAAACTCATACTTGCAAATACCAGAGGCTTATGATTTTGAAGTACATTTATTGGTGCTTTTTTTTTTAAAAAAAAAAGTGCAGTAGAGTAGCCATTTTTATTCCTTAAGCTTCTAGAAAATCTTGAATCAGTCTCATATTAGAGTTCTTTATTATCAGTCATTTTCTTCTTTTTATGCCTCAGTCCAGATGAAGTTATATTTACAATACACACCCATGAGAATCAGTATCCAAAATTAAGTCCCATTGATTTCACTAGCATAAATGGATAGCTTAGGACAGTGGTTCTCAACCTGTGGGTCCCCAGATGTTGTTGGGCTACAGTTCCCGGAAGCTCTCTGAGGTCTCACCTTGACAATCAAGTGGTCCTCCCAGTCATTAGTGAGGCTGTAGGATTGAACTCACAGCCTCACTAATGACTGGGAGGACCACCTGGCTGTGAAGATGAGACCTCAGAGGGCTCCTGGGAACTGTAGCCCAACAACATCTGGGGACTCACAGGTTGAGAACCATTGGCTTAGGATATTATCAGATGACCTAAATATCCCACAACAGGGATGCCAGGAGATCTCGAAAGGGCTTCCCTTTCAGACGTCGTCATCCCTGTGTTGTTATGCTCCCGTGCCCCTTTCATTCCACTGGCAATCCTTTTTATTTACAGGCTAAGCTGTGAATTGACCTGTCGTTCCATTTCTGTAATGGAAAAACGGGTGAGCGAAAAGGTGCCCTGTTGTGCTGGCGCAATGCCAGCATCACTGGGAGGTCCGTGCCGAACATTTCCGGTTGAGATAGGGACATCGAATTAAGTGACACACTTTTTTTTACCCTCCCTGAGTTACTTGGGTTTTTTAAAAATGTGTTTTTTGTGCTTGGTGTAATTTTTTGCCATTTATTTTTCTTTTTGAATTTCCTGCACAATCATCCTCTTGTGAGAATGGCTGGGATTTCCTTTCCAGGAAGTGAATGCAGCTCCTTGAGAGCTGCATTCACTCCTGGGCTGCCAGAGGGGAGGGGACACAATTTTTGTAGTGCTATTAAGGTTGGTCTGATTTTTTTATTATTATTAAACTATTACAGGTTTGGGGCAGGAGTGTGGCGGGATAGGAGATAGTGAGACAGGGATGCTATATTTGTCCCCATCTGATAATCTCCATAGTTTTCCTAGGCTGGGGCCTCTGTATTGTGTTCTTCATGTGTTCTTCAGTAGTGTTGCATCCCTGTTAAAAGCATTGACCAACTCATTTCCCTGACCATTTAGGTATTCAAGATAAGTTACAACAAGCTGCAGGTTATAACCGGTCAGACTCTCCAAGGGCTTTCCAGCCTAATGAGATTACACATGGACCACAACCGCATTGAATTCATCCACCCAAATGCTTTTAATGGATTAACTTCCCTTCGACTTCTCCATTTGGAAGGAAACTTGCTCCAGCAGGTCCATCCCAACACATTTTCTACCTTTGTAGTCCTTGATTACTTCAGGCTATCAACAATCAAGCACCTCTACTTGTCTGAAAATGCCCTCAGAACACTGCCTATGGGCATGTTCCAAAAACTGCCACTCCTAGAGAATGTTTACCTTCATGGGAACCCTTGGTCCTGTGACTGTAGGTTGAAATGGCTTCTTGAATGGAATGAGAACTCTACAGGTAAGAGAAGGTCATTGTTTATTATAATCTCTGAGAAATTATCCCTCTCCCCTGAATTTGCCCAGAAATGTTGAGGGTTTTCTTCTGGTTCTACTTAAACTTTGGCTCATTTATTTATTTCTAAAATATAGTTCTCCTTTCTATAGTTCAGTGTACCAGGCAGTAAACTAGCAATAAAATCCCTGTGTCATTGTTGTTGCTATTGTGTGCCTTCAAGTCATTTCTGACTTATGGTGATCCTAAGGTGAACCTGTTACAGGGTTTTCTTGGCAAGATTTATTCAGGCAGGTTTGCCTTTGCCTTCCTCTAAGGCTGAGAGAGTGTAACTTGTCCACAGTCACCTAATGGGTGTCCATGGCCAAGCAGGGCTTTGATACCTGGTCTCCAGATTCCTAGTCCAATTCTGAAACCACTACACCATGGTGGCTTTCCCTGTACATACATACTAAATTAAGTCAATACACTTGAACTAGCCCGGTAATTTGCACTCAGCCAAATTGGGCATCACATATATATCAAAGTCCAGCTTTAAAAGACCTGATTTGAGGGCTTGATTCATTCCTGAATTTCTGATGTTGTACAACATTTGATGTTGAACAGACTCAGCTTGGTTTCAAGCAGGGAGGTATTTGTCCAGAAATCACAGAAGCTCTGAAGTCATAAATAAGGTATTTTGCTCAACAATTTCTCTGTGGCACTGACTGGGGCCTGATCTGTTACATGTGGCAAAATTAAATGGAAATGAAGTGGCAGAATTTGGGTATGAGAAAATGGATTGTATGGTTTTAGCCTACAAATAAGGAGAGAAGTACATTGTTATTGAATGTCCCCTTGTTGTAGGCTGGATGCTATCTCCATATGTAAAACTCTTTGGTATGTTTACTTTCCTAGTGTGCTGATTGGCTGCTTAGGAAACATACCCAGCCAATCACCACCCACATGTAAATTCCCTCCCCACCTCACAATCCACTCCTGCCACTAAATCTGCATTTACACCCCCAGCCTCACAAGGACCCCTCCCTCCTCTCACTCCCTCAGCCACTCACCACCTACATGTAAAACAATGTAATATTTTTTTTCTAAAATAATAGCATGTAGCTGAACTGTGTGAACCTTTCAAATCTACTATAATGGTGAATGTTATGCTGGGTACAGCTAGCATTTTGTATACAGTTGTCCCTTCATATTTGCTGGGGGTTGGTTTCAAGACTCCCCTGGATACCAAAATCCATGAATATTCGAGTCCCATTATATGCAGTGGCATAGCAAAATTATGTCCCTTACATAAGCTGGCAAAATCAAGGTTGGCTTTTTAGATTATTATTCTTTTAAGAATATATTCAAGCTGTGAATACTTAAATCCATGGATACCAAATCCGTGGATACGGAGGGACAACTGTAATTGCTTTGCAAATTAAAGACTCTAAAATTAGTGGGGGATAAAATGTGGAAGTGCTCATATATGCTGTGTTAATGGATATGATGCATCAAAGGGTTAAGTTAGTTAAGATTGTTAGCTCTTAGTAGAAAGAATAGCTGACACTTTCATCTGAGCATTCAGCGAAATAATTGTACTAAAATAGCACATCCATGTGCATAAGGGAAATTTGCATGTGTGGATGTCCCCACTTGAATTCAGTCTAATTTAGCCATGCCTTAGGGTAGGGTAAGCAAACTTAGGAACTCATAGGAAAAAACTAGAAGAAGCAAGCCAAGTGATATTCATTGGCAGAATCACCTGAGTCAAGCTTAGTAGCAGGTAGCCAGAAATTTTCCAAGAAATCAGGCACATTAAAAGCTTGCCACCTATATCAACAGGTGATGCAGTCAGAGTGACTGGCAGTGCCTCTCTGAGTAAAATAAAGTCAGGCACACTATGGTAATTGGACCATAAAGAAAGAAAGAAAGCCAGTTGGGACTACACAAGCCATCTTCAGACAGACAGAAAGCAAGCTGTCTGTGACTGCTTCCAGTGGTTACTCACATCTGGCTGACTCTAACTGCTGTTGCTTGTGCTGTTCCTAAAATAAGTACCAGTTCTGAAAAAGCTGGTTATAGCTAGCCTATGAGGTACTGCAATGTCTATTATATCAGATGCCTGTTAAGAGAGATGTGTAGATTCCTTAACAGATGACACTGTGTGAGATGTTTGATTCCTTATATGTAATATAGAGTGAACTGATAAGATGGTGCCTAGATGATATACTGTACTGCCTATGTGAGATGATGGTTCTCTCCAAGAGGAGTGGATAACAGTGTGAACTATTTCATTACCTCAATAGAATTGTTTACAAAGCTGCATGTTTATTCAAAGTTTCCCCAGACAAATTGAGAGTGCCCCAAAATATCCTGTAGCATTGCAGAGGGGTCTGCAGCATGCAGAGGTATCCATGCCACAAGCTGCTTTATTTCAACAGTTGTGTGTTCAGCATTGCATATTTGAGAAAATTATGATTGCATAGGTTGAAATTGGACTCAGAGCCCTTTATGTTATACACCAATTCCACTGTAATTGCCAAGGTTCTGTCTATGGAAACCTGGGATTTGCAGCATAGGGTGGGGTATTCAAAATTCTCAACCAAATAACTACAAACTGCAAGATTCCATAGGATGCAGACATGGCAGTTAACCTAGATTCATAGTGCTATAACTCCATAGTAGGAAAAAGTGCTGAATTAATCACTTGTTAATCCCACTGAAATCAACAGGGTGAGTTAATTGTGACTCATAAAAAGTCTTCCATTGATTGGACTGTGACTAAGGTTAATGGCTAAATTAGACTGGAATTCAAGTGGGGACATGCATACATGCAAATTTCCCTTATGCATGTGGATGTGCTATTTTAGTTGCTGCGGGAACTGGTATTTCTATCCTCTCCGTGCAGCCCCCTCACACACATCCCATGCTTGAACATGAACAGGCAGAATCAGAGAAATGTCTGTCAATCCCCTCCCCCAGCTAGATGCACAATGATTACAGAAACACTGAAACCTCTGGAGGATCCCCACCTCTGGAGGATCTCAGCGCCGATGTCATCATAGTGCATCCAGCTATGTGGGGCAGATGTTCTCTGATCCTACCTGTTCATGTTGAAACCTAGAATGCCTGCGTGAGGCAGCTCTGGGACATTTTAGTAGGCTGTGGGCAGGGGGTATACAGGTCAGTGTAATGTAAGGCCACATGCAGATATTTATGCTATGCTGAAGGGATGCTGAATTGAAACCTAGTCTGGATCTAACCCAGTATATCTACTAGGAATTGGTTGGAATGACTATATCATTACTATACCGTTCTGAGAAGATTATCAGACGAACTGTCTGATAGTGTCCCTGTCTCACCACCACCCCACCCACACCACTCCTATCCCTGTTCCTTTTAAAAAAAAAAAATTAGGCACCTACCTTATGCCGCAATAAGAACTGCTCCTCCTCCCCTCAGCCCTCCGGGAGTGAATGTAGCTGTTGTAAAGCTGCATTCACGCCCCATAAAGCAAATCCCGCCTGTTCTCGCGAGAGAACGATTGCGCGGGAAATTTAAAAATAAAAAGTAAAGCAAATGTCAAAAAAGAAAACAAAGCCCCCGAACACCCTAAAAATTAAACAATTAATCCAGGGAGGAGGAAAACAAGGGTGCCACTTGCCTCCTTGCCCCAATCGCACCCAGAAGTCTTCAGGAGGAACCTCCCACCATAGCTGGCAGAGCACCAGCATAATGGGACAACTTTTCACAAGCCTGTTATTCTGTTATAGAAGCGAAACGGGTGATCTATTGACAGATTAATCCATCAGTAGAAGAGAATGCAACTGGAACAGAAGGTGCATAGGAGCAGACCTAGACAGGGACTTCATCTGAAAAGAGAGCCCTTTGTCATCCCTGTTCTGGATTTAAAAGGTCATCTGATACTCTCCTAAATCACAATAATTTTAATTCTAATTTAACAAAGAAGATTTATAATCTTTTGTCCAAAACTGAAACATATACTGTTTGCTGCATCTCTGAAATGCCCTGTTTGTGGGTTTACCATGAGCACCTAAATGGCTACTGTGTGAACCGAGTGTTGGATTAGAAAGGCCTTTGGTCTGATCCCAGCATGTTCTTATGTTTTTAAAATCTATTCCTAGAGGATGGGGGGAGCGGGCGCAGGGAGGCAACCCAAATGAACCAAAAGAATTGAAAGCTGTAACCATTATTGCTTGCAGAAAGAGCTGTATAAAATTTTGAATTATGTTGTTAGATTGTTCTCTGCCTTTCCACAAAGAGGGGCCCAAGGTGGAAAGTGGGGGCCATAGTCCAGTGGGGTTGTTCTGCTAATCAAATGGCTTCCATCAGCAAACCCAGAATGGAGGCAAGCCACTTAACCTCTGTATGTTAACAGCATGTTTAGACTTCCCTACTAGAACGGGTTTTTGGGTGACACAAATTGTATTTAGCCAACCTTTCATTATACATGTGTACTTAATGTTTTTAACCTTATTTTGTGAAAGCTGTAGCTTTTAAGTAGTATGGAAATTCAGTTAATAGCAAAGAAAAACAATTATAAAAACACACAATAGATACTATTCAGTCCCCATAATAAACAAAATTCAAATTAAATAAGCAGTCCCACAAGTTAAAAAAATATATAAAATCAGATAAGAGCAGGTACAATATCAAAATAAGGGAAACCTATCCAAAACCTAATTGAATTTTTAAAAATACAAATATAAGCACAAAGCAGCAGAAGGGAGAATAAAAACAAATTCAATTAGTTGGCCACGTGGCTTTTTTCACATGCAAAAATAAAGGAGGAAGGAGGACAGAAGTGAATGGTTTGGATGAGGTTCTCTCAGTAGAGACTTCAAAGATCTGGGTACAGTCACTAAGGCCATCTCTCAAATTAATTGGGTTTTCTACTGCATCATTTCCACCTTGGAAACAGTGGTTCAGTGAGGTAATTTTTTCCTGCAGACATAACAGTATTATGCCCATCCCTTCAAATGGAAAGCATTACTATCTCTACTTTGAAATGTAATAACCCAGCCTTGCTGCATTTGGGGGCTCTTCTCACTCTGCTGAGTTGGGTTTGAGACTCATTTCCCAAAGTCCTCCTCTATTGGAACTACTGTTTGGGAACCCGGGGCTGTTACACACTATGAGTTTATAGCATTCTGATGCCACTTTAGAATTCTTTGGCTGAGAATTGTGAATATCCTTCCCTGAACTGAATTCCATAAGATGTTTCCATGGCACTTGAAGCTGAATCAGAGTTCTATAAATGTGCAGTCTGAAAGGGCCCCAGGTATTTCCAAACATCAAATACTCTACCAGAAATAAATGTGAATGAAGTAAATTTTGGGCTCAACCTGTTCAGCTGAGAAATGTCAAAGGAGATAAGTCATTTTTTTAAAAAAAATGCTGCATTAAGTAATCTGAAGAAAGGTATGTAGAAAACTAGACTCATCAAAACCAAAAGCCTCTGTGAATGTTCATGCTTTAATGTTTGAAATAGCATATTTCTAGCTTCCATGGTTGCAGAATTAAGGCTTAGGAACCAAAGGTCTATTGCACTTTCTGGTAGATAGGAGCAAGTATGGTAAGCCAATATTTAGGAGAAGCAAACCCTGTCCTTCTTGTTTCATTATTTTATCTTTTGTTGGAGTCCGATTTCCAGTCATATCCTTAAAATCAGGGGCTCAGAATTAAACCAGAAGTTAGTTGCTGGCTTCTCCGAAACTTGTTTGTGAAATTGGTTGGGTGTGAGTGCTGTATTCTCATCCAGTTTAAAACATAAAAACACAATTCTACACTACTTGATTTGTAGAGTGCTTTTCTTTAGTTTTCTTTTTGTCTTCCAGGTATCCTCAAGTGTAAAAAAGACAAAGCCTATGAAGAAGGCCAACTTTGCCCCAAGTGCACCTTCCCTAAGCAATTCCAAAAACAAGATATTCAAAATGTAAGAGATATTTCCTGCACAAAGCCCATCATACAATCCCCACTGAAACAGAACATCAGCCTCAAGGAGGAGGAAGAGGAAGAAAATGACAGCTCTGAGCTTCCCATGGAAGAATTTCAGCTATCTCCTTGGAACATTACCTTGAACTTGACTGATGAACATGGAAACTTAGTCAATCTGAACTGTGAAATCAAAAAACCAACAGACTCGACCAAAATTCAGTGGAACCAGATCTCTCCTCGGGAAATTGAGGTTAACGCTACCATTTCCCTGGATCTGGAATGCCTCATGAGCCGAGACAACTATGAAAAGTTGTGGAAGCTTATTGCTTATTACAGCGAAGTGCCTGTCAAGTTAGAAAGGGAGCATGTGCTCAGCCATGAACCAAAATTAAGCTATCATTACAAGCAAGGTTCTGATTATGATGCCCTTTACTACACAGGTGTCAAAGGGAGAATCCTTGCTGAGCCTGCCTGGGTGATGCAACCATTGATACACATCCAGTTAAACAGACGCCAGAGTACAGGGAAAAAAGTAGTGCTCTCTTTTTCTACCAGAGTTTCTCAGACACTTCAGATCCAACAAAACAGACAGCAGAGAAGCAGCTGGGTTATGATAGAGCAAGACCAGCACACAAGGGCTGCTCAGAGTGTAGTAGAAGGTTCAGATACTCAGCTGAGTTGCAATGTGAAAGCATCAGAAAGTCCTTCCATTAGGTGGATTCTTCCAGATGGGACTAAACTGAAAGCTCCATTCAAAGTGGAAGATAGCAGGTATTCTGTCCTCAGCAGTGGTCAGTTAGTCATCAGATCAGTGGCCTATGCTGACTCAGGCACATACCACTGTGTTGCTCAAGTGAGAAATGATATAGACTCAATGTCCTACAGAGTTCAAGTGCAGCCTCCAGTCATTCAGCCAGCTGACTCGGAGACAACAAAAGTAGAAAAAATTGTGGGTGATCCCATACTTTTGCCTTGTAGTGCAGTTGGCATACCAGATGCTCACTTAACTTGGATACTCCCAAACAGCCATGTTCTTCATGATTTATCAAACTCATCCAATGGATACCTGTTGCACAATGGCACCTTGCTCATTCCACACAGCCATGTCAAGGACAGTGGCTACTACAGGTGTGTGGCTATCAATCAACAAGGGTCAGACCAGTTCTCTGTTAAAGTAACAGTCAATAAAATGGTATCTGATAGATCCTCAAAAAGGGCAAAATTTAAAAAGCACCCTGGTTCAAGGATCTCTATAAAAACAAGGGTGCAGACCATAGAAGATGTTGAGGGATCAGGTGGTGAAGAATCTGATGATATTCTGAGCAAAAATATCCATCTGAAAGACCATGAAGTATCCCTTAAACAAAAAAATGATCATGTTTCTCCTGCCCAAATTAAAAAGAACAAAAAAGGAAAGCGCAAAATGAAACTGTGGAAAGGCATGGATAGGACTGAAGAGATCAATGTTGCGGAGGGTCGTAGGGTATTTGAATCCCGAAGGAGAATAAACATGGCAAACAAACAAATTAATCCCCAACATTGGGCCAATATTTTAGCAAAAGTCCGAGGGAAAAATCTTTCTAGAACAACAGCAGCAGTAGTTCCCCCTTTAAGGACAACGACAGAGACTCCATTGGTACATCAAATCTCCAGAGTTCCTTCTCCGCCCATTGCCAGCCCCCCACTAAATACTGCTGTGGAAGTCAATGGAGATGAGTCTTCTGCAGATATGTCACATTTGAGTGAGGCAGAACTATTCCCAGTCACATTTTTCCCCAATATGAACACACAGGATAACCATCAAGAACGAACACATTCTCTAGCAGTGAGTACCATGTCTTCCATAGAACATAAACCTTCCAGCACGGCACAAAGTGTGTATAGGTTGGAAACAATTTTCACAAAGGATACTCAGTTCTCTCAAAATGGACAGACCCAGACTTGGGATCACAGTGAAGCAGAGACAGACAAGGTGAAATCAGCAGAACTGGAAAGCATAGATGATTTCACCCAAGGGTCCTCAAATGAAGAAATTATAACTAGCTTGCCTTCCATTCAAAGCCCTATGGTAACAATAAGCAGTGGTGATATGGCTACACATTATACCTCCTCCTCTTTAGCTCTATCACCAGTACCTTCTTCCATTTCAAAAACCCATTTCTCTGAAGGCACGGAAACATATTTCCAGGAAAAGAATATAAATGAGCTAGATAATGCTGCAATCTCTGTGCAGTCTCTGGTTAACAACAATATTAATTTGAAAGCCACTACTCCCTTACTTACTTCTGCCTCGCCAATGATACAGTCTGTTTTTAAAGAGGGGGGTAAAATAGATCATCAGCAAGTAAGCATTTCTTCAGACACATTTGGCAGTTCTGAAAGTACAGTCCTTGAAAACACAAGTGCTCAAAAACCAGAATCCACTTTTACTGTAGAAAGTACCATTGGTCCATTCAAAGATAAAGTATGGAGAATGGCTACTGCTGCTACTAACAAGGTGACCACTGTGTCCGTGATTACAGCATCTGAAAGAAAAATGACTGCTTCTGAGCCACAGGTTATCCAGCATCCCCGGAGACGAACATATGGGAGAAAGAGATTTAGACAAAATAGGTTCAGGAGACCAAAGCTTATCCCTTCTACTGCCATTACTGTAAAGGAAATACCTTTTATTCAAAAAATATCTAAAATGGAAGCTGCAACACAGAGTTTTCAAGGTTCTACTTTTAACGACCATCAGAAACCTGCTGGTGAAACACAACAAGCAAATGAATATGTACCTTTAGAAATCAGTTCTTCATTAACTACAACTGTTACTCCTTTGCAAAGGCCCACCAAGACCCAAGACACTGAAGCAGCTTCAATTCTTCAGGTTTTTACTTCACCACCCAAAACACCTGTCACTCTTTCTAATGGTGTCAAGGATCCCAAAGGTCACCACATGGTATCAACCCAGGATTCACCAACTACAGCTCCCATGAAACAGCTGTATTTATCTCATCAGTCAGAGCAGCTGCTTACGACACCTACAGACAATGAATTAATCAAAGTTTTGGAAGGTAATACCATTAGAGCAAATAATGAAATCACAAAGGCACATAGAACAAGAATTTCAGTACCTATACAGACTTTTACTAGCTCATTGTCACCATCTGACTTGAATTTCTCAATGATTCCAGAATTTTCTGAAGAATCTCTTCCTTTTGGCTCATCAGAGAATGCACTTAACTCAAGAGTAGCTCTGTCAAGACCTCCCAATGTACAACACATGACAACTATTAAGGACACAGAGGAGCACTTTAAGGCTCTTCCAACTGCAGGTGAAGTGCATAATATTTCAGAAACTCCACCAACGACTACAGTTGAAACATCTTCCCATCAGAGGGAAACAATGATTTTGTCTCATTATAGTACCATGGATGATCACCTTTTCACACCTACTGAAATGAAAGGAATCATTAATCCTTGGCAAAGTAGAATATCCATACTCCCATCCTCGAAGGAAAGTATTACTCAATTGCATGCTCATCGTGATCAAACTGCTGTATACAGAAGTGGAAAAAACTATGCTCCTGTTTTACCCATTACATCTATACCTTTAGCTACAACTCTTCTTCCATTAATCCAGAGCACTCTTACTTTGTCTGATCATTCTTCTACAAAGAAAAATTACACATCTGGCCAACCAGCACATCCAGACAGCAAAGGATCCACTGTGGACAATATTAGGGCTAAACTTAGTTCAAGACAAAATGAACTCTCCACTTTCCATTCAAACCACAACAGAATCACCACACAACAAAAGCAAGGGCAATTGAAAGAACCATATGCTGGTAGATTATACAACAGCCTCAGTCCAAATATTCCTAGACAGCCAGTTGGAGTGATACCTATTTTTAATCAGCCACCTGTTTTTGTACCTCCAAAACACATTCCTGCAAGAGGGACCATGAAAGCTCCATATCTCATGGTGCCAGGCCTATTCCACCATTTTGTGACTCAACAGGTCCCCCTTCACTATACCAACAAACCTGAGATTACAGCATATGCAGCACAAACCACACAGGACAGAAAAAACTCTTCACACACAGAGGCATTCCCCACCACAACAGCTGCTCTGTTATTCAGACCTAAGATGCATACTCCTAGCAAATACAGCAACCCGGGTGAAGCCCGATACACTATTCACTCCAGGACTTTTGCCAATAACTACCTTCCTGAAATCAGAGAGAAGCCCGGAAGAACAATAAATCAAGCTGCACCATACTTTCCAAATTCAAGAATACCATTCCTGATTAACAGAACCAGGGTGTTCCAACACTTAGGAGTAAACTCTAAACCAGTGGTACCTAATGTGCGTGCCCCAGTGAGCACCACTGAGAAGAAATTTCTCCCACCCACCAGGACTATAACACAAAGTACTCCTCTAAAAGCCACAGTAATGCCAGCACCTCCCATTTCCTTGGTGACTGTACAGCCAACTGCAACTGCCACACCTACATTCCTCACTCCAAGCACTAGATCTCAGACAACTTCAAGCCAGCCATCTTCCAGAAACAGCTATCATCATAATCCAAATGTATTGTTTGTGCCTAAACTGGGAGGAGTTACGCCACTGAATCCCAGCATCATGCAACCTTCCACACATTTCAAGACGCAAGGAGAACGACCTAAGATTATAACAAAGAAGGCAAACAGTATATCCATCCTTGCTGAGTCAGATGCTATTATCCCATGTGATGCCACAGGAGAACCCAAGCCACTCCTTTCCTGGACGAAAATTTCCACAGGTAAGGTTTTTGATGCAGACACATTAGGACATAAAAGCCATAGCTTTCATTCCTTTCCCCCAGTCCTGCAAAGACAGCATGCTTTATTTAAAATAAGTCCTGTATAGGAAGTATAGTGCCTATTTCCTGATTATTTTTGTTGTGTACTGATTTCTTTTAATTTAATTCTGGGGTTTAACTAAATATATTCTGTCACAGCTCTTCACCGATCCAGTAAAAGAGAACCATGCACCGTGCATACAAGTATCCTTCTTTGTGCATTGCTCATCCACAATACAGGTGTACATCTGGGTGACCATTCTCATCTACACTGTGATGCTTATGGAAGCCCTGTCAAATGAGTTAATTAAGTGGTAGGCAACCTGGCACCCTTTAGATATTATAGGTTAAAGTTTCTCTAAGCCCCAGCCAGCATGCCTAATGGTTAGGCATTCATCCTCATTAGGTAGATAAAGAACTTGTATCAAGTGAGTGCTGGGATATATATTTTTAACTGTCTGGGAGTTGCAGTGTTTTGAGGGCTACACATATTGTTTTTCCTGAAACCACTGAAAATTCCATTGCTGGTGGATGTGCCAACCTATAGACAATCAGATTATGTCACTTTTCCTTCTCTCCATCAAGGCCCACTTAAAAGAATGGGTTTGCTTTTTGGTCCTATCAGTTGGAAATAAAAAAGTGGCCAAAAGCAATAAATTTGTTGGCACATTAAAAAAAAATCTCAGCTGTTTTTTTTTTTTTAATATGCCCTATTGTACACACAAGTGACTAAAAGTATGGGCATTGTAATAACACTACAGGTTAAGATGCCATGAAATGCTTATCTTGTATGCAGTGGAGGCATTGGGAGGGATGCAGAGAGGCAAAACCACACTAGGTGACACAGTGAGCGGGGAGGGTTGACACCAGCCTTAGTGAGACCACAGCTTGCATGTCTAGTTCTTTGTTAATTTTTCAACAAAACATGACCCTGGGAAGATTAAAATATATTGTCCCAGTGGATTAAGATTAAGGAAGCTGTAGTCAAAAATATTTGGAAGATACCAGCTTGCCTACATTGGGACAAGATGCTTCTTTTGATGAAAATAGGAAAAAGCACAATTACATCCACAAATGTGAGTTGACTACCTATATTTGGTCTTTATCTCAGCACATATTCTTAGCTTCAATGTAGGTATTCCTGTGCAATCAAAGTTTCTGAGTTGTTTTCAGTACATAAAGTCTGTTAAGAAAGATGGAAAAAATAAAACCAACTCTTTCCCCCCTACCTCCTGTATCTTGCAGGAGCGTTGATGACAGCCAATACAAGGATACAACGTTTTGAAGTCTTGAAAAATGGTACATTCATTATTCGCAATGTTCAGCTTCAGGACCGTGGACAGTATTTGTGCACTGCTCAGAACCTGCATGGCACTGATAAAATGATTATCTTGCTCACTGTCTTAGCCCAGCAGCCCAAAATGCTGGGTCCGCGCTTCCGAGATGTGACCGTTTATTTTGGAGAAAAAGTGGCCATGGATTGCCAAGCCAATGGAAACCCAAGCCCACACATTTCTTGGATTTTTCCTGACAGGAAAATATTACAGACTGTGAGCACTACTGAGGGAAGAGTGATGCTGTATGAAAACCGAACCTTGTCCCTCAAGGACACTAACTTCTCAGACCGGGGAGTGTACAAGTGCATAGCAAGCAATGCTGCAGGAGCTGACAGTATCGCTGTCAGACTTCACGTAGCTGCTTTGCCACCTATTATCCAGCAGGAGAAAGTGGAAAATATTTCCCTCAGTGTGGGGCAGAACATTAATATTCACTGTAATGCCAAAGCAGCTCCTTTGCCTGGCATCCGTTGGGTGCTTTTTGATGGAACACAGATCCGAACCTCCCAGTTTGTCCATGGCAATCTGTTTGTTTTTCCAAATGGAACTCTTTACATACGCAACGTCTCACCCAAAGACAGTGGGAGCTATGAATGCATCGCAGCCAATATGGTTGGTGCTGCCAGGAGGACTGTATGGCTGCATGTCAAAAAGCAGTCCACAAATGCCAAGATTACTGGAAGCTCGCCTCAGAGAACAGATGTGACATATGGCAGCGTCCTGCGACTGGACTGCAGTGCTTCTGGTGACCCCTGGCCACGAATACTCTGGAGGCTTCCTTCAAAAAGGATGGTGGATTCTTTACATAGGTGAGAGAATTTTTTAAAAAAATTGAACTTGTGAAAGTTACTCCATTATAAGATAGCTTCAAGAATCCCTCAGCCAGCTTTGCCAATGTCCCAACTAGATATTGCTTATTGGCATGCCATATCTGTGTTATTTTTAAAGATTTTCCACAACAACTTTACACATTTGCATTATCCCCTCAAGTCACTACAAATATCTTTGTTTCATGCTCTATGTTTAGAAAATAATGGCCGGTTTAGTTGTGTGTGTGTGTGCATGTGCGTGGGTGCATGTGTGTTTCACACAGTTTCAGAATGAATATCCAACAGCAGCAGTAGTATTACACTTCCAGTAGCATTTCACTTTCCTTCCTTATGGGATTACAGTGGCATATTTATGCTTCAGTGTTTCATATTCTACGCTTGTTTCTTCAAAAGTCCCATTGTGTTCAGTAGGTGGTCTACCAAGGATGTACTGTATATAATTACAGTTCAATACTACTTGTTTACTTATTTATAGTTTGCCAAAGAATCATGAGGTTTGCTGTAAGTTTATCAGAGAGATCTCTCTGAGAAGATTAGTAATAGTGAAAAGTATCCCTGAATGATAGCTACCTCACCATTATCCCTCTTAGTTTGCCATGTACACTCATAGGGTTGTGTTTGTTGCTGTTTCAATGAAGCAACTTTGAGGCTTAAGGTGCCATGCTAATTATGCACCCATTGCCTCTGAAAAGAATATCTAGGAATGCACTACAATGCAAAGGCATTATATAGAAGCAGATCAATGTGGAAACATTTCCCCCAAAAGAGGGCACTTGAAAATAGCAACACTGATCAGTATATATCTCAAAGTAAGCCCTATGAAGGTCAAAGATTGTTCATTCCAAGCAATGACTTAAAATAGTTCTAAATGATGAAACTGGAGAGGAGATAAAATTTGCCCACATATCTTAACTATTAACTATATAAATAAACGAACAGAATAAAGAAAGCCTCCTCAGGCCAAATCCCCCTCTGTGTGACCAACCCTCCCTCCATCCACAAGTTAAGGATTGTCCTGTTGATTACAGGGGTAGTAGCTATGAACTGCACTTAAACCATGGAGACTTAAACCTGTTTTATGTTAGCTGGATTGTCGCCATATTTCCTGGAGCAGCAGTAAGAGATCTATTATTCATGTATGTATACATTTAGCTAAATGCCCTTGTTTCTATTAAAGTGACTATTTTTATTAGTAATATAAATATAATAATGTGTTGTATTCCAAGAGGTTCAAGTGTTCCAAGAGGTTTGGCTTTGATTTCTGTTTATAATACAGTTTCTTTACATTATGTTGGAGCTGGCAATGCTCTTTTAAAACATATGTTTCCTTATGTAAAAATGATTCACCTTTAGTAGTGGTAATTAATTCATTTACTAATATAAGGTGAACGATTTGTAGGGAAAAAAATAAGTTACTTATTAAGGATGCTGAGTTTTAGAAATAAATCTGATCTGTTGTATACTTGCAGCCATTTAATGGCTGACGTCCTGCATAACTCAGCATAGCAAAGTAATTCAACATGCGGAACTATACCACAGATGGCCATTCACCACCCCCTGGATGGTGCCCCTGGAGAACCAGTGGCTCTACCATCCATCTGTAGAGCCACCACATCCCCCTTCCACATGGCCATTCCATGCCTGCCAGAGAGCACAGAGAGATTGGAGAAGTGTGTGGCTATGTCCCTGTAGTCAGATGCAAAACAACTGCAAATGCCACTGGAGTCCTCCTGAAGTCTCAAGGAATGATGTAATCATTTCACATCTGGCTGCAGGAACAAAGCCAGACGCTTCTCCAATTTTTCTTCACTCTCCACCAGGCTTGAAATGGCTAGGGAGGGGGCTGGAGTGCCTCATCAATAAGTCTAGGGGAGGCTTTGGGTGGTGCGGAGGGGAGGAAAGGAATACCAACCTCCTAATTGACAAAAAAAAAAAAAAAGACATATGCAGGTGTAATGTGGACTTATGCCTGTATATGCCACTAAGAGTATGCTAGTCAATGTATTCTTATTAAATGCACAAACTGCAGAGAACTATACGGTATTAGGTTGGCTATGGCAACAATGTTTTCCCTTTTTGAAAATTTGAGCTAATTAGCTAATTACGCCTATAGTTATTTCACAAGGATTTATGGTAATTTTTCTATGAAGTTAGCATGGAACTATCTACTAGCAAAAGATTTGGAGCTGCTGCTGAAAACAGCATCCCTGTTTCATATAATCCTGCTCCTACTTCACATACAGTGAAGTCTCTCTATAATATGATGTTGTCATATTGTGAATCCCACTGGCCCTACATCCTATGGAGTTAGATAGGATGGGCTCTCATTCATGAGGATTTGAAAGCTCCTGGTCTGGTGGTGGCACATTATGATCTTGATTATCTTACACGTTGCAGAGCAGAAGACAAGGGTGCCCTTATCTCTGGTAGTCCTTTTGTCTCCCAAAATATCTAAATTTTGCACTGTATGCAAACGGATCTTATAGCACCTTTGAGACTAAAGAAGTTGGTAGCATAAGCTTTTGTAGACAAGTCTCCTTCATCAAATTCATCTTCAAAGGATTAATCAAAGGCTTATGCTACCAACTTCTTTCTCTCAATCTCAAAGGTGGTATAAGATCCCTCTGCATACTGATCCAGACTAACATGGCTATGTCTTTAAATCTGGAACTGTTAGTGCTCACCAGATCAGTCCCCATGGCCATGCCTCCTTCTTGAAAAGTTCAAATGCAGGTTTTTGTCTTCCTATGTGTTTGCAGATGTACACATGTGCACACAGACAGAGTGCATCAGTGTATAGCATAATGCCAATTTATTAGCATGATCTCACTGTCATGGAATAATTATCTGGCAAAAGACAGTGTAGTAGTTAGCTGCAGAGATCTGAAATTGCATTTGAAAGGGACAGAGAAGAACACAGTACACCCACAAGCAGGACAAGACCACTAATATGGGAGTTCCAGGAGTTACTCTTCCCCCCACCCCACCCAGTGTGTGGGAGACAAACTGCATCTCAAAGTCAACAATCCAGTTCTAAAGTTTTTTTATTTCTCACAGAAGTAGGTATTTTGTCAAATGAATACACTGCTGGCTCTAATATCACTGGGATGGTGAAGGTACCCTGGGTTTTAGTCCATGCTTTAATGATGTGATCCAAGGAAATGAACCTATTTTGCATATAGGGTTCCACAATTTGGATACCTATTTTAGTTGAAACTTAAAAGCCAGGGTTTATTCACTGTCCCACTGGTGTGGAAGCCACTGAATAGGTCTTGTCCATTCATATTTAAGCCATCCCAACATTACAACAGGGATAGCTTGGAACAATATATTGTTGTTAGCAAAAACACATCCTCCCCTTCCTCCAGCTACTCTGAGGACTGCAGTTAAGCTTGAAAGGAACAGGGACCCCTAGGAGGGTGGTAAATGGTAGGACCATCCCTGCTAAATGTTGATGGAATGTCAACACTGCAAACTAATGGAATCAATGGCTCCACAATACTGCTGGTTATTCCTTCAGGCTTCAGATAAGCAGCAAAATAGGTGAACCTGATCTTATGAGATAAATGTTTGGACTGCATTGCATGGGATGTCATAGAAGGGTCATGTTGGAGCCTGGACTTTCCCCATGGCTTCTGTAGGAATATGAGTCAGTGTTGCGGCCTTTATGTTACCTCTCTGATCTGTCCTTGGTGAGCATATGCAAAGATCATTGTTCTGCCAAACTGGAGGCAGGAAGTGGAGTACAGGTAACTGTACCACACTTCCTCTCTGCATAAAATCATTTTCCAATTGAAGAAATTTCAAATATTCTATTCTAGGTTTAGGAGAGAATGAACTTATTACTTTCATAGTAAAGGAATAGGTCACAGCCAGGGTCAGCTCCACTGTTAAGCAGAGTGACACAGTTGCCTCAGGTAGCTAATGCTAGGAGGTAGCGGCAATGTGTTAGAGGAGGGAACTGTGGGTCATGTGGGATGCTGTGCACTCCCTAATGAAGTCTTCTGTCTTTGGGTACAGAGGAGTATACTGTCCCTTTGTCAGTGCTGAAGAAATTTCAGTTGCCAGCCAAGCTGACTTTTTAATGTGGAATTGGAGGGGATATATTCTCCTTTTCTTCGGGCACCCAAATGTCCGTGGCCAACCTTAGCCATAGTTCCTGGTAGAGCATGTGCTTTAGATGCAGAATGTCCCAGGTTCAGTTGCTGGCATCTCCAAGATAACAGGATCCTGGAAGCAGAGCCAGGAAAGTGGTTCCCTGAAGCCTCAGAGAACCACTGTAGCTAGAAACCCAACACAGTCAGACCAAATACTGTATACCATCACTTCTACATTTGGCTGGCTGTGCTTTATGTAGCATTTGAAGGGGAATACATGAAGGATGTGGGTGTGGAGCTGAAGGTTTCCTTTGAGCATACATCTATGTATGAAACATTGGATTTACTCTCCCACATCTGAAAATAATGGGAAGAGGAGTGCTTCCGCAATCAGGGATGGCTTGAGTGGAGAGAGATTCTTATAGGGTCAGCATCCAAGGCAAACATCTCATTTGCCAAAAGGGCAGAACAACCCTATATAATGTCATTGGGTGTTTATAACCATTTAAAATAGATTGATCATACATTTTATTTTTTCAGGGGGATTCATACCATTAAGTACTTTGGCTGTACAAACCTCTTAAATTGGTTGATATAAATATGTCACATACTGCTAGTGGAAGTGGAACATTCATTTTCTCTCTCTCAAAAATGCCATGATCCACTGTTAGGTTACTTTCAGCACAGTTCTATATATGTTTACTTAAAAGTAGGTCCTATTGAGTTCAATGGCTTTTACATCCAGGTAAGCAGTCATCAGAGTGCAGTCTGACTATGGCTAATATACAAATATGTTCCATGTTTAATAGGGAAAAATCTGGGCTGCTTATAACCAAAGCAATGTTATTCTCTGTGGAATAACATCCATCATTAATAAACGTGTGTATCTTGTCATATGGAATATATTGTCAATATCCTGCACATCTTATAAACATAGCTGCCCATGCTCATAAGCCTAAATGGTAGTTCCCTATGGGGTGTGTATATATAGGAGACTTACTTAATTTTTTGCAGTTCCATGTCTGACTGCACTGTAGATTTATGTAAATAAAATCTAGAACTTCAGAAGAGAAGTATAAAGTAAACAAAAACATCCTTCCATTAAAGAAAGTTAATTTCAGGATGTAATTGTTTGCTTGGAAATGAAGATAATTATTTCTGTTTGTTTTCTGGCTCAAAGTATGACTTATGAACATAAACTCACAGCATGTGTTTTGTTTTGTTTTATTTTTCTTCCCGTAAATTAGTTTGGACAGCAGAATCAAGGTATTTGGAAATGGAACTTTGGTTGTCCATTCTGTCACTGACAAAGATGCAGGAGACTATTTGTGTGTGGCTCGCAATAAGATTGGTGATGACTATGTGGTTCTCAAAGTAAATGTGATGATGAAACCTGCCAAAATTGAACACAAGAATGAAAATAATCACAAAGTGATCTATGGAGGGAACTTGAAAGTTGACTGTGTGGCCACGGGCCTACCAAATCCTGAGATCTCCTGGAGTCTTCCAGATGGCAGCATGATCAACCCTTTCATGCAATCAGATGACAGTGGAAGCCGAACAAAAAGATATGTGGTGTTCAACAATGGGACACTGTACTTCAATGATGTAGGGCTGAGAGAAGAAGGGGACTACACTTGTTATGCTGAGAACCAGATAGGTAAAGATGAGATGAAAGTGCGAGTCAAAGTAGTGGCAGAACCTGCCACAATTAGGAATAAAACCTACACGGTGCTCAACATACCATATGGGGATGTGGTGTCTGTAGGATGTGAAGCCAAAGGGGAGCCCACACCAAAAGTGATCTGGTTGTCTCCAAGCAACAGGCCTATCCCACTTCTCTCAGATAAATATCAGGTGTACAGAGATGGGACACTTCTCATACAGAAAGCCCAAAGATCTGATAGTGGCAACTATACATGTGTAGCCCGGAACAGCGCCGGAGAAGATCGGAAAGTTGTTTGGATCCATGTCAATGTGCAGCCTCCCAAAATCAATGGGCATCCCAGCACCATCACGTCAGTGAGAGAAATGGCTCTGAGAGACAGCCGAAAACTAATTGACTGTAAAGCAGAAGGTATCCCATCTCCACGGGTCATGTGGGCTTTCCCAGAAGGAGTCATCCTGCCCGCTCCCTATTATGGGAACAGAATCACTGTGCACCGCAATGGCACACTAGATATCCGTGGTGTGAGACACACCGATTCAGTGCAGCTGGTGTGCATTGGCAGGAATGAAGGGGGAGAGGCCAGGCTGATTGTCCAGCTTCAGGTCATGGACCACATGGACAAACCCACCTTCAAGGATCCTACCACTGAAAGGATCACTGCTGCAGCAGGTCACAGTATCAACCTGAACTGCTCAGTCCATGGGAACCCTCAGCCCAGCACAGCCTGGATCCTTCCCAATGGCACTGAACTGCAAAAGGGCAGCCATTTGCAGAGGTTTTACCACAAGAGGGATGGCATCCTGCACATTAGTGCCCTGTCTGCAGCGGATGCTGGGACTTACCGCTGCACAGCCAGGAATCCTGGGGGCTATGTGGAGAGGGTGGTCTTCCTCAAAGTGGGGCTGAAACCAGAAATCAGCAATCACTATAACAACCTAGTGAGCATCATCAACGGGGAAACCCTGCAGCTTCACTGCATCACCCAGCCCAGTCAGCGGGCTCGCATCACCTGGACTCTGCCCAATGGGATGGTATTAGACAGTCCCCAAGCTCTTGGGAGGTTCTCCCTGTCAGAGAATGGATCTCTTACTGTGCGTGAGGCATCTGTCTTCGACCGAGGGACTTACCTGTGCAAGGTGGCAACCGAGTACGGCTCTTCCCTGATGAATGTCCCAGTGATTGTGATAGCCTACCCACCCAGGATCACAAGTGAACCAGCCCCTGTCATTTATGCAAGGCTAGGCAACACAGTGAAGCTGAACTGTATGGCCATTGGGATCCCTAAAGCAGAAATAACATGGGAACTCCCAGACAAATCACATCTGACAACAGGAGCTCAGTCCCGTTTGTATGGAAACAAATTCCTTCACCCTCAAGGCTCATTAATCATCCAGCAGGCTACACAAAGGGATGCAGGCTTCTACAAATGCACTGCTAAAAATATACTAGGCAGTGATTCAAAAGCAACCTACATACACATATTCTGAAGTTCAAACAATTGCCTTTGAATACACACAAATATCCCTGCCAAGTGAGCACAGCTAGGAAAATACATTTGCTAAATGAAACTAGTTGTACCAAGGAGATAAGAGATTGGTTTTGCCAGAAATGAGGGTAGCACACAGTTTTACCTTCATTAAATATCAAAATACTATTCAGGTAATACATTTGAGAAGACCTCTGAACTATCACTATCATGTAATAGGTTGTCTTGCCCATTTTCCTTAGAACCCGAGACTAGGACTTGTGGAGGGAGGCAGGAGCACAATAGTCCAGCAATGTTTCAGGACAACTTTGTAGACCTTTAATGTTTTCACATTTTGCTTTTGAAACTTGATTTTGTGGAGTGCATATGTAACCAACAACCAAAAATCAATCTATCCAAAATTAAACCACTGAGAACTGCCCTAAGTGGTCCTTAACTGTGGTATGATTGTGCCCCATCACCTTAAACCCATTCTCCTATGGCATATCCCATGTCACTTTTTCTCCCTCCAACCCCCCCCCCCCCAGTATGTAACTTATAGGAAGACTCACATCATGACACAATAGCATCACATGGTGAGTTTCTCAGCCCATTCTCTGGATCACTGGGTGCCACAAATGGCTGTGGTAGAACCCAAAATGGGACCCATGACAAGTGTGGGGAACCTGTGGTTTCCCAGATGCACATCAACTGCTACTCCTGTCATGCCTCGCCATTGGCTATGCTGCAAAGTTTGGTGGTAGTTGGAGTCCAGCACTGTCTGGAGGGCCACCAATTCCTCAGCTTGTACTATGGGGTGAATTGCTAGGGAGATGAGGGGAACTTGATTCAGAAGACTGCAATTTTCAGTAGCAGCAGCAGCCCTGTAGGGCAAGTAACACACACTTCTAGCCTAAGTCCAGTTCATACATTTAAATATCAGATTGGCAAATTATTTTTCATATATTGTGTAAAAGACCCCCATGGCTTCCACAGATGAGATGTTGGTGGAAAAGGAGGGAAGCAAATTAGTGTGTGTGTGTGTGTGTGTGTGTGTGTGTGTGTGTGTGTCCAGAAATCCAGACAAGAGAATTTGTGAATTCTTCTTGCCCCAATCCGTTTTGGTGCTGTTTGCATCAGTGGAACCTCAAGTACTCAGCCCACAGATAATTCCACAGATGAGATGTTGGTGGAAAAGGAGGGAAGCAAATTAGTGTGTGTGTGTATGTGTGTGTGTGTGTGTGTGTGTGTGTGTCTAGAAATCCAGACAAGAGAATTTGTGAATTCTTCTTGCCCCAATCCATTTTGGTGCTGTTTGCAACAGTGGAACCTCAAGTACTCAGCCCACAGATAATCCAAATCTATTCTTTTATGCAACAAGCACCTTAAAACAAACCAAAGTGGTATTCAGTCTAAGACAAGAGCTGACCTTCGAGAAGTCCATAATCCCCTGACATGCTTTAATATAATCAAGCTCCATCGGTTGTGATTACTAATTACTCTCTATCCATTCCTCTGTTAACTCTCCAGGATCAACTGTTCACTTTGAAAATTAAAACAAAAAGAAAGAAAGAAAAACCCTGATCTTTTCCCAGCGCAACTTAGCAATAATTACTGTAGCAATGCAAATGCCTCACAGCAAGGGAATCCCTGGCTGACTTCAGTCATTCTTTTTGTTATATGTGTGTGTGTTTTCAGACTATGAGACTGGAAGAATAACAGTGACCTGTGTCTCAGTGTATAAATTATTGGTCTTTACAAGACTCTGCTATTTCTACTGTGTTTTATATAATATTAAGATCAGTATACTGTATGTTTTATAATAAAAAGTATTTTCCACAAAATATTTTTGTCACAGTGGTTCTTCCTGATAATAAAACTCTTTCATAAAGCAAAGCAAAGCCTTTCAATGAGAGCATGGAAAAATTACCTTCTGAAGTACAACTCTCCAAATCTCATAATGGCCATGCTGGCTGGGAGCGTCTGAGAAATGCAATCCAAAAAGTAACTTCCAAGCTCTGATTATGGTTGAGAAATAGACACCTAGAGATTGTAATGTGGTCAAAGCCACCAATTGGATTAGATCCAGACAGCCAAATTTAGGGTAGGCCTCATGACTAACTGCAGATTTCAATGGGTCCTCTGTTTCCATGGGTCTCTTCTGACTACATTTGAGTCTATACAAATGAGACTCCTGGATATGATTTTTTGATCCACAGGTATGTGCATAGGAAACTCTTGGAACAATGATAAGGGTTGAGATGTGAGGGAAAGTTATTCTTTCCTGTTGGGACATTCTTAGAGGAATTGCTCCCTCGTAATTTGCAAAATGGACTAAAGTCTTATTTTACCATTTCTAATTTAATTTCAAAATAACCAGCATGCTTGGGAAAAAAATAATATCACATCCAAAGGCTTCTATATATAATCAAAGTAAGCTATATGAAATATTTTTGGTTTTGTTCCACTCCTTCATTTTTTCCTAGCTCTTTGATAACTACTTCAAGAACATACTTAATGTTAAAAGCTGACTTTGATTTAAAAGATATGTTTCTGTGGCATCCATAGATTTTCCTTGGGTTTTTTTTTTCCGGGCTGTGAAGCCGTGTTCTGGAATAGTTTCTTTCTGACATTTCGCCTGCATCTGTGGCTGGCATCTTCAGAGAATGGTTGGGTAGGTGTGTCTGTGAAGTTTATATGCTGTGAACCTCTGTTGGGGAGTATATGTAAATTTGTGTAATTGAATGGTTAGTTTCTGGGTATAGAAATGCAAGGCTCGTTAGTGTCTGTTTGGTTAATGGTTGGTTGATGGGCCATTATCTGCTGGGAATCCCCCTGTCCCTGGGTGGAATTCCTTTGTAAGTGTTGTTAAAAAAAAAAGAAGAAGAAGGAAAATCTATAAATATGTTTCTGTTTTTAAGTGACTTGACACCAAAATCTGTACAAGTACAATATGACATCTCTTTAAAAAATATTGAAAAAATGTCCAACCAACAGAAAAGCTATTATTTGAGATCCTATTCTGAAAATCAAGAAGAAAGGCAGTTAAATGAATGCATGATTGAAGTTAATTGCAAACTTGACTATAATGCTAAATTGGCACTTCGGTTTCTTATGTGAGAGTCAGGAAATCCATTAATGATTATCATGTTTAGAAAGAAAAAAGCTAATTTTAACCATTTCTGCATAACATGGCTCCTTGAGCATGAACTGGTCATCTGAATACCATGTAATGAGTACCCATAGTTTCCACAAAATTGTGTAGTAAATCAGGATGCAGAACAATACCTATAAGTAAGATACTGGATCAAAACCCAGTCCTATGATTTGCTGCAAAGGCCTAGTAAAGCACTGGCTAGGGTAGGTACTAATAGTAAATGCTGCACAATAAGGTACTATACACGTGTCCTATGGCACACTGTTACACAACATTTTCATGGTAATTTGTAAGGGATTTTTTTGCCCCATTAAGGTTAGAGAGAAGAGTCTCTAGTGGTTAATTGAAGACAGCATTTTATTTAATGAGGTGCCAGGCAAGATAGCAGCATAATTCAAAGTGAGCAATCTGACAATGACCCAAACATACATTTTACCATTTTCAACTGTTTTTTAAAGTTTACCCAGAAAAAGCATACAACAACATATAGATCAACCCCTGTATCCACAGATTCAGTATCTACAGTTTTACTTATCGACATTAAAAAAAAAAAAGTTATCTTTAGGCATTTCTAGGTTCTTCAGTGTGATTCTATGGTCAACTTCCAGTGCTTGTCTCATTGAAAATAGCAGGGTTCCCTATTATCCAACATATCCCCCATGGATACGGGGGTCAACCCGTATAGCAAATCATAAGCAGACACTAGATATATATAGTAGACAATCATTAAAAAGCAGTTATTAAGCCATGATGGAAGATGACTAAGCAGGCACCGAGTAAAAACTATTCATGTTGAAACTTTCCCTTACATTTCAGATTACTAGGGGGCTGCCGGACTCACCTGCTTGGCCCGGCGGCCTGTTTGCGGGTCCAGTCCGGGTCCCCCGGGCTCCTTCCCACATGGGGCAGCATGGGTGCTGCCATTCTCATCTTCCCCTTTCCAGGCTGCTCCACAGGCTGGGAAGGGGTGCAAAAAAAAGTAACCAATCAGGGCAGGTCAGCCCTTCCCTGATTGGTTGTTGCAAAGGATGCAGGACATTTCTGCCTTTTGCAGGATTTCAGAATAGTTTTACAGCATTTTTTGCAACTTTTTGCTGTAAGTTTTACAGCAGTCTGATTTACAGCATGGGGGTCAGGTATATAACGCAGTCCCCATGCTGGACTGGCCAGTGGCTCTTCAGAAGCTGAAACCCACCCACCCTCACTTTACATACAATATCTTGTTATAGGTTGTAGGTATTTTGTAGCATGTATTTACTCTTTGTCACAACTTTGGGGAGCAGTTGCCATGGATCCTGATGATCCAAGGTCATCGGTAACAGGGGGTCCCATCAAGTTCATGTTCGAGGTCAAGTTCAAGGTCTGTTGGGTGAGAAGGGGGAGTGTGAGGGATCGGAGGGCATGTGGAGGCCTGCCCAGGATTCCTCCCCCTTCCTCATGATGATGTCAGTGGTGGACTGACAGTGGTTTCATCAACCAGCCTTCAGGTTGGTCAATGTCTGGATCCGGACCGATGTGATTTGAGCCAACCATTGGAGCTGTTATCAATAAAATTGTGGCCTTTATTGACAATATCTACAATCATCACGTATGCACATATCATTCCAACTTATACATTGTGTCTGTCATTATTTGGGGAATTGGGGTGGGGGGTGCAGATCAGCCTGGACACACAATTGCTCTTACTAGAAAGTACCAGTAAACAGATGGTAGGGTCAGAATGCTCTGGAAATGCTTAATTGGCTTTTCCTGGCAACTTTGAGCCTTGTAACTTTGTAGCTTCTAAAAATTTCCCTTGTTGAGAACACTTGTATTTATCATGGTTCTATCTTACTTTGGCCTTATGGTCACCCTCTGACCTTCATATCCCAAGTAGACATTCGGATGATGGCAAGCTAAGGGCTGCTTTCATCAATATTTACCCATATTTACCCATCCCTGAATTTTGTAAACAGAAATTATATAACTGGCCTTCCACTTTGCAGATTGATTATGTGTGGTTTATTTGCTGCCACCTTCGTTTCTGCCCTATGCCATTTTTAACAGAGACAGCAAGCCTTGCGAGGTTGAGGGAGACTATGAACATGCAGCAAATCTTGTAAGTCCCTAATAAAAATGGCATAGGGCAGCAGTGTAGGCAGCAGCAAGCCTGCCAGCTGTCCACTTCTGCCTTGTGGAGGAACTCCACTGCCTTGAAGGTATCCACAGTGCATTGAATCCAGGGATCATACTTTTTTGTGTGTATGGGTTTTTTTGGTGGGGGATTAGAGATATTTGCACTTTTCCCAGTTTCACAGGGGTCCTGTACCCCTAACCCCAGCTAATGTGGAGGGGCAACTTAGTATATTATGTTGTTGTTTTTATGCACCCCACACTGGACCCCTTGCACCTGCATAAATGAAGAGAAGACTGACTTGCTGGAAGTGGCACTCAACCCATCTTTGGCTGATGGAAGCTTCCTGTTTATTCCTATTCTATGGTCTCCAACATCTTCCTCTCCTTCTTTGTCCAGTCTGGTGATTGTTCTTTATGACCACCATTGATATCACTGGTTTGGGTCCAGAAATAAAGCAGGGGTAGAGGTTGGTTATAGAGCTAGGAGTAATAAGGAACAGGGGTATAGCCATTGGGGGAGGAGGCAAAAGGAGGACATTGCACACCCAAACAAGAATCCCCCCCCCAAAAAAATGTTCCTTCAGTCCTCAAATTTCTAGCATCACAGTAACTTAAAACTTCAGTTGAATATTTACAAATACAGTAACATTTCCAACAAAAAGGTGCAGGCAAAATTTCCAAGGGATACTAACACAGCAAATAAATGAGTTCTAGATGTGAATGATTCTCAGTGTCTTACTTTCTCCGCTGCTAGAATTTAGGTATTGAAGGACAATTTCATTAGGGTGTGCAGAATTGTTATGGAGGGGGGTTCAGTGCCCTCAATTTGCCTGCTCCCTTGTAGCTGCACCCCTAGTAAGGAACAATAGCCATTGTTGCTTGGCTGGGATCATACAAAGAGAAGAGCAATGGGCTTTAGTAAGGGAGCTAAGGGAGAGTGGTTCAAAGAAGGAAGATTGGCAGCAACTGTTGCTTTCTAGAAGCAACTTCAGGGTACTCTGGATAGTGGCACCCTTCTGCTAAGGCCAATGATACAGCTCCTGGTATCAGAGTCTACATATAAACAAGCAGTTGTATGGTGACTACTACACACATAGAGAGAGAGAGAGAAAGAGAAAGAGAGCTTTCTATGCCTTTATAATGCCTATATGTATGTGTTTCCTTTCCATGAATAATAGCCCATTTTCATTGTGCCCTCTCAAAATAGCCCCTCAGGGAACATAATATGTTGGTAACGATTACTGTCTGCTGGTGAGAGTGGCATCTAATGGCTGACTGGACAGTGGCCGATGAATCTGCTCAAAGCCCTAGTCCATACTTGAAAGGAGCAATCCAAGGTGTTGGACACATTTGGGATGGGTTTTAGTACCTTGGATATCTCCTTTAAAGTTCAGATTAAAACCAAGAGCAGATTCACTGCCCATCTGACATGGAAGCCACCAGGAAGCACTGAGCGGTGATCTGCTCCACACACATGGGAGCCATATTATACAGTGAACAGTGTGTGTGTGTGTGTGTAAAACTGCATTGTTATGCTATACACTAGACCTAGCAACAGTTCAGTTTGACTCTATTCAGGTTAGTTGAACAAACTTTCCCTAGGAGTAAGTGCTTCCAACAAGGCCTGTCTGAATGGCGTGTAGCTCTCCATTCAGATGAGTGGGATATTCAGAACACACTTTGCACAAAAAACAGCTGCTTACAACACATGTACGAAACAGTTATTCAGCCAGAACAAATATGTTATTCAGCCTGAATCATAATCCCAACTAGGAGTAGAGTAGGTTATTCAGAAGTGTTGACACACCTTTCAGCATTAGATTCAATAGACCTATCTAACTCTACCAACGGACCTAGGGCCTAGATTCTACACTCTTAAGTAATGTTGAACATTTAAGATACCTACATGAAAGAAATCTGTTTTCAGTCATCACTAACAGTTTCTCCTCCCACATAATGCAATGGGAAATGATGTCTTTTTTCAGTCAATCATATTTAATTTGTAACATGTAAAGTTGAAATCAGCCTTCAGCTAAATTTATACATAATTACAATAGATAGATGCATATCCCCCTGTAACTTGTCAAGGAGTTTAATTATCTGTAGACATGGCGAAGACACAAGGTAGCTTGCAAAAAGTGGATTTTTTAAAAAAAGAATGAGGTGTTTGTGTGTGTATCTGAATTATCACTTTGAAATTCAATATAACTTCAGAATATCCTTAAAGAAGCAGGCAAAACATGGCTTGCTTTTCAGGGACTTACCAAACACATAAATGGGTAATTTTCAGGTTGTTTAGTGATCCAGGCTTCAGTGTCACAGCTGGAAAAAAGTAACAGCCAGTACCCTTTTCAATTACAGTATATGAAATGAGCATAACATACCTTTAATCAGCTGCAAACCTAATTAGAGATGTTTCACATAATTATTTGCAATTTCCAGGATGTTTTCACTGAGTAAAATTTACCTAAGCAACTAAAACAAAGTGGTAATACATATCCTCCTACATTTCACAGATGAAAACCAGAACACATGTGGCCAAGCAACATCAGAATGTGTTCTACATAGATGGCAAAACCTATAAATGAGGAAGAATACAAAAACTAGGAGAAGCTGTAGAGTTTGCTTTTCCCTGTGCCTACTGGGAAGAGCAAGATTCCACTCCCTCCTACCCAATCCCCAGTGCTGAGTTAACTGAGTGCACACTACTTTTGCACATTGAACCCAGTTTGCTCCAACTGAAGTAGACTGAGGACAGAGGGGGAAATTGGGAAGAGGAGAGTGAAACTGGGACATATTAAAAGTTGGGCTCAATTACATGGCAGTTTTTATTGTGACAATTTGCACATTAGCACATTTTTGCACCAGTGCTGCATAGTTTACATGATTTTGTGTGAAACTGGTTGATCTGGTACATTTTCTGCTTTGTAGTTCACACAGGTAAAGGTGGGGGTGTGGCCACTGGAGTACCCCGATTGCTGGCTGGGGGTGTGAGAGATGTGCAAACAACCAAAAAAGAAGGGAGAACATGTGGGGGGAGAGGAATAAAGACAAAAGGAGGCATGGAAAGCAGGCTAGATTCCAAGGTAGAAGATGTGTCAGGAGTTGGTTACTGAACCCTAAGTTTTAAAATGGCCAAACAACTGCAGAAATCATGCTGAGTCATGATGACTGACTCCATGAACTGCTAGTCATGCATAATCATGCCACAGCTGCATGACAAGGGTTACATCAGAAGAAGGGTTACTAGAGTGCAAAGCCATGTAGTATGGAAATCTGATGCAATGTAACCATGTGCTTGGATAAGCCAATGCTGTGCTGAATTGTATATAAGAGAGCCAGATCAGTGTTCATTCTCTTCCTATGATCCTCTGAGGCCTGGCGTAGCACTTTGTCTTTGTACATACTGAAACTACTGAAGATTAAAGTACCTCCTGTTTTCTGGACGCCAAACACTCTGTGTGTGAGTATTCTTGGAAAAGGGTTGCTACCTAGTCTGCTGAGACATTTTTTGGCTTCTGCCGGGGATTGAATGTCCTATCATACCCTGACAATGGTTATGGGCCCAGCTGATTGATCTCAGATTAGATAAAGTGCACCCGGGAAGTTTCCCAGAAACTCTTTTCTTTTGAGTGTTTTTGGCTTGGTGGCTGAGAAACAGTTACGTTTTTAACTTGGCTCTGTTTCGGCCAGGCTTTATCTTCAGTTGACCTTGGAGTATTGCCAGCTGCCAGCTGTTTGAGTTTCACAGTTGGTGAAGGTTTTTTTTGAGGCAGCACCATGGCAGAGGCTACAAGCTCCGTACACTTTGAGAAGTTGAATGAAAGCAATTATCCAGTTTGGAGAATATGCATGCAAGTTTTATTAATTAAAGACAATTTGTGGCATGTTTTGGAGAATGAGAGCGTAATCCCAGAAGGCTCTGAAAATGAAACTGCAGCATTCAGACTGGCTGATCAAAAAGCCAGACCTGAGATTCTCTTATGTCTAAGTTTCTCCCAAATGATTCATGCTGCACAAAAAGTCATAGCTTATCAGATCTGGATGGCATTAGATGATGTTCATCAGAATTTATCTTGCTTATCAAAGATAATCTGGACAAAGAGACAGTATAACACAAATATGCATCCTGGAGGCTGTGTAAAAGCACATTTGGAGGTGATGAGACGGCTTCTCCAAGAGGTAGCCAACAGGGGGGGTTGAGATTCCAGAAGCCCACAAGTGTTTTAAATCATTGGGCAGTTTGTCAAAGGAATGGGATTTCCTAATCTACAGTCTGCAAAGAATCAGAGAGTGTGATTTATCTGTAGACCTCATGGCTGGGCATATCCTGGAAGAGGTCCAGTGTAAGCAGTTTGATTCTGGCATGGGGGGAAATCAGCCACAAATTACCAGGCACAATCAGGAGATTGTGGAGGAAGGAGCCTGCAGCTATGGAAGATGCTGTTTCAGATGTAAACGGCCTGGACATTTTCAGAAGGACTGTAAAATGCCTGCACATGAGGAAATGAGGGGCAACAGAGATAAAGGGCAAAGGAGGGGTGCATGGCTTCCAACCTGAGGCTTCCTCTCAGGTTGGAAGCCATGCCTTAATAACAAAGCACTATCCTGATAGTAATGAGGGGAAAATTTGGTTATTAAATAGTCGGGCAACTCACCATATGATAAATGATGTGAAAATGTTAAGCAATGTTTAAAATGCTTCTACAACCAATATTACACTTGCAGATGGTGCTCCCAGCAAGATGCAGAAAATGGGCACTGCATATGTCCCATCTTTTGACAAAGATTTTAAGAATGTGTTATGTGTTAACAAACTGGAAAATTGCATATTGAGTGTGTCCCAAATTACCACAGATGGTTATAAGGTGATATTTGAAGGGGATCAATGTTCAATAACAGAAAGACATAACATGAATAATGTCTGTGCAAAAGGGATAAAGAAACATGGGTTGTATTACATGTTACCTACAGGGAAGGTGGCAAATGTGAATCCTGCAGACAATGTGCTCCTACATGACAAATGTGTTCATTATTACCATAGACTAATGGGCCATGCTAGTTACAAAGGGTTAAAGGAGCTAGCAAAGGTTTGCCTTAGTCTAAATATGAAACACTGCCCAAGGTTTTTAGAATGTGCTGTGTGTAGCATAGTTAAGGTGAAGGCTTTCCCAGTTGCCAAAAAGACCAAGTGTGTCACCCTTTGAGGTTGTCCATGCCGACTTGGCAGGCCCCTATAAACCCACTGTAGGGGGTAATCATTATTTGTTTGTAATTGTGGACAGACTAGGTATAAATTGTGGACACTAGGTACACCTATGTGTATTTACTAAAGGAGAAAAGTCAAGCTGCAGATAAATTCTGTGATTGGGTGAACATGGTGGAACATGAATTTACTTCTCTTAAGGTTTCTAGTCTAGTGACTGATAAAGGAGGGGAATTCTTATCCAACAATCTACAGAATTGGATGCGTAGGAAGGGCATCAGGCACAAGACCACAAACCCAGCATCTCCAGGGGAGGATGGGCTTGCTGAATGGAAAATTGGGATGTTAAAGAGTATGATGGAGTGCATGATGGAAGATGCACAAACCCCAGCTGGGCTGTGGGGGGAGGCAGTGTGAACTGCTGCTTACCATATGAATAGACTGTGGATGTCCAGTGTCAATCAGACCCCATATTGTCTATTGTATGGTAGAGCACCAAACCTCAAACACCTGAGGGTTTTTGGAGAGTATGCAAATGTACTGATTCATCCAAGCCTAAGGAAGCCTGGGTAGCCTAAGACCAGGAGACTGCGTTTTCTTGGCTATGAGGGTAATAAGTACATATTTTCCCTCTCTCCCAGTATGGTGACATACTCAAGGAGTGCAAAATTTGAAATGCACTCAGGGCAGGATAGATTGCACTGCAATCAGGAGGTTTTTGTTCCCTTAGTGAGGGATGTGCCAACAACAATTTCCAAAAGTCCCACAAATGGAAGGGTGGTTGAAAGTGAAGATGAGTCAGGGAGAACCAGGGTGCTCATCTCCAGAACGTCAAGGAGGGTCAGAAAGACTCCTGACATATTTGTTGTTCAGGAGGCTAGGCTGTGTAATGCCATAACAGAGGAGCCTGCAAGTTTTCAGGAACTCCTAAAATTTCCCCAAGAAGAGCAGGAGAAGTAGAATTCAGCCATGAACTCTGAGTTCGAGTCCACTGGTGGAAAGGAAAGTGTTCCAAGTAGTAGAGAGGCCCAAAGACCAGAAGGCTGTTGGTTGCAGGTAGGTCTACAAGCTGAAAGACATGCCTGACGGGACACAAAAGTGTAAGGAGCACTTGGTTGCAAAAGGTTTTTCTCAGGAGCGATACACCAATTTTGAAAAAATCTTTTCACCCACAGCAAAGCCAGAAAGTCTTAGGTTAGCTGTAGCAGCCAAGAGGAAGATGGCTGTGCAACATTTTGACTTTGAAACAGCATACCTGAATGCTGATCTTGAGGAGACAGTGTTCATGAAACAGGCTCCAGGGTATGACAGCGCAGGTGAGAGTAGCATGTACTTGTAATGCAAAGCACTCTACTCCTTGAAACAAAGTGCCAGGTGCTGGAACAAGTGCATACACCAAGTGTTGGTGTCATTAGGGTACACAAGGAGTGTAGCAGATGCCTGTATGTACACCAAGGGGGCAGGAGATAGTGATGTCATGCTTGTCATCTATGTAGACGACATCTGTGTGGCAGCAAAGAGTGCTAGAGATGTCAAGAAAGTGCAGGTGGCGTTAGAAAATTGGTTCAAGCTAAAGGATTTAGGCAACCTGAGGTAGAAAGAACTAGTAATGGAGAATTTTTCCTTAGTCAGAAAAAGAAGATTGACAATTTGGTTGCCAATTGTGGGTTAAATGAAGCCAAAGTGGTCAGGACCCCAATGACCACTGATTTTGTGAACTTAGAGGCAGAAGAGGAGTTTGAGAGGCCAGACCTGTACCACTCAGTGGTAGGCAGTCTGTTGTTTACTGGAAATAACACAAGGCCTGACATCAGTTTTGCAGTTGGGGTGCTCAGCAGAAGAGTCTCCAAGCCAAGGAGGGCGAATTGGGAAGCTCTGAAGAGAGTAGGTAGTTTTCTCAAGGGAACCAGGGACGTGAGCTTGAAGCTGACAGGAAGTCAGGTGACCCTGGAGTGCTATGTGGACAGTTCATTTGCTGCAGAGACTTTAAACAGGAAGTGAGTGACTGGGTTGGTGGTCAGGTATGCAGACAGTCCCATAGTGTAGAGCTCAAGGAAGCAGAACTGTGTAGCCATAAGTACCACTGAAGCTGAATTTGCAGTCTTGTCTGAGATGGCAAGTGAGGTACAATGGGTAAGGCAAATGCTAGTAGATCTTGAGGAGCCATGCCAAATGCCTGTTGAGGTACACGAGGACTCACAAGCCTGCATAGTGATGACAGAAGCAGAAAATCTGAAATGTAGGACAAAATACATTGGGGTACTTTACCAAAATGTGAGGCAGTTAATACAGGAAGGTGTCCTGTGTCTGAAGTACTGTCTATCAGAGGACAATGTTGCAGACCTGCTCACAAAAGCCCTTCCAGCAGGAAGCCATGAGGAGATGGCAAAGAGGCTGGGCCTTGTCACTAGTGTGTAAAGTGAAAGGTGTCAAAAGGGAATGGTCAAACAACAGACAATTCATGTCTAACAATGTATGTGTATGATGTTATATTGCAATAACATGTGTCCTGTGCAGTAGTTTGACCATTTTGGAGGGGATTGTCGGGAGTTGGTTACTGAAACCTAAGTTTTAAAATGGCCAAACAACTGCAGAAATCATGCTGAGTCATGAAGACTGACTCCATGACTCCATGAACTGCCAGTCATGCTAATCATGCTACAGCTGCATGAGAAGGAGTGCATCAGAAGAAGGGTTACTAGAGTGCAAAGCCATGTTGTATGGAAATCTGATGCAATGTAACCATGTGCTTGGGTAAGCCAATGCTGTGCTGAGTTGTATATAACAGAGCCAGACCAGTGTTCATTCTCTTCCTATAATCCTTTGATGGTGTAGCACTTTCTCTGTAAATATTGTGGATAGCTGAAACTACTTTGAAGATTAAAGCCCCTCCTGTTTTCTGGATGCCAAACACTCTGTGTGTGAGTATTCTTGGGAAAGGGTTGCTACCTAGTCTGCTGAGACAGTTTTTGGCTTCTGCCGGGGATTGAATGTCCTATCGTCCCTTGATAGGATGGTCTTGGGGGGATGATCACCCAGCTGCCAGAATCAATGGAGACGCAGGCTCCCTCTTCGCCCTGCTTCCCTCAAGCCTCCTTTCCCCTCACCCACTGCAATGTGTAACGGCCAGAGGAGCAGAATGATACTCTCTCTTTCTCTCTCTCTCTTACACGCAAGAACATGATCACAGCAGGGTGAGGGAGCGAATGCCCGGTGAAGCAGATCGCTACTCTCTCTCTCTCTCTCTCTCTCTCTCTCTCACACACACACACACACACACACATACACACAGACAGACAGAGAGAGTGAGTAAGAGAGAGAGAGAGAGAGGAACAGTAATTATGGCTAAGTGGGGATCTCTCAGGCACAGCAGCCAAGCAAGCCAGGAGGCAGAGAGCTGGGCGATTGGGACGGGGATAGCCCTGGTATAACAACAGTGGCTGGATCTTTTCATTTGAGGCTCCTCGCATCTCTTGCAAGACTTTCCCCTCCGCAATTGGTCCAACCAATCACAGCTCAGTTCTGCTGTGTCTGTTTCAGGAAAATTGCTGGTAGTTCCCACAGCCTTTTGCACATCGGTAGTTCACACAACCGATTGTGTGCATTTTCATGAACTTTATCAAAAAAGTTGGGGGAAATAGTGAAAGCTGATACCGCGCAGCTTATGGGTTTGTTGGGGGGGGGGTTGGCCCCTTCCTTCTGAATATGACGACTTTGATCCGAAAGACATGTGAACTATTACGACTCTTTGTGAAGTCTTAGTGGATTTATTTTGCCATGTAACTGCCCCCAAACTATCAAAGCGGGATGACAGGAGATTAATTGGGACTGTCAAACTGGGACCGTTGGAGGTGCCTGTTTCACTGGCATGATCCCAACGACAATGGGAGGTCTGTGCCAGAACATTTCCTGGTGAGATTGGGGACATCCAGGTATGACACTATTGTTATGCTCTCCCCACTTCTCCGGGCAGTAAGAAATTTCAAGTGTGGTGGGCCAAGCAAGTTTCATTTCTTTTTGAATGAGGCTCAACTGTTTTCATAGAATCATAGAGTTAGAAGATACCTCAAGGGCCATCCAGTCCAACCCCCTGCCATGCAGGAATACACAATCAAATCATTCCTGACAGATGGCTATCTTGCATCTGTTTAAAACCCGCCAAAGAAGAAGACTCCAACACACTCCAACGCAATGCAATCCATTGCTAAACAGCTCTTGCTGTCAGAAAGTTCTTCCTAATGTTTAGGTGGAACCTCTTTTCTTGTAGTTTGAACCCATTGCTCTGTGTCCTTGTCTCTGAAGCAGCAGAAAACAAGCTTGCCCCATCTTCAGTATGACATCCCTTCAAATATTTAAACATGGCTATCATGTCCCCTCTAAACCTTCTCTTCTCCAGACTAAATATGCCCAGTTCCCTAAACCACTCCCAGGGCCAGTTTCACCAGTCTGCCATATCAGCATTGGCGGGGGGGGGGGAGAACCTGTGATGTACCAAGCACACACACTCACATGCATACAATAAATTGCTTTATTGACATGGATTCATGTGTCAGGAACATAGGAAAAGCCGAAACTGAGTACAGTCAAGCAAGCCTCTAGATAAAAGCACACAGCGTGAGAAAAGCATTTAGGGAGTATTTCACATTGCGCCTTGCACCTGGGATCACTGACCTTAAGCTGGTGGAGAGAGCAGCGTTCCCATGCCGACCAGGTGGGATGGCCTCACTCCAAAACATTCAGGGGCCTGGGAAAGGAACCAGGCCTGAACCAGCCCTATGTCAGGGTCCTCCATGAATTCTACTCCAATACCCAGAATTCAGGGACGAGCCTGACATACTGCCCTCCCGAAGACAAGACCTCCCCCTCAACCAGGCTTATCAGGAAACCAGGCATGGAACTTTTGCAATAAGCACTGAGCATTCACATGATCAGAATTGACCCATTCGGCATGACCCAAAGGCAAGTGTTTCCATTTCACCAAGTACTGAAGTACACCCCTGTGAACCCGAGAGTCCAACACTAGAGAAATTTCAAAATGTTGATCGTGGTCGACCAGAATAGGATGAGGCGCAGGTCCCCGGGTCCGGATGGTGCTGATCTGGAGGGCACGCCGGCTTGAGCAAGCTGGAATGAAACACAGGGTGCACATTTTGGTACAGTTTAGGCAAAGACAGTTCGAACGCCACTGGGTTTATAACCCAGGTGATAGGAAAGGGACCAATGTATTTGGGCCCCAACTTCTTTGAAGGTTGGAGACTTATAAGAAACTTGGTAGACAAAAAGACCAAATCCCCCACAGCGTAGTCTGGGGTGGGATCCCGGTTTTGATCTGCATGATATTTATACCGCACGTTGGCAAAGTCTAGGGCTGAGATAACACATGGCCAGGCATCTCTGACCTTTTGGCTCCATTGGGTCACTGAGACTGGGTCCTTGGAAGACCCCTGCCCTAGGATTGAAATCTTGCCCTGAAACCACTGTGAAAGGGGAGAGGCCTGTCCTCTGGTGAATGGCGTTGTTATAGGCTACCTCCACAAAAGGCAAGAGGTCTACCCAGTCAGACTGTTGGAAGTTCACATAGCACCTCAGGTATTGTTCAAGAATCTGATTAATACGTTCACTCTGCCCATCACTCTGGGGATGATGGGAACTACTGAGTCCCAACTGAACTCCCAAAAGCTTAGTGAATGTTTTCCAAAACTGTGAAGTGAACTGGGCCCCCCTGTCAGATACAATCTTGGCCAGCACTCCATGTATTCTGTAAATGTGCTGAATGAACAACCTGGCTAATTGAGAGGTGGCAGGGAGCTTCTTGCAGGCCACGAAATGTGCTTGTTTTGAAAACAGGTCAAAAACCACCCAAATAACTGTCTTTTTCTTACTTTCTGGCAACTCTACTATGGAATCCATGCTGATGACTTCCCAGGGCTTGGTCGGGGTAGGCAAGGGCTGTAGCAGGCCTTTTGGCTTTTCTGCCCCCTCTTTTTGCCATTGCACACGCGGAAAACCCTTTTACATATTCCTCCACCTCCCTTCTCATCTTTGGCCACCAAAACTGCCTCTGGGCCAAGTGCAAGGTTTTTATGTACCCAAAATGCCCTGCACTTTTAACATCATGGCATTGCCTGAGGATAGATGCCCTCAAGGCCTCAGGGACATATAGACGGTCTCCTTTCCAGGCCAAACCCTCCCTCATGGTCACCTCCCTGGGACGGGCTAGAAACCACGGGTCCTTGGGCAGGACCGACGCCAGTTGGGACTGCCACCCACCCCCATCATCCCGAGGAAGGAGGGGCTGTGGTGTGTGCTCTGCCGCGGGCGGAGCATTACAGGGCCCAGCATCTGGTGGTGGGACGCCATTCTCGGCCGCCTTAGGCTCAGGCCTTGGCTCCATCGGGGAGCTGGCCTGGGACTCCTGATGCTTGGCTTTACTACGCGTCAGGACTGCTAACCCCAAGTGGGAGGGGCAGAAAACTGTATCAATGACCTCTGTTCGTTTACTCTCATGTTGTGGGAGTCTGGACAAAGCATCAGCTAGGAAATTCCTTTTTCCAGGGATAAATTTCAAGGTGAAGTTGAACCGGAAAGTTTCGGTTTACTGTGATGTACCAAGCACACACGCTCACATGCATTCAATAAATTGCTTTATTGACATGGATTCATGTGTCAGGAACATAGGAAAAGCCAAAACTAAGTACAGTCAAGCAAGCCTCTAGATAAAAGCACACAGCGTGAGAAAAGCATTTAGGGAGTATTTCACATTGCGCCTTGCACCTGGGATCACTGACCTTAAGCTGGTGGAGAGAGCAGCGTTCCCATGCCGACCAGGTGGGATGGCCTCACTCCAAAACATTCAGGGGCCAGGGAAAGGACCCAGGCCTGAACCAGCCCTATGTCAGGGTCCTCCATGAATTCTACTTCAATACCCAGAATTCAGGGACGTGCCTGACAGCCCCTGAGGTCAAGAGGGCTCCCTGGTGGCCTCCTTATCTGATGATAAGGATTCTAGGCTGCATTAATAGGAGTATAGTGTCTAGATCAAGGGAAGTAATAGTGCCACTGTATTCTGCTTTGGTCAGACCTCACCTGCAATACCGTGTCCAGTTCTGGGCACCACAATTCAGGAAGTATATTGAGAAGCTGGAACGTGTCCAGAGGAGGGTGACCAGGATGGTGTGTGGTCTGGAAGCCATGCCCTATGAGGAGTGGCCAGGGCCAGTTTAAGGAATTTTGGGGGGCCCTCCAATGCTTTACTTTGGGGCTGCCATATGTTTATCTCAGATCAATGTAACCTAACCTATTCACCATCCCCCTGCATCTCTGCATCCTCCCCTCCAACATGGTCTGGAGGGGTTCCCACACCCCTCATCACCAGATCTGAGCAGTACGCAGGAAGCTCTGGTAATAAGGATCCATTTCATCAGCACACACAAGTGACACTGGCTGACAGTCTGATCAGCTTATATAATATTTTAAGTCTAATTTACAACATCACATTGTGGTCATTGCACCATCACAATGATCAAAAGTCCCTGCAGATCCCACATTTTAAGCCATACAGATCCCCCAAATATGATAGCCCTGTTTAAGTATTTGAAGGGATGTCACGCTGAGGATGGAGCAGGCTTGTTTTCTGCTGCTCCAGAGACTGGAACACAGAGCAATGGGTGCAAGCTCCAGGAACAGAGATTCCACCTCAACATGAGGAGGAACTTTTTGACAGTAAGAGCTGTTCAGCAGTGGAACACACTCCCTCGGAGCGTGGTGGGGTCTCCTTCCTTGGAGGTCTTTAAACAGAGGCTGGATTGCCATCTGTCAGGGATGCTTTGATCAAGATTTCCTGCGTGGCAGGGGGTTGGACTGGATGGCCCTCGTGGTCTCTTCCAACTCTGCAATTCTATGATTCTATGATTCTATGATTCTATGGCCATTTCCAAGTTGCTGGAGGGTGTGGGAGGGGATGATCAATGGCATCCCAGTCCTCTTCTTGTGACTGGCAGCTGTAGCTGTGACTGGCAGCTGCAGTTGCATGCCTAGCTATAAGAAAGGACTGGATATTTTCACCTCCCTGTTCTCTTGGAAATGGCCATGTTGAGGAAGGCTGTGCAGCTTAATACTTAGGATTTGGGTTGTTAGTATTAGAGACAGAACTACAAGATGTATCTATGTTTCTGTAGCTAGCAGGATCTAGCCATTGCTAGTATTAAAGCAGCCTTGGCTCCCCCCAGGGCAACACCTTTGCAGCCTACAGCCAGCCAGCAAGCCAGAGGTTCTCCAGCCTGCAGCAGCCTTTCACCCCATTCCACCGGGCCAGGAGGCTGTAGAGGGGCCCTGAGGACTTCTTGGCAGCAAGGCAGCAGTAGGAGGGGGCGTGGCCAGGAGTGGCTGGCATGTTATGCCACTCCCACACCCCTCAGGAACACCAGCCAGCAGCCAGAAGGACTCTAAGCCTGCAATTGGTGTCAGCTGAGGCCAGGAATGGAGTTGGGTAGAAATTGGAGTTGTGCTGGGGAAAGGGCGGTATGGTCAGAACAGAGTGAACAGATGTTACAAAAGAAGGTGGGATCGCTGTTTGTTAGCATCCCACCTTCAGTTCACCCTGTTTCCCGGAATGGATTGGAGAGCGTACCAACCATTCCTCAGAACCTTACTTTGCTCCTCTGCAATGCCAGGTCTGTTAAGAATAAAATTCATATTATTTACGATCTTCTCTTGGATGAGGATGCCGACCTGGCTTGCTTCACAGAAACCTGGCTGGGAGAGGATAGCACTGTCACATGGATGCAGGTCCTCCCAGCCGGGTATTCTGTCAGTGAGCAGGTGAGGGGAAGTGGGCGGGGGGGGGCGGAGTGGCTCTGGTTTATAAGAACAATCTGACCTTGACCAGGATACCTGTCCGAAACACAGTCCACTTTGAGTGTATGTACCTTAGCCTGAGGACCAGGGATAGTTTGGGGATTCTGCTAGTATACTGACCAACCCGTTGTCTAGCAGACTCCCTAACCAAGCTGACACATCTGGTCTCAGAGTTGCTGTTGGAGTCACCCAGACTTTTAGTTTTGGGCGACTTCAACATTCCACTCGAGACCAGCTTGACAAATCTGACTGGTGTGGCTCCAGAGTTCATGGAAACCATGACAAACATGGGTCTATCCCAAATGGTCATTGGGCCCACACATTGTGCAGGTCATACCGTCGATGCAGTCTTTAGTATGGAGCAGGAATATCCGTGGGCGGAGGTTATAAAAACCACTGCATTGTCATGGACGGATCATTTCCTGGTCAAGACTGAACTAAGAGTCTCTTCCCGCCCCACCAGGGGTGGTGGACCCATTAGAATGGTCTGCCCTTGAAGGCTAATGGAACCAATAGGATTCCAGAAAGCCTTGGAGGGTTTAATGGTTGGTAACGCCGGTGACCCTTTTGAAGCTTTGGTTAATACCTGGAACACCGACCTTACCAAAGCTATCGACACGATCGCTCCCAATCATCCTTTCCAACCCGCTCCAAACCGTAAGCCATGGTATACAACAGAGCTTAGGAAAATGAAGCGGGTTGGACAACGACTAGAGCGCAACTGGCGGAAAACTCGACTCTTATCTGACAGGACTCGTCACAGGAACTTTCTTTGGTCCTATCGAGAGGCAACAGGTGCAGCGCAGAGATCCTTCTCCTCTGCACGTATTGCATCTGCAGATTCCCATCCAGCAGAGCTGTTTAGGGTGGTAAGGGAGATGACGCAGGTTATTCCTGTGCAGAACCTGTTGCTTAACCCAACGACAGCCTGCTGTGACGCGTTTAATAATTTCTTTGCAGATAAAATCTCTCGGATAAGAGCCGACTTAGATGCCAGTAGTTTGACAGAAACAATTGACGAGGTGTCCAGCAACTCCGTTGATGTAAGTTTACTGGATGAATTTCAATCTGTGAGTACCGAGGACATGGACAAGCTACTTGGTAGGGTGAGGAAGACAACCTGCCCTCTCGATCCTTGCCCTTCATGGCTCGCCATCCAGGGGGGGACTGCCTTGATGGTGTTCCTTAAGGACATCATCAATGCATCCCTCAGAGAAGGGTGTGTTCCATCTTGTTTAAAGGAAGCAGCTGTTAGGCCGCTCCTGAAAAAATCTTCCCTTGATCCCCCTGGACATGAACAACTATAGGCCCATTTCTATGTTACCATTCTTGAGCAAAGTGATCGAGAGGGCAGTTGCGCTTCAACTCCAAGTGGTCTCCGATGAAACCAATTATCTAGACCCATTTCAAACTGGCTTTAGGACGGGATTTGGAGTTGAGACTGCCATGGTTGCCTTAACTGACGATCTGCGTCTAAGCATCGACAGGGGTAGAGTGATCCTGTTGGTGCTTTTAGACATCTCAGCGGCTTTTGATAGGATAGATCATAGCATCCTCTTGGATCGCTTGCGTGGGTTAGGAATCGGAGGCACTGCGCTCCAGTGGTTCCGGTCCTTCCTCTCGGGCAGGTCCCAGAGGGTGTTGCTCGAGGACAGTTGCTCCAGCAGAAAGGAGCTTTCTTGTGGTGTTCCGCAGGGTGCCATCCTGTCCCGATGCTGTTTAACATCTATATGAAGCCGCTGGGTGAGATTATTCGGAGTTATGGGGCTGGGTGTTATCAGTACGCTGATGACACCCAGATCTATTTCTCCTTGTCCACGATCGTCAGCCTTGAATTCCGATGGCGTCTCTCCTCTTAATGACTGTCTTAAAGCAGTAATTGGGCTGGGTGAGGAAAAACAGATTGAGATTAAATCCGGACAAAACGGAGGTGCTCACAGTAGCGGCCCCAAAACCAGGAGTTGGGTTGCAACCTCCAGTCCTGGATGGGGTCACGCTCTCCATTAAGGACTGTGTTCGCAGTCTGGGGGTGCTCCTTGATTCATCGCTTCAGATGATTAGTCAGGTGAATGCGACAGTCAGGAGCGCCTGTTATCAGCTTCGGCTGATATGCCAGCTGCGCCATTTCCTGGAAGTAAGGGACCTCGAGACTGTGGTGCACGTGCTGGTAACCTCTCGTCTAGATTTCTGCAATGCGCTCTACATGAGGCTGCCCTCATGCTTGGTCCGGAAACTTCAGTTGGTACAAAATATGGCAGCCAGAGTGGTCTCAGGAACATCTCAGAGAGACCATATAACTCCATTGTTAAGATCTCTCCACTGGCTGCCTATCAGTTTCTGGGCCCAGTATAAGGTGTTGGTTATTACCTTTAAAGCCCTAAATGGCTTGGGTCCAACTTATCTCCGGAACCGCCTCCTCCCATACAATCCTCCCCGTGCACTCCGGTCCTCTGGAAGGAATTTGCTTCAGCCACAAAAATCTAGGCTGTCTGCAACCTCCCAGAGGGCCTTTTCGGTAATCTCCCCCAAATTGTGGAATGACCTGCTGAACGAGATCCGTCAGATGACAAGCCTGAGTGGCTTTTAAAAAGCACTAAAGACATATCTCTTTCTGCAGGCCTTTCCTAATTATATCCCAGCCTCAGGGGATCCTGGCCTCTTTTAGTCTGCTGGCTACTTATTGTATTTATTGTTTTTTAATGTGATTTTAGACAGTTGCTTTTAATTTATATTTGTTTAATATTTTTTATGGGGGAGGGTGGGGTGGGGGGTGTTTAGGGATTTTTATCGGTATTGTATTTTAATTTTTGTAAGCCGCCCTGATTGTTTTAACAGAGGGGCGGGGTATAAATAAATGTTGTTGTTGTTGTTGTTGTTGTTGTTATTAATAATAATATTAATATTAATATTAATATTACAGAAGCTGCTTCTCTTATTAGTGCTAAAAATCAAAACTGTTTTCTTTCTATTTCCTGTCCCTCTCTCACCCCAAATTTTGATCTACACAAATTGCACACTTCAACCCTATCCTGCACATCTCACATTAGGTTTCTTTCCAGGTACTATTCACATAGACTGTGCGTATGACAGTTATTGTAATCATTTTAATTTGTAAGCCACCTTTGTAAGACACAAAGAGGATGACATTTCATGGAGGTAGCTGTCTGCAGAAATTCACTATAATGATCAGTTTTCCTGGTGACTGTATATAAACAGATTTCACTTCTGTGTCAGAAAGTGTGTTGTCTAACAAGAGTTCTTTACACATATATACATGTCAGCTGCTGAGTTCTTTCAGTATATAGAAAATGTGCTTTTGAGTATACTGAGTATCAAAAAGAATTATATGGTTTTTGAGGGGAAACAATTTACATTTGATGTAAATGGCATATTTCTCTGTAGTAAAGTGTACTGAGTCCATGATGGTATGGAACATATTTATCTGTATGTACACTTTCTCTTTATAAAGAAATGTATGTATCAGTCTGCAGGCAGGGAGGGAAAAGGTATCCTAGTTTTAGTCATTGACATTTCTGTCTAGGATAAAGACATGTCTCTGAATGCACACCACTTCATACACCATTGTGATTAAGGCACCCTGTAGGTTCAAAATGGGAAACATATTGAACTGCATTTTCCACAGCTTTTGAAAGGGGGAAGGAGACTGTGGAGACACTAATTTTCTTTTCTTTGACTGACTTGACCTGAAACCTACTGTACCCTAGTCAATTCCCATAAATGTTCAAGAGAAAAGAAGTATTCTCCTAGATTTTATAATCAGGTCATCTCAATATGCTGAAAATGCAATTACATTAAATCACCACTGTGAAACTGACAGCAATAGGAATAAGCCAGCAGCTGCTTCAAAAAATCTGTTGCCTCATCATGGAAAGCTTTGAGTGCCTTGGGAAGTACAGTAAAGTGCACGCATACAACAAAAGAACACTTGCCCTCATGAACTTATGCTAGATGTCCCGCTGTTACATTCCTCATTGTATTTTGATCCACATAAAGTGTTCTCACTGAGTTGAGGACCTGGGCACAATAAAAGGTTTAAGCGAAGGGGTAGGGATGTCTGCATTTGTCTTTGCTTGCATGATGATGTGCTACCCTTGCCCTAGGAAGTATGTAATTGTGTGGGCTTAAGAGGTGTAAATGGTCTCTGAAAGCACTGAAAGGTTTATATGTGATATATGTATAATTCATACATTGAAAATCTAAAGGGTGATATACTATATTGCCTTTACCCATGTCCCATTGCAAATATGACAGAATACAATGGTACATCCATTGATATAAATGCATACAGGAAACAGGGGGATACACATTCTATTTAAAAGCAATCAGACTTGTAAAGACACCTTAAAACTTGCAAAAATTATTCACAAAATTGTTTCCTTCCAACGTGGGAATGTCCATTGCCATAAACACATAAAACTCTTTTCCATCAGATATCAGCTCAGTTGCTATCATCTGTCCTGATTCATACACGGTGTTTAAAGGGATATGGAAATTTAAGTAAAAAACAAAGACCCTTGTGACACCTTGAAGATTAATATTCTCATTATATTGCATAGATTTTCATGGGCCAGTGTCTCTTTCATTGGCACATGAAGTGTCAGTCTAAATTTGTTTTTAATTTTGGTCCACAAAAGTTTGTGCTATGAAAAGTGATGCAATGCCAAAAGACTCCTTGTTGATTGTGCTGCAACAGATTAACACACCTATGCCACTGGGAGTGTAAGGGCCATGTAGTAAATGAAAACCATTACCTTAAAAATAAACTGTTCTGGGTGATTTGAACATATTGAAGGAAGAAGCAGGTGCATGAAACACAGGTCCTTGTCTGTAATTATTCCCAGTTGTGAAAGAAAATCTTTCTTGTCACTTTGTTCATTTGTTGGCAATGGAGGGAAAATTTGCACTTTGGGTGAGCTTTTTACAGGGTAATATGATCAATCACTCTCCTGATTTTATGGCCCCATTTACTTTATTTAACTATCTGAGAAGTAAATTTCTTGAAATCTTTACATTCATTATAAGAAGGTGATTAGTGAAGGTGGAGAAGAATATGTTTATATCTCTCTAGTTTAGCATTTTTGGGTAAGTCTTACTACACTTACTCCATATTATTCTGGACCAAGATAGTGGCAGGTACAGAACTTAGAAAAGTTACTTTTGGACTACCACAGTACCTCCAGTCAATAAAAATTGTTTCCAAGTTCAAAGAATCATAGAATCATAAAGTTGAAAGAGATCACAGGGGCCATCTAGTCCAAACCCCTGCCATACAGGAATACCCAATCAAAGCATGCCCGACAGATGGCCATCCAGCCTTTAAAAAACTTCAAAGAAGGAGACTTAACCACACTAAGAAGGTATGAGCCATAGCACAATAGAAAAGCTCATGCATTACATGCAGGTTCAGGTTCAGATCCTGGCTTGGATCCAAATTGCATCTCCCAGTATGACCCTGCCTAAGTTTTCAGATCCTTGGGGGAGGGCTTTCTGTTCCACCACTATCACAGAGGCATGTACAATGGAGAGACTGGCATTGCTTCCAGGTTGTGTAATTCCCTCCCACAGGAAGCTAGGTTGGCCTCCTCCGTGCTCTCTTTCTGCCAGCAGATGAAGACCTTTCTGTTTACTCAGTCCTATGTGTGTTAACTGTCTGTTCCAGAAGGTTTGTAATTTGAGTGTCTTTTTATCAGTATTAATATATTTTAATGGCCTTTCAAAACTGTTTTAAATTAATGTTTTTAATAGGATTGTTTGTTTAATTGGTTTCTTTAACTTTAATATTATTCATTTCCTTTACATTTATTTTGTGTTCACTCATATTTTGTCAGTTGCCTTAGATCCCATATTGGGAGAAAGGAGGAAGAAAATAAAATAAATAAAATTAATACAAAATAAAATAAAATTTGGCATCTCCAGATAAAAGGATCAGGTAGGACGTACAGCAAAGCAGCTGTTGGCAAAGTATAGTTCTAGTCAAGTGTTCATCTGAACATTCATAGGGATAAGAGTGAAAATGGGGGCATGAACACACACATAAATCCTGGTGTCCCAAAATTTCAAGGCACCCAGAAGTGTGGGTGTGAAAATGGGTGTGAATGCCCTGTTTAGGCATGCTAGAGCTAAAACTGGGGAGCAGTTATTCCATATTACCAGTTTTAGCCTTATAAGGCCTAAAGGGGGCTTAAATGGATAAGAAGATGTGTACCTTCAAGTCATTTCCAACTTATGACAACCCTAAAGTGAACCTATCATGGGTTTTTCTTGGCAAGATTTGTTCATAGGGAGTTTGCTTTTGCCTTCCTGTGAGGTTGAGAGTGTGTGCAAGGTTACCCAGTGGGATTCCATGGTCAAGTTGGGATTTGAATCCTGGTCTCCAGGGTTGTAGTCCAATGTTCAATACACTACACCATGCTGGCCCTCATGAAGATCCCAGGGGACTCTATTTCATACTACATCATTATAGCACTTTGATATCACTTTAACTGCCATGACTTCATCCAATGGAATTCTGGGATTTGGAGTTTACTGAGTCACTAGAGCTCTTTGGTAGAGAAATCTCATGAAACTAAAAATCCCAGGATTTTACAGGATAGAGCTATGGCAGTTAAAGAGGTATCAAAGTGTTCTACTTGTGTAGTGGAGTGAAAGTAATAGGAGAAGACTATTTCCTTCAGGCCCTGTTTGTGGGCTTAGGAGAGGAATCTAGTTGTCACTGTGGAAGACAACATACTGGGCAATGAGGCACTAGTCCAGTCCAGTAGGACTCTTGGAAAAGGGCAGTTTCCTATATTCCCTTTACTGCAACACCAAAGAAGAGGGATTTACCTGGGATCTAATTAAATCATCCCATATAAGTCATCTTTGGGAAAGCCCTGCTGCCCCACCAACACAATTAATGTAATTTTATCAGATAAGTTAACCCTGACAGTTATGATAGCATGTATCATGTGGTACAGCTGACAAGAAAGATTGCATTTGAAAAATTTGTGGCATACCAGTACCTCTGAAAATATAATATTCTCTATTCATCCAGCCCACAGAAATTCCGTATAGCTTGTATCCTACAGGTACCATATCAAGGAGCTAAAAACTGCAACAGTTCCTGGCACATGTTCCTCTTCTGACAAACATGTTCCCCATTGTGTAATACTCTGGAAGTCTAAACTGAAATTTCCACAGCTTTGAAAGAAAAAGGGAGCTATATAAATATTAGTCTCCGTTTGGATGGTTGTCCTCAAACAAATGATATCATAGCCTATCCTGATACATTTCCAAGACAAAAGAAACATACTGGATTCTCTCTGTGTCTCTATACTGCTTGCTGCCCAGCAGAGGCTGTGGCCCAGCAGTTCCGTTCCAAGAACATTTTGCCAGCACCTGCTCAAAATCCCACCAGTGTTGGTTTCTTCTTCTTCTTAGTGAAGCACCCTTCTGTTTCTTCTTAAATACCTTACAGGAACACATCATGCTTTTGAGTGGGTAAGGGAGGACAAATGCCAGGTCTGCCAAAACCAACAACTGGCCTCCTTGGTGTGAGCCACTGACTGTCAAGCTCCCACAGGCTTTGCTGACTTGGAATATTTATACGTTATCCTTTCCTTTTGCTTTTAAAGTAATCAGAGCAACAGGCTGGGAATGTTAAACAAAATGACAAGACATAGCATGCCTGATACTTTGAAACCATCCAAAGACTTATGACTGCTTAACGGTATACTCAGATGAGCGGCCAAGTTCTCTGTGGATCTAAGCTCAATGCAATTACCCAGACATAAATTAGCACAAGATATGCCCAAAGATATTATTTAATGTGATGTTGATAAATAAGGACACCACACCTTGTGAAGGAATTATCTCAAATATGGGCAAGATTCAGCTGCAAAGCAGGTTATAGATATTGGGGAGGGTGATGATCACAGCTTGGAAAAGTTATTTTGGGGTTTACAATGTTTAGAATGCCCTAATCAGCATCACCAGAGGCTACAATGACTGGGAGATTCTGGGTAATGCAGTGCAAAGACATTACTTTTCTCAACCTCTGGAGTAGGACTGTAAGTCCTTTTTTTCTCCCCATTCATTTCTTGAACACAAGAAGGAAGGAAAAAATCACTAATATGTTTTCTTCCCACTGGTTGAGATTACGAAAGATTTTGCGCATTTTATTATTATTACTGTATTATTATTATTATTACTATTATTGGCATTTCAACACTTTTCTGCAAGAACATTGCAAATGTTTTTTGTTTTTTTTAAAGGAAAGGGCAATGTGAAGTCGAAGGCTTTCACGGCAGGCATCCATAGATTTTCCTTGGGGTTTTTCTGGGTTGTGAGGCTGTGTTCTCAGGGCAAAGGAAGAAGAAAGGTGAGATGTCTCTTCTCCTCCCTTTGCCCCCACATCACCATTTTCACTAGGGAGTGATCCCAGGAGCAAAGGGAAAAGAGAGGTAAGATCTCCCCTCCCCTCCCTTTGCCCCCGTGTTGCTATTTTCATGAGCCCACAGAGCAATCCCAGGGGCAAAGGGAAAAAGAGGTGAGATCTCTCCTCCCCTCCCTTCTCCCCTGCATTGCCATTTCTGACAGGGAGTGATCCTGGGGAGTCATCCTGGGGGCAAAGGGAAATGAGAGGCAAGATCTCTCCTCCCCTCCCCTCCCTTCACCCCTGCATTGCCATTTCTGCCAGGGAGCGATTTTGGGGGCAAAGGGAAAAGAGAGGCAAGATCTCTCCTCCCCTCCCTTCACCCCTGCATCACCATTTCCACCAGGGAGCGATCTCGGGGGCAAAGGGAAGAGAGGTGAGATCTCTCCTCCTCCCCTCCCTCCCTCATCCCCCCACCACGGTTGCCATCCCCAGATAATTGAATCAGCAGACGGCAAATCAATGGATGTGGGGGTGCTACTGCATACCATTTCTGCTCTGAGCATTCAAGATAGTTTAAGATTCTGTTTGTTTTTTTAAAAAAAATTGTCATTAGTCTTTTACAGGTCACGCACACACACACATTTACATGAGGGATACATTCCAAGAGTACTGCAGAAATGCAAAACTGTGTATAATAATGAACCACCACATTATACCATAGAATCATACTGGAGGACCTAGAAATGTCCGGTGGAATCTGACCATAGAGTTGTGCTGGAGGACCTTCCATCACCTAGCGAGACTACCTCTGGTATGACTCTATGGGCCTCCAGAGGCCTAGAGAGACCTTTCCCCCTCAATTGCAGGTAGGTGAAACTGTGGGTACCAATCCCACTAAAGGGGTGTGTGTTATGTTTTCACTATGGTTATAATAATCTGTCTGAATGAAAAGCATACAGTGCCATCAAAAAACACCATGCATATGCAATCCATGCATTACTACTAGGCACCCAACCCTAGTTTTCTCCTTAAATGATATATTAGGGGAAAGCAGGTGAATAAACTCTTCACCATTCTGCAAATAGATGACAGCAATCATCTATAGAAGGGACACAGAAGTTCCAAATGTTCCAGACTATTACCCCCACAATCCTTTACTATTGTCCGAAGTTGCACACCAAAATGTGTAGAGGCCAAAAGTTTCCAATGTGTGATGTAGTGGTTTGGCTTTATTCACAAGTAAATCTGAAAGGATATTCATAGGTAGTCAAACCTATCTGGAATACCTCATATGTGATCTTTTTTCTTTCTTTCTTTTAGACCCAATATAAGAGCTCAACAACTACTGATCTATAATGCACTGCATATTTATTTCCGGTGCTATGAAATAATATGCTGAGCAAAGGAAATTAATTTAAAAATATAAACTAATATAGCCTACACTTCACTATTGTTGCCATCTGATCCCAGAAGAAGCATGGCTGAAATAACGCAGGCCCCGAATGAGCACAGGAAAGGCCATTCTGGAACTGACTAGATGTCTATCTAGCCTAGCATTTTGTTGATACAGTGGCCAACCAGGAATCTCTGGGAATCCCACTAAGAGATCATGAGTACTCTAGTATTCAGAAATACTGGGTGTAATCCCATGGTCAGGAATACTAAAAGAGAAGGGAGTTCATGATGGATGGGAGTTTCTTAAATGTGAGATATTGAAGGCACAATTTCAAACCATTCCAATGAGAAGGAAAAATGGGAGGTGTCTAAAGAACCACAATGGATATCTAAAGAACTTTCAACTGGGCTAAGATTTTAAAGGGACATGTACAAGAAATGGAAAAAGGAGGAAATCACCCAAAAGGAATTCAAATAGTCAGCACATGGAGGGAGAAAGAAAAGTTAAAGTGCAGAATGAACTCAGACTTGCTAGATAGGTTTAAAACAATAAAAAGGGCTCTCTCTCTCTCTCTTTGTTATGTCTGTGGCAAAAGGAAGAACAAGGAAATGGTAGAGCCACTCTGCGGAGTAGATGGTGAAATACTAGCAGGAGACAGAGAAAATGCAGTCAGCCTGACATCAATACCAGGAAAGATTTTAGACCAGGTCATTAAACAGACAATCTGTAAGCATGTAGAAAGGGATGCCATGATCATTAAAAGTCAGCATGGGTCTCTAAAACAAGTCATGCCAGACTAATTTTATTTCTTTTTTGATAGTTACAAGCTTGGTAGATGAAAGGAATGCTGTGGATGTAGCATATCTTGGTTGCAATAAGGTGGTGGGGCATGGTGGGGTCTCCTTCCTTGGAGGTCTTTAAGCAGAGGCTGGATGGCCATCTGTCGGGGATGCTTTGATCGTGATTTCCTGTGTGGCAAGGGGCTGGACTGGATGGCCCTCGTGGTCTCTTCCAACTCTGCAATTCTATGATTCTATGATTCTAAGGTCTTTGACAAGGTCGCCCATGATATTCTTGCAAACAAGCTAGTAAAATGTGAGCTACATAATGCTACTATTAAGTGGATTTGTAATTGGTTGATGGGCTTAACCCAAAGCATGCTCACCAATGGCTCCTCTTCATCCTGAAGAGAAGTGACTGGTAGCACCCCACAGGGTTCTGTCCTGGGCCCTGTGCTATTCAACATTTTTATACATGACTTGGGTGATAGAATAGAGAGCATGCTTATCAAATTTGCACATGACACTAAATTAGGAAGGGTAGCTAATACCCCAGAGGACAGGATCAGAATTCAAAATGATCTTAAGAAATTAGAAAGCTGGGCCAAAACTAACAAAATAAATTTCAAATGTAAGGTACTACACTTAGGCAGAAAAAAATTGAAATGCATAGATATAGGATGGGTGACACCTGGCTTGACAACAGTACATGTGAAAGGGATCTAGAGGCTTGTGTACACCAGCCAAATACCCAACTTATCCCTGTTCCAGAGTCCTGCAGTCCAAATGATACAGGCCATTTACCCCAATCTGCTCCTGGGCAGTCCAAATGAGCCTCCAGGGCAGATATGGGGCTGGAATAGGGACAAGTTGGGATAGGACCCTTTACCATGTTTATAAAAATACCTGGTTTAATTTGGTACCACTGGATCAGACCCCATGTGTCTGCAGGAGCCCATCCCAGAACACCATCCCTCACTGCTGCTGCCAGCTCCCTAGCTCTCCTGAAAGCCAGGCAGAGGTTCCTCAGCATGTGACCAAAGCTAGTCACATGCAGGGGGCTTGCAGGACCCCTGCATGACTTCTGTGTTAGTGGAGAAAACGGTGGCAGTGGCATCAGTGATGTCCCAGTATCGTATTTGGACTCTGACCCATTTTTTCCAGATAACTGCAGGGATCTGTCATATCCTGGCTAATGTAGATGAGCCCTAGAAGTCTTAGTAGACCACAAGCTGATCATGAGTCAGCAGTGTGATGCGGAAGCTAAAAAAAAAAGCAATGCCATTCTAGGCTGTATCAATAAGAATATAATGTCTATATCAAGGGAGGTAGGTCAGACCTCACCTGGAATATTGTGTCCAGTTCTGGACACCACAATTCAAGAAGGACATTGACAAGCTTGAACATGTTCAGAAGAGGACAACCAAAATGGTAAAAGGTCTGGAAATCATGCCCTGTGAGGAGTGGCTTAGGGGGCTGGGTACGTTTATCCTGCTGAAGAGAATGTTAAGAAGGGACATGATAGCCATGTTTAAATATTTGAAAGGATGTCATATTGACAATGAAGCAAGCTTGTTTCTGCTGCTTCAGAGACTAGGACATGGAGCAATGGATTCAAACTCTAGGAAAAGAGATTCCACCTAACCATTAGGAAGAACTCCCTGAGGGTAAGAGCTTTTCGACAGTGGAATACACTATCTCAGAGTGTGGTGGACTCTGCTTCTTTAGAGGTTTTTAAACAGAAGCTGGATGGCCATCTTTTGGGAGTGCTTTGATTGTGTATTCCTACTTGGCAGGGGGTTGGCATGGATGGCCCTTGTGGTGCATTCTAACTCTATGGTTCTGTGAATCTATGATTCTATTTACATTCACCAACAAGTACAGTGGGCCCTCCTTATCTGCTAGTTCAATATTCATGGATTTGAGCATCCACAGATCATCACTGCATACCTAAAATGGCAGTGTCCATACCTAAAATTGTTGCACCACATACCTGAAATGGCAGTGCCCATATTTAAAAATGTTCACTTCCATTGATTAATGTGGGACTTACCATCCACGGTTTTTGCTATTTGTGGGGGTGGGGTGGAACCAAACACCCACAGATATGAAGGGTCCACTGTAGTACACAGAGGCATTCTGGTTTGGGTAAGAGATGAAACCATTAGCATCATGAGACCAGTAGTAACTGGTAGCTTACATTCACTAAGAAAGTAGATATTTGATAACATGGATAATCTATATTGTATGAATATATCTAACACATGTCAGTGTACCCAGTAAAATCTACTGAGTAGATACAGATGTACCTGCTATATCTAATCTAGCCTGCCAGCTTAATCCAAACATTCGTTTCTTCCATATAGACAAAAGAGAACTGCAAAAAAGAACAGGCTTCATTTTAAGATAGACATTGCTTACGTCTGCCTCTAATTACAAAACTCTTGGTGCCAGAGCAAGAGTCCAGCTCACAGTAAGAGCAAATAGGAAACATATGAATCATTCATTACATTTGGCACTGCTTTAAGAATTGCACTACTGTAGCTGGCAGAGCTTCATGTATGTAATAATGAAAAATCAACACTACAATTGTCAGAGAGAATATGGAAAGAAATACAGAAAGCAAGCCTGATGCTCTCTGGGTATTTTACAGGTAACTCTCAAAACTTTTGAGCATTATGCATGAATAATGCTAATTCAAGATAAAAAGCAAGATGAAATGTATTTTTTAAAAAACTGTAAGGTACAATGTATTTTATAGATACAGTCAGTGCAAGCATTCATTTAAGCATCACTTCTGAAAGCAATTCTGGACTTTAACTGACTTCGTTAGAACAGAGATGGGCAACTTTGGCAGATTGAGGGGACTTTTTCTGTCATGGGACCTTTAGAGGGCTCCATGGATGACCAAAAATGCCACATTTTTTTAAAAAAAAAAGCTTTGAAAAATGGCATTTTTTAATGTTAAATTGTGCAGTGGCCCATGCAGTTCTGTCTAAAAGTCAAATTGACACGTCTAGAAAAGCAATTCATCTTTGGGTGGGAACCAAAAAAAGAATGGTCTGAGGGCATCTGAGAAGGTTAGGAGCTGAGAAAACAGCCTTGAGGTCACACACATTCCAGCTTTTGAAGGTAGGTTATTCTTACTATTGTTACATTTTACAGTAATTCTAATTACTCAAAGGTAGCACCCCTGCATCCATGGATTTGCCATCCACGGATTCAGTTTCAGCACAGCTACCAGAGTCTTCCTAGAAAATGTGTCCTCTCTAGCTATTTTCTAGGTCCTCCAAGGCAACTCTACGGTATTTTAAACTGGAAGTCCCATTATTTTCAATGGTGTTCACTATTATCCACGGATTTTGTTATCCAGAGTGGGGCCCAGAACCAATCCCCCGCAGATACGGGGGTCCTACTGTAAAATAGTTACTTTAAAGGTACTTTAATGAAGCCTTCTGATTACTACAGGCCACTGGCCTACACTATACAAAGCATGGTTTTCTCTTCAAACAGAGCACAGCTAGCACTTATACCATGGGATATTCCTCCCTCATCTCTGAGTGAGGCCAGATACCTTTAAATATGAAGTAACTAAAATGCTAGTTACACCACAGACATTGTGAATTTATCCCCTATTATATTAATGCCCTTAATCCTTCATTGTTAGAAAAAGGAATGAATTGCTAGTAAATAGTTATTCCTAAACAGCTATTTCCAGGCTCTGTTCATAGCTGACCTTTGTTTAAGCATTCTGTATTAGCAGTGGGGGCACTAGGTGAGTGCAGAGAGGCTGAACTGCACCAGGTGACACCGTTGGGGTGAGGAGTGAGACAGGCCTTAGTGACAACCACAGCCTATTAGAAGTCTAGGGTCTACGCACCCTAAAGGCACCAGACCTTGTCTGATATTGAAAGCTAAGCAAATCAGCCCTGTTTAGTACTTGGATGGGAGACCACCAATGCATACCAGGTGCTGTAGGCTACATTTCAGAGAAAGGAAATGGCAAAACCACTTCTGAGTATCCCTTGCCTAAGAAAACACTAAAATAAATTGGCAGGCAGACTTGAAGGCACATACACACAAATACACTTAAGCTTAGTGCAATCAAGGAGAACAGTTGCTCTACTGGATTATCCTCCCCAATTCACCCAGCTAGCATGGTCATGGGATATTCTGGAAACTGTACTTCATAAAAGTAACTTTTGCAAGCTCTGCTAAGAGATAAGGCTGCTATGGTCTCTTACACAAGTGTCTGTCTAATCACTCTGCTGGGCATGTTACCTCCCTATGGGTCTATGGGGCAAACCCTGTTAAGTTACAAACATGCTTTCTATCAGTTACCTCTGTTGCTCCCAGCTGAAACAGAGAGAGATTGGAATGAGATGAGCTACACTCAAGCTGAGATCTCTCTGTAATCCTTAAAGCATTTATTTTTAAGTTTATATTGCCCAGCTTCCTGTGAACTCACCATCCTGAAAGAACAGCCCTGCTGTCAGCAATTTTGAAGTAGATGTTATTTTACTCACTCTGAACTCTTTGTGTTCATCATCTATTTAATCTCAGCTGAAAGCTTCATCAGAGCCTGTCTTTGAAATTTGTTTGGATTTCTCTTACCATGGCCCCCTGGAACTTGCATCTCTTTAGGTGGCCAATGTTTCATTTATATTGTTTCAAATGGTCTTGGGTGTCAAATGCCAAGTAACTTGCATGCAGGATTTCATACCAGAGAAACCTTCCAGCCTTTGTTTAACTTTTAAGGTTTTCCTTTTTAGCCAACATAAAATTAAAAACCGAGAACAAATCAGAGTCCTCACAGATAGAATGCAAGAAATTCAAAATAATGTTATCATTAATACTAATACCAATGCTGCTATGGCCACGTGCTAGGAATTGGTTTAACCCTGGGTTCCTTATTAAAACATTTACATTCCTGGACATTTGTTACCATGCAAATAACTAGCAAAAAATAATAATTTAAAAAATGGCACAAGCCCAGTAAAAAAAATAATAATCTACATTTCCCCCCTTAAGGTGTTTCATTTTTGTTCTTTTGTCTTAGTATTTACAATAGAGTTCCAAGTTCTCAGGGCCTGGCCTTTAGTCTCACAGTCTGCCCCCCGCACCCACTTCTCTGGGCCTTGGGGCAGCATCTCAGGACAGCTTGATCTTGCAACATCACCTTTGTAACTGTGGAGAAATGTGAGAGCTAGTACTGGATCTCTCAAGCATAGTAATCAAATTGGCAAGACAGAAGCTGAACAACAACCAGTCTCTCTCTCTCTCTCTCTCTCTCTCTCTCACACACACACACACACACACATACAATCTACTTTGTAAAATATATAGAAGTAGCTTTGTTTGCAAATTCATATACATAGTAAAATATATGGAGAAGAAAGAGGGAAGAGAAAATGTTTGCAGGTTAGAGTGATGCAGGAAGAGAGGGTGTAATAAAATAAGCAAAAAGTCACCATGATGCAAACTAGTACAGTAATTGGTGAGTATAAGCATGCAAGGGTGGCTAACTCTAACATCACCAGGGGGCATCCCCGTGAAATATCCTGGGATGGTCCCTAAGTCTCTGAAATCTCAGGGCATGGAATAGTCCTGACCTGCCAATCCCAGTCATCAGAGTTTGGTCCACTAAGAAGTTACAGCGTATTTGGCCCAAATCCATCTTGTTCTACATAGGCAGCAATCTCTTCTCTTGAAGATCGTTGGTGGGGGGGACACCCAGATGTATTTTTTCTTTGTTTCTTTTTACTGCTTTGAAGTCTCTGAAGTGCTTACAAATGCTCTCTCACAGAGAGACCAAAATAGAAGTCTAAACTATCTCACAATAGTGGATGCCCCCGCTCAATAAAATATTGTCAATCATGAATCACATTTCAACATCAGCTTTCATTAAGCTGGAAATGAAAAACAGCTTTTTCAAAAGGGATGCTGCAGTCTCTAAAATGTCAACACATAACAGAAAGCAATTCAAAATGGAGACTTAATTTAGTTGTGAAAACTGGATAATATTGTGAAGGGATGGAAAATATTTGGAATTGCCAAGTTGTTCCAACAGAGGACCAAAATTGGCAAAATTCCCATCATTCAGTTCCATCCATTGATGAATTTATGTGGATGAGTCAAAAGATTCGCAAGGTTGTAAATTTGTTGTCAGATATTTTTTCATATGGGGATAATAGTGAGATCAAGCTTATTTAAGTGTAAACAATGTATTTTTTATCAGTTGTGCCATACTCCTCTACAGTGAAAATGGGGAATGTGTAGCCTTCTAAATGTTGTTGGGCTGCAGGTCCCATTAGCCTTAGCCAATGGTAAGAAACAATGAGAGTTGCAGTCCAGTAACATCAAGAGGGCTGCATATTCTCCATTCTTTTTCTATAGCCTGAATACTTGTTGAAAGGTAAGGAGTCCATAAACTAATGATTCCCAATCTATTGCAGTTGTTAGGAAACTTCAGATTTTGTGCCAGGTTTTTGTCTGAGAGTGTGAGTTTATTCCAGTTTTTTTCTCTTTTGCAAATGTGGAACTTAAATCTAAACAACCACTAGCCTCATTTTACTAAAGATCCCATGTTATTGTTGTTTTTATTGTTGTTGTTGAATGTGTCCTTGCTTAAAAAGTATTCAAACCGAGCCCTAACATTAGGCAGAGTGAGTCAATTGCCTTAGGTGATATTATAGAGCACAAACTGGCATACCCTCCAACTGTCCTGATTTGGCAGGAACATTTCCACTCTTTCAGATGCTTCAGAGTTTCAAAATGTCCCAGATTCTCTCTCCTCCTCAAATTTTCCCCTTTTGTTCTCAGCTTACTTCATTTGCTGAAAACTGAGTTCAAAGTGCAAAAACAGCTTGCATTCAATTAACTCAGTGGGGGAGAGGAGAAAGTAGAATCTTGCCCAGTAGACCCAAAGGTAGACCCGGAAGTTTTGCCACAGACCTCCTAGCTGGTCTGTTCTTCCTCACTAATATTTTTTTACCATCTTTTATTTTAATATTTTTATTCTTTATTTAATATTTTACAAACCATTACATAATAGATTTTTTTAATTTGCTCCCTCCACCACTCTGCTCTTAAACAGCTTTACAGAGGATATATGGACTTTATCAGACTAGCATCTAAAAATGCTGTAATTCCACAGTTGAAAAAAAAAAAAGAAAGAAACATAGTAGCATGATTACAGTACTTGTTGGACATCATCATAATCGTGTGATACTACCACCAAGGAATTATTGTACAACCACCACTAGCAGTTTAAAAATGGGATTTCAGCTTGTGCTATAGTAACAACTCTCTTCACATTGTCTTCTAATGACAGAGTTTTAATGCTTCGTGCTGGCCTGCACATGCGTCTTTCCAAAAAAATTTCTCTTACTTCTGTGATTTTGCATTGGAAAGATTTTGGCTATTCTCACAAGAAGATGCAACTTCAGTTAAAAACACCAACCAACCCCCCAACAAATTCATAATGAAAGAACTTCACAAATAAACACTTAAACATAAAAACCTACCAAGCAAAGGCTACAGTTGATTAAAATAGCATCTCCTGTAGCTCCTCTTCATGTTATCCCCTGGAAGTTTAATTATGTGTTCTTGTTGGAAAAGGGGAGAGTGAAAAGATGACCATCCAATCATGCTGTAATTGTGCTATTATAGCGGGATGTGAATTTGCACACTCATCAATACTGCAAAAAGAGCAATATTGAGAGCTATTGGTGGGTTTTGCTAATCAATTAAAAGTTACACGTAATTAACGGGTGGAGCACACCATGGACCTCCAGAGGATGACAATGTCATGCAATAACAGGAACCTATTTGTACTACTATCCCATTGTAATTGTGCAATTCAAGCCTTGTGTGATAAAGTCCTATATGACTCTTCATAAGACATTTCCCATGATATGGGTAATAGTCATAATCACGTTGGTTATTTCTCTACGCCCTCTTCATTAACTTTTTGAATCACTATTTTCCATTTATTGCTCCAGGTTTCTTCCTTTATCTGTCCAATATATTTCAATCTTCTTTCTCAAAAAAAAATCAAATAATAGAAATTCTGCTATATATTTTTCCAGATTAGATTTACACCACTTTGATTTTTCCTTCCAATCCAGGCCAATAACTACATGTGCTGCTTTTAATATTTGCTTCATCATATACTCTTCATTCTTATTCAGACCTGTTTTACTCAAAGTAGGTGTGATACTGTTTTCTTTACTGAGCTGTAGATCTTTCCTTAGTATCCCATTTATTTCTTTATTTACCTCACTCCAAAATTTCTGAATAACTTTTTCCATATTGACCACACTATCATTTTGCTTGGCCACCTGTGTCCTGGTTTTCATGTGTAAAATCCTGAAGGGAATGGAGTGGTGATGAGATGTTGGAAGGCAGAGTTGTGTTCTCCATGAAGCTTGGCCAGGCCCACTGTTCCCCACCACCACACTCATACATGCACTGCCTGCCAACCTAGCCTGCTGCCCTGAGGCATGGTTGAAGATACTGCCTAGGATTCAACTTATATTCAAAGACCATTTTATTTGCCTTCTGTACAAAATAGAACCAAAGCCATGGCAGGGGAGCATAGAGGCCTGGCCACTCCAAATGTTCCTCTGGCTTCTCTCATAGCAAAACTGAACTGGCTATTGATCTCTTGCATTTATAATTCCAGATGTACGGCTTCAACAAAAGGTTGAGAAGTAATATCACATGGTTTAGTGGGGCTCACACTGTGGCTTTTGCCACTGCCATCAGACATTTTAAATATCTATAAATCTCTATTAGAATTATCTTTGAGAAAGGGGAAAGTAAAGTTAATTTCAAATGTAATTACAGCAGCACCAACCTACTTTTCAGCCCCTGGAATTACATCTATTTTTCAAAATAAATAAATAAATAAATAAATTTTCTGAGCACCACAAATGTGAGGGGATCCATGTTGACCAAAAGACAAATTTCAACATCCATATTGTGGTAATACCACTATTAGGCCAACCAAAAAACAGAAAATCCTCTGTGTAAGCTTTCAAAATACAGATGTTTCCACGTCAGGAAAAAAATGGTTTAAAAGGAATGCAGAAGATGATGCGGGCAAAAATTAATAATGTTACAGCCATGTGATCTGTGTGTAGTTTTGAGATGGTATGAGAGGAGTGGGGTTGTAGACTACCAAAGTTGACTAATTATGGCCCCAAACTGGGAGCCCTTTCACACTATAGTTATAGTACTATGATTGCACATTAACTGACATGGCAACATCTTATGGAATTCTGGGATTTGCTGTGAAGTCGAAGGCTTTCACAGCCAGCATCCATAGCTCAGATACCTACACAAGAACTCCAATCATCACCCAGGACAAAAAAGAAGCACAATAAAAACATTGGTATAACTCGCAAAAAGGATCTGTGAATCCCACTACCTGGAGGATGAACCGAAACACCTAAATTGGGCTCTACAGGTTAATGGTTACTCCAGATCAGATATCACAAGAGCAGCCAGACCCAGAAAAAAACACAGGAATGAAGAAAAACAGCCACCCAAAGGAAAGGTATTTTTACCACACATCAAAAGAGTCACAGACAGAATAGGGAAAGTGATGAGGAAACACAACCTCCAAACGATCTACAGACCAACCAAGAAAATCCAAGAAATGCTACGCTCAGCAAAGGACAAAAGAGACCCTCTCACAGCCGCAGGAATTTACTGCATACCATGCAGCTGTGGACAGGTTTACATAGGGACTACTAAATGCAGTGTGCAAACACGAATCAAGGAACATGAGAGACACTGCAGACTGGACCAGACAGAAAACTCAGCAGTAGTAGAGCATGTTATAAACCAACCTGGACACAAAATGTTATTTAAAAACACTGAAATTCTGGACCAGGCCAACAACTATCATGTCAGAATGTGCAGAGAAGCTATTGAAATCCACAAACACCTGTACAACTTCAACAGGAAAGAATAAACCCTTAAAGTAAACAAAGTTTGGCTACCAGTTTTGAAAAACACCAAAATCAAAACTCAACACATGCAAATGATCTTAACCCAGGGATAGGGAGATTTCCAGCAGATAATGGACCATTAGCCAAATAGACATGAATCCTCTTTGCATATCCTCCCACCATAGGAACTAGCCATTCAAATACACAAATTTACACCTCCTCTCCAACAGGGACTCACAGTATATAAACCCCACACACCCCTATGCCACCATTCTCTGAAGATGCCAGGCACAGATGCAAGCTGAACATCAAATAAACTCTTCCAGAACATGGCCTCACAGCCCAGAAAAAAAAAAAAAAAAACAAGGAAAATCTATGAATGCCAGCCGTGAAAGCCTTCGACTTCACATTCTCAGTGAGCTTAGTGAGTTTGAATCTGGACTTTGGAATTTCCCTGTGCACTGACTCAGTAAATATCCTGACCAAACAAAGCAAAAATGGTTGCTAGGCACTGCCATTCTTCAGCCAAAAAGAATCCTTTAGAAACTGTGGCCACACTCTATGTTATATAACTTTATGCATACTTAGCTATGCAGCAGAGGTGTTATGGAACCTTCCTAGTGAGCTGCAAAGATGCGTATCAGGGCACCAGCAAGATTCATAATGCCACTACCTCATATTGGGAATAGTGTCCCAATGTATATTGAGCTCTATTGGATGCACATCGGCAGTCCTTGGTGTTGTCTGTATGGGCATCAGGAGCACCTAATGTGCATTAGCGTCTGTTGCACATGGCTCCCAATGTGCAACAGTCCCTAAAGGGAGTGTTTAAAGGGTCCCTTTAAACAGTCACTTTGCTGATTCCCCTACACAGAAATGTCATGGCAGCTGAATATGGATGTTGCAAATATGGATGTTGTAAAACTGCTCAGTTCTATTTCCCGCAGATGTAAGTCAACTTAAGTAGATGTAAGTTCTTACTGAATTCCAGCCATGGCTTCTTCTCCTCATGAAAACATTATTTTGCTGCCTAGAAAACCACCAGAGGGCCACAAGCCACTTCATCATTGCTGGCTACCATTCCTTAAAGTCAGTTTCCTTTCATGAGACCACTACCTCATACTGATGCATTTAAAGCCTTTGATATATTTTCAAACACAGATGTTATCTGCCTGCCTGAGAAAGGCTTTACTATGCCCAGTGTAAAAGGAAATGCTGATTACAACTTTAAAAAACATAAGTATAAGACTCAAAATATATGAAAACATCTGGCAAGCACTACCTAAGTAATGTGTAACCTTCGATGCTCAGAACAAGTAAATATGCCCATGCTATGCTGTTCCCTTTCCTACCTGCCTTTGTTGTAGCCTAAAAAGCATGATGCTGATGCAAACACATGAAACAGTTTCTTAGGCCATCTTATACAAGTGAGGCTATTAAGTATCTTCATATTCATTTCTGCAAAAGTTCCCAACCTTGAGTCCCCAGATGTTGTTGGACCATGGACATTATCACACCACCCTCATGTCTCATAGCAATCATGTTATTAAAGGAAACAGGAAGATAACTGTTGTGAAATGTTTATTATCATACCCCTCTTCATTCATACCAGGGCCGGTTTAAAGAATTTTGGGGCTCCCTGCAATGCTTTATTTTGGGGGACCAATATGTTTATCTTAGGTCAAAGTAATCTAACCTATTCACAGTACAGGATGTTCATATTACAGTAGGACCCCCATATCCACAGATTCATTATCCATGGGACATAAAACAGCACACCTACCATAGATTCTTCCTAGAAAAGATGTCCTCTCTAGCCATTTTCTAGGTCCTCCAAGGCAACTCTATGTTATGTTAAACCAGAAGTCCCATTATTTTCAGTGGTGTTCACTATTATCCATGGTTTTCAGTATCCCCGCCCCCCCCGAACCAAACCCCAGTGGATAAAGGAGGGCCTATTGCAGTACATAATTTGCCACCAATAATTCAGTTTAAAAACTATATTATATGCACTAACATAATTTTTTTTATTTATTAGCAATTAATGTAATGTTGTAAATTACCTCAAAGAAACGAAAGAGTGGACCACAAGCTGAACATGAGTTAGCAGTGTGATGCAGCAGCAAAAAAGCCAATGCGATTCTGGGCTGCATTAATAGGAATATAGTGTCTAGATCAAGGGAAGTAATAGTACCACTCCAATCTGCTTTGGTCAGACCTCACCTGGAATACTGTGTCCAGGTCTGGGCACCACAATTCAAGAAGGATACTGAGAAGGATGGTGGGAGGTCTGGAAGCCATGCCCTATGAGGAGAGGCTTAGAGAGCTGGATATGTTTAGCCTGGAGAAGAGAAGTTTGAGTGGTGACATGATAGCCATGTTTAAATATTTGAAGGCCTATCATACTGAGGATGGAGCAAGCTTGTTTTCTGCTGCTCCAGAGACTAGGACACGGAGCAATGGGTTCAAACTACAGGAAAAGAGATTCCACCTAAACATTAGGAAGAACTTCTTGACAGTAAGAGCTGCTCAGAAGTGGAATACATTGCCTTGGAGTGTAGTGGAGTCTCCTTCTTTGGGAGTTTTTAAGCAGGGCTGGATGACCATCTGTCATGAGGGCTTTGATTGTGTGTTCCTGCAGGCCAGAAGCCGATGGGATGGATGTTGGGGTCCCTTCCAGCCCTATGATTCTATGATTCTAGGTTGCATTCAGAGCCTGGGAAAGTTACTTTTGGATCACATCTCCCAGAATTCCCCTGCCAGTACCCTTCTCAAGGTCTGCTTGCATTGTTCCTTTTTCAGCATTCTGTAGCCCAGCATTCTTAACCTGGGGTCCATGATGTCCTCACAGGGGGTCCACAAAGGCTTGAAGGCTGCTTGGCCCACCTCCTCCCTGTAGTGGAGAAGCCACATGACAGGAAGCAAGGCAAAGGCTGGCTGGCTGGCTTGGCCTGCACGTTGCTATTCAATCCACTCCAGCCACAAACTTGCAGGAAGAAACAAGAGTGCCTCTGAGGGAAAGCTTAATGGATGGTGTTATTGTGTTGTTGTTGTTGTTAGCTATTATTATTAGCTATTATTATTAGGGTTTTAAATCTTGAGTTAAGTCTTCGGGCAACAAAAGATATTTAAAGGGGTTCCCTGGTAAAGAAAAGGTTGAGAACCACTGCTGTAGCCAAATGGCTCTCACATAACATTAATGGGATACTGGTGTTTTAGTGACAACAATAAAACCATTGTTCCCAGTAATATTACTCCAAATTTTTATTCTTTATATTCTTTATTTTCTTTTGTTAAAAGAGCCAGAGTGTTGTAGAAGTTTCAGCATTGCACTATGACTGTGGAGACCAGGGTTTGAATCCTTACTCAGCCATGAATACCCACTGGGGTGACTTTGGGCAAGTCACACTCTCTCAGCCTCAAAGGAAGGCAAAGGCACACCCCTTTGAACAAATCTTTCCTAGTAAACCCAATGATAGGTTTGCCTTAGTCAGAAATGACTTGAAGGCACATAGGCAAACACACACAAATTCCTTTTGCAGGTTGAACTCAGTTGGCAGCAAGGGGAGGAAGCTGAAGACCAAGGGGTGAAGGGAGGAGGGCAGAGAACCCAGGACATTTTAAGAGCAGCTGGAAAGATGGGCTGGAGGGGATATCTGTGGAGTGTGGCTGCCCAATGGAGACACTTGCAGGCTGAAGAGGGGGGCACCCTTCTTCCCAGTAGAGGCAGGAGAAGGAGAGATCAGGCAAGAGAGACAGGAAGGAAGGGAAGGGAAGGGAAAGAAACCCTAACCCTTTCCGTGAGGGAGCAAGGGAGAAAGAGATGGAAAGAGGTGACCCTCACACTTCCCTCCCCCCCTCTCTCTCACACACTCACACAACCCTCTCTGACACAAATAGGAACACACACCTGGCTTGCATTTTTGACAATCCCCTGGAGGCTGAGGGAGCAGCAAATTCTCCCCACCTTCAGCCACACAGGACAGCTTGACCTGCTTGGAGGGAAGGAAGAAGGATGGAGGAAGGAGAAGCCTCTCTTTCTCTTTATCCACTTAGGAGGGGAGGCCCTGCAGCTTGTGCTGATGGACAGGAGTGGATTGAGGGAGGACAAAGGAGACAGGAGATGCCCTTTAAAAAAAGGCCAGCAGGAGGTTTTTTGCTTGCTCTCTCTCTCCCTCCCTCCCTCCCACCCCCTGTGGCCCCCTGTGGCTGTGAGGGCCCCCCACAGATGTGGATTTGGCAGTATGCTTAAACCAGCCCTGAATCATAAGACTGGGCTCCTTTGGCAACCCACTGGTGTGATAGGTCCTTTCGCTTCAGTTCCAGGATGACTGCAGTTATGTGGCATGAGAGGGCCTAATTGTTCTCCCCTCTCTCTCTCCCCTCTCCCTCTCTACTCCAAAGCAGGCTGACTCCATGCTGCTTTGGAATAGCAAGTGGGAGGGGAGGGGGAGACAGGGAGAGCGGAGGAGAATCAGTGTTCCTCATGCCACATGACTGCAGTCATCCCAGAACTTAAGTGAAGGGACTTATTGCACCAGGGGTAGCAGCAGAACAATAGTGATATTGGCAGGTATTGATGGGGTTTTCCCATCAATCGAAAGGGACACAACAGAACGCGTAGCAACAAGAAAGCCCCAATGTCATCTGATAAGTAATGGCCAAATTCATTACTATCCCACTGAAATTCTGCTTTAGCAGCTGTGATAAAGTCCCATAACTCCCATCACTGGTAACTGTTAGCCATATTGTCTATGGAGGATAGACATTGTCATCCAGCAGCATTTGTGGACCCGAGGTTGGGTACCACTGTTCTAGATACTGTAAAGAAATGTCTTGACAAAGTTTTGCAGTTCACTTGGATCAAAAGCAATTTTAATATGGATGTCATTACCCAGGGGTCTTTGTTTTTTTTTTTAAAGGGGGGGGCAGGTAAATGTATATGAATTCCCAAAAGAAGTGAATTTCTGTGGTTCAGTTCACACTTGAACCCTGCTTATTTGCATGAGTGTCTAAACTGAGTTTGGAAGCAACTCCACATGTCATGTTATTTGTGCAATGCTATGTTATATGCAGGTGATGGGATTCTAAGGAGGCCAACACAAACTATGTACATTTTAAAGGCGAGATATATCTTTTTAACATGGTCTGATTGACCGGTTATTTATTTATTTATTTATTTATGGTATTTCTTTACTGGATTTGAAAGTTATACAGCCCACTTGAAACATTCACCATGAAACCAATAAAACAAAATAGAAAAAGTAAAATAATAATAATGACACTGATGGTGATGATGAAAACAACAACAAAATTCAACAATACTATCCAAAACTAAAAATAAAATCACTAAAAAGCAGCAACAGCAAAAATGTTTTCATTTAAAAGCCTGGACTAAGTTCACATTAGTCACATAAATGCAGATGTGAACAATCAGACCTTTAAAACTCCTTGGAAGCAGAGAGGAAAGTAGAAGCAAATTTCCCATGGGAGGGAGTTCTTTAGCAATTGACCTGTAGAAGATGAAAATAATTTAAAGCAATGTCTGGAAATGAACTTATTGATGGATAGTAGCCAACTTTAATCTTTTGTGACCATCCAGTGATTTTAATACATGCTGCAATACACACAGGGATCTACCATAGATAGATAGATAGATAGATAGATAGATAGATGCATGCATGCATATGCATATACAGTTGTCCCGCCATATCCACGGATTTGGTATCCATGGATTTAAGTATTCATAGCTTGAAAATATTCTTTAAAAAACAATAATCCAAAAAGCAAACCTCGATTTTGCCATCTTATATAAGGGACACCATTTTGCCATGCCATTGCATATAATGGGACTTGAGTATTCATGGATTTTGGTATCCACAGGGGGTCCTGGACCCAAACCCCAGCAAATATGAAGGGACAACTGTACAAAGACATATCCCTACAGATCCGTTTTCTCCTCAGAATTAAAGAGTGAACTATTGGAAGGGAGGAAGCTGTGCAACCATGGAGGAGTTTCTGGGCTGATTTCTAAACTGTTTTAAAAAAAAACATTTAGAAGTATTTTTTATAGAAATTTCACTATAGAAATATATCCTTACAATACCTCTGTTACTCAATTCTTCATAACAACCTTGCAAGGTAGACATTGCCTGATCCCCTGGATTTTATAGTCTTTCAGATTTTCACTTACCTTGTCATCAAAAGTTATTCATTACACCTTTGAAATTTTCCTTTTTATCTCTCCCTCTGCTTCCCCTTGAGGTATTTCTTTCTTCTTTAACAGTGCCAAGATTACTTGTCAAAATAAATCTTCCGCCAGGCCAAAACAAATCTTAAAAAGAACAGTGAAAAGTATTATTTAGAAGTGTCCTCCCTGGCTAACGACCAGCTCATATTGCACAACTGAGGTTTTTTATGTACCCGTCACTCTGTAATTTATGCTGTTATATCCCTGTAACCAAAAGTGCAGCAGTTTCATCAGAATATAATTTTCCTGGTTATTGTTTTTTTCATTACTTATTTGAAATTTACACACACACTAATAGAAACACCCAACTTTTCAAAAAGCAGTTTATTTTGCACGTATAAAGATAAGATGAAGAATCTTCCCTGGCTCAGGGGCCAAATTCCAGTTTAGGAAGGCTCTTTGGGGTTCCATTCCAACAGCGGGTGGGGCCTAAAAGCACAGGGTAAAGTGGGTGTAGCCAGACATATTTCTTGCCAATTTGGGCATATTCTCATCAAGCATATAAACTCAATTCCATTCTGTTCATGTCTAAAAGGTGAGAGCTACGTTGCAAACTAGAGCTCACTTTCATGCAATACTTCCTTCTCGCCTTCATTATATCCTATGTACATATCAGGAGGTAGCACACACCAGGAACCTCTTCAAAAGGTCCAGGCAGCATAAAATGGTAGCAGAGTAAATGTTCCTTCAGGCATCAGAACAAAGGCAAAGACAAAGGCTTATGTCTAAAATTTTCCTGTTCTTTATTAGAGCATAATAAAGACTATTTACAATATATTACAGTATCCACAGAAGAAAAACCATCTTCCCACTTCAAGATTCAAACCAGAACTGCTTAGTTCAACTTCATAGGACAAACTAAAAACACCCAGCTCTGCAGAGTTCTTAGCACCTCCCCTGCCAGCTAGCTCTGCAGATTTCTGCAAACTGTTTGCCACATCAAAGCTTTTTCACAGAATGAATCTAACTACTATATGTCCCAGTATCCTGACAGTACAAGGACATTTTTTTTGTTGCTTTATTTGTACTAAAAAATTGTATGCCACCAACCCATACCAGCTCTCCATCAAGATGGTAAAGCATTAATTCCATTAGTAGTACAAGCTGCAATGAAGAAATACAATAACTTCCCAACATTAATAGAGCTGATACTGCTAGAGTAACTAATGTATAGTCAGCCCTCCATATCCACAGATTCTGCATCCATGGATTTAAGCAACCAACCATGGTTCAAAAATTTTCCCAAAAATCCCAAAAAACAAATCTTGATTTTGCCGTTTTACTGCCCCATTACATGTAATAGGACTTGAGCATCCACAGATTTTGGTATCCACAGGGGGTCCTAGAACCAAATCCCAACAGATACTGAGGGCACATTGTATTGAAATAATTCACAAAAGTTCAGTGCAACTATGGGGGCTTCTAGAAATATCCTCCTCTAGTGAGCAAGCAAAGAAAACTCAGAGGTATTTCTTATTTATGCTGTCTTCAAATAATCCTGTAACCAAACTGCTCCACAAAACAAATGCCAAATGAATGCAAAATGACACCAATATCAGAAGACAACATCCTTTAGCATTCTGCTGCCATGAATAAGTTGTTCTTTTTTATTGATGGGCCAAGCTGCCAATAGATCTGCCGTCTCCTTTTTGGAGATTATCAGAAGTGTCAAAAACAGCATTATAATGCCATGAGATCGCAAAAGGGTTTAATTATCAGATGATGTTGTTGTCCCCCATCATCTCCCAAGCATTCCACTGCCATTCCAAGGCTGTTCTTTATTATTGACCAGCAATTGATCTCCTGTGGCATTTCTGTTCCGGATTTGCCTGTGTGTGACAAAGTGCCCTGTTTTGCTGGCAAGATTCCAGCATCAGTGGGCAGTCCTGCCAGAACACTTCCAGGTGAGATCAGGACATCCAGGTAAGCTACCCTCTTTTTTGTACCCTCCCAGGTTAAATGGGACCTTTAAAGTGTGTTTAGGTGCTCTGTGCAACTTTAAATGTCTTTATTTTGTTTTTATTTTTACATTTCCTGCACCTTTATCAATGACTTGGATGACAGAATTAGGGGCATACCTATCCAATTTGCAGATGACACCAAATTAGGAGGAGTAGCTAATACCCTAGAGGACAGAATCAAAATTCAAAATGACCTGAATAGACTAGAAAGCTGGGCCAAAGCCAACAAAATGAAATTCAATACAGAGAAATATAAGGTACTGCACTTAGGGTGGAAAAACAAAATGCATAGATATAGGATGGGGGAGACCTGGGTGAACAAGACTACATGCGAAAAGGATCTAGGAGTCCTAGTAGACCACACGTTGAACATGAGTCAACAGTGTGATGCAGCAGCTAAAAAGGCTAATGCGATTTTGGGCTGCATCAATAGAAGTATAGTGTCTAGATCAAGAGAAGTAATAGTGCCACTCTATTCTGCCTTGGTCAGGCCTCACCTAGAATACTGTGTCCAGTTCTGGGCACCACAATTCAAAAAGGATATTGACAAATTGGAGTGTGTCCAGAGGAGGGTGACTAAAATGGTGAAAGGTCTGGAAACCATGCCTTATGAGGAAAGCCTTAGGGAGCTGGGTATGTTTAGCCTGGAAAAAAGACAGTTAAGGGGTGATATGATAGTTCAGTTTAAGTATTTGAAGGGGTGTCAGATTGAGGATGGAGCAAACTTGTTTTCTGCTGCTCCAGAGACTAGAACATGGAACAATGGATACAAGTTCCAGGAACAGAGATTCCACCTCAAGATTAGGAGGAACTTTCTGACAGTAAGAGCTATTCGGTAGTGGAACACACTCCCTCAGAGCATGGTGGGGTCTCCTTCCTTGGAGGTCTTTAAACAGAAGCTGGATGGCCATCTGTCAGGGATGCTTTGGTTGTGATTTTCTGCATGGCAGGAGGTTGGACTGGATGGCCCTTGTGGTCTCTTCCAATTCTACAGTTCTATGATTCTACTGAATAAAAGGAGTAAACCAAGGCTTAGGTTTGGTAGAAGGGACTGCACATGTTGACAAAGAAGCAAAACTATGAAGAGTTGAAGATAAAGTTGAGTTACGTAAAGAAATAACTGAATCCAGGGAACCAACAAAATTAAAGAGAGACAAGAAAAGAGACCAATTCCTGTGAAAAGGCCTCAGAATTATCAGAATGAAGCTCTCAAAAGTCATGAACAAGAGAATACTGAGGAGGTGGATTGTGAGTAAGTGCAAAAGAAACAAGATGCTGTTCACAGAAAGAAAGAACTGAAAAGCAAGATCAAAAACAAATCTTAATAAGAACAAGATCAAGATAATAGTCAAGGGAGTGTGTCACCTAACTCAGAACAAAACTTGAGTCCCAAAGAAGACAATAAAGAAAGAAAATGGAAGGACTTTATCATAAGCAGTCTTTAATATATTCTTTTGCCAGCACAAAAAGCCTATTTTTTGTGCCAGCAAAAGAATGTTTCCCTCCTCACTCACCTCCTTTTCTGGCAAAGGCTCCTCCATGAATGAAGAGGAATGAATAGAGCCCCGTTCACTTCCTCATTCAAAATCTTGCATGATTTCATTGCACGGGAAATTCAGAAATAAAAATACATGTCAAAAAGTCACACCAAGCATACACAGACACACACTAAAAAAACAAACAAACAAACAAAAAACAAGTAACCCGGGGAGGGTAAAAAAAAGTTTGTCACTTACTTGGATGCCTCAATTGGACCTGGAAGCATTTGCTCCAGAGAGGGTATTGTCAGGGTAAGTATGAGATTTAAAGAGACAGAGGCATCGCATGCCAGCAATGCCAGCAAAAAAGCAGCAGGAGATCTATTGACGGCTTAAGCTGTAAAGTAAAAATGATGGGATTTTGGCTTTTTATAAGCACGAAAGGATGTTGTCTGATCCATGCACCCTTTTGTGTTTATGTGGCATTGTGATGATGCCATATTTTCTGTGTCTGATAAAGTCCTAAGAAGCAGGATCTTTGGAATCATCTACATGAATATTAAAATCACCCATAATAAGTGGGAGTATCATCTGAAAGAAAGTCAGCAAAGAATCAAAATCAGAAATAAAAGTTAAAAATGGGTGAGGTAGAGGATTAATGACAGCAATCCACAGATGCAGAGGTGAAAAGAGTCTCACAGCATGAGCCTCAAAAGAAGAGAAACAGTGAGTTGGTGGAAAGGGGAGGGGGAGCCGAAACTGGCATGAACTAGACAATAAATGATACCCCCCACCCCACCCTAACACCACCCCCATGTTGATTTGTATGAGAAAAGGAGAGTCCTCCAAAGGAGAGGGCAGTTGAAGTAGCAGTATCATCAGCCAGGTTTCAGTGAGAACAGGAAGATGGAAAGATCTGGAGAGAAATAAATCATGAAGAGTAGCAACTTTAGGAGCAACTGAATGACAGTTCCATAAGAAGTGAGAAAAAGGAAGCTGGGGAAAAGGAAGTCAGTGGATAGGTATCAGATTAGGAGAAACAGGAGCCATAACAAAGAAAAAAAGAAAAAATAATAATTAGGTATTTATACCCCGCTCTTCAGCCACAAAGGCTATCAGAGCCACTTACAAATTGTTAAGCAATAGCAATTTACACATCTACACTGCATTAAGCAGTTTCCAATATGTATTAGCTAATTGCCCCCACAAGCTGGGTACTCATTTTACCAACCTACGAAAGGATGGAAGGCTGAGTGAACCTTGGAGCCCTCTGGAATCAAACTTGCAACGTGGTGACTTGCAGTACTGGCATTTAACCACTGACCCTTAAGGGCTCCCTATTTAAAAAAAGTAAAATTAAAAAAAAGCTATTTAATTTTTGTTAAAGAATTACCAATGAAAGGATAAATATAAGCAAAAAAGGAAACAGATAGATTACAAAGAAAAGTATGGCACATTGACATCACTAGGAATGAAACCAGGATTCTCAGGAGATTATCAGAAGCAGGAAATACTGTGTCAGAAGATTGCGACGAGAACCAGAACAGGCAAGATTATCAGATAACATCATCCACCAGTGTCCCGGTGGCATAGCGCGGCCATGAGAAGCCATCCCTTTTTATTCACAGCTTGTCCCCATCAATAAGAAAGGGAAGCTTCATCTGCAGCAGTGCTATGCCTCTGGAATGGCAGAAGGATGTGGTGTCTGATAATGTCACCCTTCCTGTTCTTCTCCCATTCTTCTGGCGTGGTTTGGAATGTGGTTTTATTGCCATGTTCCACCACGTCTGCTAATCTCCTCAGTTGGTTGACAAACAGCTCTGTTTGGATTTTCTCTGTGGAAGATGCTGGAACTGTTCTGGATTGATTTTATACCTACAGCACCCAGATGTGACACAGCTGGATGTGGGAAGGCAGTACCTGGGCATGAGTCTGCCAAGTGGCAGTTGAAAGCCTATAGGGTGAGACAGAAATATTTTGATAAATAAATGTAAACTAATAGAAGTAGCCTTTGGAAATAACAAAGAATGTTTTTCTAGGTCCTCCAGCATGATTCTATTGTATTCTATGGTGGTTTGCTATTATAAGTGGTTTCACATATCTGTGTGAGTCCAGAACTATGCTCCTGTGGATATGGAAGGGGCACCTGTATTAAAAGTAAACAGTAATAGAAACTCCTAAATCCATAATGTTCTACACTTACTGTAGAAAGAGATGCACTTCAAAATGTGTCATCACCAGGATGCCCATCACTTTAACCCTTGCCAGTAAGTTGCTCAGTTGTTGGAAAGCACATTTCATGTTGATTCCCTGAGCTTTCTTTCTAGGCCCTTCCAGAGTTCCTTGGCAACACTGGTCCCTGATGCTACAGGTTTTGTCTTGGCATCTTGTGGTTTCATATTTAGAGAATGTATGTTGTTTTTTAAATAGTTCTTATGGAATATCATTTATTATCATGCTATTGTACTCTACGGTGAACTCGCCATGGGTCAGCGTAAGAGGGGCACTCCAAAAAAGCGATACAAGGACTCCCTAAAAAACATCTCAGGCTCAGCCAAATTGATCACCGACAATGGTCTGCCCTGGCCTCACATCGGGAGGTATGGAGATGCACTATCCACAATGTTGCAGCCTTATTTGAGAACTCACACTGAACAAGTCTTGCAAAGAAACAACAACGCAGAAAGAATCACAATCCGGAAACATCACCCAAGAAGACCTTCTGCTGTGCTTTCTGCAACTGGACTTGTTTATCTCAGACTGGCCTTTTTAGTCATCAGCGCGCTTGCAGAAAGCACAGGATGAGTCCTTCCTGAATCTTTGTTTGTGAAGAAAAGCCAGAGAGAGAGAGAAAGATTGTGTGTATTGCATGAAGGCTTGAATTTTCCTCTTAATTTAGAATTTAAGTTCCATCACTATCTTCAGATATGAAATCAGAATAGGAGCCCAAAAATCAGGGAGCATTTGAAAATCCAAATGTGTATTCTTATCAATACTCACTTGAACTGTGTAAATATGCACATGATTGGACTTTATAAGTGTTTGAAAGTGCCTGTTTTCACAACCATTTCCCTTGGAGTAGGACTCCCCCACCCTTGTTGGAATTACCTTCTGTCTATATTCTCTATATAAATGAAATGTTTAAGTGTGACTTCCTCAACAAACTCTGGTAGCCAACTGAGCTTGCCATGGCAAACATGATCAAACTCAGCCAGATGGTGGTGGCATTTTTAGATGTATTTGCTCAACCACTTTTCAAAAATTTTGCTCCACATTTTTTCTCTAGCAAAAGCCTTGACCCTACAAAAGATACTCAGGATGTAGAAACTAAAGTTACTACGGACTTTATCACACACAGCTGGTACGACATGATTGCAGCTATATAATAATGTCTGTGGCTGTTCCTTATCACATGACATCATGATTCTCCTGTTGCTGTTATGCATTCCAACCATTATTTTGGTGCACCTTTTCAGTTACAAGAAAAACCTGTCAATAGCTCTCAATATCACTGCTTTTCCACTACTGCCCCAGGTGTAATAGGTCCCTCTTGCTGTAGTCCCAATATTGCAGCAGCCATGTGATGTTAGTGGGAGTTACTTTCCTCTTCTCCCCTTCCCTATTCCCAAACCGTGCTAGGTCAGTTAATGTTCAGCAAAAAGATGAACAGGACCTCATGGTGCACTTGAAAATAACATCCCCCTTGTTACCCTAATCACTCTGGGGTCTTAAGGACCCTCTGAATTTTGTGTTGGGGATGATAGGATGGTCAGTCCCTGGAGGAAGCAAAAATATCTCAGTAGAAGTCAGCAGCAACCCATTCCCAAGAAGGATACTCGCACAAAGAGAGATTTATCTTCCAAATAAACAGGAGGTACTTTATCTTGAAGCTCAAAGCATTTATGATATGTATAGTCCATCATAAACTTTATTGTATATAGCCAATGGCCTTCATAATATACACAAAATAAAAGAACATGAATAAAATTGACAATAAAACATTAAAATGTTATACATAGCATCAAAATGTCCCAACAATCCCTATAAGAACATCAGAAAGAACAAAAATCCATTTTATAATACAGTATGTTCCTTGATAAAGCGAGCATGTAATTTCTTAGCTGCCAATGCAAAATGGGCTACTGGGTATGTAATAAATAGATTTATGTCAGCTAGCAATGCCACAACTACTTCCTGAGATGAGCAGTCTGTGTATAGCTGAATAATAGGGGACACAAATCTTTGTCTAGGAGCAGCATAAAGGGGGCAAAAGAACAGATAATGGGTTATGTCCTCAATCTGGTTATACCCAAAAACACATTTCCTGTCTAGCACTGGAGTACCTCAAAATCTCTCTTCAAGATATGCAGAAGGCATCTGCTGGAATCTAATGGATCTGATGAAAGGTTAGAGTTTCAAAGTACTGTGGCCTTGCATGATTGATCTGAATCTGTGCATACCAAATGGAAAAACATGCTCCAACTATGGCTGCCATGTCTTGGTTAGCATCATGATCAAAAATCTAGTTTTCTAAATTGAGAGGACTAAGTCTTAAGTATTTCTCTCTATCAAGGTTGTAAACCTTTAACTTATGTTGGCACAATTGTGCCCAACCTCCCGTCCTCAGTTCCTCCAACCAGCAAAGTTTGCTGAGGGAGTGATCCTCAAGACCATTTAATCTGCACCAGAATCTTTAAAAAGACAGATCAGTTCTAGCTGCAATTGAGGGGAGACCTAACTCTGCCCTAAGGATTATGATATGTACAGGTATTCACCAAGTAGATGGATAAACTGCTACGCCAGGCACCAGATTTGCTCAAGAGAGAAAGTGCTCTGGGCGCAGCCTCCTTTTATACAGTCCCTCAGGGCATTGGCTCCCCCAAACCCCTGGGTGCCTTGCATCAACCTTTTGCACATTGCACTGTGCTTTGCACACCACACTCTACTGTGCACCCCGCACTTCAGCCTGATGCAATGCCGTGCAATCTCCTGATTGTGCAGCTGTGGCCTCCAGGTTTGAAACCTTGGCTAGGCTGGCAGACTTGGCAGTTGTCTGGGCATTTTCTAAGGAGTTCAGACACTGTCTCCTGACTTATTGATATTAAATTGGGGGATTTAATATACTCAGCTTGGCAATGAGAGAGGGGGCAACATCAGGACCTTTTGACCATACTAGTAATAGGGAGATGACATAAGATAGTACAATAAATGATCTTTATTTGGGAAAAACAATAATAACAATATTCATGCACACATTCAGACTTCAAGCATTCATGCAAGACTAGTGAATAAATTGGAAGAGATTGAAATAGAGGGATAGCAAAGGGGGTTTCCAGTGGGTGATAACGGCACCTTTCCTGTATGAGAGATGAAGTTGCGGAGGAAACCAGCAGAGTGGGGATCCCGATCTGGAATGTCTACACAGTGATATGCAGTCGAGAGGAAGATGGACTATGCACACTGAGTGGCATTTTGGAAGAGTTTTTATAGTCAATATTTGCCATCTGGGGATGGGATTTAGAATAGAAGACAATGTTTCTCGGAGTTGCTCAAAGAGCAACATAGAAATTCTGGATATGTTATTGGCATCTTAATGTGTGAGTAAAAGGGAGGAAGCAACTTCCTTTGTTTAGGTAAGGGTAAACTGATGAGGCTCATTTACAGGTTTGAGTTTGCCATTTTTAGAAATTGGATGGACTCTCCCTAATTGCATACCTGACTGAGTCTGAATGCTAGTGTTTGCAATTTGGTGGGATTTTCTAATGACTGCAGTGCATGGATTGCCACATGTTGACCTAATTATTAAATATTGCCAATTATTAATATAGATATGGGGCTGGGGGCATGGGGGTATGTAACACCCTGTGATCTGCTCACCAGTATGCTTTTAAAAAAGCACCCTATAATTGCACAATTCCACCAAAAATCTTTTTTTTAAGGTGCATGTCCTAGGAGGGGCAAACACAAGACAGAAGGAAGGGTCAACAATGCAGTGTGGAACAATGATTGTGAGAACTTTCATAACCAAATTGGGAGTACAGTTGTTATTACAGAGAGGGTACGAAAGATGAAAGACAATGCTGGTGTGTTTTCTTTTGCATTAAGTATGCAATTGTTGTGCTAAAAGAGCCTAGTGTGATAAAGTCCTTAATCTATCTATGTGATCATGATCCAGATTAGCTAGATCATTCCTCATTTACTGCATGGGCTTTTAAGTGAACCAAGCTATCTCTGTGAGCAACCTGATCAGAGAGTGCACCTCTGGTAGGAAATAAAGCAAGACACCTTCCTCCCTGCAGATCTACATGAAACGGTTTGGCTGAATCAGAGGAAACATCTGGATTAAAACATAATTTATAATTCCCAAATTAGATCACTACCAATCAGTAGTAGATGAAGGATGGTGTCTTTTCCAGTGGCTAAATGACATAATTGTTTCCAGAAAATGCCATAAAGGAACAATCTTGCTTCATACAAATGGAATGTCTTACATTAATTTGCTTTATTTGCATGTATTAGTTTTCTCTAAGATTTCTTTTGGACCAAAATCATAGTGTGATATACATCATATTGTAGCAGGTCACTTAAATGTCTGACTGAAAGATGGCTTTCAAAACAAGACTTCTAGCTAGAAAGCCAACTTGTTCGTATGAAATTGAACATACAGGAATCAACAATCCTTCACCAAAAGGTTGAGGCATACTGCTTTCCACCATTATTTCAGGGATGAGATAAAATATTATCAACCCTTGTCATGTTAAAGGCATAGAGAAAAGTCTGTTTACCTTCTCCACTCTCTCCTAAATATAATGGTACCAAGGTTCTGTGTGAGTTCTTAGCCCAGCTTCTGCCTCTTGCATGCAAGGTTACGTTAGGGTGCAGACATAAAGTATTCTGCTAAAAGCTCCATGGCAGAATGAAGACCTGGACTACTGGTAGATATCTAGATGATCTATAGTAGATGTGCGAGGGTATTTGATTCCCAACTGTTTTACAGTAGCAACAACAAAATGATTGCCACCCAGCACATACACCTTAAGTTAGAATACTAAAACGAAGGAAGTTTGGGACCTTGGAGTGGATGTTCATGTGGAAGAACTGCAACCTCTATTCAGTTCTGGTGCTCAGAACAAATTTCTGGTTTGATCATTTTAAGGACATTATCACATCAGTCTGTTATATCACAGCAATTGCATTGTTTAAGGAAACAGAAACATACCAGTATGGAAGCAATCACTATTACATTTCTCTGCAATAATGATACAGTGTTGCTTTGGCAACGCAAGGTCCTGCTATCTCCAGTCTTCTGCACTGTCTCACGGACCCTGCCTTCCTACCCTGTCTGTCCTACTTAGTGCATGTGTGCTGGGGTTTTTTGGGGTGTGTGTGTGTCACAAATGTGCAATCACAACAGAATGGAAAAAAAAATGTTAGGCTGTCCAGAGCTTGGATGACACTAGCATCTCTGTGGATGTGCATTTTGCAGCCTGGGCTAGAGCATGTTCACTGGGCCTTAAGCTCTCCCTTGCCACCTTTCTGTGGGGGCTCTGTTGCCAGCAAATAGGCTGAGAGATCATACTGCTTGGGTTCAGTGCATCAGGGTGTTCTCCTGCAGCCAGGCTTCATAGCAGCTGCTATTGATTTCCAAACAGCCTTGCCGCAGGAGAACTTCCCACAGGATTGTGGAGTTTAGCTAACAAGTTTTCTTTTCAGGCAAGTGTGTATGTGTGTGAGAGAGAAGGTGGCAGTGAATCACCTCAGCCATGCTTTTGATCCCAGGCCTTTCTCTGTTCCCCTGCCTACTTCTCTGCTTCATTTTCTTCCTCCTAACTCTGCTGTTCTCCTCATTATTAGCATTAGTATTAGATATCAACTTTATTAATCTCATTTTAAGCATTCCACAGTGCCAGCCAATTGAGAGACTGATTGGTGATATTCTCCTGCCTCCTTTTTTTCTTGCACTCCCTTCCTTCCTTCAGCCCTTCCACACCTTCAACAACTCTGGCATCAGCTCAAATTCCCCCCCCCATCTGCCATTGGCTGAACCAAAACCATCCCCGTAACACCCAATATACTGGTGTTTACTTAGGAGCAAATTCTACTGCATTGCATAAGGTTTGCTTCTGGACTGTGGACCTAGTTCCTTTCTGGGCTGGTTTGCATACAGGAAATGAAGTGGTCCCCATCCCCCACTTGGGGATAGCGACAGGAAGAAGAAAACTACACCCACTCACATCATATGGCTGCAGCAATATAGCACAATAAACAATAGTCAAATAACAGTGATATTGAAGCTATTGACAGGTTTTTCTCATCATTGAAAGGTACAAACCAATAATAATCAGGAGACAGTGCAACAACTGGAGAGACACAACATCATGTGATAAGCTCTAGCCAAAAATGCTACTAGCTGCTATAACTGTGCTTTACCAACCTTGTGATAAAAGTACTAAATTGCATTCCTTTCACACTAGCCTCTGGATGGTAGATCTTGTTGTGGTGGTGGATATTTTTGGAGTCCCTGCTCAGCCATGGAAACCCACAGGGTGATCTTGGGCAAATCATACTCTCTCAGCATTAGGGAGAGGCAAAGGTAAACCCCATTGACAAATCTTGCAAAGAAAACCCCATGATAGGTTCAACTTAGGATTGCCATAAGTTGGAAATGACTTGAAGGCACACTACAACAAACAACAAAAACTACTACTTTCTCTCAGTAATGAGACCTAAGGCAGCTATCAACATATTCAAAAACAATAGAGATTAAAATTATATAAAAGCTTCAATAAAAATATGAATATAAAAAAATTAAAAAACAAACAATGAAGTTAAAAACATGAAAATTCATTAAAAGACAACATAAGCACACACTTTAAAACAGCACTGCACAACATTAAAACCCCACCCCAGTCAGTTTCCAAATACCTGACAACATAAAAATGTCTTAATTTGTGACAGAAGGAGAACAAGAATGTGTCCATCGTGGCCTCCCTAGGGAGGGAGTTCCAAAGTATGGGAGCAGCCAATGGAAGGCCCTCTCCCTTTTTGTCACCAAATGAGCCTGAGAAGGTGGTGGAACAAAGAGAAGTGCTTCTCCACACAACGTTAGAGTTCTAATGGGCTCATAAGGAGAGACAGGGTACTTCAAATACTGTACCTTTGACCCAAGCTGTATAAGGCTTTATAGGTCATCACCAGCACTTTGAATTCTGCCCAGAAACAGACTGGCAGCCAGTGAGCTGTTGCAACAAGGGAGTTGTGTGCTTCCTGTAGCCGGTCCCAGTTAACAACTTGGTTGCAGCTTTTTGAACCAACTGAAGTTTTGGAGCACTTTACAAAGGCAGCCCCATGTAGAGCACATTATATTAATCCAGCCAGGATGTAACCAAGGCAGGTACCACTGTAGCCAGATCCGACTTCTCCAAGAATGGGTGCAGTTGGAGCTCTAGCTTTAACTGTGCAAATGTAACTGCTGAAACCTGGCCTCCAGCTGAATGCAGGAATAGCCCCAAACTGTGAATCTTCATTTTGGGGGAAGTGTAACCCCAGTCTAACACAGGCTGAATCCCTATTCTGGTAAAAATAATAATATTTTACAAGACTGCCTGCCCCAAATAGGGGGAAGGGGAGTTGGAAAACTTTCACTGGCTCTTCAAATAACGGGAATGGCTGTATCAAAGCCTTTGTTTGATATACATAGCAGGAACAAACAAATTTAAAGATCCTTTTGTTTCTAGCTCAGAGTGTTTCTAAGGTGGAGCTGAGGTTGCTAGTCCTCCCATCCTCACTTTATTCCATATGGTCATGATTTAAAAATCCATTGCTGACTGGGCTATACAGCAGGGTAGTAATGCACTGATTTGATTGGACACTTCTTTTGTATAATTCAACAACACATTTCTGTGAAAACAGGGATATTAATTTTTTGGCACTTTCCCTGACATGGATACCTTATCAAGTGGTTATGTGAAAAGTTGAAGAGCACTTTGGATTGGATTCTGTTGGAATATTATCTAAATTATATGTGTTAACTTGTCAAAATGGTCCAGGATAACAGAATAAACTAGCTTTCTTGTCAAACATCCCTCTTAGTCGAGATTATCATAATTAAATTTTATTCCTGCCAGGCCAACTGAAAATCATACGTGTAAATTTGTCAGTGATGTACTGGATACTTTCCAAAAACCTGGTTAGTTTTTCCAACATCTTATATGGACATCTGAAATAGGCTGAATAGAACATATTGGCTTGGGAGTATAATGTTTCCAAGACTTGTTACTTTGTTATTAACACAATTTTGCATGATAGGGGTGAGCTTCCAGTGTCACCCTGAACTGGATTTCATTCCATTAGCCTTTTCTAAGGGGCTTTTATTGCATGGACGGGAAGCAGAAGTGAAGCCCAAGAGTAACACATCACACCTTGCCTTATCACACATCAACATGCTTCAGCTGTTCTCCTGTCCCATCCCATGGGAGACAGTGGTAAAAACAGGTCTTTTTGCTAACAGATTTTTTCAAGTTAGCAAAAAGACTCAGATTTACCATCATCATTTGTTTGGTGTGTGTGTGTGTGTGTGTGTGTGTTACCTTTGCTCTCCTGTGAGGCTGAGGGAGTGTGACTCGCCCAAGGTCACCCATGGGTTTCCATGGCTGAGTAGAGATTCAAAACCTGGCCTCCAGAGTGATAGTCAAGTGCTCAAACCACAACATCACACTGGCTCTTGAAATAAATTCGTAAATTTTAGTTGACAGAAGTTTCTTTTAAGCCCTTTTGTCTCTGTTATGTTGCGAGGCCTTGACCTCAAAATCAGGTATCATTGAAGAAGTGAAGTTTCTGACACTGAACCAGAGACTAATGGTCAGACGTTTGTGGACCTGATCCAGGATGCTCACGGATGCCTTTCCATAAGCTGAATTCAGTGAGGGAGTCAGGTACCATCCATTCCCTCATGTTCATCCAGTGATACAGGAATATACCAAGCCAGAAGCCACAGAAAGGATAAGTTTGGGGGAAATCGGTGGGTGGTGGTAAACAAAAACAGCCTTGAGGACCACAGCACAGTCCCAAGTCCATACTTTGTCCATTCCTGATTTAGACATGCAGAACTTTTGAATATATTTCCAATCCCACATTAGCTACATTATGTAATGTCTGCAAGCCAATGAATACCTTGTGGCCATCATAAGGGAAGAAACTATAAGACCTGGTTGAGTGTGGTTATCACTGGAGCAGACCTTGGAGGGAAGCTTAGGCTTGGAAAGTTCAATAGGCTGTGAAGTAATCAGGTGGGGAACATGGGAGGCATAGCATAATATTATTCAAGTACATGGACTAATAAAATGTATGGAAGAGAAGGGCAGACAGCACAGAAAAGTTAGGAGAAAGTAGCGGTAGCTAAAAATCCATAAATGAAGACATAAGAAAATGGGTCAATCAGGGATGTGAGCTAGTGGCCATCCAGATATGGTTGGAAAGCAATGTCCATCATCCTTCACTGTTACCTATACTGGCTAGAACTAATCAGAGCTGCATTTCAGAAGCTTCAGGAGACCCATAGTTAACCTAATGTGATACTATAGTAAAGAGCAGCCATCCAAAATCTAATTCTCTCTAATGCTCTCTAATTCTGAACTTCAGTTGGCATGATGCTTCACCATTGGACATATCTCCCCAGTCTAGTAAGAACTCCAGTTCAAAACATCTGGAAGACACCCTGTTGAGGAAGGCTAGTATAGAGAATATGGAAATTCATATAATAGTACTCTACGGTGAACTTGCCACGGGTCAGCGTAAGAGGGGTGCTCCAAAAAAGCGATACAAGGACTCCCTGAAACAACATCTCAGGCTCAGCCAAATTGATCACCGACAATGGTCCACCCTTACCTCACATTGGGAGGCATGGAGACGCACTATCCACAATGCTGCAGCCTTATTTGAGAACTCATGCCGAACAAGTCTTGAGGAGAAACAACAATGCAGAAAGAGTCACAACCTGGAAACATCACCCAAGGAGACCTTCTGCTGTGCTTTCTGCAACTGGACTTGTTTATCTTGGATTGGCCTTTTTAGTCATCAGCGCACTTCCAGAAAGCGTGGGATGAGTCCTTCCTGAATCTTCGTTTGTGAAGAAAAGCCAGAGAGAGATAATTTGCATGGCAGAGCTTTCTGCTTCTTCGTCCTTCAGCACATGTGCATGGACAGTCAGCACATAGGCAGGACATTCAAGAAGAGGGAGATGGCTGTGTTTGATGCAAGTTACTCATGCTCAGAATATTATTAGCTTGATTCACAGAAAGCGAAGGCTGGGTGGAAGGTGGCATTGATCTACTGGACTGCCTACATGTCTATGTGTGCATGGACTGAGAAGGAAAAGGCAGGGTTTAGCCAATGGGACTTCTACATGACAATGTTTTGCATTCAAGAGGACTATTTTATCCTACAAACATTTTCCCTATCTTATCCTGAAGCAAAATGCTTTCATTAGACATTCATAGTGAGAGAGTGATCAGCTGTAAGTGTGAGAAATAGGAATCCAGAAAATCATCCATGCAGCAGTTCATGCTTAAACTTTACTTATTTTTTCACACATCTTTTTGTGTCATTTCCATGGTTTTAGCAAAAGTCTAATGTGTCTCTTGGCCTTGTGCCTGGATAGCTGTTCATGCTCTGGGAGGTGGAGTATTTCAAACAGATTAAAAGTTGGTGGAAATAAATGTTGCTCAATATTATCAAGAGATTTAAGTATGTATTTAAATGAAACAAATTGCTTTTCCCATAATTGCCAAAAAAATGAAGAGTGATGAGATTATTTTTGTCTTTAATGTGGTATGCGCTTGTGAAATGGAGTAATCAATAACATTTTCATGCATTTTACTATATTAATTGCAAATTTGTGTTTATTTGTTAGAGTAGTTGACTGTTGGATTGTGATGATCTCCAGTATTTTTTTAACTTCAGCAATTTACTCCAATGTTCTGAACAGCTGCAAATATTTCCATGTCTCAATTAGCAAAACTCATTTTTAAAGGTGGATATACAATTAGCAGATATACAAACCTGCTAAATTTCTGCTGGCCTATTCCAAGGTATTTGGAGCTAGCTGTCTTCTCATCTCTGGCATGCTGAAACTGAAACAAACACATACTGAGCAATAGCTTTCTTGACTGGAATAAAGAAGAGAAAACTCCCAAGATTAAATGGGCATACAATCAGCTCTCCATATCCATGGATTCTGTATCCACAAATTCCACCATCCATGGCTTGAAAATATTCAAAAAAATCCAAAAAGCAAACCTCAATTTTTTACCATTTTATATAAGGGATATCATTGTACTATGTCATTGTATATAATGGACTTGAGCATCCACAGATTTTGGTATCCACGGGGGGTGGGGTGTTCCTGAAACCAAACTGCAGCAGATACCAAGGTCCCTCTGTACTTTGGAGAATGACAACAATATGAGGATGAGCATGCAGTGTTTGGGAGGTGAAGAAGAAGATATGACTATTTCATTGTGTATTCAGCAGTTCAGCTCAGATATGGACTGTTCTGCAGAACCCCACAAAGCTGCCTCCATTGGGTTAAATAGTATTATCTTCACACTTTTGAAATAAGTACACCATATATATAAGATAGGACATATAGTGGATTGCGGTAGCAGACCCACTCATCCCTGATCTATGCACAGTCGAAGTGTATGTATGTAAGGTCTCATTCCCACTACACATTTATAGCACCTTGATGTGGCTTTAACTTCAATGGCTACATCCCACAGAATCCTGGGATTTGTAGTTTGGGGAGGCACTAGTGCACTTTGACAGAAAATGTTAAACTCCTCCAAAACTACAAATTCCAGACTTCAATGGAATGGAGCTATGGCAGTTAAGGTGGTATCAAAGTGCTGTAACTGTAGACTGAAAGAGACCTACGTCTTAGATTGTTGGAAACTAGGGTTTCTGATTGTATGAACAAGTCTCTATTCATGCAGTTTGCTTGTATGTTGACACCCCACATTTGTTCATACCACATTTAGGATAGGGCTGAGGTTGGCTGTAGCACATAGGTATGTTCAGAGCACATCCTTTGGCTGTGTGAAGAGGCTTTAGTAACAAATACACTGGTGGTGGTGGTGGTGGGAACCTACCATTGTTATGTACTAAGCTCAGTCAGGATCAGCTGATTTAATAGGTACCTGAAAGATAGTGCTTTGCTCAGCCTTGCATGTGAAGATTTTTTAAGACCAAAATACTCACAAGCAATGTTCTTCGTCTTGCCATTATCTAGAATGCAATGTACTGTACTGTGGAAGAAATAATTATGACATGTCCTGGATTCCTGGATCTATAGTTGACTATGGCACATCAAACAACATTAACTGTTGAAATATGTGTCTTGAGCATGCCAAGTTTTTTAAATGGTTCGTCATTTAACACCAGCAAGTTTTTACAAACATCTATTTAATTTGGCCTGACATTTTTTTTTCAATAATGAGAGTGGGGTGTATATTCTGGCATGGGTCCTATTAACAGTAACGGAATGAGTTTTAGCTACTGGAGCCAAGGAATTAAGTAAATCAGTTTTGGTTAAAAGGATCTTAACATCAGTATCAGTTTTATTTACATTCAGCAGGTCAAGATAGAAAACAGAGTTGCAGGATTCTTTCATCTAAAGAGACAGAATAGATTCCTTGCAAATTATTGGGAATGTTTATGATATTTTATCATCAGCCCTCATGCATTCAACAAACATATAGTTTCTATGTACAAGGAGGACAACTGGAGATAAGTACAATAGGTCTGTGTCCCTCCATCACTGTCCTTGTCACCTTTACACTTTGCATGATTTTAGATTAGAAAACCCAAATACAGGCTTTTGTTCAGAGACAATGGAATCAACCCTCTTTCCCATGTTATATAATCAATAAGTTGTCAATTCAGCCCATATATTTCTAAGCTTCTGAACAGCCCCGTGTGTGTGTGTGTGTGTGTGTGTGCACATGTGCGTGCACTTTCAAGTCACCTGTCAACTTATGGCAACCCCATTAATTTCATAGGGTTTTCTTAGCCAAGGAATATTTTGAAGTGGTTTTGCCACTTCCTTCCTCTGAAATATAGCCTACTGCACCTGGACAACTATATTGATGCATTAATAGATGCATAAAGGAAAAAGAGATTTAACTGGTAAGTTAAAACAAATAAATCCCCATATATCAATGATGTATGCTAGAAGCTGTTTTGTTTTGTTGTTGTGTGCCTTCAAGTAGTTTTTGACTTATGGTAACCCTGAGGCGAATCTATTACAGGGTTTTCTTGGTAATTTGTTCAGAGCTGGTTTGCCTTTGCCTTTCAATGAGGCTGAGAGAGTTTGACTTGCCCAAGGTCACCCAGTCGGTTTCTGTGGCTAAGTGGGGAATCGAACCCTAGTCTCCAGAGTAATAGTCCAGTTCAAACCACTACACCACGCTGGCTATCAGAAGCTGGTTTATGTCACTTAAATGTCTTATATTTACTTTTGATTGTTTAACTTACCTATTAAATATATTTTAATAGCCATACATTTTGCTAGGTGTTGCATAGGAGATTATCAGACATGCTAATTATGGTGTTATCATAATGCCAGGAGATTACTAAAGGGCTTCCCTTTCAGACTATGTTGTTCCCATGTCGTCATGCCCTTGTTAAGCTGTCATTATGCCGGTGCTGCTTTTTATTGACAAGCTAAGTGGTCAATGGCTCCCCTGTTCCATTTCTGTAATGGAGTGTCCTGCAAGTGAAAAGGTGCCTGTTTCTCTGGTGCAATCCCCGCATCAATGGGAGGTCTGTGCCAGAACACTTCCTAGTGAGATCAGGACATCCAGGTAAGTGATGCACTTTTTATACCCTCCCCAGGTTATTTGTTAAGTTTTAAGTGTGTTTTTGTGCTTACTGTCACTTTTTATGTATTATTTTGCTCTTTATTTTTGAATTTCCCATGCTCTCGTCTTCTCTCGAGAACAGCCAGGATTTCAATCCAGGAAGTGAATGGAGCTCCATTTGAGCTCCATTCACTCCTTGGCAACCTGGCACTTGCAAACAAGGTAGGTCTGAAAATTTACATTATTATGCCAGGACAGGAATGGTAAATGAAATTGTGGGATGGTGATACTTCGTCTGTTGTCATCTGATAATCTCCATTGTCTGGTTTTTATACACCCATTAGCATTTGTTTGTGGAAATGGGCAGAAAGTTGGCCCACAAATTTTTGACTCTGTGTTAATGTATGGTTCAGTGCTAAGCAATGTTACCCTCTATGCTCAGGGTTCCAGGGGACCCTCAAAATATCAACAATGATGTTGGGAATTTAATGTACTCACTGTGGCTATGCAAGAGGAGGGTAACAATAGCAGGATCTTGTGACCAACTATACCAGTACTAATAGAGGAGACATAAACTAGATAGAATAACAATAATCTTTATTGGGAAAAATAATAGCCATATTCACGCACACATTCAGGCATCAACAGGGCTGGTTTAAGGAATTTTGGAGCCTCCTGCAATGCTTTATTTTGGAGGCCCCATATGTTTATCTCAGGTCAATGTAACCTAACCTAACCTATTCACAGTACAGGATATTCAGATTATTCATAATAATGTTTTTGAAGGAGGAGGGGTACGACAGGGCCCCCTACAATGACAGGGGCCCCTGTGGCTGCAGGTGCTGCAGGGCCCTTATACCGGTCCTGGCCATCAAGCATTCACACAAGACTAGTCAAATAAAGTGGAGGAGATCAGGATAGAGGAATAGCAAAGGGAATTTTGCAATGGGTGATACAATACCTTTTCCTGAAGAGATGAAGTTGCAGAGGAAACCAGAAGGGCAGGGGTTTCAATCTGGAATAATGGCTACACAGAGTCACATTGTGTCCACAGGAAGGAGATCTGTGCACGCTCGAGTGGAATTTCCAAGGGGTTTTTATATATTTGCCTTCTGGGGTGCAATTTTGAGTAGAAGACAATATCTTAAGCTGTTACTCAGAGAGCGACAAAGACATTCCGGATATGCTAATAGTGTTTTGATTGGTTAATATTTTGCAAATCAAAGAGAGGAGGCAATGTTCCCTTGTTTAGGTGTGGTACAGGGATAGAGGGTTGTTGGCAAGTTTCGGTTGTGTCAGCCTTAGAAAATAGGATTATCCTGGGGCTTGGGCAAGATGTTGCCTTCAGTTGGTCTGCATATTAACGTTTCTTTGGAATTTAGGCTTGGTCCCTCCCTTAGCACATACCTGACTTAAGCAACATGTCTTTGGGTTTTATGTTAATGGCTACACTACGTGGAAGACCGTATGTTTGACCAAATTATTAAATATTGCCAATTATTATCAGGGGACCCCCCCCCAGAGAAAAGGGGAGAGGGAGTGTCATGGCTAGTAACAGCAGTGGCTAGAAGGAAACATTAACACAGCTGGTGATCAGTAGTACTCCATTCAGTGGGGTGGTGAAACTATTTTGAGTTTTAGTCTGAACTTTAAAGGAGATCCCCAAGATGCTGAGCACAGGTAATCTCTAGAGTGAAATCCACAGTGGATTCACAACTGACTAGGAAGTCACCAGCCCCCACTGATTAATGCTACTGTATCTATTAATTCTGTGAAGGGCCATGCAGTCCCCTGCTACTGGTCCATGGATTCCTTACAGCAGGCTCTATGGGCCACTGCAGCAGCATCCAACAGCAGGTAGCAGAGACTCTGCAAATCCCATTGTTATTTCCATCACCATTTTTAGCCAGTGTTAGGGCAAAACAAAAGATTGCGGGAGTTGTTGGGTTTGGGAGGAAGCCAAATGGCTTTGTTAGCATGCAGTTTTGGTGTGCTTGGACTGGTTTTCAAACTGAGAACTACCTGCCAAAAATTTTTGTAAAAGGGGGCTTCTGAGGGCTTTGGGAAACACTCAAAGCCCTTCAGGGACAGCAATTCCCCCATCCCTTATTTAAATGAAAACGTACAGATTGATATAGGTTAATCTCTATATCAGAGCACAAGTCCTCAGGAATATTTGCATATTTGACTAAAATTAATGTAAATAATGAAAGCACATACTGTATGAATCCGATTCATTTTCAAGGCTGTTTTACAGGAGATGTTTTTTGTAGATTTTATAATATTACATCCGCTAGGTATCCTTCAAGGGAAATTTTAATTATGTCCTACAGAGCTATCTTTAAGCAAAGCATTGGGATTCAAAATAATTTTCAGAATTATACCAGAAATATTATTCTTCATAGTTCTGTATCATAAAGCTTTGAATCTGGATATCAAGTTCATCTCCATAGAGATGAAGAGTAAACAAGGAGCCATATTATTATTTTATCAATGAGAAGTTAATAATAATTAATAAATAAACTAACAAGGCTGCAGTTCTACAAAATGAACTGGTAGCAATTTCTGCCTTGAAATGCTAGTAAATTCCTGAAAAATCAGGCTAACAACTCTGGGCTACAGAAATTTTAAAATCATTATAATAAACTATGGCTGGAATCCTATGGGGTAGTTACAAATGTGTAAACAAGAGTTACGCATTTGTGCTGGAGAAAGCTGAAATCATCCTGTGGACAATACAACTGCATGTGAACTAGAGGTAGCAAGAATCCAACTGGATTCTACACTCATAAAATTGACAGAAAAATTTGGAAATAGAGATGTACAAGCTCTACCTCACTCATTTTATCATTTTTATAAAGTTATGTGTGCTTTCTTCTTCATCATCATCCACATCATACATTCTGCAAATTTATATTTGTATGAACATTTTAATGCAATTTTATGAGCATTTCACAAAATATATGCATTTCCCCATATTATTTCCCCTGGGGGAAAAGTGTTTTGTGCTAACTTTTCTGTAACACCTTCACTTTTGTATACATATTTTATCACTGTATGCATCATCTTGGCATGTTCTATTTTGTGAGCTTTAGAAAAGTCTAGATATCAATGTACAAGTGATACATTATTGAGTAGTGTGAAATTGACGAGTTTGCCTAAAAATGCAAAACCAAGTATGTTCTCACCCAACTATATTATAGAAAGGCTCTTCCACCCAACTTTGTTTATTCATTTTGCTGATTCTTCAGCACATTTACTTGGAAGTAAATCCCATTCACCCCAGTTAGAACTACATAGGCTTCCACACTTAAACTCTTATTTCCTCCCCACCTCAAAAGATGTCATTGGACACTAGTTTAGCCTTTGCATATGCTATTAAATAAAGCATCTTTGAATCTAAATTTCATGGTTAATCCCAACTAGAATAAACTCATGGAATCAATTGCAGACTCTTCAACACTTACATAAATCCCCTTGATTCAATGGATTTAAAAGTTGTTCGGTCTAGCAGTTAGAACTGGCAATTGGAGTTAGTCTTTGTGATTGTTGGTTTTTTTTTTTTAAGACATTCTTTTTGATTTTGCCATATTTATTTATTTATTTATTTTGCAAAAGATAAATACATCCTGACCCAAATATCCCATTCTGATGTGAATGAAATGCCTTCAAAATTATCAGGGTCATTTTGAGCCAGCTCAGTTGTGAACCCATTTTGTTTTTGCATCTTTCTCATTTGATCCCCAAACAGAGCTACTAATGATCATTCTCTACAAAATCAGTAAAATAAATAAGTGAGAAATGCCTCCTGAATAAACTTTGGCTGGTTCAAATAAAAATGCTGCTTTAGCTTGTAAATCTTCATTTCTTGGAAGGAGAATGTTTTAATTCTAATCCCAGCTGCATTGCAAAGAATAATACACCCCCTCCTTGGACACTTTCATGGAAGTCATTTGCTTCACTTTGAAACTTCTTGTTTCCTGGAAGAAAAATACCTTAAATGGTTACAGCTTCCTGACTGGTATATAAAGATTATAATGTCCTCTTAGGCTGGCAGTGGCTCCTATGATGTATAAATTATGGATCTAATAATATGAACAATTTTTTAAAAGCAGATCTAACTACAGTCTATTGTCTGCACTGATTGAATTCATGCTCCCTGCAGACATTTTCAGGAGGTTTGGGGATTTGAGAAATCCAGAGATGCATAGGGTGTGAGATGTGTGGCATGATAGCACATATCTTCTCTCTTTCATATTGCTGTCATAACTCTTTCATGGGCAAACCATCTGCTGTTTCATGAGAAGATAGCAAATGAAACCACAAACAGAAACATGGTATAATCTTATGTTTCAAATGAGTTGTTGACCTGGTTCAGAAGACAGGAACCAGTAGGGACTCAGAGATGTCATAAATGTGTCCTTTCTGGATGTGCATGTAAAATAGACTTCCTGAAAGATATGTCCAGCTGCACAGGGAATTGTGCATGTGAATGAATGTTGTGCAAATGGAGTGAATCCTCATTATTAGAATCCGGTAGAAGATATCCTTTGGATCAATGGGGTTTACATGTTCACACAACTCAACAATTGATTCAACAGGTCTCCTCTAGTTTGGATTAACCATTAGGATTTAATTTTATGACTCCAAAATCCAATCTAAAGGAGTGTGTTCATAAAGTTCTGTGCAGACTATAGAGCAAGTTGTTTCCATATGCTGTCTAGAGAAGTAACTCCTGAGCAGAAATCAGTCTGCACATAAAGTGCTCTCCCATGCCAGCCAAATGCATAGCCAGTAAAGAAGTATTTCTATCATAAACATCAGGGACATAACTACATCACATCAGTGTGGGGAGGAGTTGGCCAATAGAGCCACAGAGCACCTCCATAGGTGAAGAGAGGGATTTTGTATGAACCTCCCTACAACAAAAGCTTACATGAAAGAACTACAATAGATTAAACTTAATGCATAAAAACAGTGCATTACATGTAACTATAGGAAACACTGAGGGAAAAGAATTACTTATGGTGAGAACCCCTGAGGGGTGCCATGCCTCCTGGCCTCCCTGTGTTGGATGTATGAACTGAAGTGAACACTTGTACACTTCTTCATGAGGAGTGTGCATGTGTGGTGTAGAGCTCAGGAAACTGTGACAGGTCTGTGGAGCAATATTCTGCCCCAGGACCATTTGAGGCCTTATAAGCTGCCAGAAACAAGAAGGAAAGAAGTGCCCAAAAGTCCTAATATTGGAAAACTGACATTTTAAAAATCAGATACAATGTTAAACACTGCAGGAGGCCAAGCAACCTTTTCTCAGGAAAGTCCTTCACCCTTTCTTTGCCAGAAAAAGACCCATTCAGGAAGTCTGCAGGAGTCAAGGATTACAATAACAGCCTTGGGAGTGCATGTAACCCCAGAGTTTCACTTAGACCATCCCTGCTATAGATATTATTTCATTCCTCATTATTGTTCTTCTTACTGTTCCATTCTTTGCATGAATGCACTTGGTGTATGCATCTCATAGGCTTAAAAAGGAGGTAGGGTGATTGATCCCCCATAAAGGTATGGTTGCTTTCATGATTATGAGATATGAAAATGTAACCACAACAAATGCTCTTCAAATACTTTGATTTTGTATTTTCTTCCTTTAATATAGCCAAGAGTGAGCACTTACTTCTCATTAAAATGGTCACAACCTTCCCGCATTTGAAACATTAACCTAGATTAAATGCTTGATGAGAGGCCAGTCAGAAAACCATTTTTTTCATTATACTTCCCTTTAGTGGGAATTGGTTGATCCTCTAGAACAATGGGATGCTTTTTAAAAGAACCTCTTAATACATGGATGGGGAAAGCACAACACACAGTCCCATTTATTTTTGAAGCCCCCAAGTCCCCAGATGGAATTTTGATGGCAAGCATGTATAGAATTATCATTTCCCTCCCTTCCCTTGTTCTTCATCTGATATAAGATATGCCTACTCAGTTTATCTTTAATCAAGGATTACATCAATGTGAGGATGGAAGCTCTGCCCCTTCCATTATCACTCTCTTTACATGAACATTAATGGATCTCTGGTTTACATGGCTAGAGTAGGCCCTCCCTCCAGACCCTTGGGAGATTTTCACATGGGGAAATTATTCCTCTTGGAGATCGGGACAGAAATGGAACTGTTCTGGAAGCAGCGCTGCATTTCACACACACCCTTCCCTCTCCCGATCTCCCGTCATCCTCACTATGTGCTCGTTCCCTTTCCCTCCCACTAGGTTCCGTGATTTTTTATTAACGACGAAAAAATCGCGGAACCTAGTGGGAGGGAAATGGAACGAGCACAGAGTGAGGACGATGGGAGATCAGGAAAGGGAAGGGGGCATGCAAAACACAGCACTGCTTCCAGAACAGCCCCATTTTTATCCCGATCTCCCTGGGGAATAATTTCCCTGTGTGAAAATCTCCTTAATCTGGCATCCTGCTGGTGACATTCACAGGCATATATATCTAACTTATGCCCACATTTGTCTTCTCTTTGGTCAGTGCAGAGGCCGGGACTCTCTACCTCTCTTGTGAAATGACCAACCCCAATCCTAGACATTTAGAGGCCAACAGAAAGTGGAGAGCAGGGGATAGCTGAGAAATATCTGGCTATGTGATTGTAGCCAGACACACAACTATGAAGGTCCTCCAAAGGTCCTAGAAGATGGCATCATCATTGTGCATCTGGCTACAGTCAGCCTGATGCTTTACAAATAATCCCTGCTCTGCACCAGCCACTAAATCATGGAGGAAGATGGAAGATGAGTCTTGAAGGAGGGGTGGGGGAGATATATCATAGTTCCCACCATGGTGGAACTTTATGAGTTGACTCCCAATGCAGGCTCAGCCACCATTTTTCATTTTTACAACAACGGAGGGGTAGAGTTTGCTCATTCCCCTTCTTTCATGTTGATTTAACCCTTTATATTGAATGCCTGTGTAGGGCTAGTGTCAACTGAACACAAATACACACATTCACATCCCAATCTGGTATGTTCTGCACCTGTATGTAAGTAATAAGGAGGAGGCATGGGGTAGAGAGAATGGCACTTTACAATGCACTGTGAGTTCTAAATCTCTATAGGTCTTGGTTTTCAAATAATAACAAACACCACCATCATCATTTTCCAGAGTTGGAAAACAGGCTATACAATAACCTTGATCTCAAGTCGACTGCCTTTGATCTGAATGCAAAGCTACCAACGTTATACCCTTAAAATCTGAGATTATATCTAAGCCAATGATTAAAAATTTCCTCAACATCATCCTCTAATGTTATTCAAAAATATTTTTCCCCTTTGAAGTTGAATTAAATTAAACCAGGTAGTGCCATGTTTAATTTAATTAAATGCCCAGAGCTACAGTGCTATCTTAAGGCTGCCTTCTAAAATTATACCCACGTAGCCCTTCAAAGTGTTTTTCTTTTCCTGTTCACTGAAACAGGTATGGTATTTCCAGAGATTTTAACAAAACAGCACATTTATAGTCCCTGAATCACAGTAAAGCAACTCCTTTGAGTAACCCAATTAACTCTTTCTATTTTTTTAAAACTATATCAAATAAAAGTTCATTTAAGGACAAAATGCACCATATGTTCTGAGTTTGCCCCCCTTCTTTGACATACATTTTGGTGAAGACATGTAAATTGCTCATATGGGTTTCAACATGTTGGTAGCTTCCTGATCTACAAAGATTTTTCCCACTTTGCTGGAAGAAAAAGCTCTGTGCATGTGGAGGTTTATGTATTTCAGTTGTATCCAGATATTTGATACCAAAATTATTTATCTTTTTGAAGCAAAGGAATAAACTTTGATCAAACAAAGTCCTCTTTTGCTCTATACAACTCATAACATCATTATAAGGATTAATTGTACTATCTTATGGTGCCTGTCCATTTCCTCATGACCAAAAAGAAACCAAAAACTGCATTTCAATGTAATTCCATAGAACATCAATAAATTATATCAGTATAGTATAGTTTAGGGGCAGAGGGACAGCTGAACTGTGTGTTTCCCATTTGGACTGGATAAGATGGTATTTCACAGGGCCGGTTTAAGGACTTTTGGGGGGACCTGCAACACTTTCTTTTGGGGCCCCATATGTTTATCTCAGATCAGTGTAACCTAACCTATCCTAGGTCCCATCTACACGATTTAAATAATATGTACGGCGTGCGGAAGTTCACGCTTTGGTACAAATGGCCGTTCGGATGCACACGAATGTAAAAGAGGGGGGGTGGTTTTCCACCCTAAAATATACACACGCAGTGTTCGGGAGGGAAAGCGGATCGCGAAGAGAAATCCGTACGCCGTTTGGATGGCTGACGGGTCTGTATGGTCCGGTCGCACACATATGAACAGGCATGGTAATCTGATTGGTTGGCCAAGTAGAGGGGGCGGGGCTAGCACGGAGGGGAATTGGGAGCAGCCGCCATGTTGGTTTCCCAGCTAGCGAGCGTCCGGTAAGTCTGTGAATTTGTATGTTTATTTTTATTTTATATTGTAAATGCGGAAAACCGACTGTCCGCAAATCAGGAACCTTAAAAAAAAAAAGCGGCGGGAGATTTAAAACTGCTGCTTGGTTTGCTCGCTCCAGCCAGCTTTGGGAAGAGGGAGTCATACGGAGTTTAGGGGGTTTAAAAATCATATAGCCAGTTCGTATGCATACGAACGACAGGCTGTTCGTATTTTTTGCCCTCCATACGGATTTTTTATGATCGTATAGCCGCACCCTTAACCTCACCTATTCACAGTAGAGGATATTCAGAGTATTGCTAATAATGTTTTTGCAGGAGGAGGGTTATGACACCACCCCACAATGATGGGGCCCCCTGTAGCTGCAGGGCCCTTAAACCAGCCCTGCTTGGGGTTTGGTCAGTATCATAGCCATGGTGAGAAAGACCCATACCCTCCACCCCCCACCAGCCCAGGGTTCAAGGGGTTTGTAGGGGGTTGGCGACTAGATGGGCGAAAGCAAAAGCTAGAAGGTCTGAGGCGAGAAAACCAATAGAGCTGAAAGAACAACACTGCTGCCACCGCCACCTCTCTCCCCCTTCCTGAGTTACCTTGCCTTCAGTCCCCAAGAAGCAGAAAGCCACCGCTGTCAACAGATTGAGCCAGCCTGCTCTTCTGTGCAAGGGCAAAGTTGTGCCCATGGTTGGCTTTGGGGCCTGAGAGACTTTTGCCGGGGCATTTGTGCTTGGCTGGGAGGGAGGGGGAAGAGCCCAAGTCGAAGCAGCTGTTCCCAATACCTTTCTCTCCCAAGCTAGGTCCACTTTCCTCCTTTTCCATCTGCCCGCCTGCGTACTCTTTCAACTTTCTCCCTCCTCCTCCCCCTCCCCAACCAGCATTCTCGCCTTGTGCTCCCTCCTGCCAATTCTGCAACATGCCATCCCTCACATGGATCACCTGGAGCAGGAGAGGATTCGCTTCTTCTCCCTCGCTATCACCTTGCTCTCAGCGAGGCTGCTGCTGCTGCTGCTCCACAAGCAACCACACTAGCATGACTTGTGGGAGAGAAAAATCTACCCCCCCTTCCTCAGCTTCAAAATTGATCAAACCACAGCACCTCCTTCTGGGGCTCAGTCCAAGCTGGAGATGGCCTGCTAGGAAAGGGGGCCCCACCCGCTTCACCTCTTGCAGGGCCATGCCATTGAAGAAACTTTCTGCCCCCCTTTTTTCCCTGATGAGAAAACACCGGATGGGAAACCTTCCTTGGCCTCCTAAAGCCCCTGGTGAAATCTGACCAGAAGAGACCTGTTTTTGCAGGAGGAGGGTTAGGACAGGGCCCCCTGTGGCTGTGGGACCCCTCGCAAATGTTGATTTGGTGGTATGCTTAAGCAGGACCATAGATCTAATAGTAGTAACATGAGCTTTATATGTAGAAAACCTATTGCATGAAACTGAGCTATGCATTGCAGGTAGGCAAAGTTGTTTGAGAAAAATAACCTGTGCTTTGCAGGAATGCAATCTATTGCACTAGGGCTTAGCCTTGTATAGACATGCACAGAGCTGAACTGTGCTTTGGAAGTTTGGTGAGAAAATGTCCACACTGATAAGAATCACACCTGACCCTGTTCAGTTTCCCCTGTGAGAACCCCAACTCCTGACTCTTCCCAAATTAGAATTAGGCATCCAGGCTGAGAAAGTTCCACCATTCAGAGTATCTTAGCTATAGCACTGTATTAAGATCAAGCACACCCAGGCTCAAATTCCTGCTTATCAAATGATACTGGAGCAGGTTTGTTTTTTTTTTTTTTTTTTTTTGCAATGGTCAAATTATTGTAGTAGTTGTTGTTGTGTGCCTTCAAGTGTTTCCAATTTATGGCAACCCTGAAGGCTTTCTTGGTTTGCCTTTTGCTTCCTCTGAGGCTGAGAGAGTGTGACTTGCCCAAGGTCACCCAGTAGTTTTGAATTGCTAAGTGGGGTTTCAAGCCCTGGTCTCCAGAGTTGTAGTCCAATGCGCAAACCACTACACCACTCTCGCTCTTGGTCAAACTATACCTTACATTAGCCTTCATGCATCAGGATACAGTAGCACCCCATATCCACTGATTCGCCATCCGCTGATTCAATTATCCATGCATAGCAACAGTGGGGGGTGGACGAGGAGGGAGGGGATGGCTCCAGTGGCAGTGGTGGGGCGCACGGCAGCGGCGGAGGCCTGGGAGGCTTGGTGGCAGTAGTGGGGTGCATGGTGGCATCGGTGGTGGTGGAGAAGGCCTGGGAAGCAGTAACATGCATTGTGGTGGTGATGAGGTGCACAGTGGTGGCAGCAGAGGGGGAAGAGGCCTGGGAGGCCGTGGCAGCAGCATGAATTGTGGTAGTGGTGGGGGGCACAGAGGTGGCGGAGGCCTGGGAGGCTGCAGCCAGGTTGTGATGGTGGCAGCAGCATGGGCCACGATCCTCCCTCCCTCCCTCCCTCCATTCGTTCTCCAGGGCATTCGCTATTATCCATGGAATTTGCCATCCACAGGGGGGCCCAGAACCAATCCCCCATGGATACAAGGGTGCTACCATAGATTGTTTTCATATCCCAGAGTCACGTGTTGTTTCAGAAGTTAAACAGCAACCCTCAAGGTAGACAACCCTTGCTAAAAAAAACCTGACCCAACCCTGCTTCTATTTTCTCCCATATTTTGGAGGTAAATTACAATGGAGGGAGAGAGACTCAATTGGAGACCACTGCAAAAGGCCCTGATCCAAATGTGAAGCCCTGCACAACTGCACTTCCTTCAGAGTAAAAAAAAAAAAAACAACTCTATTGCCGACTTAGTTTTGAATCCGTAACTAAGTGCCATCTCAGGTCCAACCACCCAAACCTACCTTAATAGCCAGCAGATGCTTTGAGTGACAGAGATCGGCTCTGGTGGTGATCAGGGCACAACAGGATGGTGTTTCCATCCCCGTCCTCCCATCAATCTGCAGTATGAAACAGAATTCTTACAAGGAAACTGCTGCTGACTGTCGCAGATGTAGCTTTGCATGGAAAGCAATCACCAGCAGAACAAACCTCCATCACTCAGAGCAGCTCCCTGGAGTTTAAAGTGGGATTCAGGGGTCATTTATGATCATTCAATACTGTAATATCAATGACTTATAATATCAATGAATACTGAGCATATCTCTCATAGTTTATGAATCTGTAACTGCAATACAGGATGCTAGCCAATATGTTTTCAAATAGTGATTCATGTGTACTTTTGGCACTCAGAGTGTTCTTGCAGTGGTGTATGGGGGCTTAAATATTAGTGGGGTGATGAATCCAATCTGGATTTTAGCTCAGAATTTAAAGGAGTTATTCAGTGCTGAATCTATTTGGGAATAGGGTTTAGCACCTTGGATCACTTCTTCAAAATTTGCAGATTCTCCACCCAACTCACAGAGAAGTCACCATTCACTAAGAGTTCTTATGAGGAATGGAGGGAGAGGGTAGATTTACACTTCTTGAACTTCTTTGAGCAAGGGTGGGATGGATGCAGAATTATAAATATAATGAAAAAAATATCTCATCATTCATGACATCACTAGTTAATCTACCCCTTGCATGTCGCATGTTGTGAAAGTGGGTGTGTGTGTATTTGAAGCCCAACTTTCAAATAAGCATCTCCAGGTAGTAGTCATGATTAATTTAAGGGAATACATTGCAAGCATAGAGATGTCTGTGCATAAAATTCATGACAGTGTCAGCTTAACAGAAACCTGGCCCAATCTGTACAAAATTCTTTGGCCACAACTGCAAATTGCACTCAAAGTGAGCTCTTTGGTTTCTCTGGAGATGAATGGCAGTATGCCTTGCATCTCCAGAGAGACTGAACTCATTCTAATCATGGATTTTCTTTCTCTTGGGAGAGAGAGGGGATATAAATCCAATAAATAAATTAATTAATTAAAAAATAATTCTGCCTCCTCTAAGCAGCTGAGAAGCAAACAAAAGTTAAAGCCATATGTCTTGTTACTTTTGACTCTTTTTTTTTCCCCCTCCTGGCCTTCAAAACTGTTGAAGCCACTATTTGGAAAGAGTAAGAGTTCAGCTTTGTTCAGATTTAGCCAAAAAGCAAGTTAGAAAGTTCCTTTCTCCATCTTAATCTTCTGAAAAGGCAGTCATCCAATATGTCATCAAGGAAATTCTCATTAAGTTTCAGTCAGGTGGACATCCTCTCCCTGATGGAAGATTTGGGGATCAAAAAAGTCATGCCTCAGCAGTGAAATATATCCTCCAATGCATGACAGCATCAAGGCAGCTTTTCACTGACTGGGTGGAGAGCAGTAGCATCAATTCGCAACAGACCAGCTCATAGAGAATTGCTTGGATCCATTATTTTCAAGGAGGAACAGCTTTCACTATTGAAGTACTGACTGTTACTATGTTACTATGTGAGAAATGAAACATCCTCAACAAACTCTTTCCTGAGAAACAGTCGAAGACATTTTACTGCCTAAGACAGTATGACAAATGGGGCCCACAATGCACACAATGTCATCATTGTTGTCATCATCATCAGTAGTAGTAGTAGGAGTTTATCAGATACAGCAAATATGGTGTCACAATGATGCCTAATGAACGCGAAAGGGTGCACATATCAGATAATGTTCTCCTTTCACGATCATGTGTAGGGAATAAGCTGTTCTTTTTTATTAACAGGCCAAGCCATCAATAAATCTCTCATGGTGCATTTTTGCTGGTATTGCTGGCATTTGAAACCTGGAGCCATTGTCCTCTTGTGATTTCAGTGTCAGTGCCAGAACACTACCAGGTGAGAACGCAACAGCCAGGTAGGGGACACTCTTTTTATGAACCTCCCCATTTTACTTTTAAGTTTTAGAGTATGTTTCTGTGCTTGTGGGTATGTTTTGTGTCTATATTTTTAAAATTTACCACACCCGCATCTTTTCACGAGAATTGACAAGATCATGAGTGCGAAAGTGAATGGAGCTCTGTTTGTGCTCCATTTATGCCGGGGCTGCCTTTTCATGCTGCTCAAGATAGGTCTGAAAGAATGAGTTCTTTTGCCAGCAGAAAAACAATTTAAAATATGGTGGGAAAGAAATGTTAATGGTTGTTCCTCTGATAAAGTCTGTAGTATATCCTGCTGTCCCCCCAAAGCTGGGACTCAAGGCAGCTTACAATTTAAAAAGAACAATACAGCTAAACAACACAAAAGTCAGCTATATTATTTATAGTATTAAAACAGTTCAAGTCTACAGTTAAAAGAATAAAATGAAATTTAAAAGATAAAAAGCTATTTTTAAAAATACAATTTAAAATAATACAGTATCCTTAGTGTCAGGGAATGATAGGACCCACAATGCCTAGCAAAAGCCCAAAAACTGTCTCAGTAGACTCAGTAGCAACCTGGTCCCAAGAATACTCACACAGAGAGTATTTGACATCCAAATAAGCAGGAGGCACTTTTATCTTCAAACTCAAACAGTTGCAATATATACAATCCAAGGAGAAACTGCTTCACCAGGCCTCAGCATTCACAGGAAGAAGAGAAGTGAGTTCTGCTCTGAGCCCTCCCATATACACAGTTACAGGGCATTGGCTTACTCAATCACATGATCTTACACACTAATAAGAACCCTCCTTCTGTAGCTAAGGGAAGACTAGGCAGTTCATGGAGTCAGCCATTTTGACTCAGCATGACTCTGCAGTTTGTTTGGCCGTTTTATAATGGAGTTTAGTTTCCAACTCCTGACACTTAGCCCATTCTTTTAAACCTTCCTGCTTTAAAAACCTGCTGGAATAAAAAGAGTTTTGCCTGCTGATGGAAGGACAGCAAGGAGGGGGCGATTCTGGCATCCCTTGGAAGGAAGTTCAATGCTCTAGCAGAAGTCATAAAGAAGGCCCTCTCTCATATCCCCACCAACCATGCTTGTGACAGTCGTGGGACCAAGAGAAGGTCCTCTCCTGATGATCTCAGGGCCCAGGCAAGCTCATATGGAGAGACAGTTTGCCAGATTGCCTGGACCTGAGCCACATATAGTTTATAGGTCATAACCAACACTTTGAATATGTATAGTACTTAAAACTACCATGCAACCTGAAGGTTACCATTTTGGTATCTAAGTCAGAAAATCCCATAAGCATTTCTTCCTATATCTAGCTGTAAAACTCCTGCACAGAACACAATTAAACAAACGAAATCACTAAGATTTTGCTAACATCCAAATGGCAATTGCCTCACTCTGTCTAATAGTAGGGCCCGCCCGGCGTTCTTTCAGTCCTTGGGGCACAAGTGGGAGTTTGGTGGCTTAATTAAGAATTGAAACAGAGTTGTAGTCTCTGCCTTAACTCTTTTTTTGTGGTTCCATGCACCATTCATTTATCATTCCAGAAAGAAGATAACATTTTTTATTTTAGGCCTAACAGAGCCAATCCTTAGGCATGAGGTGACCCTGAGAACCAGTGTAGTGATGGAAAGGCTATTGGAGGGGTGGAAGGAATATTCAAAGACTGGAGGGGGGGGATCTCAAGTGTCAGGAAACCCCAACAAGGATAATCCCTTTGAAGCCCCCTTTTTGTTCCTGTCCCCTGAATCTTTGAGGCTAAAGATCAGTTTCCGGGCCCAGTATAAGGTGCCTATCAGTTTCCAGGCCCAGTATAAGGTGTTGGTTATTACCTTTAAAGCCCTAAATGGCTTGGGTCCAACTTATCTTCGGAACCGTCTCCTCCCATACAATCCTCCCCGTGCACTCCGGTCCTCTGGGAGGAATTTGCTTCAGCCACAAAAATCTAGGCTGTCTGCAACCTCCCAGAGGGCCTTTTCAGTAATCGTCCTCAATTTATGGAATGGCCTGCCAAACAAGACCTGTCAGATGATGAACTTAAGTAGCTTTTAAAAAGCACTAAAGACGGATCTCTTTTGGCAGGCCTTTCCTGATTAGATCCCGGCCTCAGGAGCTGGGTCTCCTGGCCTTTTTTTAGTCTTGTTTGTATATTTTTTAAATGTGATTTTAGTTAGGTGGTTTTAATTTTATACTGTTTAATGTCTTTTTATGTGGGAGGGTGGGGGTGAGTGGTGCTTTTAGTCGACATTGTAGTGTTTTAATTGTTGGAAGCTGCCCCAATTGTTTGTAGCAGAGGGGCGGGGTATAAATAAATTATTATTATTATTATTATTATTATTATTAAAGGACTACTGCTCCTCTCACTCACCATTTTTCCTGACCCCTCCCCATGACTAATTAATAGCTAAGGAGTAGGGAGAGAAAAGCTGTGGATTGTTGCTAGCTATATTCCAATAACCAGCACACACTGATAACATCATCCTCTGGGACCTCCAGAGACATCTGGGAAGATGCCAGCATCAATGTGCAACAGTCCTCACTCAGCTTCTCTCATCCCCTCCTGCTGATCACTACATGGCTATGTTGGGGGAGAGTGTGGAAGCTGAATGAGGATCACTGTTCCCGGCTATGTTTTCCATTGGAGGAACAAACAATCTAAAGAAGCACATTACTAGAGCAGTGTATTGGGGAAAGCATAAGAAAAAGACTGGAGAAACATGGAATGCAAAGTTATCCACAGCTGGTAAGATGAGAAACAATGGTAATACTTTACATATGCCACCAAATTTCACCCTGGTGGAATTGCACTGAACAGGGACAGCAAGTTAATTCCAGCACAAGACACAAAGGTTTCATAGATGTAATTTCCAGAGGTTCATTGTGTGGGCATCATGAATGCACATTCTCCCATGTCTCCATGGCATTATGATATTTTCATGCTCTGGAGCACTATGCATATTCATGCTATATTCCTCAAACATCTTCAAAGCTTTGCTGAGCTGCCTGTATTCCCACAATTCATTGCAATCAGACTTGTTCTCAAGTGTGGCAAAAGAACTGGAAGCACCATGGCCTTTTTAAAGTAATGATTAAATGACCTTCCCCATCTGAGAATTCTAGTTTTCAGTAAAATACCATGCCAATCAGCAGAGGTAGGAACATACAAATGGACAACTAGAGACAAATGAAGATGAAATATGTATTATGCTTTGTATTATATTTAGTTTTCCCTAATATGTTGGGGGTTTTAGATTAGAAAATAATTGTATTTCAGGCTATTAATAAATATTAGTGTTGCAGAGAGCTATACGTAGGTGATGTTTCCATTTATTTCAACATTATTTTGCATTAATGGTTTCTGCTTCATTATACTAAAGCTTTGAAATAGCAACTCATAATGTCAGCCATTAAGCAGAGGCATTTTTAAAATTGAAAATCATTGATCCCAACTCTGCCCTCGTTGCCTTTAAGCAATTATTTAAAAACTACAGAGCATAGTCATTTTCACAAAGTGGTCCCATGCTACTAGAAATCCTTGGGGTGTTACAAGTTCTCATCTAGATAAACAAGGGGGCTGGTTCCATGACAGGAAAAAGTTCGCGAGATTCCGGATTACCGTTCTTTCACATCAGGAGCGCATAAATTACACGAATTCTGGCTTATTTGGAAGATGCAGCCAGATGCAGCCAGTTTCGGTTTTCCTTAGTTTACATAGGCAAAGGGGGGGGATCGCCTCCAGATGATTAAAGCCAGGCAGGAGGTGGGGAGGGAGCAAGGAGGGGGTCATGGAGACCATAAATAATGAGAGGAAAGAAAAGCACAAACAAACAAAAGATCGAAAGAGCGATCTGTCAACTTCCCTGTCTTCCCCTGTCCCGAAGGGCTTCTATAAAGAAAGGAGTGAATGAAAGCACGAACAAGCAAAAGTATGGTGGAGTGATCTCCTTCCCTTCCCTTCCCTTCCCTTCCCTTCCCTTCCCTTCCCTTCCCTTCCCTTCCCTTCCCTTCACACAGAGCACACAAACAGGGACTAGCCCCATTCCTGATCGTCTTCCCTGCCTCCGAAGCCTTGAATAAAGGCAAGTGAAGGGAAGGACAAACAAACTAAAGGACGAACATGCGATCGGCTGTTTGCCCGCACACACGAATGCACACACATACACACGCACACACCAGCGAAGCAGGGGCTAGTCCCGATCGTCTTCCCAACCCCGAAAGCCTTCCTTTGAAACAGACAGGAAGGGCTCAGAGCTAATTTTCCAAAGTGGGCTGCAAGCAGAAGAAAGGTGAATTTCTTCTCTCCAACCCCTCAGTCTCTTCGGATAAAGCACAATGCTCACTCCAACCAATCAGGATTCAGCTCTGCTCACAGTAATTCGAAAAGGTCGATGCCAGTTTACATGATGGTTAGTTCCCATGACCAATTATGTGCATTTTTGCGAACTTAATCAAAAAAGTCTGCAAAACTAGCAAAAGCTGATACTGCGTGACTTATGGGTTTTTTGCACCCCCTCCTTCTGAAAAGAGTGCTGTTGCTTCGAAATGCATGGGAACTATCAGGCTTCTTGTCACATTCTTTGAGGATTTATTTTGCTGTGTAAACAACCCCAAGGTAAACATTTTCAACCAGTAGTATATTACAGGGATAAGAAGCTTAGTATCTTATTATCAGGTCAATACTGAGTGGAAGCTCATGATCAGTATCTTTTGATGGACCATATGATACTTTCATTTGGATTTTATTAGCAAAATGAAAGGGGAATGTGTCCAGCTTCTGAAACAGATAAAACAAAACTGGTTACAGTCCTCTCTGTAACTAACACTCATTATTCTTTTCTTCATTTTCTTAGTAAACATATTCCTTTCTGGCACAGATTCACACTCAGAAAATTATTCTACACTTGAGGCCTACAATATCAAGGAACATCCTGTTCACAGAAGAGAGCAGAAGATGAATTGTAGTGAAAACCTAATAGAGCAAACATAGTTGAGGATATTTCAATTGCCAACCCACCTTACCATGTACTTCATTGAGATTTTGTTGAAAAGCAGTTAAAAAAACCTATTATTTAAAGTGCTTGCCTTTTGTATTATACAACCTACATACTTGATTATAGAATCACAAACCTGGATGTGTTAATAATAAAGACTTTGCACCCAATCTATCAACTACTTCAGGTACCTCATGAACAAACATTTTGGATTTCAATATTTCTTTTTCTCTAGAATACACATTGACAAACCAGTTTTGGGTAAAAAAAATGTCACATTTGACAAATCCAGCCTAAGAACTCTCTGGCTAAGAATGCTAAATGCCCCTCCCTAAACTGCAAATCCCAGAATTCCACAAGAGACAGCCATAGCAGTTAAAGTGGAATAAAAGTGCTATAACAGAATAGTGTGAGAAGGCCCAAAAACATTCTGATGCCAGTTCAGAAGCAACCTGTGAACCAGCAGTTGGATTCTCTTGGTGATTCATGCTGAAATAACTGGGGCCTATGCCAGTGTAAGTAACTCCTTGTGTTCAATACCGCCATGAGCAATGATTTTCCACACAGATGTGCTGGATAGCTCGGTGGTACAGCTCCACTTCTTGACCTAGGGGATATGCCAGGCAACCTAAGTTACACCTGTCACCCAGCTGGCAGATGTGACCCTCCAAGACCTCCACAATGATGGAAATTGACATACCACCAATATTAAATTAGAGCTTGCTATCTGGAATTTCTTGGTGGAGGGGGTACAGTTAGTTTTACTACCTTTTGAATGGAACACAATATAAAAAATTAAGGATTGTAGGTGCTGCCCCTCAGACTTTTGTTTCATTCATATCATAAAATCAATTAGGTACTCAAAGCACTCCTGACAGATGTAATCATGGAATCATAGAGTTGGAAGAGACCACAATGACCATACAACCCAACCCACTGCCATGCAGGAATACACAATCAAAGCACTCCTGACTGGTGGCCATCCAGGCTCTGTTTAAAAACCTCCAAAGGAGACTCCACCACACTCCAAGGCAGTGTATTCCACTTTCAAACAGTTCTTGCCATCACAAAGTTCTTCATAATGTTTAGGTGGAATCTCTTTTCTTCTATTTTGAATCTATTGCTCATGTCCTAGGCCTTGTCTAGATGGGTAACTCACCCCATCTTGCCCCCCCATTTTGGAGCCCTGCAGTCCAGATGACACATGGCAGTTGCTCCATTTTGCCCCCAGGCAGTCTGCATGACCACTAGGACAAAGACAGGGCCAAGACAGAATAAAGCCCATTACATAACTTTAAAAAAATACCTGGGGAAAACAGCTTCAGCAGGAAAAAAATGGATCAGGCCCCACATGACTACAGAAGCTCACACTGCCATGCTGGCCCATCACTCCAAACTGCCATCAGCCATAGTTCTTCTGCAAGCAGGAAGCAGGCCTGCAGTGATAGAGAAGCATGGCAGTCTGGACTCCCTACCATTTCATGCCGGTAACGGGAGGAATGTGCTTTATCCATGGGCAGAATACACACAGGAAAGCCGGTATATTCTAGACCATGTAGATGAGGCCTTAGGGTGAACATGCACAATATCATCATGGTACTTTGATACCATTTTAATTGCCATAGCTCCAACATACAATGTCCTGGGACTTGTAGTTTAGTGATAGATTTAAGGTTCTTGTCCTAGCTTTAGTCCAATTCTGCTTGAACTCTAGCATCAGAGCTTTCAAGCAGAATATTCTAAGTCCCTTGCCAAACTATAGATCCCAGATTCCATTGGAGGAAGCCATGGGAAAGAAAGTAATATCTAACTGCTAAAACTGTGTACTGTAAATACAGTCCTATTCTTTAATGCATGACACATTATGGGCTAAAATGGGGAGGGAGACTTCTCTTTTGGGGCACCATGATTGTTCAAACCCAACCCACAGAGGAGTGACTAGTGCTGATATTATACAGCATTCATTTTTAGAATAAAGTTCAAATCTATTTTTTCATCCAGGTACAATAAATTGATTCAAGAAGCCAAATAGTGTAGCTGCCTATTACAGTTGTCCCTCCGTATCCATAGATTTTGTATCCATGGATTTAAGTATTCACGGCTTGAAAATATTCCTTAAAGAATAAAAATCCCAAAAGCAAACCTTGATTTTGTCATCTTATATAAAGGGCACCATTTTGCTATGCCATTGCATATAATGGGACTTCAGTATTCACGGATTTTGGTATCCACAGGGAGGTCCTGGAACCAAACCCCAGCGAATATGAAGGGACAACTGTATAGGCATCTTTGTTGTAGTTTGTCATGATTTTACTAAGATTTGTAAAATATATATATATATATATATATACACACACACACATATATATATGAAATTGTTATCATTAGATGAAAGAAGATATCTAAATAAATAAATAGGAAACCTTACTTAGCATTGCCTTTCACTAAAATAAGTTTCCAAGTACATACATTTAGGATTAGTGTACCAAAACACTAATGAAGATTATAACAATATAAACTCGCTCTGAGCTGAGAACAGTTGTTCTTCACTTTATACCCTCTAAACTGTTAAATCTAGTCAGATGACAGAAAATTATGCCAAATTCCAGACTATGGAGATTTTCAGACGCCTCTTTCAGCCTCTTGCCGCGCAAGCAGCCTCTGATGCAGTAATGAGGCTGCCGCGTGGCAAGGGGTCCATTTCGGACGACACCATTTCTCTCTCGGCGTCGTCCATGACTGTTGCGGCTAGCATTGGAGGCAGCCATACTGTTTTTCACTCACGGAAGTTGTCTGTGAGTAAAATACGGCGCTGCCATCAGTAAAAAACAGCGCGGCCGCCTCCAATGCTAGCTGCAACAGTCATGGACGCCGCCGAGAGAGAAACGGCGTTGTCCGAAATGGATCCCTTGCCGCGCGGCAGCCTCGTTACTGCACCGGAGGCTGCTTGCGCAGCAAGAGGCTGAAAGAGGCGTCTGAAAATCTCCTTTAATGATATTGAAACCTAAGAATTTGATTTCAGCTCTGTGCTAGTTTGTAGGGAAGATAACAAAGAGTATAGACAGAATAGCGGTAGACTGAGAAGAACAAGAGTATTGGGGTCTTTTTTTAAACCACTGAGCTGGCAATTAAGTAGAATTCTGGATGAAGGGGTCCAATACATGATGAACTCCACAACCAATTTTTATTAGACCAGCTACAATGCTAAGGCATTTATCATGCAGTGAGCCACTTCAAATGAAGCATGGCCAGTTCATAGGTTACCCAACAGGGCTTCAATTGGCTCTCCAGATGTTTTGGCCTACAAATTGCTTCAGACTCACCCAGCATATTCAAGGGTAAGTGACTGTGGGAGTTGTAGTCCAAAACATCCAGTAGGGAGTAGCTGAGTCACTTAGGAATTTGAGTTTGTTGCCTTTCTTTCATAATCATGGTACTACATGTGGTAAGGAAGGCCATTTTTGTTATTATTTCTTATTTTACTGTTTTGCTATTCTTTCCCTTCATGCCTGTTTGAGCCAAGGGTTACTCCTATGCTCCACCATGTGTGGGGCTACCATTTGCATAAATCAGTGCTTGTCAATTCAGGGCAAGTTAGAGATCACTAAACACTTATTTAATATGAAGTCGAAAGCTTTCACGGCCGGCATCCAAAGGTTTTCCTTGGGTTTTTTTCCGAGCTGTGGGGCTGTGTTCTGAAATAGTTTATTTCTGGTTTTTTGCCTGCATCCATGGCTGGCATCCTCAGAGAATGGTTGGGTAGGAGTGTGTCTGGGGTTTATATGCTGAGAACCCATGTAGGGGAGTATATGTAAATTTGTGTAATTGAATTGTTAGTTTCTGGGTATAGAAATGCAAGGCTCGTTAGCGTCTATTTGGCTGATGGTTGGTTGATGGGCCATTATCTGCTGGAAATCCCCATGTCCCTGGGTGGAATTCCTTTGTAAGTGTTGAGTTTTAATTCTATTGTATTTCAAAACTGGGCGCCAGATTTTGTTTATTTTTAAGGTTTCTTCTTTCCTGTTGAAGTTTTCCAGCTGTTTGTGGATGTCAATAGCTTCTCTGTGCATTCTTGAGATGATAGTTGTTGGCCTGGTCTAAATTTCTGTGTTTTCAAATAGCATTTTGTGTCCAGCTTGGTCTATAACATGTTCTGCTACTGCTGTTTTTTCTGGCTGGCCCAGTTTGCAGTGTCTCTCATGTTCCTTAATTCGTGTTTGCACACTGCGTTTTGTGGTCCCTATGTAAACCTGTCCACAGCTGCATGGTATGCGGTAAACTCCTACAGCTGTGAGAGGGTCTCTTTTGTCCTTCGCTGAGTGTAGCATTTCTTGGATTTTTCTGGTTTTGTGCTTGCTTTAATTTTTAACCTTGTATTTTGCTTTTAACTTTTAAATTTCCCGTGTGATCATTCTCTCACGAGAATGGCTGGGATTTGCTTTCCAGGAAGTGAATGGGGCTGGGTGAGAGCTCCATTCACTCCTTGGATGCTGGAGGGGAGGACTTCTAAAAATGCTATCAAGGTACGTGTGGGGGAAAAAAATTAACCCACTACAGGAATGGGAGTGGGGCGGGAGAGGAGATCACGAGGGAAGTGAAAATTAAGAGGTGATATGATAATCACTTGAAATATCTGAGGTGTTGTCATATGGGAGATGGAGCAAGTTTGTTTTCAGTTGCTTTAAACAAAAGGACCAAAACCAGTTGTTCTATTGACAAGTAAGGTGATTCCACCAACACATTAGGAAGAACTTCCTGATGGTAAGATCAATTACAAGGTAGCATCAACTCCAAACTCCTGATTACCTCAGGAGGAGGTGGACTCCCTTACATTGGAGGTTTTAAAACAGAGATTGAATGCCCATATATCAATTGTATCAGTGAATTCCTGTACTGATAGGTAGTTGGACTACTGACCTTCCAATTTTACAATTCTGTTAATCTATTATCACAGTAGGAAATGCATTCTGTATGAGAAGAAGGTCTACTTACACAGAGTTGGAATATTAATTATTTCACATAGTCTGTTGGCATATTGTAGATAACCAATCATAATGATGGCTACAGTAGTCATTTTCTGTATGGGAAATCCAGTGTGGGAATTTCCAGTCATCTCTGGTGCCTAGTTGTAACTAACTGCCACTTGGTTCTTTTTCTCTCAGAATTGACCCTTGCAGCATCCATAATACCATGAGCTGCAGTCATAAGCAAGCTTCTAGGGGGAAAGTTCCACTTTAAAAAATGGGATTCACTTCTGAGGAAACATCCACAAGACTGCCCTGTGTGTTTACTTATTCCCCTCTTTTCCCTCCCTTGCCTCCTACCTTTAGTATTGTCTTCCTTGTTTTTAACTGTTGTCAAGTTGATGTTGATTTATGGTGACCCTGTGAATGAGAGACCTCCAGGTCACCCTGTCATCAACAGCCCTGCTCAGGTTTTGCAGACTCAGGGCCCTGGCTTCCTTGATTGAGTCTATCCATCTGAAATGCAGTCTCTCTTTTCCTGCTGCCTTCCACCTTGCCAAGCATTAGTGTCTTTTCTTGTGAGTCATGTATTCTCATGTTACGGCCAAAGTACAGTAGTCTCAGTTTAGTCATCTTGTCTTCTAGAGAGAGTTCCAGGCTTGATTTGCTGTAGGAACCATTGATTGTCATTTTAACAGTCCACTGTATCAGTCAAACTCTTCTCCAGCCCCACATCTCAAATGTGTTGGTTTTCAGCTATCAGCTTTCTTCACTGCCCAGATTTCACAACCATATGTAGAAATGGGAAATACAATGGCATGGACAATCATAATTTTAGTATTCAATGATCTATTTTTACAGTTCAGGATCTTGTCTAGTTCCTTCATAGCTGCTCTTCCAAGTCCTAGTTTACTTCTGATTTCTTAACTGCAGTCTCCGTTCTGATTAATGACTGAACCAAGGTATGGAAAATCTTGAACTATTTCAATGTCTTCATTGTCTACTTTAAAGTAATGTAAATCATCTGTAGTCATTATTTTTGTTTTCTTAATGTTCAACTGTAAACCTACCTTTACCCTTTCTTCCTTGCCTTTCTTCAGTAATCACTCCAAGTCTTTGCTATTTTCTGTTAGTGGTATGGTGTCATCTGCATAACTTAAATTGTTGATTTTCCTTTCTCCAGTTTTCATGCCTCCTTTCTCCATGTCTAATCCTGTTTTATGTATGATATGTTCAGCATAAAACTTAAATAGGGTGATAAAATGCAGCCTTGCCTGACCCCCTTGCCAATTGATAACCATTTCATTTCTTTATCAGCAGTGCCAACAGCATAGCATTATGCCTCACAGGAATACACAATCCTACCACCATGGAAAAGCAGTGTTATTGGTGGGTCTACTAAATTGTAAGTCATAATTTCAAACTGTGAACCACTTTGAGGACATTGCCTAAATGGCAGTATATGAATGTAGTAAGCAAGCCAAACCTACCCTACAAAGTTGTTATGAGGTGAAAAAGAGGGGCAGAAACTGGAGTTTACTTATTCCTGGCACAAATTAAGCCTACCACACAGTATGTAAATCCACTGCAAAGTCTTAAACATGCAGCACTTAATTGCAAAACTGTACTCATCAGAAACCAGGTGCAGTCCAGCAATGGGAAAGTGAAGGATGTGCTCTCTTTGGTTGAATTCAATGAGACTTCAATTTTGGCTCCAAATGTAAGTATTAAAGCATTTAGACATTGGAAAGTACTTCATATAATGTTCGTTTAACAACCCTCCTGGCTGCTTCCTTTTCCTCAGGATTTCTTACAGAGAATACAAAGAGGTGGCTAAGCCTCATTATACAGTTGATTTGTCTCATTGGGTTGGTCCAAAGTTTGCTTTATCTGGCTCAGTTGTTCAAGTTCTGGTTTCTATTAGGTAAAGAATTTCATCCTTTGCATCCATCCCCTGGCTTGTTCAAGAATTATCTGCAGCTGTTACTGTCTGTGGTCATTTTGAGAAGGAAAATGGAAACCCATTGCTTGGCATATTAAGGTAAACCATATTTTACATTGGATAGTAGTAAGATACTATTGTATGTAGAAAACTCTGCTGCCCATAGTAGGGTGAATTGGCATGTGGCCAGTCAACAACTGAGTGAGCCATGTTAATTCTAGAAACATGAGTGCTAATAGTTATACATACTGGGAAAACAGAGCACCTGTTATTAGGTGTTTAGATTGTAATACTATACCAACTTACTTGGAACAAATACCTATGCTTTGAGATTCCTCACCAAAACTCTGCCTAAAGAAGCGCCAATCAGAATAATATGTTGACAGGAACATAAGACATAGCTTTTGGAGAGTGGTCCCTCACCAAGCCCATGTACAGAATGGACACCCCTAAAGAAATATATTTTAATCCCTCTTTATATTCTTTTAGGAGGGTTGTGAACATATGGTTGTGAAACCTGGATGGTGTAGAAAACTGACAGGAAGAGAATCAACTCATTTGGAATGTGGTACCAGAGGAGGGTTCCATGGTTACCATGAACTGTCAAAATGATCAATAAATGGATCCTAGAACAAGTGCAGCCTGAATAATAATAATAATAATTATTATTATTATTATTATTATTATTTATACCCTGTCCCTCTGTTAAAAACAATCGGGGCGGCTTACAAAAATTAAAATACAAATACATATTAAAATCCCTAAGCACCACCCACTCCACCCTCCCCAATAAAAAGATATTAAACCAATATAAATTAAAACAACTAATCTAAAATCACATTTTAAAAAAATAATAAATAGCCAGCAGACTAAAAAAAAGAGGCCAGGAGCTCCTGAGGTCGGGATCGAATTAGGAAAGGCCTAATTAGAAGCCAAAATTACCAAATGACCAACTATCATACTTTGGCCATATCATGAGACAACATGACTCATTAGAAAAGACACTAATGCTTGGTAAATTGGGAGGCAGATGGAAAAAAGGAAGACTGCATTACAGCTGTATAGATTTAATCAAGGCAGCCACAGCCTTGAACGTACATGACCTGAGGAGGGCTATCTTAGGACTTTATCAGATGAGGCACATACAGCTAAAAAAAATGTGTAATTTAGGATGTGGTAATAACACAAAGGGCAAAATTATCAGATGTCCTCATCATTCTGCTGTGCCTGGGGCATAGCACTGGCACGGATGAGGTGTCTTTTTTATTGATGGGCAAATCCATCAATAAAAAGTGACGCCTTATTCGCACCAGCACTATGCCCTGGAACAGCTGAACAATGATGTCATCTGATAATTTTGCCCTTTTGTGTTATTGTCATGTCCTTATGATATGGTTTTTGCTGTATCTGATAAAGTTGAAAAAGGTCTCTCATTTACACAGTTGCCATAATTCAAAGTCATCTTGATGGCAATTAGCAACATCCAAACAGATTATTTAACCCATCTTTGGTTAGGAATTGGTTTGTTTAATGATTGTTACTCCTGATATTTGCTAGCAATCTAACTCAGCCAAAACTTCAAGGTCTAGCAAATTCCTTACTTGCCTGGAAGACAATTTCATGGTCCAAAAGGTGGAAGAGGCAACAAGGGGGTCAGCTATTTTAGATCTGATCCTAACCAACAGAGATGACCTGGTTAATGGGGTGCAAGTGGTGGAATCCTTAGGTGAGAGTGATCATGTTCTCCTGGAGTTTGTTATACAATGGAAAGGAGAAGCCAGGCATAGTCAGACACGCAGTCTTGACTTTAGGAGAGCTGATTTCAATAAACTCAGGGAAATACTGGGGGTGATCCCATGGTCAGGAATATTAAAAGAGACCTCAAGACGGATGGGACTTTCTCAAAAGGGAGATACTGAAGGCACAATTTCAAACAGTACCATTGAGGAAGAAAAATGGGAGGTGTCTCAAGAAACCAGGATGGATGACTAAAGAACTTTCAATGGAGCTAAGTTTTAAACGGAACATGTATAGGAAATGGAAAAGGGGAGAAATCACCAAAGAAGAATTCAAACAGATAGCGAACATGTGTAGGAGTAAAGTCAGAAAAGCTAAAGCGCAGAATGAGCTCAGGCTTGCTAGGGAGGTTAAGAACAATAAAAAGGGTTTTTTTGGGTATGTCCTCAGCAAAAGGAGGAAGAAGGAAATGATAGGGCCGCTACGTGGAGAAGATGGCAAAATGCTAACAGGGGACAGAGAAAAGGCAGAATTACTCAACACCTTCTTTGCCTCAGTGTTTTCAGAAAAGGAAAAGGAGGACCAACCTGAGGATAATGGAACGGAGGACACAATAGGGGAAATCCAGCTCAAAATAAGTAAAGAGGTAGTACAGGAATACCTTCTTAATCTAAATGAATTTAAATCTCCAGGACCAGATGAACTACATCCACGAGTATTAAAAGAGCTGGCAAATATAATCTCAGAGCCATTGGCAATAATCTTTGAGAACTCCTGGAGAACAGGAGAAGTCCCAGCAGACTGGAGGAGGGCAAACGTTGTTCCCATCTTCAAAAAGGGGAAAAAAGACGATCCCAACAATTATCGTCCAGTTAGTCTGACATCAATACCAGGGAAGATTCTAGAGCAGATCATTAAACAGAGAGTCTGTGAACATTTAGAAGGCAATGCCATAATCACAAAAAGTCAACATGGGTTTCAGAGAAACAAGTCATGCCAGACTAATCTGATCTCTTTTTTTTGATAAAGTTACTAGCTTGGTAGATGAAGGGAATGCTGTGGACATTGCATACCTTGATTTCAGTAAGGCCTTTGACAAGGTTCCCCATGACATTCTTGCAAACAAGCTTGTAAAATGTGGGCTAGACAAGTTAACTGTTCAATGGATTTGTAATTGGTTGACCGGCCGAACCCAAAGGGTGCTCAGCAGTGGCTCCTCTTCGTCTTGGAAAGATGTGACCAGTGGGGTGCCACAGGGTTCTGTCCTAGGCCCAGTGCTATTCAACATCTTTATCAATGACTTGGATGAGGGAATTAGGGGCATACTTATCAAATTTGCAGATGACACCAAATTAGGAGGAGTAGCTAATACCCTAGAGGACAGGATCAAAATTCAGAATGACCTGGATAGACTGGAGAGCTGGGCCAAAGCTAACAAAATGAAATTCAATACAGAGAAATGTAAGGTGCTGCATTTAGGGCGGAAAAATGAAATGCATAAATATGGGATGGGAGAGACCTGGCTGAATGAGACTACATGCGAAAGGGATCTAGGAGTCTTGGTAGGCCACAAGTTGAACATGAGCCAACAGTGTGATGCGGCAGCTAAAAAGGCCAATGCGATTTTGGGCTGTATCAATAGAAGTATAGTGTCTAGATCAAGGGAAGTAATAATGCCACTCTATTCTGCCTTGGTCAGACCTCACTTAGAATACTGTGTCCAGTTCTGAGCACCACAATTCAGAAAGGATATTGACAAATTGGAGCGTGTCCAGAGAAGGGCAACTAAAATGGTGAAAGGTCTGGAAACAATGCCTTATGAGGAGAGACTTAGGGAGCTGGGTATGTTTAGCCTGGAAAAAAGACGGTTAAGAGGCGATATGATAGCCCTGTTTAAGTATTTGAGGGGATGTCACGCTGAGGATGGAGCAGGCTTGTTTTCTGCTGCTCCAGAGACTGGAACACGGAGCAATGGGTGCAAGCTCCAGGAACAGAGATTCCACCTCAACATGAGGAGGAACTTTTTGACAGTAAGAGCTGTTTGGCAGTGGAACACACTCCCTCGGAGCGTGGTGGGGTCTCCTTCCTTGGAGGTCTTTAAACAGAGGCTGGATGGCCATCTGTCAGGGATGCTTTGATCAAGATTTCCTGCGTGGCAGGGGGGTTGGACTGGATGGCCCTCGTGGTCTCTTCCAACTCTGCAATTCTATGATCCTATGATACTCTTGTTTTAAATAGTTTAGAATATTTATCTGATATCATGGTTGCTGCTATTATTTCTTTAATGCTGCTTATTTTGTATTTAGATATTAAAATGCATGAATTATTGTGGTTTTAATTATCAGACTTCATAATTTTCATTGTATTATTGTTAGAGCATTTTAATTGTGAACCACATACTTCTATTGTGAAATATGCCATAAAATCCTTTAAATCAATCCTACTGAATTCATGTGGGCTTATTTCTGAGAAGACAAGCATAGGATTGCACTATCGCCCATTACTACTGTGCATTATATTCTTAGAATACAAAAAGCATAAGATAATGATGTGTGAGAAGGAATCTCCCTAGTGGAGGTGAGAGTTGCACACCTGACAATCCAATATTAACTATTTCCCAGATAATTGACAAGGAACAAGAGTGGCTGCTTTATAGAGAATCATAACACTGGTCTATTGTTTCCAGTACTGTTTCCAGTTACTGGGAACATTTCTCTGGGGTTTCAGGCACACATCTTTCCCAAACCTGTTCCCCACCTAGAGGCAGGAATGGGTAAAGATTTCATTCCACTTCATTTTTTTATCAAAGTTTACCAAATTGGGCAAGGGTGGTTTTGGTTTTTTTCTTTTCATGTTTGGGATGAAAATAACTTGAGATTTAAGCTACATGAATGAGATAGAAAGAAAAATTGACAGATTCATCCATCCAGACCAGGGCTTGCCATCTCCTTTTACTGATGGTATCCTATTCTAGTTTGACTAGCAGAACAATCTACTTTTCCTCTATATTGCTGTTGTTGTCATTGTTGTGTGTTTCCAATTATGACAGGGTTTCTTGGCAAGATTTGTTCAGAAGAGGTTTGCCATTGTCTCTGAGGCTAAGAGACTATGACTCTGCCAAGGTCACCCAGTGGGTTTTCATGTCCAAGCAGGGATTCAAACCCTATCTTCCAGAGTCATTGTCCAACCTCCAGACCACTACACCATGCTGATTCAGTGCTTTTCCCCTATAGCTTATAACATATGAATGAAATTTGAGCCCTAACCCACCAAGTTCTTTGAATCCTATTTCTGTGTTTGAATCCTATTTCTGTGTTTGAAAGCTATAGGAAACTAAATTCCAAAAGAAAAGAAAAGGTGAGTATTACCTCAGATGTAGCTCATAGACATGGAGTGAAACAGTCATTTCTTCAATGAATGAAAACTTGTAGAAGGTAGAGCAGAGGGTCTTCCAACCACCTGCTTACAGCACATCCATCAAGTCATGCAAAATTACCAGATGGAGCATGTCAATATCCTAACTAGACTTTGTTTCATTTGTAGACTATAAAAAGAATTATACTTAGATTTTGGCAAGCAGCATTAGCCTGTACAACCTACACACACATATACATAAATATTGCCCAGCCATGTACAGATTTAAAGCTAACTGGGTCCTCAAATAGTTTACATGTTTTCCTTGGCATCAGTCATCTTGTTCCAAATATCCAAGTATAATCAAACACAGGTTTCACATTTAGAAAAGACATGCTTGCCTGCCTCCCCGTCTAGATCCCATATTTTATATTTCATATAAACAGGACCTTTGGGAGTTGAAACTGAAATCAGGATTCCTGTTAATATTAGTCCAAAATGCATCTTGGAGCAACTGAATGGAAAACTACTAACAATCTTCTTAGTATGGAGTTCTCCTTGCTTGGGATCGGTTGCAGCTAAACATATGCCTGTTTTCTTAAGCCATGTTGAAAACAATTTTGAAATTGTTTAAATGTATTTACATATTTAGATCCGGATGTAACTGAACAGTATGGATTGCAGATGCAACATCATTGCTCATTCTGAATGCTGCCTCTAGTTAAGTAATGTTCAAAACAAGATAATAAGGTCATTTCCTTTCATTGAATAGATCTGAATGCAGACAGGACCAGAGCTTAGAAATAAGTAGTTAATTGTAATTACTTCCTTTTTGCTATAAGTAAGCCTCTAATTATTATAGTGGTATTTTATGAGTGATAATTTCATTCCTGTGCTATAGCTGTAATTGTTAAAGTGAACTTTATAATTACAGGTATAAGTGCTGGCTCCTACTATGCTTCATGCTACTGCCTTGTTCTGTTTGTGGCTTTTTGATGGGACAACAGTGTGTTTTGTACAACGTCCTTGCAGTCAGAGTTCTTTTTAACAGTGACTAAATAGAAGTCTTTAGTTATTTTTTTGAGAGATGAGAAAGATTACTTTTTAGAATTCTTTATTATAAAGGCGATTAACTATGTTGGCTTCTCAGAACTAAAAATTTAGAAAATTACTTTTTTAAAGTAACTTTGCACACTTTGCACACTTAGGGCAAGTTATATGAGATATAATGAAATACCACAAGTAATTGTGTATGCAGGCATTGAAGAATTTCAGATTCACTTCTTGGAATCAGTTTTGCTTCAGTGCCTCCATTTAAAAAAAAAACTATTGTTTTATGTGGGTTTTTTTAAAAAAAATAATTATCAACTGCTTTATCAGGTAAACCATCCAGTTCATAATTTCCTAGCTTGGAGTCCTGAAAAGCATTTCATTGTCTTTGCTTCAGACCACAAAACTAGCAGAAGATGTTTAAAAAGATCAGAAAAAGAATGCTGCCTTTTTGTATCAGTATTATTTATTTAGAGTACTGGTTCTTAACCTGTGGTCTGAGGACCCCCAGGAAGCAGCCATGTCCTCACGGGGGGTCTACAAAAGCTTGAGGGCTGCATGACCCATCTCCTTGCTCCAGTGGAATGGCCATGTGATATGAGCCAAGGAAAAGGGTGGCTGGCTTTGCCTGCACATTGCCATTCTACCTGCTCCAGGCACAAACTTATAGGAAGAAGCAGTAGAAAAGTTTTCCCTCTCCTCTCCAGTGGCTCTGAGGAAAGGTTTAATGGATGGTGTAACTGTATTGTGGTGGTGATGGTTTTAAATCTTGAGTTAAATCTTGGGGGTCCATGGCAACAAAAGATATTTAAAGGGGGTCCCTGGCAAAGAAAAGATTAAGAGCCACAGATTTAGAGTATTTACACCCCATCCTTCAAACACAAAAGTTCCCAGAATGAGTAATTTTGAGTTTCCTTTCCTTGGGCTTATAATCTAAATCAGACATGACAAGGAAAGTGGGGTGGTAGAATGGGAATTGGAGCCAGCATGGCATAGTGGTTTGAGTGTTGGACTACGACTCTGGAGACCAGGATACATATTAATAAAATAATAATAAAATTTTATTTATATCCCGCCCCTCTGCCACGCAATCGGGATATAAATAAATATTCCCACTTGGCTATGAAATTCACTGGGTGACCTTGGGCAAGTCACACAATCTGTTACCTTAAGAGGTGGTGGGTATGTTAGAGTCCCACCCATGATGTCAAAATCTAATTAAGAGAATTATTAGCTCAAACAGGAGACCTGTGAGAGGTGGGTAACTTCAGGGATCTTTTCACCTATGTATACCAGTACTAACTGTAGAGGAGGCTCCAGTGAAAGTAAAATAAAGTATTTTACTAGAATAATACAGAAAGTAAACTAACATATACAACATACATTCTTATGAACCATACAAGCTATAGCAGAGTAAGGCAGAAAGGTTTGACAGAGAGGGGCCTGGGAAGATAGGGTGATAGTTACCAGTCTCAAAACGCAGCAGAGATACTCAGACAGCTGTCTGAGTGTGGCACTGGAGTTTCCAATCTAGAGCACACCGAGAAAGAGTGTGACTGGGTCTGTCCACTGTGGCACACCTTGCTATTGTTGGGGCTCTAATATTTATACTCTGCTCTATGCAGTGGAGGAGTGAGTTAGTAATAACAAAGCTTGGATGGCTCTGCCATGGAATAGACAAAGGAAACTGACATTAACTGATTGCTTTAATTGCAGAGAGATAGAACAGTGATTGTTTGGAACAACCCTCATAAGGGGTGTGAGGGGAGATTTCTGCAGGGTATAGAATGAGGAATGGTCACTTATTGCTCAAGAAAATTATTGGAAAGTTATTGGAAGAAAGGAAAAGTACATATCCCTTTAATGACTGGGTTGTTAACTTAAACCCATTATGGCAGCTTTCCATTCAATCCTAACTTGGGCTTTCCCCACCATTATATTTCTAGTCATGTTTCAGGTCATCTTGACCTCCAACTGAACTCCATTCTGCCTAAGCCAATGTGACCTTGAAAAGTGTCCAATGTGTCCATTTATGGAATCTTGTGGAGAGGGGGTAGTAGGGAATGCTAACAACTCAGCCTAAGAAAACTTTGTGATAGGTTTTCCTTAGGGTCTCCATAAGTCAGAAGTGACTTGAAGACACACAACAGAAGAATGGGAATTAAGTTCACCTGTACCTTCCTGCCCTTTCTTCCTCCTTAGAGGCTACAACAGTGGCAGCTGGAAAATGGAAGGAGGGAATCTCAAAAGATATTGGCAACCAGGTACAACAGAGCTATGCCTAGCTGCTTTTTGCTTCATTAAAAGTCACAGCAGCAGCAGCTGGGACATGGAAGAAGGGGCTCTCCCCAGATGTTGAGTTCCAGTCACAATGGAGTTCTGCCTGACTACTCTTTTTTCTCTCAAAAGCCACAACAGTCTTCCAACCATGCCTTCCCACTATTCAAATGGGTGCAGAGGTCTAACAACAATAGTTTATTTGCATAAGGCACAAAGACCATTACAAAATGTTACAAAAAACAACCACACATTTTACTGGACAACATCTACTCTTGATTCACAAAAGAGCTTATCAGCTTATAAAAAGGGATAGGGGAAAACCTTAGTAGATCAAGCAACAGAAGGTTGGTGTCAGGATCTGGGGAATGGGCAGCAAGGTCTTGGAGCAGAGACACCAGGACCAGGACAGTCAGGGAGATAAGAGAATCAGAACCCAAAGGTTAGAGGCAAGGCAGGTCCAGAAGGCAGTGGCCAGGTCAGGGCACAAAAGACAGAGTCCAAAGTCCAGGTAGGGTCAAAGACAAGTCAAAGTCCAAACACAAGTAGAGGTCAAACATATATCAGAAGGCCAGAGGCAAAATAAAATCCAAGAAAGGAGTATCAGGTCAGGTATATAGGAGACAGGCTACAAAGAAGCCAGAATCCAAGTACAAGCCAAGGTCAAACATGTACCAGGTATCCAGGAGCAGGTCTAAGAAGAAAGCAAAACTCCAGACAACACAGAAGACCATGTTGTTCTGGCAAATGCTGCTCTTAAATAGCAGTTCCCCTGGCTGCTTCAGGTGTGCCGCATGAGTGCAGCCAACTGTGCCTGACAGCTTGGCCCTGGTTCTTTCAAGACTTTCCACAACCAGGGCCCAGTCCTGCACAGAGAGGCAAAGCTGGCTTTAGCAGCCAGGGACCCAGTCCTACAGGGAGAGGCAGATCCTGATAGGCAGCAACAAAACGAACTGTCATAACATTCCATCCATAACATTTCATCACCTTTACAATTCACCATTGTTTTTATTAAATTACAGTGAATCTTTTGGGCAGCTACAGCAAAAGTAGCAACCTTAAGGAAGAGGTATTTGGAACTGTCTGCCAGCAGATCACAAATGATATCATGCTGCAAACCAACCTGCCTTTGCTTTCAAGAGCTCACCCAGGAAATGTCTCTTAGGATCCTTGTATAATGGCCATCACCCCCGTGCTGCGTGCAGAGGGGGGAGGGAGGTGCTTTAATGACTACACAGGGGATGAGCACAATTATTGGCCATGGCGTGCCACACCGTGGCTGGGAGGAGGCAGGGGCAGAGCCTACCTCATTTAGGTTCCTGCTAACTCTGACCACCTCCTCTTTCTTTGCAAAGAGAAGAGTTGGACAGATCCATGGTGGCTCGTGTCATTTCTCTACTGTGTCATAGGGAGAGCTAAGTGGTTTGTTTGGGCTGTGGTGGTTGATGCTGGTGTCAAATGTATTGTATGAGAGTGTGCAGCCCAGCTTAGTGTGTTTGAATGAGTGGGAGAGTATTGCATGCTTGGCAACCTGCGGCAAGTGAGCGTGTGTCTACATGGTGGCCTGTGGGTGTGTGTGTTTGTATGGCTGACCACTTGTCCCCAATTGGCTGGGCTCCACACTATCCTGACCTCCCATGCCAAGCCTCTCCCGCTCAGCCACTCCACCTTGCTTTACCTTGCTACTTCTGTGTCCTACCTTTTCAGCCGTCCCTGCGGTGGAGGTTCCCTCCACCCAAACAGCCTCCTGTTGATTTGGCCCACGCTGTGTGTGTACCCAACTCCATCCTGCACATGCCCAGATGTGATATTGGCCTTCCTTTTCGCGGCATGTGTGGGAGAGTGCTTTCCCATCCTTGCCCTTCCAACCCCCAACTGGGCATGCTAGACCTCAGTTGCGAGGTTTGTCCCAGCATCTCTTCACCCTTGCCACAGCTTGAAAGCCCCTCACTGCTTCAGCCCCCTAGGATCCTTGTATAAAGGGCAATATAAAATATTATGTACTGGACCTTCCACCTCCTCTGAACCACAGATGTGAGGGTCATCTGGCTGTGACATCTGTCACCCCATTGATCACCGGGGTTGATTTGGGTGCAGAGTTTTAGTGACAACATTTTGAGAAAATAATCACATCTTTGAGTAGCATGACATACAGTGGTGACAAAACTGGGAAAAAAGAATGTTACATCCACAGTCAGAGCACAATCTATATGATTATCATTGCCAAGCATAGTTTCAACATATTGTATTAAACCATCCCAAAATACAGAATATGCTCACCACTAAAGACTTGCTGATATGTGTATGGAACCAACTTGGCATCTGAATATCTGTGTGACAAATATATCCTAAAGGCAAGCATGCATACCCTTTCTACAATTTCCATTGAGTGAGCAAGCAAAAAATAAACAGAAGGAAAATGCGGACAATTATGAATTACATGGCAACAGGGGCCTCTTTCTAAAACATAATTGAGGCATTGAGATGGCTATCTGTCAGGGATGCTTTGATTGTGTATTCCTGCATGGCAGGGGGTTGGACTGGATGGCCCTCGTGGTCTCTTCCAACTCTACAATTCTATGATTCTATGATCTGCATGATGGTCCAGTAGCCAGCTCTGAAAGGCAAGGGGGTCAAAATCCAGGAGAAGAGGGTGCTGGGATGATCTGTCTTCTCTCTTCACCCTTTGAAACACTGAGTTAACTAACTCACATAGACTGGTGTTTTTAAAACAATTTCCCTCTAGCGTTGCAGATATAAGTCACTGCAGCTTGACTGGCATCTCTGCAAAATCTCAGCAGATGGTTCTAGTTTTAGGAGTGCCTGGAGGCTCAGAATTTATGCAAGAGCATTGATTTCAGCGTAGAAGGAGGAACAAATGAGGGTCTATTACAAATCTTTGTGCTTCTTGAATTTTGCTGCTTTTGGAGGGGGCTTTGGCCTTCCTTATTACTGTGTTCCTGTTTTGGAGTCAAGAGCAATTATATCTTTATATGATATGATATTTCTCCATCATAACCCTTTCATAGATGTACAACTAGGATAGCTATAAAATACTACAGGAAATTTACTGGAGCAAGGTTTTATCTTAAGCAGCCTCAAGATTTAAAATTAAAAAAAAGAATAATATAGCTATGTCAACAACCATCCTAGGACAGTTTTTGAACATCAGAGTTCATTGTTTACAGGAGGGGTGAATCACTAGCAGCTGAGTCCCAACTGGTTCCATGTATCACTGTTATGTAGCCCTCAGCAGCTTAGCTAGTCTTTCTTTGCTCATTACATAGACCATAAGGTGGCCCCTCCCCTCCCCTCATTAATTTCCTATTCAAAATGTTTGAATGGCAAGGTTTAGCAAAGATGCATACAGCTAAGAAACAGAAGGTGGAGGTTCTATAGATTCTTCAGAGATGCACAACCCATGGACCATGAGTAAAAAGTTAAAAAGTGAGTAAAAAATGGCACGATTGTCTTCAATGGAACACGGAAGTGACACGGACAAGGGACGGCATCATACGAAACAGACCCTCTGTCGCACGATAGCGGCATACCTCTCCCGGAGTCTTCTTGCATGGTAAGACTAGTCTGAAAATGTCCTAACACTCTCCTCCCTCAGGAGATGGAGATCCTATGTGCATGCCATGAACACAGACAACTGAGCAAACAGAGTGTGAGGAGAAGCTTTAAAAGGAAGTTTTAAAAAGCAGAATAGGCATAGCAGAATAGACACTCTTTCATGGAAGGCTCTTCTTGTACCTTCCAGGCATACTTATTAGTTATTAGTTACAGAAAGGTCGAGTCATTCTAGCCAAGTTTATAAAATAAACATAAGCCCTAACATGACTAGCTAGTCAGTTCCCTGATCTACTTACAAGAGTGCAGTCCAGATGTGCTGGATGTTCATGGGGTGGGAGTCTAGGCTTTTCAGCCCAGCCTCTACCAAGTGTCCCTCCCCCCACTTGGGACAAGAGACCCCCCTGGCTAAGTCCTCTCTTTGTTCTTCTCCTTTGTTCTTCCCATGGCCTCCTCCCAGGCAGTATTTATCACCATTTCCCAGAACCATCTCAAATGTCCCTCCAGGTGGTCATCTCATTGGTCAGCTATCTCCTGATGCCAACTCCCATAAATTGTAACTTAATCTAATACATCCTTAACCCTTTGTTTACCTGGTTGGCTGTGCTGCCCAGATACTGGGAGAGCCCATTATTACACCAGCTGTTCAAGCAAGTGAGCAACCATAACAGCAGCAACAACAAAACATCATCCTTATACCATCTTGACACCCTCTCTTTTCCCATCCTCTCTTGCCCTTGTCTCACCTTGCATCACTTCCCTGTTGTTTCTGGCTCTTCGAGTCTGTGATTCATGCCCATTTTCACCAACGTTAGCTTGTGTCACCACACCACCTTGCATCTTGCATCCCACCAGCATGTGTCCTTCCCTTCCCACTTGCCCCACTATATGTTGCTGTGGCTCTTGCAGGCTACCACCGTGCCTCCAGTCCTCAACTCTTTCATTGTCCTCACATGGCACCATTCCTTTGCCTTCCTCCTCATGCCCTACCACTGTGCCTTCCTACACTTGCTTATCCCTTACCTTACCCCACGTTGCCACAACTCCCTCTCTTGTACCTCATACCACACTGCTATGCCTCTGGCCCTCCCCTTCCCCTTTCATCAACTCACTTTACCTTGTTCCTTCCCTTGCACTTCATGCCCTACTGCCACCACCTCTGGCAGTACCAGTGCCTGGAGCAAGTCTGGTAAGGCAAAGGGAAAGAAAATTGGTGGTACATGAAGAGGGAAATCGGGTAGAGAGTCATAGAATCATAGAGTTGGAAAAGACCATAAGGGCCATCCAGTTCAACCCCCTGCTATACAGGAATAAACAAAGAATTTCCAACAGATGGCCATCCAGCCTCTGCTTAAAAACCTCCTATCATGATGGAGTGACCAACTCCATCATGGAGAAAGAGTTCATTTTCCACTCCACAGCAAAGAAGGAGACTCCACCACACTCCGAATCAGTGCATTCCATTGCCAAATAGCTCTTACTGTCAGGATGTTCTTCCTAATGTTTAGGTGAAACCTCTTTTCCTTTAGTTTTAGTCCATTGCTACATGTCCTAGTCTTTGGAGCTGCAGAAAACAAGCTTGCCCCATCCTTAGTGTGACATCCCTTCAAATAGTTAAACATGGCTATCATGTCACCTCTTAACCTTCTCTTCCCCAGGCTAAACATACCCAGCTACCTAAGCCGTTCCTCATAGGGCATGGCTTCCAGACTTCCTACCATTTTGGTCACTCTCCTTTGGACACATTCCAGCTTGTCCATATCTTTCTTGAATATTGGTGCCCAGAACTGGACACAGTATTCCAGGTGAGGTCTGACCAAAGCAGAATAGAGTGGCACTATTACTTCCCTTGATCTAGACACTATACTCCTATTGATGCAGCCTGGAATCACATTGGCTTTTTTAGCTACTGCATCACACTGCTGACTCATATTCAGTTTGTGGTCCATTAAGACGGCTAGATCCCTTTCGCATGTACTGCCATCAAGCCAGGTGTCACTCATCCTATATATGTGCATTTCATTTTTACTGCCCAAGTGTAGTATCCTACATTTCTCCCTGTTGAAATTCATCTTGTTAGTTTTGGCCCAGCTTTCTAATTTGTTCAGGTCATTTTGGATTCTGATCCTGTCCTCTAGGATATTAACTACCCCTCCTAATTTGGTGTCATATGCAAACTTGATAAGCATACCCTATTTTCCCTCATCCAAGTCATTAATAAAGATGGAGAATAGCACTGGGCCTAGGACAGAACCCTGTGGCACCTCGCTGGTCGCTTCTCTCCAGGATGAAGAGGAGCTGTTGGTGACTACCCTTTGGATTTGGCCCATCAACCAATTATAAATCCACCTAACAGTTGCATTGTCTAGCACACAGGTTACTAACTTTTTTGCAAGAATATCATGGGGGACTTTATCAAAAGCCTTACTGAAATCAAGATACACTACATCCACAGCATTCCCTTCATCTATTAAGTTTGTAACTCTATCAAAAAAAGAGATAAGATTAGTCTGGCACGACTTGCTTTTCAAAAACTCATGTTGAGTTTTAGTCATCACAGCATTCTTTTCTAAGTGCTTACAGACTGTCTAATGGTTTGCGCTAGAGTCTTTCCTAGTATTGATGTTAGGCTGACTGGGCAGTAATTATTTGGGTCTTTTTTCCCCTGCCTTTTTAGAGATGGGACAAAATTTGCCCTCCTCCAGTCTGCTGGGACCTCTCCTGTTCTGCAGGATTTCTCAAAGATTATTGCCAGTGGTTCTGAGATTAGTTCTGCCAGTTCTTTTAGTACTCTTGGATGTAGTTCATCTGGTCCTGGAGACTTGAATTCATTTATACTGGCCAGGTATTCCTGAAAAACCTCTTTACCAATTCTGTGCTGCTTTTGGAGGGGAGCACTGTTCTCCTTTTGGGAGAAGACTGAGGCAAAGAAGGTGTTGGTTAGCTCTGCCTTTTCTCTGTCCCCTGTTAGCATTTGGCCATCTTCTCCCCACAGCAGTTCTACCACTTCCCTCTTCGTTTTTGCTATGGACATATCCAAAAAAGCCCTTTTTATTGTTTTTATCCTCTCTAGCAAGCCTGGCTCCATCTGTGCTTTTGCTTTTCTGATTTCCCCCCTACACAAGCTGGCTATTTTTTGTTTGAATTCTTTGGTGATTTTTCCCTTTTTCCATTTCTTGTACATGTTCCTTTTAAGTCTTAGCTCAGTTGAAAGTTCTTTAGACATCCATCCTGGTTTCTTTAGACATCTGCCATTTTTCCTCCTCATTGGAACTGTCTGAAGTTGTGCCTTCAATATCTCACTTTAAAGAAACTCCCAGCCCACATGAACTCCCTTCTCTTTTAGTATTCCTGACCACTGGATTGTCCCCAGTAATTCCCTAATTTTTCTGAAATCAACTTTCTTAACATCTAGAAGACATGTCTGACTATGCTTGTCCTCCCCTTTCCTCTGTACAACAAACTCCAACAGACCATGGTCACTCCCCCCTAAGGATCCCACCACTTCCACCCCATTAACCAGATCATCTCTGTTGGTTAGGATCAGATCTAACACAACTGTTCCCCTTGTTGCCTCTTTCACCTTCTGGACTATGAAATTGTCTGCAAGGCAAGTGAGGAATTTGTTGGACCTTAAATTCTTGGCAGAGCTGGACTTCCAACAAATATCAGGATAGTTAAACTCTCCCATTATTACTACATCTCTCCTGGCTGAATGTGCAGTCACCTGTTCTAGGAAGGCATCATCCAAGTCCTCAGTTTGGCTTGTGGGTCTGTAGTAGACCCCACAATGATATCCCTGTTGTTTCTCTCCCCCTTGATTTTTACCCAGATGCTATCAACCTGGCTCCCAGGATTTCAGGCATGGATGTTCACAGGTGTACACACCCTTAATCTAAAATGCTACTCCACCACCCTTCCTGTTTGGTCTATTTCTCTGAAATAGGTTATACCCATCTATTCCTACATTCCAATCATGAGATTCATCCCACCAGGCTTCAGTGATGCCTATTAAATCATATTTGCTTTGCTGTGCTAAGAGTTCGAGTTCCTTCTGTTTATTTCCCATGCTCAGTGCATTAGTAGGGAGACATCTAAGACCATGGGCCATTCTCCCAACTGCCTTTTAGAGGTTTTATTCCTCCCACTGTTGGGTTCTTGTACTATTTGCCTTGTTGTCTGTATAACATTTGGGCTATTATCTCTAGCACTTGATGAACTCCTGTCCTCATGAATACTGTCTCCCTCCCCAACACAACTCAGTTTAAAGCCCTCCTGATCAGATCGTTCAGACTCTTAGAAAGAACATTCCTGCCAACTGCTGTGAGGTGCAACCCATCCTTTCTCAGTAATCCATCTCTGTGAAACTGCACCCCATGGTCCAAGAAGCCAAACTGTTCCTGGCGGCACCATCTGCACTGTTCACCTCTGCTCCTTTCTCTCCCTTCCTGAGCCATGCCCTTCCACTGGAAGGACAGACGAAATGACTACGTGTGCATTCAAGTCCTTCAGCTTCCTACCCAGAGTCTCATAAGCCCTTTTGATATTCTGAAGGCTATGCCTTGCAATAGCAATGGTTCCCACATGGACCAAAAGAAAGGATAATGGTCAGTAGGCTTCACGAGTCTTGTCAGCCTCTCTGTTACATTGCGGATTTTTGCACCTCTTGAGACATCTTATCAATCCTGCAAACTACTGATTCTGTACCTCTCAGCAAAGAGCTTCCTACCACCACCACACACCTCTTCCGAGGATTGACAGAGGCCAATCTACATGCTGAACCGTTCAAGGTCTCATGCACATTCTCTGATGTCTGGCTCTGCTGTTCTCCTTCCCGTTGCTTATCATCACTGACAAGGGAGAGAGAGTCAAATGAGTTCTGTAGTGCCAAACTCATAGAATGACCACTGCTCCTTCTCCTTCACTGCTCTTCCAAACACTGTATCAGAACAAACCTCCTCCAGGGGGACATCCCCTGAGATTTCCTGAACCAGGACCTTCTGCTCTGCTCTGTCTAAGAAAGCCTCCTGCTCCCTAATATGCTGTATAGTGGCTAATCAGGCCTCAAGTTTTGGACCTTCCCTTCCAACAACACAACCAACTTGCACTTGCTGCAGGTGTATGTCTGCACATCCACAGTCAAGAAGACATCCCACAGCTGTTGTAAGTGACTGCAGCAGTTCCCTCACTGTCCAAAGAGGTGTTCCTTCCCTCTGATGTCAGAATCCTGGCTGGAGAAAGGAATTCCCTTCTGGGCATTTGTTTGTTTTTAAATTAACCTAAGGGCGTGTTGTCTCTGAACATGTGCAGAACATGTCACACCTTTGACCTAAAGTTCCGTTCTTTAAAAAAAAAAAAGTCAATTAATAGTGTGATCCTGTACATGTCTACTTAGAAGTAAGATTCAGTTCAACCAAGTTTATTCCTAGCTTAGTAGATATAAGATGGACTGTAGCCAAAGACAAGGTGACTCTGAAAGGGGCTTTTTGATCTACTTGTAGGAAAAGACATATAGCTCCTGGGTATATCAAAGCCAGGGTTATGTAGGTTTGTAGTGCAGAGATCAATGTCTCATTCTACTATTATAAACTATAACATCCTGAAAATGTAAAAGGCTTCACACATGAAGCAATAGCATGCTTGCTTCCCACAAAACAATTGAATGGAATGGTAAATACAGGTCAACCCCTGTATCCATGAATTTGGTATCCACAGTTTCACTTATCCATGTCCAAAAAAAATGTGCCGCCTCTAGGCATTTCAAGTTCCTCCAATGTGATTCTACGGTCAAATTCTGGTGTTCATCTCATTGAAAATAATAGGGTTCCCTATTGTCCACGGTTTCAGATATCCATGAGGAGTCTTGGAACATACCCCTTGCAAATACTGGGGTCAACCTGTATATCTTTCCCCTCATATCTTGGCTTCCAGAAGGACTGCTGTTTTTTTAAAAAAAATGAAAGCTTGGGACCAGGGCTAGCTAATTGTATACAGTACATAGGCACTGGATAACATTATCTAGAATGTGGGTAAAACCCAGCCAACCAAATCATAGTCACATTCTAGAAATGTTACTCATAGCCATACCAAGAACCATACCCATTGCTCAGTGGTAAAGCACCTACTTTGCATACAGAGAACTCCATGTTTATTTCCTCTAAGTAGGTCTAGGATGGAATCCTGCCTAAAACCCTGGAAAGCTGCTGTTCATCAGTGTTGAGAATACTGTAATAGATAGATCCATGGTATAACTCAGCATAAGGCAGTTTCCTCTTTGTCTATCTTGTCCAGGACTGGCTACTCTGGCAGTGTCTCTCCAGACTCTTATCACGTGTGCCCTAATCCCTTTAACTTGAAATACCAGGGATTGGACCTTCTGCATCCAAAGTATGTCCTCTGCGACTGCAAGAAGGTTGCCTTCTCATACATTTTCATCTTCATTTAATGTCCTACAGAACCTTCAAAAGGACAGCCACTTAACTACTGAATCATGATCAAAATCGTGTTGGTGACTTATGCTACTGTAAACACCACTACACAAGCTGTTGCACTTTCTAGGAAATTGCACATGGCAAGAGCCATTGTACAACAAGCAATCGTGTATTACAGTGTGATTCAGTAAAACCCTGGCATAGAACAAGTGCTTCATAATCCCCAGAGGACCTCAGATGCTGAATTCAATTGCTGCTTGATATGGCAACCAAAAAAGGGGGGTTACAATATGTACTTATAGCTCCTGGACTCTGGTGTGGAGAAAAAAGTGTCCTCCATGAAGCTGGCAGACTTTGATTCCTGGAATCTCAAACACTTTTGATCCAGAAGCTATTGCCAACAGTTTTTTCCTGCGTGGAACAGCCCCAACAAATCTTCCCTGCTATAAGAAGAAGGGGGAAAACCACAACATCCCAAGGATGTGTGCATCAACTGAAAAAGAGATACATTATGAATCTAGGAGTGGCTTGACACATCCCTGTTTGTGAAGAAGCAGGTGTATCATTGTTTCCTACATATAAATTGTTCTTGTGGGAATAAGTCAGAACTCTACTGAATGAAATTCATATGTGATGTAACCCTAAGGAAGCAAGATGTTAAATCACAAATGGGCATGATCCAAGGTCCAGGGCAGTCAACCGAAAAAGTACATTTCAACTTCTCCAGGCCTTGGATCCCATCCAGAAATGAATTATTGTACATTTCAGTTGTGCTTTGCATATGAAGATTTCATCCAAACCAGCTTTTGTCATGCTATGAAAAGAAATCCCTCAAAGACCATCAGCAGGGATGTGTGGGATTTGTGGCTTCCACATCTGAGGCCTGAGACTTAGATTGCTGTAACAGATGAACTAAATCTCCACAGAGCTCAGCCAAAATGGAAATTTCAATAAAATGTGCTTGGAGAAAATAAGTTAATGGAATCCTTGTAAAACTGAATCAGTGGCAGAATGTGTGCAACATATATTCAGCTGTAGACAGAGCTTTAATTTAATTTTATGCCTTGAGTCTGTATTTATCTTCTATGAATAGGTTCCTGCTATAGTTCAAAGCAGTTTGCAGAAAGGTAATGCCACACAGGGAGTACTGCCAATGATGTTTGCAAAAAACAAAGTCTGGATCAAATATGAAAGCCCAGATTTCACAACTCTGATGCTCCCACAGCAAAAACATTTCCAGTTTCTTGCTGAAGCTCAAACCTAATTAAATGTACAATGGCTCAGTACTCGTGTATTTTGAGCCTAGAAATTCCATGCTACCATGTGATCATTATGGGTAGCATCCTATCGGTGACACAGGATGGCATAGTCTACTGTTATACTAGCATTTGTCCTTTTAAGGGAATTGCACAAGGAGGTATTCCAGCACCTCCTTGCACAATGACCCTACACACATGTACACACACATGCACACACGCAGAAGCAACCCTAGTTCATGGTGCACCTCCATGGTCAATCAATGGCCAATGGAGGTATTGGGAGGGTCTTGGGCATGATCCAGCTGCAAATACACAGAAGGTCTAGGAAAGAGACACCTCTTTCTTTTTTTCCCCCTTCCCAGCTGCAAAAACCAAACACTACATCATCATCACCACCACCACTATTCTATTCATTTATATCCCATCTTTCTCCTGACGAGGGGATTCAAGGTGGTTAACATCTTTAAAACAATACAAGTTAAAATCAATACAAAAGTAAAAAATAACAATATAAATATATATATTTAAAATAATTAAACAATTTATACATTAAAAACACTAAGCATTGAAAATATTAAAATGCATTTTTAAAAACTTCTATAAAGACTAGATTACAACAGGGTAATTCATAACAATATTACATCTTGTTCCCTTGCAGCCACTAAACTAGGGCTTTTCCAGACAGCCAATAATCCTGGTAATTGTCAAACTATTTTGTTTCTCCTCATAGTGGTTGTTCTTGCCTCAGCATCCAGTTAGGGCTCATTCATTCACAGGGTTTTGTCTTTTTCTGTCCTTTTATTTTTTTCCTTTTTGCTTGAAGTGCAATACTGGTGGTATTTCCAACCCCCTCCTGGGAATTGTAATGAGAGAAAGAAGATCCCTGTTGAAACATCACACACCCCATTTACAATGGACTTTATCAGACATGGGGAAATGTGCCAGAAAAAACCAGGTCCCAAATTGCATCAGAAGAACGGGTTGATAACAGAAAGGGCAGCATTATCAGATGCCCACATCTTCAGCCATTCCCAGAGTGTAGCACTGGAGCAGACAAGTTGTCACTTCTTTATTGACAGGCTAAGCCGTCAATAAAAAGGGACTCCTTATTTATGCCTGTACTATGCCCCCAGAACAGCTGAAAGATGCCGTTGTCTGATAATGTTGCACGTTTCTGGTTTTGTCGCATTCCTCTGATATGTTTTTTGCCACATATGAAGTCCAGTGTCATCAGTGGGGCTGCCCAGAAGTACAGAAGGACCTGAAACAATGGAGACAGACAAGAGAGTTAACCTCTTTCTGTATCAGAGGGCTTGTCTAGATGAGAAGATATAGGAGATTTTCAGACAGGAATGAAAAAAAGCATTCCTGTCTCACAATCTCCTCTCCCACTCCTCTCCCATCCCTGTAACGCCCCCAAATAAAAAGTTTTCAAACCTACCTTAATTGTGGCTCCTTGCCTTTGCAGGGCAGCCCAGGAGTGAATGGAGCTCGAACGGAGCTCCTTTCACTTCCTGCATTGAAATCCTGGCTGTTCTCGCGATAAGATGAGAGTGCGAGAAATTCAAAAATAAAAACAAAAATACTACAGTAAAAGTAACAGCAAGCACAAAAACACACTGAAATCATTACAGGTAGCCCAGGGACAGTACAAAAAAGTGTGTCACTTACCTCAATGTCCCGATCTTGCCTCGAAGTGTTCTGGCATGGACCTCCCATTAACTCTGGCATTGCATCAGCATAACTGGGCACCACTTCAATCACAGGTCATTCCATTACAGAAATGGAATGGGGGATTCATTGATGTCTTAGCCTGACAATAAAAAGAATCACTGGCATAATGACAGCTAAACAGGAGCATGATGGCACAGGAATGACATCATCAGAAATGTCCTTTAGTGATCTCCTGGTGTTGTTATCATGCCATATTTAGAGTGCCTGATAATCTCCATAATGTGGGTTGCTGTGCATTAACATGGCAGTGTTCATTTGTCTCCACAGTCCTTTGGCAAAATTGCTGGAATGTGACGCTATTTGTGTTTGAAGTGCACATGCAGCCATGACTGTGAATTAACATGGTGGCTGAGAGTGAATTACTCATGCTGTTATTCTCCACAAGTTGTCACCACTGCATAGTGTTGTTGTTGTTTTTTAACTGCAAATCATAGCTGCGCAAGTGCAACCTTCCACTTAAAAAAGCTGTTTGGTTGCCTCAGTGCAGCAAAAAAAAAAAAAGTGTACTATCAATAACACAAAACACCAAAATGGTGCTTCTGGCCACTTCACTGCCAGCAAGCCCCTCCTCCCACACACAGACATGTCCAACCAATCAGCTTTCCATTTCCATCTTCGCTGATATAATTGGATGTCCAAACAAGTGATAATACACATTTACATGCATTATTGGGGGAGGGGGGAACTCAGGAAAAGTACGAGATTTTCCCACACAGTAAATGGAGTTTTTTGCCCCACTCCTTCTGAAAACTGAATCTCGGTCAGATCTTGCTGGGACAAATAGTATTCTCTGGGAATTCTATTAGGATTTTCACCATCCAGATAATCCCAGAAGGTTTCAGAAGCAGATAATAAACTACTCCAGTCCTAGATTTCAAATCTTACAGTGAGTCCCAGGAATACATAGGGACTAGACCAGAACAGGAGCCACATTGTATGGGTCTTTTTAAAAATCCCCCCAATACAGCTATAACTCCCAAGGTTTTTCAGCAGTCTGGTTGAGTCCTAAGAAGAAGCTGGGTGTACGGGTGCACAGGGGAGGAGGGGAGATGATGCCATAGTCCCTGCTAACCAAAAACTCCTAGGGCTTCAATCCCGTATCACTTGTCTGAGGAAAACACTGTCTAGGGCATTTAAATCTTCACAGTCATGTAGCAGGGAAAGAAACATTTAAACAGTTCTTTCCAGCCTTCAAGGGCTGTTGGGAGATGGCAGCCCAAGTGACACATCCAAAACCATTCATTTCAGAATTACAAAACTAAGAGGTCTGCATTTCTCACAGTGTGGTGGGATAGTTACAGACACATGGACATTGAACAGATAACATGTACATTGGTACATGTGTGTCACTTTAAATGAACTAAGTGTTGTAGAGGGGATAAATCTTCCAAGTGTTGAACTCTTTATAAACTATCTCCCCCCCCTACTGCTTTCCTTTAAACACCTGAACCAAAATAGACTTTCTTACTGATGAATGAGGCTATTGTATATGTTAATCCCCTGTAGTTTTCTTTAAATAATCCAACTATATATTAACATTGGCTGTAAAATGATGTGTGGATCCAAGAGTAGACTCATGCAGATAAAAATTTTCCATGAGACAATGATTCACTGTGGTTTTTAACACCACAGTGCTCTTGTTGTAGTTCCGCAACCATGTGTGTATGTATATGTACTTATTCAAAAAATATGTACATACATAAAGTGTTTCTGGATCAAATTATCCAAGAGCTTTTGTTGTTGTTTAAGAGATGATTAAGGCTAAGGAGTCTTCAAAAATTCTGTCACATTCCCTAGTGTATCATTTGCCTGATGCTGATATTTCTCAAATTTCAAACTTAATTTCCAGTCTACCAGCTTCATTTTGAAATACTTCACCAGGATTCTGCAATGTGGTTCCCCTCCAAATGTTTGGGCCCACAACTCCCATCAGCCCATCCAGCATGGGCAATGGTTGTAGATAGTGCGGGCTATAGTCCAAAATGTCTAGAGAGACCTGGTTGCGAAAGGTCACTTTGTAGGTTGCCTTGTTCAAGGAATATTCATGAGTAAATCATGCTCTAAATTGCTATTTCCTGAGGCCTGACTTAACATATCATTAGGGATGCAACTTGTAAGCACTGCCTTGATGGACCAGACTTTCTATTCAGCATTATGGTGTTGCAGGAGCATTGGAGAAGGAGAGCATGAACACATTCCCTTGTTGTTTGTTCCTTGGATTTGGCATTCAGAATTTGGCATTATACTGTACTGCCAGTTTAAAAAGAATTTCCAGTCAGCTATCATAAAGCAAACTTATCACAGAATTTCATACCCATTAGCTGTTTGTGACTAGGGACAAATTCAGATACCCTGAGAACCTGAATTTAAATGTAACAGGACTCAAAGTATTTTCATGCATTGTTCTATTTTAATTTTTGTTGTCTTTTACTTTTAATTAGTGTCTCTTCATGATTTGAGCCTCTAACCTGTAACATACCTTGTGTATATATTGGGCATTGCCTCAGACTGATTGACCAAGCATTTCCTTAAAATAATACTAAAGTTCACAGTGGGCTTGTCTATACAAGGCAAAAAAAAAAAAAAAAGTGGATTGCTCCATAGTAATGACAATTCACAGCAGCTGCTACTTTTCTTAACAGAGGTTTAGGGTTTGGGGTTTTTGTTTTATTTTGTTTTTGGCAGATCACAGGCATATGAAGCTATCCATGTTTGCTGTGCAAACGGGCATGGCTGTGAATCAAGATGGTGGCTGCAAGTGAATTACTTGTGCTTTTACCTACCTCAATTTGCCACCACCCAACATTTTTAAAAAAACCATCTCCAAGGTGCAAAAGAGTGCTCTTTCACTTTAACAAAAAAAGGAAACCAAAAAAAGCCATTTTGTTGCCTTAGCGCTTGTTCACAAAGGTGAAAATCCAACATGGGAGCTCCAGGTGCCTGCCTTGTTAGCAAGCTCTTCCCTCACACACACACACACACCCGTGCATGTCTGACCAATCAACGTTCAACTTCTGCTCACATAGGGAAAGTGAATTAAATCAAATTTCTTGTCCCAATGAGCAGGAATGAGTATTTTCCCCACTGTTTTAAAAAAAAAAACTTCAGGAAAAGCCGCAAAGACTTTCCCCATGCAGTATATGGTGGATTTTCTCCCTCCTTCCCATTGAAATGATGCAGGATGCCATTTAGACCAATCACATTTTGCAAGGAGTATTTTTGCCATTTAAGCAACTCCAGTGTCAGACCTGCTTCAACTACTTCAACAGCATTCCTACTCTTTCTAAATGCCTCTCAAGATACTACATTTACTACACTCTTGCACTGTTCCAGCATATAAAAAAAATCAGGGAGAGATATAGAAATAGAAATAGAAATAGAAATAGAAATAGAAATAGAAATAGAAATAGATATAGTTATAGATATAGATATAGATATAGATATAGATATAGATATAGATATAGATATAGATATGCACTATGTCTCAGTGTGACCCTATCTGGTCAGTTTGTCTTCTGTATTCTGAGATATTATGGCAACCTTTTCCCTGGAAGATTGGACAGTATATTTTCTATAAGTGACACATATGGAATGCCCTTTTGACTGCCCACTCACACGCACCCAATTGGTTCTCTTGGGGACATGAGCCCAGTAAGGATTTGCATATACATCATCCCTCCACCCCACCCCAGCAGCATCCTAATACATACTCTGATGGTTAGATGAAAATTTCTTCAGGATGATGCCCATGGTTTCACCAGTAACTCCATTCAATAATGGGTCCTTAATACATGTTGGCATATAACACACATCAAATCTTGTAGCACACTCTCTTCCCCTCCTCCCCCTGTTTGCACTTCTGAGTGAAGGCTGCAAAGACTCAGTGTCATTTTGCCAGTGGCCAATTTTGTTTACAACATAGTTTTCTCTTATAGGAGATAACCCACGGAGCTGGGCACTGGCAAAAACATTTCCCCCTTACTCTATTGTACAGTACTGAGTTGTTTGAGCTCTGTGAATCACTCCTGTGTAACATAAGGTTGTCTCTTTTCATTTTATCTGACAAGTCAATGCCCTGCATGTTCCAGATCTGTCACCCCACAGTTGAAATCTACCCTTGACATTCATTGGTTTGAACAGGTCAGGTCTCCCATGGGCAAAAAATACTATTTTCTGAAGAGAATTTCAGATTGGCTCTAAAAGAACACATCATTTTAGGGGCTTGACATCAGATTACTGGCTGGCACATTCTGGGAATGTTAAACATAAAAAGAACTTCTCCATGCTCTGACTTCAAGCCTATCACCAGGATGTGGGACAGACATGGCAAGTTGCCTGCACATCCTATCACTTTGTTCTCTTTCCCTATAGGCAAGTAAAGAATGTGTATAGTCATAAGAAGGAGAGCCATAAAGAGTCAGGCAAAAGATTTATCTGGTCCAGTTCCTGTCCTCACCACAGACAAGTCCTTTTACAGCAGCCTAGTTTCATCACTGTGGATGCAGGCAGTCATCTTCTACACAGAAGCTAGTCCCTCATTTTCTCGTCAGGCACCACAATGTTGTCTGTGGCCTGGGCATCTTTCTTTAAGTCAGTCACACCGCCTCTTGCTGGCCCTATTGGGGCACCTCTTCTATCTTTTCCCCATAGCACTTTCCTTTATACCTCCCTCTACTTCTGCCACTTTTGTGTTGTCCTGTGACTTGGCGGTGGACCACTGTGACTTGGTGGTACAGTGCCTGGAAGATAATGATCATAGAATCATAGAATCATAGAATTGTAGAGTTGGAAAAGACCACGAGGGCCATCCAGTCCAACCCCCTGCCACGCAGGAAATCTTGATCAAAGCATCCCCGACAGATGGCAATCCAGCCTCTGTTTAAAGACCTCAAAGGAAAGAGACTCCACCAGACTGGCTAAATTCAGATGGCTTGACATCAGCAGAGCTGAGACATGGACTGTACCTGCATCCACAATTATCCAGAGTATCTGTTGCTGCAGGGGAGGTGAATCCACTCACAATTTTGCAACTACTCCTCCTGCCACCTCTCTGGTGGCATAACTCACCCTGTGGAATCCAACTTAGAAGAGTCAGTTCTAGAGAGACCGCTGACTCCACGTGACAGCTTCCTCCCAGAACCTGGGCAAAGTAGGACAGATACAGATGATGAAGACTTTCAGTAAGATGATCTTCACCTCACATGGAATTAATTGACACCCAGAAGATGCCCATATCATTTGCAGCCTGCCAACAGGAAAAACAGCAGTGCTGCAACACTCTTGCAGAGGCTTGAATGAAAAATGCTAAGCAATTAACCACCTGACTTCTCCAGGTCAAATCTCCTAGTGGCTGTGTGGGGTTCTTGTTGCATGAAACCATTTGTTTACCTGCTATATGTTCTTCATGCTCTAGGTTGATTTAAATTGTAAATCTTTTTGTCTTCTCTTTTAGGCTTTATTTATTATTTATTATAACTACTGGCTTCTCTTGACTGATTTCAGAATGGCTGAAACCTCATTACTGCATCATCCTTTATCTTTGGAGAACTCCCTAGACTACACTTGTATGACTGGACTGGACTGACTTACCATCTAGGCATACAACCTGGAGGAACTGTGGAAGCAGTGCAAAACAACAAAGTGTGAATTCACCTCATGGAATCATAGAGTTGGAAAAGACCACAAGGGCCATCCAGTCCAATTGCTGTCAGACCACCCTGGCAGCAATGGATCTATTGTTTACCTCATCTGCACTACATCATTATATAAGTTTCATACCACTGACATAGCTCTACCCTACAGAATCCTAGGGTTTACAGTTGTGTGAAGTGCTTAGAATTATCTGCTAGAGAGCTCTGATGACTGTCTACAGAGAATCCTATGTACCTAACCAGATTACATATCTCAGCATACCATATGGTGAGTTCATGACTATTGAAGTGACATGAAGCTGTTGTACAACCAATGAAGAAGTGTTTTCTGTATAGCTTTTAACTAAAGGCTTTTGAACATATTTGGTTTACACATAACCTTTTCCTCTTCCATAGTCTGCTGTTCCTAGCAGAAACAAATTATGATTAGTTCCCTGAGAAATGAGACCAGATGCTGGACTGCAATGAAATCACGCATAGTTGGATATTAAATGCCCTCAAATGTCGAATTATTTGTGCATAAGGCCGTATTCTCTGAGGTACTGTGTCCATATATATGTATGTGTGTTTGCTTACTTCTCACCTCACAAATTTGGCATGGAATGTTTATTGAAATAGAGAAGCTTAGGGTGGAACCAGACATTATCTCAGCAAATGCAAGCTCCCAAAATACTGAGGAGGTTAGATAGGTAAGATGGAGAATTCCTGTGCCCTTATCAGAGTGAGAAATTCTTCCCTGAAAAATGTCCATGCCCCCAACACACGCACACGCACACACACACTCCTCTCAGAAGGCCATTTCCCCTCAAGCTGAAGGAAGAAAATGTAGAAACTCCGGAGGATATAAGGACTAATTCTGTCCTGCAAGTTCCATCTCAATCTCTGTACGAACATTAGGAGGAAATCACAGGTTTGGGATCTACCTATTTTCCTCTCACTCTTTGTTTGGCCATTAAGGCCTTATTCACAAGAAACAGCATTAACTTATATAGAATCCTTACCTCATATACAAATTGCAGGCCCCAGCATTTCCTTATGTTCATGTTGGACTTGGGACAAAAAAATGATCATTGCAAAATATTTGGAGCAAAAGGTATATAAATTATCAACTTTTCAGTTTTTGTTATGTTTTAGGAGTGCCTTGGTTCAAAGACTGAGATCTTTAACAAAGCACTTTAAATCAAGCAGCACCTGGTAAAATTTTCCTTTTTCTCAAACACAGAAAGGCAGCTAGATCTCTAGCTGGCACAACCAGCTGAATTTTCCTCTCTCTACTTCAGATCACCCAGAGGCTAAAGTTACCTTTTAGCCCAACAGATCAACACTCTCCTAAAGCCCATCATCCAAGCAGTCAATTTCTTTCTCATTATGGCATAGATCCTAAGTGCATGTATTTGTGCCACTGTATGGAATTAAGTTGTATTTACTCACAAGACAATGAATTTGGGTTCGTGGTATAAAGTGAAGTCTGACTGCAAACAGAAATCCCTCCTCCAGACCTTCCCTTCATGAAATGTGTTTAGACTTAAGTATATCAAACATATCCTAGCTAATGGTTAAATAAATTGCATAACTCTTACATCCTTGCCAACAATTCCTATCTTAAAGATGCTTTTCTAAAACAGTATGAGGCCTCTGGCTCATCCTTTATTCATTTAACTTTTCTTGAATGTCATAACTGGGTATTTATTTTGAATTTTCCCCTGGATATCTATCTGTGGGAATTTTTTATTTGCTATGCTAAAGCAAAGTCAACTTTCCTCTGAAGCGAACACCCATCTAACTAGAAAGCTGGGGTATTGTTGAGATAGTCATAAATGTTCAGGAGCTTATTTTTGCAAGACTTCTGCATGTTTAAAATTCCCTTCCTGGGCGACTAGGATAACAATTAACACAGTCAAGAAGGGATAGTAAATCTTTCTCCTCTGTATAATCTGCCTGGGAGCTTCCGGATTCTATCACAAAGGAGCCCATTTTTCATTGTACTCTTAAACCATGCACACACAAAAACAGCAATATCTAATGTTAGCAAAAGGCTGTTTTACCATAATTGTGGTCTCTGTTGTCTGAAGGCTTTCATTGGAATAATGGGTCAGAGCCTGGAAATAACTTCCTACAAATAATAATTAACCTGTAATTATTTCCTTTTGCAATAACAAAGGCAATGTAAGAAAGAACAATATCACTCCCTTTGTAACTGTAACTAATTTTAGTTAATTCTGTGCTTACAAGGTATGTGGCCTCACTAGTTAGGCTGATCCCATAAACTAGCAACTTATAGCATTATGCCTTTGCAAATAAGCAAAGGTGGTGGTGGTGGTGGTGGTTATTATTATTATTATTCTCTGGCCAATTGGACTCAAGGCCACTAACAAAATCTTTAAAACAATACAAGTTAAAAACAGTACAAAAGTAAAAATTATAGTATAAATATAAAATGTAAAAAAGAATTAAACAATTTATACATTAAAAACATTAAACATTAAAAATATTACTCTGGCTTTTCTTCGCAAACGAAGATTCAGGAAGGACTCATCCCGCGCTTTCTGCAAGCGCGCTGATGACTAAAAAGGCCAATCCGAGATAAACAAGTCCGGTTGCAAAAAGCACAGCAGAAGGTCTCCTTGGGTGATGTTTTTGGGATGTGATTCTTTCTGCATTGTCGTTTCTCTTCAAGACTTGTTCGTCGTGAGTTCTCAAATAAGGCTGAAGCATTGTGGATAGTGCGTCTCCATGCCTCCCGATGTGAGACCAGGGCGGACCACTGTTGGTGATCAATTTGGCCAAGCCTGAGATGTTGTTTCAGGGAGTCTTTGTATCGCTTTTTTGGAGCACCCCTCTTACGCTGAAGCGTGGCGAGTTCACCGTAGAGTAGTATTTTTGGGAGGCGATGGTCCTCCATCCTAGAAACGTGCCCTGCCCAGCACAGCTGTGTTCTCAATATCATGGCCTCAATGCTGGTGATCCCTGCTTGCTCAAGGACAGCAACATTCATCATATAGTCAGTCCATTTAATTTAAAATATTAAAATGCATTAAAAACTGTATAAAGACAAGCTTAAAAATGCAATGCACAGCCTTACAAGCCCAGCCCTTGTCCATTCATAAAAATCTGGTGACACAAAAATGTTTTAACCTGCTGACAGAAGGAGTGCAAGAATGGAGCCATCCTGGTCCCTCTGGGGAGGAAATTCCAAAGCCTGGGGGAAGCCACTGATAAGTCCTTCTCCCTTGTTCACACCAAACAAGCCTGAGAAGGTGGGGGGACAGAGAGAAGGGTTTCTCCAGATGACCTTAAAACTGTACTGGGCTCATAAGAGTGATACGGTCCTTCAAATAACTACCGGTAACTACTTGTCTTGAATAATGAGAATAATGAATAGTCATGACTAATGAGAAAGTAGTTACTTCTTAAATTATAACTATTGTGGTAACTACTTAGTGGATTGTAATTGTAACTGATTTCCTTTTGAAGTAGTTTTTCAGGCTTTAGTGGTTTATCTAGTAAAGTATCCCCCAACATGACTCCCATCAGATATTTTGGGCTGCAGCCCCATCATCCCTGATAACTGATCATGCTGATAGGGCACTGTTGTCTGAAACACCTGGAGGGTACCATGTTGGGAATGGCTTTGTAGGTAATGGTTGCAGGAATAGGTGCAAGGCTTTCAGAATACCCTTTATACATTTTCAATGCCAGCAGATTAGTCCTTCAGCAAGATTGTGGCCATTTTTTATTGACTCAGGGCTTTGCACAAATCTAGTCTCATAGAATCATAAAATCTTAAAGCTGGAAGGGACCAAAAGCGTGGTCTAGCCCAACCCCTGCCATGCAGAAATACAAAACTAAAGCATTCTTAATGTCCATCTAACCTTTGTTTAAAGATCTCTAAAGAAGGAGAGTCCACCACTCTCTGAAGGAGTCTATTCCATTGTTGAACAGCTCTTACAGTCATGAGGTTATTCCTAATGTTTCAGTAGAATCTATTTTCTTGTAACTGTAATCCATTGGTTCATTTTCTAGTCTCAGGAACAGCAGAAAACAAGCTTGTTCCTTTCTCTATGTGACATCACTTCAGGTGTAGGGGTGTGTGTGTGTGTGTGTTATTTGTGCATGTATGCCTTCAAGTTGCCCATCAACTTATAGCGACCCCATAAATTCCACAGAGTTTTCTTAGACAAGGAATACCCCTATACAGTATTTATTTCAGGACAGCAATGAGCAGATATATTAAATAAGCTAAATAAAATTGTATTACAGTTGCCATCTGCCTCCTTACCACTCTTCTATAAAGTGTAAACCCAACTTGTGTTAGAAAATTAGTAACAGTGGGAAAATACAGTGATAAAATGAGAAGACAATACTATTTAAAACAACAACAACAGCAGCAATAGAAGTTTTAAAAATGAACTCCAGATCATAGCAAATTCCTTCCCAATAAGGAAATCAAGAACTGGGCCCTGCAAGCATCTCAAAGCAGATAGTTCAACAAAGATCATCCCACAATTGAATATACGGTGTGTGTGTGTGAGAGAGAGGGTGTTATGGGGTGTTTCAGCACAGCTTGCTAACCACTGATGCTCTCCTACAAGCTGCACTGAAGCCCTTTTCATGACTTCAGCGCCCACATGTTTTTGCAAGTTTCCCAGGTCCTCTCTGAGAATGTCCTATGATTCAAATTGGATGTCTCAATAGGTGGTAATGTGCAGTTCTATGTATTTTTTTTTTAAGTTCAGGAAAAGCCACTAAGGCTTTTCCCATGTAATTTTTGGCCCTTCTCCTACCAAATATTGGGAATCACCATTGGATCTCATTGGGACAAAAGGTATTCCCTGCAAATTGTATAAGGAGTATTTTCAGGGTCTACACAACACCAAGGAATATGAGGGTGGCTAGCATTGTCCACTCTGACACACTTTTTTCAGCATAAGAAAGCAGCCATATTTGAAATGAAAACTAGTATCAAAAGAACTGAACTTACTGGAATCCACTTCCTATATTTGTTATCTGTGTTGGTAATGGTGATGACAGAGGGCCTCTACACACTATACAATTTGCACGATGCAATGATTCCACTTTAACTGTCATGACAACATTGTATGACATCCTGGGACTTGCAGTATAGGCAGGTGTATTTAGAATTCTCAGTCAGAGAGTTCTAGGGCCTCATCAAAGTACACCCCCAACCCCAGGATTTCACTTGATGTTCCCATAACAGCTAAAGTGGTATCATAGAACTATAATGGTGTGTGAAAGGGCCATATGATTGTGTGTATAATAATGTTGACAAAGACATTTATGTTCAGCCTTTCTCCTCCATTTTCTCCTTAGTGGTCTTTCTTTCTTATTTTATTCTCAAAACAACAGCACTGTGTAGGTCAGGCTGACTTTCCCAGAGACATCCAGTGCACTTCAAGTGGGTACTTGAATACAGAACTTTCAAGTACTAGTCCAGTTCTCTAACCATTATAGCACACTGCTTGATTCCTTCTAGTTAGTTCTGCCATGACGTAAACTAACTAGCAAACCAATTTTAACAATATAAATATCTATAGCATATTTTAAACTCTTGCGGGACATTGTTACTAAAATTGCAACTAGGTCCCTCCTAATTACTTACAGAGCACAGCAGCCATTCTACTTGAAAAGTACGTGCATTTAATTGCTAGCAGTAGATGTGTAGCTACACTGAATATGATCAAAAGGGTGACCAAAAGGTTCCACACTCTAATGGCCATGATAGAAATAACTGTGTGTATAATCTATTCTAGATGTGGAAAAACAAAGGAGGGAAATATAGCTGTTGTCACCTCTGTATACATTTAGTTAAAGGCACTTGTGCTTAAGAATCAGCTAAACCATTAGCTTTGACTTCTCCATGTCTGTTTCCAATTATTAAGTTTCTGAAGACTGGTAATTGCAGCAGTCTAATGTTGCACTGGCAGGTCTTCAGCTCAGCTTGGATTTTATCAGGTTTTCCATTATAAAGATCTATTTTCAGTGGTCTACAGCATATATTGGCCTAAATACCCTAAAGGTACCAGATCCCATCTGATCGTGGAGGCTAAGCATGATCAGCTCTGGTTAGTCCTTGGATGGGAGACCACCAATTAATACCAGATGCTGTAGGCTGTATTTCAGAGGAAGGAACTGGCAAAGCCACCTCTGAGTATTCCTTGGCTCAAAAAACCCTATGAAATTCATAGAGTTACCATAATTCAACAGGCAACTTGAAGACACATACACAGCATCACTTAGTGGAAATAAAATCCTCTGGGGAGACAAGATTTGGAACTGACATTCATCAGTCTAGAACATCAGAAATATACACAGATTGTGGGACACTATACCCATTTACCCTTGGCCTGTGATCTTTGAAGGATGATCTTTTCCCATGTGTGATTTGTGGTCTGGAAATTAGACACTTTTCTGAGTTGAAAAAAAAAAATGAGCCAGCATGAGAAACAGAGCTTCTTAGTTGGTGGTGTCTCCATAGTAGAAATTACTCAAATTTTGCTTTCCCTTTTAAGAGGGCTGTGACATTTCTTTTCTCACCAGGATGTTCTGATTAACATTGTTTTAAATGTGGCAATGTTAAATTTTCTCCTTAAATCACATTAGTAATTCCAGCCAATCAAGAGTCATATAATGGCAAGAACAATGTTACAATGCTACTTATCCAATCAAACATTTATCTTGTGTTTTTTTAAAAGAAAAGTTAGAGGTTTTTGCTGTTGCTTTATCATTATATTTCATACTGTAATTTAAAGGCTAGTGCTCTCTAATCATTCTAATTCTAAATTCTAATTCTAAAAATTCATTGTCAAATTCTAAACAGAATCAATGGTAGTAAGCAATGTTTTAAATAAATATATTTATGAAATACATGATTCACTATGGACTTTATCAGATGGGGAGGTAATTGCAGAATTACACTATGACAGTGCAGCAAATAGGTTACCATTATCACACGACATCATTGTCTCCCTTGGTCAATGTGTGCTCCACCCATTAATGGCTCATCACTTTTTGTTGATTGGAAAATCAGTGAATAGCCCTCAATATCGCTCTTTTCACAGTATTGATGAGCAAGTGAAATCACATCCCAGTGTAAATCATATGATTACAGTGTGAATACGCAGTCCTTTCCCCCACTCCCCTTTCCCAATGAGAAAACAGAACACACAGGATGCAGTTTTAATGAACTGTCACCTTTTCTTGGTACATTTTTAATGTTTGTTTAAGTGTTTATTTGTTAATTTCTTTCATTATTTGTGTGTTTAAAAAATAGAACAACCAAAATCTTACCCATACAAAATCACAGAAGTAAAATCTCATTCTTAAACTGCTGGTTGTGATCATGTGATGATTCTGTGGCAGTAGTATCACATGATTACGGTATAGTATCATATGATTATGGTGACATGTAATAATTGCTTCAATCATGCCACTTTTTCCATTTTCCTCAATAGTGGAATTACAGCATGTTTAGATGCTAGTCTGATAAAGTCCTATGACAACAACAGCTTTGATAAGACATATGAAGCTGTTTTAGGAGATTATCAGATGCCCTTAATATGATGTTACACAAATGCCAGGAGATCGCCAAAGGGCTTCCCTTTCAGATGACATCATCCCCATCCTGTTATGCTCCTGTGCTGGTCCCGTTTCACCCTCATTGCTTTTTATTCACAGCTTAAGCCATGAATAGATCGCCCATTCTGTCCCTGTCATGGAATGATGGGCGAGTGAAAAGGTGCCCCCTTTCTGTAGCACAGTGCCAGCCGCAGTGGAAGGTCCGTTCCAGAACACTTCTGGTGTGATCAGGACATCCAGGTAAGTGACACCCTTTTTTGTACCCTCCCAGGGTTACTTGGGTTTTTTTAAGTGTGTTTTTCTGCTTGCTGTCATTTTTTAGCCTTTCTTTTTCTTTTTCTTTTTGAATTTCCTGCACTCTCGTCCTCTCACAAGAACAGCCCATGATTTCCATCGGGAAGTGAATGCAACTCTGTGCAAGCTGCATTCACTCCATGGCTGCCAAGAGGGAGGAAAGGCATGGAATTAAGGTAAGTGCAAAACCATTAGTTCTTGTGCCAGGACGGGGTCAGGAGGATAGAAGGCGAGGAGATAGCGAGACGGGAACATTATTTTTGTCCCTGTCTGAAAATCTCCTTAGACCATGTCAGATTATCTGTTCATCTAGCTCATTATTTTCAATTCTGAACTAATTTTAAAATCCACAACTAGTCTTTTCCTTTTTCTCTGGAAGAGAAAGTGAAGATCCACAACACAAGACAGAGATTTATGCCCAAGGACACCGAATTTGAAACTACTTGCCTGCCATTTGATGAATGCAAACATGAGAAGTTTAGCAATCTCAGTGACTATAAAGACACTGCTACAAATTTTGTAGAACATAACATTCATTTCATGGAATAAATATGTTTTTCATTTTATATACAAAGTATTTTAGGTGTTCCACCATTGGTGAATTTTTCAGAGCTGAGACAGAATCAGTGGGAAGACCTCTGAGTGTCAATCAGCAGTTTAGACTTTTCCATTGGGGAGCATTACCAAGTGGTGCCAGTTCATGTCATTTTGCTGCTTAAATGCCTGGAGCCCATGCACCATCAGCCTTTCCATTAGACAGAGTGAGGTGGCTGCAACAGGTGATGGATGCTAGAGGCAGGGAGTGATGGTGAAGCATTGGAGAACACGCGGTCTGCTCTGCACAAGCTAAGCTAGCATGCTCAAGCATGGTGGTGGACAATATCATGTCTCAGTACTAAAGTAAAATTCAATTGCCTGTCTAGTCAGCTTCTGTACAGAGAACCCTGGCAGGGGGGAGGCATCGTTTTGCCCTTTGCTTCAGACAACAGCATGCCTTAGGCCAGCCCTGTTTCAAAGTCCTGCTGCCTAATTCTAACATCATTTTCTGCCTGTAAGTGTTTTCTCCATGGTACTGTCTAAAGCTGGTCATGTCACCTTTCTGTAAAGAAGGGGCAGCCCTCATTTCTATCAAGGGCCTTCTTTCACTTGACTACTGTGATAAAAATAGGACATAAGGTAAGCCACACCAGAACCAGTTTGTTACAAGAATAAATACATTTTGCTGCTATGAGTTCTTAGTACGCTCAACACTTAACAGCGTATCTAAACCTTTACTGCATTTGAGGTAATGGAATTTGGATTTCCCAAAGGTTTCACTGGGATACAACCCAATAGATGCAGATTCATTAACAGTGACTGTATTCCAAGGTAACTCAGAAGAAAACAAATACATCTGGATTTTACATAAGGAACAAGAGACAATAAAGCAATAAGAGGAAACACAGAGTTGACTTCCTCACTGCCACTTTGTGTGTGTGTGTGTGTGTGCCAAAGCCCTAATGAACACAATACAATTCAGAGACCATAAAGTAGTGCTACACTAAAAAAAAATAGACTGAAATATTATTTAGTATTATTCTTTAAAAATCCCATCTGGTTGTGATCTAATGAGGAACACATTTAAGCCACATTTCCCAACCCCCACCCCAAAGAATGTCATATAGTCATACTCAAGCAAGCAACACTTTCAATATTATTTATGCTGCTCTATATAACAGAGCAGTAGACAGCCAGCATGGTGTAGTGGTTTGAGCATTGGGCTATGACTCTGGTGACCAGAATTCAAATCCCCACTCTGCCATGGAAACCCACTGGGTGGCTTGGAGCAATCACACTTTCTCCACCTCAGAAGAAGGCAAATGCAAACCCCCTCTGAACAAATCTTGCCAAGCCAACCCCATGATAGGTTTGTCTAAGGATTGCCATAAGTTGGAAATGACTTGAAGGCTCACAGCAACATATAACAGAAAGTAATCCACATTAGGATTGAAGAAAATGTGTCAGTTTTGCTTTCTCCTGCATTCAATTTTTTAAACCTCAGTGCTTTCCATCCCAAATATCAAGCCATTTGTGATTTTCTGTAAATAATTCCAAAACAAACAATGCCCAAATTCAATAGGTACAGTTTGCACATAATGAAGAAAATCATGATGTACTGGCCTACTGTATAGATGAGTTAAAGAAGAGGAGAGATGGGAAAGTTAATAGAAAGGGGCTAACAAATTAATTAACTCCTAGCAAGCTCAGTATCTGCCAAAAACAACTCACTAACAGTAAACTTTCTACAAAGTTCCCCATCTCTGAAGAGAGCGAGCCTTTCAGGAAAAACAAAGTAGTAACAAACTGAATTAAGGACTAACATGCTGGAATAGATTTAGGAGATTATCAGATGGGCCCTTTAATAGTGTCCCTGTCCCAGTACACCCCACCTGATCTTCCCAACCCACTCCCATCCCTGTAACATTTTTTAAAAAGTTTTCAAACACCTACCTTATCCTGTTATGGAAACTGCTCCCCCTCCCCTCAGCTGGCTGGGAGTGAATGCAGCCGTTGCAAAGCTGCATTCATGACCTGTAAGAAATATCCTGGCCATTCCCCCAACAGAATGATCATGCGGGAAATTTAAAAATAAAAGAGAAATACACATTAAAAAACTCCCCAAGCCCCGGAACACACTTTAAATTTTACAAATAACCTGGGGGGGGAGGGTGTCACTTACCTCGTCATCCCGATCTCAACTGGAAGGGTCCTGCAGGGCCCTCCCACCGTGGCTGGCATCACACCAGCATAATGGGGCTCCGTTTCAGATGCTGGTGATTTTGTCACAGAGACGGAGTGGGTGATCGATTAATGATTTAAATTGTTAAAAAGAGGGAGTGGGGGGGATGGGAGCAGAATGGGAGCATGACAGGACAGGGACAACATTGTCTGAACAGAAAGCCTTTTAGCAATCTTCACTAGATGTCCTGCCCCGGCTATGCTCCAAAGTCAATCCTCAGCCACTACACAGCCTATGAATTTTACAGATTCTTGCTGAATCTTGCAGAAATCCCAGCAAAAACGTGCATTGTCAAAAATATCGTGTATCAACTGTGCCACAAATACAGGGTGAGTACAAGCTGTATTACCCATGCAGACAAGCCCAGAGTCTCATATCTTTGTAGAGCCGCCATGGGCCATCTAGTCCAACTAGTCCTGCCAGTGGAGCAATCTACAGTTAAGGCATTCCTGACAGATGACGGCCAAACCTCTGTTTAAAATCTTTATAAACTAGCCAGGAAGAGGATTTTTGGTTTTTTGTTTTTTGCCTGATTTTGAATAGGGAAGAATGAGTTTTGAGAGTAGGAAACATTTATAATTGTGTGTGTGTGTGTGTATATATATATATATATCTGATATTGCCCACAAGTGCTCACTTTGGCTTTTGTCTCTTGAGTCTCCTCTATCCTCCCTAACACATTTGTAAATCTGGGACCAATCCAATTCACCTACCCCAATAATAGCCATTTTAAATGGCCAGGCATAGCTTTTGTTTCATTTATTAGTTAAATTTTATCCAAAGAGCTCCAATGGCTCTCAGTTCTTTTATACTTTAATCAGTACCCTTCACTGATGCTCATGTTCTTCTCTGCAGAAAGAGAATCTAGTGCACTGCTGATGCTAATAAATAATAAATGAAAAATGCAAAGTCCTCATATATACTCTGGTGTGATTGCCAGTGCTATAGTGGAGCTCATTCTCACAAGCTTGAGGTGCTGCAACTTTTCCATTAGTAAGACAGTGGTATCATCTGCCACCCCACTCTTCCCTACTCCTCTGAGATTTACTGAAATCTACACAGTACTTGGAGAGGGAAATTATTTCTTCCAACAGCAGGATATTGTTCTGAACTATCCCTATTATTCGGTAAAGTATTGATGTGGGAGCAGGGAATTTTGATCTGGAATGGGTAGTTGAGACCCATCAGCTTTGCAAAAGACCTGCTGTGAGGATGAAAATTGCTAGAAATAGTTTGTTGATAGTAATCAAGGCAGCTGCTTGTATTTCTGGACTCTCCTGTGGTGTGGTGGCTATAGGGACTCCCATGATGACTACTTGCACTTCAGAATTTGCTCTTCAACAATGGTGATCGCTTTAGATCTGTGAAAGCATCTAGCATACAATGTTTTGGAAATTAGGAAAAAAGTTTGTAAAACTTCTGTCTCTAGCAGAATGCCATCCACATTAATAGACTGTTTAGGAATGCAAGAAATGTAGGAAAGATGATATCTCACGGTGATGAGGAAGGCAGCAATCCCAGCTTCTCAAAGCTTTTCATTAGGCAGAAAAGCAGTTCATATTTTCAAAATATAGAACTACATGTTACTATGGAGATCATATATATATATATATATATATATATCCCTTTCCACATCATTTAGACCAATAAGATTGAGACTGCAATTTGAAACTAGTTGTTACTACCTTTGCTTTCAGTTCTGAAATGTTAAATTATTTTGTATGGAAAGAAATGTTGCTCTAGGTTTGGAGCAATTTAGCTGTGGTTTTCCTATAATACCAGAGCAATTGTGCATGTCACTAGCTGCAAATCAGAATTGCTTATTGTGAAACACTAGTAATTTCTGACACCTTGATCCCACTGCTAATAACCATTCCTGAAGTGCTTGTGGCAATGCTGTTTTTTTTTTAAGAATTACTAATTCCAAAGAAGGTATCATTTTCTCTTAGTTATTTCTATGTGTTGATGATCTCAGATTCCAGCCAATTTAAAACTGCTTACCCAATTATTTCACAGCACAGCTTTCAGTTTTTTCTCCTTCTCTTGGTATATCAATCATCCAAATTAGTTCAGTTTTGTAATAAGAGTATAATTAAAGCTTCCTCTTGTAATAGAGCATAAGCAAATTACAGCTAAGATTAATGACAGCCCTGTAACTGGTTTTTCCTCCTTCAGATCACCAAACTCTGTTTTTTATACTGGACAGACTCAAGAAATCTCATAATATTTGCACTTTGGGATTAGAAAAGGAGTCCTGGGAACCAAGGGAGGATGAAGGGAGAAACAATGTGGGGCAGTGGTTAGACTAGGTTTGTTACCCAAATTGTGTGGGGTCTGTGGGACCCACTTGTGACCTTTGAATTATAATATTATATTGGGGAATTTTAATTAGCTCAAAGGTTTGGCTGTGAGAGATTGGGTAATTTATGGGACCTTTGCACCTATGTATAGCAGTACTCGCTGATGAGACTTCAAGCCAAAGTGAAATAAAAATGGTTTTTACTGGAAAACAATCACAGAAGCATTTACACCTGCACTCATGTTCACAAGCGATCACACAAGGCTAATGAAGAATCACGAGGAAGTATTTGGATAGAGGAATAGATTCAGGGAATGGGCTATAATTACCTGTCCAGAGAGAAGAGATTCATGCAGCAAAGAAATACTCAGACTTGGAGCCGAGGATCTCACAGCAGACAGGCAGAGTAATGGCATATGAAGAACTGTGCACACTTTGGCTATGATTTGGGGTAATATTTATACCCAATATCGTACCTTTCGGGGGTGTTTTGAATGTGAAATAATGCTTGGGTGAGTTTCCCAGAGTTAGACAAAGAAACTCTGGCTTTATTGATTGCTGCTAATGGTCTAAATATTAAGGTTGATGGGTTTATGGCCTCCTCTGTATTGTGGCTGGGACAACGTATGAAGGAAAACCCCTGGATGATTGTGGTCACTGTTTGTTTTTGGAGTATGATAACTGCCAGGTGTATCCAGGAGAGATTAACACATTCCTTCCTAACAACTGTCTAAGGGGAGCTTAATTATGTCTTCGGTGTGTTTGATTCTGGGGAATTTCCAAGACACCGTCATAGGTTCTAGTGACCTCAACCAGCCCCTATGTTTGGGTTGCCCTGGTCTACTTGAACCCACGTGAGGTGTCTAATAAGCCGAACTATGAATTATTTATTTATTTATTTATTTATCCCCCGCTCTTCAGCCACAAGACTATCAGAGCAGCTTACAAATTGTTTTTAAGCAATAGCAATTTACACATCTACACTGCATTAAGTAGCTTCCAATGTGTGTTACCTAATTGCCCCCACAAGCCGGGTACTCATGTTACTGACCTACGAAAAGATGGAAGGCTGAGTGAACCTTGGAGCCCTCTGGAATCGAACTTGCAATGTGCTGACTTGCAGTACTGGCATTTAACCACTGTGCCACCAGGGCTCCCTTATTTATTTATTTATTTATTTATTTGTTTGTTTGTTTGTTTATTATTAATTGGACGGAAGGGTCTGTAATGCCAGATAGCAATAGTTAGGAGATACAGGTTCAAGCCTCCACTGACATATGGTCATATGATCTACCTGACAGTCTTTTAATGAAGATATTGGGGCGGGGGGGGGAGAACTATGTAACACCACCTTTTGGCACTGGAGAAAATGCAGGATATAAATGCAGCTAGTAATAGTTTTTTAAAAAATTCTGGACTGGACAAGGAGTTTCTTTGTTTCATCCTATAGTGTAGCAAGGCATGAATGCCCATGGCTCTTTCAGTGTGGCATGTTTATCTCTATTATGCTTTTAAATGTATTTTCAATGGTTTAAATGTTTTAACAGGATTGTATATTCAATTTTTTTAAAAAACAAATCTTTCTAGTATACATTATTTGAACTGTACTTCGTTTAAAATTGCCAAGCTGGTAAGCTGGCAAGTTCAGGTGTAAGCTGGTTCAGGTCCCATGTTAGAAGAAAGATGGGATATAAATTTATAAATAAATAAATAAATAAATAAATAAATAAATAAGCTTCTCCACTTACACTTCTGTGCCATATGTATAAATCACATGATACATACTCTCTCTCTCTCTGGCTTTTCTTTGCAAACGAAGATTCAGGAAGGACTCATCCCACGCTTTCTGCAAGCGTGCTGATGACTAAAAAGGCCAATCCAAGATAAACAAGTCTGGTTGCAGAAAGCACAGCAGAAGGTCTCCTTCGGTGATGTTTCCGTGTTGTGATTCTTTCTGCGTTGTCATTTCTCTTCAAGACTTGTTCGGCGTGAGTTCTCAAATAAGGCTGCAGCATTGTGGATAGTGCGTCTCCATGCCTCCCGATGTGGGGCCAGGGCGGACCAATGTTGGTGATCAATTTGGCTGAGCCTGAGATGTTGTTTCAGGGAGTCCTTGTATCGCTTTTTTGGAGCGCCCCTCTTACGCTGACCCGTGGCAAGTTCACTGTAGAGTACTATTTTTGGGAGGCAATGGTCCTCCATCCTAGAAACATGCCCTGCCCAGCGCAGCTGTGTTCTCAATATCATGGCCTCAATGCTGGTGATCCCTGCTTGCTCAAGGACAGCAACATAGTCAGTCCAGTGTATATTTAGGATTGTGTGTATACAGTGCTGATGAAAGCATTGGAGGAGTCATAGGTGGTGGTGATAGGTGACCCATGTTTCAGATCCATAAAGGAGAATAGACAGTACAATGGCTCTATACACACTGATTTTTGTGCTTCACCTCAGGTGTTTATTATTCCAGACTCTTTTGTGAAGTCTTCCAATTGCGTTATATGCCTTTGCTAATCTTTGATCAATCTCTTTGTCAATCTTGGCATCTGAGGAGATGATGCTTCCCAGGTAGGTGAACTGCTGAACGGACTTAAGCACAGATTTGCCGACGCAAAGTGGGGATGGTGGTGTTCGTCCTGTGGTGCAGGCTGGTAAAGAACTTCTGTTTTCTTCAGGTTGACTTCCAGACCAAACAACTCTGCAGCTGTTGCGAAGCAGGATGTTAAACGCTGGAGAGCTGCTTCTGAGTGGGCAACAAGGGCAGCAGCATCAGTGAAGAGCAGCTCACAGACTAGATAGTTTAGAGTCTTAGTGTGAGCCCTCAGAAGGCTTAAGTTAAACAAGCTACCATGAGTACGGAAATGTATATAGATGCCGTCTTCTTCTTCGAGCTCTGCCGTAGCCCTTTGGAGCATCATGCTGAAGAAGATTGTAAATAAAGTTGGTGCAAGAACACAATCTTGCTTCACTCCATTAGTTATTAGAAAGGGCTCTGAAAGAGCATCGCCATATCTGACTTGACCGTGCTGGCCCTCATGGAGCAAGATAATCATTTTAAGGAATTGGGGGGGACATCCTAGTCTTTCCAGGATCTGCCACAGACCTTTTCTACTCACAGTGTCGAAGGCTTTGGTGAGGTCGACAAATGTTACATAGAGACCCTTGTTCTGCTCTCTACATCTCTCTTGCAGTTGTCTAAGGGCAAATACCATATCTGTAGTACTCCTATTGGCTCTGAAGCCACATTGACTTTCAGGAAGAAGTTCTTCTGCAATAGCAGGAATTAATCTGTTCAGGAGTATCCTTGCAAGGATTTTTCCAGCAATAGACAGCAGTGTTATGCTCGATTGTTTGAGCAATTGGATTTTGCTTCTTTTTTCTTGTACAGGGTGATGATGACTGCATCACGGAGATCTGATGGCAGTTCCCCTTTTTCCCAGCAATTCACAAGGAGTTCATGGAATTTATCATGGAGTACATGACCTCTATGTTACCAAACTTCAGGTGGGATTCCATCAATCCCAGCTGCCATGCCATTTTTCATCTGCTGTATGGCCTTAAGGCTCTCTCCCAAAGTGGGAGCTATGTCCAATTCCTTTTTTCATTGGTTTTTGTATCGTATGTTGGATAGCTGAGCCTTGGACTACTCGGTTGGCACTAAAGAGACTTTGAAAATGTTCAGCCCATCGATTCAGGATGGAGGCTTTATCAGTAATTAATGTTTGACCATCCGTACTGTATAAGGAGCTTTGGACCTGATAAGTAGGTCCAAAAACTGCTTTAAGAGCTTCATAAAATCCTCTATGATCACGCAGATCTGTACAGTGTTGTGTCTTTCCTGCTATATTGATCCACCACTTGTTCTGCATGTCTTGGAGTTTTTGTTGAAGTTTACTACATGTGAGGTGGAAAGCTGATTTTCTTACATGGCAAGTTGGCTGGGTGAGGTATGCCTGGTGAGCAGTTCTCTTCTTTGCCAATAGCTCCTGGATCTCTTGGTTGTTTTCATCAAGCCAGTCTTGATTTTTCTTGTGGGAGAACCCGAGGGATTCTTCCGCAGACTGGAGGATACTGTTTTTGATATGTTGCCAAAGCACTGTGGGAGAAGGTTCTGTAGGATGGTCTTCAAGTTTTGTTTGCAGGTTTGCCTGGAAGTTGTCTCTCATGGTAGCTTGTTGAAGATTGTTGACTTGGAGTCCCTTCTTTAAGATGCCACCCCTCTTAGGTTTGAACTTAAGATGAAGATTTAGTTTACATCTGACGAGTCGATGATCTGTTTGGCATTCTGCACTGGGTATCACTCGGGTATGACGGACATCGCGGATGTTTCACTGGCGGACTAGAACATAGTCAATGAGGTGCCAATGTTTGGATCAGGGATGCATCCAGATTGTCTTCAAGCTATCTTTCTGCTGAAAGATAGTGTTTGTAATAGTCAGCTGTTGTTCTTCACAGAACTCTAGCAGGAGACATCCATTATCATTGCACTTTCCAACACCATGCTTGCCTAAGACACCTTTCCAGGCTTTGGAGTTCTTTCCGACTCTGGCATTGAAGTCACCAAGGATAATAATTTTATCTTCTACAGGGATTTTTTGTATGAGTTGGCATAGGTCTGTGTAGAATTTGTCTTTCTCTACAGGGTTGGGTTGCATAGTTGGGGCATATACACTAAAGAGAACAACATGTGGGAGGTGTAAGGAACTAATGCGATCAGAGTGTCCTGTTGGCAAGCTTTCGAGTTTGGAGGCAATGGAGTTTTTAATCATAAAGCCTACTCCTGAAAGATGTTTTTCGGTTTTGGGTTTGCCAGACCAGTAAAGTGTGTAGCCGGTGCCGTGTTCTTTAAGGCTGCCTTCCTCATGGAGACAAACTTCACTAAGAGCAGTGATGTTGATATTAAGTCATGATAGTTCATGGGCTATTAGGGCAGAACAACGCTCAGGCTGTCCACTATCTGCAGAGTCTCGCATGGTTCTGATGTTCCAGCATGCAAGTGTCAGTTTATTTACACCTTTATAGGCCGGTGTGTGCATTTGTTTCTTTGCCTTGGTTTGACCACATCAGAAGATGCCCATTGGCTAGTCAACCAGGTAGATGGGGATGAGCTTTTGTTAGGCCACCTTTTCTAGGCCCCTCTCCATATGAAGCAAGTAGTGTTCTCCTTAAAAATTGCTGCTTGGTCATTCAGGATGCTGCCGAACAAGACTGCCATCTCCTGGGTCAGCCTCGAGCGACCAAAGTCCTGAACCGCCTACATGCAGGGTTGGGTCTGTGGCTTCCAGTGTATCTTTACACCTGCCATTTTGTCCCTCGCCTATCGCTACAGGGCTTTTTTGGAATTGGATTTGTCCTTCAAGCCTGTGCAATGGATTTTTCTGGTGGAGCTCAGCGTGCACAGAACTGGCCTCACCCTTTAAACCAAAGGTTCATCTGCTGGCCTTGCAAGCGTAGATGGCAGCAGCGAGGTCCTCGGGTCATAGGTTTGATTAGAGTTTCCTTCTCTTAGACGGTTGACCTTACAGAGTTGGACGAGCACTATCTGCCCAGGTTTGGGATTAGAGTTTTCCTTCCCCTAAGACAGTTGCCATAAGGCTAGAGAGCCCATCCTGCCCTTTGACGCTCTTTGTCAGACCCTTTGGTTTTGACCTGTCTGGCATGGGAGATGCTACTGGTGGCTATTATGCCACCACCAGCATAGCTCAAAACATCATTAGAGTACGGTACACAGGCCTCTCTCCCACGACTAGGGGGCATCAATGTAGAGGACATGATACATACACACAGGTGAAAATCACATGGCTGGTTTCTTTTCCTAACTCACAAGGCTATGCTAAGCTTGTTTACTCAGAAGTAAGAACCACTCTGCTCAAAGTGGGTTTTCTCCCTCTCAAGCCAACTTAAGATTGCATTGTGAAGCAGAAAATAAATGGTATAGCTGTCACCTATATCCACACAACTATACACATGTACTGTAGGTGGTAGTCACATGACCCAGATTGCATATACACGTGGGGCCAGTGAATCCTGGACAGGTACACTGGGTGGGGAGAGGCTGGATGCACTCACTTTCCTCCAGATCATAGAAGAGCTATTGCCTGATTTGCCCTGATTGTGAGTTGCTCAGAATGAAAATCACTCAGTTTTGAATTCAGATTTGCCACTGCACAGTGCAGTCATACTAGTTGTACAGTTCCCCACTTATAAAAAACAAAAAAGTGCAATTCAGTCTTTTAAGTTCCCATGAAAGGTGAAAGTGTACAGAGAAGCAGGGTATAATTGTAATATCACTTCCTGTGAGCAGTATTTCACAGGGGCAGCTAGCAAGCTGCATAGAAATAAAAGCTATAGTACTGAGACACAGGGCACATTGGTGTGTGTGTGTGTGTGTCTTCAAGTCACCTGTCAACTTATGGCAACCCTATGAATTCCATAGGGTTTTCTTAGGCAAGGAGTACTCAGACGTAATTTTTCCACTTTCTTCCTATGAAATATAGCCTACAGCACCTGGTATTTGCTGGTGGTCTCCCATCCAAAAATTACTTAGTACTGACCCTGCTTAACTTCCAAGATCAGATGCTATCTAGTGCATTTAGGGTGTTTACGCCCTACTGCAATGATCTGTACTTCCCCCCAATGCTACTTCCCTTAAATGCTGAACCCAACCAATCACCATCCACATGCAAATTCCTTCTCCACATCACCATCCACTTAATCTGCATCACTGCCACACAAGGGCCCCTCCCTCCTCTCACTCCCTCAGCCACTCATCAGTTATGGGCTGCGATGGGATCCAGGCAGTCAACTGATGGCAGCAGCAGGATGCCATTGCTGCCACTGAGCCAGAGCCAGGCAGTTAACTGTTAGTGGCTGCGGCAGGGTAACAGAGTGAGTCAGCCTCAGCAATTCCAGGAAAAGTGTGGAACACTGGGAAGGGGGAGGAGGAGGAATTTAAATCCCCAGCCTACCCTACAGGGTTGTTGTGAGGCCTCCCAGGAGTTTTGGGGGAGTTTTTTAACAGTGTATGTTACACTGGGTCCAGCTAGTTCATATCCAGAATCATGCAACCCTCCAGATGCCATAGGATTGCAGTTCCCAGCATTCCTCATCAATGATCATGTTGGCTATACCAGGTGAGTTTTACTTTGCCAAAATCTTGAAAGCCACATGCTTCCTATCTTTCAATAAAGGCAAATAGCTTGAATGGGCGGATATTTTGCCTATTTGCCTAGGAAAATAGCTTAAATAGCCTCATTTCCTCTTCCTTGGTCAGCCTTCCTGCCTCTAAGGTCTTTATCAGACAAGTCAAATATGGTGTCATAACAATGCCACATAACCACAAAAGGGCACACAGATCAGATAACGTCACCCTTTCACAGTTACATTCTGCCCAAAACCTGTACCATTTTATTGACGGCTTAATCCATCAATACATCCCCGTTGTGCTTTTGTGCTGGCATTGCTGGCATATGGAACATGGCGGGGGGTTTTTCCTCGTACTTACCCCGACAAAGGCCAGACTGGACAGAACACTTCCGGGTGAAAGTGCGACATCCAGGTAGGTGACAAACTTTTTAACCTTTCTCTTGCTTACTTGTAAGTTTTAAAGTGTGTTTAGGTGCTTGGTGTAACTTTTTGATGTTTATTTTTTGTTTTACTTTTGAATTTCCCATGCAAATAGGGCTTTATTCACTTCTGCCTTCAGTGCCAGGGGAGGCTTTGCTAGGAGAGGAAGGTAAGTGTGGCGGGGGATGTTCTTTTGCCGGCATAAGAATGGATTTTGTTAAGCCAGCAAAAGAACGTCTTTAGGGGTGGTCTAATAAAGTCCTAAGTAAACACTCAACAATGATGAGGGTAGGGCTGAAGAGACAAAATGTATTCAGTTTCCGGTGTCCACTGATCTCCTAAAAATATAGGCTCATTCTCAGGTTTGCAAACTAGTAAAAATCTGGTAACTACTTTACTTTGGAGTCCTCCATGATTTGTTACAATCCTAATTCGAAGGTATATTCACACATTTAATTATTCATTACTATTTTTTCCCTGATATATTCGCCAAGGAGGACAGTGGGACATACGGGGGGGGGGGGGAGCATGTTAAATTTCCTACCAAGTAACCACCTACTTTAGACTATAGTGGCCACCATTTTTAAAATTCTGCTCCTCTTAACTTCTAGTCTGTAGTAAACTGGATTTCTGCATCCAGAAGGATTAGCTGTTAGCATCCTGATACTTAGGATGATCTGGAGTGAGATTTGGATCAGTATATCAAAAGCTGAGCTTTCCACTGTTAGCAGATGTATATAACCGGCTTGCTAGAGGTTGTCATGACTGAAAAAATGAAGCTGGGCAGCCACCAGCCTGTGGATTTGTGATGAGAGTAAGCTGCCAATTGATATAGCCCCACCCATATTTTAAGCAGGATAATGGACTCTCTGTTTCTCAGTTTACATAACTGTCACATTACCCACAGTTCAGAGGTGTTTTTGTCAAAATGCAGAACTTTAGCTATTCCAAAAGGTGCTCCTATAAAGTAGTAGAAGGTATTATTTAATCCTAGTTTCCACATCAGAGCACACTCCATTATTTTATACAATCTAATATATAAAAAACTGACAGTCTGAATCTTCAGTATATTCCAGAAACATACATACCATTGAAATAATTCAAGCCAAATGAAATGAAATAGTATATAAAAGAGGGGTTAGGACTGTGGCCTAGTTTCCTCCCGGATGAATGTTTGTGTGGGATGTATGTCCAGTCTCTTAGAAAGTAATGAGCTAAAGTATGATGGCGTATGTTTAATATCTAACTCCTCTTCAGTATATCATATCATCTGACTTTCCTTTTTTGGAGTATATTGAAGAAATCCAGATTGGGTACCTTGCTATTCATTACATTAAATTGCCCCATCGAAATCGATTTCCATTTTTGTCTAGTTCAGTAATGAGAAGATTATGGACCAGTGTACAAGGGAGGAAGGGCAAAGAATGAAAAATCAAGAGCAGATGAGTGGCAATGGGCTAGACAAGCCAATGAAAAAGCCTCCCTTCCCCTTCTACAGAGTAATCTGGTGCTGTCAGAGTACACCACACCCCAATATCACTGCAATGTCACCCTCATATGGTGACTTCTCAGAAGCACAACTGCTGTGCTGTGGTGATGCTGTATTATACATGTACCACTGGGGTTCTCAGATTTCAGAGCCTGAACCCTCTTCTCCAGCTCTCAAGGGAACAGGAAGAAAACTCAGGGTGAGAGCACGGCTTTGAAAAGTGTTGTCCACCCCAATAGAGATTACCTTTGCACTTTATCTCCTTATGTTTCTAAAAAGCACAAAAATAAATACTTTTTTAGATGTTAGGAGCATGGAGTCTGCAGCAGCGTACTTTTCCAGCATTCTGCATCACATAAAGGCCCTCCATGCATAGAAGAGCATCTTGAATATCAGGAGTACAACAAGAAAAGACACAAGCAGCAGAGTGCTGTGTTTCTTCTCAACCTGCCCTTTTATGTTGTTGTTAAGTAACATTTAGACCACCTGAAGAGGGCTACAGCCTTATTTCACATGTGCCAGGCTCATATTAGAATTCATTAGAGCTTTTTCATTTTCCCCCAGCATAGATATTATTCTTTTGGTACAAACTACATATAGATCTGTGGTACATATATTATCTGTTTTTATTATCAGTTTTGTACTGGGCATACATTTATGAATTAAGAAGGGATTTTGATGGATTTATGAAATTAGGTTGGATTTTTAGATGTTCATGTATATGATAAACTATTGTATTATATTCCATTACATATATGAGTCTTGATTAAATTGCATACTTTGGTTTCTGTGGGTTATTTATTTCATGTCTGGTGTCCTTGTGTTGCTCCCCAATGGCCTTAAAGGAAGACATCCATGTGTCACACAAGAAACAGTTAACATAACCAGGCATGTCTTGCATGCAAAATATGATAATCTAGAAATGCCCTTTAACGGCTTTAACATTCCTAAATTCTTTTGCCTGTTTCAACACTTGTGTGGGGTCCCCACCCTGATATTAACAGTGAATGAATTATCAAGTGACTAGTATATTTCTGGTCCCAGAAAAGGTGACTTAGTGCTGGACAGCTCAGCTTCATCCCACCTTCTGCAGGAAATGAGCAGAGCCATTTGGCACATAACTTAGCTGAGCTGGGAATTTTCTATCCCTTAATGAACTTTTCCATTCCTTGTTACCAGAAAAATACACCAAGGAATCTAACAGCTTCATCATCCTTGCAGTTGCAAAGTATGGTATGTGCATTAGCTAAGGTCACTGATTAATTCCAGCTCTGTCTAAATAAAACTGGGTACAACACTCTGGGCCAAAGATAGTTGCAACATCAGCTGCTGTGTGCTAATACCAGGCAAATGCCAGGCAAAGCAACCCTAGACTCAAAATTTGCCAGGGAGATTTAGGAAAGATATGTTTTAGCTCCACCAGTAAGACAACCACTATAAACGGGTATATACTCAGCCCTGAAGGAGTGGAAGGAAGGGGGTTCGCCGCTGGCCAGCGGGCCGTTTTGTGGCCCGACCGGCAGCCCATATCACCAGCCCTCAAACCCTCCCCCCCAACCCCGCTCGGCCTTTCGGCCCGGCGGGGGGGAGGGGAAGGGCAGCCGCATGGCAAGCCATGGGCGCAGCCATCTTTCCCTTTCTCCTTCCCAGAAGCCTCAGCAGTGTGGGAGGGAGAAAGGGAAAAGGACCAATCAGGGAGGGCTCTGCCCAGCCCTGATTGGTAGAGGAGAGGGCAGGAAAACTGGGCATAAAAGGCCACACTGTGGGGCGGCCTGCCCAGTTTGGAGGCAGCGACGGAGGCGGCAGCAGCGTTTCATCGGTTGTGATAGGAAATGAATCTGGGCCCTCAATTAAGTACAAGTTCAAGTGCAAGTTCAAGTTCAATGGAGGCCCCGGATAAGTTTGCTAACATGAACTTGTTTGCAGGGGAGAAGAGAGCGTCGGGTGGGCGGCTCGGCCATTGGCTCTCTCCTCTAGAGGGGTTTGGGATGGACCAAACCCAACTCTGCCCACATGGGTGGGCAGCGATGAGATCACGACCCATATGTTGACACCAACCATTTAGCTTGCAAATTGTGGCCGAATTTTGCCAAAATGTATTACTCAGTATCTACCTCAATATGTATCCTCATTACTAACCTGTACCTAACATTATATTCTGAAAGTTTATGTAGAATGTAGAAAATACATAGAACAGAAACAGAAGCGTGTCTGTGTCTCATTCAGGAGGGCGGTGGGGATGTACGGTCTGGGTCCGCAAACTCACAACCAGAAAATACCAATGAATAAATAAATAAATATACCACCCATGTTTAAAATATGGCAGAAACACTCATGTCTTTGGAAACACTATCAAGGACCAATCAGGGCTATAACAACAATGATATTCATAAGTCACCCAAGCAGAGGGGAGCAATGAATTAATGATAGGAGGAAGCTCATTGTCCTACAGGGGCTGTTCCTTTCCTTCTACAATGATGCATGCAACATGTACACACCTGTCCAGAAAAAACACACCACACATGTAGATCAGCTGATGTTTGCATATGTCACTAATGAAACATTAGCAAATTTGTGCTTGGGGGGTGGTCTCCGAAAGATAGAGGACTTTATCACCTGAGGCTGCTAAAGTAGAATTTCAGCAGAATAGCAATGAATTTGGCCAAAACTTATCAGATGACAATGTGGCTATTCTGTTGGTGTTTCACATTCTAGTAATTACTCTTGCACCCCTTTCAATTGATGGGAGAGTCCCATCAAAATCACTATTGTTCCACTGCTGCCCATGGTGCGATAGGTCCCTTCGCTTCAGTTCCAGGATGACTGCAGTCATGTGGCATGAAGAGAGGTGTGATAATAAACATTATACAACCAGTATGTTCCTGTTTCCTTTAATAACATGATTGCCACAAGACACAAGGCTGGTGTGATAATGTCCATAGAAAGATAGAGACATGAGAGTTAGCAGCTGGACCACATAGTAGTCCTTGGTAGATGTATGAGAGGGAATGAGATTAGAAGTATTGTTTCTGAGTGCTCGGCCAGTGTCCTTGCTTTGGTGTCCCTGCCAAAGGGAGTTGAGGAGACTGCAGTGGCTGTGAGCACACTCCCCTCTTCACCCTTGGAAAGTGTAATGGAGATCTCTGTGCATGGTGGCAGATGTTTTTTCTCCATGCCTTCATGCTGTGAGCTTGCAAGACAACCATGGTCATGTGTACTGAGATAGCAGTGCAAGGGTTAGAGTGAATGATCAGGTTCAACGGCAGGGGAGGGTGGATTGACTTGAATGGGAGGTTCTTGGATGGGAGACCACCACAACATTCTGGTGATCTCCAGGTAGGGCTAGGAAAGAATCCTGCCTGAAGAGCCATTGCTACCATCAGAGTTAACATGAGTGGGCTACATGGCCCAAGGGCCTGAATCAGTATAAGACAACATGTCCCTATATACTTCCTAAGGGAAGAATACCAGAGCAATAGATACAAAAGTATCCGAGTATTTAGATGTGGCTAAGTGGGTGGGAGAGACACATACCGCAATTAGACTTTGCACCATGTGCTTTTCCTTCCCCTTGCTTAACTGTATGCAGTGATCAGGCCTGGCATCCCCACTTATTGGCATGGTATCTGATTGGACTTGGCCAACTGGTTCTGGAGTTCCAAGGCAATGCACCTGTGAGAGTCCTAAGCAGAGAAGTCTTAGCAGAGTATTCAAATTCTTGTGTTTTCTGGTGCTAGGTTGTTTTCTGCTAAGTACTCCCTTTGAGAACAAAATTCAATTTCTTCTTGAGTCCTATAGCCAGGGTCCTGTATATGAGCTCTGTGTGGACATGACATGATCCCGGAGAGATATAGCCCCATGTTGCTTGCCCCACTGTATGAGCTGTGTTCGTCTGTATACTACTGATGGTGAGCAAGGAATGAAATGGTTATCAACTGCAATTGTTTTTAAAAATATGCCCTCTCAGTGAAGTGAATAAGAGGGAAATTTCTCACTCCACACCTGCAGCCTTTGTCAAGGGTGAGGTTCTGGTGTGCAGGCATATGGGTGTAGTGTTCATGTGCTTCTCCCCTGTGCCTCTGATGTTATTTCACTAAGAGAGCAAGACCTCTGCCAAATTCTACAATCCCTTGTGCACAGTTTCTCCCACTTCACCACTCTGTCAGTCTGCTGTGTGACCCTCAAGCATCTAGCCTGACTATTTCTTTGCTGCACAAATCTCTACCCTCCAGACAGATGTAGCATAGCCCATTACATACAGTTTTGGATTAATGCATTACAAGTAGCAATTCTACCTTAAGGGTATTATATTGGGGCCCATAAGGTCATAATAAAATCATTTATTTCACAACAATATAACAGATTAGTCATTACTGTTTAGTGTAACAAGTAAAATGCTCATTATTTCTAAAATGTTGCTGTCTGACAGTTGTTTTGAAAATTTCAATAGAAGAAAATAGAAAGACTTGGAGATTAAACAAATCTTTATTAAGAAATAAGGACTTTCTGGAGATTTTTTTTTTAAAAAAAAGCAAAATATTATTTTATGGAAAACATAACACCAGACTGTCAAATGAAAACAATCTGGGGTGCCAGCAAGGCAGTTATGTGTGAGCTTTTAATAAAATGAGGAACGGAAGTTAAGAAATTAAAATCTGAAAGGTTTGACTTTCTTACTAAAGAAATGAAGAAGAGAGAAGATGAACTGAGGGAGAACCCTAAAAATGATAAATTAATTGAGCAAATTAAATTGATACAAAAGCAGCTAAATTTAGAAGCAATGGGTCAGGTAAAAAGACAACTGAAAAAGTGTGACAGGTGACATTTGAGCACCTGAATAAAACGGGGAAGTGGTTAACTTTCAAAATGGAAAAAGAACAAGAAAAGAAATTGGTTGCAGAAATAAGACATCAGGATGAGACAATAACAAGTCAAGAAAAAATAAAAAGAACTTTCTATGAATACTGTACTATAAAAAGTTATTTGAAGAAGGAAAAACAACAATGGAAGAAGAGAGGAACATGGAAAAGTATCTGAACAAGCAAATATTTCCACCCGTGTCAGACGAACAAATTAAAAAACTTAATGCTCCCATATCAATAGCAGAAATTTCCACAGCGATAAGAAAGATGAATATAAGTAAGGCACCAGGACCAGATGGTTTTACATCTGTGTACCGGTACTATAAAAGTCTAGAGGATGAAATAATCTTACCTTTACAAAAAAACTTTTAATGAAATTGAAGAAAAGGGGATTCCAAATTCATGGATTAAAACTAACATCTCGCTAATCCCGAAAGAAGGGAAAGACAAGAAAGATATAATGAACTATTGCCCTGTTTCATTATTGAACAATGACTATAAGATCTTAATGAATAAGTTGTGTAATCAATCACGAAAGAGAACTTTGGAGGATTGGTCATGTCTAATAAGGTATTGGGAAAACAACGGTTTTGTGCATGATAAACAGATAATGCTACTGTAATGGAGATGTGTGGAGGGCTAATGGAAGTACAAAGGGAAAATTATTTTTGTACTTGTGGGAGCAATGTTAAGTTAGATAAATATTAACAGAAGAGTTTGAAATGTTAAAACAGCATACCAGAGCCTAGGGGTTAACAGAAGGGAAGCTAACTTTTTAGGTTGGTGAAAAATAGATCAAATGTTCATTGGAATTGCAATGTTGGATAATGGACAGATAAAGGGACTATATTATTAAGATGGAAATGTAAGAGGAAATGACATTTTTGTAGCAATTTTACAAGATGAAATGGAATTTGTGATTATGTGGAGAATTATTTAATAAAGATTAAAATAAAAAAGAAATTTTGAGATCATTGTGTATTTTTAGGAAAGGAAAGTGCAATGTGTTGCTAATGTGTCACTTTTTAAATAATAAGGCACGAACAATATTAGCAAGGTATGCCAGAATCCTAGTTATATCTGTGAAACTAAATGTCTCCTGGCCTGACCCTCCCCAACACATCTTAAGAACCACAGATGGATCAGCCAAAGGAGATCCATTCAGCTTCTGAGCAGGTTTTTCCTGTCGCACCAGGGACTGAGGCTGGAACAAAGACTTGTGACTTGTGGTTGTCACAGGTTTGCTTGCTGGCATGATTGGGGGTGGAGACATCCTCCTCATGCTTTTATTGGAAGCTGAAATGGACCTCCTTCATCTGACGCAGCAGTCGCCTCTTAAGGTGCACTGGAATGGCATTTATGTAGGTTTCTATTCTTAGGACATTATCAGATGTGGCAAAAATTGTGGGATGTCATGCTGGTGCGAATGGGCTCCGCTATAGCATGTCGTTGTCATCTTCGCCTGGTCACTCCTTGCTCCAGCTGCAAAAAAGACATTATCTCTCATTCATGGAAGAAGCCATCAATAGATTGTCAATAGTGCTTTTTTCATGTATTATTGGCATGCAAAACCATGTCCTGTTGTACTCACACAATTACATCATGAATGGGAGGTCCTCAGCAAGAAAACGTCTGTGTGAGAACACAAAAACAAAGCATAGGACACTCTTTTTATTAACTATCCCATTTAGTTTCAACGTTTTTATATTTGTTTCAGTGCTTGTGTGTTCATTTAATTGGTTAATTAACTAAACTCCCATTCTTAAAGCAGTTGTGATCATCGTGCAATAATTCTGTGGTGGTTCTTTCATACAATTACAGTGATGTGCAATAGAATCATAGAATCATAGAATTGCAGAGTTGGAAGAGACCACGAGGGCCATCCAGTCCAACCCCCCTGCCACGCAGGAAATCACAATCAAAGCATCCCCGACAGATGGCCATCCAGCCTCTGTTTAAAGACCTCCAAGGAAGGAGACCCCACCACGCTCCGAGGGAGTGTGTTCCACTGCCGAACAGCTCTTACTGTCAAAAAGTTCCTCCTCATGTTGAGGTGGAATCTCTGTTCCTGGAGCTTGCACCCATTGCTCCGTGTTCCAGTCTCTGGAGCAGCAGAAAACAAGCCTGCTCCATCCTCAGCGTGACATCCCTTCAAATACTTAAACAGGGCTATCATATCGCCTCTAAACCGTCTTTTTTCCAGGCTAAACATACCCAGCTCCCTAAGTCTCTCCTCATAAGGCATTGTTTCCAGACCTTTCAATAATAAGTGTTATAATGTCACAATGTTTCAGCTGTCCTCATTCACAGAATTGCAGCATTTTTAAACACTCATCTGATAATGTTCTTACTGAATACAGACCAGTTACGGATCCATAAGTCTATGGACTTTTTCAGATGGGGGAACCCTCCCCCCCCCACGGAGGTCGGGAGAAGAACATGGCTGCTGCGCTTACAGAGCGCCATTTCAGGCGACACAGTCCTTCTCTGTCCTCGTCCGGACCTCCTCCAAACATTCCCCCATGCTGCAAGTGCCACTTTTTATTGACAGAAAACCTCAGTCAATAAAAAGCTGCGCCTGCAGCATGGGGAAGGTTAGGAGGAGCTCGGGAGAGGACGGAGGAGGATGGGGTTGTCTGAAACAGGGCTCTGTAAGCACAACAGCCCCGTTCTTCTCCCAGCCTCCTGGGGGGGGGGTTCCCCCATCTGAAAAAATCCTAGGTTACAAACCAATAACTGCAATACTGAATATCAGGCATAGTTTTTAAATGTGTAACAGTTTCTTTTTAAAAAATAAGACCTCAAGACCTGTTCTCTCAGATGGTAGCAAGGCTGGCTCTACCATGAGGGAGGTGGTCCCTTCTGTCAGAAGAGTCTGGCTGTCAAAAAAGAACAACAAACTGTTGTTGCTGCTGCTGTTTCCAAAGAAGAAGGGGAATATATGCCTCTGATGCCATACTAATATGATTGACCTAGAATACAATGTATAGTCACTTATTCTGGGCAGGGAAGGAGAGATTAATAGTGTCTCTGTCTCAGATAGCAAACCGTCTTGATCTACCCCTGTAGATCAAGGCTGGTGTCACCCATCTCCTCCCACCATGGTGTCATCTGGTGTGGTTTGGTCTCTCTCTCTGTACCCCCCCCCCACCGTGCTACCACTGTGGTACCCTCAATAATGAAAGATTTTGCAGAATCTTAAGAATGGGCCTTAACATTCTAAAAGAAATTCAGTGGGGAAATAAAGCATGTCTATTCCAGGATTTAATGGGAAGGAATTTAACAGAAGTGGTTAAAAAAAAAAAAAAAAAACACCATAGTGGTAGCTCCCAGACTTCTAAGATGACTTTTTCCAAAGCAAAATTCTAAATCAATATGTTTGGCCCCAGAGCTATTCTTTATGGTACAACTATTAAAATGGAGTAAAACATGGAACCTGAGAACACACAAATTACATTAACTGCACTTATAAGCAAAAGATTTTCCAGAGATCTAAGCTGCTTCCCAACTTTCAGTAAAAACAAGTTGGGTAATTCCATAACATATAGGCAGTGAGGTCCACACCAACACAACCTGAAATGGATGTTTTTCCAGGGAGAAAATATGCATGGGACAGATGAAGCTATATCTTTTTAAAGTATTTCTCTGTTAGCTTTTAAAAGTATTAAAATTGAGACAGTGATCTTTCCCATGAAGATATTTCCTTTCATGTTATGATTTTTTTTCCTCTACACATCTTTTTAATGGAAAATTGCTGCTTTCTTAATTGCATGTGGATGAGTGTATATGTGAGTGTTGTTGTGACACTGGAATTATATATTAATTAGATGGCTATCTGCGACTGAAAGCTCCTCCCATTAAAGCTAATAAAACCAGCATGTACTCAAGCTATGCCTTTCATTAAGCTGGCTCAAAATTGGTTAAAATAGTATATTTTAACCATTCCAAGTCCTCTGATGTTAAGATGCAAAAGAGCAAGTAAGGAGACAATATATAAATATCATTAGTGCTAGACAATTTGGTGCACACAGTTCTGTAAACTGGAATGATGATTAACCACTATGTTCTCTACAGTGGTTTTCATATCCCTTAAAATCAAACAACATGGTGCAAATCCATGTGAAAAATAATAATAGGGCTCCTGGGACTGATTTCATTATATGTTAAATGTAGAATGTAAGGTCTTGTCTATAAGATCAAAATAATATGAACGTGATGCGAAAGGTTGGCGATCTCTTCAAACAATCATTCGAACAAATACATGTCTTTCAGAAGGGAGGGGAGCCAAATCCACTGCAAAGTCTGTGTGCATCACTTCTGGGGCTTTGTATAGATTTTTTTAAAAGCTCCATACGACTTCCGAATATGCAACCGTTTGAACACTCACGTTTGCACAGATATGAACAGGCAGTGCAATCTGATTGGCTGGATGAGCACAGGAGGCAGGGCTATCAAAGAGGGAAAGTGGCTGCAGCCGCCATGTTGGATTTTCAGCTAAGCATGGATCCAGTAAGCCGATCAAATGGTGATCTCATACTCTTCTTTTTTTATTTCTTTGTAAATACAAAGTGTTGCTTGTGTGCACCCTGGGAAACTTAAAAAAAAATGGCAGCTGCAGATTTAAAATCGCGAGTTATCACTCATGGCCACCATCTGGGTAGATGGTCATGCAGAGTTTGGGGGGGGGTCTCTTTTGGCTGTGTAGACAGGTCACATCATTGTGAATGCCTGCCTTTCCGAACATGTTCATATTTCCCACCTTGTATAGACAAGACCTAAAACTCTGCCTCTGATCTGGCTTTCTTATATACAACTCAGCACAGTATTGGCTTAGAATCATAGAATCATAGAATTGCAGAGTTGGAAGAGACCCCGAGGGCCATCCAGTCCAACCCCCTGCCATGCAGGAAATCACGATCAAAGCATCCCTGACAGATGGCCATCCAGCCTCTATTTAAAGACCTCCAAGGAAGGAGACCCCACCACGCTCCGAGGGAGTGTGTTCCACCACTGAACAGCTCTTACTGTCAAAACGTTCCTCCTAATGTTGAGATGGAATCTCTGTTCCTGGAGCTTGCATCCATTGCTCTGTGTTCCAATCTCTGGAGCAGCAGAAAACAAACTTGCTCCATCCTCAATGTGACACCCCTTCAAATACTTAAGCAGGGCTATCATATCACCCCTTAACCGTCTTTTTCCAGGCTAAACATACCCAGCTCCCTAAGTCTCTCCTCTGCTAGATCCTTTTCGCACATAGTCTCATTCAGCAAGGTCTCCCCCATCCTATATCTATGCATTTCATTTTTTTGCCCTAAGTGCAGTACCTTACATTTCTCCATATTGAATTTCATTTTGTTAGCTTTGGCCCAGCTCTCCAGTTTATCCAGGTCATTTTGAATTTTGATCCTGTCCTCCAGGGTATTAGCTACTCCTCCTAATTTGGTGTCATCTGCAAATTTGGTAAGTATTCCCCTAATTCCCTCATCCAAGTCATTGATAAAGATGTTGACTAGCACTGGGCCCAGGACAGAACCCTGTGGCACCCCACTGGTCACATCTTTCCAAGATGAAGAGGAGATGATGAGCTTCTGTTGATCTTTTTTACTCATTTCAGGAGAGAAAGCAACTGGATTTTTCCTGTTATCCAAATTACTGGGGGTTCGTGGAAACCCCACTCATGTCCAGATATAAATACAGGGAAGTTTAATTAGCTCAATGTGGCAACAAGAAGCCAGGTAACTGCAGGACCTTTTGACCTGTGAATACTGATATGAACTGATGAGACTCACAAGGAAATAAAATAAAATATTTTTTATTGAAAAATAATCTCAGGAACACACATGCATACACTCAGGCTTCAAGCAGTCACACAAGGTTAGCAAAGAATGATGAAAGTATTGGGATAGAGGAGTAGAGTTTGGGATGGTGGGCTATACTGTACCTATCTGGAGAGCAGAGATTTGTGCAGCAGAAGATACTCAGATGGCATTCTGAGGGTCACACAGCAGACAGAGAGAGCAATGAGATGAATGAAGGCTGTGCACATGGTGACACAGACTGACAGAGTGATGAAATAAAGGAAGCTGTGCACACTTTGACTGTGTTTGGGGGTGATATTTATACTCAATATTCCCCCTGAAGGGGTGTTATGGGTGGAATATGTCCAGGAGAATTAGCCTATTTCCATCCTAACTCATCAGTCCAAGGGGGGCTCACATACTTACTAGCCAGGCATGGCTTTTAGGAATTTGGGATGGCCTCTTCCTTAAGTTTTCTAAGCACACCTTGAGTCCTTGCATTTGGGAGGCCTTGGTCCACTACCAACCAAATGGAAGGCCAATAAATAAGCCAATTTATGAAATCTAGACAACTGATGAATTATTATAAGGATGGCGGTATCAGGGCAGGTAACATATCCATTGTAGGGGAAGTGTTTTGAGGACTTAGGACTTTATCAGATGTGTGATAAAATGCATCAGAAGATCTTGACGAGAACACAAAGGGCAACGCCTGTGTCCTCAGCCATCCCAGGGGCTTAGCCTATCAATAAAAAGGGACACTTTATTCATAGCCATGCTACGCCCCTGGAATGGCTGAGGACATGGGCATCTGATAATGTTGCCCTTTGTGTTCTCGTTGCAATCTTCCAACACATTTTGGGATGCAGTTTTGTTTCCCTGCATCTGATAAAGTCCTTAGAAAAAGGTTGCTAAAGAGGAAAGGGAAGAACAAGCAACTATATGACTTCCAGAGCTGATTTTTTTTAATGAAAATAATGCATCACAATATGGTGATCAGGTGGTCCTATTGTTTTCAGTAGGTTATGACTTTTCATGGTGGTAACACAACCTACCATTCACAGTGTCAGAGAGAGGGGGTGCAGTGGCATCTCAGTTTTATTCAGTAATTGGAATGCAGGAGTGCCACCTCACATGCAAACAAACACACACACAAACATGCCTTTACTGAGTTGAAAAACCTGGGTTTCATCCTATGTCCTATTGAATTAGCTGGTCTTACCTGAATCACTTCTCCTCAATTGCCTCCACAGTTTTTCATTCACAGTAATTAGTTACAGATTGCCAATAACTGTAGCTATAACTCTTGACATGCCTGTGGAACAAATCCACTGTGGGAAGGCAGTGGAGATTAAAAGCAGGAAAACTTCATAGCGCACCAGAATTTGAGGTCAATTTTTCCATTTTCTGTTGAAGAAACCCTTGTAGCTATCCTCTAAACAGCAGTTTTGATCTCTAGCTATTAGAGAAGGTGATAATGTCTAACTCCAGGCCAGAGGCCTGCATATCAGACCTCTGTAAAAGTCAAAGGCAGGAGTTGGGTTCCTTTTCTTTTTTCCTGGGAAGCTGGCAAGTCTACTTCATTGGCTTCCAGAGTGTATATGCTCATTTTATTTTTCCTGATGACATCACTTATGCAGACTTTTGAAACAAAGCAACACCTTCTAAAATCAATAGCAGTGATAATGGGGTGCGTTAACTCTGTAGCAGCAACTTCAGGTTTCCAAAGAGAAACATTATCCTATTCCAGTCAGAGAACGCCACATTGGTTCACTTACCGTGAATGTGCATTCTTGAGTGGAGTGAACAGGAATTCATCAACATGGGTAACCCCTTCTACTGCCCAGACGGAAGCAGGAAGTACGACCATGGTCACATGGTCATCCAAAAGTTTCTTTGTCTCCTTTTCTGACCATGAGGCCAGTTCACTGACTAGCAGAGCCTAGAAGACCTGAGAAATAAGAGTGGAATTGCCCTGCTGAAAGAAAATGCTTCTGCAGACACTGGGCAGGGAAATTCCTGTTCGCTCCACTCAAGAATGCACATTCACGGTAAGTGAACCAATGTGGCATTCTCTGAGGGGAGGAGTGAACAGGAATTCACCAACATGGGACGTGCCCAAGCTAGTATTAAGACGGGTGGGGTGTCTGCAGTCGGAACATTTTTAGGCCTGAAGGACCTCCTGGAGTACTCTTCTCCCGAAGGTAGCTTCTGCAGCCCTAAACTTATCTATTTTGTAGTGACGGATAAACGTGGATGGTGTACTCCACATAGCTGCTTTGCATATCTCCGCTATGGGGGTGTTAGTGGAGAATACTGTGGTTGTGGCCGCCGACCTCATAGAATGCACCTGCACTGCTGCTGGCCTAGGTGTTTTTGCCGCATCGTATGCCATCAAAATACACGCCTTGATCCACGTTGCTATGGTTCGCCTTGATGCCTTCTGCCCCATAGAAGCTGGGGTAAAGGAGATGAACAGTGAGTCGCAGCGCCTAAAGGAGGTGGACCTCTTGATGTATATCCTGATGGCCCTCCTAACGTCGAGCTTGTGCCATAGACGCTCCCTTGGGTGATAGCCCTAGGGCAGAAGGAGGGTAGAACCAGTTCCTGGGACACGTGAAACTATGAGAGCACCTTGGGTTGGAATGACGGGTCGAGTCTGAGCGTGACACCCTCCTCGGTAAAGGTGCACAGGTGCTCCCTGATAGAGAGAGCTTCCAGCTCAGAAACCCTTCTGGCTGAAGTAATGGCAACCAGGAAGGCCACCTTCAGTGTTAGAACTCGCAGGGGAACCCGCCTCAGAGGTTCGAAAGGTGGATGCATTAGCTGTCTCAAAACTAGCGGCAGGCTCCATGTTGGGAACCTATGTCTGATGGGGGGGACATGAGTTTCGCCCGTCTGAGAAAGCGCTTGACGTGGGGATGAGCTGACAGGTTTTCCCCCTGATTAAGGGACAGCACCGAGGCTAAGGCTGCTGCTTGCCTCTTGAGAGTATTGGAGCGGAGGCCCATCTCCAGTCCTTTCTGCAGAAAGGCCAACACGTGGTTCAGTGACGTCTGTTCTGATGGAACGCAACGCACTGAAAGCCACTTGCTGAATGCTTTCCAGGTTGCTTGGTAGATCCTGTTGGTTGATTGGCGCCTCAACGAAAGCAGAGTGTTGATTACCGCGTCTTCGTAGCCAAACTCCTTCAAGGTGCTCCTCTCAATTTCCAGGCGTTTAGTTGTAGCCAGGAGACGTCTGGATGCATGATTGGCCCCTGACATAGAAGGTCCTCCTTGGGCGGAGGGCGTCAAGGCTCCTCTGTCAGCATGTCCATGATGTCTGAGAACCAGGGGCGCTGCGGCCAGTACGGAGCCACTAGGATCACCGTTGATCATTCCTGTCTGATCTTGCAAACTCTCCCCAGGAGAGGGAGAGTCGGGAAGGCGTAGAGCTGACCCCTGGGCTACGGAGACTTCAGGGCATCCGTCCCTTCTGCGTTCCTGCAGGGGAACCTGGAGAAGAATCTGGGAAGCTTGGCGTTGCTTGAGTCGGCGAAGAGGTCCACTTCCACTGGACCGAACCACCTTTCTATCTGGAGAAAGGTCTCCTGATCCAGCTCCCATTCCGATTGCGACACTGTGTGCCTGCTCAGGAAGTCCGCTTGTAGGTTGGTCACGCCCTGTAGGTACTGTGCCATTATTGAGCGGATGTTCCTCTCCGCTCATTCGAAAAGGAGGTCCGCCTCCTGTTGGAGAGATCGGGACCTGGATCCTCCTTGTCTCATGATGTAAGACCTCGCCGTGGTGTTGTCCGTCATGACCAGAACATGACGGCCCCTGGTGAGGTGAGCGAAATGAAGGAGTGCCAGCCTGGCTGCCCTCAGCTCTAACCAGTTGATGCTGTGGCTCCTTTCCTCATCATTCCACAGACCTTGGGCCACACTGTCCTGGCAGTGGGTGCCCCAACCCCTTCGACTTGCGTTGGATGTTACTACTACCTGGTGGGGTGGGGCAATGTCAGACCCTCTTTCCAGGTTGGTCTTCCTGGACCACCATAGTAGGGAACTTCTTACCTGTTGAGGTATTTGCAGAGGGGAGTTCTGCTTGAGAGCTATCTGTTTCTGGAACAGGATGAGGAAGGCCTGCAAGGGGTGTGAGTGGAACCTTGCCCATGGGACCACCTGAATGACTGATATCATTAGTCCCAGAAGCCTGGCCAGTGACATCAGAGGAACCGTCCTCAGGGCAGCGATGCGCCGAACTTCTGCCTTGATCACTTGTTGCCTGTCCGGTGAGAGAAATATCTGGAACCGGGCCGTGTCCAGCCTGGAACCCAGGTGGATCAGTTCCCGTGCCGGATGTAGGGAACTTTTCTTGAAGTTCATCAAGAACCCGTGAGATTGTAGACACGCTATCGTAGTCTGGAGGTCCTTTCGAGCCCTGGGCTCCAATGGAGCCCTCAGAAGGATGTCGTCCAGGTATGGGTACAGGTGTATCCCCTTGGTTCGAAGGTGGGCCACGAGCACGACCAGGAACTTGGTGAACACCCTGGGGGCCGATGCGAGCCCGAAGGGCAGGCCATGAACTGGAAGTGTTGATCTCTGAATGCAAACCAAAGGAAGCACCTGCTCTCCTCATGGATCTGAATATGGAGGTATGCTTCGGAAAGGTCGAGGGATGCTAGGAAGTCCCCTTCCTGAAGCGCCTCCTGAATTGAGGCTAGTGTTTCCATCCAGAAACACTTGTAGCAGAGAAAGGGGTTCGTGTATTTGAGGTCTAGTATTGCTCTGGCATCTCTTCCCTTCTTGGGTACTATAAAGAAGAAGGAGTAGACCCCCGAGAAGTGTTGACCATCTGGCACCTCCTCGATCGCCTGAATGTCCAACAGGTGATGTATGGCATTGCGAATCTCCTCCATCTTTTCGGGGTTCGGGGGGACAGGGACGGGAATGAACCTGTCTCTCGGTCTGGTCCTGAACTCCAGCCGGTAACCATGCTGAATCGTATTCAGGACCCATTTGTCCGTTGTGGAATTTGACGAGACTTCGAAAAACAGGCTCAAACAGCCCCCCACAGGCAGAGGGGGGGAGTCAGAACTGTTGCTTGGAGGACCCCTTGGAGTGGGAGTGCCTTCCCTTACGTGATCCAGATGGCTGGGACGTGGAGGTGTGGCGGATGATCTGGTTAGTCTTGGCCCAGGCTGGCCGCAAAGGTCTGGAGTCCTTCTGCCCTCTATAAGGTCTGGAGGAACAAAAGGAATGAGACTGCTGGGAAGAACATCTGGATGATGTTTTGTCTGACTTGCATGGCAAAGAAGGCATAGCTTGCTTCTTTTCCTTTGTTTCCACAAGAATGTCTTTTAATGCCTCCTCACCGAAGAGCTTGGTGCCCTTAAATGGGGTGGTACAGAGGTGAGCCCTTGAGTGAGAATCCACGTTCCAGTGCTTCAGCCAAATGGATCTCCTAGCCAGGGCTGCTGCGCCGATGGATCTATTGGTAAAGGAGAAGGCATCCGTTGATGCATCCGCCACCAAGTGAAGAGCGGATTTGATCCTGTTCAGGGCCTTGTCGAGGGTTCGCGTGTCCAGTTGTGTGGCATGGATCAGCTCGTCTATCCATAGGATGACTGCTCTAGTAAAGAGAGAGGTGGTGGCCGTAGCTCTCACTCCTAAGGCGGAAGCTTCATGCACCTTCTTCAAGGCTGTGTCTGCCCTCTTTTCATCCGAATCCTTGAGGAGGGCTTCTTCCTCCTTGGGCACGAGAAAATTAGAAACGAGGGAGGCAACAGGCTTGTCGACCACCGGGATATTCAGCTTCTCTGTCACTTGGGGGGGGGAGAGCATGTAGAATTTTGGGGCCATCAGAGTGCCCCGCTTCCCCAGTGCTGGTTTGTCCCATTCTTCTTGAATGAGGTGCTCCAGAGTTTCTGGGAGAGGGATGTAGGTCTTCTGAACCACTGGGGGTTTCAGAACTGCTTCGACTCTCTTGCTCCTTTTCTTGGCGAGGGGGTTTGAAGATGCCTGGTCTTCTTCCTCTCCTAACTCGAGTGCCGTTATCAGTCTATTGAGAAGGGTGGAGTAGGCCTCTCCGTTGAAGAGACTATCCGACAAATCAGGGGAAGGGTCGGCAGACTCTTCTTCCAAACATTCCCCGTCCTCCTTATCTGGATTAGCCTCATCCTGGGTCTCATTCGGGACTCCCTTAAGGATGTCCAGCAGTTGAGCATCATCATCCCTCTCATCCTCTGATTCCTCAGAGGATTGAGGAGGGGGGGGTGGCCTTCCTCTTCGTAGATCTCCCTGTGTCTACCAGGGGTGGGACAGAGGGGGAAGGCCTTGAAGCCGCATCTGGTTGGCTTGCCTGGGTTGAGGCGTCCGCCTGCCTGGTGGTCTGTGCGCTCGCCAACACGTGTTCCTGGATGGCGGGGAAACGGTAGCTGATGGAGCAGGTAAAAGGACCGGAGGGTGGGGGAGTCCCCCCCGCAGGCCATGTGAGAGGGCCCCTGCAGAGGATCCTGCCCACAGGAGACTGGGGCTGTCGAGCAGGCCGCGGGGTGGCCGCAGTGGGCGAATGCCGTGGGGGCGCATGGCCCCTGCCTTTCGTGAAACTGGGGCATCTGAGTGGGAAGCGACCCATTCCCCGCCATGCCCAACCACTGCTCTGGCGGAGCAGGCAGTGGGAACACTCTCTGGCCTGAGGCGGCTTCTGAAGGCAAGAGGGCTGACGAGAGCAAATTGAGCGCTACCCTCAGGATCTCTGTCTTCGCTGACCCGGGGGTGGGGACGAGGCAGGGGAGACGAAGCGGTCGAGACGCAGAGTGGAAGGCGTGGGGGGGCCTCGGGTGGGTGTCAGGCGCCGGGCCAAGCTGCGTCCCTGTGGCCTTCTTATGAGGTGGATCCATGGCCGATGACTGGGGGGCTTGGACGGAGGGGTATCCCAGGGCCCACGCTGCCTGGGCGCCACTCAAGATGGAACCCGCCATTGAAATGGGCCACGTGGCCGGTGGTCTGAGGGAGGATTGCGCCTCCCCCATTGTCGGGGTGGTTCCCGCTCCCTCCCGATCCCCCTGAAGCAAGCTCGCCAGCCATTCCGCCGGGAGCTGGAATTCCCTTGTCACTGGCATGCTGGGGGGTGGCAGGGGAAAAAAGGAAGCCCACGCTATTCCGGAGGCGCCCAATTCCCCACTCCCTGGTACCTGCAGGGGCTGACTGCCCCCGTTTGCCTCTTCTTCTTGGTCCCGGGGATCATCCTGGTCGGCGGTAGGCCTGGGCTGCTGCTCGGCCTCCTGCATGCCCTCCTCCGTCGCTCCCCACTTGCACTCGGTGCAGCTGAGGAGCGACTTCGCGGTCACCTTCCCCCTCGGTGGGCTGGGCTCATTCGCTGAGTGGCCTGCTTCCGCGCTGGCGACCGGTGGCTGCCCGAGATCCCCTGGCAGCGCCGGGGGTGCTGGGGCCGCTGTAGGTCCACCTGTCTTCTGGCTCTTGCTCCTTCCTGTCCCCTTGTTCTTGTTCCTTCCTTCCTGTCCCCTTCGCCCTGTGGCCAGAAGAAAATAAAGAGGAAAGGAAGGAAGAAGGTTTTGTTGTTGTTGTTGTTGTTGTTGTTGTTTTGGGGGGGGAAGAGGGAAGGAGAGGAAAAAAGGTAGGATAGAATAGAGAAGTTGAAGTTAAAGGTAGAGAGAGTGAAGTGAAGAGGAATTCAGCTCAGTTCTCTGCATCTGTACTGGGCAAAAGCAGGAAGTAGAACTGGCCTCACGGTCAGGAAAGGAGACAAAGAAACTTTTGGATGACCATGTGACCATGGTCGTACTTCCTGCTCCCGTCTGGGCAGTAGTAGGCATTACCCATGTTGATGAATTCCTGTTCGCTCCTCCCCTCAGAGAATAAAAGAGTACCGGACTCATCTCAACCCCTGACCATCATTAAGAAATTAAAGAGTAGAGGGGACTGTATTAACAGAGTAACTGTAGCCTCTAGGTGGCTGCCTGGCAGAAGTTTAGATGGTTTAGAGGTGCCCCTCTGCCAGCAGAGACATTTTAGCTGGTGGAGGATCCATGACTTCCTACAGATGTGTTCTGGGGAAAGAAGCAGGAAGTATATGGCTCTGCTATTCCCCCTGTGGGGCCAAGGATCAGGTCCTTCAACTCCACTAATCTGCACCTGGCATTGTAAATCGCCTCCTTTTCCCCAGCTGCCTTGCCACTCTTCTCACTCTAGCTGGCCTCAACATCATCATCAGGGGCCTGAGAGGGCAGGGGTTAGATTTCCCTCTCGCTGGATGGCTTGCTCTGTTTGTGCCACTCCAGCAGCCACTCCACCCCCCACCACCACTTGCTGGGGGCATCTGTCCCCTGCTGCCTCTGGCGCCCCAATATATGGAAGGATTTGACTTCCCATGCCAATGTATGGAATGACTTATTGCTGATTATTTCAATTCCATTGATACAATGTTATGACAGCTGCCCTTTTACTTATTTTTAAATGGATTATCTCTTTGAAAGACAACATTTCAAGTAGGAATTCTATAAATATTTGCTAAATGAGACTTTCTGAGGATCTGCAGCTCTGCCTCTTAATCTTCTGGCTATCTTATTACAGCGTAAAAGAACAGAAGCCTGCTCATTTGCCTGCTTCAAAACAATGCGCATAGGAGCAGCTTTTACATAGCTTGTTAGGAGACAGCATGTTGGAGAATGGCAATCAGCTGCATGCTGAATTGATGACAACTTAAGTCAGGCCTTAAAGATGTATATAGGCCTGCCCTATCTGAAGCTTGTCACTTTTGCAGTGCCCACAATTCTGCTTTGCTACAGGGTACAGACGAAGATAAGTTGGCAACATAAAGAGCCAAGTAGGATTTTAAAAACAAATAAAATGTTGAACAAATTGGGCAAAGATTGTAGAGGGCCTTGTCTACCCCACTGTGATGGTGTTTTTTTTAAAAAAAAAAGAAAAGAAAAAAACTGTTGCTGAGAGTGGTAGGCTCAGTTTAAATAGGATTTAGGGTGATTATCTGAGGTGAAACACAAAAATCAGTGTGTATAGAGCCATTGTACTGCCTATTCTACTTTATGGGTCTGAAACATGGGTCACCTGTCACCAACACTTACGACTCCTCAAACCCTTTCATCAGCGCTGTATATGTACAATCCTAAATATACACTGGACTATGTGACGAATGTTGCTGTCCTTGAGCAAGCAGGGATCACCAGCATTGAGGCCATGATATTGAGAACAGAGCTGTGCTGGGCAGGACATGTTTCTAGGATGGAGGACCATCGCCTCCCAAAAATAGTACTCTATGGTGAACTCGCCATGGGTCAGCATAAGAGGGGCGCTCCAAAAAAGCGATACAAGGACTTCCTGAAGCAACATCTCAGGCTCGGCCAAACTGATCACCAACAATGGTCCACCCTGGCCTCATATCGAGAGGCACAGAGATGCATTATCCACAATGCTGCAGTCTTATTTGAGAACTCACACCGAACAAGTCTTGGAGAGAAACGACAACGCAGAATCACAACCTGGAAACATCACCCAAGGAGACCTTCCGCTGCGCTTTCTGTAACCAGATTTGTTTATCTCGGATTGGCCTTTTTAGTCATCAGCGCACTTGCAGAAAGCGCAGGATGAGTCCTTCCTGAATCTTCATTTGCGAAGAAAAGCCAGAGAGAGGGTGATTACTATTGACAGATGGGGTGTGCAAAGAAGACATTATAAATAGGAGGATTATTGAGCTCCCAGATGTACCTTAAAATTGAAAGGGAGTTCTAGAGATGTGCTGTAGTACCTGGTAATCCTGGGTCCCCTTTGGAACCAATTTGTTTCACTTACCAAGAATCACTTCACTCAGGGCAACACTTGAGGGTGTTATTCAGGAAAGCTTCATCACCACCTTCAAATGGGTGGCCACACTGGAAGAAATGGTAGATGAATTATTGCTGTCAACCCAGGGTCTAGGTTAGGTCACTTTATCTACAATGAACACCAAAGCCCTACACTTGTTAGTATTATGGGTCTTCTTTTAGTAGTATTAAAAAAAGTGGTGCATAAACACACTTTTGTTTTGCCTCAGTAAGAAACCATGTGAATAAGTAAAATTACTAATTGGATAGAGGTTTTGTATAATCCTGAGCAAACAGTTTAGTGGGCAGCTTAATGGCCTGGCAAAATTGAATACAACTGACTTGGAGTAGAGTGAAAGCTAGAAAAAATGGGGATCTCAGATTGGTGGGTGAAATGGAGAAAATGCACAGTGTAAAAGAGGCTAGTATGTTAATAAAATGGAAATCTATGATAATTTTTGTTTTCCTTCTATTAACTGATGTCTGCCGAACAATTTTAAGTATAATGTAGCAAAAGACAAGCATTATTAGGTACTCCCTGCCACCACTTGAAAGTTTTAGTCTGTTAACAAATTTTACACATAAAATTAATTGAAATAATGGACTGTGCAACCCCCCCCCCACAATAAACTGCATTTTTCTGTGTTTATGTATCTTCATGTTGCACAATATGGTTTCTCCTGCCCTCTAGTGGTGAAAGTATCATGTAAGTAAATGTAAGATGTATTTCTCAATAGGGTCTCCTTCAAGGGGACTTGTACTAGCCAAACTGGGCAACATTGGCTGATTTCCATCCAGTCCCAATGGAAGCTTACAGGAAATGTACTGAAAATTGTTTCTGTTTGATCAATCGATCAATCAATCAATCGATCAAGTCTAGGGTCTGATTAATTTCAAGTTTAAAAATCATTCCCTAAAATATAATTTCTTGCTGATTTAATTTAATTTAATTTAATTAGTAGCTGATCTGAATATTCAATTATATATCTTTAAATTTCAGGATCTTGACTGGTTTCTTCATAGGTGCCCTTTCAAATCCTAGCCAACTGATTTCTTGACTGCAGTATCCATTCTGATTAATGACTGAACCAAGGTATGGAAGATACTGAACTATTTCTTTTTCTTTTTTCTTTCTTTCTTTCTTTGGATAATATTTTTTTATTGAATAAAATACAACTACAAACAATAACGAGAAAAATACAACACAAAAAACATATACACCACTAACAAATCATAACAATAACTATACACTAACTACAACTACCTCTACAAACTAGGGGGGGAAACCTACTCAACTAAGCAAAAAATAATTGAAAGTTGACTTCCTGCTTTCTTACCTAAGGTGTAAATACAGAATGGCCTCCGTGTCCGTGGTGTATACATTCCCAGACTTACTGTGTATACTGGAAACTGCAGATAAAATGAACCCTATTAAAATTAATTACTGCCAGACCAAGCATACCATAGAGTTATGCTGGGGGACCTAGAAGATGCCTGGAGATGTCTTTTATTTCAGACACGGGTAAGTGAATCTGTAGATACCAGGCCCGGGGATATGAGGGCCACACTGTACTAAACAAAATATATATCTCTCTCTGGCTTTTCTTAGCAAACGAAGATTCAGGAAGGACTCATCCCGTGCTTTCTGCAAGCACGCTGATGACTAAAAAGGCCAATCTGAGATAAACAAGTCCGGTTGCAGAAAGCACAGCAGAAGGTCTCCTTGGGTGATGTTTTTGGGTTGTGATTCTTTCTGCGTTGTCGTTTCTCTTCAAGACTTGTTCGGCGTGAGTTCTCAAATAAGGCTGCAGCATTGTGGATAGTGCATCTCCATGCCTCCCGATGTGAGGCCAGGGCGGACCATTGTTGGTGATCAATTTGGCCGAGTCTGTGATGATGTTTCAGGGAGTCCTTGTATCGCTTTTTTGGAGCGCCTCTCTTACGCTGATCCATGGCGAGTTCACCGTAGAGTACCATTTTTGGGAGGCGATGGTCCTCCATCCTAGAAATGTGCCCTGCCCAGCGCAGCTGTGTCCTCAATATCATGGCCTCAATGCTGGTGATCCCTGCTTGCTCAAGGACAGCAAAATTCATCACATAGTCAGTCCAGTGTATGAGTGCTTTGTTTTTAAGTTAGAGGATACTGATCTACCACAACTACAGCAATAAGTGGATGGCTACAAAGATCAGTCAGTGAGTCAAAAGTAGAAAATTCTAGATCTGAAACTGAAAATATCTCAGCATATAGAGAACTTTCTTTTCTGCACCACTGAATCACTGCATTATTTCTATCTCCCCCTCCCAAACGATAAATTTTTTTATATATTTTTTTTATTATATTTTATTTTTATATTTTATTTTTTTATTATATTTTTTTATATTTTATTTTATTATTATATTTTAGAACATTTATTATTATATTTTATATTATATTTATATTATTATTTATATATTATATTATATTATATTATATTATATTATATTATATTTATTATTATATTCTCTCTCTCTCTCTCTCTCTCTCTCTCTCTCTCTCTCTCTCTCTGGTTTTTCTTTGCAAACGAAGATTCAGGAAGGACTCATCCCGTGCTTTCTGCAGGCACGCTGATGACTAAAAAGGCCAATCCGAGATAAACAAGTCCGGTTGCAGAAAGCAAAGCCGAAGGTCTCCTTGGGTGATGTTTCTGGGTTGTGATTCTTTCTGCGTTATCGTTTCTCTTCGAGACTTGTTCGGCGTGAGTTCTCAAATAAGGCTGCAGCACTGTGGATTGTGCATCTCCATGCCTCCTAATGTGAGGCCAGGGCAGACCATTGTTGGTGATCAATTTGGCTGAGCCTGAGATGTTGTTTCAGGGAGCCCTTGTATCGCTTTTTTGGAGTGCCCCTCTTATGCTGACCCGTGGTGAGTTCACTGTAGAGTACTATTTTTGGGAGGTGATGGTCCTCCATCCTAGAAACGTGCCCTGCCCAGCACAGCTGTGTTCTCAATATCATGGCCTCAATGCTGGTGATCCCTGCTTGCTCAAGGACAGCAACATTCTTCACATAGTCAGTCCAGTGTATCTTTAGGATTGTGCTTATACAGCACTAATGAAAGCGTTCAAGGAGTCCTAAGTGTTGGCAATAGGTGACCCATGTTTCAGACCCATAAAGGAGAATAGACAATACAATGGCTCTATGCACACTGATTTTTGTGCTTCGCCTCAGGTGTTTATTACTCCAGACTCTTTTGTGAAGTCTTCCAAATGCGCTATATGCCTTTGCTAATCTGTGATCAATCTCTTTGTCAATCTTGGCATCTGAGGAGATGATGCTTCCCAGGTAGGTGAACTGCTGAACGGACTTAAGCACAGATTTGCTGATAGCAACATGGGGATGGTGATGTTCGTCCTTTGGTGCAGGCTGGTAAAGAACTTCTGTTTTCTTCAGGTTGACTTCTAGCCCAAACAGCTCTGCAGCTGTTGCAAAGCAGGACGTTAGGCACTGCAGAGCTGCTTCTGTGTGGGCAACAAGGGCAGCATCATCAGCAAAGAGCAGCTCACAAACTAGATAGATTAGAGTTTTAGGAATAACAAAATAAACTCCTCCTAATTATGAAATAAAACTAATTTTCAAAACTGAAAATGTCATCTTCTCTCTCAAAAATCTTGAACTATTTCAATGTCTTCCTCATCTACTTTAAAGTTATGTAAATCATCTATCAGCAATTTTTGGGTTATTTTTTTAATGTTCAGCTTTAAACCTGTCTTTTCACTTTCTTCCTTGACTTTCTTCAGGAATTGTTCCAAATCTCTGCTGTTTTCTGCTAGTAGCACAGTGTCTTCTGCATATCTTAAATTGTTGATATTCCTTCCTCCAGTTTTCACATATCCTTCCTCCAAGTCTAACCCTGCTTTACATATATGTTCAACATACACGTTAAACAGGGTGAAAAAAATGCAGGTTGCTTTGCCAATTGGAAACCATTCTGTTTATCTGTATTTTGTGCCTCTTCTCCTGAGTACAGGTTATGCATCAGGTTCATCTTAGGGTCACCATAAGTCAGAAGCAGCTTGAAGGCACACAACAACAACAACAACAACATATGCATTTAACCCTCAAACACTGGGATAAAAATCTTTAGTCCCCCAAAAGATTCTGCTTTTTGTTGCAGAATCTACCTGCTACTACACCTAGCATTCTATGGCCTAAATCCTGTTGTTAGGGCCAACTAGAATAGGCCTCTTGAATCAATGGGAAGTTAATATGTTAACACTATATAAGTCCCATTGATTCACTAGTGGGGACTAACACTTGGATGGCCTATGACATTGTTTCCTGCACAGTTGTAAACAAAATTTCCAGATTTCAGCTACTTACTATGTAATCCTCCTTGCATTTCCTCCACCCTAGGAATTAACCATTCAAATACACAAATTTACATAACCTCTCCAACAGGGACTCATAGTATATAAACCCCATGCATGCCTACACAACCAGTCTCTGAAGGTGCCAGCCACAGATGTAGGCAAAATGTCAGGAAAAAAAACTCTTCCAAAACAAGGCCTCATAGCCTGGAAAAAAAACCACAAAAAACTATGGATGCCTGCCGTGAAAGCCTTCAATTTCACATACTATGTAATTAAAAAAAAAATCTAAGGGAAAAAATAAATATTCCAACAAAGCTATAGATATTTCTGCCATTGTAGGCTTTCCCCAGCCTATAACATATCAGTACAAAAAATGGCCCGTGTCTTTATTTCAGCAAATAATGGGACAGTGAAGTAGAAGTTACATAACCACAATCTTCCACATTAATTTTTTTAAAAAAAAAAAACCTAGTCCAGTCAGACCCCCGTATCTGCAGGGGTTTGGTTCCAAGACTTACCATGGATACTACAAACCATGGATATCAGCAAACCCTGTTAAAATAAAGGACTTCCAATAAAAATATACCATAGAGTTGCATTGGAGGACCTAGAAGATGCCTAAAGAGCATGCCTCTCTAAGTATCCTCCAGCATGACTCCATGGAGATTATCAGATGTGAAGAAATGTGGCAAAAAACCATGTCGCCAACCATGTCAGAAGATCACGAGGTGAACAGAAAGGGCAACATTATCAGATGACCACATCCACAGCTGTTCCCAGTGCATGCTGCTGTGAACAAGGCTTCACTTTTTTTGTTGACGGGAACAAGCCACTCACCAAAAGCCACCAATAAAAAGGGATGCCTTACTCATGCCCACACTATGCTCCCGGGACACTGAAGGATGACAACGTCTGAAAATATCCCCCATTCCTGTTCTCATTGCAATCTTCTGACACAGTTTTTGCCACGTCTGATAATCTCCTTAGTTTTGTCTCTCCTATTTTGTGTCCCCTCTCCATTGACACCCCCTTGTCGTGGGAGAGAGGCTTGCGTACCCTAATGATGTTTTGAGCTATGCTGGCGGTGGCATAATAGCCACTGGTAGGGTCTCCCATGCCAGACAGGTCAAAACTGAAGGGTCTGACAAAGAGCGTCAAAGGGCAGGATGGGCTCTCTAGCCTCGTGGCAACCGTCCTAGGAGAAGGAAAACTCTAATCCCAAACCCGGGCAGATGGTGCTCGTCCAACCCTGTAAGGTCAACCATCTAAGAGAAGGAAACTAATCAAACCTACGGCCCGAGGACCTCACTGCCACGTCCATGCTTGCAAGGCCACGGCAGATGAATCTCTGGTTTAAAGGGTGAGGCCAGTTCTGTGCACGCTGCGCTCCACCAGAAAAATCCATTGCAAAGGCTCGAAGGACAAATCCATTTCCAAAAAAGCCCTGTAGCGACTGGCGAGGTGTAAAGATGCACTGGAAGCCGCAGCCCCAACCCTGCATGCAGGCGGTTCAGGACATTGGTCGCTCAAGCCTGACCCGGGAGATGACAATCTTGTTCGGCAGCATCCTGAACGACCAAGCAGCCTTTTTTAAGGAGAGCACAGCTTGCTCCACATGGAGAGGGGCCTAGAAAAGGTGGCCTAACGAAAGCTCATCCCCAACTACCTGGTTGGCTAGCCGCGGCCAACAGGAATCTTCTGATGCGGTCAAACCAAGGCAAAGAAACAAAGGCACACACCGGCCTCCAAAGGTGTAAATAAACTGACACTTGCATGCTGGAACATCAGAACCATGCAAGACTCTGAAGATAGTGGACGGCCTGAGCGTCGTTCTGCCCTAATAGCCCTTGAAATATCACGGCTTAATATTGACATCGCTGCTCTTAGTGAAGTTCGCTTCCATGAGGAAGGCAGCCTTAAAGAACATGGCGCGGGCTACACACTTTACTGGTCTGGCAAACCCAAAACCGAAAAACATCTTTCAGGAGTAGGCTTTATGATTAAAAACTCCATTGCCTCCAAACTCGAAACCTTGCCAACAGGACACTCTGATTGCATTATTTCCTTACGCCTCCCACATGTTGTTCTCTTTAGCATATATGCCCCAACTATGCAAGCTGACCCTGTAGAGAAAGACAAATTCTACACAGACCTACGCCAACTCATACAAAAAGTCCCTGTAGAAGATAAAATTATTATCCTTGGTGACTTCAATGCCAGAGTAGGAAAGAACTCCGAAGCCTGGAAAGGTGTCTTAGGCAAGCATGGTGTTGGAAATTGCAATGATAACGGACGCCTCCTGCTAGAGTTCTGTGCAGAACAACAGCTGACTATTACAAACACAATCTTTCAGCAGAAAGATAGCTTGAAGACAACCTGGATGCATCCCCGATCCAAACATTGGCACCTCATTGACTACGTTCTAGTCCGTCAGAGAGACATTCGTGATGTCCGTCATACCCGAGTGATGCCCAGTGCAGAATGCCAAACAGATCATCGACTCGTCAGATGTAAACTAAATCTTCATCTTAAGTTCAAACCTAAGAGGGGTGGCATGTTAAAGAAGAGTCTCCAAGTCAACAATCTTCAACAAGCTACCATGAGAGACAACTTCCAGGCAAATCTACAAACGAAACTTGAAGACCATCCTACAGATCCTTCTCCTACAGTGCTTTGGCAACATATCAAAAACAGTATCCTCCAGTCTGCAGAAGAATCCCTCGGGTTCTCCCACAAGAAAAATCAAGACTGGTTTGATGAAAACAACCAAGAGATCCAGGAGCTGTTGGCAAGGAAGAGAGCTGCTCACCAGGCATACCTCGCCCAGCCAACCTGTCATGTAAGAAAAGCAGCTTTCCGCCTCACATGTAGCAAACTACAACAAAAACTCCGAGACATGCAGAACAAATGGTGGATCAATATAGCAGAAAAGACACAACGCTGTGCAGATCTGGGTGATCATAGAGGATTTTATGAAGCTCTTAAAGCAGTGTTTGGACCTACTTATCAGGTCCAAAGCTCCTTATACAGTACAGATGGTCAAACATTAATTACTGATAAATCCTCCATCCTAAATCGTTGGGCTGAACATTTTCAAAGTCTCTTTAGTGCCAACCGAGTAGTCCAAGCCTCAGCTATCCAACATATGATACAAAAACCAATGAAAAATGAATTGGACATACCTCCCACTTTGGAAGAGACCCTTAAGGCCATACAGCAGATGAAAAACGGCAAGGCAGCTGGGATTGATGGAATCCCACCTGAAGTTTGGAAACACGGAGGTCATGCACTCCACGAAAAATTCCACGAATTCCTTGTGAATTGCTGGGAAAAGGGGGAACTGCCATCAGATCTCCGAGATGCAGTCATCATCACCCTGTACAAGAAAAAAGGAGCAAAATCTGATTGCTCAAACTATCGAGTCATAACACTGCTCTCTATTGCTGGAAAAATCCTTGCAAGGATACTCCTGAACAGATTAGTTCCTGCTATTGCAGAAGAACTTCTCCCTGAAAGCCAATGTGGCTTCAGAGCCAATAGGAGTACTACAGACATGGTATTTGCCCTTAGGCAACTGCAAGAAAAATGTAGGGAGCAGAACAAGGGTCTCTATGTAACATTTGTCGACCTCACCAAAGCCTTTGACACTGTAAGTAGAAAAGGTCTGTGGCAGATCCTGGAAAGACTAGGATGTCCCCCCAAATTCCTTAAAATGATTATCTTGCTACACGAGGGCCAGCGTGGTCAAGTCAGATATGGCGATGCTCTTTCAGAGCCCTTTCTAATAACTAATGGAGTGAAGCAAGGTTGTGTTCTTGCACCAACTTTATTTACAATCTTCTTTAGCACGATGCTCCAAAGGGCTATGGCAGAGCTTGAAGAAGACGACGGCATCTATATACGCTACCGTACTGATGGTAGCTTGTTTAACTTAAGCCGTCTGAGGGCTCACACTAAGACTCTAAACTATCTAGTCCGTGAGCTGCTCTTCGCCGGTGATGCTGCCCTTGTTGCCCACACAGAAGCAGCTCTGCAGCACCTAACATCCTGCTTTGCAACAGCTGCAGAGCTGTTTGGGCTAGAAGTCAACCTGAAGAAAACAGAAGTTCTTTACCAGCCTGCACCACAGGACGAACACCACCATCCCCACATTGCCGTCGGCAAATCTGTGCTCAAGTCCGTTCAGCAGTTCACCTACCTGGGAAGCATCATCTCCTCAGATGCCAAGATTGACAAAGAGATCGATCACAGATTAGCAAAGGCATATAGTGCATTTGGAAGACTTCACAAAAGAGTCTGGAGCAATGAACACCTGAGGCAAAGCACAAAAATCAGTGTGTATAGAGCCATTGTACTGCCTATTCTACTTTATGGGTCTGAAACATGGGTCACCTATTGCCAACACTTAGGACTCCTTGAACGCTTTCATTAGTGCTGTATAAGCACAATCCTAAAGATACACTGGACTGACTATGTGAAGAATGTTGCTGTCCTTGAGCAAGCAGGGATCACCAGCATTGAGGCCATGATATTGAGAACACAGCTGTGCTGGGCAGGGCACGTTTCTAGGATGGAGGACCATCGCCTCCCAAAAATACTACTCTACGGTGAACTCGCCACGGGTCAGCGTAAGAGGGGCGCTCCAAAAAAGCGATACAAAGACTCCCTGAAACAACATCTCAGGCTTGGCCAAATTGATCACCAACAGTGGTCCGCCCTGGCCTCACATCGGGAGGCATGGAGACGCACTATCCACAATGCTGCAGCCTTATTTGAGAACTCACGCCGAACAAGTCTTGAAGAGAAACGACAACGCAGAAAGAATCACAACCCAAAAACATCACCCAAGGAGACCTTCTGCTGTGCTTTTTGCAACCGGACTTGTTTATCTCGGATTGGCCTCTTTAGTCATCAGCGCGCTTGCAGAAAGCGCGGGATGAGTCCTTCCTGAATCTTCGTTTGCGAAGAAAAGCCAGAGAGAGATTTTGTGTCCCAGAGATAACTGAAACTGCAGGTATTGGTTCAGCAGATACAGGGGTCCGACTGTATTCTTTCAAAACCCCAGAAGAAAATATTTTTCTGAGTGGTGGGCCCTGATATTAGCTGAAGTGTTTACTCAAATTAACCAGTACAGCTATAATTCCAATAGGCTGGAAACAAGAGTTTTGTTATTCCTATTTACATGAAGGGTGATAAGCAAGATTCTAACAATGATAGGCCTATCAGTCTTCTAGGCATTGACTAAGTTATATAGTAAATATCTATTAAATAATTGGAGAATGGGAATCTTCTAACCTGAACAGGTTGGCTTAAGAAAGGGCAGAGCACTACTGAGCATTGTTCATCTGTTTATTTTATTTATTTATTTTAGCCCAACAAAGAATTGCCAGTCCTACAAAATATCTATTTATTGTCTTTGTCAACTTAGCAGCAGCTTTTGACTCAGCTAATAGAAACCTGTTGTGGCAGGATGTCTGTTGGCATGATCACTTTTAAATATTCTTTCCTGAATATCCAATACATCCAATTTGTGTGTTGGTTTTTAAAAAATCCTGAATATGGAGAAATTTGCAGATTTGGGGAAAATTTTCAAATGGAAACAAAATTCTCCCTCATTTGCATCAGTCAGTATGATATAATACATTACAGTAGGTAGAATTGTTCCCAGCATAGAAAGAAACTTGTTGAACCTGCTTGCTATATACTGTAGATATTAAAGAAAAAGAGCCTCCTGGGAAAAGAAGATGGTGAAATGAGACTGCCAGGGAATAATGGGTGCTGTAAGCTAGATTCAGAGGAAAGAGGAAATCTTGCCAAGAGAACCCTATCATAGAGTCACCATAAGTTAGAATCAACTTGAAGGCACATAACAACAACAACAACAAATCCACAATCAGCACTAATGTGGTTGAATATGCAAGGACTCAACTGGAGACTTTTAATAGTTAAATACTCAAAGCCCTCGACCTGAATGAATGAGTCAATCATCTTCAATCTTGCCCCCATTCTTTAGGCAGAACCCTGTATGATGACTGCATACTACATAGAATCAACTTGATTCTATGGTGCTATGTTCAACTTGATAACTATGGTTCAACTTGATAACTATGGTGCTATATAGTGGATTCTGGTCAGACACTCCCAACCCCACTTACCAGTAGGCAGCTGCTAGGCCCATTTTCCTATTAATCAAGAACTGGCTGTTCCCACCCACCCCTGTGAGTGATGATCTCCTGCACAACAGGCAGAAAAAGGACCCTTGTTGCAATTCCCCTTCATTCTGGAGATGACTTGTGTGAAGGGCGGAGGACATCAGGCAGCTGCTTCTCAGTCAACAGGGGAACACAGCTCTTTTAATCCCTGCAGCTGCTTACTGGTAAGTGGGGTTTGGGGGGACTTTCATGGCCCCTATGAAGTCCCTAAACTAGGGACTACATAGGGACCATGGATACCATAGGTTTTGCATTCATAACTGCCCAACAGGATTCCAGCCAATGTTATTTTACTTTTTACATTTCAAGTGCTTTCCTTTCTGAATATGAAGAAATTTGCAAATTTAGTAAATTAGTTTTAAAAAAAAAACTAACTCAAACTCATTTCTGGTTGCAGTGCAAGATCTAGAGAGACCCACATTCCCCATCATAGGTGCCCATTCACAATAAATGGTAGTCGTGTTATGATTCCACCTCACTCTATGAAATCCTGAGATTTGCATTTTAGGTACAGACATTTAGAATTCTCAGCAAGAATGCTCCAGTGCCTCACCAAACTACATACATGAGCCTGAAGAAGAGAGACATTTTCATCTGTAGAGACTCACCACATGTTCTAGAAGAACCCTAGAAAATGGGGGTTTAGAATCGGGTGGTTAGTTTGGTCAGAGGGGGTGCTACCACCTAATCCCAACTCCATCCAAAATAGCAGCCATGTACAATCTGCAGTTAGACCTTGAAAGGGATGAAACTCTAGCTAGCAAACTAGATGCATTTTGGTTCACCTCTGATAATCCCACATTCTGCCCCACCAGCTTGGGTGGTCATCAACCACCATTTTCAAAACTGCATATATATGGGAGACTCTCTTCAAATCAATCAAACAAACAAAAACCAAAATACAATTTCAAAAATTAAACATACTTAATTGTAATGTAAAGTAAGCAAAACATATGTTGCATATTAAATATTAATATACCTCAACCAACAAACAAGTCAATCACAATAGATCCACCATGATATTCCAGCCATATATTTTTCAAGAAAGTCCAAGTTTCTAAGTAAACCATTCAAATTCCATAGACAATATTTCCAGATTATGTTATCATTTCCATTCTTCTTCAGAAGGAATTTGAGAAAAGTTGAGAAGACAGTAGTGTTCTCTAAGTTAGTGTGAATTTATGGCAAAATGACTTGAGCCAAGTTAATTGCTCTTTTAAGGGGTAACATTCCATATAAAAAGGAACCTTCACATATACTCATAAACAAAGCCATCACACAAAGAGAATAAATAGAGCTGCTGGCCAATGCTGATTGTATGCTGGTTGCACTTTCAACTGGACTCCTATTGCCAGCAGCTTCGCAACTCAACTTGAAGGGGCAGGGCATACCTGCTGAAGGTTTGTGAAGCCAACCACTGTTCTGGGAGGCAACCACTGTCCACACACCCATAACCCATGGGACTGGTGGGTGAACAGCATGGGATTGCTTCCTGGAACCTTCAAGATGGGTTTATGCATGAGAGGTGGGGGAGTCATTGCATAAAGATGCACTGGATTCCTACTTCAGCAATGACCAAAGAAGGATATACACTGCTAAAATGGGAGGTGGTTGTTGTGTTGTTTTGTGCCTTCAACTGATTTCTGAGTTATGGCAACCCTAAGGTGAACCTATCACAGGGTTTTCTGAGGTTGAGAGTATGTGACTTGCCCAGTGTCACCCAGTAGGGTTTCATGGCCCAACATGGATTCGAACCCTGGTCTCTTATGTCATAGTGCAACATCCAAACCACTATGCCATGCTGGCTCTCTAAATAGGAAGTTACATCACCTTATTTATTTATTCTATGTCACCAACAGGATTCCAGATTTAGTCCTAATTGACCAAATAGTTTACTGTTTCCTGCTGCCAGGCTACGTATCTCTGCCTTCATGTATTTTTGCTTTGCAACAAGCAACCGAATAAAATAGTGATAGTAAAAGCAGTATAAAGATCTGAGAAGATAGTGGGAAGAAAGAGGCTGTATCTGATACAATGCTTGCTCAAGTAGCCCCATAAAGAAATTTAGATTTATAAACAAGGTGGGTTAACTTTGAGCTTTCTTGTGTTCCATTCTCTCCCATATTAAGTACAAATGTGGTAATTAAATTATGTGTAATAGACAGAACCATCAATGAGTCTTGTAGCACCTTAAAGACTTATTTTATTTGAATTAAGGTTTTGTGAATTCCAACCCACTTCATCAAAAACATCAGTTTCATACATTAAAATGACAACATTTTAGATGGCATTTGGAAGTCTTGTTAACACTCTGCTAAATCCAGCATTATCACAACTACACCAGATAGTTGGAAGTTGCCCATCCAGCTTCTACTTGAACACCACCAGTGGAAGAGAATTGCCACCTCCCAAGGCAGCTGACTGCTCCACTGTCAAATAGGATTGCCAGGTCTCAGGGCAGCAGCTGAAGTCTCAGAGAATGATTGTGCTTTTTCATGGCTCTAGGCAGGGAAATCAATCTTAGAGAAAACAACACTTGAAGAGAAGCAAGTTTGACTTCTGTATGAGAGGTGGCTTTAAAGCCTTGATATTCATCTTTACCCATTCCCAGCTGGTCCAAAAGCTATCTGGCTCAGCATGAGTGTTTCCATGTGTGTTGCACCTCTGCAACATCAGCACACCAAAGGCTAGGAACAAAGCAAGGGAGACAAAGGAGTCTACCATTACACAGCAAGCACTATCTGTGTTGAAATGAGCTGTGGATTTGTAAGTACTATGGGTGTGTTTATACGAGAGGAAGAAATCCGACCAAATCCACGCAAATCCGCATGGTCCTACATACGAACAACGAATAAGCCGTACACACGGCAACCTGATGATACGAACAGAAAGGCATCGCCAATACGAATGTTAACATATGGGATCGGTACACACGGGTCGATACAAATGTAAAGAAATCTGTCACTCAAACAATATGCCCGCCTTTGCACTTTCTACTTCCTCACACAACACTCTGTGATTGGAGAAGAGAGAAGCGGGACATCAGCATTTTCGGATTTCCTGTCCATTTGCTTCGTTCAGTGTTGCTAGCAGCGAGGGCGTCCAGCTTAGGGGAAATATGGAAGTAATTTTGTTACTAGTGCAGCAGATGATTCAGACCACGGTTCAACTCTTAAGCGTTCTTGATTGGAGGGTGTCGTAGTATCAGGATCTGCGGATTTCCGCTCTTTCCAATGTGCGGAGATTGAAAGGGATATGATGGCGGAGGGCTGCTGTGCATACTCGAGTACAACAGGACTTTCTCCTATGTGCACTAACGTTATTGAGTATTCCTCAACAGCGACTGATAAGAGATCGCCATTGGTGGGTCTACCCAAGGTCCAGAAATTTTTATGAGGTGTTTGTGCAGACAGTTTGGTCTGATGAGGTCTGGAAAGCTAATTTCAGAATGACCAGACCTGTGTTTGATCTCCTTGTTGAGACCATTCATCATGAGATTCTTAAGCAGGATACCAATATGAGGAGGGCCATTTCTCCTGACAAAAGGGTTGCTGTCACACTGTGGACCCTCGCAAACAGAGGTTCCTAGCGGAAAACTGCTTACCAGTTTGGACTGGGGAAGTCAACGGTGGTGGCAGTGTTTCTAGAGGTTATTCTAGTAATAGAAAAGATACTCTTGCCTCGAGTCATACGTCTCAGTGATCATTGCAAGGTACTCTTTTTAAAAAAGAATTCTGATACATAAAATGGATTTTGCTGTACATCTTCTTTTTGGTATTCCATATAATTGCATAGCAGAACATACATTTTCAATGGGGTTCACCTCATATCGCAATATGTGAAGTATATACACATACATATATATGTGTGCTTGTGCAAGCAACCAGTTAATGTAATGTTGGGTGTACAGTTAGATTAGCATCCATGGGGATTAACAATTGATAATCAATATGCACAAACTATTTTAAGTCTGCCCAGGAGTGGCAGGCATATAAGATGGAACCTTGTGAGTTGGCTAAAGTCGCTGCAAGCAATGTTTATAGCAACTACTCCTAAAAATATGTATTAATGAGGTTTCCAGTTCCAGTTACAATAAAAATTGAATTTTTAATGCAAGGTCTGGTTTTAAGAAAGGTTACAGAATAATAAAGTAGCTAAAGTTAAAGGCTTGCAGTTCATTTGCTGAGGGGGGGGATTCTATTGCGTTAAGGTGCAGCAAGGGTGTGAGTGTTATTTTCAGATTGGAATCATAAAGTTGAGGAATGATTCTTCATCTTTCTGTACTGTTAATGATTTGACATTACCTTGTTCTTTCTAATGCATACTTTTTTTTGGCCACACCCAGGTGATGGATGGATTTAAAGCACTTGGTTTTCCACAGGTGGTTGGAGCAGTTGATGGCTGCCATATTTCGGTTATTGCTCCCATTCGTCAGGCTGCTGACTTTGTGAATTGCAAAGGCACATACTCCATGCTTCTACAGGGCACATGTGACCACACTGGGAGATTCTGGATGTGGAGATCGGATGGAGTGGTCAGAATCATGACTCTAGGGTACTACGTAACTCTGCCCTGTTTGAGACAATGGAGGCAGGTGTCTTTGTCCCAGGGAATCCCACACTCACCATTTGTGGTGCTCAAGTTGGGCCACTGCTGGTTGCAGACTCTGCATACCCTGTTAGAAGATGGCTCATGCCACCATACAAGGGGACATTAACACCGCAGCAGGCCTTGTTCAATAAGCACCTAAACAAGGTCAGAAATGTGGTGGAGAGGGCTTTTGGTTGCCTATGGGCAAGATGGAGGATCCTCACAGCAAAACTAGAGATGGTAGAAGAGAATCTACCTTCAATCATTACAGCTTGTGTTGTTCTCCATAACATTTGTGAGACACAGGGGGGAAATATTACTAGATCAAGCTTGTTCTTGACACCTTGGGGGCTCCCATTCAGCGTACAGATGATGAAAAATACGAAGAGGGTATTGGTATCAGAAATGCCTTGACAACATATTTCTGGAGAAATGCAGACCCAGCATGTATCAATAGAAGTATAGTGTCTAGATCAAGGGAAGTAATAGTGCCACTCTATTCTGCCTTGGTCAGACCTCACTTAGAATACTGTGTCCAGTTCTGGGCACCACAATTCAGAAAGGATATTGACAAATTGGAGCGTGTCCAGAGAAGGGCAACTAAAATGGTGAAAGGTCTGGAAACGATGCCTTATGAGGAGAGACTTAGGGAGCTGGGTATGTTTAGCCTGGAAAAAAGACGGTTAAGAGGCGATATGATAGCCCTGTTTAAGTATTTGAAGGGATGTCACGCTGAGGATGGAGCAGGCTTGTTTTCTGCTACTCCAGAGACTGGAACACGGAGCAATGGGTGCAAGCTCCAGGAACAGAGATTCCACCTCAACATGAGGAGGAACTTTTTGACAGTAAGAGCTGTTCGGCAGTGGAACACACTCCCTCGGAGCGTGGTGGGGTCTCCTTCCTTGGAGGTCTTTAAACAGAGGCTGGATGGCCATCTGTCGGGGATGCTTTGATCAAGATTTCCTGCGTGGCAGGGGGGTTGGACTGGATGGCCCTCGTGGTCTCTTCCAACTCTGTAGTTCTATGATTCTATGATTCTATGACCTCTCAGAAGAAAATGTCCAATGTCACATACTTTTCTGCTGTTTGAGATGTATAGTAAATGGTGACTTATTGAACTCTGTCTTACATGATTAGCATCATAATCATTTCTTTTTTTCTTGTGTTTGTCAAATTGTTATTTTTCATTGGTGTTGCTTCTACCAAACATCACTCTTCAGTACACACGAATTTACTGGTGTTCTGTCAGGCCTGGGCGGAAGAAACATGACGCTTTTATTTTGATTCGCATATAATTGTTTTGGGCCATCCTGTTTTCAAATAATAGCAATGTAGTGATTGGTACTGTTTATACCAGAAACAGTACTTGGTATAGTATTTGTATACTACTAGACATAGTATCAGTAGATGGCTGATGGCCAAGTATAAATTCCATCTTGGGAGATTTGATATTTAATCCTCACAGCTTTTCTTTGTCTTTGAACTTCTTGTGGTTAAACAGTTGAAGGAATGTAAAAATCAAACTGTTTATAGATATGTTCTTCTTAAAAGGTTAGGTGAAGAGAATAAAAGGCTAGATTGCTATCTATATTTTCCAGTAGTTTTTACTAGAGGATTTCAAATGGGGCTCTGACTATTGACTAACTTGTAAATGATTGCATTTCCTATGTTTGATACATACTGCAAGTTAACAACTGAAACACCATTTCTTTTTAAGTACTGTAGGGGTTTAATAAGATAATCAACACCAAGGCATAACATTTGGGTTTGAGGGGGAAAAATGGTTTTTATGGAGGGATTGTAAGAATTGAAGGATCCCTATTCTACTGTACTTGTTGGCAGTAGTTTTTCCCTGGCATGTTAATATAAGAAACATACTACTCATACTTTAGTAAACAGGCAAAAATTGTTTATTAAAACAAAGTGTTCAGCATTTGAAAAAATATAAACATCATAATAAAATAAACATAAAAATTGGACACTGCCATAATAATGTAAACAAAAGAATCATATAAGTTACTTCACTATATATTTACATTTAAATCAAACATACAAAACTAAAATACCATCATCTTCCTTCCAAGATTTGAAGGATTCTCTCCACTGTAAAATTAGAAAAAGGAGATCATTACTATCATATTAGAAACATTTTGTGAATTACATTACTTAGAAAACTATGTAAGCAAGTCTCTTTTTTTGTTGTTTTTATCCTCACCTATGTTTTCTAATCTGGAGAGCCTGTTTTCTATGTTTTCCAGGCGGTTCTCCAAGACTGTAAGAAATACAAAAATAATAAATTTAAATATCTAGCCCTTAATAAATGATGATGTGTGTAACCTTACTCCTAAGGGAAATACATATCTGTGTGTTTGTGTGTGTGTGTGTGTATGCATACACACACACACATATGTACGATCTTTTACATACAAAATTTAAAGATGTTGCTACAAATTATATCGCTTTACAAATATCACAGTCCCTGTTACTTGTTTTTTTTTATTTCTGTACGTACATGATACTTTATCACACTAGACATCATCCTACCACAACACTTTTCATCCTTACCTTCTTCCTCCTCCTGTTTCTCTTTGCGCCTTGCTGGAGGCTGCAGGTCTGAAAAGAAGGATGCAATATAATTAGCACACATTAGCAACCAGAAGTAGGAGGAAATTCCACAACCAAGAAGAGATGAAAAGGTGGGTGGGGGGAGTATATCAACAACAGAGCTGGTCTTGGAAGGAAAGCAAACATTTTAAGTGCTTTGAGTTGAATCGATATTCTAATAAACATACCTGGCTCCGGTGAGGCTGCCGCTTCCCCCTCCATCTTTGCTGCCACAGGTACTTGAGGCTGTGGATTTGCAAGGAAGGAAGCAAGACGTAGAAATGAGTGGAGTCCTCCACATCCACATTTTGGTTTATTAGATTTTGAAGAGGAGTCACGATAAACAGTAAAACAACAAAGAGGGGGGGGTGTAATCAGTAGGAAATCAAAAGCAAGCATTTTATGTGCTTAAAGTTGAATCGATATTCTAATAAACATACCTGGCTCTGGTGAGGCTGCAGCTTCCTCCTCCAAACCTGCTCCTGCAGGTACTTGAGGCTGTGGATCTGCAAGGAAGGTAACAAGACGTAGAAATGAGTGGAGTCCTCCACATCCACATTTTGATTTATTAGGTTTTGAAGAGGAGTCACAATAAACAGTAAAACAACAAAGAAGGGGGGTGTAATCAGTAGGAAAAGTCTATCAGGCAAATACTTCTAAATTTCAACTTTTAAAATTCAAATCTATATTTGTTTTCTTGAGTTTCTAGAGTTTTTCCGAGGCTCTGAGGCTGTGTTCTGCAGTAGTTTATCTCATATATTCCTAATGAATGTGAATTTGTATATTTCAATGTATAGTTTCTGAGTTGAGAAATGCAAGGAGGAGGAGTGCCTGTTTGGCAAATGGTCCATTACTTGCAGGAAGTCCCCCTGTCCCCAGATGGAGTTTATTTGCATGTGTTGAGTTCTGAATCCATAGCTCTTCAAAATACGGAGCCAGATCTTGTCCACTAATGGGCTTTATCCTGTCTTGTTGAAGTTGTCCCAGTGTATTCTGGGATAATACTTGAGGGCCTTCATTTCCAACCTGGGACAGGGAGATATCCTGCAGATAATGGTCCATTACCCCAGCAGACATGAACATACCTCTACTGCAATCAACTCAACCTCTTCCCTTATTCTTCCACTTAAGAGGCAAGACGATAATCAATAACCAGCTTTGCACAACCACTGTAAGTGCTTGAACTACTATGCCTTATTGTCTATTTACATTTACACATTTACAGGTGTGCAAAAAGGTCACACACAAAAAGTTTTCATTAAGGTGGTCTTACAGCATTACATAGGAACATGAAGGTTTTACCTATTTCTGCCTCATGAGGAGATCTTCGCGCCGCCTCCCTTCCACGCCACACCCCTGTTTGGGAGATAAAAAAGAGTGATATAAAATTCCCTATTTAACTTTCTGGAACTGATTGCAGAAATTCAACAATTTATATCTCTTACCAGCAGGTAGATGTGAGGGCCGTCCTGCATCAATCCAAAGTGCCCTCATTTTTTTATAAAATGGGGGTCTTCTTTCATTTGGGGGATTCTCCTCATATGCCTCTAGGGCATTGAAAAAGCCCCCTTTAACAATTTGAATTTAGATCTGCAGTGCTGCAGATTTCTAAAATACCCATGGGCCCTCAGCTCCCTCACTGTGCCCATGTATATGTGGCGATTTACCACGTTGGAGGACCTCATCAGTCTCCTGGATCCCCCACCCTGGCTTGCTATAGTGGAGAGAAGGATATTAGTCCCCTCATCCCTCCAGTAAGCAAGCCGGCGTGGGAACCTTCCCTGAGCCATGATGAGGTCCTCTAAAAAGAACTGTTGCGCTTCCCTGTATTCAGTGCAGTGGTAGAAACCGAAAGTTGGAAAATTTGAAAGCTGGAACTATGGGACTGTCTATAATACATACTACCCAAGAATGGAACTTATACTCTAAATTAACAGAACTGTTGTTGGAATCCTTTTCTCTGCTTTTTTGAGAGTCCCACACATTTCTCTATCATAAAGAGTTAACGTCCTGACTTCCTATAAAAGTGCCATTCATTCAATAAAAGTGGGTGCAGAAAGGTTTTTTCTGAATCGAGTCGTGTGGGAAACGTCCGGAAATTTGAATTTCTTTATTTAAATATCAGTTCTAGCATAATTTGGTGTGGGTTTTTTTTGTTTTTGTTTTTGTTTTGTTTTTTGTTTTTTAAGGATTACAGACATTGAAAGTGTGGTTATTCTGATTTTTTTACAGTACTTTTCCCCAGCGTCGCTGATTGACTGCAGAAAAGTAGGAATGCTAAAAGGCTAAAAGATGGCAAGTGCGAGTTTCCCACGCCACAGAATCGCTTGTTGGCGAGATGAGGAAACCAATATTTTACTAGACAGTTTATCTAGGCAACCAGGTGCTGCAAGAAGAGTAATGAGATCATCCAATATTAGGAACAAAAACTTTTATTTTGTTGCAGCAAGGGAGCTCAGGCACAAAGGATTCATCAGGACAATTGAGCAATGTCGCTCAAAATTTAAGATCTTGAAAGGGGCATTTTTTAATGCCATGGAGGCATATGGTGAAAACCCACCTCCTGAAAGAAAGCCCCCTTTTTTCCATAAATTACATGAAATGTGGGTAGCTGCAGGTAATCTAAGTGTCTTGGATAGGAGGCCTGCAGGTAACAAAATCCTTTTCAAAGCATAACACCATATTAATTTATTCTTTTTACCAGTGAGCTGACAATAAAGTAAGTGTTGACTATTTGTAAACCAGGAGTTCGCCGGGCTAGAGAGGCCACACGGGTGTCTCCTCGAAACCAGCAAGTGGTGGAAGTAGAAGAACCACTTGTTGTCCAATTCCAGGCAGCTCCAAGTAATGTAACATTCTACATTTTTTAATCCAACTTGAGTTGGAAAAAAAAATTATAGTACTTGTCATGACACGGACATTATTTTTTATCAGTTTCCTGGCTGACCCTGAAATACACTGTGTATCAGTTATACTAGTATAACATATTGATAGTAAAGTCCAGGTCACTACTTTCATCCAAGTGTAATAATTAACATCATTGTATCTGTATTTTTTTTTTCAGTGTTGCAGGAGGAAGTTGCTGGACCATCACATGGGAATGGTAGGTAAAATAATATGAATTAAATTTTTTAATTGACCTTATTTTATAGATATTTATAAATAGTGCATTAATTAGAAGAGTCACGTATGTTGACAGCCCCTAATCAAGTTATTTTGGGCGAATGAGCTATGGACGTAACTCATTCAAAATATCTGGCAGGATACAACATCATACCGCATGACAATTTTTAATCCTGTTGGATTGGCTGCGAATGTTGTCATTGGAATTATTTCCATTGTATGTTTTCTTTTTTCTTTTTTTTTTTCTAGAAAGACAAGTTCAGCATGCTGGAGACCCCAAAGCCGCTCAAGGATTTGAAGGCCCAGAGGAAAAACCAGGTATGCCACATTTTCAATACCAACAACTACTTCCTTTACATAACAAAACAAAAAAAAGGGGGGGGAATAATTTATAGCGATATATAAGTGTGCAGGGAGTACAATGGGCCAGTTATCTCTGTCCATGGTACTTTAATCCTTTGTTCCTTTATTCTTTATTCCATGGAGCGGGGTTCACACAAGTGTATCCCCATGAGACAACCTTTCGAATACCTCATTGTTTACATGAACTTCCCTTTACATATATCCCTATATCACAGCTGTTTTATCGAGGGTTGTTATTTGATACAAATATTAAGGTTTTGATTCTTTATTATTTATTCATTACAGGGGTTGAGGAACGCCTAGACAGGCTGGAGGAGAAGTACTCAAGGACTGAGAACCTTTGTAAGCTGCAAACATTCACTTAATCTCTGGTTTTTTAATAATATGTGTGTGTGTGTGTGTGTGTGTGTGTGTGTATACACACACACACACATATATATATATATATATACATATATATATATATATATATATATTTGTTGCATCGAATAACATCGCCTTTTTTTTCCTTTCCAGTGGGGAGACTTCTCGGGGATCAATGAAAAATTTATTTCTATTGCGTTTTTATTTATTTATTTTTATGAAGGTGGAGAACATTATTTTAATAATGATGTATAATTCATTTAAGTTTGAGTTAAATTATATTATATGAGTTATATGAGTTAAATTATAATTCATTTATGTTTGAGTTAAAACAATCCAGTAACAGTGGTATTGTATGTTTTAAATAATTAAATAATTCCATTTTTTAAACAATCTATCCTTTGTTTTACTTTGGTAGTTCTTACGTATATACTAATTTGTACAGAATTGGCAGGATGGCAAAAAAAAATTAATTTAAAAATCACATATGATGAAGGACAATGAAACATATATAAGGAGTTTTATATAAATTACTTTATCTGTTGAAATTATATTGTGAAACTTGTTAAAATAAAAATATTGGTAATCTAGCATTTTCATTCTTCATTTTTAACTGTATATTCTGTTATCCAGACACATGGCATATTATTCACTGTTATTACACCAAAATAATAACTATTAACACTAGGAATAGTAATGTTAGATAATACACTGCAAACTTGCAAGAATAGAAGAAAACACGTATTAACTTACACCCATAAGAAATAGTTTCCTAACATCAAGGTGGAATCTTTTTCTATGGAATCAGTTGATTTGGAATAATAAATTACTTTTTAGGGGTGAGCAAAGCATTCTGAACTACAAACATGTGAGCGTAATATAGGTATGATGGTCATTTTGAAATCAAACTGCATTTCAATGTAGTAGCAAAATTTATTTATATCACAAGTAAGTAAGTGAGTAAGTAAATAAATAAGGAGAAAAATAAGTTATGACACATTATTTTTGGCTCTGAAATTTATTTGACAAAGCTAGAAAGCAATTTCTTCATGAACACAGTTTACTGCAAAAAGCAGCATAACATTTGTAATGCACAGCCTTCTGAGAATTACAGAAACAAATGGTGCAGCTCAGAGGCACCAAACCACACATACCAACTTGTGTGTATCACCTTTGTAACTTTCAACTTATGTGTTTAACTATATACACATAAAACTCATATATATATATATATACATATACATATATATATATATATATATATATATGGGAACACCAGCAATGAGGCCATGATATTGAGGTCACGTTTCTAGGATGGAGGACCATTGCCTCCCCAAAATAACATGCACTGACAACTTTAACGGCATCCAGCAAGGTGGTTTTTAACAGGTCGGCTGTCAGCTCTGTCATATACCTGAGCTCAAAAGACCAATTCAATTAGATAAAAACCCAGGGGATTACCCAGGAATGATCAGCAGCAGAAAGGGCTGCCTCTCATGTTCTAAGAGATTTATGGGCTACTTCCCAACTGCAATAACATGTTTGTTGAGAAGGTGTACAAAAAATCATGGCGATAAAGGCTGGGGCTTCTTTATTGCCCTCTTAGATCTTTTTACAACACCCACCTGACTACGCAAGGGGGTTGTCTGTACCTGAATGCCCTGTGGGACATTGATGTTGTCAGTTGGCGGTGTTATATGTTGGCCAATATTGGTGATGTTATGATCCGATTCTCCAGCACTTTCACCAGGTGCAGATGACCTACGGACAATTCTTTTAACGAGCCTGGTGGGTGGTTTAGATGCAATTGTTTTCGCAATATCCTGTAAAATGTTGGTTTATGATCGGAGAAGATCCAGCATCTCTCTCCGATCAGTAGCAGCTCTCTCCTCCATCTGCTGGAGGGTAGCTGCCTGCTCTAACCATTTTTCTTCAAGGGCTCGGTCCCTTTCCTCTGCCCTTTCCTCCCTCTCTTCCCCTGACTCAAGCCTCCTTATCATGGTTGAGAGGAGTCTTTCAATCTGGCTAGAACCCATGACTTTTCTAGCCCTGTGGTCCCCTCTTCACTTGTTTGCAGCCAACCTTTCAGTGGGGGTCATCACAGCCTTTGGATTGGCTAGTTCATCAACTGTGCAAAGAGATGGAAAATGGAAAATTTAGAAACCTGTACATATACGTTATCCAATCAGACATCCATCATGTTTCTCATAGGCTTAAGGCAAAGACATCTAATCAAATATCAACATGCATCTATGGTTCTGATAGGCTCATTGTAGTAATACCAGTTATGTAATCACACATCAACATAAAGTAGGTTAATGATAGTAGGAAAGACAGTTCTCTAATTAGCATATTGGGCATTTCTCTGTAAAGATGTGAGTGGGGGACATTGATCACCGTTTCTTGGCCTCCTCGAGGAGTGAATCACCACTGGCTGCTACCCCTGCTGCTGTTCTGCTTCCTCCCCTGCTTCAGGAATCAGACTGGCCTGGGTGGCTTCCTCTTGCTCTTCCTGCAACATGCTGAAGTCCACGTGCTCAAGGTCAAGTATGACATGTTCATCAGCCTCGGTCATAAGTTCTGGTGAACCCATTTGATCTTAGAAAAACAAGGAAAAGTATGACAACTTGAGATTTCATACAACCTTCAACTTCACTCTCTCTGCATCCCCTCCAGTAACCCCTTAAAAAAAAATCCTTGCTTCCTTTGTAGCCCACATCTACATCCCTGTCAAAATCCAAAGTAAAATAAAATGCATAACAATCCAAGTAGAAAAACATAATCTTAACATATACATGAACACAGACACCGACAAACACATATACACAGACATTTATGTTCATTTATGAGTCCTCTGAACAATGCTGAAGGTATCCTTTCTACTGATATGAAGTCATTTTCCTATTACCTTGTGTATTCGGGAACAGTGATGGTGAAGCAGGCATCTCCTGGGCCAGTACTGGTCCATCTACTGCACGGGAAACTTGTCCCACAGGCACTCGCACTATGGTAGCACTACGGGCTACCCTTTTGGAATGAATGGTAGCATCTCCTCTCAAAATGGCATCTAGCTCTTCAAAATATGGCATGGTCTCTGGCCCAGTCCCACTTTTTCTATTGTGGTCCACGACTTCATGATATTTCTGGCGAAGGGCCTTGGTCTTATTTCGGCACTCTTCTGCCAGGCGGTCATGTCCCTTTGCTCTCATTGGGGCCACAATCTGCTCAAAAATATCAATATTACGATGGCAGTCCCTGAGATGGTCCTGTACCTTCTCCTCCCCCCAAAGGGCAAGGAGGTCCAGGACCTCAGCGTATGTCCAGGCAAGTCCACGGGCACCCTTACGTAGATGCCCTTCAACACCTGCCATTTTTTCTGAATGTTTATAAATATATAAATAAATAAATAAGTATAAATAAATAAATGGATAAATATATAAATATATAAATAAATTAAGTCTCAGAAATGTGTATGTATAAATAAATAAATAAATATTTATAAATAAATAAATAAATAAATAAATACATATACAATATAAATATGTTAAATTAAATATCAGCGATAAATACAACTCTGTGGATATCCAAAAATCCCAAAACATGCGAAAGAGCAAAATCTGAGGAAAACCGGCACTATATGTCCGAAGGTTAGCTGACAGCTCACCCACTCACAGGTACTCTCCGAACGGACTATCAATCATTCAAACGGCAGGATCTTTTATCCCTCCCCTTCCGTTGTTACAGCCATTCGTACAGCTGCGAGTCGGCAGTACACACAATTGCACATACGAATGGCAAACGGATTTTTCTTCACAATCCGCTTTCCCTCCCAAACGCCACATGAGTGTATTTCAGGGTGGAAAATTGAGCCACCCCTCTTTTGGATGTGTGTGAATCCGAACGCCCATGTGTACCGAACAGCGAACTTCCGCACGCCATACATATTATTTAAATTGTGTAGACGGGGCCTATGCAGTTCCTTTAAAGGAAGCAGCTCTATTCTGTCTAAGCCACACTAGCAAAAAACAAAGAGAAGAGGGGGAAACATATGGTAAACAGTTAAATCAAAAGCATAGAGAATTGACAGATATTTGGCTATGAGACACAAGCCAAGAGACATTGGAGAAGACAGTTGAAAGTGTTGGACATATTACGTTAGATATTTAAGAGTCACTATAGAGTTCAGAGTTGCTCATATTTCAACATGATATATAGGTGAAAGAAAATTCTAGAAGCACTCCTGCATATTAACCCTTTCTTCAGATATAGCAATAAAGGCTATTTTCCATAGGCTGCCAAAAGCAGCAGACACTTGACTCGTGTTCTTGGCTTTGGATCTACATATATTTGTCCCCCGAAGTCCCTTCATGAAATAGGAACAAGCTGTGAAAAAGAGATACAGTCACATGCAAATAATATTCGTAGAAACAGTAGTGAAATCTCAAACAAGCAGCATCTTGACATCTTTACTCAACAGACGCTGAGCAGTCAACTGTCAAGACTCTAGTTACTCTGGTACACAAAGAAAATGCTTTACTAAGTATTATTCTCAACCACAAATGTCTGTGGGAACCCTTGCATTCTTTCCAAGCTTTGCTCATAATTTACAACTTCATTGCCTATCACCACCACCTACGACTCCTCGAACGCTTTCATCAGTGCTGTATACACACAATCCTAAATATACACTGGACTGACTATGTGACAAATGTTGCTGTCCTTGAGCAAGCAGGGATCACCAGCACTGAGGCCATGATATTGAGAACATAGCTGCGCTGGGCAGGGCACATTTCTTGGATGGAGGACCATCGCCTCCCAAAAATACTACTCTACGGTGAACTCGCAACGGGTCAGCTTAAGAGGGGCGCTCCAAAAAAGCAATACAAGGACTCCTTGAAACAACTTCTCAGGCTCAATCAAATTGATCACCAACAATGGTCCACCCTGGCCTCACATCGGGAGGCATGGAGACACACTATCCACAATGCTTGAAGAGAAACGACAACGCAGAAAGAATCACAACCCAGAAACATCACCCAAGGAGACCTTCTGCTGTGCTTTCTGCAACCATTGTTTATCTTGAATTGGACTCTTTAGTCATCAGCACACTTGCAGAAAGCGCAGGATGAGTCCTTCCTGAATCTTCGTTTGCGAAGAAAAGCCAGAGAGAGGGTGGGGGTGCAAACACATAATATCCATGAGAATGAAAAATGGAACCATACCATGAATTCACGATTGATGTAACTATGGTGATAAAGGCCATATGACAGGGATGGGGAATATTTGGCCCTCCTTATATTTTGGTTGACAACTTCCTTTGGCCCCACCAAAGGTGGAGAATTGTGGGAATTCTGGGCTGCATCTTCTGCCTTCTTCATGCCCTTGATTTACGACAGTGTCAACCAGAACTTCTCTATCCTTTTTTAGCTCCTGTGCAATGAATAAACTGAAGTTGGATACAAAGGACAACTAGAAGTGCTTAAATCCTTCTTTGTATTACTAGAAACATAACCACCAGAGGGCGCAGGTATCTTTTTAAATAAAACCTAATGGTGATGGTGGAGGAGGAGGAGGAGGAGGAGGTGTGAGGAATCCACTATTCACATTTCTGGACAGGCTGAAGGCACTTTGCACTCCAAAATCCACACATTTATAGATGGGTGTGGATCCATCTGAACTAAATGTGCATCTTTGAAAAGTGTGCATAGAAAAATGTCAAATGTGCACAAAACACTACAAAAAACACAGTTTTATCAAGGAGGAAATGAAAACAAACTATGGGTACAATTTTAAAGCAGGTGCAGAACAATGCACACATCTGGGGGGAAATATCCCCCCCCCAAAAAAAGAATGGCTTTCAGTCCATAAAGAAAAACAATGACAACAGAACTGGGCATGGGCAAGATGTGGATATAGCAAAGGATAGAAGGCTACGGGGTGGATTTCACAGGTGTTTGTTTGCACACTGTATATGAAAATAGGCAAGAATCAGAGGTGCTTGGGGAATTTCATCCTTGAAAATTCTGGTATAACATAACCTGAATTTTGTGGGCTAGTGTGCAGATTGGAACTTAGTTATCCACTAGCTTTTAATTACATTTTGAAATGCAGCTTTAAATGCAGATTTTGATGTGTATTCTTTTAGAAAGGAAACCAATTAATGGGCAAATAGAAGGTGCTTAGGTTGATAGAAGATATGACTGCCCAAGGTAAAAGGACACTGAATGTGCCCTAGCACGCACAAACCACAGACTGGGGACTTTATTAGACATGCCCCTTAAAATGTTCTTTTGCTGGCATAAAAAAAATCCAGCACACCTACCTTCTCTCCCAGCAGAAGGCTTCCTCAGCAATGAAAGAGGAAGTGAACAGAGCTCCATTCACTTCCTCCTTTGAAATCCCGTGAGACTTCATTGTGTGGGAAATTTTTTTAAAAACACAGGAAAAGTTTTGTTCTTTTTTAAATGCAGGAACACACTTTAAAACTTACAAGTAACATGAGGAGGGCCATAAAAAGGGTGTCACTTACCTGGATGTTGCAATCTCACCAGGAAGTGTTCACGCCAGACCAGTCATTGACACTGCATTCAAATGAGTTCAATGGAGCAAGGTTTCACACACTGGCAATGCCAGCACTAAAGCACCATGGGGGATCAATTGGCAGCTTCAGCCATCAATAAAAGTACGGGTTTTGGGTAGGACATAAACGCAAAAGAGTGACATCATCTAATATGTGTGCCCTTTCACATTTATGTGGCATTGTTATGACATTGTATTTAGTGCGTCTGATAAGTGTGAAAAGGTACTGTTTGCAATTGTTCAAACCTGAGATGAGCAAATTGATCATGCTTAGTTTGCACTGGAGCCAGAAGTATGTATTTTAGGGAGAAATGATTATTAATACTTCAAGCCATAGGTTTCTTTTGTGGTTTTTTCCGGGTAGTGAGGCTGTATTCTAGAAGGGTTTATTCCTGACATTTCACCTGCATCTGTGGCTGGCATCTTCAGAGAAGGGTGTGTTGGGTTTATATACTGTGAAGATGTAAATTAGCATGTAAATTGGTGTATTCAGTTATTGTATGTTCAGTTCTTAGGGTGGGAGGATATGTGAGGGGGATTAGTATCAATTTAGCTCATGATCCATTGTCTGCTTGGAGTCCCCCTGTCCCTGGGTGAAGTTCATTTGCATGTGTTGAGTTTCTATTTTGGTGTTTTTCAAAACTGGTAGCCAAACGTTGTTTACTTTTAGTATTTCTTCTTTCCTGTTGAAGTTGTCCAGGTGTTTGTGGATTTCAATAGCTTCCCTATGCATTCTGACCTGATAGTTGTTAGTCTGGTCCAAAATGTCAGTGTTTTCAAATAGCATTTTGTGCCCAGGTTGGTTTATAATGTGTTCTGCTACTGCTGATTTTTCTGGCTGGCCCAGTCTGCAGCGTTTCTCATGTTCCTTGATTTGTGTTTGTACACTGCATTTTATGGACCCTATGTAGACTTGTCTGCAGCTGCATGGTATGCAGTAAACTCCTGCGGCTGAGAGAGGGTCTCTTTTGTCCTTCGCTGTGGGCATTATTTCTTGAATTTTCTTGGCTGGTCTGTAGATCATTGGGAGGTTGTGTTTCCTCATCATTTTCCCTATTCTGTCTGTGACTCCTTTGATGTATGGTAAAAATACCTTCCCTTTGGGTAGTTGTTTTTCTTCACTCCTGTGGTTTTTCCTGGGTCTGGCCACTCTTGTGATGTCTGAGCTGGAGTAACCATTAGCCTGTAGAAGCCAGTTTAGGTGTTTCAGTTCATCCTCCAGGTAGTGGGGTTTGCAGATCCTTTTTACACAGTCTACCAATGTTTTTATTGTGCTTCTTTTTTTTGTCCTGGATGATGATTGGAGTTCTTGTGTAGGTATCTGTCCGTGTGTGGGGGTTTTCTGTATACCTTGTGTCCTAATCATTGGTTTGGTTTTCGGGTGGCCAGGACATCCAAGAATGGCAATGTTCCTTCCTTTTCTTTTTCCATTGTTAATTGGATGTTTGGGTATATGCTGTTCAAATAGTTCAGAATCGTTACTTGTTACATGTTACTTAAAGCCACATCTGCAGTATAGCTTAAAGACCTCTTACACTGCCTCGTAAGAACACACAATAGGTGTCACTTTTAACTTATGGCAACCCTGTGCATTAGAGAACTCCAAGAGCCTCAGCCATAAACAGTCTTGCTCAGGTCTTGTGGGTGACCTTGATGGGAGCAATCCATCTGTAGTGCAGTCTTCCTCTTTTTCTAGTGCATCCCACTTTGTTGTTGTTATGTACCTTTAAGCTGACTCTGCCTTATAGTGGTCTTATCATAGGGTTTTCTTGGCAAGATTTGTTTGGGGAGGGTTGCCATGGCCTTTCCTCTAAGGCTGAGAGAGTGTGGGTCACCAGTGAATTTCCATAGTTGACTAGGGATTCAAACCCTGGTTTCCCAGAGTCCTAGGGCTCATCTACATGGGACAGGATACAATGGCTCCCTGCTGGTGTATCCTGGCCATGAATCACAGCCTGTTGTTTCCCCATTTCCTCCACATAATGGTAGGAGGTCCTGATGGGCACGCTGGCTCATTGCTGCAGCCATTGCCACCATCATTTTCCTCAATGTCTTGAGGAAACAACAAAGCCCCTTGGTCACATGGTAAATCCCATTCTTGAACTGCTACTGGTGGTCATGCTACATTTCTGTGGGGGTAGTATCATGCAGTTATAGTGACATGCAATAGTTCCTGCAAATATGTTACTATGTTTCCTCGATAGTGGAATTACAGTGTTTTTAGATGCTAGTCTGATAAAGCTCTTTGTGCGCATGTGTGTGCACTTGCATTTTTCTTGTGGGTCCCACTTTGTGTAATGCTTTAAAAACTGGTGCTTTTTTAAAAGGTTATCCATGTGTTGTGGTTCTTCTGTCCACTTAATTCATGCTGGTTTCTAGATTTGTGTTCTGGCCTTTCCCCCCTCCCTGCTGTTACAATCTATCACATTTGTTGGAGATTTGAATTGCAGCTGGAAGAAGGAAGCTACTGACTCTCACATATATCCTAATAAGATTTTCTTCTGTCTCTTCTCCCTCTTACCACCATATCTTCTAAATGTCCCAGAATATGACTCACTAGGAGTATAAGTTTCCTTCTCTGACATGGCTACAACAGATTTCATGGCAGATTCTCCCTCCTGCAAAACAGGAAGAGAAGGATTTGGGGTTTGCATTTTGATCATCTGTTTTCTCATGCTTTGTTGATCCTGGGCTTAGCATGGAATCATCTTTTCTCTTACAAGCTGAAAACAAAGATAATTTCATCTTTTTCTCAAGCAGGCTACAGGGCAAAGAGTGGGGTCATTACACAAATGGTGTGTTAAATGTGACCTTATATCTCTTGCATGCACAAATTGTGTGTAAAATCCAACTTTCTTCATAAAAGGTTTGGAAACTTCCACTTTTCCAACTGCAGCCTGCTTGTTAACTGGGATGGGCTGCAGTGAACACACAACTTCCTGGTTGCAACAGTTCTGCTGGCTGCCAGTACTTTTCAGGTCACAATTCAAAGTATGATTATGCACTTTAAAGCCTTATGCAGGTCAGGTCCAGGACTGTACTCTCCCATGTGAACCTGCCTCTATTTTGTGATCCTCTGCAGAGGGCCCACCACCCTCGCAGGTACACCTGGTGGGAACACCAGAGAGGGCCTTCTTAGTGGTTCCTCACAGGCTCTGGAACTTCATGAGAGATGCTAGAGTGACACCCTTCTTGCTATCTTTCCACACATTGTTTATTTTGACAGGTCTTTCAAGACTGACTGATCAAGGGGACTGAGTCTTGCAGAATTGTGCTGTACTGTCTATCTGTGATTTGTTTATTTGCTATTTTAATAGCTATGTTTTAAACTGGTTCTGACTTATGGCTAGTTTAATGATATTTTTAATTTTTGCACTTGGTATATTTTAGCTATGTTTCTTTTAACTATTGTAAAATGTGTTGAATCCCAGGGATTGTCTACTCTGGCTGCTTAATCTCAGGCCAATCTGAAGCAGTATGCTCCTGACTGGCCCCAGATCAACCATGACGACACCACAAGCACTGGGCTGAATCTGGTGTAATGGCCATTGTTGTCCAGCTGGGCCAACTTCACATTAGCCTCACTAGCCCATCCCCTGTTTTTTGTGCCACCACTGCCACCTCACCAGCCAAGCAGCTCCCTGCAAGAACCTGACTGATGGTGTTGCTTCTGCTGAGGTTAGAATGGGGTGCCCAGACATGTGGTCAACAAGGAGGGGATCACTCTACCCCCTCCTTGTTGACCACATGGGCATTCCATTCTGACCTCAGCAGAAGCAATGCCACTGACCAGGCTCATGGTCCATAAGGCAATGGCAGAACTCTGACAGGGATCCTTCCCCTGCTCAGTGCAGGGTAAAGGAGATGATGATATGTTTGTGTGTGGCTAACTGGATCAGGATGAATCTAACCCAGTCTAGATGCCCAGACATCAAAAGAAATCAAGGTCACTCCAGAGTTTCCAGGAAATCCCAGAGTTTTCCCTGACTTTGCTTAATTCGGAGCAAAGTCGGGTTAAGGACAAAAAAAGTGGTTCCTCCCTTGAAGTAGCTGTATGTCATCTGGACTGCCAGCAGTGGATTCGGGATGAGTCCACATTTTTTTGTGAGTGTAGACAAGCCCCCAGACTCAAAAAAGGATGGGAAGATGGAATGATGATGACAGAATACAAATAATAAAGGGATACAAAGAACAGACTTATAATTGTTTCTGAAACCTAGGCATTATCTATACAAGGGAGGAAAACCCCACACACACCTAAATCTGGTGTGATAAGGCCACTCAGTAGATGGACTTATCCCCGAATCCCTGGTGCTGTAAGGCCACATGATGTACAGCCGTATTCTGAAATATGGTGTAATAAGGCCACATGCCATATGGTCATATCGGCACTTGGGGATATTGGGGTATTGCCACCCTAACCTGGGTTTTAAAAGCTCACAGTTTGCTCTGGTGTTTGCTGGAAACTCTGGTGTTTCCTGCAGTCTGAATAATGGATTCACCCTGGATTTGGGGCGGGGAGAGGGAGGACAGATGACTGCCTGGCAGGTGCTGCCATTTCCCTCAATGTCAGGTCCAGTTCTTAACCCAAAACAGTGAAAAAAGTTTTTTTCCCTCTGCAGCATGGCCACTGCTGGCATACAGTTGCTTACTCTGAGGCAAACAAGGCACCCAGCCATGTGATCTGGGCACAGAGGAAGCAATTGTATACCAATGTCGATGGTGCTGAGAAGGGAAAAACCTTTCCATCACCATTCTGGGCTGTGAACTGGTTCACATATCCAGGGAAATGGCAGCGCCTGCTGGCAGTCATCTGCCCTGGCTCTGTTAGGGACCTGATGGAGTAAAACAGCAGCAGCAAACCCAAGCAATATGAGGATGCAGGGACATGTGTAGACCATCTACCTACCTGATGACCCAGGGTGTGACAGGTACTGGGACAACTCTGGGCTGGTTCAAGGGTGGGTGTTCATTTGGGCTTTCCCCCCTAATGTAGATAAGCCCCTAGCTGGGCAATGCCATAGGTGGCATACAGAGGGATCCAAATGGGAATAATATCCTGATTTCCACAGCACTCTTCTCTGTCAGATTCAGTCACTGGATTTTACCAAAAACTATCTGCTTTCTTTTTTTCTTTCTTTTTTTTTCTTTTAGCTATGTAATGCATAAAATGTGTTTTTATCCTGCCCAAAGTTCAGACCTTGGCATACTTCTTAGGTAAGCATTCCGCTTTCATGTCACAGTGACCCAACAAGTACAAGAACAGGTTTGGTTAATTATTTTGCACATGAACTTTTAGCAGTGTTGTACAACCAACTGAAGTTGACCTAAATCCATCATGACTACTCTTAGCAGTTGTGATAATTGCCACCATCCTGTGGCTTCTGGTTTAGCTGCCCAGAGATGAGCACATGGAGTTAAATCTTCTCCCCCCTACTCACAGACACATTCTAAATTATATTTATGTGATGCTCCTGGAACAGAACCTCCAACGAGGGGACTAATGCTGACCTCCAGATCTCTCTGTCAGTACTTCCAGATTCTCCACATCTTCTCAAGCCCTATTCCTGTTTATTGATATTACTTACTCCAACTGGTGCTGTCATCCAGTTACAACACTCAGGGGTAAACACCACCTATTTTGTGCACCAGACTGAAGCAAAAATCACATCTGTAACTCTGACTACTTTGTGTCAAGCCCTGCCAAATTTTGGCTTCAGCTGACAGCTGTAATGCACATTTATGGCAACTTCTGGTGAGGTCATAAAGGCTTTGGACTCATCTACATGGGCCATCTGTGGATCTGGCCCATCGCTCCCAGCACAAAATGGGCCAGAGTCCAGATGAGCAAGTCGGCTCATCCCTGCAGCCATCGCTGCTGCCCTCCGCGTCACACTCTATGATGTCAGGAAGCAGGCCCACAGTATGTGAGCAAGGCCCCCTGCATGTGAACAGCCTTGGTCACATGCTGTGGGCCCCTTCCTGGCTATGGAAGAGCAAGGCAGAGGGCAGCTGCAGGGATGGGCCAGCATGCCAGAATGGGCTCCTGTGGTCATGTGGGGCCTGATACATTTTTTGCTGGATGGAATGAATTTTAAAAATGCTGCACTGGCCCTACCCCATCTTCACCTCATCTTAGCCCCATCTTTGCCCCAGGGGTTGTGAGGACTGCCCAGAGGCAAAACAGGGGAAATGCCCTGCATTGTCTGGACTTAAGGGCTTAAAGATGGGGCCAAAACAGGGTAAACAGCCTGTGCAGAGAAGTCCTTTGACAGGAAAAAGTTTCCACATCCCTGGCTGAAGTATGGGAGAGCCCCAAGAGTTCTGAATATGGAAAGGTTAATCAATTGGCATGTAGGGTTAATCAAACAAAGAAAAAACATTGATTTCGTGTAATGAAATGTTTGTTTCCTGCCTTCTCTTAGTAATTGGTGGAGACCTCATAAATGAAAATCTTCACAATTCAGCACTTACTCTGAAATAAAAATGCATGTGAATGTGGGATGGTGCCACAGAATGTGGAATTTTCTGCAAAGGGAACAAGTTTCTTGCACAGAAACAATATTTTTGGCAGAGAAATAATATTGCTATTTTCTATGCAAAAAATACAATTTTTCTTACAAAAGCATGCAATTTTTTTTGCCCAGAATAAGGAGTTTATCAGATGATCCCCTTAAAAATGTTCTTTTCCAGCATAAAAAAATCCATTTTTATGCTGGCAAAAACACGTTTCCCCCCACCCACACACACACACACTTACCTCCTCTCCCAGCAAAGGCAGCTCTGGCAATAAACAGGAAGTGAACAGAGCATCATTCGCTTCCTGTTTTGAAATCCTGTGCAAAATAAAACAAAAAATAAACATGTAAAAGTCACACCAAGCACATACACACACTAAAAATATTTCTAAGAAACCCAGGGAGGGTCATAAATAGTTCATCACTTACCTAGATGTCGTGATCTCACCCGGAAGTGTTCTGGCCCATTGGGCCATTGACTCTGAATTGACAAGATTTAAATGGCCTGAGGTTTCACACACCGGCAATGCTGGCAAAAAAATGGCAGGGGGATCTATTGATGGCTTATGCTATCAATAAAATAGAACACCTGCTGCAGTCTACATAAACGCGAAAGGGCAATGTCATCTTATCTGTGCGCACTTTCATGTTTATGTGGCATCATCATGACGTCATATTTAGTGCATCTGATAAAGTTCTGTGTCTTGAACTGCAAATAGCATTTGAAAACTGTACCACTTTCAACAATTTTCTCACAGAGAAGAGAAAAATGGTGAAATTATTTGTTCTTGCTTGGAAGAATGTACAAGCATGAGAGCATGGGGAAACTCAAAAACAGATCTCCAAAGGGGAAATGTTTCTAAATATTGTCAGCAATGGAATTGTCTCATTCTTCACATTTTACAGGGAAATCATACGGACATTTATTTTAAAGTAAGTCTTAGGACATTTTCAGATGCATAAAAAGTGCTACAGAGAGCTCGGGAGAGGTATGCGCCTGTTTCGCGGCAGGGGTCCAGTTTCTGATGACGACGTCCCTCTCGTTTTACCCTCCATGCTCCCTCCGTGTCACATGGAAGGAAAAGGCGCCACTTTTTATTCATGAAGAACTTCCGTGAGTAAAAACTGGCACCTTTTCCTTCCATGCAACATGGAAGGAACACTGAGGGTAACATGAGAGGGACGGCAGCATCAGAAACTGCCCCCCTGCCGCAAAACAGGCACATACCTCTCCTGAGCCCTCCACAGCACTTTTTACATGTCTGAAAATGTCCTTCTTGTGTTCAAGTGAGTTTACTATCCAGTTATTTTCTACAAGGTCAAATTGGACATTAGTTTACAGACCTTCATGTGGAAGTGGGAATTTTTTGTTTTTGTTTTGTTTTGCAATGCATGTTGGTGGCAAGAGAATTTGTGGAGAACTGGAGCTGAAATGTATAGCAACAAGAGAACAAATCCCAACACAGGGAGCTATGATGGGAGGGTCCTCTGAATGAATGAGATGAGAGAATGTGGGAGCCAATCCCAGCACAGGAAACTGCGATGGGAGGGGTTTTCTCAGAGTATGAACTGGGTGAATGTCAGTTAAGAAAGGCAGTTGGTGTTGGTGTGAAGTCAGCTGAAGTTGAAAGGTGAGGCTGAGTGGTTGAGAGAGTGAGTGGAGGAGTCTGTTGCCCAAAACATAATGAGGATGTCACACATGCACATAAATTTGGTTGAATTAGTCAAGAGACTGAAGTTACAGAGTCCTTATTTCAATAAATATTCTGTCAATAAAAGTAGCAAATACTGGAGTTAAGAACCAGAAACAATGTTATTGCAGAAGATTGAATAGTTGAAGTTTGTAGCTTTGAATATAATAAACCAACCAGTTTGTTTTGTTAAAAGTTCCAGACTCATCGTGCTTTATTCCATTCAATAAAAAAAGGTAATAACCATGCTAACCAACAGAAACCACACTTATACCTAATATATCCACATAAGACTCAGACCCCAGTCCAGATAAGGAATCCTAAGGGGGATCTGAAAGTATGGTGACAGTGACAGGCAGCCAGGCTGAGTGTTGAGGTAAACTTGGCTGGTGATTTTGTTACAAGCCTCATCTGGATTGGGACTGCAGCAGGAAGCTAAGACTAACTATACACTGTGGTCCTGATCTGCCCTTAATTTTGAGTAAGGGAGGGGGAGACATAGTTGTTTGCTACATATTTCAAGTAGCACGTACTTTAATCACAGGAATGCAGTATGAATCTTACAGATATGAATTGAAACAATTTCAGTTTGTTTTCTGTCTATCGGGTTTGGTCTTATTGGAAAGTTTTAGTTTCTAATGGACAAACAAAATCAAATTCATTTATTGATAAATGCTTTGCATTTCAGAGTGTGAGAAATAAAGAGAACACTTCAGAAACACATTTCTCAAGTCAATTTGTACATTAACAGGTTTATACTATGAATGACTATTAAGTCTAGCAAGATCTCTCTTAATTAATTACCATGTTCAATTTTAGATATATATATAATGTGGCATCTCTGGTCCTTTTTAATGGTTGTTGTTTTTTTAAAATTTGGTTTAGTTTAACTGTATTGCTTTTTTTAAAAAAAACACAATAAAGCAGACTTAACAAAACAAGAGTTTATTGCTAAAACGTGAACTTAGGGTACTACACTGGCACAGTAATCTGGGGCCAGTACAGAGCATTATGCTCCAGAGCTGCTCCAGATCGACACAATGCCAGGTACCAGTGCAGATCCATTCCGGAGCAGTGCTACAGTCCAGATAGCCTGATGGGCTGACACCACAGCAGTCCTGCTAGCCCATCCCCCTTGGTGCCGCCACCACGGCCCCCTCACCCACCATCCAAGCAGCTCTCTGCAAGAAACTGGCCATGACTGTTGTTGCTGGTGAGGTCAGAACAGGGAGGCCATGCAATTAATAAGGAGAGGGTAGAGTGGCCCCCTCCTTCTTGATCACATGGCATGGCACCCCATTAGTCTCTGAGGTGCCACAAGACTTTTTCATTTGTTTATTTTTGGCTTTGATGCAACAGACTAACATAGCTACCCCAGGAACATGTTGGACCATAAATTTTGAAACTCTAGAGATTTCTTCTTTAAAGATCAAGTAGAGATTGGGATCCGAAATGTGGACATATAAACAAATTCTTTTGGTCTGCATTTTAATGAAAACTTAGTTGATTTCACTCTGAATCCAACGCACAAATGAACACATAGTTATCTGTCAAAATTTACAATTTTCCAGTCAAAAAATGCATTTACAAGAGGAAATGTACACAAAAATGCATCCATAGAATTAAAATATAGTATAGTAGAAGAAAATACACATATAGGACAAAATACACAAAATTATGTGTAGTAGAACAAATATGCATAAATATATTTATATATTTCATGCAATTGTGTATTTTTTAAATCATGTTCCGGTGACCCAAACATAAGATTCGAAACATGATAAATTTTTGCATCTCTAATGCAAAGAAAATATTACTCAAAGTAGATTAACAATGCCAATTCATTTGCAGCACAAATTCAGGGAAACAGAAATCATGTTCATATTTCTGAGGATAAACCAGATCTGATCTCTCTATATCATATGTAATCTCCATACCACAGAGAAACGTCTGCCTGTCTACACTACAGAAATACAGTAGTTTGGTGAGGCACCAGAGTTCTCTGATACCTAAATACCTCACCAAACTATAAATAACAGGATTCCATAGGATATGACTGTGGTGGATAAAGTTGTGTCAAAGAGCTGTATTTCTGCACTGTAGACAGGCCAGCTTCAGGATGAAACTGTTCCCTATTTGGAATTGTTTGTCTCCAAACTCTCTCTCTCTCTCTCTCTCTCTCTCACACACACACACACACACAGAGAGAGAGAGAGAGAGAGAGAAAGAGAGAGAGAGAGAGAGAGAGAGAAGTCCAACCACTGACAAAGCAAGAGTGTGGTAGGCAAATCCAGGTAAAAGATATAAGTCATCAGGAAAACTACACTATTAAACCACTGGTACTACAAAAAAATAGATGTGTTGCATTATGTCCCATTGGTACAGTAAGATTATTGTTCCATGCTGTATGTGTTGCAGCACATCAGATATATAGCCTCCATCTCAGACAGATCAGGGCCTTACATAGCTTCAAAAACCATCCATGTTTTATGTTTCTCTACACTTAGCTGTAAAAACTGAAGTGTGACAGTACAGCGAGCGCCCCATTTCAACAGACTGAAACTCAATAAATGTATGATGCATATTTTAAAACTGGAACACAGCATATAGAGCGCTGAGATTAAATTCAATTGCTAGTTCAAACTAAAGCAGACCCATTGAATCAGTGAACTTATGTAAGTGTTGACTTACAAAGATCCCACTGATTCTACTGTAGTTTGGACTAGCATCTAGTTTTAGACCCTAGTTTCCTCCATCTTTTCTTTACTTTTTTCAGTTAAAAAAAGGGATGGGTATTCAGGAGACAGCCCTCTGAAAACTACCAGCCATTAAGGAAATCACCTATTCCTCACTGGGCTTGACTACACCTTCACAAACACCAAATCCTCCCTGAATACGGCCTAATAATGCCACACGACATGCAGCCTTTTCCCTGAATATGGTGTGATAGTGACACACTCTGTAGGGCCCTATTTATACCACACTCGGGGAATACCCTCCTTAATCTGGGTTTTAGAAAACTGGGTTAGCTGGAAACTCCAGAGAAAACTGCTTGTGAACAAGCCATCTGCACTGGATTCAGTGGGGAGGAGGGAGAGGAAGGACAAGCACTTCCTGAAGCACCAACATGTTCCCCCTCCTCAGCTCCACTTCTCATTCTGAAAGGCAGAGCTCCCAGGGTACTCAGAACACCCAGCAAGCTCCACCACCACAAGGATAGCTGCCTGTTCTGGCTTCAGAGGGGATAGCTATTGCTAGTGCTTTGCTTTTCCAGTGCAAAATTGCCCCTCTGAGCTCCAGGAAAACCAAATCCCTCTGGGTAGCCACCCAATCTGGCTTCAGAGAGGTGACTCCCCCTGGTGCTTTGCTTTTCCTGGGTGATTGTGTGCCAGAAAATCAAAGCCCCCAGAATAGTCACCTTCCTGGGCAGCTTACTCATGATGGCAGGGTGGGTGCTAATTCTGCCTTCAGCTGGGTGAGTCCCACTGGCACTTAACTTTTCTGGTGCACAATTACCCTGGAAAAGCAAAGCGACAGCAGGACTCATGCAGTCTGAAGATGGAACATGCACTTGCCCCACCATCGCAAGTGAGCTGCCTGTTCTGCCTTCAGACCAGGTGAATCCTGTTGACACTTTGCTTTTCTGGTGCACAATCACTCGGGAAAAGCGAAGCACCAGCAGGATTCACTCAGTCTGAAGGCAGAACGCACGCACTCCCCACCATTGTGAGTAAGCAGCCCGTTCTGGCTTCAGAGAAGGCAAGTACCACTGGGGCTTTGATTTTCTGGCACACAATCATCCAGGGAAAGCAAAGCACCAGTTGGATTTGCCCAGTCTGAAGGTATAACGAACACCTGTCCTGCCATCATGAGAAAGCTGCCCATTCTGGCTTCAGAGAAGGTGACTACCATTGGCGCTTTGAATTTCCTAGAGCTCAGAGTCAAATGTGTGTAACAGGAAGCAAAGTAAAAACCCAATGTAGATTCAGACTTTGGCAGCTGTGGCACTGAAATCTAAGCCAGAATAGTCCAAATTTCAAGCACTGCAGCTCCAGGCCAAAGTCATCCAAATCCCATCAGGATTTTTACTCCCTGTGTAGTCAAGCCCACCGTTCAGTGGAAAATATTCATATTACAGTGGGCCCTTGGTATCCACTAGGATTTGGTTCCAGGGCTCCCTGTGGATACCAAAATCCATGGATGCTCCCATTATATACAATGACATAGTAAAATGGTACCCTTTATATAAAATGGCAACATCAAGGTTTGCTTTTTGGATTTTTTTTTTAATTTTTTTTTTTTATTTTGAATATTTTCAAGCCATGGATGGTTGAACCCCTGGTTGCAGAATCTGTGGATATGGAAGGCCAACTGTATTATGTAGAATATTCTTCTACATTGTCAAGGCAAAAAGCCATCAGATTTCACTAGGCTTTGGGTTTCTATAGCACAGTGGAAAATATGGAGATCAGTTTCAGAAGATGTTTCAAACCAGTAGATCCACATTCTTCCAATTTCTCCCACTACCATTGACAACAATTATTTACACAAGCCATCAATAATCTGGAGATTAGATTGCACTCTAAAGCACAGTAATAATAATTTATGTCATAATAATGGCTGCTTCCTCTAGATATTTATCTCTGTATGGATCTCATTCTGTTATGGATGGATATATTCTCCTCTCTTGCTTTTCTGCTGTTCTGCATAAAAGGCAACTGCCAAATCCCCTATTCTTCTGTTAGGAAGAATAAAAGGCAACTGCCTGTCTCTTATTCTTCTGTTAGGAAGGAAGGAAGGAATTCTGTAAGTTTTGCAAAGTCATTTTTTGGATGCTTAACTTTTCCATCAGTTGATTTAACCTTGATATAACACCATACCTGCATGGACACTAATTAGGGAAAATCCCATCAAGTAACTAGGGTGGGTTTGCAAAGCATTGCCTAAGAGGGAATCTGGTTTAATTATGGTTAACTCCAATGCAGTTATAATGTTAAACTGGGAGGGATGGATAACTACAGCTCTTATGCCACATGCAAGCCTCAGTTTTATTTCATTCTGCTGACATGCAGTCTGACAGACTTCACATAAGGGAATGTGGTTTGGCAGGAAAATGTTATTTGACAGGAAAAGCAAGACTGCCCATCCCTTCATGGCCGTTTTTTTATTCATAGGAAGAAAAACATGATACTGCATCCATAAATACAAAATTTCAACTCAAACGAAATTGTAATGCCAAAGTGAACAACTCTGTTCTATAATACACAGTGAATCAAAAAATATCCACACATTCTGATTTGAACTGCAGAAGGGTCTTTTTTAAAAAAAACAAACAAACTCCCACCCTGGATGTATACCACATCGCCCTTTATCTGCCCTTCTTAAAGAAGTGCCATTAATTTTCCAGTTTCTCCAAGACTAGGTTAGATCCCTGTATTTAAAAGACAAAGGTCTTTTAAATCTTCCACAAATGGGCAAAGGACTGTTTGAGTGAGGAAGGCTTGAGTAAGAGGACCTACACACACGCAGCCAAGGAGTAACCATTAAATCATCTGAACCTGGCCTTTATGAAAGACCCTACTGTTCTCTGATCAGTCCCACATGTACAGCTGAATGTTAACACGCTGTTGATACCAGAGAGTACAGTATGGGGAACAGCAGACTACAGCCAGTCTTGATTGCAGGCAGGAGAGAGTTGCATGTGAAGTCTCCAGCATAATTGTGCTATAAAGCAAAGGGTTTCTCCCTCCTCCCCCCCCCCATGGGAACTGGTCAGCAGCTGTGCGCATGAGCAGATGCAAGAGAGATTATGACTTCCTCACTTCGACAGAGACTAATGAAAGATGTTGTGCTCATGGCAAGAATTAAGCTCTACTAAGAAAGCTAGGAACGAAGTCTAACCTGAACTTGCACTCTTTCTTGCTCCTGTTGCTGCTGGTGTGGCCTCCTGGGCTTCAGTGTGACTCCCCCAGGTACTGTGTAAGTCTTTTGCTCTGACTACATACAGAAACCATTTTGTTAGAAAAGTATACAGATGTAATTGCTGGCATTCAAAAGAGTGTGAGTAGACCGAGTTCCAAACAGCTTTTTTGATAACATCTCTTAGGAGACAAACTTCCTCTCTACAAGAAGAGCTTGTGCAGGTAACTTTATGTAAAAATATGAGCCAACTAAATTTACCGTAATAGCTTCAGAGAAGGACAAGCTATTTATACATTACATAGCTACTGTTCTGACTTGTGTCTTGCCTGATACATGACTGAGAACATGTGTTCCTTTTCTTTGAGTAATACAAAAGTGAACTGCCCTGTTAGGTAAATGTATAGTGAACTGAAAAATAGCCACGTGCTCTGCTTTGAACTGCAAGAAGTCTATCTGACACATACAGACGCTCAGGGAAAAAAAGGAGACCTGTGAGTCTTTCCAAAGTAACCTGGGTATAAGCCTTATTAGACTCAATGGAGCTCACTTCTGAAACAGGCATTTGAGACACTGGCTGACATCCAGTTGGGAATGTAAAATATTGTAAACCACTTTACAATTCTGCCATTTAGGACTGCAGCATTGCACAATGGTCATATTGTCATCGCTGTGCCATTGGAATTATTGCGCAAGTAGAGCGAGTAACATGATTGCTGTACAATGGCCACAATTTGCAATAGTATGGCACTTTTGGGGACAGGTGCCATCACACAACTACAGTACAAGGAGAGAGGGGCAATGGCCTGCAACAGGGCCATAGATCACTGGTAATCCAGAACAGAGGGTACTGGAAAGTCATAGGTGCCCTGCACCTGGTGAGAAAAATCTTTTAATGGTATCTCGTTGTATTGTGAAACATGACAATATATGCAATGGCATTGTGCAATGGCATGTCTTGCCATTCATTCTGTGACAGTGGCATAGCTCTGTCATTCTAAAGTTATACATCATAGCCTGTGATGTAGTATCTCACCCATTACCCTTTTGGACTGGCCGTAACTGACTGGAGGCTCGTGGGAATCTCAGAGCAGGAATAACTTTTCCAAGATCTCCTTACCCTTGAAAAGGGTCTACCCTAAAAATCTTAAAACCTGGATAGGTTGGTATGGGAAAATACAGTCTTTCTGATTTGCAGCTGCAAAATGAGAGATGGGACAGCTCTGCCATCTGGGGTGAACAGCCTTAGCTCAGTAGTAGATTGCATGGTCTCAATGTCAAAGATCCCTAGCATGGTTGTAAGTTTAAAAAGGAGGGGGAAGAAGCAAAGCTTTACACAATATATTTATCATATCATATCATATCATATCATATGGTTTAACCTTTCATCCTATTGACCTGAAGCTACTTAATGATTTTATTGAACCTTGGACATGGCGGCTTCCATGTCAGTGGGGTGGTAAATCTACTCTGGGTTTTAGTCTGAACTTTAGATGAGCAACCCATGGTGCTGAACCTATTCTGGGGGTAGGATGCTGCACTTTGCATAGTTTCTTTAAAATTCAGGCTCAGCTTCAGAGGAGATTCACGGTACCACCGACACATGGGAGCCACTACTGATTAGGTCAATGGGACCCATCAGTTTTATTAATAGAAATATATCATTTGTCATAAGTTCACTAAAGACTTTATCAAATGAGGCAAATAGTGGCAAAAAACTGCATCATTTAGGACAATTATAGCAGAAATGGGGGAAAAAAATCAGATGTCCTCCTCATTTACCTGTTCCTGCTGCATCACGCTGGTGTGAATGAGGTGTCACTTTTTATTGATGGGCTAAGCCTCAATAAAAAAAGATGCCTTATTCATGCCAGTGTGATGCAGCAGGAATGGGTAAGTGATGATGTCTGATAATTTCTGCTCTTTCTGCTATTGCCATGTCCTAATGCTGCAGTTTTTGCCACGTCTGATAAAGTCCTGTGTTATAAGTAGTTGTTAGCACTGTAAAGATTTGCTTTAATATCTCACCCAAATCTTGCACACTAGAAATGAATAATTACTCTGCCCTATAGAGCACCAACCTGAATAGTATCAGCAAAATGCTGGAGTTTGTAGCTGAAGAGCTTTCAGTGAATTGGGGAAATATTTCACTTTTTCAATATTTTCTTTGCATATACTTGGTATAAGGTCTCATTAAAATCAGTGAAACTTAATTTAGAGTCATGCATAAACAAAAGTGGAGGGGTTTGGGGGGATCTCTGAAAAGAAAGAGGTGCTATTTAGCAGTCACAAAATATGAAGTAGAACTATACATTTTCTTCAGGACGCTCCCATCTCCAGCAGGTTTGGAGGGGGTTGTTTTAAAAGCATGCAGTCACATGCAAAATATGTTATGCAGTTGGAAACTAATTCTTTTCTAAGGGAGCAATGAGTAATTTTAGCAATTTTCTTCTTACTGCAAGGAAGTCTTCAAAAATGGCACAGTTTTTGAAAACTGTTCACAGTTCTGGACTTATTCACTGCAAAATTCTTGCTGGAAGAAGCAGGAGTGGTGTTTTTGTACAGGAAACAGCAATTTCTGTGCATAAAGCATGTCTATGCAGACACTATTTTCTACAAAGAAAAGGCTGTTTCCTGCACAGAAACAATTGGTTCCAGTTTTTTCCTAGAATAAGCCCCAAACTGCAAAGTTTCTCAGCAATCCAAGATTCTTTTTATCAGAGATTTAACACCTGTAGCATGCCATTCTTCTTTACAGTTATCCAAATCTCTAATACTGTGTTTTCCATCAGGTCCTTCACTGGCTGGCTTTATATCTTGGCAACCCATGAAAGTGGTCATGATCTGTCTAACACATTCTTGGTAAGTGTTAACTCAAATAATCAGCTGTTTTCTTATATGTTTATAAAACATTTCTGAGTGCTAATGAACAGTGATGGTAAAATAATAGTGCACTTCTGTACTAGTTGTACTTAGAGACATTATTTTAACAGGATGAAATAATTTTTAGTTCATAATAATCTAGCTATTAACTGATATGTAAACCAGTGAAAGAAGTTCCATTAAGGCACCACAAGTTTAATTACCTTAAAAAGTTAAAGAATACAAAAATGATGTGTTGATTAGTGATATTCACAAAGCAGCTTTATATTTGTCTACACAGCGATAAGCAAGCCCTATTATATGTCAGGGGATGATAGGACATTCATTCCCTGGCAGAAGCCAAAAACTGTCTCACCAGACTAGGTAGCAACCCTTTCCCAAGAATACTCTCACACAGAGTGTTTGGCATCCAGAAAACAGGAGGTACTTTAATCTTCAGAGTAGTTTCAGCTATTCACAGTATTTACAGACAAAGTGCTACGCCAGGCATCATAGGATCATAGGAAGAGAATGAACACTGATCTGGCTTTCTTATATACAACTCAGCACAGCATTGGCTTAGAATCATAGAATTGTAGAGTTGGAAGAGACCACAAGGGCCATCCAGTCCAACCCCCTGCCACGTAGGAAATCTTGATCAAAGCATCCCCGACAGATGGCAATTCAGCCTCTGTTTAAAGACCTCCAAGGAAGAAGACCCCACCATGCTCCGAGGGAGTGTGTTCCACTGCCGAACAGCTCTTACTGTCAAAAAGTTCCTCCTAATGTTGAGGTGGAATCTCTATGCCTGGAGCTTGCATCCATTTCTCTGTGTTCCAGTCTCTGGAGCAGCAGAAAACAAGCTTGCTCCATCCTCAACGCAACACCCCTTCAAATACTTAAACAGGGCTATCATATCGCCTCTTAACCGTCTTTTTTCCAGGCTAAACATACCCAGCTCCCTAAGTCTCTCCTCGTAAGGTATGGTTTCCAGACCTTTCAGCATTTTAGTCGCCCTTCTCTGGACATGCTCCAATTTGTCAATATCATTTTTGAATTGTGGTGCCCAGAACTGGACACAGTATTCTAGGTGAGGTCTGACCAAGGCAGAATAGAGCGGCACTATTACTTCCTTTGATCTAGACACTATACTTCTATTGATACAGCCCAAAATCGCATTGGCCTTTTTAGCTGCCGCATCACACTGTGCTTACCCAAGTACATGGTTACGTTGCATCAGATTTCTATGCTACATGGCTTTGTGTTCTAGTAACCCTTCTTGATGCAATCCTTCTCATGCAGCTGTAGCATGATTAGCAGGACTGGCAGTTCATGGAATTGTGGAGTCGGTCATCATGACTCAGCATGATTTCTGCAGTTGTTTGGCCATTTTAAAATTTTGGGTTCAGTAACCAATTCCTGACATTATATCCGTTGCAAGTACTGTACTATATAGTGAGAATAAGCTTTAGAATTTTTTTAAAGACACTACATTTTGTGGAAGTTGAACAAGAATATGTTTAAGTACAGACACCAAACCTTCAAATTGTTGTTGAAATAAACACTTTAAAGCATAGTCTGGTGCTACCACAAAAACAACTGCTGAGAGGAAACTGTGTATCCACAAATGTGTGTCCCACACTTCCACTGATTTTAATGCAATATTAGTTGTATGTGACTACTGGCATCTTGATAGTAGCATGTGAAGTTGTAAATTAACCCTACATTTTGTAGATCTCATGTTGGCCACTGTGGAGTTTGGTATTCCCTTCTACCATACACCGAGACCCATGTGCCCCCATGGAACTACCATAGAGTTGCTGAAGCTACGTTCATGACCATTTATGCCTGGAGGAGAGGGGAGGGATCACAGAAGCAATGTACATCAGCCACTGAGACCTCCCAAGGGTCCTGGTAGACCTCAGTGGCTGATGTAGTTGCTTCACTGTCATAGCCACATTATTTTGCAATCATACCTTTAAAGGTATGAACGGCCAGGGAGAGGGCTTCAGTGGCTCTGTGGTAGATCCAGAATGGTGGTAAATGGCTCAATGTGATGTAATTCCACATGCCAAACTATGATGCTGTGCAGCGACATGAAGGATTGCAGCTTATATGTGTTTGTTTTTAGGCAGAAAGAGAAGTTTAAATATAAGAAAGAGACATCTAGGCAACTAATTAGGAATCACTTTCAACTACTTTTACTTTTTGTAAAAAAAAGAAAAAAGAAAGAAAAAGACATTACCTTTTATAGATTGAAAGATGTTGTAAACTTCTCTGGAAAATCATCAGGAGAACATGTGAAATATTTTCAGACATGGATCTCTATTTGATAATCCATTCCATTCACTTCAGTTTCACACTGATTTGAACCTGAAATATGGTGAGGGGAGGGGAAAGCAATACTATTCAGCAATAGGATACCTATGAAGGAGCCCCATAAAGAATTAGCCTTTTATTGTACAATGTTGTCTGGTCCAATTAGTAGCCATTCTCCAACATCATTCCAGCCCTGTTACTAGAGGTCCTTCTAAATGGAGCTACCAGTGATTGAGCAGAGGATTTTCTGTAGGGATGGACTGAGAAATTTTCCTTGCCAGAGCAGAGCAATGAATTTTACATTTCCATGTTACTCCACGGTTCAGCTCTAAGGAGATTTTCAGACCGCGTTTCAGCGTGCCTAGTGCGGGAGGAACTTTCGGGACAGGGACGGCGGTCTTGCGCGGCAGGGGTGTGTTTTTGGACGCCGTTGTCCCTCTCCCGAAACCATCCGTGTCACTTCCGTGAAGCTTCAGAAGCCGCAGAGCCATATTTTAATCACGGAGGTTGCCCGTGATTAAAATATGGCTCTGCGGCTTCCAAAGCTTCACGGAAGTGACACGGATGGTTTCGGGAGAGGGACAACGGCGTCCGAAAATGCCCCCCTGCCGCACAAGACCGCTGTCCCTCTCCCGAAAGTTCCTCCCACGCTAGGCACGCTGAAACATGGTCTGAAAATCTCCTAAGATTAAAAAAAAAAAAAGCAAGGTGCAGTCCTCTGGATCACACTCACACAGGCAGCTCTTTAGTCAGTAAAGACAGAGAGCAACCATGAAATCTTTATTCCACTGGACTTTATTTATTTATTTATTTATTTATTTTAGGTATGTATACCCTGCTCTTCAGTCATGAAGGCTCTCAGAGCAACTTACAAATTGTTAAGCAATAGCACCTATACCTCTACAGCACTTTTATAAAGCACCAGGCACTAAGCAGTTTCCAAAGCGTGTTAGCTAATTGTCCCCAAAGCTGGGTACTCATTTTACTGACCTATGAAAGGATGGAAGGCTGAGTAGTGAAATCTTAATTTAAAGTGAAATGTTAACATTTCTCCCCTTTACTGGGCCTGTAGTCTCCATTTGGCAGGTACAGAGAGACACAATTGCCAACACACTGGCCCAGTTTTGGGTTTTTTTAATGTTCATTTTCTTCCCCGTCCCCTATTTTTTATAGCCTCTGGTCTGATTAAGAGTTCTGGAGAACCCCTGCAGAACTATATCATTTTAGTGATCCCTATAAAGTGATACTCAGTTCTGATTTTTCTTTTTACTTATGCAGTAAATGGCTTTTCTATCATTATTATTTGCTAATAGGGAAAAATGGGAACTGTATTGTGGATGTCATGAATTAAGCACTAACAGTTAAAACATTTTTCTTCTCTCCAGGACTTGTCCATGCTTACTTCTAGCCTGGTACCTACTGCTAATGGCACCTATTGCTAAAGCCACTTTAGTCAGCTACAAGCCCAACATTGTCCTCCTCTTGGCTGATGACCTTGGCATTGGGGACATAGGCTGCTATGGAAACTATACAATCAGGTAAAAGGCTTCAGGAAAGATGCTGTATTCTAGATGCACAAAATAGCCTGTAAAGTCAGCAGGGCCTCTGTTCACAAGGGAGGGACATTATTGCACTAGAGTGCACAAGCTCCATACATCCACACTAGCTGTACCCAACATAACATATGCCAGTGGTGCATTAAGGGTGAGTCACTCTATTGCCTTCCCCCTGCTGCTGCCTGATGACTGCCTGGGTCCCATCACTGTGGCAGCAGGGTTAGTGAGGTGATGATGTGACCCCCTGGGCAATATCAAAACCCATATCAAAAGTTGTTCTAGTTCTGTAACAGAGTAAATAATGTCTACTATTCCAAAAACCCAATTAATTAGTGGGGAGGTCCATCTTCACTGACCCAATTCTTACAAAATAAACCATCTATATATTTATATCTGTATCTATCTCTCTGGCTTTTCTTCGCAAACAAAGACTCAGGAAGGACTCATCCCGCACTTTCTAAAAGCACGCTGATGACTAAAAAGGCCAATCCGAGATAAACAAGTCCGGTTGCAGAAAGCACAGCAGAGGGTCTCCTTGGGTGATGTTTCCGGGTTGTGATTTTTTCTGCGTTGTTGTTTCTCTTCAAGACTTGTTCGGCATGAGTTCTCAAATAAAGCTGCAGCATTGTGGATAGTGCATCTCCATGCCTCCCGATGTGAAGCCAGGGCAGACCATTGTTGGTGATCAATTTGGCCAAGCCTGAGATGTTGTTTCAGGGAATCCTTGTATTGATTTTTTTGGAGTGCCCCTCTTACGTTGACCAGTGGCAAGTTCACTGTTGAGTACTATTTTTGGGAGGCGATGGTCCTCCATTCTAGAAACATGCCCTGGCCAGCGCAGCTGTGTTCTCAATATCATGGCCTCAATGCTGGTGATCCCTGCTTGCTCAAGGACAGCAACATTTGTCACATAGTCAGTCCAGTGTATATTAGGATTGTGCGTATATAGCGCTGATGAAAGGGTTTGAGGAGTCGTAAGTGTTGGCGATATGTGACCCATATTTCAGACCCGTAATGGAGAATAGACAGTGCAATGGCTCTATACATACTGATTTTTGTGCTTCGCCTCAGGTGTTTGTTACTCCAGACTTTTTTGCAAAGTCTTCCAAATGCGCTATATGCCTTTGCTAATCTGTGATCAATCTCTTTGTCAATCTTGGCATCTGAGGAGATGATGCTGCCTAGGTAGGTGCACTGCTGAATGGACTTAAGCACAGATTTGCCTACAGCAATGTGGGGATAATGGTGTTCGTCCTGTGGTGCAGACTGGTAGAGAACTTCCGTTTTCTTCAGGTTGACTTCCAGCCCAAACAGCTCTGCAGTTGTTACAAAGCAGGATGTTAGATGCTGCAGAGCTGCTTCAGTGTGGGCAACAAGGGCAGCATCATCAAGCTGGTAGCCCTCTTGGAGGAGAAAGTACAGCAGCTGGAGACACGGGTAGCTACACTTCAACAGATTCGTGAGCAAGAGGTTTTCCTGGACAGAACAGAACGAACAGTCTTGGATGGGGACCGCACAGAGGAAGTGGCTGTGGAGGAGAGGGTCACTTCACGGACACAGGAAGTAGACAGCTGGAGGAATGTCACACACAGAACAAGAAAATCCAGGGATTCTTCGAGCAGCTTGCAGCTACAGAATCGATTCGAAGCCCTTTCCCTTATCAAGGACAACGAGGAAGAACAGCATGGACAGACTTCAGGGGTAGAGCAGGGGACCTTGGGAGGACCACCGCAAGGAACAGTAGCTGCGAAGCCTCAGCGGAGGCATGTGGTGGTGGTGGGGGACTCCTTGCTGAGGGGTACAGAAGCAGTGGTATGTGGGCCTGACAAGATGACTCGGGAGGTGTGTTGTCTCCCTGGGGCAAAGATCTGTGATGTGACCGAGAGGCTGACAAGACTCGTCAAGCCTACGGATCATTACCCCTTCCTTTTGGTCCATGTGGGAACCAATGATACTGCAAGGCACAGCTTTCCCAAGATCAGAAGAGATTATGAAGCCCTGGGGAGGAAGCTGAAAGAAATGAACGCACAGGTGGTCATCTCGTCTCTTCTGCCAGTTGAAGGGCATGGTCCAAGAAGGGAGAGGAAAATAGCCAACGTAAACAACTGGCTCCGTAGATGGTGTCGCCGAGAACAAATTGGATTCTTGGATCATGGACTGCGCTTCCATGCGGGGGGACTTCTGGCAAGAGATGGGGTGCATCTCACGACAGTTGGAAGAAACATTTTTGCCAACAGTCTCAAGAATTTGATCAGGAGGGCTTTAAACTGAGTCAAATGGGGGAACGAAACAGTATTCTGGAAGGCAAAAGGGCTGGAGAAAATAGTCAAACTGTCATAGAGGGAACAAGGCAAACAGCGCAAGGACCCAACAGTGGGAGGCAAAAAAACTTGCACAGAGAGCAAGTAAAGGGAACACATGGTCTCAGATGTCTCTACACTAATGCACAGAGCATGGGAAATAAGCAAGATGAACTTGAACTCCTCGCACTACAAAACAAATATGATATAATAGGCGTTACTGAAACCTGGTGGGACGAGTCTCATGATTGGAATGTAGGAATAGAGGGGTATAACCTTTATAGGAGAAACAGGCCAAACAGGAAAGGAGGAGGAATAGCATTATATGTCAGGGATATTTACACCCGTGAAGTGATCCATGACATCAATACTGGAAGACAGGTGGAGAGCATCTGGATAAAAATTAAAGGGGAGGGAAACAACAGGGATGTTATTGTGGGACTCTACTACAGACCCCCAAATCAGACGGAGGAATTGGATGTTGCCTTTCTAGAACAGATGAACATATATGCAGAAAGGAGAGATGTAGTAGTGATGGGTGACTTCAACTATCCTGATATCTGCTGGCAATCTAACTCAGCCAAAACTACAAGGTCTAGCAAATTCCTTACATGCCTGGAAGACAATTTCATGGTCCAAAAGGTGGAAGAGGCAACAAGGGGGTCAGCTATTTTAGATCTGATCTTAACCAACAGAGACGACCTGGTTAATGGGGTGAAAGTGGTGGGATCCTTAGGTGAGAGTGATCATGTTCTCCTGGAGTTTGTTATACAATGGAAAGGAGAAGCCAGGCATAATCAGACACGCATTCTTGACTTTAGGAGAGCTGATTTCAATGAACTCAGGGAAATACTGGGGATGATCCCATGGTCAAGAATACTAAAAGAGAAGGGACCTCAAGACGGATGGGACTTTCTCAAAAGGGAGATACTGAAGGCACAATTTCAAACAGTACCATTGAGGAAGAAAAATGGGAGGTGTCTCAAGAAACCAGGATGGATGACTAAAGAACTTTCAATGGAGCTAAGTTTTAAACGGAACATGTATAGGAAATGGAAAAGGGGGGAAATCACCAAAGAAGAATTCAAACAGATAGCGAACACGTGTAGGAGTAAAGTCAGAAAAGCTAAAGCGCAGAATGAGCTCACGCTTGCTAGGGAGGTTAAGAACAATAAAAAGGGTTTTTTTGGGTATGTCCGCAGCAAAAGGAGGAAGAAGGAAATGATAGGGCCGCTACGTGGAGAAGATGGCAAAATGCTAACAGGGGACAGAGAAAAGGCAGAATTACTCAACACCTTCTTTGCCTCAGTGTTTTCAGAAAAGGAAAAGGAGGACCAACCTGAGGAGAATGGAACAGAGGACACAATAGGGGAAATCCAGCTCAAAATAAGCAAAGAGGTAGTACAGGAATACCTTCTTAATCTAAATGAATTTAAATCTCCAGGACCAGATGAACTACATCCAAGAGTATTAAAAGAGCTGGCAAATATAATCTCAGAGCCATTGGCAATAATATTTGAGAACTCCTGGAGAACAGGAGAAGTCCCAGCAGACTGGAGGAGGGCAAACGTTGTTCCCATCTTCAAAAAGGGGAAAAAAGAGGATCCCAACAACTATCGTCCAGTTAGTCTGACATCAATACCAGGGAAGATTCTAGAACAGATCATTAAACAGAGAGTCTGTGAACATTTAGAAGGCAATGCCATAATCACAAAAAGTCAGCATGGGTTTCAGAGAAACAAGTCATGCCAGACTAATCTGATCTCTTTTTTTGATAAAGTTACCAGCTTGGTAGATGAAGGGAATGCTGTGGACATTGCATACCTAGATTTCAGTAAGGCCTTTGACAAGGTTCCCCATGACATTCTTGCAAACAAGCTTGTAGAATGTGGGCTAGACAAGTTAACTGTTCAATGGATTTGTAATTTGTTGACCGGCCGAACCCAAAGGGTGCTCAGCAGTGGCTCCTCTTCATCTTGGAAAGATGTGACCAGTGGGGTGCCACAGGGTTGTGTGCTGGGCCCAGTGCTATTCAACATCTTTATCAATGACTTGGATGAGGGAATTAGGGGCATACTTATCTAATTTGCAGATGACACCAAATTGGGAGGAGTAGCTAATACCCTAGAGGACAGGATCAAAATTCAGAATGACCTGGATAGACTGGAGAGCTGGGCCAAAGCTAACAAAATGAAATTCAATACGGAGAAATGTAAAGTACTGCATTTAGGGCGGAAAAATGAAATGCATAGGTATAAGATGGGAGAGACCTGGCTGAATGAGACTACGTGCGAAAGGGATCTAGGAGTCCTAGTAGACCACAAGTTGAACATGAGTCAACAGTGTGATGCGGCAGCTAAAAAGGCCAATGCAATTTTGGGCTGTATCAATAGAAGTATAGTGCGTAGATCAAGGGAAGTAATAGTGCCACTCTATTCTGCCTTGGTCAGACCTCACTTAGAATACTGTGTCCAGTTCTGGGCACCACAATTCAGAAAGGATATTGACAAATTGGAGCGTGTCCAGAGAAGGGCAACTAAAATGGTGAAAGGTCTGGAAACAATGCCTTATGAGGAGAGACTTAGGGAACTGGGTATGTTTAGCCTGGGAAAAAGACGGTTTAGAGGCGATATGATAGCCCTGTTTAAGTATTTGAAGGGATGTCACGCTGAGGATGGAGCAGGCTTGTTTTCTGCTGCTCCAGAGACTGGAACACGGAGCAATGGGTGCAAGCTCCAGGAACAGAGATTCCACCTCAACATGAGGAGGAACTTTTTGACAGTAAGAGCTGTTCGGCAGTGGAACACACTCCCTCGGAGCGTGGTGGGGTCTCCTTCCTTGGAGGTCTTTAAACAGAGGCTGGATGGCCATCTGTCGGGGATGCTTTGATTGTGATTTCCTGCGTGGCAGGGGGGTTGGACTGGATGGCCCTCGTGGTCTCTTCCAACTCTGCAATTCTATGATTCTATGATTCTATGATTCTATGATCAGCAAAAAGCAGCTCATGGACTATATAGTTTAGAGTCTTAGTGCAAGCCCTCAGATGGCTTAAGTTAAATAAACTACCATCAATACGGTAACGTACATGGATGCCGTCGTCTTCTTCGAGCTCTACAGTAGCCCTTTGGAGCATCATGTTGAAGAAGATTGTAAATAAAGTTGGAGCAAGAACACAACTTTGCTTCACTCCATTTGTTATTAGAAAGGGCTCTGAAAGAGCATCGCCATATCTGGGTTGACTGTGCTGGTTCTCGTGTAGCAAGATAATCGTTTTAAGGAATTTGGGGGGGGGCATCCTAGTCTTTCCAGGATCTGCCACAGACCTTTTCTGCTCACAGTGTCGAAGGCTTTGGTGAGGTCGACAAATGTTACATAGAGTCCCTTGTTCTGCTCTCTACATTTCTCTTGCAGTTATCTAAGGGCAAATAACATATCTGTAGTATTCCTATTGGCTCTGAAGCCACATTGGCTTTCAAGAAGAAGTTCTTCTGCAATACCAGGAACTAATCTGTTCAGGAGTATCCTTACAAGGATTTTTCTAGCAATAGAGAGCAGTGTTATATCTCAATAGTTTGAGCAATTGGATTTTGCTCCTTTTTTCTTGTACAAGGTGATGATGACTGCATCTCGGAGATCTGATGGCAGTTCCCCTTTTCCCCAGCAATTCACAAGGAGTTGGTGGAATTTAACATGGAGTACATGAGCTCTGTGTTTCCAAACTTCAGGTGGGATTCCATCAATCCCAGCTGCCTTGCCGTTTTTCATCTGCTGTATGGCCTTAAGGCTCTCTTCCAAAGTGGGAGCTATGTCCAGTTCATTTTTCATTGGTTTTTGTATCATATGTTGGATAGCTGAGCCTTGGACTACTCAGTTGGCACAGAAGAAACTTTGAAAATGTTCAGCCCATTGATTCAGGATGGAAGCTTTATCAGTAATCAGTGTTTGACCATCTGTATTGTATAAGGAGCTTTGGACCTGATAAGTAGGTCCAAACACTGCTTTAAGAGCTTCGTAAAATCCTCTAAGATCACCCAGATCTGCACAGCATTGTGTCTTTTCTGCTATATTGATCCACCACATGTTCTGCATGTCTCATGTTGAATTTTACTACATGGCTCATGTTGAAGTTTACTATATGTGAGACAGAAAGCTGCTTTTCTTACATGCCAAGTTGGCTGGGCGAGGTATGCATGGTGAGCAGTTCTCTTCTTTGCCAACTGCTCCTGGATCTCTTTGTTGTTTTCATCAAACCAGTCTTGATTTTTTCTTGTGGGAGAACCCGAGGGATTCTTCTGCTGACTGGAGGATACTGTTTTTGATATGTTGCCAAAATACTGTAGGAGAAGGATCTGTAGGGTGGTCTTCAAGTTTTGTTTGCAGATTTACCTGGAAGTTGTCTCCCATGGTAGCTTGTTGAAGATTGTTGACTTGGAGTCTCCTCTTTAAGATGCTACCCCTGTTCGGTTTGAGCTTAAGATGAAGATTTAATTTACATCTTATGAGGCGATGATCTGTTTGGCATTCTGCACTGGGCATCACTCAAGTATGAAGGACATCTCGAATGTTTCTCTAGCAGACTAGAACATAGTCAATGAGGTGCCAGTGTTTAGATCAGGGATGCATCCAGGCTGTCTTCAAGCTATCTTTCTGCTGAAAGATAGTGTTTGTAATAGTCAGCTGTTGTTCTGCACAGAACTCTAGGAAGAGGTGTCTGTTATCATTGCAATTTCCAACACCATGGTTGCCTAAAACACCTTTCCAGGCTATATATATATATATATATATATATATATATGTATAAGGCTTGGGTATGTTTCCTTTCCCAGTGTGATGATTGTCAGTTTAGGAAACATACCCCACCAATCCCCTCACTCCCTCAGCCAGTTATCACCCACATGCAAATTCCCTCTCCACCTCACAGTCCACTCCTGCCACTCAATCTGCATCTACATCCCCAGCTTCACAAGGACCCCTCCCTCCTCTCATTCCCTCAGCCAGTCACCACCCACAAGTTAAAAAAATGCAACATTTTTTCCCTAAAATAATACCATGTAGCTGAACCGTGTGAAGGGAACACTGCCATTCCAAGCTCCATGCTGCAACCTCCACTTGAAACCCCAGCAGGGCACATAACATTATATGTTATGCCAGGCACATCTATACTAATAATAATAAGAAGAAGAATACAATTACATCAGTAGCTCTTAACCTTTTCTTTACCAGGGACCACCTTTAAATATATTTTGTTGCCATGGACCCCCAAGACTTAACTCAAGATTTAAAACCCTAACAACAACAACACAATTATACCAGTGGTTCTTAACCTTTTCTTTACCAGGGACCCACTTTAAATATCTTTTGTTGCCATGGGCCCTCAAGATTTAACTCAAGATTAAAACTCTAATAATCATAATAACAATAATACCCGATAACAACAACAATAATACAATTACAGCAATGCCTCTTAACCTTTTCTTTACCAGTGGCCCCTTTAAATATCTTTTGTTGCCATGGTCCCCCAAGGCTTTAGATGACGATAATAATAATAATAATAATAATAATAATAATACACCATCCATGAAATCTTCTCTCAGAAGCACAGGAGCAGGAGGGAAGACTTTTCTCCTGCTTCTTCCTGCAAGTTTGTGGCTGTAGTGGATTGAGTGGCAATGCACAGGCCAAGCCAGCCAGCCATCCTTTGCCTTGGCTCCTGTCACTTAGTCACTCCACTGCAGGTAGGAGGTGGACTGGTCAGCCTTCAAGCCTTCACGGACCCCCTTTGAGGACATCAAGGACCCCTGAGGGGTCCCCGGACCCCAGGCTAAGAACCACTGGTCTAGATACTTGGCGAAAGTAGCATGCAAAAGCTCTGCCTTGTTTAGAGAAGAGGGGGTCCAGGGACCCTTGTCTACACTTGTCAAAACAAAAATGAATAGAAAAGGGAGCAAAGGAATCTCTCCAGCAAGGGGCAGAATGGTCACCTCTAACTTTTTCATGAGTCTTTGGACTCACCTTTGCCCCGCCCACAAACTGTGGAGCCTCAGCCTTCTGCTCATACACCAGCTGCCCTTCAAGGGCAGCATGCTGGATTCCCATTGGGGGGAGGCTGGCAGCCAATGAGAGCCCACTTTGCTCCATTATATTCCCCCTACCTCACCAGCTTTGGTTCCTACCACCACCCAAAGGTTTTTGTTAGCAGGCAGCAGCCTGTCCCATGCAGTATTTGCAAAGAAAGGCTTTCTCCCCATGGAAATTAGAGCTAGGGGCATTCAGAGGACCCCAAGGGGTCCCCTAAGGAGGAAAAAGAGGGCCTGGAACCCCATGGTGGCCTCCTACCTCCTTCCCACCCCTTTCCAGGTTTTTTTCCCAAGCCGGTAAGTTCCTCAGGGCAGAGGGTGTTCACTCAGTATAGGGTCACAGAGAGTCACCTGGCATAGCCTGGGGACAAACTAACCCAGGAGTAGCCAAAACAGCAGAACTGCACAGCAGAAAGGACACAAAAACAAAGGCTTCAGCTAGAAGCCGTTTCACAGCTCTGACCCACTTTCACACACAAAAAGACTTACAGACAGCAAGGTTTATCACAAAATATCTGGAGGTCTTTATCTTCCATTTCAGCAAGGTAGAACATGGGGGAAAAGAAGAGGGTCCAACAGAAAACACCATTATAGGTTTTTCAGGGGGGGGTCAGACTGTGAGTCCGTGTTCGGGAACAGTTTATTCCTGACGTTGCACCTGCATCTGTGGCTGGCATCCCCATGCTAAGCCGTGAATAGATTGCCCATTCTGTTTCTGTCTTGGAATGACAGGCAAGTGAAAAGATGCCCCGTTATGCTTGTGTGATGTAGCATCAGTGGAAGGTCCATGCCAAACACTTCAGGGTGCGATCAGGACAATGAGGTAAGTGACACACTATTTTGTACTCTCCTTAGGTTACTTGAATTTTTAAAAGTATGTTTAGGTGCTTGCTGTAACTTTTTGACTTGTATTTTTTAAAAAATTTGAATTTCCTGCGTGCTCATCCTCTTGCAAGAATGGCCTGAGATTTCAAACCAGGAATTGAATGCAGCTCTGAGAGAGCTGCATTCACTCCTGGGCTGCTGAGGGGAGAGGATGGACACAGAAAAGGTACATCTGAAAATGTTTCTTTTTATAGCAGAGAAGATTGCAAGATGGGGACACTATTTTTGTCCCCGTCTGATAATCTCCTTACTCTCCACCATTGTGCTTGCTGGATGTAGGCCTTTCACTTCTGTTTTCAATTAGCTGCTCTTGAGCATTTATGTTAAGCTATGTTTAGTCTTAACTACGGATTACTGCAACAACCCACGTTGTTCTATTGTGCCAGTGGGCTTGTCTAGATGAGAAGATATACTGTATATTCCTGCATACAAGACTACTTTTTAACACTTGAAAATCTCCTCATAAGTGGGGGGGGGGTCTTATACCCCAGTAGATATTTTACCCTGCTGTGAGAATGATTGAAGTGTTAAATGGTCTGGGCAATTTTCCCAGCAGATCCTTCCTCCTGCTGTGAGAATAACTGCTTTGCCTTTGAAGAGTTAAATGGCCCTCCATTTAGCTCAGGAGAGTCAAAATTATGTTTCTTTTCAGGACAAGTTAGCCTAAAATTAGAATTTCTGGATTTAAACTTATCATTTTGCATCAAGTTTTGTCTATGGTGAAATTCTCTTGTCTGCCAATGTGGCTCTAAAATCATTAATGTGCTCATTCATTAATGTGCTCATTCAAAAATTTGGGATTTGATAGCTTCATATTAACCAACTTACAGTATTAATGCAACATTATTTTCCAAAGATTGACCACCACAGAAATTTTTCAAAGTATCCCATGCTTTTTTAGTTGTTCTCAGTCCTTTAATTTCACAGACTATTCCATCATCTACAGCCACTGAGCTGGCTGGCTGGTGGGAGACAGGCTTTCCAGCCAGGTGGCTGGCTGGCTGGGGGGGGGGCAAACTCTATATTTTAACTTAAAAATTGGGGAGTCATCTTATGCGCCCAGTCGTCTTATACGCCGGAATATACAGTAATGTGGATTGCTGCACATTTACACAAATTCACAGCAGCATTCATTTGTCTCCATGGTCCTTTGGTAAAATTCCTGGTATGTAAAGCTATCCGTGTTTGAAGTTTGCACACAGCTGTGCCTGCAAATCAAGATGGTGGCTGAGAGTGAATTGCTTGAGTTATTATTCTCCATAAGTTGTTGTCACTGCACAGTATTTTCTAACTGCTAATCAAAGGTGTGACCTTCCACTTAAAAAGCAGTTTAAGGACTTTTTCAGATGCCCCTTACCACGCAAGAAGCCTCCGTAACAGCAATGAAGCTGCTGCACGGCAGGGGGGGTCCGTTTCGGATGACGCTGTCCCCCTCTTGGCGTCGTCCGTGACTCTTCTGGGTAGGATTGAGGGCGGCCGCACCATTTTTTATTCACAGAAATTGTCCATGAATAAAAAATGGTGCGGGCGCCCTCAATCCTACCTGGAACAGTCACAGATGATGCCGAGAGAGGGACAGTGTCATCCGAAACGGACCCCCTGCCACGCAGCAGCTTCATCACTGTTACGGAGGCTTCTTGCGTGGTAAGGGGCATCTGAAAAAGTCCTTAGTCACCTCAGTGCAGCAAAAAAGTGCACGATCAGCAACACGAAACTCCAAATGGCACTTCTAGGTACTTCATTGCCAGCAAGCCCATCCCCCATGCATATCCAACCAATCAGCTTTCTGCCTTTACCAAGAATGTGCTGCACTCCAAATTGGATGTCCAAATGAGTGGGAATATGCATTTCTACACATTATTTTAACAACCTTAGGAAAAGTCACAAAGCCTTTCCCCCTGCAGTATTTGGAGTTTTTGGCCCCCCTCATTCTGAATAAGGTGAATCACCACTGGATCTCGTTGAGACAAAAGGTGCTCTCTGCTAATTCTATTAGGATTATTTTCACCATCTAGACAACCCCTAAAAGTTGTTGTAAAGCACCTTGAATGGTTTGTTTCTTTGTGAAGTAGAAAGGATAGAAGTATCTCTAATCAATTAAAATAGAAATGTATAAAATCATTGATCATCATTAATCTAATGGTTATATCAGAAAATTCAAGCATATTGCCTATAGTATATACTATCTCGTGACCACAGTATCTTGTGGATAAAGATTTCGGCTGCATCTGCACTCAGAAATAATCCAGTTTGACACCTCTTTAGCATGACAACATGACTGAACTCTACGATTCTATGATCTATGACTATGGCTGTATCTGCTTTGCAGAAATAATCCAATTTGACACTGCTTTAACTGCCATGACTCAATGCTATGGAATTCTGGGATCCACAGTTTTGTGAGATATTTAGCCTTCTCTGTCAGAGAGCTCTGGTGCCACAGCAAACTACAAATCCCAAGATTCCATAGCATTGAGCTGTGGCAGTTAAAGCAATATCAAACTGGATTATTTTTGCAGTGCAGATACAGCCATAATCACGATGTAGAACAGAAGCACTGAACCTGATGCTGAGTTAGTCATTATTCATTTTGGTCTCACAAAGCACAGAATGGCCAGGGGGGTGCTGCAGCAACTGTATTGTAGGTCCAGATGTCAGTGAATGGTCAGCTGTAGTGTCGTTCCCCACACAGAACTACTGACCATACAGAGTTATAGCCATAAAATGAATTAGAGGACACAGCCTAATAATAATAATAATAATAATAATAATAATAATATTATTTGTATCCCGCCCCTCTACAAAGTGCAATCAGGGCAACTTACAGCATTTAAAATATACATACAAAACCCTCCATCCTACCCAACCCCCTTAAAATACAATTAAATAATTAAACATTAAAAAAATACTTAATAAATACTAAAAAACAACACAATAAAATAACTGGATAGGGTTCAGACTAATAAGATTTTTTCTCTCTGATGGCATATAGCTTCTTACTATATGTTTTGAAATTTGTTTACAGTTGCTGTGCCAGCTCAGTTGATGTTGACATTTTTTAAAGTAGCATAGTCAGCTTCCAAACTTTACCATGTGTCCTCTATTTTTGCTTTCCAACTACTTGGCTCGAAACAACTGTGCTGCTGTTGTTTTTTCTCAGGACTCCCCATATTGACCAGCTAGCTAAGGAAGGAGTGAAACTTACTCAACATATTTCTGCAGCTTCTCTTTGTACACCAAGCAGAGCAGCTTTTCTGACTGGCAGATATCCCATCAGATCAGGTTTGTTTAGAAACACAGTCCAAGCTAAAGTCTAAACATTTGTCACAACCAGAGTAAACTCATTCAGTCAATGAGAACTTGATATACAGGTTGAGTCTCCTTTATTCAAAATGCTTGGGACCAGAGGTATTTTGGATTTTGGAATATTTCAGATTATGGAATACTTGCATGTACATAATGAGATATCTTGGAGATGGGACCCAAGTCTAAACATGAAATTCATTCATGTTTCATATACATCTTAGATACATTGCCTGAAGGTAATTTTATACACAGTATTTTAATAATTTATGCATGAAACAAAGTCTGTGTACATTGAACCATCAGAAAGCAAAGATGTCACTATCTCAGCCACCAATGTGAACAGTTTTGGATTTTGGAATATTTTGGATTTCAGAATTCTGGATAGAAAAGATTCAAACTGTATAAACACTTATATGTTCCATTAATTGAGTGGATCTTCTAGTTGGGATTGACAATTGGATTTAAGACCACTCCCTTTAGTTAGAAATGAAATTGAGGTTTGCCCTAGGCTTTTGGATATCAAAAGCCCAGGGCAAACCTTTGGTTAGTATACGGACTGGACTAGATAACTAGAGATATATTTGAATCTATTGAGAATATTTTTGGAATAATCTGAGTTATGAGTGTTTCAGCCTTCCCATTAAGAAAGCTATCACTATGCATAGCAACAGGGCCAATCCAAGTCATGTTGCTGCCTTAGACTAAAAATGAGAAAGCCAACTAGACTCATAGATAAATATTTTCTTCAATGCTGACCATGTGATAGCGTCTCCCACAACACCTAATGGCAGCAAGCTCACTAAGGATAGCATGGCACATAACACATTTCATCCAATGCTTTGCTGTCACCTCCCAGCATCAGCCTCACTCTGTCTCATGGTTGGTTTGGTCTGCACAACATTTTCATTTGCTTTCTGCTGATTAAAATTCGAGCCCTGTCATTAGAACAATAGTTGGCTGTGACTGACTTGTGTTCATAGACATAGTACTTTTTATGTTTACACTTTACATTTCAGGTATGGAAGGTGTGGATGATTTTCGTGTTCTTCAATGGCTTGGTGGTTCAGGTGGTCTTCCTCCAAATGAGACTACTTTTGCCAAGATATTACAGAAGCAAGGCTACACCACTGGTTTAATAGGTAGGACAACTGATGTATAGCATTTGTGTGAAAGAAAACCCACCCACTTGAAACATCTAAGTTATTAAGGATTTGCAGTATATGGCAGGTATTTCACTATGCTCATCAGAAATGTGCTTCTTACCAGATTTTAATTAGCACATCAGACTATAACAGCGGTATTAATTAAAATCTGTTTGGTAATAGGTACAAGCAAATGTACATTCAAGAAAACATTCCATTCAAATATAGTTTAACTAAACATTTCAGATTCATTACATGTGACCGTTACCCAAGGACAAATTATCTCAAATGACCAGGTTTCATTGCTAGTATCATTTAGTGTAGCTCAAATGGAAGCTGGGGTTTGGGATCTCTCTGAAAGAAAGCCAGTTAGTGTCTGAATTGGGAGCAGAAGGTGCTAAAATATGAGTTCATCACAATTTTTTTATTTTGTACATTTTTTCACTTCTTTAAAAAGTGGGGGGCCAAGGCTGCTCCTGTAAAAGGAGACACTGAAACATAAAACAAGCAGTATGTTGTATTCAGATTACAAACACTCCTCCCTTTGGTGTCAGCATTCTTGAAAGGTGGGTACAACTGGCTTTAATTTCTCTCCGTCTGAGGGGCCAGGCCTCTCTGCGAGATCTGGGTTATCTGCTCTGTCCCCTTCTGCTATCTCTTTATGAGAGGTGCCATGTTATCAGACAACAGCAGTGCAATCTCTCAGTTAGTATAAATCAGGGACAGCTGCTCTGCCAGCTTGTCGGAGTTTATCTGAGTGAATCAATGGGAAACCTCTGTTCCTGAACACTCATGTTGCCTTGCCTGGACTTTGATCTTTGGATTGGACTGGACACATTGCTCGCCATGACCCTTGACTTTCGGATTGGTAAACTGAACTACCCTCTTGTCTTTGTGGACTTGTTTTGTTGCTTAGATACTCTGCCCTGCCAACTGTGTTACTGTGAGGCCGGGAGTTCTGGGCAGACTGCCATGCTGCTATATGTGAATTGTGCCTCACTTTGGCTGGTTTCTCAGACACAAAATGGATAAAATAAACCATTAAAAGCCTGACAGAGTAAAAGTATTTTCAAAGGTTTGTAAAACTAAGAAGAATGGGAGAGTTGGGGGGGAGCTTTCTTCAGGGAAAATTCCACAACCATGGTGCCACCACTAATAGGCCCCAACGCTTGTAACTGACACTCTGATCCTAATTAATGGTGCCTCGGAGAGGAAGCCCTGTGAGGCCAGTCTTAGGTAGCAGACTGATTAGACATCAACCCAGTCTTCAGGTGGCTCTGATAGTAACTCTAAAGGTTTGGGGAGCTAAGGATGGAAAGACTTTTCACCATGATGGTAACAGTTCATTTCTTTTTTTAAAAACCAGTATTGAACTTCCCACCTTTGCCAGCAGCTTCTGGAGCAGGAGGCAAAGCAGTTGTCTTTGGAAAGGGTTTGAGAACTGTAGAGATGGTGATGGTAGTGGTTGTGCACCCTCAAGTTAACTCCAATGTATGCCAGTCCTATCACAGGGTTTTCTCAGCAGGATTTCTTCAGAGGAGGTTTTCCATTGCCTTCCTCCAAGGCTGCGAGAGTGTGACTTGCACAAGGTCAGCCACTGGGTTCCCATGACTGAGTGGGAATTTGAACCCTGGTCTTTCAGAGTCCTAGTCCAACACTCAGACCACTGTACCATACTGGCTGATGTGCAACTCCACTTAGAAACTGTAGCTGGTACAAAATGCTGCCACCAGGGTTTCCGTATTTACAGCTGAAGGCTCCATTGTTTGTTTTTCCCAAAGCCGAAGGCTCCATTGTTTGTTTTATTCCAATGTAAAAGTTTCCAATTGTGTTTCCAAACCCAGCCCTCTTTTCTCCTTTTAAAAATTAATAGATTGGCTCTCATATAATAATAATAATAATAATAATAATAATAAAAAATTTTTATTTCTATCCCGCCCCTCTGCAACGCAATCGGGGCGGCTTACAATATAAAAACTCCATAATCACAATACCCTAGCCCACCCACCCCTTAAAATAATATTAAATTATGAAGGATTAAAAACATACAATAACTAAAAATATATATAAATTATCACTGGGGTAGTGAATCCACTCCAGGTTTAAGTTTTAACCTATCCAAGGAACTGAACCCTATCCCCCAAATAGAGTCAGCATCTTGAGTAGCTCCTTTATAATTTGGACTAAACCCCAGAGCAGATTGACTGCCCTGCTGAGATTGGATTCACCAACTATCATTGACAATACCGAAAGGAATCTTTGTGCTCCCATGATCCTACTACTCATCACAGTCTCTGAGAGCACGTTCTGGTCACCCCCACACCACTATTTCTGTACTGTGTTCAATGCATGTTTCTGGCAGGGTCTTCGTTTTAGTACTTGTAATTTTGAACTCCCTTTTAAAAAAAAACCTTGGTGGTGGTGGTGGTTGTTTACTGTCACTAAGCTAACTTCAACTTATGACAACCCCATGAATGAGAAACTCCAAGTCATCCTATCTTCAACAGAGCTGGTCAGGTCTTGCAGACTCAGGGCTGTGGCTTTATTGGTTGTTGTTGTTGTTGTTGTTGTTGTTGTTAATTTCTTGATTGAGTCTATTCATCTAGGATGCAGTCTTCCTCTTTTCCTACTGTGTTCTACCTTAACAAGCATTATTGTTATTTATAGTGAGTCGTGTCTTCTCATGCTATGGCCAAACTACAACAGTCTCAGTTTATTCATCTTAGCTTCTTGGGAGAGTTCAGGCTTGACCCATTGATTTGTCTTTTTAGCAGTCCACAGTATCCATAGAACTCTTTCTCAGTACCACATTTCAAATGCATTGATTTTCTTCTTATCAGCTTTCTTCACTGTCCAGCTTTCACAATCATACATAGAAATGGGAAATATGATGACATGGACAATCCTAACTTTAGTATTCAATTATATATCTTGGCACTTCAGGATGTTGTCTAGTCCCTTCATAGCTCCCTTTCCAAGTCCTTGTCTTCTTCTGATTTCTTGACTTACTCTGATTTCTAGATTTCTTGAAAAACTTACTTAGCCCCTTTCCTTTCAACTTTCAACCTTCACAATTTGGTTTGATTCCCATATTCACGGAATGGTTCTGTTTTTTATTAGAAGTATGACTTTTTGTATTTCATAGGTGTTTACTGCTTTTATTTAGAAGTACAGATCACCTTGGAGACTTTGGGGAAAGCAGCACAATTTTTTTTCCCAAAAGCAAACGTAATAAAGGAGAGGAAAATGATAAGTAATAGATGAAGGTTTTTGAATTAATGTATGTCCGGATTCTGGGGGAAGAGGGATATTTTATGTTCCAAATAAGTTGAGAAACGTAGAAACAGTTAATAAATCCAATGTTGGCAATATTGTCACTCCCTCCAATTCAGTTACTTCAGTTTATTCCACTGATATAATTGTCATTTTTGCTCTGACCTCACCCCTACTATGTATTATAATACCATGTATTACCTACATATATACCTGAAGCTGCTGCCCTTGTTGCCCACACAGAAGCAGCTCTGCAGCGCCTAACATCCTGCTTTGCAACAGCTGCAGAGGTGTTTGGGCTGGAAGTCAACCTGAAGAAAATGGAAGTTCTTTACCAGCCTACACCACAGGATGAACACCATCATCCCCACATTGCGATCGGCAAATCTGTGCTTAAGTCTGTTCAGCAGTTCACTACCTGGGAAGCATCATCTCCTCAGATGCCAAGATTGACAAAGAGATTGATCACAGATTAGCAAAAGCATATAGCGCATTTGGAGGACTTTACAAAAGAGTCTGGAGTAACAAACACCTGAAGCGAAGCACAAAAAGCAGTGTGTATAGAGGCATTGTACTGTCTATTCTCCTTTATTGGTCTGAAACATGGGTCATCTATCGCCAACACTTACAATTCCTCAAACACTTTCATCAGTGCTGTCTACGCACAATCCTAAATATACACTGGACTGACTATGTGACTAATGTTGCTGTCCTTGAGCAAGCAGGGATTACCAACATTGAGGCCATGATATTGAGAACACAGCTGCGCTGGGCAGGGCACGTTTCTAGGATGGAGGACCATCGCCTCCCCAAAATAGTACTCTACAGTGAACTCTCCATGGATCAGTGTAAAAGGGGCGCTCCAAAAAAGCGATACAAGGATTCCCTGAAACAACATCTCAGGCTCAGCCAAATTGATCACCAACAATGGTCCATCCTGGCCTCACATCAGGAGGCATGGAGATGCACTATCCTCAATGCTGCAGCCTTATTTGAGAACTCACGCCGAACAAGTCTTGAAGAGAAACGAGAACGCAGAAAAAATCACAACCTGGAAACATCACCCAAGGAGACCTTCTGCTGTGCTTTCTGCAACCAGACTTGTTTATCTCGGATTAGCCTTTTTAGTCATCAGCGCGCTTGCAGAAAGCGTGGGATGAGTCCTTCCTGAATCTTCATTTGCAAAGAAAAGTCAGAGAGAGAGAGAGACCTGAAGCCCTAACACTGTATTCTTTATACATCTGATGAAGTGGATTGTATTCCACAAAAGAAATCTATATCTATATCTATATCTAATATATAATAGAATAGAATTATAGAATATAGAATATATATATATTTGTCTTGAAGATTCTATAAGACTTTTTTTCTTCTGGAACAGATTAAAAGGTGTACCCCGCTGAAAACAAATTTCAATTCTGTCTTTTTAAAAAAAATATTTTATTCAAATCTCATGCTTACAAAGAGACTTCACATCATTCCACCCAATAATTCATATTGTACAATATCATAACATATCATTCCATCCCATAAGTCATATATTTCTATTTTCTCCTAATTACAATCCATTCTATGAATTATTAAGTTAAAGTCATTTTCCCTTTCCACTATATATTTACTGTATGATCTCAATTACAAATATATCTTCTCTTCACTTTTACTTCCTCATGATTACCAATATTTTCAGGTAGTCAAATAGATATTGTGTTTGATTTTATATAATTGTTCAAAATTTAGATGTAAACTCCATATTTTATATAGTTAGGTTATCTATATTACTTGTTTGGACACTTATTCATTTTTCAATTCTGTCTTTCAGGGAAATGGCATCAAGGTGTAAACTGTGAATATCGTAACGACCACTGCCATCACCCTTTAAATCATGGATTTGATTATTACTATGGCATGCCACTTTCACTAATGGGTGATTGTCAGATAACACAACCTCCAGAGATGAATGTGCGCCTGCGAATAAAACTCTGGTCTTACACTCAGATGATTGCTCTTGCTGTCTCCACTCTTATAGCAGCAAAATTGATTTACCTGGTGTCCATCAGCTGGAAGATGATCTTTCTCCTGGCTTTGTTTGGTTTCTTATTCTTTATTTCTTGGTTCTCAAGCTATGGATTTATAAGATATTGGGACTGTATTGTGATGAGAAATTATGAAATTACAGAACAGCCAATGAAGGTAGAGAGAGCTGCACCTCTTATGCTGAAGGAGGCCATGTCTTTTATTGAAAGGTAAAACAAAATTAATCATACAAACATTATCTGAAAACACAAATGTGTGAGAAGAAATTAAGTAGCCATGTTCAGTGTTTCAAAAATTCACTGAATATTGTGATATAGAACAGAAATAGGAGTAAGGGGTGTCTGTTTTCAGTCTGCAAGATGGCTACCTTGTCTCTAGGGTTGTTTGTTTTTAATTATTGGAGCACCTTTGTCGTATATAAATAACTTAGAATTGTAGGTTCCTGAGATAAAAGCTACTTGCTGAAGCACATAATCAGGTAGGAAAGTATTTTCTTGAAAGCATCAGTGTTGATCACAAGTGTTCAAGATGCCTTTGTCCTCTTATCTGGAAAGAAAATATTTTCAAATACTATAGAGTCTAGGGTAGTATGATATCAGTTGTGTGTAAAGATCATCTCTCTGGCTTTTCTTCGCAAACGAAGATTCAGGAAGGACTCATCCCGCGCTTTCTGCAAGCGCGCTGATGACTAAAAAGGCCAATCCGAGATAAACAAGTCTGGTTGCAAAAAGCACAGCAGAAGGTCTCCTTGGGTGATGTTTTTGGGTTGTGATTCTTTCTGCGTTGTCATTTCTCTTCAAGACTTGTTCGTCGTGAGTTCTCAAATAAGGCTGCAGCATTGTGGATAGTGCGTCTCCATGCCTCCCGGTGTGAGGCCAGGGCGGACCACTGTTGGTGATCAATTTGGCCAAGCCTGAGATGTTGTTTCAGGGAGTCTTTGTATCGCTTTTTTGGAGCGCCCCTCTTACGCTGACCCGTGGCAAGTTCACCGTAGAGTAGTATTTTTGGGAGGCGATGGTCCTCCATCCTAGAAACATGCCCTGCCCAGCGCAGCTGTGTTCTCAATATCATGGCCTCAATGCTGGTGATCCCTGCTTGCTCAAGGACAGCAACATTCGTCACATAGTCAGTCCAGTGTATATTTAGGATTGTGCATAGACAGCGCTGATGAAAGCGCTCGAGGAGTCGTAGGTGGTGGCGATAGGTGACCCATGTTTCAGATCCATAAAGGAGGATAGTAAAGATTATAAAGGAATGCTATGAAGTATCAATGACTTTCATAGACTCATAGAGTTGGAAGAGACCATAAGGGTCATCCATTCCAACCCCCTGCCATGCCAGAATACACAATCAAAGCATTTCCTACAGATGTCCATCTAGCCTCTGTTTGAAAACCTCCCAAGAAGGAGACTCCACCACACTCCGAGGCAGTGTATTCCACTGTCACATAGATTCTTTACAAAGCATTGACACAAAAATTAGAAAATTGTACATATGCAGCATTTGTTTTACTCCTTGGAAGCTTATTAACTGCAACATATGGTCATTGTTTTTAGAAACAAACAAGGACCATTCCTCCTTTTTGTTTCTTTCTTGCATGTTCACACACCATTGGTTACCACGGAAAAATTTGTTGGCAAGAGCAAATATGGACGGTATGGTGATAATGTAGAAGAGATGGATTGGATGGTTGGTAAGTAAATTTCAATACATGAGGCCATTATTAGCATGCTAATTGCTAGCATACTAATTATTTGAAAAATCTAATATGTAGACTGGTTCCAAGTGACATTTTTTCCCCTTCTGGTTGTTGCCATGTGGCTACTTTTCACTCACAGTGGGTTTGTCTAGAGGGGCAATTTACCGTGGCTCTTGCCCCAATTTGCCTCCAGACAGTCCTGGCAACCTCTGAGGTGAAGCCGGCGGGAAGCCAGGGTAAACCCTTTTAAAACACTTTAAAATAACCCCCAGGAAAATTCATGTCATGTGGGGAAACCCGGATGGGTCCAGCACAGGAACACAGGAATTTGTACCTGCACACGAGGCTGTATTGCCAGACACCTCTGACACTGGTGTTGCTCTGAAGCAGCAAAGGAGGCCCCCAGCATGTGATCAAGACCCCTTGCATGTGACTAGCCTTGATCACAAGCTGAGGGCCTCCTTTCCAGCTTCAGAGGATGCAATGGGTGACAGAGTCGGAGACCTCCAATGATATGGCCCAGCATGTATGTGCAGACTTCTGCCCATTTCATTGCATTAACAGGGAGGATCTAGGCCAGCTGCAGGGCTAGAGTACTCCAGCCAGAAGGTGGAATATTCTGGTCAGTGTAGACAAGCCCATATTCTGTTCATGAAGGGAGCTTTAGCATTACTGACCATGTAGCTTTTCTCTATAACTTCTCCTTATGCAAGGAACTTGATAGGTCCTGAGCTCTGGATCAAAAATGAAAAGCTCCTCACTCCCTGCACCATTGTGCTATCTTCATTCATTTCAAGGGAGAATGTGAGCTAGTGTAACTTGGGTCACAATCCTATGGGAAAATAAAGGGATTTAATCCCGAGTAACTGTTTTCAGGATTGGGTTATGTGCAGATTATGTACCACATGTCTAAGCAAGCCTACTGCACAATTTAAGTATTATCTGTAGACTGTATTGAAGTGACTGTGGTTTTACATAAAGCTGTTCATCAAATATATAGCAACAATGTATATCTTGAAGGTAAAGGGGACTTTCCACACACACACACACACACACACACACACACACACTATAATTCCAGAAGAAATTAGAAGACCAGGCCTGGTGAATCAAGGATACAACTTTATTGAGGGAAAGAAATGCATTTCTGTCTCCCACTCAGACCAAAATCTGGAGAGAATATGAGCTCTAAGCTTTTACATTCTAATATACTTTGCCAATGTTTCCAATCACTTCTGCAAAGTATGTATGCTGATAAAATTCCATGAAGCTAATTCATTAGAAGTCAAAACTTCTAGGCATCAGTCATGTATAGCCTCCTGTAACGTAAACAACCATTCTCCAGTCTTTGCTACATAGCCCATTTGCCAATCTGTTGGCATTGTAGGGAACAAAATGTGATATGTAATCTCTACATTGTCAACTTGTTCTTTTGGAAGAATTTCCCTAGCACCAAATAACAGAGATGCAAGCATTTGGAGGGTTAGCACATACAAAGCCATTCTAGGTTCTCCTTCAAATGCATTCATTCTGTATACTTGTAACCTACAGTTGAGAAGAATGGTGCTTGTACACTGCTTACTGGCTTTTTTGTAAGCATGAAATTACAGGCAGACTGAATTATTTTAAAATAAATTGCTATCTGCTGCAATAAATGTTTGGGTTTACTTTATGCAAGGGGTAGACAGAGTGTGGCTCTGCAGTTCTATGCATCCAATTAGGCTGTTTTTACATTCTTAAATTCCTCCGCATTCCTTCAATTGCAATTTTTCTGGCCAAAAAAGAGATACTGAATAGCTCTCCTTGAACCTAATTCAACTTTTAAATAATTTGCTTAACATTGTAAAATATGAGCTTTTCAAAACCAGAACTCAACTTCTAGCTACGTTCAATTTTTTATCCCCTACCCTCACACCTTTGGCATAGTTTGATTGTACAGCCCTCAGAGAGTTCTTAGAGCAGATAACTGGACCCTGAACCCATTTGCAATTTCCCACCATTGCTTTATGCCATAGTGTTACATTCCCAGGAGTTTCTTGGAATGAAAAGTTTTTAAAAGGTTATCTGACCTAACCTTGTAGTATATGGATATGTGCAGTGTTTGCTTATACATTTAAAAACTATGTATATGTAAAACAGCCCATGATATAACAAGAAAATTTTACAGGGTTTGGGGTAAGGGGATGTTACATCTTTTCTGCTTTGGAAGTACAGATATATTGCTATTGGTTTGCAGGAAAAATTCTGGATGTACTTGACAATAACAATTTGAAAAACCGCACACTGGTATATTTTACCTCTGATAATGGTGGACACTTAGAGGCTCGAGAAGGAAATATTCAACTTGGTGGTTGGAATGGCATTTACAAAGGTAATATTTCTAAGTCCCCCCACCCACCCTGCTTCCTAGAAGTCTTTTGTATTTCACACCCCATCAAAACCTTCCTTTTGAAATATTGAAAATGTTTGAAATATTTGAAATAAACCTGAGCAAAAGAGGCACCAACTGTTCAAACAACACTCATGCATATATGCTTTAAGTAAAAGACAGCAACCAAAAGAAAATTATCTCTATGACTGCAAGGAATCCCCTGGGGGGTGGGGGGGAGTTTAAAGTTTAAGAGGGGAAATCCAAAAGTAAGGTATAAATCTAATTACATATTAAGTGCAGGAAGAATGGGTAAGAGTGACACTTAATTTTGCTAGATCTGTTCCATACTTTGATAACATCTGTATAAATATTTAATATTTATATTATGTAGAATGTGTAGAATGTGATGGAGAGCCAGTGTAGTGTAGTGGTTTGAGTGTTGGACTATGACCCTGGAGAACAGGCTTTGAGTCCCTTCTCACCCATAGAAACCCACTGGGCAAGTCACATTCTCTCAACCTCAGAGGTAGACAAAGGCGAACTCCTTCAGAACAAATCTTGCCAAGAAAGCTCCATAGTAGGTTCACCTTAGGGTCTCCATAAGTTGGAAATAACTTGAAGGTGCACAAGAATGTGATGGACCAGTGCAGTTGGTCTTACAGTAAAATCAGGACGCATATGGTAAAACTCAGAATGCTCTAGTAAGGTAAGGTAATAAGGTAAAAAGAACACTTATATTTGTTGGCTCAAATGCCAAAGGTATTTGGTTACAAAACCCCTTAAATCTGGATCTCATGTGCTGTAGTAAGCTAAAAACCATGGTTGCTCCCTTCTCAGACAAAAGGAACAAAACGAGTTATTTTCTTAAAGGAAGTGGAGACGAAATCAGCAGACATGGTGGCAAAAGTGCTGCTTCTTGCAGTTAGTATCAACCACAGCAATTAAGCTATTACCTGGGACTGGGCAATGGGAACATCTCTCATTGGTACTTCAAACATCTGCACTGGAACCCTCTCCATTTCCAGGCACAAATCAAAGTGTAAATTGGAAATTCCTACTTCACTATGGGCAGGGTGCCTGTAACATCACCTATATCAACATGAGCATTCTGGTATGGCTTTTACAAATGTTCCTACTATCTAAAATGGATTACAGTATTTTCTCAAAGTTGGTGAAGTTTGGTAATTTTCTCATTCTGATATGATTACTTTATTACTTTGTGAATCTCTTCAGAAGATTTAAATTTTCCCTTGAAGGAGAATGAGTGGGATAATAATTGTATTAAATGAAATATTAAATATAACTATTTAAAAAGCCCTCCTTATGTACAACATTCTAATTCCCAATTGATGAGATGCTTCTTGAAATATGAACTGATAGTAAGGAGCTTCTCTTTCTCTCTCTTCCTCTTTCTCTATTTCTCTCTTCCCACCATCTGTCTGTTTGTCTATCTATCTATTTTGATCACCCCACTGTTCAATGAACACTCAGGATAAGTTACAGAGAATTAATATAATATTAGTTCATCTTTGTGTTATTGAAAATGTATACCAATGGGATACTGAAGTAAAATAAGTTTTATATAAAATATGAAAAGGAATCTACATATAGTAGGACCCCCATATCCGCTGGGGATTGCTTCGGGGGGGGGGGGCTTGTGGGTACCAAAAACCATGGATAACTGCGAACACCATTGAAAATAATGGGACTTCCGGTTTAAAATACCATAGAGTTGCCTTGGAGGACCTAGAAATGGCTAGAGAAGATGCATTTTCTAGGACGACTCTATGGTAGGTGTGCTGTTTTGTGTCCCATGGATAACTGAAATAGTGGATAATGAATCAGCAGTTACGGAGGTCCTGCCGTATTAGCTTAAGAAGAACTAGTATCATATGGCAATTGGGACTTGGACATAGAAGATTTTGAGCTGAGGCTATTTGCTGTTTCAGAACTGATGTTGTATGATGAATCTAGGTGGAAAGGGCATGGCAGGTTGGGAAGGAGGAATTCGTGTCCCTGGATTATTCAGATGGATGGGAATGCTGCCTGAGAACAAGGTTATTGCTGAACCCACAAGTCTAATGGACATCTTCCCCACATTGGTTTACCTGGCTGGTGGAACAGTACCTCAGGACAGGTATGGATACTATTGAGGTCAATTCCCAATTGACAGCATTGCATAACTGCCAATTGTTTAGATGCTGTTTCATAAAACTGGCCAATGTTTCCAGATACCCTAAGCAAGAACTGGGATCTTGAATTCATCAACACCTGAATTCGGATACTTTTTCAAAATCCTCGAACTGGTGTAATTTTGGATTGTTGTGAACAGAAGGGTAATTTGGTTGGGGGGGGTGCAGGGGAGCAAGGAAAAGTATAAACTCAAATACTCTGCTTTCTGTGCTGGCCAGTCAAAGCCAGCAGACCTTAGGAAGAAGAGGTTCCTTTGAAACAGATTCTGTCCCTCTCCCATAGGATTACCCTGTAACTAAAGGCCATTTACATCAAGTCTTTTTTCCAGTCAAATTGTTGTTTTAAATTCAGGTAAATGTTTCTGCCAGAAATCCCATGTTTCTGTTAGGAATCTCAGAACACAGAGAGAAAGAACTGTGTGCACACTAAAACTTTCTACACATGCAAGGATTTGGAATCTGAGAAATGTACTGACTACAAATTCTAATCCCTTGAGGACTCCTATATCATCTTTAAACCTTTAAAGAAAGCAATACTTCACACAATACTTATTTTGGACATTAAATCAGATGTCCATTTCCATTCAGTGTGTAACAAATGCTCAGTAATGAATGCAAAAGTAATCTAAATGTCATTTATCCAAAGTTATCTATCTGTTTCTTTGGCCTTCAGGACAATTGATGGTCAGAACTTGATGCCTTTACTGCAGGGAGTGGTTCAGCATTCAGACCATGAATTCATGTTTCACTATTGTGGAATGGTTTTACATGCAGTGCGGTGGCACCAGGAGGATAGTAAGTATAAGGATTTCCTCTCCACCTCCAACCTGCAAAAAAATACCCTTAACAGAACCACAGCTTCATCTGCCATAATCTACTTAAGTGGTAATAGTCTTTCAGTTCTCACTCAGAAATGAAGAGGATGTAACTCAAATTCACTCTTCATCTTACAGAATAATATTGAATAACCCCAGGATTATGGGATTGTTGCAGGTATACCACACTATGCTACTTGGAGGAAGGGTAGGATGTTCATGCCATGATGAGTAAATGGATCATTATTCCGGAATCTATTACCTTCTAATTTTAGAGCATATAGGACTTTTTCAGATGAACCTAAAATCCAGAAGAAGCTGCCGGGAGAGGAACACAGCTGCTCTGCGGCAGGAGGCAGTTTCTGACAACGCCATCCCTCTCCCGTTACCCTCCGTGTTCCTTCTGTGTCGCCACTTTTTATTTACGGAAGTGTTTCGTGCAAAATGCAGTGTCTCTTGCCCAAAATCATTGTATTTCACATACACACAAATCTTCAGGAAATTTTCAGAAGGAACCCCCCCCCCCCTGACCCAATACACCAACTGTTGAAAATGTGCAAAAACTCTTGTAGTCTTACACAGCAGAGATAAAGCTTTTGAAACCTTTCATTCCTATGTGTGGGGATGAAGTAATAAAGGTTTACACCCCTACGCAAAAGTGGGGATCTGATGACATTAATTTTAAAGAAGGATTGCAACTGGCAGGCAACAAAGAACCATGTGGTTCACTTGCCAAGTAGCTATGTTGTTGGAAACCAAAATCAGTCTGTGTCCTTTCTTAGCTACACCAGATCTATACAACTGGGTTATTGGGTAGAAACCCATCAGATTTTGCATAGGAGATTATCAGATGCAGGGAAACGTGGCAAAATACCGCATCCCAAACCATGTCAGAACAAGACGAGAACACAAAGGGCGACATTATCAGATGCCCGCATCCTCACCATTCCCAGGATGCAGCACTGGAACAGATGAGGTTCACTTTTACATTGAGGCTAAGACACCAATAAAAAGGGATGCCTTATTCACGCCTTCGCTATGCCCCCAGAATGTTGAAGGACAACATCGTCTGATAAGGTCACCCATTTCTGTTCTCATCACATACTTCTGATGTGGTTTTTGCCACGTCTGATAATCTCCATAGTCTGCCTCTCTTAACCATATGGTTTCTTTCCCACTAGGTGGAAATGTGTGGAAGGCCCATTATGTGACACCAATTTTTCGACCAGAAGGATCTGGTGGTTGCTATGATATTAGATTTTGCCCATGTTCTGGAGACCGTGTGAAACATCACAATCCTCCTTTGCTTTTTGAGCTTTCAAGAGACCCATCAGAGGCAGTGCCTTTGACACCAGATACTGAGCCACTGTTCCACAAGGTTCTAAACAGAATAGAGAAAGCTGTGGGGAAACACCGCAGGACCCTCACTCCTGTCCCACAGCAGCTGTCTCTCTACAACATTATGTGGAAACCGTGGTTACAGCCTTGCTGTGGGACATTCCCATTCTGTTGCTGTGACAAAGAAAAGGAAAATGGGGAACAGTTTTAAAGTTAGCCACATTGAATGTATTAAGTCTGTCAGACCATAAAAGATATCTGCTAAAATAGAAAACACTTTGGAACAAAAGGTACTGTTGTCCTTTCCCACTGCCCCACACTCCACTTGCTGGGGGAGGGGACAGTTGATAATAGAACAAAGTAATAAAAAGGAAATTGAAAACCAGGAAGTGTTGCCATGTTGTATTCTAATTGTTTTATAAGTTAGTGGGCCTGACAGCAAAACTGTAAATTCATTCAAATAAGGCAGTGTATTGATGCAATGCTTTCTGCACCAAATACTTCCAGCAGTTTGCTTATATCTGCTACAAGCAGCAGAGGACTTTATCAGATGAGCATCTAAAAATAATTTAATCCCACTATTGAGGAAAGCAGAAACTATTAACGGCGAACTCGCGTTAGTAAAATATTACGGAAGAGTGAAGAAAAAACCCAGTGTGAGGACGACGGCATATCGGGAGAGGGAAGTGAGCGTGCAAACTGTGGCGCTGCTTCCGGGACAGAAATATTTCTGTCCCGATTTCTCCGGGGGATATTTTTGCCGTGTGAAAATCTCCATAGTGGCATAATCACAGTAATTATCACACATTGCTGTAATCGCCTGATACGACTGCCACAGAATTATTGCACAACCACCACTAGTGGTTTAAAAATGGGATTTCAGCTCACACTATAGTAACACTTCTCTTCACATTGCCTTCTAATGACAAAGTGTTAATGGATTTTCCTTGGTTTTTTTCCGGGCTGTGAAGCCGTGTTCTGGAATAGTTTCTTTCTGACGTTTCGCCTGCATCTGTGGCTGGCATCCTCAGAGAATGGTTGGGTAGGTGTGTGTGTGGAGTTTATGTGCTGTGACGCCCTGTTGGGGAGTATATAAATTTGTGTAATTGAATGGTTAGTTTCTGGGTATAGAAATGCAAGGCTCGTTAGTGTCTGCTTGGCTAATTATGTGTTCTTGTTGAGAAAGGGGAGGGGGAAAAGAGACCTTCCCATTCACACTGTAATCATGTGATTACAACAGGATGTTATTTCGCACACTCATCAATACTGGAAAAAGAGCAATATTGAGAGCTATTAATGGGTTTTCCCTGTCAATGAAAAGTTATGCATAATTAATGGATAGAGCACACACGGATCATGAGAGGATGACAACATTGTGCAATAACGGGAACCCATTTGTGCTATTATCCCATCGTAATTGTGTGATTTCAGCCTCATGTGATGAAGACCAGAGTCCAGGAGCTTAACAGCAGAGTGATATGAAAGACAATTAAGTAAAAGTGGTGAATAGTAAACATATTGCACTTTCAATATTCTTTGATATTCTTTCCAATATGGTGAAAAGTATCTTTCTGATCAGCCTCCTTCACAAATACTGGTACAGTTCATCGTGAAAACTGAATTGTCAACAGTTTATTGACATGACTGGGAAATAGCTTTGATGGCACATCTGTTTATAAAATCAAATTCCTGTGGTGGCCATCAGCCAGTACTTGTAGAGCTGAAATAAAGGAAAACAACCTTTGAGAATATTGTGCTTTGCAAGAAAGAACACATCCTCAGAATTTTTTTTGGACTGGTACTTGTGTGCCTCTCCAAATTTCTTGTCCATTTGTCCACTGTCTTTGGGACCAGTCCTGTTGGGTGAGTTCTGGGATGCCAGGCCTCTGTCGGGTTCCCTTTTGGAGCATAGTGTTGCTGTTGGGTCCAGAATCAGCCAAGGAAAGTACCTAAAACTCAAATTACCTTCAATCAAAGGCACACCAGCACCTGTTGTGAGCAAGAGGAACAATTTTATAGGTTCAAGCAATACTTCTATAAATTCATTTTAGCATGGTCTCATGTCAGTTAACAATGCATGTGCAAAGTAAAGTTTCTTACTTCTCATGACTGACAAGCAAACATGTTAAAAATACCATCTCGGCTGCTGTAGCTTGGTATGGGACAGGCTATGAATGTTGCCAGTTGGAACAAAGAAAGTCTTGAGAAGGAGACCTCAGGAAATTAGCCTACTATACTGTACAGGGAGCAATGTTGAAACACAGGATTCACTTCCCAACAGAACTAATTCTCTTTGTCTATTCAGTCAACAAAGACAGTGAGGGGGCAAAGCGAGTGGGTCAACAAAGAACAAGATGGCAGTGCAGTGATTCACTAGAGAAAACCGTCTAGGCCATGATCCACAAGCCTTTGTAAAAGTGGATAAGTTAAAGCCACCTTGCGAAGCTAGGATCAGGTCTAAAGCTACATGATGTAGAGCCAGTTATCTCAATTGCCTGGTCTCTTGAGCAAGTGTCTCCACCATATCTGCAGTGTCATTTGCCATACTTTCCAATAGTCGAGATGAATTACAGCCCCCTTAATACTGAGTGTGCCTGCTGACCTGCTCCATGTGAGACTTTCATGCCAATTTCTAGTGACCCAGCTATGCTTATACCTTGATGAGCAGATAAGCTTTTTCACAGTGTAACAGGAGGAGGCAGCCAGTCAAGATAACAGCTACCAGAACAGTTTGTGAAAAGTCAGTAATAGGTTCTACTTCCATAAAATCCGTACACCCATACCAAGAGGGAAATCATTCAAATAATCTATTTTCCATCCAAGAACTGGTCCACCCTTCTTGTGTTATTATCCAGGGAAAAGAGTGTGCATTGGTATAGTTATGAGTTACCTGACACAATGAATTGAGAATTGAGCTTGATGGATGATCTTGATGGTCTAGGATTAAAATAACCTTCCCAGTTGCACACCCCTCACCCTGACATTTTGGCTGAAGAGGGTACAGCATTGAGGATGGCTAAGTCAACCACTTCCCAGCCATCAGCATTTACCTGTCATAGGTAGACTTTCAGGGCCACTGGTAACTCCAATTCTCCAGCGACTATGGCAGGCCTCATGTGGTTGTGGTGAATCCATTATTTCTTTCCTTCCAGAAACATTGAGGTCTCAGTAGTGAACAGAGCAATGTATGGACCTGATTGAGGTTTGCAGAGTCTTCTTCCAGAACCTTTTAACCCAGACATAGTCTCCGGGGGAGTAGGGATGTATTTGCTCCTCAAGAGGAAACATCTTTCCCAAAGCTACCACACCTCTGTAAGAACAGAAACTGTGACATAGCTATGTGAACTCCTCCCAGCAAGGTGACATCAACCCATGACAAAGAACAGCCCTTGTTTACCATACAACAATTCAAAAGCTGAAAGACCCATTCACTTTATAGGCCTAGTTCTGAGGTGAAACAGAGCTAGGAGCAATGCTGAGGCCACTTTACCTCACTCTTCTGACAAATTTGACATAACCTAATTCGAGCTCACAATTCACCCTCTCCACCCTTCCTGTGGACTGAGAGTGGTACAGAGTATGCAGTGAGTGCTCAATGCCAAGACCTTTGTTTCACAGCCTTCAGGACCTTTCCAACAAAGGCTGGTCCATGTTCTGAGTCAAAGAACATGGACCAAAGGTATTCCAAAGCAAGGTATAAAGTCTTTAAGCAACACCTTGGTGGTCGTCTGGGCTGTGATATTCCCTGTGGAAAATTTTCAGTCCACTGGGTGAGGTGACAAATGAGGACAAGCAGTTGCTTCTTACCTTGAATCTTAGGAAGATCCACATAGTCCATTTGCAAGTGCTTGAAAGGAGCAGATGGAGCCCATCTTCTGGTGACTGTAAATTCTGTGGAGGGGCTGGATTGAATTGTTGATGGGTTACACAATCTCTGACTATGGTTCTACAAGGTTGGATGCCTTGAGCGTACCAATAGCTAGTTAGAAATCCGATTAGGGCCTCAGTACCATAATGCCCTCCCTGGTGATGATATCATCAGGCAGCTGGGTAGTAAGCAGAGTGAGGAAGGCATACCCATCCATCTGGTAGGACCCATAGGTCTCCATGGAGGAATACCCCCAGTTATTCCCACTGATGAATGTCTTTGGTGGTGTAGACTAGCAGCTGGATAGCTGGATCAAAGGAAGCACTGAGGGCTTCAAGGAGAGGTAACTGCAAGGGCTCCCAGGCAGCCCACTTGGCTGCTTCATCAGCAAAGGCAGTCTCTCAGACTATGGGAGAATCCTCCCTGGTATGTGCATGACAGTGGATTATTGCCAACTGCTTAGGTAACATTAAAGTTTGTACAGTTGTCCCTTCAGATTCGCTGGAGTTTGGTTCCAGGACTCCCCGTGGATACCAAAATCCATGAATACTCAAGTCCCATTATATGCAATGGCATAACAAAATGGTGTCCCTTATATAAGATGTCAAAATCAAGGTTTGCTTTTGGAATATTATTTCTTTAAGAATATTTTCAAGCCGTGAATACTTTAATCCGCAGATACCAAATCCATGGATACGGAGGGACGACTGTAGTAGCTTTTGGATTAAAGCCAGATGCTGGCTGAGTTTTCCTGCTGCCATCTTGAAGTCTCTGAACCACCATAGATGAATATGACAATGAATTACCCTGAAGACATAATGACTATTAATATATATTTCTGCCCAGTGGCCAACAGTCAGATGACAAGCTTGGATCAGGGCATACAATTCCATAGCTTAGCTCCTCAAGAGCCTAGGGCAGATGCTACCTCCACAACCTCCCACTGCATAGTGACTGCACAGTCTGTTTACCTTCCACATAGTAGGAGCTCCCATTGGTGAAAAAGAAATGATCCAGATTCTGTAATGGCTTGTCAGTGAGGTCTTTATGTCCATCACCTCCAACCAGCCATGCAAGTCTTCTGGCATAGGTAAGTTAGGCAGTAAAGTTGCAGAGTTAAGGGGACCACAATGTTGAAAAATCCTGTTTGGATCAGCCAGAAGTTCCAGCTCCAGCTGTTGCTGTCAGTGTGCTGAGAAACCCTGAGTGATGTCCTTCTTTAGTAAAGCAGTTAGTTCATGTGAAGTCCAAATTGGTAGTTTCCTGTTCCAGAGTAAGAGTCTTTGCTTTTCTAATAGGGTGGCTGCCATCAGAGTCCGTGTGCAGGAAGGGGTTCCTTGGGCCACTGGGTCAATCCTGTTGTAGGGAATCCATTTGATATTCTTAGTGGAGAACAATTTCCCACTGTCTTTGGGACCAGTCCAAACAATTACCCAGTGGAACAGCATAAGGCAAGTGCAGATTTCTGTTCTATATCCTTGTTGTTGTTGTTTTTAAATTAGCTTAAAGCAAATAGGTAAACAGCAACAGCAAGAAACATGGGCACCAAGACTAGGATTTCAGGGCTAGGGGGTGCACCTGGATGGATGTCCAGTAATACCTATCCTTGATGCCAACACTGCCTATGACTTGCCCCAACCAAGTCCTGAGACCTGTATCCTTGACACACAGATGATTTTCTGCAAGAGTTGCTGTAACAGCTCTGCTCATCCTGTTTGTCTTCTGGGATTAGGGGGGAAAATAACAACACAACGACTGCCAAGTCTATAGAAGCTTCCACATGAAATTTACAGAAAAAATATGGCCAATCTACTCTTCAATCTACTCCGACCTAGCTTGCTTCACAGAAACCTGGCTGGGAGAGGATAGTGCTGTCACGTGGGTGCAGGCCCTCCCAGCCAGGTATTCTGTCAGTGAGCGGGTGAGGGGAAGTGGGGGGGGGGGTGGAGTGGCTCTGGTTTATAAGGATAATCTGACCTTGACCAGGATACCTGTCCGAAACACAGTCCACTTTGAGTGTATGTACCTTAGCCTAAGGACCAGGGATAGTTTGGGGATTCTGCTAGTATACCGACCACCCTGTTGTCTAGCAGACTCCCTAACCGAGCTGACACAGCTGGTCTCAGAGTTGCTGTTGGAGTCGCCCAGACTTTTAGTTCTGGGAGACTTTAACATTCCACTCGAGACCAGCTTGACAAATCTGACTGGTGCAGCTCGGGAGTTCATGGAAACCATGACAAACATGGGCCTATCCCAATTGGTTATTGGGCCCACACATTGTGCGGGTCATACTCTCGATGCAGTCTTTAGTACGGAACAGGAATATCCGTGGGCGGCGGTTATTAAAACCACCGCATTGTCATGGACGGATGATTTCCTGGTCAAGACTGAACTAAGAGTCTCTTCCTGCCCCACCGGGGGCGGTGGACCCATTAGAATGGTCCGCCCCCGAAGGCTAATGGAACCAATAGGATTCCAGAAAGCCTTGGAGGGTTTAATGGTTGGTAACGCCGGTGACCCTGTCGAAGCTTTGGTTAATACTTGGAACACCGATCTTACCAAGGCTATTGACACGATCGCTCACAAGAGTCCTTTCCAACTCGCTTCTAACCGTAAGCCATGGTATACCTCAGAGTTAGGAAAATGAAGCGGGTTGGACAATGACTAGAGCGCAACTGGCGGAAAACTCGAATCTTATCTGACAGGACTCGACATAGGAATTTTCTTCGGTCCTATAGAGAGGCAATACGTGCAGCGCAGAGATCCTTCTACTCTGCACGTATTGCGTCTGCAGAGTCCCGTCCAGCAGAGCTGTTTAGGGTGGTAAGGGAGATGACGCAGGTTATACCTGCGCAGAACCCATTGCTTAACCCAACAACGGCCTGCTGTGATGCATTTAACAACTACTTTGCAGATAAAATCTCTCGGATAAGAGCCGACTTAGATGTCAGCATTTTGACAGAAACAATTGACGAGGTGTCCAGCAACTCTGTTGATGTAAGCTTACTGAATCAATTTCAATCTGTGAGTACCGAGGACATGGACAAGCTACTTGCTAGAGTGAGGAAGACGACCTGCCCTCTTGATCCTTGCCCTTCATGGCTGGCCATCCAGGGGGGGACTGCCTTGATGGTGTTCCTTAAGGACATCATCAATGCATCCCTCAGGGAAGGGTGTGTTCCATCTTGTTTAAAGGAAGCGGCGGTTAGGCCGCTCCTGAAAAAACCTTCCCTAGACCCCCTGGGCATGAACAACTATAGGCCGGTTTCTATGTTACCATTCTTGAGCAAAGTGATCGAGAGGGCAGTTGCTCTTCAACTCCAAGTGGTCTTGGATGAAACTGATTATCTAGACCCATTTCAAACTGGCTTCAGGACGGGATTTGGAGTTGAGACTGCCATGGTTGCCTTGACCAACGACCTGTGTCTAAGCATCGACAGGGGTAATGTGTCCCTGTTGGTGCTTCTGGACCTCTCAGCAGCTTTCGATATGATAGATCATGGCATTCTCCTGGATCGCCTGAGTGGGTTAGGAATCGGAGGCACTGCGCTCCAGTGGTTCTGGTCCTTCCTCTCGGGCAGGTCCCAGAGGGTGCGGCTTGGGGACAGCTGCTCCAGCAGAAAGGAGCTTACTTGTGGTGTTCCGCAGGGCGCCATCCTGTCCTCAATGCTGTTTAACATCTATATGAAGCCACTGGGTAAGATTATTCGGGGTTATGGGGCTCGGTGTTATCAGTACGCTGATGACACCCAGATCTGTTTCTCCTTGTCCCGATCATCAGTCTCAAATTCCAATGGTGTCTCTCCTCTTAATGACTGTCTTAAAGCAGTAATGGGCTGGATGAGGAAAAATAGATTGAGATTAAATCCGGACAAAACGGAGGTGCTCAAGGTAGCGGCCCCGAAAGCAGGAGTTGGGTTGCAACCACCAGTTCTGGATGGGGTCACGCTCTCCGCTAAGGACTGTGTTCGCAGTCTGGGGGTGCTCCTTGATTCATCACTTCATATGACAAGTCAAGTGAATGCAACAGTCAGGAGCGCTTGTTATCAGCTTCGGCTGATACGCCAGCTGCGCCATTTCCTGGAAGTAAAGGACCTCGAGACTGTGGTGCACGGGCTGATAACCTCTCATCTAGATTTCTGCAACGCGCTCTACATGGGGCTACCCTCGTGCTTGGTCCGGAAACTTCAGTTGGTACAAAATATGGCAGCCAGAGTGGTCTCAGGAACATCTCGGAGAGATCATATAACTCCAGTATTAAAATCTCTCCACTGGTTGCCTATCAGTTTCCGGGCCCAGTATAAGGTGTTGGTTATTACCTTTAAAGCCCTAAATGGCTTGGGTCCATCTTATCTCCGGAACCGCCTCCTCCCATACAATCCTTCCCGCGCACTCCGGTCCTCTGGGAGGAATCTGCTTCAGCCACAAAAATCTAGGCTGTCTGCAACCTCCCAGAGGGTCTTTTTAGTAATCGCCCCCAAATTGTGGAATGGCCTGCCGAATGAGATCCGTCAGCTGATGAGCTTGAGTAGCTTTAAAAAAGCACTAAAGACGGATCTCTTTTGGTAGGCCTTTCCTGATTAGATCCCGGCCTCAGGAGCTCAGTCTCCTGGCTTTTTAAAAATTATGTATATATTTGTTTTTAATGTGTTTTTAGTTAGGTTTTAATCTTATTGTGTTTAATTTCTTTTTATGGGGGAGGGTGGGGTGGGTGGTGTTTTTAGTCATTATTATAATGTTTTAATTGTTGGAAGCTGCTCCGATTGTTTTTAGCAGAGGGGCGGGGTATAAATAAATATTATTATTATTATTATTATTATTATTCAATCAAGGATTACTCTGGGAGATCTGAGAAGAAAACCTAACTCAGGTTTTCTGTAAAGGTGGATCATATAAAACTGTTATTGGCTGGACTGAGAACTTGTACAGCTGTTAATAGCAACCAGCTTAACTTCCCAAACCACTCCTTATTTTATTAGAAGCAGTGTGCTGTCTGGAGACACACAGGAAATTATATCCTACCCTACAATTAGAAAAATGTTTTTCTGCATTTTCAGCACTCAGCAACAGTCTCCATTTCCCAATACAGGCTGAGTATCCCTTATCCAAAATGTTTTGGGCCAGAAGTGTTTTGGTTTTCAGATTTTTTTAAAAATTTGTGAATACAAGTTTCATATACATACTCTATTTGGAAGGCTGGAGAGAGACGCAATGCTGGAGAGAGACTGAGGATCTGTGAAATGGTGGGAATCCATACATGGTGCTTGGTGCAAATCCAGCCTCCCACCATTTCACAGATCCTTGCATCTCTCTCCAGCCTCATGTTTCTCTCCAGCCTCCCATCCCTTTCCAGCCTCCCATCTCTTTCCAGCCTTGCATCTCTATACAGGAGAACTCCAGGGAGCCTGCCAGCCACCTGCTTCTGCTTTGCAAATGAATGAACAGGGGTGCCGCAGCCACTGCCCTGGGAAGTGGCTGGTGAGCAGACTCCCTGGAGGCGGAGAGCCCAAAAATGTGCATCTGCTGGCCGGGGCTTTATGCCACCTCTGCTGCTTCCCTATACTATTTTATAAATACATTTTTAAAAAATTTTGGATTTTGGAGCATTTCAGATTTCTGCATTAGGGATGCTCAACCTGTATACAAAAGGAATATAAAATAATTAGGAAGGTGAATATGACAAAGAAATACTTTGTGGCTTGAGCCTTAAGAATAAGGTTGGATATCAATCTAAATATAATAAAGTATAAACATAAAATAATTTGGTGTATTATATACTAAAATATAGTATGTTGCATAAAATAATATAAAGGAGAGATCTGATAAATAATAAAAGATCTTAATGCAGGGATGCCACACTCTGGAAAATCATAGAAAAGGGATTTGTGGCATGGCAAGTTGGGGAAACTGTGATTAAGATAGATTTGTGCAATTTTTTTTTTTAATGCTGCTGCAAAAAGACCATTTCAGTTGTGGCAGTTGTGGAATAGAGAACCAGCAGCTTACTGTAATAATGCACACATATTCCATAATATGGTGATATGATGCCATGGTTAACAACAGAACAAGATGAGTCTCACTCCAGAATTGGCATTGGTAATAATTTTATTTGGCCAACCAGAAGGTGCCAAAAAAATCCTAGCCCACTATCTTCTTCCTCAGGCAAAGATAGTACAAAGTTAGAACTTTATCAGACCACCCTCTTGCAACATTCTTTTGCTGGCATATTGTGAAATGTTTTTATGCTGGCAAAAGCACCCCCTTTACCAGATCTACCTGTAATAACATCAGAAAGGCAGCCCACCAGTAACGGAGCATGACCAGAGCTCCGTTTACTTCCGGGTTCCAAATCTTGCTGATTCTCATGAGGAGACGTGAGCAAGGCAAATTGAAAAATTAGCAAGACAGAGACATAAAACAGACACACAAGCACAGAAACACACTTTTAAAGTCCCAAGTACATGGGGGGGGGTTCCATAAAAAGAGCACCCCCTACCTGGCTGTCGTGGTCTCACCGGGAAGTGTTATGTCATTGACACTGTATTCCCTTGAGCAGTATGGTGCAAAGTTTTAAACACCAGCCGGCAACAAAGTGCTACACATGCTTTTCCCAAGTCAATGTATGTGGCAGATTGGTTATCAATACTTCACCCTAGCACTGAAAATGTTCTGTGATAAGAGGTTAAAGAAGAGCTTTGAGGCTAATGACTCCTTAAGCCACAGTATCCTGGGGTCAGTTAAACAACAGTTTTTAATGCGGCAATTTGTGGTTTAGCGCTTTTTCGCAGCAGTGATGGATAGTTCATACGATTTACAGGGGATTCAGTTGTGTTGTTTATTTTTTCACTTCTCAGTTCAGATGGCAAAGGTGCAGGGGGCGTGCCTACCTGCCCCTTAAAGCCACTCATTGAAAACACACACAGTTGAAGCAGGAGGGGCTTGTTGGGGGGAATAGTTCCTCTGAAAGGGCTTTAATTGCAGGCGTTCCTCAGAAGGGATTTGTATACAAAGCAACAGTATCACCTTTCACAGCTTGATCTCAGCGAGAAAACCAGAAAGCAACTAAAAAGCAGGGAGACCAGGAACTGGGAAGGATTAATGACAAAGGATGGAAGGAAAAGAATTCTCTTTGCTGTGCATTTCTCCTATGTCAGTAGACTGTTTTTTCTCCCTGTCTCATGCCAGCACTGCGAGCGTGCACAAACATGCACACACAAAACAATGATCTGTCAATAGATCAGCTGGTGGAGCATACAGGGAGAGAGAGGGAGGAGGGAGGGAGGGGAGACAAAGAACATTCACACAGAGACTGAAAGGCAACCATGGAATTCTTCAGCTGGCTGAAGCCAAGCTCGAAGAGACCAAGGAGTGAGGGAGGAAAGACGCACACACACACAGCTCTGCTCTTCTGTGAATATGAAACCACTCCCAGATCCCACCCCTTCGGATGCGGTTCCGGTACTTTTTTAGGAATCGATCTAAAAACGCAACGGTAGTTCACATCATCGGTTTAGCGATAATTTTCAGTTCTTTTTTAAAAAGACGGGAAAAAATATGAAGTCCTAAAATACGCTACAGATGGGTTTTTTCCCACCCCTCCTTCTGAAAGAGGCAATTTAGAGTCGCAAAACATGTAAACAATTAGAACTCTTAGCGAATTCTTCACGGTTTTTTTATACCGTTTAACTGAGCCCCAAGCTTATCTTTCCAATAAAAAGGTGCCAGAGTTTAAACTGCTAATCCCACAATGATCACTGCCACCATTCTTTAAACCATGACTGATTATTTCTATGGCAACCATTTTATGCTTGTGAATGTCTTTTGATCTTGGAAGTATCCTCTCCTTGGCATGAAATGTCAGGCCATGTTTTGGTTTTACACTTTTGGTCTGAGGGAAAAAAATTGGAGGTTCCATCTAAAATCAAATAATAATAGCAACAACAGCTCTCTACCTGGGAGGCTTGATTGGCACTGATGCTTGCTTCTTTCCAGGGCTAAGTTACAGCATGGCTGTTAATTAAAGCCTTTGAGGCCTGATTTCACCTAAATGTGTACATGTGCACAGGCTTAAACTATTTTAATGTGTTTTAACTTGTTAACCTTATTAATATTCATACATTGTTCTCTACTGTTTTACATTTTAAATTGATTGTATTTGTTCCCCACTCTAAGATCCCATGATACAGGATGGGATCTCAATGTTTTAATAAATAAAATGAAATAAATAAATGTGTATAAAGCTGAGTAAATTATAATTGTTATCTCACTACATCTGATATCTTTATTATTTTTTGTTTTCATTCTGCAAGCCAGGATGTCCACATTACTCCTAGTGAGAAGGAACTAGCTTCAGTTGAAGCATGGTGGCACCATCCCCAGCAATAACAACAATAGAAGAAAGAGAAATAAGTCAGTATCCCTATGAGTCCCAATTTAAAAGCAATCTAAAAATGGATGGTTTCACGGTAGGAAACTACGGTACCTCTGGTCTTCCCTATATAATCTTTAACTAGTCTGCATCACTTATACCAAAGGAGGAAAATACTTGTCTTTTGCCTGGCAAGGATAGCTTGGGCTTCTTAGCCCCCAACAGGTACCACTAGAGGCTGCCAACTTGAAGGCAAGAGCTCATCCCTATATTATAGTGAACAACAATAAGATACCATGTGAGTCATTGTATGTGTATGACGGTACCAAAGCTCCAAAGCCATGAAATTTAGACAGTTGACACTTGTCATTGATAGATGGAACCTGCAATGTGCATCTCAGTGTTATTCTTTCAAAAAATGATTAGTTAACTTTAGCTAATTGAAATCTGCCTGCAGTACCAACTTCAGTAACTATGTGCCTGACCTTTCCTTCACCATCAGAGACAGAAGTGGAGGGAGATCTTGAAGTTTCATTTCTCCACAGGGTCTCTAGGTAGCTCCATGGTATGCATTTGTTTGCATACTCCCAAACTCTTCAGATAGTTCAGAGACCTACTGCCTAGAACAGATGAAAGTGAATAGAGGGGAAAACTGAATTAAAACCAGGCTGGAGGAAGAGAAAGACTCACAAGGGGGAAAAAAGAGTAAAGGAGTAAGAGAAACAAAAGAGCAGAGGTTGAAAGAAAGAGCACTGTGGTGCATGGAGACAAAAGGCTTGACTAAAGGGGGGGGGGTAAAAATCCAATTGAAAATCAAACTTCTTTGCCCCAGAGCTGCCCCATACAATATTTGGATTACTCTGGTCCAGATTTAAAATGTCACACCTACCTGGTCAAAAAATCTGTATCTCCCCCCTGGATTTTTACCCCCTGGTATAGGTCTGCCACCACTGCCTAGCCAGGCACCTCTTCCCAAAGAGTTTTGTGCATACTCCCAGCATACAGCAAATCGTTCTGAGGGTCAGAGCGAATGACTCCACCTGGTGCAGTCACTTCCTCTGACCTCATAATGAGCAGCCATGCACAGGGCCGGTTTAACCAGTCTGCCAAATCAGCATTGGCAGGGGGGCCCAAGGTCAAGGGAGGCCCCTGCTGACCTCCTTATCTGACAAAGGAGACAGCCAGGAAACAGCCGGGAGGAGCCGCTGCTTTGTAGCCCTCTCCTACCCTCCTCCTCCAAAAACTTCCTGCTGGCTTTTTTTTAAACAAAACAAAACAAAACAAAAACCCAGCATCTCCCAAACTAGAAAGAGAAAGTGAAAGAAGAAGCAGCCCTCCGTGGCAGAAGCTGGAGGGAGTTTGCTGCTGCAAAAGGAAGCCAGTCAGGCATATCGGAGAGGGGTGAGTGTATGTGTATGAGAGAGAGGGGGAATTTGAGGGTTGTCTCTTTCCCTCAGAAAGGAAGGCTTCCTTCCTTCCTTCCTTCCTTCCTTCCTTCCTTCCTTCCTCATAAATCCCCTCCAGTCCATCCTTCCTGCTGCTCTTAACATGTCCTGGTTCCTCGCCCCTCCCTTTCCCCCTTGGTCTTCTTCAGCTTCCTCCCCTTGCTACCAACTGAGTTCAGCCTGCAAAAGAAATTTGTGTGTGTTTGCCTATGTGCCTTCAAGTCATTTCTGACTAAGGCGAACCTACCATGGGGTTTTCTAGGCAAGGTTTGTTCAAAGGGGGTGTGCCTTTGCCTTCCTTTGAGGCTGAGAGAGTGTGACTTGCCCAAGGTCACCCAGTGGGTATTCATGGCTGAGTAAGGATTCAGACCCTGGTATCCATAGTCAGTGTAATGCTGAAACTTCTACAACATGCTAGCTCTTTTAACAGAAAAATATAAAGAATATACATTAAAATTTGGAGTAATATTACTGGGAACAATGGTTTTATTGTTGTCACTAAAACACCAATATCCCATTAGTGTTATGTGAGAGACATTGGCCTAGAGCAGTGGTTCTTAACCTTTTCTTTACCAGGGATCCCCTTTAAATATCTTTTGTTGCTCCAAGACTTAACTCAAGATTCAAAACCCTAATATAATAATAGCTAACAACAACAACAACAACAACAACAATACAATTACACCATCCATTAAACTTTCTCTCAAAGGCACTCTTGCTTCTTCCTGCAAGTTTGTGGATAGAGTGGATTGAATGGCAATGTGCAGGCCAAGCCAGCCACCCTTTTCTTTGATTTCTGTCACGTGGCTGCTCCACTACAGGGAGGAGGTGGGCCAAGCAGCCTTCAAGACTTCGTGGACCCCCTGTGAGGACATTGCAGACCCCAAGTTAAGAACCACTGGGCTAGAGAATGCTGGAAAAGGAACAATGCAACCAGACCTTGAGAAGGGTGCTGGCAAGGGGATTCTGGGAGGTGTAATCCAAGAGTAACTTTCCCAGGCTCTGAATGCAGCCTAGAATCATAGAATCATAGGGCTGGAAGGGATCCCAACAGCCATCTCATCTGATCGGCTTCTGCCCTGCAGGAACACACAATCCAAGCATTCCTGGCAGAGACTCCACCACACTCCAAGGCAGTGTATTCCACAGCTCATACTGTCAAGAGGTTCTTCCTAATATTCAGGTGGAATCTCTTTTCCTGTAGTTTGAACCCAAGCTCTGTGTCCTAGTCTCTGGAGCAGCAGAAAACAAGCTTGTCCCATCCTCAGTATGACATCCCTTCAAATATTTAAACATGGCTATCACATCACCTCTCAACCTTCTCTTCTCCAGGCTAAGCATGCCTAGCTTCCTAAGCCGTTCCTCATATGTAAATTATTTAATACAGTAGGCCCCTCTTATCCACTGAGGATTGGTTCGGGTGGGGGGTGGATTCTGAAAACCATGAATAATAGTGAACGCCATTGAAAATAATGGGACTTCTGGTTTAAAATACCATAGGGTTGCCTTGGAGGGCCTAGAAAACGGCTAGGGAGGACACATTTTCTAAGAAGACTCTATAGTAGGTGTGCTGTTTTGTGTCCCATGGATAATGAATCCATGGATACGGGGGTCCTACTATAATCTGAGCATCCTGTATTGTGAATAGGTTAGGTTACATTGACCTGAGATAAACATATGGGGGCCCCAAAATAAAGCATTGCAGGGGGCCCCAAAATTCCTTAAACCGGCCCTGGCCATGCACCAGCCAGGTAGACCCTCATAGTACAGCTGCTTGTTATGAGGGTCAGAGCAAGCAACTCCACCCAGCACAGGACAACAAGCGACACCATTTTTCCCTCCTCGTTGTTGCTGCCACTGGCTCTGCCTTCCCGACTGTGTACTGGGAAGGCAAAGTCAGCAATGGTGGTTCAGAGGAGGGGGCAACTAGAGGCACCTGTCAAGCATTGCCTCTCCTATCTCCCCACCCCCCCAAATCCAGTGTGGATCCTTTGTCCATACCAGTTTGCTGGAAACTCCAGAGAAAACTGTGAGTCTTCCAAAATCAAGTTTTAGGTGGTATACCCCAAGTCTGGTTCGGATAGGGCCATAAGTCATGTGGCACTATTGCACCAGATTCAGGGATAATGCTGCATGTCATGTGACATTATCGAGCTAGATTTGGAGGGGCTTTGGATTTTATCCATAATGTAGACAAGTCCAAAGATGTTTCTAAATGATCTAAGGCTGGTAATTCTGCTAGTATAGAGTAATTTCTTTTATTGTTTTTGCAGCACTTTGTGTTTCATCTTTTTGGTTGTCCATTACTCATTCATAAAATGAGGGAGCCCTGGTGGCGCAGTAGTTAAATGCCAGTACTGCAGCCACAACATTGCAAGTTCATTCCCAAGGGCTCCAAGGTTGACTCAGCCCTTTCATAGGTCAGTAAAATGAGTACCTGGCTTATGGGGGCAAATAGCTAACACATTGGAAATTGCTTAGTGCCTATCACACTATAAAGCAATGTAGATGTATAAAATGTTGTTGCTTAACAATTTGTAAGCCACTCTGAGAGCCTTCGAGGCTGAAGAGCAGGGTATAAATACGTAAATAAATAAATAGATAAATAAATAAAATATTGGTTTAGAAAAGATTTCATTATTCAGGAACCACTGAATACAGACAATATTAGCTTCAGGACAGTGAAAGAGAGCATTTATTATTTCTCCCCCCCCCCCCCGTTTTGAACAGGAGCCAATTAAATTATTTAAGTACAGTCTATTTTTCAGAATTGAGACTCTGGTTTAATTTGAGCTGAAACATCTATTAGGCAAATTCTCGGGACAGGACAAGACTACTTTTGCAGTTATGAAATATGAAATCACTATATTGTGCTAGTATTAAGAAGAAGTTCTTCAGTTAATATAATACTATTCAAATGTTTAGGATCTGTGTGTACTGTGTTTAAATATTGGCTCATTCCAGCAAAAGTATTTGTATAACTGTTGGTGTTCATATACACTTATAATAAGGTGTAATGTACAGATACAGTATATAACCTTCCCCTTTTCCTTTTAGTTGGGTTAGATGTCTGAAAATTAGTTGCAAAACAGCTGTTTTTTCACTAATTTGTCATAAAATAACATCAAATAGCTCCTGCCTCAATGAGTCCACAGACCTCACACATATATTCATCTTCAATAAAACTTCCCACCAAAATTTTTGTGAGCAGGAGGAGATACGCTCAAGTCCTCTGCTAGCACATGGTCAGAAGGAGTTACAGTGTTGTTGTTCTGAATAATTCATGGATGAATCATCAATCCATGAAAACTTGAACTTGTGTTATATGAAAGATGGAAAGAAAATATTAGTAGCACTTTCTTATGTGCAGGTAAGATGGGTAACTACTTAATATCAGAAAGATCAATGCATGAGCGGAAGTTTGTAATAGTTGGTTCAAAGAAAGACTGATAGATCTGTGTGAACGCCAATAACTACTGTTAACCCCCATTAAGAGCAATTTGCAACATAATCTGAAATACTCTGCCTGCTCCATTAAGACTAGGCTTACTGCCAGCTCTCTACACAGCTCTTGCTACCCTAACTTTGATCTCCTTCTTTCCTTCCTTCTTACCTTTACATTGTGGAGATGTATCAAATCCTCACGTTTTTCCAAATGCATATATCAAAAAGAGTTTTAAGAAAGTCAGTCTGCTTAACAATTTTTTGTCTGCTGTGCAAAGATTTAAATAATTGTTTGAGCCATTAACAGACTGTTTTGTGACAAAATCAGGGAGATAGCTTTGGTATTGTTCAGAGTGCTACCCTTTATCAAGAAGAAAATAATTATCCAAAGAAAACTTATTTGCCTTCAAGGACAAATCTTTTTGGTGAGCAGCCAATGCATTATCAAAAACGACTGTTCCTGAATTACATGGGGTTCCTGGGTACCCCACTCATGTCAGATATTAATATAGGGCATTTTAATTAGCTCAAAATGGTAGTGAGAGGTGGGTAACTGCAGGATCTTTTGATCTATGTATACTGGAACTAACTGATGGGACTCACAGCCAGAAAAAAAATGGCTAATGAAGAATAGGAGGAAGTAAGTATTGGGATAGAGGACAGGAGTTCAGGATGATAGGCTATACTATAGCTGTCCAAAGAGCAGAGATTCATGCACTAGGTGACCCAGCAAACCAACACAGTGACAGACTCTGGGAAACTGAGAACACTTTGGTAGTATTTGGGGTAATATTTATATTTGATTTTTCCCCCTAAAGGGGGAATGCAATGTTAGATGGAGTTTCCCACAGTTAGACAATGGGAGCTCTAGTTGTGTTAACAATTACTGATAGCTGAAACATAAAGACTGATGGGTGTCAGGCAACCTTCTATTGCCCTAGAAAAGGTGGGAAGGACAACTGGTTTTGCAGAGCAAACAGTGTCCATCCACTTGATTGAATTAGTGAATGACTCACTTCCAGGTACGTCCAAGGAGAATTAACACCTTGCCACCCTAACTACCAGCCCAAGGGGGATCCACATAATTACTACCCAGGCATGTCATTTAGGAATTTGGGATGGCTTCTTCCTTAGTTTCTGAGCACTCCTTGCATTTGGGAAGCCCTGGTCTACTACCAACCATGTAGAAAGCCAATAAGTAAGCCACATTATAAAATATAGCCAATTGATGAATTATTAGAAGGGAGGGGGTATCAGAGCAGGAAGCACTACCAAGCACTCTGTAAAAGGTAATTTTTTCTAGTTTCAATACTGAACATCTGTTTGTAGTAAGAATAGTATGTATTAAGTTTGAATTACCCATGGTTTCCTTGCAAGCAAACAATTTGTCAGTCCTGGGATGTGTGAGAAGTTTTTTTTTTTTTTTTCTGCCCAAGTGATCCTGGCTTTATCTTAGAATACTTTTCATTTCCCACTTAAAGATTTGTAAATTTATAGAAGGAACAGGCAGATGTTTTCACTTCTGAAGGTGTTTTGGAATTCCTAACTCTGTTCTCAGAGCTTGAGTCAAGAAGAGTGAGAAGAATACTGACTGCAGTTATCCCATCACCATCTTGAATCTACATCTGGTTATTATTGTGTTTTTATTTTCTTTCATTCTTCTTTTCTCTTTTCTCTGTATTCTTTTTCTATAGCATTATGTAGTATGGAGATTGCTTTTGTATATATTTTTATTCTGTATTGTATAACTCAATAAAAACATTATACACAGAGTTGTAAAAATGCCAAAAAGCAGAGAGAGTCTGAGGGGCCCCTACGATACACTTGAAAGGTAAATCATAAGTGAACCATAAGAGGAAATACACCTTTTTTCTTTTTCTTTTCTTTTTTCCAGCAAAATGTCAGACCAGGCAGTCTGGAGTTATCTGAAGGCTGTCAAACAGCATGGAATGGCTGTAATTTGTCTACTCCTGTTATAGCAGGATAGTGCAAGCAACTTGAAGTGGTAAAAGTTATTTTTAAGATCATTTAGTTTGCCATTAGAAACCAATAGTTTGGCTATAGCTGGGAGGAGTGCTTTTTTCAACTAAATGTTCAATGTGTTGTTTTCAACTGCATTTTTCCTCAGAAGGACTTCATACTGCAGACTTATTCCTATGAAAATGTGTCGTTGTTTAGAAAATAACTGGAAGTTAGGAAGTTATATGAACAGAATTGAATAGATTCCTCTCTTCTATTTTTTTAAAATGCTTTGGGCCAGTTTGGAAGCCCTAAATGTAAATCAGGAGAAGAAAAAAATCTTTTGAATTGAAGTTCAGTTTAAAGTGTCTCTGAGATAAGTTGATAGAAAAGGGGACAAAGCTAAGGGGGGGAAAACTCAACAACAATACTTTTTATCATAAAGGAGTAAATATAACTGAACTCTGAATATTTTGGGAATATAACATGAGAAAAATATATTTCTTATTGGCACATCAAAGATATTCTTGAAGTGATTGCCTACATCAGCAAGTGATCCTGCTAGAATTGTCAGCAGAATTGGCAAGTTATGACTTAATGATTTAAACTTCCCAAGGATAAACTTTGACTTCCATTTATGGAGTTATGCCAACTGAGTTATGTCAATTTTTAACCAATTTTTGTCACTAAATCTAGCTTTGTATCTGGCAACCTATTAAGTAATGTGAGGGTGGAGAAATACTTGAAAAAAAGAGATATCAGAAAGGAGCAGTGGGAGTCTGAAAGCTAGTCTAGCTATATCACTTCTTAACACTTAAAAATGGTTAACAGCTTGAACAGATGAACCTCCAGGTAAGGTAAAAACTGCACAAGGGGTTTGTTTCTGCTTTTATTTTCATAAGATAATCTCTTTATAAAATAGAAATTAATAATGGGCCTTACTGATTACTTTCTCAATTTTTTGATGTTGGCCTTTTATAGCACTGGCTAGGAGTTGCTTCCTCATTAATGTGTGTGTTGTGCAAAATAAACATACAGTAGTATTAAAATTAACTTACCGGTAACTATTACTGGAAGCACATATATGTACAACAGTTAAGGCTGCAGTCCTAAACCTTGGATTTAATAGGGCTTGCTTCTTAGTAGATATGTACAAGATTGTACTATAACTTATGTGAGCAAGCAAGAGTTATTTTTTCAACAGTAGCTGTTTAAAATTTCCACTGGATCTTATTAAAGGGAAAGAAAAGGAGCTTGCTGCTTCCAAGGCAGTTCTTGGGCACTGGTTTTATGAACGTTCAAAGATCTATGGGTCTGGTTCCTCCAGATTAGGAGGAAAAACTGGCATGTCCGGAGATAATTTCTTTATGAGCAGTTACTATGGTTTTTTGTGGACTCCTCACTCACTCAGAGGTGTTCTAATGAAAAAAGGGAACTGTTGCTATTGATAAGGGGCCCACAGAGTTTATCATATTACAATAAATATATAGTAAATTGTCCTCACCATTTGATACATCTATGCAAGTAACAAAGCTAGCCCAATGCGAGAGAGAGAAGCTGGTTCTTGTGGCAACAAATAATATATTTTTGCCCTGGATGAATGTGACATATTTGGAGTTCCCCAAATAAGAAATACTTGCTGTTTATAACCATTGGCTTTTCACTAATTTATCACTTTTAATTATGCATGTTTTGTATTACAGAAACTCAATTTATCAAGCATACAGACATGGAAAAGACTGTCAAAATTTTCTTAATATTTCCTGTTATAAATCTGAGGTTGGTATTAAATGCCTAAGCTTGCAAACTTCAAGAATCTGTTGCTGTTTTTTACAGCTAGACTGGCTTACTATCTGTTCAAAGAATCTTAGAAGTATGCAACCTGGTTATTATTTATGTTGTTTGGATAAAAGTGAGGTATTGAACTTTTAGCCCTTCAGACATTTTTTACTATGGTCCCTTTAATCCATTACCATTGGCCACACAGGCCAAGACTTCTGGGAGTTGAATCTACAGTTTCTGGAGGTTAAAGCTCCACACCCCTGACCTAAAGAGTTCATAGCCATATTACCCAATTCTCTCAATCTGTCATCTTCAAAATAGTCATGTGATGTAGGCTGAACTGAGAAGCATCTGCCCCAAGGTAACATAGTGGGCTTGATAGCTAAACAAAAACTTAAGCCTGGATCTGTCAGGTCCAGGTCTGACACTACAATAAGTAGCAATAAGTGGTTTCTTTCTCTCAAAGAATTAGACCACACTGACAGAACACATTTGAGGATCTGGGAACTGGGAGCAGTAGTGGTTGACTTGGCCAGTCTATTTTGTGAGGAAAGGCAGACCACATCTGCTGTTTCCAAGCTATCTAGTTCTCCAATGACTCCTTTCTTCACAACCATTAAATCCATCATCTTTTTCCTTCTGCCACCACCACCTAGATTATCAGACGCAGCAAAAAGTACCTTACCAGAATGCCAGGACAATGTTTCTGTCCTGCAAACAGGACCCAGTTTCACAAATCCTCGGAGCTCCCGTCAATGAAAAGCACTGCCTTACTAGCTGCTGAAGCACAGGAGCAGAACACAATGAGGATGATGTTGTGTGAAACCTGGTCCTATTTGTGGGACAGAAACATCATCCTGGCATTCTGGTATGGTACTTCTGGGACATGTCTGACAATCTCTCTACATTGGTATACGTACACCAGTGTAGATTAGCAACAGAATTCTAGTGTATGACTCCCAGAATCCTCCTGCCAACGTGGCTACTTTAAAGCAGCCTCTAGAACAGTGCTTTTTAAGCTATCTGAGGTAGGCAACTGGCAATTTTTTACCCAATGTACCAAGGAGTGTGACAAAGGCTGTCAACAGGAAGGAGGGGACAGGCCTGTTCTCTGCTGCCCCAACAGGTAAGACCAGGTCTAATGGTTTGAAGTTATAGGAGAGTAGATTTTGGTTGAACTTTTTGACAGTAAGAGGGGTTCAACAATAGCACCAATTGCCTAGACAGGTGGTGGGGTCTCCTTCTCTGGATGTCTTCAAAAAGAGGCTGGGCAGCTGACTGCTGAAGATGCTTTAGCTGGAGATCCTGCATTGAGCAGGAGATTGCACTCAATAGTCCATGAGGCCTCTTCCAGCTCTATGTGATTCTATGATTCCCACTCCCATATGGCTTTCCAGTCCCATGATAATTGTGGCAAATGTAGTTCCATGCTAAAAAATTATGTTGTTTTGCAAATGATTAATGTTGAAATTATACCAAGTTTATACTATCATTTATTAAAGGAAAGTTCAGTAAGTTCAGGGTGGTTGTTTTCTTTGAATCAGATTTATGATTAAGAATAAAAATTAGTGTGCGCATGGAAATCCATGACATTCCCAAGCAAACTGCAATGTGGGGGGGGGGGAGGAGGAAAACACCTACTGATTTCTTTCAGTTGTACTACTAGGAAATCGATCTGTAGAAAATTCTAAGTGAACTGGTTCTTTTGCTCCTAGATGCAGTCCAGGAATTTTGCTAGTTTCTTCCTTATTTCTCCAAATATGTGGAACAAATCTGCCAAAACCAAACATTTTGCTAATACTGGCAGATGATGTTGGGTATGGAGATCTAGGATGCTTTGGTAATGATACTATAAGGTAAGTGTACCTTTTAAAATATACTGTATCTAGTCACCCAAACCTTGAAAGATTATATGAAGATTTCTAAGGCAAGCATAGTAAGAAAATGGCATAGAAACTCTAGGTGTTTTGAGGATGGGAATAGTGGCAGAGAAAATACCTATTTCAAAATCAAGAATGATAGAAGCCACTGAAATTGAATCTGCAGTCCAGTTACTGTAACTGTAAATGGCAAACCAAACACTGATGGCATTTTCACACATGAAGTTTAAATTAGGATTATGTAGCATTTCCATTCAGTAAAATGTTTGTTCAGATTACAATTTCTTCTCCTCTATAGACTTTTATTTTTCAAATAAAAAACAGAACAAGCATTCATTGAAGCTGAATGGCAGAAGATTCAAAACAGATAAAAAGACATGCCTCTCCACATAACACATATTTGAACTGTAATATTTGCTACCACAAGAAGTAGTAATGGAGATTTTCAGACAGCGTTTAACAGTACCTACCGTGGGAGGAGGTTGCCCGTGCTTAAAATATGGCGCGGCCACTTCCAAAGCTTCACGGCCGTGCAACGAAGGATCCTGGAAGAGGGACGGCGGCATCCGAAAATGACCCCCTGCCATGCAAGAGCGCCGTTCCTCTCCCGGGACCTCCTCCCACGGTAGGTACTGTTAAACGCTGTCTGAAAATCTCCAATGGCAGCCAATGGGGATAGCTTTAAAGTGGGATTGAGCTGATTTCACTACAAAGCAAATAAATTAAAAAGGAGAGTACCCAGAGTTCTCACATGGGGGGGGTAATCAAGGTGTAATTAAATGACTGTTCACCAACAATGCTGTTGCCCCACTGAACAAGAAGCAGCAAATTATGTGGGAGCTGCTAATTTGCATTGTAGGGGACTTTCAGGGGAAACTTTGTAAAAAGGTCTCACCAGAGGAAAGTTGATGGATGATGTAGCTTTGCATTGGGTCCCATGTGCAACTATCATGTTTCCATGATGGAAATGACTTCCATGATGGAAATAACTTCCATGATGGAAATAACTTTTGATTAGGACTATTTTTCTGGAAACAAAACCTTATCCACAATTTAGGCTGAAGACATTGCCTAATCATACTAATGCATCACTTTGCTCCTCCATCTTAGGACTCCCAATATTGACCAGCTAGCAAAGGAAGGAGTGAAACTTACTCAGCACATTGCTGCAGCCCCACTTTGTACACCAAGCAGAGCAGCTTTTCTGACTGGCAGATACCCTGTCCGATCAGGTTAGTGGTCTTTTTAGTGGCTAATTGATCAACATGCGTAGAGAGAGAGAGAGAGACCCAGTAGTGCATTGGGAAGAACTATCATTTGCTTTGCTGTAGGCCCTAGGAGTAGCACATATATGGAGATCTCCCCTTCCGTGTCACTGTTGTGTTGGCATGTTTATTTGGTAATCTCTAGCAAAGCAAGGTCAGCAGTTGAGCAGCACAAACCTACAATAGCCTTTGCACACATAATACTCCCGCCATTCAATTTGTAGGATACCTGTGTTGTCCCACAGTCCCAACAGTTAAGACCATCGCAAGGGACCACTGCTAGGGCCTGTCAATGAGAAGCACTATTTCTATTCTGGTGGCTGAAAATAGGGTCATGGCCAGTTAGGAATATTACAGCATGTATCAAATATTCAGTACAAAATATTTCCATTCATGCCTTTTATTGTACAGACCAATAGGTATAAAGGCCTGAGATGCTTATTTTTCAGTGCTACAAGATTTACATTGTTGTCAGATTCATATTTAATTAAACTGAATAACTGTTATTCAATTTATTATATTTTTTAATTTATTGCACACTGTTGCATGTATTTACATTCTTTGTATTCTGTCTTTATTTCTTTGCCTCACCTTCCATCAAAATTTAGATCCTCTTAAATTTCTTTTGTGAGGTGGCAAAGGGGTGGCAAAGACTGAGCCAACAGGGAGCTAAAGCAACTGGAGAGGCCTACTTATCATTTCCTGCCAACATTGGTTGCTATGCTCACTGTGAGACAGTCTTCATTCACTTCCGATATCACTTCACCGCCCTGAAAAGAAGTACACATATCTATCATACCCTTCCCCATGAAATCAAGCCACCAGATGGAGCCTGGAAATTTTTCTTTCCTTCTATATTTCAGGCATGGCAGCCTCAACAGAGCGGCGTGTCATTGCTCGGACTGGTGGCACAGGAGGGCTGCCTACAAATGAAACAACATTTGCTAAGTTACTACAGCATCAAGGCTATACCACAGGCCTAATAGGTAAAGTGTGTAGATGTGTTTAGTTTTCACTGATCTTCAGAATTCAATCCAAAGTGTTAGGGTTTCAACTCCCTTCTCAAGGATCACATTCACATTCACATTTGCAGATGAGAACTGGGACACATTGGCCAGGTGACATCAGAGTGTGGTCAAAGGAGTATTGTCAGGCAACAAGAGGGCTAAAGTTATTAATGAGCAAGAAAACACAAAACTGCTATTTAAAGCAGAGAAGCCATGGAATTTATGCACTGAGTTTAGGAAGGGTAAGACTCTGTCCCCTCCTCTCCCTTCCTGCTCAGCTGAATGCAAACTACTTTAGCATGCTTAATTCAGTTTGCAGCAATTGATGTAAGCTGAGGACAGAGGAGGAAAGTGAGCAGGAGGAGAGAAAAACTGGGACATTTTACAAGCAGCTGAGAAAGTGGGAGGGCACATGATTAAGTAGGGATGTCCCTGGAGGATATGATGTCATGACTAGATGGAATTTTGTAAATATTCCCGCTTGCTCTCTCACTTGCAGCTGGAGCAGCTGGAAAAAAGGATAATGACAACTTTGGTCTGTGATTTGCTTCTTAAGATATCTGAATGAAGGTGTGATGAGCTATCTTGTTTGTTTCTCTAACTAACCTTAGTGTCACTCCAACCTCACATGTTGACCTTCTTCCCAGCAACATGGGAATTTAATTTTCTTGCAACTCCATTGCTATTGCAACCCTTTCCTTGTAACATTTCATGTTCTTCATGTATGGCACTGCTGTTCTTCTCAATTCATGGGCTAGGAGTGTATTTTTTCCATACAATGTTTATTCCTCACCAGCAGATAGTCATTGTGTTGAAGCTTACAAGTAATGATAAGCATAGTGCCCAACACCCTCTCTCTGGGCTCCTCAAGTATGTTACATAGTCCTTCCTCCGCTACACAGTTCTGTGTCTGTTTAGGAAAAGAAGCAAGGACAAAAAGGACTTTTTTTCCTGAAAATGTGGTGAGTTGATTAGTATCCTTTCCTTTTGGGGGGTGGTGTTCCTTTTCTTTAAGTGTTAGATCAGTATGCCCTAAATGTGCCCAGTTTGTCTGCTGCTGTGCCTGGTCAAGGAAGAGGAGTATAATTCCTCTTCTGTCTTTTGCACATGTACAACCAATGGAGATGTTATGGAGACACTGTACCAATAGGCGTAGAGGTCTGAGATGCTTGTTTTTCCATGCTACAAGATTTACATTGTTGTCATATTCATATTTAATTAAACTGAATAACTGTTATTCAATTTATTACATTTATTTAATTTATTACACACTATTATGTATTTACATTTGGAGTGTTCTGTCTTGATTTCTTTGCCTCACCTTCCATCAATATGTCTTTTGTGAGGTGGAAAAGGGGTGGCAAAGACTGAGCCAACTGGGAGCTAAAGCAACTAGAGAGGGCTTCTGATGTTATCATTTCCTACCAGCATTGTGAGAGTCTTCATTCATTCACTTCTAATCTCACCTCCTTTGTGCATATCTAATCTTGACATCTTGAATAAAGGAGAGAATCAGTACTGAACCTTGAAAAAGATGCTATCATTTCTTCATCATCTCTTATTTCTGTAATAATTTGTCAGTCACTGTTTGGTATTGGGGCCAGGAATATGAAGTGGGATGCTAGTCCCACCCTAATTAAGGCCCCTGGCTATCTTGCAATTTGAGTTTGTAACTGAGTGTTCAGGGCTTGAGAGCTAAGTGCTATCTCTGTCTATTTTATTTGGCTTGGCTTTTATTAAACATTTTCTAGACTTCATGATTTCTTTTTAATATCTGGGGTTTTAATCTACATTGGACTGTTTTCTGTTGATTTGGCCAAAGGATAGTGAAAAAAATAAGCTCAAGTGTTAAAACCCACTCTATAAGATTCCCCTTTGATAAATGAGAGTTGAATGATTATGTCATTTTATATTTACATTTTATGTACACTGGCCTAAATACCCTAAAGGCACCAGATCCCATCGGATTTTGGAAGCTAAGCAGGGTCAGCCCTGGTGAGAACTTGGATGGGAGACTGCCATCAAATACCAGGTGCTGTAGGCTATATTTCTGAGGAGGGAACTGGAAAAGCCACCTGAGCTTTCCTTGTCTAAGAAAACCCTATGAAATTCATGGGGTCGCCATAAATCAGCAGGTGATTTGAAGGCACATGCATACATACATACATAAAACACATTGGGATTGCAACTCTAATCATACCTGCCTAGGAAGAAGTCTCATTTAACTCTGTGAGTTTAATTTACAAATCATTTTATGCATAATATTTTTATTTATTTACATGTAGACATAAAAGCACACATCACTTCACATAAAACATTTACGGTAACAGCACAGAGTATCCACAACTACTTAAACATTCTCTCCCTCCCCTATCCCCTATCACCCTTTCCCCAAATCTCCCACCCCATACTACTTATCATCCTGTTTATCATTTATCATTTTAACCATATCGGCTTCCCTTGGATCAACATGCCAGCTATTATAAAACATTTATCAACCCTCTCTTTACCATATTAAAGGAGTATATATCCCTCTGTTTCTTAATATTTACCACTCCTTTAAGTTTGATTCTTCTGGCACATGACATCTACTCTGGAATAATTCATTTGTCTCCATAGATTTTTAATTTTTAAAACCTAAAGTCATGTTTTCACCATATTTACATTGCAAATATTCCCATAGTTTTCAACAATCTTTTACAAATTTATTATTTGACTTTCCTTTCAGCATATATGATAATTTATCCATCTCAGAGATTACCATTATCTTTCCCAGCCATTCCTCTTTCTTCAGCGTTTCACCATTTTTCCAGTATTTCACTAGAAGAATTCTGGTGGTACTTATCATAAACCAATATAATCTACCACAATCCTTTCCCCTTTCTTATCAAATAGGGAAATCCCTAGAAGGAAAAACTCTGGTGCAAATTTAATCTCTAACCCCAATATTTCCTGGAATAAAGATCTCATTTTATACCAGAATTTTTTCTCCTTTGGGCATCTCCACCACATATGAAAGAAATTTCCAACTGCTTTTCCACATTTCCAACAAACATTATTATTTGTTTTAGAAATTTTTGCAAGCTTTTCAGGTGATAGATACCACCGGTACATCATCTTTATAAAGTTTTCTTTCCGGTTGTTACATCTGGTATTTTTTTTTATCATCTCACCATAATTTTTTTCCATTCTTCTATAGTTATAATCCTATCTAAATTTATGGCCCATTTTGTCATGCACTCTTCAACAGGTTCTTCCTCTAAATTAAATTTTAGCAACATTTTGTAAATAATCCCAAGTAAGTGTTTCTCTCCTTTTAGTAAGTATTTCTCATAATCTCTTTTTTTCTAATTCAAATCCTTCTGTATTTTTATCTATTTTGAATCTTTCCATTATTTGCCTGAAGGGGAACCATTGTATGTTAATACCATATTCTAACAATTCTTCTCTACTCTTCAGCTGAATATTTTCTCCTTCTTGTTTCAACAGATTCTCATAAGTCACCCATCTCCCTTGCCTCCTTAAGCCTTTTAATGAAAATGCTTCAGTTGGCCATATCCATTGAGATAGCCTACAATAAAATAATTTCTTATATTTACACCATACCTTATAAAGAGCCCTTCTGATAATATGATTATTAAAAAGAAATTGGGCTTTGATCTTACCGTACCACAGGAAGGCATGCCATCCAAAATGGAGGTTATGTCCTTCCAGAGCTAGCATCTTAGATTCATCTAGCAGTACCCGCAGTTTAATCCAGGCTAAACAAGTAGCTTCGTAGTGGTACCTAAAGTCTGGGATAGAAAGACCACCCCTGTCTTTACTATCAATCATACATTTGTGTTTTATCCTTGATTTCCTTCCTCCCCATATATATTTAGAAATATCTTTTCGCATTGATCTAACCAATCAGATTTACATAGTATGGGTATCATCTGAAAAAGGAATAACAATTTTGGCAGTATATTCATTTTTATGGAAGCAATTCTACCCAACATAGATAATTTTATTTCACTCCATTTACCTAAGTCTTCTTTTATGTTATTCCAAGTTTTCTTATAATTATTCTGGAATAATTGATTATTATTTATTGTCATTTCAATTCCCAAATACTTTACCTTATTTGCCACTTCTGCATCAAACTTTTTGCTTAATTCTGTTTTTTTCTTTCATATTCATATTTTTTGTTAAAATGTTTGTTTTTATTTTATTTATTTTGAAACCTGCGACTTGACCAAATTTTACTAAGATAGTATTTAAGATTTCTATTTTTGGGAGTATGTCTTCTAAGAATACAACGATGTCATCAGCAAAAGCACCTATTTGATACTCATCTCTACCCAATTTCACCCCTTGTATTTGTTTCTCTGTTCTAATCTTACGTAACAGAACCTCAATTGTTAAAATAAATAAAAGAGGTGATAGGGGCAACCCTGTCTTGTTCCTTTTGTAATTTTAATTTTTTTGGATATTCCCTCATTGATGATTATCCTGGCATGCTGTTCTTTATATATAGCCTTAATCCATTTTTAAAAGTTTTCACCGATTCCCATTCATTGTAAAACCTTAAACTTAAACTCCCAGTTAACATTATCAAAGGCTTTCTCTGCATCTAGAAAGATCATTGCCTCCCCCTTTTTTCATTATGGGTTTCATAATATTCAATGACATCCAGCACCATTCTCATATCGTTGCACATTTGCCTACCAGGTAACAAACCTTTTTTGGTCCTCTTCAATATAGTTTTTTAGTACCTCCTTTAACATAATTGGCTAAAATTGTGGTAAAGATTTTATAGTCTTCATTTAGGAGAGAAATTGGTCTGTATTCCCTTGGTGTTAACAATTCTGCTGATGTTTTTGGGATCAAAACAATATCAGCTTCCTGCCATGAGGGTGGAATCTTTCTATTTTGGAGTATGCTGTTCATAATTCTTTGTAAAGATTTTAACAATTGGCACTTAAAACATTTATAATATTTAGCAGGGAGTCCATCCGCTCCTGGAGCTTTTCCCTGTTTCATTTTTTCTATTGTTTCATTTATTTCACTTATTGAGGTTGGTCTAGTTATTATTTCTTTCATCTGTGTAGGTATTTCTGGTATTTCCTGACTGTCAGTATAATTTGTAATTTGTTGTTCCTCTATTTTAGTTTGTTGGTAGAGAACTGAAAAGTAATTATAGAGGATTTTCTTTATTTCTTTTTCATTCGTAACAGTACAGTCTCCTTCTTTAATACCCATAATTAGTCTTTTTTTCTTTCTCTTTTTTCAATTTGTATGCTAACCAATGACCAGGTTTGTTAGCATGTTCAAAATTATATTGTTTAATAAATCTTGACTTCTTTTCAAGCTCTTCCATTGTTAGCATTGTCAGTTGGTCTTGATATAGTTTTATATTTTGTAACGTATCTTTGTTCTTTGGCTCTTCTTTTAATTTATTTTCTAATTTCTTAATTTCAGCCATTATGGTGTCAATCTTTTCCTTTTTCTTCCTCCTAATCTCTACACTTTTTAAAATTAGAAACCCTCTCATAATCGCTTTTGAGGTATCCCAAACTATCCCATACTCCACACCATTATCTAAATTTGTTTTTTAAAATTCCTCTAGCTCTTTATTACCTATTCTTAGTATCTCATCATTCTTCAGTAGTGAATCATTCAGCCTCCATCTTCTATTTTTTTCTCCCCATTTCCATATTGCAATTTACAAATCATTTTTCATTTCATTGTGCTGTGAATATAAATCCTTGTCTTTCAAGTATGTGTACTTTCAGGTAAATATGATGATTTTGAAATTGTTTATCTCTAGACTCTTGCACAAATACTGATTCTGTGTTTTGTCAGAGGAAATTAAAGACCTCCCTCCAAAGTGATGGGTGCTTTAGATATCAATATTTGTTTTTTTCAGGAAAATGGCACCAGGGTTTGAACTGTAAATCCCACAATGATCACTGCCACCACCCTTTAAACCATGGCTTTGATTACTTCTATGGAGTTCCTTATTCACTTGTGAATGAATGTCAGTCTGGCAAGGATCCTGAGCTGCTTCTAGGAATACAAGCTTCACGGTGGTTTTATACACAGATGGTTGCCCTTCTGGAGTTTACTCTTCTGCTGGGGAAGATTACTGGTCTGTTTTCTATGAAATGGAAGGCGATTGCTTTTTTTATTTTATTAGGCACCCTATTTTTTGTGTCTTGGTTTGTCTACTCTTTGTTTGAAAAATGGTGGAACTGCATGATGTTCAGAAATCATGAAATTACTCAACAACCATTGAAGCTAGAAGATGCAGCTTTCAGGATAGTGAAAGAGGCCATCTCATTTATCAAACGGTAATGAGTTCTATTATCTATCTTCAGCAGTTATGATTTTAATATCTGAGAGGGCTGGCCTGATTTAAAACATCCATCAGTATTCATAATAGACCCAGCCCTGCCTTTGCAAGACGAACACATCAAATCATCATATTTCATCAGTACAAAAAGGTGTTTTTGTAGAAAGTTGCATTGATTCAAATCTTGAGCTTCTGTATGGCATACAGACATATTTTCTATGTTTCAATCAAGGTGTTTGTATGCCCAGTGCTTGTTTGTAAACAATATGGTGAGGAGTGCAAGGCTAAATTTGACACCACTTTTCATCAGCTTATGATTTTGTGAACCCAGTTATGGGATGGCTGAAGTCATATCTGGTTACACAATATGCAATAACAAAGTTAGATTTTCACTAATTTGCCTTGAACCAATGTTAGCAGGCAGCATATATTAACTCTCCTATATTATGCTTTTGAATTTTTGAAACACATACATTTTAGATTATGTTTGCCTTTAATTTCCTGTAAGCAGCACTGAATCCCTGGGTTTATGTTTTAAGACTGGAATATATATGCTCTTAAATAAAATATATTTTGTCATGAGTTTATAGCAGAGGCTAGATTTAGGAACCTACCAGGGATTTCTGATTTGTAGCCACAATATTACATCAGAAGGAATGTCAGATTTAAACAACAAAGAGCCTACTGGCAAATAGGGACTAAGCAGACACTTGTCCATGGCAGGACAACAATTACCTTCCAGTTAGTCTGACATCAATACCAGGGAAGATTCTAGAGCAGATCATTAAACAGAGAGTATGTGAACATTTAGAAGGCAATGCCATAATCACAAAAAGTCAACATGGGTTTCAGAGAAACAAGTCATGCCAGACTAATCTGATCTCTTTTTTTGATAAAATTACCAGCTTGGTAGATGAAGGGAACACTGTGGATATCACATAACTTGATTTCAGTAAGGCCTTTGACAAGGTTCCCCATGACATTCTTGCAAACAAGCTTGTAAAATGTGGGCTAGACAAGTTAACTGTTAAATGGATTTATAATTGGTTGACTGGCCGAACCCAAAGGGTACTCAGCAGTGGCTCCTCTTTGTCTTGGAAAGATGTGACCAGTGGGGTGCCACAGGGTTCTGTCCTGGGCCCAGTGCTATTCAACATCTTTATCAATGACTTGGATGAGGGAATTAGGGTCATACTTATCAAATTTGCAGATGACACCAAATTAGGAGGAGTAGCTAATACCCTGGAGGACAGGGTCAAAATTCAAAATAACCTGGATAATCACTGGTTGCCCGTGATTAAAATATGGCGCTGAGGCTTCCGAAGCTTCACGGAAGTGACACGGATGGTTTTGGGAGAGGGACAACGGTGTCTGAAAATGCCCCCCTGCCGCGCAAGACCGCCGTCCCTCTCCCAAAAGTTCCTCCCTCGCTAGGCACGCTGAAACGCGGTCTGAAAATCTCCAGAGTGTCCCCCTGTTACTGGATGTGTGCAAATGAGGAATGCTTTGGAGGGTCTTTTATACCTCCAAATACACCTGAGGGGATTGGTTGCTTCATGGGTTGAAACAATGAATTCCATGAGCCTTCATGGATTGCACAATGACTTCCCTTGTCTTGACAAAAGGTGAGGAAGATGCTAAATGTGTTTCTTCATGTCCAATGATTGGATTTTAACAGCTTTGAGCAACTTCTTTTAGGTTGGGTGCAGAGGAGAGGAAATTTCACAATCAGCAAGCACAAAAGGGTTTCTCCATCCATTAATCTCCCATTTATGTGGAATGTGTCTCCTTTTGGCTTCTTAGCTCCAGGCCTTCCTTTCCAGGGAAAAACCAGAAATGACCTTTTCTGAGACCATCCTGTCTTTTCCCTTGTACAAGGGCACAGTAATGAACCAAGTTGGCCAGTTTCTGAGGCCTATAGCCAATGCTAACATTCCAGAAGTGGGGTGCATTAGAATTAGGGTGCAAGCTTTGCTTACAGACTGGACAGCTGGGCCAAAGCTAACAAAATGAAATTCAATATGGAGAAATGTAAGGTACTGCACTTAGGGCAGAAAAACAAAATGCATAGATACAGGATGGGGGAGACCTGGCTGAAAAAGACTATGTGCGAAAGGGATCTAGGAGTCCTAGTAGACCACAAGTTGAACATGAGTCAACAGTATGATGCAGCAGCTAAAAAGGCCAATGTGATTTTGGGCTGCATCAATAGAAGTATAGTGTCTAGATCAAGGGAAGTAATACTGACACTCTATTCTGCCTTGGTCAGGCCTCACCTAGAATACTGTGTCCAGTTCTGGGCACCACAATTCAAAAAGGATATTGACAAATTGGAGCGTGTCCAGAGGAGGATGACTAAAATGGTGAAAGGTCTGGAAACCATCCCTTTGAGGAAAGACTTAGGGAGCTGGGTATGTTTAGCCTGGAAAAAAGATGGTTAAGGAGAGGTATGATAGCCCTTTTTAATTATTTGAAAGGGTGTCACATTGAGGGTGGAGCAAGCATGTTTTCTGCTGCTCCAGAGACTAGAACATGGAACAATGGATGCAAGCTCCAGGAACAGAGATTCCACCTCAAAATTAGGAGGAACTTTCTGACAGCAAGAGCTGTTCAGCAGTGGAACACACTCCCTCGAAGTGTGGTGGGGTCTCCTTCCTTGGAGGTCTTTAAACAGAGGCTGGATGGCCATCTGTCAGAGATGCTTTGATCATGATTTCCTGCATGGCAGGGGATTGGATTGGATGGCCCTTGTGGTCTCTTCCAAATCTATGATTCTATGATTCTATAGATAGTGGGGGCAGGGAGAATTTATGACTTCGCTGTAAGACCTTGGCACCCTTTCAGTGAAGGGTAGGGCTCTGGAATGGCCTCTATAGGTCCTCAGACTTGAGGCTGATCTGGGAGCTTTACTCTCACTTATATGGCCCTTGGAATTGGGTGAGAGTACCCTGGGTTTACCTTCCAGTAAGTGGCCAACCAGGGAGCAACTATTGGACTGCCCTTGAGGCTCAAGTGTTTTGCCCAAGGGAAGGTTGAGAAGGTAGTATAGGGTAGACACCAGGCCTTAGCTGGGCCCACATCAGGTTGCTGCTCCCTTTTCCTCCTTTCAGGTTTCATTAACTTAAATAGTATACAGGTCAAATAAAATGGCCCTTATTTAACCCAGACTTCTGTATCTGGTCTTGTTATTCCATGGTTGGTTATCAAAGAGCCCAATAGAAAATGAAAGATTAACACATATTTTTGGCACAAATTTTTATACCTTGTAGCCCATTTCTTCAGATGCATGAAATATTTTGTACATGATTTTTTGGTGGGTGGGTAAACAGGTAGGGGATTATAATCAATGAGAATAGAGGGAACTGAAATGCAAAATGTATAAACAGTGACTTTTACCTCAACTACCCAAGCATGTGTATAATCATCTGTCAATTTAGACAACACTTCTTGCATCAGATGAAGTGGGCTCCAATCCACTAGTCTGTAAACTCCCTATTTTAATCCATGTACCTATATCAATAGCTGATTCATTTGCTGCTATAATTTTCTATGCAGCTATATATTCACCAGCTCTCTCCTTTTCAACTTTCCTTGGATGCTTCATGGTTACTATAAATAGTAAGCCTGCTATAAATTGTTAGCCTCATGTACCTTTAGCAGTGCATGCCTAAAGCCTAAACACATCCTTGAACATAGTGGAACCAAATGCTTTCAAAATATGCCTAAAATTGGCCTGCATGTGATTGCAGTGGTCAATTTACAGGAGGCATGGAGGGGGGGTGTGTGTTGAAAATATTTGGGAAATGGTCAAAAAACTGTTTTGTTTTTTAGGGATGGAAAACCTTAATGAGGAGAATATTGAACTGATGTGACTCATCACAGTTTGGGATTCATTCAGTACAAAATTTATACTTTTTTAAAAAAAGAGAGAGAGAAAGAATCACATTTTCATTAGGGAAAAGCATTTGCCTCATAGAAAATAATCTTTATGCACAGAAAATAATATATTTTGTGTGGATATATTATTTTTCTATGCAGAAATATTATTTGTCCTCTCTCAAAAATGTTGTTTTCTGCACAAAAATACCAAGTGAATTTGGGCAGAATAAGACCCAAACTGTGAATACTTCCCTGAACACTGCACATTTTTGAAAGACTTCCTTGCACTGTGAAGAAAATTGTTAAAATTACTTGTTGCTTCATTTGTGAATGAAAATGGGAAAGAATTACACCCATAATTTACAGGTGACCAAAAGGAGGCAACTGGGGACAAAATCTGGGTCAAGTTAAGACTGAAATATGTGGATTTCATTCTGTGCCCCCATATATTTTCTCCTTACAAATATGTTATCTATAGATAAACACAGAGAGGTGTGCAGACTAGTAAGTGGGGTCATCAGTTCAGACCTATTCACCTATCAATCCCACTGGTATAACTGTAATAGTGCTTTTTAATACACATGCCCCCTCCGTATCTATGGAACAAATATCTGTGGTTTCAGTTATCCACAGCTGAAAAAATAGACACACATACCATAGAGATGTGTTGGGAAATGGCTAGAGAGCTGTCCTCTCTAGGACTCACCAGGTCCTCTAATGCAGCTCTATGGTATGTTTGTACCAGAAGGCCTTTATTTTAATAGGGCTTGCTATTATCCTCAGTTTCACTTGTAAATGGTAAGCTCAGGAACATATCCCCCATGGATATGGGGGGGGGGCAACCTGTATGGGAATATGTCTTTTCTATATTTTTCAGAAATAAACAAGGCCCTTTCCTCCTCTTTGTTTCTTTCTTACACGTCCATACACCATGTTACACCACGGAGAGGTTTCAAGGGAAAAGCAGACATGGTTCATATGGAGACAATGTAGAGGAGATGGACTGGATGGTTGGTAAGTACCATTCTGAATGTCATAGTGGGCTAAATTCAGCTATTGCACAGGTAGACACTATGGGACTTTATTTTCTCCTCCTCTCCCCTGTATACCTCTGCACCAAACAAAATCCAGACACCTCGGACACAGTTTTGGGGGTATACAGGAAGCTGCAGTGGGGGTGGTGAACCACCTTCAGTTTCCTTGGATCACGTCATTCCATCAGCAAAAGTCCACCACTGGATCCTGTCCATTTGTGCAGAGAGGAAAATAACTTTGCAAGAACCACTTTCTTTTTCTAAATTCTTTCTCAATCTCTTCCAATGTGTTAAGAACCTGATTTGCCAACACTCAGGAACAGAGGTTTGCACATTTGCAAATTCCCCTCATTATGAAAAGTACAATGGTCCCATTGTGCTGCCTCATCCCAGTATGTTAAAATGTACTTGACATACTCAAAGTACAGTCTTATTAGGATCAAGTGGCAGAAAGAGGAAGAGGGAGAATGGAGGGAATTCATATATTTGGGAACTGTATGTTTCAGATGTTATGGGAGGGCTGAGCAGACCTCAAGCTTCTAGGATGATCGTTCCTTTTCACTAGGACATCCAGGTCTACCAAATGGACTTTGGTGAAACCAGTGGCTCGGGGCAGACATAGACTTAATGGCTGGCATGGCTCATGGTCAAAGCAGATCATTCTCCATTAGGGCTATATCATCCTAAATAGAAGAGGGAGGTTATCCCCCTCCATGAACCACTGGTCCCTAACTAAAGAATAGAGGGTCTTTGAGTAGATATCAATAATTTGTTTACAATAAAAGACCGAAAATCCTAGACTTTTCAAATCCACTATTGGATTTTACCCCAGCTTTCTTTCAGTAGCCAAATTAAGAGGAAGTGGAGAGAGAACTTTTTGTTGTTGCTGTTAAAAAAAAATCTGGAAGTCAAGTCTGCTTGCAGAGATATTGAAAATAACCACAGATCTATACTAGATCCTTGTCTATATTCCACCCACCCCATCCTATGGCATATGAGTTCAAAATCTGGTGTTCTCTTTACATTATCAGATATGAATGTAACAGATACATTGGGGAGCAGGGTCTTAAAAAGCTCTTCAATTTTTTCTAACTATAGGAAAAATTCTTGCTGCTATTGACAAAGAGGGTTTGAGGAACAACACTTTCACTTACTTTGCTTCTGACCATGGAGGTAAACTGGAGGCTAGACAGGGGAATGTCCAACTGGGTGGCTGGAATGGCATATACAAAGGTAAGGCTAGGATATGCACTGCAGAATTTTCAGAAGGAAAGGAAAGACTTGTTTGATTTGTTGATCTAAGCTACTTTTAAATACAATTTTTTAAAATTACATTGTTCATAAATATCCAAGAAACAATATAGTACTTTGAAACCAGGGCTTGCAAAGTAACTTTCTAAAAATAGTTATCATCAGTTGTTCTACCTTCTCCAGTGGGGCCCTCAGTATCCACAGGGATTTGGTTCCAGGACCCCCCACATATAGCAAAAACATTCTCAAGTTGCTATTTAAAATTTAAATTACTTACAATTGACTGCAGCTAGGCCAAGAAGCGGTCCTAGGACAGCAGTGGCGGCTGCTGTGGTAAGGTCTGGGCACCAGGTGCTCATTCTTCCTGCTTCAGCTACCGTAGCATATCTGTTGTGTTTGAAATAAGCTGTCAACTGAATAACTTCAGACTAAACTTTCCGACTTACCTGCTCAAACTATACTATGATCCACCATCATAAAAGTTCAGATGACCACAAAGATGAAAAAAGACCTCTGATGAAATGCAATTTTTAAAAAGTTCATAACAAAAAGAAAACACTTCAGTTTAGAAATAGGGGTAAAGACATCACCCCTGTTTGACTACTCACATCTAAACTCCTATTCCAAAACCCATTTGTTGGGGTCTGTTCCTCACACATGTAGAGTATGTGACCTGCTTCTTCATGTCTAAGAAGCTGTACATACAAAAGTAGACTTGCTCTACCAGAATTGGCTCCCTTCTCCTCCCTCAGCCGTTTCATACTGAGATGTGAGGATATTAATGGTGTTTGAAAATCCCATTAAAAATGGATTAATACATAGAGATGGGTTGTAATTTTAACTCGTGATTTTAATGATGTCTCTCTTCTACTCCTTTGTCCATGGCAGGTGGGAAAGGCATGGGAGGCTGGGAAGGAGGAATCCGCGTGCCTGGTATAGTCAGGTGGCCAGGAATGGTCCCTGCCGACACTGTTATTGATGAACCCACAAGTCTGATGGATATTTACCCCACAGTGGCTCACTTGGCAGGGGCATCAGTGCCACAGGACAGGTACAAAATACTGCTGTAATACCTCAACTGTTGCTTGGTTTCAGACATGAGAAAGATTCACAAATTCATGTCATAATTGTCTACCATTTGTTTGCCTTTCCAACATAATCTGTGCATGGTTTTAAAATGTCTTTGTTAATTTTATCTGAATGTTTTCTACAAAGATTAGCCTAAAGTGAATGAAAATATTTTAGCCTCTGCATAATTATTTCAGATATCCTCCCCCTGTAAAGGCAGCTATTAGTAAACATTATACATTAAAAAAAAATCTAACAGTTACAAATGTGTAAGGTTTCTCAAACTACATTATCCACCTAAGGAGGTGAAGAAACAAATCAACAAGGCAAGATTAGTTCCCAGGAACAATCTACTACAGGACAGACCAACAACACAAAATGACATAACACCCCTAGTGGTCACCTACAGTCCCCAGTTGAGACCACTCAAACACATCCTCAAATGAGAAGCAACCAATTCTGGACAACAATACAGCCCCTTCACAAGCTCTGGGAGGCAAGACTTTATTGGCCTACAGACAGCCTACAAATTTAAACAACTACAGTCGTCCCTCCACATTCACGGGGGTTAGGGTCTTGAGACACCCGCGAATGTGGAAAAATCACGAATAAAAATGTTGTCCCCGTGACCCCCCCCTGAGGGAGGGAATCGGAGGGAGGGAGGGAGGGAGTCTGGCCAGACTGACCGGCCTCTCCGTGGCCTTCCTGAGGGGACTCCGGGCCTTAGAAGCCCCGGAGCCCACTTAGGAAGGCAGGGGAAGGCAGCAGGAGGGCAGGAGGGAGGCTGCCCTGCCTCTCCCTGGCCTTCCTCAGCAGACTGTGGGGCTTTGAAGCCCCGGAGCCGCCTCTGGAAGACTGGGGAAGGCAGCGGGCGGGTGGGCGGGAGGCTGCCCTGCCTCTCCCCAGCCTTCCTCAGCGGACTTCGGGGCTTTGAAGCCCCGGAGCCTGCTGAGGAAGACCGAGGAAGGAAGTGGGCGGGCTGGCAGGAGGCTGCCCTGCCTCTCCCTGGCCTTCCTGAGTGGACTCCAGGGCTTTGAAGCCCCGGAGCCTGCTGAGGAAGGCCGGGGAAGGCAGCGGGCAGGTGGGTGGGATGCTGCTCTGCCTCTCCCTGGCCTTCCTGAGCGGACTCCGAGGCTTTGAAGCCCTGGAGCCGCCTCTAGAAGGTTGGGGAAGGCGCAGGCAGGAGGTTGCCCCACGTCTCGCCAGCCTTCCCGAAGGGGCTCGGGGCTAAACCGCGAATAATCAAAACTGTGAGTGTGAAAGCCGCAAATGTGGAGGGGCCCTGCATCTGAAGGAGTGGGTTTGTATCCCTGAAAGCTCAAGATAAAATAAAAACCTGTTAAAGGTGCTGCTACATTCCCTTCCTCTGCCCTTCCTCCTTTTTATGCTGCAATAGACTAACACAGCTACTTCTTTGAAAATGTGTAAGAATTTGGGATCCATCTTATCTTGATAACAAGAAGTCTTTTATCATAGGCCCAAATCCAATTTCTAGTCTGAGTCTGAGCATTATTAAATCAATTGGATTAATATAAGTGTTGATTCAGAGAAGAGATGACTCACTAGAAAAGACAATAATGCTTGTTAAGTTAAAAGGCAGTAGAAAATGAGGAAGACCACATTGCAAATGGATAGACTCAATCAAGAAGCCAGGTCCGTGAGATTGCAAAACCAGAGCAGGGCTGTTGAGGACAGGGTGACTTGGAGGTCTCTCACTCATAGGGTCACTATAAGTGGAAGTTGACATGATGACAGTTAACAACAACTATTGATTCAACAGTTGAGATTAACAATTCGTTTTAGGCCAAATTATCCATGGTCAATGAGTTTTTCACTGAGGCATGATAGGATAAAAACCAATCCTTCTAAATATAATTAAATGGGAGTGCTGTTCATCAACTTCTGAATAGCTACTTAATTTGTTTGAATAAATGGCATGGCACATCTCAAATATAGAGCCACCTCTGAAAAGGCTGCATTAGTAGTGCTTGAGTGATGCAGGACAAAAAATGTGATACAAAAATGCTGGAGCAAAAACTAAACACCTTTACACAAAAATGGGGAAATCCTAATAGTTATTTTTTTTAAAAAAAAATCGCTCTCAAGTAATCTATGTACTCAAATCCATCATCATTTGAAAACAAATATTTTGGAATTTGTGTTTCTGCTTAATAATTAGCTCATTTCATCAGTTGGGAGAATGCACTACAAGTAACAACACCACTTGTAACCTCGCTTGTTACTTTTTGGGTGATGATGGTCTTTTTCATATTAAAATATGCATATGTTATTTTGTAATGTCACAAGTCACACTGTACTTCCAAAACTATGGTTACCAAAGCACACCATTGGATCTTGACCTTGGCCATTTTCCTATTTTTAATGCATTTTTAAAGTAAAACGCTGTTTATGTGTTACTCATAAAATAATGAATCATGCATTATTTGAAACAAGTGACACATTAGCATCATTGTTCCATTTTTTAAAAAAGTAACATATTAACAGTGTACTCTTGTATTCTGGTTACAAAGCAGCCTGTGGCCCTGTGCAGAACAAAACCATGCCCATTTCTTAAAAGGAGGTGCTTTGTTGTTGCCAATGGAGAAGGATTTTTTACTACATTTCTTTTACTGCCTCTGTTCCCAGTAATCTCAAGGCTATCAATTGGGGTGGGGGGTCACTTAACTTTTCTGTCTCTTCTCCTTTTTCAAAAGTAAAACTAATGCTAGCATACTAACTTTTTAAAATAACATTCTAAACTGTGGGTGATTTGCATTTGTCAGTATAAAAGAAAACTTTTTAGTTGCATTATTTAAATAGTAGCTGTTTACTTTTAACAATATTGTAAGTTAAATCCAATTATTAATTCCAACCATAGTAGACCCATTGAATAAACTGGGGTTATTAAATCAGCACTTTAAAAACTTCCATTTATTCAATTGAACTATTAAATCTAAATTTAACAATTGGATTTAGCCCTAAAAGAGCAAGATAAAAGAATTACTTGTGGGTTGAATATCAAATATTGATAATTTTCTCAATTTTTAATATTTTGAAATGTATTGGTATTGGTTTGTAGTATACTCTTGAAAAAGGAAGTTTCTCCAAAATTTGTTATTTGTCATCAAGTCAACTTTGACTTATAGCACTGTATGAACGAGGCATGCAGAAGATCCCCAGTAATCATCTGCCCCTCTCACATCTTGCAAACTCACAACCATGGCTTCCTTGATTGAGTCAATCCACCTGTAGTATAATCTCCCTCTTTTCCTACTAACTTTCAAACGATCAAGTGCACTATTGGCTTTTCCAGCAAGTCACATCATCTCGATGTGTCCAAAGTATGACAGCCTCAGTTTAGTCAACTTTGATTCTAGTGAGACTTCAGGCTTGATTTGCTCAGACCCATTTATTTGTCTTTTTACCTGACCATGGTATCTATAGAACTCTTCTCCAGCACCACATTTCAAATGATTAGTTTTCTTCCTATCAGCTGTCTTTACTGTCCAGTTTTCATAACTATTCATAGAAATCAGAAATACTATGGACTGGATAATTCTGACTTTAATATTTAATGATATGTCTTTACACTTGAGGTTGCCTTTCACAGTTTCTTCTGATTTCCTTACTGCAGTCTCCATTTTGATTAAAGACTGAGCCCAATGTATAGGAAATCTTTAACTATTTCAAAGTCTTCATTACCCATAATTGTTACATAAATCATCTGTGGTCATGATTTTGTCTTAATGTTCAACTGGGATCATATTTTTGCACTTTCTTCCTTAATTTTCATCAGTAGTTATTCTAAATCTTGTCTGTTTTCTGCAAGTAATAGAGTATCATCTACATATCTTACATTGTTGATGTTTCCTCCCCCAGTTTTCACCCTGCATCATTTGAGTCTAATACTACTTTTCATATTATATGTTCTACATATAAATTAAACAGATAAGGTGACAAAATGCAGCCTTGTCAGACTTCTTTGCCAATGGGAAACCATTCTTAGATTTTCCTTGGTTTTTTTCTGGGCTGTGAGGCCGTGTTCTGGATGAGTTTATTTCTGACGTTTCGCCTGCATCTGTGGTTGGCATCTTCAGAGAATGGCTGCGTAGGAATGTATGTGGAGTTTATATGCTGTGTACCCCTGTTGGGGAGTATATGTAAATTTGTGTAAATGAATGGTTAGTTTCTGGGTATAGAAATGCAAGGCTTGTTAGTGTCTGTTTGGCTAATGGTTGGTTGATGTTGAGTTTTTAGTCTATTGAAGAACTCAACATTTACAAAGGAATTCCACCTAGGGACAGGGGGAGTCCAGCAGATAATGACCCATCAACCAACCATTAGCCAAACAGACACTAATCGTCTGTGCATTTCTATACCCAGAAACTAACCATTCAATTACACAAATTTACATATACTCCCCAACAGGGGTACACAGCATATAAACTCCACATACACTCCTACCCACCCATTCTCTGAAGATGCCAGCCACAGCTGCAGGCGAAACGTCAGAAAGAAACTATTCCAAAACACAGCCTCACAGCCCGGAAAAAAAAAACAAGGACAATCTATGGATGCCAGCCGTGATAGCTTTCGACTTCACATGGAAACCATTCTGTTTTTACATATTCTGTCCTCCAAAATACACTGGGCCTATCAGCTTTAAAAATACACTTTTTCATACTGGTTTGCTTTCATTTTTAGTTATATATACTTTAGTTGTATATACTTCTTCCTTGTTTTTGTTTTTAGAAAAATTTTGCTCTTGAACTTTTTGGCGACTGTATCAATAATCAGCTATCCACATAGTCCTCTTCATTGGCTGTGTTATTCTCTCTACATTAGGATAATTGATGGCAAGAACCAGATAGCATTATTTCTGGGAACAGTGCAGAACTCGGAGCATGAATTCATGTTTCACTATTGTGGGTCACACTTACATGCTGCACGCTGGTACCAGAAGGAGAGTAAGTATAAAAGTTTTCCCTTATAGCAGATTTATATGCATGGCATAAAAACAGGTAGGTCAAAGTCTGAATTACTGTATTCCAGCTTCCTTACTTCTTTGACACATGTCTACAGGCCACATGTATGCAGAAATCATGTTGCTATGATAACAAATCAGATAATTTGGTAATGGGTGGATTTTCAGTTTTCAGCTTAACTAAAAAGCTCAGCTGAATAAATTTGCTCTCTGGTGAGGTTCACATACTCATGTGAAAAAGCCTACGTGTCTGTTCACAGAGAGACAAACAGCTTTCCATTCCAGCTTAAATCATTTAAAAACAATTTTTAAAAAATCAAAACTATGTTAAAATAGCAGCAGCATAAAAAATGACAGCATAATCCCACATGTGTTTATTCATATGTAAGTACCATTGTGTTTGGTGGGACTTGCTGCTAGTGAGTGTGTTTGACTGTAGTCTAATATTTTGTAAGAGATGAGTAAATATAAAGATCCCCATCCAAGCATCTGAAAATTAGGGAATTTGATACTCCACAAGTCTCTCTATGAACAGCCTTCAATAAAAAGGGCACCATGCCTTAAATGTTCCTGAGCTGTATCAAGTTTGTTAAGGTTAAGAAACAACACATTACGTTAAAATCAAGACTTTATTTTGTTTGAATTTTGAATTGTGCCAGGAAACATAATGGAATCAGTGTTGAGGTTTTAAAATTAGTAAGACACATTTCACTTTACTTGTTCTTTACAAACTGAGAAGAGTAAATGTACTTTCCTAAGCCACAGTCTCACCATGTTGATGGATACTGAGGGCCAGTCCAGACTGTAAAATAAATCCTCATAGAATCCGGGGGGTATCCCATGTGTCCAAATGGGATCCTGCATCATTCTGTCATTTTTGGAGGGAGGGGTACCAAAATTCAGGAAAACTACGAGGGGAAAGCCTTCAGGGCTTTTCCCATTTTTTAAAAAAAACTGCAGGGAAAATGCAAACTCCTGCTCCTTAGGAGAACCAAATCACAGCATAGCACATTCCTGAAGAGGATAGCTGATTGGTCGGAGGTGTGCAGGGGGCAGAGCCTGTCAGCCCAGAACCACCACGTTGGATTGTCACTGTAGCAATTGTGCACTGAGGCAATGAAACAGCCTTCCTTCCTTCCCCGCCCCCATTATTTAAGCAGAAGATTGTTCTTCTGCACCTTGGATTTAGTTTTTTTTAAAAAATACTGTTTGGTCGGGGCAAATTAGGGGGTATAGAACCATGAGTAATTCACTCACACCTGCCATCGTGATTCACTGGCATGTGATTCCGTGTGAACAGCAAACACAGATAGCTTCACACACCAGTGACCTTGCAAAAAGATCGTTGGGACAGATGAAAGCTGCTGCAAATTGGTATATGTTCACACCAATCTACATTTTATTCCCTCTCCTAGTCTGGCCCTAAGATTAACTTGGATCCAATCTTAATCATGCTGAGAGTAGACCTACTAAAATCACTGGGACTTATTTCAGTAAAAACTAACCAGTGACATAGATTTCAAGGGGTATGACTAAGGTTGGATCCTAATATTAGAGACTAATCTACTTGTCAATATTACTCACATATTGCAATGATGTCCAAGATGCAGTTTGTCTGTATTCAAGGACTCACACTGGAAGATTTTGTGGGACTTTGCAAGACTGCTCAATAAAATTAACAAATTGATTGTTCATTTCCATTATGTAGCACAAGCCTGTTTCTCTTCCTCAGGCAAAATTAGACACATCAGATGAAAATGTAAACATTTTTGCATTGACATTTGTTTGAAAATTCTTACATTTCACATGGCTTTTCAGCTAGTAAATCACCCTGTTCTCGTTTACTTAGTTTGCCTCCATAATGGAAAGTTCAATGTGTGTCTTATGCAATGATCCACTAGAGGGCAAAAGTATCCAAGCTTTTTTTATACACAAACACACAGTCCAAAATCAGGCTATGGTTTCAAAATTTGTTCAGCATCAAGAAACATGAAATGCAAGCTACATATAAAGAAACAGCTTGAGAAATACTGAAGGAACAGATTTCCTTCAGAACTGGCTAATATAAACATGTAGCAATTCTTCATTTGTTATAGTTTGTGCATAAGACTGATCATAGATTTTGTGCACTTACACAAGGACCAGTTGACCAACCAGATCCTAAGGATATGTATAGCACTTGTGGCTTGGAAGTACTATTAATTTAATGAAACAATATTCTAGTTGTTTATTCATTATAATTGGGGATGGGGCATTAAAATGGCAAACAAGATTCAGTGTAAGCATGGGCCATACTATTTCTTACTCAAAGGGAGAAAGTATCTGCATAGTTTGTTTTTTATGAAAACAGGGAAAACATTGAGTTTCCAGTCCATAAGGGATTTCTGTTCTTATCCCATGACTGTGATGTTTACTGAAGATTTGATTTGAGGAATTTTTAAACAAAAAATTTGTCCAAATAAACAAGGCCTACCAGATCACTCCTATTTATGAGTTTATTGTCACTTCATGTGTTTATTGTTACTTCAAAAAATCACTGGCCTAAATCTAATTGTTATCCCAACTAGAGAAGACCCACTGAAAGAACTGGAACACTTAAGTAAGTTCCATTGATTTAATGTAGCTACTGTAACAGTACGCTTTAGGCTATAACATTTTACTTCAAATAACCTCTACAAAGTAGACTCAGTCACATAGAAATGGTGATGTGCCAAGAGAATGCCTCAGAAACAACTGCCTCTCCAGGACTATTTCTAAGGCCAATTGATATGAGGAAGAAAGAACTAAAATTACAGATCTATTCCATGGAGAAACATTCTTCTAAGACAGCTAGCAATTTATCATCTCTGGCATTCACTACTAGATCTTATAGAATCATAGAATTGTAGAGTTGGAAGAGACTCTACATCCAGTCTCTGGATCTAGGGCCATCCAGTCCAACCCCCTGCCACACAGGAAATCTTGATCAAAGCATCCCCGACAGATGGCAATCCAGCCTCTGTTTAAAGACCTCCAAGGAAGGAGACCCCACCACGCTCCGAGGGAGTGTGTTCCACTGCCAAACAGCTCTTACTGTCAAAAAGTTCCTCCTAATGTTGAGGTGGAATCTCTGTTCCTGGAGCTTGCATCCATTGCTCCGTGTTCCAGTCTCTGGAGCAGCAGAAAACAAGCCTGCTCCATCCTCAGCGTGACATCCCTTCAAATACTTAAACAGGGCTATCATATCGCCTCTTAATCATCTTTTTTCCAGGCTAAACATACCCAGCTCCCTAAGTCTCTCCTCATAAGGCATGGTTTCCAGACCTTTTACCATTTTAGTTGCCCTTCTCTGGACATGCTCCAATTTGGCAATATCGTTTTTGAATTGTGGTGCCCAGAACTGGACACAGTATTCTAGGTGAATTTAATATAAAATATTGAATTTTATATCTTTAGTTTTTTCTCTCTAAGGTGGTGCTCTCTGGAAGACTCATTACATAACTCCAAAATTTCAACCACACGGGGCTGGTGCCTGCTATGTAACAACAATATGCCCCTGTTCTGGAGATGGTGTAACCTACCATGACCCTCCCTTGCTTTTTGACCTTTCACGTGACCCTTCTGAAGCCAACCCCTTGTCACCAACCTCAGCATCACTTTTTAACCCTGTTGTAAGCCGAATCCAAAGAGCAGTGGAAGAACATCTTAAAACAGTCACTCCTGTCCCTAACCAACTTGATTTACCCAGTAATCAATGGGAGCTTCAGCTGCAGCCATGCTGTGGGATTTTCCCTTTCTGTTGGTGTGATAAGGAAAACAACAATGAAGACACAGCTCTTGTTTAAAGCTATTTGTTTGGATTGCTGAAAGAATTGCTTTGCTTATAATAATTCTGATGTGTTATATGTTATCTCTCTCCCTCTGGCTTTTCTTCACAAACGAAGATTCAGGAAGGACTCATCATGTACTTTCTGCAAGCGCGCTGATGACTAAAAAGGCCAATTCGAGATAGACAAGTCCAGTTGCAGAAAGGACAGCAGAAGGTTTCCTTGGGTGATGTTACCAATTGTGATTCTTTCTGCGTTGTCATTTCTCTTCAAGACTTGTTCGGTGTGAGTTCTCAAATAAAGCTGCAGCATTGTGGATAGTGTGTCTCCATGCCTCCCGATGTGAGGCCAGGGTGGACCATTGTTGGTGATCAATTTGGCCGAGCCTGAGATGTTGTTTCAGGGAGTCCTTGTATCGCTTTTTTGGAGCACCCCTCTTACGCTGACCCGCAGCGAGTTCACCGTAGAGTCAGAAGATTCCCGTTGGCCGCGGCTAGCCAACCAGGTAGTTGGGGATGAGCTTTCATTAGGCCACCTTTTCTAGGCCCCTCTCCATATGGAGCAAGCAGTGCTCTCCTTAAAAAGGGTTGCTTGGTCATTCAGGATGCTGCTGAACAAGACTGTCATCTCCCGGGTCAGCCTCGAGCAACCAAAGTCCTGAACCGCCTGCATGCAGGGCTGCATGCAGGGTTGGGTCTGTGGCTTCCAGTGCATCTTTAAACCTGCCATTTCGTCCCTTGCCTATCGCTACAGGGCTGCTTTTTTCCCTTTTTTTTTTTTTTGGAATTGGATTTGTCCTTCAAGCCTGTGCAATGGATTTTTCTGGTGGAGCGCAGCATGCACAGAACTGGCCTCACCCTTTAAACCAGAGGTTCATCTGCCGTTGTAATCATGCTGCTAATAACAAAGGGAACTGGATCCTTAACAGGCTCCCTGAGGAAGAGGACCTGAAGGGTAAAATTTCCTTAAGTAGAATCCATTATTTGTTTCAAATGCAACAGTACCATTGAGATTTAAAGTGTGAAGAAGCATTCAAATTACAAGAGATACTATCTAAACATTAGGAAGATTTTTTTTAATTATAATTGCTGTTTGACAGTGGACTAGATTGCCTCAGACTGTGATGGACTCTCCTTCTTTGGAGGTCTTCTAACAGACATTGGATGGGCATCTTTTAAAAGTGTGATAATTGTATATTCCTGAATGGCAGGGAGTCAGACTAGATGGCCCTTCTGGCCCTTTGCAACTCTTTAAGATTCTATGATTTTGATTAAACATTTGACTTTGATTAAACATGTGATTTGATTTTGTCCTCAGGCATCTTTTGAATAAAACCACAACTGCTGAAAGCAAAATTCACTCAAACCTGCCAGAGTAAAGGTCCCAGGAATACAGAGTATTGGTTTAAAATAATTGATTTCCACTTTTCCTCCCAGCAGAGATCAAAGCCAGCATATGTTAAAAGCATAAAATACATAAAATAACAATTAAACAGGCAATCTAAAACTTTTCCAACTGATTGGTAGTAGTATTTCTGTCTTAGGACATTTTCAGACAGCGTTTTAGCGTGCCTACCGCGGGAGGAGCTTCCGGGAGAGGGACGGCGCTCTTGCGCGGCAGGGGGTCGTTTTCGGACGCCGCCGTCCCTCTCCTGAAATCATCCGTGACACTTCCAAGAAGCTTCGGAAGCCGCAGCACCATATTTTATTCACGGGCAACCTCTGTGATTAAAATATGGCTCTACAGCTTCCAAAGCTTCATGGAAGTGACACGGATGATTTCAGAAGAGGGACGGCAGCGTCCGAAAACGACCCCCTGCTGCGCAAGAGCGCCGTCCCTCTCCCGGAAGCTCCTCCCACGGTAGGCACGCTAAAATGCTGTCTGAAAATGTCCTTAGACAGAGTTAGTCTGTTAGTCCTAATCCAGCCCATTAGCAATATGAAATCTGCAGCCTGCCTGGGATCATTAGAAATTGTCAGAGAGAACTGAATGCCACCAGCATATTGGTAGCGTAGCTTAAAACTCCAGAGAACCTCCCCCAGTGGCTTCGCATAGATGTTGAAAATTATAGGTGACATAATAGTACCCTAAGAAGCCCCTCAGCCAAAGGCCATGGAGTGAAGAAAAATCTCCTGGCATCACCTTCTGGTGGGAGGGACCTCCAGAAAGAATGAGAACCACCCAAAAGCTTCCACACCCAGCACAGAGGGACAACCCAGAAGGATGCCAAGCACTATGGTTCATAGTATGAAACACTACTGAGATCCGGGGTGGATTAAAGCTTTTGTAGACCTTGGGTACTTTGTAGGCCATAGTGGCAGGTGCTTGAGATAGATAGATAGATAGATAGATAGGCAGGCAGGCAGCTGGATCTCAACTTCTTAAATCAGCATTTTAATTACATATTCTTTTTTCTCTCATCTCATTCCAATTGCTCACTCATTGCCTATGAGAGACTGTATGAATGAGAGTGTATATAACTAATTAAACCAGTTCAGTGTTCCTAAGACATGGAGGGGGGAGCATACTATTGAAGAGAAGAGTTGGAAGGTCCACAGTCATGGAAAGGGCCACAGTAATTATTTCTAAAAGGATAAAGTGTAAGGATAATAACTACAAGGTAAGAGCAAGGGCCATTAGATGACACCATCCCTTCCAACATCTTCCCAAGAAAGGAATATCTAATGCTCATGTGTGCCCATTAGTAATCGTCTAACACAGTTGGGTCCAGTAAGGACTTTGAAAAGAGAGAAGATGCTACATCTCCTTGTGGTCCAGGAGTATCATCCCTGGCATTAGCCACAACATTAAACATTAACCTGCTCAGCCAATCCCTCTCTTGCAGATTTTATTAGCAAGGATGGGCCTCATATCTTCAAGATCCTTGGACAACTAAAGATGAAAACAGCAAGCAGTAGCCAAAGCCACTGAGACAAAATAACCCCTTGTTTGTCATCAACTCTCTGTATAGGTAACTTTATTTGAAAGCAACAGGGTCACCATACCTGTTCATATAAACACACAAATGACACTCATCATCTCCACAGTCTGGAGTTTGCTTGTTCCCAATGGTTCCCACAGCTAACAGAGAGCAGCCGATTTTGCCTGGCTTAATACCACCAATTTTAATAAAGGTTCTTCCAGACTAGTGTATAGAAGCAAGAGTTCTCACAAGAGAAAACATAGTTTATTAAGGAACCCTGGTTGTGCAATGGTTAAATGCCAGTACTGCATATATGGCATATGGGAACATGCACCCATAACTAGGGAGAAATAAGAGGGAAGAATTTCTTATTCTTGGCTCCAAGGTTCACTCAGCCTTCTATCCTTTCATAGGTTGGTAAAATGAGTACCTGGTTTGCGGGGGCAATTAGCTAACACACATTGGCAACTGCTTAATGTGTAAATTGTCAAGAGTTAGAGGCCTGAACTCCTTATAAAATAGCCAGCCAACTGCAAAGTTGTCAAGTCACTGCCAAGGTAGCTAAGGCCAAGGCCAAAATTATAGAGCCTGGAGGCCACAGCTGCACACATCATCCTTATATAAGTCATTATACAAGTTTAAATGATGAGTGCAAAGAAAAGGAAGGTATGCAAAGTATAGGGTGGTGTGCAAAGGCCTTATACAAGATGTAAGGCTCCTAGGTGATTGGAGGAGCCAGTGCCCTGTGACACCTGTGAAACTGTAATAAAAAGGAGGCTATGCCCAGAGCTCAGTGCTAGGCTTGCTAAGATGACTAGATGTGGGACGAGACTAGCTAGACACTAGATGTGTACCAATGTACATTTGGAGAAATGTGGTCTCTTGACCAAGCCTAAAGCCTGATGCCTGGCACAGCAGTGTGTGTGTATTATAACTATTGCAACTGCCATTGATCTGAAGATAAAGTGCCACCTATTGATAAGAAGAAAAACACTCTGTGTGTATTATTTTGGAAACGGGTTGCTGCTATGTCTGCTGAGATATTTTTGGCTTCTGCCAGGGATTGAGAGTCCTATTATCCCCGCAACATAAATTGCTATTGCTTAAAACAACTTGTAAGCCACTCTGATAGCCTTGTGGCTGAAGAGGAGGCATAAATAACTAATAAATAAAAAAAAATACCAGTTGGTGCCTCTGAATCCTGCTTTTGCATCCACTTGGAGCCTCTACAGTCCCTAGAGAAGCCGAGGGGATGGGGAGGATGAAGGAAACTGTATGACATTATAGGCAATTTAGCCAGCCATCACTGAAATCTTGTGACATTTTAGGCAATTTGGCCAGTCATCATTCAGATCACTTCAGTAGCAATAGCACTGATATTTGTATACTGCTTATCAGTGCCAAAGCACTCCCTAAGCTGAGTCAACCTTGGAGCCCTCTGGGATCAAACTCATAACCTTGTGGCTTGCAGTACTGGCATTTAACCACTGTGCCACCAGTAGCTTTTCATTATTGGCTGTGGATGTTGTAAAACCTATTAATAATGCACTATATAATAATTTACATCAATATTGATAGTAATCTGCTCAGTCATCTAGATAACATGTAACAGATCCACTTTGTTTTTCAAACTGGTCAAACCTCTAGTGGTTACCTGAAAATTTGTGAAATCATGTTGAAAGTAGTTTACTCAACCCTTTTTCCAGCATCATTGGCCAAGATTAACAGGAGTATCAAGTAAAGAAAAAAACTGCAGATTGGGCAACTTCACATTCACTAGACAAAGCCTTTCATCACATGCCTACTTGTGTCTATGTTCTCTTCCACACTACCTGATTATAACATTCTGAAACCACTACCATGGCTGCATCCTATGGAATCCTGGGATTTGTAGTCTGTTGGGGACACTAAGGCTCTTTGACTGAGAATTCTAAATACCCCTCCCTTAAACTGAAAATCCCAGGATTCTAGAGAGTGGAACCATGGCAATTAAAGTGGAATCAAAGTGTTATAATTATGTAGTATGTTTGTGTAACAGACTTCTGGATCTGGTAGAGATGTTGTGGATGCAAAGAAAAGAGTGAAGGGAATAAGCAAAACCCATAACCATTATCATGTGAGGGTGTCATAAGCAGCTTCAGTGAGTTCTGGGGCCAACTTCTCACATACTCATATATGCACACACCACCACCAGCCGTGCCTACTGTCATAATCACTATCATGGTATACAGCACATAGCAACTTTAAGCTGGTTTCACAAAAGTGGCAGATGCCTTGCTTTGGGAGTTAAAACATATTGGGAACATGCACCCATAACTAGGGAGAAATAAGAGGTAGAATCAGTATGCATAGGAGAAACCCCAAGGCTTCCAAACAGAATTAAGAAAGTAAATGCTTTAAGAGAAAATAAACTACATGGGTTTTAAAAGATGACTCAACTCAAAATACAGTTGCCCCTTCATATTCTCTGGGGTTTGGTTCCAGGACCCACCGTGGATACCAAAATCCGTGAATACTCAAGTCCCATTATATGCAATGGCATAGCAAAATGGTGTCTCTTATATAAGATGGCAAAATCAAGGTTTGCTTTTTGGATTATTCTTTTTTTTTTTTTAATAATATTTTCAAGCCATGAATACTTAAATCCGTGGATACCAAATCCATGGATACGAAGGGACAACTGTATATTGAACAGGAGCAATTCACACCACAACCATTCCTTGAAAGTCCCATTGAATAAAGAATACATTGTACCTTTCAAATTCTTGCTGGAGGGGGTGAAAAGACCAGTTTAATCCTGAGCATGGAATTACAGTTATCCCTTCATATTTGCTGGGGTTTGGTTCCAGCCCCCCCGTGGATACCAAAATCTGTGTCTACTCAAGTCCCATTGTATGCAATGACATAGCAAAATGGTGTCCCTTATATAAAATGGCAAAATAAAGGTTTGCTTTTTGGATTATTATTTTTTTAAATAATATTTTTAAGCCGTGAATACTTTAATATGTGGATACCAAATCTGTGGATATGGCAGGACAACTGTACTCTGAACAATAAATTAGTTATGACTATTTTTCTCCCTAAACATTAGGACAGTAAGAGCTGTGGGGCAGAGGAATACACTGCCTCAGAGTATGGTGGAGTCTCCTTCTTTGGGGGGTGCTTAAACAGAGGCTGGATGAACATCTGTGGAAAGGGGGCGTGCTTTGATTGTGTGTTTCCAGCCCAGTTTAAGGCACCAGCAGCATCAGCATCCACAGGGGGCCCCATCATTCTGGGGGCCCCGTAGTAACCCTCCTCCTGCAAAAACATTATTAGTAATAATCTGAATATCCTGTACCGTGAATAGATTAGGTTAGGTTACATTGACCTGAGATAAACATATGGGGCCCCCAAAACAAAGCATTGCAGGGGGGGGGGGCAAAATTCCTTAAACCAGTCCTGTGTGTTCCTGCAGGACAGGGGGTTGGACTAGATGGCCTTTGTGGTCTCTTCCAACTCTATGATGCCATGTGTTTTGACAGCTAGAAAAGCATAGAGAAGGGGAGGCTCCTTCTCTATGTGAAGTCGAAGGCTTTCATGGCCGGCATCCATAGATTTTCCTTGTTGTTGTTGTTGTTTTTTCCGGCCTGTGAGGCTGTGTTCTGGAATACTGTACAGTAGTTTCTTTCTGACATTTCGCCTGCATCTGTGGTTGGCATCTTCTGACGTTTCGCCTGCATCTGTGACTGGCATTCTCAGAGAATGGTTGGGTAGGAGTGTGTCTGGGGTTTAACTCAACACTTACAAAGGAATTCCACCCAGGGACAGGGGGATTCCCAGCAGATAATGAACCATCAGCCAAACAGACACTAACGAGCCTCCACCCAGAAACTAAACATTCAATTACACAAATGTACATATCCTCCCCAACAGGGGTTCACAGCATATAAACCCCAGACACACTCCTACCCAACCATTCTCTGAAGATGCCAGCCACAAATGCTGGTGAAACGTCAGAAAGAAACTATTCCAGAAAAGGGCCTCACAGCCCAGGGAAAAAACCAAGGAAAATCCTTCTCTACGCTTTTTCAGAAGATTGGACTTTCCCCTCATTCCCTTACTCAAGGTTAGGGTTTTCACGGAAGGCTTTTAATTCCTCTGTACGCTTTTGTTTTTAATCGATGGGCTCTGCCGTTGCTCCGAGGCTTGGGATTTTGCCAGGCCACCGACTTCCGGACGAAAGCTGGCTTTCGAAATGGCGGCCGGGGCGTCTTGCGATGCCTTCAGCCGAGAAGTGGAGGGGCGCCCGAGGGGTTTTTGGCCACCGCCTCAAAGGTGCGTCTGGATCCCACGTTCCCCATCCCTTAGTGCCCTGTCGTTGAGAAAAACCGCTCCTCCGGAGCAGCCGAGATACTCCAAAGCTATCCGTAGCTTTCATTCTCACTGAGTTCAGACTCCTGAGTAAATACTTGGAGGATCGCAGCCTAACTCCCTGTCAGAATAACATACCAGACGTCCAAGTGTAACGCTTCCAAAACCTTGGCTTCAGGGACTGCAACAAGCTTTTGGGGTTTAAAAAAAAGAACAAGGAGTGGGGTTTGAGTTACATAGATAACTTTCCAAGTGTTTGTTTCTTTGTTTGTTTTCCTTTTAAATCCAATTTTATTGCTATAATTCCAAGACCTACAAATACTTAGTTGCTGCTTAAGTTACGTTTTTTTTAAAAAAAATGTAATGCTGCCCAATTCTCCCAAAGTAACTATGATACGTTACTTTTTAGTGATTTTCCCATATATATTTTTTATTGCAGAGAAAGAAAAGTAAATTAGAAACCTACAAATACATTCTTTTTCTTTTTCCATTTTCTTTTACATTTTGGATATCACAATCAAATCATTTTTTAAAAATTTCTAATCACTGGGTCTTCTTAAATTGACTTTATGTTTAGCCATAAAACAAATCATGGATTCTTAATCTCTAAATCACATGAGCTTCTGATACAACCCCAATGGGTTTGCTCCACCATTTTACAAATCATTTTGTCATCAAAACTTGAAATGAAGCTGTCTCCACTGTAATCTGACTGTTTAATCCGCAGGTTACTTAAAACTGAAACTAAAAAGATAAAATGACTTTCCAGTTTAAAAACAAAAATGAGTGGAAACAGGGTTCCTTTACCTTGCCTGTGACTTGACTGGCGGCCTGAACGGCAGTGATTATATAGAGAAAACTCTTCCATCACAAAATCAAAGCCCCTTCCTACTAGAATAAAAGGTTCAAGTTGCTGTAGGAAAGGATGAATGAGAAGTGATGAGTGAGCTGACCATGAGAATTATGAACGCTGGAAAAAGCAAAACATTTGAAAAAGCAAGGAATGTTTCCTTCCTCCCAACAGCAGTACAGTAGGGCCCCTGTATCTGCTGAGGATTGGGGGGGGGCATAGATACTGAAAACTGTGAATAATAGCAAATGCCATTGAAAATAATGGGACTTCCAGTTTAAAATACCATAGAGTTGCCTTGGAGGACCTAGAAAATGGCTAGAGAGGATGCATTTTCTAGGAAGACTCTATGATAGGTGTGCTGTTTTGTGTCCCATGGATAACTGAATCAGTGGATAATGAATCAGTGGATATGGGGGTCCTACTGTATGTTGATGGGGAAGGACATAGTTCTGCCCCCTACTTGCACTGTTGTTATGATGTGGGAATATCCTCCCCCCATTTCACAGATGAATACTGGGGGCTCAGCTAGACGGGAGAATTAATTGTGGGAAATAGTGCATTAACTCACCTTTGCAGCAGCATTCATTTGTCTCCACGATACATTTGCAAGATCACTGGCATGGGAAGCTATCCATGTTTGAAGTTCACACAAACATGCGAAGTTTACTCGCATGCCCACGAGTAAAGATGGTGGCCGCAAGTGAATTACTTGCATTATTATTCCCCCAAAGCTCCCTCTGTTTCTCTCCCCCGCCCCCTTGGTATATCAGAGATGCAGAAATGCTCTCTCTCTCTCTCTCTCTCTCTGGCTTTTCTTCACAAACGAAGATTCAGGAAGAACTCATCCCGCGCTTTCTGCAAGCTGATGACTAAAAAGGCCAATCGAGATAACAAGTCTGGTTGCAGAAAGCACAGCAGAAGGTCTCCTTGGACGATGTTTCTGGGTTGTGATTCTTTCTGCGTGGTTGTTTCTCTTCAAGACTTGTTCGGCGTGAGTTTTCAAATAAGGCTGCAGCATCGTGGATAGTGCGTCTCCATGCCTTCCGATGTGAGGCCATGGCGGACCATTGTTGGTGATCAATTTGGCCGAGCCTGAGATGTTGCTTCAAGGAGTCCTTGTATTGCTTTTTTGGAGCACCCCTCTTACGCTGACCCGTGGCAAGTTCACCGTAGAGTACTATTTTGGGGAGGCAATGGTCCTCCATCCTAGAAACTGCCCTGCCCAGCGCAGCTGTGTTCTCAATATTATGGCCTCAATGCTGGTGATTCCTGCTTGCTCAAGGACAGCAACATTCGCCACATAGTCAGTCCAGTGTATATTTAGCATTGTGTGTATGCAGCGCTGATGAAAGTGTTCGAGAAGTCGTAAGTTGTGGCGATAGGTGACCCATGTTTCAGACCCATAAAGGAGAATAGACAGTACAATGGCGAGCACTTCTGCAAAAATCAACTATGCCAGCTCCAGATGCTTTGTCTCTGGCAAGCCCACTCCCACACACATCCAAAGAATCACATTTTGACTTCCAGGATGTGCCTCTGCTTGTTCAAATGGGGTGGAATGCACATTTCTGTGTATTTTTTAAAAGAACTTCATAATAAAGAGCAAAGGCTGTTATCATGAGGTACTTGGAATTTTTGGTCACCCTCCTTTCGAATATGGCAAATCGCTTCGGCAGCTCATCTGGACAGGCTTCTGCCCCCAAACACTTCTAGCTTGCTTCCATTCTTTCTCCCCTCAGCTTCTCTGCATTTCACAGTATAATTGGCTGATTTATGCCTAACTTAATTACACCTAATTGGCTGAGGGATGCCTATTCACATGGCATTTCTCAGCTAAAAGTCATTGCATTTGTCAGTGAAGTACTGTTGGCTTCTTGCTGACCTGGGATAAACCCAGATGTTATGTTCATTAGGGTGAGCATACACACACACACACACACATACACTGCAGAAGAGTTCTGCATAGCTAGTTACTATGAGCTCAGCTAGTAAATACTAAAATCTTGAGATTGAGCATCAAAGGCAGAGAAGAGTGTGTGATATGGTGACTCCTGCTTTCTTTCCATTTCCCCCTCTCCTGTGTTTTTTGGAGATATTTGGTGGTTTGGCTGGAGTCTTCAACAAGCCAAACTCCTCTGTAGTATTTGTAACACTTGAAGGACATTTGCATGGCTGAAAGTATGTGATAAAATTACTCCAAAAGTCATTTTATCTAATGTCTAGGGCCCCTTCAGATGTTAAAATATTCCTGGTGTTCTGCTTTACTTCATCACCACCAACACTGTTAACAGCAGCAAACAAAATGTAATATGCCAGACATAACTGTGCTTGAGAAAATGAAAGCTTGAATTATAGATCTGACCATCCCATGGGAAATCGAAATAAAACACAGAAACAGGGGAAAGATTATGAAATACAGTATCAAAACCTACTAATTCACATTTAGCACCTTAGGGAAAGAAAGCATCTGTGACTCCAGTGATGAGAAGTGTTCTGGGTGCAATTCTAAACAGACTAACAAAACATCTGACTGTAATTGCCATTGATAAGGTCACAATAGCACAATTGCAAAAAAAGTGAAACTACAGTAGAACCCCCATATCCACTGATTCATTATCCACTGATTCAATTATCTACAGGAAACAAAACAGCACACCTGCCATAGAGTCTTCCTAGAAAATGTGTCCTTTCTACCCATTATCTAGGTCCTCCAAGGCAACTCTATGGTATATTAAACTGGAAGTCCCATTATTTTCAATGGTATTCACTATTATCCATGGTTTTTGGCATCCACAGGGGTCCCCAGAGCCAATCCCAAGCTGATACAGGGGTCCTACTGTACTTGAAATATACTGTATTATCCAAGGATAACTCAGATTCCTAGATTCTTGGATAGAAGTTGAATCACTGGTGCACTAGAACTCCAGTTAGTAACACCTGGTAGACTGTGAAATCATTGATGATGATAATACAGGAATCCAGATTTGTCACATATGAAGCAATCCTGAAAGTGTAGATCCAACTAGTAATGGTTAATGATAACCGTCTATTATAATAGTTTATTGTGGGCAGACTAAAATGTGTCCCTTTGCTAACTTGTTGAGAGCCAGTGTGGTATAGTGGTTTGAGTGTTGGACTAGGAGTTTGAATCCCTGCTCAGCCATGGATGCCACTAGGTGACCCTGGGCAAGTCACACTCTCAGCCTCAGAGAAAGACAAGGGCAAACATCCTCTAAACAACTTCTACAAATAAAACCCCATGAAAGGTGTGCCTCAGAGTGGCCATAAGTCAGAAATGACTTAAAGACACGCAACAACAACCTAAGTCTTTCATCAGTCTTGCCATCTTCATACAAATGTAAACCTTTGTTTTGTTAATTTTTATTTCAGACTCTATACAGTAACTTGCCTGGCCTTATTTGGATTGCTAAATGTTTGTGGAATGGAGGCAGTTCTGGACACTAAACCAAATATTCTTCTGATGTTGGCTGATGATCTTGGGATTGGAGATATAGGCTGCTATGGGAACAACACTATCAAGTAAAGTGCTCTTAGCTTACCTTCCTACCAGTTTAAGCTAGTTATGTGATTTAACAATTTAAATAAGAAAAAGATTCCTGGCAGCCTTTGATCCTTCTGACTTTTTCATTCTTTTTTTACCTTACTATGACTTGTACCTGCATCTGCAGAGTCCCGTCCAGCAGAACTGTTTAGGGTGGTGGGGGAGCTGATGCAGATTCCACCTGTGCAGAACCCCTTATTCAACCCGACAACAGCCTGCTGTGATGCATTTAACATCCACTTTGCAGATAAAATCTCTCGGATAAGAGCCGACTTAGATTCCAGTGTTATGACTGAATCTATAGACGAGGTGTCCAGCAACTCCATTGATGAAATTTTATTGGATCAGCTTCAATCTGTGAGTACCGATGACGTGGACAAGCTCCTTGGTAGAGTGAGGAAAACGACCTGTCCCCTCGATCCCTGTCCATCTTGGCTGGCCACCCAAGGGGGTGATGCATCGAGAGTGCTCCTTAGGGATATTATCAATGCGTCCTTCAGGGAGGGGTCCCTTCCACCTTGTCTGAAGGAAGCGGTGGTTAAGCCGCTCCTGAAAAAGCCTTCCCTGGACCCCTTGGACAGGAACAACTATAGGCCAGTCTCTTTGCTGCCTTTTCTAAGCAAAGTGATTGAGAGGGCGGTCGCTTCCCAACTCCAAGCTGTCTTGGATGAAACCGATTATCTAGATCCATTTCAAACTGGCTTTAGGACGGGTTATGGAGTGGAGACTGCCATGGTTGCTCTGGCTGATGACCTCTGCTTGGGGATCGACAGGGGTAGTGTGACCCTGTTGGTGCTCTTGGACCTCTCAGCGGCATTTGATACAATAGACCATTCCATCCTCTTGGATCGCCTGAGGGAGTTAGGAATCGGAGGCACTGCCTTGCAGTGGTTCCATTCCTTCCTCTCGGGCAGATCCCAGAGGGTGAGGCTTGGGGACAGTTGCTCTACTAGAATAGAGCTTAACTGTGGCGTTCCTCAGGGTGCCATCCTGTCCCCGATGCTATTTAACATCTATATGAAGCTGCTGGGAGAGATCATTCGGAGGCATGGAATGCGGTGTCATCAGTATGCGGATGACACCCAGATATACTTCTCCATGTCTCGGTCATCGGCTTCGACTTCAGATGGCGTCTCTCCTCTCAATGATTGTCTTAAAGCAGTAATGGACTGGATGAGGAAAAACAAATTGAGACTGAATCCAGACAAAACGGAGGTACTAACAGTTACAGGCCCAAAACCAGGTCTGGGAATACAAACTCCAATCCTGGATGGAACTACACTCTCCTCCAAGGATTGTGTTCGCAGTCTGGGGGTGCTCCTGGACCCGTCGCTCCAGATGACTAATCAGGTTAATGCGACGGTCAGGAGTGCCTGTTATCAACTTCGGCTGGTACGCCAGCTGCACCCTTTCCTGGAAACTAGGGACCTCGAAACTGTGGTACATGCACTGGTAACCTCCCGTCTGGATTTCTGTAATGCACTCTACATGGGGCTACCCTTGTGCTTGACTCGGAAACTTCAACTAGTCCAGAACATGGCAGCCAGGTTGATTTCTGGTGTTTCCAGAAGAGAGCATATAACACTGGTGCTAAAAGCTCTCCACTGGTTGCCTATTCGTTTCCGGGCACAGTACAAGGTGTTGGTTATGACCTTTAAAGCCCTACATGGCTTGGGTCCAACTTACCTCCGGGACCGCCTCCTTCCGTACGACCCTCCCTGCACACTTCGGTCCTCTGGTAGGAATCTGTTATAGCCTATGAAAACAAGGCTGTCGGTGACCTCCCAGAGGGCCTTCTCTGCTGCTGCTCCCAGATTATGGAATGGCCTGCTGGACGAGATCCGTTTTATTACCACCTTAGACAGCTTTAAAAAAGCTGTCAAGACGGATCTTTTCCAGCAGGCCTTTCCTGAATAATTATCCCGGCCCAAGACTCAGCTGCCCTTTCTAGGCTATGATTGTATGTTTTAATTTTTTTTCTTCTAATTTATATATATTTTAATTAATGCATGTTTTTAATCCTTCATAATTTAATATTATTTTAAGGGGTGGGTGGGCTAGGGTATTGTGAGTATGGGATTTTTATATTGTAAGCTGTCCCGATTGCGTTGCAGAGGGGTGGGATATAAATAAAATTTTATTATTTTATTATTATTATTACCTCTTGTGTTAACCCTTATTTTCAACTAACTACAAATCAGAGGCCCTAACAAAAACCAAACACCATTCTATTAATATGAATTGTCATAAATTACCTCAAGCTGTTGGCACATTTATTTCTCCCCCTCCCCTGCTATATCCATTATCTTAAAACACGTTAACCAGATCTGGACTTCAAGACAGGAATTTACTATTTTACATGTAAGGAATCTTGTATTATCAGTATTCACATTTGCCTTGTGAATACATGGACTCCCTTAGCAGTTTGGCCCCTTCTGAGCAGTCCTTGGACAGGAGGTTTTTATCACTAGATGTTTGAATTCTGCCATCTTACAAAACACAACTAAAACCCTCACAGCTTCCCTGTCTTCTCTCATATTCTGCCCTGTTCATACAACTTCAGCCTCTTTAGACACACGATGTACATTCAGAGGTAGTTATCCAAAGAACCCTCACAAGCCCTCCTTTTTTGCCTGTTCTGTCGTCATACTGCCACCAGTGGAGGAGAAGAGCTTGGAAAACTAACTGTTCTGGACTATAACTTGCCAAATTCCCTAGCCAGGGTGTCTAGTTGCCAAACTGCCCAGGGATTCAGGTGATGGCTGTCCCAAAAGTAACTTTTCTAAGCTTTGTAGAGCTGTAGCAGCAACAGATCTTCCTACTGCTATGCAGAAGACGCTTTAAAGGTTAAGTATCTTTGTTTGACCAAAAACATTTTCACCACATCCAAAGAAGGATTTCCTTTACATCCAGTGATCCCCTGGGAGATCCTTTCAGGGACCAAAGGATTGCTTCCATATGGACCCACTTTTCAATCCAGTGATCACCACAAGTGGACACACAAAAGCACCTGACAAGACTCTCATTCTTTTCAAGGAGTTGAACTATGTGCATAGTTGACATACAGCTCTTCTCAAAAAGGGTGTTATGTTGCAAACATGATTGTGGCCCTAGTCATCCCGTTTACATTTCTTTTAGAGCTGCTTACATATGAGATGTCATTTGAGAACATTTCTTATTAGGCAAATTATTAGGAGTAGAATTTGGAAACTTATATGCATGTGATAGAATGTTACTTCCGCTTTGTAGTCTTGTAGGTCATCATTTGCTACTTATATTAATATATCATATTTTTATGTTAGGACTCCTAACATTGATCAACTAGCAAAGGAAGGGGTGAAACTTACTCAGCATATTGCAGCAGCTTCACTTTGTACCCCAAGCAGAGCAGCTTTTCTGACTGGCAGATATCCCATCAGATCAGGTGAGTATGTTTGGAATGTGTAAGTACATATACAGCTGAACTAGTATGAACAATATAAGCATCCCCTATTGTTGTTGTTGTGTGCCTTCAAGCAGTGGTAACACTAGGGGGTTGCTGAGAGGCTGAACAGCACCAGGTGACACCATCGGGGGATGAGTGACACCAGCCTTAGTGACGCTACAGCCTTCAAGTTGTTTCTGAGTTTCGGTGATCCTAAGGAGAACCTATGACAGTGTTTTCTTGGCAAGATTTGTTCAGAGGGAGTTTGCCCTTGCCTTCCTCTGAGGCTGGGGGAGTGTGACTTTCTCAAGGTCACACAGTGGGTTTCTATAGCTGAGCAGGGATTTAAACACTGGTCTCCAGAGTCCTAGTCCAATGCTCAAACCACTACACCATGCTGGCTCTCACAACCCCTATTGTTACCTCTTTAAAATAATGCAGTTTGTTCTTCCTGAAAAGCTGTATTGTCAGTCTGTACAGTGTACAGAACACAGTAGGTGGATACTAATATGTATACCCTCCATATATTTATCAAATCCCTCTTTTTAAAAGCCATCTATCCTCACCATTATCTTAGACCTCTTTCCTTATCACAGAAGATCAAAGAAGAGCAGTTGAAACCCATAGATTAATTCAGAGGTGGCTGTTGTGACAAACGTGAGAAGGAGGATTGAGGATTAACTCAGAACTAGCTATACCCAGCATAACATACAACGTTATCTACATATATAAAACGCTTTGGTATTTTTCCATTCCCACTCTCTGATTGGCCACTTACGAAACATGTCAAGAGTACAGTCATTTGATGTGTTAACATATAACCTTTCAAATCAACTATAATGGCTAGTTTCATGCCAAGAGCCCTTCCGCCGCCACCGTGCAACCACATGGACACACATACCACACTACACAGACACACACACCACACCACACACACACACCATGTGTATCAGGACATGAGAGCCTCTCCGCTACCATTATGCAACCACACACACACACCATGCTACACACATACCACGCATAGCAGGATATGAGAGCCACCACCATGCAACCTCACATACACAAACCACACTACATACACACACACAATGTGTGTCATGATGTGAGAACCCCTCCACTGCCACCATGCAACTGCATATGCACATACACACACACACCACACTACACACACACCATGCACGCCAGGATGTGAGAGCCCTGCTGCCATGCACAAACACATACACCAGAGGGACACATACACCACACTACACACCACATACTACATACACCCACACGCCACACACACCTACACCCCATGCTACACAGGTGCCAGGATGCGAGAGCCCCTCCACCACCATGTTTAAAAAGGATTTGAAGCATTCCACATGTTTCCACCCCAAGGCCCAAGGAGCAGCTACAGACAGCAAGGAAGACCATGTTGTGGTGGCCAAGACTGAGGGCCAAATGTGCTGCATGATTGCAGCTGGCTCCACTTGATAGCTTGTCCCTGGTTCTTCCAAGACTCCCACAGCCAGGGCCTGAGTCTGCAAAGAAGCCATACTGGCTGATGCAGCCAGGGGCCTAGTCCTGCGATGAGCTGCAGATCCTGACACCTAAGCAGCCAATCAGCACACTGAAAACAGCAACATACCTAAGAGAATTATATATAGAGATACTCTGGGAACACTAGTTCAGAACTAGAACTCCTTAGTAGAGAATTCTAAGTACCTCACTGAACCACAGATCCTAGGAATCTCTAGGATGGCACCATAACAGTTAAAGTGGTATCAAGTTGATATAACACACTACACTTGTCTGCAGCATAAACCAGTGATTAGAGCAATCCCTGCTGTTATGTCAGACCTTTTTGTGACAGATCACCTTTCCCTCGGTGTGGTAAGACCTTAGATGTGGTCAGGAAAGGATTGATTTGAACTGCTAATGTTACAACAGCCCTTCACTCTAAGTGCTGAGTGTGTTGTTCATAGCAAGATATGCTAGATCCTGACTTTGCCATGACTGAAATTAATGGGAGGAATTAGTCCATGAGTAACTTGAGTCTTTTTGGTAATAATAGCTCTGTTCTGAGTTGGCACCTACATGTGTTAAAAAATATTTATTTATTTATTTATTTATTTGCAATCCAACCTGAGATCCATATTAACTTTTTGGGGGAAGGGAAGAAATAGCACTCTCCCCTGACAATTCTCAGTCATGTAGTCCATGTTATTTATTTAATTTGTATCCTGTCTTTCTCCTCATATAGCATCTAAGGAGAGTTGGTTTTTTACACTTTGTGTACGACTTGTTTTCCCTTCATGAACAATTATACATAGTGAAATGAGAAACATATACATAAGCTTGCATTTTTTCTTACTGACAAACTCATAAAAAGACATTTCACATTAATATTATTGAAATCAATGTAATGGATATATACTAAGATCTACAGAAGATCGTCCACATGCAGAAAACTTTACCATGAGCTAAGATTTCCCCTTTTAGTGCACTATTCCTTGAATTTGCAAGGCAAATTCTTTGATTCCTGTAAATTAAATAGACACCCCACCCTGTCCCCACTACTGAAGTGAATGAAAAATCCCTTGGTGACATGCAAGTTCCATGGGGACAACAAAGAGTACACTGTGCAGAAAAAGACCACTCAGTGCATTTGCAAGGCTATTCATATGTCTTTTTAGAATGGGTACCAAAGTAGGGCATGGCAAAATGAAAACTGAATTGTGTGATGACTTGATAGGGTTTTTCCTTTGTCAATGTAGGCATGGCATCAAGCAGTGCATATCGGGCATTGCAGTGGAATGCTGGCTCAGGAGGACTCCCTGTCAATGAAACCACTTTCGCTAAGTTATTGCATCAGCAAGGTTATGCCACAGGACTTGTAGGTATGTAGATATACTATCCATTCACTCTATGATGTGGTAATCCTAGCAAAGCAGATTTAGCAGCTATATAATAATGCCTAAGAATTAATATGAACAATGGACTCATACAGTTGTAAGTGATGGCCCTGTAACTAGTCTGTGATGTAGTAAGCATGTAAGTCAACCATATAGTAAAAAGTGGTTTAGCAACTGTGCCACTTTTCTCTGGGCTCCCTACCCACTTGTTGCACTGGTGGCTTTAAAATGGCTTTTGGAAGCAGAAGTAAAAAAGGAGAGGAGAAATCAGAAATATTAGTTCAGTAGATTTCTGTCTGTAGGAAAATGGATGAAAAGGAGGAAGGGAGAGAGGGGGAAAAGAAGAAGGAATGTAGCAGCACCTTTAAGACTAACTGGGGGGTCAGTTACACAGCAGAATAAAGTGTGTGAAATTCCGGCTTACCATCCTTTCACACCAGCGCTGCATAGTTTCAATGATTTATTGCTAAATTGGTTGATCTGGTGAGTTTTCGGCTTTGTAGTTCACACACACAAAGGTGTGGGGGGGATGGCCTCCAAATCACTGTCATTAAAGCCAGGCAGGAGGCGGGGAGTGAGCGAGGGGCAGCAATGCAAGGGGGAAAGAGGGCTCTGAAATAGTCTCTGTTAGCTTTGTCTGAGCTCCAGCCAGAGAAAGCAACCAAAAAAGAAGGGAGACCACAGAGGGGTGGGGAGAGAAGAATAATGACAAAGGAGGCAAGGAAGGCAGGCTAGATTCCCTTCGCCCTGCATCCCTGCCAGCTGAGCAAACTGCTTCTCTCTCTCTCTCTCTCTCTCTCTCACACACACACACACACACACGCACACGCACACACACAGAGGAACAGTAATTATGGTTAAGTGGAATGCAAGCCGGCTGGCTGGATCTTTTCGTTTGAGGCTCCTCACATCTCTTGTAAGTCCACCCCCTCCGTGGTCAGTCCAACCAATCACAGCTCAGCTCTGCTGTGGCTGTTTTGGGAAGAATGCTGGTAGTTTCCACAGCCGTATGTGAAATGGTAGTTCACACAATCGATAGTGCACTAAGTCGCGCTACTTTTCAAAAAAAGTCAGGGAAAATAGCGAAAGCTGATACTGCGCAACTTATGGGGGGGTTCCCCCTCCTTCTGAATATGGCGACTTTGATCCGAAAGATGTGGGAACTAATAGGACTCTTTGCGAATTCTTAAAGGATTTATACTGCTGTGTAAACAGCCCCTGGGTTTTATTTTAGCATGAGCTTTTGTGGATATAAACTCTCTTCTTCAGATGCAGTACAAAGTGATAGTCAGGCCTCAGGATATAAAGCATGTTTACACAGTTGTGGGAATGGGAGTGGGATGGAATGTAATAGGAACCAGAAAAATGCAAATCATGACCCTTGCCCTAAATTTTCAAAGGGCTTCATGATACAAGTCTTTCAGATCTTTACAGTGGTCAGTTTAGTGTTAATATGTGAAAGCAATATGTCTGCTTATCAAAAGTCAGTTTCCATGGGTTTAAAACCTCTGAGAGATTTCCTTTTGTCACATGTGAAGTAGGGAGAACCCTGTAATGTGCCATGAAGCCATTGACTTTGTTCATGCCTTTGCTAATGGATTAGAATTGGTCAATATAATTCAATCCAGCTGTTTCTCTTTCCTTTGTAATTTCGTTGTTGAAGGACTGAGACCTTTAAAACCCATACTTTATGTCCAGGGTGGCTGAAATGTTCTGCAACTGGTTGTTGAGCATTGCCATTTTGAGCAATGTCTGAATTGTGCCCATTTATCTTCTTGCATAGAGACTGTCCTGTTTGTAGAATGACGATGGATGTTGCTGGCATAGGGTGGCTTATATCACGTTGGAGGAAGAGCAAGTGAATGTGCCTCTGATGTTATGAGTGATATTCTTAGTCCCTGTAACATTGCTCCTAGAGTAGATGTGGGGACAGAGTTGGTATCTGGGTTTGTGGCAGGGTCTTGACCCTGTATTACCATCTATGTTATGCATCCTGTTGTAAGTGAGTAGTTGCTTAAGATATGGAGGCTATCTGTAGGCCAATAGTCTTGCTTCCCTGAGTTTATGAGAGAGCTGTATTATTTTCCAGACTTGGTTGTAGCTCATCGAGGATGTATTTGAATGGTCTCAGCTAGGGACTGTAGGTGACCACTAGGGGTATTCTGTCATTTTGTGTTGTTCATCTGTCCTGTAGAAGATTGTTCCTGGGAACTAATCTTGCCTTGCTGATTTTTTTCTTCACTTCCTTATGTGGATATTGTAGTTTGAGAAATGGCTGTTGTAAATCCATGAGTCTGAGGACATTTTCAGACATGGAAAATCAGCTTCTTGCCACGCAAGCAGCCTCCGGAACAGTATCGAGGCTGCTGTGTGGCAAGGGTCCATTTTGGACGACGCCGTTTCTTTCTCGGCATCGTCCGTGACTGTTGGGGTCAGCACTGGAGGCGGCCGCGCTATTTTTTACTCACAAAAGTTGTCCGTGAGTAAAAAATAGCACGGCCGCCTCCAGTGCTGGCCGCAACAGTCACAGACAATGCCGAGAGAGAAACGGTGCCGTCCAAAATGGACCCTTGCCGTGCAGCAGCCTCGATACTGTTCCAGAGGCTGCTTGCATGGCAAGAAGCTGATTTTCCGTGTCTGAAAATGTCCTGAGTCTCTTTCTTGTGGTTCTGAGCAGATGCCGTTGTATCAGAGGGCTTGGCTGTAGACAATAGACTTGTCTTCCTATGAAACACCATGGTAGTGAATGGGACTGAAGTAGAGATGGTAAGGTGATAGGATCGGCATATTTAAAGATTTGAAGGGATGCCATGTAGAAGATGGGATGGGCATGGAGGCTCTTTACCTGCCATCCCCCAGTGTTTTTATTCTCTCTTAGCAACTGATTGTTTAATGCAGGGATAGAGAACTTATGGTCTTCCAGATGTTATTGGACTGCAACTCTCCACCTTCCTTATCACTGGCCATGAAGCTAGGGCTAGTGGGAGTTGCAGTCCAACAATATCTTGACTGGTTTGTTGCTCAAAAGAGAGTTCACACATCAACGTGCAGCTTGTCTCAAGCTATGCCCCCTATGTCAAAAGTGGGCTACATACATCTCCATGTACTGTTTTGTGGAATCCTGGATTCCCCAGTTTTCTTTCCAAAACTATGATTTACTAAACAAAAACTTTATGGTGTTTAATGTTATTAGGTACCAAAATAGGGGACTGTAGTTACATTTGTAAGACAAGTTCTTCAATTGATGTTTTATGTAATGTTAACAGAGCAATAAATGTCAGATTTATTTACTTCCTAAATAAATCTGACATGTTCATTGGTGATGACCTTTGGCAATGTCAGGTGTTTTAGATGCACAAGAGAGGAACAAACACTGTTGCATATGAATCTGAGAGTCAGTGACTTACCAAAGTCCATATGGCAGGATCTGGACCCACACCACACACTCCCAGTGTTCTGTCTATTGACCTAACAATGATTCTTTGTTAGGTCAACTTAATAAGCCTAAAAAGCATTTGCAAGAGTGCCCACAGTACTACAGATCAAGGGCAAAACAGACATTATAACACAGCTTCATGTATTCATGTGTCTGCTTTGTTCACATGAAAGAACATGCATACATTTGCATGTTATTTTTTTTAATTATTTTATTTTCATTTGCATGTTATTTTTAAGCATTACATGAAGTTTGCTTATGTGAAAGAAAGTGCTTCCTTCCTATCTACAAAATATGCCACCTCTCATCTCTTTAATGTTTCAAGCTATTTTTCTCTGATACTGAAAGCAATTTTCTCCAAGCCTAGCTCCAATACTGAAAGATAGCTGGGATGTGGTTGAAAGTTTTTTTTTCCCCCTAGTATAAATATTCCTTTTCCTATGAGGCTTCCTATGGAAATTATTAACATTGCATTTCCTATTTCTCATGCTTCTTTTCTCTATGCTAGCCAGACAACAATGTAGCTCAGGAGTGGGCTACTATAGTAGTCCTTGGTTGATGGTAGGGTGGAAGCTGTTGTGGCCCTTAGGACCATCTTGCCCAAAATCTTCCCCCCCCCTGCACACACACACACAAAAGAAAAGAATACGAACAGAACAAGAAGCCTTTGGAATTTTATTTCTGGTTGTGCACAATAGGTATTCTTTGTTGCTAAATAGTGTATGGAGTGTCCTGTCACCCATTTAAAAGATGATTTTCCGCAGCTTCTGGGGAGTCCAACACTGGGAATCTAGATGGGTTGGGAGGAGCATATGGCCTCCAGGGATGCACTTTATCCACCTTAATTTGTGATCATGTCAGGAAGCAAAAATTTTTATCACTTCCTGTAGCACAAGTTAATAAAAAAGTATCAGTAAATCACAATATATGTCATCACTGTCACTGTGTGACGTTTCAGAGCCTGGCATTTAGATAAGGATAGGCCCATTTTTCTAGTAGTAGTTTTCAAAGAAGTAGCTGTGTTAATCTCTTGCAGAATAAAAAAGGAGGAAAGGAGGGGGAGGGGGGAAAGGAATGCAGTAGCACATTTAAGACCAAGATTTTTATTTTAGCATGAGCTTTTGTGGATATAAACCCTCTTCTCCAGATGCAACATAGAGTGATAGCCAGGCTTCAGGATATAAAGCATATTTACACAGTTGTGGGAGTGGTATAGAATTTCATAGGATCCAGAAAGAGGCAAATCATGCACCTTGCCTAAATTTTCAAAGGGCTCTATGAGGTAATACGAGTATTTCAGATCTTTACAGTGGTCAGTTGATATGTGAAAGCAATAAAACTGCTTACCAAAAGTCAGTTTCCTTGGGTTCAAAGCTTTATTTGAGAAGATTCCTTTTGTTATATGTGTAGTAGCAAGAACTCTTGTGTTTCTATGTAGTGTCCTATAAAGCCATTGTCTTTGTTCATAGCTCTGCTAATGGGTTGGAATTTGTGAATACTTTAAAAATCAGCAGTTATTCCTTCTAGTCTTCCTTTATAATTTCCTTGTTCAAAGACTGCAACCTTTAAATCCTGTATATCTAGAGAGGTTGAAAAGCTCTGCAACTGTTTTTTGGGTATTGCAATTTCTAATGTCCAATTTGTGTCCATTTATCATCTTATGTAGAGATTGTCCTATTTGTCCAATACAGAGGGGCATTGTTGGCATGTGTATGTATATGTGCCTTCAAGTTGCCTGTGGACTTTTGGTGATCTCATGACTTCTATAGGGTTTCCTTAGGCAAGGAATACTCAGCATAGAATGACACATATCATGTTGGAGGAAGAATAAGTGAATATGTTGTGGGTGATATTATTGGCCCTTGTACTACTGCTCTGGGAAGAGAGTTGGCATCTGGATTTGTGTCAGGGTCCTGTCCCTGTATTACCATCCAAGTTGTGCATCCTGTTGTAAGTGAGTGACTATTTAAGATTTGGAGGGTGTCTGTAGGCCAATAAAGGCCTGCCTCCCAGAGCTTGTGAGAGGGCTGTATTTAATCAGGATTTCAGTAACTTCCACCCTGCCATCAGTCTGAGACTGGGACAATCCACACAACAAATTTACTTTTTTGACACTACTATGCAACCTAATAATGACAGCCTGTTTTCCTTGATTTCCAGGGAAGTGGCATCAAGGTGTAAACTGTGACTCTGTCAATGATCATTGTCATCATCCTCTAAATCATGGCTTTGATTATTTTTATGGCATGCCTTTCACTCTTCTCAACAACTGCCAGGACAACAAACCTCCAGAGCTGGATGCTGCCTTTCAAGCTAAACTGTGGTTTTACACTCAGCTCATTGCTCTAGCCATCCTCACAGCTTTTGCAGGGAAACTTACAGGGCTGTTCTCTCTTACTTGGAAGGCATCCATCTGCTTGGCATTGCTTGGATTTCTGTTTTTTGCTTCCTGGTACTCCAGCTACGGTTTTGTGAAATACTGGAATTGTATCTTGATGCGCAACCATGACATTACTGAACAACCAATGAAGCTGGAAAGAACGGCTTCTCTCATACTGAAGGAAGCAGTTTCATTTATTCAGAGGTAATTAATCCATTTCCTGAAATGTGAACACTGTAAAACCCAGCAACATTTGTTATGTGGCTAAATTATTCTATTTTTTTCCCTTTGAAGCAACAAGCACAGACCATTCCTTCTCTTTGTATCTTTTCTACACGTCCACACACCTCTGTTTACCACAGAGAGATTTCTCGGGAAAAGCCGGCATGGTATATATGGAGACAATGTAGAAGAAATGGACTGGTTGGTTGGTGAGTTGTCTTTCTTAAAAGAAATAATTTTTAAAAAATAACTTGTCTCTGGCCAGACCTTTGTCATTCCCAGAAGACAAGGCATGGGCTAGGGCACTGTTAGCCTGCCATAATTTAGGCCTAATCCACAGTACACAAATAATCTAGTCTGAAACTGGATTATTTGCCATAGCTCCTTCCTGTGGCTTTGCCAAGCTTTACTAGGTCTTTAGCCTTCTTTGCAAAAGAGTGCTGGTGCCTCATCAAACTACAAATCCCAGGATTCCACAGGAAGGAGCCATGGTAAATAATCCTGCTTCAAACTGGATTATTTGTGTAGTGTGGATACACCCTTAGTTCTCCATCATATGACTGTCTTGAACATTTGGCTTATTTCTGGTTACTAATCATTCACAGAATGGCTAACAGGAAGCTACTCTTTCTGGCAGAAAGGTACCAAGGTAGAAACTGTGACTCTATTAATGATCATTTTTCATCATCATCTAAATCATGGCTGATTATTTTTATGGCATGCCCAGATCACAGGATGATGGCTACTGCATTATTCTGTCTTGTCTCAGAGCTGCAGTTTGTTATTCTTGCATAGCTGAAGGAAGGGTATGATAAAGAAAACATTAACATCAATGCATTGATATGCTCTGTACCATTTGCTGTCTTGCCTTCGTAGCAAATCTGTTGATGGTTATTTCTTTAATGTGTAGGCCAGATTCTAGATGCTGTTGACAAGGAAGGATTGAGAAACAACACACTTGCCTATTTTGCCTCAGACCATGGAGGACAGCTGGAAGCTCGAGAAGGTGCAATCCAGCTAGGTGGCTGGAATGGCATATATAAAGGTAACCAGCATGGAGATACAGCTGTTAGTCCATCTAGAACAGGGATGGGAATCATATGGCCTCTGGATGTACCTTTAGCTGCCTTGAAACCACATTCTGAAAGGGGAATATTTTAAAAATGAATACTATTATTGGTTCTGATATTTTTTAAAATAGGGCTGGGCATCTTGAGGCCCTCCACATGTTATACTGTAACTGCCACTTCCATCACCCCTAGCTAGCATAGCCGTTGGAGAGAGATGATGTTAGAGCCATAGGTTTTCAAGCCCTGCTCTAAAACAACACAGACTAATACTTAACTTGAATACACTTATATTCAAAATATCACCTCCCAAAACTAGTACTCTACGGTGAACTCGCCACAGGTCAACAACGTAAGAGGGGTGCTCCAAAAAAGTGATATAAGGACTCCCTGAAGCAACATCTCAGGCTTGGCCAAATTGATCACCAACAATGGTCCGCCATGGCCTCACGTCGGAAGGCATGGAGACGCACTATCTACAATGCTGCAGCCTTATTTGAGAGCTCACGCCAAACAGGTCTTGAAGAGAAACGACAATGCAGAAAGAATCACAATCCAGAAACATCACCCAAAGAGACCTTCTGCTGTGCTTTCTGCAACCGGACTTGTTTATCTTGGATTGGCCTTTTTAGTCATCAGCACGCTTGCAGAAAGTGCGGGATGAGTCCTTCCTGAATCTTCGTTTGCGAAGAAAAGCCAGAGAGAGAGGGATAACATTTCTTCATACTATTTAAGACAGCTAATGCCACTATTCTCAGTAGAAGCCAAAATTACTAAACTGTGGGTTTGTCTACATGTGGGGCAAAAACTCCAAATGGAGTTTTGGATAGCCCAGATTCTGGGGAAAGGCCATGCCACATGTGGCCTGATTGCTGCAGATTCGGGAGCATTCACATGGGGATTTAGGGTATTTGATGGTGTAGACAAGCCCTGAGGCTATCAAACATCAGACATATCATGAGATAACATGAAGCATTAGAAAAGGCAATAGAGCACAGTAAAGCTGAAGGCAGTAGGAAAAGAGGAGGGCCCCATTACAGGTGGATAGACTCAATCAGGGAAACCATAGCTCTGAATTTGTAAGACCCGAGCAATGCTCTTGATGACCGAGGCTCTTGGAGGTCTTCTGTTCATAGGGTCACCATAAGTCCATGTGAACTTAACAAGAAATAGCAAGAGAATGCCACTATAGACCATTTTAGAATTAGTTGCTTTTCTGAAATTCTCATTTTCTGTTACAGATAGATAGACACACATGTTGGTTCTCACAGACTTCTAAAATCTGTCTCTGTACAATCAAATGTTTAAGCTACGAACCATGCCTTGGGAAAATTCATATTAATTATGCCAATGTATGAATGAGAAACTGTTTTGTCTTCATCAGATACTTCTAAAGATAATATTTTGGTCTTTCGCGAGGCACCCTTTCTGTTTGTTATGCACATCTTGCAAAAATATGAGATGGAGTTTTCGAAATATAAAACCATTTATTCTTTGCAGCTGCACCTCTTGTAATGTTTGCTCTCTCAAGTGTACTCATGGAACTGAGCCTAAGGGGAAAAGCTATGTGAGATTCCCAGCCATCTGTAATTCTACATGGAGCTTCAAGTCAGTTTAAATCAACTTGTCTGTTTCCATAATGGTCACATTTGTCTTGTGTTCCCAATCTAGGGGGCAAAGGCATGGGAGGCTGGGAAGGAGGAATCCGTGTGCCAGGCATATTTAGATGGCCTGGAATGCTCCCTGCTAAATCTGTTGTGGATGAACCAACAAGCCTTATGGATATTTACCCCACAGTCACTCATTTAGCTGGAGGACTTTTGCCTCAGGACAGGTATAAGCTTGCATTCTTACTAATACCATGGGAAATGCACCTTGAGATATACAGAATTCCCTGGGCAATATATAAGTAACTAAAAAGCCATGCATTTTGTTAATGAAAGTAGCTTTTTTCCCATTCAGGTATTCAGTAGCACTTTATTTTGGAGTGTCTTGTCTTCCTGGCTTGTTTTTGTTTCTTTTTCTGTGCACTAGTATTTTTGTGCAAGGCCCAGACATCTTTGAGTAACACTTCCTGTTGTAGGGAAATTGTAGCTTTTTACACCCTTACAATCTTTTGAGCTGAAAAACCAAAAGTCCCAGCCCATGTAATACTCCCACTATGATTGTTTTATGGAATAGGCTGCATAAGAGTCATAAGCACCTCTTACCCAATGTCTGTGATGTCATTGGTTGTTCCTTCCTCTGTGCCCTTTTTGTGAACTCTAGACATGTTTCTTAGGTGGAGGGGGTGACTGGCTACTCTCCTCATGTGGAACTGGAGTGCAAACATGCTCATGCAACACTTTTCCAGTATTTTTTTGAAATGTCAAATACTTTACTTCTAGTCACATCACTCACTGAGCAGTTATTCTGTTTCAGTCTCTAATCTTTAACAGTGGTGGGTTCCAGATAACACTGTTTTCTGTTTATAACCCTCCTGTGCTTTCCTATCACTAGTTCTTAACTATATTTTAATAATAGAAATGTAATTCAAATCTTTTTTAACTTTTGTAATTTGTGAGGTTTTAGTTGTATTTTTTAACTATTGTAACTGCCTTGAATTCCATCTTGGGAAAAAGGTGAGATAGAAATCCAATAAATAAATAAATGTTTTTCTTTCTTTCTTTTTTTTAATTCCCACAAATATCTGCTAATCTGCTGCACAGTGCCTTGTGCTTGGCAGCACCAGCACCATCCATCTGGAAGCTCCCTAGGAAAACTATCTGTTGTGTCTGAGCTTCTGGAAATCTTCAACTTAACTTATTATTATTTTTTTAAATACTAGTTTTGTGTGTATTTATTTTCTGTGAATATGCCTCCCATGGTTCTGTATTTAACCACATACTAGAGTGTTATTGGGGTGTTTTTTTAGTTGTTTTAAATTAACCTTTTACAGGGCACAGTTAAGCACTGGTCTGACTTCATGTCATTCACAAGAAGGCATTATTTATTTATTTATTTATTTACTCACTCTTGTTCTTCCTCTCAGTCTTTCACTTGATGACTTCTCTTTTCTGTATCATTACAGAATAATTGATGGAAAAAATCTGTTGCCTTTACTACAACAAAAAGTCAAGCACTCAGAACATGAGTTCATGTTTCATTACTGTGGATCATACTTACATGCAGTTCGCTGGCATCAGAAAGACAGTGAGTACAAAGTCTCCTAAGTGGGAAAATGTTCCTTCCTTTCTAGCAGGTACTTGGATGGAAGTACCAATGATCTGCAGGTAGGGCTAGGAAAGGGCTCTGCCTGAAACCCTGGAGAGCATTGCTACCAGTTAGAGTTGACAATACAAATACACTGATAATTATTGTAACATTAGTCATTAACAGACAGTAGCTAGGTGGTAACATGGACATCCTAGCACAGAGAAGCTGATTAAAGTATGTGTCATCTTGAAAAGCCTTTGGCTTAAACCTAGCTGCTATTGCCCAACTAGAGCAGGTCTATTGAATTAGTGAAATTTACTCAAGTATTAATTTATCACTGAACAGTTTATTCAGTGGGTCTACTATAATTGGGCCTAATATGTTGATTTAGGCTTTTTTCCTATACAAGGTATAAGAAGGAGGGTTGATGAATTCTAGTGGGTATGAGATGTTAATCAATAGAATTACCTAGATGGACCAGTGGTCTGACTTCATATAAGGCAATTTCTGTATTTGGGAAACTAGGTCAAATGGCCTGAAGCAATGTGCAGGGAATGCATTATATCTAATACAAAGGGCTTTTGGACAGTTGTTTGTATGCATTTCGTGATATTGGCAATGAATTTTCTATGGAGTTTTAATGAAACCCAGTCTCTGGGGAGCACTGTCATATCCCATCAGCTTCATAATTACTGTATCCAGGATTGTTCTTTCTATTTTTCCCTACCAGCTGGTGCTTTATGGAAGGCTCATTATGTGACACCAATATTCCATCCCAAAGATGCAGGAGCCTGTTATGGGAAAGGAATTTGTCCATGTTATGGAGAAGGTGTAACTCATCACAACCCTCCTTTGCTCTTTGATTTGTCAAGAGACCCATCAGAGGCAGTGCCTCTGTCAGCAGATACTGAGCCGCTGTTTCACACAGTCCTAAAACAAATGGAGAAGGCTATGGAGGAGCACCGGAGGACTCTCACACCTGTTCCACAGCAGCTGTCTCTCTACAACATTATGTGGAAGCCATGGCTACAGCCTTGTTGTGGGACATTCCCATTCTGCTGGTGTGATAAGGAAAGTGCCAGTGCACCTTCAGTTCATGTGGGCTAGCCAAAGCACCCTGCTGCAATAAAACTTTGCTTTGAGTACAGAGAATGCCAACCAATATAGTGAAAATACACTCTGAAGATACTCAAAAGCAAGGGGGATAGGATAAAAGAAGTATCCATGAGATGATAGTTGATGTTCCATTTTCGCATTGCCCCAGACATACTGTGCTCCCAACAAAACTGAGCCAATGCACATGCTTCATAACTGGTAACTGTGTCCCAAAATTTAGCTCTTGCTTTCTGTCTCCCCATTTTCTCCCCTTCTTTGTCATCCAAAACTTCATTCCTCTTCTCTTTTCAAAGGAGTTCCCTTTCTGCACAAGTTTCCCTTATGAGCGTTAAAAAAAATTCCCATTTCCCATAATTTATAGCATTAGCAATAGCACAAATATTTATTTACCGCTTATCAGTGCCAAAGCAATCCCTAAGCAGTTTACAATGTGTTAGCTAATTGCCCCCAACAAGCTGGGTCCTCTTTTTCATAGAATCATAGAATCATAGAATTGTAGAGTTGGAAGAGACCACAAGGGCCATCCAGTCCAACCCCCTGCCACGCAGGAAATCACGATCAAAGCATCCCTGACAGATGGCCATCCAGCCTCTGTTTAAAGACCTCCAAGGAAGGAGACCCCACCACGCTCCGAGGGAGTGTGTTCCACTGCCGAACAGCTCTTACTGTCAAAAAGTTCCTCCTCATGTTGAGGTGGAATCTCTGTTCCTGGAGCTTGCCCCCATTGCTCCGTGTTCCAGTCTCTGGAGCAGCAGAAAACAAGCCTGCTCCATCCTCAGCGTGACATCCCTTCAAATACTTAAACAGGGCTATCATATCGCCTCTTAACCGTCTTTTTTCCAGGCTAAACATACCCAGCTCCCTAAGTCTCTCCTCATAAGGCATCGTTTCCAGACCTTTCACCATTTTAGTTGCCCTTCTCTGGAAGGTGAAAAGTCAAAATCTGCAGGATGTAAAGGCACTGCTTATTATGTGAAGAACGTAATTGAAAATTTAGCTCTGAGTGAAAAAGAGAAATTGCCAAACCATTGTTGGAAAAAGTTTTGGCCGTAGTTTAGTCAGACAACCGCAGCAACAACATAAAAGGATATTTTAAATAAATATTTTATTATTATTATTGTATTTTTGTATTATTTTGTAGGGACAACTGTATTCACATTTACAGTACTTGTAAGTCAAATATTCTCAAATAAGGCTGCAGCATTGTGGATAGTGCGTCTCCATGCCTCCCGATGTGAGGCCAGGGAGAGAGAAGTCAAATATTGCTGCTGAGTATAAATGTTACCAATTAGGTTGCATAAAATGAATGAGTGCATGTCTTTGTGAGTTCCATAAACTGCATAGCTGTATAGTTGCAGTTAGCATTAACTATATTAAATTTGAATAGAAAATGTGGAGAGAGCCATTTTTATGCCTTTTAATTGTCTGAAGAAAAAGAAATTATATATCAAAGATGTATGTGGCTGAGTTACATAACAACTTGTTTGTACCAAAAAAATGACATAGCTTGCATTTCCTCTATATTTCTACTTACAGCCTGCGCCTAATAATATTAATTTGCATTTAACCATCAAGAAAGAAGGTAATAATCTGATTAACATGTAGTCCAAAATCCCATTGGGCCATTGTGCTAGCACAGCTAGGGCTATGCTAGCGTTTCCTTCCAAGTTTGCGTAAGGAGATAGCCTGTTTGTCCAGCATCACCTGGGCACATCAGCATATCGCCTCTCCCCCAGCATTATTATCTCAGCGTGTGTTACAATAAGTAACAAAGACTGTGCCTCTTCTCTCAGCTTCTCCACTGTTTTTCTTCTGAGCTGACTGAAGGTTGGGTGAAGGGGCTGACAGTGGTCACTTTTTAAAATTTCATCATTGCTCCCCCATGTCACATCAAAATGGCCACTGATTAGTCCCAGAGTGCATTAGGAAGCTCTCAGCTGGATATTAGGACAACATGGGGCATTGCTTGGGGGGCTCCCTCCAAGAACTCTGGCCAATGTAATATAAGACCTTGATCTTTTAATAATCTTGATAATTTATCATTTTCTATCATTTCCATTATTTTTATTTTCCACTCATCTATAGTCGGAATCTCTTCCTCCTTCCAATATTTTGCATATATCATTCTTGCCACTGTTATTAAGTTTATTATTATTTTCTGTTGGTTTATAAATAATATTTTGTCTATCATGTTTAGTAAAAATCCCCCTGGCTTCTTTTGCAAACTGATTTCTGTCATCTCATTTATTTTTGAATTTTTCTCCAAAATATTTTTGTATCTCTGGGCAAGTCCACCATATATGATAGTATGTACCTTTAGCCTTTTGACACTTCCAACATTTGTTATCTTGATTTTTATACATCTTGGATAATTTATCTGGTGTTAAGAATTGAACCTTGGACTTAAGTTTTGACTGCTCACATTCCAGATCATAATCTACCTTCTTGACAGTTTCTAAGAATGAAATATACTTGTTTCAACTGTACAATTGTTGTTGTTTAATGTGGGCTTCAGATATTAAGCAAACAGCTTATTAACAGAAGTGTCCCAGAAAAATAGTGTCTGGATGACATTTTGAGCAATGCTACCTAGGTAGCCCTGGTAGGGTAGAGGTGGGGATAGGAAACCATCAGCTATAGTCTGACATTTAAACATGTGGCCAATAATTGGCAAACATGTTAAAAAATATTGGCATATTCTTCAGGATGTACCAGGATGCCAAACATCATTCTCTTCCAAAAAGGAAAAGAAAAAGACCAAGAATATAAGGAAGATACAGGTTAGGTATGATTTAAGTTCAAGCAGATTCAACCATGCCCACACTTTGTCAGGAACTACAACACCCTAAAAATATCGGCCTTATGCTAATTGGGTTTAGTGTAAACATGCTTGTAAAATGACAGTGTTTGAGGATCATGACAATCAGGAAAAGGTATTAGTGGGACATTTCACATGTAATACCAGCAATGTGTTACACATTATTCAGTGCACTTCCCTATGGAAAAAGAACTTGAGAAAATAATTGGGGAATGTAATGTCAAATATTTTATTTTTAAAGGCACTTTGTACATTGTTTTGTGAAGTATGTAACAGCATTGAGTATAAATTTTGGGACAGCTGATAGATTAAACCCCAATAAAGACAAGATGTTTGTGAAGCAAAGAACGTGGGTGGAGGTTCATCCTGAGAAAATTGGCCTTGCAAAGGCTGAATGACGAAAAAATTTCTTTCCTCTTCAGTAATTTTTAAAAGAGTTCAGAAAGGCCTGGAGAGGATTCAAATTAGTATTTCTTTTTTATTGTGGAAAAAAAAATCTAGATACAATTCCTTAAGATTCCCTTTTACATCAGAACAGGAGATTTCCTGACTAACAAACTCTCAGTTATGCCTGACCTCTTTGAAGATTGAAAGCTATTTAAACTAATTCTTTCAACATTCATTATTCTAGCCAGTTATTTGCTTATCAAAGTACTGTACTCTGCAGGCTTTTTATTTTAAGCAAATATACATAGGCCTGAGGGTAATTTATATTTAAACCATATTGTACTTCCTTTCTTTATTATGTATGGCACATTTTATGTACTTTCCGTTTTATATTGTAGTCCATCAGGAAGCTCCCAAATCTGGATCAAGCCATGTTAAGTTTATTCTTATTTATCAGCATTGAATATTGTCTTTTGACATTTTGACGCTTGGTCTCCCTTAGTTTTCATCTGCTGACAGATGCCTGCCAGTTTTTCTTTTCTTTATCCCTTATTTATTTCTCTGACTTAGTTCTCCTTTAGCAAATTACTTGACAAAGAGGAAAGGCAATATCTAGACTTCAGGCTTTGGTTTCAAAAGCCAAAGTTGTTTGCTTTCTTATATTTAGATTGATGGTCAGCCATATTCTTAAGGCTGAAGCCATAAAACATTTGCTTGGCATATTTATCTTCCTTGTAAAGGGTCCATAGTCCCTATGAGTCTTTTCCACATTAGGAAATGGAGACTGTTATAGATGGGGTAGATGCCAGGGGACTCTGTGTGTGTGTGTGTAGAGAGAGAGAAAAAAAATTCTAGTTGTGAAAGAAAAAATGCAATCTGCCAGCTGTCCCCAGATAAGCCATTACTCACATGAGCTGGCCATACAAATATCCACTCTCAAACATATTCTGTTGCATTATCATCATCACTGGCTGGAATCTTCTATCATAGTCTACATTATGTAACTTTATTTATACATACTTAGTTACATAGCAGAAGCACTTACAAACCCTGTTAGTGAATGAATTACAGTCGTCCCTTCACATTCGCGGGGGTTAGGTTCCACAAACCCCAGCGAATGTGAAAATTCCACAAATAACGACTGCCCTCCCCCTCCCCTGCCAAAGCGACCACAGCACCTCTGGAGGCCCCATAGTCACTTCCCCCCGCCTCCCCCTCCCTCCCCAGGCCACCATGGGGCCTCTGGAGGCCCCGTGGCTGCCTTCCCAGCCCTCCCCCTCCCTCCCAAGGCCTTCACAGGGCCTCTGGAGACCCTCCGGAGGCCCCGTGTTTGCCTCCCAGCCCTCCCCCTCCCTCCCAAGGCCTTCACAGGGCCTCCGGAGACCCTCTGGAGGCCCTGTGGTCACCTCCCCAGCCCTCCCCACTCCCTCCCAAGGCCTTCACAGGGCCTCCCAAGGCCCCCTCACCACCTCTCCCATCCCCTGCCTGGCCTCCTAAGGTGGCAAGGGGGCCCCAGAAGGCCCCCTCCCTAGCTTTCCCACCCCTCCGGCCTGCTTCTCTCCCCCCCAGAAGCGGCCACAGGTCTTCTAAAGCCCAGTCGCTGCTTTTGGGAAGACGGGGGGGAGGCCCTCCCAAAATCGCAAATACTCAAAATTGCAAATGCTAAATTTGCAAATGTGGAGGGGCAACTGTACAAAAATGTATGACAGGAGACCAGAAGGAGTGTCCCAAAGCACACTGGGCTATATTGATGCACATCAACACCCCCTAGCTCATTTCCCAATGCACAATGAGACCAATGCTTGTCAGTCCTGATGTGCATCAGTCTCGTACATTGGTAACTTTGCTAGCTTTCCTACATAGTAGCATAACAGTCGGTCCTTACTACATACAGACATCACACAACTCTCCAATTCTAATTCCTGCAGACATAAGTCCACTTACAAAGATATAAGTCTCCAACAGGATTCCAACTATTATCATCATCACCATCACCACGTATCCTTGTCTTTTCCCCAAAACTGGGACTTAATGCAGCTTACAAATTAAAATATAATACAATACAGGTTGAGTCTCCCTTATCCAAAATGCTTGAGACTAGAGGTATTTTGGATTTTGGAATATTTCAGAATATAGTTGTCCCTTCATATTTGCTGGGGTTTGGTTCCAGGGCCCCAGTGGATACCAAAATCCATGAATACTCAAGTCCCAATGTATGCAATGGCATAGCAAAATGGTGTTATATAAGATGGCAAAATCAAATGGATATATGTGAGATTTATTTACAGTTGATATATATAGAGTGAAGTTATACTTACATATATTTGTATATATTTATATATACACAGATATATACATATACATACAGTATAGTTAATATAAAGAATACCAACAAATACTGGTACCAACAAATACTGGGGGGGGGAGGGAAATTACATAGTTAAATAGTGAGTTAAAGCATAAAAAAAGATAGAAAATATAATGGCAACAGGAACTAGAAAAGCTACCCAGGCACAGACGCAAGTGTTAACACAAAGACGAGCATCTTTGGAAGGGCCAACTAAATCTACAGATTTTAGTTCAATTCTACTAGACGAGATGAGGAAAGAGATGAAAAAGATCAGACTGGAAATCCAGGAGGAGATGAAGGAGATAAGAGCTGAAATGAAAGCAGACTTAAAGAAAGCATTAGGCAAATTTGGGGATAAATTGGATAAACTTACAGAAGAAATGGACCAAATAATAAAAAAAGAGGTTCGGCAAGTTCAAATAAAGACAAAAGACATAGAGGTAGTAACTGCTCAATATCACAAGAACAGGAGGTGGAAAAGAAAGCATTAATGTTAAATGAGTTGAGATATAGGGAGAAGTGCTTGAAGATAAGAGGTCTTTCTGAGAAAGAAAATGAGAATTTTGAAGATAGACTGATTCCATCTATGGCCAGTTATATAAATACAACGTCAGAAAATCTTGAAGCACAAATTGACAAGATATCCAGGATAAGTTCGATAGTGGCAAAAGAAAGGAAACTACCTCAAGACGTGGTAGTATGTTTCACAAGATCAAAAACAAGAGATAAGATAGTATCGAAAAACTATGAAGAGAGCTTGAAAATTGGAGAAGAAGTCAAAATATTCAAAGACATACCACCACAGATTTTGAAAAAAAAGACAGGAATACAAATTCCTGACTCAACTTCTGGTGGAAAACAAAATAAAGTTTAGATGGGAGAGGTTAGAAGGAGTGACATTTTCATACCAGCGTAAAAGATATAAAATAAACTCAATACAGAAAACTAAGGAATTCAGTAAGAGATTGGTTAAAGAGTGTAAAAGGAATAAAGAAAATAGAAAGGAACAAGAAACACAAGACCAAGAGTAGGAAGAAGAGGAGGGAGAGGAAGACGAAGATTTAAATTTGGAAAAAAATACAAGTGAGGCAGAGGGGACAGGAGAAAAAGCAGAAGAAGAGGGGACAATTTATGTAAATAAGCACTATTTGATTATTAAATTGACAGAATGGATACAAAAGTATTATCATGGAATGTTAAAGATTTGAATTCAATTCATAAAAGAAGTCAAGTGTTCCATTATTTGGAGAAATTAAAAATGGACGTATTATGCCAGCAAGAGACATGTATTAGAGAAAAAGATGTTAAACTTTTAAAAAGGCCCAAACTAGGTCAGATTTTTACATCATCAAATGCTAGGGAAAAAAGGGGTAGCAATTTATATTAATAGTAAATTCTCAGCTAGAGAATTATTTAAAGATCAAGAGGGATCATATGTAGGAATAGAGGTTGAGTTACATGATCTAAAGATGCTAGTAGTTGGGGTGTATACCCCTATTCAAATGCAAGGAAAATTTTTCAAAAAGCTAATCGAAGAGGTAGAGAAGGTGGAGAAGGATAAAACTCTATTTCTGGGAGACTGGAATGGGGTTATAGCTCCTCCTAAGGATAGAACATAAAAAATAATAAAAAAAAACCAAGGGAAACTACCGAAAGTTTTTTTTTGAGGTGATGTTGGAATTCGGTTTAATAGATGTTTGGAGATGGAAGAAGGGAGAGGAAAAGGGATTTACTTTCTGTTCAGATGTTCATCTAACCTGGTCAAGGATTGACATGTTTTTAGCTTCAAAAAGTCTAATAAAGAATGTTAAAAATACAGAAATCATGCCGAAATGGTTATAAGACCCCAATCCTATAGTACTAACGTTAATACCATTGAAAAGGAAAGATAGAAGTTGGCGCCCAGACAAAAATCTACTAGTTGATGAACAAAGTATAAAAGAGGCAAAAAAGGCTTTGGAACAGTATTTTAAGGAGAACGCATCAGATGAAGTTAATATAAAAACAACTTGGGAAACCAGTAAAGCTGTAATGCGGGGCTACTTTATGAAAAAAAAGCATTTGAGAAAAGGAAAGAAGAGCCCAGACAACTAGAATTGTTATTACAAGATATTAGGGATAAGGAGGAGAAGCTGAGGGAGCAACTGGATAATAAAAAACTGAAGTATGAGATAAATATATTAAAGAAAAAAATACAATCTTTTACAATAAAAGAAATTGAGCAAAAAAATGTGTCTTGCAAGACAAAAACATTTTGAATTATCTAACAAACCTGGCAAGTTGTTGACCCAGAAGTTAAAAAAAGATGAGAGAAAACAAAATAATTACAGAAATGAAGTATAAAGATGAGATTGTGACAGAACAAAAGATGATTGAAAAATGTTTTCATGAATTTTATACAGAACTATACAAAGATGAATCACGGAACAATACAATGGTAGGGAAAATAAATATGTATCTGGAAAAACAGAAAATTCCAAGATTGACAGATAACCAGAAAGATACAGTAAATAGAAACTTCACAGTAATGGAAATCACTGAGGCTATTAGGAATCTAAAATTAGATAAGGCGCCAGGACCAGACGGCTTCACCTCAATCTATTATAAAAAATTAGAAGATGTAATACTATATCCATTACAGAAAACTTTGAATCAGATAAAATTAGATGGTATACCAAATACATGGAAGGAAGCATTCATCACTATAATCCCGAAAGAAGGTAGAGATATGAAAGATCCAAGAAACTATAGGCCAATCTCATTACTAAACCTGGATTACAAAATCTTTACGGCAATTCTGGCACAAAGACTAAAGAACATACTGAAAGAGATCATTCATGAAGATCAGAATGGCTTCCTCCCTAATAGACTTATGAGATCAAATTTGAGAACGGTAATAGACATCATCGAATATTATGAAAATCATAACAAGAAGAAACTGGCGATAATCTCGTTAGACGCAGAAAAGGCATTTGATAATGTCAAATAGCCTTTCCTGAAAGCAGTCATAAGAAAGATGAACATGGGGGATAACTTTCAAAAATGGGTTGATGGAATATACGAAGAGCAAAATGCCCGAATTTTGATAAACGGAGATAAGACAGATGAAATAAGAAAAGGTACGAGACCCCTGTCACCGTTGCTTTTTTTATGGTTCTTGAGATCTTAAATAATGAGATTAGGAATGATGAAAAGATTAAAGGTACAAGGATAAAAGGAGTGGACTTTAAAATGAAGGCTTTCGCGGATGATATATTGATATTTATGGAGGACCCCTTAGAATGTATGGAACATCTTGGTAGAAGACTGGAAGAATTTGGAGAAGTTTCAGGGTTTAAGGTTAATAAAGGGAAAACAGCAGTACTGATGAAGAACATCTCAAAATTAGAGGAGAAGCTAATAGAAGAGAAGTCAGGCTATAAAGTTGTAACCAAAATTAAATATTTAGGAATATGGCTCTCGAAACACAATGCAGATTTATTTGAGAACAACTATAGTAAAATGTGGATGGACATAAAGAAAGATTTAGAAAAATGGTCGAAAGCCAAACTATCCTTTTCAGGCAGTATAGCCTCAATTAAAATGTCGGTCCTTCCGAGATACATGTTCTTATTTCAAAATATACCTATTATAATAAATTTGAGCTGTTTTAAAAGATGGAATATTGAAATATCAAAATATATATGGGAGGGGGGGAAACCAAGAATAAATCGAAAACTGTTGACGGATCACAAGATGAGAGGTGGATGTGCTCTTCCAGACCTAAAGTTGTACTACTATGCATGTGTCATGTCATGGTTAGGCGAATGGATATACTTGAAAAACATGAAGTTATTGATTCTTGAAGGACATAATTTGGTGTTCGGATGGCACGTGTATCTCTGGTACAACAAAAAAATAGAGAGTAAAGATTTTGACTATCATTATGTCAGGTGAGCCCTGCTAAAAATATGGATGATTCTCAAAAAATCATTCTATAACAAAATTCCATGGTGGGTTTCACCGCAAGAGGCCTTTTTTGGAAAATGTAAAGCGGAAGAACAGAAATGGCTAAGATACAAAGATCTAATAATTCAAGAACCCCAAGATACATCAAAAATAAAACTAAAAACTAGAGAGCAACTAGAAAAAGAGGGAGAGACAGTAAATTGGTTCCTGTACAAACAAATATACGAGAGATTTAGAATGGATACTCCATTCTAATAATCCAGCCGGCTCCAAGGTTCACTCAGCCTTCCATCCTTTCATAGGTCGGTAAATTGAGTACCCAGTTTGTGGGGGGCAATTAGCTAACACACATTGGAAACTGTTTAATGCAGTGTAGATGTGTAAATAGCTATTGCTTAAAACAATTTGTAAGCCGCTCTGATAGCCTTGTGGCTGAAGAGCGGGGTATAAATAAATAAATAAATAAATAAATAATAAAAAATAAACTAGACCAGTTTCAATTGGAGGAGAATGAAACGGATAAGATTATTTTTGAAAAAACAAAACATCAGATAGCTAACTTTTACAAGTTACTTCTTGAAAGAGAATTGGAGTCAGAACAAGTGAAGGAAAACATGGTTAAAAGGATGGTTGATATAGGATATAACATCGAATTTAGTAAGTGGGAAAAAGCTTGGAAAGATGCCCAAAAGTTTGCACTGGCGCAAAATCTAAAAGAAAATTTCACAAAGATGTTTTACAGATGGTGTCTCACTCTAGATAGATTAGATAAAATGTATAATATAGGAAAAAGAGAATGCTGGAAGTGTGGGGAAGCCGTAGGGACAACGATGCGTATGTAGTGAAGATGTCAGGTGGCTAAAGAATACTGGAAAAAGATATATATCAAGATAAGAGAAATTTTGAATATTAATTATCTATTAAAACCTGAAATTTATCTGTTGAATATATTGGGAGAGATAGGTGTGAGAGAAGAGAACAATTTGAAACAGCGATGGACAATTATACTATACATGATTACGTTAGCCAGGATTTTATATGCAAAAAAAATGGAAAGAAAAAAACAAATCCCACTGTAGAAGAATGGATGGTTCAGTTATGGGAGATGATGGACGCGGATAGGTTGACAGTACTACTTAAAGAAAGAAATATGGAGAAAATAGAGATAGAATGGGAACCGGTCAAACGCTTTCTTGAAAAGGGGAAGAGATAAGGTGGGAACTAAGCCAAATTGGAAAGAAGAAATGGGAGTAAAATTTAGCCAATTAGATGGGGAAAGTAATTACAAAAATAGAGACGATTAAGCTTAGAAGCTAACAAAAAAAGAAGATCAGATAAGCGGGAAAAAAATAGGAATAATAAAAAGAATGCCAAAGTAATAGAAAATAGAGGAAAGAAGAGAGGAAGAAAAGAAGAAAGGAGCGGGGAGGGGAGGATAGACACAAGAGACTACAAGAAATGGTATTTGGTTTTGGAAATCAAGATTAGTTTGAAATATATAGAAAAGAACTTGCAGAAGTAAGAGGAAGGTATAAAGGTACAAAGAATGGATATGATAAAAGCTGGAAAAAACGCTATTGATGTTTATGTTACAATGTTACGGAGGTTTATGTCAGATTGTAGACTTGTAATGTAACTGGGGAAAAATAAATTTAAAAAAATAAGATGGCAAAATCAAGGTTTTTGGATTATTATTTTTTAAAGAATATTTTCAAGCCATGAATACTTAAATCCGTGGATACCAAATCTATCAATATGGAGGGACAAGTGTACTTGCATATATATAATAAGATATTTTGGAGATGGGACCCAAGTCTAAACATGAAATTCATTGATGTTTCATATACGCCTTATACACATAGCCTGAAGGTAATTTTATACACAATATTTTTAATAATGTTGTGCATGAAACAAAGTTTGTGTACATTGAACCATCAGAAAGCAAAGGTATCATTATTTTAGCCACTCATGTGGAGAATTTTGGATTTTGGAATATTGTAGAATTCGGAATTCTGGATAAGGAGACTCAACCTGTATAGCTAAAAAATATACAAAAGATCAACATGATAATAGAATCAAAGGATAGTTGTTGATGTGTGCCTTCAAGTCATTTCCAATTCATGGTGATGCTAAGGCGAACCTATCACGGGGTTTTCTTGGCAATATTTGCTCAGAGGAGGTTTGTCTTTGTTTTCCTCTGAGACTCAGAGAGTGTTACCTGCCCAAGGTCACCCAGTGGGTTTCCGTGGCTGAGCAGAGACTCGAACCCTGGTCTCCAGAGTCATAGTCCAACATTCAAACAATTACACCATGTTAGATTAACAATTTAAAACACATTTAAAAATAATTAAAAGAAGTTTTTTTAAAAAAACCATATAGTTAAAACAGTAGTGCACCCTCTTAAAAGCCCTTTCTTTCAAAATCATCAGTTCTGAAAGCATGTCAGAATACAAAAAAGTATTTGCTTGCCAACTGAAGGACAGCAAAGAGTGGAGGGCACTCCAACCTCCCTGGTTAGGAAGCTCTAGAGCCCTAGGAGCAGCCACAAAGAAGGCCCTCTTGTGTGTCCTACCAGTTGGTGCCATGACATTGTGAGAAGAGCTTCTCTTTAGGAACTTGGGGCCCAGACAGGCTCATACAGGGAGATCCTGTCAGATGTCTTGGACATAAGCTGTATTGGGATTTATAGATCACAACCAGCATTCATCTCCAGCACAATCACAGCAATCAGTCAGCATTCTATGGTCACTGTGCATGCTTAATCTCCACAGAACTGTTTTGCTCCAGTTTTTCTTCCCCACAGGGCAAGGGTAGACAACAAGGTAGCACCCAGCAGCAACAAAGCCACAGGCAGCACCTAACCCCCTGCTGGATTTTGTGGCTGACATCTCTCCTGCTATCACACTTCTCTATTCTGGTAATTCATTGGAACAAGTGGGATGTAGCCCCCTGGGTGTTTCAGATGGTGATCAAGTTCTCCATGCTTAAGTTTTCCACCCTTCTCTAGGTATTTCTGCAGACTTCAGGGCTCCACCAAGCATTCTGATGCCTCTTTCTTGTGTATGGATGATCCCTTATTGGCTGCCCTCATAGGAAGTGATCTGAGTAGTGATTTGTGTGACAGCTGGCTGCAATAACATCAGTCCAGCCAGTAACCATCACATTATATAATCAATATAGACAATCAAGGTGCATATTTTTATTTCTCTTCATCTTTACAGGAAATAAGGTTGCCTTCTTGTTTACTGCTTCTTTGCCTATAACAGCATACAGAACATTTTGTGACACAGAAATGATAAGGGTGAAAGTTTTCCTGGTTGTGGAGGGAGGTAGACTGTGATAAAAGCTTCATCTGCTATTTTTTCTTTATTTTTTTACATTTTGTTTTTGTTTTTGCTGCTGAAGTGACAATCTGAATTCCTTGAATTAAAAAAATGAATATAATTGCTACTGTTGTGATGTGCCTTCAAGTCAATTCCAGTTATGGCAACCCTATCCCAGGTTTTCTTGGCAGGATTAATTCAGACCTGGTCATTTCCTTCCTCCAAGGCTCCACCACCTTGAGGAACAGGGTCTGGCTTTCTCCTTCTTGAAGGTCTACCTCTGTATTGTGGCCTACCAATCAGAGAGCCATTCTTCAGCCTCCCTCTTAAAATGCTTTCTCAAGGTTCTTTCCAACCTCTATCCTCCAGTGCCAGACCCAGTACCATTCTAGTCCTTCTCATTCTCTCACAACTAATGCCCAAGCCCTTTGAACCCATGGCCACAGCCAATCTCTGTCTACTGACTCTAAAAATGGTATTCTTAGTAGAAGTCACATCAGCCAAATGAGCCAGTGAGTCACTGCCCCACCTGATCTTCCACCAGGATAAAGCCACATTCCATTTTGACCCCTCTTTCCTCCTGAAGGTGGTCTCCTCCTACCACATAAACCAGGACATAGTCCTACCCTTCTTTTTTTCAAACTCACCCTCGTCCTTGGACCAAGCCCTACATACCCTGGATATCCACTGTGCATTGGCTTTCTACACAACCCGTATGGTATCTCTACAATGCTCTCCCTGTCTCTGTCTGCTACAGGGGCAGGTGACCCGGTACACCGGTGTCCTCCCAGATAATCTCTCACTGGGTGGTTGGACCTTATTAATCCCACCTACCCTCTCTCTCTGGCTTTTCTTCACAAACAAAGATTCAGAAAAGACTCATCCCACACTTTCTGCAAGCACACTGATGACTAAAAAGGCCAATCTGAGATAAACAAGTCCGGTTGCAGAAAGCACAGCAGAAGGTCTCCTTGGGTGATGTTTCTGGGTTGTGATTCTTTCTGCATTGTTGTTTCTCTTCAAGACTTGTTCAGCATGAGTTCTCAAATAAGGCTGCAGCATTGTGGATAGTGCGGCTCCATGCCTCCCGATGTGAGGCCAGGGCAGACTATTGTTGGTGATCAATTTGGCCGAGCCTGAGATGTTGTTTCAGGGAGTCCTTGTATCGCTTTTTTGGAGCACCCCTCTTACGCTGACCCGTGGCAAGTTCACCATAGAGTACTATTTTGGGGAGACGATGGTTGTCCATCCTAGAAACGTGCCCTGCCCAGCACAGCTGTGTTCTCAATATCATGGCCTCAATGCTGGTGATCCCTGCTTGCTCAAGGACAGCAACATTCGTCACATATTCAGTCCAGTGTATATTTAGGATTGTGCGTATACAGCGCTGATGAAAGTGTTCAAGGAGTCGTAAGTGTTGGTGATAGGTGACCCATGTTTCAGACCCATAAAGGAGAATAGACAGTACAATGGCTCTATACACACTGATTTTTGTGCTTCGGCACAGGTGTTTATTACTCCAGACTCTTTTGTAAAGTCTTCCAAATGCACTATATACCAACTGGCTAGGAAACCTCAGCCACTCCATACCCACTCACACTCCACCAGGGCTGTTACCACTACCCAGGTGTGGTACAGGAGAATATTGCTCCCAGGACTATGCAGAGCGGCCACTTGGTCTCAGCCATTGACCTTTATCCACCATTACTGCCAGGACTGCAGAGCCAGAGCAGCCCTGTATTTTGGTAGAGCAGTTCTCTCCATATTGGGCTGACCTACACCCTCCTCCGTGGGTAAGCTTGTTACTCTCCCAATTGCGTGAGACTCAGAGACCATTAAGAAAAAGGACAGGTTGCTTACACGCAACTGTGGTTCTTTGAGTGGTCATCTGTGACCTCATACAAGCCCGCCCTCCTCCCTTCTTCTGGCAGGTCCTCCAAAGTTCATGATGGACTCCGGAACTGGGGAGAGTAGCTTCTTGGTGCTAGATATAGGATGCCCTGGAATGACGGGGCTACCACCAAAAAGCTACTCTGCTCTAAAATGCTCCATGCCTGATCTGTGCATGCATGAGATCCCAATTGTGTGAAGGCACAGATGACCACTCAAAGAACCACAGTTACAGGTAAGCAGCCTGTCCCTGTCCACTCCAGGGTTTCAAATTATTTCCGAAAACTAACTACAAATGGCAAAGATTGAGGTTTGCACCTTTTGCACACAAAGTGTGCTCTAATCCAGATAGTTTTTCTCCTGTTCATCTAGATGTAGTCTAGCTATTTAGCTAAAATCTCTTTTATTTCTTCGAGTCTATCGACTAAATGTCAAGACCCAACATTTTACTGATAATAGTGAATGATCTTGGAGATGGTAATTTGGATGCCTTGGGAATAAAACCATTAGGCAAGGGTTTTTTTTTTAATGTAATCTTAAAATCAGCTTTAAAAACCATTACAAAAGGGAGTGAGGAAACACATATATGGGCTCCTTCAGAAATGGTAAATTTATTTAAAGGTTTCAGTATTTGTTGCTATAATTCTCAGGGTTGTTGTTGTTTTGGTTTTTGTAATGTCCAAAAGATGTTTCTGTTATACTGGACTGTTTTCTGGCAAGTTCTGGCACCAGCTGCAAGGTTTTATTCCCCCCTCAGTGGGTTTCTTTTTAATTCTGAGATATCCTGGATCAATATACTCCCTTCACTACTTTTTCACCTGCTTGCAGCATGCTGGAGCCAGAAAGCAAGTGCCTACAACATATCCCTAGAGCACATTTATTGAGAGCACATTTATTTTGTCAACAGATAATAGTTAAGCCTGAACCATTTAACATAGTTTAATTGATACCAGCTGGGCTGCTTTCTCAATCAATTGGATGGGCTGTAAGGATTCCAAGTTTCCATGATTATAGTATCTCAGCTTCTGTCTTTGTATACAGCAGATCTCTTCATTCCTTCTGGTAGACAAAGTCTCAAACCATTTTTTGAAATTCCTGGAGAAACCTCAGAAACCAGAATGCACCCTTGTGCCATTGACTGACTAGGGAGAAGTTGACCCACTCAATAATCTTTAAAACCTGCATGTGTGTTGGAGCATTAAGGGTCTGCACATGCTTGCCACAATACATAGAAAACAACATGTTGAAGCATACATCTGTGGTTTTTCTGTCCCCCATTTCACAGTGAATTACAGCGAGGAAAAAAGTCTATCAAAATGATTCTCAATAATTGCCATGAAAAATATTTTTGCACTAATATCAAAGTATGCAAATGTTTGCACATCATTCAGTGTTTCAAGCATTAATATTTTCATTGGGTTGTTTTCCTACACTACTGTAGGCTGAATGTATATTATTGAATGTTCCACTAGAGGGCAAAGGTACCCAAGCTTTCTAATGTACAGACAATTGTTTTTTTCTTAATTGTAGCTATCTTCATAGCAGTGGAATTGGTAAGTGCCTATGTGAAATTTGGATTTGCAAAAGTGCAGAAATAAGGGAGAGCCTGCCTTTTAATGATACAAATGCATGTTGATGATAAGACAAATTCTGAAGTCCATATTATTAGACCAAACAAAAAAGGCACATAATTCTCTGGGCTTGCATACAGAATTTTGTGCTTCCTTAGTTGGCCTAATATAACTATTTCCACACTATGGAGTTTGGAATTTGGCTTCGCTGTTAGCTACCCTGAGAGTATGATGCAGATAATATATAAACAAATACCTTTCAGCAGATGTTGAATGCCTTATAACCACCAGCTAAATAATGCCAAAGAACTGGAAATTTCTCCTAAAATGTAACTTCAAGCCTAGCACCTACAGCTGAAAGGATGAACTTTATGCATTATTAACTCAGCTGAGATTATAATATTTCATGCTTCAATATAATGTAGAAATTTTTAAGATTTGATTTATGAGGTTGACAGTTAGCTATTATAAAAGCTTGGAAGAGCACCAAAACATTGCAATTAGTTCATCAGAACATGTATTCACCTTAGTCAATGAACTTCCATATATTTATGTTTTATTTGGAGATCTGAAGCTTCTGCTGCTGCTGCTGCTGCTTCTTCTTATTATTATTATTATTTACTTGTACCATGCTTTGGGACCCGAAAGAACAATACAATTAAAACATACAAAAAGTGAGCATTAAAATAGAATTAAACTATTTACATAATTTAAAAAACTTCACACCTCAAGGAAAAAGAACAGAATGCAATTAAAAAGATAAAAATCTCTTAAAAACAGTTCAGTTAAAACAATATGGCACCCCTTAGCCCTCTCTTTAAAACCTTTTTTCTTTTAAAAGCCTGTCTGAATAAAAAGGTTTTAGCCTGCCAATGGAAGGACAAGGAGGGGCCCTTCTGGCCTTGCGTTCCAGAATCTAGGGGCGATCACCGAAAAGGCCCTTTCTCATATCCCCAGCAACTATGCTTGTGATGGTGGTGGGACTGAGAGAAGCCCTCTCCTAAGGATCTCAGAGCCCAGGCTGGTTCATACCAGGGGATATGATCTGCCAAATAGCCTGGACCTGACCCATATAGGGCTTTATATGTCACAGCCAGCACTTTGAATTGTGCCCAGACACAAACTGGCAGCCAGTGGGGCTGTTTCAACAGGGGCATAGTATGGTCTTTGTAACCTGACTTAGTTAACAGTCTGGCTGTAGCTCTTTGAATCAGCTGAAGTTTCCAGACACTCTTTAAAGGCAGTCTAAAGCAGAGTGTGTTGCAGTAGTCCAAACAGGATGTAACTAAGTCATATAGCACCTCACCAAGATTTGATGTCTCAAGGAATGTGTGCAGTTGGCACACAGGCTATAAATATGCAAAAACACTCCTGGCCACCACAGAAACCTGGTTCTCCAGATTCAAAGCTGAGTCCAGGAGTACACCCAAACTGCAAACCTGTGTCTTCAGGGGGGTGGGGTGTAATCCCATCTAACACAGCCTGAATCCCTGTTCCCTGATCTGCCTTCTGCCTTATCAAGAGCACCTCTGTCTTGTCTGGATTAAGTTTCAACATGTTTGCCTTCATCCAGCCCATTACTGATGACAGGCACTGGTTTAGGACCAAAACAGCCTCCTTGGATTGGGTTTGAAAGAATGTCATCTGCATATTAATGACACTGCACCCCAAAACTCCAGATAAGCTCTCCCAGAAGTGTCATGTATGTTAAATAGCATGGGGGACAAAACAGAATCCTGAGGAGCTACACAGGCCAACAGCTGGGGTAAAACAGGAGTTCCCCAGAACCACCTTCTGGGTTTGCCTCTCCAGGAGGGAACAGAGCCATTGTAAAACAATGCCTCTAAGTCCCCTCCTAGGAAGGTGGCCCAGAAAGATACCATGGTCGAATGTGTCAAAAGCTGCTAAGAGGTCCAGCAGAACCAACAAGGACACACTCCTGTCCAGTTCCCTAGGTTATCTAGCAAGGTGATCAAAACTGTCTTTGTCTTTTAGCCAGGCCTAAAACTAGATTGAAATGTATCTGGATAATCTGTTTCATCCCAAAACCCCTGGAGTTAGGCGGCTACTACATGCTCCAATACCATGCTCAAAAATGGTAGGTTGAACACTGGCCGATAATTATCCATTATAGATCTTCACAGTTAATGAGGACTCGAGAGAGAGCCTGTTCTGTGACTGTTCCCAGACTGTGGAACTCCCTTCCATGGGATGCTCCACTGCCCCCCTCCCTGCTCTTTTCATTGGCAGTTGAAGACATTTTTATTTAGGCAGGCATTTAAAAAGTGAATTTTAATCTGTGTGCTGTTTTTAATGTTTTAATGTTGTGTTTTTATTGATTTTATGTTTTTAATTCATGTTGTGTTTTTAATTATGTGGGAATTAATTTAATATTTTTTTAATGTTTGTAAATTGTAATATTTTAGTTGTATTTTTTAATTGTTGTAAGCCTCCTTGAGTCCCGTCTTGGGAGAAAGACGAGGTATAAATCTAATAAATAAAATAAAAAGATAAATAGAGGAATTCAGAGATGGCCATTTCAACAAAGGCCTCACAATTGCCTCCTTTGGGCAAGCCGGGACTACTTTAGGCAAGCCTTGCTGTAAGGAGGCATTGGCTACCCCCTTAACCCACACAGCAAGTCCACCTCTGGCCTGTTTGATAAACCAGGAAGGCCTAATTGATAGGCCACATGTGATGGCTCTGACCTCTCCGAGTATCCTGTCCACATCCTCAGGCTGCACAAATTGAAAAGTGTCCAATACCATTGGACAAACAAGAGCCAAGATTACATCCACTGGAAGTGTATCAACTACACATCTGTAGAGCACATCTGAGTGATTTTATCTGCAAAGTGCTATACAAATTCTTTGTAGTGGGCTGTTGAGTGGTCTGCATTTTCTACTGAAGGACCAGTGTGTAATAGACTTCTGACCACTCAAAACAGCTCTACTGGATAGCTCCTTACAGTTGCAATGGTGGCAGCAAAGCAATCATTTATTTGCTGTCCTAGCTGCCATGGAGTAGCTCTAGGCTCCAGCCTGTGTTTGGTCAGACTGGGTTCCAGTCTTCCACCAACATCATTCTAGTCTCCATTTCACTTACTTGATCACTACCAACTCCTGGAAAATCAGGGTGCTGGTTTGGCTCCACTCCATAAGATGGGACACTTAGGAGTTTCACTATACTGGCCATTTCTCCAATCCAGAGGTCAGCCAGAGCTTTAACAGAATCATCTGCTGAGATGACAGAAAAATCCCCAAGAGCCATCAGGAATCTGTCCGGAACTATCAGCCTCCTGGGGCAGAACATCCTAATTTGTTCTCCACCCCTACTGAGGTTCAGAGTCCTAGTGGGTCGAAACCTGACCAGATAACGATCTGTCCGTGATAATGGAACTACAGAATGTTCCTCCACAGCAAGATCACCATCACTCTGCCCAGCACAGACAAAGTCCAGAGTGTGCCCAGCAGCATGAGCAGGGCCAGATACTACTTGGGACAGACCTATGGTTGCCATGGAGGCCATGAGTCCTGAGCCATGCCCAACAGGGCAATCCCAGCATGGATGTTGAAGTCCCCCAACACTATTAGCCATAGAAACTCCAACATCTACTTCAAAACCACCCTGGCTAGCTCAGGAAGGGAGACTGTTCAGCAGCAGGGTGGGTGGTAAACCAACAAAATCCCTCTTCTATCCTAGCTACCCACCTTTAAGTCAAAAACTGTGCAAGAGGGCCCTTGGTTGAGGGTGGAATCATGATAGACCACTGCAATTCCACCTCCCCACCCCCAGGTCTTGCCTGCTGCTGCACACCTTAGGAACTGGTTTCAGGAACTGGTTGGTCACCTATTGATTCTTGAAGTAGTCAGAGTTTGATTATGCTCATTCCTTTGATTAACTTGCACCATCCTCTTTCCACATGTTCTTTAAGGCAGTTGAGAAAACCCTTTTTTAGCAGGGATGAACGTGTGCGCGTGCGTGCATGTGCAATTTCAGGATGCATGATAAGCAAGTGTATGGATACTTGAAGATACTGGTATTCTGGTCTGGTCTGGTACTGGAGGAGGTCCATGGGGGGGGTGACACTATGAGTTACCACACTGGGTGACACCAACCTTAGTGATGCCACTGGCAACCTCCTCCTTCCTACAGCATCCAAATGGTCTCTGTGGTCCTCTCTCTCCGCTCCGTGTTCTTTGTGTGCCATCTACATAGGATACAGTTAAGTTCTTTCCTGCCAAGGTCCTGAGTTAGGTTACTGATTCCATGTTCTTGTATCTTGATAAAAAATAGGGATGCTTTTTGGCAGTCTTTTTTGTATAATTGCCTTAGTTAATGCAGCCCTAAATTCAATGGGATTTCTGTGTTTAGGGTTCTTGAAGACCTTTCAGTTTCCTAAAACAGTATAGCATTACTTTCACTTCTTACAGATGTGTGTACTTGATAGTTAATTTTAATTTTAACTTTTTAGATCTAGATAAATGCAGATGCTGTCGCACTGACACAAAATCTTTTTATATTTTAAATGAAATGGCTTCTATGAGGAAGACCCAGGCCCCAATAAAGTATCCTGAAACCACAGTTTAAGACTTTAGAAACAACACTACCACTCTTTCTTGCTGACAGCTGCTCACTCAGACTATTTTTAGAGTCAATAGATTTGTGAAGGAAGGGAATGACATTCCACATCTATCCCATGGAGCCAATTCGTTGTCTCTGACAAAGTTGCATGATAGTGATTCATCATCTCTGACAAGACCTTTGACAAAGGCTACAGAGGTAAACAGAAGTATCTTAAATCTTTTTTTTAAGAAAAAAAACAAGATAGAGGGTTGTAAATCTATCTCCTAAGTACAGAATATCTTTACTTTCTTCTCTCTAAGAAGGTGATTTCTGGAAGGTCCATTATGTGACTCCCAAATTTCATCGAGATGGGGTGGGGGGCTGTTATGAAAGAAAAAATCTGCTCATGTTCTTGAGCTGGTGTAACCCACCACGAACCTCTATTGCTTTTATCTGCTTGTCTACACCAGCCAAGTACCCTGGCTTGCCCCCCATTACAAAGCCCTATAGCCCAAGCGATGCAGGGCATTTACCCTGATCTGCCTCCGCACAGTCCAAATGACTCCTGGGGCAGATACTGGACTGGAACATGGTACACTAGGATAGGGCCTTTTACCACATTTGAAGAAAATACAGGGTTTAATAAGTTTCTGTTAGAATGGTCCCCGCCTAGCCATGGTAGCCCGTCCCAGAATGTCGTTCCTCACTGCCTCCTCCAGTTCCCCAGCTTTCCTGGAAGACAGGCAGGCCTCCTTCAGCATGTTGCGGGACCCCTGCCTGGCTTCTATGTTAGGGAGAAAATGGCAATGGCTTCAACAACAGGCTGGTGTCTTATCTGGACTTCAGCCCATTTTCTGCAGGTAACGGGGGTAGGATATGTCGGCAAAGAGCCGGCGTACCCTGTCTGGTGCAGATGAGCCCTAGGACCTCTCACATGACCCTTCTGAAGCAAACACCTTGTCATCAACCACTGATCCACTTTTTAACACTGTTGAAAGTGTGAAAGTTAACAACAACAACAACAACAACAACAAAGCAAATATAATTCAAATTGCATCCAGAACAAGTAGATCACTTGCTAAACACTACATTAAATGCACTTTATACAGCTTAAGTTACTTTTTTAAACTCTAAAATAGGTATGCAGCCTCAATCTGGGTTGCTACCAAAGAGGTGAAGCCTGAAACCTCTCCCCACCTAGTTTTTATTTAAAAACTAGGGATGTCTCATGTTAGGGTTTTTTAAAGGATGAGAAAATATTCCATTAGTTGCCAATGCAACTTTTTTTTTTAAAGTGTGGTGGGGGAGGGCTTAAGGTACAAAACAGATGCAGTGGTAGGGTTAAACCTCCCTTCTACTGCATGTGGGTCCTGATGCATAATGTTGAGTCTGCTTATTCTAGAGTTTTTTTAAAAAAGACTGTGATCTTACACTGGGCATTACAAGTTTAACAAAATGTGTAGCTTGGACCAAACCAATTCTTGAAGTGACTGGATACAAGAGCAAGAGAAACTGTGCGAGAAGCCAATGGAGTGGGTGGGATAAGAAACATGATTAGTACAGCTTAGTGAGCTTTCCAAGGAAGGACTTTGTACGCTGTTATTCAGGGTTTCCTGTCAATTTTTAACAAGCACATTGTCACAAACCCTGCATGCCAGGAGAAAACAGAAGAGCATTCAAAAATTTAGGGTGGGGGACTTGAGGGCTGTTACTTCCAAGCAACTAAATGACCAGTGATGCTTAATAGGTTGAAAAGTAAGAGTTCCAGGTAAGAGACAAGCTTTCAGTCAGAATTTATTTTTTCATGATTATTTTTTTAATGCAAAAAAAAAATGAACTTCTTTTAAGTAGCAACCAATGGTCAGTCTTCTCAATTTTGCTGTCAGTGATTTTGGGCATTTTGAGGAGTTTCTAAGAAAAGCTTTTGCCTCATGAATGTACCATATATGCTATGCAGGCAAATCTCAGCAGTCTTAAAATCCTCTCTCTTTTCTCCCTTGATCTCCTGCTTTCTGGTGGTAAATGTGGAAACTGACAGTATAGTATGAGATGAACTTTTTGATCAAGAGTGAGCTAATTTTTTTTTTCAGCACACAAAGGAAGCATTTCAATACTGCAGCAAAGAAGAGTCACTGAGCTGTTTGTGAGGGAGCATTTTAGTGCCACCCCTGTAAATAATCCAGGATTTACATCTGAGTTTCTTTAGAACAGGGGTAAGCAACTACAATGAGTGTGGGAACTATTTCTCCCCTCACACTATCACTTATGACACAACTGCAGGTGATATCATGTCACCTCTGGTTCCAGAATTTGGCAAAAAAGAAAAGAAAAGAAGGCAGGATTGGTTTTTGGTTTTACAGTTTCTCCAGAATGTGGGAGATTGTGATGGGCAGGGGGATCCAAATCATCATGTTTTTGTAGTTCCGTGGAGATATTTTTCTCCAAAAATTCAGCCGAAAAAAAGGTAAATTGGAGATCTAGAAGGTTTCAGGGTTTGCAAAACAGAGTCCCAGTGGGTTCATGCAGCCCAAATGTTGCCCACAACCCATAAATTGTACTTTTCCCATCCCAGCTTTAGCATGAAGAGCTGATGTGGCATGGGGGTTATTTTTGAATGTAGAATGATGGTTTCTGTGGTGACTCATCAAGTTCTGGCTCACTTGAAAGGGAACTGAAATAGTGATTATTATGGCCAATGCAACTGACCATCTTATGCACATCTAGATCCTTACCATTGGTTAGGGTGAAACAGATGACTAAGCAACTGCAGAGTAAGAAATTTACAGGGACCTATGGTTTTGTTTGGGTTATTTGATAGCATGCAAATCCTAATATCCTTTTCTGAGGAAGTTAAACCACAGTGATGATTATGGTTTCCAAACAAAAACTTAAAATCTTCAAGGGAGCATACCATCCTTGCCAAGTATATTACCATTTGTGTGTGTGTGTGTGTGTGTGTGTATGTTTGATATATCTTATTATAATAGCAGAATATATCAGACATATAGCGATGGAGAAGACTCTCATGGCTGCTGATGTTTTTATTTGTAAATTGGAACTTGGAACGCTGTGTGTTAACTTTCTGTGTGTGTGCGTGTGCACATGCGTGTGTGTATGTCATGCCCCATGAGCCTGATGAGGCTATAGAGTCAAAGGAGGAGGAGGACATGGCAGGGAACAGCCCTAGGGACCCTGGCACAGGTTATCTGCAGCTGTACCAGCAGGGAACCCTGTCAACCTAGAGGCTTGAGCAGAGGAAGAGCCTGGTCCAAATGGGTTGGCATCAGTCCCAGCAGAGAGTCCTGCCCATTCAGATAAGAACAAAGAAGAAGAGAGGGACTTACTTCCACCATTGTATACCCATCAGCGAGCTCAAAAGGAGGCTCAAAGGAAGTCTCTGAGACTTTATGAGAAAAACCTGCTTGTTAAGAAACACCTGACAAAGCCTTAATTTCTTTATATATGCTGGGAGAGGTGATGGAGGCTTTGTCAGAGATCAACTAATCTTCCTGGTGAAAGTTTCCTGCTAACTTTGGTGCCTAGATTCCAGTTATCTTGACTTCTGTTACCCTGACTCATGCTTAGACCTTGGACTGTCCCTAACTACTCTGATGTCTGCTTCTGTTGACCCTGGGACTGCTTTGGACACACACTAACTGACTGCCATAAGCCCCTGACCTTTTGGACTGTGTTTGCCTTCCTGTGAGCTAATTAACAGTTGGCTCCTTTCCCAGACTAGTGCTGTTTATACTTTTCTGGTACCTAGTTGCTTTCTGGACAGTGTGCAACTTCAAATTACCTGTCGACTTATTGTGACCCCATGAATTTCATAGGGTTTTCTTAAGCAAGGAATATTCAAAAGTGGTTTTGTCAGCTCCTTCCACTGAAATATAGCTTACAGCACCTGGTAGTCATTGGCAGTCTTCCATCCAAGTGCTATCCAGGGCTTAGGAGCACAGAATTCCTAATTCACGTTTAGCCATAATGTTGTCTGATCTTCTCTGACTGCCCTGAGAAAATTTAACAGTTATTGAGAGAAATCTTAGAGACATGTGCTAGTCATTATTTTGTAACTTTTACATTACATTACAATATTCAGTATTAAATAGAATCATTGTGCACAGAAACTAAATTTGTCTAGGTCCAAAGAATTAGAAACAGTTCACGGTATAGTTTTTCATTGGTACAAGCTCTTCTTACATGTCATTATATCTTGGCCATGGAAATGCCAATTCTGTTGTCTCTTAAGGTGTTTGATCTTAGCCAGCCATCTCAGATGTGAGCTAGACATTACTTTTGCCTCATGAGTGCCTTAAAATTGATTTCCATGACAGCATTTCTACCTTTGCAGTGAAAAAGTACTTTTTCTACACATATTATTAAAAGGTGCCTTTAGGTAAATTTACACAATCACTTGTGATGGGAAGGGTCTCCAAGTGTGAGGTATGTGGGATTTATTTATTTGTCTGTGAGTGCAAAGAAGGGTATCATGAATGAATATTTCATAGACAAATTTAAGAATGTCCAAAAGGGAGGTCAGTGTTTATGGTAAAAGGGGGACACTATTCTTGGGAAAATGTTAGAGAAGAACTTTCATAGGAAGTTACCTTTATACTGAATCAGACCATTACTTCATCTAATATAATGTTATCTAGAATCACTAGCAAGCACTCTCCATAGTTCCAGATGAGAGTCTTTTCCACTCCTACCTGGAGATGCTGATCTTGGGACCTTATGCAAATAAAGTCTATTTTTTTTAAGACAATCCAGTTTTAGGAAACTACAATCTAAATTGTTTGATGCTGTTCATCTAGATGCAGTCTAGCTACTTTGCTAGTGTCCTTCTTTCTTCAAACATATGGAATGAATGTGTCAAGACCCAACATTTTACTGATAATGGCGGATGATCTTGGGTATGGCGATTTAGGATGTTTTGGTAATGATACCATCAGGTAAGTCTAATCTTAAATATAAATTGGGATCATCCCATGGTTCCCATGGTAAGGAAATGCATCTACAGTAGGACCTCCATATCTGCTGGGGATTGGTTTGGGGGGGCATGGATACCGAAAACCATGGATAGTAGCGAACACCATTAAAAATAATGGGATGTCTGGTTTAAAATACCATAGAGTTGCCTTGGAGGACCTAGAAAATGGCTAGAGATGACACCTTTTCTAGGAAGACTCTATGGTAGGTGTGCTGTTTTGTGTCCCATGGATAATTGAATCAGTGGGTAATGAATCAGTGGGTACAGGGGTCCTACTGTATATATGAAATTTGTAAATAAACTGAAGGCCACTTTGAGGGAAGCAAGATGGCACAGAAATTCAAAAAGTATGTGCATAAATAAAATAAACCCCCATCCTATTTCAAAGAAAACCACTGAAATAAAGCAATTAGTAAAATCAAACATGGCCAAACAGATAATCAGATTCAAGTTATAGAGGAAGGGAGGAGTTGGGCATATTGTATGAGGACTATTGCTGCAGTGCCATCAGACTGCACCGTTACTTGGGACGTGTCCTAAGAGATGATTCACTGAACTGTTGATTTCTCTGTAAGTGGAGTTCAGGCCAGTACCTGATAACAAATATTTTCCCCTTTGATCTGCACCTGGGTTATGGGTAGAGGTTCTGGCCCAGGCTTTTTTAGTGTCATCACTGACTCCCCTGCCTATTTTCTTCTCACTTGGAGTATATATCATCTTGCTATGATTACAGGATAGCTGCTTGATGATCATAGAATCATTGAATCTAGAGTTGGAAGGTACCACAAAGGCTATCTAGTCCACAAAGGCCATCAAGTCCAACCGCCTGCCATGCAGGATACACAACTAAAGCACTCCTGAAAGATATGCATCCAAACTGTGCCTAAAGATGGAGAGTCCACCACCCTCTGGCACAGTCTATTCCACCAGCTTTTACATTTAAAAGTCCTTCTAATGTTTAGGTGGAATCTCTTTTCTTGTAATTTGAAGCCATGGTTTCATGTTCTAATCTCTAGAGCAGTCAAAAACAAGGTTGATCCATCTTCTACAAGACATCCCTTCAGATATTTAAAGATAGCTAGCATGTCACCCCTCAGCCTTCTCTTCCCCATGCTACACCCACCCAGCTCCCTAAGTCATTCCTCATAAGAATGGCCTGGGAAAGAGTTTTGCCCAGAATTCCATGGGCTTGACCACTACAGAGGTTTTGTCTTCCACACAGCAATGTCATTTGTGGGCTGATCAGTTATGCACCAGAATATAATTGTCACAGTGCTTTGGCAGGTGATAGAAGCATTTTCTCAGTTTATTAATAAAATTGTACTTTTATAGTGTTGTTAAATGGATTTTTATATAAATCTAAGTACTTTATCCGACTAGCCCCTTAGAATGTTCTTTTGCCGGCATTAAAAAACCCAAATTTTATGCCAGCAAAAGAATGTTCCACACACACACTTACTTCTTTCCCTGGCAAAGCATGCCAACCTGGCGTGCTTCACAGAGACCTGGCTGGGAGAGGATAGTGCTGTCACGTGGGCACAGGCCCTCCCAGCCGGGTATTCTGTCAGTGAGCAGGTGAGGGGAAGTGGGCGGGGGGGGAGTGTCTCTCGTTTATAAGGATAACCTGACCTTGACCAGGATACCTGTCAGAAACACAGTCCACTTTGAGTGTATGTACCTTAGTCAGAGGACCAGGAATAGTTTGGGGATTCTGCTAGTATACCGACCACCCTGTTGTCTAGCAGACTCCCTAACCGAGCTGACACAGCTGGTCTCAGAGTTGCTGTTGGAGTCGCCCAGACTTTTAGTTTTGGGTGACTTCAACATTCCACTTGAGACCAGCTTGACAAATTTGACTGGTGCGGCTCGGGAGTTCATGGAAACCATGACAAACATGGGCCTATCCCAAATGGTCGTCGGGCCCACACATTGTGCGGGCCATACCCTCGATGCGATCTTCAGTACAGAACAGGAATATCTGTGGGCGGAGGTTATAAAAACCACCGCATTGTCATGGATGGATCATTTCCTGGTCAAGACTGAACTAAGAGTCTCTTCCCTCCCCACTGGGGGTGGTGGACCCATTAGAATGGTCTGCCCTCAAAGGCTAATGGAACCAAGAGGATTCTAGAAAGCCTTGGAGGGTTTAATGGTTGGTAACGCCGGTGACCCTGTCGAAGCTTTGGTTAATACCTGGAACACCGACCTTACCAAGGCTATCGGCACGATCGCTCCCAAGCGTCCTTTCCAATCCGCTTCAAACTGTAAGCCATGGTATACAGCAGATCTTAGGAAAATGAAGTGGGTTGGACAATGACTAGAGCACAACTGGCGGAAAACTCGACTCTTATCCGACAGGACTCGTCATAGGAACTTTCTTTGGTCCTATCGAGAGGCAATACGTGCAGCACAGAGATCCTTCTCCTCTGCACGTATTGCGTCTGCAGAGTCCCATCCAGCAGAGCTGTTTAAGGTGGTAAGGGAGATGACGCAGGTTATTCCTGCGCAGGACCCGTTGCTTAACCCAACGACAGCCTGCTGTGACGCGTTTAACAATTTCTTTGCAGACAAAATCTCTCGGATAAGAGCTGACTTAGATGCCAGTAATTTGACAGTAACAATTGACGAGGTGTCCAGCAACTCCATTGATGTAAGTTTACTGGATCAATTTCAATCCATGAGTACCAAGGACATGGACAAGCTCCTTGGTAGTGTGAGGAAGACAACCTGCCCCCTCGACCCTTGCCCATCTTGTCTGGCCGTCCAGGGAGGGGATGCATTGCGGAAGTTCCTTGTGAACATTATCAATGTGTCCTTCAGGGAAGGATATATTCCATCATGTCTAAAGGAGGCGGCTGTTAAGCCTATTCTGAAAAAAACCTTCCCTGGACCCCCTGGATATGAAAAATTATAGGCCATTCTCTTTATTACCATTTTTTGAGCAAGGTGATCGAGAGAGCAGTTGCTCTTCAACTCCAAGCTGTCTTGGATGAAACCGATTATCTAGACCCATTTCAAACTGGCTTTAGGATGGGATTTGGAGTTGAGACTGCCATGGTTGCCTTGACCGACGACCTGCATCTAAGCATTGACAGGGGTAGTGTGACCCTGTTGGTGCTTTTAGACATCTCAGCAACTTTTGATACAATAGATCATAGCATCCTCTTGGATCGCTTGAGTGGGTTAGGAATCGGAGGCACTGCGCTCCAGTGGTTCCGGTCCTTCCTCTCGGGCAGGTCCTAGAGAGTGCTGCTCGGGGACAGCTGCTCCAGCAGAAAGGAGCTTACTTGTGGTGTTCCGCAGGGCGCCATCCTGTCCCCGATGCTGTTTAACATGTATATGAAGCCGCTGGGTGAGATTATTCGGAGTTATGGGCCTTGGTGTTATCAGTATGCTGATGACACCCAGATCTATTTCTCCTTGTCCCGATCATCGGCCTCGAATTCCGATGACATCTCTCCTCTTAATGATTGTCTTAAAGCAGTAATGGGCTGGATGAGGAAAAACAGATTGAGATTGAATCCAGATAAAATGGAGGTGCTCATGGTAGCGGCCCCAAAACCAGGAGTTGGGTTGCAACCTCCAGTCCTGGATGGGGTCACGCTCTCCGTTAAGGACTGTGTTCACAGTCTGGGGGTGCTCCTTGATTCATCGCTTCAGATGACGAGTCAGGTGAATGCGACAGTCAGGAGCGCCTGTTATCAGCTCCGGCTGATATGCCAGCTGTGCCATTAACTGGAAGTAAGGGACCTCGAGACTGTGGTGCACATGCTAGTAACCTCGTGTCTAGATTTCTGCAATGCACTCTACATGGGGCTGCCCTCATGCTTGGCCCGGAAGCTTCAGTTAGTACAAAATATGGCAGCCAGAGTGGTCTCGGGAACATCTCGGAGAGACCATATAACTCCAGTATTAAAATCTCTCCACTGGCTGCCTATCGGTTTCCGGGCCCAGTATAAGGTGTGGGTTATACCTTTAAAGCCCTAAATGGCTTGGGTCCAACTTATCTCCGGAACTGCCTCCTCCCATACAATCCTCCCCACGCACTCTGGTCCTCTGGGAGGAATTTGCTTCAGCCACAAAAATCTAGGCTGTCTGCAACCTCCCAGAGGGCCTTTATGGTAATCGCCCCCAAATTGTGGAATGACCTGCTGAACGAGATCCGTCAGATAACAAGCCTGAGTAGCTTTAAAAAAGCGCTAAAGACGGATCTCTTTCGACAGGCCTTTCCTAATTAGATCCCGGCCTCAGGGAATCCTGGCCTCTTTTAGTCCGCTGGCCATTTATTGTATTTTATTGTATTTATTGTTTTTAAATGTGATTTTTAGATCAGTTGGTTTAATATTTTGTTTAATCAGATTGTTTAATATTTTTTTATGGGGGAGGGTGGGGGTGGGGGTGTTTGGGGATAGTATCTGTATTGTATTTTAATTTTTGTAAGCTGCCCTGATTGTTTTGACAGAGGGGTGCGGTATAATTATTATTATTATTATTATTATTATTATTATTATTATTTATTAATAAAGAGGAAGTGAACAGAGTCCTGTTCACTTCCTCACTCAAAATCCCGTGAGACTTGTCATGTGGGAAATTCAAAAATAAAAACACAAATAAAGCATTTAAAGTTTTTAAAAGCAAACACACACACACACACTTACACTTTAAAAGTCCCAAGTAACCCAGGGAGTGCCTTAAAAAGAGTGAAACTTACCTGGATGTTGTGATCTCACCCGGAAGTGTTCATGCCAGAAAGCTATTATCGGGGTAAGTACGAGAGTTAAATGGTCTGAGGTTTTGCACGCAGGCAATGCTGGCACAAAAGCAGCAGGAGGGTCTATTTATGACTTAAGCCATCAATTAAAAGGTATGCATTTGGGGCTGATTTTAACCATGAAAGGGCGATGTTGTCTGATCTGCATGCCCTTTTGTGGTTATGTGACGTCGTTATGACACCATATTTTGAGTGTCTGATAAAGTCTTTTGTCTCTTCTTTGACCACCAATATTCCACAATTCCCCCCCTCCAAAAAAGTTTCACATTACTTTAATTGTTCTGTCTTTACTATTGTCTTGAAGATATGAATATACTACTGAATCATGATAAAGTATCATCCACTCCACTTTTTTAGGACTCCTAATATTGACCAACTTGCAAAGGAAGGAGTGAAACTTACTCAGCACATTGCTGCAGCCTCGCTTTGTACTCCAAGCAGAGCAGCTTTTCTGACTGGCAGATACCCCATCCGATCAGGTTGGCAGCCTTTTCCGTGACTGATTTATTGATGTTGGACCCCTGGGGTTAACAATTCCAGCAGCCTTGTTCCAATTTGGACTGTTTATGAAACATACTTCTGATTTCTAGCAAAATCCAAAGTGACAGCTCACTCCCAGTTTCATTTTATGGTATTTGGGAGTTTATAAAAAGTGTGGGAATGCATCTTGTTCCATTTTATATTATATATATATGGGGTGTGGCTCAAGTGACTAAAGAATTCCCACCCCAACTGGGGACACAGCTTAGTCACAAACATCACTCATTTTGAAGCGCATTGGGCTAGACAACTTTGGGGAGAGGGGCGCTATATTGGCACCCTCCTGGAACCCACTGGGAAATGACCCACTGCAGCTGCTGCAAATCAACCAGGTACACTGGCTTTGACAAGTACTTTCACCAAAGTTTTTTTTTGGTGTAGAAAGGTGTCAGAACAGTTTTATTTTGTTTTGTTTGTGCTGCTGGCTGTGCCAAATTTTCAGCATAATTTATTGGCGTTGGCTAATAAGGAAAGTGGGAGCTGAAAAGACAGATGGGAGGTACACATGCAGCCAACTACCAGGTCTCTCACCCTGCTGTAGTTCCTCAGTGCAACCTAAAGGGAGAGTTCTTTTGTGTTACAGTTCTTTTGTGTTACAGACCGGAAATGGTGAGGCCTTTGTTATACAGTAGTAGGTAATCCCTAAATGCATGAGGAGTCTACATAAAGAATTGGCCTATGATTACACTGAGGGAATACCGGTTGCTCATATCACTGAACAACAAAGGTAGTATGGTAGGTCTTTTGTGCATTCCAAATCTGTGAGATGATGGACAGATTGGGGAGACCAAGCCCAAAGTGCCCTCAAGCAAATAGCAAGGCTTTATATTACTTGTTACCCGAATTGGTGGGGATCTGTGGGGATCCCACTAGTGATGCCCAAAATTATGTTGTTAATTGGGGGAATTGTAGTAGCTCAAATAGTTGGCTGCAAGAGGTTGGGTAATTTGCAGGACTTTTTCACCTATGAGACTCTGAGTTAAAGTGAAATAAAATGGGTTTTGTTGGAAAATAATCACTGTGCATTCACACAAGCACACATACACTCAACAGAACCACACAAGGCTAACAAAGGGTTAAGGTAGAAAAGTTGGAGAGAGAGAGAGAGAGGTCTGGGGAGTATGGGTGACATTTACCAGTCCCGAAGATCAGAGTTTTGTGCAGTGTGAAAGACGCAGACTTGAAGCTAAGGGTGACACAGAGATCCTGCAGAGTGACAGTGGACAACTGCTTGGCCAGTGTTTAGGACTAGCATTTATACTCTGTTTCATGACCTGAAGGGGTGTTTTGAGTTTAGAACAAAACTTAGATCGTTTCCCACCATTAAACAAAGTAAACCACAACTTCACTAATTGTTGTTAACAGCTGCAAAATTAGAATTGATGGGTTTGTGACAACCTTTGTATTATGGGATAGGGAAGGTGTGAGGAGAGGTTTCCTAGGGTTAATGGTTGTTTGGTCACTTGTTTGTTTGTAAATGATGACTCATCACCAATGCTTCCAAAGAGGGGTTTAGCACATACTTCAATGATGGCTTTGTTTACTAGGGGCTTTGCTTAATCCTATGTTAGGGTGTGTCTGTTTGTATTTTTTCATGACTCCTTTGTTTAGGTCCTGGTGACCTCCATCCGACCTCATTTGTGGTCTGTCCTGGTCTGCTAGACCCCATGAAGTGTCCTCTTATTGCTAATTATGAAATATTATAGAGAGGGGGCTTAAGGCCAGGTACCAATGTTGATACCTATGTGGCTTTTGGAGACATTCTTCACACAGCTATTGTACTTCTGTCTGGGTTTCTCTTCAGCTCCAGCTCTCCCTCTCCTTCTGAACTCAACCAGCAAGTACAGCATCATCCTCACCCACTGGGATAAACCAATACTCACAAGGGTTACATTATCACATCACAAGATTAAAAAGTCTCCCCTCACCTGCTTTTCCCCATCAGGAAAAATAAGAGGGGGCTAGATTGGTGACAGATTTAATTTTCCTACCCTGTTATATTTCAGGCATGGCATCCAAAACTGAACGTCGAGTCATCATCCGGGCCAGTAGTTCTGGTGGGCTCCCCCCCAATGAAACAACATTTGCTAAGTTACTACAGCAGCAAGGCTATAGAACTGGCCTTATAGGTACAGTATGTGGGTGTGATTCATTGTTCATCATAGACATTGCTAGACTACAGAGTTTGACCTGCAGTTTCAGATCCACCCATTTTTCCAAGATGATTTTGACAGCTTGCTTCTAGAGCAATAACTCCAAGCATCCATCAAAAGGTGTGATGTATTTACTCTGATCTTTTCATTTTTGATTAATTTTTTGAAGGAGAGCAGAACCATGACTTGGACTGTTCATAACATTTTATGGATGAAGTATGACCTTTGCATAATAAAAGCTTCATCAGAAGTATCTTTAGAGTGCTTCTAGTCAAGGCTTATACTCTGCAATCATACTGCCTCTTTTACTTTGTAGCCCTCCCACTGTTTTGCCTTACCAGAGAAAATCGGTAAAGGGAAAAATATGGAATAGCTGCTCAGTCTATTTTATTTGCTAAGTGGCAGGAACTCTTTATCTAGAAACACCTTTGGTGTCTTTTTTCTTTTCTTTTTCTTTTTATCTTTATAAAGGAAAGTCACTGAGAGATCAGCATCAATAAAGGCACAATAAATCTTTCTTAGGAGCACATGATGAAAATGGCAGTAATCTTGTTCTTGGTATCATATAAAAGGAGATGGTTGGGATATGTCTTTCAGAAATCACTACTTGCTTCGGGTTCTGCTTCCAGCTCCAACCAGTGCCACTCCTAAACATGCATCCCACAGCATCCCTGGGTATGCCTGGCAAAACAATGGCTTACAGATTTTAAATATTCTTGAAGTGTTGATGCAGTGTAGCATTGGGAAGATATGTAGTACTGTAGTAGTTTGGGGCTCTCTGTACACTTAAGAGATGGGTGGGTCTCAAGTTGAAGAAAACTGGTAATGAACTGAATTTATTTCCTCCCCACTCTGGAAATACATTGTGGTGTCTCCCCTACTCTCAGACTACTAGAGATTCTAAAATGCTCCCAAACCCACCTTTAAAACTTGTTTCCAGTCTCTATTTGTTTTTCTAAAGGCTGCTTTTAAAAGTTGCCATGAGGAAAATGATAGATAGGAATAAAAACCTTGGGTCCTGCCTCATTACATCTTTGCTGGGGTTTAGACAACACACCAAAAAGACACTGGGCTTCTAATGAGTTCTTGCAGTTGCCACACAATTTTATTTAGAAACTGAGTACTAAAGGCCTGTTTAGTTTATAACTGGCATTTTTCCTTTGTTGTGGTCACTGTGTGTCTAAATATATGACAGGTGGGTTTTTACACTGTATTGTTCTTGCTATATTTTGTGAAATACCTTGAAGATTGTTGAACAAATAAATGGAGTATAAATAAATAATCAGTTAACAGTGCAATTCCCTGTATGTCTTCTCATTGATGATGGTACCTACAAGTGATTTCTGACTTACAGCAACCCTGAGGTGAACCTATCACAGAGTTTTCTTGGAAAGATTTACTCAGAGGTGGTTTCCATTGCCTTCCTCTGAGGCTGAAAAAGTGTGACCTGTCCAAGGTGAGCCCACGGGTTTCCATGGCCAAGCAGGGATTTGAACCCAGGTTTCCCAGAATTCTACTCCATCACTAAGCACCATTGTGGTGTCATGATTCAAGGGTTTGACTATGACTCTGAAGACCATGGTTTGAATCTCCACTCAGCCATGGAAACCCACTGGGTGACTTTGGGCAAGTGACACTCTCTCAGCCTCAGAGTGAGGCAAAGGCAAACCTGCTATGATCTTGCCAAGAAAACACTGTGATGGGTTCACCTTAGGGTCACCATATGTCAGAAATGACGTGAAGGCACACAATCACCACTCAAATCACTACGCCACACTTGCTCTCTGCTACATGTCTATGCAGAAGTAAGTCTTATGACCTAAATCCAGTTGCTAGTACCAATTAGAATAGACCCACTGTATCAGTGTAATGTATGTTAGTGTTGACTTTCCAATGATTCAGTGAAGCTGATCTAATTGCAATTAACAGTTGGACTTAATTAGTTAGGGTTCCCAAATGTCCCGCTTTCTATGGTACACCACATATTTGGGGCATTAACTCCCACCCCATATTGGGGACATACAGGACACCCCCAAATCCAGTATTTCTTGATTTATTGAGAGCAGATGCCAACAAACCAATCCCTTAACATTTAATATGCAGCAAAATGGCCTTATGCCAAATGCTGGAATGCAGCTGGCATGATGCTGCTTTTCTTTCTCCTCACACCCAACCCCCACCCCCAGCCAGAAAAGCAGAGCAGCCCTAAATGTTGCTTGTGGGTTCTTATAGAATCATAGAATTGTAGAGTTGGAAGAGACCACAAGGGCCATCCAGTCCAACCCCCTGCCATGCAGGAAATCTCGATCAAAGCATCCCCGACAGATGGCAATCCAGCCTCTGTTTAAAGACCTCCAAGGAAGGAGGCCCCACCACACTCCGAGGGAGTGTGTTCCAATGCCGAACAGCTCTTACTGTCAAAAAGTTCCTCCTAATGTTGAGGTGGAATCTCTGTTCCTGGAGCTTGCATCCATTGCTCCGTGTTCCAGTCTCTGGAGCAGCAGAAAACAAGCCTGCTCCATCCTCAACGTGACACCCCTTCAAATACTTAAACAGGGCTATCATATCGCCTCTTAACCATCTTTTCTCCAGGCTAAACATACCCAGTTCCCTAAGTATGTTTCCAGACCTTTCACCATTTTAGTTGCCCTTCTCTGGACATGCTCCAATTTGTCAATATCCTTTTTGAATTGTGGTGCCCAGAACTGGACACAGTATTCTAGGTGAGTCTGACAAAGGTAGAATAAAGCGGCACTATTACTTCCCTTGATCTAGACACTATACTTCTATTGATAGAGCCCAAAATCGCATTGGCCTTTTTAGCTGCTGCATCACACTGTTGACTCATGTTCAACTTGTGGTCTACTAGGACTCCTAGATCCCTTTCACACGTAGTCTCATTCAGCCAGGTCTCTCCCATCTTATACCTATGCATTTCATTTGTTCGCCCTAAGTGCAGTACCTTACATTTCTCCATATTGAATTTCATTTTGTTAGCTTTGGCCCAGCTCTCCAGTCTATCCAGGTCATTCTGAATTTTGATCCTGTCCTCTAGGGTATTAGCTACTCCTCCTAATTTGGTGTCATCTGCAAATTTGATAAGTATGCCCCTAATTCCCTCATCCAAGTCATTGATAAAGATGTTGAATAGTACTGGGCCCAGGACAGAACCCTGTGGCACCCCACTGGTCACATCTTTCCAAGACGAAGGGGAGCCATTGCTGAGCACCCTTTGGGTTCGGCCGGTCAACCAATTACAAATCCATTGAACAGTTAACTTGTCTAGCCCACATTTTACAAGCTTGTTTTCAAGAATGTCATGGGGAACCTTGTCAAAGGCCTTACTGAAATCAAGGTATGTGATATCCACAGTGTTCCCTTCATCTACCAAGCTGGTAATTTTATCAAAAAAAGAGATCAGATTAGTCTGGCATGACTTGTTTCTCTGAAACCCATGTTGACTTTTTGTGATTATGGCATTGCCTTCTAAATGTTCACAGACTCTCTGTTTAATGATCTGCTCTAGAATCTTCCCTGGTATTGATGTCAGACTAACTGGACGATAATTGTTGGGATCCTCTTTTTTCCCTTTGTGAAGATCGGGACAATCTTCAAGTTTGCCCTCCTCCAGTCTGCTGGGACTTCTCCTGTTCTCCAGGAGCTCTCAAAGATTATTGCCAATGGCTCTGAGATCACATTTGCCAGCTCTTTTAATACTCTTGGATGTAGTTCATCTGGTCCTGGAGATTTAAATTTGTTTAGATTGAGAAGGTATTCCTGTACTACCTCTTTGCTTATTCTGTGCTGGATTTCCCCTATTGTGTCCTCTGTTCCATTCTCCTCAGGTTGGTCCCCCTTTTCCTTTTCTGAAAACACTGAGGCAAAGAAGGTGTTGAGTAATTCTGCCTTTTCTCTGTCCCCTATTAGCATTTTGCCATCTGCTCCATGTAGTGGCCCTATCATTTCCTTCTTCCTCCTTTTGCTGCGGACTTACCCAAAAAAACCCTTTTTATTGTTTTTAACCTCCCTAGCAAGCCTGAGATCATTCTACGCTTTAGCTTTTCTGACTTTACTCCTACACATGTTCGCTATCTGTTTGAATTCTTCATTGGTGATTTCTCCCTTTTTCCATTTCCTATACATGTTCCGTTTAAAACTTAGCTCCGTTGAAAGTTCTTTAGTCATCCATCCTGGTTTCTTGAGATGCCTCCCATTTTTTATTCCTCAATGGTACTGTTTGAAATTGTGCCTTCAGTATTGCCCTTTTGAGAAAGTCCCATCCGTCTTGAGGTCTCTTCTCTTTTAGTATTCCTGACTCAGTATTTCCCTGAGTTTATTGAAATCAGCTCTCCTAAAGTCAAGAATGCGTGTCTGATTATGCCTGGCTTCTCCTTTCCATTGTATAACAAACTCCAGGAGAACATGATCACTCTCACCAGAGGATCCCACCACTTGCACTCCATTAACCAGGTCATCCCTGTTGCTTAGGATCAGATCTAAAATAGCTGACCCCCTTGTTGCCTCTTCCACCTTTTGGACCATGAAATTGTCTTCCAGGCAAGTAAGGAATTTGCTATACCTTGAAGTTTTGGTTGAGTTAGATTGCTAGCAAATATCAGGATAGTTGAAGTCACCCATCACTACTACATCTCTCCTTTCTGCATGTGTGGTCATCTGTTCTAGAAAGGCATCATCCAATTCCTCCATCTGACTTGGGGGTCTGTAGTAGAGTCCCACAATAACATCCCTGTTGTTTCCCTCCCCTTTAATTTTTATCCAGATGCTCTCCACCTGGCTTCCAGTATTGATGTCATGGATCTCTTCACTGGTATAAATATCCCTGACATATAATGCTATTCCTCCTCTTTTCCTGTTTGGCCTGTTTCTCTTATAAAGGTTATATCCCTCTATTCCTACATTCCAATCGTGTGACTCATCCCACCAGGTTTGTATCATATTTGTTTTGTAGTGCTAGGAGTTCAAGTTCATCTTGCTTATTTCCCATGCTCTGTGCATTAGTGTAGAGACATCTAAGACCATGTGTTCCCTTTACTTGCTGCCTGTGCAAGTTTTTTTGCCTCCCACTGTTGGGTCCTTGCACTGTTTGCCTTGTTCCCTCTATGACAGTTTGACTATTTTCTCCAGCCCTTTTGCCTTCCAGAATACTGTCTCCCTCCCCCTTATGACTCAGTTTAAAGCCCTCCTGATCAAATTCTTGAGACTGTAGGCAAAAATGTTTCTGCCAACTGTCGTGAGATGCACCCCATCTCTTGCCAGAAGTCCCCCCTCATGGAAGCGCAGTCCATGATCCAAGAATCCAAATTGTTCTCAGTGACACCATCTACAGAGCCAGTTGTTTACATCGGCTATTTTCCTCTCCCTTCCTGGACCATGCCCTTCAACTGGCAGAAGAGACGAGATGACAACCTGTGCATCCATTTCTTTCAGCTTCCTCCCCAGGGCCTCATAATCTCTTCTGATCTTGGGAAAGCTGTGCCTTGCAGTATCATTGGTTCCCACATGGACCAAAAGGAAGGGGTAATGATCCGTAGGCTTGACGAGTCTTGTCAGCCTCTCCATCACATCTCAGATCTTTGCCCCAGGGAGACAACACACCTCCCGAGACATCTTGTCAGGCCCACAAACCACTGCTTCTGTACCCCACAGCAAGGAGTCCCCCACCACCACCACACACCTCCCCCGAGGCTTCGCAGCTGCTGTTCCTTGTGGTGGTACTCTCAAGGTCCCCTGCTCTGCCCCTGAAGTCTGTCCATGGTGTTCTTCCTCATTGTCCTTGATAAGGGAGAGGGCTTCGAATCGATTCTGTAGCTGCAAGCTGCTCGAAGAATCCCTGGATTTTCTTGTTCTATGTGTGACATTCCTCCAGCTGTCTGTGTCCTGTGTCTGTGAACTGACCCTCTCCTCCGCAGCCACTTCCTCTGTGTGGTCCCCGTCCAAGACTGTTCGTTCTGTTCTGTCCAGGAAAACCTCTTGCTCATGAATCTGTTGAAGTGTAGCTACCCGTGTCTCCAGCTGCTGGACTTTTTCCTCCAAGAGGGCTACCAACTTGCACTTGGTGTATGTGAAGTTCCCCACATCTGTAGACAAGAAGACAAACATCACATAAGTGTTGCAAGTGACTGCCGCAGTCCCCTCAGTGTCCATGGTGAGAGCTTTTAGGTAATCTAAGAACTCTTAGGTAATGTTGAGAACTCTAAGCTGTACTTTGAGGTATGCTGTATTTTTGTTTGGTCACTGAAATTCAGCAACAAGCCGCCTAGCCCAACAGTTTTAAAAAAATTCAAACTCCCCACTCAAAATGGCTGTCCAGAAGCTGCTCTTCTTCTTCTCTCTGGCAGGAAACTCTCTCTTCTCTCTGGGTGTATCCACAATGCAGAATTATAGCAGTTTGGTACCATCTTTAAGTGCTATGGCAAGATACTATGGAATCCTGGGGTTAGTAGTTTTTTATAAGGTCTTTAGCTTTCTTTGCCAAAGAGAGCTCGTGCCTCACCAAACTACAAATCCCAGGATTCTGTAGGTTGGAGCCATGGCACTTAAAATGGTGTCAAATTGCAATAATTCTACAATGTGGATACACTGCCAGTCATTCTCCCTCTCATATTTCCAAGTAAATTTGAGAAAGATCAAGGTGGTTATCGGAACATAATATAACATTTGAAGTTGTGAGATTAGAAAACCATTTTTGGGGTGATGGTGGCTTGAATTATATCAGAGTTTATTTTTGCAGGAAAATGGCACCAGGGTTTGAGCTGTGAATCCCGCAATGACCACTGCCACCACCCTTTAAACCATGGCTTTGATTACTTCTATGGCACTCCTTTTACATTTGTGAATGAATGTCAGTCTGGCAAGTCTCCTGAGATAGGTGAACAATTACAAGCTACATATTGGTTTTATACACAACTGATTTCCCTCTTGGTCTTCACTCTTCTGCTGGGGAACATCTCTGGTCTGACCTCTGTGAAATGGAAAGCAATTGTCTTTGTTGCTTCGTGTGGCATTCTGTTTTTTATTACCTGGTTTTTCTGCTATGGATTTTCAAGATACTGGGACTGTATCCTGTTCAGAGATCACATCATTATTGAACAACCCATAAAGCTAGAGAATGTAACCTCCAAGATACTGAGAGAGGCTGTCTCGTTTATTGAACGGTAACTAATTAAATTATTTAATTCCAATGTATAACACTGGATAAAAGTGGTCTGATTTTGAAACTTTTTATCAAGTCAGTGATTAGGATGAGCCCAAGCCTACTTTTGTATGTATCACATCTCAAATTATCACATCACACCAGTGTCATAGGGGTGCTTTCCAGACATCCATTAATAGTGATTGGTATCTTCAGGATCTTTTGTAGGTTTTGTACATTTTAGCCAAGTGCATTTTGTACATTCCTCCCCATCCCTGGCAGTAGTAATATAATTCCTGCAGACCTCAGGATTCCAGAGGATTGAACTATGGCAATTACCATGGAAACATAGTGCTATAATTCTATAGTGTGAAAGGGCCACCACTCATGGATTACTTGCATCCCTCAATCTAAATGAATAGACAAAGCAGAAGGAAGAATGTTTGGTTTAGATATGTAGTCAGCATATTCAGATATGTTCTCAGCCATGAATCTCAGTGGGTTAATAATGCCCACATCTATAATGTGGTTGAAGGCATTCTTTTACTTTTTTTTATTTTCAGAAGCAAACAAGGCCCATTCCTCCTCTTTGTTTCTTTCCTACACGTCCACACTCCATGTTACACCACAGAGCTGTTTCAGGGGAAAAGTAGGCATGGTTTATATGGAGACAATGTGGAGGAAATGGACTGGATGGTGGGTAAGTAGCATTTTTTTTTAATTTGTTGTATGTATCCAGGAAAGTATGCCCTAAGCCAAATTCTAATCCCAACTGGAATAGATGGATTGAATCAACTGCTGCCTTGAAAGCCAGTGTTTACAGAAATCCCATTGATTCAGTGGATCTACGCTAGTTAGAACTAGCAACTGATTTAGGCCAAAATAATAACCTTCTTGGAGCCCAGGTTTTTCCTGCCTGAAGTTGTAGCTTTCTCGTTCTCTAACAGCGTAGGACAATGTGCCCTTCCAGACTTGTCTAAAGAAGCATGACTTCGCACAATATACCTCCTTGGGTTTTGCCAATTGCTGTTGTTGCCTCTGCATCCATTCATTCCATTCTTGGGAGAAGGGGCTGTTTGTAGCAATCTGCATTTGGGCTCTTCAAGGATCATGTTTTTTTTTTAAAAAAAAGAAATGGGACATAGTTTGCTGAGGTAGTTCTATGCTTTGAAGGGAAACATTTTGCCTCTCTGATTTATTTGTTAATTAAAGAATTTTAGAGTTACAGTGCAAAAATGCCATTTCTATAGCACTGTAACTCTAAGGACTTGATCACATGAGGCTGTGACTGTAACACTGTAACTGCAAAAAAAAAAAGACAGTTGGACAGAAGGAAGGAAGGAAGTCAACAGAAGGGAATATATTGTTCTGTTGTAAAAAGACTTGCAAGTGGGAATAAATTGGCACAGTTGGTGCTGGTGATTGTCAGAAAAACATCTGGGACAACAAAAATATTACTTGGATTTAAAAAAAAAACAACAACCAAGAACTACAGCAACAAATACATCAATCTCCTGACATCTTTGCCTTGTTTGGAGGAGCCTGATATTTACGGTTGTACCTGATCTGCAAACATTTGGAAATAGAGGTTCATAAATCTCAGAAGTCCCCTACTCCTGTTGCCAATTCCATGAAAGACTTCTACTGTAGAACTTTTTTATCCCATATCAGACACATCAGTTAAAGCACTGAAGAATGTGTGTTGTATCATCAGACAACTTGGTGACGGGGGAGGTGGAAGGGCAGGGTTGTACCTCTCCAATTCTACAGTGATACATTTCAAAGTCTGGCAAGGAAAGATACATTTTCTCTACATTGTCAAAAATCAATTCTATAAATATAGATTCTGTTTGTCTATGAGTGAACCTGTTTTCCCCCTCCCCCTCCTATGCAGGAAAAATAATTGCTGCCATTGACAAAGAGGGCTTTAGGAACAACACTTTTATTTATTTTGCTTCTGACCATGGAGGATTTTTGGAAGCCCAAGAAGGGAAAGTTCAGCATGGTGGTTGGAACAGTATATATAAAGGTAAGATAACTTGCTTCAGTTATCTGTGCACTGGTCACCTCCCACTTGGATTACTGCAGTAAGCAGCTGCCTTTGAGTTGTATGGAAGTTTATGTTGGTATAGGATATTGCTGTAGTAGTAGTTGTTGTTACTTTATTTATACCTCACCATTTTTCCAAAACTGGGACTGATTACAGTTTATGAATTAAAATGATGGCTGAGTACCTGCATCAAACGCATAGCCATAATGTTGTAGCTATACTTTATTTACCCATCTCACCCCTGAAACCCATCTTGACAGTCAGCCATGACATGTGAGGGAGGTCTGTGCTGTGAATGAGGTACTGCAGGATCACAATAAAGTTAAAACTTACAAGAGATTAGGAATATAATTCTTCACAGAGGACTTTTTCGGTTGGAAGAAAAGTAACGCAAGCAGCGTTGCCAGGTTGCGACGCTGCTGTGCAAGAGGCCGCCAGTTTCGAACGACGCTCCTTCCCAGCGGTACTGTTGCAGTACCGCTGGGACATTTGAGCGTGATATTTTTCCTTCCCAGCGTCATATTTTACTCGCGATCAGTTCAAAACTGGCGCCCTCTTGTGCAGCAGCGTCACAACCTGGCAACGCTGCTTGCGTTACTTTTCTTCCATCCGAAAAAGTCCTAAGTTTCTTCTTGAAAGTAGTAATGGGGAGTTTCAGCAATGTTCTTCCAATGACAAGAAAATATTTGAAAATCAATCAATTTTCAAAGGTTATCCACATCTCAGGACTTATTCTGCACCAAATTTGCATATGGTTGTTGTGTGCAGAAAGACAGCATTTTCTGCATGGAAAATAATAGTTCAGTTCAGAAATAGTAATTGCTGTGCAGACAATGCTTCTTTCTGTACAGAAAATTCTGTTTTCTATGCAAATCAACCATGTGTGAATTTTATGTAGAATAAATCTCCAATTGCAGCATTTTTTGCACAAGAATAAATATTTCTGCATTGAAATATTATTTTCCATGCAGAAAATGTTGTTCCTTGCATAGAAAATGCTGTTTTCTGCACAAAACAACCATGTACAAATTTTGCACAAAATAAGTCCCCAAATGTGAAGATTCTTGTCAGGCCAGAATTCTTCTTGTCAGGGTTTCTCAATGCTGGAAAAAACAGGGGTTTTTTTTGTTTGTTTGTTTGTTTGTTTTACCATTTTCCAAATATTTTTGAATATTCCATCCCTTTCCATCCCTATAAGAGATCAATATTAAAATACAACTAAAATATTAATAATATTAAAACCATTTAAAACATACACTTTAAAAAGATAAAAACCAGTTAAAAACCAGTTAAAGTACAATGAAAACAGTTTAACAGTAGCCTCTTAAAAGCCCTTTTCTTAAAAACGTACAGTTCTAAAAGCCTGTTAGAATTCTTTTTAAAGTCTTTGCTTGTAAAATAGGGGGGGGGCTGGTGTCCCTGTACCTGTGATAATATCTCTGCAAGATATATTATTCTGTTTTACCAAACTTAGCAGCATTTAATGTATTTATTATTTGATTTTCAAGCTAATTGTGCTTTCCCCATATTGTTGGAACTTTGGGCTCTAAAGGCTATCCTCCTGTTAAGATGGTCAGCCGGAATCCTGTTGGGGTGTTATGTGCTTGTAACATGCTTGTGGAAAATAGAATTGTGAAGGTGCACCATGGCTGTATCCAGCAAAGGGCTGATATTATGTAGGGACTGATGCATGACAGGACTGAAGTGAATCAGGAACAATGTGCTATGGTCCTCAATGCACATTGGGCCTGCTATGCACATCGGGCATCCCCGATGCTCATTAGGCACTCATTATATCCCATTATGTATCTTTGGGTTTCAGTAACTGGATTTCTTAGCACCTCTGCTACTTAGTTAAGGGCACACAAATTCACATTGAGTAAAAAGTCATACAGGATTCCAGCCATAATCATTATATCCACATTGCATCTTTGCTTCAGTTTGCTTTTTTTATTATTCCCTAAAATTATTTAGTATTCTGGAAAATTTGTTTTGTTTTGTTCTGAAATCATATACATGCTTGTAAATTGCATGCATCCCAGTAAGGTTGTGGGTTTTTTTTAAAGGACTTTACAATATACTAAGCCAGAGGAACACACCCCTAGCATCTTCTTGCTATGCTTGCCAAATTTCAGATGTTCAGGTTTCAGGTCTTCAAGCTTTGGAGACAGACACACCCATACACATGTACATATGCTCACATGCATTTATTTACAAGGGGGGGGGGGAGATAAAAGATGACTATAATGACACAACTACACATCTGGAATCCCACACTGAAAGTCTTGAATGGAGGGCAGACGGCCTATTTGAACCAAGAGTCTAAGCATTTAGAAGTAGCCTCCTCTAGTTTCTGTGGCTTCTGTTCATGTGAGTAACTAGGTCTTTTAAATGCCGTAAGCAACTTATAAATTGAACTGTCTGAACTGTGGGATTGAACCGATTCATAGTAACTTTAACTCAAGACATACCTGTCTTAACTGCTTTCTTCACACAGGCGGGAAAGGCATGGGAGGCTGGGAAGGAGGAATCCGTGTGCCTGGAATAGTCAGGTGGCCAGGAATAATCCCTGCCAATGCTGTCATTGATGAACCAACAAGTCTGATGGATATTTATCCCACAGTGGCTCACTTGGCTGGGGCATCCATGCCACAGGACAGGTACTGAATATGGATCTAAAAGTGGATTGATATATATTTGATTTCAACAATGAAACACTCCTAAAAATGCATTCCATCTCATCCAATCGACTATGTGGCTTTTCAGCATATTCTTCTCTTGCAGCACTTTTGGCTGGCATCCTGTTCAATATTTCCAAGACTGTAAGCCACACTTACAATCTCATTACTTTTGGGACTCACATTGATGGTCACCAGTGACCAAACATGACCCTCAAAACCTATATTTTAAGCCAGACCCCAACTAAAGGGTCTTTGAGGCACTGCAGATGTTGGGAAATGATGACTGCAGCACTCTTCTCGTCATGTTGAGACAAATATCTGTCCAGCTCAATGCACCTCGTGACTGGGAGAGTGCTCCGGCCATCATTTCCAAGCACCATGACCTGAAGCACCTTGGAAACCCTTCACTTGGGGATCTGTTTGGCTTAAGAGGTAGATTGGAGGAGGAGCATCAGCAGAAGTAGCTGCAATGACATACTCTGTTGTTGTAGCTATGTCTGATGATGGATGATCATGGCCCTTCATTACTTTTCATCTGTAGCACTGTGCTTTGCAAGAACTAACCTTAGGAGAACGAAAATATTTTCGTCTCTGTATAATATGTATACTTGAGCCTGCATAGTGTAGTGTGGTGTAATTAGACTAGGTCTCCAGAAAATCAAAATTTGTGCCCCCACTTGGCTGTGAAACACACTGGGTGGTCTTGAGCTAGTCACAGTTTCTCAGTTTCAGAGAAAGGTAATGGCAAACCTTCTCTGATAAATCTTGTCTAAGGTGTGCCTTAGAGTCACCATAATTCAGAAATGATAGGAAGATACACCACCACCACCACAACATGTATTCCAGTTAAACTGTAATGCATTTCTCCAGATAAAAACAAATGTTTGCAAAATCATCTTTCTTTTTTGCAAAAATGACTATGGCCAGAAACCTGTTGGAGAATGATCAATGCATAACCACCAAAGTTACACAGCTACATGGTGAATTCTGGCCCAACCCCACCCATCCCCACTTACTGCGCAGCAGCCAATGCAATCAACAGGAGGCTGTTCCTGTGTCACTCAGGAAGCAGCTAACTCACATTCCCAACCCCCTTCTATGAGGTATCCCCAATGCAACAGGCAGAAGCTACAACAGGGGTAGAAATTCCCTCTCACACCGGACATCACTCATGCAAGGGGAGGGGGGAATCAGTCAGCTTCTTCTTGAGTAACATCTGAACAGCCCACCATTGCTCACAGTGGCTGTGGAGATTTCCAGAGTCCCAACGTGTCCCCTAAACTAGGGAATATGTAGGGATTATGAACACTAAACATTTATGCATGTGTAACTATAGGTTACACATTTGTAACTCCCTAACAGAATTCTGACCTATATGTTCTGACTTTCATGGATATGTAAGGATTGGGATAGATACTACCTTGAGGAACTTTCAGCCCACAGCATATATGTTCAAAGACTTTGCCACTAATACTACTAGCAGAAAACAGTAACAACTTGGAACCATTACTGAACAAAGTCAAGGAAGAAAGTGCAAAGGCAGGTTTTCAGTTGAACATTAAGGACTTTTTCGGACGTTTAAAAAGCAACGCAAGCAGACTCGTCAGCTTGCGAGGCTGCTGCGCTGCAAAGTGTCAGTTTCGGATGATGCTGCCCTCTAGCGGTACTGTTGTGGTACCGCAGGGAGAGTTGAGTGTCATATTTGCTTGATTTTTACTCACGAAAGTTGATTGTGAGTAAAAATCAAGCAAATATGACGCTCAACTCCCTCCGCGGTACCGCAACAGTCGTGAGTAAAAATCAAGCAAATATGACGCTCAATTCTCCCCGCGGTACCACAACAGTACCACTAGAGGGCAGCGTCATCCAAAACTGACACTTTGCAGCGCAGCAGCCTCGCAAGCTGACGAGTCTGCTTGCGTTGCTTTTTAAATGTCTGAAAAAGTCCTATGAAAACAATAATGATCACCAATGATTTACATCACTTTAATATAGACGAAGACATTGAAATAGTTCAAGATTTTCCATAGTTTGTCTCAGTCATTAATCAGAATGGAAACTACAGTCGAGAAATCAGAAGACTAGGACTTAGAAGGGCAGCTATGAAGGAACTAAACCAGATTCTGAAGTGTAAAGATATATAATGGAATACTAAAGTTAGGATGGTCCATTCCATTGTATTTCCCATTTCTATGTATAGTTGTGAAAGCTGGACAGTGAAGAAACTGATAGGAAGAAAATCAACTCATTAGAAACGTGATGGTGGAGAAGAGTTCTACGGATACCGTGGACTGCTAAAAAGACAAATCAATGGGTCCTAGAGCAAATCAGGCCTGAACTCTCCCTAGAAGATGATTAAACTTAGATTGTTGTACTTTGGCCATATCTTGAGAAGACATGACTCCCTAGAAAAGACAATAATGCTTGGTGAGGTAGAAGGCAGTAGGAAAAGAAGAAGGCCACACTCTAGATGGATAGACACAATCAAGGAAGCTACATCTCTGAGTCTGCAAGACCTGAGCAGGGCTGTTGATGATAGGGTGATTTGGAGGTCTCTCATTCATGGGATCGCCATAAATCAAAGTCAACTTGATGGCAGTTAACAACAGAAAAATTATTAAATGTTTGAGGGTCATCAACATATTCACAAGCAGGTATCCACTTTAAATAAGTAGCATATTTTTCTCCCTTCACTCTTGAAAGCACCTTAGTTTTTGTACAGCATTGCCACCAGATCCCCCAAACAACATAAGCGGAGGTGTGCAAATATACATATGCTATACATACAGGAGATGGAATGTTGATTTCAATCAATGTATGCTTCCATTTGCACAAGAATATTGTCTTCATCCATTAAAATCAATAGGAAATCTGTGCCATATATGGGAACCCTCTCAGCATACTGAAGTACCTGCAACTGGAAAAGATCCTTTAATTGAGATGTGTAACTTGAAGCAGAAACATGTAGTTGCTGGACTTTTATTATATTCATAGTTTGGTCTTTCTTGTCTCTCATGCTGATTTCTTTTTCTGTCACATCAGATCACAGTTTTTGTAATCCATACCAACTGCACTGACAGTTCACTATTCTCACTCGTGCAAAGAAACATATGAGGAATTAAAAGGAAAATAGAGGGGAAGGAAAAGATGAATCTAGCAGCACCTTTAAAATTAAACTGGTTTATTTTAGCATGAGGTTTCACTGATTTCAATCAACTTCTTCAGACAAACTTATGGAGTTAATATCAAACCACGATATATTAGCCATTATGTAGTTGTGCAGGTGGAATCAGAAAATGCCACATTGGAATACTTATCATGAATGTGTATTCTGGGGTTGGTAGAGAGGAGGAATCCAGAAGTCATTACTATTGGTTTATCTCCTCTCCTCTACTACCCAGAGAATAGGCAGGAAGATTCAAACTACGTCACGTGGTAGCCGGGGACCATTGCTCCTCCCCACTCCTGGCAACCACATCTCAATTCCCTGACTAGCCAAGCCCAGATTAGGACCAACTAAAACTAAGAGGCAGTCATGAGGATGGAGCGGATTCCTCCACTCTACCAACCCCAGAATGCACATTCATGGTAAGTATTCCAATGTTGCGTTCTCTGGGTTGGTGAGAGGAAGAATCCGGAAGTCACTACTATTGGGACATACCCAAGCCCCCATTTGTGAGGGAGGGATGACTGCCTGAAAACCTATTCTTGGACTACCTCCTGGAGAACCCTACGACCAAAGGTGGCATCCACAGACCTGAACTTGTCGATTTTGTAGTGGTGGATGAAGGTTGAGGGGGTAGTCCAGGTAGCCACTCAGCAAACTTCCAGCATCAGTGCATTTGCTGAGAATACCACTGATGTCACTGTGGATCTGGTTGAGTGTGCCAGGACTCTTGAGGGGCATGGCAACTTTGCTGCATCATAGGCCATCAGAATGCATGCCCTGATCCAGCTGGAGATGATTTGTTTGGACACCTTCAACCCTTCTGAAGTGGGGTTGAAGGAGACAAAAAGTGAGTCACAGCATCTGAACAAACTCGTTCTTTTGATGTAAATCTTTAGCGCCCTGCACACATCAAGCTTATGCCACAACCTCTCCCTGGGACAGGAAGGATTAGGACAGAAAGAGGGCAGGATCAGCTCCTGTGATAGATGGAAGGAGGAGAGTGCTTTGGGAAGGAAGAATGGATCCATCCAGAGGATGACATGGTCATTGCTGAAGATGTTGAAATATAGTGGCAATCTAACATGCTGGATTGTTTACTGTTAGAGAGTTAAGGTTGAATGCATCACAGAGGCATAAATAATTTCCTGTTGTAGCCTGAGATGTTTACTAGATGTCTTCCGAAAGAAGGAGGTTCCTTGAGTTTCCTTTGTCTGGAAGAGACAATGCTGAGTCTCCATAAAGACCTCCTTCAGGCAACGTGCCTAGAGGGGGGCTCTTACATATTTTTATATTAGAAATGTAGCAATCAATTTATAGTTTTGTTATTCCTGTCTATCTTCAAGTTTTTCTGCCTGTGTACTTTGGAAATGCACATGAAGTTCATGAGTAAGGCTGTATTAATATACCTTTAAAGACTTGTGGAAGTGGAGTTGTCCCTCCATATCCATGAATTTGGTATCCATGGATTTAAGTATTCACAGCTTGAAAATATTATTTAAAAAATAATAATCCAAAAAGCAAACCTTGATTTTGCCATCTTATATAAGGGACACCATTTTGCTATGCCATTGCATATAATGGGACTTCAGTATTCACAGATTTTGGCATCCATAGGGGGTCCGGGAACCAAACCCCAGTGAACATGAAGGGACAACAGTATTTACTTTGTTTAACCTAGACCCAGTGTGGAAACGGGGGGGGGGGGGCAATAGGGTTGGATGGCTGTTAATTTACCTGGGAGCCATACCCCTTTATTCCACCCTGAAGCTATAACAACTGCTACTATTTGAGTGTCAAGACCTGGCTGGGTAGGGTGAGCTTTTGCCTGCGAGCCACGCCCCTTCTTCCACCCTGAAGCTATAACAACTGCTACTAGCTGAGTGTCAAGACCTTGGCTGGGAAGAGGCTCCACACCACTCCCTCCCCCAGAAGACTTAAGAACTGGAAGATCTTCAGACTAAAGGACAAGTATACATGGCCGAGCATGATCTGAGAGCAAGAATTGAAGTGGTGCAGGGGAACGGAAGGTATGGCAGAAACAGAGTGAAAGTTTATTACAAAGGGAGGCAGGATAGATGTCTGAAAGCTATCCCACCGTCAGTTCACTCTGTTCCCTGAAATGGATCAGAGAGGATATCCTCTTGGATTGCCTGAGAAGGTTAGGAATCGGAGGCATGGCGTTGCAGTGGTTCCACTCCTTCCTCTCAGGTAGATTCCATAGGGTGATGCTCGGGGACAGTTGCTCTGCAAGGAAAGAACTTAATTGTGGTGTACCACAAGGCACCATCTTGTCCCTGATCCTATTCAATATATATATGAAACCGCTGGGAGAGATTATCTGGAGGCATGGGGCAGGGTGTTATCAGTATGCTGATGACACCCAGATATATTTCTCCATGTCTCGGTCTTCAGCTCTGACTTCAAATCGTGTCTCTTTTCTCAATGATTGTCTTAGAGCAGCAATGGACTGGATGAGGAAAAACAAATTGAAGCTGAATCCAGACAAAACAGAGGTTCTCACGGTAGCAGCCCCGAACCCAGGTATTAGGATACAACCTCCAGTCCTGGATGGGGTCACACTTCTCCAGGGACTGTGTCCACAGTTTGGGGGTGCTCCTGGACCCATCACTCCAGATGACAAATCCATTAAATGCGACGGTCAGGAGTGCGTGTTATCAGCTTCGGCTGATCCGCCAGATGCGCCCTTTCCTGGAAGTTGGGGACATTGAGACCATGGTACATGCTCTGGTAACCTCACATCTTGATTTCTGTAATGCACTGTACATGGGGCTACCCTCATGCCTGGTACAGAAACTTCAACTAGTACAGAAAATGGCAGCCAGACTGATCTCGGGTACATCTAGAAGAGATCATGTAACACTGATCTTAAGATCACTCCACTGGCTGCCCGTTAGTTTCCGAGCCCAGTACAAGGTGAGGTTATCACCTTTAAAACCCTAAATGGCTTGGGTCCAACCTATCTTCGGGACCGCCTCTTTCCATATAATCCTCCCCATGCACTCAGGTCCTCTGGGAGGAATTTGTTACAACCTTTAAAAACTAGGCTTTCCTAAGAGGACCTTTTCAGCTATTGCTCCCAGATTATGGAATGGTCTGCTGGACGAGATCCATCACATTACCACCTTAAATAGCTTTTAAAAAGCTCTTAAGATGGATCTCTTCCAGCAGGCCTTTCCTGAGTACATACCTGGCCATCAGAAGAAAAAAAAAATTATTGGTCCGATCCCTATTCCAGTTATTTGTGTGTGTGTGTGTGTGTTTTAGTATTTATTTAGTATTTTTAAATGTTTAATTATTTAATAGTATTTTAAGGGGGGGTGGAATGGAGGGTTTTATATGTATATTTTAAATGCTGTAAGCAGCCCCAATTGCATTTTGTAGAGGGGCGGGATATTATTATTATTATTATTATTATTATTAATTGTCTGTGTGTCTGGAATCGCTACACTTTGCTGTGTGTTTTTAAACAGAGACGGCTGATTTTGCTTACCAATACTACGGAGTGGAATAAGCCAACCATTTCTTTGGCGCCAAGTTTAAAGACTCTCCAGTATTTCCATTAGAAGGAGCATAGGTGCTCCCTTATCAATAGGGCTGATAACTCGGATACCCTTCATGCCAAGGTAATTGCTATCAGGAACGCTACCTTTAGAGATAACAGTCTCTAAAGGGAGACCTTCTGGAGCGGTTCAAAGGGGGCTTTGACCAACTGTCTGAGGACTACCGGGAGACTCCAGGATGGGAAGCGGTGCCTCACTGGTGGGGAGATGATTGTGGCTCTCCAGAGGAACCTTCAAACATGTGGATGTGAGAGGACAAGGGGTGTCCCCTTGACATGGGAATCACAGAGGACAGGGCTGTGGCCTATCTTTTCTTTTTTAAAATATAATTTTATTAATTCTCATCAAATGTATTACAATCTTTCTTTTATATTCAATGATACTTATCCTATAAAATGGATACAGAATTTTCATCTTAATATTAACATTGATTTAATTTCTCTCTAGTCCCCTAAAAGTGTTCTTCACCCCCAAGACCATCAATACCAATTATTTATTCCATTTTCCAGAATTGCAGTAATCCTCTTGGAGGTGTATAGTTCCTTTTTCTTAAAAAATACATATTCTATAAATGGCTTCCATATTTTATCAAAGTAACAACTTTTCCATAATCCTTTTTTAACTTTCAATCTACACATTAATTTATCATTAACAACAATATCCCATACTTCTCTATACCATTCCTCTATCTGATAATCTCCTTGTATCTTCCATTTTCTGGGTATCATTAATCTTGCTGCTGTTAATAAATTTGTAATCAGATCCTTCAAAACTTGGGTACAATTGACCATGTCATAAATTGATAACAATGCAATATCTAGACACATTTCTAAATCTTGTCCTGTTATCTCTCTTATTTCTTTAAATACCCTTTGCCAAAATTTCTGTACATATTTACAACTCTACCACATATGAACATAAGTGCCTTTTTCTTGACATCCCCTCCAACACAACACTGAATAATTTTGATCTATTTGACTTAATCTTACTGGTGTCAAATACCATCTCCATACCAGTTTATAATAATTTTCTTTTATTCTTACTGACATATTTTTCAAAATACCCAAATCCCAAATTTCCCCCCAACTCTGATTACTTATTGGTTGCATTAAATCATCCTCCCATACAACCTTTAAATAATCATTTTGTTCTTTGATTTTCAGCAATAGTTTATATAATTCACTAATGATATCTTTTATTATTTCATTCTGTTCCCTATTTTCTCTTTGTATAATCAACTCTTCAAATCTGGTATATTTGCGACATTCCTTATTTACCCTTATCCATTCCATAATCCACTGTTCTAGTTGTATGCAATTGAGCCATAAAATCTTTAACCCTTGTAATCTCTCTTTTATTTGTTCTCTTCTACTCATCTTTTTTATCCACTCTTCTATTTTCATTATTTTCTTGTCTCTTAAACCCTTTCCCATTTCTCTCTTTAAATTTGCTGGAAATTTTTCCATAACCACCACTGGAGTTAATGGAGAAATGATAGGTAACAACTTTTCTTTGTATTTTACCCATATCTCTAAAATAGTCTTCAAAAGGGGATTATCTATTTCTCCAATCGATTTCTTGTAAGTTTATTTAAAAATATATTTTCCAATTGATACTCTATTTCTGGCATATCTGTTTCTAACCAATCTAATCCCCCTTTTCCTGTTATTGCTTCTATAATATGTCTGATCTGATTTGCTATATAATATAATTTTAAATTAGGGAGACCTAGTCCTCCCACTTTCTGATGTTTATACCATCTTTTTTTATTTACCCTCGCTTTCCTATCTCCATTACAATAATTATTAATTATAGTTTGCCAATTCTTTAACTCTGATTCCCTTATCTTAATCGGTAACATCCTAAATAAAAATTTAATTTTGGGTAATATCTTCATTTTAACAATTGCTATTCTGCCAAACCATGATAATTTTATTTTCCTAAATTCCTCTAATTTTCTTTTAACCTCTTGCAACATTTTAATATAATTTTTGTCTTCTAAATCTTTTTAAGTTCTTAGTTATAACAATTCCTAAATATTTAATTGAATCTTTTGCTCTAATATTAATTTTTTTACTCCCCATAAATTCTTGTTCATCCTCCCTAGTATAATTAAACATCATCATCTCTGCCTTAGTCCAGTTTATTTGCAGACCTGTCATTTCTCCAAATTCTTTTAGATAAGCTTCTATTCTATCCATTATCTCTAAGAGATTTTTAATCATTAATAAACAGGTTGATTTTATTTTTCCTCTTATTACCAATTCCAAGTAAACCTTCATTCTGTTTAATAATTTGCTAAAATTTCTATAACTATGTCAAACAGAATTGGAGAAAGAGGGCATCCCTGCCTAGTACCTTAGGATAACCAAATTTGCTCAGTCATACTATCATTCACTACTACCCAAGCTGTATTTTGTATATATAATTGATTTATTAATCCCTTGAATCTTTTACCAAATCCCATCACTTCTATTGTCATTTTTAATGCTGGCCATTCCACACAACCAAAGGCCTTGAAAATAGCCAAGACTAATATTCCTGCTTTCAAATTACTTTTCTGTATTTTATCTATTGTATTAAGTACCTTTCCAATTAAGCTCAACATTTATCTGCCTGCTATAAAACCACATTGATCTCTTTTAATATATTTAAATATAAATTTATTCATTGTTCTTGCCAATATTGCAGTCAGTATCTTAGCATCTTCATTTAGTAAAGTAATAGGCCTATATGATCCTGGATCTGTCAGATCTTTCTCAGGTTTTGGAATTAAAACTATTAAAGACTGTTCCCACAATATTGGGATCTTATCTCCTTCTATTATTTTATTATATAGCACCTTCAGTTTAGGTATTAATATATTTTTTTAAAGTTTTATAATATTCTGATCCCAATCCATCCACTCCTGGGGATTTTCCACCTTTCAATCAATCAATAGCATCTTCAGTTTCTGCCTCTGTAATTAATTGTTCCATCTCATCCCTATTTTCTCTAATATTCTTGTTTTACAGTATTTCCCAATATAATCCTTAATCTTTCCCCTGGGTTTTCCCCCTGTTGAGTACAATTTTTTTTATAAAATTTATGAAATATTTTTATTTTATCTTTCATCAAATTACAACTTTTTCCTTTTTTTTTATCTTTGATTGTTCCTATCATGCTCCTCTCCTTTTTAGATTGTGCCAATCTGGCCAGCATTTTTGAATTCTTATTACCGTTCTCATAAAAATTCCCTTTTTAAGTATATCAAATTTCTCTGCACTTCATCTATTTCTATTTTTTCCAATTTGCTTCTTTTTGCTTGTAATTGCATATAAATTTGCTTATCTCTAAACTCTATATATTGTCTCTCTAATTCTTTTAGTTCCAACTCTAATCTCTTCACATTATTTTCTTTTTGCTTTTTAAAAATATGTGCTTCTCTAATACAGATTCCTCTTGCTACTGCTTTCATCGTATCCCAAAGTACAGCTTGAGAGCATTGTCCCGTATTATTAATTTCCCATATCTCTTGCCATTCTTTCCTGATCGTGTAGACAATATTTTGATAATTAAGAATGTTTGCATCCAACCTCCATCTCTTTGCTTCTTTATAATCTTTTAAAATTATAATATCCATATTAACTAATGCATGATCTGTTACTTTAATAATGCCAATGTCTGTATTCAATACCCTTGGAAGCAAATTATTAGATATGAAAAACATATCTATTCTAGAATAATTTTTATACACTGGTGAGTAGTAAGTAAATTTTGTTTCATCTTGTTTTAATGTTCTCCAGATTTCTTTTAACCCTTTTCTTTACATAATTTTATTTAAAACTTTTATATTATTATATCTTTCCACCATAGTAGGACTAGATTTGTCCCTACTTTTATCCATTACCATATTAAAATCCCTTGCCATTACTATTACACCTTTCTCTATATTTTCCATTTCTGTCAACACTTTTTCATAAAATTCTACTTGTTTTTCATTTGGAGAATATTTATTCACTGATGTATAATGTTCTCCTACCATCACTCTCTGAAATATTATATATCTTCCTTTTTCATCCTTTTTTACCTTTAGAAAATTAACCACATTTTTTGGTATTATAATTGTTCCCCTCCTTGCTTTAGAACTCCCAAATGCTTTCTCATAAATTGTTGAACATCTTAATCTTAATTCTTTTGCCCCTTCTTTTATTTGGTGTGTTTCCTGTAAAAATATAATATCTGCCTTATCCCTGTTTAACAAAGTTTCAACTCTTTTCCTTTTCAAAACACTTCCCAACCCTTTCATATTCAATGTTGTGATGTTTTTTAACCATAGTATTTGAAAACTTTGTTTTTTGTGGTCCTTTATTGTGACACATTTATCCCCTTCATCCCCAACATACTCCTCCCCCTGCAACTCCCGTCCCAAAACTTGTACCCATATCCATCCTCCCTCCCCATATACACAAATAACCCCCCCTTCAATCCCTTAAGGCAATTTACCTTAACCATGGTTCCATTGAAACCTCAGGGGAGGAGGATCCCCTGGTATTGAAGCAGCAGTGAATCCCCACCCATCGGCCCCTTTTTGATATATTTAATATATCAAAATTAATATATCAGCATCCGCCATTGTTTTGCTATTTTTAGCTTCTTGTTTTTTATCTCTTAAATTAATTGTTCCCTCTGATTTCACTCTAGTAAGATGATGGGCAAGACGTTCTGCAGTAATATCTGAAGGATTTTGGGATCAAGTCCACAAAGTAATTGCAGCTTGTTTCTTTATGGCTTTTAGACATTTGCTATCTGCCAGCCCTAAAACCAAAAGTAAGTTTTAATTGATCTCCATGGCTGGCAAACTCTATTTTTTTAAACAGTCTTTTGCTAAGGGCTTCAACTTAAAAATCCATTGATCTTCTACTTACATTTGCTTTGATATAATCTCAAGATTTGCTTCATTATAGGTCCATTGGCCGGGAGGTTATGGTTTTCCCTGCTATTCCATCTTCCATCAGGCTCTTCCCCCTGAGGCCTGTCTTTTTAATGTGTTAGGTTTCAAGCCAAGATTCAAGCCTTTCTGCAGGAAGGCGAGGATGTGTTTCACCAAAACCTCTGAGGGATCAATGCTGTTGGACACACCACCTGGAAAAAGCCTTCCAGGTGGCCTTGTAGATCCTTGATGTTGATTGTCTGTGGGAGGACAGAACTGTGTAGATCACTGATTCATCATAGCCATACTCTCGAAGCACTCACCGCTCAACCTCCACGCAGCTAGGCACAGCCAGGCTCTCTCAGGGTGTTGAAGAGGGCCCTGGGATAGGAGATTGGTTCTCTGTGGAAGAAACCAAGGCTGCTCCAGGGCTAGCTCCATCAAGTCCTAGAACCAGTGTCTCCTTGGCCAGTGTGGAGCAATGAGCACTACGTGTGCTCTTTCCTCCCTCACCTTCCTGAGAACCTTGGCTATCAGGGGGAAACAGATACAGCAGGCCTTGCAGCCACGGTGACTGAAGCGCATCGGTACCATCCACTTCAGGGTGATGAAATCTCATGAAGAACTGTTGGAGCTTTGCTTTGCCCAGTGCAGCAAACATATTCACTGCTAGAGGGCCGAACCAGGTCTGTATCTGGTGGAAAACATGCAGATGGAGAGCCCACTCCCCCAGGAGAACCTCATGCCTGCTCAGGTAATCTGCCTGGAGGTTGGTTGACCCCTGGATATGTTGTGCCATTAAGGAGGCTATTGTTTTCTCCACCCAAAGGAAGAGGAGGGAGGCTTCCTTCTGCAGGACTTGGATCTCATTCCTCCCTGTTTGGCAATGTAAGACCTTGCTGTAATGGATGCAAGCTCCAGGAACAGAGATTCCACCTTAACATTAGGAGGAACTTTTTGACAGTAAGAGCTGTTCGGCAGTGGAACACACTCCCTTGGAGTGTGGTGGGGTCTCCTTCCTTGGAAGTCTTTAAACAGAGGCTGGATTGCCATCTGTCGGGGATGCTTTGATCAAGATTTCCTGCGTGGCAGGGGGTTGGACTGGATGGCCCTCGTGGTCTCTTCCAACTCTGCAATTTTATGATTCTTTGATTCTATGATAATGTTGTCAGTGAGAACCATGACATGTTTCCCTCTTAGTTGTTCTTGGAAATGGATCAGTGCCAAGCACACTGCCCTTAGCTCCATCCAGTTTATGCTGTGTGATTTTTCAGTTGGGTTCCACATGCCCTGTACCATTTGGCCCTGACAGTGGGCTCCCCACCCTATTAGGCTGGCATCTGATATTACCGTGATCTGATGTGTCTGTGTCCAAAGAGATCCCTTGGCTACGTTCTCGTGTTTTGTCCACCAAGATAGGGAGGTCCTGACCTCGGATGGAATGTGGAGAAGAAGTGACTTGTGTATGGAGATCTGCGTCTGGTATTGGTTCAGGAACATCTGGAGCAGCCGGGTGTGGAACCTGGCCCACAGTACCACTAGCACTGAGGAAATCATTAAATCTAGGAGGCAAGAGAGCTCCGTGAGTGGGATCCTGACCAAGGTGAAGATGCATAGGGATTCCTTCCTGATCTTCACCTGCCATTCTTCCAAGAGGAAAATAATTCCCAAATGAATGTCAATAACCATACCTAAGTGAATTATGACTTGGGTGGGTTCCAAAGTGCTTTTCTTGAAATTGATCATGAAGTCGTGTTCTTGTAAGCACCAGATCATGGTTTGTAGGTCGTCCTGGGCCTTCTGGAAAGATGGTGCCCTCAGGAGGATATCATCCAGGTATGGATAGAGGTGAATGCCCATGAATTTCAGTTGGGTTATCGGGGTAACCAGGACCTTTGTGAAAACCCTGGATGCTGAAGCGAGGCCAAAGGGGAGGGCTCTGAACTGATAGTGTTGGCGATCTAGAGTGAACCTGAGTAACCTCCTGCTGTCCTCTGAGATCAGCATGTGAAGATATGCTTCTGCCTGGTCCAGGGAGACCAGAAAAACCCCTTTGCACAAGGCTTCCCTTGTGGAAGTCAAGGTTTCCAACCGGAAACATTTGTAGGTGAGGTACTCATTGGTATGCTTCAGGTTGACTGTTGAGCAGCAGTCCCCTCCCTTCTTCAGAACCATGAAGAAGATGGAGTAAACGCCTAAAAATCGCTGAGAGGGTGGAACCGTTTCTATCGCCCTGATTTGTAGGAGATGTTCTATTGCCAATGCCTGTACCTCCAGCTTGTGCTGATCCTTTGAGAGAGCTGATGGAATGAATCTGCCTTCTGGTAAGGTGTTGAACTGTAGGCGGTATCCGTGGGAGACAATGGAGAGGACCCACTTGTCAGATGTTGTTGACTCACATGCTTGGTAAAAATGCTGGAGTTGACCCCCACGGGAATTGACTCGGAGTCAGAACAGTTGGCGGGCACTGCCCTTCTGGGACTGTGTGCTGCCCCTGCAACTTGCTTGGGATTGTTTGGTTCCACCTTGCTTGGGGATGAAGGAGGATCTGGTCCAGGTGGGGCGAAAGGAATGAAAATCACACTGCCTACCGAATCCCCTTGGTAATCTGTAGGATGATCCAGAGTGAAAAAATCTCCTGGGGCTTTTTGTCTGATTTTCTGGACAGAGTTGGCATGGCTTCTTCTTGTCCTTGGTCTCCACAAAGATGTCTTTTAGAGCTTCCTCTCCGAAGAGGGTGGCACCTTTGAAAGGGGCTGTGGCAAGAGGATTTAATATCAAACCACAGATATGTTAGCAGTTATGTAGTTGTGCAGGTGGAATCAGAAAATAATAGGATATAGAAAGTTGCAGTTTGTGACACTGGCCACAAAGCTTAAAAATTTGTGTAAGATGATGCAAAACTGTCAAGTTGGTCTGTCGTTCTGAGGTATGGAAGCAATAAATCTGTTTACCAAGAGTCAGCTCCTTTGAAGTCAGATGTTTTCTTGGGGAGAATTCTTTTGTTGCATACCTTGTTGTGAGGACACATACATTAATATGTGCACTGTGCCAAGAAACCATTACCTCTGTGAATGGATCAGAATTTGTGAATATATCCCAATTCTGAAGTTTTCTTTCCAATCTTCCTTTGATATCTTTGCTTGTTGAGAATTGATACTTGTAAATCAGGGATTGAAATATGAGTAATTAGAATTACATATTTATTAAATCAAAAAACCAGCGGCTCCACTCCTAACACAGGATGAGCACACATCTCAGACAATTTTAACACATGCTTCCTTTAAAACATATTTTAACATTTTCCCCTTAACTTCCTGGCAACCCTATGTTAAGAATCATTTATCATCAACATAACCTTCTGTTCAATTTATTTTCCCCTTCCCTTCAGGATCATTGATGGCAAGAACCTGATACTTTTACTGCAGGGAGCAGTGCAATACTCAGATCATGAATTCATGTTCCACTACTGTGGAGTTTACTTGCATGCAGTGCGCTGGTACCAGAAAGAAAGTGAGTACAAAATGTTATTCCTGTAACATATTCATGTATATTGATGAAGAAAATATTTATCTTAGCCTGAACCATTCTGCATGGTCTGGGCTTTATGATTTCCTTGCTTCTACTCTTCTGAAGCACCTTACGCTATGTTGGCTTCTGTCTTTTAAAATAGCAGGTTTCTTTCCTGAAGTTTCAGTTTTCTTATGATTGCCAGGCTAAAGCCTCCATCTACTTTTAGCTTAATGAAACTTCAAAAACCAGAACTGGCCCTGCTGCTATTGACAGACAAGGGGGAAGTTCATATACTCAATCATCTTTAAAGTGTGCAGGTTGTTAAAGCATTAAGTGTTTACACCTGCTTGCCACAATACAGACAAAATAACATTTGGGGCATTCATTTATATTTCTGTCTATCCCCAATCCTAATCCCTGCAAATTTTTGGTCCCCTGTGTAGGGTGAAGCAAAAGGAGCAAAAAGCACTTTCTTTCCTGAAGTAATTATATATGAAGTGCTATCTCCTTCTCCCTCTCCCTCTCCAATTATATACAGTATGAAGTAATTTAGTTTTCCAAACTTGAATTTAAACACTATATATATCACATCAGAAAACATACCTCTTTACACAGCTAAATTGCTGGTCTTTCAGATATTTTGGTTGTACTTTAGAAGTGTGAAGCTTTTTCTCTTATAACCTCATACAGACATCAGGTGACTTGACTCTTGTCCCTTCTTTGAACTTAAGTTCAAAAAATAAACCAAAACCAGTGGCTGCTTGTTGTCAGGTTGCTGGGGTTGGGTGTTTTTTGTTGTTGTTTTTGTTGAGTTTGTGTGTGTGTGTTTGGTTGGTTTTTGTTTGTTTATTTGTTTTTGTATCTCTGCATCTCTGCCTGAGTTGGTGTATCCCTAGGCACAGTGGGATTTTGTGGCTAGGATTCATGAAGACCTTTCCACCTTCTGAGACAGCATGGTGTTATCTGCACTGGGTACTTGGCATGATTTTTCAAATATATTTTCTCTATACTTATTGGCATAGGGCAAGATCCTGTTCAGCACTGTTAAAGTGTAAAGCTCTGGCAGCATATTTACACAGGCAACAGAGACAGCTACAATGGAGAAGGGGGGCAGAGTAGCTGGTAACTTCCCAGTACACTCCACAGCCAATCATAGGCTGCTCCCATTGTGAGGAAGGCAGAACTAGGCACATATCTTGCCTGACCTATTGTGTGTTGTGGGGAAGTGGGAAATCAAAGGCATTAGGAGGTGCTGGAGACCCCCTTATGCAAGTTTGTGAAAACTGCCAGTACAACTATAAGAATTTCAGCTTATATTTTCTCAGTTTTCCTTTCTCTCAACTGAAATGACTTCTACAAGATGGTTCCCCTACCCCGCCCACACTTTATCTTAATATGTCAGTTAAACACCTCACAGACTACCCTGCTAGATTATTTCTAGAACCATAATCCCATGGGGAATCATGCTTTCTTCCTTCCACAGTAGCTAGCTATTTACCAACTATCGCCAAGCTGCATGCAAAGGTTTAAACGTTTAAAACTCTTTCACCTGGGAGTAACATTGCAAAAGACCAGGGCTTTATCTACCTGTTCTAGGAATTTTTACATCTTTAGTTTTTCTCTCTAAAGGTGGTGGTCTCTGGAAGGTCCATTATGTGACTCCCAAATTTCATCCAGAGGGAGCTGTTGGCTGTTATGACAAAAAAATGTGCTCATGTTTTGGAGATGGTGTAACCTACCACAACCCTCCCTTGCTTTTTGACCTCTCACGTGACCCTTCTGAAGCCAATCCCTTGTCACAAACAACTGAGCCACTTTTTAATACCATTGTAAGTCATGTTGAAAGAGCTATGAAAGAGCATCAAAAAACACTCATTCCTGTCCCAGAACAGCTTGATGTGTACAATGTTATGTGGAAGCCATGGCTGCAGCCATGTTGTGGGATATTCCCTTTCTGTTGGTGTGATGATGAGACCGGCAGCGATCCCATAATTATTTAGACATAGCTTGTCAATGGTACTGTTTCATCTACAATAAACACTTCTGCTATGTCAAAGCGTGATATCTTTCATATGGTGTTTTTTGTTGTGTGCCTCCAAGTTGTTTCCAACTTATGGTGACCCTAAGGTGACCCTATCATGGGGTTTTCTTGGCAAGATTTGTTCAGAGGGGGGTTGCCTTTGCGTCCTCTAGAGGCTGAGAGAGTGTGATTTGCCCAAGGTCACCCAGTGATTCAAACTCTGGTCTCCAGAGTCCTAGTTCAATGGTGAAAACATTACACCAGGCTGGTTCTCCTCTTTCATACTACTTACTAGAAATTCAGCTGCATACAATGTCCCTTGATAAAATGAAAGGGGAAAGCTAAATAAGAATCTGTTTGTGTTAAGAATTTATTGTAAATGCACTAGAAAAATGTGATTTTTTTTTAACAGCAGAAAGCTGGCATTGTATGATGGTTAGGGTTTTGGACTAGCACTGGAGAGAACTAGGTTGAAATGGCCACTCAGCCAGGACCCTCAGTGGATGGCCTTGGATCATTCACTATCTTCCTACCTATCCTACCTTATATTTTTATCCTGGTTGTAAGGATAAAAAGTTGAACGTGGAGAACATACAGTTGAATTTCTTGGTGGGTGGGATACAAATGTAACAAATAATTCTTACAAACTGAAAAAATTTGTTTTGTTCTGAGTTTTTAAAATTAACAAACTAACAAGTCAGGTAATGGTAAAAGTCTCCAGATAATTCTGAACGGCTACTGTGAAGGTACTGAGCTGCATGGTGTTAAATACTTCTCAGCAACAGAATAGATACCTGAATACACAGAATCCTGTTAGAAGACATGAGTCAACAGTGTGATGTGGCAGCTAAAAAGGCCAATGCGATTTTGGGCTGTATCAATAGAAGTATAGTATGATCAAGAGAAGTAATAGTGCCGCTCTATTCTGCCTTGGTCAGACCTCACCTAGAATACTGTGTCCAGTTCTGGGCACCACAATTCAAAAAGGATATTGACAAATTGGAGCATGTCCAGAGAAGGGCAACTAAAATGGTGAAAGGTCTGGAAACGATGCCTTATGAGGAGAGACTTGGGGAGCTGGGTATGTTTAGCCTGGAAAAAAGATGGTTAAGAGGCGATATGATAGCCCTGTTTAAGTATTTGAAGGGGTGTCACGCTGAGGATGGAGTAGGCTTGTTTTCTACTGCTCCAGAGACTGGAACACGGAGCAATGGATGCAAGCTCCAGGAACAGAGATTGCACCTCAATATTAGGAGGAACTTTTTGACAGTAAGAGCTGTTCGGCAGTGGAACACACTCCCTTGGAGCGTGGTGGGGTCTCATTCCTTGGAGGTCTTTAAACAGAGGCTGGATTGCCATCTGTCGTGGATGCTTTGATCAAGATTTCCTGCGTGGCAGGGGGTTGGACTGGATGGCCCTCGTGGTCTCTTCCAAGTCTACAATTCTATGATTCTGAGCTCTGTGTGCAAATAGCTTCATTGAAAGTGTTTACATGCATACGCATATGCACACACAAATATTTTCTAGAGAAGCTGGTCACGATCTTTTCAGTTGAGACCTGGATAGTGTTTCTACCTGTGGAGGTTGTGAAGTTACCCTGGTTTGAGGCCGGCAAAGAAAATACGGGCACCTATGTCACAAAACTAATTTCCTCTGGTTGGAACTCATTTCATGCTGCTAACTACACATAACCACACAAAAAATCCACATGGGAGAATATTCCATGGAAACATGCATAGCCTAGAACACATTACACCTACGCAAAAGTAAATCACCTCTTTTAGCACATTTGTCTATTTTATTCATTGGTCTGAGAAATAAAGGAAGGGGGACACTAGTTAGACAATTCCCCATACAAAACCACAAATTGTTTCATACACATAATTAGGCATATAGCATATGCTACGTTGTTTTGAATTTGAAGCATTTACCCCATACAGAGTTCTTAAAGAAGTTGCTTGCTTAAAGAAAACAGTGCCGCCGTCCCACTTGGCATTAGATTCTGTACCATGCCTATGATTCTCAATCTTGAAAGAACTAGTCCCACTTTTTGAACATGCTGAGAGTCTACCACTGAGTCATATATACTTAATCCCCATTCATTTCAAGTGCACATTAACTGTATATAAGGTTGCAGCTAGAAGCTTCAGCTTTCAACTTAGTGCAGTCTTCAACATTGCTAAATCTAAGCACTTGGGTTTAAGCTGATTAATTTTCATTGAGGATGGACTAAAGGAGCTTCATTCTATATGTGCCAGCTTAGCTGGTATCTACACTGAGTTGCTAGGTACCTAAAATAAATGGCCAGCTTCCCAGTATGAAGAAGCGATTAAGTGAAACCCCACTGTGCTGAGCCTTTAAGAGTTTATGCAATGGACACTGCTCCACCCTTACACAGCTTCTCTCTGACATCAATCAATCAAAGTGTTGAAACAGATAATCCAGACATGATTTACAAGCTTATTTGATCTGTGACGTACCTGATTTAAGAGTGTAATAAGAGCCATTCAATTATATGCACACTTCTTCTTGGATGAGACAATTAGCTTCATAAGATAAATGCATCATTCAATATTGTGTTTTGGTAGACAGCTTTTTTGTTTCCGATAAAAATATTTAAGATGCACCTTTATAATCTTACTTCATTGGTTAACCCTTCATTAAGTTCTCTATCCCACTCAATAAACTTAAGAAATGGGAGACTGTAACTACTGTACCTTCCTTGCTTTTCTCCCATGGTTTTCATTAACCATATTCACATTGTATTGAATCCTTCATAAAACTATGGTTTTTCCGTCTAAAAATACATAGATAAAACATAGAGAAAGGCCCAATCTTTTGTAAAAGGCATTAATTTTAGACACTAATGTCCCCCCAAAATCTGGCATACACATTTTAAATCTGAAGAAGTGTGAATTTTTGTATTCAGCATGGTGCCAGATTAAAAATACCCATCCTCCTACCTACATCACTGAATGCAACAAGCTGAATACAAGAGAAATATGATTTATGGTGAAAGTCCTACAGCAACAACAGTGCCACCATCACAGACTAGATAAACCCCATAGATTATGAGACTTCATAATGGGATTGTCTACATTGGCCAGAATATGCCAGGTTCCTGTCAGGCCCATTCCCTCCCCACCATCATTACCTGGATGAAATGGGAGGAAGTCCAAACAGATATGCTAGTCTGTATCTGCAGCCTCCTCTGCTGCTGTCCACGCCACTCCCTCTGAAGCCAGGAAGGAGGCCCCCAGTATGTGATCAAGGACACCTGCATAATTTTAATTTAATTTTTAATTTTAATTTAATTACGGTAGGTACTTATACCCCACTGTTCAGCTACAAAGGCTATCAAAGCAGCTTACAAATTGTTAAGTGATAGCAATTTACACATCTACACTGCATTAAGCAGTTTCCAATGTGTATTAGCTAATTGCCCCCACAAGCCAGGTACTCATTTTACCGACCTGTGAAGGGATGGAAGGCTGCAGGCCTCCTTCCTGGCTTCAGAAGGAGCAACGTGGACGGCAGTGGAGGTGGCTGGAGATACAGACCTTCATGCAAGTATGGACTCCTGCGATCCTGTGGGACCCAATTCGGTTTTTCTCAAATGAGGCAGTTTTTCCCAGGTGTTAAAATACAACTGTTTAATGGGCATTACCCCTTGTTCCCCGTCTATGCCCCGGGCATCATTAGTACTGAATGGGGGCAAAAGGGGGAAGAAGCCCTGTGTTGTATGGACTGCAGGGCTCTAAGACAGAGGCCAAGACAGAGTAAATAGCCTATCTAGACAAGCCCAATATCACTGCTACTCAAAACAGCTGACCATGTAAATTTATTAAAATACAGCCAGAACGTGCTGCCTAGTAACTCACACTACTTATACTGTCTATAAATGGTGAACACAATTCCCAAATCAATTATAGGTTGAAAAAATTAAGAATATAAAATGTTTATTCAATAATGAACAGTGTTACAAAAAGAGTAAGGCTGGAGAAAAAACAACAAGGTTTCCATCTTTTGCTATATATTTATGAAACCAAACAATATCAAACCAGAATTACCAGAACAGTAAGTATGGATGAAAAAACACAGATACTGGTAAGAAGTGTCTTTCTCCTGTAGCTTACAAAACTAAACTAGCACCAGCAACTATTACAGGAAATCCTACTCAAGCAAGAAAACAAATGGTCAGTTCTGAATCTGACCTTTCCAACTATACCAGCACCATCATGGGAACATAGGAAGCTGCACTTGGGCTATGTAGCCTAGTACCGTCAATTCTATCAGCAGCTTTCCAGGGTTTCAGGCAGGATTTTTTCCTAGCCCAACATGGTGATTCCTAGTACTCCCATTCAAGTAGTATTATTTATTTATTTATTTCCCACTCTTTAGCCACAAGGCTATCAGAGCGGCTTACAAATTGTTTTAAGCAATAGCAATTTACACATCCTGGCATGGTTTAGCCTCCAAACTCAGTTAAAATCAGTATGTTCAGGGTGGTATGGTGGCACATTCCATGCATTTCAACACAAAAACAAGTCCCACTGAATTCAATCCAACTAAAATCCCAGGTGGATGATGAGTAGGATGGCAGCCTAGTTAACGTTCAGAGTAAAAATACAGAAAGGAGGCCAAAATCAATTAAAACTAGTTTAATACAAACAAAATGATATGTGTTTTGGGGATAGTCTCTTGTAAAAACAAGAATTATACAGTACTCACATGGTTCTTTAGTATTTAAAGTACACAAGTACCACAGTACTCTATACTAGCATGTTTAGGAATGATATCTTCTTATACAAAAGAAAAAGCTATGTTCAAGCCTATACTTGTCAACCTGAAGTAAGTTTCACTGAGTTTAATGGGATTTGTTCCCAGGTAAGTGAGCACATTGCAGCCTATGACCAAAACCTTATTGACCCACTGGAGAGGCATAAATCTCTACATGTGTACTTATACTGCTATGGGAAGGGGGCTTTTTCCTCCCCAGGTGCATAAGAGCACCCAGACAGTGACATGACACACTGGTGGGAGTTGCAATCCAATAATATGTGAGTTAATGGGAGCTGCCATCCAACATCTGGAGTGAGACACATTGCCCATCCTTGGAGTAGAATGTACTGGTCGGTCTATTTGTAGAAAACAGCCTTTCCATTATTTCAGAGGAAGCTGAGAACATTTCATGACATACTGCAAATCAATATAAAAAACAGGATGTTGTATTTGGCTGAGAATGTTTCACCACTCTACATGAATGAGCAAGAGGTCTATCAGATTCTAATAGAAACTGGTCCCCCAAAAAGAGAATGTAAATGAATCCCAAAGAGCCCAACATTGGTCCAATACATTGGAATACACTGGAAAAAAAGATCCCCATTAAAATTGGCCAGGAAGAATATACAGCTTGCTGACAAGCAGAACAATTAGTATGAATGAGATGAAACAATGGTCTCACTCAGTATAAGGCAGTTTTACAAGATCACCTTGTTTCTTTTTCCAAGACCAAGCTTTGCCACAGTACATAACACTGGTGCATTTAGAAAATGCAGCCATTTTGAAAATGCAGCAAGGGTCTTTTCTTGGAGATTTCACAGACATTAGTAAATGTAAACAGTGATCAGTTTCCATACAAATACTAAAGCAAGATCTATAGGAGAAAGGAATCTAACTTCTTTTGAATGTTTTCAAAAGCATCCTTCCCCAAATAGTCAATGTGGCCTTCCTCCCATTTTCTTCGTTCATCTTCTGCACTCAGCTCCTTTGGCTCTGGCTGAATAGAGAGCTCAGAAACAGAACAGGTAACCTCATCCTGTGAGAAAACGGAAAGAAAGGGGAGGTTCAGAAACATAGTTTGTATCAGATTAATTATTGACAGCTGAAGTCTAAAAGCTAATTTCAAAATTCTAATGATGCAAACAGTTGACTTTGTGTGCTCTGAGCAACTCAAATATGAGCTACACATTATTACAGAAAATTCAAGAGTACCAGAAGGGGGGATATGTACATATTATTTGTTCTGACTCTCTCATTTCAAAAATAAGCTAACCATAACTTGGGATTCTCGCTGCTGTCAAGTCCCAAAACAGTACAATCCTATGCATGTGAACTCTGAAGTAAGAATATATATATGTTGGGTGACAGTTCTGAAGTAAGTCCCATTGTGTAAAAGGATGCTTACTCCTAAGGAAGTGTACATAAGATTGCATGCCATGTCATTCATCATTGTTAACACTCTATAGGAAATATATCCCATGCACATCTCTTCAGTAGTTTGGCAGAAACTTTGTTTTCCACCCTCCCACACTATTTCAGTGGTTGGGAGTGGCTTCAAGTATCTGGTCTAGACCATCTCCACCCATGAAGATGCAATTCCCTTCACATGTTAAAATGTGGGACCAATTTAACAAGTCATGTTGCTAATTAAATGTCTGTATAATTTTATTTCCTATTATTTTAGGAAGCAACATATCTGCCTTCCCCAAAATGGTGTCCTCCAGACATGTTGGACTATAACTCCCATTATTTCCCCAAAAACATGGCTAAGTGACTAAAGAGGTGGGAATTACAGCAACTGGAGGGTACTGGGGTTGAAGAGGACTGACATACATGTGGCCTTGTTATAAAATTAGTCCCCCTCACCAAATCATAAATGGTGCATGCTGAAGGTAAAGCACAGGAAGTCTTTACTATTTCCACAGATGGGTGAGGAACAGGTTGATGAGAAGATGCTGCAGATGATTTGCTTGGCTCAGCCATGTTGACATCAAAAGTGCACTTAGCTTCTTGTACAGACTGGAAAAAGAAAAAGAAAACCTCTGTTTCTGCTGTTTTAGGTTTTATTACCATTTTTCCTTATTGCACACTCAGAGAAAAAGACCATTTTTTTGGCAAGGCCAGCCATCATTATTTCTAATAATCCTCAACACCTATTTTCCCATGTAAATAATTTTCCATGATGAAATAAGCTATAGCTTCAAAATAATTTGGTTAATTTTAAAGAAAATAACAGCAACCAGTTTATTCTGCTGAAATGCATGCCTTAATTTTGTTTTACATCTTATGATGTATAAGAACTTCCACACCACTATGGTGTGCAATTAATAAGATATATTATTTCATAAATTATAAATATTAAAATCCAGACTCTTTTGTGAAGTCTTCCAAATGCACTATGGGATCACCAGCATTGAGGCCATGATATTGAGAACACAGCTGTGCTGGGCAGGGCACATTTCTAGGATGGACCATCGCCTCCCAAAAATACTACTCTACGGTGAACTCGCCACGGGTCAGCGTAAGAGGGGCGCTCCAAAAAAGCGATACAAAGACTCCCTGAAACAACATCTCAGGCTTGGCCAAATTGATCACCAACAGTGGTCCGCCCTGGCCTCACATCGGGAGGCATGGAGACGCACTATCCACAATGCTGCAGCCTTATTTGAGAACTCATGACGAACAAGTCTTGAAGAGAAACGATAACGCAGAAAGAATCACAACCCAAAAACATCACCCAAGGAGACCTTCTGCTGTGCTTTTTGCAACCGGACTTGTTTATCTCGGATTGGCCTTTTTAGTCATCAGCGCGCTTGCAGAAAGCGCGGGATGAGTCCTTCCTGAATCTTCGTTTGCGAAGAAAAGCCAGAGAGAGAGAGAGAGAGAGAGAGAAATATTAAAATTCAAGGAACTTCATTCCAAATAAGTATATTTAGGCATCCAGACAGAGTAAACTGAACACTGCTCATTCTTAAAAGAGTTTCAGATTGAACATGGAACTTAGATCCATTGGTATCAACTACTTCCAGATGAATGTGTTTATTTGACTGGACTACAGAAGTGGTTTTAAAAAAAAAACATACATCTATACTGTAGAAGTTAGAAACTATAATTAAAGACCTGGGGATGAGATAGAGAATAGAAAGAGAGAGCACACTAACCCTATCCATGCATTCAGACTAGTGTTATACTGAACTAGGAAGGTGTGGAAGCACACAAGCCTTGTCACCTCTTTCAAGGCTCTCTTCACAAAAAAAAGACACTCCTTGCTACACATGGAGGCTCTCCACATGATTCAGAACCATAAACACACACACACACACATCCCAATCCAGGGAGCCCTTTCACATTACACAATTATAGCATTATCATAGAATCATAGAATTGTAGAGTTGGAAGAGACCATAAGGGCCATCCAGTCCAACCTCCAGCTATGCAGGAATACACAATCAATCAAGGTATGGGATATCCACAGTGTTCCCTTCATCTACCAAGCTGGTAATTTTATCAAAGAAAGAGATCAGATTAGTCTGGCATGACTTGTTTCCCTGAAATCCATGTTGACTTTTTGTGATTATGGCATTGCCTTCTTTTCATTATTATTATTATAAGTTACAAGTTACATTCATACATTTATACCATTTATACAGTTTATCTTCATTTTACAACAAATAAATTTTAGACAAACATAACACTTGTGCTATCATTTATACTTGAACCTTCATCTTTGTAACCTTCTTTCTTTCATATCAAATAAAATTGGGAGATATACAAGTCCATAACGTATATGTGTATCATCATCTTTTCCCCACTTCACTTCCTTCCTCTGTTCTTGCTTGCTTAGGTTTTTTTTCCCCCTGTTGCTATTAGTTTATTCTTTCTGCCTAATTGACTATATTATCTGTATGCTTCCAAGCATAATGTCTTGCTTCAAGATTATTTGCTTTTTAATTGTCCAGAGTTAACTCCCTTCCCTTTCCTTTCTTTTGAGTTAGTTCCATCTTCCCCTGCCTTTCTAGGAAACCTTTAACTGGTTCCCATTCTTTTTCTATTTTCTCTCTATCTCTTCCTTTTAATAGGGCTGTTAAGCTGTCTGCATCAATCATTTTCCATAATTTATTCAACCACTCTTCTACAGTAGGAATAGCTTTATCTTTCCATCTCTGGGCGTATAGTATTCTAGCTAGTGTTAACATATATAGTGTAATTCTCCAGTGGTGTTTCCAGTTTCCCCCTTCTATCTCTCCTAACATATTCAGCAAATATGTTTCTGGTTTTAGCGGAAAATTGATATCTAAAATTTCTTTGATCTTAATATGTATCCTTTTCCAGTATTCTTTTGCTACAGGACACTTCCACCACATATGAATCAACGTCCCTACCGCACCCTCACACTTCCAGCATTGCCTTTTCCCTGTCTGATACATTTTATCCAATTTGGCTGGAGTGAGATACCATCTGTAAAACATTTTAATGAAATTTTCTTTCAGGTTCAGAGCTAATGTGAACCTTTGAGTATCTCTCCAAGCCTTTTCCCATTTATCGATCTCAATACTATGCCGTAGATCTTGCATCCATTTTACCATTTGTTCTTTAATGTATTCCTTCTCCAACTCCCTTTCCAATAAAAATTTATAAAAGTAGGCCACCTGATGTTTTGATTTTTCAAAAAAGATCTTATCCAGTTCATTTTTTCCATCTGGATTTGCTCTGGTTTCATATCCATTTTAAATTTCTCATAGATTTGTTTATACAAAAACCAGTTAACATTAATTCCCTCTTTTGCTAGTTGTTCTCTGGATTTTATTTTAACTCAATCCTGAATTCCTTGTATTACTAGATCTTTATATCTCAACCATTCCTGTTCTCCAGACTACCATTTTCCAAAAAAACCTTCTTGAGAGGAGACCCACCATGGAATTTTATTGTAAAATAGCTTTTTATGAATCAGCCAGATTTTTAAAAGTGCCCTTCTAACATAGTGGTTATCGAATTCCTTATTTTCTGATTTTTTACTGTACCACATGTAGGCATGCCATCCGAACAACAATTGTGTCCTTCCAAAGTTAACATTTTCACATTTTTTAGGGATATCCATTCTCCTATCCAAGATAAAGCACATGCATAGTAATACAATTGTAAGTCTGGGAAAGCACATCCTCCTCTGATCTTATCTTCTGTCAATAATTTATGCTTTATCCTTGGTTTTTTCCCTTCCCATATATACTTTAATAATTCAGTGTTCCATTTTTTGAAACATCCCAGATTTATTATGATAGGAATATTCTGAAATAAGAAAATGAACTTTGGAAGGACAGACATTTTGACTGAAGCTATCCTACCCAGAAATGATAAATGAATTTTGGACCACTTTTCTAGGTCTCTTCTTATTTCATTCCACATTCTATTATAATTGTTTTCAAAAAGATCCGCGTTACGTTTGGATATCCATATCCCTAGATATTTTATCTTTGTAATGATCTTGTATCCTGACTCTTTCTCTAGTAAGCACTCTTTTTTTAAATATTTTTTGTCAACACTACCGTTTTATCCTTGTTTACTTTGAAACCTGATACTAATCCGAATTCTTCCAATATGTTGCTAAGTTTCCCCACTTGTTCTAAAGGATCCTCCAAGGAATATAATTAGATCATCTGCGAAAGCCTTCATTTTATACTCTATTCCCTTGATCTTTGTTCCTTTAATTCCTTTATTGCCTCTTATATTATTGTTTAATACTTCAATTACTATGAGAAATAGCAGAGGTGACAACGGACATCCTTGTCTTGTTCCCTTATTTATTCCTATTCTCTTTGTTCACTCACCATTTATCAAAATTTGAGCATTCTGGTCTTCATATATTGCATCAATCCATGTCCTAAAGTTGTCCCCCATGTTCATTTTCTCTATAACTGCTTTCAGAAAAGGCCATTTGACATTGTCAAATGCCTTTTCTGCGTCAAGAGAAATCATTGCCAATTTCTTTTCGTTGTGACTCTCATAGTATTCTATGATATCTAATACTGTTCTCAGATTGGTTTTCATGAATCTGTTAGGCAGGAAACCATTCTGGTCTTCATGTATGATCTCATTTAAGATATTTTTCAATCTCTGAGCCAGTATAGCAGCAAAAATCTTATAGTCCAAATTCAATAAAGAAATCAGCCTATAATTTCCTGGCTCTTTATTGTCTCTCCCTTCCTTTGGAATTATAGTAATGAAGGCTTCCTTCCACGTACTTGGTACTCCATCTACTCTAATCTGGTTTAAGGTTTTCTGTAATGGGAGAAGTAATTCCTCTTCTAGTTTCTTGTAGTATATGGCTGTAAACCCATCGGGTCCTGGTGCCTTATCTACTTTTAACTTTTTGATAGCGTCAGTAATCTCCATAACGGTAAAGTTTTTATTCAGGATATCTTTTTGACGCTCCGTAAATCTAGGTATTTTTTGCTTGTCTAGGTATTTGCCTATTTTCTCTTCTAATGGTCTATTTAATGGTACATCTTTGTATAAGTCCGAGTAGAAGTCTTGAAAACATTTTTGAATCAGTTTTTGTTCTGTCACAATCTTACCTTTATACTTCATTTCTGTAATTATTTTATTTTCTCTCATCTTTTTTAGCTTCTGAGTCAGCCATTTACCCAGCTTATTCGCCGATTCAAAATGTTTTTGTTTAGCCAGATGCATCTTTTGCTCGATTTCTTTTATTGTTTGTGACTGCACTTTTTTCTTTAAAAGATCAATTTCATATTTTAATTTTTTGTTTTCAAGTTGTACTCTCATCTTCTCTTCCTTGTCCATTATTTCTTGAAGTAACTTTTTTAGCTGTCTGTTTTCTTCTTTTCTCTTCTCGTATGCTTTTTTTATAAAGTGACCACGCATCACAGCTTTGCTGGCTTCCCAAACTGTTTTCATATTTACTTCCTTTGTTATGTTCTCCTTAAAATACAACTTCAATATTTCCTTTGCTTCATTTAGACACTGTTCGCTGTTAAGAAGATTCTTATCCAGATGCCAGTTCAATTCTTTCCTTTTCCCCAACATTGTTAATAGAATGGGATTGTGATCTGACGTCCATTTTGACATGATTTCTGTATTTTTGATGTTCATGATTGTATTTTTGGAAGCCAGGAACATATCGATTCTTGACGAAGTATGATGTGCATCTGAATAGAAGGTATAACCTTTCTCTTCACCATGTTTCCATCTCCAAACATCTGTCAGATCTAATTCTTCCATCACCTCGAAAAACGTTTTCGGTAATTTCCCTTGATTTTTCTTCATTTTCTTATTTGTTAATCTATCCTTTTGGGGGTTAATCACACCGTTCCAATCTCCGATAAATAAAACTATATCCTTACCTACATTCGTCACCTCATCTGTCAATTTTTTTAAAAAAGTTTCCTGCTTTTGAGTAGGTGCATACACCCCCACCACTAATACACTTATATTTTGCAGATTAATTTCAACCCCAACATATAATCCCTCTTGATCTTTAAATATTTCTTTAGCTGGGTATTTCCTGTTAATATAAATTGCAACTCCCTTTTTTTTCTTTGTATTTGATGACATAAAAATTTGCCCTAATTTAGGATTCCTCAATAATCTTGTATCTTTTTCCCTTATACGCGTCTCCTGTAAGCATATTATGTCCATTCTCAATTTTTCTAGATGGTGGAAGATCTGTTTTCGTTTGTAAATTGAATTCCTACCTTTTATATTCCACAACATTGTCTCCATTCTTACAATCTTTTATGTTTATCTATTTATATCTATTTTTATATATAGTATTCCCCTTTAAGTTTCCTCCTCTGCTTCCTCTTCCTCCTCTGACTCTGCTTCACTTAAGTTCTTTTCCAATTTGGAGTCCTCTTCTGCTTTACCCTCACCTTCTTCTGAGTCTTGAACTTCTAGTTCTTCGGGTTCTTCATATTCCTCCTGTTTTCTTTCTGCTTTCTTTTCTATTTGATTCCTATCTTCATTAATTGGTTCTTCTATGTTCTCTTTATTTCTTTTTTTATCTTTGATAATTTTTTAATAAAATTCCTTTGCTTTCTGTATTGAATTTATTCTGTATCTTTTATGTTGGTAGGTGAACATAACTCCTTCTATCCTCTCCCATCTGTAATTTATTTTGTTCTCCACTAGAATTTGTGTCAGGAATTTATATTCCTATCTTTTTTTTAGTATTTGTGGTGGCACATCTTTATATATTTTTATCTGTTCCTCTCCGATGTTCAGCTCTTCTTCATAACTTCTCTGTATTATTTTATCCCTTATTATAGCCCTTGTGAAACAAACTACCACATCTCTTGGAAGTTTTCTTTCTCTTGACACAGCCAAGCTTATTCTAAATTTATCTATTTGTACTTCTAAATTCTCTTGTGTTATTTTTATAAAGTTAGCTAACGGTGGGATCAACCTATCTTCTAGATTTTCATTTTCTCTTTCAGATAATCCCCTTAACTTAAGGCATTTATCTCTATATCTCAGCTCATTTATTGCTAGAGCTTTCTTTTCCATCACCTGTTCTTGTGTTAATGTGGTAGTTGTTTTCTCTTATTCTTGTGTCTTAACCTGTATTTCATGTACATCTTTTTTTATTTGATCCATTTCCGCCGTCAATTTATCCAATTTCTTCCCAAAATTTTCAATTCTTTTTTTAAGTCTGCTTTTATTTCGGCTCTTATCTCCTTCATCTCTTCCCGAATCTCTTGTCTCATCTTTTTCATCTCCTTCCTCATTTCTTCTAAAATAATTGAGCTGAAATCTGTAGTTTTACTGGGCCCTTCCATTGATGGCCTCCTTTGCACTAATAATTGTGTCTGGGCCTGAGTAGCTTTTCTAGTTCCTGTTGCCATTTTCTGGCTTTCTGGCTTTCTATTTTAACTTTTGAGTGTTTGTATCAGATTAATTATTGACAGCTGAAGTCTAAAAGCTAATTTCAAAATTCTAATGATGCAAACAGTTGACTTTGTGTGTTCTGAGCAACTCAAATATGAGGTACACATTATTACAGAAAATTCAAGAGGATCAGAAGGGGGATATGTACACATTATTTGTTCTGACTCTCTCATTTCAAAAATAAGCTAACCATAACTTGGGATTCTCGCTGCTGTCAAGTCCCAAAACAGTACAATCCTATGCATGTGAACTCTGAAGTAATTCATTTAGATTAAGAAGGTATTCCTGTACTACCTCTTTACTTATTCTGTGCTGGATTTCCCCTATTGTGTCCTCTGTTCCACTATTCTCAGGTTGATCACCCTTTTGCTTTTCTGAAAACACTGAAGCAAAGAAGGTGTTGAGTAATTCTTCCTTTTCTCTGTCCCCTTTTAGCATTTTGCCATCTTCTCCATGAAGTGGCCCTACCATTTCCTCCTTCTTCCTTTTGCTGCAGACATACCCCAAAAAAACCCTTTTTATTGTTCTTAACCTCCCTATCGAGCCTGAGCTTATTCTGTGCTTTAGCTTTTCAGACTTTACTCCTACACATGTTTGCTATCTGTTTGAATTCTTCTTGATTCCCCCCCTTTTTTCATTTCCTATACATGTTCTGTTTAAAATTTAGTTCTGTTGAAAGTTCTTTAGTCATCCATCCTGGTTTCTTAAGACACCTCCCATTTTTCTTCCTCATTGGTACTGTTTGAAATTGTGCCTTCAGTATCGCCCTTTTGAGAAAGTCCCATCCATTTTGAAGTCCCTTCTCTTTTAGTATTCCTGACCATGGGATAACCCCCAGTATTTTCCTGAGTTTATTGAAATCAGCTCTCTTAAAGTCAAGAATGCATGTCTGACTATGTCTGGCTTCTCCTTTCCATTGTATAACAAACTCCAGGAGAACATGATCACTCTCACCTAAGGATCCCACCACTTGCACCCCATTAACCAGGTCAGCCCTGTTGGTTAGGATCAGATCTAAAATAGCTGACCCACTGTTGCCTCTTCCACCTTTTGGACAATGAAATTGTTTTCCAGGCAAGTAAGAGATTTGTTAGACCTTGAAGTTTTGGTTGAGTTAGATTTCCAGCAAATATCAGGATAGTTGCAGTCACCCATCACTACTACATCTCTCCTTTCTCTGTGTGTGTTCATCTGTTCTAGAAAGGCATCATACAATTCCTCCGTCTGACTTGGGGGTCTGTAGTGGAGTCCCACAATAACATCCCTGTTGTTTCCCTCCCCTTTAATTTTTATCCAGATGCTCTCCACCTGGCTTCCAGTATTGATGCCATGGATCTCTTCACTGGTGTAAATATCCCTGACATATAATGCTATTCCTCCTTTCCTGTTTGACCTGTTTCTCTTTAAAAGGCTATACCCCTCTATTCCTACATTCCAATCATGAGAGTCATCCCACCAGGTTTCAGTAATGCCTATTATATCATATTTGCTTATATCATATTTCCCATGCTCTGTGCATTAGTGTAGAGACATCTAAGTCCATGTGTTCCCTTTACTTGCTGCCTGTGCAAGTTTTTTTGCCTCCCACTGTTGGGTCCTTGCGCTGTTTGCCTTCTTCCCTCTATGACAGTTTGACTGTTTTCTCCAGCCCTTTTGACTTCCGAATACTGTCTCCCTCCCCCATATGACTCAGTTTAAAGCCCTCCTGATCAAATTCTTGAGACTGTTGGCAAAAACATTTCTGCCAATTGGTAATGTGATTCCACATTAACTGGCTACATCCTATGGAATCCTGAGGTTTGTATTTTGGGGAGGCACCAGAGCTCTCTGGCCAAGAATTTTGAATGCCTCTCCCTAAACTGCACATCCCAGAATTCCACAGGATGGAACCACGGCAGCTGAAGTGGAATCATGGCACTATAATTGTGTAATGTGAAAGGTGCCTGAATTCATGGAAAACCTCCACACTGAAAGGAGACTCTTGTTTTCAGGCTATCACTCTTCACACAAGGAGGGTGATGACAGAGGGTGTGGGACTTGTGCACTCTCCCTCTTCACACATTCAGATTAACCCTAATCTGAACACCTAAACAGGCTACTCTGAGGCAGCAATCCAAAATATATTTGCAGGAGATTAAGCCACAGCTGGACTGAATTCTGAGTTAGAAGCTGTGCTTAAGATAATATATTATGCAAACTGTGGAGAAAGCAGATACAGAGATTTTTTTTTCTTTCTACCCCCACCCCCTATAGTATTACAAGCCAGGATGCCCAAAGAAGCTGAATTCTGAGAAGTTCAAGACAGATGAACGGAAGTCACTTCTTCACATAGCACACACAATTAGTCTGTAGTATTCACAAGAGGTAATGATATCTGCCTATTTGGACAGTTTATGGGAGAATCAGACAAATTCATGGATGATAATACTACAAATCAGATGGTCATGATAATTAAATATTACTTTCAGTATCAGAGGGCAGTATGCCTCTCAGTAATAATTCAATGGAAGCACAAGTAGATGACTACTACTGTACTCATGTCCTACTTGTGGGATGACCCTGGGTATTTTGGCTGATCACTGTAGGAACGAAAAGCTTGCCTTTCAGAATAGGCTTCGGATGAGATGCAAAAACTTGATGAGAGTAAGCCAAGACATTATTACTCCTGCTGCCTGTCTCATGCAAAGCCATGCTTTTCAAAACAGAAATGAGTTTTTACTCATTTACAGCTGAAAGCCAAGTTTAAAAAGATTGCTATGGAGCCCTAGGGGCGCAGTAGTTAAATGCCATTACTACAAGCCACAAGGTTATGCATTTTATCCCAGAGGGCTCCAAGGTTGACTCAACCTTCCAAAAAACCAAACTGAAGGGTTCTGCCAAAAAATAACCAGGATAAACCAATCCTACTTCCAATTATAAAAGAGCACCAATATGAAGAAATAAAAGGATAACTAAACCCTGGATCAGAGAATCCAGTAAAATCTAATTTCTGAAAGGGTAAAAATACCCCACTAGAAAGTATACAAATGCTACAAATAAGTATCTAAAGATAATAAAAATACCAAAAATCAAGGCCAAAACAACCTGACCCCTGAAGTAGATGAGTCAGTAAAATTACTAAAAGGGTGACAATACCCCACTGAAAAGTATGAAAATGCTAAAAATAAAATATTATAATAATAGTAAATAATAAAAACTCAAGGCCAGATGCATTTCAACAACAGTCTTCCTCAGTGGCCTACAAGCATTCTATATATATATATATATATATATATATATCAACTCAACAGCTCACACAATGTGTCTCTGCTCAATTCAAAAGCAACAAGGTGCTTCTCCTGCTCACAGAGTCTCTTATATAACCAGCTGGACTGGTGATGGGAACGATCCTGCCAAGACTGAAGAAAAGATCCTAGGGTGTGGAAGGACAATGAAACCTCAACCAACCGCTTACACCCACATCTTTACCCACCAGGGGTACAGATTTACCAACCATGTGTCCTTTTGAGTACCAATCTTGGTAGTGGTTTTATGTAGTTAGTATTAGATATCCCATCAATGCACCAGAATTTAAATGAAGTTCTTCTCCTGTTCACAGAACCTTTTCTATAACCAGTCAAACCGGTAGTGGCAACCATCCTGCCAAGATTCAAGAAAAGAACTAAGGGGAAATTTAAGGTGTGGAAGGACAGCAAAAGACTCAGACTAACCAATTCACATTTTCATTTAAACCCACCGGGGATTCATATTTCAAATGATGACTCCATTTGAGTTCTAATATCTGTAATTGTTTTATGTTTTTAGTATTGGATATCCCATCTATGCACCAGAATTTGAATGAATCATAAGTATGATGTTTCTCAAGAAAATGTTTTACCAATGGGGCTTCTATTTTATGGTTTTTGATACAACTTCTGTGTTCTGTGATCCGAGTTCTTATCGCCCTGCTGGTCATCCCCACATAAATTAATTTGCAAGGGCATTCAATTATGTATATGACATTTTTACTAGCACATGTAAAAAATTTGTATATTTCATAACTTCTACCATCAACAGTATTCACAAAACATTTCAGATTGTTGCTGTGTCTGCATACCAAACAATGTCCACAGATGTAATGTCCCTTGGCAATCACACTATTTTGTACAACCGGAAAATCAAAATCTGCCCATACTAGTATATTCTTGATGTTTTGAGTACGTTTATAGGCAAACATCGGTTTATTTTTATATCCGGGTATATTTTCCAGCAAGTGCCAATGTTTCATAATACTTTCTTTAACCCTCTGTGAATGTGTGTTAAAAGTCAGTGGTATAACCACCCTGTCGTGTGCTCTCTTAGGTCTGGAATCAAACAAAAGTTTATTTCAATCTAACTTACAAACTTTGTCTTGTGCCTCTTTTATAACCTTTAAGGGATACCCTTTCTCCAAAAATTGGAGGCATGTAATATTCAATTCCCTTTCAAAACCTTCCAGTGTTTTACAATTTCATCTAATACGTAGGAATTGTGAATACAGAAGGTTATTTTTAAGAGGCGTTGGATGATAGCTGTCATATCTTAAAAATGAATTAACATCCTTTGGTTTTCTATATAAGTTCGTTTCAAATGAGCCCCTATTTGTTTGAATGTTTATATCTAGGAAATTCACTGTACAGGAATTATATACCATATCAAATTTGATGCTTTCATGGATACCATTAAGAAAAACCATAAACTCCTTAAGAGAAGAATCAGATCCCACCCATATATAAAAAATATCATCTAAAAATCTTTTCCATGTATATATATATGGGGGGGGGACTCATTGCTTAATATATAGGGACGTTCAAAATGGTCCATATATAAGTTTGCCAACTCTGGGGCAAACTTACAACCCATTGCCACCCCAGAGGTTTGCCAGTAGAATTGGTTACCGAGCTTAAAATAATTCTTAGTTAAAGTTATTTCAATGAGGTATAACAGAAAATGAATAGGGGGAAGTCCCATAGGTTTAGACAACATAGCTGCTTCTAAGATCTTCAAGGCCTCATTCTGGGGAATGTTAGTGTAAAGTGATATGACATCCAATGTCACCAAGAAAAATTCCTCTACAGGTGGTGTTAGTTGTTCCATATATTTAACAAACTCCTTGATGTCTTTTATATATGATGGTATATCTGGAATTAGAAGTTTCAGAAAAGATGAAATATATGTAGCCAACGGTTCCAGGATAGATCCACAGCCTGATACAATAGGTCTACCTGGAGTAGGAATTTTATCCTTATGTATCTTAGGAAGTAAATAAAATAAAGGAATTCTACCTGGGGAATCCAGTAAATAATCATAAACATTAGTTTTTATATACCCCATATTTAATGCCTCTTCCAGAGTGATTTTAATCAACTTCAAAATATCTTCTGTTGGGTCTTTCATACATTCCTTGTAGTGTTTTACATTTGATAATTGGCTGTATGCCTCTATTTCATAATCTTTCTTCCCCCATATGACTATAGCTTTTTAAGTCAAGGTTACCATGACTAATTAGCAGAAATAGCCCCAAAAGTACTTACATCTTTGGCAGATGACTCATCAGGTAAACTTTCAATCCTTTCTGACACCTGTTCTTTGTCTGCTGAGATTGGCAAAGAATTGCTAACGCTGGGATTTTTGCTTTCACATTTATCTCCATCTGTACTGAAATCAAACTAATAACAACATCAAACAAAACAAATGAAAACACTGACATTTTCCATCAGTGAAATTGTCTATGTTTGTAGTTTTAGTTGTTGTGTGCCTTCAAATCATTCCTGACTTATGGTGACCCTGTCATAGGATTTTCTTAGCAAGATGATGATGATGATGATAAATTATTTATTTATAGCCCACCCAATCACAAGGAATCCGGGTGGGTTACAACAATAAAAACACATGGAACACAGTAAAATTCAAAATTAGTCCCTTCCCAACCCCCCCCAACCCAATACTAAAATTACAATTAAACACAGTTTAAAAACAAGAATACAAAAGTTTAAAAAGGGAGATAACTGGTGAACAGACTGACCTAGATCACCTTGTACAGGGAGAGGAGTTAAGTTGGGAAGGCCTGCCAGAAGAGATCTGTCTTAAGAGCCTTTTTAAAGGCTGTAAGAATAGAGATGTGACAGATCTCCTCCAGCAGGTCATTCCACAGTTTTGGAGCAGCAGTGGAGAAGGCCCTCTGGCTCACCAATGTTCACCTAGATTTTTTTTGGTTGAAGTAGGTTCTTCCCCAAGGAGCTTAGTGTGCAGGATGGACAATACAGAATAAGGCGATCCTTTAAGTATTATGGTCCCAAGCCATGTAGGGCTTTAAAGGCAATAACCAATTATTACTTTACAATAATAACAATAATTACTTTAAAGGTAATAACCAAGATTGTTCAGAAGGGGGTTGCTGTTGCTTCCTCTGAGGCTGAGAGAGTGTAAATTGCTCAAGGTCACCCAGTGGGTTTCCACAACCAAGAGGGGTTTCAAACCCTGGTCTCCTGGAATTCTAGTCCAACACTCAGACAACCACACCACACAGGGTACTGTGTTTGTAGTACATATTTTTAAAGCTCAGATTCTCCACCACTACCACCACAGAAACTCCTGCAGCTCTTGACTCAAAAACTCCAACATATAAGGAAAGGGAAAGGAAGTATCTGGGGAGGGGGGTGCTGGGGGCAATCTGAGAAAAGCTGTTGATCCAAATGGCTCTATTTTTTTCTTATTTAGTTAGTTATTTATACCCCGCTCTTCAGCCACAAGGCTATCAGAGCGGCTTACAAATTGTTTTAAGCAATAGCTATTTACACATCTACATTGCATTAAACAGTTTCCAATGTGTGTTAGCTAAATGCCCCCACAAGCTGGGTACTCAATTTACCGACCTACGAAAGGATGGAAGGCTGAGTGAACCTTGGAGCCAGCTGGAATCGAACTTGCAACATGGTGGCTTGCAGTACTGGCATTTAACCACTGCGCCACCAGGGCCAGTGGTTTAGCCACTGCGCCCTGGTGAACCACTGCGCCACTATGGACCTGCCATCTACAAACACAAACACACACACAGACACACACACACACACACACACACAGAGAGAGAGAGAGAGAGAAAGAGAGAGAGAGAGAGAGCATGCCCTCAAACAAACTAGTTGTTTATGAAAACCATGGAGCTGGCCTAGATTACTTCCTTCCTACCGTGAAGGAACAGACTGAGTAATTTTTAAAAAACTTAAAAATGTCCAGGGAGGAAAGAAAGAGAGCAGAAACAGCATTCTTCTCTCCCTTCCCCTCTGCTGGCAGGAGTCTATCAGGGCTTTGTCTACCTAGAAAGTTTCATCTAAGAACTCTTTGAGATACAGGTTAGAACTGTTCAGCTAGTCTTCTATGCAACCCTTCCTCTTGATGCTGCATTTCATTTTTAAATGAGGAACAAATCTGACTACAGTAATTTCGTTGTTGCAATTAACTAAACCAGAGAAGAAAGTCTATCTGTGCTTCAAAAGGTATATTTTACAGATGCATAGTTGTGCCACCCCACCCCACCGGGGAGGGTGGGATGCACTATAGGAAATGAACAAGAGAGCTACTTCAAGTGCACCCAGTGGGTTTTTTAATCTTTTCCTCTTCTTTGAATAGCAAACTGCTGTGCCTTATCACACATTGTTACTGAAAGCAGACTCACTAGATTTTCAGACAACACTGCTATAGTGTTACTATTCCACTTTATTTGCGATGGCTGCCTCCTGTTGAATCCTGGGATTTGCAGTTTAGGGAGGGGCATTTACAACTCTCAGCCAGAAAGCTCTTAGGCCTCACTAAACTACAAACCCCAGAATCCCACAGCAGGAAGCCAGAGCAGTTAAAGTGGAACAGTAATACTATAACAGTGTAGTCTGAAAATCTCCTGAGTTTCAAAATAAGCATATATAGCTTTATACACACACATATATATTATAATTTGCATAATTATATATGCAAAGGGATATTGTAGCACCTTGGAGAGTTAACTGAGAGAAAGAAGCTGCAGCATAAGCTTTTGTAGATTTGGTCTACTTCCTCATGTCTCCATGCATTTGAGGAAGTAGACCAAATCTACAAAAGCTTATGCTAAAACTTCTTACTCTTCGTTAGTCTCAAAGGTGCTACAAGATCCCTTTGCACATTGATATTCCAGAATAACATGGCTATTTCTTTGTACAGTAATATATATAATTATAAAACATATTATATTTTGTAATATTATATATATAAACTATACTATAATAACATAATATGTATATTACACAAACTGAGGGTATTTTCAGTATACATATTCAACCAAGCACCTAAAAAATGCTATACATAACCACTGCAATACTGTATACACTCTGTGGAAGCCACAGACGATCACAGGGAGTGAAGCCATACACTGTGGAAGCCACACAAAGATCATAGGGCATGAAGGAAAATAATGGCTTGTATTCATAATCAGTTACAAATGCTTAACCTAGAGTTAGGCATCTGTGACTGATTCATAGCCAGGATCCCTATATACTCAATAGTGTAAGGAATATGTAAAAGTCCCCCAATCCTGACTTACCAGCTAGTAGCTGTTGTAAGCTATTTGGGAGTCCGTTCTCCTGTTGATCAAGACACAGCAGACTGACGTTTCTACCCCCTCTCCCATGAGCAATCTCTAGTACAACGGGGAATTATGACAGGGATCCTTCTTCTGACTGTCACGCCTGAGATTACTCACAAGACGGAATGTATACTTCAGCATTCTGATCAACAGGAGAACCAACCTCTGCTGCTCACAGTAGCTGCTGCCCAGTAAGATGGGGCAGGTGATGGGCCAGGAGAATATCTGTGATCTAGAATCTTGGTCAATAATAACAGCAACAACAAGAACAACAAAAATGCCTTCCCATTCCCAAAAGCCATTTTACCTCCTCTCTCTGGATTTTTGACTCAGAAGGCTTTTGCAATTCACTCAGCAATGGTAAAATACTAGAACTGTATGTCATCCACCAGAGTTCAAGGAATGAGAGCTGACTTGGAGATACTGAGGTTGAACTATCCTCTGTAACTGTTCTTGTCTGAGGATTGTATTTGTAGTTCCAGGGCTTTGCTGGTCCTAGGAAATGGACTACTTTTGCATCTTTGCCAAAACTACAAGAACACACAAAAGAATGTCTTAACAACAGGTTTCTGTTATGCACCATTTTAAAATACTGATGCAAGATATTCCTGCAATGACATCACAAAACTAATCATATTTTTATTTTAGTCATTCAATCATTCATGGATAGATAATTTTGCCTACACCTCAAATAAAAAACATTAGTCAAGTGGCTCACAGCAATTAAAATTCAAAACATAATGCCACTGCAGACATCACACATTAGTGAAAATAAGCCAGGTGTTCAGGCTTATAAATTAGTACAAGTAAGATAAAGGGAAAGGAACAGGTAGAAAAGAGAGTAGCCTGATGCCAGTTCCAAGAGGTAAAATTATATTGCATTTAATATAGCATTTACATTTAATCACAGGTTACACTGATCTTCATTTGCTAGTGTTCTTTCTAAAATGGAGGCAACACAACTACTCAGCAGACCTTTGTCCTCTAGCTGATGGTAGAGACCAAAGTGCCTTTCATTTCTATTTTTTAGTCACTAAGGAACAGTTACAGCAGTGTTCTTACTGGGAGGGATGGTGAAACCAAGCTACCTGCAGCCACTCGTTCTTCAGTTAGTGACTGAGGCCACTTGCTATGATGCTCTTCCTAGGACACAGGAAATGATCCTTGATCCTCTGGCTAGTGATGGGTCAAACTGCTTTTACCCTCACCTCTACAGATGCAGGACAAGTGGCAGAAGGAGCAATGTTCTTAATGGGTGGGATGAAATACTTGCATTTCCACTTTGAATACTGGAGAATGAACCAGCCTATTAAAGTGAAGAAAGGCATAGTGCAGGCAGGAGGTGAAACAATGCCACCACAAGCAACATTGGGAGGAATTGCTGGGAATTATATTTATTCTATTTATTTATTTAGAAAACTTATACCCTGCCATTCAGCCAAAAAACTTCCCAGAACATCTTACAAATTGTTAATTTGAGAGTTCCCTGCTCTTAGCCTGACAATCTAAATAAGACACAATACACAAGGAAAAGGGGATAGCTATGGGTGATGGGATTAAGTCCAGAAGATTCTAGCTGCTCTTACCTTCCTCCGAGGCCACAGCAGTGGCAGTTGGGATGGAAGGAGGGCCTTTTATCAGCCACTGGGGCCAAGGCACGATGGAGCTGTGCCTGCCTGTTCTTCTCTTCTTCAGAGGCCACAGAGGCAGCAGTTAGATTGGGGTGATGGCCTTTCATCAGTTAGGCAGAAATAGTGTAGCCCACTGTCGGTGGATCATAGTAGCACCAGAAACACTTCAATCTCATTCATCCCCCTCTATCTGACCATCAACATTATTCATCACCAAGTCTCCCACTACATCACCATTCAACAGTTATTGAATGCTAGGCTCTTCAAAGCTACCACATAGAATCATAGAATTATAGAGTTGGAAGAGACCACAAGGGCCATCCACTCCAACCCCCTGCCACACAGGAATCACGATCAAAGCATCCGTGACAGATGGCCATCCAACCTCTGTTTAATATCCCACACATTTCTTCATTGACTCTTTTTGGCCAAATTAATACATGTCATTACAGTCAGTAATATACTATACCACATCTGTATTCAGAAGTATTGCTTCTGAAACTATCAATTTATTGTCACAAAATCAAGAGCAACATTTTTTAAGGATAATGTTCTACATGTAAGCACAAATCACCTATTACCAGCAATGACAGACACTGTTCCATGAGATTATGAGGTGCTTTCCTCTGCTGTTCAGAAGAACCTATTTGTCCATGCTAGACTGGACCATCAGGTTTCCAGAACTGAATAAAAGGAAACATTTACCAGTATATAATTAATGAACAAGCTATATTTTAAGTACTTACTGTTGGAAAGCAGGAGCATAGCTGTAGACAGCACTACTGCTTAGATTATAGATAAATGGCAAGTGTTTGTTAATGTCTTTTGTAGCCCAGTTGCTAAAGAACATGTTTAAAAGTCCCTGATCACCTCCTTTAAAAAAATGAAAATGAACATATTAAAGAGCTTGAATCAATAAATGGATCCACCAACATGGCACTACCCAGACATCATGTAAGATAGGAAAACAAAACCAAATAAAGGACAACTGATGGTTTTTAGCTCATTTCTCCATTGATTCAAGAACAGAAAGATATATATGGTAAGCACTGTGCATTTTACCCACAAATTAACTATGTCCTGTTGCTTTGACTATAAGCAAGCTAGAAAGAATAAGCGATGGACTGTCTATGAACATACCATTGGGTTTGTAACAGGCCTTCACTGTCTGTATCCAGTGGGCCCATGGTATCTGCTGGGGTTTGGTTCCAGGATGCCCAGGGATATAAAAAATCATGGATGCTCAGGTCCCATTATATACAATGACAAAGTAAAATGGCATCCCATGTGAATAGCAAGGTTTGCTCTTTGGAATTGTTTTTTTTCACTATTTCGAGCCATGGTTGGTTGAATCCATGGATACAGAACCCATGGATACAGAGGGCTGACCGTATTTCATGTTGGCAAAAACACAAGATGCACACATAATAACTAGGTGTCTTTCAGGGTTCAACACTGTCCTAGAAGGTTAACATGTAAGTTTCCTTTTTATTTAAATATGACCAGCAGCCCCATCCAGTGGTTTATAGAAAGCACAGCAAACCACTATGCATTTTTACCCAATTATTTCACATAAATCCAAATGTTAGTCAGCTAGAACAGATCTATTGACTCAGTGGAATTTAATAAGTGTTGACTTGCCATTCTACATGGGACTCACCCATGTAGGCCCCTAGTCTGTTATCTGGCTCCACTAGCACAACTGTACTTCACATTAACTTTTTAAAAAAGAATTCAAATAACATTTTCACTGCAGAGGTAGAGAACATCTGGGCCTTCAGTTGTTGCTGGACTATAATTTCCATAAACCTTTACCATTAGCCATGCTGACTAAGGCTGATGGGAACTGAAGTTCAAAATATCTGCAGGGCTAATGGTTTCCCACATCAGTACTAGAGGACAAAGTGTGATAGTCATTTAAGGAAGCGGTTACTACAGTTGGCCTTCTGTATCCACTTGGGTTTGATTCCAGTACCCCTCCCCCATGGATACCAAAATCTGTGGATGCTCAAGTCCCATTACATACAATGGCATAGTAAAATGGTGTCCCTTATATAAAATGCCAAAATCAAGGTTTGCTTTTTGGCTTTTTTTAAAAATATTTTCAAGCCATGCATACAGATGGCTGACTGTATTTTAGTTTCTACTTTTAGCCCCCAATCTAAGAGGAATTTTTCTATGATGCTTCCAGTACTACATCAAAAGTTCACAAGAAATAGTTTTTTAAAAAATGGGAAATGACAGCTTATTGTCTCTGAATCAGTAGTACCATTATGTTTTGGTTGAATCATAGAATCATAGAGTTGGAAGAGACCATGAGGTCCTTCAGAAAATCTAACACATCAGATATGACAAAACTGGATTCAACATTACTCCAAATCAGGTTCATTTGTGCAAACATGGTTCAATTTTGTTGTTCTTCTACTTATAATGGCTAGATTTGGAGAAATGAAGTTGGTTAATTTATTGTCTCCTTTTTCCACACCCGTCAGCATATGATATGATCCTTTCTGGCAACTGCTACTGTGTGTTTTTGTTGTCTTTAGAGTTCATCTTTGTATTGTATTTATAACTTGTAACCTTAATAAAAAGTTTTTTTTAAAAAAAAGTTCACATCCTCTGAAGAACTTTATCAATGCAAACTTCAGTCTAAAAAAAGCCAGGAAGAGGACCAGGTCCAATTTACTTACCATCAAAGCTTCCGTGTTCACTTGCAAACTGCAGGAGTTGGTTAAAGGTTTTTAAGGAAGGTTGGAAAACAAAAACACCACTGTTAAAACAGTCTGGCCAGCCAGAATCTGGAGCTGCTGAGAATTCTTCCCGATCAAACAGCTCATCAATATTGCATAGTACCTAGGAAGGTCAAGTCAACGTTGAATTACCAGAGATAGTCTACTATACAAACTTCAGAGAGCCACAGTTCTTCATTCGCCCAACTCGCTATATTACAGCATTCACTTTCTTCTGATGTCATGATCAATACAAACATGGTGATCTGGTTTTTTATATGTGGAACTATGGGATACATTTTTATCCATGTTACAGTAGTTCTGGGCATCTATGGCTTTCCATTTCAAATACATAATAGAACATTCTGTATCCTGAGCTATTTTAAAAGCTACCAACCTGCCTGTGATACTCACTGCTACTGTCCTAGGCAACCAAAGGAGAGATTTTTTTTTAACATCCTAGTGTTCAGATACTGTTCATATGCATGTTATGCTCATGCTCATGTAGGTGTCAAAGAACATCTTCTGAACCTAAATCTCCTCGGTTCAAATTCCACAAAAACAAACAAAGATATCCACAAGTGATACTGTATAAGGGGGAAGGATTACTTTCTCTACCAGTGAACTTTTTACTCTTCATAAGGGGGCCTTTCACACTACAAAACTACAGCTCTATAATTCCACTTTAACTGCCATGTTTGTGTGACCGTAAAAGTAGACTCATAGCACGATAAGTGTATGGTGTGAAAGGGCCCAAGGGTTCCCAGGGGGAAAAAAAATACTGATAAGCTATGAACATCCCAACACACCCTAATCTGCTGAATTGCTCAGAGAGAGTCTGAGCATTATGGCCAAGAATCCTTTCTTTCAGTCCAGCTCAAAAAGATTGAGAGGGTGGTAGAGAGAATGGGGCTTTGAATTTATTCTTCAGATGCACAAAGTTAACAAGAACTGGCAAAACTCATAAGGGCACAAGAGGTACATTGTAACCATATAGGTGGAGAAGGGTTTAGTGGGAATTGTTCCTTTTCAAACAACACAGTCAAATATCCAACTATTTTTAAAAAGATGCATTGGGAAGGAAAAGGAAAGGGAGAAACAATCACAAACACAGATAATTCTACATGAAATCAATACAATCAATGCACCGTGGCTTGTTACAAGTTGTCTACTGGGTGACATTTTTCAGAATACATACAAAGTTTTTGCAGAAAGTCCTTACTTTTATAGGGAATCTGTGTTCAGAGGGAAAAAAACTATCCCTTTAGCAGAAACTGACATGTTTATCCACTAGAGTGAACATGTATTTCATATATTAATGGTCCAATCAGCAAACCAGAAAGTTACTTAGTATCCAAATCTGCATTCATAATGACCTTAATCTTGCATGCCAAAAGACAATTGGTTTTAACCATATGGACATATAAAAATATTAGAGAATTAAAAAATATACTGGGTCTATTCAGGTCGCTCAACAGTTCTATAAGCTACTTCAGGATATAGGGGTTTGTTACATATACATTCAAGGAATATGGCAAACATTTAAGACATTGCTGCCCTTACCAAAGTGTCTGCATCCATGAAGACACATTTGCTATACTGAGTAAGAGTCCAACAATGAAGTTTGGTAAAGGTTACACCCAGTTCCAGCCTCTTCAGCAAAGCCAAGTGCACCAAGTCATTGCTGTCAATTTCATTCACATCAACCACTGTGTCAAATATGGTGCCAAGGGCAGTCCTGACAAAACAAGTAAAATACAAGATTGAGATCCTTAAAACCTCTCATTTTACAAGGAAAGCACTGGAGAGTTTCTGATGTTGAAATAACTGAAAACAGCAGCTGGTATTCATTTCAAATTTACATCAACTAGATGTAGCCTTTTTTAAAAAGACTAAAATCACAATGGAAAAACAGAAGCACAAATATACAAACTTAAAAGCCTTAAACAGTGTCTGCTGATAAGAGAAGGCAAGGAGCAAACTGTTGGCAAACAAGCCAAGCATTCCACACAAAATCAAAGACTGCAGAGCACCTCCAGTCTGAATATTCCACATTTCAACAGACAGCCGGATAATGCTGGGAAATTCTTCAATTTGATCAATTCATGTGTTTGAATTGATAGCAGTGGCATTTGGGTTTCTGTCCACTGGAGGAAATATTTTTTTGGGGGGGGGAGGGGGCGGGTTGACTGAATAAAATGAGTTAAGAATGGAAGAGTTTTTCCACATCCAACCCAATATTAATTTAGTCAAGCATTCCATTTCCAGCAGCAGGTAGACAGCTAGAAACATGTTCCTGTCTCTGCATAAAGGCTCTCCCCTGCTGTTTGACTCCACCAACTAGTATTCAGAGAAATACTGTGTCTGAATATCTAATATTCCCTCTAGTTATCATTTTCTCCATTTCTGATGTTGAGGAGTATCATAGTGTGTGTAGCCAAAATGGCATCACCCAAACACACAAGTATGAGAATATCAGGAATGCAAAAACATCCTAACAATGACTGAGCATGCCCAACAGCCACAGTATACTGACACTGTCTGCAGTGGGGAATAGAAAACTGGGTGGACAGGAAAATGGAATGGATGTGTTTAAATAGGGCATGGGGAACATTTGTAAGAGTGAACAGGAGCAGTCCACATTACCTTTTATTGCAGGTTGCAGCTGTTACGGCTAATAGCTCTCCACAGACTGATAATCCAATATCTAATATTTGTACCATTTATACCTAGTGAATTCCCCAATTTGCACTGCAATTGTAAAACATGCCTACTCAGAAGGAAGATTCACTAACTTCATCAATCATACCCCCAAGTAAGTGTACAGTTGTCCCTTCACATTTGCTGGGGTTTGGTTCCCGGACCTCCCTCCCCCGTGAATACCCAAATCCATGAATACTCAAGTCCCATTATATGCAATGTCACAGCAAAATGGTGTCCTTTATATAAGATGGCAAAAACAAAGTTTGCTTTTTGGATTATTATTTTTAAAGAATATTTCCAAGCCGTGAATACTCAAATCCATGAATGTCAAAACCGTGAATGTGGAGGGACAACTGTATATGACATCATAGCCATATTTATTCATGGTGCAAAGTAAATAAATCTGTTTATATGCTCAAAGTCTGCTGCCAATATATTTCATCCATGAAGCCTCATAGTTTTATGAGAGAGGAAAGAAAGAGTTCTCTTTATCCATTGTCTCAACACCATGCATAATTTTAAATGGCTTCCTTAGCTGTCTTTTCCTGAATTGGAACAAGCATTTCAGCCCTTCCTTATAATTTATTTATGTGTGGGATCAATAAACTGTATAGGCAGGACCGGTTTAAGGAATTTTGGGGGGCCCATATGTTCATCTCAGGTCAATGTAACCTAACCTATTCACAGTACAGGATATTCAGATTATTACTAATAACATTCTTGCAGAAGAGGGTTACGATGGGCCCCCCACAATGACGGGCCCCCCTGTGGCTGCAGGTGCTTCAGGGCCCTTAAAACAGCTCTGTGTATGGGATAAGAGAATAAAATAGGAGCAGGACAGAAATACCATCAAAGACAAGTAGAAATATTTGAGACAACAAATGCTACCCGTAAGTATGCCCCTCATACAGTTATTTAGTCTATGCTTAGTTCTATACCTGAAGCAGTTAAAATATTATGTAGAAAAAGGTCCTTTTTACAAAATTAAAACAATCCTGGAGCAAAACCAGACCATGGTATCTGCATGTTAACCCACATGTGATTTTAATTGCACTCACCAGGTGGGAACTGAGGTACACACTCAACACAATGCTTGCTTATTGTTATTTTGTAATGAGGTACTTGAGCAGCATTTCAATTTTATAATTATAATGCTAATTGCATCTGGGAATGCAACCTTACCTCATTGCATTGGAGACCTGAGGTGTAATTAGTATTGCCAGCCTTCTAGTAGTTCTGTGGTTCCTCAAGGATTGTCCAAGAACCAAAGCTCCATGGCAATAAGCATCATTAGTAGCAAGGGTCACAAAGGCCTGGTCTGTCACTGTAAACAAGTATTCACACTGGTCACTTAATGCAGTACAAGAGAACTGATTAAACAGTTCCTTACCTTGTCTCATTAAACATACAAGTTGTGACTTCTGTGAAAACATGCCAAGTCCACAATAAGCTCTTTTGCTTCAGGGAGATTCATAAATAAAACTGTATATGCTGGACGGATTTTGTTTCCTGTTAATACTACTGTATATGAAATCATGAAAAAATATAGAAAGGCGGTGTTTTTGGCAGCAGCCTTGAACATCTAGTAATAACTAGTTTCATCCTTATAGCCAATTTGCACATAGTCCTACTGTCAACGTTCTATGTGTGAATCAGTGATGGAGCATTCTTTTACTTTCTGTTTATCCTGTAATGTACATTGAGTATATAGGTGCCTCCATGCAATTTATTGAAAGAAAGTCAGTCATACTGGCTGAACAGGCCTGTTTATGTGACAATGTACCAGTGTGCAAGTTGATGCATCTGAACCTTGTATCAGATGTAAGAGGAGATTGATAAGTGTTTCAGAGCTCTTAGGATACTGACACTAGGCAACCTATATAATAACCCTTAGTTTATGAATATGGCTGAGATCCTACATAGCTCCACATGCACAGTTCCATGTTCACTCACTGCTCAGCAACTGTCAAGCTGCTGGTGCTTACCAGTGGGGGAAAGAAGTGATTCATACAATGGGGAAGGAGCCGGTCTCAGTTCAGTTGGGGTGGAGGGGGGATGAGGGCGTGCTCTCAAATGGATTGCATCAGCCTCCAGGAGCACAGAGCAGGCAAATTACGTTCTGAATCATCTCCCTGCTCCCTCCCCACTCCACCAATGAAACAGTAGGAGTGGACACCCCGCCCCGGGCTTGATAGCTGCTGGACAGTGGGTGTTTTGAGATGGAGTGCAAGGACAAGAGAATAGCCTTCTGCATCCTGTCCAAAAAAGATGTACACATCTGTAAGCTGAAGTTACATGCATGTAAGTCACTAACAGGATGCCAGGCTATGTCATGTAACTATTTACAGTCTCATTCATACATAATGAATAGGTATTGAACAGACCTCTTCAAGAGTTCCCCCCCCAAAAAAAAAAACAAAAAAAATTGTGATCAAAATAGGTATAAAGATTAACACTCTGGCTTCACTCCCCAAATCCCTTGTGCACTAGACCCTTCAGTCTAGTTTCAGTACTCTCCACATTAAGCAGGAAGATCCAAAGCAGTGTTCTAATCATGTTACACTCAGCACAATGAGGAGCCTTGTTTGCAAACCTGAGGAGAAAGATAAAAGTTACAGTGTAACTGAGCTAACACTTCCAGTGCTCAGTTGCATCAGAGGAAGTTCCTCCAACACAATTGAGCCCAGAAAATTACAGGTCTGGGCAGATACAACTATGTTTGTGTGGTGAAGAGAAGAAACAAGATGTTGGACTGCTCTGGGGTGCAGGACCTTTACTAATCTGTTTAATACAGAAAGAAAAGTTCACCCACTGTTACCTCATAAACTAAGGACACATAAAATGCATTACTGGGGTAGGGATCTAAAAAGCAATGCTGTGCTGTGGTCTACAACACAACCAGCAACACTGCCCCCTAATCCAGTGTCCCAGCAAAAGCAGTGTAACAAGTAGTGGCAATTGCTATGATGAATTTCTTCCAAACTCTGTTTATGAGAGAAAAGAGGAAGATGGAGTGTTAAGCTCCAGGGTAAGGATTTGGCCCTTGGACCTCACTACTCCCCTGGAAAAAAGGCAGGGCTTGAGACTGATAGCCTTGAATGAGTAGTGTAAAGAGACTCCAGATTTTGCTGGACAAAGCTGCTCACTTTCAGTATTCAGAGGTTATGTCATCCTGACCTGCTTTTGCCCCATGGGTTTCTGCTGCAGGGCCAGACATTAAATTTATTTTAAACTTTTTGAGACTGGTATTTCTTTGTTAAGTTGCCTCAAATTTTCTTTTTTACTTCCTCATTTCTTTTATTTCACTTCATTTATAATTTCTAGGTTTTCACATACTCAAAGCAGCTTAATATCAAAATTAGTATTACACAGCAATAATCAATCCTGACAGTAATGATAGCGGCAAAAATGGTAGCTACAGATTTGAATTGCCATATTTACTTCCACAAAATGTGTCTTGCACATAGTTGGATCCACACACACCCTTTTATGATTTCCCAAGTCACGTCCGGTGGACTTACTAGGATATGAAATAGGAAGTCCCTGGCTGGAATCCTGTCGGTAACTTACACCAGAAGTCTCATTTATATTTCTGTAAGCCCTTTTTTGACCAAGATGTAGCAATAGCGAAAGGAGGTGACAGCAGCAAAAGCTGTCTCTGTCAAGAGATAAAGATGCCTTGACAGCTGTTCAGCAGCAGCTCAGGAGCTGGCAAGACAGTGTCACTGCAGTGCCTACAGCTCCTTTTCCACTGCTGTGGTGTCCTTCCCTCTTCTGCCAACACAGTTACACAGGCAAACACAATATACTGTTGGGAGCAGGCTGCCAAAGGGAAAGGTGCTCCCTTTTTTACAGCACTGGAAAGTACATGGGAATGTAGCCAAAACAGCTTATTAAAATATTACAAAACTGGTGCAGCAATATTGTTACACTGAAATGTAGACAAATACAGATACTTATTTCTTTAGGTATATCCCACATTTTTGTAATTAAAAACCAGCAGCCAGGCACTTTTCCATCATGGCTGGATCTAGCTCCAGTTGAGACCTGCCAGTTGGTCCAGCTCCCAGATGCTATGACTGAGGCCACTGGAAGGAAAGGAAGCAAAAGTTCTTCCATTATGCTTACTTCTGTCCCCATGATGTGCTGAATTACTACTTGCAATGCAGAAGTAAAGGACTACAGAAAACAGCTAAAGACTGTCCAATGCAGGGTAGAAAAGGGAATGTTGGTGGATTGCAAATTCCAGAAATCCTTACCATTTGCTGTTGCTCACAAAAGTTGCAGTTCAGCAGATGGATGCCTTCCATTTATTAAATAAGTAAGCTATCATCTGTATTGGTCTTCATTTCAGCATAATAATATTGCTACCCCAGTTTTGTACATAATATATTTCCTTAGGCTGGTCTGACTACATTTCCTTCATCCCAATTACTGTGCAGAGCTGTAAAAAGAGAAAGACATCCCATGCACTGCAATAAGACCATGGCACTATAGTAAGTAAGTAATGTGGGAAGAAAATCTAAGGACCATTACATCTATTTTGTTTAGCAGGAATTCCTCCTTGAAAACAAGGAGATTAAACCTTAAACAAGGTGTTAAACCTTAAACTCAGGAACCAAAGCAAAACATATAATTTCCTTTCTGCTTCTGCAAAGATATTTCCACCACTGTAAATGGATGTTTACATTTGAAAGCAGATGAGCTGCTCATCAAACAACACTTAACAGTTAAACAGAGGAATTACTTCATTAGAGACATTGCTGTATTCTGCCAATTCTAAACTATCCTTGTGCTAAGAATGACTAGGAAAATCAGCAGGGACAATGGAGAATCATCTAAAACAGAGGTAGGCTGTGTCAGATGGCTGCTCTGGGGCTGCTGAGACTACCAAAAATCCCCTCCCTCCAAAAAAACCACAAACTCAGAAGTGGCTGACAGTCCTTTTTTTGGTTTTGAAATGTAGTTACTTTCTGAAATTAAATGGGATGGGAGGGGGGCTGAAACCTATTTAATATGTGAGTTACCAGCCCAGGAACAACAATTTCTTTCTCTCCTCCCCTTTCATTGAGTGTGAAGGGGTCAAGGGACACAAATAGTCTTGAGTGGGGTACAGTTTCCTACCCACAGCCTAGATCATAACTAATGTAGGCAGTGAAGACAGACAGAAAATGACAGTAACTTTCCACATTGAATTCTCCCTGGACCTCACAAGCAGTAAACCTATTTCTAACTATATGTTCTATATACGGTGGGCTTGTCATAGCCATGGGCTCAAGATCCACAGATTCAACCTACAGTACTGTACACAACACAATGCACAATACCTGTAATTTACACAACACATTTGAAGGCTGGAGAGGCTGCAGAGAGACACAAATGTGAGACTGCAAATACTGTAAGGGTGGTGGGGGTTTAAAGAGATTCATTCATGGGGGATGCTCCTCTGACCATCTGAGAATCGCCACTGCAGGAGGCCATGTCTCTCTCTCTCTGGCTTTTCTTCGCAAACGAAGATTCAGGAAGGACTCATCCCGTGCTTTCTGCAAGCGCGCTGATGACTAAAAAGGCCAATCCGAGATAAACAAGTCCGGTTGCAAAAAGCACAGCAGAAGGTCTCCTTGGGTGATGTTTTTGGGTTGTGATTCTTTCTGCGTTGTCGTTTCTCTTCAAGACTTGTTCGTCGTGAGTTCTCAAATAAGGCTGCAGCATTGTGGATAGTGCGTCTCCATGCCTCCCGATGTGAGGCCAGGGCGGACCACTGTTGGTGATCAATTTGGCCAAGCCTGAGATGTTGTTTCAGGGAGTCTTTGTATCGCTTTTTTGGAGCGCCCCTCTTACGCTGACCCGTGGCGAGTTCACCGTAGAGTAGTATTTTTGGGAGGCGATGGTCCTCCATCCTAGAAACGTGCCCTGCCCAGCGCAGCTGTGTTCTCAATATCATGGCCTCAATGCTGGTGATCCCTGCTTGCTCAAGGACAGCAACATTCGTCAGGAGGTGCAGGAGGCCATGAGAAGCGTGATAAAAGAGCCACCACTGCCAGTTCCCCAGCAGCACCATGCCTCAGTCTTTCCTGGTGAAAAGCAAGAAGGCTCACAGCTAACACCAGCCCCAAGGCCCTGGTGGTGAATACAGCCTCAGCCTGGAGAGCATCCTGGTTCAGATTTCACAGGTAAGAGCCCAAAGCTGCCCACACTTGCACACACAATGGCATTCTTTGTCAGGAAATGACATGGATGTGACCACAAGGTGGAGCTGTAAGCTTAGAAATGAAAGTAGTTAAGTTCCAGTGGCAGGTGTGTGTATGGGTTAGCATTTGAGAGTATGCACACCTGAGATGCCTGATGTAACAGGCATTGTTTAACTGCCTATAAAAAGGAGATGGGAATTATCTCCAGTGTGGGTTTGTTGTGAATGGTGGTTGGCGAAGCAGTTTGTTGGTTAGGAGAAAGCCTTATGAGTATAAGAGAGATTGTCCTATACTCTGTGTATATATTGTAAATATACTACAAACAAAGATTAAAGCCCTCAAGTTGAGTGAAGGCTGGCCTTGTTGCTGTCTTTATTTGGCAAGCCAGAGCTCAAGGCAGTGTGCTGGGGTGAAGGAATTTTTCCTTCTCAGCCTGAAGTCTTTTGCAGAAATCTCTCCAGAAACCTTCTCCTTGGCATCCTGTCAACGTGGAACAATTCTGCAGGTGGTCGTGGTGGACACAGTGCATCTTTCTACTTCCCAACAAGGGTTTTGGGCCCAGTGTCTGCATGGACAATGCTTGAGAAGCTGTGGGAGATATAGTTCTGCAATTGGTGAGCTGTTTTGTGTTCCTGGAGGGCTGAAGAGAAAAGTCCTGGAAAGGAGTGAGTTAAGTGTGTCTACTCACGGACTCTGCTCTTATCTGTTTGCTTTGGGAAGCTAATTGTTTTTGGCAGCCTGCCTGGACTGTTATCAGTGTGTTTGTTTGCATCTGTTTAAGTCACAGACTCAGTGCAAACATGGAAACAGCAGTCAGGTTTGAAAAGCTGTCTGAAAAGAACTATGCTTCCTGGAAAATTTACATAGAGGCTTTGCTAATAAAGCAGGACTTATGGGACTATGTAAAGAAACAACCTGACCCTGCTGATGAGAATGAATTAATAGGTGATGAAAAAGCTAGAGCAACAATTATTCTAGCTTTAGAACCAAATCAGCTGAATAATATAAGAGATAAGAGGTCAGCGTTTGAAGTCTGGAAAGCTCTTGAGAATGTCAACTAACCAGCTGGAGCCTTGTCAAAAATGCTGTGCAGCAGAAAGCTGTATTGTTATAAACAGCAGGAAGGTGAATCCGTGCTTGTGCATTTAAAAAGGATGCAGGATAATTTCGCAGAGTGCAGTGGGCGTGGCATCCAAATAGAAGAAACCCCAAAAGCTTTTATACTCCTGAGTAGTCTAAACAGTGAATGGGAGTTTCTAATGTACAATCTCCAAGGAGTAGCCGATGCTGATCTAAATGTCGACCTCGTGGCATCCAGAATATTGGAAGAGGCACAGAGGAGAGACTCGGAGGAGAGCTTCAAGGGAGTGACCAGCTGGAGGAGACAACCAACCAACCAATCCACGTCCTTGTCTGAAGAAGGGAGTGCTGCTGTCTGCAGAACACAGAGATGTTTTTCCTGTGGAGAGACTGGACATTTGATAAAGAACTGTCCTAAGGTCACTGCAGCAAAGAAAGGACAGAACTCACAAAGAAAAAGAAAAGACAAGCCCCAAGATGGAAGGGGGTGTGCTACTATTGTAGAGGGAGTTGTAAATGAGAAAAAGGACCAGTCTGTCTGGATTTTGGACAGTGGGTGTTCTCATCATATGACCCCTGACAGGGAAAAACTACAGAGCCCAAAGCCAGCACCAGTGGACACTGTGGTATTTGCAGATGGTGAATCTGGCAGTGTAGAGATTCAAGGGTCTGTATTAATCCCTGGTTTAAACAAGGTATTTCATAATGTCCTGTGTGCACCAAAACTACAAAATAGTCTCGTAAGTGTGGCATCCCTAACCAGTGATGGATATGAAATCCTTTTCAAAGGAGATGAGGGGATTATGTCCAAGGAGGGAGTAGTATGTGGTAAAGCCATAAAGAAAAATCACATTTATCAAATGGTAGCACAGGTGCACTGTGGGAATGTAACAAATAAGCCACTGCATGATGGGTGTGCTCATTACCTTCATAGAGTTATGGGCCATAAAAGCTTCAAAGGTTTGAGAAACCTAGAGAAGGTTTGCCCAGAGTTCAAGGTAGAGAACTGTAAAAGTTACCTGGACTGTGCAATTTGCAAAAAGGTGAAGGTCAAGGCTTACCCTGTAGCGAAGGTGAGCAAATGCATAACCCAGAGGCCTTTTCAGGTTGTACATGCGGATTTATCAGGGCCACATCAAGTAAAGAGTATAGGGGGATGCAGATTTACCCTATTGATAGTAGATAGGCATACCAGATTTAGCCATGTGGCAATGCTCAAAACCAAAAGTGAGGCTGCTGATATGATCAAAAAATGGGTCAATTCTGTTGAAAAGGAGTTTCCCTACAAGGTTGGCACTGTTGTGACTGACAGAGGTGGGGAATTCTTAAGTACTAATTTGCAGCAGTGGTTTGGGCGGAAAGGGATCCAACATAAAACTACAAATCCTGGATGTCCAGCTGAGGATGGTTTAGCTGAATGTAGGATTGGGATGATAAACCAAATAAGGGATTGTATGTTAGAGGATTCTGGAGCGCCAGCTAATTTGTGGGGAGAAGCAACAAGAACCGCTTGTCATATTGGAAATAGGTCATGGTGCAGTGCGATAAACCAAACACCATACTACTTATTGTATGGAAGAGCACCAAACCTGCAGTACTTAAGAGTGTTTGGACAATTTGCATCAGTGTACATTCCTCCTCAGTTCAGGAAAAAGAATCAGCCCAAAAGCCAAAGGTTGCGTTTTGTGGGCTATGAGGGGAACAAGTACAGGTTCCTGGTGGATGGGAATAGGATTTTGTATGCAAGGAGTGCTAGTTTTGAAATCCATGCTGGGTGGGAGAAAATTCATTCTAATCAAGATGTTTTTGTAAAGCTCAAAAATATTGTTGTAAACAAAAACACTGGAAATGGAGGGGCGATAGCATCCAGAGATGTGAGTGATGAACATGCAAGCATTTCTGAAGACACACAAACACCAAAGCAAGAGCCAACGCATAGACAGGCTATTCAGAGTAGTAGTAGCGACAATGAGGATGAGTATGTTAGAACCAGTCATTATTCCACGAAGGACTCAATGAGTCCGGAGACCACCAGAAAGGTTTGTGGTCCAAGAGGCATGAGCTTGCACTGTTGTGGCAGAGGAGCCTGATGACTATAAGGATATGCTCAGGTATCCAGTAACAGAGCAGGAGAAGTGGAATATGGCTATGGATCAGGAGATCAGTGCATTGGTGGATAGGAAAGTATTTGAGATAGTTGATAGACCTGGAGAGCAGAAGGTAGTTGGCTGTAGATGGGTCTACAGGAAGAAGGACATGCCTGATGGGACTGTGAAGTATAAGGCTAGAATAGTAGCAAAAGGTTACTCACAGAGACAGTTTGAGAATTATGATAAGATATTCTCACCGACAGGCAAGGCAGAGAGTCTCAGGATGGTGCTTGCTGTGGCTGCCAAAAGGAAGTTAGTGGTTCATCATTTCGACTTCGAGACAGCATATCTCAATGCCAATTTAGATGAAATTGTATTCATGGAACAACCTCCTGGATATTAGTTTGAAGGCAGTAACAAAGTTTATAGGCTAAGGAAAGCATTATATGGACTTAAGCAAAGTGCCAGATGCTGGAATCAGTGTATACATGAGGAATTAGTGAGACTGGGTTATCGGCGAAGTGTGGCCGATGCATGTGTATACACAAAAGGTAGTATAATTCTATTAATTTATGTTGATGACCTATGTGTAGCTGCAAGGGACAAAGAAGAGGTCAGACTGGTGCAGAATGAGTTAGCACATAAGTTCAAACTCAAGGATCTTGGCCATCTAAAAAGCTACCTGGGAATAGAAGTAGAGAGAGACCAGAGTGGTGGTTTTAGGTTGTGCCAAAGGAGATAAATTAGTAGAAAAGTCTGGTTTAGGTGAAGCTAAAGTCATAAGAAGCCCAATGGCGCCTGATTACCAAAATCTGGACTCAGAGGAGATGTTTGAAAGGCCAGATATATATCATTCTGTAATTAGGAGTTTGTTGTTTTTGGCCAACAACACGAGACCAGACATTAGCTTCGTAGCGGGGTTGCTCAGCAGAAGAGCTGCAAATCCCAGACAAGTAGACTGGTCAGCATTGAAGCGAGTTGTGCAATATTTGGAGGGCACAAGAGATAAATGCTTAATAGTAACAGGAGGAACATCAGAACTAGAAGGTTTTGCTGACAGTTCATTTGCGTCTGAAACAGCTGACAAAAGATCAGTTACTGGTTTGACAGTCAGCTATGCTGATAGCCTGGTTATTTGGAGGTCCAGAAAACAAGGATGTATTGCACTAAGTACTACAGAGGCAGAGTTTGCTGTGTTGTCAGAGCTAGCAAACGAAATCTAGTGGGCTAGACAATTGTTAAAAGATCTAGGAGAAGAATGTAGTGGAGCAACAGTGGTAAACGAAGACTCGCAAGCATGCATTGGCATGGCAGAGTCAGAAAATCTAAAATGTAGAACAAAGTATATCACAATGAGATACCAAAACGTGAGAGAACATGTACAAAGTGTAACACTGAGGTTACAATATGTTGGCACAGAGGACAATGTAGCAGACATTCTCACGAAACCTTTATCTTTAGAACGGCACACAAAATTGACTAACAGGTTAGGTATCAGCGAGTAAGGTGACCGTATATAAAAGGATAGGTGTAAATGACACATGGGACACACCACATGTCATTTGGAGGGGAATGTCAGGAAATGACATGGATGTGACCACAAGGTGGAGCTGTAAGCTTAGAAATGAAAGTAGTTAAGCTCCAGTGGCAGGTGTGTGTACGGGTTAGCATTTGAAAGTATGCACACCTGAGATGCCTGATGTAACAGGCATTGTTTAACTGCCTATAAAAAGGAGATGGGAATTATCTCCAGTGTGGGTTTGTTGTGAATGGTGGTTGGCGAAGCAGTTTGTTGGTTAGGAGAAAGCCTTATGAGTATAAAAGAGATTGTCCTATACTCTGTGTATATATTGTAAATATACTACAAACAAAGATTAAAGCCCTCAAGTTGAGTGAAGTCTGGCCTTGTTGCTGTCTTTATTTGGCAAGCCAGAGCTCAAGGCAGTGTGCTGGGGTGAAGGAATTTTTCCTTCTCAGCCTGAAGTCTTTTGCAGAAGTTTCTCCAGAAACCTTCTCCTTGGTGTCCTGTCGACGTGGAACAACTCTGCAGGTGGTCGTGGTGGACACAATGCGTCTTTCTACGCCCCAACATTCTTCTCTCACTCTAGCTGGCAACATAGATGAGGCTGCAGAGAGACATGAGGATCTGTGAAATAGTGGGAATCCAAGCATAGTGCTTGGCACAAATCCAAGCCTCCTACTATTTCACAGATCCTCCCATCTCTCTGCAGCCTCATCCATGCTGCCACCTAGAGTGGGACAAGAACACTACGGGGTGTGCGAGGCTCTTCCCTGTAAAATCTGAGCCAGGAGGTTCTCCAGGCTGAGGCTGTATTCAACACCAGGGCCTTAGGGCTGGTATTAGCATTGAGCCTTCTTGCTCTTCACCACAAAGGACCAGGACATAGTGCTGCCAAGTGCAGGAGGGGGTGGGCTGCTGGGGACACGGCGGTGGCAGCAGCTCTTTCTTCACACTTCTCATGGCCTCCTGCAGTTGCGAGTCGCAGCTGCCCTGGTCAGAAGAGTGCCCCCCATAAATTAATCTTTTTTTAAAAAAAAAAGCTGTCCCCTTTACAATATTTTTAAGTCCCTTATTTATAAAACGGCATAGGGAAGCAAGCTCCAGCCACCAGTTGCACATTCTTCGGGCTCCCCCACCTACAGGGAGCATGCCAGCCACCTGCTTCTGCCTTGCAAATGAATGAGCAGAACTACCGCAGCTGCCGCCTTGAAGGCAGAAGTGAGCAGCTGGCACACTCCCCAGAAGCAGGGAAGTTCAAAGAATCATGCCTGGTGTTCAAGGTTTGCCACCACCTCCATTGCTGTCCTACACCATTTTATAAATCATCCATGTTTTCTGGTATCTGTTCTGAGTCTGCCCCTATCCCCACCCCGATACGGTGGACCCAGTGTATATATGTCTGAAATCCTAGAAAATGCATCTGATGAACTGGCTTATATTCAACGACTATTCCCAGCTATAGGTGTATTAGTCCTGAATCTGAACCAGCATCATGTAGTAGTTTGAATGTTGGACTAGGACTTTGTCAGACCAGGGTATGAATTCTCATTAAGCCAAACAAATCCACTTGGACGAGTCACACTCTTTTAGCCTCAGGCAATGGCAAACCGTGTCTGAACAAAGAAAACCATATGAAGTCGAAGGTTTTCACAGCCAGCATCCATAGATCCATGAAAATCCAAGAAATGCTACACTCAGTGAAGGACAAAAGATACTCTCTCACAGCTGCAGGAGTTTACCGCATACCATGCAGCTGTGGACAGGTTTACATAGGGACCACTAAATGCAGTGTACAAACACAAATCAAGGAACATGAGAGACACTGCAGACTGGGCCAGCCAGAAAAATCGGCAGTAGCAGAACATGTTATAAACCAACCTGGGCACAAAATGTTATTTTAAAAGACAGAAATTCTGGACCAGGCCAACAACTATCATGTCAGAATGCACAGAGAAGCTATTGAATCCACAAACACTTGGACAACTTCAACAGGAAAGAAGAAACCCTAAAAGTAAATAAAATCTGGTTGCCAGTCCTGAAAAACACTATCAACAGAACTCAACACTTGTAAATAAACTTGTATTTATTTACAATTAATAAACTTGTAATTAAACTTTTAAATAAACCCAGGGACAGGGGGATTTCCAGCAGTTAATGGACCATTAACCAACCATTAGCCAAACAGACGCCAATCCTCCTTGCATATCTAAACCCAGAAACTAACCATTCAAATACATAAATTTACATATACTCCCCAACGGGGTTCACAGTATATAACCCCTACACACACACACTCCTACCCAACCATTCTCTGAAGATGCCAGCCACAGATGCAGGTGAAATGTCAGAAATAAACACTTCCAGAACATGGCCTCACAGCCTGGGGAAAAACGCAAGGAAACTCTAAAGAAAACCGTAAGTTGCCGCAAGTCAGAAACAACTTGAAAACACAAAACAACATTAGTCTTGAAGGTGTCACAGGACTCTACTGTTGGTTGTTTATGCACACATAGGCCTAAATCCAATTCTTAGTCCCAATTAATAGACCCAATGAATCAATGAGATTAAGGTACAGTAAGTGCTGATTTATTTATTCAGCATTTGACATAATGTGCATACTCTGGTTGGGACTAACAACTGGATTTTAAGCAATTAAAAAAAATGTTTAAATTTGGTGGGGAAACAGCAGCCTACAAACTGCACACAACTCCCCAGGGGACTGTTTTGGAGCCTGCCAAACTCCCTAAAGCTCCAGAATCATAGAGTTGGAAGAGAGCACAAGGGCCATCCAGTCCAACCCCCTGCCATGCAGGAATACACAATCTAAGCACTCTCAATAGATGGCCCAGCCTCTGTTCCAAAGCTCCACCACACTCTGAGGCAGCGTATTCCACTGTCAAACAGCTCTTATTAAGCCACAGAGGTCTCCAGAAGCATCCTATCAGTAAAGTAACCCCCCGCACACACACAAATCTCTGAAAGTACCAGAAATGAAAAACAAATCTAAGCTACTCCTGTTTTTGTTTTCCAAATCTTTTGTGGTCAGGGCAGCCTGGAACAGAGGGCAAAAATCAGCTTGCTTTAAATGGTCCTCTTACACAACTGCATCCCTTTCCCTCCTTCTTGGTGCACTATACCCAATATCATGTGTCATAAATGAAAGATTCATAAATGAATCTCACTGCCCTAAAAAGAGAATCAGAAAACAAAGAACAGAAGGAGGAAGGGGGGGGGGTCTACTTACCAGGCATCCTTTAAAACCAACAGGCTAAGCTGCTGACAGAGTAAAGCCTCTATCAGAGGAGGAGAAGGTGGAGGCAGGGAACTCTTCCACTTACTCCTTACTTGTTCCAAGCAGACTTGCTTCAGTCAACAAACTACCAGATGGGATTAGCCTCTTTGTCTCCTGCTGAAGACAAGTGAATTATATTAAACACTCATACATTCCTCATTTATTAAATATGCATGTGTTCTAAAGTTTTCCTCATTCAAGGCTTTATTTTTTTACCTTAGCAGTAAATACCGTATACTATCCTTGCAGCAAAAACATGAGACAGAAGAAAGGTGAAGAAAATGATCCCAAATCCCACCAAGTCCTAATTTTGGGGGGGTGGGGGAGTAGGGATTAAATAAAGATGGTGGTGGTACCTGGGTGTTTGTTGCTACTTTTCAATACCCACTACCATTTTTTTCAGTAAGTAGAAGAAGAAAAAACTTGTCGTTCAGAACAAGCCCTTTAAAGACAGAGGTTAAATACACACAGACACATATTCTTCTACCCCCAGCAAAAAAGAGGGCCCAGCAAGTAGTTTCATGTTCCCTTCTTCAGACTCCACTAGCAAAACATTAACCATTTCATGGCTATCAACATTTACCACGCCTCTCTATTTGCAGTAAAGTGTGGGAGGGGAGGTGGAAAGCAAGGGACAACAATGAGCCATGTTAAAATAAAACATGAGTCTGATGCACCACACTAACACATTTCTTCTTGGCAGACTTTCACAGGCAAGCACCCACTTTGTGCACTTTCATCTGAAGAACTGGAAACTAGACCAACACATTATTATCCTAAATGCATTTACTCAGGAGCAATGTTCCCTGAGTCAAGTGGTATTTATTAACTCTGTCGCTTGGTGGACTGCTATGCATGCTTACAAAGGATAAGGTGCCAATGAACTCTGCAAGACTTACTTCTTAGGAGCCTGCCAGATGTCAAACCTTAAAAGATGTGGTTGAATGAATTATCATAGCCAACCAACACAGCTAGCTTAGCCCACTGGGGTTTGTCAGCCCAAAGGGGGGGAAAACAGACTGCTCCAGGGTAATAGCAAGTTGCTGCAGCTGCAACCTGTCTTAATGGCCTAACAACCCCCATAAACTTCACATGCCTGTAGCTGAGATGGCAAATCTATGGTGCACACAAGTGATATTCCACGTTTCCAAAAAGGAGGAAAGGATAGCACAAGTCCCTATTTTATTGCTTTAGAGATCACTTGCTAAGGTGAAAATCCAACATGGCAGCAGCAGGTGCATGCCCTGTAACCCAGCTCTGCCCCCTGCACACATCCAGCCAATCAGGTTTGTGCTTTGTCTTGTATGGAGAAGTGATTCATGTCGAACCGCTTCTCTTAACAAGAAAGAATGCGCATACCACATGAAGCTTTCTTTAAAAGTCAGGGAAAGCCGCATATGCTTTTCTCGCATAGTTTTCCCTCCTTTGTCCCCCCTCCTTCACAATACAATGAGACGATGCGGGATCCCATTAAGACAGCCCATATTTCCTCGGTGAGGGGTATATTCATCGTGCAGACAATAGGGGGTGCCAAATCTTGGAAGTCACCCTGGAGCAATGCCAGTGGGCTAGCTAGCTGTGTTGGCTGGCTATGAGAATTCACTCAACCGCTGTTGAAAGGGTCCAGAGAGGGGTGGGTTCCCCCCTTAAAGGGTCCAGAGTGGGGTGGGTTTCCCCCTTAAAGGGTCCAGGGTGGGGTGGGTTTCCCCTTAAAGGGTACAGAGTGGAGTGGTTTCCCCCTTAAAGGGTCCAGGGTGGGGTGGGTTCCCCCCTTAAAGGGTCCAGAGTGGGGTGGGTTTCCCCCTTAATGGGTCCAGGGTGGGGTGGGTTTCCCCTTAAAGGGTACAGAGTGGAGTGGTTTCCCCCTTAAAGGGTCCAGGGTGGGGTGGGTTCCCCCCTTAAAGGGTCCAGAGTGGGGTGGGTTTCCCCCTTAAAGGGTCCAGGGTGGGGTGGGTTTCCCCTTAAAGGGTACAGAGTGGAGTGGTTTCCCCCTTAAAGGGTCCAGGGTGGGGTGGGTTTCCCCCTTAATGGGTCCAGGGTGGGGTGGGTTTCTCCTTAAAGGGTACAGACTGGGGTGGTTTCCCCCTTAAAGGGTCCAGGGTGGGGTGGGTTCCCCCCTTAAAGGGTCCAAGGGGGGGGTTCCCCGTTCCCTTCCTTCTCTGGCCATGCTGAAAGGCCCCGTGCCTCCTCATCCTCACTCCCCTCCTCCAGCGCCCCCTCCCCAATGCCGCGACGAGAGCTGGGGCGGAGGTGACTAGAGGTCCCCCGCCCTCCCTCGGTCTCCATAGGGTTGACAAACCATGCAAGCACGTCGTTCTTAGGAGGGCACAGGGGCGGCGATGCTGAGCTGAGGCGACGGCGCCTTCCGCGAGTCCTCCAGCCGCCCTTGCCACTCCATAGGCGGCGGAGCCAACAGCTCGTCTGCTGCTGCGGACTCCTCGGCCGCCCCAACCCTGCCGTCCGACGGGGGCTAAAGGCAACCTTTGACGCGCCAGCCCCAGAGCGCGGGGGGGGGGAGGGCGAGGCTTGGCCCTCATTGGCCGGGAAGGCGGCTCCGCCCTCCCTCCGCTCGGCTTCGCTGCCCTCCTGCTCCGGCCTCGGCGAGGAATCCTCCCTGAGCCTCGCAGGTTGGCGAAGTCCCGGGGGAAGGTGTCGCGCTACCAGGGACCCCGGAATTGTGGGGGGAGGTTATTTAGTGGGGAGCCTCAAGGTTGTAAGGACGTTTGTTGTGAGTGTTCCCCTTTGCAGGTACAGTAAGACCCTGGTATCCGCGGGGGGTTGCTTCTGCGGGGGCGTGGATACCGAAAACCGTGGATAATAGCCAACGCCATTGAAAATAATGGGACTTCTGGTTTAAAATACCATAGAGTTGCCTTGGAGGACCTAGAAAATGGTTAGAGAGGGCCCATTTTCCAAGAAGACTCTATGGTGGGTGCGCTGTTTTGTGTCCTGTGGATAACAGAATCAGCGGATAATGAATCAGTGGATACTGGGGTCCTGCTTTATTTGCAAGACAAGGGCAAATTATTGTTCCTATCCTTAAAGATGAAGATTCTGACAAGCACAATGTGCACTTAAAAAGTGCTCTCCATGCATTTAATGTCCTAAGGGTTGTCCAAAAGGTGGTGGTGGGGAACTCCTCACAGAATGCAAAGAGAATCCTACCTGTCTTAATGGCATCCCACCTGATTTCGCCATATTGTGAAGGAGGGGGGCCAAAACTGACAAAACCTCACCAGAAAAGCCTTCATGGCTTTTCCCATCTTAAAAAAAAAAAAAAAAACGTGAGGGTGTGCATTTCTACTCGTCTGATTCGCTTGCCCAAACGAGAGGAAATGCAAACCTGATTGGCCGGATGAGCGTAGGGGATGGAGCTGGGTTACCCCAGCTGCCACCATGTTGGATTTTCGCCATAGTGAGTGGTTGCCTTAGCAATAAAATAGGGGATCTGTGTTAACTTTCTCTTTTTCAGAAAGGTGAAATATTGCTTGTGTGTGCCATAGAAATTGTTGGTTTTTTAAAAAAAAAAAATTCCACAGCGGCAGATTTTAAAACACACGTAATCCACTCTCATCCACCATCTCGGCTACAGACATGCAAAGCTTATGGGGGCTGTGAAACCGTTAAGACAGTTTTTTTACTGTCACAGCTGCTGCGACTTGATATTACTATGGAGCAGTCTGGTGTTTTTTTTCCCCCTCCATGTAGACAAGCCCCTTATCAAGCGTGCCTAGCACAGATTGCAAGCAGCCTTGATTATTCCTGCAAGGACTTGGTATTTTTACTAATTTTTATGTATGTGGCTTGATCACTAGTGACTGGCAACTTTCCAGAAAAGAATGAAACAATTGTAACCAATGAGCACAAATATGGTACTTGTTCCTGGCACATTGAGGAAAAATAGTTGCCACATCAGGTAGCACGGGCAACACTGATTTTAATACATATCAGACTGATTATGCCTGAGGAGGCTCAACTTGAGGTCCAGTTTCACAAGATAATTTGGGGGAGGCTCAGACGCCTCCCCACCTAATTGAAGGAGGGACTTAAACTCCCTTGCCCCTCCCCAACTTCAAGGTCCATGTGCGGTACTGACAGACTTGCTTCATTCAGCACAAGCTGTAAAAAGATTATTTTTATCCCAATACTCCCACTTATACTACTACAGTACTACTACAACTGCTACTATATTAATTTTGCACCATTGAAATGTTGGTTGCAAGTTGCGAGAGTAGGCATTCTTCAACATTCTGGTTCACCATATTTCCCAGGGCCTCGCTGTTACAGCAAGTAACACAGAAGCATGATGAAAGTGAGCAAAATGCTACACAGATTTATTCAGGGTTTGCATGCTAACACAGAGACATTAGCAAAAGAACAATGGAGGCTTGCTCTTCGAGGCTGCATCTCAGACAGAGGACATCAGGAAAGGAATGCAGATTCTCATTGTTCAAAATTCAGGGTGCTAGAAAAGCAGCATGCCAAATCTTGTGGAGATCCTCCACATAGAGAGACTGTTCACACATGAGGAAAATGTATGGGATGTGGACAGGACTAGCATACAATTAATCTCTCTCTGGCTTTTCTTCGCAAAGGAAGATTCAGGAAGGACTCATCCCGCGCTTTCTGCAAACACGCTGATGACTGAAAAGGCCAGTCCGAGATAAACAGGTCTGCTTGCAGAAAGCACAGCAGAAGGTCTCTTTGGGTGATGTTTCTGGGTTGTGATTTTTTCTGCGTTGTCATTTCTCTTCAAGACTTGTTCAGTGTGAGTTCTCAAATAAGGCTGCAGCATTGTGAATAGTGCATCTCCATGCCTCCCGATGTGAGGCCAGGGCAGACCATTGTTGGTGATCAGTTTGGCGGAGCCTGAGATGTTGTTTCAGGGAGTCCTTGTATTGCTTTTTTGGAGCGCCCCTCTTACACTGACCCATGGCGAGTTCACCATAGCTATAGCAGAGCTTGAAGAAGAAGACAGCATCTATATACATTACCGTATTGATGGTAGCTTGTTTAACTTAAGCCGTCTGAGGGCTCACACTAAGATTCTAAACTATCTAGTCCGTTAGCTGCTCTTCGCTGATGATGCTGCCCTTGTTGCCCACACAGCATACAATTAATACTTCTGGGGGGATGAGGAATTACTACAGCCAAAAAAAAAAAAAAAACACTACAGGCTTCTTTTCAATTTTATTTCAGGGTGCAACATATCAATACATTTAAATATTTTTTTTCCCAGTACACTTGGCACAATTCTTCAACATGGAAATGAAGAAGAGTTCCATTCCCATGACTTCTACCCTTCTGGAAGGAGGGGGCATTCAATAACTGATACACTAGCAAATACAACAGTGGCAGTTTGTGTATTTTAAAAAAAAAAAAATAAGACACGGAGAACTGGGATACATTTCGCCATTCCACATTTGAAGAGAAAAACCCATAATGTTATCAGTGTAAGCCCTCCACCATTACCTGCCTTTTTAAATGTAATGGCCCAAATGTCCTTTGGCATGGCAGCAGGCTGTGTAAAACATCCCTTCTACATTTGATGACCTCACTGCAAAATAGATAGCTGTGCTGATCACACCAAAACAGGCCACCCATTCTGCCTCAGAGGTGAACTTTTATAACTGTGGATGAAACAGCATTCAGTCATCAGTGTCTGCATCTCAATTCATATAGCCAGCTTTGCCTGATTTCTTGTTGATAAGTGTCTTCATGTCATAGGGGGTTTCATTGGTAAGATTTAGTAGAGGAGGTTTGCCATTGCCTTCCTCTGAGAAAGAGTGAATTTCCCAGGGTCATCCTGTGGGCTTCCATGGCTGAGTGGGGAATTGATCCCTGGTCTGCCAAACTAGCTCTAGATTATGATGATGATCTTTTATTTCTATAGCACCATCAATATACATGGTGCTTTACAAGAAAAGGGACAACAAAACAGTTCCCTGCCATCAAGCTTACAATCTTTACAATGATTACTTGAAAACAAATCTCATTACTTTCCATTAAAATTCAGTCCTCACAGATGTTAATAAATTGATTTCTGACTTATCCTTCCACGTAAAGGAAAACACACATAGCCAAAAACAAAACTAAGCTCAACCTCAAAACTACAAAACAAGTTGAGGTTATACTCAAATCAGAAGCATCAACAGAATGACATTAACAACTAAAACAAATCTTAAAACTAGGTTTTATTAAAAGCAGAGGAAAATAAAACAGCCTTTACCAGGCCCCTGAAAGATAAGAGAACACTAGGCAAATAGGCCTGGACATTCTCTACTTACGGAGCCATAACTAAAAGGCCCTGCCTAATTTCTGGGAAGTAAGAGCAGACCCTCTGTGTTTGATCTTAGCACACAGGCAGGGTTTTATGACAGAAGACAGTCCCTGACAAACCCTACCTGGGACCCAGACATTTATGCTTTATTCAGAAGTTTAGAAAGCATGTTGGATCAACACATGAAGAAATAAGTATGCTAACTTTCCCCCACCCCATGTCTCCAGTTTCATTATTCTCAGAGTGACATAAAGAGTTTCCACTACACAAGGAGGCTCTGTTTGTGACTGGGAACCCTGATTTTTTTTTAGGGTTTGAGGTCACATTGTGAGACTCCATATATGGCAAAACTCCTATTCAGATTTGTCACTCCACATGTGAGGAGAACAATGGAATGGGAGGCAGAATAGGACAGGGATAGTGTACTTTCCTCTTTGTGTGTGATTTTACACATTTCTTAAAAGCCTGAAGAGGGATTAACTGATCTTTTTAAAATATAGTAGCCTCAGCCAAATAATTATCAATGGCTGGATGAGACTAATGTATTGACTGGGCTGCATTTAGCATATTTCCAAATATTTATTTTTTTGTTATTCTTATCATTATCAACATGTGTGCCATCTAAAACCACCACTGTAGTAACCATCTCTACATAAACAGAAAATGTAATATAAAAACACAGTTTTTTTCATAGAAAAAATGCATTTTAGACACATTTCATATTATATTCATAAAGACTTCTTTAATAGACCTCTTACTCTAGAAAGATCGTTCTTCAGTTTTTACCAAGGTAAAATGTCATATTGCACAAGATCTCAATGAGATGATTTATACACAAACGTAACATAGTGCATCAGCAGCTTGGATGATCTTCTTTAAGTCATTTTTTCTCAGTTTCTTGGGGGTTTAGACAACTGCTCCACCTAAATTGGAGATTTTTTAAAAAAAGAAATAAATTATTAAATGCATTCATTTATTTGAAGTATGCAATATAGGTACTTTAGTCTTATGTCCAAACTGCAATTTGGTATAAACAGGTCCCACTACCATCCTCCAGATGTTTTTGGACTACAACTCCAAGCATTCCTCACTATTGGCAATGCAGAGTAGCATTGATGGGAGTTGGTCCAACAATATCTGGAGGGCTGCATGCTTCCCATCCCTTTACTAGGGAATGAGCTCCACTGAATACAGTGGGACTTACCTCCCACTGTACTGATATGCCTGGGACTGTACTGGAAGCCCTCCGCTTGTGGAATTACATATACAGGTAAGAGTTTACCAGGAACCCAAGGTCAAAGGGAAGCACTGGAAAAGCTTGGTGTAAGACATAAGCAATCAACCCATATTGGGTTGGGAACCAGATGGTCTCCTTCCCCCACCATTTTTCATGGGCCTCAATGATGATTGAGGGCATGGCTGTGCATGACCAAATTATGAGATGGACCTAATCCACACTGTATGTTGGCTAGGAACCTATCTTCACTCTTCTTCCTCTTTTCCCACCTGATGAAGCGGGAAGAGGAGTGAACTGCTCCCAGCTAGCACCAAAGGACAGGTGAGAGCCACCAGTTTTTATTTTCCCTTTTCCCCTGGGTAGAAGGAGGAACAAAAGCATCTCAGAGAGCCCTTCCAAATCTGGTTTTTTTTTTTTTTTTGTTAATGAAGACACCAACATGCGCTCCAAATACGCGTATATGGAAATTTATACATTCTCTATTTGATTTATTAAAATTAAATCCAATAGTAAAGGGGGAGCTTATCTGCAGAAATTAGCTTTCTATTCTTGCAAGGCATCTGTTTACTCAAATTTCAAATTATGCCCACAGAATATCAAATCAGCATATATGCAGACCTGTAAATTATTGTCTCCTGGTATGCAAATGAGGCTATACTGAAGATAATATGTGCTGTATTTTCTGTTGCCCTCATACAACTCCTTCTAGGGATAGACTTCTCTACTGTGGGATTTTCTCCGTCAGTGGGATTTTTTTCCTTCTATCCACTCCCAAATCTCCCCTAACTATCCACAGGATAGTTAGATGGGTTCAAGGTGAAGAAAAGTAACTATAATTTATATGGGATGCTAATATCTTTGCTCTTAGTACTTAAACTTATTTTTTTAAAACTGAGTGTGCTGGTTTTTAAAAAAAATATATTTTGTGGTTTGTTTGGTTTTTTTGTTGTTGTTGTTTTTTTTACGCTCAACCACTCTCATCCAATAGCCATGTTTTTCCTAGTCTTCTTGAGCACCACTTGGGGGGGGGGGAGGTGAGATATAAAGTCAATGATTGATTGATGATTGATTGATTGTATGACTGAATAACAAATCCAATCTCTAGCCATTTGAATTAGTCTTTCCCATTTGTTAGAGCAGAAGGTTGTTACCTCACTGCTTAAAGCACATTCTATGCATACCTGTGATTCTGAGTTTAGCTCTTCATTGCTCTGATAAGGATAGCATTAGCTAGTCAAAATAACAAATAATGAAACTGTTTTTCCTTATTCCTACTTCAAAGAAAGAGGAATCTATATCATTTTAAACTCAGACTTTATTTTCTGAGTACTTATTTCTTCCAGCAGATGGTAAAACTATTCATATTGGCTTGTACTTGCTAACTTTGCCACATGCATAGCCTAAATTCTTTTCCAGATGTGAGAAAACAGAAACTGTCTGATGAACTCATTACTCTCTTCCTTCAAAGGGACCTGTGTGCTTCACACTGGATAGAAACAGACTTAAAATTTCAAAGGGGTGGGGGTGGGGATTCCTTTGGTTCTCAAATGAAGAGCCAAACTTTATTGCTCTGCTTTTACCACCTTTTATTAGGAATGGATCTATGGCCATTGAGAGGGTGGCCTGATGAACCTAATTTAAGAGCTGATAAATTCTTCCTTGTGAGAGCCAGTATGGTATAGTGATCTTGGGCAAGTCACACTCTCTCAGCCTCAAAGGAATACAATGGCAAACTCCCCCTGAACAAATCTTGCCAAGAAAATGCTGTGATAGGTTACCCTTAGGGTTAGAAATTACTTGAAGGCACACAACAATGTGCTGAGGATGGAGCAGGCTTGTTTTCTGCTGCTCCAGAGACTGGAACACGGAGCAATGGGTGCAAGCTCCAGGAACAGAGATTCCACCTCAACATGAGGAGGAACTTTTTGACAGTAAGAGCTGTTCGGCAGTGGAACGCACTCCCTCGGAGTGTGGTGGGGTCTCCTTCCTTGGAGGTCTTTAAACAGAGGCTGGATGGCCATCTGTCGGGGGTGCTTTGATCGTGATTTCCTGCATGGCAGGGGGTTGGACTGGATGGCCCTCGTGGTCTCTTCCAACTCTGCAATTCTAACAACAACAGAAGCCTTCCTTTCAAGCCATTGGAAGACAAAATACACCCTCTCCCTCACCCCGAATGCTGTTTTTGCTCTTATTTATTATTTTATGTTGCTGTTGTTTGCCTGATGAAGAAATGTTTAGTTCTCAAGGCTTACATAGATAATTTTTGGGGTCAATCTAATTAAGATACTACCACAATATAGACTTTGGAATTTGCCTTATGGTCAGCTAGGCACCCTTGCATTTGTACAATCTATACTGGCTAACGCTGTTATCCTGTATACCTGGAAGTAAGTTCAATTGAGTTCATTGGCACTTATCAGGTAAATGGATATAAGGCTAGCGGCCTAAATGATTTGGTCTAATTCAGGAAAAGATAATTCATCTATCCTGTTTTGAAGTTTTGTTTAGGCAACTTCATCCAGTGAAAGCAATTTTTTAAAGTCTGTTTCTTTTTAAAGTTACAATCAGTTACAGTAGAATACTTATTGCAGTGAGTCTTACCTCTTGGTTTAAAACAGTATCGCTTCTGCTTGTAAGACGTATAGCCAGCTAGTGCCCCAACAGCTAACAGCACCACCACAGCCACAACTGGGGATGTAATTTGAGCTGTCTGACTAGAATCAACTGTGGTGGGAAGAAGAACAACATAGTTTCTACAAAAATACACAGATTTATTCTGTTTTAGAGTGTAGAAAATGGAGTGTCACTTTGGCCCATATTTTCTAGGATATATTGCAAATATGTGCACATTGAAAAACTAGAACAAAAATGGATTCTCTCCAGAGCATAAAAAAAATAATATAATGGGACTGCGAATGACGACTAAAAAATGACTATAGGGAGTCTCATGAGAAGAAGTCTGGCAGTCTCATGAGAAGAAGCAATTATGAGCAAAGAAGAGAATGAACTGGTGGGTGGGGTGGAATAAACTTACTGGTAGGTTGTTGAACAGCCATGACTAAACATGAAGGCATACAAAGTTCAATCATTCTCTTTCACTGTCTTTATTCTAAATTTCTTCCTTTATAATATTGTGCAGTATTTCAAGTGTCAAAGTTAGTGTGCAATTGAAGAAATTTTAGGGGAAAAAATCTTTAAAATAAATATAGATGATCTACATAGGCTACCGTAAATTAAAATATCAAAGAAGAAAGAAAAAAATTAAGTCCCATTGAAATCACTCAGCATGGATCAGATAAAAAGTTAAGTAAGACAAAGTTAAGAACTTAGCTTAAATAAATTCATTTAAAGGGTGGAACCAAATTAGACATTGCAAATTCTATGAATTCTTAAGGCTAAACATTACACATCACATTACCCATCCCATCCTTAAGAAAAGCATGCTTAAATTGCCCAATTGAATGAAAACTAGTTTCCCAGGCACCAATCTAGAGCAGTGATTCTGGTCTGGGGACCCCCAGGTTCCATGATGTCCTCACAGGGGGTCCGTAAAGGCCTGAAGGCTGCTCAGCCCATGTGACAGGAGCCAAGGCAAAGGTTGGCTGGCTGGCTCAATCTGGTCCAGACACAAACTTGCAGGAAGGAGCAGAAGAAAAGTCTTCCCTCCCCCTCCAGTGCCTTTCAGGGAAGGTTTAATGGATGCTGTTGTTTATTGTTGTTGTTGTTGTTAGGGTTTTAAATCTTGAGTTAAGTCTTGGGAGTCCATGGCAACAAAAGATATTTAAAGGAGGTCCCCGGTAAAGAAAAAATTATGAGCCACTGATCTAGAGCTTGTTCCTTATCCAAACCAGGACCCTGCAGCAGTTTCCCTACCAATAGTCACCCCACCTCCAGCTGCTATTTGCACCCAAAATGATATTTTACCTACAAACAGTGACTGCAGAAGATAATAGTACAGTAGTTAGTTTGCAATTGGTTTTTCAATGAGAATGAGTATGACATTCCAGATGGGGTTTTACAGTAGCTTTTTATTCAAAATAAAAGCAGGCAACTTCAGGGTGCATTTAAAAGTATGAATGTTTAGTTTGGTCAATAACATTCCATAAAATGAAAACTCTGTACCAGACTTACCAGTATTCCCACCTTGATCAGAAGAATGTGGTCTCTCTCCTGAAACAGAGGCGATAACATTTTTCCCCCAGGAAAATGTATAACTTCTTTTAATGCTATTGTTACTTTAATTCTATTTTTAATTTTTAATGATATGACTTTAAAGCTCTGTTTTAACCTTTGTAAGCCACCTTCAGTCCTGGATTCAGAAAAAGGCAGGATAATAGTAGCAGTAGTAGCAGTAGTAGTAGTAATATTTACAGAAATGTATTATACTATTTACTTAAAAAAGCTATAGCTCTAATTACAAAATCCACTTAACAAAATAAATGATTTTCTTTTTGCCTTAATGATTGATTGATAATAAGAATTAAGTTGATACTACCAGTTTAAGAGCTATTTTTTTTTGTATAGGCTATGAAATAAGTGCAGCTAAAACTAGTTCTGTCACAGCTTGTGCCTTCTTAACTCAAGATTAGTGGGCACCTGTGGCTCTCCAGATGTTTTGGGCCTATAGCTCGCATCAACCTTAGCTAGGGCTTGGGAGTAAAACTTAGCTTATCAAGATGCACACTCCAAAGTGTGGCCTGTTGGCTTCAGACACAGTGCTTGGAGTGTCTAGAGCAGTGATGGCGAACCTATGACACGTGTGTCAGCACTGACACGCGTAGCCATTTCTGATGACACGCGGCCGCATGTCGAGAAGGATGTTTCACACACCCCACCCTCCCTAAAGTGATGATTGGGGCTTCGAAGCCCCGGTCACCACTTTCCTCCGCCCACCCACCCCCGCCTCCCTAAAGTCTTTTCCTCAAAGTGACACACCACCCGAGTTATGCTCCGTTTTTTGGCAAAGTTTGACACACCAAGCTCAAAAGGTTGCCCATCACTGGTCTAGAGCACTATTCTTTTTCTGAATGATGCTGCCAGCAGCAGGTAGGATCCTATGTTACTCTAAGTGGCAGACAATTTGGTTTTAAAATGAAAAATAAAGATACAGTTTTCCATCTGCTTCATATAGTTACAGTAATCACTGCAACATTCCCCACTTCCAGCAACCTATGAAATTAGTCATGTAACAAGTAACCCAAGGTGGCATTAAACACAAACACACACCTGCACCCAGACATTAATGATAACCATTTACCTTTAGGGCTTGAATTGAACAGTGTAATGAATTCATTTTGAATGTTTTCGGCCCTGGCCAGCCTAACCATTGGTAAGAGACAATGGCAGTCCAAAAACATCTAGAGGACCAAAACTGTGCACCCCTGCTAGATGAAACTTTAAACTACAAAGCAGAAGAGGTACCTAGAGTAAATGCAAGGAACCTGATCCAGGTCAAGATCCTTGCAGAGGGATGGGGGCTTTAACCCCATGATCCCAAACTGGATTGTTGTCCTTCTGCCCCACACCTGCAGTGTTCTATGCCAAACGTATTTGGTTTATTTCAATGGAGTTCTGCCAAACAAACTTTATGAATTAGCCAAAGATCATTAGTTTAGCAGAGTAAAGTTAATTATGAAAATGCAATGACTTCACCAGATTGCAGTACAAAATATTTAATCACTATGAGTTAATTTTAGATAAAAGGAATAGGGAGCAAAACTTGTTCATGTCTCTCCCTTTCATCCCCATTTTTACTGTTCTGAATCATGTTAGCAGGCTATTATATGGAGTTCAGCCCATTTCTTTTTAATTGAACTGCCAGCACAAAACTGGTCAAATCAAATATGACCCTATAGTGGATTTTTACTATTCTTGCAACTCCCTTCACCACACAGTTTTGCATCCCCTCCAGCAACCTCTGGAACATGTTTGAGGTGTACAGGATGTTGCAAAGAAAAAAGGAAATCAGTAAAAAATTCCTCTCCACTCCTTCCTTTCATTGAGGTCTCTGCTGGAGCAAACAACTTTCTAGGAACAGAAAATAAAGAATACACCTCTTTACCCTCTAAGGCAGAGATTGCCAATTTGGACCCTCCAGAATTGTGTGGATGTTAACACCTATAGTCCCTTAACATTGGCATGTTATGTAGGGCTGATGGGAGTGGTGAGTCAAAAAAAAAAAAATAAAAATCTGAAGGGGCATCACAATCTAAGAGATGTCACCATGTTGAGAGACACAGAAGAGGACTTAAGACCAGTTGAAAAAAACTGAATAGCTATACCATACCTGCTGGAGGTAGAGGCTTCCCATCATTGAGATCCAAGTCACTAAAAGCATCTGAAAAGATGAAATTGTGATATTATTCTTTCTCTCCAATTTTTTCCAAGTCCCCCCCTCATCTTGTGCATCTTCAGAAATGATATTTTAAAGACCAATGACTAAGCCAGTATTTTGCACGCAATTTTCTGTTTCATTTATGAAACCTGAAGTCCCCTGTCTTTAATTGTGAAGTGGCCAGCTAGCATCTGTTTGAATCCAATCTCCATCTCCCACCTCAGAAAAACACACGTAAGAGTTTAGTAGCATCTTAAAGACTAACAAGTTAACCATGTTTATGATTAGGTCTTTTCATGTAGAATTCCCCTGGCATGATTTCCAGCCGTAAAAGACCTCTATATGAAAACCTGGATTGCTCCTCTCAAGTGGTGTAGCTAAGTAGGCTAAAGGTCCAACTTAGAATAAGGCAGTTCTTTGGTTCAGGGTGGTGGTCAATGCTTCGCACTTTCCCAACCACCTGTTTCCCTCCCCAGAGCACATTTCCATGTGGCTTTCCCCCCCTCCCCACACCTCGATTTAACATTCATAGTGTGAAATCTAGCAGAAAGAAAATTGACCATTTGGAACCTGGAACTGGTAGACAATGAAAGCATTAAGCAGCCTCTGCCAAGCACTTTTCTAAACCTTTTCTTTTAAAAAAATCCACCACAGCCTGTATTCTACTGTGGCATAACACCCACACAGTCACCAGTTCCACGAGTGGTTGTACATTCCCCACAGTCATGCAAGGAGGTGCTCGACTTCCTTGCATGAACAATTTCAGTCATTGTGAACTTTGGCCCTAGCCGTTTTGAAGAAGGACATGTGTTTGTACATATAGTCATGTCATTAATTCCCTAATTGCATTGTACATACTTCAAGACCAGATCTTCTAACTACCATATCATTGTGGTAAATATGGAGCAGCATAGGAAAAAACACTTTCCCCTTCTTAAACACATTAGGGAAACACATTATCAAAATATTTATTGCAAGAGATTTGCTTCAAAATAGCATTTTGTATTTTCCATTTGAATTTCTATGCCCTCCTGGCTGCAGGAAAGGACATGGAAATAGCTGAAGGTCCCAGTCACCAACCACCATAAGCAATGCATACCCATTAGGGAAGGGGGAAAATACAGAAAATACAAAACTGAAATAAAAATGGCAGGACACCCCCTCCCACAAACACCAAAAGTAGTGACCAGTATACTGTAGATCTGTTGCTGACACTGCTCACATTTGGAGAGAACAGGAATAGTCCACTCTAGTACATCCCCTACATACCACATATGGTGTGGAAAGCTAGGTCACAACATCCCTAAGCCACTGGAAAATATAAAAGATAATTATAGAAATCATTCTATAGCATAGAGTAAGTCTGCAAGCATAGAGGTCTATGCCTGCAGCTGGACCTCACAGAGTTTCAGATTAACAGGTAGGCATTGTGGGTCTGGCTAATGGTGCTATCAACCTTAGGGCAGCTCCAGCAGCATGGCCCCACAGCTCTGTGTGATCTCCCATCACAGAATAAATGCACAAAGATGGCTAAAGCCTAATACTCAAATCAGTAAATCCAAATGACTTGGATTTAAACTACAGTCAGCCCTCTGTATCCACAGATTTGGTATCCATGGATTCCACCATCCACAGCTTGAAAATATTCTTTAAAAATTCCAAGAAGCAAATCTTGATTTTGCCATTTTATGTAGGGGATGCCCTTTTACTATGGCGTTGTCTATAACAGTACTTGAGCATCCAGGATTTTGATATCCACAGGTGGCCCAGGAACCAAACCCAGAAGATATGGAGGACCCACTTAGATTTGGCTTAGATTAGTTTAAGTGACATTAGCACTACTGGTGTAAATCCAAGTAATCCTGTTACTATGCCCTACATCCCCTCCCTAAATATCTCATAACTGGCAATATTAAGATGCTTCACAGGGTCTAGAAGACCAGGGTAGACCAAAAAGTAAAGTCAAATGGAGGTCACAAGGATCTAGGAAGGTGCTGTGGTAAAACACACCCAATATAGGATTAAGCGGAGCCCCTAGTAAACAAAGCCATTAAGGTGTTATGTGCTAATTCCCTCTTGGGCACCCTCAGCAATGAGTTACACATCACAAACAATCAAGTGACCAACACAACCCTTATTCCCAGGAAAATTTCCTCATCACCCCTCCCTGTCCTATGATGCAAGGTTGTCATAAACCCATCAATTCCTATCTCTCAGCCATTAACAGCAATCAGCAAAGTTCAGTTTCCTTTGTCTAAATGGTAGGAAGCCCATTGAAGCTTTGTTCTAAGCACAAATACCCCTTCAGGACATGAAATGCAGTATAAATATTAGTCCACGGACAATAGAAAAGTGTGCCACTGTACCACTGTGGATGACACTCTGCCACTCTTTCTGTCAGCATGCTCCTGGAGCGGACTTCAGTGTTATCCTCAGACTTCCACCTGAGTACTTCGTTCCCCTCTTCAGACTGGTAATGATTACCCTATCTCCCGAATGTATTCCTCTATCCAACCTTTCTGCCTTTACTTTTTCGCTAGCCTTGTGTGGTTCTTGCGAGCATGTTGCATGTCTGAATGCTTTCTGTGTTATTTTCCAATAAAAAACATTTATTTTACTTTAACTGGAATTCTCTGCAACTAGTACTGGTATAAACAGGTGCACAAGGTCCTGAAAGTTGCCTGATCTCTTGCAGCCATCCATATGAGCTAATTCCCCCAATTAACAACTGAGATTTTGGCATCACAGGTGGGCCACCACAGACCCCCATCCCTTTGGTAAAAATCCAAAACCATGGATTTATAGATTTACATCAAGCCTTAAAAAAAAAATTAGAAACACTTACGACCACCAATGCTGCCATGACCACCACTGCTACTTCCACCTCCAATGCTGCCCCCCCCTCCAATGCTGCCACCGCCACCACCAAGTGCATCCCCCAGATGAAAGTCAGAATCTAGAACATATCAAAACATGTTGCAAATGTAGTATCATTGTCATCACATCTTATCAAAAAGCCATCACAAAAGCCATCACATCTTAATGTCCAAATGACCCAGCCTACTGTTTCATATTAATCATACTGAAAATTATAATACTATGACACTGGATAATGTCTTCTAGGATTGCTCTGGTCTTATCAGATGTGTTTGAGGCACCTTTTCATAGGGAAACAAACCCATCAGCATCTCTTAAAATTTAGGAGATACTAATGAGATCCAATAGGGTCTAAAAAGCTATATATTCTGAGAAACTTTCTAAAACTGAGGAGGTGGTGGCAAGAGAGAAGGGAGGGGAAGAGAACTCTAAAATACTAGCTGAAACAGCTGATAACAAAACTATTAAACAAAATAAAAATTAAATGAACTTCCCCCTTTCTAGATCTTAGATCTAAAAATTATTCTTACCATCATTTCCGTAGCCACCTTGTGGTTTAAGATCAGGATAGAGTTTAGGTCTAGAGTTCCCACCTGTTAATGATAAACATTTCCAGAAAGATATTGATGACCATAAGTGAAACATAAATCCAGTTGAATACATCTATTGGAAATCTTTAAGTGGAAATAGATCTTACCATCACTTCCCTGGCCACTTGCATGTGGTTGAAGGTCAGGATATAGATGAGGTCGGGGTTTGTCACCTATAAACATTTCCAAATATGAATTCCATCAGCATGAACTTTTTTTCTTTAGTAAAAGGATCACATTCCCACCGTCTTTTTAAAGGCTAATTTTCATGTAACGTTACAGATCATGGGGTTGCTATGCAGAAAGTTTGCCACGCTTTTTTACTGTGATACAAATGTGACATGAACATTAATGTTTGCACAATTGTAATTTTGGCCAAAATTAACCATACAATTTGTCAGGCTAGACTCATGGGGATCTGTGCAAAACAGGATCCATCTTAGGGCTTTATTACACCAGCCTGTGGTCTTGCAGCAATCTTGTTGTTGAAACAGATGGGAACATACCAGTTTGAAGGCAATCATTATCACACTTCTCTGCATTTGCGTTATTATGCTGCTTCGGAGATCCATGGTCCTGCACTCACTCTTCCACACCATCTCGCTAACTGCACCTTCCTTCCAATTTATGCCCTACCCAACACGTGCGCTTTTCAATCTCATATCCTACCCACAGCACCACCCCTCACTCCTTTTTCCAGACTTCCACCACACTGTATCAGCCAGATCTAAAGCTCCTTCCCAGCCCTCCCCCACTGGTGTTCCTCCTAATCTTCCTCCTCTCAGTCTATCCTATCCACCACACCTCACTCCCTTTTCCAGATTGCCACCATGATGTCTCAGTCAGATCTTAAACCCCTTCCTAGCCCATTGACTTCAACTCCCCACTGGTCTTTCACCTTATCCTTAGAGGAGTGGGAAGCTGAAGTCAATGGGCTAGGAAGGGGTTTAAGATCAGGCTTCTCAGTGATGGCCAGCTGGGAAAGAGAGTGAAGGGTATTGCTGCTGGCACAACGAGAGGCAGAGAGGAAAAGGAGGGGCTGAGGAGGTAGAGTTACGGTATTTAACCAGCAGCTACAAACTCTGTGGTGGGCCAACTGTAAAAGCAACGTCAGCCAGCTTTAAGGACAGGAAGAGGGGGAACTCAATATTGGAACTGCAGCAGAAGGGACCTATTGCACTACCTATCATAGTGGAAAAGCAGTGATATTAAGCACGGGATGAGTCCTTCCTGAATCATTGTTTGCAAAGAAAAGCCAGAGGAGGAGGAGAGGAGCTCCGTACTGGGCAATCATGTCCTCCTTTCTTAACCCTTATTCAGGTATAATGTCTGGATAGGTACAGGAATACAGGCAAGGAGCCAAGGGCTGCAAAACCTGTATTGAGTAAGAATCCTGATAAAGGAGAGTCTCCTTTCATATGGATGCCTCTACTTGCATTCAAGTGCTTTCAGAAATGCCTAGTCAAGGCGAGGATGTGTCTGCCTATATCTGACTATAAGGTTGTAGATAAGAATTGAGATTTATCATGACTATGAAGTATGTAAATTTAAAATTGAAATCCATTTTGGGTTTTTCCCTGAACATTACCAATGGATTAAATGCACAGTTTAATAAGGTCATATCGAACTAAAAAGTTGGAGGAAGACCTGAAGATACTGAAGGGAGCCAGTAACGGGTTTTTCCCAACAGTGAAAAGGTGCACTCTAACAACAATTGAAAGGCAAAGCGGCAATAGGACAGACATGACATAATGTGATAAGTACAGGCTAAAAACACTATTATCCAACTTTCATTTTGATTTACCACCTTTGCGTGATAAAGTCCTTAGACTTTCTGATTGAAAACAGAAAATGCTGTGATTCTTCTACCAACTTTAATAATAAATGGTGAAGCTGGCCAGGTGACTGTAGAGGCCAAAGATTAACATAATGCTATCTTCAGTTCTCATCGGGCATGTTGTTTCCATTTACCAGGTAAGACATTTTGGGCTTTATCAGTACTGTAAAGCTATCCATGTTAAACACACTGGATTTTTTTTTAAGCAACACATTCAATTATCTATATCTTTTGGGCCAGGTCAAACTTTCCTCCCATTGGTGTATTTGTCTCCAGTCAAGCTTCAACAGAGGCCTCCATTTAGTGTGTAATATTGGTTTTACTTTATCTGTGCAGACAATACACCAAAGACATGCCACTTCAAGAAACAAACAGCCAAGGAAAAATAACTAGCTTCTTATATAACTGGCTGCCCAATTTGTGTGTGTGTGTGTAAATTTTTAATCTATAATTCTTGGCCACTAAATCAAAATCATATGATTCTATGATTCTATATAGAAAGTATTCACTTCTGCAGTTAGGACTCTTGCCATGTACATCTATGGAAAGGGAAGACGGGGCGGGGGGGGGGGAAGCATTCAATATCACAACCCAATTTCCAGGCCTCAGCTGCCATCTTGAGGATAATAGTTGTCCCTTCATATTCACTGGGGTTGGGTTCCAGGGTCCCTGTGGATACCAAAATCCGTGAATACTCAAGTCCCAGTATATGCAGTGGCATGGCAAAATGGTGTCCCTTATATAAGATGGCAAAATCATGGTTTGATTTTTTGATTATTATTTTTTAAAGAATATTTTCAAGCTGTGAATACTTAAAACCGTGGATACCAAATCTGTGGATATGGAGGGACAACTGTACTTTTATTCATTCTGTTTCTCTTTGCTAATGCTAATGTAAAATTTATTTTATCTTATTCTCACATAATCCAAAATGACCAAAGGGACATTTGAAAACTACTTTTACAGCTCCATTAGTAGGCTTAGACCCTGCATACACACACCTGAACATTGTGACCTCAGTCATGCATACTCAACTGCAATCTGATACTCACCCACTGGTGGCCTTTTGGTAGCTGGATTAGGCCGCTTGGTAACTAAACCAGAGAAATCAATGTCAGTCTATGGTTAGCTTATCAAGAGAAAATTTATTTATCAAAATATGGCTAAATACCAAATAGCTAGAGCTTTTATTGACATGGCTGAGACTGCAATTCTATCCCCAGTCATCAAGAAGTAAGACCCATCAAACTCAGTGGGACTTACTTTAGAGTAAATATGCATACAATTGCACTGAGGAACATGAACAGAGTTTCTTTTAAAGTACAGAGAATTCAAATGGCTTCACTAGGTTTGTCTTTTGTTATGTAATTTTAATTAACAAATTATTAGTGTTGGATAGCTCTGGAGTCAAACATGCAGTTCAAATGTTGGAAAGAAGATTATGTTTTAAAGTTATGTTTAAGAGAGGGGTTCTTAGGCCAAGATCCAGCTGTGCATAGTGTATTCTGTACACCCCTTGTATTTTTCTCCTGATCTCTACTCCTTTCCATCCCAGAGCTCCTAAAACAGTCTTCCCCTCTCTGTCACTCTCCAAATGTGTTAGACTACAACTACCATCATCTCCAGCCACCATGTATATTCCAACACATCAGATGGGCACCAAGTTGGGTTACACTGCCCGAAAGAACCATCTTTTGAATTCCTTTAAGTCAAAACAAGCAGTTTGTTAATTAGATATATGTATACAAATGCTCTTCAGAAGAGGAAAAAGGTGGGGGAATCGCATAAAGAACACTGTTTGGGGCAGGGACTGGACTTTAAATGTTGTTGAATTGTAATTTCAAGTCCTCACCATTGGCTATTCTGGCTATAACTGATTAAGGATACCACATTCACTTCTTTGAAATTAATATCCATTTAGTAATGGGTGTAAGATGAAAGAGGATTTTATTCTATGTTTTACACAAAAAATAATATTAGATTTATTTATTTTTAGCAACACACTTACCTGTATCAAGAGCGTCAGATAAATCAAAATCATCATTTCCTATCAAAAGAGCACAAACATTAAATCAAGGATTTTAAAAGAACTTGCATACTTTTTTCTTGTGCTAAACTGAATTAACCAACACATACATGCCACATGGTGGTGCTCCTAACAGGCCTTGTGTATTCCATGCAGGCAGCTGTAATGTCTGTGTGAACTTCCTATAAGCTCACTGCTCTTTTGTGGAGAAACTTCACACCATCTGTAGCCACTACTACGAATGTCCACAATGGAGATGGGGATCCTACATGTGGGCTTGTCAAAGGCTTGGGAAAGTTGTTGTTGTTAAATAATAATAATAATAATAATTTATTTATTTATTTATTTATACCCTGCTCTTCAGCCACAAGGCTATCAGAGTGGCTAACAAATTGTTTTAAGCAATAGCTATTTACACATCTAACTGCATTAAACAGTTTCCAATGTGTGTTAGCTAATTGCCCCCACAAGCTGGGTATTCATTTTACCGACCTACGAAAGGATGGAAGGCTGAGTGAACCTTGGAGCCGGCTGGAATCGAACTTGCGACGTGGTGGCTTGCAGTACTGGCATTTAACCACTGCGCCACCAGGGTTATTATTATTATTATTATTATTATTATTTACTCCTGCTACTTTTCCCAGAATCCTCACAACCACCACCACCATTGGACTCTCCTTGATGGGCTCTATACTGTATACCAACTTGTACTATCCAAAGCTTGGGGAAATTACTTTTCCCTCCCTACAACCCTCAGAAACATTCCCAAGCTTTTCATGATACAAGCTGATGCATGGGGAAGCAACTCTTGGTAATCTTGGCATGATGAGTACCAAATACACACCAGCCCAAAATGTAGATTCTGCTGACAGTTTTGAGAACTGCCTTTGGTGATAAAAGCTCCACTTGAAATTTTTCCTTCATGAAAGATGGTATAATTGATGTACACAATTCAAAACAGAGACTCTCTGAAATAAAACATAATAATCTTATTCATAAAAACACACTAAACTCAGTCCCTTGGGATAAACACGAAACTTGTGATGCAGCCTCTTGAGACCAGAAGCCAAGTTGGCCACAGTTCTGAAAAGCTTATTTATACATCTCCAAAGTAAGATTAATAGGATTATTCACAAATAAATATTATTGCTTTTAGCCATTATATCCTCACAAATGCTCCCTAAGGAAAAAGAATGGAGTTTTTGACAATATTAAGGAGAGCACCCATTTGGAATATAAGTAATTGTTCTCTTGAACTCCTTACTTTGCACTTCTTTAGAACCACTAGTCACATCTTTGGCCACAAATCAAGAGAAGTGCAAAGAACTGTGCATACATATAAATACTATAAAATGATTTAGTAACAGTTTTCTTTTTGTCTGTGTTCTGTCTATCACAATCCTATTTAAACAGGTGAGGCATTATGAATGACAAAGTAGTGTGATGCGCAGAAAATGCAGAATACATAAAAGGATCATAAGGTTTTGCCAATGAAATAATTCCACTATAAGTGTCAAAAGAAGTGCTGCTTTTGAAAATCTGCTTAATGTTTCCTTGTATTAGGAGTGGGGTATGTAGCATGGTGGCTGCAGTCAGCTTACCAGGAAAGAGGTAGCCACTTTTAAAAAGAGCCATTACAGTGAAAAGATGAACAGTATTTTTGGTCACTGTCTTGCCATCAGTTTTCTTAGAGATTATTATGTGAGCCTCCCTGAACTGACCACTCTCCCCAAAATGGTAGAGCCATCCTTGTATAACTGGGGATTGATAATTGCATTCAGTTTGGATGAAAGAAAAGCAGCAAGAGTAAAATTTTCTCCTCCATTTTTTTTTAACAATGTCTTCTGAATTGGCAGAATTCAGAATATGATGTGTGTGGGGGGGGACATATTGCACCCCCACCCTGTCATACAGCCAGTGCCATATGAAAGAAACTGGGATTTTTCATATCCCAACAAATACTACTTTTCAATGGATCTATAGTGTCTGGTAAATTGTTGTTGTTGTTCTGTGCCCTCAAGTTGTTTCCAGCTTATGGCAACCCTAAGATAAAGCTATTATGGCATTGTCTTGGCAAGATTTGTTGAGAGAGGGTTTGCCTTTGCCTTTCTCTGAGGTTGAGTGTGACTTGTCCCAGGTCACCCAGTGGGTTTCCATGGCCATGTGGGGATTTGAATCCTGGTCTCCAGAGTCATAATCCAATTCTCAAACCACTACACCACACTGACCAAGTAACCTAAAGTCATTCATGATTGCATTTTTGGTGTGAAGGGATAGTGGTGGTGTTACTAACCAGTCACCAACCAATACATTTTATCTACCCACATCTCTGGAAAAATTATGACACCTCAAAATAAGTCAGAAAGTGGTAAGCCACATTCCCACCATGTGATGCATCTCTCTGGTGTTGACAATCACAACATTACCACAGATAACTAGCCATCGTGCCACCTCCTTAATTATTCTAATATTCTGACTCCATCTCAAGCACAGTTTAATGCACTGATCTGAATGCTGAAGTAAAAAGGAGATTTGAGGGTTGTCTAAACAGCAAAAAATACTCTTCACGGATTGCAAGGAGAATATCACCTGTCGTAATGGCATCCCACATCATGGACTTTATCACACCACACTGTTATAGTGCTATTATTCCACTTTAACTGCTCTGGCTGCCTCCTGTAGAATTCTGGGGTTTGTAGTTTAGTGAGGCCTAAGAGCTCTCTGGCTGAGAATGCTAAATGCCCCTCCCTAAACGGCAAATCCCAGGATTCCACGGGAGGCAGCCATTGCAGTTAAAGTGGAATAATATTGTTATAACAGTGTACTGTAGTGTGCTAATCTCCCATATATCACTATATTCATAAGGAAAGGGGGCTAAATACACCAGATACTCCGCAGGAAAAGCCTTTGCGGCTTTTCCTGGAGTTTAAAAAAAAAAACAGAAGGGGGGATGTGCATTCCTGCTTTTTGGGACAAGTGACTGAACTGATACCCTTTCCCATATGAGCAGGAGCTGAAAGCACAGCAAACACAGATAGCTTCCCTTGCCTGTGATCTACCTTTAAAAAAAAAAGAAAGAAAGAAAAAAACCCATTAAGACAAATTGCAGCTGCCTTGAGTTGCCTTTATTGCGGAGCAATCTACTTCTTTTTGCCTTGTATAGGCAACCCCTTAATGTCCAACAAATTCCATGTAAAAGGTTGAAAATACCTCAGCTCTAGGAACATCCTGTAAACATTGTCCCAGTGCCGGGATATGGAAGCACATTACACTTGAAGCAGCAAGGAATAACTGGAGACTTGTAGGCAGCAAGAGAGTGCAACAAACAAATTAGTAAAAAAAAATAGTCTCTTTCTATTTCCCTATGGAATACCCATACAAACCCAAATAGAGATTATTTTATTGCCTAGCTTTTTTTCCCATGAGACTAAAGTTTGATTTGAACAGGTGAAGAGTATTTTGAACACTCAATTACTCATTCAGATTTATTTTCTAAAAAGGAATTATTCTAAGAACTTGACAACCTGAGGAGGGTTGCTTTCTTAGAGCAGTCTGAGGCTTCTGTGAAAACAGTCCTGAACAACTGAAGAGTAGACTGTTTTTCTATTCCTCTGGGCCTCTGTTGAATTTTGCACTGAAGTGTCTGTATTTTAAAGAGGGGGGAAATGGGATGTGATCTGACTCAAGTGTTTCATTACTGTTTCCCTCTAGACACAGCTATTTTAGCAGTTTATTTTATAATCCCCAAGGCGAAACTGTTACAAGGTGTGGGTTTTGTTTTGTTTTTATTTAAGTGGGTCTACAGCTGAAGCTGAAGAAAAGGCAGGCTTTCAAGGCAAATAGCTGAAGAAAAAATATTGGTATGCACTGAAAAGTAGGATCATAAACTTCTGTCACAAATTCCCCTATCATATTTAGAGGAGTGAGAAAGTGAAAAGAACTATTGCTGTGAGGGGAGAGGGAATGATTTCAATCACATTATATAGGACTAATATACTGGGACTGAAAGCTGGTGGAGGTACAGGTGCAGCAGGAAATACAGAGTGGGAAGGACTCCACTATGCCTTGGAAATCCTTGGGGTCATTCTAGACTTCTATACTAGTTTTAGTTGACTTATCAAGCCAGCCTCACCAGTTCATCTACCGTCCTCTTCAGAGTAACTCTCCAGTAAAACTAATTGTTGGTTAATGTTGTAAGAGCATTTAGTCTTAAAAATGAAATTGAATTCTATGCATCCACTGTCCTTCAAGGACACTGACACCTCACTACTGGCTCACATATTTCTTCAGTGTGTGGTTGCGCACACACTTGGACACCATTTTTAATTGCACACAGCACTTGACCCATTAAACATTCCATGCCTACTGGGCACTTCCAGGTGATGGCTATGGCTGGCTGATGCTCCTCCAGGCTCCGTGTGAGGGGAGGCTTTGATGGCAATGATCACCAGCACAGAGCCATGTCTTGGCCCCGTGAATCCCTCCCTGGATCAATGGGAGACCACCCACAAGTGGAAACCCCGCGACCTGCATCAACCATGGAAATCCCTGAGCCCTGGTGGTGCAGTGGTTAAATGCCGGTACTGCAGCCACAACGTCGTGAGTTCAGTCCTATAGGGCTCTAGGTTGACTCAGCCTTCCATCCTTCCGTAAGTTGGTAAAATGAGTACACAGCTTGTTGGGGGCAATTAGCTAGCACATTGTAAACCGCTTATGGAGTGCTTTGCACTGATAAGAGGTACAGAAATGTAAATGCTATTGCTATTGCTAAATCCAAGCAAGATTGGAGTGGGGGGAGGGGGTTACAGGATACCATCATGCTCACACTGCCAATAGCAAGCCCATAAGGACAATAAGCCTTCTCGCTTTCTTTAATTACCTTTTTATGCAACTTCTGGGATGTATTGATTATAATTAAAGGGATTTTTGATTTTGTAGTGACATTATTTTTGATTCTGTAGTGACCTAAGTGAGTTGCCTCCTTTCTGGATTAAGAAGAGAGACTGTAAGGATTACTTTTAAAAACCATATTGTGTACCCATAAAGTTTAATTGGATGGTGATGTAACTATTTAAATGAATGAGTGCTATAATAACATTAAAATTGGAAGTTGGAAACTTTTTTTCCTTTTCTGTCTTCTTTTTCTGGTCGAAATATGTTGGATTATTCCTAAAAGAGTGAGAGCGCTCATGGGAAAGGGTATTGTTTTAAAGAAGGGATATACTGTATTTGTTGGTGCAACAAAATAATAGATGAGACTGGCATAACTATACTGTAGAGTTATTGCTGGGATTAACTTCCTGACTGTACAAAAGATTTTTGGATATCCTGATCCTAAAGATGCCAATGTTCAATGAAATGAATGAAACACCCTTGGAGGAATGCTTAGAATGTCCAGCTGATTGAGTAATTTGGCAGGAAATAGGCAAGGAGGTGAAATTGGTGAAAGAAATTGCAGACAAAAAGGGGGGGGGATTTTTGAAGAAATTGAAGTATATGCTGTTGGAGAATCTAGCCTGAAGGATGGGGCTCTGGAAATATGTGGAAGTCCAATTTGTAACAGTAGTTTCTGAGATGGAAAATGACTAAGCTGGCTTTCTACTTCCAGAGAAGAATCATGTTGGAATTTGGAAAAGGATCTGGGGAACCTTCTGAGATCAAGGGATTTAAATATCAGAGGAAAGAGTGTGGTTTTAGAAGAATTTGTCAGAAGTAAATATTTTTTACATTAGAGAAGAGATGGTGATCTTAGTGGCCAGAGGAATAGTAAAATAGGAGAAGATTGGAGACTGGTGGCATTTTGCCCATGGAGATGATGTGGAAGTGGGTAGAGTGCCCAAGATTGTGCTTATGGGATAATGTACTCATGTCAATATTTTTTTTTTCGTTTGGATGATTCGTGTCTGATTTTTACAATGGCTGAAATTTTTTTTTTTATGTTTTATTTGTGCTTCAAAAGGTAGACAATCTTAAACTGCATTACATTTACGTTACATTGCATTTATATATATATACACATTCATTCAATTTAATTTACACTTTACAATCATCACTTTACAACCGTCCTAGTCTTTCAATCATCCTAATCTTTCATTACCTCCTCTTTACCTCCATCTTAACTCTTCATTACCTTCTCTTAACTCTTCCCTTCTCCTACCTCTCCATCCATTCTCTTTTTCTTCTATCCCACCCATCCCATCCATACTTTCCCAAAACTTACTCTCACCATCTCACTTGCAATACCTTCCTTCTTTTCATCCATCCTTTTTACTTCCTTTAGTTCCATCCGATCAAGATATCCTTTTTGACTTTTTTCCCCCTTTATCTCCCTTTTTCCTCCTATCTCTAGAAATTTAAATCTCATTATCTTCCTTTACCTATCTTTTAATCATTTGCTTAAAACTTTCTTTCACTTTATATCTTGCTTTCCTTCTAATAAACGGGAAGACAATGGCTGAAATTTGAGGGGAAAAACTCATGTTAAATATAAACATTGATAAGGGATAAATATAAAAGGTTGGTATTATTTGGTGTTGAAAGAATATACGTGGTTCTTTACTATTTGATATAGGATGCTTGGTTTATAACAAAGAAATTATTATGAAAGGATGCCTCTTGGTTATACAGTACAGTTGTCCCTCCACATTCACGGATTTGGCATTCACGGTTTTAAGTATTCATGGCTTGAAAATATTCTTTAAAAATAATAATCCAAAAAGGAAACCTTGATTTTGCCATCTTATATAAGGGACACCATTTTGCTATGCCATTGCATATAATGGGACTTGAGTATTCATGGATTTGGGTATTCATGGGGGGGCGGGTCCTGGAACCAAACCCCAGCGAATGTGAAGGGACAACTGTATTAAATGTAAAAAGGTGGCTTGAAAAATGCAATAAATTAGACATATACATTTGAAAGGTGATTGATGTTCTTAATATATAAAGTTGATTGGTACTTATGCTGGAGTTGTAGAAAATTAGAAGAGGTATTATCTGTAGGGAAATATATTTGGAAGAAGTTGGAAGAGAAGGAGGTACGGTACTGTTTAAAAAATGGGAGATTTCTTATTATAACAGACTGCCTGTTAAAAGAGATTGGTTTAAAGAGTTAAAATAATCCTTTCCTGGTAGTTGATAAGGACTAACAACCTTCTACAAACCTCAGGGCTCCTGGCCTATTCCTTATTGCGTTCCATTTTGGCTCTGTTTCTGTCAGCACCCACCTCCTGATCTTGTAATTACCGGTAGAGGGAGTGGTAGCATCCCTGCACATATACCTTTATTTTCTCTTATATAAGTGAATGGCTACTGTTCAGTGACATAAGAGATTGAGATTGAGAGAGGAGGAGGAGGAAAGAGGGAGAGTGAGGCACTTGATGAAACTGCTGCATTAAGGACAAAATTTGCCCTCTCACTCAAAACTGTTTATGTCCAACTCAAAGGATTCCAGCAGGAAGAGTATAATGTGTGATCTTAATCCCACAAGCTTTGTGGCAGTCGAACCAGGGTTCTGAGGGTCACTAGCAATTTCAATAAGGAGTCTGGGAGAGCAGGTTCTGAAGGTCAAAGCACCAGGATGACATTATTATTATTATTATTATTATTATTATTATTATTATTATTATTATTGCAGGAGTGATGAGATCATTTGCCCCCCTGTTTAAGTATACCTGTTCCTTCCAAGTTTACCTGTAGTTTTCTCAGTAGTGGAAGAAGAAAAAAATAGTTTCCCCAAAATACATTATTGCAAACTCTTCCTCTCTTACAATGCAGAGTATTTGGGGCTAGCAGTTGTAATGCAGTGTATTCCAGAGCAAATTTTAGTCTTGAATCAGCAGGTAAAGCCCATTAGATTTACAAAAGACTGGCTCCTGGCTGAGATAAAACTTCCAGGAGTAGTTTGTTGATATGGATCCATACAGTTGCCTGTTAGATTCTCCTTGGGCCTGTGGCTGGAGGACTCTCATATAAGTGCCTGCACTTCAAACTATACCACTTCCCCTCTGCCCAAAGGTCCTTGTGATATACAAATCATATCTCAACACGTAATCTGCTTGCCATAATGATGATTAGTTTGTATGGCTGAAAGCCAATTCCTAGCATTTCAGAATGACCAGGAAATAGACTCAAGAATGAGGCTGCACAGATAGGCACAGGCCTGTTTGGCAGGAATGCAGCGGGCTCTTCCCATCCACAGTGGTTTGGTTCTGTTCCCCGCTCCCCACACACACACTTCAGATGCAAGAAATGCAGATGCTCTAGTCCCATATTTATTAATGGTAATGTGTGCATGTGGCCATGCGCTGATGTGCCTTTGTGCACGCACCACAATTAGATAATATGGGTCATGGCCACCCACAGATACTCCGATATGTGAATGGCTAGCTCACTGATATGGCAGGTCCACTGTATACCAGAGGGGAAGATGATTTAGTCCTCACCCTAAGACTGTTGCAAAATACACTTAGGACTTTTTCGGATGAGGTTTTATAACGTGAGCAGCCTCGTCCCCATTGTGAGGCTGCTGCACTGCAGGGCATCCCTTTCGGATGACGCTCTCCCCTGCCGATACTGTTGCGTAACCACGAGGACACTGCAACGTTATATTTGGCAGTTTTCTAATCACGATCAACTTTTGTGATTAGAAAACTGACAAATATAATGCTGCAGCATCCTCACTGTTACACAACAGTATCGGCAGAGGATCAGCAGGGGATAGCGTTATCCGAAAGGGACGCCCTGCAGCGCAACAGCCTCGCAACGGGGACAAGGCTGCTCACGTTATAAAACCCCATCCGAAAAAGTCCTTACCTGCATTTGAAGTGAATATTTTCCCACTTCTGAGAGGGAAAAAGTAATCAATGCATTGTGGGATCATGCTGATACCGGACTGTTGTGGCTATGTGCTTCCAAGCTGACTCTGCCATGATGATGCTATCACAGTCCTCCCCACACATACACACCCAGGGGCTTCCATGCCTGAACAGGGATTCAGACCCTGGTCATCCAGAATCCTAGACCAGCACTCAAACTGCTACACCACAGTATCTCTACAGATACCAGATAGTCCTTGCTAAGAGGAATCTGACTGAGAGATGCCATGACTCTTTGCAAAAAGAGATGTATCATACCATGCTGCGGTGGTGGTGGTTAGCAATACACAAGCCCTCTCTCTCTTTTCATAAAGGATAGAGCTATCAATGAGAGACAACGGTGGTATAGTGGTTTGAATGTTGGACTACAATTCTGGAGACCAGGGCTTGAATCTCTGTTTGGCCATGGAAACCCACTGGATTACCTTGGGAAAATCACAGTCTCTCAGCCTCAGAGGAGGGCAAAGGCAAACTCCCTCTGAACAAATCTTGCCAAGAAAACCCCATGATAGGGTCACCTTAGGGTCTCCACAAGTTGGAAATGACTTGAAAACACACAACCACAAGACTATCAATGCTTACTAGCCTGGGCACCTCTGTAACACCTCCAGTGTCAAAAAGAGGGTGCCTCTATATCCTAATTGCTGGATAGAATGAGTGGGAGGGTGCTCCTGTGGTCTTGTTCTCCTTCTGAGTTCTCTAGAGGCATGTGCTAAAATAGAATGCTGGACTAAATATGGTCTTCTTGTATTTTTATATTCCCAATACCCAACCATCCATCACGATAAGTATTTTGCTACACTTCCCCTCCCTCCTTCCCTCCCTCATTAGTAGCTGAAATTATTGAATTAGAGAATGAATCATCAAATTCATGCCACTCAACTTTCTGGAAAATGGAGAAAGCAGTCAGAGAATGTGTTTTGCTCCGCCCAGATGAGAATGCTCTAATTTTAAAATCTGGCATGTTATATATGCAGGTTTGAATAATTACTAGGGATGACCTTTGTTGAGTAAAATCGGTTAACTAATGCCATCATCATGCAAATCAAACCTTTATCATACAAGTGATATGGATTTAATACATCTCATTATGTTCCGTACAGATACACAAAACTAGCTGAGGTCAACAAGGAAATGGTAGGCTTATTTGGAGATTATTACGCTTCTCTTGTGGCCTGATGGGCCAAGCATTACTGGAGTAAACATCACAGCCAAAAATTGTCATCTCACCTAATTAGCAATATGTAGGTATAAGCTAAGATGGATTTTGTGTGTATGTGTGCAAATAGGTATTTGCAGACTTCACAGTAAATTCAAGCCAAGATCCTACATTTCCAGCTTAGCTACAAATGTGTAACTAAGCATAGTCTCCTGTCCCGACCCCTCAAATTTACTTTAACAGCCAGCAGCCATTGGTTGGTTGGTTGGTTTAATATCCCACCTTTCTCCCAGCATACAATATTTTAAAAGCACTATACAATTTTTAAAACCCTCTTTAATACAGAAGTTAAAACACAAACAACATTTCTGAAAAGTTAAAAATAGCATTAAAAGATAAGATGCTTAAAATAAATAAAATAAAAACACTACAACCCCCCCCCACCGTTAAGATCTCTTTCTGCCACAACATACTAAAAACAAAAGCTTCCTTAAATAGAAAGGTTTTTGTCTACTGGTGGAAAGAGAGCAGGGAGGGGGCCAACCAGACTTCCCAGGGAAGGGAGTTCCTTAACTTGGGAGCAACCACTGAGAAGGCTCTCTCTCATGTTCTCACCAGATGTGCCTGGGATGGTGGCATGACCAAGAGAAGGTGTTCTCCTGCAGATCTTAGAGCACACACAGGCTCATATAGGGAGAAACAGTTTTTCAAAAAATCTGGACCCAAGCTATATAGGGCTTTGAAGGTAACAGCCTGCACTTTGAATTCTGCCCAGAAAAGAATCAGCAGCCAGTGTTTCAACAAAGTGGTTATATGATCCCTATAAACTGTCACAGTCATCAACCTGGCTGCAGCATTTTGGACCAGGTGAAGTTTCTGAACAGTTTCCAAAGGCAGCCCCAAGTAGAGTTCATTACAGTAATCCAAACAGGATATAATCAAGGCATGTGTCACCATAGCCAGATCTGATGTCACAAGGAACAGACACAGATGGCACACCAGTTTTAGCTGTGCAAATGCACTCCTGGCCACCAAGGAAACCTGGGCATCCAGGCTCAGAGCTGAGTCTAAGAGAATGCCCAAGAATTGTTTCCAACAATATGTTTTGTTAAGGAAGAAGGCACTGTCAAGGGCAAGTGCCCATGCCAATAATAGGTAAGGTGTGCATGCATGAATCAGGAAGTGGTTAGACCTTTCATTTTTGCCTTTCACTGCAACATGGTACAGAAAATGGGAGCTAACAAAACAAAACAAAAAAACCAAAAGAAGTCATACAGTATAAATTATCTGAAGGGATATGTATCCTATAAAACCTGCCATTCCACATGCAATAATGTTTGTGCATGTGCAAACCAAAGTATCAGAGTTGCATAAAGAGGCTACTCCCTGTATGATGTTTTCCAGAACTAGAAACTCCACATACCAGACTTAATGATTTAATGAGTGCTATGTTTAGAGGCCTGGCACTGTCAAAAATAAGATTCTGGATGCCTAAGATTGCATGGATCATCATCCTTCACCAAACTCAAATAAACTTTATTCTATTGTCATTCTTTTCAGTTATTCACTGTTTGGCTATGTGATAAACTGCAATGTTTGACAAATATCCCAGTTTACAAGGTGGGAAGCACATGGAAAAATTGGGTTCCTGTTATTGATGAATTACCATCATTTATATTAAATAAATTTCAAGGTCTGTGGATCACAAAAATAATTTGTGCAGCAATGTTCAAAATACTAGATCAAGAGTTTGCCATCCTTACAATAAAGGTATATGAATAAACCGCTTGAATTGGTATGAAAGTTATTTTTTTTTAAGCACAAAAGATGCAACTCAACTTGTATCTCTCTTACTTTCGTTGCATGTTACTACTTATGTAGAGCATCCAGTACAGAATAAAACAGGTGTCTCTGAGTCCTTTGTTTCTTTCTCATTATCTAGTACAGTTTAAACTCACTGGGACTTGGACACTCTGATGGGGTGAGGGCAATTAAGATGGTCCATCCCAGGAGTCTCTTGGGGAGTCCTTGTTGCCTTGGCAGGTGATCCTGTTGAAACCCTGGCTGACCTCTGAAATAGGGGAATAGCCAGGGCAGTGGACACGATCACTCCTTATTATTCCCTCTGATGGAGTGGAACCATGCAAGCCCCTGGTTCATTAGGTAGTTGATGGTGATAAAATGAGTGTGATGGAGACTAGAGCATCAATGGTGGACAACTTTGAGAGCATCCAATCAAACATGGGCTAGAGACTAATGGAAAGCTGCTCCATGGTGGTGATGGCTGCAAAGAAATCATTCTTCTCTGTCACCATTGCCTCTGCACAGTGTCATCCAGTGCAGCTGTCTCAAGTAGTCAGGGGCCTTTTATGCTCTGCCCCATAGAAGCACCTTGTAGACTACTCAGCAGTCCACTGTGAAGAATTTCCATGATACCTTGCAGATACAATTGCTTAGATCTGCTCTGACTTGGATGCTGTGGTTGATACAGGTCTGGTGGATGCAGTCTTGGCACCTGCTTGTCCTGTATTATTGAATACATTTCAGTTTGTGCATCCTGAGTATGTGGACAGGATCCTTGGAGAAGTGAGAGCCACCACATGTGCACTGGGTCCTTGCCGTTCCTGGTTTATTAAAGAAGCCAGAGGGGGACTGGCCAAGTGGGTAAGCAAGGTAGAGAATGCCTCACTGTTGCAAGGCAGGGTTCCATCCTGCCAAAAGGAAGCTGTTATTTGGCCTTTTCTTTTTTTAAAAAAGCCCTCCCTGAATCCTACATTAGTAGAAAATTATCAGCCTGTCCCCTTTTGGGGCAAGGCTCTGAAGCATGTTGTAGCCTCCTAGCTCCAGGGATTCCTGGATGAAATTGATTATCTAGATCCATTTCACTCTCGCTTCAAGCCTGGCTATGGAACCTTGGTGGATGACATATGCAGGGAACTAGATGAGGGAGTGTATCCCTGTTGGTTCTGCTGGACCTCTCAGCAGCTTTCAAAACTATCAACCATGGTATCCTTCTGGGACACTATCTGGGATGAGTTTTGAGGACACTGTTTTACAGTGGCTCCATTTATTCCTAGAGGGGCGAACCCAGAAGGTGGTGCTATCTGGCACCCTAGCTCTTGGTCTGTGGTGTCCCTCAGGGCTTCATCTTGTCCCCCATGCTGTTTAACATCTACATGAAACCACTGGGAGTGGTTCTCCAGAGATTTGGGATTCAGTGTCACCAATATGCAGATGACATTCTATCTCTCATTTCCATCTAACTCCAAGGAAGCTGTCTTGGAGCTCAACCAGTGTCTGTTGTAAGTAATGGACTGGATGAGGGCAAAGAAACTGAAGCTTAATCTAGAGAAGACAGACATGCTCCTGCTTAGTTGGGAATTGGGAAATAGGGATTCAACCTGTGCTGGATGGAAATATCAGATTCATACTTTTGGATTCATCCCTGAACAGGCATCTGTTCAAACATTTTTTTCCCATTTTGCCTTATTTGGGAGAGCAAAAGATGATACACAACTGTGCCGCATGAAACACAACAGTAACCTCAGCTGATTTTTCAGACTCACTTGACTTTATTGGAAACATTATGTTTTGGGATTACAACTTGAAGACTCCTCTAGCCAGCATGGCCAGTAGCCATATTGACTGATGGATTCTGGGAGTACAGTCCCCAAACATAATATTTCCCTAGCTCTGTTATTTTTTTTTCCTGGTACAACCTCATCTTTATAACTTTACTTATTAACATTTATAAATTGTGATTCAAGAGGAATCTGAGCATAAGGCTAATCTGCACCCATTTAAAAGTACAAACAAGAAACAATCTGTGAAAATAATACAGTTAAAAACAGTAACAATGAAAATGAAATGTCGGGAGTGCTTTGACAGTGTATTCCTGCATGGCAGGGGGTTGGACTGAATGATCGTTGGGATCTCTTCCAACTCTATGATTCTATGAAATACATGCCAAAATAAGAAATCTCCATTAATTTCCCAAATGCTCAGTGGCATTAAAGTGGCCCAGTGAAAATTAAAATGTTCCCAGCTCTCTGTTAAAGAAAACCAAGACATCCCTCTGAAGTTTACTGTATTGCTTAACTCTAGGGCTGTGCTGCAGAATTTAGCTATTTAGGATTCAGCTATGGAACACACACAAAAAGTGCCTCTGACCACATGCTGTGGGTCCTTCACACAACTGTGTCACTGCAGCTTCCCCCAAAGGCTGTGGCTCAGTGGCAGGGCAAATGCTTTTCACACAAAATATCCTAGGTTTAATACACTGACAGGACCAAACTAGATGAATCAAATGTCTGACTCAATATAAGGCAGCTTCGTACATACATGAAATTAGGAAGCAGAGCTTTTAAGGGCTCAGAAATGTTTCATTTCAGAAATTAAATATTTGAAGTACACCACCATTAACAAATTATCAACCTCATGGAATAAGAAGACTTTATGTCTCACAACTATTGAACCTGAAAAGAACCACATGGCTTCTTACCTGAAACTGTGAGCAGGAGACAACCTGCACCCAAAAGGGCAGCTACCAACTTCATCATGGTCTTGTTATGTTCAGCCTCGTCTCTTCTTACCAGAAACAGTTGAAGATGTTATAGAGCCACAGTTTCAGTGATTTCCTTTCTACTTTTTCAAACTCACTTTGCAGGTATACTTTCCCACTGAAACATGAACAACTTCCTGTCTTGCAGATGTTCTAAATGTTCAACCTCTAAATGTTGCAGATGTTCAGCCTCACAGCCAGAAGTCTGGGAAAGCACCAAAATCCACTCAAAAAATATCCTAGACAAACAAGAAGCAGCTGTATTATGCAACACTAACTCACACATATAGGTACACACACCCAGCTACACCCATTAACCAATGAATAAGAGGCATGCAGGTCAAGAAGTGGGTGGGCCAACTGTTCATAGCCAATCAAAAGGCATGAAGTAACACTTTCCCCAACTTGCCTCCTTTGCCACAGAGAAAACATCCAAGCCTTAGAAATAATTATCATATGATTACACACAGACAAGGTGTGGCATAATACACTTTGTGCTCATCCCTAACAACAAAATGTTTTTCTACGTAGAGATCTCTACCTACATGTAGACATCTTTATCTGGAGAACTGTTGTCATTTACATTTTTCAATGGTTAATGGGGTCTCTCTCGTTAGATTTTGGCAGATAGGATCAGTGCAAAGCCCTATGCTATACACGCACATTACCTGTAAAGAGGTGTCAGAACAAGCCTTGCCATCTGTAGATGTTGTAATGCAAGAACCTGAAATGCTGCCCCCTCCAATGTTTTTCTAATGGAGATCAGAAAGGGTAAATGCTGGATGTTGAGACTCTCTCTCTCTCTCTCTCTCTCTCTCTCTCTCTGTGCGTGTGTGTATATATGTTCCTTGAAGTTGCCTGTCAGCTTATGGTGAACCCATGAATTTCACAGGGTTTTCTTAGGCAAGGAATCTTCAGAGGTGCCAATTCCTTTCTCTGAAATATAGCCTGCAGCACCTGCTATTCATTGGCAGTCTTCCATCCAAGTACTAACCAGGGCTGACCCTGCTTAGCTTCCAGGATCAGATGGGATCTGGTGCCTTATTGAACTGGACAATATACTGTAGTGGAAGAGAAAGAGAACTGAAAGCTAATATATATATTTTTATTTGCATCTACCAGAGCAGATAACAACAAAATGAATTAGCATTACTGTAAAAAAAGCCATTATTATGGTTGTTTGTTATTGTTGAGATTTAGTGGCACTGTAGTGCAGCTGATAACCAGAATTCTCTGCTCTGTGTACAATATATTAAAGAAATATAAAATACAATGAAAGAGTAATTGCAAATAGCAATAATAAAACCAAACTAAAATCAGAAACAAGGAGAAAACATACTACGGTACATAAAACCTAAGCAGAACCAGCACAAAAACAAGAAAATGTTAAGATCTAAAAGTACTAAACTGTTCTTATAATACCTGGAAAAATAAAAAGGTCTTCCTCTGGTGTCAAAAAGACTGTAACATAGGCCAGCCTCTCTGGACTAGGGCATTCCATGGATGAGGTGCCACAGTTGACAAGATCTCATCTCTTGTAACCAGCAGCCTCCTCTTATTTGATGGAAGTACTGTACTTCAGATGATGTAGGGTCTAGGGTCCAGGTCAGTAGATAGGTTTTTAAACAGAGGCTGGATGGCAATCTGTTGGGAATGTTTTGTGTATTCTTGCAGGGCAGGGAGTTGGACTAGATGGCCTTTGTGATCTCTTCCAACTCTATTGTCTCATTTGGGAGGTAGGCAGACAAATCCACCATAAAGCTCCAAAGGGAAACCTTCGGAGCTTTTCCTGGAGTTTTTAAAAAGCTCCATAGGCAATGCGAATGTCCGATCATTTGGGCAGTTTCATTTGTGTTGCTGTGCTGAGGCAGTGCAAGTTGATTGGCTGGACAAGCCTGGGGGTGGGGCTTGCTAACGAGTATGCACCCTCAGCCACCATTTTTCCCTTGCTGGGGACTGGGTAAGAGAGGAGGGCTGTCTCATCCTCTTCTTCCTTCCCTGGTTCCCCCCCTCCCATGCCGTAGCCACCACTGCCAAAACCAAGGCAGATGAGGATGAGAGAGTCCTCCTCCTTTATGCTGCTGTTGTTGTTGTCCCCACAGACCAGGTAAGGAAGGAAGCCTCCCCCGCCCCCCAGCAATTGCTAAGGCAATAAAATGTGAGAGTCTTATTTTTTCACTCATGGCCGCCATCTTGTGGCTAGAGGGCATGCAAAGTTTATGGGGCCTATAAAACCATTAAGACAAGTCGACTTGTCTTTACTGCGGGGCACTTCAGGGTTTTTGGGTATAGACAAGCCCTATGATTCTATATGCATATTTATTTACATATTTATACTGCTACACATCTTATCACTGAAAGTTGTTTGATCATAGTGTGACCATCCATACCGATGTATTTTCCTGCTTTCATTGTTTTAAATCTAACAATTTCAAACTAAGAAACCAGATGGCTGGGGAAGAGGGATGTAGCTAAGTTGTTTATTGTTGTTGTTGCGATGTACCTTTAAGTCAACTCCAACTACTGATGACCCTTTTGGTAACAGGTCCTCATCCTTTGGTAGGAGTACATGGGGTACAGGGGTGAGACAAGAATCACCAGCAAATACAAGGAGGCTGGGGTGGGGTCTGCCTGTACTCTGCTTGTGGTCAGTACCATCAACTGGGGCAGGGCAGGGGGAGGCTCTTTTATCATAGTGTTGGCTGATGTGCTGAAGGAGAAGAAAGGCACCAAGCATGAACTGGTAGGGAGGGTGCTTTGATTTGGACTCCAGCCGGGCATTAAAGCTTCATATCTGGATGGCAGCCAATGCAAGCTGCAACCAGAGTTTGTGCTTATTTTACATATTTATAGCACAGGTGCCTGACCTCCACAATAGACTGTAGAATCTGCAGCATGCCAGCATGTAGCTTTCTTAGAATACACAACCCTGCTGAAGTTTATAGGCAAAGGTTTCCGCCCGCCCCCCCCCCCGCCCCATTGGCAACTCATCCCACACGGTGAGCTTCCACGTTAGACTTGTGAGATCCAAGTATAGAAGAAATAAAATAAGGAGAGCAGCTGAGAGGCATGAAGGAAGGAACTGTAGGAAAGGTGTAACACAGACCTTGAGACACTTTCTGCAACTTAGCTTGAATGGAGAAAGCAGGGTGTGTGTACAACTTACCAGTGGTCACAGTGGCTGGGGGATTCTGGGAATTATAGTCCAAAAAGTGACTTTTGCAGTGTGTGTACACACATGCAGTCCTTGCAATCCAGAGTTTTGGGTAGGGTATACTGAAACTCTGCCAATTGTTGGTTCACTTATGCGTTTTCAACATGAGTCTTGATGTCCATCCATGATTTAGAAACCAAAAACAATACTTATACTTGTTGATTTTTTTAATTCCAAATCCTGTTAATAAAAACTATTCCATTTTGACCCAGCATTAACTATTCCCTTAAATACATGATGACAAAGAAGAGAGAGTTTTAGATTTGTTTATTTAAAAAAGAGAAAGAAATCACAATTAGCTCTTAATTTCCAAATTCTTAGCTCTCACACTCCAAGGTTCCATAACTCTAGTGGAAAATTTAACACAACCAAACAGCTATTGATATACTTTACATTTTTTACCACATAATATACACAACATACCACTGGGATGAACTATGATAAAGATTTTCATTACACAGATTAAAAGCCTGATCATATGTATGTTTATACAGAAGCAAGTACCTTCAATGGAGTTTACTTCTAAATATATATGGAGGACACAAGTTAATTGTGTGTGTGTGCACACAACACATGCATATATTTTTGTGTGTGTATATGCACAAAGATACACACATTTGCAATCTTGGAAGTAAGCTATACTGAATTCTGTGGAACTTTCTTCCAAGTAAAATGTATCGGTTTGGGTTATTGGGCACCAATTCCAAATATACCTCATAGCTTTTGTGACAAAAAGTATGTATGTTCTGGGGTAAAACTTTGATGTTCAGGAATGACACAGGAACATTGTCAGAAAACAGAAGCATTTATATATTAAATGTCAGCATTCCCCCAGGTTACAAAATGAGTACTATAAAATGTATTGTCACTTAATAAAAGCAATTCGCAATCATCTTATACATAACATTTTGCTTCAAAATGCAAATATCCTTATTGAATTAATAAAGACACACATTTGGTGCAGAACATATGTCTATCTCAGTTTAAAAATTCTGATGAAACACTGATCTTTTGTTTACTGTATTACTGTAATGCAAAAATGACAAATTTAAGGCTCCATGCATCAATAGCTAGCTTCTATCCAATTTAAACAGGAAACTGCTAGACTACATTGTTTTGTTCTAGATGTCCATGCATACAGAAATTGCAGTCTGGAGGATAATGTGATTAACTTACATCCATACAGTGCTCAGCTAGATATTATGAGTTACCAGAAACTATCCGTTTGTATCAAACATGTCACAATACTGCTGGTTTCACTGACTAGTGCCAATTTTGGAAATGAAAGCATGGATGCATGGATTCCTTTGGAATTATTCCATCTAATGAAAATAGTAAAGTATGTGTTCCTGATAACCATCACCAAGACTTTTCTTCTCAATGAATGAAATAATATGCAATATTTAGTTTAATCAATTACTTGCTACTGGTAAACTTTATGGCACTTCAGGGTGTTCAGCTTAAGGCATCTGCAATTGAAGAAATAAAGCTCATTATTGGAACTTTGTTATCTATTTGTTGAAAAGAATAATGAAGTAGTCACAAGAATGTTAACTTTTTGTAAATACAAAACCAAGAGCTGGCAGAGCACTTAGGAACAACAGAGGTAAGTCCAATAGTCAGAGGCACATGCTATCACATAGGGGTTGTCTAGTCGAGAAGATATAAAGTGGATTGGTGCACATTATCGCAAATTCGCAGAAGCGCTCATTGGTCTCCATGGTCTTTTGGCAAAATCTATTGTATGCGAAGCTATCCATGTTTGAAGTGCACACGCAACCATGCCTGCAAATCAAGATGGTAGCTGAGAGTACAGCATGTTATTATTTTCCACACATATTGTTGCCTCTGCACAGTATTTATTTTTTACTTGTAAATCAAAGGTGTACAAGTGTGACCTCCCACTTATAAAAAGCTCTTTGGTCTCAGTGCAGCAAAAAAGTGCACACTCAATAACAGAAAACTCAAAAATGGCACTACTGGCTGCTTCCTTGCCAATAAGCAAGCACACTGCCCACACAGCTGACCAATCTGTTCTCCACTTCCCCCCTCACCAATTATGTGCAGTGTCCCAAGATGTCCAGACGTGTAATGATGTGCAACCCCACACATTATTCAAGAAACCTCTAGGAAATCTGCAAAGGCTTTTCCATACAGTAGATGAGCGTTTTGCCCCACCACCACCTTCCAAATACTGCAAATCTTGTTAACAGCATGTTGGGACAAAAGGTATTCTAGTCAAATTCTATGAAGAGTATCTTCATCATCTAGACAATCCCATAATTTTAAGAGGCAATTTTATTCGCTCAGTTTTTGTATTCTATTTCAACACAACTTAGGAGATTATCAGATGTGGCAAAAACCATGTCAGCAGATCACGACAAGAACAGGAAAAAGGGATATTATCAGACTACATCCTTCAGTGTCCTGGGGGTGTAGCACGGTGGTGTGAATAAGGTGTCCCTTTTTATTGGCAGCTTGTGCCCGTCAATGCAAAAGGGAAGCCTTGTCCATGGCAGCACTATGCCCCAGGAATGGCTGAGGACACAGGCATCTGATAATGTCACCCTTTCTGTTCTTCTGCCGTTACACGGCTGGGCATGTGGTTTTCTGTTTCCCTGTGTCTGATAATCTCCTCAGTCTCACTGGCTTTATTACCAGAAGAAGAAAAAAGGAAAGATTGTTATTGTTGTTGTGTGCCCTCAAGTCGTTCCAACTTATGGCGACACTAAGACAAACCTTCCACAAAGTTTTCTTGGCAAAATCTGTTCAGAGGGAGTGTGCCATTGACCTCCTCTGGAGCTGAGAGACTGTGACTTGCCAAAGGCCACCTACTGGGTCTCCATGGCCAAGTGGGGATTTGAACCCTTATCTCCTGAGTTGGGCTAGGGTCCAACACTCAAATCACTAAAACACACTATGGAGGAGATGCTGTAGTTCAATGGCATTTGAAATACATGTTAACATAATATAATATTTTTTGCATTAAAAGGCCCCAAATGCAACATTTACAAGATGTGACTTCTCTTAATATCATTTCCAAGTGATAAAAATTAAGGTGGAAGGCATTTCAATATTCTCACTTCCTATTGTACTGCATAGGAAGGCAAAGGTACAATGTCAGAGTTACTTCAAAATGAAAACAAACATTATACTTCATTACTCCTTGAAAGGCAAAAGAGGCACATATAGGCATATTCCAATATTCTTAATGTGACCCCAAAGAAAGGATATTGCGTGTGGCAATGCAGAAGGAATCAGGGATGATTTTTAATAGCTGGGGTTACCAGGCACAAATTGAAGTCCAGGGATGTTCTCAAAGATCACATTCCAGTAGTGGTCAGGCCCAGAAGCAAAAGGGTGGGACCCAAAATACTTGCCTGCTTTAACTTAAAGGTCTTCCTGCAACAACTACACCTTAGAGAGGCATTTCAACCTTTTATAGTGAGGGAAAAGCACATACAAAAGCTAGGAAGTTACCAAATAATGGTGAGATGGGAAAGGGAGTATTGGCACTAGGACATCTGCAAAGGGCTGAATTGGGATTCCAGGAAAGCCAGATTTGGCTTTGGGCTCTGTGACAATGATAGCCCCAAATGCAAAATTTAACTTCTCCTGTATAAGAGGATGGTTCCACATACACCTATTGGAAGAGGAAGAATTTGGGGCAGTGATGAGGTGAGGACAAGCATGTATCGCCATTCTCAACAACTGTGTGGCCTATTATAAACAGGGGTCTGAAAGAAGGCATGACTTGGATATGTATGTCTGTGCATATTAGATCCAACATTGCACCTGTGCAGCATATAGGGCTTGCCTCAATGCTCAACCTGCCCAATGATATTTTTCTAGTATATGCTAAAATCATCTCCCCTTTTAATGTTCCCACCATGGGGCAAAAAGCAAGATTCCAGACAAAAGCAACGATATCCAACCAGAATGTTTTCAAGCTAATGATTAGTCAATATGCAACTTTGAGTTTCTAAAGAATAAACCAGAGATACATGTAATTTCATTTGTTAAAAACATCCTTCTTCCTTTCAAAAGATGTTTCAACAGGACTCTTTTAATTCTAGTTTTCAGCTTCACTGTTTTGCTGCTTGAAATATATTGTCTTTTTTCAGAGAGATTGGTAGGTTCTCTATCCAGATCTTAGTCTTCTCTTCATTTTAAATTCCACTATGATTTCTGCAAGAGTGTACGTTGAACTAAAAAGAGAAGGAAAAAAGAAAGAAATTGATGTTCCATTTTCTTCTTTTACAAATGCCTGAAATAGAGTGAAACAGACAGGGTGCTACTAGAACTCTCTACAACCTAATCTGTACAGCCTAAGCACGTCTACTTGAACGTTGGAGTATTTTTAGCAGGTCTAACTGCGGGCTGAAATCCCTTCTTTCCCTAGCAGGTAGAGATTATCTCTGCCCCTTCTTTCTCAACTCTGTAAGAGATGTTAGATAGCTAGATGCAAGCTGTCTGTAGTTGGAACTCCTTTTGAGAAAATAGTGGTTTGAAAATGCTGATTGGCACTAGACTTTGCATTTCAAACCAGCATTTAGTTACTAAGTTGATACTACACAAGTCCTCTATTGATCTCCAGGCAAAATACTTAGCACTTGCCATCTTCTATTTCCTAACACACCTACAAGTTAGGTTATACTTGGAAACAGCATAAACTGACTCCAAATCTGACTCTAAATATCTTAGATGTAAATCCAACATTCTACTCACAATCTTGCCATAGCTTTTGGGTTTGCAGGTAACACGAGATCAAAAAATGGGCCATGCTGGATCACACTAAACACCTGAGTATTCCAATATTCTATTCCTACCATAGCCCAAGAGATGCCCCTGGGAAGCTTACAAGCAGGATATGAGTGCAACCATCTCACTTTTGTGTCTCAGCAACAGGTATTGAGAAATATACTGGTTCTGATCCTGGAAGTAGTATATCTTGTGTCAGTGCATTCCACAATCTAACTATATGAAGCCTAACTATATGAAGTTCTTCTTTGTAACTGAACCATTCAGTTGCAGTTGATGACTCCAGGTTCCAGTATAATGAAAAAGGTAAAAAAAAAAAGCTTCTTCATAAACTCTTTCTCCACATCACACCTATTTACATTCAACTCTATCATATCTGCCTTTATCTCCCTCTGCCCCAAGCAAAGTATGCACTCGTGGAGAGTCAAATGAAAAAGTTACCCCATTCTCAAACACCATGTCCCAACAAACTGCAGTCCTGCCTGGCCTCACAAGATAACTCTGTCTCCGCGTACAGTTGTCTGTGTAGAACTTTGGACCACAGCTTCAAGGAGTACAACTACTGAATGGATCTAGATTGGCTTAACAACCAAATCACTCAAGGAAAAATCTGTTACTGAAACCATTTTGTCACCACTCCAGTCTAAGGTTCAAAGCTACCTGCACTCATAGACATCCGTCCTCAGTCATCCTAAGCATCACAAGCCTTTTTGGCTGCTACAATGGTCCTGCATTATGGAAATGGAGCAGACTCTGAAAAAGATCTTTCATCATCATGAATACAAACAAAAGGAAAACTTGCTGCCTTGTGCTTTTATAGGAAGCTTCTTTGTTCTCCACAACAGTTTACCAGCAAAATTAATCTCTCTTGCTTCCAGCTTGCTTTCATACAATTTCAACTCTGTCCAAATTCTGTTAACATCTCCCCAATGCCAGCTCCTGTTAAGCTTTGCTGTATTGTTCTAATCCATGGTCCAAAAATAAGAGGACTGCTGTCAGACTTCCAACACATTCCACTTACATTGCTCAACAACTAGTTGAGTCAATGTAGGCGCTTCCCCCCACAATTGAGAATGCAGTCCTAAATGCACTTTCTAGACATTAAGTTCCATTGAACACAGATGTACTCCTGAGTAGACTGGCAGAAAACTGTGCTGCATACTATTTCTGGCTTCACCCTTGTAACCTTTAGCTTTATCACATACTCCTGATCATCAAGATAATTTATTTTCCATTATTTTCTTCTCACAATTGTTCCCTACACATTTACTTTAGGAATGCCCTTGATTTAAAAATAAACATTCTGAGCTACATTCAACAGTTAACTCTAACTAGAACAACTGCATTGCATCCGGAGAATTTATATTAAGTGTTGACTTACCATCAAGCAGTTAATTCAATATGCCTACTCTAGTTGGGATCAGCAATTAGATTTAGGCTTCTGAAGCTACTTTTCATAATTTTGATGAAACCACCCACAGTAGATGAAAAATGAAGCTGGCAAGCATGGTATCTGAGGGAGGTTCTTTCGCTATCAAATAATTTCTCAGAAGTGTAGTGTTTCCTATTATATTGTATACTTTTGATTTAGCCAGCTATTTATATAGCAGGATTGGGAACCTCTTACAGTCTGAGCTGAGCTCCATTTCAGAAAAATTATTGGCACCACACTCTGCTGTTGAACAGGACCAACAGTGAACCACACACACCAACACATTATACCGTAAAGCTTTAACTGCCAGTATCTAAGCCTTAGGAGAGGCTTATCATGAAGATTGCAGTGAATGGAACAAACTTGATAATAAAGTGCCTGCAACCAGAAACATGGTATAGTAGAGCCAAAAATGTACCTTCCCCACTTTCCCAACATGTGAGACAAAGTAGGGGCAAAACCTGAATTCTGTCTGTGTGATCAAAGCCACATTGGTGTTGTTTTTGTGTGCGTGTGTGTGTGTGTGTTTTTCATGTTTAAGTTAACTGCTGTTTACTGTTGGGAAAAATCTTAGTTCAGTGGCAGAGCACATATGTTGAGCACCACAGATCCCAAGTTCAAGCCCTAGCCCCTCCAGTTAGGGATTGGGAAACTTATGTCTTCAAAGCTGTTTCTGGTGAGCACAGGCATCACCAAAGATGGATCATCTGCCAGACTCATTCTAAGCAACTTCCTAAATTCTTACCGATTTATATAGGAGAAGGAACAAAATACAGCCAATTGTGGTAGTGTGAACTTTGGTATACAACACTATTAAGAATATGAAGCATTTTACAAACGTTGGGTTGGATGCAGATTTTGTTACACTTTTGAGTGAGACCCATTGCAGTCAACTCATAACTAAGTTATGTCCAACTGATTTCAATGAGTCTTAACTATGTGTATAACTGAGTCTGGATCTAACACTTTTTTCCCATAATTTTTTTTAGAAGTCCTGTAAAGTAACCCAATAAACCAAGGACATAATAAAGTGGTTAGTGTTGAGATCTGATTTTCAAAGAACACTTGATGGTTGTGTGAAGGGGAATGATGCAGTCTCTATTACTAAAGTTAAATAGGTCAAGCCCTGTACACTGCCTGGATGGGATATGGCATAGAATCCCATAAATTACCCACACTAAGGACCTTTTCAGATGGTATTTGCCGCATTAGGTCTCGCGAGAGGCACGGCGCTGTCGTGTGGCAGGGGGTCCATTTTGGACACCGCCGTTCTTCTTCTGAAATCATCTGTTTCACTTCCATGAAGGACTGGAAGCGGCCGTGCCATATTTTAATCACGGGCAACTTCCGTGAATAAAATCTGGTGAAATATGGCGCAGCCGCTTTCAATCCTTCACGGAAGTAAAAGATGATTTCGGAAGAGGGACGGCAGCATCCAAAACAGACCCCCTGCCACACAACAGCACCGTGCCTCTAGTGAGACCTCCTAGCGTGGTAAGTACTGTCTGAAAAAGTTCTAAGCTCCTTAGCAAAAGACAGGTGTATAAGCAAGAATTACAATAGTTTAAAAAGACAGTTCTTACCAGGTGGCTCTGTATGAGCTCCTTGTTGGCTTTCCATGTTAACATTCTCTTGATCTACAAACACAAATATTAGTTAATATTCAAATCATGGAATAAGGAACTTTCAGAATTTATTTGGAATGGAAAAAAACCAAGGATCAGGATGAAGATATTAAGAGATGCAAAAGAAAGGGGCGGATTCGGCCTCCCAGATCTAAGATTATATTATCATGCATGTGCACTAGTATGGATAATAGAATGGATAAATCTAAAAGATGATAAATTGTTACAATTAGAGGGTTTTAATCTTAGATTTAGGTGGCACGCATATATGTAGCATAATAAAGCAACCGTCCACAAGGAATTCAGCCATCATTATGTTAGAAGAGCCTTGTTAAGAATTTGGCAAATATATAAGAGGAAGTTATATTTAAGAATACCCTGGTGGATGTCAAACCATGAGGCTTTCTATAAAAAAGAAAATCTATATATGGGAAGGTGGCTGACATATAAAATGAGACTTAAGAAACAAGAAGGTTGACTTGAAATGAAAGCACAAGAGGAGTTAAAAACTGAAGGTATTCCATGTCATTGGTTTTTGTATGAAAAATTTAAAATAGATTCCAAAATAGAAGGTATTGATATAGAAGAGACAGAATGTGATAAAGTCCTATTTGGAGAAAAGAAAAAGATGATTGCAAAAATATATAGTTTATTATTGAAATTGACTCTGGAGACAGAGGTGGTTAAAAATTACATGATCAAATGGGCCCAACAAATAGGTCATGAAATAAAATTAGAAGAGTGGGAAAAAATCTGGAAAGTAAATATCGGTTTTACAAGAAGCTACGCATTAAAAGAAAATGTCTACAAAATGATGAATATGTGGCATCTTACTCCAGAGAGAATGGAAAAAAATTATAAAAACGTACCCAATATATGCTGGAAGTATAAGAAAGCGAAAGGCACTTACATGCATATATCGTGGACTTGTGAAAAGACAAAAAAGTTCTGGTAGGAGATTTATAAAGTAATTGCTAAGACATTAAAAATAGAACTGCCTATAGAACCGGAATTGTCCCTTTTAAATATTCTACATAATTTAAGTCCGAATATCCAAAAGAAATATGGGAGAATATTACTATATGTCATAACTAGATTATTATTTGCCCAGAAGTGAAAAGGGAAAATACTTCCCTCAATTAATGAATGGATAAGGAAGATGAAAAACTTCTATGAAATGGAAAGACTGTCAATAATGTTGGATGAAAAAATGACATGGAAAGATCTGGAAGCTTGGGAAGATATAATGAATTTGGAGGAAAACCTAGAGGAAGAACGAATTAGTAAAATTCCAAATTGGAATATTGGTGTGGAATTTATCAAAATAAAATACCAAATAAAGATGGAAAAGTAGGTTAAATGAAAGGTTGAATAGTAGAAAAGAGGGCAAAATAATATATAGAGTTATAGACCTGAATAATGAAAGAAAGGAAGTCAATATGTGAGGAAGAAGGTATGAAGATGTATGAAGGTGAGAAAGTGAGAAAGAAGATATTTTAGAATAATGAGAAAAATAAATATAATTTATAGGTATCTGGATGTATGAAAGTATGAAAGATTTTGGTATGTATTATATTGATCTTTTTTTCTTTTTGGAAAATGTTATGTTATGTATGTTATATAATTTTAAGTTATATTATTTTAAGGAATGTAAGTTATATTAAGTTATGTTGAGTTAAGTTATGTTATGTTAATGATTTTTTTTAATTAATTTTTTTTTTAAAAAAAACCCCACAAATATTAGTTAAGGGGACTAGCATTTTTGTTCCCAGGAGTATTTGTCTCAGACATTCAATCCAATTCTGTGAAATCCACTTCATCTGTAGGCTTTCAATTGCACTGGGAAACATAAAGATAGTGTAATATCTGGACTGCAGAGAGGAGGGATTGTGTAGCCCTCCAGATGTTGTTGGACTGTAGATTGCAGCATTCCTCACACTGGCTATGCTGGCTAAGGCTGCTGGGAGTTGCAGCCTAACATCATCCAGAGGGTGTTGATTGAGGCCAAGGGTAGGGAATGTTTGGCCTCCCTGCTCTTTTGGATGAAAGCTCCCACAATCCCTCACTACTGGCCATGTTGGATGAGGCTGATGGAGATTGTACACTAAACACATCTGGAGGGTCAAAGATTCTCTAACTCTGATTTAAGTAAAAGCTTAGCTCTTCAATAGAGCTCACCCCCAGTCCCATTTTCACTTATGTCACAGTTTAATGAGGCATTGTAGACAAACATCTGAAAACAACAACAAACATAGTATTTAAATACTTACCACTTTGTTTGAAGCAAAGCTTTTTCTTCTGGTAAGCTATAAAGCTTGACACAGCCCCAGCTATTGCCACTACTACTGAGCTAATTATACCAGCCAGCATTCCTTGAGAACCTGTGAAAAGATTTCCCCCCAGGGTTAATTCTAACTTTATCTCTCAAAAATCATTTACAAAGCTTTGTGGGAGGTTTCTTTTTAAAACAACAACAACAACACAATAGCAGCAGCTGCCAATTAACACAGAAAACATAATGCTGACTCAAAATAAATCCAAGAGTTCAAAAAAGGATTCCTCCCATGTAACAGTATAAAAACAATATACAAAATCTGAAATTCAAGTTTTTGAATACTAGACTGTGGGCTTGTCTACACGAAACTGCTCCACAGTAATAGCAAGTTGTAGCAGCTGCAACCTGTCTTAATGGTTTTATAACCCCCATCAACTTTGCATGCCTGTAGCTGAGAGTGGCTGTGATTGCTTCTGCCGCTGCTGAACTTTTTTCAAAAAAACTATTTCTAAGGTGCACAAAAGCAATATTCCACTTTTCCAAAAAAAGAGAGCAAAAAAGAAGCACAAACCTCCGTTTTATCACCTTAGTGATCACTCACTAAGGCGAAAATCGACCACGGTGGCAGCAGGCGCTTGCCCTTAACCCAGCACCGCCCCCTGTATTCATCCAGCCAATCAGGCTTGCACTTTGTCCTGCATGGAGAAGTGATTCATGTCGAATCGCTTGTCTTAATGAGAGAAAATGTGCATATCTCTGGAGCCTTTTTAAAAAGTTGGGAAAAGCCGCTAAGTCTTTTCTTGAATAGTTTTTGGTCTTTTTGCTCCCCTCCTTCATAATACGATGAGACAATATGGGATACCATTAAGACAGCTTGTTTTCTCAGCAAATTCTGTGAGGCGTATTTTCACCGTGTGGATACCCATTGTAACATCTTAAAATTATTTACTAACTAATACTGCACTATGAGAGAAATGTCCCAACGATGTGCAAAGTTATGCATGAAAGACTATGTTAGAATCAATATTGATTTTTTTTCCCTTTCAAGCTGGAAGCTAGATATTTTTAAGTACAGATTTCATCTCCCTTATTCAGAATTCCAAAATCAGAACTATTCCAAAATCCAAACTAATCCACATGGGTTGCTGAGGTAGAGACACCTTTGCTTTCTGATGGTTCAATGTACACAACCTTTGTTTCATGCAGAAAATTATTAAAAATGTTGTGTATAACATTACTTTCAGGCTGTGTGTATAAGGTGGAAATGAAACATAAATGAATGTTTAGACTTGGGTCCCATCTCCAAGATATCTCATTATGTATACACAAGTATTCCAAAATGTGAACTATTGCAAATTCCAAAATACCTCCGGTCCCAAGCATTTCAGATAAGTGAGACTCAACCACTGATTTCTAGCACCTAAGTATACATACTGTACATACATACATTTAATCTAGCTCAAAATTCCATGCTTTTAAACAATACCGCAGTGAATTTAGCCACTGGTGGGTAGGAAAAGTGTCACAAAAAAGTGGCAAACCACCTTTGCCTGATTACCATTGTTGACACAAGAAATTGCAAATTTTAACATTCACTATTGTTCATCCAGCTTCATAACATTCTCAGCATTTGCTAGCACTGCTAAGGGATGCTGACTCAGCTGTCCACATGGCCACCCACCCAGCACATCGGCCCTGCTGGCCCGATGGGAGTGGGTGGAGTTTGGGGATTTTAAATTGTATTGGTATTTTAATTTTTGTAAGCCGCCCCGATTGTTTTAACAGAGGGGCGTGATAAAAATAAATATTATTATTATTATTATCATCATCATCATCATCATCATCATCATCGCTCTCGGTGCTGCCACTGCTGCCTCACCCACCAGCCTAGCAGCTCCGTCCAAGAGCCTGGCATCTCCCTTCATTGCTGGTGAGGTAAACAGAGGGCACCCGTGTGGTCAATGAGGAGGAGGGAGTGTCGAGCACATGGCACATACCCTTTGCTTACCTCACCAGTCCCAACAGGAGATGCCAGGCTCTTGGATAGAGCTGCTGGACTAGAGGTGAGGTGGTGGTGGAAGTAGCACAGAGGGTGATTGTCCAGCGGGGCTGATGTGGTATCAGCCCGGGGACCATCGCCCTCAGTGCCATCACTGCCACTACCTCACCTCCATGTGAACAATGTTGCACTCTTGCACTGGTGTGTGCGGACACCATTGTGGTCCATCTAGGGCCAGTCCGGAACATAATATTCTGGACTGGCCCTGGATTAAGTGGCTGTTGCAGACAAAACCTTGCTGATTTTTCTGTGTGGGTAGCATGAGTCTTATTTTAAAGGAAAATAACACTCCAGGAAGTACAATTTCATAATTCATACTCCCTGTGCTCCTTGTTTTAAGCAAAGATGTAGTCTAAAAGTACTTGTTCTGCAATTTCAACAGCACCTAACAAGGGCTTTGGAGGGGAAATCAGGTAATGGCCCAACTGAAGTAGCTCACTGTCATGTATTTAGAGCAGAGGTCATCAACTGCCCCATGTCTGGGGGCCACAAACAACCCCTGCTGAGCCTAAGAGTGTAATACTTCTCCCCCACCCCATGTTCCCCAATTCTCTTTTCCAAAATTTTGTTTTCTGGAAGAGGACACTCACACCCTCCAGGAACTATAAGGGAACAATTTTGTCAGGTTTCTGCAGGACCCATACACGGTTTTGGTGTAATAGGAGCCTTCTTTCAAAATTGTTTTGGGAAAGGATCTCTAGAACTAAACTAGCTCTTTGCAGATAAGAACCTGGCCAAAATTATCCCATGGCCCTTATGACTATTTTCCATTTTAAAAACTGGACGGGCACAGTGTGGGACTGTATGCAGTCTATGGGGATGGGAAAAGGCCAGAAGTACTACAGCAGTATTTTTCCCCCATGCAGGACATTCAGTAGAGAAATGTTCCAGGATTAGGTGATAGTATTTTCCATCTTCAAAACATATATTTTGGACTCCACTTTTGTCAAACTTTTATGCTCTCCCTTGGAAGTGAGTTGTATTAATAACAGTTCTGTCAATGTTTGCCTGCACTGGAAAGATAAATGGCAAAGAGAAGACATACAGACAGATGCCCATGCAGTATGATTACTATTTAGTCATCTTGAGCCTCAATCTTGAGAAAAGTCAGGATATGAAGATGAAAAAGAAGAAGAGGAGGAGGTGGAGGAAAAGGAGCAACCGAAACAGGGAGGAGGAGACAGGTGCTACAGTGCAGTTATAGAGATGCAAATGCTAACTATTTTGTAACTGTCTAGAAGTAAAAGTGACATAGCAAGAGCACACAAGCTTACCTTCTGTATTTTCAGTGGAGCCTGAGCCATGTCCACCTAAAGAAAGAGTTCTGTTAGATATACTTATCACTTGCTGTAAGTGCTTTTCACATTTTTAGAAATGTTCTTACACTCTCTCTTTGAGCCTGCTGACTGCCCTGTGTGTATCAAACAACTATCCCTCCTAATATTCATCATGCGTAAAAAAAAGTATTTAGGCCTGTACTAGTTACAGCACCGTTAGAAGGAAAAGAAGTTAACCACAGCTGTAGCAGGCAAGAGCATTCAAACTATGTTCAGTTGTCCCCTTTAGATGTAATCCTATTTCACAGGCACTCCTGCATCAAATGTGCTCACTCACGATGTGTCAAAAATATCATAGCAATATTTAGATGATTAAATCCTAGCTTAACAACTCAAAAGATGCTCAAACCTCGTCCTTTGAGTTGGCCACTTTGCTTCTCATCAGATTACCCTTACTTTTTTTCCTACAAGAGCAGTTTTACTTAACAGAAACTCGAGTTCATGATAACATGAACAAATCAGTTATTTTATTGTTTTAAAGATAATACACATTTTGTATAATCTCACATAATTTGTTCTGTGTTTTAAATTTTGTGTATAAAAGTAATAATGATTACAAGCTGCTGGCTTCTGGAAAAATATCCAGTAAGGTAGGAAATTATGATTGGAGATTATTTTTTTAAAAAATCAGTGTAGGCTATACATGAAGGCTCTCTTGTTTCATATAAATCAATATTGTATATTGTTCTATATATGTCCGCATATGACATTTTTAGTGGAAATAGTGTTATAGAAAATTCCAATATGATGAAATATTGGAATTGAGGTGGAACAGAGATTCGACCTCAACATTAGGAGGAACTTTTTGACAGTAAGAGCTGTTCGGCAGTGGAACACACTCCCTCGGAGTGTGGTAGGGTCTCCTTCCTTGGAGGTCTTTAAACAGAAGCTGGATGGCCATCTGTCGAGGATGCTTTGATCGTGATTTCCTGCATGGCAGGGGGTTGGACTGGATGGCCCTCGTGGTCTCTTCCGACTGCAATTCTATGATTCTATGATTACTCAAAGAAGTCTGCTGAATAGCTTGCAAAGACAGCAATTCATCTCAACTCTTATCATCACCCACTGTTACCCATTAATTTGCAGCTGCCTCATTGAAGAGATACAGCCAGTGCCTTATGCACTTCCCAGGATCTGATCAGGCATCAGACTGCCACACTCTTTAGCTAATCCTCTTTGTTTTACCAAATGATAGGATATGTCTAGGGAAATGGATGAACCAAAGCCTAGGTCTCTTATTTATTTACTGAATCAGCCTACAGTTTCAGAAGGAGGATTTTTAAAAGCACAAAAAGAAAAACAAGTATCGGCAACTCTCTTGAAAACATGAAAACTAGTACCACGACAGCAAGGACTATTAGTCACAAGTCAAAACAAGGAAGAACAATGAATTGTAATTCTTCTACTGATTCTGATGAATATTTTGTAATATCAAATCAAACTTTGGCTCAGCCCACATACCTGCAGAGGGATTAGAAGCACGGCCTAAATTAAGGAACAAAAATTGGGCACAGCAGTATGAGAAGCAAAATCAGCTCATATTATACTCAGGGAAAAAAAAGTAATGAGAAACAAATCATAAGCATCACTTAGCTGTACATGCAAATACATGCATCAAACCAGGGATCAGTTCTAACTATATTTTTGCTTGTTTTGTTTTCAGTAGTTTTATTACAAGGAACTGCTAGACAGATTTTAATGGAAATGTCTTGCAAAATCAGCTGCAAATTAAAATAGAAGGATTAAACAATCTATCATGCACAGTCATTAGAACAGTAAGGAAGATACAATTAAGGAGAACCAAAACAAGGAGTTTCACTCAACATATACAGAGTCTTGCAGAAGTATTCAGACATATATACACACAGCATTTGACTATTACACATTTTGCTGTGTTAAAACCTGGAAATGGAATGGATTCAATTGGCATTGTTACCACTTGATGTCCATAGTAATGTTTATTTAAATTTTCCTCCACAATAAAAATATTTTACACTTTCACAGTGTTGAGTATATTGTGTACATCAAGTGGTAAGAAAGGTAACTAAATCCATTTCAATTCAAGGTTGTAACAAAACAAAATGTGGAAAAGCCAAGGGGGGTGGGTTAATACATCTGCAAAGAACTGTAAATAACAGGATAATTCTTTTTGTTTGCTTGATTGTTTTTAAACATAAATTTCCAGAGGCTAGCAGTGTTAATTTGTTGCAACAAAAACAAAGACTTGTGGTATCTTAGGGTAGCACAATTATTATGACACAAGCTTTTGTGGAGTCAGTTTGCTGGCTTTTCTCAATCTGAGCAGATACTTTTCAGACAGACTTGAAATGTGTTGAAAAGGAGAAGCAGAAAAATAGTAGATGGGCCCTTGAATATGGACAGCATATTATGGAAATGCATGAACAAAACTGGAACAAACATTTCAGTCATATTAGAAAGACAATGTACAGGAAGCCCAAACTAAAAGCAGGTCAGACAGTATGACGGGCAAGCTAGGTAGCTATCACTTAATGTAGTGCTGTTGATGCCTATTTTAGCATAGAGATAACACAATAATTCTCCATGTCTTGTTGTTGTGTGCCTTCACCTCGTTTCCGGCTGACTTATGGCCATCTTAAGGCAAACCTATCCTGGGGTTTTCTCGGCAAAATTTATTCAGTCAGGGTTTGCCTTTGCCTTTTGTTTCCTCTGAGTGTTATTTGCCCAAGGCCACCCAGTGGATTTTTATGGCTGAGTGGGGATTTAAATCCTAGGGCTCAGTTACACGGCAGTTTTTATTGCGATAGTTTGCGCTTTAGTGCTTTTTCGCACCAGTGCCGGGTAGTTTAGATGATTTATTGGGAAATCGGTTGCTGTTTATTTTTCGCTTTCTGGTTCAGACAGGCAAAGGTAGGGGGTGTGGCCTCCCAAGCACATCTGGGGGAAGATGATACGGAGGGAGGGGAAGAGAGAGAGAGAGAAAGTGCTCGGATCTTTCCCTCCTCTGAGGAATGCCTGCTAGTTTTCATGCCTTAGCAAAGGCTAAGGAATGCCTTAGGAATGCCTGCTAGTCTTCATGGCTCTTCTTCTAAAAGCCCGTTCAGCCACGGAGGAGCTATTCCCCCCATCAAGCCCCCCTTCCCCTCACCCACTCTCCCTGTCTTTCTCTCTCACACACACACACACAAATGTGATCAGAGTGAACAGCTGGAGGAGCCCATCACTACTCAATCTCCCTCCCTCCCTCTCTCTCACACAGACATACAGCCAAGCAAGCGGCAGACATCTTGCTGGATTTTTTCCATGGCTGAAAACAACAGGGGTTGGATCTTTTCATTTCAGGCTCCTCTATCTCTTGCAAGGCCACCTCCTCCTTGGACAGCCCAACCAATCACAGTGCAGCTCTGCTGTGACTGTATCGGAAAGATTGCTGGTAGTTCACACAGACTTTTCCGAAATGGTAATTCACACAATCAATAATCTGCTAAGTTGCACTACTTTTCAAAAAAGTCAGGAAAAGTAGTGAAATCTCCTATCATGCTACTTTTGAGTTTTTGAGCTCCCCCCTTCTGAATGAGGCGATATTGTGGCGTGATGTGTGGGAACAATTAGAAATCTTAGCAATTTATTTAAGGGAATATTTTGCTGTGTAAATGGGGCCCTGGTCTCCAGAGTCATAGTAAATGCTCAAATCATTATGCTATGCTGGCTCTCTATGTGTTACAAGATGAAATTGGTAGAGGGGATGGGAGAGGCAAGGAAATCAACTTGTGAAAACTCTAAGTGGACAGGGAACAAAATGTCAATGGAGTTATGAGTCTGGAAAATTCTTGAAGGAAGATAAACAGGGAGTCTACAAAACAGTGAGAATTCTGGGAATGTAGACCTAGGAATATATTCATCTACAAGATGCTGGGAAAGAAAGCAAAATCCTGAGCAAGTATAAAGAGATTAGTTTCCTTTGGCTTCTTAACAGATGTTTTTCAAAACTAGTAATATTGAAAACTATTAACAAAGTCTAAAATGTCTAAATCTCTTTCTTTGAGCCTGCTATCATAAGTAACCTCTCCCTTAACAAACATTATAAGATTGAAAAATTGCTGCAGGTATATTTTTAAGCAGAACATTTGAATGAAAATTAGAGATGCACTGTTTCACATAATGAATAGAAAAAATAGGAAGCCAATCTAAATTCAAAGCTGCAATTAACTTTTTAGACAACTAACAATGGAAAATACATATTTTTCAGCACTTTCATCCTGCCCTGATTCCAACTTGAAATCCAAAAATTATGACACAGATTTGTAACTAGTTACAAATAAGTTGTTACTTGCAATTACGGAGAAATGTAAAGTACTGCATTTAGGGCGGAAAAATGAAATGCATAAATATAGGATGGGAGAGACCTGGCTGAATGAGACTACGTGCGAAAGGGATCTAGGAGTCCTAGTAGACCACAAGTTGAACATGAGCCAACAGTGTGATGCGGCAGCTAAAAAGGCCAATGCAATTTTGGGCTATATCAATAGAAGTATAGTGTCTAGATCAAGGGAAGTAATAGTGCCACTCTATTCTGCCTTGGTCAGACCTCACTTAGAATACTGTGTCCAGTTCTGGGCACCACAATTCAGAAAGGATATTGACAAATTGGAGCGTGTCCAGAGAAGGGCAACTAAAATGGTGAAAGGTCTGGAAACAATGCCTTATGAGGAGAGACTTAGGGAGCTGGGTATGTTTAGCCTGGAAAAAAGACGGTTTAGAGGCGATATGATAGCCCTGTTTAAGTATTTGAAGGGATGTCACGCTGAGGATGGAGCAAGCTTGTTTTCTGCTGCTCCAGAGACTGGAACACGGAGCAATGGGTGCAAGCTCCAGGAACAGAGATTCCACCTCAGCATGAGGAGGAACTTTTTGACAGTAAGAGCTGTTCGGCAGTGGAACACACTCCCTCGGAGCGTGGTGGGGTCTCCTTCCTTGGAGGTCTTTAAACAGAGGCTGGATGGCCATCTGTCGGGGATGCTTTGATTGTGATTTCCTGCGTGGCAGGGGGTTGGACTGGATGGCCCTCGTGGTCTCTTCCAACTCTGCAATTCTATGATTCTATGATTCTATGATTCTAATTAATTCCATTCTCCAGTAACAAAGGCATTGCTATGTTACATTACAAATATAAATTACTGAGGGATAACTTAATTCTTTTTGTGCTGCAACTGTAACTTTCCCAGTGACAGTATTAAAAGACATGGCTGTGTTAGTATATTTCAGTACAAAAAGATAATAAAGGAATCCCTTAGCTGCTTTGTGACTGAGAAAAAGAAATTTCTACCATAAATCTATTTCATCAGATGAAACCTGAAAGCTTATGCTAGATATTTCTTTTTCATAATCTTGGTCTTTTTCTCAGTTTCCATTGTATCTTTTTATAAGTTACATTTATAGTTACCACATGTTGCCAAACTAAATCATGGAGGAGGAATATCACATTGTCCCAGTGCTGCCTTGTGCTGTTGCATGTGCTTTTCACTGTTCTCTGTTGTGGATATTGGGATGAAACATGGTGGGCAGGAAGACTGTATCACAGATCAGTTGCTTGTAACATTCTTAATTTTTTTTTAAAAAAAAATCTATATAATTACTTTTGATAAATGGAAACATGAAAAATTCCTGCTAAAAATTGTACATGTAATGGTAATAATCATGGAAATAATATGGCTGGCTTTGGAACTATAATTGTAACTTTTTATTGTTTAAAATTTGTCAAGGTCATACTTTAAAATATGTTCTACAAATATTTCAATAAAATGATTTCCAAGTAAGATTTTTGATTTAACACCAATATTTTTTTAAAAAAGAAATAAAATAGCCACTAGCATTGTACATCTTATTTCCTAATCAAAATTCTCAATTCACTGGCTTTTTGGCTACCATGCCCCTGCTGAAACAGCTCCACAGGCTGCCAATCTGTTTCCAAGCACAATTCAAAGTGCTGCTTATGACCTATAAAGCCCTATATGGCTCAGGTCCAGGCTATCTGGCAGACCGTATCTCCCTCTATGAACGAGCCTGGGCCCTGAGATCATCAGGAGAGGGCCTTCTCTCAGTCTCACCACTATCTCAAGGATGGCTGGTGGGGACACAAGAGAAGGTGTCTTTAGTAGCTGCCCCTAGACTCTGGAACTCCCTTCCCAGAGAGGCCAGACCAGCCCCCTCCCTGCTGCTCTTCCGGCAGCAGGCCAAAACGTTTGCATTCAAGCAAGCTTTTTAAAACAGAGGCTGTGTGCGCTGTGTGATTTTGCTGGGTTGTTTTTAAAAGTTTTTAATCTTTTAAAAGGTTTTTTAATATTTTAAAGTATATTTTATTCTTTTAAATATCTTGATATTGCTTTTATTATGTAAGCGGTTTAATTCTGTTTTAATATGCACTTTTTGTATATTTTAATTGTGTGTTTTTAAAACTGTGAGCCGCTTTGGGTCCCAGCCCTTGGGGGAGAGGGGGAAGCGAGCTACAACTAAAGATAGTAATATTGAAAAAAGAAGTGTTCCTACAGCATGTAAAACACACATGGTACATGGTATATGTTTTATCAACATTTGCTAAATATAAGACAAACATGCCTAATCAGATCAATGCAGATGTGCAGGAAAAAAATTTAAATACTACATCTCATCTCACCAGTTCACTGCTATAAGGAGGCAAACAAAAAACAACAACCCAGAAACACAAAACCTACAAGTATTTTTGAACACAGTATGTGTTAAAAACTTACCTGCTCCAGGATCAGGTGGAGGCACACCACCCTCATATAAATCGGAATCACTAATTCCTTAAAAGAGAAAATTGTTAAAACAATTTAAAAATAATAATAACAACAATTTAAGATTAAGATATTGGTTCAGAGAGTAGACCAGAGAGACATGGTATAATGTTCTGCCAGGTGGAACTACATCATATCTCCTCCCTCAGCCCCACAAAATTCACCTTTTACCTGCAGCAGCCACCAACCCAATCCAACCACTGAGTGGCTGTTGGAGACCAGGGGGTGAATGAGAAGTGTCTAGCTATGTTCCTATAGCTGGATGCAAACAGTGAGGTATGCTCTGTGACCTCCCAGTGGTCATCTGTAGGTCCCAGAGGATGACATCAGTGTTTCTCTGCCATCCCCTGCTCTCCACCAGCCATTAAATGGCCATGTTAAAGGGGCATAGCATGTGTGGGAGTGTGTCACTGTGCAAAGTTGGTAGAGATTTCAGCAACAACTGAAAAAATGACTCACACAGATGTTGGACTTTGAAAGTCACTAATAGGATGGCAGCCATTTTTTTCTATTATAACATGTACACTATGGTGATCTTGATTCCTTTCTAGCTTTTGCAACCATGGTCAAAATCCTATGTGGTTTTTTTTTTACCAGACATTCCCACTAAACAGAACTTGTTTCCATGTAGTTTTGTTTAAAATAAAGTAGAAAACTTATTGCACTAATAATCAAATACTCATCAAGATAGACAAATACAGTCGGATGCCGGTATGAGCGGAACCAATATCCACAGTTCCAGTTATCCACAGGACACAGAAAGAGGATCATATACCATAATTTATTCCTAGAAAATGCCTAAAGAGGCATCCTCGCTAGACATTTTCTAGGTCCTCCAAGGTAACTCTATGGTATTTAAACCAGAAGTCCCCTTATTTTCAATGGTGTTTGCTGTTATCTGTGGCTTCCGGTATCCAGAGTAAGTCCAGGAACCGAACCCTCACGGATACAGGCATCCAACCGTATACAGTTAAGTCAATGGACTTTCAGAATAGATGTTGGTATCAATGCAGTTGTGTGCTTCATTAGAATTACAGCAATTACCCTTCTAATCCCTTTTATTACACATCTGCTTCAGGAATTCTTTTTAAACAGCTCTACAATTTCCTCAGAGAGGCCTTATGTAGGAGCAATACTGCTTTACCTTTAATCAGGATCACGAGTCACTTCCAATCCTGGTTAAGACTAGAATAGCATCAGTGCATACCTAACACATCAACATCTCCAAAGCCAGCAAAGGAAAAGGAATGGGATGAATTCACAAGATTAAAGAGGAAGATGGCATGCACATGCCTGCAGTCCATCCCCATCCTCCAAATCTTTTAGCTATGGTGAAGATATGAGCAGCACTGAATCTGCACTGGGCCATTAATCTAGGAGAAGATGAAGTCTGGAAACATTTAAAAGGAATGAAGCATAGATGAAACTATTAGCCTTTCTAATCTCATATCACATTTTTGGCTACTGAAACAATGATTGTTCATGTAACAAAAGATATTCCCAACTATATCAAGGGCTGTGATCCTGTAATCAGAAATTCTTGTTTATAAGGAATTCAAAGCATCCCTGCCACACCCTACTGTTATTTCTGAGGTTATTCAAACCTGTTTTCAAGATACTCCACTGATTATCTACTTCTAAACCCAGAGACAACACATCCGTTGGTTTCAAGATAAGAAATATTTGCAATTGAAAATTATTTACTTACTCAAACTCCACCACATAGAGTTTTATTTTAAATACTGCTTATATCTTCCAGCCAAGCTCTGGCCTGTACTTCTCATTAAAATAGATGTAAACAGGCTCTTCTAGACAAAGTTTATATACAGAGCTATCATTTTAGTGAGTCCCAGTTCTCTCCACATTTTGCCCAACTTCCCCAGGCTTCCTGAGACAAAAGACTGCTGAAGCATGCTCAAAACTTTACACTAGTCAAATAAGTATAATCTCTTTTTACAGAGAAAAGCTTTCACGGTGGCTAGTTTAGACACAGAGCCATCACCATGTTAACATTCCTGCAGGCTGCTGCTGCCCCTCCTCCCAATTCAAGGGAAAATATATAAAAAACCCTTTCAGGCATTGGCGGTTAGGAAAAGTGGCACAAAACACTGTAAGACTTTGCAAACCACCTTTACCTGAATACTACTATTCAGACAAGAAATTGCAAATTTTAACATTCACCACTGTCCATCCAGCTTCACAACATCCACAAGAGGATCATGAAGCCTCAACATTTGCTTATCACTGCAGGGAGATGTCTCATGAGAGTTTTCAAGATAATGGATGGAAAGAGAAAAAGAGAATTGACTTCCTTCCCCAGAGATACCAAGGAAAATGCAGAAAAGCATGACATTGCACAGATGTGCCCTAAAGAAGGATTTTCAGAAAATCTTACCCCCAGTGTCACCATGAGTTCCAGGTTTTGGCTGAGGCATTGGTTGATCTGGTTTGTGGGGTTCACCCCCTAGAGGTGGACAGAAATAAGGAACAAGCTCAAAATATTAAAAGTAGAAACAAACTAGACAGCATGGCATTGTCCTTATTTATTAATAATCAATATACTAGACAAGCCCATTCACAATGGCAAAGAAAAGAATTTAAGGCCACAATAAAGACCTGTGTATATACAACTCATACATACACTCCCATGTTACTGTGTCGGTTTCCTGTTCATGAGCTACCCTAGTCTGTCTGTCTGTCTCTCTTCTCCCCTCTCTCTCACACACATTAAGGAATCCTTTAGTTCTTCTTCATGGTCTCTGTGAATCCACACATAAAGGGTTAATCCTGCGCCTGCGCAGTAGCATTCGGAAGTCATTAGAGTCAATAGCCATTAAATTGAGTTTTGGCGGTAATCCCGCCCACCATCCCCTTCAGGCTATATAGGCCCTCCTCGAGCCCGCCATTTTAGTTCCTTTTTTTCCGCCGTGTTAGCAGCACGAGGAACATTGTCAGAGTCTTAGCCTTCGAACTTGGATTCTACCCCCCCCCCCCAATCGGTTTCGCTTTCCTTGTTTCTTTGACCTCGGACTGTCTTCGAGTGGATCTTGGAAATTGGACGGATTTTTCCTCGGTACGACCTCGAAATCGTGAGTGCCCACATTGTTGTTCATAATGGCATCGACGGGCTTCTTTAAAGCATGCCTAACTTGTGGGGCGAAGATGCCCGAGTCGGACGGGCACTCCAACTGCTTGATGTGTCTGGGGGAAAGACACGATGTCTGATCCTGCCGCCACTGCAGCGCCTTCACTCCCCAGGCGAGGAGGAACAGAGAGAAAAGGCTGAAGGCCCAACTGTACGAACATGTGCTCTCGGGCTCGGCCACAGCCACGGCCCCAAGGCCCTCGACGTCCGGCTCATCGCAGCCGCATAAGCAGCCAGCTAAGAAGCCCCCCAAGTCGAAATCCCGGGATCGGGTCACAAGTCCCCGGTAGTCTCCCCTATCAGGGTCAGCCTCTACAAGCTTCGGTCGCCACCGAGGGACACATCCTCAGTGTCTGTAGGGGATAACAGAAAACAAGAGCTGTCGGAGGGCGAGCTCCAAGAACTGGAGCTGAAGATTGTCGAGGTCTCGACGAGCTCGATAGAACAAGAGGGACGGCACCGATCCCGCTCGAGATCGATCACCTCAGTATCGCATCAATCCCACTCACCGCAGACGATTCCATCAGGGTCAGCCTCCCGATCTCGGTCCCACTCACCGCAGCTCACCAAACCGACCACCCCTCGGAGGTCTCCGCGTCGGTCTCGATCCCGCTCTCGGGACCACCACTGCTCTACGGAAAGGTCTCCACAGAGGTCACACACACCCCGTCGGTCCCGCTCCCTGGAGGGGTCACCACATCGGTCCCGTACTCCGTGGCAAACCCGCTCACCGCGCCGGAGCCGTAAGTCCCGCTCCCCAAGACGCCAACACCGATCCCGCTCACTGCGACGCCCTCGATCCCGGTCTGGGTCATCGGCCTCGTACATCTCTGACATGGGGACATCAGAGGAAGAGTGGCTGTGGGAGCGGTACGGCCGTAGGTACTATGACCGTCCTCATAGGTACCACCGGTACCATCCTTTTGGGCACTACTGGGACCCCTACTACGACGACGTCTTTGACCCCTCGCCACGCTACAGGGCTCGAAGACACAGGGAACGCCCACGGTCCCTAACACGCACCCCAGAGAAGGAGCACCACCGCCCCATCACTAGACCACCAACGGAACATACACCCAAGTCAGGGACCGGTACGACTCCGAGCAACTTGGACAAGGAGAAAGAACCGGCCCTGTCGAGATCGCCATCTAGGTCACCTTCCCGGGAGAGACCAATCACGTGCAGCCCCCCCCCCCAAGAGGCTTACCGTCCGGAGCAACAGTACCGCCCAGGCGCCCGGCAACGCCGAGGAGACCGGTCTCGAGGACCCCCTTGGCTCATTCATCAGACTCGGACTCGAGATCCTCTTCTCCATCTCCGAGACTGTCGCCTCGGAAGTGGACTACCCCATATTTGAGGACCTGCAACAAAGGGCACCGTCCCTTCCCTCCTTATCCATCTCACCATACCTACTCCAGGTACTGAAGCTGTCCTGGGATACACCGTCTTCTACACCACCCACATCCAGACGACTAGATCATCTATACCGAGTCTGCACAGACTCTGCGCCATGGCTCTTGATCCACCCAAAACCCAACTCGGTGGTGGTCGAGTCAGCTCAGATGAAGACATCCCAGAGACTGCACTCCACCCCGTCAGACAAGGAGGGCAAAAAGCTGGACGCCATAGGCCGTAAATTCTACTCTTCTGCCTGCCTCCTCACTAAGATGACATCGTATGCGGCCTGCATGGGGGCTTACCAGAAGTTCCTATGGGACGCCTTGTCGGTCCATATCTTGAAGCTGTCTGAGCAGGACCAACGAATAGTCAACTCCTTCAGGGAGGAAGGCTTGGCACTAGCGGGATACCAGCGACAGGTAGCAAAGCACATTGCAGAATGCACGGGCAAGATTGTGGCCAACTCAATTGCGGTTCGCCGTCATGCATGGCTACGATCGTCTGGTCTATCACATACCGCACGTTCCATCATCGAGGACCTTCCTTTCGACGAGCTGGGTCTGTTCCATGCAGACACGGACTCGAAGCTGGAACATGCGGAGAAGATGAGGTCAACGGCCAAGAAATTCGGCCTACCCAGCACCCACCACCCAACGAGGCCACGCCTGCCCTTTCGCAGGACGGATCAGCCTACCGCAAAAGATACAGCCCGCCACCCTCCAGACCACGACAATCCTCTTCAGACCAGCCCCACAAGAGATTCCAACCATTCAAGCCCAAGCCTCAGTTTCCCAAACGGAAATCGGAGTCCTCCAAACAACACGCTTGACTTCGAAGAGCCACTACCACCACCAGACACCAACGCTGCCTCCTCATTCCATACTACACCCTCTCCTGCAGACCGCCTCACAGTGGCATTCCGCTCATGGCAACTCATTACCTCAGACCGTTGGGTCCTGAACATTGTAAGGAGAGGATACTACATAGACTTCGAAGAACTTCCACCTCCGAACCCCCACAGGGTAACCCCACTGTCTCCACCCATCGTAGAAGAGTTCAACAGTCTCCTACAAAAGGGCGCCATCGAGCGAGTCCCCCACTCACACACAGGAGGCCTATTCCTCTCCAGATACTTCATCATCGAAAAGAAGGACGGAGGCGGCCACCCCATCCTAGACCTGCGGGATCTGAACTCATTCATCTGCCCGCAGAAGTTCCGCATGGTTACGCTCCCATCGATACTGCCCTTCCTGAGGTCAGGAGACTGGTTTGCCACCATGGATTTGAAGGACGCTAACTTTCACATCCCAATCGTGCCCTCACACAGGAGATTCCTCACCTTTGCAGTCGGCGGTGCGGCCTTCCAATTCAAGGTTTTACCGTTTGGCCTTTGTACAGCTCCAAGGGTGTTCACAAAGTGCATGGCAGTGGTAGTGGCTTGGCTCAGGCAAAAGGACATAGTGGTGTTCCCATACCTGGACGACTGACTTTTTACGGCCCATTCGGCCAAAAAACTGGACAGAGACATCAGGCTGACCCTCACCTGGCTAGAACGACTGGGACTAGTGATAAACTACGAGAAATCGCACCTTCGCCCCTCTCGGTGCGTCAGGTTTATAGGGGCCTCCCTGGATTCCAGAGTAGGGAGAGCATTCCTACCAGACGACCGGTTCCAAACACTTCGAGCGGCAGTGCTGAAATGCATAAATCGGTGAAGGTCCACGGTGAGAGAGGTGCAACAGACCTTGCAACACCACAGCAGTCACACCCCTCGCACGGCTACACATGATACCCCTTCAGAGTTGGTTCATCGCAAGGTTCAATCCATATGCTCACGGGCCACACAAACTACTGACCATTCCCCGCCCACTCAGGAAATCCCTCCTCTGGTGGACGAACCCACGAGTGGTCCAACAGGGCCTATCATTCAAGCAACTGAACCCCACAAGGACCATCACGACGGATGCGTCCCTGTCAGGTTGGGGAGCACACGCCGAAGGACTGTCCGTCCGGGGCCGCTGGTCATGGAAGGAGAGAACACTGCACATAAACGCTCTGGAACTCCTAGCGGTGTTCAAAGCCGTGAGGGCATTCGAACCCTCCCTGACAGGACAAGTTGTCCAAGTGGCATCAGACAATACCACAACGGTGTTCTACATAAACAAACAAGGAGGAACGCACTCACAGACGCTCCTTCGGCTCACCCTAGAGCTCTGGGACTGGTGCGTGAAGCGGGACATCACACTGTTGGCCATACATGTCCCGGGCCGGACCAACGAGCTGGCAGACGCACTCAGCAGATCGACTGCCAGCAACCACGAATGGGCGATGGACCAACAGACGCTTGCTTCCCTCTTCTCACAATGGGGCACCCCGGCAATCGACCTCTTTGCCTCCAAGGACAATGCAGTGCTCCCACTATTCTGCTCGAGGGGCCGTCGGTCACGGGACAGCCTGGGGGATGCATTTCTATGGCAATGGGAGGGCCCCCTGCTTTACGCCTTTCCCCCCTTTCCTCTCATCCCCAGAGTGATTTCGAAGCTGCACTAGGACAGGGCCAGATGCATCCTGATAACTCCATGGTGGCCCCGACAGCACTGGTTTGCCCCTCTCCTCAGGATGGCACAGGGACAGTACCACCGTCTCCCACAGAAGCCGAACCTCCTGTCAATGGCAGACGGTCGGATCCTCCACCCGGACCTCAATCTGATCAACCCAACAGCATGGCTGATAATACCTTGAATTCTCTCTCAGAAGCAGCAAGGGACATCATCAGAGCAGCGCACCGCCCTTCAACGGTGAGAGCCTACGACTACAAGTGGAAAAGATTTTGCTCTTTCCTAGAAGAAAAAAGGATCCCGCTACACCTAGCAGACTCCTCCAACTTGATGGACTTTCTAGCCTCCTTTTCAGACAAGAACTTCGCAGTCTCTTCAATCAGGAGCTACGTAGCAGCAGTATCCTGGCACTTCCAATGCCTGGGTAAACCATCCTGCTTCAGAGACCCTAAGGTGAAGGCCTTTATCAAGGGCTACACTAACCTACACCCTCCAACATTGGAACCTACCCCGGCCTGGAGCCTGGAGATAGTATTGGCAACCTTATCTAAGGCCCCCTTTGAACCGATAACCACGTGTGATCTACGCCTCCTCTCCATGAAGACGGCTTTCTTGGTTGCAATTACGTCAGCAAGAAGAGCCAGCGAGCTGTGTGCGTTAAGGGTGGACCCCCCTTACATACGCTTTCACAGAGACAAGGTGGTCTTACGGCCGGACATTGCCTTCCTACCCAAAGTGGTATCCTGCTTTCACCTCAACCAGGACATAATACTACCTGACTTCTTTCAACAACCGTCGGATGACAGGCAGCAGTCACTCCACTACCTGGATGTCAGAAGGGCTTTAGCTGTCTACATTGACAGAACCTCACAGATACGGAAGGGCAACAGACTCTTCATCTGCTATGCAGGCCCAAGAAAGGGCGAACCGGTATCTTCGCAGCGTTTCTCGAAGTGGGTAACGGCAACGATCAAACTAGCATACCAAACTGTGAATAAGCAGCTGCCGGACGGCATCCGTGGCCACTCAACCAGAGCTACCTCCACCTCTCCGGCGTTCCTACAAGGGATTCCGATCCAGGACATCTGCAGGGCGGCCACATGGGCAACACCCCTGACTTTTGTCAAAGTGTACAAAGTAGACTCCATCTCGAGAGAGGACGCGGCCTTGGGCCGAGCGGTCCTCATGTCCTGCATTGCGCAACGGACCTGACTGAGTCCATAGATCCTGGACGCGACACCGCACCTACCTCTACTAAGTAAATAAAACGACCCTGATGGGTCCTTCTTCTCTTATCCTGGCTTGGCGTGTGGTGTCTCTTCCTTTCCCTTCTTCTTGGTTTGTAGACAGGACACACCCTCCTCCTAGGTATAAGCTTGCTAATCTACCCTTTATGTGTGGATTCACAGAGACCATGAAGAAGAAGGACAGGTTGCTTACCTGTAACTGTAGTTCTTCAAGTGGTCATCTGTGAATTCACACAATCCCACCCATCCTCCCCTCGGGTGTCCTAGGCTACCTCCTCAAAAAAAAAAAAAAAAAAGCTGCAACTGCGGCTATTCGGAACTAAAATGGCGGGCTCGAGGAGGGCCTATATAGCCTGAAGGGGATGGTGGGCGGGAATACCGCCAAAACTCAATTTAATGGCTATTGACTCTAACGACTTCCGAATGCTACTGTGCAGGCGCAGGATTAACCCTTTATGTGTGAATTCACAGATGACCACTCGAAGAACTACAGTTACAGGTAAGCAACCTGTCCATATCTGACACCTCTGCAGGGACAAAGAACCAAATTCAATGGACTAATTCACAGACTAATTCAAACTGAAAGTTCCTTGATTTCCCTGGAAGATTATTCCAGATTTGGCCAGCAGGCATTCCAAAATTGTATTTTATTCCTGGAATCTGGAAATGACTGGGACCATCTATACAACTGCTCCAAAACATCTTCAGCCAGTATAGTTCAGCTCCTTGATATTCTAATTGAAACAAAGATGATGATTGGAAAACTCAGAGCAAGCATCAATAAAAACAGATTAGAACTCATTTTAGGGCCTACACTAAGCAGGAAAAACACAACACAACAAAACAAAACCCACCCCTCTCCTCTACCCTTGTGGTGAAAGGGATTGTCCAAGCCCAGGAGATCAAGCCATTGAACCCTCCAAGATTCCATTGTGACCAATTTGCAAAATTTGGAATCAGAGATGCCTGTAGTCAGAGGCCTTTTCACACTACATGTTTACAGCATAATGATTCTACTTTAACTGCCACAGCAACATCCTATGGAATCTTGGGCTTTGCAGTTTAGGGACGGGTATTTAGAATTCTCAGTCAGAGAACATTAGTGCCTCCCCAAACTATAAATCTTAGGTTTCCACCATATGCAGCCATGACACTTGAAGTGGAATCATAGTGCTATAATTATGTAGTATGAAAGGGTCCCAGAACATAATCTGTCTTGTGATACATTCTTTTCAGCTTAATTTATTATCTGCTGTGGTATATTTATGATATATTTCTTATCTGAATTGGCAGTGAGAGTAACTTCAAGAATTTCTATCAACAGGTGAAAGAATTTAGTATACAGATTTACAGTTTAGAAATCCGGTTTTAGACTTAAAAGGTGATATATAGATAGATAGATAGATTGATTGATATATAGATATATATATCTTTTTTAATTAATTACTTTATTAAATGTAAGCTTAAGATGAAGATCTAGTGGAGAGAAGGGGCAGGATGGGAACATGCCTCTCTTGTTTATTTTGTAACCACACTATGTAAGATATCTATGATATGTAATAATGAAATAAAAGATATATTATATATATATAAAAAAGGTGAGTCTTCCCTAAAGGGAAAACCCACAAATGTTAATATCTATTTATGTTTTGATAGCTCACATTCTAGGTCACTTAAGACTTAACCTCCCAAATGAACAGTTTTTGTGACTGAAACACAACTGTTCTAATGCCTTTAATTTAGGTACACAGTTCATATATTAACTGAACAATGCTGGGCAGAGGATACCCTTATAAAATAGTGTCCCAGAGCCTGTCTAAAGTATCTTGAGCACATTCTAATGTATTACCAGACCACCATCTGATTATCTGAACTGAAGGCTGACATTTCATCCTATTGCCAATAGCATATAAGACATCATAAAAGACAAACAACACTAGCACATAATCTAACATATATCAGGATGTCAGGAAAAGCCCTGGATTTTATTTAAAAAAAAAACACAGAAGCATGAGGAACATGTTTGTGAGGTGTGAGATCTAAGAGCACAGACAGACATCATACAATACTCTGCCAGGTATAGCCATGCCTAGGATGACATCTCCCAAGAGGGTGGTGTCGCAACTACAGATATATTTATAATATCACAGAATGTGTAAGCCATCTGAACCACAAAGTGTATGTCTTGCACCATGTCAGTTATATTTATTTAAGGTGTACAAAGGCACATCTAAAAAATTACAGAATCCAGTTGGGAATATGTTGGGAGACCTCTAGTACTTACCACCCAAGGCATCTCCTAAGTCAAAGTCATCATCTAAACAAAAAACAAAAACACAAAAAACAATAGTCCATTATCTAACATCTGTCAATCTGGGGTCTCTAATTCAAAAAAATGGTAGAATGATAATGTGCTTCTTATTAAAAGAACAAAAAAAAAAGCATTACTTACTACTCACACACAAACAGAAATCTGCACACATGACAGAAGAGGTGGGAGTATGGACAAAATTATCTCTATCCCTAGCAATTAAGTGATGGAGGAACAATTTTACCAATTTGCTAAATTGTTTTATAAGAGTGCCTTGTGGCACTACTATGCTGATAGTTTACAAGGGTGTTCCTTAAACTAATTTAAAAAAAATACTTGCCAATTCCAGATATGTTGTTTATTTACAAATATTTGTAAATAATTTACATTTGAAGATTTCAAAACAGTTTATAAGAATAAAACAAATAATATAAAAAGGACATAACATCAAGTACACAATATTCACATTATCCATGAAATACAAGGCAGGCTGAACTGCGCTGGGAATGCTTGCAGATCTTCAACTTACACCTAGAATTAATATGAGGGTAAAGAGTTTTTCACATAGAGGATTCTACTATGCTAAGCAATTTACTTAAAACGTCCCATTCCAAACCTGCTTTTGTGCTTAAATAAACCAACTACACATGGAATTATAAAAATTACAGAAAAGTATGAAAGTATTCATATAACCACTAGCAAACACAAAAATACAAAAACAAAAAGTAAGGCAAATTTGGAACCTATTAAGTCTTTCATTCATCAAAATCAAAGCTAAACATTTTCAAACTACACATCAGGCGATGTACTGTGCAACTCTACTCAAATACACTGAAGAATAATTGCACAGGAATATCACACCAGTGGTCCTTTTCTCGTGAAAAGAATACTTGTACTCACCTTGTGGTGGCTTTTTGGCAGGAAGAGTAGGCTTCACTGTTGGGTCTTAGGTATAAAACACACAAAAATTAATACACATTAGAGCAATCAGTTAATAAAGGGGGAGGTGCTAGTCTGCTTTTGGGTAAACAACTGTGTACACCTCCAGTTCTTTTTTCTATTTAAAACAAACTATAATAATAGACTCCTATATAAGGTATGAACCTTTCACCTCCTTTGCCTGATGGGTAAATTAACATCGAAAATTATTAGCCAACAATAATAACCCAAGCTTGGAAACATTACATTTTCTTGAATACAATTCCTTGAATCCCCCAGTCAGCAAGAACACTGTGGAGTTGGACCCTAAAAAGTTATTTTTCAAAGTTTCAGGTAACAGCAGGATTTGTGGAATTCCTTAAAAACTGGTATATCACACATACAAGAAAACAAGTCCTGTCAAAATGAGCTTACACTGCTATCCCATACTCTTCAATTAAAAAGCTTATATCATTGACTTCAAACCTCAGATAAGCAAGCATACAATTGCACTGTAAATCATCTAGCTTAGCAGAGCTTCTTCATTCTTAGTTTCCTATTCTGCCAGCAAGCTAAGCAGTACCTTGGTTTAATTTTTACAAACAAACCAACGAACTCAACATTTGGTTCCCAAAGCAGTTCAGTTCCCAAGCACCTACGTGTTTCTGCTGTTAATAAATATTTAGGAATACAAAATGGTCTGGGAGGACCCAATGGGTTGGTTTTGTGGAAGCTAAGCATATGTGGACCTGACTGGTGTCTAGAAAAGAGATCACCATGTAACCTATTTTGTTCTTTCTAAAGTAGATCTGTAACACTCAAACATTTCAGCATTTCTTGCATCTCCCACATTTCAAATTATTCAGGTTGAAATTGTGTTGTCCCTTGTTGTATAATTATTATGATTCAAAAATTAGTCAAAGGTTTCAGTACTGAATAAGCTCTTCCATCAAGATTAAACAGACTAAAGAGACTATTCAAGAAGAGGGCTAAGATGGGCTATAAACTAAAATCTCTATCATGCTGAGATATTATAGTTGGCCCTCTGTATCCATGGATTCTGCATCCATGAATTCCACCATCCATGGCTTAAAAATACCCCCCCAAAAAATAAATCCAAAAAGCAAACTTTGATTTTGCCATTTTATATAAGAGACACCATTTTACTACATGAACGTAAAAGCAGTACCGTAGCATAGAAAGGGGGAGTTAATTGTTTCACAGTTGAAGTACAGTCAGCCCTGTGGATTCTGCACCCATGGATTCAACCAACCACAGTTCAAAAATATTTTTTAAAAATACATTCCAAAAAAAACGAAACCTTGATTTTGCTGTTTTATACAAAATTATATATATATATATATATATATATATATATATATACTGTATATATTACCACACCATCGTATATAATGGGACTTTAGCACCCATGGATTTTGGTATCCAGGGGGGTCCTAGAACCAACCCCCAGTGGATACCAAGGGCCCACTGTACTTTTACTACATAGCCCACGGTAAGGCTCTTACATACGTTTTAAAAAAGTATAGTTACATACCAGGTCCAAGTGCATCGCCCAGGTCAAAGTCTTGCCCTGTCCAATTAAATAATATCTATTATTATTTTGAATATATGTAAAAGCTTTTATTTTCATTTTAAAATAATCAGAGTAATTTACAATGAAATAGATACAACAAATTGCCAAAAACTTTAGAATGATAATACAATAAAATAACAGAACAATTTATTAAATACTAGGAGCAACTGACAATGTTAACGGTAGAAATAATCAGGAAATAATTGACTTAATTACATTCCAGCACCTGATTATGGTTCTAGTATGATAAGCACAGCACAGGTATACTGTGGTTGGCTTCCTGGCCATGGTTAAAAGGCTCAAACAGAACATTTCAATCATGTTAAGCCTGTTTTCAGGCTACTAATATGCACTAATGCCCATGTGGATGTCCAGGTGAATGAAAGCAAGTTTATGTAGACTACAACTGGGTGGATTTATTTACAAAGCTGAGAGGTCTGTTTCTGTGGAAAGGGTTCAGAGACATTTTCCCATGGATGTTAGCCACTGCATTCATGGTTTTGCATTTTCTCTAATTTTATTTATTATGTCAGCAGATCTCAGGATGGGGTACAACCAAGAGAAGCATTTTGAAAAATGGCTTCAATGAATTTAACAATTGAAATAAATTTTAGTGTATTTTGTATTGCTGGATCTTATTGTTAGCTGCATTTTGTGGTCAACACTCCCCCCAAAAATACTGAAACAAAAGTTCAATGCAGCTAAATGTAAAACAAAAGAACTTCACACTGCTAAGCAGAACAGTCCCTGCATAATAGAAAATTAGTTACCTAGCTCCAGTAAAGTGTGTTGTATATATGGCAAGAGTGAGAAACATACAGTCCTCCAGGTGTTGCTGAACTGTATTTCCTAGCATTCCTCATTGTTGGCTATGCTTACTAGGACTGTTGGATCTGCAGTCCAATATAATCTGGAGGGTCAAGTGATTCCCTGATCTATCACAGGGTTTTTGAAATGAAATGTATACCAAGGTGAACAAAGCCACAAGATCTTACATATATATTAGTTACCAATACAACTTATCCAAACATATTTCAACAACATAGATCTGGATCTGTAGATGCAACATGGTGGTGGGATGCCACTTGACAGTAATCCATAGTCTCAGATTCCAAACCTGAATGAAAATGTCAGAGCTTAGAAAGTTACTTTTCAAACATTAATTTGTTTCTGTGAAGTTATTTCACTGTTTTAAAAGTAATTTGTTGTCACTAGGTATTATGATGTTTTTAAAAGGTAGCTTGCCACATTATTTGTTATTTTTCTGTTACATGTCATTATTTTTGTTTGTTTGTTTTTTAAATTATGATTCATAAAAGGATGGAATAAATACTTCTATCAAAAGTTCCCACATGTCCAAACAGAGATAAGCAGGGGCTGGGTGGACATTTGATATACTCCTCAATATGAAACAGTAAATCCAGTATTCACCACTTTTAAAAGATCACTTCTGCTTAAGCAAACCAGCTATTACTAGGCACCTGGTCACCCAGATCTCTACAAATTCAGTGCAGGCACGTACTACAGAAATAAAGCAATTAATATCTGCTTGTAAATAAAGTTACTGTCACAAGGAAAAGAACAATTTAAAAAATTCACAACAAAGTAAAGAATTGACAACTACAATGAAAAAAATGATTACTACAAGCAATATACCTTGCTTCAGTCAACTGTAATTTTTTTTTATTTATTCTTTTTTATCAACCATTTTCATAGTCTTAACAAAAATTATAATCATTCCTGACTTCCTCACTGAACTGAAGTTTGAAAACAGCTTCACAAAATCTAGTTGTCTTTCAAATCCATCCATAGAAAACACAAAAGTTACTATACCGTTGTCACATATTATACAGGCAATTCTAATTATTTTTTATAACTTAAATCAAATTCAAATTCATCAACCTGCATATTATCAACAGAGACGTTCATCCAGTCAACTGTAATTAGTATTCCCATTCTCCAGTTGCTTAACCCTGCTAAAGATATTACATGCTGACCAGTTAGACCTCCTAGTGCTGATAGTTCATTACTCTGATAGTAATCACTCTGCTGAAAGACATAGTTATCCAAATGTTGGACAGCAGCTCCCATCATTCTTTACCACTGGCAATGCTGGCTTAGATGTTAGGAGTTGCACTCCATCAGCATATGGAGGGCCACATAATTCCCACTCATGCGCCTCTGCTGAAGGGCTCCTCATGAACACAAAGACACCTTTGGTTAGAGATGTGGGTTTTTTAGAAGAAGGAATAGATAGATAGATAGATAGATAGGCTTGCACATGATGAAATGAGATATAAAAAGTGCCCTCTTGTCCTTGCACCAAGGAGTCAGTGGTGTACAAACTGGAATATTAGGAATATTAGCAGTCTTGTAACACTGGTACAGTGAAGGCTTTTACCCAGAAGCCTAGATCTAAGCACTTCTAAGATGCCTGCAACTAATCTAATGTTTGCTCTCAAATTATTCTAGGTAAGGAAGTTTCAACCCTCTACCCAACCCTAATCTAGGATTAATTGCATGACCAAACTCTGGGCCAAAATTGGACTTAGGCCATACCATAAAAATTATTGTTCATTTCTTCTAGGAGTCAGGCAAGGAAGAGAGAGGCAAACAAAGGCAATGAAGGGAGTGTGGTAAGCAACAACAGCAGGAAGAACTTGTGCACTTAATTAAGACAAACACACTATCCAATTTCACGGTATTTTAAAAACTTCATTCAATCAATCAGTATGCAGGTGTTCATGGAAAAAACAATTAACATGTTGCTAAGGTGGGTAAAGTGCTTTTTGATTTTTCAGACTCAAAACGGATGCTTCAGTCATATAGCCACTTCTTTCTGGTACTGTTAATACAGTACTTCAGTGATTCAAGGGGAAACAGAAAAGAATGAGTCTTCATGTACTGGTAAGTTGCTACATGACTATTAAATGTGTCTAACTGGGCAGCACTTCCATTCATCATGCTTAGGCAGCACTTCCCTTAAATAAAGTTAAAAATGGGGGGGGGGCTCATGCCAATGACACTACCACTACCTGGGATGATCTTTCATTTTTGCATGTCAAAAGATAAAATTACTTGGGGAAAAAATAAAATTGCCTCTTCAAAATTCATTTGTCATCTGCAATCTACTGAGCCATAGCATAGGGGTGGGAATTGGGCAATCCTCCAGATGTTGCTGAGCTGTAACTCCCAGCATTCCTGACCATGCTGCCAAGAGCTGTTGGGAATTCAACAGCAGGAGAGCTGGGCAATTACTACCACTGCTGTAAAAGAACACAAAATCCATTGGGTGTGAAAAGTCAGAAAGATGCAGCAGTGGTCACTCTTTCTTCTGATATACAGAAGACTGGAATGTCTTTTGTCATTTTACTTTTGGAATAGATTTGAGGCTTTTTAATGTGAAAGGAATACAAGTATGACTCACATAAGAAGACAGCTTGCAACAACATGAGTCATCTCAAACTGTGCAGAAATTTGCGGGCATCATCCTTCCCAGTGAGTCCAAAACTCTGACAGGATGTTTACCCGTGCTGCCAAGCAGCCTTTTATAATTAGCTCTGCTGCAACATACCATGAAGTTAGTAAGGCTCAATGCTGCACTGCAGTTTCCAGGATGTGTGGGCCAGAAAAAATGTCTCTTTCAAAACACTGCCCAAGCTAGAAAGTAGTTTATGTATAGACTTACAAGATAACGAGACTGTGTTTCTACCTTTCAGACAAACCAGGGAGAACTTATTGTGAATGCTGGAGTGGTGACCTTGAACAGGTCTGACCCTGCATGATGACACCCTCTGTCAGTCATTGTTTAAACCAGCTGTGTTGTCTATTGTGTGCTGGAAAAATGCTAAGTTTAATAGTCAAACAACATGTCAATTTGAAATTTTTAGTAAAATTGAACAAGACACCAACAGAATCTTTTCAAATGCTCACTGAGGCCTACAGGGAAGACTGAATGTCTCCTGCGTAGGGAAGACTGAATGTTTCCTGAATACGGAGTGTGTTTGAGAGGCACAAAAGATTCAGAGAAGATGTGAGAGGGATACGGAAGACAATGAACACCCTGGATGACCTTCCACTTCAAGAACCAAAGAAACAGTGGAAAAAATCAGCCATATTGTTCAAGGAGACTGCTGACTCAGTGGCCAAATGATAGCTGAAGCCGTGAAACATTGACAAAGACACTACGTGGAAAATTTTGCATGAAGATCTCAACATGAAAAAAGTTTGTGCCAAGATGGTCCCTAGGGTTCTCACATCAAGCAAAAAGAGTGCTGCAAGGAAATTTGCACTGACATTCTGTAGCAACGTGAGGCAGACCCAAATCTTTTTCACTTTCTGTGAAGCAGTTTTTGGCCGATAAATGCATTACTACACTTGAACACACTCCGTATTCACCAGATTTGGTACCATGTGACTTTTTTTCTAAAAAAAAACTTTTTTTCTTAAAAAACACTTTTTTTTACTTTTTTTCTAAAGTGAAATCGGTACTTAAATGAACACTTATTGAGTCAATTGATGCAGTAAATGCCAGATGTGTTGAAATAGCTGGCAGAAACTGATCTGTTCCATGCCTTTGACTAGTGGAAAAAATGACTGCATCAGTGTGTGAGTGTGAATGGGGAGTATATTGAAGGGGACAATCATTAGAATTGTAATGCATATAAATAAAGATGGGTCATTGTAGCAGTCTCATTATTTAATAGACAGACCTCATAATCTTATATCTTTATGCAAAACCATCAACCATTTCTAAAATATGGTAGACCAAGAATGTGAAGCAGAGGTGGGCAAGCCTTCAAAACCCAAAGTGGGCTGCACTGAGCCTAGGGAACTGTGGGAAGACTACACAGAAGAGGTTAAAAGTCATTCCAAAAAATCCCTGTTCAGAGGAGTTGAGGCAAAACAAGGTTTAGGAGGACTGCACCTTGTTTTAAAGACAAAACCACTGCTGTTAGAAACTTCCAGGAGTCGAAATATTTTTGACAAAGGGATTTTGAGAGGTGCTTCATGGAATCCTATACTCTCCAACTGTCCTGATTTTGAGGGACAGTCCCAGTTACTCCCAGTCATCCCAATTTCTTAGCTGATTTTAAAATATTTCAGTTTTCTCTCTCCTCCTCTCACTTTCCCCTCTCATCCTCAACTTCAGTTGCTACAAACAAGTTCAAAATGCAAAGTAGTTTGCACTCAATTAACTCATTGGGGGCAGGGGAGGGAGAGGAGAGAAGGCGGCAGAATCTTGTCCTCAATGCTCAGGCAAAAGCAAACTGCTGCAGCCTCTCCTGGCTTTTGCGTTCTTCCTCATTAAAAATTTTTGCCATCTTGATCCCACTCTGATGTTGTATGGCCACACGTGTCTTGATCTTCATCTGTGCAATGTTAGAAGGACTCGGACTCAAGAGCTGCAGAAAAGGAATGGAGGGGAGCATATGCAACCTGTAGACCCTACAAAATCCAACCCATAGCATCTGCTACTTCACTTTCCCCCTCTCTTTTGCCACACTACTACTCAGCCTGATAGATGTAACCACAGAAGATATCTCCACTGTTTCTTCTTACTACACCTTACAGTGCTTCTCATTCCCTTTTTCAAAGAGTAGAAGAGAACAATAGCAGCAATTGTCTCACACTATTCATTTTCTCTTTTTTTCAAACTTCATGTGAATTCCTGCTCTTCCAAATGGTATGCAGCTTCATTGTACTTCCTTCCTTTCCCCACAATATCTCATTTTCAGTTTCAAGTGTAGCTGATCAGAGCATTGTAGAAACAGCTTTCTCAAACTGTAATAAAATTCAATTAATAGCAACTGCTAAATCTCTATCAGATGTGCTCAGGTTTTCCATATTCTCTCAGTTTCTGAGAACTAACATTATTCAGTCAATAGGGATATGGTTTGGCATCCTATGCTGTGATCAGTTCCAGTTTTATGACCACCGGGGAGCTGGATCTCCTTCAATCTTCTTGCCCCACTCTTCTTCCTCCCAATGCATCTTCTCAATCTCCTGTCCTTCCAACAGTGTCTCCCCATCACCCCCTTTCCCAGGGAGTGAGAGGAAGAGGAGTGGGGCAAGAAAGTTGATGGGGTGGGAAGCGGTTTAAAATTTGGCTGCAGCATCACGGTGGCAAGGTGGAAGAGGGAGCGATGGGCTGGTGCTGTTGAAAGAAGAGGAAATTGAGAGGAGGATTGAGAGGGAGAGGAGTGGGGCAGGGAGGTTGATGGGCTGAGACGGGGTTAAAAATCTGGCTAAGACATTAGGGTGGCAAGGTGGGAGAGAGAGTGACAGGTTGGTGCTATTGGCAGAAGTCTGTAGCATGCATGTTTGGGGGGGGGGCTTACGATGTTTGTGTTTTTTCCACTTTTGTGGGGGTTCTGTGGCGGGCCAACTGTAAAAGTTTATGTAACCAACGAGTTCTCTCCTTACAACACTTGCCCAAAACCACTGTGTCAAGCTTGCAAACCAGTTCTGATATTTGTTGTTGTTGTCATCATTGTACTATTAGTTTGTTCAGACTTGGGGATTCCAATATAATGAAATTAATGTTGTTCCCATTCTATTCTAATTCTAAAGAAAGCAGGTTAGAACCACAACAGCCAGTCCATAATTTATTTTAAAATCTGTCTTTTGTGTATGAGCCAAATCGTGTGCCTTGGAATTTTTACTCCTACACAAAGATTTTCAAGTATCACAGCCCTGAAGTCAAAATCTGCATTTCTTCTGCAATACCTGAATGTGAATTAATGTTTGGGGGTTCTTCTAACTACCAAGGCACAAGAGAATCAGGAAATGTCCACATAAGGCTACAACATACGATGCACATTTACAGAATTTGACAGGGTGAAGCTTTTGAGTTTGGGTAGGGCCCACGTTTTGCTGGAAAAGCAGCAAATAGCACCCACCCCCTACCCATCTAAGTCAATGCGTATAGCATAAGGACATTTTTCCAACCCCCCAACTGTAAAAATACAACAAACTAATTAGATACCACTTCTCCTCTGCCGCACTGTGAATCAGTCTTTGGATCACAATGGTGCATGGCTCCTTCTGATTAAAAGAAGGCTGGTCAAGGTGGGTGGGTCCAGGGGACAATTTTGCCTCCTTCCCACCTATCTTATGTTCCCTCTGAATTTTCTGAAACACTTTGTTTAAAATTTAACATTCTGTTTAGTGATCCCGCATTTACTTCTGTTTTTTTAAAAGACTTAAAACACATTCTTTTCACTAATGCAAGGCTCTATGTCTTGCTTTAAAGAATGGCCACTCTCAGAGTTTTCCAAGAATTTCGGGAAGAAGCCTCAAACAACAAAAGCAGGTGGTATCATATGCAGTATGCCAACCACCTTTGCTTTGTCCCCTCTCAAATCCAATTTAATGAATATGCTTTCAAGTTTTAAAAACTCTAAAATGAAACAGGTCCATTTGCTTGTTATGCACAGCTTACAAAGCATCTGGCATAAGCTGTTGTTTTCCTGCCTTTCTAATCCATTTCCTTTCACATTGTCTCTATTGAGTCAAGGATCCAAATGGTATTATCACATAGAAATGAATAAAAACAAAGAAAACTGTTTTGGAGGGAAAGGGTATAGCACACTTTTGCATACTGAAAATGCCAGGTTCAATTTCCCAGTCACCTTTAGGTTGTTGTTTGTTGTTAACTGCTGTTAGACTGATTTATGGTGATCCTATGAATAACAGATGTAAATCGTCTGTGGTCGTTTTATTAATGTTGAACTGTAAACCTGCTTTTGTACTTTCTTCAGTAATCCTTCCAAGTCTTTCTATTTTCTGCTAGTAGTATGATGTCATCTACATATCCTAAATTGTTGATGTTCCTTCCTCCAATTTTCACACCTCCTTCCTCGAGACTAATCCTCCTTTACATATGATATGTTCAGCATATAATTTAAACAGATAGGATGATAGCATGCAGCCTTGACCCCCTTTCCAACTGAAACCCATTCAGTTTTTCCATATTCTGTCCTAACAGTAGTGTCTTGTCCTGAGTACAGGTTATGCAATCAAATGTTGTAGCACACCCATTTCTTTAAGAACTATCCATTGTTTTTCATTAACTCTAAAATCAAAGGCATTGCTATAATCTATAAAGCACAGGCTGACATTCTTTTGAAATTCTTTGGCACCATATACAGCAGAAGTCTTTGTTGTAGAATTGTGAGCATCATTTTGGTTGCATGGGAGATTAATGCAATGGTCCTGTAGGAAAAGATGGAGGGGGCACTGTCTGAAACCATGAAAAGGCACTACCACTTATTGTACAGACAGTACTGAAATAGATTTTCCTTGGGTTTTTTCCAGGCTGTGAGGCCGTGTTCTAGAAGAGTTTCTTTCTGACATTTCGCCCGCATCTGTGGCTGGCAAGACAGGAGGAGGTGAGGTTGTCAAGATGCCAGCCACAGATACAGCCCAGAAAAAAAACCAAGGAAAATCTATGGATACCGGCCATCAAAGCCTTCAACTTCACAGTACTGAAATAGATTAGGGGTGCAAATTGTGTGGGGCTTCAAATGTTGTTGAACTGAAACTCCCAAAAGCCCTAGTCAGCATAGCTAGTGGTGAGGGATGCTAGGAGTTATAGTTCAAGAGCATATGGAGGGCTGAGCTTGATGGTCCAGCTCAGTACAAGCTGCATTCAATATTACTAGAACTAATTGTCATTGAACAGGCACAGGGGTCAACTGCATGAATTTCATCATGAGCATCTGTAGGGAAGAACAGGCAGGTGGGTGCTTCTCCTCCCCACAATGAACCAGCTTTGCAAATGCACCCCACACACACACACACACACACGCACACACTTATTACTATTAATAATTAAAGTGTCTAAAACTGTTAATTAGTTTCTAAATATTGTTCCCAGCGATGTTTGTTCCCTTCAAGTGTAGGAGTGAAATTTCCAGTGGAGGTTAAGTACAACCATTAATTTGCCCCCATTCTGTTTTTAAGTACCGTAGATTTACACCCCTCCTTGCTTACACCATAGAGCCTAAAAGAAACATCTGGCAGCTTGAGGAAGAACTGAACCCAGAAGTCCTGTTCCTTTAAGACACCCATACACTTGGCTGTAATAAATGAATACAATCTCATGAAATCCTTCCAGACACGTAACAAATTTCTGTTAAATCCACAAGTTTGGCAGAAGAGGATTGGTGTTGTGCTTCTTATTTCTCATCTTTCCGAGGACATTCCTACTGTTGATTTGCTCCTTTCTTTCAATATTACTTGCCTCTCCAGGAATGACACAACCCTTATCAATCCTCACAATCAGTCCATAAACTGTCACTAATGAGTCTCTCAATTAAACAGGAGAAAATATTCTATTTCTTCTATGCTACATTCTAATACTTCCAAACCTTCCTAAGGGGTTGTATAGAATGTTGAAATGATCCTGACTCTCTGTATAAGCCTGCCTATTGAGATTGCTCAAGAATTATGCTATGGGAGGGAAGAAGGGAAGATGCTTGACTAGTGTAGACTGGAAGGTTAGTTGGTGGTCCCTCTATTCTTAGAGAAATAAACCATAGATCATGGTAATCCCCACATTGCACAAATAAGGCTGAACAGAAAGAGTACATGTTGGCAACAACAAAAAGATGAAATCACATTACCAGTAGCATGCCCTACAGGGTTAGTGTGACCTGGTAGTCCCCAGTCCTTCACAATATAGGACACAGCAGTCATACAATCATAGACTTGGAAGAGACCTCCAGTGCCATCTAGTCCAACACCCTGCCATGCAGGAATACACAATAAAATAAAATCAATACTTATGTGTGATTGGTAAGTGAGGCTCTAAAGTATGCCAAGGGACCTCTTGTTACATTACACACATGGTTCTATTTGTTACCAAGGAAAATGCCACTGATTGCGGGCCTGTCTCCCTTATTGGATGGGCAGGGAAGGTGCCTTGAAATGGGCCTTGTCTCCTGATAGGGCACTGCTCATTACATGGAAGGGGAAAAGGCATCAGTGGGTCTACAAGAAGGGAAGGTGAGGTCCAGGTTAAAAATTAGGTTTGAGCCACTAGAGATTGGTGTTTCAATACAAATTTTAATGATATAAAAAGTTGAACAGAGTGCTGGTATGTCATACATGAGCAGGAAATCTACAATTTCATTTACACAACAACCCAGGGTAAACCCAAGATACTAGAGGTATTTGGGAGGAGGGCTGGGGTTATACACAAAGAATTTGTTTTCAGTCCACCATCCAAATATTGACTACACTCACACAAGCTTAGTTTTAGCATGGTGGCTGCATCGTGTGCTTTCATACCATGGCCTAGGAATTTGGCCCCTGCATTTGCATAATCTTGGCAAACAAATTTCTGAGAACAGAAGATAGTGTTAAGATAGTGTGCACTTCTGTCCCAAAGGCTGGATACTGTGAAACTTTAACTAAAAATAAAACTGTATTTCAAATTGTGACTACACTTGTCAAGACAAACACTCAAGACATCAATGCCCAATTTGCTTTAATGTAGCATATCAGGAAAAAGAAAGAAAAGGGGGAAACATACTGAAGTATTTTGGAGGTTGTTTTATTTTAGACCTCCACCATTCATGACCAAAATGGGCACAAAAAATGATGCTGTCAGATTCATCCCACACATTGGAAAAAAATGGAACTTGCCACTTTCCCCTTTAAACATACACACACACACACACATACTGAAAGCTGTACAGTCATCCCTTCACATTCGCGGGGGTTAGGTTCCCCAGACCCCCGCGAATGTGAAAAATCCACGAATAACAATTGCCCTCCCCCTTCCCCACCAAAGCGACCACAGGGCCTCCAGAGGCCCTATAGTCGCTTTTCTCCACCTCCGCCTCCCTCCCCAGGCCTTCCTGGGGCCTCCGGAGCGTCTCCGGAGGCCCCAGGATCGCCTCCCAAGCCCTCCTCACCCCGTCCCCAGGCCTTCCTGGGGCCTCCGGAGCATCTCCGGGGGCCCCGTGAAGGCCTCCCCGGCCCTCCCCACCCCGTCCCCAGGCCTTCCTGGGGCCTCTGGAGCGTCTCCGGGGGCCCCGTGAAGGCCTCCCCGGCCCTCCCCCTCCCTCCCAAGGCCTTCGCGGGGCCTTACAGGGCCCCGCGGAGGCCTCCCTGGTGCTCCCCAAGGCCTTCGCGGAGCCTCGTAAGGCCCCCCGGAGGCCTCCCCGGTGGCCTCCCCAGCCCTCCCCCCTCCCTTCCAAGGTCTTCGCGGGGCCTCCGGAGGGTCTCCGAAGGCCCCGTGGAGGTCTCCCCGGCCCTCCCCGCTCCCTCCCAGGGCTTTCACGGGGCCTCCGGTGGCCCCGTGTCGTGGTTTTGTGGGGGCCGGGAGGCCCTCCCAAAACCGCAAATAATCAAAACCGCGAATCTCAAGTTCGCGAATGTGGAGGGGCGACTGTATTCTATGTATCATTTCAAATAAATCCAAACTCCCCTATGTTAATACAGTTGGCCCTCTACATTGTTTGGATTAGGGGTGCAGGACCCCCACAAAAGTAGAAAAACTGTGAACATCTCTAGGGCCCGCAAACCACGTTTCACACACACAAAATAGTACAGTTTAACCCAGACAGAGGTGGCTGGCTGGTAGGGCTTGCCACTGCCTCTGCTGCTGCCCTACACCATTTTTAATAGGGACTTACAAGTCTCGCTGTCCATTCGCACTCTATCAGTCTCATGAGGCTTGCCATCCCTATTAAAAATGGCATAGGGCAGCAGTGGAGTTGGCAGCAAATAATCCATGAATGATCAAATCCGTAAAAGTTAAACCGCAACTGTGGGGGGACTGACTGTAATTCCCTGTAAAATGCCATATAACCACAATCCAAAAATGACAGCCTTAACAAAGAAGAGGCATATATTCGGAAAGCAGTAGCTAAGCTGGACAATTAGGCTGGAACAACAAAACATTCATATAATGCCACAAGATGTAGTGATGTCTACCAGCTTTAAATAGGAATTAAATTAATTCATGGTGTTTAGGGCCTTGAAAGGCTTCTAGATTGGATGGCTGTATATCATCTCCAGTATCAGAGGGAGTATGTTTCTAGATACCAGGAATGTAGTTACACTCAAGTCCTGCTGGTAGATTTCCCATTGACAACTGTTTGGTCACTGTGTGAATGAATGCTAAATAGGCCTTCATTTGAGTTCTTGCTATTTTTGTTGTTGTTGATGATGATGATGTTACGTTCTTGCAACAAAGCAAGTTACAATATCTGCAAGCACCCTCCCTGCATTGTGAGGAATTCTGAAAGCTGGCAATTTGTAAGAAAGGCCAAAAGGCTTAGTAAGTAATATTAGCAGATGGTGACTTTTAAATTGTGCAAGCAGTTCAGATTTGTGTACTGTCTGTAGAAAACTATTTACTGCATTCATGAACTTTGTGAAGCTGACAATGTTTTGACTTTTAGGTTTGCAGGTTTAAAGTACAAGTATTAGTTTCACAAGTCAGAAGTATCAATGCTACAGTGTTCTTGAACCAGTTATTCAACCACAATTTTAGAACATACCAGCTCCTAACCTCACGGGATTAACATATGCACATAGCTTCATCAATGCTGAATACTTCCTGTTCCTCAAACCAAAGAGATTCCTTATATTTCAGGACCCTGTAGCTACATTTGCTAATAAATAAAAAAAAAAGTTCAATTTGTAATTATACTCTGAATAAACAGAAAACAAACATGCCATTTTTACACCAAGCCAAGTGATGTAAAAGGCATTTTATGTTATTAAAGTGACAAAGTAACATTAAATCTGTAAACAATGACAATATTGTCTTTTTCTGGGGAAAAACATCAATTTTTCCGGGGGGGGGGAGAACACAGAGAAAAAAACAGCCCATCCCACCCCGCCCCCCCCCCATGGCTTCAAATTTTCAGAAATTTCTCATCTTTACTGGTGCTGATGCACAACAGGCATGTATAACATACCAAATGGCTACACACATGTTAGACATTACCATTCCATAAATGTAATTTCTACTTGCTCATTTTACAAGACTAAATTCAAATACTACAGAAATCTTGCCTGCATACATATACTGCATTCTTACCCACCAGACTATACACTATAAACCATAAGATTTCTGTCTAGAAGTTGCAAAAGATGTGATTAATGTCCATGATGTGGGTAACAGTCACATAGTTCCATATAGGTAACTCACTCAATCTGGAACAAGTAACACAAAATTGGTGCAAAGTACTTGAGTGAGTGTAAGGTGTAAGTTTTAAACTGGTTTACTGGGAGATATGCCAGTGATGTCTTTTTAAAAAAAGAAGATTAGTATCAGTATAGGATGATGGGTCTCATACACAAATGAAATGGGGAAGCCATTTTGAAAAGTTGTTGCCACGGGCAGTGACTTCACCACCATCATGGGTAGGCTTTTTCCCCCAACTGCCCCCCTCCAAACCTCCTGAAAGCTGTTTGGAAAGCACCTCTTCTGGTGATAGTTACTTCCAGTGACAGACTGACCTTCATTACAGGGAGATTTTTTTGTCAGACTGCCTAAAGTGTTTCTATCCACCTGGTCTTTATTTGTTCTCCTGCTCCTAATTCTGTGTGTGTCATGTCTTAAATTTAGATTATAAACCTGACAGCAGATATTATGGAACTAAGCAATGGCACTAATCTTGCAAGACCCTGAACACACTGAAGACAAAAAGATCCTGCCTGATCTTAGAAGCTAAGCAGGGTTGGGTCTGGTTAGTCCATGGAAATACCAGGTGCTGTAGGCTATATTCAGAAGAAGGCAATGGCAAACCTCCTCTGAATAAATCTTGCCAAGAAAACCCTGTGATAGAGTCACTCTAGATTAGGGTCAACTTGAAGACACATAACAACAGCAACTCTTTTAAGCAAATTTCAGGAGCCTTTTGGCCGTAGGGCAGTAAATAAATGCATTAAAGAAATAAAAATACAGTTGTCCCTTCATATTCACTAGGGTTTGGTTCCAGGACCCGCCATGGATACCAAAATCCATGAATACTCAAGTCTCATTCTATGAAATGGCATAGCAAAATGGTGTACCTTATATAAGATGGCAAAATCAAGGTTTGCTTTTTGGATTATTACTTTTTAAAGATTATTTTCAAGCTGTGAATACTTAAATCCGTGGAAACCAAAACCGTAGATACAAAGGGACAACTGTACAAGCGTTTTACCTGGATACTGGTTACCAAGAAATCTAGACTGCCAAGTAAACTTATTTCCATTGTAACCAATAAACCACTGATGTGACATTTGTAAAGCTAGATCCTTACTATGACTTCCATGCATGTACCTCCCCAAAAAAGGTAAATGCATATTGTTTGTAAAGCTTACCTTTGTCGTAAAAAACTATGTCAAAGAAACATACTAGCTGCTGCTGCCTAAAATGGAATTTAATTCTGCAAGAACACCAAAATAGCTTTCAAGGAACATGTTTTACCTGTCAATTAAAACCTAATGTTACAAGTACAAAACAAAGCTGCTCACTTTGCATGCTTTCCACTGACATATGGCAGAACTCATGTTTTCATGCAATGCACATTCTGTTAACACTAAAAACATTTGCTGACCAAACAAAAATCAGTGGGTTAGATCCTGAAGTTCCTTTCTTCCACCAGCAATAATCACTTCCTCCACTGAAAGGAAGTGTCTTCCTTCAGAGGAAGAGAACCGTTGGATATGTTCTTAAAACTCACTGAACTATTAGCAGTCAAATATACATTAATTATGTGCATTAAGATAGGTTTTCTGGGTGTTTTTTTTCCCCTGGGCCATGAGGCCATGTTCTGGATGAGTTTATACCTGATGTTTCGCCTGCATCTGTGGCTGGCATCTTCAGAAGAATGGTTGGGTAGGGATGTGTGGGGTTTATATACTGTGAGTCCCTGTTGGAGAGGATATGTAAATTTGTGTATGTGAATGGCCAGTTCCTGGGGGAAGATATGCAAGGAGAACTAGTGTCTGTTTGGCTAATGGTCCTTTGTCTGCTGGAAATCCCCCTGTCTCTGGGTGAAATTCATTTGCATGTGTTGAGTTTTGATTCTGGTGTTTTTCAGGACATGTAGCCAAACTTTGTTTACTACCAAAACCCACAGAAAACCTATGGATGCTGGCCGTGAAAGCTTTTGTCTCCATTAAGATACATTTTCAAATTGCTGGTAACTGAAACTAGTTCAAGGAAAGTACAGTAGCAGGAAACAGATATACTGTACAGTATATGGCTGTGGTATCAAGATATAGTGAAGGGCTAGCAAGTCTCATTAATTTTAACAGTTCTATCCAACTGTTATTCAAACCCGTAAAGATGTATCAGGAGATAGCAAAGACAGAATTATCCATGACATAGTGATTTTGATTTCTATGTGTGGGTGTGAAAGCTAGAAAGTAAAGAAGGCTGATAGAAAGAGAATCAACTCATTTGAAATGTGGTGCTTGAGAAGAGTTCAACAGATACCATGGACTGCTAAAAAAAATAATGCATCCCAGAGCAAATCAGGCCTGAACTCTTACTAGATTACTAAACTGAGGATGTCATGCTTTGGGCATATCATGAGATGATATGACTCACTGAAAAAGACAGTAATGCTCAGCAAAGTTGAAGGCAGTAAGAAAAGAGAAAGACCACATTACATGTGGATAGAATCAATCATGGAAGCCACAGCCCTGACTTTGCAAGACTTGAGCAAAGCAGTTGATGACCAAAGCTCTTGGAGATCTCTTATTTATAGGACCACCATAAGTAGAAGTCAACTGGACAGCAAATAACAAACAACGAATTCTATGTAGGACTAAAATATTTAGTTCCAACCTAACTTTTAAAAAGACAGAAACTTTGCAAACCTTAATAACTGCTTCAATGAAGAAAAGCTTATTAAAACTTTTTAAAAATGATTTGTTGTAGTGTAGATTTCCTTTCCCAAATATACCAGGACAGCCTCAGATACCACGTTTTTCACTTCCATAGATTAAGTTTTGTGGTCATACTGTAAGATATAAATAATGTTCATATGCACAGAACAGCTGTGTACATTCTTCACACCTAGTTGTGCTATGTGCTTGCCTCTTTAAAAAAAAATTACAATTTTGAATAGCGAAAACATAATGGCTTGAAGAGCTCCCAAATGGCTAAGAATAGCATTATGTTCATGGCTCCACAAGGGAGGGGACTGACAGGGCTCTAGCCTGGGGGCCTGGGCACCCAGACTAGAGGGCGAGCGCAGCATGCTATTATTGTAAATTTTAATTATATAAATCTATTTAGTTTTTTAAAAATAAATATAAATATCACTTCATTGTCATCATTTAAACTGGAACTTAGTGCCCTGCCTTGAATTTTGCTTAAATAGCAGAATGAGGTTAATCTGACTCCCCTTTATCAAATTTCAACTTTCACAGCCTTATAATAACTGAGTGATAAAATGACAGTGATGCAGGGAAAGAGTGGATTTAAAGAAACTGTTAAATGTTTGCTTCTCCAGATGTTTTTGATTTAGCTTCCAATCCAGTGGTCAACCTGGCTGGGGCTTCTGTGAGTTGGTCCAAAACACCGAAGTTAGAGAACTGCTGTTCAAGTCACTCAAGCAGAGGACTGCATTTCCACATTCTCCTCAAAACTGTAGCAATTTCTCCAACCCTCTGCACACTGGAGAAATGACACACTGGTTCCAGATGTACTGCTACAAGGTCAGAGCCAGGCAAGGAGCAAACGAGTACAGTATCAACAGCCAAAGGAAGGGCTGCTAAGACTGTACGTTTCCAGCTCTTTGTTCATTTTTTATTTTATTTTGCCATTAAACTCCCACCAAGCCACCTTAATCATTGCTGGTCACCATGTTTATAAAGGGAAGGAATGGGTAGGTTTCTGGATTACCAGCCTGCCTGAATTACCAGACCTGTCTGCTGATCTCCTAGAGGGGCAAGCCAGAAAACCAAAGTTTACTCAAGATCACTCATAAAAGAGAGGCAGGGAAGGGGGTGGGAAGAATTGTGTCAGCACCTTTAATAACTGGTTTTTATTTTAGCTTCACCTTTTGTGGGTGTAAACCCGTTTCTTTGGATGCTGCTTCGCTCAGTAGTATTGGCCATTCTTTGGCACAGTTGTTCTTAAGCTGTGGTCTGGGGAACCCCAGAGGGCCACAATGTCCTCACAGGGGCTCCACAAAGGTTTGAAGGCTATTCAGCCCACCTCCTCCCCGCAGTGGAATGGACACTTGGCAGGAGCCAAGGCAAAGGCTGGCTGGCTTGGCCTGCGCATTGCCATTCAATCTGCTCCAGCCACAAACTTGCAGGAAGAAGCTGGAGAAAAGTCTTCCCTCCTCCTCCAGTACCTCTGGAGGAGGGTTTAATGGATGGTATAATTGTATTATTATTATTATTATTATTATTATTATTGTTTTAAATCTTGAGTTAAGTCTTGGGGGGCCGTGGCAACAAAAGATATTTAAAAGGAGGGCATCCTTGGTAAAGAAAAGTAAGAGCCACTGCTTTGGTAGATACAATGTAGCCAACCAAGCTCCATGTGTCCCCCCTTCTTCCTTCCCAAAGTGAGTTTAAGGGCTGAAACAGGAGTCTACCCAGCTAATTGCGATCATAAAGGCGTCAGAATTTCTCCAACTCTTTATCACAAACGGTGCACGTTGCCTGAAGAAAACCAACCCCGTGTGGTTTTCCAAGCTTGATCCCGCGTCTGGCCTGAGGTCGCTTCACGCATCGCCCTAAACTCCACGGCTCTGACAGCCCAGTCCCGTTGCCCCTCGCGGCAGAAGGGAAGGCGCTTGAGCATGTACAGAGCGCCTTTCCCTTTCCGTGTTTTTTGGCCGCTCAAGCAGGGCGGCCACTGCGGCACCGAAGGCTCCCAGCTCCGCAGGGCGTGTCTCCCCCTCCTCCTGGGCAGGAGCCGAAGCCGCCCGCGGGCATCGCCATCCCTCCTGGGAAAAGAGAGGCAGCCCCGGGACTGGCCACCGGCGGGCCTTCTCCTCTCGCCTCTCCTGCTCCAGTTTGGGGGTCCGAGCCCAAGCGGGGCTCCAGGAGGGAAGGGAGAGAAAGCCCCCAAAGGGGAGGAAAACGGGACCCCCCCCCCGACACCCAGCCAGCCAGCCACCCCCCGCTCCTTCTTACCTCGGCTGTGGGCGGCCAACCCCAGAAGAGCCACCCAGACAAAGAGGGCCAGGCGCTGCATGCTCCTCTCCAGGGCTGCTTCTGTCCCCCCAAAAACTTTCCAGGCTCTCCGCTTCTGCCTATTCTCTTTTTCCCCTCCTCTGTGGAAGGCGGGAGCCTCCAATAGGGAATCTCGTTAACGCGACGCTGTAAAATAAATTTTTAAATATCAGCCGCAACTCCTGCAAAAGTTCCAGCCCGCAGCCTAAACGGGACTCGGCTTGAACCCGCTCCAAACTCTGGAGCCCTGCCTTCCTTTCCCCACCCCACCCGAGGCTTCGGACCAATCCGGAGAGGGAGCTGGGATGCAGCAGCCAATCAGCGAAGGCGAAGCGGATCTCGACACGCCCTGCGGGCGAAGCGGACAAGACACAAGCGAATGAGTCACCGCGCCTCCCCAGCCCAGGAGCCCCGTAATCGGAAACCCGGGCGCAGCCCTTCGCTGGCTTGGGGGGGGGGGCTCCGCCCAATTTGGCTTTGCACGCCTGGGGGGGACGGGTGCGGAGAGGTTGTTGCGTGCAGGCCTCCGGGCGGCTGGCTCCACCGCGGTTTGCAGCAGCAGAGGCCGGGAAACGGAGTTGTTGTTGGGATCTGCTGTCAAGTTGACCTCCAGTTAAGGCGATCCTATCTATGAATGAGAGGCCTCCAAGTTAACCTGGCATCAATAGCCCTGCTCAGGCCTGGCAGACTCAAGGAAGGGGCTTCCTTGATTGAGTCTATCCATCTGGAATACAGTCATCCTCTTTTCCTACTGTCTTCTAGTTTACCAAGCATCATTTTCTTTTCTAGTGAATCTGATCTGCTCATAGAATTGTAGAGATGGAAGAGACCACAAGGGCCATCCAGTCCAACCCCCTGCCATGCAGGAAATCACGAGCAAAGCATCCCCGACAGATGGCCATCCAGCCTCTGTTGAAAGACCTCCAAGGAAAGAGACCCCACCACGCTAGGAGGAAGTGTTTTCACTGCTGTACAGTTCTTACTGTCGGAAAGTTCCTCCTAATGTTGAAGTGGAATCTCTGTTCCTGGAGCTTGATCATGGAGTACTCATATGGCTGCAATTACACAGCAGGTTTTATTCCAATAAATTGTGCTTTAGCACTTTTTCACACCAGTGGTGGGTAGTTTACACAGTCTATGGAGGAAACAGTTGTATTTTGTTGCTCTTTTTTCCCCCACTTTGTGGTTCAGGCAGGCAAATGTGTGGAGGGGCGTGGCCAAGCATTGGAGAGAAGAGGAATGCAATAGGAATGTCTGCCCTGGCCCCAACTCTGTGGGTAACAGCTGATCAACATTAAATCTCACCCATTGCCTCCCCAGCCTATAGCTCCATGGCCCCAAATCAAACTCCAGATGGAAGTTTTTTTTCTCCATAGTTAACAGCTGATTGACAAAGAATCTCACCCATTGGCTCCCCCTGTAGATCCCTGTACAGACTTCCCTTGGCACCAAAGCAAGCAGTAGACGCAAAGGATTTTTAATTTCCTGATCACTACTGAGTCTCCCTCCTGACTCCACATCTTGCCAACCCACCCCTTCATCATAAGAACCAATCACACTGCAGCTCTGCTGCAACTGTATCGGGAAGATTCCTGGTAATTCACACAGCCCTTAGCGAAATGGTTGTTTACACTATCAATAATGCACTAAGTCATGCTACTTTTCAAATAAGTCAGCAAAAGTAGCGAGATCCCCTGAGATGCTATATTTTTTACCTTCCCCCCTTCTGAATGAGGCAATACTGTGGCGCGATCTGTGGGAACAATGAGCAATCTTAGCAGTATATTTAGGGGAATATTTGCTTGTGTAAACGCAACCATAGTCTCAATTTGGCTTCTAGGGAGAGCTCAGGCTTGATCTGCTTTAAGACCCATTGATTTGTCTTTTTAGCAGTCCATTGTTTCTGTAGAACTCTTCTCCAGCACCATATTTCAAATGAGTTGATTCTCTTCCTACGAGCTTTCTTCACTTTCCAGCTTTCACAACCATACATAAAAACTGGAGATACAATAGCGTGGACAATCCTGTCATATTTACACTTCACACTTCAGGATCTTGTCTAGTTCCTTCAAGCCTGCCCTTCCAAGTCCTAGGTCCTGTTTGCATGGGCCGAATGAAATGCCCCCTCCCTTTTCCTGTGCACAGCTTTTTGGACCATGCAGGGGTTTGGCCCCGATTATAGGCTGAACTGTCAGGATGACGTGTAGGCAGTTCTGACTAGAAACAAGAGCAAAAACTTCTTCAAATGGCTTTTAAAAGTAGCTGGGAATACCCAGTTCTGGAGAAAAACAACTGAGTGTTCTGTGGCACAAATGTAAGTGTGTGCTGCCCTGTATTGGCAGCTGGGATGAAGCAGAGCAAGCAGAGCTTCATTGCCCCAGAGAGCCCCCCCCTTCTCCCATGCAATGAAACACAGCAAGCATTTTGTCACCAGGGAGAAGCCATCCTGCTGCCCCAGCTTCTCCCAGGTGACGAAACAGAGCAAGCACTTCGTTACTGGGGAGAATCCACCCCACCTTCTCCCAGCAAGTGCTTTGTCACTGGGAAGAATGTGGGGAAATTATAATGCAATACAATCTTGTGTATCCCATGTTAACTTCAGTTTAGGAATTTTCCTGCATGCATGAGTTTTTCCACTCCCCCTTCTTCTTTTCCTAGGCAATTTCAGCCAACTGGAGCAATGGGTCATTCATCACGTGACCTCCTAATTTCAATGCTTTATTATGCTTTTTAAGTTTTGTCTCCATGTGGCTGTAGCCATTTTTTAGTCTTGCTTTTACTTTTCACCCTTCACTATGCAGCCCTCATGGCTTAAGGCTGGATGAGGGTTGTTTTTTGTTTTGTTTTTCCCCTACCCTAATCTAATCTTAGTTAGTTAAGGACCTTTAAATTTGTTTTAATATGTAGATTAAGATTGATATACCTTCAGTAAATTTTTGATATGCATTTTTAAACAGACGTCTTTGTTGTTTAATGAGTCTAATTGACTGGGTGACCAGACCACACATTTAAATGTTAATTGAACTGTGTCTACATTTCGATGCCTTTACTCTGCTTACTTTGAAAGAAAGGTTTTTTACTTTTAAAGAAGATATTTTTATTTTTAAAAGGGCTAGATCCCTTGAATCTTTAATATATTTTTTTTAATTTTAGACTCATACCCTCCAACAAAGAAGCCACCCCTCCTTCTCCTGGGCAATGAAGCAGAGCAAGCAACGTCAGCCACTCTCTCTTCCACAGGACAGCAGGTGATGGGGGGATAGCAAATGCTTTATTTTTTCCCCAAGCATGAAAATAGAGCATTCACTGTTACCCCCATGTACAGAGGAAGCCCTGGAATGTATCCCCCACAGATAACAGGGGCCATACTGTATTGATGGGTTTTCCCTGAAGTCTTATTGGTATTATTCAGTCAGATTTGGGTTATATCCCTTGCCAGCTTTTGCTGTATCTCTCCTCACTATTAATGCCACCCTGCTTCTTCTTAGATTTTCATTTCCTGAATAAAACACTATGTGACTCAAAATGTCCCATTCCTGTCTACTTTAGATCACTCACCCCAAGTATTGCAATATTTAGATCTTCCATTTCTTGCTTTACAATGTCTAGCTTCTCCTGATTCATGCTTCTCACATTCCATGTTCTTATGTGTTGTGCAGCTTTGGACTTTCCTTTCACCTTATGGCTTATCATTAGCCATAAGCTGAACGTCCTTATCATTAGCCACAGCACTATTCATATGTGTCCTTTTCTTTTCCCCAGTAGCTTGTTGAGTGCCTTTTGCCCTGGGAGTCTCATCATAGAATCATAGAATCATAGAATTGCAGAGTTGGAAGAGACCACGAGGGCCATCCAGTCCAACCCCCCTGCCACGCAGGAAATCACAATCAAAGCATCCCCGACAGATGGCCATCCAGCCTCTGTTTAAAGACCTCCAAGGAAGGAGACCCCACCACGCTCCAAGGGAGTGCGTTCCACTGCCGAACAGCTCTTACTGTCAAAAAGTTCCTCCTAATGTTGAGGTGGAATCTCTGTTCCTGGAGCTTGCACCCATTGCTCCGTGTTCCAGTCTCTGGAGCAGCAGAAAACAAGCCTGCTCCATCCTCAGCGTGACATCCCTTCATATACTTAAACAGGGCTATCATATCGCTTCTAAACCATCTTTTTTCCAGGCTAAACATACCCAGCTCCCTAAGTCTCTCCTCATAAGGCATTGTTTCCAGACCTTTCACCATTTTAGTTGCCCTTCTCTGGACACGCTCCAATTTGTCAATATCCTTTCTGAATTGTGGTGCCCAGAACTGGACACAGTATTCTAAGTGAGGTCTGACCAAGGCAGAATAGAGTGGCACTATTACTTCCCTTGATCTAGACACTATACTTCTATTGATACAGCCCAAAATTGCATTGGCCTTTTTAGCTGCCGCATCACACTGTTGGCTCATGTTCAACTTGTGGTCTACTAGGACTCCTAGATCCCTTTCGCACGTAGTCTCATTCAGCCAGGTCTCTCCCATCCTATATTTATGCATTTCATTTTTCCGCCCTAAATGCAGTACTTTACATTTCTCCGTATTGAATTTCATTTTGTTAGCTTTGGCCCAGCTCTCCAGTCTATCCAGGTCATTCTGAATTTTGATCCTGTCCTCTAGGGTATTAGCTACTCCTCCCAATTTGGTGTCATCTGCAAATTTGATAAGTATGCCCCTAATTCCCTCATCTAAGTCATTGATAAAGATGTTGAATAGCACTGGGCCCAGGACAGAACCCTGTGGCACCCCACTGGTCACATCTTTCCAAGACGAAGAGAAGCCACTGCTGAGCACCCTTTGGGTTCGGCCGGTCAACCAATTACAAATCCATTGAACAGTTAACTTGTCTAGCCCACATTCTACAAGCTTGTTTGCAAGAATGTCATGGGGAACCTTGTCAAAGGCCTTACTGAAATCAAGGTATGCAATGTCCACAGCATTCCCTTCATCTACCAAGCTGGTAACTTTATCAAAAAAAGAGATCAGATTAGTCTGGCATGACTTGTTTCTCTGAAACCCATGCTGACTTTTTGTGATTATGGCATTGCCTTCTAAATGTTCACAGACTCTCTGTTTAATGATCTGTTCTAGAATCTTCCGTGGTATTGATGTCAGACTAACTGGACGATAGTTGTTGGGATCCTCTTTTTTCCCCTTTTTGAAGATGGGAACAACGTTTGCCCTCCTCCAGTCTGCTGGGACTTCTCCTGTTCTCCAGGAGTTCTCAAAGATTATTGCCAATGGCTCTGAGATTATATTTGCCAGCTCTTTTAATACTCTTGGATGTAGTTCATCTGGTCCTGGAGATTTAAATTCATTTAGATTAAGAAGGTATTCCTGTACTACCTCTTTACTTATTTTGAGCTGGATTTCCCCTATTGTGTCCTCTGTTCCATTCTCCTCAGGTTGGTCCTCCTTTTCCTTTTCTGAAAACACTGAGGCAAAGAAGGTGTTGAGTAATTCTGCCTTTTCTCTGTCCCCTGTTAGCATTTTGCCATCTTCTCCACGTAGCGGCCCTATCATTTCCTTCTTCCTCCTTTTGCTGCGGACATACCCAAAAAAACCCTTTTTATTGTTCTTAACCTCCCTAGCAAGCCTGAGCTCATTCTGCGCTTTAGCTTTTCTGACTTTACTCCTACACGTGTTCGCTATCTGTTTGAATTCTTCTTTGGTGATTTCCCCCCCTTTCCATTTCCTATACATGTTCCGTTTAAAACTTAGCTCCATTGAAAGTTCTTTAGTCATCCATCCTGGTTTCTTGAGACACCTCCCATTTTTCTTCCTCAATGGTACTGTTTGAAATTGTGCCTTCAGTATCTCCCTTTTGAGAAAGTCCCATCCGTCTTGAGGTCCCTTCTCTTTTAGTATTCTTGACCATGGGATCATCCCCAGTATTTCCCTGAGTTTATTGAAATCAGCTCTCCTAAAGTCAAGAATGCGTGTCTGACTATGCCTGGCTTCTCCTTTCCATTGTATAACAAACTCCAGGAGAACATGATCACTCTCACCTAAGGATCCCACCACTTGCACCCCATTAACAAGGTCATCTCTGTTGGTTAGGATCAGATCTAAAATAGCTGACCCCCTTGTTGCCTCTTCCACCTTTTGGACCATGTAATTGTCTTCCAGGCATGTAAGGAATTTGCTAGACCTTGTAGTTTTGGCTGAGATAGATTGCCAGCAAATATCAGGATAGTTGAAGTCACCCATCACTACTACATCTCTCCTTTCTGCATGTATGTTCATCTGTTCTAGAAAGGCAACATCCAATTCCTCCGTCTGATTTGGGGGTCTGTAGTAGAGTCCCACAATAACATCCCTGTTGTTTCCCTCCCCTTTAATTTTTATCCAGATGCTCTCCACCTGGCTTCCAGTATTGATGTCATGGATCACTTCACTGGTGTAAATATCCCTGACATATAATGCTATTCCTCCTCCTTTCCTGTTTGGCCTGTTTCTCCTATAAAGGTTATACCCCTCTATTCCTACATTCCAATCATGAGACTCGTCCCACCAGGTTTCAGTAACGCCTATTATATCATATTTGTTTTGTAGTGCAAGGAGTTCTAGTTCATCTTGCTTGTTTCCCATGCTCTGTGCATTAGTGTAGAGACATCTGAGACCATGTGTTCCCTTTACTTGCTCCCTGTGCAAGTTTTTTTGCCTCCCACTGTTGGGTCCTTGCGCTGTTCGCCTTGTTCCCTCTATGACAGTTTGACTATTTTCTCCAGCCCTTTTGCCTTCCAGAATACTGTTTCGTTCCCCCGTTTGACTCAGTTTAAAGCCCTCCTGATCAAATTCTTGAGACTGTTGGCAAAAATGTTTCTTCCAACTGTTGTAAGATGCACCCCATCTCTTGCCAGAAGTCCCCCCGCATGGAAGCGCAGTCCATGATCCAAGAATCCAATTTGTTCCCGGCGACACCATCTACGGAGCCAGTTGTTTACGTCGGCTATTTTCCTCTCCCTTCTTGGACCATGCCCTTCAACTGGCAGAAGAGACGAGATGACCACCTGTGCGTTCATTTCTTTCAGCTTCCTCCCCAGGGCCTCATAATCTCTTCTGATCTTGGGAAAGCTGTGCCTTGCAGTATCATTGGTTCCCACATGGACCAAAAGGAAGGGGTTATGATCTGTAGGCTTGACGAGTCTTGTCAGCCTCTCGGTCACATCACAGATCTTTGCCCCAGGGAGACAACACACCTCCCGAGTCATCTTGTCAGGCCCACATACCACTGCTTCTGTACCCCTCAGCAAGGAGTCCCCCACCACCACCACACGCCTCCGCTGAGGCTTCGCAGCTGCTGTTCCTTGCGGTGGTCCTCTCAAGGTCCCCTGCTCTACCCCTGAAGTCTGTCCATGCTGTTCTTCCTCGTTGTCCTTGATAAGGGAAAGGGCTTCGAATCGATTCTGTAGCTGCAAGCTGCTGGAAGAATCCCTGGATTTTCTTGTTCTGTGTGTGACATTCCTCCAGCTGTCTACTTCCTGTGTCCGTGAAGTGACCCTCTCCTCCACAGCCACTTCCTCTGTGCGGTCCCCATCCAAGACTGTTCGTTCTGTTCTGTCCAGGAAAACCTCTTGCTCACGAATCTGTTGAAGTGTAGCTACCCGTGTCTCCAGCTGCTGTACTTTCTCCTCCAAGAGGGCTACCAGCTTGCATTTGGTGCATGTGAAGTTCTCCACGTCTGTAGACAAGAATACAAACATCGCACATGTGTTGCAAGTGACTGCTGCAGTCCCCTCAGTGTCCATGATGAGAGCTTTTAGGTAATCTAAGAACTCTTAGTTAATGCTGAGAATGCTAAGCTGTACTTTTAGGTCTGCTGTATTTTTGTTTGGTTACTGAAATTTGCGCGCCGTTAGGCGCGCGCCTCTGGCTCTTGAGGGTAAAAGGGGAAGGTCAGAAGTTCAAGCCCCTCAGCAACAAGCAGCCTCTCCCAACATCATCATCTGGTACTATCTCTTGTTTCACTTTGAAGTGTCTTATCATAGGATTTTCAAGGTAGAAGGCTTCAGGAATGGTTTACCATTGTCTTCTTGTGCACAGTACTAACAAGGGTTAACCATGTATGGTGCCACTGCCGTTGTCTCTGAGAATCCTCAGCCAGTGTCACACCCAGTACTGCTGCTGTCAGTACCTGTTTGTCACATTTAGTCTGGTTCCTCAGCAAAAGCCTGTTTGACACAAGAGACCTACCAGCAGCATCGCTACTGTCAGCATAGCCTCTTGTCTCACAGGAGTCCTTAGTCCCACCAAAAAATAGTGTCATGGTGGGATATATTTCTATAGCAAGAACAGTTGATAATTCAAGCACTGGAAGAATGAAGGTCAACAGACTCATCTTTTGGTTTCTTTCTAGAAGGGTAGCCATGTTGGTCTACCCTTTGGAGCTGACATCTAAAACAACAACAGTCTTATGGCATCTTAAAAACTAACACACATGCTTCTGAGTGCCCCTTGCTTTCTGAACACTACAGAGAAAACAAGCTTTTTGAATCAATTTGACTTACTTGTTACGGTTTAATTCCATGGCTGGCCTTTCACACAAGAGGGCCATCACACTTGGTCAAGTGAGGAACATGTATGTGTGACTTAAGGCACTTTTTGCCATTTCTGCAGGCTTAAATTGCTTACATGTATTTAACTCAGTGGTGCTGTTTAAAATGTGCTTATATTGGGGGGGTGAGGAATAACTTGTGTTTTCATTAGTTCATGTAGCCATTACTGAAGATGAACTGCCAAGAAGATGAAAAAGAGGAAGAGGAAGAAGAAGTAAACATGAATTAAAATTAAATTCCAACATAAGACACTCAAATGAGAATGCAAAATTAAGATATAACTAGTGAATAAGACTCCCAATAAATAAAAAGTAGGCCGTAGCAATACTGATTTTTACTTTTATTATATTTTAATACTAGCATTTTTGAGCGGGGGGGGGGGATATCAGTCATTTATTCATTTTGAAGTTTTATTCACTTAATGAGTCCCCTTTTTTCCCATAGTACTGATTTTTCCATTGTACTGATGAGTACAATCAAACTATTTTGGCTTAGTAGTCATCATGTTTCCTAATAACAGGTTATTTATTTAGTTGAAAGTTGGTGCCAGAGGGTATCCCTAGACCAGAGACCAGTGGTTCTTAACCTTTTCTTTACCAGAACCCCCTTTAAATATATTTTGTTTCCATGGGCCCCCAATATTTAAAACCATAAAATACTAATACTAATACTAATAATAAGATTACACCATCCATGAAATCTTCCCTCAGAGCGAATGGAGGGGAAGGGAAAACTTCTCCTGCTTTTTCCTACAAGTTTGTGGCTAGAGTGATTGAATGGCAATGTGCAGGCCCAGCCAGACAACCTTTGCTTTGGCTCCTGTCATGTGGCCACTAGATTGCAGGAAGGAGGTGGCCCAAGCAGCCTTCAAGCCTTTGCGGACCCCTGGAGGTCCACAGACCCAGGTTAAGAATCACTGTCCTAGACTATGTATTTACACAGCTTCTGAAGCTTATAGGTGAAGCTTATACACAAGGGAAAGCTGAGCCTGTCTTTTGTGAGACATGAGTCTTGGCCCATCTCATTCAGCATTGTCTGTTTTGAAAGACAACAGTTCCACATCCTTTTAAGTGGAGACAGCAATAAGGCTGGCAGAAGATGTTACACTCTCTAGTGGGAGGACCTGACTCTTCCTCCTCCTCCTCCTCCTCCTCCTCCCCGCTCTCTTCACAGGCAATCTTGCTCATCAGTACCTCACTCAAGGGGTATTGGCTACAGCAGGATAGCGACCAGAGGGTCTTTCCTGATAACTCACCAAATACATCATTTTGAGGTGTCCTTCTCACTGGTCTCAGTGGAGGTTTTTGCTTTATTTAGATTTGGAGTGTGCAGTTGGACACAAAATGTTTGATTGGGGGAAAATGTGCAGTTTGAAGACCAATAAAATCCAGTTGAAAAAAATACACATGTGAAATGTTTATTTAGCACTTCAATGACAGCTTTTATCAGGCAATTCTCTAGGTTTGGAGAGGTACAAATTTTGGAAGCACAAATTTGATGAGACAACAAAGATGGCCTTTGCACTGGCATAAGTGTCGCTGAGCTGGAATTTACATGGGTGCATGAGCCATTGGATTATCCTGTTAGGTCATGAATTAAGGCAATTTCATAAATGAATTGGCATTGTATAGAACTAAATGCTACTGTTTCCTGTGGAGAAACTGCCAGTGATACAGGGTGTAAGCAAGGAACAAATCATGTTTTATATTTAGCTTTTAGGGAGCTTGTGCAATTAATATCTGCTTTGGTGGTGGGGGAGGGGGGAACCAGGCCCAGCAGACCACCAGGACTTTGCTGAGCATTTTTCTGGATTCTCCTGTCAGCCAGTCAGCAACAACAACAACAACAACAACAACAGAAGTTTCAGGCCTCAAATATGCAAAGCATTGGCTACCATTAAGAACTATGATTCCTCCTGTGTGCCCAAAATATAGATATTTTATATTATTAAATCACAAATCTTAAGTTCCACGATATTTTTATTCATACTGCTGCTTTGTGCCTTCAAGTCATTTCTCACTTATAGTGACGTGTCCAGAGGAAGGTGACCATAATGGTGGGAGGTCTGGAAGCCATGCCTTAAGGAGCAGCATAGGGACCTGGGTATGTTTAGCCTGGAGAAAAGTAAGCTAATACGTGATATGATAGCCATGTTTAAATATTTGAAGGGCTGTCATACTAAGGATGGAGCAAGCTTGTTTTCTGTGGCTCCAGAGACAATGACACAGAGCAATGGACTCAAACGACAGGAAAAGAGATTCTACCTAAACATTAGGTGGAACTCCCTGACAGTAAAAGCTGTTTGGCTGCGGAATGCACTGCATCAGAGTGTGGTGGAATCTCCTTCTTTGGAGGTTTTTAAGCAGAGGCTGAATGGCCATCTGTTGGGAATGCTTTTATTGGGCACTCCTGCAGGGCAGGGGTTTGGACTAGATGGCCCTTGTGGTCTCTTCCAACTCTATAATTCTATGACCCTAAGACGAACCTACAACAGGGTTTTCTTGGCAAGATTTGTTCAGAGGAGGTTTCCCATTTCTTCCCTCTCAGGTTGGGAAAGTGTGATTTGCCCAAGATCACCCAGTGGGTTTCCATGGCTGATAGGGGATTTGAACTCAGGTCTCTAGAGTCCTAGTCCAATACCCAAACCACTATATCACATTGGCTTCTTTTTTATTCATACACCTCATAGCATTTCTTTTATTTTATAGCCATTCTGAATTTGATGGTCTTCAGTTGCAAGAAAAGATAAGATTTTGGGTGGGTTTTGTTGATGTTAACAGCCAATTTTAGAATAATTCTAGAGTTTTGCTAACTTGAATCTAGTAGGTGTACACTCTGCTGTAGTCAGTGACGTACACCAGAATGTGACACTCCTTCTCCTATCTGAAAAGCATTTTACAGAGTTCATGCTTATATTGTGCAACTCAAGATCTATTTTTCGCTACACTGGATTGAAAATGTGGCTTCCCTTGACCAAAACAAAGGCCCAAATCATCTCATATGGGCTTTACCCAAGAACATTTTATTCATTGGATCCATGGCTGCCCTGATACCACAAACACACCAGAATGCTTTATTGGGGAAGCTTTTTCCCAGCAGAAACATGGCTGGCAGTGCTGGCCATGTTGGCTGAAGTATACTGGGAGATGTAGTCCAAAGAAGTAACTTTTCCAAGACTGGGGTGTACTGAAGGGTCTCCAGGGCAGACAAACTCATTGTTAGCCACCTTGAGTTCCTATACTGGGAGAAAGGCAGGATACAAATAACATTGATGCTGCTGCTGCTGCTGCTGCTGATGCTGCTGATGCCCCACCAGCAGAGCTCACTGACTGTAAAGAGGCTTTTCTGACCCACCTGCCTCTGGTCAACAATTGTCCATCCAAAGGGTTTAGAGTGGTTTTTGCCCAGGGGAAGAAACAGAATGGAAAAGAAGTATGTATCAGAGATGACAAAACATGTATTCACCCAGTGTTTAAACAGTGTGTTTCAGAGGTTTGATACAATAGGATTCAAAACAAGCATCTACCAGCTCAGCAACTGCCAGCTACAATGAGTCACTTGGTCTGACTAGATACCACATTGTTCTGATCCACCCCTACCCCCCTCACACACACAGTCTTCAGCATTTCTCACCACTCCTCATGAACATGTCATGTGGAACTATGACAGGCTTTTAAGCAGCTTCTTGCCTTGTCACCTGGGGTGGCTCAGAATCTGTTCCAGGTGACAAAACTGAAAGGGAGCTGGGTATTTTATTCTCAGTCAATCAACCTGTCTTAAATGGTATACATGGGAAAACTGGCCAGTGAAAATGTTTCTGGACATGTAACGTTTTCAGAGGCGCAGCTCATATGTTTGTTGTGGCATTGCTAGAGTGTATAGATTTCATACATTTACTTAATTTATCGAGTTAATATAATATTTGTCTGTGTGACTATGGTGTATCCACATTGTGAAGTTATACCACTTTGATACCATTATAACTACCATGGTCCCATCTTATGGAATTCTTGGATCTGTAGCTTTGTGAAGAATGTAGAATTCTCTACTGCCAGTCAGGTTAGTGTAACAGAGTTTTCTAAACAGATAGTTCTAAGTAGATCACCAAAGTAAAAAACAGAAAACAGATAAAAACAACATAAAAGACACACTGTGATAAAAGCTGCAGGGGTGCAGTTATACATCAAAGGCCAGCTTGAACAAAAACATGAAACAAAAACAGGGAGGGGTCCTGTGGGAGGGAGATCCAAAGGGTGGAAGCAGCCACTGAGAAGACTCTCTCTTGTGTCCTCACCACATGAGCCTGTGATGGTAGTGGGAATGAGAAAAATTCTTTCCCTAAAGATCTTTAAACCCTTGCAGATTCGTAGAGGGATATACAATCTTTCAGATAGTCTGGATGCAAGCAGTCTAGGGGCTTGTCTACACAAAGGAAAAACATGGCCTGCTCCACAGTAATAACAAGGTGCAGCAGCTGTGACCTGTCTTAGTGGTTTTACAGCTCCCATAAACTTCACATGCCTGTAGCTGAGACAGTGCCTGCCAGTGGATTACTCACATTTTTAAATCTGCCACCGCTAAACTTTTTTAAAAAAATCTATTTTATGGTGCACACAAGTGATATTCCACCTTTCCAAAAAAAAGAGAGAGAGAAAAAATAGCACAAATCATTGTTTTATCACCTTAGCGCAAAAGGTTGCAAATTTTCACAAAGCTGCCGTAAAAGCAGCAGAAGTCCCACCTCTTCCAAAATAAACCAATCAGAGTGGGGAGGGCCCACTCTGATTGGTGCACTGCTTTGTGCTCCTTCCTGGCCTGCAGAGCAAGCCAGGAAAGAGAAAGGCAACATCGCCACCCCCATGCCGGCCACCATGTGGTCGTGGGGGCTGCCAAAGAGGAGAAGGGGGCCGGGCCGGGCTGCAAATGAGCCGCCGGAGGGGGTGAGTCCGGCAGCTCCATTTCTATGGTGCACACAAGTGATATTCCATCTTTCCCCCCCCCCCAAAAAAAAGAGATAGAGAGAAGAGCACAAATCCTTGTTTTATCACCTTAGCGATCATTCACTAAGGCAAAAATCCAACATGGCAGCAGCGAGTGCTTGCGCTATAACCCAGCCCCGTGCCCTGTGCTCATCCAGCCAATCAGGTTTGCACTTTGTCTTATATGGGGAAGTGATTGATGTTGAATTGCTTGTCTTAATGAGTAAAAATGCGCATATCACTGGAGCTTTTTCCCTCTTTTTGGCCCCCCTCCTTCACAATACAACGAGACAATGTGGGATCCCATTAAGACAGCTCATTTTCTGAGCCAATTCTGTGAGGAGTGTTTTCACCGTATATACAACCCCAGGTCTTTATATGTCAAGATCAGCACTTTGAATTGTGCCTGGAAACAAGCTGGTAGCCAGTAAAGCTATTTTAATATGGACGTTATATGCTCCCTATAAGTGGCCCCAGTCAGCATTCTGGCCATAGCATTCTGAACGCATAGAAGTTTTCGAACAGTTTCCAAAGGCAGCCTCACATAGAGTGTGTTACAGTAGTCCAAAGAGGATGTAATCAAGGCATGTGTCACCATAGCCAGACCTAATACCTTAAGAAATGGTCTGGCCACTGCTGAAACCTGAACATCCAGGCTCAGAGATGAGTCCAGGAGAATACCCAAGCTGCAAGCCTGAGATCTGAGGAGAGTGTAACCTCATCCAGCACAGGCAGGGTCCCTATTTCCTGATCTGCCTTTTGACTGACCAGGAACACCTCTGTCTTGTCTGAATTAAGTTTCAATTTGTTTGTCCTCATCCAGCCCATTTCTGACAATAGGCATTGGCTAAGGACCAAGACAGCTTCCTTGGAATCAGATGGAAAGGAGTAATAGCATTGGGTGTCATCAGCATATTTGTGACACCATACCTCAAAACTCTGGATGACCTCTCCCAGCAGTTTCATGTAGATGTTAAATAGCATGGGGGACAAAACAGGACCCTGAGGGACCCCACAGGCCAATGGCCAGGGAGTCAAACAGAAGTCCCCCAGCACTACCTTCTGAGTTTGCCCCCCAACAAAGATCAGAATCACTGCAAAACAGTGCCCCCAAGTCCCATCCCAGAGAGGCAGCCCAGAAGGATACCACAGTCGATGGTATCAAAAGCCACTGAGATGTCCAGCAGAACCAACAGGGACACACTCCACCTGTCCAGTTCCCTGTGTAAGTCACCACCAAGGTGAACAAAGCTATGTCTGTCCCATAGCCAGCCCTGAAGCCAGATTGAAATGGATCTAGATAATCTATTTTATCCAGAAGGTCCCTGGAGCTGGGAGGCCACCACACGCTCTAGCCTTGCTCCAAAATGGAATGTTGGAGACTGGTCAATAATTATTCAGAATGGTGGGATCCAAGGAGGCTCTTTTTTTCTTTTTTCTTTTTAGTAATGGCCTCACCACAGCCTCTTTTAGGCAGGATGGAAACTTTTCTTGCTGCAGTGAGGCAATCACCACTCCCCTCAGCCAGCCCACCTCTGGCTGCTTTCAAGAACCAGGAAGGGCAGGGATCCAGTAAATATGGGGTAGCTCTCACTTCTCCAAGGATCCTGTCCACATCCTTAGACTGCACATATTGAAACTTATCCAATAATGCAGGACAAGCAGACTCCAAGATTACATCCACAGAATAGACACTAGATCAAATTTATGTTGCCTTTAAAAATTTTCCTGTGGTCTGTATAATTCATTCTGTTTGTCTGAGTTTACCTTCTGTTTACAAGTTTTATATTTCTCCATCCTCTTCACTCTGGCTGCTGCTACACTGCAGAAATAATTCAGAATAATTCTGGACATGTTCAGAAATCTGAATGTGTCCAGAGGAGGGCGACAAGGATGGGTGACATAGGGTGGTCTGGAAGCCATGCCCTATGTGGAGCAGCTTAGGGAGCTGGGCATGTTTAGTCTGGAGAAGAGAAGGTTGAGAGGGGACATGATAGCCATGTTTAAATATTTGAAGGGATGTCATACTGAGGATGGAGCAAGCTTGTTCTGCTGCTCCAGAGACTAGGACATGGAACAACGGGTTCAAACTACAAGAAAAGAAATTCCACCTAAACATTAGGAAGAACTTCCTGACAGTAAGAGCTGTTTGAAACTGGAATACACTGCCTGGGAGTGTGGTGGAGTCTCCTTCTTTGGAGGTTTTTAAATAGATGGCCATCTGTTGGGAATGATTTGATTGTGTATTCCTGCATGGCAGGAGGTTGGACTGGATAGCCCTTGAGGTCTCTTCCAACTCCATGATTCTATGAATTCAGTTTGACACCACTTTAATTATCATGGCTCTATCCTATGGAATCCTGTTGTTTGTATTTTGTTGTGACACCAGAGCTCTCTGACAGAGAAGGCTAAATATCTCACAAAACTACAAATCCCATAATTCCATAGCATTGAGCCATGGCAGTTAAAGTAGTGTCAGATTGGATTATTTCTGTTTATTTCTTTTAAACTTTATACAACCTGCACAGAGTTGAGCTGTGCTTGATCATCTGGGAAATTCAGTTCAGCATGGAACTGAGCTGCAGCTTGCATTGGAGGTTAGTCCTGAGTAGACATTCATGGAACTGAGCTATATTTCATTTGCTTGGTGGAAAAATGCCACAGTAGTTAATTACCCCTAGCCCTACCCACTTTGCTTTGCCTGTGGCTACTCTATATGTGGTCCTGCCTGCTGGTGGAATGTGCTCCCTTCTAACACTGTTCCCATAGTGGAATTTGGTTCCTGGGTTGAAAAAAAAATGTTCTTCACCCTTGCATTGCCTCATAGAATGTTTGGTGGCTGCAATTAATTCTCTGGGTTTGTCAGCTGCTGATTTAAAGTCTAAATACTGATTTGGATCTGTTAAGCAACTTTTAAAATGTTGCTCACAACGACACCCTGAGGTCTGAATTTTACAAAATGTTCATGGAAAAATACATCAAGTAGTCCTTTCTTTTTTTTAAAAAAAAAAGTGTTGTGATGCTAAAGTTATTTTCCCTGCATCTGAAAAATATACTGGTTTAAAGTGAGAATTTGACAACAAATAGCTGCTCTAATCCAAGGTCACTCATACCTTTTAAAACTTAATTCATCATCTGGACTATTTTGTGTTTTCTTTGTTTCAACTGGGCCAGCTTATTTTTTTGTTTTCTTATTACTATTAATTAGTTTTGCATGCAATTTCTGTAAATGTTTTGAAATTAATTTGCAATAAATTCATCACACTGAAGAAAAAAAAAAGTAAGCTTAGGTGGGTTTGGCTTACTCGCCCCAGCACTGAAAGAATGCATGGAGCAGAAGTGTTCGTATGGCCATGCAGGCTTAGTGCTGCCATGTGCTACAGCCTACTGTCTGATGCAGACAGAAGTGCTCCCATACTGTTTACTCTTTTAAGCCATTATGAGAACGACTTCTAAGTATACATTAACATACATTTTCAAGCACTTCCATGTAGGTGTGGACCTGACCAGGTGTGTATCTACTGGAAGGATAAATGAGGGCAGTACATCCCAAATAAGGATTCTTCCTTTCCAAATGAAATTCCCCTCCATTGCCAGACTTCTAGCATTGCAGAGAATGAGGCACTGAAAATCATTCAGACCTAGAATGCTTATATTAAGTTATTTATTTATTTATTTATTTGTAATCAATTCATCTATATCTGCCTTTTCCTCAATAACAGTATTCAAGGCAACTTCCAATTTATTAAAAACAGCATAGATAAAAAAAACTATGCCAAAACATCAGTTAAAATATAAATATAAAAGTATTTTACTTACTGGTGAAATCAGACATCCTAGCCTCCCTAGTGGGAGAGTTCCAAAGTAACCACAGAGAAGGCCCTTTCCCTTATTCCCACCAAACGAGCCTGAGAAAGTAAAGGGACAGAGAGAAGGGCCTCTCTCAAAGGTCTACGGATCTAGGAATCTCATATACCATCCTTCAAAGAGACTGAATCCATCTGAATCGAGGAGTGTTCACATTCCCTTGCTAACTTTTTTCTTTGTATTTCTGTTATTTCTAAAGACTCAACTGAAGGGTGTGTTTTTTTTATTGCAACCTTTAAAAATTCAATAAAACTTACAAACATTAAAAAGAAAAGAAAGAAATACAAAACAGAAAGAAAAAGTGAAAGATAAAAGAGAAAGAAAAGAAGACAAAAAGCTGACTTCCAAACTTCCTTTTGGCAATTATAGGTGTATATATATAGTTATTCATAGCTTCTCTAACTACAAATATATCAATTTGCTTCTGCGAACCTATTCACATTAATTATATAAACCCCAAGTCACCATTTTTTAAAGACAAGAAAAAACTATTATTACCATTCTTTATCTAATCAAATAAGATCAAACATTATATCCATTTCTGCTGATTTTATCAACTCCATCATCTATGCCTTCTTCTTGGTTAATGTTAGAAACCTTTCGTAGCTCTTTTCAGTTAAACAGATATTGTGTGCCTTACCCCACTCTGAAGAAAAGCAGCAAGGGAGCAGGATATTTTTGTTTTCTATGTTGCCTTACCGCATGATGTCATCATTTTTTTGTTCCAGTCCTGTGGGGGACTGAGGTGAAACTGCATCTTTTTGCTAACTGGTAATCCCTGTTAGCAAAAAGACACACTTTTACCTTGGTTCCCCACAGGACCGGGATGATAGAATGCCGGAAGAACAATGACATCATGCGATAAGGCAGCATGGAAAACGGAATGTTCATGCTCCCTTGCCGCTTTTCTTCAGACTGCAGTAAGGCCCTGTGTTCAGCTCTACCCCATACAATAAACATCTCTACCTAAACATCTTATAACAAACTTACATCCTTTTGATTTTAGCATATAAGGAGATTTTCACAACAGGGCCAAATGCCCCATTTTTGCTCCGCGAGCCCCTCTCCCATCCCTGCTACAGGATTAAGGAAAATGTTCACACGCTTACCTTAATCCTGCAGTAGGAACATCCTCCCTTCCCCCTTGGCTTCACTGCTGTAAATGCAGCTGCTGTAAAGCTGCTTTTACAGCAGTTAAGCCAAATCTAGCTCGTTCCCGCTAGAGAACGACCACACAGGAAATTCAAAAATACCCCCCAAAAAAGGTCAAAACCAAAAACAAAGTACAAAAAACATTTTAAAAAATACAAGTTGCCCGGGGAGGGGGAAAGGGTGCCACTTACCTGCGTGTCCCATTCCTGCCCCCAAAGTGTCCAGAATTGACCTCCCCCCCTGCAGCTGTCATCGAAGGAGAGGAACAGGACACCTTTCAGACCACCCATGATTCTGTGACCGAAACAGAATGGGTGATCATTAACAACTTCTCCCCATGATTGAAATATCACAGGAAGAAAACAGAATACAGTTCTCCCTCCACATTCGTGAGGGTTAGGGTCTTGAGACCCTCGTGAATGTGGAAAAACCGTGAATAAAAAATGCTGCTCCCGTGACACCCCCCCCCAGCGGGAGGGAGGCATTGGGAGGGTGTCTGGCCAGCCTGGCCGGCCTCTCCGCAGCCTTCCTGAGGGGACACCAGGCCTTAGAAGCCCAGGAGCCCGCTTAGGAAGACTAGGGAAGGCAGCAGGCAGGTGGGAGGGAGGCTGCCCTGGCTCCCTGCGGGCTTCCTGAGTGGACTCTGGGGCTTAAAAGCCCCGGAGCTCACTTAGGAAGGCCGGGGAGGGTAGCAGCTGGGTGGGAGGGAGGATGCCTTGCCTCTCCCCAGCCTTCCTGAGCAGACTCCGGGGCTTAGAAGCCCCACAGCCCCCTTAGGAAGGTCGGGAAGGGCAGTGGGCAGGTGGATGGGCGGCTACCCTGCCTCTCCATGGCCTTCCTGAGGGGACTCCGGGGCTTAGAAGCCTTGGAGCCCCCTCAGGAAGGCTGGGGAAGGTAGCAGGCGGGAGTGAGGGAAGCTGCCCTGCCTCTCCCCAGCCTTCCTGAGCTAATAAGCCAGCTATTCCGCTGCTTAGTTTTCTCTGCCTTGGAGCATGTCCTGAAAGCTCAACTGAAGTTTTAAGTTACTGCAATGCTGGACATTTGAGACCTAAGGAAATTGCACTGGGGGGCAGCATTCTTGTTTCTGTTGTATGTGGGGAAATAATCATTGTAATGTAAAAGCAATCTTGTGTACCTCATTCACATCCTAAGATAAGTCTAGGTTTTTTCCCTGCATGCTTCTGTTCTCCCAAATTCCCTTTCTTTTATTTCACTGGGCACTTCCGGCCAACTGGAGTACTGGGTCATTCAACACATGACCTAATTCATATTTTATTGCTCTGTGTAAGTTCTCTTTTTAATTAGAGTCTCCATGAGGCTGTAGCCATCTTAAGCCTTATTATCTTTGTTTAGCCATCTTTCCTGCAATCATGCCATGATGTTCACCATGCAGCCTCTTACCGCTATAGGCTGGGTGAGTTTTTCTACCCTAAATCCTCTTAGTTAGTTAGGAACCTCTTTTTAAATTTTATTTTAATATGTAGACTGAGAATGATATACCTTCAGTAAACTTTGATTTGCATTTTAAACTGACTCCTTTGTTTTTGTAATGAGTCTAATTTAACTGGGTAATCTCAGAGACCACAGACCGCTGAATACACTTTTTTAAATGTTAATTGAGCTTTGTCAGTCTGCATTCCTAAATTGCACTCTGCATGAATTTAAAAGTAAATGATATTTAACTCTTTTTTAAAGAAGATAATTTTGTTGCTTTTTAAAAAGGACCAGATCCTGGAATTTTTTAATACAATTTTATTTTTTAGACTCATTACCTCCTACAGTTTCGAGGGCAAATGGTCTCATTCCCCTCATGACCAGAGCTAGACAACTGGATCTGATCCAGTTAGAGCTCCCTCTTACAGGAAACAGCTCCATGGGCATACATCATTGCACATGTAGAAGCCTTTCATATTTCAGCAGAAAGCCTGAATGTTGAGGACATGAGTGTACAGTGGTGGTGGGGAGTGGTTTTAGAACAACACCCAATTATTTATCTAGCAATCTAAAACCACACACACACACACACACACACACACACACCAACATTATTGTACATAACATACTCTTCCTCAGTTCTCTATGCACATATGTGTAAATGTCTTGTGCTTTGATTTTGGAATTTATTTCAGAATTGAAGGCCCTCTGTAGTCCACTAGCCCACACAGTTCATCATAATCTTGATCTGCCCCTGCTACATATATTATAACATTAGGTGCCTCTACAATGTAGATGTAGGTGGGAAATGCAAAACATAGTCAGCCCTCAATATCCACAGGTTTTGCATCCACGGATTCAACCAACCATGACTCAAAAATATTCAAAAAGAAAAATTCCAAAAACAAACCTTGCTGTTCATCATTTTACATAAGGGACACCATTTTACTATGTCATTATGTATAATGGGACTTGAGCATCCAGTGGATACTGAGGGCCCACTGTATTGCAAAAAAAAGTGGGGGGGGAACACTCTTGACTCCTAGGGGACACAGTGGGCTTCCAAACATGGTGAAAATGGCCTCCACACACCCCTAAAGGCCATATTGGGGCATCTGGGAGCATTTTTGCAAAAATAATGTAGATGGAGGGTCTTGGGGGCCACAAAATGGCCTTGCGGGGCCCATGCAGATCACACTTTGCCCACCCCTAATCCACAGATCACACTTTGCCCACCCCTAATCTACATAGACGGTATATATATATTTAGCTGCATACGACATGCTTACTGTATTTTCTTTTTGTATCCCTCCTTTCTCCCAATAGGGAGACCCAAGATAGCTTACATAATAGAACTAAAACAATATGTAATACAGTAAGTAAGGGGACCTTCTAGACCTTTGATACTGAGAGAAAGAAGTTGTAGCATAAGCTTTCATAGACTTGGTCTACTTCCTCAGAGGCATGGAGTAAACAAACATGTCGATGTCTTTGATTATATAATGCAAATGTCTAAAATCCATTAAATAGACAATCCTTTTAAAATTAATTTTAAAACATGTTTAAAACATGATAAAAATAAAAATCCAGCACACCCTATTAAAAACTCTTCTGTACAACCAGCTAAAAAATCAAAGGCTTGTGTAAATAAAAATGCCTTTGCCTGTGGGCAAAAAGAGAACAGTGAGCAAGGTTATCCTGTAGTATCATCTTCACTTTTCAAGGAAGATATAATCTATTATTCTTCCCAATATCTGAATCACTTGCTTATATTATTTTCCTCTTTTGAAGGGGTGGGGTAGGTACACTGCATATCAAATTGTTTTTGTGTGAACGGCAGGCAGATGAGCTAGGTAATGAAGCAACCACTATGGTATAATTATTTAGTGCTGGCGAGAGGTTCATTCTGAACTGGAAAAATACTGTATTTTAGAAAACCTGAAGTAAATTTGTAGAAAATATGTAAAGTACAAGACTACTCTTATTCTAATCCTGGCTATGAAAGTGACTTTTTGGAATACAGCCCCCAGAATCCCTCAGCCACTATGGAAGGTGGTCATATTATCTGGGGAATCTGAGAGTTATAGTCCCAAGCTATGTTTCCAGAGTATGTTGAGGTCTAGAAATACACATACATTCTGGCTATGCAGTGAGTGGTGTCAGTAAAGATTTTGTAGACTGGGTATGGACAGTAGGCTTGCTGAAAGACACTTTAAAACAAACAAGATGCGAAGAGCAGTTTCAGAACCAACATGGGTTTCCTATTCTAGCTTTCCAAGAGCACATGATGGATAAACAACAAAAACAAGTTCTAGAGTTCTTTTTGTTAATTCAATCAGTGTGTGCATGTTGGCAGACTTTGCATATTTGCTGTTGTATAGGCAAAAAAGCTAGCGGTGGCTGGGGACCTATTATTTTTTATTCACTCTCAGAACAGCTAACGGGCCCTGTTAGCTGCGTCACTTTGACTTCTCAGACTGTTGCCAGCATTGTTGTCTTTTCGCTTAGCAACAACTCTTTGGGGTGGGGTGGTTATAATACAGGTCTTGAAATGTTGCTTAGCTGGAAAAGAGAAGAATAGCAGGAAATGATTTATCATCACAAGGGGATTTTAAAAAACAACAACACAGAAACCTCTTTTTAAAGTCTTGTCATGTTTCTGTGTTTTTATTTTAAGTTGCCAGAGCATATTTGGGAAGAGGGAAAAAAAAAAAAAGCAAAACTTTGTTGACTTTGAGAATTAGCATTTCTGTTACCCCAGAAAGAAAATATATCTCTATGTATCTCTATTAGATATTACTACAAGCTCAGACCTGAATATCTGCTAGCAGAGAAGCTATAGGATTTGGTAGACCTGTTGTGCCAGCAGAACACCTGATACTGTATGTTGTAAACTCCGTAATGACCTTCTCTCATCCTGGAGAGAAGTGACTAGCGGGGTGCCTCAGGATTCTATCCTGGGCCCAGTGGTTTTTAAAAAAATCTTTACGATGAAATAAAAGGCATGCTTATTGAATTTGCAGAAGACACCAAATAGGGGTGGGGGTGGTAAATACCCCCAGAACAGTGGCTCTTAACTTTTTCTTTTCCAGGGAGCCCCTTTAAATATCTTTTGTTCCGTGGACCTCCAAGATATAACTCAAGATTTAAAACAACAACAATAATAATACATGACAACAACAACAACAACAACACAATAACACCATCCATTAAATCTTCCCTCAGAGGCATCCAAAGGCAATGGAGGGAAAGGGAAGACTTTTCTCCTGATTCTTTCTGCAAGTTTGCGGCTGAAGTGGATTGAATGGCAATGCGCAGGCCAAGCAAGTCAGCCAGCCTTGGCCCCTGTCACGTGGCCACACCACTGCAGGGAGGAGGTGGGCCAAGCAGCCTTCAATGTGTGAGTACAATGGCACAAAGTGAGTACAATGGCACAAAGTTTCAAATGCTGGCAATGCCGGTACAAAAGTACCATGGGGATCAATTGATGGCTTGGGCTGTCAAGAAAAAAACCATGGGTTTTTCACAAAACATTATCGCAAAAGGGCGATGCTGTGTAGTATACGCAACCTTTCACGATCATTAGGCATCCTTAGATGCCTTATTTGCCTTCTCTGATAATGTCCTAAGTGTAACTGTGTTCCCTGTGATATTTCTCTTTCTCCATTTTCTGCCTTTCCTGTATGTGAATATGATGCCTTATGTGAGCTGTATTGCTCTAGCACTCTTCATTTCATGCTCTAACAGTGGGGAGAAGCGCCCTCCACACAAGAAAAACACTTTCCCCATAGACAGGTATGCTTTTTATTAGCAAAGGCCATGTGTTCTGTTCCAGTGATTGCCTCTGCTGGTCCAATACTCAAGCTTTTTTGCCTTGCCTGGATTCCTGGACCCATACAGCTGTAGCTGTACATATACCCACAAACAATTTTTCACTACTGTGAAAGGAGGAATCATTCTTGTGATCACACTGATCATCACATGAGGGGGAGACATTGAGGTAAGAGTATGGGGTCAGCAGTCAAATCTTCCTGCTCCCTTCCTCACAAGCAAGGGTCAGAAGCTACAGCACATCCAGATCTGGGGATTACTATGTGCTCTAGCTTCTGATCAATATTTGTTGATCGCTCTTAGGACTTTATCACGTTATGCTGAAATCATGCAATTACGATGGGATACTAGCATTAATAAGTTCCTATTATCACACAATGTTGTCATCCTCCCATGGTCATGTGTGCTCCACCAGTTAATTATACAGTATATAACTTTTCACTGACAGGCAAAACCCATCAATAGCTCTCAATATCACTCTTTTTTGTGATATTGATGAGCGTGCAAAATCACATCCCACTGTAATCATGCAATTATAGTGTGAATGGGTGGTCCTCTTCTCCCCCTCCCCTTTCACAATGAGAACACTTAATTAAACTTCCAGGGGACAGCATGAAGAGGACCAACAGGATGCTATTTTAATGAACTGTAGCATTTGCTTGGTAGGTTTTTGTTTTTTTAAGTGTTTATTTGTGAAGTTCTTTCATTATGTATTTTTGGTGTGTTTTTAACTGATGTCACATCTTATCACGAGAATAGCTCTCCCATGCAAAATCACAAAAGTGAGAGAAAATTTTTCTTAAAGGCGCATGCACAGGCCAGCATGAAGCAATACCCTGTCATTAGACGGCAATGTAAAAACAAGTGTTACTATAGCACAAGCTGAAATCCCATTTTTAAACAGCTAGTGGTAGTTGTGCAATAATTCCATGGCAGTCTCTCTCTCTGGCTTTTCTTCGCAAAAGAAGATTCAGGAAGGAATCATCCCGCGCTTTCTGCAAGCACACTGATGACTAAAAAGGCCAATCCAAGATAAACAAGTCTGGTTGCAGAAAGCACAGCAGAAGGTCTCCTTGGGTGATGTTTCCGGGTTGTGATTCTTTCTGCGTAGTCGTTTCTCTTCAAGACTTGTTCAGCGTGAGTTCTCAAATAAGGCTGCAGCACTGTGGATAGTGCATCTCCATGCCTCCCGATGTGAGGCCAGGGCAGACCATTGTTGGTGATCAATTTGGCCGAGCCTGAGATGTTGTTTCAGGGAGTCCTTGTATCGCTATTTTGGAGCGCCCCTCTTACGCTGACCTGTGGCAGTTCACCGTAGAGTACTATTTTGGGGAGGCAATGGTCCGTGGCAGTAGTTGTGCAATTACAGCAAAATGAGATAATTAGTGTAATCATGTCACGACGTTTCCACTTCCCTCAAGTCATGGAATTACAGTGTTCTTAGACACTAGTCTGATAAAAGTCCTAAGTTTCTTCACCCTCTATTTACAAGCTGCTTTCCCACAGGGAGGGAATCTATGCATGGGGGGAAAGGGTAGCGGCACAAATGATTAAGTTCCTGGTGCCTTTTGAGAAGTTCTTATTTTCAAGGAAATGGAAACAAATATACAATGATATACTTTTAAAAAATACTTGATTAAAGTTGTATACTCTATCATAAATGGTCAAATTAATAAAATATATCAGAAAAACTCTATAAAACTCAGCCATTTTATCCAAACACACAGACACAGACACACACGTATTCTATATATAATTTCAGTGCAGGATCTATTCCAGGATCTTTGGTATGCTCATTCTGAGCATACCAAAGTGAAGCTCACCTCAGGCTTAGCAAGAATAACAGAATACTCCTTGTCATTCCCCCATAGGGTTGTTAGGCTGCTTGCTCCAGGGAGACCACTATGTTGCAAGCTTGGTGACTGACTGAGAAAGGTAGTTACGCAACATTTGAATTCTTAGGTGCTTCGTATCTTCTGCCTCAATATTCATTTATTTCATTTTTTAAAAATAAATGTGTATTCAACTTTTTTGTTTGTATAAAAACATAAAAGCATAACAAACAATATCAATGAACTTTACAGCAATGTGCTGACAGCTCTTCAAGCTTGTTTCGCAATGGTGTACAGAGATAATTCATTGCATTTCAAGATTGCTGCTTTGAGTAATTACAGTACATCTTTCCACAGGTTTACATGGGAGGATGGTGGAGTAATCCCTGCATAGTTCTCATTCACAAAATGAATAAACGTATACCAATCCTTATAAAAGCTATTGCCTGGTTGTGTGCTTGTTATCTTTTTAAATTTATAAGATAATTTTTCCACGTCTTAAATTTATAAGAATTTTTCCATTGGTTCCACGTCTTTTTCAACCATCCCTCAATTGTTACTGTGCCCATCTTCCATGACTGAGCTATTTCTAAACATTTTTTTAACCTTACCTGAACTCTCGCCTCATGCTTCCCAGTCTCATGCAGCTGATGAAGTGAAGCAGCAGATGTTGCTCTCAGTGTTTGCCTGTGGCTGCCTGGATGGATCCTGACCTCCCGAGGATAGCAATGTATGTTCTCTGCAGCCGTACTGTCCAGGGAGAAGCTCTGTAGGTGCCCTGTAGTATGGGATCCCCCATTCTTTAAAATAATTTGGCAGGGGACAGAATCTTATTGTAATTAAATGCAAACAATGTTCAGTTTTTGAGTACCAATCAACATTTCACAATTATCTAATTTATTACTGTGGGGTGATTTAGAGAAAAACATTTTTGTCTATTTTTACTAATGTTGACTAATTTTTAAACATTTAAAAACTATTAGTAACAGCTAACATACATTAATTTTGGAATGGGCTCTTACTATTTTAACATTAATGAAATGACTGTGTTGAACTATTTAACATTATCATGTTAGCACTAGTGTTAGTTCTTCCAAGCTCTGGGTGTTCCTCCCCTCTCTTTCCATGCTGTGCATCATATGAAGGCTTCTAAACACCATAAAAGGATTTGAATCTCTACAAGCAGAGATGCTTCAAGACTGGTATTAGTAGGCTCATTGCTAGCAAAGTCAATAGAATTGACACATTGGGGGTGCTCTGATGACATCCTGCATGGTGTATATGTTGTGATGCATCAGTATCTGCTAAAGACATGGGCCTAATCCACACAACAGAAATAATCCAGTTTGAAACTGGATTATTTGCCATGGCTCCTTCCTATTGAATCCTGAGGTTTGTAGTTTTACAAAGTATTTAGCCTTCTCTGCCAAAAAGTGTTGGTGCCTCACCAAACTACAAATTCCCTAATTTCATAGGAAGGAGTCAGGGTAAATAATCCGTCTTCAAACTGGATTATTTGTATAGTGTAGACACACCCACGTACCTACTGGTACCCTCCATGTGTGATGTAGGCATGTAGCAGCACCATTATAGTACCTGTTTCATCAACAGTGGTGGTGTTTTTCAAGGAAGCTGGTGTTATTTCCTCCTCACCCCAACTTTCACACACAGAGAGACACAGTCAAACATACACACACACACCCCAAGAGGTATATTTTAGCAAAACTGACACCATTGTTCTTTCCATGCAGTAGACTAGATTAATCACTTCATAACTGGCAGGAATCTGAGTTTCCTGTGCTTCCCTCTGTCTGACCAGGAGGGTACGTGGTGTAATCTGTACTATACAGTTGTCCCTTCAAATTCGCTGAGGTTTGGTTCCAGGACCCCCGTGGATACCAAAATCCATGAATACTCAAGTCCCATTATATGCAATGGCGTAGCAAAATGATGGTCCCTTATATAAGATGGCAAAATCAAAGTTTGCTTTTTGGATTATTATTTTTTAAAAAATATTTTAAAGCCGTGAATACTTAAATCCGTGGATACTAAATCTGTGGATACGTAGGGACAACTGTATTTTATTCCTGTTCAACTATCTGAAGGTAGGAAAAAGGATGTCAGGATGCCCATTATTAGAAAACTAATGGGCTTCTTTAAATTAATCCCCCTGCTTGAGCAGCCACAACAGCAATTATAATGTTCCTTAGAGAATGAATGCTTTGACCATAATTGTATCTCAGGATAGCATATTCTGTGTTCAAGTCTCCAAAGGCCTTCTCTCACAATATGATTTCAGTTTATAGATGCATTTTCACAATCCACTGTGATGAGAAAAGTAAAGAAATTGTAAGAAGAAAGGGGTTTAATTGTGCTTGCTTACAAATCAGGAACAAATATGATGCGAATCCAGGTCTGGAGTGGCTCAGCTTATCAGTGCATGACCTAAAAGCAGAGAGTGGTATTGAGTGTTAAACTCCAAAACCTGGGAGGGCTCCTATACCATTTTTATAAGTTCCCATGTTTGTGGTATGCATTCCTTGCATATCACTGTTCCTGATTGATTCTGGGCTGCGTTCATATTGCATATTTATAGCAGCTTGATAGCACTATCATGGTTCTATCTTATGGAATCTTGGATTTGTAGTTCAGTGAGGGATTTAGAATTCTCTACTACATTTCCCTGAACTGCATCCTTAGAGCTTGCTGGCATTGAATGCTGCGTATCCACTACAAAACCCAATATCTACTACAAAACCCATGATTCCATAGGATGGAATCATGGTTGTTAAAGTGTTATCAAAGTGCTATAGTGGTATAATATGGACACACCCAACTTTATCTACTGGGAAGATTTTGACGGAACCTTTCTCAAAACATTATTTGTGTGAGTTCACTCATGCTAGAGTGCACTTGCTTCACATTTACCACATGAACTTAAGGACAAATGTGTCCAAATGTATTTTAATTATCTGATGTGAATATTTCTGGATATATTCCAGGTATGAGTGTTACCCAAAATGCTCCTTGGAAAATTACAAGAAAATATTGAGTTTCTAATATGTTGGGGAAATTAGCAGCGACTGGACTTTAGCTATCCAAAAGGAGGTAACAAGGGGATCTTGAAAACCTTTGTCTATCAGTACTAGCCTGGATGGAATACACACACATGTGAAATTAAGTATGGTTTTTATTAAAGAGTTCAAAAATAACACCACACACACACACACACACACACATTCACACAGAAAAAGCATTCACACAAGGCTATAGAAAGGCAGTAGGAAAAACTTGGGATAGAAGGTAGCAAGAGGATTTGTTGGGGGCGATGCAACCTGTCCTGTAGTCAATCCAGCAGAGTGGATGGAGGAATCTGGGGTGGTCACACAGAGGGACAGAGTGTCCCCTGGAACTGGAACTGTGTGCATTTGGACATATTTTGGGGGGTCATTTATACCTCCAAATACAGCTGAGGGGATTGGATGCTTCATGGGTTGAAACAATAGATTTCCTGAGCCTTCATGGATTACACAATGAGTTTTCCTGGTCCTGACAAAAGGTGTGGAAGATGCTAATGTGTTTCTTAATGTCCAGTGACTGGATTTTAAAAGTTTGAGCAACCTGTCTTAAGGTTTGGGAATTAAGGAAAGGAAGTTTCAAAATCAGCAAATACAAAGGTTTCATCCACCCATGTTTTCCACTGGGGAATGTGTCCTTTTTGGCTTTTAGCCTTAGTCTTTCCTAGGGCAAAGCATGGCATTCAGCTGTCTTCTCTGAGTTCATTGTGCTTTTTAATAATATGCCAGTTTATTAATACACAATTTCTGAGGTCTCTAGAAGTGGGGTGTAGGCCATGCTAACATGAGAGTGACCAAGATAATGGGAAATTATACTGCAGCTTCAATGTACAATGTAGATGGCAATGCAGAGAGCAGAATGAGATGAAGGGGCTTACTTTGTCTTTAGGTTTCAGGTAAAAACTCCCAGATGATATCCCACCTATAATTTTTCCTAATAAAAAAAAAAATAGAATGTGACTTAATGACTGTCTTTATTTACTCAAGACAGAATATTTTGCTCGTACCTCATAAATGTTGTCACCACCAATTTTATGTATTTTTCAGTAAAGAAAGGTACCAAATGTTCCAAATGTTGTAAAATCATCACTTTTGTCTTTTTTTGTTGCTATGGTATTTTCTCCTTAAAACAATGGATGTAGCAAAACATGAAAGACCTACTGTATGTAAATTGCCAAGTTGTTTGGCTTGAAGGAGAAATACAGCACAGTGTCTGGTGACCTTTTCCATACACATTATACTATGCAGTAATGATAAGCAGTGGAGATCATTACTAAAACAACCCTGGAGCTTCCTTTTCTTCTGCTCACAATTATTTTCCAAAGCCAGATAAAAGTTTATAAAGAAAAATACAGATTGTGTACATTCCCGGAACATCAAACTGCTCCCAAGTTTGAATAGCAAGCATAACCACAATTGTGCCCAATGCTCCAGAAAGCTGATCTGTGATATTTTTAATCCATTGACTTTTCAGCATGGAGATCAGCCACCCATGGTGATGAAAGTTCCATTAATGCAGTCATCAACTCATGACTCATACATATATTTTATTATTTTTTAATATTATTCAGAGCTGTGTTTTAGAGGAAAAAATTATATCAGCATGGAATGACCAAAAAAAACCCATAATTCTTTACAAAGACATAGAATTGCTTTAAAAACAAGCTGATGGGGGGGGTCTTTCCCTCAAGTGACACTCTGCCACCACTGAACTCAAAGATGCTCAGCCTAATGACCATCTTCTCTCCCTCAGTCCCCCATCTTCTATCAGCCCATTCTATCCCCCAGCCCATTTCATCTATATGCTCAAAAATACTTCATTTTTTAACCTACTCCTTCCCTTTATTAACCCATTCCAGCTAGAAATGGAATATCTAGTAGGGAATATTCAGTGAATAGAGGCTTGTTTAAATGATAACTATTCATTTAATTCACCAGTAACTACAAATATAATAATTATACAGTCACAGTGCTGCTGGAAAATTTGAAAGAGTTCTTATGTTGTCCTAACAAAATGCCTATCTATGGACTTTTTCAGACAAGGCTTACCATGCAATAAGCTTGCAGGAATGGTACGGCGCTGTCGCACAGCAGGGGGTCCATTTCGGATGACACCGTCCCCCTCTCGGAATTGTCCGTGTCACTTCTGTGTACGATTGAAGGCAGCCGCACCATATTTTATTCACGGACAACTTCTGTGAGTAAAATATGGCGCGGCTGCCTTCAATCGTACATGGAAGTGACACAGACGATTCCAAGAGAGGGACAGCGTTGTCCGAAACGGACCCCTGCCACGCGACAGTGCCGTACCTCTCCTGCAAACTTGTTGCGCAGTAAGCCTTGTCTGAAAAAGTCCTATGAGTATGGTATGTGTGGAAAGAGGGTCCATATATTGTAAGATGGTATAATGTGCTTTCTGCATATAAAAAGGCATTGGACAAACCCTGGTCTCCAGAGTCGTGGTCTAACACTCAAACCTCTACGGCACACTGGCTCCTATATTCAAAACTAGCCTGGTTTAATACACAAGGCTTCAAACACAGACTTTAGTTGTGTAGGAGATTATTGGTATTTATATTAAGCAGAGTGAACAATAGCCCCAGTGCAATATGAGCTTGTGGTATAAAACAGGATAGAAATATGCACAATTTTCTAGTAATGTTAAAAAGCAAAAGTTACATTCATTGTGACAGATAATACATCTGAGATAGGAAAATAGGTATATTGAAGAGAATTATCTAATTTTGGTACAAGAGACCCTAAAATCTGGCTCTCACAAATACATTTTGAGGCTGAGCTGTCTCATGTCAGCTGGCTTCTCAGACAAAATTGTAGAAGATTAAAACTTCTTGGAGGGAGACGGGGAAGTGACTTCTGCATGAAAGTATGAAGTGAAAGCCTTGAGTACACAGATCAATGAGACATAGGACTTTATCCGACAATCCCCTGAAAACATTCATTTCCCGGCATTAAAAAGCCACATTTTTTATGCTGGCAAAAGAGTGCCTCCAGCCCCGTACTTACCTCCTCTCCCAGCAAAAGCAACCCCAGCAATAAAGAGGAAGTGAACGGAGCTCTGTTCACTTCCTCTTTTGAAATCCCACGTGATTTCATCACGTCGGAAATTCAAAAATAAAAATAAAAATGTAAAAGTCACACCAAGGACATACACACACTAAAAAACCTCCAAGTAACCTGGGGAGGGTCATAAAAAGTTCATCACTTACCTAGATGTCACGATCTCACCTGGAAATGTTCCGCCCAGTCTGGTCATTGACTCTGCATTGACGAGAGTTAAATGACCTAAGGCTTCGCACGCTGGTAATGCTGGCAGAAGAAGTAGCAGGGGGATTTATTGACAGCTTAAGCTGTCACTTAAAAGGTATGGGATTTTGACTATATATAAACATGAAAGGGCGACATCATCTGATCTGTGTGCCCTTTTGAGTTTATGTGGTGTTGTTATGATGCCATAGTTAGTGCATCTGATAAAGTCCATAGAACTGAAGCAAAAAGGTAAATATGCAACTCTAGACTTTCCCTCTGTTCCCAACTACACTAAACAACCATTGATGCTTCTTCACTTCAACAAGCTGAACACTCAAAAGCCTTGTGTCTGGATGGTCAAATTTGTCAGTTGCCATTTTCCCCATATTCCTCAAGTTCTTTCCATCAGGAATATGAATAATGTTTTAATTTTTGGCTCCAGAGTGTCAGACCCACCAGGAATTACTTTTAGTTAATTCATAATCTTGTTTTTTATACATCAGTGCCTAATAGTATCACATAGTTATTTGCAATGTTGCTGCTTCATCACTCTGGCTTATTTTACTTTATTTTATATATTCAGAGTATATTGCATTGCTTTATATTACATTGCTTTCTTGAATCCTGGTCCTTGACCCTAACAATCAATAAAGATGGTTGATTTTGAATTTTGGTAAATTCTTTTTGAATAAGAAAGTTCATCAAAACATTATCTCCTGCTACTAATATATTATTATAAGTAAAAGTATGGTATACAGATTTTGGTAAACTAAAATGTTGTTCCAAAGTGTAGCATTTTAGTTTTATCCAAGGGAGTATTTGACATATATGACACTTAGGACTTTTTCAGACGAGGCCAAAATGCCCCGTTCCTGCCTCGCTACCACCACTCCCATTCCTGCCATGGAATCAAGGAAAATCTTCAGACACTTACCTTGATCCCGTGGCAGAAACGTCCTCCCCCTCCCCTTGTTGGCCGGGAGTAAATGCAGTCATCGTAAGGCTGCCTTTATGACCTGGAAATGAAAACCCGCTTGTTCTCGTGAGAGAACGGTGGCACGGGAAATTTAAAAATAAAAGTAAAACAAAATATCAAAATAAAAAAACAAGCCCCAAAACAAATTTTTAAAAAAAGTAACCTGGGGAGTGGGAGGGAAAGGGTGTCACTTACCTCCTCATCCTGCTCTTCACCGGAAGTGTCCGGCAGGGACCTCCCTCCCCATGGCTGGCATCACACCAGCATAACAGGAGAGGAATGGGGCACCTTTTGGACCACCCGTGATTCCGTGACAGACACGGAACGGGTGGTCTATTCACAACTTTTTGTTATGAATAAAAAATTACTGTAGCAGCATGGGAGCAGCACGGGAACAGCACAGAAGGGGGCAACATTGTCTGAAAGTGAAATCTTTCAGCGACCCTGTTCCGTGCCTGCCATAGAGTATTTAGCCAGTCTGGAAAAGTCCTTAAAAGGTGTACCCAGTGGAGTTGTCCCTTTCTGCTGGTAATTCTGGTCTGTAACCTTAACAACACTCCCCTTATAGCTGGCTCATATTTGTATAGTTCAACTTGATATTGTTTCTTGGTCACACTAAAGTGTCACTAGATGTTTGGATGAAAGAACATTGGAGACTCATGATCCCTTTGTACTGTCTGCTATATTTTCAAATGTACAGTTGTCCCTCCACATTCACGGATTTGGCATTCACAGATTTAAGTGAATCTTAAATATTGAAAATATTCTTAAAATATTGAAAATATTCATAAAAAAATAATAATCCCAAAGCAAACCTTGATTTTGCCATCTTATATAAGGGACACCATTTTGCTATGCCATTGCATATAATGGGACTTGAGTATTCATGGATTTGGGTATTCATGGGGGGTCCTGGAACCAAACCCCAGCAAATGTGAAGGGACAACTGTACAGGCAGAGAATAGTGGAAGCAATCAGCAGAATACCAGAGACCAACTTGCATTAGATCCCCTCCTCTTGTACATTTTCATCTGGCTCCAGATGGATACCTATAGTGTACTCTCTCTCATTGTCTGTCTCTCCGGTTCAAACACATGCCACCTGTCTTCTCTGTTTCTCTGTCCCACTGTTGGAATGGCATGATCTTCTCCAGACTCTGATGGGTTTCTCATTCAAGAAACTTTGGACAGATTTCTAACAAGACCTGAGCACTGAATGCTGACTGATGAACTATCTACTGATAAACCTGAAGCAGCTATTAACCATCTGTATAACCTAGTGACCCAACAGCTACATATAGATTCACAGTGCAATCATATTCTTATCTACTTACTCCCAGGTAGATATGCTCAAATTGCAGCTCAATTAGTATTAGAGTGGCATGCCACAGTTTAAAGGACCCTACACTAAAGTAATACCTTCTAGAGGGGCAAGACTTTTGTGCCCTGATAGTGCCCTGGTGGTGCAGTAGTACTGCAGCCACAAAGGCTGTGAGTTCGATACTACAGGGCTTCAAGGTTGTCTCAGCCTTTCATCCTTCCATAGGTCAGTAAAATGAGTATCCAGCTTATTGGGGGCAATTAGCTAACACATTGTAAACCACTTAGAGAGTGCTTTGGCACTGATAAGCGGTATAGAAATATAAATGTTATTGCTGTTGCTATTTTGTTAAGCAGGCCTATGGAGGTAGCAGTCTCCACCAGCACCGCTTTGGTGCACATGCTTTCACCTAAATCAGGGCTACAAGGGCCATGTGCTCTCAGCTACATGGTAACCTTAGGTTTTGGCAGTATGAGCTGAGGGATTCCTGGGGAGTCTATCTGAAGCGCAGTGGCCAATTATTCTTAGAACATCTTAAAAGATGAACAAATTATTATAGCATGAGTTTGGTTTTTGGTAACTTGCTAGCTTGTTCTGGGAGTTGTGGTCTAAAAATGTAATGCTTCCAAGCTCTGCATAGAGTTTTGGAAACTTCAGAGAGGTATGGGCAGAACAAGTAACAAAACTTCAGTTTCTGGACCTAGGAGAAAGAGTTTGCTAAGAAGTGGAGTTGAATACAGTGACCATGTACTGACTGTGAAAGCATTTGCATGTAAAGGAAGCTCCATCAGGATGTGTCAAGCCACACACTAATGCCAGAGATACAATGGGAGCCTGGCAGAAATAGGTGAAGGACGGATTGTGTGTTACTTGGTAAGCTGTTCTCTAGTATTGCACCTACTTCACAAATATTTGTTTGTCTGGGATACTTTCCAAGACTGGTATTGGGAGAGAGAGAGTCTTGTGATTAAAACACACATAAGCATACCCCAGATACAGTTGTGTGTTTTTTAAAAAGTATTTGCTCATTTTGTTGATGTGGACAAGGTATTCTTGTTGATACCTCTGATCCTGAACACAGCACTTGGAAGTATATTCAGTTGTGATCAATGCACTTGTGTTTTGGTAATGAGTGTTTTTATGGTGTGCAGATCATAAGACTAAAAGCCTTTTTTTTTAATCCCAGAGAGAGAAAAGAGTGAGAAAGAGAGAGGTTCTCTACCCGAATTAGTAGAGTGATGCTTACATAAAAGGGTGGAGAAAGTATTATGAAGGAAATACACCCATTTGGCTGTAATTAATTTGACTGACTCAGGCCATCAATGAAAAACATTCCTGTTTCCTTCCTGCATCTAAAATGTATTAGCAATTCAATTTGACTTCAACTATTCTAATCTGGAGTTCATTTCAACACAGAATAGAAAAATGATTTCAAAGCAACAGTCAAAAGAACTTTTTATACATATACTAGTATAATATTAAACTTAGTGAATATTAGTGCATGTATTGATTGTTGGTTTGAAATTATTTGCCTAATTGAAAGACTTTTAATTTGTCTGTTATGCTATAGAAATCCAAATACTTGACCACAGTCACCAAACTTCACAAGTTATATAATGGGACCAAAACAAAGCTCATAGTAAGATTTTATACCTGATCCATCAATATTTGAGGTACCCAAATGTACCCCAGAATGCACAGAATGGCAAAACTTGATCTTTAGACCTGACTTGATACTTTGAGCATTTTCATCCAATTGTAGTATCAATCTGCAAATTTTGACTTTTTTGGTGAAAAGAGGATTCATGTTTTGAATACATTTTATTATGTATTCAGTTCTTTCATTCAAAACTTAAACAAAACCATAAAGATCAACTTGGGCAACAGGAGAGGCATTTTGCAGTATCATATATGTTATATGCAGCAGAGATGCCCCGACAAAAGAAAAGCCATGAAAAATCATGGGAAGTGTATGGACATTCTCACACGAGCCCTGTTATCGGTGCAATCATGTTTGCAAAAGTGAAAGGAGAGAGACTGATTTGGCAGCCCTCAGTGTCGCACATTCTTTCAGTAGCTCAACTGGGGCTGTTTCAGCCACTGACAGTCCCTTGGCTCTCTTCCAGACTCTCCCTTAAGCCCTCCTCCCTGTCCTATTGCCCTACCCAGCATGCCTTTCATTTTATATTTTTTTTAGTTGTAATGCAATTTGGCAATTATGGCAATGCAATTTAGTGAAACAAAGGGGGGGGAAAAGGAGAGTGGGGAGAAAAGAAAACCAGCCTGTTTGTAGATAGCAGGAGACAGCAGGGAGGGGAGAGAGGAGGAGACTGAGACCACATGACTGCCTAGTCTCAGGACTATAATTGGAGAAATTTATCACACTTGCACGATTGGGAACTTGTGATTGTTCTCCGTCAATGGCAAGGGATGCTCTAACCACACTTTGGAGGCACAGCAGCAATGATTTGGAGGCAATACCTTGTGATAACTATTGCCAAAGGTAAAGCTTTAATTCTGCTTTAAAAGGCTTGTGTGATAAAGTCCTATGTCTGTTCCTTCATATAAAACTATTAATGTTTAATATTAAACAAAATTCCTTCTGACCTACCTTCCTGCTCAATGCAACACACATCGCAACACAAATGCAACACACATCGCAATCTTATACATGTCAAAACTGTTTTACAATGGGCTTATTCTCTTGGAAACGGGTTTAGGATGACAGCTCCTGGTTCTGTTTGGATTTCAAGATAGACCATGGTTTACTGTCATGAGAATGAGCTACAGGTAGCCTTGGGTTCATATTCTTCCTTCTCTTCTTGCATGACCATGAGGAAGAGTTCATTTTTTCTTATCAAGCACATTTGTCATTTTGATGGAAACCAGAGCCAGTGGGACCATCCAACCTGTGGAATTAACCTATCATAGCCAACCTGTGGAATTAACCTATCACATTCTAGTATGAACTGTCCAGATGACATCTGGGCAGTTCTGACTAGAATCTGAAGCAAACACCCCTTAAAACATATTTTAAAAACCCAATTCTTGAAGGAAAACCAGAGCTTTCCATGGTGGGAACAGGCAACTGTCCATATGCATGTGCAGCACAGTATTTATGGGCACCTCCAGTGCCACTGACATCACGTCATGTTCTCTGAGGACACAACGAGGCCCCCAGCATGTGATCAAGGCTGGGGGGGGGTTCTCAGTTTAACCTCAGAGAGCACAATGTGTGACACCAGCAGTGGTGGAGGAGGCACCTGCCAATACAGTGCAGTGCACATGTGTGGACGGCTGCCCATTCCCAGCAAGTAAATCAAGATAATGGGGGTGGGGTGGGGTGGGGTGGGGTGGGGAATCCAGGGCAGCTCCAGGGACAGAATACTCCAGCCAGAACGTGACCACAGTTAAACTTATATTTTATCATCGTCATCCAGTCCATTACTTACATCAGGCACTGGTTTAGAACTAGGCCAGTTTCCCAGTTTTTAGATGCAAAGGAAGGATACAGTTGGGTATCATCAGCATACTAGCAGCACCAAATCCCCAAATGTTGGACAGGCTCTTCTTAGTCTTAGCCCTTAGTCTTTTAACTGAACTCATCTCTGAAGTCACTATCTCCTTTCCCTTTGACAGTCAAGGGCCGTTTTCATCTACACAGTTATAGCATTATGATTCCACTTTAACAGCCATGGTTCCATCCTGTGGATTCATGGTATTTGCAGTTTAGGTGGGGGGGATTTAGAATTCTCAACCAAAGAGCTCACCAACTATTAACCACAGGGTTCCACAGGCCGCAGCCATGGCAGTTGAACTGGAATCATAGCACTGTCATTATGTAGTGTAAAAGGGTTCAAGATAGCAGAGAAGTACTGTACTATATCACCCGCAAAGTCCTCCATCTTGGGCTTGCTATCGCCAGAGAAAAACCATCCATACTCAAATAGGTTTAAAATAACCAACTATTTCACATTGCAGTTAAAACTGACTTCCAAATTTTAAGAAGCACTAAGCTTTATGTATGTGTGTTTTAAGTCATTCATCTCATTGTGTACATATATATGACTCACTACTCTTGAATTTCCCTTTTTGTTTCCATCCTGTATTTTTTTTTAATTTATACCCCGCTCTTCAGTCACAAGGCTATCAGAGCAGCTTACAAATTGTTTTAAGCAATAGCTATTTACACATCTACACTGCATTAGCCAGTCTCCAATGTGTGTTAGCTAATTGCTCCCCACAAGCTGGGTACTCAATTTACCGACCTACGAAAGGATGGAAGGCTGAGTGAACCTTGGAGCCCGCTGGAATTGAACTTGCAACGTGGTGGTTTGCAGTACTGGCATTTAACCACTGCGCCACCAGGGCTCTGTACATCTCTCTCTCTCTCTCTCTCTCTCTCTCTCTCTCTCCTGTTAGAGTGGAGTGTAGAAAAGAAAAGAAAATTATTCCAGTAGTACATTATGCCATTCATAGACCAGTATTTTGTTCAAATTTCAATGTTGGTAGATGAATTTTAACTTTCTGTAAATATTAATATGTAAATACTCCATCTTATATCATAGCAGAGCAAACAAGTTATAATTATTTTACAGCTGTACAAGATGTCAAATTCTTGAAATCTGTTTATGTACCACCAAGAATAAATTTGTCAATTAACAATCTTATTTTTCTTGACAGCTGTGCATAGTGTTCAAAGCCCATTACATTCATATTGGTGGAATCATGAGCAAATATGAACAGAAAGGCCAAATAAGGTTACATTTTTGCATAGGTTATCTCTGGCTTTTTCTTCGCAAATGAAGATTCAGGAAGGACTCATCCCACACTTTCTGAAAGTGTACTGATGACTAAAAAGGCCAATACAAGATAAATAAGTCCGGTTGCAGAAAGCACAGCAGAAGGTCTCCTTGGGTGATGCTTCCAGGTTGTGATTCTTTCTGCGTTGTCGTTTCTCTTCAAGACTTGTTCGGTGTGAGTTCTCAAATAAGGCTGCAGCATTGTGGATAGTGTGTCTCCATGCCTCCCGATGTGAGGCCAGGGCAGACCATTGGTGTGATCAATTTGGCCGAGCCTGAGATGTTGTTTCAGGGAGTCCTTGTATCACTTTTTTGGAGTGCCCCTCTTATGCTGACCTGTGGAGAGTTCACCGTAGAGTACTATTTTTGGGAGGCGATGGTCCTCCATCCTAGAAACGTGCCCTGCCCAGCGCAGCTGTGTTCTCAATATCATGGCCTCAGTGCTGGTGATCTCTGCTTGCTCAAGGACAGCAACATTCGTCACATAGTCAGTCCAGTGTATATTTAGGATTGTGCATATACAGTGCTTGTTTATCTTGGATTTGCCTTTTTAGTCATCAGCACGCTTGCAGAAAGCGTGGGATGAGTCCTTCCTGAATCTTCGTTGGCAAAGAAAAGCCAGAGAGAGAGAGAGAGATTTTTCTGTAATTTTGATTTGACAATCAAGCTATTTTTTTTAAAAAAAACCCTTCATTTGTACTCATTAAGCGGTAATAATGCTATTATGACATAGTGACATAGCATTATTACATCATTATCTTTAAAAAAAATAAAAACAAATTTTAAAAAGTAACACTGTGGTGGCAACACTGTGGTGTGTGGTACCACAGGAAAGCAATGGAGAAATCTTTGGAAAACACCCCCATGCTCTAAAGGCATCTGAATACTGACTTTAATGGTTAACAGGTCAGGACAACATTACTGCAGTATATCAGCAAACTGTGTGTGTGTGAGAGAGAGAGAGAGTGTAGACCATAGAAAACACAGTACAGTTGTCCCTCCACATTCATGGATTTGGCATTCACAGATTGAAGTATTCACGGCTTGAAAATATTCTTAAAAAAATAATAATCGAAAAAACAAACCTTGATTTTGCCATCTTATATAAGGGACACATTTTTGCTATGCCATTGCATATAATGGGACTTGAGTATTCACGGATTTTTGTATCCACAGGGGGTCCTGGAACCCCAGCGAATATGAAGGCACAGCTGTATTCTCTTCAGAAGTTTTGTTCTACCTGCCCAAGCCCTGGAAGTAGTCTGTGATTTCCCTGCTGAGGATTTCCTTAGGAATCCACAAGGGAAGGACAATCAGACCACACCCACACCACACCCACTAATCGATAGTCCTTGCAATGAAGTGAAATTAGACACTCACACTCAAATTGGCTACAAATCATAGAGAGAAGGCTGGTCATTAAATGGATTATTTTCAGCATGAAAAAAACTGGAAGAGCCACAGTATTGTGTGATAAGGATGAGCTACAGCAAGACCAAACCACTGCTATGACAGTACAATGGTGTGGTGTGATAAGGACCTCAGTCTGTGTTTCAGAAAATTGGTAGCTCTAACTGCAAATCTTATCTCTGGAGGTTCCTGATTTGGCCTTTAGCTTTATTTAGCTGTCATCACCAATCAGGGATCGGAAATTAACAAATTATTTAAAAGTGCAGGTATTTAAAGGTACTTAATTTCTAATTCATTTGAAATGTAGTGCTGGAGTAGAGTTCTATAGATTCTGTGGACCACTAAAAAGACAAATAAATGAGTCTTAAAGTAAATCAAGCCTGAACTCCCCCTAGAAGCCAAGATGAGTAAACTGAGACTATTGTACTTTGGACATATCATCATGAAAAGAAATGACTCACTAGAAAAGACAATGATGCTTGGTAAGGACGAAGACAATAGGAAAAGAGAAAGACTGCATTCCAAATGGATAGACTCAATCAAGGAAGCCACAGCCCTGAGTCTGCAAGACCTGAGCAGGACTGTTGAGGATAGGGTGACTTAGAGGTCTTTCATTCATAGGATCACCATAAGTCAAAGCTGACTTGATGGCAGTTAACAACAACTTCTAAATAGCCCAGCAGAGAACTGGGCTTCCAGTTTCCAGGAACATTGCAAACTCTTTACATGGAATTTTTTTGTGTACTTTTCAGTGTGTGAATTTTTAATGCTTCTTAGGAAAATGCCCGAATTCCATCGTCTCCCTCACTTAGTCCTCACTCACTCTCACTTTGGCTTCATATAATGATGGAATGTGTACACAGAAAATAGGAGTGGGCAATTGCGGTAGTGTCATGTCTCCCTTCCAGACCCCCAGTCTGGATTATGACACAGACAGCAAAGCAGATGAAGAGGGCATCCGGCTTAGTACTCAGGACCCAGGGGCAAATCCTGACCGGGAAATGGGAAGGCAGAGGTATGTGCCCATACAGGAGACAAACAGGGATTTTATTTATTTTTATTTTTAGGTATGTATACCTCACTCTTCAGCCATGAAGGCTCTCAGAGCAGTTTAAAAATTATTAAGCAATAGCACCTACACATCTACTCTGCTTTTATAGTGCACTAGGCATGCTCCAAGTGGTTTCCAATGTGTATTAGCTAATTGCCCCCACAAACTGGGTATTCATTTTACTGATTTACAGAAGGATGGAAGGCTAAGTGAACCTTGGAGCCCTTGGGATCGAACTTGCAGTGTTGTGGTTTGCAGTCCTGGCATTTAACCACTGTGCCACCAGGATACTCCCCAGTAACCATATGACACAGATACAAACCAGACAATACCTACCGCAATTGAATGTAGACAGGAAAGGGACTTTCTTCATCACTCAGAGTGTATTTATAAAAACACACACTAATCAGAACAAATGAGGGAGGATTCTAGACCATAAATATCCCAGTCTTGCTCTCAGCAGATTGTTGCTGACAACCAGCCTTTCCTGGAAGTTGCAACCTACTTTTCTTGAGACTCTCAGCTTGTGTGATTCCAAGATTTTAAAACCCTGCTTTGTGAACTGGCTTTGCTACTGACACCCCTTTGGTTTTTACACCATGACTAATTGCTTTCTCCTGTTGACTTGGACTGGCTTTCTTACTGATAACTCTAAAACGCTTAGCTGAAAGCTCTGGTAAGACAGCTTTTATGACTCTGCTGAACTCTCTTTCCTGGGTGGCTGCTAAAACAAGACAGGTAGGCCCATAGGCCAAGTTTCTGTCCCAGAACTCACAGAAATTTCACAAAGGCATAGATACTGTTTTGCTTTGTTGTGTTTTCAAGTCATTTCTGGCTTATGGCAATCCTAAAGTGAACCTATCATAATGTTCTCTTGGCAATATCTCTTCAAAGGGGGGTTGGACTTGCCTTCCTTGGAAGCTGAGAGTGTGTGGCTTGCCCAAGATCAATCAGTGAGTTTCCATGGCCAAGTGGGGATTTGAATCCTGGTCTCTCAGAGTCTTAATCCAATACTCAAACCATTATACCATACTGACTCTCTAGAGCCTGGAAGTATACAAGTGTAACTAATAAATAAATGGAAATGCATTAACAATTAATTATTTAATTGAAAATTAAAACAATAAATTAAAACAAGATTGTTTCAATTATATATTAATGCCATTATGTTTATTTATTAGTTACACTTGCATACCTCTTTTCCTCCTAAATGTGCAAAATGATGCACATGACATAGACCATGCTATTGCTGAAGATATTTATATCCCATTGATATGGTGCATATAGTTCCTTTTCCTTGACTATAGTATATTTTGTAGTAGGCAAACCATAATGTCAATTTTAAAATAAATTCTGGGGAGCACAGGCAGTCCTCAAAAAGAGCTCAAAGCTATATTCTCCCATCCCTGTTCTAACCACCTCTGCACAATACCTGTCAACCTGTATTTAGAACACACACACACAGACACACACAGTATTTCCTGAAGGTGGTAGAGAGTTGATTTGATATTTCAAGAAGGTCAGAAATGAAACATTTGCAATTTTCACATTTGACAATAAGACTAACGCAATGCCAGATATTCACTGGCTAATATTTTCTTTTCAAGACAGATGCGTATTACTGCTTTTCTGACAGGAAGTTGTAATGTGTTTTCTAGATCATTGCTTCATACAGTCTATGCCTGTCATCATGATAGTGGCATATGCAGATGTAAGTTAACCTTATGCCTACGTATGTCTATTAGTGGTCACTGTGGAGGCTGCTAATCCCTTTCCCGGCAATCAACCCTGCCCCTAAACTACCATAGAGTCATTGAAGCTCTTCCCCCGAGGCATTCTGTAAAGGGGATCACAGAAGCTTCTGGTTATGTCCCTATTTGTTTTTGTCAAATGCCGTCAAGTCAACTTTGACTTATGGTGACTGTGAGTGACAAACCTCCAAGTCACCCTTGCAGACTCAAGGACCTGACTTCCTTGATTGAGTCTACCCATCTGTATTGCAGTCTTCCTCTTTTCCTACTGCCTTCCACCTTGCTAAGCATTATTATCTTTTCATGTGAGTCATGTCTGCTCATGATATGTCCAAAGTATGACAGTCTCAATTTAGTCATCTTGGCTTCTAGGGAGAGTTCAGTTCTGTTCTCATAGCCAGATTAAAAATGACAAAATAAGCTGCTAAGACCATCAGAGGACCCCAGCAGACCTCAGCAGATGATGCAATTGCTCTGTGTCCTAGTCTCTGGAGCAGCAAATATGTTGGATAACCCATTTAAGGTCTAAAATAAAACTCAGAACAGATTCACCAGCTCATAGGCATGGGCGTCCCCAGTGACTACAGCTTACAGTAAACAGAACAAAACAAAAACTCAAACTTGTTTTCAAGACAATGCTCTTGCCCTCAGATTCTTCCTCTTGCTCGGATGCTCAGGGGAGAGAGGAAGAAGCCAGGTCTGAGACTCAGGGTCAGGCCCTGACATCTGGCAATACTATCTGTCATACATGGCATTTTACAATTAAAAAAGAAAATCAAACAGTGATATAATTGCTTTGCTTCTGGCTACAGGAACATAACTAGACATAACTAGATGCTTCTGTGACCCTCCCCCCTCCTCTAGGCATGCAATGGCCATGAGGGAGTTTCAGTGGCTTTACAGTAGGGTCAGGGGGTAGTAAATGGCTCAGAGTAGTGTAGCTCCAAATGTGGAACTGTAACTCTATGCTGAGTCATGCAGGATTGTAGTCAGTGTGTTGTATATAAGGGGGGAGAGGAGGGTAGAATGGTCATGGGGTAAAGCACATTTGAGGTGTCAGTGGAAAAAGGAATTTTAACTCTTTGTCTCCCTGCCTCAGTCTGGACAAAACATGTTCAAAGCTACAACAGAAGAGAGATAAAGAATTAAATTCCTGTACATTCCAGGGTCCTAAAACTATTAAGACTTCCATATCACTACTTTTGCACAATGAAAAAGTAACCATTAAATGCATTCCTATAATTAACAATAACAACATACACAGTTATCATACACAGTTATCATACACAGTTATCATACACAGACATCACATCACCTGACTGGAGAGCTAATCTTCACTGCAGGTTTGACAGTATTTAGTTTTAAACTAGTCAGTGTCATGAATTTGATCTATTTTTGTTGTTGAGTGCCTTTAAGTTGTTTCTGACTTATGGCAACCATAAGGCAACTCTGTCACAGGGTTTTCTAAGGCTGAGAGTGTGTGACTTGCCCAAGGTCACCCTGTGGGTTTTCATGGCTGAGTAGGGATTCCAACCCTGCTCTCCAAAGTCACAGTCCAACATTCAAACCACTACAGTGTAGTGACTACACCATGCTGGCTCCTCACGTCTTTGTACTTTGTATCTACCGACTTGAAAATCAAGCTACGTTTTGATCTTATAAAACGGCAGGACTTTTGCAAGAACAGAAGCACCAAATCAATATTACTGGATTTTGAGCTCAAGTTTTGCCCACTCCAGGCAGATAATTAGTACCCAATAGCTGGATGATATGCAAACTGTTTTACATTATTATTCTTGACATTTGGGACATCAGTGCCATGATATTGATAATTTTGCCCCCATCCTTCTGGAAACTGGTAGTTTCTGCCTGTCATCTATAGAATTAGTTATTCATTCTCTTCACCCTGTAAGTTTGAACAGAGACAGTATTTCTGGTTTCAGAAATGAAGTCATGTTCTAGAATCCACCCATCCTCTTACATGGTTCTCTTACGAGGTATGTCAATAGCACCAGCAAAATAACCAACACAAAATACTGATGTGTGATGTCTCACTTGCACCATTAAGGCTGAGCTTGATAGGATATACAGTAGATTCATCATTATTCGTGCATTTTTAAACAGTCTTTGAGCCCTGACACTGATCCTTTCGCTCTCATTCTACCTAAGCACAAACAAGGCAAGGGGGAAGAGCAGCAAATAGTTCCTTGGGATAGTCTATTTCACCAACTTCCAGGCTAGAACATTTAAGTTGGAGCTGGCACAATCTTTAATAGCAGCCTTGCCAACCTGAAAATCCACCCCCTCCCAGGAGGGATACAGACAAGATGTGGGGCCCAGGCATCTGTAAACTCTAAGAGATGAAAACAGGGCTAACTTCCACTTTAGTGGTAACAAATACTCAAGATTTCTCTTATAGAAAAGAAAAGGGAAAGGAAAAAGAGCAAACAAAACTGATCTCAGTATGAAGTGGGTTAGGCACATATTTACCATATTATGGAGAAGGGTTATAATGTAATACAGTACATGAATGAAAGTACTGTACATTCCAGTATTGAAAGAAAGTGTTATTGTGATTTATAATGAAGACAAACTGGGAGTGGATGCAGTCTCTTGGCCTTTAGTGGCATGATAACCATGGGCTGTGAGTCCGCCAAATGCTTAAAAACCAATAACAAAGCCAAAACAAAACCAAAATAACAGCAGCAATTCCTCCCTCACTCTCCATATTAAAAAATATCTTGAAAACCCTACCTGAATATCAAACACAAGTCCCAAACTTCAACGGCTGAAGTAATGGAATCTTTGGATTAGGCAGAGCTCAGGAGAGTTACATTGTTGGGATTGTAACTCTCAGAAGCCCCCAGTCAGCATGGCCATGTTGGTTGGGGAATTCTAAGAGTTACAGTAAAAAAAAAAGTTATGTTTCCAAGTTCTGGGATCTGGAGTCCTGTGTTTTAAAATGAACTCCATCTTTTTACTCTCTCTCTCTCTGGCTGTTCTTCGCAAACGAAGATTCAGGAAGGACTCATCCTGTGTTTTCTGCAAGCACGCTGACGACTAAAAAGGCCAATCTGAGATAGACATGCCCGGTTGCAGAAAGCACAGCAGAAGGTTCGGGAGGCATGGAGACACACTATCCACAATGCTGCAGCCTTATTTGAGAACTCACGCCAAACAAGTCTTGAAGAGAAACGGCAACGCAGAAAGAATCACAACCCGGTAACATCACCTTTTTACTACAGAGTTAGTAAATGCACCATCTTCTTTTCATCATACTGCAAATTGTATTTAAAGTCCTAACTACCTTTAAGAGTTAACTATGAACATAAATTTTTACTTTATGAAAATACCTTATAATGATTACTTTATCAAACTTATTTTATGACACATCATGATAACTGCCATTCATGGTTTGTCTCATGATGGCCTGCCCAGCCATCATGGAGACTTCATCTTCAAACTGTATAGTTCACAGCAGTGGAAAATTCCATTCCCTGGATTCCATACCATCAGGTATGGGAAGGGGGGTGGGAACCTCATTTCCTAAAACATGACATCGCATCACCTGACTGGAGAGCTAATCAGGCTTGGCAATGCAGAACCAATCAGAAATCTCACCAGAGGACTTTTAAGTTCTGACCTCCCTTTGTTCTGGGGACACATGGCTGGGAGAGATGTAGGCCACATACTGCTGAGCAGATGGAGAGAACACATGGCTTAACTAGCGAGATGCTAAACTGCAATAACAGAGGTTGGGGGAAGCCAATCTCTCTTTCATGGGCCTGATAACATCAAAAAGGCCCTTAAGTGATACCTGAAGTCTCAGTTGGAGACTTCAACTTAAGGACTCTGACTTTCCATCTCCAGAGCCAGCTAGGCAGACTAGGAGAGCCTGGCCTACCCATCCCAATTGGGACAGGTATTGATTGCATGACACCAGAAATGTAAGTTACTATTATTCTTAGCATAGGGATTGTCTAGCTAGTTGTGTTAGCTTTTATGATTTCATTTTAATACTCTGATTGAATGTATTTTTTCTTATAAACCCAAGTTAAAATCCTGGAGGCATGTTTCCTCCAAGTAGCCTTAAGCCTTTGGAACTAAAAATAAAGCTTTTTCTGTTTCCTAATCTCCATGGTCACATGCCTTTCTTGGTCAGTTATCTGAACTTCTCTGGGATAGAGAGAAAGGTCATTGTTGGTTTTTACACAACTTGTCTGGCTTCTCGCTGCACTAAACAAGGGAAAGGGTTAACTCAGCAAGTGGCGGTGGTGTTACCTTAGAAAGGGATTTCTAGACTAGAGGAACCCTTGAGGGTGTGTTTTCAGATTGTACAAATAAGCTGGAAGCCTTCCCTTCCTGCTGGAAGAGAAGGGCCAGCTTACCATAGTTTGTAAAGATGTGTATTTCACTCTTAGGACTTTTTCAATGGTTGAAAAAACTCCCAAGGAGGTTGGGAGAAGAATGGGGCTGTTGCGCTTACACAGCCTCATTTCAGATGACGCAGTCCTCCTCTGTCCTCCTCCTGACCTCCTCCCAACCTTCCCCTGTGCTACTGGAGACTCTTTTTATTGACAGAAAACCACCATCAGTAAAAAGTGGTGCCAGCAGCATGGGGGAAGGTTGGGAAGAGGACGGAGGAGGACTGCATCGTCTGAAACGGGGCTGTGTAAGCATGACAGCCCTGTTCATCTCCCAACCTTCTCCGGGGGGGGGGGTTTCAACCATTTGAAAAAGTCCTTACATTTCATCTGATTCTAAGTTTTTCATTTTCATAAGGCTTTCCAGTATCTCAGCCTAATTAAAACTATTCTACATTTACTTTCAAAGAGGAACATATAATCTCCTTCCTCACTAACATTCTGACACTGAAATCCATCCCTAGAAAATATTTTGGTACCACTCTGCTAATAGAGCTCAGATACATTTATCATAATAATGGCTGTATTTCACACTCATCCTAATTAACATAGAATATAACAAAATGCATACATCACAGTCAGCATATTTCAGAAATAATTAGGTATTTCTAGTCTTGTGCTTGATCCTCTGCTCATTGTAGTGAATACCAAATTCATCACCTTGAGATCTTTCTTGCAACTATGTTCTTACTAAATCTGTGAGCAATTTCACAAATAACAAGATGAAAGTGTAAAATCAGTATTACTGGGCATTTTTATTTGGAATATCATGGTGAAATGCGATTCCAGGCACTTGCCTTGCCAGCAAGCTCCATCACCTGCACACGTCTGACCAATCAGCTTTCCACTTCCGCTCATATCGGTAAAATGAATTGGTTGTCCCAATGAGCAGGAATGTGCATTTCCTTTGGAGGTTTTTTGGTTTTTGTTTTTTTGTTTTGTTTTGTTTTGGTCAGGAAATGCTACAAAGGCATTTCCCACACAATATTTTAAGTTTTTGCCCCTCCCTCCTTCCGCATACAGCAAAATGATTTCAGATCCCATTGAGACAAAAGATATTCTCAAATTCTATGAGAAGTAGGTTTTCTGTGGGGTTTTTCGGCTGTGAGGCCGTGTTCTGGAAGAGTTTATTTTTGATGTTTCATCTGCATCTGTGGCTAGCATCTTCAGAGAATGGTTGGATAGGTCCTACCCAATCACTCCTATCCAACCATTTTCTGAAGATGCCAGCCACAACTGCAGGCAAAACGTCAGAAATAAACTCTTCCAGAACACTATGGATGCCAACTGTGAAAGCCTTCAACTTCTATGAGAAGTATTTTCACCATCTAGACAACTGCTATGTAAACTAGAAGGAACAAGAAGAGCTATATTAAAAGGTTAAAAACAAGACCATGAAAAACAGTATCCACATGAAACCTTAGGGCTGTAAGAAGACTTAGATCTGAAATTGGTATGGTACCTGTAAAAAACAAACAAATAAAAAAGGAAACACAAATAGTAAACAGATTCTGGCTCACAGAAGTCTGACCGTAAAGTCTAAATCTTATTGCTAGTCTCAACTAGAGTAAATTCCTTTAAGTCACTGGAATTTATCTAACTGTTGACTTACCATTCAGGAACTGATTAAGTATGTCTACCATACCCTCCAACAATTCCAAGATGAAAGCCAGGGCACATGCAGCCAAGCAACTGTCAGAGTGTGGTCATGGAGGCAAATGTTATTCATGAGGAGGAGCCCACAAGCTGGAAGAGGCTGCAGCAGTTTGCTTTTGCCTAAGCCTACTGGGAAGGACAAGATTCCACATCTCCTCTCTCTCCCCTCCCCACTGAGTTGAGTGCAGTTTCCCCCCACTTTGAACTCAGTTTGCAGCAACTGAGGTAAGTTGAATTAAAGGTGGGGGAGGAGGAGGAGGAGAGGAAAATGGGGACATTTTTAAAGCAGCTGAAAAAGTGGAACATCAGAGGAGTACTCAACACTGTTCCTGCCAATCAGAATCATTGGAGGTTATAATTTATTGTACTTAGGGCTAGCAACTGCATTTAGACTCCACCCTCATGTGTTTGCTTTACATGTTTTCTTTTTAAAACACGAGATGGTGTTTAGACATACAGTCCTGCCCTTGCAGTGGGCTATGACATGGTTTAAGTGGAAGCTCAATTATATATACCGTAGCTTAATTCAGCTGTAATTCACAGTGATGATGAATATATCAGTATACAGTTGTCCCTTCACATTCGTGGGGGTTAGGGGTGGAGCACCACCGTGAAAGTTAAAAAAAAACCATGAATAAGTTAAGCCATGCCCCAACATATGTACTACACTACAGCATTGTAGACGCCTCTCCCGCCAACAGGACTGCCGATACCTGCTACTGCAGTAGCAACACACACATCCCTGGCACACAGATCACACAGTCCCTCACCCACACTTGCCTCCCTGCCAGCTCTCCCTCCCTCTGCCCTGCCAACAACACAACTCCAGCTTGCTTTCTTACCTTGCATCAAAACAGTGCTGCCTGTTTAAAACAGTAAGGTCGCTCCTTGCCCAAACAGAAGCTTAAAGTTGCAACTGTAGCAACCCCCAACCCCAGATGCACAAATCACACCCCTCACCCACACTCCCCCCCCCCCAGCTCTCCCTCCCTCTGCCCTGCCAAAAACACAACCTTACTGAATGTTTTAAATGGGCAGTGCTGTTTTGGTGCTAGGTAAGAAAGCAAGCTGGAGTCTTTTGTTACCAGGACAGAAGGAGAGGGGAGGAGGAAGGTGGGGTCTTGGGAGTTTGAGCTAATTGAGCAGCAGCTACAAACCATGAATATGCAAAACCGCGAATGTAAAACACGCAAATGTGAAGGGACAACTGTATAACTATCTGACTAGATTTTCATGACATGTGTGAAAGAGGTCAAACTTTGCTTTGTTTTCATACTTACATGTTGCTGTTCTACTGAAGAGGTCAGAAGACTTTACACTGGGAGATTTCCAGGGTTTCCTGTCTAGGCAGATTGCCATACCTAAGACACTTCACCAGTAGAAACAGGTTGTGTGCACACTTCAAATGAGAGGGGAATATATTGGCCAAGAAACCCTAAATGCTGTTAATATTTTACCTCCAATATACAGTCATATTCAACTATTATGAGCACGTTATCATAAACTGAGTGGGATGATGGTGATCTTGGTATGGAGGAACTCTCTGCAATTCCATTGTCATGGAAAAATCATTACCTGGTCAGGTTTAGACTCACTGGGACTCAGAATTCAGAATTTCTTCAGGGGTGGGGGATTGATTAGGCTGGTCCTCCTCAAGAAGCTGATAGATCCAGATGGATTCCTGGTGGCTCTTGGAGATTTTCCTGTCACCTCAACAAGCAATTCTGTTGAAGCTCTGGCTGACCTCTAAAATGGGGAAATGGCCAAAGTGATGGACACAATCACTCCTGAGCATTCCTTGTTATGGAGTGAAGCCAAATCAGCCCCCTGGTTTTCCAGGGAGTTGGCAATGAAGCAGATGAGATGGAAACTAGAGCAACATTGACCGAAGATTTAAAGCAAGTCTGACTGAACATGGGCTAGAGCCTATTTTAAGATATACTCCATGGCAGTCCAGGCGCAAAGCAATTATTTTTTGCTGCCACCATTGCATCTGAAAGGAGCTGTCCAGCAGAGCTGTTTTGAGTGATCAGAGGTCTTTTATACACTGGTCCTCAAGTAAAAAATGCAACCACTCAACAGCCCATTACAAAGAATCTGACAGCACTTTGTAGATAAAGTTGCTCAGATCCACTCCAATTTGCATGCTGTAGTTGAAACATTTCCGGTGAATATAACCTTGGCTCCTGTTTGTCCAGTGTTATTGAATACTTGTTAATTTGTGTAGTCTGAGGATGTGGACAGGATCCTTGGACAGGTGAGAGCCACCACATGTGTGCTAGACCCTTGCCCTTCCTGCCTTATCAAACAAGCCAGAGGGGAACTGACTGAGTGGGTGAAGGGAGTAGTCAGTGCCTCTTACAACAAGGTAGAATTCCAACTTGCAGTTGTGAGGCCTTTGTTGAAAAAGTCATCCCCGAATCCCTCTATAATGGATAATTATCAGTCAGTGTTCAATGTACCATTTTGGGGCAAGGCATTGGAGCATATGGTGGCCTCCCAACTCCAGGGGTTTCTGGATGAAATGGATTATCTAGATCCATTTCAATCTGGTTTCAGGCCTGACTATGGAACATAAACAGTTTTGGTTGCCTTGTTGAATAAGCTACACAGGGAACTGGGCAAGGGGAGTGTATCTCTGTTGGTTCTGCTGCATCTCTCAGTGGCTTTTGATACCATTGGCCATGGTATCCTTCTCAGCTGCCTTGCTGGGAAGGGACTTGGAGGCATTGTTTTACAGTGGCTTCATTCCTTCCCGGAGGGGCAAACCCACAAGGTGGTGCTGGAGGACTCGTGTATGGCCCCCTGACTGTTGGCCTGTGGGGTTCCCCAAGACTCTGTTTTGTCCCCCATGCTATTTAACATATACATGAAACTGCTGGGAGTGGTTGGCCAGAGTTTTGGGGTGTGATGTCCTTCTGTCAACAGACTAAAAACTTTTTATTCAGGCAGGCTTTTAAAACAGAAAGTTTTTAAAGAACAGGCTAGGAAGTGCTGTATTGTTTTAACTGAAATGTTTTAAAGAGCTTTTTATATTTTCTAACTGGATTTTATTCTTTTATTGAGCTGTGTATTTGTTTTAATACTGTAAATAGTTCAATTCCACTTTGAATCCCATTTTGGGAGAAAGGCAAGATGTAAATCCAATAAACAAACAAATAAATGTTCATTTTTTGTATCTTTTGTTGTATTGTTCTTTTAAATTGTGAACTGCTTTTGAGTCCCAATTTTAATTATTTTCTATCATTTATATGAGGAAGAAAGGCAGTGGGGGAGGGGACAGATAGAAAGCTTAGAGAAAACATATAAAGGATTTACCTCTTTCCAGACATCCTTCCTTGAGATTTCCCTTCTGTCTTTGTTATAGGTATATTCTTGCTTTCTAGATTTTTCTCCAACACATTATGTTAGTTGTGACAGCACTTAAAATCACTCCACCAGCTGATATTCAGTTTCCGTCAAGATACAAAGTGTTGGTTGTTACCTTTAAAGTCCTATATGGTTTGGGTTCAGGTTACCCTATGGGATTGCTTTCTCCCATATAATCTACCGGTACACTCAGGTCCTCTGGGGGACATTTACTTCAGTTAGCCAGGACTAGGCTGGCAACTGTCACCCAGAGGACTTTTTCTTCAGCTGCCTCAGAGTCTGGAATGGCCTGCTAGAAGAGATTTGATGGCTGAATACACTGTCTGAATTTAAAATAGTATTAAAGACTGGTCTCTTCTGGCAGGCCTATCCAGATAATATTTAAATTATGAATTTTAAACTATGGGTTGTTTTAATGTGTATTGGTTTTATATGTTCTTTTAAACTGATGTTATGTGTTTTAAAGGGTTTATGTATTTTTAACCAATATGTATTTTAATTGATATTAGTTGTTCTGTATAAATCTGTTGTTCCCTGCCTTGATCCATGGGGACAGGCAGATAAGAAATAAATATAACTGTAATTAGTATTGATATTATTAGTATTTATATTAGTTTTATTAGTTTTATTCGTATTAGTATTATTCTAGAGAATCTCTTCTGTTCAAATGCAAAACTAAATGTAAACTTCTTTCTCTACACAGGAAAAATAAATTAATTGAAAATTAGTATTTGTTTGTTCAACAAGATATGATGCATGAAAATTAATCACCTTTTTCTTTAACCAAACATTCAAAAAAGAGTGGGGGATGAGGAAAACCAGAAAGGATAAATATACCCTTACAGAGAAAATGCTTTCACGCAGATTATAGTGCTCAATCTCCTACTATATTTTATTAAAGTTATTTATAGACATTTCACATTTCTCTGAAATGTCCGAATGTACCAGTTCTGTGGGGATCATGTGATATATAAAAGGTTTCATTTCACTTGATGAAAATGACCACTTTCAATTTGAATTTATGGAATGTTATTTTTATTTGTGATGCTTAGCCAACCCAAAGCTATTCTAAACATAAACAAAGGCAATCCAAGCAATCCCAAAGAATGGTTCTAAAACTGCCATTATTATTCCTCTGTTGTATTTAACAAAATGCACTGAATGGATCTCATCTGGAGAATCTCCCTGAGGAAAAAGTTCCATAGAAAAGGTGCTACAATCATGAATGCCCTGCTCCTTGTGGCCATCAGTTTGAGTTCTATTGGTTTGATTACTTAAGCAATTGGGGAAGTTTCTAGAAAAAGACACTTTAGATTTTCCTTGGGTTTTTCCCCAGGCTGTGAGGCTGTGTTCTGGAAGAGTTTATTTAGACGTTTCGCCTGCATCTGTGGCTGGCATCTTCTCTATCACGAGACATCATCATCTTCGCATTGTGACTCCATGCTCCAGCTGCAAAAAAAGTGTTCCTTCTAATTGTCAGGACAAGCCATCAACAGATCACCAATATCGCTTTTTTCATGCTGTTGATGGTATGCAAAACCATGTCCCATTGTAATTGGGAGATTACAGCATGAACAGGCAGCCCTCAGCGAGAAAATCTCTGGGTGAGAACACTAAAACGAAGCAAAGGACACTCTTTTCATTAACTGTCCCATTTAGTTTCAATGCACGTGCACACGTGTGCGTGCGCGCGCACACACACACACACAGAGGCAGGGAGGTACAGTGTGGGGTGCAGCCTTCCAAGGTCTCCTAGGAGGCTAATGTGATTTCCTAGCCTTCCACAGTAGCCCACTCCTACTTTAAACAGAGGGCAGGAAAGCAAGCAAGTAAAAGCAATGGTGCTAACCACTGATGCAAGACAAAGAGCAGGAGCAGAGGTTAGGGCAGAGGCAAGGTGAGATGGAGACAATGTAGCAATAATAGGAGGTGCCCTGGGAATATATAAAAGCCTGGGTGGAATTCATCAGAATGGGCCATTTTAAAAAGACATTGCTGGCAAAAGCATTGGAATGTGTTGGTCATGGTTGGTAACAATAGTACTAAAACATTCCAAGTAATAGTACTAAAACATTCCAAGCATTATGCTTTTATTAAACCCGTCATGCATAGAAAGTATCCAGAACAAAATTAAGTGGACCTACCCTACCCACCAAATTCACCAGTAGCACAAGACTAGGTTGGAATAATGCAACAACCCACAAAATTTACACAGGACCACTTATTTGTACTTGTTAAGGGCAAAACATTCAAATTCTTGAAATTGATCCAAAATACAAACTTCACAGGGAGACATTCTCAACAGTTCACTAACCACAAAAATTTTGTTGACTTAAAACTGGTTTTAAAAGTGCGCAGAATCAACACATGAAGATGGACGCATACTAGCCCACTCTCTTAGGGGCTTACTGCATGAAGGAAGGAAGTGGCAGCACACCCTGATAATAGTGCCACCTGCCTTGCCTTATCACACAATGTTGGCATGCTTCAGCTGTTCTCCCATTCCGGTGCCATGTGGCGAACTCAAATCTTTTTTGCTACTGGAAAAATCCGTTAGCAAAAAGACCTGCCTTTACCAGCCTTTTCCCATGGGACCGGAACAGTAGAACAGCTGAAATATGCTGACATCAGGTGACAAAGCAAGTTGGGACGCTACTCTTGGGCTTCACTTCCACTTCCATTCCTTTGTGCGGTAAACCCCTCAGTCTCCAGTCCCATCTCTCTCCTTACTTGGAGAGTGATGAGACTTGACAGGAGAGCTTTCCTTAACTGTGGGTGTTCGACATGTGACAAGGAACCTTAAAACAAATGGAATTTCAAATTGTGCTGAGAGTGTCCAAGCATCGGATAAGTTTTTCTGTTATGCTTTATTGCTCTCCAGTTGAAGAAAGTGCTGGAACTGTAGATGACAGAGGGTAGAACACATTTCTGTCTTTCCATTTTGATTCAACATACTTTGCAAATGAATGAGTAGGGATTAAGTGGTTCTCTGTGAGGCTGAGAAAAGAAACTCCTAGAAATTCTGGATTTGGTGGGTCTACACTGTTCAGGGACATGGTGTGCCTCCCTTGGTCCCTTTTAAATTCAGTTTCTAGTCTCTCTAGGGGCTTGTCTACACTAGCCAAATACCCTGGCTTGCCCCATTCCAGAGCCCTGCAGTCCAAATGATACAGGGCATTTATCCTGATCTGGCCCTGTGCAGTCCAAATGACCCCCAGGGCAGATACAGGGATGCAACAGGGGCAAGCCAGGAAAGGGCCCTTTACTGTGATATATCATAATACCCGGTTTACTTTGTTTCTGCTGGATCAGGCCCCATGTGTCCACAGGACCCCATTCAGCATGCTACTCCTCCCTGCCTCTCCTGGATGCCATTTACATGATGAAAATGTAGAGAGATGAATTTGTGTCGATCTCTGGTTGTTTACACATACAGTGTGACGGTCTCAAGTTTTTCAGAAGGAGGGCCACCTTTTATCCCTCAACCAGTGTGACCTTCCATTCCACGTTTTGTCCCATTTTTTAAAAAAAGTCACAGGAGGATTTGGAAAATCGGAAATGTAAACAGCCTGGGACAAGATATGGGACTAGCTGATGGCTGGAAACTGAGGTGGTCCGGGGTGGGCACAGAGTTTAGAGAAGGAGGGCTCAGTCACCCATTCAATAGATTCAGCCTCACCAGCTGAAAGCAAAGGCTTCCCTTCCAGCTGCACGCAGGTTTGTGTGTGTGTGTGTACCATAAGTCACCCTGTTCAATGGATTTTTACACTGCAAACCTGAGTTTGCTTTTTAAAGGGACAGTCACACTGCAAGCCTCTGGGCTCACGATCGACTCATTCAATTCCTCCCCGCCCTATCCCCTGCACTTGGCTTACTGGCTGAAGTCAAAGCAGTGCGGGGCGTGTGTGTGCGTGTGTGCCCGGGGCTCCAGTTGGCTCTGCTTTTGACTTCTCTCACCGTCCCCAGCACCAACTGAGGCTTGTCTTTTAAAATGCCTTGTGTGTCTGTACCAGCATTCTCCTTTTAAATGGATGTTAACATTTTTGGGGCATTTACCTCTGTGGCAAGCCCATCAGGTTTTTTTTTTAATGAAATTGTGCAGAGGGGGTTGCCTTCACCCTCCTTCTCTGACCAATGCAGAGCTTAAACAAACATTTGTGCCAGCCAATAGCATCGCTCGTGGTGGGAAACTCTAAAGGAAGTACATCACCGAGGAGTAATCACATCCTTGATTGACAGCAAAAAAACACCTCCACAAAACCCCGGGATCTTAAAGGCGTATTAAAAAAACCACCACAGGATACTTTACCATGGGAGACAAAACATATACCGGGACGTGATGCAGTGTAAACAATGATCTTGGGATATCCAGATAAGAGTTAAAAATCGTTTAAATAACAAGGGACAAATTCGGGATCAAGAAATCCCGTGATGCCCCATGACAATAAATAGTGTCTAACCGGCACCCTGGAAACCAGGCAAGGGTCCCTCAGCATGTAACCATAGTAACAGTATGCAGGGGGCCTGCCATCACATGTTGTGGGACCCCTGCCTGGCTTCCACGTTATCAAGAAAATGGTGGTGGCCATGGTTTCAGTGATGGTCTGGCATCCTGTTTGGCCTCCAGCCCATCTTCTGCAGATAATGGGGAGGGCAGGAGGGAAAGGGCCACCTCTGCAGCCAGGATACACCAGCGGGAACCAGCATATCCTGGCTAGTGCAGATAAGCCCTAGGTCAGGGATAAGAAGTAGGTCAATTAGCTCAATAGTTGGCATGCGAGAGGTAGGGTAGCTTAGCAGTATCTTTTAACCCATTATGTACAGAGACAGCTATAGAATTCCAGCTCAAGTAACAGAAGGTAATCTTTATTTGAAAAATCAGTAAATGACAGAAGGCAATCAGTCAGTAGTACACACTTTCTTGAGCTATCAGAAAACAGGGTAGCAGACTTAAGGAATAGTGATTTAGGAAAAGATGGATTATATTATTTGTCTGAAGAAAGAGATGGGACTCAAAACTGCTGGCAGCTTGAGGGTGGCTCCCCAAAATGATGTGGGGTTCTTAGACCCTTTTTGCCCTTTGAAGTGAGCCTAAAACAATGGTCAAAATGACCCTATTCAAATTGATTGATTGAAGTAAGGTCTGTGATTTGTTGGGATAGGTTTGCAGTATGAGAAAATCACACACAGTGATGGGTTGAAGGAAGGGGCTTCATTAGCATTCAAGACCTTGGACTTTTTCAGAGGGGGAAAAAAACTCCGAGGTTGGGAGAAGAATGGGGCTCTTTCACTTACAGAGCCCCATTTCAGATTATGCAGACCTCCCCCGTCCTCATCCTGACCTCCTCCCGAACTTCTCCCATGCTGCTCGTGCCACTTTTTATTGATGAGGTTCTCCGTCAATAAAAAGCAACACCAGCAGCATGGGGGAAGGTCAGGAGGAGGTCGAGAGGAGGATGAGGCTGTCTGAAAAGGGGCTCTGTAAGCGAAACAGCCCGTTCTTCTCCCGACCTTCGGGGGGGGGGTGTTCCTGTCTGAAAAAGTCCCTTGTTTATGTTTGTCCCATGCAATAGGAAGCACCCTATCACATCTGGCCTTGTTCACAGAGACCTGTTAAATCCGCATGTTTCCTGCTCTTTTGATTTCAGCATTCAGTCCATCTGGTCTGCCTTTCAGCTTACCTTTCATGGCCACGCTATTTTTGATTCATTCTCATGATATCAATTTGATGTTCCTTTTTAATTCCTTTTTATTAAGATATGATGGGAACCCGCAACATTGTGTGTTTATCATGTATATATTTATACTGATATAGATATGCACAGAGGTAGATCAATGCAGCCATGTGAATTTTTTGGCCCTTCTGAGGTGTCTAGCTTTTGGGGATGGTCATGATGTGCTGTCATCAAATTAGAATCTACAGTTCTAATTTACCACTCTACACACTGTTCTCTGCCCACATGGAATGGTGCCCACGTGGTTCCATTTTCAAATATCAGTCTTGCTCTTACAATAAGGTATGAATCAGACCTCAGATCTATTTCTGGTATTACTTATTATAGATCTAATCTTTAGTCCTTACTGCCTCTTTATAATATATATATCTTTTAGAAGCTTCATTCATAAGAGGAACCAAATTGAGAAATGCAGCTAGTTCATACTTTACTTTCATGTTTTGCAAAAACTATCCCTTGTGTAAGTGGATGTGTTAACATAATGTACTATGAAGCTGTGACTCGTAGGGATCACCTGTTCTTAGACTGATACACTCTGGAAGAGCTGCTTTGGATGTTCAAAATAAGGGGGTGGAGGAGGAATGGATAAGAAGTATAAATTGTGCTTCTGAATTCTCTTGAAATGTAATCTTCAAAGCAGAAGATTATGTGTAACAATTGTGAGGGGGGGAAATCTCTCTCTTCAACTTGAAAATAATCTATGGAATACACAGATTTCCACATCTGTTTCTGCTTGAAAACTTATGTTATAGTTGTTAAATACATTATCAAAATTAAAATGCATTACCATTGCACAGAGGTGGGCAATTGTACAGGGTATATGGCTGCATTCATCCCCAGGGGACATTGGAGGGTTTCATCCTCTGAATTTATTTGTATCCAAAAGCTCCCAGTGTTACCTAGAGGGCAGGGGGGCAACATCAGCACATTTATGGCCCTCTCTGTGCCATTTTAAGTTCAAGAGTGGCCTTTTTTTTTTTTTTCAACAAAAAAAGGACCAGGAATCAACTTTTGAGTCACTTTCTTACACAAGCTAACATTTCATAGATGAAAACCAGGACATGTGTGGCCAAGCAACATAAAAGAGTGGTCAAGTTAGCAGAAGTTATTAATGAAGAAGAACATACAATCTAGGAGAGGCTGCAGCAGCTTGCTTTTGCCTAAGCAAACTAGGAAGGGCAAGATTTTGCCCCCTCCTCTCCTCTCTGCGGTGTAAATAGAATACAAACTACTTCTACACTTTGAACCCAGTTTGCAACAACTGAAGTAAGTAGAGAACAAAGGGGGGAAATGGGAGGAAATAAATACTGGGACACTTTAAAAGCCACAGCAAATGTGGGACAACAGAAGATTAATCAGGACCAGGGATGTCCTTCAGCCAGTTTGCAACAGTTTGTCCAAGCCAGCTGTTAAATTTGGTTGGGTTTACAGCTGCCTCTCAACACATGGGACCTCCTCTGTATGAAATGGGATGGTGGGGGAAAGAGGAGGAGATAAGAATGGGATGCCAAAGGTGAAAGGCTGACATGAGGCAGAGGAGGATGCAGGCAGGTGAGAAAGTTGGAAAGGGGACATGCTTGTGCATACAGGGGCCATGCCTACATGATGAAAAAAATCCATTCGGTGTTCAAAAGATCGATAATGTGTACACACGGCCATTCGGATGCATTCATGTCTTTCAGAAGTGGGTCTAGCAAATCCCCCATAAACTACATGGATTCGGCGTTCAGGAGGATTAGCAGATCTCGACCTAAAATCCATACAGCCGTTTGAATTGTTGATCGTCTGTACACCCCATTCGCACACATAGAAACAGGCAGTGTAATCTGATTGGCTGGCCAAGCAGGGGGGGTGGGGCTAGCAGAGAGGGGAATTGGGAGCGGCTGCCATGTTGGATTCCTGGCTAAGTGAGAGTCCGATAAGGCCATGAAATGGAGATATTTTTTACATTTATTTGTTTTTATTTTGTATTGTAAATATGGAAAACCGACTATCCGCATAACAGGCACATTTTTAAATTAAAAAAAAAAGCAACAGGAGATTTAAAATCTCTGCTTGGCTTGCTCGCTCCAGCCAGCTGGGGAAGGGGGGGGTGTCATACGGAGTTTAGGGGGGAATTGTGTAGGCAGATTGTAAGCATTCGAACGACTGCCTTTTTGAATTTTTTACCCCCCAAACAGATTTTTTTTTTGTCATGAGTATTACGATCGTGAGTAAAATATGACTGTAAAAGCAAAAATATCACGGTCAAATGTCCCATCGGTACTGCAACAGTACCGCTGGGAAGGAGCGTCGTACGAAACTGACGCCCTCTTGCGCTGCAGCGTCGCAACCTGGCAACGCTGCTAGCGTTATTTTTACATTGTCCGAAAAAGTCCAAAAAAACCAATTTCAAAATGATTTTGGCCCACGTGGGCTTCAAAAACAGCCCTCAGGGTGTCACATGCAGCCTATGGGCCACCCCTTCCCCACCCCTGCTATAGTGGCATGTTCTCCTAAAGCGCATGACAAATCTTCAGTGCTAATATTTAGAAGGCTTTGTTGCTAGTACTCCTCCTTACAGGAGGCTACTATGTAGCACCAACACAGACATTTTCAATTTAATATAGTAAAGCCAATCAACATGTGGAGGTTAATACGTGAGACTTTTGGAAGTAGAAATTACCTCTGAAACCTTGACACATTCAAATGTTTCAAAGGCATTTCACATTTTAAATTCATTATGTTTCCCACTATTCCCCACATTATGAGCAGTCCATCAATGCATAATGAGATTAATCTGGATTTTGTCATGCTTAGTGTCAGGCTCATCCCAGAATTCTAGGATTGAGAGTGGAATTCATGGAGGACCCTGACATGAGGCTGCCTCTGGCCTGTTTCCCTTGCCTAGGCCCCTGGAGTTTTGGAGATGGGCCAGCCCGCCTTGTTGGCCTAGGAACGCTGCTCTCCACCACAGCTCAAGGTCAATTCTCCAGGTGCAGGTCGGGCTGTTCCTCCTCCCTACACACCATTCTCACGCTGTGGGGGTTTATCTGGAGATTTGTGCTGGCTGTATTCAGTCTCGGCTTTGTTTCATGTTCCTGACACATGTTTCCTTACCAATAAAGAATTTCTATTGAGTGAATGCGAGCGTGTGTTCTCAGTACATCACACTTAGAATAAACTATTAGCCACCAATGGGATATATTATTCCTGACTCACTGAAGCCCCATTGATTTCAATGAGTCCACTAACTAACTTACTAACTAATATGACTAATAGTGCAATCCTATACACATCTGCTTATATATCTGTACATCCCAATGAGTTTAATGATGCTTACTCCCAAGTAAGCAAGTACAGGATTGCAGCCTAAATCTGGATCTAACCCAATGTCTAAATCAGACCACAGTTAAAAAATAGTTTCAGTTATTGTCTTCTTCCCAAGTGTACATAAGGCTGTATTTTTTTTTTCATACTTATTTCTGTAATGACGAGTTTGTATCACAAAATACTGACTCATTGCTACTACCTAGTTTCTCCCAGTTTGCAGTGTGTTTGTGCCTATATAGTTAAAAATGTAAACATTATTGAATGGGTCAGTGTCACCAACTGGGATTGGGGCACTAAGGTTACTAACAAGTCTCTGACTTTACCCTCATATATCCCTACAGCATTAATCAGATATACTGTGTATGCAGTGGCTGGACTAGATCTAAATGTACCAGTAGTTGTAAGCAAACAGCGTTCTTAAGCAGACATTATTCTTGTTAATCCCATTAGGTGGAGCTATTACACAAGTCAGTGAAGGAAACCTAATATTGTCTAGGGAAAAATATATTACTGATATGTGTTTTCCTTTCAAAGGTTCCTTTTTACTACATTAACTTTTTTCTCTACTAAGCCTGATTGTAGGCAACTACTTCTTTTGAGTGGCTTTTTATGCAAATAATTTTTCATTAACTTCATTTAAAATTATATATAAAGGAATGATCACAAAGGCAGTGTTACACATTTCTGGAAAGACAGACAGAAACAGCAGACACACTATCTTAAAAAAATAATAAAATCAGAAGGAAAAAGGAAGAAGTCACAAGCTGTTTTTAAATTCTGCAGCGGAAGCATCAGTCATATCTCTAATTTATCTTGTTTAGTACTTTGAGAAGACGTTTTTAAACCATAAAATTGGAATCAGGTGCCCAATTATCTCACAGGAGAGGAAATACAGAACAGCTGTTTATCGTGTCATATAATAAGTAACACTAACATTCAATCAAATTAGAATATGTTATAAAACAAGTCAGTTTTTCACCCATGAACAATCTAGAGAATATTCTGCCATAAGTCTATGACTTATAATAATAAAAATAATAGGCAGATTAATGGGCATCTATGGAACCAATTGTCTGGAGCGGAGATACTCAGGCTTTACATCTCTTAGGGTGCATCTACACTGTAGAAATAATGCAGTTTGATACCACTTTAAGTGCTGTAGCTCCATCCTATGGAATCCTGAGGTCTGGAGTTTTACAAGGTCTTTATCCTTCTCTGCCAAAGAGTGCTGGTGCCTCACAAAACTACAAATCCCAGGATTTTGTAGGATGGAGCCATGGCAGTTAAAGTGATGTCAAACTGCATTATTTCTACAGTGTAGATGCACCCTTAGGGCCCACATGAAACGCTTGACCATCATGGCTACACACCATTGGCAGTAAACTGCACACCATTTCCAGATGTTGTTGAACTTCCCATCATCCTTCACTATTGTCTGTGCTGGCTGGGGGTGAACGAAAATGCAGTCCAACATCTAGAAGGCCACACATTCACAACCCTTCCATTATGAAAGTATGATGAGAAGGATGGAAGTACTCTCCTGCAACTTGATATTATGCAAACTTATTCAGGTCAGTGGGTTTAATTCCCAAGTAAGGTTGCATGATAGGAGGGCAGCCATAAGCCTAACACTATAAAATTAAAACCATCTAACTAAAAAACACATTAAAAACAAATATATACATGATTTTAAAAGCCAGGAGATGCAGTTCCTGAGGCCGTGATCTAATCAGGAAACGCCTGGCGAAAGAGATCCGTCTTTAGTGCTTTTTTAAAGCTACTCAAGCTTGTCAGCTGACGGATCTCATTCGGCAGGCCATTCCATAAATTGAGGGCAATTACCGAAAAGGCCCTCTGGGAGGTTGCAGACAGCCTAGATTTTTGTGGTTGAAGCAAATTCCTCCCAGAGGACCGGAGTGCGCGGGGAGGATTGTATGGGAGGAGGCAGTTCCAGAGATAAGTTGGACCCAAGCCATTTAGGGCTTTAAAGGTAATAACCAACACCTTATACTGGGCCCAGAAACTGATAGGCAGCCCAGAAGTGAACAGAGCTCATGCAGCACTGTTTACTTCCTGGAGTGAAATCCTGTGGATTCTCGTAAGAAGATGTGAGCATGGGAAATTCAAAGTTAAAAAGAAAAATAAAACATTAAAAGTGACAGCAAGCACAAAACCACACTTTAAAATTAACAAGTAACCCGGGGGAGTGTCATAAAAAGAGGGTAGCTTACCTGGATGTCCCGATCTCACCCAGAAGTGTTCTGGCAGAGACCGCCCATTGACGCTGGGATATCAGCAGCAACACAGGGGACATTGTTGCACACACGGAAACCTGGGACAGAAACAGAACAGGGGATCTATTGATGGCTTCTCCTGTCAATAAAAATAGCGCCCTCACAACGGGAGCAGAATGAGTGCATAACAACGTCATTTGGTAAGGAAGCCCTTTTGCGATCTCCTGGTGTTGTTGTAACGCCACTTTTGACACGTCTGATAATCTCCTTAGTCTTTTTCTGCTGCACGAACCTCTGCTCTCCAGACAAGTAATTATAGCCCATTTCCTGACTCTACCTCTGCTATTCAAGTGTTTCCTTCTGATTCTTCGTTAGCCTTGTGTAGTTGTCTTGTGGGCTTGAGTGCATGTGTAAATGCTTCCATGATTATTTTCCAATAAAAACCATTTTTATTTCATTTGGCTTGGAGTCTTGTCAATCAGTACTGCTGTACATAGGTGCACAAGGTCCCATAAGTTGCCTGGCCTCTCACAGCCATACATTTGAGCTAATTAAAATTCCCTAATTCATATTTTCTGTGTCACAAGTGGTTCTCACAGGCCTCTAGTAATTTGGGTAACACCCATCTACATATGTGTTGAATTACCATTCAGGGACTGTACTCTAATTCAGACTAGACATTGGAGGTAGGCTTTAGATATCTACCATTAGCACTCATACTTTGGGATAAACCTATGAATGCCCATCTAATACATAAATAAGTATTAGGTTTGAAATTAAAGCATGTGGCAACACAACTGTAAAAAAAATGTCCTCTTTACTGCTCTGAAGTATATGTATATGTTTGACTACGTTGTGGTATTGTTTTTATTTGATATAAATCCACTCTGAGTATGGTTGTTTCAGAAAAAGAGGTGTACTAATTGACCAACCTTGGCTATAAGCACAAGTGAAGCCTAAATATCTTTCCAAACAAATGTTTAATTGTGCTGTTGAGACACCTAACCTGAGCACAAACTTGCACTCTAACATCAGTTCAAAGACATTATCAGACTAGCATCCCAAAACACTCTAATTCCACAAACAAAGAGAGCGGGGACATCATGGCATTATTACACTTATTATCACATGTAGCTGTAATCACATGAAAGAAACACCATGGAATTATTGCACAAAAACCACTAGTGCTTCAAGACGGGGAGTTTACTTCTACGATTTCGTATGGGTGAGATTTCGGCAGTTCTCGCAAGAAGATGCAAGTGCACTTAAAACTCTAAAAATACCTTAATTAACTGAACACACAAACACTGAAACAAATCTAAAAATGTGCAAACTAAAGGGGATAATTCATCAAAAGAGCATCCTGTGCTTCATTTTTGTGCTCTTACCTGGAAGTTGCTGAGGTCTGCCCATTCATGCTGTAATTACATGATTACAATGTGGCATGGTTTCACACACAGTCAATAACACAAAAAAAGTGCTATTGATAATCTATTTATGGCTTGTCCTGTGAATGAGAAAGAATGCCTTTTTTGTGGCTGGAACACAGAGTAATAATGGGAAGATCACGATAATGTGCAACAGTGGGGCCCATTTCCGCTACCCTGACATCGTAATCCCACAATGTTTTCTGCATCTGATAATGTCCCAAGTCTCTGTCACTCTGTCATAGCACTATAGTTCTATTTTAACTGTCCTGGCTATAGCCTATGGAACCTTGGGAGTTGTCGTTTGGTAAAGTACAGTTGTCCCTTCATATTCTCTGGGGATTGGTTCCACGACCCCCCGTGGATACCAAAATCTGTGAATACTCAAGTCCCATTATATGCAGTGGCATGGCAAAATGGTGTTCCTTATATAAGATGGCAAAATCAAGGTTTACTTTTTGGATTATTATTTTTTTAAGAATATTTTCAAGCCGTGAATACTTAAATCCATGGATATCAAATCCATGGATACAGAGGGACAACTGTAGTAGACTTGACTGGAAGAGAATTCTGAATATCTCATGAAATTACAAACCCTAGGGTTCCTTAAGACAGAGCCATGACAGTTAAAGTGAAATCAAAGGGCTATAATTCTGTAATGTGAAATAGACCACGGATAAGGAAGGACTAGCAAGACCTATAGACCAAAGGCACTGGAAGATGTACTGGACCAAAGCCTGGGGCCAGGGAATTGTCAAATTAACTATTAGTAAGCTACTCTCAGAGGCTTTTAGAGTATAAATGCTCTAAATAAATAAATAACAAATACACCCAGGCCCCAGCATACATCTTCCTTTTCCCAGATGTGTACTCTTTTTTAGAGCTAAAATTTCTCTAGGTAGATTTTTTAAATGTCAAGATTTTCTGTCCAGGTGGATTTTTAAAATGTCCAGACTGGAGGAAGCAGGCAATCAGGTAGTATAGCTCTAAGGAGGAGGCTACTGAGGCAGCAGTCTGAAGAGAGAACAGAGAAAAGGAAGGCTCTAGCCTAGCCAAGGCTACATGAATCCTTTGCTAAAGGCCTTGGCTGACATGAGGGGTTTTGCTTCCTAATTCCACCACCACCACCACCACCATCATCACCCCATTAGCCAGTTCCCATGTCTCTACTGAGTGAGGTCTCTGCACTCTGCAGAGAAGCATGCTTGGGCTAGTTAGTGTCAGGAGAAAAACAAAATACACCCAAAAGAGACTCTGTGCATGTGTGCGTGCACCTTCAAGTCATCTGCCTTATTATGGTGACCTCATGGATTTCATAGGGTTTTCTTAGGCAAGGAAACCACTCAGAGGTGGTTTTGCCAGTTTCTTCCTCTGAAATATAACCCACAGCACCTGATATTCATTTGCGTTCTCCCATTCAAGTACTGAGCATGAGATAATTATTTTTATTTGTACAGATGCAGGAATTTCATATACCAATATGATTCGCAGTGTATTACAGTACTTGCAGTTGTATGAGCACATGTAATTTTATAATCAGTTAAATATTGAAAATTCAATAGTAACCAAATCAATTGTTGGTATTATGAAGTATCACTAGATAACCAATTAAAATGGATTTGCTTAAATTGTTGTTTAAATACAATGAAGGCATGGAACATTTCTAGTCGCAAGTATCACAGATTATATAATAGTGGTTTTTAAAGTGAGAGTCATTATGGCCAAGCAGTCAGTAGGTAAATGTGTCCTGTTTTTGCATTTCAGAATATAGCAACCATACTCCAGCATCACAACTGGGCCTGGGTCAGAGCCCAAGCTTGTTGGATCAGAGGCTCAAACCAGGAGTTAAGAAATAGGACCTTCAAAATCAATAACCTCAGAGATTGCTTCACAGAAGGATCCAACCCCTCCCTACTCCTGAGACTCTCATCTCCACATTGGCCCAGCAACATGCCTAATAGGATTTATTAGAAAGAAGAGCATCAGGGCACAAGCCAAAGACCTACCCCTTTAAGGCCTCAATCTCCTCAAAGAAGGAGCAAAGACTTGCAGGTGTGATCCGGCCTTTCTGGCATAAAAGGCTTCAGTCTACTCTTCAACTAGGGTGTAGATTTGATTAGATTTCAGGGTGATGCAACTACTGATTTGCTTTCCCATGAGGGCTTCTTGTTAAGAGAAACAGATGTACTGTTAGCCTATACCTGTTGTGAGGAATCAAATACCTTTTCCTGTGGTAATGTACCTGTTACAGAGATGCCCCATTTCCCCAGCACTCAATCTGCCATGTTTAGCTACTTGGGAAATGAACTTCCGCCCTCTTCCCTCTGCAGCCAACCTACCCATCCTGAAAGTTTGTGTGCTTCCTCATTAACCTGTTTCTTTTTAAACTTCTTCTTGATTTAAAATTTTCAAGGCCTTGTGTCTTTCTTTTCTCTTCCTTAGGAGCAGAACTCTTTCTGAGTTCTTTAAGTATTAATGTAGAGTAGTTTGTCTTGAAGACCAAAGAACTGGTAAGGCAATTAAGAAATGAAAACTACCTGAGATACCCAGGACTAGCTGCACAATTCTTTGAGTTGTAGCCTAAAGCAATATGAATCATAATTTTATTTTTCTTGAAAAAACTATGGAGACTTATGTAGCCGAGGAAATAAATGATTGCAAGATGATAGGGTATTTTGTTGAACTATTTCAGGTTGTTGTTATTGTTGCTGTCGTTGTATGCCTTCAAGTCATTTCTGACTTATGGAAACCCTAAGTCAAACCTATCACAGGGTTTTCTTGGCAAGATTTGTTCAGAGGGGGTTTGGCATTGCCTTCCTATAAGGCTGAGAGAGATACTAGATTCTCAGACAACACTGTTATAGTGTTACTATTCCACTTTATTTGCTATGGCTGCGTCCTGTTGAATCCTGGGATTTGCAGTTTAGGGAGGGGCATTTACAACTGTCAGCCAGAGAGATCTTAGGCCTCACTAAACTACAAACCCCAGAATTCCATAGGAGGAAACCAGAGCAGTTAAAGTGGAATAGTAACACTATAACAATGTAGTCTGAAAATCTCCTTTGACTTGCCTAAGGCTGTCCAGTGCATTTCCATGGCTGAGTGTGGATTCGAATCCTGGTCTCCAGAGTCACAGTCCAACGCTCAAAACACTGTGCCACACTGGGTCCCAGTATGTAGTGTTTCATACCCTCCAACATTTCATAGATGAAAACATGGCACCCATATAGTCAAGGAACATGAGAGCGTAGTCAAGGGACTTTATCAGACAAGCCTCTCCAAGCATTCTTTTGCCAGCACATTTTAAAGTGTTTTTCTGCTGGCAAAAGAACCCTTTCTACCAGACCTACCTTAAGCAGCATCAATAAGAAGCCCCTTAGCATTAACGGAGCACAAGCGGAGCTCCATTCACTTCTGCGCTTGTGATCTCGCCGATTCTTGTGAGAAGATGTGAGTTTGGTAAATTTTAAAAATACCAAAAAAAGACACAAAATGTACACACAAGCACAAAATCACACTTTACAACTTAAAAGTGAATTGAGGAGATTCATAAAAAGAGCGTCCCCTACCTGGTTTGAGCAATCTCACCTGCAAGTTTTCTACTCATTGACACTGTATTTACATGAGCACAATGGTGTAAGGTTTCAAATGCCAGCAATAACAGCAAAAAAGCTCCATGGGAGCTCTATTGATGGCTTGGCCCATCAATAAAAAAGAATGGCTTTTTGACTGGACAAAATTGCAAAAGGTCGACATCATCTGATATGTGTGCCCTTTTGCATTCATTAGGTGTCATTATGACACCCTATTTGCTGCATCTGATAAAGTCCAAGATGGCAAATGTTATTAATTTAATAATCTAATCTAAACAGTGATAATACTCTTCAAAGAATGTGAGGAGAATCCTATCTGGCTTAATGGAATGCCACATCATTACGCCATATTTGGAAGGAGGCGGGCCAAAAACATCCAAAACTCCTAAGAAAAAGCCTTTGCAGCTTTTCACTGAGTTTTTTTAAAAAATCAACAATGAGGGGAATGCACATTCCTGCTTGTTGGGACAAGAGATTCACTTTGAATTGCTTTACCATATGAGCAGAAGCTCAAAGCTGATGGGCCAGACATGTGTGGTGGCAGGGATTACTAACAAGGCAAGTGCCCAGAGCTGCCATGTTGGATTTTCTCCTTAGTGAATGAGTGCTAAGGTGACAAAATGGGGTGTTGCGATTTTTTTCTTTTTAGTAAAAGCATTTAGGAAATGTGTGTGTGTGTGTGTTTTTTAATAATAAGTATAGTGGTGGGAAATTCAGGTAAATTAAAACATGAGTAATTCACTCATGGCCACCATTTTAACTGGCAGGCATGTGAAGCTTTTGGGAGCCAAAAAAAAAAAAATTACAACAAAATGCAACTGCTGCGATTTGCCATTACTGTGGAGCAATCCGGGTTTGTTTGTTTGTCTCATATAGACGGGCCCAAAGTCTGCAATAAAAGGCAAGATTGGACCTTCTCCACTCCTCTCCCCCACTGCTGAGTTATCTGAGTGCAAACTAGGTCTGCATTTTGAACTCAGTTTCCAGCAATTGAATTAAGCTGGGGGTGGAGGAAGACAATGGGAGGAAGAGTGAGAAACTGAGATGCTTGAAAGTAGCAGAAAAGTGGGATGAGAGAGGATTAACAAGGACTGTCTCTGCCAAAGTGGGACAGTCTGGAGAGAGTGCTGTTTCAGTAATGGCTCCTAGAAGATGTTATACCTTGTTTAGAGAGAATGACTTACTTAATTTAATCACTTCAAGTGCAAGAAAAGCCTATTAGTTTTATCTTTGCTTTATGCAAATGTAACACTTTCATTAAATAGTCTATTTTCAGCAGAGCTTAGTCTCTTTGGCTTTAATTTAGCTTGGGTGAGAAAATCTGATCACTTCATGACTGTTGGTGTAGGATGTTTCTGAATGCTCATGTCTTCATTTTAAACAGAATGAGCCTTGATCCACTTTTGCAAGAATACATTTTTTCAAGAACAAGATCTCTTTAAAATTGTGTCCTTGTTGCACGTTTAATCCAACTATTCATTATTGTACTGATGGTAAACACACTTCGACCTAAAGAATAAAGAATGTTGTATCACCTTAAAGACTGAGGCCCCGTCTACATGAGGGGCAAAAAATACAAACGGGGTAAAAAATCCAAAAAGGCAGGCATTCGAATGTGAACAATCTGCCTAGACGATTCCCCCCCCCATAAAGTCCATGGCGGCAGTGTGGCTGGGAAGGGAGGATGGAGGAGGGCAGCGGAAGCAGCAGGGAGGGTCTGGAGCCAGGGCTGGAGGAGGGGGAGGGCAGAGGAGGGCAGCAGCAGTGGGGCTGGCCTGGAGCCAGGGTCCTACCAAGGAGGAGGAGGTGGAGGAGGAGGAGGACAGCGATGGCACCACCATAGCCATACATTTTTAAAAAAGGCTGCCGCTGCTGATTTCCCTCTTTCAAAGCCCCGCCCCCTCTACTCAGCCAGCCAATCAGATGCACTCCTGTTGGTATCTGTGCAAACAGGAGTGTTTAGACAGGAGGAACATTTGGAAACTGCACAGATTAATCCAGCCGATCTGGTGAAAGCCCCAGATCTGGAGGACAGGTACTTTGGGGTGAGTTTTGCTGCCCCCCCTCTGAATGACACACATTTATGGTGGTCTGTACAGATCACCAATTTTTCGAATAAATACGTTTCATTTTTCATCATGTAGATGGGACCTAAGACATTCATTGTGACATAACCTCACATGGACTACAGTCCACTTCATAAGATGAACAAAATGCTGTCTTGGGTGACAAGTATACCTAAACATATTATTAGGGGGTTGAGCAGAGAGAAATTAAGGGCAAAAAGTACAGATGGTGACAATCATGTCACTAACAGCGGCCATTCATAAAACATTTGTAGGATGATGATGATGATGATGATGATGGTTCTATTTGCAATGGCTAGAGTGGCGAGCTGGCTCAGACTGAAACTATCAAGAAGAACAAAGGGCTGAAATAGGGAATGAGAAATACAGCCCACCAACAAACCCCCTCATTAGACCCCTTTCAACCCCCCTGAAAATAATAATAATAATAATTATTATTATTTATTTATTTATTTATACCCCGCCCCTCTGTTAAAACAATCGGGGCAGCTTACAAAAATTAAAATACAATACAGATAAAAATCCCTAAACACTCCCCACCCACACCCTCCCCCATAAAAAAATAATAAACAAATATAAATTAAAAAGCAACTGATCTAAAATCACATTTAAAAACAATAAATAAAATAAATACAATAAATAGCCAGCAGACTAAAAGAGGCCAGAACCCCCTGAGGCCGGGATCTAATTAGGAAAGGCCTGCCGAAAGAGATCCGTCTTTAGTGCTTTTTAAAAGCTACTCAGGCTTGTCATCTGACGGATCTCATTCGGATCTACCCTGAAAACTTCTTTTTTGGCCTAAAAATGGCCAACCACATCCCCAGAACTTTCCAGATCTGGGATGTGCAAAATAGAGAAGGTATGAAAAAGGGAGGGACCCTTGGCAGTCATCCACTCCTGGATTAAAGCCTCCTAGCATCCATCCACACACACCTAATGGCAGGATCCCAATCTGCCTTATCTCCCAGGGCCTTCAATTTATGCATTTATTTATTGAAGAACTTTAAAATAACTTTTCTTTTTAAAAAATGAAAAAGGTATCAAAATGAAAACAGATACAATTGCTACAAATCATAAAATAACAATAACAATAGAAATTGATCAAAAATAATTCATTAAAACAAATCCATTAAAAACCAGGACAATGGTCAACATTAACAATCTAGTAAATAGTCACGAAAATGCCTGGGTGAACAAATAAGTCTTCAGTTGATGTTGGAAAGACCCAGTTCTGGGAGCCAACTTAAAGCCGTACATGTGATCATAGATGCAGACCTGTGACGGTGACACTGTCACCGTTGTTTCCCTAAATGATTTCCCCTGTTTTTGCCTGATGAAGAAGCCAGTGTGCTTTGAAAGCTAGCAGGATTTATTTTGCATCCTTTAGTTGGCATAATAAATGGTTGTGATGGACACTGTTCACAGGAAACCCAGTAACCCCACAAAAAAGTGGTTAGAACTACATTGAGCTACTTCATTATTATGGGGTTATTATTGAGTTTCCTGATGTACTGAGTTTTTGTAGGGAAATATGGGGGGCCCTGTGTGTGAGAAGATCATTTTGGCAGCAGTACAGTTCTTTTAGAAGCTTTGAGAAAAACCAAGCAGCTGTAGCAAAATCACTCACTTGCCTCATTTAATTACAGTAGGTCAAAATGTGGGGGCATGTTAACTCTGAGATTCTCACAATGAAGTTAGTGATCTCATGTTCTTATCTACTGAAATGCCTATGCTATAGTGAATAGTGCCATTTGGCCTCTTTAATATGGCTATACTAGCCTAATAATAATCCTATTACTCTGTGCACTGCTTGGCAAGTTCCTCTGATACTAAGGGCCACACATCCTACACTTTCTCTTAGACATAGTTCCTTCAGCAGCTCATTTCCAGCATTATTTATTTAAAGACACCCACTAATGCAGGTATAAGCAGATATCAGAGATGGATGCTGGATCAAGATCTGCACCAAAGGATATTTTTGTTGATTCAGTTTATCCAGTTTGCTGCCATTAGAGCAGTTTGGCTGCTTCTCATTCCTGTCCTATTCCTACACTGGCAGTTCCCTGTGAATAGTGTTGTGACACTGGAAAGCATTTTGTTCATCTCATGTGTAAAGATAATACTTAACATGGCTCAGGTCAGGCACCTGAAAATGAAAAATGGTATTGAGACAGCCTGTTGATACTTGATCCCTAAAGGAATTCCATGCTCAGCAATTTTACAGATAGCTCATGGGCTTTGTGAGGTCTGAAAGCTAGATTGTGTCATGAAAGAAGAGGTAGCACAATTTCCTGGGGGTACAGAAGGATTGCATAGATTTTTTTTCTTTGCAGTTGCAATTTGCACCGAGTTGGCAGAAGCCTCTTATTCAATGGAATATGGTCCTCTGCCTGTTTATTCAAAGGTAAATTTTACTCTGCCAACTGTGGCTTGCTCCCAGGTATAGGTGCATAGAATTACAGCTAAATGTGTCAATACTATCTAGACCTTGTCAGTGCTACTTTTTTTTATCTTCAGTTCTCCAGATCTCCCAGCCAGAATGGTCACTGGCTATTCCAGATGGGGTATTCTGGGAAATGTAGAGTATTAGAGTAGCTCTGTTTTCTTTTCTTTCTTATCCATGTCTGATATTTCTTTCTGATCCCTCATGTGCTGAGGGAATATGATGTCTGTTAGAAAAATTAGTAAAGGATTTCAGCAAAATCCTTTAAAACCCATATCTTCATTCATTAGCTTTCCTTCTTCTCATTAGAGAAGTCACATGCTCCTCAAACAAGGAAATCATTTTGCACTGCACACAGCTCTATATGTAGCATTCAGATGGTAATATGGTCTGCACAAAACCATAGCCAAGGATTCCATCTTACTCAATCTTGCTTTGTGGTTTCTAAATGATGAAGTCACGTCTTCCCTGTGCTTGAAGAAATCTTAGCCTAGTAGGAACTGTTGCATTTTAAAGAAATGTGCAAGATCTTAGGACTTTATCACAGGAGTCCTGCTAAAGCAGAATTTCAGCAGGATAGCAATGAATTTGGCCAGTACTTATCAGATGATGTTGTGGCTATCCTGTTGGTGCTTCTCATTCTAGTCATTACTGTTGTGCCCCTTTCAAGTGATGGGAAAACCCCATCAGTTCCTGCCAATACCACTATTATTCCGCTGCTGCCCCTGGTGTGATAAGCCCCTTTGCTTCAGTTCCGGGATGACTGCAGTCGTGTGGCATGAGGGAGCCTGATTCTTCTTTTTTCTCCCCCTCTTCCTCACTATTCCAAAGCAGCACAGCCTGCTGGGTGTATGTTGGGTACTGTAGTCCAAATCTATTCCAGGGATTATGATAGAAGGATAAGACTGCAAAAGGCGTTTTGCACAACAGGCATTTATGGACACTGGTCCCATGAGTTTACATGAGAGCCTTCCTTTATTAACAAAGAGTAATGATTAAAACCAACTACAGGCGTTGGCGATTCCCAGGTTCTAGTCTGGACCTTTCACTCTCTTAACTTCATTGGCAGGTTATTGGTTTTCTAAATAATGTCTTGATATAAATTCTTGAAGCATAAGTCTTTGCCCAGTAGAAGCAGCTGTATCTTAAAGGTCCTGTCTATATGGTCAAAATAATATGAACACAATGTGAAAGATTGGCAATCTATTCAAATGATAATTCACACAAATACATGTCATTCGGAAGGGGGGCAGCCAAACCCACCACCAAGTCTGTGTGTGTCATGTCCACTGAGTCATACTGATTTTCTGAAAAGCCCCATACAACTTCTGAATGTGTGATCATTTGAACACTCTCATTCAGAAAGATACAAATAGGTAGTGCAATCTGATTGGCTGGATGAGTACAGGGGGCAGGGCTAGCAAAGAGGGAAAGCGGCTGCGGCTGCCATGTTGGATTTTTGGCTAAGTGAGGGTCCAGTAAGTCGATCAAATGGCGATCTCATATTCTTTATTTATTTATTTATTTATTTGTAAATATGAAGTGTTGCTTATGCGTACTTTGGGAAACTGTTTTTTTTTAAAAAAAATGGTGGCAGAAGTTTTAAAATTATGAGTAAATCACTCACAGCTGCTATCTGGCTGGGGGGGGGCATGCGGAGTTTAGGGGGGCTCTTTTGGCCGTGTAGGCAAGTTGCATCATTCTGAAAGCCTGCCTTTCCAAATGTGTTCATATTTTTACCCCTCATATAGACAAGACCAAAGTTTAATAATAGACTGTAGACTGGGCAATGTTTATTTAGTGGCATCTGGAAGCCTACACATAAAGCAGCCAGTGGGATTCCAATATATGGTGGTTTCATATTAGTCAGAAAGGACTGATCTAGGCTCAGAGTGATGCTGATATGGAAACTGAGAAAACTGACACACTTAGGTCACCACTTATACTCTGTAACGAACTGGGAACTATCTCAAGTATAATTCAATCAGTAATAATAATAAATAAAATTCGACAATGTAAATTCTTGTGTTTTAATTATTTGTGTCAAACATCTGTATGTATGCAATTCTCATTTAATAATACCCAAAATCACTATGGATACACAATAGTGATGAGTATGTAGTACACAACTCACAATTATTATCTTCAAAGAAATACATACAATATCAATATGAAAATGTAGTAATAGCAACTCACAATATTAATATACAGTCATATTATATAGCAACTCACAATATTAATGTAATTCCAACATATTCTATAGCAACTCACAATTTATATAGCAACTCACAATATTGATTCATTTATGACAACCATATACTTGTAGCAACCACACAATGTCTGTAATCCTCTAATAGTAAATTCACAATCCTCATGGATATTTCCAATGAAAGGGTCTTATCTAAGCCCATATTGAACTGGAGATACAAAGTCCTGGAAAGCTTCCCAGTAAAAATTGACAAGACTTCTGAAGAATAATTGAATGACCTGGCTACCTTACTTTAATCATGTGTAGTATCTTCTGTCACTGTACATATTCATCTATTAATCTGGCTTATTCTCAAAGATAAAACAAAGTAAACAGACATTGTGACTACACACAAAATCAGCATGACTCTGTAAAAGAATACAGATAAAAATCTTATGTATTAGCCATTTAACCTCTGTCCCCTGTTGTTGCAGTCTTCTGCTGGAATGCCATATGGCTCAGGTATTGTGTTTTGTTTTCATTTATCATGGGCAAGCTACTACCAATTAAACAGTTAGACTCCTGAGAAGATGGATATCAGTACAGCATTTAAGTCTTGTTTTTTTCTTTCTTTTTTTAAAGAATCACACTAGATCTAATTGTATGTTTTACTCCATGTTTTGTAGTACCATTCAATTATTTTTATTCCCCCGTGTATTTCCATTATATGTTCATAAATTCAGTGGGTAAATTTTATTTTGCCTTACTACATGTTTTATGTTGGAACATGTGCTGTGATCATCTATGATCACACTTAGTAGCCTTAGACTGAGTAAGACATTGGTCCTCCAACACCAGATATGAGCAGTTTTGGGCCCTTTAGAGGTGTTTGACCTACAACTCTGTTAACCCCTAACCTGGATGGTAAATTGTAAGGGATCATGGGAGTTCTGGTTTTAAAACATCTGCAGGGTCATCCCATCCCTGATCTTCTTGAAAAAAAGGTTCCAGGTTCTTAAGCAGAACCACTGGTGTAGTGGTGCCACATACCCCCCAGCTATCCTGATTGGGCAAGTGTGTGTGTGTGTGCGTGCGTGCGTGCGTGCGCACACACACATGCACACCTTCAAGTCACCTGTCTATTTACAGAGACCCCATGAATTTTATAGAGTTTTCTTAGGCAAGAAATACTCAGAAGTGATTTTGCCAGTTCCTTCTGAAATTAACTTACAGCACCTGGTATTCATTGGTGGTCTCTCATACAAGCACTAACCAGGGCTTTCCTGCTTAGCTTCCAAGATTAAATGAGATCTGGTGCCTTTGGGGTATTTAGACCTAGCAAGTGCAGTCCCAGTTTATCCTCTGTCACCCCACTTTTCAGCTGCTTTTAAAATGTCCTGGTTTCTCTGTCTTCCTCCCCGCCCCATTTTCCCCTTCTGTCCTCAGCTTACTTCATTTGCTGCAAACTGAGCTTAAAAGTAATTTGCACTCAACTGGGGGGGGAGGGGAAGGGGGGGAGGTGAAATGAAGGTAGAGAAGTTTGCCCTTTCTAGGAGGTGCAGGGAAAAGCAAACTGCCGCAGCCTTTCCTAGTGTGTATATTCTTCCCCATTAACACCTTTTGTCATCTTGACCACACTCTGGTGTTACTTGGCCACATGTGTCCTAGTTGTCATCTATGAAATATTGGAGGGTGTGAAGCCAGGGGTTGCAGGTTCAACATCTCAGGGCATATTGATTAGGAAGGGTACAGTGGCATTACCTGACATTCTTTTCAGGCTTCCCTGTTTCCTCTGAGCTAGCTGCAACCCTCACAATAACTAGGAAGATGTACTTTCAGAGCAGTTGGTAGAAAGTTGATGTCCAAATGCTCTCAGAGCAGATGTAATATCAGGTTGCAACATTAATACAACAATGCAGCTGACATTAAAAAACAACAACAACCCTGTCCTATAAAAGTATCAACAGCAAAATGTTTAAAAGCTCTTTTAAAATGAAGGGAATGTTCACCCACTGCCAAAAAGATAACAGAAGGTGGGCCAGGAAACATATTCAGACTAGCTGTGTTGGCCATGCAGCAAAATACAACAAAATCCACAAAAGAGTGATACCTTTATTGGCCAACCAAGATGCAGAAAATATATTATGCAACCTTTCAAAGCTTCACTGGCTTCTTCATCAAACAAAGATGCTTAAAACCATACAGTTATACAAAAGTGACTATGTTAGAGTCACAGGCCTTCATTTTGTCCCAGATGTTAAGATGGTCTGGAGGGATCTCAATACAGGCAGAGACCACTCTCCTTCTTGGCCATGTGAGGACCAGGGATAAAGGGCAATAAAAGACAGGCAGTAAAATTTCCAACTCCATTAGCAACAGAAAAGGTAATGTCTTTGAAATCCAGGCTGCCCAATCCTGTGTGAAGCTAACTGCAGAGTTAACCTTGAATTTCTCAAGAAGTTTCTGTACTATTACACCTGTTAGTAGGCAAGGTGAGCAAGGTATCATTTCCTGGGGAGGGCATTGCAAACACAGGGTGCCACATTTGAAGCACACCTTTACCCAGTCAGCATCTCCCTAAGTCTCTATGTGCCTAAAGGGCAGAAGTAGCCAAGGAATTGCCTCAAAAGACTAGCTTACTGTGTGTAGAGACAATTTCATGTGCCAAACTCCATTTCCTGTTCAACAGTGGAATGTGCTGCCTTGGAGTGTGGTGGAGTCTCCTTCTTTGGAGGTTTTAAAACAGAGGCTGGATGGCTATCTGTCAGTAATGCTTTGATTGTTTATTCCTGCAGGGCATGGGGTTGGACTAGAAAGTAACACAGAAGCATAGTGAAGATGAGTAGAATGTTCACAGATTTATTCAGGGTTTGCATGCTAACACAGAGACATTAGGAAAACAATGGAGGCTGCTCTTCCAGGCTGCATCTCGGACAAAGGCATCAGGAGAGGAATGCAGGCAGGCTTTTTCCCCTTCAGGGGTTATATCTTATATAGTTTATGCATCACGTAGGCATAGTTAACCATTTACTTAACCATTTGTCTGTGATGCACTCAATCACTAGGATCAAAGGGTGCAGCTGGGTTGTAAGAATTAAGTTAACTTCCCGAGCTCTTTCCTCAAAGATTACTTTGAAGATATGTATTACCCAATTTAAGGGCAGGAAGAAAAGGGGAACATGAGATTCCCTTAGGGTGTGTGGTGTGCCAGACAGTTGGGACTTTCAAGCTCCCCCATATGGAGCGGTACCTTTAAGACTAACTGATTTTTATTTCAGCATAAGCTTTTATTTTGACATGGGCATCAGTCCACTTCTTCAAATGCAGTACAGAGTAGATTTTCCTTGGGGTTTTTTGGGCTGTGAGGCCGTGTGGAATAATCAGTAACAGTTGAGCAATCTTCTAGGGGTTTCCTTCCCCAGAACACGGCCTCACAGCCCAGAAAAAAAACCAAGGAAAATCTATAGATGCCAGCCATGAAAGCCTTCGACTTCATGCAGTACAGAGTGATATTAAAATCTCAGTGATAAAGCATATTTATACAGTGGTGGGAGTCAGACAGGATATAATAAGATACAGAAAAAATACAAAGGATTACTCTCACCATAAATTTTCTGCGGGAGGTGATAACAGGTCTTTCTGATCTTTGTGATGGTCAGTTGGTATTGATATGCAAAAGCAATAAATCTTATTTCCAGGAGTCAGTTTCCTTGGGTTCCAAACCTTCTGAAAAAGGGTTGCATCTGATGAAGTGGTTTGTTATCCATGAAAGCTCGTGCTAAAATAAAAATAAGTTAATCTTAAACTGCTGCTACTTTTCTTTATTTTTCCCCTCCCCCTTTTCCTCGTTGTGATCTAAAAAGTAATGTTTCCACATGCTAGTACAAACTCATATTCCAGTGTGCAGTAGTGATGCCATGTACCTGAATAATTCTTCTATAAAATATGCATTCTTAGAAATAAATGCAGAGTAACTATAATGCACTGGAGAAAGCCAGCATGATGTAGTGGTTTGAGTGAACCCAAAGGGTGCTCAGCAGTGGCTCCTCTTCGTCTTGGAAAGATGTGACCAGTGGGGTGCCACAGGGTTCTGTCCTGGGCCCAGTGCTATTCAACATCTTTATCAATGACTTAGATGAGGGAATTAGGGGCATACTTATCAAATTTGCAGATGACACCAAATTGGGAGGAGTAGCTAATACCCTAGAGGACAGGATCAAAATTCAGAATGACCTGGATAGACTGGAGAGCTGGGCCAAAGCTAACAAAATGAAATTCAATACGGAGAAATGTAAAGTACTGCATTTAGGGCGGAAAAATGAAATGCATAAATATAGGATGGGAGAGACCTGGCTGAATGAGACTACGTGCGAAAGGGATCTAGGAGTCCTAGTAGACCACAAGTTGAACATGAGCCAACAGTGTGATGCGGCAGCTAAAAAGGCCAATGCAATTTTGGGCTGTATTAATAAAAGTATAGTGTCTAGATCAAGGGAAGTAATAGTGCCACTCTATTCTGCCTTGGTCAGACCTCACTTAGAATACTGTGTCCAGTTCTGGGCACCACAATTCAGAAAGGATATTGACAAATTGGAGCATGTCCAGAGAAGGGCAACTAAAATGGTGAAAGGTCTGGAAACAATGCCTTATGAGGAGAGACTTAGGGAGCTGGGTATGTTTAGCCTGGAAAAAAGACGGTTAAGAGGCGATATGATAGCCCTGTTTAAGTATTTGAAGGGATGTCACGCTGAGGATGGAGCAGGCTTGTTTTCTGCTGCTCCAGAGACTGGAACACGGAGCAATGGGTGCAAGCTCCAGGAACAGAGATTCCACCTCAACATGAGGAGGAACTTTTTGACAGTAAGAGCTGTTCGGCAGTGGAACACACTCCCTCGGAGCGTGGTGGGGTCTCCTTCCTTGGAGGTCTTTAAACAGAGGCTGGATGGCCATCTGTCGGGGATGCTTTGATTGTGATTTCCTGCGTGGCAGGGGGGTTGGACTGGATGGCCCTTGTGGTCTCTTCCAACTCTGCAATTCTATGATTCTATGAGTGTTAGTTTGAATCCCCACTGAGTCATGGAAATGCACTGGGTGACCTAAAGCAAGTCACACTCTCTCAACCTCAGAAAAAGGTGAAATCAAACACCCTTGGAACAAAGCTTGCCAGGAAACTGCTGTGATAGGTTTGTCTCAGGGTCAGAAACAACTTGAAGGCATGCCGCAACAACAAGAGAGCACTAGGGCATCACAAGTGCCTTGCTGGGTTGGATTTAGATCAGTTTAGTTCAGCATTTTGTTCCCAATAGTTTTTTCAGTCACAAATAGGGCATTGGATGCTCACACTTTTCCTTAAAGTGATTCCTCCTCACCTCCGCATAAGATATTCTGAAACACACTGCTTTGAACATTGAATTTACATTGGGCTGCCATGGCTGAAATCTATTAATAGGGCTACGCTTGTTGAATTTGTCAAAGGCTGAAGTCCAATGCACGCTATGCTTATTAGGTGGTGGGAGTGTAGCTTCTAAGTTCTGTCATCAGACAAATGGTTTATAGAGTCCTTGTCTGCCCTGTGGACAAACTTTAAACATGTCCTATGACACGGGGAATGGGTTATTTTGAAATTGTTGACACTGGTTGGATAATTTATGTTAGCTTGACAGTTCAATGAGATAAAGCATGAGCTCACCACAGCTTTCCTGTGAGAACATCAGAGTACACATCCACCCAGCTGGGGCCTAGCAGGGAATGGTGTGAGAGACTGACCTTTCTCTTACTGACTTTTTTTTTTAAAAAAAAAAACAATTTATTCTTATATCTTCTTGAATAGGGGATAGGCTTGTGCTTGCATAGTGAGGCTTCCTTTACCTGGCTTTGGGCTATTAGAGCCTTATGGTGCCACCTTGCAATTGTCTATCACTCTGGAAGGGGAGTGGGCACCAGTTTAGGAAATATGTAGCTGGTCCAGGAATAATCTGAGTAAGATAATTGCTTAGGGATCTAATCTATTAGCTACTGCGAGGGACCGTGGGATCCTCATCAGCTAAAAGATTCAAGGCACTTTCTTCTGCTGTTAGACATATGCTGTATCTCTTTGTCACCAAGGAAGCTTATTTTTATCAGTAATGTGTGTCAGTACCAAATGAGGCCTGAAATTGTGGTCATTTCTACCTGAGAGCATTTGGAAGGGTTTCTTTTTTTAAAGTCATCTAACTGTGCAGGCATTACACTTCCCTCCCTCCGTGCTTTGAGGTAGTAAATTTTAGAAGTTAATTATGCACTGTGTGAAGAAGTACCTTCTTTATGTCTGACCTAACCTACTGCATATCAGCTTAATTGGGGTGACCCTGAATTCTCTTCTCTAGTATATAAGTAGAACTGTTCAGGAGACACGTATCAGTTAGATTCTTGTTGCTGTTGTTTCTTCAGATCTCCTCCTACCCCCACCCCCATCACCTCTATTTTTCAATTTTGAACTAGCTGTCCCAGCCATTTCTGAATCTCTCCTTTTTATTTGCAGTTCCGGCACTGTCCCTCATTTCCCATGAACAATCCAGCAGTGTTAAGTCATGTCATTATATGATGCTGCCAGACAGAAGGTGCCTGGTTTAATAAGTAAAAGCCATTGTGCAGCTGGACTGTCTTTTTCCCCCTTGTAAGCAAAAAAGATAGAAGAAGTGATGGAAAACCGACATGGAGGCTGACAAAAGGAAGACAAGGAGCTTGATTGCAATTCCATAAATAAGACAGGGCAGCTCCGGGATTAAAGCCCCATCAGGAAGCACCACTTGTCTTGATTAAGTATAGTTCCATGTTCCTTCAGTCAGAAAAGTTCCATTTAGGGCTATTGGTAGTACAAAGATAGTGCTTCTTTTCTGCCAGTTTAACTGCTATGATGTGTGCAAAGTCCTGGGAAAGGATTATTGGGTGGAGGTGCTGAAATTTTTCAATGAGCTCTCACTAAAGAAAAGGACTTTACCTTTGGCAGTTATTCCACAAGTTACTACCACCCCAGTGTCATTATGCAAGGTCCATAGAGAGAATACTCAGATCTTAGGGCCTGCCCTTCTTCTCTAGTTCTCAGGGTGAAAGGGAGGAATCTTAGGCTAAGAATTCTGCCTTGAAAAAGTGAGTGTTTATATATTGGTGGTTTTTTTTTTTTAATTTGAATGCCATAGACTGTGCACCTGAGGCTGATGCTTAATGTATCATGCTTGATGATACCACTAGGAACTGCCCCTTGTAACATCAGTCTTGTACTATCACCAGCTCACCTCCCTTACCCCACCCAGTGACATCACAAGAGGTCATCCCTACAGTCTCAGATTTTAGTGCTGAAATCTCAGGACCTGGAATAGTCCTGAACTGGGAACCCTATCCGTAGCCATTTTGATAACTAATGTCCATGTTTTAGGATGTTAAGTTGAAGGAGACCCTGAAACAACCATTTTTTTAAAAAAAATGTAGTCTTATTATTTTACGTCTTCCATGAATGAACTCCCACAAATCCAGGTGAAGTGGTAAAAGCATAATACTTTGAAACAATTGCTGTAGTCCTGCCAACTGGCAATATCCTAAATTCTAAAGTATGTGTCACTTCAAGCAGCACTGGTCTTATGCAGAATAAAAATATTCATGGTGGGAGGTCTGGCGGCCATGCCCTATGAGGAGTGGCTTAGGGAGCTGGGCATGTTTACTCTGGAGAAGAGATGGTTGAGAGGGGACATGATAGCCATGTTTAAAGATTTGAAGGGATATCATACTGAGGATGGGGCAAGCTTGTTTTCTGCTGCTCCAGAGACTAGGACATGGAGCAATGGACTCAAACTACAGGAAAAGAGATTCCACCTAAACATTAGGAAGAACTTCCTGACAGTAAGAGCTGTCTGGCAGTGGAACACACTCCCTCAGAGCATGGTGTGGTCTTCTTCTTTGGATGTTTTTAAACAGAGGCTGGATGGCCATCTGTAGGGAATGATTTGATTGTGTATTCTTGCATGGCAGGGGGTTGGACTGGATGGCCCTTGAGGTCTCTTCCAACACTATGATTCTATGATTCTATGAATATTCAGGCTGCAATTCTATACACACTTACTAAGGAATAAGACCTTTTTAATGCAATAGGACTTACTTCTGAGTAGACATCCATAGGGTTACACTGTCAATCAAGATGAGTCAAAGCAGGGGCCAGGATGCATTTCTTTAAGGCTCAGATACAACAGATTGCAGAGTGTTACCCAGCATAGTGTAAAAAAACCAGAGGGCAATGAGAGGGCACTGATGCCATCATCTTCTAACAAGCATGTCTCAAAATGCCTCTCCCAGGCAAATGGCTGTAGTACCAATTATGGGTTTGTGGCATTCCTACAAGGGTGGGGGGCTGCTTGGAATACCTGGACAACAATGATCCATGTTTATTCTATGTCAGCTCAAATAATTTCCCTCCCATTTCACTTAAAATTTTAACATTGCAGAGTAATTTTTGTACTCAAACTGTATCAAAACCTCCAAGTGCCCAATATGACTGAGACAGTCCCAATTAATCCTCTGTCATCCCATTTTTTCACCTACTTTCAAAATGTCCCGGTTTCTCTTTCCTCCTCCCACTTTTCCCCTTTGTCTTTAGCTTACTTCAGTTGCTGCTGAGTTCGAAGAGAGGGAAGGAGTGGAGGGGATAGAATTTTGCCCTTCCCAGTAGGCACAGGCCAAAGAAAACTGCTGCAGCCTCTCCGATCTTGTGTGAGTTTTCCTCCCCAATAATACCTTTTGCCATATTAACTACACTTTGGTATTGCTTGGCCCCATGTGTCCCAGATTTCACCTGTCAGGGTGTGCTGTATCTCTAACTGTAGCCTGAGGATCACTTAAGTTGTGTTGACTGATTGCTCAGTTTCTTCTATTTATTTATTAAATTTATAATATATCTCTACCCACAAGGGGTGCTCAAGGTGGCTAATAGTGGTAAAATGAAATATAAAGAAATGAAACAGGTAAAACATCAACAACCAAAGCATAAAAAGCAGTTTTACAATACAATTTAAAATGCACCCCCCACAACCACAATAAAGCCCTAACCTGTCAAAGCTCTCTTCAGCAAGAATCTTAGGCACCCATAGCTTGCCTGTATAAAAAGGTCTTTCCTCACTAGTAAAAGGGCAACAGGGAAGAGGACAGCCTAGCCTCCTTTGGCAGAATCTTCCAAATGCTGCTACAGATAGAAGAGCAGTTTGGGATGGTTACATATTATATGTACATGTATGAATGCAGTCATATTCATAAAGCCTATATAAATCTGGGAGGGGACAAAACATAAAACCGGCTAAATATTAAAAAGTTGGTTTTGTAAATTCACTTGAAAAGAGAAGGCACTGCAACATTTTTGGGAGAGAAATATTAGAATAATTCATGATTGACCTACAGCTTGTTTTTTTCCCCCCCAAAGTGGGCAGAGAAATCCTAAATTGGTTCAAGTGAGAAATGTTTAGAGATGTAACACATCAAGTGCCGCCAGCATGTGCTGTACAGTGCAGGAGGTATCACTGCCAAGCTTTTGAGTCTGGTGAATTGTTTCATTTTTATCTTCTATCCATTTTAATAAATGTGGGAGGGAATCCACATGTGCTTCAGACCAATGCCCCTCCTGGCTCATTAAAGAGGCCAGAAGGGAAATCTTTGAGTGGGTAAAGAAAATGGTTACTGCCTCGTTACAACAAGCCTGGGTCCAAACATGTTTTGAAGAGGTTGTTGGGAGACCTCTACTAAGAAACCTTTCCTGGCTCTCACTATCCTGGGTAACTATTGGCTAGTATTCCATTTTTGAACACGAAACTGGAGCATGCCGTGGCCTCTCAGCTGCAGGGGTTCCTGGATGAGACAGATTATCTGGATCTATTTCAGTATGACTTCATACCTGGGTTGTGGCATGGAGATGGTTTGGTCACCTTGGTGAATGACCTATGGGGAGTGTGTCCCTGTTGGTTTTCCTGGATCTCTAGGCCTTTTGACACCACAAACTATGGTATCCTTCTGGGCCAACTTGCTGGGATAGGACTTAGGGGCACTGGAGGGCAGAACCCAGATATGGTGCTGGGAGCTTTCTGCTCATGTTCTTCCCCACTGACCTGTGGAATTCTCACAGTTCTGTTCTGCCCCCTAAGCTATTTAACATATACATGAAACTACAGGGAGAGTTTTGGTGTCAGGTGTCACCAATATGCTGATGATACTTAGCTCTACTTCTTCTTTCCACCTAATTTCAAGGAAGCTGTCTGTTTCAGCACTTAATTGGTGCCTGGCATCTCTAATGGCCTAGATGAGGGTGAAGAAAGCTTAATCCATACAAAACAAGGGTGCTCATGGTCAGCCAAAAGACAGATCAGGGAATAGGAATTCAATCTGTGCTGGATGTGGTCACACTCCCCTTCCTCGCCAAGATTCAGATTCACAGTTTGGATATACCTTTGGGCTGAGACTGGAGTCCTGGGTTTCAGCAGTAGCCAGGAGTAAAGTTGCAGTTAAAGCTAGTATGGCAGCTGCATCCATTCCTGGAGATGTCTGCTATGGCCACAGTAACACATGCCTCAGTTACATCCCATTTGGATTAGTATAACATGCTCTATGTGGGGCTTCCTTTGAAAACTGCTCAGAAACTTCAGTTAGCCTAAAGAGCTGCAGCCACATTGTCAACTGCAGCTCCCTGTAGGGAGCAACAGAATTCCACTGGCTGACAGTCTGTTTCCAGGCACAATTCAAATTACTGGTTATGACCTATATAAAGCCAGATATGGCTAAGGTCCAGGCTGTCTGAAGAATTGTTTCTCCCTATGTGAGTCTGCCTCTAAGATATTTGGGGAAGGCCCTTTTTTCTATTCCACCATTTTCTCAGGCATATGTTGTGGAAGCAAGGAAGAAGACCTTCTTGGCTTCTCCCAGACTTTGGAACTCCTTTCTTTAGAACTCACTGGGCCAGTAGATGAAATTGAACAGCTATCTGTTTAGCAGTGTTTATGTGCTTATCCACATATGTTATGTTTAAGCTCCTCTATGTGTTAAGTATAGAGATTCCTGCTAGGGAAAAACAGAAGATATAAAGGTTCAGTGGTTATGAATGTGCAATACCTTACAAGCAATATAATATAATGAAAGTAGATATGGAAAATTCTATGTTTCTCCTTAAAGGGTGTGTATTTCTATATTGGTGGGTGTATATAATAAACAGCCTAAAAGAATAACAGATTCTGCTCTCATATTAAAAAATGTGAATTCCAATACTGAAGAGCACTTAAGTGGAGTGTTGATGGTAACTCTGTTTGGACTTTATTGTGATTCCTGAGTTGATGTCCAGAAGGTGATAAAAGGGACCTCTCACAGATACAGATTAACTGACTCTCATTCCCTTAATCTACCATGCCTATTGGAGGGCAGCTGTATGGGGCTCCCTGTCAGAGGAGTTCCACCTCCAAATCCTATCCCCTTTCAGCAAGCAACACCAGAAAGTTAGGTTCTCTTGACTTTGGAAATATTGCTGGCAGTGGACTGTTATAAATGTACTGTACCTTTAATACCAGTTATGTGTAGACTCACAGACAGAAAAGATTCATTGAGCTATTTTATCTGTGCCCCCAGCTGTGCAGCAGTATGAGTTCATTAACCAAAAAAGACCATCTTTCTAGGCCAAAATGTTTGAAATTAGAGATGGCACATCCATCCTCTCAAGCTGTTATGTAGTCATCATAGCTATATATATTCTCAGTTGTGGGGAAACTTCTGTCTCTTCTTTCTACCATATCCCTTTCCTAACCCCTGTGTAAGTTGTAACATATTCCTTTAAAAATCCACTTGACATTTAATCCTTAATGTTTCTTATGTGTAATATACAGTGCAGGACAGTTTCAGCATGTAGGCATATTTGGTTGAGAGAAGAGGAAAACCATTTGCAAAAAGAGCACATTATAATAAGCAGGTCCTATTATATTGGACAAACTGAATTCACACCAAGTTATCTAACAGGATGAATACTGTATCAGTACTGCCTTTATTCCCCCCCCCCCCGCTTCTTTCCCTTCCTCTCTCCCCCAACAATATTTTTCCTGTCTCTTAACATATTTTGATAATGAAGCATCTACTGTATATTCTCCAGTTGTATGGTACTCACAATGGCATAAGCATTCTGGTTCTTTACCTTCTATATATGTAGATGACTGCTTCACTCTGGAGCAATGTAGAATTTATGGATACAGTCTATGCTACAGAGAGATCATCCTTGTCTGGCATTTGTATGCTATTCACCTGTAGAGCTTGAAGCAAGAGCTTATTTAACTGTCATTTTTATAACAAGCATTCATATTGATTCTTTTGATCATGTGTTCATACCTTTTGTATCTTTCCATCATATATTTGTTTCCTTTCATCATATATTCATGTTATGCTTGTATCTTTCATTATGTTTTCTTATTCTGTATGGTTACATAATAAAAGGATAGTCTGTGATTTCCCAGCTTGACTGCCCTTTGATCTAAAAGACAGAAATTTCTAGTTTTTCTTGCTCAAAGGTTTATTGGATCTTGAAAGTTTAAGTTTAAACACACCAGGTTCCTTGTGTGTTCTAAGGTATTACTTTTGCTGTGGATATTGTCTGTGAAAGAGAGCTATTTTAGCCATTCATTGTAGAGAAGTAACCAGAAAGCCTTTTCTTTTGTCAAGCCTTCAATTGTCCTTCGAGCCTGTGCAATGGATTTTTCTGGTGGAGCGCAGCGTGCACAAAACTGGCCTCGCCCTTTAAACTAAAGGTTCATCTGCTGTGGCCTTGCAAGCATGGACAGTAACAGCGAGGTCCTCGGGTCGTAGGTTTGATTAGAGTTTCCTTCTCTTAGATGGTTAACCTTACAGGGTTGGACGAGCACCATCTGCTTGGGTTGAAATTAGAGTTTTCCTTCTCCTAGGATGGTTGCCATAAGACTAGAGAGCCCATCCTGCCCTTGGACGCTCTTTGTCAGACCCTTCGGTTTTGACCTGTCTGGCATGGGAGATCCTACCGGTGGCTATTATGCTACCGCCAGCATAGCTCAAAACTTCATGAGGGTACGCAAGCCTTTCTCCCACGACAAGAGGGCATCAATGGAGAGGTCAAGCACAAGGTATATTTTGGGGGTGTACATATATGGGGGTGAGAGACAGGTGATTTCCTTGAAACAAGTGAGTATCTAGATGCAGAGGGTGAGTTTTCTTTACATCTTCAAGTTAGTATGTGAAGCTGCTGCTCATCAGAAAACATTCTGTACATTTCTTGTTCAAATAAGCTAGCCAGTCAAGATTCATGGCTAATCATTGTTCTTTGATCGTTGTTGTACATGCAAGCTCATACATGTCATTGTAAAATGTAATCTAAAAGCTAAGGTGTTCTAACATAGAACCTATGTAACTGTAAGAAATGGTCAATGTGTACTTCATTTTCTTGTTCTCTGGAGAAAATCCTCTGGAGACATCTAGTACAGCACTCCAAATGTGCTGAAGCATAACTCCCAGACAACTGTGTGCAGCAGTTTAGTATGCATCTAGCACTTCTTCCCCCTCCTGTACAATTCTTTGTTTTACAGCTCTTGTAAAGAAACTGAACCAATTACATCACAAGATGTTTTTATCAGCATACCAAAAAAACAGCAGCTGCCCTGCAGAAATAAATAATGTTTTAGCCCTAATATATAGGGTGGATGAAGGCTATGTGCGGGTTGATTTTCACCTTGAGCCCCATTCCATAACTCCTATTCAACGACAATCACCTGAAGGTGCAGAAAGCACCTTTACCAGCAAGTACTGCATTTGATAACAGGTAAAATGATATTTCCTGCCCTTAGGAAGTTTAATACGATCAGTTATGGTTCTTTCACAAGTACAAGTTATCTCATCGCCCTGCAGTCATCAATATGCCATGTCCATGTATGTGTGAACTCACCTTGAAACTGTTTTACAGAAGGTGGCAGTTATTCTGAATTTGGATTAAAGCCTGTGTCAGAACCAGCCTTCCTATGAGGCAGATTGAGGTGACTGCCCCAAGTGGCAGATGTTGGGTGGTGGGGAGGAGGTAGTAACAACCCTGACCTGGCTGTTGAACTCCACAAGCCAAAGATGCTGTGTCCCAAACAGCCTGCTCTGGGCCCCCTAAGCTAGCCCGCCATTTTCCAACTGTGATGGAGGTTGCGATCCTTTACCAGTGTAAAAATAAGATATCACTGCCAATCGAGTACAGGTAGTGGAATGGGGAGGGGGGGAGGTACCAACTTGACCTCTGCCTCAGGCAGCAAAATGTCTTGGTCGGGCCTGTCCAATGTCTCCTTTGAGAAGTTGTGACCTTTGCCTGCGACACTTCCTTACACATATGCATACATATCCCGCCATCCATCCCCACGCACATACATGCGTATACATAAAAAGAAACCCTCGCATCCTTTCCCCTTGTAGTCACAGCGACCTCAGCTAATGGAGACGTCAGTTCAACGCGAAGGAGAGGGGGGGGAAATTATAAAAACCCATCCCTCACCCCCTCCCTTACACACACACACACACACACCACATTTCACCCTCCTCGGTCATTAGCGTTGCCGCACACTGCCCGGACAGACGCCCCCGCCCCAACACAGGTTTCCGCGGCAGCACCGGCTGTATACGTGTGTGTGTGTGTTTGAAAGGGATGAAGGAAGAGCAGGCGAGGCGCGGGGGGGCGGCCGGCAGAGTGAGAAGGCGCCGAGAGAGAGACTCTGAGCTCTGCTGGGCGGCATACTAATCAGGCAGCTTCCCCGTCTGCAGCGAGCTGGTTGCCTCCGCCGCAGAAACAGGCAGAGGCGCCCTTGGATCCTCTCCCTCTCAGACCCCCCCTCCTCACCTCCCTCACCTCCCACTGAGGAGGAAGCACCGGGAGGGGGGAGCAAAGGCAGGAACTTCCCGGCGCGCGCGCGCTCTACACCCCCCGCTCCTCCTCCTCTTCCTCCGGCCGGGGCGCGCAGCCCTTTCTCCGTCTCTCTCCCTCTTGCTCTGCCTCGCCGCCTCGCGCTTCTTTCTTCGGACCGTTGTCCTTTCATGGCTTTCCTCACAGAGCTTCCCAAGAGGAGGCCGGCTTATCCCACCTGCTCTCGCTACTACCTGCTGCCGGCAGCTGCCTCAGCGGCAAAAGCGCCACCGCCACCCCCGCCGTCACCCAACTTCGGAGGCGCTCGCTCCGCCGCCTTGGCCACTCCGCGGTGGCGCCTCTCCTCCGCGCGTCTCTGAGCAGTGGGGTGGGGGGAAGGCGAGCGGGAGGAAGACCCCCTCAGAGCCGCCTCCGCCGAGCCCTCGCGGGCGCCCATGGCCGCAGGATTTGGCGGGCTAACTTCTCCTCGCCCGCCCCTCGCGCTTCCCGGCGGAGCGCTTGGCCGCCTTTCCGCAGCCGGCGGAGCCTGGCAGCCGCAGCAGGAGCCGGGGAGGAGCGGTGGCGACGGCGGCGGCGGCTTCTAAACGCCCGGCGGGTGCGTCTCGTCCTCCTCGGTGGGCGCTCGGCTGACAAGGGGGGAAAAGAGCCCGCGCTCGCCTGGCTGTTGTTGGCGCCCTCGCCTCTCTCGTCAGCTTGGCACGAACCAATGCGGAGGCGGCCCCGGTTGTAGCGGGCTGATAGCGGGCAGCCGGCGGAGTTCTGCGGGCTTGCCTTCGGATGGTGGTGGTGTTGCCGCCGCCGCCGCCTCTGCGGGAGACCCTCGCTTCCCTTCCCGCCGGCGGCCTTCCTTCCTCCCTCAGCGCGCCCGCTCGCTCTCCCTCCTCGCCCAGCCCGTCTCCCTCCGGCCGCGGCTCTCCCCCGGGGGTGCCATGCAGTCCCTCATTTCCCCGGTGACCAAGGCGATCCTGGTGGCTCTCTTCATCTTCGCCATCCTCCTCATCCTCTATGTGATCCTGTGGTACATCTGCCGGGACGTGGATTGCGATCATGGGATCTGAGCTGGGATGCGGGGCGAAGGCGGCTTCTTGAGAAGAAGAAGAAGAAGGGACAACTTCTCGGCTCCTTCTCGAACTGGAAGGAGGAGGAGGAGGGGGCCGAACGAAAGGCAGAGCGGGGCTAGGGAGAGGTTGCGGCCGGAGAGGAGGGCGAGGAAACCCGGGGCCGAACCGCCGGGAGCCTCTCGAGGGACAGCTGCCGTCGGAGCTCGCCAGAGAGGGTGACCTTCAGAGACCAGGGTGACCCGGTGAGCCTCTCCCTTTCTGGTTTACAGGCGGGCGCGCCAAGTGGTGGCGGCGGCTGGGGGGGTGGGGAGACCAAACTTCCTCTGCCTGGCTAAGCAATGACTGGCAACGGCATCCAGGAGGAGGGAGGGGGACCCCAAGATCAGGATGCCGGCGGCACCCATTGACTTCTTCGCCGGAAGCACTGCAGTGTCTCGACTGCCTTTTGCAGAGGGGTTCCATGCGGGGCTAAGAGCGATCTCCGCTCAACGGCGTATTTGTGTGTGGGGGGTGTGTGTATGCGGCCACGGGTTCCTTCTTACTCCCTCTCCTACTTGGTGGTGGTGGTGTTTCCCTTGTGGTTTTAAATCCGGGGAAAGGCACAGTAGCTTCTTCTGTCTTCGAAGCTGTGGATTCTTGTTTCGTGAAGTTTCGGGGAATGCGGTGGTGGTGGTGGTGGTGGTGGGGAGATACTATGAGTTTAAAAAGAAAGGTAGAAGTGGAGATCTCCTCCAGACAGAAAGTGTTGGTAGCTTTCCTGCCTCCTCCTCCCCCCCCCCAACCCTTGAACGCCAGCCTTTAAAATGCACAGGATCGATGCGTGGTTGGAAAAGGTGCGAGGCTGCTGTCAAGGGCTGCGAGGTTGGCTTTGCAGCCTCCAAATTGGTATGCAGGAAGGAACTGCGCTGCTAAACAGACCACAAAGGTGAGCCCGTGTAAGGAGGTGAACAAGGCGCTTTACAAAGTCACACGGCGGAAAAGCAAGGGATTGAACATTGAGGCTCTCCCGTGCAACATTTGAGGGATTCACACAAACATCTTCCCGGTGGCGTGAATGCATGTTTTGCCTCTTAACATGTTTCGCCCTGCTAAGATTTTGCCCGTTGATTTAAGGTGCCCGTTGAAAGGTTTGTGGATTGTTTACTGGCCAAAGCATTTGAAACACTGTAGTGTCTGGGCTGTGGGAAGAGGAAAATGGACTGCGTGCATCCTTTCTGGATAACAGTTAATAGATTCGGTATTTCAAGAAACCACTCCCTCCTCCGGCTATATTGACAGTGGGTGGAATCCTATTCCATTAAAATAAATTGGTGGGTGTTTACCATTGATTTCATAGGGAGGGGGATTGCACTCAGCGTCAGTGAATGTGTGTGCTGCTGCATCGTAAATATTGGGAATGTTAAGGGAAATACATCCAGCTCTCTTATATTGCTCATGGAAGGTAGAGACAGCTCAGATTATGATAAGGACAATGTATCATTGTGACCTCCCTTAGTCTACCCTTTGGTGAAAGAGAAGTGCGGGAGAATACCAGACAGTGTGATTAGAGGAGATGACTAAAACCAGGCACCTTTCTGAAATAGAGGTGTGAGGAGTAATAAATCTTCATGCTGTACTGTTTATGTGATTGGCAGAAGAGAGCTGAATCGAGAGTGCAGAGACCACAGGCTGCATTCCTCTTACTTGGTGTACAATCCTCATGAGACAGATACAATCTGTCTCAGGCAGTATATGCACCAATTAAGAGGGATACTTTGGGAAAAGGGAGGCAAGAGGGAGAGTGGTTTTGTTTTTGTACCCTGATGGCAGACCACCAAGGAATACCAGGTGCTGTAGGCTAGATTTCAAAGGAGGAAATGGCAAAATCACCTCTGAGGATTCTTTGCCTAAACCCTATGAAATTCATGGGGTCACCATAAGTCGACAGGCAACTAGAAGGCACATATGTAGTCAAAGTGCAGCTCTGTGAGATAAGAAGATGTTGCATCACCTCGCCTGAAGGTGACTTCTTAGCCATGAAGCCTTGTTTATTGCCTAGGATAGTGGGGGAGTGTTTGCGTTTTGGGTGGCCAGGAGAGAGGGTCTCCATATGAATTTATATCTGTGAAGTTTTCTTGCAGCTCACAATGAACTTCTCAAGGGCGCCTGGTTTCTCTGGTTGATCAGTCTTGACATTATTGTTAATGTGTCCATCATCTAATATGATTACAGCAGCATTGTCATCAGTGTTTACATGCCTGGTGACTACGTGACCGAATCCATTTGTTTATCCTTCCCTTTGCCTCCCCTGCTGAAATGGCAGCTTCTCAAGACTGCTCAAGTAAAAGGTCACAAGCAGATGTCTAAAACTACTAGCCCATCTTTGCCAAAAACACTTTACTATAATGGTAGACTCCTGGTGCCTGAGCATTATTTTGGATACCACATGACTCAAAAAGCACATCTAAGACTTCTCAGATGTTACATGTTTATTACATAACAAATGGGTGTGCAATATGTGACAGGGGCATGCTCTTCTTCATATTGTTATGTGACTTCAAGTTATTTTCAACTTATGGTAACCTCAAGGCAAACCTATCATGGGGTTTTCTTGGCAAGATTTGTTCAGAGAGGGTTTGCCTTTTCCTACCTCTGAGGCTGAGAGAGTGTAACTTGCCCAAAGTAATCCAGTAGATTTCCATGGCTGGGAAGGGATTTGAATCTTGGTCTCCAGAATTGCAGTCTAACATTCAAACCATTACCCCATGTTGACTCTCTTGTTCTGTATATGCATGTATGTGCCTTCAAGTTGCTTGTTGACTTATGGCAACCCCATGAATTTCATAGGTTTCTTAGGCAAGGAATACGTACTAAGAGGTGGTTCCTTCCTCTGAAATAGAGCCTACAGGACCTGGCATTCACTGCCAGTCACCCATCCAAGTACTAACTAGAGCTGACCCTCCTTAGCTTCCAAAGTCAAATGGGAACTGGTGCCTTTAGAAGCCTAAATTGAAATTAATTGGAGCTACTCGGAGTATGACTTTTGTTTTGCTCCTAATTATATCATTGGGAGCTGCACAAGACAACTTTCTAGTGGATTGTGCCCTTAGTGTTGAAAGACAGCCATTATAGAATGGATAATATAGCAGATAACACTTTTCCTATACAGTTGTCCCCCCATATGCACGGATTTGGTACCCATGGATTTAAGTATTCACGCCTTGAAAATATTCTTTAAAAAATAATAATCCAAAAAACAAACTTCGATTTTGCCATCTTATATAAGGGAGACCATTTTGCTATGCCATTGCATATAATGGAACTTGAGTATTCACGGATTTGGTATCCACGGGGTGTCCTGGAACCAAACCCCAGAGAATATGAAGGGACAACTGTATCAGCTTTTAAGTATTACTTGCGTTTATATCTGACAGTTGGTCTAGATTTTAACATTTATTTTTGCAGGTGGGTAGATAATTATTCTGCTCAGCCATGGAAATCCACTGGGTGACGTTAGGCAAGTAACACACTCTTAGCTTTGGAGGAAGGCAAAGGCAAACCCCCACTGAACAAATCTTGCCCCCCCCCTCAAAAAAAACCATGATAAGTTCACCTTAGTGTCACCCATAAGTTGGAAATGACTTGACAACAACAAATATAAATAGATAGACATGACACATGATTAGATAGCATTGCATCTGTGTATATGGCGACATGGTGTTTCCTCTGTATCTTTCATATCTATCTCTTAATACATCAGTATGGGGACAATTCCTTTATATTCTTTCTGTAGCTGAATATATTCAAACTAAGACAAGTAATTCATCGTTCACATTAACTGTGTATGTGTGTGTACTCTCTCTCTCTCTCTCTGTATACACTTTGCAAATATAGACAATATGGTATGACACCATGAATAGTAAGTATTAGGCTTTTACAAATTTAAAGATTGTGTAACACATGAGACCTCACCTCTTAACATTTACATGAAAGTAAGATCCAATTTTTAAAAAATATCAGTGGGACTTACTATCAAAATAGCTACTCTTGCTATGAAATTCTATATAGGTCTTCTCAGAAGTAACTCTCATTGAGTTCAGTGAGGTTTACTCCCAGATAACATAGGATCATAGCCCTAAGATCATAGTATTGTAGTCTGGCAATCTATTCTGGTAATATATTCTGTGCATATTTACTTGAAAGTAAATCTACTGAACTCATTGAAAATTACTTCTGAATAAGCATATATAAAATCAGACATTCATATTGTTGCAAAATAACTCCAGTCAACCTTTGCCATGCAGACATCTTATCATGTTAGAGTAATGGTTCTTAACCTGTGGTCCATAGACCCCCAGGGAGCTGCAATGACAGGGGGTACATGAGGGCTTGGAGGGTGCTTGGCCCAACTCCTCCCTGCATGGATTGGTCACATGACAGGAGCCAAGACAAAGGCTGGCTGGCTGGCTGGGCCTGTACATTGCCATTCAATCTGCCACAAACTTGCTCCAGCCACAAACTTGCAGGAAAAAGCAGGAGAAAAGTCTTCACTTCTCCTCCAGTGCCTCTGAGGGAAAGTTTAATGGATAATGTAATTGTATTATTATTATTATTATTATTATTATTATTACCACCACCAGGCATAGTTTTAAACCTTGAGTTAAGTCTTGGGGGTGGCGACAAAAGATATTTAAAGGGGGTCCCTGGTAAAGAAAAAGTTAAGAGCCACTGTCTTAGAGCATACTATGTTCTTTTACTGTATAACCATAAAAGAACTTGAATATGTGATAGAAGAAGTATGTAAAAATGGTATTTATGTTATTGCTAAGTGAAGGTATGCGGTTGTCTCTTTGTCTAGAGGGGCGCTATCTGGAACAGTCAGTAAATGCTTAGGAAACAAGTAGCTTCCTTGAATATTTCTGGGAAGGTCAGTTTGAATCCTACATGCCACTTTTTGTGTTTCCTGATTCAATAACTAAAGAGGATGAGAGAAGCATTCTATTTAGGGCACTTACACTCTGTTTTCTCATTTGCATTTGTCATTTTGTAAAATGGTGTGAATGGGAGCAGATGATCTATGAACTACTCATAGAATTTCTAGAACAGGTATATCAGGAACTGCCTTATACTGAATCAAAGTGTTTGTTGGTTTAGTCCAGTATTATTCATTCTGACTGGTAGTGGTCCTCCAGGATCTCAGGGAGAGAACTTTCCTATCATCTGTTACCTGACCCTTTTAACTGGAGGTGCCAGGGATCTCCTATATCCAGCATATATGCTCTCTCCAGTGGAATGGTGGATCAGTTCTGGATAGTTTAAATTTTAAAGCAGTTGTCCAAGGTACTGAACCCCATGCCCCAAAGAGGTTCATCACCTTTGATATCTTCTTTAAGTTTGGACTGAAACCCAGAATTGATTCTCTACCACACTGCCATGGACCAGTAGTCATTACTGGCATCCACACCAAATTATGGTTCTTCCACAGATGTGTGATAATCAATCCTATTTGACCAATGTTTTACTTTCAGAACCAAATGGTAACCATTAACTAGGAGAAATAGCATAAGTGATTTACTGACATTTTTTACTTTCTGATTTTTCTCAATGTACAGAGGACAAAGTAAGAACTGAGAGGCCTAGTTCCAAGAATGACTAAGACTAGGGAGAACATGATCTCACCTGTAAAGTTCACTGGATGACCTTATGAGTCCCTATTTCTTAGATGTAGTCCAGATGGTGAAATAAATCCTCATGGAATCTCATGTGTCCAAATGGGAGCCTGCAGTGGTTCTCTCCTTTTCAGAGGTAAGAGGAGAAAAAGTTGGGGAGAGTCTGCGCCAAAGTCTCTGGGACTTCCCTGAGTTTTTTGACAACTGTGGAGGAAATGCGCACTCCCGCATTTTAGGACAACCAAATCGCAGTGCAGCGCATTGCTGAAGAGGACAGCTGATTGGTTGGACATGCACAGGGGGGCACAGCTGCCTAAGAAGTGAGATCCTGGAACCACCATGTTGGATTGTCACCATAGTGATCATGCACTCAGATGATGAAACAGCCTGTAATTCCTTCTTTTCATTATTTAAGTGGAAGATTGCTGTTCTGCACCTTGGAATTAGGTTTTTTTAAAAAAATACTGCTTGGTGGGGGCAATTTGGGGAGTAAAGAACCAGGAGCAGTTAGCTCAAGGCTGCCATCTTGATTTGCTGGCATGCCTCCCTGTGAACAGTAAACACGGAGAGCTTTGCACACCAGCGACCTTGCCAAAAAAATCATTGAGACAGATGACAGCTGCTGTGGTTTGGCATATGTGCACACCAATCCACATTTTATTCCCTCGTCTAGACTGGCCCTTAGTCTAAACTCTGTCACATGGATATATTGATGAAAAGCTAGGATGAAATCCCTGTATGCTGCTCTGAGTTCTCTGGAGGAAAAGAAAAATAGAAAAGTAATAAGTAATACATTAGTATTTGATATTGATATGGGTTTACACCTTTGTTCTAAAAACCATTTGCTATAATTCTGGCTTTATTAGCGTTAACAGCATGGGCTTGTCTATATGAGCCTATAAAAAGTGGAGTCCCTTGTAGTAATGTCATTTTGCAGCAGCTGCAACCTGTCCTAATGGGGTTTTTGCCCACATTTTTGCATGCCCGCTAGTAAACACGGCAGCCACTTACCTCAATTTTCCGCCACCAACCTTATTTTTAAAAAATGATGTCCAAGGTGCGATTGAGCAATTTTTCGCTTGAACACAAAAGCAAAATCTTCCAACACTCTGTTTTCTCACCTTAGCATTTGTCTGTTAAGGCAAAGATCCAACATGGTGGCAGCTGGTGTTTGCCTTGTTATCAAGCCCTGTCCCCTGCACTCATCCGGCCAATCAAATTTGCACTTCCTCATGTTTGGGCAAGCAGATCAGATCAACTCACTTTTCCTAATTAGCAGAAATGTGCACCCCCTCATTGTTATTTTTAAAAAGATGGGGAAAGCTGTGAAGGCTTTTCTGGTGAGATTTTTTTGGCCTTTTTTGCTCCCTTCCTTCTCTCTGTCTCTCTGGCTTTTCTTCGCAAACAAAGATTCAGGAAGGACTCATCCCGCGCTTTCTGCAAGCGCGCTGATGACTAAAAAGGCCAATCCGAGATAAACAATTCCAGTTGCAAAAAGCACAGCAGAAGGTCTCCTTGGGTGATGTTTTTGGGTTGTGATTCTTTCTGCGTTGTCGTTTCTCTTCAAGACTTGTTCGTCGTGAGTTCTCAAATAAGGCTGCAGCATTGTGGATAGTGCATCTCCATGCCTCCCGATGTGAGGCCAGGGCGGACCACTGTTGGTGATCAATTTGGCCGAGCCTGAGATGTTGTTTCAGGGAGTCTTTGTATCGCTTTTTTGGAGCGCCCCTCTTACGCTGACCCGTGGCGAGTTCACCGTAGAGTAGTATTTTTGGGAGGCGATGGTCCTCCATCCTAGAAACGTGCCCTGCCCAGCGCAGCTGTGTTCTCAATATCATGGCCTCAATGCTGGTGATCCCTGCTTGCTCAAGGACAGCAACATTCGTCACATAGTCAGTCCAGTGTATATTTAGGATTGTGCGTAGACAGCGCTGATGAAAGCGCTCGAGGAGTCGTAGGTGGTGGCGATAGGTGACCCATGTTTCAGATCCATGAAGGAGGATAGACAGTACGATGGCTCTATACACACTGATTTTTGTGCTTTGCCTCAGGTGTTTATTGCTCCAGACTCTTTTGTGAAGTCTTCCAAATGCACTATATGCCTTTGCTAATCTGTGATCGATCTCTTTGTCAATCTTGGCATCTGAGGAGATGATGCTTCCCAGGTAGGTGAACTGCTGAACGGACTTGAGCACTGATTTGCCGACGGCAATGTGGGGATGGTGGTGTTCGTCCTGTGGTGCAGGCTGGTAAAGAACTTCTGTTTTCTTCAGGTTGACTTCTAGCCCAAACAGCTCTGCAGCTGTTGCAAAGCAGGATGTTAGGCGCTGCAGAGCTGCTTCTGTGTGGGCAACAAGGGCAGCATCATCGGCGAAGAGCAGCTCACGGACTAGATAGTTTAGAGTCTTAGTGTGAGCCCTCAGACGGCTTAAGTTAAACAAGCTACCATCAGTACGGTAGCGTATATAGATGCCGTCGTCTTCTTCAAGCTCTGCCATAGCCCTTTGGAGCATCGTGCTAAAGAAGATTGTAAATAAAGTTGGTGCAAGAACACAACCTTGCTTCACTACATTAGTTATTAGAAAGGGCTCTGAAAGAGCATTGCCATATCTGACTTGACCACGCTGTCCCTCGTGTAGCAAGATAATCATTTTAAGGAATTTGGGGGGACATCCTAGTCTTTCCAGGATCTGCCACAGACCTTTTCTACTTACAGTGTCAAAGGCTTTGGTGAGGTCGACAAATGTTACATAGAGACCCTTGTTCTGCTCCCTACATTTTTCTTGCAGTTGCCTAAGGGCAAATACCATGTCTGTAGTGCTCCTATTGGCTCTGAAGCCACATTGGCTTTCAGGGAGAAGTTCTTCTGCAATAGCAGGAACTAACCTGTTCAGGAGTATCCTTGCAAGGATTTTTCCAGCAATAGAGAGCAGTGTTATGCCTCGATAGTTTGAGCAATCGGATTTTGCTCCTTTTTTCTTGTACAGGGTGATGATGACTGCATCTCGGAGGTCTAATGGCAGTTCCCCTTTTTCCCAGCAATTCACAAGGAATTCGTGGAATTTTTCGTGGAGTGTATGACCTCCGTGTTTCCAAACTTCAGGTGGGATTCCATCAATCCCAGCTGCCTTGCCGTTTTTTATCTGCTGTATGGCCTTAAGGGTCTCTTCCAAAGTGGGAGCTATGTCCAATTCATTTTTCATTGGTTTTTGTATCATATATTGGATAGCTGAGGCTTGGACTACTCGGTTGGCGCTAAAGAGACTTTGAAAATGTTCAGCCCAACGATTTAGGATGGAGGCTTTATCAGTAATTAATGTTTGACCATCTGTACTGTATAAGGAGCTTTGGACCTGATAAGTAGGTCCAAACACTGCTTTAAGAGCTTCATAAAATCCTCTATGATCCCCCAGATCTGCACAGCATTGTGTCTTTTCTGCTATATTGATCCACCACTTGTTCTGCATGTCTCGGAGTTTTTGTTGTAGTTTGCTACATGTGAGGCGGAAAGCTGCTTTTCTTACATGACAGGTTGGCTGGGCGAGGTATGCCTGGTGAGCAGCTCTCTTCCTTGCCAACAGCTCCTGGATCTCTTGGTTGTTTTCATCAAACCAGTCTTGATTTTTCTTGTGGGAGAAGCCAAGGGATTCTTCTGCAGACTGGAGGATACTGTTTTTGATATGTTGCCAAAGCACTGTAGGAGAAGGATCTGTAGGATGGTCTTCAAGTTTCGTTTGTAGATTTGCCTGGAAGTTGTCTCTCATGGTAGCTTGTTGAAGATGATTGACTTGGAGTCTCTTCTTTAAGATGCCACCCCTCTTAGGTTTGAACTTAAGATGAAGATTTAGTTTACATCTGACAAGGCGATGATCTGTTTGGCATTCTGCACTGGGCATCACTCGTGTATGACGGACATCACGAATGTCTCTCTGACGGACTAGAACATAGTCGATGAGGTGCCAATGTTTGGAGCGGGGATGCATCCAGGTTGTCTTCAAGCTATCTTTCTGCTGAAAGATTGTGTTTGTAATAGTCAGCTGTTGTTCTGCACAGAACTCTAGCAGGAGGCGTCCGTTATCATTGCAATTTCCAACACCATGCTTGCCTAAGACACCTTTCCAGGCTTCGGAGTTCTTTCCTACTCTGGCATTGAAGTCACCAAGGATAATAATTTTATCTTCTACAGGGACTTTTTGTATGAGTTGGCGTAGGTCTGTGTAGAATTTGTCTTTCTCTACAGGGTCGGCTTGCATAGTTGGGGCATATATACTAAAGAGAACAACATGTGGGAGGCGTAAGGAAATAATACGATCAGAGTGTCCTGTTGGCAAGGTTTCGAGTTTGGAGGCAATGGAGTTTTTAATCATAAAGCCTACTCCTGACAGATGTTTTTCGGTTTTGGGTTTGCCAGACCAGTAAAGTGTGTAGCCGGCGCCATGTTCTTTAAGGCTGCCTTCCTCATGGAAGCGAACTTCACTAAGAGCAGCGATGTCAATATTAAGCCGTGATAGTTCAAGGGCTATTAGGGCAGAACGACGCTCAAGCCATCCACTATCTTCAGAGTCTTGCATGGTTCTGATGTTCCAGCATGCAAGTGTCAGTTTATTTACACCTTTGGAGGCCGGTGTGTGCCTTTGTTTCTTTGCCTTGGTTTGACCGCATCAGAAGATTCCCGTTGGCCGCGGCTAGCCAACCAGGTAGTTGGGGATGAGCTTTCTTTAGGCCACCTTTTCTAGGCCCCTCTCCATATGGAGCAAGCAGTGCTCTCCTTAAAAAAGGCTGCTTGGTCGTTCAGAATGCTGCCGAACAAGACTGTCATCTCCCGGGTCAGGCTTGAGCGACCAATGTCCTGAACCGCCTGCATGCAGGGTTGGGGCTGCGGCTTCCAGTGCATCTTTACACCTGCCAGTTTCGTCCCTCGCCAGTCGCTACAGGGCTTTTTTGGAAATGGATTTGTCCTTCGAGCCTGTGCAATGGATTTTTCTGGTGGAGCGCAGCGTGCACGGAACTGGCCTCACCCTTTAAACCAGAGATTCATCTGCCGTGGCCTTGCAAGCATGGACGTGGCAGTGAGGTCCTCGGGCCGTAGGTTTGATTAGAGTTTCCTTCTCTTAGATGGTTGACCTTTCAGGGTTGGACGAGCACCATCTGCCCGGGTTTGGGATTGGAGTTTTCCTTCTCCTAGGACGGTTGCCACAAGGCTAGAGAGCCCATCCTGCCCTTGGACGCTCTTTGTCAGACCCTTCGGTTTTGACCTGTCTGGCATGGGAGACCCTACCAGTGGCTATTATGCCACCGCCAGCATAGCTCAAAACATCATTAGGGTACGCAAGCCTCTCTCCCACGACAAGGGGGCGTCAATGGAGAGGCCCCCTTCCTTCACAATGCAGCAAAATCACATGGAATGTCATTAGGACAGGTAGGATTATCCTCACATTCCATGAGGAGTTTTTTCACCATTTGGACAATTACCATGTTAACTTCCTTCCTGTCAGAGGCTTTCATGTCTTTAACAGCTACCTGTAGCAGAGAAATGGTTCAGGTCTTGTTGTTTTTCCATCTTGAAGCAGTAGTGATAGAAAAATTCAAGACTTGTTGCATTTCTCTTTGTTATGCAGCTGTTAAATACACAGAAGTAAAAGAGCTGGCAATTTGCCTTTCTGTGGCCAGTGTACCATGCTATAAATCAGAAGCAGAGAGTGGGAAACTAGGCTTTGAAATGCAAAAGTGAACTTTAAAGTCTACTTTAAACAGCTTTTCTTTTCTGTTTTGATATGTATGCAGCCTTACCAAGAAGTCAGTCCTTATATAGTCTGAAACCCTGCTGTAAGAATGATTTAAGCTGCCATACTTTGAAATGTTAACCATTTTAATAGGACTTTCTTATGGATGTGTACTGCTACTGACATGATACCCTGTGGTGCTTCCACCCACTCATCTACTTTGGACTAATACTAATAGTTGCAGATCATACAGCAAATCCAAGTAATGAAGGCTCACAAATAGCTTTGTATTTTCCAGTGTTTCATAATAGGAACATTTTTGCCTTTATCAATTCTATTTAAATATATAAGTATTAAAAACCTATGTATTTTAGGCAGAAGTCCTAGGCACACTTACATTAGGGAGTAAATCCCACTTAACAGAGATTACTTCTGAGTGTTTACTTAGGACTGGACTGTTATTTGTCTAGTGTGCAGTTCTGTCCTGATTAAATAATGGCAAACTCCATCAACTAATTTAAAGTAGCAGGACTGCAGCCCTACTGAAAATTTTTTAATACCCTTGCCATTCACTGTTACCTTTCTGGTTGAGAAGTGGAGGATATGTTTGATAAAAGGTATAAAGGTATTACGATGTACCCACAAGTGGAATGCTAGGGAAAAGATACTATTAATCTCAACCTTTAAAACAGATACAATGAAACTTTTGAGCATTTCCTATTGTCTGTTTTTTCACTTCTGATTTCTACAGTAGAAAAAAATCTAGTGTTTGTTGTATATAAAATATACATGACAGCTAGTGTGGTTTAGTATTTGCCGTATTGAACTATTACTTTGCCAGACAAGGGTTCAAATCTCCGCTCAGCCGTGGAAATCCACAGAATGAGTTGGGTAAGTCATTTGCTCTCAGCCTCAGAGGACGCAACCCTCCCCCTGAACAAATTTTGCCATGAAAACCTTATGACAGGCTCGTCATAACTCAGAAATGTCTTGAAGGCACACAGCAGCAACAACAGATTAAACATGTTGAAATGAATGGGACTTGTTAGTCAGAAATAACGTAGTTCCATTTATTTGAGTCTCCTCTGGTCAGATTAATGTTAGATTAAGGCCCATATAAAAAATGTTAGTAGCTGCTGATACATGCTTTTCTTAAAATGGCTTGCTAGAAGTCTTTTAAGTTTTTTTTTTAAAGTCCCATGCCTAAGATGTTACGACTATTTTTATCAGCCTTTAATAGTGATCTCTCCCCCTTTTTTGTGTGTATTTTCTTTCATTTTTATGCAATGTATGAAGTATCTGCAGTGTGGGGCCATTCAGTCCTTTTACAAAGTACATTGAAGTACATTGCATAAAGCAGCCATTTTTATATACCTATATATTCCTACCTGGTTCAAAACCCCCACAAAGTATAGTTTGCTTTGTTGGAGGTTGCCATTTTGTAGGTGTTTATTCCATGCCAATTTACACCAGCATAATCCTGGACTTCCATCTTTGTAAAAGGACTGAATGGCCCCACACTGCAGAATTACAGCAGTTTGACACCACCACTTTGAATGTAATGACTCCATTATTTAGCTTTTTCTGTCAAAGAGCTCTGGTGCCTCACCAAACTACAAATACAGTGGGCCCACTGTATCTGCAGAGGTCTGGCTTCAGGACCCCACACAGACAGCAAAATACATAGATGATCAAGTTCTTATTAATAATATGGTATAGGATGGAAGCAGTGGAGCCGTCCGTAAGCCCTATCCACCAGATGTATATTCTTCAGGCTTCCCCACCTCTGGGGAGCACACCAGCCACCTGCTTCTGCTTCCAAGGCAGCAGCTGTGGTGCTTGTGTTCATTCATTCCAAAGGCAGAAATGGGTGGGTGGCAGGCTCCCTGAATGTAGGGGAACATGAAGAAGTACTGTACTGTATTTTTTTTCCCCTTTAATCAGCTGCTGAGCCCATGGATATGGCAGGCTCGCTGTGCCTGGATTCTGTAGCATAGAGCCATGGGAGTTAAAGTCATCTCAAACTGGTATAATTTTGCAGCTTGGACACATTCCAAGATCCCAACTCCAAATTCTATGGTATCTAATAATATATGCCATGTTTGTCATTAACTGACAGTGATCCAGATGATGGTTTCAGTGGTATGAAGAAGTGTGTACATCATAAATATTCATGTATAAATTTCTAGATTAATATATAGCTTTTACTCTTTACTGGAGTGAATGATAAAAGGTTTATTCCATATGTTGAGGACAGAAATAAAGAGAATATGAATACTAGCTTATTAAGATTACTGTAAAGTGTAACTAAAATTGTGTGTGTGTGTGTAGATAGATAGATAGATAGACAAACACACACACATGACGTTTATACTCTCCAGTGAGAGTATAACCATGATAGTGTCCAGAGATAAATGAATAGATATATTGCTGACCAAAGAGAGTATGGATGGTCACTGCCATGTTTAAAAGAGAACAAAACAATATCCAACTGTGCATGTTAAAGAAACCTTCAGGTCTGATGACATGCTTTCATGACTAAAATCACTGAGGATTTCTTGCATGGTGGGCTTTTTGTTAAGGTCTGAAAATTAGGTCTCTTTCAGAGCATACTGTCTTGCACATGCTTATATACAAGTGCCTGGATTCAGCAAGGGATCCAGACATGTAAACTGTCTGCCATGGGAGTGGCCAGACTCATATTTGCATCAAAATGTTTATCCAGGCCCATTGAACTGATTCAGTCAGTTATTTGATGTGGAAGGAGACACATATCAATCCAGAACAAGCAATCATTATACATGTATATGTATATACTTGTTTGGGCCAAAGATCTAGAATTGTCCTTTAAAATTACAGAAACAAAAATACAAGGTTTGTTTTTAAGTGAGAATGAACTTTACTGCTGCCCATGAAATTAGTTGATATTTTCATAATAAATTAATAAACCGAGCAAAATAACAATCACAATAAATATATTTTTAAATATGTTGCAGAAAGTGAAGGAAAGCAACTATACAAAGCATATTTTTTACTTTGTATGGGTATATAATAACAATAACAATAATAAGTATCCTGTCTTTCTCCCCAAAATCATGAAAGACAGGGACTGATTGTGTGCAAACACAAAAAATTCCTGGAAGAAAATTTTCAATGGAGTCTAGATTCAAAATGTCATCAGTTCAATAAAGAGAATAACAGAATTATTAGCTTAAGTAAACTCATTGGTTTGTATTGAGCATTACTAATGCATGGGAACATATCTGATCTCACATGAAGAAATAGAGTGATGTTTGTGGCGCGGTGTAGATGCATAGAAGTCACCATGGGAATATAAAAAGTTGATGAGAACTGAATACAAAAAATGTTGCTTAATTTTGGTATTGTTTAAATGATCTTCCTGATCTTGTCTCAAGGGCCCAGAATGACAATATCCATCTGCTATTATTGCAACATCTCTGCTGGATCTTTTTAAGTTACTTCTTTGTGAAGCTTCTAACATAACAAGTTGTATGGAAGACATTGAAACCAGGACCACCAACATCCAAATACAACATTTTGCTTTTTGTATCATACTGCATAGTTCCTAGTGCATGACTGTATCAGACTCTGGGCCCACAGTCTGTGGTGCCTGAGTTTTAAAGAAAGAGGTAGTTTGATGCCTCTTTCAAAAATCTGTTTCTAATTCTTACACAATTCATGTTGCTGTTAAGACAGGAGTGCAAATCATGCAGCTATCCATAATTTTTTTTGAACTGCAACTCACCATTGGCTAGGCTAGCTAGGGTTGCTGGGACTTAGTAAAAAATCATAGAATTGTAAAGTTGGAAGAGACCACTAGGGCCATCCAGTCCAACCCCCTGCCATGCAGTAATCACAATCAAAGCATCCCTGACAGATGGCCATCCAGCCTCTGTTTAAAGACCTCCAAGGAAGGAGACCCCACCACGCTCCAAGGGAGTGTGTTCCACTGCCGAACAGCTCTTACTATCAGAAAGTTTCTCCTAATTTTGAGGTGGAATCTCTGTTCCTGAAGCTTGCATCCATTGCTCCTTGTTCCAGTTTCTGGAGCAGCAGAAAACAAGCTTGCTCTATCCTCAGTGTGACACCCCTTCAAATACTGGGCTATCATATCACCCCTTAACCGTCTTTTTTCCAGGTAAACATTTGCAGTCCAGAAACATCTGGAAGACTGTATGATTCCCAGCCCAGCTCTGATATCTTCCAATCATTCTGCATCACAAATAATTGGACGCAACAGAGCTGAGACAGGACACAATGCATGAGTTCCTTGAACTGTCTTGGTATACAATTTTCTCAAACCATGTCATACTACTTCATATCATCTCACATCATTCCAATTCAGCACTTACCAGTATATTCGTATGTATGTTGACACAGAAGTAAACTCACTGAGTTCAACTGAGTTCAAGTGAATTGAACTGTTCAAGAGACAGGCTTTTTGATTTTGATTTTAATTTAAGAAATGCTTTCTAATCCAAGCTGAACAGACATTTGATGAGAAGAGAAATCTTGGGTATGTTTTTTGTAATGTGTGAAGAGAGCCAGCATGGTATAGTGGCTTGAGTATTGGACTAGGACTTTAGAGACCAGGGTTCGAATCTCTGCTCAGCTATGGAAACCCACTGGGTGACCCTGGGCAAGTCACACTTTCAGCCTCAGATCTTATATGAAATGAACACCGCAGATATAGATATAGATATATAGTGCAGAACAGGCTGTTTATTCTCTCCTTCTATTATATATCATATGTTCAATGAGTTCTAATTAATAAACACTTGACAAATATAGTTGAGAATTAGATTGACTATACCTACAATGGCAATTAAGTAATGACTTCATTAATCATAGTCTTTAGGGAAAATAAACTGACACAATTAGTTAACTTGTACAACAGATTTCTTTAAAAACCTCTTTTAAATTAATGCACTTAGGAAGATAACAAGTTATCACTGCCATCCTTACAAGATATGTATATTGAACAAGGATTAAAACTAAGTTGACAATCAGTTTCTGCTTTAATGACTTGCATTTATTTTATACTCTAATACCATTTTATTAGGCCTAGTGGGGATTTCAGCTAAGTGGGAGGTTAATGGAAACATGGTATCAGTGAAGATAAAATGCAACGCTGTGAGCATACAGAAAGCCATTCACTGGCTCAGCTTGATAGCTACTGAAATAAGTGTTAAGGAATGCACCTTTAGGCTTTTATTACCACAGCAAAAAAGAACTTTATAAACTGCTAAAGGGAATGCTATAGGGAAGGAATTGTTTTCAAGGGGTAGATATTTTTCCTGTTACAATATGCTGTAAAGGGAAGTCTTCCTATTGCCAGATATTCCAGGACATGAAGGGTGGTGAATTAGACTGAGCAATGGTATAGGCCTGGTTGCATAAGGCAAACATTTGCACTCTCCACAATACTTTTAAATTTACTGCCCTATACCATGAATACATCTTACATTGTTTAAAGTAAAAGATATAAAACCATAAATAGTAGTAATGCTGAAACTACCCTCTTCCCATTATCCCATTGCCCACCAAATTACTGGCCAGATAAATTATATTCTGGATGCTATTGTTTAGCTAGCTGTCTCTAACTTAATGTCTGCTCATCCACAACATGAGTGCAATCAAGATGTCAAAAAAGGAGATGGCAGCTTTTGAAAACTGTACAAAAATATTAAAACGGTTCTGTATATGTCTTGGCACATTCAGAGTAATCAGCTTGACATGCATCTGTGCTTTGCTATATGTCTCACTCCTTGTCTGGAGTCATCAAGATACTGTATACTCTTCGGAGTGCTGCAGTAACCTAGCTTATGTAACTGAATATGAAGGATAATGCTGCCACAAGATAGCTGAATGAACATTCTCATAGTTCTGTAATTTTTGTTGGTTATTCTGCTTTTCTGGAAAGGGAAGTGGGAAATTTCCTTTCTGGGGAAGGAAAAGCTTAGTATGAAAAGATGTTTCAGATTTATTCTAGATGAAATGGTACACAGCTCCTGTGATGGCTATGAAGATCTCATTATTTATATTTGTATTCAGGAAGCAATATTCAGCACTGTCAGTGCTACTTACAAAGAAGAATCACTATCAGCTCAGAGTTCAACAACCTTAGAGCACATCAGGCTGTTTTTGTCACTGCTCTGGTTCAAACTGCAAAGACACCTAATGTCAACTCCCTCTTTATATCCATTATATCCCTGCAAGTTGGGAGCTACAACCATGTGCATGTTAACTCTGAAATAAATACTGCTGTTCACTGGTAGTTGCTCCCACCCCAATAAGTTCAATAAGACAGTTGTCCCTCCGTATCCACGGATTTAAGTTTTCACAGCTTGAAAATATTCTTAAAAAAATAATAATCCAAAAAGCAAACCTTGATTTTGCCATCTTATATACTGGACACTGTTTTGCTATGCCATTGCATATAATGGAACTTGAATATTCATGGATTTTGGTATCCATGGGGGGTCCTGGAATCAAACACCAGCGAATATGAAGGGACAACTGTAGTTGCTCCCACCCCATCTTTAGGCTGAGGTCTTGTACAGTCTGGAAATCTAAGAGCAAAATAGTAAGTCCACAGAATTCATAGTGGAAGATAGATGAATGAATGGATGAATGACCAGACAGACAGATAGCATGATTCTAGTGTTCTCCTTAGCTATGGTCTGCATCTATTCAGGGAAGGTCAATACAAGGGGATACAGGCTACTGATCACAGACACCATCTCAGAGGTTGGAGCTGCTGGGGTCCAACATTTGGGTGCCGCCCATCAGCACCAAGATAGCCAATTACATTGTTGATGGCTTGATCCAGCATGCATCATTGCAGCATGGTATCCCTCACTCACTCATATGCAAAGTAGTTCTATTCTTGGTTGTTGGACCACAGTTGTCTCTATCTGCATGTTCTGGCAAGTTCTCCTTACAGGCCAGTTTCCACAAAAAACTTGCCTCCTTGAAGGTCTTGGACCTGGCACTAGATCCAAATAATGTATCACAGTCAAGAAAGGCATTTCAGTGTACAACCTGAGTATGCTTTTGTTCACTAATGATCCAAATAGTCAAACCATATCAAGCTTACAGCTTTTGAAATCATTCTTAGAGTTTCTACTGCCTACCCACTAATTTTATGAATGGCATATATGAAATATGCCAATATTTTCTACGCAATATATTGGAATCACAGTTATGCTTAATCAAGAAGAAAGGTGTTTGATGCTTTGAACAAGACTGTCTGATTTTATAAATTTTCCCTCTGCACTCCTCTGTGTCCTTTAACTAGTTTATATTGTAACTTAGCAAGACTAAATTTTAATTTGTGTGGCATTAGAATAACACTAGTAATATTACTTACCGTACATTTCTATACCACTTTATAGTACTAACCACTCTCTAAGCTGTATACAATGTGCTGGCTAATTGCCCTCAACAAGCTGGGTACTCATTTTACAGACCTATGGAAGGCTGAGTCAACCTGGAGCTCTGCAAGACCGAACTCACAATGTTGTGGCTGCAGTACTGGCATTTAACCACTGCACCACTAGGGCAGTTTTCAATGACATTTGTAATTTGAATTATACAAATGAGATTACTCCAAGAACAGAATTGAGCACTAGGTCATTTTAAAATGAATAATTTCACTGCCAATGCATGATTATATAATCATTGTTGTATGGCAATTCACAGGGAGAGTCAAAATTGCAGATTCACCTTTAAAAAATTGTGTGTGCTATTTTGTTTACAACAACAGCATAGCAGCCAGGTCTTTTTTACTTTGTTTTAATAAAATATACATTATTATTGTGTGCAAAGTATATAATTGTCCTTATCCTAAATGTTTGCACTGCTGATATAACACTCTCATCTTTATAATACACAAGTTGTGTTTATTAACCAACTGCTGTGATGTATCTTAAATATTTGATATAAGATTCTTAAATTTAAAATCTTGGCAGAGTAGAACATCTTGGGTTTGTTGTAAAGTTAGTTGTAGTCAGAGGCTGGCTCTTACTGAGATATTTGTATAATGCCACTACCCCTTAAAAAACTGCTTCCATCTCTACCAAGACCATGCTTTTTGTTAGGCTGATGAGTCTTAACAGTCCAGCCAGTCAAAATTAAGCTCCTCCATAACAGTTTGTGTAACAACTGGTCCAGCTAACAACAATATACTGTTGCTCAAGAGAAGAAGAGAAAAAAAAATTCCCCTCCTTCCCCAAGCAGAGGAACAGGGAAGCCTGGGGAAGGTGTCTGAACAGCCAAGTCTCCAATTTTTAGTTCTCACTTATGTATGGTACTAAATTGCTTTGACAAGAACTGAGTGGTCTCTATGTTGCAGTACTAATGTGCTGAGTGCTTATGCTGAGGCTATTCTGTTTTGGTTCCAGGCATGGAACATCCATTGATTGAAATGAGAGTTTTCTGCATAATTGATGTGTTTACAGGAGTTGAACTAATAATGTTTTGTCCTACCTAATACTTTGACCCAGAAGTTTCATATCATTCTTCCACATTCAAAAACGTTATTTTCACTGTGGTTATTCCACATTCAAAAACGTTATTGTCACAAGCAGTGATGCATCAATGTCTATATATCACCATAAAATTATTTAGGGTAGCACAATGCTATGGAGGAAGTGTGTAGGCAAGAAGGAAGCATCTTGGTGTTATGATCTTTCCTATTCACCATCTAATTGAAATGTCCAATTTGTCATGTGATCTCATATGTGTGTTGTTTGATTTTTCAGATTCGGAGAAAACATTCTTATTTCTTATTTAATTGATTAATGTATAGTCTATCTTTCTCCTGGCATAGGACTCAAGGCAGCATACAACAAATTGAAACAAAGTACAGCTTAAATCTTATTACTACAAAGGTTCACTGTGTGCACATACCTGTGCACATACCACAGTTTGCCTTTTTAGACTAAAGTTTTCAAATTCTTCCAAGTAATCCATAAAGGTAATTTTTACAAGCTCTAGTATATATGCAACAATATGAGAGTACAATCAATGGAACATCTCACCAGATTGTTGTTGTTGTTGTTGTTGTTGTTATTATTATTTAATATATTATTATTTTAAAATACCTTGAACATCATTGGCACAATGGGTTATGGAACTAAAGCAATGTCACTGCCGACTGGGGATGAAGGGTCTCTGTGTGTATTGATTACTGCTGCAGATAAAGAAGCCATCAAATAGCCTTCTGGTGAGATGTCCCACTGATTGTACTCCCATCTTATTGCATATATACTAGAGCTTGTAAAAGTTACCTTTTTGGATTATAGCTCAAAGCATCCTCCATATTATTATTTAAAATAGTAAAAATAAAAAAAAATCATATCACCCCCCCCCCCAAAAAAAAAACATGTCAGATAAATCTATAAGCCTATTCTAGTTGGAAACATTTGGGGTTGAGATAGCTATTAAAACTGAGTTCTTTTTAAGGAACAAAATAATAAAGTCCAATGCTGGAAAAAAAAAAGAATTCTGGTTTGCCAGCTTGATGATATACTATCCAGTTGCCTTGTAAAATTTGTCTGAGTCACCAGCATTATGCCACATACAGAAATTCCCTGTGAGAAACAGTGCTGAAGCAAACCCACTTTCCCCTTCCCTCTCACTGAGGATAGTGACCTGTGTGCCTGAGAAATCAAAGCACCAGTGAGGTGTGCAGTGAAGGAATTTTTAACTTCCAAAGAAACAGGATTATATCAGGCTAGTAATGTATCAAGCAGCTTGGGCATCATGATGATGAGGCTCTTTGCAGACTCAGGCTTGGCTGTGGGAGTCTTGGAAGAACCAGGGCCAAGCTATTAGATGCAGCTGGCTGCAATCATGCAGCACACCTGAAGCAGCCAGAGGAACTGCTATTTAAGAGTGGCATTCGGCCTTCAGTCTTGGCCACCACAACATGGTTTTCTGTGCTGTCTGTAGCTGCTCCTTGCTTTTGGGATGGGGCCTTGGGCCTTCTGTGCTGTCTGTTGCTGTTCCTTGCTTTTGGACCTTAAGGTGGAAACGTGGAAAGCTTCAAGTCCTTTCTAAATATGGTGGTGGAAGGGCTCTTGTGTCCTGGTGTGTGTATAGCATGGGGTGTGGGGGGTGTAGTGTGGGGGGTGTTGTCCAAGAAAGCAGCCCCAAAATGCCAGCAACAAGATAAACAAAGTCTGGGAAAGTGGCCAACTCCCAGTGATAGCAAAGTCAATTAAAGGGAACTAGATAAGGTTCAGAACAAGTAAGGTTCTGTTTCTTGGAGAAGCAGCAATACAGGCAAGAAGGCAAACAGAGAAGAGTCCAGAATACAGTCCAAAGGTCAAAGCTTACAGAAGGCAGCATAGTCAAGAAGTAGGCCTGTGGGTCACAGGATCAGGCAACAGTGTAGTCAGGTCCAAGGTCTAAACACGAGTCAAGGCAACAGGAATCAAGGCACAGAGTCAGAGATATCAGACATGAAGCTCTCTCCAGGAAGATCAGTTGATCTCTGACAAAGCCTCCATATTTCCCCAAAGCATATATATAGCAATCAAGGCTTTGCTAGGTGCTTCTTGACAAGCAGGTGATTATCATAAAGTCTCAGCAATTTCCTTTGAGCTTCCTTTTGAGATCACTGCTGGCTGTATGATGGTGGAGATAAGTTAGTGTCTTCTTCTTTGCCCTTATCTTTGTCCTTATCAGCAGGACTCTCTACTGGGGCTGGTGCCAACCCACTAGGGCCAGGCTCTTCCTCTGCTTGAGTCTTCAGTTTGGCAGGGTTCTCTGCTGGCACAGGTGTAGATAAACCTGTGCCAGGGTCCCTAGGGACGTTCCCTGCCATGTCCTCCTCTGATTCCATGCCCTCATCAGACACATGGGGCATGACAGGTGTGTTTGTGCATGGCAGTAGTGGAGGGGTTCTCATGTCCTGGTGCACATGGTGTGTGTGTGTGTGTGTAGCATGGGGTGTTTGTGTGATTGCATGGTGGCAGCAAAGGGGATCTCACATCCTGGCGTGCATAGTATGTGTGTGTGTAGGGTGGGGTGGGATGGGATGGGATGGGATGGGATGTTCGTATGATTGCATGGCAGTGGAGGAGGGGCTCTCACATCCTGGCATGCATGGTGTTTGTATGTAGTTGTGTATGTAGCATGGTGTGTGTGTATGCGCCATTGCATGGTGGCGATGGAGGGGCTCTAATGTCCTCACACACATGGTATGTGTGTGTAGCATGGTATGTGTGTCTATATGTGTGGCTGCAAGGCGGCAGCGGAGGGGCTCTTGCATCTTTGCACACATGGTGTGTGTGTACATACATGGTTCCATGGTAGCGGAGGGGCTCTCGTGTCCTAGTGCGCACAGATTGTGTGTGTGTCTGTGTGCACGTGTGGTTGCATGGTGGCGGTAGAAGGGCTCTAGGCATGAAACTAGCCGTTATAGTTGATTTGAAATGTTAAATATTAATGCATCAAATGATCATACTCTTGACATGTTTCCTAAGTGGCCAGTACTGTTTTATGAAAGCCACCTTGTTTTATGGAAGCCGCCTTGTATCCCATCTTGGGAGAAAGGCCTCATACAAATGAAATGAATAATGTACTGGAGGTAGTTGGTATATTTTGGCCATTTTTTTTTGTTTATTTATTAATTCTTCCTCTGCTGATCCCAATGGAGAGTTACAATGTGCTATTACTGTATGCATAGTAATATAGACAAGAACTTGGAAAATCTAGGGGTTCTGGGTTTGTTTGTTTGGATTGCAGATTCTAGAAGCTATCAGCCAGTATGGTGACTGGCCATGCTGACTGGGGGATTGTAGAAGTTCCAGTCATGTTTTCCATCTCCTAACTTTTCCAATATCTGGAGATAAGTTATAACACGAATGAGTTGTTGAAGTCATCAGCCATATTAGTGAGCTAAACACAGACCTCCCACACCCAACCAACATTCTGATGTACAACAAAATAATTGCTGCCTTAACTAGTTTACAAGTGTCTATATTTAATGGAGTGCCTTGTTCATTTATGTATGTATGTGACTGTTACCCTAAGAGGTGGGGGATGCTTTAGTGTCCCAGCCATGATGCCAAAATCTCCTTTAATATCTTGGAGACTTATTAGCTCAAAAGGAGGCCTGCAAGAGGAAGGTAACTTTGGGGATCTTTTCACCTATGTATATCAGTACTAAATGTAGAGAACACTCCAGTTAAAGTGAAATAAAGTATTTTATTAGAATAACACAAAAGTGAACTAACAGATACAACACACATTGTAAGAACCATACAAGACTATAGCAGAGTAAGACAGAAAGATTAGATAGAGGAGAGAGGTTTGGGAATATAGGGTAATAGTTGCTAGTCTTGAAGAGAAGAGTTTGGTGCAGTGAAGATTCTCAGACAGGGGTCTGAGGGTGGCATAGGATGTTCTGATCTGGGGTGCACTGAGAAAGAGAGTAGCCAATTTGTCCACTGTGGCACACTTTACTATTGTTAGGTTTCTAATACTTATACCCTTTTCCGTGCCTTGGAGGGGCGAATTTGGTAATAACAAAGGTTGAATGACTCTTCCACAGAACAGGAAACTGAAACTCAACTGATTGCTTTAATTATTGGGAGACAGATATTGATTGGTTTGTGACAACCTTGTAAGGCTGGATGTGGGGTATAGGAGAGGGTTCTGTTGGGTCTAGATTAAGGAATGGTCATTTAATAGGTTGATTGAATCATTTGGAAACCCAGGGCTGGAAGAAAGCACAAAGCTCCTTAATCACTGGACTGTGTTTACTAAGGGGGTTTTCACATAATCCCAATTTGGGATTACCATTATATTTCTAGACACATCCCAGGTCATTGTGACCTTCAACTGACCTTTGGTTTGCTTCAGCCAACCTGACCCTGAAAAATGTCCATTATTTCCAGTTATGAGATACCATGGGGTGTCAGGTGTTGGGAATTAGTTACTGAACCCTGAGTTTTAAAATGGCCAAACAACTGCAGACATCATGCTGAGTCATGATGACTGACTCCATGAACTGCCAGTCATGCTAATCATGCTACAGTTGCATGAGAAGGATTGAATCAGAAGAAGGTTTACTAGAGTACAAAGCCATGTTGTATGGAAATCTGATGCAATGTAACCATGTGCTTGGGTAAGCCAATGCTGTGCTGAGTTGTATATAAGAGAGCCAGATCAGTGTTCATTCTCTTCCTATGATCCTCTGATACCTGACATAGCACTTTGCCTTTGTACATACTGAAACTACTGAAGATTAAAAGCACCTCCTCTTTTCTGGATGCCAAACACTTTGTGTGTGTGAGTATTCTTGGGAAAGGGTTGCTACCTAGTCTGCTGAGACAGTTTTTTGGCTTCTTCCAGGGATGGAATGTCCTATCATCCCCTGACATTGGTTATGGGCCCAGCACCCGGGAAGTTTCCCAGAAACTCTTTTGTTTTGAGTGTTTTTGACTAGGTGGCTGAGAAACAGTTACGTTATTGTTAACTGGCTTTGTTTTGGTCAGGCTTTATCAGTAGCTGACCCTGGAGTATTGCCAGCTGCCAGCTGTTTTTTGTTTGTTTGTTTGTTTGTTTGTTTGTTTTTGAGACAGCACCATGGCAGAGCCTGCAAGCTCCATATGCTTTGAGAAGCTGAATGATATCAGTTATCCAGTATGGCGAATATACATGCAAGCTTTATTAATTAAAGATAATTTGTGGCATGTTTTGGAGAATGAGAGCATAATCCCAGTAGGCTCAGAAGATGAAGTTGCAGCATTCAGACTGGCTGATCAAAAAGCCAGATCTGAGATTCTTTTATGTCTAAGCCCTTCCCAAATGATTCATGCTACAGAAAAAGTTACAGCTTTTCAGCTCTGGATGGCATTAGAATGTGTTCATCAGAGCTCCTTTTGCCTCTCAAAGATGATTTGGTCTAAGAGACAGCATAATACAAAGCTGTGCCCTGGAGGCTGTGTGAAAATACATTTGGAGGAGATGAGACAGCTTCTCCAAGAGGTAGCCAACAGGGGGGTTGAGATACCAGAAGCCCACATGTGTTTTATCTTATTGGGCAGTTTGCCAAAGGAATGGGATTTCCTGATGTACAGTCTGCAAAGTGTCAGAGAGCATGATTTATCTGTAGACCTTGTGGCTGGGTGTATTCTGGAAGAGGTCCAGCACAAGCAGTTTGATTTCAGGATGGAGGAGATTGTGGAGGAAGGAGCCTGCAGCTATGTCAGACACTGCTTCAGATGTAAATGTCCTGGACATTTGCAAAAGGACTGTAAAATGCCTACACATGAAGAAATGAGGGGCAGCAGAAATAAAGGACAAAGGAGGGGTGCATCCTCTCAGGCTGGAAACCATGCCTTAATAGCAAAGCACTATTCTGATGGTAATGAGGGGAAAACTTGGTTATTAGATAATGGGGCAACTCACAATATGATAAATGATGTGAAAATGTTAAGCAATGTTAAAAATGCTTCTATAACCAATATTACACTTGCAGATGGTGCTTCCAGCAAGGTGCAGAAAATGGGCACTGCATACGTCCCATCTTTTGACAAAGATTTTGATAATGTGTTATGTGTTAACAAACTGGAACATTGCATATTGAGTGTGTCCCAAATTACCACAGAAGGTTATAAGGTGATATTTGAAGGGGATCAATGTACAATAACAGAAAGACATAACATGAATAATGTCTGTGCAAGAGGGATAAAGAAACATGGGTTGTATTACATGTTACCTAAAGGGAAGGTGGCAAATGTGAATCCTTTAGACAATGTGCCCCTACATGACAAATGTGCTCATGATTACCATAGACTAATGGGCCATGCTAGTAACAAAGGGTTAAAGGAGCTAGCAAAGGTTTGCCCTAGTCTAAATATGAAACACTGCCCAAGGTTTTTAGAATGTGCCGTGTGTAGGAAAGTTAAGGTAAAGACTTTCCCAGTTGCCAAAAAGACCAAGTGTGTCACCCAAAGACCCTTTGAGGTTGTGCATGCCTATTTGGCAGGCCCCTATAATTCCGCTGTAGGGGGTAATCATTATTTGTTTGTAATTGTGGACAGACACACTAGGTACATCTATGTGTATTTACTAAAGGAAAAAAATCAAGCTGCAGAGAAATTCTGTGATTGGGTGAACATGTTGGAATGTGAATTCCCGTCTTTTTTAAGGTTTCCAGTCTAGTGTCTGATAGAGGAGGGGAATTGTTATCTAACAATCTTCAGAATTGGTTGTGTAGGAGGAGCATCAGGCACAAGACCACAAACCCAGTGTCTCCAGGGGAGGATGGGCTTGCTGAAAGAAAAATTGGGATGTTAAAGAGTATGATGGAGTGCATGATGGAAGATGCACAAGCCCCAGCTGGGCTGTGGGAGGAAGCAGTGAGAACTGCTGCTTACCATATGAATAGACTGTGGACATCCAGTGTCAATCAGATCCCATATTGTCTATTGTATGGTAGAGCACTAAACCTCAAGCACCTGAGGATTTTTGGGCAGTTTGCAAATGTACTTATTCACCCAAGCCTAAGGAAGCCTGGACAGCCTAAGACCAGGAGACTGTGTTTTCTTGGCTATGAGGGTAATAAGTACATATTTTCCCTCTCTCCTGGTATGGTGACATACTCTAGGAGTGCAAAATTTGAAATGCACTCAGGGTGGGATAGATTGCATTGCAATCAGGAGGTTTTTGTTCCCTTAGGGAGGGATGTGCCAACAACAACTTCCAAAAGTCCCACAAATGGAGGGGTGGTTGAAACTGATGATGATGAAGGGGAGGCTGAGGAAGAAAAGCCTAGTACTTCAACACACACCCAAGCACACATTGAGCCCGACATGTTTTTTTTTAAAGAGGGAACCTGACACAAGGAGAGAAACTAGCAGCAGTAGTGCAAGTGAGGATGAGTCTGGTAGAACTAGGGTGATCATGTCCAGAAGGTCAAGGAGGGTCAGAAAGGCTCCTGACAAATTTGTAGTTCAGGAGGCCAGGCCGTGCAATGTCATAGCAGAGGAGCCTGCAAGTTTTCAGGATCTCCTAAAACTTCCCCAAGAAAAGCAGGAGAGGTAGAACTCAGCCATGGACTCTGAGTTCAAGTCACTGGTGCAGAGGAAAGTGTTCCAGGTAGTAGAGAGGCCCAAAGGCCAGAAGGTTATTGGCTGCAGGTGGATCTACAAGCTGAAGGACATGCCTGATGGGACACAAAAGTGTAAGGCACACTTGCGAAAGGTTTTTCGCAGGAGCACTACACAAATTTTGACAAAACTTTTTCGCCCACGACTAAGCCAGAAAGTCTTAGGTTAGTGTTAGCTGTAGCAGCTAAGAGGAAGATGATTGTGCAACATTTTGACTTTGAGACAGCATACCTGAATGCTGATTTTGAGGAGACAGTGTTCATGGAACAGGCCCCAGGGTATGACAGTGCAGGTGAGAATAAGGTGTACTTCTTGCGCAAAGCACTCTACGGCTTGAAGCAAAACACCCGTTGCTGGAAAAAGTGCATACACCAAGTTTTGGTGTCATTAGGGTACACAAGGAGCATTGCAGATGTCTGTGTGTACACCAAGGGGGCAGAAGATAGTGCTGTCATGCTAGTCATCTATGTGGACGACCTCTGTGTGGCAGCAAAGAATGCCAAAGATGTCAAGAAGGTGCAGGTGGAGTTAGAAAACTGGTTCAAGTTAAAGGATTTAGGCAACCTGAAGTGTTATTTAGGCATAGAGGTAGAGAGAACCAGTAATGGACAATTTTTCCTTAGTTAGAAAAAGAAGATTGACAATTTGGTTGCCAAGTGTGGGCTAAGTGAGGCCAAAGTGGTCAGGACCCCAATCACCACTGATTTTGTGAACTTAAAAGCAGAACAAGAGTTTGAGAGGCCAGACCTGTACCCTTCAGTGGTAGGCAGTCTGTTGTTTATTGCAAACAACACAAGGCCTGACATCAGTTTTGCAGTTGGGGTGCTCAGCAGAACAGGCTCCAAGCCAAGGAGGGTGGATTCAGAAGCCCTGAAGAGGGTAGTTAGATTTCTCAAGGGAACCAGGGACATGAGCTTGAAGCTGACAGGAAGTCAGGTGATCCTGGAATGCTATGTGGACAGTTCATTTGCTGCAGAGACTTTAGACAGGAAGTCAGTGACTGGGTTGGTGGTCAGGTATGCAGGGAGTACCATAGTGTGGAGATCAAGGAAGCAGAACTGTGTAGCCATAAGTACCACGGAAGCTGAATTCACAGTCTTGTCTGAGATGGCTAGTGAGGTACAATGGGTAAGGCAAATGCTTGTAGGTCTTGGGGAGCTGTGCCAAATGCCTGTTGAGGTGCACGAGGACTCACAAGCCTGCATAGCAATGGCAGAATCAGAAAACCTGAAATGAAGGACAAAATACATTGTGGTACGTTACCAAAATGTGAGGCAGTTAATACAGGAAGATGTCCTGTATCTGAAGTACTGTCCATCAGAGGACAATGTAGCAGACCTAGTCACAAAAGCCCTACAAGCAGAAAGCTGTGAGGAGATGGCAAAGAGGCTGGGCCTTGTCATTAGTGTGTAAAGTGACAGGTCATAAAGGGAAAGGTCAACCGACAGATGATTGATGTCTAACAATGTACGTGTATGATGTTATGTTGCAATGATAACATGTGTCCTGCGCAGTAGTTTGACCATTTTGGAGGGGATTGTCAGGAATTGGTTACTGAATCCTGAGTTTTAAAATGGCCAAACAACTGCAGAAATCATGCTGAGTCATGATGACTGACTCCATGAACTGCCAGTCATGCTAATCATGCTACAGCTGCATGAGAAGGACTGTGTCAGAAGAAGGGTTACTAGAGTACAAAGCCATGTTGTATGGAAATCTGATGCAGTGTAACCATGTGCTTGGGTAAGCCAATGCTGTGCTGAGTTGTATATAAGAGAGCCAGATCAGTGTTCATTCTCTTCCTATGATCCTCTGATACCTGACATAGCACTTTGTCTTTGTACATACTGAAACTACTGAAGATTAAAAGCACCTCCTCTTTTCTGGATGCCAAACACTTTGTGTGTGTGAGTATTCTTGGGAAAGGGTTGCTACCTAGTCTGCTGAGACAGTTTTTGGCTTCTTCCTGGGATTGAATGTCCTATCATCCCCTGACAGTAGGGCAAACTAGCATGCTTTCAAGTGCCTATTTACTTATGGCGACCCCATGAATTTCATAGGGTTTTCTTAGGCAAAGAATATTCAGAAGTAGTTTTCCCAGGGCATTCCTCTAAAATATAACCTACAGCACCTGGTATTCATTGGCAGCCTCCCAAGTACTAACCAGGGCTGAGCCTGCTTAGCTTCCATGGTCAGACAGGATCTGGTGCTATAGTGTCTGTTTAATGACACCAAATTCTCTGTGTTTCTTCATGGTCTGCTACTATAAACTACAATAGTATTACAACTTGTAGAATGGCTCAGGTTCTGGATATCAAACCAAGTGCAAAACAAAACTTCTCTATGTGCCTCTATGGTTTGTTTCGTATAACCAATATATCCCAGTAGTGTTTTAATCCTATGCACATCTACTAAAGAAGTCAGATACATTGAAAACATTAGGGTATACATCTGAGTCAATATGATTAGGATTACATTGTGAGTACGCTGTGCCAGAGAAAAACTCTTCTAATATCATACAATAGTCCTCGTCCTCCTCCTTGGCATCTCAATTTTCTGCATCCCTATTTTTGTTTCTCATGAGTTTATTCTTATGTTTCCCATTAAAATTATTTTCTTAATATTATTTGCATGTCTTTTTCTGCTCCTATTTTCACTTTTTTTTTAAAAAAAAGAAGCTTGGAAAAAATAAATCCAATAATTTTAACTGGCTTTCGTAGCCCACTAAAAATGTGATGGTACCAGAGCCCATCAGAGAGAAGTCCCCCTTCCTCCAAGTTAGGGGAGGGAGCAAACTACATTTTCCTTCTGCTGTTGCAATGAGAGTCCTGCTGCTGCTGCTGCTGTTGTTTTTTGTACAGTTCTGAATTCCAGTGCATCTGTGTTGAAGTGTTCCCACTCTTTTCAAAACCTGAGAAGGGGAGTGCTCCTTTCCATTGTTTTACTGAATATGGTAGCCATCTTGCTGCTTCCAGAATGTCTCTAAAACATGCAGTGTTTGTGGGAATACCCTCCCCCCATTCTTGCAGTGATTTTGGTAACCAGACAAGTGCATTTATGGGCCACTGAAAACAACTGAGGTTTAAATTATTTTTAGATGTAAACACACACAACACATGACAGTTGTTTGAGCCAATGAAGATAAATACATTAGGGTATAGAAACATGAAACATCTAGTCAGGAAACAGGAGGACAGGTGCTAAGTGGTGCCATTTTCTACTGCTCTGGTCAGAAAAAGGATTTCGAGATTATTAAGGGGAAATTGTTGAAGGTATCAAGCCATTTCACAACAGCAGTTAAAAAGGCAAACGATAATAGCTACTGAGGAAGTTACAACACATAAAATAAAGCAGAGTTGCTGTGTAAGAAGGAGCTCTTCAGCTACAGAAAAACTTGCCATGCCTTGTTAAGGCCAGCACAGTATCATATAGTGACCTCAAAGGACTTTGCTTGCTCACTGACTGCACAGTTACAACTGTTTGATGCAATTTTAACAGACTTGGCTGCACCCTATGCAATCTTGGGCTTTGCAGTTTGGTGAGGCACTAGATTCTCTAGCAAAGAGAATTCTAAATATGTACTCCATGCAACTACAGGTCCTAGGATTACAGATAATGGAGTCATGACAGCTGAAGTGGTATCCAAGTACTGTAGCTGCATGGTGTGAGAGAACATAACCAGCAATTTGTATAACATAGGTTTGCATCTATTAGATCTGCAACCACAGCTGGTGAAAAAACCCTGAAGTTCTAGGGCAGGAGTGGGAATCATGCAGCCCTCCAGACATTGCTGAATTGCAAAGTCCAGCAGCCCTAACCAATCTAACCAAAAGTAAGGGACAGTGGGAGCTGTACTGTACAATAATATGTATAGTGCCACATGAGTCCCATCCTGATCCAGGATTACATCTGTAATCCTGTGCTGCATATAAGAGTCAGGGCACAACCTAGAATATTGTGGGAACTGCCATACTACATACTGTATTAGCTAAACCTTTCAGTAACAGAACATGACTGAGAATACGGCTGTCCTTAACCCAACAATACAGAGCAGCCACATTTGGGATCTGCAAAACGGACAGGTTTTTTTTTTTTTTTTTTACTGTGTGCTGCGTTCCTCATGCCATGCAGGTCTGTAAATCCTTAATAACAATTTGACTGGAGGAACACCACCCTACTTTGATTGCTCTGTAATCATAAATCAACAGGGGCCTTTATAAACCCTAGGTTTCCATATAAGATAGGTTTTCCACATCACTGTAGTACAATGAACTTGTGGGGCACATTTCCCAGATAACAGAGACAGCACCTCCCCTCCCATATATGTGCCACTTGTGTGGTTCCTGCTTATGTCATGTAGAACATCCTGCGTAACAGTTTTCCTCCCACATGTGGACTCTGCATACATTCAGTTGTTTCACTGAAATGCATTGAACTAATGTGTTTGTTTAAAACAATAATATTTAAAAACATCCATTAGCATGCATTTGATAAACTAGTAAGATGATTCTGCAGATATGATATGCAGGATTTCCCTTTCCCAGCAGGAGTCAGTCTTTATGGCTGTAAATCAAAACAGGTTATTATGGAACTCTCAAGGCTCTGAAAATCCTGGGTAGGAGCAGAAGATAATTAAAAGGTGAAGACATCAAAAATTAATTGCAAGGCCTCTTTTTCCCTCAAGTGTCAAAAATAAATAAATTAATTAAAACTATAATGTGCAGGGAAAATACAAGGAAAATGTGTTGATGGATGTGGGTGAAAAGGACATGTAATCCCATGATGCTAACATACTTAGATAGGTTCAGAGACCCTCTATTCTACCACGTAGCTGGCAGATGTACTTCAAATAATTGCATGATACTTGATAAAGCTCTAGTTCATCTCCATCTGGGGTATTACACATTTTTCTGTCACTTATTACACAGAATGACCTGTCTTTCTGTATGGGTGGAAAAGGAACATAAATGCTATGATATCCAATCACTTTATGGGAAAATAATGCTAGCTAAATATTTAGAATATTTTTATCAAGGATTTTTGAGGACAATTCAGAAAATGCACAAATGGGACCTGCAACAAAATGCTGTAGAGCAGAGCACACATGTTCAGGTCCCAGCTATTCAGCAATGCCCACTTTTTAGTATATTACATGTAATTCTGCTGTCCCCAGGTCTGGTATTCAGAATCTGTGTTCACTAACGATGCTCACTCCTCATTAAGCTATTTGGGGGGGGGGGGTTCCACCCCCTTAGTCTTTCCTCCTAATACTGTTTTGCATTTCTGCAAACCTTGGAGTTCCCTAAAGCCTATTGGTACTACCTGATTTTGCGTGGATGGTGTTGAATCATCAATTCAGAGGAGATTGCTATTGGAATATATAGGATATAAGAACAGCCAGTGGTGGTGAACAGACTTTTAAGTTAAGCAAATGATAACCATTGTGTGCTCTGAATTTGCCTTACTCTGATGCAGCTGCACCATTAATCCAGATTTTTTCAATTATATTATCATTTTGGGGGGGGGGGAAATTGTGTGTGTGTATGAAGGAAGTTGTTTCATTGTAAATGAGTTTTATATATAGCAAATTGAAACAATTGTTCACTCTAGTTATACAGGGTGGAATCAATAAAGCATCTTCAGTATCATAGTGAAGAAAAATGATTCTGGCTTGCTATTTTACCTTGATTGCTTGCTCATACAGTGAACTGTACTGTGCAGCATCTCTCTGTAACTTAAATAAATCTTACCATCAAATTCAAGTGCCCAAACATATCTGGCATTTTGGAAAACCATCTTAAGCATTTGAGATCTGTTTTGCTTACTATTTCAAGATCCTGTAGACAACAAAACCTGTCTCTGGAGAATATAAACAAGTATTTGGATAGAAAGGGGAAAAGATATAAAATACAGTTGTCCCTTCATATTCGCTGGGGGTTTCGTTCCAGGACTCCCCCCACCCCCCATGGATACCAAAATCTGTGAATACTCAAGTCCCATTATATGCAGTGGCATAGCAAAATGGTGTCCCTTATATAAGATGGCAAAATCAAGGTTGCCTTTTTGGATTATTATTTTTTTAAAGAATATTTTCAAGCCGTGAATACTTAAATTCATGGATACTAAATCCGTGGATATGGAGGGACAACTGTAATAACAAAGTGAGCAGATTAGATGAGCCTATCAACCAATAATCTTAGTGCTCATCCAGACAGGGAAAATGTGTCAGGAGATGATGGTGCTGTATTTGCTGCTGGATGAAATGACAGTTATGTCAGTCACATGATGTTTGGGGCTCTTCTTCTCCTTTTCTGAAATATCCAAAGTTCCTATCTGAAAGAGTTCTTCCAGATAGGCCAAGAGTTCTGGGAAATGCTAGCCTATTCTGTTTCTGGATGTCATGCTCTGTAGCTTGTTCCCACTCCCATATTCAGTTATGCCCTAAATATACCTTAAAAATACTTTATCCATATACACCTGTGCTTGAGGTGTGGTTAATTATAGTGTAGATGACGTTTCCTTCCATCCCTGTCATCTCCCCCCCCCCAAACTCAACACTTCTCCCTCCCCTCACAGTTGTCATCTCCCAGTAGGCACATTTTAATACACACACACACACACACACAGTGCAAAAGTGCAATTGAAGTAAAGAGTTATACCACTTTAACAATCTCATTGTATTATCTTGATCATTTCCTCATACAGTCAGCTGTAGTGTGCAGTATCTCTCTATAACTTATAATTGTAGAAAAACAGACAGACGAAAAAGAAAAAGAAAACAAAAACTCTTACTGTGAATGTAGGATAGCACAGAAGTATTCAACCTGGTAACCAGAAATGTAATGAGGGATGGAAAGTCGAAGGAAAACATCAGTGACAAAGGTCACACCCCATTCAACACATCAGTGGGACTGCCCAGAAGTACAGAAGAAACTGAGACAATGGATGCAGATGAGGAAAGTCACCCATGCCTGTATTAGAGACTCCCAAGACAGGAAAAATCCACCCTTCTCCTTGGTTCAAAAAGTCACAGCTACTCCCAGAAATTCGTGAGAAATAGACTGGTACAGGAGATATAAAAGAAAAAAATTAAATAAGTACCGGTACAGGTACAACTCCTGCCAGCCTTCCTAAACACTTTAAAGGTATCAGATCCCATATGATCTTGGAAGCTAAGCCGGGCCAGCTCTGTTTAGTATTTGGATGGAAGACTGCCAAAGAATACCAGGTGCTTTAGAGTTTAAACTATATTTCAGAGGAAGGAACTGACAAAAACACCTCTGAGTATTCCTTGCCTAAGGAAACCCTATGAAATTCATGGGGTCAACATATGTCAACAGGCAACTTGAAGGTGTGGGTGCGTGCGCACACGCACCCCTCCTGCCAAATCCCAAGGCTTTTGGCCAGTGAGGATGAGCCATAATTCTATCCCCCTTCCAATTTTTAGGATACTTCCATCTCCCCTATTTCCTTTTCATCTTCCCTATTTCCTTTTCATCTTCCCTATTTCCTTTCACCACCTATGCCTCCTTTTAATATTTTTTTTTTAAAAAACCCACTAAAGTCTTAGTGATAAAGCAGGTACTTGTACTTGGCAATACTAAGCCTACTCCCCTGTCATCAATTTGAGTTCAAGTTGCAGGATTGGGAAAGAAGTGAGAGGAAGTTTTTGCAGATTTTCCTCCATGATGTCTCCGGTGGACTCACCTGTGTTTATGTGGGTTGATCTTTCCAAGCACAGGCATCTACTGCTTTTGTGATAAGTGCTAAAGGAGTGGTGGTAGTAGTAGTAGTACTAGTAATCGTGATAATAGTAGCTGATGACTTATACTGCTAAACTTTGATGTGGTCCTCTCTCTCTCTCTCTCTCACTCTGGCTTTTCTTCGCAAACGAAGATTCAGGAAGGACTCATCCCGCGCTGATGACTGAAAAGGCCAATCTGAGATAAGCAAGTCCGATTGCAGAAAGCACAGCAGAAGGTCTCCTTGGGTGATGTTTCCGGGTTGTGATTCTTTCTGCGTTGTCGTTTCTCGTCAAGACTTGTTCGGCGTGAGTTCTCAAATAAGGCTGCAGCATTGTGGATAGTGCGTCTCCATGCGTCCCGATGTGAGGCTGGGACGGACCATTGTTGGTGATCAATTTGGCGGAGCCTGAGATGTTGTTTCAGGGAGTCCTTGTATCGCTTTTTTGGAGTGCCCCTCTTACACTGACCCGTGGCGAGTTCACCGTAGAGTACTATTTTTGGGAGGCAATGGTCCTCCATCCTAGAAACGTGCCCTGCCCAGCTCAGCTGTGTTCTCAATATCATGGCCTCAATGCTGGTGATCCCTGCTTGCTCAAGGACAGCAACATTCATCACATAGTCAGTCCAGTGTATATTTAGGATTGTGCGTAGACAGCGCTGATGAGAGCGTTTGAGGAGTCGTAGGTGGTGGCGATAGGTGACCCATGTTTCAAATCCATAAAGGAAAATAGACAGTACAATAGCTCTATACACACTGATTTTAGTGTTTTGCATCAGGTGTTTATTACTCCAGACTCTTTTGTGAAGTCTTCCAAATGCGCTATATGCCTTTGCAAATCTGTGATCGATCTCTTTGTCAGTCTTGGCATCTGAGACACAACACTGATGTGGTAAACTGTAAACAAATGCCTGTGTTTGTTTCCTTGGAGCAAAATTATTCCCACTGCCAACACACTCACTCCTTGAGGGACTGAGCCAATGGAGAAGACTGTGGCATGTGGGGAACAAACATGAAATAACACCATTTCAGATTTTAACCACTGTTTTTAGTGTGCTCTGCTTCTAGAGAAAATCTTTAAAAATTAAGAGGCATGGAGAGAGGAGACCATGTGAGGACTGCAACAATCTGGCGACACATCATAGCAATTTGAGAATACTGGACACAATCACATCTAACATCACAATCCATGTCACAAGCAAGATACTTGCCAAATGACCCAAAATGTGCTGCCTTTTGGTTGAATTGTTTTCTGTGATATAAAATTGAAATTATGTAATATAAATTGACACAAAATCACTAGTCTGGATGATACCGTAACCTAATATATGTGAGTATTTTTTTAAAAAAATGGTGGTAGAGATTAAAGTGAAGTAGGGACTAGTGCTGAAGAAAAAGCAGTGATGTAATAGCATGCTGCTGAATATGTGCTTTGAAAGTACCGTTTTATAATGGTTCTGGTCCTAAGCCGTTAGTGAGAGAATGATGTTGTTGGGAGACTCCAATTTGATATCTTGGCTTTGGTCTACGACAGGGTAAGATTTGTCTCATTTTCCATCTGTTATTGGACTGCAACTCCCAGCATCTACCAGCACAGCCAATGATGAGGAGTGCTGGGAGTTGCAGTCCAACAAAATCAGGAGTGCTGCCTGATTCCTGCCCTTGGCCTGTCGTGTCCCTTATGGATCTATTTTGACTCCTGTGCCATTTAATATTTACATAAAATATTAATTTTATGCCGTTACAATTCAGATGCCATTGGTGTTCAGCTGCAACAATATTATTAACGCATCTCTCAGAGAGGGAAGTTTTCCATCTAGTTTAAAAGAGGCGGTGGTGTGACCACTTCTCAAAAAGCCATCCCTGGACTCCTTAGACTTAAAACAACTACAGACCCATATCAAATCTCCTTTTTATGATCAAGAGGGCAGTTGTCTCCCAAGTCCAGGCAGTCATGGATGATACAAGTTATCTAGACCCATTTCAGACCGGCTTCAGAGCAGGATACGGAGTTGAGACTGCCATGGTCACCTTAGTGGATGAGCTTTGCCTGAGCAGTGACAGGAGGAGTGTGTCCCTGCTGGTGGTCTTGGACCTTTCAGCAGCATTTGATACCACCGACCATGGCATCCTTCTGGAATGCCTGAAGATCTGGGAATTGGAGGCACAGTGCTTCAGTGGTTCAAGTCTTATCTCTCAGGCAGGTTCCAGATGGTGGTGCTTGGGGATAGCTGCTCCTCAAAAAAGGAGCTGTTACATGGCATACCACAAGGTGCTATTCTATCCCCAAAGCCATTCAATATCTACATGAAACTGCTGGGAGAGATTATTCGGAGGCAAGGGGCATGGTACTACCAGTATGGTGATGACACCCAAATATATTTCTCCATGCCTTCAAAAAACAGCATCATCTAAGGATAACATGTCTCCTCTGAATGAATGCCTGAAGGAGATAATGGGCTGGATGAGTTAAAACAAACTGAAGGTGACTCCAGACAAGATAGAGGTGCTTACTGTCAAGTGTCCTAACCTGGTTTTGGAGGTGAGTCAACCAGTTCTGGATGGGGTTACACTCCCCCTGAAACACTGCACAGCTTGGGGCTACTTCTGGATCTGTTGCTCCAAATGACAGCTCAGATAGATGCAATGGCCAGAAGTGCCTTTTATTGGCTTCAGTTGATATGCCAGCTGTGCCCCTTCCTAGAGTTGGACAACCTAAAGATGGTAGTACATGCACTAGTAACATCAAAACTAGACTTCTGCAATGTGCTGTACATTGAGCTGCCTTTGTACCAAATTCAGAAACTCCAATTAGTTCAAAACATAGTAGCCAGATTGGTTACTGGCACACTAGGAGTGATCACATTACACCAATATTGAAATCACTCCACTGGCTGCCAATTCGTTTCTAGCCAAGGTACAAAGTGTTGGTTGTTACCTATAAAGCCCTACATAGTTTGGGCACAGGTTACCTATTGTACGGCCTTCTCCCATATAATCTGCCCCGTATACTCAGGTCCTCTGGGGAAACTAGGCTGGCAGCAGTCACCCAGAGGACTTTTTCTTCCACCGCCCCTAGACTCTGGAATAGCCTGCTGGAAGAGATTCAACAGTTGCATATACTGTCTGAATTTAAAAGAGCTTTAAAGGCAACACTCTTCCAGCAGTCCTATCCAGATGACTTTTAAACTGTGAATTTTAAATTGTTTTAATATGTACTGGTTTTATTTGTTATTTTAAACTGATATTGTGTGTTTTGATGTATTTATGTATTTTTAACCAAGATGCATTTTAAATTGATATTAATTGTTTTGTGGGGATGTGTTGTTCCCCACCTCAACCCAAAACAGTGAGGGTGGTGAGGGTGGTGAGGAGTGTGGCCGGGGTGAGGTGAGGAGGGTGCCAAGCAGCATGACAGGGGTGTGTGGGGAGGGCTCCGAAGAGCAAGGTGCTGCAGGGGGCAGCGGCGGGGAGAGTGGGCAGGGCAGCGGGGACCATGGGGAGAGTGGTGCGGTGGCACAGGGTATGCGTGTGTATGTTTGTGTAGCACACACCATGGGCGTGTATGTATGGAGAGAATGGTGGTATAGCTAGTAGCACTTATATTTCTGTACCACTTATCAGTGCCAAAGCACTCCCTAAGTGGTTTACAATGTGTTAGCTAACTGTCTTCAATAAGCTGGGTACTCATTTTACTGACCTACAGAAGGATAGAAGGCTGAGTGAACCTTGGAGCTCTCTGGGATCAAACTTACAACGTTGTGGCTCCAGTACCGGCATTTAACCACTGCACCACCAGGGCTCCCTATAAACTCTCAGAATTTTTTTAAAAGAAAGGTTATTATGTAGCTGGGAGTTTGGTAAAGCAGAGGAAGCCAGTGGGGCTCTCCCTGTGCCAAAATGGACCCATCGTTCCTGAGCCTCATTACATTATGCAGAGGAACCTCATCTCCATATTGTGAACTTTATAGACCACAATTGGGATGCAGGACAAGACCTTTCTAGAGGCAACGTTCAGACTTTCAAACTCTTTAATTATATTTGCAATCAAGCTATTGTAAACCTTAGTTGCTGGTCACAATAGGCCAGCAAGGTAGGTTTGCAATTACTGTTTTTGTATGGAATTAACAACATTTCACAAGATTCTGGTGGTACAGAAGTGGATAATCTGTGGCCCTCTAGTTGTTAATGAATTCAAACTTTCACATCACTGACTATTGGCTGTGTTGCTGAGAGCCAGAATTGAACAACTTCTGTGGAGGGCCATAGCTGTTGCAGTACTAGTAACAAACTGCAGGAGTAGAAGTATTTATAGTACTGTAGTGTGTGTGGGGGTGTGGGGGTGTATGTGTGTATTAAAGGGAGGACTTTTAATTATAAGCCAGCGACAAGACTCTTTAAAAGACATAGTCTCTTGAAACAGTTAGAAAAGGCTTTTAAAAAACTTTCAGAGTTTATTTCAGAGGTATTTATTTGAGATAAATTTGTAGATTGTTGATCTGTAGTTACATTCCTAGCCTGCAATTCAAACTTGCTTAGATGAAACAACATCTCAGGCTCAGCCAAACTGATCACCAACAATGGTCCGCCCTGGCCTCACATCAGGAGGCATGGAGACGCACTATCCACAATGCTGCAGCCTTATTTGAGAACTCATGTTTTTGTATGTTTTTAATCTTCTATAATTTAATATTATTTTAAGGGGTGGGTGGGCTAGGGTATTGGGACTATGGAGTTTTTATATTGTAAGCCGCCCCGATTGCATTGCAGAGTGGCGGGATAGAAATAAAATTTTATTATTATTATTATTATTATTATTAATATTATATAACTCACACCAAACAAGTCTTGAAGAGAAATGACAACGCAGAAAGAATCACAACCCGGAAACATCACCCAAGGAGACCTTCTGCTGTGCTTTCTGCAACCGGACTTATTTATCTCAGATTGGCCTTTTTAGTCATCAGCGCGCTTGCAGAAAGCACGGGATGAGTCCTTCCTGAATCTTCGTTTGCGAAGAAAAGCCAGAGAGAGAGAGAGAGAGACTTGAGACTAAGGGAACATCAACATTAGAGAAACAATCCAGGTTGAAACTGGATTATTTGCATGGGTCCTCCCTGTGGAATACTGGGATTTGTAGTTTGGTGAGGCACTAGCACTCTTTGGCAGAGAAGGCTAAAGACCGTGTAAAACTACAAATCCCACCATTCCATAGGAAGGAGCTATTTGTGTAGTGTGGATTCCCCCTAAGATTCATTGATTCCACGTATCTTTCTCCCAGAATATTGCTTCACTGTAATTCTATACTTGTTTTCTCAGGGGTAAATATGCTAAAGGCACCAGCTCCCATCTGATCTTGGAAGCTAAGCAGGCTGTATTTCAGAGGAAGGAACTAGAAAAGCCACCTCTGAGTATTCCTTGCCTAAGCAAACCGTATGAAACCTAGCCAAACCTGGGGAAAGGCACTCGTAGTCATAGCAGACATCCAACGCTCTGAGAGCAATGTTGGCTCCAGAAACAGCCTCATGTGACAAAACAAATCCTTCAGAAGGAAGTGCAGCCCCATCCAGAACAATCCCAGGTTAGTTTCTTTACTGACTGACAGCATCTTTGTCTTATCTTAATCAAGCCTAGGTTAAATATTCCAACATTTACTTACTGATTCCATTGATATTTCCTCTGTTCTCTGGGGATGCTAGGGCAGGCCATGCCATTCTTTCCCTTCTGTTCTATTGTCCTAAAAACTCTGTGAAGTAGGTTAAGCTGAAGTGGTTATCCAGGGAGCCTCCGCTGAGAAAGGATTTGAAAACAGGATTCCTCCAGTCCAGTACCTTAAACCTCTATGCTCCACTGGCAAGCTTTGCCTTATTTTCCACATTTGTGACCAAATACATTGCACCAGATCCTGTCTAATCTTGGAAGCTATTGTATCCAAACTGAGGAATGCCCTCCCCTGAGATGTAGGTCTAAATACTGTAAAGGCATTAGATCCCCTCTGATCTTGGAAGCTAAGCAGGGTCAGCCCTGTTTATTACTTGGATGAAAAACTGCCAACAAATACCAGATGCTGTAGACTAAATTTCAGAGGAATGAACTAGAAAACCCACCTCTGAGTATTCCTTGCCTAAGAAAACTCTGTGAAACAAATGGGGTTGTTGTATGCCTTCTCCAACTTATAATGACTCTAAGGTGAACTTTTCACAGGGTTTTCTGAGACTGAGAGTGTGTGACATGCCCTAGGTCACCCAGTGGGTTTTCATGGCTGAGCAGGGATTCAAACTCTGGTCTCCAGAGTTGTAGTCCAACACAAGAGTCTAATCAGGAAGTTAACAGTGTGTAGATTACTGGGCTTAAGTTATTCAGAAAAACCATAGTGGGCACACTAGCTGAAATGGTACCAAACTCCATGTTGCCTCTAGTGACAGTGATGGATTTGGAGCCCACCCATGCTGTGTATTTGCTCCTTCAGGGGGAGTGCAACACCACCCAGAGCAGGTAGCTTACTCATTTAGCAGCTCTCATCATCCTCATCCAGCATGGCCATTTGGATGGTTAGGATGATGGAAACTGGTTAAACACATCAGGAAGGCATCAGATTAGAAAGGATGATTAAGGCATTACAAAAGTCATGCTTCTGAGGGACAAACATGCTACCATTTAATCAAGAGGTGAAGATGCTTCAGGGTTGGAGGATATTTTCCTTCAAGTTTTTGGACACCTTTTGTAGGAGTTGAGGTGGTATGGATGTGGTACTTAGGTAGGCAGATGTATGATGTTCCCTCCTTTGCATACTTGCATTGTGCAGTTGCTCTTAACCTTTTCTTTACCAGGGACCCCCTTTAAATACCGTATCTTTTGTTGCTGTGGTCCCGCAAGACTTAGTTCAAGATTCAAAACAACAACAACAACAATGCCTTCTAATACCTGATAATAGTACAATTATACCATCCATTAAACCTTCCCTTAGATGCAGTAGAGGGGAGGGAAGGCTTTTCTCCTGCTTTTTCCTGCAAGTTTGTGACAGGTGTGGAGTGAATGGTGATGCACAGGAGCCAGCCAGCCAGCCAGCCAGCCTGCACCTTCGCTCCTATCACGTGGTTGCTTCACTATGGGGAAGAGGTGGGCCAAGCAGCCTTCAAGCCTTCGTGGACCCCTTGTGAGTACATTGTGGACCCTTGGGGGTCCACGGACCACAGGTTAAGAACCACTGTATTAGTGCAATTGGAACAGAAGACATGTAGGTCATGACCTTTAAGAAAGTCAGGTACTAGTAGCTTGTACAGTGCCTTCCAGACCCCTTTGTTCCTAGTTGACATTTACCCTTTTGCTCAAACAGCTTTACAAAGACATCCTAGGCTGGAGTGATGTTTGCAAAATAATGTGTGAGAGCCAGCAAGGCTTACCTGCTCAGCAACATCTGATTGTACAGCTGATTTATTTGCACATTCAAAACTGCTTTCTTTAAATAACAATTTTCAGAGAAGAGAAGAAATGGATCAGTTAGATAAGCAGTAATATTAGAATTCAGGCCATCAGTAAAAATGGCATCTTTCTTTACAGGCATTGACCAATTATAGCAGCTAGTAAGTTCATTCAAATCAGGATGGGCAACTAATGTATTTTTATCTTACAGCTCCCAGCAGCTATAGCCCACATAGCCACTGGTGAGGGATTGTAAGCTTTGTAGTTTCAAAGCATCTGGAATTCCCACAATCCTATGCTGGCTGTGCACCTGGGAGTAGTTACCCACTTCCATGATCCCGGAAGGCCACAGTTGCCCATCCCAGATTTATAAAAAGTGTTATTGTTGTTAACTGCCATCTCAACTTCAATTTATGGTGACGCCATGAATGAGTGTCATGAGCTGTCTTCTATAGACTCAACGGGCAACAGCTTCAGGTTTAAAAAACAGTAAGCTTTTGTGATGTCCAGCCAGGACTGTTTGAATCTCCCCTGCATTTTCCTTTATTTTCTTTTCAATGCCTTAGCATGTTTGAGTATAGGAATACTCCATTGTATTAGACTTGTGGGAGGAGCTAAGAATTCCCCTGCATTTTTCTAGTTTTTGGTTTGTTCCTTCCCAGCAAGCTCTGTTTTACCTAGAAGCCTTTTAGTTCCTTTGGGGGCAGTCTTTGCTGTGAGCTTGCAGAGAGCAGTTCTGGTGGCAAACAGGCCCAGACAGCTGGGAAGGGCATTTCTTACACCATCAGCCAAATTAGTTACCAACAACCATCAGCTAAATTAGTTACCAACAGTCAGAGGAATCAGAAGCTGAAAGACCCTGCACCAGCTTCATTGAGTGAGGAGATCAAACCCAGAGAGATGACACCCTGAAGAGAGCTGAAACTCCAACAGTAAAGTACCTTTTATTTCAAGCCTTTTAGAGCTGGGGAGGAGAAAGCCCTTTTCTTTTGTTCTTTAAAATAAACTTCCCCCTTTTTTGAACTGGATATTCAGCATCAGAGCCTTTTTGGGTAAAGGAGTTTGATCTCACCAGGGTACTGGCGTTGCACACCCAAACCTGCCACCACCTTTAGTTGGGTGTGTCTTCACAGTGTAAGAATACCTGGCGGCCTTTACTGCTCCCGTCTGTCAAGAGAGAGTCCCAGTGCTTGGCCCAGCATTGAAGCAAGTTCCCCAAGACTCGCATAGAGGGAGAAGAGACCTTTCTGTGGCTGTGAAAGGGGAGAAGCAAAAGTTGCTGTGTTTAGATAGCCTGTCCTGCTACAGCAGCCATTTTGTCTACTTTTTCCTGCAGAGCATATGGTTGGTGGCCATTTTGAGGCTACCTTTTCCTACAGAGTTCTGAGCACATGGTCAGGGGCCATTTTGGAAGAGCTTTTTCCACTTAAGTATATGGATAGAGCATTATAAAGAGAATAACGTGTGTTTTATGTTTGTTCACGTTGCAAATCTGAAGAAAGGAGCTAGAAGACTCTTCAACCAACTCCAGGTCTGGCTGTGCTGAAGTAGCATAGGAGTGGTGATAGCAAGAGAGCGGCAGTAGCAGGCTGTAAGTAAAAATCAGCACTACACCGTTTAGTCCTCTTCATCCTTGCTGAGTTGTTGCTTTGGCAACTAGGACCAGCCAGAATGGATAGGCTTTCTGAAGAAACAGCACATGGACACACACATGACACTCGCTCCCTCAGAGACAGGCACCCAACTGACAAGGCCCTAGAACTACTGTTGGAGGAAGAAAGGCACTTAAGTGTGAAAGAGCTGCAAGCCTGGAAGAGTTTGCAGCATGCTATGTCTTTGCTGTCAGCAGTCTGTGGCTCAGAAGATATGCAAAGAAGAGAGCTTACCCAGCAATCCAGTTTTCTACAGTGGAAAGAAGTGGTGAATAAAAGGATCCAAACACTTCAGATCATTAACAATCCCGATGCAGAATCCAGACTAAAACAGTTTCTTGAAGAAGTTGAGGATAAAGAAAAGGAGTACAGTGCAGTTATGGACATAGTCAAGTTCCAGCTGCAGAGTTTGGAATTTAATAAAGAGAGTGAAAAGTCCCCTGCCGGCAGTGCTAAATCCAGCAGAGGAGTATACCCAGGGAAACCTCAAAGTGCAAAGAGCTCAAAAACCTGTCACACCAGCAAGTCTTCTTCGCACAGACGTGGTTCCCGCTCCAGTAAATGTTGTAGTTCTTCTTCCCATGCTAGCTGGAGTTCGTCTATGGCAGCCCAGCAGTTCAAAGAAGTGGAAAGAATGAAATTGAAGTCTGAAATATTGCATGCCGAAGCAGAAGCAGCAATGGCCAGTGAAGAACTAACCTTTTCCCATCAAGAGGTTGATTTAGAAAAGCAAGAAGCTGCCCTTAAAGCAGAGCAAGCGATGCAAGAAGCTGCCCGCAAAGCAGAGCAAGAAAGGCAAGAACTTGCTATTCAGAATGAGAAGAAACTTCTACTCAAGGCTAAGGAGGCTTCAAAACTGTCCATAAAGGCCAGGATTTTAGCTAAGACCTTCCAAGATGATCTGAGTGAAGAAAACTTGAGGAAGCTCCCTACACAAGAGCCTAGAGACAGGATGTCTACCTTGTTCTTTGTGGGTGAGAGCTCCCCACAAGACCCAGTGGTCAAGTCATCTCCTAATTTAGATGCCAGCAAGACACAATTGCCTGCCGTTCCATGGTTTCAGCCTACAGAGGAACTTGTCTCCAAAGAGAAGGTCATTCATTGTGACTGTCTACCTATAAATATGCCAGTCAATGAATCCTTTAGAGACTGGAAACCCATGGCGGGGAGCCAAATTCCCAGCCATGCCAGTGTGGCTATCCAGCAAGCCCGGGCTGCTGAAGCTCCCAAGACTTACAGGCCTAGAGAATCTATGGACCTGCCTGCCAGTCAAGCTGACTTACTGATTTCTTTTGACTCAGTACAGGAGGCTAGCCGAGTCGTTAAAGAGGTATAGTCTGTGCTAAACTTGGCTAACATAAAACTTCATAAAGTAGTCTCTAACAGCAGAGAAGTTTTGGAGACTTTTCCTAAAGAAGAGCTTGTTGAAAAGGATGTCTCAACAATCTTTGAAGACAAGCGTATACAGAGTAGCCTTGGTATTTTGTGGAATGTCTTCACTGATAGACTTTCGATCAGAATCCCAAAACTTGAACTTCAGACTACAAGGAGGAAAGTACTCTCTTCAATTAATAGTATTTATGACCCTATGGGTATTGCAGCACCAGTGCTTATAGTGGCCAAAAACATCTTTAGAGAAGTAATAAACCAAGTCAAAGACTGGGATGAAAATCTGCCCCCAGCCCTGGACTTAGCATGGAAGGCCTGGGCATCTCAGATCAAGGACATTGAACATCTTACTGTGCCAAGACAGTATGTTCCTGTAGAATATGGACCAAATACCATTTATGAGTTACACATTTTTTGTGATGCCTATGAAAAGGCAATTGCCGCAGTAGCGTATTTGAGAGCAAGGAGTAGCACCGAGAGGCATATAGGATTCATTATGGCCAAAGCAAAGGTAGCACCCAAACAGACAATACCAGATTGGAGCTGTGTGCTGCTTTGCTAGCTACCCAACTTCTTCAAACCATTTGTACAGAGGTGGAAACAAAATTCCATAGAACGTTATTGTATACTGATAGTATGGTCATATTAGGATACCTCACAAACACTACAACGAGATTTAAAATGTACATAACCAACAGAGTAAACAAAATTCTTTCTTGCACTCAGCAAAGTCAATGGAAATATCTTCCTTCTGAGTTAAATCCAGCTGATATTGCTACAAGAGGAGCTTTAGCCCAAAAGGTGCAGTCATCCACTTGGCTGACCGGTCCAAAATTCCCGATGGAGTTAGATGTTCCAGATCACCACAGAAGTAGAACTGAAACATGTTCTGAGTTACCTGAGTGCCTGCCAGAGATCAGCAGCTGCAAAATAAACTTGGTAAATGCGCCTAGCATAAGGTTGCCTCATTTAGATGCCAGGAAATTCACAAAGTTCTCTCAGTGGCTGAGTCTCCAACGTGCTCTTGCTAGACTCATCCATTTTATAACTTTCAGAGACAAAGCAGCACTAACAACTGTGGACATGATTAAAGCGGAAACCCTGATCTACAGGTCTGTACAGAGATCTGAATTCAAGGAAGAATCCAGATGCATAGAAAGGCAACACTATTTACCTAGGCACAGTGTCCTTAAAGATCTATATCCGGTTATGGACAGCAGAGGTCTTCTACGTGTTGGAGGTAGACCCCAAAGAGCCAAGATCAAGAACAGCTTGGGAGATCCTGTCATTCTGCCTGCAAGTGGCCATGTGGCCCTTCTAGTGGTCAGACACTGCCATGAAAGAGTGCAGCATCAAGGGCGTACCCTGACTGAAGCAAGAGTCAGAAATGCTGGCTTGTGGATTATAAATTGCAGAAAATTGGTTAACAAAGACCTTTGACAGACTTAGTCACCCTGTTCATAGTTAGATAAATCATTTTGGGTTTACTGTATAAATGGATATGTTAGGTCATAGGATGGCAAAATTTTGTTGAAATTTTGAGCGGGGAGTGTGATGTCCAGCCAGGACTGTTTGAATCTCCCCTGCATTTTCCTTTATTTTCTTTTCAAGGCCTTAGCATGTTTGAGTATAGGAATACTCCATTGTATTAGACTTGTGGGAGGAGCTAAGAATTCCCCTGCATTTTTCTAGTTTTTGGTTTGTTCCTTCCCAGCAAGCTCTATTTTACCTAGAAGCCTTTTAGTTCCTTTGGGGGCAGTCTTTGCTGTGAGCTTGCAGAGAGCAGTTCTGGTGGCAAACAGGCCCAGACAGCTGGGAAGGGCATTTCTTACACCATCAGCCAAATTAGCTAAATTAGTTACCAACCATCAGCTAAATTAGTTACCAACAGTCAGAGGAATCAGAAGCTGAAAGACCCTGCACCAGCTTCATTGAGTGAGGAGATCAAACCCAGAGAGGTGACACCCTGAAGAGAGCTGAAACTCCAACAGTAAAGTACCTTTCATTTCAAGCCTTTTAGAGCTGGGGAGGAGAAAGCCCTTTTCTTTTGTTCTTTAAAATAAACTTCCCCCTTTTTTGAACTGGATATTCAGCATCAGAGCCTTTTTGGGTAAAGGAGTTTGATCTCACCAGGGTACTGGCGTTGCACACCCAAACCTGCCACCACCTTTAGTTGGGTGTGTCTTCACAGCTTTATTACAGATAGAATATCCACAGAGTTACTAGCTCAAGGTTGTTGTTTAGAATGAAATACAGAGATATAAAAATATGTACAAATAGTCAAGTCTGTTGTGGCTTTTATCCATTGGTCAGTTTAAACCTTTTACAATCCTTTTCTCACCCGTTGGCCCCCTTGTTATTTTGAATCCTTTACCATTTGGCCTGTTTCTGGCCATGCTAGTTGTTCACTCCTTTACCATTACAAAGGGGGGCAATTCAACTCTCATGTAGGCAGAGGTGAAGTGATGCTACCTTGCACATATCAAATGTTGGGGTGAATGGCAGGAATGACCTGTTTCTGACAATGAGAGATCTCTGAGTCACCCTGCTCAGGGTTTGCACTCAGGACCATGGCTTCCTTGCTTGAGTCTATCCATCTATAATGTGGTCTTCCCCTCATTTCCGATCACCTTCTACTTTACCAAGCATTATTGTCCTTTCTAGTGAGTCAAGTCTTCTCATTATATGGCCAAAGTACGACAGTCTCAGTTTAGTCATTGATTTGTTCTAGGACTCATTTATTTGTCTATTTCGCAGTCCATGGTATACATAGGACTCTCCTCTAGCACCACATTTCAGATGAGTTAATTTTCTTCCTATCAGCTTTCTTCACTATCCAAACTTGTAAGGACCCTTACCTGGAGGACTAGTTGAGTAGAGTTGAAAATGAGAGATGCTTAAACGGGTGCCTTAAACCAGCAGGGGTTGTACAAACAAACAAACATATTCTCTCTCTCTCTTTCTCTCTCTCTCTCTCTCACACCCACACAGACACACACCCTGAGAGAGAGAGAAAGAGAGAGAGAGAGAGAGAGAGAGAGAGAGAGAGAAACCAATAATGTCTTCTTTATTTTATTTTATAGAGCATGAATTTGTTTTACACCTTTCTCCAAAACTGGGTTTCAAGGCAGTTTACAATAATTTTAAAAAGATTAAGCTAAATCATTTACAAAAGTTTAAATACCAATAAAAGAGTTAAATACCAATACAGTTGCCCCTCCACATTCGCAAATTTAGCATTCGCGGTTTTGAGTATTCGTGGTTTTGGGAGGGACTCCCCCCCATCCTCCCAAAAGCAGCGACTGGGCTTTAGAAGCCCTGTGGCTGCTTCGTGGGGGGGGGGAAGAGAAGCAGGCCGGATGGGTGGGAGAGGTGGCGAGGGGGCCTTCTGAGGCCCCCTCTCCACCTTAGGAGGCTGGGTGGGGGGTGGGAGAGGTGGCGAGGGGGCCTTGGGAGGCCCTGTAAAGGCCTAGGGAGGGGGGGAGGGCTGGGGAGGCGACCACAGGGCCTCCGGAGACCCTCCAGAGGCCCTGTGAAGGCCTAGGGAGGTGACCACGGGGCCTCCGGAGACCCTTCAGAGGCCCTGTGAAGGCCTAGGGAGGGAGTGGGGAGGGCTGGGGAGGTGACCACGGGGCCTTCGGAAACCCTCCAGAGGCTCTGTGAAGGCCTAGGGAGGGAGGAGGGAGGGCTGGGGAGGTGACCACGGGGCCTGGGGAGGGAGGGGGAGGCGGGGGGAAGTGACTATGGGGCCTCTGGAAGCCCCGTGGTCGCTTTGGTGGGGGAGGGGGAGGGCAGTCGTTATTTGCGGAATTTTCACATTCACAGGGGTCTGTGGAACCCAACTCCCGTGAATGTGAAGGGAAGACTGTATTATTATTTTTTTTAAAAAAATGATTAAAACAGTTGAAGAAATATAACTTGTGAAACATTTTAAACAAAAGGTCTTACAATTATAATTAATTTGATTGAGTTTGCTTCCTGCAAGCAGCCACAGACCCTTATCATTTTCCAGAACTGAGGACAAAAGAGGACACTGGTTTGCATAAAACCAAGCTTGCAGAAAGTGCGGGATGAGTCCTTCCTGAATCTTCGTTTGTGAAGAGAAGCCAGAGAGAGAGAGAGAGAGAGAGATTTAAAGGGACAAATGCAAAATGAAGTGTTTTTTTTTTTTTAAATCAGAACAATGGAAAGAGAACTGCAATACTGTTAGCCAATTGGAGGAAACTGACCAAGTAATCCAAGTAACCCCCTGGTCAGTCAGCTACTCAGGCGCCAGCTGTGGATGGGAGAACTCTGATAAAAGTGACTTAAGGCATATTCTTTTTAAACCAGAAGGCAGAGCCATTACAGTAAAGGAGTCATTATAGAGAAAATGTTCTTAAACTGTGGGTCTGAACTAACACACCTCTCCAGGGTACGAAGTAGAGTATAAACATCACCCTTCAACCCTTAGTCATGTGTGCCACAGCCGGTGTGTCACAAACAGGCCCCTCCATTCTATTTCTCGAAGGACTGTATTTCCTGTGCCACCCGCAGATGCTGTCTGAGTCCCTTCCAACCATGACTTCTCTCTGTTCATTCCTTTCCCCTTTCTTTTCAATAGCCTTGTATGGTTCTTAAGAATGTATGTTCTTGTATGTTAGTTTATCCCAGTAGTAAATCCAATAAAATACTTTGTTTAACTTTAACTGGAGTACTCTCTACAGTTAGTACTGGTATACAATAGGTGAAAATATCACCCAAGTTACCCTCCTCTCACAGGCCTCCTTTTGAGCTATACTTCCCCCAAACATCAAGGAGACACCCTTAGAGTAGCATTAGAACACACTGAAATTATTAAATAACCTATAGAATTATAACTACTGGTTGACTCCTGTATGCACGGGGGATATGTTCAAAGAAATCCCCCCCCCCGATAATAGGGAACCCTATTATTTTCAATGAGACGAATGCTGCAAGTTGAATCACTTTGGCGGACCTAGAAATGCCTAGAGAACATATTTTTCCCTGGATGTTTATAAGTGAAACCATGGATACTGAATCGGTAGATATGGGACTCAAACCTATATTTGAAATCCATTAAAAGCCAAAAGAAAAAAAAAATCAACAAAACAGCACACTATCACAATCAATTTTAAAGAGCATGTTAAATTAAGAAATGTTTTCATTTGTTGGTGGAAGAACTACAGGAAGGGAGCCATCCTGGCCTTCCTATAATCAGGAGCATCCCCTCAAAAGTACCTTGTTCCCACCAAATGTGCCTGGGAGGACTGAGAGAGACTGAGTGCCCAGAAAGGCTCATATGGTAAAATAGGTCTGTCAGATAGCCTGGATCCGACAAGACTTGCATTGCTGAAATAAAAGATTTAAAAATAAGAATTGTGTGTGTATGGGGTGGGGGATGGGTAGCCACTTTTCAGTGCTTTGTTTGGTTCTCTACATATTAGTCGAAATTTAATTGTCTAATTCTTTCTATATTTTTAATCCCAACTATTTTTTTTTTAAAAAATCTTTCTTTCTGTTTAAAGGCTACAATTCCATACACATTTTAACTAGCAATAACCCCCCTTCTCCTTAAATGAACATTTGAACAGACAAATACAAGACCTTGCTAATACAGTACAACTGTAAGTCATTGGAATTGGAGATCTGTGTCCCGAACTGTAAATGGCTGTAGTCACTTGTTGACTTTCAAAGCTTTTTGGTCCAAGAAAAATGCATTTCTAATCATACAAAAATAAGTAATGTAGAAAGGAGTGCGGAGGCAGCAGCAGAATGAGATAAAGGAGATTTTCACACTACAGTACACTTATAGAGTTACTATTCCACATTATCTGCTATGGCTGCCTCCTGTGGAATCCTGGAATTTGCAGTTTAGGGAGGGGCATTTATAACTCTCAGCCAGGGAAGTGGAATCTCTCTCTCTGGCTTTTCTTTGCAAAGGAAGATCCAGGAAGGACTCATCCCACGCTTTCTGCAAGCACGCTGATGACTGGAAAGGCCAATCCGAGATAAGCAAGTCCGGTTGCAGAAAGCACAGCAGGCGGTCTCCTTGGGTGATGTTTCCGGGTTGTGTTCTTTCTGCGTTGTCGCTTCGGGGTGAGCTCTCAAATAAGGCTGCAGCATTGTGGATAGTGTGTCTCCATGCCTCCCGATGTGAGGCCAGGATGGACCATTGTTGGTGATCAATTTGGCCGAGCCCGAGATGTTGTTTCAGGGAGTCCTTGTATCGCTTTTTTGGAGCGCCCCTCTTACGCTGACCCGTGGCAGTTCACCGTAGAGTACTATTTTTGGGAGGTGATGGTCCTCCATCCTAGAAACATGCCCTGCCCAGCGCGTCTGTGTTCTCAGTATCATGGCCTCAATGCTGGTGATCCCTGCTATAACAGTGTACTGTACAGTGAAAATCTCCAAAGCTGGGTTTTGCCCAGCAATTCTAACAGCCAACCGGATTCTCTGGTGCCTCTTCCTTTCTATACATAACTGAAATCCCATCGGGCGCAGGAAAAGAAGCGTCTCTTCTGTGGAAGGGGAGGAGACTGCGAGCAGAGCTTGCACATGCCCAGAAAAAGAGGGAAGAGCCGAGTGCTCCAGGCCGGCAGGCAGGCGCGGTCCTCTTCCTTCCTCTCCGCGGGGTGTAGCTACGGCTGCGCGCTCTGGAGCCCCGGAGGCGCGCCATCTCCGTGCCTCCTCCTCCAGCCAGGGGTGGTGGCCAGGCACCCTTTTCCTCCGCACCGCAGAAGAGGGTGAAGAGAAAGAGGCAGCGGCGGCTCCGCACCAGTGCCAGGCAGCCATGTCGCTATTGTCCCTGGCCGTGCCTGCCCTCCAGGTGTATTGGATCGGGTTACGCGTCGTCCTGCACCAGCTCTTCTTTCGCCTGGGCCGCCCTTTCAAGCCAGGTTAGTAGGTTTCCCCTACTTCGAGGGGCGCCGGGAGAGGCTGGGCAAGAGGCCTCTCGTTCAGTCCGGCCGCCTTGCTCATCATCACTTCATGAAAGCGCGACGAGGAAGCCCGGCTGGGTTTGCCTTCTTGCCTGAGACCAAAGTTGCGCTTAGCAAAAAGGCACCCACGGGCTCCTTCCGCTCGCTGCGGCCGTTGCCCGGAGGAAATTTGCTTTCCTCGGGCCGTCTTACCGCGTAGACAGAGCTTAGGTTAAGTAGCTAGGCCACGCCGGCAGGCACTCCAGACTCCTCCCTGCCCACGGCTCCGGCTGGCAGGAGCTACTGCTGCGGATCAGTTTTGCGCGCACGCCCCCTTCCAAAGGCTCCTCACTTGCAGCGCCTTGACTTGCTTTTTGTTGCGACGGATTTTCTTCCGGGCGAGCCCTGGGGAAGAACCGTTACCTCCATTTGTCCCTGAGGGGCTGGTTGTAACAATTGCCAGACACTTGGTTTGAGCACCAGCATACATTTGAATAGTAGCGTGATGTATGTACTATAAAAAATAATTATCACCTTTTCATTTACAAGCACAGTTCCTGTAATGTTCTTGCTTCTGTGTGTGCCTTTAAGTCATTTCTGATTTATGGTGACCCTAAGGTGAGCCCATGGGGTTTTCTTGGCAGAATTTATCCAGAGGGAGTTTGCCATGGCCTTCCTCTGAGGCTGAGAGAGTATGATTTGCCCAAGGACACCCAGTGGGGTTCCATGGCCAAGCATGAATTCAAACCCAGGTCTCCAGAGTCCTAGTCCAACACTCAAATCACTACAGGAGCTGGCTCTCTACTTGCTTTCAAGTCAAGACTGACTTATGGGTGGGAGGTTGGCATTGTTTTTTTCTGAGGCTTAGAGGGTATGACTTACCCAGGGTTGCCTAGTAGGTTTCTATGGCTGAGTGGCAGGAATGGCTGGTTTAAACCTGGTTGGCTTAAACCAAATGACTTTAAAAAAAAACACTGCTAGTTTTTAAAATTGATTTTTAAAAAACGTTTGGCTATTATTACTATTTTCCAACCCTGTTAACTGGAACAACAATGGCTTTGAATTTTAAGATTTTAACTTTAACAGTTTATTGGCAGTTGTTCATTGTTAGACAAGCATTCAGTGTCACTTGCTTTTTTCCAATGCAGGAAATGCCATTCAGAAAGAAATTCTTCAATTAACATAAGTTCAACCAAAATAACTTGCTTTAAAAGAGCACTTTTTAAAGAACAATTGTTATTTAAGCTAGTGGCCATAACTGCATTTAGCTGCTTAATTTTCTGATTTAGTCCTGTATTTTTAATGCCAAGCACACGCACACACACACAACCAAACAACTGGTGTAAACCAAAAAGCAAAAGTTTAAACAAACAAACAAAAAATGGGTTTTGATTTTTCTTTTAAACCTGTCCCCCCCTCCCCCAATCCTGCTGAGTGGGTACTTGATCTTGGTGTTCACCAGTCCTAGGGCCCATATAAACAGTGAAAATACTCATAATGGAATTTGCTGGGAATCCTACCAGTCTAAACAGGATCCAGCACCAATCCACATTATTCTGAACATGGGGGGGGGTCCCAAATCGGCAAAACAATGGGGTAAAAACGTTCAAATATTCCCCCGTACTTTCTCACAAACTATGAGGCTGGTGTGCATTTTTAATCTTTTGGGCTACTGAACAATAAAAAACATGAAGGGTAGTACAAAGCTGATTGGCTGGGTAAGAGTGGGGGCAGGGCTTGCTAGGAGGGCAAGTGCCCACTGCCACCATATTGGATTTTTGTCTTAGCGATCACTCGCTAAGGCGATTTAAAAAAAAGGTTCAATATTTTCTGTTTTGCTTTGGAAAATCTCTGTCGCACCAACACACAGTGGGATGATTTAAAAAAAAAACAAACAGGCAGCAATGAAGAACTAACACAAGTAAATCATTCAGGGCTGCCATCAGGAATGGGAGGAAAACCATTTGGTCTGGTGGCTGCTGCTGCAAGATGCCAATACTATGAGGTATTTGGGATTTTTCCTCCTTGTATAGATAGGTCCCTAGTCTAATACTCAAAATCATTACACCACACTGGTTCTCATGGGTACATGTCCCTTGAAAAGTAAATTCCAATAAGCTCACTAGGGTTTCTTCTAAGAAAGAAAAGGTATCTAGGTTTGTAGAATAGTATACCTTTCAGTGAAGTATACTTACATCACTGAAAGGTGCAGGGTCTGTAGGTTGGCTGCTCTGCATTCCTGAACTTTGATTGATTGATTGTGTGCAGTTTTACTGTTGTGCACTGGACAAGTGTGTCTAATAGCAGGTATCAATGCAGATGGTGGTTTGATGGCAGTAGCCAGAAGTAAAATGGACAAGAATTGTAGCTTGGAAATGGATTGCATTCTGCAGAAGCAAGGAGAATCAGCTGTACTTTCCAACTTAATATGAAAAGCAAAAATTGAAGCGTTCCAGTTCACTGATTAGTATGAGGCTGGGTGGAGGTGGGGTGTATGAGGAAAGCATGTGTGCTGTTTTGAACTCCTTAGAGGAAATTGGGAAATAAATGTAATACATAAATAATATTTTGTGGGCTGGTGAGAAGCTCAAGGTAAATCTCTACACACTAACTGAGGAATTGCAATAAAATTGAACATTCAATTACATAGTTGAATGTTGTTAGAAATTTATCTATCCATAGGAATTGTAGAGACCCATGTAGCATAGTCGTTTGAGTGTTGGACTACGACTCTGAGACACCATGGTTTGAATCACCCATGGAAACCCACAGGCTGTCCTTTGACAAGTCCCACCTCTCTCAGCCCCAGAGGAAAGCAAAGGCAAACTCCCTGTGAACAACTTGAAGGCATACAACAACAACGACGACAACAAAATTGTAAAGTAAATTATTCAACCTGACCCTAAATATATTGAGGTCTACAGGGCTCTGAAGCTTTAGTAGCCATGTTGACTCTGGCACTGTCCTGTGACAAATGTTATGAGCTTAGAGCTGGGGAGAGGGGTAGAAGATTGATGGAATGTTTCATCTACACATGCACTGCAATGGTGTGTCAAGGGCATAATAATGCAGAATAGGATAGAAGGGATTGTGGAAAGTTTTCTCCTGCTTCTTGCAAGTTTGTGGCTGGAGTAGATTGAAGGGCAGCCAGCCAGCCAGCCAGCCAGCCTTTGCCTTGGCTCCTGTCACGTGGCTGCTCCACAGTGGAAGGAGGTGGGCCAAGCAGTCTTAAAGCCTTTGCGGCTCCCTGGGGTTCAGCAGACCACAGATTAAGAACCACTGTGCTACTGCTTTGTATACTAGTAGGGCAGGGAAAGACAAAGGATGGCTCTGTGACATCTAGCCTGAACTTTGCTTTTACTTCCAATGCTCCATGTGTGAAGCATTGAATGCGAAGTTTTGATTTCACCATCATATCTACACAGAGGGCTTAAGGTTTCAGAGTACAGAGCTTGTTGCCCTGTTGTCCTTCAAATGCTAAAGTAATATATTTAAGCTATGCTCCCATCTTTGAAATGCTAAGAGAATAGGAGAAAAGATATTAAATTGCAGAATTGCTGTAGAGTTTGAGGGGTACAGATTGCTTCACTTGTGGCATCACTGGACAATGCTTCTCTTTTTTTCTTAATTCCTGTTTTCCTCCAAAGCAGACTTATGACTGAGCTATGGGAAGGAGGTTAACACTTTCACTCCTATTTTTGCTTGTATATGCATCTGTGTTGCATCTATTCCCTCAGTTGTAGTTAATTTTAACTGCTTGTTTGTTTGAAACAATTTGGGATTTGTAGTCATGGATTATAAAGCTGGCTTGTTTTAATAAACCATATTTGTGTTTTAAGTACATTTAGATTTTTAGACATCATGCCAAACTGTGGTTATCCAAAATGAACTGGAAGTTTCTGAACTCTTCATAGATGGGCTAGAGCATGGACCAGCAGAGGGAAATGCATAAGCTTGCCTTGGCCCATTCCTATCATGATACACCAAAGTTTGTGACATCTGAAGGCTATGAAAAATGCTAAAAAAGTACACAAGGAGCATGAAAGAACTGTAGGCATCTTCCAGGCGCTCCAGTGTGAGTCTTATGGTATGATTGGGCTGGAAGTTGTTCATTTTAATAGGGTTCACTATTATCTGTGGTTTCCAGTATTCACAGTAAGTCTGGAAACATATCCTGCATGGATATGGGGGTTGTACTGTATCTTAATAGATGTATGGCTAAATAATTTCTGGAATAGGATGCCCCATTCACTAGGGTCTGTGTCTTGTCCTGCGAGTTTATAAAGGACCCTGTGGGTTTTCCTTTAAAATGAGTCATGGGGGGGGGCATAGGTCTTGTTTACAAGTGGAACTTTGTTTCATGGAACACTATAACATTATAAAATAAGATAGATGGGTTACTCATTCCTACTGTAGAGTATACATACATAGCACAAGATTGGTCTTAGAGATTTCCTGGTGGCACACACCTCCAGATTTTAAGGCCAAGAGCAGAAGTTGAATCCAAGTTGTGGTATCAGACTTCCAGCATTTTGTTGAATTGAGGGCAGATGATATCAGGACTAGGAGCTGATACAACTCACAGGGCAGATCCCAGTAATCATTGCCTTTGCCTCTTTCTGCCTCTTTGCTCTCTAGATGAGTCTTTGGATGGATGCAAAAGGAATAACTTGTTCTACATTTGCTATGTTCTGCTGTTCTACATTTCTTCTTCTTTCACCAGAGGGTGATATTTTATGCCAAGCACTGACCAAAATAAAATCAGACTTCTGAGGAAGAGGTGCAGCTGCTAGATAGAAACTTTGGTTGGCTAAAGGTAGAAATGGGAGCCAGGTGCCAAGAACAGCAATTCTGTATATGTGGAACAGGAAGCAACTCTGTGAGGTAGAAGAGAAGGGGGAAAAAAAGATTGCTTTCACAAAAAACCTTAAAATCTTTCCACTGAAGATTGTACATAATGTATTCCCACCTTATTTTACTGAGCTACCCAGTAAGAGAACTACAGTCAGGCTACACAGCAACAGGTTCAGGACTCAGATCAAAACCATCTGTATTGGTTTTGGCCAGGATTGTAAACTCTGCATACTGTAACTGTCACTGTGTTTGGATACTCCTGTGGATTCTGCATGCATTTTTATGAAGTATTAAGGCCTATAAGGTTTTTTTTTAAATTCAAGATGGATAAAAATCAGATTTTAAAAAGTTTAATCAGATTTTTTTGGATATATGAAAATCAAATACCTGTAAAATATTAAAATGTATTTATTTATTTAATTTATATCCTGCCTTTCTCTCAGGACAGGGCCCAAGGCGGCTCACAACAGATTTAAAACCCAAGTACTGTACAGCTTGAACAAAAATGACAGTGGGAGTATAGATGAGATGAAGTTGGAGATGTTTTATGAACAGTATATATTTCTTCAGTGGTCAGATAGAAATATTAAAAATTGATTTTTTTTTTTAAAGAAAACATTTTAAAAAGCAAGCTGGATGAGACTGTGACCATGCTTAGATTTTCATTTTGGGTGCCTGGTTAAAGACCTACCACCATCTGCATCAATATGACACCCCCCCCCTTGCTTTCTGTATCCTGTGCCTCCTCTGTTCTCCCAAGGGACTGCCCCAGGCATAATACCTGTGCAAAGGATCTCGATGTTCACAGATTGGTGAGTGGGTGGTACATAAGTATGTGTTTTAAGGACTGCTATTAACTGGCAGTGTTGTAATAGGAAATGTGAAACGTTTATGTAATGTTTAAGATTTTGTTAATAAATTATGGCCTAAATGTACTTGTTAGTCCCAACTAGAGTAGATATATCAAATCAATGAAACTTAGGTAAGTATTGATTTATCAAGTTCCTATTGATTTAGCAGGTCTAATGGTTGACATTTAACAATTGGATTTAGGCTAAAGTGTTGTTACCTCCGAGTTAGTGATTCTTATAATTTCTATTGTACTGACACAGCAACTGCGAGTTGACACAGTATAGTCTGACATTCCTAATGTACTGACACAGCTTAACAAAATATAGTGAGCATATTATTGTTTCCTAAATTAATTTTTTAAAAAGTTGTCTAAAAAAATTAGATAAACTAATAGATTATGCAAACTGTTTTACTGAGTTGTGCATTAACATAATTTAGCGGTCATATTTACACTGTTGTTAAAAATGTGAGGGTGTCTGAGGGGGAGACTTTATTTAAATATTGTATGATCTAAATTACAGTTTTCCCTCAGTGAGTTAAATAAATCCACCCTAGTTTATGAAGAAACCGGCAAAACCACCTCTGAGTATTCCTTGCCTAAGAAAACCCTATGAAATTCACACGCACACACACACAGTTTATCAGTCTCATTTCTCTTGCTTTCAGGGTTTTGTGTTTACAATAAAATCTCTAGGTGTTCTGAATCCGAAAGCTTCTAGTTATTCCAACATTGACTGAACTGGAGGCGCTTAAAAGCAAGCTAGATGCTATTAAGAAGCTTCATATGAGTGCATAGTATAGGGCTACTCAAGCTTATATATATATATATATATATGTATGTATGTATACAGTTGGCCCTCTGTATCCATGGATTTGGTAACCACTGATTCCACCATCCATGGCTTGAAAATATCCCCCTTCCTCTAAAAAAAATAAATAAAAAAAATCCAAGAAGTTCTTCCTAGCTGGAGACATTGCTTATGTACTATCCTTATTACTGATGTTTCAAAAATAAATTATAGTTGTTCCTCCATATCCACGGATTTAAGTACTGTATTCATGGCTTGAAAATATTCTTTAAAAAATAATAATCCAAAAAGCAAACCTTGATTTTGCCATTTATATAAGGGACCCCATTTTATATAAGGGAGCTGGGTATGTTTAGCTTGGAAAAAAGAAGGTTAAGGGGTGATATGATAGCCCTGTTTAAGTAACGTATTTGAAGGGGTGTCACATTGAGGATGTAGCAAGCTTGTTTTCTGCTGCTCTAGAGACTAGAACACAGAGCAATGGATGCAAGCTCCAGGAACAGAGATTCCACCTCAACATTAGGAGGAACTTTTTGACAGTAAGAGCTGTTCGGCAGTGGAACGCACTCCCTCGGAGCGTGGTGGGGTCTCCTTCCTTGGAGGTCTTTAAACAGAGGCTGGATGGCCATCTGTCAGGGATGCTTTGATCGTGATTCTTGCGTGGCAGGGGTTTGGACTGGATAGCCCTTGTGGTCTCTTCCAACTCTACAATTCTATTTTACTATGCCATTGTATATAATGGGATATGAACATCCATGGATTTTGGTACCCACAGGGGCTTCTGGAACCAAACCCTTGTGGATACAAAGTGCCCACTGTAACAGAATAATAAGTTTTCTCTTGTCAGTTTTGCTCAGGGTAGTGACAAAAAATAAGGCTTTATTAAATGGATATCCTTTTGGTAAAATGGTGTAGAACAGTATTTTGTTGGTTTCAAAACATGGCTTTAAATCAGAGCAAAGAATTTACCCCAATTCATAAGCAGTGATATTTGGGTAAGAATTTGAGTTGCAGCTGTGCAAAGATTTGGTTAAATCAGTCATATTCTTTTTTGCGGGGCGGGGGACTTAATTCAACAGGATCTGTGATTGGCTTCATAAACATCAGCCTTGAGTATCTCCACAGTGGAAATAATTGATGTAAGTACAGAAGTTTATATGTTGTATACAAACTTCTGTACTTTGAATGAACAAATCCAAGATTTGGATTTCTGTGATGCATATTTGAATGTCACAGGGAAAATGAAGTACGTAAGTAGAGGTAGGTGGAAAGCAGGTTATGTGTAGTGGGATGTTGGAATAGAATGAGCAAGTTAAATGATTTTGCTGGATAAGTGGTTGCTCACTACAGAGCAATGGCCAATCCTGGGGCCTATGTAGAAGCCAATGAATGGCCATTGTTTCCTTTGGATCAACTAGCTTGACATTTCTTGCTTGTTGGCTTGAAGGGCATTTGATTCTCCTTTGCAACAACTGTCTTTTAGTCATCATACCATGGAGTGGTACCTAATTCTCATGGATTGTGATTCATGTTGTGCAGTTCCTTACATTTATAACATGAGAAACAGTATTGCACCAAGCACCTTTGTTCAGTTCATCTGAAGGCTGCAAAAGTTCATCACATTTTATTGTCTAAGAACATAGTCAGAATGCCCATGTTGGGGAGGGGGGACGACAGAATCATTCCGCTCATATCTCACTAAGAAGATGCTGTCCTTGACTATTTTCTGATTGGCTCATTCATTTCTTATTTTTTTCACACTTTTCAATTGGCTGCTATTTGCTCATAGTTTATTTCCAAGTCAACATATAAATGGGCCATTGATTTATCAGATTATTTGTTGAAGCAATCCTAAACTGAAGCACTTGGATTCTTCCTTGGAGTTTATCCTTAGTGGAAGGTGATATTGAGTTGTTGTTGTTGTTTCATAACAAGGTATCTACAAATAGGTACTAGATACAAAGTTCAGGACACAGCTACCATTATGTTTGTATATGAATTAGCTGTAACGGATTCTGGGAGCTGAGCCAGCTTTCTCAGCTTTTTGTCTCTATAGAAATTTTAAAAAATGTTAAAGGTGATCAGAGGACTTCACATAGCTTCTTTCACCCCAAGTGAAGAAACAGCAATGAATTTGCACTGAAAGATTCAGAGGAAACGAGATTTCAATGTATTATCTTGTAAAGTGCCAGAGTTTAGATAACTCATTCATTTTAACATAAGCATTGTGGTTATCCCCTGCTTTGTATCTGTTCACCACTGCTCACCACTTATATCGAGCACCTTAGATCATCCTTTCTAAACCATTGATAGGGAAACAAGCCCAAGAAGGTCATATTTGGATTAGATGGCATGCAAGGGATCCAGATATGAGTATCAAAAATAATACTTTGAAAATGTTGAATTCTGTGCCTCTAGCAACACATACCTAGAAGGTAATAAAGGAAAGAAGATGAAGATCTGGACATAGTGGTCTATATCCTATTTTAGTCTTGGCTAGAGCACATCGATTGAATTAATTGGATTTACCTGCATGTTGGCTCACCATTCAATTGTTGATTGAATGGGTATGCTCTGGCTGGAACTAACAAACTGGATTCGAGCCAGTGTGTACCTGTTGGCCTATATCAGAAAACTCCCTCCTTCATGGCATAATTATATAATGCAACAGCTGGTTTTGCAGGGCATAACCTTGTCCTATAACTTTAGATTCCTCTGATCATATTTATTATTCACACTGGAAAACCTTAGTTGTGTGTAACAACATTAACAAAACCTGACGAGTACAGTTTTGTGATCAGAGTTGGGTGATACCTTTATTAGAACCACTAACACTAAAGAGGTGTGAACATTTTCGGTGAAGCTGTAATTTGCTGGGATAGTTCATGGTTGCTATCTGTCTCTGGACAAGAAGGCTAAGTGTGACCCAAAGAGGCTCATTCAAGCCTCAGTGGGCTGCTAAATTGGGTTAGAGAGAGAGACAACAGGGAGAATAGTATCTCAGTCATTATGAGCAAAGCTATCAGTTAAATTTAGGTGGTGCATTAGATTAAAAAGAAGACTCAGTTGAAAACAGATTGTGATGTTACCTGGTGATTGGAGTAAGATGGAATTATCCTTGTTTGCAGTTCCTTTGGATGATGGAATCATCTTCCTCTGATGGTAGATCTTGCCCTGAGCAGTTAATTGGGTTATTTTACATAGCAAGGGGAACTTATATAGTGGAAGAGTATACCCATGATTTTGGTTTCTGGAGTGCCAGCTATGCTGCAACTAATTAATTTGTTAAAAAAAAAAAGAGAGAGAGAGAGAAAGGGGAAAAAAAGCCAGTTTAGAAAGGACATTGGATGTTTCATGCCTCCTATCTTGATTCATGTATTAATGCAGCGTGATTGCAGCTGCCCATGAAAATGTTCAACAGAGAGAGAGAGAGAGAGAGAGAGAGATCAGTTGCAATTTGGGTGCTTTAAGCAGTTGGCATGTTTGTATGGCTTAGTATTTTCAGCAGTAAAGTTGATGTTTTTTCAATTTTTTAAAACCAAATTTTTAGACCCATTATTTTTCTTTATTTGCCTATATTTCAGTTAAATATTATTGTAAACTCTTGCTGTTACAGTAGCACCCCTGCATCCTCTGATTCACCATCTGCTAATTCAATTATCTGTGGTTGATGATAGCGGGGGGGGGGATGGATGGGGGAGGGAGGGAGGGAAGAAAGAGAGTTCTCGCTTCTCTTCTCCCTTTGCCCCCTGGGATGGCTCCCATGGTGGCAGATTTCATTATCTGTGGGGGGCCTGGAACCAATCCCCCACAGATATGGGGGTCCTACTGTACTGTAAATTCTTCCTTCCCCTTTCCAAGTCCCCACAAATATTTTATTTTTGACAGTACTAGTTTGAGAAAGAGAAATACATTGCAAACTAGCTTGCAAGTCCTGATGGTGAAGTCCTGTGGGAATAAATTGGACAGGGTCAGTGATTTTAGCTGTGAGTGTCTTGGTCTTCAGTGCAGTCCTGCCAAGTCCTTATGCATGGAGAGGAATTATGTGCACATCCAAAGATGTCCTTGAAACTTCAGTTGTAGCCATTAGCAGGGCTGAACAAGCAAGTCACTTGCTTGCTGGTCTTCTAGCCAGCTTGCTTTAGGTGCACAGCTAATAAAGCAGAAGCTTCAAAGCCTCATCTTGCTACCTATAATGGCTCTGCTCCACAAGTATTCACATTTCCCAAATTAAGTAGTATATGGAAAATTCAACAAATACTCTTTTAAATCTCCTTTGTAAGAAGATGTTACATTCAAAGTTGTAAGTATTAGGGTAGCGATGGTGTGACTTTGCCTTCCAGTATTTTGGATTTCAGCACCCAGGTAAATCACTGTTAATGCAGCATAACATTTCCAAAATTAAATAGTATATGGAAAATTCAACAAATACTCATTTAAATCTCTTTTGTTAGAGGATGTTACATTCAAAGTTGTAAGTGTAGGGTAGGGATGGGGTGCCTTTGCCTTCCAGTATTTTGGATTTCAGCTTCCAGGTACTCGAGCTGGCATGGCTAGTGGTCAGGGATTATGGCAGTTTTAGACCAAAACAGCTGGAGAAGCAAAGATTCTCCACATCCAGTTTAGGGGAAAGACGTTTCTTTCAAATGTGATAATATTTGATCTCATATAATGCTTCGTACAGGTGTCCAAATGAATTTGCAATGCTCAGTAGCTCACAAAATTTGATTGTGATGATGCCCATATCTAGATAATTGAATTGTGATCCATTGGTAGTCTCAAAAGGGCCCTGGGAAAGATGAGAAATTCTTTCAATTCACAGGTTTCTTACATGATACAAGCACCCAAGTGAAGGATTATATATATACCTGGATTAACTAGGGGTTGAATATTTTCAGGAACCAAAAAATGCACTTATCGGAGTGTCCATCCTTTCACTGGTGGATATGAGGAGTCACTGCTGCCTTCTGAGCTGGATACTGGAATAGACTATACCAGCCTTTCTCAACCTTTTTATCCTGGAGGAACCCTTGAAATAATTTTCAGATCTCAGGAAACCCCTGCATAAACGTTACTTATATACTACTATTGCTCCTCCCTCCGCAAGCACAATCTCTTGAGGAATCCCTAGCAACCTCTTGGGGAACCCTAGGGTTTCAGGGGACCCTGGTTGAAAAACACTCGTTGTCTATGCAGAGTGAACGGTTGTCCATGCAGGCACACTATTCCTTGGAAACACTTTTTAGTTCTTCCAAAGCTTAGTGTGAGGTGGGTGAACCCTTACATTATTTCTCAGCTTGGATTAGGAGAAAAAGGACAGGAAGAAATCTAATGTCACATGGTACTTTAGGGATTTCCAGAGGGCTGTCAGAATCAGACCTCATGGTTTTCCCAGGTTAGGAGGAGCAAAGTTGTAATTACCCCAAATTTTGGTTAGCTAGCAAAGTTGCCAAAAGGTATGGAATGGAACCCATGGTATCATTATACCATTTGTTCACTCTTTAATTGGCACCATCTCCTTGTATGAAGGAGTCCATCTCAAGTTAAAACTGAAACCATACCACTGAGGTATTGGCTCTAATTCCACCTATACTGTTATATAATGTAACTTAAATTTTAGTCAAGTCTTTTTGTCTACAGCCTGAATTGCTACAGCCTGCCCGTACATGTTGTATAGTGTTGTTGTGTGTCCCATTATGTGAGACTACTTTCTATCTTCAGACATACTCAGATATTAGTATAAATAAGGTAGGTTATGTTAATCACAGAAGCACTAATTTCACATAGCTGATTAGACTTATACTTTCTCATTTTGTGTTTATCTGCTGCCTTTTATCAGGTGCTCATTAATGAGTGAAGAATCAAAAGATTGGGACAGTGGCCAAGAAGCAATGGAGAATAAAAGTTTGGAAGCATCCTCATCAGACTTAAAGTTAGTGGCCCACCCAAGAGCAAAAAGTAAAGTTTGGAAGTACTTTGGCTTTGATACCAATGCAGAAGGATGTATATTACAGTGGAAGAAAATCTACTGTCGCATTTGCATGGCACAGATTGCCTACTCGGGAAATACATCCAACCTCTCTTACCATCTTGAAAAGAATCATCCAGACGAGTTCTGTGAATTTGTGAAAAGTAACACTGAGCAAATGAGAGAGGCCTTTGCAACTGCTTTCTCAAAACTAAAGCCAGAATCATCTCAGCAGGTTGCTCAGGATAACTTAATTATGAAGACATGTCATAGTTATGAGAATAAAAAGCATCAGGAATTGACATCAGCGGTGGTTAGCTTAATATGCGAGGGCTTGTACCCCCCTTCTATTGTAGATGAGCCCACCTTCAAGAATCTCTTAAGAATAGCTGACCCCCGATATGAACTTCCGTGCAGAAAGTATTTCTGTACAAAAGCAATTCCTGAAAAATACAGTACAGTTAGGGACATTGTGTTAAAAGAACTGACTGATGTCCTGTGGTGTGGCATATCTGTTGATATGTGGAGAAGTGAAAACCAGAATAGATCCTATGTAACACTGACAGTACACTTTCTCAATAATGGCTCTTCCAGCTGCCTGGCTGTTAATTCCCGTTGCTTAAAAACATTTGAAGTGCCAGAGGAAAATACTGCAGAAACCATCACACGAGTCCTTTATGAGATATTCATTGAATGGGGAATCAATACAAAGGTTTTTGGTGCAACAACAGACTATGGGAAAGACATAGTGAAAGCTTGCTCACTTTTGGACATCCCAGTACATATGCCATGCTTGGGACAGACTTTTAATGTGGGTATACAGCAAGCTTTTCAGCTTCCCAAGTTGTCTGGTGTCCTGTGCAGATGTCGAAAACTGGTGGAATATTTCCAGCAGTCAGCAGTAGCCATGTACATGTTAGGTGAGAAACAGAAGCAGCAGAACACTTCGCACTGCATGCTTGTGAGTGACCGTGTTTCCTGGTGGGGAAGCACACTTGCCATGTTGCAACGTCTTAAAGAGCAACAGTTTGTAATTGCTTCAGTTCTTGTGGAGGACAGCAATAATCACCATCTGATGTTGGAAGCCAGTGAATGGAATACAGTTGAAGGCCTGGTAGAATTACTGCAACCATTCAAGCAGGTTGCTGAGATGATGTCAGCTTCCAAGTACCCAACAATAAGTATGGTGAAACCCCTCCTTCACATGTTGCTGAATACAACGTTAAACATAAAGGAAAATGATCTGAAAGAAATCAGTATGGCAAAGGAAGTGATAGCCAAAGAATTATCTACAACGTACCAGCATACACCCGAGATAGACATGTTTCTTAATGTTGCAACTTTCTTGGACCCAAGGTACAAGAAACTGCCCTTTCTTTCAGCATTTGAGAGGCAGCAGGTAGAAAACAGAGTGGTAGAAGAAGCAAAAAGTCTTCTGGAGAAAGTAAAAGAGAGCAAAGTGAAAACTGAAGAGCAGTTTTTTTCAGTGGCTGAAGAGCCCCCAGTGAAAAAAATTGTAATTGGCTCCACCCCTCCTCCTACCAGTGCCATCAATAACATGCTTGCAGAAATCTTTTGCCAGACAGGTGGTGTTGAAGACCAAGAGGAATGGCATGCTCAGGTTATTGAGGAATTGAGCAATTTCAAGTCTCAGAAAGTCCTCGGGCTAAATGAAGATCCACTCAAGTGGTGGTCAGACAGGCATGCTTTATTTCCTGTTTTGCCAAAGGTTCTTCAGAAATACTGGTGCATTGTGGCCACGAGAGTGTTTCCTGAGCGTCTTTTTGGTTCTTCTGCTAATGTTGTTGGGGCAAAGAGAAACCGGTTAGCCCCAGCTCATGTAGATGAACAGATCTTTCTGTATGAGAACACCCGCAATGTGTCAGAAGCTGAGCCTGATGAAGAGGATGAGGGAGAATGGGGCTTGGAACAGGACCATATTATTAATTTAAGTGACACAACAAATGTAAACAGTAATTTCTTTAATATGAGAGACAGTGGCTTCATATAGATGGAATACTTAATGGTCCTTTGGATGTTTACCAAAACCACCCAAATTGTCATGATAAGAATGCTGTAAATACTGAATGGTTATAACATAGCCTTGTTTTGTGTGTACTGTGAGCATATGTGAGTGTGGCTGCTTCCCTCAGGAGTGTGATGTGTTACTCCAAGAAACTGAAACAGGTATAACAATGTCAAGAACACAGATTCAGGAGTGCTTTAAAACATGTTCACTGTCCTCATTGACTTAGGAACAGGATGCATAAATAAAATAGTAACTTTTTTTTATTTTTTTTAATTTTTTTTTAAAAAAGGGAAAAAACAGCAGAATTATAAAACAAAGCGCTATCAATCATCTTCAAAACCATACATAGTGATGTTAGGTCAAAGTATACATTGAATAATTACATTCAGTTTTGAAGGTTGGAAATATAGATCAAAACAAAGTTGAAAAGTACAGATTAAATTTTTTCTTTTCCTTTTTTATTTAAATTTAAATTTAAATCGAGCTTCCAGCCCGGCTTACCTGAGTTATTGCTAGTTCTTAAAATGCGGTCAGAATCACTCCATATATTATGGTAGTTTCCCTAAGTGATCAAGTTTAAACTTAACCTTAGGAATTCAATAAGTATAATCTTTGGTTCTCCCTCCTCGATACTCTCTCACTCTCTCTTCCCTCCTTTCTCTTTTTCCTCCCCCTTCTCTCCATTTTCCTCAAATTTGTTGCAATCTTGCCATGCTGCTCCATTTATTTGCAAAGTATGACGATACTGTTGCCCAATCATTTATGTAATTCTCCATTGTTTTCTCTTTTAATCTCATGGTTAACTGGTCCATGTGCATGATTTCATATAGTTTTAATAACCACTCTTCCACTGTGGGACAATATTTCTGTTTCCACACCTTTGCAAAAGTCAGCCTGGCTGATACAATCATATAGAAAAGGGGTTTTTCAAAGTCTTTTCCTATCCTTTCATCCACCATGCCTAATAAGAACGTCTCAAGTTTCCATGGGATATCTATCTGAAGTATTTCAACAATGGTGCATTTCACATTTTTCCAGAATTTAACAGCCTCTTTACAGTTCCACCAAATACGGTAAAATGTACCGTTTTTTTCTCCGCATTTCCAACAGGAGCCGTTGACACCTTTATACATCATTGCTAATTTATGAGGAGAGAGATGCCAGCAAAAATACATTTTGTATATGTTCTCTCTTATATTTTGGCTTAGAGATGTTTTCATCTGAATTGTCCATAATTTTTTCCAGTTTTCTAAGTCGATTGGATGTCCTATATTTTGGGCCCATGCAATCATGTTTGTTTTTATAGTTTCTTCTTCTGTGTCCCACTTCAGCAGTAGATTATAGAATCTAGTTATCATATTCTTGTTACCAGCTTCTATTATGGCCTCCCATTCTGATTTTTTTGTTGTGATCCCAGATAGTTTACAGTCCATTTTATATCTTTCTTTCAACTGTCTGTATAAGTACCAATGGCAATCAAGGTTATTATTTTTCAGCTCTTCCTGTGACTTCATTGCATGGAGGTCGTCCCTTATGTTTAAGATATCATAATATCTTATCCATTGGTGTGTTGGGATCCCTTCTTTATTAAAAAACGCTTCGTGTGGTGAGGCCCAAGTGGGAATTTGAGAGAATAATCTGTTCTGTACCTTCTTCCAGCTTTTAAGCAGCGCCCTTCTAAGGCAGTTATCGTGAAGCTCTTTATTTATTTTATCTTTGTTGTAAAAAAGGTACGCATGCCAACCATAGCGGTTGCCTGCGCCCTCAATCGCCAAGAGTTTCTCATTTTCTAGCGTCGCCCATTCTTGGATCCATGTTAGACATGAGGCTTCGTGGTATAACCTAAGGTTCGGCAGGCCTAAGCCTCCTCTTTCTTTAGTATCCTGTAGTACTTTCATTTTCATTCTGGGTTTCTTCCCTGACCAGATAAATTTAGATAGATCAGACTGCCATTCTTTAAACACCTTTTGCGATATGATTATTGGAATTGATTGGAACAAAAATATTAATCTTGGCAAGATGTTAATTTTAATAGCACTGATTCTTCCCAACAGGGATAAATGTAGGTTCCGCCAGTTAGCCATATCTTTTTTCACTTGCGTCCAAATCTTTTTGTAATTATTTTCAAAAAGGTTGGAATTTCTATTTGTAAGCTTGATGCCCAGATATTTCACCTGATTCGCTAATTTAAATCCGGTTTCAGATTTTAGAAAGGCTTCTTCTTTTTTTGAGATATTTTTTGTCAGGATCATTGTTTTCTCTTTATTAATTTTCAGCCCAGTCAGGTTTTCGAAATTTTTAAATATATCCATCATATATGGGACCTCTTCTTGTGGCTCACCCAATGATAGTACCAAGTCATCGGTGTACATTTTTAATTTAAATCTGTATTTTTTGATTCTAATTCCCTTGATCTTGTCTTCTTGGTTTATCTTTATACTTAGTAGTTCCATAACAAGCAGGAACAGCAACGGCAAGAGGGGGCAGCCTTGCCTCGTACCCTTTGATATTTGTATTTCTTCAGTTTTTTTCTCCATTAATTACTATTCTAGCATTTTGCCTTTGATATATAGATTCGATCCAATTGATAAACTTCTGACCAGCTCCTATCTTCTTCAGAGTTTCGAAAATAGTAACTTTTTAAACAGTTGCTCAGTTTTTCTTTTGCTATAGAGAAATCTCATGAATCAACATCCTGAATGGGCCAGCTTAATAGAGGATCTTAATCACTTGCAAAGCCTATTTGATACAGGGTTTCAAAGTTTTAAAAGCTTTGATTTAAAAGTGTCTATGTATTTAAATATTTAAAGCTTTTTAAAGGTCAGATCATCAAGCATTATTATATAAAGGACCTAATCTTAATTACTTGCTTCACATGTTACTTTCCCCATCAGCATAATTTCTTAATAACAGGATGACAACCAAGGCTATCGACACGATCGCTCCCAAGCGTCCTTTCCAACCCGCTCCAAACCGTTAGCCATGGTATACAACAGAGTTTAGGAAAATGAAGCGGGTTGGACAATGACTAGAGCGCAACTGGCGGAAAACTCGATTCTTATCTGACAGGACTCATCATAGGAACTTTCTTTGGTCCTATCGAGAGGCAATATGTGCAGCGCAGAGATCCTTCTCCTCTGCACGTATTGCGTCTGCAGAGTCCCGTCCAGCAGAACTGTTTAGGGTGGTAAGGGAGATGACGCAGGATATTCCTGCGCAGAACCCGTTGCTTAACCCAACGACAGCCTGCTGTGACACATTTAACAATTTCTTTGCTGATAAAATCTCTCAGATAAGAGCCAACTTAGATGCCAGTAACTTGACAGAAACAATTGATGAGGTGTCCAGCAACTCTGTTGATGTAAGTTTACTGGATGAATTTCAATCTGTGAGTACCAAGGATGTGGACAAGCTACTTGGTAGGGTGAAGAAGACGACCTGCCCTCTCGATCCTTGCCCTTCATGGCTGGCCCTCCAGGGGGGGAATGCCTTGATGGTGTTCCTTAAGGACATCATCAATGCATCCCTCAGAGAAGGGTGTGTTCCATCTTGTTTAAAGGAAGCAGCCGTTAGGCCGCTCCTGAAAATATCTTCCCTTGACCCCCTGGACATGAACAACTATAGGCCGGTTTCTATGTTACCATTCTTGAGCAAAGTGATCGAGAGCGCAGTTGTGCTTCAACTCCAAGTGGTCTTGGATGAAACCGATTATCTAGACCCATTTCAAACTGGCTTTAGGACGGGATTTGGAGTTGAGACTGCCATGGTTGCCTTAACCGACGACCTGCGTCTAAGCATCGATGGGTAGTGTGACCTTGTTGGTGCTTTTAGACATCTCAGCGGCTTTCGATATGAGAGATCATAGCATCCTCTTGGATCGCTTGCGTGGGTTAGGAATCGGAGGCACTGCGCTCCAGTGATTCCGGTCCTTCCTCTCAGGCAGGTCCCAGAGGGTGTTGCTCAGAGACAGCTGCTCCAGCAGAAACGAGCTTACTTGTGGTGTTCCGCAGGGTGCCATCCTGTCCCCAATGCTGTTTAACATCTGTGTGAAGCCGCTGGGTGAGATTATTCAGAGTTATGGGGCTGGGTGTTAACAGTACGCTGATGACGCCCAGATATATTTCTCCTTGTCCCGATCATCGGCCTCGAATTCCGATGGCGTCTCTCCTCTTTAATGACTGTCTTAAAGCAGTAATGGTCTTGATGAGGAAAAACAGATTGAGCTTAAATCCAGACAAAATGGAGGTGCTCGCAGTAGCGGCCCCAAAACCAGGAGTTGGGTTGCAACCTCCAGTCCTGGACGGGGTCACACTCTCCGTTAAGGACTGTGTTCGTAGTCTGGGGGTACTCCTTGATTCATCGCTTCAGATGACGAGTCAGGTGAATGCGACAGTCAGGAGCACCTGTTATCAGCTTCGGCTGATATGCCACTTGCACCATTTCCTGGAAGTAAAGGACCTCGAGACTGTGGTGCATGCACTGATAACCTCTTGTCTAGATTTCTGCAATGTGCTCTACATGGGGCTGCCCTCATGCTTGGTCTGGGAACTTCAGTTGGTACAAAATATGGCAGCCAGAGTGGTCTCGGGAACATCTTGGAGAGACCATATAACTCCAGTATTAAAATCTCTCCACTGGCTGGCTATTAGTTTCTGGGCCCAGTATAAGGTGTTGGTTATTACCTTTAAAGCCCTAAATGGCTTGGGTCCAACTTATCTCTGGAACCGCCTCCTCCCATACAATCCTCCCCGTGCACTCCTGTCCTCTGGGAGGAATTTGCTTCAACCACAAAAATCTAGGCTGTCTGCAACCTCCCAGAGGGCTTTTTTGGTAATTGCCCCCAAATTGTGGAATGACCTGCCGAACGAGATCTGTCAGATGACAAGCCTGAGTAGCTTTAAAAAAGCACTAAAGACGGATCTCTTTCGGCAGGCCTTACCTAATTAGATCCCGGCCTCGGGATTCTGGCCTCTTTTAGTCCGCTGGCTATTGTATTTATTGTTTTTAAATGTGATTTTAGACAGTTGCTTTTAATTTATATTTGTTTAATATTTTTTATGGGGGAGGGTGGGGGTGGGGGGTGTTTAGGGATTTTTATCTGTATTGTATTTTAATTTTTGTAAGCCGCCCCAATTGTTTTAACAGAGGGGCGGGGTATAAATAATAATAATAATAATAATAATAACAATAATTATTATGCCAGTGGCAATGTTGGAGGCTTTTATTTCTTTTTTGCCCTGCCCTCTTGGATGTAATAGAGTCCTGGTAAACATACTTGGTTGTGCTTTCTCTCCAGAAGCCCTGGTCAGAGAAGGTCACATAAAGGGACTGTAATATGTGCCTGCAAATAATTACATAAGCAAAGTTGTGCTGCTGACTGCCACAGTACAAAATGGAACATAATGAATTTGTACATATGTTACAGAGATGCTACTCAGGCATTATAAGTAGATACTGTAGTATATCCTTCAGTGTTGATGTTTAGGGAAGGCTGAGTGCTTGATTCTTCACCTTACCTTTTAGCCAAGAGTGAATTTGTGTTCCCAAAATATGATTGGTTACAAGCAAATGCATAATTCAGCATGCTTAGGCTGAGGCATTTCAGTGGGCCTAAGCATGCTTATTTTTTTGTTGGACCTTAACTGTAATGTCTCTGACCATGATATTATTTTACCTTAATAGGCAGTGGGACTGCCAGTGTGATTTGGAGTTTGGCTTTTCTCTAGTTTGGGTGTTGGACTAGGACTCTAGAAGCCAGGGTTTGAATCCCCACTCAGCCATGGAAATACACTGGATGACCTTCAGCAAATGACTCTCTCTCTCGGCCTCAGAGGAAGGCAAAGACACCCCCCTCTGAACAAATCTTGCCAAGAAAACCCCATGGTAGAGCCGTCTTATGGTCGCCATACATCGGAAATGACTTGAAAGCACACAGCAACAACAACAAAACAGCAACAACAGGCAATTGAGAGCAGACTTCTAGATTTTTAATCAAAGGTCATACTATGGATGAAGCCCATTTTAAAAATAGGAATACAGCAACATACCTGTGTTTGGAAATGTTTTTTTGTTGCTGTCTTTCCTGACTTCACAGACACTCTTGTACAATTACAGTAGGCCTTCCGTATCTGCTGGGGTTTGGTTCCAGGTTATAAAAATCCATCAGTGCTCAAGTCCCGTTATATACAATGATGTAGTAAAATGGTGTCCCTTATATAAAATGGTGAACATTTAAGTTTTGCTTTTTGGATTTCTCCACCTGAATGTTCCCGAGCCATGGTTGGTTGACTCCATGGATGCAGAACCCATGGATACAGAGGGCTGACTGTATTCCTGCTGAAATTCTGTATATTTTCACAGAATTTTGAGCTTTATGTTTAGCTTTTTATTAGTTGCTTCTGTTTCAAAATACTGTCCTGACTCTGATGTAATGTCAAATCACAGTTTTATCCTTCTCAGAATGGGCCATGTTCATGTATTCCTTCAGTCTCTTCCACCACTGATTGGAAGTTTATACAAGTTTTGTATAAAAACTGTTTCTTTTTATGTCTGAAGTGAAGTGAAGAAAGTGTTGTTTGTTTTAACAGGAAGTAGTTTGAACAAGTGGTCTGTGATTTCCCATTCTGTTTTTTTCCAAGAAGAGTTAGAGGGAACCACAGTTCTAAATTCATATGTAACATATGATGGCTTGTGAAAAAGTAAAAATGGAAGATTTTAGTTTCCTTCCCTCATTTCTAAAGGAAGAGGTGCATGAGACTGGGGCTGTCAGTGGCAGATTCAGATAGGCATACTTTAACCTTATGTCACAATTGAGCTAATGGTTGCTTGCTGTTAATGAGAAGAAAATTGGCTTGTATTTTCTATTATTATTATTATTATTATTATTATTATTATGAATCAGTAAAAACAATGGTTAATTTGGAGGAAGCTGGCATGTCTGCAGGGCTGATGGATGCTTGTGATCTTCATTTTATGTTTGTTTGTGTGTGCAAGTTTGTGTGTTTTACTTAACCAGGTTGCTAATGCTTTGAAAGGTACTTTCTGCTGATCAGCTGTGTGTGCTGTTTTGATTTCACTCCAATATTATCTATTGATGGTCCTTTCAGGGCAAATATTGATAATTGGTCTTCTGGACCTCTCAGTGTCTTTCGATACCATCGACCATGGTATCCTTCTGGAACACCTGAGGGAATTGAGCATTGGGGGCACTGTGCTTCAGTGTTTCCGGTCCTATATCTTGAGTAGATTCCAGATGGTGATACTTGGGGATAGCTGCTCCTCTAGGAAGGAGCTTACATGTGGTGTCCCACAAGCCACCATGCTCTCCTCACCACTGTTTAATATTTACATGAAACCACTGGGAGAGATCATCTGGAGGCATGGGGCAGGCTGTTGTCACTATGTTGATGACACCCAAATATATTTCTCTATGCCTCTGGCAACAGCTGCAACTAAGGATAGTGTGTCTTCACTGGATGCATGCCTTGGGGCAGTAATGGACTGGATGAGGAAACACGAACTGAAGCTGAATCCGGAAAAGACAGAGGTACTTACTGTTAAGTCTCCCAAATTGGGTCTGGAGGTGTTTCAACCCATTCTGGATGGGGTTACACTCCCCCTGAAAGACTGTGTTCGCAGCCTGGGAGTGCTCCTGGATCTGTCACTAAGGTGACAGCACAGGTAGCTGCGATGGCCAGGAGTGCTTACTGTCAGTTTTGGCTGATATGCCAGCTGCACCCCTTCTTAGAATTGGAAGATTTAAAGATGGTAGTACATGTGCTGGTAACTTCAAGGCTTGACTTCTGTAATGCGCTCTACATGGGGCTACCTTTGTGTCTTCTCTGTAAACTTCAATTGGTTCAAAATAATGGCAGCTAGGTTGGTCACCGGAACATCTAGGGGTGACCATATTACACCAATATTAAAATCTCTTCGCTGGCTGCCAATTAGTTTCCGGGCAAGGTATAAAGTGTTGGTTATTATCTTTAAAGCCCTTTATGGCTTGGGGCCAGGCTACCTGTGGCATCACCTTCTCCCATATAATCCACCCTGTGCCCTTACATCCTCTGGGAAAAATTTACTTCAGACAATTAGAACTAGGCTGGCCACGGTCACGGTCACCCAGAGGAACTTCTCTGCTACTGCTACCAGATTGTGGAATGGCCTGCTAGAGAAGATCCGATACCTTGATTATTTGGATGCTTTTAAGAAGGCTGTTAAGACCTTTTTCAGCAGGCCTTCCCAGATCAGGTTGGATGTTCGGCTACCACTTGTCTATTCTCTACTTTGTTACTCTCTATACTCCATTATATGCCTTTCTCCATTTTAAGTTTATTTTAATATCTGAATTTTATATTTTAAAAATTTGAATTAATTTATTACTGTATAGCTGTTTTAATGATATTATTTGACTATTTGTGCTGGATTGTTGTTTAATGTTTTATATGATGTTTGCCGCCCCAATCCTGATTGGAGAGGTGGGATAATAATAATAATAATAATAATAATAAGTGAAGCATGGTATAAACCAGGGGTAGGAAAAGTACACCTTTCAGGCTCTTTGCAGTCCTCAGCCATCCAAACTCACTGGACTCCCCTTTTTCTCCCCTCCTCAAGAGTGGTACTTCATCTTTGAAATCATTTGCAGGTCTGCCCTGTTTAACGCTAAGAACTCTAGCCAAGATACTGCGTCAGACACAGAGCCACAATGTTGTGGCTACGATGTTTCTCCCAATCTCACCCTCAAAACCCATCTTAAAATCCAGCCAGCTGCACAGAGAGATAGAATTCTGTAATACTGGTAAGCTGAGCACTGAAGAGGATGCATTTAGCCCCTGCCTGCCAGCAATCACCAAGCAGAAGCTGGGACCTCCTGTTGAAATTCATTCTCATGCTTCTGGAGGGCTGGATGTATCATCCTGTCTGGATTTTAAGGAGGTTTCAGGGGCATTTATGATTGTAGCACAGTACCACAATTGTAAATGTGAATTAGAAACAGTTATAAAGTTGTAAGCCTAGCTTCTGACATGGTAACTAACAGAATGCCAGCTCCCATGTTTTTCAAAACCAGATGTGGACTTCTGGACAGATCAATTTTTTTGTCCTTTTTTTGGCAGCTCATGCAGCCTTCAAGGAGTCCCAGGGCAGGACTTTGGATCCCCAGACCAACCACACTTTCCCACTTCTTCTATTAATCTACTCATACTTCTGTAACAGATCTGTGTTCTCCCATCAAGAGCCAGTTGTACAAATTGCTCTTATGTCGTATGTATAGGTAAGACAAAAATCTGGTTGTTTATGTTAGTTCAGTATTACAAAAATGTATAGGATGTCCAGCTCAGGGGAGAGATTTTGTTCATGTGAGTTTACAAAACTGGCATTTCAGCATTTTGTAGTGGTCATCAAATCTATTAAATTTCTGAGACAGCTTAAAACTTTTGATTATTTTGAAGACATAACACACAGTTTTCATTTACTAGAGAATCAAGCCATAGTACCATGAATAGTTGTGCCCTTTTAACCCTTAACATACTTTACAAACAATTCTGCTCATAGGAAGAGACATCTGTTGCTATGTTTAAATAACTTTCATCAACTGTTTTGTTCTGCATTGATAATATCCTCAAGAATACACTTTACAGAGTTTCCCAGAGCCCTGTTTGCCAAAGAGAGGATGGATACTGTATGTAGAAAAGAGGGCAGAAGAGCTGTGATATGTAGTGCATGTGCACATACAAGTATTTATCTGTATACTAATGCATACAGAGATTGGCTGTATCCACACTGCATGGTTATAGCTGTTTCATATCACTTTAATTGCCATGGCTTCACCCTACAGAATCTGGAATTTTTAGTTTGCTGTGGTAGTTAGAATTCTCTGTTAGGAATTTCTAGTGCTAAAGTTCAGGGGGAGATGCTGTAGCGATCACCAGCAGATAATTCTAAGTACCTCAACAAATTGAAAAACTGACTAAATACCCTAAAGGCACCAGATCCTGCCTGACCTTAGAAGCTAAAAAGGGTCAGTTTAGCTTAGTACTTGGATGCCAGACTGCCAATGAATACCATGTACTGTAGGCTGTATTTCAGAGGAAGGACTGGCAAAACTGTCTCTGAGTATTCCTTGCCTAAGAAAAACCCTATGAAATTCATGGAGGTTGCCATAAGTCGACAGAAGACTTGAAGGCATATACACGCACTTGCACCCTCCAAACTAATAACCAAGGATTCCATAGGATGGAAATATGATTGTTAAAGTGGTATAAAACTGGTATAACATACCCCATGTTACCTTACTTGACAGTGAACTTCCATTCTGGAAGGTTCCTCTATCAGTATAGATTTAAGGCACTTCTTTTAAAAACTGCAGAGGTGTCTGCTGCACAGCATAAACATTCTTATGTAACCACCATATACCGCTCAGATCAGTTGAACTTCTCAGTGTCTGCTCGAATATGAACTCATAGTGTAGACCTTAAATATAGATAGATATATCCAAAGAAAGAGCAATATTTCTGTAAAATGGTCTAGAGTGATATGTTAATTTTTGTAATTTATATGCCATCTAATTTGCACTAATCTTAGCATTTTGTGATTCTCAGCTGGTAGCTGAAGGTACGAGGAAAGTGCATGATGATATAGGGATGTTAATCTCACTTGAATAAAGGTGCATCTTGCTGAATCTTAAATCCGTGTAACTTAAACACAAATGTAATAAACATAGGCTGTTGTAAAGTATATTTATTACACTTCAATGAAATAAATAACTTCTGCTTATTACTAATTTTCCTCTACTTGCACTGAGTAAAACACTATGAGACTACAGACCATACTTTTACTGTATCCCATTTCTGGCACAGATAGTGAAGTTCATCAGACTGATGGTTGACTTACATATGTTTGCTTTTCCCCACAGTTAACTTTGCCAGTGGCCCTAGATCTCCTTGAAACAGAGGGAGCTGTTTTACTCTGACCACTGATCTATATACAGTGGGCCCTTGTTATCCACTAGGGTTTGGTTTCATGACCCCCCCCCCGATACCAAAGTCTGTGGATGCTCAAGTCCCCGTTTATACAATGGTGTAATAAAATGGTTTCCTTTATATAAAATGGCAAAAATCAAGGTTTGCTTTTTGGATTCCCCCCCTGGAATATTTCCAAGCCCTGGATGGTTGAATCCATGCATACAGAATCCGTGGATACAGAAGGCTGACTGTGGTCCAAACTGTCTCCACTGAAAAGCTGCTGTTAGTCAGAAAACTCAGGTGCTGCATAGCTGTCTGAGATAATTTGAGATTGCAATGCAAAACATAATGTTCTTCCAGTAAACTTTAGTTCTCCAAAGTTGTATTCCCAAAGTTGTAAATTGGCAGCTAGCTTATTTCTAATTCCAGAATTAGTTCTGTATTGCCTCCTCTTATCAGCTCACAACCCTTATCTTTCTAAAGTTCCTTTTAATTTTTTTTCAGAGTCTGATCTCCTAGTTGTTCCATTTCAGCCCCTGGAATGGCATTTCACCTTGATTTGTGCTCTAAATTCCAGGCTTCTTGTGATTGGTAATTGAAATTTCATTATACAAAACGATACTGGAATATTGTGATAAGCAGGTAGATTAAAAATGGGTGTAAGCATAGAAGTACAGCTTTAAACACTTGCCAACAGAAAGTAGTTGGAACATTAATATAACAGTGACAGTTTATCTCTTTATATTCTCCAGCTAGAAGAGTTCTAGAAGCTTACATGTATACACAAGGGCATAAGAGTATCTTAGAACATATACAAATATGGAGATAGCACTGTATTAGAATTCAAAGCTACTTTAAAAGCCATCCTTTACAACATGATACTTTGCCTAGTTAGCTTTTTCCACTAACAGGATAGCTTCTATCAGCAGAACAGGAATTTCCATTTCTCCATGCAGTCTGTACAGGAAAATTGGGAGATTCTTTGGAATATATATGTGCTGTGGTGGAAAGTGGAGTAGAGGATGATAAAGTCCACAGAAATCTACTTGCATGATGCTGGATTTCCCCCCTTGCCATTATGTACATCGTCCTTCATTTCTATCAAGCTTGTTCGAGGCTGTGCTCTTTTGACACAAATAGAAGTTGCCTGGAAGTAGTGGCTGGTGTAAGCATAGAAGTATGTAGGTTTGGATCCAGTAATGCTGACTTTACTTGGGCATAACACATAACTAAATGTCTTGCTCTGGTTCTAATGCATGATTTTTTTTAAACTATCACACTGTTTCTGCTTCCTCAGAAGTTATCTGCCATAAAAACAACCTGCCCCTGGATGAGCTCCACTTTGATTTCATTCCAAAGCACTTCTGTTGTTTTAAGATTTTTGGTATCCAAAATAAAAATTGCAGATGATCAAAATGACATGTTTTGGTAATGTAAAGCCATTAGGAATCTTACCTGCTTTGTGTGATTATTTAATGTTTGTGTGTATCCATTATTTAATAAACCATAAAAACTGTTCATAACTTCAGCCTCAAAGAAAAATCTTTCAGCAGCACATTCCTGAAGTCTCCTGATTCTACAGTACACTGGGATACATGTATATTTCTTTTAACTGTTCTCCTATACAAGACAGGTAAACTAGATGTTATATGGTTCTTGAAGGAAGAGTCAACCTGAAACTTATTGCTAAGCATACGATTGTACTGCTGCTTCTCTTGCTTTTAACTATTCCAGAAAAGATGGTAACACCTTTGAGTTTAGGTATCTCAAAGGTGAGCAATTGTCAGCGGTTACCAGCTGCATTCCCGCCCCTGAGACCTTGGAAGGCTACATCCTGGGAGGAAAACAAATTATTCATTCATTCATTCATTTATTAATTTCATTTGTATACTGCCTTTCTCCCAGAGTGGGAACCAAGATAGCTGCCAGAAAGAGTCCATTAAAAAACCTTCACAATAAAATTCAAAAACAATTAAAATCACCACATCAAACAGTATAAAATCATTTTAAAATCATAAGTTAAAAAGATAAAACATCGCGATAAGAAGCTCTCCTGCATATACAGTTGTCCCTTTGTATTCCCTGGGGGTTGGTTCCAGGACACCCTGTGGATACCAAAATCCGTGAATACTCAAGTCCCATTATATGCAATGGCATAGCAAAATGGTCTCCCGTATGTAAGATGGCAAAATCAAGGTTTGCTTTTTGGAATTAAAGACTATTTCAAGCCGTGAATACTTAAATCTGTGGATGCTAAATCCGTGGATTCAAAACCACAGAGAACAAACCACTGTAAAGTTAACTGTATTAGCTTTATTTTTTCAAGTTTTTCCAGCTTGTTTTCTTTCCGAATTTACTTTATTCTAATTTACTAATTAGAAATTTACTAATTTTCTTTCCTAATTTCAGAGAGGGAGAGAGAGCGAGACTGTGGTCAAATATTAAAGGGGGGAGGAGTTTATCTCAGCTGATGTTCATTGTTTGGCAATAAAGAAAGAAACAATTAAAGCCATTGGGCACAAACACAATGCCAGTCACTGCCACACTGGTGGGGATGACTTGCTAGTCCCCCACATCAGATAGCTTAAGAAGCACTGTTCTATGGGATGTGCGCAGTGCAGGGGAGACAAAAAATGCACCCTACAACCACAAGAGGCAATGGGGGCATTTGGGAGCAGTGACTGCTCCCACCCTCTGGAACTTCTTCTGCAAGAGGCTAAGGTGGCTGGTGCCCTCCCTGCTTTCCTTTCACCCTCAGGCAAAGACCTTTTTATTTCAGCAGGCTTTTCATGTACAGTTGTCCCTCCTTTCCTTCCTTCTCCCAGCCTCAGGCTTCAAGGGGCTGGAGGCAAACCACAAATAACCAGACCATTGAATGTCAAACCTGTGAATGTAAAGGGCTGACTGTATTGATGACCAGGGTTTGTGAAGGTGTGTCATTCTTAGGGTCGCCTTATAACAACTTTGAGTAGCACCTTGAGGAAAGGAAGAGCAACAGAAACCTCAGTTGCAAAGAGCCCCTAAAATCTGCTTCTTTGTGGGGTTTGAGAGACTCTGCAAAGAAGATTTTTCCTCTGCTTTCCCCTGGCACTTAGCACTTCAGCATGGTGCTGGGAGAAGGTAGGGCAGCATACAACTCTGTTGCAAATCCCCGAAAGCCTGCCTCTTCATAGGGTTTAGGAGACTTTGCAAAGGAGATTTCTTCTCTCTGCCTCTCCCGAGCACTTAACACAGCATCATGGGGCTTCCAGAAGCAGGTCGGTGACTGAGAGACCTGCCTGCCAGGCCCACATTCTTGGTACTCCCCCGCCTCCAGCTCCCTGCTTCACAAGCCTGAGGAGCCCTTCTGGGGAGCTCTGTCTCCACCTCCACTGTACTTTAAGTATGCACATTTTTTCACTTTCACAGGGGTCCTAACCTCTGTGAATGTGGAGGGCCGACTGTCGTTCTACTCTAGTCTTGCAGAGTAGGGGTTGCGGTTTCCTTGACTAAATTTAAAATCTGAGTTAATTAAAAATATGATTTAAATAAAAGCAACTTTGGACATCTCATGACATGGCATGACTCAATGGAAAAGACAATGCTACAGAAAGTGGTAGGCAGTAGGAAGGTACAGATAGATTGATTCAAACATTCTTTACTGAACTCATTAAGCACTAGATGATGTTATTCTTTTACTTATCTAGCATGAAAAAGAGGTGATTCAAAACTTTTAAGCTAAGTAGTGTTCAGTTTCAGCTCTTGAAAGAAGAATTGAAGAAACCAATTCAGAATCCAGTTCAACAACCATCACAAAATAAAAAGGGTACAAAATTGTAACGTCAAACTATATATCCCAGGATTCCACAGGATAGATCCACATCAGTTAAAGTGGAATCATAGTGCTATAACTGTAGTGTGAGAAGGCCCTGGAAGAGTCTGGAGTACCTCATTTCTGCATAGAAATCATTCTGGCTTCTCAAGGAAGACAGTGCTTCCTCATTATGATGAAGATCTAAGTAGTGCGGTTCGAAAGTTTTTCAGCATCCTTAAAGCTTATGCCAGAAACTGCTGATAGTGTTATTTTGTAGACATTCAGGTCCCATCTACACAATGAAAAATGACACATACTTATTCGAAAGACCAGCGATCTGTAGAGACCGCCGTTTGAATAAATACGTGTCATCCAGAGGGGGCCCACGCAAAACTTACCTTTTAGTATGTGTCTGACAGATCTGGGGCTTCCTATGGACTGGCTGGATAAATCTGTATGGCTTTCAAACGTTCCTTTGTGTATACACTCCTGTTTGTACACATACGAACAGGCAGTGCAATTTGACTGGCTGGCCAAGCAAAGGGGGTGGGGTTAAAAAGGAGGTGAATCAGCAGCGTCCGCCATGTTGGATTCTCAGCAACATGAAGGCATGGTAGGTCCGGGAAACGGCTAATTTTTTCCTTTTTTTGTTTTCATGTTTTAGTGTAATTACATGATTACAGCTGTCCATAATCACAGCACCTTTTTACCAAACACACACACAAAACGGTGGGAGATTTAAAGCCACCGCTTGGATCGCTCACTCTGGCCAGCTGGGCAAGGGGGATCAAACAGATTTTAAGGGGGAATTTTTATCATGTAGGCAGATCGTACACATTCGTACAACTGCCTTTTGGAATTTTTTACCCCCGTACAGATTTTTTCCCCATCATGTAGATGAGACCTCAGTTTCATTCCGAAATGAGAATGCTCTGAATATTCTCACATTTTCAGAAGGATTCTGCAGCCATCCTGACACACTCCTACAGCATCAGAAGAAGACCCCTATTTTACATTATTTAACCAATCTTGACAGGCAGTAAGCTGGCATGGGTCAATCCACAACCTGATCCCTTTGCTAAGACTCCGATTCTTCTTAAGACAATATAGGGCTAGGACAACGTGAAGACCAAGGCTAAGTGGGCGCATAGGATGGTAAGCAAGTATAACCTGCACAACATTTTGAGCACAAGCCATATGTCTTAAGAGGGTGCTTCTTATGCAGGTTCCCCCCCCCCCCACACACACCCAGTGTGCCAGGATCAACATCATATTTGCATCCATTGACTACAATGTATATTTTTTTCCCTGGAAACTCACCAAAGATCTTGTGGGCTAGCATTTCCAGTTTCTGGGCTTTGTGTAGCTTGAACAAGCATATGTTATTCTTGACATAGAACTCCACATACACTCCTACCCAATCATTCTCTGAAGATACCAGCCACAGATGCAGGTGAAATGTCAGAAAGAAACTATTCCAGAACACAGCCTCACAGCCTGAAAACCCCCCAAGGAAAATCTATAGTTTAACTCTTGTCTTAAACTGGTACATGGGTTTGTTTTTTTAAATGGGTCTGCTGCAAAGAAACACCAGAGCATAGAAAGGTTATTAGGCTTATGTTCAGTGAGCTTGATGTGAGCCTCAGTTGGATATTCTGAAAGGCAAACTTCTGGCTTATTTCTGCTTTAGTACAATAAAAAGTTACTACTTTCCAAAGGTATGGCACAGCTAACTTGAACTCTAAATAATGGAAATGGAAGATCAAAATGTTTCATAAAAAATGCATTTTTGAACATTCCAATTTCATATTCAGTCTTCTGTTTTGAATTTTAAAACCCTATAGCATAAAAAAGAGTGTTTTAAAATTTAATTTACCCATGTGAGGAGAGCAGCGAAACAGGGCTTTGTGGGGGTGGTGCTAATGTGCTCCCCTCTGTGTGCTGATAGAACACATTTAGAGCTCAACTGCATAGGGCTCTTGAAGAGCATCTCACTGTCTACACTGTAGAAATATAGCACTTTATCCTCCTTAGTTCTACCCTATGGAATCCTGCTATTTGTAGTTTGGTGAGGCACCAGAATTCTCTGATAGAAAAGGCTAAATGCCTCACAAAACTTTTTTAGGTTTTTGAAGTATATTTTTTCATGGTTTTTTTATATCTCTGGTACATTCATTGATTCTGTGTCCTTCATAAACAATATTTTATAGTTGCAGCACACCCATTATATTTTATTTCAAACTTATTTCACTTTTTAATGAACATTCACTTCCAAGTGAACTCAGTCTTGAATCATTTTTCATTTCTGTATGAGCATACCACATATAATTAGAGTCTCTCTTCACTGATTGTCCAGTACAAAATTGAAATGATTGCCTTATCTATGAGGATCAAGTACTTCCAGCAGTTTCCAATCACTTTACCAGCAGCCATCCAATACCATGTGGCATATTTGATTTTTTTTTAAGAGAAATGTTTTGACTTTGCTTGGTAATCCTGACTAATTCAAGAAGTGTGGGTGGTGAGGACAAGGTATTTCTGAATCTTTTCACAGACCTTCCCTTGATTGATTCTTATTTCATAGCTTATAGGCTAAGTCTTAGTAAAATCAGGTTTAAAATAAGTCACAATTTTCCACTGCAAACTTGGTTGTATGCATAGCGGGGGATAAATATTCATTGGTGATAACTGTAATTCTAAAAGAAAAAAAAAGCCAACTGGAGCTATGATTGTAAAAATAAATTTCTTTGCTGGCTAGTGGAAATACTTGTCAAAATTGTATTTCTCATTTCTCCTAAAGCACAAGAAAGATTCCATTTGGATGCTTTGATACCATGGGCTAGGCCAGTGATGGGCAACCTTTTGAGTTTGGTGTGTCAAACTTCGCCAAAAAACTGAGCATAACACGTGTGGTGTGTCACTTTGAGGAAAAAACATTATTTCATGATATTTATAGTTTAAATAACATAAATGTATAATTGTTATATATCTCTCTGGCTTTTCTTCGCAAACGAAGATTCAGGAAGGACTCATCCCGTGCTTTCTTCAAGTGCACTGATGACTAAAAAGGCCAATCCGAGATAAACAAGTCTGGTTGCAAAAAGCACAGCAGAAGGTCTCCTTGGGTGATGTTTTTGGGTTGTGATTCTTTCTGCGTTGTCGTTTCTCTTCAAGACTTGTTCGGCGTGAGTTCTCAAATAAGGCTGCAGCATTGTGGATAGTGCGTCTCCATGCCTCCCGATGTGAGGCCAGGGCGGACCACTGTTGGTGATCAATTTGGCCGAGCCTGAGATGTTGTTTCAGGGAGTCTTTGTATCGCTTTTTTGGAGTGCCCCTCTTACACTGACCCGTGGCGAGTTCACTGTAGAGTAGTATTTTTGGGAGGCGATGGTCCTCCATCCTAGAAACATGCCCTGCCCAGCGCAGCTGCGTTCTCAATATCATGGCCTCAATACTGGTGATCCCTGCTTGCTCAAGGACAGCAACATTTGTCACATAGTCAGTCCAGTATATATTTAGGATTGTGCGTAGACAGTGCTGATGAAAGCGCTCGAGGAGTCGTAGGTGGTGGCGATAGGTGACCCATGTTTCAGATCCATAAAGGAGGATAGACAGTACAATGGCTATATAGTACATTGTTTATATATAATTGTATTTAATAAACCAAAAACTAATTATTTAACTTACCTGCTTAGTGACTTCTTTGTTCATCCATTAGTCAGTTTCTTTTGTTGGTCTTGATGTTATTTAGCTTGTGTGGGATGCCGTGAACTAAGATAAGTGAGGGGGAGGGGGAATTCTTTAACTAATCTGCCTATTAGTGACTTTTTTGTTGCTGAATTTCATTGGCTAAATCTTCAATTGAAGGTTGGTATTTTGTACACTTCAGGCCCAAGCAAGCACTACTAACTTCATCTGTCAATCTGTTTCTTTTGTTGGTTTTGATATTATTTAATGCTGAGAATAAGGCCTCACAAAAGTATGTAGAGGGAAAAATTGTGAGTAAAGCCATTGCAATATTTTTCAGGGTGCTAAGAGTGTCTGGTAGTCGGTTCCAGGCACTCCAAATTTCCTGTTCGTGGTGGCACTCCTCTTGATTCTCCAAGCGGCACCTTTCCAGATTCTCAAGCTTTGACCTCAAGTCGACAAACACCTGAGCCCAGATACTGTCTTGAAATTCTGCAAGTTGCATCTCCAAATCATCAATTTGCATCCATTGGAAAACATTTGATTCCAAACCTCTGTAGACTACTACATCAGGATACTTAATTATTTTTATGGTCTGTTCTAGACTTCTAAATTGATTAAAATCTATCACTGAACTGGTTAAGTAACGAGTCTAAAAACATGCTGGTACTTCATATCGAAGAGTTCCGTTTCATTTTGTACAGCTGCACTAGCCTTCTCAAACTACTTTGTTACTCGAGAAAAATACTTATAAGTTTTAGTTTCTACATCTCGCTTGAAAATTTTAACTTTACTTTCATAAGCTTTTATGTATCCAAACATAATGTCAATCTTTTTGCCAAAACCTTGTAACTTTAAGTTCAGTTCATTAATATGAACAGAGAGATCTGTAAAAAACATCAGGGTGTTGACTCACTTATCATCATTAAGCTGAGGAAAGTTTCTCAGATCCTTATCGTCAAGAAATATCTTAATTTCTTCAAAGCACTCCACAAAGCTCTCAAGGCTTTGCCTCAGCTCAGCCATCTTACATTATTGTACATCAGCAGTTCACTGTAGGTGGAATCAACCTCCAGTAAAAGTGCCGAAAATTCTTGCTTGTGAAAGGGGCGAGCAGCTATTAAATTAACTATTTTTGTAACAACTGACATTAAATTGTTTAAGTCGGTGAATCCTGCCTTGGCACATAAAGCCTCCTGATGGATAATACAATGAAAAGGCACAATCGGATGTCCAATAGCTTCTGTAAACAATTTGACAAATCCGCTTCCCCCCCACCATATTTGGTGCCCCATTTGTCATCACGACACAACTTTAGAGATATCAATGCTTAGGTCACGAAATGTTTGTATAACAACCTTACATATTTCGCTTACTGATTTACTTGTTGGCACTGATACTAACTTTATCAACTCTTCTCTCATTGTGAGACCATCAGAATATTGACCAATAATGGCCAAATGAGCATGTGATGTGACATCAGTAGTTTCATCAAGAGAGATCGAAAAATATTTACACTTCCATATGTCTCTCTTTAATTGATGTTGTACGTTTGTGTCCAGTCTCATTATTCGGTCTTTTATGATATTTCTACTGAGTGGTAACTCAGATATTCTCTTAATAATTGCATCTTTATTCTGCATATCATGAAATAGAACTGGTGCACATCTTAGGAGAGTTTTTTTTTAATAAATTCTCCCACATTGAGTGCTTTTCCATGCTGAGCTATAGAGTGAGCAATGCTCAAACTTGCAGATGTTAAATTTGTAGAGCCTTTCAATAAATTTAAGGATAGAATTAGATTGGCTCTTATAAAGGTGTAGCTGCCTGGAAATGTATTCCTTCCTTTCATCCTCACTTTTTTCCAAGAGCTGGGAATGATTAGTTTCAAAATGTCTATTTATATTCCACGTTCTGCTTACTACTGTTTCAGTACATAGAATGCAAAATACCCGGCTTGTGGGGGCAATTTGCTAACACACATTGGAAACTGCTTAATGCAGTGTAGATGTGTAAATTGCTATTGCTTAATACAATTTGTAAGCTGCTCTGATAGCCTTGTGGCTGAAGAGTAGGGTATATATAACTAAATAATAATAATAATAATAATAATATGATCTGCCATTTTTTTTCTATAAAGCCATACATCTCGTTCCATGTCTCTTGAAACGGTCAGCCACTGCTACTACCACTTCCTTTACTTAACCTTAGTATTTTTATTTTTTGGGTTCCCCATCAGGGGGGCAGTGACAGAAGATAGAATTATAGATAGCTTGTTAAGCCTGCAGCAGTTAGGGGTTAACTGGCCTAACTAACCACAAAATGGTGCATGTAACTGTCTTTTAGGAAAGGGCAGGGCTAATAAGAAGAAATAGGGGTTAATAAGGATGCACAATAGTAATAATGGTGAAATGGAGTCTGCACTATGGACAAGATGGTGTTCCATATGTGAATTAAAATGGCTGCCACTATTTCTAATGGTGAGAAACGGCACCCATAGCGCGCCACAGGCCCTCGCCTCTCCTAGCCTCCCCCTCACATGATAGCCCAGAACAGTAGATAATGGTTGCCATGGTTAACTGTTATTTGGTTACTGGTAATGGCAGGGCCCCCAGAGATGTATCCCCTGCTGCGTTCTGCTGCTCCCTGCTCTGCTGGCAGAAGTGAGGGCAAAGATCCCGGCTTAACCGGAAGTCCCAGAGCTAGACACTCTGTGCCGGACTTCTGTTGTTTTGGCCTATAGACCTCCGGCACAGAGTGTCTAATAGGGGAGGATGAAACATTTGTGACTAGAGTCTTAGGACATTTTCAAACACAAAAAAGTTGTCCTGAGGGCACGGGAGAGGTACGCACCTGTTTTGTGGCAGGGGGCCAGTTTCTGATGATGCCGTCCCTCTCACATTACCCTCTGTGTTCCTCCCGTGTCGCATGGAAGGAAAAGGTGCCACTTTTTACTCATGGAAGATCTTCGTGAATAAAAAGTGGTGCCTTTTCCTTCCATGTGACACAGGAGGAACACAGAGGGTAATGTGAGAGAGACAGCGTCGTCAGAAACTGGCCCCCTGCCACAAAACATGATCCCTCAGGATGACTTTTTTGTGTCTGAAAATGTCCTTAGAGTTAGTCTCTAACTCCAAGACTCCAGTCGCAAATGTTTCATCCTCAGGAGCAGCAAATGTTTCATCCTTGGCTACTGTACTTGGCCATGCAGGAGCCGAGGATGAAACATCCTTCTCGGCATGCGGCTGCCTCAGTGGCCACGTGTCATCAGAAATGGCTACGTGTGTCATAGGTTCGCCATCACTGGGCTAGGCTATATGAAATTTTACTCTGTTCAGTATTCAGAAAGTGAATGCAATGTGAACTGAGTAGGACTTTACAAACAAAACAAAACAAAACAAAACAAAACAAAACACAAAACAAAAAAAACACCCCAAACCCTACCCCCAAACCCTGTTGATTCAAACAATATCAATTACTTACAACGTGTCTAAAAGTGTCTCAGCACTATACAAGTTTTTCAATAAATCCTTTATGCAAGTTCACAATGTAATAGATGCAACCCAAAGGAAAGTGGTGAAGAAAATAAGCAAATTCACCTACCAGTTTTTAAAAATAGCATGACAGACTTTAAAACAAGTTTTTATCTGGATTTTTTTCAGATACAAAATAGAAACTAGTAGCCAATATTTCATTAACATCTTTACGTTAATCACTTGCTTCAAGCATAACTGTCACAAATTCACATTTCAAAGTCACCAGAGATCAAGTTTATTACAATACACATTGCAGGTTGAGTATCCCTTATCCAAAATACTTAGGACCTGAAGTGTTCTGTATTTTGGATTTTTTTGGATTTTGGAATAATTGCTTAACATAATGAGATATTTTGGAGATGGATCTAAATCTATACATGAAATTCATTTATGTTTCATACACACCTTATACACATAGCCCGAAGGTAATTTTATATGCAATATTTTTTAATAACTTTGTGTATGAAAGTTTGTGTACATTGAATCATTGGAAAGAAAAGGTGTCACTGTCTTAGCCACCCTTGTGGACAATTTTTGGGTTTTGGAGTATTTTGGATTTGGGAATTCCAGAGAAGAGATATTCAACTTGTATTCTAAAAATCACAATGGATTCTATTCAGCTCTGTATAAGTGGACTTCTGGTTGAGTGGACCTATGTCCTCTGTGTGCTTTGGTGGGTGGGGTGGAGTGGAGGAATCCATTTAACCAACACTCTGTTGGAAGACAGGCACCATTGGATGCATATATAACTTCTTTTAGTGTTACTTTATTCTAGTGTGGCATGGCTGGTGAGATAGGTTCTGGGAGAGGAGGAGTCAAAATTATAGATGGTCTCATTCAAGCTAAATGGATTTTGCTTTCCCCACTCCCTGTAATGTACACCTAATTTCATGCCTTGAAACTTTCCTGTCATTATAGTTAGACAAATCTTGCTGTAATGAGCACAATGTTGAAATATGCATCTGACATTTTTGTATGTTCGCTTCTAAAGTTAGCCTCAATTCTGGTTTGTGGCGATGTTCTACAAGCTTGATGGGATTCCTGAGCTTTGTTGGATGACTGTCCTCTTTAAAACAGGTGGAGGTGGGCAACTGTGGGAGGTGGGGGGGGGCTGTATTAGCCCCCAGGAGACCTAGTGGGGGCACTTTCCCATTGCAACTCCCTGGCACAAAACAATTAACCAAACATTTTTTTTTTTTGCCTCCAATTGCCCCAAATGTGCTCTTGGGTATATGGGGATCATCTTCATCATGTTCTCAGACCTCCTGGCTCATTTTAGGCCCAAGAGAGGCCTTTTTTAACAACAGGAAGTAAGTGGAAATCACTTCCTGTTCACTTCTTTTTTTAAAAAAGGTTTCTCCTTGGCCTAAAATGGCCCGGTGGGGGGGGGAGTGGTGAAAATGCCTCTTGCATCCCCTAGAAGGCATTTGGGGGCAAAGGTTTGCATGCTGGGAGGGGAGGGGAGGTGCCACAAAAATTGTCTTGGGGTTCACATGCAGCACATGGATGGCACTTAGTCCATCCTTGCTCTTTAAGATGGTTTAGGAATAATTTTCTTTCGACAGTCTCCTACAGTTGCAATAATACACCACACACCATGACCTCACTTAGAATACTGTGTCCAGTTCTGGGCACCACAATTCAAAAAGGATATTGATAAATTGGAGCGTGTCCAGAGAAGGGCAACTAAAATGGTGAAAGGTCTGGAAACGATGCCTTATGAGGAGAGACTTAGGGAGCTGGGTATGTTTAGCCTGGAAAAAAGACGGTTAAGAGGCGATATGATAGCCCTGTTTAAGTATTTGAAGGGATGTCACGCTGAGGATAGAGCAGGCTTGTTTTCTGCTGCTCCAGAGACTGGAACACGGAGCAATGGATGCAAGCTCCAGGAACAGAGATTCCACCTCAACATGAGGAGGAACTTTTTGACAGTCAGAGCTGTTCGGCAGTGGAACACACTCCCTCGGAGCGTGGTGGGGTCTCCTTCCTTGGAGGTCTTTAAACAGAGGCTGGATTGCCATCTGTTGGGGATGCTTTGATCAAGATTTCCTGCGTGGCAGGGGGTTGGACTGGATGGCCCTCGTGGTCTCTTCCAATTCTGCAATTCTATGATTCTATGGCCTAACTACCTTTGTACCATAACATTCACTCGACTGTAATGGAGCCAAGTGGAAAATGGCTGCTGCTGGAAGAGGGTTCTGGGAGAAGATGAACCAAGTCACAGAGGATGAATCATTCAGTTATCTGGAAATAGCCATGTGAAGTTATATTTCTGTTGTGCTATGTAGAGGAACAACCTGGGACTAGCCTTATTCTAGATTTTTCATATATGAATGAGGCTGTAGGAGTCACGAGCTCACTGTTGTCCAAGGTTTTGAAAACCAAAGAACAAAGTAAAATATTATAATGGTAAGACATTATTTAGAGCCAGTGTGGTGTAGTACAGTGTGGTGCATTATGCCACAACTCTGGAAATCAAGGTTTAAATCTCTGATTGGCTATGGAAGCCCACTGGGTGACCTTTGACAAGCCACACTCTTTCAGCCTCAGAGAAAGGCAAAGGCAAACCCCCTCTGAACAAATCCCAGAAAACACTGAGATAGGTTTGCCTTACTGTTGACATAAGTTGGAAATGGCTTGAAGGCACACAACAAGACTATTTATACAGATAGGTCAGAACAGGATTTTACAGTGAATGTGACACTGATGTCACAAGCATAAACCAGCATAAATCTGTGGCACTAGTACTGTTCTTTCATATAGCAAAAGAGACATAACAATTCCACCCAGCTATAAGCAAAGGCCTTTTTATTCAGTGGAATCTGAGTAGTTGAGTGGTTGTACAGATATGTTCAACAGCTGGGGTGCTGTACTTTTTCATTGCTTTTAATCCCACTCCATATGGATTAAAAAAAAAACTCACCTTGTACTGACCTCTGGGGTATTTTCTGACCCTGCACAGGAATTCCTTGTATTTCAGGGGGATAAAAATGTCCCATGCTCCATCATGAAACAAAACATTTTATTTATATAAGGAATGGACTTCCTTTTCTGCAAATTAAATGAAAAAGTCAGTGTAATTTCTGTGTCCTAAAAATATTCTCTCAGTTTTACTTCCAAATGAAAATAAACAAACAAAAACTTCTTGTCATGGAACCCCAAAATTAGGAAATGGATATAAACCCTGAAGAGAAGCAACTGTTTTTATTTTTCTACAGGAAAACCCGGCAGTAATAGTATTATGGGTAATTTGCTACCCCAGTAAGAAAATCCACATAGGGCAATATCTTCTAATGAAGGACCATTCTTTGTTCCAGCCTCTCGTATAGACAAGCAGAGCATGCCACTTGGATGCAAGCAAATTATCTCACATTGTGCACTGTCTGCTGGTTTTCTTATCCACTGCCCTACTGCAGAAGTAAGTGGGCAATGTGTAGCTGATTCTTTCAAATGGTGTCAATGTATATTAGATCTTTGATTAGCAGATGTTCTGCCAATTGTAAGCTAGTGAAAAATTGGTCTACCACTACATTTTCCATGTCAAAGGAAGTAATTGTACCGCTATATTCTGAGCTTGTCAGTACGTGGAGTACTGTGTTCAGTTTTGGGCACCTTACTTTAAGAAGGATATAGACAAATCGGAGCAGGTTCAGTGAAGGTCAACAAGGATGATAAGTGATATGATCAGTCTGATGAAGAGAAGACTAAGGGGTGATACTTTTTGAATGGCTGTCTCAGAGAGGAGGCAGCAGATTTGTGTTCTGTTGCCCCAGAGAATAGGACCAGATCTGTTGGTTTTACATTACAGGAGGATAGCTTTCAATTGAACATTAGAAGGGACTTCTTGAAGCTAAGAGCAGTTCAACAACAGAACCAATTCCCTACAGAGGTGGTGGGGTCCCCTTCTCTGGATGTCTTCAAAAAGTCTGGATTGCTACTTGCTGGATATGCTCTAGTTGAAGTTCTTACACTGAGTGCAGGGTTGGACTTGATGAACTATGGGCCCCTCCAACACTATGATTCTATAATCTGTGATTTTATGATTTGGCTTAACCATAGATATCACCATATGGTTTTTTTGTAATGTATCAAGCTGCCAGCCTAATTGCATGTCTTTTAGAAGATACAGTATCTTAGCATTGAATTATCTCAAAACTTTAATGTCAGATTTGGCATATACTGTCAGAATGAGCATTTACTTTTGAACTCAACCAGCTGTTCAGTTTTAGATCTGTGCCTGATGTGTACCGTTTGATGCTGTGCCACATAGTCCACATGTCCTGAAGAACTGCCAATTCATCAGTGATTTGTTGCATAACTCTTGCTTCTCTGTTCTCAAAAATGTGAGTGCACAAAATCTTTTCAGCTCATTGCTCTGAAGTGGCAATGCCTGGAACTAGATGTTTTTGCTTTAAGGCTTCATGTTGTCTTATCATCCATCCCCACCAGAAGCAATAAACCAATGTATGCGTTCAGCTCAGTGATGTCAAAGAGTTTCCCTACTTTGACTTTGGTATTTGTTTCACAGATTATGTAGTAAAGAATGGTTTCACTGAGGAGCAGTTCAAAGATTTCTAGCACTGTTTCATTGGTTGCATCTTTCTTTGTCCCTGGGTGTTCCTCAATGATGTCTCTGGCTGTTCTACAGTGAACTGCCTGTGGACATCTACACCAAAGACTTTCCTTCCACTTCTGCCTTTCATGACATCATTACCTCCACTCAATCCTGACAGGATCCAGTGGAGATAATGATGCCATGAAAAGCCACATTGGAAGGAAAGGATTTGACAGACTCAAGTAAGTGTGCATTTGCTGCCCTCTCAGGAAGGTTGTCAAAAATGCTGTGTGCCTCCTTGTTCCTCTGATCCTTTGCACTGTCATCCAGTGCAACCCATTTTATCCATTGTTTCAGGGTAGAAGTGGCTGCTCTCATTTGGCATTACAAAGAAACCTCCCAGCTGTTTCCACATGACTTGTTTCATCATTGTCTTCAAAGACTGTATTGCTTTATGCTGTTTACACCTGCTTGTTCAGTGAGATCAGACTGTTCTGCCCCTCCCAAGCATTTAGTACAGTTCACAGTTTTAAAGGAAGACATATTGCTAATACATTTGTATGTTGGTTGGAGTCTCTGATGTATCAAAATTTGAAGCATATTTGTTTAACTCTGGCTACTTTTTGTTTATTGGCTCTTAGAAAAACTTAAAAATATAATATTAAGTATATTTGTAAAATCTGAAACAGCTGGCTTCCAAGTATCAATAATATGTGATGGGCTGATTGCTGCTTGTCTTCCAAATTATCTTGCTATATCACATTGGTGAGATGCTGCTGCTTTATGATGTGAACCTAGTTCATAGGCCATGAAGCAAGGGCCCTATTATAGTATTTCTTGTATGGCAACCTCCTGGGAATGACAGAATCTCTACATTTTTCTTGTTGTAACCAAATAAGCCACTCAAAGAGGTCCTTGAGTTTAAAATTCTATGCAAAATCCACTGCAGGGCTTGTTTGCTTGTTGCTAAGGGATTCTTAAAAATGGCCCTTTAATCTGATGTAATACCTGTTTGGTTCAGATTTTTATCCAGTTTTTCCTATCACATCCACATTTTTTCTCCAGAAATGTTCACATTTTTTCCTCTATTCACAAAACTATGATATGAGCTGGTAGCATGAAGACTCAGGTTTAACCCACGCCCCTTCAGAGAGAAAACTTCACTTGCATATATTTCTGATTGTAAAGAGTCCTATTTAATGGATTGATTGGATGTATATCCCATTTTTCTCCCAAATGAGACTCAAAGCAACATATAGGATCGTTACTTCTGGATCCAGGATTATGGTTTGGGTTTTGTTTTTTGCTCACTCTAGTTAGTTTATAAAGAAGCCAACATCAAAGTATACAGTAGTTTCTGGAATTGGTTTGATTAATTCAGCTGAGTTCCAGGTTTGGGTGCAACAATAAGCCAGGATTCTGGCTAAATACTAGCAAACACCTCCTGGCTACAGAGGAGGAAAAGAAAGCAAAGGCAAGAGAAACCAAGGGAAGGGGCAAGCTGATCTCTCTCTCTCTCTCTCTCTCTCTCTCTCTCTCTCTCTCTCTCAGTGTTTGTGTGTGTGTATGTGTGTGTGTAATTCCACAGCCTGGGAACAACTGCTGAGAATGCTCTTTCCTGTATCATCATCAGCTGTGCCTGAGACAGGCTTTTCCACACAAGGGGGAAAAAATCCCATACCATCCCTCCCCCAGTCTGACTCATAAAGTGCAATAAGGCCACATGATGTGTGGCCTTATCCCTGAATCTGGTGCAATAAGTCTACATGACGTACAGCCCTGTCTGCATAAACTTGGGGTATATCACCTTAACCTGGGCTTTAAAAACCCACAGTTTTCTCCGAGCGTGCAGTAAACTCTGATGTTTCCTGTAGTGTCAAAAATGGATTCATCCTGGATTTGGGGATGGCTGGGGAGGCAGGACAGATTACTGTCTGGCAGGCACTGCCATTTACCTCAATGTCTGGGCCAGTTCCCAGCCTGGAATGATTATGGAAAAGTTTTTTTCCTCCTTGGTACCACTATTGCTGGTGCTCAGTCACTTGCTTTGAGGTCAGAAATGAGAAACTCAGATCACATGGCTGAATGCCTCATTTGCCTCAGAGCAAGTGATTACATGCCAGCGGTGCCGAGGAAGGAAAAACTGGACATTGAAGTAAATGCAACACCTGCTAGGCAGTCCTGGCTCTACCAGGGAGCTGATGGAGGTAAGGCATTGGTGGTGGACCAACACAACCTCTGGATGAAGGGACATGTGTAGACATATACCCAATGTCCCCGCGGATCCAGGGCATAACGGGTCAGGGAGTCCATTTGGACTTTTGCTCCTAATGTAGACAAGCCTAGTGATGGGACTGAGAAAAAGCCCTCTCCAAAGATTTTAAAACATGGGCAGGCTCATATAAAGTCTTTCAGGTAGTCTGGACCCAAGCTGTATAGGGGTTTCATAGGTCATAACCAGCACTTTGAATACTTTTTAATTCTAATTAAACATTAGTTTAAATGTTTTTTATTCTTCAGAGATGTTTTATTTCTTGATCTTTAATATTGTTTTCATGGTTTCTAATATTTTATCCTGCATTTTATCCAAGGAGATCAAAGCAAAGTATAGGGGAGTTATCTTTTTAAATGTATTTTTCTCAATACAAACCGTTGTGCCATCCAGTTATGTCATGTGTAGTACAAACTTAAACCTTGATTTCACACGTTGAAACCTGCCTCTCTGGCCTTTACATGTTGGGTCTTCTGTATGGGACAGATTATCTGGATCCTTTTCAGTCTGGCTTCAGGCCTGGTTTTCTTACATAAAATGGAAGACCTATATTTGGACAAGTATAGGTGGAAGTAATTCTCTTTGACGTCTCAGAAAATCACCCATGGAGTCTTTCTGGATAGGCTCTTCATGTTTGGACAGTAAAGCATGGTGATTTTACGTGTAGAGGACTGATCCTAGAAGTTGACTGACCGAACCCAAAGGTTAGTCACAAATGGCTCCTCTTCATCCTGCAGAAAAGTGACTAGTGGGGTTCCACAGGGTTTTGTCCTGGGCCCAGTGCTATTGAACATATTTATCAATGACTTGGATGAGGGAATAAAGGGCATGTTATCAAGTTTCCAGGTGACACCAAATTAGGAGGGGTAGCTAATACCCCAGAGGACAGGATCAGAATTCAAAATGACCTTAACAGATTAGAAAGCTGGACCAAAACTAACTAAATGAATTTCAATAGGGGGAAATGTAGGAATACTACACTTGGGCAGTAAAAAGGACAAGCACAGATATAGGATGGGTGACACCTGGCTTGATGGCAGTACATGCGAAAGGGATCTAGGAGTCTTAGTGGACCACAAGCTGAACATGAGTCAGCAGTGTGATGCAGCAGCTAAAAAAGCCAATGCGATTCTAGGCTGCATTAATGGGAGTATAGTATCTAGATCAAGGGAAGTAATAGTGCCACTCTATTCTGCTTTGGTCAGACCTCACCTGAAATACTGTGTCCAGTTCTGGGCACCGCAATTCAGGAAGGATATTGAGAAGCTGGAACGTGTCCAGAGGAGGGCGAGTAGAATGGTGGGAGGTCTGGAAGCCATGCCCTATGAGGAGCGGCTTAGGGAACTGGGCATGTTTAGTCTGGAGAAGAGAAGGTTGAGAGGGGGCATGATAGCCATGTTTAAATATTTGAAGGGATGTCATACTGAGGATGGAGCAAGCTTGTTTTCTGCTGCTCCAGAGACAAGGACATGGAGCAATGGGTTCAAAATACAGGAAAAGAGATTCCACCTAAATATTAGGAAGAACTTCCTGACAATAAGAGCTGTTTGGAAGTGGAACGCACTGCCTGAGAGTGTGGTGGAGTCTCCTTCTTTGGAGTTTTTTAAACAGAGGCTGGATGGCCATCTGTCGGGAATGATTCGATTGTGTATTCCTGCATGGCAGGGGGTTGGACTGGATGGCACTTGTGTTTTCTTCCAATTCTATGATTCCATGATTCTAAGCTGGTGCTGTGGAATCATTGTTCAATTACTAGTGCCACTTATGCAGTGAGGACCTGCAGAAGGTTCTATCTTGTCTCACAGCTTTTCAGTGACTATATGAAATCAGTAGGAAAGTCATCCGGGGAGTGTTGTGCTATGCTTGTGCTATCCAGTGCTACTTCTCTCTCATATATGAGTGTGGTGTAGAAGTGCTGAATTGGTTCGTGAAATTGGAATTGCACTGGATAAAAGCCAATAAATTGAAATTCAGTCATGAGGGAGATACTGTCGGTAGATGCTTCATCTGCTCAGGAAGTTATTTCCACATTATTTCCTTAAAGCATCAGGATTTTACAGGCACTTTGCTATCTAGCTTTGTCACTTGAAACCCAGGATGCTGGTAGTGTTGATTTTTTTTTAAAAAAAATAGTCAATATTTCCCCTGGTCTTTTTGTTGTCTGAAAACATCACTGAAATTTTATTTTAAATGTAAGATAAAGTATTTTATGTGGTGATTGGCTTCTGCCAGAGTTTCTAATATGATGAATGGTATAATTTGGTTGTGACCACAGGAAAAGTTTTAAATGGTTGTCATTAATTTTTTTGTTGTACAGTTGTCCCTCCACATCCATGGATTTGGTATCCATGGATTTAAGTATTCATGGCTTGAAAATATTTTTTAAAAAACAATAATCCAAAAAGCAAACCTTGATTTTGCCATCTTATATAAGGGACACCATTTTGCTATGCCATTGTATATAATGGGACTTCAGTATTCACAGATTTTGGTATCCATGGGGGGGTCCTCGAACCAAACCCCAGCACATATGAAGGGACAACTGTATTGGCTAATGTAAGTTTTAATTCTTGTGGTAAAATAGGTCTTAACCTGAATTACTTTTCTCTTTTCAGTTTTTCCTCCTCAGAATGGGAATGTTGCCATAGTAACTGGAGGCACTAAAGGAATTGGTTACCATACTGTGAAACATTTGGCAAGACTTGGCATGCACGTTATAATAGGTATTGTTGTTATGTTTATATAAATATTTATTAGCAATGTGATTTTAATTAAATTATACTGGTTGCAGTTGCATACATTATTAGTGTTTTGAGCTTTGCAAGTGCCCTCAGAAGTAGGTAACACTGAGACTGAGAGAGAGAGACTAGTATCAGCTCATGGGAAAGAAGTCTCTCTGGCCTTTCTTCGTAAACAAAGATTCAGGAAGGACTCATTCTGTGCTTTCTGCAAGCATGCTGTTGACTAAAAAGGCCAATCCAAGATAAACAAGTCTGGTTGCAGAAAGCACAGCAGAAGGTCTCCTTGGGTGATGTTTCCGGGTTGTGATTTATTTATTTTTATTTTATTTATTTATTTATACTCCATTCTTCAGCCACAAAGGCTATCAGAGCAGCTTACAAATTGTTTAAAGCAATAGGAAATTTTCACATCTACACTGCATTAAGCAGTCTCCAATGTGTGGTAGCTAATTGCCCCCACAAGCTGGGTACTCATTTTACTGACCTACGAAAGGATGGAAGGCTGAGTGAACCTTGGAGCCTGTTGGAATCGAACTTGCAACGTGGTGACTTGCAGTGCTGGTATTTAACCACTGCGCCACCAGGGCTCCTTTCTGTCTGCATTGTGATTCTTTCTGCATTGTCATTTCTCTTCAAGACTTGTTCGTGTGCGTTCTCAAATAAGGCTGCAGCATTGTGGATAGTGCGTCTCCATGCCTCCTGATGTGAGGCCAGGGCGGACCATTGTTGGTGATCAATTTGGCCGAGCCTGAGAAGTAAAATACTATAAAACCTAGCCCCATCAGTAATGTCTTACATGTATAGCTCTTGACAAAGAATGAGAGAGCTGTGACAGGAAAGAAGTGCTGATTCTCCATGCTAATTAATTTGATTTGCCAGGTGCAAGGTTCTTGCATGAGCTGCTTTGGCAAGGAAAAAATACTGATCTGTATATGGTAGCTGCTTCTGCTTCTGCTTCTCCCCTTCCTCCTCCTCCAGCCTCTTCCTTATTCCTCCTCTTCTTATTTTGAGGTTGCTGCTGCTTCATCTTAATCTTTTTGCCACTGGAATGTTGAAAGTATATGACAGGTGGAATGAATGTGAGCTCTCTTATTAAACTGTAGCTTTTCTTGCCTGAGTGGTTTTGGAATTTATGATAAAATAATTGCTGAAGAAGTATGTTAAATTAGAGGAGGCATGAGACTAGTTTGGAATGTGTGTATAATACATAATTTTCAGGAAGTATAGTAGAAAATTATTGGAGTCATAGAAATGATTTCTTTGTATAAAAATTGCTCTCATTAGTGATTCAGATGCTTGCAGATAATTGCATATTGAAATTTGTCTTTTCATGTACTCTTTTGAGCTTTGTACAGCTCTGACTGGTCACAGTTTTTTTTGATCTCTTAAAAAATTCCTGACTTTGCTTTGTGCTGGGCTAGAATTACTTTTAAGACATGCCTCAATGTCATCTTTTCTGTAACCTGAATGGATTTCATAATGGTTTCGTTAAATGTGGAGTATCTCCCATAATGATTTACAGAGCTTTCCTGTTTATGTGAACAGTAAGAATGAGTGAAGGAAGTGTATGTGATTAATGTATTATTTGATTGCCACAAAACTGCTTCTGTACCCCAGAAAGTGTTAATATATGCAGTATGGTTCCATTGGCTTGCATGTTTAGTTTCCAGCATAAAACTATGCCTTTCCTAGTGGCTTCAGGCATGGGCATTAAGGACAAGACTGGGAAATTTGAATAGAACGGTTAGAGATGGTGTCATCTCACTGGTCGTTAGTTTCCTTGGAAGCTTGTTATGGAATTAATAAAAATGTCAATTCAGTGTTTGTCACTACTTTGAATTAAACACTTGGCTGATTCCTATGGTGAATCAGGTAATCAAATTTAAGTATCAATTTAAAATGTGTGTTGAAATGTCATCTGTTAGCAGCATCCCACACTGAATTGTCATGTTATCTCTTTAAATATGTCTGCTTTTAAAAAAAAGAAAGAAAAGAAGTGGGTGGTCTGACTTCATGTCTGTTTTGATTAGTTTGTCAGTAGTCAGAAAATTCTCAGTCTCAGTGACTTGGGTAAACAAAATTTCCCTTTTTTCTTCTTGGTAATATTAAACTTGGCAGGATGTGTCATCTTATAGACAATACATTGCTTTACATGTCTTCTAAATGTTCTGATACAGTGCTTCTTGCTGTGCCTGCATGCCAGGAGATAAAATGTTGTTTTTGTTATCTTTCCCTAGTTAGGAACCACAGCAGATAGAAAGAATTTGGCATTTCATCTGCATTGGGTGATACTATGCAACTGTGGCCAAATATCCCTGTCAAGGCTATACTCTAAAAATAATTGCATGTGTACACTGCCTGTGCTATATGAATAGTGGAACAGACTGTTGTTACAATTTGGAGTTTTTCACTTTGGTTCTTAGCACTTTGCTAGAATAGTTTTTCATCGGTTACCCAATTATTCTAATAAAGGAGATCATTCAAAGAAATAATGTTACTATGGGATGTTGATAATAATAGTGCTCACTTGGTGAAATGACCCAGAAGATACTGAGCAAAAGAGAGACTTTGGATTTGGTTTCTATGGTAAGAAACGACACAAGGTTTAAGCAATGAAGGATGCCACAATGCACCATATTACGAGCCTTTTCATGGAGACCTCAGAATTAAATCACAAGGATCTCTTCAGTCAGACTTGGTTTTTGCCATCCAGTTGCTGTCTTGTGTTAGAGCTTATCTGTATGGTAGTTCAACAGAAAGTAAAATGGATATTGCATTACCCAGCATCTAGAGAACCTTATGATGGTTCAGTGTGGTTTCCTTCCATCTCCTTCCTAGCTGGAGACATGTACTATCCTTATTACTGATGTTTCAAAAATAATTACAGTTGTCCCTCTGTATCCATGGAATTAAGTATTCACGGCTTGAAAATATTCTTTAAAAAATAATAACCCAAAAAGCAAACCTTGATTTTGCCATCTTATATAAGGAACGCCATTTTGCTATGCCATTGTATATAATGGGACTTGAGTATCCATGGATTTTGGTATCCGTGGGGAGTCCTTTAACCAAACCCCGGTGAAAATGAAGGGGCAATTATAGTTTTGATTGCTCAAGAGCATTCTAAGTTTGTGTTTCCCCAAAAGTAGCGCACATACTACAATACCATGTGACAAGCTTTTTTTGGACTCTCAGGAGGCTCTTAAAAGCACAATATGCATGAGGGACCACTCCTTAAAGGGGAAAAATGGGTGTCAAAACCCCCACTGGGGTTAACCCAAGATGTTGGCTATGTAGCCCTTCGAACCTGGATCTTAAGTTTTGCGGACTCATACAGATGCAAAATTCTTTACTCCCATCTGGTTGTTTGTTGGAAGGATTTTTTAAAAACCTACCTTTTCAACTAGTATCAGCTCTGGGAGATGCTCCCAGCATCTGCTGTGCAAACATAGGGGGAAAAGTAATGCTTACTATTCTCTACATCATGGCCGAAGCTAGTTAATGGGCTTGTGTGTTCCTTTCCCTTTCCTCACTATCATGAAACACCCATTGTTTGTCTGGGTCCTTAAAGTTTACAAACTACCAAGCTGTAACCAAGTTTTGCAAACTCATTTTGGGGAGCTAAGTATTAGCCATACTTTGTATCTGTGCAGACATAAGTATACATAATGGTTTAGGAAAGCAGTACTATTAAGAAGAAAATTCAGACAAGAAGAGGAAATGAAGGATGCTTCTGAGCTCATGGCTCATTCCTAATTTCTTAACCATGGTTAAGAGGGGCATAGCATTAACTTCTGTGTCACAGTACTGAAGCTGTGCAATTCCACAATTGGATCATACAAGAAAGGAAGTAACAGAACCTTCCCCTCCAAGCCAAAATAGTCATTCTTTGGAAACAGTCACTTATATTGTTTCCTTTCTTTTGAAGTGTGTAGCCTGGGGGATATTTGAGATACAGTTTCTTTTTCAGAGGTTCATTCTTGCACTGCTTCTGTCATAAAAGGGCAGTGTTGAACTAACACAAAAACATGTATTGTAGAGGAGGTATTTAGATATATAGAGAGATACAATATAGAGATACTGTAGAGGAGATATTTAGATATACTATTCCTTTAAAACTGAGCCCATATTGAAGAGGTTGGGGTTTTTAATAAATAAACATAATTTTTAAATATACAGTAAATTAGATGGATGAAATTAATATTATTGGGAATTGAACAAGATGGTGGAGCCTTTCATTACCATTCTCACTTTGCACAAGCTGATGGAAGAGAACTAGGAGGATCAGATGACACTATTGCAGGGATTGTCGTACAGGCTTGTCTCCTTCTCTCTCTCTCCTTGCCTCCGCCCCCCATATAGCCATATCTATGAGTATGCATCCAGCAGTATGACAGATCAGACATTAATTCCCTGCTGTAGAAAATCACTTAGGCTGAAAAAGTGAGGAGATTTGATCTCATGCCCATAGCTTCTTTTAAAGAGAACTCCATGCTATGTCAGTTTTACTGGAGGGTTTGTTCGTTGACACTGCATCTATTTCCAGAGATTAGCCTCAAATTGGATGTTTATCCTATATAACCCCAGATGATTTCTATAGGAAACATAAATAACGTTGGAGTTTTCTCCCCCTCCCCACCAACATCCACTTCTTCCTTACTATCCTCTTCCTTTATTTTTTCACATCCAAAGTAAAAGATCAGCCTCTCCATGCACATGCAACAGAAAAGCTGATCTAATAGATGCATGGCTGATTGCAGACCAGTGCTCACTCCAGGAGTTCATTGCTTTTTCTCTCTTCCCCCCTCCCCACCAGTTTTTTTGGTCCATGTTCTTTTAAAAATCCTATAAGACTGCCCAGCTGAAATAATTACATAAGATTTTAATTAGATTTGAGAAGAAAGAAAGAAGAAAACCTGCAAATGTTTTGTTTACATGGGCATATCACTGATACTGATGTACAATAGCCATGTTTAAAGGGATTTTTAAAAATCTATGGTGGGGCAAGGAAATTGTTATATTTGTGAACTGGAGAGATTGGAGCTAGCAATTAGCTTGAACAAGATTGAATCCATGATGAATACAGCTTGGCCATATCCCATCCACATTATAGTGTGAATCAGTTTCATCCAATAGTGTGAAGGAGATTTGGACAAGCTGGGTTTGTGGTTGCATATGTTTAATAGGTAGAAAATGCTTCTTTTGCTCTGACTCGATGACATTTATAGTGTGGGCACAGCTAGCCACCCATGGCACAACCATAGACATTGAGAGCAGATTCCACTTACTAGCTCTTCCTTCTTGTGGACTGGTCATTTTATGGCTTCAATGTTTTAATTGGATCTTGGGTCCAGGTTATTTGAAGGATCATATCTCCCTGTATGGGCTCAGTAGAGCTCTAAGGGCTTATCTGCACTGGCAAAAAACTTCAGACTTATCCCCAAATCCAGGGCTGGCAGTCCAGATGACGTGCGGCTACTTTTGGAGAGAATCCACATTTTTTGCCCGTAATGCAACTTTGCTCCGAGCAAAGCATAGTCAGGGAAAACTTCAGAGGGTTCCCAGAAACTCTGGAGTAACCTCGGGTTCTTTTGCTTGTCTGGACAGCTGGATCAGGTTTGATTCAGCCAGATCCAGTTGTCCATACCTACAGTATAAAGGAACTGAATGCAGATAACTTCAGTTGGAGAAGTATGTTGTACATATAATATTCTTGTGGCAACTTAAAGACCAATCAGTTTCTGACAGCCCATTTCATCAGATGTAGGAGAGGTGTCCTAAGTTCAAACAATAGATACATATCTGCTTGGGGCCAATGTGTGTTGTAAATAATGAGGTCAGAAATAAAATGCATACAGTACATAGCAATAGCATTGATATTTATATACTGCTTATCAGTGCCAAAGCACTCTCTAAGTGGTTAACAATGATTATTTTTAGCTAATTGCCCCCAGCAACCTGGGTACTCATTTTACTGAACTATGGAAGGATGGAAGGCTGAGTCAGCCTTGGAACCCCCTGGGATCGAACTCATAACCTAGTGGCTTGCAGTACTAGCATTTAACCACTGCGCTACCAGGGCCACAGGCAGTGATTACACAATAACCTTGATTGAAATGGGTTGTTCTTTAAGACAGATATTCTATTGCATTACATTTAATATATTTAATCCCCTCTCCCCATTGATTTCAGATACTGAGCCAGTTGGTGCTGGAAGCTCAAACACAGGCTTGCATGATAAATGCATATGCCATCTTTCATTCTGCTATTTCAGTGCAAGACAGAAAGAGACTGGGTTTTATTTCTTACCTTCACCCCACTTTACTGGTTTCATTATAAACAGATTGTGATTGAGATAATATTTTAACCCAAAACATATGTTTGTGGTCTTAGGATGAATACCAAATTTCATTCCAAGATCTCAAACCTCTGAGGGAGAGATACTAAATTTTCAAGCAAAAACCAAAATACTAAATGGTCAAGAGTAAAACCAAAGGCTTAATTTTCACTCAGCCAGACACATGTATTTTTAATAAATCTTGTGTTAGTATGTTTCCCACCATCAATTCTGCTTCCTTTACTCAATTTTTTATCAAATAGTTTAACTGCCATTTTTTGCAGAAATAAGTATTATAATGTATTATATTGTAATGTGTAACACTTTATATGATAATGCATTATATTATCGACCCTCATATTATAATGAATTATATTTTTGTATTCTGATATATTGACAGTTACTCATATTTATAACATCTTTCTTCTGTTGTTTTGTTTTCATATCAGCTGGAAATAAGGAAGATGAAGGCCAAGAAACAGTTATGAAAATAAAAGAAGAATTCTTGGATGCAAAAGGTATCATTATTATGTCTTCGCCTGTTATGCCAAAACAAATACCCTCAGCTATGGAGTTTTCCTTTGAACTGTATGTCTACCATATATTTTTCAGTTCAGTCTAGCTTCTTGCACCTATGCTTCACAGACACATATTTAAACTCAGTACAGTATGACCGCCACCGCCCCCCCATATCCATGGGATCGGTATCTATGGTTTTTCTTACCAACATCTGAAAAAATATGCCTTCTCTAGGCATCTTCTAGGTCCTCCAGCACAATTCTATGGTTTGCTTCTGCCAGAGTTGCGCTGGAGGACCTAGAAGATACCTAGAGGTGTTATCTCTAGAATCTCTAGTCCTCCAGTGCACTGTATGGTATGCACGGGGCTGAAGTCATTCATTTTAATAGGATTTGCTATTATCTGAGGTATTCTCAATGGTAAGTCCAGAAATGTACCACCACCACCACCTGTTAATTATTATATGAGGGCCGTACTGTACAATAATACTATGGATGGCTTGAACTTGCACTTTTAATGTTAGGTAGCAGAGCAGTGAAATTCTTTTTCAAGAGACTTTGGAAGAGTCTTTGCTAGTAAAAACAGGCAGTTAATAATTAATTCACCTTCTTCCCCTTCGCCACTCATAGAAAAGTAGAGAGGGGAAGGAAAAGCTCAAATCTGCAGCTAATGAAAACGAGATTCTTCTTGTGTGGGAAGAATGAGTGTTACCGTTTGACATGGTGAGAAAAAGTCCTCTAGAGCAGAACTTCTCAGGCTATCTGATGTGGAGGGGCTGGCAATATTTCCCTCCTAGCATGCCAGGGACCAGAATTATATTTCTTCTCATTGGGTATAATTGTTTCTTTTTTCCCCTGGAAACTTGCCAGAGACTGGTAGCCAGTGGCCCAGGGACCAGCCAGTGGCCCACGGGCCAGCTGTTTTGAGTAGCACTACTGTAGAGAATGAGAACATCTCCCTCTAGATGATGTAGAAATGTAACCTCTATTTGCCCTAACCAGCATACCCAATGATGAGGAGAGAGTTAGTCTAACAACACCCGAAGGTTATGTGTTCTTACCTGATTTAGGACTTCACAATACAATATTTAATTCCTAGCATTTTTTGTGATTGGTGATGATGCCATCTGAGGTTCTTCTATGTTTAATTCCCCCACACATCTCAGTCCTCCCCCAGAGAAGGGAAAATGTGTTATTCTCAGAGCAGAGCAAAGCAAGGTCTGCAGTCTCACAGGCACAGAAAGCTTGAACAATGTAAAGTCACTCTTCACCACTACCACCCTGCTCACTCCCCTTCCTTCTCTGAAAGGGACAGGCAGGACAGAGCCAGAGAGAAGCAGTTTTCCTGACATCACACACTGATGCAGTTGGTCAAAGCACCATATGCCACCATGTTAAGGCTAAAACTGGGGCTCTGGCCTTTGAACCTTCAGATTAGTTGCCCTGTAGAGGTAACCTTGAGTAGCCTCACTCCAGTGTGCCCCCTACAGGCCAAAAATGCTGCCACCACTCATTGCAATGTTTATAACCAGCCCAGTGAGAGACTGGATACCCAGTGGGACTACCCGCCACTGTGAACCAACAAACTCTTCTATCCTATCCCCAGAGAGACAGAGAAATATAGCAAAACCAAGAGGTATAAACACATGCAGCATCAATGTATAGGACATTTAAGAAGACTTAATTTATTCAAGCAAGTTCAAGTTATATCAATCCCCCATGAGGCAGGCTTCTTCCATGCCCCAGGCACGCTTAAAGTTACAGAAATAGCAAGGTATTACAGTCAAAGCATTCAGTTATTCTAAGTTACATTCAGTTACTAAGTTTAGTTATATCCAACCAAAGTGGAAGAAATTAACATAATTCCCTAACACAAACCTAAACAGGCCCTAAAGGTTCTACTCACTACTTTTCAGTCTGTTGGCTTTCAGATGGTATGAGGGAAGCTGTGAGCTAAGCCAGGCGGCCTGCTCCAACAGCCATTCCCCAGCCTTGGCTCTATATGCTGGACTATAAAGAGCCTCCTTAGTCCTTCCCAAGCCCCATGGTTTGACTCTGCAATGGCCTCACATAAAAGCTGTTACACCTTAGTTGTGATTCCCTTTTCAAGAATTGTGATTGGCCATTTCTGGTCTGGTGATGTGATGTCATTGATGATGCCATCTCAAGAGCTTCTGTGGAGGTGGTGTTTTAGGCCCTCCCTTCCAGTTAACCCTTTCCTTATCTGATGCCATGTTGGGAAGACAATGCTGTTTGCAAATAAAGGGAAATGTAGTTCTCTGACAGAATGATGGGAGTTGCAATCAACCTTGAGGCAGGATGATGGGAACTCCATCATGACAAAAGGAGAGAGCTAGAGTGGTGTAGTAGTTTGAGTTTTGGACTATGACTCTGAAGACCAGGGTTCAAATACCTGCTTGGCCATGGGAACCCACTGGGTTACCTTGGGCAAGTTACACTCTCTCAGCCTCAGAGGAAGGCCAGGGCAAGCCCCCTCTGAACAAATTCTATCAAGAAAACCCCTTGATACATTCACTGTAGGGTCACCATAAGTTGGAAACAACTTGAAGACACACAACAACAAATAAAGGTATGACTAGTGCCCATTGAGGTTAGTAGAACATGTCTATTCAGTATAGGCTCACTGAGAAGCACCTGGCACAGTCTAGGGATGATCTAACCCAGGAGTAGCCAAAACTGCAGAACTGCACAGTAGAAAAGGCACAAAAAGCAATGGCTTCAGTTTCACAGCTCTGACTCACTTTTACACACAAAATAGACTAACAGACAGTGAGAATCATCCAAAGATATCTGGAGGTCTTTATCTCCAGTCTCAATATAAACAAACACAGTATATACACAGCAAACCTCATTAACAAACACAACAGCAGTTTCTCCAAAACATCCATCAAAACTCCTCTTTCTCCATGACACCAACCCACACACAATGCATCTTGTGCTTTGACTATAAAGGAGTGTTTGATTGTCAGCCTTCTACCTAGCCTCAGCTGTGAACAAACCCACTTTAGCTGTGCTAGTCTGTGGTCTGTTGCTCCAATTTTTTTTCCTTTTGCACTTAAAGCAATATTACCCTGACAGAATAGTAGGCAGGATAGCTAGCGGTAGGTGGAGCCAAGTGTATCAACAGGCAGTGCTAATGTTTGGCAGCTCCCTCTTAGGTTTTCAAGATCTGTCCATTGTCTCCCTATCTCACTGTATAGAAGATTGTCTGTATCCTTTCCCATTGTAACATAGCAACTTTCCCCCACATATACATAGTTTAAGTGCCACAGATACCAAGTCACTTTTCAAGTCCAAGTTATAGCACCTTTGCTGAATGGTCACAATAAAGTAAATGGGGAGTCTGTGACCATCAAGTCTCCTAAATGTAGAAAATTTGAAAATAGATGGATTAAGGAATGTGGGAACTAGCTCTAATATAGGTGGAAAGAGTGTGCCTTTAAAAAGGGGATGTTACAGTTATTTTAATTTAGATGTTTTGGATTTTCCAGTAATCAATAACATTATGAGGTTGGATTTCAAAAATGGGTGCTCAGGACAATGGAGGATGCAGCAGCTTCTAAGGGAAATAACAAGTGTAAGAGATTAAAATGAAGGTTATGTTAACACCATTGTGTTAGAGTTCAATCTTTATACCATAATCAGAAACTCCCTCTTGTTTCTAGTTTCCCATGACATCCAACCTCAGTCACCAGATGCCAAACAGAACTTCTGGACAGACTAGCTGAATATTAACACCTCTGTATGCCCACATTGGAAGATAATAACTACTTTTTAACCAAATGGTTTAATCACATTTATTAAAACCTCCTTATATGGCAAATGTCACTTTCTGGAGAATTCCCCCTTCGTCTTTATTCTAGGAAGGACCACCTTAGCTACCAGGATCTGTTTCTAGATCCAGCAGCTATGTATAACTGATGAAGGCAGAAGCCCTTCTCCTTGCTTTCTACTGTCAGTCTCATTTTGGCCTGTTATTATGCCACTGATTCTTAACATGAAGCATCAAAACATTGGTTGAAAGCTGCTGTTCTTAGCTTTCAGATCATTTGCAAAAATGGATTAGCTGATCTGAGCCATAAGGAGGGGGGTACATCTTATTCATTTTCATGAATATATTACATCAATCTTACGTCTGTCCAAGGGCTTCTGCCTAAGTCAGTCATGTTTTGCCAAAGAATTTCACAAAACAGCACAACTATGAATGTATTTCATTTAGTAAAGTAATGTGACAAAGTCTATTATCTGTCAAATTCCCCAAAACAGCATTTCTGTAATTATCCTGTTCTGTTTTCTTTAAAGATTAGTAATAATTTCGGACTTTGTGAAACAGTACTTCATTCGTCCCAAATCTCTTACCATTCAGCTTAGTGGATGCTCCATGAAATCATAGTATTGAGAGATAAAAAGAAACTGCCTAAACTTCTCAGTTTGTTTAGAACTAAAGTGCATTGGAAAGACATCTGAAATGATATCTCCAAATTAAGGGAATAGGAATTTGAATTGGGAAAGCAATTCAGTGTGAACATGTGTGTAGAACTAACCACACACACTGATCTCTCTCTCTCTCTCTCTCTCTCTCTCTCTCTCTCTCTCTCTCTCTCTGGCTTTTCTTCGCAAACAAAGATTCAGGAAGGATTCATCCCTTTCTGCAAGCACGCTGATGACTAAAAAGGCCAATCTGAGATAAACAAGTCCGGTTGCAGAAAACACAGCAAAAGGTCTCCTTGGGTGAGGTTTCGGGGTTGTGATTCTTTCTGCGTTGTCGTTTCTCTTCAAGACTTGTTCGGAGTGAGTTCTGAAATAAGGCTGCAGCATTGTGGATAGTGCATCTCCATGCCTCCCGATGTGAGGCCAGGGCGGACCATTAGGGACACAGAGATCTACGGTTGTGGTTAAATAGATCAATGGAAATAAAAACTCAATGTGCACCTGCCTTTTAAAAGAAAAGCAAATTCTATTTTAGGTGCAATTAAAAAATGAATTGAAAATAAAACTGCCTTCAGCATGTTACACTTATGCAAAATCTGTCCTGAGGTCACACTTGAAATACTGTGTACCTTTCTCTTTGTTACATCTGAAAAGGAATGCTGTTGATCTGGAAAAGATGCAAAGAAGGGCAATCAGAACCATCAAGGGCTGGAAAAAGCTCTTTGTGAGGAAATGACATAACCATTGGGGCTGTTCAGCTTAGAAAAGTGGAAGTAAGAAGAGACATTACAGAGTTATGTATATTAGACATGTTGTGGAGATAGAGGTAGAGAGAAATTGTTCTTATAATACTGGCACCTCATGGAGTCAGCCACTGAATCTGAATGGTGGGAGGTTTGGGAGAAATGAAAGGAAGTACTCCACACCATGAGCAATAATTACATTGTGGAATTCAAAATGTAGTGGTGGTTGGAAACTTGGACAGCTTTAAAAGAGCACTGAGCAAATTCATGGAGAATGGAACTATGTTGAGGATATACAGTCAGACCCTCATATCCGCAGAATCAATATGCACAAGTTCAGTTATCCATAGGACACAAAATAGGGATATATAAAATCATATACTCATAGAGTTGGGAGAGAGCACAAGGGCCATCTAGTCCAACCCCCCGCCGTGCAGGAATACACAATCAAATCAATAGATTTTCCTTGGGTTTTTTCCAGGCTGCGAGGCCGTGTTCTGGAATAGTTCTGGAATATAACTATTCCAGAACACAGCCTCACAGCCCAGAAAAAAAACCAAGGATAATCTATGGATGCCGGCTGTGAAAGCCTTCAACTTCAAATCAAATCATTCCTGACAGATAGCCATCCAGCCTCAGTTTAAAAACCTCCAAAGAAGGAGACTCCACTACACTTCCAGGCAGTGTATTCAATTTCCAAACAGTTCTTACTGTCAGGAAGTTCTTCCTAATGTTTAGGTGGAGCCTCTTTTCTTGTAGTTTGAATCCATTGCTTCATGTCCTAGTCTCTGGAGCAGCAGAAAACAAGCTTGCTCCATCCTCAGTATGACATCCCTACAAAAATTTAAACATTGCTCTTTACAAAAATTTACAAAAATTTAAACATTGCTATTATGTCAGTTCCTAACCTTCTCTTCCTCAGAGAGAGAGAGAGCCTTCTCTGTGGCTGCTCCCACCCTCTGGATTGCCTTTCTACAGGAGGCTAGGCTGGCCCCCTCCTTGCTTTCCTTTTGCTGGCAGGCAAATATGTTTTTGTTTAAGCAGGCTTTTAATGTATAAGCAGGGGGGCTTTTTATTGGATGTTTTATTTATCTTTTAAAACTTCTGCTTATTGTTAAAATGATTTTAAAATGTTTTATCTGGTGATTTTAACTGTTTTAAATTTTATCCTAATTGTTTTTAATTAACTATCCCTAGAAGCTGCATGGGGTTCCACTTTGGGAGAAAGGCAGCATAGAAAGAAAGAAAGAAAGAAAGAAAGAAAGAAAGAAAGAAAGAAAGAATTAAATATTGCAGCCAATCTTAGATTGGCAATGTATTGTGTATCAGTTATTGGGGAGCATCAGTGGAAGTTAAGGGGGGGATGCACTCTTGTCCTGCTTGTGGACATGCATAAACAAATGATTAGTCAGTGTATGGACAGAACGCTGGAGAAGATTATTGGATCTAGCACAGCTCTTCTTATTTTCTTTCTTGTAACTGAGAGATAGCAGCAACTGGCAAGGCCATGTAAGACTGTATTGTGTTGGCAAACTTGACAGCATGGTATGGTTTGGAGCACAGCTAAAGGAGAATGAGGAACATAGAGACTTTAGAGTTGACAGGAAGTTTCTGAGAGCAACTGACTGATCCTGTGTCCCATATAAATGAAAAGTATGGTAATGAATTCCTTGGCAGGGAGGATTCCTCCAGATACTAGAGGAACACTGCACAGGTGACAGCCATTTAGATTTTTTGGTGTCTTTCTCTATGTGTAAGTATATGTGTATTTGCATGTGTGGCTGCTAAAAACTTTGTTGTTGTATGCCTTCAAGTCATTTCTTAGTGGCAATCCTAAGGAGAACCTGTCATGGCATTTTCTTGGCAAGATTTGTTCAGTAGAGGTTTGCATTTGCCTTGCTCTGAAGCTGAGAGAGTATGACTTGCCCAAGGTCACCCAGTGGGTTCCCATGGCCAAGCAGGTATTTGAACCCTGGTCTTCAGAGTCATAGTCCAGTGCTCAAACTATTAAACCATGCTGGCTACCCAGAAACAAACACACTTGACTTCAATTGAGCTTGCTTCCAGGCAAGTATGCTTATGACTGTATGTGCCCTCCTTTCTCTCCTTCTTTGCTTTTCTGAGCTATTTCCTACCTCTGGGAGCTGCAAGTGTCTCCCAATTTCATTTCCTCTAACTGCTGCTAAACCTTATCTCCTCACAGACCCATTTTTCTCCTGAGGTTTGCTTTGGTGATCAAACAATAGATGCTGGGGCATGCTTTGATTTTTAAGATGTCCTGTGTGTAAACAGATGCTGCTGTTTGGTATTTTTTAAAAAGGAAAATGCTTTATTGAATGAACTTGCCTTTGAATGTCCTCCTTTTAATTTATATTAAAAGGCTTTTTGAACAATATGGATAAGTATTTTTGTTGTTGGTGATTTGGTGCTAGCTAATTACCAGGGAAATTAGCATGGTGTAGTGGTTTCGGTGTTGGACCAGGACTCCAGGAGACCAGGGTTAAAATCCCAACTCAGCCATGGAAATCTACTGTGTGACGTTGGGCAAGTCACACTCTCTCAGCCTCAGTTGAAGGCAATGGGAAACCTCCCCTGAATAAATCTTTCCAAGAAAACATTGTGATTGGAATTGGCTTGAAGACACATAACAACAAAAACAAATGAGTGTGCTAGAGTTCCGTGACACTTTCTTGCTTACATTTACTTTCAATTTGATGGCACTGTGGTTGCTCTTTCCAGCTGGATTAGCTGAACTCACTTCTCATACTAGAATGGGGTAGGAATTACTTGGTCCTCCTGATGTTGTTAAACTACATCTCCCAGCACGTCCAACCAGCATTGCAGATGGTGAAAAATATTGTGAGTTGTAGTATGGCCACATCTGTACAGCACTACTTGGGATTATCTGGGGCTAATTTTCTGTCCTTGGGATCCACTGCAGTGTACAATAGCCTCAAAAAAGTGGAAGAGGAGAAAAACTGGAAATGATTAGATGTTCACTTCTGGTTTCATAGGAGGTACTAGTTGGGGATAAAACAAGATTGAACCTTGTTTTAAAGCAAAATGGCCACTCATGGAGTTTTCTAGTAGTGGTAACTGACTTTTTCTGCTCCCCCTTTTTTTCTGGCAGGGCAGCCACAGGAAAACCTTGGGCGAAGGGTTGCGCAACACTTGTCAAAAGAATGAGCACCTTGAAAAAGTTTGGAAAGATATAGAGGAGAAGAGTGTAGTGGAGGAGTTACAGGTGCAACATCATGAAAGGATTGCCAGGGCTCTCTTGTGAACAATAGGATGAGTGGAACAATGAGAAGGGAAAGGTAGAGCCAAAATTTGGAGGACACAGTGGGGAAATGGGTGTTGAACAAATGCCCCAGAAAGTAAGAGTATAAAAATTAAAATTACTAGAAATAAAGAAAGGAGAAACAGACAGTAAAAAGACAATCCAGGATGCCAAGTGAGAAGGGAAAGATGAATAGGAAGCAGGAGACTGATAAATCATAGCAGTCCATAAATTGTTATCTGTAGAATGATAGTATACATGATTGAGGCTAGTGATGTAAAAAAAAAAAAAACACAAGAAAACCAGCAAGGAGCATAAACTAAATTAGATCCAAGAGAGAGATGTATGGGGAAGATGGATTGGGAGCAACATCATGAACATGAGTAAAATAGAGATAAGGAACAACTACATCATAAAACTCAAGACTCAGCAAGATAAGGAGAAGGTGCAAAGTGTTAGGGCCTAGTGCTCAGTCTCAGATATCAGCAGCAGCAGAGTGGGAAAAAAGTGCAAGACCAAGTAACAACTGGTAACATTCTCCTCTGGTGGTGGATGCATATGGGATAAAATAACTGATTTCTGTTATTCTGGATAAAGAATATGAACATATATGTGCAGTATAAGTAAATAGAAGTAAATGGTAGATGAATCAATGACTGGCTCAAGTAGGCTTATTTAGGAGCAAGGAGCTCAGAGAGCCTTTGCACAGGTTCTTTGTCTGGGGTGATAATGCTGCGTTTTCTTTGCAACTTACTAGCAACATTACTGTCCTTGAATGGGGGCAGGCAGCCGTGTCCATTCTGCTGTTTTCAGATTGCAGTTCCCAGCGGCATTAGCCAGCATAGTCAATGGTGAGGGAGGTGTGGAATGGCAGTCCAAAAAACATCTGGAGCAGTACTGTTGTCTCCCACACCTCAGGTAGATAAATGGAGTGGGGCTAGTCTTGCCAAAAGGAATACTTTTAAAAAAATGTAGGAAGGAAGAGAATAATTCACCCAACATGTATGTTATGAACTAGAGCAACCTTGAAAACAGCTTGGGGTTGATCCCCTCTTGCCATGCTTGCACGAGTTCTGATGCAATCAATAACTCAACTCCTAGCCACTGGAACCTGTGTTCTTTGTGCAGCCTAAACAGCCTCTTCCTTTTAGTACAGCTACTTTTGCAACTTCAGCTGTTGGCATTTGGGCAAATGCAGCAGCAAGGCACCCAAGGAGCCACATGGACTGTTCCAATTAGAAGTGGCCAGAATTTTTATTACTGGGTTTGAAAAAGTGATGTGTTTCAACAGGATGGAATGGAGGTGGGGAGATTGGGGCAAGCAATCTGAAAGGTGAATCACCACATCTGGAGGCTTCCAGGAGGAACCTGGATCCCTCTCCCCCCCCCCTGAGAAAGTGGTGGTTGGGTCCCCACAGAAACAACCTTGTGGGCTGACATTTTGTGCTTGTTTGCCAGTACCCCTTTACAGTGAAAGAGTGAGTGGACTTGTATAGCCCTAAAGCCCTGAGCTCCAGTTCTCCAGTTAGATACAACAGCAAGCATGACAGTACTAGTCAAGTAGAGCAAAGGTCTTGTATGTAGTGCCTGAGTAGATGATTTGATCAGTTGTATGGCTCATTTGGGACTTTTGTGTAGATCGGTGCAGAAAAATTATACTTGCTTCCCATCTATTTCTCTGCAGGAGTTTGCAGGCTAAAAAAAGGAGAAGATCTGTAGAGGGAATTGCCCCAGTTGGATTTTTGATTGTGCAAAAACAATGTATCAGATAATAATTAGATTTGAGCTGTGGGAGTTTGTTGAGGTTTGTATTTTCTTTTTAAAAACCAAGAAGAGATCAGCTGATGCAATAAGGAATGTTTCATGTGACTAAGGCAAAGGTGACATTTAGCTTCCACACACGGGGAAATGCTCTCAAACCATGAGAGAAGAGAATATTCCATACATAATGCAATAAACACAAGATACTTGCAGTGTATGGTAGCCGTTATGACAAGCCAAAAGGGAACAGAACATCAGTATGACAGTAAGCAAACCATATTGAGATTGTTATGAAACCTTAAAAAAAAACTTGTCTAGACTTATTTTTGAATAAATTGGTGCCATCAAAGTTCATGAGTTGGTAAAGGATTAAAAATGTCTTAAACTGAAACATTTATTTTCCAGGCTAGTCCATGTCAGAGGGCTTGAATGGCTTCCCATGCTTGTGCCCCAGCTTCCTTTTCTTGGAAAGAAGTCAACAAACTGCAGCCTTTGAGACAATATTGGACTGCATTTCCCATCATTTCTCAGCATTGAATAGGTTGGCTAGGACTGCTGGAAATTATAGTCCAGCAACATTTGCATGCTTACACCTTTCCCACCCCTGCTGTAGAGCAATCTGGCCCAGAATTCGGAAACTGATATGGTACATTGCTCCATAATCTTCAGCCTGCAAGTATTAGGTAAATTGCTTCTCAGAACATTGTTATTAATATTAATTTTTCACTGTCAACAATGCTAAGATTCTCCTGATTTTTAAGCATGCAGAATGGAGAGCTTTTCACAGAGATTTACCCATATGCCTTTTCCATTTTGAAGGAGGTTTTATGTTAAAAGGTTTAATGTTAAAATGCACTTATTATAATGATGCCATATATTGCTGAGGTTGGATTTACATGGACAAAGTTCACATTGTATACCAGTTTTTCTCAGTGAAAGCAAAAGATCTTTGGCTGGAGTAAGGGGCCCAGAGCACACTCTAAAGTATCAGTGATTCAAGCTACTGACTTTTTTCATTTTATAATTAGGATGTCTGGTAGTTTCCCCAAGAGTATTATTTCATCCCAGATCAGAGAAGAAAAAGCAATTACATAATGCTTATTATACAACCCTGTTGTGTAATTTTTTAAAAAATTCACCATGAGATTCCAGTTAATAAGAGTACATGTGCAGAGTTAAGTATAATAATGCTTCTTTTGTGAGTTATTTATGAGTTATTATAATCTCACTGTATTATATTCATTCTATACCTCTCCTCATTTAGATGTTTCTGCTGAACATGGCTTTGCACTTAATTTACCTCTGACTTTTACTTTTGCCCTCTTGGATCATATTTTGCAATTTCTGTGCTTGTGTTCAACCTATGTAGTCCCCCCTCTCAGTAATTTCTTATTCCAAACACATCTGGAATGCAAACAAGGTTTTTGGCAGCATTTCATGTATTCATTATTAATCTGCTCCTTGATGACCACCAAGTTAAAACTGCTTTCATGTACAGGGTCTCCCAACGAGAAAACAACTACACAATGGAGTTGTTGATGTGAATCTATCAGAATGAACAAAGGTGTTTATCCTAATTAACAATGATTTGGACTAAGTTCCACCAGTTGTCTGTAATTCACATCCCAACAACACCTGGACAAGGGAGGATCAAATGGAATAATTTAGAATGATGGGTCAAGTGGCTAGATCTTGGCTCTGTTGTTGTTGTTATTGTTATTGTTAGTAGTGGTGTTTTAAAGAATCTATTACAGACTTCAGAATGAAATGAGATACATATCTGGATTATGGTGGGGGAGAGGACATGGGGCCAAGTGAGAGAAGGAACATCTCGTTATGTCTAGTTTAGATGGCTTTAAAAGAGCATTAGATATATTCATGAAAGGTAAATCAGATTGAGCATCATTCCTGTAGCAATCAGGGTAGAGATCTTGCATCCAAGTGATCATCACTGCGTAAAGCCCACAGTTCAGTGAATTTATTATCAAATGCTCTGCTAGTGTTTGGTCCAAGTAATTCCACACTAAAGTCAGCCCTCAACTTTCATGGGAGTTAGGGGCGGAATATAGGCCCACTGTTTATTTATTTTTGCCTGAGAGAACACTTCTCTAGACATTTGTAAGTCGTTCAGCATGATTCTGTGGTCAGCCTCCACAGGAAGTTGAGCATAGAATCGTGCTAGAGAACCTACTAGTGCCTAGAGAAATGTTATCTCTAGGAATCACTAGGCCTTCCAACGCAAATCTATGGTCAACTCCCAGTGGAAGCATACCATATAATCGTGTTGGAGGACCTAGAAAATGCCTAGAGAGAACATATTTAGTAATCTGCAGATAATCAAATCTGTGAATGCTTAATCTGCATTCAGTCATCAAAGCACTTGCAGAAAGCACGGGATGAATCCTTCCTGAATCTTTGTTTGTGAAGAAAAGCCAGAGAGAGAGAGAGAGAGAGAGAGCGAATCTACAAACGTGGAGGGACAACAGTATTTTGATTTATACCTTTCTTGGTAACTGGAAATCTGGCTGCTCCTAGAATTCTGCTACAGCAGGATAAGAGACAATTTTCACATGGTTTTCATACTAAAGATTTACATTAGGGCATTTTTTTTCATTTTGCTGGGTAGCTGATGTTATTTGTCACCATTGCCTGATTTAGTTCCCTTTCATAGCTAACATCCATGTTCAGTCCGTTATTTAGCATTCTGTCTACCACTGTGTTCTCTAGCAAATATTACTATTGATTTTTACACAGTTTACAAAAACAAACAAACAATGGAGCTATTCCAGAGGTGTGGTGGCTTCAGGAGACAAAACAAATCAAATAATCTTCCAGATTATTAGGCTGACCCAGTTAAGAATACTGTAACTTCATTCAGTTTTGCTTTCCAAATGTGATCAATAGGTCTTGTTGAAAATGTGTGCATGGTTCACTATCAGGCTAACTTTGGTGTCTCCATATGCTGTGTATTGTTTTGATTCTTTTTCCAAGTTTAAAATGTATATATCACTCAGAACCTGGAAAAATTACTTTTTTTAGAAGGTAACTGCTAGAATACCCCAGCCAGTCTGGCCATGGGATTCTGAGAGTTTTTGTCCAAACAGTAACTTTTCCAAGCTGTGATATAAGTTCATTCTTTCTGTGTGTATTCTCTCACCTAGCTTGGAGAGTAGACTTTAATTTGTTTGTAAATTGCAGTAAACATGGAACACAATATTCTGTAAATAAATAAAGAAGCAAAACAAAAAGCTGACACTATAAAAATAATTTACTGTAGATAAATGTATCAGTTTATCAAATGAACAGCCTGCATACTCACTTGATGCTACACCACCAGTACTGACTCAATAAACCATGATGTGTACAGTCTATTGATGCATGTTTGCTTTTCCTTCATGACAGTGTGTAAACAAACAAACAACAAACAAGGGTGATACAATTTAGCATAACTTCCTGCTATTTCAGAACCAGAAACAATGGCTAATTGCTTACAAGCAACCAGAATTTATAAACAAAGGTGTTGTCTAGATGATGAAAAAACTCCTCATAGAATGTGAGGAGAATACCTTTTGTCTCAATGAGATCCTGCGGTGATTTGCTGTTTTTGGAAGGAGGGGCTGAAAAACTCAATTTACGGCGCAGGAAAAGCCTTTGTGGCTCTTCCTGATTTTTTTTTTTTAAATAATGGAGGGAATGTGCATTAGCGCTTGTTAGGACAACCAATCACTTTGCTATGCATTTTTGGAGAGGGTGGAACTGGAGATCTGATTGGTCAGATGTGCATGGGGGGGGGGCTTGCCAGCAAGGCAGCACCTGGAAGCGTCCTGTTGGATCTTTGCGTTAGCGATCGTGCACCTTTTTGCTGCGCCGAGGTGCCCAAATTTTTTTAAGCACAATGTCACACTTGTGCACCTTTGTTTTAAAGTTTAAAAACCCTGTGCAGCATTGGCAATGTATAACACGCTAATTTACGGCTGCCATCTTGATTCGTGAGCATGTGAACTTCAAACACAGATAGCTTCTCAGCCTAACATTTTTGCTGAAAGACCATGGAGACATAAGAATGCTGCTGCAAATTTGCAATAATGTGCAGGAAAGTGCCTTATTTCCTCGTGTCTAGATAAGCCCTATATTAATTTCATCTTAATTTCTGATTTGTTCGTCTGCTTGTACAAAATGGAGGAATGAGGGAGAAGTGATGGGGCTGTGTGCATATAGGATCCTTCTTATGCACATCATGTTTTATTAGGCCATGATTAATGGCTTGTTCTGACATACAAACATGATCGTGGTGCCAGAATTTCATAATACCCAACACTGAACAAACCCAAGTACTAAAATAGCTTTGGGGGAGGGATTCATGAATGAAAAAAAATGTGATAGTACCAAACAACCAATCTGAGAAGCACAGAGCAGCAATACAAGAAGAGTATTACAATGCAGTTATGGAAGTGAGTGCAAGTATGTGATCAACATAAGGTTGCCTGCCATTCTTTTAAAAAGGCAAGCCATTTACAGCTAGGCCCTTTCACAATACACATTTACAACAAAATGATTACTTTAAATGGCATGTGTGCATCCTATGGAATCCTGGGGTTTGTAGTGTAGAAAATCTTAATTATGACCCTTTCCTTCCCAAGATTGAATGGGTGGTGCTCTTACCCTTGTAATGAGTCTTAAAGAGACAAACGCTTTATGTTTTCTCTGCTGGGATTATCCCCGCAATACTCATAAACTCAGAGGAAATCCTGCCTCCTAGCCCATACCCCATATCAGAGGCATTTCCATAACATTCTGGAAAGAGTGAGAAAACACTTTCTTTTAAACTCTAGATGAACAGTTATTATACTGGTTTAGTTAGGAGTCAGATTATAATTGTGAAGCCCAGGTCAAGGCCATAATGATGACTATTCAGTTTTTCACAATCAGCAAATTCCTCCCCTTCTCTCCAGTCCTCAGCTGCCTCCCCCCCCCCACCGGCCCTGTCTACAGTTGTGATCCCCCCCCCCCACGAATCTGGTCTGATAAGGCGACACTGTATCTGGTGCAATAAGACCACAAACGTACAGCCCTATCCACACCTATACCATCTTAAATCCAGGTTTTTAAAACTCGCAGTTTTCTTCAGAGTTTGCTTGAAACTCTGAAGAAAACTAGTGTGAACAAAGGATCCACCCTGGATTTCGGGGGTGGGAAAGCAGGACAAGCACTGCCTGATAGGCACCAACATTCCCCCCCCCTTCTTGATGCTAATTCCTCATTCCAATATTGGCCAGTAAGGCAGAACTCTTGCATAATTGCTCACTCTGAGGTCAGAATGAGCGGCCAGCCACGTGATCGCATGCCTGGCTGCCTTGTTCCAACCTCAGATCAAACGATTGTGTGCCCGGAAGGCAGAGCCCTGGTGCAGTCGCTCACTCTGAGGTCAGAACGAGTGCAACTGACACCGGTGGCACCAAGGAGGGAACAAAATAGCATTGTGGAGGTGCCTGTGGCTAAAACTCTGGATTGATCACTTGTGTAGACAAGCCCAGCAATGAGCAGTGCAGATTCAGGCTTTGTCTAGGTAACGTGTGATGTGCTGGACAGTAGTCTGAATTTACTGTGGTGCAGCTCTGGGCCAAAGTAGTCCAAATTTCAAACAGATTTTTACGCCCAGTGTAGACAAGCCCTCTGTTGCTTACTCAGGAAATTGCAAAGGTTACTGAGTTAGTGACAGAAGATGGATTTCTATTTGTTGCATTTTCACTGCCTGTATGCCTGTTTCCCATTGATATGATTCAGCTAGTTGAAATTCTTTGGTTAGTTCTGTGGGTTTGGTAGAGAGTACTTACTGGCTGGGTTTCCAAGTCATGAGAAGCCAGGATTTTCAGGAATGTGGTGGTACATGCTGCTCAATTGGTCCCCACTAAACAAACTACAATCATCCCTAAATATCCACTGATTCTTTATCCATGGATTCAACCATTCACTGCTTGAAAATACTGTATTTTTAAAAACCCCAAAACCAATCCTTTCTGTTTGCCATTTTATATGTATATAATGGGACTTGAGCATCCATGGATTTTGGTATCCATCGGGGGGGGGGGCGGGTCCTGGAACCAAATTCCAGCAGATATGAAGGGCCTTCTGTATCAGCCTTTGATCCATGATCTGTTTTTTTGTGACATCCAAACGCACACAGCCAACTTTCTGGCTTGTCTTTCACCTAACAGTCTTCAGTGGGGGAAGGTACCAAGCAAGCCACAAATTCTAAGATCTTTGTTATTTCAGAAGGAGAGGCCTGCCCCCAAATCCATGGCAGCAGAGTTTGGATACCACGTGAAATAAAATAATGGAATTAGACACTACTGTATAAATGGACGTATTTGATCAGAAGGAGAAAGCATTTTGGCTCATATGCAATAAGTCAGAATTCAGAAGAATTACAATTTTTTATGAGATCTAAACATGCCTGATATGTAAGAAAGCCTCCTAACCTGTGAGGTTGAAAACTTTAATGGCTGGCATCCATAGATTTTCTTGGTTGTTTTTTTTCCTGGGATGTGAGGCCGTGTTCTGGAATAGTTACTTTCTAACATTTCGCCTGCATCTGTGGCTGCCGTCTTCAGAGAATGGTTGGGTAGGAATGTATGTGGAGTTTATATGCTGGAACCCCTGTTGGGGAGTATATGTAAATTTGTGTAATTGGATGGTTAGTTTATGGGTATAGAAATGCACGGATGATTAGTGTCTGTTTGGCTAATGGTTGGTTGGTGGGCCGTTATCTGCTGGAACTCCTCCTGTCCCTGGGTGGAATTCCTTTGTAAATGTTGAGTTTTGATTCTATTGTTCTTCAAAACTGGGAGCCAGATTTTGTTTACTTTTAAGTTTTCTTCTTTCCTGTTGAAGTTGTCCAGGTGTTTGTGGATTTCAATAGCTTCTCTGTGCATTCTGATATGATAGTTGTTGGCCTGGTCCAGAATATCTGTGTTTTTAAATAGCATTTTGTGTCTAGGTTGGTTTATAACATGTTCTGCTACTGCTGATTTTTCTGGCTGGCCCAGTCTGCAGTGTCTCTCATGCTCTGATTCATGTTTGCACACTGGGTTTAGTGGTCCCTATGTAAACTTGTCCACAGCTGCATGGTATGCGGTAAACTCCTACAGCTGTGAGGGGGTCTCTTTTGTCCTTCGCCGAGTGTAGCATTTCTTGGATTTTATTGGTTGGTCTATAGATTGTTTGGAGGCTGTGTTTCCTCATCACTTTCCCTATTCTGTATGTGACTCTTGATGTATGGTTAAAAATACAGTCCCTTTGGGTGGCTGTTTTTCTTCTTCATTCCTGTGTTTTTTTCTGGGTCTGGCTGTTCTTGTGATGTCTGATCTGGAGTAACCATTAGCCTCTAGGGCCCAGTTTAGGTGCCTCAGTTTGTCCTCCAGATAGTGGGATTCACAGATCCTTTTTGCATGATCTACCAACGTTTTTATTGTGCTTCTTTTTTGTCCTGGGTGATGATTGGAGTTCTTGTGTAGGTATCTGTCTCTGTGTGGAGGTTTTCTGTATACCTTGTGGCCTAACCGTTGGTTTGGTTTGTGGATGACTAGGACATCCAAGAATGGCAGTGTTCCTTCCTTCTCTTTTTCCATCATGAATTGGATATTTGGGTAGATGCTGTTCAGGAGGTTCAGAAATGAGACCAAATCTTCTCTGTAGTTCCAAATGGTGAAAGTGCCATTCACATATTGGAACCATGTTGTGGGCTTTTTTGGTGCTGTTTCCAGGGCTTGCTTTTCAAAATGTCCCATGTAAAAGTTTGCTATCACTGGGCTCAGGGGGCTGTGAACCCAACAGGGGTTTATATGCTGTGAACCCAACTCCACATACAGTCCTACCCAACCATTCTTTGAAGATGCCAGCCACAGATGCAGGTGAAATGTCAGAAAGTAACTATTCCAGAACACGGCCTCACAGCCTGGAAAAAAATCCAAGGAAAACCTCCCAACTTGCCTACCACTTGCAGCAGGAGTCAAGGTGACAATAATCTTATTACTGGGGAAAGATAGGTCACATATATTACAGTTCCATCAAAGGCTGGCTTGGAGTTAGTGTTGTAAATGGGGAATGAAAGGAGTGAGAAAATGTAAAAAATTGGGGAGGGTACCAGGATGGTCTGTCATCCACAAATACTGCTACACGCTTCCATCTTGTTAGTTCATGATCTGAAATTTGTATAAGGAATAGCAGGATGTGGTGATGTCTCAAAGTAGCTGTTGGAGTGTCATTTGTTCATCCAAAGACTACTGTGTACAAGTTCTTCAGAGTAAACAATCACACTGCTGTAGATTTCTTTTTCACAGCTGAACATTGTGTAGAACTGCCATCCAGGAAAATCCAGCTTTGTGTTCAGCTATTTTATGTTGAGTATCCCTTATCTGAAATGCTTGGGACCACAAGTGTTTTGGATTTCAGATTTATTTATTTCTTTTGGATTTTGAAATATTTGCATATACATTATGAGATATCTTGGAGATAGGACCCAAGTCAAAACGTGAAATTAATTTATGTTTTATATACACTTTATATACATAGCCTGAAGGTAATTTTATATACAATATTTTTAATAATTTTGTGCATGAAACAAAGTTTTTGTACATTGAACCATCCGAAAGCAAAGGTGTCACTATCTCAGCCACCCATGTAGACAGTTTTGGATTTGGGTGGGTTTCGGATTTCCAAATGAGGGATACTTAACCTGTACTGCAATCTAATCCTGCTCCTGTGCTCTGCCTGTCACGTTTTCTATAAATTTTAATCAGTACATTTTAGTTTAGTTGCAGGTATAATCCTTCTTATCTGAGGAAATGTACAAGAAATGCCGTAATATCAATTCCAAAGCAGAACAGGCTAAATGAACTTTGCATTTTGATATAATACTGGCCAAACTAATTTAATAGATAAATGTTATTTTGTAGATTATGTTGTTGCTGATACTGTCACTTTCCCAGTTGCTTGTTTCTAGTGTGACAAATACAGATAGAAGTCCATCAGTGTGGCAAAAGAGTTTGTATGACTTATTCTACTGGTTCACACAGAATATATAAGAAATGTTGAATATATGAGAAATTTCTGTTGGGCATTATGAGAAATGGATTCAAGGGGATTCTTCTTTGTAACAGAAACATGTGCAAGTATTTGAGATCCATAGCATAAAAATATTTTATGTAAGTTAATTTACAAATTATTTTAACATACAGCTTTAAGTTTGAAGCTCAGATTCTGCAACCATCCTCACTTATTTATTTTTTAAATTCTTCAGTTTTGTTTTACTTAAATTGAGCATCTCCCACAACTTCAGAATACTCTTCAGGCTAGCTGAGATGGAAACACAAATCTTATTAATATATTACAAGCATGACACGATCCTCTCTGAAGTCTTGCTCATAATAGGATGTATGTCATAGCTTAGATTGACATACAAGCATGCAAAAAATAGCGATACCCACAATGAAATCAGAAACAAGTAAAGTTGTTGATAGAGCAATTTCTCTCTGCCAACCAAGACCACTAAAAGGCAAAGCACTTGAAGTCTTAAATTCACCTCTAGAGTCATGAGTTGCCTCAAGAACAACTAAAAGAGAATCACCAGATGGGCATTTGATATCGATTAAAGAATCTTAACAAAAAGCAGCACAGAAATCTTACAGATGTAATATTACAGTAAATAATGGAATTAAGAACTAGGATGGCTGTGCCTCATTAGTTATTAACCTTTTAATTTTTAATTTTATGTAAAAGATTTCTGTGCTGCTTTTTGAACATTCTTTCAAAGTGGCATTCAGTGATTAATATTTAAGTATGAATTGTCTACAAAAGAATTCATGTATTTTTTGTTTTTGTCATTTAGTTTTTGTGTGTAGCATTACCTAAATGTGCACAAAGGGAAAATGTCAGTTCTCAGTAGTTCAAATGCACAGGCAGAGAACATTTTTGGATCACAAAGAGTAGATGATTAATTCCATCAACCATAATACTCCTAATCTTTTTGATTTGAGTCTAGCTAGGTATACAACATGCAAATCATGCTTTCTTTGCGATCTGCACATTTTAAATCCAAAACATTGTAACAGAATTGCTAAACAGGCTAAGGACTTTTTTGGATGGGGTTTTACAACGCTAGCAGCCTCGTCCCTGTTGCGAGGCTGCTGCGCTGCAGGGCATCCCTTTCAGATGACGCTCTCCCCTGCCGATACTGTTGCATAACCGCGGGGACGCTGCAGCATTATATTTGGCGGTTTTCTAATCACAATCAACTTTTGTGATTAGAAAACAGCCAAATATAACGCTGCAGTGTCCCCGTGGTTACACAACAGTATCGGCAGAGGATCAGAAGGGGAGAGCGTCATCCGAAAGGGACGCCTTGCAGCGCAGCAGCCTCGCAACGGGGACGAGGCTGCTAGTGTTGTAAAACCCCATCCGAAAAAGTCCTAAATGTTTTACTGAGTTTGCAAGGATAGACATATTAATAGTTCTGGTTGTTCATTTTTTTTTGTCTTGATTTACCATTTTAAACAATAATTGCTATTATAGGTCTAAATCCAGTTGTTGCTCCTGATGAGAGTACACCTACTGAATCAACAAGTGTTGACGTACAGTTCAGTAGATCTATCCAAGCTCATGCTAGCAATTGGATTTCACCTATAGGCACTTAGTTCTCCTAAGGCTTCTGATCCACATTTTAGGGCGCTTTGGCATACCTTCCAACATTTCACATATTTAAACTGGGACACGTAAGACTGCACAACATCACAGTGTACTCAAGATGGCAAAAGTTATTAATGAAGAAGCATACACAAGCTAGGAGAGGCTGCAGCAGTTTGACTTTGCCTAAGGCTACCGGGGACTTGTTTACACCAGTGAAAACTCCCAAATACCCCAGAATCTGGCCCAATAATGCCACACGACATGTGGCCTTTCCCCTGAATCTGGTGCAATAATGACACACAATGTATGGCCTTATCTGCACCAGATTAGAGGAATACCCCCTTAATCCGGGTTTTAGAAAACTCACAGTTTTCTCTGGAGTTTGCTTGAAACTCTGGAGAAAACTCTTGTGTGAACAATCCATCCGCATTGGATTTGGGGATTGCAGAGGAAAGGAAGGTTTAGTGCTGCCTGAGGCACCATCCCCTCCCCACTCTTCAGCCCCACTTCTCATTCCAAAGGCAGAGCCCCAGCAGTAGTCGCTCCCTCCGAAATCAGAACAGCTGGAGAGCCCCACCAGCGTGAGGCTAGCTGCTTGTTCTGCTTCAGAGAGATCAACTCTCTGGGACTTTTCCTTTCTGGCACACAATCACTCATGCTGAACTCCAAGAAAAGCACAGTCCCAGGGTAGTCGCTCTCTCTGAAGCCAGAATGGACAGCCCATTCTACCATCACAAGGATAGCTGCCTGTTCTGGCTTCAGAAGAGCAACTACCACTGGGGATTTGCTTTTCCAGCACATAATTCCCCATGCTGAGCTCTGGGAGAAGCAAAGCTCTAGCAGTAGTCACTCTCTCTGAAGCCAGAACGGGTGGCCCAGCCCATCATTGCCAGGCTGGCCACCCGTTCTGGCTTCAAGCAAGATCAGCTACTGTTGGGGCTTTGCTTTCCTGGATCTCAGAGTCAAGGCCCAAGTGTAACAGCTTTGAATGGTAGCCAACTGCTTCACTGGGAGTAAATATTTGAATGCAGATTCAGGGTTTGGCAGGTTTGGAGCTTAAATCTGGGCCAGAGTAGCCTGGATTTTATGTGCCACAGCTCCGGGCCAAAGTAGTCAAAATTTGATCTGGATTTTACTGCTCACCCATGTAGTCAACCCTGGGAGGCGTGAGATTCTGCCCCTTCCTCTCTTGCTGAATTAACTGAGTACAAACTGCTCTCGCACTTTGAACTCAGTTTGCAGCAGTTGAAGCTAACTGAGGACAAATGGGAAAAGTGGGAGGAGGGGAGAAAAACTGGAACATTTTAAAAGCAGTGGGAAAACTGGAACAACAAAGGATTAATTGGGACAGGCCCTGCCAAATTGGGACAGTTGAAGAATGTTTTGGAATCATTGATACTACAAGGCATAAATGAAGTAGTTAGCACAGTGGGATCTGTACACTGGAGAAAAAACAGGACTGTGAGCTTTTCTGGGGCATTTTACTAGTCATTGCTGGAGAAAAGGGGTTGCCATAGAGAGGAATGTGGTAGTCAGATTTTAGAAGCTTTGCTTATATTTAATAGAAAAATGTAACTGCTTGCTTTTTATTTTTACTTAAAGGACTAAAAGGTATGATGGAACAAACTTCAACCAGTCCTGTTTCCTGTAGGGTTGATCTCAAAGGGAATACAAATATGAACAGGCCATTTTTTCTTCTTAACTTACTGCAGAGTAAATAAAAGTGATCATCATCAATATGTGAAGGATTAGGACTTCTAATATGTTTCCAAGAAGGAGGAGGGGAGGATAGAAATAAAAAAGAATGTGGTAGCACTTTTAAAACTAACTGGTTTTATTTTAACAGGAGTTTTCATGGATATAAACCCAGTTCTTCAGATGCAGTACAGAGTGATGTTAAAGTTTCAGGTTATAAAGCATATTTATACAGTTGTGGGAGTGGGATAGAATATAATAGGATCTAGAAAGATGCAAATTATGTCCCTTGCCATAAATTTCCAAAAGGCTGAGTGAGGCGATACAGGCCTTTCAGATCTTTTCAGTGATCAGACAGCATTGATTTGTGAAAATAATAAATCTGCTTTCCAGAAGTTTTCCAGGGTTCAAAACTCTCTCTGAGAAGTTGCCTTTTGTTATATCTGTCCAGGAAGGTTGAAATATTCTGCAACTGGTTTTTGGGTATTGCCATTTCTAATGTTAGATTTGTGCCTATTTACCCTTTTGCGAAGAGACTACTCTGTTTATCCATTGTAGAGTGTAGATGGGCATTGCTGGCATAGGATGGCATATATCACATTGGAAGAAGAGCAAGTAAATGCACCTCTGATTGTTGTGGGTGATATTATAGGCCCCTATATTAGTACTTCCAGAGTAGATGTGAGAACAGAGTTGACATCTGGGTTTGTGGCAAGATTTTCTCCCTGTTTTACCATCCATGTTATGCATCCTGTTGTAAGTGAGTAGTTGTTTAAGATTTGGAGGCTGTAGGCCAATAAACACCTGTCTCCCAGAGCTTGTGAGAGGGCTAGGGCTGTATTATTCTTCAGACTTGGTTGTAGCTTGTTGATGATGTGTTTGAGTGGTCTCAGCTGGGGACTGTAGGTGACTACTAGGGGTGTTCTGTAATTTTGTGTTATTGGTCTGTTCTGCATAGAAGATTGTTCCTGGGAACCAATCTTGCCTTGTTTATTTTTTTTTCTTCAGTGTGTATTGTAGTTTGAGAAATGCCTATTGTAAATCCAAGACTTTTGAGTCTCTGTTTTGTGTGTCTAAGCAGATGTGGTTGTTTCAGAGAGTTTTGCTATAAACAATTGATTTGGTAGCATGTTCTAGATAGAAACTGGAGTCATAAAGTATGTTCTGCCAGTGTTTGTAAGCATCAAAAGACAAGCTGCCTGTCTTGATTTTCCATTTTATGCCATTTTACATCTTCATTTTCAAAAAGTAGAGAAACCTAACTGTTCTTGAATCTCACTGTTTAGTTTTGTGTTAAACGTCTTGGAGCTCCATTATACTAAATAAATGAACCATAAGGAAATGCATGTTAAGCTTCATTATGGGTGGTTGTAGGAATTACATTTTCTCTTACTTGGAAAACTTATTTTCTAAATGGATTATATGTTGTTTCTTCAGCATACTTAAACTTTTTTTTAAAAAAACTCTTTTCAAATTCTTTCCAAATCCAGTTTGCAGTCCTGTATTAATGAAATACAGGCTTAAATCTGGAGAAGAGATGCATGGATCTATGTCACCAACAAAGCTGAATTTAAATTGTAGTTATGTTCAGTTTGTACAGGGGTGAGGAACTTATAGTCCTCCAGATGTTGGAGTCTAATTCCCATCAGCTCCAAGCATAGTCAGTTGTCAGAAATGATGGGAGATGTAGTCTAATGCCATCTGGAGCACTACAGGCTCCCCATTTCAGTTCTCACCATTGTAGTGTGACCCATAATGAATGAATGAACCAGTTACTTACTAGCCACAGGCAATAAGCAGCTGCATGCAAGTGCATATGTGTGGGCTGGCAAAAGAAAAGGGACAGAATGCTGTGTAGTGCCTTTATACCTACAGGGAAACCAGGCAGGCTTCCAAAGGAATGAAATCTGTGCCTCTCTCTATGGTCCACATAGCAATGCAGTGGCTGGGTGAGGAAGACTGGAGCTCCATGTCTCTCCTGTGTGCCAGATCCTAGCAGGCTAGTCAAATGTTTTGCAAGCCTTTGGTGGGCTTACATAAGCCTGGTTCAAGCCTGAAGTGCTATTTGGTGTCCTTTTCATTGCTGAGTGTGATCTATAAAGCCTTATATATTTTAAGTTCAGACTACCAGAAATATCAATATGAGTCAGCCTTAGTTTTAACATCTTCTGGGAAGGACTTTCTCTCTGTCCCACTACCATCACATGGTGATGACACAGGAGAGCCTTTGCAATGGCTGCTCCCAAACTGTGGAATTCCCTCACACAGGAAGCTAGCCCCCCCGCCCCGACCTGCTTTCTTTCTGCTAGCAGATGAAAATCTTTCTCTTTACCTAGGACTTGAAGTATTAACTGCGTGTTGCAGATGTTCCTTTAACTGATGTGTGTTGCCCTGGTGGCACAGTGGTTAAATTGCCAGTACTGCAGCCACAATGTTGGGAGTTCAATCCTGCAGGGCTCCAGGTTGACTCAGCCTTCCGTCCTTCCATAGGTTGGTAAAGTGAGTGCCCAGCTTGTTGGGGGCATTTACCTAAAAAAATTGTAAACCGCTTAGAGAGTACTTAGCACTATAAGGCGATATAGAAATGTATGTGCTATTGCTATTTGTATTTTTTAATTTTTTTTAAAAAAAATGCAAAATATCATACATAAACTCCTACATTCTCATTGAACATGAATTAACACTTACCACTACACAAGACAACACAGCACAAAACATGACACATAAACACATAGCATAACATCAACCTAACAAATAACAAACAATCACACAGATAGACAATAAAATAAATGAATAAAAATTTTAAACTTCCTTCCGTTTCTTCTTCTTCAAGTATGTTATTTCAAACTTCGTTCTCATCCCTATTCTTGATGCTTTGTTAAGTTTCTGTTTCCTTTCTTTGATTGTCACTATAATTTCTTATTCTATGATTACCATCATTTTTTCTCCCCCTATTCCTTTCCATAGGGTATCAGGTTCTTCCAAACCTCACAGTCTCTAAAAGTTTTTATTTCGTCCAAAATTATTGTTAGTCTGTCCGTTCCCAGTGGGGAGGGCTCCAGAGCATCCGTCAGCTTTGGGGTTGTTCCTCCCCATTGCTCCCGGGAGGCAGGAAACAAACTTTTGGGACTGCCCCTGGTGAGGTCATCCAGTAGGGATGACCCCCAGCTGGCCAGTCTGTTTCCTGCCTATGCTCCTGGTAGGACGTGGATTGTTTTGCTCCTTACACCCTCCCTCCACGTGGCAGCTGCCATCTTGGATTAACCCCCCCTTAAAAAAAACTTTTTAATTTGGATCTTGGGGGAACCTGGTGGCCTACCTTGTGGAGAGAAGATAAAGGGGTAGAAATGAATCCCACAGAGATGGACGCAATTATTGCGGCAGTGATCGCTAGTGAGCGATCCACCCGGCAGGGCAGCACCAGCAGGAACGCCCAGGAGGAGCCGGGCTCGAGCGGCAGCGCTGGAAGGGTCGCTGGGACCAGCGGCAGCGGCGCAGCAGCAGGCAAGGGCAGTGGCGGCAAGAAGAGGCTGTCTAAGGAGGGGAAGATCTCTGCTCTGGCTGCCACACGCTGCACCCTGTTCCCTCCCCACCCGGAGGGGCGCAGGGACGAACAGGAAGAGGAGGCCTCTGTGCGGCCCCTCCAGGAGGAGGAGGTGCGTCCCGAGCCCCAGAGCGGGGAGGAGGACGCAGCGCAGATGCTCCTGGGCCAGCCAGACATCGTGGGAATGGAGCCAGGTCCCCAGCCTCAGCTGGCGGACACCGTGAGTTTGTCCGGGCCCCCGGGTGCAGCGATGATGGGGAGGGAAGTTCCCCCAGTGGTGGCTGAATGTTTTAAGGCCTCCCTGGCCAGGGAGGTGGTGAACTGGCTGGCGGCCAGCTTTTTCCAGCCTGGCTGGCCAGGATTCCCTGCACCGCGATGGGGGGGTGAGCCCCAGGGGGCGCGGGATCCTCCTATCCCCCCATCCAAGGGTACCGGGCCCCAGCGGGTGGACCCCCAGACCCAGGCACCGCAGCGGGGTGGCAAGGGGGCGGTCTTAGCAAGGGCAAGAGCGGGCTACCCCCGACCCGCTCGGTGGCTTCGGCAGAGGCGGCAGCAGCAGCAAAGCCAGCCCCTAAGCAGCGCCCAGGTCCTAGCGACCACCTGCTGGACCGTCCAGCCCCAGACAGCCTGCAGGACAGATACCCCTCAGACGAGGAGGATCTTGGGGCCTCGGTGCCTGAGAAGGAGATGGGGCAGCAACCCTCTAGTAAGCGCCAGAAGGGGCAACAGGAGCCCCAGCTCTCTGAGGGGGAGGAAGAAGCGATCTCCGTCTATACATCAGAGGGTGAGGAGATCGAGCTTCTGGAGAACTCTGACAGGGAAGAAGGGGAGTTATCAGAGGAAGAATCTGGCAGCACCCCAGAGGAACCCCGCTCCTCGGCCAAATTGTTCTCCATGGACGATTTTGCAGTCCTGCTTAAGAAGGCGGTCAGAACACTGGGGCTGGAACTACCAAAGTACCAGCAGTCACAGACAGATCCGGACCTACCAGAAATATCCGGGGAATTCTTCCCAGACTCACAGACTGAGGCCCTCGAAATGCCCGTGCCTGCCACACTGATGCGTCTGATACGCGATGAGTGGGCATCTCCAGCTATGATTAAGGGGCAGCCTAGTCACGCTAAGAAATTATATGCCTTACCTAAGAAGGTCATGGGCAAGTTACAGGTGCCCCTCATCGTTGCACCTGTCTTGGAGTTGGTGTCATCTGCAATTTTTTGCCATGATGGAGAGGAGACCCTGAAGATCCCAGAGGACAGGCGGATGGATACTGTGCTGAAGAGGGCCCATGAGGCACTCTCCCTGGCCATTAGAGCTTCATCCACCGCCACCATGATGGCGAGAGCCGTGAGACAATGGTCTAAGGATGTGCTGGCGGACATCCCCAAGTCTCAAACCAGAATACGCCAAGATCTCAATAAGCTGGAGAAGGTATCGGCCTTCTTGGCAGACAGTACTTTGGACTCAGCTCAGTAATGTGCAAGGGCTCAGGCCGTGACAGTGGCAGCGAGGAGACAAGTATGGTTAAAGTCATGGAACACTGATTTCAAGTCCAAACAGAATCTGGTGTCATTTCCCTTCTTCGGTGAGAAGCTGTTCGGGAAATCCCTCGAGCCGGTCTTGGTGGGGGACAAGGACAACAAGAAGAAAACCCTGGCGTCAGCTAGGAGACGGGAGGACAGGAGGTCCTCTAGGTGTTACAGGCCTTTTTGTCCCTCAGGGGGACAGCAGGCCTCATCGACGGGATCATCCGCGAGCAGATCCAGGGACTTCAAACCATCAAGATCCCGATGGGGAGACAACCGTTATCAAAGGTGCCACCAGTGGGGCGAAGCACCCAAGTCAAACCAGAACCAAGCCACCAAGAGCAACAACAGAAGTCAGCAATGATGCCAGCATCCCCGTCGGGGGTCGGCTGCAGGCCTTCGTGGAGGTATGGGAAAGCTCTACCTCAGACAGGTGGGTCCTCCAATCAATCCGGGAGGGCTACCGGATAGGGTTTTCTTGGCATCCCCCATCTTGGTTCATCCCTACTCCTATACAATGAGATGTTCGCAAACAGCGCCTCATGGAGGAAGCAATTCAACATTTGCTCCAGGTGGTCACAATAGAAGAAGTGTCCAGCAGAGCGCAGCAGGGGGTGCTACTCCATCCTTTTCCTGGTTCCAAAAAAGAACGGAATGTGGAGAGCGGTCCTGAACCTAAAGGGGATCAACAGGTTTGTCTGCCAGAGGAAGTTCAGAATGGAGATGCTGAAGCACATCTTGGAGGCACTAAGGCCCGGAGACGTCCTGTCCGCGCTGGACCTGCAGGACGCGTACCTGCACATACCCATTCACCCAGACCATTGCCGCTTCCTGCAGTTCTGTTACAGCAACAGACACCACTAGTACAAGGCTCTGCCCTTTGGCCTCTCGTAGGCACCCAGGGTGTTCACCAAGATCATGGTGGCATTAGTGGCACGCTGGAGGTGCTTAGGGCTGCATGTCTATCCTTATCTGGACGACTTATTGATTCGATCCTCCTCTCATCAGAAAGCAGAGCAAGAGGTGAACTTGATCCTGGACTCTGCAGGCACACGGGTTCCAAGTCAACTTTGAGAAGAGTCAGCTAAACCCGTCCCAGCGGATATAGCATCTGGGGGCCCTGATAGACGTTTTCGCAGGGCAGGTATCTCTACCTTCGGAGAGGATCTAGGCCATCCGTCAAGCAATTCGGAAGGTGAAGTCTGAGGCCAGAGTGGACATCATGCACCTTGCTCGGCTCCAGGGTCTTATGATTGTGGCAATAGACTGCCTACCATGGGCGAGGTTTCATTCCAGACCACTGCAGTGGTTTCTGCTCCCGTTTCAGAACGAGATCACCCTCAGGAGGCACCAGCAGGTACGTGTGACACAGGAGGTGCTAACATTAATGGAATGGTGGGACTTAACTGCAGTATAGACCGGGCACCTGTTGTGGAGGCTGGACACTATCCAGATCACGATAGATGCCAGCCTGAGGGGTTGGGGAGCACACTGCGGGCCGCACCTTGCCCAAGGCAAATGGACGAGGGAGGAGGCATCACACGGCATCAATTGGTTGGAACTCAGAGTGGTCAGACTGGCACTGTTGGCCTTTACAGACCTGATCAAGGGGAAGCCAGTCCTGGTGCAAACAGACAACATCACAACGAAGGCGCACATAAACCAACAGGGGGGAACCAGGTCACGCACCCTCATGAGAGAGGCAATGCGCTTGCTGAACTGGGCGGAGAAGAATCTGATCTCGATACAGGCGGAGCACCTTCAGGGAGCCCTCAACTCCAAGGCGGACTGGCTCAGCCGGTCGGACATAAACCAGAGCGAGTGGAGCTTGCATCAGGAAGTATTTGAGGCCATCACCCAAGCCATGGGACGCCCGGAGGCCGACCTCTTTGCCTCTCCAGCAAAAGCAAAACTACCTCGATATCTCACATAAGGAGCGGAAGCAATGGACACACTGACGAGCCCGTGGCCACGGGGTCTACTATACGCATTTCCACCACTACAGCTGTTACCAAGAATCCTGAGCAGGATTCGATCAGAGGGGGCAGAGGTCTTGCTGGTGGCCCCAGAGTGGCCCCGTCAATCCTGGTTCCCGGACGTCCTAGAGATGGCATTAGAATTGTGCCCACTGCCATCACGTCAGGACCTTCTGACACAGGGGCAGGTACACCACCCGGACCCCAGTTGGCTTCAGCTCCATGTGTGGAGATTGAAAGGCAGATCTTAGCAGCGAGGGGTTACTCCCAGACAGTGGTCAATACCATCCTGGCATCCAGAAGGGAGTCTACTCAGCGTATATACGAATACACCTTCAGGGTGTTTTGTCGATGGTGTAACCGGAAGAAAAGAGATTTCAGACGGGTTTCGGTCCCAGCCCTGCTTGATTTCGTGCAGGATGGAGTTGAGGCCGGATTGAGACCAAATACCATCAAGGGACAGATAGCGGCAATTACGTCCTTTCTCCCACCAGAGAAGGCAGCACAGGGGGCCCAGCATCCTCATGTGCGTCGCTTTGTCAAGGGACTATCAAACCTGGCACTGCCTACGGTGCACAGATTTCCCACATGGGACCTGCACACGGTCCTGAAGGCATTGACAGTTCAACCGTTTGAACCTCTGAGGGAGGTCCCCCTGAAGTTTCTGACATGGAAGGTGCTGTTTTTGTTAGCCATAACATCAGCACGTAGAATATCTGAGCTGGCAGCACTCTCCATCAGGCGAGACCTGTGCATCTTCAGACCAGACTCAATAATGCTGCGCCTTCGACCGGACATCAGACCAAAGACCAATTTGGCGTTCCACAGGACACAGGAAGTGATACTACCATCCTTCTGCCCGAACCCGGTAAGGGAATTGGAGAAGATATGACACACTCTGGACGTGCGCAGGGCCCTGTGCATCTACATCAAAAGAACCAGACAGTTCAGGGTATCAGAAGCTATGTTCGTGTCCCCATACGCCAGATACCTAGGTTGGAAGGTGTCACCGTCATCACTAGGATGCTGGATACGTAACTGCATCGCAGCGTGCTACCAGTCCCTGCACCTGGAAGTGCCTGAGGGTATTCTGCCACATTCGACACGGAGTGTGGTGACCTCAGCGGCCTGGGAGAGAGATGCACCACTGGAGGAGATATGCAGAGCGGCAACCTGGAAATTGGCTTCCACTTTTGTACGACATTACAGATTGGACAGGATGCAATCTGCTGAGGCATCCTTTGGCAGAAGGGTCCTGCAACAGGTGGCACAAGCCTAGAAGAGCCATCATTCGCCAGTCCCACCCTGGGAGGAAGCTTCTGTAAATCCCAAAGCTGACGGATGCTCTGGAGCCCTTACCACTGGGAAAAGGAACACTGGTCTTACCTATGATACGTTCTTTTCCACTGGTGTGGCGAAGAGCATCCAGACCCACCCATTGGCGAAAGTAGGAAGAAGAGATGGGTAGTAGGCCCCCGGACAGCAGCCCACCAGGAAGAGGGTGTGGGGCTGAAAAGGAATGGGTGTCTGCGGAGGAACAAGCAGGGATAACCGGAATACAAAAAGATCATCGTGAGACAAGTGCGTAAGAAGATGCGCGAGGCTTTTCAACAGACTGGCCAGCTGGGGGTCGTCCCTACTGGATGACCTCACCGGGGGCAGTCGCAAAAGTTTGTTTCCTGCCTACCGGGAGCAATGGGGAGGGACAACACCAAAGCTGACGGATGCTCTTCGCCTCACCACTGGAAAAGAACGTACCACAGGTAAGACCAACGTTCCTATTTCATACATCTCTAATAACTTATATTTCCACTCTTCGAATTGTGGGGCTTCAGCACTTTTCCAATTCTTTGCCAGTACTATTCTTGCCGCCGTAATCATATATAGTATAATCTTGCTATACATTTTAAAATCTTGTTTGCTTATACCTTGTAATATATTTAACAAATAAATCTCTGGTTTACACGAAAATTCAATTTTCAGATGTTTACAAATATTCTTATGAACTCCTTTCCAGAACCCCCTGACTCGTTTACAATTCCACCATACATGAAAGTATGTGCCCACAGCTTTACCATACTTCCAACATATATTTGATGACTTTTTATATACTTTTGCAATTTTATTCGGTGTGAGATACCATCTGTAGATTGACTTATAGAAAATTTCCTTTAACCCATTACTTCTTGTAAATGTAATATTTTTGGTCCATGCAGGCTCCCAGTCTTCTAGTGGTACCTGATTTTTCTAGTCTGGGGCCCATGCAATCATGTATGGTTTTATTACTTCATGCTCCAGATTCAGTTTCAAGATTTCTTTATACATTTTTGACATAAATTTCCCTTTGTCTTCCCATATTATCTTATCCACTTCATTCATTTCTTCTATTCCCTCCCCAGCTATATCTCTCTTAAATTTTTCTGTTATCTGCCTGAGGACAAACCAATGACAGTGAATATTTTCTTTCTTCAACTCCTCAGATTTCATTTTGTAAATTCCTTTATCTTTCTTTAGAATCTCTCTGTACCTTAACCATCTATCTTTAACCAGATTTTCTCTTTTGTAAAACGGTTCGTGAGTTGATACCCAAATGGATATCTTCCAGTATAATTTTTCTTTGTACTTTAACCAAGTTTTTAATAGTGTGCGTCGGATGACATGATGAGTAAAATTTTTATGTACCATATCCTTTTTATACCAGATATAAGCATGCCACACAAAGCGCAGGTTAAAACCCTCTAATTGCAATAGTCTCATATTCTCCACCCGTATCCATTCTTTAATCCATAGGAAGCAACTTGCTTCGTAGTAGCTTCTAATATCCGGAAAACCTAGACCTCCCCTTTCTTTGCCATCATATAGTACCTTCCTACTAATCCGTGGTTTCTTATTAGCCCACACAAACCTAAATATATCTTTGTTTACCATTTTAAAGAAGTTCTCGTTGTATAGTATCGGGATATTTTGAAACAAATATAGTAATTTAGGTAACACCACCATTTTTATCACTGCCATTCTGCCCATCCATGATAGGTTTAGTTTATTCCACCTTACTAATTCTCCCCTTGTGTTCTTCCATCCTTTAATGTAATTATTTTCGTATAAGTCTATATTTTTATTTGTAATAATTATTCCTAGATATTTTGTTTTCTTTTCCACCTTAAATCCCGTAATCTTCTCTAGTTGTTGTTCTTCCCCTTTGCTTATGTTTTTTTGTAATTATCACTGTTTTGTCCCTATTTATCTTTATTCCTGCAAGCTGACCATATTCCTCGATAGTCTTTAATAACATTTCAATGCTCTCCATTGGATTATCTAGAAAATAAACCATATCGTCAGCAAATACTATATATTTGTAGTGGTGTTCCTGTATTTTAATCCCTCTTATGTGTTGTTATTTCCCCCATTAATTAAAATGTGAGCTTCTTCTTGTAAATCTTCTCAATCCAATCTGAGTAGTTTTTTTCTGACCCCCATTTCTCTTATTGCCATGTTCATAAACTCCCAATTGATGTTATCAAAAACCTTTTCGGCGTCCATAAATGTAAATATTGCTAGTTTTATTTCATTGTGTTTTTCATAGTACTCCACTACGTTTAGTAATGTTCTCAGGTTATCCTTTGTATTTCTCCCTGGTAAAAATCCACTCTGGTCTTCACATATCCATGTTGTTAAAACTTTTTTCAATCTTTCTGCTAAGATGTTTGTAAAGATCTTATAATCAATATTTAGTAATGAAATTGGCCTATAATTTTCTGTTCTTGTCTGATCTTTCCCTTCCTTGGGTATAAGAACAATATTCGCTTTCCTCCACATATCTGGTATGTCTGTTTGATTAATCTCATTTAGAAGTTTATGTAAAGGGTCTATTAGTTCTTCTAGGAATGTTTTGTAGTATAATGCCGAGAAACCATCCGGTCCCGGTGCTTTACTGTTTTTTAATTTACCTATTGCCTCCCTGATTTCTTCGATAGTTATAGGGTCATTTAATCCTTGTCTTTGACTTTCCGTTAGTTGCAGAATGTTTTCTTTCTCAAGATAGTTTCTAATTTTTCCCTGTATTTCACTTGTACTTTTATGTTCCTTGTAGATTTCACAGAAATATTTGTAGAAACCCTCCATGATCTCTTTTTGTTTTGTTAATCTTTCATTGTTGATCCTAATCTCTGTTATTACTTCTCCCCTCTCTTTTCTAATCTTCCACGCCAACCATCTTCCTGGTTTATTTGCATGTTCAAAATGTTTTTGGCGAGCAAATTTTAATTTCTGACCAATTTCTATATTCATCTCTATATCCAGTTGTTTCCTTAACATTTTTATCTGTTTTCCTATTTTCTCATCACCAGGCTTTAATTTATCTACTTTTTCTTTCTGTCCTAATTCCTCTATAATTCTATTTATTCTTTTCTTTCTTTCTCTCTTATAAGCTATCTCTTGTCTTAGTAATTCTCCCCTCACTACCACTTTTCCCACATCCCACACTGTGTTCATTGTTATCCCCTTATCTATATTTTCCATGAAGTATTGTTTTATAATCTTTTTTGTTTGTTGTATTATTTAGTCATTTTTCAACAACATGTCATTTAGCTTCCATTCAAAGAGGTTTTTCCTCCTACCCATTTCCATTGCTACCGGTGCATTGTCTGATATTGTTCTTTGAATTATTTCAACTTTTTTTTACCTCTTTTTGTAACGTTATGGATATCATAAACATGTCAATTCTGGACCAGCTCTGATGCCGGTCTGAGTAAAAAGTATAGTCTTTTTCTGTGGCATGTCGATGTCTCCATATATCTATTAATCCCAATTGTTCTATTAACTCCCTTGCTGTATTTGGGAGGGTTCCCTGTTTCCTTTTCTTCATCTTCTTATTGGATCTATCTTTTTCTGAATCACACACTGCATTCCAATCACCTGCTATAATAATATTGGGATAGTTGTAGTTCGCTATTTCTATCAGCAGATCCTGAAAGAATCTTTTCTTATTCTCTTGAGGGGCATATAGTCCTATTATCAGTATCTCTTTGCCAAATGTTTTAACTTCTACACCGATATAATGTCCCTTTTTATCGTTAAATATCTCTTTAGATTCATATTTTTTACCATATTTGGTGTAGTACAAATCTCCTAATTTTGGATTCTTTATTAGTCTTATATCTTGTTCTCTAATATGTGTTTCTTGTAGTACAGTAATGTCTATTTTTTGTTTCTCTATATAATGGAATATTCTTTCCCTTTTCCCAGGGCTGTTTAGCCTTTTCACGTTCCACATCCAAATTTTGTCTTTCATCTTTTTTTCCTATCACTATTTTATTCTATTTTCTTCCTATTCTTAATTCCCCTCTTCCTGTCTCCCCTCTATCTCTCCTTCTTCTTCATCATCTTCCCTGTCGTCTTCTTCATCCCCCACCCCTACTGCACACTCATCCATACTAGACTCACTCAATTCATCCCTTAATATTTCCTTTTCTAGTTCTTGACTTTCTTTATCATCCTCTTCACTCAATTCTGATGTTTGTCCTTTTTGCTCCCCCTTGGTTAGCAGCTTTCCCTTATTCTTTCCCTGATATCTCTCTATCTTTCCTTTCTTTTCCTTTTGTTTCTCTTTAACTTTCTCATAATCATTTTCTCCTTCCTTTCTATAGGTTGTGACGCTCCTCTCCCCCAACTTTATTCCTTTTTCTTCTTCTTCTCCTCTTCCGTTTCCTTTCCTTCCTCTTTCTGTTGTTTTCTTAATCTTATTTAGGAGTTCTTTTGCTTTCATTACTGTATTTATTTTGTAACTTTTATAGTTATAAGTACAAGATATCCCTTCTATTTTGTTCCATTTATATGGAATATTTTCTGACTTCAACACCTGAGTCAAGAATCAATATTCTTGTCTCTTCTTTAATACTTGAAGTGGGATGTCTTTGTAAATTTTTATATCTTGGCCTTCAATTATCAGTGCTTTTTTGTAGTTCTCCTGGATTACTACGTACTTTACCTTTTCTCTTGTAAAATACATGACTATATCTCGCTGTAATTTCTTCTTTTTAGCTATCCATGAATTTATTCTATAGATTTTATCTGACCTCCCCATCCAATTGCTGTGGCGACCATCCTATATATTCCGCTAATGTTGGTATAATCCTAATCTCCAAGTTTTCGTTTCTTTGTTCACTTAGACCTCTCAGTTTTATACATCTTGACTTGATGTTTATTTCATGTATTGTTCTTTGGGTGCCTTCATACTCTATTTTTGTCTCTAGTGTTTTAGTTTTCATCTCCAAACTTTTTGTTTTGTTTTGCATTTCTTGTATCTCCCTGCTCATCTTTGTGATGTCTCTTGTTACCATTTCTAATTGATTTCCAAATTTGTCTAATTGTTTTTGTAAATCAATCCTAATTTCCTCTTTTAATTCCTTCATTTCAGATTTTATACTACTACTTAGTTTTTAAAATTCACACAGAAGCAGTTGGTTTGTATCTGTTATTTTGGATGCCATTTCTAAAGAAGGCCTTCTTGAAGTTTGAGCTTGGCTTTGGCTTTGTCCTTGTGCTGTTGTCTTCCTGGTGTTAGGCATTTAGCTTTCCTACCTCTTCTTTTCACTCTCAATATTAGTGTTATTTATGTATAATTATTTTGATTACCCCGTACCTGAATTATATCTCAATCTTTACCTACAGCACCAGCTCAATGTATAGTTTTGTAATCTTAAGTGTGAATGTATAATATAATATTCCCTCTTTCTTTTCAGGAGGTTATCCACACTCCTAAATATTTGTTTATGAATATTGTCAATATCAATTTGCCATAACTATAACTTTTTAACCTTCTATTTATTCAGTCTCTATTTTGTCTATCAAATTTCCCATTCATGAATTATCAATTATCAATTAGGAGTAAAGCACTTCACCATGTAAATACACACACCCTCGCCTGCGAATTTACATAGACACACCTCTATCTGTATACATTAATGTATATCACTCAAATTATTGTCGCCAGATCTATCTTTTATATACATGTATAGCATCAGATTGTTACAAATTTTACCCAACAACATTGATTTTTTTAATATATATTTTTACCCTGCAATCACGACCTGATAGGACACTTGGTGGAAATATGTAAATGTATAAATTGAGTAAGATGGGGTGATGAATATAAATTGAATATGAACTGAATTAGCAAACATAAGTTGAGGTCAGTCCTCTTGATCTTCTTGGTCAATTTCAAATCCACTGTATCCAGCCAGGCAAATATAATTAAATCCGAGCCTGGCCTTTTCCTCTCTTCCTCTACTGTATTTCCCCTTTCTCCTCCCTTCTCCTCTCTTTCCTCTCTCTCACCTCCTTCTTCTTTTCAGTTTTCCCTATTTCCACCTTCCCTATTTTCACCTTCCCCTACTTTCTATTCCTTTCTTCTCTATGGTTGCTCTTTCCGTATATATCCCTTATTTCGCTTTCCACATTTTCTGGAATGGTCTGTAACAGTCTCCTATTGCATTCTCTGGCTCAGTTCTTAATTGCACTCATATATAACTATTTCCCGAACTCTTCTAGACTCTCTCTCTCTTTCTTGCCCCTTCCTTTCCTTCCTTTTCTTCCTTCCTTGCCCTTTCTCCTTGTCATTTTCTCCGCGTCTCCGTCACTTTGAGTTTTGACTGTGTTTCATTACTCTGCTTTTCCTCCAGCACCTCTCACACTGAGTATCCCTTTCAGGTATTAGTGTTCAATTCCGTCTGGGTTTTCACCCAGTTTCTAGTCTGAGTTTGCTCAGTTCAAACAGATATTACCTAGGGATTTCCCCTCTTGAATGTTTAGAAACGTCTTACTTTACTTCCTCGAGAGAATATCTTCTTTGAAAGTGGTGATGACAGCATTGCTTTTTGCTAGCTGCTCTTTGTTTGCAGGAGCGGTGAACGCCCTTCTCAGCCTGTTCGCGGTTTGCTGTTCCTCCTTCTCCGTTGTTCCTCTGATGTTCCATCTTGCCGCTTGGGCTGGAAATTGGGGTCACCTTCTTAAGTCACCCTTTCCTTGGGTGATTTCACCCCCCCATATTGTTTTGGGGGGTTAAATCCCACAAACAGAGCAGAGAGGTTTGCGAGCTCCGCAGAACCCCTCCTCCTCAGTCGCCTCTCCACCGGAAGTCTACTATTTGTATTTTTAACATTATTATATTTTAATTGCCTTTAATTGTCTACTGTTCTACATTAATAGGTTTTCGTTGTTGTTGTTTGTAGTATTCATTGTTTTAACTGTATTTTTCTTTAACTGAAATTGTGAGCCACCTTGGGTTCCATATTGAGAGAAAGGTGGGATATAAATAAACAATAACAACAGCAACGTGCTGAAGTATTTATTCAACATAAAAATTGGTGGAACATGCTAGTCCTACTCCCCTCTGTCACCTCTTCCCTCTGCCATGGAATCAGGGTTAAATTGTATGGACAATCTCCATAGATAGAGGGAGCTCTCCTCCTCAGACAGTTTCTATGCCTAAATGGTGGCTGAAATGGCGATGATGGGAAATGGGGCCAGCATGCTTCCTTTCTTACTTTTTGAAGGAAAACTCCTGCAGAATGCCTGAATAGCACCATCTGTTTGTTTGCAAAGCATGTTTAATCAACACAAAAAAGGAGAGTGTACTAGCTGCATCCCCTCCATCTCCAGTTGTCATTGCCTTCATGTCGTAAGTGTAGAGTGCCTTTGTGTAGGGGATGCTCTCCAGACCCCTCACTCTCCAGATGAGGAAAATTGATGGAAATGTAGATTGAGGGAACTGGGATATCAAACACACACTCCTCTTCTCATCTTGATTCTACACACTTTGTAAACAAATGAATAGGATTAAAATGAGCCAAAAATCGAGAGGCGCACTAAACAGCCAACTACTAGTACAGGTGAAACATACTAAAACACATTTACCTGGGGGCCCTTTCACCCTATAAAATTGTAGCATTATGATTCCACTCTCTCTACCCTGGCTACATCCTATGGAATCCTGGGGCTTGTAGTTTGGTGAGACACAAGAGCTCTGAGGCTGAAAATTCTTCATTCCCCCATCTAAACTGCGATTCCCAGGATTCCACAAGATAAAATCATGTCAGTTAAAATGGACTCATAGTCCCATATTTGTGTAGTGCGAAAGGGCCCCTGAAAAGAAGGCCCATTTGTTTTAAAGTAGCAGGCATCTGATTGACTTCTGTTGGAAACAGATTGCCAAACCCGATGGAGCTTGGTCCAACCCAGTAAAGCCATCCTTGCATTTTCAACTTTCTTCCAGGCATGTGTGCTTACCACAAATCGGCATCAAGTTAGCTATCTATCCACAATTACCATTGCTTTCCTGCCCCCTTTGTGTCTGTGCTCTTTTGATCATTCATAAATTTTATTCTTGGAGCATGTCAGATAGACTTCCAGAACTGATTTTTTTCGTGACCCCTATGGTGTTCAATGTGTTAAAAAAGCTGTAGAATAAGTATATTATGTTCCATTCTAAAAGTCACTGAGGTATCCATCCGAGTAAATTTAGGAAAGGGTTACCAGATACAGACAAGTCTCTCTGTTACATTTTTGCACAACTCTTTGTGCTTTGTAAATATAAATATCATATGCATTTCTTAGTAGTGAATCTCATTTCTTATTTTCAAAAGATTCCCTTGAAGAGCAAGCTTGGTTTATTTTTCTATGGAGAACATATGGTGATAGTAGGAGGAAATCTGTGTGCACAGCAGTTAGCTTGAACTTTACATGCACTGTCAGAATTTCAGTAAGCAGTCATTCTGCCTGTCAGAAGAATCTAAATTATGTTTTAATAAACAGTAAGCATATTGAACATATTTTTGTTGTCAAAGGTAATAATTTTAAAATTGAGAACTCCTGCCAAGTGTGTATTTCTCTGTTGATTAGGTCCTGACTCTGCCAGTCTTACAACCAGTTGTACTTACTCATAATCTTAGTTATTTGTCATTTGTGTGAACTAATTCGCAAGTTACTTCAAACAACTTGGATTTTTTGGGTGCTATCCAGCAATGTTTGTCACAATTGCAAGAAGTGGAATGAGGCTTACTTATGATTAACCTGAGTATTGTGACTGCAACAGAAAGGCAGAGTTTAAATTTTCTGAACAAAACAAGTATCTATTATTTCCAAAGCCAACTGATTTTGAACGTAATGATATGTATGATAATGCCCCTTATGTTTGCCATGTATATCTGTAAGAAAAAGTGTAATTTTTCTTTTCATCCAACAAGCTATCTAATACCTTGTTAAGACTTTTAGGGTTTCAGCCAATGCTAATGGAGCAGGCAGGAGAGGCATTTCTTTTTGCAAATCCTTCTAAAGTCCCCTGTACCACCTTTCATGCTATTCTGAAGAGCTTCTCAAGCCTCTGGAATAGATCTGAAGTGAGGAGTGGAGAAATCCACAAAAAGTGTCTCTTGTTGTTTAGCAGAACCATCCACTAGATCAGGGATGGGCAAAGTGTGGCTCATAGGCTTCATGTAGGCCCCTAAAGCCATTTGTTTGCCTCCCCCCAGCCCCCTAGGGGTAATTCAGGTTTTTTTCCGCAAAAAATCCAAAATGCCTGAAATGCACTCCAGGGAATGTGGATGGTCTTTCTACCACATTTGGAGACCCCCTGGACCCCCCTGGTCCCTCCAGGAACTGAAAACAATTTTTGCAATTTTTTTAAAAAAGATTTTGTCCCCCAAAATGTTTTATAGTAGGTTACATTTTCACCACATTTTGCAGCTCCCCTGGACCAACCTATGCCTAGGAGAGGCCTTTTTTTGAAACAGGAAGTGACTTCTGTTCATGTCCTCTTGTTGAGAGAGCCTCTCTTGTGCCTGATATGGCCCAGGAAGATTCCAAAACATGGTGATAATGCCTGCCATGGCTCCTAGAAGGCATTTAGGGACATAAATTGATGTTCTTTTTGTGGGAGCAGGTACGGTGGAGTGGTATGGCCCTCCAAGATGTTCTGGTAAGTTCTACAGTTGCCCAGTCCTGCACTAGATCAAACAATCTTCTGTGAATGGAAGAATCTAGTTAGGTTCAACAATTAGAGTTTTTTTATTTTATATACAGTTGTCCCTTCATATTCGCTGGGGTTTGGTTCCAGGACCCACCATGGATACAAAATCTGTGAATACTCAAGTCCCATTATATGCTCTCTCTCTCTGGCTTTCTTCGCAAATGAAGATTCAGGAAGGACTCATCCCATGCTTTCTGCAAGCACGCTGATGACTAAAAAGGCCAATTCGTAGTGGCATAGCAAAATGGTGTCTCTTATATAAGATGGCAAAATCAAAGTTTGCTTTTTGGATTATTAGTTTTTAAATAATATTTTCAAGCTGTGAATACTTAAATCCATGGATACCAAATCCGTGGATATGGAGGGGCAATTGTACTGTATATATGATTGGTACTTTGGGTTATAGTGGGAACTATTGCTCTTGATTCCTGATCCTGCACCGTTACACTGTATTCAGAAGAAGGGGGGGCAAAAAATATCAAAAACTCCAAAGGAAAAGCCTTTGCGGCTCTTTCTAGAGCTTTTAAAAAACAGCAAGGGGATTGTGCGTTCCTGCTCATTGGGACAAGCGATTCACTTTGAATCGCTTTCCCATATGAGCAGAAGCGCAAGGCTGATTGGCCGGATGAGTGAGGGGGCAGGGCTTGCTAACAAGGCAAGCACCTGTAGCCACCATGTTGAATTTTTGCCTTAGTGAACGACTGCTAAGTTGATAAAACGTTTTCCCCCCCTTTTTTTTTAATAAACGTGAAATATTACTGTCTCATCGGATATTTTTTTTTAAAGTTCGGCAGTGGCAAATTCAGGTAAATTAAATTGTGAGTAATCCACTCTTGGCCACCATCCTGACTTGCAAGCATGGAAAACTTTTGGGGGTCAAAAAACCATTAAGACAAATTGCAGCTGCTGTAATTTGCCATTATTGCAGAGCAATCTGGGTTTTTTTCCTCATATAGACGGACCCTTACTTTATAATACTGTATATAATTGGATTTAACAATGAAGACATTTTAAATCTTAGCCAGTATTCCAGATGTATCTGAGGGCTTGTCTATATGAGGAAAGAACAGAGAGGATTGCTCTGCAGTAATGGCAATTCACAAAAGCTGCGATTTGTCTTAATGTTGTTGTTGTTGCTGCTGCTGCAGGCATAAGGTTTGCATGCCTGTGGGTCCAGATGGCAGTCATGAATGAATTACTTGCATTTTCAAGATCCATAATGTTGGCCCTGGAACCTGCCCTTGACTTATACATGAGATCAACTTATACACAAGTATATATGTAATTTTATTCAGTTTCCTTATTTTGTATTTATTATACTTTAAGCAACAGCACCTTAATTCTTATGAGCTGGATAGTAATAATTCTTGTATGCATTAAATTTTCCCTTTGATTCCTTAAGTCATGTAGCCCCTACTGTCTAGATGAAGACCAACATTAAAAGTGGAAGGCAAACATTCTTGGTAGTTCTTGCCATAATCTGGGGTATATACCATGTTGCACTTTGTGTAAACAGGACAGATTCCCAGCTTTCTAATCAAGTGCTGATAATTGATAGCTACCATGTATAGTAGGACCCCCATATCCACTGATTCAATATCCACTGATTCAGTTATCCATGGGACATAAAACAGCACACCCACCATAGAGTCTTCCTAGAAAATGTGTCCTCTCCAGCCATTTTCTAGGTCCTCCAAGGCACCTTTATGATATTGTAAACTGGAAGTCCCATTATTTTCAATGGTGTTTGCTATTCATGGTTTTCGGTATCCATGCCCCCCCCCGAACCAATTCCCAGTGGATACTTACAACACTGTATCCAGTTTGTATAAATTCATCTTGTACTTGTGATCCATCAGAGTTTAGTAATTCAGTCTCTGAAAGCAATTACTCTAATACAATGTACACTAGGATTTGGTAGTAGATTTCTTGGTGATTTGTAGTATATCATCAGGGATTTTGTTTTAGTAACAAGAACAAAACAAGGGCTTAGATCCCCTCGATCTCTTAAATTAAGCTGCAGAGTAGTAAGAAAGCTGAGGTGAGAACATGGGAACCAAGACAGGACTAAATTATTGTGTGAGAGAACTAAGTTCAGTTTTGATACTAAAAACAAATCCCTGCACTGATTATGGTCAAAAGCATCTTGGAAAGATGGAAAGAATTAAAAAAAAAAATTCAAAAATGTCCACAAACATGTTTCTGAAGAGTTGGGAAACCCTGATTAGAAGAATCCTCAACTGACGAGAAAACTGACACGTGGGTTTTGGGGTTTTGTTTTGCAGAAAATAGCATTTTCTACACAGGAAATAATATTTATTAATACTATTAATAATTTGTTTATTATTAATAATTATTATTTAAGCATAGTAGCCCTTTTGCAAATTTTGCACAAAATACTGTATTTCCGAAAATGTGAATAGTTTTTGAAAACAGCACAGTGATAATGTCCCAATAAAGGGAACAGAATGGCATTTCCATTGTAAAGTGTTATGCTGCATTGGGTGTATTATGTATGTTTACTGAATTGTATTTTTGTTGTCAATTTGGCTTGGATTTATGACGACCCTATGAATAAGAGACCTCCATAAGATGCCCCAGTCATCAAGAGTCTTGCTGAAGCGATGAACATTCAAGGACCTGGCTTCCATTTTTGAATCAACCCATCTCTAATCTGGGCTTCCTCTTTTCCTACTGCTTTCCACTTTACTGAGCACCGTTTTCCTTTCCAACGAGCCATGTTGTGTGATGGTATATCCAAAGCAAGTCATTTTGGCCTTTATTGAAAGTTCAAGTGTGATCTGCTGTACGATGCATTCATTTGCCTTCTTGGCAGTCCATGGTATCTGCAGAACTCTCCTCCAGAGGCACATTCCAAATGATTTGATCTTCCTGTCAGTTTTCTTCACTGTCCATTGTATATGTACAGGACATAAAATGGGGAGATACTTTGACTTTGTAACAATTTGTAAAATGGAGCTATTAAAAGAATAATTAAAAGCTTTAGGTTATGATTCTTAGTGCCATGCCTTGGAGTAGTTCTATAACGGAATGGTAAAACACTCTTCCAGTGGATTGCATCTAAGTATTTAGAATGGGAAGCATCAGGGAGCACCTCATGGCTGAACATTTTTGAAGTTAAGGAGAGGAGTTCTTTGCTGCATAACCAGTGAGAAAATTGTGTCAGCTATTCTCAGCTTTCTTTAAAACAAGAACAAAGAACCACATGTAAAAATAACTTCTTCTGTCGGCTGGGGTTTCCTTAATATAGCAGGAGCCCCATATCCACTGATTCAATTATCCACGGGACATAAAACAGTACACCTACCATAGAATCTTCCTAGAAAATGTGTCCTCACTAGCCATTTTCTAGGTCCTCCAAGGCAACTGTATGGTATTTTAAACCAGAAGTCCCATTATTTTCAATGGTGTTCGCTATTATCCACAGTTTTCAGTATCCATGCCCCCCAAACCAATCTCCAGCAGATACAAGGGTTCTACTGTAGTCTATTCTTTATTATCTTTTTTGTCCCTCTTTATTTGCTGTCAACATGCCTAGTCTTTCATGTAACATTCCATTTTGATGGAGTTAAGTGTTAAACATGACAGAAGACATTCAGTTCTGATTTTCATACATTTTGATGTTTGGTTTCCATTTGAAGTATTATACGGAACAGAAGTACTATTCATTCTTTATGACTGACATTGACAGAGCCTGTCCTCAAGCTATTGAATGTATGCTGAAGCTTTTCATAGCCATCTGAGACTATCAGTTGGTCAGGCTTGGGGTTGTACAAGAGGAGAGCTTTGTTTTTATTCTTTAAATGAAGCAGGTCAACTTACTGTTGATCATTCTGAACATATTTCAGGTATAGGGAAAAATTGTGTGTGTGTGTGTGTGCGTGTGCAAGCAACACTGTAGGCCATGGATGGAAATCAGTTGGCTTCAGTCTTGTTGCTTTGTGCCTTCAAGTTATATCAGACTTATGGCAACCCTATCATGGGGTTTTCTTGGCAAGATTTGTTCAGAGGGGTTTTGCCTTTGGCTGCCTGTGAGGCTGAGAGTGTGTGACTTGTCCAAGGTCACTCTGTGGGTTTCCATGGCCAAGAGGAGATTAAATTAGTTAATATTAATCTAAAGAGCTCTCTCTCTCTCTCTCTCTCTGTCTCTCTCTCTCTCTCTCTCCCACACACACACACACACACTATTAAATAGAAGGCTCCAGAATGTTTTACACTTTTTGATGAAAATTATTTGTCTTGTCTCTTTGCTTTGATGGTTACTGCTGAATAACAAAATATAATGAACCCATTTTTTTTAATTGCAAGGGAAGACTGTTATAATGTATTACCTGTTAGGGATAACTATCTTCTTCAGATAGAATTCCAACTCTTCTTTGGGTCTGTGAAGTTGAAGGCTTTCATGGCCGGCATTCATAGGTTTTCTGTGGGTTGTTTTTTTTCCAGGCTGTGAGGCTGTGTTCTGGAAGAGTTTATTCCTGATGTTTTGCTTGCATCTGTGGCTGGCATCTTCAGAGAATGGTTGGGTAGGGGTGTGTGGGGTTTATATACTGTGAGTCCCTGTTGTAGAGGATATGTAAATTTGTGTATTTGAATGGCCAGTTCCTGGGAGGAGATATGCAAGGAGGATTAGTGTCTGTTTGGCTAATGGTCCATTGTCTGCTGAACAATGGACCATTAATACAATGGACCCCCCAGGGACAGGGGAATTTCCAGCAGACAATGGACCATTAGCCAAACAGACACTAATCCTCCTTGCATATCTCCTCCCAGGAACTGGCCATTCAAATACACAAATTTACATGTCCTCTCCAACAAGGGCTCACAGTATATACCCCCCCTACTCCTACCCAAACATTCTCTGAAAATGCCAGCCACAGATGCAGGTGAAACATCAGGATAAAACTTTTCCAGAACATGGTCTCACAGCCCAGAAACCCCCCGCAGAAAAACTATCTTCTTTTGGTCATTGATCAGTGATACCAAGTGTATTCATGCTGAAAGCTTAGAATATATGTATACACGCATTTATGCTAGTATAGCTATAGCAAATACCTCTAGAAAATCCAATGTAATAATAGTAACATAATTTCCTTTGCATAAGTAAACAACAACATCTTGAAGCTTCTAAAGAACACTTGAAGGTTTATTCCAAAATGCATCCAGGAATGACTTTTTCTTTGACCAGGCTTCATTTTTCTTATGATTTCCATTTTGGGAGTCAAACATAGATTTATGATTTATTAACATGATGGAGGTAAGCTGGTGAGGCAGGCTAATCTACTCCCTGCTCTCTTTCCCTCTTCACACTTGCTCAGTAAGGGGGTTCTGAAGACAGCTGGTGTTTATCTTTGCCTGGTGGGTAGAACTGTGAGCTTTGGGCTTAAACTTTATTTTAAATTCCTGCTCAGACTCATACAGCTAATATTATGTAACCAGTAATAATCTACTAAATTTGTTTATGGTAAGAACTAAAACGTTAAAGAAATGCTACGTGTATAACATAAAGGAGTGCTATTTACAAAATGGTTCAGCTGTATGTATGCTATAGATTTAATAAATTCTATGGTGACAGGCAGTTCAAGCAATCAAGCTGCTTTATGTCAGGCAATGTGTGTTTTTGCTTCTCTCTTGTTTTAATCACAGTATTCAAAAGATTTGCTGGTATGTCTCCCTTCAAAATGGCTTCTCTCAAGTATAGCAGTAGCCTCTTCCATACTCCAATCTAGTTCACTGCATGCACAATAAAACTAGATATTTTGTTGTTGTTGAGGATGAACAGATCCTTCCTGCCAGGTTCATTTTGACATGTCTGTTTTCTCTGCTGCCTGTAAAGCTCCCTCTAGGTCTCTGTTATGTTTGCTGTTGGTAGATTTCCAGACATTTTGAGCGTCACCACTGTCTGGCAAATTGTGCTGGCAAAATGTTTTCAGCAGCCAGGTTTGGAACAGGCTGTTTCAGGGTTCGAAAATTAGATAATTCTGGCAACAAATCAGAGGCAGAGAACAAATATGGTGTAGCAGAAAAATAATTAATTTGTTTTCCAACATTTGATGAAGTACCCTGCTCATTGTAATAAGATGCTGAGGTATTGGATACTTAGAGACATGTGGAATGAGTGGAGATTTCAGCAAAAGAAGTGATCTGAGGATTTTACGTTTAAGATCTCAGTACGCCCCAATTTGTATTTCTGTGCTTCTTTTGGACCCTTGTGGAGCTTAAGCAACTTGGAGGGAGGCAGAATTGTTACATATTTTTGACATCCTGGATTCTGATTTACCCTCTAGATTCTTTCTGTTCTGTGTGCATTTGGGCAGTCTTTTTAACCAAAGGAGCAGAGGGGGTAAAGGGAGCAAACCGTATCAAGGTCTCACAAGGCTGGCAGTCCCCTGTATACCAGCTGATAATTACTAAATATTAGGGGACAAACAAGATTGTGCTCATCCACCTTTGATCTTCAGGATACCAGACTGCAGGGTCAATTTTATATTTATTAATTTTAATTTACTATCAACAGAAGTGAGAATTCTATAGCCCACAGGCTTGCAAGCACACTCCAACCCAATTTTTTTGTTTCCAGCCCCCCTCCCTGCAAGTGCATTCCCCCATATATTTTTTTTACCAAAAAATGGGAGAATCATACTTCCAGAACTACCCAGGGGGTGCGATTCTACTTCAAAACAAGGTGCGTTCTGAAAAACCAAAAGAGACCTTCTGGTCACTTCTGGCTTGGCGAGCACAGGTTAGCATGGCCTGCAACAAAATGAGCAGGTGAGAAATGGCCTGTAGGTCCTCCAAAGTGTCCCAGCCTGATTTACAAACATTTACAAATCATCCTGTACCATGGTTCTCTGGACATTTTACAGTACTTCTACTTAAAGTGGTGATCCATTTACTAGTGCTGGTCTTCAGCAAGTTTAAAGGATAGAAAGAAACAGTTTTAGCCAATGGAGACAAATATGGTACCAGTCCATAACAAATTAGAAAAACAAATTGCCCCTTCCTCCCAGGTCAGGTAGTCTGGGGAGCACTGGTTTACAGTAAGTGGGAAGCCCGTTGTCGGAGTGTCCTGTGGGTCTGCTGGAATGCTGCTGTGTTTCCTTGACTAATGACTGTAAGCTGGGATAAGCAATAGTCCAACGTGAGAGGACGGAAGAACCAAATGCCAGAACCCACTTAAAGAAGCATTACTACCTGTGATACTACAGGTAGGATGGAGTGCTTCTGTGGCTGAGGATTATAAACCGTGAAGGAAAACAGGCTGCTACAGCAGTCCCAAGTGGAAGGAGGACTGGCTCCCAAGACTCACTGCAAGAAGTGTTAGTGTCCAACACACCATATCCTTGTTTGACATTGGTTCTTGAAGAAAATTATGCCAAAGGCCTGGAAAATCTTCCACAAATTTGCATTACCCTAAGAACTGTATCCCCATATTGGTTGCACCAGGTACAAGAGTGTTAACTTTAGCAAACTGGAAATAGTGAAGGTTTTCTTAAGGTCTACCACAGGCCAAGAATATCTCAATTGAATATGCTCTCAACAGAAAGTAACTCCAATTTAGGAAAAGAAATGGATTTTAAAGTGTTAGTCACTGGATCATTTGTTTCATGGCTGCTTTCTAGCTTCAGAAGAATTTTCCTAGATCTCTTTTTAGTGATACAGTATAATTATATAATAATAACAATAATATTTATTTCTACCCCGCCCCTCTGCTAAAAACAATTGGGATGGCTTCCAACAATTAAAACATTATAATAATGAATAAAAACACCACCCACCCCCACCCTCCCCCATAAAAAGACATTAAACACTATAAAATTAAAACCTTCTAACTAAAAACACATTAAAAACAAATATATACATAATTTTTAAAAGCCAGGAGACACAGCTACTGAGGCCGGGATCTAATTAGGAAAGGCCTGCCGAAAGAGATCCGTCTTTAGTGCTTTTTTAAAGCTACTCAGGGTTGTTATCTGACGGATCTCGTTCGGCAGGTCATTCCACAATTTGGGGGTGATTACCGAAAAGGCCCTCTGGGAGGTTGCAGACAGCCTAGGTTTTTGTGGCTGAAGCAAATTCCTCCCACAGGTCCGGAGTGTGCGGGGAGGATTGTATGGGAGGAGGCGGTTCTGAAGTTAAGTTGGACCCAAGCCATTTAGGGCTTTAAAGGTAATAACCAACACCTTATACTGGGCCCAGAAACTGATAGGCAACCAGTGGAGAGATTTCAGTACTGGAGTTATATGGTCTCTCCAAGATGTTCCCGAGACCACTCTGGCTGCCATATTTTGTACCAACTGAAGTTTCCGGACCAAGCACAAGGGTAGCCCCATGTAGAGCGCATTGCAGAAATCTAGACAAGAGGTTACCAGCGCATGCACCACAGTCTCGAGGTCCCTTACTTCCAGGAGAGGGCGCAGCTGGCGTATCAGCCAAAGCTGATAACAAGCGCTCCTGACCGTCGCATTCACTTGACTCGTCATCTGAAGCGATGAATCAAGGAGCACCCCCAGACTGCGAACACAGTCCTTAACGGACAGCGTGACCCCATTCAGGACTGGCAGTTGCAATCCAACTCCTGGTTTTGGGGCCGCTACCTTGAGCACCTCCGTTTTGTCCGGATTTAATCTCAATCTGTTTTTCCTCATCCAGCCCATTACTGCTTTAAGACAGTCATTAAGAGGAGAGACACCGTCGGAATTCGAGGCCGATGATCAGGACAAGGAGAAATAGATCTGGGTGTCATCAGCATACTGATAACACCCAGCCCCATAACTCCGAATAATCTCACCCAGCGGCTTCATATAGATGTTAAACAGCATCGGGGACAGGATGGCACCCTGTGGAACACCACAAGTAAGCTCCTTTCTGCTGGAGCAGCTGTCCCCGAGCCACACCCTCTGGGACCTGCCCGAGAGGAAGGACCGGAACCACTGGGAGCGCAGTGACTCCGATTCCTAACCCACTCAGGCGATCCAGGAGAATGCCATGATCTATTGTATCGAAAGCCGCTGAGAGGTCCAGAAGCACCAACAGGGACACATTACCCCTGTCGATGCTTAGACACAGGTCGTTGGTCAAGGCAACCATGGCAGTCTCAACTCCAAATCCCGTCCTGAAGCCAGTTTGAAATGGGTCTAGATAATCGGTTTCATCCAAGACCACTTGGAGTTGCAGAGCAACTGCCGTCTCGATCACTTTGCTCAAGAATAGTAACATAGAAACCGGCCTATAGTTGTTCATGTCCAGGTGGTCAAGGGAAGATTTTTTCAGGAGCGGCCTAACCGCCACTTCCTTTAAACAGGATGGAACACACCCTTCCCTGAGGGATGCATTGATGATGTCCTTAAGGAACACCATCAAGGCACCCCCCCCCAATGGCCAGCCATGAAGGGCAAGGATCAAGAGGGCAGGTCGTCTTCCTCACTCTACCAAGTAGCTTGTCCACGTCCTCGGTACTCACGGATTAAAACTGATCCAGTAAACTTACATCAACGGAGTTGCTGGACACCTCATCAATTGTTTCTGTCAAAATGCTGGCATCTAAGTAGGCTCTTATCCAAGAGATTTTATCTGCAAAGTATTTGTTAAATGCATCACAGCAGGCCGTTGTTGGGTTAAGCAATGGGTTCTGCACAGGTATAACCTGCATCATCTCCCTTACCACCCTAAACAGCTCTGCTGGATGGGACTCTGCAGACACAATACGTGCAGAGTAGAAGGATCCCTGCGCTGCACATATTGCCTCTCTGTAGGACCGAAGAAAATTCCTATGTCGAGTCCTGTCGGATAAGAGTTGAGTTTTCCACCAGTTGCGCTCTAGTCGTTGTGCAACCTGCTTCATTTTCCTAAGCTCTGAAGTATACCATGGCTTACAGTTAGAAGCGGGTTGGAAATGATGCTTGGGAGTGATCGTGTCGATAGCCTTGGTAAGATCAGTGTTCCAAGTATTAACCAAAGCTTCGACAGGGTCACTGGCATTACCAACCATTAAGCCCTCCAAGGCTTTCTGGAATCCTATTGGTTCCATTAGCCTTCGGGGCGGACCATTCTAATGGGTCCACACACACCCCCGTGGGGCGGGAAGAGACTCTTAGTTCAGTCTTGACCGGGAAATGATCCGTCCATGACAATGCGGTGGTTTTAATAACCTCCGCCCACAGATATTCCTGTTCCGTACTAAAGACCGCATTGAGAGTATGACGCACACAATATGTGGGCCCAATGACCAATTGGGATAAGCCCATGTTTGTCATGGTTTGCATGAACTCCCGAGCCACACTAGTCAGATTTGTCAAGCTGGTCTCGAGTGGAATGTTGAAGTTGCCCAAAACTAAAAGTCTGGGCGACTCCAACAGCAACTCTGAGACCAGCTGTGTCAGCTCAGTTAGGGAGTCTGCTAGACAATGGGGTGGTCGGTATAATAGCAGAATCCCCAAACTATCCCTGGTTCTCAGACTAAGGTACATACACTCAAAGAGGACTGTGTTTCGGACAAGTATCCTGGTCAAGGTCAGATTGTCCTTATAAACTAAAGCCACTCTGCCCCCCCCGTCCACTTCCCCTCACCTTCTCACTGGCAGAATACCCAGCTGGGAGGGCCTGCGCCCACGTGACAGCACTATCCTCTCCCAGCCAGGTTTCTGTGAAGCAAGCCAGGTCGGCATCCTCATCCAAAAGAAGATCGTAAATAATGCGAGTTTTATTCTTAACCGACCTGGCATTGCAGAGGAGCAAAGTAAGGTTCTGAGGAATGGTTGGTACGCTCTCCAATCTATTCCGGGGAACAGGGTGAACTGAAGGTGGGATAGCTAACAAACAGCAATCCCACCTTCTTTTGTAACATCTGTTCACTCTGTTCCGACCATACCCTCCTTTCCTCAGCACAACTCCAATTTCTGCCCCCACTCCATTCCCGGCCTCAGCTGACTCCAATTACAGGGTTGGAGTCCTTTTGGCTGGTGTTCCTGAGGGGTGTGGGAGTGACTTAAAATGCTAGCCACTCCTGGCCACGCCCCTCCCGCTGCTGCCCTGCTCCAAGAAGTCCTCAGGGCCCTCCACAACCCTCTGGCCTGGTGGAGTGGGGAGAAGAGGCTCCTTCAGGCTTGGAGTCCTTCTGGCTGCTGGCTGGTGTTCCTGAGGGGTGTGGGAGTGGCTTAAAACACCAGCCACTCCTGGCCACGCCCCCTCCCACTGCTGGTCTGCTCCAAGAAGTCCTCAGGGCCCTCCACAGCCCTCTGGCCCTCTGATATTCCCTGCATCGTCATTTGCCATGATAGTAGAGTAGCAGCACCTAAAAAAACTTGTAGCTGATTTAAATAAAAGTTAGAGGAACCTTGAGCCATGTTTTTGATAGCCTAAATGTTAGTTTAGCATGTTCTATAATAATGGCATGTAACCCCCACTGGTGTCCTCCGATCTGAATCCACTTTACTCACCCAAGTGATAGCATTTAAGAAAGAGGGATGTGAATGATTTTCTTATGCATGATGGTAGCCAGTTACAGGTAATGGAAAACCTGAGGCCGTTCCACACTACACAGTTAAGGTAGTATGATTCCACTTTAACTGCCATGGCTGCATCCTATGGAATCTTGGAGTTTGTACTTTGGGGAGGCACTAGAGGATTTCTCTTCCAGAGAATTCTCAGTACACCTCCCTAAATTGCAAATCCCAGAGTTCTATGGGAGGAACCATAACCGTTAGCATGCAGTCATAGTGCTGGAATCATAGCGTTGGAAGAGACCATGAGGTCCATCCAGTCCAACCTCTGCCTTGCAGGAATACACAATCAAAGCACCCCCAACAGATAGCCATCTTGCCTCTGTTTAAAAATCTCCAAAGAAGGAGGCACTGTGTGAAGGATCCCCTGGGAAAAAATCGGCAGTTCTGTCTTGTGAACATTGCTGTCATGTTTTAAAACTAGTCTAGTGTCCCTTATACTTCTCCTGTTATGGACACTGTTCTTGGATAAAAGAAGTTTGCTGCTCTTAACTTGTATGGAAGTTGCATATAATTCAGTCTGGATCCCTCCCCACAGCACACCTGTGTGTGCTTGTGTTTCTGATTTGTCTTACCTGAGAAAAAGTCCTCAATTCATTCAAGGGTGGCTACAAAGCACTGAGCAGGCCTAAGGAAGAGAGGGTCCATTAAAACAAGAGCATTGGCAGAGTGGCTATATTGATCAGCCTCCATCCTTCTCACTTGCCACACACTTGTGCTAAATGAGTAAAGGTCCTTTTAAAGATCTACATTCACCTAGTAACCCTATGTAAGACCACAGCTGAAGTCTCCCTGAGCCCAATGCTTTAAACATGATTACGCAATTGTATGTTAAACCTCATGATTAACATTATACAACACACAACAGCTATACTTTATGATTACAATGTACTGTGCTTCAACACAGTTATCATTTGATGTATCAAAACCTGTGGCTGTTTCTCACTGTGTGTTTTGCAGGTGTGACATTCACTCTGGTATCTGGAGAAAAAATATTCCAACTAAGTTTTGCTTGGGAAGGATCCATGCTACTTTCCAGTTACATTTATACTGGGGTGGGGAGGAGACAGATGAGATGCTATAATGATGTAACATGCAAACAGTTGCAATACACATTTTGTACAACATACATGGTTGCATGTATTTGACACAATCCAAAGAAAAAGAACAACTCTTGCTTCATAGGAGATTTTCAGACAGGAATGGAAAAAGAATTCCTGTCCCACAATCTCCACTCCCGCCCCTGTCATGCCACAATCACCCTCTCTACTGCACTTACCTCCTCTCTCATCGTTTCAGCAGCCCAACAGTGAACGGAGCTCTAACGGAGCTCCATTCACTTCCTGGATCGAAATCCTGCGGATTCTCATGAAAAGACGTAAGCATGGGAAATTCAAAAATAAAAATGAAAAGAACATGAAAAAAATGACAGCAAGCACAAAAACACATTTTAAAAGGTAGAAGTAACCCAGGGAGGGTCATAAAAAGTGTGTCACTTACCTGGATGTACTGATCTCACCTGTAAGTGTTCCGGCAGGGACTCCTATTGATGCTGGGATCTTGCCAGCATAACAGGGCACCTTTTCGCTCATAGGAACACAGTGACAGAAACAGCACAATGTTTTGGTTTACAAACTAAGTTAATATTACATCATAGAAGTCAAAAAGAGATCTAATCAACTGAGCAATTTCTTGGTGTAAATTAGGGCTGAACTCAATATTTGGTATGGGAGGAAAATTAAGGAGGAATAATAAATCTGCCAGATCTCCCTCCAGAGATGAGATGACGATTGTGAATGTCATATTTGATTCAAAATGCCAATTAAATCATTAGGTGTAGTCCCCCGATATCTTTAAATAAGCTTTCATAAAGGAAGGTCATTTTGGTTTTTCTCAAAGAAGCAAGACAAAACCTGGATGTGTACATCATTCGTCCTGTTGCTCATGCTCTTTTGCTCATAAGTCTTTGTCTTCTTATTTATTTTTTTTGTTTGCTCTTTAGTTATCTTTTTTAAAATATCCCCAAAAGGGGAAGTCTTCACACACTATCACACACCTTTGTCTGTCTGTCTTGTGAGGAAGTGTTAATATCTGTTTGAAAAGCTACTTCTGCCATACTCCTGTGTTCTCATAAAAGATCCAATAAGAGACAGAAATCAATATCAGTGATACTCTCTATGAAGTATTGTTTTGACTGAAATCACTGCTCTATCCATCAGGGCTGCTTAGAAGCAGACGTTTCCTAAGGCTACCTCAGTCAATGTTCTAATTTCCTGTTTTGGTGTTGTAAGACTAAAGGAGTTTAATTATATCTCTTTAAATAGTATTTCAGACCAATTAATTAATTTTAAAATATCAACAACAAGATTTCTATGCTGATTTCCCCCTCCTGAGGAGGGGAAATCAAAGACAAAAATAACAATAAGCTATGTTACTAAAATAATGGAATAATAATATCAAAAAGCCAAGTGTATAAAAGGATGAAAGGGGCGGGGGTAGTGAGTTTCTAAGGAAATGGTATGTGATCATTAATATTGAAAGGGATTATATGTTTGAACCTCAAGCTTCCTGCCTTCTAGCATGCTGGCAAAAACTTACAATAATACGGAAATCCTGGAATTGTCATAATAGGTCAGGTGCTACTGACATAGCTGTACAGTGGGTTCTTCATATCCATGGGTTTAATATCGCGGATTTGAGCATCCACAGATTGTCAATGTATACCTAAAATGGTGTCACCCATACCCAAAATGGTGCAGCCACATACCTAAAATGGTGGCAACCATACTTAAAATGGCCACTCCCATTGATTAATATGGGACTCTGCCAGCCACAGTTTTTGCTATCCACAGGAGGTGTTGGAACCAACCACCCGCAGATACGGAGGGCCCACTGTACTAGGCAACCAGTTGCTCAGTGCAATAAAGTCCTTGCAAAACACCTATGATAACAAACTTTACAAGTGGATAATGCTTTATTTAATCATTCTGGTATATGTGGCATCCATTAAATGTACTCAGCAAATTGCTAACACAGATAAACCATTCAGCTCATAAAAACACAGAACAGCCCTTCATTTCTCATTTATTGCATTCTGGTTTTTATGGGAGCTGGAGGTCACAGTTCTTTTTCAGATATAATTATACATGCATGCACGCACTCTCTCTCTCTCTTACTCTGCTACCAGGTAGATTATATCAAGTTAAACAATAGTGTTTCTCTAGATAATTTGCATGCAGTAAAATGTGGGGAATCTGCTTTTTACCCTTACCATTGTGTGTTTGTTATGTTTTAAGCCTAATTCAGCAACTCTGGCATAATGATATTAAGTTAAAAGTGCCTCTAGAGCAGTGTTTTGTGCTCTAACCCTCCATATTCCTTGGGTGTGTGCACTTTTTATTGGATCTGGGTTTTAATAATAGTAATAATAATAATAATTTATTTTTAACCTGCTCCTCTGCTCGGGGCAGCGTACAACAAGATTGAAACACAGCAATTTAAAACAATCCTTCCCAATCCTAACCCTCCCACCCCTTAAAATTAAATTAAACTAATAGAGAATTAAAACAAAGATAAAATACAATAAATAAAAAAAAAATGGCAATAGCAGCAGGGGAGCGGGTAAGCAATCAGCTCCACTTGAGCCAGGAAATTATTCTGGGAAGGCCTGCCAGAAGAGATCCGTCTTTAGCGCTTTCTTGAAGCTATCAAGAGTAGTGATAAGACAGATTTCGTCTGGCAGGCCATTCCAAAGTCTGGGAGCCATAGAAGAGAAGGCCCTCTGGGAGGTCTGCGACAGCCTAGTTTTCATAGGCTGCATCAGGGTCCTCCCAGAGGACCGAAGTGCGCAGGGGGATTATATGGGATGAGGCGGTCCCAAAGATAAGATGGACCCAAGCCACGTAGGGCTTCAAAGGTTAAAACCAACACCTTGTACTGTGCCCGGAAACTGATCGGCAGCCAGTGGAGAGATTTAAGCACAGGTGTTATATGCTCTCTCCTAGATGTAACTGTAATTAACCTGGCTGCCATATTTTGTACCAGTTGAAGTTTCCGGGTTAGGCACAAGGGTAGCCCCATGTAGAGTGCGTTACAGTAATCCAAACGTGAGTTTACCAAAGCATGTACCACAGTTTCCAGATCCCTTGTATCCAGGTAAGGGCACAGCTGGCGTATCAGCTGAAGCTGATAACAGGCACTCCTGACTGTCACACTCACCTGACTAGTCATGTGAAGTGACAAATCTAGGAGTACCCTCAGACTGCGAACACAGTCCTTAGAGGAGAGTGTGACTCCATACAGGACTGATAGTTGTATTCCCAGACCGGGTTTTGGGCCTGTGACTGTCAGTACCTCCATTTTGTCTGGACTTAGTCTCAATCTGTTTTTCCTCATCCAATCCATTACCACTCTAAGACAGTCAATGAGAGGAGAGACGCCTTCTAAGCTGATGATCTGGTCATGGAGAAATATATCTGAGTGTCATCAGCGTACTGATGACACCGAGCTCCATGCCTCCAGATGATCTCTCCCAGCGGCTTCATATAAATGTTAAATAGCATCGGGGACAAGATGGCACCCTGAGGGACACCACAGTTAAGCTCAATTCTGGAAGAGCAACTGTCCCTGAGCCTCACCCTCTGTGATCTACCTAAGAGAAAGGAATGGAACCACAGCAGAGCAGTGCCTCCAATTCCTAACTCTCTCAGGCAATCCAAGAGGATGGAATGATCTATAGTGTCAAAGGCCGCTGAGAGGTCCAAGAGCACCAGCAGGGTCACACTACCCCTGTCGATGCTCAGGCAGAGGTTGTCAGTTAGAGCAACCATGGCAGTCTCAACTCCATATCCTGTCCTGAAGCCGGTTTGAAATGGATCAAGATAATTGGTTTCATCCAAGACGGCTTGGAGTTGGGAAGCAACTGCCCTCTCGATCACCTTGCTTTAAAAAAGGTAGCAAGGACACTGGTCTGTATTTGTAACTCTCCAGGGGGTCCAGGTAAGGTTTTTTCAGGAGTGGCTTAACCGCTGCCTCCTCTAAACAAGATGGTACAATACCTTCCCTGAAGGACACATTGATTGTGTCCCGTAGGAATACTCTCAACTCGTCCCCCCCTCAGACGACCAGCCAAGATGGACAGGGATCAAGAGGGCAAGTTGTCTTCCTTACTCTTCCAAGGAGCTTGTCCATGTCATGTTTCACCAATTGAAACTGATCCAGTAAAATGCCATCAACAGAGTTGTTGGACGCCTCATCTATGGATTCTGTCAGAACACTGGCGTCCAAGTCGGCTCTTATCTGAGAGATTTTATCTACAAAGTGGATGTTAAATGCATCACAGCAGGCTGTCGTCGGGTTAAGTAGGGGGTTTGGCGCAGGAGGAGCCTGCATCAGCTCCCCCACCACCTTAAACAACTCTGCTGGACGGGACTCTGCAGACGCAATACGTGCAGAGCAGAAGGGTCTCTGTGCTGCAGGTATTGCCTCCCGATAGGAATCAAGATGCTTCCTATGGCGAGTTTTGTCGGATAAGAGACGAGTCTTCCATCGCTTGCACTCTAGCCATTGTCCAGTTCACTTCATCCTCCTAAGCTCCTCTGTGTACCAGGGCTTATGATTAGAGGCAGGCTGGAAAGGACGCTTGGGAGCGATTGTGTCGATAGCCTTGGTAAGATCAGTGTTCCAGATGCTGACCAAAGCCTTGACAGAATCACTGGCGTTACCAACCATTAGACCCTCTAGGGCTTTCTGGAAACCAATTGATTCCATTAGCCTTTGAGGGCGGACCGTTCTAATGGGTCCACTACCCCCAGTGGGGGCAGACAGTGGCTCTTAGTTCCATCTTGACCAGGAAATGATCCATTCATGACAATGCGGAGGTTTTTGTAATCTCCACCCATAGATATTCCTGTTCCGTACTGAAGATTGCATCAGGGTATGACCTGCAAATGTGTGGGCCCGTCAACCAACTGGGATAGGCCCATGTTTGTCATGGTTTCCATGAACTTCCAAGCTGCACCGGTTAGATTTGACATGCTGATCTCAAGTGGAATGAAGTTGCCCAAAACCAAAAGTCTGGGCGACTCCAACAACAACTCAGAGATCAGCTGGGTCAGCTTGGTTAGGGAGTCTGTTAAGCAACGTGGTGGCCGGTGTACCAACAGAATCCCCAAACTATCCCTGGTTTTCAGGATAAGGTACATGCATTCGATGCAAGCTGTTTTCCGGATAGGATTCCTGGTCAAGGTTAAGTTGTTTCTATGAACGAAGGCCACACTGCCCTCCCCCACCCCCTTTCCCTTATCTGCTCATTGACCGTATACCCAACTGGAAGAGCCCGCACCCATGTCGCAGCACTGGCATCTCCCAGCCAGGTCTTGGTAAAGCATGCCAGATCAGCGGCCTCATCCACTAAGAGGTCATGTATAATATGAGTCTTATTTTTAACCGACCCAGCATTGCAAAGGAGCAGAGTAAGGGGCTGTGGAAAGGATGGTTCGCTCTCCAAATTATTCTGGGAAACAGAGTGAACTGAAGAAGGGATAGATATTAAGCATCGATCCCTTCTTCTTTTGTAACATTTCTTCACTCTGTTGCCGCCATACCTTCCCTTTTTAAAAATGTTGCATCTCTCTCTCTCTCTCTCTGGCTTTTCTTCACAAACGAAGATTAAGGAAGGACTCATCCCGTGCTTTCTGCAAGAGCGCTGATGACTAAAAAGGCCAATCTGAGATAAACATGTCCAGTTGCAGAAAGCACAGCAGAAGGTCCCCTTGGGTGATGTTTCCGGGTTGTGATTCTTTCTGCATTGTCGTTTCTATTCAAGACTTGTTCGGCGTGAGTTCTCAAATAAGGCTGCAGCATTGTGGATAGTGCGTCTCCATGCCTCCCGATGTGAGGCCAGGGCGGACCATTGTTGGTGATCAATTTGGCCGAGCCTGAGATGTTGTTTCAGGGAGTCCTTGTATCACTTTTTTGGAGTGCCCCTCTTACACTGACCTGTGGCAAGTTCACCGTAGGGTATTATTTTGGGGAGGCGATGGTTCTCCATCCTAGAAACGTGCCCTGCCCAGCTCAGCTGTGTTCTCAGTATCATGGTTTCAATGCTGGTGATCCCTACTTGCTCAAGGACAGCAACATTCATCACATAATCAGTCCAGTGTATATTAGGATTGTGCGTATACAGTGCTGATGAAAGCGTTTGAGGAGTCGTAAGTGGTGGTGATAGGTGACCATGTTTCAGACCCCTAAAGGAGAAAAGACAGTGCAATGGCTCTATACACACTGATTTTTATACTTCGCCTCAGGTGTTTATTACTCCAGACTCTTTTGTAAAGTCTTCCAAATGCGCTATATGCCTTTGCTAATCTGTGATCGATCTCTTTGTCAATCTTGGCATCTGAGGAGATGATGCTTCCCAGGTAGGTGAACTGCACTAATATATATATAGAACTTGCAAGTTGTTGTAAGTTCAGTGTGATTAACAAAGGAGTAAATACCCAAAAGGCACCAGATCCTGTCTGATCTTGGATGCTAAGCAGGGTTAGCCCTGGTTAGTACTTGGATGGGAGACCACCAATGAATACCAGGTGCTGTAGGCTATATTTCAGAAGAAGGAACTGGCAACACCACCTCTGAATATTCTTTGTCTAAGAAAACCCTATGAAATTTGTGAGGTCTCCATAAGTCAACAGGCAATTTGAAGTCACATACACACACACAGAAACAAATGTGTCTAACAAGTGTTGAGTAAAAACAGCTACAGGCCTTCATAGTCACTGACACAGGAGAAATAGCAAGAATGTATGGTGAGAGAATAGCTATGTCAAAATAAAGTGAGGGAATAGACAATGACCAGGAAAAAGAATATGGAAGGACATTTGTTGGAATCTTAACAAGAGCGGTTACAGGAAAGGTCAACAAAGTGTGAAATTACACAAGTACAAAAAAAAAGCAAAATTGGACTGATTATCAGAATGAAATGTGGGTAGTTTGTAGGACCATAAGGATATAGAGATATTAGATGTCCTTGCCTTGTTTGCTCTAACAACCAAGGAACTTGAGGTAAGTTGCTTCTGTATCCAATTTACATTATGATCACAACATAATATGTTCCTTATTTTCATGGGTCATTTTTGCCTTTAATGGGGACAAATATTATAAATAGGCAAGATTTGATTTGGATCAAGCCTTTCTAAGTTCTTTGCAATTAATGTGCCATGCATGTGTGGCTTTAACTGCGATAACACTAAGAATAGTGGTTTTCAAAGGCATAGCTGTCTTTGGAGATAATCAGATGTGGTAAAAACCGCAGCAGAAGATTGCTAAAAGAACAGGAAGGGGCAACTTTACCTGACGACGTCATCCTCCAGTGTTCCAGGGGCATAGCGTGGGCATCAGTAAGTCATCCCTTTTTATTGGTGGCTTTTTATTGGTGGCGCTACACCCCAGGAACGGCTGAAGGAAGCAATGTCTGGTAAGGTTGCTCTTTCTTTTTTTCTAGTGACCTTCTAGTGACAAGGTTGGGAATGCAATTTTTGGCACATTTTCCCACAGTCTGATCATCTCCTTAGGCTGCCGACACACCGCAGAAATAATGCAGTTTGACACCACTTTAACTGCCATGGCTCAATGCAATGGACTTTTGGGATTTGTAGTTTTGTGAGATATTTAGCCTTCTCTGGCAGCGACAAACTACCAGAGTGCCACGACAAACTACAAATCCCAGGATTCCATAGGATGGAGCCATGATAGTTAAAGCAGTGTCAAACTGCATTATTTCTGCAGTGTGTCAGCAGCCTTAGTTTGTTCCCTCATAAAAAGAAAAGGGGATGAGGTAGAGGAATCTAGCAGCACCTTTAACTGATTTATTTTAGCACTAACTTTTGTTAATCCATGAAAACTCATGCTAAATTAAATGAGTTAATCTTAAAGGAGCTGCTAGATTCCTCTTTTTCTTTCCCCCTCTCTCTTTTTATACTAAGAACAGTGTGTTAGGATGAGTAGTTGAGAAGACAGAAAAAAAAAAAGAGTAGGGATTCTTGCATCTTTCTTCTGAAAATGTGACTCCCTGGAGAGTTGCTGGTGAAAATTAAATACAAAAGGGTTTAGAAGACACCACTTTGTATTGCTAAATTAAAATGTGGCTATGCAACCCCATATATAAGACCTTAATCCCCTCTGCTGGATAATGGATATCATTAGATGTTTAGAATTGTTTTGTCATTAAACCATCATTTATCTGAAGTATCTTTGAGAGAGAGAGAGAGAGAGGCAGAGCTAGAGAGGCAATGCTGTACAATGGTTAAACTGTTAGGCTTTGGAGATCAAATCCTCATTCAGACACAAAGGTCCTATCTATACGAAGGTGAAATATTACAAACAGGTCCGAAAAGGCAGGCGTTCACAATGATGCGAATTGCCTACACGGCCCAAAGAGCCCCTCTAAACTCTGCAGGACCCATGCAGGATCCCCTAGCCAGCTGGCTGCAAGTGAGCTACTCGTGAGTAAATCTGCCATATATATAGATAGATAGATATAGATATAGATATAGATAACCTTTCAACAGAGCTAAGTTTTAAACAGAACATGTATAGGAAATGGAAAAAGGGGGAAATCACCAAAGAAGAATTCAAACAGATAGCGAACACATGTAGGAGTAAAGTCAGAAAAGCTAAAGCGCAGAATAAGCTCAGGCTCACTAGAGATGTTAAGAACAAGAAAAAGGGTTTTTTGGGGGTATGTCTGCAGCAAAAGGAAGAAGAAGGAAATGGTAGAGCCACTTCATGGAGAAGATGGCAAAATGCTAACAGGGGACAAAGAAAAGGCAGAATTACTCAACACCTTCTTTGCCTCAGTGTTTTCAGAAAAGGAAAAGGGTGACCCACCTGAGGATAATGCAACAGACGACACAATAGGGGAAATCCAGCACAGATTAAATAAAGAGATAATATAGGAATACCTTCTTAATCTAAATGAATTTAAATCTCCAGGACCAGATGAACTACATCCAAGGGTATTAAAAGAGCTGGCAAATGTAATCTCGGAGCCATTGGCAATAATCTTTGAGAACTCCTGGACAACAGGAGAATTCCCAGCAGACTGGAGGAGGGCAAACGTCCCCCATCTTCAAAAAGGGGAAAAAAGAGGCTCCCAACAATTATCATCCAGTTAGTCTGACATCAATACCAGGGAAGATTCTAGAGCAGATCATTAAACAGAGAGTCTGTGAACATTTAGAAGGCAATGCCATAATCACAAAAAGTCAACATGGGTTTCAGAGAAACAAGTCATGCCAGACTAATCTAATCTCTCTCTCTTTTTTTTTTAATTACCAGCTTGGTAGATGAAGGGAATGCTGTGGATATCACATACTTTGATATCAGTAAGGCCTTTGACAAGGTTCCCCATGACATTCTTGCAAACAAGTTTGTAAAATGTGGGCTAGACAAGTTAACTGTTAAATGGATTTGTAATTGGTTGACTGGCCGAACCCAAAGGGTGCTCAGCAGGGGCTCCTCTTCGTCTTGGAAAGATGTGACCAATGGGGTGCCACATGATTCTGTTCTGGGCCCAATGCGGTTCAATATCTTTATCACTGACTTGGATGAGGGAATAGAGGGTATGCTTATCAAGTTTGCAGATGACACCAAATTAGGAGTAGCTAATACCCTAGAGGACAGGATCAAAATTCAAAATGACCTGAATAGACTAGAAAGCTGGGCCAAAGCTAACAAAATGACATTCAATACGGAGAAATGTAAGGTACTGCACTTATGGCGGAAAAACAAAATGCATAGATATAGGATGGGGGAGGTCTGGCTGAACAAGACTACATGCGAAAGGGATCTAGGAGTCCTAGTAGACCACAAGTTGAACATGAGTCAAGAGTGTGATGCGGCAGCTAAAAAGGCCAATGCGATTTTGGGCTGCATCAGTAGACGTATAGTGTCTAGATCAAGGGAAGTAATAGTGCCACTCTATTCTGTCTTGGTCAGGCCTCACCTAGAATACTGTATCCAGTTCTGGGCACCACAATTCAAAAAGGATATTGACAAATTGGAGCGTGTCCAGAGGAGGGCGACTAAAATGGTGAAAGGTCTGGAAACCATGCCTTATGAGGAAAGACTTAGGGAGCCGGCTATGTTTAGCTTGGAAAAAAGATGGTTAAGGGGTGATATGATAGCCCTGTTTAAGTATTTGAAGGGGTGTCACATTGAGGATGGAGCAAGCTTGTTTTCTGCTGCTCCAGAGACTAGAACACGGAACAATGGATGCAAGCTCCAGGAACAGAGATTCCACCTCAACATTAGGAGGAACTTTTTGACAGTAAGAGCTGTTTGGCAGTGGAACACACTCCCTCGGAGTGTGTTGGGATCTCCTTCCTTGGAGGTCTTTAAACAGAGGCTGGATGGCCATCTGTCAGGGATGCTTAGATTGTGTATTCCTGCATGGCAGGGGGTTGGACTGGATGGCTCTCGTGGTCTCTTCCAACTATGATTCTATGATTATATATATATATATATATATATATATATATATATATATATATATTTAAAAGCTTCCTGTGGCGTGTTAAGTAATGAGCTACCAAGAAGCTAAAGCAGCCAGAATTGGTCTAGCTGGCCCTCTCTCTTTGGGGGAACCTTTGGGGCTGGGACTTCCTAAAGCAACTCTTCCAGATGAGGGGCATAAAGCAGGGGGAGGGCTAGGTGGTTTTTTATATTTTTTTAAAGAATGCCTGCTGACTGCTGTGGGTGGAATCCAGCCTCCAGTCTGGGGCTGGAGAAACCATTTGAACAGCCTTCACCCCCCCCCCCCGCCGGGAACGAGGTCCATAAATGCAGTGGCCTTGCCTGCAGGCAGATCTGGTGCCTTCCAGTGAAACTCTTCCTTCCACCTTTGCTTGAAAGTTAGAAAAGGGGGGGAAACCTGGCGGCTGACTTTAAGGGGCTGTATTTCTCCGTGCTGGCAGAGCTTCGGACCCTCGCTTAGCAGTAAATCCAACATGGCAGCCACATCCAATTCCCCTCTTTCCTATCCCCACCCCTGTACCAATCAGATCCCCCTGCCTGTTCGTATGTGTGCGAACGTGACTAGTCAAACGGTTGCACATTCGGAAGTCGTATGGATCTTTTTGAAAAATCTGTATGATGTCACAAAGATATTGTGAGGAAAAAGCAGAGGAGAGAGTGGACTATGTGTACCAACTTGAGCTCTTAACTGGAAAGGGAAGTAATTTTTTTAAGAAACAGAGCCCTAGATGTTTCCATTAGTTAGTACTGTACCATCTTTGTAAATAGTTTACTTGCATGCCAATGCAAGCATTGCTTAGGCTTATCTTTGTGTCTATGTGTGTGAATTTAATGCTGCTTTAATATTTTCCCTCTAACCTAACACTACACAATTTTTTGTAACTTTCTCCAGATTTAAAACACAGCTTTTTGCTGCTCAGAGGGCTGCTGCTAGGATCTGTTCAGTTCCTAAACCGACCGTAGTTCTTAAGTTGATTCCTATATCCACAGTGAGGCAATCCTTTTATTGGGACTAGTAAAATATGCAATAAACATGTGGACAAACTTTTGAGCTTTCCAAAGAGCAGTTGGTTAGAGATAGAAGAAAGGAGAAGAAGAAAAAAAAAGAAAAGAAAGGCTATATGATGTTGAATCCATGAAGTCTTCATTGTTGGAGAATCTTAAGATGGAATGGATGAAGAGAAATGAATTAGGCATTGTGTTTTAATATCTGAAGCTCTAGGGCCTGGTACTTTTGCAAGTGGGAAATAAGTTGGGGAGGTTTTCAGTTACTGTACTTTGATAGCTATTAAAGGTTTACAATCATTTCCTTTTTGCTGATGAACTTAATAGATGTGCTAGGGTTCAATTTCTATCCTTTGTTTACCATTACTTTTATCATTAATTTTTAGGCATTATTTCAGTATTACTCATTTATCCATTTCTTTACTCAGTTTTTATTGTCATCCACTTTGGGGGAACATGTATCATAGAAACATGGTTTTAAAAAAGGAAATGGCATTTTCTTTTTCTTTTGTTAGCACAAAACGTCCAGAGAGAATGCTTCTGTAAGACAAGCAAAGTAGTATTCCAGTATGTCTGGTGAAAATTTTGGACTTTGAAATAACTTTTTTTGAGAAGGGCAAAGGTGGAGGGTCAGAGCTCTCTGAAAAGGAAAGATGAGAGCAGTAGTTTTCAAAATGGGGAAAATAAATACTTGTGATCACTTACCATCTTCTTCAGGTAACAGGGTATGGCTGTCAGGAGATTTGAAGTCACTCTGGTTCATCTCACTCTGGAAAGGTTGCTTTGAATAGCAGCAAAATCTTCGTTCCTCTTAAAAGTCTGCCTTAAAATATACTGTATACACAATGATACTTTGATACTTTGTGAAACAGTGCTGTTCAAAGGGAAGAAATTACAACTTTCTTTCAGCAAAATTGCAGTGGTTTTTAAACATACTCAGACATTTAAGCTTTTCTTTAAAAAAATAGTTCTGACCTTCCATCTTCTTTCTACTGTGCACCATTTAAAGCTATCTGTGTAAAGTTCTCAGGGGGGAAAAACCTGAATGGATCAGAATATTAAAATTCCTGTGACCTATAGTGTGTAGGAAGTAGATTTGATTGGTGGTTTTGTAATAGATCTCAATTTGTTTGGGTTTAACTTTGATCTTTTAATTCTTTCATACTGGGGAGTATTCACTTGAGTTAAAAAGGAGAAAGGATGGGAACAAGACAATTAGTTACCGTATATTCCGGCGTATAAGACGACCCGGCGTATAAGACGACCCCCCAATTTTTAAGGTAAAATGCAGAGTTTGTGATATATTCGCCCTATAAGACGACCCCCCTCTTCCAACGCATAGCCCCCGCATGCCCCTCCTGCGCTCACTTCCAGGAGGGAGCGCAGGAGGAGGATGCGGAGGCTGTGCGCACAAAAGGGGCACGTTCGCCCCTTCTCCCCACCTTCCAGGAAGGTGGGAAGAAGGGGCGAATCGCGGTTTGGCCACGCAGCCTCTGCATGCCCCTCCTGCGCTCCCTTCCAGGAGGGAGCGCAGGAGGGGGATCCGCAGGCTGTGTGGCCAAACGGGGCTTTGGGGAAGGGGGGAGGCTGGGCGGAGGGTGGCAGGGGGGAAGGGGCTTCGCAGCCATCCCCCCTCTCCAAAGCGAGCCTTTGGGGAAGGGGGGTGGCTGGGCGGAGGGTGGGAGGGTGGCAGGGAGTAGGGGGCTTCCAAGCCCCCCTCCCTTTCGGGAGGGGGGGTGGATGCGCGGGGGATGGGTGGGGGGAAGGGAGGAGGGGGCTTCTCCGCCACCCCCCCATTAAAGCGCGTTTCTGCGGCTTTCAGGGAGGGGGTGGATGCATGGGGAGTGGGCAGGGGGAAGGGAGGAGGGGGCTTCTCCGCCACCCCCCCTCCCTGAAAGCGCGTTTCTGCGGCTTTCAGGGAGGGGGTGGATGCATGGGGAGTGGGCAGGGGGAAGGGAGGAGGGGGCTTCTCCGCCACCCCCCCTCCCTGAAAGCAGCGGTTCCGCTGCTTTCAGGGAGGGGGGTGGATGAGCGGGGGGTGGGCGGGGGGGAAGGGAGGAGGGGGCTTCTCCGCCACCCCCCCTCCTTGAAAGCAGCGAGGGGGGTGGATGAGCGGGGGGGTGGGCGGGGGGAAGGGAGGAGGGGGCTTCTCTGCCCCCCTCCCTGAAAGCAGCAGTTCCGCTGCTTTCAGGGACGGTGGTGGATGAGTGGGGGGTGGGCGGGGGGAAGGGAGGAGGGGGCTTCTCCGCCCCCCCCACTCCCTGAAAGCAGCAGTTCCACTGCTTTCAGGGAGGGGGGTGGATGAGCGGGGGGTGGGCGGGGGGAAGGGAGGAGGGGGCTTCTCTGCCCCCCTCCCTGAAAGCAGCAGTTCCGCTGCTTTCAGGGAGGGGGGTGGATGAGCAGGGGGTGGGCGGGGGGAAGGGAGGAGGGGGATTCTCCGCCCCCCCTCTCCCTGAAAGCAGCGGTTCCGCTGCTTTCAGGGAGGGGGGTTGATGAGCAGGGGGTGGGGGGGAAGGGAGGAGGGGGATTCTCCGCCCCCCCACTCCCTGAAAGCAGCGGTTCCGCTGCTTTCAGGGAGGGGGGTGGATGAGCAGGGGGTGGGCGGGGGAAGGGAGGAGGGGGATTCTCCGCCCCCCCACTCCCTGAAAGCAGCGGTTCCGCTGCTTTCAGGGAGGGGGGTGGATGAGCAGGGGGTGGGCGGGGGAAAGGAGGAGGGGGATTCTCCGCCCCCCCCACTCCCTGAAAGCAGCGGTTCCGCTGCTTTCAGGGAGGGGGGTGGATGAGCGGGGGGTGGCCGGGGGAAGGGAGGAGGGGGATTCTCCGCCCCCCCACTCCCTGAAAGCAGCGGTTCCGCTGCTTTCAGGGAGGGGGGGTGGATGAGCAGGGGGTGGGCGGGGGAAGGGAGGAGGGGGATTCTCCGCCCCCCCACTCCCTGAAAGCAGCGGTTCCGCTGCTTTCAGGGAGGGGGGTGCATGAGCAGGGGGTGGGCGGGGGAAGGGAGGAGGGGGATTCTCCGCCCCCCCACTCCCTGAAAGCAGGGGTTCCGCTGCTTTCAGGGAGGGGGGTGGATGAGCAGGGGGTGGGCGGGGGAAGGGAGGAGGGGGATTCTCCGCCCCCCCACTCCCTGAAAGCAGCGGTTCCGCTGCTTTCAGGGAGGGGGGTGGATGAGCAGGGGGTGGGCAGGGGAAGGGAGGAGGGGGATTCTCCGCCCCCCCACTCCCTGAAAGCACCGGTTCCGCTTCTTTCAGGGAGGGGGTTGGATGCACGGGGAGGGGGCAGGGGAAGGGAGGAGGGGGCTTCCTAGCCACCCCCCAAAAGCCGCGGTTCCACGACTTTCGGGAGGGAGGGTGGAAGCGCGGGGGGGCGGGGGGCAGGGAGGAGCACTTTGCTTCACCCCCTGCCCGATCTCCTGCCTCTTCGCTCCGTTTGCGAAGAGGCAGGAGATAGGCAGGCAGGTGAAGCAAAGTGTATCCGGCGTATAAGACGACTGTCAATTTTGGAGGTCACTTTTGAGTGCTCAAAAGTCGTCTTATACGCCGGAATATACGGTAGCTATCGTTCTAGAAGCCTGGGTTCTACAAATTTCTACAATGAGTAGAGACACTTAAAGTATGAAAAGCTTCAGTTACTTTAAATAATTGCCCCGAGGAGGCTATCTCGCACACATTACATTTTTGGGCATACATATCCCTAAGAGCCTTTAACTGTATTTTTTAAAAAATGTCATGGATAAATCACACACACGCATATATATTTCCAAACATATGTGCTTTACAGATAAGCTCAGGTTGCTGGTCTGTTCTTCAGCTCCACATTGAGTTATATATGGTGGTAAACCCAGATTTGCAACTAGGGAATAGGTACAACTACACTCTTTGCTAATTGGATGCCAGAAGGGCATTTTGCATATGTGCAGTGTCAGTGAAACTGTGTTAATCTCTCCCTGGGCAGTGTCTCTTCCAGTCACCTGAATTACTTGTCTATCCCTGAAGGCACTTGATTAGATTCCTTGAAACCCCCATGATCATGACAGCTAGGACTAAAAAATGCAATCAGAACTTAAACAGTGTAATCTTATACATGGCTACTGAGAAGTAAGCCACATTGGTTTCAGTAGGGCTTACTTGTAAATATAAGAGTGCATCTTAAATACATTATCTGTATCTTGCTTTAAGCAAAGAACAGTGTGTGTTGGTTGCAGAATAGGTATTCACAGTGAACCTTGAAAAAAACATAGTATGTAGACAGTGAAGAAATGTCTTCCCCAGCCTTCTAGTGTTAGATGATTGAACTTGGAAGCCTGCTAGCACAGGCGCTTTCCCCCATCCCTTCTTTCCCCTAGCAGTACTCTGTACTTGTCAGCCACAGCTTTATGCAATAGAAGCCAAAGTTAGGAAGCTGAGATTCTGAATGCTGCTCTCTGATGCCTCTAGTTATTATCTTTTGCTCTTTCTGGTTTTGTTTCTGCCTTCAAGCAGGTGGATTACTGAGCAATGTGATTGAATATCTGTTTTCAGTATTGTGAACATTACATGTCATTTAAGGTAAACTTGGGCTGTTGATGGCTTTTATTTATTTATTAATTGATTGATTGATTTGCCCTCTTCCTTGGAGAAGTGAGTGTGCTAAATAGATTGAAATGGTCAAATAGTAGGTAACAGCCCTTGAACTAGAGTTGAGCAAACAAAAATGGAGGAGGGCAGTCATTCTTCCACTAGCATCAGTTTTCATTTTAAAAAATAAAGTATTCTTATATCCTCCCACTCTCCTCCTCTTGAATATATTGTATTTATGAAGAATAAAAAACCAATACTGCAAGAAATAAAGGCCTGCCTAGAAGAAAAAAGACAAGCAATAGCTGCTAGTCATTATGGCTATGCATTTCTTCCACTGTCAGAAACACTGTGTCTTTGAATACCAGTTGCTGGGGCACATCAGCAGAAGTATATTGTTGGCATCATATCCTGCTTGTGGTTTTTCCAAAAGACTTATGAATAAGCAAATATGGGAACAGAATGCTGGCTATATAGGACTTTGGTCTAATCCAGCACAGCTCTTCTTATATCCTTTAACTATTAGAAATATTACCACATTCTGAAAATAGTGTGTTCTTTTCTTCTTTGGCAATTTTATATTTATTCACAATTCTTGCATTTCTTTGGTCTTTGCTGGGTGAGTTAGGATGCTTGTTGATCAGTTCCTTTGCTTGTTTGCTTGCTTGGCTGTTGCATTTCTAGAGTGTGGTCACAGTGTATAAAGTATGGAAGTCAGATGTATGGCAAGGGGGAACACACACACACACACACACCCCTGGGTTAAAATGTTTGGGGTTTTTTTCCTTTTAAAGAAGTTCTACTGCCATTCTCTATTTTTGTGACATGCAGGATCTTGCAGTAACCTATTAGGAAGAAAGTGAAGTGAGTTGACAACAGCCACTCTGCACAACACAGTACAAATTAGATTAGTCACAGTACTAGAACCTTTGGAGACTCTGTAGAGAGTGCATCGATCAGAACCCTTTAGCATCCAGCTGCATCTTTAAGCAGCCAGTGTTTGTTGATCACTGTGGTAATGCTTAAATTAAGGGGCAACAAGAATGAGAACATTTTTCTCATCTAATAAGACACATTATATGGGTATGTCTTTTACACAAAACAGATCTTGGCCTACAGAGGGTATACTGTATATACAAAAATAAATGGGAGCTTAAACATTTTCAAGGTCTTCCGTTATGGAACTGGATGAAGTCCATTTCCTTGGTAAAATCACATGGTGTTGTCCTTTTGACCTTGTATCTTGGTATGTTATGTTCACTTCAAATCCTGCTGAAAAACTGTGAAGTGAATTTTCATTTTTGTAATGTTCCTGGCTTCCTTTTAGTTCAGTGTAATAGTTTAATAATGAATAATGGTGTTGTACACTCTCTTTACACTTTCTTTCAAAAATATTCAAGCTTTAGTTTTCCTAACATGTGTGTGATGCTTAACATACTGTTGCAGATACTTCAAATAACTTTAAACATTTGTGGTATAGAATGATCTATTCCCTTCCCCACACACACTTTATTTAGTTGTCATTAGTAATAATTCTTTCCTCCTTCTATTAAGTGTTTTGCCAGTTTATAAAACTATAAAAGTAGTTGGAAATGCAGCATTACCTATCTTCTGTCATGTTATAAAAGTTTCAGTGTTCCCTCCCCAAAATAAAGCACTTTCACTGAAATGAACCTTTGATACCTTAGAGTTATACAAATATTCTTAACAAACCTGCTCATAGAACAGAAATGTTTGTTTTTGTTTATTTAGCATTTATGCCATAGTAAAAAGATTTTACACCTTCACAGTGTTGAGGAGTTAGCCAGCATTCTGTTCCCATATTTGCTTATTCATAAGTCTTTTGTACAGTGTACATCAAGTTGTAATTGTGCCAATGAAATCCATTTCTATTCCAGATTGTAACACAACAAAAACGTGGAAAAGTCAAAGGGTGGTGAATGTTCTCTAGCACTCAGAGCCATGATTTGTTCTATCTCTCCCTCCATTATTTTGCATCTGGTTTCAGCTTGAGCATCTTAAGGTTATGCTTAAAAAAGGCAAAAGATCTATATGATCTGAAGAGAAACCAGAGTATATGACTATGCTTAAAAAAGCTCAAAACCTAACGTAGATCTTACATGCCCGAAGTCTGCCTATCCCTGCTGTAAAAGATGGTCTCATTCTTTTAACATAGAGCGTAATTTCTTATTGAGATATGGAAAGTTAACCAAAGGAATAGCAAGAAGAATGTCACACTTTCAAAAACATTTTCTTTTGACTGCACTATTTTTGTGGGGTTACTGAGTTGTCTCTCTATATTAGATTTTTTTTATTATTATGTGAAAGAAACAGGATACTAGAATTACTGATTGTAGGAGTTTTGGGAAGAAAGGGAAGACAAACGTGAGGTTAACAACAACAAAAATGACACCATAAATAATCAAGATATGAGTATAGCAGCGAGAGCAGGAAGAGTGAGTTTTGGGGCTCTTTCACATTAGAGCGCTATGATTCCCCTTTAACTACTATTGCTGCATCCTATGGAATCCTATGGTTTGGGGAGGCTCTAGAGCTCTCTGGCTGACGATTTTAAATATCCCTCTCTAAATTACAAACTCCAGGATTTCATAGGCTGAAACCATGGCAGTTAAAGTGAAATTATAGCACTATAGTTGCATAGTGTGAAAGGGCATGCCCACTCCATCTTAAGACACAAGGCTTATTCTTACCTACACTGATTTCCCCCCTCCTGATTCAGCTACTCAGCATTTGATAATTCCCAACAGAATGTGTGAATGGTTTCCATACAAAGTATCAACTCCTGAACTGAGAGTGGGTGAAATTAAAATTGTGTCTAATCCATTATGGCAAACCATTACCATGTTACAGTCAATAGGTGATGAAAATATACATGTTTGAACTGCCCTGCAGTCAGGTTAGTAGAGGAGGGGAGTAAGTAGAAAAAATGGAAACACATCTCTTGATGCTAAGTAATGATGTCTTGTGATGGTGATGATGACCATAGCATGACTGAACTGGAAATGCAAAGATATATTTGAAACATCACATGTGCTCCCTTCCATTTCACATCTCTTTGTCATGAAAGGCAATTTACAAGCTACAAGACAAAACAACCTACAAGATAGCCTTCTATAGTGCAGTACTATATATGTCTAATCAGAAGTTAGCCTCATTTCATTCAGTGGGCTTACTCTCAGGTACGTGGGTATACCATTGCAGTCTCAATCACAAGTTCTTCAGGAAGGGTGTTTTTGGTAACAGCCATCATAGGAAAACATGCTATGCTAAGGGTGACCCTAGACTCCTAGAGATTAACATTGTCCTCTTAGCTAAAAGTGCTTCCCTCACCCTTCATGCCATAGTGCCATTGGATTTCCTGTCAGTGCTGCAAGTACAACCCAAATTTTGGGGTGGTTCTACGATACAGGATTCCAGAAAGACCACTCTGTTTCATCAGTTGCCGTGGTTCTTAACCTGTGCTTTGTGGACCTCCAGGGCCACAAGGTGTCCATGAAGGCTTGACCTCCTCGCAGTGGAATGACCACATGAGAGAACCTGAGGCAAAGGCTGGCTGGGTGGCTGGGTTGGCCTGTGCATTGCTGTTCAATCCTCTCTAGCCACAAATTTGCAGGAAGAAGCAGGAGAAAAGTCTTCCCTCCCTCTGCAGTGCTTCTGAGGAAGGGTTTAATGGATCGTGTATTATTAATATTATTATTATTATTATTATTGTCATCCCTTCACATTCGCAGGGGTTAGGTTCCACAGACCCCCGCAAATGTGAAAATTCTGCGAATAATGACTGCCCTCCCCAGCCAAAATGACCACGGGGCCTCCAGAGGCCCCATAGTCGCTTTCCCCCGCCTCCCTCTCCCTTCCAAGGCCTTTGTGGGGCCTCCGGAGACCCTCTCGAGGCCCCGTGGATGCCACCCTGGCCCTCCCCCTCCCTCCCAAGGCCTTCACGGGGCCTCCGGAGAGCCTTCGAAGGCCCCATGGAGACCTCCACAGCCCTCCCCCTTCCCCCCCAGGGCCTTCAAAGGACCCGTGGAAGCCTCCCTGGCCCTCCCCCTCCCTCCCAGGGCCTTCACGGGGCCTTCGAAGGACCCGTGGAAGCCTCCCCGGCCCTCCCCCTCCCTCCCAAGGCCTTCACGGGGCCTCCGGAGGCCTCTTGTCATGGTTTTGGGAGGGTGGGGGGCCCTCCCAAAACCACGAATATGCAAAACCGCGAATACGCAAAACCACGAATGCTAAGTTTGCGAATGTGGAGGGGCAACTGTATTATTATTATTAGGGTTTTAGATCTTGAGTTAAGTCTTGGTGGAAACAAAAGATATTTAAAGGGGGTCCATGGTAAAGAAAAGGTTAAGAGCCATTGATCTATTGTACGGGCAGTAGTACCGCATATTCCGGCGTATAAGACGACTGGGCGTATAAGACCAACACCCCCCAATTTCCAGCCAAAAATCTAGGCTTAGGCATATACTCGTAATATAAGACCCCCCCCCCAATTTGGCTGGCTGGCTGACTGGCTGGGGGGCCTTGCCAGCTGATCCTCTTTGTTTCCCAACTCACGAGGATCTCCTTGTGAGTTGGGAAAGCGAACAGGATCAGCTGGCAGGGCTCCCCCATACAGCCTGCCGCAACCTCTTCAATCCTAGCATCAATAACAGGCAACAGTGACTGCGAGTGATGGAAGTCTCTTCTGTTGATCAGGATGCAGTGGACTGACATTTCCAACTTCCCTGTGCAAGTGATCGATCTCCCATGCACTAATTAGAAGCAGGATCTCTGTCACAATTGCTCTTCACACCAGAGACTACTGGTCGGAGGGTGGAAACATCAGTCTGCTGCATCCTAGTGGACAGGAGAACAGACTCCCATTGCTCATTTAGCTGCTCCTTCTGCACACAAGAACAATTAAATAACAAATACTAGCACGCACTTTTTGGTCTTGAACTGAAGAATTCTAGTTTCTGTGGTATTTGAACCTGAAAAAAGATGATGCAAACAGGTAAAAGAATATGTGCAAACGAATACACACATACCTTTGCAATTGTTTTGCAATTGTTGCTTTCAGAAGTGAGCATGAGACAGTGACATTTTTGAAGTTCAAGTTTCAGCACTCTCTGCTGGCTGGAGGATTCTGGGAGTTGTAGTTCAAAAGGTAACTTTCCCATGCTTTGTTTAAAAGTAAGTGGTACTTTTAGTGCATGCTCTCTTATGCACTCTCCCTCTGTTTAATTCAGTTATGAAAGAGATACAATATGTTAATACAGCATGAACAAACAACTTTTTCCACGTATTTGAATCTTCAGTGTGGTCCAGTTTTTCATCTGCTAACCTATGAGATATATAATTTTTTATATGAGATTTATATATATGAGATCTTTGTAGAATTTCTTACTAGAGTTTCAAGTGTCATTGCTGTAGTGAAGTGCTGAAGCAGGGGTGATGCTAAGCAGATACCCCTGGTTTTATTTGGCTGCTGTCATATGATGTAAACATGACTTCTGAAAGCACCCAAAGTCAAGGAAACTGTTGGCTCAGTGAGAGTGGGTGGTGAAGGAGAAAAACTACAAACAAGCCTAGCGATTGGGCAAGCTAAAATAACCACACCACAAATCACACAGCTGTCTGATATATTTTTTAAGAAGAAGGATTAAAACGTCAGCTCCTGTAGCTAGCTGGATGGAGGGTGGACGGGTGGCTGTTGGGAGGGGGCTTCGCAGCCACCCCTCTCCCCAAACCGCGATTCCAGTGGGATCGCGGCTTTGGGGAGGGGGGTGGATGGGCAGAGGGTGGGTGGGTGGATGGGCAGAGGGTGGGCGGGTGGCTGGGAGGAGGGTGGCTGGGTGGCTGGGAGGAGGGGGGGTGGATGTGCGGAGGGTGGGCGGGTGGCTGGGAGGAGGGGGTGGATGGGCAGAGGGTGGGTGGGTGGATGGGCAGAGGGTGGGCGGGTGGCTGGGAGGAGGGGGGGTGGCTGGGAGGAGGGGGGGTGGATGCACGGAGGGTGGGCGGGTGGCTGGGAGGAGGGGGCTTCCCAGCCACCCCACCTCCCCAAAGCCACGATTCCGCAGTTTTGGGGAGGGGGGTGGATGCGCGGAGGGTGGGCGGGTGGCTGGGAGGAGGGGGGTTCCCAGCCACCCCCCTCCCCAAAGCCGCAAGGGGGTGGATGGGCGGAGGATGGGTGGGTGGCTGGGAGGAGGGGGCGAATCCACGGCCCTGCCCCCTCCTTCTGGGCTCCCTTCGGAAGGGAGCCCAGAAGGAGGGATCGGGGTCGCGGAGCAAAATGGGGCATTTTCGCCCTTTTCCTCCACCTTCAAGCAAGGTGGAGGAAAAGGGCTAATCTAGCGGTTTGCCTCGGGAGCTGCAGAGGTGATCACGCAGCGGCCGCGGCAAACCACAATGTTCACCCCCCTCCTCTGTCTCCATTGCTCCCCAAATGGGGAGAAGGTAGAGGAGGAGGGAGAATGAACTGGAAAAGCACTTTGCTTCACTCCCCTGCCCCATCTCCTGCCTCTTCGCTCCGTTTGCAAAGAGGCAGGAGATAGGCAGGCAGGTGAAGCAAAGTATATCTGGCGTATAAGACGACTGTCGATTTTGGAGGACACTCAAAAGTCATCTTATACGCCGGAATATACGGTACTTTCATTGATAGATGATGTGTGTGTCAGAGTTAGTTTTGTTGGAACACGTACTGTACTTCCTTCTACTTCCTTCTACTTACATTACCCTGATTGATTCTGTAAGAACTGGTTGATCTTCTTTTATGTGATTGATCTGTCAAAAAAGGGCCTTTGTTAGTCCTCTGCTTCATTTTTTGGGTCACAATTTGTGTGAAGTCTCACAAACCTTCTAGTAGTCTGTGCAAACCAAAAAAACGAGCAGTAGAACAGCTTTATGCACAGACTATTTGCTCTTTTGTACTTTGGTGGTACAATATATATTCATTATATATCACGGGACCAAGAACCTGCCTGAGAATTCTGCTATAATAATCTATTTGCTTTAGTGATAAGTTGGAGGAGTTATTAGCAAAGTAGTTTTGAGTGCATTGCCTCGTTATTAAGTGAGAATGGAGTGGACAGAACAGAAGATAGTGAAGATTGATTGATTGTGTCTCTTTAGTTCTTTTACTGTCCTCTAGATATATATTCTTTAAGTAGCTTAAAGTATGCATGAAGTGAAAAGTAAGTGTATTCTTATGTTGAGCTGATTCCTCCAACCCTCTGGCCTGGCCTCTTCTGCTACCTCCTCCCCAGCTCTGTCTCAGTCCTCGTCACCATTTAATATATTCACATATTTGAAATGGATTTATGCAAGTAAGTGTAGGTGCTTTTCTCTGATAGGTAAAAACCTCAGTTTCTTTTCTTTTTGTAACAGAAAAATTTCAAATGCTTTTTGAAAATCCTCTTTTAGAAGCACTTGGCAAGTAGTCTGTTTTAAAAATTGACACTGCCACATAAAACTCTGAAATAAATAGATTTTTTGGAAAAAAAATATGGATATCCATGGCTGTGTTTACACCACAGCTTCTTCTCCAGCAGTGAAGTGGGAGAAGCAGTAACTTGACAAATGGTTTCCATTTAATAAAAATGAGCTATTGCCCTGTGATAGGTTCACTTTAGGGTCACCATAAGTTGGAAATAGCTTGAAGACACACAACAACAACAACAGCAACAACAATTATGGTATGGGACAAACTCAGGGCTGACCAGGGTAGTATCTAAATTTCATCGGCTGCTGAACTAGTAGTAGTAGTACCGTATATTGCTGCATACAAGACTACTTTTTAACACTTGAAAATCTCCTCAAAAGTGGGGGAGTGGTCTTATACCCCAGTAATCATACTCCCCTGCTGTGAGAATGATTGAAGTGTAAAATGGCCTGGGCAGTTTTCCCAGCAGATCCTTCCTCCTGCTGTGAGAATGACTGCTTTTACTTTGAAGAGTTAAATGGCCCCCCATTTAGCTCAGGAGAGTCAAAATAATGTTTCTTTTCAGGACAAGTTAGCCTAAAATTAGAATTTCTGGATTCAGATTTATCATTCTGCATCAAGTTTTGACTATGGTGAAATTCTCTTGTCTACCACTGTGGCTCTAAAATCATTAATGTGCTCATTCATTAATGTGCTCATTCAAAAATTTGGGATTTGATAGCTTCATATTAACCAACTTACAGTATTAATGCAACCTTACTTTCCAAAGATTGAACACCACAGAGATTTTTCAAAGTATCCCATGCTTTTTTAGCTGTTCTCAGTCCTTTAATTTCACAGACTATTCCATCATCTATAGCCACTGAGCTGGCTGGCTGGTGGGGGACAGGATTTCCAGCCAGGTGGCTGGCTGGTGGGGGGGGCAAACTCTATATTTTAACTTAAAAATTGGGGGGGTCGTCTTTTGCGCCCAGTCGTCTTATACGCCGGAATATACGGTACCTACTACTACTAATGGTCTTTAGTTTGGGGATAGTTGACTTTGTGTGCTGCTTTCTTTCAGTTTAAAAAACAACAATAAATGACATGCTTCCTGAAGAAAGTTTTTCTTATCACTTCTATTTCTGCGGTGTTTTCAGCTGTTCCTTCTCTTTGGAAGGGCACAGATAGGATAGAAGTGGATTCATGAATCAGAAAAAAAGTATTGCATTGCTTTCATGTGGTAGTGTTTGCTTTTAAATATATCTGAAGGTTTGTGTTGCATTCTATATTTGAGTAACTTTTTGAGCAACTTGAAGCATCTTAGATACCACATATGACCCTGGTCTCCAAAATATGTAATTTGTCCTGTGTACAACTATCACTTTGTTTTTCATTTTCCATTTGGTACAGGCTTAATGATCTGGTGTGGTTACTGTCTTCATTGTTCAAATGGGTATAGACACATATCATATCCCACAACAAGTGTGCCTGTGCAAAGTGTGAGTTGCATATAATGAAGATACAGCCTTCTTTTGTCTTGGTCAGTGTTATATGATATACAGGTTGACCCCGGTACCCACTTGTTCAGTGTCTATGGTTTCACTTGTTCACATCCAAAAAAATATTTTCTCTCTAGGCATTTCTAGGTCCTCCAATACAGTACGATTCTATGGTCAACTTCCAGTGTTCATTTCATTGAAAATAATAGGGTTCACTTTTATCCCCAGTTTCAGGTATCCACAGGGGTCAACCTGTATAAGCATTTTCACACATGGAGAGTTCTGTTGAGTCTTGGGCTCACATTTCTGTTTCAAAGTGTGTGTGGGGGGGTTTCCTGTCACGCCGAGCAGTGGGATGGACACCATTAGGATGGACCAAAGTATTGGCAAGATTTTTAATGCATTGCTCTTTGCTAGTTGGTTGTGAAGCAGGGCTGTCAAGCTCTTTCTCCTTCCTTTCTTTCTATATGTAATTTCTGTGATGTACTCAAGGTGGGTTATAGCTATTATCTTCTACCCCATTCTTACTAGCATGGGGAACAGTTATGCTGCTGCTGGCCCAAGAGGTAAAAAGTGTGTGTTTGACTGAACAATATTATAGAACATGCAGTGGCTATACTGTGCCTGGCAAAAGTATTAATCCTCCCACTTTGACTTTTCCACACATTGTTGTGTCACAATCTGGAAATTAAATAAAAATTGTCATTTTTACCACTTGATGTATATAGGATAGTCAGCATGGTGAAGGTGCAAAATATTTTTATTTTATCACATGGCGTTGCTTTTTCCATCATGCCTTGGGCCAGCTGCTGACAAGAGGCTGTTCCTCCATTGTTGTCTCTGAGGGAGAGAAGAGCAGCCAGGCATTGCTCTGTTGAGCCTTGGCCCAGCAGCTGGTGAGAGGCCCTCCCTATGGCATTATTAAGGCCAGTGCCACCCCTTCCTCTGATGGTGTCAGAGATGGTGTGATTTGGCCTTCCTGCACTCCCCTAGTGCTGCCACTGGGCCCTCCCTCCATGTTCCAGCTGCTAATTTCTGCCCTATGGGGGGGGGGAGCAGCCAGGCATAGTTCAATTGTGCACCTAGGCACAGAGATCTGGTGAGAGGCCCTCACTTCATGTTCTAGTTGTCATTGCTCTTGTGTCTTGTTTTATTTAGATTGTAAGCCTGGGGGCAGGGAACTGTCAAATTAATGATTTATAGCTGACCCAGGAGACTTTTTGGCTGAAGGACTGAGCTATAAACCTCTAAATACATACGTAAATCTTTTACATGGCTTTGGTGGCTTCAATCATACACATTCAATGGTCATCTTCCAGGAGACAATGTAGAAGCTCCTGCTCCAAGTCATCATAATGGTACAGTATGGTGATAAATTTTGAAATTTAGGTGATCATCATGATAGCCCCCATAACCCACAATCCCAAGGACCATCCACAAATGCAGATTATCTGTATTGATCCAGTATCTGTGCATACCTGGCTTTCTGTGTGGGGGTGTTATGTTTGTATACAAAGTTCACAACAACACATTGTTGCTGGCAAAATCTATCTTTTCTCCCCTCCTTTAAGGATTGTGCCTAAGCTCAGAGGGAGCAGAAGACCCTGTATGTGTCATATATATTGTCACAAAAAGTTCAGCTACTAATCAAAAGGTCTTCTGATCAAAAAGTCCAGACACTTTGACCCTGCATTCTTGGCTCCGTATACTACAATTTGGCATGCAAAGGCTCCATATCAAAGTTCCTCCTAGTGGATGGGCTTTCTTGTTGTCTCCTCCATGTTTGGCAATGGAAGGGGGGAAACTCTATGAATACAACTCTTGGGGCAAGATCTAACAACCTTACTTGGAAATCCTTATTCTGTACCTTTTCTCAAGTTTGTGTGTGTATGTATGTAGAGGTTGACTCAACAATCCATAGTAACATGAGAATATTTGTGTTAATCTACACCTGTTTTGCCTCTCCTCAGCATCTGTCAAAGATATGTTTGTGTTGCATTTTGCAGAGCAGTTAGCTAGACAGAATGACAAAAACCTAAGAGCACAGAGGATAAAAATACAGGTGCATCTGCTGTTGTATACATTCAAGTCTGTGGAAGAATGAAACTGTGAATGGAATTTAATTTAGAAAGAACAGAGGATAATTTGCTAGCATGTATTGCTGGAGTTTCCAGTTTTAGATTGAAAGCATTTCTGATCTTGGACAAATTTAGAACTACGTAGCGGACCAAAGGACAACCTTGATCTAAAAATCTGTTCTACTGAACCAGGAGCTAAATTGCTGTGTTTGCCTACATTCAAAACTAGTATGTACTAAATTGTTAGACATACATTTGAGTAGGTACTTATATTGCAATTAGTTCTAATTAGGATATGCACTGAAATTGTTTGTATTCTGTGATTTCTCTGGCTTGTTTTCTTTGTCCTATAGCTTAAGCATGGTTGCTCTGAAGTAAGTTGCCTCATTTTCACGGGGCATGATCCAACAGTTAAGCATTTCTAAGTCTTCAGAGTAAATCAGGACAGGGAATCTTATGATCTTCCAGATAGTGGACTCTCAGAACCCTAGCACTCATAGCCATTGGTTATGGATGCCAGGAGTTGCAGTTCAACCATATCAGAGGGCCAAATGATTCCTACCCTAGTCTAAATTCAATTGCTAGTCCTAACTAGAGTAGACCAGTTGAATCAATGTAATTTGAATAAGGGTAGACTTATTATTTAACAATTGATTCATTTGATCCTCTCTTGTTGGGAATAGCAACTGTGTCAAGATCTAACTAATTTCAACATGCTTGAGTTTCTTGCTCAACATGCTCGACATGCTTAAGTTTCCTGTTGAAATCACTGAAACTTAAAAGTATAGCTGGACGATACCTTAAGAGATACTCATACTATCTGATAAATGTGGTGAAGATCATAGTCTAAACTAATGTAAACTAATACAGCTTATTGTCCATTTTCCTCTCAGAAGCAACTATGTTGCCAAGTCCTCTGGCTGTGTTACCCTTAGAAATACAAAAAACAAAGTCTACAGGTCACTGCTAAAGATGTGACCATAAAAGAACTCTGGTTACATTTGATTTTAGCTCAACATTTGTCTCTGTCCTAGAAATTTTAAGTTTTGAGCATCTCCCATGAATGCTGTTCGTCCTCCTGGAATAGCAAATTCAGTGTAAAGATTTTTCTCAATATATGTTGCACTTGTCTCATTGAACTTCTGCATGCATGTCATTAAGTTTCTTGTGAAAAAAGAAAAGTGTGGAATAGATATGTGATTGTAATGTGGAGGATCTAGCAATCTGAAGTGGTTAGAAGAAGTTTCTGCTAAAGAAAGCTAATTTTTCTTCTTCTTACAGTGGAATTTTTATACTGTGATTTGGCTTCCATGAAGTCCATACATCAGTTTGTTCAAGCGTTTAAAGCAAAGAATTATCCACTCCATGTCCTGATCAATAATGGTGAGTTTTTCATATGAATTTTTACCTATAGCAATTGCTGTCATTCTTTCATGTTTCACTTGGATTTTTGAACTAGTGTGTGTGTTTGTGTGTGTGTATTTCTAAAGTAGCTTCCTTTACTTATTTGCAGAAGAGTGATGTTAGCAGTTGCAATGTTACTAAATACAGTTGTCCCTTCATATTTGCTGGGGTTTGGTTCCAGGACCCCCTGTGGATACCAGAATCCGTGAATATTCAAGTCCCATTATATGCAACAGCATAGCAAAATGGTGTCTCTTATATAAGGTGGTAAAATCAAGGTTTGCTTTTTGGATTATTATTTTTTTAAAGAATATTTTCAAGCCGTGAATATTTAAATCCGTGGATACCAAATCCGTGGATACTGAGGGACAACTGTAAATGTTTATGCATAAACTTTGGAGTGCAGTGGTAGAAAGAAAGAAAGAAAGAAAGAGAGAAAGAAAGAGAGAAAGAGGCAAAATCTATTTTGGGAATTATAAAGGTATGGATTGTGGGTGGGGGAATCATCAAAATGCCTTTGGAAATTTTTGGTTGCATGTGGAGTACCATGTAGCACTTTTGTTCCTTATCTCAGAAAGGAACAGGAAAAAAAATCAAACCCTTGCAAGGAAAAGCTATGGAATGTCAAAAATGTAAGTTTAGAAAATGAGGACTTAAGGTGGTCATGAGGAAGCATGACAGAGGTGTTTGTCTCCTGCATTAAATTGTTCTGTGTTAGGTGTAGACCCAGACTCAGAAGATAATAAGTAGAGTTCCACACAATATAAAATTAACTTATGGAATTGACTGTAAGATAGCATGAAAAGTATAGTGCCATTTGCTTAGATGACTGCTCTTTCATCCTTAAAAATAAAATCACCTAAGCACTGTATTTCATGGAGAATATATCTGTCAATGGGATTTAGCTGTGATGGGTTGCTGTAATCTCTATATTTGAAACTGAGCTTGAAAAGTAATTCCCTCGCTGGGGAATTCTGGAAGTTGTAGTCCAACAAAGTAACTTTCCCAAGCTCTGGCTCAAAAGCAGTATACAATTCTGGGGTACAGGGACATCACCTCCTCTCCTCTGTCCTGTTCCCCTCCTGCAATTCCCCAGCCTCCAGTCCTCTCAAGAGGACCCCTGCATCCCTTCAGAGCAGACTTTTGAGGGATCATAGGAACAATGCCTAGAGGGAAGCCACTGTTCTGTCAATAGAGGCCTTGCAGTTGGTCAGAAAGCTAAATTGGATGCTACTGTATATAAACTAATTCTGTTTTTAAGATCCTCCAATTTACAATATTACATCAAGCACTTTTATGTGAGATTATACAGCATGGATTTATAATCGACCAACCTGGTCATCAATTAATATAAGATTTCATACTATGCTGGCATGTTTATATATAATATTGGCATAGTTCCAGCAGATTATCTCATTTTTGAACTTGAACTTGCAGCTGTAATCATGACAATCTGCAGACAAAGGGGGGGGGTGTTCATGATTGGCTATGGTGGGGGAAAATTGTTCATGTGGATAAGCTCCTAGGGCACTGATGTTTCTTGTAAATGTCACACAAAAATAGATGAGCAGTGTGACTTAAGGGCAGGGATATAGTATATATAAATTATTTCTTTCCTTTTATTTAAATAAAGATCTGTGAAGTCACTGAGCACAGTTACAATAATATTTTCACAATGCAATGTGGTTAAGTATGCCTTCTCATGTCTTGCATTTTTAGGTTTTTATTGTATTTCATGGTATTACTTGCTACAATATGCAGTTTTTGTGCACCTTTTACAATTAGAACATTCATTTAATCTACATTTCAAAAACTAATCTTACTTTTACTTTACTTGGGATGTCAGGAGCAAATTATTTTCTTTCTCTCTGCATTAAGAAGTAAATTGGTGCACATATTACTCCCCGCATAACCTACTCTGGCTACCCAATAACTATCATTACTGCCATTAAGGCACTGTAAGATAAAATGGGGTAGTTTCATAATTCTAAGAAAAAATAGTGTGATAAATGTGTGTAGGCTGCAAGTTCTTACTTCCTTTTAAAACTTCAAACTAGCTTTCTATGTAATAAACACAAGATGCTGTAGAAACATAAATATTAAAATTTATCTGAAGACCAACATACAAGTATTTTTTAAAATAAAAAATAGTAATAAAATCTATTACAAGTCAGGTTTCCATTAAAATAATGGAAAAGTTACTCTTCCTGCCCCCACTCCCCAGTTAGGAAATGTTTGTGACAAAGTGGATTTCAAAGCAAAATAAATAAATGCTGCCGGCATGAGAGATACTGATATATTTCTTCGAATTTTCAGCTTTAATCACTGCTAGATATTTCAGGGAACCTATTTCTGTTTGGATATTCCACTTTACAGTTTGCTTACACAGGTTGCCCAGCCATAGGCACAGGACTGGTACCCACGGTATCAATTATCCATTGTCCAAAAATATGGCCTCTCTAGGCATTTCCTAGGTCCTCTAGCATGACTCTATGGTAACTTCCTCCAGAAGTTACCATAGTGTCATGTTGCAGATGTTTAGAGGGGTGGCCTCTCGAGGCATTTCCAAGGTCCTCCAGCATGATTCTATGGGATTCGCTAGTACCTGCGGTTTTAAGTATTTGCGTTTGAGAACATACCCCCTCCCCCAGCTATGGTGGGCGACCTGTAACTTTGGTCACTCTGCAACATGAAATATGATACCTGCTCGCCATTTTGAAATTCTTAGCTTCAAACAGTTGCTGCTTGCTGGATGATAAAAGTACTTTGGGTGCACTTCTCCCTTCATAACAAATGCATGTTTGTTCTATGCTGCACCCTGTTTGAGCATTTGTGACTTAAAGAGAGCCAGTATCATCTTCTTAGATGGTAGGAGTTTCTAGAAACAAGAAACAGAGTGATGCTTCCTTGCTTTCTGTATTTATGTAACATCTCCCAGCCCAAAAGGGCTCCCAGGACAATGAACAAATTTAAAAAAAAATAATTAAAACAATACAAAGATAAACATTTTTTAAAACACATTAAAATACTCTTTTAAAACTCCTAAAAGCAGTTTAAAACAATAATAGAATCCAGTTTTGAGACAATTAAAACAGCAATTTTGCACATTGAATGCCATGCATAACTGTGCTGTTTTGCTGAATTAATCACACATCTAGTTTGCCTGTTTCAGTTGGGAGGATTGTATCCATGGTTTGTGGCTCACCAGGGTAAATAAGGTTCATTACACAATAGTTTAGTCTGCAGCTTTACCAAGTTTCTACACCAGGATAAATCTTTAGTCCAAATCAAAATGATGGTGGTAATGCATTTATAAACTTGGTATGTGCAGAGATTAAAAGGTCTTTAAATACATGTTAGCACATGCGGTAATTAATAATATTACAACTAGCACTAATGTTAGACATTATTTTATTTATTCAAAATATTTTAACCTACTTTTAAAAGTGCTCAAGGCAATGTAAGCTGCAGCTTAAACAGCCATTACAAAAAGACAAAACAAAGCAGCAAGGCAAGCAAGAAAACTATAGCAAATTAGGTTTCTAGGTTTTACTTTTGTAAGAACCAAACTAGATCCGAAGTTAAACATTTTTTCTTTTTGTGCAGGTTTTTAAAACAATATAAACAGTACTAATTTCTGTGTTGGGGAGGAGTTTATAATTATTCATATCCAACCAGGAATGGAAAGGAGGAGACTCCTCTTCTCCTGTATTTCTAAGGAAAATCCCTCCTTTGTTTTGCATTGTGAGAAAAGCCGTAGTTGGGGCTACTACACAGATACATTAAATATTTTGACTGGTTTGGCTGTAAGTATAAGGAGAAAGTGTGTGAGCTGGTGTCAATTATTTTGTGATATGGGGGAGGGTTACCCCATTTTATTTAAGAATCTAAGGAATAAACAATTTTGTCATCCCTTCCTGCTCCTCTAAGAATTTTATTTGGTTATAAATATTGTTTTTGAACAATATTTGTTAAAAATATTGAACAACTATGACTTGGCCAAGTTTCTGTCAACACAATTACAAGCCCACATAGGACAAACCCCCCACTACATCAAAGACTCAGCTCACTTCATAGAAAAAAATCAACAACCTCAAACTGAAACCTGGAGAAATACTGATCAGCTTTGATGTTGTTTTCTTGTTCACCAAAGTCTCCATAATGACACCACGGCACTCATCCAACAAATGTTTCCAGAGGACATCACAGCTTTGTTCAGACACTGCCTCACCACAAGCTAATTCCAGTGGGATAACGAATTCTACGAACAGATAGATGGGGTAGCCATGGGCAGCCCTCTGAGCCCTGTGATAGCAAATTTTACATGGAACATTTTGAAAAGCAGGCCTTGGAAACAGCACCAAAAAAGCCCACAACATGGTTCCAATATACGGACAGCACTTTCATCATCTGGAGCCACGAAGAAGATTTGGTCTCATTTCTGAACCACCTGAACAGCATTCACCCAAATATCCAATTCACAATGGAAAAAGAGAAGGAAGGAACACTGCCATTCTTGGATGTCCTAGTCATCTGCAAACCAAACCAATGGTAACGCCAGATACCTACACAAGAACTCCAATCATCACCCAGGACAAAAAAGAAGCACAATAAAAACATTGGCATAACTCGCAAAAAGGATCTGCAAACCCCACTATCTGAGGACGAACTGAAGCACCTAAACTGGGCCCTACAGGCTAATGGTTACTCCAGATCAGACATCACAAGAGCAGCCAGAGCCAGAAAAAAACACAGGGATGAAGAAAAACAGTCACCCAAAGGGAAGGTATTTTTACCATACGTCAAAGGAGTCACAAACAGAATAGGGAAACTGATGAGGAAACACAAATTCCAAACTCTACAGACCAACCAAGAAAATCCAAGAAATGCTATGCTCAGCGAAGGACAAAAGAGACCCTCTCACAGCTGCAGGAGTTTATCGCATACCATGCAGCTGTGGACATGTTTACATAGGGACCACCAAATGCAGTGTGCAAACAAGGATTAAGGAACATGAGAGACACTGCAGACAGGGCCAGCCAGAAAAATCAGCGGTAGCAGAACATGTTATAAACCAACCTGGACACAACATGTTATTTAAAAACACTGAAATTCTGGACCAGGCCAACAACTATCATGTCAGAATGTACAGAGAAGCTATTGAAATCCACAAACACCTGGGCAACTTCAACAGGAAAGAAGAAACCCTAAAAGTAAACAAAATCTGGCTCCCTGTGCTAAAAAACACTAAAATCAGAACTCAACACTTGCAAATGAACTCCACCCAGGGACAGGGGGATTTCCAGCAGATAATGGACCATTAACCAACCATTAGCCAAACAGACACTAATCCTCCTTGCATATCTCCACCCAGAAACTAACCATTCAAATACACAAATTTACATATCCTCCCCAACAAAGGTTCACAGTATATAAACCCCACGCACACTCCTACCCAACCTTTCTCTGAAGATGCCAGGCACAGATGCAGGTGAAATGCCAGAAATAAACTCTTCCAGAGCATGGCCTCACAGCCCAGAAAAAAAAACCACGGAAAATTCTATGGATGCCAGCTGTGAAAGCCTTTGACTTCACATTGTTTTTGAACTTTTTGTGTATGGCATTTAAAAGGGCCTAAATATCCTGAAGCCACCACATCATGTCTGATTTTGGAAGCTAAGCTGGGTCAGCGCTGTTTAATACTTGGATGGGAGAGCACCAATGAATACCAGGTGCTGTAGGCTGTATATCAGAGGAAGAACTTGATTATTCCTTGTCTAAGAAAACCCTATGTAATACATGGGGTGGCCCTAAGTTGATAGGCAAGTTGAAGGTCCGTGCGCGCGCGCGCGTGCACACACACACACGCACCAGTTAATTAAAAAGAACAACATAGAAATAGTGCAAAGATCACTTTATAAAAGATGGACCTAGATTCATGTAAAAGCTGTGTGGAACAACTAAGTCTTTAATGCCAATTTAAAGACAGACGGGGAGAGAGCTATGCACACATCCCAGGGTGGGGCCTTCTGTAGGGATGGAACTGCCATCATAGAAAAGACCTTGTCTCTTGTGTCTGACCCTGACTGGTGGACACATAAACTTGGCTTGTGTGGGCTTGGGCAAGTTTGTATTGGTGCTTGTAGTCCTTCATTTACCCTGATCCCTAGCTGTTTAGGACTTTTTAAATTGGACTAGAATCATACTTGCAACCAATAAAAATTAGTTTTCTGTTCCATTCACCTGGACCCTATGAGTCCATGGATGATTGTATTCTGTACCAGTTGAAGCCTTTTGGCCATCTATTCAGGCAGAGGCGTGCATAGTGTATAACAGTAGCCCAGTTTGGATATGACCAGGGCATGGATGTCTGTAGCAAGTTCCACTTTCTCCAGACAGTGATCAAGTAACTAATAAGTCGGATATGATAAAAGATACTAATTGATACTGCCTGACACACATCCATAAATAGTGTCGAGTCCAAGAGAATCCCCAAGCTGCACATCTGGTTCGTCAGGGGGAGTGCTATCCCACTCATCACTGCTTACTTGCTTCCATCCAGAGAGGCAGGTATCCCAACCGCTATACTTCCATCTTATCTAGATTAAGCATCAGTATTTTGCCCTCATCCAGCCTATCCTTTAGATCACTGTTCAAGGTTTCCACAGCCTCTTTATGGAAGAGTTGGTGGGAAATAAGAGGTAGAACTGTGTGTCATTTGCATATTGGGAACGATTTAGGCCTCTTTGTCCAGATAACTTCTCTAGGTAGACTCCAGTGAGTGTTCAAAGCTATGGGAGACAAGACAGAAGGTACCCCTAAGGGTCACAGGTCATAGAAGGTGTCCTTCAGCATTCACCTTTGGGTATATCCCTCCGAAAGGACCAAAACCGCTTTCTGTCATTTACTTTATGGTGAATTAAACCACACCCTGGTTTTCAGTGAGATCTTAATGTAAGAGCACTTGTGCCAGTTTAATGAAGTTAAATTCCACAGCATTCAGCATGGCTTCCCCTCTGCCTGAATAAAGACATGTTTAATTCAGAACTAATTCAAGTACATAATTCAGACTTGATAATCTTGCAGAGTGGTAGAATTTAATGTTTAATTATATAGATTGCCACAGAATCTTGATATCAAGTAGATCTGCTTGCATGTACACTAATAGCTGATCAAGAATTGCTAAACAAAATATGCATTGACACATGCTATACAAATTATTCATAACTACACTTGCTTCTGCTTTACTCTGTCTATTGATGTCTGTTTAATCAAAGGCTTTTGAAACCAAGCTTGCTAAGCTAAATTAGTAAATTGCATATAAATGACAGTCTTATCAAAACAGAGAGGATTTTTTTAATGACACTAGTATTATGTATGCTGCCAATCCATGCTCTGATTAAAGTTTCAAACACTAGGAAACATTAGGAATCCCAGGGCAATTGGGAAAGAAATCTATTGCTGAAACTGTTTGTAAGGGGCTTACTTAACAAAAGATTACAAAACAGATTTTCAGAGTGGCTTTTGGCAGCAATAGTTCCACAATTATTGTTAGCAGAAAAGTAGAACAGCTTTAGTTGTTCAAGTTCACTCCTTTAGGGCCCTTGAGTAAAGCTGATGACATACCTGGACTGTAGAAAATCAATAGCATACAACTTTTAGTGCCTAGTGAATGTTCTGTAGTTAATAATTTAAAAAGGAGAACTTGTTCTTCTTTTAAGACTTTTACCTTTTATCTGAAAGTGGGTTGGGTATTCACTTTGTTTCTTTCCAATGCATAGGAGAATTAAAATAGCGCTGTAAATAAACTAATGCATTGCAAGGGTTTTGTTTATGTGTAGGTATCTCTTCAGACAAAAGCCTGTTGGAATCAGCAAAACATGCACATACATCACTGTAGTAATTTTAGCTGCGGGGGGGGGGGGAGAGACTATTATTTAAACAATATATCCACAAATGAAGGAAGGGTGAAATGTAGCAAAACTATTATGCAAGTCAAAGTAAAAGAAACATGTATCATAGACATGGTATAGATAATATGAGCTCTCTCCCTTTGTAATCAGGAGGCACATCCCATGACAAAAATGAGTTGAGATCCATATTGCATGATGAAAGAATAATTCAGAAATGACCAAATAGGGATTAATTATTTGCTAAATTTGTTCTCAAAGGAATCATTGAGCAATTTTTACAGTATTCTTCCTGCTGTGAAAAAGTCTTCAAATACTGCAATTTTGGAAGACTATTCACAGGTCAGGACATATTCTGTGCAAAATTTACTTGTGGTATTTTTGCACAGAAAATAGCATTTGCTAAGTCCCAAACTAGGAAGATATTGTCTTTCAGGATTAACTTGTCAGGATTTCCCAATACTCACAAAACATTTTATTTTTAACCATTATTTGAATATTTTCAAATATTCTTTCCACCCTTATGATAGAGTTATCAAAGAACCACATTGCCACTCATTAAGCTTTAATATGCATCTTTGTTCCCTGAGATTTGTATTTTGACCATATGAATTTAGCTATGGCGGGTGGTGCAAAATGAGAACATTGCCCTTGTAAATGAACATTTCTAACCCCACCATGAAATTTTCCTTCAGTTCCCAAATTACTAGCATTGTAGAGAGATGCTGAAAATACAGTAATTCATACCTAGAATTTTACAGTTGCTGTGTTTGCATTTCCTTATAACTTTGCCTTCTCCTTTACTTTGAATGCTTAAACTGTATTTCTAATGGCACAACTCAAGTCTTCAATTACTGCAATGATAAAAATTTTGGGAGTGAAGGAAGACTTATTGGGTGAGCAGTCCCCCCCCCGACCCGCACAGCTACACTTCTTCCCAAAGAGGACAATCTGTATCTGAAGTGTGCATGCTTGACCAATTTACTTCCAGTGGTAAAAGAAAACATAGTATTGTTCTCAGAAGTAGCAATTCACTTGGATCAGAAAAAGCTGGGGAATTAAATAAAGAGGTACAGAGTCACACTATCACAAAGCCATATCCTGTACTGCTGTACTTGCTATATGGATCCTGCATAAGGCTCCCCCACTTCTAAAAATATTCTGCATTTTGAAAGCAGGAGTTTGAAATTTGAAAATAACAAAGTATCAAATGAGATTAGTATGTTGGTTCTCAACTTTTGATCCTCCAGATATTTTGGACCACAGCTACCAGAAGTCTCAGCCAGCATGGCCAGTTGCTAGGGATTCTGGGAGGTGAAGTCCAAAATCTTTGGCAAACCAGAAGATGAGGCCCAATGCTCTAGAACAGTTCCCAGGAGCCCTCTGAAATCTCACCTTGCCAGCCAGGTGGTCTTCCCAGTCATTAGTGAGGCTGTAGGATTGAACTCACAGCCTCACTCATGACTGGGAGGACCACCTGGCTGTCAAGGTGAGACCTCAGAGGGCTCCTGGGAACTGTAGTCCAACAACATCTGGGGACCCACAGGTTGAGAACCACTGTTCTAGAACATGATCTACTTACTGGCATGGGTGCCCTTTCACACGATTGAATTATAGACCTATGTTTCTACATTAACTACCACAACAACTTTCTATGAAATCCTGGAATTTGTAGTGTAGGGAGAGATAATTGGAATTATCTTCCAAAGAGCTCTAGTAGCACCTCACCCTACTACAAACAAACCCCATAGTTGCACAGGATGCAGTCATGTCAGTTAAAGTGGAATCGTAGTGCTATAATTGTGTAGTGTAAAAGGGCACCAGGCCACTTTTTTCCCAAAGGGCTTTAGAGTTCCAATCCTAAATATAAACTTGGAGAGTGAAATAAGATTCCCACCTATTTATTTATTTATTTTGCTTATGCTCACATTTACACTGTATTTATGGAGAGAAGTTAAGAGTGAGTGCAATCATTTGCAGTTTGCTGAAAGTCTCATAGTGTGACTTCAATAAATATGTGAAAGGCTATGCTGTAAATTCAGTCACCTTTACTTGTGGGGCATTTTTTTTCAACAATTGCCAATGAAACATTCACTCATATACCTCTTTTAAGACCAGGACTGTGTTTAATGGATTACACCCCTTGGTATATATAGCAGAGGTAATCTGGGAAAAGAAACTGATTGATTGATTGATTAATTGATTGATTGCCCACTGCTGCTGAATCTGCATTCAGATAAGAAAAGAATTTCAGGCCCTGCTCATGAATGAGGCTGGAAATAGCCTATTTACCACAAACAAGCATCTTCACCTGTTTTCTTTGCTGTTTATTTTTCTCTGCTCTTCAGCTGCCGTGATGTTGGTGCCTGAAAGCAAAACAGAGGATGGGTTTGAAGAGCACTTTGCTGTTAACTACATTGGACACTTCTTGTTGACTAATCTTCTCTTGGAAACACTGAAGCAAACAGGAACCCACAGCCACAATGCTCGAATTATCACCCTCTCATCAGCCACACATTATGTAGGTGAATTACATCTCAACGATCTGCAAAGCAGGTACCAGAAAAATTTCTTTCCCGTTTTGATGTCACCTTTCTGCCTTTTAGGAACAGGAGTATGGTATGTTTCAGTGGATGTTGCTGCCTTTGTTACCAGGAGAATGAGTCCCCACCCTTGCAGTCCCTCCCCCCCATACTTCAAATCTGCTCTAGAAGCTTGGGGGGCCCTCTAGGGTAGACTTTGGGACATCACTGAGGGGTCATGGTAATGATGGGGGAGGTCTATTGTGTGGAAAAATGTTCACCCATACCACATTGAATTTCACCCTTTTTGTCTATTACTTACCGTATATTCCGGCGTATAAGACGACTGGGCATATAACACCACCCCCCCAATTTCCAGCCAAAAATCTAGGCTTAGGCATATATTCGCCAGATAAGACCACCACCACCCCAATTTGGCTGGCTGGGGGAGCCTTGCCAGCTGATCCTCTTTGTTTCCCAACTCATGAGGATCTCCTCGTGAGTTGGGAAAGCGAACAGGATCAGGTGGCAGGGCAACATTCGCCCCTCTCTTCAACCTTCCAGTCAAACTGGACTCGAAGGTGGAGGAAAGGGGCAAAAATGCCCAGTTTACCTCAGCAGCCCCCTTCCCTCCGTCTTGGCCCTTCCGAAGGGGACCAAGACGGGGGAAGCGGGGGCAGCCGCGGCAAACCCCTAGATTCGCCCCCTCTCCCCACCTTCAAGGAAGGTGGGGAGAAGGGGCGAACATGCCCCGTTTGGCTCCATAGGGAGGACGCGGGGCTGTGGAGCCAAACCCTGGGATTCGCCCCCTCTCCCCAAGGGAGAGGGAGCAAATCTAAGGATTTAACTCCACAGCCCCGATCCCTCCTTCTGGGCTCCCTCCTCCCACGATTCCCCAACCCACAGGAGGCTGCCCAGTCTCCTGGTGGGTTGGGGAATGCGGGATGGCCAGCTGGCTGGGGGGGTGGAGGGAGGGGGATTCGCAGCCACCCCCTCTCCAAAGCACAGCTTTGGGGAAGGGGGGAGGGTATGCGGAGGGTGAATGGGTGGATGGGCGGAGGGGGCTTCGCAGCCACCCTCCTCTCCAAAGCGCGGCTTTGGGGAAGGGGGTGGCTGGGCGGAGGGTGGATGGGTGGCTGGGGGGAGGGGGCTTCGCAGCCACCCCCCCACTTCAAAGCAAGGCTTTGGGGAAGGGGGTGACTGGGCGGAGGGTGGACAGGTGGCTGGGCGGAGGGGGCTTCCCAGCCACCCCCCTCTCCAAAGCGAGGCTTTGGGGAAGGGGGGTGGCTGGGCGGAGGGTGGGCTGGTGACAGGGAGGAGGGGGCTTCCCAGCCCCCCTCCCCAATGGCATGATTCTGCATCTTTGGTGAAGGGGGGTGGATGGACAGAGGGTGGGCTGGTGACAGGGAGGAGGGGGCTTCCCAGCCCCCCCTCCCCAATGGCATGATTCTGCGTCTTTGGTGAAGGGGGGTGGATGGACAGAGGGTGGGCTGGTGACAGGGAGGAGGGGGCTTCCCAGCCACCACCACCCTCCCCAACGGCGCGATTCCTTGCCTTTGGGGAAGGGGGGTGGCTGGGTGGAGGGTGGGCTGGTGACAGGGAGGAGGGGGATTCCCAGCCACGCCCCCTCCCCAACGGCGCGATTCTGTGCCTTTGGGGAAGGGGGTGGCTGGGCGGAGGGTGGGCTGGTGACAGGGAGGACGGGGCTTCCCAGCCACCCCCCTTCCCCAACAGTGCGATTCCGCACCTTTGGGGAAGGGGGGTGGATGGACAGGGTGGGCTGGTGACAGGGAGGAGGGGACTTCCCAGCCACCCCCTCCCCAAAGGCGTGATTCCGTGCCTTTGGGGAAGGGGGGTGGATGGGCGGAGGGTGGGCGGGTGGCAGGGAGGAGGGGGCTTTCCAGCCACCCCCCTCCCCAAAGGCAGTGGGGGAAGCCGTGTGGGGTGGGGGTGATCTTCTCTGTGGCTGCCAGTCACGGAGAAGACCCACCCCACCCCGCGCAGCTGAGGGAGAAGGGGGGGAAGCCGCACAGGGAGGGAGGGCTTCTTCGTGGCTGCCAGTCATGGAGGAGCGTCTCCTGCCCAGCGCGGCTCCAGAGGCAGTGGGGGAAGCCGCGTGGGGTGGGGGTGATCTTCTCCGTGGCTGCCAGTCACGGAGAAGACCCCCCCACCCCGCGCAGCTTAGGGAGAAGGGGGGAAGCGTGCGGGGAGGGAGGGCTTCTCCATGGCTGCCAGTCACGGAGAAGACCCCCCCACCCCACGCAGCTGAGGGAGAAGGGGGGAAAGCCGTGCGGGGAGGGAGGGCTTCTCCGTGGCTGCCAGTCACGGAGAAGCATCTCCCACCCCGCGCGGCTCCAGAGGCAGTGGGGGAAGCTGCCAGATCTGGCTGGGTCAGGGGTGCCACCGCTTCACTTTGCCTCACCCCCCCACCCGATCTCCTACATCTTCGCTCCATTTGCAAGGGAGCGAAGAGGCAGGAGATTGGGTGGCCAGTGAGGCAAAGCGTGTAACCTGCGTATAAGACGACCCCTGACTTTGGAGTCTATTTTCCAGGCTTCAAAATTGCACATTGGGAATAGGAGGACTCTGAAAAGCTTCATTCCCTGAGGAGCTGGGTCTAGGTATTTGATTTGAGCCCCACACCAAATAGGCTTCATGACTGCTACTAACCAATCATCTCTCCACCCCCATGTTTGCATAACATATAAACATTTCTAAGCATTTTAAAGATTGTTTTTGTTTTATTAAAATCACGCAGACACGACAACTCTAAAGCATTAAAATACTACCTCTTCTTATTTTTGCTTCAAACCTTTCTTTCACTGTATTCTTTGAATATGTTAATAGTCTATTTTTAGTTTGAAACCATAAAGACAGAAGTAAAATTAATAAAAACAAGGTCGAATTAAAATTCGATTAATAAGATGCTAGGGCTGCAATATTCAGGAAGCTTAATCATTACTCTGCTTTAATTGGGAAGGAATTTTTCCCCCTTCACTTATTTATCCATTTATTCTTTCATTATACAATATTTTAACCTCACATTTCAAGCAGCAGTTGTCTTCCAGTGTGGCTCATATCAGTAAAAAGAGATACAGCCTCTGCCAACAGATTGACCGAGCTCAGTTCTTTCAGGTTAGGATAAGATGTGGAGTCATTAGCAGGCATTTAGTTACACTTTGGGATAGGCTGTCCTTTCCTTTAACACTTCCCTTGCTCTACTAGCAATTTTTGGCTCTTGCTCTTTTGGCCAGTACAAGTGTTCCTTTCACTTTCTTCTCCAGGGCTTGAAGCTGAACTTTTTGACAGGGAGAGAAAAGAAAGCTCTTTACAAGTGTTCCTTCTGTACCCCATGGATGGGGCCATATTGATGTCTCACATAACTTGATTTTATTCCTAGGAGGCTTGATGTCCTGCCTCACCAAAGTCTCCTGGCTGGTAGCAGAAGCCACAGTGTGTTTTCTTTCAACTCTGTGGTTTTACTGCAACTTTAATTTTTCAAAAATTATAAGCAACACTTAAGAGGGGAGGCAGCAGCTGACATGCTATGTATTGGAGAACAAGGGGGAGATTATCTTTGCAGAAATGTTCCCATTTCAACATATATATTCAATGAAAAATGAAGTGTAGATTTAAAATTTATTTATAGCCACAATTCAAAAAGGATATTAATAAATTGGAGTGTGTCCAGAGGAGGGCGACTTAAATGGTGAAAGGTCTGGAAACCATGCCTTATGAGGAAAGACTTAGGGAGCTGGGTATGTTTAGCCTGGAAAAAAGACGGTTAAGGGACGATAGCCCTGTTTAAGTATTTGAGGATAGAGCAAGCTTGTTTTCTGCTGCTCCAGAGACTAGAACACAGAGCAATGGATGCAAGCTCCAGGAACAGAGAGATTCCACCTCAACATTAGGAGGAACTTTCTGACAGTAAGAGCTGTTTGGCAGTGGAATACACTCCCTCGAAGTGTGGTGGGGTCTCTTTCCTTGGAGGTCTTTAAACAGAGACTGGATGGCCATCTGTCAGGGATGCTTTGATTGTGTATTCCTGCATGACAGGGGGTTAGACTAGATGGCCCTCATGGTCTCTTCCAACTCTACAATTCTATGATTCTATGATTATAGCTACTTTATTTGCAAATTTATTCAGATTTAATTGGTTAATTAAGAAATCATAGGAAAATCTGTTATTCTTTAACTGAGTAAGAACTCTAGAAATTGAACTTGAGAAAGGGGGAGATGGTAAGTACTTGAGACATACTGGAGGTAGAAAATGCCCTTCTTTAGCTTTTTTTCTTGAGTAAAACCATTGTTCCAAAGCATCCTATGGACCACAATTTCCTGCTGCACTGTGGATAATCACCTCCTACGGAGGAACATGGGCTTTGTGATATTACCTGCCTCACCATTCATTTTGTGTGGCAGAGGGGAGAAATTAACTGCATGTTTCCCAGTATTTCCCAAACTCCTTCCTAAATCCAACAGACCCACTGAGTCCGTGGGAAGTTGGTAAGCCATCATTTATGTAGTTCCATTGATTCATATGTGGTTTGGACTAATGTTAGATTTAGAGTTCTTTGTTGCCTGAGACTGGCATTGCAGTGTTTCCAGGTGACAGGAAAAGAAAAGGAGGAAGGCTCAGAAACCTCCATGGGATGCGGGAGGCACTTCACAGCCACCACCATCATCAAGTAAAATGTTGAGGAGTGAAGGAGACACGTACGGCAGAAGAGAGGCTGCAGATGGGGTTTGGACAAAAGATTCTGACTCCTTTGCGCACCTTTTGATCTTAGGGAGAGTGCTACAAAATTGTGCATAGGAAAAAGCACACATCAATTATTTCCTGATTTATTTGAAAAGAAGCTTAGTTTGCTGAGTGGCATATGAAACAAAGCTAGGGGAATTGTTCATCACCAGGACTTCTGGGGGTTAGTGGTGGTTTTTTAAAAGTTTTTTACTTTCTTTTACAAAATGTTTTTCATAAATGGATGGATTTTAGATTCCAGTGATCACAGTTGATGAAGGACCCCACATCAGTCTGGGTACTAGGTTAAACTTATTTCCCAAGGTTGCTGCTGGAACTACCTTTAGGGAGGTTGAAGAGCATCAGAATCTTTTATTCTGCCAAAGCCACATACTCCTTGTGTTTGGAATTCCAGCCTACACATAGTCTAGCACTTCTCCACTGGCTGACAGATTCTCTCCTCAGCCGTCTTCTCCAGTTGGCAGGGTTCTCATCAACATTTGTGCCATTTGGCAGTCACTCTGGCATGTGATGGATATCACACTTCTTCCATTTAAATATTTCTACCTCTTACTTCATCCACCTGCCTGTCCCTCAACCTGCTGCTCTGCCTTTGTCATGGAGTTAATTTGTTGAGCTTTTGTTCTCTCTTTCCTGTACCTACCCACTGAGTCATTTTTCTGTACAGCCTTTGTTTAACCTTCTCTTCTGGTTTCTCAGATGGTGTGTGTTGCACAATCACACCATGTAAGTATAAAAATTGGTACCATTAGCTGAATTTGGCATACCAACAAATGCAGCTTTTCATTTTCAAAGATGTTGGTTTCCAGCCCTTAGGACTGGGGAGACAGACTTGGAGGCATGTGGAGGTAATGCCTACTCAGAAGCAAGTAGAGGAAGAATATCAGGTCATTAGGTGCAGGAAACCATTCACTATGTAGTTCTTTTGCCTTTCTCATAACAAGCAAAGCCAAATTATGGAATATTAGTAAAAATTTGCAATTTTTCACACTTTATCAAGGTATCAAAATTATTTTTTAGCAGAGAAATTGGACTGCCTTAGTACCAAATTCAAGCTTTTAAAAATGGTGTGTGTGTATGTGTGTGTGTGTGTGTGTGTGTGTATATATATATAATCTTTGTCTTAAGCTTATATCTTAGGTCTGCATTGATCAGTAGTTCATACTACTGTCTTACTTTCTAAGTTTTTTGGGTGTGTCTGTATTTGGGTTAAAAAACAACTCAGTGCTTCCTTTTGAAATTTACAATGGTTTAAGGAATAAAAACAGCATCCCATCCAATTCCTAGTGGCCTAATCTGACTGACTTTACCACATATTTTTTTTAAAAAATATCAGCAAATGTAGTGTTCTTAGGGAAGAGGAGATCTGCGATTCCTAGGTGTTTCAGGTTCTAACACAATTTCTGATGGTTGGATCCAGACTGAATTCAAGGCACTGAGTTCCCACTGAAATTAACTGGACAGAAGTAATTTGTCCTAACTTCGTGTGATAGGGCCAGGCCATACTAGTGACTAGAAGGATTAAGTACAGAGAGGCTAATGCCAAATTTGTCATGAAGAACAGTGAAAAGATTATGTTGGTTTGTTTTGGCTGTAGCCAGTCAAGGAGCTTGATGTGCCCTACTTGATGTGCCTTGGATTAGGAACTCTGAGGAGGTATAGAGCAAGAGCAAGTAGATCAAGAAGAAAGCGCAGGTAGATCAAGGTAGTCAGAAAAGGAGCTGCACCAACCATTCACCCACTAGCACTGCAGTGGTTGGGGAGAGCTCAGAAGTAGGTCCAATGTCTCTTTCCATTTGTAAGCGAGAGACTAGCAAACTGGGATGAAGAAAGCAAATTAACAGTTCCAGTTTTCATATTTCATCAGAACAGGTTGCATAATGTTATAGCTCAGTCCTACTAGTAAAGCTACTTTGAGAAATTTCATTAAATATTATTATTGTCCTAGATATGCCTAGGATGGAGAGTAAAGGGTAGGGATATCTTTTAAAGTAATAAAGCTTTTGAAAGCACATACAGGAAGCCCCCACCTTTTGACAGCTTGTTATCTGATGAGTCAATCAGCAAAAGAATGAGTTCCATTCATTCAATCAGGCATCCACTCTTTCAACAGGTCTTGCCTATGGAGGCTTGCTTGGGGCTGACCGTGCACGTATGTGCTGCTTGCAAAGTGAACGGAGAATGGAAAAAAGTCACCAAGCTGACCAAGAGACTTTGCAAGCAGTGAGCACACAGGTGGGTGCAGACACCCATGGTTGCGCACAAGCAGTCCCAGGTGAGACACCTTAGTTCCCCACATGTTCCCTACACGAGAAAGGCACCATATTGGGGAAGGCTGCTTTAGAGATTCCTGCAATTTCAAAAGTGTTTTACAGGACTTCCAGCAGGGGGTGCAAGGATGAAGGACAGGCTCTAAAGGGGCTCCATAGGGACCTGTCGTCTGAGAGCAACAAAAGGGGGGTCTTTGCAGAAGTCCACCCCAACTTTATGCCTGGGAAGGTAAAGGAAGACTGGGCCTCACAGTAGCTGTCTATATTGAGTCTTGAGGGGTTATAGGGAGATCCCTAGCCCCAGATCAAGGTGACAGACCAAGCAGCCATTGTTGCTCTCAGAGCCTTCGGGCACAGAGTCCTCATTTCCCCCCTACTTTTAATCAAGAAAGTAACTTAGAATCAAAATTTGGGAAGAAAAATAACTCAAAGAATTCGGAATTATCTCCAACACTTGATACTCACCCAAAGAGGAGGAGGAGAGGGTTCTTCATCGAGATGAGGGGTGAATAATTTGAAATTTATTTCTCTCTCTTTATAGTTGTTCTCTTGTAAAGTAACGAAGCAACAGTGCAAGGGGAAATTTAAATAAGGGGGAAACAGGGAAGCTAAGGGCTTACCCTAGGGGAGGGTGAAGTCAGAATAAAGAAAACTTTTAAAGGAAATTAAACAATTTATGGAGAAATTAAACAACAAATCAAACCCCCTATAGTCTGGCTGATGAAAGCTGTTTTTTAAACTGCGTAGTGGCTAACTGAATAACTAGCTACGCAGCTGAATAATCATCAGCAGCGCAGACAGCTGGGGGAAGGAGCAACAGAGAGAGAATAGTAGAGAGAAAGAAACGGTGGCCAGGCAAGGGCCAGGGCTGGATATAATCAATGGTCTGGACTATATCGAGAGTGGAATGAACTTGGTTTAATTTCATAAGACTGTGTGTGACTTGGATTGAAAAAAAGAAAGAGACGAGCACAGAGCGGAGAGTGACGGAACGTGAGGTAGAGAGGCAGAGTGATAGGACGATATAGATTGGAGGACAGACTGACGGCTGGAGCGACAGGGACGAGTAAACAAAGGAGTTGAGGGCTGGAGTGGCTGGGAGACAGACAGACAGGGGAAACAGACAGAAGGATAGGTGGAGAAGCAACGCGCGGCGTGGGATCAGACGAGGATGGTGACGGAGTTCAGATGGAGACCAGAGGATAGAGAGCAGAACGGAACGGCCGGGTGGAAGGTGCTGACAGAGGAGAGTGATTAAGGAGCAGACGGTCGCGGCTGTGGGCAAGCAGAGGGAGAAAGAGCATGACCAGGGCAGACAGAGGATTGGAGTTTGGGCAGAGAGCATAGGATAGAAAGTGGAGCGGAACAGCCAGACAGGGGTGCCGACGCAGGAAAGCGATCTAGGAGCAGACAGACATGGCTGTGGAGCAAGCAGTGGGAGAAAGAGCGTGACCAGGGCAGACGGAGGATTGGAGTTTGGGCGGAGAGCACAAGATATAAAGTGGAGCGGAACGGCCAGACGGGTGCTGACAGAGGAGACTGATTCAGGAGCAGATGGGTGTGGCTGTGGGGTAAGCAGAGGGAGAAAGAGTGAGACCGGGACAGACGGAAGATTGGAGTCCGGGTGGAGAGCAGAGGATAGAGAACAGAACGACCAGACAGGGGGTGCTAACGGAGGGGAGTGACATGGAGAAGGTTGAAAGGAGTGCTGTGAGAAAGAGGAGAGCTGCAGAGGAGAGCTGTGGAGCGAGTGGGGGGACTCTGAAGGGTGGAGGGGCCAGCAAAAGAATCTGATAATAACTGAAGGAAGGCTGGTACAGAGGGTTATGTAATAAATATACAAATCAGTATGAGAATACAGATAACCAATTAAAGTAAATTGAGAGGGGGGAAACTGCGCTAAGAGGGAAAAAGGTATTTGAAGATACCTAGATTGAAATAAGAAACGATTAGGTGTATATATATTGGGAGTAAACACATATACATATATACAATTAGACACATAAGTACACCAGCAAATAGCAGTTGACCACCCTATTGATATATATTTTGATGGCCTATGGTTTGAGACCCAGAGCGTATACCACCTCCCAAGTATCAGTTAGGAGGGTCTTGACAGAAATGCCACCCAAACAATCAGACATTAATATTCAAATTCTGGAGGAACTTAAGTCTTTTAAAAGGGAGATAAAGGAGGAATTGCAAAATCTCAAGAAGGATATGAAGCATGATTTTGAAAAGATAGAGAAGAGATTAGATAAAATGTCAATGGAGATGAAGGAGATCAAAGGAGAAGTGGATAGAGTAAAGGACAGAACTGTAAATTTAGAAAATCAAACTGCACATATTAAGAAGGATATAGAGGAGGAGAAACAGTTAAATTTATTGCAAGAGATCAGATATAGAGAAAAGTGTTTGAAACTGAGAGGCCTCCCAGAAAAGATTTACGAAAATCTACAGGAAAGAGTAATACCGGCTTTAGCGAGTTATATAGATGTCACGGAAGAAACTATAGAAAGAGAAATTGATAAAATGTTTAGAGTCATCTCGGCAATTGCAAAGGAACGAAAAATTCTGAGGGATATTGTAATCTCCTTTACAAGATCTAAGTATAGAGATAGAATCATCCAGACGAATTATATGCAGAAATTGACCAATTGAGGGGAAAGAGATACAAATATTTAAGGACATCCCGACAGAAGTGCTTAGGAAGCATCAACAGTATAAACAACTTACACAAAAACTTACACGAATGGGGGTAAACTTTAGATGGGATCGAATGGAGGGAGTTTCCTGCACTTACTGGCAAAAAAGATACAGAATAAATACAGTTGATAAGGCGAAAGAAGTGCTGAGAAGACTCAATGAAGATGAACAGAAAGAAGATAAGAGGAGAAGAAAGAAAAGTAGACGAGGAGAAAAAAATGATCTAACAGACAAGGATGAACGAGATGATGTCGAACAGAGAGAAGGAAGTAATAAAAATTGAGATCAAGAAGGAGTGCTACCACATGAGTACGAGTCTGGGAAGGAAGAAGATGAAGGGGAAGACGAAGGAAAAAGAGATAAAATAGAGACAGAGGAAGAAGAAGAGGAAGATGATATTTAAAAATATAAGATCATGAATTTAACATCCTGGAATGTTAAAGCTCTCAATACCTCGATCAAGCGAAGAAGAGTATACCATTACTTTGAGAAGAACAAGGCAGAGGTTACATGCCTTCAAGAGGTCAGGAAACGACAAGAAGAGGGTAAATATTTGAAAAACTCTAAATTGGGCCAAGAATTTGTCTCTCTCTCAACAAAGAAGAAAAAGAGGGTGGTACTATATGTTGAAAAAAAATGCAAAGCAAAACAAATTCTAAAGGACAATGAGGGTCATTTGACTGGCATAGAAATTAACCTTATAAATGAATGAATATATATATATATATATATATATATATAGTTGTGGTTTATGGTCCATTTGAAAAAAAGGAAAGATTCTATAAGGATTTAAGTCTGGAAATGACAAAGCTGGAAAAAGGAACAATAATACTAACAGGAGATTTTAATGGTGTGTTATATGGGAAGAGGGACAGGTCTGCCGATACTAAAGAGAATCAGGGCAGACTTCCAAAAATCTGCTGGGATCTTATGAAACAGTTTCACCTATAAGACCTTTGGACGACGAAATATCAAGATGAGAAAGGATATACCTTCCGCTCCGAGGTCCATAAGACAATGTCCAGAATCGATATGTTCTGGACATCGACAATTTTAATCCCAAGAATAAAGGAGATGGAGATACTGCCAAAAATCATATCAGACCGCAACCCCATTAAGATGAAACTGAAACTTCCCAAGAGAGAATATATTTGGAGATTGAGAGATGGCTTATTAAGGGAAGAGAACTTTGTGCAAAAAATGAAAGATAGAATCAGACAGTATTTTAATGAAAATAGTAAGGAAGATACAAAAATGAGGATAATTTGGGATGCATTTAAAGCCACAATGAGAGGTCTTTTCTTACAAAAGGGAGCAGAAAACACAAAAGAATGGAGGAACAAAAATCAGGCATCGATGCAAAAATTGAAGGAAAAAGAGAAGGAATTAAGAAAGAAACCTCAAAGTAAAGTGATAATTAAGGAAATAGAACTGTTTAAAAAATCAATTAACGCCACTGTGACTGAGGAGATAGGCGGAAAACTGAAGAAATTAAAACAAAGGTCATTTGAGCAAGCCAATAAGACGGGTAGATGGCTCTCTTACAGATTGAAGAACCTAAAAGAAAAAAGGACGATAACCGAAATTAAATCAAACAGAAAGCTCCTTAAGCATCAAGAAGAAATAAAAAAAGAATTTATGGACTATTACTCTAAGTTATATAAGGAACAAACACAGGAAGAAGACTGGGAAGTTAGGATGAACAATTATATTAAGGAGAATAAGTTTGTGCGATTGTCGGAGGATCAAAGATTGAGACTATCCAAAGTCTTTACTATAGAAGAGATGACTAAGGCGATACAAAGTTTAAACAGGGGTAAAGCGCCAGGTCTAGATGGTTTCACGGATGTCTTTTATAAAATCTTTGAAAAAGAAATCTCAAGACCATTGCTGGAAATGATTAATCTAATCCATTTGGAGGGTACGCCAGATACATGGAAAGCTGCCAATATAACGATGATATGGAAGGAAGGTGAAGAACAAACGGATGTTAAAAATAAACTACAAGATTTACACAACTATGATGGCAACCAGAATAAAAGAAGTATTAAAGGAAATAATAAATAGCGATCAAAGTGAATTTTTACCAGGTAGATCACAAGCGGCCAATATTAGAAATATAGATATTTTGGAATTTTTGGAAAGGAACAACAAACGAAAGGTAGCCATACTTTTTGAGTACACAGAAAAGGCGTTAGACAATATCAACTGGCGCTGTCTAATTAAAACGATAGAGGAGCTAGGATTCGGCAAATTTATGACATCTAATTTTGAAAAAAATTATACAGAACAAAAAGCCTCAATAATCATAAACAGAGGAAGATCCCAAGAAATCCCAATTCAGAAAGGAACTAGGCAAGGGTGTCCCCTCTCCCCACTCTTATTTATAACAGTAATGGAAGTTCTAATGAACAAAATAAGAGGGGATAGAAGGATAAAAGATCTGAAAATTAAGAATCAGGAATACAGTTGCCCCTCCACATTTGCGAACTTAACATTCGCGGTTTTGAATATTCGCGGGTTTTGGGAGGGCCCCCGCCCTCCCAAAAGCAGTGATACGGGCCTCTGGAGGCCCCTTTAAGGCTTTGGGTGGGAGGGGGGAGGACCGGGGAGGCCTCCATGGGGCCTCTGGAGATGCTCCGGAGGCCCCATTAAGGCTTTGGGAAGGAGGGGGGAAGGCTGGGGAGGTCTCCATGGGGCCTCCGGACACGCTCTGGAGGCCTCATGAAGGCCCTGGGCGGGAGGGGGGAGGGCTGGGGGAGGTCTCCATGGGGCCTCCGGAGATGCTCCGGAGGCCTCATAAAGGCCCTGGGTGGGAGGGGGGAGGGCTGGGGGAGGTCTCCATGGGGCCTCCGGAGATGCTCCGGAGGCCTCATGAAGGCCCTGGGCGGGAGGGGGGAGGACCAGGGAGACATCCACAGGGCCTCGGGAGGGTCTCTGGAGGCCCCGTGAAGGCCTTGGGAGGGAGGGGGAGGCGAGGGAAAGTGACTATGGGGCCTCCGGAGGCCCCATGGTTGATTTGGCGGGGGAGGGCAGTTGTTATTCGGGGAATTTTCACATTCGCGGAGGTCTGGGGAACCGAACCCCCGTGAATGTGAAGGGACAACTGTATAAGGTTGGAGCATTCACAGACGACCTTGCTATAGTATTATAGGACCTCATAGAGAATGTAAATTGTCTAATGGGAGTTATCGAAGAATTTGGAAAATATGCTGGATTTAAAATCAATAAAGATAAAACTATAATTTTGGCTAGGGGAATGGTTCAAATTGAAGATCAAAAGACGCTACTGTTAGAAGGAGCAGGACTGAGGTTTGGTTGGCATGCATACCTAAGTTACGATAAAACCGTAATTCCCAAAGAATTTAATAACCACATTATAAGGAAAGCTCTCTTCCAGACCTGGAAAAAGATGCAGAAACTATACTTTGGGAAAATATCAAACTGAATATCTCCAGTTGAGGCTTTCAGCGGAAGATGGGGATATGTGGGTAAATCTGATAAATGGATTACATATAAGGAACTAAGTATAAAAAAGGGGGATAGAAAGATGGAAATAAAAACAAAAGAGGAGCTTGACAGTGAAGGATGGAAATTTAACAGATATTAACAGATTAACAGATTAACAGATTTAACAGATACATAGCAGATTTAAGAAAGATATTGAAGAATTCGGTTTCTAGGAAGAGGAAATGGAAATAGAAAAGATAATATGGGATGATAAGAAAAAGAAAATTGCGAGATTGTATAAAGTCCTTAACTCCAAACAGCTAGAAACCGAGGCAGTTAGAGATACAATGATTAAATGGGCAAGAGACATAGGCGAGGTGATTGAATTAGAGGACTGGGAAGGTGCTTGGAGGAGAACAAAAAAGTTTACTGCATGTCAGGCCCTAAAAGAGAACTTTTTTAAAATGAGTAACAGGTGGTATATGACCCCATCAAGGTTAAATAAAATGTTTGGAAAGAAAGAGAAAAATTGCTGGAAATGCGAAAAAGTAACAGGAACATTAAATCATATGTGGTGGTCCTGCCCGAAGATACAGAAATTTTTGGCAAAGATACACAAGATTATTAAAAAAATATTTAATATAGAGTACAAATTAAATCAGAAATTATACCTCCTAAATATTACATCAATGTTAACAAAAGAGGTGGAAAGGAAATATTGGAGAATATTGCTATATCTTTGCACAGCGGCTCGCATTATCATAGCTGCAAAATGGAAGAACAATGAAGAGCTGAGGATAGATGACTGGCTTAATAAACTTCAAGAAATGAAAGAAAATGATAAATTAAAACATCTAGTAAATCAAAAATCAGTACATAAAATAGAAGAAGAGTGGTTGCCAGTAATAAACTATTGTAGGAAAAGATGGTGTACAGCAGAAGATATAGAAATATAAGAGGAGGGGAAAAAAGGGGAAAAAACAGGTATAAAGAAGGGAGAGGAGAAGATGCACTAAATAACGAAGGAAGGAAAGGTGAGAAAGAATAACTCATTAGTACATTAGGAAAACTATAATAGAAAGATATATTATAAAAAGGAGAGCAAAAATGAAAAATATAGGGAAGAATAAACTCTTTGAGATATTTTTATATGGAGGAAGTCATATTTAGTTTTATTTTAAAGATGCTTATTTAAGTCTTAAGGGGGGGAAGGGGGGGATGGACATTTGTTTCTCCCGCTTATTTGTACCCAAACATGAGCTGTTTATGTTACAATAAAAAGTAATAAATCAAAAGTGTTTTACAAAATGCTGGGGGGGGGGCTGCTTCCAAGAAACACAAGCCCCAAACCCACTTGGATATTGTTACGAGTTATACTTAATAAATATGAATTACAAGTAGACCTTGTTGCTTAAAGCAGGGGGCTGCCATTTTCAGAGTCTGCACACATTGTAAGCAGCATATATTGGAAGGGTGGGGCAATGAAAAGCCTTGATTCCCCATCCATCCTGGAAAGTCAGGCCTCATTTTAAAGTACAAACTGGGATTTCCCTCCATCCTGATGATAAGGAAATAGTTTCATTGAGAGCAATCAGTGCTTAACTTGTGTTTACCTCCACTGAAAGAAGACTCAGACTGGTTCCCCACTCCCCCATTGTAAGGTATTGTGCAGTTTCCTGAGATATTAGGCAATCCTAAAGAGGGCAAATGTCTATAACTTTTTGGCATTGGCTAATGTGTGCAGCTCTATTGTGTTCGTCTCTCCAAATGATCTAGGAGTAATTACCAGTGTACAGAGGGTGAAAGGCAGAGGTCATATTCACATCTATCCTTGGCACACAAGCAATAAGCTTTGCACTCATCACTCTAAGCACATGGGGCCTTTCAAACCCTCCAACAGAATAACATTCCCTGCCAAGAGTGACAGCCCCCATGTTAGAAAAGGGGCATAAATAGGTCAGAAAGAGGTTCTCTGCTTCTGTGTGCTCGCTCTCTCTCTCTCTTTCTCCCTTCTATCCTCTCCTTTCCAGAAGCTCTCCTCAGAAGACCTGTATTCTTCTTCACTTCAGAGGGTGAGAAAATCCATGTGTGTCTTACTTTGTAGTCCCTTAAGTTTAGCTACACTACACCCCTCCACCTTAGATTGGTCAGAAGTAGGGTTTTAGCATCCCTGCTGTTTTTCCCTCTTTTACTTTGAAAAACAGCATAGAAACTGCTTATATTGAATATAGAGTTGTGTTGGTTTCTACTGCTATCTTTTTCTCTCAAATAAATAAATAAATAAATAAATAAATAAATAAATGCTTTTGCTGCAAAATCAGCTTGTCCTTGACCTGATTTCTTTCACTTGGATCACTCTGATTGTCTATTTATTTATTTATTTATTTTTGAAACCTTTAGCCTGTAAGATCCTGCAGAAAGCTCCCCCCCACCCCACAGCAACCAGTAAACCTAGCACACTGCTCTTAACAGTATATAGAACTCAGTATTTGGGGGGATTCTAGCCACTGTCTGTGAATAAGCCACAAGTTGTTGTCCCCCCCACCATTATTATCATCATTATCTATGAAGGATGTATCACTTTCATCCTGACATATAACTTAGAGAGGTGGTGGGTAGTGCCTCCCCTTTCAGACTTCATATGAATATTCCCTTAGGGCTTCCATGACTGTAGATATTTTGAGCTGTGAAAAAGAAAGCATGACAAATTCCTCAAAGAGGCTGAGCTTTTGAGTGACTTAATCTTGAATGTATCTGAGAACAGCCCTTTGTACTTGCTGTGAATATTCTCTCCCTTTCACTTACAAAACATGCATAGCCATTTCTTCCTTCCTATAAAAACCTGAAATAGCATCCTGGGGCCCATTCACACGACATAATTATATCACTATGATTCCATTTTAACTGCAATGGCAACATCCTGTTCAATCCTGGGATTTGCAGTTTAGGGAGGGATATTAGAGGTTCATGCCAGAGACCTCCTCTAGTGCCTTACCAAACTACAAACCCCAAGATTCCATAAGATGCAGCCATAACATATCAAAGTGGAATCAAAGTGCCATAAGGGTGTACTGTGAAAAGGTTCCCCCCCCCATTTTTTTTAAAAAAAGAACATTGACGTCACAAATGTATTAAAGGCATTTCAGCAAAATACCATTTGTATGCAACATTTTAACTGACTTTTTTGTCCTGCTGCTCTGAAATTGCATGCATATAAGAGAGGGAATAATGTGGTTATAATGTTTTAGGTTCATTATAGTTAGATTTTTTTCCCTGAATGGATTCCTATTATAAATGAAATCTTATTCCTATTAGAATGAATCATCAATTACATAAAGAAGGGCACTCCAGTTTGCATTTGCAGCCTCTGCAAATTTGAAATGATATGTCTCTCTACATGGGATTAACAAAAGAAAAAGAAAAAGAAAGAAAGAAAGAAAAGGTACTTCCTTAAGACCCGTATTGTAAATCCCTTAAGGTGAGAGAGCAGATGGACCTTACAGTCCCATCCTAAGGGATTAAATAAGAAAAGTCATCTTTGGTTATAAACAGTTACACGAGCGTTAAAGTGGAGCCAGCAGCTCACTGCTTACATGTTGCCTGTAAAAGACAACATTACATCTGCACTGGCTTATACTGACCCTTAACAACTTCAATAAAATAAGTCCTTGTAAGAGTGGCCATTATTGGACTATATATTGATCTACCTCCTGCCTGTTTTCTTGTCTGCCTCCTAACGTCCGTAGTCTACCACTCTTATAGGTGAAAAAACATTTGGACAAATAACTATAATGATGCCAAATCACATGTAGAAGGGATTCAAACCCGAAGTAGTAATTTCATCCTGAACTTACCTTTTTTTCCTGGGTATTTATTATAGTGCTGTCACTATAGCAGCATGATAGATTAAAAGCCCCAGGCAGTTTTGCATCAAAAAGAGGCTTATACTGTATGAGTGCCTCTAGTACTTTTTTAAAGCTTCAGAAGCTTTCCTTGTTTCTCTGAAACTTTGAGTAGTTTTAGATCTTGGGAAATTAAAATATTGAGTATTATAGCCCTGCTTGTTCTGTTGAATTCAGTCTCTCCCTTGCCCATGGTGCTATTGTGGTGACCTTCTTATCTTTCAAACAAATAACTTTTGAGATCCATTTATAGACTATTACTGATCTTGTAGGGCTGATTCCCAGACTGCTTTGCTTTAGACTATTAGATAAAACAAGCAAAGATACTATACCTCCTTTCAAAAAAAGTTTGGATTTTGTATCCTGGTATTTTTTTCCTTTTTAAAATCTTATGATGGATGTGCATACCACATTGTTTCCAAAGCCTGGGGCTCAGTGGATATTTTCTTGATGGAGGGATGTTTTATGCGTAAACACACAGAGGGAGAGGGAGAGAGTGGTGTCACAGTCTGTCCTCTATTCATTGTGTATGCAACTGCAATGTACCCTGGTTAATATGGTCTCCAAGCAATCTACTTTTCTCTTTTCCAGTCAGCTAGAACTCAGGGATAAGACTGTTTTTGTGGCAGTGGTAAAGAGCTTCTCACCCTGCTTTCAGCTGTAGCATGAGTTAGAGCAATAAAATCCTCTCTTCTTCAGCATCAGGTTGCTGCTCATTTATCAGCTGCAGACCCTCTTTGCTTCAAAATAGAGCAGTAGATTCATTTGACATTGACCTTCATTTTTCCAGGCACTCTACACTCCCTTCCATGTCACTCTTGCAGATATCCTGGACAATTATTTGACTTAACACATTTGAGATCATATTTGGAATCTTCCAGATGTTACTGAACTGCAAGTCCCAGCATCCCTCAATTAGCTCTGCTGGCTAAGGCTGTGTCACCTCACTCTCCCTTTAAGATGAACAACCTCGGCTTTGAACAGACAGACAAGGACAGGAGAGTTTCTTGAATCAAGAAACTTTTACTACAAGAATACAAAACTATGCCAAGTGTGCTTGGGGTGCCAGATTAGGGACAAAGAACTATAAAAACCACCCTACCTTTTATAGGTAGCTATGACGTCTGAAAGCAGGCATTTGTTTAAGCCAATCCCTGCTATTCAGGGGAGAGGTCCATTGACATTGATCTATCTTGTGTACGTGCCCATCTTCCCTCATATAATGGTGGGTCACCATGTGGCATTTATAGACCACTGGTATTTAATACCTCTGAGGGGGAATGAGGGGGGGAAGATGCAGAGCAACTATCTTCCCATGGAATGTGTACCTCTAAGGGGGCCCAACCTCTCAGCTGCTGGGACTTGCATCCCAACCACATCTGGCAGCTGCACGTCACCCACCCCTGAATTATGGATTTTGATGAGGAGGAGAAATCTGTTGGAATATTAATACTGTAGATTCTAATCTTAGCCTGTATGTGTATGTGGACTCACACAAACAAACACACACAGCTTCTGTCACAGGAACACTGCAAATCTCCAGTGAACTCCTTGTAAAAAACTAAACTCTGGATAAAGCACTGTGTTCTTGAAAAGTTCTTGCTGCTCAGAAGAAGGGCAGGGGGTGCATACACGAAATATGTTGGATGGTGGGGAAAGATAGCAGCCAGGATCTGAGATGGCAAGAGTGACATAACGCCAATATTGTGCCAGTGCTTGACCACCAGCACAAACATAATTTTATTTCCCCTCCCTCCTACAGCCCTCTGCCTTGCCTGAAAGCCAGCTGCACAGGCTTTTCCAGCCTTCCAGAGCAGGTCTTGCAATGGGTCTGCAAAAAGGAAGTACAATGGCCTCTTCCCAGTTAATGACAAAAGAAGAGCAGCCAGTAGAACCATTTCTTGAGATTCTGGCCAGTGGGTGATGGAGAAGATAGTGAATTCAGGAAAATTGAAGGGAGGAGGGAAAGATGCAATATTTAGAGGTGGAGATAACTGATAGTGGCTGGTTTGTGCATGCTGATCTGTGTGCATGCAATGCCAGTATAGAAAGATAGAGATAAAATGACCCAGGTGTGGCTACTTCTTTCAGACACACTCTCTATACCCAAAGACAAAAGAGCAAGTAGAAGACTGTCATTTTATAGCCATGTGGCAAAATAATGTTAAGTAGTGGGTGTTCCAGAACACACACATGGATTGAATTGTCATCTGTGGAAGCAATTACCACTCAGTAAATAACAGTGACACATTATGACTGAATGCAAGTAGTAGTCTAGCAGGATAGGAGCGATCAGTCCCATGTCACCAAGACCAAGTGGGATAGTATGGCTATGCCAGTTTATGGAGAGAGGGCTCCTTCTGTACATCACAAGATAGCTTAGAGAGCCCCCTGTTGAGGTTTTTCAGCATAACATGAAAACACACTTAAAGCACGAAGGGCTTATTTTACAGAAGAAGATCTGGATTTGACCAAGTTTCTTTCACTAGTTTTTCTAAGGTTGGTTAGAAACCAGTGTTTAGAAAGACTTAATACACATTACAGCACTGGCCATTCACCAGCAGTTATAGAAATCTTGGCATACTGTACTAAAATATGTATACATATCTAGAATAATTTGCAATAGTACTTGCTCAGTATGTGTGTGTGTGTGTGTGCATACGTCACATTCAAACACATAAACTGGGATTCAAAACGGCCATTTTGTTTTAAGAAAATAAGGAAAATAGCTAATGGAAAACACTGTTTTTAACTATTTGTACTTAAAAGGGAAAAGGAAGAAGAGAAGAATCCATAGCAGTTTCTTCACAGACCCACTAAAGGCAGAACAGTTCTTCTTCGTGGTCTCTGTGCCTCACACTTATAGATTTTCATGCCTGGTGCTGCATACAATTGCATGTTTTGACTGTAAAATACAGACAATAAATTAGTGGATTGGTCACATCCATTCATCACTAATGTCCAGACTGGTTATTCAGACCCAGCACTCTCTTGGAAGCATGGGGCACATGATACACTTATCAAAGTCTTTATCTTGCCTGCATGATCTTCTCCATCCATTTCAGCTGAAAGAGTATCTTGCAATAGTGAAGAGGCTTTCAGATTGCTACTGTGTAGCCTAAAATGGATGGTCAAAATTCTCTCTCTTGGAATACAGGTATTTGACTCCAAAGCACTGTATTTGTTTTAAGGCTGATTTCTTCTATTCCAAAAGAAGAATATCTGTTTGGCAAATCATGTTTGCCAAACTGGCCACTGGGTTGTTCTCATTCCCAGCTATTTATTCTAGTTGTGCAGCTCTGCGTACAATTGCATGTTGGCTTATGTAAGTGCTGCACGAAATGCATTGCTAGTGGAAGTTTATCAAGTCTCTTATTTGACAGTCAAATAAGACTGATCAATTGATTGCACTTTTAAACTGCCCATTAACCAACATTATCTGGGTAGTCTATAGTTTGTTTAAAAATATAAAATAAATTAACTGTTCAGTAAAAAGCAAAAAGCTCCAATGCCTATCTTCTCCTTATGCTAACTGTGCTGATAGGGGCATCCCATTGGTCCAAGGTCAAATAACAAATCCCCAAGCAGTAGGGACAGAAAGAATATTAATCTGTATTTATTTGCTGGCAAAAAGGGGATTTCCTGACACTGAGGAAAACCACACCAAGAAGAATAAAGAAGCCATGAGATCCTTCATACGTAGGGAAGTCTTTGGGGACAGTGTGTTTACATAAAAATTACATGTTGGTTTTCTGTGTTAAAAAAACATTTCTGCACAAACTAATTTCCTGAAGAACTTTCTGAGGGCAAATACCGATAAAAAACTGCACATAAATCTTTGTGCTCTCCTGGGGAAACCTATGGTATTTGTTTTTCAATGTGGGAATAAAATATGTGAAGATTTATATCAGTTTGTTGTTGTGTGCCTACAAGTCATTTCTGACTTATGGAGACCCTAAGGTGACCCTATTGTGGTTTTCTAAGGCTGAGAGTATGCAACTTTCCCAAGGTCACCCAGTGGGTTTCTATGGATGAGCGGGGATTCAAAACCTGGTTTCCAGAGTTGTAGTCCAACATTCAAGCCACTATAATTACCAAGCATATAAACAAACAACTAGTAAAACCTTGGTTCCGTATAGGAGAGAAGGCACTGGAGGTTATAGCTTTCACCTGCCTCTAAGCCAAAAATTCTTCCATCCTATTACTGACGTTGGAGATTTTCAGATGTCCTAAAAAATGCATGACAGGGATGACAGGAGATCACCAAAGGGCTCTCTTTTCCGACATTGTCGTCCCTTTGTCGTCCTCCTCCCATGTCCCCTCCATTCTGTCTGAATTTTTTTTATTGACAGCTTAAGTCATCAATAGATTGCCTGTTCCGTCTCTGTGATGGAATCATGGGCTTGTGAACTGGCACCCCATTTCTGTGGTGTGATGCCATCCATGGTGGAAGGTCCCTGCCAAAGACTTCTGGGTGGGATTGGGACATCAAGGTAAATGACAGCCTTTCTTTTCCCCTCTCCGGGTTACTTGTTTTTTTTAAAAAAAACTTTGTTTTTGTGCTTGCTCTAACTTTTCTTTCTTTCTTTAAATTTTTAAAAATTTTCCACATGCTCGTTCTCTCATGAGAACGGCCCGGGATTTCAAACAAGGAAGTCAGTACAGCTCCAAGTGAGCTGTATTCACTTCCTGGACTGCCAGAAGGAGGGGGAACCATTTCTGTCTCGCTTTTAAGGTAAGTCTGAATATACAGTCCTCCCTTCACATTCGCGGGGGTTAGGGGCAGACAACCCCCGCGAATGTGAAAAAACCGCGAATAAGAAATGAGCCTGCTGGCGAGCGATTTTCCACCCCACTCCCTTCCCAAGGCAGCAAGGAGCTTCCTGAGAAGCCCCTCGCTGCCTTGGGAAGGGAGTGGGGTGTAGCATGAGCGTGCCAGCTGGTTACTACCCCCCTTCCCAAGGCAGCGAGGAGCTTCCTGAGAAGCCCCTCGCTGCCTTGGGAAGGGAGTGGGGTGTAGTGCGAGCGCTCCAGCTGCTTCCCACCCCCCTTCCTAAGGTAGAAAGGAGCCTCCTGAGAAGCCCCTTGCTGCCTTGGGAAGGGAGTGAGGTGTAGCGCGAGCGCTCCAGCTGCTTCCCACCCCCCTTCCTAAGGCAGCAAGGAGCCTCCTGAGAAGCCCCTCGCTGCCTTGGGAAGGGAGTGGGGTGTAGCGCGAGTGCGCCAGCTGCTTCCCACCCCCCTTCCTAAGGCAGTGAGGAGCTTCCTGAGAAGCCCCTCACTGCCTTGGGAAGGGAATGGGGTATAGCGCGAGCGCACCAGCTGGTTCCCACCCCGCCTTCCCAGGGCAGCGAGGAGCTTCCTAAGAAGCCCCTCGCTGCCTTGGGAAGGGAGTGAGGTGTTGAGCAGCGGGAGGGGGCACAGGCAGCTTTCCGCAAATGATCAAAACCGCGAATGTGAAAGTCGCGAATGTGGAGGGGCAACCGTGTGTGTGTGTGTGTATATATATATATATATATATATATATATATATTAAAAAGGGTAACAGGGACAGGAGTGGGGCGGGAAATAGCTAGCGAGACAGGAACACTATATATAGTCCCTGTCTGAAAATCTCTGCTGTCCGCCTACTCACTGTCTGTGGAACGCAGACTATCTGTGAGAAGACAATGCATATTGAATACAGTCAGCCCTCTTTATCCATGGATTCCACCATCCACGGCTTGAAAATATTCCCTAAAATCTGTATATTTCAAAAAGAAAACCGTGATTTTGCCATTTTACATAATGAACACACATTTTCCTATGCCGTTGTATATAACCACGGATTTTGGTATTCATGGGGGGTCCTGGAATCAAACCACAGCAGATACCACGGGCCCACTGTATTTCCACATAAGGAAGAACATTCAGTTTCTGAAAGCACTGTATCTTCCAGCATACCATCCCTTCCAGAGAAAAGAAATCAAATCTGGTGTATCTGAATGTTATGGTAGAAACTATGCAAACTATTTGCATTGTTCATGGAACTAAAAACCTGAAGTCCCCTGCTAATGAACTGAATAGTAATATGGTTTGTTTAGTATTCTTTAGCCTATATAACTTCAATGTGTTACAAACACATGGCATAAATCAACAAGATCTTGTGGCCAGTGTTTTTCTTTCAGAGTTGCTCTAGCCTTTTCTGTGTGGTATTTGGTTAGGTATGTCAGCCTTTTGTGTATGGCCTTTGGTATAAGCCAATTAAAGTATGAAGAACATAGGACTTGTGCTACAGCAATCAGCCTATACAGATTAGTATGTTCTTTAGACAGATCAGCATGTTGGAAACTGGAAGGAAAACCAATGGAGAAAGAAATGGGGTGGTGATGTGTAAAATTTACCGGTAGTTTGTATCAGCCTGAAAATCCTGATTTCTGGCAACTGTGATATTACTTATAACTGTCTATCATGAGGTCCATTCAATTAGTGGGCTCAGAAGAATGACTTCAAACAAGAAGGCAGGATAAGAAAGAGGCCTCCAGGAACTTAGAGTGACATCAAGTATCTACTTGATCTATTATTTTGATCTTGTGTTGATCGAAATGTGTCAGCCTCCTCTTCAGGTGTGCACATTTGTTAGCATTGCTCAATGGAGTCATGCTGTACTTTCTTCTCTTATATGGTATATCATATTTTGTTCTCAATGGAACTAGACAGCATAAGATGCTATGACCAGTGAAATGAAGAGATTAATTATGCTGTAGAATAATGGCATGGCCTTTAAAGTATAGTCCAGCCTGAAACCTAACCATATTAATGGTTCTTTGATAGTAGGGACACAAACCAGTCTGATCCAGAAGGGTAATTGATCCTTCCAACATTTCTAAAGATTTACAGGTGCAGTTTTAGAACAGCCACTAGCATTTCTAGAATTTCTAGAAAGACAGGTGCTGGACTTCAGCCATGGCCATCTGTTGTAGAAGACCTGCACTCCAATTTTATGTGTGAAAGGACTGTTTATGGTAATATAGTGATTTCGAATAGGCGTGCTTAAGGAAGACAGGTTTCCAGGTATCAACTGTGGTGTTAAAAGTAGATTTGTGAGCAGTTCCCTGATAAGATCTGATACAGAATGTTTGACAGCCACAAATATTAATCTTGGGGGAGCATGGCCACTCTGGCTGGGAGACTTCAGGAGTTGTAGTCTTGTAAAAGAAACTTCTCGTGGTCTGACCTGGTATTAAGCAATTTTCTGAGTTCCATCATTGGTTATATAAGTGAGAAATTGGTGTAGCATAGTTTCTTACAGCACGGGTGGCAAAGCTCTGATTCGTGAGCCAGGTGTGGCCCAGTGCTTTATTTGTTCCTCTCTCCACACCCTCAATTTTTTAAAAAAAATCAGATACAAAAAAAAGATCAACCATAAAATGCCCTCAAACACCAACTAGAACAGCATTATACATTTAAAAAAACAAAACAAAGAACAAAAATGATCTCTTAGAAACTGGCTGAAAAACCCAGAAGCAGAATTGTGGCCATCATGTACTGGCCTCACCCTGTCTCATGAAGAGGAGAGAAATTGGCCAAAATTAGTGGGTTGTTCTTCTACTCTCAAACAAACCATCCATTTCCACCAACCCAGACCCCAACCTTTACATTTTATACATTATCCTACTTTATGGAAGAGTGGCAAGTCTTTAGGCAGGTGGTCAACCAATAAGCTTTTTTTTTTTCTTTAAAAAAGGGTTTATTAGTCTAATTTAAAAACAATACAAAATTTGTTAAGAGTTCACAATTATATTCCTTCCCCCTCCCAAAAAATCATTTATTTCAGTTTAAAGCAAATCCAAATTAAATAATGTGAAAAACAACCAACGAATAAACAAGATTTCTCTTTGCCAGGAACAGGCAACTTGTGGGAAGCTAGGAGGCTGCATTAGCCTTCCTGGGAGAGTTTGAAGCCCACATATCCCACTGCAAACAAACATTTTTGCCAGGCTTTCAGGATTTGCTGGGCCATTTAAAGTGTGTTTTTTGTTTTGGGTTTTTTTAAAAAAAACACAACGTGACCAGAAGTCACTTCTGGGCTCCCCACACCATTTCTGGGTTTTAAAAGTTTGACTCTCTGGGGGCCACAAAAACAGCCCAAGGGGTGCATATGGCCTGCAGGTTGTATTTTGCCTAACCCCTGCTGTCTTATCATAGACCCCAAGGAATATAGGTCTTAAACTTTTCTTCTTGTCTTCCTCTCAAGTTTCAGGGAAGTCATTCTTTGCATAGGCCTCTTAGTAAGCTTTTCCCACAAAACTGTTCTCCCATAGATCAAGCAGAACAAGCACTATAGACTGCACTATAATCAGTACATGACCAGGGGAAATCCAAAATCCATAATTGGCCAATACTTTTATTCGGACCCACTAAAATTCCACGGAATTGTGCAAGCTTTTGAGTTGATGTCCTCTTGTACATCAACTACTCACTTGCAAGTTTTTGTCATAGAAGTAAGCCTTTCCTGTCGCTTCTGAAATTTTCCAGTATTGGTACTAAAGAACTGCTGATGATTAAGTAATTTCATTGTCCTTGTAATCAGCATGCATTCAGCATCCTCCCTTGGGTGCTTGTTCTCCAATCACAAGAATGATTATTACCCATATGCACTAGGTATTAAAACTCATATATTAAACACATGTGGAAGAATAAACATTATGATAATTAGCTACTGCCATTCCCATGCATAATGAAATCTACATTAAATTGCTCTCAATATTACCTCTGGTGTCTTATGAAGAAAGGCCTGAAATGATTACAAAGGAATGGTTGCTGTCAGGATCCTTGGAAGTAGTACTTAGTCCCCAGTTTGGAGTAATTGCCATTTCTTTGACACTGGGATTTTCAGTACTGTTTTTATGAATTACTAAAGATGCCAACTTGAAAGATTATGCAAAAATAATATCATATGATTTCTGAGTCATGTGAATGCTACAGAGATTTGCAATGAAAATGCTATCATGGTGAGAGTGGGTTTTGTCTGTCACTTCTATCTCCTTGCTAATATACAGTTATCAAAAGCTTCATGAACTTTTCAGTGTATCCAGTTATTCTTCAGTGTATGGAAAAGTTGTTCATACCACATTTTTCATATCTATCTTGTGCTTCATATTATACAAGCTGAGCTTATTTTTAAAAAAGATATAGATTCAGTAGGAGCCATAATTCTGTCCCTGTAGCTAAGACTGTTTATATTTAAATATTTAACGTCACAGAAATTTGAATAATGCACATGGTATTCTAAGATTCTTATTCAAACACTTCAAGCGAGAACCATACAGGGTGGGGCTCAGCATTGCAATTTATGTTAAAAGGCAGGCTTATTTAAAATAATTTTCATAAATTGCTTGCTGACATCTATTTTGGCTACCGGAAGCAATGTGTCTTAAGCATGTTTGGGGTTTCTCATGCTTTTTTCCTCTATGTGAATTACTAAAATTTGCAACCAAGCATATACTGTAGCTGGTAAAATGCTGTGCTACCTTTTGAAAATGTATTTGTCTTTCTGTCTCTTTTCCCATCCCCTACCCCTATGTAGTTGCTTGTATTCACCCCACGGAGCCTACGCCCAAAGCAAACTTGCCCTTGTATTGTTCAGCTATCGATTACAGCACCTCCTGACAGAAGAAGGGAGCCATGTGACTATTAATGTTGTAGATCCTGGAGTAGTGAATACCAATCTCTACCAGCATGTCTGTTGGGCAGCCAAAGCAGTCAAGTGGATGACAGGCTGGCTCCTCTTAAAGGTACCTGGGGATGTTGTAAGAGTGTCATTTCATGGGGGAGGAAGAGAGGGCTTCCTCTGCCATATTAAAAGATATATTCAATAACCTAATATTTCTAGCCCCTCATCTGTTTCTGTTGTGGTTTCCCTGCACTGCCAACATGAATTAAAGATACCTCTAGTTCAGGAAGTTAAAGCTATCATAGGGATAGTCAGCTGGGAGCCCACATGACACAATAGCCCCATTACAGCTCTCATCATCTGCCAGTTCTGAAGTGGCACTTACATGATGTGCCAGGCATCGCCAGTTGGGCCAACAGCTCCATGTGAGGCAGTGCTTCCAAATGCAGCACATAGTACCTCAAAGTCACATGCTACTTCTGAGTCAGGCCACTTTCAGGCCTTCCTAGGACTAGAAAGGTTGGATGACAGGTGACCAGCTCAGAAGCAGCATGGGACTCCTGAGGGTTCTTGCTTTGATCCAGGGCTCTGCTTACCAAGCAAGCGTCAAGCAGCAAAATGGGCCAAGATTGTGGTGGTACACCTCAAAATCATGGGCCACACCTGAGCCATTTGGCCCCTCATAATTCTCAGTGCTTGAATAGAACTTCCACAAAGCCCTCAGTAATTATGCCAGTATCTGTAGGGACTCTCTCCATGCCAGTAACTGGAACTGACACTGGGAAACTAGAAGAGATACTGAACAGTGCTTGGCCACTCACATGAAGCTCTGTTCTGAGTCTTTCTTCCTTGGGCCTACTCTTAGAACAAACAGTGGTCTAGAGGCTTCTGCGCTACTATAGAGGCATCTAGCGTATACTCCATGTCAAGAACGTGTAAGCCAGCCATTCCTACTAGATGACCACTTTGGTATCATCCCAGCCCTGCTGAGCCCCAGCCTTGGCTGAAAGATAAACTGTTTAGGAGATGGGGGTCAGTTTTCAACCCCACTACTGCCACCATATAACCTAGATGCACCAGAAATAATGCAATATCACTTCCAACAGCCATGTGTCACATTTTATAGGTGATTTTGGCCAATTTTAAGGGAAGGGAAGGTGTGTGGGGGTGAGCAAAACTGTCATATTGAGGGTAGTTGGAGCGGCAATCATTGGTGTGGAAATTCATCTGAAAACTGTCCTGGAAAAATTTATTACAAATCCATGGATTTGGTATATCAGGTTTCATTTATCCACATGTGAAAAAAATATGTTTTCTCTGGGCATTTCTAGGTCCTCCAATGTGATTCTGTGGTCAACTTCCAGCATTCGTCTCATTGAAAATAATAGGGTTCCCCATTATCTATGAATTCAAGTATCCACAGGGGGTCTTGGAACATATTCCCCACGGATATGAGGGTTGACCTGTATTTATTTTTTGGTGGGGTTTGGAGGAACAGCAAGGGTCCTGCTTTAGAGATTAAAATAAGACACTTCACTTTCAGGAGTCCAAGACTCAGGATGCAAAGAGACTCTGATAGAAACAAACTCAGGGCTTATCATGTAGCATGCTTATATCCTAAGCATGGAGCTGGTACAAGCCTTTTAAAATTGAACAAGAATCATAACTAGTTTTATAGTAAATGTGGACCATGGCTCAAGTACTGGTTGACCCCTGTATCCACAGTTTCACTTACCTATGTCTGAAAATATATGTTCTCTCTAGGAATTTCTACGTCCTCCAATGAGATGGTCAACTTCCGGCATTTGCCCATTGAAAGGAACAGGGTTCCCTATTATCCATGGTTTAATGGGGGGGGGGTGTCTTTGAACCTATCCTTGCAGATACGGGGGTTGACCTGTAGATACAATTACCCATCAAATTGCTCCAAACTGTGAACCTTGGAGGCCTTTTACACTCATCCTTCCCCCCTCCCATCTGAAAACATTCTTTCTAATTAGCAGAGGCTTTTAATAACAAGAAGGACTTGTGTAGTGCTAAGTACAAATCATAAATAGGTAACACAGATGCAAAAATGTTGGATTCTCTCTGGCAGTCAAAATGTTGATTGTTTGATGGGAATGGTGTCAATATGATAGGGGATGTTTAATCCTTGTGCAACCCCACAAAATGTAAGTCTTTCTTCTCTTGAAATCCCTCCCTTGCCACCAACTATGGGGAAATCGCACCACTGTGGCCAAATATGGGGTTTCTACTCTTTAACCCACCTAATGTGAAGACTTCCACGGTGCTTGCTGCAGTTACCAAGAGTGAGGCTTTCTTTGATCCCCACCTTTGCCACAGTGTAAGATTTCTTCCTGTCCCCCTTGTGTGACACCAACTGTGGGGACCGTCTAAGTGTCCTCATGTTTCCTATGAGGATTTATGCAACTTCTATCCCCAGTGGACACCACCCCTTTAATTTCAATGCTTCCACCACAGACACCTTGTCTGAATACAGTCTTTCATATAGATAATGTTCCAAGAGGCCAAAAGTGTTTAAAAACAAAACAGTTCTTAATTTACAGAAGTTAAACATAGCAAAGCAGAATAATTATTTATTATATGTAAAACACCATACACATATTCTCATACTCCTCTCTAGCTAACTCAGACCCTTAAATACCTCTCATTTATTCTTAAACCTGACTGATGCTTAATCATAAATCTTAAACACCCTCTCACATAGACCATCCATACCCCTCACTAATTCTAAATATCCTACTAAACTGCCATTCACCAGTCTTATGTAAATCTCTTCAAACACTCCTCCAATCATCATTCACTCTAACATTTCATTTCTCTCCCCCCTCAATAGTTCATACTCTATTATACAAACAATAAATTAAACAATATTTCTTAACACCATGGCGTCACTGTCCTACACAAATGTAAGCTCACAATGTCTAATGGATGTCCAGTGTGGAATTTCTCCAATCAATCTGTTCAAGACTGTAGAAGTAGTGCTCTGTGTGTGCTGTCATTGTGCATGCAGATATGCATTTGGATGCACATTCAGTTGCACAGTGTGGCCATTCAATACAAGGGTTGCATTGCACAATCAATACCTAACCTCATATGCAGAGGTTGGTGGTGCATCAGACAGCACTTGCCCTTCCTGCAAGTTTTCTAAAACTTGGATTAAGGAGCTATTCCCTGTGTTTGGTGTGAATAGGGCCATAAATCATGTAGCACTATTGCACCACGTTTTTGGGAAAGGCTGCATGCCTCATGGCATTATTAGTCCAGAATGGGGGGTTTTCACTGGTGTGTACAAGCCCCTACTTTATGCCTGTCTTCTCCCCGGTATTAAACTTTGCTCACCATTACTTAAGCAATAGAATGAATATTTTTAATTGAAAAAGTAGTGGCTTTCAGGACCCAGCGCTGTTCATTTTTATAAAAATAATAACTGAAGCTGGATAACAGATACAGTTGTCCCTCCACATTCGCAGGGGTTAGGGGCACAAGACCCCCGCAAATGTGAAAAAACCGCGAATAAAAAAAGGTCATGCCACGCCCTCCAGGAACCCCCCCTCACCCTCCCAAAAGCAGCGATGGGGCTTCTAAAGCCCCGTTGCTGCTCCTCTCCACACACACACACACCCTCCCAGAAGCAGCGAGGGGGCTTCTAAAGCCCCATCGCTGCTCCTTTCCACCACCACCCCGCCCTTCCAAAAGCGGCGATGGGGCTTCTAAAGCCCCGTCGCTGCTCCCCTCCACCCCCCCGCCCTCCATCGCTGCTCCTTTCCACACACACCCGCCCTCCCAAAAGCGGCGATGGGGCTTCAAAAGCCCCATCGCTGCTCCTCTCCACGCCCCCGCCCTCCCAGAAGCAGCGAGGGGGCTTCAAAAGCCCCATCGCTGATCCTTTCCACCCCCCCGCCCTCCCAAAAGCAGCGATGGGGCTTCAAAAGCCCCGTCGCTGCTCCTCTCCACCCCTACGCCCCAGCTGCTTCCCCTCTCCTTCCCAAGGCACCGAAAGGCTTCTTCAGAAGCCCTTTGGAGCCTTGGGAAGGGAGTGGGGCGCAGAGGCAGCGTGCCAGCTGCTTCCCCCCCTCCTTCCCAAGGCACCGAAGGGCTTCTTCACAAGCCCTTCGGAGCTTTGGGAAGAGAGTGGGGCGCAGAGGCAGCGTGCCAGCTGCTTCCCCCCCTCCTTCCCAAGGCACCGAAGGGCTTCTTCAGAAGCCCTTCGGAGCTTTGGGAAGGGAGTGGGGCGCAGAGGCAGCGTGCCAGCTGCTTCCCCCCCCTCCTTCCCAAGGCACCGAAGGGCTTCTTCAAAAGCCCTTCGGAGCCTTGGGAAGGGAGTGGGGCGCAGAGGCAGCGTGCCAGCTGCTTCCCCCCCTCCTTCCCAAGGCACCGAAGGGCTTCTTCAAAAGCCCTTCGGAGCCTTGGGAAGGGAGTGGGGCGCAGAGGCAGCGTGCCAGCTGCTTCCCCCCTCCTTCCCAAGGCACCCCCCCTCCTTCCCAAGGCACCGAAAGGCTTCTTCAGAAGCCCTTCGGAGCCTTGGGGAGGGAGTGGGGCGCAGAGGCAGCGTGCCAGCTGCTTCCCCCCCCCCTTGGCCCTTCGGAGCCTTGGGGAGGGAGTGGGGCGCAGAGGCAGCGTGCCAGCTGCTTCCCCCCCCTTCCCAAGGCACCGAAGGGCTTCTTCAGAAGCCCTTCGAAGAGAGTGGGGCGCAGAGGCAGCGTGCCATCTGCTTCCCCCCCTCCTTCCCAAGGCACCGAAGGGCTTCTTCAGAAGCCCTTCGGAGCCTTGGGAAGGGAGTGGGGCGCAGAGGCAGCGTGCCAGCTGCTTCCCCCTTCGGAGCCTTGGGAAGGGAGTGGGGCGCAGAGGCAGCGTGCCAGCTGCTTCCCCCCCTCCTTCCCAAGGCACCGAAGGGCTTCTTCAGAAGCCCTTCGGAGCCTTGGGAAGGGAGTGGGGCGCAGAGGCAGCGTGCCAGCTGCTTCCCCCCCCCTCCTTCCCAAGGCACCGAAGGGCTTCTTCAAAAGCCCTTCGGAGCCTTGGGAAGGGAGTGGGGCGCAGAGGCAGCGTGCCAGCTGCTTCCACCCCTCCTTCCCAAGGCACCGAAGGGCTTCTTCAAAAGCCCTTCGGAGCCTTGGGAAGGGAGTGGGGCGCAGAGGCAGCGTGCCAGCTGCTTCCCCCCCTCCTTCCCAAGGCACCGAAGGGCTTCTTCAAAAGTCCTTCGGAGCCTTGGGGAGGGAGTGGGGCGCAGAGGCAGCGTGCCAGCTGCTTCCTCCCCTCCTTCCCAAGGCACCGAAAGGCTTCTTCAGAAGCCCTTCGGAGCCTTGGGGAGGGAGTGGGGCGCAGAGGCAGCGTGCCAGCTGCTTCCCCCCCCCTCCTTCCCAAGGCACCGAAGGGCTTCTTCAAAAGCCCTTCAGAGCCTTGGGGAGGGAGTGGGGCGCAGAGGCAGCGTGCCAGCTGCTTCCTCCCCTCCTTCCCAAGGCACCCCCCCTCCTTCCCAAGGCACCGAAAGGCTTCTTCAGAAGCCCTTCGGAGCCTTGGGAAGGGAGTAGGGTGCAGGGGCAGCGCACCAGCTGCTTCCCCCCCTCCTTCCCAAGGCACCGAAGGGCTTCTTCAGAAGCCCTTCGAAGGGAGTGGGGCGCAGAGGCAGCGTGCCAGCTGCTTCCCCCCCCTCCTTCCCAAGGCACCGAAGGGCTTCTTCAAAAGCCCTTCGGAGCCTTGGGAAGGGAGTGGGGCGCAGAGGCAGCGTGCCAGCTGCTTCCCCCCCTCCTTCCCAAGGCACCGAAGGGCTTCTTCAAAAGCCCTTCGGAGCCTTGGGAAGGGAGTGGGGCGCAGAGGCAGCGTGCCAGCTGCTTCCCCCCTCCTTCCCAAGGCACCCCCCCTCCTTCCCAAGGCACCGAAAGGCTTCTTCAGAAGCCCTTCGGAGCCTTGGGGAGGGAGTGGGGCGCAGAGGCAGCGTGCCAGCTGCTTCCCCCCCCCCTTGGCCCTTCGGAGCCTTGGGGAGGGAGTGGGGCGCAGAGGCAGCGTGCCAGCTGCTTCCCCCCCCTTCCCAAGGCACCGAAGGGCTTCTTCAGAAGCCCTTCGAAGAGAGTGGGGCGCAGAGGCAGCGTGCCATCTGCTTCCCCCCCTCCTTCCCAAGGCACCGAAGGGCTTCTTCAGAAGCCCTTCGGAGCCTTGGGAAGGGAGTGGGGCGCAGAGGCAGCGTGCCAGCTGCTTCCCCCTTCGGAGCCTTGGGAAGGGAGTGGGGCGCAGAGGCAGCGTGCCAGCTGCTTCCCCCCCTCCTTCCCAAGGCACCGAAGGGCTTCTTCAGAAGCCCTTCGGAGCCTTGGGAAGGGAGTGGGGCGCAGAGGCAGCGTGCCAGCTGCTTCCCCCCCCCCTCCTTCCCAAGGCACCGAAGGGCTTCTTCAAAAGCCCTTCGGAGCCTTGGGAAGGGAGTGGGGCGCAGAGGCAGCGTGCCAGCTGCTTCCACCCCTCCTTCCCAAGGCACCGAAGGGCTTCTTCAAAAGCCCTTCGGAGCCTTGGGAAGGGAGTGGGGCGCAGAGGCAGCGTGCCAGCTGCTTCCCCCCCTCCTTCCCAAGGCACCGAAGGGCTTCTTCAAAAGTCCTTCGGAGCCTTGGGGAGGGAGTGGGGCGCAGAGGCAGCGTGCCAGCTGCTTCCTCCCCTCCTTCCCAAGGCACCGAAAGGCTTCTTCAGAAGCCCTTCGGAGCCTTGGGGAGGGAGTGGGGCGCAGAGGCAGCGTGCCAGCTGCTTCCCCCCCCCTCCTTCCCAAGGCACCGAAGGGCTTCTTCAAAAGCCCTTCAGAGCCTTGGGGAGGGAGTGGGGCGCAGAGGCAGCGTGCCAGCTGCTTCCTCCCCTCCTTCCCAAGGCACCCCCCCTCCTTCCCAAGGCACCGAAAGGCTTCTTCAGAAGCCCTTCGGAGCCTTGGGAAGGGAGTAGGGTGCAGGGGCAGCGCACCAGCTGCTTCCCCCCTCCTTCCCAAGGCACCGAAGGGCTTCTTCAGAAGCCCTTCGAAGGGAGTGGGGCGCAGAGGCAGCATGCCAGCTGCTTCCCCCCCCCTCCTTCCCAAGGCACCGAAGGGCTTCTTCAGAAGCCCTTCGGAGCCTTGGGAAGGGAGTGGGGCGCAGAGGCAGCGTGCCAGCTGCTTCCCCCTTTGGAGCCTTGGGAAGGGAGTGGGGTGCAGGGGCAGGGTGCCAGCTGCTACCCCCCTCCTTCCCAAGGCACCCCCCTCCTTCCCAAGGCACCCCCCCCTCCTTCCCAAGGCACCAAAAGGCTTCTTCAGAAGCCCTTCGGAGGCTTGGGGAGGGAGTGGGGCGCAGGGGCAGCGGCCAGCTGCTTCCCCCCTCCTTCCCAAGGCACCGAAAGGCTTCTTCAGAGCCTTGGGAAGGGAGTGGGGCGCAGAGGCAGCGCGCCAGCTGCTTCCCTTCCCTCAGAACCAGTGCCCCAGCTGCTTCCCCCCCCCTCCTTCCCAAGGCACCGAATGGCTTCCTCAGAAGCTCTTCGCTGCCTTGGGAAGGGAGTGGGCGCAGAAGCAGCACGTTAGCTGCTCCCTACTCCTCCTTCCGAAGGCAGCGAGGGTCTAAGCCCTTTCCTGCCTTAGGAAGGGATGGTGTGTTGAGCAGGGGGGGAAGTAGACTTCCGCGAATAATCAAAACCGCGAATGTGAAAGTCGCGAATGTGGAGGGGCAACTGTAATGTACTTTAAACAGATGCTATCAACAAATGGATTTATTGTAATCATAATTTGGTTTCATATAGCATACTTCAGATTATAAAAATAAAATCATGAGATCAGAACTACATTCATGTCAATTGTACATAATCTAGACACATATATGTTATGGGGAGGAAATGTTCCATGCGACATAGCTTTACTTCTAACACGAATGGAGGGCAAACATAATTGTTCCCTTTGTGATTATCTGTGAAGAATTTTATCTGAAAGAGACAGTATTACACTACGTGAAGTCAAATGCTTTCACGGCTGGCATCCATAGATTTTCTTTGTTTTTTTTCCGGGCTGTGAGGCCGTGTTCTGGAATAGTTTCTTTCAGACATTTTGCCTGCATCTGTGGCTGGCATCTTCAGAGAATGGTTGGGTAGGTGTGTGTTGAGTTTATATGCTATGAACCCCTGTTGAGGAGTATATGTAAATTTGTGTAATTGAATGGTTAGTTTCTGGGTATAGAAATTCAAGGCTCATTAGTGTCTGTTTGGCTAATGGTTTGTGTAATTGAATGGGACAGGGGGATTTCCAGCAGATAATGGCCTATCAACCAACACAGGAGTTCACAGCATATAAACTCCACACACCCAACCATTTTCTGAAGATGCCAGCCACAGATGCAGACAAAACATCAGAAAAAAACTATTCCAGAACACAGCCTCACAGCCCGGAAAAAAACCAAGGAAAATATATAGTATTACACTACGTTAATACAACTTCAAGGACTATAGTTCAAGAAAGTCTGCTGTCTTATTGAGAAGTGATAGTTAAACATATTGTTGAGTTCCTTGCATCTGCTATTGGAATGTAAAACTGACATTAGCTATAATGTCCCATGCATAAGATGGTATGTTCTGTATGAAAAATCAATCCTTACATCACTTATGAAAATGTTCCTTGTCAAGCAGCAGCCTAGAAAGCAAAGACAGTTTGGTAGAGCTTGAAAAGGATAACCAAGGTACTTCACATATTAGATTTATTTCCCAGAGGAAACTGCCAAGGGCTCAGAGCCTACATTCAGCTTGCATAATGTAAATCTCTGCATGTGTAATTCCCCCCCCTCCTCCATGCCACTTCTAATTCCAAAGACAGAGCCCTAGCTCTCAGAGGTCAGAACGTCTGGCAAGCCCCAACATTGCAAGACTAGCTGCCCATTCTAACTTAAAAGATAGTGACTACCACTGGGGCTTTTCTTTTCCTGAAACTCAGAGAGGCAATTGTGTGTTGGAAAAGTGAAGCTCCAGTGGTACTTGCACTCTCTGAAGCCAGAACGGGCAGCTAACCTCACAATGGCTCAGCAGGTCTGTCTTCAAAGACTACCACTGGGGCTTTGCTTTTCCCAGAGCTCAGAGTCAAGCATGAGTAGCAGCTTTGAATGGAAGCAAAGTAAATATCCAAATGCAGATCCGGGCTTTGACAGGCGTGGTGCTTAAATCCAGGCCAGACTAGTTTCAATTTCATGCGACACAGCTCTGGGCCAGAGTAGTCCAAATTTCTTCTGCATTTTTACCACCAGTTAAGTAAAGGCCTAGGTGTTGACCAGTTCTGATTTCTCCCTATCACCCATGGGCTTTTAACCATCTAGACTCTTATGTATACATTGTTTTCTTGTTTATGTGATTTGCATTCAGAAAAAGAACACTAACAGTAAAAAAAACCCTCCAACTTCTTTGTGCTTCAATTGCTGTCAACATCATCATCGTCGTCATCTGAGTATGCAAATTGAAGCTGGAACTTCTTACTAAACTGTTTCAGTAGGAAACTCAATATATAATGGATTTAGTTGCTTGTTGCACCTTTCTGCTTTTTTTGTGCATGAGAATAGAAAATTGGCTTTATAAAAGGAGTGAATCAACTACTGAAGGTGGTCACAGCGGTAGCCCCTGATACTGATTCTGTCTCTCTCTTTCTCTTTTCCATTAAGTATGACTTTAGTTTGAAAGACTTGCATCCTGACAGCGCAAAACATATTCCTGTAGGTAATGAACAAAATCCATTTCATTTGACTGCAACTATACTGTGAAATGCACTGTGTCCTCTCTCTGGCTTTTCTTTGCAAACGAAGATTCAGGAAGGACTCATCCCGCGCTTTCTGCAAGCACGCTGATGACTAAAAAGGCCAATCCAAGATAAACAAGTCCGGTTGCAGAAAGCACAGCAGAAGGTCTCCTTGGGTGATGTTTCTGTGTTGTGATTCTTTCTGTGTTGTTGTTTCTCTTCAAGACTTGTTCAGCATGGGTTCCCAAATAAGGCTGCAGCATTGTGGATAGTGCATCTCCATGCCTCCTGATGTGAGGCCAGGGCGGACCACTGTTGGTGATCAATTTGGCCGAGCCTGAGATGTTGTTTCAGGGAGTCTTTGTATTGCTTTTTTGGAGCGCCCCTCTTACGCTGACCCGTTCACCATAGAGTAGTATTTTTGGGAGCCGATGGTCCTCCATCCTAGAAACATGCCCTGCCCAGCGCAGCTGTGTTCTCAAGGTCATGGGCTCAATGCTGGTGATCCCTGCTTGCTCAAGGACAGCAACATTCGTCACATAGTCCAGTGTATATTTAGGATTGTGTGTAGACAGCGCTGATGAAAGCATTCGAGGAGTCGTAGGTGGTGGCGATAGGTGACCCATGTTTCAGATCCATAAAGTAGGATAGACAGTACAATGGCTCTATACACACTGATTTTTCTGCTTTGCCTCAGGTGTTTATTGCTCCAGACTCTTTTGTGAAGTCTTCCAAATGCACTATATGCCTTTGCTAATCACTCCACATATTTATATGTGTATGTATAGCTGGCTGGATCCTAGACTACATTCTACATTACCATGAACTTTTGTTTCCTTCTGCTACACAGAAACTATTTTTTTTTAATAAAGTCCCAGTATTTTGGTGAGAATACTACAATGCTTCCAGCAGAAAAATATATATATAAATGAGGTAGAAGTGAGAATCTACAATTTTAAAATTTGGGGAGGGGGGCATGCCAGAAAGGAAGTTTTAAGGCCCATCTATGCAAGGGGGGAAAATCCCTAATACCTCGTAGTATTGCCATCTCACATCAACAACGACATGTCTAAACGTTTTTCTGGCCTCCAAAGCCCCCATAAGCCTCACATTCCTGATAGCGGCCACAGGTGATTTACTCACGTTAGTTTTTCACTGCTGCCCCCCCAAAAATTTTTTTTAAAAAAAGTCGTCCCAAGGTGTGCTGGTTGCGATAGAGCCATTCTCCAAAGCAAAACAGAAAATACCAATCCTTTTTATTGCATTAGTGAGCAATTGCTAAGGTGAAAATCCAACATGGCGGCAACATCCTGGCAAGTCCCCACCCCCGCTCTTGCCCAGCCAATCAGCTTTGTGCTTCCCTTCGAGTTTTTTATTTTTCTATAGTCCAAATGAGCAAAAAGGTGCACCACTTTGCAGTTTGTGAAAAAGTATAGGGAAATCTGTGAGGGATTTTACCCCATTGTTTTTGCCATTTTGGATTGGCGCTGGATCCTGTTTAGACAGGTAGGATTCCTAGCGAATTCCATGAGGGGTATTTTCACCATTTAGAAGGCCCTTACTATTGAGACTAGAATCCAGTGAAAAATGGGAGCTATGGATAATCTTGATCCCACAGATCAAGTTAAAATGGGATTGCTACTTTCCAATAGAAATCCCTCAAAGTATAGATTGGATACATGATAATGTCATTCTTCCAGTTCTACCACCCACAAAGGTCTCCTGCTCAGTTAAACAGTTCTGGTTATCCTTGTGTGCTTTTCTTTATGCCTGAAATCCTTCTTCAATGTCACCTCTCTTTTCTCTTGCACTCCTTCCTTGAAACTACTTCTGGCAAAGCTTAACCTTTTAATGCTCACCTTCAGAGAAATTAAGCCTAAATATATATAATTACATTTGTCATAATCTTCCCATGCTGTCTTTTTTTCTTACTGAAGTTTATATTAGATATTCCTCAGTTCCAGAGCATGTCTTCTTGTTCACATTAATTTGTAAAGTGTTGTTTAAATCCAGAGGTACTAGATCAGTAAGAATTATTTGGTATAAAAAAACTGATAGCAGAAGCTAAAAGTGTGCTGACATTGCCACATTTATGCCACAGGGTGTAAAATATCTAGGAAGCCAATAATATACAGGTATGTTTGGGGCTGTGACACTGGTCAAACTTTTCACAAGCCCTTTGCATTACAGTTCTTGATCCTGCATTTCACAGGTTTATTTTTCCAGGGATAGGGTAGTAATGGAATGAACACAGACTAAACAGCAATAGATTTTTATATTCTGTTTTTTAAAAATAGGGAAAGATTGTAGTTCAGAGTTTAGAAACATTTTGGATTAGCTCCAAAAGAATTCTATGCTGGCTGGGTAATTCTGGAAGTTGTAAAAAAGAATAACTTTTCCAAGAGCTGCTGTAGCTAAGTGGTTGGGAGCACATAATCTGCATATATTAGGTTCCAGGCTGCATTCCTCAATCCTCAAATAGGGCTGGGAAAGATCCCTTCCTTTCTGGGAGAGTGACTGTCAGTCCAGGTAGACCACACTGAGCTAGATTATCAGTGGTCTGACCCAGTTCACTTGACTGGGGATGATGTCACTCAACGAAAGAGAACTCTTTTAGTGGCTTTAACCAGCTAGGAATCATGTGGTCCCAAATTCATAGTTTGTTTGTGCATAGTATATTCATTAAACATATTTCCTCAGCCAGCACATTTTGTACCTAGAATGCAATATCTGTTTTCTATAGATGGAAGAATACTGCATGACATAATATTACAAAATACAGGCAATACAGAATGTTTGTTATCAGCAAAGCACCTATCTAATCAGGTGGAAAGAAGGATTGGATGTGAAAAAATAATCCTGCAATGTCACCCGTACGTTATACTAGTCTGGTATAATTGCACTTGTGGAACCTGTTACACACTTTTATGTAGTTTTAAAAATGAGAAAACTATAAGGAATCAAAATAGCATGAAAAGAAAGTATTCAGCTCCCCATGTTCTTGGACAGGCAAAATAGTGAGTGCTAACTAAATCGCACTAGAGGAGGAAATATATATTGATACACATAGAAAACTGAGTAAGAGGTGGGAAGGGCTTGTATAGCATTGGTATAGCATGTACATTCCATGCTTAAGGGTCTAGGATGAAATCAGATGTGGATGGCCATGTGTTTTCTCAGCCCTGATCTAGGGTGGATGACTAGAAAGAACCAATCCAAAACATGAAATGGTCCCTAAATGCCCTCCTGCTCTTTTGAGAATTGGCTTGCTCAGGGGAAAAAACAGGAACCTTGATAGTAAACAAGATTGGTGGCTACATCAATGCCAAAACATATCTGTCAGGATACTGACAAAGTGAATGGGAATAAGTCAGGATTTTTATTATTGTGTGCTTTAAAACTATTCCCTACTTATGACAACCCTGAGGTAAACCTATCACAGCATTTTCTTGGCAGGATTTTTTCATAAGTCAGGCAGGGGATTTCTAGTATGAAGGCCCTCCAAGAAATTGAATTGTATGGTTCCCAGCATGCTTTCTGATATGTTTTTGTTATTATAGTTGGTTTGGTCGGCTTTTGCATGCTTAGCACATACATATTCTACTTTGCCAAAGAGCTCTGTGTCCTGAGCACTGATTTTGGAGAGCCTCCTGGCAGTACTCTGGTACTGATTTCCTGTAGCATCTGTGATCCATTACCACTTTGCAGAACTACTGATCTATACATTTGCCCCCCTGACATAAACCTCATGCTGAAATGGAAAAGCAATGAGTCTGTTGAATCACAGTGCATATTTGAACTGTCAGAAAATAAGCAGTTCAGTGGACTGAAACACAAGTCTTTTAAACTAACCTGCATTTGGATGCAGTTCAGTAATTTCTCATACCCTCTCTTTTCTCAGCAGCATGCCAGGTTCATCTTTCCTCACACTTGTTGCAATGATAATGTCTGTCTGTGAATAATGCTCTGAGATTCATGGCTTTTTCAGTCTTCTAGGAATTGGACAAAGGGATAGCATCACGCTAGTAAAGAACCACTGCATTGCAGAATTGTTTTTATCAGCACCTTGGGGCCATGGAAATTCCTTATGTAAAGAAGGAGACAGTCTAACAATGCATAGGAGGAAACTGTCTTGGAAAACTGGAAGTGCATAGAGCACCACCACCCCACCTTGCAGGAAGTGTACTTGGTACTCCTTCCTAATTTTTCAGCTGGCTTCCTGTCCCTTCCTTCCTCTGCCTGTCTACGATCTTTCCTGCACAACAAACCACATGTCCCATTTTGCCCTAAAATGTTTCTCCTCCTCACTACCTCTGTGTCCCCTTCAGATGCCATCTTAATATCTTCTCTTTCTCCCCAGATTGATTTGCCCTTTGAAACTCAGCCAGTTGGCTGTTGCATTTCTAGAGACCCAACTTCAAAAAGAGCCACAGAGCATTTTTATCATCAGCCATGAACCTTGCTATTTAGATTATTTGAAGCCCATAACACCACAGAGGCCTTGTCTACACAGAGTCTGGCGCAATAAGGCCACATGATGTACAACCTTTTCCCCGAATTTGGTGCGATAAAGGCACACAACATGCGACCCTATTGGCACCACACTCAGGGTAACACCTTAAAATGGGTTTTAAAAACTCACAGTTTTCTCCAGAGTTTGCAGGAAACTCTGGTGTTTCCTATAGTGTGAACAATGGATCTGCCCTGGTTTGGAGGGTAGGTGGGCAGGGAGGCAGGACAGATCACTGGCTGGCAGGCACCGCCATTTACCTCAATGTCCAGGCCAGTCTCCACCCTGAAATGATTATAGAAAGGTTTTTATCTCCTTGACACTGCTGCTATTGGCACTCCGTCTCTTGCTCTGAGGTCAGAAGTGAGGTGCCCAGATCACAGGGCTGGCTGCCTCGTTTGCCTCAGAGCAAGTGACTATGTTCCAGCAGCGCCAAGAAGGGGAAACATTTCTGTAACAGTTTCAGTCTTGGAACTGTCATGATGAGATAAATGGTGGTGCCTGCCAGGCAGTGATCTGTCCTGGCTCTGCCAGGGAGCTGGTGGAGGAAAGACAGTGGTGGTGGACCAATACAACTTCCAGTTGCAGGGACACGTGTCAATATTTACCCCATGTTCCTGAAGAGAAACAGGTAGCAGGGTGGGTCTGGAACAGAACAAGTCAGGGAACATGAACATGAGTGAACAGTGTCATGTGGCAGCTGAAAAAGCCAATGCGATTCTGGGCTGCATCAATAGAAGTATAGTGTCTAGATCAAGGGATATAATAGTACCACTTTATTCTGCTTTGGTCAGACCTCACCTGGAATACTATGTCCAATCCTAGACACCACAGTTCAAGAAGAATATTGAGAAGCTGGAACATGTCCACAGGAGTGCGACCAAAATGGTGAAAGGTCTAGAAGCCATGCCCTATGAGGAAAGGCTTAGGGAGCTAGGTTTGTTTAGCCTGGAGAAGAGAAGGTTAAGAGGTGATATGATAGCCATGTTTAAATATTTGAAAGGATGTCATATTGAAGAGGGAACAAGCTTGTTTTCTGCTGCTTCAGAGACTAGGGAGATTTTCAGACCGCGTTTTACCGTGGCTCATGCGGGAAGAGCTTCCGGGAGAGGGACAGCGGTCTTGCGCGGCAGATGGGCATTTTCGGACGCCGCCGTCCCTCTCCCGAAACCATCCGTGTCACTTCCGTGAAGCTTCGGAAGCCTCAGCGCCATATTTTAATGATGGGCAACCTCCGTGATTAAAATATGGCTCTGCAGCTTCCGAAGCTTCACGGAAGTGACACGGATGGTTTTGGGAGAGGGAAGGCGGCATCCGAAAACGACCCTCTGCCGCGCAAGACCGCCGTCCCTCTCCCGGAAGCACCTCCCACATGAGCCACGGTAAAACGCGGTCTGAAAATCTCCTAGGACACAGAGCAATGGACTCAAACTACAGGAAAGGAGATTTCACCTAAACATTAGGAAGAACCTCCTGATGGTAAGAGCTGTTTGACAGTGGAATATGCTTCTTCAGAGTGTGGTGAGGTCTCCTTCTTAGGAGGTTTTTAAATAGAGGCTAGAAGGCCATCTGTCAGGAGTGCTTTGATTGTGTATTCCTGCAAGGCTGGGCATTGGACTGGATGGTCCTCGCAGTCTCTTCTAACTCTGTGATTTTATGACCATTTGGACTTTTGCCTCTAGTGTAAACAAGCCCATAGAAATATGAGCTGTCTTTCTCTTTTTTCCTAGAAAATAATATTTGGAGATTTTATTCATAACAAAAAGAGATAAGCTCACTGTGCATACAGTTCTTACGCTGAAGAATGACAGTGCTTTGAGAAAGTTGGCAGGTTACAAAATTTTCCCACTTCTGCTTGTTATTAGTCACTGTCAGTACAGTGCAAGCAGTAGACAAGAAGCTTTGAAATTATTTCCCAGTTAATACACTTCCAAATAAAAAGAGAAGGCAAGAACCACGACACTGCTGACAAGCAATTAACTATCCTTCATTTACATACACAGATACACTCTTTGGAGTGAAAAAAAAACTTCTCCATGTTCCTTAATTTGTATAGGTTATACACTATAGAAGTCTTTTCCAATCTAATGTCCTCCAGGTATTTTGGACTTCAGTTCTCATCAGTCCTAGCCATCATTGGCAATGTTCAGAAATTCTAGGAGTTGTAATCCAAAACATTTGGAGGGTATGAAGTAGGAAAATGAAGTAGAGTCTGTGGTTTAAAATTACAGATAGAAACTGAGGTCCTATGGCTGAATCCAACTTGAATCCCATCTAGAATAGACACATTGAAATGAATGGGACTCTTTAGTTGCTGCTTAGTTGCTTTGATTTCAGTGGCTCTACTCCAGTTGAAACTAACATTGAATTTAGCTCATAGGAAAGAAGAGAGTGGTGATGTTCTTCTTATGAGAGTATGTAATCATCATGTTCTAAAACTCCATAGAGACAAGAAAATATCTTTCATAGAACTGTTAACAGCAAATGCAGTATTATGTTACAGTTTATAGTTTTAAGTAGATTATATAGAACTCTTCCTAAGGGCTGAATGTTTTTTAAAAATTGATAGGTGGTAAAATGATAATTCTAAAAGTGAGCATGGCATTAAATAAAAAATGCTTCCTTTACTTCATTTTTCTTAAGGTAATAAAGGAAGTATGTGCAAAATAATGAATTCCTGTATGCATTCACCTCTAAACCAGTTGAATTCTATGAAGCTTCTGAATAGACAGGTCCAGGACTACATTGCAAGGCTTCTCTAAATACAGACTGCTGAAATCTATATTTATGTTTGAGTAAACATAAACCTACATTTGAGTCAAACCTGTTCATTACCTCTGGGGGACTTACCTCTGAGTGAACATATTGGTCTGTGTCTTATGTAAACACAGATGTAGAGTGCCAGAAAACCCAGATGTTCACAAGATCAGTGAATTAAACAGCTGCAATGAGCAGAATGGCTCATGTAGAAATGTGCTTTCACACTCCTTGGTATTAACAACAATGTAGCTATGCATTTTTAAAGGCAATTGATGCAATAACAATTTGTGGAATCAAAATTGTTGTAGCCTTTGTGTGTGTGTGCGTGTGCGTGTGTGTGTGTGGTGGCAGTGATGGTTGCAGTTAGAGACTAGCCAGTATTAAAAGTGGTCACTATAGGTGTCATGGCTTGACTATAGGTGAGAGGAAAGAAGACTGCTTCCAATAGCTTCTCTTGAGTAGCATACTATAGACAAAGTAACGTAAACATTAAAATATTGGTTGCTTTTGCTAAAGATAGAGCTTCAGAAATGCAATCATAACATCATTTTGTATCTCTTTAATAGCACAAGTTTCAATTAATAAGGACTTGCCTGCTTCAAGGCTTGGATAATTATTTGTGTATTAGTACCAATTTTTAAAACTCAAAACAGAGCTGCTGCTCGTTAGATGTAATTATCATCATTGATTCATCAGAAAGACACTTCCATGCACCAGCAACCCAGATAAGAGAAATTATAATGGATATTGTATGGGTGTACGAAGCAACTGCAACAGCAATAATTACAGCGGTGTTGCTGGCAGGGACCTCAGACACAGAAAGAGGCTCTCATGTTCTTTCTTTTAATTAAGTGGCCATGCAATATTTCAAAGTGAGGACGCTGAGGCCCTCCTGTGGTGCCCAGCACTTTCAATAGTTGGCGGAGCTTAGCACTTTACCTGAAAGCAGCAGTAGAGCAGCTGATAGTAAGCGTAGCTCCTTCAGATCCTTCACAGCCATCTGTCAGGAAAAAGTGTGGCTATCAAGAGCTTGAAGCAGACACATACTAGACTTTGGCCACTGGGCTTCTCATCAAATTTGTCTTCAAGGCATTGGCAGAAAGCAACTTCTAGAAGAAGATGAAGAGTTCTGTTACCCTAATACAGGACCCTGGATGGACACATCCCCCATTCCCACTCATGGGGAAAAGCCGTTGTTATATTCATTTATATATAATGGGACTTGAGGTGCCTTGCAAATTATTAAAACCAGTATATTTCAGAGGAAGGAAGTGGCAAGATCACCTCTGAGTATTCCTTGCTTTAAAAAAAACCTATAAAATTCAACAGGCAACTTAAAGGCGCGCACACACACACATATGGATTAAAAACACACAAAAACATGATATATGGTATTTTAGAAAAACAATCTAGAGTTAAACCCATTTAAAATGTAAAATCCAATACAAAAAAGAAATCAGCAAAACAGCACAGCACACTATTAAAAATCCACATCAATCAGTTCCTAAAAGCCCAACAGAATAGGAAAATCTTTATTTGCTAGTAGAAGGAGAACAAGGAAGAAGCCATCCTAGCTTCCCTACGGAGGAAGTTGCAAAATCTGAGAGCAGAGTCTAGTGCTCCTTTAAGTTTCAAGGAGGTGAAGTTGCCCATTTTGGCCCATTTTCAGGGCTCTTTTCACCTGATTTCAGCTCCTGCAGGCCTTATTTCAAAACTGAAAGTGGACAACCACTTTTTGCTCTTTAAAAAGACCATACTGGCTTAAAACAACCCCAGGAAGACCCAAATGGGGGGAAATTGTCACGTGTGCACTTTAGAGTTTCATGAGATACTGTTGGTCATTTTTGCTTAAAAGGTCTTTTGCTGAAAAGATTAGGTGGTTGGGGGAGTGCTTGGCACTGAGGTGCAAAATTGCCTTGTAGTGTCCCCCAAGCTATACTTTGCCCACCTCCACTGTATAAAAAGGATTGATCCTGAGCATCTTTAGATAGGGTATCTCAGGTCTCCTATTGAATTCTGTGCTCCTACCCCAAGCATTCATCCTGTTACTGAACCATTAACATAACGGCGGAATGTTTTTCACCAAACCTTCCTTCCACTATAGTTGCTAGGATAGTAGTTGCCATTCAACACCACATTCCACTTGCATCTTACCATGAAGTAGCTTTAACCTTTGATACTGAGACAGTGTTGGAAAAAAGGTCAGGTGCCACAGACCTGTGCTGTGTCCCAGACCTTGATCAGCCCACTTTGCTTCTCAAGACTGACTGAGCAAGCTCTCAGTCATTGTTGGCTGACCCCAGGCACTTCATGCTATAAGCAATCTCACCTTATGTTTTCACCAGTCTTACTCTGCTTCCCAGATAGCTGCAACCAGGTATACCCCACATCCAGTGTGTCTTCCTGATACTTCACATCCCAGAGTGCTCCAAGTACTCACCCAGTGACTGCACAACACTTCAGCCATGGCCAAGTATTCACATTCTATCTTCCAAGGACATACAAGTAGGTAAGACACACACAAAACGGGGAGACCCCCCCCCCTCATCTCCCTTCTAGTCCTGTTAAGAGTCATTCCTATCTGTGGAAGCTTTCCATATTGATTTCCATAGATGTAGATACTCATAATTTAAACTCTAAATTAATGGTTGCTAAAGTAGGATCACTCAAGCAATTATCTTTCCCATTGCGATGTATGGATGTGAGAGCTGGACAGTTAAGAAAGTTGATAGAAGGAGAATCAACTCATTTGAAATGTGATGTTGGAGAAGAGTGCTGAGGATACCATGGATGGCCAAAAAGACAAACAAAAGGGTCTTAGAAAGAGCTCTCACTAGAAACCAAGATGACTACATTGAGGCTATCATATTTTAGTCATATCATGAGAAGACAGTACTTACTGGAAAAGTCAATAATGCTGGAAAAGGTGGAGGGGAAAAGAAAGAAAGGAAGACTGTACACTAAATGGAGAGACTCAATCAGAAAGGCCATGGGTCTGAACCTGCAAGACCTGAGCAGGTGGTGGAGGACAGGGGGTCTTGGAGGTGTCCCTCTCACAGAGTCATCATGAGTCAGGGTCATCTCAAGGGCAGTTAACAACAACAACAACAACAACTCCTATTTTGACTACATCAAAAGCTATGAAGTAGAAAAATGTAAAAGATGCTTAAATGGAAATTGGTGAATCTTCTGAAACTGAAATACTGTACCTATAAGATTCTAATTAAATAACAACAGCCTCCTTCTTAATCCCTGGTACTCTTTGTTAGAAACATAATGTGGAAATGCATCATTCTCATCTGAGTTTTTAGTATTTTCCCTCCTTTCCCAGTTTTCTTAAGACGTCCCTTTTACCCTTGGTTGTACTGTGCTTAAAACTACACCTAACCTAGTACTTAAAATGATGCAAACAAGGTTTAGCAAGGGGGGATAATTAAAACAATTTATCTCACAGAGTGATGGAGGCTGTTTGGATGGAATAAAAATTAACTTAATTTTCTTTTTCTCCATCTGTGTTCCAGACCTAAGGCTCTGCAAAGTTCACAAGCAATTGTAATCCTCTTAGTGAACTAAGATTTAAGAACTAAAAGGTCAGCCATATTTCATTCATTCATTAAGGGTTTTACATGATTACTGAAACACAAACAGTTATTTTAAGGGTTTTTTTTTTCCAGAGGTGTTGATCATACTATGACCCATACTAATTCCTGCAATGCCTTAGCTTGTTTAATAATAGTCTTGTGGCTTTAAAGGCTAGCAGGGAGGTCATCCAAAGGATCCGGGATGGTTAGTGTAGAAGCCATCTCACAGAACATTTATATCCCAAGTGACAATATGGCAATATTGACAATTATACAAACTGAATGAATATTTATTTATTAATTCCCTTTCATTTATGCCCTTTTTTGTGACCAGGTCTGAAGCTGGATTGAAATGGGTCTTTATAATCCACTTCATTCAAGAAAGCCTGCATCTAGTCTAAACACCACTTTCTCAGTCACTTTGTTCAGGAATGGAATATTTGCAACTGGGTGGTAATGGGGCAATACCTCTGGATATCAGACCATTAGCACCTTTTATTTCCTTCCTGTCACTAAAAATTGCATCTATGTTAATGGGAAGGTGCATGGCTTTCATCAGATTCTCAAAGAGATCTAGCACAGATCTAGTGCCAGATTTAGTGTTGTCAGAGTGAAAACCAGCAAGGGCTTCTGTACTTTTTATGTAGAAGAATTTGCTTGTTACCTGGTTGTGTAATAAACAACACCTGCTGAAATTCCTTCATCTATACACACCCATTAAAGGCACAGAAACTATCTCTAGTTTTCACCCTGGCAACCCTAGTCTTCATTATACATTGGTGTTCATGAAAACAATATTGTTTATTACTATAAATGTAAACAACAATTTAGGGAGTAGCACACCCCACCCCCAAATTTTCCATTAAAGCATTGTCTCGGACCAGTCTATAGTGAAATAAGCTTTCAGACATGTATCCACTTTGTGTATCTGATGCAGTGGGCTCTAATCTATAAAAGCTTATACCAGAATAAATCTCTTAGGCTTCAACAGTACCATAGAACCCTTTTTGCATGTGTGTTCTTTAACAGAATGACATAGGTATCCCTCTCAAACCCTCAGTCCTATAACCATTTGCTTTATCTTGATTCTTCCTAAGCTAGTATTCTTTTTGACATTTATTACATCTTCCATTTTCGTGGAAACACAAACTTGTGTTCAGTTTGTGTACATATCTTACAAGCTTATTGTGACCCGAAGGCAAAACTATCACAGGGCTTTCTTGGCAAGATTTGTTCAGAGGGTGTTTGCCATTGCCTTCCTCTGAGGCTGAGAGAGAGAGTGACTTGAGAGAGTCAAAGGGGAGGGAGAAATACTTGGGAAAGAGCTGGGAAAACTTAGTATAAAGATGAAAGGATTTAATATTTGATATTGTACATTATGATAGATTGTTGTTAAAATAGAATGAGTTTGTGAGAAGGAATCATTTGTTTAGTTTAATTTAGAGGAAGATTAATAGTAATAGTTGGTAACAATTATTAATTCTGTATCAACTTTATGTAGAAAATATATATGTGATTTTATAAGTTTTGATTTTGATTATTAGTACGTATAGGTTATAGAAAGTAGGAGGAGGATTTATTGTGATAAATGAGTGAGGTTTAGAATGATTATATATTTTAATAACCACTGAAAGAAGATTGGAAGTCACTTTTGTTCATTCTATTGTTATCTGTCATATATATATATATATATATATATATATGGCTTTTCTTCACAAACGAAGATTCAGGAAGGACTCATCCTGCACTTTCTGCAAGTGCGCCGATGACTTAAAAAGGCCAATCTGAGACAAACAAGTCTGGTTGCAGAAAGCACAGCAGAAGGTCTCCTTGGGTGATGTTTCCGGGTTGTGATTCTTTCTGCATTGTCATTTCTCTTCAAGACTTGTTCAACTATCTCTTCAAGACTTGTTCAACAAGGCTGCAGCATTGTGGATAGTGTGTCTCCATGCCTCCCGATGTGAGGCCAGGGCAGACCATTGTTGGTGATCAATTTGGCCGAGCCTGAGATGTTGTTTCAGGGAGTCTTTGTATCACTTTTTTGGAGCGCCCCTCTTACGCTGACCCATGGCGAGTTCACCGTAGAGTACTATTTTTGGGAGGTGATGGTCCCCCATCCTAGAAACGTGCCCTGCCCAGTGCAGCTATGTTCTCAGTATCATGGCCTCAATGCTGGTGATCCCTGCTAGCTCAAGGACAGCAATATTTGTCACATAGTCAGTCCAGTGTATATTTAGGATTGTATACAGTGTATACAGCACTGATGAAGCATTCAAGGAGTCGTAAGTGGTGGCAATAAGTGACCTATGTTTCAGACCCATAAAGGAGAATAGATAGTACAATGGCTCCATACACACTGATTTTTGTGCTTTGCCTCAGGTGTTTATTACTCCAGACTCTTTTGTAAAGCCTTCCAAATGTGCTATATGCCTTTGCTAATCTGTGATCGATCTCTTTGTCAATCTTGGCATCTGAGGAGATGATGCTTCCCAGGTAGGTGAACTGCTGAACGGACTTAAGCACAGATTTGCCAACAGCAGTGTGGGGATGATGGTGTTCATCCTGTGGTGCAGGCTGGTAAAGAACTTCCGTTTTCTTCAGGTTGACTTCCAGCCCAAACAGCTCTGCAGCTGTTGTGAAGCAGGGTGTTAGGCACTGCAGACCTGCTTCTGTGTGGGCAACAAGGGCAGCATCATCAGCGAAGAGCAGCTCACGGACTAGATAGTTTAGAGTCTTAGTGAGAGCCCTCAGGCAGCTTAAGTTAAACAAGCTACCATCACTACGGCAACGTGTGTGTGTGTATGTAATTTCTATTTTTTTAAAAAAATTTTCTGTTTCTTTTTTCTCTGTAGTTTTGTTGAAGTATATGTACTTTTTATAGTAGGCAGAAAAATCTTAATAAAAATTATGAAAGTCGAAAGGAATTGCTAGAGTTTAAACATGTAGGCACAATACTTAAATTATCAGCCTGCTTTCCTTGTGTTTGATTGCTGGGCATTTAAACTGAGATTCTTTAGCAAATGGCTGCTTACTCAGATAAAATATTTGGTCATGCTGAGACAACTGATCCCTAGTTTGTTTGGTTTTCTTTATTTTTATGGCTATCCCAAAACCCAAATGATTAATGCAAAATATCGAATGATTTTTTATATAATAAATTCTAGTCTATGATCATCCTAAAATGGCTAAATTGCTTTTGAGATGGACTTGCTTTTGAGTAGCGATAGTAGAAGGATTCAGCTGAAATCTATTAGCTGAACTGTAACTCTTCCGTAAAATCTTTGTTTTAAAATCAGGAAATGTATATTCAAGCATTATAGATGTAAATCTGTGAATTCTGCCAAACCAAGGCACTGCCTTGGACACTAGATCACTAGGGGGGAATTATCTATAGCTGTTAAGTAGAACCAGTGGGTAATGTTGACTGTTCTACAGCGTCAGCACTTGAACATGAATGGCATGAGATTGAAAGCCACAATTGCCAGCAACCAAGTTTCATCAAGATACTGTAGGCTGAGCAGGCAGGTGATCTGTGTGAAATGAGTAAAAAGTTAGGAAGTTAGGCGAATCAGTCTGCAAGTCTTGAGCTCAGAGAGGAAAACAAATCTGAGGAGATGATCAGATGTACTAAATACGGTGTTATCACGACGCCAGGAGGTCGCTAAAGGGCTTCCTTTTCAGATGACGTTGTTCTCGCCTCGTTATGCACCCATTCTGTTGCTGTTCCACCGGCACTTCTTTTTATTGATGGGAGAAGCTATCAATATATCCCCCATTCCATTTCTGTCATGGATGTTTGTGCAACTGAAAAGGTGCCCCATTTTGCTGGTGAGATCACAGCATCAATGGGAGGTCCTTGCCAGAACACTTCGTGGTGGGATCAGGACATCAAGGTTTTCCCTGGTTTACTTGGAAGTTTTAAAGTGTGTTTTTGTACTTGCTGTCATTTTTCCCCCACTGTAGTTTCCTTTTTATTTTTGAATTTCCTACACTTGCGTCTTCTCACGAGAATCCATGGGATTTCACTCCAGGAAGTGAAGGGAGCTCCATTAGAGCTCCTTTTACTCCTGGGCTGCCCTGTGGATGTGATAGAAGGTAGGTCTGAAAAGTTTGAGGTTTTTGAGGGACAGGACAGGAGCGGGAGAGGAGATTGTGGGACAGTTTTTTTTCATTCCTGTCTGATAATCGCCTGAGTTTGAAATCATTAGCTCCCAAACCAATGTGACACTTGTTTTCTCATCTCATCTCATCTCTCTCATCCACTCAGGTAGAATCAAATCTACATTTTGGAGTTTAGATATTAGAAGAATTGGATTTTATTAGTCCAGGGGGTTATCTTAATGGTCAAAATAATCTTCATAGAGGACTTCCGATGGCGAGGGCGTCGAGACAGGTCGGGTCTTTGGGAGCTCCGGAGACAGACCGCGAAACCCGGGATAAAAAACCTCCAAAAGAAACAGCTGTCAGAGGTGATTTTGCCTATGGTAATAGGCAAACGGAGGAGGCGGCTTGTGACCAGAATCCAAAGAAAAGTGTGCGAAGGAAAAGAACTTTGTATGCCAAAAGTACTTGGAAGGTCGACGCTAATCCTACCCGGGTGGAAGCCACCGCGCAAGCGGTAGAAGCGACGCCACCACTTTTAAGATATAAGCAACAGAAAGACTCTGCTGAAGTAAGCAATTTTTCTTTATCTACCATTTGAAACCTGCACGTACCGAGTTGTTTAACTCTATTAAATATACAGTGCAGAACCTTCGAGCGGAGAAACTCACAGGTACGCCCTTAAGAACTTTAGGACTCGCAAGAATCGCGATAGCGCTAAACGTCAAGGAAGGAAAGGAAGGAAAAGAAAGATACTCAAAGAGGATACAAAGTAACTTACTAACTCATAACTCACTAACTCTCTAAGGAATAAAAACTAAAGGGAAAAATTAAAGAGAAGATAAAGAGAGAAGACAGAGTAAGCGAGAAGATAATAGGTATCTAGGAAAGTGGGACGGAAAGAAACAAACACGAAAAGATACAAGGAAAACGAAAGTAAAAGGTATCGAATTGAATTAAGGAGGGGAGTGAACTTGGAAAGGAAGCGAGAGACTAAGAGAAGCTTAACAGACGGGAAAAGTGGAGAAGAACGAGAAACTGGCTGCAGGCTTCACAGAGACGAATAAAGAATATCATCTAGTGCCCTAAGAACGTGGAACGTAAGAGAAAAGAAATAGTGAAAAGTGAGGATTTGAACTGGAGGACAAGTGGGGGGAGAGTAGAAGAAGCCTAAAAGCGGAGGCAGTAGCTTTAAGAAGGAGTGTCTGTATTACAAAGAAATACAAAGAGGACGGTGCCCAATTCAGAAGAACAAAGTGAAAGAGAAGAGTGTGGGACCCGCGCAGGGAAGAAGTGATCAGAGAACAAAAGAAACCTGTGAGAGACTGAAGTGGGTCTGGTCAGAATAAGAGTAAAGTGTATGTAAAGTAAAGAAAAGTAGAAGTGTAAACAAAACTATGCTTAGAAAGCAGAATGGTGGACGGCCATAAACTAGAGGTTATTTAAAGGAATAGAGGGGAAAAGGAGGTGAAGCTTTCCTCAATGTAAGATATCCAGAGGAAAAATAATTTGAGTAAGGTTGAGAAAGTATAAGGGGGATATTTAACTAGAAGTGGGTAGCAAACTCGGTTGGAGTTTGGAGGCAAGTAGGAAGTTTGTAAAATTGGAGATATTATATTTGTATAAATAAGGCGACCCAAGACATCCCAGCATACGGAGGGGGGAAAAAATATAAAATATAGATTAAGACTGCAACTGACTTGGGTCGAAAAGTAGACAGGACATAAGATATAAGGTATACATCAGTCGCATATGGTGTAAGATTAATCTCAGAAAGTGGAGATAGAAACTTGGGTTTAATTTATTCTATATATTGACAAAGGATTAATGATTCAAAGTGTTTTTGGTTTATAGCTAATTTACACTTGCCTAATTGGGTACAATTTATAGTTATATATTGGTGTATTATTTATTTATATATAGTATATTATACTTTCCACATATATCATTGTATACAACTATATGTTAATATACTGTATATCTATACATCGTATAAGGGTACATAACATAGAAACTGTACTCAAAAGGTTCAAATAGAAATTTGGAGGGGATTCTTTGCATAAATAATAATTATACTTACTCACTCGAGGGGAAATATCTATATAACTATAAACAGTAAGAAGGGATACAGGGGTTACTAGATGGTAATAGTTTTGAAGGCCTAGAGGGATACATTACAAATATAGTCAATTACAAAATTATAGAAAAGTGGTAAGAGAGAATGCCAATCACAAAGAAAGGTACTGTGCAAACGCGAGCACAGACACAGACACAGGAGATTCGTAGATCCTCAATAGAGTTATCAACAAGAATAGGAGATACGAATACGTTGTTATTGCAAGAATTTAAAAAATTAAGTTTGGAACTAAAATCAGAGATGAGGGAAATGAAGGGAGAGATAAAACTAGATTTACATAAACAATTAGAGAAATTTGGTACTCAACTGGAGACAGTTACGAAAGATATAAATAAAATTGGCAAAGAGTTACAGGAACTACAAACAAAAACAGAGAATTTAGAAAAAAGAACTCAATTACTAGAAAAGAGATCAGAACAAGAGGATAATTTGAAGTTATTACAAGAAATAAATAAAAGAAAAAAATGCATCAAAATTAGAGGAGTAACGGAAATACATAATGAGGATTTAGCTACAAGGATAATCACGGCGCTAGCGGAATTTATAGGATGGAATTATGAGCAACTAGATTTAGAGATAGACAAACTGTTCAGAATTGATTCTTGGGTGGCAAGGAAAAACAACCTTCCACGAGACATAGTAGTTTACTTTGTTAGAGAAAGAGTGAGAGATATAATAATACAACAAAGTATTAAAGTAAATTTGAAAATAGAGGGCCAGGAAGTAAAGATTTATAAAGATATACCCTCAATAGTTTTAAAGAAGAGAAAGGAATATAATTTTCTAACCAGAGTTCTGAGAGAGAAACAGATAAGATACAAGTGGAATAAATTGGAAGGAATTTCTACTACATTTAATTCAAAAATATATGTAATAAATACCATACCCAAGGCAAAGAATTTTCTTGCAAGAGTACAAAAAGAATCTACAAAGGATGGAGAGAGGAATTAGAAACAGAATTAGGGAAAAAAAGAGAGAAGAGAGAGGGAGAGGAAAAAGAAGAGAAAAGGAATTACGAAAATAAGGGGGAAGGGAAAATAGTACAAGAGGCTATAAGAGAACAACGAGCTAAGAAAGGGAAAACAATTCACTTAGGAGTAGTCGAGAGAAACAATAGAGAACAAGGAAAATCAGATTTAGAAACAACAAGGAAGGGAGAGAAAGAGGAGGAGGAAGGTGAACTAGAAACAGAAAGGGAAAGTGAAGTAGAGGAAATAGAGAGTGAGCAGGAAGAAGGGATTGGAGAAATAGAGGACGAAGAAGAAGAAGAAGAGGAAGAGGAAGAGGTGGAGACAGAGTAGATAAGAACTAGGATTGATATTTTTTAGAAATGGAAGGGAAATTTATAAATTGGAATGTAAGAGGATTAAATAATTCATATAAAAGGCGACTGGTATTTCATTTCTTAACAAAACAAAAGCCGGATGTTGTATGCATACAAGAGACACATATTAGAGAACAAGATAAAAGATTGTTAGAAAATAAAAGGTTAGGGGGATTATACATGACAAGATATAACAAAAAAAAGAGAGGGGTCGCAATTTACGTAAACAAAAAATACGATTCAAAAGAAATATTCAATGACAGTGAGGGCTATTTTTTAGGAGTTGAGATCACTCTACAGAATAAAAAGATCTTATTAATAGGAGTATATGGACCCCAGGAAAATAAAGGGAAATTCTACACCAATCTCACAAAAGAAATTCTGAAACACGACTATGACAATCTAATACTTGCAGGGGACTGGAATGGCGTTTTTGACCTGGAGTTGGATAGGTTATCAAAAAAAGGGAGAAAAAGGAAAATACAAGGGAAATTACCAAATGAAGTAAGAGACATGATGGAATACTTAGCTATAGAGGACTGTTGGAGAACCAAACATGGCCTAGAAAAAGACTTTACATATTTCTCAGATTGTCATAAAACTTGGTCAAGGCTAGACATGTTTTTAATATCTAAAGTATTACTGAAAGAGGTAAAGAGAGTGGAAATTCTTCAGAGGGTGATATCGGATCACAGCCCGATAATTTTGGAGTTAGGCCTCAGAAAGAGACAATACAATTGGAAGTTAAACGACATAATATTAAAAAATGACACTTTGATAGAAAAAACAAAGCAGGTTATAAAACATTACTTTAAAGAAAATTTGGATAAAGGTATAACGGATGAAACTGTGTGGGAGGCAGGGAAGGCGGTACTAAGAGGACATTTTATAAAACAAGAATTTGAAATTAGGAAGAGCAGGCAAAAAAAGGGGGATAGAGCTTTAAGGAGCAAATTTGCGAAAAAGAAAAAGAATTAAAAATAAAACCTGATGATGAGAAAATAAGAAAGGAGTTGTCAGCTTTGAAGAAAAGATTAGAGGAAGACATGACACTGGAAATAGCCAGCAGAATGAAATTCATAAACCAAAGATATTTTGACCAGGCCAATAGGCCCGGAAAGTGGCTCGCATACAAATTGAGGAAAGAGAGAGAGAAAAAAGTAATCACAGAAATAAAAGTGGACCAAACGAGATATACAAAACAAAAAGATATACTTAAAATATTTAAGGATTATTACTCTATATTATATAGAAAGCAGGAAAAAGCGGGCGAATTAATTAAGAAAACTGAAGAATATCTAGATAAAGAAAAAATACCTAGGATCTCAGAAGAAGAGAAAGAAGAATTAAATAAACAAATATCAAAGCAGGAAATTAGGGAGGCTATAAGGAAGATGAAGATTGGAAAGGCTCCAGGCCCAGACGGTTTTTCGGTGTTATTTTACAAAGTATTCCTCGAGGATTTAATAGACCCATTATCCAGGCTGTTAAATAACATTAAGGAAGGGAAATGCCCTGACTCTTGGAGGAAGGCAAATATAATATTGATTCCGAAGGAAGGAAAGGATAAAACTACACCACAAAATTACAGGCCAATTTCGCTTCTAAACATTGATTATAAAATATTTTCAAATATATTAGCTGAAAGAATGAAAACAATTCTAAAGAATTGGATTCATGAAGACCAAAGCGGTTTCCTCCCAGGTCGACAAATAAAAGACAATATAAGAGTAGTAATAGATTTGATAGAATTTTACGAAAAACACAATGAGAAGAAACTGCTGTTAATTTTCGCAGACATGGAAAAAGCATTCGATAGCCTGGGATGGGACTTTATGTTAGCGGTGCTAAAGAGAATGAATATAGGAGAAGTATATTATGATTGGATACGTAAAATCTACAGTAATCAAGAAGCCCAAATTATCGTTAATGACGAAAAGTCAACCCCATTTAAAATAGAAAGAGGAACACGTCAAGGATGCCCTCTTTCACCTTTATTATTTATCGTAGCTATGGAGGTCTTGAATAGAAAAGTAAGACTAGATCATCAAATAAAAGGTTGGAGATGGAGAGGTCAGGAGTATAAGTACAAGGCTTACGCAGATGATCTGGTCTTTATATTGGAAGATCCAGAACAAAGCATTGACAAATTAAAAGAGATGATTGAGGAATTTGGGGATCTGGCAGGATTAAAGGTTAACAAAGAAAAAACAGTTATGATAACTAAGAACCTAAGGAAACATGAGGAACAGCAACTGGAAAAAGTAACAGGATACAAAGTGGAAAAGAAGACTAAATACCTAGGTATAACAATTACTAATAAGAACACAGATCTATTTGAAAATAATTATGTGAAGGTATGGTCAAAAATAAAAGAAGATTTGAAGAGATGGGATAAGTTGGAGATATCACTATTGGGAAGAATAGCATCAATTAAAATGAATATTCTGCCAAAGATGCTATTTCTATTTCAGAATATACCAATCATTACTAATGAGAAAGTAATGGAAACTTGGAGAAAAGATTTAACAAGGTTTATATGGAGGGGGAAAAAACCCAGATTAAAATGGAATCTATTAATTGATGTGAAAGAGAGAGGCGGTTTAGCATTGCCAGATTTACAAACTTATTACTACGCCAGCTCAATTTCATGGATTATGGAATGGATATCACTAAAGAACCAACGACTATTGACATTAGAAGGCTTCAATGCAAGGTATGGCTGGCATGCCTACCTGTGGCATAATAAAGCAATAACTCATAGAGAATTTGAGCATCATTATGTAAGAAAGGCACTGTTAAAAGTATGGACAAAGTTCAGAAGAAAATTATGTTTAAGAACACCGATGTGGCTATCCAATCACGAAGCATATTACAAAAGAGAAGATTTATATAAAGGACAATGGTTAACATATATAGATATACTAAAGAAAGAAGGCAATATTTATAAAATGAAATCATAAGAAGAACTGCAATTAGAAAATAAAGAATGTCACTGGTTGTTATATCGTCAGTTGTATGAAAAATTTAAGATAGATCAAAAAATAGACGGAATAGAAGTTGAGCATACAAAAATGGAAGAATTAGTTTGGGGTGAAAAGACTAAGATGATATCAAAGATATATGATATGATTCTGCAGATAAATTTAGAACAGGAATGTGTAAAACCTTATATGATAAAATGGGCACAAGATATAGGTCAAGAAATACACTTAGAGCATTGGGAAAAACTTTGGGGAAAGAATTTCTTATTTACAAGAAGTTATAACTTAAAGGAAAACCTATATAAGACAATGACAAGATGGCATTTGATACCAGTTAGACTGGTGAAAATATATCAGAATATGTCTAACCAATGCTGGAAATGCCAGAAAGCAACAGGGACCCTATACCACATTTGGTGGAGGTGTGAAAGGGCAGAAAAATTTTGGGGGAAAATAAATAAAATAATCAGTAAAATAATTAATATAGATTTTCCTTTAAGCCCAGAGATCTATTTATTGAATATGTTTTACAAATTGGACAAACAAACTCAAAAAAAATATTGGAGACTTTTATCATATATGACAACAGCAGCCAGACTATTGTATGCAAAGTACTGGAAATCTTCAGTGATTCCATCAACAGAGGAATGGTTAATTAAACTACAAGAAATGTGTGAAATGGATAAATTAACTATTATTCTGGATGAGAAGAAAACAGCTAAAGATCTGAAAGAATGGGAAATCTTAACTCCCTTATGGAAAGAAAAATGGGGAAAAGAATACGTAAATAAGCTAGATCTGTAAAACAGAGAATATAAGGAAGTTAAAGGAGATTAAACAGAAATAAATGAGTAAACATGAATTCTAAAAGGGTAAGAAATTGTGAAATTATCAAAATGGCTAGAAAAAGAAAGAGAGGAAGTCAAAGGTGTGAAAGAAAAAGGTTGAAAGAGGAATAGAGAGTGAAAGGAAGAAAGAGGGATGAGAGGTTAGAGAGTAGGGACAGTGGAGTTCGTCGAGATTATAAGTAAATATACATACATATATATATATATATATATATATACATATATGTAGATGTACGTGGATATATAGAGGTATAGATTGTATAGGTCTTGGGTGGTGATATGGAAAAAAAGAGAAATGTGTATTTTATTTTGTATTTTATTTTTGTTTTTTTAAGGTATGTGTGTTTGAAATGAAATTAATAAAAAATATATATTAAAAAAAAATAATCTTCATAGAATTCTCTTGGAATCCTACCTGTCCTAATGGCATTTTGCATTGGATCACAGGATTCAGAAGGGGGGGCAAATCCACCATAAACTTTGTTGGAAAAGCCTTTGTATTTTTTATGTTGGAAAAGCCTTTGTATTCCCTGTATTTTTTTAAAAGCGTACAGAATGTGCATTTCTGCTCGTTTAGATAATCAGATTCTCATTCATTCACATTTGCGATAAAAGTGGAAGTGGAAGCTGATTGGTCAGACAAAGGAAAGTGGCGGAGCTTACTAACAAGACAAGCACCTGGAATCGCCAGCTTGGATTTTTGTTTTAATGAGTAAGCAATCATGCAACAAAACATACCTTTTCTTTTCTTTTTTAGGTGGAATATCTCACTTTCATACCTTAGATTTGCTTTTTTTAAAAAATACTGTTCAGTGGCAGCAACTGGAGACAATAAAAGCATGAGTAATTCGTGCTCGTCATCTTGATTCACAAGCATGCCCATTGGGACAGCAAAAGCAAAAATCATGCCTGTGATTTTGTCAGCAAACTGTTAAGACAAATAGAAGTTTCAAATTTGTGTTAGTGTGCATCAATCCACATTTTCCCCCTTGTGTAGACAGGCCCCAGCTCTTCTTTCTGAGTTTTACCCTTTGGGACATATCCCTTGTGACAACAAAATGACTTTTTTCTTACACAGTGTTATTTCTTTCTTTCACATGAGCCTCAATACAAAGAGTCAACAATATTCTGAACAAAACTGGAGTTGTCTGTGGTCATAGAGAAACTGTAATTATACTTATTTCCACTTATTGCTGTTGGGGGGGGGGGGTTCAGACAAAATGTCAGATAATAATTCAACCCTCAGTTAACTCTTAATAGCTTTGTGTGGAATGTGTATGGGATTCATATCACACAAACCAGAAATAGTTTTTCAACTCAGTGCCCATTTAATTCTACAGTATGATAATAATGGTTAATGTTAAACAGATTTAAAATATTAAGGAGCACATCAGCAAATATGTGGCTAGCCAAAGTTCAGTCAAGGAATTAATACCAGAAGATTCTTAAGGAAAAATGATAGTTACAAGGATTGCCTCTGAGTGTTCTTTTGGAAAGTAGGCTTTCCATGGGACAGACTCTGAAAAGCATGGTTGTTCTGGTTAAATTGGGATAGCTGGACGGCATATAACAGGAATAAGTCAAATAAAGCAGTGAATTATTTAACATATATCCTCCCAAGGGTGGGTAATCTATAGTTCACCAGGTCTTGCTGTACTACAACTTCTGTTATCAATGTCCATTGGTTATGTTGGCTTGGACTGATGGGAGGTATAATAAAATGTTGAGGGCCATGCTTTCCCCACCACTGCCTTATACTGATGGCATTCTATTTTTAATAGTGTAGATCTTCATGTAGACCAAATGGCACACACTATGCACAAGACAAGCATCAGCAACCATCATAAGGCACATTATCAACAGGCATGGCAAATTCCTAATATTTCCAGAAATTGTTTGGAGGAAGCCCCTCCATTGGGAAAAAGAGCCCGCTAAGTATTGAACGTGCTTAGTGGCTCTGGAAAGGTAGTGATCAAAAAACAAGGGAAGAATAATGAAATGGAGCATGCTGGAAGTAGCATAGCTAGCTGGATGGATGGAACTGTGAACAGGAGAGCTCTGCACTGTCACATTGTTTGCATGTCTCAATTGCAGTACTTCATTTGTGTACATATAACTGAGACACCTTTTTAGTATGCAGCACTTCACATATACAGCATGTTCTGCTGCTTTATTAATACAGTTCTTAATGACGCACCACAGAGGGGAAAATTTAAAAAAACAAATTTGCATTATTTATTAGCTCTCCAGCAAATTTTATTCCACATGACTTTAGGAATTACAGTATATATTTAAAGATGGTGTAGCTTAATGGAAGAAAATGCTTTATGCAAATACAGTTGTCCCTTCATATTCACTGGGGTTTGGTTCCAGGACCCGCCGTGAATACCAAAATCCATGAATACTCAAATCCCATTATATGCAATGGCATAGCAAAATGGTGTCCCTTATATAAGATATAAGGGCAAAATCACGGTTTGCTTTTTGGATTATTATTTTTTTAAGAATATTTTCAAGCTGTGAATACTTAAATCCGTGGATACGGAGGGACAACTGTAGTTATACATGGTGCTTTTAAAACATTGTCCAGTATTCTCCATCTGCTACTTAGTTAAGTATATTTTAACTAAGTAACCTGTCTTGGTATGGCCCGCTAAACCTGACAGAAATGCCTGGTAAAATAGGTTGCAAAAGGTGTTACAATTGTGGCAGTGGTGTCATAATTGTGACTAAGTAGCGATTGCGAGTATGAAACAATTATGAATGAATAAATCTAGGCAACTGTTCCATATTTCCAGTCAGCATTTAGTCACACTGTGCCATGTCACTGTGACACTGTTGCTTTGATCATAACTCTCCCTCCATCACACACACAACTACTCTACCGTGCATCAGCTACATGGGGAGATGGAGGTCTATTCTGCTGGCGAACAGAGCACAAGTGAATGACTTTTCTTTGGGGCTGGGGGAAGTCAGGCCATGAGAGTAAAACTTTCTGTTTTAAAAGTCTTTTGGAATGAAATGGAAAAGCAACAAGAAGGGGGGGGTGTCATTTCTGGCCTCCTTGGGAAGGGAATTCCAGAGTCTAGGGGGCAGAAGGCTCTCTCGCATCCCCCACAACTGTGCTTGTGACAGTGGTGAGACTGAGATAAGGGCCTCTCCTAATAATCTCGGGGCCTGGGCAGACTCATATAGGGAGATATGGTCTACCAGATAGCCTGAACCTGAGCCATATAGATTATAACTAGCACTTTGATTTGTGCCCAGAAACAAACTGGCACCCAGTGGAGCTGTTTTAATAGGGCTCTGTAACCTGCCCCAGTTAATGGTCTGGCTGCACCTCTTTGGACCAGGTAGAGTTTTCAATCACTCTTCAGAGGTGGTGCCAAGTACAGCATGTTACAGTAGTTCAAATGGGATGTAACTAAGGCATGTACCACTGTGTCCAAATCTAGTGTCTCAAGGAACACGTGCAGTTGTTGCACAAACTTTAAATGTGCAAAAGCACTTCTGGACACCACAGAAGCCTGGGCCTCCAGGTTCAAAGCTGAGTCCAGGAGTACACCCAAACTGCAAACTTATGTATTCAGGTGGAGTGTAAAGAGTGTAACTCCATCTAACACAGGCTGAATCCTTATTCCCTGATCTGCCTTTCAGCTGACCAGGAATACTCCTGGTACCTCTGTCTTGTCTGGTTTAAGTTTCAATTTGTTTGCTCTCATCCAGCCCATTACTGATGACAGGCACTGCTTTAGGACCAAGACAGCCTCCTTGGATTGGGGTGGAAAGGAGTAGTAGAGTTGGGTATCATCTGCATATTGGTATTTGGGTCATATGAAGTGATGAACAGTTTCTGTTCTTGAGAAAAAAATCTGTAACTATGCTATTATTTCAGACAGAACTCAGGTTGAACAGTCCTCTGGTTGCATGGTAGCTACAGCTTCATAGATTCAATTTTTCTATCTCAGTGGACAGACAAATTTGGGTCTTAGATCCACCAATCTGTCACTAGCAGCCATCCAACTCTAAGGCAGTGGTGAAGCATGAACTAATCACAACATAGGGTACTGCACCATATCCATATTACTTAAGTGCCAGTTGGTTAAATAACACAGCATGCAGCATTAAGGGCTTTCCATGCAAATCAATCAATCAATCAATCAATCATGCTGGGGAAGTGTAGCTATTAAGGATATGGTGTGTTGAACATAGAAAGCCCATAACATTGCTTGTTAAACCAAATGTTTTCATTAAATTAGATGTAAATATAAATGGTCTAAATTTTTATGGTGTGTCAGAATGCACCTTGCAGTACTTCCTCTGGAATGTGCTGGCCAGTAACAAAGCTAGGTTTTCATGGATGAGTGCAGTTTATGTTTTCTTAAAATAAGGCTCCTAACAGGACACATTTCAGCCCCCTCTAATCATTCATAATGGCTTCTTTTTTAAAAGGTTTGGTATTGAATAACCTTCTCTACATGAGCAGTGGAAGTAACCTTGACACTAATCATAGGGTGAAATAAAAAAAATTATGGAGGACACAGTTCTTTGATTTCTCTTAGATCTTGTGTCTCACAGACAGACCCATGAATGAGGAGGATTTTAGAGGAAAACAGACTAGGTGACAGGAAACAGGAAGCTCAGGGGGTAAGAGAGAGAAATGAGAATCAGCACACAACATAGGAGCAAAGACATACATAAGAACAAGACATTTATGTGTGTCACTTAGAAAAAATATCTTAGAAAATTATTTCTCTAGACTGTTTCAAAAGAGGGATTGTGTGCAGATTACTATATCATGTTGCCTATTATTTTCTTTGTAAATATAAGATTTTGTAATCTTCTTTCTAGTTAACCATGATAACATTTGTATAATGGCTTCTTTACTGAATCATGTGTATTTTCAGTGTTTGGAGTTTAGCATTTGCCATGTACGTGTAATGTGTAAGTTAGTGATTTGTCCCAGAAAGAAAAATACGGTAGATAACATGGATGATATTATGAGTATATACTAATTTTGAAAATTAGTTTATTTTCTAATTCTCCATTGCATATGCCCAGTATCTTCTCTGTAATTCCCAGTCTTCAAAGAGCATGTTTAAAGGTTTTTGTAGCTTTCTATGGCACTGAATGTTCTCTCATCTTGCCCCAGTTGCTATAGTAATTCATTTTCCATTGGCCCTTTTCCTTTGTTGGATCTGGAAAAAAATCTATCAGTAAGACAGGCATGGGTAATTAGTTCTCACAGAAGTGGGAATTGGAACCATGTAAACATCTGCCATGTCCTGGGTCATGCTAGTAAATTGTGTCCCATAAATATTCAGCTCTGGAAACAGATATATAATAGTGGTTCCCTCCCTTTATGTGAAGGTTAATTTTTGTCAGTGACTTTAAGATGTATAGTTGTCAAAATGTTCAAATAGGAGCATCATAGCCTTGGGGGGAAACTGTGCAAGCTTTCTTATTGTAGTTGCTTAAAATTGTGTGTGTATTCTTTTAAAAACATTGTTATTTCAAATTCTTCCAAATTTCATTCTCTTTGCTTATTTGTATAGGTTTTGTCCTGATCATAGCACCTTCACTGTTTGGGTCAGTCAGTACTTCTTGATAAATGCAGTCTACACATATCTGACCCAACACCCATGCTACTTTTTGTTAATGATGTTGGAACAGTACATTATTAAGGTTCTTCATTTGCTCCAGCCTTTTAAGCCAATGTAGGCTATCACAGCTAAGCCAACATCGTTAGAGACCCCCTCTCATATTTGCTTAGAGCAGGAAAAGGCAAGTGTGGCCCTCAAGATGTGAGATTGCAGCTATCATCAGCCCTAAGTAGCATTCTGTGCCTAGTTTGGGGTGGGTGGTTGGTGGGGAGATTTGATCATAGAATCATAGAGTTGGAAGAGACCACAAGGACCGTCTAGTTCAAACCCCTGTTCTGCAGGAATATTTCTACTTCTACATGTCACATTCCTCCAATTGTCTACCTAGATTGGAAAAGGGTCTAACTAGGTTTCTATAGTCAGATATGAAATTACACCACCCACTGAGATCTCTCAAGGACCCCAGCAAATCTCAGTGGATCTTATAATCATTTCACATCTGGATAGAGGGACATACCCATCTCTTCTTTCTCCTACCAGGCTCAAAACAACCATAAAGAGGAGTTGCATTGGCTTTATGGTAAATCTGGGGAATGTTGAATGGCCAGCTGTAGCATAGATCTGTATGCCGAACTACTACGCTGTGCTGAGCCATACAAGATTTTGGCCTAGGAATATTTCAGAAATACGTATTGTAAAGTTAAATGTTAAATATATGGCAAATTGCATCCATATATACACACACAAATTGTTACTTTAGGTTTGTTTGGTTTTTTTGTTTGACATATACTAGTTTCCTCTCTGACAGCACACCACCTTGACTATAATTCTGTGTGTCAAATTAAATCCTCTAACAGCACTCTTCCTGTGCTGGATTAAACCTTGGAATCTTCATTTGCTGTCACCTTAGTTTTCGTGGTCTATGGTTTGTACTGAGTTACTGAATGAGGAATGCATTATCCATATAGCCCACACCTTCATCTGCTTGTGGTACATCAAAGAACTTTTCATCCTGGTAAAATGAGTAATTACACTAGAGATTTCAACATTGCTGCTTGCTTTCAGAAATCCATTAATTCTATGCTGAAGAAGGCATGACTTGCCAGTTATATATAATACTACCGTATGCAGATTGAAAATACATTTTGGACCAAATATGTGGCAGTGAACAACAAGCCCAACATCCCAATATCTCTCCCAGCAAGGAGAGATATTTGTTCTGCTTCTATCCATGTCCATTTTAAAGCAAAAGGCCAGAGGCTGATATGAGTAATTGTGGAAGAGGTGAGTGATTGTGGAAACCCCAGTGTTGATCTAGCCTACTTAGATCAGCCCAGACAACCTAATATTCAAAGAAATAGCTTTTAAAAAAACTAATCAGATTACTATCAGCCTTCTCAGGCAATGATGATATTTGTAAAACATCATGGCGGAGGGGATCTAAACCTAAGGAGCAACAGTATTAATAACTATATCAGAATTACTCTTTCTTTTTAAAAATAACTCTGATCCATATTCGAAAACCTGTTCAATTAGGCCACTTTTATTATTATATTTTAGGCCTTCATGGATCTCATAGTTTCTTTTCCTTATTTTCATCTTTCTCAATTCCTTCTTTTCCTTCTTTTCATCTTCTTCCTCTTTGGAATGGAATGGAGTAAGGAATGTCATTTTTGGTTATAGCCTTTCTCCCTTCTCTTGACAGCTATGTAGTGAGTTAAAATTTGGGGTATGAACAGGTTTATATACCTGGATGTAGAAGTTGTGCATGGGCGGGGGGAGTGTGCAAGGGGATTACAGGAAGAATAGAATTTACCTGGGGGGGGGGGAAATCATAGGAATATTTATTCAAGATTCCAGAATGTTGAGAAAATAAATAAACAAACAAAAAAACCCCAAAAATTTCTTAAAGCGCTAAAGCAGCCTTTCCCAACTTGGGAGTCTTCAAATGTGTTAGATTACAATGGCCATGCTGTTTGGCGATCATGGGATTGTAGTCCAACAGATGTGGAGGACAAGGAGGGCAACAGGTTGGGGAATGCTGCAGTAGGCACGCCTTTCTACATTGAAAACTTAACCAGATTAATTTTCATCGATTTCTTCCAGAGGTAAGAGACCTTCCTCCCCCACTGCCTCTCTCTCTGGTGCCATCCATAATTGTTAAGATTCGTTATAGAACTACATTCTTACCTTACAGTGGCAAGAGCTAGGCCTTGGCAACTGAACCAGGCTTCGTTTTATAGAGTAAGTGGACACCATGAAGGAAACCACATGAGGCCACTGTTGTGCTCTGAAGGGTTGTTGGTAAATAGGACACCACACTTCCTTTCCAGCCACCCAAACATTTAGCCTCATTTCCCAAAATCAGACATATTTTTTTTAATGGGGCAAATAAACCACAAAAAATTAAAATAAAATAGGTTGATGCAGTGGTGTGTTCTCCTCAGCCCCCAAGTATTGCTTTAAGTGGGGGAGGGTGTCTGCTGTTTATGGTGGTGAGATGCCTATGAGTGTTTCCCTTCTTTACTGGTCTCTCCTCTCTCCCATTCCAACTCCTTGTTTGGCATTATGATTTCTCATAGTCTCACAGGAATGATCTGCTATGGCAGGGCAATGGCACAAGTCACAACTCACTACATCTGCAGTGCTCACCTCCATAGAAACAATGCACTTAAAGCAGGGGATTCAGCAGACAGCAGAAGAAACAGGTTTTCCAAAGCAGTTATGTATGCTTAAAATTGCGAATTAAAACTGAGAAACTGGAGTGTTACAATTTGACAGAAATGTAGAGTAGCAGTACAGCTGCTCCCAAACATTAAAGTTAAATGCAGGTCTGCATGGGAGAAGTGGGGCAAGATATAACTGACATATAGTCTTCCCACCCCCATTTGACCCTCTACTCCATCCCCTGCCAGCAGTACATTTTGATCACTTTATTAGGGAAAGCTCTGGACCCATTTTGTATCCATCTGCTAAGGCCAGGAAAGTGATTATGTGACAATAATACATTCAACATCAAGATGCTCAGCCATGTTTACTCTCCCTCCTCTCATGATTGATAGTTTCCATTCTCTTTCTGCCAATATTACCTTTTCACCTCTTCATAAGCAACATGTGGGTGTAGGAAAAGGAGGGAGGGAGGTCTTACATTGAACAAGGTGGTGACAGCCAGTGTGGAGGAAAAGCAGGGCATATTTATTTAGGGAAAATGTTACAAGGCACAGGCAGTGTTCATTTTCAATAATGGCATCTTGTCTCCACCCATTTGGATTGCAATTGCAGAAAAAAGTAGGTGGAAGTTAAGTTGCAGATGGGGTTGGACTAGAAGGCCCTTGTGGTCTCTTCCAACTCTATGATTGATTCTGTGATTCTATGATTCTGTGTTGCCAACAAACTGCGGGTACCACCTCAAGGAAGTCCTCATCTGGTTTCCCCCTATATCTAGCAAAAGAAGTAGCAGAATCTCTACATGGCCACATGGTGGACAAGAACTGATTGACTAGGTGATTTCTAAGCAAGGAAGAACTCCCTTCTTTCTGCCCCATTTCTGGTAGAATTAAAAAGAGAAGTGATGCAGGCAAGCTAGAAGCAGCAATGAGGCAAGGCAGATATTGGCCTGGCTTCACATTTTTTGAGATACAGTGCTCACAAACAAGGCTCTCTTTGGTTTTATTCTGCTCATTGTATGGTTTATAGAGGATTAGATTTGTTAAAAAGTAATAGATCACATATCCTGATGGTAGCTTTTCAAAGAAAAATTCTTAGGCCCATATAGCAAGTCTCAAGGTGCGAAAACTTGTCCTGAGTAACATACAGTGTCGCTGTCTGTCTCTTTCTCTTCCCCTGCCTTCCAGCTTTCCCCTATTGATTGAATCAAAAATTGTATGGAATCTTGGCCTTCTGTAGGAGCACCACAGAACATAACTCCTCTCTCCCTCCATTTATCAATAACCAATGCCTGCAACAAGTGCTGATGACCTTTGTTGTCAGCATTTTCATTCTACTTCTTTTATTTTTCTTCGGTTTCTCTTTTATCCACAGACACCAGAAGAGGGTGCCTCTACGTCAATCTATGCAGCTGTTTCACCGGAGCTAGAAGGAGTTGGCGGCTGCTATCTTTACAATGAGCAAAGGACAAAATCTGCTGATGTTTCCTATGACGAAGAGCTGCAGAAAAGACTCTGGACAGAAAGCTGCAAACTTGTTGGGATTCCTGATCTGGTGCCATAGAAGTCTCAAAAAATTAGCCACCATGGCTTGCTGTGCAAATACAAGATGTCTCACCCACCTCTGCTATGCAGCAGCATCACTCACAATTCCGGAATTCACTGTTTAGTCACATGGGCAAATGTGAACTTTGTCTGAGCTACCAGTCTTGATAGTGGATGGTGGTGGTGGGCAGACTATTCCCAACTAGAATTGTGTGTATGGTGGTTTTGAATTTTACCATCCATTTTGTAACCATGATGTTTCAGTCTGTGATTAAAAAAAAAACAACTTTAACCTTATATAGAGTGAAAGGGTTTTCTTTAATAGTAATGAAAAAGGCAGGCCTTTGTGGCTTAAACTTATACAATTTATGGCCTGCCCTTCAAAGTCTAGGCATTTAATCTGATCTCCAGCAACTAGAGAAAACTGGAACTCCTCTCCATTCAAGCATCTTTATTCCTGTGAAAAGCTTTTAAGGACAGTGAGCAGTACTTTATTTCATGACCACAATGGCCAGAACCCAAAGCTTGAAAGTGTTACTTTTGGGGACAACAACTCCCAGAATTCATCCTACCCATACTGCAGGGGGAATTCTGGGAGTTGTCATCCAAAAAGAAAAAAATCCAAGTGCTTTTGGGATCCTTAGTCCTGAGCATGTCCAGAGGAACACCCTTTTGAATGGCAAACTCACCATTCCAAATAGCAGTGAAAGACAAAGACAAACCTCACTAGGGCATATGGAACTAGTTGTTTGGTTCTTTATATTCAGACCATATTAAGTACTTTATAAGCAGTATGTAGTAGTTTTTAAAAAAACCTAATTCCAGTGTTGTTTATCTGTTTATAAGTGCCTGTATTTATAAATGCCAGCATCTATGAGATAGGATTTTCTCAAGGAAAAAAATGCATTAAAAGCGTGCTATTTTCTGGATGTATTCTCTTGCTCTACTTACCTACAGGTGAAACACAAGCTTAGATGTTAATAATATGGTACTGTTTTAAAAGAAGGGTTGCTAGTTAACCATGTTTGCATGATGTGTTTCTGTATTTTTTTACAGAAAGGTTGCATTGCTTTTGCCATGGTTTTAGAAATCACAAATGAAACTCTAGGAAAAGTACCCTCAAACGTTAGAACTTTCTTTTTTACAGGATTTACTATGTGATCTTGTGTGAATTCTACCCATGTTTAGAACTATAAACTTAAAACGCAGTCCTCCAAGCCAGGTGATGCAGGTATCTGTGTTTTTACAGGATGGAAAAGATTGGGGTAATGCAAAAAAGAAAGAGAGTAGACTGTGTTTGATCTTTGGGTTGGTTCGACTTTGTGTGTGTGTTCATGGAGATCATAGTGCCAGTACTGCTAAGCTACTGACTCTCCCCAACATGGTTCATTGTATTTGTTGAGGATCAAGAGATGGATCCAGGTGTTTTTCTGCAACACACACAGGGCACACGGGGCTTGTCTATACGATGGGAAAAGAAGCAGATTGCTCTGCAGTAATGCCAATTCTCAGCAGCTGTGATTTGTCTTTTTTGCAGGCATAAGCTTCGCATGCCTGTGGATCCAGATGGTGGCCATGAGTGAATTACTCATGTTTTTACTTACCACAATTTGCTGCTGCCAAACATGTTTTTTAAAAAAAAAAAAAAAAACTATTTCCAAGGGCAAGAGAGCAATATTATGCCTTTACAAAGAAGAAGAAAAATTATCACCTTAGCGCTCACTCGCTAATGCAAAAATCCAACATGGTGGTTCCAGGTGCTTGTCTTGTTAGCACGCCCCATCCCCCCATGCTTGTCCAGTAAATCAGCTTTGTGCTTCCACTCATATGGAAAAGTGAATCAATTCACATTGCTTGTTCCAATGAGAGAGGATGTGCATTCCTTCAGCTGTTTAAAAAAAAAATTCCAGGAAAAGCCACAAATGCTTTTCCTTCTGAGTTTTTGGCCCCCTTCCTTCTGAATATGGTGAAATGATGTGGGATGCCATTAAGACAGCTCGTATTTTCCTCTCATTCCATGAGGAGTATTTTTGCTGTTTAGACAACCCACAGATAACTAAACCCCAGGGATAGGCATGGTAGTAGGAAAAGGGGAGATTATGGTTTGGGAACAAACTTACATATAGATTCTGTTTTGGTACAAACTGAATTTCAAGGTCCATGTTTTAGAGTTTAAGAAAGATGACCTTCCAGCAATTTACTTTAGATTGGGGCTAGCACAAACCCAAGTATCTTCTCTAGAACTAGCAGTTACAGCTCAGAGACTAAAAATGTAGGACACTGAAGGCTGGTTGAAGGTACTGAGAATTGTCTTTCTGATATCGTTATTGCTCAGGGCTAAACTAGACTAGATTTCAGTGTGTCCTTACAAACAGCATCAGCGGGGGAGCTGATAATTTTCAGTATTTATTATTTATTTATTTATTAGATTTATACCCTGCCTTTCTCCCAAGAAGGGACTCAAGGCGGCTTACAACAACTAAAAAATACAGCTAAAATTACAATTTACCAAAAAAAAGCATTGAATTAATTTCACATAATTAAAAACACAACATGAATTAAAAACAAAATCAATAAAAATGCAACATTAAAAACAATTTTTAAAAACCAGCACACCAATTAAAATTCACTTCTCAAACGCCTGCTTAAATAAAAAGTCTCACAGCCAACATGGAAGACAATGTAACCCTCTCCTGTTATGACCCAGAGAAAATTCCTCAAGTAAAGGTTGGATTTAGTGTGCTCTTAATATGGCTAAAAGACTCATACTCCAAAGTTGTAAAGACTAATATTCAGCATCCACCATTCAACAGTCAGAAGATACTTCTGCTTTAGCCACACATGAATGAGGGTTTTTTTACAGATGTCAGTTCCAAGATCTGAATCCTATTGCTAATCCAATTTAGAATTGACCCATTAAATCAATGGAGCTTATGAAAGTGTTCACTTAGCTAGTTATCATTGATTCAGTGGGTATTGTCTAGTTAGGGCTATCAGTTTGGTTTTAGGCCCAAGTAATTTTTTTCTCCTTTAATATATGGTCAGCTTGTATTACCTGGTTGTATCCTATAATTCCTTCCCCCCTCCCCCCATTTATATTTTTTAAGTCCTAAAGGAAAACATTTTTGCAATGAAATCTTGGAATTTTTGTCTCATGCAAACAGATACCTTCAGATGAGGGGCTTTCCTCTGGATAACAATAGGTCAGGACAGGGCCAGTTTAAGGAATTTTGGGGGCCCCTGCAGTGCTTTAATTTGGGGCCCCCATATGTTTATCTCAGGTCAATGTAACCTAACCTATTCACATTACAGGATGTTCAGATTACAGTAGGACCCCCGTATCCATGGATTCATGACCCATGGGACACAAAACAGCAACCTACCATAGAGTCTTCCTAGAAAATGTGTCCTCTCTAGCCATCTTCTAGGTCCTCCAAGGCAACAGTATAGTATTTTAAACCAGAAGTCCCATTACTTTCAATGGTGTTCACTATTATCCACGGTTTTCAGTATCTGGTGTCCCCCCCCCAGAACCAATCCCCAGTGGATAAGGGGAGCCTACTGTATTACATAATTTGCCACCAATAATTTAGTTTAGCAATTAATGTAATGCTGTAGATTTACTCAAAGAAAAGAAAGAGTGGACTATAAACTGAACATGAATTAGCAGTGTGATGCAGCAGCAAAAAAAAAAGCCAATGCGATTCTAAGCTGCATTAATAGGAGTATAGTGTCTAGATCAAGGGAAGTAATAGTGCCACTGTATTCTGCTTTGGTCAGACCTCACCTGGAATACTGTGTCCAGTTCTGGGCACCACAATTCAGGAAGGATATGGACAAGCTGGAACGTGTCCAGAGGAGGGTGACCAGGATGGTGGGAGGTCTGGAAGCCATGCCCTATGAGGAGCAGCTTAGGGAGCTGGATATGTTTAGCCCGGAGAAGAGAAGGTTGAGAGGTGACATGATAGCCATGTTTAAATGTCTGAAGGGATGTTATACTAAGGATGGAGCAAGCTTGTTTTCTGCTGCTCCAGAAACTAGGACATGGAGCAATGGGTTCAAACTACAGGAAAAGAGATTCTACCTAAACCTCGTTAGGAAGAACTTCCTGACACTAAGAGGTGTTTGGCAGTGGAATGCACTGCCTGGGAGTGTGGTGGAGTCTCCTTCTTTGGAGATTTTTAAGCAAAGGCTGGACGGCCATCTGTTGTAAGGACTTTGATTGTGTGTTCCTGCAGGGCAGAAGCCAATTGGATGGGATGGCTGTTGGGGTTCCTTCCAGCCCTATGATTCTAGGCTGCATTCAGAGCCTGGGAAAGTTACTTGTGGAATACACCTCCCAGAATCCCCCTGCCAGCACCCTTCTCAAAGTCTGGTTGCATTGTTCCTTTTCCAGCATTCTCTAGCCCAGTGGTACTTAACCTGGGGTCCGCGATGGCCTCACAGGGGGTCTTTAAAGGCTTGAAGGTGCTAGGCCTACCTCCTCCCTGTAGTGGAGCAGCCACGTGACAGGAGCCAAGGCAAAGGCTGGCTGACTTGGCCTGCACATTGCCATTCAATCGACTCCAGCCACAAACTTGCAGGAAGAAGCAAGAGCGCCTCTGAGGGAACGTTTAATGGATGGTTTAATTATATTGTTGTTGTTGTTGGCTATTATTATTAGCTATTATTATTAGGGTTTTAAATCTTAAGTCTTGGGGCAACAAAATATATTTAAAGTTGGTCCCTGGTAAAGAAAAGGTTAAGGGCCACTGCTCTAGGCCAATGCATCTCACTTAACACTAATGGGATACTAGTGTGTTTAGTGACAACAATAAAACCATTGTTCCCAGTAACATTACTCCAAATTTTTTATTTATAATCTTTATATTCTGTTAAAGGAGCTAGAGTGTTGTAGAAGTTTTAGCATTGCACTATGACTGTGGAGACCAGGGTTTGAATCCTTACTCAGCCATGAATACCCACTGGGTGACCTTGGGCAAGTTACACTCTTTCACACCCCCTTTGAACAAACCTTGCCTAGAAAACTAGGTTCGCCTTAGTCAGAAGTGACTTGAAGGCACATAGGCAAACACACACAAATTCCTTTTGCAGGTTGAGCTCAGTTGGCAGCAAGGGAAGGAAGCTGAGGAGAAATGGGGGAAAGGGAGTGAGGGAGGGGACAAAACCCAGGACATGTTAAGAGCAGCTGGAAAGATGGGCTGCAGGGGATCTATGTGGAAGGAAGGAAGGAAGGAAGGAAGGAAGGAAGGAAGCCCTTTCTGACGAGAGAGCAGGGGAGAAAGAGAAGAGAAGACCCTCACACTTCCTTTCCCCTCCCCTCACACACACACTCACCCCTCTTGGACACACACCTGGCTGGCTTGCCTTTTGAGGATCCTGAGAGCAGCCACAGGGAGGGCAGCTACTTCTTTCTCTTTCACTTTTTAGTTTGGGAGACACTTTGTTGTTTTTTCAAAGGAATAGGGGGGGCTCTGGCTGTGTAAGTCCCCCTGCAGATGCTGATTTGGCAGTATGGTTAAGCCGGCCCTGGGTCAGGAAAGGGTTAGGTTTACCACTCCATGACCACTGTGATCCATTTAAATATGAGCCTGGCATTCAATGACATTCTCCTTTAGCCCTCAAAGAATGGCTGTTTCTGGAGAGAGTTACTGTTAAACTGATTTAAGTCAGTAATGCAGCTGTACCTATAGGCATTGATCATTTTTAAAAAAGTACTGTCAGTTTACTGCATGATGAACTTTCATCCATTCAGTGAGTGAAGAGATTAATAGAAGGACTGATTATGAATAACCAAACAGCAGTTGATTAATTTTTTTTACAGTTTCTACAATTCATTTACAGTTTGAATACTACTATTTTTCAACCATGGGAGGCCCTTCATAAATTAGCAACAGAAGTAATCATTCTCTGAGACATTTTTTTTCCAGGGCTGAAGTAAGATTTGCTCCTCCAAGGAGGCCCAGAGAACAGCCATTGCCACTGTATCATCAGCACTGTCCCTCCTTCACCCCACAGAGAGTGAATGAGTACCTCACTCATTTACCCTCTGCCTCACTCACATGTTCTTCTCCCCTTCAACTTCCTCCCCTGTATCATCTGACTTGCCCTCACTCACATCAGTTGCTTCCTTCGCTTTTTCTACCTGTACTCTGTGAATGGCAACACAAGCAGTTAACGGTATGTCCATGGAGCCATCCAGGCAGTGCTGGGACTTTGAGGAAGATGTACACCTGGTGCCTCTCTCTGCCTCATCAACCCTATTGCTCATTGTGAAATGTTGACTATTTTTTCTCCTTCACTGGAGATGGGTGCCTGGTTCAGACAAGACTTTTACAGCATCGCCAGGCCTCATTCCCTGAATTTTACTGGGCCTTTAGACAATAGCATTATCCTCTGCTCCTAACCCACCAACCTTTCTCTTTATTATTCCCATAGAACACCTGTTAAAGAGAAAAGATGGAAGGGCTACAAAATGTCTGTAACTGCTAGCATTGTAAAAACCTCATCTGAAACGGCCCTGTGAGAGGGCTACCTTATACACTTACTTTGTCTGTTTCTAGATATAGTGGCTGTTCTCTTGTTTTTCTGTTCCTATGGCTCCGTTTTTGACAATGGAACAGTCTGAAATAGCAAACTGTTTGCGCAAGCAGCTCTTGCGCAGGATGGATTTTAATCACTCCATACAACTGCACCTCCTTCTCCCAACTTAAGGCTTCTTTTTCACCGAAGTGTGCAGCAGGGCATCACAATCTGAGCTGGGGGGAAAACTATGCATCTAGATTCCCATGGGAATTAAACTCCTGATTCACATAGGCTTTTTCAGTACAGACATCCATATTCAGTATATGGGCATAAGGGGCTCAAAGTTGGGAAGCACAGCACTCCCTCTTCTGAAAGGATGGATATGCCCTTCCTGCTATTAGTGTACCAAGGAGGAATACAGTTATTAAACTCTAAGTAAAGAATGTATTATGTGGCAATTCAGCATCATAGGTGCATAAGGAGCAACAAGGTTTGTTGTTGTATGCCTTCAAGGAGTTTCCAACTTATAGCAATTCTAAGGTGAACCTATCATGGTGTTTTCTTGGCAAGATTTGTTCAGAGGAGGGTTGTCGTTGCTCTCCTTCAAGGCTGAGAGAGTGTGGATTTCCATGGCTAAGCAAATATTCGAACCTTGGTCTCCTGTAGTCTGCAACAGTCAAACCACTACACCACAGTGACTCTATGTGTATATGTGTTTATGTGTGTCTGCAAATGTAATGTTTTCTGAAGGGTAGAAGGACTAGTTTGCTGTGATGGCTCATTAGGGAATCACTAGGGAAATAGGTATGGCTTGTAACAGATCAGTTTTAGCTGTGAGGAGTCTACCCAGCCAGGAAGAATCCAGGAAGAGCTGTGGCATCCGTGAAGAAACGAGAGTCCATTTAGGGGGAATCCTGAAGTAGGAAGACCAGCAAAACAACCATTCATATTAGGCTTGAGTGGCATGTAGTCATATATGGATGATAGATGGACATGCAGTAGCTTAATTCATTTTCTCAATTATGGCTGGAATACTCTAGACGAGATATAATGCCAATCAATGTGCATGATCACAAATTCACTGCAGTGCTCATTTGTTTCCATGGTCTTTTGGCAAAATCTATTGTATGTGAAGCTACCCGCATTTGAAGTGTACACCCAGCCATGCCTGTGAATCAAGATGGTGGTTGAGAGTACAGCACATTATTATTCTCCACATGTGTTGTAGCCATTGCACAGTTGTTGTTGTTTTGTACTTGTAAGTCAAAGGGGTGCAAGTGCGACATTCTGCTTATAAAAAGCTCTTTGGTCCCCTCAGCACATAAAAAAGTGCATACTTAATAACATAAAAATATAAAATGGCACTTCCAGCCACTTCCTTGCCAGAAAGCCTGCCCCCTGGGCACGTCTGACCAACCTGCTCTCCACTTCCACCCTTGCTGAGCATGTGCAGCATCCTAAATTGGATGTCCAGACGTGCAGTGATGCACAAACCCACACATTATTGGAAAAAAATTGGGGGAAACCACAAAGGCTTTTCCCACACAGTAGATGGAGTTTTTGCCCCAACCTGCTTCCAAATACCATGAATCTCATTCACAGGGTCTTGAGACAAAAGGTATTCTCCTTGAATTCTATGAGGAGTATTTTCATCATGTAGAGAAAGGGAGCCCTGGCAGCGCAGTGGTTAAATGCCAGTACTGCAAGTCACCACTTTGCAAGTTGGATCAGAAAGGTTCACTCAGCCTTCTGTCTTTTTGTAGGTCAGTAAAATGAGTACCCAGCTTGTGAGGGCAATTAGCTAATGCACATTGGAAACTGCTTAATGCAGTGTAGATGTGTAAATAGCTATTGCTTAAAAATTTGTAAGCCACTCTGATAGCCTTTGTGGCTGAAGAGCAGGGTATAAATACCTAATTTCAAAATTAAATATATAATTAATTGATTGATTGATTAAATTAGACAACCCCTAAGTCAGTTATGAATGCATAACCTAGAGTTATGCATTTATGAGTATTTCATATTCATGATACAGAGTCCCTAGTTTAGCGGGCTACATAGGGACTGTGAAAGTCTCCCAATTCCCACTTACTGGGCAGCAGCTGCTGCAATCAATGAAGGTCTGTCCCCCTATTGATAGGAAGCAGCTGACTGACGTTCCCACCTACCCCCCTCCTGCAACCAATCAGTGAGAGGACAGGGACCTTGCTTCTGCCTGTTGCACAAAACATAGCTCACAGGAGGGGAGGGTGTTAGCTGCTTCTTGAATGACAGGAACAGCCTCCCCCACCTTATTGAGCACAGATGATGCTGCCCAGTAAGCAGGGATGGGAGTGGGCCAGGAGTCACTGCATAGCTACCTACCTACAGAGGTTGCACATTCATAACTGCCCAACTGAATTCCAGACAAAGTATTTAAGCCCACTTGTTGTGGCCTATGGTTCTTCATTTGGAACAGGGGTGGGAATAATGCAGCCCTCCAGATGCAGTTGAATGGCAGTGCCCAGCAGCCCTAATAAGCCTAGCCACAGGTGAGAAATGCTGGAAGTCTTAGTATAACAAAATCTGAAGGCCCACCCTTGATTAAGAACATACATGATTAAAACACCACAGGTTTTCAAAAGTCATTTTTAAATTGACTTCATTCTTAAGGTTTTCAATGACAAATGAGTTTTCTTCTATTGTAGAGATCAAAGATATGAGCCTGGAGGTAAATACATATTTTTTCTATTGTCTACCATGAAGACACCTTGTATCTTTATTTGAATCCTCAAAGGTATTAACAGTTGCATTTTAGCAACATTATATCAGTAGATTTCTATAAAATACATTTTTTAAAAGTAAAATGTATTTTACTTTTTACTCACCATCACCACTGGAGCCATCCCAGGGGGTGAAGGGAGAAGCCCCCTGGGATGGTGAGATGAGATCTCCTCCTCCCCTCCCTACCCTGTCACCCACCCACTCCCGCTGTTGCCAACTGCAGATAACTGGATCAGTGATAGCGAATCAGGAGATACGGAGGTGCTACTGTACACATGAATTCCCCATTTTATTTGCTTTCTCTCATCTGTTGTTGTTCACTGCCACCAGACATAGGTTCATTCTCTGGTATTTTTCCTTCTTACTGGTCAAGCAGCTAGTCCACAATAATTTTCTTTTTCTTCCACAGTCATTGCTTTGCAACTTGTTTCCTGTTCCTAATTGTATTTTTGCTCCCAACATTGATTTGGCCTACTGTCCTTCAGCTATCCATCACCATATGCTTGGATCTATCTTTAGATGATCTCTCTGGGATGGGGAATGTGTGGTCTGTAGACATTGTTGCAAGTTCAGCTTGTTCACCCTGCTGAGATCCCAAAATATAGAGTGGAATATAAATATTTTAATAATAAATACATAAATTAAAAACTCCCATCATCCTCTACCCCTGGCAATGCTGCCTAGGGCTGATTAAACTTGTAGTCCAACAACATTTGGACTCAGCTTTAACATGCTGAGTTGCCCACTTCACTTTATACTTCAATTTCAATGGTTTAGCCCAGGAGTAAGGAAATTTGACCTTCCAGCTGTTTTAGACTTCTGTGCTAAGAAGTCCTAGCCAGCATGGCCAACAACAAGGGATTATGGAAGTTTCAGAGATCAGTTTCATTTTCCTGCAGCACAATGTCCATTACAAAACACTGGGTTCATACAACATACCTGCTAAAACAGATGGGACATGGGAGTTGTAGTCTAAAACATCTGGAGAGCTACAGATGTTAAACATTTGGAGAACTACAGACCCCTGATTTAGGTAAGCAAATGCTTCTTGCATCTTGTTTAGGTGATCATCTGAACCAGGGACACAGTGTAACATGTAATATAACCCTTCATTGTATGAACCGCATTAGGCTGTAGGTATGTGGAAACTATATTTGTCTATCTAGTCCCCTCCCCCCTCCAAAAATATTATAGAAAATTTATAGAAAAGATTACGGGGGAGGGGGAGTCTAGACTTGGCATCTTCTCCTTCACATTTCTTCTTGCCTTCCCCTTGACAATATGCAAGAAGTTTTTTTTTATGAGTCATTCAAAAATTTCAACAGGGATATCATCCAAGCTGGAGCAGATGTTTTTTTCTGACAATGTAGTTTAATTTCAGTCACCAGCTCACAAAAGCTTCCTAGGTCAGTTGCTCAGAAGCAAGCTGGGGTACATCTGGCTATGAAATGTTTATGTTTCATAGCCAAAACATGGTTGGATAGCTGTGAATGTTTATTGGAAATCAGATTGTATTGGCACACTTCCCCTGCTTGCCAGGATAAATGTAGTTGTACTGTAGCAACTGACTGCCTGCAAAGTCCCCAGAGACAGCCTCCACATTGCTGGCTGGTACGCACTGGAAATCAGCCATTCAGATTTAACATGCTGAGTTGCTTGTACCATGGCAGTCAGGTTAGTGACTCTACCAGTCTGTTTTTCTAGGTGAGTCATTATCATGTAACCCACCTTCATAAATGCACCATACTATTTAGTAAACAATCAACTGACCCAGAAGTCTGCCTATAAGTAATCAGGCTGTCTCTTCATAAAGAGATAAGATCCCTGCATGGTAAAGCTGGAAGAAAGAAAGGTTGGTGATCTGAACTTTAAGCAGAGCATTAGATGCTTGCTTTCTTTGTTTCTCCCATGTTCTGTCTGGCACAAGTTATTTATCCTCCGACAGACAATTTAGGTAGGATCACATGAAAGATTTTCTCAGATATCTGGATGCACCTTTCCTGCTTACCTTATGGCAACATTTTGTTTTAAATCATATTTGCTCCAGAAAGAAATAGAGATTGAAATCAGACTGCTTTTTAAATGGAGTTTTGCACCCCTCAATTCATAGAACTTCATTTGAGTCAGATTTGCTGGTCACATTACCCACAACAGAGAAAGCAGGCTTCCCTTAAGTATGTTGTGTTTTCCCACTGCATTTCCTGTGATGTGTGAGACAAATGTAAATCTTCACCCGCCGCCTGCCTCCCCCCCACCTTACAGGTTAAGAGAGAAAAAAGAGAAGACAGCTGTATTTCATCCCATATTCCCACATCATTCTACACGCGGTAAACTAAGAGTGTGTGCACCTTATATATTATGGGAATACACCATGGGTATGTCCATGTTGATACACTAAGGGTATTATCCAATTGGTGGCTTGCCATTGACAGAAGGTACGGTAGCTGCCAGTGGAATAGAAAGGAGCAATTGGAATTGTTTTCCCTCTTGCAGTCTGCCACAACTCCCTCCACCCCAATAAATCTGCTTCGGATGATTGGAAGACCCTTCAGAACTGTGTGACAGGTGGCACGATGTGCTGAAAAGTACTGAAGATCCCCAAGTAAATATCACTCTAAATCTTTCAGCATGCACACACACTTTGTATCATGCTTAGTTTTTATGTAGTATAGAAATGATATGATGTTACCTTGTTAACATATGTAAAATGGATCTGTAAAAACATATTCAGATGGATAAAGGCTGTTGCATTGCTGAAATTTTCAGTGGCAGAACTAAGCTGTGGTTTCCTTTTCCCCATAGGTTTGCAAATCACTTTTGCTTTTAAAGGCTTTCAAACAGGGCTAGTCTTCCCATTGGATGGAGTGAATTGCTTTTCCCAGGCAAGACACAAAGGACAGAAAAATGCACATGCCAAGGTGGTGGGGACTCTTAGGGGAGATTTCAGGGAAGACAGTGATTAAACTGAGTATGCTGGGAAAGGTCTGGAATTACTTGGCCCTGAATAATAATAATAATAATAATAATAATAATTGTTGCTGCTGCTGCTTTGAATTAAATGTACAGGCATCCCTTGTTTATTTGATGGATTAGGGACAAAGGCACTGTCCAAAAGTGGAACTGACACTGTCCAAAAGTGGAAGGAGCCCTCGTGGTGCAGTGGTTAAATGCCAGTACTGCAAGTCACCACGTTGCAAGTTCAATTCCAGCCGGCTCCATGGTTCACTCAGCCTTCCATCCTTTCATAGGTTGGTAAAATGAGTACCCAGCTTGTGGGGACAATTAGCTAACACACATTGGAAACTGTTTAATGCAGTGTAGATGTGTAAATAGCTATTGCTTAAAACAATTTGCAAGCCGCTCTGATAGCCTGGTGGCTGAAGAGCGGGGTATAGCAGAACACAAACTTTTTTAAACTTGCAAATGCACAACGGAATACTAGATGGTGCCAAGTCAACTGAGAGAAAAAACAGCACACCAAGTAAACTGAGAGGGGAGAAAAAACCAGCATGCCGAGTTGACTGAAAGCTGCAGTGGTCAAAAGAGCAGACCAGGGGTCTAAATTGTGATACATGGCTATAATTTAGTGTCAGGAGTTAAAGACTGAACTCCATTATAAAATGGCCAAACAACTGCAGAGTCATGCTGAATCATGATGGCTGACTCCATGAACTGCCAAGTCATGCCTAGTGATGCCACAGCTGCTGAAAAGGGTTGCTAGAGGGCATAGCTTTTGGAGTGTAAGATCGGATGTAATGCTCCCATGTGGTTGAGTAAGCCAATGCCCTGTAGATGTGTATATAAGGAAGCTCAGCCAGAACTCATTCTCTTCTTGCAGTTCATGGATGTCTGGTGTAGCAGTTTGACTGACAAAAGTGTAAATATTTGTATATACTGCAACTGCATGAACTTGAAGATAAAGGTGCCTCCTGTTTTTGGACATCAAACATTCTGTGTGTGAGTATTCTTGGGAACGGATTGCTAATAAGTCTGCTGAGATAGGTTTTTTTGTTTGTTAGTTAGTTTTTTTGCTTCTGACGGGGATTGAGTGTCCTGCCATCCCCTGATAATGGTTATGGGCCCAGCTGATTGATCTCAGATTAGATAAGGTGCACCCCAAAAACTTCCCAGAAACTCTTTTGAGTGTTTTTGGCTAATTGGCTGAGAAACAGTTAAGTTTCAGCCAGGCTTTGTGTTAGAGCTATATTCAATTAACCTTGAAGAGCTTGCAGCTGTTTGTGTTTCATAGCTGGAGAATTGTTGATTCAATCAGCAGAATGGCTGATATTAGCCACGCTTGTTTTGAGAAATTGGCTAATGGAAATTATCCAGCCTGGAGTTTATGTATGGAAGCTTTATTAATTGAGGACAATTTGTGGCATGTTTTGGAGAATGAAAGTGTGGCTCCAGACAGTTCAGAAGATGAAATTGCAGCATTCAGGCTAGCAGACCAGAAGGCTAGAGCTGCAATCCTCTTATCACTCAGCCCCCTCCCAGCTAATACATGCAGCTCAAGCAAGGACAGCCTTTCAGCTTTGACAGCTTTGAAAACAGTCCATCAGAATTTATCCTGCCTTTCAAAGATGATATGGACTAAGAGACTTTATAACACAAAGCTGTCTACTGGAGGCTGTGTCAAAGCCCATTTGGAGGAAATGAGGCAGCTGTTCCAGGAGGTGGCTAATAGAGGAGTGGACATTCCAGAAGCCCATAAGTGTTTTATTTTATTGGGCAGTTTAGCAAAGGAATGGGATTTCCTTATGTATAGTCTGCAAACTATAAGGGAACGTGATTTGTCTGTATATCTGGTAGCTGGGCGCATTCTGGAGGAGATCCAATGCCAGCAATTTGACTCCTGGATGGAGGGGAATAAAAAGCCACAAATCACCAGATGGAATCAGGAGAGCACAGCAACGCACCCAGAGGCATCTGTGGAGGAGAAAGCCTGCAGCTATGTGAAATGCTGCTTCAGATGCAAAAAGCCTGGACATTTTCAGAAGGATTGTTAGATGCCTACACTGGACAGGAGGGGTGACACAGCTACAAGGCAAAGGAGGGGTGCATCCTCTCAGGCTGCAAGCCAGGCCTTCATAGCAAAGCACTATCCTGATGGTACTGAGGGGATTATTTGGTTACTTGATAGTGGGGCGACGCACAACATGGTGAATGATTTAAAGCTGTTAAGCAATGTTAAAAATGCTTCCATAACCAATATTACCCTTGCTGATGGTGCTCCCAGCAAGGTGCAGAAAATGGGCATTACATATGTGCCATCTTTTGGTAAAGAGTTTGAAAATGTGTTATGTGTTAGCAAACTGGAGAATTGTATATTAAATGTGTCCCAAATGACTACTAATGGTTATAAAGTGATATTTGAGGGGGAACACTGTACAATAACAGACAAGCATAACTTGCATAATGTCTGTGCAAAGGGGATAAAGAAATATGGGTGGTATTACATGTTGCCTAAAGGGAAAGAGGCAAATGTGAACCCTGCAGACAATGTGCCCTTACATGATAAGTGTGTTCAATACTACCACAGTCTAATGGGCCATACAAGTTACAAAGGGTTAAAGAAGCTAGCAAAAGTTTGCCCTGGTTTAAGCATGAAACACTGCCCAAGATTTTTAGAATGTACAGTGTGCAGGAAAGTTAAGGTGAAGGCTTTCCCAATTGCCCAAAAGACCCAGTGTGTCACCAAGAGACCCTTTGAAGTTGTCCATGCTGATTTAGCAGGCCCCTACAAGCCCACTGAGGGGGGAAATTGCTATTTATTTGTGATAGTGGACACACTAGGTACACCTACGTATACTTACTGATGGAAAAAAGCCAGGCTGCAGACAGGTTCTGTGAGTGGGTGAACACAGTTGAATGTAAATTTCCTTCTGATAAGGTTTCCAGTCTGGTGATGGATAGGGGAGGGGAATTCGTATCAAACAGTCTGCAGACCTGGATGAGTAGGAGGGGCATTAGACATAAAACCACAAATCCAGTGTCTCCAGGGGAGGATGGGCTTGCAGAAAGAAAAATTGGGATATTGAAGTGCATGATGGAGTGCATATGGAAGATGCACAAGCCCCAGCTGGGCTGTGGGGGGAGGCAGTGAAGACTGTTGCTTACCATTTGAATAGATTGTGGATGTCTAGTGTCAACCAGACCCCATAATGTCTATTGTATGGTAGAGCACCAAACCTCAAGCACATGAGGATATTTGGCCAGTATGCAAATGTACTGATATACCCAAGCCTAAAGAAGCCGGGGCAGCCTAAAACCAGGAGGCTGTGTTTCCTTGGCTATGAGGGTAATAAGTACAGGTTTTCTCTCCATCCTGGAAAGGTGGTGTTCTCCAGGACTGCAAATTTTGAAATTCACTCAGGGTGGGATAGATTGCATTGCAATCGGGAAGTTTTGTTCCCTTGGGGAGGGATGTGTCAACAACTCCTAAAAGTTCCACAAATGGAGGGGTGGTTAAGCCTGATGATGAAAAGGAGGCAGAGGAAGAAAAGTCTGACACTTCACATGCCACTCTAACACACACCACCACCACAAACAAACATTGAGCCTGACATGTTTTTGAAGAGAAATCCTGACACAGGGAGAGAGAGCAGCAGCAGTGCAAGTGAAGATGAATCAGGCAGAACTAGGGTGTTCATTCTCAGAAGGTCAAGGAGGGTCAGAAAGGCTCCTGACAGATTTCTTGTTCAAGAGGCCAGGTTGTGCAATGTCATGGCAGAGGATCCTGCAAGTTTTCAGGATCTTCTAAAACTTCCCCAGGAAGAGCAGGAGAAGTGGAACTCAGCCATGGACTCTGAGTTTGAGTCACTGGTGGAGAGGAAAGTGTCCCAGGTGGTAGAGAGGCTCAAAGACCAAAAGGTTGTTGGTTGCAGGTGGGTGTACAAGCTGAAGGACATGCCTGATGGGACACAAACGTGTAAGGCATGCTTGGTTGAGAAAGGAATTTCGCAAGAGTACCCCACCAATTTTGACAAAAACTTTTTCTCCCACAGCAAAGCCAGAAAGTCTTAGGTTAGTGTTAGCTGTAGCAGCCAAGAGGCAGATGGTCGTGCAACACTTTGACTTTGAAACAGCATACCTGAATGCTGATCTGGAAGAAGCAGTGTTTATGGAACAGGCCCCAGGGTATGACAGTGCAGGAGAGAGCAAGGTGTACTTGTTAAGCAAAGCGCTCTATGGCCTAAAGCAAAGTGCATGTTGCTGGGTTGCTGGAACATGTGCATACATCAGGTTTTGGTGTCAGTTGGTTACAGAAGGAGCATCACTGATGCCTGTGTGTATACCAAGGGGGCAGGTGACAAAGCTGTCATGCTAGTTATCTATGTGGATGATCTTTGTGTGGCGGCAAAGATGTGAAGAAAGTGCAGGTGGAGTTAGAAAGCCAGTTCAAGTTGAAGGACCTAGGCAACCTGAAGTGTTATTTAGGCATAAAAGTAGAAAGAACCAGTCTTGGAAAAGTTGTCTTAAGCTGAAAGAAGAAGATTGACAATCTGGTGGCCAAGTGTGGGCTAAGTGAGGCTAAGGTGGTCAGGACACCAATGACAACTGATTTTGTAAACTTAGAAGCAGAACAGGAGTTTGAAAGGCCAGACCTGTACCATTCAGTGGTTGGCAGTCTGTTGTTTATTGCAAACAACACAAGGCCTGATATCAGTTTCATTGTTGGGGTCATAGAATCATAGAGTTGGAAGAGACCTCAAGGGCCATCCAGTCCAACCCACTGCCATGCAGGAATATACAATCAAATCATTCCTGACAGATAATAAATAATTAACTGAAAGCTGCAGTGGTCAAAAGAGCAGACCAGGGGTCTAAAGTGTGATACATGGCTATAATTTAGTGTCAGGAGTTAAAGACTGAACTCCATTATAAAATGACCAAACAACTGCAGAGTCATGCTGAATCATGATGGCTGACTCCATGAACTGCCAAGTCATACCTAGTCATGCCACAGCTGCTGAAAAGGGTTACTAGAGGGCATAGCTTTTGGAGTGCAAGATCTGATGTAATGCACCCATGTGGTTGAGTAAGCCAATGCCCTGTAGATGTGTATATAAGGAAGCTCAGCCAGAACTCATTCTCTTCTTGCAATTCATGGGTGTCTGGCATAGCAGTTTGACTGACAAAAGTGTAAATATCTGTATATACTGCAACTGCTTGAACTTGAAGATAAAGGTGCCTCCTGTTTTTGGACATCAAACATTCTGTGTGTGAGTATTCTTGGGAACGGATTGCTAATAAGTCTGCTGAGACAGGTTTTTTTGGCTTCTGACGGGGATTGAGTGTCCTATCATCCCATGACATTTAGATCTGTCAAAACAGTGGAATGTTGAAAAACGAACTGTTGAAAAGAGGGGCATGCCTGTACATGAGTATAGACTACATATATCTGCCTATTTTGCCTTCATCTGCATATGGCGAGATAAAAGATTTTGCATTCAGCACAAACTTACATTTGTTACTCTTATGGCTTTGGTCCTTGATTTCTGCCTTTATTTCCCACAGAGCTGTCTACCAACTTCATATCTCCAGCTCTTTTTTCTTCAGACATACTCCATTATTCTGCTTTCTTTTTTAAAAAAATCCTCTCCCCATATGCTAGGGCTGTTTCTAATGTCATTTCAAACACCCTCTCTGCTTTCCTTAAAATTTCTCCTCAAAAGCCACCTTTCCATGAAATCTTCACCTTTCACCCTTAATTTACACCCCCAGCTGGAGCTTCATACTTGGAAATGCCCTTGATCCCATGCATTCCTTGAATCTTTCCTCTTCTCTCTCTCTAGTGCAATCTTCCACAGCCTGTGGCCTTCTGGATGTTTTGGACTACAGTCTTAACCATGATCAGCCAACAAGGATCAGCCGGGCACTATGAGGGGAAAAGATTCTCTGATATCATTCAGTGGTTGAAATTATAAATTAATTAGGAGCATTTTAGATGAAGATGATGAAAGAGAAGGAGAAAGAGATGGTGAATGAGTAAACAAACAGACTTAGGCCTCAATCCAGCATCCCCTTAGAGTAGGCTAAATATCCATATTTGGTCCTACATCCTCCCCACTCACACATACACACACACTTACCGGTAAGCCCTGAAACCACCTCAAATGATCATTTCATGTTTCACAACAAGCAAGCAAGATTGGAGATGCATCTGATTACATTCCCATAGCCATGTTGAGACCCCTGGAGGACCCTGGCAGATCTCAGTGTTGATGTCATCATTCCATGTCTGGCTCTGGAGATGTAGCCAGACTCTTCTGTGATGAAGCATGGAATCACTGTGTGGGCTTTTTTGTAAGTTGTGGGGAGGAGGCTTTGGGTGTTGTGGAGGGAGGAAGGGAATACCAACCCTTGCATGAAAAATATCCATATGTGTGGTCCACATGCATAAGGGACATTTACACATGTACTGTATATATCCATAATAGAATCCCAGCCCTAGAGTCTTCAATATAAAATTAAAAAACAGAACTTTAGCCACCAAAATGTGACTGAAATGTGTCCATTCTTTATAATAATGTGTTGTCCCTCTTGTGCACATGCAGCTCTGTGCAGGAAGATTCTCACCATCCTTGTGTGTGTTAGACTACCTCAAAGTTTTGAACATTTGGGGATATTTGGATTAATGGAGTGGTGAAACACCACAGTTGTGACATTATGCCCCATCTATCATCAAGACAGAAGCAACTTCACTTTGAGTGTGAAATAACATGGCATAGAGGCCATATGGAAAGATTTGTTTCTGCACATTCTCTTCCCCACACCCATGGCTTTTGAGCAACCACAGCTCTGTGGCTAATGTTTGCAAATGAAAACAGCCCCAGCTTGCTAACAAAGTGGAGAGGCAGAGATAACATTGTTGTCACAAAAGGTTACCAGGGAGAGTGAGATCACAGCTTTGATTAGAATGCTTGGCAAAGGGAGAGACAGACTCTGCAGGCCAAGGTGGCTGTTTCTTATTTGCATATCCCTGATTATATGCAGTGTCATAAAGGAAACGAAAAGGAAAATTAGAGCATGATTACTTTATGTTAACAGAAAACTTTTTCTTGAAGGCCTTTTGGATGCCATATGCTCAAAAGGCATGTGTTAACTACAGAGAAATGAAAACATTTCATTTCCCAGGTTGTTTTTTTAATGTTAGTTATTCTAACAGATGCTCAGGCATATCGAGACAGACACTTTGGAAAACCACTTTATGTAAGAACCTGACTTTTAATGGAATCCATTTGTTTTTCTTCTGAAAATATAGCTTTTGAATAGACCACCCCACCCCTTAGAAAATGTCTTTTTTCCTGCAGGAAATGTTTTTTTTGTTTTTTTTTAAACATCCAGGCTGAGTGTACACATGAGCATTTCCTTTCTGGAGGACTTGGCTTTTTATTACAAACCATTCCAGTGTTGATGCTCTATAGCAGGGAGATAAATTATATGGGAGAAACTGTATTAGAAATTGCTAGAGAGCCCTGGTGGCGCAGTGGTTAAATGGAAGTATTGCAACCAAAACGTTGCAAATTCAATCACAAGACCTCCAAGTTTCACTCAGCCTAACATCCTTTTGTAGGTCGGTAAAATGAGTACCCGGTTAGTGGGGGCAATTACCTAACACACATTGGAAACCCTTTAGTGCCTAGCATGCTATACAGTGGTGTAGATATGTAAAGTGCTGTTGCTTAACAATTTGTAAGCAGCTCTGAGAGCCTTTGTGTCTGAAGAGCAGGGCATAAATACCAAAAATGAATGAATGAATGAATGTTGGGCAACTCTCAGCAGCCCTGGTGTCAGATACCAGGTTTCCCAAACTCATAGAGCACAAGCTTCTGGTTGGATCAGAAAGTTTTATTGCTAGAAATACAGTAAGCATACAATACCCAGCAAAAAGTTATTGATGAGCCTGAGGGCCTAACGGTTACATCTAATGTGAAGTTGAAAGCTTTCACAGCTGGCATCCATAGAGTTTCCTTGGGGTTTTTTCGGGCTGTGAGGTCGGGTTCTGGAAGAGTTTCTTTCTGACGTTTCACCTGCATCTGTGGCTGGCATCTTCAGAGAATGGTTGGGTAAGGGTGTGTGTGGAGTTTATACGTTGTGAACCCCTGTTGGGTAATATATGTAAATTTGTGTATTTGAATGGTTAGTTTCTAGGTATAGAAATGCAAGGCTCGTTACTGTCTGTTTGGCTAATGGTTGGTTGATGGCCTATTATCTGCTGGGAATCCCCCTGTCCCTGGGTGGAATTCTTTTGTAAGTGTTGAGTTTTGCTTCTATTGTTCTTCAAAACTGGAAGACAGATTTTGTTTACTTTTAAGATTTCTTCTTTCCTGTTGAAGTTGGTCAGGTGTTTGTGGATTTCAATAGCTTATCTGTGCATTCTGACATGATAGTTGTTGGCCTGGTCTAGAATTTCTGTGTTTTCAAACAGCGTTTTGTGTCCATGTTGGTTTATAATATGTTCTGCTACTGCTGATTTTTCTGGGTGCCCCAGTCTGCAGTGTCTCTCATGTTCCTTGATTCATGTTTGCACACTGTGTTTAGTGGTCCCTATGTAAACTTGTCCACAGCTGCATGGTATGTGGTAAACTCCTGCAGCTGTGAGGGGGTCTCTTTTGTCCTTCACTGAGCGAGCATTTCTTGTTTTTTGTTTTTTTTGTTTTGTCTATAGATTGTTTGGAGTTTTCCTCATCAGTTTCCCTATTCTCTCTGTGACTCCTTTGATGCATGGTAAAAATACCTTCCCTTTGGGTGGCTGTTTTTCTTCTGTGGTTTTTTCTGGGTCTGGCTGCTCTTGTGATGTCTGATCTGGAGTAACCATTAGCCTATAGGGCCCAGTTTAGGTGCCTCAGTTCGTCCTCCAGGTAGTGGGGTTCACAGATCCTTTTTGCACTGTCTACCAATGTTTTTATTGTGTTTTATCCACCATAGTTCTATCCTATGGAATCCTGATATTTGTAGTTTTGTGAGGTATTTAGCCTTTCTATCAGAGAACTCTGGTGCCTCATCAAGCTACAAATGCCAGCATTCCATAGGACAGAACTATGGTGGATAAAGTGGTGTCAAACTGCTGTATTTCTACAGTGTAAACGGGCACTCGATTGGAATTATCGTGGATGGGGAAAGCAATTTTAACACTTTGCTTTATTGTAATCCCAGTTAGGACCCCCCACACACACACACACACTCCTGCTGCTCACAGTGGAGTTTCAAGGAGCCACTCCCCCACACACCATCGTTTTTTAAAAAACAACAGCACAAGGGACAGGTAGAACAACAATACCATGTGTAACTGGGCTTATATCAACAGGTATATTCAGCCATTTCCTGTCGCTTCCTACCTCTGCAGGTTAGTAGACTCTTTGGAGCAGGGACAACCATTTGTTCCTAACTTTCTTTTGGGGCAACTTGGCTTGACCTTCCCTGAGACACAATTGCCTAGGTGAAAAATTGTGGCCCTTAGTGTCAGTGGTTGTTGAGCCATTTTTAATCAGCTGAGATGGAGACACAGGCAGTTCTCTGCCTGCCATTGTGCCAATGGAAGAATAAAGCAGAGAGAAAGCAGACATCAGTAATTAAGTCACCGCCATTTTTCATGCCATTTCTCTGTCATTAGATCAGTTCAGAGAAACAATGAAGGAGTAACAGAAGTGCACTGAGGTAGTTTTTAATTGGCCTACCAGTATTCTGACAAGCGCCAGTTTAATTCAGAACCTTTTCAGCAATAGGGAGAAAGAGAGAATGCTTTGGAACTGCCAGTCTACTAGAACTGCTACTTTTGTGGTCTTGCCTAATGCCCTTTCATGTAACAGAATTATATTACTTGGATTCCACTTTAACTGTTATGGTTCCATCCTGTGGAATCCTGGAGTTTGCAATTTGGTGGAGATATGAGAACTCTGGCTGAGAATTCTAGGTGCCATGCCCTAAACTGCAAATCCCATGGCTCCATAAGACACAACCATGACAGTTAAAGTGGAATCATAGTGCTATAACTATATAGTATGAAAGGGTCCCCATCACTCTTCGGAGTGGAGCTTGGCTGTCTGCTCACAAGTGTGGCAGAATGGCCTACTGGACACTTTCAACAAATTCTGCCTATGGAGAGTGACAGATGATCCCAATATAATGACAGTGTAATCCTGTCCCTGTCTACTCAGAAAGAAGCATCACTGAGCTCAATGGGACTTAACAGGACTGCAGCCTAAAACTACTATGAAACACACAGGTTAGCAAACTGTAGTAAACTTCCAAACCTCTCACCAAATGGAAACTTGAATGTTGTATGAAATCTAATATAAGTTTTAAAAGCATTGCCATGTATTGGCTCTTCCTTTAGCTCAAGCTGCAAAAGACTTTTCCAGCTGAAAAGCTACAGACCAAAAGCACTGGGCTCAAATTATTGTGGGTAGGCTGCAATTCTGTGGTAACTTTCCTGGAAGGAGGTCTCATCAATCTCAGTCAATGGGAGAATAGCTCTGAATAGACATTGATACAATTGCAGTGTTACTCTGTTGTGTCTATTTATATATTTTGGCTTGCCACATTGATATACCACTCAATAACAACATTTGCTGCATGCCTTCAGTATCAATGCTTAAAAATCATTTTAAAAACATATTTGTACTTTCTACTTTCCCATTTTTCTAGCTTCACATTGAACATCATGTGCTTATCAAACAAATGTCAGTCTTAGATAGGTTTGATTTTTAGTATGATTTTATTCAATAGGAAATCAAACGTGTGATAAGACGTCTGATTCCAACGTTGTCAATTTCAGTTGGTTTATGAATACATTTAATCAATGCTGCAATAAAACACCAACCCCTGGACATTAGTTTTTGCTTGTTTGTTTGTTTTTGTTTTGCAAACAGAAGCGGGTGAGGGTGGTAAGCATGCTAACCTCAGTTACATTCAAGGAGCTTGTATGGGAGAGTTTGCAACAACTGTATAGCCATATGAGCTTATACCTCATTAGTGTAATAAATATTGGCTGGTATTCAGTATTGTAGTTACAGATGCAAACTTGGGGCCTTATCTCACTGCACTGTTATAGCACTATTATTCCAATTTAACTGCTCTGGCTGCCTCCTGTGGAATCCTGGGATTTGCAGTTTAGGGAGGGGCATTTAGCATTCTCAGCCAGAGAGCTCATAGGCTTCACTAAACTCCAGAATTCCACAGGAGGCAGCCAGAGCAATTAAAGTGGAATCTCTGGCTTTTCTTCCCAAATGAAGATTCAGGAAGGACTCATCACGTGCTGATGACTAAAAAGGCCAATCTGAGATAAATAAGTCCGGTTGCAGAAAGCACAGCAGAAGGTCTAATTGGGTGGTGTTTCCAGGTTGTGATTCTTTCTGCGTTGTCATTTCTCTTTAAGACTTGGACCATCGCCTCCCAAAAATAGTACTCTATGGTGAACTCGCCACGGGTCAGCGTAAGAGGGGTGCTCCAAAAAAGCAATACAATGACTCCCTGAAACAACATCTCAGGCTCGGCCAAATTGATCACCAACAATGGTCCGCCCTGGCTTCATATCGGGAGGCATCTACATAGGCTGCTGATGCACTGCAGAAATAATGCAGTTTGACACCACTTTAATTATCATGGCTCCATCCTATGGAATCCTGGGATTTGTAGTTTGTTGTGGCACCAGAGCTGCGACAGAGAAGGCTAAATATCTCACAAAACTACAAATGCCAGAATTCCATGGCTTTGACCCATAGCAGTTAAAGTTGTGTCGAACTGGATCATTTCTGTAGTGTGTCAGCAGCCATAGTTGCATTGGAAACCTATGTAAATGCCATCCTAGTGCACCTTAAGCACCAGCAGCTGGAAAAGCTGAAGAAAGCCTGTCCAACTGGCAGTAGGAGTGCAAGAAGGGAGACATGTCCACCTCCCTTCCTCCAGCTACTGAGTCTGAACATCAGAAGCAGGACCTCTGTTGCAAGTCCTTGTCACAGCCGCCCTGGCTGGCAGGAGGGGAGTGGAAATGTCCTCCCTCTTGCATCCCAGGCAGAAGCTGAATGGACCTCCTTTGTCTGATACAGTTGCTGGTGTTCAAGGTGGTCCGGGGGGTAGGCCAGGAGCCACTACTTAATTATGTCTCCATAAGTAAGTAGCCGATCTAGGATTCTGGCAATTATCTTGAACAGAAGATGAAATACTACAGCTAGTGCAAAATTTGTATTCCATAGCCAGGACCAATCAATGTAGAGCAGTTCTAATCTGTCACTTGCCACCTATGTTACAGGAAGTTGTATAGTAGGACCCTTGTATCCACTTGATTCATTATCCACTGATTCAATTATCCACAGGACACCAAACAGCACACCTACCATAGAGTCTTCCTAGAAAATGTGTCCTCTGTAGCCATTTTCTAGATCCGCCAAGGCAGCTCTATGGTATTTTAAACTGGAAGTCCCATTATTTTCAATGGTGTTCGCTATTATCCACAGTTTTTGTTATCCACCCCCTCCCCGAACCAAAAGCCAGTGGATACAGGGGTCCTACTGTATTCCATTAAAATCTATCTCACCCAATACAGATTCAAATGTTCTACATTAAGTTTCTTTCTCCACTGAATATAACTGGTGAGGTTTTCCATTTGTCAAATTTCCTTCAGTTTGTTCAGCCACAGCTAGATTTTTAACAATGCTGGTGCTGTTTTCAGATAGCAAGAATAACAGTTTTTGCTAGTATCAAAACATTAATACAAAGTTTGCTCTTCCTTGCCGGTAACCTATTGACCGTGTCCCAAGTTTTAGGAAAGAGGACTATAAAAATTCAGAGTACTGTAATGCCTGTCTATGCATTAAAATACTTTCTAGGATCTTTATGCAAAAACAGCAAAACAATGGCTGCAACTACACTGTAGAAATAATGCAGATCGACATCACTTTAACTGCCATGGCTCCATCCTACAGAGGCCTGGTATTTGTAGTTTTGTGAGACACCAGCACTCTTTGGCAGAGAAGGCTAAAGACCTTGTAAAACTTCAAATCACAGGATTCCATAGGATTCAGCTACAGCACTTAAAGTGGTGTCAAACTGCATTATTTCTACAGTGTAAATGCACCCTATGTTTCTGCTCTGCACTCATAAGAATTAAAAAAGAATAAGATTTTATGGCTTACTGTGTCCCACAGTAGCCAACTAGAGACCTACAGGAAGCCCAGAAATTAGTATTTGGTTTTATTCTAGAGACAGGATGTAACCATCAAGACTGGTAGTCATTGTAGCCTTATGGATTTGTCGAATCCCCTGTCCATTGGATTGGTAGCCTTCATCACATGTGGAAGCAAATTCCATCGTTTAACTATGTGCTGCATGAAGAACTTCCTTTTGTCTATCCTGAATCTTCCACCATTCATCTTCAGTAAATGAATTTATTTCCATTATTACAAGAACAGACTTCACTAGCCTAAATTCAACTAAACCCAACCAGAGTAGATCCACTAAATCAATTACTGAAAGGTAAATTGACACATATGTGTCTATTGATTCAATGAGTCTACCCAAGTTGTCACCAGTATTGGATTTTGGCCTCTGGTACAGAGGAAGAAAATCAAGAAGAAAGTAAATTCATTTGTAATGTGGTGCTTGTTGGAAAGTTCTACAGTTATCACAGAATGCCAAAAGAGATAAATAGGTCCTCCAGTAAATCAAGCCTGAACTCTCACTAGAAGCCAAAATGACTAAACCACAACTATTGTCCTTTGGACCTACCATGAGATGGCATAATTCATTACAACAGACAATAATGCTGGAAAAAGTGGAAAGCAGAAGGAAAAGTGGAGGACCACATTACAGATAAATCAATTCAATAAATGAATCCTCTGCCCTGAGTTTGCAAGATCTGAGCAAGAATGCTGATGACTGGAGCTGCTGGAGGTCATCATAAGTCAAAGCCAACCTGACAGCAAGTAACAACAACACATCAATTTTCTCACACCATGCATAATTTTATATACCTATATCATGTATTCATCCCCTCTTATGCACTCTTGTGAACTATCACCAAAATGATATGGTCTTTCCATATATAAGAATTGCTCCAGCCCCCTAGATAATTTTGGTTGCCTTTTTCTACAACTTTTTAGGCACTATAAGGTTTTATTTTGTATTATCAGTATCTTTATTGATAAATGCCTCCCCCTCAACTCCATCCCACTGCATTTTCCCATTTCCCAAAATGGTACTTTCCAAAAAAAAAAAACACATAATTTTTGGCTGATTTGCCTGCTTCATCACGTGTTCCTCTGAAAATGGAAAGACAATTATCAAAGCAACTCATTTCCTTTCCATCAAAACACACAGGGCCTTTTTACACTACACAGTTATAGCACAATGACTCCACTTGAACTTCCATAGTTCCATCCTGTGTTTAGGGAAGAGCTTTTAGAAGTCTCAGACAGAGAGCTCTAGTGCCTCACCAAATTACAAACCTCAGGAGTCCATAGGATGCTGCCAAGTGGAATCATAGTGCTATAATTGTGTAGTGTGAAAGAACCCACTGTTCTGAAACTTGTACCTAGGTCTGAAATTATTACATTATTTCCTCCATGTACATAGAAGGGTCAGGGGAAAGAGAGAGAAACAACACAGAGAATCATAAATCACATGAGCAGAGTGGTCTTTCCCCTGAGTTCAGTCAAAGTAAAATCCAAATTCTTTCACAGAGAATATTTCACGAGAGAGATTATTTATTTGTATGGTTGTTTAAAAGATTTATAAGATGCCTCCTAAGGCAGCAAACAACAGAACAGTAAAGCACACGCACAGTCACACACAACGTGATAAAATAATGATACAAACACAGGATCAAAATTAAGAATTAAAACCAGGAGTAGGCAATTTGGGTAGATCTGTGGGTCAAGTTTTGCTGGGGGTGTACATGAACAATTGTCAAAAATTGGGGATGGGGGGGGGCTAAAACAAAAATAGAACTGGAACTGACTGGGAATCCACTTCTAGTTTTGAAATAAATGAACAAATAAATAAATGTTAAATAGTGGAAGGATGCTCTGTAAACTATATAAAATGTATCACCACTCTTAGAGGCTTTCTGGGGAGTCATGGGGAATCAGAGGGCACAAAAATAGTCTTACGGAGTCACATGTATCCTCAGGGACATATTTTGCCCACCCCATGTTTAAACCCAAATAAAATCATATACTCAGTAGTCCTCATTAAGTCCTAACTGAATTATAGGCCACGCAGGTCTTTAGGCCCAGAGTCAGACACCAGTTAGAACAAAGATCCACAAATGAGATGGAGAAGGAGAAAACACTGGAAAGACCATGGTACCATGGTCTGCTCATAAGCCTAATCACACTTATGGACAGGTGCACAACTTGAATCTCTGAGGCTAATTGCAGGCAGGTTGAGTGTAGGGTTCCTGGGTTGGGAGCACCCCTGGTCCTGAGATTTCATGGCCAAAGCCTGAGACCAATGGAGAGTCCCTAGTGATGTTTGAAAGAAGGAGAAGGAGGGCTCCTTGCCAGCATATCCTGGTCACAGATCAGGCCCATGTCTCCCCCATTACCTTGATGAAACATGCTAGAGTCCAGACAGGAATGCTGGCACATCGCTGCAGCTACCACCCCCACTATCTTCCTTGCCCTCCTTATACTGAGGAAGCTGGCTGCAACATGTGACCAAAGGCACCCTGCATGTGATCAGCCTTGGCCACATGTTGCAAGACCCCTTTTTGGATCTGCAAGGGTAAGTGTGAGCAGCAGCTGGAGTGATAGGCTGGTCTGCTGGGACAGGTTCCTGCAGACATTTGGAGCCAGCTCTGTTTTTCCCCAGCAACAGCAGAGTAAAGTGGGTATTATTTTAAAATGCTGTATCAGGCTTGCCCCCATCTGAGCCCCATTTCTGCCCTAGGGGTTGTAAGGACTGCCTGGGGGCAGAACGGGGCCAATACCCTGCATCATATGGACTATAGGGACTTTTTAAGACTATGACTTTCAGAATCTCCCAGCCAGTTCTCCTTGCTGGTTGGGGATTTGGGTAGTTGTAGCATCAACAAAGTATGGTTTCCAAGCTCTGGCTCGCAATTAATAAAGTAGCAAGAATCCAACTTTAATTACTGTGCAGCAAATGCTATAGAGTCCTACCTGGAAAACTGAACAGCACAGTCCTTGCTGAAAAGCTTTCAGTCCTTTGGCTATGTTGCCTCTAGTTACAGGGGTGAAATGCCCGTTTCTGCCACTGCAGCCAAAGTGAAGCTTAGGAACTGAACAGCTGATTATGTAAAGGAAACCAGGTTGTTTTTAACATACTCTTTCTAATTTTGGATAAGAGACACCAACAAAATGCCTGCCATTTGGGAAGAGACCTCTGCTGTCCTTTTTATTCTACCACCTCTTGAAAAAGGAAACTGCCCACCATGCCTGGTTATCAGAGGATCCCTTGGCATTTCTTATTTCTGTCACAGCCACAATGAAATAATGCCACAATTGCCACTGCCACCTCTCTCAAAATTCAATAGCCCCTTTATAAATGTGTGTTCCTGTACTGTATCTCATTAAATCAATTCAGCAGCCTAGCAGGCTGAAAAACTGCTGTGGAACAGAATTCATCCCACGAGGCAGCCATTTTCACTGAGCAACAATAGACCTTTGAAAGAGACGAGTCATCCTAAAAGGTTCAAGCTTGGATAGATGGGGAGCTCAGCCCGTTGAGCAACAGCAGGGGTGTTTTGTGCAGCTTTCCCCACCTCACTTGTGTGTTCTTCAAGCCCAGTGGGGATTTTCTTCTGTAAATTTTTTTTGACAGAGTGTCTCAGGAGCCCACAAACCGCACAGTGTTTTTCCACTGGCAAAAGAGCTCAATATCTTGTACTGTACTTGGCTACTGTCAAGGAACAAATGCCACTGTGTTTAAAATTCCAGTCATGTTTCCTTTATTACTTCAGCAGTTCTGCCTATCACCAGAGCCCAGGTTAAGTGTTTGGGAGGTAGTGGCAGCAGGGGAGATATCTGTCTCTGAGTTTCAGACAAATATATACTACCAACACCAGAGCAGGAGCCTGGAACTGCAGGCAAAAAGGCTGGCTGATCAGCAGACAGGCACATATAATGTCTTCCTTTTCCTCAGTCTCTGGCTTGTCCCTGTGACAGGAAGCTGGGAGGCCCAGCAGCTGAATGGGAACAGGATACATATGCTAGGAAAAGGGTTAAAGCAGATGACCTGAATGGATGCAAAGCAACAGATAGGCAGAATGGGTGCAGGAGCTTGATTAAAAGACATCTTTGTAACCATAGGAGTTCAGACAGCCAAGGTCACATACATTTACTGCTGCCCCCTTAGTGCTTTTAGAAATCTACAGGTTCATGGGTTTGCTGAAATGGGTGGGGAACTATTGAGATTTTATTGACTTATCCCACAACTCCAGTAATTTAAGTACTGTGGGAGGGGCAGAGGAAAGGAGGATTTTTTTAAAAAACAACAACAACCCAGAATTATTTTTATTGAGAACAAAACATCAACAGTTTAATGAGAATTATTTTTATTTAGAACAAAACACCACGAATGACAGTTTGTGGGTATATAAAGTAAATGGTTGACACACAGACGTACAAATGTACATTTAAGATTCTGCCCAAGTCCATCTGGTCAGGAGTATCTTTAAAGATTAGAATCATAGAATCATAGAGTTGGAAGAGACCTCAAGGGCCATCCAGTCCAACCCCTGCCATGCAGGAATACACAATCAAATTATTCCTGACAGATGGCCATCCAGCCTCTATTTAAAGGTTCTGTTATAAGGTCTAGGAGTTGTCTATATGGGTAGGGGAAATGTGGATTGATGAGCACTAATGCCAATTCAAAGCAGCTTTGATTTGTCTTAACATGTTTTTTTTGGCAAGATTGCAGGCATACAAAGCTATCCGCTTATGTTGTTCCAATGGGCATGCCTGTGAAGGTGGCAGGTGCGAGTGAATTACTCGTGGTTTTATTGCCACCAGTTGCCACCACCGAATAGTATTTTTTTTAAAAAAAAAACATATCTAAGATGCGAAAGTACATTATTCTGCCTAAATAAATAGGGGGGGAAAGCGGGTGGGGGGAGGCTGGTTTGTCATCTCAGCACACAATTGCTATGGCAAAAATCCAACATGGTGGTACTGGCAGCTTGCCTTGTTAGCAAGCTCCGCTCCCTGTGCATGTCTGACCAATCAGCTTTCCACTTCCACTCTTATTGGGAATGAGAATGAATGTAAATCAGTTGTCCCAATGAGCCAGAATGCGTATTCTCCACAGAGCTTTTAAAAAACTTCAGGGAAAGCTGCAAAGGCTTTTTCTGTGGAATTTTTGGTGGATTTGGCCCTCCTCCTTCCAAATACAGCGGATTGATGCAGGATGCCATTTAGACAAATCATATTCTCCTCAAATTCTATGAGGAGTATTTTCGCTGTTTAGACAACCCCCTAGTGTAATGATCAGTAAGTATTTCCAAAATTTCCATTGATGTAATGGGATTGCCCAAAGCCCATTCATTTTTCAACAAATTTGTTCTCCCTGGTTTCTCCTCTCAATATCACTGTTTTCATGGTATTGAAGGGCAAGCAAAAACATGCCACTCTGTAATTACGAGATTACAGCATGAATGGACGGTTCTCTTTCCCCCCTCCCCGTTCCCAGAGAGTAAACTTCCTGGTGAGAAAGTGAAAATGACCTACAGGATGCTCTTTTAATGAACTGTCCCATTTTGTTTTCACGTTCTTAAGTTTGTTTAAGTGTTTTATCTGTTGAACTACTTTGTTAATTAAGGGGGGATTTGATGTTTTTAAGCACACTTGCATCTTCTCACAAGAACTGCCAAAATCTCGCCCATGCCAAATCACAGAAGTAAAATCCCATTCTTAAAGTGCTAGTGGTGGTTGTGTGATAATTCTGTGGTGGTAGTATCATGCGATTACGGTGATGTGTGAAACTTACTGTAATAATGCCACTATATTTCCACTTTTCTCAATACTGGAATGACAGCATTTTTAGATGTAGTCTGATAAAATTCCTAGTGTATCTGTTTTCATTATCATCCTATATTCTGGGAGCAATGTCCAATCAGAATTTATTTATTTATTTATTTTTATTTATACCCTGCTCTTCAGCCACAAAGGCTATCAGAGCGGCTTACAAATGGTTAATTTAACAGTTCCCTGCCCTCAGGTGTACAATCTAAATAAGACATGACACATAAGGAAAAGGGAATGGCAGTGGGGGTAGGGATCAAATCCAGCAGATACTGCTGGTTCTTCTCTCCCTCCAAAGGCAGGGTGGTGGCAGTTGGGCTGGAGGGAGGGCCTTTCACCTGCTTCTGGGCCCAGGCCTGATGGAGTTCTGCCTACCTCTTCTTCTTTCCTCCAAAGGCAGGGTGGTGGCAGTTGGGCTGCAGGGAGGGCCTTTCACCTGCTTCTGGGCAGAGGCCTGATGGAATTCTGCCTGCCTCTTCTTCTCTCCCTCCAAGGGCAGGGTGGTGGCTGTATCTTTATTTATTCTACTGTATCTTTATTTAAATGTGAAGAAACATCTTAACCCAGTGTTTCCCAAACTTTGATCCTTAAGGTGCTTTGGACTTTAACTCCCAACAGCCCTAGTCAGCCTGGCCAACAATCTGGAATTTTGGGAGCTGAAGTCCGAAACATCTGGAAGACCAAATTTTGGGAACCGCAGTCTTAACTATTTGTCTACATTTATGTCATCAGCATTCAATTTGGGGAGAATTTTCTGTGAAATGATCATGCAGCAAGAATGTTTATAACAGTAAGTTCTAAAAGGGAGATGGTGAAGCACAAGATAAATTCATCTTCAAGTGGGCACTCCACTCAAAATGCATAAAATCTTTCACACATTTTCTCTGATAGAAACATAGTGAACACAAGAGCCATTTAGTCCAGCTCCTGGACAGTGGAGTAATGCATAGCTAAAGCATCCTGAGAGGTGGCTGTCCAGCATCTGTTTCAAAACCTCCAATGAAGGACAGTCGAGCACCTTCTGGGATAGTCTCTTCCACTGTTGAACATCTCCTACTCTCACAAAGTTCTTCCTAATGATTTCCTAATTATGAGGAATCAGATCACAATAAGGATGTTCTACCAAATCATTGAGTAATTCCTTTCCCCTGTACATGGAATATTAAAAACAGCCTCCAAGACTTGAAGGAGAATTATCTCTCAAAACAACCTGAGCTACAGTATGGAAGGGTACATAGGAGAGCTTTTGTCAGCCCTGCTACTATAATTCAAGATGGAAATTACTCAGCTAATGAGTAGAGATTTGTTTTCTCACCATGGAAGACCTGTAATACAAGGCTACCAGAGGGCACAGCAGGAGTTCTCAGAAACAGCTGACAGACTGCTTGCAAAAGTGTGACATATACAGCCACGAGGTTTCTTCAAAGGCTGTTTAATAATTAAATGTGTACAGTACTCACAAGTTTAGTGGACTTCAGCTTTTATATTTTGCTTTTTGACATGGCTGGGAAGTTGACATTGCTTCCATTTTGAGTCCATTTATACCTACAGTTCTGGTTTGTTGTTTGTTGTTGTTGTGTTCCTTCGAGTTATTTCTGCCTTATGGTGACCTGTCATGGGGTTTTCTTGGCGAGATTTGTTCAGAGGGGGTTTGCCTTTGCCTTCCTCCAAGGCTGAGGGAGTGTTACTTACCCAAGGTCACCAAGGGGGTTTCCATGGCTGAGCAGAGATTCAGATCCTGTTCTCCAGAGTTTTAGTCCAGTGCTGAAATCACTACATCATGCTGGCTCTTTACAGTTCTAATGCGAATGAATACAAGAAAGTGGGGAGGAACATCTAATAAACCTTATTTAGAATTTTGCATAGAACTTACTATGAAAAGGCCATTTTATTAGGGGATAGTAACAACCTATTAGGAACGAAAGCATACCCTCCAACATTTCTGAGATGAAAATTGGGACACATGTGGGTGAACAACATCAGTGTGGTCAAAAGGGTGTGGCCAGGCAATAAGAGGGTAAAAATTATTAATGAGTCAGAACACGCAAAGTTACTATTTTAAGAAGAACAACTTTAGAATTTACATAATAAGTTTAGGAAAGCATGAAAAAAAAACCCAACAACAAGCCAATCAATTAATACTCTGTGTATGTATATTTGTATCAGCATGCACAGCATGATTAACAATAGGTATATTATATAGTACATTATTTTAAAATCAAAATGCTTTTTATCAGACCCTGGTCAGAACCATTGTTATTGCGATAGTTTAATGTTAACAGTCACACACCCCATCTGCCCAATGCACATCAGGTCAAATCTCAACTTCCCCATAACACTCATGTGGTCATTTTGAGCCAATCAAAACTTCATCCTAACCTACTTTACAGATTTTTGTTAGGATAAAAATGGAGCAGGGGGAGAAATAATGTGCAATATTTTTTGCTCCTGGGGGAAAATGACCTCTCCATTGACGCCCCCTTGTCATGGGAGAGAGGCTTGCATACCCTAATGATGTTTTGAGCTATGCTGGCAGTGGCACAATAGCCACCGGTAGGGTCTCCCATGCCAGACAGGTCAAAACCGAAGGGTCTGACAAAAAGCGTCAAAGGGCAGGATGGGCTCTCTAGCCTTATGGCAACCGTCCTAGGAGAAGGAAAACTCTAATCCCAAACCCGGGCAGATGGTGCTTGTCCAACCCTGTAAGGTCAACCATCTAAGAGAAGGAAACTCTAATCAAACCTACGGCCCGAGGACCTCACTGCTACCATCCATGCTTGCAAGGCCAGCAGATGAACCTTTGGTTTAAAGGGTGAGGCCAGTTCTGTGCATGCTGCACTCCACCAGACAAATCCATTGCATAGGCTCGAAGGACAAATCCAATTCAAAAAAAACAAAAAACAAAAAAAGCCCTGTAGCGATAGGCAAGGGACGAAACGGCAGGTGTAAAGATGCACTGGAAGCCACAGACCCAACCCTGCATGCAGGACTCTGGTCGCTCGAGGCTGACCCAGGAGATGACAGTCTTGTTCGGCAGCATCCTGAACAACCAAGCAGCCTTTTTAAAGGAAAGCACTGCTTGCTCCAGATGGAGAGGGGCCTAGAAAAGGTGGCCTAACAAAAGCTCATCCCAACTACCTGGTTTGCTAGCCGCGGCCAACGGGAGTCTTCTGATGCGGTCAAACCAAGGCAAAGAAACAAAGGCGCACACAGGCCTCCAAAGGTGTAAATAAACTGATGCTTGCATGCTGGAACATCAGAACCATGTGAGACTCTAAAGATAGTGGATGGCCTGAGCATCATTCTGCTCTAATAGCCCATGAACTATCACGACTTAATATTGACATCGCTGCTCTTAGTGAAGTTCGTCTCCATGAGGAAGGCAGCCGGCTACATACTTTACTGGTCTGGCAAACCCAAAACCAAAAAACATCTTTCAGGAGTAGGTTTCATGATTAAAAACTCCATTGCCTCCAAACTTGAAACCTTGCCAACAGGACACTCTGATCGCATTATTTCCTTACGCCTCCCACATGTTGTTCTCTTTAGTATAATGCAGGATGCCAGACAGATCATCGCCTTGTCAGATGTAAACTAAATCTTCATCTTAAGTTCAAACCTACGAGGGGTGGCATGTTAAAGAAGAGACTCCAAGTCAACAATCTTCAACAATCTACCATGAGAGACAACTTCCAGGCAAACCTGCAAACAAAACTTGAAGACCATCCTATAGATCCTTATCTTACAGTGCTTTGGCAACATATCAAAAACAGTATCCTCCAGTCTGCAGAAGAATCCCTTGGGTTCTCAGACATGAAAAATCAAGACTGGTTTGATGAAAACAACCAAGAGATCCAAGAGCTGTTGGCAAAGAAGAGAACTGCTCGCCAGGCATACCTCACCCAGCCAACTTGCCATGTAAGAAAAGCAGCTTTCTGCCTCACATGTAGTAAACTTCAACAAAAACTCCGAGACATGCAGAACAAGTGGTGGATCAATATAGCAGAAAAGACACAACGCTGTGCAGATCTGGGGGATTCTAGAGGATTTTATGAAGCTCTTAAGGCAGTGTTTGGACCTACTTATCAGGTCCAAAGCTCCTTATACAGTACAGATGGTCAAACATTAATTACTGATAAAGCCTCCATCCTGAATCGATGGGCTGAACACTTTCAAAGTCTCTTTAGTGCCAACCGAGTAGTCCAAGGCTCACCTATCCAACATATGATACAAAAACCGATGAAAACTGAATTGGACATAGCTCCCACTTTGGAAGAGACCCTTAAGGCCATATAGCAGTTGAAAAACGGCAAGGCAGCTGGGATTGATGGAATCCCACCTGAAGTTTGGAAACACGCAGGTCATGTACTCCATGTTAAATTCCATGAACTCCTTGTGAATTGCTGGGAAAAGGGAGAACTCCCATCAGATCTCCGAGATGCAGTCATCATCACCCTGTACAAGAAAAAAGGAGCAAAATCTGATTGCTCAAACTATCGAGGCATAACACTGCTCTCTATTGCTGGAAAAATCCTTGCAAGGATACTCCTGAACAGATTAGTTCCTGCCATTGCAGAAGAACTTTTTCCTGAAAGCCAATGTGGCTTCAGAGCCAATAGGAGTATTACAGATATGGTATTTGCCCTTAGACAACTGCAAGAGAAATGTAGAGAGCAGAACAAGGATCTCTATGTAACATTTGTTGACCTCACCAAAGCCTTCGACACCGTGAGTAGAAAAGGTCTGTGGCAGATCCTGGAAAGACTAGGATGTCCCCTCAAATTCCTTAAAATGATTATCTTGCTACACGAGGGCCAGCGCGGTCAAGTCAGATATGGCGATGCTCTTTCAGAGCCCTTTCTAATAACTAATGGAGTGAAGCAAGGTTGTGTTCTTGCGCCAACTTTATTTACAATCTTCTTCAGCATGATGCTCCAAAGGGCTACGACAGAGCTCGAAGAAGACGACGGCATCTATATACATTACCATACGGATGGTAGCTTGTTGAACTTAAGCCGTCTGAGGGCTCGCACTAAGACTCTAAACTATCTAGTCCTTGAGCTGCTCTTCGCTGATGATGATGCCCTTGTTGCCCACACAGAAGCAGCTCTGCAGCGCTTAACATCCTGCTTTGCTACAGCTGCAGAGCTGTTTGGGCTGGAAGTCAACCTGAAGAAAACGGAAGTTCTTTACCAGCCTGCACCACAGGACGAACACCATCATCCCCACATTGCCGTCGGCAACTCTGTGCTTAAGTCCGTTCAGCAGTTCACCTACCTGGGAAGCATCATCTCCTCAGATGCCAAGATTGACAAAGAGATCGATCACAGATTAGCAAAGGCACATAGCTCATTTGGAAGACTTTACAAAAGAGTCTGGAATAATAAACACCTGAGGCGAAACACAAAAATCAGTGTGTATAGAGCCATTGTACTGTCTATTCTCCTTTATGGGTCTGAAACATGGGTCACCTATCGCCACCACTTACGACTCCTCAAACGCTTTCATCAGCGCTGTTCACACACAATCCTAAATATACACTGGACTGACTATGTGACGAATGTTGCTGTCCTTGAGCAAGCATTGAGCCCATGATATTGAGAACACAGCTGCGCTGGGCAGGGCACGTTTCTAGGATGGAGGACCATCGCCTCCTCAAAATAGTACGCTACGGTGAACTCGCCACGGGTCAGCGTAAGAGGGGCGCTACAAAAAATCAATACAAGGACTCCCTGAAACAACATCTCAGGCTCGGCCAAATTCATTACCAACAATGGTCCGCCCTGTCCTCACATCGGGAGGCATGGAGACGCACTATCCTCAATGCTGCAGCCTTATTTGAGAACTCACGCCGAACAAGTCTTGAAGAGAAACGACAATGCAGAAAAAAATCACAACCCGGAAACATCACCCAAGGAAACCTTCTGCTGTGCTTTCTGCAACCAGACTTGTCTATCTTGGATTGGCCTTTTTAGTCATCAGCGCGCTTGTAGAAAGCACAGGATGAGTCCTTCCTGAATCTTTGTTTGTGAAGAGAAGCCAGAGAGAGAGAGAGAGAGAGAATGGCCTCTAGATATGTCTCCCTTACACTACAACCTTGTACTCATTTACATAGGAGTAAGTTCCAATGAGTATACAAGTAGCACAGCCAGCATGGTGTAGTGGTTTGAGCATTGGACTATGACTCTGTAGACCAGGGTTCAAATCCGCACTCAGCCATGGAAACCCACCTTGGGCAAGTCACATTCTCTCAGAGCAACACTCAAAGGAAGGCAAAGGTAAACCTCCAATGAATAAACCTTGCCAGGAAAATCCGAGATAGGTTTGCCTTTGAGTCACTACAAGTCAGAAACAACTTGAAGGCACACAACAACAAGAAGTTCCAATGAACTCATTAGGGTTTATTTGTAGGATGCAATAATGTAAAGGGAAAAAAGGTCAATCAAAGTAAGTAAGCAGCAATTCTCTTCCAATGATGGTCCTTTACAAGTTACAATTTCTTACCTATGGTGCTGTGCAGCCCTGGCATGTGTGCACATGCTCTCTCTCTCTCTCTCACACACACACACACTGTGTTAGTAAATCAGAAGGGTAACAGAGGGTGAAGGGGTGAAGAAATCCAACAGAACTAAGCAAATCTATAGAATGAACAGAAGAAGGGATAAAAACATTTCCAGATCAGAAATATTTCTCTGCAATATCAATTATATTTTATGGAAGAATCTAAAATTCACTGGAGGGGGAAATTTGTGTATCTCTCTGTAACACAGAGAGAGTCAGACAGCCTGTTCTGTGGGTATCCCATAATTCAAAGGATATCCCTTTATGGAAAACCCTTATTAGTATGTTGCTGTGGGGATTTTTGCTTTTGTTTTGTTTGGTGTGGTTATCAAAAGAAGCAATTAGGATCACACAGGCTTGTTACAAAACTCTAATGGCCGAAGCATGTTACAGGATCAGACTGTAAATATGTTAAAAGCAGTAAGAGCCCGAAAGCTGAAGGAGAGAATGTTGAATATGGTTTTAGAGGCCCAAGCACATGTAAGTATCCCAAGTTTGCTCAAAATGTAAAAGGCAAGGAATAGAGAAAGTAGGTAGTGTGCTGCAGGGGGAAAGAAGCTGCATAATGGGCCTATCATGCTCTGCACCCCCCCAGCCCTCACATACTCAGACCTGACATCTGGGCTCAGTGACAGCACTGGGGAGAGGGGTGCAGAGAAGCCGAGCTGCACCAGGTGACACCTTTGGAGGGAGGGGTGACACTGTCCTTAGTAATGTCACAGTCTGGGCTAACAGTAGTTTCCAGTGATTTTAGTTGGCAATTAAGGAGATTATCAGATGAGCCTCTAAAAACATTCCTGTCCCACTATATTTTAAAGTGTAAGTCCCCTGGCACAATAATCCTTTTTATCATACGTCGCTGTAGTAACAAGAAAGAGCAGCCCTAGCATTATCAGAGCATGAATGCCTAGCACTGTTTACTTCTGCATTCGCTGCGGATCTTGGTGGTTCTCATGAGAAGATGCATGCAGGCTTTAAAAGTTAAAAAAACAACAGCTAAATTTAAAAAAACAAAATGAACATACAAGCACTGAAACACACTTAAAAACTTGCTCGCAAAATGGGGAGGTTCATAAAAAGAACATCCTGTACCTAGTTTTCGCTTTCTCACCCAGAAGTATTCTGGCACAGACCGTCCATTGACGCTGTATTCACAAGAGTAGAACAGTTTGCAGTTTCAGACACTTGCAATTCCACAACAAAAATGCCACAACAGATCAATTGACGGCTTTGGACCATCTTTTGGTGTCATTATCACACCATATTTGCTGCATCTGATAATCTCCTAAGAGGCTTCAATGCTTGTTTAAAGTGATTGGGGAGAGAAGGGAATTCCTGCCCTTTGTTTTCACCTCTCTGTATCTTTCTTTCCTCTAGCTGCTCAAGCCTTATGCTTTGCTCTTACCTGCAGAGGTCACTTCCCACTTTTCTCAATAAGTTACTTAATCTCCTTTGTTTCTTTTTGTCTGGGAAGGGAGTATCCATGGGGCTCCAACTCCAATAGTGGATGCTGCTAGCTTACACCCACACATGAGTGCCAGCTCTTAGGGGCTCTTCTAATCAAGTTTAGGTCAACTTCATTTGTCTATATTCTTTCCTATCTTAAGGTGGATTTTCTGACTCAATAAATTTCAGTTTCTTTTTTACTTTACAAGAGCCTCTTGGGTAATTAATCCTGTTTCTGTCACAAGCTCATATTGCATTAGCCCTGCCGCATTCTGCTTAACATACTGGTAGATACCAAATATTCCTACCATGGTTTTGTGGCTTGCAAAGACTGTGGTGGCACTGAATCAGTGCATTCAAGCACCAATAAATGTTGGCAGCATGTATTGGCTGTTGGGGAATGAGAACAGAGGTGGCCACCTGTCTTGATGCACCCCCACGCCCAATCAGCAGATGTTTAAATTGGGAGATGGAGCTGTGCCTGGGTGCTGTCCAATAGCCATTATGCCATGACCAAACAAACCTCTTGTGTGAAAATGTAATAAAGTAGATCCACTAGCATCATCCACAGTTATGCTCCTATAAAGACCAACAGGATTCTAACTGTAATATGAATGGGTTTCACAAGCATTATGTGTTTTGTTTTTAAAGCTGCTAACACACATCTACAACCCACAAAGAATGTATAGATGAGGATTTTATTTCCTCCAAATCTTTCCTGCACTCTTAATAGTCAACTTGTTTCAAAATACACAAGAGAAGCTCAAAAAATTATGATTTGTATATTTCCTGATAACTGGTGTGCTTTGGCAACCAAATCTAAATATGACATATATGAAAACACCATGGAGTAAATGAGCTGTAGCTGTTCACTTAATCTCTAAAACCCAGTTCTTGGGCATACATATTTCCATATAACAGACTGTGAGTATTTTCCAGAGTCTAGAATTTAAACGTCAAGCCAAAGGTTGACTGAGGTTTGGGTTTTTAAAATAGGGTTTCTGGATGCCTGACTGGGCAGGGGTTGCACAGAGACAGGACTGAGCCTCTATACTATGCCCCTCCAATGCCAATGTACCCACAAACTATTCCCCTCCTCCAATGTTCAGGTATTCAGCATCATAAAGGAGGCCAATACAATATTAATATCATATTACCCTATAATACATTTAGTGTTTCATACAAATGGTGAACCATGTTTTTGTAAACTCCCTTGCAATTGGTGCCATTTTTATGTCATTCCCCACTAATGCAAGTTTTAAAGCATTTAAGGACTGGGAGCAGGTTAATTTATATAGACTGGAATATTTGATTATTGGCATGAAATGAAACAAAACAAAAACAGGAAACCAAATTGAGGAACAATTAGGAAACATCAACAGAACATGGATTCAGATCCATCAAGTAATCCACTTAATTTTATATCCTGAAATTAAATGTACAGTCCCTAGACACCTAAGTAAATTTGAAGAGCTAGGTGCAACAGAATACAGTCATAATTACAAAGGTTTTCTTTCTAAGATATACAATTTTATGGTAGAGACAAACCTATTGGGATTAGGCAAATGTGAGCATAGATAAAGGACTTTATCAGACACAGGGGAATGTGGCACAAAACTGCATCCCAAACCACATCAGAAGAATGCTATGAGAACAGAAAGGGTGACATTATTAGACACCACCTCCTTAGACATGGGGGGGGGCGTAGCACGGGTGTGAATAAAGTGTCCCTTTTTTTTAATTGATGGGCTAAGCCGGCAATAAAAAGGGACACTATTCTCATCCATGCTATGCCCCCAGAACTGCTGAAGGATGACATCAACTGGTAATGTTGCACATTTCTGTTCTCGTAGCATTCTTGTGATGAGTTTTTGCAGCATCTGATAAAGTCCATAGATGAAACTGCCTGGGAAACTATGTGGGAATGCCCTCCATGATTTATTGCTAGTATTAGATGCCACTTTTCCTGAGCCACCTTAAACAATTAAATGGAAAGTGTGGGAGAAATTGTGACAACCCAGGTCCTTATCTGCACATGTGGAAGCAGTATGGATGGAAAAAATATTCATAAATATTTGAATCCCAGACCAAAAGGTGGTTTCCCAAGTGTCAGGAAACCCTGGCAAGGAGAATCTAAGATGGATGAAAATCTTCACAGTTTGGGACTTATTCTGTATATTTTTTTAAAAAAATGCATGGGGGCAGGAGTTGCACAAAAGATGGCATTTCCTGTACAGAAAACATGACTTCCTGCACTGAAAATGTTGTTTTCTGTTGGCTGGGTGGGGGTGGGGTGGGGAGCCCATGTGTGGATTTTATTTTATTTTATTGCAGATTAAGCCCCAAACTGCAAACTGACTTTATCACAGCAGGGAGGGAAATGGTTAAATTATTCGTTCTTGTCTGTGAGACCAAAATTTACATAGATTTACATCCCTAGGTAATTGCCATGTGTGTTTAGGCTTTGGCTCAAAGCATTTGAAATAATATCACCAACCAGGCTATAATAGCCTCTCCAGCATTGGATCTACTTCCTTTATTTTTAGGCAATAAAAAATAGCTACAACAGAAAATATTTGATTATTTGTGTGTGTGTGTGTGTGTGTGTGTGTGTGTGTGAAATGAAAATCACACAAAATTGTTTAATGCTAAGGGAGATGTTGTCATGATGACCTATAGGTAGCATCATGGATACCTTTTCCACTCCTTATTTGGAAATAGAAAGTGGGTGGGAGAACCTCATTAAATAAACATGATGTCACCTCACCTGACTAGATAGCCACTCTGATTGGGCACTGGCAGAGCCAATCAGAAATCAACAAGAAGGACTTTTAAAAGTTCTGATCTTTTCTTTTGTTCTGAGTCAGACTGGTTGAACACATGGCCTAGCTACATGGAGCTAGCTAAGATGGACTCTGACCCACATGGTCTTGCTCTGGGGCCAGATGGCCTACCCAGCCTAGAATAACTGCAACATGCTAAACTATGGGCTGGTTTACACAGCAGATTTATTGCGGCAACTTGCGCTTTAATTCTTTTCCGCATCTGTGCCAGTCAGTTTTTTTTTCTAATTATGCCGCTCTTTCGTTCAGACTTGAAAAAGTGGGGGGGGTGTGACCTCCCAAGCAGACAAAGGCTGTATGGGGAAGGGCATAGACCCTCCTTTGAAGCCTTGCATTTCTGAGCTAAAGACTCACAGACTGCCAAAATAGCAGGGGGGAAGATCAAAGAAGTGGCTCTGTCTCTGTGTCTCTGTAAATCTGCCTGTAAATGAACCAACTCCCTGAAGCAGAGGGAAAGACCTTGCTGCCATGCTGTGGATCCTAAGGTGAACCTATCACAAGTTTTTCCAGCACGATTTGTTTAGTCAGGGTTCACAGACTTGCAAAATAGCAGAGGATTTTTGACTCTCCGTCCCTCAGTCCCCCCGCTCTCTCTCTCCCTCCCCCAAGCAGAGCTGACAGATGGGAACTTTATGACTGAAAGGTCTTGGGAATCCTTTTTCTTAGCAGACCTGCAAAATAGCAGAGAGGATTTTTCAAAGTTTCCTGATGCTACTGAACACAGTACCTCTCTTTTAAGCCTGCACCTTACATCATAGCAACCAATCACAGTAAAGATCTGCGGAAGCCCTTAACGGAATGGTAGTTTACACTGCCAATAAAGCGCTACATTAAAAATATGCCAGCAAAAGTAGCGACATCCCCTGGCACACTATATTTGGGTGTTTTACCTTCCCCCCTTCTAAATGAGGCGATGTTGTGCTACGATCCGTGGGAACTATGACCTATCTTAGTGGTATATTTAGAGGAATATTTGCCCGTGTAAACGACTCCCAGGATACCAAAAGGGTTGGGGGAAGCCAACCTTACCCAAAGGCCTCCAAAAGGATCCAAAAAGACTCTGAATTCCATCTACAGAGACTGTAAATTAATCTGCATGTAATAGTTAGGGAATGTGTAGTTAGATTGCGTTAGATGTTATGTTTATTTGTAAGTGCTCTGAATGAATGCAAACTGTATAAGCCTTAAGTTGAACCTAAGAATGTTTTGCCCTTTTGAGCAACACAGACTCCTGGGACTGAAATAAAAGCTTCTGTTATTTCCTAACCTTGCCTCAAATCGCCTGCTTTTGGTCAGCTATCAAGAACCTTCTTTAGATTAGAGAAAAGTGGTATTCTTATTCTCATAACTGGTCTAGCTTCCCGTTGCACTGGACAAGGAAAGAAACCCCTCATTTTTAACTCAATGGGTGGTGGCAAAACAAAGAGGAATCCCTTGGGTTTGGGATTGGAAAAAGGGCCAACCCTGGACTTCAGGCAGCAGAAATCCTTGGGTGGCCATTACGACAGATTTACACAAGTAGGATCTGGATTTTATAATATCTGTTTTCCATTTATAGGGTAGCAACCACAATATCAATATTATGCTTCCCCCTAGAGCACATAGTAACCTTTGGAAAGATGTTATGTGTTCTTAATTTATCTTTTTTATTTGTAACAAGGGACATGAAGTGTGTGGTTTGTTTAGATATTCATTCTCATCCAATTTGAGAATGAATGGTTTAAATGAATGGATGTAATGGTCAGTTTGTATTCAATTGTTTGGTGTGTTGTTGTTTTTTTTAAATGGAGGTCACTGCAGATTCAGATACAGATCCCTTTTGAATAGGAATGTGAAATTTGGTTCTACTCACAACTACCACACTTACAGTGATGCTATGAGGAGGCCCTGAAGCTGACTGACAAAGATACGTTCAAGAACTACTCAGTGAGACCCAAGTTTCCCATCTGTAATCTACTATTCCATCAGCTGGACCATATTTCCCTAGAGATGGGATGACCTGAATGGTTTTTCCTTCAGAAAAAGTTAGGTGGGAACAAGGGGAAGTGAGAAGAAACCTTCACCATCACAGTGATGTCTGCATTACAGATATAGCAGCTCATTAGTGCAGAAGCTGCTTGATAATGGACTAACTCAAAGCACTGCTGCCAGTTGGAGTTATAGTTCTTCTGCCTGTGAAAAGCACTTGCTGTACTCTCGAGTTTCAAGGAGTTACAAACAGCTCAACCTTGTCAGTGCAGGGAAATCTCAAGGTCTGGAACTGCCAGCACAAACTGTAATTGGCTCACTTATACAAATCAAGACGAAGAGCCAAAGAACATAACCTCTCTTGATAGGCAGGAAGGCAATGGAACTTGAAAAGCTGCTCACAAGATATCTGCTACACCAGGTTGTTGGGTTACAATTTTCCCCCTTTACTTCAGTGCATCATAACTATGAATCTCCTGTGAAATAAAGCTTCACAAAAAATTGGTTTCATTCAGATATGAAGATTTACTTTGGTTTGTTAAAACAAACCAGGATCAAAACTGTGGATTAATATCCTGGTTTCTTACAGAGGTTGGAAAGGTTACTTTTTGGGCAACAGTTCCCAGAATTCTTCGGTTGGCGTTTTCTGGAATCTGTATTCTAAAATAGCAGTTTTTCCAGGTTCTGTTTATCAACTAACTACAGTTACAGTTGCCATAAGTTGGAAACTACTTGAAGGCCCACAACAACACAACAGTTAGAACAAACCACAATTCCCTGAGTTCAAGCATCATGGGAAATGCTGGGAGGAATAATTGTAGATTTAAAAGAGCAGCTAAAAACAAGAGCTATTCTTAAAGTCAGCAACTCTGCTATCTAGGGGAATGAACATACAATTCTTGCCCAAATACAGTTTACCATTTTACTTCTCCAAAACTGTAAGACTAATAATGCTGAACACTGGGATTTTAAAATCTATACAAACCAAGGCATAATAAGGATGGGGGCATTTTATATTTTAGGAAAATTAATGGAAACTTGGAGACTGCAATCTAATGGACCACCATTTTTGGCATTTTAGCAGAAATTGCAAAAGCTTTCAAGTCCCCCCTCCCCCAGCTTCACCTTCCTGACATTCTATTTCCTTTCATTTCCATCTGGCTTCAGATTTGATCAGAAAAAATCACATCTCTAGCTGGCATATCAAGTAACACAGCCTTTATGTTGCCCTAATCAGGACTTCACAGAAATGTCACAACTGTTATCCATACTTTTCTGAGAAGTTCAGAGGATTTATTTTATTTTTTATTTTTTTTAAAAAAATCCAATCAGAACTGTACTGGGATGAGAAATTTCTGTGGAAGCAAAATGCCATGACACGAATAGCAGCTTTATGCCTAGCGGGTGGAGGGGCAGCTCTGTTACATTCTCATGGACTGTTATGCTTGCATCACAAATTATAAATTATCCTGAGGCTAACTTAAATGAACTCATATGCCCTGATCAGATGCAGCATGATCTTTGAGCATCCCACATCTACTAGCCTGAGTAGAGTTTGGTAAAATTATATTTTTGGGACCACAGCTACTAGAATCCCCCAACTGACATGGCACTTGTAGTCCAAAAGTAACATTCCCAAACTCTAGGCCACAGTAGGATTATGTGTGCAATTAAAACAGGAAGGAAGATGTCCTTCTCCTCAGCCTATCCATATGGGCAAAGGGAACAATTCTCACTGGAGTTATATTTTTAAGGTATGGCTCCAAACATTCACTATCTATACTTGTTACTGCTACATATTTGTTATTGCTCCTGCATGTTACATACGAGTATTTTTTTAATATATATATATATATATATATATATATATATATCATATGGGCTGACTACCAGAATTAAGAGCAGCACATCCCTCTCTCCGAATCAGCTCTCTCTGAATCAGCCTGGCTCCAAGATCATTTGAATTTGCTGCCAGACAGAGATGACAACGTTGTGCTAGATCAGGAGTCAGCAACTGTGGAAGACTAAGGCCACATTTGACACCCCCCCAGGAGACCTAGGGGGGGCACTCTTCACCATATCTGCTCCTGAAAAAAACAAAAATGGTCCCTCCAAATGCCCTCTAGGGTGAATTGGAGCATTCTTGCCATTTTGGAGGGCAAAAAGGCTCCTAGAGGCTATTCTGTATCATCTGAAGCAAAAGAAAAAAGATTAGAAAAAAAATGACCCCCAGGGGATCCAGTGGGCCTCCAAATGTAGCAAAAATGCCCTTCACACTCCCTAGAGGTCATTTAGGGCATTTTGGAGCAAAGTGAGGGCCACATTTTGCTCACCCCTTGGCTAGATGGACCAATGGTCTGACTCAATAATATAAGGCAACTTCTATGAATGTTAAAGAAGCCTCCTCTATTTGGGGAGGGTTTGCTCTTCCATGCATCTAGAATCATGAATTGTTTGCTGGTTTCTTAACCAACATTTTATGAGATATATGTTTTAATATTGTTATTGTGTGAATTATTGATTAGACTGGAGCAGGACAAATAGGGAGAAGACTGAGGACTTTATCAGACAAGCCTCTCTGAGGGTTCTTTTGCTGGCATATTTTAAAGTGTTTTTCTGCCAGCAAAAGAACCCTTCCTACCAGACCTACCTTGATCAGTGTTCAAAGGCAGTCCCTCAGCATGAACGGAGCACGGACAAAGCTCCGTTCACTTCCACGCTCGTGATCTCATTGATTCTCATGAGAAGATGCGAGCATGGTAAATTTAAAAAATACAAAAAACAGTCACAAAATGTTCACAAAAGCACAAAAACACACTTACAAGCTAGACATGAACTGGAAATGTTCATAAAAAGAACATCCCTACCTGGCTGTCACAATCTCACCTGGAATATGTCCATAGCAAAAAGAAAGAATGAGGAAGTGGTACGGCTGCTGCAGGGAGAAGATGGCAAAATGCTAACAGGGGCAGAGAAAAGGCAGAGCTACTCAACACCTTCTTTGCCTCAGTCTTCTCCCAAAAGGAGAACAGTGCTCAACCTGGAGAAAATGGAGCAGATAATGCAGTAGGGGAAATGTAGCACAGAATAGGTAAAGAGGTAGTTCAGGAATACCTGGCCAGTATAAATGAATTCAAGTCTCCAGGTCCAGATGAACGACATCCAAGGGTACTAAAAGAACTGGCAGAGGTAATCTCAGAACCACTGGCAATAATCTTTGAGAAATCCTGGAGAACGGGAGAGGTCTCACCAGACTGGAAGAGGGCAAATGTTGTCCCCATCAAGAAGACCAAATAATTACCACCCAGTTAGCCTGACATCAATACACTAGGAAAGATTCTAGAGCAGATCATTAAACAGACAGTCTGTAAGCACTTAAAAAGGAATGCTGTGATCACTAAAAGTCAACATGAGTTTTTGAAAAGCAAGTCATGCCAGACTAATCTTATCTCTTTTTTCAATAGTTACATACTTGGTAGATGAAAGGAATGCTGTGGATGTAGTGTGTCTTAATTTCAGTAAGGCTTTTAACAAAGTCTCCCATGATATTCTGGCAAAAAAGTTAGTAACATGCAGGCTAGACAATGCAACTCTTAGGTGGTTTTGTTGATGTTGAATGGGCTGAATCCAAAGGGTAGTCACCAATAGCTCCTTTTCATCCTGGAGAGAAGTGACCAGTGGGGTACCACAGAGCCCAGTGCTATTCAACATCTTCATCAATGATTTGGATGAGGGAACAGAGGGCATACTTATCAAGTTTGTAGATGACACCAAATTAGGAGGGGTAGCTAATATCCCAGAGGATAGGGCAGGGCCAGTTTAAAGAATTTTGGGGGCCCCTGAAATGCTTTATTTTGGGGCCCCCATATGTTTATCTCAGGTCAATGTAACCTAACCTATTCACCGTACAGGATGTTCAGATTACAGTAGGACCCCCGTATCCATGGATTCATTATCCACGGGACACAAAACAGCACACCTACCATAGAGTCTTCCTAGAAAATGTGTCCTCCCTAGCCATTTTATAGGCCCACCAAGGCAACTCTATGGTATTTTAATTTATTTTCAATGGCACTCACTATTATTCATGGTTTTCAGAATCCACCCCCCCCCCCGAACCAATCCCCAGTGGATAAGAGGAGCCTACTGTATTACATAATTTGCCACCAATAACTTAGTTTAAAAACTATATTATAGGCAGTAACATAATATTTTTTGTTTATTAGCAATTAACGTAATGGTGTAGATTTCCTCAAAGAAAATAAAGAGTGGACTACAAGCTGAACATGAGTTAGCAGTGTGATGCAGCAGCAAAAAGTGCCAATGCAATTCTAGGCTGCATTAATAGTAGTAGTGTCTAGATCAAGGGAACTAATAGTATCACTCCATTCTGCTTTGGTCAGACCTCACCTGGAATACTGTTTCCAGTTCTGGGCACAACAATTCAAGAAAGATACTGAGAAGGATAGTGGGAGGTCTGGAAGCCATTACGCCCTATGAGGCACGACTTAGGGAGCTGGGCATGCTTAGCCTGGAGAAGAGAAGGTTGAGAGGGGACCTGATAGCCATGTTTAAATATTTGAAGGGATGTCATACTGAAGAAGGAGCAAGCTTGTTTTCTGCTCCTCCAGAGACTAGGACACTGAGCCATGGGTTCAAACTATAGGAAAAGAGATTCCACCTGAATATTAGGAAGAACTTCCTGACAGCAAGAGCTGTTCAGAAGTGGAATACACTGCCTTGGAGTGTGGTGGAGTCTCCTTCTTTGGCTTTTTAAAAACATAGTTTGGATGGCCATCTGTCAGGAATGCGTGGATTATGTGTTCCTGCAGGGCAGAAGCCAATCGGATGGGATGGCTGTTGGGATCCCTTCCAGCCCTATGATTCTAGGCTGCATTCAGAGCCTGGGAAAGTTAGTCTTGGATTACACCTCTCAGAATCCCCCTGCCAGCACCCTTCTCAAAGTCTGGTTGCATTGTTCCTTTTCTAGCATTCTCTAGCCTAGTGGTTCTTAACTTGGGGTCCACAATGTCCTCACAGGGGGTCCACAAAGGCTTGAAGGCTGCTTGGCCCACCTCCTCCCTGTAGTCAAGTAGCCACATGACAGGAACCAAGGCAAAGGCTCGCTGGCTTGGCCTGCACATTGCCATTCAATCCACTCTAGCCACAAACTTGCAGGAAGAAGCAAAAGTGCCTTTGAAGGAAAGTTTAATGGATGGTGTAATTGTATTGTTGTTGTTGTTAGCTATTATTATTAGCTATTATTATTAGGGTTTTAAATCTTGAGTTAAGTCTTGGGGCAACAAAAGATATTTAAAGGGAGTTCCTGGTAAAGAAAAAGTTAAGAACCACTGCTCTAGGCCAATGCCTCTCACATAACACTAATGGGATACTGGTGTTTTAGTGACAACAATAAAACCATTGTTCCCAGTAATATTACTCCAAATTTTAATTTATATTCTTTATATTCTTCTGTTAAAAGAGCTAGAGTGTTGTAGAAGTTTCAGCATTGCACTATGACTATGGAGACCAAGGTCTGAATCCTTACTCAGCCATGAATACCCACACTGGGTGACCTTGGGCAAGTCATACTCTCTCAGCCTCAAAGGAAGGCAAAGCCACACCCCCTTTGAACAAATCTTGCCTAGAAAATCCCATGGTAGGTTTGCCTTAGGCAGAAATGACTTGAAGGCACATAGGCAAACACACACAAATTCATTTTGCAGGTTGAACTCAGTTGTCAGCAAGGGGAGGAAGCTGAAGAAGACCAAGGGGGAAAAGGAGGGAGGGAAGGGAGAGAAACCAGGATGTGTTAAGAGCAGCTGGAAAGATGGGCTGGAAGGGGATCTATGTGGAAGGAAGGAAAGGGAAGAAAGAAAGAAAGAAAGAAAGAAAGAAAGAAAGAAAGAAGCCCTTTCTGAGGGAGACAACCCTCAAATTCCCCCCCTCTCTCACACACACACACTCACCCCTCTCTGACATGCCTGACTGGCCTGCATTTTGCAGCAGCAAACTCCCTCCAGCTTCTGCCAGGGAGGGCTGCTGCTTCTTTCTCTTTCGAGTCTTTGAGACACTTAAAAAAAAAAAGCCAGCAGGAGGTTTTTGGAGGAGGAGGGTAGGAGGGGGGCTACAAAGCAGTGGCTCCTCTCGGCTGTTTCCTGGCTGTCTCCTTTGTCAGATAAGGAGGTCAGCAGGGGACCCCCCCTTGACCTTGGGGTCCCCTGCCAATGCTGATTTGTCAGACTGGTTAAACCAGCCCTGGGATAGGGTCAAAATTCAAAATGACCTGAACAGATTAGAAATCTGGGCCAAAACTAATAAAATGAATTTCAACAGAGAGAAATGTAGGATATTACATGTGGGCAGTAAAAATAAAATGCACAATTATAGGATGGGTGACACCTCATTTGATGGCAGTACATGTGAAAGGGATCTAGGAGTCTTAGCGGATTACAAGGTGAACATGAGTCAGCAGTGTGATGTGGCAGCTAAAAGAGTCAATGTGATTGTAGGCTGAATGAATAGGAGTACAGTGTCTAGGGAAGAAATAGTGCTACTCTGTTCTGCCTTAGTCAGGCCTCACATGCAATACTGTGTTCAGTTCTGGGCACCATAATTCAGGAAGGATATTGACAAGCTGAAATGTGTCCAGAGGAGGGCAAGTCTGGAAGCCATGATGAATGAGGAGTGGCTTAGGGAGCTGGTTATGTTTAGTCTGGAGAAGAGAAGGTTAAGGGATAACATGATAGTCATACTGAAGAGGGAGGAAGCTCGTTTTCTGCTGCTCCAGAGACTTGGACATGGTGCAATGGACTCAAACTACAGGAAAAGAGATTCCACCTAAACATTAGGAAGACCTTTCTGACAGTAAGAGCTTTTTGGCAGTGGAATGCACTGCCTTGGAGTGTGATGAAGTCTCCTTCTTTGGTGGTTTTTAAACAGAGGCTGGATGGCCATCTGTTGGGAATGCTTGGATTGTGTATTCCTGCATGGCAGGAGGTTGGACTACATGGCCCCTGTGGTCTCTTCCAACTCTGTGATTTTATGATTCTATTTCTTTAACAGACATTTGGTAGCAGAGGCAGAAATAGCATGAAAAGAATAGGGATAGCTTTCTATACCACATAGAGCAACTCAAGATGTTTCAGCAACTGTTCCCCCCGCTATGTAGAACAAACAACAATACCTGATAGAAAAAAGAAAATTAAAGAGAGAAAAAAAAACACAAGAAAGATGAGCCAGAGTCAGATAAAGAAGGAAAAAAATAGATAAAATTTATTTCCAATCTTTTTTCAGTGGTTATTAAAATAATCAATCTAAACCTCACTCATATATCACAATGAATCCTCCTTTCTATAACCTATACTTACTAATAATCAAAATCAAACCTTATAAAATCACATATATATTTTCTTCAGAAAGTTAATACAGCATTAGAAAGCTTTATTAACAATATTTATTATTAATCTTACCCTAAATTAAATTAAACAAATTGCTCCTTCTCACTAACACATTCTGTTTTAACAACAATCTATCATTATGTAAAGTATCAAATGTAAAATCCTTTTGTCCTTTCATCTTTATACTAGGATGGTTTCCTAGTATAAAGATGGTTACTTTTTGAGCTGTGTCTCCCAACTGCCCACTAAAAGAAAGTTAAATTCTACTTAATCCTTCATCTGTAAGACAAATATCAACCTTATTATAATTTATAAGATTTTTTTCTTTTCCCCCTTAATTTCCTTAACTATTTCCAAACATCCCTCTCTTTTGCTAATATCCCTTCTAATTATCTAGCCCTTCAGCACACATAGCAACCAACATTACTATCATTTCAAACATTTTCTCAAATGTCTTAGATACAAAAGGCCTTTTAAAATACTACCTTTTCTTCTAAATAAACATCAAATGTCAAGCTGCTAAATAACATCTTAGATCTAATCCTTGTTTCTTTATCAATTTATACTTTCAGTGTAACCTTAGTTTTTTTGCCAAAGCTTTGCAATTGTACAGATTGGACATTAATCATCAAACTCAATAAAACCTGGAGAGCAAGCATTTTTCCATAAAAACAAACATCCTCATTGACTTTCAAAAACTCCCCCAAATGTCATTGTCTCCTCCTGTGACTTTGGCTTAAATTTCAGCATTCTTCCTTCTAGCTTATCCACTGCCTTTCAGGAAAATTATCTAAATATTCTTCTCCTTTCAAATATTTCCAAAAATCTCTGATGCCCTTCTTCCTTGTTTCCTTCAAGATCACTTCAAAATCTCCAAAACGACCGTGGTTGGCTGTGAACCAACCATAATTTTTTCTTGTTCATATTCCAATGTCTCCCCTCGATTCTCATCCTCCATCCAATAGTCTGTTACTCCATCTGATTCTCTAACTCCCAGCAGGTAATCCATTGCTAATTTGTAACTCTTCAAGTCATTCTTCATCCATTTAAATTCCTCCCATAGCTCTTGCAAAATCACTAGATTGCATACATTTTCTGGGGATTGCCATTCTTCTATTGAACACAAGTTTGACATATATAGGGTTTAGAATTTGTTTCCACAGCACCTCCTCAGATACTGTGTGGCAATGACACAGCCTGGCTGTCTGGCTTCTCTTGTTAATCAAATTGCTTTCAATGGGATACCTCTCCTTGACAAAAAAAAATCCACTTCCCCCAAACAAAACAATCTCTTTCCTTAAAGTCTCTTTCTTCAGTCTATGGAACTTTCAAAATGCTCACAAGGACAACCAATTTTCCAACTGTTTTTCTTTTAAAATCACAATCTTATTAAATTTCTCATTTCAAAATGCATTCTTAGAGATTCTTAAAAATGGCCCTTAAGCTCTCTCATATTAGTACAGGAAACAAGAAATTCACTGAGATTTTGTTGTCACCTCTGAGTGAAAGATTTCTTTTTCTTGAATAAATTCAGGTGTTTTTAAAAAGTAACTAGAAAGAAAGTGACCTTGCAGGCTTAAAGCCATTTCAAGTCAGCAGCATGAGCTTGAAGGATCCCCCCATGCAGTCCTCCCCCACTTTGCTCACAATTGACTACTATGGTCTGGACAATCTTTGGTGAGGTTCTTGGACCCTTGTGGGAGAGCTCCATGCTTTCCCCCTCTCCAGGGAGACAATCACCAGCCAGAACTTGCCTCCATGCCAGTGATTATTGCTGCCGCAGCTTTCCCTTCCACAGAGCTCTATTAGAGGAGCTCAGTCCACCATTCCACCACCCAGAAGGCTCCACAAACTTTTTATTCAACATTAACAACATGCACATGTAAAACAATACAACCAGGTCAAATTCTGGTGTTTGTAGTTTCATGATACGAATACTCTAGAACCCTCTGGCTGAGAATTCTAAGTACCTCTTGTGAAGAGAGAAGCTGGACAAGCCTAGTTAGAGTCAGCCAATCACAACTCAGGGAATGATGTGAAGAAGGGTCTATGAAGGGAGGATATAAACTAGAGGTTTATATGTAAAAAGAGTTAGAGTAATCAGAGACAGAGTGAAAGTTGATTAGGAGGAAGGGTATGGGTAAGAGGGGTTTGTGAGATATGCATGTGGAAAGAGCTCAGGGATTTCATCTTTAACTTATTTGTATATAATAAATATTTACAAGTTGTATTTTCAACAACTACAGTTGTCCCTTAATATTTGCTGGGGTTTGGTTCCAGGACCCCCCATGAATACCAAAATCCGTGAATACTCAAGTTCCATTATATGCAATGGCATAGCAAAATGGTGTCTCTTATATAAGATGAGAAAATCAAGGTTTGCTTTTTGGATTATTATTTTTTAAAGAATATTTTCAAGCCATGAATACTTAAATCCATGGATACCAAATCCATGGATACGGAAGGACAACTGTACATCTGACTGTTTATATTTGTGAATTGGAAAGGAGAACTGGTAACTTTACCACATTGAACCCAATGATCAACACAGACACTTGCCCACTATATTGGTTACCTTGAGGCCTGAGTGCCAGAGGCAGGGAGGGATCTTGAGAGTAAAAAGGAAAGGTGAGTGACAGGAGCCCAATGGTTATAACTTCAGGGCCAACCCAAATAGCATTTCAGTCACACCCCTTCTTTAACTTGCAGACCCCAGGATTCTATAGGATGTTGCCATGGTAGTTGATGTGGAATCATAGTGCTGTAACTGTGTAGTGTGAAAAGACCCTTGGCGTAGCATGGAATAGAAAGAGAAGCTATGCTGCTTATTTTCATTCTGTGTAGCTTTATTTCTGTTTAGATCCTTTTGAAGCTCTGGAAACTGGTAATATTCTTTACATATGCACCTTACTCTAAGATACTGTGTCCAATAGAGTGGCTACTGAGAAACTGTGGAAAAAAACAGGAAGAAATGCGTCATACCAATAAAGAGAGATAAAGCTTTCAGAGATTTGCATTAAATGAGCATAAATTTGAAACAGTGTGGTGTAGTGATTTGAATGTTGGACTAGAAATCTGGAGACCAGTTCAAATTGCCACTCAGCCTTGGAAACCCACTGGGTGACTTTAAACAAGTCACACTCTTTCAGCCACAGAGGAGGGCAAAGGCAACGCCCCTCTGAACAAATCTTCCAAAGAAAACACCATGATAGGTTTGCTTTAGGGTTGCCATAAGTCAGAAATGACTTGAAGGCACACAACAACAACAAAATTTTATATGTATATAAACATATTTAAAAATGATTAATAGTATTAAAAGAGTATAGTACAACACTGTGCCTAGGTAACCTATCTAGCTGCTAACTATTGGTGATCACTTTAAGGCCCCTGCTGTTCTTTCCTGTGATTCTACCTTTAAATTAGAATTGGACTCAACATCCTTTCAAACAGAAGGTGCCATCAAGCACAGTTCTGTCTTCAGTAAAGTGGAACATCCTGTACTCAGATGGTTTTCTACATGTATTTGAAAAGCCAAGAATATTGGAGAAAGTGATGGGCTTTAGGAGGGAGGGACAGTTTGTATGTACATTTGTGACATTGTCCACTAAGTTCTGCATTACAGGTGGGAAACATCTTGAATTTTTTCCCCTATAGAAAATGCAAAGCTCTCCATCCTAATGACACAGTTTTTGCTACATCTGATAAAGTCCATAGTGTGCAAAATATGCACATTCTCAAGCAAAAGATCAGAAAACTGGAAAAGTAGAAGTATCATTCATTTTTATTTTCCAGTTGTAGAATTTATGCCTGAGGCTGGGTAATAGCCACCAATGTCCACTGAGAACAAAACTCTCATTTATTTTAATGAAGCTAGGTTGCACCAGCTATGTTATAATTTAAAGTGCTTTGTCTGCCTGTTTGTTGGTCTCTTATGATTTCCATATGCTTTATCATTGATCCACAAGACTGTTGGCACTTTTTTATGTCCTGCAAGGTGTGCAGCGACAAATACAAAAACTAGGCCCGCTAGAGAAGCCAACTATCAGCACTGTCTGAGGTGCTTGTCCTCAACAGTAGCGTTACAGCAGAGGGAGGAAGCACAGAACCCTTTAGCAGTATTTGGCAATATGGCACTAACCAACCTTGAAATAATGCACAGACACAGTTGGCTTCTTCCAATGTCTTTGGAGGCTCCTTATCTCTTATTGCAAGTACTGTAATGCAAAATACTCACAATAGTCAACCCACTACTCTCAACAAACTTACGCAGAAACTACTCCGACCCACCATAATCCACTCACTACAACCCACTACAAACTACTCCTGCTCTTAGCTCACTCATATACTGTGATGATTACTCAAGGTTGACACCTGGTGTTACACACCCTTCACAGCCATACAAAATATTTTACGTTGTATTAAAGAAACATTGTCCCCAACAATGACTTGATACATTATTTAAAGGAACCAAAATGAAAACTGTACTAAGGTTTCTGAGCTAATCTATTAATTACTTTTGGCACCTCTTGAATAAATGCCTATATTGTGAACTCATCTGGACTAAACTTGATATTTAGACCTAGATTGACATCCAAAGTATTTTTGCACAAGTCTGGGGGCTTGTCTACCCCATGTCAGAGCCCTGAAGTCCTGAAGATGCAGGGGTTTTGCCACATTTTTCCCCCAGGCAGGCCTCATGAGTCCCAGGGCAAAGACAGGGTAAAACCTGATAAAACATTTCTAAAAACACATACCAAAACCGCTTCTTTCCAGAAAAACTGGACCAGGCCCCATGTGACCATAGGAGTCCTTATTAACACACCAGCCCATCACTGCTGCTGCCACCACACATATTGCATTCTCTGAAGCCAGGAAGGAGTCCCACAGCATGTGACCAAGGCCGGTCACTAGCTTCCTGGCTATAGAGAGTGGGACGTGGGTGACAACGGTGGCAGTGACTGCAGAGACAACCAGCATGCTGGTCTGGACTTCCTCCCATTTCATCCAAGTAACAGGAAAGCAATGGGTCTGAGCCATGGGCAGAATATGCCAGTGGGAGCCAGCATATGCTGGCCCATGTAAATGGGCGCTGGTACTGATAGGCAAACTTTTCAACAGAAATGTGCTGTGTTGTGTCCACTTTGTGTGGAACTTTGTTGGAACTTTCAAGGTGCTGCCACTCAGCCTTTTTATTTCATTCAAATCATAAGGGCAATAATCAGCATTGACTTTCTAATTGAGATGGGAATATTTTTTGAGAATCAAGACATTTACTTATCAGGTGGATGATGATGGTAAGTATGGGTGTGTTCAGTCCCTCAACCCTGCCGTATTTTCAGGGCATATCTATTCTCTGGACTATTTGACTTCTTGGAAAGATCACCCTGCCACATACATATCACTCAGTCTCAACTGGAGTCCGTGGTGCCACTGGTAAGTAGAAAAGTGTAAGACTGGGAAAGAGACGGGGGGGGGGGGGACATCATTGCAAGTTTTCTTCCACTTCAGTTCAAAAGAAAGTTAAATTTCTTGTTGTATTTGCCACCAAGGCAGCTTTGAATTAGGGTGACCCTAGGCATGAGAGACCTCCAAGAACCTCATTCATCAACAGCCCTTCTCAAGTCTTGCAAACTGAGAGCTGTGGCTTCTTTTACTAAATCTGCTATAGTGTCACTAAGGCTGGCATCACCCCCTCCCCAGGCCTCGCACCCCCTCACGCTGCCACTGTGAATCTGTAATGTGATCTTTCTCCCTATTGCTCCCTTCTTCTTGTTGTTTGCCTTCAAGTAACTTCCAATTTATGGTGACCCTAAAGTAAAACTACCACAGGGTTTCCTTGGCAAGATTTTTTTTTGGGGGGGGGTTGCCTTTGCTTTCCTCTGAGGCTGAAAGAGTGACTTGCCTAAGGCGTCAAACGGGGATTTGAACCCTGGCCTCTAGAACTTACTGTTTTACCAAGCATTATTGTATTTTCCAATGAGTCATGCACAGCCTGCAAAAAGCTTTGGCTATCTTCATACACACTCTTGGACTTGGTATGGCTGGGGAAGAGAGAGGGCTGCACTATGGACCACTTGAGACTGTAGTGTGTAGAGTAGTTGAAGCTATTTATGGAAACTATCCCTTCAGCATTAAGGCTTTTGAGAGAATTTTAAGCATTTTAAAAATCAAAAGGCAATAGCATTATTGGTGCCTATTGCTTCAGCACTAAGGCTTTAGAAGGATTTTAAAAACATATATTTTAATTTGCTGGGGGTGGGATGTATGAATGGGAAGGATAGGAAAAAAGAAATCCATTGATGCAAAAAACAAAACAAAACAAAACCCACCACAGATCATTTTTCTCCCACCTGATCCTCTAACACCCCTGTCATTGCCCCTTTATTTTTGCTTTAAAAAAATGTTTGGCTGCAGAAGGGGTAGGAAGTGAAAGGAAGTAATATGTAATGATGTGGGACAAAATCAGCACATATTGACAGTCTGGACAACCCCATTTTTTGGCAAAAAAAAAAAAAGAGGTCTGACAGCTACTCAGAATGAACATGCCATCTCATGTGAACATGTGTAATCTGGGTGTTTGGTTGTTGTGGAATACCCTTGATTCTACTCCCAAACATTCCTGTGGACATTGGACATTTTTATATCCATCAATACAGTCAAGTCAGGAAATATCCCAGATTAAGACACGCAACAGACTGCCTGACAGAGGGTTTCAAAAATGAAGTACTGGCACAATGATATGCTAGGAACTAGTCAGATTTGTCAACATTGTTGCTATCAGAAGTGCTATTGTGCTATGTTCCACATGTCATGTTAAAATGCCAAGCAGAAAGGTATCATTGACATTGATATAGATGGAAGAGATAATGTAGCTAATGTAGGTCACACAAGGTGACAGAGATCTTGAAGATCCCTGCAGTCCCTGTGCTTTTGCTTTTGGGAGAGACAGGAAAGAAATAAGGAATTTTTCTACTAGAGTCTTAGACATTCAGAAAGAGCTGAATTGCAGAAACATTTTTGCCAACAGTCTAAAGAATTTGATCAGAAGGGCTTTAAACTGAGTCATAGGGGAGAGGGAGACAATATTCTAGAAGGCAAAAGGGCTGGAGAAAATAGTCAAACTGTCATAGAGGGAACAAGGCAAACAGTGCAAGGACCCAACAGTGGGAGGCAAAAAAACTTGCATGGGCAGCAAGTAAAGGGAACACATGGTCTTAGATGTCTCTACACTAATGCGCAGAGCATGGGAAATAAGCAAGATGAACTTGAACTCCTATCACAACAAAGCAAATATGATATAATAGGCATTACTGAAACCTGGTGGGATGAGTCGCATGATTGGAATGTAGGAATAGAGGGGTATAACTTTTATAAGAGAAACAGGCCAAACAGGAAATGAGGAGGAATAGCATTATATATCAGGAATATTTATACCAGTGAAGAGATCCATGACATCAATACTGGAAGCCAGGTGGAGAGCATCTGAATAAAAATTAAAGGGGAGGGAAACAACAGGGATGTTATTGTGGGATTCTACAACAGACCCCCAAATCAGATGGAGGAACTGGATGATGCCTTTCTAGAACAGATGACCACACACACAGAAAGGAGAAATGTAGTAGTGATGGGTGATTTCAACTATCCTGATATTCGCTGGAAATCTAACTCAACCAAAACTTCAAGGTCTAGCAAATTCCTTACTTGCCTGGAAGACAATTTCATGGTCCAAAAGGTGGAAGAGACAACAAGGGGGTCAGCTATTTTAGATCTGATCCTAACCAACAGGGATGACCTGGTTAATGGGGTGCAAGTGGTGGGATCCTTAGGTGACTTTAGGAGAGATGATTTCATAAGAGACATTCCTGACTTTAGGAAAGATGATTTCAATAAACTCAGGGAAATACTGGGGGTGATCCCATGGTCAGGAATACTAAAAGAGAAGACACTTCAAAACAAATGGGACTTTCTCAAAAGGAAGATACTGAAGGCACAATTTCAAACAGTACCATTGAGGAAGAAAAATGGGAGGTGTCTCAAGAAACCAGGATGGATGACTAAAGAACTTTCAATGGAGCTAAGTTTTAAATGGAACATGTATAGGAAATGGAAAAAGGGGGAAATCACCAAAGAAGAATTCAAACAGATAGTGAACACATGTAGGAATAAAGTCAGAAAAGCTAAAGCAGAATGAGCTCAGGCTTGCTAGAGAGGTTAAGAACAATAAAAAGGGTTTGTTTGGGGTATGTCCACAGCAAAAGGAGGAAGAAGGAAATGATAGGGCCACTACATGGAGAAGATGGCAAAATGCTAACAGGGGACAGAGAAAAGGCAGAATTACTCAACACTTTCTTTGCCTCAGTGTTTTCAGAAAAGGAAAAGGATGATCAACCTGAGGATAATAGGACAGAAGACACAATAGGGAAAATCCAGCACAGAATAAGGAAAGAGGTAGTACAGGAATACCTTCTTAATCTAAATGAATTTAAATCTCCAGGACCAGATGAACTACATCCAAGGGTATTAAAAGAGCTGGCAAATGTAATCTCAGAGCCATTGGCAATAATCTTTGAGAACTCCTGGAGAACAGGAGAAGTCCCAGCAGACTGGAGAAGGGCAAATGTTGTTCCCATCTTCAAAAAGGGGAAAAAAGAGGATCCCAACAATTATCATCCAGTTAGTCTGACATCAATACCAGGAAAGATTCTAGAGCAGATCATTAAACAGAGAGTCTGTGAACATTTAGAAGGCAATGCCATAATCCCAAAAAGTCAACATGGGTTTCAGAGAAACAAGTCATGCCAGACTAATCTGATCTCTCTCTCTCTCTCTCTCTCTCTTTTTTTTTTTTTTTTGGATAAAGTTACCAGTTTGGTAGATGAAGGGAATGCTGTGGATATCGCATACCTTGATTTCAGTAAGGCCTTTGACAAGGTTCCCCATGAAATTCTTGCAAACAAGCTTGTAAAATGTGGGCTAGACAAGTTAACTGTTCAATGGATTTGTAATTGGTTGACCGGCCGAACTCAGAGGGTGCTCAGCAGTGACTCCTCTTCGTCTTGGAAAGATGTGACCAGTGGGGTGCCACAGGGTTCTGTCCTGGGCCCAGTGCTATTCAACATCTTTATCAATGACTTGGATGAGGGAATTAGGGGCATACTTATCAAATTTGCAGATGACACCAAATTAGGAGGAGTAGCTAATACCCTAGAGGACAGGATCAAAATTCAAAATGACCTGGATAGACTGGAGAGCTGGGCCAAAGCTAACAAAATGAAATTCAATACGGAGAAATGTAAGGTACTGCACGTAGGGCGGAAAAATGAAATGCATAGATATAGGATGGGGGAGACCTGGCCAAATGAGACTACATGCGAAAGGGACCTAGGAGTCCTAGTAGACCACAAGTTGAACATGAGTCAACAGTGTGATGCAGCAGCTAAAAAGGCCAATGTGATTTTGGGCATTGAAGTATAGTATCTAGATCAAGGGAAGTAATAGTGCCACTGTATTCTGCCTTGGTAAGGCCTCACCTAGAATACTGTGTCCAGTTCTGGACACCACAGTTCAAAAGGGATATGGACAAATTGGAGCATGTCCAGAGAAGGGCGACTAAAATGGTGAAAGGTCTGGAAACCATGCCTTCTGAGGAAAGACTTAGGGAGCTGGGTATGTTTACCCTGGAAAAATGATGGTTAAGGGGCGATATGATAGCCCTGTTTATGTATTTGAAGGGGTGTCACATTGAGGATGGAGCAAGCTTGTTTTCTGCTGCTCCAGAGACTAGAACACAGAGCAATGGATGCAAGCTCCAGGAACAGAGATTCCACCTCAACACGAGGAGGAACTTTTTGACAGTAAGAGCTGTTCGGCAGTGGAGCACACTCCCTCAGAGCGTGGTGGGGTCTCCTTCCTTGGAGGTCTTTAAACAGAGGCTGGATGGCCATCTGTCAGGGATGCTTTGATTGTGTATTCCTGCATGGCTGGGGGTTGGACTGGATGGCCCTCGTGGTCTCTTCCAACTCTATGATTCTATGATTCTATGATTCTACTTCCTGGGTCAAGAGAACTTGCGCCATTATGACATGAGTTATTTGGCTATATCTCAGCTAGAAGCTCTGGCACCCTATTTAAATCTCATCTGATATTATATTTTCTAACATCATAAATCATACCAGCTTGGAACAATATGCAATTATGCAAAAGGCACTGAAGATTTTTACAGAGAAACAAGCAATTATGCAAAATGATACAAACCAAAATTCCATCCCCAATGAGGGTTAGAAAGAGACTTGCCTGATCACCTTCTTTTGTGCCAGTGGAATGCATAAAGATGAGTGTGGAAAAGAAAAGGGAGGGTACATCTACAGATTAGCCCAGCTACTGCACAGTAATCGCAATGGTCAAAGAGAGGATCTCTTCTTTACTGAGCAACTGGGTTGCAATGAGAATGCAATAGCGTGTTAGTCATCCCTTCATCCCTATTGTTTTCTGTCATTATTCTTTTAACTTTTATATGTTTTATATTATATGTTTTAAATTATCATGATTTAAATTGTTTTAATTTTTTTAATTGTTCCATCTTAATTGTATTTTATATGTTGTGAGCCACCTTGGGTCCCATTCTGGGAGGAAGGGGGCATATAAATAAAATAAAATAAAATAAAATAAAATAATCCCACTGAAAAATGCAGCATGTTACCTTGGAACTGGATCTTATCCAAGCTCTCCTTCACATAGAAATTTGTCATAGGAGTGGATGGGTTTACTGTACAGTTTTGTCACTATGTGGACCTGGACATACATCATGGTGGTATCAAGGCTTTCCTGTTGTGTTTCTGTTCTTTTTGGAGAGACACTTAGTGTGCATCTTCCTGACTGATACATCCTCTAAACCTTGTATGCAGGGCTATGGGTCTTGTACTCCAAGTCCTCTATTTTTCTATTGTCCAACTCTGACTCTAACTCAGGAACAGCAAATATATGTTGATTAGTAATAACAAATTTACTGGAGTACAAGGCTTTTCATCACCACTGGTAAGAGCTTGCAAAGTGATCTTGAAGAAGAATGGATGGGATGACATGCTGAAGCTGCCCCTGATGAAGCAGGGTAGATTGATGCTCTGGGTCACAGGGCATCATGCTACCACTGCTCTGTTATGGATGGCTGCAGCATCTCATTATAGCCATTATAGCCATTCTTTTTAAAAAAACAACAACAACCAAAAACTTCCCAGGCTCTGCTTCCAGGGCATCTTCATATTGATCTCATCTAAAGGCAATGTCATCCATTGGAAGTGTACCTAGTGGCTGAAACAGTAGAAATAATTCAGGTGTTCACACGAGAACACTTTGGCTGAGATCCTATTCACTAGTCATGTGGTATAAAACTGTGGAAGCATAGCTACACTGCAGTACTGGATTGGGCTGTTATACAACCAGTCGTACAATGGGTAACACAGTTGTGCCCTCTCCCATGCACAGCAGTTGCTTCCTACTCACCCATAGGGACTATACTTACCCAACCTCCAAGGCAGTGCTCCTAGGTGTGTGCAATGGCACATCACAGGGCTTGTGCAACTCTGAACAGGATACCATCTGAGCAAATGAATCCTCTTGCATAACAGCATCTACTGTAGGGTAAAGCAACAAAATAATTGCAGTCAAAGTATAGGGTGCTGCTCCCAACATTTCCACATGTACCACCTTGCTCCCTCCACTCTGGATCTTCACACATTAAGGGTCTGAAGAGGGATTCTGATCATGCTCAGTTACTTCTCCCATACACTGAAAGTGGAAACCTTGAGCACCCAATCCATGGCCCCTACAAACTTTATACTTTCATGCATTCAGACAGATGTCTGCATATGACTAGACAAAAAAATTAATGGGATTTTTGAAAGATTCCTAGAGCTAAAAAGAAAATATTTCTTGTTTCTCAAATATTTACATCTAGTCATATGTTCCTGGCAAAGCAAACATATTCCCTCCTCTAACAATTCCTGGATCACCACAGGCAAAAGTGTAGGGCAAAGTGCACACAGTCTTGCGAAAACAACCAGCCATCGAATTCACTCAGCATCATCTGATAACTCTATGGAACCAGCAATCAATATTAATCAGCCTCACAGTGCCACTGCTAGTGATGGTTAAGGGGCTGATCAAGCCAACCTCATAGCCAAATCCCATCAGGGACTAGACAGTGGGAGTTGAAGGAGAAAATTTATCAGAGCTGGCAGCAGACATTTTAGGAGGTTTAAATTAACCTTGGACTGTTCAGAGAAGGGACTAATTGTTTATGACTGCTAGATTCCTGCTAGTGGCAAAGGTTTAGTGTCACAGAGATCTTGTCTGGGATACAAAAGGGGGGGGGGGAAGGGAGATGAAACCAGAAGGGGGGGGGGAAGGAGAAACAAATAGCTTTAAATACTCCCATAACAGCAGAATGGGAGAATGGCGAAACAGCGTATGAAAAGCCTAAATTAGAGACAGTACCATTTGATTCTGTGGCCTAAATACACTAAAGGCATCAGATCCTGTCTGATCTTAGAAGCTAAGCAGGATCTTCCTGGTTAGTCTTTGGATGGGAGACCACCAATGAATACCAGGGGTTGTAGGCTATACTTCAGAGGAAAGAACTGGCAAAACCACCTTGTGAGTATTCCTTGCCTGAGAAAACCATATGAAATTCATGGGCTCACCATAAGTCAACAGGCAATTTAAAGGCACGGCATATACAAGCACACCCCGTTTGGTTTAAATTACTCTGAAATCGCCAATATATGCTTTCCAAAGTGATCACTGGCTTGAGAGTCTTTAAGATTACATATCTGCAGAATGCTAGTATAAAGCTGGGTGGGGGAGGGCGGGCTATCCTTCTACACTGCTGACAGTGAGAATGGATTTACTGGGAAGAGGTGTGAATGTTGGAGTTGGGTTTATTGATTTAACTGTGATTACTTCTATAAGGTCAAAGTAATATTCAGATTGTATATATGGGGTAGCCAAGTTGGCCTTGCAGCAAAATATAACAAAAGCAAAAGCAAACATCATGGTGATGCCTTTATTGGGCAAACCAAAAGGCAAAAGTACATTATTCTAGCTTTCAAACTCACTACCTTCTTCATTTGGCATGGATGTTAAAAACCATAGAGGAAAGGATAAATGATGGTGTTGGAGTCACAATGTGGCTGCATTTTGCTGGAAATGTTTAATTTAAAGTTTCTCCAGGGGCTTATGCCAGAATATGCTGATTTCCAGCTGACATACTCTGGCCCCAGATCTGGCCTGTTTCCCCCATTACTTAGACAAAATGGGAGGAAGTCTGCACTGACATGCCAGCCTGTACTGGTGTGCTCCAAAAATCTCAGGTTTTTTTCCTTGTACAAACCAATTTTATGTTTGAGTTCCACCAGGTGACATCATCAAGGGAAGGGAGACACCAGCCTTAGTGATGCCACAGTAACCCAGTATTTTCCAACATGAAATATATCTCAATTTTGGCTGACTGTTTGTCTCATCCTGAAACTAGCTAAGATGGCTACCATCAGTAAACACAGCTATTGTTTACAGGACACAGCAAGTGAAAGAGGTATGTTTGTACCAACACAAAATGATCCTAATATTTAGATAGTGTAATATTGCTAAAGCTCCTTAGCACTTTGACTATGACTCATGAAGAATAATAAAGAAGGGCCCAGGGAAATTGGTGCAAATCAATTTCTCAAATGATGCATGAGTCTAGGGACTTTATCACATGAGCATGTAAAAACACTGTAATTCCACAACTGAGGATAGTGAAAGCATGGCGGCATTATTATAATAATTATCACACTTTGCTGCAATCACACAATACTATCGCTAATGGAACATTGCACAGCCACCTACTAGTGCTTTACAAATGGGATTGAAGCTTGTGCTATTGTAACACTTGTTTGGCTCACAAATTCACCTTTACAAATTTTGTTCTCCTCCTTCCACAATTTCACAAGGATACACTTTCAGCCATTACTGCAAGAAAACACCACTTTAATTAAACAAAACAAACAAACAAACAAATAAACAAAGAAAATAACAAATTAACAATTAAACAAAAAAAAGTACAGAGAAAAAGTGATGGTTCATTAAAAGGGTGTTATGGAGGTCCTCTTCATGCTCTCCACTGGAAGTTCAGTTATGTGTTCTCATAGGAAATTAGGAGGAGAAAAAAAAAAGGAGGAAGGCCCACTCACACTGTAATATCGGAACTACAGTGGAAATGAATTATCGCATGCTCATCAATACCAGGAAAATAGCGACATTGACAGCTATTCACAGGTTTTGCCATGAATGCAAAGTTATGCCACAGTAATGGTTGGAGCACTCACCAACCACGGTATAAATATGATATTGTGTGATAATGGAAAGCCATTACTGCTACTGTCCCAGTGTAATTCTGAAATTTCAGCTTTGCGTGATAAAGTCCTAGATCACTGGGAAGGGGAAGAGGAAGAATTTAAGGGAGTGAAGAGGGAAACATAGGATACTTTAAGAAAGATTTTGGATGCAGACCTGGGAATATGCAAGAGAAACCAATACAAAAAGAAATTTAAAGTTTTGATACTTCCAAAACTTTTTTTCCCTTCTGGAAGAGCCCTAAGTTGGTGTTTAACATGGTCTTGGAGGAGGATTGATGCAGGCAGAGGCTATTCCCCTCTTGGCCATGAAGGTACTGAGGACAAAAACAAAAAAACCCAGGTAATAAAATTTCTGTCTCCATTAACAGCAATAAAGTAACTTCCTTTGAAATCCAGGTTGCCTTTGTTCTGTGCTGAGTTTTAAGCCACTTTATAGGCAGAAAAGAGTGTATCTTTCAGCCTGAGACCATGCTTTCCTTCCAGATAAAATATTCAGCACCCCAATTGTACATATATAGCTCATATTGCTAGCAATTTCTGTTTGAGGGAAGGAAGAGGACTGAGTCCAGCACTCTGCTTTCCATTCCTGTGACCAGAAGTCTGACTGACACTGTCACTGCCAATTTGACCAGTGCTATCTGAGAGCAGGCCAGGCACCCGGCTAAGAGGTTTCAGCTTGCCCATAGGAAAATATACATGCATCAACCAACTACTGTCAATAGGTAGTGTTAAAATTGGGTCATAGCAAGAAAAAATAAGAAACAAACACCTGTGTTTTTTTGTATTTTTAATATTAATAACCAAGTCTAACTGAAGCTGGCAAACTGCCATCACACTTCTTCTCTGAGTACCTCTGACAAAGTCATGTTGCTTGTGGTACATGTTTTCAGGAGTTTATTTGTTAGGATGCTAATGAGTCAACCTGTATACTGTAGACAGGGTGGCTCAAAATGGAGGATAGATTATCAAAATGGAAGTCAAATGTCCTCCCAGTCAAAAATAAAAAACAAATACACCCACAGATTTTCAGTTGTTAGAACTGCTCCTGCTCATAGTGATGCTGTAGCAAAGCATTCAGTTCTAGCTGTCTCCAGAACACTGGTGGGGAACCCAGAATCTTAGATATTGCTGGACTTCAACTCTTCAACTCTCATCAGTTTCAACCAACATAGCCAACAGTCAGGAATGATGGGATTTATAGATTAATAACATCTGGACGGCCATAGCCTCCCCCGCAGCAGACTGGAAGAACCAGGATGCAATTTATTCCAAAATGAAGATGAGCTGTGGTTTTTGAAAAACCAAACAAACTTTTGCAGGGCCATGAAACAGGGTGAGACCCTCAATTTTAGGCTGTGGATCTGCCCTGGAATGAAACTGCTTCCTCCCCCTCACCCCCCTCTCTCTGGACATTATCAGTAATAATAACTTTAATTTTGTTATGTTTCTGTGTTCCATGCTTATTTCAGTGTTTGGTTAATGTATTTCAAAGAGCTGACAGTAGAACTGCTGCATCTTATGCTTTGATGGCTTAAATAGGGATTTACTTGTGTGAAATGTATTAATTGTCTTTGAAATTAATCATTTAATTTAAAGGGGGGAAATGTAGAGGCTATGTAGACTCTAATGTCTATTTGCTGAATGCTGTTACTTACAATTACTATTTGGGGTCAGACTAGACAGCCCATGAGACTCTGGAAGTCTGCAAAGTCTTTTTCCTTTAACTCAGGCCTAGTCAAGTCAATGTTCTTTGCTAATCAACCCTATGTTCTATAAACATATGAGGTAAACAAATTCTTTCCCTGATAACGGTCGAACTGTACCTAAATGTTCCTAAAACTATCTTGCTTTAGTCTGTAACTGCTTTCCTGAAATGTAAACAGTATTGCAAGAAAGGGAAGTGCCAAATATGGACACAGAAACCACAAGATGTGAGGAGGGAAGGGCTCTTGTTTGTATTTCACAACATACTGTATTTCTCTATAAAAGTATTCTGTAAAAACAACTCGAGGTTCTGACTCTTTGGAAGATATTCCAGTCAGGCCCACCGGTGTAATAAAATTCACTTTCCAATCCGTGGGTCTGCTGTTCCATGATTTCTGCATTCTTAAATCACTCTAATCACGTGAGAAAGGAAATCGGAAACATAGTGGCATAGTCACAGTAACTTTCGTACGTTGCGAGTTTCACAGGATTAAAACTCATGCCACAGTAACACTTGTCATTGCACTGCCTTAAATTAACACAGTACTTAGGATTTGTAGTGGCCCATGCATGCTCCCTCAAGTGAAAATGTTTGCTTATTTCCATGATCTCCCATGGTTGTGATCTTGGTGGGTTTTGTGAGAAGATGTAACTTCCATAAAAGACTCCCCAAACCCTCAATTTAAAAAGTTTAAAAAGACATAAGCACTTAAAACAAACCTAACAATGTGTCAAAAAAACCCAGGACAGATTGTTAAAAGAGTGTCCCATGGCCCACTTTCCTGTTGTCAACAGGAAGTGTTCTTGTTGGCAACAGGGAGGAACGAAAGAGGACAGCCCATTCCTGCTGTAATCTCATGGTTACAGTAGGATGTGTTTTTGCACACTTTTCAATACCACGAAAACAGCAGTATTGAAGAGCTATTGATGGGTTGTCCCATGAAAATGATAGGTTATTTGTGGCTGGAGCATGCAATGAGGACACTAAGACTATGACGTGCGATAAGAGTGATGGACCCCTTTGCGTTCACATGACATGGTAATAACACAATTTTTGCCATGTTTGATAAAGTCATCTCTCTCTCTCTCTCTCTCTCTCTCTCTCTCTCTCTCTCTCTCTCACACACACACACACACACACACACACAGTGATGAAGGCTGTTCCTTCCCCACCATGGTGCTGTTGTTGGCTTCATTCCTGGTGCCACAAAGAAACGGGCAAAAATGGAGAAACAGGATTTCTTTGGGAAATCCTATCTTGGAATGAGGCACCGAGAGCACTAGCTGTTCCAGTGGGGCAACTCCAGCTGTTTTCCTCACAACAGGTGGAGGAAAGCTGGTGTTGGACATCTGTAGTGGGCATGCAGTAGCAACATGTAGCCCTCCTGGGAGTAACAAAGGTCACAGCAAAAAAAAAAAAGTGGCTTTCCAGAGTGCCTGCCCAGCTGAAATGCCTCACCTTCAGGGGTCTTTTGTAAAACTGAGGTGCTGTCAGAGACATAGCGCTGGAGACTGCCTGAACTGCAGCAATCCAGGTTATCTCTGCAGCCACCTTGTCTAGAATTCCTCTCTTGCTCTTTGAGGAAGAATCCCTGAAAGTGAGGCACCAAATGGGAAGGGGGATGTGAAAGGGGTGGGAGTATGTTCCAGCACCTCAGGTGGTTGAACATTTCATGCTGTTACTGATCTTTCCATGTGTGTAATGATATTTGGTGTTGATCATGATGACCTCACCCCTGGATCTCTTCCATCTCCAAAGGAGGCTGTATTTATCACATTGATCTTTACTCTTAAGTTTGCAATCAAGGTGTATGGTGATTGGAGGGGGGGAATCATATATCATTGTACTTTTAGTTTGGCTTTCCGGTTTGCATGCTTGATGCATTACTAAAGTTTTGGTTTGGAATCATTAGTTTTGAGCTAGTAAATTTATATAGTCCTTGTGTATTGCCACTGTACAAGCAATTGAGCTATTTCCTAAGATAACAATAAGTCTGACAAATGTATTGTTTATAGTCTATCCTATTATTCTTTCAACGAACATAAGGCTTCATTTAGGGCATGTGTCATTAAAACATATCTGTGAAGGAGGAGGGTCTTTAATTTTCTAGTGCTAGTCCCATCTAGAGTAGACCTGTTGAATTAATAGATATTACATAATTATTGACTTGTCAAGTTTCCATTTATTCAACAAATCTGCTCCTCTTGCAAATAACAATTGGTTTCAGCTCACTGTTTTCCTCTTCAGTGTTAATGGGCATATCAGTAGCTTTAGACTTCATGAGCTGGATGCACCAAAATCTCAATCAGCCTCCAATTTGACTGAAGCAAAACTAAATTAAGCATGTCTTTGAGAGTGCTCCTCCCTATAAGTTCACCCACACTCTGACTCCCCAATATTGGAATAGCCATATCAGGGGGTCACATCAAAAAGCAGAGGATCACAACTAAATGTTAAAGGTAGTTCTTGAATGCCTCTGAAATAGCTATGACAAGCACTAGGGTACATAGCTAATTAACAGTGTTGGGTACAAACAAACAAAAAGATGCAACTTAGACATTTCTCTCTGGCTTGAACCTCCTACATAAATAAGAGTTCTGTCATGTGCAGTAGCATTTCTGGGAGCAGCAGTTGGATTTAAGTCAAATCAGAGAGACAGCCAACTAGAGTAGACCCATTGAATCAGTGGAGCTCACATATGTGCCAACATACCATTCCACAATTGATTCAGTGGATTTTGATTCAAGGGAGCTCTGGTGGCACAGTGGTGAAATGCCGGTACTGCAGCCACAATGTTGTGAGTTTGATCCCAAGGGCTCCAAGGTTCACTCAGCCTTCCAACCTTTCGTAGGTCGGTAAAATGAGTACCCAACTTGTGGGGGTAATAAGCTAACACACATTGTAAACCACTTAGAGAGTGCCTAGCGCACTATAAAGTGGTGTAGATGTGTAAGTGCTCTTGCTAAAACAATTTATGAGCCACTCTGAGGACTTTTTCAAATGGGGAAAAAAAACCCGAGGAGGTCAGGAGAAGAACGGGGCTGTCGTGCTCACAGCACCCCATTTTGGACAGCACTGTTCTCCTCCCAACCTTCCCCCGTGCTTCCTCCATGCTGTGGGCAATGCTTTTTATTGACAGATGTTTTTCATTAATAAAAGTGGCACATCTCTGGTGCCCACAGTACAGAGGAAGCACAGGGGAAGGTCGGGAGGAGGATGGCGCCATCTGAAATGGGGCGCTGTGAGCACGACTGCCCCGTTCTTCTCCTAACCTCCTCGGGGGGGGGTGTTCCCCCATTTGAAAAAGTCCTGAGAGTCTTTGTGGCTGAAGAGTGGGGTATAAATACTCTAATGAATAAAAATAAATAAAAATCTTCTCTAGATATGACTAGCACTTGGATTTAGATCTTTGTGTCTTTAGAACTAGGTGAACGAGACCTTCCATTTGGGACTGAAGTTGTTCAGAGGCTCTTGCTGAAGATTTGTTCAGATATCTTCAAACTGTAGAGTATCAACTTCAGCTTTCTTTCATATGATAGGTAGTCTCCCTACTGATTAATTACAACTATTTCACACAGACACTGTATTCATAGTTTTTATGACCAATTTATCACCTCAGAGCCAAACTTCTGGTGATGAGTTTCTCTGTGCTTAGCCAGACTGGTCTTCAGACAGCAAACACTCAGTTTGCCACTTGGACCATATTTAAATCCTTGACATCTTGGTATAATATTCAGAGCTTGCATTCTACTGACATAGGCTTTGAGAGCCAAGGTTATCAACACAATGAGGCCAAAAACAAAACAAAACAAAACAAAACAAAAAACCTTTAATGGAGTGCATCTGATAATAGATGCTAAAAGAAATCATTACAAGTGTCTGATATATATATATGTGTGTATATATATATATATGTATATATATATATATATATATATTGCTAAGCTTCTGCTTTCAGTGTCTCTTATTATCTTTGAAAAACTGAACCAGAACTGGACATGAATTATTTGAAATGTTCAAAGGCCCAGCTGCTAAAATATATCAGCCAAAACTTTGACATCATCCATTATTCAGTCTACTGCTTGCAATATTCATATCAGCCATCAAGATCTTTTGTTGCAGGGATTTATTAAAATCAACTACTGTATACTTATTTTCTGTATCAGAGAGCACAGGAAATCTTAAGAATGCCCTAATCTTATAGGTTTGAATTGAGTTGATATCTTTTGTGATGTTAACCTACCTCAAAACCAGTCCTTGTACAGAAAAATGACTCTAGGACAATCCCAGTAGAGAACAGTATTGTGTAGGAAAATGTCATTAAACTTGTTGGTGGCTCCACACCCCTTCATTTAAGCACCCATTTCCTTACCTCCACCTGCTTTCTCAATGCTTGTTACCAGGAGAGGTAGTACTATGCTGGTGAGAAAACAATAGCTGAAAATTGACTGTGTTTTACAGCAGTGTAATCTTTTAGTGAAATGAGCAGTAACTAAGAACAACCTTAGGATATTGTTGCACAGGGTGGAGGGGGGGAATTCAAATGGAGAAAATGCAGATGTCAATAAAATAAGTGGTTTGAATCCTGGGCTGTGGCAAGTTGACAACAATTAATGGAATGGAAAGGCTTAAAGGGATTGGGGAGTGCCCCTCTGTAAATCATAGAATCATAGAATCATGTGAAACTAAAGGGGAGCTAGTCCTACAAAAAACAATCTGTATTTTCAATTATTAAACACTCATCATTGCCACAAGGAGATTGAGATGAATAGCAAACTTTTTAAATACCAGGGCTAGTCCAAGACATTATATCACTTAAGACAAGCCAAAGCCAGTCAAATTATTCAAACACATGAGGCAGAAAATCCCACAAGTAGTAACAGCAATAGCACCTGCATTTCTATACCACTTTATGGTGCTAAGCACGCTCTATGTGGTTTACAATGTGTTATCTACCTGCCCCCAACAAGTTAGGTACTCATTTTACCAACCTCCTCGGAAAGATGGACTGAGTCAACCTGGAGCTCTGCAGGACCGAACTCACAACGTCGTGGCTGCAGTACTGGCATTTAACCACTGCGCCACCAGGGCTCCTTGTAGTTCTCCTTATCTTGGGCAGTAAAATATCAAATTAAATAGCTAACAATTTGCTTCCTTATCATGATAGCTGAAATGCGCTGCCTGAGGCCATCAAATCACTCTGCTGAATGGAAGACTACTTAATAGTGTGCAAATGTCATTACAACTGATCTGGAAGTGACTGCTGCCTTGGATTTGGAATTTCTTTTGCCCCTCCCATACTTGCTGTTCTGGATATTGGCTATGCAACTGTGTTGACTCTCCTATGTCAGAAATAGAGCCAGAGAGTAGGTTCCCCACTGTCCAGGCAAGCAAAAGGTCACTTGTCTTTCCTCTACATGAGTTCTGAAAAAGTTGCCTGACCTTCTATGATAGTCTAGTGTTTAGTAAGTCTCATCAATGGCCAAGGAATTCTTTACACTCATGCTCACTAGTGGCTTGACTACACGGGTGAGAAGCCCCACACTTATCTTGTAGCTGCAGGAGATGTTTTTGATCCACATCAATAACACACTTACCAGGGCTTGTCCAATGGTAGATCAGAGTATCCTACCACACTGTAATCTGCATCGGAGTAAAAGGGAGGTCCTATACTGGTCACATGTCCTATGCATCATATTATTTCCATCCACATGGCCAGGGTTGCTCTCATTTCCCCCCTGTTCACTTGTGCATGAGGCTGTACATTATCCAAGAGTACTGTATTACTGAATAAGCAGAGATATGCTTACCAGATATGTGCATAATTAAAAAAAAATTTTAAACAAGCACCCAAAAGGGGTCCCATCTACCAGAAGCCCCTGGATTTGTACCACAGCCAATCCATGGCTGCCATATGACCAATAATCTGGGTTTTCCCCTGAAATATGGAGCAAACTGCAAATTTTTCAGACATAGGAGATTTTCAGACCTGCCAAAATGGCTGTTTGCCGCGCGAGCAGCCTCCCGAGACTGCTGCGCGGCAAGGGTCTACTTCGGACGATGCTGTGCCTCTCGCGAAACCGTCCGTGTCACTTCCGTGAAGCTTCGGACGGCTCAGCGCCATATTTCAATCACGGAAGTTGCCCGAGATTGAAATATGGCTCTGAGCTGTCCAAAGCTTCACGGAAGTGACACGGACGGTTTTGCGAGAGGCACCGCGTCGTCCGAAGTAGACCCTTGCCGCGCAGCAGTGTCGGGAGGCTGCTCGCGTGGCAAACAGGCATTTTGGCAGGTCTGAAAATCTCCATAGAGTTTCCTGCAGAAATCCAATGAAGATAGGACTCATCAAAAACATCATGTGGCAACTGTGCCATGAGTATGGGCTGAGTACAGGGGTTTTTTTTTGCCCATGTAGACAAACATTTATGGGTCTGAAATATGGGTCACCTATCGCCACCACTTACAACTCCTCGAACGATTTCATCAGTACTGTATACACACAATCCTAAATATACACTGGACTGACTATGTGACCAATGTAGCTGTCCTTGAGCAAGCAGGGATCACCAGCATTGAGGCCATGATATTGAGAACACAGCTGCGCTGGGCAGGGCACGTTTCTAGGATGGAGGACCATCACCTCCCAAAAATAGTACTCTACGGTGAACTCACCATGGGTCAGCGTAAGAGGGGCACTCCAAAAAAGTGATACAAGGACTCCCTGAAACAACATCTCAGGCTTGGCCAATTGATCACCAACAATGGTCCGCCCTGGCCTCACATCGGGAGGTATGGAGACGCACTATCCACAATGCTGCAGCCTTATTTGAGAACTCACGCCTAACAAATCTTGAAGAGAAATGACAACACAGAAAGAATCACAACTCGGAAACATCACCCAAGGAGACCTTCTGCTGTGCTTTCTGCAACTGGACTTGTTTGTCTTGGATTGGCCTTTTTAGTCATCAGCGCACTTGCAGAAAGCGCGAGAAGAAAAGCCAGAGAGAGAGAGAGAGAGAGACAGACAAGCCTTGAATCTGCTTTCAATACTAGAGAAAGAACCCAGCAATTCAAAGCTCAGTCTTTTGAGTGCAGCAGTCCTTTGTTTCCTTGATGCTTGCATTAATGATGTGCAGTGAAGAAATCCAGGTAACATATAGCAAACCCCTCCTTGAGATGACTTAAAGCAAATAACTCCTGGTCACATTTAAGGTGTATTATTATTACTGCTGCTGCTACAAATTTGGAGCCTTTTAGATTTAAGACTGTGCCAGTCAGTGAACGAAGGTATGAGCATAAGATATCCTGTATTTCTCTAGTTCTTGTACATTTTGCCAAGTTTTAGACATTTTTTTTCTAATTTTTGCAAATTGATTTCCTATGATTCTACTCATTAATTAATTCTGCTCATTAATTACATTCATGTGTCTGAAAAGCCATATTCTCTGACATGAACTTTTGTGGGCTTGAAGATTTGGGGGAGAGGTCCTTCTTTTACCCTTCACCACTCTCAAAGACATGTCTAGTGGGAATCTCAGAGAAGCTTCTTGTCATAGTTGCCTCCAGCTGTGAACTTCCTAGTTAAGGAAGGCCCAAGCTCTCTCACTTTCTGAATCAGGAATCAAAATAGTGCCCTCACAGCAGGTGAGGGGGCACCAATCCACATTGTGCAATCTCCCCCCCCCCCATTGTTGGTGGGTGCATCAGTTCAGCAAGTCATCTACCCCACCACAATGGAGAAACAGGTACTAGACCCTGCCAGAGGAGAAGCTGGAGGCAGCTGTCAGTAGTAATACCTCTGCAATTTTGTGCACCCTAGGAGATGGTGGTGGTGTGATGAGGATGAATACAACACTGGAAGTGGTGCCAACACCCCACACACACTCAAGCCACCAAGAGAACCATCAGAGGCAGGGCAGAGACTGTCTAGATTGGCTATTTACCCCATCTTAGAACCCTGCAGTCCTAAAAATGCAAGGCTTTTGCCCGATGTCCTCACAACTCCCGGGGAAAAGGTGGGGGAGAAGATTAGGTAAAGCCTGTTAAACTGTTATCTTTAAATACCCAGGAAAAACCACTGTATCTGGAAAAAAAGATTCAGGGGCCATGAGATCATAGGAGCCCATACTGGCCTTCCAGCCCATCACTTCAGTTGCTGACCACATTATTCTCTCCAAAGCCAAGAAGGATTCCCTCAGCCCATGACCAAGGCTGCTCATATGTAGGGGCTTGATCATGTGTTGGGGGCTGGCTTCCTGGCTTTAGAGAGAGCAATGTGGACAGCAGCAGTGGCAGCTTCAGAGACAGGACAGTGTGCTGGTATGGACGCCATGTCATTTCATTCAGGTAATGGGGAGGAGCAGGCCAGATGCATGGCCAGACTATCCCAGCTGAGAGCTGGCATATTCTGGCCTGTGCAGATGAGCCCCTAATCAAAAAATGCTATTTTTTTTTAATGACTTGCTCGGTGAACTCCTTGAAACCAGTATTAAAAATAATAGCTGGCTCTGGAGTATGGTCTGTAGTGGAAGCTCTGCAAAGTAGAAGATGCCTTCATAAGACAGTGGTAAGACCAACAAGGGAGGACTGGTGTGTTTTCTGCCCCCTGCTCTCTTCCATGGGGACCATTTGCCTCATCTGTTCTCTTGGTAGACCTGGACCTGAGGCTTAGCTCCCTTGCACCCTCCATCCTTCTGTGAGCAACACGTTTTTTTAAAAAATCAAGCAACTGGGGAAGGAACATTTTACCAATCAGATGTTGTATTTTCCTCAATAATGAGCTTTAAATTGTGTGTTTCAATGTAAATACATTTAAAACTTTAAATGCTTTGTATTTGTATTTTTTTTTTTAAAAAAATCAGCATACTGAGTCCCACTTGAGGTTGGTGGAAGGCAATAGTATGAATCTGTTGTTGTGTGGCTTTAAATCATTTCCGACTTATAGTGACCCTATGAACTTATAGTGACCCTATGAACAAATGGCAAGACTTGTTCAGAGGGGTTTGCCATTGTCTTCCTCTGAGGCTGAAAGAGTGTGACTTGCCCAAGATCACACAGTGGGATTCCACGACACAGAAGAAATTTGAACCCTGGTCTCCCAGAGTCCTATTCCAACATTCAGACCATTACATAATGGTGTGTCTCATTAAAAACAAACATATTGAATCCCACTTTAGGTGGGTATATAAATACTATAAGTAAATAAATATGTCTTAATTTACACCATATCTGCTCGCTATACACCACTGCTTTGACCCAGATTTAATATCTAACTAATACTGGTATTCAAAGGATAAAGCAACCTGGTAGCACTTTGTAGTTTTAAATCTTTTGATTTTTTAGAAATATACAGGGTGGAGGTAAAGAAAAAAAAATCATGCAGCTCTCTGTTCATGACATCTGCTCCTCATGGAACACTATGGTCTATGGGCTCATCTACATGAGCCTGCTGATGTATCCTGGCTATGGATCAGGCCTGTTGTTACCACCTCCAAATGGGCTGGAGTCCATACGGGCGTGCCAGCCCAGTTCTGCAGTCATTGCCACCACCATCTCCCTTGCTGTCTGGGAAGGCAAGAAGCTGGCCTACAACATGTGACCACAGCCCCCTGCACATGACCAGCCTTGGGTATATGCTGTGGGACTCCTTCCTTCCTTCCTGGAGAGCCAGGGAGACTGGCAGCTGCAGCCAGGGCTGATCTGCTGGGATGGGCTCCTACAGCTTCACGGGGCCTGATCCATTCCTTCCCAGTGCGACTAAAAGAGGCATTGTTTTAAAATGTTGTATCAGGCTGTACCCCATCTTAGCCTGTATCTGCCCTGGGGGTGATGAAGACTGCCCAGGGCAGAATGAGGCAAATGCCCTGCATCGTCAGGACTGCAGGGCTCAAAGACAGGGGCAAGATGGGGCATATTGTATGTCTAGACAAGCCCTTAATACCAAGTAGAGTAGATCCATTGACCCAAAGGGATTTAGCTATATATTAATTTACTGTTCAGTGATTGGTTCAATAGGTTTAGTATAGTTAGTATTAAATAGGAGCATTGAGGCCTCTGCTTCCTACAACCTCCACATTAAAAACTACTTGCTTTACTAGACTGAGAAACTCTATGAAGACAAGGAGAGAAAAACTAAAATAGCCTTTTCTCAATGTAATAGATTTTTGGTTTGTTTCTTTAGAGGCACAGATGGGACCCTGTATAAAAACTGTTTACAGTAGTTTGGATTAAGGAAAGACTTTGATATTGTTCCCATTAAATTAATGTCAAGCACAAGAGCAGCTCAAAACAGATTTTTAAAAAGTGCACCAAATAAGTGTTAGGTAAATGTTTTATGCTGGCAGCAGACACAGATAACATGCCTTCATTTTATCAGTGCTATAATTTTGGAGGCATAGCAGCTAATTAATGGATACAGAAAGGCCTTTTCTTCTTGTTTAGTTGACTATATATATATATATATATTTCCTGGGTTCAGCTAAATTTAGATTCAGTATGCCATTTCAAAGCAGGCCTTACACCAATAGACAGTGTATTGCAAAACAAAGGAGGAAAACACTTATTGTAACCATAGATTTTCCATGGTTTTTTTCCAGGCTGTAAGGCCATGTTCTGGAAGAGTTTATTTCTGACGTTTAGCCTGCATCTGTGGCTGGCATCTTCAGAGAATGGTTGGGTAGGAGTGTGTGTGTGGTTTATATACTGTGAGTCCCTGTTGGGGAGGAAATGTAAATTTGTGTATTTGAATGGCTAGTTTCTGGGTGGAGATATGCAAGGAAGATTAGTGTCTGTCTATTGTCTGCTGGAAATCCTCCTGTCCCTGGGTGGAGTTCATTTGTAAGTGTTGAGTTTTGATTTTAGTGTTTTTTCAGCACAGGGAGCCAGATTTTGTTTACTTTTAGGGTTTCTTCTTTCCTGTTGAAGTTGTCTAGGTATTTGTGGATTTGAATAGCTTCTCTGTGCATTCTGACATGATAGTTGTTGGCCTGTTCTAGAATTTCTGTGTTTTCAAATAGCATTTTGTGTCCAGGTTGGTTTATAGTATGTTCTGCTACTGCTGATTTTTCTGGCTGGCCCAGTCTGCAGTGTCTCTCATGTTCCTTGATTCGAGTTTGCACACTGCGTTTAGTGGTCCCCATGTAAACTTGCCCACAGCTGCATGGTATGCGGTAAACTCCTGTGGCTGTGAGAGGGTCTCTTTTGGCCTTCGCTGAACGTAGCATTTCTTGGATTTTCTTAGTTGCTCTGTAGATCATTTGGAGGTTGTGTTTCCTCATCAGTTTCCCTATTCTGTCTGTGACTCCTTTGATGTATGGTAAAAATACCTTCCCTTTGGGTGGTTGTTTTTCTTTACTCTTGTAGTTTTTTTCTGGGTCTGGCTGCTCTTATGATGTCTGATCTGGAGTAACCATTAGCCTGTAGAGCCCAGTTTAGGTGCCTCCGTTCGTCCTCCAGGTAGTGGGGTTTGCAGATCCTTTTTTCACAGTCTACCAATGTTTTTATTGTGCTTCTTTTTTGTCCTGGGTGATGACTGGCATCCTTTTGTATGTCTCTGTGTGTGGGTTTTATGCATAACTTGTGGCCTAGCCGTTGGTTTGGTTTGTGGATGACTAGGACATCCAAGAATGGGAGTGTTCCTTCCTGTTCTTTTTCTATCATGAATTGGATATTTGGGTGGATGCTGTTCAGGTGGTTCAGAAATGAGACCATATCTTCATCTTTGTGGCTTCAAATGGTGAAAGTGTCATCCACATATCGGAACCATGTTGTGGGCTTTTTTGGTGCTGTTTCCAGGGCTTGCTTTTCAAAATGTTCCAGGTAAAACTGTGCTATCACGGGGCTCAGAGGGCTGCCCATGGCTACTCCATCTATCTGTTCATAGAATTCATTATCCCACTGGAAGTAGCTTATTGTAATTGTTTGTGGATATGAGGTTATTCTGAAATATTGTCCACCATTCATTGGCAAATATGGAGTCTGTGAACAATATTTAGTTCAAGAAAAGGAAAGGAAAGAGGAAAGGAAAGATGGGTTCTGTCCAGAGAAACTGGGTTATTGGGGTGCACTGAAATATTTCCAGAGTATTTGGACAATTTATAGAAGCTAGCATCCAGCAAAGGTGCCCAATGAAACTGGAATATAATGATGCAAGTATGTTAATTTTGTTTTAGATTTTTTCTGTTTCTTTGTTGTTATGGTGTAAAACATCTTTTTACAACCTGAGCCTTTCCAGATGTGTTGGAATACCACACTCATCATCTCAGCATGCACAAAAAATATTCTGGAAATGGTAGTTTAACACATCTGGAGGGCACCAGGTTAGAAAAAAAATAATATGAAACAAATCTCTTTTCATAGAATTACTTTATAAAACACAGGGATGGGAATTGTGTGTCCCTCCAGTTGTTGTTGGCCTTCAACTCCCAGCATTTCTCACCGCCAGTTGCAATGGATAAGAGCCTTATCTCACTACTCTGTTATAGCACTATTATTCCACTTTAACTGCTCTGGGTGCTTCCTGTGGAATCCTGGGATTGCAGTTTAGGGAGGGGCATTTAGCATTCTCAGCCAGAGAGTGTCTACTCAGTATAGGCTCACTGAGAGTCAACTGGCACAGCCTGGGTACGAACAAACCCAGGAGTAGCCAAAACAGCAGAACTGCACAGCAGAAAGGGCACAAAAACAAAGGCTTCAACTAGCAGCCATTTCACTGTTCTGACCCACTTTCACACACAATAAGAGACTTACCGGCAGCAAGGTTCATCCAAAGATATCTGGAGGCCTTTATCTCAAGTTGCAGTAATAACAAACACAGTATATAGACAGCAGTTGTTTCAGGTTGGGTGTTCAAAAATAACTTCACTCATATACTTTAAGCCATAATAACACTATTACACCATGACATTATGCTATTACATAATTACCTTAAAAATAACAATAAAAACAGTTTTTATTAAGTGACCTCATGGTTGTAACACTGTGGTGCATAGTATTGCAGGAATGCAATGGAAAGATCCTTGGAAAACACTCCCATGCAGTAAAATGATCTGAATAGTGAGTTTAATGGTTAACAGATTAGAACTGCACCATTATTGCACTATAACAGCAAACCATTTATATTTCATTAAAAAAAAAACGCTCTGAAAAGGGTTTGAAGAGTGTAGAACACAAAAAATACAGCTATGCTCTTGAGAAGTCTTGATCCAAGCACCAGAAATAATCTGAGGTTTCCCTGTTGGTGATTTCCTTGGGAATCACCAAGGGAAGAGCAACCAGACCACACCCACTAATTCATCATTCATTATGAGAATGGCAGGAGACCGCCACACTCAAACTGGCTACTGAATGAATTATTTCCAGCATGGGGAAAAATCACATTCCCAATGACTGTATAGCACCAGGAGAGCCATAATGTCGTGCTAAAAGCCTGAGTCAAAAACAGGACAAAACCACTGCTATGATGGTATAGTGATGTGATGCAATATGGTTCATAATCTGGCATTTGAAGGTCACACAAGTCCCAGTACACTGTTACATGATGTAACTCTATGAAAAGGGATTTTGTTAATATTAGTTTCCCCTAACCATTGGCTAGAGGCCCAGAATCAATACTCCCCGCCAGTCCACTGGCAATCTTCCTCCTGCTTGGAACATGAATTTTAAAATTGAATGTGTTTACACTACTTTTTAAAGAAAAAGAGTAACATATTAGTTTACTTTAAGGTTACTTTACAATTAACAAACTACTAAGGTACCTCTATCTGAAATGCCCCTATAAGACTGGCTGAGTCCTGCAATCTTCAGGGGAAGGCTTTCTCTTCATCCCACCACTTTCCCATGCTCATCTGGTGAGGACATGTGAGAGAGCCTTCTCAGAGGCTGCTCTTAGGCTATGGAACTTCCTCCCAAGGTAGGCTTGGTTGGTCCCTTCCCTGCTGTCTTTTCTCTGGCAGGCAAAGACTTTCTGTTTAAACAGGCCCTTCAGTGTTAACTGACCCAGGTAGAGAGACATGAAATTAAGTGTGCTGTTTTAAAAATGTGTTTTATGTGTTTTTAGGTTAGTGTCTTAAAAGTTGTGATTAATTCCATTGATGGTTTAGTGCTTTTCAAACTTTTGCACTTCATACTGTTTTTGCTGTTTTAAAACCTATACTGTAAGGCGCTTTGAGTCCCATTTGGGAGAAAGACAGGATATATATTAAATAAATAAATGAAATTCGAACATGTCGTTTTTTCATTCATGTTTTTTTAAAAAACTGAATAAAAGTGGTGGTAGAGTAATAACTAATATTGATTCATTACTCCCCACAAAATCTAGATTGAAATATTTGGTTGTTACTCCTCCCATAATCCAGCAGTGTTACCAGATGTTTCATTATTTGTAAAAGGAATGTCACTAGTCCCTTCTTATAATAAATAATAACACATTCAAGGCAACATTGAATTTTGTGGCATTGTGTCCAAGCTCTGACCTTCCCAGGCCTTGAGTCACCAAATGATGAGCACAATCTCCTTGTGCAAATAGCTTTCCTTCTCTCCTCTGCCTTATCTCTTTCTTTTCTTTGACTTGCCATTCCCATGAAAAATTGGTTAAGTGCCATGTATGTGATAATTCACTGATTAAATTTAGCCTTGAAGGGAGAGGAATTAACGGAGATTTAATTGAAGTATTCTAAATTATGAAGAATTCAAAAGAAATCCAATCACCTTCTTTTCACATGGCATCATAATGAGAACAAAACAGGGGAGGGGGAAGAGTCATTCCACTAAATTAATGACCTTTAAGTAGGAAATTAAAAGGACATTAATCTTCTCACAGAAACATATAATATATCACTGTGGCATGAGGTTGTTGAGCCAAATACAGCAGCTGGTAAGAGGACAAGCCTAAGATATTTTCCTGCTAGAGGTGGAAAGTAAATGTACTACCAGCCTCCAGTTCAAGGCACATGTTAACTAAAGGGTTATCTGGATGTTGAAAAAAACTCCTTATAGAATTTGAAGAGAATACCTTTTGTCCCAATGACATCCCACGGTGATTGGCTATATTCGGATGGAGCGGAGACAAAAACTCCAAAAACTATGCGGGAAAAGCCTTTGCAGCTTTTCCTGAAGTTTTTTTTATAATGCTGGGGAAATGTGCACTCCTGCTACATAGGACAAATGGCTGGAAGCGCCATTTGCTGTGCATTCACGGATAAGAGCAGAAGTGGAAACCGATTGGTCAGATCTGCGTGGGGAATGGGCTTGCTGGCAATAAAGTGGCTGGAATAAAGTGGCTGTCACAATTTTGACATTTTCCATAGTACTCGTGTGCTTTTTTTGCTGCACAGAGGTGACCAAACAGCTTTTTAAGTGGAAGGTTGCACTTGCACGCCTTAGATATACAGTAAAAAAAAAATAATACTGTGCAGCAGCAGCAATTTGTGGAGAAAAATAATGTGAACAATTCACTCCTGGACACCATGCTGATTTGCAGGCATGGCTCCATTGAACATCAAACATGGCTCACTTCGCATACCAGCAATTTTGCCCAAAGCCTGTGGAGACAAATGAACGTGTTGCGAATTTGCATTAATGTGTAACAACAACATTATATCTTCTCATCTAGACAAGCCCTAAGGCTACACCATTTAATTTTCAGTCTCAGGTGAAAAAATCTGTGCCTGTGTGCATCTCCCTGGGAGCAAAACCATAGTTTTAATAAAGTCCATAACAATGCTCTTTCCATGTTACCCCAAATGAACTATATGAGGCAGCTTCCTCACTCTGCCTAATGGTAGGGGCAGGCCTTGATGGCAGCTTTACTGCCAATGACCAGAGTGTGCAAGAAAGATGCAATTTAAATCTAATTTGCTTCTTAGGCTGCATCTACATTGCAGAAATAATCCAGTTTGATACTGCTTTAACTGCCATGACTCAATGCTATGGAATTCTGGGATTTGTAGTTTTGTGAGATATTTAGCCTTATCTGTCAGAGAGCTCTGGTGCCTCAATAAACTACAAATCCCATGATTCCATAGCACTGAGCCATGGCAGTTAAAGCAGTATCAAACTGTATTATATCTGCAGTGCTGATGCAGCCTTTGACACTTATGTTATGATTGTGTGACCTTGTGAATTCTAATGTTCTCCCGTGTGGAATTATTTCCCAACATTCGGTATCCCTTGGCAGCTTCCCTTCCACATGAGCTGTATTCACGTGCTTCAGACTACAAATTGGTATATTTTCCATCTCTAAAATCACACATAGTTGGGTTATGAATCTGGAAAATGACATTGTTCTTGTGAAATTGATCAACTTCTGCATTTTACAAGGAAGAAAAGTGAAGACATTATGGAAAATGACCCTATAAATATTAACCTAATAATCAAGGAGGATGGGTAACGTTATAAATAGTAACATTACACAAAATGAATAATGATATTTATAGATGGAAAGATACAATAAAGGTTGTAACTAAACAGGTTGGAAATCCATGAGATAACTGAGTGATGAGTAACTTAAGCCTAATTGATTTCAGTGTATATGCCCTAATCATCACCAAATCTGGATCTATCCTGAAGCAATATTTATAAAACACACATCCGGTTGGATCTAGACCAGGTTAACTGCACTTCGATCCCATTACAGTCAGTGCACACACTTAATCACTAGTAATCTGAGTCTTACTGAGTGTCATGCCCTGCCCCTCAGAGGACAGTGAGGAGGAATTTGAAAGCTGGGATAGCATGCCTGAGCTATAGTAGAGTGACCAGCAGCCACCACACGCTGAGAAACAAAGTCTCTGAGGGACAGAACACCCTCAGGCTCACTCATCTGAGCAACAGAATATCTCACAGCCACAAAGCCAAGAGGAACAGGATACAACTTCACTCAGCATTATCACGAGAAGGAATTTCTCCGATGAAAAGAGGAAACAGGAAGTAATCAAGCAATACCTGTGAGACACAGCTGGACCATAAATAACCAGCGCCTCCTTTGGAAGAGCATGGCTGACAACTGACCTGTTTGGGTGAAAGCCATGCTGGATTGCAATTCTTGACTGATTACCTGCTATCTTGAACCCTGTTTTTGCCTTCATGACTTCGTCTCTGAATTACCCCTTTGGACTGTTTGCTTGGCTTCTAGGCTCTCTGTGTTTTGACTTCTTGGACTGGACTGCATTTACTTTCTGTACTGGTAAGCTGAATAGACGCGTCTACTCCCTTTGAACTGTGAAAGCTGATTTATAGGATTTCTGAAGCCTGCCGCAAGAATTACAGGACACTGAGCCCAGTAGGAGCCATGTGCAACCCATTTGTTCGAAATCCAACCCATCACTTCTAATTCCTGTCTCAAAATGGCTAGAAATGTATTCGTTGTCAACTATTCTCCATCTGTAAATGTGAGGTTAATTTAGATCCTTATGCCTCAATTTTTGTGGAGGTTTAAATACTGCACTCCTCTTAAAGACAAAATTATGTAATATTTCACTGTCAAATAATTTTCATTTAGGTCATATAATTGAACTTAGAGCTGAAAATCTCCAGCTGTATGCCAGCTCAGAACAGCTGGGTGTTGACAGGCAGAAGACCCAGCTTCTTGGTTTAATAGGAAGGTACTTAGGAAATCTATTCAGAGCATGCAGAGGGTTGAAACCTATTGCTTTTGACACATAAATATGACCTGTAGGAACTGTAGATACAAGCCCAGGGCATAGTCTGTACTGTGGGACAATTTGAAACAGAGAACAGCAGAGTTACAAAACCCCATAATGCTATGTACTTTTTCTATGAGGTAAATAACTGAATCCCATCTTCTTGTTCCTAAAGTGGAGGAGAACAGGAATCTGAACAGAGAGGCAAGCTACTCATATCAACCAAAGGCCATGGTGGCACAGATATCAAGAATCACTGAGCTAGTACAATTTGCAAATACATTTCAACTTACTCTGCTTCTGTTGGAACAGGAAGTAACTATACAGTGTACTGAAGCTTGGCATGATTGAATCTCCAGCCTGCTTTTGGGGTTTCAACAGATATTTTCCAGTCTTTCCTAATCTTAACTATAAATTAAATGTAAACAATGCCTAGGCTAGTCTTCTCCAGATGTTCTGGTCCTCTCCAGATGTTCTGGACTTGAGCTCCCATGACATCAGCACAGTGACTGATCCCAGGTAGCCCAATGAACAAACATGAATTGTGGAATTTGTAGTCTAAAACAACTGGAATATACCAGGTGGGAGGATGCTGGCTTAAAGGTCTACTTTTGAAAGGACGCTTAGTTCTGTATCAAGTTGCCACAGGGAGCCTTGTGTTGAGCAAATGTTGTTATGCTTTTGAACCCAGAGATTTGTTTATTTTTTTAAAGCTTTATTTGTTATTTTATTTTAGCATTTAATCATGTTTTGTAAATTTAGGGTACTGCATAAAATACATTTTAAAAACCCCATGCTGTGAAGTGATCACAGTGAGATAAAGAAGTGAGAATTTTTGTATCACATTTTGAGGTCCTAATTTTCTAGGTGTTTGGGTGTGTGTGTGAAGGTTTTTTTTGAAGGGTTTTGTGTGCATTACATAATCAAAGACACCTGCTGCCTGCTCACATGTTCCTCAGACCAGAAACTTCTCTGCTCACCTGGCATTTACTTGTATGTCCAGCAGTTTTACAGTGACTGGGCACCAAGCAAGTTCTGTGCTGTAGTCATGCAGAACGTTCAGTCTCAAGAACAGTGAATCACAGTTTACATAAAGCTGCACAGTCTAGCCATGTGCTAAGAATAATCCAGTTGCTCCCTGCAATGGGTTGTCCGCAAATAGCTTTTGCCCTCTGAATATTTTCTACTTGGCTTGAATCCTCCAAGGGCTGGCTTTCTTCTATTCTACCAAAATACAGCAATAAGAAAAATGTCGCTAGCACAGCTCACCACCTGGTCTGTGAGGAATGCATCAGGGTTTGACTTCTTTCTATATGTCCTCTTTTTGGGCATCCGCTGTGGGAAATTATTGCACACTTCACCTCACTGTGAAATCCATGTTATATAAAACACAATCAAATAAGTTTATAACCCAACCTCATTTCTTTGACTAAACGCTGGATTGATCTCCTTTCTAAAGAGCCTTCCCCAGCTTGGTGCACTCTTTGTGATCTAGCCTACAACTGGCTTCACCAAAGCCACTGGCCAGGCTGGTTGTGTGTGATGGGTATTGTTCTTCAACACATATGGAGAGTTCTGTGTTGAGGAAGGCTTAAGAAAAATGCTGACTGCCTTGTCAGCCTCATGTGAGCTCTAAAAAGAGAATAAAGTGATCTAAAAAGTGAAAGTAACATAAGAAGTATAAATAATAACAGAAATATATATGCTCTAACTGTCCTGATTTGGCAGAGACAGTACCAATTAATCCTCTGTCATCCCACTTTTTCAGTTGCTTTTAAAATGTCCCAGCTTCTCTCTTCTCCTACTACTTTCTCCTGTTGTCCTCATTATACTTAAATTGCTGCAAACTGAGTTCAAAAACCAAAGGTAGTTTGCACTCAGCAGGGATGAGCAGAGAGGTGGGGCAGAATCTTGCTTTCCCAGTAGGATCAGGCCAAAGAAAACTGCCACAGTCTCTCCTAGCTTGTATGTTCTTCCTAATTAATAACTTTCACCATCTTGTCTATACTGATGTTGCTTGGTTTCACATGCCTCAGTTTTCATCTGTGAAATGCTGAAGATTATGGAAATGGAGTTTGCTTTCACTGTACTGATGAGATGATTCAATCAAGACTTTGTTTTTGAGGACTTTGCATTTGACCTGGAGCAAAGTCAAACTCATATTTGGAAGAGCTGAGAACCTTCATTTTATCTAGGCCATAAATAAAATGGTTAAGGTAACACAAAATTCTGTAATGGCAAGAACACCTTGATTTTCTGAGTCAAAGTGCTTGATATAACGTCCAAATCACAAAGGCCATTGCACACACACACACATACACACACACACACGATATCACATTACTGTAAGAAACTGAATGTATCCCTCATCCACACAGTCAAGAGTTAAGGCTCTTTCCCACGCACTCCCATGTCTCTCCATCATATATGCACATGGTGAAATGGACATATTTGCATTTGTCACATGTGATGGTGAACATATGGGATACTTACAACTTCCTAAATGAAAGCTACCTCTGATGAGATCATTCATCTTGTATAAAATAAGGGGGAGCCATTGCTTTGCCCGTGCAAATGTCACAAGCTACTTTGTTGCAGTATCATCACCAGGACTGAACTTGGTAACCAGGTAGTGACATTCTGAAAAAAGTTACCACCATCAAGAATGATGCAGTCCCTTGCACAAACAAAGCATGTAAACCAGCACTGCACAATCAGGCTGAGAAATGATGTGGGAAGGGGTTGAGCATGGGGAATGATTCAACTATAGCCCTGCCCTACACTGGCAGCAGGAAAAAAGTGTCAGAATCATGATATAATTAAGGGGATGATATCACTTCATTTTGGAAGTAGCTAGGGGTTGTTTTTTTTTTTTAATTCCCAGTATGTGGAAAAAATAAAATAGAAATAAAATCATATTACATGAGACAGAAGGATGCTGGCCTAGCCTATTCCACAAGTGAATAATGATGAGACCTACTAGTGCTCTATATTTGGCACAGTAAGCTTGGGATTTCTCTTGTCCTTTTGGACAGGATATTGTTAACATTTATTTATTTAGACATCTCTATGATGCTTTTCATTTAAAAAGCATTTTACAGTATTGCAGTGTTTAAAACCATAATAAAATACATAACACAATATTTCATTAAAATCCCTGGAATTACTAGGGGTAATTGATTAGGTTATTGATCACGAAAATGCCTCAGCTGGCAAATAAGCCTTCAGCCAGCAGTAGAAACATCCTACATTGGGAACCTGCCTAATCAAAATGGGGAGATTGTTCCATACGGTTGGTGCCACAAGGGAGAAGTCCCTTCCTGCTCAAAGGATAGCAAGCAGGCTCTCCTCCACAGAGCATATAGACTGGGCTAGTCTATATATGCTGTTATATAGCAGGAGAAAACAGACAGAGAGGTTTTCTCCCTCTCTCCTAATGCTAGACATACTGTGGATCAGCAAGTGAAATTGACTGGAGATTGCTTTAAGCAGCTGCACAGAAATACATTCCCAGACTTACTGTGGAAGCATAAAACTGCAGATAATAGTGAACTCTACTGAAATGAATTACTTCTGACCCCCAACGTCCAGCAGATGTATACACAATAGAATTGTGCTGGAAAACCTAGAAAATGCCTAGAGCGGACCTTAATTTGGATGTGGGTAAGTGAAATCATGGATATGGGTCCTGTGGATAGCAGACCGGTTGAGTCAATTGTTGAATTTCGACTAAACACTTTTGTCAAACCCGTTGATTCAGTAGATTTACTCTAGCTGGGATTATTAATAAGATTCAGACCATAGTGTCATTAATGAACTTAGCACTTTACAAAGAACCACAGGGCATCTCCCTGACCCAAGGGATATGCAACCTAGAAAATACTGGTAGACCCCCCTGTTAAGGTGATGGGATATACAATCACTAGACATTTATAGTGTAAAGAGCTGGCATGGTATAACATGCTACAGCCTGCAGGGGCCAGCAACGAGCAGGCTAAATGCAGCTGGCGAGCATATCTAAATTATGTCTGGGAGACAGGCATGGGAAGGATATGTGAAGGATGTCTTATCTATATGGGAAAATGTGTGTGAAAGCCACGAACTCTATAACCCATGACTGTACTGTATCTGTACTGTATAACTGGATCAAATCACTAATTGTCTCTGCACTTGACTTGGATTTAGCTCTCAGACTGTTTGCATTCATTCTGGGCTGTACGGTGGAGAACTGAACTGTACGTTGTGCTGTGATATGTAGTCTGTATGCTAGGAGTCTCATAACATTTTCAGACGTGATTTTTGACAGCAAATATCCCAAAACAGGTCCGTTGCTGCCACGCGGCAGAGGAGTGGTTTCGGATGATGCTGTTCCTCTGCCGAAACCCTCCGTGTCACTTCCGTGACAGAATGGAGGAAACCGCATCATATTTCACTCATGGGCAACATTCGTGAATGAAATATGACGCGGCTTCCTCCATTCTGTCATGGAAGTGACACAGAAGGTTTTGGCAAAGGGACGGTGTCATCCGAAACTGCTCCCCTGCCGCGTGGCAGCAACGGAGCTGTTTTGGGATATTTGCTGCTGAAAATCGTGTCTGAAAATGTCCTCAGAGTCACTATAAATATTTTTCCAACATGCTTTAATAAAGAGGAATAGTTTAGACATACATCTGTGTGTGCTCATTTCTTCGCCTGATGATTACAACTCTGCTACAACAGCTTTTGCTGCCTGGTCCTCTTGATATGCTCAGAGTGCGTTACCATGACCCCTGCACCCCAGATCCACAGATTCAATATCCATGGTTTTACTTATCCACACTCGAAAAATATGGTCTCTCTAGACATTTCTAGGTCCTCCAATGCGATTCTATGGTCAACTTCTAGTGTTGGTCTCATTGAAAATAATAGGTTTTCCTATTATTCACAGTTTCAGGCATCCACAGGTGGTCTTGGAATGTATCCCCCATGGATACGGGGTCATCCTGCAGACACAAGAGAAAGAACAGCATGTGGAAAGAAATGGAGGTGAGGAGGGAAGAACGTCATTCCTTCAGTTTCACATATTTAAATCTGGTTGCAATAGGTCCTGATGATTGGAAAATGGAGACCTGGGGGACAGTACCAGAAGCTTCACAGAGATATTGTTTTCTGAATATATAATTAATTCCCCTACATAAGAGTTCTCCATAATCTGGATTTATGCTTGTCACATATTCAACATATTCAAATCTATTTTTAAATTCCTGTATTTTGACAACACTTAAACCCTGATCCTTCGAGTATTATTTAATCTTATTTCTCTGCACATGGATTCTCCCCACTACCACCATACCCTGGGCCCCTGGGTCACATTGGACTCACAAGAGGCCCTCACTTTATACTGTATTTTTATCTCTGTGTGTCCTTGAATTGTATGTACTTAGGAAAAGTACATCAGCATTAAGGTTGTCAGACTCATGCAATTTCATAAATGCAAGAGATTTATTTAAATGTAAAGAGAAGTGGGTTTTATCCTCATCGACATTAATGGCTTGGGCGCATCTTCATAAATCATATAAGAACAAAATGGTATAATCTATGTAGAGTGTTTGCAGCCAGAGTGATCCATGGAAGGGTTGAAAGAGAGAGGGGGTGAAATGCTCCCTGTTGTAGGCTGCTCTTGGGAATGCTTCAGGAGCAAGAACTGAGGCATAAGGGGGCAGATGGAAGGTTAACAGGAGGTGAAATAATATGGTGGGTGAGAGGAAGAGAACAGACTGGTATAGCTCTTGTAGCAGCCACCGAGAATGCCCTCTCCCTTGTTCTCACCAAACAAGCCTGAGAAGGTAGCGGGACAGAGAGAAGGGCCTCTCCAGACAATTTTAGAGCTCTAATGGGTTCATAAAGGGAGATATGGTCCTTCAAATAGCCTAGACCAAAGCCATACGGGGCTGTATAGGGGAAAAAAAACAGCACTTTGAATTGTGCCTGAAAACAGACCAACAGCCACTGGAGATGTTGCAACAAGGGAGTTGTATGCTCCCTGTAGCCAGCTCTAGTTAACAACTTGGCTGCAGCTCTTTGGGACAACTGAAGTTTTGGAGCACTTTAGAAAAGCAGCCCCATTTGGGTGCATTATAGTAATCCAAATGAGTTGTAACCAAGGCATGTACCACCATGTCCAGATATGACTTCTCCAGGAATGGGTGCACTTGGTGCAATAGTTTTAACTGTGCACTCCTGGTCACTGCTGATACCTGGGCTTCCAGGCTCAGAGCTGAATCCAGGAGTACCCCAAACTATGAACCTGTGCTTTCAGGGGGAGGGTAACCCCATCTAACACAGGCTGAATTCCTGTTCCCAGAGCTGTTTTTCAACTGACCAGAAACACTTTCTTGTCTATGTTATGCTTCAATTTGTTTGCCCACATCCAGTCCATTACAGCTGGCAGGCACCAGTTTAACACAGGAACAGCTTGTGGAAATTGGGTGGGAAAGAGTAATAGAGATGGGTATCATTGGCATACTGGTGACACTTGCCCCCAAAACTCCAGCCAACCTCTCCTAGAGGGTTCATGTGTATGTTAACTGAACCCTGAGGGACTCCACAAACCAATGACCAAGAGGTTGAGCAGGAATCTCCCAGGACCACCCTCTGAGAGTGCCCCTCCAGGAAAGAATGGAGCCACTGTTGAACAGAACTTCCAAGTCCTATCCCAGAAAGGCGACTCAGATGCATACAATGGCCGATGGTATCAAAAGTCATTGAGAGTTCCAGCAGAAGCAGCAGGGATACCCTCCCCCAGTTCCCTTCATAGCTCAGCCACCAAGGCAACCAAAGCTGTCTCCATCCATAACCAGGCCTGAAACCAGACTGAAATAGATCAAGATCTTAGATGTCTCTACACTAATGCACAGAGCATGGGAAATAAGCAAGGTGAACTTGAACTCCTTGCACTACAAAACAAATATGATATAATAGGCATTACTGAAACCTGGTGGGACGAGTCTCATGATTGGAATGTAGGAATAGAGGGGTATAACCTTTATAGGAGAAACAGGCCAAACAGGAAAGGAGGAGGAATAGCATTATATGTCAGGGATATTTACACCAGTGAAGTGATCCATGACAATCAATACTGGAAGACAGGTGGAGAGCATCTGGATAAAAATTAAAGGGGAGGGAAACAACAGGGATGTTAATGTGGGACTCTACTACAGACCCCCAAATCAGACGGAGGAATTGGATGATGCCTTTCTAGAACAGATGAACACACATGCAGAAAGGAGAGATGTAGTAGTGATGGGTGACTTCGACTATCCTGATATTTGCTGGCAATCTAACTCAGCCAAAACTACAAGGTCTAGCAAATTCCTTACTTGCCTGGAAGACAATTTCATGGTCCAAAAGGTGGAAGAGGCAACAAGGGGGTCAGCTATTTTAGATCTGATCCTAACCAACAGAGATGACCTGGTTAATGGGGTGCAAGTGGTGGGATCCTTAGGTGAGAGTGATCATGTTCTCCTGGAGTTTGTTATACAATGGAAAGGAGAAGCCAGGCATAGTCAGACACGCATTCTTGACTTTAGGAGAGCTGATTTCAATAAACTCAGGGAAATACTGGGGGTGATCCCATGGTCAGGAATACTAAAAGAGAAGAGACCTCAAGACGGATGGGACTTTCTCAAAAGCGAGAAACTGAAGGCACAATTTCAAACAGTACCATTGAGGAAGAAAAATGGGAGGTGTCTCAAGAAACCAGGATGGATGACTAAAGAACTTTCAATGGAGCTAATTTTTAAACGGAACATGTATAGGAAATGGAAAAGGGGGGAAATCACCAAAGAAGAATTCAAACAGATAGCAAACATGTGTAGGAGGAAAGTCAGAAAAGCTAAAGCACAGAATGAGCTCAGGCTTGCTAGGGAGGTTAAGAACAATAAAAAGGGTTTTTTGGGTATGTCCGCAGCAAAAGGAGGAAGAAGGAAATGATAGGGCCACTACGTGGAGAAGATGGCAAAATGCTAACAGGGGACAGAGAAAAGGCAGAATTACTCAACACCTTCTTTGCCTCAGTGTTTTCAGAAAAGGAAAAGGAGGACCAACCTGAGGAGAATGGAACAGAGGACACAATAGGGGAAATCCAGCTCAAAATAAGTAAAGAGGTAGTACAGGAATACCTTCTTAATCTAAATGAATTTAAATCTCCAGGACCAGATGAACTGCATCCAAGAGTATTAAAAGAGCTGGAAAATATAATCTCAGAGCCATTGGCAATAATATTTGAGAACTCCTGGAGAACAGGAGAAGTCCCAGCAGACTGGAGGAGGGCAAACATTGTTCCCATCTTCAAAAAGGGGAAAAAAGAGGATCCCAACAATTATCGTCCAGTTAGTCTGACATCAATACCAGGGAAGATTCTAGAGCAGATCATTAAACAGAGAGTCTGTGAACATTTAGAAGGCAATGCCATAATCCCAAAAAGTCAACATGGGTTTCAGAGAAACAAGTCATGCCAGACTAATCTGATCTCTTTTTTTGGATAAAGTTACCAGCTTGGTAGATGAAGGGAATGCTGTGGACATCGCATACCTTGATTTCAGTAAGGCCTTTGACAAGGTTTCCCATGACATTCTTGCAAACAAGATTGTAAAATGTGGGCTAGACAAGTTAACTGTTCAATGGATTTGTAATTGGTTGACCGGCCGAACCCAAAGGGTGCTCAGCAGTGGCTCCTCTTCGTCTTGGAAAGATGTGACCAGTGGGGTGCCACAGGGTTCTGTCCTGGGCCCAGTGCTATTCAACATCTTTATCAATGACTTGGATGAGGGAATTAGGGGCATACTTATCAAATTTGCAGATGATACCAAATTAGGAGGAGTAGCCAATACCCTAGAGGACAGGATCAAAATTCAAAATGACCTGGATAGACTGGAGAGCTGGCCAAAGCTAACAAAATGAAATCCAATATGGAGAAATGTAAGGTACTGCACGTAGGGCGGAAAAATGAAATGCATAGTGGGCTGTTGAGTGGCTTATATTCTCCTTTGGGCCAGATCGTAACAGATGCCTGATCACTTGAAATAGCTCTGATGAACCATTTTATGCACATGGAATAGTGTTAGCCAGAAAAGTCTTTTTTACTACCCTTATTGCCCCAGCATAGGCCTTCAGATAGATTTTAGCCTGTTTTCAGTCACACTCACTGTTATTCGAGTCTCCATCTTGCCTGTTTCATTGCTGCCAGATCCTTAGAAAACCAGGGTGCTGGTTTAGCTCCACTCTGTAAGAAGGGATGGTTAGGAGAGTCTCTGAGTCCCAGTAAATCTAAGCCTGATCAAAATGTGATCGGGTCCATGACAATGGAAGAGTAGAAAGTTCCTCCATTCTCAGATCACCATAATCACATCCTGTATAGAAAACAAGGTCTAGAGTGTGGCCAGCAGCATGAGTGGGGCCAGATACCACTTGGAACAGACCCATGGTGGACATGGAGTCCTAAGTCACTCCTGACATGGGTAGCCTTAACATGGATGTTGACATCCCCCATCATTACAAGCCACAGGGATTCCAACACCACCTCTGAGACCATCTCTGGTGTCCATCCCTATGGAGCCCTGGTGGCTCAGTGATTAAATGCCAGTACTGCAGCCACAACATTATCAGTTCCATCCCAAGGGTTCCAAGGTTCACTCAGGCGTCCAGCCTTTCATAGGTTGGTAAAATGAGTACCCAGCTTGTGGGGGCAATCAGCTAACACACATTGTAAACCACTTAGAGAGTGCCTAGCACGCTATAAAAAGTGGTGTAGATGCATAAGTGCTATTGCTAAATAACTTGTAAGCCACTCTGGGAGCCTTTGTGGCTGAAGAGCGGGGTATAAATATTCTAATAAATAAATCCCGGCTAGGTCAGGAAGGGAGACTCTTGAGCGGTGGGGTAAGCAGTACACCAACAGAATCCCTAATCTGTCCCAGCCACCCACCTTTAAATAAACACACTCAGACCTTGCAGACAGCCAGGGTGCCTGGTCAGGGGGATATTGTTCTGATATACCACTGCAACTCCACCTTCCCACCCCCAGGTCTTACCCACTGCTGCACAGAGAATCCTGGTGGGCAAAGTTGAGAGAGATTAACCTCATTTTCCCAGCCGCATCCTACCAGGTCTTTGTAATATATGCCGGGTTGGGCATGTTCATCAAGAAACAAGTCCTGAATGGCAGCTGTTTTACCATTCACCAACCTGGCCTTAGGGAGCAGCATTTTTAACCCGGGGGGTTGCTGCCATGGCTATCCAGATTTTGGGATAGGAAATAATTTAGGGGAGTAAGGAGATAAGCCACACTATATATCCCATCACAGGGATGACAGGAGATTACCAAAGGGCTAACTTTTCAGACAATGTCATCCCTGTGGCGTTATGCCCCCGTGCCTCTTCTGTCCCCTCCCCCGTGCTCCTTTTATTCATGGCTTAAGGTGTGAATTAACCCGTTGTCCTGTTTCTGTCATGGAACAACGGGTGAGCAATAAAGTGCCCTGTTCTGCTAGTGTGATGCTGTTAAGGTCTATCTGGGTAATCATAAGGAAATCTCAAAGCCAAGGTTCAATTGTATTCAGATGACTTTTATTCTCTGCTAGTAAAGAGTAACACAGGGCATAAACCGCCATGTTGTGTTTCCCGAAACAAGGCACACATATCTTTTTATTACAGAGAAACAAAACCTAAAAATCTAAGGCACTGCGCATATGTATTATAGTAGTCACCAAACAGACCTTTTTTTGCAACAGAAATAATTTCTCAGCTCTCTGTGTCCAGCTTCTATTTTTGATACCTTAAGGCAGCCGAACTGGGCAGTGCACCCAGAAGAAGATAATGTGGTAGCCATATTAAGGAATTTGCAAAAAGTATATTTTAATATGCCTTTTCATATGTGGCGCAGTGGTTAAATGCCAGTACTGCAAGCCACCACGTTGCAAGTTCGATTCCAGTGGGCTCTAAGGTTCACTCAGCCTTCCATCCTTTCGTAGGTCAGTAAATTGAGTACCCAGCTTGTGGGGGGCAATTAGCTAACACACATTGGAAACTGTTTAATGCAGTGTAGATGTGTAAATAGCTATTGCTTAAAAACAATTGTAAGCCACTCTGATAGCCTTGTGGCTGAAGAGCGGGGTATAAATAACTAAATAATAATAATAATAATAATAATAATTGCTAACAAATAACAAGATGTGCTGAAATGTTGAAACTGCAATGCTAGAAAGAACTGTGTCTGAGGTGAAGCTTAGCTGCCAAACGTTGCCAAGGTTTTGTAAACATTATGGTCACAGAGACCTCAGTGATTTCCTGTAATGTAAACAGTATTGCAAGAAGGGAAGTGCCAAATATGTACACGGAAACCACAAGATGGGAGGAGGGAAGTGCTCTTGGGAAGTGCTTTTGTTTGTATTTCATAACACACTGTATGTCCTATAAAAGTTTTCATTCAATATGATTGGGGGTTCTTGGGCTTTCAGAAATTATTCCACCAAGGGCCCGCACGTAATTGGGAATAAAGCTCACTTTCTCAACTTCTCTGTGGTCCTGAGTCTGGTTCCTGCAACAATAACACTTGCCTAGGCTGAATGACCCATTGTTTCTGATTCTAATAAACAAGACAAACCATGTTATTTGTTTCAAGCATAGCATCTTATCTATGTGTCTGGGCTTCTGGCCAAGTTGGAACAAGTACAGTTATATTTCTCAGCTTTCTCTGACACAGACATATTTTGGCAGACTAGGTCTTTTTCTCTACAGACTCAATATAACAAACTTTTGGGAAATCAATACAGACAGACCCTCTCAATACCAGCCACAGTGGGAGGTCCCTGCTCAATCCTGCCAAACACTTCCAGTTGAAATTGGGACATTGACGTAAGTGACACACTTTTTCCCCTCTCCCCAGGTTACTTGGGGTTTCTAAAATGTATTTTTGTGCTTGCTTTAATTTTTAACCTTGTATTTTGCTTTTAACTTTTACATTTCCCACACGATAGTTCTCTTATGAGAACAGCCAGGATTTGCTTTCCAGGAAGTGAATGGGGCTTGGCAAGAGCTTCATTTACTCCTAAGATGCCAGAGGGGAGGGGAGGACTTTTTAAAATGTTATCAAGTTACGTGTGAAATTTTTTTAAAAACCACTGCAGGGACAGGAGTGGGGCGGGAGAGGAGATTGTGAGACGGGGACACTATTTTTGTCCCCGTCTGATAATCTCCTAATACGCTATTGTAAACTCTATCCCCGGGATAGTGCAACCATCTCCCATATCTGTATCTCCCCTAATCTATATAACTTGAATGGCTGTTCCCTCAGTACCCTTACCCCCCTCCCCTTGCTGGCAACACACCTCCCCACAAAAATGGTCAATCATTTATCCTGACAGAGCAGTGTCTGTAAGCAGGTGAGCTTTTCTTTCTTGCAAAGCAGCATTAGAAAGAACTCTTTTTAAAAAACTGTAAGAGCTGTTTGACAGTGGAATAGATTGCATCAGAGGTTGGTGGCCTCTCCATCTTTGGAGATCTTTAAATAGAGGTTGGATGGGCATCTTTCAGGAGTGCTTGGGTTGTGTATTCCTGTATGGTGTGTGTGTGTGGGGGGGGGTTGGACTAGATATACCTTTTTGCTTCTTCCAGCTCTATGATTCTATAGTATTCTGCAAGTTTTTTTAAAAAATGCCTTGATTGAAAAGAAAAATAGGAAGTTTCTGAACCTCATTTTTTTTTTCCTGAGGAAAAACAAAGTTAATAAAAATAGGTCATGTGGCTTGTGCCATTTAGGGAGGGGTTTACAATTGGGGAGGAGTATTTAGAATTCTTATGTGGAGAGCTCTGGTGTCTCACCAAACTACGTACAAACTCCGGCAGTTCATAATGTGCAGACATGGCAGTTAAAGTAGAATCATAGAACTATAATTATGTAGTGTGACTCCCCCAAGATTCACCCTCAGAGAGGCTTGTATGGAATAATTCATGGTACAATCAAATCAACATACAATGTAATCATTAGCTGCATTAAAAACAAAAACAGCTATTCAGTAAAACACAGATGTGATGGACACCTAGTAAGCCAATGAGGACATGGTACTCCAGGAGGCAATCCTCTGTGAGGAGGTGGAAAGAGGAGGGGCTTCTGGAGGAGATAAAGGGGGAGTGAGTGAGGAAAGTTTAAGGTAGTTTAAGTTAGAGTTTGAATTGGGTTTTCAGTTTAGATAGGTGAGGTGAGGCTTTGCATGATCCAAGGCAGTTAGAGGCTTAGATAAAGAGTGAATGTTTGTGCAGGCCCAATAACCTTTTATACAGTTACATGTTTATTTGTTTGACAATAAACGTTCTTTTGTTAATGAAAGAAACATCCAGCCTGGCATGAATGAATCTCAGGGAAGGAGACACAGCCAGGAATACACAGCCACACCTGAGTGCTTGTGGTATACCACTGAGAGACGTAGTTCGGCCATGACATGGAGGTCGGGCGTCACAAAGTGGTGATAGGGAAGGAGGTGGAAATTCCCCCTGTGTCACAAAGTGGTGGCAGCGGTGGGGTAGAAAAGGCCCCCGTGTCACCAGTAGGACGCCGGGACTCAAAAAGTGGTGACAGCGGTGGGTTAGGAAAGGCCCCTGCGCCACTAGGAAGGTGTCTGGCTTCACAACAGGTAGATCTGAAAATAATCAATATTGGATGGGTAAAAGATCAGAAAATGTTAACGCATACTCAAAAAGGAATATCATCTAAGGTTGTTCTTTTATTTATTTTTTTATTTTAGTTTTTTGAGAAATAGAAATAAACAAGCAACCCAAGGAAAATTCTGAAGATGAGGCACTATTGCTCAGAAGCCCCTTTCCTATCTAGCCACAATTTTACCTCAAGCAGAAGTGGGATGCAGAGTGTAGGGTAATGAAAATGGCTTTGCATGGGTGGATGCAAAAATGCTTGTAGCTCTGTTATTTGTGTATAACAGAGACAGTGTTGAATTACCCTGCCAGTGCTAGGGAAATACCTATCAAAGAAGAAGCTTACACTGTGAAAGTTACATAGCATACAGTACAGACAGCACAACCCCTGTATCTACAGGGGATACTTTCCCTGACTTATTGTGGATAGCAAAAATCACGGATAGTTGAGAACCCTCTGTTTCCAGGGAAAGCATACCATAGAAACATGCTGGAGGCCCTCCAAATGCCTAGAGAGGTGTTCTCTCCAGGCATTTGGAGGCCCTCCAGTGAGACTCTATAGTAAATTTCCTCCAGAAGTCAACCATAGAATCACATTGGAGAGCCTAGAAAATGCCTAGAGGGAAGACCTCTCTAGGCATTTGGAGGGCCTCCAGCATGTCTTTCAGATGAGGCTAGGTGAAACTGCTGGTACCCATCTCACAGATACAGGGGTTGTATCATATTTTGTTTACCTTATAGAATGCTGTACATGACCAACAGATGCCTAGAAGTTTTGACTTCTGTCTTATTTGTTAGCTTTATGGAATTTTCCAAACATGTGTGCTTTGCAGTTGTGATTTGGCAACATAGGCAAACTGTACCAAACTGTGATGTACCAGGAACACACGCTCACATTTACTCAATAAGAATTCTTTATTAAGCAGGGATACGTGTAGCAGGAACATAGGCAAAGGCGAAACTAAACACAACCTACCACAATTCCCAGATAAACCCTTACAGCGTGAGAATGGCATACAGGGAGACTCGTGGGCAGCCGGACAGCTCCAGGTGCTGTGACCTTGAGCTGCTTTGGAGAACAGCATTCCCAGGCCCAAAAAGGGCAGGCTGACACCCACCCAAAGGCTGAGAGGCCCAGACAAGGCAAAACAGGCCACAGCCTTTTTCCAACCTCATGTCAGGATCTTCCATGGAGTCTACTCTAATGCCCAGAATTCAGGGATGAGCCTGACATACCGCCCTCCCAAAGAGCAACCCCCTCCCAACTCATCCGCGCTTATCAGGAAAGCGAGCATGGAACTTTCGTAATAAGCGCAGATCATTTATGTGTTCAACATTTACCCACTCAGCATGACCCATTGGCAAATGTCTCCATTTAACCAGATACTGCAACCCCCCTTGTGCACCCGAGAGTCCAGCACATCAGAAATCTCAAAGTGTTGATCTTTGTCCACCAGGATAGGGTGGTGCGATTGCTCAGGATCTCGATGGTGTCAATCTGAAGGGCACGCCAGCTTCAGCAAACTAGAATGAAACACAGGGTGGATGTTATGATACAGCTTGGGCAATGATAGTTCAAAAGCCACAGAGTTAATTTCCCTAACAATAGGGAAAGGTCCAATGTACTAAGGTCCCAACTTTTTTGAGGGCTGCGGGCTCTTTAGGAATTTGGTGGATAGAAATACCAAGTCCCCCACGAAGTACTGCGGGGGGTACTGGCATACTCTTTATAACAGGTGTTTGCATAGTCCAGGGCCGACACAACTCTCGGCCATACATCCTTAATTTGTGTACTCCACTGGGTCACCGGGACCAGGTCCTTGGAGGTCCCCTCTCCAACAGGTAGAGGGTTAAAGTCCTGTCCTGAAACAATTTTAAAAGGGTACAAGCCTGTGCTTTGGTGTATGGCATTGTTATATGCTACCTCAGCAAATGGTAAAAGGTCAACCCAATCAGACTGCTGGAAGTTGACAAAACACCTTAAATACTGTTCCAAAAAGCTGATTCACACATTCACTTTGGCCATCACTTTGTAGATTATGGGAGCTGCTCAACCCCAGCTCAATCCCCAACAATTTTGTGAATGCCTTCCAACATTGGGAGGTGAATTGAGCTCCCCGATCTGAAATGATTTTAGCAGGAACTCCATGTAGCCTATAGATGTGATGCACAAACAGTTTGTCCAGCTGAGAGGCTGTCGGGAGTTTCTTGCATGCCACAAAGTGCGCTTGCTTGGAAAACAAGTCAGTCACAACCCAAATAACAGTCTTTTTCTTACTTTCTGGCAACTCAACAATGAAGTCCATACTAATGACTTCCCATGGTTTAGTGGGGGTAGGTAATGGTAGTAATAAGCCTTTTGATTTTCCCCTGGCTCTTTTTGCCACCGCACACGTGTGACATACTTTACATACTCCTCTACCTCCTTCCGTATTTTGGGCCACCAGAATTGCAACCGTGTTAAGTGTAATGTTTTCACATACCCAAAATGACCTGCACTCTTCACATCATGGCACTGTTTAAGGATGGCAGTTCTCATAGCCTCTGGAACATACAGGTGTTCTCCCTTCCAAGCCAAACCTCCTCATAGAACTACCTCCCCTTGGTGAGATAGAAACCACAGGTACTTGGAGAGAGCTGCTGCCATTTGAGCCTGCCAACCACTCACACCTTCCTCTGAGACTGGAGGAGAAGGCTCCAAGGATGATGGGGCCGGCGCCACAGTGGAGGTTGTGGCCTTTGCGGGCGGGCCGTCAGGCTCCCCCACAAAGCCTTGTAATGGGCCCAAAGAGGGGCCTGCCTTGGTCTCCTGACACTTGGCTTGGCTGCGCATGAGAACTGCCAATCCCAAATGGGAGGGGGAGAAAACTGTGTCTATCACCTCCTTCCACTGACTGTCATGTTGAGGGAGCCTGGACAAAGCATCAGCAAAGAAATTCTTTTTTCCTGGGAGAAACTTCAGGCTGAAGTTGAACCGGTAAAAGAAACTGACCCATCGAATTTGTTTAGGGTTTAAGCGCTGTAGAGTTTTCAAAGCCTCCAAATTTTTGTGATCTGTCCAAACCTCAAAAGGTTGAGAAGATCCTTCCAGTAGATGGCACCAAGTCTCTAAGGCCAATTTGATTGCCCCTGCCTCCTTCTCCCACACTGGCCAATTTCACTCAGTCTCATTTGATTTCTTTGACAGATAAGCATAGGGTCTGAGCTCCCTCTTCATCCTGTTGTGACAACACTCCCCCATCGCCACATCTGAGGTGTCTACCTGAACCACAAAAGGTTGTGTGGCGTCAGGGTGCTTTAGAATGGGTTCAGAGGTGAAAAGCTTATTCGGCTTGTCAAACGCCCTTTGGCATTGGTCAGCCCGCACAATCTTTCAGGGAGGCTTTTCTGCCTTCCCCTTCCCAGTTCGTTTCTTCTCTCCCACTCCCTTGGTTTTCAACAGGTCAGTCAAAGGTAAGGCCACCTCAGCAAAGTCAGGGATGAAGGACTGGAAAAATTAGCAAACCCTAGGAAGCTCTGAAGCTGCTTCCTCATCCTGGGGGCCTCCCATGCAAGAACACCCTTTACCTTCTCTGGGTCCATTTCAACCCCCCTGCTAGAGATGCAGTACCCCAAGTAATCTAAGCAGCTCTGATGGAATTCACATTTTGACATTTTTGCATACAAATGATTCTCTCCCAATTTACTAAGTACTTTTTTCACCAACTTCACATGGGACGTATAGTCCTCAGAGTAAATAAGCACATCATCCAAATACACCAGTACCCCTTTGTACAAGAACTCTCTCAGTACATCATTAATCAAGTTCTGGAAAATTCCAGGGGCTCCACTTAGCCCAAATGGCATTACGCAGAATTCAAAAGCCCCTAGCTGGCAATTAAAAGCAGTTTTCCACTCATCCCCTTCTTTAATTCGGACTCTGTAATAGGCCTCCTGCAAGTCCAGTTTGGTAAATATCTTCCCCTTGGCTAAATGAGCCAGGATGTCTTTCATTAAGGGGAGGGCGTACTGATTTGTCATGCTGATAGCATTCAAGGATCTGTAATCAATACAGAGATTAAGACCCCCATCGGCCTTGCATCTGAACAACACTGGAGCCCCCAAGGGGGAGGTCGTAGGTCTGATGAACCCCCAGGCCAAGTTTTTATCTATGAACTCCCGGAGGGCATCCATCTCCACTGGGGACATGGAGTAAATCTTGGGTTTGGGCAGCTTGGTCTCGGAAAATATCTCAACAGCACAGTCAAATGGCCTGTGGGGGGCAGAATGTCACATTCCTTCTCTTCAAACACATACTGCCACTGTTTATAAACCACTGGTAACCCTTTCATTCCCCCTTGAACCAGAGCGGTTTTACAGTTCTGCGGCTTGGCCTCTAGAGGGATCCCCCTCAGTGAGGCCTCACCCACTCTGTGTTCTCGCACACACAAGGGGTCTGTAAAAGTCACAGTCTCCTTTACCCAGTCTATGGTAGGGTTGTGGAATTTCAGCCAGTTTAAGCCCACTACTGCAGCTGGAACTAAACCTGGGGCTATCACAAATTGGAGCTCCTCCTGATGATTCCCCATCTTCATCTGTACTGGGCCAGTCATTCGCCTTGCAGGGGCCCCCTTCATCATCCCTCCGTCCATCTGAGACAGCTACACTGGCTTGTCTAGCTTAATGGTGCTAACTGTGAGTTCACTGACCAAGGAGGGGTGAATTAGTTCTTGGGTACTTCCAGAATCTACCATTAACATTACTTTTTGGGAGACCCCATTGTTTGCAACCCCTATTTTGGCTTTTAGGAAAAAAAGGGCCTTTCACCCCACTCACCACAGCACTTGGGCACCCTTTGGGATTAGCTTGCCCTTGGGCGCTTAATAGGGCAGGCTGGAGCTGTTTCCTGCCGGCTCAGCATCAGAGGAGGACCCACTGTCATCCGGTTCCTCTGAAGACTCTCCTGCCTCATGGCCTGACATCAAGGCGCGCACCGCTGCTTTGGTCTTGGGCTTGAATGGCGTCTTGGGTGCCGTCGACTTCCCCTCTGCCTTCTTGGGCCTCTCTTCTGCTGGAGTGTCTCGAGGTTGTTTCTCTGGGCATTTGGCTATGCGGTGTCCACTCTTCCCGCAGTGCAGGCACAAGCCTTTTCACATCCTTCGCTCCCTCTCTGACTCCCCTGCTGTGCCACCAGCTGGTTGGGCCATCTTAGATTTCTTCCTGGTAGACCCAGTGGGCTTTCCGCCGAGCCTCTGGTGTTGCCAGGCCAGCCTGACATTCTGTCTCAGGGTTTCCACCTCCCCAGCCAGCCGTACCCATCCCAAGAGGGTTTCGGGGTTCCCTTGGATCAGTGCCCACTTGATGATGTCAACGTTAAGGCCATCCTGAAAATACTGCACCTTAGTAGCTTTGGTCCAGTCGGGAATCTGGCTGGCCAGGCGGCGGAATTCAGAAGCGTATTCAGCCACGGAGCTCGAACCTTGCCGCAGTCGCTGGAGTTCTGTGCATGCCCGTCTCACCCTCAGGGGGTCTTCAGATTGAGCCCGTAAGGCCATCATGAAGTCATGGAAATTTCCCATCTCTGGAGCCCCCATGTTGTAGAGCCCACCAGCCATTGCGCTGCCTCTCCCTCCAGTTGGTTGGAGACATACTGCACCTTCTCAGCCTCTGTCTGGAATTCTTCTTCCCATTGGGACATGAACCCCATCACATGGGTTAGGAAGTATGGCAACTTCGCGGCATCCCCATCAAAGGTGGCTTTCAGGTTTCGATGCTTGAGCCCCCGAGGTCTTTCCCGTGGCTCGACCGGGCCAGCTCCCACAAGGGGTTACTGGACCCTCCCCCTGGACCTGGAGCTGGCAACTGCAGGTCCTGGGGAGGTCAGGCCCCTCCCGGGGAGGCCAGTTGCTGAGGCTGTCTCTGCAGGATTTCCAGGAGGCTTGTCAGCATGACCTCCATTTGTTGCTTCAGCTGCTGTACCTCATCCTACAGTTCTGAGCACAGAGGTCTCACCCCAGGTTCTCGGTACCCCTCAGTTAGGGGTCTGTCCCACCGTTGGGACCTGCGTTCCTCCCAACCTTGCCCTTCTGGCCAGAGCCAACTGGCTCCCATGGCCATTCCAGCTCCACGCACTGGAGTCTCAGAAAAGGGTAGGCTGCCCCATCCCAGGGCTTGCCTGGCTCCCAGCTCCATGAGGTCAAGAGGAAGGGTCAGCCTTCCAGCCCTCCACCGGGCTCTGCTCTGCTCTTCCTCTGGCATGCCTGCACCATCCCCCGGCACATCTGCACCATCCCCCTCCTGTGGCCAGGCCTTTCTCCATATGGATTCCAATCTCCGCGTCATCAGACATTGTGGGTAGAACTCCAAAATTAAGTATGATTTGTGAGTTTCGGCTTACTGTGATGTACCAGGAACACACACTCACATTTACTCAATAAGAATTCTTTATTAAGCAAGGATACGTGTAGCAGGAACATAGACAAAGCTGAAACTAAACACAACCTATCATAATTCCCAGATAAACCCTTATAGCTTGAGAATGGCATGCAGGGAGACTTGTGAGCAGCCAGACAGCTCCAGGTGCTGTAACCTTGAGCTGCTTTGGAGAACAGCGTTCCCAGGCCCAAAAAGGGCAGGCTGGCACCCACCCAAAGGCTGAGAGGCCCAGACAAGGAAAACAGGCCAAAGCCTTTTTCCAACCTCATGTCAGGATCTTCCATGGAGTCTACTCTAATGCCCAGAATTCAGGGATGAGCCTCACAATTAGGATGTAAGAGCTCAGGGCTCCCATTCTGTTCAGATTCTGGCCTGCCAATGTGGGTGACAGAAATGCATTTCTTTCTTTAAAATAAAGTTGTATCCTTGATTCACTAGGCATAGTCTTCTAACGTCTAAGTCCCCTTCAATAGCAAAGCCTTCCCATATGATCAAAGCTGGTGACTGGGTTCATATGGGAACAAGATGCTATGGACTGAAAAATTCCCATTGATCCTCAAGAGATGATAGATACCACTCTCAATACTTGTTTCTAGACAGAGCCAATCTTTGGCAGCATACAAGTTTCTGGCTGACAGACCATGAGACAGCAGTGTGCTTCGAAAACCTGTCTGGGTTGGGTTTGTTTTTTTTAGAGCAACAATAAAATAGAAAAGCAATTTGGCAATGACTGACCTTAAATCACGTGTCCTCAGCACTCCACTGAATGGAGCCTTTTGTTGTTGTTGTTGATCCTTCCTGGATTAAATTAAAGCATACATCAGGCTATAAATCAAAGCAGACACTTGGAAACCCATACAATAAAGCAACGTGCAAATGTGGTTGCATGAAAAGAAACTGCTAAATTAAGTACAGAATGTCCAAATAGCTTCATCAGTGATTATTCATCTGGAAATTTGAAAACAGTTTTCTTCTAAAATGTTGTGATAACAGTAGCAATGGTGCCCAAATTCTATTTACTTTTCCTTGCATATAAGCATATATCCTGCTTATTATGAGAAAGTGGTAGTCCCATACAGCAGTTCCTTGGCCTTGACCTATAGGCGTCAGTTAACCAACTGCCTTTCTCTCATCTAAACACAAGTTTAGAGGAGAAATACTTATATTCATTGCATTAAAACAGAGGGGTTGGTAAAATTTTGATGATGTGAATCTTTGGCAGTGTCCAGGAAACCAGCCAAGGCGAGGTGGTATTAGCAGATAACAGTGTGGCAGTCTGCCCAGAACTCACAGTCACACAGAATTACAATGGTAGGGCAAAATATCTAGGTAACAGAACAAGTCCGCAAAAGCCAGAGAATAGTCCAGTTTACCAATCCGATAGTCCAGGGTAATGATGAGCAGGGGGTCCTGTAAGTCCAGGCAAGGCAGCACAAGGAATCAAAAGCAGAGGTTTCCCACTGATGCAGTCAGATAAACTCCAACAAGTTGGCAGAGCAGCTGTCCCTGATTTATACTGACCCAGCGATTGCAAAGATGTTCTTTGATAAGCTGGCATCTCTCATAAATATGCCGCGACTTCTGCTCTTCTTCCCTTCGATGTTGGCATTCCTGAAAGGTGGGTACAACTGGGTCTAAGGTCTCTCCGTCTGAAGGGTCAGCCCCTTTGCCGGGTCTGTGTTATTTGCTCTGTCCCCTTCTGCTGTCTCTGAGGGACCAGGCAGCTCTGTGGCGTTGGGTGCTGTCTCTACTCCCTGCTGCAAATCCTGCTCTGAAGCTCTCTCATCAGAGTCAGAAGAGCAGGGCCTGACAGGCAGCTAGGGACCCTGCTACCAATTGGAAATTGAATATGTGCTGGGTTTTAGTACATACTTTGGATGGCATATTCAAAATGCAGGGCCAATTGGGGAAATACATTTCAGCACCTTTAAAATTCAGATGGAAACCCAGAGTGGATTCACTGTTCACTTTTTTCATTTGGGACTTCATCACATGATAGATTTGTTGTTTGATTGCACTGGCTTTATTCCATTTTTTATCTTTCCTTATCACACAGTGTCATCACTTTCCTGTTGTTGCATGTCATTTCTATCATTATTAGATTGCATCTTTTCATTGACAGGAAAAAAACTGTTAATGACTCCAATATCGCTGCTGTTCATCTATTGTTTCTGGTGTAGTTTCGTTCCACTGCAATTCTAATATTCCGGCAGTCATGTGGTGTGAGTAGGCATGGTATGTGCTTCTTCCCCTCCCTATCCCCAAGCAGGGTGAAGTCACATTGCTTTTACTCCATTCCCCAGTTTTAGTTTTAATTTTTAAATTAGTTTTGCTGTAATTGCACAATTGCACTGCCGTGGTGGGTCGCCAGCATGCCACAATTATGCAATTATAGCAGTTCCCTTCAGGTGTGAGAAGTGTCAAAACTGTGAAGTTGAAGGCTTTCATGGCTGGCATCCATACATTTTCCTTGGGTTTTTCTGGGCTGTGAGGCCGTGTTCTGAAATAGTTTCTTTTTGACGTTTCACCTGCATCTGTGGCTGGCATCCTCAGAGAAATGAGGATGCCAGCCACAGATGCAGGTCAAACATCAGAAATAAACTATTCCAGAACACAGCCTCACAGCCCAGAAAAAAACCAAGGAAAATCTAGGGTCAAAACTGCACAATTGTGCAATTGCGGTATAAAAAAAATCAAACAGCATGAATGTGCTACATAGGGTGGACATGGGTAAGAAAGTGGGGTCAGGCAAGGCAGTGAAGAAGACTAATTCTGGGAACATGCATCACTGAAGCAGGACCATAGTCTTCTTATTGGAGGGAAGGTGTGAAAGTCATTGTTTCCATACTGGTATGTTTCTGTTTGCTTAAACAACAGATTGCTGTGAGACAACAGGCTGGTGGGATAAAGGCCTTGGAATGGGAGTGGAAGAGACATCTTACCCTTTACTTCAAACAGCAGGGGTGACATTCCCTGTGGCTCACCTGATGTTGTTGGACTTCAGCTTCTTCCAGTCCCAGCCAACATGCCTAACAGCACTGTTCTTGAATCTGGGAGACAAAACAACACAGTTTGAAAATCTTAGAATAAGATATAAGATTATCTAGTCACTGTATCTTCTTGACATGTTTACCCCCTGGTTGTGTATTGTGGTCAGGACTTTCAAAATTTCTGAATGTGATTTCTGTATTTCTAATTCCCAAGGAAGTTCAGGACAGAGCTCAGAAAACTTGTAAGTCTGGACTGTCACTCCCAGAATCCTGCAGCAAATGACTATGCTGGTAGGGGTGTTTTGGGAGTTGTAGTCTAACAAAACAAATTTTCCAAGCTCTTATTCTGGGTTTAGCCAAGTCAAGACAAAGACTACCCATGTATACAAGCAAGACATTTGCTTCAACACATGGTGTGTGTGTGTTTGACTGGGTCTCTAACTCCATTGTACTACCAAAGTACCACTTCCCAAATTAGTCAGGTAAGTTGGTGGTTGTCAGGATATATTCCCCAAAGTGAAGTAAACAGTAGAGTAAAATAAGCCTTGATGTAAACAAAGCAGTAAATAGTGAAATAGAAGAAACCAGTGGCCCTGCTAGCTGGGGAGTAGAGGAAGTTGTGATCTGACGCATCTGGGGATGCCAAGTTGGTAAAGGCTGCTCTATACATTCTCTCTCTGGCTTTTCTTCGCAAACGAAGATTCAGGAAGGACTCATCCCGTGCTTTCTGCAAGTGCGCTGATGACTAAAAAGGCCAATCCAAGATAAACAAGTATGGTTGCAGAAAGCACAGCAGAGGTTTTCCTTGGGTGATGTTTCTGGGTTGTGATTCTTTCTGCATTGTCCTTTCTCTTCAAGACTTGTTCGGCGTGAGTTCTCAAATAAGGCTGCAGCATTGTGGATAGTGCGTATCCATGCCTCCCGATGTGAGGCCAGGGCGGACCATTGTTGGTGATCAATTTGGCCGAGCCTGAGAAGTTGTTTCAGGAAGTCCTTGTATCGCTTTTTTGGAGCACCCCTCTTACGCTGACCCGTGGCAAGTTCACCGTAGAGTACTATTTTTGGGAAGCGATGATCCTCCATCCTAAAAATGTGCCCTGCCCAGCGCAGCTGTGTTCTCAATATTATGGCCTAAATGCTGGTGATCCCTGCTTGCTCAAGGACAGCAACATTCATCACATAGTCAGTCCAAGTGTATGTTTAGGATTGTGCATATACAGCACTGATGATAGCGTTTGAGGAGTTGTAAGTGGTGGTGATAGGTGACCCATGTTTCAGACCCATAAAGGAGAATAGACATTACAATGGCTCTATACACACTGATTAAATAGCTGCCCATATGGAGGTGCTTTAAATTTCACCTGGCAGAGTTGACTACTGTAACACACTCTATGTGGGCTGTCTTTGGAAACTGTTTGGAAACTTCAGTGGGTCCAGAATGCTGTGGCCGGAATGCTGACTGGGACCACTTATAAGGAGCATATAACTCCCATGTTTAAACAGCTCCACTGGCTACCGGTTCATTCCCAAGCACAATTCAAAGTGCTGGTCTTGACCTATAAAGCCCTCCATGGCATAGGTCCAGACTATCTGAAAGATCATATCTCCCTGTATGAACCTGCAAGGGTTTTAAGATCTGCAGGCGAAGGCTTTCTTTGGGTCCCACCACCATCACATGCTCGCTTGATGAGGACATGAGAGAGAGCCTTCCTTGTGGCTGCTCCCACCCTTTGGAACTCCCTCCTGTGGGAGGCTAGGCTGGCCCCCACCCTGTTGTCATTTTGCCAGCAGGCAAAAATATTCTTGTTTAAGCAGCCCTTTGATACATAATTGTGGCTTATTGGAGTGGTTTTTTTATGCTGTTTTTATTGTATAAAATATGTACAAGGGTATGTTTAGCCTGGAAAAAAGACGGTTAAGAGGCGATATGATAGCCCTGTTTAAGTATTTGAAGGGATGTCATGCTGAGGATGGAGCAGGCTTGTTTTCTGCTGCTCCAGAGACTGGAACATGGAGCAATGGATGCAAACTCCAGGAACAGAGATTCCACCTCAACATTAGGAGGAACTTTTTGACAGTAAGAGCTGTTTGGCAGTGGAACACACTCCCTCAGAGTGTGGTGCTGTCTCCTTCCTTGGAGGTCTTTAAATAGAGGCTGGATTCCCATTTGTCGGGGATGCTTTGATCAAGATTTCCTGCGTGGCAGGGGGTTGGACTGGATGGCCCTCGTGGTCTCTTCCAACTCTGCAATTCTATGATTCTATGATTCTATTGTGTATGTTTTAATTGGTTTTAATTGTGATTTTAAGTGTTTGTGATCCACCTTGAGTCCCACTTTGGGAGAAAGGTGGCATAGAAATGGCACAAATCAATAAATAAAAATAAAATTTCTGTGAGGCAGCATGAAAGGTGGAGTAGGTAGTGACTCTCCTCTTACCATCGCACCAGCTAAGGCTGTACCCCTAATGCATGACTAATGTGGGAGTAAGCTTCTTTGAACTCAGTGGGAATTACTTTCAAGAAAACATGTATGAGGTCATCCTGTAATTGTAAGTTCATAGAATTATTTCCACTCTAAGGGTAGATGACTTCAGATTAAAACCTCACTATTCAGAAGCAAGTTCCACAGTATACACTATGAGGGCTGTTTATGAATTGCCTTCTTACGCATGTATATGACTTCCTATAATCTAGCCCCAGGAGTTTTAATGGATATTAAATACTGCTTTTTTTTTTCTCTAATGGAGAAAGTATCAAATATTTCTTTGCTAGTTTGGAAATAAGGAGGAGGAGGAACATTCTATAAAAGGACATTCTGTCCCAAAAACAGAGGAAGGACATGAGTAGCAATTATAAGCAACGCTTCTCCATCCACCACAATGGCTTAATGCACTTTGGTGTTGATAAAGTAGAACAGTAGAGGCAAGGAATCAATTTTGAGTGGCAAGAAACATTAAATTAAGTAGGCCTACAAATTGTTGTATAGCTAATTAATATGTTTTGCAGGTGCAAGGTGTAAAAAAGGGCCAATACCAAACACATATCTGTTTTAATTAGCACTGTTGGAACATTAAGGTGTTAATGCAATTAATAGCTGCCCATATGGGAAATCTCCTACCAAAAATTATAAGAAAGCTAAAGCCTCAGTAAAAACAGGTCACCTAAATGAATGGAGAAAAGCAATCTTGTCTGTAAATATATGCAGACATATATGCTTTTTCTTGAAGTATGTTATAGCCAAAGGCAGAGTCAAGGTGGAAAGGCAAGACTCCTGGACCACCAGCCAGTAAGGGTGTACATAGGCTTGCTGCCTTCCATCTCTGCCTTGGAAGGAGGAAGAGGGGAGCATGAGGACCATAACTCTGGGAGTTCTAGCATGCTGCAGAGAGAGGAGGTGGAGGTGATGAGGATCTCTGGTATTGTTTTGAACACTGGTTTGAGCAAAGGCACCAAGTGGGGGACCAGAAAAATCACCTGTGCTGTGATACACATAATTTCCCAATCACTTCTTCCACAGTTGTTATAGGTGAACAACTTCTGGAAGGCCTCAAGTTGCCCTCTTCTGCATTAAACAATGCTTAGTGAGGACAAACCGTAATTGGAAACCACAGAAGGCACACAGCTCATTCGCAATCCCAGAAAGACTGCCTTCCAAATGCTGGTTTTGTAAGATTAGGACTATGATGCCTATAAGTACTATCCAACCGTAAATATTAGATAGCTCTTTCAGTTTTTCATACTCCAGTTCCATCTGAAAGCTCATGCTCCAGAACGATGAGCTCCTTACTGCTGAGTGGCACTAATTTTATAAAGAGACCTAGATAATGTTGAAGATGTCAGCTTTTGCGTGACAAAATACATAACTAGCCACTAAAGTCCATGGTCTTGAAGAAAGGATAATAGAGAAGTTGGCTTTATCTGTTCTTACAGCTGAATGGAAGAAGAAAAACTTTATCTTCTCCTGTTATATGTTTCCACTTAAAACACAGCATTTAAACATAGTAATATTTTCACAGTGAAGTCGAAGGCTTTCATGGCCGGCATCCATAGATTTTCCTTGTTTTTTTTTTCCAGGCTGTGAGGCCGTGTTCTGGAATAGTTTCTTTCTAATGTTTAGCCTGCATCTGTGGCTGGCAGGCTCAGAGAATGGTTTGGTAGGTGTGTGTGTGGAACTTATATGCTGTGAACCCCTGTTGGGAAGTATATGTAAATTTGTGTAATTGAATGGTTAGTTTCTGGGTATAGAAATGCAAGGCTCATTAGTGTCTGTTTGGCTAATGGTTGGTTGATGGGCCATTATCTTCTGGGAATACCCCTGTCCCTGGGTGGAATTCTTTTGTAAGTGTTGAGTTTTGATTCTATGGTATTTCAAAACTGGGAGCCAGATTTTGTTTAGTTTTAAGGTTTCTTCTTTCCTGTTGAAGTTGTCCAGGTGTTTGTGGATTTCAATAGCTTCTCTGTGCATTCTGACATGATAGCTGTTGGCCTGGTCTAGAATTTCTGTGTTTTCAATTTAGCATTTTGTGTCCAGGTTGGTTTATAACATGTTCTGCTACTGCTGATTTTTCTAGCTGGCCCAGTCTGCAGTGTCTCTCATGTTCCTTGATTTGTGTTTGCACACAGCTGCAGGAGTTTACCGCATACCATGCAGCTGTGGACAAGTTTACATAGGGACCACTAAACGCAGGCCAACAACTATCATGTCAGAATGCACAGAGAAGCTATTGAAATCCACAAACACCTGGGCAATTTCAACAGGAAAGAAGAAACCTTAAAAGTAAACAAAATCTGACTCCCAGTTTTGAAGAACAATAGAATCAAAACTCAACACTTACAAAAGAATTCCACCCAGGGACAGGGGGATTCCAGAAGATAATGGCCCATCAACCAACCATTAGCCAAACAGACACTAACGAACCTTGCATTTCTATACCCAGAAACTAACCATTCAATTACACAAATTTACATATACTCCCCAACAGGGGTTCACAGCATATAAACTCCATGCACACACCTACCCAACCATTCTCTGAGGATGCCAGCCACAGATGCAGATGAAATGTCAGAAAGAAACTATTCCAGAACACGGCTTCACAGCCCAGAAAAAACACAAGGAACATCTAATATTTTCACACTTTGGAATATTTGCATTCTTTTCTAGGAACTATTAATTTAAGAATCTTCTATCCTTTGATGCCTTAGTATGTTCTATGAAGCAGAATTGAAAATGTTAGAGAATGTGTGTATGTGTGTTGCATCCAGCCTTAAGTCTGATTGTGTAGTACAAAACAGAAGACAAACATCTAGAAATGTAATTATTTGTGCAGTTGGCAGGAACAAGCTGTTCAGATGACAAATACAGAAGATTAACATTTGAGAAAACCTCTGTGATTGTGGCTCAGTAGGAATTTAAATGAGTACAAAAGTAGAGGGTGAGAATAAAGTCAAGTGATATTTTCATGTGGTTATGAAATATAGAATTGGTTCTAATAAGAACTGTAGATATCACCATAGTGGGCTGCACTGAACTGCATTCAGATGCCGGGACTAACGGATCTCTTTTAGTGATCTCCTGGCATTCATGTAACACCATATTTAGCGCATCTGATAATCTCCTAAATTAGCAGATGGATTTGTGGCAGCCTGAGTGAGATGAGGGGTCTTTGTTTTAATCAAACTCTGGAGCCAAAAATTTCATTTAAAGGGGAAATAATAAAGGTTTTCACATTGTAAGGGATCCGGGGGGGGTGTACTTCCAAGGGATCTCTCTCTCTCTGGACTTTTTCAAATAGGGTAACCCCCCCCCAAGGAGGTTGGGAGAAGAACGGGATTGTTGTGCTTACAGAGCCCCATTTCAGACAGTCCCGTCATCCTCCCAGCCTTCCCCCGCCCTTCCTCCATGCTGCCAGCACCGCTTTTTATTGATGGGGAATCTCCGTTAATAAAAGCAGCCCATTTCTCACATGGGCAGCACAGAGAAAGCATGGGGGAAGGGTGGGAGGAGGACAGGGCTGCCTGAAATGGGGCTCTGTAAGTGCGACAGGCCCGTTCTTCTCTTGACCTCCTCGGGTTTTTTTTACCCCGTTTGAAAAAGTCCTCTGTGTGTGTTTGTACATCTGTGTGTAAGTAGCAGGACATGCATTCTCCTCCCCTGTCCCACAACAGTTACTTTGATATAGCCTATGATGTTTATTAAGTTTTCAAACTGATGCCTTATTAATCATATTCTGATTAAATCGTTCCTCTTCTGAGCCTGGAGTTTGCTGTAATGTTATAGCCACATACTGTGGTCTAAAAATGTGGTAGATAATGGCATAGATTTAAGAGTAAACCTAGAAATTTAGGTTTACTTTTAAGCCTTAGTGGTAAATCTCTAGGGCTTAAATCCTTAAACAAATGGTTTGTGGTTGAGTCTTCTACCATTACCACACTATGAAAAAGCAACTCCCTGTGTGAGGGAGCCAAGACATGGAGGGAAGATCATGAAGACACTCCCCACAACTAAATGCTTTATTTTCCTGCATCATGTTAGATTAGAGTTATCCCATCACCCTGAGCTACTAAATTCTCCTGTATGTCAGAGAGGATTATGTGGGCTTTGCTTTTCATTTTTGTTTTTACTTCAAGACTTTGAACATTCCTATGAGATAGCCATCCAACCTCTGTGTAAAGACCCAAACAAAACAAAACAAAACAAAACAGGAGTATCCACCTTCTTCAGAGGCAGTCTGTTCCACTGTCGAACAGTTCTTATAGTGAAATTCTTCCTAATGTTTAGGAACATTTTTTTGGTAATTTGAATCAATTGGTTCTCATTTCTGGAGCAAAAAACAAGATCACTCTATCTTCTACAGGAACGCCATTTTTAAAAAACAAAATCAAAACTATATCCAGGCTTCTGCTGATTAAAAGATAAAATTCAGCAGGTGGTAGCACTGCTACCCCAAGATCTTGTTAGTCAACATGAAAGCTAAAAACAGAGTCTCCATATATAGAGGATTTTATCAGACACACTAAATATGGCGTCATAATGATGCCACATAACTGTGAAAGGGTGCACAGATCAGAGGACGTTGCCCTTTCACTGTTATGTCCTGGCCAAAACCCATATCTTGTAATTGACAGCTTAAGCCATCAATAGATCCCCCTGGCGCTTTTTTGTGTGCAAAGCCTTGGGCCATTTACGTCTTGTCAATGCAGAGTTAATGCAATAATGCAACACTTCTGGGTGAGATCAGTACATCCAGGTAAGTGACAATTTTTTTTTATCCTCCTCGGGTTACTTGGAAATGTTTTTTTTATGGTGTGTATGTACTTGGTGTGGCTTTTTATGTCTTATTTTAAGTTTTATTTTTGAATTTCCTGTGCAATGAAATGGCACAGGATTTCAAAAGAGGAAGTGAATGGAGTTCACTTCCTCTTTATTGCTGGAGTAGCCTTTGCTGGGAGAGGAGGTAAGTGTGGGGGAAACGTTACTTTGCTGGCATGAAAATTGATTTTTTTATGCTGGCAAAAGAACGTTCTAAAGTCTGATAAAGTGCTGCGTTAGTTCACTTACATTTACAAAATATTGGGGGAGGGGGTTGTGGATAGATAGCTATTTCCACTGGCATTACTCAGCTGTGGATACTATTTTGTCTGATCTAGCAACTTAAGCTCATGTTTGAAAAGCATATATGTTTCAAAACGCATGCTAGAACAAAACATGGAAAATGTGGACTCATGCTCCATTAAAGGTTATGATAGACACTTATGGGTAACAATATACCAACACTATAACTCTTCATATCTTGATCTTTATAACAAACACCAAAAATGAAATTAATGATTTTATACTAAGTAAGGGCTTGCCTAGACCCTGGGGCAAAGATGGGGCTAAGATAGGGGAAGATGGGGTAAGGCCTATTAAATTTTTTTTCCACCTCATTAATATTTTATTCAGTTTCCATTCTCCAAATACATATTTCTTCAACATATTGCTTATACATTGAATTTTAGTTATAACTCTTGTTTCTAATATTACATAGCCACATATTAATAACCTTGATTACTTTCTTTGCATTTTATACATTAAATACAGTAACCAAATAACCAACACTTTTTGACTTCCTACAAGGTGATGCTTTTGAAATCAACATCTTGCTTATTCCAATCATCTTACAACTTCCTATAATTCCAAATTATATTAAAGATCTCTACAGTATTCTCTTTTCTATTACAATCAAATCCTTATTTCCTTTATCTTTCCTCTCTTTATCCCATTAATAACAAATTCTCTTTGTCATAACACACTCCTCTTATTTTCCAATACTTTAGTACTGGACTCCATTTCTCAAGTGTTTTCTTCTTAGGTAGATTGTGAACTTTTGAGGTCAGTATGTCCATTTCAAGTAAATCTTGAGATTTTCTTAACCAGTCTTCTATTGTGGAAGCCTTATGTGATTTCCATACCTGTGCATTGTCAATCTAGCAGCTGATATTAAATACAGTATAGTCCTCCAATTTCTTGCAACCACACCTTTTCCAAGTCTCTCAATCATATTTAATTTTTTTAATTTTTTAAAAATTATTTTTTATATTTTTTATAATTTTTAAATTATTTAAAAATGATTTTAAAAATAATTTTTTTAAAATACCAAATAAAATCCACTGCTGCTGGCATAAAAAATGGATCCGGCACCATGTGACCGCAAGAGCCCTTATTGGCACACTGGCCTGTTACTGCAGCTGCCTTGCTCTTCCTAAGCTATGAAGGAGACTGGACACATGAAGAGGGCCTTGCTTATCTGGCTTCCTGGCTACAGTGGACTGGCTTCCTGGCTACAGAGAGTGGGACATGAGTGGCTGTTGGCTGCAAAGACTGATTGGGAGGATGGTCTGTTCCATGGAGGCCACAGGGGAGCAATGAGCCAGATCCACAGGCAGAATATGCCAGCGGGGAGCCAGCATATTCTGGCCCATATAGATGAGCCCTGAGAAGCAACAAACTGGTTCTTAAAGCTCTTCAGCTGGTGTAATTGCTATTATTATACCTTTCACAGTGCTGGTTCTAACAAGAAACTGGAAGAAATCAAAGACAAGATCTAGTGACTCAGGTTCCATGTGTTTTAATCAGAAATAGCAGCCAGAATTCACTAAACCAGATAAATATGCATAATCTAGAGTTATGCATTTGTGACTGGTTTATATTCATGATCCCTACATATTCCCTAGTTAAAGGGATACACAGGGACTGTGAAGGTCTCCCAATCCCCATTTACTGGGCAGCAATTGTTGCAATCAATAGAGATCTTTCTCCCTCACCGACATTCCTGCCCCCTCTTGTGTGATACCAGTGTGAGAGAGGACTGGAACAGGGACCCAGCTTCTGGCTGTCACACTGGAGATCATTCACAGGAGGGGGTGGAAACGACAGTTAGTGCCTTCCCAATTGACAGGGGAACAGAACCTATTGCTCGCAACAGCTGCTGCCTTTTATATGGGATGGTCAAGGGTTGGGCTAGAAGACACTACATAACTACGTAACTACAGTTCATAACTGCCTTAGTGAATTCTGGCCATCATATTCCAAAAATTACATTCAAACTCATAGGTCATTGGCATTACTAGTTGGGGGATTATGGGAGCTGTACTTTTAAAAATCTAACATTTCTAAACTCTGAGCTAGCTTCCTGCTCTCAGGTGTGGTGGATAATGTTATCCTTTCACCATTGTTGAACTGAGAGTCAGCTACCAGTCCAGTCAGCTTCTATACCCAGAATGGGGAGAGACCCATTTAGTCACTTGTCTCAGGCAGCATAATGTAGCCCTGTGGATGAATCAGACTGTTTCTAATGAACAGGAATAAGCTTTCTCACAAGACTTTTTATTTGTGTCACCTCAGTAACATCATTTTAAGGGGGTGGGGTGGGGGAGAGGCCAGATGCTGTTTTGTTCCATTTGTAATGTGGCCATGTTTTCCTTATGCTTCTTCCATTTTTTTTTCTAATAGCAGAAAAACATTTAAGGAGAGAAGACTGGGTTGTAGCTATAAGGGAAGGGATAAAGGCATTGCCCCACACGTAAGAATTCTGGGTCCCAATGAAATTTTCTTTCAGCCCCCAAATTCCTAGCATGGCAGTAACATAAAACCCCAGTTGAGCCTTTAGAAATAGAGTTTAGGTATCCAAAGAAATTAAAAATTACCAAGGAAATGAGAATATAGAAAATACGAGTTCTAGGTGTGGGTGATTTTCAATGTCTCATTCTTTTGCCAATCTAGAAATTTTGGAAACTGAAGGAAAAATTAATTATGGGGGGGGGCAGAATTCTTACTGGGGTCAGTGCCCTCATTTTGCCCTAGCCATTAGCTCGACAGAAAGATTGAATAGCAGGATGAGAAGCTCTGTGGCAGCAACTTTTGCATGTGTTCATCTATAAGCCTCTTGTGTCCTGTGTCCTTATTAAGCTGTTTTTTAAGCCTGCAAAAAATGTGTTTAAATATGCTTGTAAATATTTATTTAACATGTGTTTTCTCAATGGTTACACAGGACTCTATGTGAAGCTATCATCCTATCACACAAAAGGATTATAAAATTGTATATAGAGTGGGCCCTCCTGATCTGCAGACTCCCAATCCATGGTTTCAACTGCCCATGGTTCATCACATCCCATACCTAAAGTGGTGGCAATGTGCACGTGGATGTACTGGCATATCTGTGTGCATGTCGCCACCATTTAATAATATGGGGTGCAACCATACTAATTTTTTGCCACCCATGGGGCTCCTGGAACTGAACCCCCACAATCCAGAGGGCCCACAGTAAATGGGCAGATGAAAACTATCAGGAATTTGGAGCACTCACTGCATTTTGTAAGACTGCAGAGAGGGTGGTCATAGAAATGGCTGGATTACTACAAGAAGAAAACTAGTCCATCTGAACCTATTCTGCAGAGTCCACGTATGTATGTAATGAATGTAATAAAGCACATTGAGGTAGGACATGACATGAGAGACTCATTTCAAATAAAAATTCATTAGCTCTGACTAATGTTTATTCCAATGCAAACTGAATTTAGATCAGCCTCAAGTGCAGCACAATTTATATTCCGAAAAAAGCCTCATTAAATCATTGAGGTGAAAGGGACTTGCCCCTTAACAGTGAAGGTAACAGCAGCTGGTGTGTATGTGTGTGTGTGAAGGGGAGGGTAACAGTACAGCATCATGGTCTAATTCCAACCCCAAATTCCCCATAGTTATTTTCAAGAAGCAAGAGATCTGATTGTGGTTCTGCAATAGCCCTGCTCAGCCTAAATGGGGCATTCCCTCATGAAGGGTCATGGGGTTACATACAGTGGCCCCACTCCTTACGTCCCAGCCCACTGTGTCCTTCCCCTCTCCTTGCTGTGTTGCATGACAAAATCTGAATGGGAACTCTGCTTGTGTTTGCTTGAACAGAAGCAGAACCCTCCATATGACCAGGGATCCTAAGAGATCTTTATCAATGACTTGGATGAGGGAATTAGGGGCATACTTATCAAATTTGCAGATGACACCAAATTGGGAGGAGTAGCTAATACCCTAGAGGACAGGATCAAAATTCAGAATGACCTGGATAGACTGGAGAGCTGGGCCAAAGCTAACAAAATGAAATTCAATATGGAGAAATGTAAAGTACTGCATTTAGGGCGGAAAAATGAAATGCATAAATATAGGATGGGAGAGACCTGGCTGAATGAGACTACGTGCGAAAGGGATCTAGGAGTCCTAGTAGACCACAAGTTGAACATGAGCCAACAGTGTGATGCGGCAGCTAAAAAGGCCAATGTGATTTTGGGCTGTATCAATAGAAGTATAGTGTCTAGATCAGTGATGGCGAACCTATGACACGCGTGTCAGCACTGACACATGTAGCCATTTCTGATGACACACAGCCGCTGAGGCGGCCGCATGCCAAAAAAGGATGTTTCATCCTCATCTCCTGCACAGCCAAGTGAAACAATTGTTGTTCCTGAGGATGAAACATATACGACTACAGTCTTGGAGTTAGATTCTAACTCTAAGGACATTTTCAGACACAAAAAAGTCATCCTGGGGGATTGGGAGAGGTACACGGCTCTTCCGCGGCAGGGGGGCAGTTTCTGACAATGCCGTCCCTCTCACGCTACCCTCTGTGTTCCTTCCGTGTCGCCTGGAAGGAAAAGGTGCCACTTTTTATTCATGAAGAACTTCCATGAGTAAAAAGTGGTGCCTTTTCCTTCCATGTGATACGGAAGGAACACGGAGGGTAATGCAGGAGGGATGGTGTCATCAGAAACTTGCTCCCTGCCGCAAAACAGGTACGTACCTCTCCCGAGCCCTCAGGATAACTTTTTTGTGTCTGAAAATGTCCTAAGACTCTAGTCACAAATGTTTCATCCTCCGCTATTAGACACTCTGTGCCGGAGGTCTGTAGGCCAAAACAACAGAAGTCTGGCACAGAGCGTCTAGTTCTGGGACTTCCAGTTAAGCCAGGAACAAAGAAGTCACTAAGCAGGTTAAATAATTAGTTTTTGATTTATTAAATACAATTATATATAACAATTATACATTTATGTTATTTAAACTATAAATATTGTGAAATAATGTGTTTTCCTCAAAGTGACATACCAGCCGAGTTATGCTCAGTTTTTTGGCGAAGTTTGACACACCAAGCTCAAAAGGTTGCCCATCACTGGTCTAGATCAAGGGAAGTAATAGTGCCACTCTATTCTGCCTTGGTCAGACCTCACTTAGAATACTGTGTCCAGTTCTGGGCACCACAATTCAAAAAGGATATTGACAAATAGGAGCGTGTCCAGAGAAGGGCAACTAAAATGGTGAAAGGTCTGGAAACGATGCCTTATGAGGAGAGACTTAGGGAGCTGGGTATGTTTAGCCTGGAAAAAAGACGGTTAAGAGGCGATATGATAGCCCTGTTTAAGGATTTGAGGGGATGTCACGCTGAGGATGGAGCAGGCTTGTTTTCTGCTGCTCCAGAGACTGGAACACAGAGCAATGGGTGCAAGCTCCAGGAACAGAGATTCCACCTCAACATGAGGAGGAACTTTTTGACAGTAAGAGCTGTTTGGCAGTGGAACACACTCCCTCGGAGCGTGGTGGGGTCTCCTTCCTTGGAGGTCTTTAAACAGAGGCTGGATTGCCATCTGTCGGGGATGCTTTGATCAAGATTTCCTGCGTGGCAGGGGGGTTGGACTGGATGGCCCTCATGGTCTCTTCCAACTCTGCAATCTATGATTCTATGAGATCAGGGTGGGATCATCGTGCAATGGAATGTAGTGGCCAAGGCCAAGCATACACAAGCCCTGCACCCCTATCCACGCACTGGAATATTGTTTAGGCTGCCTGCCTGAACAAGACTAATGTCTCATTTAATTCAGCCCCCAATCTGTTGCATATCTGTGTTCAGAAATGGTTTACTACTCAGAAAGTCAGGAAGCAGTTGTAATTTAAGTGCAGCAGCCCACCCATCCTTCAAATATGGAACATGTCCATTCAAATATTTGTGTTTGTTTGTGCTTCCATGCCATTAAAAAACATCTGAAGAGTTTAAAAATAAAGTATATGTACTACTGGCAATTTTGCTTGTAACATTCCCCTTCCATTTTTTCTTCTCTTTTTAAAAGAAGTGAAACATAATTTTATGTAACAATATTGCCTTTTACATTATCTTAATATAATCAGGAAGCATCTAGGAAGGCACAATAAAAATAAAACTGTGATGATGGCAATTATTTTGTATTATGTCTGCTCACTCCCAGATGCCTTTTATTTACAAAATTAGTTTCATTAATGTGTTTATGGTGGGGGAAATATTTAAAAAACCCAGCAAATGGGAGTCTGGCTGTTAACTGACACAATTATGTTACATTATTTCCCAATCTGGCATTTTATATACAAGCCTGATGATTGAACTTTTTTTAAAAAAAATCCTTTTAGGAACGTGGGAATCAAATCTTAGTTATAAAAAGCCTAAAGTAACAGTTCCATTTAGCACTTTACAGGAGTCTAACCTGATTAAAATAATACTTTTATAAGTAAGTTTCAGTTAGTGGGGCCAGGACACACGCCACTTAAAATAACTTTAGTTCAGAGTAATTTAAATCCGAAGAATAACTTTTCTAAACAACTTTCTAAACAGCCTTTTCTAAACAATTTCATTGGAAATTTGTTTAGAAGGTATCATGGCTAAAAGACAAATGAGCATGAGAGGAGACAGTGGGCTTGTCTAGATGAGGCGCTATAATGTGGATTGCTGTGCATTAACACAAAATCGCAGCAGCATTCATTTGTCTTCATGGGTTTTTTTTGGCAAGAACACTGGTATGCTAAGTTATCCGTGTTTGAAGTTCACACTCAGCCATGCCTGCAAATCAAGATGGTGACTGTGAATGAATTACTCGCATTATTATTCTCCACAAGTTGCAACTGCTGCAAAGTTTTTTTTTTAAATCTTTAAATCTAAGGTGAGGAAGTGTGACCTTCCACTTAAAAAACTGTTTGGTCACCTTACCACTGCAAACATGTGCACAATTGCTACCATGAAACTAAAAAATGGTGGTTCTGGCCAATTCATTGCTGGCAAACCCGTTCCCCGCACACGTCCAGCCAATCCACTTTTGACTTCCGGAATGCGCTGTGTTGTGAATCATTTGTCCAAATGGGCATTAATGCACATTTCCTGGGATTTGTCATTTTGTGAGACATTTAGGGCTTGTCTAGACAAGAAGATATAATGTGGATTGCTGCGCATTAATGCAAATTCGCACTAGCTTTCATTTGTCTCCACAATCCTTTGGCAAAATTGCTAGTATCTGTATTTGAAGTGCACACGGAGCCATGCCAGCAAATCAAGATGGTGGCCAAGAGTGAATTACTCATGTTATTAATCTCAGTAAGTTGTCATGGCTGCACAGTTGTTGGGTTTTTATTACTGCAAATCAACTTTTCTCATGCATTTTTTTGTCCCTCTTCTTTCAAAAACAGCAAATCACTGCAGGATTTCATTGGGACAAAAGGTATTCTCCTCAAATTCGATGAGGAGTTTTTTCACCATCTAGGCAACCCCAGTGCTTCTTCTAAGGCTCACAGAAGTCAATTCAGCTATTTGGATTTCTTCCATTTGTTTGAAGTGAATATTTCATGGGATGGTTCACCATTAGGGAGAGTAAGGAGGTCACTTGCAGATACTAGATGGCAGGTAAGGTGTTGGAGGACAGAACTTTATCTGTCACATGCCTTGCTCTGCATCTCCCAAGCTACCTTGTTTCCCTCCAAGGGTGGTAAAGGATGCCATCCAGTGATCACTACAGACAAGTTTAAACTGCCAGCTGAGTTACCTTCTGAGTGCAGAGAAGGAGCAGCCACCATCTTTTCTTCCATCTCAGTCAGCCAAAAGCCTTGGGTTGGTTCTCCACTGAGAATACTCTAAAGTAACAGTACAGGAAACAGGCTGCATTGCCTTATATCTAAAGTCAATCAAATGTGACAGTGATGCAGGTGAATTCTCTGGAAAATAGAAGATTTGCCCATGTACAACTGAAAAAAATGCTTAATTGATCTCTGTGAGATCTGGAGCAAGCATAACCTCCTGTGAGGCTAATTTAGCCTGCAACAATTATTTCTGTTGAGCAAATCCCATTGAAGCCATTTACAAGTTAGATGATGCACACTGATTCTATAATCTTAAAATCCCCATTTTCAAATCTTTTCCAAATGTAGAAAGATAGAGTTCATACTTTGCCTCAGACGATACCAGAATAATCACCACTGTAACTTTTCCTTTGTTTTCACAGATCCAGATGAAACTTGAAGGCTTGGTAGAGGGAAAACATTTTACTCCAAGGGCATGTGTGTTCAGCATCTTCAAAATTTGGATTTTTATAGTGGTTTTTGTTCCTGTTGGAAAGTACAGGATAGGGAAGAAGGGAAAACAATTGTAAGGGTTTGCAGGTTGTTGGAGAGTGAGGGGATCATCTGTGCTGCATCCAGCTATTTTCCTTTTAGTTGGACATGGTGCAAGAGGCACCAGCAGAGACCTCTACAGAGATCCCTGTAGATGACCTCCTTGCAGTGGAAAGGTAGCAGAGTAGTAATGCACTCTGACACCTTCACTGAATTTGTGCTTCATTGGCATTAGTTCCATGTTTGCTTTCTGACACTCAAACTGCAACAATGCCATTTACACCACCTATTTATTCCCCTTCCTGTTCCATGGTTAGTGGGTTGTGTTTTTTTTTTAAAGCAGAAAGCCATAATTGTGCAATTGCACAGGTGCATAATGATGTTATTATGGAACCTCACCCTGTTCAGATCAGGAAGATGAACACATGCCATACCATTTTCTTCTATGCTTTTCCCTATGACCAACACTTGCTTGGTTCTGTTTTTGCATGTCGCTCTTTAAACTATTGTATATTTACTCTTTATTTACCCTTTAACCATTTCCTGGTTGCTCTGGGCATTAATCCTTACTAGGATTACACTGGAATTGCACTGTTGTGCTAGTCCCTCTTTTTGAAAACTAAAGTAAAAAATACATTCCAGAGAACAGAGAATGAATGTACAGCAATACTCTAGGATATATTCCAGAGGAAGGACCTGTTAAAACCATCTATGTCTGCTCCTTGCCTAAGAAATCCCTATGAAATTCATGGGGTCACCACAAGTCAACAGGTGACTTGAACACACACACACGAACTATTGGAAATCCTGGTGTCCTCCCAGTCTAGCCACTGGGCATAGTCTGGGGTTTCCTTTGCTGAAAGTCCCTGGGGAATCTCTAAGGGAGGAGCAATGAAACCACATCCACCCCACTATGCTATCAGGCTAACAGGATGCTATCAGGATTTTATCAGACTAGTGGTTAATAACACTGTAATTCTGCAAATAAGGAAAGCAGAAACATAGTGGCATTCTCTCTCTGGCTTTTCTTCGCAAACGAAGATTCAGGAAGGACTCTTCCCGCACTTTCTGCAAGCGCGCTGATGACTAAAAAGGCCAATCCGAGATAAACAAGTCCGGTTGCAAAAAGCACAGCAGAAGGTCTCCTTGGGTGATGTTTTTGGGTTGTGATTCTTTCTGTGTTGTCGTTTCTCTTCAAGACTTGTTCGTCGTGAGTTCTCAAATAAGGCTGCAGCATTGTGGATAGTGCGTCTCCATGCCTCCCGATGTGAGGTCAGGGCGGACCACTGTTGGTGATCAATTTGGCCAAGCCTGAGATGTTGTTTCAGGGAGTCTTTGTATCGCTTTTTTGGAGCGCCCCTCTTACGCTGACCCATGGCGAGTTCACTGTAGAGTAGTATTTTTGGGAGGTGATGGTCCTCCATCCTAGAAACGTGCCCTGCCCAGCGCAGCTGTGTTCTCAATATCATGGCCTCAATGCTGGTGATCCCTGCTTGCTCAAGGACAGCAACATTCGTCACATAGTCAGTCCAGTGTATATTTAGGATTGCGCGTAGTGGCATTATTACACTTATTAACACACGTCACTGTAATTGCACGATTCAAACACCATGGAATTTTTGCATGATGACCATTAGCACTTTAAGAAGGAAGTTTACTTCCATAATTTAGCATGTGCGAGATTTCAGTGGTCCTTGCGAGAAGATGCGAGCACATTTAAAAACACCAAAAAAACCTTTATTGACAAAATAAATCAACACATAGACACTTAAACATATTAAAACATGCAAACAAACTGGGACAGCTCATAAAAAGAGCATCCTGCTGATAGTTTTCATGTTTCCATCCAGTGGTTTTCTTGCCAGGAACGGGGAGAGGGAAAAGATGATAATTCATGCTGTAATCTTGCAGTGGGACATGTTTTTACACGCTCTTCAATTCCATTATTGAGAGCTATTGACAGCTTGTCCTATTAATGGAAAGCAACACCTTATTTGCGATTGGAGCACACAGTAAGCATGGGAGGACTATGATGTCTTGTGATAGCGGGACCTGTTTGAGCTATCATGGTGTCGTAAACATGCAATTTTTGCTGCATCTGATAAAGTCCTCAGTATCACATTGAAGTAGAACAAGGCACTCCTACCCAAACTGGTTACTAAACAAAGGACTTTATCAGACCTGGCAAATATGGCATTATAACAACACCTAATGAACGTGAAAAGGCGCCAATACCAGACGACATCGTGCTTCCACAATTATGTGTTGAAAATAAGGCATTATTTTTTATTGATGGGCCAAGCCATCAATAGATCAGCAGTGGTGTTTTTTTGCTGTGATTGCAAGCATTTGAAACCACTCCCCATTCTGCAGGCATCATTCCAGTGTCAATGGGTGGTCCCCATCAGAACACTTCCATGTGGGAACGTGAAAACTAGCTATGGAATGCTCTTTTTATGAAACTCCCCATGTTGCAGGCAAGTTTTTAGGCGTGTTTCAGTGCTTGTGTGTACAGTTTTTTTTTTTAAATTTAGGTGTTTTTAGACTTTTAAGCATGCTCACGTCTTCTTGCAAGAACAGTTGAGGTCATGCCCAGTAAGTCTCTGGCTTTTCTTCGCAAAGATTCAGGAAGGACTCATCCTGCGCTTTCTGTAAGCACGCTGATGACTGAAAAGGCTAATCCGAGATAAACAAAGCACAGCAGGTCTCCTTGGGAGAAGTTTCCAGGTTGTGATTCTTTCTGCACTGTCATTTCTCTTCAAGACTTGTTCGGCATGAGTTCTCAAGCAAAGCTGCAGCATTTTGGATAGTGCATCTCCATGCCTCCAAGTGTGAGGCCAGGGCGGATCATTGTTGGTGATCAATTTGGCCAAGCCTGAGATGTTGTTTCAGGGAATCCTTGTATCGCTTTTTTGGAGCACCCCTCTTACACTGACCCGTGGCGAGTTCACCATAGAGTACTATTTTTGGGAGGCGATGGTCCTCCATCCTAGAAATGTGCCTGCCTTTTAACACTATTACAGCAATGTTTGATATAAAGGGTTCTTTTGCTGGCAGAAAAATGGTGTAAAATATGGTGGCAAAAGAATGTTTTTAGAGGCTTGTCTGATAAAGTCCTATAGTGGGATGAGGCAGCATTAACAGATTATTTCAAGTGGGAAAAGAATCAATTTCCAAATGACAAAACAGTAGCCCAACACAGTCCAGTACCGGGTGAGCCCAAATGTACTGCTCTAAATGCCAGGCAAAAATGGAGCTAACACAGTGCAATTGTGGTATAACAGTGCCATGTGATAAACTCCCTACACAATGACTGAAATAGTTAGATGTGATGTTGTAAATCCAAATTACAACATTGTAACCTACTAACAGGATGCCAGCCTTAATTTAAATCTTTCCTTAAGAAAAAACAGATTTATGATATTTAATTTCTTTATCACACTACACTGTTATTGTGCTGTTATTCCAGCTATGGCTGCATCCTGGGGAATCCTAGGATTTGTAGTTTAGGGAGGAGCATTTAGCATTGTCAGCCAGAGAGCTCTTAGGCCTCATTAAACTAAAAACCTCAGAATTCAACAGGAGGTAACCATAGCAGTTAAAATGGAATAATAGCACTTATAACAGTGTAGTCTGATAAAGTCCTATATAGTCTTCATTGCATAAAGGAATTATATATCCACATATATTTTTGAATTTGATTTATTTATTGATTTGCAATTGTAATTCATTTTTTCATTTAATTATCTTTTTGTAACTTTTCTGTATTCATAATAATCAATGGAAGAGGATATGTCTTTTTATAGGTCACACTTACCTACCTCTTCATATTCAGCATTTCTATGCTGAATCCAATTTGCATTGCAAATGCTTTTCTTGTATGAAGGATCCATTACTGCACTTGATTTTTTATTTTTATTTATTTTTTGCATAGTGGGTTTTTTAACTGACACAAGCACAGGAGGAACAACAATACAGCAGCTCATTAATCATAAAATTATAGAGTGTCACCGACAACAAATGCTATGCACAAACCTAGACAACAACCATAGAAACTGATCTGGTCTTCACCATAGACCTTGCTAATTGTTGCTCCGAGGCACAAAGTAATATTTAAATTGCACTCTTTTTTGAAATAGGACATGAGGGATGGGTACAAAATCCAGACTTTGGGCATGCAATTATATCCTACTGTTCCTTTGTAAACTGATGCTGTTGTGTCAATGGGAACTAAATGAAGTAGTTGGCTTTTGTATCTCTAGGAGTGGTGATGGTGGTTAAAGTAAATAGGCAGCTTTCGAATAACACAATACAGTGATGAAATCAAAGCAGGGGAAGCTGTTTGTGGACAAGAGCAGACTAATCATGAAATTGCACTAACTGAACATTTTCCAATCCTTTTCAGCTGACACAAGTAAGAGCCAGAAGAGGGAAGCAGATGGTAAATTCTAAACTCAGCTGCCAAGAGGTAGGAAGAGTTGCCGGTTACAAAAATGTATTTCCACTCTGTTCCTGGATGGCAGGACAATAAAGCAGGAAGAGGGACAAAGGACTTTATCAGTCCATCCTAATACAGCGTCATAAGGACGCCTAATGATTGCAAAAGGACATGCGTACCAGATCATGTCTTTTTTTTTTTTTTGCAATCTTGTCCAGTTTAAAAATCACACTCTTTATTGACAGACCAAGCCAATAGCTCTCCCCTAGTGATTTTGTGCTAGCATTGCTCTTGTTTGAATCTGTGCACCATTGTACTCATGTCAATGCAGCATCAATGGCCAGTCTGGTGAGAACACTTCCATGTGAGATCACAACATCCAGGTAGGTGACACTCTTTTTATGACCCTCCCCAGTTTACATGTAAGTTTTTGGAGATTTTCAGATGGGGGGAAAACCCCAGAGATAAGGAGAAAAACAGGGCTGTTCCACTGCCAGCGCTCCGTTTCACATGCCCACGTCCTTCTCCCGACCTCTGTTCATTCTCCCTCCATCCTGCTTTCATTTTCCTTCTGCTGTTTTTTACTAATGGAAGTTCTTCATTAGTAAAAAATAGCGGAAAATAGCAGAAGGATAAAGTCTAAAGAGAAACAATTGACTAGAATAAGTCCTGGAGGGAGATTTGTGACCCTGTTAGATGGCAGTGTTTTGTGTCCTGTGGATAACTGAATCAGTGGATAATGAATCAGCGGATATGGAGGTCCTACTGTACATTTGATCTAGTGAATGGTACCTGACAGTTAGCATTTCCTAGGGTGGTCACATGAAAAAGATTCCAGGGCCCCTGTGCCTTTAATAGTCATGTGTAAGAAGTAATATCAGTAGGGATAGCTTGTGAGGCTAGCTGCTCCTACTGAAATACTGTCTTTCATACAACTATTAGAAATACAGGAGCCATTTCCTCTTCTCCATGTGGTCACTCTACCACTTCCTGGTGGTAATTTGGACAATAGCACTAGGTATCCTAAAGGCTCCAGATGTTGTCTGATATTGGAAGCTAAGCAGGGTCAGCCTTGACTAGTTCTTAGATGAACTTGAATGCAAGGTACTGTAGGCTATATTTCAGAGGATGGAACTGGCAAACCACCTCTGAATATTCCTTGTCTAAGAAAACCCTATGAAATTCATGGGGTTTCCATAAGTCAACAGATGACATGAAGGTACACACACACACACACACACACACCAGAAACCCTCATTTCAATATAAAACACTGGCAAGACAGTGTCTGGCAGCAAGGTCATACTGTATCAGGTGCTACTCTGTGCAATTTCATGTGCAGTTTAAACTGTATGCAAGCATTTTAAAATACTTGAACAAAGTCTATAGCCAAACTCCAGTTTCCTGAAAGCTACTGCTAGCAACAATGAAGATTATCAGACTCAGCTAATGTGGTGCCATAATGACCCCAGCCGAACACAAAAGGTTGCCAGTATCTGATGGCAGAGTCCTTTTGCATTCTGCTGGTATCATTATAGTGGTTCTTTTTATTGATGGGCCGAGCCATCAATAGATCCCCCATTGTGATTTGGTAATTTTATCCATCTGTAATGCGGTCTTCCTCTTTTCCTACCACCTTCTACCTTACCAAGAATTATTTTCTTTTCCAGTGAGTCATGTTTGCTCATGATCTTGCCAAATTACGGCAGTCTCAGTTTAGTCATCTTGGTTTCTAGGGAGAGTTCAAGCTTGATTTGCTCTAGGACCCACTTATTGGTCTTTTTAGCAGTTCATGGAATGTCTTTTCTCGTGAATCATGACTTCTCATGGTTGTGAAAGCTGGGCAGTAAAGAAAGCTGATAGGAAGAAAATCAACTCATTTGAAATGTGGTGCTGAGGAAGAGCTACCATGGACTGCTAAAAAGACCAATAAATGGGTCTTAAAGCAAATTAAGCCTAGAAGCCAAGATGACTAAATTGGGACTGTTGCACTTTGGACATATTATGAGAAGTCATGACTCAATAGAAAAGACAATAATGCTTGGTTATGTAGATAAGAAGTAGATAGGTAGGTAGAGAGGAAGAGAGAAAAGCCACATTACAGATGGATAGACTCAATCAAGGACACCACATCCCCAAGTCTGCAAGACTTGATCATGGCTGTTGATGATAGGGTGACTTGGAGGTCTCATTCATAGATTCGCAATAAGTTAAAGCTGATTTAATGGCTGTTAACAACAACAAAATGTGGCTGTAATGCCCTGTGTTTACCTAACTCAATGCACAGGCTTCAGGATGAATCCAAGAAAGCTTTATTGAAAGTTAGGACTTTATCAGACTAGTGTCTAAAAATGCTGTAATTCTGCAAACGAGGAAAGCGGAAACATAGTGGCATTATTTCACTTATTATCTCACTTTGCTTAGTTGCACAAAAGGATTGTCACAGAATTACCACATGACCCCTGCTAAGACTTTAAGAATGGGACTTCTGTGATTTCGCATGGGTGAGATTTCAGCGGTTCTCATGAGAAGATGTGAGCACGCTTAAAAACACCCCCAAAAATCTTAATTTGCAAAGTAAAACACACACTTAAATAAACCTAAAAATGTGCAAACAAACCAGGATAGTTTATAAAAAGAGTGTCCTATGGATAGTTTTCACGTTCTCATCCAGAAGTTTTCTCATCGGGAATAGGCAGGGTGGAAAGAGGACTGCCCATTCATGCTGTAATCTCACTATTACAGCAGGACATGTTTTTGCACACTCTTCAATACTGTGAAAAGAGCAATATTGAGGGCTATTGAGGGCTTGTCTCATCAACGAAAAGCAATGCCTTCTTCGCAGCTAGAGCACAGATTGACCATGCAAACATGACAATGTTGTGCAATAGCAGAAACCGTTTGCGCAACCGTAACATCAGAATCATATGATTTTTGCTGCATCTGATAAAGTCCTTAAGCTCACTAGAGTAGCAGAGTCATTGCTGGATCTGAAGTGTAGGTTTCACTTTTAAGAGCTCCCTGCAACTCACTCAGTCCTTCCCAAGGCCTGCATTCTCTCCCACATACACCAAACCATTACAAGTATCCATTTGATCTTGGTTCTTACCAAACATCCTCCAGCACCTGTGCGCCCTCCCAACACACACTAGCCTCATTCCAATATGGCTACAGAGCAAGTATGCAGGCTTTACCATGGCAGAAAGGCCTGGGAGCAAAGGACCCTCTGACAGTGGCTGATGTAGCTTAAAGTCATCTGCGCAAAATGTGATGATTTCTACAGACTTCCAGTGGCTGGCAACTAGCATGCTGATATTTGCCGCTCATTAGTACTCAAGTAGTACAGCAGAAACTGCTTAAGTATTGATGAGTGGTGAAGACCTGCATTCTAGTTAATACTCAGTACTCAAGTAGTACAGCAGGAACTGAGAGCCAGTGTGGTATAATGGTTGGAGCATTGGACCCTGGAGACCAGATTTTGAATGTCCACTCAGCTATGGAAACCCATTGGGTGGTCTTGGGCAAGTCACATTCTCTCAGCCTCAGAGTAAGTCAAAAGCAATCCTCCTCTGAACAAATCATGCCAAGAAAACCCGGTGACAGATTTGCCTTAGGGTCGCCATAAGTTGGAAACAACTTGAAGGCACAAAACAACAAAGTGCAGGAACTGGCTGTAGATGAGGCTCTATATTTCTATGTTCTCGTCAATGTTTTCCCCCCCAAATTGACAGCAAGTTAATGAAGTGTTTATTCACAACCAACCTCCTTGCTTAAAAAGACAACACGATTGCTGGAGACTATTACTAGCAAGTTAATTGTTTTATTCACAACCAGCCTCCTTAGTTTAAAAGACAATGGAATTGCTATAAGCATTTATTTATTTATTTATTTATTTAATACCCGGCTCTTCAACCAGAAGGACTACTGTCACTAAACAATTGCTTAAGCCTTCAGTCCATAGTTTTAGAGCAGCCGTCCCCAATTTGGCAGCCTCCAGATATGTTTAACCACACTCAAAATCCCCAACCATCATAGCCTAGCAGTCTGGCTGTGAATTATGGGAACTGTAGTCGAATGCAACTGGAGGCTCCAGGCTGAAGAAGGCTGTTCTACAGACATGCAGTGGTAGGGCCGTATACAGAAAGCTGTCTTGAATCCTGTGCTGGGGGAAAGGTGGGAAGTAAAATTAAACAAAGAGAATGGTTAAAATCAAGCAATCCATACAGCGTAGAAGACTTTGGAACATGTATTGTATCTGTCATGCTATGCTGACTGTTGGGTGCTGTAAGAAATAAATGGCAAATATTAGGGTAGGCTGTGCTGATGCTGTTGGCTCTTTGGCAGCCATAATGCTTTCCCCTTAAGACAAAGTGTAAGAAAGCTATTGCAAGTCTTAGGACTTTATCAGACCACCCCTCAAAATCCCGTTCTTTTGCCAGCATATCTTTGCCATTTTTATGCCAGCAAAAGAATTACCCATGCCACACTTACCTTCCCTCCCATCCAAGGCTTCTCCAGCAATGAAAGAGGAAGTGAACAGAGCTCTGTTCACTTCCTCATTTGAAATCCCGTGTATTCATGTGAGAATACATAGTACGGTAAATTTAAAAATCACAAAAATAACAAAGTAAAAGTTTATAAAAGCACATAAACACACTTAAAAACTTACAAGTAAACTGGGGTCATAAAAAGTACATCACTTACTTGAATGCTGCAATCTCACCAGTGTTCACATTGCATTCACATGAGTAAAATGGAGTGAAGTTTCAAATGCCAGCAATGCCAGCACAAAAGTGCCATGGGGGATCTATTGATGGCTTAAGCAAGTGATTCCCAAAGTGGGCGCTACCAACCCCTGGTGGGTGCTGCAGTGATCCAGGGGGCGGTGATGACCTCAAGTGCATTTGGGGGCGATGAATAACTAACTGTAAGGGGGCAGTGAAAGCATAAAAGAAAGAAGAGAAGATTTAGAAAAATTGATTTATGTATTCCAATCATAACGCTTAATTTTTCTTTGAACAACGTACTGGACGTTGGCTTGGTTCCCGCATACTCCCTCACTTGCATTGAGGTATGTGCAACCGCACACTGCTACTGTTCATGTGGTGCCACTGAACTGCCATTCCAAAACACGTGAGCACTACAAGCATTGCTGCGGGCAACTGCCACTTGTGTGATTGGTCGATCGCAAGGCCAAAGCCTGGAATGGCAGCAGCAGTTCTGGCTACTGGCAGTACTACCAGCAGATTTTGGAGCACGCTATGAATCAGGAGATTTCCCATAATTATTATGGGAAAATTACGGTGAAATATAACTCTGAGGACTTTTTTGGATGGAGAAATACACCACAAGAAGGGTCGTCCCTCTTGCAACGCTGCTGCGCGGCAGGGGGGCATTTCATATGATGCCGTCCCCCTGCCAATTCTGTTCCGGTACAGATTGCAGCTCCAGCGTCATATTTGGCCGTTTCTTAATCACAGTCAACTTCTGTGATTAAGACACAGCCAGATATGATGCTGGAGCTGCGATCTGTACCAGAACAGAATCGGCAGGGGGACGGCATCATATGAAATGCCCCCCTGCCACACAGCAGCGTTGCAAGAGGAATACCCTTCTTGTGGCATATTTCTCCATCCAAAAAAGTCCTAAGTTAGATTGTTGTGATATTATGACAAGTTAAAGTTAACTAACAAATAGTGAAACTACAATTGGTGAGTATTATTTATTTATTTTGTAATAATTATATGCGCTTTACAATTAATAATATCATGTTTATTTATTTCATTAGTATTTATTTTAGTTTGTTTTTTACAAAAATATTTCAAAAAATTACAAAAAATATTAATTAAAAATACCTCCATAAAAAATTAATTTTTTCTACAGATAATAATGGCTCAACCAAAGAAAAAATGTAGACAATATAATATTGAATATTTGAAATATGGCTTTATTGAGTCTCCTGTAAACAATACAATGTGCCTGATTTGACCGAAAGTTTTCTCAAACGAAGCTATGAAGCCTTCCAGACTACAAGAACATTTGACTAAAATTCATGGTGATAAAAAAGATAAGGATTTATCTTATTTTAGAACACAAAAGAAAAATTTATCAAACAACCAACACTGGCAAAACTCTTTTCAACCACAACCACACAAGATGGCGATGGCTTGCTTGCTTCTTACAATATTTCATTAATGATTGCTAAATTGGGAAAACCTCATACTGTTGGTGAAGAACTAATTATACCGGCTATATGTGAAGTAATACGTACTGTGCTACACAAGCCAGCATCTGATATTATCAAGAAAATTTCATTGAGGAATAATACAGTGCAAAGAAGAATTGATGAAATGGCTCAAGATGTTGAAGATTCATTGTGTGGCTATTTAAAAACATCTCAGTATTCTATTCAACTTGATGAGTCAACTTTGTTAGGAAATGAAGCTTGACTTTTAGCATACATGCGGTTCACAAAGGAAGAACAAATTTGCCAAGAATTATTATTTGCTAAATATTTGCAAACTGATACTAAAGGAAAATCAAAATTTCATGCATTGGATGAGTTTTTTTTAAAGAAAAAGAAATACCTCTGAGTAATATCTTATCAGTAGCCACAGATGGTGCTCCAGTGATGGTATGGCACTACAGGGGTTTTCTTGCATATTTAAAAAAGGAGGTGCTGAATGCATTCACAGTACACTGTATCATCCATTGTCAACATCTAGTTGCCAAAAATTTAAAAATGCATGCCTACATAATTCATTACAATATGTAATTAAAGATATCAACACAATCAGAAGCAAATAATTGAATGACAGATTATTTAAACAGCTTTGTATTGAGAATGATGAAGAATTTAATCGTTTGCTGCTTCATACAGAAGTTTGTTGGTTGTCAAAGGGTGCCTGTTTAGATAGGTTTTATAAGCTGTTTAACTTGGTGCTGGACTTCTTGAAAGATAAAAATGATGCTTTATGATCCAATTTAATTCAATTCAAGAGTGACATCGCTTACTTGACCGACTTGTTTCAAAAATTTAATGAAAGCAATCTTCAGCTTCAAGGTGATGAACTGAATTTAATAAAAACAAAATCTGTTATTTCTGCATTTGTGACAAAACTTCTTCTGTACAAATGAAATTTTGGACGAGGGGAATTCAAGCAGTTCCCAAATTTATCAGGAACAGAAAAAAAAGATGAAGACATACTTTCTTATTGTGAGCACTTGGATGCTCTCCATTCAGATTTTAATCAATGATTTGATGATATTTTGAAAATGAACATACCTGATTGGATTTTGGATCCTTTTTCAAGTGCAAACACAGAAGAATCTCCATAGTTACAAGAAGAACTGATGGAAGTAACTGCAAATGATGAACTGAAATTTAAATTCAAAAGCAGTTACCAACAATTCTGGCTGCAAAAGGAGATCCCTACGGCTTATCCTGAAATAAGGGCTGTAATTCAAAAGTTCTTAATTGCATTTCCTTCATATTTAGTGGAATGTGGATTCAGTGCGGTAACCAATTTATTAACAAAAAAGAGAAACCAATTGCAAATGGTCAATCATGGTGATTTAAGATTACTGCTAACGAAAATAGAGCTGAGGATTACTAAATTGGTAGCAGCATACCAGGTTCATCCTTCTCATTAAGATGATTTCGAATGTTTTAAATTTCTTTGTATTACCTTTCTATTCTGAGTTCAATAAATAGTTTCATAATTTCAAACTTCAATGTTTATAATTTACACCTTTCTTTACTACATTGTATGAAAAAGGTACAAACATTAATACATATATCCTTCTGTTTCATTGCTATTAAAATTTTTTAAAAATTAATTTCCAGGGGGCCCTGAGTAATATTTTTTCTGGAAAGGGGGCAGTAGGCCAAATAAGTTTGGGAACCACTGGCTTAAGCTGTCAATAAAATACAATGGGATTTTTACAAGACATAAACAGGAAAGGGTGATGTGTGGTATGCACTCTCTTTTGTGTTTATGTGTCATTGTTATGATGCCATATTTGGTGTGTCTGATAACATCCCTAATGTCTATCATCTGTCCCTCCAGCCCACACATGCATGTGATTTCCCCAGTTCTGCACCATTATGTCCTGGCTTTTTCAGATCTTAGCTAAGGAGTAGAAGAGCAGGATTCATCTCCTAACACCTGTGTAGGCTGCTGCCACACTGAAGAAATAAAGCAGTTTGACACTTCTTTAACTATCATGGCTCCATCCTATGGAATCCTGGGATTTGTAGTTTGTTGAGGCATCAGAGAAGTATAAGGAGTTGTCTAGACAGTGAAAATGCTCCTGATAGAATGTAAGGAAAATACCTTTTGTCTCAACGAGAAGCAAATGGGATTTGTGCTATTAGGAAGGAAGGGGGGGACTCCAATTACTGCATAGGAAAAGCCATTGTGGCTTTCCCTGAAGTTTTTTTTAAATAATGCATGGAAATGCTCATTACCACTCATTTGGACAACCGATTTGGAACACTGCACATTCTTGGTAAGTGGAAAGCTGATTGATCGGACATGCACGGGGAGCAGGCTGGCTGGCAATGAAGTGGCCAGAAGCACCATTCTGGAGTTTTGCATCATCGATTATGCACTTTTTTGCTGCACTGAGGTGACCAAACAGCTTTTTAAAGTGGAAGGTCACACTTGCTCACCTTTGATTTACAGATTTTAAAAAATACTGTGCAGCAGTGACAACTTGTTGAAAATAATAACATGAGTAATTCACTCTCAGTCACCATCTTGATTCACAGGCATGGCTGCATGTGCACTTCAAACATGGATAGCTTAATATACCAGCTAAAGGACTATGGAGACAAATGAACACTTCTGCAAATTTGCATTAATGTGCAGCAATCCACATTATATATTCTCGTCTAGAGAAGCCCTAAATATCTCACAAAACTACAAATATCAAAAACAAAAAATCAAAATATCATTGAGCCATGGAAGTTGAAGCAATGTCAAAGTGCATTATTTCTGCATTGTGGCAGCAGCCACAGTTCTCTGGTGGGCCAGTAAGCACTTCAAACTATTTGTGGCACCACCACAACAACCTGCATAATAAACCACATCTGGATAGGATAATACTTTTTAGATGACAGTCCTCTGTTTGAAGGGTTATCAACAGAAAGTTCTCTAATTGAATATATCCTTGACTTGAAAAAGCAAGACTGGTTTAAAAATGAAGTTGTCTATTAACAGTTAGCATCTGCAGAATGGACTAAAACAGAGTCATGGGTCACCTGGACCCATCTTCCCCACTATGGTAAGCTTTACTGTATTATGTTTGCATTTGCACATATAAATTAGCATATATAAACTTGATGTAAATCTCTTAACTTCTTTTCTATCTTTCTTGTTGGTGATATATTTTTCTCCCTTTTTTGGCAATGCACAAGTTGCTAACCTACATCTAGGAGACAGTCCTGTATCTGTGTAGCAGGACCACCTCTCTCTCTGGCTTTTCTTCGCAAACGAAGATTCAGGAAGGACTCATCCTGCTCTTTCTGCAAGCGCGCTGATGACTAAAAAGGCCAATCCGAGATAAACAAGTCCGGTTGCAGAAAGCACAGCAGAATAATAATAATAATAATAATAATATTTATTTATATCCCGCCCCTCTGTTAAAACAATCGGGGCGGCTTACAAAAATTAAAATACAATACAGATAAAATCCCCAAACACCCCCCACCCCACCCTCCCCCATAAAAAAATATTAAACAATTATAAATTAAAACCAACTGATATAAAATCACAATTAAAACAATAAATACAATAAAATACTATAAATGGCCAGCGGACTAAAAGAAGCCAGGATCCCCTGAGGCCGGGATCTAATTAGGAAAGGCCTGCCGAAAGAGATCCGTCTTTAGTGCTTTTTTAAAGCTACTCAGGGTTGTTATCTGACGGATCTCGTTCGGCAGGTCATTCCACAATTGGGGGGCGATTACCGAAAAGGCCCTCTGGGAGGTTGCAGACAGCCTAGATTTTTGTGGCTGAAGCAAATTCCTCCCAAAAGAAGGGTAGGACCAACCTTCAGGCCATATTGTGATACCCTGGTCTAGGTCATTCCGCTGACACATTTGTTAGGATCATCTTTATGGACCACATATTTTTTAAAATTAGTACATTGGCTTATAGGGACAGGACTTATAGCTTCCAGCTCTGGGCCAAAGGGATCCAATTATCAGATAAAAATGAAAATGGAAAGTGATTTTTTTCTTTTCTTTTAAGCTTGGATATAACTGACAGCTTGTTTTGGCCAGTTCATTTTAAATTACAAAGGCTTCCCTTTTACTTCAAGTGCAAAATATACTTTGCTTTAAGATTCTTATTGCAGCTCAAACAAATCTCTAGAAGCTCAGAGAAAGATCAGCTCTAGCATTTCAAGTGGTAGTCAAATAAAATATGAGATTCTAAAGGTTCTTTCCAAAGTAAAGGGTGCAAGGCCTGAGACTGCTTGTAACATTATTTGCTGATACTTATAGAAGGACAACTCTATAAGAGGGAGCAAAGGCTGAGATCCAGATGCTAGCCTCCTCTAAAGTAGACCCATTGAATCAATGGGATTTATACAAGCACTGACTTACCATTTATAATGATAATAAGATTTTATTTATATCCCGCCTCTCCCATGAGGATCGGGGTGGCAAACATCATTTAAAACATTATCTATAATCTACAAACATTAAAATAACATCATTACAAACTCTATGCAATGGTACATAATTCAAATTTTACCTATAAAAACACTATTAAAATAACTTAAAATAAGAAAAGAAAATAAGCAAACAATTTTTTAAAAAATAACAGAATAATAAACCAGAAAGTGATAGCAGGGCATCTAATTTAATCTGGATTTAGCAATGGATTCAATGAGCCTACTGTAATTGGGGCTAGCAATTTGTTTGTGGCTTGGAAAATACAGACAACAGATAACCAGATTCAAAAATAGTCATGAGAAAAATATTATTCTGACAATGTTTGTGTTGCATTAGTTGCAATTTGTGGGAATGAAAATGAAAAACCATCCAAAAAGGAAAGAACAAATAAAAGCTCGTGATCAACTGTGATGTCTAATAATATTTATAAAGAGCCTGTATGTCATTTTCCAGCCAGTCACTAGGGAACATCTTAGAACCAGCAGCTGCTCATTTTAGGAAGGTGGATCTTTAGAATTCATACTGAATCACTAGTGTTGCAGTGAGGGTAACAAATGGGGGAGTGAGTGAGGATGAGCTGTGACCAGCCAGCTTAAAGAATGTGTAGTGGGACTGGCAACAAATTACTGATCAGGATATTCCATTCAATTTCTCTTCTAATTCAGTTTTCTGTTGGGCGGGAGGGGGGGGAATCACAGATTGGTCATGGAATATATTTTTCTTGGGTAGTTTTTAAAGGAGTCATTCCCCTTTTACAGCATTCCTCCTCTACATATATTTTGTACATTGTGGTCTGTTGAACATGCTGAACCTCCCTCTTGTGCATGGGTACTACTGCCTTGGCTACAAAACAAAATTGACATTCTTTAGAGAGTTGTTAATGTATAAAATATGTATCCATCTCCTATATCCAGCAAGATTTGAATAATATTCAGTGGCAACTCAAGATCAGCTAAAAGGGAGGCACTCCTATAAAGTATTGGTCGATTCCTTGCATTTGGAGATTTGCAATTTTTTGGCAAGACCCAAAGAAATTGATTAGACATCATGTGTCCCACTGACTTTTGAGAGACTTAAGATGATTGTCATCTTAATTTCACACAAGGCTCGGAAGTTTATATCATTATCATATCAGAGACAGACAATATATAAAGGATAGAAACTTGTCTTCTGGGAAGAGGGGGCAATCTGCCCTGGAGGCCTTACCAGGACTTCTAATAAATCCTAACCATTGTTTGCCTAATGATCTATGATAGTGGTGAGGGCAGATTCAGCTCATTAAGACCCTCAGTCACTGTGCCACCCCTCTCCCCGTGGCCACAACCTTCATAGAATCATAGAATCATAGCATTGCAGAGTTGGAAGAGACCACGAAGGCCATCCAGTCCAACCCCCCTGCCATGCAGGAAATCTTGATCAAAGCATCCCCGACAGATGGCAATCCAGCCTCTGTTTAAAGACCTCCAAGGAAGGAGACCCCACCACGCTCCGAGGGAGTGTGTTCCACTGCCAAACAGCTCTTACTGTCAAAAAGTTCCTCCTCATGTTGAGGTGGAATCTCTGTTCCTGGAGCTTGCACCCATTGCTCCGTGTTCCAGTCTCTGGAGCAGCAGAAAACAAGCCTGCTCCATCCTCAGCGTGACATCCCTTCAAATACTTAAACAGGGCTATCATATCGCCTCTTAACCGTCTTTTTTCCAGGCTAAACATACCCAGCTCCCTAAGTCTCTCCTCATAAGGCATCGTTTCCAGACCTTTCACCATTTTAGTTGCCCTTCTCTGGACACGCTCTAATTTGTCCATATCCTTTTTGATTGTGGTGCCCAGAACTGGACACAGTATTCTAAGTGAGGTCTGACCAAGGCAGAATAGAGTGGCACTATTACTTCCCTTGATCTAGACACTATACTTCTATTGATACAGCCCAAAATCGCATTGGCCTTTTTAGCTGCCGCATCACACTGTTGGCTCATGTTCAACTTGTGGTCTACTAGGACTCCTAGATCCCTTTCGCACGTAGTCTCATTCAGCCAGGTCTCTCCCATCCTATATTTATGCATTTCATTTTTCTGCCCTAAATGCAATACTTTACATTTCTCCGTATTGAATTTCATTTTGTTAGCTTTGGCCCAGCTCTCCACTCTATCCAGGTCATTCTGAATTTTGATCCTGTCCTCTAGGGTATTAAATGGGCTTTTCCCATACCAAACTGGTAATGAAAAAAGGACCTCTTCCTGCATCACCAGCTCATTTTGTTTCATCTCTGTGCATTGATGAAGGGTAGTGCATTTATGCAAGGGTAGCGCATAAAGTGGAACTACAATGAGAGAAGGTGAAGGAGGAAAGATTGAGGAAAGAAATACCTGTATGGTTCATAGGTACTTTATGTCTTTAAATTTTGTAGAAGCTGAGATATGAGGCAAAAAACTACAGCCACTATTCTGCCCAATTGTTTTGCAAGAAAGTTATGACTGCCTTTCAGGGTGCTTAGCCAATGAGAGAAGCCATCGCTGGGAATATCACATTTAGGACTTTATCAAATATGGCAAAACCCGCATCATTAGGACACGGTGATAGCACAAAAGGCTGAAATGATCAGATAGCGTCGTCATTTTCCCATTCCTGCTGCGTCACACTGGTGTGAAAGAAGCATCACTTTTTATTGATGGCTCAGCCTGTCAATAAAAAGTGACACCTCATTTGCACCAGTGTGATGGGTGAACGATGAGGACGTCTGATAATTTTGCACATTGTGCTATCATGACGTCCTAAATGATGCAGTTTTTTGGCAATATTTGCCTCATCTGATAAAGTCCTTAGAATCCTTTGAGATTTAAAACTGTAAAGTGACTCATTGATCTCTGTGCTACAGTGGCCATGATGGCTGGAGAATTTTGGGAGTTGTAGTCCAAAAGGTTTCAAAAGTCTGTTTTTATTTTGTTTTGTTTTTAGATGTCACAAAGTATCTTTCCAAACATTGTGAAATCCTTATTCCTGGGAAAGCTGTACATGGTCTATATGCAGGAACTCTGTGTGAAGAAAAGGTGGCAAAGGAGATAATCAGATACATCCAAAAAACACAAGAGAAGCAAGCAAGGACAATGTTACTGTCCCACAAATGGGTCCCAGTTTCAGACATCATCGTCATCCTCGTGCACTGAGTCTCTTCTGCAATTACAAATAAGGCATCACTTTCAATTGACAAGGAGGTCTCATCAATGAAAAGCAATGCCTTCCTCACGGCTGCAGCATGGAGTCAGCATGCAAGGACAACTCCGTCGTCTGAAATCGGAACCTATTCGTGGGACAATAAAATCATCCTCGCTTGCTCCTCTTCTGTTTTTTGCTGCATCTGATCATCTCCTAAGAAAAGGGGTTGCATGGGTATAAAAAAATTTCTTGGTTTAAGGTTGTGCACCCCTATATTATATGCAAACAAGCTAAGAAAACCCAGCCTTTTGTCTTTTAACTGTAAAGCTTCTGAGTGGAAAACTAGTGGGTGTTTGTGTGAGCTGGTGGATCCTTTCATGTTCTACAACATGATTTGCATAATGAGCAAAGTATCTGCAAATGTAGGATTTGGGAAACTAGAATAATAATCTACAAGAAAGAGAGTTAGGAGGACAGGAATATGACAACCCACTGTTGGTGTTTGGGAAACGTGAAGAGGGGAATTAGGAGAGGTGTAGCACAGTTGCACCAAGACAGACAGGCCAGACACTGAGTTATGGGTTAAGGTGGATGTCCCCAGCTTTAATACATCCAATACAATTAAATACAAATACCTCTTTAGCAACCAATGCCAGGAAAGAGGGGAGGGGACACTCGGCTCTGTGGGCTCCAGACAAATACTTGCCAAAGCAGGGCAGTAAGCAATGGGATCTGGTAAGCATCTGGCAGTGCTGTGATTTGCCAATCTGTGGGATGAACCAAACAGCCTGCAGAGGTGAGCTAAAGCCGTATGTTAGCCCCCTTTCATCAACCACCTGGAAGTTCCAAGGCTTCCCTCTTTCCAGTTCAACTAATATCCAGCATTTTCCCTATCCTTCTCATACCCTCCAACTGAGATGTTGCAACTATCTATCTGTCTGTCTGTCTGTCTGTCTGTCTGTCTGTCTATGAAGTCTGCCCACATGCAGCAAAGATGTGAATGGCCCCAGCCTGCATGCAAGATCCCACACAAAGTGGTGGTGGTGGGGAAACCAGGGAAGGCAAAAAACAAAACAAAACAAAACAAAAATGCTACAATAAAATGGAAAAGTTCCTACCTCTAAAAGCAACCAGATGAAGCCTGGGGAATTGTGTGAGAAACATAATGGTACAATGGGTGATGGGTGGGAGGTGTGTGTGTGCTGAAATTCCAGCCAAAAATGGTTGGCCTGGACTGTTAGAAGCAAAGAGGCACCAAATGCTTGTAAAAAGATTATTGAGAAAGGGGACTCTAGAGAGCATGCCTGCCCTGGTTTTTTTTAACCTCTGTTTCTTTCTTTGATCTATGCACTCTAGCTTTTTTGCTACCTTCCTGCCTGCAAAGGACACCTCTCCCAAGAAGTTAGTTAGTCCCTTTTCTCCCTTTGTCTGGGAAGGAAACATCCATGAGGATGCTAACAGACACTTACTAACATTCATGCATGAGAGCCAGCTTTTAGGGGCTCTTCTAACAAAATTTAGGTCAACTTCTTTTGCCTTTCTCTTTTCCTATCTCAGGATGGATTTCCTGAAACAAGAAATGTAAGTTTTCCATTTAAAAAAAAAAAAAAACCTTACAAGAACATCCAGAGTATTTTCTCTTGTTTCTACCACCAGCTCATATTGTACTGGCTCAGCTACACTCTGTTTGATATAGATACCAAATATAGGCCTGCTGGAATTCTGGGAAACCTCATGTGACTTGGAGTCTTGTGAGACTTCATGTGAGACTTTTACCCCAATCTCACACCAGAGTCTTGCAATGGTCTTGCAACCTTCTTGGCTAGGCCTGACCATGTTGGTCCCAGCCAGAGACTCAGAACAACATGCCCCCCTCTGCAGAGTCATGCTCTCCTCTGCATATAAGATGAAGTCCAGCCTGGAAGAAAGAAATGTTTAGATGAGGGAGAAGCAAGCAAGCAAGCAAAGAGGATTTAAAAAGCATGTGGGGAGGTATGCAGTGGCTTCTTGACAAGCTGAAACGTGTCCAGAGGAGGGCAACCAGGATGGTGGGAGGTCTGGAAGCCATGCCCTATGAGGAGTGGCTTAGGGAGCTGAGTACATTTAGCCTGGAGAAGAGAAGGATAAGAGGTTACATGATAGCCATGTTTAAATACTTGAAAGGATGTCATACTGAGGATGGAGCAAGCTTGTTTTCTGCTGCTCCAGAGACTAGGACACAGAGCAATGGACTCAAACTACAGGAAAAGAGATTCCACCTAAACATTAGGAAGAACTTCCTGACAGTAAGAGCTGTTTGGCAGTGGAATGCACTATCTCAGAGTGTGGTGGAGTCTTCATCTTGGGAGGTTTCTAAACAGAGGCTGGATGGCCATCTGTGAGGAGTGCTTTGATTCCAGTTCAGGGGGTAGGACTGGATGGCCTTGTGGTCTCTTCCAACTCTATGATTATATGATTCTAACCCAGCTGAAGACTGTTACCTCTACTGCCAGTGGTGCAATGGATGTCTGAACTTTGAAAGAGCTAACTAAGGTGTTGGATCTGTCTGGGAGATGGTGTTTAGCACCTTGAATGATCTACTAAGTAATGACATCTTAAATAACAACTACTGGGGTAGAGAAATAATACTGAAGTAGAGGTGGGAAGAAGGGTTTGAACCCATATAAAGCTGAGTACTTTTGTTTGTAAAAGTACCTGCCAATTGCTGTGGCATGTTAAGGACCACCTTCTCTAATTCAGCCTTCTCAAACCCTGGTACCCCCTACTGATGCTCTTCTCAGAATACCATCACCAACATCAGAGACCAAACAGGTGGGAGTAAAAAGAGAGGCCTCTATATCTTGCCTTGATGATGAAAATTGGTCCACATGGAGGACCATCTGTGTGGATTTTTTAAAGGCAATCAGTTGAAGACATTTTTATTCTCTCAGGCATTTTGATGGCTTGAGTTTTAAATACCAGCATGCTGCTAAGTTTGAAGCTCCGCTGTTTTTAATGGATATTTAATTGTTGTTTGCTTATTAGTTTTAATTGAGCTGTTACTCTTTTCATGATTGTATGGGATTATTGTTTTGTTTGTTTGTTTTGTTCATCTGGATCAGAAACATATCTGGGACAAATATTATGATGGGAGGTATATAAATACCTTAAATTACATAAAATAAAAAATCTACTGTATCTGAATTGAAAACAAAACAAACTTTGTACCAAAAAGAAGCTAACCTCTCTCTTAGTTTATTTAGAAAAGCTTTCAGTTGTGGTAAAAATTGTGGTAGAAAAGCTTTTTAATTGTGCCTAATCCCTGAGAAAATTCAGTGTAAGAACAGGTGCCAGAGGTCATTTTTAGCACCTATAGTTTTGAGCAGGCTTGCTCTGCAAACTCTGTTTTCTTGACAGGTAAATTAATTATGTGATTACAGTGTACTTGTTTGAAATGAACGTAGTTCTAACCTTTTCAGATGAAGAGATCAAACATTCCCCCATAATGGGCAAAATGCTGAGTCTAAATGAGGGGCTGCCAGAAATAATTACTCCACTTTTGTATTTGATAGTATTAGTAGTATTTCACTTGCTCATTGTAGAAAAATGTGTTCCTCATAGACACGCACTAAGCTTAATTAGAAAAACCAAAAAGAACATATGAAGGGAATTCCCAATACAAATGCTAAAGCCAAAATAAAGGAAATACAGTGGGCCCTTGGTATCCGCTGGAGTTTGGTTCCAGGAACCCCCATGGATACCAAAATCTGTGGATGCTCAAATCCCATTATATAAAATGGCATTGTAAAATTATGTCTGTTACATAAAATGGAAAAATCAAGGTTAGCTTCTTGGAATTTATTTCTTTAAAAATATATTTTCAAGCTGTGGATGGTGTAATCTGTGGATGCCAAATCTGTGGATACAGAGGGTTGACTGTATTTTATATGGCTGACATACAAAATAAAATGGATGAGGCCACAGTATGAGTAGGAGCCAGCATGACGGAGTGGCTTGAATGTTGGACTACAACTCTGGAGACCAGAGTTCGAATGTCTGCTTGGCTACGAAAACCCACTGGTTATGTCACATACTCTAAGCCTCAGAAAACCCTGTGATAGGTTCACCTTAAGGTCTCCATAAGTCAGAAATGACTTGAAGGCATACAACAACAATAGTGTGAGTGCTTGTAAGCTGATTCTGTAAGTTGATTCTGCACACTACTGTCACCAAACAATGCCTCATAGACAGGGCAATGTCTGTGTGCTTTCAAGCTACAGTTGCTAAGTAATGACTAAGGAAGGGAAACAGGCCTTGATTCCAAAGCTATTCCAAGGCATTTTACTACCTGAGTCAGGGGTTGCAAATGGTGCCCTCTTTCATTAAGGTGCATATAATACCCTAACTAGCTAAATAATTTGGGAAGCAGAAAATCTCTGCCAGTAAAAATACAATATTAAATAACTAGCATTTATGCTCCCATTTAAGAGTTCTATGGATACCATGGACTGCTAAAAAGACAAACCAGTGGACAGGTATGGGTTTTAAGGGCCCGTCTGATAATCTCCTAAGTATTGTTGTGTCCTCAAAACACCCCTTCAGGATATGAAATTGGGTATAAATATTAATCCCAAATAATAGCCAAGAGTGCACAGTTCTTCATACACCATCACTCTGCCGAACTGCTGTGGCACCCTCAGATTCTTGCATGTGTTTTCTTTGCTGCACGAACCTCTGTTCTTCAGGACTGGTAATTATAGCCCTTATTTCCCCAATTCTATTCCTCTAACAAATCTTTTTGCCTTTTAATTCTTTGTTAGCCTTGTTTGGTTCTTGTGAGCATGTGTGAATGCTTCTGTGATTATTTCCCAATTAAAAAAAACATTTTATTTCACTTTAAACTTGGAGTCTTATCAGTGAGTACTGGTAGACACATGTGCAATGGTCCTGCAAGTTACCTGGCCTCTTTCAGCCATACCTTTGAGCTAATTAATATTATAATTTTGATGTCATGAATGGGTCCCCCACGGACCCACCAATTCAGGGAAACTAGTACAGCACTGAAACCACTGCACAACACTGACTCCAAAAATGAATATGGGGCTTCCCAATCCTAGTGCAATACTCTGACTACTGCACCACACAGGTTCCTGTACCATACTTGCATTTGCCTACTTTCTTTCTTTCCCACTCTCTCACCTTGTGGTCTATTTTAGATCATAAGCTCCTGGAAATGATGGAGACAGCTGTGTTTTCTCTGGTGATTAAGTAAATCACTCACACATGCCAGTTCTTGATGGCACCATCATCAGCTTGTAAACATGCTGGTAACAATGAAGCCTGCGTGTAACAGGGATGTGCACTCTTAAACTTGATGTCCATGGTTACAGCCTTAGGTGTAACTGGATCACGCCAATGCCAATGAACCGCTTCCTAAGCATATCAAAAGCAGTTCCTGCAGAGGCAATTTGTGTCATGACAAATCCATACAGAATTAGACTTATGATGTAAGTTATAACACAATGTTGTCACCTAGGACTTTATCAGATGAGCCTCTAAAAATGTATCCTTGCCAGCATATTTTAAACCGTTAATGTGCTGGCAAAATAACAATTTTTATCAAATGTCGCTGTAATAGTGTGAAAAGGGAGGCCCATACTTCCATGTTCACTGGGGTGTATGATCCTGGCAGTTCTCATGAGAAGATGTGAAGATGCACTTAAAAGTGTAAAAACACAAAAATAAACAAATGAAATAAACACATAATCCCAGCAACACACTTAAAAACTTCCAAGTAAAAAGGAAGGTTCATAAAAACAGTGTCCCATTCCTAGTTTTCATGTTCTCTCCCGGAAGTGTTCTGGCAGGGACTGCCCATTGATGCTAGAAAATACCAGCAGAATGGGGTGCAGTTTCATACGCTTGCAGTTACACACACGCATGCACAACCACCACAGCAAATCTATTGATGGCTTGGCCCATCAATAAAAAAAGAACACCTTATTGATAATACAAAATCATAAAAAAACAACATTGTGTGAAACAGGTGCCCTTTTGTGTTCAGTGGGCATTGTTATGACATGATATTTGCTGCATCTGATAAAGTCCCTACACAGTGGTGGAAAATTTCCCTAAATTTCAGCCACTTGTTATAATGTTTTTCCCAGTAAATAAAAACAAAACAAAATGAAAAAACAGCTGAGACAATATATATATATTGTCTCAGCTGTTTTTTCATTTTGTTTTTATTTACTGGGAAAGACATTATAACAAGTGGCTGAAATTTAGGGAAATTTTCCACCACTGTGTAGGGACTTTATCAGATGCGGCAAATATCATGTCATAACAATGCCCACTGAACACAAAAGGGCACCTGTTTCACACACACAATGTTGTTTTTTTGTGATTTTGTATTATCAATAAGGTGTTCTTTTTTTATTGATGGGCTAAGCCATCAATAGATTTGCTGTGGTGGTTGTGCATGCGTAACCATGTGTGTGTGTGTGTGTATATATATATATATATATACATATATATATATATTTGCCAGTATATATATATACTGGCAAATCTATTGAATTTTGCTACTGAGTTGCTTTTTTGGGTCCATTCATTTAATGTATAGGGACAAAACAAACAATCTTTCTTTCTGGCAAACCATGATACAGCAAAACAACAGCAATGTTATGATTGTCTTCATTTGAACAAAACTGAAATTACTTCCATTGGGGAGATACCAGAGTTCCTTGCAGTACGAGAAATATATATTTTATATGATTTGATCTGATTTTTATTCCATCTCATGTTTTCTGGCTCAGGGTGTTTGAGTAGAACACAGTTGCTTCTGCATGCATAAACAGTCCTTTGAATATTTTTATACTCTGTAATACTTTGGGAATTCTCCTTGGGGGTCAGAAAATACTGCACAATTCATGAAATGCAAGTTTTTGTTTATCCTAGTGTGTGAGTGTTAAAAAGGAAGGAAGGAAGGAAGGAAGGAAGGAAAGAAAGAAGGTGGAGCAAGACTGGGAGCAAGTCGTGGAGCATTTGGAGAAATGATGTTTGGTGCATAGATCATAGTTAACATTCATAGGAATCTGGGAGAAGGTAATATTTAAACCTTTCCTTCCATCTTGTAAATGAAATGGCTGAAATGTATCTCCCCCAAACAGGTATCTTGTCTCCTAACTTGAGACAAGATAAATAGAATCTGAACTGACAGGCCATCCTAGCCACCTGGGATCCCCAGAGGCAGCCCCCAAGCCAACAACATGATTGCCTGTGGAAGTGCCAATGGATCCAGATGGCTGTGCTGAAAAGAAGAGCTCACTGTTGACAAGCTTCAAAACAAAGGAGTTATTTGGGGCCAATTTCTGCAGCACTGCTGCTGACTACTCTGCCTGAGATAGAGCTATAGAACTGAAGATGAACAAAGCTGAGCATCTCCCTCAAGGCGGATTTGATTCATCCCACTGTGTGATTTATACCACACACTGGCTTGATTTGTCTACTTATCACAGAAGCTTCAATTACATCTGAGGGGCAGCTCAGGAAAATTACTTTCTGGACTACAACTCCCAGAATCCCCATATAGTTCTGGGAGTTGAACTCCAAAAAAAAGAGTATGTTTCTCAAGTTTTGATTTGTGTACCAGGTAGCCAGCTTAAATACCCTAAAACAGTAGTTCTCAACCTGTGGGTCCCCAGATGTTGTTGGACTACAGTTCACAGGAGCCCTCTGAGGTCTCACCTTGACAGCCAGGTGGTCCTCCCAGTCATTAGTAAGACTGTAGGATTGAACTAATAGCCTTACTAATGACTGGGAGGACACCTGGCTGTCAAGGTGAGACCTCAGAGGGCTCCTGGGAACTGTAGTCCAACAACATCTGGGGACCCACAGGTTGAGAACCACTGCCCTAAAGGCACCAGATCCTGTCTGATCTTGGAAGCTAAACAGGGTCAGCTCTGATTAGTACTTGGATGGGAGACTGCCAACAAATACCAGGTGCTGCTGGCTGTATTTCAGACGATGGAATTGGAAAACCACCTCTGAATATTCCTTGCTGAAGAAAACCCTATGAAATTCATGGGTGGTCATAAGTCAACAAGTGACTTGAAGGTGCATGCACACACGCACACACACCCCAGGTCAAGTGTACCAGATTGTTTTTGACCTTCAAGACCAGGCTCACTATCTGGCCTTGGGCAAATCTCAGCTTGAGCTCCCTCACTGGTTCTAATAAATGTTTTGTGGCATATACTCTGATTTTTTTTTCCAGTGTGTATAGAGCCTGGATTTGTACTGTCTATTCTCCTTTATGGGTCTGAAACATGGGTCACCTATCGCCACCACTTACAACTCCTCAAAGGCTTTCATCAGCGCTGTATATGCACAATCCTAAATATACACTGGACTGACTATGTGACGAATGTTGCTATCCTTGAGCAAGCAGGGATCACCAGCATTGAGGCCATGATATTGAGAACACAGCTGCGCTGGGCAGGGAACGTTTCTAGAATGGAGGACCATCGCCTCCCAAAAATAGTACTCTACGGTGAACTCGCCATGGATCAGCGTAGGAGGGGCGCTTCAAAAAAGCGATACAAGGACTCCCTGAAACATCATCTCAGGCTCGGCCAAATTGATCACCAACAGTGGTCCACCCTGGCCTCACATCGGGAGGCATGGAGACACACTATCCACAATGCTGCAGCCTTATTTGAGAACTCACGCTGAACAAGTCTTGAAGAGAAACGACAATGCAGAAAGAATCACAACCCGGAAACATCACCCAAGGAGACCTTCTGCTGTGCTTTCTGCAACCGGACTTGTTTATCTCAGATTGGCCTTTTTAGTCATCAGCGCGCTTGCAGAAAGCGTGGGATGAGTCCTTTCTGAATCTTCATTTGCAAAGAAAAGCCAGAGAGAGAGAGAGAGATTGTGGCATATCCTTTTGGGATCTAGAAGGCATTTCACTGGTTGTAAAGGAGTGTCTGTAATTCAGTGGTACAATGTAGGCCCTACATGCTGCAGTTCCCTGTGATGGCTGCCTATATTTCCATTGAAAAAGGTTCCACTCAGGCTGAAAAAAGCTCACTTGAAGCTTTGCTGCAGAAATAAAGACAATGCAGATTATCAGATGTGGCTAAAGTGATGCCAGAATAATGACAGTTGAATGCAAAAGGACACCAATATCACACAACGTCATCCTTTTGCATTCCACTGTCATTCTTGGTTGTTGTTTTTTTCTATTAATGGGCTGAGCCATGCATAGATCATCCATTCCATTTAGCTGCTGGCATTGCCGGCATGTGAAACCTTGGGCCATTTAACTCAAGTGAATGCAGCGTCAATGCCCAGTCTGGCGTGTACACTTCTGGGTCAGATTGCAACATCCAGGTAAGTAATGCACTTTTTAAAACCTTCTCTGTTTTACTTGGAAGTTTTAAAGTGTCTTTCACACGTCCTCGTGCTTGTCACATTCTGCTCCTCTGCTTCAGCAGTTAGTAAAGCAGTGGTTTTCATTGACAGAGAGCTCCTGTCAATGAAAAGTGCCACCTTACTAAGTGCTAAAGCACAAGAGCAGAACGCAATGAGCATGACATCATGTGAAACTGGGACCTGTTCACGGGACAGGAGCATTGTCCTGGCATTCTCATAAGGTATTTTTTGCTGCGTCTGATAATCTCCTTAGTCTAGCTCCTCTGCCAAAGCCTGTCTGACATTGGAAACCCTGTTAGTAGCACTGCTGCCATCAGCATAGCCTCTTGCTTTACAGGCACATGCAGTCCTACCACTATGGAAACCTAGTGCCATTGGTGGGATTTAATAACTACAAAATGCATATTCTAACTGAATTAAGTAGGCTGAATTTTAGGATTTCACGGAATAACTTAATGCTAAGGGTAATTATTAATATTAATCACATATCCTGGTTCTTAGATAACTTCCATGAAAAAAGTTATCAAAATGTTTTGAGAACAGCTGCATAACTTTCAAAATAGCCAGAATGCTGTCGAATAAATAATTCTAATATGAAGATATAAGCACATTAAGAAACATTTTATTCATTTATTTAATATCCTGCTTTTCTTTTTACAGAGGATTTAAGGTAACCTACCTTGTATCTGGTCAGATTAGTTCCTCTACTTCAGTGCTGTCTACATTGATTGGTATCCATTCTCGTCAGCCAGGGGGAATCTTTCCCAGCTGTGCCCGGTACATGTGGGTGATTCAACCTGGGCGCCATTTATATGATGAAAATGTAGTGGGATGAATTTGTGTCGATCCCTGGTTGTTTACATATACGTCGTGATGGTCCTGAGCTTTTTGGAAGGGGGGCCACCTTTCATCCCTCAACCAGCAGGACTTTCTGTCCCACAGTTTGTAACAATTTTTTTAAAAGTCACGGAAGGATTCGGAAAATCAGACATGTAAACAGCCCAGGACAAGATATCTCAGTACTAGGTGATGACTGGAAATTGTGGTGGGCATGGGTGGGCACTTGGCAGTAAGGGGGTGCCCCTTTTTCAAATTCCTCCCAAAGTTGAGGAGGCAATCCTCCATTGTTCTCCTGCCCATCACCTGTGCAGTCACCACAATAGAAGACGAAAGCGCTCTTCATCCCAGGAAAGGTGGCCGCAGTATCTCCTGGTCCTACCAGAAGACCGGAGACATTTTAATGATATGGGGCAAGCAGAACGTGCAGGAACAGCTAAAGGGGTCCCATAGAAATATTGACCTCTTCGAAAAAATTGGGGCCAACATGAGAAGCAAAGGGCATGATCGCACCACAAAGGAGTGTAGGATGAAGATGAAACTGATGGGTAAGAATTATCGCCAGGTCATCAACCACAATTCAAAAAGTGGAAACAATGTGGCCACGATGCCCTTCTTTAAATAGCTCCACGCAATTCTTGGTGGTGATGCCAACTACCACCTCAGGTGCCTGGGTACCACCACCAACATATTTTGTGTGCTGCATGGGTCAGTGACTCCCCATCACACTCCCAGCCCCGAAGAAGAAGTAGACATGCCCCCGCCATCCCCGGAGAACTTGCAGGATTAATCCGAGGAACTGTTCTCAACTCCTCCAGGTAAGGAATTTTTTTTTTTTTAAAAAAAGGGAGTTCTGGCTTGTGAAATCTCGAATAAATAAGTGTTTGGTTTTCAATCTTTAATCATAGGAAAGTGGCCGTGTTCCATTATTTTATTTAACATTCCTACATTGCAGAATGTAATGTTACTTCACCACTAGAAAAAATGTTTTTAGTTATGTTTTATTCTATTAAAGCCCTACAGTGCTACATTCCCTTCTATGTGAAAACTCAAATTTTTAGCTTTTCAATTCCCAATGTAAAACGCAACAGGATGAATTTTATTTGTTGTTTTGAGCAGTTTTTATAATTTGTGTTTCCCCAAAAGTAATATAAACCTATAAACTGTTTACGTGTTTAGACTCCATGCTGCTTTGGTATGCAAATGGTGGCATTTAAAGCCAAGTGGTGGTTTCCAGTGTTTGTGTTGGGTGGTCATAAAAGGATATGTGCTTCTCGTCAGTTTAAGGATGGTGGCCCTCAGATATATTGTTCCCAAATATACCCTCCCACAGCACTATGTTCTGATTGGGAATTTCCCAGAATAGATTTTACATTAACTTTTGAGTGTTTTCATTAGCACTAATATGTACTTTTCTCATATGCTTTTGTCAGAGGTAACTGCTACCCAGGATTCTGATGAAACAACAATCACTTTACCTCAGCTGAGGAACCTGGGACAGGCTTGGCTCTCATACAAAGTAACGACATCAGTGCTTCTGTTGTGGCGGAGATAGATGCAGTGTGGACTACACTACCCGTTCAAAATGGTATGGATGCAGGCGTCATAGAAAAGGTTTTAAGTGCTTGCATTTTTCCTTATAAATATGGCATTCCAAATGACGATTTTTTCCTGTTTTTCTTTTACAGTGGCCACCATTAGCAATCCTACTGCATCACTTTCCCCAGCAGAGAGGCTCGCAATGCATAGAAGAAAGGTGAACAGCCGAGTCAACAGAACTGATGGTTCACTCAAGATCCATTGCCAAGCTGTTCATAACAAATATGAACAGGAATGCTGACAGGCAGGACCACAGGGCTACAGCTTTGCAGCAATACCTGGAAAAATTCTATGAACATGAAGTTGGAGAAAGTGCAAAAATGCTCGAGGCAATAGACCGGCAAACTAATTTGTTGGCAGATCTACTATCTCACATAAAATCTTCTGAAAATAACCAAAGAAGGGTTGTAGTTAGGAGAGTGCAAAACAAAAACATTTCTGGGGAATCAGAGAAGGAGAATGCACAGCCATCTGAACTGCAGGCACCATCCACCAGTTCTGGTACTGTAAAGCTGGGATTAAGGAGGCCTGCTAGAAAAATTTAAAAAAACTGTGCCACTTACATTGTAGGCTATTAAAGGTGTGGACACAAGATGGAGGCTGATTTAAGAAAAAAAAGAAATGCAACTACTATTAAATAATAAAATAGAAATTTATTTACAGCTCAGTTGTTATTTTTCTTTCATATTTATATTTATATTTACATATTTACTTTTTAAAAAAAAGAAATGACAGAATAAATGGCACAAGTAACATGATACAGAACACAATACAAATTACAAAAAATACTAAAGGGAACAATATGTATAAGTATAAAACAGAAAACAATGGCAACATAACAGAATAAATTTAGAGGAAAATATACATTATTTACAAATAAATAAAGGAAAAAATCTAAATAAATTAACTTAAATCCCCAAAACCTGCTCAATATTCTCCACCCTCCCTGCCAGTTCTGCAATAGATTCTTGTAATGTCCACCCTGAAACAAGAGTAAAAAAAAAGTGTCAATAGTGAACACAGTGGAACACCCCCCCCCGTTTTTGTAATTTTTTCTCTTATTTACCTAGCTCTTCTATCCAGGTGATAATATTGAGCCTGGCCAGCTGTGCAGCAGCCTCCTGCACTGCAGCTGCTTCTGAAATAGTAATTTAGAATGTATTTTAATATTTAAAATTATTTCCGTTAATGTACAATAAAGGACAGTGTTTATGTATTTGAATTAAATGAAATCATGTTATCTGGCTGTGGTGCCTCTGGGCCTGGACCGGGTTCATTCCCTCCAGCCTCATCAGAGGAGGACTCGGACACTGGCTGCCCCACAGTCCTCCTCTGGATCTGGACCGCTATTGGGAAAAAACTACATAAATGACAAATCATAAATGCAATCCCCCCATCCAAGATCAAGTGGTAGCAGCCTCTTGGCAGCCTGTCTCACCAGCTGGGCCATCCTGCACGGACCCACAGGTCGTGCAGGATGGCATAGATAGGCAGTTGCCTTGGGGGGGGGCTTGCATTGTTGGCCTCCAGTGCTGCAAAAAACCTACCTTTGAGGTTTTAAAATTTTGAGCGGCACTGGAGACCTGTTCGTTGGAAGCCCCTGTACTGGAGGAAACACACCACCTCTATAAAGAAGTTGCAGTTCGTCTGGTTCGAGGAACATATCAGGCGGTCCGGCGCACCGGGCTGCTGGGACAGGGATTCCAACAGCAGGTTGGTCTCCTTGGTGCCCCAGTAGGTGATGCGCCGTTCCACCCAGATACAACCTCTCCCCCCTCTTGGCCATCATAACACCATGTGGCAGGATGCGGAAACTCAAGTTTATATGTTTTTGTGTTGACTGTTAGATTTTAAAGCAAGCCTATGACGTTGAGGTTTTATTTTTAAACTTTTAAACTGGTTTTGTTAATCAATTGGCTAACTGGCAGAGGTACCTCGTTTTGAGTATTTTGCAGTGCCTGGAATGTTTTCTAAAAAGGATAATCCCTGCAAAAAGACCGTCAATTTTTTTAACTGCCAAAAATGAAACATTGTGTTGGTTCTGGGCCATTGTTAACAATTTGAGTTGCAGTTATTAGAAGTTATGTAAGAGTGCACTGCAAGGGGTATATAAGCAGGTTTGATATTTTGTTTCAATTACTGCTCATGGTATTGTGAAGAATACAGCCTGTTTTTGTGTGAAGGGGAATAACTGGACACAGTCACTGCAGTATAAAACAAAGGAATAAATCGTCTTTATTTTACACATTTTATTAAGTGGCAACATCAATCTCTACACAGTATTACGTGCACATTTAGCCTTGGTGATGCAGCCGCCAAAAATACTCCTTTAAAGTGTCCCGGACAGCCTCCCCCTGAGCTTTCTTTATAGCATCGTCATTAACCAAAGGAGTTCCCAATGTGTCAAGCACAAACCTCTGAACCCGTCTGTTAGGATCATCAAGGATTTTACCTTTGGTTTCACATATACTATGGAGAATCACACATGCACATATAACAGAACACACATTTCCCTCTGCCACTTTTATACAGTATCTTAATGTTCTCCAGCACGCCTTGAGATGCCCAAAACATCTCTTCACCATCGAATGAACCCAGTTATGGTACTTGTTGTACAGTCTCCGTTTATTATTTGTGGTCCCCCTATATGGTGTAAGTAGCCAATTCCTGTTTGGGTATGCTCCATCAACAAGGGTGAGAGGAACTATTTGCTTACCCATTATAGTTTTTGTGGGGTTTCCTGGCACAAATATGCCAGTCTCCATAGTTTTGAGAAAAAAAAAACAGAGTTCCTTAGCATTCGAGCATCGTGATTCTTGCCGCTCAAACCAAGCTCCGCGTCAATAAAACCCCTTTGTGATCACAGGTACCTTGAAGAAGAACACTGTACCTATTCTTCCTATTAATAAATTCATCTCCTTGGCGCACAGGAGGGATAATGTTAACATAACATCCATCTAGGCATGCGATTACTTGTGGGTAACCGAGGGCAGTGAAGCCATCCATTACCTGTTAAAGAACACAGGAAAATAAATACATACATGTTTCCTTTCTGCATGGCCAAAGACGAGTAATCGAATAAACACATAATTAATTATAGTGCATTACAAATGAAAGCAAAGTATACATTGCACTGTGCATTTGCAGTCCATCTGTTATCCCAAAGATTTGAGATAAGGATTATTTCAAAGTTATCTCTAAACAGCACCCATAGCTCAGCATATGCAACTGCTTGGATTTTCACAATATACGTACCGTTTTTTTAAAAATTACCTGTCTATGGTCTCCCAGGAAAACTGTCCACTTCAGAAGTAACTTCTCCATTGTGAGTACAACCTCCACAAAGATCTTACACACTGTAGCTTTCCCAACACCAAACAGCCACATAAGTGCATCAATGGGTGAGAAGGAAAATGGCTATTGCAAGGCTCTTCTCCACTGGAATGGCTTTCCTCATGTTGGTGTCCACTTTGGCTATCTCCAGACAGAGAATATCCACAAGTCTCATGAAAAGGAAGCACGGCATCCTGAAGTACTATATCCAATGTTTGTTGGACCAGATACTCATTACACATTTCTCCCACCATTCCTCTGTTGTTGGGTACCCCCACCACCACCGTAAATGGGGATATGGCTGAAGAAACATACATAACTTGGGGGATTCGATGGCTGCAAAATGCATGGACTCAGGATGAAGGTCATTTCATGAAATCAAGTCTGAATGAAGAAGGAGCTGGAAAATAAGGATCATTCTTCTTCTGTGTCTGAGTATAAACCACCCCTTTAATGTTGCAAGATATCCCCTCAAGAGTACAGAGGTAGTCAAAATGGTGGTAATGTTCTTCCCCATGTTCCCAGTAATGGTGTTCTGGGGAATCAAACAATAAAAAAACCACAATAATGCTGTCCTGTATTGTCCAAGAATTAGCCAATCACTGCATCCATGATGGGAAGCTGCACCGGAAACACATAGTACAATTTGTGGGAAAAAACAAGCAATAGCTTCCTTGACTGACAGCCAAAAAAATAAATAAATCCCAGGATCGTAAACACATGTAAACAAAAAAAGACAGGATAGTATATAGTGGGAGAAGAGACATCCTCCCCAGATCTTTCCTAAATAATCTAAAAATCTATCCCAAATTTCTCTGTGTTTCTCTATACTCTTACCTTTTAATAACATTGTTAAACTGTCTGCTGCAATCATTTCATATGCTTTAAGAAGCCAATGATCCATTGTCAGGGTTTCTTTTTCTTTCCATTTAGTGGCATATACAATACATGCTGTCATTATCATATAGAACAGTAGTTTTTCTTTATCATGTACTATTTTTTTTTTCCGTGCATACACAGTAAGTATAATTCTGGCTTCATTGCAAGATTACAGTTTAATACTTCGTTAATGACTTTTTGCACCTGTTTCCAGTATTTCTGTGCTTTTCCACAGCTCCACCACATGTGGAAAAATGTACCCATTTCTTTCTCACATTTCCAGCACTCTTTTTAAACACCTTTATACATTTTTGAGAGTTTCTCTGGTGTGTGGTACCACCTAAAGTACATTTTATAGCAATTTTCTCTAATGGTTTGGCATAATGTTATTTTCATTTTGGCTATCCAGAACAGTTCCCACTCCCTCAGTTGTATTTCATGCCCACAATTTTGTGCCCATTTTACCATACTATCTTTTATAATTTCCTCTTCCGTGCTCCATTCTAGAAGTTGTTGATAAAGTCTTGTTATCAAATTTTTGTTTCCCGGTTGTATTAACTTATCCCATAATGTTTTAGACTTATCTATTCCACACTCCTTTTGGTCCACTTTATATCTTTCCTGTAACTGTCTTTACAGGTACCAATGAATGTTTATCCCCTCTTTCTCCAAATCTTCTTGTGTCTTGAATGATTGTTGTCCATTTTCCATAACCGTCAGTTCATTATATGTTATCCATTTTTTCAACAGCAGTTTCTCTCTACTGAAAAAGGCTTCATGAGTAGACACCCACAAGGGGATTTGAGAACATAATCTTCTCTTATATTTTTCCCACACCTTCAACAACACTCTTCTTATATAGTGATTGTTAAAGTCCCGATTTACTTTCTCCTTATCGTAGAACAGATACTCATGCCAACCAAACTGGTTATTGGCGGCCTCTAATTTTAGTAGTTCTTCTTCACTCAAGTCTGTCCGCTCTTTAATCCAAGATAAACAACATGCTTCATGGTATAGTTGCAGATTTGGTACATCCAATCCGCCTCTTCTTTTTGCATCATGTAAAATTTTCATCTTTTCTCTAGGTTTTTTTTCTTGCCAAATGAATTAAGATATCTCCTGTTGCCATTTCCTGAATACTTCTATTTTATTTATAACTGGAATCGATTGAAACAAAAAAAGTAATTTGGGCAAAATGTTCATTTTAATAACAGTGATTTTACCTAGAAATGATAATCTTAAATTGTGCCAATTTTTTAGATCTTTTCTAATTTCAGTCCATATTTTATTATAGTTATTTCGAAATAAATCTGTATTCTTGCTGGTTATATTTATTCCCAAGTATTTTGCCATTTTCACTATTTTGAATTTGGACTTTTCCATAATATCCTTTTCTTCATCCAATATCAGGCTTTTTGTTATTATCACAGTTTTCTCCTTGTTAACCTTTAGTCCTGTTAATTCTCCAAATTCTTTCAGTATTCGTATAAAACTTCGATCTCTTCCATCGGTTTTCCTAATGAAATCATGTCATCTGCATATAGCTTGAATTTAAAATTATAATTTGCAATTTTAACTCCTTTAGTGGGAGAAGAGACATAACACAGGACATGATGCCATGTAAACAATGATCCCGGGATCTGCCCCGGGATATCCAGTTCAGAGACAAAATTCATGTAAACAGTGGGGGATGAATACAGGATCAAGAAGTCCTGGGATGCCCCACGACAATAACTAGCATTTAACTGAGACCCTGGACCTGTTTTGTTTTGTTTTGTTTGCAAATCTTGCATTCTGCTACTTAGTGTTCATATGTTTTGCAGCTGAAAAACAGGTAAATATGGCTAAAACACACATATACATTTTTGTATACTTGCACAGTTATGGGAGAGGTTAGCATTATTTTTGTGTTTGTGCAAGAATTAAATCAACAAAGATGTAGATCCCCAAGGGTTTTTCTTTATACCTGAATCTAGCAACAGATGGGGGATAGGATGAAGAAGTCTCACATCACAGAAGGATATATAAAGTCCAGCAGCTTACTTGCATATCAGTTTGGAAAGGTGTTTTACTATCTGACCACTCGGACACAGCGGAACTGTGAAAAGAGAGGAAACAGAAGCAGAAGATGAGGCCCCATTTTCCTTCCTCAACTGCAGACTACAAGGAGCTGTCTCAGCAAGATGCTTGATCCATTTTCACCTACTGTAAGCAATGGAATTAATTTTCTTCCCTTTGGCACCCCTTTTCTCTTGTATCCCATCTGTTATTTAAAATGGAAGTCTGGAGATGCAACTGTTGAATTACTTATTTGTAAGCTACTCTGGGAGCCTTTTTGATTTTTGTGTGTGGGGTGAGGTAAAAACATTTCAAAGGAAGGAAGGAAGGATGGATGGATGGATGGATGGATGGAAGTAAGCAAGTCTGAATTAGCCAGCTAATTGTGGAACTGGGTGTGGGGATGATCTGGGTAAATGGGGTCAGAATTAGGGTAAAAACCACCCCATTATGTAATATGGCAACTCAGACATGAGTGGAGGGGAGACAAATCATTTTTAGCACTGAAGCAGCAGAGAATGGTCCAGTGGCTGCAGCATTCTGTGTGGCCTTAACTACAGTACAGTCAACACATGAGGACATTTGGGGTCCTATGCTACTGCATAGGCTTGTGGAAATAATCCTGTGCAGGCTTCCCAGTACCCCATTTTACCACCAGTGCTTATTCAACAAGAAGGCTGATTAATTGTAATGCTGGAGCTCCATTCCCTGTTTTACTTTGAATGACAGAATGGGCCCAAGTGCAGGTACCCATTGCTTCTCTTTCCTTAGTCCCCTCCCCTTGCTCCTGACTTTTCAATGCACTGGTTTTTCATAAGAGCAATGCACATACAAGCAGCTGCCCATTGAGCCCTAGCTAAGAATGGATGGCGATGGGTGCCCAGCCTTTAAGGCTACCTCACACAGAAAACACAGACTTGCTCCTCCAATGCTGCTTGTCTTAAGATTTGTATCCCCAGCTAGATATTTGGAAAAGCACAGTAATTCCCTGATGCTTCAGCCTGTGCCCTGAGACCTGGCAACCCTAAAGCTATACTGAGTAGTAATAAACACGCCTGTGTCTGGTGGCTCTTAGCAATCTGCATTTGGAAGCTAAGTTTTTCAGCCTGGGGAAATATAATTCTTCTTCAGTGAAATCAAGTCATACCTTTTGTCATCTAGTAAGAAGCTGAGCAAGGAATTGTGTGATTTACATCCATGTGAACGTAGTATGGTTGTAGCATACTGGGAGGAACAGAGTGCATACTTCTCTACATCCTCTTCAATGTTCTTTATGGTTTCTCTTCCTAATCCAGGTTCTGTTAGTGAATAAAGCTAAAGAAGCCCCAATCTGTATTCAGCCTGGCAGCCCTAAATAGTACTGATGATAAGGACTTTTGATATTTGTAGAGGCCTGAGAACTGTAGGGGAGGATACACAAAAAATAATAATCTCTACAGCAACTCTTATCAAATTTTGTGCCTATATAAGGAACAGAACACATAAAACATATGATAAGGAATCTACCCTTGCCAGAAGTCCACACCTGAGTTTGGAAAATTGACTTTTTTGGACTAAAACTGCAAGAATCAGGCCATGCTGGTGAGGAGGTTCTCAGAGCTGTGATCCAGAAAGTAACTTTTCTAAGTTCTAAGCCTAGAACTTTCTCATATACAGACATAAACCTATGTGAGACAGTATCCTTGTCCTCTACTGCAAGGTGATTATAATAGCTGTAAAGAATTGAAACAGCTTGTATATGTGCCCATTCTAGTTGTATTTTTAATGACCCACATAGCAGTTTCTTACTGGCTTCACATCAAAATATCAATCCTTTTTGATTCTGGGAATGTAGCAGAGAATCAGGAGATCTCTGGCTAGGCCGCAAGGACTGGTACACACACAGAGTGTATTTCAAGATGTAATGCAAATAGCATAGTGTTAAAATAAACATGAAGCTGAAATCTCATTAAATAACACTAACACTCTCTAGCATCAGAAAAGGTTAAGCTCATTCAACTATAAATATTTTGAAGGGAAAGGAAAAATAGAAAAATGTTAAGATAGGATGTATTTTGAATTCTGAACCACAACCTAACCCAAAGTTGGATAAGTAAGGCTTATTTTTTTCTAAAGATATTGCAAAATTTATTTTCACTTATTCCAGTGAGATGAGATTATCAGACATGGGGAAACATGACAAAAACCTACGTCTCCAACCACATCAGAAGGATGCCATGGGAACAGAAAGGGCAACATTATCAGATGCCAGTGTCCTCAGCCATTCCCTGGGCATAGAGCTGCCGCAGATGAGGTTTCCCTTTTTCATTGATGGGGACAAGCCACCACTAAAAAGTGATGCCTTACTCATGCCTGCGGTACACCCCTGGGACGCTAAAGGACATAGTCAACTGATAATATCCCCCAATCCTGTTCTCGTTGCAATCTTGTGACATGGTACTTGCCACATCTGATAATCTCCTTACTCCCAGTAAGTATGCATAGAACTGCAGCCATAGCTAAATAAGACATATTGTCTATAATAATTTTACCCTAAAATTATAAAAGGTTTGGAAATTGAGGCCATATAATTTGAAATAATTTGAAGAACAAAAGTAAGTTACTCCACGTAGAGACATTCAATGTGAAGTCGAAGGCTTTCACAGCCGGCATCCATAGATTTTCCTTGGGTTTTTTCCAGTCTGTGAGGCTATGTTCTGGAAGAGTTTACTTCTGATGTTTCACCTGCATCTGTGGCTGGCATCTTCAAAGAATGGTTGAGTGTGTGGGGGGTTTATATACTGTGAACCCCTGTTGGGGAGTATATGTAAATTTGTGTATTTGAATGGTTAGTTTCTGGGTGTAGAAACGCAAGGAAGATTACTGTCTGTTTGGCTAATGGTTGGTTGATGGGCCATTATCTGCTGGGAATCCCCCTGTCCCTGGGTGGAATTCTTTTGCAAGTGTTGAGTTTTGATTCTATTGTTTTTCAAAACTGGGAGCCAGATTTTGTTTACTTTTAAGGTTTCTTCTTTCCTGTTGAAGTTGTCCAGGAGTTTGTGGATTTCAATAGCTTCTCTGTGCATTCTGACATTTTAGTTGTTGGCCTGGTCTAGAATTTCTGTGTTTTTAAATAACATTTTGTGTCCAGGTTGGTTTATAACATGTTCTGCTACTGCTGATTTTCTGGCTGGCCCAGTCTGCAGTGTCTTTCATGTTCCTAGATTCGTGTTTGCACACTGTGTTTAGTGGTCCCTATGTAAACTTGTCCAGAGCTGCATGGTATGCGGTAAACTCCTGCAGCAGTGAGAGCATCTCTTTTGTCCTTTGCTGAGCGTAGCATCCACAAACTCCTGGACAACTTCAACAGGAAAAAAGAAACCCTAAAAGTAAACAAAATCTGGCTGCCAGTCCTGAAAAACACTAACATCAGAACTCAACACTTGCAAATAAACTCCACCCAGGGACAGGGGGATTTCCAGCAGTTAATGGACCATCAACCAACCATTAGCCAAACAGACACTAATCCTACTTGCATTTTTATACCCAGAAACTAGCCATTTAAATACACAAATTTACATATACTCCCAACAGGAGTTCACAGTATATAAACCCCACATACATACTCCTACCCAACCATTCTCTGAAGATGCCAGGCACAGATGCAGGTGAAACGTCAGAAGTAAACTCTTCCAGAACACGGCCTCACAGCCTGGAAAAAAAAAACTAAGGAAAATCTACAAAAGTAAGTTATTTGGCTATCTCTTCCTCAATAAGGATTGCTGTCATTTGATTGGAGAGACTAAACAATGTGTTTGGGACTTCGCCACTTGTTGGCAAGGTAATGTTTTTTTTTTTCCATATCTCACTACCTGCCATTAGTGCAGTGATAATAATAGGATGTTGTTAAAATAATATGGAACTCTGAAAATAATTATTTCAGATCTGGCTGCATTTGGATGTCATGATATGCCAGAGGTCTGCAGGAACCCTGATTTGTTATGAATGAGCTGTATACTGAAGTATGCAAACCCAATCTTCCTGCTTGTCTAGTGACCTTCAGTTTGTGTGATTTGAATCTGGCAGGGAGCTAGCTCTCTGGCCTTCTTATCTCCAGACAAGACAGAAAATTAACCATAGAACAAGCATTGACTGAATTCACTGGCTTGCCTCAGGATGGGGACAAGTCAAAAAGACAACTCCTTGCTGGGTTTGTATCTCACAATAAACAAACCATCTGTTGTATTGTTTAGCTGCTTCTGCTAGAAACAAGAGAGATTGGCTAGGGCACACAGGCATATTTTGTTGTTGTGTGCCTCCAAGTCCTTTCCACTTTATGGCAACTTGAAGGTGAACCTCTTATGGGGATTTTTTGGCAAGATTTGTTCAGAAGGGATTTGCCATTGCCTTCCTCTGAGGCTGGGAGTGTGTAACTTGCCCAACTTCACTCAGTGGGTTTCTTTCCATGGCCTCATGGGAAGTTGACCCCTGCTCTTGAAGAGTCAGGGCCGGTTTAGGTGCCATGCAGCACCTGCAGCCACAGGGCACCCCATCATTGGGGGGGGGGAATTGTAACCCTCCTCCTGCAAAAACATTATTAGTAGGAAGGCTTCTGACCCTTGCCACATATTATTGGTGACAAATTATGTAATAATCTGAATATCCTGTACTGTGAATAGGTTAGGTTAATTGATCTGATATAAACATATGGGCCCCCCAAAATAAAGCATTGCAGGGAGCACCAAAATCCCTTAAACTGGCCCTGTCAAGAGTCCTGATCCGGCACTGAAATCACTACACCATGCTCACTCACCCAGATTTTAAAGCCCTCTCACATGCAAAAATTAAACTTGCTCCTCTTCCAGCACTGTTCACTCTGTTATGTCGTTTCCCTGGAGAAGCCCAATTCACAGAAACTTCAGCCAACATTCTGAGATGTGGCAACCCTACAAGTTTCTGGGCATTTATCACCTTTTATAAGGAAAATAGTTGTGTATGTACTTGTACACATAAGTATACAGTTGATAAGCAAGATGAGGGAAAAACAGTTTTTCTACTTGTTATCTTTGCATTGCTACTGCCAGGCTATGTCCTTCCAGCTGAAATTGTAAATCCAACATTTGCTCCAGCACTAACACTGGCATAAACTAGGACAAAAGCTGTCTCTAGAGAACTGACTTGATGTATCTAGTGCCTTATTGATCTCAAGGAACATTTGGACTGGTTGACTCCTTTTGCATGCAAAAAAAAAAAAATGCTTTCCCCCCTCTTTTGGATTAAGAGGGATTACCGGTTGCATTGGTTTGTGTTCAATAGATGACTTAAGCATCTAGCTCCAAGTGGGCAACAGCTGCATTGTTCTCTACAAGTGTGGTTCTGGCTATTGGTCCCATTCAAATCCTTCACCAGGTATATCTGAGTAACCAGAGATATAATTATATGGCAACACATAAATGGAGGACCATAAATCACAAGGGCTTATATTAAAAGCAGTTCTTAGACTGTTTTCTCCATCCTTTTCTCCTGGGCAAGAGGCAGCTACAGCCAAAAGCATATGATTCTGCAGATGAATCAATCAACCACTGCAATGCCATCCCCCATAAAGCATTCACAATTTGTTTTAGCAGCAAGCCCAGCATAGTATCCTAGAGCTGGGAGAGAACAAAAGACCTTGAAGCTTTCAGCTTTAAAAGCAAGGTCATTCACACATTAGCCACCCACAGGTCAACCCACCCAAGAAAGAGCAGAAATTGCCATAGAACCAGCCATCATTGTTCTGATGATTTAAGGAAATGAGCTCATGCTGCTATTTCATCTGAGCCCCTCAGTGATAATTTTATTATACACACAATGTATTAGCACCTTGTTCCATTTTTGCTTCTTTGCTCACAGCTGAAAACTTAACATGTAAACATGGCAAATATTAATCCATCATTGACCACACAGGTATACTCACCAGGAGCCAGCTTGGCTAACTCAGTCACCTTCACTTTCCATTGTATGATGCTTGAAATGGCCTGAGGTGAATTTATTTATTTATTTATTTACTTGAACAGCTTGAAATCTGATTTTTTAAAGAGGTCCTTCTGGTAAATATTCAAACATGGGGCACCTTTGGCAGGTCTGCCCCCAATGATGTGATAGGCAGCTACTAGAGAAAGAGCCTTCTTAGTAGTGGCCCCTTCTGTTGACTGCCTTCCCAACAAGCATTCTTATTGACCACATTCCTCATCTAGTGAGGCATTCAGCCCTTGATGCACATTTCTCTTTGGTTTTGTTGTTAGGTTTTGCTGCAGGCTCTTATCCATCATTCTGTTTGCTTCTATGGTAAAATGTGCAATTTTATTTATTGATTGAATTTTTATGCCCTGAAGGCATTGCCAGTTGGGTGGTACTTTATTATTATTATTATTATTATTATTATTATTATTATTATTTTAAAAATAATCGAGTCAACCTTAGGCATCTTAAGCAGGGAGGGGATTTCCCTGGCACCCCAGATGCTGTTGGGCTGTGACTCCCAGCTTTTCTCACCATTAAATATACTAGCTAGGAATGATGGGAGTTGCAATTCACCATATGAAGGGTCTGCAGGTATTACCATTCCTGGTTTTAGCAATCTCATTGTTTTCATTTTGATTAAGCATGCACTTACTTTAACTCTCCCGTTGAACCCCATAGGAGTTCATTATTGCTGGCTTGCGCTCATTGTAATTAAGAAACGTACAACTCGTTGCATAATTTATGTTCTGCATTTCGGTTTGTGAGCAGGAAAAGAATTCTCCTTCTTCATGAGATGTTTGATAATCAGCCTGTTCATGACTTAGATGTAAGGGTTTGATCTATGGAATTCATAAAGATTTTTAATCTAGGCCCTGAAGGAGAGACAGAAAAAGATAAAAGACATCTTTTTCCCTTTTCATAAGTATTCAGAACGAGATTTTGCAGACACGATGACGATGAGGATGATGATGACGACGACTGAAGATCATCATCTGAAGATTTGGGTGCTTCTTCTGCTCTGCATTATCACTGCCATCTATTCAGATTAGTGGAACATGTTGAGCTTGATTCAATTTCACAAAACTATTGACACATTAAAAATGCAAAATTGATTTATTTTGCAGCTATTAGAATAGCAATCTGGATTTTGACATCAGTTTGATAATCTAATAGAATATGCCTGTTAATAGGACCAAAGGGGAGGGGGAGAAGACAGAAACACTAGATATACATCTCGAGGCTGATCCAGAAAAGTGGGGGGGGGGATGCCTGAAAGTACTACCTTTCCAGTTCTTTTGATTTTGATTTTACTTGAATATTCATGGTTTTATATCCAAACTCTTTATTGAAATGTCCCAAGTTTCCCAGACTTCTCCTGCCTTGTGTTCTTCCTCCTTCCCTCCACTGATCATGTGTCACATCTAGACTCAGGTAACATTTCAGAAATTGTCTTTCACCAATTTCCACTGAGCCCTTATTAATTATTATTCAAAAGTTATAATCAAAGTGTTAAAGTGCTTTAGCAATATTACACTACTTAAGCATTAAGATCTTTTTGTTTTATTCACAAAAAAAGCAATACCTTTATTGGCTTTTATAACCAAATGCAAAATGCATGATGCAAGCTTTAGAAGCTCTACTGGCTTCTTCATCAGGCAAAAGATGTTAAAAAAATAAAGAAAGAAAAGTGACAATGGACTTTTTCAGACAGGCTATTTATTCCATGGGAAACACAGAACAGGGTCAGGAAAAAGTCTTCCTTTCAGAAGACATTGACCCTTTTCCGTGTCTCCCCCATCCCTATTCTGGATTTCCCCGTGATATTTTCATCATGGGGAAACATCGTTTTTGGACCACCCATTCTGTTTCTGTCACGGAATCAGGGTGGTCTGAAAGGTGTCCCATTCCTCTCCCGCAATGACAGCTGTGTGTGGGGGGGGGGGTCCATTCTGGACATTTCTGGGCAAGAACAGGACACCCAGGTAAGTGGCACTCTTCCCCCCCTCCCCAGGTTACTTTTTAAAATGTGTTTTTGTTCTTGGTATACTATTTTGATGTTGGGGGGAGTGATTTTTAAATTTCCCGTGTGGCTATTCTCTTGCGAGAATGAGCGGGATTTCAGTTGCTGGTTGTAAAGGCAGTCTTACGGTGGCTGCATTTATAACCGGCCAGCAAGGGGAGAGGGAGGACATTCCTGCCATGGAATGAAGGTAAGTGTTTGAACATTTTTCCTTTATTATGCAGCAGGAATGGGATTGGGGCTTGTGGGGCAGGAATGGGGCATTTGGCCCTGTCTGGAAAAGTCCAATGTTGGAGTCACAGGCTTGCATACTATTTCAGATGTTATTTGTGTTGTTCAGGTGAGGGATCTCTTGAATTATGGTGCTCAGAACTGGGCAGGTGAGATCTGACCAAAGCAGAATAGAGTGGTACTATTATATCCATTGATCTAGAAGGATGTAATAGTACCAATATACTCCTATTGATGCAGCCTATAATCTCATCGGTTTTTTTTAGCTGCCTCATCACACTATTGTTTCATGTGCAGCTTGTGGTTTACTAAGACTCCTAGATCCCTTTCACATGTACTGCTGTCAAGCCAGGTGTCACCCATCTTACATCTGTGAATTTCATTTTTACTGCCCAAATGCAGTATCCTACATTTTTCCATGTTGAAATTCATTTTGTTAGTTTTAACCTAGCTTTCTAATGTGATAAGGTCATTTTTAGTTCTCCTCCTGTCCTCTGGGGTATTAGATACCCCTCCTAATTTGGTGTCATTTGCAAACTTGATAAGCATGCACTCTTCTTCATAATCCAAGTCACTGATGAAGATGTTCAATAGCACTGAAACCAGGACAGAACCCTGTGACAGACGTCACTAGTCACTTATCTCCAGGATGAAGAGGAGCCATTGGTGACTACCCTTTGGGTTTGGTCAGTCAACCAATTAAAAATCCACCTAACAGTAACAGTAGCTTAATTGGAAGAATATCATTAATATGTCAAACGCCTTACTGAAATAAATATATGCTACATCCACAGTGTTCACTTCATCTACCAAGCTTGTAACTCTATAAAAAAAAAGGAGTAAGATTATTCTGGCATTACTTATTTTTGAGAAACTCTTGTTAACTTTTAGTGATCACAACATCTTTCTAAACGCATATAGACTGTCTGTTTAATGATCTGCTCTAGGATCCTTCCTGGTATTAATGCCAGGCTGACTGAGTGATAATTGTTTGGGACCTCTTTTCCTCCCTTTTTGAAGATGGGGACAGCATTTGCCCTCCTCCAGTCTGCTGGGACTTCTCAGGTTCTCCAGGAATTCTCAAAGATTATTACCAGTGATTCTCAGATTACTTCTGCCAGTTCTATTTAAAGTGAGCTTACTGAATAGGATGGAAGCCTCACACTCCACAAAAGCCACAAGAAGTTACTACACATATGTAGGTCACTTCACCATAATGAATAAAATTAGTTCCCACTAGGCTCAGATTCTAATGCCACACTCACTTTAAATAATAAATAGTAGCTATGTCTCCAGGACCATTATGCAAATCAGCAGTGTGACCTGTTTGCCCTACAGGCTCAAGGTACAATGTGTCCTAATGCACAAAAGGACACATTGTACATCAGGACATGTTGCAATCAGCACAAGTTGCACACTGGGACACATTGAGAGCCCTCATTGCACAACAGCACATTTTATGTTGTATGCTCCTTTTTGATGTCACAGTTCACTAGCATGATTGCGTTGTCATGCCAGTGATGTCTCTCTTTGGTCATACAGTTATGCATCTTAGCCTCTGAGGCAGGATCTTGGCCAAAATGTCCCCATTATGACATACAGGTAAATGACACACATTCATTTTGTCACATTTTTGTGGATTGAGGAGGGTTGTTCCAGTTCATTTATAATCAGAAGCAGTGGTATAATAAGCACATATAAAATTAGTGGTTCACACTGTACCATGCAATGGCGATAGTTATATTAGCATCATTACCACAATCTGGATAGGGAGGGGATGTATTCTGGCAGCAGATTTTAGAGCTTGGATACTTTAGATCCACTGTGATTCAAGCCATAAACTTAGAAAAGTTACTTATTTGGAATGTAACCCAGAGTCCTTCACATTGATTGAGCAGATTTTGGTGGGGGGGATCTCAGGGTTGTAGTCAAAAGGACTAGTTTTTTCAACCTCTTCTCAGGAATAAACATGCGCAGTATATTCTGTTATGGGTCTGGAAAAAAATCTTCTGAGCATCATAAGCTCTAACTGGAAACCTTTGGCTTCATGACCATTTAATGATCTAATGGCCTAGGTAGCAGAAAAGCTCACTTAATAGGCCAGGAGCCTCACACTCCACAAAGATATAAGATGTTACTACACATGCATAGGTTCCTTCACCATAATGGGAAAAATTAGTTCCCACCAGGCTCAGATTCTAATGCCACACACAGATTTCAACAAGTAAATTGAGCCACATCCATCATTCATGTCATTTACATTCAAATATTTAGAAAGATGACAAGTAGATTGTGGGTCAGTCTGAAATTATGCTGTGTATCCACTGATATGTCAAGAGTAGTAGCAAACCATCCACTCACTATCAGATTACCACTGCGTGGCACACATGGCTGCATTTGTTGACAAGTTCCTATCTATTTCATGAGATAGAAAAAGGTGATCTGGCAAATATGGAATTTGTTCTAATCTGTGATAATACTGTAACATCTACATCTAGGTCACAGGTGGGGGACTGTAGTGGGGTCATCCCTGTCTACCCCCTGTTCTCCCATAGGCTTTGTGGTTGCATTTCAGGTGCACCCTAAGTGATATGACATCACTTCCAATTTCAATATCAGTTGAAAATTCACCTTCTTTTATGCCCCCCACCTTTTGGAGTGAAACAAGCCAAATAGCAACATTGTGGAGCTGTTTTGTGGCAGTTTGGGTTGTTTGATGCAACATTTTACCTCTAAAACTTTTTTTTTTAAAGAGATGGGGGTTGGGGAAGTGTCCTGGGAGTTGAGAGAGGGCAAAAATGGGTTGGTGGCTGTGCTTTTCCCTACTGCTGCTCTAGGAAGAGCTTGGGAAACGTATGACCCTCCAGATGGTGTTGGACTGGGAGTTGCAACCCTGAGAGTTTTAGCCCAAGATCTGGAGGTGTACAAGATGTCCAGCCATGCTCTAGACAATCTTGTTTTCATCTTCTGCACATTCTCCTAAATCTACTGCCCAGTACTTATTTCAGGTGGGGGGGGAAATCCAAGTCTGATGTAGGAAACAAAATGAAGAGGTCTCTTCAAGGATAATGTATTATAAGGCTGATCTGGCTTCAGTTCATATAATATCTATGTTCAGTGCATACATTTTCCACCCCTCTTGCTAAAGGCATTTCCGAACCTGAGCCTTTTCTATATAGACTTAACAGTGAGCAAGAATGACATAGCCAAAAGCATCAGCCTGTCTCCCCAGGGGATGGTTATGAATCATACGTCTACATACTTCCAATTTCTTTAAAAACTGAATGCTCTGATTTTAACAGGGACATTTTCAGTGAGTCATGCTGTAGGTGCCAGCAGCACTTGTGAAGAACAAATTTGATTCTCTTCTTAGCATTTGATTCGACAGCAAGAATTCCATTCTGTAAGTGTAAAGTTAATACTGTAAACATATCCAGTAATGCCACATTACTTCCATTTCTCCTTTTGCCTTAGGAAAATAAGGACTTCCAATCCCTTTTGCTGTCAGGATGTGAGAGAGATTAAATATAAATGGAAAAAGAACTTTCAATTGATCTCTCTTGGGTGGCAAGTAATAAATACATTTAAACGTTAATATGCACATTCAGTGAAAAGGAAAGGTAAAAGAATAGGGTAGACTTTGAAAGTTCTCTATTATAAATAATAGGAATATACAACAGTACTTTGTTTCACTGGCACTGTTTGATTTTTCAAGATGTACTGCCTTGAAAAATTCCAGAGGCAATATTTTGATGAAAGTCTAGAATGAAAGATAGTACCTCATAGTTTAAAAAGAATATTATATGTCTGCTTCTGTTAGTATATCTATTCTAAATGAGAGATCATAAAGAAACCATGTAGCCACAAGGAAATTGTGTACACTTTGTGTTATACAGTTAGCCCTCTATATCCATGGATTCTGCATCCATGGCTTGAAAATATTACACACACACACACACACAAATGTAAAAAGCAAACCTTGATTTTGCCATGTTATATAAGGGACCATTTTACTATGCAGTTGCATACAATGGGACTTGAGCATCCACAGATTTTGGTATCCATGGGGAGTCCTGGAACCAAACCCCAGTGGATACCAAGGGCCCACTGTAGTAATAAGAGATCATCTTTGATAAGGCTATATCAGTGCTTTAAAGGCTCATTAGTTATTTAAGTGAACTAGGGCCTCTCACTCAATATAAATCTTACTCCTATTTCATATCCTACTTCAAAGGGTTGTTGTGAGGACATAATGAAGGTAGTGGAGGGCCAGGTATCCCACACAAGGTTTAATAAAGTGTAATAACAGTCATGAACAAAGATACATTGGGTCCTTGTGCTGATGGAAGAAGACTGTCAGCAGAACTCAGAGGAGGCCATTTTCTCCCCCTGCATGACCAAAGTGGGATATTCTTCTCTCTCTCTCTCTCTCTCTCTCTCTGCTACCCCCCCCCCCAGTCCTCCACACCAACCAAAAAGGCTGTTCTGAAATGTCTCCCAGTCTCTTGGGGTAGATATTAAGGGCACAAACAAACACGGGAGCTTGAGCAGGGAGAATTCATCTCCTCCAAGATTTGGTACCAGGTTTCCTCTTCTACAAGGATCTGACTGGATCTTGGTTAAAATGTGAAAGTTAATCACTTCCCAGTTCTCTGCTCTTCAGACCAATTGGGCCCAACCTTAACTTTGCTGAGTCTTGGCTTAATCTTTTTTGCTGGAAATATAAAAGTAAATAAATATATGAAACACCTCCTATGCTCAGGACTTTGTTGTTGTTGTTATGTACTTTCCAGTTGGCTCTGACTTGTGGCAATTGTCTCATAGGGTTTTCTTGGCAAGATTTATTCAGAGGAGGTTTGCAATAGCCTTCCTCAGAGGCTGTGGGAAAGTGACTTGCCAAAGGTCACTCAGTAGTTTCTATGGCTAAGTGGGGTTCCATTCCTTGTTTCCCAGAGTCCTCAACACTCAAACCACTATCCCATGCTGGCTCCATATAATGGATCCCAGCACTAGCTATGGTCATTTACTATCAAAATTGCTGGCCTGAAGACCAACAGAGATCTGAAAGATTTCATGTTCAGAAGCTGAGCATTTTTGCAGAATTAAGTTTATCCTATTAGCTTCCCTTGAAAAACCAATTAAATGAGTTGTCTTAGTCAGCCAAACATTTAGTCAGCCAAACTAGCACGCTATTTTCAAAAGTGTTACAATGCCTGTGTGATCCTGCTTACAGCAGGAGGAGATCTAAAATGTCATCACTGTAAAGTATTTGTCCTCTCTATCCCAGAGCAGAGCTGTGAAATTAATCATTTTCACCTTCTTCAAAACAAGAAGCAATTTTTCTGCAAGTAGTCTGTTCCATTTTGGCATCTTCAGGAAATAAACAACAAGGTATGTTTCCTACTATATTCTGGAACTGGCCAGATTGGCCATTGACACTGCATTCACGTGAACACAATGGCATGAAGTTTCAAATGCCAGTGATCCCAGCAGAAAAGCACCATGGGGATCAATTGATAGTTTGAGCCATCAATAAAAATGTACAAATTTTTTTAACAGGACATGATCTCAAAAGGGCAACATTGTGTGGTATGCACACCCTTTCGCAATCATTTGGCATTCTTATGATGCCTTAATTGCCCTGTCTGATGACATCCAGAATGTTGCCTGTCTCTTGACTTAAGTAAGACTTCATGTTATGTTGGAAATAGGCACTATAAACAAGCATGCCACATTGATTTGTGGTCCCTCTAACTAATTCCAGGGTTATTTGATACAGTAGGTGGGAAACTATTACAGAGCTACAGACTGTTCAGGATGTCCCATAATCTTGACATGCTCTAAACTGCTCCTGGGTTCTTCCCCACCCTACCCCATTAATGAATAAGGGCATGCTGATCATTTTGTGAATAGTTTAAAGTCTTACAAAGGTAAGAAAGTCAAATTGTATCTTTTATGGAAGATTTGAGTGGGTAATACCAACTCTGTAGCATCTCTTTTCCATTTGAATCAGTACTGAATAAGTGCTATTTGAAGTCCAGGTTCCCTTTTTTTAAGAGACCTCTGATTCTATTGCCTAGAATAAAGCCAGAGCAAGAATGAGTTACCTGGGATTTGTGGATGTCACCCACGTTTCAGTCTATGAGCCCTGAAGCCTATAGCTTCCACTACACATAAGAATTGCCTTTCTGTTTAATATTCCATTGAAAAATATCTCCAGCATCACAGTTTCCTTTTCAACAATCCTCTTCCTTTGTATAATAGAAGTAAAAGTCAATCATACAAGGTCTGTCTATTAAATAACGAGACTGTGTTTCTACCTTTCAGACAAATCAGGGAGAACTAATTATGAATGCTTGAGTGGTGACCCTGAACATGTCTGAATCTGCATAACAAACATCAAACATCAACACTCTCAGCCATTCAGTTAATTGTCAGTCATTGTTTAAAGCAGCTGTGTTGTCTGTTGTGTGCCAGAAAAATGCTAAGTTTAAAAGTCGAGCAACATGACATTCTGCAGCAACTTGAGGTGGATCCAGTTTTTTTTCCAAAAAAATCATCACTTGGGATGAAACCAGGATCTTCCAGTATGATCCTGAGACAAAACCACAGTCAGTGCACTGAAAACACTATAATCACTAAGAACAAAAAAGCATGTCAAAGCAAGTCCACATTCAAAGCCATGCTCATTGTTGTTGTTGTTGTTGTTGTTGACATCAAGGGCATAATTTTGGCAGAATGGGTTCCAGAAGGCAGAACAGTGAACCAGCATTATTATAAGGAAGTATTGACAAAGCTGAGAGAAAGAGATGGGAGGGAAGGCCAGAACTGTGGGGAAATGGTTTCATTCTTCATCAAGACAATGTGCCTGCTCACACAGCACTTTCTCACATAGCACTGTGAAGCAGTTTTGGGCCGATAAACACATTACTACACTTGAACATACTCCATATTCACCAGATTTGGCACAATGAGACTTTTTTCTTTTCCCTAAAGTGAAATTGGTGCTTAAAGGAACACATTTGGAGTCAATAGATGCAGTAAAGAAGAAAACGGCAGATGTGTTGAAACAGCTGGCAGAAACTGATATGCGCCATGTCTTTGACCAGTGGAAAACAAGACTGCATCAGTGTATGAGTGTGAACAGGGAGTATATTGAAGGAGACAAGCATTAGAATTGTAATACATATAAATAAAGATGGGTTATTGTATCAGTCTCATTATTTAATAGACAGACGTCATACACCAGCTATCCTACCTATTTTCTGAAGTCAACATAAAAAGATAGCCCTCCTCAAACCTTCTGCCAGAGATAGAATTGCAATCCAACCATAGGTGAGACAGCTTTAAAAAGACCTTGGCCTAAATCCAATTGCTAGTCCCAACTGAAGTAGCCCCATTGAATCTGTGGGATTTACATTGTTCTGCCAGAAATGTTTTTGGAAGTACACTTTCTAATTTCCAGTGGCATACAGAATTATTTTTTTTAGAGGAAACAAGGATACCTGGCACTATAAATTATCTTTTTAGAACACAAGGACCAGACATGTCTCCCTCTGAGCCAAACATTGCTATAAATTTCCCATCATCCTTAGAACAGCAGGAAGTGAATCATAGATAAAACAAGACAGTGTGGGAGGGGGCATGATAAAATAAGAGCAGCTTATGTATAAGCAAGTGTGTCAACTGTGATTTAAGTCTAATTTTCTCTCTTTGTTTGGCTTTGGAGGCCGGGAGCTGTACACTACAGAGGGTGAGACAACACTTATGAAATCTTAAACATTAGGGTTTTTTCTTTTTTTTCTTTTTGTAAAATGAAGGGTTATTGTGTCACATAGACTTCAAGCAGTAACACATATAGAAAGTATGTCCTGAGACTGGTAATCTATGGGGTTGTTTAAATGATGAAAAAAATACTCAAAGAATGCGGGCAAAATACCTTTAGCTCATATGAGCTCCTGCCCGGATTCCCCATATTCGGAAAGAGGGGGGCTGAAAACTCCAAGTAGTTTGCGATAACAGCTTTTGCTGTTTCTTGCTATCTTTTTTTTTAAAAAAAAAAAGTATGCAAAAATGCACTTAACTGCCTGTCTGAGCAAGCAATATGAATTGGAGCACATCAAGGAAGTCAAATGTGATTGGTCAGACATGCACTGGGGTGGGTTTGCCAGTGACGAAGCGGCCGGAGCTGCCATTGTTATTTTTTCGGGGACATGAACAAGCACTATTTTCAAGTGGCAGAGCAAGAAAAAAAAAAGTTTGAAAGCAGAAGATCACTATTCCACGTCTCTCATTTAATGGCAAAAAAAAAAAAAAGGCAATGGAGGGAACTTTTCAGGAGATAATAAGAATAATTTGTGGCCATCATCTTTTCTCATGGGCATGCTCCGTGTGAACTGCAAACTCAGATAACTTTCTATGCCAGAGGTCTTGCGAATGGATCATGGGGACAAATGAACACTGCTGTGATAGTGAGGTAATATGCTATTTTCCGCAGTTAAGTTTCCCAACTAGCTGAGCCCTATGAAATCTGAGCTCCTTGTCTGGATGAATATTAATAATCTTCTAAAGGTCAACATGAATCAAACAGGAAAGGAAGCCAGGTCAAAAGATACTTGGATTCCTGGTTAACATGTAGTTGGCGGTATACTGAGAGTAGTCCAGAGGTCTGTACTGTAGTTCTTAGTAAGCAAATATTCAATCAGTTTGAGCCTGAGCTTTTTTAAAATAATGAATTTCATGGAAAATTTTCTTGAAAACCTCAGCTTTCCAAATAACACAGAAACCCTGCTCAGATTATCACAGAGACTGACTGAGCTGTGGTGAGCTTCAAGCTGTCATGGCAAGTGACCATAGAAGCAGGCCGCAAAGCTAGTATATGCTATACCCACTTAATTTTACACATACAGTTGAACATATCCAGTGCACATATTCTTATACCTTTACTGTTTCTGGCCTCACATCGGGAGGCATGGAGACACACTATCCACAATGCTGCAGCCTTATTTGAGAACTCACGCCGAACAAGTCTTGAAGAGAAACGACAACGCAGAAAGAATCACAACCCGGAAACATCACCCATGGAGACCCTCTGGTGTGCTTTCTGCAACTGGACTTGTCTATCTTGGATTGGCCTTTTTAGTCATCAGCGCGCTTGCAGTAAGCGTGGGAAGAGTCCTTCCTGAATCTTGGTTTGCGAAGAAAAGCCAGAGACTGTTCCTGCTGTCTCAACACTTCTTTAAAATGCTACAACACCCCTGAAAATAATACCCTATCCTTAATCAATCCTGAGTAAGATAGTAGTAATAATGCACACAAAATGCCCCCCACATAGAAGCTAATTGAAATTACACTACAATAAGGTTTTTGTCATAGCAGAAATTATGGTAAAAGGAAAAGATCTGTAAGAATAGATTGCAGGTGATCTAGTCCCTGAGGGGAATTATTATACATACTGTATTCAAAGAGTTGGAGAGTTGGAGTGGGGCTTGTAGGCCATCTAGTGAAATCATAGAGATTGAAAGAATATTCAAAAATGTTTAGAAAATGGTAAAAATAAACATGGTTTTCGAGCATTGAGAAATCCTGATGAGATGAATCCTGGACTGATTAGAATCTTTACAGTTGAGGACTTATTCTGTGCAAAATTTGTACATGGTTTCTTTGCACAGAAAACAGCATTTTCTTCACAGGAATTAATATTTCTGCATTGAAATATTATATTCCACACAGAAAATGCTGTAATTGGGAATTTATTTTGCATAAAATTCACACATGGTTGATTTGCATAGAAAACAGCATTTTCTGTGCAGAAAACAGCATCTCTGTGCAGGAGATTATTGAATATTATTTTCAACACACACACACACACACACAAAGCTGTTTTCTCTGCAAAACAACCATGTGGAATTTGCATAGAATGAGTCCTGAATTGAAATAGCCTTTTAAAAATGGCATGGTTTTTGAAGGCTTTCTCACAGTGGGAAGAAAATTGCTGAAATTATTCATCAATACCTTCAAGAAGAAGCTTAGTGAAGAATTACATCCCTAATGTAGGACTAAAGAATCCCTTACAGATGATTCTCCACTCTCTGCCTTCCTCTAAGAAAAGCCCTGTCGTGTGCCCCCCCCATTCTCGAGATATTTGGGTTCATTTATGGAAACCAAATAAGATTCTATTGTCAAGATAAATCTCTTACAATTCAGCTAAAACCTCCTGCAATTTAAGCCCATGTCCATTAGACCTATCCTTCTGTCTGTAGAAGCAGAGATCTTATTTTTGCTCCTTCTGTAATGCAACAGCCCTCCAGGTATTTGAAAAGAATTATCATGTAATGTGCCCCCACCCTAGTCTTCACACGTAAATGACACACCAGCAATTTAAAATGGTCTCCATGTGGCCATTGTCATATCTCTACTGGCCTTTATGCAGTGGCCTACAGTTGAACAGGCCAAGGGCTCAGCTACATGGCAGTTTTTATTCTGAGAAGATGTGAGAAACAGATAACTTGATTCTGTCACCCACTGTACTCACTATTTGTCGTGGGTAGTAAAGTCTTGGATTTGTTGTTTACACATACCTCACACCTCCCCGCCTCCAACCTTTGCTTCTCCTTCCCCAGCCTCCATGGAATCAGCCTTCCCAGCCTCTGCTTCTGCCCCAGCCCCCGTGTAATGAGCCGTCCCAGCCTCTATTTCTTCTCCAGCCAGCCAGCTGAGCAGCTGAGTGGGGACCATCTGCGTTCCTCTTCTGTGACTGACAGCTTGGCCGCTCAGCTGGCTGGCCCTCTCCTCTCCGTGTGACTGGCTTGCCCTCCCTCCGCAGCTGGCTTGCACTCCTTTTCTGGCTGCTTCTTGAGCTTGCTTGGCTTTGGCTTGGAAGGAGGGCAAATCTGCCACATGGATGAGAGGAGAGGGCCAGCCAGCTGAGCGGCCAAGCTGTCAGTTAGGGAGGAGGAACACAGATGGTCCCCGCTTGGCCACTCAGCTGTCTGTCTGGGGAAGGAACGGAGGCAGGGAAGGTTTGTTACACAGGGGCTAGGGCAGAAGCAGAGGCTGGGAAGGCTGATTGCATGGAGTCTGGGGAAGGAATGGAGGCTTGGAGGGAAGCAGAGGCTGGAGGCACGAGGTACAGGCACTCATTCGTAGAAGCCACCACAGCCGTTCAACAATGGCGGATCCTCAACTGAAAGGCATCCCTTGCAAGTCTGCCCTCTCTGGGGCCAGGCCAATCACAATTCAGCTCTGCTGTGTGCCCTTTAACTGAGATGGTTGCTGATTGATCAGACAACAAATATTATGGTTTTCCCCACACTTTTTAAGAAAACCCATGACAAATAGTGGGATGGAAAATCACAGACTTTGGGGGGGTTGCCTTCCCTCCTTCCCAATAGCGTGTGCCTACCTCGATGAGTGTGAGGACCAATAGGGTTTGTCCCGATTTCTTCCCGGGTAATTTTTGCCATGTAGCTGGCCTCCAGATTTCTAAATACTGATAAGTACATACCCTCCAACTGTCATGATTTGGCAGGGACAATCCTGTTTAATCTTCTATTGTTCCACTTTTTTCAGCTGCTTTTAAAATGTCCCAGTTTCTCTCTCCTCTGTTCACGTTTGTCCTTTGTCCTGAGCTTCATTCAATTGTTGCAAACTGAGTTCAAAGTACAAAAGTAGTTTGCATTCAATTAACCCAATGGGGGAAGTGGAGAGAAGTTGGCAAACTCTTGCCCTTCCCAGTACACTCAGGCAAAAACAAACTTCACAACCTCTCCTAGCTTGCCTTTTGTCATCCTGACCATACTCCAATCTTGCTTGGCAATACATATCCCAGTTTTAATTTGTGCAATATTGTAGGGGGGGGTATGAAAATATAAATGTGTATTTATTAATAATACTATATTATACACTGCAAATACAGTCTAACATAGGTCTGAGTTGAATGAAGCATGAGTCTCCTCCATTTTGAAACTTTTGAAATTATTGGTACTACAGTTGGAAATATTAATATGCTGAAGACATCACCCAATGGCCATTAATTAATCCTGTATTAAAATTTTGAACCAAGGAATATTTGGCAGGATGTTGGAATACTTGCTAAATGTAATGTACTTTAAAATAAATTGTGTTAATATATTGTGCACATGAATTTATTTTTCATTCCCTGCATAATATTTTGTAATCATGCAAGAAGGCAATACTGATGGGTGTGTGATTCTAGACACTAATATAATATTGATGAAGACATCTCATTCTACAGAAGCTTGCATGAAAATCCAGATCATTAGAAATCATTTGGCAAATTCTCAAAAGAAAGATAGGGAGTCATACCAATAACAGGCAAGTGTTTGGAAATTACAGTTTACATTTGTCCACGAAGTGGTCTTACACAAATTATGTGTTATGGAAAATCATTTCACTTCATACTATTAACTGCATGTGGAAAAAACATATGCTAGGGAGCATGAAGTCCACATGGAACACTGAGCAGATTTAGGAATGCATCTGATGAAATGGAATATGGCATATGCAGAGAGAGGGGGTGTGTGTACATTTACTACCACCTCTTCTGGTGTCTGTAATAATCAACCCACCAGCCCCCGAGGTAATATTCAACATTAAAAAAAACTTTTAAATACAGATATAAAAACATTTTAAACCAAATTAAATCAATTTCTTATTTTTTTAAAATAAACCACAGATACGCTTTAAATTGCCCCAAGACTTTGTTGTTTTTTCAGCAACAGATGAAGGAGATTTTCACACGGGCTATATATCCCGTGTCTGGAATGGAACAGGGTTGGGAAAGGTTTTCCCTTTCGGACGACGTCCACCCTGTTCTGTTCCTACGTTGTGCCTGTTCTGTTTTCTCCCCATGATATAGTAATCACAAGGAGAAGTTGTTAATAGGCACCCAGTTCCGTTTCTGTTATGGAATCACGGGTGTGCGAATCAGATCCCCTCCCTGTTCTGAAATGACAGGGATGGGGGAGGAGCTCCGTGTCAGGCACTTCCTGCCACAATCTGGACAGCCAAGTAAGTGCCACCCTTCCCACTTTTGACAGTTGGGAGGGGTTTAATTTGAATTTCCCTCCCCTGGCTGGTCATAAAAGCAGCATTACGACAGCTGCATTTACGGCTGGCTGGGCAAGGAGGGAGGAGGACTGTTCCTGTTCTGGAATGGAGGTAACTGTGCGAACATTTACCGCCATTCCATTGCAGGAATGGGAGAGGAGGTGGCGGGACAGAATCAAGGCTTTTAACCCCTGTGTGAAAATCTCCTAACATGGCTACCACCTTGAGGACAGATTTAGGAAGTATCTAATTGTACTGTAAGAGGAACAACTTTTAAAACCAACAACAAAGTCAAGGGCTTTTTTTGTATACACACAACCACAGTAGATATCCTATAGTAAAGAAATCTTGGGAACTTCCTTCCTAGAGAGGCTAGAGTGGTGCTTTGTTGTCCTTCCATTAGCAAGTATAGGCTTTTTAAAAATAAACAAACTCTGGACAGTGTTTGGGAACTGATTATTCATCAGGAATATGCATTACTTTGCATTGTCATAAAATTCCTGAGAGGTATGCTAGTCCAATTGGCCCAGTTAGACCAGTTGGCCACCTGTTAGTCTAACTGGCCAATGAGTGAGTGGGGCTTTATACCTAGCTCACTCTGGATCAGGTCCAAGAGTCAAGTATGTTGTAATTGTTCTTTTTACAGTTGCAACTTGCTTTTCCTCACAACAATTGACTTGTAAAAATTAAAACAGAAACAAATTAAAATTTATATAGGTAAAAACATATAATGGTACATATGATAATAACATTTAGCTGATGTAAAACAAAGCCTACATCCCTCAGAAAATGGGAGAGTTTTTTTTTTCTCCTTTTCTGCACAGGTTTTTCTTTGTGGTGACATTCGTTACACTTGATTTCTCTTGTTGCTTTGAAAGCAGATTTCTTTCCAAAATCCACACTGAGGATTAGGACCAAACTAAATGTGATATATCTGTTATGCATATGTCTGCCCCATTTCCATATAAAGTGTGTGTGTGTGTGTGTGTGTGTAGGATCCTGAGTCTGATATTGGCACTGAATGAGAAAGGAAGAAAACTGCATGGAGTAAAGGGCTGAGGGGAATATGGTACAGTGCACAGGTGGAGAGATGACAACTAACTCCTGCATATTTATTTGACTGTTAATATAACCCCTCAGCCTGTAAACCTCTAATAAACAGATTATTACAGGCACCAGAAGGTCCCCTTCTCTTTTCCCACTGACTGGGGGTGAGGAAACATGAACCCGTGTGCTTATTTGAATCACCTACCCTCTTCACCTCCCTGTCCTTTGGCTTCTGTTTCTCAGGCCCCATCTACACGATGGAAAAAAAATCCATTTGGGGGGGGTAAAAACTCAGAAAAGGCAGCCATTCGTATGCGTACAACCTGCCTATACATTTTACCCCTCCAAACTCTGTATGACCCCCCCCTTGCCCAGCTGGCTGGAGCCAGTGATCGAAGCTGAGGTTTTAAATCTCCCACCGATTTTTAAAAAATTATTTTAAAAGGTGCCTGTTTTGCGGACAGCCGGTTTTCCCTATTTACAATGTAAAATAAAAATAAATATATGTAAAAATCTCAATTTCATGGACTTACCTGACTCTCGCTCAGCTGTGAATCCAACATGGTGGCTGCTCCCAATTCCCCTATTTGCTAGCCCCGCCCCCCTGTGCTTGGTCAGCCAATCAGATTACCCTTCCTGTTTGTATGTGTGCAAACAGGGTGTACAGACCGTCGACAGTACAAACAGCTGTACGGATTTTAGCTCAAGATTCACTAATTTTCCCGAACACCAAATTCACATAGTTTACGGGGGATTCGCTAGCCCCACTTCCAAAAGACACGTATGCATCCGAACGGCCGTGTGTACACATGATTGATCTTCTGAATGCTGTACGCATTTTTTTAACCATGTAGATGGCCCCTCAGTGTGTTATCTTTGTTGCATCTTTCAGTCAGAATTAGTCTGCCCGACTTACCTGGCGGCTATTTGTGGTCTGGGGAGGGCCCACTCCCCCCACATCTGTAGTATAGCCATCGCCATACTGGATGTTTTCTTCCCATCAGTACCTTGTGGCTTGGGAGGTCTTGTGGCTTGGGAGGAGGACTAGAGTGGCAGCCAAACAGCTTGAAGCCTGGGTTTGAGCTGATTGGCTGGGTGCGCTCGCCCAGTAGCCAAACAGCTGCAAGCCTCCTCTTATGCTGAAGCCTTCCCTCTGGTTCGGTGATGGGGTATAAATTCCCAGTTGCTTTGCTACGCTCGTCAATTGGTCTCTTTGAGCTGACCCACCTACTCTTTGAGCATTGGTGGTTTTATATGTTGCATGTTTTTTCTTCACTTGTCACATGGGCCCTGGATCCAAGGGCATTGTTCCTGAAGTCACCATCACTGGTAGGTCACGGAGAGTCCCTCCTGGGGAAGAGGGGGGCATTGGCCAGGAAGACATGCCATCTCGGGACATGCACCTTCCAGGGTGCCCCCTTTGGAGGGGAGGAGGTTGGACAGCAAGCACTGGGCCTGTGAGGACACCTCCCCTTCCAGTATCCATTTGTCAGCATGTGGGCTGACAGCAGGTTCATCGACCAACAGGATCCAGAACCATGTGTTTGTGCCAACCAACTGCAGCTGTTAACAATAAGGTTGTGGCCCTTTGTTGCCAAAAAATGTTAATTTTGTGTCTAGTTATTTACTGGGGGATTGGGCAGCTCACTTGGACATGCAAATATTGCCCAGGTGTCCTGACTCTGCACTTCTAGATTTCCCAAGGTCTCTTTAGCCCGGATGTTCTCAACCTTTTGTTCACTAGATGGTACGGGCTTCGGCTCCCCAGATGTTCTAGCCAATATGGGAATTCTGGGGGCTAAAGTTCCAAACATCTGGAGAACCAAAGGTTGAGAACCACTGCTTTAATCAGTCCCATGAAGTGGCAGTACTTAGTATGTGTGTGTGAACTTTTAAGCTCAACCAAGCTTACTGATATCTCTTTCTTTACTGAAATTGGACTTTTCAAGCTTAGCTACCAGGAGCATTTGGAACATTTGTGAACATTCTGTGCCATCATCACAGCTTCATTGCCATGGACTTGCTTAACTGTAGTAGAATGTGTAATATTTGCTGAACAATTACATTTCCTACATTATATTATTTCATTTGTGTAGGTGGCTACAAAACATGTCATTTCATTTTTAAAAATGTAATTTTGGGCCTCTGGTTATATGTACTTGCATTTTCCTTGGTGACTTCAGCAGTGGGATGGATACCCAGTGGTAGATATGGTAATCAGCCATTTGTTCCTATGTTGCACTGAAAAAGCACATTAATATTAATTGTGCAACCATGTTAACATGATTCTGTCAGTTCACGGTCCTAGTGTGTAGACATTCTGTTAATACTACTGGTATCTAATGCCTGCTGAAGTCTAAGGACAGGTACTTATATACACTATCAGGGAAAAAACACTGAGTCTGGGAACAAATACAAGGGTAGATATACTGTCATTTCTCTACTTTTTTTTTTTTCAAATGAAGATTGTCATATTAAACACAGAACACGGGCTCACATTATTTCCAGAATGGTTGATCCAAGTAATCTGCCTGTTCAGTTCATCCACTTATATATAAATGTGAAAGCTGCCAGAAAGGTGGCAGAAGTTTAACAATCTCATTTACAAATCTTTGACAATTCCTATTTGCACTAGATGAGTAATGAATGGAGATTTCCTGAGGCTTGAGGTCTGATAGGTATTTACACTGGAGAAGAAATGGAAACAATGCTGTTCCTGTCAGTTTTGCTTTCCCAAATGCAACAGGCAGATATTTTGCCCTATTTAATCAAAGCAGGATAAAAACACCCCACAGTTATATCCCGGTGATCAGGTAGGGTGGCCATGGGTTTAATCCTACTTTCCACCAACAAAATTTTCAGAACGTCCTTTCATCCCTCTCCATAGCTCCAGCACTTTTGAAAACCACAACTGCAAGTTTTCTTGGTAGTGCACACAGGGTGCTGCAGTGGGGGTAAGGCACATATTCCCCCTCCACTGGTTGGGCTGGAATCTATTGTTCTGCCAGTTGAAGTTCCCCTTGGAATCCTGCTTGATTCTGTCCATTTTTACATTGGAGAGTGCGCTTTCAAGAGGACAGCTGTCTTGTTGTCTTGCCAAATACACAATTATGCTTTTAAATCTCGATTTGAAATTGTTTTGCTTTCTAAAGGATTTGGAGTTTTGGTTTAATTTTATCCTTATGATATTGTCTATCCAGAGTATACAGTACAGTATGTACTTGTTCTTTCCTATCCTCATACATTTTATCAGAGTGCATGGCAGAAATATGTTTTTTAAATTGTTTTAATCTGTGTAGCAGCATGTACATTTATGGTGCTATATATATAAAACAACAGCTAGCATTTTAAATCATCCATATAAAATAAGTGGTTTATTTTGTCAGTTTGTTTTGTTACTTCATATCTCTAATTTGTTTTCTTTGATATTACTGAAAGTAGCTTCATTGCAACAACAAATAATAAAGGAGCTAGTCACCAGCAGAATTGGAATCGTTATTGAATACTGTAAGGATATTTTCTCAAGGTATTTCAATGGAATTTGGAATTGACAAAATGTTCTATACTGTCAATAAATACAGTAGCACCCCTGTATCCACTGTTTTGCCATCCACTGATTCAATTATCTGTGGATAGCAACAGCAGGAGGATAGACAGAGGAGAGAGGGGAGGAAGAGAGCTTGCCTCCCACTCCCTTCCCCAGGAGGGTTCCAGCAGTGTGATGGAGCTGGTGGGGTTTGGATGAGGGAGGGAGGGAGGGAGGGAGGGAGTTTGCCTCCTCCTCTCTTCCCCCAGGAAAGTTCCAGTGGTGCAGCAGAGGTGGTGGGGATTTGGACAGGGGAGGGAGGGAGGAACCTCCACCCTCCCTTCCCCAGGAGGGTTCTGGAGGCGCAGCAGAGCTGGGGGGGGGTTGGATGGGGGAGGGAGGGAGGAAGCGAGCTTGCCTCACTTCTCCGTGGGGGAATATTCTGGTAGTGGTGGAGGTGGAACTTGGCAGGCGGTTGGACAAGGGGAGGAGGCGAGCTCACCTCCCTTCTTCCTTCTCTGTGAGTCTTCTGGTGGCATCTGGTGTTGGCTATTATCCATGGATTTTGTTATCCACAGTGGGGCCCAGAACCAATCCCCCATGGATACGGGGGTCTTACTGTAGTGGCAAAATTGCTCTATCAAAAGGAATAAAGCTCCTGGATTGAAATATCATTAGAAGCCTCAGTCAGAATGCAAATGACAAATATTCGGGAATATTGCAGGCAGAAGATACTCAACATGAGAGACTAAAGAGGATACTAATAGTGAATATATAAACAAGTACACGAAGTTTTGAAATAAAAACTTAGTGGTAGAAATATAATCCGGGCCACAAATTTTTGATCCATACTAATTATTTGATATAGTGCTATAACTGGTAACTGGACTCAAGCAGAGTTAGATGCACTAGGTAGAAAAATCCAGAAAATTATGACAGCAAACCATGCTTTGTACCCTCAAAGTGATATTGATTGGTTGTATCTCGCACATAATATTGGTACCCAGGGATTATTACAAGTAAAACAAACTGTTGAAGAAGAAAAAGAGCCTTGAGCAAATACATCAAAGAAAGCATAGACAAAATGCTAACAGGTATACATAGAAGAATTTACTGAACAAAAAAAATAGAGATACAATGTTGACAGAAAATTATAAAAGATTACCTTGAAAGGTGTCACAACAAGCTACGTATGGCAACCTGTTAAGAGCATAGAAAATAAAGCTGAGAAAGGGAACATATGGAAATAGTTACAGAATGGTTCATTGAAAAATGAAACTGAACAACTTATACAGTATTTGCTCTTCAAGAACAGGCACTTCGGACAAATAGTTGTTGTTTCAGTATTTGCCTTATTGCTAATGGTAGTAAATGTCATCTATGTAAAAAAAGAAAAAGAAAGAAAAGTGGAAACTGTTGATCACCTTATTAGTTTATGAAGCATGATTGTACAGACTGAATATAAGAAACACAATGATAAAGTGGCTGTGAAAATTAGATGCCTGGGAGCAGCATATCAGATGGATAGTCATTCTGACATCTGATGATGAATCCGATGTAGACTTGGGCAGTGTACCCTGACAATAACACCTCCCCTCCTTGCCTTATCACACAACATCAGTGTGTTTCAGCTTTTCTTCCATGCTGGTCCTATGGGAGGGAGGCAGGAGCAAAAAGACCAACCTTTACCATTGTGTCCCATGGGACTGAAACAGGAGAACAGCTGAAACATGCTGATGTTGTATGATAAGGCTAGGTGGGACATGCTATTCTTGGGTGCCAGTTACACGACAGAAATTGTCGCGTTGCCTACCGTGACGAAGTGATCACGAATCCGTCCCTCACTGTTTATACGATTTATGTCTCTGATCTGGATATCCCGTGTGGTCGCGTGACTGATATTTACACGTCCATAGTTCCGGTTTTGTTTAGGTTTTAATTTTTTTTTTTTTTTTGCTGTCAATCAAAGATGCGATTACTCGTGTTTTCACAACCTCGGTGACGCACTTCCTTTAGAGTTCCGCACCACGAGCGATGCTATTGGCTGGCTGGGGGGGGGAGAGAGAGGGGGGCAGAGGTTTGTTATTCCCCCTTTGCTTCTTGAACATTTTAACCCCTTCAGAAGAGGCAGAAAGCATTTTGAAAGATCCTGATAGATCTTTCGCTCAGACGCAGGGCTTTCCTTTTGAAATCAAGCAGAGTGCTTTTAAAGCCAGCTGAGTGCTTTCCTTTTGAAATCAAGCACTTGGTTTTCCTCTTGCCTTTTAAAAATATTAACCCCTACAGCTGGCTGCAGAGATGGCTACAGGCAGGCGGTTTGAAAGACACAAACACAGAGATGGGGAATTAAAGGGTGCTAATTCGCTCAGAGGCTTGAATATTTTAATGTGCCAGGGCCAGGGAGGTGACTAAGCTACTACGATCTCTCTGTAACATGCAGTTGAGGAAAAGGTAAAGCTGAAGGGTTTGCAGTGTAGAAATCCATTTAAAAAGGTAATTGAGTACATGGCTTGAAAATATTCTTTAAAAAATAATAATCCAAAAAGCAAACCTTGATTTTGCCATCTTATATAAGGGACACCATTTTCCTATGCCATTGCATATAATGGGATTTGAGTATTTACGGATTTTGGTATCCACGGGGGGTCCTGGAACCAAACCCCAGTGAATATGAAGGGACAGCTGTATACTGTAGATTTACATGAAGGTGTTACAAGACTGGCAGTTTTATTTATTTTTATTCATTTCCTAATACACTCTAACATACACTTGTAGCTCTTTCATAGCTGGATCAATATTTACATGGCATTATCCACAAAATCCTAAAGATCTGTTTTTCCCCCATTCAGACACCATCATTCCAGACTTGTTTGTTGTTATGTGTCTTCAAGTCAGCTCCAACTTATGGCAACCCTGTTGTAGGGTTTTCTTGGCAAGACTTATTTAGAGGTGGCTTGCCATTGCTTTTCCTGTAGGACTGAGTGTGACTTTCCCAGTAGGTTTCCACTGCTGAGTGGTGTTTCAGGACTTTTTTGGATGAGCTTTTACAGCACTAACAGCAGCGGTTTTCTAATCACAAAAGTTGATTGTGATCAGAAAACTGCCGAATATAACGCTGCAGTGTCCCTGCGGTAACGCAACAGTACCAGCAGGGGAGAGCGTCATCTGAAAGGGACTCCCTGCAGCGCAGCAGCCTCGCAACGGGGACGAGGCTGCTAGCGCTGTAAAAGCTCATCCAAAAAAGTCCTCAAACTCTGGTCTTCTGGGATCCTACACTCAACACTCAAACACTCAAACCACTACACCACACCTTAACTGCCATGAAAGCATATGTGAAATTAGGATTCTTCCCCCTTTGTGTATCACTTTACATTTATTTACACTGAAACACATTTTAATTCCTGCTCACTCAGTTTGAAGGAAACCTTTTGGAGTTCTTAATAAATTCTCCAGTTCTGGAGATAGCCTTCAATCAATCCTGATGATAGCGTCTTTCTTGCTTTCCAAGGGAAAATATGCTTCTATTTCCCTTTGCATGAAATAAGAAAAATGTGATAAGTGTGTGGAGTTGCAGGGCAGGAAGGAGTACTTTTTAGTGACTGAATTTTATAAAGCTAACTCCCCACTGAAAGTTTGGAGACAAAAGTGATGTTATTGACCACTACATGAAGTTCTGATCTTAGCAGAACAAGAAAGTATAAGGTATAAAAGTAATGGATTTCGTTTCTCTGCATGGCCAGCGTGACTACCCCTGAATGGTTTTTGGTGTGTGTGTGTGTGTGTGTGTTTTTGTTTTTGTACAAAAGTAATGTTTTACTTGTGAATTAGAAAAACAATAAATATGAATGAAAAGGAACATATATTTCAAGAGATGACAAATTGTGCTTGAACATGCTTTGTGATGTTGGCTGTTACTTTGTTGTATAGAGTTTGGAGTTCTCTGAATTAATCTACTCATAAACTAGATTTATGGATGTCATAGACAACCCCTCTGAGTCAAAGTATGAAAACATTTGTTCCAACTGAGATTCAATGTGCTATAGTTGTTTCACCCTAAGTAATGAAGGTTCTTATTTATCCTTTCAGAGATATACAACTTGTACTCTTACTGTCATGTCTTTGCTAAAGATCATAATTCAAAGTGACTTTACTACTTGCAAGAAAATAAAATGGCATCAGGTGGCATTTTCACATTGTCTAATTTTACAGTTATGTCTGGATTTTATAGTACAGATGTGTACCCTTGACTGCCTACACAAGTTACCATCTTCTTGCTGGCAGAATTAAACTGTCAGCTCACTGCTGTTGCCACCCAACAGAAGGCCTAACTGACTATACCAGACAACAAGTACAATGAAACCAGTAGACTTAATGTTCACCTAGTTCCAGTTGCTCAGGGGGAGGGACAATACCATCTTTATTCATCAATATGTTTCATTTATGGAATTTATCAGACAGGAACAAAAAAAAAAGTGTTCCTGTCCCACAATTTCCTCTCCCACACCTGTCCCGTCCCTGTCCCAGCACAACAAGAAAACTTTTCAGACCTACCTTATTAGTGTCTTCAGGGCAGCCCAGGAGTGAATGGACTTCTGTTCACTTCCTGGAGTGAAATCCCACCCATTCTCACGAGAAGATGCGAGCAAGGGAAATTCAAAGTTTAAAAGTAAAATAAAAGAGAAAAATGGCAGCAAGCACAAAATCCCCCTTTAAAACTTCCACGTAAACCAGGCAAGTTTTTTAAAAAGTGTGTCACTTACCTTGATGTCCCAATCTCACCAGGAAGTATTCTGGCAGGGACCTCCCATTGATGCTGGGATCTCTCCAGCAAAATGGGGCACCTTTTCAGTCAAATCTGTGACAGGAATGAAACAGGGGATGTATTGACGGTTTCTCCCATCAATAAAAAGCAGCGGCGGTGGAACGGCAGCAGAACGGGTGCATTATGAATGGGGAATGATGTCATCTGAAAAGCGAGCCCTTTAGTGATCTCCTGCCATCATTATAACACCATATTCAGCACTTCTGATTATCTCCTATATGTGGTCTTTCTCCCAATCTGGGATACAAGGTGGCTCACAAAAGTAAAACAAGATCAGCTGCAATCCTGACAATAAAAATTAAAACACAGTTAAATCATTACATTAAAGCAATTATTTTTTTAAAAAAATATAAACACAAAAGCAAACAAAGTTAAAAACAAAGCTTAGTCATATTTTTTTTAACTATTGTGACCTGCCTTGAATCCCACCTTGGGAGAAAGTCAGGATATAAATTCAATAAATTAATAAAATTTAAAATAGAGCATACACACTCCATAAAAAGGCTGTCTGCGAGCAGTTTCTCATTACAAGTCTGTTTGAATGAAAAGGTCTTCAATGACTAGCCAAAGAAGATCAGGGTCAGCCTAGCCAACCATCCAAGGGAATGCCATAGGGTGGGAGGAGCCTCTGAGAAGGCTCTATTGTCTTCACCTCCGTTATGTTGAAGTTTAATCATCTTGGTTTATTTATTTTTTTAAAAAAATTATTAAGTGGATATTCTATTTAACAGAAACTCGTGCTTCTCATATGCTACATGCTTGATTCCCACATACCAGTTTAAAAATGTGTATCACTTATCATCATGATCCTATTTTAGCTGGCATCATAGTCAAAGGTCCTGTATCTTGGGGCATAGCAGCTAATACTCAAATATACTTCAAAGGATAAATTACAGTTTATCAGTTCATACTGACATTTCTTTGCACAGATTCCCTTTCTTAGCTGGTTTAGCCAACATAATTTGGTGGTGCAACCCTCATGCATTTTATGTGATCTAAGCCAATAAGGTAGAGCAGATCAATCCTGGCAGCAACAGATGGAAGTACTCTTAAGATCCTCTTTAAAAAATATTTCAGAGAATATCTGTGTATGTGCTTTCAAGTTGTTTGTTGACTCTACACTGGACAAACAGGCTGGTCTCTGCACTTAATGTGTCAGACATTAGGAATGGGAACACACAAAAACCAGTTGAAGAACACTTCAGTCTTCCTGAACATTCCATCTCTGACCTCAGGACAGCTGTACTTGAACAAAATAATTACAAAGGAAGATTGGAAAGAGAATCAGCTGAATTGGAATATACCCACAAATTCCAGTCCATCAACAGTGGATTGAACAAAGAGAATGGTTTCCTGGCACACTACACATATTATAACACTAGTTAATACTCCAATCTCATGAGGGTGCCCAGTTTATCACATCTCCTTTCTGGTTCCCAATTAGCATCACATTACATTCCCAAAACTCCCCCCACCATCCACCCAATCTGACCTCAGGCAACATCTTTCTTCCTGCCTTTGTCCCTCAATGACCATTGTTAAACTGAACTTGTCACCTCATCACCACAACCACAAGTTTTGCATTTCTACAGCTATTCAATGGCCTGCTTATAAGGCCTGTTCCTAGGTGCGTAGTTCACTCCATGCACTTGAGGAAGTAGACTAGTCTACAAAAGCTTATGCTACAACTCCTTTCTCTCATTTAGTCTCAAAGGTGCTACAAGATCCCTTTGCAACTGATATTCCAGACTAAGGGCTTTATCAAACACGCACAATACAGCATCATAAGAATGTCACATAACTGCGAAAAGGCATGCAGATCAGACAACATCATCCTTTCGCAGTTATAAAGAGGCAAAATCACATATTTTTCATTGACGGCTTAACCCGTCAATAGATCCCCCTGCCGCTTTTTTGCTGGCATTGCTGGCATGCGATACCTCGAGCCATTTAAATAACGTACTTACCCCGACAATGGCTGCTCTGGTGTGAACACTTCCAGATCAGATCGGGACATCTAGGTAAGTTTCACTCTTTTTATGACCCTCCCTGGGTTACTTGGGGATTTTTGATATGTTTAGGTGCTTTGTGTAACTGTAAAAGCTTTATTTTTGTTTTTAACTTTGAATTTCCCACACAATGAAATTGCCCGAGATTTCAAATGAGGAAGTCAATGGGGCTTCATGCACTTCCTCCTTATTGCTGGGAGACTTTGCCAGGATTACAAGGAAAGCACGGGGGGGGGGGGGGACACATTCTTTTGCCAGCATAACAAAACTTTTCTTTTTTATGCTGGCATAAGAACATTTAAAGATGCTGCATCTGATAAAGTCCTAACATTGTTATGTCTTTGAATTCATACCTTTCCATGGTGAGTAATTAATGTACACTTGTTCCTCTTTGCAACATTGTCCAAAACTGACTGACATCCTCTTTAAACCCATTCTTATGACAAAGATTAAAACTAAATCATGACCATTAGGTATTGTTACTTTACAATTCACAACTGTGGGTTCAAAAAGAGAGAGAGAGAGAGAGAGAGAGAGAGAGAGAGAGAGAGAGAGAGAGAGAGAAAGTGATGACACTGTGGTGACAGTAAGACTGGCAGAGGAAAAGATAGAAAAATGCATGTCTGTCTTACTGATTTAAAAAAAATCTGTTAGGGTACAGTATAAACCACTTCTCAATCACATGAATATTATTCACTGTAATCTTTAAATAAAACAATACACTTTTTTTACAACAATGTTAGTTATGCTGTGCTAACCTATGCTATTGCCAGTCCTCATTGACTAGGGACTTTTTCAGATACCCCTTATCACGCAAGAAGCCTCTGGAACAGTAACAACACTGTCGCACAGCAGGGGGTCCATTTTGGACAACACCATCCCTCTCTCAGCGTCGTCCGTGACTGTTCCGGGTAAGATTGAAGGCAGCTGCACCATTTTTTACTCACAGAAGTTGTGCATGAATAAAAAAAGGCATGGCTGCCTTCAATCTTACCTGGAACAGTCACGGATGATGCCGAGAAAGGGACGGCATCGTCCGAAACAGACCCCCTGCCGTGCAACAGTGTCATTACTGTTCCGGAGACTTCTTGCATGGTAAGGGTTGTCTGAAAAAGTCCTAGGTTGAAACCAGATGAAGAACAGACAAAGTCTGCAAAACTATACTTATTTAGACCTTTGATATGTTTGAAAATTAAATAACAAATTGGATAAATTAACCATTTCTCACCAGATTTCTCTTGCTGAATATTTATCCCATGTTTGTAATCTATAAATCAGGTATCAAGTATGTAATTTAGAAACCACATCTAAGATGTTGACAGCTCTTCCCTCTGCCCTCAAAAGGTTATACTTTGAAGCCATATTACATGATTTTTCTCTGCTTTTCTGGTGACATTATTCAACGTTTTCCTGTAGTTCAGAAGCTACCATTATTATTATTTTCTTTATTCTAATACAGTGTGCTGGCTCCTGCAGGGACATTCATATGCTGTGGTACAAAAGAATACAGCACAGACTACCTGCCGGCACCAATCACTCAATCACGGGGAGATGGTATATAGAGATTACTTGAAGAAGAGCTCTGTTGCCTCTCTCTCTAGCAAACCTTTGTGCTGTAGAGAACATAATGTTGGCTGCTAAGTGGATCTGTCACAGTTTGAGTAACTAATTAGCTTCTTTTGAATCACGGGCAAAGCCTCCAATGTTTACTGAAAGGAAGCAGGCAGATACTTCAGAAAACACCTGAACTTTTGGTATCTCTTGAGTTAGTGAAAGAAAACAAGGAGTTGCTCAAAGTTGGTTTCATACAATACCAACATTTTTAAGGACAAAACCAGCAGGAATTCTCCTGAATCTCATACAATCTTGCTATTGTATTTTAAAGCTCTCAATTCAGGCTAAGAAACTGAGAGTGTCAAAATGCCTAAAAGGCACAGAGTTTTCCCACAAGGCTAGGACATATACAAGGTATCCAAATTCCTGAATGATGATTCTTGAAATCAGGGGTAGGCAAAGTGTGGCCCTGGGGCTGTGTGTATGTCCCTGAAGACTAATTTTATAAGCCTCCACATCCGTAATGTTCCCACAAATGCAAAATGCATCTCCAGAAACAGCAATTCACCTTTTAAACAGGTCACAGGACCAGCAACTCCCCTTTCATTTTTTAATATTAAAGAACACTTTTTAAAATCATAATTGGATTTCTTCCCACTTCTGACTTCAGTTTTTGCTTGACTGTTGGCATTTTTGACAGTTCAGATGCTCCTGAAGGGCTCTGGGGACAGAAAAAAATGGTTCCCGGATCCTTCAAAGTTCACCACTTCCTGCTTTAAAAAGCAGCACTTTTGTGCCAAAACAATAGATTCTGTACCCTCCAGGCTGTATGTAAATTTGGGATAACATTGTTATTTTTGTCTGTATGCAACCCATAACAAGAATGATGTGAGACCCATGCACAGCAGAAATGGCCAGCCTAAAGTGAGAGAACACCCAGAACCAGTTTATTTGTTGTTTTTTGAACAGCTGCCTTTTAACACTTTGTCACATGGATACATTGAATAGTCTCTACCTTGTTAATCCTGTGTGTTGTTCTTGGACATTTACAAAAATAGTTCTGGTTTGAAAATGGAAAGGAAAAGAAGAAATTTCCACCCTGATGGCCATCTGGAACTCAGATGTGTAACAGAAATTTGATTTCAGTGCTTATAGCAAAATGTTACAGAAAAAGAAGGAAGGGCAGACAACAAAAGAAGGGAGAAAGGAGGAAAAGAGCAAGCAATTGTGTTTAAAAAACAAAAACTTCAGCATGAATGCCCTTCCAGCTGCACAACTTTGAATCCCTTTCAGCCCTATTCCACTTGCCACAGTGAAGAGCCCAATCAGTTCATAGCGGGATACTAATATCAGAACATAATTCTCAGAGTACTGGAAATCAGATGATCTCAGGGAGCGCATCTTGTATGCTGTTATGAATACTGTACTGATGGGTATTCTCATCAGTACAGCAATATCTTTCGAAGAGAAGGCAAGTCACTATGTCAAGGAAGGGAACCAATTTAGGACCAGGGAATGCCAGGCCCACTGCAGATAATGCATCAGACTGGATGATATCAGTATGCAGTTTTACTCCCAGGACTTTATCAGACCAGGCAAATATGGCATCATAATGATGCCTAAGGAACACGAAAAGGCATGCATATCAAATGACATCATCTTTTCACAGTCATGGCATGTCTAAAACCTGTTCCTTTTTATTGATGGACCAAGCCATCAATTTATTTATTTATTTAGAGTATTTATACCCTGCTCTTCAGCCACAAAGGCTCTCAGAGCAGCTTACAAATGGTTAATGGCATTGTTGGCATTTGAAATTTTGTGCCATTGTGCTCATGGGAATATAGCATCAATGACAGAACACTTCCAGGTGAGATCACGACAGCCAGGTAGGGAATGCTCTTTTTATGAAACATCCCACCCCCCCCCCCATACTTGGGATTTTTAAAGTGTGTTTCTGTGCTTGTGTGTGTTTTATGTCTTTGTCTTGCTTTAATTTTTGAATTTGCCACGCTTGCGTCTTCTCACAAGAATCAGTGAGATTTGGAACCCAGAAGTAAATGGAGCTCCGTTTGTGCTCCAGTACTGCCTGGGCTGCCTTTCTGATGCTATTACAGGTAGGTCTGGCAAAGGGGTTCTTTTTCCGGCATAAAAATGTTTCATAATATGCCAGCAAAAGAACATTTCAAGAGGATGGTCTGATAAAGTCCCAAGTCTGTCCAATTTCATCTGAGCCCACTCCCTCTGCAAACATTCCAATTTGTCCATAGTGAAAGATGGTTTGTTCAGATTGGTCTATAGCAGCATCACTACTCACGATATAGCTCTTTGGGTTTTGCTGGTTGTTGTCATCACCCTGTCCACTTGTTTCATTCCTTGGGCGGGGGGGCTCTTTGTAGTAATCAGCACTAGGGCTCTTCCAAGGTTTTTTTTTAATGGGCATGATTTGCTGAGATGATCCTATGGTTTGAAGGGCAAATTTTCTCATCTGTAAATCCCAACTCTGCCTTCCTAATTGGCAGCAGCTGGGCACTGGAGAGGGGGGAGAGACACACACAGTGGAATCTAACTGATATTTTTGATCACATGGGGAATATTTAGTGAGGAATTCCCTTTTAAAACAGCACAGCCAATGTCCAAGAAAGGGCTGAGGAGAAAGAATCATACACAGAGAATTCCAAATAAAACCTATAAAGTCAATCCAGTTTTAGTGGGCTGCATGTTACCAGCAAGTCTTGGGTTCCAGAGGCAAAGTTTGTTTCAAATAAAATGGTCTTGCGGTTGCATGAAGCATTTTGAATCCTCTGCCAGAGAGCTCTACAAACTACAAATCTCAGGATGCCACAAGAGCCAACCATGGCATTTAAAGTGGAATCATAGTGCCACAGTTCTGTAGTGTGAAAGGGCCCTTACAGACAGTGACTGGCATTCTGTTCGGTACATGTGAGATTGTAAACAAGATTTATGATCTCATAATTTTTGGGATTCACACTTATGGTCGGTCATTAATAACTGAATGTGACCCCCCCCCCAACAAAAACCTACTTTAAGCCAGTCAGTGGCCCAACTGAAGGATTTCCAAGGCACTGCAGATTGGGGTTCTGGGCAATGATAACCATAGTACTCTCCCAGTCATGGGGTGTGTTCAGACAAGAAGTTGCGGCAGGATCACAAGGGATCTCTCCAGCTGCCTGTCCCACTCACCATGACCAGGAGAGTGTTAGAATCATTATTTCCAAGTGCCTCACAGACCCTTTGGTTAGGACACTGCCTGGATTAAGAGGTATGTTTTGGGGTGTGGCATAGGCAGAAGCAGCTACAGTGACAGAGCCCTGTTGTTGTAACTATGTCTGATGATGTAGGATCTCTGCCAGCATTTTGGGTTTCTTCCAGACTGTTGTAAAGGAAACAGAAGTTGAATCAGGTGTACAAACACTGCAGGAAGTGTCACCTACAGCCCACATCACTATACACGTCATTGGGAGAGCAACCCCAAAACCCATAGCATGAACTTCAACTATTGATGTGCACATGCATTTCAGGACTTTATTTGTTTCAAGGTCTGTGAGAATTTTAAAAAATGAGGGTGAGAATAGATAGTTGCAGCTGGTGCCAGAGTGTGTCTGGGGGAAAAAATCTGAAGCAAGAGAAACATTGTTTGGGTATTTTAACCCTCACCCCTGCAAATACACACACACACACACACACACACACACACACAAAGAAATACTGCAGTTTCCTGATACATTTGCCCCATATGGAAGAGTCCTTGGCCTCTAATTAGAAATTATCAAAAAGAAGCAAAGGACATGGCTGGTGAAGAGCAGACATTGTGGCAGGGTTGACAGGCACCCTTGAGATGTTGGCTATAGTTGTTGGGGGGAGGGTTTGAGGATTTTCTGTAAACTATCTTACAGCACATTTATACTCTGCACACAGAATGCCAAGAGAGGGCAATGCAGTTACTTTCAGAAATGATGATCCAGAACCATGCTCCAACTGTACTCCAATGTATTATTCTGGAATATCTTAACTTCAAATTACCATATGACAACAGCAGATGTTTAATGGCATCAGGGGTGGGGTGGGGAGTCTGGAACAGATGTCAGTGGAATAGCTTCAACCATTAAAAAACCTGTCATTAAAAAAGATTTTTTAAAAATAAAATAAACCTAGCACTGGACTGCCATAGTGTTGCACATGAGTAAACACAGAGACACCTTCAGCTACCCTCATAAACAAACTGATCTACATTGTTCAAAAGGCTTCACACAGCACTTTCTACATTTTCACTTCCCTGTTCCTTCTCTCTCCTGACAGCTAGATAATTTCAGCCATGCAAATTTATGATTAGGGGAAGAAGTCAAGCTTTCTCTTTTATAGCTACAAATCACAGAAGATGAAGCTTCATCATTTCTGAGGCAGTCTACCATTTCAGTTACTGAAAAGATGAAATGTGCTTTCGTTACAAATTTATGTGGCCTTTTCACTCACATAAAAGGTTGACCAGGCACAATAAGGATCTACTGATAGCTCATTAGGCATATTGATGAAAACCTGCGGTGTCCCTACAAATATAAATGAAACAGTCACTCTTGACTGACTGCTGATACTGTGGAGATTATCAGATGCAAAAAAACAACCCCCCCCCAAAAAAAGCACAACCAGGGAGGTTGGGAGGAAGACGCCACTGTACCGCTACAGGCTGGTGATACTGCATGGTGCCATCTTCCTCTCGTTCTTCACTCATTCTCCCTCCGTGCTGGAGGAACAAAAAAGGCACCACTTTTTATTTATGGAAACTTCTGTCAATAAAAAGCTGCACATTTTTTGTCCCTCCAGCACAGAGGAAGCATGGAGGAAGGACGGGAGGAGGATGGTGCGTGCGGTATTGTCTGCTGGAAGTGGGACAGTGGCATTCTCCTTCCAGCCTCTCTGGTTGTTGTTTTTTAAAGAGCATCTGATAAAGTCCTATATTTAGTCCTCTTTTTTCAGGATGTTTATATCAGAGATGTGCTTATTATGCCAAAAGTGATGTTCACAGACAGTTTAGGTACCAATGGATGGAAAAATCTAGCTAACACTAGCTATACACATCGTAATATACACCATTATCTACATATATAAAACACTTCGGTATGTTTCCACTAGGAAACATGTCAAGAGTATGATCATTTGATGAACTAATATATAACCTTTCAAATCAACTATAATGGCTAGTTTCATGCTGAGAGCCCCACCACCACTGCCATGCAACCACACATACACACAGAAATACGCACAATGCTTCACACACACATGTCATGAGTGCCAGGACATGAGAGCTCCTCTGCAATTATGGAATTGTGTGTACATACACATGATCCACACCTCTCCCCACATGCTACACGCCCCACATCACACATATACACAACCATGCTAAACACATACACCACACATGCCAGGATGTGAGAGCCCCTCCACTGACATGTCTAGAAAGCACTTGAAGCTTTCCACATGTTTCCACCCCAAGGCCCAGGGCCAAGGAGCAGCTACAGACACCACAGGAGGCCTGAGACCCAGCTACAGACACCACAGGAGGCCCAAGGCCTGAGGCCCAGCTATAAACAGCAAAGAAGGCCCAAGGCCCAGCTACCGACAGCACAGAAGACCCAAGGCTTGAGGCCCAGCTACAGACAGCACAGAAGTTTCGAGGCCCAACTACAGATAGCACAGAAGGCCGCAGGTGCAGCTACAGATGGTCCAAGGCCCTAACCCAAAAGCAAGGAGCAGCTACAGGCAGCACAGAAAACCATGTTGTGGTGGCCAAGACTGAGGGCTGGATGTCGCTCTTAAATAGTAGTCCTCCCCCCCTGGCTGCTTCAGGTGTGCTGCATGATTGCTGCCAGCTACATCTGATAGCGTGGCCCTGGTTCTTCCAAGAATCCCACAGCCAGGGCCTGAGTCTGCAAAGAGGCTGTGCAGCCAGCGGTCTAGTCCTTCGAGGAGATGCAGATCCTGACACCTAAGCAGCCAATTAGCACACTGAAAACAGCAACATACCTAAGGAAGTAGCTGGAAGCATCATTTTTGATTTATCAAGTGTGCACCTTTTTGCTGTGCTGAGGCAGCCAAAGAGCTTTTCATAAGCAGAATGTTGCAATGGTGCACCTTTGATTTACAAGTACAAAAAATAATATTGTGCAGCAGCTACAACACGTGTGGAGAATCAAAACACACTGTACTCTCAGCCACCATCTTGATTAGCAAGCATGGCTGCATGTCCAGTTCAAATGCGGGTAGCTTTGCATACAATAGATTTTGCCAAAAGACTGTGGAGACAAATGAGCACTGCTGTGAATTTGCAGTCATGTGTGTCAATCTGCATTATATCTTGTCATCTAAACAAGCCCTAGGAACTTAGGGGAAAATGGTGGCTTCCTTACATGCTATGTTTTAATATAGCATATAGTTTCTCCTTCAGACACCACACTCTTATACCCTCCAACTGTCCTGAATTAGCAGTGGCAGTCCTGATTAATCTTCTGTTGTCCCACTTTTTATCCTGCTTTTAAAATTCCCAGTTTTTCTTTTGTCCTCCCACTCTCTCCCTTTGTCCTTAGCTTACTTCAGTTGCTGCAAACTGAATCCAAAACACAATACCGGTAGTTTCCTCTCAATTAACTCAGCAGGGGGAAAGCAGAGAGGGGGCAGAACCTTGCCCTTCCAACAGCAAAAGCAAAAGCAAAATGCTGCAGCCCTCCTAGCTAGTCTGTTCTTCCTCATTAATAATTTTGGCCATCTTGACCACACTCTGATGATGCTTGGCCACATGTATCCTGGTTTCCATCTGTGAAATGTTGTAGGGTATGCACCCCACACATACTAAACCATCCAAGGTCCTTACAAGGAGGGTTAACAATATTGTTTTCTTCGCAGTATTGAGGGCATGCAAAAACACATCCTGTTGTAATTGTGAGATTACAGTATGAATGGGCGGTCTTCAGTGAGAAAATATCCAGGCGAGAATGCAACATTAAAGCACGGGATGCTCTTTTTATGAACTTTCCTGTCTAATTTCAACATTTTAAGGTTTGTTTCAGTGCTTTTGTGTTCATTCACTTTGTTAATTAAGTTTGTTATTATTATTATTTTCATGTGTGTTTGCATCGTCTCACGAGAGCCATGGAAATCTCACCCACGCTAAATCATGGAAGAAAACTCCCATTCTTAAAGCACTAGTGGTCGTTGTGAGATAATTTCATGGTGGTTCTTTCATGTAATTACAGTGATGTGCGATAGTGTAATAATACTGCAATACTCCCATTTCCCCCACTCACAGAATTACATCATTTTTACACACTAGTCTGATAACGTCCTGATAAGACAATGGCTAAGTTACCTGCTGCACTTGTCTTTAAACTCAGTTCCTGTTCTCTGTGATTTCATATACCATACAGCTAGTGTTCTAGGCAGCCCTTTGGTTTAAGAAAATGCATACCCTGTTTCTGATGTTTAGTTTCATCTACACCTAGGTTACAACCTTTTAAAAAAGTTATTTGTGCTTTTTCATTTCAAAGTGGCCTAGCAAAAGTAGTGTTTCCTCTCCTCCACATTTCTTTATGAAACTTGTATGAATGTCATGTCATGGCTAGTCCCAATATGTAGCTTTCCCTTGTCCTGCTTTTACATTTAGAATATAAATAATCACAGAGAAAGAATCCCTGTAGCTATGAAGGAAGGAATGGATATGGGATGAATGCAAATTACCCACACTTGCTTACAGCCAGTTTCCATTGGCAAGGGCAAGGAGTGCAGCTTTTCTTGCACTGTAAAATATTCATGATTTGATTGAATTGACATGTTATAGTCTGAGACAGGACTGGGAAACATGCAGCCCTCCAGATGTTGTTGGGCTGCAGGTTCCAGCAGCTCTAGCCAATACAGCCAGTGGTGAGGTATGCTGGGATTGCAATCCAACACCAGGAGGGTCATATAATTCCCATTCACTCCTCTACAAAGAATTGAACATGCATAGCACAGCTCTAGAAAGGGTTTTTCAAGTCCCAAAGCAGGACAGCCAATATCACAGTAACATCCAAGCAAAGGCACTGAGTAGTTTTGACTGCCCATTTAAAGTTTATTAATAATGAAGCAAACCTGACCGTACTAGAGAGGGAGTTTCCTAGCTGAGATACTACTACAGAAAAGCCACATCTCATGTACTCACAAACCTAGCCTCTGTAGGTGGTGAAAATTAACAGCATTGATTAAAGACTGTGTGCTTGTCTACACTGGCCAATTAATCTGGGGCCAGTCCAGAGCATCATGCCCCAGACTGCCCACAGATCGATCACAATGGTTGCCACACACATTGGGCTGAATCTGGTGTGACAGCATGTCATTGTCCACATAGGTTGGCCAGGCCAACACTGCATTGGTCCTACTGGCCTGTGTGACCTTTCCAGCCCCCATAAATGAGCTTAACAAGGTCAAGGTGATCAGGAGCAAACTTCAAAACACCAACCCCACTTTACTTTGTGGCTTAGCCTGGCTGCCTTTGCCCTTTGTTCCTCCCACCTTTACTTTATAAGGTTTGTTTAGTTCCACCTTTGAACCAGGGATACTACTTTTATTTGAATGTGTGGAGTGTGTTTTAGTAGCTTGCCTTTACATGTATATAATAGATAGGAATGGAGAGAGTCTGTGTTTCAGTTAACAAGAAGGATAACTTTCTTGAAGGGAATGAATAACAGTAACGTGGAATCTTATTTAGAACAATGCTTAAACCTTTATAATGTTATCCTTTATTCCCCAGACTCATTCACTCTTTGTCCACCCACTCCTCTAATTCAAACTATTAACCTCTGCACACAATTTTACCACATCCAAGCCTCTCTTATTCAGCATACACAGAGACCCCTCTGCTCCACATAACTGTCATCAACTGATCTCTGTTCTTAACTGAGCTTCACTCAAATTGTCATGCAAACTTCAAACACACAGAAGCCGCTCCAATTTCAGCTTCCTGCCATAGGATTGGCTCCTAGAACACACTTCTCCTATTGAATGTGAGGTCACTCCAGATTTTTCGGGAAACCCTGGAGTTTCCCTGACTTTGCTTAGTTTGAAGCGAAATGGGGTTAAAGGCAAAAAATAAAAAAAATAAAATAAAAATGTGGTTCCTCCCTGGAACCTACATTGTCTGGGCTCCCACCACTGTATTCAGGGTGAGTCCACATTTTTTTGCTGGTGTAGACAAGCCCTATGACTAGACTCTTAATAGGAGGAGGCAGATATATTGGCTCCAAGTCTTTTAGAACATTGTAGGTCAAAACCAGCACTCCCAAGTGGCCTCAGGAATAATTTGGAAACTAATGTACAGTTGCCCCTCGACATTCGCGGCTTTCACATTCGCGGCTTTGATTATTCGCGGTTTAGCCCCAGCCCCTTAGAGGAGGCTGCCGAGAGGCGGGACAACCTCCTGTCTGCACCTTCTCCGGCCTTCCAAAGGCGGCTCCGTGGCTTCAAAGCCCCAGAGTCTGCTCAGGAAGGCTGGGGGGTGGGGCGGGCAGCCTCCCTCCCTCCGACTTTCCCGGCCTTCCTAAAGGGACTCTGAGGCTTCTAAGACCTGGAGTCCCCTCAGGAAGGCCAGGGAGAGGCTGGGCAGCTTCCCTCCCGCCCACCTGCTGCCTTCCCCAGCCTTCCTAAGCGGGCTCTGGGGCTCCAAACCCCGGAGTCCACTCAGAAAGCCTCCTCCCCACCTGCCCGCTGCCTTCCCCAGCCTTCCTGAGGGGTTTCCAAGGCTTCTGAGCCCCGGAGTCCACTCAGGAAGGCTGGATAGAGGAAGGCAGACACCTGCCCGCTGCCTTCCCCGGCCTTTTTAAGCGGGCTCCGGGGCTCCAAAGCCCCGGTGTCCGCTTCGGAAGGCCGTAGAGAGACAGCGCAGCCTCCTCCCCACCCGCCCGCTCACCTGCCCGCCCACCCACTGCTCTCCCTGGCCTTCCGAAGCGGGCTCCGGGGCTCCAAAGCCCCAGCGCTCACTTCAGAAGGCTGGGGGGTGGCAGTGCAGCCTCCTCCCCACCCGCCTGGTCACCCACCCGCCCGCCCGCCCGCTGCTCCCCCTGGCCTTCCGAAGCTGGCGCCGGGGCTCCAAAGCCCCAGCGCTCGCTTCGGAAGGCCGGGGGGAGCCAGCGCAGCCTCCTCCCCACCCGCCCGGCCACCCACCCGCCCACCCGCTGCTCCCCCCGGCCTTCCGAAGCGGGCGCCGGGCTCCGAAGCCCCAGCGCTTGCTCCGGAAGGCCGGGGGGAGCCAGTGCAGCCTCCTCCCCACCCGCCCGGCCACCCACCCGCCCACCCACTGCTCCCCCCGGCCTTCCGAAGCGGGCTCCGGGCTCCGAAGCCCCAGCGCTTGCTTCGGAAGGCCGGGGGGAGCCAGTGCAGCCTCCTCCCCAGCCGCCCGGCCAGCCACCCGCCCACCCGCCAGCTGCTTCCCCCGGCCTTCCGAATCAGGTGCTGGGGCTCCAAAGCCCCAGCGCTCGCTTAGGAAGGCTGGGGGGAGGCAGCGCAGCCTCCTCCCCACCCACCCGCCTGCTCACCCGCCTGCTGCCATTCCGGCCTTCCTAAGTGGGCTCCAGGTATTCTAAGGCCCGGAGTCCCCTCAGGAAGGCTTGCGGAGAGGCCAGCCAGGCTGGCCAGACACCCTCCTGCCGCCTCCCTCCCTCGGGGGGGGGGTTGCGGGAGCAGTTGTTATTCGCGGTTTTTCCACATTTGCGGGGGTCTCAAGAACGTAACCCGCGCGAATGTGGAGGGACGACTGTAGTTGGTTCAAGGCTAGTGTTACATCACTTCTAAAATTCACCTCTAAAGAACTAACAAATTTCTGAACATTTTTTCCAGACTGCCTCATTGATATACCTATAAGTAGGGTTGTCAGTTCAGGATCATCTCAGGCCCTGGGGTTTCCAGGCCAAAACCTGAGACCTAAGGATGGCCCCTGGTGATGTTATTAAGGGTTATGCATTTAGTACCAACCCTAGTTGCCCACAGTTTGTCATTTAAACACACACATGTACGTACATATGTATGTACTTACATGCAAAATGTATTTTCCTGTTTGGAACTAAAGGCAGATATCTTAAGCAAAGGGGCTGTCCTAGCTCAAGGTGAAATGAAGGTATTATTCCTTTTCGCTTACTTAAGGAGATGGCATAAGGACCATGTAATCTAGATTACTCCCTTCTAGCCAAAAGGTGGATACAGAGTAGAGTGGAGGTGAGCCCTGGTGCTGCAACTGGGAGGGAAGAAGGAAATTAAGGAAGTAAATCCATAGACACCCCCCCCCCTGAAGAGTCTTTTAAAGTTGCAGCATCCAATCAATTAAGCCTTCACAATTGTAGCAAGCTGGTACTCTGATGATGATTTGTAGGTTGGGAAACTGCCCTTTCCTCTTGTCTGGAAACCAGCCTACCAAAACTAGAGGGTTTACATCCTTGTCTCCTGCCTGGAGATGACCTACAAAAACTAGAGACTCTGGCCAGGTCCTGAGATCTGGAACCTCACCTATAAGTATACAGTACTTTCATAACATACCAATATCTCACAGGAAAGCTTTATATAGTAGACCTGGAAAGGGACTATTTATCTTCAGTTTTGTATACCATGCTTCAAACAATTGGTGTGCAGGGACATTAATAATAAGATTTATTTTTTAAAAAATGAAAAGCACAGCACAATAGGGTTCCCATTGGTCCCCCAAAAATAGCATCAATGTGGTCTAAATGTGCAATTGAGCCCTGAGAATTAGACAATAAGAAGAGAACAGTATAGGTTGTCCCCATAGCCATGGGGGATACATTTCCAGACTTATCATAGACATGCAAAACTGTGTATAATAGCAAACCACCATAGAATGGGGACCTAGAAAATGCCTAGAGAGGGTGCCTCTTTAGGCATGTGGCGTGGCTCAGGGGTCAACTTCCGGCAGACATAGACCATAGAGTTGCACTGGAGAGCCTCCTGAAGTAAGGCACTGATCCCACATAAACAAGGGGTGACCTGTAGTTCCAGTTGTTAAAAAAAAATTGCAACCGATTTAACTTCAGGGTTTTATTTCATCTGAATAGAGAACTCTTTCTACCATTATTGCACAGAGGAGAAACACTTCAGGTTTGTATCAGGCTGTAACTTGCTTAGTTAACACAATTAACCAAGAGTGGCTTTAGTTAGTGAGCAAGTCTGTATAATTTTAAAACTTTAGAAAAGCAAGGATTTTTGTTCTAATTCTAATACAACCCACAAGCACAATAGTAACTGAAGCGCCTTTAAAAATATACTCAGCAAAATGAATGTAGATTTTAAATATGTGCTTTGCAATAGTTATTCCAGATAAAACCAGTCTGATTAGAATAAAATATTCAAAAACACGTTTCAGTTTATTTAATATACTTTTTTCTAATTAAGATTGCTGAGTACGAATAAATCTATTTCCCAACAACAAAGATTCACATTCATTATTTGATAATCTGTGCCTGCACAAATTAGTATTGATAATTGTCTGTCAGACATAAGGAGCAAAACTGGTTTTGCTGAAAAGTCATTAACACCAAATCATAAATAAATTTTGTTGGGGTTTTTTTCTTCAGATTTTCACTGGTCCAAAATTGCATTGCAGGGCTCTATGATGAACATCTTCAAAACTGAACATATCTTTATTTTGCATGGACAAAATTCTGTTATGTATTTAATACAGATCAAATTAAGTAACTTGCCTAGTCTCATTTAGTTTTGATTTTAATATTGGCAGTGAACTGTCTTGTGATACCTAAAATACATATTAGATAAAACAAGCCTTTTTTCATTAGGCTACTGGCTAACTTTAGCTTACTTAAGCATCCAAACTGGAGCTCGGAAAAGTTATTTTCTTTGACCAACATCTTCCACCACAACATTCCCCATCCAGCATGGCCACCCCAAAAATAACTTTTCTGAAGTGTGACTCACATAGATCTACATGACGTTAACAGATTTGCAAGTCAGCAACATATTCTCTGAGATTTTAGGGTCAAAGACTGATACCTGGGGGTGGGTCCTTATGATGTTACTGAAGATTATTAGATGTGAGGGAACACACCAAAAAATTGCATTCCCAACCATGCCAGTAGCCTTAGAAGGAGCCTACATCCTTCTGCCATTCTGGGGGCATAGCACTGCCATGGACAAAGCTTCTCTTTTCTATTGATGGGGACAAGCTGCTAATAGAAAGGGTAACTTTACTCATGGCTGCGCTACCTTCCTGGAACACTGGAGGACAACGTCAGAGATTATCAGACGGGAACAAAAAAAGCATTCCCATCTTGCAATCTCCTCTACCGCCCCTCTCCCATCCCTGTAACAGGGAAAAAAAGTTTTCAGACCTACCTTAATCGTGTGTCATTTCCTCAGCAGGGCAGCCCAGGAGTGAATGGAGCTTGAACAGAGCTCCTTTCACTTCCTGGTTTCAAATCTCAGCCATTCTCACGATAAGATGAGAGCGTGGGAAATTCAAACGTAAAAAGTAAAATAAAAGAAAAAATGTTACACCAAGCACCTAAACATACTTAAAACATAACAAGTAACCCAGGGATGGTACAAAAATGTGTGTCACTTACCTTGATATCCCATTCTCACCCAGAAGTGTTCTGGTATGGACCTCCCATTGACACTGGCATCATGCCAGCATAACGGGGCACCTTTTCAGATGCAGGACATTCTGTGACAGAAACGGAACGGGGGATCTATTGACAGCTTAGCCCATCAATAAAAAGCAGCGCTGGCAGAATGGCAGCAGCACGGGTGCATTACAAGATGGGAACAGTGTCGTCTGAAAAGGGAGCCCTTTAGCAATCTCCTGGCTTTGTGATAACACCATATTTAGCACGTCTGATGATCTCTATTATCTGATAATCTTGCCCCTTCCTGTTCTTCTAGCAATATTTTGATGCAGTTTTTGCCCTGTCTTATAATCTCTACCGTAATAGGCCTTTGTGATGTCATAAGGAAGGGTGCTTGTGATGACCTAGGAGTGAGGCAGAGAGTGTTGGCCAGAAGAAAAGAACAGCTTCTGGTTCAGCTGATTGTGAAAATGAGCATAAGGATGGTCTAGGTAAATGGGTCCAGAATTTCAATAAACCCCAGTAATCAATAATATCACAAAATGATTTTTTGGGGTGGGGTATTTGTACAGGCACAATATACATCCAGTAGATGCAGTAGCTGCTGCCATTCCTGCTACGTTTTACATCCTGTGTGGCCTCGCCTACAGCACACATATCATGTGAAGAGTTTCTCCTGGGTCCTGGGGTTTTCAAAAGGCTAACCACTAGCTCACAGGGTGTGTTTTTTTTCCCCAGGCCTAATGCTGTTGCTACCAGGACTCATAGAACAAGGCAGTTCTACTTCTGCCACTTTCTCTCTGACCTGAAGATATCTGAAGCCATATTCAAGCATTACTCATCTCATTTTCTTCTATATGCAAACAGGAAAAAGTCCCCATGGGGCATGATTGGCTAATTTGGGCAGTTAGCCTCCCTGGTACTGTTTTAGGCCCAGTGAGTGCCATGCTCCCCAGTGGTGGCACTAGGGGTGTGTGGAAAGGCTGAACTGCAGCAGATGACAATGTTGGTGGGAGGGGTGACACCGACCTTAGTAATGCCACAGATACTCCCCCTTGAGAGCTCTCCTGAAGAAGAGGAAGAAGAAACAACTGCCAGTGGAAGAGACTCAGCAGATGCCTGAAGACCAACTGAGCCTGTCTTGTATTCAACAGGTCAGTTCAGGATCAGAACAGCAGGAGGAGGATAGCACCACCTCAAGCCCCAGAAAAAGGTGGGAGGCTCAAGCATCTGGTCCAGACTCTTCTCCTCAGAGACATAGGACATTTTCAGGCACGTCTTACCGTGCAAGAAGACTCCGGGAGAGGTATGTGGCTATCCCACGGCAGGGGGTCCTTTTCGGATGCCATCGTCCCTCTCACTGCATCGTCCATGACAGTTCTGGGTCCCATCTACAGCAATCGTGCCATTTTTTAATCACGGACAACTTCCGTGAGTAAAAAATGGCATGGTTGCTGTAGATGGGTCCCAGAACTGTCACGGACGATGCCGCGAGAGGGATGGCAGTGTCCAAAAAGGACCCCCTGCCATGGGATAGCCGTGTACCTCTCCCAGAGTCTTCTTGTGTGGTAAGACATGTCTGAAAATGTCCCTAGTCTCAGGAACAGCACAATTGAAGGATGTTGCCATTAAATATAGCTGGGAATTTGGGAATACCCAGACGTCTCTGTGTATAAACGTCAGATAAGTACACCAGCTCATTGTTGAGAGCAGCTCCTGGTGTGGTTCCCTTTTCCTGGCAGATGTATGTTTCCTAGATTACTACATGACTTGACTACAGATAATTCATGAACTTCTGGCTCTGTTCAATGGCATTTTTGACCTTGCTTTATCTCTTGCTACTGACAATGGGCCCATCTATATGAGGCAAAAAAGGAGAAAAGAACTCAGTGCCTTGTAGTAATGGCATAAGTTTCACATGCAAGATGACAGCCACAAGTACTTTACATACTTGTATTTGTACTTGCCTCAATTTGCCACTGCTGGACTTTAAAAACAAAAAAAAACAAAAAAACAACCACATATCAATGTCTAAGGTACACTAGAGCTATTTTTCAATTTAACAGGAAAGAAAAAAAAAACCCTACCCTGCTTTATTGTCTTAGCTATCACTTGCTAAGGTGAAAATCCAACATGGTGGTAGTAGGTGCTTGCTCTGTTAGCAAGACCCGCCCCCACCTCACCCAGCCAGCTTTGCATTTCCTCTCCTATGGGAAACGAGTAGGAATGTGCACCCCCTCGCTGTTTTTTTAAAAACTACAGGGAAAGCTGTGACGGCTTTTCTTTCCTGAAGTGTTTTTGCCATTTTGCCCCCCCCCCCCCGCTTCCAAATACAATGGATTGATGCAGGATCCCATTTAGACTGGTCGTATTCCCAGAGAATTCCCTGAGGGCTATTTTCCCCATTTAGACAAACCCAATGTGTCTTTCTGATACTGAAACTTGGCTTTCTTCTGATCACAGCTTATAGACTCTGGACACCTAAACTTCATCAAAGCAAGACAGTAGGATTTTTTTTTTTCAAAATCAGAATAATTGGAAGATAAGTGTGGCCTCTCCAAGGTGCCAGGGGTGTGTGTGCCACCCGTCAACCCCCAAGAAAAATTATCCAGTTTAGATATTTGTTGGTCCTTGATAAAGACTATCATTAATGGCCATCATCACAACTGAAGAGTAGGAACAGGCAGCAGCAAAATCCCTAGGGCATGAACCTATGGATGGCCCAGATCTGAGGCCCTGGATAGTGAAAAAACACATGCATCACACAATATTTTTTGGTATCTCAACAGAACAGAGAGTGGCCATAATGTCTGTTACTAAATCTCAGCATACCCACCTGCTGTGCCATTCCTAACACAGGAGAGGGAAGAAATGTCTTATCTAACCACACACACACTCACACTGATAAGGGGGGTTGAGTGTCTTCTGCATGTGTGTCAGGAGATTAGATTGTGCTGGAACTGGATCTGTAAAACAAACAGGGACCTGACTTTTCTTTCTGCAGGAAATCCTATCGCATTATGGTTTCCCCTCAATCTGATGAGGAACAGGAATCTATTGGAGTCTTAATGCTATACACCCCCAGCCTCATGCTCAGCCTACTGTATATATATTTGTTAAAAAAGGATTTATCACAGCAGTCCTGTAAATCCAATGACCTTCTTCCAAGGAAACCCAACCAAGAGTAAAAACATCTGCACTGATGCAAGTCGTACCCGCTCAGGAGAGTATGATGGAAAGGGCATGATAATATGTATGTACCTGAACATAATCTTTTCAACTCTACATTGAAAGGGGTATAAATCATCAGACTTAGATTGTTAATGTCTTGTAGCCCTTTCAGAATAATGCTACATGAATTTTCTTATATTACTTCTCTTCTTGGGATGAATCAGTGAATTTTGCTATGGGCAGTCTATTCAGTCTACCAATAAATGCTCTAAAAAGTTGGCACTAATAGGCAGAAGATGGTATAAAAGTCATCCAAACAGGAATTAATATTGTTGAAGAGAATTATAGTAAAGAATTTATGTTAAGCTTTGAAATTATTTTAATAGAAATATTGCTAAGTTTGTGGTAATATTATGTATTTTGGTAAGCAGTATGGATTGGATATTATAACGTATGTATACAAAACCAGTTAAAAAATACAAAAAAAGTCATCCAAACAGCACATGAGAAAAAACCCTACTGACATGCTTCTATCTTGTCCTTTTTTCTGAAGCAACAAGATCAGCAGCATGAAAACCATTACCAAACCAAACCATCACTTTATCATAGGTGGTTTCAGACAGTTCTGTAAACTTTTGACATATGGCATCTACTTTGTGCAAGTCAGCACTTTATGTGCAGCAGAATAACACATAGATGAACAGAAGGGACTAGTAGCTATTACAGATGACTGGAAGTTCTGTACCAGACAAAGAAGGAGCTGGGTAATTTTAGGTTATAGAAAATATTATTCTTCTACATACACATAAAGAACATGTGCAAAGCAATGAACAAGCTTTTAAAATGTATCTACTTGGGTCTGGAGTACAGGTTGGAAAAGTTTCTTTTTTGGACTGCAACTACCAAAATCCCTCAGCCAACACAACTAACATATTATCCCCAGAAAGGTAAATGTTCATAGTTCTCATTCAGAGTTGCCCTCTCATAAATAGAAAGGCTCCTCCAATTAAGGAAAGGGACTCAGATGCAAATAGAAAGGTTCCCCCAATTAAGGGAAGGGACTCAGATGCATTGGAAACTGGCATGCGGGGGGTTGGAGTAAGGGAGAGGATTGTTAATTTTTGGCAGTTCAGTTCCACTAGTTTCCCAACACTCCACAACAGATACTGAGGGGGGTAGAAAGGATATCAGGGAAATCACCTCCACTCTTCCACCAGTGAGAGTATCCTGCAAGCAGAACTCCACTCATGGGTACTTGGAATCCATGCCAATTTATATAACATAGCAGAGACTCTGAGTGAGTCCCCTATTCTCAATGGGAGAAGTGACTGTAGGAGGAAATGGAGCATGACTCCACTGCAGAGCTACAGTTCTTCCCCATGGCTTAATACAGTAGATTCCTAACTCTATGTGACAGCACATTTATGCATGGGTCTCTGAAATGATGATGAACTATTTACATTAAGCATTCATATAGAAACTGTGTACACAGTGTCTCATAGTCCTTGCCTCATTCATCCTCTTCACAATAAAGTAAGATGTTCTCTCATATAAATGCTGCTTCTGCTAAGCAGAGATTAGAAGAAAAGACAAAGTGACCTAACTTCATAGTCCATCTCAATACATATAGGGAGTCCTGTCTGGAAGCCGGTGGCTGTTTAAAGTTGTACTCACAACCATTGGAAGGGCTTTGTTTTGTTTTACATCAGGGTGACCATGTGCAGGGCAGGCACCGCATGAGGCCATTGCTGCAGTCCGTTGGCCCCTCCTGGACCTACCCAATCATAAAGAAATCAGCCACTTCATTTTCAATTTTTACTCCTTCAGAATGGTTCTATGAATGACAATGTTGCATTAAAACAAAGTGCAAGACAAAGTAGTGTGTCCTTGCTGTACCTTGTTTTGTCCTCCAAACCCCAAAAAGCAAAACAAAACACAAAATTGGACATCCAACAGCTTTGAGGCTTCCTTCTTGTGTTTGGGGCTGGTTCTCAAGGTAGGAAATCCCCACCCACACTGCCAATCCTGTGCCCATCCTACTTTAAACAACCAAATCTCAAATTGCTTTTGAATTTCCTTTGGATTTTATGTGACCAGTTGAAGCCAAGATAATTTGGGAGAGCAAGTACAAACACTTGCAGCATGAAAAAGCCAGTAGAATTTGCATTACTACTGACTGTGGTGCATCTTGTCTGAAAAATGCTGCAAGTCTATCTCTATTTGTTTGGAGCTGCCATGATTTTCATAGCTCTGCCCCAGGGAATCCTACCTCCCAAATCAATTAGATTTTAAATATAATAAGCTGTTGGAATTTTCCCCCTTCCCCCAATTTTTATGCACAATAATCATTCTCTTGCTAGCTGAAGCTCAGCTTTATAGAATCATAGACCTGGAATGGATAGCAAGGACCATCTAGTCTAATCTCCTGGCATGCAGGATTCTACAAATAAAGCATCTATGCGAAGTGGCCATCTATTCTCTGTTTAAAAACCTGTAATGAAGGACAGTCCTCCACCTTGCCCAGTAGGCTATTTTACTGTTGAACATTAATGTCAGGAAGTCCATGGCATCCAAAAAGAGGTTCTGCTCAAACTTTTTCATAAAACCTCTACATTATTTATGCCCTTTACTTTATGGCGAAGCCAAAAAGTATGTAACTGATCACACAGAAACTAGCGTAAAAGGATTACCTGAAAGCATTTTTCCTTCTTGTTTTCTATTTTTGTTGGCCCTGCATGATCCACCAAATCATGGTTAAGGAACATTTAGCTTTCCAGTTGTTGCTCTTATAATGCCTGAGCACCATCTATATGGATATGGCTGATAGGTGCTGCAGCCTGAGAGCATCTGGAAGGCCATATCTTCCACACTTCTGCTCTAAACTATGCCAAAGGGCTACTGGACTTTGTCCTTACTCCCACCCCACATCCTTATTGCATTGATGACTGTTGAAGCATGTCAGCATTTGTGGTTGTTCAAGGCTATCCTGATTTATCTAGACTCTCATATGCGCACATATTCTCAACTGCTCTGTGAATAATTGCACCGATGCCCAGTACATCTATGAGCCAGTGAGGTGTAGCGGTTTGAGCATTGGGCTAAAACTGGGGACCAGAATTCAAATCCCTGCTCAGCTCTGGAAACCCACTGGGTGATCTTGGGCAAATCACATTCTCTCAGCCATAGAGGAAGGCAATGACAAATACCCTCTGACCAAGCCTTGCCAAGAAAATCCTGTAATAGGGTCACCTTAGGGTCACTACAAGTCAGAAGTAACTTGAAGGCACACAACAACAGTACATCATGTGCCATCATGCACCTATAGCTTGACATAATTTCATTCCAACATGTCTTTATTTAACCTCCTCTGATATTTTGTAGAACGTATGGAGTTCTATCTGACTGTGTACTGAAGAACTCAACATTTGCAAATTAAATTATTTTCTGTAAGATATCCACTTACTGCTTATTTTATTTAATAAGACTGATTTATCACTAGCCTTACCTACTATCACCCTATTTTTATTTAAAAATTTGGAGAAAGGAGCTGTCATTTGTTGAGGGCTACTACATTCACAGTGTGATCTGTGAAACACCAGTACAATCAAACAAAACAACACCAGTGATGATAATGACAAGGATGATAATTTCAGTCAGTATCAAGGGAAAGCTGCAATCACATCCCTGGTGAAAAATCTGCAGGTATTCCTTCATCTAGGTTGGCAAACAAAAAAATAAAATTAGTTATGAATAATAAAACACCACCAAAATGATGGTGACAAAGAAATATAAAGTTCACATATTAAAAACAAAACTGGGTAGGCTGAAAAATCAGTTGTCACATCTGAAATAAATAGTGCCACAAGATCACGTCCTATCCAAAGTTTCACTATTTGCTTACAATGGCAATTTGCTCACACTGCTTTAAAAGAAATATTCAGTATCATTCTGTATAATTAACTATGATAGAGCTTTCTTCTCAGCTGAGCTGTATGAGATAAGTACTAACTGTATATGTATGTATTCAGAAATAATGAGGCCAACAGGACTTACTGCCAAGTAAGTGTATCATTAACACAAAGGACTTGCAAGCTTTAGATTAAAGATAAGGTTTTTATTCAGTTCTAGGTGCAATAACACAAGTTGGCTCTTAGCAAGCAGCTGTAAGAGAACGGTCCTACCACAAGTTTCCTGCCTCCTTCTTAGGCTCTGTGTATCTCTACTTAGTTCCATTACTCATGATACAAAGCAGTCTTAGGCACACTTGTAAGGGCTTATCTACATGAGCTATATACCCTGGCTTGCCCCCCCCCCCGCATCTCAGAGCCCCAAGTCCATATGACAAAGTGCATTTGCCCCATTCTGCCCCCAAGCGTTCCTCACCGCCCCTGAGACAGATCATGCTGGGATAGGGCCTGATTTTCTATCTATCTATCTATCTATCTATCTATCTATCTAAAACTACTGGTGTGTTGCCTTTCCCAGTGTGCTGATTGGCTGCTCAGGAAACAAACCCAACCAATCACCACCAACATGCAAATTCCCTCTCTGCCTCATGATCCACTCCTGCCACTTAATCTGCATCTACACCCCAATCCTCACTAGGGTCCCAGGCTGCGACGGGACCCAGACAGTCAACGTGCAGTGGCAGCAGGCTGCTGCTGCAGCAGCAACAGGACCCAGACAGTCAACTGGCAGCAGTGGTGGGCTGCCTACAGTGGGACCCAGGCAGTCAATCAGTGGCAGCAGCAGCAGGGTAACAGAGCAAGTCACCCTAAGCAATTCCAGGAAAAGTGTGGAATGCTGAGAAGGGGGAGAAGGAATTTAAAAATCCACCAGCCTACCTTATAGGGTTGTTGTGAGGCATACCAGGTGTTTTGGGGGGAGGTTTTTAATGGCATATGTTACACCAGGTACAGCTAGTTATAACATAATACTCAGTTTAATTCAGTACCAGTGGCCCAAACTAGTAAGATTTTCACACTATACTGTTATAGTGTTACTATTCCACTTTATTTGCTCTGGCTGCCTCCTGTTTTATGCTGGGATTTGAAGTTTAGGCAGGGGCATTTTCAACTCTCAGCCAGAGAGCTCTTAGGCCTCACTAAACTACAAACCCCAGAATTCCACAGGAGGAAGCCAGAGCAGTTAAAGTGGAATAGTAACACTGTAACAGTGTAGTGTGAAAATCTCCTTGATCAGCAGGCCAGCAGGCCCACCCTCACTACTGCTGCTGCCAGTCACCTTTACTCTTCCAGGTCTGGGTGGCAGTCCTGTAGCATAGGACCAAGGCTGGTCACATGCAGGGGGTTTGTCAGATTGTGGAGCAAGCTTCCTCTGGACCCAGAGAAGCAAAGAAAATGGCAGTGGCAGCTGCAGTGATGGCCCAACATTCCTGTGTGGATTCCAGCTTGTTTCCTCCAGGTAGCGAGGGCAGATTGGGCCACCTCCGAAGCTAGGATGTGCTGGAGGGGAGCTGGCATATCCTGGCTGGGGTAGATAAGCCCTAAGTTATGTTGATATACAGTAGCTAGTTCCTGACTCTCATCTCCTCAATTGGTAAGATTACCATTAGCAACTAACCTCCTAGTCTTCTGTGTTGAAAAAGGCACATTATTTTCCACTCAGAGAACAACTCAGTCTAACAGATGCCTTTAGCTCAAGAGGAAAAGAAATATATGTAATAGTTGAAGTCTCAGTACATTCAAGGACACAGTTGCTGCTGGGAATATGAGGCTCTTGGAATACAGCACATCTCCAGTAAAGCTATAAGAGAACAACAGGCAATTCTCAATCAAAACAGTTGTCATTGAGAAATCTTAACAGAGGGGGATTGCTCACTAGCCCTCCTGAAAATCACCATCCTCCAGTTACTCTCTTTTATATAAACCTCCCAGACCATCTTCATTGAATGTCCAGACATTATCTGAGCTCACACGACTTGATTTTTCAGACCTGATTAGTGGCACACTCTGAGTTCTAAGATGCAGCACTATTCTGTTCACTGTGGATAGACACTGTGAATAGACATTTTATTCTGGCTTTCAGATATTTCTTTGTCTTTAATTAGTGTCAGAGGGTCATTTTAAATACAGGCCTCTTTGCCATATGAAGTTTGCTTAGCTGTTCTGTAGCCATGTTGAGTCAAGGCTGGTACGTGATGAGAGGGAGTGCATGTGTTGGGGATGGGAACCAAGGTCACTTTTTTGACCATTTGATGTCTGAGGGAAAGAATGCAAGCCTCAGGAGGAGGGAGGTAGAGAGTTCTTGAAAGGAAAACTGATGCTATCCCATTAGAACCTGCAATGACTTTGCTGCTATGCTTTTCCGGATTCATCCTGAGGCCTCTTCACAGAGTTGGGAAAAGACAGGGCATTACAGGTCCCATCTACACCATTGAAATAATACGTACGGCGTGCGAAAGTTCAGTGTTTGGCACACACGCCCGTTCAGATTCACACGCATCTAAACGATGGGGGCTCGTTTTTCCACCCTGAAATACGTTCATCCGGCATTCGGGAGGGAAAGCGGATTGCGAAGAGAAATCCTTTTGCCGTTCGTATGTGCAATGGTGTGTACCACCCACTCGGATTTGTACGACTGCCTGAAACAATGGAAGGGGAGGGATAAAAGTTCCCGCCGTTCATATGATTGACAGTCCTCCCCTTGGAAAGTTCCCTGTCAGTTGGTGAGCTGTCAGCTAACCTTCAGACGTATAGTGCCGGTTTTCCTTAGATTTTGCTGTTTCGCATATTTCTGGATTTTTGAATATCTGCAGAGTTATATTTATCTCTGATATTTAATTTTATATATTTATATTGTATATATATATATATATATATATACACACACACAATTCTGAAATATTTATATATCTATATATTTATCCATATATATATGCACATATTTATTTTTATATATATATATATTTACTTATTTATTTATATATTTATATACATTCAGCAAAAAATGGCAGGTTTTGAAGGGCGTCTACGTAAGGGTGCCCGTGGACTTGCCTGGACACACCCTCCTTGCCCTTTGGGGGGGAGGAGAAGGTACAGGACCATCTCAGGGACTGCCATTGTAATATTGATATTTTTGAGCAGATTGCGGCCCATATGAGAGCAAAGGGACATGACTGCTTGGCTGAAGAGTGCCGAAATAAGACCAAGGCCCTTCGCCAGAAATATTGTGAGGTCATGGACCACAATAGAAAAAGTGGTGCTGGGGCCGTGACCATGCCATATTTTGAAGAGCTGGATGCCATTTTGCGAGGGGATGCGACCATCCATCCCAAAAGGGTAGCCCGTAGCACTACCATAGTGCGAGTTCCTGTGGGACAAGGTTCCCGTGCAGTAGATGGACCAGTACTGGCCCAGGAGATGCCTGCTTCACCATCACTGTTCCCGAATACATAAGGTAATAGGAAATGGAGTTCATATCAGTAGAAATGATACCTTCAGCATTGTTCAGAGGACTCATAAATGAACATATAGACGTCTGACAGTATATGTGTTTGTCGGTGTCTGTGTCCATGTATATGTTAAGATTATGTTTTTTTGGTTAGATTGTTACACATTTTATTTTACTTTGGGTTTAGACAGGGATGTAGATGTGGGCTACAAAGGAAGCAAGGTTTTTTATTAAGGGGTTACTGGAGGGGATGCAGAGAGAGTGAAGTTGAAGGTTGTATGAAATCTCATGTTGTCATACTTTTCCTTGTTTTTCTAAGATCAAATGGGTTCACCAGAATTTATGACCGAGGCTGATTTTTTATTTTATTTTTATTTATTTATTTATTTATACCCCGCTCTTCAGCCACAAGGGTATCAGAGCGGCTTACAAATTGTTTTAAGCAATAGCTATTTACACATCTACACTGCATTAAACAGTTTCCAATGTGTGTTAGCTAATTGCCCCCCACAAGCTGGGTACTCAATTTACCGACCTACGAAAGGATGGAAGGCTGAGTGAACCTTGGAGCCGGCTGGAATCGAGCTTGCGACGTGGTGGCTTGCAGTACTGGCATTTAACCACTGCACCCCCGACCTTGAGCACGTGGACTTCAGCATGTTGCAGGAAGAGCAAGAGGAAGCCACCCAGGCCAGTCTGATTCCTGCAGCAGGGGAGGAAGCAGAACAGCAGCAGGGGTAGCAGCCAGTGATGATTCACTCCTCGAGGAGGCCAAGAAAGGGTGATCAATGTCCCCCACTCACATCTTTACAGAGAAATGCCCAAAATGCTAATTAGATAACTGTCTTTCCTACTATCATTAACCTACTTTATGTTGATGTGTGATTACACAAGTGTTATAACTACAACGAGCCTATCAGAACAATTGGTGCATATTGATATTTGATTAGATGTCTTTGCCTTAAGCCTATGACAAACATGATGGATGTCTGATTGGATAACGTATATGTACAGGTTTCTAAATTTTCCATTTTCCATCTCTTTGTGCAGTTGATGAACTAGCCAATCCAACGGCTGTGATGACCCCCACTGAAAGGTTGGCTGCAAACAAATGAAGACAGGACCGCAGGGCTAGGAATGTCATGGGTTCTAGCCAGACTGAAAGACTTTTATCTATACTCCCTCCCCAGTATTTCCTCTATTTCATTTTTATACTCAAATACACCATGATTTTGCTATAAAAATGAAAATAAGTAAAAAAAAATAGAGAGAGGAAATCACCAATTAAAGCTGTGGAATAAGCTTTTCCCTCACTGTGGAATAAGAATCTAGCATGTGTTTGTCCTTTGAGCTACAGCTTTTCCCTTGGTGATAATAGGCTATTAATCACTATTAATCACTTGCAATCTATCTATCTATCTATCTATCTATCTATCATCTATCTATGCAAAGAAGCAAGGGCATTTTTTTTCTTGTGTTATATGTTACACTATGGATTCGCAACAGCTGCAGAGCTATTTGGGCTAGAAGTCAAACTGAAGAAAATGGAAGTTCTTTACCAGCCTGCACCACAGGACGAACACCATCATCCCCACATTGCTATCAGCAAATCTGTGCTTAAGTCCATTCAGCAGTTCACCTACCTGGGAAGCGTCATCTCCTCAGATGCCAAGATTGACAAAGAGATCGATCACAGATTAGCAAAGGCTTATAGCGTATTTGGAAGATTTTACAAAAGAGTCTGGAGTAATAAACACCTGAGGCAAAGCACAAACATCAGTATGTATAGAGTCATTGTACTGTCTGTTCTGTTTTATGGGTCTGAAACATGGGTCACCTATCGCCACCACTTACGACTTCTCGAACGCTTTCATCAGCGCTGTGTACACACAATCCTAAATATACACTGGACTATGTGACAAATGTTGCTGTCCTTGAGCAAGCAGGGATCACCAGCATTGAGGCCATGATATTGAAAACACAGCTGTGCTGGGCAGGGCACGTTTCTAGGATGGAGGATCATCGCCTCCCAAAAATACTACTCTACGGTGAACTCGCCACAGGTCAGCATAAGAGGGGTGCTCCAAAAAAGCAATACAAGGACTCCCTGAAACAACATCTCAGGCTCAGCCAAATCGATCACCAACAATGGTCTGCCCTTATTTGAGAACTCACGCCGAACAAGTCTTGAAGAGAAACTACAATGCAGAAAGAATCACAACCCAGAAACATCACCCAAGGAAACCTTCTGCTGTGCTTTCTGCAACCGGATTTGTTTATCTCGGTTTGGCCTTTTTTAGTCATCAGCACGCTTGCAGAAAGCGCGGGATGAGTTCTTCCTGAATCTTCGTTTGTGAAGAAAAGCCAGAGAGAGAGATGGATTATTCCAGATGAAGCTACTGCTAGAGCATTGTCCTGCCTCACTCAATCTTATGGGGGAAGGGGGGGTTGCATAGCAACATCTTCCACTTGTAATTCTCCTGTAGGGTTTTTTTTCCAGCTTTTCTTCCCTCTTTTCCCCTTATCTTGGAAAATCTGCTAAGGAGAAAATACAGAATAGCTGCAAAAGTGTCTTCTATATATAAGCATCATAAAAGCTTTATCAGAAACTTCCCTATATGAGGTTCTTCTGATGAGGTAAATCTCCTGTTAGCAAGTCACTATAGTGGTAGAGGAGGACAGCTCCTGTCAAAAAAATAATTACAGTTGCCCCTCCACATTTGTGAACTTGGCATTCATGGTTTTGATTATTCGCGGTTTTGGGAGGCCCCCCTCGCCCCCCCAAAACCGCGACACGGGGCCTCCAGAGGCCCCGTGAAAGCCCTGGGAGGGAGCGGGGAGGGCCTGGGAGGCCTCCATGGGCCCTTCGGAGACCCTCCGGAGGCCCCGCGAAGGCCTTGGAAGGGAGGGGGAGGGCCGGGGAAGCCGCTGGGGAGGCCGCCGGGGGGACTTGCGAGGCCCCGCAAAGGCCTTGGGAGGGAGGGCTGGGAAGGCCTCCGCGGGGCCTTCGGAGACCCTTGGGAGGGAGGGGGGAGGGCTGGGAAGGCCTCCGCGGGGCCTTCAGAGACCCTCCGGAGGCCCCGCAAAGGCCTTGGGAGGGAGGGTGGAGGCCGGGGAGGCCTCCACGGGGCCTTCGGAGACCCTCCAGAGGCCCCGCGAAGGCCTTGGGAAGGAGGGGGAAGGGCCGGGGAGGCCTTCACGGGGCCCCCGGAGATGCTCTGGAGGCCCCATGAAGGCCTGGGGAAGGGGTGGGGAGGGCTGGGAAGGCGATCCTGGGGCCTCTGGAGACACTCCGGAGGCCCCATGAAGGCCTGGGGACAGGGTGGGGAGGGCTGGGGAGGTGATCCTGGGGCCTCCGGAGATGTTCCGGAGGCCCCATGAAGGCCTGGGGAGGGAGGGGGAGGCGGGGGAAAGCAACTATAGGGCCTCTGGAGGCCCTGTGGTCGCTTTGGTGGGGGAGGGGGAGGGCAATTGCTATTCGCAGATTTTTCACATTCACGGGGGTCTGGGGAACCTAACCCCCGCGAATGTGAAGGGATGACTGTATTGCTTTTTGATGCCTGACAAAAATGATTGATGACCTGTCAAGAATGATTGATGTCTGTCAAAATGATTGATGCCTGACAAATTGACTGATGCAATGGAATAGGGCATCTAGAATTGATCATGTGACCACTCCCAGAATTTACCCCACCACCCCCAACTAATAAGGTCTGGTTTCAGTCCACTCAAAATCACGTGGGACAAACCAGCCAATAGGGAGACAGCCTGCAGAAAGAGAGAGCTTCCAGAGAAAGAAGCAGCAATTTTTGCATGCCCAGACATGTTCTGCGGAGAAAACATGGAGGTGCTGAGCACCTCTCAGAGGCTTACAGAGGTCATTACCCTTCTAATAGGCCTAAAACCTATTTTCTGGAAACACTATATGGACACACATTCTGATAAAGAAAATTGTGCAGCAGAGTTTCTACAAGAGGAAGAGTCCCAAATGTGGCAGGCTATGATGGACTCTATTTCAGCAGAAAATGAAAATAAAATGAAAAACATCTCTGGAGAGTTTGGGGCTACCTTGGTGGAGACAAAAAAACCCAATAAACAGTGTTCTTAATTTGCAGGAGCCTGGAACAAGCGATGGACTAGTTGCTGAAACAAATGTCCAGGGACCGTGCACTTTAGTTTTGCAGAAGCTGGATTCCACATGAGAAGTACAGTCTTGTGAACATATCAGGGGGATCATAGTGGAGACATGTTGTATAAAACAGCTTTTTAAAATATTTTCGTTAATATTTAGGAATCTGTAGAGCTGGTGACAATACAACCTGCTCATGACAGAATCTTGGGCCTGGAAGCACCAGCAGTTTCACCAAAAGATGATGGGAGGCAATGAAATCTTTGACAAGAGTCACCATTTATGTGATTACAAGACAAGTTCTGGATTAATACGGTATTTAGAGAGAAATGCTCAGGTTGTAAAGCAGAATGTCCAGCACAACAATCACACCAATGTATAATTTGGAATATACAAAATAATACCTAAACATTTGAGAAATATATGCAGTAAAAGAGAGTTCAAAATTTATTACACACTGTAAAGTTTAAATATTTTTGAATTAACGCAGGAAATTGTGAATCAGATTTTAAATACATTAACAAACTTAAGTAGACATTTTCAGACAGCGTTTAAGCGTGCCTACTGTGGGAGGAGCTCCCGGGAGAGGGACGGCGCTCTTGCATGGGAGGGGGTCATTTTCGGATGCCACCGTCCCTCTTGCGAAATCATCAGTGTCACTTCCGTGAAGTTTCGGAAGCTGCAGCACCATATTTTAATCACGGGCAATTTCCGTGATTAAAATATGGCTCTGCGACTTTCGAAGCTTCATGGAAGTGACACTGATGATTTTGGGGCAGGGACGGCGGCGTCCGAAAATGCCCCCCTGCCACGCAAGAGAGCCGTCCCTCTCCCGGGAGCTCCTCCCGTGGTAGGCATGCTAAAACGCTGTCTGAAAATGTCCTAGGTTTCAGAAGTAATTTCATTGCTTGAATTCTTTGCTAAAACTGCTGACAAAGACCATTTAGGGTCTTACCACACTCTGAAGAAAAGCAACAAGGGAGCAAGGACATTTTGGGTTTTTTATATATAAAACCCATTAGCAAAAAGACATGGTTTTACTTTGGTCCCCCACGAGACCAGAATGAAAGAATGCCAGAAGAATGATGACGTCATGCAGTAAGGCAGCACGGAAAATGAAATGTTCCTGCTCCCTTACTGCTTTTCTTCAGAGTGCAGTAAGGCCCTTAGATTATGTCCTAAGTGTTATGAAAAAGAGGTCCTATAAATGGTTCCTAACAACTGTACATAAAGAAGGTAAAATAAAACTGTTTTCCTCTGTTTTAGACAATATATTTTTTTTAAAGGGCAGTGAAGAACCTGCTCCTAAGAGGCAAAGATATGAGGAATCCCCAGATACCACACTTCATCCTCTCAGGAAGGTCCCTGAAGTCTTTGACTTTATATCTAGTACCTGGGCCACAAGCCTTCTAAATGATAACTGTCATTTGGCCTATACCACCAAATTGGATAGTCCCAGTATGAAAAGCAGAAAAAGGACAATATTTCATTCTTGTGGGGAAATGTAATATTTCCTACAGCTGGCATACCTGTTGCTATTCTAGTTGTGGATGGAATGTGACTGAACATTTCTGAATACTGCTTGTGATGTAAAGATTTTACAACCAATACGTCTACATGCTGATGTGTCTTTTTTAATGTATACTTTCTTATCTACACAAAAGTTGTTTATTATTATTATTATTATTATTATTATGTATTTCTTATCCGCCACTCCCCAAGGCTCAAGGAAGGATACAGCATAAATTAAAATACAATATATGAGACAAAATCATTTAAAAGCACTGATAAAACCACATAGGATTAAAACAAACATTAAAATCATTCATAAACTTAAAATACCAATGTAAAATTCATAGTTTAAAATCAACTGGGTAGGTCTGCCAGAAGAGATCAGTCTTTAGTGTTGTTTTAAATTCCGACAGCATTTTTAGCTGTTGAATCTCTTCTGGCAGGCCATTCTACAGTCTAGGGGCAGTTGATGAAAAGGTCCTCTGGATGACAGTTGCCAGTCTAGTCCGGGCTGGTTGAAGTAGATGTCCCCCAGAGGACCTGAGTGTACAGGGCAGATTGTACAGGAGGAGGCAATCCTGAAGGTAACCTGAACCCAAACTATGTAGGGCTTTAAAGGTAATAACCAACACTTTGTACTTTGCTCAGAAACTAATTGGCAGCCAGTAGAGTGATTTTAATATTGGTGTAATATGCTCACTCCTGGATGTACCTGTAACCAATCTGGCTGCCAAGTACATTTCTACTTGGATTTTTTTTTAAAGACTAACAAGTGCAGGGCCATTTCCACACTACACCTCACAGCAGGGCTTTGCCTGCTCATCTGTGGTGTGCAGAAAGGATAGTACAGAATTCTTCCTTGCAAAGTCACTGTGAACATCACTTAATGTCTAAAATGTACTTGTGACATATCATCAGTAACTGTTGAAAAACTGTTGGGTGCCAAGCACCTGAGTCCTGTTTTGGATATGAAGAAGCAAAAGATGTAAGCAAGGCAAGTAAAATAAATTAGAAAATGCTGGAAACCAGAGAGGAAAAGACTTCAGGATTGTTGTGGGATCCACTTTGTATTTTTTAATAAAATCTCAAGATATACCAACCAGAGCCTGATGCAAAAGGCCCACAATTAGAATGAAAAGAGCCTGATCCCAGGAATTTGTTCTCACTGTCAGAACTGAACTAAACCGACAGTCCTTCCAAACAGAAATCCACTCCTGCTTACCTCAAGCTTTTTTCTTTGTAGGAGGTTCATTCTTTAAAAAAAAAAGAAAACCAGAAAACCTTGCCCAACTACAGTAAATCACCCAGAAAACTGACAGTAGAACCAAGTTCACTGCTTTACTCTTCTTGTGGAATATTACCCTGATTTAGAGGTCTTAAGGCCTCTAATGTGTTATGGGATACCTGTGGTTAATCAGTGGGAAGGAAAAGCATTTTCTGCATGTTCAAAAACACCCTTGTGTTTACCTCGAATATCACATGCTTCAAGGGTAAACACAGGGTACTTTTAGAAGGCATTTGTTACCAAAATGCACTTCTCTCCCCCACAAAAATGCCTTTATCCTTTGCCATTTTATTCATAGATGTTTAATACTGGAGAACCTTGTTGTGAGTTCATTTGAAAGAAATGTGGATTCTGTGCCACCTGCATAGGCTTGCTCATGCAATCATTGTTCTGAAGGGAGAAATAAAGTACAGGTTTTCCTAGAAAGCTCACTTGGCTGGAAAGGAAGGATATTGCCACATCTGAAAAAGAGAAGTACAGTCAACCCTCTACATTTGCAAGTTAAACTTTCATGGATCTGATTATTCACAAGTTTGCCATCAATAATTAAAGGGTTTTGTGTTTTGTTTTGTTTTTAATTTGGGAAAATTACAGGTGATGCACATGACTAAAATATAAAGAAAACTAAAACAAAGTTTAGTAAGACATAAATCAATAAAACATGTGTATTATTAATCTATTTTATCATTTACTACCATAGATATATACACAACTTAATATAAAAACATAAAATTTGTAAAAAGTTTCAGTGCACTAAAGAACTTCAGACTACACACTGTTTGGGGACACCATGCCCTTTGTCTCAGTATTAGCCAGCTTCATTCATATGCTTTGTTTCTCAGTGTACAGTGTATCTTGCATTTCTTGCAACTTCTTCTATCTTTAAAGTACAATAAAATATCAACTATAATCATGGGTCCAAAGCCTAGTGTTTCTGAAAGTGCCCCTAAGAGGCAAAAGAAAATGAACACCTACAAGAAGAGGTTGAATTATTAGATATGCTTTGTACAGCACAGGTAGCTGCTGTGCTTTCCTGCCATTATGGCATCAACAAGTCAACTGTAAGGTATATCAAGAAAAAAAGAAAGGGAAATTCATGATGCCATTGCTGCAGCTACAACAGAGGGTGCAAAGACGCTATATCAAGTGTAAGATCTATATATGTCTCCTGTAGAAAGTGTTACTTTTATGTGAGTGCACGATTGCTATAAAAAGTGAATGTCTATAAATTCAAATATGATAAGAGAAAGGTGAAGTCTTTACATGTTTATATAAATGAAAGGGAAGGTGAAGAATCTAGAGCTACAGACAGTATTATCACATCAGCCCATTGTCCTGCAGCAATTGCGCCAGTTTAATTCCACATGCATAGCGGTTTTGCTTCAATCTTTATCACACTTTTCACACTTTTCCACATTAGTGATGCTTTGGTGATCTGTAGTGGTGCAGTCTGCTTTCTGCACCACCACCATAACCCTGCCTTCTGATCCCTGCATGTCCTCCCCCTGTGCATGCCTGTCTCCTGGACAGGGGAGGACTGTCATTCCTTCTTTGATATGGGGAGCGGGGGAAAATAAAAGATAAGGACTAGCACCTTGCACTGTTAAAGTAAATGATATAGAAAACACAATGTCATTATTTTTAGGAATTCGCCCTGATATCCTATAGAAAACCCTGCAGAAGCAATATAGGAAAAAGACATCATAGTCCAGTTGTCTTTCTACTGTGTGTGAATTAGAAATATAGACTGTCAAATGGAGATTTCTTTGTGTTTGGACTGAGACATAATCTCCCCCTCCAACTATCTTGCACTTTCTTTGGACTTTATCAGACGAAGCAAATATGGCATCATAATGACACCTAATGATCACGAAGGGTGCGCATACCAGATGACGTCATCCTTTTGCAATCATATATTGCAAAAAACAAACAAACACACCATTCCTTTTTATTGATGGGCCAAGCTGTCAGTTGATCTGCTATGGTGCTTTTTTGCTGGCATAGCTGGTGTTTGAAATTTCATACCATTGTGCTCAGTGAATACAGTGGCAACTGGCAGAACAATTCCAGGTGAGATCACAACAGCTAAGTAGGGAATACTCTTTTTATGAACCCTTCCCGTAGTTCACTGGGGACTTTTTAAGTATGTTTTTGTGCTTTGTTGTACGTTTTATGTGTTTGTTTTGTTTATTTTTTTTAAATTTGCCACTCTCATCTTCTTCTGAAGATCTGTGAGATTTCAATCCCGGAAGTAAATGGAGCTCCATTTATGCTCCGTTTATGCCAAGGATGCTTCATTGACACTGCTAAAGATAGGTCTGTTTTGGGGGGGGGGTCTTTTGCCAGCATAAAAATGCAGCAAAATATGCCAGCAAAAGAACATTAATAGGAAGTGGTCTGATAAAGTCCTTTGTCCACCTGAATTCCCCCCTCCGCCAGAATTTCACTTATGATACCCCAGGATGTAAAGCTGGTTAGGGAATAATTATGAGTAGCCAAAGGCTGTACTCTTAGTGACAGACTTGGCAAAGCCTGGCAGATCCAAACCCCAATGAACAATAATTTCATCCTCAGGTTTGGTTAATCTTTATTTGTTCTTTACAGATAGCATAAAGGAAGGCATACATCTGTAGTATACAAATTGGTTGTATACAAGTTAGATAGACAGACAGGTCGTAGTTTATCAGTACAGCATTACTCTGGAAGTGTTCTTCTAGGTGAAAAGTGCAGTTAATAAATAATAGATACAAAACAGATGTTTGTGTTTCCTAGCTGAGAGTGTCATACTGTAAATGTTTTAAAACATTTATTAGCTGCTTGAGTGTTGACAGCAATTCTAACAGTGAGATGTCTCTGAGTAGATGCAGAAGTTGCTCAGAAACAAATGCCATAGGTCTCTGTAGTCTAGACTTACTTGGAGAGCTCTGCTGCTGGAGAGAAAATAATCAATAGCTGTGTGATGTTGCTGTTATGATCCTAAAGGTGAGATAGGGAAAGTGCAGGCAACATGCCACTACCAACTTCTTTTGCAGCCTCAAAGTCTTCCAAAGCTCATAGGCCTTAGAAAAATAGGGCGGGGGGAATCACTCCCCTCATGCCTCAAAATGCTGCCTGGAGTCTCAGTATTGCCTAAAAATAATACTGATGTACAAAACCCATCAACATCCTTCCCCCCGAAAAACCCATGGAAGTGAAAACCAGAGGTAGACATCTGGTTACTTGAAGCTATGGGCCTAAGGAATATAGCCAAGGCTTCATGGGCCTTTTTAAATGAGCTCTCTATGTGCTTTTCTTCTGAATTCTTGAAGGAATCCTCCACACACCCCTTTAGGGACTAATGCTGCAAAAACTAGAACTGCTACTAGAGCATTTTCAGGGGGCACTTTCAATTCAGCCAATGCCTGCTTGTAAATTGTGTAGCATTTTTGAGCTACTGAGGTTTCTCTCTTGCATTTTAGAGCCCAGTTAGATCTGATGGTCAAAGCATGTAGAACATTTGAGCTACTATTGTTGCTCTGTTGCTTTATCCTGTTGCTTCCAGTCTATCTAGCTGTGAGAAAGCTGAAGAAGAAGGAACTTCCCTTCAAGAAGACTTTGGCTGGTACCAGTTAATATTTCTCTCTTGTTGTCTTGCAAAGCTGGTTCTCTGCCAGTTTCTCTGAATGTTGAGAAGTCTTGGAGATTAACAAACCAAGTGTAGCGATTAGGTCAAGGATGAATGAGCCACAATGGGAAAAATGGGAGCAATCTCTTTGGATAGATGAACCTACTGAAATGTGCACATAGTCTTGAATTCACCTATCTCAAGATGTGCTGACACTAAGATGATTTCTAGAAGATGGTTTCTTGAAATATCATATTATTTTATTTTGGAGAGGTTTTATAACCAAAATTAGTCACAATGCTGCTACAAACTTCTCAAGGTAGACACTGCATAGTCTTGGGTCCATATTCACTGTACATATTTCCAGTAACAGAAAAATGCTGCCTTGGTTTTGGCACCATATTTAGAAACCTAGCCAGCTGCAGTTGGCAAATGCACCTGCATTTTCATATGGATTAGGGGCTGTGTTTACCCAGAACCATCCAGAGGTGTGAGGCATCTGGTTGTGCTTATGTTTACAGATACAGAATAACATTAAGCTTAAGTAGAGGAGGCGGCATTAATAGTTACGTAGGTCTGTGAATACTTCAGTCCTTGATTTGTGGGGTTGAAAATCAAAAGAGGCAGAACATAAGCCTCAGGAGGCCCTATTGGGTTCAAAACCCTTGAATCCAGAATCCAAAGATTTCAGTTCTGAGTTTTTTCTTCTAATGGTGCAGTGTCCCTTTGGTTAAGATCAGTCACAAAAAGGGCATCAGCCTTTATACACATCAAGATTTGATTATGTATACAGCTATAAACCTAGTAGCTTGAAAACTTGTTTACATGATCTATTCAGTAAGGTGTACATATGTGCTAAATTTCAGATAACGCTAATAAACTTTGCTACAGGCACAGTAAGTTAAAAATGCTGGAAAGTAAAATTTTGGATAGGCTTATTTATCTATCACGTGCTGACGAAAATTACTGGTGTGCAGTTGGCCCTCCACATTTCCAGGTTTAACTTGTGGATTTGATTATTCATGGATTATTTGCTGCTGCCTCTGCTGCTGCCCTATGCCATTTCTAATAGGGACTACAAACCTCATGACACCGAGAGACACTGTGAATGTGCAGCAAGACTTGTAATTCCCTAATAAAAAATGGTGTAGGGCAGCAGCAGAGGTGATGGTAAGCCATGCCAGCCTCCCACTTCTGCCTTGTGAAGGAACCCCACTGCCCCAAAGGTATTTCCAGTGGCTTGAATTTATGGATCATATTTTTTGTATTAAATATGGGGGGGGTTAGAGATATTCACAGTTTTTCCACTTTCACAGGAGTCTTGCACCCCTAACCCCAGCAAATGTGGAGGGCCAACTCTTTATTCATGCCTGCTGAAGAAGGCTCTATGGGCTGAGCAGTGGTTCAGTTGTTAAGAGTTTCTCGACCCATTAAAGTTTATGTTAGGAACAAAGTTAAATGCTACATGCCCAGTTTCATTCTCAAGCTAGAATGCTGCCAATGGTTAAGTGGTTACATAGGGATGCTGTGTTCCAGAAGTAATCTAGTGGATTCTATATACAATGCCTATAATTATCCTAGAAGAGAAATTTAGGAAATACCCTATGAAATCTGATATTGTCCCTGTGACATGGGTGCTATAGAAACCACAGCTCATGTACTTTTGTACTGTCAGTTTTACAGGGATATCTGTCATCAGCTGATTGACCCTTTTTATCCCAAATGCTGGGACATTCTGATGATTTTTATTTATATTATGTTGAACAGTCAGTATAAAACTATTTCTTTAAAAGTAGCAAAATTTTGCTATATTATGTGTAACCTTCACCCACATATGGTTGTCAATAGTCATTGATGTTAGAGGTCGTATATGTTGTTTATTTTTATTGATTGTATTTTTATTGGCCATTGACCGAAATAAAGTGTCTGTCTATGCCTATAATAAAAATCTTTATTACTATACAAAATATAGCTAAATATTTGATAGATCACTGGGACCATGCAAATAAAGAAGAGACATTAAAACACCCTCCTATTTCTAAATCATAAATGCTGCCACATAACCTTCTGCCAAATATGTGGTCTAGCTCAGTTTTGTAGGGTGTTTCTACTGGCAGACTTTAGTGTGGTAAAGCTTAGTTTTGTGCTTTGAAGCGTCTTTCATAAATTATACTTTAATTGATCCAGTCCTCATACAAACATATTTTCCCGTGGGATTTGTGATTTGTGTGTGTGTGTGTTGTATGATCCCACTCACCTGTAGTATGCACATGAATTCCAGAAACAATGTGAATGAGGCCAGTCATGTAGGCCTTTACTATCTTGAGTGGAAATACCTACACAGTTAGCCCTGTCAACATACTTGACATTCTCACATGTCAGAGCTATTTAGTTTGACAGCATGGGGAACCAACTCTTAATAAGAACAAATTTTATTCTTTGTGGTTAATCTCCCCCACCCCAACTTTACATCGGAAGGATTTCAGTATCATTATGCTATAATAAGATTTTTGATCCTCTAAAAATTGGGAGAATATACTTCTCAAAACAGATGTGTTATATAACTTTGAATTAGTACCAGTAATATTCTTCTGGGTATAACTAGCTTGCATTTAATTCCTCATTGGTATTCATTTCTTTCCAAAGTGGGAAATGTGGTAGATTCCAATAGTATGTAATTCATCTGTAATCTCTCTCTCACTCTCTCTCTCTCTGGCTTTTCTTTGCAAACGAAGATTCAGGAAGGACTCATCCCGTGCTTTCTGCAAGTGCACTGATGACTAAAAAGGCCAATCTGAGATAAACAAATCCAGTTGCAGAAAGCACGGCAGAAGCTTTCCTTGGGTGATGTTTCCGGGTTGTGATTCTTTCTGCATTGTTGTTTCTCTTCAAGAGTTGTTTGGCGTGAGTTTTCAAATAAGGCTGCAGCATTGTGGATAGTGCATCTCCATGCCTCCCGATGTGAGGCCAGGACAGACCATTCTTGGTGATCAATTTGGCCGAGCCTGAGATGTTGTTTCAGAGAGTCCTTGTATCGCTTTTTTGGAGTGCCCCTCTTATGCTGACCTGTGGCGAGTTCACCATAGAGTACTATTTTTGGGAGGCGATGGTCCTCCATCCTAGAAACGTGCCCTGCCCATCGCAGCTGTGTTCTCAATATCATGGCCTCAATGCTGGTGATCCCTGCTTAGTACCCTTTTCTTCTTGTGTTAACACTGTTGAATTATAATTTTATGTACATTGGGGATGGCACAGCAGGCATTGAGTGTCTGCTTCCATGAACTTTGACCCTCTGTGCTGGCTCTAATTAATGGAAATGTAGTTACTGTACTTAATTTCTTTCACTTATTTTTTATTATTTGTTTTTTTAAAATAGCAAAAGCATACCCGCCTTTATCCTATACTCACCCACACCAGAGTACATGTTCTAGGCCCAGTCATAAATCTTGATACACAACACTACAATGGACTTAAAGCTATACACATAGCTCATATTCTTTTGTTTTCCATTTTCGTTGGCATCTTAGTTGTTTCATCATACAGAAACAACTAAGATGCCAACGGGGCATCATTGACTGTATAATGTGTATATCTGAGCCTCAAGGTGAAAGAGGTTTCCTCTTGGCAAAGGAAATCATAGACAATGTAATATTTAGTTAAGCTACGGGTTTTCACTTTGTCCAGCACAATCAATGTACATGGTACTCTACAATAAAACAACCAAAAACACTGGGTCCTGCCAATTTATTTATTTATTTATTTAAAAATAAATAAACGAGTACATTCTAAAATATATGGGTATACCCATACAGTGAGAAGGAAGGAATAATACAATATAAAACTATACAATACAATTACAGAGCAAATTATCCAGATAACATGCAAAATAATTACACTATATTATAGAACAAATTGACCAATACATGTGATCAAAATATACAAGATTATAAAACAATATCAAACTAACATTCCAAAGGCTTTGGAAAACAAAACAAAAAAGTTTTCAGTTGAGATTTAAAGACAACGAGGGAAGGAACAGTCTGCAAATGTTTGAGAAGGCAATTACAAGAATATGGGGCAGCAAGTGAGAAAGGATGAAGCTGAGCAAAGGAAGAGGAACCCACTGGTTGAGTGAGAAGCCTAGAATTCCTAGAACGTTGATCTTGTGCAGGCTGGTAAAAAGAAACAAGGGATGAAAGATAGGGGGAGCTAGGTTGTGTAGGGCTGTGATAAAACAAGAAGTTTATAATGAATCCTAGAAGGAATGTGTAACCAATGAAGAGATATCAAAAGTGGGGTAACATGATCAAAATGACAGGCCTAAAAGATAATCTTAGCAGCAGACTATTGAATGGAAACCAAAGGACTAAGGTGGGATAATTGAAGTCCAGTCAAAAGAAGATTACAATATTCAAAGGAGGAAATGACTAAGGCATGAGCTAGTTCTTAGTAGAGGAAACAGAGAGAAAAAGTCTGATTTTGGCAATGTTATAAAGAAAAAAGTTGACAAAACTTTGGTATAGTAATATAAATTATAATGTGTATATATAATTTATAATATTATACATAATATTTTATATATGTGTGTGTGTATATATATATATATATATATATTATACAGTAATATAAATAAATGTATTTATTATATATAGTCATAGATACACAAACACATTTCTCCCCTTAGGGAGAAACATATGACATGTCAATGTATGGGCACTTTGCTTTCCTCACTTTACATTGTATTGCATGTAGTTACATTACAAAATATGGCAAGTAAGATGTTATACTTTCATAAGGACTGAACATCTGTCTCTCCCTCTGCATCTCTTTATCAGGCTTCTCAATAGTTAACACACAGATGAACATGACCACCTTAACTATCTAGCTCAGCCCTTTATCCATTAAGGATACTATCTTCTGTAGAGGAACTACGGTATATGGAGGAACTAAATAGGCATCTCTGAACATACAGGCATCCAAGAGTTAATCTCCTTGAGCACTGTTAAATTTAACAACATCTGTTACATCCATAAGCATCTTAACATGCCTCCATCACAATCATGATGATATATCTATATTAGCATAGTCTAGGTGAGAGTAAAAATTTTCTCCACCATGGTATATCTTTACCAGCATGTCTATGCTATTTATCAATTATCAGGGACAGCATGGCTTGGAGGCTACCTTGTAGCCTTCTCTTCATACAATGGAGACTGGCAAAGCAGTGTAATTGCTATCAGGTTGGCTTCTTTTATTCTCTCCCTAACCTCCACCCAGCTTATCAGCTGTCCTATCTGATCCAATCAAAACAAAAGCACTGATGGTACCCTGTCTATGTCAACAATCGTCTCCTCCAATCAGATTACTGGAGATAATATAAACCAACCAAGGTGGAGCTAGACCTTGGCTTTTGGCTACCTCCCACTGGATTACAAGAGCCATTGCACCTGTTATAGGTTTGTAAGCAGTCAAATCTACTCATATCTCAATATGGATAGAAATTGAGACATCCTGATCTCTTTGTTCACCTTTGAGTAGGCATTCTACCTGGTATTAGCCTCTTTGTTCCTATCTCTCCCTCTCTGTCTCTCTCTCTCCCTCCCTCTCTCTCTCTCTCACACACACACACACACTCTACAGGTTATACTCTGTGCTCTGCAGATATATTCTCAGGCCCCACAGTTGGTAACCAAAATAAGTCTTGCATGTAACATTGTCTTTACCCTTCATATTAGTCCCACTGACATATAGCCTTGATCACATGTTAGCTGTGTTTGATTCAATGAAAAGGGAAGATGGAGATCTCCATACAAGCTTAGTGGCACCAAAACTCCAATTCTGAAAGGGACATGAAAGGCTTTTGTAGGTCTCTTCAACAACAAAGGATTTTCAACTCCCTCACCACATATCTATTATACTCAGAAACCAAATGGCTAAAATCATTAGTGCATATCATATCTCTCTCTTTCATGTTAGAGCAGCAGCAGCAAACTGATTATTATAGTAATAACCAACCCAGCATCCCAAATCATTCCTATAGCATCCAGTAGCAGCAGCAGCAACAGCATCAAGGTACTGATGAGTATAGTACAGTATGAACACAGACCCCATTAACTTGTATATATACACTCACACATATAGTCTTTGCCTCTATCATTTAGGACTTTATCAGATGCAGTCTTTAAAACGTTCTTTTGCCAGCACAAAACCCCCATTTTTATGCTGACAAAAGAACATTCCCCCCACTCTCACCTCCTTTCCCAGCAAAGGCTCCTCTGTTTACTTCCTCGTTCGAAATCTCACACGATTTCATTGCACGGGAAATTTAAAACAAAAACAAAGCCTAAAAAGTGAAGTAAAGCACATACACACAATTTAAAAGTCCCAGGTAACCAGGGGAGGGTCATAAAAAGAGTGAAACTTACCTGGATGTCCTGTTCTCACCTTATTTTATTTATTTATTTATTTATACCCCGCTCTTCAGCCACAAGGCTATCAGAGTGGCTTACAAATTGTTTTAAGCAATAGCTATTTACACATCTACATTGCATTAAACAGTTTCCAATGTGTGTTAGCTAATTGCCCCCACAAGCTGGGTACTCATTTTACCGACCTACGGAAGGATGGAAGGCTGAGTGAATCTTGGAGCCCACTGGAATTGAACTTGCAACATGGTGACTTGCAGTACTGGCATTTAACCACTGCGCCACCAGGGCTCCCTAGCAGCCATTGTTGGGGTAAGTACATGATTTCAATAGCCTGGGGTATCGCATGACGGCAATACCGGCAAAAAAGTGGCAGGGATCTATTGATGGCTTAAGCCATCAATTAAAAAGTATGTGACTTTCCCTTTTTAAAACTGCGAAAGGGTGAGGTGATCTGATCTGCACACCCTTTTGCAGTTATATGGAATCCTTATGATGCTGTATTAAGCATGTCTAATAAAGTCTCTAACTCAGCACTCACATATGGACACATCCAGGGATGTCACTAAGTTACTGAGTTGGACGAAGAGAGCTTATCTTCCCCCAACACAGACCACAATGTAGGAATGCAGATATTTGGAGCCTAGATTTTTTTCAGAAATCATTGTTCTTTTGAGGCCTCCATAGGTCTCAATCAAGAGCAATGAGATCTAGCATCTTAAAATGGATAACACGTTAAGCATATTTCAATACTTATCATAATTGCCTTACAGACTCATATTCTATATTAATTTTAACACAGTAAACTATAACTGACTAAGCCAGCATGGTGTTGTGGTTTAAATGTTGGACTATGACTCTGGAGAATAGAGTTTGAATCCCCACTCGGCCATGGAAACCCACTGGGTGACCTTGGGAAAGTCACACACTCAACCTCAGAGGCAATGGCAAATCCCCTCTGAGCAATTCTTGCCAAGAAAGCCCTGTGATAGGTTTGTCTTAGGGTTGCCATAGGTTTGTTTAAAAAAAAAATCATGATAACTACCAATGATATGAGTCACATTCCAAATACATCTGTTTTCCTTCACTCATATTACCCTAAGTAATGTGTTGCAAGAAGGTTTTTTTCCCCCCAAATAGCAATTCAACTTTACCTCCCTCATTGTTAGGTAATGGATGTCATGGTTCTTTCTGTCTAGAAAGGGAATCATCCACTACATTTTCATGTCTTATTAGATGAACTACTACAGTATATTGAAGTTATAATCCTGGAGTAAAAAACTCCAATGTAATAGTTCTCTGTTGTTACTTTTTGTATGGTGTAACCCAAAGAAGGGGGAATGATCAGTTTTTTTCTCCAAAAGTAAGGTTTCAGCTGGCCAGATATTACTCTCAGGGTAATAATTTTCCGTTCAGAAACATAATGAGACAGAGCTTTACACACACATACCATTTGGCTTAAGACAGCTCCAATACCAATATTTGATGCATCAGTTGTTACTATAAATGATTTATCAAAATCTAGAATAACTAACACTGACTTGGATGTAAGTAACTTCTTCGGTGTTTGTAAAGCTTCTTGGCATTCTGAGGTCAACAAAATCTTCTCTGATAAAGGAACAGCTACAGTACTAAAATTTGAAATAAACTTTCTATAATAACCAGCCAATCCAACAAGGCTTTAACTTTATTTTTATTTTTATTTTTTGTGGTAGTTTAGGCTTGAGCCAATTATCAATTATGCCTTCTTTGGTTGACTCTGACTTAATTTTTACACCTCCAACCTTGTGTCCTAAAATATTTTATCTCCATCTGCCCAATATGACATTTTGGTGCTTTAAAGGTTAGTCCATCATCTTTGACTTTACCCAACACCAGTTTTAGGTGCTGTAGATGGTCTCCCCACATGTGACTAAACACTCCTATGTCATCACTGTAAGCAACTGAAGACTCAAACCTTTTAACATGTATTTTTATTCTGTTTATTTATTGAATTTATACCCCACCTTTCTTCCAGGATGAGATCCAAGGTGGCTTGACATTTTGTCCACTAATCTTCGAAAGACCTTTTCTTGAACCTAGGAGCAATTAATAAGAAGAGGGTGCTGTGGTGGAAGCAAAAGGCCCTCTCTCTCACTGCCAAATACTGTTTAAAATGTGTACAGTAGTTCCCAGACATGAAAGAAATGGTTTCTCATTATTCTGCTTGCCTTATTATCACCTAGTTGCCTGGTTTGGGGAGGAAGAGAACACAGAAACCGCAAGTGTGGCAACACAAAAGTAGGGACAGTGATGACTGGGGGTGGGTATGGCAGGGGAGCAGGAGGATATTGGGAAAGTTGTGTGTGTCAAACTAGAGCTGTTTCCCTCAAAAGCTGTTTCCCTCATTGGAAAGGGAAGAGCAATTGGGGAGGGGGATTCCCATGACATTCAGAAGCCTCCCCTTTTCCACATAGGAAGAGATGTGGGAGAGAAAGTGCTGTTTCCAATCACAAAATGCTATATTCTGCACAAAATTCACACATGGATTTTTGTGCAGAAGACAGTATTTTATGTGCTGGAAACAAGCATTTTTTTGCATAGAAAATATTTCTGCAAATAAATTGCCATTTCCCATGCAGAAAATGCTGCTTTCTGAACAAAAACACCATGTACAAATTTTGTGCAGAGTAAGTCCCACACAGCGACTTATTCTCAACTGTGATGGGTAATTCAAACTGCATGTGTGTCTTCAAGTTGCCTGTCGATTTATGGAGACCTCGTGAATTCATAGGGTTTTCTTAGGCAAGGAATACTCAGAGGTGGCTTTGCCATTTCCTTCCTCTGAAATATAGCCTGCAGCACCTGTTACTCATTGGCTGTCTCCCGTGCAATACTAACCAGGGCTGACCCTGCTTAGCCTCTGTCATGAAGGCAGTCCCATAATCTCATAAATGTGATGGCACTCCCATCATTCTGCAATAACCACATGTCCCATTATCTGCAAACAGCAATTGTCTTGCCAGCAGGACATCAGGTAAACAAAGGGTTAAAGGTTAAAGGAACTACAGGTGAGAGGTGTAGAGCATCTCTTGATTCAGCATCATCAATGACATCATCAGCATACCTGAGGCAGACTTGACCAATCAAGAAGGCCAGCGTGGCAATTCCAAATAAGGTATAAATGCTTTGTGTGAGCACATGGCTGAGTCAGACCATGAGGTTTGAGAGAGACAAAGAGAGCTGAGATGGACTCCATGTTTTAGAGGCCTGGGGTGGCTGGCCAGCCAAGCTCATGGCCTTCCCTGATTCCAGATGGATATGAACTGCATCCTATGTATTACTGCTTGAGATTTTGAATAGAATCTTTAGGGACTGTTTTAGATGTTGCGTCAGGCATTTCTATTGATTTCTAAACTTCTGAATGTAGCTGAATGTAACTAAATGTAATTCCATATTTTTGCCATTTCTGTAACTCTAAGTGTACCTGGGGGCATGGAAGGTGCCTGCCCTCATGAGAGATTTTTATGACTTGAACTTGCTTGAATAAAATAAGTTTTTCTTAATCTTCCTACATGCTGATGCTGCAAGCACCTTTATCTCTTGGTTATTACTACATTTCTCTCTCTCTGGGGAGAGGAGGGAGGAGTTGGTTGGTTCTACAGTGGCAAGTAGTTCCACAGGTCATCCAGTCTCCCACTGGACTGGGCATAAATATCTCAGTGGGTGGTGGCAACGTTTTGGCCTCTAGGGGGCGCCCCTGAGTGAGGCTGCTCAGGGTTGCCTTTAGAGGGAAGCTAACTCTGAGGGTTCCAAGCCGAGAGACCCTACACTACCCTGACAGCCTCCAAGATCAGATTGGATCTGGTACAGTATTTAGGCCCTACATACTAGGAATTTATTGCCACAATAGGAATGTGCTCCCCCCTCTCCCCTTCATCACTCCTCCACTCAAAGACCTTTCATTAAAGACCTCTAGAAGGCCAGCCAGCAGCTAGATGTGTCACAGTGGAGGACTTATTGCTATTTCTGCAGTCTTGGTCAACAATGGGCAGTATTTTTCTTAATAATTGCTTAGGGTTTTTTAATGGCTTTTAATCTGTTAGGCCTGTTACTTATTATTATATGTTTCACAGGAGTTCTACACACACACTAAAATGCACATAGGAAAAATATTCTAGCGCTGGTTCAAAGACTGAATTTTTTAAATTAACACTGCTGCTCTTTACAAAAAACACAAACAAACCTACCATAATATGACTACAGTTTGCTGAACACTTAACAGCCTATTGGGGCTGAATATGCTTTTACCAAGAACATTAAATCCTGATTTTTTTTTAAAAAAAAATACAATTAATGAAGTATTCATTTTCTTGACACTGATTAACGATTAACATATTTAGCTATGATCAATCAGCTTCTACTTCCTTAGCTTAAAGTATCTAGTGAGCCAAAAACATTAGCAATAAAAGTTGCATTTTGTGTTATCACACAGTTGTTCTTTTTATTTATAGCTCCTCAATCTCCATTGTTGTTGAATAAGAACTGGCAAACATTCTGTTAACTAGGAAGTTATTCTGAGAGTTGCTGTGAGATCTAGCAAAAATGTCATTTCACACATATAGAACACTACCAACCTAGTGCAGCACTCAGCTCTGTCATCCAAACCCTCATCATGATTTTCTGCTTTCTAGAATCTGTTACCTCCTGAAGTGCTGACCTCATTCTGCATAATGCTAGGGTGCCTACTTGGTATTCTGTGACACAGAAACCATATACAGTTTGAGTATCCAAAATTGTCTACACGGGTGGCTGAGATAGAAACACCTTTGCTTTCTGATGATTCAGTGTACACAAACTTTGTTTTAGACACAAAATTATTAAAAATATTGTTTATAAAATTACCTTCAGGCTATGTTTATAAAGTGTATATGAAACATAAATGAATTTCATATTTAGACTTGAGTCATATCTCCAGTATCTCATTATGTATATGCAAATATTCCAAAATCCAAAACACATCTGGTTCCAAGCATTTCAGATAAGGGATATTCAACCTGTATTCTTATATTCAGTATGGCTGGGTATACCTAAATTAAATTGTAGACTATCTCAACCACTCATTGAGAAGACATGTGATTCAAAACTCCCTAGCCTACTAGGGATGTGGTGAAGACTACGGATATTATCAGACATGGCAAAAATCATGGGATTGTGATGTCTGGGTAGCGCAAATGGGCCCCGCTATCACACAACATCATCATCTTCGCGTTCTTACACCATTCTCCAACCATGAAAAAGGCATTGTTTACAATGCAGCGTCGATGGCCGGCCCGGCGATAACACTTCTGGGTGAGATCGTGACATCCAGGTACGTGATGCTCTTTTTATGACCCTCCCCAGTTTACTTGTAAGTTTTTAAGTGTGTTTGCTTTCTTTTACTTTTTGAGTGTTATTTCTGTTTTTGTTTTTTAATTTCCCGTGCTATGTATTCTTGCGAGAATCCACAGGATTTCAATAGAGGAAGTGAACGGAGCTCTATTCACTCCTCATTGATTGCCAGGAAGCCTTTAGTGAGGATAAAAGGTAAGTATGACATGGAGAGTTCTTTTGCCAGCATAAAAATGGCAGAAGTTATGTTGGCAAAACAACGGGGTTTAGGAGGTGGTCTGATAGAGTCCTTGGTGGGAGCCAGGAACAAACCCTTCTATAAATGGGAAAGCCAGACAAGGTGGCCAGGTAAATAGGGGACTTAGATAGCTGAAGTGAAACACCCTTTGTGTCTTAGCAGATACATTCTTGTTATTGATTTGTTTATGGTTTTACCTATTCCTTGAGAGGCTTACTGCACGCCAAAGTAAAGCAGCAGTGGAGCAGGAAGGTTCCATCTTCTGTGCTTCCTTACTGCACAATGTCATTGTTCTTCCAGTGTTCTATCATTCCAACCCGTGGGAGGCCTGAGGACAAGCCTGTTTAAACCACCTTGTGTTCTTTCTGGATACTATCTGATGTTATCTTCCACTATGACGGAGGTTGCTTGGTACAGTTTCCTCCACGCTTATAAAGAAGCCCACATATACAGTATTACTATCCAAAACCACACAAACATTATAAATAAATTACTGGCTTAGCAGCAAAGAGTCTGGAGTAATAAACACCTGAGGCAAAACACAAAAATCAGTGTGTATAGAGCCATTGTACTGTCTATTCCCCTTTACGGGTCTGAAATATGGGTCACCTATTGCCACCACTTATGACTCCTTCAGCACTGTTTACGCACAATCCTAAATATACACTGGACTGACTATGTGACGAATGTTGCTGTCCTTGAGCAAGCAGGGATCACCAGCATTGAGGCCATGATATTGAGAACACAGCTGCGCTGGGCAGGGCACATTTTTAGGATGGAGGACCATCGCCTCCCAAAAATAGTACTCTATGGCGAATTCACCGCAGGTCAGTGTAAGAGGGGCGCTCCAAAAAAGCGATACAAGGACTCCCTGAAACAACATCTCAGGCTCGGCCAAACTGATCACCAACAATGGGCCACCCTGGCCTCACATCGGGAGGCATGGAGACACACTAGCCACAATGCTGCAGCCTTATTTGAGAACTCACGCCAAACAAGTCTTGAAGAGAAACGACGATGCAGAAAGAATCACAACCCGGAAACATCACCCAAGGAAACCTTCTGCTGTGCTTTCTGCAACCGGACTTGTCTATCTTGGATTGGCTTTTTTAGTCATCAGCGTGCTTGCAGAAAGCGTGGGATGAGTTCTTCCTGAATCTTCATTTGCGAAGAGAAGCCAGAGAGAGGCTTAGTAGGCTGGCAGAGAAGGAACAGTTCCCTTAGCATCAGCTTGCTGCATTTCTATGCTGGGAACAGAAGAGGAGGCCTTCCACTGTTGGCCAACTTGCAGATGAGGGATGGAATGCTTCATCTCACTTTCTCCCATGTGCTGACATACCACCATCCAATTATTTGTCATCTATGGCTGCCAGACAAGTAACTCAGGACAATTCAAAGACCACAGGCATAAGCAGTAAAACAACATTAAATAATTTAAAGCAACATAAACAATTGAAACAAGCTAAGAAAATTTTAAACAATTTGAAACAGTGTACAAAGTATATACTAAAACAGAGTGTCAAGCTGTGATCACTGGGCCCCAAAAACTTTGATGGGGGAACATTTTTTTTAACCTGATGCTAAAATGAGGACACCATTCAGCGCCTTCACAGTCTCAGCTGATTCTAATGACAAGGAGATGTAGAGTTAGGTGTCATCAGCAAACTGATACAGTGGGCCCTCAGTATCCTCTGAGGTTTGGTTCCAGGACACCCTGTGGATACCAAAATCCATGGATGCTAAAGTCCCATTATATATAATGGCATAGCAAAATGGTGTCCCTTATATAAAATGCAAAATCAAGGTTTGCTTTTTGGATTTTAAAAAAATTATCTTCAAACTGTTATTGGTTAAATCCATGGATGCAGAATCTGGATACAGAGGGCCAACTATATAACTCAGCTCCAAACCCCCAGATGACATCACCAAGAAGCTTCGTATACATATTCAACAGCATTGGGGATACAATGGAACCCATGGTACCTCATAGCTTGATAGTCATGGGGCTGAAGAAAAATCTTCCATGCTGCCAAAGCTGTTTCATTTCCAAATCATGGCCTGAAAACAGATTGAAAAGGGTCAAATAATCTGTTTGCTTCAATGGTTCAAATAATCTGTTTCCTGCCCAGCCACCACATACTCAAGCAGCTTGCCAAAAATGGGATATTCACAGTGAGGCTATGTTTCTCACATACCTCTGGATGCAGGAAAGTCCTCTTCAGGAGAAGGCGTGCCACTACCTCTTTCAAAGTGTTAGTTTCCACCTTTTCACCTGATGAGACATTCATACTCTGGACCCATCCAGCCAGTCTATTTCTCCAAGATGCCAAGTATTGAACTCACACAGACTGAATTAAACTCATTGTCCAACTTGGACACCAAGACAGTATCCTCTGTCACAAGTGAGTCAACAGGATAGTTTATAAGACTTGGGACAGGTTATGCATTCTCCACTGTAGAAACAATGAAGTTTGACACCACTTTAACTGCCATGGCTCCATCCTACAGAATCCTGGGATTTGTAGTTTTGGGAGGTACCAGCACTCTTTGGTCGAGAAGTCTAATGACTTTGTTAAACTACAAATCCCAGGATTCCATAGGATGGAGCTACAGCACTTATTTCTACAGTGTAATTACTGAAATCAAGAGGGCTTACACTAATCATGCATCATTTTAGTCCTATTGATTTCACTCTAAGTATGATAAAGGTTCATTCCTACTCAAAAAGTTTGGCATGCACCATGTTTATGCAAATAGTACTTGTTCTGTATACAGTACTTACAAATTACACACAGACACTAGTGGTGTATATGTGTGTTCATTACGATATTGAATTTTTTTTTAAAGGAAGGGGCAATAAAAAAAACTTAGGGTTTTCTTAGGCAAGGAATACTCAAATGTGGTTATCTATATATATACAGATCAGACAGGATCTGATGCCTTTAGGGTATTTAGGTCCTGGGTTCAAATATGCACAATAATATATATATATATAATTCTCTTGGGTATGTTGTCGTTTCCAGTGTGCTGATTGGCTGCTTAGGGAACTGACCAACCAATCACATGTCTGTTGGGCAGCCAATCAGCATACTGGGGGTGGGACCATGTACAGACATGGCGGCTGGAGAGAGAAAGTGAGTAGCACGGGTATGGATGTGGTGTCTGCATGTGTGTGGAGTGCTGGGGGTGGGGGGAGATTGGCGGCAGGGGGTGAATTTGGCGGCGTGGGAGGCGAGTTTGCTGGTGGGATGGAGACTGGTGGGGGGCAAGTTTGGAGGAGGGGTGAATTCAGCGGTGGGGGGAGTTCAGCAGGAGGGAGTTTGGAGGCAGGCGGACAAGCAGCAGGGGGGCAGGACAAGTGGCAGGGAGCCAGGATGAGTGGCGGTGGGGGGGCAGGATGAGTGGTGGGGGGCCAGGGTGAGCAAGGGGAGGGTGAGTTAAACCCACCAGCCTACCTCAAAGGGTTGTCATGAGGTCTCCTGCGCATTTTGGGGGGAGTTTTTTAATGGTGTATGGTATGGAATTATACTAGGAAACCAACACCAAAATAAGAGTCGTGGATTAATTCATCAAAAGTGTACAGTTTAAAAAGCAAAACAAAACAAAAACCTTTTGCAATCTTGCAAAAAACTAACCAACTTCTAAAGTAATGAATCCCTTGATTATATATTCATCAGCAACGATTTTTAGCTATTATTGTGAAGATGTCATTTAAAATGGTTCTGGTCCCAGTACTTTATCATTATGTATTTATTACTGGCTTCTGATTTCAGAAATGTATGTCATGTCAGTAAAGAGAGGTTTAAGAAATTGTTATGGTAGTGAAACTGTATTCATGTGTCTTACATCAACTTCATTTCTCATTGTAGTCTGACTCTCCCCACCCCCTTTCTATTTTTGGAAGCCTAATGGTACCTTTATCCCTTCTTTCACACTCTTAATATTCAGGTTTGATCACTCTCCTCAGAGTATCTACTCTAATTTTCTTCTTTTTAAGAAAATGACTTCACTTGGGTTTAGTTCTGTTTTCTTTTAGTCTGGCTTGGTGAGGAATTTCTGTCTCCAGCCAACATAGCCAGCACGAATGAATTACCATGCAGATCATCTGGAGGGAGTGATGTAAAAAATACTTATTATTTTACTCAGTGAGAAATGGTCAGAAAAAAATCGTCAACCAGTATAAGCTATTTTCACCTTTGGGGGACTTTCTGTCAACATTGCATTTCTTTGGATGGGAATAACAACACATTTCCACAAAAAAATGGTCAAAACCAGTGTATTTCCATGAACTGGATTTTTGGAAAAATAAAAAATCATTGAAAAGTGCATCAAGGTTTGTAACATTGCCCACTGGGAAGAATGCTTTCATGTGTCTTTATTCTTGCATGCAAAAATGAAATACAGTTGCCCCTTCATATTCCCTGGGGTTTGGTTCCAGGACCCCCCGTGAATACCAAAATCTGTGAATACTCAAGTTCCATTATATGCAATGGCATAGCCAATTGGTGTCCTTATATAAGATGGCAAAATCAAGGTTTGCTTTTTGGATTATTATTTTTTAAAGAATATTTCAAGCCATTAATACTTAAATCTGTGGATACCAAATCCGTGGGTACGGAGGGACAATTGTTTAAGTGAAGATTTCCATCCCTGTCTGGAAGACACCTGAGACTGAGGCCTGTCTACACATGGGGCAAAATCTTCACATGCACCTGCATTTGCCCTGAAGCCCTGCACATTATTATTCTCTGCAGTGATGTGGGTTACATTGTCATCACTGTCCCTGTGGAATTTTGTCCGCCACCGCCACCACCGCTGCCACCTTGACCATAATTTAAAGTTCAGGAGGCAATTCCCAGCCAAAAGGAGAGGTTTTCTCCCTTCCCCTGGTTCAGCAGTGCTGCCTCTACCCATTCTGCTGTCGCAGGAAGAGGTGCTTGAAGAAAGCAATGGGAGTGCTTGAAGAAAGTGACCGGTGAGTGGAGAACAGGCAGAGGCAGTGCTGCCAAGCCAGTGGAAGGGAGAAAACCTCTCCCTTTGGCCAGGAACAGCCTCCTGAGCTTTAAAAAGGCTGTGATGATGGTGGACAAAAATAAAGAGAAAACCCTGAATCATTGAAACTCCAAATCTAGGTACAATATTCCAGAATGTCCCAAATCTGGAGCATGCGACATGCGATCTCATTGCCCCAGATTAGGGGGTAAGGCTGTACATTGTGTGGCCTGATTGCCGCAGATTTGGGGAAACTCAGAGACGGATATGGGGTTTTTAATGGTGAAGACAAGCCCTGAGGTAGATTATTTTGATTAGGTGAATCACAAAACAAAACTCTGTGATTTATCTATTATTATTATTATTATTATTATTGCATTAATAATTACTAAGAAATTATTATTAAAATCTCAACCACGATTTCACTACCATCCATCCTCAGATGCTGTATCTTTTGGGTTGGGAATATATTAACAGACATATTAATAGCTTGCACTGCTTTTGTCTCTTCCATATACCTGCTTGAAGTAGAAGCTTGTACAATATCCCCCATGGTGAATTGTACCTTGTATGAGAAACAGTAGTGGCTGTCTGTTGAGTGGAAATGCATGAAATCCAGTTTAGATATTGCTGAAAAAGTGGAAAAATAGGAATCTCAAAAGAACTGCAGGATCATATGTGAGTCTTCTTTGTCCTCATCCATCATTTTTATGATGATTAAGCTGTATTAAAATACATAACAGTCTCATAATCTAATTTCATCTCAGCATGTGTTGTGCAATTGATGTTGACATCTGAATGTTGTTAAGGTAGAAGAGATTAATGCAGAGCCAAAGTATCTGTAATGCAAATGAACATTCTGGCCAATGTAGATTAATTTGATGTTAGGAACCAAGTGAAGCAGGAATGGCTTTCAACCATGTGTGAAAATGTTCCTGTTCTTACTGTCCTTGCTACCTCAGCAAAGATCTCATATTTCAAGTCACTTTCAGAAACAGTTTCCAGATTGCAGGAGACCCTGAGTGTAACGGGAGAACTAGTTCAAGGGAGAACTTCTTGCCCTCTGAGGGTCTGGAGATGGTCCGTCTCAGTTGGGAAATGAACTCCTACATTACCTTTAATCAGTTACTACAGATTCTGTTAAATAGGGATTCTACCCCACCCTTGTTCCCCTAAGAGGTGAGGGGGTGCTTTAGAACCCTATCCATAATGCCAAATTCTCTATTATTATCTAGAGGAATTATTAGCTGAAACAGAAGCCTGTGAGAGGAGGGTAACTTTGGGGATGTTTTCACCTATGTATACCAGTACTAACTGTAGAGAGCACTCCAGCTTTACAGTGAAATAAAGTATTTTTATTAGAGTAACACAAGGTGAACTCATACATGCAACACACATGTCTAAGGATCATACAAGGCTATAGCAGAGTAAGACAGAAAGATTAGACAAAGGAAGAGATTCGGGAATACAGGGTGATAGTTACCAGTCTTGGAGAGAAGAGTTTCTTGCAGCCAAGATAGTGAGACAGGCATCTACAGGTGAAACAGGAGGTTCCAGTCCGGGATGCACCGAGAAAGAGAGTGGCTGGGTTTGTCCACCGTGACACACTTTACTGTTGTTGGGGTACTAATATTTATACCCTATTTCATATCCTGAAGGGGTACTCTGGTTAGGACAAAGCCTAGATGGCTATCCCACAGGATAGACAATGGAAACCAAAACTCTAATGGTTGTGTTTATGGCTGGGAGATAGAAATTGACTGGTTTACAACAAGCTTGCAAGGTTGGACAGGAGGAGGTGTATAGGAAAGACTTTCATAGGAACATATTTGGGAATGGTCAGTTAATTGTTTGATTGAATGAATCATTGCTGAGGCACTTAGGACTGGAAGAAAGGATTAGCACAATCCTAATATGGGATTGCTTGCCATAGTATTTCTAAGACACATCCCAGGTCATTTTGACCTCCATGGCACCCACAAGAGGGGCTGACAGGGCTCTAGCCTGGAGGCCTGGCTAGAGGGGGCCTGGTGTGATATTATTGTAAGTTTTTATTATGTAAATCCATTTAGTTTTTTTTTTAAAAAAATAAATATAAATATTACTTTGGTGTCTTAATTTAAACTGACTTATTTTAGTCCTGCTGATGCAGTGGTTAAATGTTGGTACTGCAGCCACAAGGTTGTGAGTTCTATCCTAAAGGGCTCCAAGACTTGCATACTTCCATAGGTCAGTAAAATGAGTACCCAGCTTGTTGGGGGCAATTAGGCATTTCCCATGCCCTATGCACCTTCCCAATTGGGAAGGTGGATAGGATTCCCTTAAGGTACCATTGCATCTTATTTAAAAATTTCTAGACTACCCATCAATCCAGTGGATATAAGAGTAATGTGAAACAATACCTGCCTCTGAATTGCCAATTTGCGTGTATGTGGGGCTAAGTAAGGGTATGTATATGTCTGTTATGTAAAGAGGCATGACCTGGAGGCCTGAGAGAGGGATAGCACTGGTAGAAAGGATGAAGAAGATGACCACTGCAAAAGAGAAATATTAAAAACAGTACTCCTGAGGGGACTACTAGCCCAGAAGCTTATCTCCTAAGATCCCAAATCCAAAACAGCAATCACAAGCACACTCCAGAGACTCATGTCTCATGTAAGCACCTGTAATCCACTTCTTGCACCCCATAATCAGAGATGACCTGGCCAAAACTGATAAGTTGGTCAGGAAATGACATGGATGTGACCACAAGATGGAGCTGTAAGCTTAGTAATGAAAGTAGTTAAGCTCCAGTGGCAGGTGTGCGTGTGAGTCAGCATTTGAGAGTATGCACACGTGAGATGCCTGATGTAACAGGCATTGTTTAACTGCCTATAAACAGGAGATGGGAATTATCTCCAGTGTGGGTTTGTTGTGGATGGTGGCTGGCGAAGCAGTTTGTTGGTTTGAGAGAGATTTATGAGACTCATGGGCAAGACTCTCAGGCTAGTGTTAGTAGCAGTGACAGTGAGGGTGGTCAAGGTACACTCCTGATTCCCTTGAGGTCTCAGAAAGCAAAGTTCTTCGTAGTAAAGCAGGGACAAGCCTCTTCTGTGGCAGCAGTAAAAAGAACTGAAAACACTCCAGAAAGAGCCAGGAAACATGAACTAAGCAGGAGGGGTGGAAGAAAACCAAACCTCTGGTGTGTGTGGCAGAGTATAGACAGGATATGTTTGGTGGGATGGTCAGGCCTGTAAGTAAAAGGAAATTGACAAATGATAGCACCAGGGAAGCCAGAGCCGGGTGGGTCAGTAGCATGGGCTATCAAGATCTAGGAAAACACTATGACATTGTAAATAATGGGAATGGAGTCTCAGACTCTATAGGTATCCGCGAGTAAGGTGACAGTATATAAAAGCATAGGTGTAAATGACACATGGGACACACCACATGTCATTTGGAGGGGAATGTCAGGAAATGACATGGATGTGACCACAAGATGGAGCTGTAAGCTTAGTAATGAAAGTAGTTAAGCTCCAGTGGCAGGTGTGTGTGTGAGTCAGCACTTGAGAGTATGCACATCTAAGATGCCTGATGTAACAGGCATTGTTTAACTGCCTATAAACAGGAGATGGGAATTATCTCCAGTGTGGGTTTGTTGCGGATGGTGGTTGGCGAAGCAGTTTGTTGGTTTGAGAGAGATTTATGAGTGTTAGAGACGGCTGACCTATACTCTGTATATATATTGTAAATATACTGCAAACAGAAATTAAAGTCCTTTAGTTGAGTGAAGGCTGGCCTTGTTGCTATCTTTATTTGGCAAGCCAGAGCTCAAGGCAGTGTGCTGGGGAATTTTTCCTTCTCAGCTTGAAGTCTTTTGCAGAAATCTCTCCAGAAAACCTTCTCCTTGGCGTCCTGTTGACGTGGAAGAACTCTGCAGGTGGTCATGGTGGACACAGCGCGTCTTTGTATGCCCCAACAGAGTTACCATAATATTGACATAAAAAGAGTCAGGTGTGTAAAAGAAACACCTCAGATGGGCTTGAGAAGACCACTCAATTGGAAGAATTCTAAAAGATAGTTAAGACTAGGAATGTGACAATTATTAAGAGAATTTCTCAAATACCAGTGACCCCTTGCAAAAGTAAAGCAAAGAGAATATTGACACCTTGCATTTTCCCATTGTGCCTAAAGGCACCAGATCCTGTCTGATCTTGGCAGCTAAGCAGGGCAGGCCCTGGTTAGTACTTGGATGGAAGACCACCAATGAATACCAGGTGGTGTAGGAAGGAACTGGCAAAGCCACTTCTGAGTATTCCTTGCCTAAGAAAACCCTGCAAAATTCATGGGGTTGCCATAAGTCAACAGGTGACTTGAAAGCATGTACACACACACTTTCCCATCAAAGGTGCAGAAATGAATGTGGTTCCCCTCCAATGGCAAATCTGTCTGGACGGGGAACCTATTTGTAGACAGACTAGGATGAAAAAGCCGTAGTGGCTCACACTGCACTTACATGAATGCAGGGGGAAGGGCCAGAGGCTTTTTAAGGCCCTGCAGCCCCCAGCGTCTTCCTCTTCCCTGTGAATCAACCCACCCTCCCACTGATATCATAGTGTTATGCAAGTAGTCACTTTGGGGCTGGGTAGGAATCCCCCCCCCTTTGTTTTTTCATGTGTGTGTGGGGTGCCTACCCCATACTTTGGTTGGCAGCATTGGGCAATTGGTTAGGGTGGTGTTTTAAATAGGCAGTCACTGGCTGATTGAGAGGGGAGAGATGTTAGTCTGGTATGTACCTTGGCACCACTTTTCAATGAACAGGTGTGTGTTCCTGCAACCACCTTTTTAGTCCTGCAATTAAGGGGGGGGTGACAAAAGGGACTTCCTTTGGGGTTGGCCTGAGGGATAAACCCTCACTTTAAGTCCTGTGACTTGGGTGAGGGACTCTTAGGTTGGCCTTCCAGATGCAGGCTGGCTGGTTAGTATCCCAGAGTCTGGGTTCTTGCCAGGGCCAGGTATTTCTCCCAGGGGAAGCTGGGGAGAGGGTCTGGGGATAAATCTCATTCCCCAGCTGCTCCCACACTAGGTTGCCCCCGTTGCATTTTTTAATATTTAAATAGGTTAAATAGGGGGTTGGACTGGATGGCCCTCATGGTCTCTTCCAGCTCTGCAATTCTATGATTCTATGAAAAAGGGATGCTTTACTCATGGCTGTGCTACACCCCCAGAACACTGGAGGATGCCATCTGGTAAGGTTGTCCCTTCCTGTTCTTCTAGCGATCTTTTGATGCAGTTTTTGCCACATCTGATAATCTTTTAGGTCATTCCAGAACCTTATAAAGGAGTTATCAAGTTCCTAGTAGAGAGCAGTCTATATGCCATATTCTGTGCATGGCACATTGTATGAATCTACTAATTCAGAATGCCTTAACACATGCACGCGCGCGCACACACACACACACATGTGAAGGAGGTTGTGGATCTTACTTACAGTGTTTGCTGTCATTCCCAGAATTCCTGAACTTCCACAGCAGTATTCTGCTTGCTGCATCTTCCCTCTAAATCAGTGATGGGCAACCTTTTGAGCTTGGTGTGCCAAACTTTGCCAAAAAACTGAGAATAACTCGGGTGGTGTGTCACTTAGAAGAAAAAACTTTAGGGAATGGGGGAGCGTGGAGGAAAGTGGCGACCAGGGCTTCGAAGCCCTGATCGCCACTTTAGGGAGGGTGGGAGGGGGGAGTAAAGTGGCGACCAGGGCTTCAAAGCCCTGATCACCACTTTAGGGAGGGTGTGTGTGTGTGAAACATTCTTGTCGGCATGCGGCCGCCTCAGTGGCCGCGTGTCATCAAAAATGGCTATGCGTGTCAGTGCTGACACGCGTGTCATAGGTTCGCCATCACTGCTCTAAATCATTCTTATTTGCACAAACCGGTTTCAAAATAAGCTATGCAAATAGCTCTTTTGACAAAGGCAGTACACACACACACACACACACACACACACGGTGTCCTAAAAATGTATACACCCTTTAACAGCTAATAGTAGCTAAGGTAATTATTTGAAAGCTAAGGGCTGTCTATATGAGGGGGGGGGATGTGAATCGATGCGTACTCATGCAAATTTGAAGCAGGATCAACTTGTCCTAATGGTGTTTGGCAAAATCGCAGTCATGCAAGGCTATCCGCTTTTGCTGTCCCAAGGTCATGCCTGCAGTTCAAGATAGTGGCCAAGACTCATGTTTCTATTTTTGCCAGTTGCTGCCTCCGAATGGTTTTTTTGTCTTTTTTAAGAGGCATATCTAAGGTGGAAAAGTGTGACAATGCACTATTCCACCTAAATAAATTTTAAAAAGAAAAGAAAAAGGCTGTTTTGTCACATAATTGCTTGCTCGCTAAAGCGAAAATTCAAGATGGCAGTTCCAGGGTGCTTGCCTTCTTAGCAAGCTCCACCTTGTACTCCCATCTGGCCAATCAGCTTTCTACTTCCGCTTTTCTGGGGTATGCAAATAAATTTGACTACCTGTCCTAATGCACATTCTCCAATGAGTTTTTAAAAAACATCAGGGAAAGTCCTGAAGGCTCTTCCCTCAAGGTTTACGGTGGATTTGGACCTCCTCCTTCTGAATACAGCAGAATTATGCAGGATCCCATTAGGACAGGTAGGATTCTAAGGGAATTCTAAGAGGATTATAGTTGTCCCTCCATATCCACAGATTTGGTATCCACAGATTTAAGTATTCACAGCTTGAAAATATTCTTTAAAAATAATCCAAAAAGCAAATCTTGATTTTGCCATCTAATATAAGGGGCACCATTTTGCTATGTCATTGCATATAATGGGATGAGTATTCATGGATTTTGGTATCCACGGCAGTCCTAGAACCAAACGCCAGAAAATATGAAGGGGCAACTGTATTTTCATTGTTTAGACAGGCCCTAAGTAAATACATTTATAAGTTATAATAATGATTTAATAAATGTTATGATAATGATTTAACCAGAATTACAAAATCCATCTTAAATTACAATTTTATGTAAGGTGTTCAAATTGTTGTCCCTGCACAGGAATGCACTGTTCACATTGTCGAAGCACAGAGTTGCATACCTCACATAATGTTTCTCTTATATTTTCATGACACTTCTCTACTATTGTACTTTTTAATCCTGTTAAGGGTGTATACATTTCTGGAAAAAAATGCAAATATATATATATATATATATATATACCCTGTTAAGGGCATGGGAGGGAATGACATGCTGTGTGTGCATGCACACACGCATGCACACAAACAAAAACAAATGTTTCTAATTCAACCACTTAGTCTTAACTGATGAGCTTTTCCATGCACACATCACCAAAAAGTTCATAAACAAAACGTCACACATTCAGTTGTAGTACAGTAAAGTTAGCTACACTCAAGAGATGAAATAAAAATATAGAGGTATATCTATTTGTTTCAGTGGATTGGCTGACACAAGGGGGCTTGCCGCTTGCCGGCGGGCCCGTTTGCAGCCCGGCCGGCGCCCCCGCAATCCTCCCAACAGCCGCCCTTACCTTCTGGCGACCACATGGGCGGTCACTGTGGGGGCCGCCTTATCTTCCCCATCTCCTTCCTGGCATGCTCAGCGGCTGGGAGGAGCCAGGAAAGTGGGAGCCAATCAGGAAGGGTAGGCCCTTCCCTGATTGGCTCCCAATCGGAAGGAGGCAGGACATCCGGCCGCGCTCTGGGCATGGCAGGATAATGTAACAGGAGCAGAGACGGAGCTGATAAAAGCCAGCTCTGCCACAGCTCCTCCCGCATTTGGCTTCCTCCGTGTGTCTGGTGGCCATCATGTGGGGATTCCTGAGGGCCAGAGGGGCCAAGAACGGGCCACTGTTCAGGCACCTGGATGGGTCCCCACTTCAATGTTCCAATACACGAGCGTGCTGAAGATCGCACTGAGAAGGATGGGGCTGCCAGCTCAGGACTTTGGCAGCCATTCATTCCAGATAGGGGCAGTTACCATGGCAGCACAAGGCGGCTCGTCGGTGGAGACCATCATGCAGCTGGGGCGATGGAAATCCATGGCCTATATCATGTTGCTGAGGGGGTGGAGCTTCTGTGAGTCACACCTGTGAGTCACACCTGTGAGTCACTAGGGGGTAGAGCTGGGAGCCTAGCTCTATATAACTCCTTGCAGAGGCTTTCCAGGCCAGTTTCCTGCCAGAGAGAAGGAGAGCAGCTTCTGCACAGCCAGTTTCCTGCCAGTTTCCTGCCAGGGAGAAGAAGGAGAGCAGCTTCTGGAAAGCCATTCTGACTGGGGAGATTGAATTTTTAAAAAAAAACTGTTGGGAGAGGCTGCTTGTTGCTGAGGGGGTGGAGCTTCTGTGAGTCACACCTGTGAGTCACTAGAGGGTAGAGCTGGGAGCCTAGCTCTATATAACTCCTTGCAGAGGCTTTCCAGGCCAGTTTCCTGCCAGAGAGAAGGAGAGCAGCTCCTGGACAGCCAGTTTCCTGCCAGTAACCAAACAAAAATACAGCATACCTAAAAGTACAGCTTAGCATTCTCAGCATTAACTAAGAGTTCTTAGATTACCTAAAAGCTCTCACCATGGACACTGAGGGGACTGCGGCAGTCACTTGCAACACTTGTGTGATGTTTGTCTTCTTGTCTACAGACGTGGAGAACTTCACATGCACCAAGTGCAAGCTGGTATCCCTCTTGGAGGAGAAAGTCCAGCAGCTGGAGACACAGGTAGCAACACTTCAACAGATTCGCAAGCAAGAGGTTTTCCTGGACAGAACAGAACAAACAATCTTGGACGGGGACTGCACAGAGGAAGTGGCTGCAGAGGAGAGGGTCACTTCACAGACACAGGAAGTAGATAGCTGGAGGAATGTCACACACAGAACAAGAAAATCCAGGGATTCTTCGAGCAGCTTGCAGCTTGCAGCTACAGAATCAATTCGAAGCCCTTTCCCTTATCAAGGACAAAGAGGAAGAACAGCATGGACAGACTTCAGGGGTAGAGCAGGAGACCTTGAGAGTACCACCGCAAGGAACAGCAGCTGTGAAGCCTCGGTGGAGGCGTGTGGTGTTGGTGGGGGGACTCCTTGATGCGGGGTACAGAAGCAGTGGTTTGTGGGCCTGACAAGATCTCTCGGGAGGTGTGTTGTCTCCCTGGGGCAAAGATCCATGATGTGACCAAGAGGCTGACAAGACTTGACAAGCCTACGGATCATTACCCCTTCCTTTTGGTCCATGTGGGAACCAATGATACTGCAAGGCACAGCTTTCCCAAGATCAGAAGAGATTATGAGGCCCTGGGGAGGAAGCTGAAAGAAATGGATGCACAGGTTGTCATCTTGTCTCTTCTGCCAGTTGAAGGGCATGGTCCAGGAAGGGAGAGGAAAATAGCCGACGTAAACAACTGACTCCGTAGATGGTGTCGCCGAGAACAATTTGGATTCTTGAATCATGGACTGCACTTCCATGAGGGGGGACTTCTTAAGAGATGGGGTGCATCTTACAACAGTTGGAAGAAACATTTTTGCCAACAGTCTCAAGAATTTGATCAGGAGGGCTTTAAACTGAGTCAAATGGGGGAGGGAGACAGTATTCTGGAAGGCAAAAGGGCTGGAGAAAATAGTCAAACTGTCATAGAGGGAACAAGGCAAACAGCGCAAGGACCCAACAGTGGGAGGCAAAAAACTTGCACAGGCAGAAAGTGAAGGGAACACATGGTCTTAGATGTCTCTACACTAATGCACAGAGCATGGGAAATAAGCAAGATGAACTTGAACTCCTCGCACTACAAAACAAATATGATATAATAGGCATTACTGAAACCTGGTGGGATGAGTCACATGATTGGAATGTAGGAATAGAGGGGTATAACCTTTATAGGAGAAACAGGCCAAACAGGAAAGGAGGAGGAATAGCATTATATGTCAGGGATATTTACACCAGTGAAGAGATCCATGACAATACTGGAAGCCAGGTGGAGAGCATCTGGATAAAAATTAAAGGGGAGGGAAACAACAGGGATGTTATTGTGGGACTCTACTACAGACACCCAAATCAGACGGAGAAATTGGATGATGCCTTTCTAGAACATATGAACACACATGCAGAAAGGAGAGATGTAGTAGTGATGGGTGACTTGAACTATCCTGATATTTGCTGGAAATCTAACTCATCCAAAACTTCAAGGTCTAGCAAATTCCTTACTTGCCTGGAAGACAATTTCATGGTCCAAAAGGTGGAAGAGGAAACAAGGGGGTCAGCTATTTTAGATCTGATCCTAACCAACAGAGTTGACCTGGTTAATGGGGTGCAAGTGGTGGGATCCTTAGGTGAGAGTGATCATGTTCTCCTGGAGTTTGTTATACAATGGAAAGGAGAAGCCAGGCATAGTCAGACATGCATTCTTGACTTTAGGAGAGCTGATTTCAATAAACTCAGGGAAATACTGGGGGTGATCCCATGGTCAGGAATACTAAAAGAGAAGAGACCTCAAGACGGACTTTCTCAAAAGGGAGATACTGAAGGCACAATTTCAAACAGTACCACTGAGGAAGAAAAATGGGAGGTGTCTCAAGAAACCAGGATGGATGACTAAAGAACTTTCAACGGAGCTAAGTTTTAAACGGAACATGTATAGGAAATGGAAAAAGGGGGAAATCACCAAAGAAGAATTCAAACAGATAGCGAACACGTGTAGGAGTAAAGTCAGAAAAGCTAAAGCGCAGAATGAGCTCAGGCTTGCTAGGGAGGTTAAGAACAATAAAAAAGTGTTGTTTTTTTTTGTATGTCCGCAGCAAAAGGAGGAAGAAGGAAATGATAGGGCCACTACGTGGAGAAGATGGCAAAATGCTAACAGGGAACAGAGAAAAGGCAGAATTACTCAACACCTTCTTTGCCTCAGTGTTTTCAGAAAAGGAAAAAGAGGACCAACCTGAGGATAATGGAACAGAGGACATAATAGGGGAAATCCAGCTCAGAATAAGCAAAGAGGTAGTACAGGAATACCTTCTTAATCTAAATGAATTTAAATCTCCAGGACCAGATGAACTACATCCAAGAGTATTAAAAGAGCTGGCAAATATAATCTCAGAGCCATTGGCAATAATCTTTGAGAACTCCTGGAGAACAGAAGAAGTCCCAGCAGACTGGAGGAGGGCAAATGTTGTCCCCATCTTCAAAAAGGGGAAAAAAGAGGATCCCAACAATTATCGTCCAGTTAGTCTGACATCAATACCAGGGAAGATTCTAGAGCAGATCATTAAACAGAGAGTCTGTGAACATTTAGAAGGCAATGCCATAATCCCAAAAAGTCAACATGGGTTTCAGAGAAACAAGTCATGCCAGACTAATCTGATCTCTTTTTTTGATAAAGTTACCAGCTTGGTAGATGAAGGGAACGCTGTGGACATCGCATACCTTGATTTCAGTAAGGTCTTTGACAAGGTTCCCCATGACATTCTTGCAAACAAGCTTGTAAAATGTGGGCTAGACAAGTTAACTGTTCAATGGATTTGTAATTGGTTGACCGGCCGAACTCAAAGGGTGCTCAGCAGTGGCTCCTCTTCGTCTTGGAAAGATGTGACCAGTGGGGTGCCACAGGGTTCTGTCCTGGGCCCAGTGCTATTCAACATCTTTATCAATGACTTAGATGAGGGAATTAGGGGCATACTTATCAAATTTGCAGATGACACCAAATTAGGAGGAGTAGCTTATACCCTAGAGGACAGGATCAAAATTCAGAATGACCTGGATAGACTGGAGAGCTGCGCCAAAGCTAACAAAATGAAATTCAATACGGAGAAATGTAAGGTACTGCACTTAGGGCGGAAAAATAAAATGCAGAGATATAGGATGGGAGAGCCCTGGCTGAATGAGACTACGTGCGAAAGGGATCTAGGAATCCTAGTAGACCACAAGTTGAACATGAGTCAACAATGTGATGTGGCAGCTAAAAAGGCCAATGCAATTTTGGGCTGTATCAATAGAAGTATAGTGTCTAGATCAATGGAAGTAATAGTGCCACTCTATTCTGCCTTGGTCAGACCTCACCTAGAATACTGTGTCCAGTTCTGGGCACCACAATTCAAAAAGGATATTGACAAATTGGAGTGTGTCCAGAGAAGGGCAACTAAAATGGTGAAAGGTCTGGAAACCATGCCTTATGAGGAGAGACTTAGGGAGCTGGGTATGTTTAGCCTGGAAAGAAAGATGGTTAGGAGGCGATATGATAGCCCTGTTTAAGTATTTGAAGGGATATCACGCTGAGGATGGAGCAGGCTTGTTTTCTGCTGCTCCAGAGACTGGAACACAGAGCAATGGATGCAAGCTCCAGGAACAGAGATTCCACCTCAACATGAGGAGGAACTTTTTGACAGTAAGAGCTGTTTGGCAGTGGAACACACTCCCTCGGAACATGGTGGGGTCTCCTTCCTTGGAGATCTTTAAACAGAGGCTGGATGGCCATCTGTCGGGGATGCTTTGATCAAGATTTCCTGCGTGGCAGGGGGTTGGACTGGATGGCCCTTGTGGTCTCTTCCAACTCTGCAATTCTATGATTCTATGATTCTATGTACATACATCCAGAGTGGGCACTGACCACACAGCCAAGGGCTTCGGTGTAGCTGTTGGGCTGCCTGTTGATGGTGGAATGGTTGGCGGAAGGCAGTTTCCCATGAGGAAGCGCCTTTTGTGGCGGATGGCATGGGCAAGGTTAAGGGGGAGTCTCCATCAAGTTTAAGTTCAAGTTTAAGTTCAAGTTCATGGAGATCACCTCCTCCCATGATTAATGATACTTTGTTTGCAGGGGAGGAGAGAGTGTCAGGCAGGGCGGCTTGGCCATTACCTCTCTCCTCCTTAATAATAATAATAATAATAATAATAATAATAAAATTTATTGATATCCCGCCCCTCTGCGAGCAATTGGGGCAGCTTACAACAATAAAATAATACACAGTATAAAACAGCTCAAAATCCCTTCCCCCCTTAAAACATTATTAAATTAATACAAATTAAAATCAATATATAATACAGTTTATTAAAAAAAAACCTTTCGAGCAAGCAGCATCAGTTTGGAGGTCCAGAAGCAACCTCCAGAGGGGGTTCCTGAGGCCGGGGTTAGCTATTCTGGAAAAGCCTGCCTGAAGAGAACCGTCTTGACAGCCTTTTTAAAGCTGTCTAATGATGTCAATAGGCGGATCTCATCCAGCAGTCCATTCCACAATTTGGGGGCAACAGCTGAGAAAGCCCTCTGGGAGGTGGTCGCCAGCCTAGGTCTTTGTGGCTGCAACAAATTCCTCCCAGAGGACCGGAGAGCGCGGGGAGGATTATAAGGGAGAAGGCGGTCCCTGAGATAGCTTGGGCCCAAGCCATTTAGGGCTTTAAAGGTGATAACCAACACCTTGTACTGGGCCCGGAAGCTGATAGGCAGCCAGTGGAGGGACCTCAGAACCGGAGTAATGTGGTCCCTCCTAGATGTCCCAGAAACTAGCCTGGCTGCCATATTTTGTACCAGCTGTAATTTCCGAACTAAGCACAAGGGTAGCCCCATGTAGAGTGCATTACAGAAATCAAGACGTGAGGTTACCAGCGCGTGCACAACAGTCTCAAGATCCCTTACTTCCAGAAAAGGGCGCAGCTGGCATATCATCCGAAGCTGATAGCAAGCGCTCCTGACTGTCGCATTTACCTGATTTGTCATCAGGAGTGATGAGACAAGGAGCACCCCTAGACTGCGAACACATTAAGTATCGGAAGGGTCTGATTAGGAGTCATTGACCAACACGGGTTGGGTCAATGATGGTATGACCCATGCCTAGTTGCCAACCATTGGGCAACCATCTGCAAGTCGCGGCCATTTTATTGCCACAATACTTATCTACTAACCTGTATTTGACCAATTTTCTGAATATGTACTCAATACAAGAGGTGTATAACTACCTCTTGCTATGTACTCAACACAATTTGTATAACTACCTCTTGCATGTATGTCTTATTGGAGGAGGAGAGTGGGGTTGGTACAGTTTGTGTCCACAAGGTTTTATTGACCAGGCTAAAGTATGGATCTGTCACCACAGACAAACACTGTAGAAAAAAGCTGCTTTTTGTCATTGTCCATGACTTGACCTCGGATGCAGTATTTTCCATAGGGCCTGTTTACATGCTGACCTACAAATCACAGGGCAAAATGTCAAAAAGCAAACAGGCATTCTGTCAGCCTGGTGCTGGATTGCCATCATTCCCAAGCAGCAGAGCTACAGCAGAGATTATGGGAATTGCATTTACGCATATTTGAAGGCAGGGCTGGCCCAACTCAAATGGTGGTCCCTTCTTGTTCTATGTGCAAAGTGGACAGGACTGTTTGCTTATTCTTATTTGTACATTAGTAGTTAGGATGCTTGGAGCCCTTTCAGTGTACACAATTAAAGTGCTATGATTTCACTTTAATTGGCAGGGCTTCATATAATGGAATGCTGGGTTTTGTAGTTTTGTGGCACACTAGAGCTCTCTGGCAGAGAATTCTAAATGCCCTTTCACAAATTGTAAATCCCAGGATTCCATAGGATGGAATCATGGGAAGTAAAACGGGATCATAGCACTATAACTGTATAGTGTGAAAAGACCTGAGAGGCAGCAGCCTAGTCCAGGTGGCCAAGTTATGTGGTGTACACATTTCCTTCCTCAAGGGTGTAGCTGGGACTTCAGGAGAAATAATCAGGAATGGGCCAGTGCCCTACTTTCAGCCTAATGATAGGGCTAATCCATTTCTGGAAGGCACTAGGTTGCAGAATACTGTATTGAGTGACGTAGATCTGAGTGTGACTCATGCCTTATCATGACTCATGATAAGGCATGAGTCACACTCAGATCTAAGTCACTCAATACAGTATTCTCCAACCTAGTGCCTTCCAGAATGCAGTGCCTTCCATCTAGTGCCTTCCAGAATGCAGTGCTGCTGAGTCACCAATAAAAGTTTGCCCACAACAACAACAACAACAACAAAAATCATTTTGGAGAGTCAAAACGTCAAATGGGCTTCTGAAGTTTTTAACTCTGGGTGGCTGGAAGCAAAGTTTCGATATCTTTCATAAGGCCTGGCTTTATGCCTCACTCCAGAGGGTCTCTCACAAATCCTATCCTGAGACACTGTCACGGAGACAAATTACAGGCTCATCAAAGATCTTCCTGTTAATTAAACCATCATCTAGACACACCACAGATATGTCATGTGGAGACATGATTTATGTGCTCCCTGTTAGATGTTAAAATATTTCCAGTGCTTTGACAAGATGACCCAGGAGTAAATAAACTATGTCTCATTGCACGACTGATTTACTTGTGATTTTCAGTTGCTGATGTTTCTACCTGCCAAGAGCTATTAAGAAACCACGAAGTAGTGTACAGCTGACATTTCATCAAGCACCAAGTATACTTGTGACAGGGGAGAAAAATCACAGAGGATAAGAAGAATCCATATTTCCCCCCCTACCAGATGCCAGAAAGCCCTTTCTAATAAATCTTCAATTGCCCAGTATGAACTCTACCATAGTAGTATCATCAGCCCACAGAAGCTGAATGCTAAAATGTTTCTTATTTTCCATATGCTTCTTGTTATACAGCCTCTGCTGTCAACAGTGTTCCTCTCCCCTGATCTCTTGCCACTGTATCAGGTGTCCAATTTCTTCATCTTCTCATCAGGGCCCAGCATCTACCAACACGTAGAGTTGCCAGTCCAGGATCATCCTAGGCCCTGAAGTTCCTGAGACAAAACTGGATACTCTGAGGCTTTGGGGTTATCTAAACAGTTAAAACAACAACAACAACAACAACAACAACCTCATGGAATTCACTGGGAACCCTACTTGTCTAAATGGGATCCTGCACCAATCCACACTATTCAGAAGGGATGGGGTCCAAAATGGCAAAAACAATGCAGGAAAAGCCTTCACAGCTTTTCCCGTAATTTTTTGAAGAACAGCGAGGAGGGTGCACATTTCTGCTCATTGGGACAAGCGAAGGACAAACAATTTGAAGGGAAGCACAAAGCTGATTGGCGGGATCAGAACGGGAGTGGGGCTTGCTAACAGGGCAAGCACCTGCTGCTGCCATGTTAGATATTTGCCTTAGCGACTGATCATTAAGGCAATAAAAAGGGAGGGTTTTTTATTTTGTTTTGCATTCCTGTTAAATCGAAAAATCGCCATATCACTCCAGCACACCTTGGATGGCTTAAAAAAAAATCGGCAGTGGCAAATAACTAACACAAGTGAATCACTTGTGGCCGCCATCTGGAATGTGAGGCTTATGGGGGCTTCTGAGGCCAAAAACAACCATTAAGACATGTTGCTGCTGCTACAAAATGCCATTACTATGAGGCACTCCAGTTTTTCCCCTCATGTAGATGAGCCCTAAATCACACTACGCTGTTATACAGCAGGACCCTTGTATCCACTGGGGATTGGTTCGGGTGGGGCATGGATACTGAAAACCATGGATAATAGCGAACACCATTGAAAATCATGGAACTTCCAGTTTAAAATATCATAGAGTTACCTTGGAGGACCTAGAAAATGGTTTGAGAACACATTTTCTAGGAAGACTCTATGGTAGGTGTGCTGTTTTGTATCCCATGGATAATTGAATCAGTGGATAATGAATCAGTGGATACAGGTGTACTACTGTAGTGCTATTGTTCCACTTTAACTATTATGGCTGCCTCCTGTGGAATCCTGGGGCTTGTAGTTTAGTCAGGCCTAAGAGCTCTCTGGCTGAGAGTTGTAAATGCCCCTCCCTAAACGGCAAATCCCAGGATTCCACAGGAGGCAGCCAGAGCAGTTAAAGTGGAATACTAGCACTATAACAGTGTAGTGTGATAATCTCCCCAGAGATACCTCCTTGTTGTGTCTTTAAGTGTTATGAGTTAAGTACCAACCACAGTTGCCCACAACTCACTAATCAAACACACACACACACACACACACACAAGTTCTGTTTGGTAATCAAGACAAAAATCTTAGCTAAAAGAAATTGTTCCAGATTAAGGTGAAGTGAGAGAATTTTTTCTTGTCACTTACTTAGAGAGAGATGAGTTCAGATTGATTTTACCTAGTTTATTTGATTCTATCCAGAAGATGAATGTAAAGCAGAGTGGAGGGCAAGCCTCAGTGCCACAAGGACTGGGAGGGAAGGAGGAAGGTAACTACAAAGATCCCTGGAAAGGCGTCACAAATTGCAGCATCAAATCAATTAAGTCTTGCAAAATTGTAGTAAGCTGCTGATGCTCTTGCTGAGTTGGCGATTTGCACACAACCCTTTCTTCTTGTCTGGAACTCAGCTCAGCTGTTACCCAAATATGTGGGGTCCATAGGTCCCACTCATGACAACTTTATCAGACATGGCAAAAATTGCATTATTATAATGCCATGATAGCGCGCACAGGTCGCGCTATCGCATGATGTCATAGTCCTCCCTTGCTTACTGTGTGCTCCAGCTGTGAATAGGCATCACTTTCCATTAATGGGACCAGCTGTTAATAGCTCTCAATATTGCTATTTTCGCAGTATTGAAGAGTGTATGAAAACACATCCCACTGTAATCACAAAATTGCAGCGTGAATGGGCAGTCCTCTTCTCCCCCTCCCTTTTCCTGATGATAAAACGTCCGGGTGAGAACGTGAAAATTATCCACAGGACACTCTTTGTATGAACTGTCCCAGTTTGTTTGCATGTTTTTAGGTGTCTTTAAGTGCTTATGACTTGGCTTACTTTGTTAATAAAAGGTTTTCTTGGTGTTTTTAAGTGCGCTCGTGTCTTCTTGTGAGAACTGCCGAAATCTCACCCATGCTAAATCATGGAAGTAAACTCCTGTTCTTAAAGTGCTAATGGTTGTTGTGCGATAATTCCATGGCATTTGAATTGCACTATTACAGCAACGTGCGATATTAAGTGTAATAATGCCACTATGGAGATTTTCAGACCGCGTTTCAGCGTGCCTAGCACGGGAGGAACTTTCGGGAGAGGGACGGCGATCTTGCGCAGCAGGGGGGCGTTTTCGGACGCCGTTGTCCCTCTCCCGAAACCATCCGTGTCACTTCTGTGAAGCTTCGGAAGCTGCAGAGCCATATTTTAATCACAGAGGTTGCCCGTGATTAAAATATGGCGCTGAGGCTTCCGAAGCTTCATGGAAGTGACACGGATGGTTTCGGGAGAGGAACAACGGCGTCCGAAAAGCCCCCCTGCTGCGCAAGATCGCCGTCCCTCTCCCGAAAGTTCCTCCCGCGCTAGGCATGCTGAAACGCGGTCTGAAAATCTCCTATGTTTCTACTTTCCTGAGCTGCTGTTACACTGTTATTAGCCACTATTCTGATAAAGTCCTAAAATTATGCTATTAAGTTGGGAATTTCAGTTAGTTCAAAGGTACGGCTACAAGAAGCCAGGTAACTTATGGGACCTTTGCACCTGTGTATACTAGTTCTTACTGATGAGATGCCAAGCCAAAATGAAATTTAATTGCAAAATAATCACAGAAACATTCACACATGCTCCCACACTCACAAGACAACCATACAAGACTTACAAGGTATAAATATTGGGATAGAAGAATAGGTTTGGGGATATGGGCTATAATTTTCTATCCAAAGAGCTGAGATCCATGCAGCAAAGAAACTCAAATTGATTCTGAGGGTGCGACAACAGTTCGGAAGAGTGATGGTACAAAAAGAACTGTGCACACATGGCTATTATTTGATGGTAATATTTATACCCAATATTGTATCCTTAAGGAGTATTTTGAGTGTAAAACAATGCTTAGATGGGCTTCCCATAGTTAAACAAAGGAAACTCTGGCTTCGTTGATTGCTGCTAATGGTTTGGAATTAAGGTTGGTGGGTTTATGGCAGCCTCTCTATTGTGGACAGGAAAAGGTGTGAAGGAGAAACACTTTGTAGATAGGGGGGATTCTGGTCACTGTTTGTTTTTGGAGTATGACTCATTGCCAGGTGTGTCCAAGGAAGATTAGCAGATTCCACCTTGATTACCCTAATCCTAAGGGACTTCACATTAATCTTGTCCTGGGGATGTTTTGTTTGGGAGATTTCCAAGACAACTTTGTTAGGCCTTTTCGTGACCTTCACTTGAACCTAATTTTGGTTTGCCCTGGTCTATCTTAGATCTCATGAACTGTCCAGTATTGCCAACTTATGAATTGTTAGATGGAGGGTGTGTAAGGCCAGGTATCACAGCCTACCAAAACAAGAGTTTCCATCCTTGTCTCTTGCCTGGAGATGAGCCACAAAAACAGAGACTCAGGGCCAGGCCCTGAGATCTGACAACCCTAATGATGTAATGTGTGTGTCTATTGCCAGACTACTGGATGCAACTGTCCATTAAGGACTTCCTTGATTGATTGATTGATTGATTGATTGACTGATTGATTGATATACCTCCTTTTCCCCTATGCAGGAGCCAAGCCAGCCTTGGGAGCTTCAACAGTGCCCAGAGGTGAACATACAGCCATGAGGCCCTCCCTTAGCACCTTTGAAATCTTCTGAATCTGCTCCCCTTATTCATTCCCTCCCCAACCTCACATTTCAGGATTGTTAACTGTGGCTGGTTATAGGGAGGATACAATGCAACAGCTCCACTGCTGCCTGTCTGTTTTTGAGCAAAATTCAAAGTGCTGGTTATGACCTATAATGCCCTCTATGGCTTGGGTCTAGGCTATCTTAAGGACCATATCTCCCCATATTACCCTTCTTGAGCTCTAAGATCTTCAGGCAGGCACTTCTTTTGATCTCACTATCTTCATTTGGTGGGGATGTGACAGAGAGACTTATCAATGGCTCCAACTCTGAAACACCCTCCCGAGAGCAGCTTCTTTCTTTGCTGTTTTTTTTTCATCAGGGAAAGACGATTTTATTCCAGCAGGCTTTGAGGACTTTACAAGAAAAGAGTTTTTTTAATGTACTATACTACTTTTATTTTTCATCTTAAATTAATGTTTCAAAGGTTTTAAACTTTGCTGTTAGTTTAATAATGTTTAATTGCAACTTTTGTACATTTTTAACCATATGTGTTTTTATTTGTAATTGTCTACTTTGTAAGCTGCTTTGAGTCCCAGTTTGGGTGAGGGGGACGCAGGGTATAAAGTGATGGGTGGTGTAGAAAAGGAGTGATATCAGCCTTCAAAAGCTATAGTTGAATGAGGAAGTGAGGAGGCCATTGCTTTTCCCCACATCTAGTTCATATACCATTTTAGGCTGAGACTTTTAAGGCTGCAGCTGACATTCAGAACTATACATCTAATCTGAAAAAAATATAGAAGTAAGAGGGATGCCCCAGTTCCCCAAGCCTTGATTATCAATGGTGCAATTGGAGCAAATGCTCCAGGACCTTGAGTGGCTAGGGGCCCCATGTTGTCATCGTATATATACATTCCCTTCTAGTACAGTGATAAACTATTAAAAAGAAAAATGCTCCCAGGGATAAGGAAGCTATAGGCCTCTCCTCGTTCCCACTCCCACTAGTGCCACACATAAGTGTTTACAGCCCACTCCACCTTAATTTTCTAACTATGGAGAGAGTGAAGAGATGGCTGATGAACTGGGTTTGCTGGGTCTGAGGTTCTGGCCTGTTGGAAGTGCAACACCAGCACTGAAGAGCCAAGAATGCCTCAGAGTGGGCAGTCGTATTAGGATTAGATAATTTGAGTGACCCATGTCCACCCTGCTTGTCTATCTATCCTTCTCCCTCTGCGATGAAAACTGATACTGTTAGGGATGTTTCTACCTTTTCTCCCCAGAGCTCTCTCAGCTCTCCCCTAGAGATGTACGGTAACTAGCTTTAGAGTAGCACATTGTGTAACTTTCCACTCTTAGAATGGCATTCTAAGCCCTGGGAGCCCTGGTTAAATGACAGTACTGCAGCCACAGTGGTGTAAATTCAATCCCAGAGCTCCAAGACTGATTCAGCCTTCCATCCTTCCATAGGTCAGTAAAATGAGTAGCCAGCTTGTTGGGGGCAATTAGCTAACACATTGTAAACTGCTTAGGGAGTGCTTTGGCACTGTTAAGCAGTATAGAAATAGAAGTGCTAAGTGCTATTGATATTGGAGATCCTATAATAAAGCCTTAGTTTATTTCTCTGAAGTCGTTGGTGTCTTTGCTCCTTAAATCAGGATCTCTAACAGACCACTGCAACCACAAACTCACTATCATGGCCTTGGTCTTTGGGGCCTGAAAGTGGTTGCTTCTGTTCTCAGGGAGGTCTCCCTTCTGCTCATTTGTTGGCATTGGGTTGGTGCAATGCAAAGCCAAACCTCCAATGGGGACTCTTTTATATGTGCCTAAAATGCACCTTGTTTTGCAATCAGGGCTTGTACCAGTGTTTCTCAACCAGGGTTCCCCAAGAGGTTGCTAGGGGTTTCCCAAGAGATTGTGATTTTGGGAGAAAAGCAATAGCAGTATATAGAATATAGTAGGACCCCGTATCCATTGATTCATTATCCACTGATTCAGTTATCCACAGGACAGAAAACAGCACACCTACCATAGAGTCTTCCTAGAAAATGTGTCCTCTCTAGCCATTTTCTAGGTCCTCCAAGGCAACTCTGTGGTATTTTAAACTGGAAGTCCCATTATTTTCAATGGCGTTCGCTATTATCCACAGTTTTCGGTATCCACACCCCCTGAACCAATCCCCAGCAGATATGGGGGATCCTACTATAATGTTCATGCAGGGGTTCCCTGAGACCTGAAAATTACAGTATTTCAAGGGCTCCTCAAAGATAAAAATGTCGAGAAAGGCTGGTTTAGACATTCTTTTCTGGTCCTTACAGCATATCTCCTCTCTGAGCTGTCCCTGGAGTCGCTGAACAGGATATTGCAGGATTACTGCTTTGTGAGTTTTACTGCACCTTCTCTGTTCTTCCTGCAACCACAAAAGGTTGAAGCCATATTACACTTTCCATTCTCGATCTGAGGTATATGTGGTTTGCACAACTGTTCGCAAAAAGCAAGGCAGGGATTTCACAGGTGAAAACTGGGATGTGTGTGGCTAAGCAACATGAGAGTGTGATCAAAAGTTGCAAAAGTTATTAATGAGGAAGAACACACATGCTAGAGAGGCTGTGTGGCAGTTTGCTTTTGCCTGAGCCTTCCAATAGGCTCATCTTACTTCAGTTTGCTGCAAACTGAGTTCAAAGGAGTGAGGAGAGGAGAGGAGGGGAGAGGATTCCACCCCCTCCTTCCCTCTACTGTCCTCTCCCCTGACTTCCTGAGTTAATTGAGTGCAAACTACTTTTGCACTTTGAACTCAGTTTGCAGCTATTTAAGTAAGTAAGGGTGAAAGAGGAAGGAGGAGAGAGAAACTGGGATATTTTGAAAGCAGCAGAAAAAGTGGTATGGCAGAGGATTAATTTGGACTGTCCCTGCCAAACTGGGACATTTAGAGGGTATGTGGATTGAGGAGCCTTGTGCTTCTGACCTACTGCTTATTTTTCTTTCAGAATGTGTGATCCTTCCCTGTGATTTCTTAGCTGTCCTTCCTGGGGCTGTTTGCTCACCCCTGTCCTTGGTGGCTAATTCTATGTGCATCATGTCATGCATGGTTAAGTTTTTTCTATGTCTTCTTGTGTGAATCAGAATCTGACTAACATGAGGCCATAATATTCAGATAAATAATTAAACATCCCGTATGTTATATAAGGTGATTTTCAAATTGTAAAACCCTGAGCTTTAAACAAACAAATGCCATGATTAAAAGCTGTGTTAGAAAGCACAGTCTCCTCTGGAGCATTTTGAATAATTAGCAGGAATTCTTCTTTCCTCAGAAGATACTATTTGTCTGTTCAAACCCTTATACAAATAACCACATCAACATTCCATGATACAGAAAATAAATACAAGAGCTAACCCAATGGAAAATGTGACAATTGAAGCCACATTTTTTTCTGGCAGTGCCACAATAATCACAGAATCATAGAAATGGGAGGTACACCGAGATCATCTTGTCCACCCCTGTCGATGCTTGATATTTGCTGCAACAGGATCCCTGAGAAGCAGCCATCTAGCCTCTTCTTAAAGCAGCTTTAACAAATGAGTTCACCATGTTCCTTGACATAGTTTTGTCTTGCATTTGTAGTGCAATTTTAGAACAGCAGGAGATAATCATTCAATGGATAATCATGGAAGGTGCTTTAGAAAAGAGAAGGGGCAAGATAGATAGCCTGCCTGATATATGGAACAGAGAAAAAAGGTAGCATTTCATGGGAGCAAAGCTTTAAAAAGCCATTTTTTGGGGGGCTAGAGGTATAGTGGGACCAGGGACTGAAGACTTGGGACTTTTTCATTATCAGAGACATTGACATCATCTGCACCCTCTCCAACCACTCCCCTCATCCCTCAAAGTTCAGCTGCAACAATATCATATTGCAATCTTATTGCAATGGTCATTGGCTTTATGCAAATAAAATGTAATTTGATCCCTGCAATATCTGCACTGGAAATGCATGCATATTTCCTGAAATGAGGTACGGTATTGTTACGAGCTATCTCTGTCCTAATCCAGACTATTTGGGAGTGGAGTTACAAAGGACCTGTTTCTGATAGAAGTGAAAACCTCTAGAAATTGTTTAATACCAACACAGGCACTTGTGCTTTTAGATACTGTGAGGGGGTGTTGCCATAGAGAGATGCCTAGGAAAGGGCCTGCCCTTCAGATTTTATCCCTACACCATTGGGTGGAACCAAACACACTGTCATCAAAGTATAGCACATGGTCATCCTTGCCTTCTCCTTACTTAAACAGGGCTGACTCTGTCATAAAAAGCATTGGATAAGAGAAAGCTATTGTCATGCCCTGTGGTTCTAATGAGGGTATGCAGTCAGAGGAGGAGGACATGGCAGAGAATGCCCCTATGGACCCTGGCACAAGTTTATCTACACCTGTGCCAGCAGGGAACTTTGCCAACCTGGGGTCCCAAGCAGAGGAAGAACCTGGTCCTAATGGATTGGCACCAGTCCCAGCAGCAAGCTCTGCCAAGTCAGATGAGGAGGAGCAAGAGGAAACGGATTTACCCATACTGCCTTTCAGCCAACAGAGATCCCAAAAGGAAGCCAGGAGAAGATCGCAAACACCGGTGATTAAGGAGCATCTGGGATAGCCGTCATTGCTATATATACACCCCGGGGGAGCTATGGAGCCTTTGTCAGAGATTAATTGATCACCCTGGTGAAAGCTTCATGGCTGTTATCTATGACTCCTTGTCTTTGTTGCCTGGAATCCGGCTTGACCTTGGACCTGCTTGTGACTACGCTGCCTGCTTATCCTGTTGGACTACAGATCTGCTTCTCAACCACTCTGCCTTCTGTAAGCCTTGACCCTTGGACTGTATTCTGGACTATTCTCTGTGTGTTTTCCTGCTTGTTCTGAATTTCTTTGGGCTCAACTGTGTTTACCTCATTATCACTAGGAGTTGACCACTTTCCCAGACAGTTGACTTTATCAGGGCCCACTTCTAAGGTGTTTATATTTTCCCAGCATCTGGCAGCTTTTCCAGACAGCTATACATGTAGGAGCTGAGAAGCAAAGGTGTGGGGAAGCAAAAAGTTTGCACTCATTCCTTGTTTGCACATATGCCTAAAATCATCTAATCAGTTTGAAAATACCTTTCAGTGAACGCTAGATGCTGCCAAGTTTCATTTTTTTCCCTTCCTCTTCCCCTCCTCTCCTTTTAAATATTATTTTATTTTTGGATGCAGAGTCTGGGATCCAGAAATCATAATTAGGGGATAACCTGAGTTTAATTCCCAAAGATCAAAGCCAGAGCAAAGACATAATTATAGTTCAGGTTTCTGTCACATAATATTTTCTACCACTAACAAGGATAACTCAATCTGACACATTTCTTACCTTTCAATTGACTAGGAGAAAACCTGACTATGCTGATGACCCACAGAGGAAAAGTTACTGACGTAAATGAGCAGATACAAATGGTGAGGAACAGCCAATATTTTGCTGACTTCAAAAGAAGATAGCACTTTGAAGAAGCATTCTGCAAGCATTGTTGAAAAGGGGAAGGACTGCCTATGCCTGTTTGCTGACCAGCTGAAGTTGCTGTACTGTCTTTTACTCCCCTATTTTCAAATTATTAATTTTCCCCAGTGCACTGCCTTTGCTTCAGAAAAATACTTGTTGGCAATGCTTCTCACAGTGAGAGGCATTCCCATTTAAGCAAGGAGCACACAAGGATGGCCATGTGTTGTACTTTAGATAGGACAGTGCTCTAATGTAAAATGTCCTTATTTGAAAGGCTGTCCAGAAGGATGAGGAACCATAGGAAGACATAGCAGGAGCCTTCAAGTAGCCCACTGAGATCTAGACAGCAGACTGAGCAGACAGACAGATCACCTGACAGTCTTCGCCATTGTTGTGTGGTGTTTTGATTTCTATCTAAATTATTATACTAATCTCTAAATTTGCATTTACACATATAAATTAATAAGACTTTGGAAAATCTACTTTTGGGGGGGACTATAGTTCCCCAAATCCCTCAGAGAGTGTGGCCAGTGACTTTGTTGGCTTGGGATTCAGAGAGATCTGGTCCAAAAGGTAACTTTTCCAAGCTCTGAAATGAGAACCTGCAGTGTTATGCAACTTTTATGCAACATTTTTACTGGTGATATATACAGTCAGCCCTCAACATTTGTGGGGGTTAGGGGTGCAGGATTCCAGTGAAAATGGGGAGGAAACACAAATATTTTAAGCCCCCCACCTCAATATGTATGCTACAGACTCTCCTGCTGCAAAAATCACCACCTTGCTCTGAAGCCACCTCTGCTGGACGTCTGTTGCTTCTGCCACCGGTCTTGAAGTCTTCCACCTCTGCCTCCTAGGATGATGACACCGCTGCAAAAATTCTCCTGTAGTGTCTTTCTCTTCACTCTCCTCCTCCTTTCCCACCAACAGCAGCATGACCTTTCTCTGAGTCCATCTGCCTGCAATCCTCCTGCCTCCCTCCCCTGGTTCCCTGCTCTGCTGCTGGTTCCACCTCTCAGCCACCTTCCTCCTCCTCTTCCTTGATTTGGAGTTGGCTGCAGAGTTCTCATGTTGTCGCGGCTTTCCTGTGGGTGTGCTTACTTGTTGGCCAAGCCAGTGCGGAGGCAGGGGGAGGGAGGCAGGGGGTGGTGGGCAGGCAGCCTTGGAGTGAGGTGGAAGCATCTTGGTGTGTTGGCACGAAAGGAGACAGAGAGGAGGAGGAGAATGATGGTGATGAGGAGAAAGATTTTTACAGCTGTGTCATCAGCCTAGGAGGCAGAAGAGGAAGGCTTGGAGACTGGTGGCAGAGGCAGCTACAAACTCACGAATAATCAAATCCACAGAAGTAAACAAATCCATGAACGTTGAGGGCTCACTGTATAGATATGTGGCCATCTTGGATTACCTGGGTACAGTATGAGAAGTAGCCTGAGCTGTGTCTATGTCTTGTACCCTGGGTATAGAATTGTAAAGCTAGCTGAAGACATTTTCTGTCTGTGGCAAAGATAGTGCACCCCCCCCACAACACTATTCAGTCTCCATCAACACTGGCAAGGAGACAGCATCCCCCACCAAACCTGAGGGCAGCAGGCTATGTTGAACCTCTGCTTTTGAACATTACTTCCCAGATCACAAGCATATGTGTTTTTAAAATTGCTTTCAGCTTTAATTTTAATTTTTTTTTTTTAAAAAATGGAATTTTGGTTTAATTGTGTTTTAACCTTTGTACTAAGAGATTTTTGCTTGTATTGTGTTTTTAAAAGGTTGTACACTGCCTTGCATTCTGTCCTGGGAGAAAGATGGTATATAAATTAAATAAATAATAAATACAGTTGGACCCCAATATCCATGGGGGTGTTGGTTCCTGGACTTACTGCAGATACCAGAAACCACAGAAAACAGCAAACACTATTGAAATAATGGGACTTCCACTTACCAATACCATAGAGTTGCCTTGGAAGACCTAGAAAATGTCTAGAGAGGATACCGATCTATGCATTTTCTAGGAAGAATCTATGGTAGATGTTCTGTTTTGTGTCCCATAGATAACTGAAGCCATGGATATTGGTTCCGCAGATATGGGGGTCCAACTGTAATAATTTGTATGCTGACTTGAGTCCCATTATTGGGGGAAATGCAGGATATAAATGAATAAGTAACTCCCCTTTCTAATCATCCAGGGGTTGGCATTTCCACATGAACTAGCTACCATAGCTTTTTTCTACACTTGTAATATTTTAATGGCATTTTATTTTCCCTTGACTATTAAAGTGCTCACTGTGTGAGGGAGGATGATCCTGCTAGTGAACAAAGTGTTGGATATCAACTAGCACTTGCGAAATTTACTTTTTAGACTAGAATGACCTGGATACAATGACCAGTGGCTATATTGTCTTCAAGATTTAGGGAGTTGCAGTCCAAAACAGTAAAACTCCAGTGTGCTTTGAAGCTCAGAGAGTAGCATTGGATGAGTACCGTATATTCCGGCCTATAAGATGACTGGGCGTATAAGACCCCCCCCCAATTTCCAGCCAAAAATCTAGGCTTAGGCATATATTCGCCATTTAAGACCCCCCCCCCAATTTGGCTGGCTGGCTGGCTGACTGGCTGGGGGAGCCTTGCCAGCTGATCCTCTTTGTTTCCCAACTCACGAGGATCTCCCCGTGAGTTGGGAAAGCGAACAGGATCAGCTGGCAGGGCTCCCCCAGCCAGCCAGCCCACCCAACATTCACCCCTCTCTTCAACCTTCAAATCAAACTTGACTCGAAGGTGGAGGAAAGGGGTGGAAATGCCCAGTTTGCCTCAGCAACCCCCTTCCCTCTGTCTTGGCTCTTCTGAAGGGGACCGAGGCAGGGGAAGCGGGGGCGGCCGCAGCAAACCCCTAGATTCGCCCCCTCTCCCCATCTTCAAGGAAGGTGGGGAGAAGGGGTGAACATGCCCCGTTTGGATCCACAGCCCCAATCCCTCCTTCTGGGCTCCAGAAGGAGGATGTGGGGCCATGGGGCCAAACCCTGGGATTCGCCCCCTCTCCCCAACTTCAAGGAAGAGGGAGCAAATCTAGGGGTTTAACTCTGCAGCCCCATGCCTCCTTCTAGGCTCCCTCTGCAAGGGAGCCCAGAAGAAGGCATCGGGGCTGCAGAGTTAAACGGACCCTCTTCGCTCGCTCTCCCCACCTTCCTTGAAGGTGGGGAGAGGGGGCAAATCTAGGGGTTTAACTCCACAGCCCCGATGCCTCCTTCTGGGCTCCCTTTGCAAGGGAGCCCAGAAGAAGGCATCAGGGCTGCAGAGTTAAACGGAACCTCTTTGCTCGCTCTCCCCACCTTCCTTGAAGGTGGGGAGAGGGGGCAAATCCCGGGCTTTGGCTCCACGGCCCCGCGTCCTCCTTCTGGGCTCCCTTCGGAAGGGAGCCCAGAAGGAGGGATCGGGGCTGTGGAGCAAAATGGGGCATTTCCGCCCTTTTACCTCACCTTCAAGGAAGGTGGGGGGAAAGGGCGAATCTAGCGGTTTGCCTCAGCTGCTGCAGAGGTGATCGAGCGGCAGCCGCAGCAAACCGCAACGTTCGCCCCCCCTCCTGTCTTCCATTGCTCCCCAAAGGGGGAGAAGGCAGAGAAGGGGGGCAAATGAACTGCAAAACACTTTGCTTCACCCCCCTGCCCCATCTCCTGCCTCTTCACTCCGTTTGCGAAAAGGCAGGAGATAGGCAGGCAGGCGAAGCAAAAGTATATCTGGCGTATAAGACGGCCCTCAATTTTGGAGGGCATTTTTGAGTGCTCAAAAGTCATCTTATACGCCGGGATATACGGTGATATTTCTTGTTCTTTAATCTTTATTCCTTTGAAGGCTAGTTAAATTTATTTTAACTTATTTAAAACTATAATCTGTCTGTTAGAAATTTGGGGAACACCTCCCTAAACACTGCCTCTTTCTCTTTCCTCCATAACAAATATTCAGTCTCCTTGACCTGTGCAAAATGTTTCCTGTCAAGCCTGTCACAGAGGAAAAGCTATGAGTCAGTTAGTCTTTTGTCTGCCACTCTTTTTGGTCTGTTCCATTTTTAGTACAATTTCTGTGTTTTCCCATGTTTGCTACAAAAGGTTGCTTTACTGTTTATGGAAATGGAAGTATGTGTACTGTGAATGAATTACTCATAAGAAAGAGCAGCTCTAGGGAAGGTCACCTTGTGATGCATCATAACTCTCAGGTACAGTCATCAAGTTCTAGAGCTGAAAGATGTGAAGGGAGGAGGGGAAAGAGGAAGAAGAAATCCTATTCTTACAAGTACAACTGCATAGCATAGATTTGTAGAGTCTGAAAGCCTTGTAGCAGGATTATAAATACCACGTTTGATCTGCACAGATAACACACATCGGTATATTCCATGAATGCAATCCAGCAAAAACTAGTACTGCTTTTTCTTCTATTCCCCACAAACACACAAACATACACACACACAGAGAGAGAGAGAGAGCCGCAGCAGTAAAATAGGAACTATGGGCAGATAAATTGAGTTTTTAGGGATGATGGGTATTTCTTGAAAAGAAATATGTTGCAAGAGAGACATCAGCAGATTCAAAGAGGGCTTTCTTTTACATTTCCAGCAGCTTTGGGAAACTCCCATTGCAGCTCTGATCTAAAGACAGATGCCAGAATCGTATATGACCATTGCATACTACAAAGCACCGTAATGATGTGTCTACATAGTGAATTCTCGTGTGACCACCCCTCCAAACCTCACTTACCAGTAAGCAACCACTGGGGTGGATGGGGTCCATACCCAGGTTGATCAAGACGCAGCTGCCTGACATTCCCACCCCTCTTGTGAGTGATCTCTGGACCCCTGTCAGAAATCCCAATTGTGATGGAAATGCCTTGCATGGGGGAAGGTGGGAAAGTCAGGCAGCTGCTTCCTGATCAGACCCCCATTAATTCCAGTGGCTGCTTACCAGTAAGTGGGGTTTATGGTCCCTATGTAGCCCCTAAACTAGGGACTACATAGAAATTGTGAATAGGTAGCACTTGCTAATGCGTAACTGTAGGTTCCAAATTCACAATTGCCCGACAGGATTCTGGCCATTGTTTTTATGCTGTCAAAATCATGATACTCAATATAGCGGTGGGAGGAAGGAGTTTACAGGTGTTATTTTAAAGAAAAACATTACAAGTTGAGTGATAATTTTATAACTAACAAATTCATTGCTAGATGAGCTTTCATGGATAGCAATTCACAGAAACTTGTACTAAAATATAATCCTATAATAAACATATGTTACTCATCAAATGGCTGGAATGTGGAACCACTGGCCATCACCACTACCTCCTCCTCCATGCATCTTATGAAGCAGGAGTGTAACTATGGGGAGGGACAAATTGGGAATATTGCCCCCTAGATAAGAATTCTGCCACCCCCGTGAAAGTTTCCATGAGTCTCCAAATTTCTAGGACTGCAATAACTTAAAAATCCAGTTGAGCATTTAGAAACACAGGAGATTTTCACACGGGGCCAAAATGCCCCGTTACTGCCCCGCCACCTCCTCTCCCGTTCCTGTCACGGAATAACGTAAATCTTTCACACACTTAACTTAATTCTGTGGCAGGAATGGGCTCTCCCTCCATCACTGGCTGGCCATAAATGCAGCCTACATAAGGCTGCTTTTATGATAGGCCGTCTGAAATCCCAGCCATTATCACGTGATAACGGCTGGGCAGTAAATTTAAAAAATAAAACTCCCCCAAACTTAAAATCAGTTCACCAAGCACAAAAACACACTTTAAATCACATAATCAAAACAGGGAAGGTAAAATAAAGGGTGCCACTTACCAGATGTCCAGATCATACCAGGAAGTGCTTGGAACGGACCTCCCCTCCACAGCTGTCATTTCGGAACAGGAACGGGGCTCCTGTTCGCACACCCATGATTGCGTGATAGTGACGGAACAGGAGGTCTATTCATGATGAAAAATCATGATTACATTGTTCCGGAACAGTCACGGGAGCAGGATGGATGCAGGACAGAACAGGGTTAACATCATCCAAAAGGGAAAACTGTCCCGATCCTGTTCTGTTCCTGCCACAGGATATATAGTTCGTGTGAAAATCTCAATAGACTGAGATATTTACATTGCACCAATGTAAACATAGATATGAATGACCTAAGGAAATGATTCCCAGAACCTACTTTAAATTCAAAGGAGCTGCTCTGTGTGATTGAAGCCTGTGATGTGGGTAAGTGGGGTACTTCTGAATGATGCGGTTAGCTCCCTCCTATCCCACAAGCCATAGTGTGATAAGCCCTTTCCTGCCCCTGAGCTGTGGTGTGATGAACAGATGCTTCTGCTTAACACACTGTGGTTCAGGTGTGGGAGGAGGGGCTAGCCATGTTATCCTGAAACACCCCACACAACAGAACTTTGTTGCTCAGAATGGCTCCCTTGAGTTTATGGTGGGTTCTGGGGGGGTATTTATGATTATTGCAATACTGCCATGATCATGAATCTGTAGTATCTGTAACTGTATTGCAGGATGCCAATCACAGTTTAGGCATCCCAAGAAAGGGGGCAGGCAAAGTTTTCTATGGAATGTGAATACAGCAAATGTCAGAGTTCTAGGTATTTACACAGGGCCGGTTTAACCTGTCTGCCAAATCAGCATTGGCAGGGGGCCCCGAGGTCAAGAGGGGCCCCCGAGGTCAAGAGAGGGCCCCGTGTTGGCCTCCTTAATATGAAAATAATGGGATTTCTTGTTTAAAATACCATAGAGTTGCCTTGGAAGGCCTAGAAAAGGGCTAGGGAAGACACATTTTCTAGGAAGACTCTATGGTAGGTGTGCTGTTTTGTGTCCCATGGATAATGAATCCAGGGATATGGGGGTCCTACTATAATCTGAACATCCTGTACGGTGAATAGGTTAGGTTACATTGATCTGAGATAAACATATGGGGCCCCCAAAGTAAAGCATTGCAGGGGGCCCCAAAATTCCTTAAACCGGTCTTGTATTTACACATTTCAGTGTGTTGTTCTCTGCAATGCTAGACGTTTGGCAACTGAAGCAAAATTATATGGGGGCATAATTTTTATTTGGGGGGAGCAATGCTTTCATTCCTCCCTTTGGTGGCTACACAACTGTGATGAAGTTGATTGTAATCCACAAAAGGTCATACTATGTTTGTCTTAAAAGTGCCACATGACTGTTGGTTGTTTTGCTGCAGTAGATTATTATGGCTACTTCCTTGAGACATAATAAAAGTAATGGTATTTTAACCCACCCCCAAACCACTGGGATTAATAGCAGTGCAGATAAGTATAATGGTGGAAGAGGAGGAAATAATCCATCTTCCCTGGCACTAGGAAAAGGCAGGATATAAATTGAATGTATAAATTGAACATATATAAATAAAAAGGAAATATTGTATTTCCCTTCTGTCCTCTGCCCCATCTTGATATTTTCTATTGGGGGAACAATGGGCATGCAATGACATGCCCCAATCTCAATTTGGAAGGCTGCTAGTGAATATACCCCCACAGGGGCAGCAAAGCCAATGAATCTTCCAACTGCACCCTAGTAGGGCTTGTCCTTGATTTGTGTTGTAAACATCCATGGCTTTGGAATTGTTTCAAGGTTTGAATTAAATGCTTTCAGCAAAAGAGAAGCTTCCAGACTTTCAAATGTTATTGACAAATTTTGGGGGGGGGGGTAGTACAGTTGTCCCTCCACATTCACGGATTTGACATTCACGGATTTGAATATTCACGGCTTGAAAATATTCTTTAAAAAATAGTAATCCTAATAGCAAACCTTGATTTTTTCATCTTATATAAGGGACACCATTTTGCTATGCTATTGCATATAATGGGACTTGAGTATTCACGGATTTGGGTATTCATGGGGGGTCCTGGAACCTAACCCCAGCGAATGTGAAGGGACAACTGTATATACTTTATACGTCACAACCCAGTCCTTGCCCTGTCTGGTGATCTACTGCCTTGTAATCCTGCATCCACTCTGCTTTTAGCACTCAAATTGATCCAGTCAATTTCAGCACTCACATGGATCCAGACAAAAGTCTCAGTCAGTAAAGCTGCAATTTAATATTGCTGAATTTTCACACTTTTAGAAATGGCCCACTGTGTTTGAAATCTAGCCATAGTCTCATCTCAGGCCAGATGATGTGATGCACAAAACAGACTGTCGTCTAGCACCTTTCACTTGGATCAATACTTGGGGCAAGTTTCAACATTCACAGTACCTGTCAGTTGATGTGCAAGCCTGTTTCCTTCTTTATAGGATTAGGCAGGAAAATTTTGCTTTATATCACACACGAGCAATCTTTGGTCATTTATATGGTTTGGATCACAGCTCCCACAATTCCTTAACACTGGCCATTATGACTAGGAGGTTGTCTAGATGGTGAAAATACTCCTCATAGAATTAGAGGAAAATACCTTTTGTCCCAATGAGATCCCACAGTGATTTGGCTTATTTGGAAGGAGGGGGGCCAAAAACTCCAAAAACTATGCAGGAAAAGCCTTTGTGGCTTTTCCTGAGATTCTTAAAATAATGTGTATTACTGCTTGTTTGAACAAGCAATTTGCATCACTGTGCATTCTCGGAGAGGAGCAGGAACGGACAGCTGATTGGTTGGATATGCACTGGGGGCAGATTTGCCAGCAAGGAAAGCAGCTGGAAGTACCATTTTGGATTTCTGTGTTGCCAATCCTGCCATTTTTCTCACTGTTCCGATGTGACCAAATAACTTTTTTAAGCATAAAGTCACACTGTGTGGAGAAAAATAACATACTAATTTACTTAGCTGCCATCTTGATTCACAGGCGTGTGCACTTCAGACCCGGATAGCTTTGCATACTATCAGTTTTGCCAAAAGACCATGGAGACAAATGAACACTGCTGCAAATTTGCAATAATGTGCAAGAATCAGAATTATATCCTCTTGTCTAGACAACCCCTAGTATTTCTGAGGGTGGGTGTCCAAAGTATATCAACCATAATTTATGTTCAGCAAAGCAAATACACTGAACAAGTGCATCTAAAGCTATCTGATATGGAGGACCAGCCATTTCTTTTCCCATTTTGCCAAGGACCAGTACCATATTTTTGCCCATTGGCTAGAGTTGTTTCTTTCTTTCCTAGAAACTTGCCAAGGACCAGCTTGTGGACTGTCACTCATCCATGGACCACTACTTTGAGTAGCACTGTGGTCAACAATATTACTTATGGGACCCTGCAACATAATTTGATGTATTTTTTTAAAAAAATGATGTAGGTGTGTACAGTATAAGTGCCTTCTAGTTGCCTGTTGATTTATGGCAACCACATGAATTTCATAGGGCTTTCTTGGGCAAGGAATACTCAGAAGTGTTTTTTTTCCAGTTCCTTCCTCTGAAATATAGACTACAGCACATGGTATTCATTGGCATCTCTCATCCAAGTACTAACCACTGCTGACCCTGTTTAGCTTCCAAGATCAGACAGGATCTGGTGCCTTTAGAGTATTTCGGCCCTTCTATATAGGGGTGATTGTTCATGAAACAGATACTGTGTGATGATGACTAGCAGCCTTCTTGGAAAATGGCACCCACAGGCTTTCTTTACCCTGTTAATGTCTACCTTTCAAACATAAAAAGGAGGAAGGGATAGAAGAGTTAAAAAGGAACGTAGCAGCACCTCTAAAACTAACTTGTTTTTATTTTTGCATGAGCTTTTATGGATATAAACCCATTTCTTTGGATGCAGTATCAAGTCCTCAGGTATAAAGCATATTTATACAGTTTGGGGAGTGGGATAGAATGTAATAGGATCCAGAAAGATACAAATCATTACCCTAGCCCTAAATTTTCAAAAGGCTGCATATGGTGATACAGGTCTTTCAGACTTTTAAAGTTGTCAGTGTTGGTGTGTGAAAGCAATAAGTGTACTTACCAAAAGCCAGTTTTCTTGAGTTCAAAACCTCTGAGAAGACTCCTTTTGTTACATGTGCAGTGGTGAGGACTCCTGTAGTAATACACTCAGTGTGTCATGAAGCCATTGTCTTTGTTCATACCTTTGCTAATGGATTTAAATTGAACCTTTCAAATAGCAATTTTTACCTCATACCAATGAAAACTGTAATCAGACATGACATTTCTACTGAGGCCTGTCACAGGGACAGGATTAGTAACATTATTAGTACTGAAAGTGAAGTATGAAAAACAGATCACTTTCAGCTTAAAAGCCATTCACAAGTCCTCAAATGAATGCTGAGGTACATTTGTATGTATGTAGTTTTACTTTTAAGCTGCTTTTTAAGGAATATATTGTAGCGGGTATGACAGGTAGGTCCTGGAGTCCTTGTCAGCATCATGGCCAAATGTTAGCAACTGTCCAGTGGCACAAAGGAGGTTATTTTGTGCTTACCACACCCTGCTAGGTAGATTCACTTTATCCTGGCAGTTAGAGCCATAGAATGAAAGTTAGAAGGGACCACAAGGGCCATGTAATCCAGCCTCTGCGATGCATGAATAACACAGCTAAAGCACTCAGAAGATGCCCATCCAACCTGTTTAAAGACTTCCAGAGGGGGAGTCCACCACCTTCAGAGGCAGTCTCTTCCACCGTTGAACAGCTCTTACAATCAAGAAGTTCTTCTTAATGTTTAGATGGACTCTTGTTTTGTGATTTGAATTTGTTGGTTCATGTTCTAGTATCTGGAGCAATAGAGGACAAATTTGCTCCATCTTTTACATCCCCACAGGTATTTAAATATAGCTATCATCCCCTCCCAATCTTCCTGTTTTCAAGGTAAAACCTCAAACTGGGAACAGATTATGGGAGTAAGCTTTCCTGTTACAATGCATTTGTACAGTTCCCATAGCTATTACAATGAGAGATGGGTCATGCCAGCACAGTTACTTCCTTTGTTTGGTTCTATCCTGTATAACCTTGAGGATCCACCTTCTGATTACCTCACACCAGAGGTGGACATGTTTCATCCCATTACAGAAGACCCAATATCCATTCATAGGGATGGGGAGTGCTGAGCCTGAGATATTCTGGGTAATATTCTACCATTTGGTGTGAGGGGATGATGAAACACATCAGCTAAAGGAATGTGATGCTTTCTCTGCTGCAGACCACCTGCTACATCAATTTGCTACCAATAAATCTTATCTTATAGCAGCGATGTTTGTCAATTTTCAGTAGCAAACAATGGTCCCATCTACACGATTTAAATAATACGTACGGCATGCAAAAGTTCACACTTCGGTACAATCGGCCGTTCGGATGCACACAAATGCAAAAGAGGGGGGGCAGTTTTCCACCCTGAAATACGCACATGCGGCGTTCGGGAGGGAAAGCGGATCGCAAAGAGAAATCAGTACGCCGTTCGGATGGCTGACGGGTCTGTACGGTCTGTTTGCACACATACGAACAGGCTGTGTAATCTGATTGGCTGGCCAAGTAGAGGGGGTGGGCCTAGCACGGAGGGAAATTGGGAGCGGCTGCCATGTTGGTTTCCCAGCTAGCAAGCGTCCGGTAAGTCCGTGAATTTATATGTTTATTTATTTTTATTTTATATTGTAAATACAGAAAACCAACTGTCCGCAAAGCAGGAACCTTTAAAAAAAAAAAGCAGCGGGAGATTTAAAACTGCCGCTTGGCTTGCTCGCTCCAGCCAGCTTCGGGAAGAGGGAGTCATACGAAGTTTAGGGGGTTTAAAAAATTGTATAGCCGTTTCGTATGCATACGAATGACAGGCTGTTCGTATTTTTTGCCCCCATATGGATTTTTTTATGATCGTATAGCCGCACCCAATGTCTTGGAGAGGCTTGAAAGGGCAACCAGTTCCCGCTCAGAATATATCCTCCCACCCCAAATTAACTTCTATGGAAGTAATAAGAACCAAAGTTTATCAGAGCTCATGACCAGAAAGTCTTACAAAGCTTTTCTGTAAGTGTATGTGATCAATCAAAGGTAAACTTGAAGAAGAAAGTCTTCAAGACTCAACTAAAAGCCAGAGTTGAAGGAGCACGCTGCAAGTTCACTGGAAGGGACTTCTAAAGATTTGGGGGCCATAGCTGAAAATCCCTTGTCTCTAGAGCAGGCAAATCTTAATGGCAGGGTCTTGGGTAGGACTTCAAAAGTAAATCTCATCATACAAGTAGGACTGTACAGGTGAAGATAACTTGATTCCAACCCATTCAGACCTAACATGGGGGGCCTGCCAGTTGCCAGCGGGCCTTTTTGCGGCCCGGCTGGCACCCCCATGAAGCTCTCCGAAGCAGACCCCCCCGGGCCCAGCAGTGCGGGGGAGTCTGGGGGACTGCATGGTCACCCCCTGGCAGCTGCCATCTTCTCTTCCCCTTCCCAGGCTGTCTCGTGACCGGAAGGGGCGGGGCAGGCATGGCCGGCCAATCGGGGCAGGGCCTCCTGGCTTCCATTGGCCTGCGGCCGCAAGGGGGGCAGGACATCCGGCTGGGCTATGGCGCGGCCGGATTACATCAAAAGGGGAGTGACGGAGCAGATATAAGGCTGCTCCGATGCCTCTCCCCCCCTTTTGGATGCATTGTCTCGATTTCAGGAGGAGCGGTTCCGCATGCTGGCCCTGAATGCCGACGAGAAGGCAGCCCCTTCCCAGCAGACCTCTGGAGCCTTGGGAACGCGTAGTGATCCAGGGAGTTGCTGACTCATTGATGCCTTCAAACAAGCCAGCTACAAGAGAGCCGCCTCCCAATTCATGACGTTCCGCAGGCAGCAGGGGTATGGAGCATCTTGGCCAGCATCAGAACGGGAAGTCTTGCACTACCTGGCTGCACTGAAGGAGAAAGGGTTGGCATCCAGGACAATCGCAGGCCATGTGGCAGGCATTTCCTTCTTCAGCAAGGCTGCTGGCCAGGGGGACCCCTGCAATACCTTCATGGTAAGGAAGGCTGTGGAGGGCTGGAGATGGGCAGCGCCACGGGCAATGGACTCAAGGCAGCCTTTGTCCTATGAGATGCTTTCCCGGCTGGCAGGGCTGCTATCAGCCATTTGCCACTCCGCCTACGAGGCGCTGCTCTTCAGAACGGCATACACCACGGCATTCTTTGGGGCACTGAGAGTTGGTGAGGTGGTCTGCTCCTCCAAGCAGGACATGTCAGGCAGGGGGCTGCAGTTGTGTGACGTGCGGATCACGGCCATGGGTACGACTCTGTGCATATGCCAATTGAAGGCGCATCAGCATGGCTGTGGGGCCACTATCCGCCTGCAGAAGATAAGGGGTTCCTCCCCATGCCTGGTTACTGGTATGCAGGAATTTGTACGGGCACGGGGGGCCTCGGGGAGCCCGCTGTTTTGACATCAAGATGGGATGCCACTCACCAGGTATCAATTCGTGGGTGTGCTGAAGAAGGCCTTGGCCCAGATGGGGCTGCCTGCAGAAGAATTCGGCAATCATTCATTCAGGATAGGGGCCGCCACCATGGCAGCAAATGGGGGCTTTTCGGTGGATGCCATCATGAGGCTGGGCCGATGGAGGTCCAGGGCTTACGCAGCACACATACGGCCCGGGCAGATGTTACCTGCCGGGCAAGGGCCCTCAACGGGCCTATAGGGCTGCCTGTTGATAAGGAGGATGGCAGTAGGCGTTCCCGGGGGGAGCCCTGATAGTGGATGTCATGGGTCGTGATAGGCCATGAGTTCTAGGGGTCTCGGTCAAGTGCAAGTTCAAGCACTAGATCAAGTTCAAGTTCAAGGGAGACCCCGCCCCCAGTGATTAACCATTTGTTTACAGGGGAGGAGAGGGAGGAGAGTGCACGGCTCGGCCATCATCTCTCTCCTCCAGGAAGTCGGTATGGACCGACACGGGGGCCTTGGCCCACATGTGTGGGCCCAAGGATAAGTCACACCCATGCATTGCCGCCAACCATTCAGCTTGCAAGTTGCGGCCATTCACTGCCAAAAAACATGTATTTACTAACCTGTACCTAACCCATGTTTTCTGAAGATGTAACCAAAATATAATCGTTGTAATGCAACAACATGTGTGAGTGTATCATTCAGGAGGGCGGTGGGGATCGTCCGGTCTGGGTCCACAATTTCCTAACATCATAAGAAAGCTGGCTTAAGGAAAACTGGAAACAGGATAGGGGGTATATACCACATTACCTTCAAATTATTAAGAACTCTCTGTCAAGTAGTTCTTCTCACTCCTTGTGTTTCACCCAGAGCTGCCACACTGTGGTAATACTGGGCTTCAAAGGCTAGGAAAAATCCTTAGTGGGTAGCACAGATGGATCCACAGGCCAGGGCAGGGAAACCTACAGCTTAGTGGCCCAATGCATCCAACCGAGGATCAAAACATGGCCTGCCAGAGGTTCCTGTATCCTGTCCTCTTACAAACCCTAACCCCCTTCTGCCAAACTCCAGCCACTTCCAGAGAGAGTCAGAGGCTGGAGCACCAGGGGATCCCTTGTTTGGTTTTTGCAAAGAAATCACTTCTTGTCTCTCTGATTGGAGAGAGGCACTCTTTGTTGCACTGTCAGTAAGCACCTGCAAGAGTTGGCTGAACACCAGTCAGGGCTTCAGCTTAACTCGTGGATTACTCCCTTTTCTCTTCCCCTATGTGGAGAAAGAGGAAGGCTTCTTAGGGTGCTCTCCCATCCTCTGCCCTGGGCAGGGGGTATTTTTCCAGAGTATGAAAACATTGTGGCCCCGTCCTCACCTGTGTTCTCAATCAAAACACAATAAAGAAAAGCTCCACCTGGTAGTGTGGAGAGACACCTAATGATGGCCAGGGTCAGTGCTGTACCCTCTGGCTTCATTTGGCCCATGGATACCGTGCGAGAAGGAATTGGGCCCCTCAGCTCCATTTTACTTCCCCACCCTATTCCTCATTGAGTTAATAACAATTACTAAACAGAGAATTATGGCTCTTAGAGATATATATTAATTATTTCAGCATGAAATCCCTCTGGATCAAACAAATTCTGCACTACCTTGCTTTCATGTTTATAAATGCTAACACTCTAGATGGAGTTCTAGCGAAGTCATCAAAAATAATAACCCCTTTACATAACCAAGTCCACAATCTAGAAAACAAAACAAAAGGGCTTACCATACTCCGAAATAAAGTGGCAGTGCAACAGGAGGGTTCTGTCTTCTGTCCTTCCTTTTTGCAAGACATTGTCATTCTTCCATTCCAGTCCCATGCAAGCTCGAGGTAAAACCATGTCTTTTTGCTAACCAGAAAAACCCGTTAGCAAAAAGATGTGGTTTTACCTTTGTCTCCCATGGGACTGGAATGGCAAAACACTGGAAGAATGATGACATCATGTTGTAAGGCAGCATGGAAAGCGGAACCCTCCAGCAGCCCTGCTGCTTTACTTCAGAGTGCAGTAAGCCTCAAAATGTCAGCTCCATCCTAGATGGTGAAATTCCAAACGCAGTTTACAAGAAAACATGTCACACTAGTGGAGTTTGCTCTGAAAAATTAAGGGGCATCCACATTTTTGCTGAGAACATCTCTTAATGTTTAGTAGCTTGGTTTCGTTTTGCTGGGCTTCTAGAAAATTATTGGAAGAGTGAAATCTGGCATAAAAGGATGAGAACTGGTACTTGTCAGCATTAGTTGAAGCGTAGCACAACAGCACCATCTAATGGGTGGTATCACTGTTGAAAGTAGCATTGCTTTGTTTTTAATTTCTGGACAAGCTACCCACAAGCTCTACCCCACTTTATTTAGGCTGCTGATACATTGCAGAAGTAATGCAGTTTGACATTGCTTTGTTACCCTAAGAGGTGCAGGTGCTTTAGAGCCCCACCTGTGATGCCAAAATCTCTTATTTTTATATGGGGGAATTATTAACTCAAATGGAAGCTTGCAATAGGAGGCTAACTTCAGGGATCTTTTTACCCATGTATACCAGTACTAACTGTAGAGAGCACTCCAGCTTGAACTGAAATAAATTATTTTTATTGGAAATAACACAAAATGCACACAACAACACATGTTTCTAAGATCCATACAATGTTATAGCACAATAAGACAGCAAGATTAGATAGAGGGAGAGATTCAGAAATGTAGTGTGACAGTTGTCAGTCTTGAAGAGAAGAGTTTTGTGCAGCAAAGATACAGGTGGCACAGGAGGGTGGCACAGGAGGTTCCAATCTGGAGTGCTCCAAGAAAGAGAGTGGCCGGGTTAATCCACTGTGGCACATTTTACTATTATCAGGGGACTAATATTTATACCCTACTCTGGTTATGACAAAGCCTGGATGGCTTTCCCATGGGATAGACAAAGGAAACTCAAACTCAACTGATTGTGTTAATGGCTAGAAGATAGGAGTTGATGGGTTTATGACAACCTTGCAAGGGTGGACAGAAGGGGATACAGGAAGGACTTCTATAGGAATAGATTTGGGAATGGTCACTTAATTGTTTGGCTGAATGAACTTCTGAGGCACCCAGGGCTGGAAAAAAGACTGGCACATACCTCCTTAACAACTGTGTTTACTAAGGGGCTTTCATACAATCCTAATTTGGGCTTTCTTGCCATAATATTTCTAAGGCACATCCCAGGTCATTGTAACCTCCAACTGACCTTTGGTTTGCCCCAGACTTCCCGACCCTGAAAAGTGTCCAATATTTCCAATTATGATATATCTTGAGGAGGGGCTTTAACCATCATGGCCCCATCCTATGGAATCCTGGGATTTGTAGTTTGTTGTGGCACCACAACTTCTCTGCTTTGTGGCAGAGAAGGCTAAAGATCTCACAAAACTACAAATCCCAGAATTACATAGCATTGCGCTATGCAGTTAAAGCGGTGTCAAACTGTATTATTTCCCTCACATTTATGTGGTGTCGTTATGACATCCTATTTAGTGTGTCTGATAAAGTCCTATGAGTCAGAATGTTCACTGATGTATATGTTCACATTGTCATCATCACCACCATCACTAAGTTGCCAATTAAAACCTCATTTCTCAGTATTGTATTAGTGGACTGGACTAGTCTTAAAAAATGGAAAAGACACCCTAATCCATCATGCTTTATTTTGTCCTGATTTTCTCTGAAGTACTTCATTCCAGTATCAAAGCACTAATATTCTTCGCAGGGTGAATCATATTCCAAAAGTAACTCTACCCCTGACAGGAACAGGCCTGATAGTGAAGAAGACTGGCTACTTTCACTACTAAAACGGGCTACTTAACTGGATGTACACACAGGCACAAATATTCCACCGTAACACACTTAAATTTGTGTTACAACAGATATGGGCAATTTGTGCAGCCATCAAGGTGTTACTGGATTGCAATTCCTATCAGCCCTAGCCAGCATAGCAAATGATGAAAGGTGATGAGAGTTTTATGATATGGAGGGCCACACGTTGCTACTCCTGTTTAATAGCATACCAATAATATTCCCTGATCTAACTCTGTCCTTTCTTGGGCCGGTGTCACCAGTGCCCCTCCTAAGCAAGTACTCTTCCTGATGCTGTGTGAGATTTGTATTTCCCTCACTCACTGAACTGTTTTCACTATTCCATGACTGATATTTCACTGTAAGCATTTTTCTTAATTCTCCACCATACCACAATTTCCCAGACCTCAGCCAATGGCTAGGATGATTACCTACAACTATGTATTATGTGGACTGCAAGGGAAATTTAAGGGGAAAATCTAGACAGAAAAGGGCCAAGTAGGCACTCTTTTAGGGTAGAATATAATTAAATTCATACTGTAACATTTCATAGCTGTTAGATTGCTACTGATATGATAATTGCTATTCTAAACTAGTGAATTGGATTGGGGGAGGGCACTGGAACCATACCCTAGTATTATTTTTACTTTACTTGCAGCAGAGACTACATTATTTCCTTCCTAAAATGGCATCATACAGCTTTCCAGTTCTCTTGGTTTCAGTTTCCTGGAAACCCGCTGCTGTGAGGAGTTTGGTGTACTCTGTTGCGGTCCGCTCTTTTCCTTCTGTCTGAACAAGCATATTAAGAGAATAGAGTTGGCTTTCCAATGGCCCACTTTTGTCCTCATTCAGAAGTGTTTCAACAAGCAGGACTCCACCTCCTAGTTAGAATATAAGATTCATGAAGCCAGCACTGTAACACACAACCCAACTTCTTCACCCAAATGGCTTTGTAACATCAACTGAGCACTTCAACACAGAAAGAGCACTGTTTACCTGGGAATACCACTCATTTAGAGCTGCATAGGGGTGGGCAACATGTGGCCTTCCTATTGGACTCATGTCCCACTGTTTTCACTGTTGCCTAGGGCTGATAAGAGAGGCAACCCAATACTGTCTGGAAGACCTTAAACTGTCCATCCTCAGGTGCCATGAAACTATATCATGGCAAACATTTAGATCAGTGAAATATAGATTTTTATGTTATTTCTACAAACCAAAGCTCTGTTATTAAAGTGAAACAACTCTGGATTTTTACCATTGGAGGACAATCCCAGGTTGTGGACTGCCATTAGCTGACTAGGGCTGATGAGAGCTGGAGGTCAACATTATCTGGAATCCCATAAATGATTCTGGATTATTACTGTAAGCAGATGACAGATAGATGGGCTAAACTATGGGCAAAGTGTTTGTGGGAAGAGGAGGAGTACCATCATCATCATCATCAAGGGAGTTACTAACTTTTATTTCCATCAGAATATCCTTGAATTCTTGCATTTCTCATTTAAAAAGGCCATCCTCATAACACATTCATCTCATGTTCAAATGCAGAAATGCAAAAGTGCAAGATGCTAGCTATATATTTTAGCCATGAGATCTGCAATTTGAACCTGTCTCCCAACATGAAGAACGGCAGGGTTGCTCACTGGCAGGTGTCAGATTACACTAAGCAAAGCCTGCTGAGATGGAAGGGAAAATGGTGGCCCCCACCTCTGAAAAGAGAACTTTCTGAAATGGTGTACACTAGTCTTTATATGTCTAATGCTTTTTAATAAAAACTGCTTAGGACACATTTTTCCTGCATGTCACTTCAGTGTTTACCTTCACAAAACATGTACTCAACATGTGTTGGGGAACCAAGACTACTTGGGCAGCTGCCAATATATTGTTTTTAAGGCAAGAATGATCAGTGAGAGAGTTGTTACTGTTCCTGGCAAACACTGTACCCATGGAGCAGTGTCATAGAAATAATGGGACTTCAGTTTTCTGTGGTTTTTTTCTGGGCTGTGAGGCCAAGAAGAGTTTATTTCTGACGTTTCACTTGCATCTGTGGCTGGCATCTTCAGAGAATGGTTGGGTAGGCATGTGTGGGGTTTATATACTGTGAGTCCCTGTTGGAGAGGATATGTAAATTTGTGTATTTGAATGGCTAGTTCCTGGGGGGAGACATGCAAGGAGGATTAGTGTCTGTTTGGCTAATGGTCCATCGTCTGCTGGAAACCCCCCTGTCCCTTGGTGGAGTTCGTTTGCATGTGTTGAGTTTTGATTTTAGTGTTTTTCAAGACTGGTAGCCAGATTTTGTTTACTTTTAGGGTTTCTTCTTTTCTGTTGAAGTTGTCCAGGTGTTCGTGGATTTCAATAGCTTCACTGTGCATTCTGACATGATAGTTGCTGGCCTGGTCCAGAATTTCGGTGTTTTTAAATAACATTTTGCGTCCAGGTTGGTTTACAACATGTTCTGCTACGGCAGGCAAAACGTCAGGAATAAACTCTTCCAGAACATGGCCTCACAGCCCAAAAAAACCCACAGAAAATCTATGGATGCCGGCTGTGAAAGCCTTCAACTTCATAATGGGACTTAATTTTGGACATGATGAATGTAATGCACACAAATCTTATGTGTTCCATATACATACATACCAGGTTTGCAGACCTTTTGCACTTTTGTAAGCAGCTGCACGCATTTCTCATCAGCCCAGTCATGGAGGATCCTTGCTAAAATATACATGTCTGCTTCTGGAAGAGGATCTTTAAAAAAATCTCCTTTGTTAAAAAAAATGAGGGAAAACAAACAAATTCAACACATTGATTTCTGTTCTGTTAGCAGCACTATATTATTCAAACCTGAGTTATAGTAAAAGAAAATGAGAATTTTAAAATGATAAACTCAAGAATAAATCTATTTTTCTCTCAAAAAATGTCCTAGCAGCAAAATCAAAATTTGCCACAGACATGGTAACATAAGGGTAATTGCCTCTCAACAGCAGATCAAGTTCACGAATGTCAAGAAAATAACCCCATTGATTTAATAAATATACCAATAATCTTCCCTTATTAATGATTAGGACAATAGAGAGACAAAGGACAATAAGAGTAACTGTCGGTTTGTGGAGATTTGATTTGATTTTACCCTCCAACTGCACAGATGACATTATATGAAAGAACAGCATTGTGAAAGCCTGTAAAAGTGGATCATATGTTATGAAAATATGCAGCCAAACCTGAGTTATTCTTAAACAAGTTGATCAAGCAAGCAATCAAATGCCCCATGTTTCTTTTTCTATTTTATTCTCAAACACATAGGTTGGAATCTTAACATTGATTCAGGCAACCACAACTTTTGCCTTAAAAATAACAATTTCCATTGTTAAAAGAAGCTAGCTTACCTCTTAAAAAGTGAGAATTTCTGTGGCAAAGAAGAACAAATCCTCAAAGTTCTGACTGGGAACTCTTTTTTTCAGACCCAAGTCATAGGCCAGAATTCTTTTGGCAACGTACACTGGTGTAACCTCCCATTGTAGCAGCTTAATTATCATCTGTTACAGCTGCATATTAACTTCATGTTATGCTAGATCATGTATTATTTGGGTTGTTGCAGAAGCAAGTATCCCATGTCTTCTTGTGCAATACGCCCCCCTGTGCAACCATAGCATGATGATGCCAGTGCACACACTCAGGGCTAACTTGTTCTCTCTAGACGGCTGGGAGAGCAAATAGTTTTTCCTTTTTTGCAGGCATATGACTAGCTGAATGATGCCCAAGACTGGAGTCCCCTATCCTCCACTCACTGAATGGTTGTGGGCATCCAGCTGTATCAATCTGCTGTGTGCAACCAGAAGCCTGGCACAATAAAAGCCCAGCATACCCTCCAACTGTCCCAGTATGGCAGAGACAGCCCCCATTAATCCTCTGTCCCTCCCCTTTTCCAGCTGGGTTGAAAGTACAATAGTTGCACTATAGTGGGGAGAGAGGTGCAGGAAGAGGTTGAATTCTACCCTTCCTAATAGGTCAGCAGAAGCAAACTGCTGCATCCTCTTCTAGCTTGTGTGTTTTCCTCATTACTTTTTCCATTGTGACAACATTCTGATGTTGTTTTGCCACACACATTCCAGTTTTCATCTGTGAAATTTTGGGGGGGTATGGCCCGGGAGAACAATACTGGCAGAGATTTACGCCCTGCCAGCACCCTAACAAGATCTTGGCCATTACTTCTATGTAAGCCTGCAATTAAGGAAATGGAATTTTCTTGTTGACTTGCTTAGTTATTTACTTACAAGTTTAGATTATCACACTACACTGTTATAGTGCTATTATTCCACTTTAACTGCTCTGGCTGCCTCCTGTGGAATCCTGGGATTTGCAGTTTAGGGAAGGGCATTTAGAACTCTCAGCCAGAGGGCTCTTAGACCTCACTAAACTACAAAGCCCAGAATTCCACAGGAAGCTGCCATAGCAATTAAAGTGGAATAATAGTGCTATAAGATTATGACACTGCTGTTATGGTGCTATTATTCCACTTTAACTGCTATGGCTGTATCCTGTGGAACCCTGGGATTTGCAGTTTAGGGGATGGGTGTTTAGCATTCTCAGCCAGAGAGCTTTTAGACTTCACAAAACTACAAACCCCAGAATTCCAAGGAGGCAGCCATAGCAGTTAAAGTGGAATAATAGTGCTATAACAGTATAGTATGATAAACTCTAAACTGCTTTTCATCCACAAGGGATCCTAGAGAGATGTACACAACATTTTAAATAGACAAATACAGTACAATAGCCCTACAGTTACAAAATCAGTGGTTAAAAATTCTCCCAACAAAACAACAGTGACAAAAAGCAATCAATTCAAGAAAAAAAATATTCAAACTTTAAAATGCCTACGAAGAAAGGGATTTTTTAATTTGGCACCGAAAAGAAAGCAAGGCCAGGCTCAGAAGGGAATGGGTATTTCTACAGGCTTAGGGCTTGCTTACACTAGAAGCAAAAGTCCAAATTGACTCCTGCCCCAGAACCGCCCCACAGTAGCCCTGCCACCTGTCAGTCGCAGGTTGCTTGGGTCCACCACTGCTGTCGTCAGCTCCCTAGCAAAACATCTTTCCAAGCTCTAATTCTCCATCAGCTCCCTGGATTCAGGGGGTGGGGTAGGGAAAGCCAGGACAGATCACTGTCTGGTAGGCACTGAATTTCCCTGGAGGTCCAAGCCAGTTCCCGGCCCAGAAATGTAATGGAAAGGTTTTTCCCTCCTCAGCGTCATCACTGCTGGAACACAGTACTTGCTCTGAGGCAAACAAGGCACCCATCCATGTGATCTGGGCACCTCATTTGCCTCAGAACAAGTGACTATGCGCTGGTGGCGGCAGTGCTGAGGAGGGAAAAAGCTTTGTTCACCAGTCCAGACTGGGAACTGGCCCAGTCATTGAGGGAAATGGTGGTGGCTGCCAGACAGTGATCTGTCCTGCCCCTGCCCCCAATCCAGGGCTAAAACACCAGAGTTTCCAGCAAACTCTGGAGCAAATGGTAAGATTTTTTAACCCAGGTTAAAGTGGTAATACCCTGAGTTTGGTGCAGATAGGGTTGTTCCTCATTTGATCTTTTGCACCAGATTTAGGAATAAGGCAATATGTCGTGTGGGCTTATTGCACCATATTTGGGGGTGGGAGAGGATGCAGGAGTTTTTTTTGCTTTGTGTAGACAAGCCCTTAGTATTCATTAAAAAGAACAAAGATTTTAAGTGACTATATAAAAGGAAATATTATTGATCCTTCTGAACATTCAACAAACCATTTATACTCAGTCATTACAGGGAAATTCAGACCAAGGACCTCTTTCCACTCCATGATTTTAGCACTGTTATGTCTCTTTAATTGCCATGGCTGCATCCTATGGAATCCTGATATTTGTAGTTTGGTGAGACACTATGGCCCCGAAAGGCAGCCATTCGTATGCATATGATCTGCCTACACAATTTTTTACCCCCCCCAACTCCGTATGACCCCCCTTGCCCAGCTGGCTGGAGCCAGTGATCCAAGCAGCAGTTTTAAATCTCCTGCTGCTTTTTAAAATTTATTTTAGAAGGTGCCTGTTTTGCGAACAGTCGGTTTTCCCTATTTACAATGTAAAATAAAAATAAATATATGTAAAAATCTCAATTTCATGGACTTATCGGACTCTCGCTTAGCCGGGAATCCAACATGGCAGATGCTCCCAATTCCCCTCTTTGCTAGTCCCGCCCCCTGTGCTTGGCCAGCCAATCAGATTACACTGACTGTTTGTATGTGTGCGAACAGGGTGTACAGACCGTTGACAATACTAATGGCTGTACGGATTTTAGCTTGAGATTCTCTAATCCTCCCAAACACCAAATCCATGTAGTTTATGGGGAATTCGCTAGCTCCCCTTCCGAAAGACCCTTATGCATCCGAACAGCCATGTGTACACATGATTGATCTTCCAAACGCCGTACATATTTGTTTTACAGTTGTCCCTCCACATTCACGGATTTGACATTCACGGATTTGAGTATTCACAGCTTGAAAAATATTCTTAAAAAAATAACAGTCCTAATAGCAAACCTTGATTTTGCCATCTTATATAAGGGACACCATTTTGCTCTGCCATTGCATGTAATGGGACTTGAGTATTCACGGATTTGGGTATTCACGGGGAGTCCTGGAACCAAACCCCAGCGAATGTGAAGGGACAACTGTACTGTGTAGACGGCCCCTATAACTCTCAGGCTGAAAAGTCTAAACATTCTTCCCTAGACAGACAATCCCAGGATTCTGTAGGATGAAACCATGGCACTTAAAACAGAATCACAGAGTTATAATTGTGTAGTGTGAAAGGGCCCTACGACACTAGGATAAAGTTCTAGAGTAATTTCTACATTTTCGAACATGCAAATCCATTTTTGTAAAACCCCAGGGGAACAAAGCATAAGCATGAGCTACATCTTGTTTTAAAGAAACAAGACGCACAGGGAAACCTACCTTTAAAGAAACCACATTTACCTTCACAAAAAGTAATCCGGCATTCCTCTGAAGATACAAAATGCTTTCTTGCTGTTTCTACTACTTTGGGGAGGTCAAAAATTGTGACTCTACAGTCAGGATATAGTGAAATACATTCATGGGCCAGAGCACCAGCACCTCCTTTTCAGAGAAAAATTAGAATAAGTTTAGACATAGAAAACCTACACTTGGCATAGCAG